>OV702290.1:343874722-353874722 GCA_916181665.1 Avena sativa | reverse complement strand
GAACAAGTGACGTGCGCGCCACCGAAGAGAGATCATCTTATCTCGTCTCTTGGCACCGTCCGTCCCAACTGCGAAGGAAGGAAGGGACACACACACGGAAGACGACGAGACGAGACGAGACGTGACGAGACCATATCACAGGACATTGCATCGAGTACGACGACACGCATGGCACGTAGACGTAGGGCTCCAGGTCTCGCCCCTTCTATTCGATTTGTTCAAACCACCCCCCCCCCCCCACACACAACAAAATATTTTGGGTTCAAAAAAATTAGCGTGGGCGTCACCGTGCCATCCTGTCAGACGATCGACCATATATAGTCCACGTCGCCGAGCGATCTCCCGTATTACACTTCCCCTTCCGTCGTGGTACCGCCGCGACCATGACCATCAACCGCAGGCTCGTGGCGCTCGCGATCGTGGTTGCGGCGGCGTTCCTGTCGTCGCCATCGCCACGGCGCAGCGACGTGCGGGTGGTGGTGGAGATAAGCGACGTGGAGCTGATCCCCGTGGACGGCGGCGCCGCGGGGCCGGAGAGCGTGGCGTTCGGCGCGGGCGGCGAGGGGCCCTACGCAGGCGTGTCGGACGGGAGGGTCATCAGGTGGATCCCCGAGGAGCGACGCTGGGTCGACCACTCCTCCGCCGCCGCGCAAGAGCTGTAAGCTTTCCATACTCCTCTACAACACAATCTCATACCTGCTTTGGTGCTTGCGTTGCATGACTCCGATTCCGATCAAGCTGAGTAGGAGTATTTTTCAGTAGAGCAATCAATCTATCCTTTGAATTAGCAATTCATCGTCCTTGGTGCTTTACACGACCAAATTCTGATCAGCAAATTAGAGCAGTTAATATATTCCTTCTTCGACCATAATTAGTTCACTGATGAACGGTACGCGCGCGTACGTGTAACATCACCGGCCCGCTAGATCGAAGACTGACGGGAGGTCACCGTACCCGTACGTACTATAGCTAGCTAAATGGTTCACCATGTCACGTCACAGTATGGCTCCTTTGCAGCGCTAACCGCCGGAGACAGCAATTGTCGATGGCTCCACGCGCGTAAGCAACCAAATGCTGCCACACCAAAAGGCAAAAGCTAGTCACCATCCAGTGAGTCGACGTGGCTTCCTGGCTTAACACAGCACTTTATTTTAAACTACTCCCTCCGACCATATTACTTGTCATTGGATTGGATGTATCTACTACTAAAACATGTCTAGATATATCCATTTCTACGACAAGTAATATGGATCGGAGGTAGTATATATATTCAAAATTTTACAAAAAAGCTGAAAAATATCTTTATATATGGGAGATGATGTGTTTTCCGTGTGCAAAGTGTAAATCTGATTTTTTTTGCTCTAAGCTACATAAAATGACAAAATTACATAACTTAAGAAACATAAACTAAGCAAAACACTGACCGGGTATAAAACCACAAATATGATGTGAAGAAGAAGTTGATGTGGAGGGTCATGTGGCAAATGAGGTTAAGACCCACATGATGATAGAAAAAAAAACACTTAGGGTTGGGTGAGAGACCAAACATGTTTGATTTTGGAAAATAAGGGGCAACAATACAAAAAATCTTAAGAGACTAAAAAAATATGCATGAATCTTTTAGGAACGAGAAACATATGCCCTTCTTCAATGCACACACAAGGACAAACTGTAAAATTGGGGTTTCCACAAATAAAATGTTGTTTTAGAACAAAATGTCATTTCCTACATTGTCATTTTGATTGTTTTATTGTGTTAGATGCCCCTGACTTAATTATCATGTGGCATGAGGGGATTTATGCAAAACTAGCAAGTAATTTCTTGGCTGGCATATTTAAATAGAGCATTAGTCACTTGTTAATTTATTTTAGTTGGCACTAGATACTTTGGAGACCCCCCTTTGTATACATTGGGGGGAGCCTAGAAATTCCAAAAGGAGCTCTTCAGAACTTCATTTTTTTGTTCAAAAAGTATGAAAAGAAATTCCAAGTACATATAGATGCATATTGTGTAGTATTTCTTTTTAGAATTATGTTTTCATCTACGGCCTACAAGAAAAAGACAAATGTGAAGACTAAAATTAAATGTTTACTTAGAAACAACTTTTTGTGATTGTTTTGTAGCCCAAAAATACATCATATTTTTTTGTAAAAAACAACTCTAGGGGCATATAAATCATCTTTATGTATCTTATTACAAAAAATACTGAATTCTTTGAATCCAATAAATATGTTTTGTGAATTTTGAAAAATACGAGCTCCATAGATAGGGTGTCAAGTGGGATCTCACCAAAGTCCCACTTCTAGTTTATTTTAAAATTTATAGTGTAAAATTTTGTCAAAATTTTACAGTAGAATTCTCAAAATAAATTAGAAGTGGGATTTTGGTGGGATCCCACTTGACACCTTATCCATGGAGCCTAGGGCCAATTCACAACTCTTGGGTAGTCTATATCTAACTTCCAAACAATAAGAAAATAATCGAGTGAGTGTACAACCGTATCACCTGGGTTCAATGTCCTCGTGGACACAAACACTCTTCCTTTTTCGCGGGAAAAAAACAACACCTGTTTTAAGCAACATCTTGGTTCAATCATGTGAGATAAAATTCAGGTAGGTAGCGAACTTCAAACAAGGACTGGCACGTGAATGGATTTAACAAGCACGCGTATGCAGTGTTGTCTGATACGTCGCATTCCAGTTTTTATTTCAGAGGTCGCATCCCAGTTCAGAATTGAGGGACACGTAGCAGAGCGCCAAAATTAGTTTTCAGGTTAGTTGCAACCGTGAGACAAGAACGATATTAGTAGTAGTACTGATCATGCATTGGGCCTTTCATAATAGGTTTTCTTATCACGTTTTTATAAAAGTAATTAAAACTTAAGAAACAACAATGACAATGCATTGTTTTCTAGATGGTGTTTCTTAGTGGTGTTGTATTTAATGATTTTACTCTCATACATGCGTGTGATTGGTCTAGCCAAGTTTTTTGTCTATGATACAACAACACTTTATTTGTCTGTTTAGCTAAGATACAATAACACCCTTTTCTTTATTAAATGATATGCCACATAGCAAAGCACTAGGATACTGCTAAAAAACACCCATTGTGAACGGCGTCACTGTTATTGTTTCTGGATAGTCGTACAAGTATACAGTCATGTCCATTCGCTGCTGCCTAGCCCGAAGCTTCCAATAATTGCCTTAACCTGGACCACTCTTTTTTTTTTAATTGTAACAGGACCTTTAACTAAAACTGATACCAGCATCTTTGACTAAAACTCTTCAATTATGTGAACTGCAGATTGGACAGTTGTAGAGGATCCCAGGACCCGACGAAGGAGCACGAGTGTGGACGACCACTGGGCCTCAAGTTCTACAACAGGACCGGGGAGTTGTACGTCGCAGATGCCTATTTTGGGCTGAGAGTGGTCAGTCCAGAGGACAACGTGTCCAGGCCGCTTGGATCTGAACAGGATGGGAGCCCATTCAGCTTCGCGAATGGCGTCGAGATCGACCAAGAAACCGGAGCCGTCTACATCACCGAGACCAGCACAAGGTTCCAGAGAAGGTAACCCCACCGGCTGCATTCTTCTTCTACTCAGAATTCATGGATTTGTGCTAACCTAACGAGCGAGGCTTTGGATTCCATCTCGTAGGGAGTTCCTGAACATCGTCATATCCGGGGACGCCACCGGAAGATTGCTCAAATACGACCCCAACAGCAACGAGGTGGAAGTCTTGGCCGACAGCCTGGCGTTCCCCAACGGCCTACTCATGAGCGAAGACGGATCACACCTTCTCTTCGCTGAGACGACTTCCGGCAAGATCTACCGGTACTGGCTCAAGACGGCGAAGGCCTCAACCCTCGAGGAACTCGTGCAGCTACCGGGGTTTCCGGACAACATCAAGGCGAGCCCGAGAGGGGGATTCTGGGTCGGCCTCCACGGCAAGCGAGGCAAGCTCGCTGAGTGGTCCACCACTTACCCGTGGTTGAGGAGGCTAGTCATGAAGCTGCCTCCACAGCGCGTGCAGCGCGTCATGGCGTTCCTGAGCCGTTTCGGGCGTCACGTGATCGCCTTGAGGGTAAGCGAGGAGGGGGAGGTAGTGGAAAAGATTGTTGTCCATGGTGCCGCGAGGGAGATGTTCGGGTCCATTAGCGAAGTGGAGGAGAGGCACGGGCGCTTGTGGATTGGCTCGGTTCATTCGCCTTTTCTTGGGCTTTATACCTCGTAGATTTAGTGATACTCCTTCTGTTTCAAAATATAAGACGTTTTAGATTTATAAAAGAAATATATCTAGACTTTATTTATGTGTAGGTTTATTTAGAAGGCTATATAATTTTTTTTATAAAGCTAAAACATCTTATATTTTAAAACGGAGGGAGTACATAAGTGTGGAGGAAGTATACAGGAGTTATAGTATATCTCCTTGTTTGCCATATAATCAAAATATTTACTGGATAAGTATATATTCCCTCCATTCATAAATATAAGCCATTCTAACTTTGTGAAATAAATGTATCTAGACCATTTTTAATATATAGATTTACTCTGAACCTCTATGAACTTATACACTAAAAGACGTCTAGATACATTCGATTCACAAAACTAAAACATCTTATATTTCTCAATGGAGGGAGAAGGTTATATGTGAGTTTTGTACCGTGCTCACAAAGATCAAATAAACTATTTTTCAACAGTAGATTTTTTTTTTCCATTTAGTTGAGCAACATTTTACAAAGACAAGCGTGCATATCGTACACTATCCTTTTTTTTTGCGGGTTACGTACACCATCCTTAGTGCTAAGGCACTTGTAAGAGAAAAGCCTATCCGGAATCCTAGTAGCAAGTTTTCCTTCGAAAATGAGCTCTGAAGTTCGTATTTCTTTTTGATAAAGGGTACGTCTACGTAGCAATCGGTGGCTGGTTAATCTAAACCAGCCACCACCCAAATAAGGAAAGTATTCTCCGTTCCCTACCAAACCTGAAATAGAAAAGTAACCCCAACCCGATCCTGCACATACCTCGATGGTACCCCTATCTCCATTAGAAAACCTTCAATTTTCTTCAGATTGGATGAAGGCAAGTAAAAAAAGGGTAAGCAACAATCTTGACTTCCCCCAAACTGAGTACGAACACAACAGCCACACTAGTAGTGGCAGGAAAAACAACATGGTGATATGTTTTTAGAAAACAACTATGGCATATAACCTGGAACAACTTGGTTATATGAGGGATACAACTCAAACAAAACTGACACATCTTGTTCCATAGCAAGTTGTGTTTTGCAGTAACAAACCTGATGCAACCTAGATTTCCTTGTCGAAAGCAAGCTGATATTTTAAAAACCCAGTACCATTGTTGTTGAAGCAAAATAAACCTGCAACAGCTTAGTTAGTGTTCACAATTTACCTTTTGCATTTGACACCATATATACATGGCATATTAAGATTCCACACATGAGATAGGTACTATGAACAGAAAAAGCTAGTAGTTGCGACACGAAACACTTTGCAAAAGGCAGTCTTAGCCACAATTTAAGCTAGCGGATATAAGTAGATCCTGGCTTTTTGTTTCATCTGTACATAGTATTCTTAAGGCAGGATGAACATCCTCCTTTAGCTTCTCTTGTGACGCCAGAACGCACTTGAAAAGTAGGTTTGTTGCAACAAGAACCTAGAAAATTGCGGCACAAAGGGAAATCAAATTAGCTACATCAGTGTAATGAAATTAGTAAAAACTGTAGAAAAAAGCAATTTATAAATTGTAATAAAGACAACTTAGCATATTTTAAAAATGAACTTACATGTATGAAAAAACATCAGCTTAAACTAATCTGTCCATTTTTAAAATGGAACATGAAAAGGCGAATAAAATAGCCTATGCAATGAAGCAACTTAGTAAAGATTTTAAATCAATGTAGCTACCTCTAGGAAGTCAACTCAGTAAAAACAGTGGCAGAAGTAAATTTACTTATGATGACAAAAACAACTTAGTGTTATTTAAAATGAACTTACATGTATGCAGAAAAACAACTTAAACTAATCTGTCCATTTTTTAAAGTGGTACAATACAAAGCAAAAAAATTAATAAAATAGCCAAACAGACGAAGCAACTTAGTAAAAGATCTTAAAGCAATATAGCTACCTCTAGGTAGCCAACTTAGTAAAAACAGTAGTAGAAGAAAATTTACAATCAGTGGCACAAGACAACTTAACGTATTTTAAAAATGAACTTACATATATGAGAAAAGCAACTTAATATAATTTGTCCAATTTTTTAAATGGTATACATAACAAAGCAGAAAAGTAAAAAATCCTATCAAAGTGAAGCAACTTAGTACAGATATTTAAAGCAAATTAGCTATCTCCATGTAATGAACTTAGTAAAAAAGTGGCAAAAGCAATTTACATATGACGATGTAAAACAACTTAGTGTATTTAAAAATTGAACTTATATGTATGGAAAAGCAACTTAACCTAATCAGTCCAATAAAAATGGTACATAATAAAGCAAAAAATAAAAAAGCCTATGCAATGAAGCAACTTAGTACGAATGTTTAAAGGTAAGTTAGTAAATTGGACATATTACATTAACTTGGTAAATATTTAGAAGCAACTTAGTGTAATTTGAAAATGAATTTACATGTAGGGAAAAGCAACTAATCATAAATCACCTTACAACTCTACATCATCCCTACTACAACTTAGGCTAGAGTAAAATACAACTAGGTGGAAACTCATATACCTAAACTTGGTTGCAAGGATTTCAACAAAAAGCAACTAAACATACGTCATCATACACCTCTTACATGATATATGCTGAAACTTAGGTTAGAGTAAAAACAACTGGATAATCATATATCCAAACTTGGTTGCAGGGATTTAAAAAAATACAGAGACATACACATGATCCTTGCGCTTGGTGCGGCCGCTTGATGGGAGCTCTGCACAAACGTTGGCGAGGCACATGATGAATGTCATATCCTTATTCGTCCTTGATGATTATTTTGGTCAACCTTCTTGCTGCGCTTGGTTACAGTGGTTCTGCCGATCTCCATCCTTTTTGTCGGAGGTGTGTTGTGGTGGTGGTGGGATGGGGGGGTGGTGGGAATGGTAAAAATCATGTCAACCATGAAGTAGATAAAAAATCCCTTTTAGCAACCTACAATTTTTATGCCTCAGCGGGAAATACCCAATTGGACCATCGTTAAGCTACTGAAATCTACTTTTGGTTTTCCGTTTAAGCCTGAAGAAAACATGAGCTTTTTGTCCTTCACCAAAGCTAATAATCTATGCACTAAGCATTCCGGCAGCAATGTGTGAGGTCTTTTTCTAGTCAATTTAGTTAGAATGGTGGTAGCCATTTAACTATGGTGAAAAAAACAACTTACCTATAATTAATAATTATACACACACCCCTCCCAACATCTGTGAAAAATTAATCTGAAACCTATCCTAGTCTAACTTGCTATGTAGGGATAATCCCGGTTCCACATATTAAGCAGGCAAACCAGCAAAAATACATGATGAATAGGACGAATTTAAGTCACTAAAATGACTAGAAACATAAGATCATGTGAATCTACATGCACTTGATGTGTCCATGTTCTATCCCCATCTGATTTGGCCGGTTGCCATATTAAATCGTGGATTAAATTGTACTACACATACAACTCCCCTAGGCAGTAGCGGATTAAACCATGGGAAAACACACAGCGATGGATCTGGGGATTTCAAGCACATCGACGAACCTCCAGAACCACGATGTAGATGCCGCAATCGCCTAGCTCGACGCCCTCCCGCACACCTCGCCCTCCGCCTGCGTGCTTCCCATAGTCGCGCGTGGGTAGATCTTGGTCGCCGAGCTAGGCGCACTCCCGTGTGCCTCGCCCTATGCCGACAAGATCCCCGCACTTGCTCGCGAGTCAATCTGAGTTGCGGAGCTCGACGCAGTCCCGCATGCGTCACCACCCACCCACGAACTCCCGCCTCCGCCTCGCCCTCCACTGCTCTTCGAAGACGAACTGCAAGTCTCACCTTCCCGCTCGCGTCTGGAAGAAGAGAAAGAATTGGGGAACAACACAACAGAGGAGAAGGAGAAGAGAACGACCAAACAAAAATGGGGGAAAGAAGATAGGCAGACCACCCGAGAGTCAAGCCGACACGTGCCAGGTGGGTCCAGACCAGGTGAAGTTTGTCGGGACAGGCCGCGCGACACGCGCAAGATCGTCTCCGATCGAGCCAATCCGATGGCCAAGAATCGATGGCTTGGTGGAACAAACCAGCCACCGGTTGCTTTTTAGCGTTTGGGTTGATAAAAGACGCTCTTTATTATTCAAAAGTTTTAAGTATTACATCCGGCCTTTGTATAGCTAAGATGCACACAACCGATACAAGTCTACAGTTGTGTACAAATAATAAACATGTTACATATTGTTTGGAGAAGAGGTACACAATCCCCGCCGCCTACGGTGAATTCCGAGGATAGCTTCAATCAACAGATATGCAGCGGAAATAAAATAACGAGCACATGTACAAGTGACACAAGGATTTACGTGGAAAAACCTCCTCAAGGTGAGGAGGAAAAAACCATGGATGCGGACCAACCAGTCCACGCGAGCTTATGAGCAACCTAGGTACAGAGTTTTCTCTAGAACATCTAGAGATGTACAACACAATCAACACGTTTGAGCTTCCAAACACCAGCTTGAAGACAGACCGGTCAGATCTCAGAAATCTGGACAGAAAACACCTCTCCTTCTTCCTCTCTTCTCACTAGGTTGTGGTGTTCTTGTATGTTCTCTCACCCTCTCTCAGTAGCCATGTTGGCTTGCTTCTCTCACTTTTTCATACTCTGGTTGAGTCACTCACAGCCACCCTTGAGCCGTTGGATACGAACATCGATCAACGGTTGAAACGTGTTGGACTTCACGGGCTGATGTTGGGCTGCCAACACACCTCCATGTGGAGGGACATGGCCCAACAAACTCCTCCTCCCGACATCATGGAGAGTCTCACTACCAACCGGCAGTCATACCGGCGAGCCGACGGCATACCTCGAGCTTTTCTCTTGTCACCATCTTGGTCAACCTACTTTTCCATGCCACTGCTCCCCCTGAATGGGTAATCAAATAACCTGAAGTAGACTTCCTTCCATCGACATCTCCAACCAAGTCTGAATCTGAATATGCAATCAGCTTGTGCTCACTACCACCAAAGCAAAGCTTCAAATTAGTGCTACCCCGGAGATACCTAAAAATCTACTTCACGGCTTTCCAATGTGGTTTTCCTGGATTGGACATAAATCTGCTGATAGTACTAACCGCTTGAGCAATGTCAGGCCGTGTGCACACCATAGCATCCATCAAACTCCCAACCGCTGAAGCATAAGGAATTTCTACATTTCCTTTTCCATCTCTTTAGTGGAGGGACATTGTTTTTTACTCAACTTGAAATGAGTTACAAGTGGATAACTCACTTCCTTTGCCTTGTCCATCTTGAACTTGCGAAGTACCTTCTCAATATATTTCTCTTGAGACAAGTACAACTTGTTGGATTTTCTGTCTCTCTCAATTATCATGCTGCGAATACACTTTGTTGGACCCAAGTCTTTCATGGCAAAACTTTTGCTCAAATCTTTCTTTAGCCTGGCAATTCTTGAGACATTCTTACCAACAATCAAGATATCATCCACATAGAGCAATAACATGATAAAATCATCACCTAAGAACCTCTGGATAAATACACAATGGTCTGAGTTACACCTCTTGTAGACTTTCTCCCCCATGACAGATTCAAACTTCATATATCATTGTCTTGGTGCTTGTTTCAGGCCATAGAGACTTTTCTTCAATTTGCACGCATAATCTTCTTTGCCTTTGACAAGAAACCACTTAGGCTGCTCCATGTAGATTTCTTCCTCCAACTCTCCATGAAGGAAAGCTATCTTCACATCCATTTGCTCAACTTCCAAGTTGAGACTTGCTTCCATGCCAAGGATCATTCGGATTGATGTCATATTCACCATCGGAGAAAATTATACTATAGCTTAAGCATGAGCAAAAGCGAGCCATCTGAGGCCATATGCCTGCGCGCGCGTTTCTGGCCATCCGATCTTTACTTTGATTCATCTTAACCATAAAGTTTTAGGTGTTGACCGAATTCTTACGAGCTGGTCCCTCCCATCCTAGCCCCTACCCCCACCCCCATCTCGATCCCGTCCCCCTCCACCCGAGTCCCAAGCTCCGGCCCATCCCAACCCCACCTCCATCTTCCCTAGCAACGTGTGCCACCCCTCTGCTCCCGAGCTCTCCCTCTCACATTCTCTCCCTTCGCCCCCTCCACTCATGAGGCCACCGCCCCTTCCATCTCCCACATCCAGCATCGTCCGCCTCTGCCACCCCGCCTCGAACCTACCCAGTATCGATTCAACATCGCCCCGACCTTGCGCACCCATCCGCCACCACGCTTTGCCAGTGGTGAGGAAGATAAGGAGGAGGTGAGCGCGGGGGATGGTGGGGGTTAGAGAGAGAAGGGGCGGCACGGGTAGAGATTCTCCTATGCGGGACTATGCGAAGATGTCGCATCATCCTCATCGCTTTGCCTGGAAAAACCAGGGATAGATGGCGGGAAAAAAGGAATTGAAAAGGAGAAGGCCCCTCTGCTGCCGAGCTCTCCCTCTCACCTCTGCTCCCTCTGCCCCCTACACTCACGAGGCCACGGCCTCCCTTCTAGCTCCCGCATCTAGTGTCAGCCACCTCTGCTTCCTTGCCTCGAACCTGTCTAGTACCGATTCAACAATGCCCCCAATCTCGTGCACCCATCCGCCACCATGCTTTGCCGGTGGTGTGGAATATAAGGAGGAGGTGAGCGCGTGGAACAGTGGGGTGAGAGATGGGTGTCGCGGGTAGAGACGCTCCTATGCGGGACTACACGAAGATGTCGCATCATCCTCACCGCTTTGACTGAAAAATAAGGGATGGATGGCAGAAAAAAGGAATTCAAAAGGAGAAGGCTCGTGAGGCATGCGATGACGTGGCACAAAACGATTGGCTAGAACTCGGAACTACAGTAACCGAATGGACGCATCGCTGAACGGGAAGCATGGAGCATTAATAGGGCGAGAAATGGTCATGCCTTGCGAGAAATGGTTGCATTTTATGTCACTTCAACAATTAACATGTATGTATTCTTGAAACAAAGCAGAATAAGCTGATTTTGGCCCCTCTTAGGCTCTCCAACTGAATTTGCTTTTGAATATATTAGCATATCTCGAGAATACATGAGAAGCTTGTGTAAATTAATATGTGTTCTATGTTGTTCTACAATTTCTACACGAGTTAACAAAAAATTCAGTGTCCTTGACTTAGAGCATGCTCTATGATTAATGAATAAGCGGGTTCCATCGACTAAGTGGGTCTAAAAGAAATGTCATAACTTTTATTTTTTATTTTGATGTAGAGAAATTATGAAACTTGATTACATATTAGATCTTGCTTTTATGTAAAGATTTGTGGCAACTTCCATCCATACCCTCTCTTTTAAATTTTATTGAACCAGTGAATAATTTGGAATATATCAAGTATAAATCCTGCATAGAATTAGTATATATGTAATATGGCTGTCTATATTGACTAAAATAAACATTTAATAATCCAGCCACTTATAAGTGTTGAATATAAAGTTGTGCCTTCCCTTGGAGCTCTACAATCCAAATAGTTGCATGTATTGATTTTGAGGCAGTTGAATAAGTTTACCGTGTGATCTTCATAAGTTAGATTTTTTTGCCATCATTAATTTTTTATCTTGATCATGTAACATGCCCGTTTCTTGTGGTACTAAACTTGGTCTATTACTCGATGTATTTTTGTTTGAAGTTTGCTCGACGTAGCTTTTTGTTTAGTTAAAGAAATACTGGTACCCCTATGATGCTTATGAGCTTCAATATGAATAATTAGGCCCATTTCTTGCGTTTAAGGTCAGATGTCTCATTGTCAGACATGCCTAACACGTAAATCACACATTTTTATACCAACTAAAACACTCAACCCCGCACATGCTCGTATATTTAATTTATGGTAACACACAAAAAAATGTGCTACCAATAGTGAGTACAACACACCTACCATACTCTACCAAATAGACTATAGACGGCGCCATGAAGCGCGCTTGTTCACCTAGTATTTCATCAAAGTCAATACCTTTTGTCTGGCTGAATCCTTTTATAACTAGCCTGGCCTTATACCTTGGATGTGACGTGTGCTCTTCTTCCTTGATTCTGTAGACCCACTTGTTCTTTAGAGCTTTCTTGCCCTTGGGCAACTTCACTAGCTCATAAATATGATTCTTATGCAAGAAATCCATCTCTTCTTGCATAGCCTTATTCCACTCTTTCTTGTTATCATCTTTCATTGCATCTTGAAAGCACTCAGGTTCTGAACCATCAGATAATAACACCACATATTGGTCTGAATCGTACCTGGTGGAAGGAACAGGGCCTCGGCTAGACCGTCTGAGTGGAGCAGCTGGTGGACTATTTGGTTCAGGTGCTTGATGATCATGATCATCTTCTTAAGCATCATACTCTTGCTGCTGGGGAGCATCCTCACTTGTACCACTATGTGCAGCACCTTGCACATTTTATGCATCATCATCTTCAGCTTATTCTTCAGCTGAATCTGCAGGAACTAGGTCAGAATCAGTTCTGTCTTGCTGCTGATTTCGAGGGGGAACATGTACTGGAACTTGCTCTAGAACGTGCACCTTTGTCTTCACAATATCCTCAATTTTTTGGTCTTCAAAAAACACAACATCATGGCTTCTTACAACCTTTCTTGCTATTGGATCATACAACTTATACCCAAACTAATCACCTCCATAGCCAAGAAATATACATTGTCGTGTCTTTGTATCAAGCTTTGTATAGTTGGTCGTTAAACTCTCAGTTGGTTTTGCTTTAGGTGTTTGTATCTATATGAAGGGTTTCGCGGCATAGTAAATCAAAATTTTCTACGGAAGCGAATAGAGGGAAAGCCAAGATCTAATCTAGAAGATGCAAACAACGAGAGAGATTGGATTAGATCTTCATACCCTTGAAGATTCGCACAGCGGAACGTTCGTCGGAACGTGGGTGATGTAGTCGTACTCGCTTCTCCTCCTCGCGATCCGATCCGATCTAGCACCACAAGTGGCGGTGCCTCCGTGAGATGCACACATGCAGCACCTCAACGTCTCCTCCTTCCTTGGACCAGCAAGTATGGTGGAGAGATGGATTGGATCTACAACACGACGGCGTGGTGTATTTGGTGGAGAATTTCTGCAGCAGGGCTTCGCCTGCAAACAGTCGGGAGGGAGAGAGGAAGGCAGCAGGGCTACTAGGGCTTGGAGGGAGATGTGTAGGTTGGGGGGGAGGGGGTGCACCAGCCCTATATATATAGAGGGGGGTGTGGCCAGCCCTTGCCCATCCTCCAAGCCTATCTCTACTTTAAACGATTTAAACTCTCCCTTCTAGAAACCCTATCTTATCTCTAGTTTAAACGATTTAAACTTATCTAGGATCGGTTGGGCCCTATGGGGCCTTGTGCCCCTGGCCCAATGCGGCCAGGACACTCCCTCATAGGCCCATGCCCCCTCCCGGAAGGTGGGACCACGTTGGCCCCCTTCCGGAAGGTTCTAGAAGCTTCCGGTACAATACCGATTAATCCGGAACAATTCCGAACTCCAAAAACTGCACTGCCTTATATGAATCTTATTCTCCGGACCACTCCGGAACCTCTCGTGATGTCCCGGATCCCATCCGAGACTCCGAACAAAAATTCATAAACCAAGTATCCAATCTATCCTAGCGTCGAGACACGTTAAGTGTGTGACCCTGCGGGTTCGAGAATATGCAGACATGATCTTCTATCAATAATCAACAGCGGGGTCTGGGCACCCATATTGACTCCCACACATTCATCGATGATCATATCGGATGAACCACGATGCCAGGATTCAATCAATCCCATATATATATTCCCTTCGTCTCGCGATATTTTACTTGCCCGAGATTCGATCGTCGGTATCGTCATACCTAGTTCAATCTCGTTCACAGCAAGTACTTTACTCGTTCCGTAATCCGATATCACTTTGTGATTAACTCCTTAACCACATGCTTGCAAGCGGTGTTGATATCGATTACCGAGTGGGCCTGAAGTATATCTCTCCGACTTGGGAGGGACAAATCCCATCTCGATACATACAACCCAACAGATACTTTCCGATTACCTGAGAGACACCTTTATGATCACCCTCTCATAGGATGACGTTTGATGACCTCAAAGCTTTCTTCCAATACCAGGGAGTTGTATTATCTCATGGTCCAAGAAATACAATATTTGACATAAGAAAAACTTCGCAAAGACGAACACGATGACACGATCTAATTGCTTCGCTTAGTTTGGGTCTATCCACCATATCATTCTCCAATGATATGATCTCATTATCAATTGACAACTCATGTCTATGGTTAGGAAACCTTAACCATCATTGATCAATGAGCTAGTCCATAGAGGCGTACTAGGGACACGGTGTTGTTCACAAACCACACAAGTATTAAAGTTTCCGCTTAATACAATTCTAGCATGGAATATAAACTTTATCATGAACAAGAATTATAATAATAACATCTTTATTATTGCCTCTAGGGCATAATTCCAACAGTCTCCCACTTGCACTAGAGTCAATAATCTAGTTTACATCTGGCAACAATCTCACACCCATGGCACTGAGGTGCTGATCATGTTTTACACGTGGAAGAGGTTTAGTCAATGGATCTGCGACATTCAGATCTGTATGTACTTTGCTAATCTTCAGATCTCCATCTGCTATATAATCTCGGATTATATGAAACTTGCGGTTGATATGCTTGGTCTTTGGATGATATCTTGGTTCCTTAGCGAGTGCTATGGCGCCAGTGTTGTCACACAATATCTCCAGTGGGTCCAATGCACTTGGAACCACGCCAAGCTCAATGATGAAGTTCCTGATCCAAACTCCTTCACTTGACGCTTTTGCAGCAGCCATGTATTCCGCTTCTACTATAGATCCCGCGATCACGCTTTGCTTGCAGCTTCTCCAGCTCACAGCTCCTCCATTCAAAATATACACGTATCCTGTCTGAGATTTACAATCATCCTTGTCGGTGTCGAAACTAGCATCGACGTAACCTTTTACGACGAGCTGTTCATCACCCCCATAGACTAAGAACATTTCTTTAGTCCTATTTAGGTACCTTAGGATGTTCTTCACGGCTGTCCAGTGTTCCACTCCTGGATCACTTTGATATCTGCTCGTCAAACTAAGAGCATTGGACACATCCGGTCTAGTACACAGAATGGCATACATGATGGAACCTATGGCCGAGGCATAAGGCACTTTTCTCATAGCTTCCCTATCATTTACCGTAGCTGGACACTGAACCTTGCTCAATATCTTACCTGACAACATAGGCACTGAACCTTTCAATGCCTTATCCATTCTGAACCTTTTCAGAACTTTGTCTAGGTATGTACTTTGGCTTAAAGCTATCAGGCGTCTTTGTCTATCTCTATAGATTTTGATGCCCAATATATAAGCAGCTTCACCTAGGTCTTTCATTGAAAAACACTTGTTCAAATAACTCTTCACATCGTTAAGCATGTTGATGTCATTTCCAATAATCAATATGTCATCCACATATAGTACTAGAAACGTCACCGAGCTCCCACTCACTTTCTTGTAGATGCAAGCTTCGTAGCAATTTAGAACAAATCCAAAGCTCTTGATCACTTGATCAAAACGAAGGTTCCAACTCCGAGATGCTTGCTTCAGTCCATAAATGGAACGCTGAAGTCTGCATACTTTATCAGCATCCTTAGGATCGACAAAACCTTCGGGTTGCATCATATACAACTCTTCATCAATGTTGCCATTGAGGAAAGCAGTCTTGACATCCATTTGCCATATTTCATAATCATGAAACGCAGCAATTGCTAATAAAATCCGAATGGACTTAAACATCGCTACGGGAGAGAAAGTCTCATCGTAGTCAACACCTTGAACTTGTCGAAAACCTTTCGCAACAAGCCGTGCTTTATAGACGGTAACATTACCATCCGCGTCCGTTTTCTTCTTGAAGATCCATTTGCACTCAACGGCCTTTCGGTCGCTAGGAGGGTCCACCAAAGTCCATACTTGGTTTTCGCTCATGGATCCCAATTCGGATTTCACGGCTTCTAGCCATTTCTCAGAGTCTGGGCTCATCATCGCTTCCTCATAGTTCGTAGGTTCACTGTCTTCTACTAACAAGACAGTCAAGACAGGGTTGCCGTACCACTCAGGAGGGGCACGCGACCTTGTCGACCTGCGACGTTCAGTAGCAGCATCGTCCGAAGCTTCATGATCCTTGTCATTAGCTTCCTCTATTGTTGGTGCAGGCGGCACTGGAATAATTTCAGGTGCTGCGCTACTCTCCAATTCAAGAGAAGGTTCAATAACCTCGTCTAGCTCTACTTTCCTCCCACTCACTTCTTTCGAGAGAAACTCCTTCTCAAGAAAGGAACCGTTCTTTGCGACAAACACTTTGCCTTCGGTTCTGTGATAGAAGGTATACCCAATAGTTTCCTTAGGGTATCCTATGAAGACGCATTTCTCCGCTTTGGGTTCGAGCTTGTCCGGCATCAACTTCTTGACGTAAGCTTCGCATCTCCAAACTTTAAGAAACGACAACTTAGGTTTAGCACCAAACCATAGTTCATACGGTGTCGTCTCAACGGATTTAGATGGAGCCCTATTTAAAGTGAATGCAGCGGTTTCTAATGCATAACCCCAAAATGGTAACGGCAAATCAGTAAGAGACATCATCGATCGGACCATATCTAACAGGGTTCGATTCCGGCGTTCAGACACACCATTGCGCTGTGGTGTTCCGGGTGGCGTGAGTTGTGAAACGATTCCACTTGCTTTGAGATGCGTGAGAAAATCATAACTCAAATATTCGCCCCCACGATCGGATCGTAGAAACTTAATCTTTCTGTTACGATGGTTCTCCACTTCATTCTGAAATTCTTTGAACTTTTCAAACGTTTTAGATTTATGTTTCATTAAATAGATATACCCATATCTACTTAAGTCATCGGTAAAAGTGAGAAAATAGCGATATCCACCGCGCGTCGAAACACTCATCGGTCCGCATACATCAGTATGTATGATTTCCAACAAGTCCTTTGCTCGCTCCATCATACCGGAGAACGGGGTTTTGATCATCTTGCCCATGAGGCATGGTTCGCATGTGTCAAATGATTCAAAATCAAGAGACTCCAAAAGTCCATCAGAATGGAGTTTCTTCATGCGCTTTACACCAATATGACCTAGACGACAGTGCCACAAATAAGTAGTATTATCACTATCTACTTTGCATCTCTTAGCCTCAATGTTATGGATGTGTGTTTCATCCCTTTCGAGATTTAGAAGAAATAAACCAATCACAAGAGGTGCATGACCATAAAAGATGTTACTCATATAAATAGAACAACCATTATTCTCCGATTTAAATGAATAACCGTCTTGCAATAAACACGATCCAGAAATAATGTTCATGCTCAACGCAGGCACATAATAACATTTATTAAGGTTTAAAACTAATCCCGAAGGTAAAACTAAGGAGAGCGTGCCGACGGCCATCACATCAACTCTTGATCCGTTGCCAACGCGCATCGTCACCTCATCCCTCGCAAGCCGCCGTCTATTCCGCAGCTCCTGTTTCGAGTTACAAATATTAGCAACTGAACCGGTATCAAATACCCAGGCACTACAACGAGGGCTAGTAAGGAAAACATCAATAACATGTATATCAAATATACCTTTGATGGTGCCAGCCTTCTTGTCCGCTAAGTACTTCGGACAGTTGCGCTTCCAGTGACCCTTGTCCTTGCAATAGAAGCACTCAGTTTCCGGCTTGGGACCAGACCTGAGCTTCTTCTCAGCAGGGGCATTGCGCTTGCCGCCGCCCTTCTTGAAGGGCTTCTTTGCACCTTTACCTTTCTTAAAGGAGGGCTTGTTGACCATCAACACATGATTATCCTTCTTGATGTCCACCTCCGCAGCCTTCAGCTTTGCGAAGAGCTCGGTGATCGTATCAGTGGAACCAATCTGATTATGAGTCACTACAAAACTTTTGTAGCTGGGAGGGAGTGATTGCAGAACCCTGTCAATCTTGAGCTCCTCTGGAATCTTGCAATCCAGTTGCTCAAGGCGTTGAGTGTAGCCCGACATCTTAATGGCGTGCTCACTAACGGAACTCCCTTCCTCCATCTTGCAGTTAAAGAACTTCTCGGAGATCTCATATCTCTCAGAACGGGCCTGAGTCTGAAACATGGTTTTCAACTCTTCAAGAATCTCAAAGGGCCCGGGATAGTTTTCAAAACGATTTTGAAGTTCCGGTTCCATAGCAAACAACATGGTGCTCTTAATCACACCATAATCATCTTTGCGCGACTGATAGACAGCTTTCTCATCAGCCGACGCAGTTGCAGCAGGGGCATCACCTAACGCTTTCTCAAGGACATAGTCCTTTTGACCGCCAGAGAGAATGATTCTCAAATTGCGGAACCAATTGGTGAAGTTAGACCCATTGTTCTTAAGCTTTTCTTTCTCAGCAAAAACGTTGAAGTTGAAGTTGGACTTAGCCATGTGATCTACAATATTTGCAAGTACAAATTAGACTATGTTCATGATAACTAGTTCAACTTTTAATCAAATTACTAGATGAACTCCCACTAAATTCAACATCCCTCAAGTTGTTTAGTGAACACGATCCAAATTCACCACACCTAATCCGATCTTCACGAGAAGAGATGTGGTTTCAATGGTGGACAACGAAGTGTCGATCATATCATTCATATGACTCATGCTTAACCTTTCGGTTCTTGTGTTCCGAGGCCATGTCTGTACATGCTAGGCTCGTCAAGCTAGACCCAAGTATTTCCGCGTGTGCAAAACTGGCTTGCACCCGTTGTATGTGAGCGTAGAGTCTATAGCACCCGATCATCACGTGATGCTTGGACACGACGAACTTTCGCAACGGTGCATACTTGGGGAGAACACAGTTTTTATCTTGATCTTTAAGTGAGGAATCATCTTATAATGCTACCGTCGTGATCTAAGCATAATAAGATACATAAAAGGATAAACATCACATGCATATAACTTTATGTGACATGGTATAGCCAATCTTCGCGCAATGATCTCCATCTTGTGTGTTCCGGCATGATCTCCATCACTTCACCATGATTGCCTCCACCACGAATAGCAACTACAACTATTGCTAACTACTTAGCGATAAAGTAAAGCTATTACATGGCATATAAGAAGTTGACTCGCAGGTCATACACAATTATAAAGACAACCATATGGCTCCTGCCGGTTGTGTACTCACCGACATGCAAGTCGTGAAACATTACAAAACATGATCATCGCATACATTATACACATCACATCTTGGGCCATACCATATCACAGAAAACACTCCCTGCAAAAACAAGTTAGACGCCTCTACTTTGTTGTTGCATGTTTTACGTGGCTTATGGGAGTAGATGCTAAGAACGATTCTTACCTACGGAAAGCCACAACGGTGATATTATGGTTGCCAAACTCCCGTGTTAATCCCATGACAACTATAGTGAGAGAAACTGACATCCACCAGCCGCATGTGTGGTACAAGCCACACGTCAAGTGCGGAGCCGGTCTCGCGAACGACGTCGCGTAAGGTTGGCCTGAACCGCTTCAATCTCACTATCCCGCGTCATAAGAGGAACACAAACAAGAGGCTTGCAACAGAAAACATCAACGCCCGTGTTCTACTCGTGAAACACATCTACGCATAGATCTAGCTCTGATACCACTGAAGGGTTTCGCGGCATAGTAAATCAAAATTTTCTACGGAAGCGAACAGAGGGAAAGCCAAGATCTAATCTAGGAGATGCAAACAACGAGAGAGATTGGATTAGATCTTCATACCCTTGAAGATTCGCACAGCGGAACGTTCGTCGGAACGTGGGTGATGTAGTCGTACTCGCTTCTCCTCCTCGCGATCCGATCCGATCTAGCATCACAAGTGGCGGTGCCTCCGTGAGATGCACACGTGCAGCACCTCGACGTCTCCTCCTTCCTTGGACCAGCAAGTATGGTGGAGAGATGGATTGGATCTACAACACGACGGCGTGGTGTATTTGGTGGAGAATTTCTGCAGCAGGGCTTCGCCTGCAAACAGTCGGGAGGGAGAGAGGAAGGCAGCAGGGCTACTAGGGCTTGGAGGGAGATGTGTAGGTTGGGGGGAGGGGGCGCACCAGCCCTCTATATATAGAGGGGGGTGCGGCCAGCCCTTGCCCATCCTCCAAGCCTATCTCTAGTTTAAACGATTTAAACTCTCCCTTCTAGAAACCTATCTTATCTCTAGTTTAAACGATTTAAACTTATCTAGGATCGGCTGGGCCCTATGGGGCCTTGTGCCCCTGGCCCAATGCGGCCAGGACACTCCCTCATAGGCCCATGCCCCCTCCCGGAAGGTGGGACCACGTTGGCCCCCTTCCGGAAGGTTCTAGAAGCTTCCGGTACAATACCGATTAATCCGGAACAATTCCGAACTCCAAAAACTGCACTGCCTTATATGAATCTTATTCTCCGGACCACTCCGGAACCTCTCGTGATGTCCCGGATCCCATCCGAGACTCCGAACAAAAATTCATAAACCAAGTATCCAATCTATCCTAGCGTCGAGACACGTTAAGTGTGTGACCCTGCGGGTTCGAGAATATGCAGACATGATCTTCTATGAATAATCAACAGCGGGGTCTGGGCACCCATATTGACTCCCACACATTCATCGATGATCATACCGGATGAACCACGATGCCAGGATTCAATCAATCCCATATATATATTCCCTTCGTCTCGCGATATTTTACTTGCCCGAGATTCGATCGTCGGTATCGTCATACCTAGTTCAATCTCGTTCACAGCAAGTACTTTACTCGTTCCGTAATCCGATATCACTTTGTGATTAACTCCTTAACCACATGCTTGCAAGCGGTGTTGATATCGATTACCGAGTGGGCCCGAAGTATATCTCTCCGACTTGGGAGGGACAAATCCCATCTCGATACATACAACCCAACAGATACTTTCCGATTACCTGAGAGACACCTTTATGATCACCCTCTCATAGGATGACGTTTGATGACCTCAAAGCTTTCTTCCGATACCAGGGAGTTGTATTATCTCATGGTCTAAGGAATACAATATTTGACATAAGAAAAACTTCGCAAAGACGAACACGATGACACGATCTAATTGCTTCGCTTAGTTTGGGTCTATCCACCATATCATTCTCCAATGATATGATCTCATTATCAATTGACAACTCATGTCTATGGTTAGGAAATCTTAACCATCATTGATCAATGAGCTAGTCCATAGAGACGTACTAGGGACACGGTGTTGTTCACAAACCACACAAGTATTAAAGTTTCCGCTTAATACAATTCTAGCATGGAATATAAACTTTATCATGAACAAGAATTATAATAATAACATCTTTATTATTGCCTCTAGGGCATAATTCCAACACTATACGGTCGCAACTATACGACCAGAGCAAAAATTCCGGCCGTATAGTTGGTCGTTAAACTCACAGACACTTTTTCGTTTGATCTTTTGTTTCTTATTCATCTATAAAAAACATTATTATCGGTTCCGAGTCATGATTTAATCGACCTGGACTCGAGATATTTAGAAATATCTGCCTGGAACCAACTATACGGCCAGAGCTATATGAGCCACGCCTGTATAGTTGGTCGTTACACGGCAGGACACTTCCAAATCCGTGATTTCTTTCCCTGTTTTGTTCAGATTCTTTTCTTGGGCGACAATTTGGTGTTTCTCACGAGTTTTACCGATTTCTGACCCCCTTATATACTGCCATTGTTTCCCTCTATAATCATAATCTCCAGAAACCAATCCACCTCTTATTCACACGCGAGGACTCTCAACCAAGGTGTAGAGGTCAAGAAGAAGAGCTCCTATGGAGATCGGGGGCCATAGCGAGCAAGGCAAGGAGATCAAGACCATCCCTATAGAGTTCCTTGACACCGACCATAGGTGTAGGAAGAGGGATTTGAAGGCTCTAGGGCTAAAGATCAAAGAGTTGGACCAGGAGAAGCCAGGGACACCCAAACACCTTCGATTGCTGCGACTTTATCTTGATAAACTAGATGAAGATATCAAGCGGACAACCGAAGCAGGTTTTTCTATGAGTCTTAAGGTGCTACAAACACTTCAGGATAACAATGAGTTCATTAAGGAACAAGTAAAGGTGTTGGAGAGGAACAATCTTTTCTACAAGCTGCATGTTAAAGAATTGGAAGCTGTAAATCAATCCCTCCGCCTCAGGCTGGCCCATGAGGAGAAGATACCACGTGCCATGGCACCCCATTAATCTACAACAATCACGGTATCAAATAATCGCAAGGGATTATTTGATCCCGCTTGGCTTGATTCCAAGCTTGGGGAGATCTTTAAGACCTTTAATCTATCTTATAAGTTTTTATTACTATTCACATTAGTTCAAACTAGAAATAAAGTTTGCATAATTAGAATTCCCTTCAGGAATAGTCGATCCCTTTTATGAAATTCCGAGTTTATTATTATATATGGAGTAATATTGAGTTTGTGTTTGCTTTATTGATATATGAATGGCCCGAGTATAATTTTACTTGCACTTGATGATAGCAATAGGAGTCTTCCACATCTTTGGTATTAATAGAACACCTAAATATAATTTAATCAATATGTTGTAAGTCTACGATTTAATTTACGAAGAAAAATTATCTACACAGTTAAGTTGAAAAAGAAACCTTAAACAAGGGAAATAAATTTGTGCTTGTACATCCGACCGTTCAGAATAGTGACTTTGATTTGAGATCCGGAAAAATATGCTGTCTAGGGCCAAGTTTGTCCATTTTTTAGAATTGTGGAAATTGGAGAGAATCTAGGGAAAGTTCCCGAAAAGAGGGAAAATGTAGGTGGAGTAGCCTTTTTTTCCTGAGCACCTAGTACCGCCCGTGTTTCTTCTTCCTCTCCCCAGCGCGTGCCACCACCCCCACCCTGCCTCCCTAATCCAGCGGGGTCAACTCCATCGCTCTTGTCGCTCCAATCACCGGTCACCCTGCCTCGCTCGTCCCTATGCCTCCGCCCCATTTCCTAGACGGCAGCCTGCAGGTCGGAGAACACACGCCCCCCGATAGTGGCGGAGAGATCAGTGCGGGGACGACCCTCCCCTCCCTTTCCAGCGAGGCAGGCGACGAGCGGGAAGGCCGGCGATGAGAGCGGCGGGAGCCAGTGCCAGCGGCGTCGAAGCCAGAGCGATGGCCAGCGGCGCCGAAGCCAGATCGCCGGTGGTGCACGTGGCCGGCCACGGGAAGTTCGACGAGAAGGTGATGCCAGCGGTGCCAGGGCTGGACACGTTCCTGGGCGAGACCATCCACGCCAACGAGTACCGGTCCACTAAGGGGATGCACGGGAAGGCCCTAGGCGGCAACAGCGGGCGGTGGGCGGCATCGGCGGGCAGTGGTTGGTGGGCGGTGGCGGCAACGGCTGACGGCGGGCGGTGGGCGGTGGGCGGTGGGCGGCAATGGCGACGGGGTCTCTCGCCGGATCGATTACTAATGACGATGGGGAATTATTCCCTCTGGTGACAGCAAGGGATAGATGTCTCTGCGTCTGGGTCAACGGGGGTGGGCACGCCTAAAAGAAACACTACCGGGCTACGCCGTGTCACGCGCCGTAAAGGCCGAGAAAAGTCGGAAACTAGGCGTTAAATAAAATTAGACAGGCATTCATAAAACCGGGTGGGTCTCAATGTGCACGAATCTCGATTATTGTTTGGAGGGACAAGATAGGTCTCACACCCTCTTGTACAAGCACAAAATCCATTCTCCTTAAACAAAGGAAAATGAAAGTGCTATTAAAATAGAGTGGGAACAAGTCAAGGTAGAATTTTCAAGTCATAAGAATGCTTCATATACAGTTGGAATTTGGTAATTGAGATTGTTAAACTTTGAATTCCTACATGAAGTGGAATGTATGGCTAGCTCCTTTGCACAACACTTAAACAAAAGTGTGAGCATATATATAGAAAAGAAAAGAAAAAGAAGAATAAAAAGAGCGAGTGTGCAAAGAGCAAGTAGCCATATACCACTGAGTTGTAGTATGACAAAGAGATACTTTTGAGATTCTAAATCCCGAGTGAATACATTGATCCTAAAATACTTGGAACTACCTCGTTAACTCATTCAGTCGAACCAGATTCTTTTACATTATGTTGAGATTGATCTTTTATGAACTATTGATCACTAAGATGTGGAAGCCTTCTAAATACTATTCCGATGGTTCGAGTAAGGTACTATTCATGAACTTATTCCTATGTATCGTACATGATAAACACATGCTGCAATTGTCTCATTTATTTTATCGACTCAGCTTCATGAATATGAGGATCGCATCCATTAAGCTAGAGCTTGCTCGGGACGAGCAAGAGTGTAAGCTTGGGGAAGTTGATGAGTGCATATTTGCATCATATTTTACATTATTATTTTGCATTGTAGATGTAGGATCTTGGTATTTTACGATGCTCGCATACATATTTTATGCCCGTTTTCACCAGGATCAGGACATGTGATGGATCCAATGGATACAATTCTTGGAGCAGTTGCACTAAGAAGAAAAGGAGTCAAAAACAACGTAAATCGCTTATTTGGAAAATATTAATAATACCAGAAGAAAACCAGAAGCGAACAAGGGAGGCAGAGAGTTCAACGACCAACTATACGGGCAGAGCAATTTTTCCGGTCGTATAGCTCTGGACATATAGTTGGCGCCACCTCCGCCTCCTCAAATAGCTTCACCCTATGCAACTGGTTCTAGCAGACGACATACAGAACACCCAGAAATCATAGAAACCTCACCTCTAGAAGGCATCTGGAGGGGGAACTCATCCACTGGGAATCCATCTTTGCCCTGCGCAGATCCGGGAGGCTATGGCATCGATCTTCACCATCCACCGTTGCATCACCACCATATCCATCCATCCCATCTACATCTTGTCTAGATCTTGTTATAATTCCTATACTCGTTATGGATTTATACAAGTACTATTCATCTATGATTGTTTCCATTACCATTGCCATGATGTTGATTGCCTCCATGTCTGAGTAGATCATTAGTTCTTGGGGAGATGGAGAAACCCTAGTATGAGATTGAAATAAGATACAGTCTATTATGATATTCATCGATGTGACCATGTGTTAGATTTTCTACATCTTGATATTGAGAGAAGTCGACCTCTCAGTATTTGCCTCTTGTAGGGACTTGATGGAGGAAACTACTTGTTGGTAGAAGGCGGCGTGCTAGCACTTGCAGTGACTATAAAGCTGTTGGCACCCCTTATGTATCAACTCGGGAAACCGAGGAAACTCACGGAACACTATCCATGCCATAGGATACGTCCTACGGGATTACGTCCCTTAATAGCATAGTAATTTGATTAATGTCGATTGCTGACTACTGTGGTTATGAGGATGATGTGAGCAGCAATTGCTGCCTGTTTGTCCAAAATACAGAGTTCCTACCACACATACATAGTTGAGAATGTTCATGATGATAATCTTTATCTTAGCTCCTTATAATGCTAGTGGTGTATCCGCTACTCCCTAAGAACGCCTTTTCCCTATTGCAGTTCCAATCTCTCTTACATACGTGATACTAATTTCTGTATTTAGTTGTTTTATTTTACTTTATTGTTGCTCTTATACCTTAAACCCCAAAACACCCTTTTACACAATACTCGCATTTTATCTTGTTATTTAGAACTTTATGTAGCATTTCTATCGTAATATTTATTTCAAGAGTTATTATACTTCAGACTCCTGCTCCCTGTGGGATCAATATCTTTATTTTGAAACTAGCTACAAACGATCTATGCACTTGCATTCATCAGTAATGAACTTAAACCATCTTGTAGACCATCTTAAGGACTACCAATGCCCACTCTTTCCCTTGGCTATCTCACCCTCCAACCCACTTGTTCTTGATGGTTTTTTAGTCAAGAAAATAACCTTTTCTGCAAATCTTATCAACTAGCTTACTTTGGTAGAAGTTCACATCTCCATGCTAACTTCTTTGGACCTAATCTTTGCATGATTGTGTTCTACCCATAAAGGTCTATCCATCCCTAATTCACTTGTTTCAATTGGACCCTTGTGCTTCTAAAACCCGCATGGTTTTGAAGGCTATTTGATAATATGTTTTGGCACCCTTATTTTATTCAATTTCTGGCATCAATCCTTGGAGAGCTCAATCATGATCAACCTCAAACCTCTACACCATGGTGATCTACAGCACTTGGTCTATCCATAATTATATCCCATGTCCCAAGGGGAGCTCTGAGCTCTAAGATCCAACAAGGTTTTGCAGGTGTAAAATTAACTTTGCCTAAGATCCCTTACGTCTTGTTTCTCTCAAAATGCACCAAAAATCATCTAAAAAACTCAATAAATTCTTGAAGGTGTATCTTGATCACATCTATCTACCAGAACCCTCATACCATATTTCCAAGATCATTTTTGGAGAAGTACACCATGATCTTTCAATATGGCAGATTTGAACTTTTATCAATTCTAAACCAACACTCAACCAAACCCTCACCAAAACTGGACCTATGATCACCACAACAACTCTAACCCATCCCTGGTCGAAGCTACTATAGCAAACCCCACCGCCCCTCTTGTTTCTTATGCTTGTATGGAAGAGAGATGCTCTCTTAATTAAAATCCCTTGTAAATTAAAGGCCTCTACAACCTCTCCCTCCTTTCTTGCCCTAGCCCGACCACACCATCCCCTCACCACCCCCATCTGGCCAATGGCTATCCCCCTAACGTCCCTAGCTCCCTCTCCCTCCATAAATTCCTCCTTGGCCGAAGAGTAAGTAGGGATGCAAAGCCTGCGGCACACCACACCCCATCACCTCACTCTGCCCTCCTTGAGCACACCTGCACGAGCTCCACTGCCTCTCTCCACCAATACAGCCCTGCCACCCCTTCTCTTGTTCCAAAATGGACTCGGTCTATCATGCACCCCCATCCCTCAGGTAAAAAGGCCAGAGGCCACCTCACGCCCCTATCCCACTTCATTTGCTTCCTCTCCCCTCCTACTTACCACCACAGAGAACCTCATCCACTCCTCTGCCTTATCCTAGCTAAGAAAACAAGGAAGAACTCCTCTCGGCCTACCCAAAGAATCAAGCATGGTGCCCTCTTCTCCACCCCTCTACTCCTGCATGTCACAACACCGAGTCCCCCTCCTCTCCCTTCATCTAACCATGTCTTCTTTTCTACCTAGGACCCTCCCTGGAGACACCACAAACAAGCTCGGAGTTGTTGTCCCCTGACCGACGTGGTATTCGGTAGATCTTCATCAAAACGGTTGATGCCGCCCCTCCCCAGACTCGTGATACCTTTGATCCGGATTACAAATGTAGTATAGCTTCTTTTTCCCTAGTAGACCTAGGTTATCGAATCCTCCCGGAAGCGAATGCGTAGTGAAGTTACTTTAATGGACCTTCGGGAGTTTTAGAATTCCTTTTGTGTTTTCACCGGATTAGTAGTTTGCATCTTTTGGTTGTTGTTGATGATGGAGAGAGAGGGCCTAGGGCGTTCAGTTTCACCTGTAGCTGTGCAAAACATCTGATGGAAATAAAATATAGAAATAAAGCAAACGTGTACTTGTTAGAGCAAGATAAATTATATGTGGGCAGTGCATCCATAATTTCTATTGCCTCTGCAACCGCTTATAGCAATAACCTACTAGTCTCATCCATAGAAGAAAGAGAACTAATGATATGCATAGTGATGTCACCGTTAATCCCAAGCAAATCCCTCACATACAGCCGTACTACCCCTTCTGTCAACAGGGTTCCCAACTTGTAGATCAGTCATCACTCATACTCCCTATACCTGGCTCAACCCTTGGGGTCTTGGGTACTTGACAAGTCCTTGGATTGAGGCAAGAGAGGATACAATAATCATCATGTCATACATACTAATACACGATCCCATCTATGATAATTCACATGCACAATTGCTACATGGCTAGTCCGAAGCCCTTAGCCCAAGGAGAATTACTCACACATAGAGATGAGATCAACAATCATAAACATTGTAATAAAAATCATGAGATTGATAGCAATAGTCTTACAATGTTGCCAATCGGAGAAGAGATCTACTATTACAAGTGGTGGAGTATGGCTATGGAGATGGAGAAGGGTTTGGAGATCTGGAGGCGGCTGGTGATCTATGGCAGGACTTTCTTCGGGGTTTGGCTCTGTTTCTCGTCGCCCGAGGCTTCTTTATATAGGGGCCCCTTCACGAAAGTTGTTCTTTTTGACCTAACGATGGCGATGCCAACTATACGACTGGAGCTATACGGTCGGAATTTTTTCTCCAGCCGTATAGTTGGTCGTGGTGTCTGCCTCCAAAGTAAGGCTCCTGGTTTCTTCTGGTAGTTGGAAATCTTGTATATTTGACTTTAATGTAGTGATTCCCTCCTTTAAATGACATTATCTGCGCAGGAAAATACGAAAGAAAGGATTGCATACCACTTTGAATATTAGCATTAGTGACAGGGTTTAGAGAGATATTTCATCAAGAATATGACTAATATCCAGTTTAAATGTGGACGTTAGATGGATATATTTTAGAGCCATCAACCTCCCCAAGCTTAAACTTGATCGTCCCGTCCAAGAAAACCAAAATCAAAATGGAACTCAGCATTTAACCTGAAATAACAAGATGGTGATCTTACTCATGATTAGTAGTCTTATGTTTCCTCCACTTTATAAATCTGAAAAACTTCAGCATAGATACAACAATGGAAAGCATATCATACGGGTTTCATGCATCCTTATAGTGTAGCAAAATTATTGTAAGCATGGATGATTCAAATGAGTAAACTTTATTCTATGTCAAATAATCAACTCAAAGACTTGCCTTTGAACAGTAAAGTATAATCATGTAAATTAAGAGTGTGAGAGTTGTCATGAAAAGCATATATACTAGAGTGTCACAAATCTCCCACATCAATAAATCAAGACTTTTCATGCACTACTTTTCTATTCATTGTCCTTCAAGAATTTCAGTTTTTAAGTAATTGAGAGCATGCCAAAAAATATTTAGTTTATCGGGCTATGATGGACACTCGTGGCATCACTAAGGTTTTTATTCCTTTTGCATAATGATTTCTCATAACAGCCAAAGGAGTGATTCCATCTTGATTACAGCTACCCGGGAGTTCCAAGAATCTTACCCACTATAGCATTGCTGCTACAAGTGTTTAATCAACTCATAGCCGAAATCTAGGAGTTTCCTCCATAAAGATCGTTCGTAGGCCAGTGGAGTTGTTGGCATCCCATGAAGTTTGACACGCATAAAGCTATATCATTCTTATGATTAACAAGTCAAACTTTGGCATGCTCAAAAAACGCTAAACATTAATTCAATCAAACAAATCCTTTCTAAGAGAGCTATCAAGTCAATTAATATTTTCAGTGGTGTTGAGTATCTATAGAAATAAGCCTTCAAGACTAAGCACTACAACACCCAAGTCTTCAATTGTGAGACTTTTTCTTATTACAATTGTCTAGCAATTTTTAGGCAAGACTTGGTTAATTATAAGAGCTGGAACAAAACGTGCCCAATTAATACCCATGCAAATGTAAATCTTACTATAGTACAAAGACCCACTCTACCAATATAATATCTCAACATGTACTACTAACTAGCATGGGTTTCTCAAACTTCAAAAGTGGGGAGTCATAAGGCATACCTCTCATGTTTGGTTCCACTTATCTCTTCCTTTTTTATTTGTTTCTTGGAAAATCGAAGTCGACCACTCTCCTGCAAACATATGAAGACCTCGAGGCGGAAAGAAAAAGAAAGAGGGAAAATAAGGAAAAAATGGAGAAATATTTTTGTGAAATTTTTCAAGAGAGGAGAATTAAAGAATAGAAAATTGGTGGCAAAGCTCGACTAGAAAATTTCGAAAGCAAATAAAAAGAACTAAAGATAAAGTGTTGGGGAGACCAACACGAGTGCTTATAAACTCAAATAAAAACACAACCTCTAAGATAAATAAAAGCAAATGGACGCCACGTAAAGATGCATGAGGAAACTTCCCCAAGCTTAGGCTTTTGCAAGCCCTACAAATCATTGTGGTGGCGGGAAATTTTTGTTACTCCAGTTCGCGAGTTGAGTTGAGAGGTTGCTTGTTGATTCTCGGAGGTTCAAAGAGAGGTTGCGGATCCTCTCCATAGTTCCTCCAAGTCCTTAGAAATCTTGGTATGTGGTGAACCGGGTTTGTGGTTGCTCCTCTTGATGAGGAACTTCTTACTTATCCTCTTGGTCCTCATCCTCTTCAGGAATCTCTTCCCCAGGTTGGTGTTGCTCAACCTGCACATCATATAGCAAACGTCCCTCCTCGATAGAGAAAAGACCATTAGGCATAGGAGCGAGGTAGATACGCCCAACTCCAGCAATATGCAGGTAATAAAAACCACCTCTCCTAGTGAGCATTCCACATGCTCTCAAGGTGGAGAAACCAACACGTGTCTCACCTAGTATCGGTTACAACTCACCTGGGTCGAGGCCTAGGGTAGTGGCAAGTACAGTGATGACGCCTCCTCCTGTGATTGGCCCTTAGCTTTGGGAGGCTTGGTTCTCTAGGTAGCGCACAAGGATGGCGCCCAAGTTGAGTGACAAGCTGCAGTTGATGTAAGTAGCCTTTGCAAGGACTAGGATGTCCTCCTCATTAAGTCTTGTGAACTCATTACGTGCCTTCAAGGTGTTAGCAATAACATAGAACAAATAGCAAATTGTAGGATGTTAAATATTCTTCCCCTTGTTCACTCTACTAGTGAAACTCATTCCATTATAGTATTGATTGGGGGAAGGGTTTAAGCCAGTAAAGGATGCGCGTAGAGCATGAATATCATTGTTTGGCAAATTAAAACATGCACACCATTCATCTAATGTTAAAGTGTAGTTGTTGTTCATCAGACGGAAAGAAATAGTATCCTCTCCTTGCCATTGTTTAATGGTGCTTTGCAATGAACTAAGGAATTCAATAGTTAAGCGGCGATAGGTAGGTACATCATTGTACACAAAGTTTTGCAGGCTAGCTCTATTGCAAACTAAATTGAAGTCATCAGCAATATCGAGTTGGTTCAGTATGATGGGGAAAGCCCACTTGGCGGCCTTCACTTCGCGGTTCTTGATCCTGTTGAAGCAATCACGATGGGCCTCATTCTTGAACCGTATCCCCATGTGTTCCTGAGCGATAGCCTGAGAAGCGCTAGCGGTGGCACAAGCACGAGTTTGGCTCCTTGTGTTCATCACTTAAAACATTGAAGAAAGGAAAAAAAATAAAACTCTTTGATCCAACAATAGTAAGTGCATCATATTCCTCATCATAGCACACTAAAGAATTCTCCTGAAAATATTAATCTAAGTAAGAAAATCATGGCAATTGGTTCATAGTAGGTATCACCCTAGATTGATAATGATAATATATCAAAGATGAATTTGCAAAAAGTAATTGGAGGATCGGAGGAGAAACATACCGTAGATCACTTGTGTGCGAGGAAATCGAACGAAACTGAGCAGAGATGAAGACCCCTTGAGGTTTTGAGAGAGTTTGGAGGTAGAAGAAGGAAAAAGGATTGAAGTTTGGAGTTGGGAGTACCTTCCCATGCGATTTTGTGGGACGCAACTATACAGGCGCAGCTATACAGTCGGAACAATGTGTTCCGGCCGTATAGTTGGCCTTTTGTCAAAATTCTAGTTTACCTCCTGGCGGCGCAGCTATACGGACGTAGCTATACGGGAGAATATCATTTTGCGGCCCGAAAGTTAGGGTGGCCAGGCAACGTGGTACCCGAGTTCCCTGAAATCAGCCGCGATGACTACAGTTGGCGTGCCAAATACTTAGAGGGTCTTTTTCAGCACGAATTCAACTTTACGTTTCAATACAAAAAATCAGGCTAACGGCCGTCAAGTTGGGCCCCCCTGTCAGCTTTCGCCGTTATGTCGCTGCCGTCATCGCTGCCATGTAGGCTTGTAGCGTTGGCGCATGCATCCTTTACGCGTCTTCTTCTTCCTCTGGGGCGGCAATCTGTGGTCGCGGCCATGGCATGGAGCTAGGACTTGCACGAACCTGCTCGGCCCGTTCTCCTCCTCATCCCGAATCAGAGCTCGCCCTCACCATGACCGCACCATTGGCATGGCGCGGGGACGGAATTCATTCCTAGGTGAGATCTGTCACCATGCCGACCATGCTCAGTCCTGTTGGCCTCCTCGAGAATCCAAGCTGGCCATCACCGTGGTCGCACATGCACGAGCCACGTCACCTTCCTCTTCGAACCCCAAAGCCACATCCACCCAGTTCGGCACAACGCCAACAAGGTGAAAATGCATCAAGTTTTCTTCTTGTGATTGTAGAAAAACATGTATGTACCGTGCCCGTAGCATACTCTAACAATGTACACATATATTGTTTGCTAGATTTTCATTTGAAATTAGTAGCTCCATGATGACGAAACATAGAGAACCTAAATGGAATGATGATGACGACCATGTTATGTACTTTGCATTGCATCAACAAGTTCTCGCTGACGAAGCAAGTTACCAAGAGAGTGGAGTTCATTAGCCATTGCCAAAAAATATGTGAACAAATCAATGAGCGATTCAATGCAAATCACGCAGAAAAGATAGATCCATGTCATCAATCATCAATAGGTGGCACATTCTAGTGATGCATTCAAATGCGTACATGATGTATCATTTGCTTGAAGTGGCTGTTATCCTGAGCAAAAATGCCTAGTATGCAGATTACATTTGTATGTTCTATGCTGCAATTCTGTTGTTATGGGCGTGGAAAGAAAAGCTGGGCTTCACTGAATATTACGCAGTTAGGCCTAACTTAGTCTTACACAAATAAGCACAGCTTAGTCTTTACACACATAAGCGTAACAAATGATAAAGATAAAGACAAATGGTTCATAGGATCTGCCAGTATGAGCACTAGGTCCCTTGTTGGGGGGATAACCCCGGGTAGGGTCACTCCGGGGTATAAAGGCCGAGTTAGCCGAGGTTCGGCAAGGTCAAAGCGGATGCTAGCCGAGTCACCTCAAGGCAGGCCGGATCACGGAGTAACCCGGACCAGGGGGTCGCCTAACATTGTCTCGTCCGACTTAAGGGAGTAAGTCGGAAATATTTGTCTAGCTTATATGCAGGAACAGGAGTGGCCAGATCAACTGTGATCCGGATCCTCGCTTGGCTTCTAGGAGAAGGAAGGAATCTCTCTGGTCAAAAAAGAAGGTCCGGTGCGTACTGGATGAGCGAATAAAGCAAGGGCAGGACCACCGAATCGTGGCCGACAAGGGTGACGACGCTCACGTCGGCTGACGCGGGCGCCGCAGAGGATATGTCGCTAAAGCAAGTGTGATGCGGGGGAAAAGCACCCCTGTCGGGTTACTACTTTGGGAGGGGGCATTTTCTTAGGAATATGCCTCCACGTATGCCCTAGGCCAGGACCGAACCACCTCTATATAAGGGGGTGTTAAGGTTCTGGTAGAGGGGTTGGGTTTTTTCGGATACAGAGCAAGGAGAATTCTAGTTGGTTGAGCACTAGTGGATCTAGGGTTCTTGGGCTAGTTGGTAGGCAAGAGTAAGAGAGTTTCTTCTTCCTCCTCTTGTCATTACAGCTCGAGGAGCACTTGTAATCTTGGAGATTGAACATCAATACAAAGCTTCTGTGTAGAGAATCACTCTACTATCCCTCCCTGGATTCCCCTAGCGCATATTAGTCCCCACCTTTAGCCTATCCATGGCATCTGCTGTGACACCACCACGATAGTTGGCGCCCACCGTGGGGCTAGCGGCGCTAGCAGGGGTGAAGATCCGGACAGGAAACTTGATCGGCACCGGCGAACGCATCGTCTCCAGGCTCGTTCAGCGCTTTGGAGCGCTGGACTACGTCAGCGACAACGCTGGCTGCTTCGGCACACGCCCCCTTTCACGCAACAGCATCTTCGTCAAGCTCGGTGCGCACAAGGTCTACGTTGCTGTGGACGTGTCTTGCGTTCATCCGCGTCGCGTCGTCGATGCAGGAGAACCACCCCTCACTGTGGCTCGCGGGGCGCGTATCGCTCGCTCCCCGGACCATGCAGAGGTGATGATGACTGCGCCAGGCGCGGGCATGAGCAAGGAACCAGCGCCAGACCCGGAGATAACGCCTAAGGCACCGAGGAAAGCTAGGGGTCCTCCGCTGGAGAGGCCTGAGAACGTGCTGAGGGAAGCTATGGATAGCTTGGCTAACCCGGTGGCAGCAGTGGTAGATTCGGCTCAGGCACAGGCCGAGCTAGAGGAGACCCGGCAAAAGATACTGGAGGACGCAAAGAAAATAGCAGCGGCTCAGCAGTCGTTGAACATGATGCTGCGTGAGTACGCGAAGGCAAACAAGGTTGATGCATTAAGGGTAAAAGGGAAAAATCTCATAAGTGAGATGAACAGAGAAGGTGATGATGGACCAGAAGGGTCGGAAAACTATCTGTCCGTGGGGTTGCCGAAGTATAGTACCCCGGCAAAGAACCTCAGAGCAGCAGATGCCGCGGCGTCCGAGCTAGAGGGTCTGACGGGTGAAGCTCGTCAAAGACAGCAAGACCGGGTTAACGAGCTGGTTCGGATCGCGAACAGGCAGAACGAGGAGCTGCTGAGAGGTAACCCGGAGAGAGTTGGAGCTTCTAAGATCGTCCATTCGGCGATGGGTAACCCGGAGAAATCCGCTGGAGCCACATCGTCTCCTCATGGTGGCCCAAGGAGAGAAGAGGTAGTAGCCTCGGCCAGACGGAACAAGCTGATCGTTCCGTACGACCCAATGCGTGCGGGAAAAGAAAAAGAGATGCGGAAAAACGACGATCGATGAAGTGTGAGCCGAGGTGAAGCTGGCCGAGGTAACCACGACCAAGGCAATGCCGGTCAAGGGAATGCTGCCAACGGCAATGCCGGACAGCGAAACTCAGCAGGAGCAGGTCAACCGCAGCAGCGGAATATACCAAGGCAAGAGCAAAGTGCCGGCCGTGGTATGCAATAGAGAGGAGCACAACGAGAGAAAGACCAATACAATGACGGAGACTCGGAGATGATGAATGCGGGATACGCAAGACCGGACTATCATGTGATAGGTTCGAGATTGGGAAGCAGGGATTTGATGCCGGATGACACCAGGTTAAAGCTGGATCGCCTGTATAGGTCGGAACAGGTCGAATGTTAAGGTCCTCCGGGTCCAGCGTGCTTTGGACCCCGGATCATGAAGGAACCGCCAGTACCCAATTTCCAATTACCCAGGGGCACGAAGACGTATGACGGCAGTACAAAGCCGGAGGATTGGCTGATAAACTACACAACAGCTGTGAAAATTCCAACTGGCAACTTGAGATGGGCTGTACGATACGTACCCCAAATGTTGGAAGGTCCGGCTAGGATATTGCTGAATAATTTGCCACCCGGAAGCGTCAATTGTTCGATAGATTTTGAAGAAATGTTTATCAGCAACTTCTCAAGTACATATCAGAGATCGAATAGACCGCAGACCCTGGCGATGTGCAAGGAGAGATCTAACGAAACGGATCGTAAATTCTTGACCCGGTGGTGTACCGTGAGAAACTCGTGTGAGGGAGTCATAGAGTCACAGGCTATAGCATGGTTCGCACAAGGGTGCAGATATGGCAGCGAGTTGTGGATGAAATTGCAAAGGAAAATGCCAGTCACGCTGGCAGAGATGATCCGGATTGCGGATTCTTATGCTTTGGGTGATCCAACTCAACCTAGGATCGCGTCGAACGAGTCAAATGAGGAGTACTATCCGAGGGACGGAGCCGGGTCATCCCGGAGGAACGATTACAGGGGAAAAAGGAGAGACAATAGACCGGATCATCGGTATAGTTCGCAACAAGTTGCAGCTGTGAATCAAGATCAACCCGGAGCAGGGAGCAACCAACGCCAGAAAACGGGAGGGCAATGGACTCCTCGAAATGATGGCAAGAAAACATGGACTCCGGAGCAGAAGAAGCAATGGCAAGAAAAGAAAGATCGTCCGAGGTATACCTATGAGTCAATGTTGGACTAGCCGTGTAAATTTCACACGCCAAATCCGAATAGTCCGGCGGGTCACACAACGAGGCAATGTGAGTGGATGCGTAAGATAGAACAAGGTGGTTCGGGGAATGCTCAGGCACCCCAGAATGATCAACCTCGGCAGGAGTTACCCCGGCAGCAACTGCTCTCCGGAGCAAACACGCAACAACTAATGTTGCCTCCCCCTTCGCCGAGGTATGACAACAGTGAGAGAAGGAATGCAGTGCATCAGGTGGAAAACCAGCAACAACCGGATCAGAGGTGCTCCGGAAACGAGGGAAGGAATGAGTACAGGGAACATCACCAGAGCTATTGTGTGTTCACAATAGAGGAAACCGATAGGAAGAGCTTGCAGCACCGACATATGGAGGTTAACGCGGTTATGCCTGCAGTGACGAGGTACATGTCTTGGTCGGACCAGGAAATTACCTGGAGCGTCAAAGTTCATCCCAAGCTTATGCCAAGTCCGGGCTCGTATGCACTAGTGTTAGATCCGACGTTCATTGGACCAAACATTAATGTGAGGTTCTCCAAGGTACTGATCGACAATGGCAGTAGCATTAACATCATGTATGCGGATACGATGCGCAAGTTGGGCATCTCAGAGAACATGCTCCAGGCTACAAGAACAACTTTCCATGGTATCGTACCAGGCATATCCTGTGAGCCCATAGGCAAAGTCCGGGTCGATGTGCTATTCGGTACGAGGGGTAACTGCCGAACTGAGAATCTGGAGTTTGAGGTGGTGAACTTGCAGAGCGCGTATCATGCATTACTCGGGAGGCCAGCACTGAGCAAATTCATGGCAAGTTGCCACGTTAGTTATTTGAAAATGAAGTTGCCCAGGCCAAATGGAGCAATTACTATCGCTGGGGATTTCCGACGTTCTATTGAGTGCGCCTCAGCCGGGTCTAACCTAGTCGAGTCACTCGTAATTGCCCAAGAGAAAAGAAAAATCCAAGAGGTGGCGGCATTAGCTCAGTCCGCGCAGCAGTATATGCCGGCATTAAGCAACCCGCATGGAAGCGTTTCGTTTCAAGCCGCGAAGGACACCAAGAAGATTCCAGTGGATAACATGTTTCCGGAGCGTACCATAACAATTGGTGCCGGGTTAACTGACAAATAGGAAAGCAAGCTCGTCAACTTCCTCCGTGAGAATCGGGATATTTTTGCTTGGTCCACATAGGACTTGCAAGGTGTTCCGAGGGAGTTGGCCGAGCACTCTTTGAACGTAAGACCCGGAGCAAGGCCGGTGAAGCAGCCTCTCCGACGCTTCGCCGAGGATAGGAGAAAGGTCATTGGTGACGAGATAGCTCGATTGCTAGCAGCAGGATTCATCATGGAAGTGCTGTATCCGGATTGGCTCTCTAATCCGGTGCTGGTAGAAAAGAAGAAGGATGATCCGAACGTGGCAGTGGTTTGGCGTATGTGTATCGATTACACGAACCTGAACAAGGCGTGTCCAAAAGATCCATTCCCACTGCCGAGGATAGATCAGGTCATCGACTCTACCGCAGGATGTGAACTGTTGTCATTCATTGACGCTTATTCTGGTTTCCACCAGATACCTCTGAACCCGGATGATCAAATAAAAACTGCCTTTATTACCCCGTACGGGGCTTATTGCTATCGACTATGCCGTTTGGTTTACGAAATGCAGGAGCAACGTACCAAAGATGTATGCAAAAATGTTTGCACGATCAAATAGGTCAAAATGTACAAGTCTACATGGATGATGTGGTTATTAAGACCCAGGAAAGGGCAACGCTCCTTGACGACATAAGGCAAACATTCGCGAACTTGAGGAGATTCCGGATGAAGCTTAACCTGGAGAAATGTACCTTCGGTGTCCCGGCTGGGAAATTACTCTGATTTCTCGTCTCTAGCCGAGGTATCGAGGTTAATCCAACTAAGATCCGAGCCATCGAACGAATGGAGCTGCCGAAGTGTCTCAACGATGTCTAGAAGTTCACTGGATGCCTGGCGTCGTTGAGTCGGTTTATATGTCGGTTAGGGGAAAGGCACTGCCTCTCTACCAACTCATGAAAAAGTCAGATAAATTCGTTTGGACGCCGCAGGCCGATGAAGCTTTTGCTCACTTGAAAAAGATGTTGGCCACTGCAACAGTGTTAGCTTCTCCACTGTCAAAGGAGCCAATGTTGCTCTACATAGCCGCAACCAACCGAGTTGTAAGTGGAGTGATTATAGTGGAGCGAGATGAAGGGGGTAAGTCGGTGCAGAGGCCAGTGTATTACTTGAGCGAGGTATTGTCTGCCTCAAAACAGAACTACCCACATTTTCAAAAGGTGGCGTACGGAGTTTATATGGCGGCAAAGAAGTTAAAGCACTACTTTGAGGAGCATCCCATCAAAGTGATACGCGAAGCCCCCATATCCGAGATAATGGGTAACAAAGATGCGAATGGCAGAATTGCGAAATGGGCAATTGAGCTAGCACCTTATGCACCCCAATATGATAGGAGAGAAGCGATCAAGTCCCAGGCTATGGCGGACTTTTTCGTGGATTGGGTCGAGGTACAATACGAGCCGCCGCCACCAGATCCGAACTACTGGAAGATGCACTTTGACGGATCGAAAACCAAAACCGGGTTAGGTGCCGGGGTTGTGCTTACCTCGCCAAAGAAGGATCAGCTCAAGTACGTATTGCAGATCCATTTCGCGGCATCAAACAATGTCGCTGAGTACGAGGCTCTTGTGCATGGTCTCAAAGTGGCAAAGGAGATTGGCATACGTCGGATAAGATGCTTTGGCGACTCGGATCTAGTAATACAGCAAGTGTTCGGAGTGTGGGACGCCCTGGATCCAAACATGGCACTATACAGATTTGATGTGCAGAAGATCTCGGGTTACTTTGAGGGATGCGAATTTCACCATGTACCTCGCGTGGAAAACGAAGCTGCCGACATGCTGTCAAAGCTCGGATCGACCCGACAGGCAATTCCACCGGGCGTAGCATTGGAGCACCTCAGAAAACCATCTATTAGGCCGTCCCCAGGAACCGACTCAATCTATGTCCCGGAAAACGCGGAATCTGGAGCTGAGCCCATGGACATTGACATGGGAGGTAGCACGCCGAACCCAGGGATTACCTCGGCAAATCCGGGGACAACCTCGCTAGACCCAGGGACTGTTCAGCGTGATCCGGCTGAAGTTATGCCGGTGGATCGGATGGAAATTGATGAGGAGATGTTCCCTGCGCGAGCAATACCAGCTTGGGCACTGCCTATATACCAGTTCTTGAAAGATGGAACGTTACCCACTGAGGAAGTGCTAGCTAGGCAAACTCAGAGGAGAGCCAAAGCTTACACAATCATCAATTCCGAGCTGTACAAACGGAGTGTAACCAATGTCCTCCAGCGGTGTGTTGACCCGGAAGAAGGACTTGACATCCTCCGAGATATACACCAAGGAGAATGCGGGCATCATGCCTCATCCCGGGCCTTAGTGGCAAATGCATTCCGACATGGATTCTACTGGCCAAGTGCCTTGGAGCAAGCAGAAGATCTGGTGAGAAAATGCAATGGTTGTCAAAGGTATGCCACCAAGACACATATGCCTATGTCGGAACTCAAAACCATACCAATTACATGGCCATTTGCTGTGTGGTGCTTGGATATGGTTGGCCCGTTCAAACCAGCAAGAGGAAACATGACGCACATTCTGGTCATGGTGGACAAGTTTACAAAATGGATCGAAGTGAAGCCTATAAGAAAATGTGATGGAGCTACGGCCGTGATATTTCTCAAAGACATCATCTTGAGATACGGTTATCCACACAGCATTATAACTGATAACGGCACAAATTTTGCTGAAGGAGCATTTGCACGATTCTGCCGAGATAAGAAAATCCGACTCGACGTAGCCTCGGTAGCCCACCCCGCATCGAACGGACAAGTGGAAAGATCCAACGGATTAGTGCTATCCGGGATAAAACCCCGGCTCATTGAGCCGCTGCAAAGATCAACGGGGTGCTAGATAGAAGAACTACCAGCGGTATTGTGGAGTTTAAGAACAACTCCGAATCGATCAACAGGCTACACGCTGTTCTTCTGGTATATGGGGCAGAAGCTGTATTACCAGCCGACATAGAGCATGATTCGCCTAGGGTCACTCAATACACAGAAGCCAAAGTGCAAGAAGCCTGGCAAAATGATGTTGATCTGTTGGAAGAAGCGAGAGAACTAGCACTGTCCAGATCCGCCATATATCAGCAAAATCTCCGACGCTATCATAGCCGGAAAGTGTGCCCCCGAGTCTTCCGGGAAGGCGATCTGGTGCTCCGGTTGGTACAGCGTACCACTGGCATGCATAAATTATCCCCCCCATGGGAAGGACCATTTATTGTGAGCAAAGCATTGCACAATGATTCCTACTATCTTATAGATGCAAAGCCACAGGAAAAGAACAAGGCGGACAGGTCCGGAGAGGAATCGAAGCGACCATGGAATGTAGCACTACTTCGTCCCTTCTACACTTAGCTAAGAAGTGTATGTATCCGAGGCATCTCATATGTCGGTATGTATGTCGGCAATGAGCTTATCAATGAAATAGCGGAGCCTCGAGCAGTAACTCGGGGACTGCCTTAATAAATGATTGTTGTTACTTTTTATGCATTAGCTGGAATGACTCGTTTCACTTCACCCGGATTAGTAATGTGTGAGCACCAAAAACCCAACCCTTCGACTTGCTGCTGGCCAACAAGAATTGGCTTCATGGCAAGCAAGGGAACAAGTTTGGAATTGCGTAGCACATGAAAAACCACTAAGGAAACGAATTTATTCCAGCTAACGTTCGTTTTTTCGGACTAACCCCGTAGTTACTTTCAAGTTATTATGTTGAATTATTTTGAGCCAAGCCTCAAAGTTTCTCAGTATTGTTAAAACGATTCTTGAGGCTCGGATTCGTAAGTCGTAAAACCGAATCAAGGTAGGCACGGATCGAGCTGGAGAATTGGACGAACAAGAAAGTGAAACTCGGGGACTACGCCCAAGTTAATCTGGCATACAAGCATAGTAGCAAAATATCATGTATTCAGCATACAATTGCACCCGGCATACCGGGGGTCTGATAAATTTTCAAGTTTTTCCACTAAGGAGCGGCAGGAGTAAGAAGTTCGGCGTCATCATCACTGTCTTCAATATCTGAAGCAGCATCTTCTCCATCATCGCCCGACCCATCCTCCACGTTCTCCATCTGCTCCTCCTCACCAGATTCTAGAAAGCTCGGCCCCTCAACCCAGTCATGGATGGGAGAATATTCGACAAGGCTGTAGGCGCAAGCCTGGCGCCGAGCTACCCACTCCGGATCATCGGTCCATTTGGATCCGGTGCACCGGCGTGTGAGGAGGCTCAGGTCGATCTTCTCGTACCATGTAAGGATATGATAGAGGAGGGTATCTGCTGCGGCACGGCCGGCGGATTCTCTCCAGAGATCAAGATGTGTCTTGATTTCCAATAGCTTCTCAACAAGGAGTGTGATCCTTTTCGGAGCGCTCTCGCTTGGCCAGAAAGTGTTGAAGATCTGGACCGCAACGTCGAGGAGATCTTTCCCATAGTTCTTGATGGTTTCCACCCGAGCTGACACGCTGACCAGCAGGTCCTCCATGTCTAAGGGGATGCTCTCACCATCAGGAGCGACGGGAGTACCCCTCTCTCGGCGGAATTTGGCAACGGCAGCACTGGCGATGGGAGTACCCTCCGGAAAGTTATCTGAAAATAAGGAAAGGGAAGATGCTGAAGCAAAGGCATATGAGCTAACCCAGAAAACTATGTCGGACAAGGGGAAGAAACTTACGTGAGATATGACGATGGATCCGGGTCAACTCCTTGATACAACTGTCGCGTCTCTAGCGAAGTTGTTCAAGCTCAGTGAGCGCCGACCCAAGCTGGACCTCGGATTCCTTAAGCAGGTCCTGGTCCTTAGAGATCTGAAGGGTAAAGCGCTCACGCTCTTCGGTGAAGTTCTGGCCAACTTTTTGGGGTTCGGTTTTGTGTTGGGCCTTCATCTTCTCCATCTCGGCCTTGAGTTTGGCTATTTCGTCGTCCTTGGTTCGGAGGAGGGCAAGCTCATCGTTCTTCTTCTTCTTCAGCTCGGCTTGATGCTGTCCTGCTTGTTCGAGAAAATGCAGCATCATACCAGGCACGGGCACACTATCCTCAAGCAATGCTGAAATAGTGTGTTGACCCGGCAAAGCCGATGGGTGAATGTTTGCCGAGCCAAGGAGAAGAAGGAATCGAAAACACAACAACGTTGGCCGAAAGAGGACATACCTCGGATTTCCTCCAAGTTCTTCCGCATAATTTTGTTTTCAGCCTCCACCCCAGCTGGAAAAAACCGAATAAGGAGGTTAGTCTGGCAGAAACAAATGAAATGGAGAGGTGTTAAGAGAGGAAATTACCCCTCTTTTCATGCTCCGCGCCAAGTGCAACATGTTTTGCGCGCAAGATCTTGTGGGTATCAAGCAGGCGCTGAAACTCGGCGCTCCGGCGATTGGTAGTTACCTGGCAAAGGTACAGGCGTGTAAAATTAGTTCGTTGCGTATTTGAAGTATACAAGATCCGGGCCAAGCGGAACTTAACCCGGCTCTAGGTGTGTGCATATTTGAAGTGTACAAGATCCGGGCCAAGCGGAACTTAACCCGGCTCTAGGTGTGTGCATATTCGAAGTATACGAGATCCGGGCCAAGTGAAACTTAACCCGGATCTAGGTGTGTGCATATTTGAAGTGTACAAGATCCGGGCCAAGTGGAACTTAACCCGGCTCTAGGTGTGTGCATATTTGAAGTGTACAAGATCCGGGCCAAGCGGAACTTAACCCGGCTCTAGGTGTGTGCATATTCGAAGTATACGAGATCTAGGCCAAGTGGAACTTAACCCGGCTCTAGGTGTGTGCATATTTGAAGTTTACATGCAGCTACGTTGATCTTCTAATGAGCATCGGGCCGAGTAACAAGTTACTCCGCCGGAGGCTCGGGGACTAATGGCTATTATCTACAACATGTAAAGAAGAAACGGCGTACCTCCATCATTCGCCCAGCGAGGTTAATGGCCTTGGCGACAGTATTCATCTGAGCGGAAAATTCAGCGGGGCCGAACTTTTCCGGGAGATCGTCGTTGTAGACAAACTCCGCCTTATTCCAGTTCATGACGAACTCGATGAGGCTCGGAGGGTACCGTTCGCCAGTGGGCATGTGGGGTGCCACCAAGCCCTTTGCGTGAGCTTCTTTCGTTTCAATCAGGGCAAGAGCTGGGCTAGTGTGAAGAATCATCTGCTGCGAATCGGCTGGCTCGGCAGGAGGATCCGTCGCTGCTGGTGACTTCTTTGGAAGCATTGACGACAAGGTTCGCTGCCCGGCCTCGACGGAGGTAGACTTGCCTTTGGCTTGCTGGGAGGATGTGACCACAGTGGATTTTCCCTTGGAAGCCGCTGGAGTGGTTCCTCGCCGAGCTTGGGATGACTCGGACGAGGAAGACGAACTTGGCACGGGAGCTTTGGTGGCTGGTGCTGGAGCTGCTGTTGGTTTCTTCGGAGCCGGGACAGGCGCTGGTTCGGTGGCTAGTGCTGGAGCTGCTGCTGGTGCTGGAGTTGCAGTAGACTTGGTGGTTGCTAATTGCGGCAATGCCGAAGTGACGGACGCCATTGCCTCGGCCGATCCGACCCCTCCCGATCCGAGGTCGCGTTCCTCTAAAGGAGGTACTGCGGAACCCAGAGCGGCCGCAGAGCCCTCCGGAATAGGGCTCAACGGGCGTGACTCGTCGTCACGAGGAGGGGAAGGACCGGACCGAAGGGGAGAGGAGATGCTCGATCCGCTCTGAGGGACCTCCACAGGAGCCCTGCAAAAGAAAATAATGTCAGGAGTGAAATTACCCCGAGGCAGGGAGAAGTGTGTTGCGCAGTGAAAAATGACTTACGCATCCGAGGTCTCGGCCTCCTTGGGTTTCCAGGCCCTCCGTGTCGGGGCTTTGCCTGCCTGTTTGGAGGCAGTCTTGTCTCCGGCCTTCTTTTGCCTTTTGGTAGGCTGAGAAGGTTCGGAAGAAGAACTTGACGCGGATCCGTGCTTCTTCTTCGACGCCACCAGAACAGGCTCGCCCGTGGCAAGTGGAGAATCCTTGTGGATGTGCCCACCGGGGTTAGCTGATGCCGAGAAGGCAAAAGAAAGAGGGATAACCTCAACGGGTTCAATCATGTCGATATCCGAGTCATCCTCATCGTCGGGCCAATCTCTAAGAGAAGAGAATTTACCGCTGGGTCGTTTGGTGGCGTCGGTTGTGGGGAGGAACATCTCCTGGTCTGGCTCCTCCTCATCCGGGATTTATCGGTCCGGGGCCCACTTAAGGGTCGGATCGGTACCATCCTCGAGGGTTTGCTGGAGAAATAGCTGAGAAAAAAGCACAAGGAGCAGAGTCAAAAATATGAAAAGAACCGACACGTAATTGATCCGAAATATGTTTACCCCGCAAAGCTTACCGCGGGAGGGATCCTGTCATGGCAGTAATGCTCGATTCCCCACGTCCATTCTGCGGAAAAATCCTTATGGGTGGTGAAAAGAGCCTTGACCCGGCGGAAGATCTCTGTATTGCTCAACTCGAACGAGGAGGTTCGGTTGGGGTCGCGGCTGAAGCTTATATGGCACAACTTGTGACTGTGCCGCTGGAGGGGAGAGATTCGGTTGCGCACAAATGTGATCATGGCATCTTTGTTGCGCAATCCGAGCTTCTTCAGCTCCGCGAACCTTTTGTGGACTTGGTTGGCCAGAACTGTAGGTTTTTTGGCGACCTCCTCCCAGAAATCCATGTCCGAGGGACCCGGAGCGTAGGGCAGCAACCGGATCAAATCTTCGGTGCCTTCGTTCTGGACGTAGGAGAAGGTCCGGGCCCATCCTTTGCAGGAGTCGAGCCCAGTGACCCGGGGAAAGATTGAAAATCTCCGGGGCAAGATCGAGGCAGCTCCGAACTGAGTGAGCTGCTTGTCCTCCGACTCGACGTGGATGTTGGGGATGACGTTGCGACGGAGGCCGAAGAACCGGATCCACAGCTCCTTCGTGGGCCATAGTCCGGTGTAGCCCTCGATCGAAGAGACGAAAGCGGACAGAGAGGTGATGGCGTTCGCCGGGAGATGATGTGGTTGCAGGTGATAGGTCCGGACCCAGTCCCGGAAGAAATCACTCACCGGAAGACCAAATCCCCGTTGGAAATGGGATAGGAAAACGACGAACTCACCCGGATTGGGTGAGGGGGCCAATTCTGAGGAGGGGAGACAAGCGGCGACGCCGGCGGGAATATGCCAGGTCCGGTAGAGCCAGTCGATGTCGTCCTGGCAGACCCATGAACCGGCCCACGCGCCGCGGTCCGCCACGCCGGCGTCCTCCTCCATCTCTTGCTCGACGACGATGAGCTCCTCCTCCGTCATCTCGAATCCGCTGTCCTCGCTGGAGCTGGCAGCGGCGGGGCTCTGCGGTCTAGATTGACGAGGACCCGTGGCTAAGCAGTGGTGCAACGGTGGCTGCGGTGCGGAGGCACGGAGAAGGTGCGGCGGCGGCGCTGCTGCAACAGGCACTGGCGGCGGCGCGGTCGCGAGGAAGAAGAAGAGGAACGGGCGAGGGGGCGCGGAGATGGGAAAGTGCTAAGGAGCGCGCCCCTCCCCTATTTAACTGCCCCCAGTAATCGAAAAGTGGGATCGCGCTGCGCTGGAGAGCCACACGCTGTGGCAGTGTATCACCGGCATTAGCCAATCAGAGAGAAGCCACAGTAGAGGCCACAGAGTAAATATGATCCCATGACACGACATGTAGTTGCGGTAAACGAGGAGACAGGCGTGACGTATTCCCACGCACAGTAATCACTGACAGTTACTGCGACAGTTACAGTGCAGGCCCTTAAAATGAGGCAACGCAATGATTAACCCTTATGTGGGTTGGCGTATGAGAGAAGGAAGCAAGGCCCGGATCCGAGCCTCCATGGTAACCCGGCCGACAAGTGAAAACTTGAAATGTGCAGAGGGAAAGTAAAACCATAGGATCTGAGCTACAATGGTAACCCGGCCGGCAAGTGAAAACTTGGAACGTGCGAAGGGAACATAAATCCATATAATCCGAGACAAGAAGTTAACCCGGAACTAAATGTCTGAGGCTTAAATACGAATGAACCTGATGTGGCCTTAACGACCAAGGCCGCTAAGGCCGCACCAGCTTCGGGGACTAATGTTGGGGGGATAACCCCGGGTAGGGTCACTCCGGGGTATAAAGGCCGAGTTAGCCGAGGTTCGGCAAGGTCAAAGCGGATGCTGGCCGAGTCACCTCAAGACAGGCCGGATCACGGAGTAACCCGGACCAGGGGGTCGCCTAACATTGTCTCGTCCGACTTAAGGGAGTAAGTCGGAAATGTTTGTCTAGCTTATATGCAGGAACAGGAGTGGCCGGATCAACTGTGATCCGGATCCTCGCTTGGCTTCTAGGAGAAGGAAGGAATCTCTCTGGTCAAAAAAGATGGTCCGGTGCGTACTGGATGAGCGAATAAAGCAAGGGAAGGACCACCGGATCGTGGCCGACAAGGGTGACAAAGCTCACGTCGGCTGACGCGGGCGCCGCAGAGGATACGTTGCTAAAGCAAGTGTGACGCGGGGGAAAAGCACCCCTGTCGGGTTACTACTTTGGGAGGGGGCATATTCTTAGGAATATGCCTCCACGTATGCCCTAGGCCAGGACCGAACCACCTCTATATAAGGGGGGTTAAGGTTCTGGTAGAGGGGTTGGGTTTTTTCGGATACAGAGCAAGGAGAATTCTAGTTGGTTGAGCACTAGTGGATCTAGGGTTCTTGGGCTAGTTGGTAGGCAAGATTAAGAGAGTTTCTTCTTCCTCCTCTTGTCAATACAGCTCGAGGAGCACTTGTAATCTTGGAGATTGAACATTAATACAAAGCTTCTGTGTAGAGAATCACTCTACTATCCCTCCCTGGATTCCCCTAGCGCATATTAGTCCCCACCTTTAGCCTATCCATGGCATCTGCCGTGACACCACCATGACATCCCTGGAGCTGGTGGTATTGTCGGAACAAACCAGAATGCTGCGTTTGGCCGTCTTTCATTCTCCTTCAAATCGTACGACCCCACTGATGAGCCAATTGTAGGCCCCCTCCCCCCGACGTGGATTCGGCTCCAGGTCGGATCTAGAGTGTCAACATGATAGGCGCGTGAGTGTGCAGCAAACACACAGTCTGCTATCAACACTAGAAGTGCTGGCACCTCAGCAACAACACCAGCATGTTCTTTCTAGACTCTGGCAGCAGCCTCAGCAGGTATTTCGTTAGCTTCACCAGCAGCAGCCTCAGCAGGTATTTCGTCAGCTTCACCAGCAGCAACCTTAGCAAGTATTTCATCAGCTTCACCAGCAGTAGCATCACCAAGTATTTCGTTAGCTTCACCAGGAGCAGCAGCAGCTAGTTCTTCGTCAGCTCCACCACCACCACCACCACCACCAGCAGCAGCAGCAACATCAAGGGCCAGGGCTGCCTGAGCAATTACAGGTTCAACAGCTCCAGGGGCTCCGACAAAGAAAGGGTAGTTTATCCCAAGAAACACAGATTGTCCCTTCAGATTGTTGACTCTACTCCAGACTTGCTCTACTGGGTCTTTGGATGGGCATGCGGACCTCGAGAAAACGTGACACCGCAGCGATGGGTATGAAGAAAGTTGTGTCCCCATATGTTCTATTGTATCACCAATGCTGTTTAGTGCTCCCCTGATATGAATCCACATGAGTTCATCATCCTGTTCCGTGTTGTCTCCGAGAGGTGCCAGGAACCAGTGCTGTGTCCCAAGTTCAGCATCTGCTACTACATCTTCGATGACCGGAGCTGGAATGATGCACGAGGCTGTGTGGGTACCTGCGTGTTACTAACAGTCAGTAAGCAGAATTTTGAATGGGATTTTACATGCTATATGACACCATGACTCACCCCAAATGGACGGCTCCCAAACACGCATGTCGCCGCTAGGTTCAGTGACCGCATAAATGCATTGCGGTCTATACGAAGAGTAGTCGTAGGTGAAGACGGCGTCGACATACTTCTCCGGCCACAGGAAGTCATCGCGCAAGACTGTCCATTCATTGTCTTCTGGGCATCTAATGAATGTGATTTCCTTGTCGAACACCGCTAAGAGGTCATACTCCCAGTTCTTCCATGACCCCCCCGTGGTCTATGTGGGAGCTGTACCTTCACGAGGTCAAGTTCTGCCATGTTGAACCTGTAAGCGAATTCGGAAATGGGCGGCGGCCACCCGTTGTTGAATGCAGTAATGCCGACACCCCTCAAAGATGGCACTGCAAGTCTCACCGATCTGTAGCCATTTTTTAGAGTCCAAGTACTGCCATCCTGTGATAAAAGGACCAGCCACTCGCCGTTGCCACCCACCCAGTTCTGATCATCTTCCATTTCCGTCTCTTCTTCTTCCTTGATATTCACCACTACTGATTCACACCACTTATCTAGCAACATCAGTTTTGCATGAATATTCTGCAGAGTTTGTTGTCAGTTGGTACAATCACCTAGCATGGATTCCATTGCAAATACAATTTGACAACTGGACCTTCAGATTAAAGTACACAAAATATCGCCTAAATACGAGTGCCTCCTTAGATATCGCCTAAATTGTGCCTGTGTCACTATGAAGATACTCAATATATGGAGTAGTAGCAGAGCCCCCAGAACAAACTCCTGACGATGATCATAAATAGCTCGGGGCCTAACAGCCTTAAATCGTCTAATCTGTTTGCTTTTATTTTAGGAAATAGAATATCACCTAGCAGGCATTCCATTGCAAAATCTAAATTCACATCTCGTCTATCACCTAAAGTAAGACTGTGTCACTATGAAAATACCAGAATATCAGGTACGATCAGAGCTTCCACAGTACAAAATAGTCTTAAATGGTTCGATTTGTTCAAACCGCACGTGCACACAACACGTTCGATGAAAGAAACATAGGATTCCGATGAGAGTTCAGCACATATGAATCAACGATATGACTGAACGAATAAGCTAGATACTGGAACTTACGTGGCCATCGCGGTCGTTTGACCATTTGCTGTTATCGGGGTAAAGAAGGCCTGGCGTGGTGAACGGTTGTTCGTCCATGTTCCGCATCGTCAAGCGGTAGCCATGGATGCAGCGAGCGAGGCGGCCGACTGAGTTGATGTCCAACCCCGAGACGATCTTGTGCATGTTCGCGCCGCTGAGGTTCGGCCATCCCCAATCCTCGCGGTAGCGGTCGCCCTGGCCATCCGCGTCATCGTCGCATGCCTTTCGCTTCAGCCTGCTGCTACCCCAAGCTCTACCCATAGCGGCAAATCCGGTAGATTAATGGAGGCGTTGTGATAAGGAGGCGGATGGATTCGAGAGGTGATGGAATCAGGGATGGGAGCAGTTGTTCGAGTGGGGAGTAAATCTGCAAGGAACCGCCGCCACCGCCGGTTCTCGTCCGCGTGGAAGACAAGAAGGGGGGCGTAATTATTAAGGGCGGGCACCGGAACCGTCTAGAGGAACTGAAAAAATAAATCGCAAGAGAGAAATGTGCGGCCCACCTGTCAGTGAGTGAAGGTCGGCACGCGCAAACATGCCTACGTTTGACTTGGATCGTGCATGGCAGACCTCGATTCCACCGCATGTAAGTGGCACAGAACAAATTTTAGGAAGCGCTAGCGTCGACGTGTAAAACCGCCGTTTTTCTCCACCTTCACCCTACTACGAACGGTTGTGCACCATTCCAGATATTGGTAAGGGCGGTTCCAATCTTTCACTTCTCCATCTCATTTCCTCCTCCACGGCCTCATTGTGTTTCTCCTCCACGGCCTCATCCATTTCCTCCACCACCGCATCACCCTCTTCCTCCGTATCCTTTCCCTCTTGCCTGTAGTCATGGATGCTCCAGACGTCTGAAACGACGGCAGGCAAGAAACTGCGCACTTCGACATCGAAGTACATGGCGGGAAGAAGATCGATGTCGCCTACACCACCGACCCTCGAACAGTGAGGAACACTCTGAATAATTACACGAGTTGGCTGCAGTTCGAAGAAAACAGGTTCGTAGGTCTCGACCTCGAGTATAGCCGCGATCACTGTAGGATCGCCGTGGTGCAACCCTCCATGAAGGGGCACGTCCTCGTATACCAGCGTTTTTGCGAGAAGGGGGCTGACGGGATCTGGTAGACTTTGCTGTCTTTTTGTTCCTGAACCGTCTGTTTGCAAAAGTTATTGCTATATTATTTGTCTGAATTCATTTTCATGCAGGTGGAGCGAAAGCATTAGGGATCTTTTTCATGACTTTCTCGTGAACCAGCACATAACATTTACTATTGTTGACATCGTGAATGACACTAAACTGCTTGAAAGCCCGACTATCAATATTAGAATCCCAAAGGAGTGCAGAGTGGACATCCAGGAAATTTACTGGATCCTAGGGACGAAGGGCGGCAAGACCAGGATGGCCACTCTTGCCTTCGAACTCATCGACCCGTGGTACGCTGACATGAAGGACAGATTGCCGAGATGTTCGTGGAGGCCTTTAGGGCACGATTACTGGGAGGATAAGCTACTTTCTGAACCTAATCCGAAGTACACTGTAATTGACGGGTATGTTAGCCACGAGCTGTACCGCCAGATTGTAAAATCTCATTCCAGGCATCACATCATTAAACCACCACCAAGGCAGGTTGTTTGCCCCAGATGCCGGAGTGTAGATGAATCTACAAACCGGGGCAAGCGACCGAAGGCATCCTGGGATCGGTTGCCTTCTCCAACAGGCTGAGATGTAGACTATTAGTGCATGATTGTTGTGTTTATGAAAACATGTTATTTTAGAAGTACGCTATGTGAGCAATTACGAACTGTTGTGTGTTACCATTGTCAAACTATAATCTGGGTTTGGTTATGACTGTATCCTTCGCTATAATATGGGTTTGGTTATGACTTATGACTGTATCGCACCTTATGCATTTCAGTCCTGGATTCTGCCGCATGCAAATGGCACAGACAGAATTTGTAAGAATGAATGTTGAGCATACAAAAGGGGTAATGTAATTCATACAGGTTAAGTAGCTAATAGCACAAGAATCATACGAGCTTGGTTCTTACACACAGAATGCTTAGAAAATACATGCAAGATAAAATACAAGCGAGATAAAACTAGGAACAAAATGCGAAACTAGTAGTGGTAAACAACACACTCACCCACCTGCCAGATCCTGTTGAGCATCTTGTAGAAGACATACGCGTCCTTGGCTGCGTACTTGATCGCATCGTAATCCAGGTGCCTCCACTCCCATCGCTCGTGTAGGTGCTTCGGTAACTCGACTTTCGTGTCGGCATACTCATGGTCGATGATGTCAGCGGCGAGTCTAGCCACGCCGGCTTTCCCCGTACCGCCATCTGGGTACCTCCACAAACGTTGGAGATCGACGTGATTGACGACATGAACGAGGAGATCCCGTTCTAGCTTCAGAGTGTCGTTCTTGATGTCGACGCTGGCGAAGTAGATCTCCCTCCTGTGTAGGAACTCGTGAAGCTCCGGGCATACAGATTTGGCCCTTCATACGTGATATAGGAGGCAGTGGTTGCGCATGGACAGCTGCAAAAGCGCCGTCCTCTTCCTATCTCCGGTATACTCAAGGTCAAGGCCGATGATCTTGTACCTGTCCATCGGCTCCTGTAGCCACCGCCCGTACATTGCGATGACCTTGGAGACCTCCGCTGACGCATCTGTGTGGACGACCGTCAGCTTGGTGGTGCCATGGGCGGTGATGGTGTACTCGTCGGTGTAGTCGCTCCCGTCGCCGAACACGTCGTACTCTGCGTCCATGGCAGCAGCTAATGCGGCGGCGGTGGCCTAGGGTCGGTAGCGGTGGCTAGGACTGGGCGTGGCGGTGGAGTGATCTGTTGTGGTGGTATGGCCAGGCGGAGGCGGTGCCTGCGGCAGCATCGATGGTTCTTGCGGCGTCGGCGGAAGGAATGAGTTGTGGATTTTTGCATAGTGATGTGCTGAGCAGACGGAAGGCGATGCTTAAATTCTGTTTACCAATATTCCGGTCATACCCATGCGAAAGCAAGTTTGACCGGGCGAGCACCGATGGTTTCCAATCCTAGCAATTAAATTCGGTGTCCGTCCTGGTAGGCGATGGGACGGGTGTGCGATGTGGCTTTGGCGTGGCAGAGAACAGTTGTGGACGTTCGCGGACTCGCCGCAGGTACTCACGTCCTCGGCATGCTTCACGAGGGAGTTGAAGTCCGTGGCGCGGAGCCTCCTGGTGGGGCAGAAGGGGCACCTGTACACGTCGCCGGCGAAGAAGTTGTTGTACTGACCGGACTTTAGCCTCCTCAGCACATGACGAGTCTTGGTGTCCTTGGACTCGTCGTCGCTACAGAGGTCGCTGCTATCCTCCTGTTGGAAAAAACAGTAGAGTGAAATAAGGACATGATGGAGATACTTTGATTATCGGGATTGATTTTTTTGCATAAATTAACTGAATGAGATCTCCCGATTATTCCCCAAATCTCAAACCAAATTGAATACTGCTCCCAACTACGAACAGGGGGATTCATCGAAAATCAAGATCTAACACAAGAGGATTAGCTACTGTAAAAAATACGAACAGCCGAGCCCTAATAACATACGATCTAGCATCCAATGATGGGAACGGGGGAAGAACAAGGGAAGGGGAGAACACCCTGGTTACCTTAGACCATGGGTCGGCGATGCTGGTGTCGTAGGGGTTCTCCGGCCTTATGTAGACAACCTCCTCGTAGGGGTCCCAGCCGAGCGGGATCTGTCCGAGACCGGCGGGGACCTCCTCGCCGGCGGCTACGGAGGATGCGGGGACAGGGACAGGGGGCTCCACGCCGGTGGCCTTGGAGGCACCGATGGCCACCACGCCGTTCTTCTCCATCGCCAACGTGGTTGGAGTTTTGTTGGGCATTTGCAGAAGGTGATGGGACAGTGGAGACGGTTGAGTGAGCGAGTGCGTGATGAGAGGGAGTGGGGGGCCTCTATTAAAGGAGAAGGGAAGCGATGTTTCGTTGCACTACTGTGCAGCGCATACGCTAATGCACCGTGCACAGCCACATGTGTCCGCTACCGCCCCGTGCACCGCACAAGCATACAGTGAGTCGCGTTTTTTCCCTCGTGTCTAACCCTGGCGATTCAGTTGTACTCAGTTTTGCCCTCGAGCGTAACACTAGCGGTTTGGTTCCATTTTTAAATCATTTTCTATTTTCTATTTGAATCCCTTTGTCACGCTTGCCCTTATTTTTTAAGTTCTACTCAGTCTGGCCCTTGGTTTTTAAGTTCTACTCAGTTTTGCCCTTGGTTGCTACTCGGTTTACTCCTCTCTTTGTATCCATCTCTCGCACCTATGCTCATCTTCACTGCTACGCCCTGATTGGTCGAGACAGTTGTCATACAGATCGTGCCCACGAACCGTTGATCCTCTGTGATCTAGCGGACAGGATAACCCTTATATCTGTCGGGGGCACCCCTCTATCCATGCAAAATAACGAGTATGCCACCAGAACTTTAACTCCATAAACAGATGAACTTGAATATATTTTGAAGGGTACGAAAATAGAAATCCCCATAGTTTAAGGGTCTAGATACGGTAAGAGAACTAAATATTATTAGTGGCCGGGCTAGCACAGTGACGGGGTTGGTCGGCTAGAAGTTGCTGATTCCTAAGTAAGGGGACACTAGGCCGGTCTTGACATACTCCCTCAGGAATTTGCCATAAGCAGCATGCTTAGCCTTGGTCGCCGACTTGTGTTTACTAGCCGGGCTTTTACCGATGCCAACCGCATGCGGAATCAAGCTGGAAATCCTTGGGTTGACTCCTTTCTTACAAAAAGGGCACTTGAGCTCCCCAAGTCGAGTGCGGAAAGGGATTATCCCGCCCTTGAGCTTCTTCATGATATGGCGGCTCTTGTTGTCCTTGGTCTCCTTGTCAGAGTCCATCTCACTTGAAAAGACCTGCAACGTATGGAATACAAACCGAAATGAGCAAAATAATAAATATATATTCCTTCCACCATTCCAAGTTACTTTCGATGAAATAACATGTCTATACATGTTCAGCAGTTCATTACGGACGTCTCCCCAACTCGCTCCTAAATTAATGTGGTATGTGTTCTTGGTAACTTATTAATAAATAAATAATGTGGATTCATTCAGAACGTTGCATCTAATCATTAGGACTAGATTTTTTTATGACGGTAAGATAGATTAAGCTCGAGCAGAAAATATGAAACATGTAGAAATAGATGTACCTCCGAGTACACGAGCGGAGCGTGTTCGTCGAACTCCACGCCCTCATCGGCGCCTCCGAAGTCGTCAGCACCGGCGAGCACATGGCCCCCCAAGGGGTTGAACTGCACGTCCTCCTCGCCTTGTGCTGCGTGATGCTCCTCCAGATCTGCCGCGTGAAGCACCACCCCGGCGGCGATGCCCGGACACTCACCCCCACGCACTGGTTTCATGGAGAAGGTTCGTGTAAGTACGTTCAACATTGTGGGGTTTTGCTGGATAGGGAAGAGAGAGTAGTGGATGAGTGCGAATGGAGGACCCGATAGGCTGGGTTTCTAATGCAGGGACGTTTAGGCCTCCTCGAGGGCCCCGGTTGGCAGCTCTTCCGGCTGTGGCTACCGCGTGGAAGGTTCGTGTGGTGGGGGCCTGTCGGAAGTAAGAGTGCAGGCGTGCTGCATAGTAAAAATGGTATAGCCCGTGGGCCGTGGATGACCAGTTGCCGTGCAGTAGACTTGTAGCCTTTGCAGACTAGATTAAACATGACATGACCACTTGACGACTTTTTCCATGGACGGCATCGTGTTCCTTCTTGTAGAAGTCTCGTTGAGGGAGACGTCCGTGTTGTCTCGCGATGTCCTGTGAAGGGCACGACGTGTGCAACGATCCTTGTTGGATCACACAGGATCAACGGTTGGTGCGCACGATCCGCGTGACAACTGTGACAACCAATCATGGCGTAGCAGACAGAGTGGGCACAGGTTTGGGCTTCTACGAAAGAGAGAGAGGGGGAAAAACTGGGTAGTATCAAAAAAACAAGGGCAAAGTTAAGTAGTATTAAAATGGAAAGTGGGTGTCTTTTACAATGAAATGCATCGTGGCATACATCAAATTATGCCAAGATAGATCCACTAGAGTTCATTGCATGTGTGTTCTTTCCAAAAACCACACATGGATCAACTAGTGGTCATTGCATGTGTGTTCTTTTCCACAAACCACATAAGGATCCATTAGAGTCATTGCATGTGTGTTCTTTTCACAAACAACACATGGATCAACCAATGGCATTGCATGTGTGTTCTTTCCACAAACCACACATGGATCAACCAGTGTCATTGCATGTGTGTTCTTTCCACAAATCACATATGGACCCACTAGAGTCATTGCTTGTGTGTTCTTATACTAAAACCAGCACTAGAGTCATTACATGTGTGTTCTTTTCCACAAACCACATATGGATCCATTAGAGTCATTGCATGTGTGTTATTTCCACAAACCACACATGGATCAACCAATGGCATTGCATGTGTGTTATTTCCACAAACCACACATGAATCAACCAGTGTCATTGTATGTGTGTTCTTTCCACAAATCACATATGGATCCACCAGTGTTCATTGCATGTGTGTTCTTTTCCACAAACCACATATGGATCCAGCAGTGTTCATTGCATGTGTGTTATTTTCCAGAAACCACATATGGATCAACCAGTGGTCATTGCATGTGTGTTCTTATACTAAAACCAGCACTAGAGTCATTGCATGTATGTTCTTTCCACAAACCACACATGGATCCACCAGTGTCATTGCATGTGTGTTCTTTCCACAAACCACACATGGATCAACCAGTGGTCATTGCATGTGTGTTCTTTTCCACAAACCACATATGGATCAACCAGTGGTCATTGCATGTGTGTTCCTTTCACAAACCACATATGGATCAACCAGTGTTCATTGCATGTGTGTTCTTTCCACAAACCACACATAGATCAACCAGTGTCATTGCATGTGTGTTCTTTCCACAAATCACATATGGACCCAGTAAAGTCATTGCTTGTGTGCTCCTATACTAAAACCAGCACTAGATTCATTGCACGTGTGTTCTTTTCACAATACACATATGGATCCACCAGTGTTCACTACATGTGTGTTCTTTCCACAAACCACTTATGGATCCACCAATGTTCATTGTATGTGTGTTCTTTTCCACAAACCACATATGGATCAACCAGTGTTCATTGCATGTGTGTTCTTTTCACAAACCACACATGGATCCACCAGTGTTATTGCATGCATGTTCTTTCCGCAAACCACACATGGATAGACCAGTGGTCATTGCATGTGTGTTCTTTTCCACAAACCACATATGGATCCATTAGAGTCATTGCATGTGTGTTATTTCCACAAACCACACATGGATCAACCAATGTCATTGCATGTGTGCTCTTTCCACAAACCACACAGGGATCAACCAGTGTTCACTGCATGTGTGTTCTTTTCACAAACCACATGTGGAACCACTAGAGTCATTGCATGTGTGTTCTTATACTAAAACCAGCACTAGACTCATTGCATGTGTGTTCTTTTCACAAACCACACATGGATCCACTATAGTTCATTACATGCATGTTCTTTCTACAAACCACACATGGATCGACCAGTGGTCATTGCATGTGTGTTATTTTCCACAAACCACATATGGATCCATTAGAGTCATTGCATGTGTGTTCTTTTCCACAAACCACACATGGATCAACCAATGGCATTGCATGTGTGTTCTTTCCACAAACCACACATGGATCAACCAGTGTTCATTGCATGTGTGTTCTTTTCCACAAACCACATATGGATCAACCAGTGGTCATTGCATGTGTGTTCTTATACTAAACCAACACTAGAGTCATTGCATGTATGTTCTTTCCACAAACCACACATGGATCCACTAGTGTCATTGCATGTGTGTTCTTTCCACAAACCACACATGGATAACCCAGTGGTCACTGCATGTGTGTTCTTTTCCACAAACCACATATGGATCAACCAGTGGTCATTGCATGTGTGTTCTTTCCACAAATCACATATGGACCCACTAGAGTCATTGCTTTTGTGTTCTTATACTAAAACCAGCACTAGAGTCATTGCATGTGTGTTCTTTTCACAAACAACATATGGATCCACCAGTGTTCACTACGTGTGTGTTCTTTTCCACAAACCACATATGGATCCACCAGTGTTCATTGCATGTGTGTTCGTTTCCACAAACCACATATGGATCAACCAGTGGCCATTGCATGTGTGTTCTTATACTATAACCAGCACTAGAGTCATTGCATGTATGTTCTTTCCACAAACCACACATGGATCCACCAGTGTCATTGCATGTGTGTTCTTTCCACAAACCACACATGGATCAACCAGTGGTCATTGCATGTGTGTTCTTTTCCACAAACCACATATGGATCAACCAGTGGTCATTTCATGTGTTCTTTTCACAAACCACATATGGATCAACCAGTGTTCATTGCATGTGTGTTCTTTCCACAAACCACACATGGATCAACCAGTGTCATTGCATGTGTGTTCTTTCAACCAATCACATATGGACCCACTAGAGTCATTGCTTGTGTGTTCTTATACTAAAACCAACACTAGGTTCATTGCATGTGTGTTCTTTTCACAAACAACATATGGATCCACCAATGTTCACTGCATGTGTGTTCTTTCCATAAACCACTTATGGATCCACCAGTGTTCATTATATGTGTGTTCTTTTCCACAAACCACATATGGATCAACCAGTGTTCATTGCATGTCTATTCTTTTCACAAACCACACGTGGATCCACCAGTGTCATTGCATGCGTGTTCTTTCACAAACCACACATGGATCAACCAGTGGTAATTGCATGTGTGTTCTTTTCCACAAACCACATATGGATCCATTAGAGTCATTGCATGTGTGTTATTTCCACAAACCACACATGGATCAACCAATGTCATTGCATGTGTGTTCTTTCCACAAACCACACATGGATCAACTAGTGTTCACTGCATGTGTGTTATTTTCACAAACCACATGTGGACCCACTAGAGTCATTGCATGTGTGTTCTTATACTAAAACCAGCACTAGACTCATTGCATGTGTGTTCTTTTCACAAACCACATATGGATCCATTAGATTCATTGCATGTGTGTTCTTTTCACAAACCACATATGGATCCACTAGTGTTCACTGCATGTGTGTTCTTTCCACAAACCAATTATGGATCCACCAGTGTTCATTGTATGTGTGTTCTTTTCCACAAACCACATATGGATCAACCAGTGTTCATTGCATGTGTGTTCTTTTCACAAACCACACATGGATCCACCAGTGTCATTGCATGTGTGTTCTTTCCACGAACCACACATGGATCAACCAGTGGTCATTGCATATGTGTTCTTCTCCACAAACCACATATAGATCCATTAGAGTCATTGCATGTATGTTCTTTCCACAAACCACACATGGATCCACTAGTGTCATTGCATGTGTGTTCTTTTCCACAAACCACATATGGATCAACCAGTGATCATTGCATGTGTGTTCTTATACTAAAACCACACATGGATCAACCAGTGTCATTGCATGTGTGTTCTTTCCACAAATCACATATGGACCCACTAGAGTCATTGCTTGTGTGTTCTTATACTAAAAGCAGCACTAGATTCATTGCATGTGTTTTTTTTTCACAAACAACATATGGATCCACCAGTGTTCACTGCATGTGTGTTCTTTCCACAAACCACTTATGGATCCACCAGTGTTCATTGTATGTGTGTTCTTTTCCACAAACCACATATGGATCAACCAGTGTTCATTGCATGCATGTTCTTTTCACAAACCACACATGGATCCACCAGTGTCATTGCATGCGTGTTCTTTCCACAAACCACACTTGGATCAACAAGTGGTCATTGCATGTGTGTTCTTTTCCACAAACCACATAAGGATCCATTAGAGTCATGGCATGTGTGTTATTTCCACAAACCACACATGGATCAACCAATGTCATTGCATGTGTGTTCTTTTCCACAAACCACATATGGATCAACCAGGCTAGTATGAATATTCTTCGCGGTCTCCTTAGGGTTATCCTTTAGTATGGACATAGATTGCATAGCCACCCACTCCGTATCAGCCATTGAGGATTTCAGTTTGCTTCCTGTCGGACACATGTGTGGAGGGCCCATTTTGTTCACCTGCAACACAGATTCATTTAAAAGATAAGCGGAGTCGACTAGTTGCCAGAAAGATATCGCACATCAATTGTAGTTATAGAGTGAAAAGAGAGAGAGTTCTAATGGTTTGCTGCATTCATTGCCCCAGTACCCTAATTGCATTCGACGCAGGTAAGGCTCCATCTGTGATCCTCCATGGACAATGTACCTCGGCCCGTCCATTCATCCACGTTAACTTGCAAACGGCCTCATACCTCTCGGCAGTGTTCTTCAGTCGATAAACGTCGAACTCCCCCTTGATACAAAAATGCCGGAATGACATCCTGAACTCATGCATGCTCCTGAACTCGGTGCCGACCGAAATTATAGGATACTCGTGGTCATGTTTCATTTCTTCTACTTCAACACCCAAATCATCGACTGGAATACCAGCCTCATCGTTAAGTTCCTCGTCTATTTCATCATCACCAGATTGTTGATCCTCTACAGTGCCTTCTTCTTCATCTGATTCAGAATCCTCGCCATCGTCTCTAATGCCTAGTACTGCACACATCATATTGACTCCCATGGGTGGGGCTGCACCATCGTCTCCACCCGGATGGACCGGCACATTACTCCAATCTACCTCACCGATAACTCTGTTTTGTCCAAGACACTCGGTTGGTTCTGCTGCAACCACATGGGGTGGTATTATGTTTCCACGCATCCCAGGTACTTCAGTGGACAAACAGCAGTCAGAATCAATTTCATCTTGAGTGTATAGAACCCTCTTGCTCTTCCTGTGTACATCCCCCTTCCTGATGTAATCTTTCCTGATGGTATCAGTAGGGATTGACATCCGCGTTCCATTCCCCATCGAACTAGGCTTTTTGCTGTCGCTCTTGGGTGTGATCTCCTTACTGCCTCCCCTCACGGGTGTTGGCTCCAGGGTGCTGGCATTATTGCCTGACCTCTGCGGCGTGTTCTTCTTCGAATTAGCCCTTTTGCTGCTACTATTGGGCGTGTTCTCCTTCGTGCTGGCATTATTGCCTGACCTCGACGGCGTGTTCTGCTCCAAATTAGCCCTTTTGCTGCTACTATTGGGCGTATTCTCCTTCATGCTGGCATTATTGCCTGACCTCAGCGGCGTGTTCCGCTCCAAATTAGCCTTTTTGCTGCTACTATTGGGCGTGTTCTCCTTCGTGCTGGCATAATTCCCTGACAGCGGCGCGTTCCGCTCCAAATTAGTATTTTTTCTGCTCCCACTGGGTGTGGTAGCCTCTGTGCTGGCCATCTTCGCCTCTTTGCTACCACTCCTGGGAGTGTTCACCACCGTGCTAGCCCTCTTAGCGTTTTTGCTGCTACCGTTCGGTGTGGCATTTTGACTGGATCTCAGGGATGTACTCTGCGGCGTGGTGCCTTTTGTCGCGCGACTCTTGGGCGTCCTCTTCTCTGGCGTGGTCTCCTTGGTGACATTCTTCTTTGAGGTGGCCTTCCTGGGGATGCTCTTCCTGCTCCTCTTTATGACGCTCCTCTATAAGACTCTCCTCTGGTCGAAGCTACCCTCAGTCGCACCAGCCCTAGTGATGCCATGGATCAGGTCACGCATGCCTTCTAAAAGTCCATCATCTCTATTGTCGAGTTCCAATTCCTCTCCAACAGTGAGCACTATCAAGTGGAAGTACACTTCACCTCTATAATGTTTCCTTGTAAACGGTACGACTAAATCACTGGTATCTTTCACTTCGATAGCCTTTTTGCTCCTGTAACCATAATATACCAAACGTGCTTCCTGGGAGGACCCCCATAGCACCTTCACACGTAATGATGTCATCAGGTCAGATAACTCTACCACTTCAGGGTCATATCTGCCAAGGATTACATCAAACTCGTCATAGATTTTTTCTGTGCCATCATCTAATTTTGCAGTATAATCCGCGACACCGATATGTACGATTACTTTGCCATCATCAGGTTCTTTAGGATAGAAACCTCTGAGAGGTTCGAGTGATGGAGCAGCACCATCAGACCCAGCCTCAATGCCACCACCGCCATCACCAGCGTCATCGTTAGCTGGATCAACCTCGGTGGAAGTACCAGGACCAGGAGCAAGGCAAGGGCCCTTAGCAGCGGGAGCTACATTACATGTTAGACAGGCAGGGCCCCTTCTAACGGCAGCCACAATAGGATCAGCTGCTGCCATGCCACATCGCCGATCAGGAGTAGTTCCCACAACAGTAGTGTTTCGAGTGCTAGGAGAGTCCAGACAGCAGCTCGCTGAACCCGAGCAGGGATCGAGGAGGAGACAAGGCATCAGTCTTTGCAACAACAGTGGGGCAGCCTCCGGAAGCCTTAGTTTGCTCAATAGTGGCAGGGATTGGGTCAACAGCATCCAGATCAACAACAACACGAGGACGACCAATACCAGCAGATTCCAGAGCACGGGTTCGCACAACTTGAGGACAGTTTCGAGGAGGAGCAGCACACAAGGTGGCGGTCTTGGCAACAACAGCGGGGCAGCCTCCGGAAGCCTTAGTTTGCTCAATAGCGGCATGGATTGGGTGAGCAGCAGCCGCAGCAACACGGGCACGGGGACGGGGACGACCAGTGCCAACAGATTCCAGAGCAGAGTTTTCCACAACGGCAATACATGGACTCCTATGAGGAGGTTGCCTGACAGAAGCATGTCGCAGTCGAGGAACCACATTTTTCTCAACAACAACAGGGGTTTGAGTTAGACCTCCCTGTCCAATAATAGCTGGGCAACTCCCAGTAGCAGGAGATTCCTCATCTAGTATGTTACACACCAGCATAAACACGCGAAGCCCAACATGCTGTTTCATCAACCCAATTAGTTAACTGTCACACGCTATAGGAACCTTGAAGCCTTGTTCATCAACGATGCTAAACTGTGCAGTCTGCTCTGGCCTCATTTCAGCAAGTTCACGCACAGCAACAACCAAACCAGGGATAGTGCATAACTACACAGGCGCTACTTCCATCTTCAGATTCTGAGCTTGTTTCCACATGCTCTTCCCATGTGCTAATTTAATGAGGTAGCCGCAGATGGTGACCAGAACCATGTATTTGGGTTCAGTGGAGATCCTAGTTGACAGAAAATTGGAGACAAATGATAAGAATTGTTTGTCAGCGTCGTGCTAGCAAACAATTCTATGTTCGATATATCTCTGTAATGCCAATAGCCAGCTAGAAGTTATAGGTAGTGCGAATAGCAAAGACAAGAGTAGCTCACCCACAATTAGCCAGAAGTACTTCTTCCTTGGCAAATGGATCTGCCATCCTTCGCGCTATTCAGCTCGTCGGCGATAGAGGCGGGCTAGATCGTCACAACAGCTGGCACGACATTCGGCATTAGAGCTTGGTAGCAGCGAGTAGGCGCAGCAACTTGGCGCCGGAAGTCAAATGCCCAAAGAGATCATTCTGGTTGGAGAGGGGATTTTGACGCTGCCGGTGCTAGGGTTCATGCGAAAGGAGGGAGGGAGTGGATTTGTGAATTTGGTCAACGCACCATGCTCCTTTAGTCTCTCGTTTTGCCTATGTGGTTTCCGCGTTGGCGCTCACGTCATGGAAATATTACTGACATGAGGGTCCCGACCGTCTACTTCACGAGGCAGTTTCACGGCATGTTTGGATTTGGTAGGGGTGAGATGAGTTTGCATCAAAATGGCCGCCCTCGGTAGTTGGCGTCCCAACATTTCGAAACGCGGCAATTTCAGGCAACTTAGGTACCGCGGTGCACTCACTCACGAACTTTGGTACCGCACACCGGTAGCCCCGCTATACGGGCGGAACAAAATATTCCAGTCGTATAGTTGGTTGTTAAACTGTCTGTCCCTGTGAAAGAAAATTTGCAAACGCATCGATATCTATACGACCGGAACTATACAGCCGAAATTTTTATTCTTGCCGTATAGTTGGTCGTTAAACTCTCAGAACATATGAAAATAAATTGTACGGAGGCATCGATATCTATACGACTGGAGCTATACGGCCGGAATTTTTTATTCCCGCCGTATAGTTGGTTGTTAAACTCTCAGTACATATTGCAGAATAATTTACGATAGCAAAGATAACTATACGACCGGAGCTATACGGCCGGAATTTTTATTCCCGTCGTATAGTTGGTCGTTAGACTCTCTGTATGCGTCAAAAAAATTCCGTTTCTTCGTAGACTATTTCTTTTCCTATAACTTAGTGATATACCTTGTTTTGACAGAAAATTGATAGCAAATATTGTCGACCAACAATAGCATGAATAGAGCAGAATTTTAAGTAGTACCGAATTTCTTCTCCTCGAATGGAGTTTTCTAGCACTCTTTATTAAACTAAAACTAAAAACTTAACTCAAACCTTTATTTCACATGGGTTGCCTCCCATGGAGCGCTCTTTATGGTCAATAGCTTGACCTTGATGATACTCACTTGGGCCAGATGAGTGGAGCACCCACTCCAAAGTAATTGGCCTTCAAAGTGACGGCCTCCTTTTCGTCATGCTTGGCTTTCTTCTTCCTGGGGAAATGAATAACAAAAGGATCCCACAAGGCAATTGCAGCTTCACGTTCCCTTCATGCAGATTAATCAAAGCCTTAATAGCTCTTAAGAAAGGACGACCTAATATAATAGGAGCAGTAGCATCTTTAGGCATGTCAACTATAACGAAATCAATAAGAGCGGGACAACCTTTAATGCATACTAAAGTATTCTCCTTGATTCCTACAACTTGTTTGTAGGTAGAATCTGCTAGATGCAATTTTAACTCAGTAATTTCAAAGGAGCAAGATTTAACTTATTGAAAAGACTCTTCGGAATTGTTGAGACGCTTGCACCTAGATCACAAAGTGCAGCTATCTCATTGGTTCCAATTTTAATCTTAAGAGTAGGCTCAAATATGTCATCTAGTTTAACAGGTAATTTTTAAGCAATTTGTTTTTATTCTTCTTAAAGCTCTCGTACCTTTATTGCTACTTGATTAACAAAATGTTGGTACATAGCTTCATCACTACCTTCACTTACCGGAATCTTGACGTTCATCCTTTTTATGAGATCTTCAATGGTGTAACTTGGTGAATGAGCATTACTATAATCAAGTTCTTCAGGGTCCTCCCTTTGGATCCTCATCATTTTGAGTTCCTCAATAGGATTGGGCTCAGCTTTACCTACAAACTTAGCTAGAATGAGAGTTTGACTCTTGGTTATCTTACCTAGTTGTGCCTCAACGATCCTTGTTCTTTCTTGAAGGGCCTGTAAATCATTTCTCAAACTAACAACTTGGTTAGATAGTTTACCAAGCATAGCATCATGGTTCTCCGTAATTTTAACTATAATATTATTTTGTTTGTTTTATGAGTCTATGAAAGACTTCAGTGTTTCTTGGAGACTACCATTACTACTTCCCAAATTATTATTAGAATTTCCTGCAGGACTAGCATAGTGTTTCTGAAAGTTAGGATTGTAACTCTTCTTCCAAGTAGGATTATAATCATTATGAGCTACGAACTCTATTTCTTCAATATTTGTTTTGGGGGTGGCTCTTACCTGAGTTTCCTTACCTTTTATGGCTAGTATGAGCTCATCCAACTTAGCATTGAGATCTTCGTTCTCTTGTGGTGAGACAAAGTTCACCTTCTTAGTGTTTGATCTTTCCACATGCCATTGGGCATGGTTGTCTTGCATATTGTCTAGCAGCTACTTTGCTTTGGTAATATGTTTACCCACAAATGTTCCTCCAGCTGCAGTATCAAGCATAGACTTAGATACATGATTAAGAGCATTGTAAAATAAATGGAGGATTAACCAATCTTCCATCCCATGACTAGGAAAATTTCTTAGGCATTCTTTCATCCTCTCCTATGCAAGTGCTAGTGGCTCACGCTCTTCCTGTCTAAAGCCAGTAATATTAGATCGAAGTTGCATAGTCTTTGCAGGTGGGAAAAATTTGGTCATAAATAAATAAGTACATCCCACCCATGATGTAATAGTATTTTTAGGCAAAGATAGCAACCATTCTTTAGCTCTTCCTCTTAGAGAGAAAGGAAATAGACGCAATTTGACCGCATCAGGGTCAACGTCTTTTATATGCATCATATCACATATTTTAGTGAAAGTATTTAAGTGCATACATGTGTCTTCAACAGTAGAGCCTCCAAATTGATTCTGTTGAACCAAACTTAAGTAATGGGGCTTAATTTCATAGTCATCAGCATCGATTGCTGGCTGAGTAATAGGAGTATGCAAATAATCATTATTGGGAGTAGCGAACTCCCCAAGATTATTTTCAGCCATACTTCCTATAGTTTTGGGTTTTCTTAGATAAATAATTATAATTGTAAAAACAAGAATTTAAAGACTAACTAATTTTTTTGGTTTATCAAATAAAGACTAAAAGAAAAATAACAAAATTAAAAACAAGAATTAAAACTAGCAAGTTTCCTAATAACCTCACCAGGGTAGCTATTGCTTCCCCAGCAACGGTGCCAGAAAAAGGATTGATACCTTTGATCCGGATTACGGATGTGGTATAGCTTCTTTTTCCCTAGTAGACCTAGGTTATTGAATCCTCGGGAAGCGAATGCGTAGTGAAGTTACTTTACCGGACTTTGGGAGTTTTAGAATTCCTTTTGTGTTTTCACCGGACCAGTAGTTTGGGTCTTTTGGTTGTTGTCGATGATGGAGAGAGAGGGCCTAGGGCATTCAGTTTCACCTGTAGCTGTGCAAACATTTGATGGAAATAAAAGATAGAAATAAAGCATACGTTTACTTGTTAGAGCAAGATAAATTATATGTGGGCAGTGCATCCATAATTGCTATTGCCTGCGTAACCGCTTATAGCAATAATCTACTAGTCTCATCCATAGAAGAAAGAGAACTAATGATATGCATAGTGATGTCACCATTAACCCCAAGAAAATCCCTCACATACAGCTGTATTACTCCTTCTATCACTGGGGTTCCCAATCTGCAGATCAATCATCACTCATACTCCCTATACCTGGCTCAACCCTCGGGGTCTTGAGGCAAGAGAGGATACAATAATCATCATGTCATACAAACTAATACACGATCCCATCTATGATAATTCACATGCACAATTGCTACATGGATAGGACGAAGCCCTTAGCCCAAGGAGAATTACTCACACATAGAGATGAGATCAACAATCATAAACATTGTAATAAAAATCATGAGATTGATAGCAATAGTCTTATAATGTCACCAATCGGAGAAGGGATCTACTATTACAAGTGGTGGAGTATGGCTATGGAGATGGAGAAGGGTTTGGAGATCTGGAGGCGGCTGGTGATCTATGGCAGGGACTTTCTTCGTGGTCTGGCTCTGTTTCTCATCGCCCGAGGCTTCTTTATATAGGGGTCCCTTCGTGAAAGTTGTTCTGTTTGACCTAACGGTGGCCGCGCCAACTATACGACCGGAGATATACGGTTGGAATTTTTGCTCTAGCCGTATAGTTGGTCGTTATGGCGTCTACCTCCAAAGTAAGGCTCCTATTTTTTTCTGGTAGTTGGAAATCTTGTATCTTTGACTTTAATGTAGTGATTCCTTCCTTTAAACGATATTATCTGCACAGGAAAATACGAAAGAAACGATTGCATACCCCTTTGAATATTAGCATTAGTGGCAGGGTTTAGAGAGATATTTCATCAAGAATATGACTAATATCCAGTTTAAATGTGGACGTTAGATGGCTATATTTTAGAGCCATCAACTCCCCCCGGAGTCCTTTGTCGTAATATGCCCTCGCACTAGTAGTTTGGTTTAAATATTTTCAAAAATGAAAACCAACACCAAATACCTAGATCTAAACCTTCCCAGGTGCCTAAGGGTTTTCTATATCATGCATGTCAGAAAAATATCCAAAAGGGTATTTGTATATTTTCTGATAAATAGTCTTCTAGGTAGTTCCCCTTTTAACTAAATAAATCATTCAGGGAGTTTGGTAAAACCAAACCGGGTGAATCCAATTTCCCCTGATTTGTATTTGAAATACACACCTATGAGAATTAGTCTCATGTCATTAAGAGCTATTGTTCACTTATAACAAAAATGACAAAATACATCCATATCTCACTTTAGGAATTTCTCTAGGTCAAAATAAAATGTATTTCGACCTAATTCTAACTCTTAGAACACCTATACCATCATACCTAACAAATCCTAGAAGCCTAATATTTATTGAGCCTCTGTGGAATTTTAGTGATTTAAATCTCTGTAGACAGGGTTGCTTTAGTAGAAAAATAGTACAGGAGTTTTACAAGTTCAATATTTGCAACTACAATTTCTTCTGAAAGGTATTGAAAGTACCTACCATGTGACTTTGGATTCATATCCAAAGATTCTGTATAATAAATCTAGTGAAAAGGACAAATGCTATGCAGAACTGACTTTGGGAATTTCCCAAGGGCATTCTGGTAATTAATTTGAGGTGTTTCCAACTCTCAAAAATCTCAAACTCATATATATATACAAAACCCTCTAAGTACAAATTTAATTGAGCTCCAGATCTTTTCTGTTTAATTATTCACCTAAACCAGGGTCATTTCCACTAAAATAATCATAACTAATTAAGGAAAATTGATAAAATCATGAAACCACTTTTGGTAGCCTTGTTTTATCAAAACCTATATGATGATATCATTTTTGCATATTGATATCATGCAGACCCAGGCCTTGGTTCAAAACCCCTTCATTAGGTGGTTTTTACACTTTAAATAATAAAAGAAATCTCACAAATGCAAATAGGGTATTTCCAATTGTTTTGAACTCAACTACTCAAAACCTGAATGGTATACATGTATTGTTCAATTGCTTGTTGTCTGGTATTGATGCTTGTATGCCTTGTGTTGACTGTGGCCTTGTTTGCTTGCATGTATTATCCTCGATGACGATAGTTGTGATTATATCGGAGACAAAAGAAGATGGTTATTGCTATCAGTTATTATGGTTTTCTAAGAAGAAGTCCAGGGAAATATATTGCCATATTACTAATCACATGCAAGCCACCTTCTTGCTCATAAGCCTTGTCCTACTGTTTTACTTATGCATGTCTTACCTACTGTTTATGAAAATTGCATTGTTTTATTATATGTTGATCTCTATCTGGTAGTGTCTTGGCCCCTCCAAACCATTACACATTTGTACTACTAAGTACAACCCCTTTGATGACATCTACTTGTCCCTAGTATTGTAGATGGTGTATTACACCATACCCCTTTTGAGACCCCGATTTAGCCGAAGCAGAACTAGAGGATGGGAAGACCGTGGCAAAGTTTATAAAAATGTTTTATGGTAAAATCTTGGTGAGATTTGGCCTACCAAGAGAAGTTTGAGAAAATAAAAAGGTTTTTGTTTTACAAAGGATGCTGAAGGAAAGAGGAGGAAAAATGTGTTCAAAAACGCACCAGGTTCTTTGCAGCTTTAGCTATAACAACTTAACCCGTGCAACCACATTACTCCTATATGGGAAGGGGCTGGACTCGAAGTTTGTTTACTCTGGTATGAGTTCCCTTGCAACTACTACAAGAGATTTCGATCTATGTAGGGTGGGTCTTCTCCTGTAAGGGTCCATGTGAAGCATCAATCTGGAGAAGAAACGAATGGTCTGCGGGCCGCCATGCGTTACTATGAGCCTCTCATTGAACACGCACACTTTGTGCAGTGAAAAAGGCGCTCCGCTTGGTCCACGATACCCGACGTCGCGGTGTTGAGTGGAACGACACATAGGGTAGGCGCTTGACTGGAGTGGGCTTTCCAAAGGCCTTGACCGGTTACTCGACCCATGATCCGTAGGGGATCAGGGCAGGGTACTCGGATGGTGTGGGTAAAGTGTACAACCTCTGCAGAGAGTAAATCTATTCGAATAGCCGTGTCTGTAGTTATGGATGGGTTGGACAAACTATTGTAGAGCGATGCTGGTTTTGTTTTGAAAAAGGATTTCGGAAAAGCAAAGGCTTTTGGAAATGTTTTGGCCATGGGATGGTCGGAAGGATAAAGGTTTTGACCATGGGATGGTTGGCAAGAAAGGAAAGGAGTTGGTCATGGGATGACCGAAAGGAAGGCAAATGGGTGAACCCATCCAATAGTTTACAAGTTTATCAAAAAAAATCCAAAAAGGTTTATAAAAGTTTTTCAACAAAGATATGCAGATGCTATATCTACAAGAGGAACTATTTGATAAAAGAACCTCTCTTGGAGCCCTCCTACTACCACAACCATATTGCATATCCTCTTATTATTATTATTTTAAGGTGGTTTGCGAGTACATTCCAAGTACTCACTGGCATTGTCCCTAGTTATTAACTTGGTCACATATCAAGAAGAAGGAGATGTTTACAACTACGCGAGCTAGGACGTCCTCCCAGTCAGCTACCTGTAGGTTAAGGCATGGCTTAGGCTCTATGCTTGATGAAGTTCCACTGATGTTTATTGATGTAGCCATAATGGAAAATAAGGTATGACATGTATCCGTTTAAGTAATGGATGTCTACTTTGATACTTGTCGGTTATGTGCCACGACAAACTGATCAATGGATCATGGTGTATGCATAATAGGGATTCTTAGAGGATTAATCCGAGGGGCCCACGATTATCACAAGGAAAGTAAGCTCGGGTATAGAGATAACCAAGGCACGCGGAGATGAAGATGTATTCCCATGTTCCCTTACAAGTAAGGTACGCCACGCTGGAGAGGTGTGGGATTCCACGAAGGATTTCCCAATGCCACAAAATCTCACCTTGTTCTCCGAGTCTATCCCACGAAGGAATAGGCCCTTTACTTATGGCTAGCTTTTCCACCACTCTGGAGATGGCAAACTCCACAACCACTTCACAAGCTCCACGAAGGAGAAGCCCGGGTCTCCTCACAATCTTCCAAGAAGAGAACACCGCGACACCAACCGCCAAGCCAACTAGGAGGTCAACCTCCAAGAGTAACAAGCTCACGTTCTCTCACTCAAACCAATCATAATGGAGAGCTCAACACTTATGCAAGAATTTAAAGCAAGAACACCAAGGGTGTTCAAATCCCTCACTCTCAAATCCCACCAAAGCACCAAGTGCTAGGGAGGAATTAGAGAGGAAGAATAATTGTGGAAATCAACAAATGACTCCAGGATCTAGATCCAATGGGTTCCCCTCACTTAGAGGAGGAATTCATTGGTGGGTATTGTAGATCTAGATCTCCTCTTCAAAAGCCCTCAAAAAGATGCAAGAATCATAGGAGGGAAGGGAGAGGAAGAAAGCTCAAAGTTGTCAACAATGGTGGTCAATTTCGTGCTCAAGAACCCTAAAAAACCTTAGGGAAGAAGTCCCTTTTATAGGGAAAGGCAAATCTGCACGTTGGATCTGAAAACATGCACTCTAGGCAAATCCAGCGGTCAATTCGGCGGTGTCGGGCCCTGTGCCAAATCAAGTCAGCACCATGCCAACTTGGCATTCAGAATAGTAGTTCGGTGTATGGCACTAAGTCGGCGCCGGGCCAACTGGGTTGGCGCCACGTCTAGCGGTGCCGATTTGCCCACTAACAAAAAACATCAAAGACCAAAATGGTAATAACTTTTTTGTCCAAACTCTGATTTTAGCAAACTTGTTTTTTTTTTGAAAAGCTAAGAACAAGCTCTATCTAGTAGAGACTATAAAGACCAAGAAAGATCAAGAGTTAAAGTACCAAATAAGGAGAGGTATGAAACCTCCCTAAAGAAGAACCGGTAAAACCTCCAAACTCGAAAACGCAATAGAAGATGCATACGAATTCCGTTTTCGATGAACTTGGGCTTGTTGAAGAACTGGAAACAAGCTCAAGAAACTCACATAAAGAAACACCAAGAAACAACAAAATAGGGAGAAGCAAAATACGCAAAGGATTGAGCTCCCTAAGACGATATGATCAAGTTACCCAATCAAAAGCCCCTCTTGATAGTGCAGCTATCTATCCTATAACCCGGTCTCCCAACAAACACCTTGAGATCGGTAAAAGGAAAACCTAGCAAGGCCATACCTTTTCCTTATGCACCCAGCTTGATATTTATGATAACGCTTCAAGCTTCATTCAAGCCGAAATGCCTCACTTGATCATTATTGCTTCGTGAAGACTCATAATTTGCTCCCCATACACCACTATGGGATAGCTTCATTAAGGCACATCTTCACATGTCCATTATCACCAATATGGACAACAAGCTTAAACCATATGATCTTCTTGAGATTATTATATTGAACTTGCACTTCTCAACCTTGATGACCATCACCACTTGGTGTTCTCATGAGCTATATGAAATCTTCACTTTTGAAGCATGCCCATGGAAAGATACCACATGATCCATGTGGTACATTCTTTATGATCCATGTGTTGACCAACTTAAATTCACTCTTCACTCTTTGTATTAGTAAACCAAGTACCTTCTCATGCTCTATCTCTATATCTAGAGGTACATAAAGAACTCTTTATTTGATTGCATGCTCTAGACCTTTAGTCAACCATAGCTTAACTCATGAGGCTATCATGACACCTACTTATTAGAGCCATAACTTGAATTCTTCTATTAAGATCAAACTCTCAAGATCTTGATCATATCATATTCTTCTCTTTAACTCAATGATCTTGATGCCAATACTCAATATATATCTTTATCTTCATGGCATCCATACTCGAATACAACCCATGGACTACAAGCATGACCTATGGAACATTCCTTCATATAAAACTCAATGAAATCATTAGACCATAGGGATTGTCATTAATTACCAAACCACACAAAGGGACACCCTTACAATCTCCCCCATTTTGGTAATTGATGACAATCACAACAAGAGGGTTTACATAATGAATATTAGTAGCAAGTACGCAGCTTATTTGAGAATAAGTTGTATACAAGCGGTTGTATTTGATATGGTCAAGTAACACAAAGCTACTAGACCATACCAAAACTGATTCTACTCACACAAACTACAACTAATGCAAGAGATATGAGTAGAACCAACATATATAGAGAAAACTCCCCCACAATATATGATGTGAGATGAACTTGAATTTCATTGCATACATTGTCAAGCATAACCTTCACGAGAGTTTACACTATATATACAACCATGCAAAACATAATAAAGATGAAATGCATGAAAAAGGTAAACAGTTTAAGAACAAACCAATCTTAAGTACAAAATCATTTCTATTAAACCCTCTAAACTTCTCCCCCGTTGATAACAAGTGCCAAAATGGATGAAAAAGTTAGAAGGCTAATATAGTATGAGTTCCTCCCAAGGGTGTGCATTTCTCATAATTTAGTGAAATCAAATGCACGTATCCAATGATGAATATTTGGAGAAAATCAAGCTATATTGAGGATCAAAGTTGCTAAAAGGTTAACACAGTGAAGAAACTTCAATGGATGAAGAAAGCAATCAAAAGATCCAAATAATCAAATGGACATATACTACTCTAAATGAAATAAGGAAGCTCCCCAAGGTTCGTGCAAAAAATATAATTATTGCATTTGAATACAGTATACACAAACATGGAATCCTTGATCCCTCTATATCATTTAGAACACAAACAAGATACGAAGAGTATAGAAATAATCAATACACTTGTCAAGACAAGATTAAGTCCAAAATAAAATAATTATGAGATATGAGTGGATGGAGATGCAATAAAAGTAGACCGAGCACTCTTAAATCAAATCCTTACCAATACTGTTAAAAACCAAGAGGATAAGAAACATGGTTGGCAAAGAGCACGAATATCAACACGAGAGATTAACACTCTTGTGTATATAAGTTTCTAAGTGGACAAAACATGAGAATAATCCACAAAGAAACATCCACACACGACAGGTTAATAAAAAATAAGAATACATGATATCAAAGAGGAAGTCATAAGATATACCAAAAATGATATTTTTTCTTAAGCGCATATATAGACCATGTCTCTATTTTATCTTATGGTATATCAATGAACTTTAACAAAGAAAAACAAAAACCTCAAAAACATCACAACTAACACTAAGGGAACTAATGCTAGTTGGGATATTTTGAGAAAGGCAGCATGTATCAAATGGAAGGATTCATTGCAATTTCAACAATATTGCACATAAGAGTACCTTGAGGAATTGATATGCAATAAATTGATAGAAGGAGTATTTTGGGATTGATGAATCATGAACATGATTTTATATACTCCCCATTATATGCATCATCTCAAATTTTTAACATAAGAAATAAGGAAAGAGATGTCTTTCAAAGATCCTTGCAAGAACCACAATATTTAAAAACAAAGAAAGGCATGCCAAGATTCAACATACAAGACATTGGATGGAAGAATAGTATGGATCGATAAGATACTTGTTACCGAGATAACAATGGTATGACGTAGTTAATAAGAATTCTTAGATCATCCTAGCTTGGCTCCAATCATCATGTGGTGACAACACCTTCCTTATAGACGAGACAAGCTTTCATTGCATCTCCAATGTATCTAAAACAACATTCAAGTACATCTTGGTACCCAAACTTATTGGGTCCAAAGAGGTTAGACTAACCACAATACATAGAACACACTTCAAAAAAATATGTGCATATTTAGAGATGAAATTTGAATTTCATGCACATATTCGTCATTAAGGATTTGATGGAGTATGCCATATATATATTGGATCAAAGAAAGCAAACACAAGATACAAAATATACATTTAGTAAACATGCATGCACGATACTTTCAAGATCCAAAGAAGATATAATCTATTATATATTAAAAGTATATTACGGGTTCACCAGAAATTAGAGAAATCGCTAGAAAATCCCAAAAAACAGAACAATAAGACTGTTAATTCAACTACCTAGGTAATCGGAACCATTGGATCTCTATAATAATTATTTGCCATTAGACTTCAAAATAATTACCCACCAATGCCCCAGATAAAATTATCTCCCGTACCCCTTCATTATCATATGGCACCATGAAGTCAAAACCTAGAAAAGCATGTAAGAAATTTCCCCTCGCATGTTCTCATGCACCCACCGCCGCCGCCTTTGGGTTCTGAAAGTGGAGTTCAGAAAGTGGCATTCGGGGGGGCTACGTCTTGGTAAATAAATACCGTGCGAGTGTAAGGTTCAATTCATCATGAGAGGCAGGTCGCGGTATCACAAGAGCTCCAAATATTGTCTGCCTCCGTACAAGATCGTCTGATACTGCACATTATGTATTATCAGAGATCCAATTATCTTCTCATTATTAGAATTAATACTACACGACAAGACCTAAGGATCGATAATTGGATCTCTGATAATGAGAAGATCATAATCCTCATCGGTCACCATGAGGGAGTTAAAATCTCAGGCTGCATGATTCAGTTGGTCCCCAATCAGTAAGTTACACATATGCATCTTAATGATGACTTGCTATTCATATCTACTTTTTCTGTCAAATATCGGATTTGAGATGACTAAGTTATTCTATCATATTTATTGTGAATTCTTAATGTCTCTAATATATTGCATTTCTCTTGTACAGTTTAAAATAAACGACTTGATAGATAAGGGTGGCCACAATAAGAGTTTAAGCTAACTTTAGCTGGGACGGTCATGATTGATGTCAATGGTGTTGATCCTCTCTTCAAACTCTCAGCTTATGCATTGCTTTTGTAATAGTGTTACATGCATTTAAACTTACTCGGTAGTATTGTGCTCGGTTCTTGATAAATTTCATAGGTGTTGAACTCCTTTGGTTGCCTTGCAAAAAGTATGCTTTTTTTTGTCTGGGTTTTATTATTAGTTAATATAAATGCATTCTTAGTCATTTTGCGTCTCTCTAATATAGATTATACTTAGTAATTTATAAAGGTAATACATTACTATTTATACCACTCCAAAAATATCCTTAACATTTTCTGCAGTATATATTCACCATCAAGTCGTTAAAGATGAAGCCATGCACACTCAAATGAAGCTAATTTGGGCACAAGTTAGAAGCAGCTATGCCGGCCTGACCATAGAGCTAAGCATGTCGGGTATTTGTCCTGCTAATACTTAATACCGAAGTGCCCTAGGGACCTCTAAGAGAAGTTGGATTATGTGTTAGTGTCTAAATGATCTATCTAATTAAATTACCAGGTCTGGTCCACTAAAATTACAAGTACCTACGTCTGATGATGAATTTACTCCTCTATTGTCATGTATATGCGCATAGTCATGGTGTATGCAAGAACCACTTAGTTGAGTTCTACTACTATCCTGATCAAAAATATATTTATATACCCTTGCATAATATTATTCATACGCAACTGAAAAATTAAACCTTTATCCACTTAGATGCAACCCAAAACAAAAACAAAAACATGCATCTAATTTGACATGAAAATTATCCGAAATCTTATAAAAAAGTTTGTGTAAAATATCTCGGGAGAAAGAGAATATTCAAAAATTCTCACTTAACTATTTTTTCAATTGTACAAATAATTTATCAGTATAATGAATGATTTTCTTGGTACATTGGCTTACAAATTAGCTTTCTATACGTGATTTGTATTACTCTCTACCTCGTCATGGCTTCCTGGCATGCCATCGAGTCACACTTTGCTAACTTGGACTGATAATATGTGCAAAAGTATTTATCTTGGTGAGGTGAAAGGATTTTTTTATTTGTTATGATTTTTTTTCGGAACAAAAGAATCATAAATATTCATCCAACATATATGTGTTGATGTGCAAGTAGCAGTAGAAGATACCAAGGGTATGCAATGTCCAAATCGTCATGTATTTATGAAAAAATGTCCAAAACTATTTCAAACAAGAAGAAATAATTGTACTCACTTTGTTTAATAAAGATGCTTACAGTTTAACTGTGCATTGAGTGATTATTTTTGTCGCATGGCATAAAATTGGCGGCTCCCTATGTGACTTCGGTTACTCTCTTTTATATCTTAGTATGGCTTCCGTGCAAACAGGGTTAAAATTTGTTAACTTCAATTTCCAATATGTGCAAAAATATTTAATTTTTTTAAGCAAGAGGTTTCATTGTATCCATTAAGACATTGTTTTCACAATATAAGTTTCTATACATTTGAACTAACATATATGTGCAAAAAGTAGTGGCCAAATATATTGAAGAGTATATGATGTCCAAAATGACATGTTTTTTACATGAATATGGGGGATAATTATGATTACAAAAATACTATATGAAATATATTCAATTAAAGTGCGGCTTGGATTTCATTCATAGGGTATATTCTTTCGTTAACCGTCTTTCGGATTTTTGCATGTCTTAAATATATAGTGTTCATGTACCACTCCCATCAATTATTGATGTATAAAAGAAATATGTTTTAGATAAAATAAATGTGCATGTAGTCAAACTAAGAACCCAAGGTGTTTGATATAACATAGGTTTTATTAAGTACTAACGAATAAATTATTAGTGAATGAAGTAAGAAAACAGAACTATGACACAACATATACTACCATAGTTGCAAAATCCCGAATCACGAGATCATAAATAAATCAAGAAGTTCTTAGACAACTAACATATATGTGACAGTGAAAGATACTAAAGACTATGTCGACTCTCAAATTTTATCTACTTACAAGCATATGGAGTATTATTATTTAATGTTGTAGAAATAAAATTAAGTACACATAGAAATTTATTGCATTTTGAATTCAAAAATCCCGATAAATAAATGTGTATTGAATTTTGAATTCAAAAAAATCCATATGTGTTTCTATCTTGTAGAAATAAATGTTACAACTTGATTAAATGGTATGGGTATGTTTAAAAACAAGAGTTGTTGGGGTGCCTAATGGTCTGGGCATGTTATAGCCGATGGAATCACCTATATTTTCCTACTACATAACTTGTGTGGATGCTCCAATCTCCTAAAACTTATCCTTTGGGATGTGAATTATTCAAGAAAATTCACTTATTTTCAATATTTGTTATTACACTCCAGAATACAAGAGATCAATATTTAGAACAATCAAAAATTTATTTTCCATTAATATATTGGATATATGGTCCTCATGCTATTGTCTAAAAGAAGAGGAATCAATATAGCGCCCATAATGTAAGTGATAAATCATAATAGATTAATACACTATGTTCCAGAATAGGGTGATGTAGTTTTGTATTGGACAAAATTAAAACGTTTCAGTATATTTACACACCAATGTTATTCATTAACAAAACAAATTTGAGGTTTGTTTAAATAATATTATTACAAAATATACATTCTGAATATATATTCAACCATAAATAGTTTCTCTAACATATTCAATGTGCTTAAGATGGCGCCCTCGCATTTGCGAGGGCCACCTGACTAGTTTGGACAAAACACCAAAATATTCAACAAGGCATACAAGGTGTGACAAAACACATTTGTTATTCAAACTATATCAAAGAATCAAATAAACACAAGATTTGTTCAATAAAGTTCAACAAATGAACTAAGCAAAAACTATTGAGCATAGAAGATGAACTAAAACACATATGCTCAAAGATTAATCTCATTCAAGAAAGTATATCATAGACAAAAGAATGGGATAAAAAAACTCCACAAAGAGAAATGTTTCAACAGATAAACCCTTTTTCATAGTGGCACAAAGTACTGAGAAGAAAAGGTTTGTCTTCCACTAAAACATATTTAAAAAAATGAAAGAGTTTCAAAAGGCAAGGAAGACAATGGGAGCCACAAAAAATTTCTTGGAAACAAAATAAGGAAATAAGAGGCTAAATCCAAGGTGAACAAGATCCACAAATGCTACCACACATAAGTATATCAATTGTCGAGAACAATGAGGGTATTGGAATTGATTTCGGTGGTATAATGCAAGGATATTAAAGATCAATCTTCACAATAAAAATCATAGGATATAAATATAAAGGTTAAGCACTATTCATAGATAGAGATTCTTGATAGCTTCAAATAGTCACACAATCATGCAAAGCAATGATTAGAATAACTTGAAGCAAACGGTCTCCCAAATAAGATATACATATATGTATTTGAGAAAGTCCAAACCAAGAATTTCTTACTTAAACAAAGACCAAAAATATGAGCAATGAAAGGTTTTAGTAAGGTGGATCTTTTTTGAGCTAACATTCCACCTAGGAATAAGATAATCAATAATATCAACTCTAAATAGCACTACCTCATATGTTCACACTTCCTAGGATTGTGATATGCAACAATACGCATATTACTCCCCCATAATGTGATATTCAAAACTTCTCAACAAGAGGCAAAACAATCTCAACTAGATATAATTAATGGACATCTAGAATTTGAATTTCTCATGAGTATGACACACCACATAGTGACTAGATAAGCTTGCAATTTAAATACTAAGTGGTAGTACTCATGTACACATATTTTAAGGTTTGAGAGACACGTGAGGCATATCACTCCCCTAAAACGGGATGTTCCACTAACCACTCGAAAAGAGGCAAAAAAGAAATCATCAATATGCATTAGAGGATCAAAACAAAACACACAAGTAAATGATGTGCCAAACACCTAGACATACTTGAGTACACAAAATAGGCAAGCATAAGGCACACCAAATACAAACACATACTTGGTACAAAACCAAAACATGTAAATGGGCAAGTAACTTACAATATAAATAAGTTAAGTACACGTTACTATGAAGAGGTGCATTGGGTATAAGATTGGAAGATGATAATCCTTATGACTTGGCTTGATCAAATATAATATATGAAGATCCCTTAATTCTTCATAACTTAGTCAAGTAACTGTTGCCCTCCAAAAACACCTCTTGATCAAGTTTGAGCTTATTGGTCCCCAACCAAGTTAGGTCCTAAGAGGTTAGTCAGAATACGCTTGGCAACCTAAATGGTTCTTTTCTTGACACCACTTTGAGTTCCAACAAACTTGGAAAACACATTGCCATCCTTATCCTTCCCAAGAGAATAATAATCATTAATAATGGTAGGGTTAGATAAGGTACCATTTGTACATGAAGAGGCGAAGTGCCCCTTCTCATGACATATGTAGCAACAAGTGCTCCCCTTTCTATTCTTCATTGATTTCTTGGCTTGGGGAGCATTATGTTGATTATTCTTGGGAAGTGGCCTAACTTCAACTTGAGGTTGAGCTTGGGCGTGACCTTTAACTTGTGGCCGCTTCCCTTGTTGCTTCTCACTTAAGTGCCTTTTCTTTAATGGACAAGATCTTACATGATGTCCTTAAACCTTGCACTTGAAAAAAATAATCTTGGCCGAATTCTTTACTTGTTCTTGGCCCTTATTCTTGTTGCTCTTGGACTTGTTCTTGTTATTGGAGTTGAATCCAAGTCCACTTTTATCATTAGGGGATTTTTGCACACTCAAAATATTATCGTGTGGATTTCCCTTCATGACTCTTTTCCAAATCATTCTTCAAAGAAATGACTTGGGACTTGATCTCTCTGATTTCATCTACATGGTTAGTAGAAATATACGTACTAGTGAAAGTCGTAGAAGATTCATTATTATAGCAACAAGGTAAAGAAAGAAATCCTACAAAAGGTTTATCAATAGTATGGCTAGATGGATTACTAGGACTAGCACATGGTGATATATCATTTTGAATAGAAGTTGTGCTAATGTCCAAAAGAGGCTCACATGATGTTACCTTAGTGATAATTTCCTCAAGCTCTAACTTTAGCCCATCATAGGATATTAGAAGATCATTATGAGAACCCGAGACAATTTCATGACTTTCTACCAATTTCCTACAATTGCTAGTTAGCAACTCAAATTGAGCTCTTAGATCAACATTCTCCTTTAGGGTAGATGCTTCACAAGAAGTACAGTTAATAGCACAAGCATCGTTAATGGATTTTTCATTTTCAAGCTCATAAGATTCAATTTTCATGTGAGGAGACAATTAGTGTGCTTCTCCTTGGCTAGCTCTTGCTTAAGGAGATTGAATTTTCGAATCCCATCATGAAGATGGTCCTCCAATCCGTTGATGGTGTCCAATTGTTTATTAAAGGTTTCCATCATGTGTTTGAGACAAGCAACATCCTTATTATTACCATGAACAGAAGTACACAAAAAGGTCAACTCACGCAAGATAGTGCTAGTATCCTCATCAACATCATCATCACTATCATCATTAGAGGATGTATTGGTATTCCAAGTTGGAGATACTTTTGACCCACTTGGCAAAAGGCACATGTGAGAACGAGAAGATGAATATGAGGATATTCTTGAATATTCATTCATGATTGTGTCTCACTCCATAGAGTGGTTGGTTTCCTCTACACTGTTAGATACACAACTATAGGAAATAAAGGCATTTTGCTCATAGGAACAAGACAAATCAACCACATCATCTACACTAGTACTCAAATAATTTCTAGACGATATGCAAGGATTAACAACACGAGGGAATATAAAAATTTTGTTGGAAGAAGTGCTTAAATCCAAACTCTCTACACCATTAGAATTTATAGAACAAGAATCATTAGTGTAAATAGAAACACTACCATCACCACATATGATTTCTCCACTCACCATGTTGTTACCTTGTGACTTGTCACATGTAGGTGAAGTGGAAGGAATTGAGGACTCATCGCGGCCGGAGATGGAAGCAACTTGGAGATCTTCATGATGTGAAGGAGAAGAGAGATCCTCGGAGATACCATCGACCCTATGAGAAACGGACCCACCAAAAATTTCTTTAAGCTTAGTCTACATCTCATGAGACAACTTGCACTTTACAATCATCAAGAACAAATCAACTATGGGGCTCAAGGAGAAGATAAGATCATTAGATACTTGAGCTTTGCGATGTAATTTTTTCTCATATTCTAAAGATATATTTTGAGGATCCAACGAAGGAGAAAAACCTACATCAAGAAATCTCTCTATATTTTGACACAAGGTCTGAAGATTACAAAGCAATCAATTTCTCCACAAAGTATAATTCGTGCCATCAAAGATAATTGTGTCATTGTGCACTATACTACTAGCCGACATCTTTACGGTTTTGGAGCCTAAAAAAGGAGAGACCTTGATCTGATACCAATTGAAAGGATAGATATGTCACCTAGAGGGGGTGAATAGGCAATTTCAAAACTATTACGGTTTTGTCTTGATAGAATGCAGAATTAAACTAACGTTTATTTTACAAGCACAAAAACTAAATACACTAGGCTCAACAAAATGCACCAACAACAAGGTTAATCTAAGAAAGATAGCACGAGATAAATGCCACAAGTGATAAGCAAGAAATAAGTACTTCAAGCTCGATGCCTATCACAAGGAAAGTAAGCTAGGGTATAGTGATAACCGAGGCACACAAAGACAAAGATGTATTCCAGTGTTCCCTTACAAGTAAGGTACGTCGTGTTGGAGAGGTGTGGGATTCCACGAAGGATTTTCCAACACCACGAAGGAATATGCCCTTTCCTTATGGCTACATTTTCCTCCACTCCAGAGACGGCAAGCTCCACAACCACTTCACAAGCTCCACAAAGGAGAATCCCAGGTCTCCTCACAATCTTCCATGAAGAGGACACTGGAGCACCAACCGCCAAGCCAACTAGGAGGTCACCCTCCAAGAGTAACAAGCTCATGGTCTCTCACTCGAACCAATCATAATGGAGAGCTCAACACTTATGCAAGAATGCGAAGCAAGAACACCATGGGTGTTCAAATACCTCACTCTCAATTCCCACCAAAGAAACAAGTGCTAGGGAGGAATTAGAGTGGAAGAACAATTGTGGAAATCAACAAAATACACTAAGATCTAGATCCAATGGGTTCTCCTCACTTAGAAGAGGAATTGATTGGTGGGGATTGTAGATCTAGATCTCCTCTTCCAAAGCCCTCAAAAAGATGCAAGAATCATAGGAGGGAAGGGAGAGGAAGCAAGTTCAAAGGGGTCAACAATGGTGGTCAATTTTGTGCTCAATAACCGTAAAAAACCTTGGGGAAGAAGCCCCTTTTATCGGGAAAGGAAAATCTGCCTGTTGGAGCTAAAAAGTGCACTCCAGGCAAATTCGGTGGTCAGTTTGGTGGTGCTGGGACCTGCGCCAAACCGATTAGGCGCCATGCCAACTTGGCATTTAGAATAGCAGTTCGGCATATTCCAATCTAAGTCGGCACCGTGCCAACTGAATCAGCGCCACGTCTGACGGTGCCGGTTTGCCCGCTAACAAAAAACATCGAAGACTAAAACAGTGATAACTTTTGAAGGGAATATGCCCGAGAGGCAATAATAAAGTGGTTATTATCTTATTCCATGTTTATGATAAATTTTATTTTGCATGCTATAATTGTATTGATCGGAAACGTCAATACATGTGTGTTTAATAAACAAAATACAAAGTTCCTAGTAATGCCTCTCATATAAACTAGCTCATTGATTAACAAGATGATCAAGGTTTCCTGATCATGGACATTGGATGTTGTTAATAACGAGGTCACAACATTGGTGGAATGATGTGATGAACATTCATCCGAAGTATAGCATTACGATCAAAGTCATTATGTTTATATTGCTATAACATCATACGAAGTAATCTTAGTCCTTAGACCATGAGATCATGTTAATTGCTAACACTGGAAGAGTATCTTGATAACATCAAACATCACACCGTAACAGGGTGACTATAAAGGTGGGTTGATGGCTCAATACACGGCGCCCAGAAAAGTGCTTGGTGTGTGGTGTTGATGTAGAGCTCGTTGGGAACCCCAAGAGGAAGGTATGATGCACAGCAGCAAGTTTCCCTTAGTTATGAAACCAAGGTTTAATCGAACCAGTAGAAGCAAGGAAACACCTCAAAGGTGTTACTAGCTGAGCTTTGGCAGGGCGCACTACCGGTGCTAGTAGCAACGTGGAGACCTGCACAACACAACCACAGAACTTTGTCCCCAACTTGCGATGAGGTTGTCAATCTCACCGTGTTTTGCGGAAAACAAAGGATTAAACGTATCGAATGGAAATAAGTGAAAGTTTGCAGAAAGTAAACACAAAGCAGTAAAAGATTGTAGATTGTATGTAAAGAAAAAGAACCAGGATCCATAGTTCACTAGAGGTGGCTCTCCTTAAGATAGTTAACATGCTGGGTGAACAAATTACAGCGGGGCAATTGACAAACACCGAGAAAGCAATACATGCATATACTAATCATCTTGACTCCTTTGAGACTTGATTGGGCATTACAACATAATACATATACCGCCATCCAACTGCATCTATGACTAATAATCCACCTTCAGGTTATCATCCGAACCCCCTCCAGTATTAAGTTGCAAGCAACAAATTATTGCTTTACGAACTGCGTGTAAAGTAAACAATAGAATTGTTCTATGAACAAAGGATCGTTGTTTTCTCCCTAGTAGCAACAGCACATCTAGTACCTTAGAGATTTATGTCACTTCCCCAGATTACCAGAGGCATGAACCCACTATCGAGCATAAATACTAAGTCTTGGAGTTGCTAGCATCTACTTGGCCAAGATAGCTACTAACAACGGAAAGCATGCAAGATCTCAAATAACAAAGACATGATAGAATCAATAATCAATCTGAAATAGCATCTCAATATCCATCGGATCCCCGCAAACACAACATGTATGGATTACAAATAGATGACTTGATCATGAACGGAGCTCACAAGATCTAAACATGAAAGCATAAAGGAGGAGAAACCAGCCATCTAGATACTACATGGATCCGTAGTCCAAGGATGAACTACTCACGCATCACACCGGAGGCTTGCATGGTGATGAAGAAGGCCTCCAGGGTGAATTCCTCTCTCCGGCAGGGTGCCGGGAAGAGCTTCAGATCCCTCCCGATCTAGGGATGGAGATGACGGCGGCTACAGAATCTTTCGTGGATTTTTGATCGGGTCCTTAGGGTTTTCGTTCCGAGGGCAACTTATAGGCGGAAGGAGGGGCCGATGGGGTGCTGGGGTCAGCCAGACTACCCCCTAGCGCGGGCCAAGCCTGGCCGCGCGGCCAGGTGGTGTGGCCGGCCCCTGGCCCCTCTTCGTCTCGTATTCTGGCACTAGATCCCTTCCGGAAAAATAGGCACTTGGGATTTTGTCCCGTCCAATTCCGAGAATATTCATTTTGTGACTTTTCTGGAACCAAAAACAACAGAAAACAGGCAGCTGGCACTGTGGCTCTTGTTAATAGGTTACTCCAAGAAATCATATGAAAAGTACTCCAAAGCTGGAACAAAACACAAGAAAGTGGATAAAGCTAAGCATGGAACATCAAAAATTATAGATACATTTGCAATGTATCAACATCCCCAAGCTTAACTCCTGCTCATCCTCGAGTAGGTAAGTGATAAAAATAAAGAATTTTTGAGGTGACATGCACCATCAAAGACTTGATCAAAGTATTTGCAAAACATTCAAAGCTGGGATCATAGTACTTCAATCATAACATGGAAGGCAAAGTTCTAGCAATAAGCAAAGAAACTATGATGCAACATAAAAAATCACAAACAAAAGATTCATGAATAACAATGCTTTGCAAGACGTTTGTTTGTTTCACATAAAGAAAACATAGCATAAAAGTATTCAACTTGTCCCTCAATAGAGTAGCAAATATAAATGCATAGGACACCTTCAAAGTTCATAAGAGTGACTAGATACAATAGTTTCAAATAAGCAATAACAAGTCATGCATCAATCAAATAGTCTTGAGACAATGCACATAGAACTAAGAATGGCCACTATGCTCTCAAAGTAAGTGCATAAAGTTAGAAGGTGGAGACTCAATATAATGGTGGAAGAAAAGCCTTTTGTAAAAAAGGAAGTAGGGATTCAAGTCTCATAAAGAGCTTCCAAAAATTATGATACTTATAGCTTTCAGCTCTCATTGCCCCTATCATAAGCATCTTGAAGTGATTAAGGTTAAAGTGAACAAACTATGGTGTACATGCTTGACGAAGTATAAGTCAGAAATCTCATGTCCCTTGTATACGAGGGCCGTTCCTCATGCTACTCAAGTTTAGTCACCGGTAAGTTCTTGTCATCGTAAGTACATGTGTATCATAGAGAACCGCCAACGGGGTACCCCTTGCCCGATGATACGGAAGAATCCCCATATCAAAATGACAAGGCAAGCAGACAACGAGCATCTCAGCATTCTTCTTATTTACCATGGGAATATGGTGCTTTTTTTCTCTCTTTCCTCTTTTCATAGTATCCTTTTTTTTCTTTTCTCTTTTTTCTCAATAGGACTCTTTTTTTTATAAGAAGAATGCTTCATAGACAGCTCATTATGGTTATGCTGTAGGTTTCCACCATGTCAACATGGATTAGACCAACAGCCCAGACGTTTCTCTAACACATATACATAACTCCATGGACTTACAAGCTCCCCTTTCATTTCACACCGACGACATCCATATACAAAAGAGCATGATATCAACTAGGTACAAGTACCAAGTGCAATGTTGAAAGCGTTCCCCATGAAAGCATGGTTCTGCTAATTCCCAACAAATAAGTGCAAGCATATACAACATAGAAGACACAATGGTTCAAGTTTATTAGAGGCAATAAAGTAAAGTGTGCCATCAAGTTCGTGAGAGCTTAAATCACTAGTTTTGTCATAACAAGAGGAAGGTAAACAAAAGCATGAATATACTTGGAATAGCATAAGCTAGTAGGTAGGTATGGTGGACTCTTTGGAAAAACTTGGTTTAGGGAGTTGGATGCATGAGTGGAACTCATACTTTGTTGTGGAGGCTAGCAAAAGACTGGGAGCGACAAACTAAGAGAGCAATAATGGCCATAATCATGCAGAGCAAAAACATCATTGATCAAAGCATAAAGTGATACTACAAGTTGAAAACTAAAGGATCACAAAGGCTATGGTGACTTGAGATAGTCATAACATGGTGTGAGCATGCGCCAAGTCAACCCAAATAAAGCATCAAAGGAGAATACCACTATACTATGCTTTCATATGCTAAAACAACGCATGATTCATCCAAGGCACATTAAGCAATCTCAATTGTTTATAACAAGTCATGCTACAGCAAATAATACTAAGCATAAAGCCAAAACAATATCAAGCACTGCATGACAAAGCATGGCCACAGTCAAAAACGAGCTCTTTTTACCACATAAGCATGAACTTTCCTACTCTTTTCCAAACCAAACCAAACTATTTGCAAACCAAAGTGTGAAAGAGGGGGTCCAACCAACTTATTCAGAAAACTAAACAAACCAAGCAAACTAAAAATCAAAACGAAAACAAAAAGAAGACGCTCCAAGAGAAACACAACTGTGCACGAAACAATAAAAATGAAGCGTTTGGAAGAAACCTGAAATTTTTATTGATGAAGAAGGGGATGCCTTGGGCATCCCCAAGCTTTGACGCTTCTACTTCTTGGATATTTCTTGGGGTGACACGCATGGCATCCCCAAGCTTGAGCTTTAGTCCATCCTTCATCTCGTTACTCATTCCTTCCATACACCTGAAAATTTTCCTTCATACAAAACTTCACACAATCTCATTAGCAACATTAGTGCACTTAAGATAAATAAGTCTCAAGGTTCAGTTCTAACACCAAATAAACTTCCATTAGAACACTAGCTACTGTAGCACCTCCCTCAAAAAGCTCAATTCACCAAAGGAACTCAAGAAGGAACTAACAAGAAGCAAATGCAGAAAATGGCAGAAATCTGTCAAAACAGACCAGCAGGTAAAGACGATTTTTTTCGAAAACCTTCTGTTGCTCAAATCAAAAAGTGTTGAACTAACGAAAGTTAGATAACAACCTGGGGCAGAAGCACAAACAATTACAGCTCAATCCGACATACAGAGCTCTCTCAGGAATTTTACGGTGAAGCACGGAAATCTGTTTCGGGACAGCAACTTTCCCAATCATTACTTCACTCTCATTAGAGGTTACTCTTGGCACAAAAAGCAAATAAAAAGGATAAGGAGAGGTTATTACAGAGGTAATAACTTCCAAGACTCAACTAAAACTCTTGGGTTATCTCCCAACAAGTACTTTTCTTTAACGCCTTTAAGTTAGGCATAAGAACCAAAGAAAGAATCAAGTGTTCTCAAATGAAGAAGCATTAAGACCAATACCAGAAATATTTTCAACAAGGCATGGTATATCATCCAAATAAGTTCTAGAGGATCCTCTCTCAATGCTCTTGGTTTCACTATTCTCATCAAAAGGGTTTGCAGGAACAATCCAATCAAGATTCTTTTCTATGGCATCATGTATTGCTACTAGTTTCAAGGGTTTTGGTATCTTAGGTTCCTCCCCATTAGGTTCGGTTTTGTTCGTCTTTTCTCGCGTACCAACAACATCTACACATGAGCCTAGCATATTGAAACGTTCAAAAACTTTTCTAGCTTCCTTGGCAACATCATAGAACTCCTTAAACAAAGTTTCTAGAATAAAATCCCTCTTTTCAGGATCCTCAATTTCTTTAAGCTTAAGAAACATTACTTGCATTAAGGGGTTGAGATTAACAAACCTAGCTTCTAACATGTGAATTAAAGAAGCTGTAGCAATCTCATAATTTGGAGCAAGTTCTACAAGGGATCTATCCTCAGTATCTTCATGTTTGCTAACATGATTAAAGAATTCTTCAATATTGTCTTTCCCAATTATAGAACCACTACCAATTGGAAGGTCTTTTAGGGTGAATGTAGGGATCAACATGGTGAGCTAAGGGAGAGGTGACAACTAAGGGAGACTTAATTTTTTGTGTGTTTTCAAATAAGAAAGCAAACAAGTAAAACTAATTTTTTTGGATTTTTGAAGAACAAAACAAGCAAAAAAAGGAAATTAAGCAAAACAAAAACAAAAAAGTAAAGAGATTGGTTATGAGGGACTCCCCTTGTGAAGATGTCCTTGACTCCCCGACAACAGCGCCAGAAAATCGCTTGATGGCTCAATACACTACGCCCAGAAAAGTGCTTGGTGTGTGGTGTTGATGTAGAGCTCGTTGGGAACCCCAAGAGGAAGGTATGATGAGCACAGCAGCAAGTTTCCCTCAGTTATGAAACCAAGGTTTAATCGAACCAGTAGGAGCAAGGAAACACCCCAAAGGTGTTACTAGCTGAGCTTTGGCAGGGTGCACTACCGGTGCTAGTAGCAACGTGGAGACCTGCACAACACAACGACAGAACTTTGTCCCCAACTTGCGATGAGGTTGTCAATCTCACCGTGTTTTGCAGAAAACAAAGGATTTAATGTATCGAATGGAAAGAAGTAATAGTTTGCAGAAAGTAAACACAAAGCAATAAAAGATTGTAGATTGTATGTAAAGAAGAAGGACCGGGATCCATAGTTCACTAGAGGTGTCTCTCGTTAGATAGATAACATGCTGGGTGAACAAATTATAGCGGGGCAATTGACAAACACCGAGAAAGCAATACATGCATATACTAATCATCTTGACTCCTTTGAGACTTGATTGGGCATTACAACATAATACATAGACCGCCATCCAACTGCATCTATGACTAATAATCCACCTTCAGGTTATCATTCGAACCCCCTCCAGTATTAAGTTGCAAGCAACAGATTATTGCTTTACGGTATGCGTGTGAAGTAAACCATACAATTGTTCTATGAACAAAAGATCGTTGTTTTCTCCCTAGTAGCAACAACACATCTAGTACCTTAGAGATTTCTGTCACTTCCCCAGATTACCAGAGGCATGAACCCACTATCGAGCATAAATACTAACTCTTGGAGTTGCTAGCATCTACTTGGCCAAGATAGCTACTAACAACGGAAAGCATGCAAGATCTCAAATAACAAAGACATGATAGAATCAATAATCAATCTGAAATAGCGTCTCAATATCCATCGGATCCCCGCAAACACAACATGTATGGATTACAAATAGATGATCTTGATCATGAACGGAGCTCACAAGATCTAAACATGAAAGCACAAAGGAGGAGAAACCAGCCATCTAGCTACTACATGGATCCGTAGTCCAAGGATGAACTACTCACACATCACACCGGAGGCTTGCATGGTGATGAAGAAGGCCTCCAGGGTGAATTCCCCTCTCTGGCAGGGTGCCGGGAAGAGCTTCAGATCCCTCCTGATCTAGGGATGGAGATGACGGCGGCTACAGACTCTTTCGTGGATTTTTGATTGGGTCCTTAGGGTTTTCGTCCCGAGGGCAACTTATAGGCGGAAGGAGGGGCCGAGGGGGTGCTGGGGTCGGCCAGACCACCCCCTGGTGCGGGCCAAGCCTGGCAGCGCGGCCAGGTGGTGTGGTCGGCCCCTGGCCCCTCCCCGTCTCGTATTCTAGCACTTGATCCCTTCCGGAAAAATAGGCACTTGGGATTTTGTCCCGTCCAATTCCGAGAATATTCATTTTCTGACTTTTCTATAACCAAAAACAACAGAAAATAGGCAGCTGGCACTATGGCTCTTGTTAATAGGTTAGTCCAAGAAATCATATGAAAGTACTCCAAAGTTGGAACAAAACACAAGAAAGTGGATAAAACTAAGCATGGAACATCAAAAATTATAGATACATTTGCAATGTATCATCGGTTCAGTGCTACGAAGGTGTTATGTTGAGGCTCATGGATCAAGAGTGGGATTTGTCCATCCCGATGACGGATAGATATACTCTGGGCCCTCTCGGTGATATCACATTAAGATAGCTTGGAAGCAAGTGATGTGATCACTAGAATGTTATATCACGGGAACAAGAAAAGAGTGCATGTCAGTAACGAGATCAAACTAGGTATGGAGATACCAATGATCGAATCTCGGACATGTAATATATCTCGAGACAAAGGGATTTAGTTACTAGCATTAAAGGTTCTCACGATCACAGAAGTCATCGTTGAATGTGTAGGAGTCAGTATGGATCTCCAGGTCCCGCTTCTGATTATTGATCTGAGAGGGGTCTCGATCATGTCTGCATTATTCGCGAACCGTAGGGTGACACACTTAAGGGATATCGACACCATTTGGAGCAAATATGTTTCAGATAAAGATTTAAGAAAGCACTGGAATTATTTCAATAGACACCAAAACTGTTTCCGGTGAAATTGGTTCTGCATGTAATATTGAAATGTTGTAGGGGGCTTTATGTGAATGTTTGTTAATTAAAGTAATTAACAAAATTCTGAATAAAATTAATAAAAATAGTTTTGTTAAATGAGAGAGCATTAAATTTGGAGAAATTTAATGCATTTAAAGTGGAGACTTTAAAAGAGAATGTGAAGGGGCAAATTTATGTGGAGGGAGTTACCACCACATGAATGAGAAGGTGAGGGGTCACCCCATGGGGCGCCGGACATGGGGGAGGGGTACCCCCCTCCTCCTATAAAAGGCCCCCCTCACACCCCTTCTTCCTCACACCTCCTCGTGAAGGATCTCTCTCCCCCTCTAGTATTATTCCCCCATGGTCTCGGATTAGCGAGACACATGTTCCCGGTGGCTTTATCTAGAAAGGAGTTGCTGCTTGCGCTGCTTTGCTGGAGCGAGAGAAGGAGGTTGTCGGGGTACCGGACGTGTGTGCGATCACGGATGCACCGCTGCTTTGTGGTGCTGGACTTGGTGGTGCTGGACTTGCTGGAGCTGGATCTGATGGACGTGCTGGAGCCGTACCTGCTAGACTTCATCACGATCTTGAGATCGGCAAGTGTATGACTACATCATCCACAAGCTCCTACTCGTTAACAAAACTCGTTGTCTTCGAGGGTAAGTTCTCAATGGATGTATATCCACCCGTTGCTCTGTATCTAGTAGATAGATCTTGGCGTATAGTTCACATCGTAGGAATTTTTTTGTTTTCTATGCTGCGGACCCAACAATGGTATCAGAGCCTGATCTATGCGTAGGTGCTTTGCACGGGTAGTACACATATGTTTATATGTGGGCGATGATGATCATGTTATTGCTTCTTTCATGTATTTTGGATATTGGTGGCATAGTGGGATGAAGCGGCCCGGACCAACCTTACATGTCATCGTACATGAGACCGGTTCCACAACTGACATGCAACTAGTTTTGCATAAGTGGCTGGCGGGTGTCTGTCTCTCCTACTATAGTCAATATCTGATTTACAACGAGTTGCTAATAACTTGGTTATCCTCGTTGTGGTTCCATGTTTGTAGGTAAGAACGGTTCTATCTCTGAAAGCCCTAAGCCACGTAAAACTTGCAATTGATAAATTAGAAGCGTCTAGTTTAGATCGTTGCTGGGCTAGTGTCTTGATATGGTATTGTTGTAAGTAGATGTATGATAAATACTCTTACAACACACTCAACTTGTAAGTTCCATAGACCTGGGCCTTACACACAAAGGAATGATAGAGATCATACCAGGATGCATATGATAGAGATCAAATGCATGGACCATATCACCCCACTTTATACATTAGATGTTTGCATCTTACATTGCTAGTTTGGAATTTTAGTAGCATTATAAGATGATCCCTCATTTAAATATCAAGATAAAATGTGTTCTTCCTTAAGTATGCACCATTTTATGGATTGTGTTTCGAGATATCACGTGATGATCGGGTGTACTTGACTTTACGCTTTCATACAAACAGGTGTAAGACAGTTTTACACATGCGAGTACTATGGTTCTTACTTGGAGAGCCTAGCATGTACAGACATGGCCTCGGAACACGGACCGAAAGGTTAAGCATGAGTCATATAGTTGATATGATGCCCATATAGATGCTCGCCTTTGAAGCTACATCAACTCACGTGATGATCGGACTTGGTGTAGTGTATTTGGTTCATGTAATCACCAAAAAGACACGAGGGATGTCGTTTTTGAGTGGGAGTTTATTTCTAATTTGGATTAGTCGAACTCAATTCATGCATTGCCCTAGCTAGTCCATCTAGCCAGTTGTTCTCTCTCACGGAGAACTGAATTCTCCCGGAAGTTGGTGCTTCCATGCTTCCTCTAAGATCAGCGGTGACTAGCTACTGTAGGTCTCCTCCTGGGGGTCCTGGAAGTTGAGCTCCAAGAAACTCTGGATGTGGGCATCCCAAGAACTCCGACAGTGAATCCAGATCCCTCTCGAAGATCAACTGACCTCTTTTTCCCAACTGGTAAAACTTGCTGAACTGAGTCTCCATCTACAAGAATTAAGGATGAGGAAATTAGTGAAGTGATCAAGTGTGTCAAATTTTAAGTAGTAATGTAAGAATTTTGAGGAACATGAATTTTTGAGAAAGCAAGAATTCCCAAGGATAAGAGAGGGGATAGTTTTTTGTAAATACTCACTTTGGTTTTGAAACTAAGTTTTTGTTCGGACGTCCATTCTAACTAGGGTCTCCTATGGTCAGGATGGCTCTGATACCAACTTGTCAACACCCGGATTTTTAATCCCAGATGCCCGTTATGCCATACCTCGCAATCCCAGGATTACCATTTTTGCGACACATAACGGATTGGATATTATAGTACATCATCCATTACGAACCATACATAAGATCTTACACAAATAAGGATCTCATGATCCAGTCTTAATACAACAAGCAGCGGAAATAAATGATAAGCGTAGCGGTGGGGTCCATCTTCAGGGGCACAGGCAATGCTGACGAAGGCAGATAGTCCTAGTTATCATAGCCGTCCTACTGGCCATCATCTTGGTAGTCTCCTTCATAGTCTGGCCATGAGAATAGCCAGGGACAAAAACCATGAGTACTCTTTAAGTACTCGCAAACTACCACTAACAAGTAGTATAGTGATAAGTTAAGGTGCTAAACCTAAGTTTAACTATAAAGTCAAGTTTGAAACCTAAGCTGAGTTCTGAAGCAAAGAAAGATAAAATAAAGTTCTAGAATCACTTAAGTTGGGAAGCTATTATCATAAGCACAAACCTGTTGTGGTCAAGTCAAGATTCATCATTCATTTCATAAGTTGTTTTGAAAACATCTGACAACGAAACAGTATGGCCATTCCAACTGTCGATAACCGCGAATGCGGCTATTCGAATAGTTTGACACTCTGTAGAGATGGTACACTTTCACCACAAGATTCGATACATCTGTCAGGGATAACCCTGAATCATCATACTTAGTATGCAAATAATCAAACATAACCTTTCCTTTACACACCCTAGTATAAGCACCTCTCCTATGAGCATGGCCTCCCAACCATGACCATTAGTCATCTTGGGCACTGCATAGGTGGACAACATTGAGAGGTAGCCTCAGCTCAAACCTCTCCCGCTAATACTAATGCATATAAATTTCCAGCTAAGCCTTATCGAATTCAGGTAGTGTGGTTGTACGGTAAATTTGGAATGGTATCGCATTCGAATCCAACCATCAGTTTTATAAACGGGCTAAGGCTCATGCCCCAACATTTTCATCATCATAAACCATTTGTGTTTCTCAACACATGTCAAAACATCTCAATAGAATGACTCATCATTCCAAGGTTTTCACAATTCATTTTCACCAAGTGTTCCCATCTAAAGTGACTCAAGTTTTTGATCTACTCTAAACTACTAAGTTAAGAGTGTCCACTAAGGTGGAAAAATGGTGGGATCAATCTCATGCCATAGAATGACATCTAAAGCTTATCTAAATAGGTTAAGTTTTATACTTTTTATGCTACCTTCAAAACAAGTAAGGGACTTTGTGTAAATTAAAGGAAGTAAAGCTTGTAAGGTAATACTTGGGGTAGTAATAGTCAAGGTGGGTGACCAAAGCATGCATAAGGCATCTTTGCTCATTCATCTAGCTTAATTCTAGCTTGCTAACAATAGATTGCAAGTGCTACCTTGCATTGTTAATGGTGGCTTGCCTTGGTTGGTGTAGTGGTTGAAGTTTTCTTCTTCTTCTTCTTGGTAGCACTCCTCCTCCTTGTAAGCTTGGTCGGTACTATCTTCTATAAATACATACAGAGTACACAATCACCAAACAATACTTAACTAGTCTAATTAGTACTCTAAGGCACACAATTGATGATTTATTATCATCACAAGCATCACAAGTTTTATTCACTAGTTTCCTCCTTTTCATTTTAGAGAAGTAATTTCTACTCATTGAAAAAAATTAACTAAGATTTAATATTCACCACTTAAAATGTGGGATCATGTGGAAACATGTCATCACCACATATTCTAACATGTGGGAATGCGATTTAAAGGTTGGATCATAATTACTTTGGTTTAAGTTCATTATTTAATGATTTAAAGTGACTAGAAATGCCTATATAGCATTATTTTGGTACTAGTACAAAGTCACTGCATGTAAACCTTGATAATATTACATATTTAGATAGATATGATGAAATGTGATTTTTGAGAGTTGGAATCAACTCAAAACTTATCTTAGTTGATTTTATAAAAATGTTGCAATATGCAAAAGCTTCTGTTTTGTTATTTTCACTAGGAGAGATCTATAACTCTAATTGAATTAAATCCAATGGGCTTGGATAGATTAGTTCAATAGCTTTCAGGAAAAATTGGTTTCATGCAATTTGGATTTGTAGATCTCTCTGAATCGATTTTCAAACTCAGAGACAGAACTAAGTTTAAACTAAATAGAAAATTCCTAATTCAAACTAACTAGGTCGCGCGGGAAACTCTAATGGGCCGACCCAGTGTCACTCCGCAGCGCGGGGTCCACCGGTCAGTGGCTCCTAACACGCGAAGCGGTACGGGGCGGTGTGGAACATTGGATTAGAGTGGGGATCAACAGCTGTGGCTTGTCGTCGACGACGGACCTGTCGCCGGCGAGCTCGAACCCTAGCGGCTCGGTGGGGGTGCATAGGGGGCGTACCAGGGCTCCAGCAAGGTCGGCAAGGCGGGAAAACGGACTGGTGGTCGACGGCGAGCTCAGGGATGGTTGAGGCAGCTCCGGGGGGATCGCAATCAGCGGCGCCCTTCTCCTCCAGAGGCGGCCTGCTCCGGTGCAATTCTAGCGAGCTGCTGCTCCCCTTGCTCCGGCTAGTGGTGTGGGATGATCAATGAGGTGAGGGCAATGGAGTGGTGTGCTTTGAATGGCTAGGGGTGCCCTCATTTTATAGGCTCGACGGTGAGACCAAGAGGGATGGGCAGGCGACGGTGGCGACATGGCTACGAGCGACTAGCGGCATGGCTGAGGGTGGCGATCGATGAGCGGTCTCCTGGCGGTGCTCTAGGAACTTAATGCTATCTTACGGGCGGTGGTATGCGGTCGAGGGATGCTGGTGCTCTGAGCGGCAGAAGCGGAAATGTCCACGGCGAGCAGTGGCTTTGGTGCGTTGGGCGGCGAACGGGCGTGTCCATCGTGTTCCCTAGGTCATGGCGGAGTGGTGGGCACGGGCTGCGGTCGAGCGGCGGCTTGTGCACGCGTGCCGGGTGCGGCGCTCTGGCACGTGCTGGGCATGGCGTGGTGGCGCTGGGCACGGGGATTGCTCGGTGGTCCACTACTGGGCTTGGCTCGAGGAAGGGACAGAGGGTGGCGGTGAGGTCCTAGCTACCTCCTAGACATGGCGAGAGAGGGGGAGGTGGTCTACTGGGGTGAGGGCATGGTCGGTCGGCGAGCTAGTGCTCGGGGTGGCTCGACACTATGGCTAGGGACAAGGGGGTGAGGTGCTAATGGTCTGGTTAGATCATGAGGGAACAAGGGGATTAAATGGAGATCATTTGGGGGCAAAACCCTGTTCAAAACAGTGAGCTATGATTTAGAGTTTAACCCTGCCTACCAAGTGTTTGATTAAATGGCCGCAAGAAATAAACTTTTGAATTTTGAAAAGATTTTTGGTGGGTTTGCTAGGCATAAGCTTGAGACTCTGTGGTTTCTTGGGTTTTGAAAATGGAGCTTGTTTGAGTGGTTTTTGAAATAGTGGAATCTTCCCATATGAATTAGATTCCATTTTAAACTATCATTTAAAATTAGCATTTGAATGTTTTTAGCAGATCACAAAGTGGGCCTTGGTAGCTCATTATGTGTACTAGCAAGGGGTGTAAAGATCCACATTTGTTTCTGTTAAGTTTTGAGTACTAGGAATAGCCACAGTAGGCATGATAGTTAATTAGGCCAAAATGACCATTCACTTCAATTATTCATTTTGAGTTGTTTTTCTTTGGGAAAAGTTTGGGAATTATTTAGATGATGTTTATTTCACCTAAGAAACATTTTATAAGCATTGAATCACAGAACCATGGCAATTCAAATCAATTCCCAAATTAAATGCTCATACACATGAATGCTTTCATTTTTAATTTGGAAAAGTTTTTGTTAACCCTAACTTTGATGATTTGGATCTTGATAAGCTTGGATTAAAGTTTTGGGATGTTACATAGTATCCATACACGAGAAATCAAGTTTCTGAATTTGGAAGACCCTCTGAAAAGGCGTAAAGCCTATCGGTCGTGTTTGGATCTATAAAGAAATAGACATGGATGTTTAACATCTATGAAATAGTCGACATGTCGGAAAGAAGTTTACGACAATGTTCAAGGAGTTGACTGTGACAAGATTTGATCTTTCATAGCGATATTTAGTCTTGACGGATTAATGTAGTAACCACTACATATAATTTGATGTATGGTAGTTGAACAAACAAAACAATGTTCTTCTAATAGAATGGTTACCTAGGACGTGTACAAGACATGGTCCGAAGGGTTTTGTTAATTCAAAGGGTGCTAAAAGGGCATGCAAACTTCAATAGTTGAAGTAAGTATAGCGGAGTGGAATCTTCACCATGATGAAACTGTTAAAGGAGTTTAAATTCATCGGAGATGATGAAGATGCTTGCATTTGCAAGAAATTAAGTGGGGCCGCTGAGACATATTTCTAATACATGATGTAAAGTACATATTGTTGATTGTAAATGATGTATCTTGTATTGACACAAGTTAAGAATTTCATTAAAATAAGATTTCGATGAAAGACTTGGGCAAAACCGGAATATTTGGCATCAATATCTATATGGATAGATTGAGGCGCTAGTATGGTTGTGCCAGACATACATATATGAGATATTGAAAGGGTTCAATATAGAAAGACAAGAAAGGTTCTTGCTGCATGGAAAGGATTGTATCAAGATTCAAGTGTTTCAACACTTGGTGAGTAAAATCACATGAAGATTTTGATCGATTATACCGTGATATGTATATATCCAGATATGTCCAATGCTCTAAATGTTATGAGCACATACAAGAATGATTCATAAGATGATCATTGGACGATAGTAAAGATATTCTTATGAGCTTTGGAAGAACTAAGAATATATCATGTATAAGTGACAAATAGTTAAAGTTAGTTCACTGTAAAGTGTTACATTGATACTAGTTTTTTCACAAGATAAAAATTAAAATTTATCTCAATTTAGACTATGGGTGTCACAATGTGATGGAAAGGATGTTCCATGATGGATTTGGATGAGTTCCAAAGTTGAGACATTGTGACGGATACTACAACAAAAGGCTAAGTATATAACTGCTATAGTAGCAGCAAAGGAGGGCATTTGTGTTAAGTAGTTTGTTATCAAACTAGGTGAGGTTCAAAGTGGGCTAATATTATGAAGATATATTGTATGACAATAATATCAACATATTTTAACCCGAACGAACTAAAGGTCTCACCAAAAGGACCAAATTTATACAATGCCATCTCATTTGAGAATGAGTGATGCGTAGAGACGCAAAAACATGCAAATACACACGGACCTGAAACTGTCAGATCCAGAGATTATGTTAACCACGAGAAATCACGTATATGCAACACCAGAAAGCCATAGGTGTTCAATACGCAAAGTTTTTCAAACTAGATTATTGACTCTAGTGCAAGTGGGAGACTGAAGGGAATATGCCCGAGAGGCAATAATAAAGTGGTTATTATCTTATTCCATGTTTATGATAAATTTTATTTTGCATGCTATAATTGTATTGATCGGAAACATCAATACATGTGTGTTTAATAAACAAAATACAAAGTTCCTCGTAATTCCTCTCATATAAACTAGCTCGTTGATTAAAAAGATGATCAAGGTTTCCTGATCATGGACATTGGATGTTGTTAATAACGAGGTCACAACATTGGTGGAATGATGTGATGAACATTCATCCGAAGTATAGCATTACAATCAAAGTCATTATGTTTATATTGCTATAACATCATATGAAGTAATCTTAGTCCTTAGACCATGAGATCATGTTAATTGCTAACACCGGAAGAGTATCTTGATAACATCAAACGTCACACCGTAACAGGGTGACTATAAAGGTGGGTTAAGTGCTACGAAGGTGTTATGTTGAGGCTCATGGATCAAGAGTGGGATTTGTCCATCCTGATGACGGATAGATATACTCTGGGCCCTCTCGGTGATATCACATTAAGATAGCTTGTAAGCAAGTGATGTGATCACTAGAATGTTATATCACGGGAACGAGAAAAGAGTGCATGTCGGTAACGAGATCAAACTAGGTATGGAGATACCAATGATCGAATCTCGGACATGTAATATATCGCGAGACAAAGGGATTTAGTTACTAGCGTTAAAGGTTCTCACGATCACAGAAGTCATCGTTGAATGTGTAGGAGTCAGTATGGATCTCCAGGTCCCGCTTCTGATTATTGATCTGAGAGGGGTCTCGATCATGTCTGCATTATTCGTGAACCGTAGGGTGACACACTTAAGGGATGCCGACACCATTTCGAGCAAATATGTTTCACATAAAGATTTAAGAAAGCACTGGAATTATTTCAATAGACACCGAAACTGTTTCAGGTGAAATTGTTGAAATTGGTTATGCATGTAATATTGAAATGTTGTAGGGGGTTTTATGTGAATGTTTGTTAATTAAAGTAATTAACAAAATTCTCAATAAAATTAATAAAAATAGTTTTGTTAAATGAGAGAGCATTAAATTTGGAGAAATTTAATGCATTTAAAGTGGAGACTTTAAAAGAGAATGTGAAGGGGCAAATTTATGTGGAGGGAGTTACCACCACATGAATGAGAAGGTGAGGGGTCACCCCATGGGGCGCCGGCCATGGGGGAGGGGTACCCCCCTCCTCCTATAAAAGGCCCCCCTCACACCCCTTCTTCCTCACACCTCCTTGTGAAGGATCTCTCTCCCCCTCTAGTATTATTCCCCCATGGTCTCGGATTAGCGAGATACATGTTCCCAGTGGCTTTATCTAGAAAGGAGTTGCTGCTTCCGCTGCTTTGCTGGAGCGAGGGACGAAGGTTGTCGGGGTATCGGACGTGTGTGCAATCACGGATGCACCGCTGCTTTGCGGTGCTGGACTTGGTGGTGCTGGACTTGCTGGAGCTGGATCTGATGGACGTGCTGGAGCCGGACCTGCTAGAATTCATCACGATCTTGAGATCGGCAAGTGTACGACTACATCATCCACGAGTTCCTACTCGTTAACAAAACTCGTTGTCTTCGAGGGTATGTTCTCAATGGATGTATATCCACCCGTTGCTCTATATCTAGTAGATAGATCTTGGCGTATAGTTCACATCGTAGGAAATTTTTTGTTTTCTATGCTGCGGACCCAACAGCTTTTGCGTCCGAACTCTGATGTTAGCAAACATGAGTTTTTGAAAAGCTAATAACAAGCTCTATCTAGTAGAGAGTATAAAGCCCAATAAATATCAAGAGGTAAAGTACCAAATAAGTGTTGGAGATATGCCCAAGAGGCAATAATAAAGTGGTTATTATTATATCTTTATGTTTATGATAAATGTTTACATCCCATGCTATAATTGTATTAACCGAAAACATTAATACTTGTGTGTTTTGTAAACATAAAAGAGTCCCTAGTAAGCCTCTTGTTAAAATAGCTTGTTGATTAATGGATGATCATGGTTTCCTGATCATGGACATTGGATGTTGTTAATAACAAGATCATATCATTAGGAGAATGATGTGATGGACACACACCATAGTAAGCGTAGCATAAGATCAAGTCATTAAGTTCGTATTGCTGTAAGCTTTCAAATGCATAGTAACCTAATCCTTCGACCATGAGGTTATGTTAATCACCATCACCGGATGGATACTTTGATGACATCAAACACCGCTTCGTAACTGGGTGGTTATAAAGGTGTCATTGGGTATTCTGAAAGTATGTGTTGAAGCGCATGGACCAAGATTGGGATTTGTCCATCCATATGATGGATAGATATACTCTGGGCCCTCTCGGTGGAATGTCATCTAGTTAGCTTGCAAGCATGTGACTAGGTCACAAGGGATGACATAACATGGAACGAGTAAAGAGTACTTATCAGTAACAAGGTAGAACTAGGTATGGAGATACCGACGATCAAACCTCGGATAAGTAGAATATCGCGTGACAAAGGGAATTGGTTTCGTATGTTAATGGTTCTATCGATCACGAATTCATTGTTGAATATGTGGGAGCTATTATGGATCTCTAGATCCCGCTGATGGTTATTGATCGGAGAGGTGTCTTCATCATGTCTACATATTCACGAACCGTAGGGTGACACACTTAAGGTTCGAAGTTGTTTTAAGTAGATATGGAATATGCGTTGGAGACCGAATGTTGTTCGGAGTCTCGGATTGGATCCGAGACATCATGAGGAGATCCGGAATGGTCCGGAGAATAATATTCATATATTGGGGATCATTTTCTAAGTTAGGAAATGTTCCAGAGTGTTTGTATGGAGATTCTAGAAGGTTTCGGAATGTTCTGGAAGGTTCTAGAAGAGTTCTTGGTGTTTGCTTGAAAACCAAGAAAGGGTTAAAGGAAACCTTGTGGGGCGAGACACGGATTCATGGGGGAGGAGGACTCCTCCCCCCTTCCCAACCCACCGTCCATAGGAGGGGAGTCCTACTAGGACTCCCCCTCCCCAGGCACGCCTCCCTCCTTTAAATAGAAGGGAGGAGGCGCCCCCTCCTAGCCCTCTCTTCTATAACAAGCTCTAGTCGCCCCCTCTCTCCTCTACCTTCGCTCTGCTCCGGCTTAGGCGAAGCCCTGCAGAAATCTCTACTCCACCACCACCACCACACCGTCGTGCTGCTGGGATTCCATGGAGAAGATCTACTACCTCCGCTGCTCGCTGGAACGGGGAGAGGAAGGTCTGCTTCGACTCCGCACGTGTGACCGACTGCAGAAGCGCTGCCGGAACGCGGCGCTGGAAGGATCGTCCACACGATCTTGAGATCGGAAAGTGATCGACTACATCAACCCCGAGATCTAATCTCGTAACGCTTTCGGTTCTACGAGGGTTAGTACAGATCTATCTCGTTGCACATGTCTTATAGATTAGATCTTGGCTTTTATCTAGATTAGGTCTGGGTTTTGTTTGTTCTTGCGGTAGAATATTTTTGTTTTCCATGCTACGAACCCATCAGTGGTATCAGAGCCTTGTCTATGCGTAGATCTGTTGCACGAGTAGAACACAATGAGGTTGTGGGCGTTGGTGCTCGTGTCATCTTTTGCTATGTGTGTACTTTGCATCTTGCGGTATGGTGGGATGAAGCGGCTCGGGCTAACATTACATGTCATCGTACATGAGACTTGCTCCACGCTTGACGTGCAACTTGCTTTGCACAAGTGGCTTTGCGGGTATCTGTCTCTCCCATCATAGTATAGATCAAATCTACACTTTGCACTTGATAGCACTTGTATCAACATTGTGGTTCAGTTTCGTAGGTAAGATCCGTTCTTAGTCGAAAGCCCCAAGCCACGTAAAACTTGCAAAGAAAATTAGAGGCGTCTAACTTGTTTTTGCAGGGGTTTTGTGATGTGATATGGCCTACATGTGATTGTGATTGTATTTGATTTATGCAATGATCCTTGTTGTAATATGGCAACCGGCAGGAGCCTAATGGTTGTCTTTAATTCTGTTAAGACCTGCGTGTCTATTCATCTTGTAATAGCTTTGTTCCAAGTAGTTGTAATAGTTGCTAGTGATGATGGACAACCATGAAGCGGCGCCACGGACCTTGACGCTATGCTGGTGATGATGGAGATCATGTCCGTGCTTTGGAGATGGAGATCGAAGGCATAAGAAGAAAGGGCCATATCATATCACACTAATTATGAATTGCCTGTGATGTTAATCCTTTATGCATCTTGTATTGCTTAGATCGCGACGGTAGCATTATAAGATGATCCCTCTCACTAAATATCAAGTAATAAAGTGTTCGTCCTTAGTTGGCACCGTTGCTAAGACTTGTCGTTTCGAAGCATCTCGTGATGATCGGGTGTGATCGACTCTACATGTGCATACAACGGGTGCAAGCCAGATTTGCACACGCAGAAACTAAGGTTAATCTTGACGATCCTAGCATGTACAGACATGGTCTCAGAACACGGAATACCGAAAGGTAGAGCATGAGTCATATGATTGATATGATGAACATGAAGATTGTTCGCCGATGAAGCTACATCATCTCACGTGATGATCGGACTTGGTGTAGTGGATTTGGTTTGTGTAATCACTAAAACAACTCGAGGGATGTTGTTTTGAGTGGGAGTTCATATAGTAATATGATTAAGTTGAACACAATTTATCATAAACAAAATCAAAGTGAATTAGCATAGTTTGTTGTAGTCATTGGCATTCGTTCACCACCTTACGCTTAGTTATAGTTGAGATAGTAGAACTATAGAAATTCTGGATATTTGCTTTACGAACTGGTATCGTATTGTTTTGAGTGTCAATCTAAAGTTTAAAAGTCATATTGCAAACTTTCAGCAAACTCCATTTACTCTGTGAAGTTTAATAAACAGTATTAAATCAAGAGTAACAATTCCAGTGTTAGTCTCTAATGTATCATGTTTGCCTCCATGATTCTTGATACTCAAAATATTGTTTTTAATATCAAGTTTATCTAAGAGCTGAAAGCAATGTTTCAGAAACCATCATATGTGAAAGGTATTGCGATATCTAAAACAATGTGTTGGTTACAACATGACAGAGTATATGTCCTCATATTTGATGAGAATTTGTGAAGGTTGGAGACGCTAGTCGTCCTAATCCTCCAAAAGGTTTAGGAAAAGAAACATTATACTCGCAATTCACCTTTATAAGCTATAGCAGCTTGATTATGAAAGTTGTCATGATAATGATGAATAGAAGATGTAAGTAAAATGTTTACTACACTAAAAGATTACTAAAGAATGGAATTTTGAAAGAATGCCAAACATTTGATGAAGGTGATCCACTTCAAAGTGCAAGTCCAAAGGTATTAGTATTTGACTATACACACTTTGTACTATGTGTCATGTGAATGACACCACTATTGATGTTGATAGATTCTTTTAAAAGAAAAGGAATTGTTGAAAGAGAATCTATAAAATATTTGGCAGAAAAGAAAAGATTGGAGATATCCAACTTAGGTATATAGAAGATACATGTTATGGCTGTATTCCTTGGTTGTTAAACAATGTGGTTCTGCGGTATTGGATACCGAATTGGTTGGTATGAAGTGTCATACAGGACAACACAATTCATGAACTGCAATGGCCTAAGTAACTAGCAAGAGAATATGTGATGATGTTCATTGAAAACAAACAAAGGGTTGTTGTGTTGCTCGTTAACATCAAAGCTTGCCTTCAAGTTTTGTTTCAATAATTGTTATTTTGATCAGGTATTATGACGACAAAAGGTTGTTCAAATAATTACCGCATTCCATAATAGATGGATGATATACAAGTCTGGTTGGAGAAATAACAACCATAAAACTAATGCTAAAATGTCACAAGACAAATGATTGAAAGATCTCTTGCGAAGTGACATCGCCGTTTAAATTATATTGAAAGGGATACATGAAGAAACTCCATGTTGATGGATTTTTGGAGTCTTTGATTTTGATCAAATGACGCTTGTGATACTTTCCTGGAGATAATTAAAACTCCGTTCGTAGGCCAAAAGAGGAACGGGCGACTAACTGATTGGAATTTGTACATATTGATGTATATAGTCCATTATGTGTAGTCGTGGGCGATGGATTTCAACTTCATATGCTTTCTCCGAAGATTTGAGTGAGTATATGTATATACTTACTCAATAAGGAAGAAGTATGAAACATTTGAAAATGTTCAGAGACTTTCAAGATGAAGTAGAAAATTATTGTAACAAGAAAATAAAAAGTTTATGATTGGATCATAAAGAAAGATGTTTTGAGTTACAAGTTTAGCAAAACACCTAAGATTTGAGGAATCATTCCATGGATTTGCATTTCCCAAAACACCATAGGAGTATGGAGTGTTCGAGATATGTAATGAAACCTTGTTTGACATGGTAAGATCAAAGGTGTCATTTATAAAACTGCCATTATATTTTAAAGATTAAAACTTTAGTGACTACCGCTTTTACGCTGAAAAGAGCTCCATCGTGATGCGTTGAAATGACACCATATAAGTCATGGTTTGGGATAAAACCTAGGTTGTCCTTTCTTAAATATTTGGTATGCTAGGCATAAGTAAAGTGTTTACAACCAAAGTCGGATGAGCATATCTTTGTAGGTTATTTCGAATAACCATTGGGTATTCCTCCATAACACCGAAGACAAAAGTATTTGTCGCTTAGAATGTCAAGTTTCTTGAGAAGGAATTTTGGCGAAAAGTTAAGTGGGAGGACAATAGAACTTTGACAAGGTCGTTGAACCTTGGCTAATATGTGCTGAGTTGCGCAGCATCGGAAAGTGTCCCGGAGGCAGCAACAATGCTCATGGCTCACGTGCCTCAAAGGTTGTGGTCACGGAGATCTAAGTTACTATTGAACCAAGTTGGTCGGGTAAGTAATCAAATGCCAAGATTTGAGAGTTAAATCATTGTTGTTTGACAATGATGAACCGACTACATGCAAAGAAGCAATGATGGGCCCTGACTTCGTTAAGTGGCTTGAAGCCATAAAATCCGTGATAATTCCATACACGAGAAATCAAGCTTTGAATTTGAAAGACCCTCTGGAAAGGTGCAAGACCTTACAGTCGTATATGGAACTATAAAGAAATAGACATGGATGTTTCACATCTATGAAATAGTCGACATGTCGGAAAGAGTTTACGACAATGTTCAAGGAATTGACTATGATAAGATTTGATCTTTCATAGTGATATTTAGTCTGGACGGATTAATGTAGCAACCACTACATATATATTGGTATATGGTAGTTGAACAAACAAAACAAGTTCTTCTAATAGAATGGTTACCTAGGATGTGTCCTTGACACGATCCAAAGGGTTTTGTTAATTCAAAGGATGCTAAAAGAGTATGCAAAGCTTCAATGGTTGAAGTGAGCATCGCGGAGTTGGAATCTTCACCGTGATGAAACCGTTAAAAGGTTTAATTTCATCAGAGACGATGAAGATGTTTGCATTTTGCAAGAAATTAAGTGGGAGCGCTAAGACATATTTCTAATACATTATGTGAAAGACATATTGTTGATTAGAAATGATGTATCTTTTATTGACACAGGTTAATAATTTCATTTCGATGAAAGACTTAGGCATAACCCAAGAATTAGGCATCAATGTCTATATGGATAGATTGAGGAGCTAATATGGTTTTGTCAAATGTACATAGATAAGATGTTGAATAAGTTCAATATGGAAACAACAAGAAAGGTTCTTGACGCATGGAAAGGACTGAATCAAGATTCAAGTGTGTTGACACGAGATTCAAGTGTTTTGACACTTGGTGAAATCACAAGAATATTTTGATCAATCATTTTTTGAGATGTACACATCCAGATATGTCCTATGCTCTAAATGTTATGAGCATATACCAGAATGATTCATAAGATGATCATTGGACAATAGTAGGGATATTCCTATGATCTTTGGAAGAACTAAGAATATAATAGTGGTGATAAATAGTTCATTGTAAATTGTTGCATTGATACTAGTTTTGTCACAAATTAAGTTTATCTCAATTTAAACTATGGGTGGCACAATGTAATGGAAAGGAAGTTCCATAACAGATTTGGTTGAGTACCAAAGTTAAAACATTGTGACAGATACTACAACAAAAGGCTAAGTATATGACTGCTATTGTAGCAGCAAATGAGGGCATTTGCGTCAAGTAGTTTGTTATCAAACTAGGTGTGGTTCATAGCGGGATAATACAATGAAGATACATTGTATGACAATTGTATTAACATGATTTAATCCCAAGGAACTAAAGGTCTCACCAAAGGACCAAATTTATACAATGCCATCTCATTAGAGAATGAGTAATGCGTAGAGACGCAAGAACATGCAAATACACACGGACCTGAAAGTGTCAGATCCGAAGATTATGTTTACCACTAGCAATAGTGTCTATACAACACCAGAAAGCCATAGGTGTTGAATGCACAAGTTTTTAACTAGATTATTGACTCTAGTGCAAGTGGGGGACTGTTGGAGATATGCCCAAGAGGCAATAATAAAGTGGTTATTATTATATCTTTATGTTTATGATAAATGTTTACATCCCATGCTATAATTGTATTAACCGGAAACATTAATACTTATGTGTTTTCTAAACATAAAAGAGTCCCTAGTAAGCCTCTTGTTAAAATAGCTTGTTGATTAATGGATGATCATGGTTTCCTGATCATGGACATTGGATGTCATTAATAACAAGATCATATCATTAGGAGAATGATGTGATGGACACACACCCATAGTAAGCGTAGCATAAGATCAAGTCATTAAGTTCGTATTGCTGTAAGCTTTCAAATGCATAGTAACCTAATCCTTCGACCGTGAGGTTATGTTAATCACCATCACCGGATGGATACTTTGATGACATCAAACACCGCTTCGTAACTGGGTGGTTATAAAGGTGTCATTGGGTATTCTGAAAGTATGTGTTGAAGCGCATGGACCAAGATTGGGATTTGTCCATCCATATGACGGATAGATATACTCTGGGCCCTCTCGGTGGAATGTCATATAGTTAGCTTGCAAGCATGTGACTAGGTCACAAGGGATGACATAACATGGAACGAGTAAAGAGTACTTATCAGTAACAAGGTAGAACTAGGTATGGAGATACCGATGATCAAACCTCGGATAAGTAGAATATCGCGTGACAAAGGGAATTGGTTTCGTATGTTAATGGTTCTATCGATCACGAAGTCATCGTTGAATATGTGGGAGCCATTATGGATCTCCAGATCCCGCTGATGGTTATTGATCGGAGAGGTGTCTTCATCATGTCTGCATATTCACGAACCGTAGGGTGACACACTTAAGGTTCGAAGTTGTTTTAAGTAGATATGGAATATGCGTTGGAGACCGAATGTTGTTCGGAGTCTCGGATTGGATCCGAGACATCACGAGGAGATCCAGAATGGTCCGGATAATAAGATTCATATATTGGGGATCATTTTCTAAGTTAGGAAATGTTCCGGAGTGTTTGTATGGAGATTCTAGAAGGTTTCGGAATGTTCTGGAAGGTTCTAGAAGAGTTCTTGGTGTTTGCTTGAAAACCAAGAAAGGGTCAAAGGAAACCTTGTGGGGCGAGACACGGATTCGTGGGGGAGGAGGACTCCTTCCCCTTCCCAACCCACCGGCCATAGGAGGGGAGTCCTACTAGGACTCCCCCTCCCCAGGCGCGCCTCCCTCCTTTAAATAGAAGGGAGGGGGCGCCCCCTCCTAGCCCTCTCTTCTATAACAAGCTCTAGTCGCCGCCTCTCTCCTCTACCTTCGCTCTGCTCCGGCTTAGGCGAAGCCCTGTAGAATTCTCTACTCCACCACCACCACCACACCGTCGTGCTGCTGGGATTCTGTGGAGAAGATCTACTACCTCCGCTGCTCGCTGGAACGGGGAGAGGAAGCTCTGCTTCGACTCCGCACGTGTGACCAACTGCGGAGGCGCTGCCGGAACGCGGCGCTAGAAGGATCGTCCACACGATCTTGAGATCGGCAAGTGATCGACTACATCAACCCCGAGATCTAATCTCGTAACGCTTTCGGTTCTACGAGGGTTAGTACAGATCTATCTCGTTGCACATGTCTTATAGATTAGATCTTGGCTTTTATCTAGATTAGATCTGGGTTTTGTTCGTTCTTGCGGTAGAAATTTTTTGTTTTCCATGCTACGAACCCATCAATAAGGAGAGGTATGAAACCTCCCTAAAGAAGAACCAGTAAAATCTCCAAACTCGAAAACGCAATAGAAGATGCATACAAATTTCATTTTAGATGAACTTGGGCTTGTTGAAGATCTGACAATAAGCTCAAGAACCTCACACAGAGAAACACCAAGAAGAAAAAATAGGGAGAAACAAAATATGCAAAGGATTGAGCTCCCTAAGATGATGTGATCAAGTTACCCAACCAAAATCCCCTCTTGATAGTGCGGCTACCTATCCTTGCGTCAAGCTTAATTCTAGCCAGAATGCCTCACTTGATCATTATTGCTTCGTGAAGACTCATAATTTCCTCCCCTATACACCACTATGGGATAGCTTCATTAAGGCACATCTTCACATGTCCATTATCACCAATATGGACAACAAGCTTCAACCATATGATCTTCTTGAGATGCTTATATTGAACTTGCACTTATCAACCTTGATGACCATCACCACTTGGTGTCATCCTCTCATGAGCTATATGAAATCTTAACTTTTGAAGCATGCCCATGGAAAGGTACCACATGATCCATGTGGTACATTCTTTATGCTCCGTGTGTTGACCAACTTAAATTCACTCTTCACTCTTTGTATTGGTCAACCATGTATCTTCTCATGCTCTATCTCTATATCTTGAGGTGCATAAAGAACTCTTCCTTTGATTACATGCTTGATGGTTGCAAGTGCACAGATCAATTGTAGCTAGTTTCGAAATAAGAGTATTGTACCCATAGAGAGCTATTTGGTTAAGGTCTTTATGCCCCTCGTCACTTTCCACCAAAGGATACTTGTCAGTTGCCTTTGATCTCAAGTAAAGGGTGTTCGAAAGGTTTTCGGTGGTGCGCAGAAAAGTAATTAAAATAATTAAAAGAAAGCAAGTAATAATGTTGTGTGAAAATGTATTTGAACTCAATAGGGCTAAATTGTTCTCAGGGATGTAGGATACACCACTAGCATGATATTATTAGTATTAATTAATATAACATACTTCTTGTGTGATGATATGCGTGGAGAGAGCTCCATAATAAGATGTTCACTATATGGCTCGTAGGAAGCCACTTTGTTGAGCCAAGAGTGAGGTCACCTCTAAATAACCACTGCGATGTCTACACAACAATCACCCATACAAACCACCGCAATTAAGGGTTTCACCGTGGATATCGTAATTAGCGTAGGGAGTCCCTCTTTATCCTGCTTTGACCTTGTAGGTTGCAAGATGATGCTAATTTGTCACGAAGCTATTTCGGGTATGCTCCCAAACACGTCCAAAGGATTTATACCTCCCTTTTAGTCCCAACGGCAAATGATATGTGGCTGACTACACATACCATCTAAAGAGAGAGATCAAACACAAATCATAAATCTATCATAGACCGGCCAGTCATATAGACACAAGAATATATCATCTTTATTAAAAGTTCATAATAGTGCTAGGGTTTCTCCATCTCCCCAAGAACAAAGGAACTACTCACACATGGAAGCAATCAACGATATCATCATAATCAAATGGATGGATAAAAGTACGAGGATAAATCTAGTGCAAACCAAAATTAAATCTGGAATTACAACAAGATCTAATAGATGAGAGATGGGGATGATGATGGTGATGAGGATGCAGCGGTTGATGATGAAGGGGATGATGTGATGTCCTCTAATGATCCGTGAAGCAGCAGGGATTTCCCCCCGCCAAGTTCCTCCTTCAGATCCCTTTCAGATGTGCTTTTTCGTGGTATCTAGTGGCTATGAATGTCGGATCTCCCTGCTGTCTTTGCCCGGAGAAAGTATTTGATGAGGCAGACTCATTGCTGCGTGGTACAGGTGGACGGTACGGGAGGGCTCCGCCTGTACCACTAGTTGTTATCACGGTAGATGTTTTCCTCTCGCTTGGTATTCTCCCAGGTGTGAAGGTAAATCAATAAAATGACTTTTATCACTTAAAAATATCATATTATGACATAATATGACAGTTCCAATTGATATGTTCATAATTGACTTAGTAGTTTGGGATCCTGTTGAAACAAAGGCAAAAAGGTGCGTGCAAGCGCAGTGAAATACCAAAATCCCTATTCTATTTATGCAAAAACAAAAGGTAAATATGCTTCAATTTTGGACTTACCGACTATTATATTTTTTAAATAAGAATGAATGGGGAAACACAACTTCGGTAACGACCACTAGTACAGGCGCATCTGCCGGCCCGGTCGTACTAAAATGCGAGAAACAAAGCGCAGGGTTCTGCCGGATTAACGACCACTGGTACGGGCGCATCTTCCCGTACGGCCCGCCCGTACTAGATCGTAAAGTAGTTTAGAAAAATCGGAAAAATGAGAGGAAGCCAAAAATCAAGTCGAAACAAACTAAAAATAGATTCAGAGCAGCAAAAATCAAGCAATCTTAAAATATTGTTACCTCACTTTACTATACTCCTCGGCCGAGATTAAGGAGATTAGCTCCACTGTATCAACTTCCCCAACTCTATAATGGTTCAAGCAATGTACATTAACAATCCAGGATGATGAAGAGGGTGTAGTATTTTTCAACCTTACCGCCCCTGAAGGGTATTCCTCTTCAATTTCATAAGATTCTTCCCGCCTAGATTTTAATTTGCCTGCAAAAATCTTAAGCCTAGAGTTGTATTGCAAAACTTTGTATCCGGATTTAAATACCTTATTCTCTAACTTTCTATCATGCCATTTCTTTACCTTTTCCTTGAATATCCAAGCATTTTCATATGCTTAATTTCTGAGTTCATCCAAGTCATGAATATCTAAGAGTCGTTCTTCCCTAGCAGTTTTAAAATCAAAATTCATGATTTCGATAGTCCAACGAGCTTTATGCTCAATTTATAATAGAAGATGACAAGTTTTACCATAAACCATCTTGTATGGTGCCATTTCCATAGGAGTTTTGAAGGCTGTGTGATACACCCACAACGCACCATTAAGCTTCAGTGCCCAGTCCTTTCTTGACTTGTTCACCGTCTTCTAGAGTATGACTTAAATTTCCCGATTAGACAACTCCACTTGTCCACTAGTCTATGGGTGATAAGGTGAAGCTACTCGATGATCAACTCCATATTCCTAAAGTATCTTGCTAATAGTACCTTTTATAAAATGAGTTCCACCATCAGTAATCAAAAACCGAGGTACTCCAAACCTAGGAAAGATGATGTCCTTGATCATTTTGATTGAAGTGGTTGCATCTGCATGAGAAGTGGGTATAGCTTCTACCCACTTAGTAACATAGTCAACAACAACAAGAATATGAGTATAACCATTAGAGGTGACAAACGGTCCCATAAAATCCATTCCCCAAAAATGAAATGGCTCTATTACTAGATTTTATTTCATAGACATTTCCTGTCTTTTACCAATGTTACTCATACGTTGACAAGCATCGCAATTCCTAACATATTCTTGAGCATATTTAACTAGGGTAGGCCAGTAAAAGCCTGATTGCAAGACTTTAGATGACGTTCGATCACCAGCATGATGTCCTCCATAAGGATTATCCTGACAAGCTTTGAGAATATCTCTCACCTCGTGGTCAGGTACACATTTCCTAATTATCCCATCAATATCGTGCATGTACAAATAAGGATCGTCCCAAAAGTAACGTATTAAATCATTAAAGAATTTCTTTCTTTGATTGTAATCCATTCCTTTTGGTAGAAACTTACCTACAAGGAAGTTAGCATAATCCTCAAACCAAGGATCACGACGCTCTATAACCGCAAGATATTCCCCTAGCAAAGATTAGTTAATGGGAATGGGATCCTCTATGATACCTTCCATTCACGGTAGATGATCAGCAACGGGATTATCCTTACCTCTCCTATCCACTATTTGCTGGTCATATTCTTGGAGTAACAAGACCCAATTAATTAGGCGGGGTTTAGCATCTTTCTTATCTAGAAGGTGTCTCAAAGCCTGATGATCTGTATGAACTATTACTTTTGAATTGATAATATAATGTCTAAATTTATCACAAGCAAAAAAGCACAGCTAAAAAATTCTTTTTCAGTTGTTGCATAATTTCTTTGATCCTCATTAAAAACTCTACTAGCATATTGAATGACATTAAGGTTCAACCCGTCTCTATGCCCTAGAATAACCCCAATAGCATAGTCACTAGCATCACACATAATTTCAAATGGATCATCCCGGTTTGGTGGTTGGATGACTGGTGTAGAAACTAGCGCCTTTTCAATTGTTCAAAGGAATCAATGCAATTTCCATCAAAAGCAAAAAGGGTATATTTATCTAGGAGATGGGCTAAAGGAGTATCTATCTTAGCGAAATCTTTAATTAAACATGTATAGAAACCAGCGTGCCCAAGAAAGTTCTTTACCCCTTTTATGTCTTGCGGAATCGGTATTTTTTCTAAAATAGCCAAGTTCAAACCTCAATTCCTTTTTCAGAAACTTTATGCCCCAAAACTATACCTTTTCTTACCATAAATTGGTAGTGCTCCTAATTAAGAACCATCTTGGTATGTCTGCACCGCTGCAAAACTCTATTAAGATTGTAAAGGCATTGCTCCAAAGTGGTTCCATACATGACAAAGTTGTCCATAAGAACTTCCATGGAGCTTTCCACAAAACTTTCAAAGATTTTCAAAACACACATTTGAAAGTTAGCCGTTGTGTTACATCAACCAAAAGGCATTAGTCGATAAGAATAGGTTCCATAAGGACACGTGAAAGTAGTTTTTTCTTAGTCTTCGAGCTGAATAGCGATCCGTGAGTACCTCGAATAACTATCAAGAAAACAGAAGTGAGAATTACCAGACATCCTTTGCATTATGCTCTTTATGAGAGGTATTTGATTATGAATTTTTATTGTTTCCTTGTTTAACTTCCTAAAGTCTATACACATTTTATAACCTACTGATGGCTCTGAAATATAGCCATCTACGTCCACATTTAAAATGGATATTATTCATATTTTTGATGAAATATCTCTCTAAACCCTGCCACTAATGCCTAATATTCAAAGGGGTATGCAATCCTTTCTTTTTATATTTTTCCTACGCAGATAATGTCGTTTGAAGATGGGAATCACTACATTAAACTCAAACATACGAGATTTCCAACAATTAGAAGAAACCAGGAGCCGTGAAGCGGAGGCAGACGCTTTAACGACCAACTATACGACCGGAGCAAAATTCTGGCCGTATAGTTCTGGTCATACAGTTGGCGCCGCCACCGTTAGGTCAAACAAAACAACTTTCGTGAAGGTACCCCTATATAAAGAAGCCTCAGGCGACGAGAAAACAAGCCAGCCTCGCCCAAAAGTCTCTGGCCCAGATCACCAGCCGCCTCTAGATCTCAAAACCCTTCTCCATCTCCATAGCCATATTCCACCACTTGTAATAGTAGATATCTTCTTCGATTGGCAACATTGTAAGACTATTTCTATCACTCTCATAATTTTCATTACAATGTTTGTGATTGTTGATCTCATCTCTATGTGTGAGTAATTCTCCTTCGGCTAAGGGCTTCGGCCTAGCCATGTAGTGTTTGTGCATGTCATTTATCATAGATGGGATCATGTATTAGTTTGTATGACATGATGATTATTGTATCCTCTCTTTCCTCAATCCAAAGACTTGTCAGGTACCCAAGACCTCGAGGGTTGAGCTAGGTATAGGGAGTATGAGTAATGACTGATCTGTAGGTTGGAAACCCCAGTGACAGAAGGGGTAGTACGGCTGTAGGTGAGGCATTTACTTGGGATTAACGGTGACATCACTATGCATATCATTAGTTCTATTTCTTCTATGGATGAGAGTAGTATGTTATTTCTATAAGTGGTTGCGGAGGCAATAGCAATTATGGATGCACTACCCACATATAATTTATCTTGCTCTAACAATTACGTGCATACTTTATCTTGATCTTTTATTCCCATCAGATGTTTTGCACAGCTACAGGTGAAACCTAACGCCCTAGGCCCTCTCTCTCCATCATCGACAACAACAAAAAGACACAAACTCTTGGTCCGATAAAGACACAAAGGAAATTCTAAAACTCCCGAAGGTCTGTTAAAGTAACTTCACTATGCATCTGCTTCGTGAGGATTCAATAACCTAGGTCTACTAGGGAAAAAAAGTTATACTACATCCGTAATCTGGATCAAAGGTATCAACCCTTTTTCTAGTGTCGTTGCCGGGGAAGCAATAGCTACCCTGGTGAGGTTATTAGGAACCTTGCTAGTTTTAATGTTTTTTAAAATTTTATTAGTTTGCTTTCAGTCTTTATTTGATAAACCCAAAAAAATTAGTTAGCCTTTAAATTATTTCTTTTACAATTATAATTCTCTGTTTAAGGAAACACAAAAACATAGGAAATATGGCTAAAAAGAAGCTTGCGGAGTTTGCTACTCCCAATAATGATTATTTGTGTACTCCTATTACTCAGCCACCAATTGTTGTTGATGACTATGAAATTAAGCCCCATTATTTAAGTTTGGTTCAACAAAATCAATTTGGAGGCTCTGATATTGAAGACGCAGGTATGCACTTGAATACTTTCACTGAAATATGTGATATGATGCTTATAAAAGACGTTGACCCCGATGCGGTCAAATTGCGTCTATTTCCTTTCTCTCTTAGAGGAAGAGCAAAAGAATGGTTGCTTTCTTTGCCTAGAAATACTATTACATCATGGGTGGAATGCACTTCTCTATTTATGACTAAATTTTTCCCACCTGCAAAGACTATGCAACTTAGATCTAATATTACTGGTTTAGATAGGAAGAGCATGAGCTACTAGCGCTTGCATGGGAGAGGATGAAAGAATGCATGAGAAACTGTCCTAGTCATGGGATGGAAGACTAGTTAATTCTCCATCTATTTTATAATGATCTTAACCTTGTGTCTAAGTCTATGCTTGATACTACAGCTAGAGGAAATTTATGGGTAAACATATTACCAAAGCAAAGCAGCTGCTAGACAATATGCAAGACAACCATGCCCAATGGCATGTGGATAGATCAAACACGAAGAAGGTGAACTCCTTCTCACCACAAGAAAATTAAGAACTCAATGCTAAGTTGGATGAGCTTATACTAGCCGTAAAAGGTAAGGAAACCCAGGTAAGAGCTATCCCGGAAACAAATATTGAAGAAATAGACTTCGTAGCTCATAATGATTATAACCCTGCTTGGAATAAGAATTATAATCCTAATTTTCAGAAACATTATTCTTGTCCTGCAGGTAACTCTAATAATAATATGGGAACTAGTAATGGTAGTCTCCAAGAAACACTAAAGTCTTTTATAGACTCACAAAATGAGCAAAACAATATTTTTGTTAAAATAACGGAGAACCATGATGCTATGCTTGGTCAATTATCTAAGCAAGCTGTTAGTTTGAGAAATGATTTGCAGGCCCTCCAAGAAAGAACGAGCATCGTTGAGGCACAGCTAGGTAAGATAACCGAGAGTCAAACTCTCATTCTAGCTAAATTTGCAGGGAAAGCTGAGCCCAATCCTGTTGAAGATCTCAAAATGATGAGAATCCAAAGGGAGGAGCATGAAGAACTTGATTATAGTAATGCTCCTTCACCAAGCTACACCGTTGAAGATCTCGTAAAAAGGATCAACGTTAAGATTCCGGTGAGTGAAGGTAGTGAGGAAGCCATGTACCAACACTTTGTTAATCAGGTAGCAATTAAGGTATGTGAGCTTGAGGAAGAATATAAGCAAATTGTGGAAAAATTACATGTAAAGCTTGATGACATATTTGAGCCAACTATTAAGATTAAAATTGGAACCAAAGAGATAGCTGCACTTTGTGATCTAGGTGCAAGCATCTCAACAATTCCAAAGAGTCTTGTTAACAAGTTAAATATTGGCTCTTTTGAGATCGCAGAGTTAAAATTGCATCTAGCAGATTCTACCTACAAACAAGCTATAGAAATTAAGGAGAATACTTTAATATACTACTTACTCAAGATGATGAGCTCATTGGGGAACCCCAAGAGGAAGGTATGATGAGTATAGCAACAAGTTTTCCCTCAGTTATGAAACCAAGGTTATCGAACCAGTAGGAGCAAGGAAACACCTCCAAGGTGTTGTTTCCAACTTGGAATCCTGCACAACACAATCACAGAACTTTTCCCCAACTCAGTGAGGTTGTCAATCTCACCAGTTTTGCTGAAAACAAAGGATTAAACGTATTGTGTGGAAGATAGTAATAGCTTGCAGAAAGTAAACAGAAAACAGTAAATAGTAGATTGTAGATTGATGGTAAAAGAAAGGACCGGGATCCATAGTTCACTAGTGGTGATTCTCCTTAAGATAGATGACATGTTGGGTGAACAAATTACAAAGGGGCAATTGAAAAACATCGAGAAAGCATACATGCATATACTAATCATCTTGACTCCTATGAGATTTGATCGGGCATTACAACATTATACATAGACCGTAATCCAACTGCATCTATGACTAATAATCCACCTTCAGGTTATCATCCGAACCCCCTCTAGTATTAAGTTGCAAGCAACAGATAATTGCATTAAGCATTGTGTGTAAAGTAAACAATACGATTGTTCTATGAACAAAAGACTATTGTTTTCTCCCTAGTAGCAATAGCACATCTAGTACCTTACAGATTTTTGTCACTTCCCTAGATTACTAGAGGCATGAACCCACTATCGAGCATAAATACTCCCTCTTGGAGTTGCTAGCATCTACTCGGCCAAGATAGCTACTAACAACGGAGAGCATGCAAGATCACAAATAACAAAGACATGATAGAATCAATAATCAATCTGAAATAGCATCTCAATATCCATCGGATCCCCACAAACACAACATGTAAGATTATAAATAGATGATCTTGATCATGAACGGAGCTCACGAGATCTAGACATGGTAGCACAAAGGAGAAGAACCAACCATCTAGCTACTACATGGACCCGTAGTCCAGGGATGAACTACTCACGCATCACACCGAACATAGGCATGGTGATGAAGAAGGCCTCTAGGGTGAATTCTCCCCTCCGACAGGGTGCCGGGAAGAGCTTCAGATCCCTCCCGATCTAGGGATGGAGATGACGGCGGCTACAGACTCTTTCGTGGAATTTTGATCAGGTACTTAGGGTTTCTATATCGGAGGCAATATATAGGCGAAAGGGGAGGCCGAGGGGGTGCCCTAGGCGGCCACACCACCCCCTGGCGTGGACCAGGCCTAGCCACACGGCCAAGTGGTGTGGTCGGCCTCTGGCCCCTCTTTGTCTCAACTTCTGGCTCCGTGTCCCCCTCGGTGAAATATTGACTTTGTCTTTTGTCCCGTCCAATTCCGAGAATATTCATTTTCTGACTTTCCTGGAACCAAAAACAGCAGAAATAGGCAACTAGCACTGTGGCATCTTGTTAATAGATTAGTCCAAGGAAGTGTATAAAAATACTCCAAAGTATGGACAAAACATAAGAAACAAGATATAAAACAAGCATGGAACATCAAAAATTATAGATACGTTAGCAACATATCAACATCTCCAAGCTTAACTCCTGCTCGTCTTCGAGTAGGTAAGTCATAAAAAGAAAGAATAATTTTTTAGGTGACATGCACCATCATAAACTTGATCAATGTATTTGTAAAACATTGATAGCTGGGATCATAGTACTTTAACATAGCATGAAAGATATAGTTCTAACAATAAGTCATAGCAACTATGTTGTAGCATGAAAAGGCACAAACAAAAGATTCATAAATAACAATGCCTTGCAAGACGTTTATTTGTTTCACATAAAGAAAGCATAATGAGAATGGTATTCAGCTTGTCCCTCATAGTGTAGCAAAACATAAATGCATAGGACACCTTCAAAGTTCATAAGGGTGACTAGATACAAGTAGTTTAAGAACAAGCAATATCAAAGTTATGCATCAATCAACAAGTCTTGGGACAATGCACATTAAACTAAGAATGGCCACTATGCTCTCTCAATAGGTGCATAAAGATAGAAGATGGAGACTCAACATAAAGGTAAAAGAAAGGCCTTCATAGAAGGAAGCAGGGATTCAAGTCTCATAAAGAGCTTGCAAAAATTATGGTACTTATTAGCTTTCATCTCTCATTGCCCCTATCATAAGCATTTTGAAGTGATTAAGGTTAAAGTGAACAAACTATGGAGTATATGCTTGACAAAGTATAAGTTGGCAATCTCATTTCCCTTGAATACGAGGGCCGCTCCTCATGCTACTCAAGTTTAGTTGTCGGTAAGTTCTTGTCATAATAAGTACATGTGTATCATACGGAACCGCTAACGGGGTACTCCTTGCCCGATGATACGGAAGAATCCCCATATCAAAATGACAAGGCAAGCAGACAACGAGCATCTCAGCAATCTTCTTATTTACCATGGGAAAATGGTGCTTTTTCTCTCTTTCCTCTTTTCTCATCTCTCTTTTTTTTCTTTTTTTTCTCAATCTCTATCTCCTTTTTTTATAAGAATAATGCTTCATAGATTGCTCATTATGGTTACACTGCAGGTTTCCACCATGATTAGGCATGGATTAGACCAGCGGCCCAGGCGTTTCTCTAACACACATACATAACTACAAGGACTTACAAGCTCCCCTTTCATTTCACACTGACGACATCCATAGACAAAAGAGCATGATATCAACTGGGTACAATGTACAAGTGCAATGTTAAAAGTATTCCCCATGACAGCATGGTTCTGCTAATCCCAACATATAAGTGCAAGCATATAGAACATAGATGACACAATGGTTCAAGTTTATTAGGAGCAAGAAAAGTAAAGTGTGCCATCAAGTTCGTGAGAGATTTAATCACTAGTTATCTCATAACAAGTTTAATTCAAAAGGTAGATAAAAACATGAATATACTTGGAATAGCAAATGCTAATAGGTAGGTATGGTGGACTCTTTGGAATGACTTGGTTTTATTTGGAGTTGGATGCATGAGTGGAACTCACACTTGGTTATGGAGGCTAGCAAAAGACTGGGAGCGACCAACTAAGAGAGAAATAATTTCCATAATCATGCAAAGCGACAAAACATCATTAACTAAAGCATAAAGTGATATTACAAGTCGAAAACTAAAGGATCATAGAGGCTATGGTGACTTGGGACAGTCTTAACATGGTATGAGCATGCGCCAAGTCAACCCAAATAAAGCATCAAAGGAGAATACCACAATACTATGCTTTAATATGCTAAAACAACGCATGATTCTTTCAAGGCACATTAAGAAATCTCATTGTTTATAACATGTCATGCTACAGCAAAAATCACTAAGCATAAATCCAAAACAATATCAAACATGACATGACAAAGCATAGGCCACAGTCAAAAACAAGCTCCTTTTACCACTTAAGCATGAACTTTTCCTACTCTTTTCCAATCCAAACCAATCTTATTTGAAAACTAAAGTATGAATGAGGACATCCGCTTCTTCATCAATAAAAATCTCAAGTTTTCTTCCAAACACTTCATTTTTATTGTTTCATGCACAATTGTGTTGTTCTATGAGCTTCTTTGTTTTTGTTTTTAGTTTTCTTTTAGTTTGCTTAAATAAATTGGTTGGACCCTTGCATTCATACATAGTTTCAAATAAGTTGATTTGGATTGGAAAATAGTAGGAAAGTTCATGCTTCTAAGTGGTAAAAAAAGAGTTTGTTTTGACTGTGGCCTAGACTTTATCATGTTATGTTTGATATTTCTATGAATTTATGCTTAGTGATTATTGTTGTAGCCTGACTTCTTACAAACAGTTGAGATTGCTTAATGTGCCTTGAAAGAATCATGCGTTGTTTTAGCATATAAAAGCATAATATTGTGGTATTCTCCTTTGATGCTTTATTTGGGTTAACTTGGCGCATGCTCACACCATGTTAAGACTATACCAAGTCACCATAGCCTCTATGATCATTTAGTTTTCAACTTGTAATATCACTTTATGCTTTAATTAATAATGTTTTGTCGCTTTGCATGATTATGGCCATTATTGCTCTCTTAGTTGGTTGCTCCCAGTCTTTTGCTAGCCTCCACATGTAGCAAGTATGAGTTCCACTCATGCATCCAACTCCAAATAAAACCAAGTTATTCCAAAGATTCCACCATACCTACCTATTAGCATTATTGCTATTCCAAGTATATTCATGTTTTTATCTACCTTCCGAATTAAACTTGTTATGTGAAAATTAGTGATTAAAGCTCTCACGAACTTGATGGCACACTTTAGTTTCTTGCACTTAATAAACTTGAACCATTGTGCCCATCTATGTTGCGTATATGCTTTCATTTCGTAAGTTGTGAATTAGCAGAAACATGTTATCATGGGGAATGCTTTCAACATTGCACTTTATTTAGTTGATATCATGTTCTTTTGCTTATGGATCTCGGCGGTGTGAAATGAAAGGGGAGTTTGTAAGGCTCATGGAGTTCGTATATGTGTTAGAGAAATGCCTGGGTGGCTAGTCTAAGCCATGCCTAATCATGGTGGAAACTTGTAGCATAACCATGTGAGCAATCTGTGAAGCATCCTAAAAAAAGGAAAAAAAAGAAAAAGGGAAAACCCTATGCAAATAGCATACAAAAAGATCGCTGAGATGCTCATTGTCTGCTTGCCTTGTCATTTTGATATGGGAAAGCTTCTATATCATCGGGCAAGGGGTACCCTGTTGGCGGTTCTCTATGATATACAAGTACTTACAGTGACAAGAACTTACTCGTAACTAAAGCTGAGTAGCATGAGGTTCGGTACTCGTAAGCAAGGGGCATGAGATTTTCAACTAATAACTTGTCAGGCATATCCTCATATTTGTTCACTTTAACCTTAATCACCTAAAGATGCTTATGATAGGGGTAATGAGAGCTGAAAGCTAATAAGTACCATAATTTTTGGAAGCTCTTTATGAGACTTGAATCCCTGCTTCCTTCTATGAAGGGCATTTCTTTTACTTTTATGTTGAGTCTCCATCTTCTATCTTTATGCACCTATTGAGAGAGCATAGTGGTCATTCTTAGTTTAATGTGCATTGTCCCAAAACATGTTGATTGATTCATAACTGTGATATTGCTTGTTCTTAAATTTTGAGTCCTATGCATTTATGTTTTGCTATACTATGAGGGACAAGCTGAATACCATTCTTATTATGTTTTCTATATGTGAAACAAACAAACGTCTTTTAATGCATTGTTATTCATGAATCTTTTGTTTCTACCTTTTTCATGTTACAACATAGTTGCTATGTCTTATTGTTAGAACTCAGTCTTTCATGTTCATGTTAGAGTACTTTGATCCCAGCCATCAATGATTTACAAATACCTTGATCAAGATTATGATGGTGCATGTCACCTAAAAAATATTCTTTTTATCACTTACCTACTCGAGGACGAGCAGGAGTTAAGCTTGGGGATGTTGATACGTCATAAACGTATCTATAATTTTTGATGCTCCATGCTTGTTTTATATCAACTATCTTATGTTTTGTCTACATTTTGAGATACTTTTAAGCATTTTCTAGAACTAACCTATTAACAAGGTGCCACAATGCCAGTTACCTGTTTTCTGCTGTTTTTGGTTTCAGAAAAGCTAGAAAAGAAATATTTTCGGAATTGGACCGGACAAAAGCCAAAGTCAATATTTTACCAAAAGACTCACGGAGCCAGAAGACGAGATGGAGAGGGGCCACGAGGTGGCCACACCACCTAGTGGCGTGGGCCAGCCCAGGCCACGCCAGGGGGTGGTGTGGGCCCCTCCGGCACCCACCGACCTTGCCTCTTCGCCTATAAAAGCCTCCCAGGACGAAAACCCTAGATAGCAGGCCAGATTTCCACGAAATGTTCTGTAGCACCACCGCCACCGAAGAGGAGATTCAGGGGACAGAAGTCTCTGTTCCAGCATCCTGCTGGGACTGGGAAGTGCCCTCGGAGCCATCTCCATCGACTCCACCGCCATCTCAATCGCTGTTGCTGACTCCCATGATGAGGAGGGAGTAGTTATCTCTCGAGGCTAAGGGCTCTACAAGTAGCTATGTGTTCATCTCTCACTCTATGCATGATATCATTGAGATCGTGAGCTTTGTAATCTATAGATCTATTCTGCTACTCAAGTGCTTTAATTAATCTCTACTTATCCCCACGTGTGTGAAGTTGACAGTGTGCACACCGTGTGGCACTTAGCCTAAGGTTACAGAAATACTTATCATGATTATAATTTGAGTTGGATGTCTCTATGAGATTTTGGTGTTTGTTAGAACCATCTAGCACTCAACATGACAGTGAGGGGTTATCTAGATGGGGAATGGGAACTTTAAGGTGTGCTGTTATAGCCCTACATCGTCCAACCGGAGAGTAGTTCAGGGTAGCATCATGAAGAGAAGATATTTATATGAGAGTGTCCACTAGTGAAAGTATGATCCCTAGGCCTTGTTTCTAAGCATTGAAACACCATATACAATCAGTTTTGTTACATGTTTGCTTGCTGCCACTCTTATTTCAGATTGCAATTACCACTTATAATCATCCATATTACTTGTATTTCACTATCTCTTCGCCAAACTAATGCACCTATACACCTGACAAGTGTATTGTGTGTGTTGGGGACACAAGAGACTTCTTGTATCTTGATTGCAGAGTTGCTTGAGAGAGATACCTTTGACCACTTCCTCCCTGAGTTCGATAAACCTTGGGTGATCCACTTAAGGGAAAACTTGTTGTTGTTCTACAAACCTCTACACTTGGAGGCCCAACATTGTCTACAAGAATAGAAGCGTGCGTAGACATCACCCGTCTAGCAGTAATCTCGTGGCCTATTTCCTGAGCTAGATCTTGGGTGAACCGTGTAGGGAAAAAGTTTTGTTTATCTCTACGTGGCCCAAAAAAACAACCGAAAGGAGCCATATGGTTGTCTTTATCTTTTTATGGCATGTGTATTGTTTATATATATATATCCGAGAGAGATATTGTAAATGGTGGAGACGACCATGATCGTGGCGCCATGAACCTTGGTGACGCGCTGGTGGAATGATGGAGATCATACCATGATGCACAAGATGGAGATCGAATGCGAGAAGGACCATATCATATCACATTATTCTTGCATGTGATGTTTATCCTTTGATGCATCTTATATTGCTTTGATTTGATCACCATGGTAGCATTATAAGATGATCCCTCCCACCAAATATCAAGATAATAATATGTTCTTCCTTACTATGCACCATTAAGAAAGTTCGTCATTTCGAAGCACCGCATGATGATCGAGTGTGATAGACTCTACGTTCGCATATCACATACAATGGGTGTAAGACAGTTTTACACACGCAAGTATTAAGGTTCTTACTTGGCGAGCCTAGCATGTACAAACATGGCCTCGGAACATGAACCGAAAGGTAAATCACAAGTCATATGATGATATGATGTCCATATGATGCTCGCCATTGGAAATGCACCACCTCACATGATGATCGGACGTGGTGTAGTTAATCTCGTTCGTGTAATCACCAAAATGACTTGAGAGATGTTGTTTTGAGTGGGAGTTCATTTAGTAATTTGGATTAATTTGAACTCAATTTATCATAAACTAAATCGAAGTGAATTTGCATAGTTTGTTGTAGTCACTGGTATTTGTTTACTACCTTGTTTTAGCTATAATTGAGATAATAGAACAATAGAATTTACTTTACGAATTGGTATCGTATTGTTTTATGAAGGTCAATCTAAATTTTAAGGTACTATTGCAAACTTTCAGCAAAACCTCACTTACTCCATGAAATTCAATAAGTAGTATTGAATCAAGAGTAACAAATTCCAACATTAGTATCTAAGTATCATGCTTGCCTCCATGATTCTTGATATTGAAAATTGTTTTAATATCAACGTTATCTAGGAACTAAATATTGTTTTAGAAACCATCATGCGTAGAAGATATTGTGATATCTAAAACAATGCTTAGTTGCAATACAGTAGAGTATAATTTAATAAAATACATAATTTGCAAAGGTTGGAGTCACTAGGCATCCTGATCATCCAAAAAGGTTTGAGAATTAACATTACATTCGCAATTCGTCCTTATGAGTTATAGTATCTTGATCATGATTTTTTTCATGATAAGGATGGATAGAAGATGTAGGTAAAATGTTTACTACATTAAAATGATTACTAAAAGGAATGAAATTTGAAAGAACACCAAACATTTGATGATGGTGATCCACTTAAAAGTGTCAGTCCAAAGGTATTAGTATTTGACTATACATGCTTTGAACTATGTGAAGGGAATATGCCCGAGAGGCAATAATAAAATGGTTATTATCTTATTCCTTGTGTATGATAAATGTTTATTTTGCATGCTATAATTGTATTAATTTGGAAACGTTAATACATGTGTGTTTAATAAACAAAAGGAAAGTTCCTAGTTATGCCTCTCTTATAAACTAGCTCGTTGATTAACAAGATGATCAAGGTTTCCTGATCATGGACATTGGATGTTGTTAATAACGAGGTCACAACATTTGTGAAATGATATGATGAACATTCATCCGAAGTATAGCATTACAATAAAAGTCATTGTGTTTATATTGCTATAACAGCATACGAAGTAATCCTAGTCCTTAGACCATGAGATCATGTCAATCACTAACACTGGAAGAGTATCTTGATAACATCAAACGTCACACCGTGAAAGGGTGATTATAAAGGTGGGTTCAGTGCTACGCAAGTGTTATGTAGAGGCTCATGGATCAAGAGTGGGATTTGTCCATCCCGGTGATGGATAGATATACTCTGGGCCCTCTCGGTGATATCACATTGGTTAGCTTGCAAGCAAGTGATGAGATCACTAGAATGTTATATCACGGGAACAAGAAAAGAGTACATGTCGGTAACGAGATCAAACTAGGTATGGAGATACCGATGATCAAATCTTGGACATGTAATATATCGCGAGACAAAGGGATTTAGTTACTAGCGTTAAAGGTTCTCACGATCACAGAAGTCATCGTTGAATGTGTAGGAGTCAGTATGGATCTCTAGGTCCTACTTTTGATTATTGATCTGAGAGGGGTCTCGATCATGTCGGCATTATTTGCGAACCGTACGGTGACACACTTAAGGGATACCTACACCATTTGGAGAAAATATGTTTCAGATAAAGATTTAAGAAAGCATTCGGATTATTTCAATAGACACCGAAACTGTTTTGGGTGAAATTGCTGAAATTGGTTCTGCATGTAATATTGAAATGTTGCAGGGGGTTTTATGTGAATGTTTGTTAATTAAAGTAATTAACAAAATTCTGAATAAAATTAATAAAAAAGTTTTATTAAATGAGAGAGCATTAAATTTGGAGAAATTTAATGCATTTAAACTAAAGACTTTAATGGAGAATGTGAAGAGGCAAATTTATGTGGAGGGGTTACCACCACATGAATGGGGGAGGTGAAGGGTCACCTCCATGGGGTGCTGGCATGGGAGGGGTACCCTCCCCTCCTCCTATAAAAGGCCCCCCTCTCCTCACTTCTCACTCACACCTCCTCGTGAAGGATCTCTCTCCCCCTCTAGTATTTTTCCCCATGGTCTCGGATTAGCGAGATACATGTTCCCGGTGGCTTTATCTGGAAAGGAGTTGTTGCTTCCACTCCTTTTCTGGAGCGAGGGACGGAGGTTGTCGGGGTACCGGACGTGTGTGCGATCATGGATGCACCGCTGCTTTGCGGTGCTGGACTTGGTGGTGCTAGACTTGCTGGAGATGGATCTGATGGACATGCTGGAGTTGGACCTGTTGGACTTCATCACAATCTTGAGATCGGCAAGTGTACGACTACATCATCCACGAGTTCCATTTCGTTAACAAAGCTTTGTTGTCTTTGAGGGTATGTTCTCTATGGATGTATTTCCACCCGTTGCTTGTATCTAATAGATAGATCTTGGCGTATAATAGTTCCCATTGTAGGAAAAATTTTGTTTTCTATGCTACGAACCCCTTTAGTGGTATCAGAACCTGATCTATGCGTAGGTGCTTTGCATGGGTAGTACACATATGTTTATATGTGGGCGATGATGATCATGTTATTGCTTCTTTCATGTATTTTTGATATTGGTGGCATAGTGGGATGAAGCGGCCTGGACCAACTTTACATGTCATCGCACATGAGATCGGTTCCATGACTGATACGCAACTAGTTTTGCATAAGTGGCTGGCAGGTGTCTGTCTCTCCTACTATAGTCAATATCTGCTTTACAATGAGTTGCTAATAACTTAGTTATCATCGTTGTGGTTCCATGTTCGTAGGTAAGACCGGTTCTATCTTCGAAAGCCCTAAGCCACGTAAAAACTTGCAATTGATAAATTAGAGGCGTCTAGTTTAGATCGTTGATGGGCTAGTGTCATGATATGGAAATGTTGTAAGTTGATATATTGTTGATACCCTTACAACACATCTAACGTGTAAGTTCCATAGACCTTGGCCTTACACACAAAGGAATGATAGAGATCATACCACGATGCATATGATGGTGATCAAACGCATGTACCATATCATCCCACTTTACACATATGATGTTCGCATCTTATATTGTTAGTTTGGCACTTTTAGTAGCATTATAAGATGATCCCTCATTTAGATATCAAGGTAAAAATGTGTTCTTCCTTAAGTATGCACCATTTCTGTTTTGCCGCTTCAAGACATCACGTGATGATCGGGTGTACTTGAATCCACAATCATATTCCGGGTGTAAGACAGTTTTACACACTCGAGTACTAAGGTTCTTACTTGGCGAGGCTAGCATGTACAGACATGGCCTTGGAACACGGACCGAAAGGTTAAGCATGAGTCATATAGTTGATGTGATGCCCATATTGATGCTCGCCTTAGAAGCTACACCGACTCACGTGAAGATCAGACTTGGTGTAGTGGATTTGGTTCACGTAATCACTAAAAAGGCACGAGGGGTGTCGTTTTTGAGTGGAAGTTCATTTCAAATTTGGATTGGTCGCACCAAATTTGTCATAAACTAAATCAAAGTGAATTTGCATAATTTGTTGTAGTCATTGGCATCTGTTTACTACCTTATGCTTAGTTTTAATTGAGATAACAGAACTATAGAATTCTAGATATTTACTTTACGAACTGGTATCGTACTGTTTTGAATGTCAATTTAAAGTTTAGAAGTCCTATTGCAAACTTTCAGCAAACTCTATTTACTCCATGAAGTTTAATAAGTAGTATTAAATCAAGAGTAAGAATTCTAATGTTAGTATCTAAAGTATCATGGTTGCCTCCATGATTCATGATATTCAAAAGTTGTTTTAATATCGAGGTTATCTAGGAACTGAAAGAATTGTTTCAGAAACCATTATGTGTGGAAGATATTGTGATATCTGAAACAAAGTTTATGGTTGTAATATGATAGAGTATAATTTAACAAAATACACGTTCTCATATTGTATGATGATTTGTGAAGGTTGGAGACGCTAGGCGTCCTAATCTGCCAAAAAGTTTTTGGGAACTGATATTATACTCACGTTTCAATCTTGTAGGCTATAGTAGCTTAATCATGAAAGTTGTCATGATAAGGATGAATAGAAGATGTAAGTAAAATATTTATTACACTAAAAGATTACTAAAGAATGGATTTTTGAAAGAATGCCAAACATTTGATGATGGTGATCCACTTCAAAGTGCAAGTCCAAAGGTATTAGTATTTGACCATACACGCTTTGTACTATGTGTCATGTGAATGACACCACTATTGATGTTGATAGATTCTTTTAAAAGGAAAAGGAATTGCTAAAAGAGAATCTATAAAATATTTGGCAGAAAAGAAAAAGTTGGAGATGTCCAGCTTAGGTATATAGAAGATATACATGTTATGGCTGTATTCTTTGCTTGTTAAACAATGTGGTTCTGAGGTATTGGATACCGGTATTGGATACCAAATTGGTTGGTATGAAGTGTCATACATGACAACGCAATTCATGAACTGCAATGGCCTAAGTAACTAGCAAGAGAATAAGTGATGATGTTCATCGAAAACAAATAAAGTTTTATTATGTTTCTCATTGAGATCAAAGCTTGTCTTCAAGATTTGTTTAAATAATTGTTATTTTGTTCCGGCATTATGAGAACAATGGTTGTTCAAATAATTACCGTATTCCATAAAGGATGGATGAACTTTTACAAGTCTAGTTGGAGAAATCACATCCATAAACATTATTGCTAAAATGTCGTAAGACAAATGATTGGAAGATCACTTATGAAGTGACATTGCTGTTTGAATTATATTTGAAAGAAAACATGAAGAAACTCCATGTTGATGGATTTTTGGGGTCTTTGATTTTGATCATTGACGCTTGTGAGACTTTCCTCGAGATAATTAAAACTCCGTCCATAGGCCAAAGAGGAACGGATGACTAACTTATTGGATATTATACATATTGATGTATATAGTCCATTATATGTAGCCATAGGCGATGGATCTTTTTGCTTCATATGCTTTCTCCAGAAATTTGAGTGAATATATCTATATATTTACTTAATAAGGAAGAAATATGAAACATTTGAAAATTGTTCAAAGACTTTTAAGATGAAGTGAAAAATCATTGTAACAAGAAAATAAAAGAGTTTATGATTTGATCATAAAGGAAGATATTTGAGTTACAGGTTTAGCAAAACACCTAATATTTTAGGAATTGTTCCATGAATTTGCATTTCCGGATAAACCACAGGAGTATGGTATGTTTGAGAGATCAAATCAAACCTTGTTTGACATGGTAAGATCAAAGGTGTCATTTATAAAAACTACCATTATGTTTTAAGGATTAAAGCTTTAGAGACTACCGCTTTTACACTGAAAAGAGCACCATCGTGATCCATTGAAATGACACCATATGGGTTATGGTTTGGGATAAAACCTGAGTTGTCTTTTATTAAATTTTGGTATGATATGGATAAGTAAAATGTTTACAACCAAAGTCGGATAAACACGTATTTGTAGGTTATCCGAAAGAATTTGTTGGGAATTCCTCCATAACACCGAGGACAAAAGAGTTTGTCGCTTGGAACGTCAAGTTTCTTGAGAAGGATTTTTTCGCGAAAAGTTAAGTGGGAGGACAATGGAACTTTGATAAGGTTGTTGAACCTTAGCTATATGTGCTAAGTAGCGCAGCGCCGGAAAGTGTCCCGGTGGCGGTCACAATGTTCATGGCTCCCGTGATTACAAAGGCTGTGATCTCGGTGATTAGAGTTCCTATTGAATCGTGTGGGTCGGTAAGAATCAAATAGTGAGATTTGATAAATAGGTCGTTATTGTTTTGACAATGATGAACCGACTACATGCAAAGAAGCGATGATGGGCCCTCACACCATAAAATTACTAGAAGTCATAGAATCCGTGATAGTATCCATACACGAGAAATCAAGCTTCTGAACTTGGAAGACCCTCCGGAAAGGCGTGAAGCCTATCGGTCATGTTTGGATCTATAAAGAAATAGACATGGATGTTTAACACCTATGAAATAGTCGACATGTCGGAAATAAGTTTACGGCAATGTTCAAGGAGTTGACTATGACAAGATTTGATCTTTCATAGTGATATTTACTCTTGACGGATTAATGTAGCAACCACTACATATAATTTGGTATATGGTAGTTGAATAAACAAAACAAGGTTCTTCTAATAGAATGGTTACCTAGGACGTGTACATGACACGATCCGAAGGGTTTTGTTAAATCAAAGGATGCTAAAAGGGCATGCAAACTTGAATGGTTGAAGTGAGCATAGCGGAGTTGGAATCCTCACCATGATGAAAATGTTAAAGGAGTTTAATTTCATCGGAGACGATGAAGATGCTTGCATTTGCAATAAATTAAGTGGGAGCGCTGAGAAAAATTTCCAATACATTATGCAGAGTACATATTGTTGATTGGAAATGATGTATCTTTTATTGACACAAGTTAAGAATTTCATTAAAATAGGACTTCGATGAAAGACTTGGGAAAAACAGGAATATTTGGCATCAATGTCTATATGGATATATTGAGGCGCTAATATGGTTGTGCCAGACATACATATATGAGATATTGAAAGGGTTCAATATGGAAACAACAAGAAAGGTTCTTGCTTCATGGAAAGGATTGTATCAAGATTCAAGTGTTTCAACACTTGGTGAGTAAAATCACATGAAGATTTTGATCGATTATACAGTGATATGTATATATCCAGATATGTCCTATGCTCTAAATGTTATGAGCACATACTAGAATGATTCATAAGATGATCATTGGATGATAGTAAAGATATTCTTATGATCTTTGGAAGAACTAAGAATATATCATGTATAAGTGACAAATAGTTAAAGTTAGTTCACTGTAAAGTGTTACATTGATACTAGTTTTTTCACAAGATAAAAATTAAAATTTATCTCAATTTAGACTATGGGTGGGACAATGTAATGGAAAGGATGTTCCATGATGGATTTGGATGAGTTCCAAAGTTGAGACATTGTGACGGATACTACAAAAAAAGGCTAAGTATATGACTGCTATAGTAGGAGCAAAGGAGGGCATTTGTGTTAACTAGTTTGTTATCAAACTAGGTGTGGTTCAAAGTGGGCTAATACTATGAAGATATATTGTATGACAATAATATCAGCATATTTTAACCCGAACGAACTAAAGGTCTCACCAAAGGACCAAATTTATACAATGCCATCTCATTTGAGAATGAGTGATGTGTAGAGACGCAAAGACATGCAAATACACACGGACTTGAAACTGTCATATCTGGAGATTATGTTAACCACTAGAAATCGTGTATATGCAACACCAGAAAGCCATAGGTGTTCAATACTCAAAGTTTTTCAAACTAGATTATTGACTCTAGTGCAAGTGGGAGTCTGAAGGGAATATGCCCGAGAGGCAATAATAAAATGGTTATTATCTTAATCCTTGTTTATGATAAATGTTTATTTTGCATGCTATAATTGTATTAATTTGGAAATGTTAATACATGTGAGTTTAATAAACAAAAGGAAACTTCCTAGTTATGCCTCTCTTATAAACTAGCTCGTTTATTAACAAGATGATCAAGATTTCCTGATCATGGCCATTAGATGTTGTTAATAACGAGGTCACAACATTTGTGAAATGATGTGATGAACATTCATCCAAAATAGTATTACAATCAAAGTCATTGTTTTTATATTGCTATAACATCATACGAAGTAATCCTAGTCCTTAGACCATGAGATCATGTCAATCACTAACACTAGAAGAGTATCTTGATAAACATCAAACGTCACACCGTGAAAGGGTGATTATAAAGGTGGGTTCAGTGCTACGAAAGTGTTATGTAGAGGCTCATGGATCAAGAGTGGGATTTGTCCATCCCGATGACGGATATATATATACTCTAGGCCCTCTCGGTGATATCACATTGGTTAGCTTGCAAGCAAGTGATGAGATCACTAGAATGTTATATCACGGGAACAAGAAAAGAGTACATGTCGGTAATGAGATCAAACTAGGTATGGAGATATCAATGATCAAATCTCGAACATGTAATATATTGTGAGACAAAGGGATTTAGTTACTAGCTTTAAAGATTCTCATGATCACAGAAGTCATCGTTGAATGTGTAGGAGTCAGTATGGATCTCTAGGTCCTGCTTCTGATTATTGATCTGAGAGGGGTCTCGATCATGTCTGCATTATTCGTGAACCGTAGGGTGACACACTTAAGGGAAACCGACACCATTTGGAGAAAATATGTTTTAGATAAAGATTTAAGAAAGCGCTGGGATTATTTCAATAGACACCGAAACTGTTTCGGGTGAAATTGCTAAAATTGGTTCTGCATGTAATATTGAAATGTTGCAGGGGGTTTTATGTGAATGTTTGTTAATTAAAGTAATTAAAAAAATTCTGAATAAAATTAATAAAAAAGTTTTATTAAATGAGAGAGCATTAAATTTGGAGAAATTTAATGCATTTAAACTAAAGACTTTAATGGAGAATGTGAAGAGGCAAATTTATGTCGAGGGGTTACCACCACATGAATGGGGGAGGTGAAGGGTCACCTCCATGGGTCGCCGGCCATGGGAGGGGTACCCTCCCCTCCTCCTATAAAAGGTCCTCGTCTCCTCACTTCTCACTCGCACCTCCTCGTGAAGGATCTCTCTCCCCCTCTAGTATTTTCCCCCATGGTCTCAGATTAGCGAGATACATGTTCCCGGTGGCTTTATCTAGAAAGGAGTTGTTGCTTCCGCTGCTTTGCTGGCGCGAGGGATGGAGGTTGTCGGGGTACCGGACGTGTGTGCAATCACGGATGCACCGCTGCTTTGCGGTGCTGGACTTGGTGGTGCTGGACTTGCTAGAGCTGGATCTGATGGACATGCTAGAGCTGGACATGCTGGACTTCATCACAATCTTGAGATCGGCAAGTGTATGACTACATCATCCACGAGTTCCATCTCGTTAACAAAGCTTTGTTGTCTTCGAGGGTATGTTCTCTATGGATGTATATCCACCCGTTGCTTGTATCTAATAGATAGATCTTGGCGTATAATAGTTCCCATCGTATGAATTTTTTTGTTTTCTATGCTACGAACCCCTTCACTATGTTTCATATGTATGGCACCACTATTGATGTTGATAGATGATACATTGCGAATGTATCTATAATTTTTGGTGTTCCATGCTTGGTTTTATCTACTTTCTTGTGTTTTGTCCACACTTTGGAGTACTTTTCATATGATTTCTTGGACTAACCTATTAACAAGATGCCACACTGTCCGTTGCATGTTTTCTGCTGTTTTTGGTTCCAGGAAGTCAGAAAATGAATATTCTCGGAATTGGACGGGACAAAAGCCAAAGTTACTATTTTCCTGGAAGACTCACGGAGCCAGAAGGAGAATCGGAGAGGGGCCACAGGGTGGCCACACCCCCCTTAGCGCGGGCCAGCCCAGGCCACGCCAGGGCATGGTGTGGGCCCCTGGTCGGCCACCGACCTTGCCTCTTTCGCCTATATATCTCCCCCGAGGCAGAAACCCTAGATAGTCAATCAGAAATCCACGAAAAGTTCCGCAGCGCCGCCGCCACCAAAGGGTAGATTCGGGGGACAGAAAGTCTCTATTCCGGCACCCTGCCGGGATGGGGAAGTGCCCCCGGAGCCATCTCCATCGATCTCCACCGCCATCTCCATCACCATTGCTGATTCCCATGATGAGGAGGGATTAGTTCTCTCTCGAGGCTAAGGGTTCTACCGGTAGTTATGTGTTCATCTCTCTCTCTATGCATGATCATATTGTGATCATGAGATTTGTAATCAAGTAGATATACCTTGCTACTCAAGTGCTTTAATAGATCTCTGCTCTCCCCATGTGTGTGAAAGTGACAGCGTGCACACCATGGTGGCACTTAGGCTAGAGATTACAAATACTTGTTATGAGTTATATTTGGAGTTGGATGTCATTATGAAATTGTGGTGTTTGTTTGAACCATCTAGTACTCAAGGTGACAGTGTGGGGTTATCTAGATGGGAAAGATGAACTTTGAGGTGTGCTGTTATAGCCCTACCAACGATTAGAGTGTCCAACCGGAGAGTAGTTCAGCGTAGTATCATAAAGAAGAATATATTTATATGAGAGTGTTCACTAGTGAAAGTATGATCCCCTAGGCCTTGTTTCTAAGCATTGAAACATCGTTTGCAATTAGATCTGTTACATGTTTGCTTGTTTCCATCTTTATTTCAGTTTGCCTTTAGTCTTTTCCACGCCATCAAGCTATTTTCTATCACCATTACCACTTATAATTATCCATACCACTTGTATTTCACTATCTCTTCGCCGAACTAGTGCACCTATACACCTGACAAGTGTATTGGGTGTGTTGGGGACACGAGAGACTTCTTGTATCTTGATTGCAGGGTTGCTTGAGAGGGGATACCTTTGACCACTTCCTCCCTGAGTTCGATAAACCTTGGGTGATCCACTTAAGGGAAAACTTGCTGCTGTTCTACAAACCTCTGCACTTGGAGGCCCAACAACTGTCTACAAGAATAGAAGTGCATAGACATCAATAGATTCTTTTGAAAAGAAAGGGAAACACTGAAAAGAATCTTGAAAATATTTGGTGAAAAAGAAAAGACTGGAAATGTCCAGCTTAGGTATATAGATGATATACAATTGGTTGGTGTGAAATGTCACACAGAGCAACACAATTCATGAACTGCAATGGCCTAAGTAACAATGTGGTTCTTGGGTATTGGATACTAAATTGGTTGGTGTGAAATGTCACACAGAGCAACACAATTCATGAACTGCAATGGCCTAAGTAACTAGCAAAAGAATATGTGATGATGTTCATCGAAAACAGATAAAGTGTTATTGTTTCTCGTTGACATCAAAGCTTGCCTTCAAGATTTGTTTTTCATAATTATTAATTTGTTCCGGTATTATGAGAACGATGGTTATTCAAATAATTACTGAATTCCATTGAAGATGGATGAACTCTTACAAATCTAGTTGGATAAATCACGTCCATGAACACTGATGCTAAAGTTTCATAAGATGAATGATTAGAAGATCACTTATGAGTAACACTGAGATTTAAATCATATTGGAAAGAAAACATAAAGAAACTCCATGTTGATGGAATTTTGTAGTCTTTTTTTATTTTTGAATCAACTGACGCTTGTGAGAATTTCTTAGAAATGATTTAAATTTCGTTCATAGGACAAAGAGGAACAAATGACTAACTTATTGGACATTGTGCATATTGATGTACATAGTCCATTATTTGTAGCCGTATGTGGTGGATCATTCAAACTTCATAAATATTAACCAAATATTTGAGTGAATATATGCATATTTACTTAGTCAAAGAGAAGTATGAAACATTTGAAAATGTTCAAATGATTTCAAGATGAAGCTGAAAATCATTGTAACGAGAAAATAAAGAATTTATGATTGGATCATAAAGAAAAATATTTGAGTTACAAGTTTAGCAAAAACTCCTAAGATTGAAGGAACCATTCCATGGATTTATGTTTCTAGATAAACCATAGGAGTATGGAGTATTCGAGAGATGTAATCAAACCTTGTTTGACATGGTAGGAGGAACGGTGTTATTATAAAAAATGCAATTATATTTTGAAGATTAAGCTTTAGTGTCTGCCACTTTTACACTGAAAAGAGCTCCATCGTGATCGAAATGACACCACATGAGTTATGGATTAGGATAAAACCCAAGTTGTCTTTTCTTACAATTTGGTATGCTAGGCATAAGTAAAATGTTTACAACAAAAGTAGAATAAGCACGTCTTTGTAGGTTATCCCAAAGCAATAGTTGGGTATTCCTCCATAACACCGAAGACAAAGGTGTTTTTCACTTAGAACGTCAAGTTTCTTGAGAAGGAATTTTTTGTGAAAAGTTAAGTGGGAGGACAGTAGAACTTTGATAAGGTTATTGAACCTTAGTTATATGTGTTGAGTTGCGCAGGCTCAGGCTCTCGTGCCTCAAAGGTTGTGGTCACGGAGATCTAAGTTCCTATTGAACCGTGTAGGTAGGGTAAACAATCAAATACTAAGATTTGAGATTAAATCATTATTGTTTGACAATGAGGAACCGACTATATGCAAAGAAGTGATGATGGACCCTGACTCCATCAAATGGCTTGAATCCATAAAATCCGTGATAGTTCCATACAAGATAAACCAAGTTACTGAACTTGGAAGACCCTCTAAAAGGCATAAAGCCTATTAGTCGTGTTTGTATCTATAAAGAAATAGACATGGATGTTTCACATCTATGAAATAGTCGACATGTAGGTAAAGAGGGTACGACAATATTCAAGGAGTTGAATACGACAAGATTCGATCTTTCGTAGCGATATTTAGTCTGGATAGATTAGTGTATATGCCAGTTGAACAAACAAAACAATGTTCTTCTAAAAATAATGGTTACTGAGGATATGAAAAAGACATGGTCCAAAGGGTTTTGTTAAATCAAAAGGATGCTAAAAAGGCATGCAAACTTCAATAGGTGATGATGTTAAAATGTTTAATTTCATCAGAGACGAGATGAAGATGCTCACATTTTCAAGAAATTAAGTGGGAGCACTTAGTCATATTTCTAATATGTTGTGGTATTACCGACGAGTACATCATGGAGGGGTCCTCACAGTGCGTGTTTAGAGACGTGGGATAAGGAGGAGAGTTGGCGGGTACGAGGTACCACAGCTTACCCAGGTTCAAGTGCCACAACAGCGGCGAAACTCTACTCCTGCTATAAATCACTATAATGCCAATACGCCGAGTTATAGAGATAGGTTCGTTGTGCAAGGTGGTGCGTGATGTATGATGCAATCTATTGTGTTCTCTCCTAAAGGCTCCCGCAGGCCGGCTTATAAATGCACCAAGACCTAGGGTTTATAGGGAAAGGTCCTTGCCGGACAAGGTAAAGAGTCCTACACCTACACGAACTAGTCTTCCGTGTCTTGTACTCCAAGGCTCCGAGTATGTCGGTGACTCCTGCGTAGCCTTCCTTTATCCGGCATGGGCCTCCCTTCAGAATCCGTCTAACTGGGCTGACCAGCAGGCCATAGGCCTTGCTACCAACTATGGTCCACCCGGGTTAGGCGGATTGGTGACATGCTATGAGGATACCCATATAGCATATCCCAATAGTAGCCCCTGGAGGACTTTGAAATGTTGCGTCGCCTTGCTCGTTGATCTCTGAATATCCCGTCTAAGTGATGCCGGCAATCCATCAAGCAATATCTCAAAGGTCTCCTAAAGAACCCTACAATCCTCTCCGGCTTCGCAATGTAGCTGGAGATTCCTTGAGTCTTCGTTTCCAGAGTCGGACGATCTCCGTCTTCGATGGAATCTTTGGACGTGACCCTTCACTGCAACTGTTAGGAGGATGACGTAGGGTACAGCCTACACTACCTCGAAACTCACAGAAGCAAAGAATTAATCATTAGCTATTTTCACGCGCGCGAAATCCTAAACGGCGAAGCGGCAAAAGACGGAGGACGTGGTGAAATTACCGTGCACGTTCATTTCCACGTCGGCAACGTTCCTTCCATTAGATCCTTTTGCACGAATCTTGACGCAAGGCTTATATATTTCTACCGCAGTCAATTTATTTCTTTTTACCCGCATTCGCTTCCCAGTCTTCGTCTTCCTCCAGTTGTGTGACCGTTCGAGCTCTCCTGTGAAAACCCTAACGAGAGCCCTTTCTTCCTCCACACACTCATCGTCGTAATGGCCTCCAGCACCTCTGCTCCTTCCACAGTGGTGATTCCCAAGGCTACGTCGGAGCCATCCCAGGGAGTGATTGTTCCGCCGGAGGGGGTGGTCGTCCCCGTCTCCGCCGTGGCGGAATCTACCGGCGATGACCAAGAATGAGCGGCGCCCGAAGCCGCTGAAGAGGAAAATGACTCCCATAAGGGGGTGTGGAGAGGTTCTGATCTCTCCGCCGAAGATCTCCAAGAGCTGGTCGATGAGGGGTACCTCCCCGCGGCGGAGAAGTTTATCTGGTGGGCGGCACCGGCCGATGAGGTGGTCCCTTCTCCCCAAGCCAGAGAGAAGGTGTACCTCAAATCTCAGCTGGTACATGGCGTAAGCCTGCCAGTCTCCGACTTCTTCTTGGACGTCCTCCGACACTTCCAGGTACTTCCCCATAACCTCTCTCCCAATAGCATCCTAGTCCTTAGCAACTTTGTAGCTTTGTGCGAAGGTTATCTAGGAATCAAACCTAGATTAGATCTATTTGTATATTTCTTCACCGTCAAGAGAGAGTCAGTAGAGTCCAAGGATGAATTGCGGACCTGCGGAACCATTAGCTTTAAGATCCGTCCTAGCCGGCGCTTCCCCGACATCGTAGGGCACGATTCTTGCAAGAACTAGCAGCGCACGTATTTCTACGGGCCAGATATTCCTCTGCTAGACCGTCTTGAGACCTACCCTGACTTTGTCGATGGAGCTGCCACCGAAGTGCCCGCATGGCGGACCCCAGCCTCTCTTCCCTCCGACGATGAAGCCAATTGTGCTGTAAAGAGGATCAAATGGCTCGTAGACGGAGGTCTAATGGGCTTGGACCTTGCCATGTGCTGGTATGTTTGGCGGATCCAGCCTCTGCAGCACCGCGCAAAGCTGATGTGCAAGTATAGCCAAGATAGGAGGGATCCCATGCGAATTTCGCGGGATAACTTTTCTACTGACTCCAGCAAGCTCCGGCTAAAGGACATCATCAAAGTGAAGGACAAGAAGCGTGGCTTCAAGATCACTTTCGACATGTTCGATTGCGGCACATTCCTAGAGGTAGCTTTTGTTTCCTTTTTCGCTTGTTATATACTCTAAGGTTTTTCCGACTTGAAGTTGTGAATTTGACATTGCCATGTATCCCAGCTAGCGACCTTGGCGGTAGATCAAATGGCCTCCTAGGTCTATGATCCTAAGCTGAAGGATATCCAGGTGCTGTCCGATGACGACACCTCCAAGGATCAACCAGCTCTGGCAGAACGAAAGCGGAAGAGCTCCACCTCTAACGCTACTACTGAGGCCAAGAAGAAGAAATCAGAGAGTGGAGTATCCAAATGTTCCACTGCCGCCTTAGAGGCGAAGAAGAAGAAGAAGTCCACCGGAATTCCCCTCACCAAGGCTCCTCCTGTGGAGTAAGTACTTTCATTCTCTGGCTTTGTATTTTTTAGCTCGCACCTTTTTTCAACTCTTGTACTTATACCTTGTACGTTTCAGGAGGAAAGCCGGTGTTAGTTTGAAGCGATCCTCCAAAGATGTTAGAGGGTCAAAAAACATTCGTGACATGTTATCCAAGGGTCCATCTGCCAAGCCCTCTCCCACCACCGCTCCCCTACTCCTGCCGCCATATCTTCTGCTGGTCCCACTGGGTCGTCTTCCCCCGTCATCCCTAAGACCTACGCCATGGAGATAGATATCAATCCAAACCTTGATGTCTCAGGTTCTGTCGAGGCAGACGTTGCTCCCAGCGGCCAAGCGACATAGGAAAGCACCTCTTCTAAAGTGGCTGAAGCTCCGGCTAAGGATGCCACCGAGAAGGGGAAGGAAGTGGAAGAGGTGGACGTGGACGCAACGATTGAGGCGGGAGCCTCTGCGCCATCAACTGCTTTGAAGGTGCAGGAGGCAGCTAGGGCTTCATCCATGCCTCCGGTTTCAACCTCTCCATTGGCTGCGACTCCTCCGACATTGAGCTTGGATGATCTTATCAATCAGGCCGACGCAATCTATAAGAATGCCTGGACCTTCCATGACTCCTATGCTCATCTAGCCAACAATTTCAGGATCATTCCCATCGTAAGTTATTTGAACTTCACTTACTTTACTTTGCGTAGTATATCCCACTGCAGCCCCCGAGCTCTTAGGAGGATAAATCAATAGTTATTGGCCTGAGTGCTCCAGAGAACTAAGCGTAGAACTTGTCCGTGTAGCCCCCGAGCGTTTAGTTGAAACTGCAAAGTTCCGACTAGATGCTCTAGAGAAACTAGCTTACTTTAAAATCGTGTACTATAGCCCTCGAGTGTTTAGTTGAAACTGAATAGTTCTGACTAGATGCTCTAGAGAAACTAAGCATGCTTATATCATGTGCAGAATGAGAATAAACGGAGGATAGCCTCCAATGAGAGGTTTGCTGCTCTTTGTAAGGAGATGGACCTTGAACAGGGTAAAACCAAATTCCTGAAGGAATAGATCAAAAATAGCTAGAGTCTGTTTCCTACGATAGCTCCTTGCTTTCCCATTGAGTCATTTATTCCGTCTTCTGATAGCACTTTCTGATTTCCGTCTTACAGAAGCCATTGCTAAGGCCAAGAGCATCGTCAAGCAATCCAAGCAACTCTAGGAGCTCAATGATGAAAACAAGATTCCGAAGAAGGACCTGGCCGAGGCCTTCAAGGGCCATGAGGGAACGATGAAGGCTATGCAAGAGTCTGTGGACATCGAGATGCAGCGCCTGAAGGATGAGATTGCACAGCTCAGAGACCAGAACCAAGCTGCCAAAGAGAAAAATGCTAGGAGTCTTGAGATGTTCAAGTCAGTCTAGAAGGAGCACGATGTCTTGGTGGAGACATGCATGCAAGCAGAAACAAGAATCTTTGGTAACCTTTCTCCATCTTGGTCTTTTCTGCAAGTTGGACAACCATTTTATTTGTTTGTACTCATGGTCCTTGTGTTTTGTGCAAACCACAGCTCCCATTGGCTTAGCCAACTTGGGTGAGGGTGCTCCAAGTTCCATGGAACGCATGATTCTTGCCGGCAACTTTGTCAGCACCGCCATTGCCCAAGCCAAGGAGATAGCTCAACCTCTGGGTATTAACATCAAGGCGGTAGACTCAGCATCTAAGTTCGCGGAAATCCTGCACTGAGCCCCCGAGAAAGTCAAGGACTAGAAAGCCTCTTGCGTCCGGGATGGTGCCAGGATGACTCTGTCCTTAGTCAAGGCGCACTATGACAATACCTACATCGACCTAGTGACCTCCAGCTTTCCCAAGATAGACGAGGAAGGTCGAGAGATCGATAGTGATGCTCTTTGGAATTCTCTCGCCGGCTTCGACACTAGAGTTGCCAAGATGGTCCAGGCGGATGTCTTTGTGCCTGCCGAGATTCTGGATGACAACGTGACTTCGTCCGAGTCTAGCCCTTCTCCTTCAGAGTTTGATGAGCTCTCCCAGCATGGCTCTCCTGATGATGCCACCATGAAGTCCCCTACAGCAGAGCCATGAAAAACAATTTCTGTATTAAATGTGTCTCTGCAAAATGTATGCGGAAAAAACTTATGTTTGTCTAAGGCGGAAAACTTGTATTCAAGCTTCCTGTAACTTATCTGTTTTCAGCATGTGTATATATTTTTTAAGCAAGTGTTGGCTTATCCATTATTCTGGTTCATATGCTTAACCTTTCGTGAGACGGAAGACTTGCAGCTCAGAACTATGTTCTCAGGCGATGATGCTTAATAGCACCGTCCAGAACCTAAGAACAAAATCGCTAGCTTTCAGTGCCGAAAATTCACTACTCTGGAATCCACATAAAAACTTCAAAAAACATGTAGACCAGAAAACTTAAGCTAACGCCCGTAGGAGGAATTTTCACAAGGACAAATGCAACCCTACGCATAAAGGGTTTATATGATCCAAAAATGAACAACTAAAGAAGGTAAAAGACTCAGAGAATATGAGTGAACCAAATGCTTTGTTTCATCGATCATATAAGAAACTTATTACATAATATAATGTGCTAAGTGTAAAAGGGACGTAGTTGTGCTATGTTCCATGGTCGATCTGTCTCCGGGTAACCATCATCGGAGTCACGTTGCTTGCGCTTGCGATTTTTTGGCCTATCTTTCAACTCGCGAATATCGACGAGGTAATAGGAACCATTGAGAAATGATTTGCTTATGACGAACGGTCCTTCCCAAGGCGGGGATAATTTGTGTGATTTCTCCTGCTTGAGTCTGAGCACCAGATCCCCTTCTTTAAACGATTGATGATTTACACAGCAACTATGGTAGCCGTGCAGCTTCTGCTGGTAGACGGCAGATCTCTGGCAAGCCAGCATGTGCTCTTCTTCCAGTAGGTCCACAGATAGTCGTCTAGATTCTTTAGCATCATCCTCCTTGTAGGCGGAAACTCTTGGTGCATCGTGGAGGATGTCGGATGGGAGAACTGCTTCTACTCCATAAACCATGAAGAAAGGAGTCAAGCAAGTGGATCTGTTGGGTGTTGTTCATAAACTCCACAAAACAGATGGTAGTTCCTCCACCTAGGCTCCAGCTGCTCTACGTAGCGGTGCCTCTAAGCATGGCTTGATTCCATGCAGAATGAGCCATTGCCCTTTCAACTTGCCCATTTGACTGTGGATGTGCCACAGATGCTAGGTGCTGACCCATAAGTATAGGGGTGTATCACAGTATTTTCGAGGGAAGTGAAACCCAATTTATTGATTCGACACAAGGGGAGCCAAAGAATATTTATAAGCCTTAACAACTGAGTTGTCAATTCAGCTGCACCTAGAAACAATCTTGCTCACAGCAGTTTATCAGTAGCAACAGTTTTGTAGTAGGAATAGCAAAGTAACAGCAGTAGTAAAGCAAAGACAGCAGTAAACAGTGGGATTCGAGTGCGGTAGGCATAGGGATGGATGGACGGGCGTTGCATGGACAAGACAATTCACATAGAAATCAGAACATAGGGCAATTGCAGATAAATAAGATAAAGCATCCAAGTACTAGATGATCCTAGGCATGTGTCCATATATAGTCATACGTGCTCGCAATGAGAACTTGCACAACATCTTTTGTCCTGCCATCCCATTTGCAGCGGGGCCTCAAGGGAACTACTGGCAATTAAGGTGCTCCTTTTAATAGAGCACCGGAGAAAAGCATTAACACTCCATGAACACATGTGATCCTCACATCAAAGCCATTCCCTCCGGTTATCCCGATTTCTGTCACTTCGGGGCCATTGGTTCCAGACAACAACGTGTGTATACAACTTGCAGATAAGACCATAAACAATACTATCATAATGAATCAATAACATTTTCAGATCTGAAATCATGGCACTAGGGTCCTAGTGACAAGCATTAAGCACAACAAGTCGCAACAGTCATAAAGCACTAATAAAAGATACTAGGCACCATGCCCTAACAATCTGATGCCATTACATGAACGATCTCATCCAATCCCTACCATCCCCATAGCCTATAGCGGGGGATTACTCACTCATAGATGGGGGAAACATGGATGGTCAATGGAGAAGCGATGGTGATGATGATGGTGATGATCTCCTCCAATTCCCCGTCCCAGCAGGGTGCCTGAACGAAGTTTCTGGTGCTGTTTTGTGGAATCTGATGGTGGCGGCGGAGTGGAACTCCTTCTGGAAAAACGTCGAACCCCCTGGAGTTTTTATGCCAGAAGGCTTCTTATAGGCGAAGAGGGAGACCGAGGGAGTGCCTGGGGGGCCCTCACCACCCCCTGGCGCAGCCTGGCCTGGCCCGCGCCACCAGGTGGTGTGGCCAGCCCTTAGCTCTTCTCCGTCTCGTATTCTGGCTCCATGATTCTTCCGGAAAAATAGGCACTTTGGCTTTTGTCCCGTCCAATTCCGAGAATATTCATTTTTTGACTTTCCTGGAACCAAAAACAGTAGAAAACAGGCAACTGGCACTATGGCTCTTGTTAATAGGTTAGTCCAAGAAATCATCTGAAAAGTACTCCAAAGTGTGGACAAAACACAAGAAAGTGGATAAAACCTAAGCATGGAACATCAAAAATTATAGATACATTTGCAATGTATCAACATCCCCAAGCTTAACTCCTGCTCGTCCTTGAGTAGATAAGTGATAAAAAGAAAGAATAATTTTTGAGGTGACATGCAACATCATAAACTTGATCAAAGTATTTGTAAAACATTCAAAGCTGGGATCATAGTACTTCAATCATAACATGAAAAAAAAAGTTCTAGCAATAAGACATAGTTGTTGGGTCCGGAACATAGAAAACAAAAATATTCCTACGATGAGAACTATATGCCAAGATATATCTACTAGATACAGAGCAACGGGTGGACATACATCCATGGAGAACTTACCCTCGAAGACAACGAGCTTTGTTAACGAGTAGGAACTCGTGGTTGATGTAGTCGTACATTTGCCGATCTCAAGATCATGATGAAGTCCAGTAGGTCCGGCTCCAGCACGTCCATCAGATCCAGCTCTAGCACCACCAAGTCCAGCACCGCAAAGCAGCGGTGCATCCGTGATCGCACACACGTCCGGTACCCCGACAACCTCCGTCCCTCGCTCCAGCAAAGCGGCGGAAGCAGCAACTCCTTTCCAGATAAATCCACCAGGAACATGTATCTCGCTAATCCGAGACCGTGGGGAATAATACTAGAGGGGGAGAGAGATCCTTCACGAGGAGGTGTGTGTATGAAGGTGTGAGAGGGGGTCTTTTATAGGAGGAGGGGAGGGTACCCCTCCCCATGGCCATCACCCCAAGGGGTGACCCCTCACCTTCTCATTCATGTGGTGGTAACTCCCTCCACATAAATTTGCCCCTTCACATTCTCTTTTAAAGTCCCCACTTTAAATGCATTAAATTTCTCCAAATTTAATGCTCTCTCATTTAATAAAACTCTTCTATTAATTTTATTCAGAATTTTGTTAATTACTTTAATTAACAAACATTCACATAAAACCCCCTGCAACATTTCAATATTACATGCAGAACCAATTTCAGCAATTTCACCCGAAACAGTTTTGGTGTCTATTGAAATAATTCCAGTGCTTTCTTAAATCTTTATCTGAAACATATTTGCTCCAAATGGTGTCGGTATCCCTTAAGTGTGTCACCCTACGGTTCGCGAATAATGTAGACATGATCGAGACCCCTCTCCGATCAATAATCAGCAGCGGGACCTGGAGATCCATACTGACTCCTACACATTCAACGATGACTTCTTTGATCGTGAGAACCTTTAACGCTAGTAACTAAATCCCTTTGTCCCGCGATGTATTACATGTCCGAGATTCTATCATCGGTATCTCCATACCTAGTTTGATCTCGTTTCCGACATGTACTCTTTTCTCGTTCCCGTGATATAACATTCTAGTGATCACATCACTTGCTTGCAAGCTATTTCAATGTGATATCACCGAGAGGGCCCAGAGTATATCTATTCGTCATCGGGATGGACAAATCCCACTCTTGATCCATGAGCCTCAACATAACACCTTAGTAGCACTGAACCCACCTTTATAGTCACCCTGTTACGGTGTGACGTTTGATGTTATCAAGATACTCTTCCGGTGTTAGCAATTAACATGATCTCATGGTCTAAGGATAAAGATCACTTCGTATGATATTATAGCAATATAAACATAATGACTTTGATCGTAATGCTATACTTCGGATGAATGTTCATCACATCATTCCACCAATGGTGTGACCTTGTTATTAACAACATCCAATGTCCATGATCAGGAAACCTTGATCATCTTGTTAAACAACAAGCTAGTCTATAAGAGAGGCATAACTAGGAACCCTTTTTGTTTATTAAACACACATGTATTGATGTTTCCGATCAATAAAATTCTAGCATGTAAAATAAACATTTATCATAAACATGGAATAAGATAATAACCACTTTATTATTGCCTCTCGGGCATATTCGCTTCAGTCTCCCACTTGCACTAGAGTCAATAATCTAGTTTGAAAAACTTTGCGTATTGAACACCTATGGATTTCTGGTGTTGCATATATGCAATTGCTAGTGGTTAACATAATCTCTGGATCTGACAATTTCAGGTCCATGTGTATTTGCATGTCTTTGCGTCTCTACGCATCACTCATTCTCAAATGAGATGGCATTGTATAGATTTGGTCCTTTGGTGAGACCTTTAGTTCGTTCGGCTCAAAATATGTTGATATTATTGTCACACAATATATCTTCATAGTATTAGCCTACTTTGAACCACACCTAGTTTGATAACAAACTACTTAACACAAATGCCCTCCTTTGCTGCTACTATAGCAGTCATATACTTAGCCTTTTGTTGTAGTATCCGTCACAATGTCTCAACTTTGGTACTCATCCAAATCCATCATGGAACATCCTTTCCATTACATTGTGCCACCCATAGTCTAAATTGAGATAAATTTAATTTGTATCTTGTGACAAAACTAGTATCAATGTAACACTTTACAATGAACTACCTTTAACTATTTGTCACTTATACATTATATATTCTTAGTTCTTCCAAAGCTCATTAGAATATCTTCACTATTGTCCAATGATCATCTTATGAATCATTCTGGTATATGCTCATAACATTTAGAGCATAGGACATTCTGGATATATACATATCATGGTATAATCGATCAAAATCTTCATGTGATTTTACTCACCAAGTGTTGAAACACTTGAATTTTGATACAATCCTTTCCATGCAGCAAGAACCTTTATTGTTGTTTCCATATTGAACCCTTTCAATATATCATATATGTATGTCTGGCACAACCATATTAGCGCCTTAATCTATCCATATAGATATTGATGCCTAATATTCCGGGTTTGCCCAAGTCTTTCATCGAAATCTTATTTTAATGAAATTCTTAACTTGTGTTAATACAAGATACATCATTTCCAATCAACAATATGTCCTCTACATAATGTATTAGAAATATGTCTCAGCGCTCCCACTTAATTTCTTGCAAATGCAAGCATCTTCATCATCTCCGATGAATTTAAACTCTTTTAACAGTTTCATCATGGTGAAGATTCCAACTCCGCTATGCTTACTTCAACTATTGAAGTTTACATGCCCTTTCAGCACCCTTTGAATTAACAAAACCCTTCGGACCATGTCATGTACATGTCCTAGGTTACCGTTCTATTAGAAGAACCTTGTTTTGTTTATTCAACTACCATATACCAAATTATATGTAGTGGTTGCTACATTAATCCGCCAAGACTATATATCGCTATGAAAGATCAAATATTGTCATAGTCAACTCCTTGAACATTGTCGTAAACTTCTTTCCGACATGTCGACTATTTCATAGATGTTAAACATCCATGTCTTATTTCTTTATAGATCCAAACACGACCGATAGGCTTCACGCCTTTCCGGAGGGTCTTCCAAGTTCAGAAACTTGTTTTCTCGTGTATGGATACTATCACAGATTCTATGACTTCTAGTCATTTTATGGAGTCAGGGCCCATCATCGCTTCTTTGCATGTAGTCGGTTCATCATTGTCAAAACAATAACGACTTGCTTATCAAATCTTACTATTTGATTCTTACCGACCCACACGGTTCTATAGGAACTCTAATCTCCGAGATCACACCTTTTGTAATCACGAGAGCCATGAGCATTGTGGCCACCACCGGGACACTTTCCGGCGCTGCGCTACTTAGCACATATAGCTAAGGTTCAACAACCTAATCAAATTTCTATTGTCCTCCCACCTAACTTTTCACGAAAAATTCCTTCTTAAGAAACTTGACGTTCCAAGTAACAAACTCTTTTGTCCTCGGTGTTATGGAGAAATTCCCAACAAATTCTTTGGGATAACCTACAAAGATGTGCTTATCCGACTTTGGTTGTAAACATTTTACTTATGCATAGCATACCAAAATTTAAGAAAAGACAATTCGGGTTTTATCCCAAACCATAACTCATATGGTGTCATTTCAATGGATCACGATGGTGCTCTTTTTAGTGTAAAAGCGGTAGTCTCTAAAGCTTCAATCCTTAAAACATAATGGCAGTTTTATAAATGTCACCCTTGATCTTACCATGTCAAACATGGTTTGATTTCATCTCTCGAATATACCATACTCCTATGGTTTATCGGGAAACACAAATCATGGAACAATTCCTCAAATCTTAAGTGTTTTGCTAAACATGTAACTCAAATATCTTCCTTTATGATCGAATCATAAACTCTTTATTTTCTTGTTACAATGATTTTCCACTTCATCTTGAAAGTCTTTGAACAATTTTCAAATGTTTCATACTTCTTCCTTATTAAGTAAATATACAGATATATTCACTCAAATTTTCGGAGAAAGCATATGAAGCAAAAAGATCCATCGCATTTGGCTACACATAATGGACTATACACATCAGCATGCACAATTTCCAATAAGCTAGTCATCCGTTCCTCTCTGGCCTATGGACAGAGTTTCAATTATCTCGAGGAAAGTCTCACATGCGTCAATTGATCAAATCAAAGACTCCAAAAATCCATCAACATGGAGTTTCTTCATGTTTTCTTTCAAATATAATTTAAATAGCGATGTCACTTCATAAGTGATCTTTCAATCATTTGTCTTGCGACATTTTAGCAATAGTGTTTATGGATGTGATTTCTCCAACTAGACTTGTAAAAGTTCATCCATCCTTTATGGAATAAGGTAATTATTTGAACAGCCATTGTTCTCATGATACCGGAACAAAATAACAATTATTTAAACAAATCTTGAAGGCTTGGTTTGATGACAACGAAAAACACAATAACACTTTATTTGTTTTCGATGAACATCATCACTCATTCTCTTGCTGGTTTACTTAGGCCATTGTAGTTCATGAATTGCGTTGTCCTGTATGACACTTCATACCAACCAATTCGGTATCCAATACCGGTATCCCATACCTAAGAACCACATTGTTTAACAAGCAAGGAATATAGCCATAACATGTATATCTTCTATATACCTAAGTTGGACATCTCCAACCTTCTATTTTCTGCCAAATATTTTATAGATTCTCTTTCAGCAATTCCTTTTCTTTTAAAAGAATCTATCAACATCAATAGTGGTGTCATTCACATGACACATAGTACAAATCTTATATAGTCAAATACTAATACCTTTGGACTTGCACTTTGAAGTGGATCACCATCATCAAATGTTTGGTGTTATTTCAAAAATCCATTATTTAGTAATCTATTAGTGTAGTAAAAATTTTACTTACATCTTCTATTCATCCTTATCATGACAACTTTCATGATCAAGCTACTATAGCCTATAAGGAAGAATCGCGAGTATAATATCAGTTCCCAAAACCTTTTTGGTAGATTCGGATGCCTAGCATCTCCATCCTTCACAAATTCTCATACAATATGAGAACATGTATTTTGCTAAATTATACTCTATCATAATGCAACCAAAAACATTGTTTCAGATATCACAATATCTTTCACACAAGATGGTTTCTGAAACAATTTCTAGCTCCAATATAATATTGATATTAAAACAACTCTTTGAATATCAATAATCATGGAGGCAAACATGATACTTTAGATACTAACATTGGAATTCTTAGTCTCTATTTAATACTACTTATTAAACTTCATGGAGTAAATAGAGTTTGCTGAAAGTTTGCAATAGGACTTATAAACTTTAAATTGACATTCGAAACAATATGATACCAGTTCGTAAAGTAAATATCCAGAATTCTATAGTTCTATTATCTCAAATAAAAACTAAGCATAAGGTAGTGAACAGACGCCAATGAGTACAACAAATTATGCAAATTCACTTTGATTTAGTTTATGACAAATTGAGTTCGACTAATCCAAATTAGAAATGAACTCCCACTCAAAAACGACATCTCCTCGTGCCTTTTTGGTGATTACATGAACCAAATCCACTACACCAAGTCCGATCATCACGTGAGTCGGTGTAGCTTCAAAGGCGAGCATCTATATGGGCATCATATCAACTATATGACTCATGCTTAACCTTTTAGTCCGTGTTCCGAGGCCATGTTTGTGCATGCTAGGCTCGTCAAGTAAGAACCTTAGTATTCGCGTGTGTAAAACTGTCTTACACCCGTTGCATGAAAGCGTAGAGTTGAGAACACCCGATCATCACGTGATGTCTCGAAACACGATCCATAGAACGGTGCATAATTGAGGAACAACACATTTTATCTTGATATTTAAATAAGGGATCATCTTACAATGCTACAGAAAGCGCCAAACTAGCAGTATAAGATGCTAACATCTAATGCGTAAAGTGAGATGATATGGTCCATGCATTTGATCTCTATCATTTGCATCGTGGTATGATCTCTATCATTCCTTTGTGTGTAAGGCCAAGGTCAACTTACACGTTGAGTGTGTTGTAAGAGTATCTATCATACATCTACTTATAACAATACCATATCAATACACTAGCCCAGCAACGATCTAAACTAGACGCCTCTAATTTATCAATTGCAAGTTTTACGTGGCTTAGGGCTTTCGGAGATAGAACCGTTCTTACCTACGAACATGAACCACAACGAGGATAACTAAGTTATTAGCAACTCGTTGTAAATCAGATATTGACTATAGTAGGGAGACAGACACCCGCCAGCCACTTGTGCAAAACAAGTTGCATGTCAGTCGTGGAACCGGTCTCATGTAGGATGACATGTAAGGTTGGTCCGGGCCGCTTCATCCCACATGAAAGAAGAAATAACATGATCATCATCGCCCACATATAAACATATGTGTACTACCCATACAAAGCACCTACGCATAGATCAGGCTATGATACCACTGTTGGGTCCGAAACATAGAAAACAAAAAAAATCCTACGATGAGAACTATACGCCAAGATCTATCTACTAGATACAGAGCAACGGGTGGACATACATCCATGGAGAACTTACCCTCGAAGACAATGAGCTTTGTTAACGAGTAGGAACTCGTGGTTGATGTAGTCGTACATTTGCCGATCTCAAGATCGTGATGAAGTCCAGCAGGTCCGGCTCCAGCACGTCCATCAGATCCAGCTCCAGCACCACCAAGTCCAGCACCGCAAAGCAGCGGTGCATCCGTGATCGCACACACGTCCGATACCCCGACAACCTCCGTCCCTCGCTCCAACAAAGCAGCGGAAGCAGCAACTCCTTTCCAGATAAAGCCACCGGGAACATGTATCTCGCTAATCCGAGACCATGGGGAATAATACTAGAGGGGGAGAGAGATCCTTCACGAGGAGGTGTGTGTATGAAGGTGTGAGAGGGGGGCCTTTTATAGGAGGAGGGGAGGGTACCCCTCCCCATGGCCGGCGCCCCAAGGGGTGACCCCTCACCTTCTCATTCATGTGGTGGTAACTCCCTCCACATAAATTTGCCCCTTCACATTCTCTTTTAAAGTCCCCACTTTAAATGCATTAAATTTCTCCAAATTTAATGCTCTCTCATTTAATAAAACTCTTTTATTAATTTTATTCAGAATTTTGTTAATTACTTTAATTAACAAACATTCACATAAAACCCCCTGCAACATTTCAATATTACATGCAGAACCAATTTCAGCAATTTCACCCGAAACAGTTTCGGTGTCTATTGAAATAATTCCAGCGCTTTCTTAAATCTTTATCTGAAACATATTTGCTCCAAATGGTGTCAGTATCCCTTAAGTGTGTCACCCTACGGTTCGCGAATAATGCAGACATGATCGAGACCCCTCTCCGATCAATAATCAGCAGCGGGACCTGGAGATCCATACTAACTCCTACACATTCAACGATGACTTCTGTGATCGTGAGAACCTTTAACGCTAGTAACTAAATCCCTTTGTCCCACGATATATTACATGTCCGAGATTCGATCATCGGTATCTCCATACCTAGTTTGATCTTGTTTCCGACATGCAGTCTTTTCTCGTTCCCGTGATATAACATTCTAGTGATCACATCACTTGCTTGCAAGCTATTTCAATGTGATATCACCGAGAGGGCCTAGAGTATATCTATCCGTCATCGGGATGGACAAATCCCACTCTTGATCCATGAGCCTCAACATAACACCTTCGTAGCACTGAACCCACCTTTATAGTCACCCTATTACGGTGTGACGTTTGATGTTATCAAGATACTCTTCCGGTGTTAGCAATTAACATGATATCATGGTCTAAGGATAAAGATCACTTCGTATGATATTATAGCAATATAAACATAATGACTTTGATCGTAATGCTATACTTCGGATGAATGTTCATCACATCATTCCACCAATGGTGTGACCTTGTTATTAACAATATCCAATGTCCATGATCAGGAAACCTTGATCATCTTGTTAAACAACAAGCTAGTCTATAAGAGAGGCATAACTAGGAACCCTTTTTGTTTATTAAACACACATGTATTGATGTTTCCGATCAATACAATTCTAGCATGTAAAATAAACATTTATCATAAACATGGAATAAGATAATAACCACTTTATTATTGCCTCTCGGGCATATTCCCTTCAATAGCAACTATGTTGCAACATGAAAAGGCACAAACAAAAGATGCATGAATAACAATGCTTTGCAAGACGTTTGTTTGTTTCATATAAAGAAAACATAGCATAATAGTATTCAGCTTGTCCCTCAATAGAGTAGCAAATATAAATGCATAGGACACCTTCAAAGTTCATAAGAGTGACTAGATACAAATAGTCTAAAACAAGCAATATCAAGTTATGCATCAATCAACTAGTCTTGGGACAATGCTCATAGAACTAAGACTGGCCACTATGCTCTCAAAGTAGGTGCATAAAGATAGAAGGTGGAGACTCAATATAATGGTGGAAGAAAAGCTTTCATAGAAGGAAGTAGGGATTCAAGTCTCATACAGAGCTTCCAAAAATTATGGTACTTATAGCTTTTAGCTCTCATTGCCCCTATCATAAGCATCTTGAAGTGATTAAGGTTAAAGTGAACAAACTAAGGTGTACAAGCTTGACGAAGTATAAGTTAGGAATCTCATGTCCCTTGAATACGAGGGCCGCTCCTCATGCTACTCAAGTTTAGTCACCGGTTAGTTCTTGTCATCGTAAGTACATGTGTATCATAGAGAACCGCTAACGGGGTACCCCTTGCCCGATGATACGGAAGAATCCCCATATCAAAATGACAAGGCAAGCAGACAACGAGCATCTCAGCAATCTTCTTATTTACCATGGGAATATGGTACTTTTTTCTCTCTTTCCTATATTCATAATCTCTTTTTTTTCTTTTTCTCTTTTTTTCTCAATATAGGACTCTTTTTATAAGAAGAATGCTTCATAGACAGCTCATTATGGTTACGCTGCAGGTTTCCACCATGTCAGCATGGATTAGACCAGCGGCCCAGGCGTTTCTATAACACATATACATAACTCCATGGACTTACAAGCTCCCCTTTCATTTCACACCGACGACATCCATATACAAAAGAGCATGATATCAACTAGGTACAAGTACCCGTGCAACATTGAAAGCGTTCCCCATGACAGCATGGTTCTGCTAATCCCCAACAAATAAGTGCAAGCATATACAACATAGACGACACAATGTTTCAAGTTTATTAAGGGCAAGAAAAATAAAGTGTGCCATCAAGTTCGTGAGAGCTTTAATCACTAGTTTTCTCATAACAAGTTTAATTTGGAAGGTAAACAAAAACATGAATATACTTGGAATAGCATATGCTAGTAGGTAGGTATGGTGGACTCTTTGGAATAACTTGGTTTAGGGAGTTGGATGCATGAGTGGAACTCATACTTGGTTGTGGAGGCTAGCAAATGACTGGGAGCGACAAACTAAGAGAGCAATAATGGCCATAATCATGCAGGACGACAAAACATCATTGATCAAAGCATAAAGTGATACTGCAAGTTGAAAACTAAAGGATCATAAAGGCTATGGTGACTTGAGATAGTCATAACATGGTGTGAGCATGTGCCAAGTCAACCCAAATAAAGCATCAAAGGAGAATACCACTATAATATGCTTTAATATGCTAAAGCAACGCATGATTCATCCAAGGCACATTAAGAAATCTCAATTGTTTATAACAAGTCATGCTACAGCAAAGAATACTAAGCATAAAGCCAAAACAATATCAAGCATGGCATGACAAAGCATAGGCCACAGTCAAAAACAAGCTCTCTTTACAACTTAAGCATGATCTTTCCTACTCTTTTCCAATCCAAACCAAACTAGAAAACCAATGTATGAAAGAGGAGATCCAACCAACTTATTCAGCAAACTAATAAATCAAAGCAAACGAAAAACCAAAACAAAAACGAAAAAGAAGACGCTCCAAGAAAAACACAACTGTGCATGAAACAATAAAAATGAAGTGTTTGGAAGAAACCTGGAATTTTTATTGATGAAGAAGGGGAATGCCTTGGGCATCCCCAAGATTTGACGCTTGTACTTCTTGGATATTTCTTGGGGTGACACGCGTGGCATCCCCAAGCTTGAGCTTTAGTCCATCCTTCATCTCATTACTCATTCCTTCCATACACCTAAAATTTTTCCTTCATACAAAACTTCACACAATCTCATTAGCAACATTAGTGCACTCAAGATAAATAAGTCTTAAGGTTCAGTTCTAACACCAAATAAAATTTCATTAGAACACTAGCTACTGAAGCACTTCCCTCAAAAATCTCAATTCCCCAAAAGAACTCAAAAGGAACCAACAAGAAGCAAATGCAGAAAATGGCAGAAATCTGTCAAAACAGACCAGCAGGTAAAGACAAATTTTTTAGAAGACCTTCTGTTGCTCACATCAAAAAGTGTTGAACTAACGAAAGTTATATAACAACCTGGGGCAGAAGCACAAAAATTCACGCCTCAAAAGGACGTACGGAGAGTTTACACGAATTTTTACTGTGAAGCACAGAAATCTGTTTCGGGACAGCAACTTTCCCAATCATTACTTCTCTCTCATTAGAGGTTACTCTTGGCACAAAAAGCAAAATAAAAAGGATAAAGAGCAGTTATTACTAAGTTAATAACTTCCAAGACTCAACTAAAACTTTTGGGTTATCTCCCAATAAGTACTTTTCTTTAACGCCTTTAAGTTAGGCATGATAGTTTGAGAGGATGCTCACATAAGAAATATGAATTGAAGTAAAAGAGAGCATCAAGAAGCAAATTCAAAACACATTTAAGTCTAACCCACTTCCTATGCATAGGAATCTTGTATGCAAATAAATTCGCAAAGAACAAAGTGACTGGCATAGGAAGATAAAACAAGAGTAACTTCAAAACTTTCAGCACATAGAGAGGTGTTTCAATACCATGAAAACTTCTACAACCATATTTTCCTCTGTCATAATAATTTTCAGTAGCCTCATGAATGAACTCAACAATATAACTATCACATAACGCATGCTTTTCATGATCTACAAGCACTAGAGCTTTATTATAAACATTTTCAAAAGAATCCTCAGGAACATAACATTCATCCTCCTTTAGTAAGCATGGAGGACAACCAAATAATGTAAGGGATAAAGAGTTACTCTCATTAGAATGTTGGCATGGGTAGCTAATCCATTCTTCCTCCTTTTGTTCATCACTCTCCTCCTCTTTTTATCTAATGAGATTTCAGGTTCATCAATTTCTTCTTCCATAGGATCCTGCAAGGCATTAGTCTCTTCCATTTGTGGAAAGCATCTATTAATATATTCAAGAATATAGCCATTTTCATCCTTGTAATTATCAAATCAAAATTTAAGTATGCCATAAACCTCATATTTGTAAGGTGAATCATCAATATTTTCAAGCAAACTAGCAAGTTCAAAAGCACCCTTCCAAGCAATAAATTCTTCAATTTGTTCCACATCATAAAAGTCATAATTTCCTTTAACATAAGAAGATATGGTAACATTTTCAGTATACTCACACTGAAAAGGGAGGTGTTTGTACCTCCTACAGTAACAAGATTTATCACAGCAATAAGTAACATTATAAGTAGAGCACACGTTTCTAGCAATGGTATACAATTTATCAATTTGTTCCCATAAGTGTTTCCCTTTTTGTGACAAGCGGTGTTCCTTATAATAATATTTTTGATCTTCCGTGAACCCACCTTGCCAATAAGATTTAGTTTCAAAGAAACCAACCATCGACAACAAGCATGATAGGGCAAGACAATAACAGACCAACGAAAATAACAACTAGAGTAGGAACTACCCTTTTTTGTATTTTTGATAAAGAAACAAGCAAACAAGGCAAAAATAAACTTAGCTTGAACAATAGTGATTCCAAGTGGACTTGATAAATAAAGCTATGCTCTCGGTCAACGGCGCCAGAAAATAGTCTTGATGACCCACAAGTATAGGGGGTGTATCGCAGTATTTTTGAGGGAAGTGAAACCCAATTTATTGATTCGACACAAGGGGAGCCAAAGAATATTTATAAGCCTTAACAAGTGAGTTGTCAATTCAGCTGCACCTAGAAACAATCTTGCTCACAGCAGTTTATCAGTAGCAACAGTTTTGTAGTAGGAATAGCAAAGTAACAGCAGTAGTAAAGCAAAGACAGCAGTAACAATAGCAGTAAATAGTGGGATTCGAGTGCGGTAGGCTTAGGGATGGATGGACGGGCATTGCATGGACAAGACAATTCACATAGCAATCAGAACATAGGGCAATTGCAGATAAATAAGATAAAGCATCGAAGTACTAGATAATCCTAGGCATGTGTTCCATATATAGTCATACGTGCTCGCAATGAGAACTTGCACAACATATTTTGTCCTGCCAGCCCATTTGCAGCGGGGCCTCAAGGGAACTACTGGCAATTACGGTGCTCCTTTTAATAGAGCACCGAAGCAAAGCATTAACACTCCGTGAACACATGTGATCCTCACATCAAAGCCATTCCCTCTGGTTATCCCGATTTCTGTCACTTCGAGGCCATTGGTTCCGGACAACAACGTGTGTATACAAATTGCAGATAAGATCATAAACAATACTATCATAATGAATCAATAACATGTTTAGATCTGAAATCATGGCACTCGGGCCCTAGTGACAAGCATTAAGCACAACAAGTCGCAACAAAGTCATAAAGCACTAATAAAAGATACTAGGCACCATGCCCTAACAATCTAATGCCATTACATGAACGATCTCATCCAATCCCTACCATCCCCATAGCCTACAGCGGGGGATTACTCACTCATAGATGGGGGAAACATGGATGGTCGATGGAGAAGCGATGGTGATGATGATGGCGATGATCTCCTCCAATTCCTCGTCCCGACAGGGTGCCAGAACAGAGTTTCTGGTGCTGTTTCGTGGAATTTGATGGTGGCGGCGGAGCGGAACTCCTTCTGGAAAAAAGTCGACCCCCCCAGAGTTTTTAGGTCAGAAGGCTTCTTATAGGCGAAGAGGGAGACCAAGGGGGTGCCTGGGGGGGGCCACACCACCCCCTGGCGCGGCCTGGCCTGGCCCGTGCCACCAGGTGGTCTGGCCACCCCTGGCTCTTCTCCGTCTAGTATTCTGGCTCCGTGAGTCTTCCGGAGAAATAGGCACTTTGGCTTTTGTCCCGTCCAATTCCGAGAATATTCATTTTCTGACTTTTCTGGAACCAAAAACAGCAGAAAACAGGAAGCTGGCACTGTGGCTCTTGTTAATAGGTTAGTCCAAGAAATCATATGAAAAGTACTCCAAAGTGTGGAGAAAACACAAGAAAGTGGATAAAACCTAAGCATGGAACATCAAAAATTATAGATACATTTGCAATGTATCACTAGGTCAAGGTGTGATGACAGTACTCCTCAACTTCTCAGAGAGATAAGTTTCTGCCATTGTCGGTGATGATGCTATGTGGGAGACCAAATCTCACCACTAGATCCCGAACAAACTTTAGGGTTATTGCCCCATCAAGCTTTCTAATGGGTTTAGCTTCAATCCATTTTGTGAATTTGTCCACTGCTACTAGCAAGTGTGTGAATCCATAGGGTGTTGTCTGCAAAGGTCCCACCATGTCCAGCCCCCAGACTGCAAATGGCCAAGTTATTAGTATTGTTCGCAATTCTTCAGCTGGAACACGTGGTTGTCTTGCATAAAACTGACACCCAAGGCATGTTTGTACCAACGTGTCGGTGTCCGCCTTGGCAGTTATCCAGTAGAATCCTTGTCGGAAGGCTTTAGCCACCAACGATCGGGGAGCGGCGTGATGCTCGCAATCTCCGAGATGTATTTCTCTAAGGATGTCAATACCTTGCTGCTGGGAGACACGTCGTAGGAAAACTCTTGTGGTACTTCTCTTGTATAGTTGGCAATCAATGATGACGTAGCATTTTGCTTTGCGTACTATTTGCCGGCTTTCGACTTTGTCAGCGGGCAAAGTTCCATCTTGTAGATAATCCATGAATGGCTTCGTCCAAGCCAGAGAGGTCACTGTTACTACATTAACAAATGAGTCCACTCTATCCGGGTTGTCGGGGTCCGCTCCCTTCACGGATGGAGTCCGTAAATGCTCTAGGAAAACGCCTCGCGGAATTGGTCGATGAGCTGATCCAAGCTTTGACAGCAGATCTGCCGCCTCATTATCCTCCCTTTTGACATACTTGACTTCGTAGCCGTCGAAGCACTTGGCTATTTCGTCTACTTCGTCTCGATATGCCTCCATCATAGGGTTCCGCGTGTTCCAGGTGCCAGCTACCTGCTGGGCAACCAAGTCAGAATCTCCACAGCAAACTATGGGCTTGATGCCAATATCCTTGGCTACATGAAGTCCGTGAATGAGGGCCTCGTACTCCGCCATGTTATTTGTAGCGTTGAAGTGGATCTGCAGGATGTATTGCAACTTCTCTCCTGTTGGTGATTGCAATAGTACACCAACCCCTGAGCCATTGAGAAACTTGGATCTATCAAAGTGGATGACCCAATACACTGGCTCTGGCACAGGAGTGTCTTCTGGCAGTTCTGTCCAATCCGCAAGAAAATCCGCCAATGCTTGTGATTTGATAGCGTCGTGTCGCTTGTAGGTGATGTCGAAGGCGGCAAGTTCAGTGCCCCACTTTGCCACTCTCCCTGTAGCGTTGTTGTTGTTGATGATGTCGGACAGTGGAGCTTTGCTCACTACTGTGATGGGGTACTCCTGGAAATAATGCCTTAACTTGCGTGAAGCAAGGAAAACTCCATAAGCTATCTTCTGGTAGTGCGGGTAACGCTGCTTGGATTCCGTCAAGACCTCGCTCACATAGTAAACGGGTCTCTGAACTCCATATCCGTGTGTTGGTTCCTTGCGCTCCACCATGATGATGATGCTGATTACTCGGTTGGTCGCCACCATGCAAACTAACATAGGTTCCCTTGGCATCGGTGCTGCAAGTATAGGTGGGGAGGAGAGTATTCTCTTCAACTCCTGAAGTGCTGCGTCAGCCTCGTCCGTCCATTTGAATTTGTTCGCCTTCTTGAGCAACTTGTAGAGCGGCATAGCCTACTCACCAAGTCGGCTGATGAACCGGCTTACTGCTGCAACGCAGCCTGTGAGCCTTTGTATGTCCTTCAGGCATGTCGGGTGTTTGATGTCGAGGATGGCCTTGATTTTCCTGGGGTTCACCTCAATTCCACGATGCGAAATGATGAAGCCCAACAATTTGCCGGATGGTACCCCGAAGACACACTTCTTTGGGTTCAGCATCATGTTGTATTTCCGGAGATTGTCAAAGGTTTCCTGCAAGTCGGCGATAAGATCATTTTATTTCTTTGACATTACCGCGATGTCGTCCATGTAAGCATGTATGTTGCGACCTATTTGGTCGTGCAGGCAATGCTGCATCGTCCGCTGGTACGTAGCACCAGCATTTTCAACCCAAAGGGCATCGTGACGTAGCAGTACGTGCCGTAGGGTGTGATGAACGAAGTGGCCAATTGGTCTGACTTTCGCATCCAGATCTAGTGGTATCCTGAATAGACATCGAGAATACACAGAAGTTCCGAGCCAGCCATCGATCAATGACTTGGTCAATGCGAGGCAAAGCAAACAGATCCTTCGGACACGATTTGTTCAAGCCGGTGTAATCAACGCACATTCTTAATTCATTGGTTCCCTTTTTGGGGACAAGTACAGGATTTGCCACCCATCGGGTGTGAATAACTTCTCGGATAAAGCCAGCCTTAAGTAACCTAGCTATTTCTTTGCCTATGGACCTTCTTCTTTCATCACCAAAGCATCATAGAGGTTGTTTCACCAGTTTGGCATTAGGATCAATATTCAAGTTGTGCTCGGCAAGTTCCCTAGGTACACCTTTCATGTCGGCAGGTTGCTAGGCAAAGATGTCCCTATTCTCATGGAGGAACTCGACGAGCGCGCTTTCCTATTTGGGATCCAGGTCCGTGCCAATGGCGGTGGTCTTGGAGGAATCGCCTTCGACAAGGTCCACCTGCTTGGTCTTGATGGCGGCCTTGAAGGAGGGTTCGGCAGCAGTGATCTGCTTCTTCAAAGTCGGCATCTCCGAGGCATCGACCTGGTTCTGGATCTCCTTGAACTCCTCTCCGTAGAGGACTGCTTCGGTGAAGGCGGCTTCACTGATCTTGCACTCCCTTGCCTTGGTGAAGCTTCCATCAACGGTGATGATGCCATTTGGTCTAGGAATCTTGAGTTTGTTGTAGATAAAGCATGGCCTTGCGAGGAAAGAGTGGAAGATGGCACGTCCGAAGATGACGTGGTACACGCTCTTGAAAGGCACCACTTCAAATGTCATGCGTTCTTGGCGGTAATTGTTAACATCGCCAAAAGCGACCGGAAGCATGATGCAGCCTAGGGAATTTGCTTGTCGGCAAGGGACAACCCCATGGAACACGGTGTTGCTCTTCCTTAGCTGGGTCTCCATCAAGTTCATCTTGTGAAGTGTATCCAGGTACATGATGTTGATGCTGCTTCCACTGTCCATGAGGCACTTGGTGAACTCCGTGCCGTCAATCAAAGGGTTGATGACCATGGCATACTGGTTCTCTGTTGGGATAAGCTCTGGGTGATCCTTCCTATCCCAAGTAATTGGAACTTCTGACCACCTAACGTACTAGGGAACCGGAGGGAGGGTAGCCATCAGTATCCTTAGAGAGGTTTTCTGGGCCCGGACGGTTGGGGTACCTAGGAAGGTGTGGTAACATGGAGCCTTCTTTTCGAAGGGATTTTTCCCTTTATCCTCTCCCTTGTCGGAAGATTTTGGGTCCACGTCTTCATCCATATCACTTGATTCCTTGGGTTCTTCCTCCTTCTTCTTCCCTTTGCCCTTTTCGCAGGGTCTATTCTTCTGACTTCGCTTGTAGCTGGACTCAGGGTCCTCCTTGAGATCATTGACAAACTTGCACTAGCGATTGGTGTGGGTGGATTTGCCATTAGCGTCGAGATGGATGAAACACGGCATATTGCGATACTCTTCGTACGTTTGGGGAATGCGGGGCGCTGAGGGTGTAGTGTCACTCCTCTGCTGGCCACTGCTAGCTCCCCGACCACATCCATGGTTTCTGCCATAGCCTCTGCCAATGAATGTTGCGGAAACCATGTTAGCTACTTGCTTCTCTTTGGGCGGATTCTTTCGCTTGTTATTGTTGTTCTTCTTGGCCTGGGTAGGGATTGCTATTGCTGGCAACAATCCACGCACATCATCATCAGCAGCGGCGAACTCGCTAGCCATGGCGATCATTGCGTTGAGGTTGAGGTCATTGTTGTCTTGCCTACGCTTCAACGTATGCCGGAGCAAAGTACCCTTCTCCAGTCCATCAATGAAGGCGGCCATAGCGGTCTGTTCGTGCACCCCTGCGCAGGAATTTTTCATATCCAGCCAACGAGAGAGGTAGGCACGGGAGGTTTCATCCTTTTCTTGCACACACCGCTGTAGGTATCCGACAGTGCAGGGACATTTGTACGTGCCCTCAAAGTTTTTGGTGAACGCTTCATGCATTTCCAACCAATTGCATATTGATTTCTCCGGTAAGTTGTCGATCCATTGCCTGGCGGTGCCTGTCAACATGAGTGGGAGGTACTTGACAGCGACATTGGGGTTTCCCCCTGCGATGTGAATCGCTTCGTTGTAGTCCTGCAACCACGTTGCTGGCCTGGCGGTGCCATTGTAGGGCTTGATGGTCTTGTCTATCCGGAGGCCCTTGGGGTAGGTTGTGGCCCGTATGACTGGTCCAAAACAATGTGGCCCAAGGTATGGGAGCTCCCGAGCTTCTTGGATCTTGTCCAGCCGTGATCGTGCGTCATATGGCTCTAGCTGCTTCCCTTTTCCATCATGGGGAGGAGAGTTGTGGCATGATTTGTGAGATCCGCCATGACCTACGCCATGATGGCTGCTAGGTGGTGATGGCGGCGGTGGAGGCGGTGGGTTAGCTCTCCTGTTGTGCCCCTCCTGTGACTCCTCACGCCTGTCGCGGTTGCTTGCCGGACGTGGCAGTGCCTTGTGGGACCTGCTCCTGTGTCCGTCATGGCCGCTGTGCTCTCCAGCATGCCAAGGATGTTCGCCTTGATCGTGTATAACGATACCAGGCTAAGACCGCCTTGGAGGTGGCATGCTTGAGTAGTGGCGCGGCGCTAGTTCCTCGTGACGTCGAGATGGTGGTGGAGGTGGCGAGCGATGGGGACGAGCCTTTTCTCCATGGTCGGAGGATATGGGGATAGCGCCAGTCCTGTTGCGTGCCTCCCTCCATCTTCGCTCTATAGAGCATGTGCGTGATTGATGGCTCAATGCACGGCGCCTAGAAAAGTGTCGATGGCTCGTGGTTGATGTAGAGCTCGTTGGGAACCCCAAGAGGAAGGTATGATGAGCACAGCAGCAAGTTTCCCTCAGTTATGAAACCAAGGTTTAATCGAACCAATAGGAGGAAGGAAACACCCCAAAGGTGTTACTAGCTGAGCTTTGGCAGGGCGCACTACCGGTGCTAGTAGCAACGTGGAGACCTGCACAACACAACCACAGAACTTTGTCCCCAACTTGCGATGAGGTTGTCAATCTCACCATGTTTTGCGGAAAACAAAGGATTAAACGTATCGAATGGAAAGAAGTAAAAGTTTGCAAAAAGTAAACACAAAGCAGTAAAAGATTGTAGATTGTATGTAAAAGACAAGGACCGGGATCCATAGTTCACTAGAGGTGGCTCTCCTTAGATAGATAACATGCTGGGTAAACAAATTACAGCGGGGCAATTGACAAACACCGAGAAAGCAATACATGCATATACTAATCATCTTGACTCCTTTGAGACTTGATTGGGAATTACAACATAATACATAGACCGCCATCCAACTGCATCTATGACTAATAATCCACCTTCAGGTTATCATCCGAACCCCCTCCAGTATTAAGTTGCAAGCAACAGATTATTGCTTTACGAACTGCGTGTAAAGTAAACAATACGATTGTTCTATGAACAAAGGATCGTTGTTTTCTCCCTAGTAGCAACAACACATCTAGTACCTTAGAGATTTCTGTCACTTCCCCAGATTACCAGAGGCATGAACCCACTATCGAGCATAAATACTAACTCTTGGAGTTGCTAACATCTACTTGGCCAAGATAGCTACTAACAACGGAAAGCATGCAAGATCTCAAATAACAAAGACATGATAGAATCAATAATCAATCTAGCATCTCAATATCCATCGGATCCCCGCAAACACAACATGTATGAATTACAAATAGATGATCTTGATCATGAACGGATCTCACAAGATCTAAACATGAAAGCACAAAGGAGGAGAAACCAGCCATCTAGCTACTACATGGATCCGTAGTCCAAGGATGAACTACTCACGCATCACACCGGAGGCTTGCATGGTGATGAAGAAGGCCTCCAGGGTGAATTCCCCTCTCCGGTAGGGTGCTAGGAAGAGCTTCAGATCCCTCCCGATCTAGGGATGCAGATGACGGCGGCTATAGACTCTTTCGTGGATTTTTGATCGGGTGCTTAGGGTTTTCGTCCCGAGGGCAACTTATAGGCAAAAGGAGAGGACGAGGGGGTGTCGGGAGCGGCCACACCACCCCCTGGCGTGGGCCAGGCCTGGTCGTGCAGCCAGGTGGTGTGGTGGCTCCCTAGCCCTTCTCTGTCTCGTATTCTGGCACTTGATCCCTTCCGGAAAAATAGGCACTTTGGCTTTTGTCCCGTCCAATTCCGAGAATATTCATTTTCTGACTATCTTGGAACCAAAAACAGCAGAAAACAGGCAGCTGGCACTGTGGCTCTTGTTAATAGGTTAGTCCAAGAAATCATATGAAAAGTACTCCAAAGTTGGAACAAAACACAAGAAAGTGGATAAAACCAAGCATGGAACATCAAAAATTATAGATACATTTGCAATGAATCAACATCCCCAAGTTTAACTCCTGCTCGTCCTCGAGTAGGTAAGTGATAAAAAGAAATAATTTTTGAGGTGACATGCACCATCAAAGACTTGATCAAAGTAATTGCAAAACATTCAAGGCTGGGATCATAGTACTTCAATCATAACATGAAAGACAAAGTTCTAGCAATAAGAAAAAGAAGCTATGATGCAACATGAAAGGGCACAAACAAAAGATTCATGAATAACATGCTTTGCAAGACGTTTGTTTGTTTCACATAAAGAAAACATAGCAAAAAATTATTCAGCTTGTCCCTCAATAGAGTAGCAAATATAAATGCATAGGACACCTTCAAAGTTCATAAGAGTGACTAGATACAATAGTTTCAAACAAGCAATAACAAGTTATGCATCAATCAACTAGTCTTGGGACAATGCACATAGAACTAAGAATGGCCACTATGCTCTCAAAGTAGGTGCATAAAGATAGAAGGTGGAGACTCAATATAATGGTGGAAGAAAGGCCTTTTGTAAAAGGAAGTACGGATTCAAGTCTCATAAAGAGCTTCCAAAAATTATGGTACTTACAGCTTTCAGCTCCCATTGCCCCTATCATAAGCATCTTGAAGTGATTAAGGTTAAAGTGAACAAACTATGGTGTACATGCTTGACGAAGTATAAGTCAGAAATCTCATGTCCCTTGTATACGAGGGTCGCTCCTCATGCTACTCAAGTTTAGTCAACGGTAAGTTCTTGTCATTGTAAGTACATGTGTATCATTGAGAACCGCCAACGGGGTACCCCTTGCCTGATGATACAGAAGAATCCCCATATCAAAATGACAAGGCAAGCAAACGAGAATCTCAGCATTCTTCTTATTTACCATGGGAATATGGTGTTTTTTCTCTCTTTCCTCTTTTCATAGTATCTTTTTTTTTCTTTTCTCTTTCTTTCTCTCAATATAGGACTCTTTTTTTTATAAGAAGAATGCTTCATAGACAGCTCATTATGGTGCTGCAGGTTTCCACCATGTCAGCATGGATTAGACCAGCGGCCCAAGCGTTTCTCTAACACATATACATAACTCCATGGACTTACAAGCTCCCCTTTCATTTCACACCGACGACATCCATATAAAAAAGAGCATGATATCAACTAGGTACAAGTACCAAGTGCAATGTTGAAAGCATTCCCCATGAAAACATGGTTCTGCTAATTCCCAACAAATAAGTGCAAGCATATACAATATAGAAGACACAATGGTTCAAGTTTATTAAGGGCAAGTAAAGTAAGGTGTGCCATCAAGTTTGTGAGAGCTTTAATCACTAGTTTTCTCATAACAGGTGGAAGGTAAACAAAAGCATGAATATACTTGGAATAGCATAAGCTAGTAGGTAGGTATAGTGGACTCTTTGGAATAACTTGGTTTAGGGAGTTGGATGCATGAGTGGAACTCATACTTGGTTGTGGAGGCTAGCAAAAGACTGGGAGCGACAAACTAATAGAGCAATAATGGCCATAATCATGCAGAGCGACAAAACATCATTAATCAAAGCATAAAGTGATACTACAAGTTGAAGACTAAAGGATCATAAAGGCTTATGGTGACTTGTGATAGTCATAACATGGTGTGAGCATGTGCCAAGTCAACCCAAATAAAGCATCAAAGGAGAATACCACTATAATATGCTTTAATATGCTAAAGCAACGCATGATTCATCCAAGACACATTAAGCAATCTCAATTGTTTATAACAAGTCATGCTACAGCAAAGAATACTAAGCATAAAGCCAAAACAATATCAAGCATAGCATGACAAAGCATAGGCCACAGTCAAAAACAAGCTCTCTTTACAACTTAAGCATGATCTTTCCTACTCTTTTCCAATCCAAACCAAACTAGAAAACCAATGTATGAAAGAGGAGATCCAACCAACTTATTCAGAAAACTAAGAAATCAAAGCAAACGAAAAACCAAAACAAAAACGAAAAAGAAGACGCTCCAAGAAAAACACAACTATGCATGAAACAATAAAAATGAAGCGTTTGGAAGAAACCTGGAATTTTTATTGATGCAGAAGGGGAATGCCTTGGGCATCCCCAAGCTTTGACGCTTGTACTTCTTGGATATTTCTTGGGGTGACACGCGTGGCATCCCCAAGCTTGAGCTTTAGTCCATCCTTCATCTCATTACTCATTCCTTCCATACACCTGAAATTTTTCCTTCATACAAAACTTCACACAATCTCATTAGCAACATTAGTGCACTTAAGATAAATAAGTCTCAAGGTTCAGTTCTAACACCAAATAAACTTCCATTAGAACACTAGATACTGTAGCACTTCCCTCAAAAATCTCAATTCCCCAAAAGAACTCAAGAAGGAACTAACAAGAAGCAAATGCAGAAAAAGGCAGAAATCTGTCAAAATAGACCAGCAGGTAAAGACGAATTTGTTCGAAGACCTTCTGTTGCTCAACTCAAAAAGTGTTGAACTAACGAAAGTTGTATAACAACCTAGGGCAGAAGCACAAAAAATTACATCTCAATCCGACATACAGATCTCTCTCAGGAATTTTTACGGTGAAGCACAAAAATCTGTTTCGGGACAGCAACTTTCCCAATCATTACTTCTCTCTCATTAGAGGTTACTCTTGGCACAAAAAGCAAATAAAAAGGATAAGGAGAGGTTATTACAGAGGTAATAACTTCCAATACTAATCCAAAACTCTTGAGTAATCTCCCAACTAGTACTTTTCTTTAACGCCTTTAAGTTAGGCATAAGAAGCAAAGAAAGAATCAAGTGTTCTCAAATGAAGAAGCATTAAGACCAAATTTTGTTTTCATAGGAGAAGCAAAAGAAATCTTTTCTCTCTTTTTTAGGGAAGTGTTCTATACCTTTATTGAGTGGGAGTTGATATTTAATGGTGCCTTCTTTCATATCAATGATGGCACCAACAGTTCTGAGAAAAGGTCTTCCCAAAGTAATAGGACAAGAAGCATTGTATTCAACATCCAAAACATAGAAATCAACAGGGACATAGGAACCGTTAACCATAATAAGAACATCATTAAGACTCCCCATGACTTTTTTTAGCATTAGCATCAAGTAGGACATTCAAATAACAATCTTCAAGAGGAGGCAAATCAAGCATATCATAAATCCTTCTAGGCATAATAGAAACACTACTATCAAGATCACACAAAGCTTTGAAATAAAAGTCATTCACTTTCATATTAATGATGGGTTCCCAACCATCTTCTTGTTTTATAGGAATAGAAGCTTTATGTTTCATCTTTTCTTCTTTAATCTTTATGGGAGCATCGGTAATGTGTTTTGTAAAGGCCATATTCATAGCACTAGCATTATGACTTTTAGCAAGCTTTTGTAGGAACTTAATAACTTCAGAGATGTTGCAACCATCAAGATCAAAATCAACTTTATCATCTAAAGTAGTAGCACTATTACTAGCCTCAACACTAGTGGTGGTAATAGTAGAAACACTAATGTTGATAGCAATTTCATCTTCTCTTTCCCACTTAGCATGTAATTCAGCTAATAGTCTAACATTTTCATCAATTCGTACTTGTATGGCATTAGTAGATGCAAAGAGATTATCATTAGTTTCAGGATTAGCAGCCATTTTATTAATCAATGAAGATTGAGCTTCAGACAAAGATGATATATTTCTTTCAGCATTAGAGAGTTTCAATTGTAAACTAGGAATTTTCCTATTTAGACTCTCAAGTTGATGGCTAATGTTCTTCAAAATGATAGATTGTTCCTCCATAGTTTTAGTAAATATTTTATTTTCCTCATATTGCATTTGCATGAAGTTTTTAGTGGCTTTTTCAACTTCTAAAATTCTTCCTTCACTAGGTAATTCAGGTTTACCATTATAGCCATAAGTATTACTAGGAGGGTAGGCCCTATAATTGTTGTTACCAAAATTTTTCCTATAAGCATTATTACCATAAGCATTGTTACCAAAGTTGTTATTCTTATGAAGTTCACATCAACTTGCTCTTCTTGAGCAACCAAAGAGGCTAAAGGAACATTATTCGGATCAATATGGGTTTTCCCATTAACTAGCATAGACATAATCATATCAATCTTATCACTCAAGGAGGAGGTTTCCTCAACAGAATTTACCTTCTTACCTTGTGGAGCTCTCTCAGTATGCCATTCAGAATAATTAACCATCATATTGTCCAGAAGTTTTGTTGCAGCACCCAAGTGATGGTCATAAAGGTACCTCCAGCAGCTGAATCCAATAGGTTCCTTGAAGAATAGTTCAATCCTGCATAAAAAGTTTGGATGGTCATCCAAGCAGTCAGTCCATGAGTGGGACAATTCTTTACCAATGATTTCATTCTTTCCCAAGCTTGAGCAACATGCTCATTATCAAGTTGTTTAAACTTCATTATTTCACTTCTCATGGATATAATCTTAGCAGGAGGATAGTATTTTCCAATAAAAGCATCTTTACACTTAGTCCAAGAATCAATACTATTCCTAGTTAAGGAATTCAACCATTCTTTAGCTTTTCCTCTCATAGAGAAAGGAAACAATTTCAGCTTAATAATATCACCATCTATATCCCTATGCTTTTGCATCTCACAAAGTTCAACAAAGTTATTTAGATGGGAAGCAGCATCTTCATTACCAATACCAGAAAATTGTTCTCTCATAACAAGGTTGAGCAAAGCAAGTTTTATCTCAAAGAAAGTATTTTCAGCCACAGGTGGAGCAATGGGAGTGCTCATAAAATCATTGTTGTTGGTGCTAGTGAAGTCACACAACTTAGTGTTTTCAAGAGTAGTCATTTTTTTGGGTTTTCAAATAAGAAAGCAAACAAGTAGAACTAGTTTTTTTTTTGTGTTTTTGAAGAACAAAACAAGCAAACAAGGCAAAAAAGAAACTAAGCAAAACAAAAACAACAAAGTAAAGATTTTGGTTATGAGGGACTACCCTTGTGAAGATGTCCTTGACTCCCCAGCAACGGCGCCAGAAAAATGCTTGATGGCTCAATGCACGGCGCCCAGAAAAGTCTTGATGGCTCGTGGTTGATGTAGAGCTCGTTGGGAACCCCAAGAGGAAGGTATGATGAGCACAGCAGCAAGTTTCCCTCAGTTATGAAACCAAGGTTTAATCGAACCAGTAGGAGCAAGGAAACACCCCAAAGGTGTTACTAGCTGGGCTTTGGCAGGGCGCACTACCGGTGCTAGTAGCAACGTGCAGACCTGCACAACACAACCACAGAACTTTGTCCCCAACTTGCGATGAGGTTGTCAATCTCACTGTGTTTTGCGGAAAACAAAGGATTAAACGTATTGAATGGAAAGAAGTAAAAGTTTGCAGAAAGTAAACACAAAGCAGTAAAAGATTGTAGATTGTATATAAAAGACAAGGATCGGGATCCATAGTTCACTAGAGGTTGCTCTCCTTAGATAGATAACATGTTGGGTAAACAAATTACAGCGGGGCAATTGACAAACACTGAGAAAGCAATACATGCATATACTAATCATCTTGACTTCTTTGAGACTTGATTGGGCATTACAACATAATACATAAACCGCCATCCAACTACATCTATGACTAATAATCCACCTTCCTTTTATCATCCGAACCCCCTCCAGTATTAAGTTGCAAGCAACAGATTATTGCTTTATGAACTGCGTGTAAAGTAAACAATACGATTGTTCTATGCACAAAGGATCGTTGTTTTCTCCCTAGTAGCAACAGCACATCTAGTACCTTAGAGATTTCTGTCACTTCCCCAGATTACCAGAGGCATGAACCCACTATCGAGCATAAATACTAACTCTTGGAGTTGCTAGCATCTACTTGGCCAAGATAGCTACTAACAACGGAAAGCATGCAAGATCTCAAATAACAAAGACATGATAGAATCAATAATCAATCTGAAATAGCATCTCAATATCCATCGGATCCCCACAAACACAACATGTATGAATTACAAATAGATGATCTTGATCATGAACGGAGCTCACAAGATCTAAACATGAAAGCACAAAGGAGGAGAAATCAGCCATCTAGCTACTACATGGATCCGTAGTCCAAGGATGAACAACTCACGCATCACACAGGAGGCTTGCATGGTGATGAAGAAGGCCTCCAGGGTGAATTCCCCTCTCCGGCAGGGTGCTAGGAAGAGCTTCAGATCCCTCCCGGTCTAGGGATGGAGATGAAGGCGACTATAGACTCTTTCGTGGATTTTTGATCGGGTGCTTAGGGTTTTCGTCTCGAGGGCAACTTATAGGCGGAAGGAGAGGCCGAGGGGGTGCCGGGAGTGGCCACACCACCCCTGGCATGGGCCAGGCCTGGTCGCGTGGCCAGGTGGTGTGGTGGCTCCCTGGCCCTTCTCCGTCTCGTATTCTGGGACTTGATCCCTTCCGAAAAAATAGGCACTTTGGCTTTTGTCCCGTCCAATTCCGAGAATATTCATTTTCTGACTTTCCTGGAACCAAAAACAGCAGAAAACAGGCAGCTGGCACTATGTCTCTTGTTAATAGGTTAGTCCAAGAAATCATATGAAAAGTACTCCAAAGTTGGAACAAAACACAAGAAAGTGGATAAAACCAAGCATGGAACATCAAAAATTATAGATACGTTTGCAATGTATCAGTGATCCTTCGTCACGAGGAGATTTTGGGCTTCTGCGGTTGTTCAGGGTTGACTGGCACAGCTCCGGATTGGACTCAAGCCTCTGCGAGGCGGCCTTTTCCTTTTGCTTACATGCCTTAGCGACAAGGTCATATACCTGAGCAACTGCTTCTGGCGACCTGTCCTGCTCTAGGAGGGTCTTGGCGATGGCGATGTTGAGAGCGGGAGTTGGCATGACCTGCCTCCCCTTCGAATCTATGTAAGGGGTGGCCTTTGTCGGCTTAGACCCGTCAAATCCCAAGCCTCGCCGAACGCCAGGATCTTGGACGACGTGAGCTGGTACCTTCTTTGATTTATGCTTTGACAGCAATTGCTTATATTCAGCCTCCATAGCTCTTGCCACCTTGATGGATTGCTCCGCCTTAGCCATGTCTTCGTCCAGCTTAGCGCCTTGCTCCGCGATGCACTTGGCCTCCACCAAGATTTCCGCACGCTTCTCATCAAGCTCCGTAATGCTTTGAATATGAGCGACAATGATTGGTTCAACGAGAAGTGCGTTGTAGATTGCTTTGTCGGTGGGGGTGGCTAGTGGGTTGCCAGCTGCAGACGTTGACGGTGGCACTGGCGGTTGATTTTATTGTCGGGACATATTAGGGGCCGTGGTAAGTTCCTGCGCTGGTGGCTGGCGGGTAACCGGAGGGGACGGAGCCTTGGCCGGAGCCGGGGGCTCGGCGACCTTTTTAGCCGCTGCTGCTCTGGTGACCGCTGGCATGGGCGGAGCTCTTTCATGTTCCCGTTCCTGTCCGTCTTCTTCCATCACGCTCCCAATGGCGACTAGCACCTGATGGGTAGTGTTGGTCTTCTCGGCGCGCTCCTCCTTCTCGATCTCCTGCTCGATCTCCCTCATAACAACATCGTATTCCGAGTAAACGTCCGAGCCACCGGCATCCATATTGATGTCGGCGTAGAGCGCATCAAGGACGGAGTCAGAGTTGGATTCGGTGTTGGCGATGCCGGATGTGGAGGGTGATGGAGGCGGGCCGTTGTTGTTGTTACCTCCTACGGATTCGATGGTGATCTCCGCCTTGGCCTCTTCATTGCCATCCGCGTATTCGTTGACGATGGCAACCATCTCACCAAGGGTGAGAGGGTATGCGGCCTGCCGCCTTCGGAGAGTATGTCGGAGGAGTGTTCCAGGTGTGAGCCCTTCCACAAAGTGGTACACGAGATCGTCGGCGCGGTCGCCCTCTAGGGTTTCCCTCACCCTCATCCATCTGGCAAGGTATTCATGAGGAGATTCTCCATCCCTTTGAACGCATCTGGCCAGATCGAAGATGGTGACGACGCTGACAAAGTGTGACCTGCGCATCTCTAACGCTCGAGGAAGCCAAGTGGATTTGCGGGGTCCTTCCACCTTTATATCCTGCACAGGGGCGGTTTGGGTGGGCCTTGAAATTTCCTAATCCGAGCCACCATACTCCAAAGAGAGGTATGGCCTAGACCCTTCCGCGAACATGTCCTGCTCATAGGCGGTCTGTGCGGGGCTTGACGAGTTTCCAACTTCCTGGGAGATAGGACCCGAGTCAGTTTCGCCGATGAAGATGTGGATGTCTCTGAAGGGGATGATGGAGCAGCGCGTGGGGTTCGTCTTCGCCGGCACCCAAAACTCATCTGGGGGATGATCGGGACGTTGCCAGAGAAGAGAACGCGACCGATGGCTACGGTGTCGCTGATTCCCACGAAGAGATTAGACCTCGCCCGGTGTAGAGCTCGAAGCGCCTCTTACCCCACGATGGGCGCCAACTCTCGTGGTATTGCCGATGAGTACGGCATGGAGGGGTCCTCACAGTGCGTGTTTAGAGACGTGGGGTAAGGCGGAGAGTTGGCGGGTACGAGGTAACATAGCTTACCTAGGTTAAAGTCCCACAACGGTGGTGGAACTCTACTCCTGCTATAAATCACTATAATGGCAATACGCTGAGTTACAGATATAGGTTCGCTATGCGAGGTGTTGCGTGATGTACGCTGCAATCTATTGTGTTCTCTCCTAAAGGCTCCCGCAGACCGGCTTATAAAGGCGCCAATACCTAGGGTTTACAGGGAAAGGTCCTTGCCGGACAAGGTAAAGACTCCTACACCTACACGAACTAGTCTTCCGTGTCTTGTACTCCAAGGCTCCGTGTATGTCGGTGACTCATGCGTAGCCTTCCTTTATCCTGCATGGGCCTCCCTTCAGGATCCGTCTAACTGGGCCGCCCAGCAAGCCATAGGCCTTCCTACCAACTATGGGCCACCCGGGTTAGGTGGATTGGTGACATGCTATGAGGATACCCATATAGCATATCCCCAACATAATACATTATGTATAAGTCATATTGTTGATTGAAAATGATGTATATTTTATTGACACGAGTTAAGGATTTCACTAAAATTATATTTAAATGGAAGATTTGGGCAAAACTAGAATATTTGGCATCAAACTATATTTGGATAGATTGAGACGCTAATATTGTTATGCCAAATGTACATAGATGAAATATTGAATGAGTTCAGTATGGAAACGATGAGAAAGGTTCTTGCCACATGGAAAGGTTGAATCAAGATTCAAATGTATAGACACTTGGTGAGTGAAAAGAGATTCAAGTGTTTTGGCACTTGGTGAGTAAAATCACATGAAAATCTTGATAAACGAGATTCAAGTGTTTTGACACTTGGTGAGTAAAATCACATGAATATCTTAATCAATCATATCATGATATGTACATATCCCGATATGTCCTATGCTCTAAATGTTATGAGCATATACCAGGGTGACTCATAAATATGATCATTAGACGATAGTAAGGATATTCTTATGATCTTTGGAAGAACTAAGAATATATTTTGTACGTAGAAGTAAGTTCATTGTAAAGTGTTACATTGGCACTATACAGATAGTTCATTGTAAAATGTTACATTGATACTAATTTTGTCACAAGGTACAAACTAAGTCTATCTCAATTTAGGATTTAGGTTAAGGTGGCACAGTGTAAGGGAAGAAAGTTCCATGATAAATTTGGATGAGTTCCAAAAGATTAAGTAATGTGACGGATACTACAACGAAAGGCTAAGTATAAGGCTGCTCTAGTAGCAGTATAGGAAGGCATTTGTGTCAACAAGTTTGTTAATTAAACTAGGTGTAGTTCCAAGGAGGATAATACTATGAAGATCTATTGTACAACAATAGTTTCAACATGTTTTAAACCTCAAGGAACTAAGGTCTCACCAAAGGACCAAATTCATACAATGTCATCTCATTTGAGAATGAGTGATGCATAGAGACGCAAACACAAGCAAATCACACAGACCTGAAAAGTGTCAAATCTAGAGATTAGGTTTACCACAAGAAATGTGTATGCACAACACCAGCCATAGGTGTTTATATGCGCAAATTTCAACTAGATTATTGACTCTAGTACAAGTGGGAGACTGAAGGGAATATGCCCAAGAGGCAATAATAAAGTGGTTATTATATATTGCATGTTTATGATAAATGTTTATTTCTCATGCTATAATTGTGTTAAACAGAAACGTTAATACATGTGTGTTTAATAAATAAAGGAAAGGTTCCTAGTAATGCCTCTCATTACACTAGCTTAGTGATTAATAGATGATCAAGGTTTCCTGATCATGACATTGGATGTTGTTAATAACGAGGTCACAACATTGGTAGAATGATGTGACAAACATTCTCCTAAAGTGTAGTAATACGATCATGTCCTCAAGTTTATATTGCTATCTCATTCGAAGTAACTCTACTCCTTAGACGATGAGATCACGTCAATCACTAACTCTGGAAGAATACTTTGATTCCATCAAACGTCACACTATAACAGGGTGATTATAAAGATTTTGTTGAGTACTTGGAGAGTCCTAGTTGAGGCTTGTAGATCAAGAGTGGGATTTGTCCATCCTGATGACGGAGATATATACTCAGGGCCCTCTCTGTGATACCACATTGACATAACTTGCAAGCAAGTGATAAGATCACTAAGAATGTTATATAACGGGAATGAGAAAAGAGTACTTATCGGTAACAAGATCGAACAAGGTAAGGATGATACCAAATGATCAGATCTCGTACAAGTAAAATATCGTGAGACAAAAGGAATTGGTTACTACGATAAAGGTTCACGCGATCACTAGTTCATCATTGAATTAGTGGGAGTCATTATGGATCTCTAGGTCCTACTAATGTTATTGATTGGAGAGAGTCTCCATCATGTCCACATAGTTCAAGAGCTCGTAGGGAGACACACTTAAGGGTAGTCGACGCATTTGAGTGGATAGGAAACACAGGAGAAAATACTAGCCAGTGTAGGAATTGTTCTGATAAAACTGCCAGAATAGTTTTGGTGTATCAAAATATTGCAAGGGGATAAAATGGTAATGTTTTCATTAAATGAAGTACTAATTAAATGAAGTTTTCATTAAATTGAGAGGCATTAAACCAATTGAAGTAAAGTGCTTTAATGGAAATACCTTTGATTTCTTGGGTGGAATTTTAATGGAAGAAAGTGGAGATGGATTTTTGTGAGTGGAGTGTCCACCCACATGAATGAGGGAAAAGGTGGGGGAACCTCCTTGGTCGCTGGCCATGGAAAGGGGCATCCCCTTCCCCCTATAAAAGGTGGGGTGGAGCACCTCTCCTCTCACTCATTCTCCATTCCTCTCATATGCCCTTTGGTTGGAATCTTCCTCCCCTTGCTAGCCTTGTCCATTGCCACGAGTATGATACTTAGGAAAAGACATGCTCAAGATCTTCTCCACCATAATCACTACCATGTCGTAGTGCTTCTGGAGTTCCCGAGAATCCGCTACTTCCGCTTCCCGACATGGATCAAGGGACGGAGGTCGTCGGCACACCGAACATGTGACCGATTATGGAGGCGCTTCCCTTCGTGGCGCTTACAGTCATCGCGTCCTTGAGGACGATTGTGTACATTCTACACCAGCCACTTCTGTTTGTGGGAACGTTATCCTGCTTACGGTCTTTGAGGGTGAGTCCTTCTGAAACCGTTACAAGCATCGTCTAGATTCGATCTTGGCAGTTGCAACCATAGGATTTTTTATTTTATATGCAATGAACCCCATCATAACATGGCCCTCGCGCATCGCCAGCATGCAGCATGGGCCCACTACTGAAATGTCCCATTGGGAGCACTGAACGTAACTAAGGCATGCCATCATCGTCAACAATGACATCATGGGATGGAATGAAGATACTTCAGATGTACTAACAAGGAACCCGAAGAAACAATTCCAAGGCCCGAGTCGAAATTTCTCAAATAATAGACTTTAGCCTATGTTTGAATGCAAGCGTTCAAACATAGCCTCGGGGGCTACTCCCATTGGGAGCGCTGGCTGCGCACTGATAAAACTTTTTTGATGATTCCAGAAAAATAAAACCCGAGTCAAGAATTTCCTCAAAGAATGAGGACTTGAGCCTACAATCTAATGCAAATATTTGACAGTCTCAGGGGCTAATCCCATCAGGAGTGTTGTCCGCGCGCTCGATAGAAAAAATAAAAAAACTCTTCTAGAGATGGAAACAAAGAGAATGAAAGACTTGAGCCTACACTTAGAATACAAATATTCGACTATAATCTCAGGGGATACTCCCATCGGGAGCATTGTCCGTGCACCCGATAGAACAAAAGCAAAAATCCTCCAATGGAGATGATAAAAATAAAAACCTATGAGCATTACACAAGTGTATCCTCAGACGGTTACTCCCATAGGGAGCATTGAGCAACACACCCGATAAAAATGATAAACAAACTGGCAACTTCAGCAACTCCAACAGCCAAACAAGGCAGTCGATAAAATTATTAAAAATTATCGGATCGCGTCCGCCATGATAACATGCCTGAATGTCGTGTCTCACAACATGAACCGTCCTATGAGGACTAGTAACCGCATCCAAATGTGCTCTGCTAGTAATTATCCGTATCTACGGTACGATAAAAATCCCAATGGATGCGTTGGGTACCCAAAACAAAAAACCGGAATTCAGTAATGGGTAAGACCTCCCTGGCCTGAATTGAGTTACACTAGTATATACCGAGTTCGAGTCGGGGGACTTGATCTTGAAGTAGGTTCACAACGATTTTTTCAAGAGCGATTAACTGATTCCTGATCCGTCGGATGCACCAGACTCGTCATACCAAAATCCCCATGAATAATTTTTTTTATAATCACTCAAAGAGAACTTCAGATTCAATACATAAAATGTCTTTGAGACTCAACCAGAATCTACGATTCAGATGGAGTCTCGGGGGCTACTAACATGGGTATGACTTATCAGGTTCCTATAATTGGTATACCTTGTACATACTTAGACTATAGCCCAAGGCCCACAAAGAAATAGAAGTCCTAAAAGCATTTGAAGCCCAGGAACCGAATGTAACATCCCAAAACTTTAATCAAGGTTATCAAGATCCAAATCACCCAATTTAGGGTTAACAAAAACTTTTTATCATTAAAACAATTAGGAATGCATATGTGTGTTGCATTCATATAGAATTCTTTTGAATTGCCATGTTTGTTTGTTCTAAGGGTTGTAAAATGATTCAAAGATGAATTCCACATCATCTCGATCATTCCCAAGCAAAATCCAAAGAAAAAGAAAGCAAATGGAAAATAAAGGAAAATGGTCACTTTTGCCATTTTAATCCACTAGGTCACTTTAGGTGTTCCTAGAAGTCAATTCTTAACAGAAACAATTCTAACTCTTTACACCCCTTGTTAGTACAAGTAATGATCTACCAAGGCCCACTTTGAAATCTTACAAAAACTTTTAAACTCTAATTTTAAATGGCATTTGAAAATGGAATCCATTTCATATGCATAGATCACACTTTTCTAAAACCACTCAAATGAGTTCACCTTGACAATCCCAAGCAACCACAGATGCTTAAGCATATGACTAACACATCCACCAAAAATCTTTTCAAAATTCAATTAAAATTTTCTTGCGGCCATTGTGTCGAATAGTTGGCAGGCAGAGAAATTGTGGCCTAACTAATACTGTTGCTAATTGAATTCTTGTCCCCCATTTAAACCCCTCATCTCTCCTATGTCCCCTCTTAGCCTAACTAACCCACAGAGAACCCCCCTCCTACCCCGCAGCGCCAGTACCGCGCCGCCCGTTCTTGGTCACCGTCGGCCGAGCATGGGAAATGCGCTAGAGACAGCGCCACGCCAATCCAGCACGTCCCTAGCTCCACCACACCCTACCGCGATCCCCTGTCCACCCCATAGACACAGCCAGCCCCTGGACCACCGGAAAATTACCCATGCACCGAGCCTCTGCGCCATGCACGGAGCATGCCAGAGCGTCGTCCTAGATAGGCCAGCACAAGCCACGCCTCGATCCCAACTTGCACGCGCCGCTCCGCCTTAACCCCAGCACACCCCTAGACATGCCCATTTCCCGCTGCGTGACCAGCAGCCGTCGTGAACTGCGTCGAGCACCACCTCTGCCGCACAGAGCGTCGCCCTTTCCCGACCGCATACCACCGCCCCTAGCTGCGCCATTGCACCGTAGCTGACCGCTAGGAGGCAAGCCACCGTCTGCCTACACCGCCCATGCCTCTAGCGCCCTGTACCATTGTCTCTGACGAGCCGCGCCCATGCCGCTCTGCCCCTTCGTCGACCCTATATAAGGAGCCCTCCCCAACACCAATTCGCCACACTCCAACACTCCCCTCTCACGACTGATCCTTCCCCACCTTTCGCTGGAGCCGCTCGAGTAGCCCTTCATCGTAATTTCCACCGGAGCCGCCACAGCAGAGGAGGAAGAGCCCCGTCGATTTCATCCACCCCAGGAGCCGTTGTGACCTCGCATGAGCCCACCGTCGTCTCCTCATTCGATCGCCCCCATCGCCATGTTAGCTGGAGCCCTGGTAAGCCCCCATTGCACCCCCACCGAGCCGCTAGGGTTTCGTCTCACCGGCGACCAGTCCGTCGTCGACGATGAACTAGAGTCGTCGATCGTAGTTCTAATTGCACGGTCCACATCGCCTCGTACCGCTTCACTTTGAGTTGTGCCGCTGACATGTGGACCCCGCTTGTCAGCTGCCCTCTGTGCTGCGGAGTGTAACTGGGCCGCCCATTTTGTTTCCCGTGCTGGCCCTAGAATTCAAATAATGATTTTTCTATTTAGACTTAATCGAGTTTCTGTCCACTAGTTTAAAAATCAATTTAGAAAGATTTACTAAACCAAATTGAATGATTCAAATTTTGATAATTTGAATCTTTATCCAAGCTCGTTGGATTTAAATTAATTAGAGTTATAGATCATCTATAGCAAAAATAACAAAATAGAGACTTTTCTACATTCAAACATTTTTCAAAAATCAACCATAATAGCTTTTGAGTTGATTCCAACTCTCAAAAATCACATTTGACAATACCTATCTGAATATGTAATAATATTTAGGTTTGCATGCAGTGTCTTTGGACTAGTACCAAAATAATGCTCTATAGGCATTTCTAGTCACTTTAAATCATTTAAATATTAATCTTAAACTTATTAAAATATGATCCAACATTTAAATCACATTCCCATGTATTAGAATATGTGGTGATGACATGTGTCCACATGATCCCATATTTTAACTGGAGAATATTAAGTCTTAGTTAATTTCAATGAGTAGAAATTACTTTTCTCAAATAAAATAAATGAAACTAGTTCATTAAAATCTTGTGATGAATGTGATGATACTAGATCATAAAGTGTGTGCCTTAGTGTGCTAAATAGACTAGTTAAGTATTGTTTGGTGATTGTGTATCCCGTATGTATTTATAGACGATAGTACCGACCAAGTCTACGAGGAGGAGGAGTTCTACCCCGAAGAAGAAGAGGAGAATTTCAACCACTGCATCAACCAAGGCAATCCATCATTAACAATGCAAGATAACACTTGCAAGCTATTATTGGCAAGCTAATACTTGCAAGCCATCATTAACAATGCAAGCTAACACTTGCAAGCTAATACTTGCAAGCCATCATTAACAATGCAAGCTAACCCTTGCAAGCATGATAACCTAAGCAAGATGCATTAGGCATGCTTTGGTTATACCTTTTGATTTATACCCATCCCAAGTTTTACCTTTTTACTTTACCATAGTTCTTTACTTTATTTATAGATAGCATAAAGAGTATAAAACTTGGCCTATCTAGTTAGACTTAGATGTCATTCTATGGCATGAGATTGAGATTAGCATCCTACCTTAGTGAACACTCTTAACTTAGTAGTTGGAGCTAAACCAAAAACTTGATCACTCTAGATGGGAATACTTGGTGAAAATGCTTATGAAAACCTTGGAATGAGGAGTCATTCTATTGAGATGTTTTGACATGTGTTGAGAAACACAAATGGTTTATGATGATGAAAATGTTGAGTCATGAGCCTTAGCCCTTTTTATAAAAACTGATGGTTGGGTTCGGATGCGATACCATTCCAATTTTACCGTATAACCACAATACCTGAATTGGGTAAGGCTTAGCCGGAAGTTTATATGCATTAGTATTGGTTCCCGTGCGGGAGAGGTTTGAGCTGAGGCTACCTCTCAATGTTGTCCACCTATGCAGTGCCCAGGATGGCAGATGGACATGGTTGGGAGGCCAAGCTCATAGGAGAGGTGCTTATACTAGAGTGTGTAAAGGAAAGGTTATGTTTGATTATCTACATACTAAGTATGATGATTTAGGGTTACCCCTGACAGATGTATCGAATTTTGTGGTGAAAGTGTACCACCTCTACAGAGTGTCAAACTATTCGAATAGCCGCGTTCGCGGTTATCGACAGTTGGAGTGGCCATACTGTTCTGTTGTCAGATGTTTTCAAAATGACTTATGAAATGAATTGTGACATGACTTGACCACAACAGAGTTGTGACTATAAAAACTAAGTTCACACTTAGGTGATTTAGAACTTTATTTTATCTTTCTTTGTTTCTGAACTCAGCTTAGGTTTCAAACTTAACTTTACAAATAAACTTAGAACTTAGCTTTCCTACTAGAACTACTTTACTTGTTAGTGATAGTTTGCGAGTACTTAAAGAGTACTCATGGATTTTGTCCCTAGATATTCATGTGGCCAGATTATGAGGAGGACTATCTGGAAGGAGGACAGCAGGACGGCTACGACAACTAGGATCATCTCCCATCGTCACTATTGCCTATGACACTGAAGATGGAGGCCACCGATATGCTATTTATTCCGCTACTTGTTTGTACTAAGACTGGATCATGAGATCCTTTATTTGTGTAAGACCTTATTATGGTTTGTAATGGATGATGTAATGTGATATCCAATCTGTTATGTCTCGCAAAAATGGTAATCCTGGATTGCGATGTATGGCATAACTGGCATCTGGGATTAAAAACCCGGGTGTTGACAAGTTGGTATCAGAGCCATCCTGGCCATAGGAGACCCTAGTTAGAATGGACGTCCGAACAAAAACTTAGTTTCAAAACCAAAGCGAGTATTTGTGAAAATCTATTTCCCCTCTTACCCTTGAGATTCTTTCAAAAATATACATGTTCCTCAGAATTCTTACATTACCCCATAAAATTTGACACACTTGATCACCTCACTAACTTTCTCATCCTAAATTCTTATAGATGGAAGTTCAGTACTGCAAGTTCTACCAGTTGGGCAATGGAGGCCAACTGATCTTCGAGAGGGATCTAGATGCACTGTCTGAGTACCTTGAGCATCCGCATCCTTCTTCGAAGCTCAACTCAATGACCACCAGGAGGAGATTTACAATGGCTAATAGTTGCTGATCTTCGAGGCAAGATGGAGGCACCACTTTCCGAGAATATTCAATTCACCGTAAGAGAGAACAACTGGCTAGATGGATTAGCCAGGGCTATGCATGAAGCTCTCGCCCGTCTTTGCACACAGAATGTCAACTTGATCCAGGGAACTCGCTTTGCTCACTATGCAAGGCGTGATTCAGTGGGAATGCCTCTGGAAATGCCATGTCACCCGGAGTTGAAGCGTCAAGTGGAGAACCTCGACTTCCTACTGTATGACAGACAGAAGGAATTGGACAATGCTCGAGAGTACGCCAACCACAACCATGCCATTGCCGCCCATAAGGCCCAGACTTTCTCACTGCTCATCAAGGATCGTTAGTCACTTCGCCGTCAATGCGCAAAGAAAGATCGCACCATCGACTGTATTCACAAGAAGGTGGCCGACCTCGAGAAGACCATCAAGGAGCAAGAAGCTCAGCTTGCAGCAAAAGAAGAAGAGGAAGAAGAAGTTGAAGACATCCAGGGGGATATTCACTCGTACCTCAGCAATGATGATGACTACCTGGAGGGTGATGCCATGGACTTCTACACCGACGATGATGACTCCGACTTCATCGATGATGAGTAGATGCACTAGAGCACTATCGTAGGAAGGAGTTGTATCGGTCCCATTGTATCTTAGCTTACAGAATGGTTCTTAAAACCATCTGTTTTCCTTTTGTTATGGTGTGTGTTTTTGTATCGTGTGCTTTGCTTGAATGAATGAAAAGAAGTTAGTTTGCAAAACCTGAGTCAAACTCAAAGTTTTAGCTTTGAAACCAAAACCATAAACCTTAGAACTTTCCCTCTTACCCCATTATCTATCTCAATCTTCAGATGACTCGTGGAAACCAAGGAGGGAGCAGCTCATCGCAGGACCCAATGCTGCAGATTCTGCAAACGCTAATTGCGGACCACGAAGCTAGTAGAGCAGAGCGCCAAGCAAATCTAGCCACCCTGCAGCAGATCGCCCAGATGGCCCACAGCAACCAAGGCCATGGAAATCAGGATCATCATGGATCCAAGCTCAAAAACTTCCAGAATACCCATCCCCCAATCTTTAGCAAGTCTGAAGACCCGCTGGATGCTAATGATTGGTTACAAACCATGGAGAATAACTTAGAAGTCGCAAGAGTGGATGCCAAAGAGAAAGTTCTATTTGCCACCCACTATCTGGCAGGGGATGCAAGAGCGTGGTGGAACAGCACCCACACAATGAACCACGGTCAAGTGATGATGTGGGAAGCCTTCAAAGTCAAGTTTAGCCGCACCCATGTGCCGCAGGGTTTAGTCACCAGAATGAGAGATGAATTCGGAGAACTAAAGCAAGGCAAAATGACTATAGTGGAGTACCATGATAGATTCTTGTCCCTCGCCAGGTATGCACCTGATGAGATCAACACTGAAGCCAAGAAGAAGGAGAGATTCCTAAACGGATTGCATGATGAGATGCAGATGGTGCTAGTCCACATCCGTTTTGAGGATCTCGAAGAGCTAGTCGACTCTGCCATTCAGATGGAAGGGAAGATCAATCAAGCGAACGACAACCGCAAACGCCGGATGATGCACCAAGCTGGGTCCCACAGTGCCCGGAAGTATCGCCCAACCCGTCTGCAGGATATGCCCCGTGGAACAATAGACCCCCAATGTCTCGCCCAAGCTACCCCAACTGTAGCGGAGGAAATGTGAAGACCGGAGGAAACAATAACCCTGGCAACTCCAACAACTTCAACTGTGCACCGCCCAAGTCCAACAACAACAACAACAACACTATCCCAAGGACTAGAAGCAACTCTGTGCCTGTTGCAGCAAAAGACAAGTCCCAGATTACTTGTTTTGAGTGTGGAGTGAAGGGTCACTACTCCAATGAGTGTCCCAAGAAGATTGCCGCCACTGCCAATGTGAATGCCCCAGCTCAGCAGCAGCGCCGTGTTTAGACCGGAAGAAGATTCGCCCCAGGGAACCCTCGCAACCGCAATGGCCGCCTCTTCCACATGAACACCGAAGAAGCCCAAGAAGCGCCTGATGTCATGCTGGGTATGTTTTCTGTCAACTCAGTTTTAGCAAGTGTGGTTTCATTCTGGAGCATCGCACTCGTTTGTTACCAAAGAATTTGCATGCATTAGTAAGATTCACCCAACCAACCTGAAGCATGTTATGATAGTTAAAATACCTGGTTCAACCACCAAAGCTAGAAAAATTTGCAAAGTTGTGCCTATCAGAATAAATGGGATAGATTTTTATGCCAATCTAATAGTACTTGGAACCAAAGGTTTGGAAGTAGTACTAGGAATGGGTTGGATGTCGAAGCATAAAGGATTGATAGACTGTGCCAAGAAATCCATCACCATGACCAGTAGCTCTGAAGTATCAGTAGAGCATATATCTGAAACCTTGACCCGTCAATTCAAATGCAACAATAGTCTAGCCCTACCCACCATAGACCAAGTCAGAGTAGTCTGTGAATACCCCGACGTATTCCCAGATGAACTGCCCGGTATGCCCCCGGATCGGGATATTGAGTTCATTATTGAACTAATCCCTAGAACCGGACCCATAGCTCAGAGACCCTATAGCATGAACCCATTAGAGTTGGTAGAGCTTAAGAAGCAATGGGATGCTATGTTGGCGAAAGGTTTGATTCAATCAAGCGCATCGCCATGGAGATTGCCTGTGTTGTTCGTCGGCAAGAAAGATGGAGGCAACCGTTTGTGCACATATTACCAGAAGCTGAATGATGTCACCATCAAGAACAAGTACCCATTGCCCAAGATAGAGGATCTGTTTGATCAGTTGACTGGTGCCAGAGTGTTCTCTAAGATTGATATTAGGACTGGTTATCGCCAACTTAAGATTCATGCAGCGGATATTCCAAAGACCGCCTTTACCACCAGATATGGATTATATGAGTATACGGTAATGTCTTTTAGATTAACCAATGCTCCCGCTTATTTCATGAACCTCATGAATAAGATTTTTATGAACTTTATAGATAAGTTTGTCATTGTGTTTATCAACGATATTCTAATCTATTCCAAGTCAGAAGAAGACCATGAGCAACACCTGAGAACCATCCTTGAAACCCTCAGAGAGCATCAGTTGTATGCCAAGTTTAGCAAATGTGAGTTTTGGCTGAAAGACGTAGGATTCCTCGGACATATTGTGTCTGCCGAAGGAGTCGCTGTTGATCCCGCCAAGATCAAAGATGTTGAAGAATGGGAAGCCCCAACCACTCAAACCCAAGTCCGTGCATTTCTCAGATTAGCGGGATATTACCGCAAGTTCGTAGAAGGATTTTCGAGCATCACAAGACCCATGACCCAATTGTTGAAGAAAGACAAGAAATTTGAATGGACCGACAAATGCGAAGGAAGTTTCCAAGAGCTCAAGAAGAGATTGATTTTAGCCCCAATATTGATCATGCCATATATCAAGAAGCCGTTTGATGTGTATTGTGATGCATCCAAGATTGGTCTCGGATGTGTATTGATGCAAGAAGGAAAAGTCATTGCATATATGTCTCGACAACTGAAGAAGCATGAGCAGAACTACCCTACACATGATCTTGAATTAGCAGTTGTAGTTTTAGCCTTGAAGACATGGCGTCATTACATTATGGGTAATCGCTGTGAGATTTACTCAGATCACAAGAGCTTGAAGTATATTTTCACTCAGAAGGAGCTGAATATGAGGCAAACGAGATGGATAGAGTTAATCAAGGATTATGACCTTGACATTCACTATCACCCCGGCAAAGCCAATGTGGTAGCGGATGCTCTTAGCAGATTGTTGTGTAAATTAAACACCATGATCAAAAAGAAGCAACCAAGTTTGCATGAAGAGTTGGAGCAGTTTAGAACTGAGCTAGTTAGCAAAGGATTTTTAGCTAGCATTGAACTTCAACCCACTTTGATTAGCCAAATCAAGGAAGCCCAGAAGGGAAATGCATGTATCGACGGAATCAAGCGTCGTATTGGTACCGGAAAGGTACCTGGATTCATCAAAGATGAAGAAGGAGTTATGTGGTACAAAGGGCGTATCATTGTGCCAGCAGATTCGGAGCTGAAGCAAGTGATCCTGCAAGAAGCTCATGATACTCTTTATTCTATCCACCCCAGAGGAACGAAGATGTATCAAGACTTGAAGGAGCAATTTTGGTGGCACAAGATGAAGAGAGAAATTGGAAGCTACATCGCCAAGTGTGATATCTATCAAAGAGTCAAAGCAGAACATCAGAGACCCGCAGGACTGTTGCAACCATTGCAAATTCCAGAATGGAAATGGGATTCCGTCGGAATGGACGTTATCGCCGGTTTGCCTACTTCTAGTAGGGGAAATGACTCAATCTGGGTCATCGTTGATAGACTGTCCAAGGTAGCCCATTTTATACCTGTCAAGACAACCTACCAGAGTTCAAAGCTAGCAGAGTTGTACATTGCTAGAATCGTCAGTTTGCATGGAACCCCCAAGACCATAGTATCGGATCGAGGAACCCAATTTACCTCGACATTTTGGCAGAAAGTCTAAGAAGGATTAGGAACCAAGTTGAATTTCAGCACAGCTTATCCCCCACAAACCGATGGACAGACTGAAAGAGTCAACCAAATCCTAGAGGATATGTTGAGAGCTTGTGTGTTAGAGTATGGATCAAAATGTGAAGATTGTCTCCCTTTCGCAGAATTCTCATACAACAACAGTTATCAAGCCAGTTTGCAAATGGCCCCATTTGAGTTCTTATGTGGAAGAAAGTGTCGTACCCCTTTGAATTGGTCGCAAGTAGGAGAGAGTCAGATCTTCGAACCCGAGATCCTACGAGAAGCCAAAGAGAAGGTCCACAAAGTCCGTGAGAACCTCAAGACCGCCCAATCCAGACAGAAGAGTTATGCTGACAAGAGACGAAGAGACCTGACTTTCAATGTCAGAGATTTTGTGTATCTCAAAGTTTCGCCATTGAAGGGAACGCAACATTTTAGTCTGAAAGGAAAGTTAGCCCCCAGATATATCGGACCCTTCAAGATTCTGAATCATCGAGGAGAAGTATCGTATCAACTGGAACTGCCTGAAGAGATCTCTTCCATCCATAATGTGTTCCATATCTCGTTACTTCGCAAATGCCTAGAAGTACCGGAGAAGACCAAAGTTTTCAAGAACATCGATCACCAAGCCTTTGATATCAACAAGGATCTGACATATCGTGAAGTGCCCATCCATATCTTGGAGGAAGCTTACAGAACCACCAGGACCCGGAGTATCAAGTTTCTCAAGATCCAATGCAGCAACCATAATGAAGAAGAAGCCACTTGGGAGTGAGAAGATTACATTAGGACTGGGTTTCCAGATCTCTTTAGTTCCTAGTTTTCTTTCTTAAATCTCGGGACGAGATTTTGTTTAAGGGAGGAGGTTTATAACATCCCAAAACTTTAATCAAGGTTATCAAGATCCAAATCACCCAATTTAGGGTTAACAAAAACTTTTTATCATTAAAACAATTAGGAATGCATATGTGTGTTGCATTCATATAGAATTCTTTTGAATTGCCATGTTTGTTTGTTCTAAGGGTTGTAAAATGATTCAAAGATGAATTCCACATCATCTAGATCATTCCCAAGCAAAATCCAAAGAAAAAGAAATCAAATGGAATTAATAAAGGCAAATGGTCACTTTTGCCATTTTAATCCACTAGGTCACTTTAGGTGTTCCTAGAAGTCAATTCTTAACAGAAACAATTCTAACTCTTTGCACCCCTTGTTAGTACAAGTAATGATCTACCAAGGCCCACTTTGAAATCTTACAAAAAAAATTAAACTCTAATTTTAAATGGCATTTGAAAATGGAATCCATTTCATATGCATAGATCACACTTTTCTAAAAACCACTCAAATGAGTTCACCTTGACAATCCCAAGCAACCACAGATGCTTAAGCATATGACTAACACATCCACCAAAAATCTTTTCAAAATTCAATTAAAATTTTCTTGCGGCCATTGTATCGAACAGTTGGCAGGCAGAGAAATTGTGGCCTAACTAATACTATTGCTAATTGAATTCTTGTCCAGCATTTAAACCCCTCATCTCTCCTCTGTCCCATCCTAGCCTAACTAACCCACAGACAACCCCCCTCCTACCCCGCAGCGCCAGAACCGCATCGCCCGTTCTTGGTCACCGCCGGCCGAGCATGGGCAACGCACCAGAGACAGCGCCGCGCCAATCTAGCATGTTCCCTAGCTCCACCGCACCCTACCGCGATCCCCTGTCCACCCCACGGACACAGCCAGCCCCTGGACCACCGCAAAATCACCCGCGCACCGAGCCTCTGCGCCATGCACGGAGCATGCCAGAGCGCCGTCCCCGACAGGCAAGCACAAGCCACACCTCGATCCTAGCTTGCACGCGCCGCTCCGCCTTAACCCTAACACACACCCAGACATGCCCATTTCCCGCCGCGCGACCAGCAGCCGTTGTGAACCGCGTCGAGCATCGCCTCTGCCACGCAGAGCGTCGCCCTTTCCCGACCGCATACCACCGCCCCTAGCTGCACCATTGCGCCGTAGCTGACCGCCAGGAGTCAAGCCACCGTCTGCCTACACCGCCCATGCCTCTAGCGCCCTGTACCGTCGTCTCCGACGAGCCGCACCCATGCCTCTTTGCCCCTTCATCGACCCTATATAAGGAGCCCTCCCCAGCACCAATTCGCCACACTCCAACACTCCCCTCTCACCACTGATCCTTCCCTACCTTTCGCTGGAGCCGCTCGAGCAGCCGTTCACCGGAATTTCCACCGGAGCCGCCGCAGCAGAGGAGGAAGAGCCCCGTCGATTTCGTCCACCCCAGGAGCCGCCGCGACCTTGCCTGAGCCCGCCGTCGTCTCCTCATTCGATCGCCCCCATCGCCATGTTAGCTAGAGCCCTGGTAAGCCCCCATTGCACCCCCACCGAGCTGCTAGGGTTTCGTCTCACCGGCGACCAGCTCATCGTCGACGATGAATCAGAGTCGTCAATCGTAGTTCTAATCGCACGGTACACATCGCCCCGTACCGCTTCGCTTTGAGTTGTGTCGCTGACATGTGGACCCCTCTTGTCAGCTGCCCTCTGTGCTGCGGAGTGTAACTGGGCCGGCCCGTTTTGTTTCCCGCTCTGGCCTCAGAATTCAAATAATGATTTTTCTATTTAGACTTAATCTAGTTTCTATCCACTAGTTTAAAAATCAATTTAGAAAGATTTACTAAACAAAATTGAATGATTCAAATTTTGTTAGAAAGATAATTTAAATCTATATCCAAGCCTGTTGGATTTAAATCAATTAGAGTTATAGATCATCTATAGCAAAAATAACAAAATAGAGACTTTTCTACATTCAAACATTTTTCAAAAATCAACCATTATAGCTTTTGAGTTGATTCCAACTCTCAAAAATCACATTTGATAATACCTATCGGAATATGTAATAATATTTAGGTTTGCATGCAGTGACTTTGGACTAGTACCAAAATAATGCTATATAGGCATTTCTAGTCACTTTAAATCATTTAAATATTAATCTTAAACTTATTAAAAGATAATCCAACATTTAAATCACATTCCCATGTATTAGAATATATGGTGATGACATGTGTCCACATGATCCCATATTTTAATTGGAGAATATTAAGTCTTAATTAATTTCAATGAGTAGAAATTACTTTTCTCAAATAAAATAAATGAAACTAGTTCATTAAAATCTTCTAATGAATGTGATGATACTAGATCATCAAGTGTGTGCCTTAGTGTTCTAAATAGACTAGTTAAGTATTGTTTGGTGATTGTGTATCCCGTATGTATTTATAGACGATAGTACCGACCAAGTCTACGAGGAGGAGGAGTTCTACCACGAAGAAGAAGAGGAGAATTTCAACCACTGCACCAACCAAGGAAAGCCATTATTAACAATGCAAGCTAACACTTGCAAGTTATTATTGGCAAGCTAATACTTGCAAGCCATCATTAACAATGCAAGCTAACACTTGCAAGCTATTATTGGCAAGCTAATACTTGCAAGCCATCATTAACAATGCAAGCTAACCTTTGCAAGCATGATAACCTAAGCAAGATGCATTAGGAATGCTTTGGTTATACCTTTTGATTTATACCCATCCCAAGTTTTACTTACAAGTTTTACATTTTTACTTTACCATAGTTCTTTACTTTATTTATAGATAGCATAAAGAGTATAAAACTTGGCCTATCTAGTTAGACTTAGATGTCATTCTATGGCATGAGATTGAGATTAGCATCCTACCTTAGTGAACACTCTTAACTTAGTAGTTGGAGCTAAACCAAAAACTTGATCACTCTAGATGGGAATACTTGGTGAAAATGCTTATGAAAACCTTGGAATGAGGAGTCATTCTATTGAGATGTTTTGAGATGTGTTGAGAAACACAAATGGTTTATGATTATGAAAATGTTGAGGCATGAGCCTTAGCCCTTTTATAAAAACTGATGGTTGGGTTCGGATTCGATACCGTTCTAATTTTACCATACAACCACAATACCTGAATTGGGTAAGGCTTAGCCGGAAGTTTATATGCATTAGTATTGGTTCCCTTGCGGGAGAGGTTTGAGTTGAGGCTACCTCTCAATGTTGTCCACCTATGCAGTGCCCAGGATGGCAGATGGCCATGGCTGGGAGGCCAAGCTCATAGGAGAGGTGCTTATACTAGAGTGTGTAAAGGAAAGGTTATGTTTGATTATCTGCATACTAAGTACGATGATTCAGGGTTACCCCTGACATATGTATCGAATTGTGTGGTGAAAGTTTACCACCTCTGCAGAGTGTCAAACTATTCGAATAGCCGCGTCCATGGTTATGGACAGTTGGAGTGGCCATACTATTCCATTGTCAGATGTTTTCAAAATGACTTATGAAATGAATTGTGACATGACTTGACCACAACAGAGTTGTGACTATGAAAACTAAGTTCCCACTTAGGTGATTTAGAACTTTATTTTATCTTTCTTTGTTTCTGAACTCAGCTTAGGTTTCAAAGTTAACTTTACAAATAAACTTAGAACTTAGCTTTCCTACTAGAACTACTTTACTTGTTAGTGATATTTTGCGAGTACTTAAAGAGTACTCATGGATTTTGTCCCTGGCTATTCCCGTGGCCAGACTATGAGGAGGACTATCCGGAAGGAGGACAGCACGACGGCTACGACAACTACGATCATCTCCCATCGTCAGCATTGCCTGTGACACTGAAGATGGAGCCTACCGCTACGCGATTTATTCCGCTACTTGTTTGTACTAAGACTGGATCATGAGATCATTTATTTGTGTAAGACCTTATTATGGTTTTTAATGGATGATGTACTGTGATATCCAATCTGTTATGTCTCGCAAAAATGGTAATCCTGAGATTGCGATGTATGGCATAACAGGCATCTGGGATTAAAAACCCAGGTGTTGACACCGAACGTGTTGATCAAGATAGAAGTACCAACTGACATAGTCAAATATCTTTAATCAAACTTGTAACTGATCTGTATTGGACTCTAAGACCTAGCCTCTCATATATAGGCTGGGAGGAGCCGACAGAGAGGGTACCGTAGATCTGAGTGAAACACACCTCATCGTAAGTTAGATTGTATCTAGCGAATCAGCAACTCGGTAACCCTTTAATTTCATAATCAGACAGGTCTTCGACTCCCTTATTTGTCTGATAGGCCGACGAAATCACTAGCTCTCTCTTTTCTATAAAACCCAAGTTCATAATAATGGATATTATCGAGGTCAATCCTCGTCACTAGGGACTTGGTTTGTTTACATACCACATGTGTACTAATGTTTCCGCTTAATATAGTTATAGCATGACGTAAAACTTACTATGAACATTTTGAAGGAGATATTCCCTAGAGGCCAATAATAAAGTTGTTTTTTATTGATATATCTCATATGTTCATAATATTTTTGTACCATGCTATAACTATATTAAGTGGAAACATTAATATATGTGTGTTATATAAACAAACCAAGTCCCTAGTATCCTCTAGAAGACTAGTTCGTTGGGAAAACGATGATTGAGGTTTCCAGATCATGGACTTTTACGTTAATTGACAACGAGGTCGCTTCATTGGATGAATGATGTGATGTACGCACACCCAATCGTAGTATTGCAATGTGATCCAGTCACAAAGTTCAGCATTGCGGTAACTAGCAAAGCTTAGTAACTCAATCCTTAGACCATGAGATCATGTTTAATCACTATCACCTGCGACTGTTTAGATTCACATCAACCATCACACTGTAACAGGGTGATCATAAAGGTGTAAGTTGGGTATTCCAAAGGGATATGTTGAGGTGTATGCATCAAGATTGGGATTTTCCTATCCGAGTGACGGATAAATACTCTGAGCCCACTCGGTGAGATTACATCAATGAGCTTGCAAGCATGTGACTAGGTCACGGGGATATAATATCACGGGAACGAGTAAATGTGTTTGTCAATAACAAGATCGAACTAAGTATTTCAACACTGGAGATTAGATCTTGGATAAACCAGGTATTGTAGTGCAAAGGGAATGAGACTCAACGTCTTAAAGTTCAAGCGATCAATTTATTCGTGGAATGCAAAGGGGTCATCATGAGTTTCTAGACACCGTTGTTGGTCACTGATCAGAGAGAGGTCTCGATCATGTCTGAGCATTCCCAAACCGTAAGGGTGTCACACTTAAGGGTAGAGACGCTTAGGGTTGATCCGTTATCAGAAGAGAAATATAAGTGAGAGAACCGAAAATGTTCAAGGGAGAAATCGAAGATGTTCGGAGGGCTTCGAAAGGTGTTTCGAGGTGAAAGGTATTATTTAATATATGTTTATTATTAATTAAATTAATTAATTAATATATATATTTAAATAATTAAAATAGCAAAATCCACCTAATGGGCCCTCCGGGAGAGAGGGGCCATGAGGGCAAGGAGGCGTGTGCGGGGTGGAGGGCCCTCCCCACCGCCGGTCGGCCCTAGGCCTTGGCGCGTGTGGAGGTGGGGCCACTACCACCGTCGGTGGCCAACCCTCCTCCTCCCGTGGTTTAGTCCCACCCCGGGACTTAAAGGGAGGGAGTGCTCCCTTTTCCCCTATATATGTGGGAGGTTTCTCCTCCCAAATAGGTACCCATTGGCTTTTGCATTCTCTCCCTATCTCCCTCATGCGTGTGTTCCTAAGTTTGGAATGTGAACAATGAGGAAGTGCTTTATCCACCATAAGCATGTCGTCGTGCAATTGTAGCCGGTCTGGATCTTCTTCTTCCACTGTTTTGCTGGACCAGAGCCCGAGGGAAATCTCTACACCCGATGTGTGTAGTACTTCGGAGGCACCGCAAGTTGTGGTGCTGGATGCTTGAAGCCTTCTCGACCTTGAGGTCGGATATGCTTTGGCTAGATCAACAAAATTTGTCTGGGAATGTAATCCCGCTCTTGGTATTTAAAGGTATGAACACCAAATCCCACTCATTACTACACATATGCATATAGAGATCCTAGCTATGGTGTTCTTGTCATTCGGGATTTGTTTAATTTCTGCCTCGGAACCTCTTCACATTTGAGATATGACAATAAAAACATCTTTATTATTTGCCTCTAGAGCATATCTCCAATAGTCACCCACTTGCACTAGAGTACAAATAAACTAGTTTACATTTGGCAAAAATCTAACACATATTGCCTCTTTGTGCTGATCATGCCTCACTTGTGAGAGAGGTTTCGTCAATGAGTCTACAACATTCAGATCTGTATAACTTTACAAATCTTTATGTCACGATTCCTTGACATACTACCTTATCACATGATAACGCCAACGAGTCCATTTTTGAAGCGTATTTATCTTATATTTTTTGCATAATTAGAGTTAGGATTTTAGTATTTTACGGCACTCGCGTGCATCTTTTACCCTTGTTTCAATAGGATCTCAAATTATTAAGCATTTTGTGAATAAATCAATTGGGACTGCCATATTATATAATAATATGATATTTCTAAGTGATAAATATCATTTAAATGATTTTCCACGTGCCTGGGAGAAGAGAGGACGCGAGGAGAACCTATTGCAAGCTTAACGACCTGCGGTATGGGCGGAGGTTGCCCGTACTGTCTGACCGTACAACCTGTCAGGACGTCCGCCTCGTCAAATACACTCACCATGCGAAGATGGATCTGAGTTCCGACATTCACAAACACCTCCAGCCACAAAACACCACGTCAGAAAGGGACCCGAAGGAGAAACTTGGAGAAGGGAAAATCCTTGCTGCTACATGGATCATCGGAGGATAACACATCATCCCCTTCATTATCAACAACTTCTCTCATTCATCACCATCATCCCCTCTCTCATCCATTTGATCTTGTTGTAATTCCATTATACAATTGTGGGTTTGCACTTGGTTTTATCTTTGTACTTTCAATTCATCTATATCAATATGATGATGTTGTTGATTGCCTCCATGAGTGAGAAGTTCCCTTTGTTCTTGGGGATATGGAGAAACCCTAGCATTATTATGAAATGAAATAAAGATGATATATAACTTTGATCTTTGATCTATTGATTTATGATATTGCGTTAGATGTCACGCCCCAGATAAAGACCTAGTCGTGACAACCACCACATGGTTATAAAATGTGGTGCCCCGGATTTTTAGGTGATTAGTTAATTTGTGTTAAGTGTAAATTTAATTCTAATTGCTTAGATTTTGCTAAAATTTATTATTTAAATTTGGATGCTAGTATTTGGTTGCAACAAAAATGTAGTAGATCCAAATTTATATAATAAATTTTAGCAAAAATCTAAGCAATTAGAAGTAAATTTGCACTTAACACAAACTAACTAATCACCTAAAAATCCAGGGCACCACATTCTACCCACCTTATTAGAATTTTGTCCCTGAAATTCAACAATAAAAACAAACTTACATTTTCTTTCAAAAATAGCATGCATGATCAAGCCAAACGATCATTAGAAAAAATATAAAAAATCGTGGGTATGTAATCTAACATGCATGACTTAGTCTGATGTATTTCTAGTCAAACAAAAGGTCATAGGATCAAACAAAATATTCTAAAATGTTGGTAGTAATTCTGAACAAGAAAACATGCATAAAAGGTTACTTGCGAAACTGTCTAACGATCTAGCCATTTTGCCCCCTAATCCTAAACTTATAGCTCTGATACCACTTTATTGTCATGCCCCGAGACCCGGCCTGGTAGAATGACAACTGCCACGCGTATATAGACCTGGAGGCATATATATCCATAAGGCTAAAAATACAAGCAAAAGCTGGTATAGTGGATCTGGAGACGCTCCTTATATTAATTTTACAACTTTCTTTTATATTTACAAAAGAATACAACTAGGTTCTCTAAGTCGCTTCCTATCCCACCAGTCCCAGCTTATTCTTTGGGTGAGGATCTCATCTGCTGCGCAACTTTGGTAAAAACATTGGGAGCAAGGATGAGTATAAAATGTACTCAGCAAACTAACCATACATGCAATCATATAAATTGTAAAATAGACTTTGATTTTTAAAAACAGGTGAATAAAGTAATTAGGCAAATTAAAAACGCATGGTGTGACACATGAAAGTAAGCATTCACAAACCCGCGAGCCACAGGGGTTAATATTAACGTTTTTACACTCTGTAGAGGGGTACTCCGACGTCGACAGCCTCAACTAGAACCACATGTGCCTCTAGAAGAGTAGAGCCCTTTGACCCACTAAAACCCCGGACACCTGAATTTACTAATGCCGATGGCTCCTACGGATCCATCACCAACACGTTCCGTTTCAGGGTTGTCCCTAGCAAAAAAACTCAGCCAGTCTCATACATGGATTATGACTGGTACAATGCGGTTACCTTCGTAGCACCAAGTTTTCTTTATAAAAAGAGTCTTATAAATTCTCATGTTATTTCTAAATCCATATTCATGCCATATACCCGGCTCGTATTGGTGGCTCCGGTCGATTCATCACCATATAAGACACCGGCGTATTAGCCCACGAATATTTTAAAGAATATTCATATATCACATACTATCAAATAAAGCATCATAATTTAATAGAAAAAACGTACTTTACAAAGTATGTGAAAAAGGTATGAAAAGCTTGCCTGAAAATAAATATATGCCTTCATGAAATAATAACTCCAATCGATATAGATTGTCCAATAGAAAACTAACGATCAACTAAACTGATAGCAGTAACTATACTCCCAGTCAGCTCTACCTCTATGGTGAACAACGCCTCTGTCTATGTACACTCTTCGTCCAAGATACATATGCCTAAAAACACTCCGGTAGATCGCCTCTCCGTTACGATGGATCAATACTTCGGCAGCACCTCCCCTTTGTATTTCCTCCCATGCATACTAATATAAATTCCCATCGCATCTTTGCATCTTTCCTCCCATGCATACTAATATAAATTCCCATCGGCATCTTCATGTTGCTACCGTGAGCTCTCTCAATCTCTCCATGTCTCGCCCTCTCTATCTAGTCTGGTCTCTCAATTCTCTCGGTCTCCTAAGCTAGGGTGTGTGTGAGACATCGGCAGCGCTACTCCTATTTATAGGATGTGGAACCGCCTAAGTGTCTAAAAATATCTTGGCCACTTTGTCGCTTGACCCTTCCACGCACATAAGAATCGATGGCAGCAAAGCCTCGTGGACACCATGCAGTGAGACCACTTACCTACATTGTTGACTAATCTACAAGAAGAGTGCCAGCACATCCTAACTTCCTCTAGCAAGAAGCCACGTTTCACTGCATATTGAGTGTCGTGGATAAAATCAGGCCGACATGCATGAGCCCAAGCCAAACTCCATTCCTATTCTTTCTTTCAGATTCTATACGCTAAAAATTATTGTAGGCAGCTCCAATGACATGCAAAAGTACTACTAGATCATGCACTAATAGTACCAATTTTTATTGCCAACTTAAATTATCTACTACATTTTTGTTGCAACCAAATACTAGCATCCAAATTTAAATAATAAATTTTAGCAAAAATCTAAGCAATTAGAAGTAAATTTGCACTTAACACAAATTAAATAATCACCTAAAAATCCAGGGCACCACATTAGATATCTCTCTCTAGATGGTATATGAAGTCGACCATATAATATTTGCCTTTGGGACTAAACAGAGGGAACTACACTTTGGACGTGTATGGGGGTATGTTTGGTGCTATTTTGTGACTGCAAGCATTGGCTTATAACCTACACGATAAAAGGAGGATTAGGAGAGATTCACTAAGCTCATAACGATATCCATGAGGAAACCCTTAATTATAGTGGTTTGTAGAAGTGACTTTCTCATGGACATCGTAGTGGTTATTTAGAGATGACCTCATCACTTAACTAGTAGAAGTGGCTTGCTCACGAGACTTGCCGGTGAACATATATTATGGAGCTCTCTCCATACATATAATGACGAAAGATATAGGTTATCCTAATCACAAGTTATTCTCACATGCTAGTGGTGTATCCTACATCCCTGAGAACATTTAAGCCTTATTGAGTTCGAACACCGGTCCTAACACACTTGTTACTTTGCTTAGTTGCTTTCCGTACTTTCTTGCACACAAACACAACACCCTTTAAACACTCTTTACTTAAGATCAAAGGCAACTACAAGTATCATTTGGTAGATAGTGACGAGGGGCATAAAGACCTTAACCAAATATCTCTTTGTGTGTTTGATACTCTTATTTCGAAACTAGCTACAATTGATCTGTGCACTTGCAGTCATCAAGCTATTTTATGGCGTCGTTTCCGGGAAGCTAAGCGGTTTTGGTATTTGTCTTAAGTTGCTAATTCTATTAATTGTTTTACTAAAGTTGTTTACTAGTTTTAGGTGAACATCATGACTACACTTTGGATGATGAATCATCTTTATGCAACCAAATACCTCAGCAAGTTTAATAGAGGTTTCGTTAAGGAATTCACGAGGGGAAGCAAACAAGAATACGAGGTTAACCCTTGTTTCATCGCTATTATTCATGAGAAAACTTTTGAAGGAGATGATCCTGATGAGGATCCATATGCTCACTTAATGCATTTTACCGAGTTATGTTGGACACTAAAATTGAAAGGCTATTCTGATGATGAATTAAAACTTAAATTGTTTAGCCAGTATCTAACCAACACTACTCTAGCATGGTATAGAATTTTCCCTGTAGATAAAATTAACACTTGGTAAAAGCTTAAAGGAGAATTTATATTTCGATTCTTTCCCAAAGTTAAGATAACTAAGGTAAGAAGGGCGATCATGAACTTCAAGAATCGCCCAGGGGAAGGTTTGGAAGAGCTTTCAAAAGGTATAAATCTATTCTTAATAGATATCCCCACCATGATTTACCTGAACGGTATGTTTTACATATTTTATATGGGGACTTAATCAAGAAATAAAGCACGAACTTGACTCAAACTACGGAGGTTCCCCTTTATGGAACTAACTATTACTAAATCTTGGGCACTTTTAGAAAGAATTCATTGTAATAGAGAAACTCGGGGATTTGATTTAGGCGAGGAAGGAGGTATAGAAATTGAATATGATTGTCTAAATTCTTACAAGGAATCCGATAAGGTTAAGGAAACTGCTAATGAACTTCAAATTGATGATGATATTATCTTGCAGATCCTTCAGTCTTTTATAGAACACATTGAAGCTCCGAAAAAAAGAATGGCTTAAATATACTCCACCACCTAAGCAACTTGAAGATGTAGAAATGGAAACTGTGGCCCTGTAGAGCCACTAAGTGAAAGGGAATTGTATGTTGACCCACTTACTTTCCCAAGGATGGTGAGAAAACATATGGTAGCCCAACAACTTGAAGAATACTTAGAAGAGGAAAGGATGATCCTCAAAAAGTTAGAGGAAGAGGCAATGATAGAAGAAATTGTTCAAGGGAGCATGCAGTAGATGGGTGAGACAACTAAAGAAGATATATTGACTATGTATGTGCATTGCAATATAGTTTAACTACACACCGAAGCCTCTCAATTTGTTGAAGGGAAGATAAAAGCTAAACGTGTTGATAAACCTATTATTCCTTGCACCTTTGGTGAATCCTCTTATTATGACCTTTGTGATATTGGAACAGATGTTAACATTATCCCTTATAACTTTTACTTAGATATTCAGGATGAACTCAAACTAGCTGAATTAGAAGATACTGATATGAAAATTATGCTAGCGCATAAAACACTCAGAATTCCTATAAGAATAATTAGAGATGTTCCAATTTGTATTGGACCTTATAAGTACCCTATTGATTTTGTATTTGTTCGTATGCCTACTGATTTATATAGTCCAATTATTTTTGGAAGAACTTCTCCGAATAACGCAGGAGCAGACATTGACTGTAAAAATGAGACGGTCTCTCTCAACATTGGTGAAGTTAAAATGAATTTCCATTTTTCTAAATTCCAACACGAGCCAACTTATGAAGAGTTTGAAGAACATAAGCAAGAGCAAGAAGAGTAAGGTAACATTACTATCCTTGATGCTATATTTTGTGAGACTCCTAATGATAAGCTAGAAAGAAGCTTGGTTGAAAATGATATTCTTCCTGAAGATATAGAGAAAATGGAAATTGATGAATATCTTAACTCTGTACTTATAGTTGATCCTGAATTGAATCAAATTTATGAGACACCAAAGAGAAAAGGATATGATGAGTTTCCCCCTCCTACACTCAAACCCCTTCCTAAAGAATTGAAATATAGGTTTCTTGATGGTACTAACAAATATCCTGTTATTATAAGTTCTAATCTTGTAGAGAAGAAAGAGTGATATTTAATGATAGTTTTAAGGATGCACCGTAAGGCTTTTGGTTATACTATGGATGATCTTGGATGTAGGTATCATTTTTCATGTGGAGGGAAGTTGATGCAGCCCGTCCTACGGACGCTTCTACATCTATACCAACAAGTCCCCCAAGTGGACCCATGACTCGTGCCCGACCCAAACTCCTACAAGCTAAGGTGAACTCACTTCTCTCCTCGTGCCAATTTGATACCTCCTTGGATGGTGTGCTACTTCATACCTCTACTCTGTGCATCATTAGGTACGAACCCCCGCCGCGTCGACCCACGAGCCCTGAAGCTGCACCTGAGCTGAAGCTGCCTGAGCCGGAGTGTCTGCCCGAATCCAGCCGGAGTGTCTGGCGCAGCCGGAGTGTCCGGCCTGCCCCAGCCCGAACCTGGCGTGGACATTCAGAAGGTCAAATCGGACACTTCCCGGACACCACCCGGAGTGTCCAGCCACCCCGGACTGTCCGGCAGTTCCGACCCGGACTGTCCGGCCTGAAGATGGGCCTGCGAGCCTAGCTAGGCCCTATGGCCATGTACCCCTCTACTTCGCCCAGAACTCTACTTTAATGCCTGAATTACCCCTGAACTTGTGGTTGGCCTATATATAGTCCCCCACCTCCATTGTAAACCCTAGGCATGATATTGGAATTAGTGGAAACCCCTTTGTGGATCTATCTAATTCTTGCCTCATGCTCCTTGACTAAGGAGCACCAATATCCCCAAACCTTGTTGGAGTTTACATCGTGCCTCCGCGTTGTACAAGGCCTAGGCAACGGTGTTCCTTTGCCTAGACGTCAAGATCTCACCGAGTATCCCATCTCGTCGGGCCGGTTCGAGAGAGAGTCCTCCGCCCGACACCGATCCTAGGGATTGCGCCGGACCGGTCACCGCCGGCGTAAGCTATTGGTCTGTATCGTGGTTTTTTGTGTGTGTGTTCATCGCGTTCTTCTTGCGTGTGTTCGTGTGTTCATCCTCTCCCTCCTCTCCCCACAATCCATCCTCGATTTGAAAGGGAATTGTGAAAGATCGGGCCACCCTAGAGGTTTGCCCTCAATAGAAGTGATTAGGTAAGTCATGTTCATTGTGTTCCAAAGAAAGGTGGGTTTACTGTAGTCCAGAATAAACACAATGAGCTAGCCCCTACTCGAACTATCATTGGTCATAGGATGTGCATTGATTTTAGAAAACTTAATAAGTAAACTTGAAAGGATCACTACCTTTTTCCATTTATAGATCAAACTTTAGAGGGACTTGCTATGCACTCTCATTTTTGTTACTTAGATGGATACTATGGTTTTTCTCAAATAGTTATACATCCAGATCAACTAAAAACAACATTCACATGTCCTTTTGATTTATATGCCTATCGGCATATGATTTTGGTCTTTGTAATGCACCTGCTATCTTTCAAAGATGTATGACCGCTATATTTGTTCATTATGTTGAAAATATTATGGAAGTATTCATGGACGACTTCTCGGTCTATGGGACTTCGTTTAACCATTGCCTCCATAATATTCATAAGGTTTTGCAGATATGTGAAGACACTAACCTGGTTTTGAATTGGGAAAAAGTGTCACTTTATGGTTCAAGAAGGTATAGTACTTGGTCACAAGATCTCAAGTAAGGGCATAGAAGTTGATACAACAAAAATAGAAGCAATAGAGAGGCTACCACCTCCTCGGGATGTAAAAGGTATAAGAAGTTTCTTAGGCCATGCAGGGTTTTATAGAAGGTTTATTAAGAACTCCTCTAAGGTTGCAAGACCACTAACTAACCTTTTACAAAAGAATGTTACTTTTAATTTTGATGAAAACTGCTTTACTGCTTTCGCCATATTAAAACAAGCCCTTCTTAATGCTCCTACTATTAAACCACCAAACTAGAAAAAGCCTTTTGATTTATTTTATGAAGCTAGTCATGAAGCCGTGGGAGCTGTTCTTTGTCAGCGTGATGGTGTTGAACTTAATATCATTTATCATGCTAGTCGTACCTTGAACGGTGCTCAAAAGAACTATCTAATGGCAGAGAATGAACTTTTTATTGTTATTTTCTCATGTGATAAATTTAGATCTTATATAATTGACTCAAAAGTTAGAGTGCACACTGATCATAATAGCTTAAAAGAAATTCTTGAAAGAACTAACGTTAAACCAAGGATGATCCATTGGACTATACTTTTGCAAGAGTTTGACTTGCAGAACTTGCAAAGAAAAGAGAAACATGTTGACACACCAATGATGATTGAAGAAATGAGACCACGAGAAGGAGTGTCATCAATATGCATACCTCAGACACTCTTCGTATCGAAATATTTTTTTGTTTCTCTTTGTAATGGTTTTAGCAATTTCTTGCGACCAACCATATTCAAAGGAAAGAAGAAAATAATCAAAAAATTTAAGGGAGGAAAGACCTCAAAGCAAACTTCATAGTCACTAGGTAAGCAAGGTAATACCATCCTTGCTCTTCTATGATTTTAGTCACTGTTTTGTTGTTCCCGTTTTCATTTTTGAGCTCTTTGCATTTTTTGAGGTCATTGCCAGTTTTCTGACACTAGTACGGATGGATGGTACGGCCACACCCTCCCGTACCGTAGGTCGTTAAGCTTGCAGTACCTTGTTCCCTTTTTATTTTTTATTTCATGGATCATAATGACCGGATAGTATGGGTGTCTCCCGTCGCACGCCAGGTCATTATTCCCCCTGTTTTCTTTCATCTCGTTTTGTACAAAAAAAACTTTACCACCTCAGAAAGGTCGGTAGCTGCCATACGTGCGGACCGTACATGGCAACCCCGCCCGCACCATTTATTTGGAAAGATTTACTGACATCGGAGGTTGAGGTTTTTGGAAGTATGTCGGGTACAGGCGTCTCCCGTACTGTTGGTCGATACGGGCTCCAATTTTTCCCTTTTTCTCATTTTCTTTCCTATTTTGTTTGGATTTTTTTCTTGGCTGACCCTTTTACCTCTATTACGAGTTTTTCCCTACTGCTAACCCTTCATAAGCCTTCCTAGAGGTCTTTCTTCTTCTTTTATGAACAGATCTCACCCATGTTGTTCCTATCCTCTAAGAACCTCACAACTATGCCTAAACCATGGAACATTGCTCAAGCTAAGAGAGACTATCAAGGATCCTCCTCGAGGGGCGTGATCTCGAAAGATGTCAAGAAGATAGCCATCAAAGATAAGGTAGAGGAATAATCCCGGTGCAATCAACTAGCAGTTGAAGATAGATTCAAGTTGATGGAGATGATCAAGGACGACCGTAAGGTATTTAGCTTCATGGTAGGTCAAGATGGTGATTTTGAAGAGGTCCAGCTCAATCAAAAGGAAGAAGGGGATTCTTAATTGGAAAATCTGAAGAATCAAGGAAAGGAGATGCAAGCCTCTCTTGATAATCTTGATCGATGTATCAAGAAGATTAAGGAATCCCCGGGATCTTCTAAGCATATTGAACCATTGCGTCATTATCTAGATCAGATGGATCTGGAGATAATGAAAGGGTTGGAAGTTAACCTCGACGTTTAGCCTTCGAGCCATTGAAACTCAGAAGCAAATGATTGAGATGTACAAAGCATGTGTGGCTCATCTAGAAACAATTAGCGAGCAGCGCAGAATTCGCATCATGATCCTTGAGGCAACAAACAGGACACTCCATGAAAGGCTCTATAGTGCAAGGTCTCCTTCTTTGAAATAGAATACTTTACGGTATCGAATCATCACGAGGAATTATTTGATCCCACTTGGCTTGATTCTAAGCTTGGGGAGATCTGTAACACCTTGTAATCTATCTTTCAACTTTAGCATGTTTACCTTCCTGCATGCATGATAGGTTTTTAATTCCAAAGTTCACATTAGTTGCATGATCAACTTCCTTGGTCAAAGGAAAGAGTTATATCCAATGAGTTTTGAGACTTTATGATATTTGAAGTAATTTTGATTTATGATTATTATATTAGATGTATGAATTAGGATGAGTGCTATGATACTTGTACCACCGTTATGATTTTAGGGTCTTCCACACCAATAAAGTATTGATAATATATGAAAATTTTGGTATCATGTTATAATCACTAGTTTAAATCAATAAGAGCCATAAAGGGTATTAACATGATACAAAATTTGTTGATGAAACATAAGGAAAAGTATGCTATCAAAGAATCAAAAAGAAAGGTGCAAGTTGACAAGGTGCGCAAACAATAATCATAGACTATTCCCTACTCAATCAAGTGCCCATCTAGATAAACTTGATGATTTTATAATCTACTGAATCTCTAAACTTCATATAAATTATTAATACAAAAGGTGTGGAAGCCTCTAAGTCATGTGATGTGTGAGAGTGTGATATGACTCACGATGCAGATCTATATCTGATATTGTAATTATGCTTCGATTGCCTCATTTATTGTAACAACTCATGCCTCATGAACATGATGACCTTGTCCACAAGTCACTACCTTGCTCGGGAACGAGCAAGTCTAGCTTGGGGAAGTTGATGAGTCCATTTTTGAAGCATATTTATCTTATGTTTTTGCATAACTAAAGTTAGGATTTTAGTATTTTACGACGCTCGCACGCACCTTTTATCGTTGTTTCAACAGGATCTCTAATTAAGTCTTTTGTGAATATATCAATTTGGACTGTCATGTTATATAATAATATGATATTTCTAAGTGATAAATGTCATTTAAATGATTTTCCACATGCCTAGGTGAAGAGATGATGCGAGGAGAAGCTACTGCAAGCTTAACTACATGTGGTACAGGTGGAGCTTGCCCATACTACCTGACATGACGTCTGCCTCGTCAAATACTCTCACCACAGGAAGAAGGATCCAGATCTGACATTCACAGGCACCTCCAGCCACGAAACACCATGCTAGGACGGGATCTAGAGGAGGAACTTGGAGAATGGAAAATTCTTGCTGCTACACGGATCATCGGAGGAAAACACATCATCCCCTTATCATCAACTACTACATCTCATTCATCACCATCATCCCCTCTCTCATCCATTAGATCTTGTTGTAATTCCATTAACCTTTGTACTTTCAATCCATCCATATGAATTATGATGATGTTGTTGATTGCCTCCATGAGTGAGTAGTTCCCTTTGTTCTTGGGGAGATGGAGAAACCCTAGCATTATTATGAAATGAAATAAAGATGATTTATATGTTTGGTCTTTGATCTATTGATTATGATACTATGTTAGATCTCTCTCTCTCTCTAGATGGTATGTGAAGTCGACCACATAACATTTGCCTTTGGTACTAAAGAGAGGGAACTACCCTTTGGACGTGTATAATGTCCGGTGCTATTATGTGACTACAAGCATTGGTTTATAACCTACACGGTCGAAGGGGGATTAAGATATATTCACTAAGCTCATAACGATATCCATGGGGAAACCATTAATTGTGTTGGTCTATAGAAGTGACTTGCTCGCAGGCATCAAAGTGGTTATTTAGAGATGACCTCATCACTTGACTCGTAGAAGTGGCTTGGTCATGAGACTTGTTGGTGAACATCTTATAATGGAGCTGTCTCTACACATTGTATCCACACATATCATGATGAAAGATATAGGTCATCCTAATCATAAGTAATTATCATATGCTAGTGGTGTATCCTACAGCCCCGAGAACAACCTTAGTGAGTTCCAACACTAATCCCAACACACTTGTTACTTTGCTTACTCGCTTTGTTTATTTTCTTGCACACAACACTCTTTAAATACTCTCTACTTGAGATAAAATGCAACTTACAAGTATCCTTTGGTAGATAGTGATGAGGGGCATAAAGACCTTAACCAAATAGCTCTCTATGGGTTCGATACTTGATACATTGTAGATGTATCTATAATGTTTTATGTTCCATGCTTAGTTTTATCTACTTTCTTCTATTTTGTCCACACTTTGGAGTACTTTTCATATGATTTCTTGGACTAACCTATTAACAAGAGCCATAGTGCCAGCTACCTATTTTCAGTTGTTTTTGGTTCCAAGAAAGTCAGAAAATGAATATTCTCGGAATTGGACGGGACAAAAGCCAAAGTCATTATTTTACCGAGGGACACCTGGAGCCACAATACGAGACGGAGAGGGGCTGGGGACCGGCCACACCACCTGGCCGCGCGGCTAGGCCTGGCCCACGCCAGGGGGTTGTCTGGCCGCCCCAGGCACCCCCTCGGCCTCTCCTTCCGCCTATATATTACCTCTGATATGGAAACCCTAAGTACCCAATCAAAAATCCACGAAAGAGTCTGTAGCCGCCGTCATCTCCATCCCTAGATCGGGAGGGATCTGAAGCTCTTCCCGGCACCCTGCCGGAGAGGGGAATTCACCCTGGAGGCCTTCTTCATCATCATGCAAGCCTCCGGAGTGATGCGTGAGTAGTTCATCTCTGGACTACGGGTCCATGTAGTAGCTAGATGGCTGGTTCTCCTCCTTTGTGCTATCATGTTTAGATCTTGTGAGCTCCGTTCATGATCAAGATCATCTATTTGTAATTCTGCATGTTGTGTTTGCGGGGATCCGATGGATATTGAGATGCTATTTCAGATTGATTATTGATTCTATCATGTCTTTGTTATTTGTGATCTTGCATGCTTTCCATTGTTAGTAGCTATCTTGGCCAAGTAGATGCTAGCAACTCCAAGAGTTAGTATTTTTGCTCGATAGTGGGTTCATGCCTCTGGTAATCTAGGGAAGTGATAGAAATCTCTAAGGTACTAGATGTGTTGTTGCTACTAGGTAGAAAACAACAATCCTTTGTTCATAGAACAATCGTATTGTTTACTTTACACGCAATTCGTAATGCAATTATCCGTTGCTTGGAACTTAATACTGGAGGGGGTTCAGATGATAACCTGAAGCTGGATTATTAGTCATAGATGCAGTTGGATGGCGGTCTATGTATAATGTTGTAATGCCCAATCGAATCTCAAAGGAGTCAAGATGATTAGTATATGCTTGTATGCTTTCTCGATGTTTGTCATTTGCCCTGTGGTAATTTGTTCACCCAACATGTTATCTATCTTAAGGAGAGCCACATCTAGTGAACTATGGACCCTAGTCCTTTCTTTTACTTTCAATCTACAATCAACTGTTTACTGCTTTGTGTTTACTTTCTGCAAACTATTACTTCCTTCCATTCGATACGTTTAATCCTTTGTTTTCAGCAAAACCGGTGAGATTGACAACCTCATCGCAAGTTGGGGACAGAGTTCTGTGGTTGTGTTGTGCAGGTCTCCATGTTGCTGCTGGCACCGGTAGTGCGCCCTGCCAAAGTTCAGCTAGCTTCACCTTTGGGGTGTTTCCTTGCTCCTACTGGATTGATAACCTTGGTTTCATAACTAAGGGAAACTTACTGTTGTGCTCATCATACCTTCCTCTTGGGGTTCCCCAACGAGCTTGCTAGTACACGAGTCAGCAAGTATTTTTCTGGCGCCGTTTCCGGGGAGTCAAGGACATCTTCACAAGGGGAGTCCCTCATAACCAATCTCTTTACTTTGTTTTTTTTGTTTAGTTTATTTTTGCTTTGTTTGCTTGTTTCTTTATCAAAAACACACAAAAATTAGTTTTACAAGTTTGCTTTCTTTATTAAAAACACAAAAAAATGACTACTCTTGAAAACACTAAGTTGTGTGACTTCACTAGCACCAACAACAATGATTTTATGAGCACACCTATTGCTCCACATGTGCCTGAAGCTACTTTCTTTGAAATAAAACCTGCTTTACTCAATCTTGTTATGAGAGAATAATTTTCTGGTATTGGTAATGAAGATGTTGCTTCCCATCTAAATAACTTTGTTGAACTTTGTGAGATGCAAAAGCATAGGGATATAGATGGAGATATTGTTAAGCTTAAATTGTTTCCTTTCTCGTTGAGAGGAAAAGCTAAAGAGTGGTTAAATTCCCTAACTAGGAATAGTATTGATTCTTGGACTAAGTGCAAAGATACTTTTATTGGAAAATACTATCCTCTTGCTAAGATTATATCTATGAGAAGTGAAATAATGAAGTTTAAACAATCTGATAATGAACATGTTGCTCAAGCTTGGGAAAGAATGAAATCTTTGGTAAAGGATTGTCCCACTAATGGACTGACTGCTTGGATGATTATCCAAACTTTTTATGCAGGATTGAACTATTCTTCAAAAAAACCTATTGGATTCTGCTACTGGAGGTACCTTTATGACCATTACTTTGGGTGCTGCAACAAAGCTTTTGGATAATATGATGGTTAACTATTCTGAATGGCATACTGAAAGAGCTCCACAAGGTAAGAAGGTAAATTCTGTTGAGGAAACCTCCTCCTTGAGTGATAAGATTGATATTATTATGTCTATGCTTGTTAATGGAAAAGCCCATATTGATCCAAATAATGTTCCTTTAGCCTCTTTGGTTGCTCAAGAAGAGCAAGTTGATGTGAACTTTATAAGAAATAACAATTTTAGCAACAATGCCTACAGGAATAATTTTGGTAACAACAATTATAAGCCATATCCTCCCAACAATGGTAATGCTTATGGAAATTCCTACAACAACAATAGGAGTGCTCCCTCTGAACTTGAAGTTATGCTTAAAGAATTTATTAGTAAACAAACTGCTTTCAATAAAACTATTGAGGAAAAACTCTCTAATGCTCAAAGAAATATAGCATCACTGGCTGAAGCTCAATCTTCTTTGAATAAAATGGCTGCTAAACCTGAAACTATTGATAATCCATTTGCATCTACTAATGCCATACAAGTTAGAATTGATAAAAATGTTAGACTATTAGCTGATCTGCATGCTAAGTGGGAAAGAGAAGATGAAATTGCTAGAAACATTAGTGTTTCTACTATCACTACCAGTAGTGTTGAGGCTAGTAATAGCTCTACTACTTTAGATGATAATTATGATTTTGATCTTGATGGTTGCAATATCTCTGAAGTTATTAAGTTCCTACAAAAGCTTGCTAAAAGTCCTAATGCTAGTGCTATGAATATGGCCTTTACAAAACACATTACTGATGCTCTCATAAAGATTAAAGAAGAAAAGATGAAACATGAAACTTCTATTCCTATAAAACAAGAAGATGGTTGGGAACCCATCATTAATATGAAAGTGAATGATTTTGATTTCAAAGCTTTATGTGATCTTGATAGTAGTGTTTCTATTATACCTAGAAGGATTTATGATATGCTTGATTTGCCACCACTTGAAGATTGTTATTTGAATGTCCCACTTGATAATAATGCTAAAAAGAAACTCATGGGGAGTATTAATGATATTCTTATTATGGTTAACAATGCCTATGTCCCCGTTGATTTCTATGTTTTGGATGTTGAATACAATGCTTCTTGTCCTATTACTTTGGGAAGACCTTTTCTTAGAACTGTTGGTGCCATTATTGATATGAAAGAAGGCACCATTAAATATCAACTCCCACTTAAGGAAGGTATAGAACACTTCCCTAAGAAGAGAGAGAAGATTTGTTTTGCCTCTCCTATGAAAACAAAATTTGCTCCTAATGCTTCTTCATTTGAGAACACTTGATTCTTTTTGTTGCTTCTTATGTCTAAGTTAAAGGCGTTAAAGAAAAGTACTTATTGGGAGATAACCTAAAAGTTTTAGATGAGTCTTGTAAGTTATTACTTCAGTAATAACCGCTCATTATTCTTTTTATTTGCTTTTTGTGCCAAGAGTAACCTCTAATGAGAGAGAAGTAATGATTGGGAAAGTTGTTGTCCCGAAACAGATTTTTGTGCTTCACCGTAAAAATTCGTGTAAAATCTCTGTACGTCCTTTTGATTCGTGAATTTTTGTGCTTCTGCCCCAGGTTGTTATCTAACTTTAGTTAGTTTAACACTTTTTGATTTGAGCAAACAGAAAGGTCTTCGAAAAAATTCGTCTTTACCTGCTGGTCTGTTTTGACAGATTTCTGCCATTTTCTGCATTTGCTTCTTGTTGGTTCCTTTTTGAGTTCTTTTGGGGAATTGAGATTTTTGAGGGAAGTGTTACAATAGCTTGTGTTTTAATGGAAGTTTTATTGATATTGGAACTGAACCTAAAAGACCTATTATCTTGAGTGAACTAATGTTGCTAATAAAGATTGTGTGAAGTTTTGTATGAAGGAAAAATTTCAGGTGTATGGAAGGAATGAGTAATGAGATGAAGGATGGACTAAAGCTCAAGCTTGGGGATGCCATGCGTGTCACCCTAAGAAATATCCAAGAAGTACAAGCGTCAAAGCTTGGGGATGCCCAAGGCATCCCCCTCTTCATTAATAAAAATTCCAGGTTTCTTCCAAACGCTTCATTTTTATTGTTTCATGCACAGTTGTGTTGTTCTTGGAGCATCTGCTTTTTCGTTTTTGTTTTGGTTTTTCATTTGATTGGTTTTCTTAGTTTTCTGAATAAATTGGTTGGACCCCCTCTTTCATACATTGGTTTTCAAATAGTTTGGTTTGGATTGGAAAAGAGTAGGAAAGTTCATGCTTAAATGTTAAAGAGAGCTTGTTTTTGACTGTGGCCTATGCTTTGTAATGCCATGCTTGATATTGTTTTGGCTTTATGCTTAGTGATTCTTTGCTGTAGCATGACTTGTTATAAACAATTTAAATTTCTTAATGTGCCTTTGAAGAATCATGCGTTGTTTTAGCATATTAAAGCATAGTATTGTGGTATTCTCCTTTGATGCTTTATTTGGGTTGACTTGGAACATTCTCACACCAAGTTATGACTTTCCCAAGTCACCATAGCCTTTATGATCCTTTAGTTTTCAACTTGTAGTATCACTTTATGCTTTGATCAATGATGTTTTGTCGCTTTGCATAATTATGGCCATCATTGCTCTCTTAGTTTGTCGCTCCCAGTCTTTTGCTAGCCTCCATAACCAAGTATGAGTTCCACTCATGCATCCAACTCCTTAAACCAAGTTATTCCAAAGAGTCCACCATACCTACCTACTAGCATATGCTATTCCAAGTATATTCATGTTTTTATCTACCTTCCAAATTAAACTTGTTATGAGAAAACTAGTGATTAAAGCTCTCACGAACTTGATGGCACACTTTACTTTTCTTGCCCTTAATAAACTTGAACCATTGTGTCGTCTGTGTTGTATGTGCTTGCACTTATTTGTTGGGGATTAGCAGAACCATGCTGTCATGGGGAACGCTTTCAACATTGCACGGGTACTTCGTACCTAGTTGATATCATGCTCTTTTGTCTATGGATGTCGTCGGTATTAAATGAAAGGGGAGCTTGTAAGTCCATGGAGTTATGTATGTGTGTTAGAGAAACGCCTAGGCCGCTGGTCTAATCCATGCTAACATGGTGGAAACCTGCAGCGTAACCATAATGAGCTGTCTATGAAGCATTCTTCTAAAAAAAAGAGTCTGATATTGAGAAAAAAAGAGAAAGAAAAAAAGAGATTATGAAAAGAGGAAAGAGAGAAAAAAGCACCATATTCCCATGGTAAATAAGAAAATTGCTGAGATGCTCGTTGTCTGCTTGCCTTGTCATTTTGATATGGGGATTCTTCCGTATCATCGGGCAAGGGGTGCCCCGTTGGCAGTTCTCTATGATACACATGTACTTACGACGACAAGAACTTACCGGTGACTAAACTTGAGTAGCATGAGGAGCGACCCTCGTATTCAAGGGACATGAGATTTCCAACTTATACTCCGTCAAGCATATACACCATAGTTTGTTCACTTTAACATTAATCACTTCAAGATGCTTATGATAGGGGCAATGAGAGATGAAAGCTATTAAGTACCATAATTTTTGGAAGCTCTTTATGAGACTTGAATCCCTACTTCCTTCTATGAAGGCCTTTCTTCCACTTATATATTGAGTCTCCACCTTCTATCTTTATGCACTTACTTTGAGAGCATAGTGGCCATTCTTAGTTCTATGTGCATTGTCCCAAGACTTGTTGATTGATGCATACCTTGATATTGCTTGTTTTAAACTATTTGTATCTAGTCACGCTTATGAACTTTGAAGGTGTCCTATGCATTTATGTTTGCTACTCTATGAGGGACAAGCTGAATACTATTATACTATGTTTTCTTTATGTGAAACAAACAAACGTCTTGCAAAGCATTGTTATTCATGAATCTTTTGTTTGTGCCTTTTCATGTTGCAACATAGTTTCTTTGTCTTATTGCTAGAACTTTGTCTTTCATGTTATGATTGAAGTACTATGATCCCAGCTTTGAATGTTTTACAAATACTTTGATCAAGTTTATGATGGTGCATGTCACCTCAAAAATTATTCTTTCTTTTTATCACTTACCTACTCGAGGACAAGCAGGAGTTAAGCTTGGGGATGTTGATACATTGCAAATGTATCTATAATTTTTGATATTCCATGCTTGGTTTTATCTACTTTCTTATGTTTTGTCCACACTTTGGAGTACTTTTCATATGATTTCTTGGACTAACCTATTAACAAGAGCCACAGTGCCAGCTGCCTGTTTTCTGCTGTTTTTGGTTCCAGGAAAGTCAGAAAATGAATATTCTCAGAATTCGACGGGACAAAAGCCAAAGTCATTATTTTACCGAGGGACACCTGGAGCCAGAATACGAGATGGTGAGGGGCTGGGGCCCGGCCACACCACTTGGCTACGCGGCCAGGCCTGGCCCACGCCAGGGGGTGGTCTAGCCGCCTCGGGCACCCCCTCGGCCTCCCCTTTCGCCTATAAGATGCCTCCGATACAAAAAGCCTAAAGACCCGATCAAAATTCCACGAAAGAGTCTGTAGTCACCGTCATCTCCATCCCTAGATCGGGAGGGATCTAAAGCTCTTCCCGGCACCCTGTCGGAGGGGAGAATTCACCCTAGAGTCCTTCTTCATCACCATGCAAGCCTCCGGTGTGATGCGTGAGTAGTTCATCCTTGGACTACGGGTCCATGTAGTAGCTAGATGGCTGGTTCTTCTCCTTTGTGCTACCATGTTTAGATCTTGTGAGCTCCGTTCATGATCAAGATCATCTATTTGTAATCCATACATGTTGTGTTTGCGGGGATCCGATGGATATTGAGATGCTATTTCAGATTGATTATTGATTCTATCATGTCTTTGTTATTTGTGATCTTGCATGCTTTCTGTTGTTAGTAGCTATCTTGGCCAAGTAGATGTTAGCAACTCCAAGAGTTAGTATTTATGCTCGATAGTGGGTTCATGCCACTAGTAATCTGGGGAAGTGGCAGAAATCTCTAAGGTACTAGATGTGCTATTGCTACTAGGGAGAAAACAGCAATCCTTTGTTCATAGAACAATCGTATTGTTTACTTTACACACAATGCGTAATGCAATTATCTGTTGCTTGCAACTTAATACTGGAGGGGGTTCGGATGATAACCTGAAGGTGGATTATTAGTCATAGAAGTAGTTGGATTACGGTCTATGTATAATGTTGTAATGCCCAATCAAGTCTCAAAGGAGTCAAGATGAGTAGTATATGCTAGTATGCTTTCTCGATGTTTGTCAATTGCCCTTCTATAATTTGTTCACCCAACATGTCATCTATCTTAAGGCGATCCACCACTAGTGAACTATGGACCCCGGTCCTTTCTTTTATCATCAATCTACAACTGTTTACTGTTTTCTGTTTACTTTCTGCAAACTATTACTTCCTTCCATTCGATACGTTTAATCCTTTGTTTTCAGCAAAACCGGTGAGATTGACAACCTCATCGCAAGTTGGGGACAGAGTTCTATGGTTGTGTTGTGCAGGTCTCCACGTTGCTGCTGGCACTGGTAGTGCGCCCTGCCAAAGTTCAGCTAGCTTCACCTTTGGGGTGTTTCCTTGCTCCTACTGGATTGATAACCTTGGTTTCATAACTAAGGGAAACTTACTATTGTGCTCATCATACCTTCCTCTTGGGGTTCCCCAATGAGCTCGTTAGTACACGAGTTAGCAATGCTCTTATTTTGAAACTAGCTGTAACACCCCAAAACTTCTAATCAAGATTATCAAGTTCTAATCATCCAAGTTTAGGGTTAACAAAAACTTTTATTACTAATTTGAATATGAATGCATGTGTGTTTTGCATTAGTATAGAATTGAGTGCTTATGCCATGTTTGATTTCTACAAATGATGAGAAATGGTTTAAAGGTGAATACTACATTATATAGGCCAATTACAAACAAAATCCAAAGAAAAAGGAATCAAATATGAATTAAATAACCAAATGGTCATTTTGGCCAAATTTAACCACTAGGTCACTTTGAGTGTTTGATACGTTGTTAACGTATCCATAATTTTTGATGTTCCATGCTTGTTTAATCTACTTTCTTATGTTTTATCCACACTTTGGAGTACTTTCTATACACTTTCTTGGACTAACCTATTAACAAGAGCCACAGTGTCAGATGCCTGTTTTCTGCTGTTTTTGGTTCCAGGAAAGTCAGAAAATGAATATTCTCGGAATTGGACGGGACAAAAGACAAAGTCAGTTTTTCACCGAGGGACACACGGAGCTAGAATACGAGACAGAGAGGGGCCAGGGGGCCGCCACACCACTTGGCCGCGCGGCCAGGCCTGGCCCACGCCAGGGGGTGGTCTAGCCGCCTCGGGCACCCCCTCGGCCTCCCCTTTCGCCTATAAGATGCCTCCGATACAAAAAGCCTAAAGACCCGATCAAAATTCCACGAAAGAGTCTGTAGTCACCGTCATCTCCATCCCTAGATCGGGAGGGATCTAAAGCTCTTCCCGGCACCCTGTCGGAGGGGAGAATTCACCCTAGAGTCCTTCTTCATCACCATGCAAGCCTCCGGTGTGATGCGTGAGTAGTTCATCCTTGGACTACGGGTCCATGTAGTAGCTAGATGGCTGGTTCTTCTCCTTTGTGCTACCATGTTTAGATCTTGTGAGCTCCGTTCATGATCAAGATCATCTATTTGTAATTCATACATGTTGTGTTTGCGGGGATCCGATGGATATTGAGATGCTATTTCAGATTGATTATTGATTCTATCATGTCTTTGTTATTTGTGATCTTGCATGCTTTCTGTTGTTAGTAGCTATCTTGGCCAAGTAGATGCTAGCAACTCCAAGAGTTAGTATTTATGCTCGATAGTGGGTTCATGCCACTAGTAATCTGGGGAAGTGGCAGAAATCTCTAAGGTACTAGATGTGCTATTGCTACTAGGGAGAAAACAGCAATCCTTTGTTCATAGAACAATCGTATTGTTTACTTTACACACAATGCGTAATGCAATTATCTGTTGCTTGCAACTTAATACTGGAGGGGGTTCGGATGATAACCTGAAGGTGGATTATTAGTCATAGAAGTAGTTGGATTATGGTCTATGTATAATGTTGTAATGCCCAATCAAGTCTCAAAGGAGTCAAGATGAGTAGTATATGCTAGTATGCTTTCTCGATGTTTGTCAATTGCCCTGCTGTAATTTGTTCACCCAACATGTCATCTATCTTAAGGAGATCCACCACTAGTGAACTATGGACCCCGGTCCTTTCTTTTATCATCAATCTACAACTGTTTACTGTTTTCTGTTTACTTTCTGCAAACTATTACTTTCTTCCACACAATACATTTAATCCTTTGTTTTCAGCAAAACCGGTGAGATTGACAACCTCACTGTAAGTTGGGGTAGAGTTTTGTGGTTGTGTTGTGCAGGTTTCCACGTTGCTGCTAGCACCGGTAGTGCGCCCTGCCAAAGTCCAACTAGCAACACCTTGGATGTGTTTCCTTGTTCCTACTGGATTGATAACCTTGGTTTCATAACTGAGGGAAAACTTGTTGATGTGCTCATCATACCTTCCTCTTAGGGTTCCCCAACGAGCTCGATATATTTTGGTCCATCAAGCTATTTTTCTGTTGCCGTTGCCGGGGAGTCAAGGACATATTCACAAGGGGAGTCTCTCATAACCAATCTCATTACTTTGTTATTTTTGTTTTGCTTAGTTTACTTTATGCTTTGTTTGCTTGTTTCTTTATCAAAAACACAAAAAAAATAGTTTTACTAGTTTGCTTTCTTATTTAAAAACACAAAAAAATATTACTAGTTCCTACCTTAAGTTTCCTTTATGTCTAGCATTTCTCCAATCACTATGTCACCTGAGGAGATGATTTTCACTTTTAAACAAGGAATTGAAGAGAGTTTCAAAGAAGCTTGGTCTAGAATCTCTGATCTACATGAAAAAACTGAACCTAAAATGACTCAAAGCTTGTTCCTTAGCAGTTTTTACCTTCGAATTGCTCTTTGCTATAGATATACTTTGGATGATGTAGTAGGAGGAGATTTCCTCCAATGCAATGAGGATGATGCTTGTAATGCCATAAAGAAGTTGGTCTTTACTTACAACTTGCCTAGCAAATCTAATTCTTCCTTCATAAACATATTTGCTAGATTGAATACTCTTGAGACCAGCACTGCTAGTTTAAAAGATTGCTATAATACACTTAGAGAGCATCATGACTATGTTCTAATAAATTCAGAACCCTCAAAATGGCTTCCCACAATAAAGATTGCTATAGATAATGAAACTTTTCATGCTCGCTGTGATATCATGTCTGAATTCTGTCTTATGCCTAAAGATTTCTATGAATCTTTGAATCTTTGGGAACTTTCTGAAGGAGAAGAAATATTTCTTGCTAATAATGCCACAATATTACCCATTGGAATAGCTGAAGGAGTGTTTACAAAGATCCTAGGGAAATGGTTTCTACTGATTATCTTGTTATTGAATGTGTAGGAAAAGGACAAATTACACTTGGAAGATCCCTATTGAAACTCCTTGGAGCAATAATAGATGTGGAAAAGGGCACCATGCACTTTGCTTCTCCACCAAACAATCATATGTTCCCCAAGTTTAAGAATAAAAGTAAGATAGGTAAGGGCAAGAAATTTGGTTTTAATGCTTTTTCATCTGAGAATACTTGATTATTTTTCTTGCTTCTTATGCCTAACTTAAAGGCGTTAAAGAAAAGTACTTATTGGGAGATAACCCAAAAGTTTTAGATGAGTCTTGGAAGTTATTACTTCTGTAATAACCGCTCCTTATCCTTTTTATTTGCTTTTTGTGCCAAGAGTAACCTCTAATGAGAGAGAAGTAATGATTGGGAAAGTTGTTGTCCCGAAATAGATTTCTGTGCTTCACCATAAAATTTCGTGTAAAATCTCTGTACGTCGTTTTGAGGCGTGAATTTTTGTGCTTCTTCCCCAGGTTGTTATATAACTTTCGTTAGTTCAATACTTTTCTATTTGAGCAACATAAGGTCTTCTAAAAAATTGGTTTTTACCTGCTGGTCTGTTTTGACAGATTTCTGCCATTATTTGCATTTGCTTCTTGTTGGTTCCTTTTTGAGTTATTTTGGGGAATTGAGATTTTTGAGGGAAGTGCTACAGTAGCTTGTGTTTTAATGGAAGTTTTATTGGTGTTGAAACTTAACCCAAAGACTTATTACCTTGAGTGCACTAATGTTGCTAATAAAGATTGTGTGAAGTTTTGTATGAAGGAAAAATTTCAGGTGTATGGAGAGAATGATGTAATGATATGAAGAATAGACTAAACTCAAGCTTGGGAATGCGACCCCATGTCACCCCAAGAAATATTAAAGAGGTACAAGCGTCAAAGCTTGGGGATGCCCAAGGCATCCCCTTCTTCATCAATAAAAAACCCAGGTTTCTTCCAAACACCTCATTTTTATTGTTTCATGCACATTTATGTTGTTCTTGGAGCATCTTCGTTTTTGTTTTTGGTTTTAGTTTGCTTGGTTTTCTTAGGTTGCTGAATAAATTGGTTGGACCCCCTCTTTCATACATTGGTTTTCAAATAGTTTGGTTTGGATTGGAAAAGAGTAGGAAAAGTTCATGCTTAAGTGGTAAAGAGAGCTTGTTTTTTACTGTGGCCTATGCTTTGTCATGCCATGCTTGATATTGTTTTGGCTTTATGCTTAGTGATATTTTCTGTAGCATAACTTGTTATAAACAATTGAGATTGCTTAATGTGCCTTGGAAGAATCATGCGTTGTTTTAGCATATTAAAGCATAGATTGTGGTATTCTCCTTTGATGCTTTATTTGGGTTGACTTGGCGCATGCTCATACCATGTTATGACTATCCCAAGTCACCATAGCCTTGATGATCCTTTAGTTTTTGACTTGTAATATCACTTTATGCTTTGATTAATGATGTTTTGTCGCTCTGCATGATTATGGCCATTATTGCTCTCTTAGTCGGTCGCTCCCAGTCTGCTGCTAGCCTCCATAACCAAATATGAGTTCCACTCATGCATCCAACTCCTAAAACCAAGTTATTCCAAAGAGTCCACCATACCTACCTATTAGCATTTGCTATTCCAAGTATATTCATGTTTTTATCTACCTTCCGAATTAAACTTGTTATGAGAAAATTAGTGATTAAAGCTCTCACGAACTTGATGGCACACTTTACTTTCTTGCACTTAATAATCTTGAACCATTGCGTCCATCTTAGTTGCGTATATGCTTGCGCTTTATAAGTTGAAGTTAGCAGAACCACGTATCATGGGGAACGCTTTCAACATTGCACTTATACTTTGTACCCCGTTGATATCATGTTCTTTTGCTTATGGATCCCGGCGGTGTGAAATAAAATGGGAACTTCTAAGATCATGGAGTTTGTATTTGTGTTAGAGAAACACCTAGGCCGCTAGCCTAAGCCATGCCTAATCATGGTGGAAACTTGCAGCATAACCATAATGAGCACTCTATGAAGCATCCTCAATAAAAACCTATGCAAATAGCAAATAAAAAGATCGTTGAGATGCTCATTGTCTGCTTGCCTTGTAATTTTGATTATGGGAAAGCTCCTGTATCATGTGCAAGGGGTACCCCGTTGGCGGTTCTCTATGATACATATGTACTTACAATGACAAGAGCTTACTTGTGACTAAAGTTGAGTAGCATGAGGTTCGGCCTTCGTAAGTAAGGGGCATGAGATTTCGGCTTATAACTTGTCAAGCATATCCTCTTAGTTGTGTCACTTTAACCTTAACCACCTAAAGATGCTTATGATAGGGGCAACGAGAGCTGAAAGCTAATAAGTACCATTATTTTTTGAAGCACTTTATGAAACTTGAATCCCTACTTCCTTCTATGAAGGCCTTTCTTTTACTTTTATGTTGAGTCTCCACCTTCTATCTTTATGCACCTACTTTTAGAGCATAGTGGCCATTCTTAGTTCTATGTGCATTGTCCCAAGATTTGTTGATTGATGCATAATTTTGATATTGCTTGTTCTTAAACTATTTGTATCTAGTCACTCTTATGAACTTTGAAGGTGTCCTATGCATTTATGTTTGCTACTCTATGAGGGACAAGCTGAATGCCACTATGCTATGTTTTCTTTATGTGAAACAAACAAACGTCTTGCAAAGCATTGTTATTCATGAATCTTTTGTTTGTGCATTTTCATGTTGCAACATAGTTGCTTTGTCTTATTGTTAGAACTTTATCTTTCATGTTATGATTGAAGTACTATGATCCCAGCTATCAATGTTTACAAATACTTTGATCAAGTTTATGATGGTGCATGTCACCTAAAAAATTATTCTTTCTTTTTATCACTTACCTACTCAAGGACGAGCATGAGTTAAGCTTGGGGATGTTGATACGTTGCTAACGTATCCATAATTTTTGATGTTCCATGCTTGGTTTTATCTACTTTCTTATGTTTTGTCCACACTTTGGAGTATTTCCTATACACTTTCTTGGACTAACCTATTAACAAGAGCCATAGTGCCAGCTGCCTGTTTTCTGTTGTTTTTGGTTCCAGGAAAGTCAGAAAATGAATATTCTCGGAATTGGACGGGACAAAAGCCAAAGTTAGTTTTTCACCGAGCGATACATGGAGCCAGAATACGAGACAAAGAGGGGCCAGGGGCCGCCACACCACCTGACCGTGCAGCCAGCCCTGGCCCGCCCCAGGGGTGGTCTGGCCGCCTCGGGCACCCCCTCGGCCTCCCCTTTCGCCTATAAGATGCCTATGATACAGAAACCCTAAAGACCCAATCAAATTCGACGAAAGAGTCTGTAGCCACCGTCATCTCCATCCCTAGATCGGGAGGGATCTAAAGCTATTCCCGGCACCCTGCCAGAGGGGAGAATTCACCCTGGCGGCCTTCTTCATCACCATGCAAGCCTCCGGTGTGATGCGTGTGTAGTTCATCCTTGGACTACGGGTCCATGTAGTAGCTAGATGGCTGGTTCTTCTCCTTTGTGCTACCATGTTTAGATCTTGTGAGCTCCGTTCATGATCAAGATCATCTATTTGTAATTCATACATGTTGTTTTTGCGGGGATTCGATGGATATTGAGATGCTATTTCAGATTGATTATTGATTCTATCATGTATTTGTTATTTGTGATCTTGCATGCTTTCCGTTGTTAGTAGCTATCTTGGCGAAGTAGATGCTAGCAACTCCAAGAGTCAGTATTTATGCTCGGTATTGTGTTCATGCCTCTAGTAATCTGGGGAAGTGACAGAAATCTCTAAGGTACTAGATGTGTTGTTGCTACTAGGGAGAAAACAACAATCCTTTGTTCATAGAACAATCATATTGTTTACTTTACACACAATGCGTAATGCAATTATCTGTTGCTTGCAACTTAATACTGGAGGGGGTTCGGATGATAACCTGAAGGTGGATTATTAGTCATAGATGAAGTTGGATTAGGTCTATGTATAATGTTGTAATGCCCAATCAAGTCTCAAAGGAGTCAAGATGAGTAGTATATGCTTGTATGCTTCTCAATGTTTGTCAATTGCCCCGCTGTAATTTGTTCACCCAACATGTCATCTATCTTAAGGAGAGCCACCACTAGTGAACTATGGACCCCGTTCCTTTCTTTTATCATCAATCTACAATTGTTTACTGTTTTCTGTTTACTTTCTGCAAGCTATTACTTTCTTCCACACAATACATTTAATCCTTTGTTTTCAGCAAAACCGGTGAGATTGATAACCTCACTGTAAGTTGGGGGCTGAGTTATGTGGTTGTGTTATGCAGGTTTCCACGTTGTTGCTGGCACCGGTAGTGCGCCCTGCCAAAGTCCAGCTAGCAACACCTTGGAGGTGTTTCCTTGCTCCTACTGGACTGATAACCTTGTTTTCATAACTGAGGGAAAACTTGCTGCTGTGCTCATCATACCTTCCTCTTGGGGTTCCCCAACGAGCTCGATATATTTTGGGCCATCAGTGTTCCTAGAAGAGAAATTCTAACAGAAACAATTCTACTTCTTTTCACCCCTTGCTAGACCAAGTAAAAGTGAATATGGCCCACTTTACAAACCCACAGAAACTTTTTCCAAATCAATTTAAAGGACAGTTCAAATTTGAATCTAGTTCATATGGTAAGATCACACTTTTTCAAAAACCACTCAAACCAATTCCATTTGACTTCTCCAAGCAATCATAGACACTCAAGCTTAAGATAAGATCACTCACCAAAATTCATTCAAAATTTTCAAACTAAATCTCATGCGGCTATTACATCAAACACTTAGCAGGCACTAAATAATCATTTGCCTAACTTCACTGTTTGAGAAGTAATCCTAGACTAATTTGGTTCCCTCCTCACTCCCTTGTCTCCCCTAGTGTCGAGCAGCACCAGACCAGCCTCCCTCCTTTGCCGTTGCGCCAGTGCAGCGCCGGCCCGAAGCTTGCCACGCTGGCTGACCATGGATAGCTCGCCATAGACCATGCCGCCCTCGTCCATGATGTCCAGGAGGCAGGCCACCGTCTACCGCCACCCCCTGTCCAGCACTCGATCGCAGGCAAACCATGGACCACCAGAAAACCGCCGCGCCCACTTTCTCTGCGCCATGCCGAGAGCACGCCAGAACGCCGCAGCCGACCAGCTCGCACACGCCGCGCCTCGCCCTCTCCGCGCATGCACCCACTCTCCATGATCACATCCAGCTCGCAGACATCCCCATTCGCCGCTGCATGACCCGTAGCTCTCGCACGTCGTCTCGAACACCGCCGCGTCTACGCAGAGCGCCGCACGCGCCCGACCAACCTAGACCCCCCGTGTCGCGCCATTACTTCCGTGACGACCGCCAGGGAACAATGCACCGCCCCTACCCTTAGCCGCGCCGCTAGCCGCCTATATCATCGTCACCGACGAGCCCGAGCCCATCCCGCTCAGTCCCCTCGCCATTGTATAAGTAGAGGCCTCCCCTGCCTCCATTATCCACACCAACACACTTCCCACTCCTCACTGAGCCTCCCACACTTCTTCCCGGAGCAAGGCGAGCTTTGCTTCGCCAGAATTTGGCCGGAGCCCGCCGCTGTAGAAGGAGAAGGGCACCGTCGATTAGAGCCGCCCCAGGAGCTGCCGCGACCACCATTCGAACCACCGTCGTCAACCACACCGTTCGCCCCCATCGCCGACCCTAGTTGGAGCCCAGGTGAGCCTCGCCAGACCCCCACCGTCGCGTTAGGTTTAATTCCTCGCCGGAGCTGTTCGTCGTCGACGATGAACACTAGCCGTTAGATTAGATTTTAATCATAGGGCCTAGATTCATAGATACCGTTTCGGTTAGTTTAAGTCGCTGACTAGTGGACCCCCTCCGTCAGCAGCCCGCTGCACTGTGCTGTGCAGATTGGGCCGGCCGTTTAGTTTCCAACGCAGCCCAGTGAATTCAAATAGATATTTTCCAATTTAGTTAAAACCATATTCTGTCCATAGATTCAAAAATCAATTTAGAGAGTTTCACTGAACCAAATTGCATGATTCCAATTTTGTTAGAAAGATATTTAAATTATCTATCAAAGCCCGTTGGATTCAAGTCATTTGGAGTTAGAGATCACATATAGTAAAAATAACAAGACACAGACTTTTCCACATTCAAACATTTTTCAAAAATCAACCATAAATGCTTTTGAGTTGATTCCAACTCTCAAAAATCACATTTGATGAGATCTATCTGAATATGTAAAAATATTTAGGTTTGTATGCAGTTACATTGGACTAGTACCAAAATAATGCTATATAGGCATCTCTAGTCACTTTAATTCTATTAAATGATAATCTTAAACTTTATAAAATATGACCAACACCTTTAAATCACATTTCCATGTTTTAGAATATGTAGTGATGACATGTGTCAACATGATCCCATATTTTAATTAGAGAATATTAAATCTTAATTATTTTCAATGAGTAGAAATTACTTTTCTAAATTAAGATAAATAAGACTAAGTCTTTATTTCATGTGATGATTGTGATGATGCTAGATCATCTAGTGTGAACCATAGTGTGATAAATAGAATTAGTTAAGTATTGTTTGGTGATTATGTACCCCGTATTCATTTATAGACGATAGTACCGACCCGGGATACGAGGAGGAGGAGTACTACCAAGAAGAAGAAGAGGAAAACTTCAACCACTGCTTGTGAGATCCAGGCACATGGCTTAATAGGATTGATAGGATACCCATATCAACAAGTTGCAACTTATTTTCCGGAAGCTCATTCAAAAAGAACTCTAAGGTTAAGTGTGCTTAGCCTAGAGCAATTCTAGGATGGGTGACCGACCGGGAAGTGGGTAACCGGGTGCGCACGAGTGAGGACAAAGTGCGCAGAAAAGACTAGTGTTGGTCTATGGGGCCAGTCTAGATATCCTATTAAGCTGCCAGGAGTGACACCCCCTGGGTCCAGGAGTGGACGGGGTGTTACACTGCTCTACTCAAGGCAAGCCATAATTAATTGCAAGATAACCTAAGCAAGATGCATTAGGCATGCTTTGGTTATACAACTTTGATTATAACAATCCCAAGTTTTACTTGCAAGCTTTATTCTTTTACTTTACCAAAGTTCTTTACTTTTAGCTAGTGCTTTGTGAGTATTGGAAAAATAGTATAGATAGCATAAAGAGTATAAAACTAGGCCTAACTAGTTATACTTAGATGTCATTATATGGCATGAGATTGAAGATTAGCACCCCTCATTAGTGAACACTCTTAACCTTAGTGGCTAGTGCTAAGCATAAAAGTTGATCACTTTAGATGGGAATACTTGGTGAAAATGATTATGAAAACCTTGGAATGATGCTTCATTCTATTGAAATGTTTTGACATGTGTTGAGAAACACAAAAGGATTTGATGATGAAAATGTTGAGGCATGAGCCTTAGCCCTTTATAAAAACTGATGGTTGGGTTCGGATGTGATACCATTCCAATTTTACCGTACAACCACAATACCCAAATTGGGTAGGGCTTAGCTGGAAGTTTATATGCCTGAGTATGGGTTCCCTTGCGGAAGAGGTTTGAGCTGAGGCTACCTCGTGAGTGTGAATGTCCACCTATGCAGTGCCCAGGATGGCAGATGGCCATGGCTGGGAGGCCAAGCTCATAAGGGAGGTGCCTATACTAGAGTGTGTAATTGAAAGGTTATGATTGATTATCCGCATACCAAGTATGATGATCCAGGGTTATCCCTGGCGGATGTGTCGATTTTTGTGGTGAAAGTGTACCACCTCTGCAGAGTGTCAAACTATTCGAATAGCCGCGTCTTCGGTCATGGACAGTTGGAGTGGTCATACTGTTCCGTGTCAGATGTTTTCCAAATGACTTGTGAATTGAACTATGACTTTGACTTGACCACAACAGGTTTGCGAATATGAAAGCTAGGTTCCCACTTAAGTGATTTAGAACATCAACTTAGTTTTCTTTACTTCTAAACTCAGTTTAGATAAACCTGCCTTTTTGCAAATAAACCTAGAGCTTAAGATTCCTACTAGAACTATCTTACTTGTTAGTGATAGTTTGCGAGTACTTATAGAGTACTCATGGTTTTGTCCCTGGCTATTCCCGTGGCCAAACTATGAGGAGGACTATCAGGATGATGGACAGTAGGACGTCTACGACAACTAGGATCATCTCCCATCGTCAGCATTGCCTGTGACTTTGAAGATGGAGCCCCTACTACGTTTCTTTTCCGCTGCTTGATTTGTATTAAGACTGGATCATGAGATCCTTTATTTGTAAGACCTTATTATGGTTTGTAATGGATGATGTATTGTGATATCAATCTATTATGTCTTGCAAACATAGTAATCCTAGGATTGCGAGGTATGGCATAACAGGCATCTGGGATTAAAAATACGGGTGTTGACACTAGCTACAATTGATTTGTGCACTTGCAGTCATCAAATGTCAGAGTATATGCTTGGATGCAGAGTGAGACCTTGAATCCTTCGCATCTGCATGTCCCCCGTGTTCACAGTAGATGCTCATATGGTCTTGCATGCTTGGAAACACACCCAGTTCAAGGATGAACTTCCTTAGCTAGAAAACTTCATCTGTTGCTTAAGAAGCAGCTATATATTCTGACTCTATTATAGATTGAGCTATTGTGTATTGCTTGTCGCTCCTCCATCTCACCGTGCCTCCATTTACCATAAACACGTACCCCGTCTGAGATTTTGAGTCATCCGGATCAATGTCAAAACTTGTGCCAATGTAACCTTTTACAGCAAGTTCCTCTTCACATCCTCCATATACTAGAAACATATCCTTGGTTCTCCTAAGATACTTTAGGATATTCTTAACTACTGTCCAGTGATCCATTATAGGATTACTTTGGAACTGGATCATCAAGCTAATAGCCAGGGCCTCATCAGGTCGAGTACTCAACATGGCATACATGATAGAGCCTATGGTTGAAGCAGAGGGGATGTTATACATCACTTCCTTATCATTAGCCGTTGCTGGCCATCGAGTCAAACTCAATGGTTTCCCTTTAAACACAGGAAAAAAACCTTTCTTCACATGATCCAGAACCTCTTCACAACCTTATCCAGGTAAGTACTCTGACTTAATGCTATTAGGCGTTTTGATCAATCTCTATAGATTTTAATGCCTAATATCTAAGCTGCTTCACCCAATTCCTTCATAGAAAATTTACTGTTTAAATAATATTTTACACTCATTAGAAGATTCACACCATTCCCAATTAATAATATGTCATCCACATACAATACTAGGAATGTTACTGAGCTCCCAATCACTTTCTTGTAAATACAGGCTTCTTCTTCATTTTGGATAAATCCAAAACCTTTGATCACTTCATCAAAGTGAAGATTCTAGCTCCAAGATGCTTGCTTCAGTCCATAAATAGAACTCTAAAGTTTGCATACCTTTCCAGCATCCTTAGGATTGACAAAACCTTCTGGTTGTACCATGTATAACTCTTCCTCAATGTTTCCATTTAGGAACGCAATTTTGACATCGATATTCCATATCTCATGATCTAAATATGCAACAATTGAAATCTTGATAGCCTTAAGCTTTGCTACGGGTGAGAGTGTCTTATTGTAGTCAACTCCTTGAATTTGTCGAAAACCCTTTACGACAAGTCGAGCTTTATAGACAGTCACATTACCATCAACGTCTGTCTTTTTGTTAAATATCCATTTATTCTTAAAAGCCTTGCGACCATTAGGAAGATCCACTAAATTCTATACCTGGTTATCATACATGGATCCTATCTCAGATTTCATGGCTTCAAGCCATTTCTCGGACTCAGGACCCTCCATTGCTTCCTTGTAGTTCGCAGATTTATCTTGTTCAACTAACATGATTGTATTAACAAGATTACCATACCACTCAAGAGCGGTACGAGTTCTTGTAGACCTAGGTTCCTCCATGTGAATGTTATGATCATCATCATTTTCTTCATATTCAACTGTTGAGGACGGTTCTGAAACATATTCCATCGCGCCACTCGATATTTGGAGGGAAGGGTCAACAATCTCATCAAGCTCTACGAGAAACTCTTTCTCATGAAAGGTACACTAGTACAAACACGTTATTTAGAGACGTCAATTTCCCATGGGCCTCGGCCGGTTTCTCGTTCCGGCTCAAGCGCATAGCTTCTAAGAGCACACCTCCTGAGCTAGTTTTTCTTTGCGGCTCTAAGATACGAGACCTCAGATGATGCAAAAATGAAAACGCCTCTAACATGTAAGAGATGGAGACAACCTGTATTTCGAACCACTTGCAAGAACTCATCATCCTCAGATGGCCTATACTAGGGACCGTCTCCAATAGTGAGGCGACCTGAGTTGGATTCTAACAAAGACCGTCTCCACAAATAGTATGCCTCGAAGCGGATTTTAGAGTGACCGTCTCTAGTGTGTGTAAACCATTTTAAGTAATAGCATGCTAATTCGAACTCGATCATAGCTGACATGACACATAATCATGATTCAGCAGACAGGTAGACACATTATCTAAAGAACTTATTATAGCAACTCGATCACGGTAACAATAGCCACATAGTTTGGGAAATCCATACAAATTTAGCAGTTACACGTTATGGGAGTACATACAAACTGCAGTCCATAAATCAATCAACTAACATAATGAGTACTCTCTAACAAACCAGGATTGCATTTATAATCGGATGCTAGGTGGAAGTTGCTGAACCAGAATATGTACCTTGATACATTGCAAATGTATCTATAATTTTTGATGTTCCATGCTTGGTTTTATTACTTTCTTGTGTTTTGTCAACCCTTTGGAGTCTTTTCATATGATTTCTTGGACTAACCTATTAACAAGAGCCACAGGGCCAGCTGCCTGTTTTCTGCTGTTTTTGGTTCCAGGAAGTCAGAAAATGAATATTCTCGGAATTGGACGGGACAAAAGCCAAAGTTATTATTTTACCGGGGGACACTTGGAGCCAGAATACGAGACGGAGAAGGGCCAGAGGGCGGCCACACCACCTGGCCGCGCGACCAGGCTTGGCCCGCGCCAGGGGGTGGTGTGGCCAGCCCAGACACCCCCTCGGCCTCTCCTTCCGCCTATATATTGCCTCTGATACGGAAACCCTAAGGACCCGATCAAAATTCCACGAAAGAGTCTGTAGCCGCCGTCATGTCTATCCCTAGATTGAGAGGGATATGAAGCTCTTCCCAGCACCCTGCCGGAGAGGGGAATTCACCCTAGAGGCCTTCTTCATCATCATGCAAGCCTCCGGTGTGATGCGTGAGTAGTTCATCCTTGGACTACGGGTCCATGTAGTAGCTAGATGGCTGGTTCTCCTCCTTTGTGCTTTCATGTTTAGATCTTGTGAGCTTCGTTCATGATCAAGATCATCTATTTGTAATTCTGCATGTTGTGTTTGCGGGGATCCGATGGATATTGAGATACTATTTCAGATTGATTATTGATTCTGTCATGTCTTTGTTATTTGTGATCTTGCATGCTTTCTGTTGTTAGTAGCTATCTTGGCCAAGTAGATGCTAGCAACTCCAAGAGTTAGTATTTATGCTCGATAGTGGGTTCATGCCTCTGGTAATCTGGGGAAGTGACAGAAATCTCTAAGGTACTAGATGTGTTGTTGCTACTAGGGAGAAAACAACAATCCTTTGTTCATAGAACAATCGTATTGTTTACTTTACACGCAATTCGTAAAGCAATAATCTGTTGCTTGCAACTTAATACTGGAGGGGGTTCGGATGATAACCTAAAGGTGGATTATTAGTCATAGATGAAGTTGGATGGCGATCTATGTATAATGTTGTAATGCCCAATCAAGTCTCAAAGGAGTTAAGATGATTAGTATATTCTTGTATGCTTTCTCGATGTTTGTCAATTGCCCCGCTATAATTTGTTCACCCAACATGTTATCTATCTTAAGGAGAGCAACCTCTAGTGAACTATGGACCTCGGTCCTTTCTTTTACAATCAATCTATAAACTGTTTACTGCTTTGTGTTTACTTTCTGCAAAATATTACTTCCTTCCATTCGATACGTTTAATCCTTTGTTTTCAGCAAAATCGATGAGATTGACAATCTCATCGCAAGTTGGGGACAGAGTTCTGTGGTTGTGTTGTGCAGGTCTCCACATTGCTGCTGGCACCGGTAGTGCGCCCTATCAACGTTCAGCTAGCAACACCTTTGGGGTGTTTTCTTGCTCCTACTGGATTGATAACCTTGGTTTCATACTGAGGGAAAACTTGCTGCTGTGCTCATCATACCTTCCTCTTGGGGTTCCCCAACGAGCTCGATATATTTTGGGCCATCATATCTCTCCATTAACTTTTTCATCAAAGCAAAAAAGGACAATGGTATCCTGCTTTAGGTTGAAGCTTCTCACAACCTTCTCCCATCCAATCGTCAAGATTGCATTTGACCCAGCTCCCATCTTCATCCTAACCATCTTTGGCTTTTTGCTCTTCATTTGCCAAACATGGACATCAATAGGTTCATCAAGGCGATTTTTAGGTATTTTCCTGTGAACTCAGCTCCAAATGTCTGGGCAAGCACAAAGAATTGAAGAATTAGCATGTTGTGATTACTGGAAATATTTAAATATCACATGGTAGCTTGCTGATAACATGATTAAGACTATATCATCTTACCAGCTTGCACTTCTTTTTCATGACAGATGAATAGGGCAGCCTGTAGACGTGGTACTTGATTTTGGTGGAAATTCGGGTTCACACCAGTCTAAGAGGAAGTCTACATGAACTTCTTTCAGATACATGTCGTTTCTAAAAAGGCTCTACTTATCAAAACTAGTGTCCCCTTGTGTTGAGGCCCTGATGCAATAACACATAAAAAATTCAATGCGGTGAAATGTTAATATCTATCGTCTAAACGCATACAAAACAAATGACTGCAATTTTGATTTTCTTTTGATACCTCTAAACTCAATCCTCTCAATGGACTCTTCATCTGTTGATTGGAATTCAAAACCACCAAAGTTAATGCAACAACTATCATCGTTAGACAACATGACTGCATCGTAACTGCAGGTTCGCATCTGTTAAATAGATATAGACAGAGAGCATATTAATACAATCAAGATGCAAACAGACTAATGAAGTGACAATCACAATAAACCAATGAAGTGACAATTAAATCTCTATTGCTGGAAGTGACAATTAAATCTCTATTGCTGGAAGTGACAACTGCAGATTTTGAGATTTATATAAGGAGAAAAGAGTTGGGACAGATGCATGCCGTCTAGGGGAGGCTCTCCCGACGGTGTCGTCGGGTCTTCGCAGCTCGGTAACCCTAAACCTTAAATTCGAGAAACAAAATGGCAAATCTCATGGAAAAATTCCTAAATCGAAGCTGCTGATTTAGGGTTTGGGGGTTTGGTTTTCACGCATACCTGCCTGGACAACGAAGGGGTCCTCGGAGGCGAGGGAGAGCATCCGCACCGCAGGAGACCGGAGGCGGCAGTGGTGGAGGGCGGTAGCGGTGGACAGTGGTCTGGGCGAGCGGTGAAGAACAAAAGTGCCACAGATCTGAAATATTTGTCCAAATATTTTTAGATATTTGGCGTCAAGTACTAGCCTCATACGGCTGCAAGTGTAAAAAGTGTCTAAGAATGTCCGTTCTTTGAATATTTCACATTTTGCCACCAAGTACTTGACCACTAGTAATTTGAAAAAGCTAATATTCGGAACTCCGATGTTTGATTTTCCTAAAATTTGAGAATTATTCATAATTTAAAGCAAAGAAATGTGTGTATACATGATTGCTAGAGTGAATTTGAGTCCCCTAAGACTAAATGAGGTTCATAAATTGAAGATTTTTTTGGCATAGTTCAAACCTTGGATCTTTACCCTGAAAGGCATGACGACTAGTGTTCATTCGCTTTGCTATAGAGAAATAAGGTGCGAGTGTTTTGAATTTGACTAATTCAAATATTTAATCACGGAGTGAGATCATTTGGTTATTTAATTATGAATTTGTCACCAATATAATCTTTTTTCATGTATTCTTTGAAGAAAATCTCGTCGAGCGAATATTTGGACAGCCAGAAATATTCAGAACTCCGGATTTTATTAATCCTAATTTTTGAGAATAATTCATGATTTAAAGGCCAAGGGAGGTGTTTACAGTGAAATTGAGTTCTAAGAGTAAATGAGATTCATACCATGCCGCAGAGCAACTGTTTTGAATTTGACTAATTCAAATGTTTAATGTCGATGTGAGATTATTTAGTTACTTTAATACAAATTTTCCACCAATTTAAAATCTTGTTGATGTATTCCACCAATTTGACTAATTTGAATATGTGGTAGTGTGCATGAGCATGATCAGTAATATAATTGAACACTAGAAATTTTAAGGAAACACATATAGAGAAGTAGATTAATATATATATATATATAAGGTTCACCAGAGACACCATGGATATATTGTCTTACATGCAACCCATAGGTAATAATTAACTAAAACAAAATAAAAGCAGGGGCAGCAACAGGAGGCTGGGACAGCCTACTCGAGGGGATACAAGCCAGTCCTGACATATTCCCGAAGGAATTTGTCGAAGGCTGCGTGCCGTGCCAAGGTCTTTGATTGATGCCTTCGGCCTCGCCTTTTTCCAACATCCATCGCGTACTAAATCATGCTGTCGAGGTTCGTGTCGATAGCTTTGCCACAAAATAGGCAAAACAATCTCCTCTTACGGTAGAAAGTAATTTTTCCACACCGTAGCCTTCGCAGTACGTAGCGGCTCTTGTTGTCCCTGGAGTACTTGCTACTGTCCACTTCATCAGAATTCTCCTACATATGATTTTTAAAAATATAACTTAAAACTCATACATATGATTGAATTATATTACTACTCAAGAATTGACAACATATATGTAAGACAATATTAAATTAATATCAAAGAGGATGCATCTCATGAATAGTTTGATCATTTCATATATAATGTCATCTCAACAAAATGACAATTAATTGGATAAGAGTATATGTAGAACAAAGATTGCGGCCTTATAAGTTTCTTCAAGGATGACGTAAGCGAACCAAGTAATAATTGCACAATCTATTGTTCTTGTACATTGCTGCGGGTTCGCTAACTCATCCCTGAAAAATCTGACACCAATGTGTCTGTCTTTCTTTTGGGCAAATTCGAACCATTGGCCATAATAAGAAATTGAAATATAATCCTACAAAATAATATTCAGGGATATACATATTCTGATACAAAAACAATCTTCAGGTACATGTACGTAGAAACAACTTATGATCAAAACCATGCATATACATATGCATCATACGAATCATTCAAAAGATCAGAAACAATTTAGAGATCTAGTTCCATATGAGAATAATCAAAAGCCTCATATATTTGTTCAGAGATGGAGTTGGGGAAACCGAATTACCAACAACACAATCTATATTGTTTGTGTACATTGATGTCTCGGGTTTTCAGATATATGTGTCGCCTTTGCACTATTTTGGGGCAAATTTCAATCATCTCGGCCTTAGTGAGAAAAGTTCAAAGATCAGAGTTCAAAGATCATAGTTCATATGTGTAGAATAAATCTAGGGTCACATATTTTTTTAGAGATGAAGTTAGCGAACCAAAGTACCAATTACATAATTTATATTGTTATATATTGCCTCAGGTTCACTAACTATTCCTAAAAAATCTGACACCATCATATATATCTGTCTCCCCTTGCACTCTTTTGGGGCAAATTTGAATCATTGGCCTCAGTAAGGAATATAAATGTAATGTTATGCATGTTGTGTATCGAAATCAACACTCAACTAGCAAACTCTAAAACCCCGAAGTCAAACGTTACAGACCGATTAAATTTATTGCACAAGAAGAACTATATGAACAACAACGAGTTAAACACATGTAAATTTACTAGATGATAGATGAGAAGATTGGAGTTTTGTGGCTAGACATACTAGGGTTTTATGACTAGATGGCAGATACATCAATCGACCGTTCAAACCATATATACTAATACCCTGGGTGTTACATTTAGGTTACTGAAAACGATGGAGGACGACTCATGAGGACACAAAACCTGCTGTGGCTATGACAACGACGGAGGATGGCGCATGAGGACATGTAGAGCATGATGACTTTCCAGGGCCAGATGCAACAACTCTTCGACCTGCACGACCAAAATCTGACAACATTCATCTTAAAAAGCTCCAACTTTGAACACGATTCCAAGAAGATACAATTCATGAAACCCAATGCCGATGGTTAGAATGGAACCCCATCATCGGTGTGCATCTTTTCTATGTAAAGCTTATTGTGATACAAAAATATGGTTGGATTGATTACAAAAGATTAGGTAAAAATATGTTTTAGAGTGGAGAGAGAAGAACTTCATCTTCGGCCCATCTCACCTCACGTACAAGCTCCAGGCGGCTATCTCTACAACCAACAAAAAAAATTGCAACACAAGAGTTGTGAAAAACATCAAGGTCAAGCTACTCTTGAATGAAAATTTCGAACGGACAAATCTGACAGAATTCATCAGAAAAAACACCAACTTTGACCATGATTCTGAAAAGATACTGTTCACGAAACTCGGTGCTGGTGATCAGAATGAAAACCTATCGTCATGTGCATCTTTCTCATGAGACCTTGTACAACGTGGAGGGAGGCGAGACGTCCATTTTTGGCTCCGCCGGACCTGGCTGGACTTTTCACCTAGTCACCTAGCCTACCAAATGCGCCGAGTACTGTCACAATTCACATGTGGCAAGTGAGGACCACGGCGTGCTCGGTGCACTAGCGTTCGTGCCCGCTACGGAAGCTCTCCTTCATACACAGCCGGGATAAGCATAAAACGTCCGGCTGATGTGTACCTGTTCCAAAAGGAAAAGCCCGCATAGTGATCCAGATTCCGGGGCTCCAGCTATAAGCCTCCACGCCGCCGCCTCTCCATCTCTTCCCCCTAAACCCCCGCGCGCCGCCTCCGACGACCATGGCGTCCGCCCCCGCTAAACCCTACTGCTGCTCCTCCCTAAACCCCACCTCCTCCACCCCGTTCGCCAGGCGCGCGTCCCTCTCCCCCTTCCCCGCCGCCAAGCCCCTCCGCTTCTCCTATGGCCTCGCCGCCGCCGCCGCGAACCCTAGGGCGCCCCGCGCCGCCGTCCGCGCTTGCCTGGCGGCGCCGCGGCGCCCGGAGTACGTCCCGCACCGCATCGACGACCCCAACTACGTGCGCATCTTCGACACCACTCTCCGCGACGGGGAGCAATCCCCGGGGGCCACCATGACCAGTACCGAGAAGCTCGTCGTCGCGCGCCAGCTCGCCCGCCTCGGCGTCGACATCATAGAGGCGGGCTTCCCGGCCTCCTCGCCCGACGACCTTGACGCCGTGCGATCCATCGCCATCGAGGTGGGGAACACGCCCGTCGGGGAAGAGGGCCATGTGCCGGTCATCTGCGGCCTCTCGCGATGCAACAAGAGGGACATTGACGCCGCCTGGGAGGCCGTACGGCACGCGCGGAAGCCGCGCATCCACACCTTCATTGCTACCAGCGAGATCCACATGCAGCACAAGCTGCGGAAGTCGCCCGAGCAGGTGGTGGCCATCGCCAAGGAGATGGTGGCTTATGCCCGCAGTCTTGGATGCCCCGATGTTGAGTTCAGCCCTGAGGATGCTGGCAGGTACTACAATTCAAACTCTTCTCAGTAAAAAATGCTAAATGACAATTTGGTTGATCTGTAGGCCCAATTTCTTTAACTACGACTATAAAATATAAGCCTGACAATTTTGTTTCTAGAGCAGAATATGGTTATAAACTGCCATTTCACCTATCATGTGTTCTCAAAATTAACTATAGTATTATCTAGAATGCATCAAAGAGGTCAAACTAATAGTGAAGCAGAGTTTAGTTTGAAGTAAATTCAGTGCATTCTTACTATTAAGTACTGAAGTTGCCATTTTACTCACAAAGTGTATATATCTTCAATAGCTTCACTCTTATGCTGTTTGAAGAGAAGATGACTGCTAATCTTGTTTCTGGAATTTCTGTCAACAAATCAAGAAATGGTGGATACCTAAATTTTGCGGTCGTGTTGAACTTCAACTTTTCACAATGTGTATCAGCGCTTTTGAATTATGTTTTGCCTTGGTTAATGTTGTGCACATAAGGAATACCAAGGTTTTAAGTCATGCGGGTCTATCTTCAGTTTTGTAATCATACAAAACAAGAATACGGCTGTATGATAGGTTTCGCTTTGTCATCCAGGTCAAATCGAGAGTTCCTGTATCATATTCTGGAGGAAGTAATAAAAGCTGGAGCAACAACTCTCAACATCCCAGACACTGTTGGATACACCCTTCCTCATGAATTCGGGAAATTAATTTCTGACATAAAAGCGAACACTCCTGGAATTGAAAATGCAATTATTTCTACTCATTGCCAAAACGATCTTGGTCTTGCAAGTGCCAACACAATAGCGGTAATTCGTATTCTGTATTTTCTTTTATTATCTATCATATCTGGTCTGATCATGTTACTAATTTGACTTAGCTTTAGGGTGCTTATGCAGGAGCACGACAGTTAGAGGTAACTATCAATGGTATTGGTGAAAGAGCCGGAAATGCTTCCTTGGAGGAGGTGAGCTCGTAATAGTATATTTGTATTATTTTTGCCCATTATTTATAACTTCATGCTATTTTGTAGTAGACAGATATGAATGTGGCCTGATAAGGCATAATACTTGCTACATGTATAACATTTTTTTATCGCTCTTCAGGTTGTCATGGCAATTAAATGTCGTCGAGAACTCTTAGATGGCCTATATACTGGAATTAATACCCAACATATTACTATGTCGAGCAAAATGGTACATATTGGTGTCTCTTGTGTTTTTAAATTTTCTGTTATTTTGCCGTTGTTATAAGTTTCCACCAACCTTGATTCTTGTACAAAATTTTGTAACTATTTTAGGTACAAGAGCACAGTGGACTTATTGTGCAGCCGCATAAAGCTATTGTTGGTGCCAATGCCTTTGCTCATGAAAGTGGAATTCACCAGGTACCTGAATTTGCAGTCTCTGTCGTCAGTATTATTGTTCAAGTTTTCAATTGGGTATTTAGTAGTGATGGTCAGTTTTCATTTTCATGGTATGGCACCATTTGGCTTTGTTGGTTTTCCTTTCACAGTTACCATGTCCAACTGATCAGTGTGCTAATTTTGATTTGCTGATAGTTATAGATGTTCTCATTGCTATTTTTACTGATGCCGTATTAACCATCCTAAAATAGAATGGTGAACTTCAGTTCTCTTTGCATTTCTTTTTGCAGGATGGGATGCTTAAGTTCAAAGGAACTTATGAAATAATATCGCCTGATGATATTGGTTTAACACGTTCAAATGAGTTTGGAATTGTTCTTGGGAAGCTCAGGTACCATGCAAAAATATCTTTGCCCCATATCTGATGTTTTGCGAAATTTCTCTGCTATGCACCTCTCGTATATTGTTCTTCTCTCTCATGAACTATCTGTTAACTTCACATGGTGTATGACTGTATGTCTCTGTGTTCCACGTAATGAACCCGAATGCTTAACTCAATAGAGGATTTTATCAAAATGCACATTTTAGTTTGGCTTTGACAAAATACCACACCCTTGAGTCACTGACATGTGGGTTCTGGACCATGTATCAATGACACAACTCACACAAGGCGTGGCATTTGAGTCAAAGTGCAAACAAATTTGTGGCATTCTGTGAAATATTCAGAATTTTCTACATATTATGAGTATACCTAATTCTTGGAGACATTTACAGGTAGTCCATAGCACAATCGGTCAGTAAGGGTGCTATGTACACCATTACCCTCTTCTTTGGTAAAAACCTAAATAACTTGCTAAGTTCTTGAAGCTCAACCTGAATCATTTGACATGTAGGAAACTTGCACTTAAATGTATTTTCATTTATGTAGCACTATTAATCATCCAGACCCTCCATAGCACAATCGGTCAATAAGGGTGCTATGTACACCATTACCCTCTTCTTTGGTAAAAACCTAAATAACTTACTAAGTTCTTGAAGCTCAACCTGAATCATTTGACATGTGGGAAACTTGCACGTAAATGTGTTTCCATTTACCCAGCACTATTAATCACTGAGACCCTTCTAAGTTAGGTTAATTTGATGCAGAAATCCTGCTTAAGTACATTTAGGTAGACATGCAATGGTGATTTAGGTCAAATTTGAGATTCTGAACCGTAATTGCTATTTGTGGTCTTCTTTTTCAGTGGAAGGCATGCCGTCAGAACTAAACTAGTGGAGGTATTACTCAGATAATTTGATCTTGTTTCTAGTTACTGCAACGAGTTTTTCCTTTAATTATTATTCTTACCAAATGACATTCTTGCTGTACAAACATGTAGCTTGGATATGAAATCAATGACAAGGAATTTGAGGATTTCTTTAAACGCTACAAAGAGGTTGCAGAGAAAAAAAAGGTGATACTTCTCTGGAGTATACTTGTTCTATTGCTTTAGTGATATTCTTTTCCATTTTATTCTGCTCTGTCAAAAAGTTAAGCCCAATGGCATCATGGCATTAATTGATAATATACTTGTTCTATTGCTTCAGTGATATTCTTTTCCATTTTATTCTGCTCTGTCGAAAAAGTTAAGCCAAATGGCATCATGCCATTAATTGATAATATCTACCTTCCGTGTTTACTTATTTTCTATAGCATTCTCTATATAATGTGTTCAGTAAAGAATTGAATTTTGATTCTATATAGTATTACTCTTCTGGAGCTTGTGTTTTCCATGCAATGGTTTTCCCTAATATGTACCTGGAACTTCAAACGCCTAGCATGCAGGAAAAAGTTAATCTAGTTTTCCTTTTGCAGCGTGTAACTGATGAAGACATCGAAGCTTTATTATCTGATGAGATTTTTCAGCCTAAGGTTATTTGGTCCCTTGGTGATGTACAGGTATAGTCCAGCTGCAACTGAATCCTATTTGGTTATTGTAATCAACTCTTACATTGCTGTTATGCATCACTACAGGCAACATGTGGAACACTTGGTTTGTCTACAGCAACTGTTAAACTGATAGCTCTAGATGGAGAGGAGAAGATAGGATGCTCAGTTGGAACAGGCCCAGTTGATGCAGCTTACAAGGCTGTTGACCAAATAATACAGGTTAGCTGTTGCTATATTCTTCATCTTTCTTGCTGTAATGAACTAGTTCATTCTTTTATTTTTTGAGTGGACTGGTAGAGTACTTTCATTATAAAAAAGAATTAACTTCTTATGTTTATACTGTAGCTTATCACCATTGTTATGATATTGAAATTCATGTCTGAATATTATCTCTTACAATGATTGGCATGGAATGTTCGCATTCACAACTACTTTCAACAGAATCGATATCCTACCTTGTTAAAGATGAAATTACCTATATCTAGTAGCTTGACTTGTAACCTGTTACCCTCATAATGATTGGTGAAATGTCGATAGCATTTATTGGTTGGTCTTGGAGTATATTTAGGTTAGCAGCTCAAGAAAAAAAATGGAACATCAGTTGTGCTAATTGTAGGGTCCATTTTAACGCAGTGATGTCATAGAAACGTTTCATTGGCAGAGAAATGTTTAATCACATATTTTCTCTTTTGGTTGAGAACTAGCGCACCTTATAACTTGTGGTGTCTATTTTAACCTGAAAATAACATGTACGGACACCCTTTTCATCTCAAGCATTCTTATTAATCAGCTATCATCTACTATACCACCCATGTTATATTTGCTTGATGGTGCTTGTCCCTGATTTCTGTTTCATGGATTATCGTTTCATCAAAAACAGAGATATGACATAAATTACTTTATAATCCGCAGATTCCAACTATTCTTCGGGAATATAGCATGACTTCTGTCACAGAAGGCATTGATGCAATTGCAACTACCCGAGTACTCATCACTAGAGATGTCAGCGGTGATGAACATACTACGTCTGGTTACTCCAACCGTTCCTTCAGGTATAGTCCTAGAAATGATCTCTCTCTATTGTAACCTTTTTCTACCCTTAGAAACTAATATCTATGCCTGTTTAACTTCAGTGGGAGCGGTGCGGCTATGGACGTTGTAGTGTCCAGTGTCCGAGCTTACCTGAGTGCCTTGAACAAGATGTCCAGTTTTATCGGTGCCATAAACGCCAGCAGCGAAGCACCGGAGACCATAAGCGCTCAGAGCTCAGAATGAGCGACGACATCCCTTTTCGGTTGTCTCATCTCAAGAGCATCGTGAACTGCCAGGCGAGAAGTGTTCAAATTCCTGCATTCCATGTTACTAGTAAAAGTCACATCCGTGTTGTAGAAACTGGGTATTCCAATTGGTGTTCATCTGAAGGTTCTTTTGTTCTTGGTGGGCTTGAACTCTAGGCTGAACAATCAGCAATTCGAGAACATATAATATCCAGTGGATACTTCCTATTTAAGAACTATACTCCTAATAAGTGAATAAGAAATGATTTGCTCGACGGAACACCATGTCTAATGCAATGCAGTGTTATGGACGAAAAGGTGTCACTACTGTTTCCTGAACCGAGACTTGGTGCATCTGGTAAAAAAGGCCCGTAAAAAGCATACATATGAAGGGCGCGTGGGCTTGGGCAAGCATACATGTAAGGGCGCGTGGGCGTGGGCAAGCATACATATAAGGGCGCGTGGGCTTGGACTACTGAACAGACGCTGCAAACGGGAATCGCAAAACCTGCAGCCTGGCACAGTGAAATGATCAATTTTCAGCAAATTTAACATGAATATAGCAATAGAGAGACAAATAGATGCAATAGTCAATAGTTTTACGTCGATTGGACCCAAACACACGGACGATCCACCAACACCTAGAAGAGACTGCTTTCTTCTTTCTAATATTTACATTAGTTTGCTTTCTTCTTTCTAATATCTCTATTTTTGCTAGGTTCAATCACTCCAATTGGTGTGAATCCATTTTAGTTGGATCCATTATCATGGTTTTGTTCTCTTTGGCAATAAGCCCCTTCATTGCTTTTTATTTAGTAGGACCCTCCTCTCCTCTAAGTTGGTCTTGCGCTTCAAGGCCATTTCAAGTGCTTACCACTTTGTTTTTTAAGTTTCTTCTTGGCAATGATCATCTTTGCTTGCATGGTCTCTCTCGTCAATGCCTCCTTTGATTTTAACATGTCATCAATCTTGGTCCTCAAGCTCGTGTCCTTGACCCTCCTTTTCTCGGACTCCTTCACCCTCTTGCAGCCCACGGGCTTGCCCTTGCTGCTCCCTCCCTCTTGGTCACTCGCATCATCAACAACAACATCCATTTGGGTGAAAGCTTCCTTCTTTCATGGAGCTTCTTCATCCCTCAACCTCCACTTTGTACTATGCTCAAGCAAAGTGTAGCAATGTTGAAGCATAAATGCCTTGCTCTTGAAAGGCACCATCTCCTTGTACCTTGCCATTGCAATTTTATCCTACAAGCAAAACAATGCATTTGTGAGCAATTTATTCTACAAACTACCACATCACAAAGTAAGAGAAATTTGAAAGCGCAAAGCACTCACATAATCATCAATGGCCACTCCGGCTGGAGGTGCATTTCTCACTTTCTCCAAGCAAGCACTCCAACGGCTACAACGTGCTTTGATCACATCCCAACAACCTTGAAGTTGATTTTGTCGTGCGTGTGGATGGTTGGGTGGATACCATGGCTAGGTAACGGCAAAACTTGTCCTCAATCCTTTGCCAATACCTCTTCCCTGTTTGGTCATTGCCCATCACCGTATCAAGTGACATCGGATCCCACGCCCTACACAAGCTATTTGATCTTCGAGTTCGTTGTAGCTGCAGGTTTTCCTTCTTTGCGTTGGTTGTGAACCATTGAACACCTCCTCGCCATCACCCTCGGCCCCATCTCCTCGTCCTCATCTTCATCACCAGACATGCCAAGATCAAACGACTCTGCGAATTGTCAATGTTCAACCGACACACCTCGTGCAAATCATTGCTACATTTAACCGAATTTGCAAATTTACCTAGCCACAATTGATAAATATTCAGCTATGTCCGAAATGGAGAAATTTCATACCTAGCGGTAGTCAAAGGGCGGGCGCTGGGCGAACGACCGAATTCTTCGTGCGCTCCTTGATCGGAGCGACTGCTGCACGGGCGCGAAGGCAACGGGAGGGTCCACGATGGCAGAGGCGGGGAGCATGGCGCCTAACACACGGCGGCTGTTCGTCCCATCTGCTTCTTCCCGACCACGCCAGCTACGAGAGGAGCAAAGCGAGACCACTGTCACCGTGAGCTGAAGAAGCCGCGCATGGAAGGCCCGTGGCGGCCTTCGTCCATGCCTTTTTAGGGTTGCGGGAGAAGCAGCGCGGGTCGATTCGGGTCCTGCGATAGGCACAACGACGAGCAGGAGCTCGGCTGGGTCCAAGCGGTGGTTGGGTGACACGACGAGGACGGACGAGGACAGAGCGAGCAGATCGGTGGTGGCAGCAGCCTGAAAGCGAGGAGCACGGGACCTAAAATGTCCCTCCTACCAACGTTCCGTACGGATACAGGGCACCGTCGGGTCAAGACGAAAAACTGGAGATACTGAATGTATGGGGCACCGATATTTTTTCCACAGTTTTGGTGATTTTGGGGAATTTTTTCAGGGCTGTTTTCGCTGACCAAACCATAAATAAATAACTATTTTAAGGTTTTAACCTTTTTAGGCATCTGATAGAGTTGCTCTTAGTCCCACTCCGGTGAACCGTGCATATTTCGCCACCGCCAGCTGGCTCCTGTTCCCGTCCGAGGAGGATACGGAGCCGGATCCGATTCCTCATCGAGTCGTGTGACCCGTACTACAAATTCAGCAAGAACCCGGCCGCTCTGCTCCACATTGAAGTCCCGATCACAACCCTACGGACGTACGTGTGTGCTCTGCTCCTCTGCCTTAGATCGTTGTCGTCCATGAACACAGAAGCCGGCAGCTACGACAGCACCAGTTCCCTCCAGCCGATGGCGAGCGTGGAGGACTTGACCGATCAGCAGTTCGATGAGCTTTGTCAACAGTACGCGCCCAGCGGTCTTCGTCGCCGGTCCGAGCGCACCGCGCCGGTCGTCCTGGAAAGGACGATCCTCACGATCACTTACAAGAAGGGCTTCCCGGAGTTCTCCGCAGGCAGCCACAACGACATCACGGAAGACGACGCCGAGGAGGAGACGGACACGGACAGCGACTTCAGGCCGATGACACGCGAGGAGGAGTTGACGGACGAGCAGTTCGACGAGCTTTGTCAGCAATACGCGCCCGTGTGTCTTCGTCACCGGTCCGAGCACGCCGCGCCGGTCGACCAGGCCAGGACGATCCTCGCGATCACTTACGAGAAAGGCTTCCTGGAGTTCTCTGACGGCAGCCACATCGACGCTGCGGTGGACGACGCTGAGGAAGAGACGGACCAGGACAGCGATACGGACACGGAGGCTGAGGAGACGGTGAACTGGAGAGACGCAGAGACAGACAGAGACGAAGACGAGTCGGATGAGACGACCGAGGCGGAGGAGACGGACACGGGTTCAGGGTAGTTTGGTTCTGTCTTGCTTGTACTAGTGGGGCAGGCTGCAGTATGTCGTAGCAATTTTTTTTTTTGCGAAAGTAGCAATATTAATTAATATAGGACGCAGCTAGTTAGCATCCGGATGCCGGTTTGTCCACTCCAACAGTCGTCTAAATAGGAAAGCACCCCACCACCGAACGAGGTCGCCACGTCCCGCTAGCCCCACTGACACGACCAAGTAATTGTCACGTTGCAAGGAAAACGCGAGAAAAAGGCCCTAGCATGCATCCCAGCGCTCCCAGGTGCACCCGTTGCCCTTCCTTTTGCATCTTGTCTTTTTCCTGTGGGCTAATATATGTAGGCAATTCTGAAACGTGTAAAGCACATGAAAAAAAAGCACTGATTATATGCAAGTATTTGTGGTGTGTTTCTAAAAAAATGCACCTATGTGCTGGATCACCACAGGAACTTCTGCATCAACTTAGATTTGCAGCAAAAAATCCATGTGCATGAAGCAAACTCAACTACCCCTCAGCAACTTAGTTATTCATAAATCCCAGTTGGATGCAACAAAGAACAAACATAAAACAACTTAGATAAAAATTCAGAAATCTTAGATCCTTGACATCAAGAACAACAAACCTTACAACATCTAAGTTAGATTCGGAGGTCCTCATGTGCATACAACATATAGCAAACCTGCATCAACTTCATTAGACAGAAACCAGGTTTCATGTAACAAGAGAAATGTTTTGAAACAAACTCAGTTGCATGTCCACTAAACCCTAGGTGCGACTATGATAGGTGCAACTGCAACTACATTAGTTTCGGGTGTAGCTGGAGTAGGGTCAAGTGCGATGGATGGATCTCCAATGTTGATTGTCGTTGTCTGAAAAACCTATGCCAAAGAGAAGAAAGGTCATTTTGCTGACTACCTTGTCATACAACCAAAAGAATCCGGCTAAAGCAAACTTAAGCAAATTGATGGTCACCTGACGAGAAAACCAAAAATCTAGTTCAAATATATACAAGAAACAACTTAATAAGAGACATTAAGTAAGTTGATTAAATGGATAAAGCAACTTATCATTTTGATGATTACCGAACAAAAATCAAACAACCAGAAAAGCCAAGTTCATATATGTACAAAGTTACCCTGTGTGTATGTGTGACTAGCTACCTTGCGTTGACCATCAAAGTTAATTCATAGCCATGGTTTTTAAGAGGCGACGCTTAGGCGTCAAGGCGCCCACCCTCCGCTTTGCAAAAACAACCGCTTTAGGCGCCTAGGCGTCAAAGTGCCCCCAGTTCGCTTTAAGACGCCTTAACGCCTTAAAAACCATGTTCATAGCAATCCCTAAGTTGTGTGTTCTTGTGTAATTAGTTGCTCGCTGCCCATTAAAAATGATGTTTCTCAGTATAACCATAAGTTGCATGTGCATTGTGGGGTTAGTTGTCTTTGTTGGACAACAAAGTTGATTCTTGTTGAAGTCACCATGGATCTCCCTTTACCACATATGATCGAACAACTTTAAATATGGTTCAAGCAGTAAAGAACTGTATAAGGAAGCAACTTAGTGTGCATGTGAACCAACAAATTAGTGTATGCCACAACTTAGAAAAAAAGAACACTGTGATGAACCAATATTAAAGCAACTTTAAGATGTTGCTAAACAGTATACAGAGTTAAACCAAGCAAGCATGCTGTGAAAACACAACTTAGTTAAATTAAGTAAACAACTTAAGCAAGTTCAACAAAACAACTCTGAGAAAAAATAGTATGCAACTTAACGATCTTGTTGAAAATCAAACTAAACCATAGGATAAAACGGAAATAAAATCATTGAACAGTAAAAACAACTTAGCTAGATTCTGTGAACAACTTAAGCATTTTGAACAAAACAACTTAATGAAATCCAATACAAACTTACTAAACCTTAGGATAAAATACAAACTAAAAGCATAATGGTAACTTAGTTAGATTCCATGAACAACTTAAGCATGTTATACAAAACAACTTAATGAAATCTAGTATACAACTTACTCAACCATAGGATAAAAAACCAAGTAATGCATACCGACAATAAAAACAACTTAGTTAGATTTTGTAAACAACTTAAGCATGTTGAACATAACAACTTAATAAATCTAGTATACAACTCACTAAATCATGCTAGGATAAAACACAAACAAGAAGCATACTAACATTAAAAACAACTTAGTTAGATTTTATAAACAACTTAACATGTTAAACAAAACAACTTAATGATCCCACTTTTCTCTTGTTCTATCCTAGGGCATCAATAACATAGCAGGATAATGCACATATCACCTTTGAGCAACCAATACTATGTGAGGACTCTGTGACTGAAGACATGAATCGTAAGACAGTTGAAACAATCTGGCTGATATGTGGTACAATGTTGCAGCCATGGACTTCTGCAGCAGTCTCGAACAAACAGAAAACCTCCTCCTCAATGTGTCTATGTGGCTTGTTGGGGGACACAAAGGCACTGGAAAAAAGGTCGAACCGTCTTTCAGTCAAGTTCTTTACATATAGCTTCAACCCTTCAACGGATGTCATACAATCTTCTAGTTCTGCATGGCCGCTCTAAAACTTCTACCCATTGCATACACTAGATATATTCAAGAAACAAAAGAAATCCATAAGTACAAGTAAAATCAGTAGCCTGTTTTGGAAGTAGATAATTAAATAACTTTAGGAGGTCAACACATGATGGTCTATTCAATTTGAAAGTGCTAGATGCAACATCAATTATAAAAAATCTTCACTTGACTTGTAAACACTTACATTGTACCAAAAAGCATGTACAACACTAAACAGAGCACAAATTCCTCAAGCCATAAAAAGGGAATGTGATGCACGACTAACTGCTAAGCTGACGCAGAAATGCAGAGCGATACACTGATAAGATGCTCTCTCTTTTCTCTATCCCAAGTAAGGTTCAAAAGGGATCATGAGAAGCGTCTGATACATGAAGAAAATCTGTATCACTAAAAAGGAACAAAATTCAACGAACACCTGCACATGATACTACAAATTTATAGTAAAGATATCACAGCACACTACCGATAGAGTGGTAAATCCTCTCTAATATCCCTGATTTGTAAGTAGTACTGCCAAAAAATCCCCAATTTTCAGCATGTTGCCCAGCAAACTGAACCACCCTATACAAAATAAAGGTTTTTTTTGTCAACAAGCCCATGGTCTCCTTACTACTCTTCACCGGATCCCCAAATCCCAAGTAAGCAATCCAAGAACAGAGAACAACTAGTACATGAAGTTCACCAAAGCAAGCTGCAACGTAACACCAGTTCTCTAAATTCTGGGCAGGGGCTACGGATCTAAGGATCAGACACGAGGAGGAAACACATGGGTTGACTCGACTGCCGACAGGATTAATCAAAGAAAAGCTAGGGCTAGCTCACCAGCGAATTGAGTCCCCGAGTCCAATGGAGGGGAGGAGGAGGGCACGCGACGGGGATCTCCTTGTGATGGAGGCAAAAGGCTTGTTCCAGTTAGATGGGAGGATAAGAGGTGGAGAAGAGGCGACCGGGGACAGGGGCGAAGGCGGTATCACCGATTGAGTTTCTTGATTCTTTCCATGGCGGGGCGGCGCAGGAGGGTGCTGGAACCGTGTCGGTGAGCCCCCAGCCGCGAGGGGCTAGCTGTGCCGTCGCGCTTGGGGTAGAGCGGCATGGCGGTAGTGGGGATTCGGTGTAGGAGGACGGCTTGGCGCCGTGCCAACGTACGACGGCGCCCGGAGCTGGTGGCGGCGGCGGTTTCGCGAGGGAGTAAATGGGGGCCGATAGGGGTCGCGTTCGGGAGTGGGAGCCAGACGAGCATATAGAAAGACGAGACGGCCACAGGTGGAAGTTTGTCGAGACGACGGATGTGAAGCGAGGTTGATCGGGTAAATCAGACGGCCACGACACGAGTGCTCGTTCAAGCAATCCAGCACCCGAGTGCTTTTTAGCATTTGGGATTAATATAATACTACTTCAAAAAAAATTTAATAACTACATATATGAAAGACAACCCTTTTAGCAGATCTATTAGAGAGCCAGATCAGCAGTGGGTACTGTAGATTGCATCTACAGTAACCGAGTACCTACAGTGCGTTATTTTTTTTTCTTACGCATAACTTCTCGATGGGTCGGTTTAAGCGGTGGGCAAAGCCGATCTCCTCTCTCAATCAATGCCTTCGCTCGCGGCGCACTCCCTCCGGACGAGCTCCTCCTTCTGCCCAGCCGTCGTCGACCTCCCTCTGGCCGATCCCCACTCCTGCGCATCTAGGGATTCAAGCGACGGGTCACCGGCGGTGGACGACTATGGCATCGAGCGGATCGGCTCCTCACCCAGATCGCCGCCGTGCTCTGCTTCTCCGCCGCTGTTTTTCATGGATGCAGTGAGGCACCGGCTGGTTGGTTAACTAGATCATTCAGGTTTAGCGCCGAGCGGCGGATGGCGGCGAGCACGACCAAATCGCGCCGCAGGTCAGTGCTCTCTCTATCTCCTCCTTATTTACTCTATCTCCAACCTAATTTCAGCATGATATCAAGCACTCTTTCCCCACCCCGTGCATCCTCACCTCACCCCATGACTGTCATAATTTTTAGCTTGATGAACCGTTATTTTTATTGCAGGTCAGTTGTTTGACGAATTGATTCTTGGGTACCTTGAGGCTGTTGTATGGCCTTTCTGATTGGACTTGGATGGTGGTCGTGATCATTTTGTTCCTATTATCACCTGTTGCTTGCCTTCTTTTATCTAATTGAATTTCGATTTTTTTGGTGACTTGCAAGCTTGCACACCTCTGCTTCTTTCGACCATGTTCCATTCGTGCTGCATATTTATAATGAGTGTGTTCTGTTGTTTGCAGGGGTCGTCCTCCTTCTACTTCGCCAACTCCGGCCTTGCGTCGGCGTCATGTCCCTGCCCCGACTCGGCTTCACTATAGGTGAAGTTGGCCTTCTTATAGGTCAGATTACTTCTATTATCTACAGATGACATACACAGTTATGGTATGGCTCTTCACTTGAAAATTGTTAGCACACTTAGCTCGATGCAATTGAGATCAAGGTTATGAAAGGCTTGAATTGTTATTTTTTTCCCCAGTTTATAAGCCAATGAGAAATTAAGATTAAAATTTATATTTTAGATTTGAATACTAAAGAATCATCAGATTATTACTCCTCTATTACGCTGCTAAAGCCTGGTCATGGCTTAACTGGTCTCTGTCTAAATGTTCTGGCAGAAACACGTCTCTGAATTCGTTGGGCATAGGTGGTACAGACTACACAGAAGGAACTACCGTACTGCAAATGGCATTTGACCTTTCCGGAGAAATGCCAAACATGGTGCCACAAATTTTGCACTCCATAATGGCATTCGATCCATTACTAGGTCAGTGTCCTTGCATCATCATCTGGCAGTATATTTTTCAGTTAAGCTTAGTTGACGTGCATGCAAATGGTGGTATGGTCCTCTGATTCTATACAAAGGATAACTTTACCCTTACTGATACCGTGGTATTGAAATCTTCTTGGATTCTATGACCTGGCTGTAGGTGCATGCATGATGTTTCAAGCTTGCACTCACCAATAAGGCAAGATAATATCTGTACTTCTAGATATCGATTAGCGATGCTTCTTCCTTTGGTGGCATCCTAACCCCCCCCCCCCCCCCCCCACTAATCACGATAATTTATATTTGATCTGCTCAACAAGAACCAACAAGAAATATTAATACTGTATCTTTTATGTCTTCCTTTTCCTCGGCTATTTTCATGGCCGCAATTCCAAATTGTTCAATGACCTGTTATCGCTGATGTGCTTCAAGCAACAGTTTTACTGTGTATGCTATACCTTTCAAGTTGTTTAATGATATATTATCACCGTTGTGGTTCGAGCTACGGTTTTACTAGATATGCTATACCTTTCAAATTGTTCAATGATCTGTTATCACCGTTGTGGTTCGAGCAACAGTTTTACTGGATATGCTATACCGTTACAATTTACGAAGAGATAAAAGTGTTCCAAACTTATAAATTATTGGCCTTGAATTAAACTATTTTGTTATTATGCTGAAGTGTTCTAATCCCCTTGAGTCCTTGAGCGGAAGGGTTGTTTTTGGTCATGGAAAGAACTGTTTAATTGGAAAGTTTGCTTTATCGAATTGTTGTATTTATATGTACTTCACGTGATTCACTCTACCTTCCTCACAGAAACGTGGCGAGTTCTGGAGTTTCAATGGGGTCCAACTTGAAATCATTGCTCTATTTATATGTACTTCACGTGATTCACCCTACCTTCCTCACAGGAACGTGGCAGGTTCTGGAGTTTTAATGGGGCCCAACTTGAAATCATTGGTCGAAGAGAAGCTTAGTGATACTCAAAAAATGAATTATTTCTAATTGAGTGATTGTGGAAGTGTACTTCACAGGGATTTTCAGGAAAGAAATGATTTATTTTGAAGAGCAGGTACTATATATGTTCATCGCTCACCATACAATTGTTTGATTGTCAATTATAATGCAGGACACAAGCATCGCAAAATGACCTGTGTATTCCCTCGGGTTACACTAATTGTGGCATCTCCTATCATGCGCTGGTGAGTGGAGTGCTCCTAACCATCATTCCCCAATCCTCCCCCTTGCTTGCTTGCACTGCTCTACTATTCTCTCTGAAGCGGGCGCACCTCTACCGCGGTTGTCGATGATCCGTGTGATCGGATGATTGGCATATTGATCGTACCAGCAGCGGCGGCGGCCACTAGCTCTCTTCGCGCTGGCGGCCGGTGTAGGAGGGCGGAAGGAGCAGGGGCGAGCGGTGATGTGTCCTGTGGAAGCGAGCGGACCGGAGGGAGAGGTAACTCGGCTCGATTGATCCTTGCCTTTATTTTCTCGCATATGGTTTTTTGGGTACGCGTCCTGTTGTACTTCTTTTGTTTTTCAGAAAGCCTGAACTGAAGAGGAGTTGTGTGGCGATATTGATGTGTTCTTGGGGCTCAGGCAAAGTGAATAGATTATTTTGGAGTGTTACATGGTGATGAGTTAAGTTCACTTTGCTTCTCTATGTTTCTTACAAGTAAAAATCTTTAGTTTTGGTTAGTGTGATCTGTTCATTCAGTTTTACGCCCACCCAATGGTATAGTCCGAAATGGATATATCTTAGAAGCACAAACTGAGCTCTATACTAAGGTAATTTTACTTGATATTTTAGTACCCATAGGTGGAGTGTATGTGCATTCAGGAGGTCAAGGTTTGCCTCTTAGATGTATTACTTAGGAGGTAACCTATTACTATTTCTTCCCCATTTTCCCTCCTTGGTCAATTTTGTTGTCTTTTCTTTATTTTTTTGTTGATGTCCCAAATAATTAAGCGTGTATTTGAGTTGAATTTTGTATAATTTATGTTTCCTGTTCCATGTTGAATTCTGCTTACTAAGAGAAGCTATATAATCAAGACCCGGGCCACTAGAAATATATAATTTCCAAGAATCTTATATGTTCCTCTCAAATAAAAAGTGAAAAGTATCCTATACGTAGTGATTGATTCCATGACGATGTGTATATGTTGTATATACATAACCAGACATTAGTAGGTATACGTCTTGAGCAGATAAAACAGTTTAGTCTCTAAAATAGAAAATATAGACCTATTATTTCCATTATTATATAATGAGTTGTTTATACTTGCATCTTATTTTTGGACCTCAACTTTAAATGAAAATGAGACTCTTCTGATATTTGGTTTTCCAATCATTTGCATATTAGTGTGGTTGACATAGATGAATCTGATGCTAAGCACGTATGGTCAACTCCTTCGCCCTTTCATTTGAACCTGCCTATGACATTTGCTGATGTTGATTTTGGCAAATGAGTTTGTGGAAAATCCAACGATTTAAGCTGTTTTGAGGTTTCTTGCAACACTATTTCTGATAAGAGATATCCGGGTTCTTCTAAAAATGCTATTTTGGTTTACAGTCATCTGTCCTGAACTCCTCATGCAGTACGAAAGCTGATTATGTCTCCTCCACTTTTGAATTCTGCAGGCAAAAGGGCTTCTTAGAAGGTTTCATGGATGAGGGAACCTAACTTCATTCTTTCCCTTCGGTTTTGGTCTGCTGATTTTCGATAAAAGTAAACAGGCTGATTACTTGACGTATTGATGAAGACCACACTACTATTGACTTCTTTGCAGTTCATTTTAAATTGTGCTTTTAGGAAATTTGAGTCCTGATTGATGAGGACGTGAGATGTTCTTAGCTTTAGTCCAAAATAAGAAGTAGCTCAGTTACGTTATGTGTTAGCCGTTTATTTGGTAAACATATCTTCTGACAGCCAGCATTTTTTCCATTCATATGTAGGTAATACTTTTATCTTATTTCCTGTTTGCACACTTATCTGTTGTGTTGTTGTTGCGCTGTCACTGCAAATAGGTCAACTATCTTTTGCTTGATCTAAATCTTTGAGAAGGGAATCTGATGTGAGAAATTGTTTAGTTCATGTTGTGGTGCATCTGTTTACTTGATAGCCTATGGCACTGCTTAGACAGAAAAGCTAATTTCCCGTATAATTAGTTACTTTATTTGTTTCCTTATATTGGTTTTCTAACAAGCTGGCATTATTTATTTGTTTTAGGTGCATCTCTCCCACTGTCTTCACTTCAGTGCAATAAGTAGCTGCCCTTGCTGACGGTTATGTTCTTCACAGGTGAACTATGATTGCATGGATTGATTGTGGATTGGCTTAAGGATCTGATCCATCAGAACATGTTGCTTGACTGTGATTATGTGTTATCCACTGATTTATAGGAGCAGATTTAAACTATTCTATGATTTCTCTGTTAATAATAATAATTTGCTCCTCTGGAGTATAGGATAATAGGTTGCATCCCATCTCATATCGGGGTTGCCAAGAAAATTAGCATTCTCAAAATGGGGTTTACTTATATGATTTCATAGCTAAGTAATGTATTTATTGTACAGGTACAAATCGACATGGCCTGGTTCTCTTTTATTCTACAGTGTACCAAATACTTGATCACCTGTAACAATGATCACCTATTACTATCCAAATCATGGTATCAGGTATGCTTCACACTTGGTTGTAATATCAACTATATGTGCATCCTAGATTCATCTACTTCAGAAAATAGCTCTGTACCACTCATTTTGCAGTACTTACTCTCATTCTAAGGGCACATGTGTTTTACGATTCAGTTATTTATGCATTTTAGATTCAACTACCTGACAAACTATCCATGTATACACTCAATTTTTTCTTTTTGCAGTATTTTCTTTGCACCGTAGAGACAAATTATCCCTTTTTTTGTTGTTTTTTACTCTACCGAACAGACCGAGTATTCTGCATGTTTCCTTCATTAGGCATCTTTGATGCAAAGCAGCCCCATCACTGAAATGTCATCTATTTTGCTTACTGAACTTATGCTATCTCATATGGGCTATTTGTGTTTTGTGATCTTTATAGTGTAACGGTTTGCTTTATCGACTTACCTTACTATTCTAGCATTATCTTGGTCGACTGAATGTATGGATGGGTATTGTCTTTCTTGAGTAGTTGTGTACGGGGTCTGATCGAAATGGTGTGCTCTCGACACCGGGGTGCAAGCATTGAGTTTTCACCATGAGTATGCATGTTCTTCGTCCTGAGCCACATCCACCATGTCCGTCAATGAGAAGCCACATCATCGGGTATCATTCGACAGCTTCTTCAGCGACGAGTACAAGGGAAGATTACCCATGGTTAACAGAGCCTTCCTCGCCCTTCCAGCGCCAAGAAGGAAGACTAGCGTTGTCCTGTCTTCCGGCAAGGACGACAACGGCAGACACGGATAATGAAAAGTAAGCAGCAGTACCAACTCGACGCCACTATGTTCAGATAGACATAGAAGAGTGTAGGAATATATGTAAATAGTCGTATGACATGTAGTTATCTTCTCCGTTATGTATCTCGGTCCATGTAAATGGCGTTGGTTGGCTAAACCCAGTGTAAAATTGCATCAGCCCCGCCTTGGACAGTAAGACGAGTCAGCTAAATACCAGTGTAGAAAAGACCCTACTTATTTTGGCTATAAGAAATGCTATGTAATCTACTACAAGAATTACCTCTTATCTTAGAACCAATGCTTCTGCTTCTTACTTTGTATCCCTTCTACCAATTAACAGTTCATATGTTATTTCCAAAAAAATTCACTAATAACTAATCAAGCGCCAGTTACAAACACGTCTGACAAAAAAGTGAACATGAAGGGCGCGGCGTGCCGCCGCGCCAGATTTCCTAGTACTGTCTATTAAGGACGGATGGATTCGCTGCCTCTCAGTTTTCCACGTCCCAAGTTTGCTTAGTGTAGATGAGGGCTAATTTTAGCCAATCACGCCACGCCATATCGGTGTTCTTTTCTTCAGTTTTTTATACAATAATTTATTTATCTTTGCAATTTTCTGACTATCACTTTTTGATAGTTATTTTTTATATTTCTCCGTTTGCACTTCTCGACGGTAATTTCCCGCGCGCCTTTCTGTATTTTTTTTATGGTAGTTTGGAACTAACTTTCCAGTCGCAATTTTTCGGTGATAGTTCCTATTGTAATTTTTCGATGTACCTTTTCTGCCGTAATGTATCGACAATAGTTAGCTCATTTTTCAACTACTCAGCGGTAATTGTTTTGTGCAACTTTCTGGTTATAATTTTATGACGGTAATCATCCTATGTTTATGATGGTATTATTCTATAGCTTAATTTTGATCGTGAACCAACCATCTATCCACTCCCAGCGCGTATGTGTACGACCGTTGGATCTTGGATATGAGCCAATCTGGGTCGTTAAATGGGGCTGATAATCTTGAACTTTTTTTTACCGAGAGTAGGGTCCTCTACCGTTAAGCGATTGGATCTATCAATAATTATCGTCGGATTGATGACAAGTACACCATGAGGGGTCCTGAAGGCGTGGAGAAATGTGGAGTGTGAGACGTACGGTGGTCCGGGACGGTGATCACACAAGTTACCCAGGTTCAGATCCGATGGCGATGATCGGATCGTACTCCTACTAGCAACCTAGTAGTATATCGGCAAACCCGGATGTTATAGCGGATTACAAGAGAGGTTCCTTCTGTGCGAGTAGGTTGTGATTGTGCCCTAAAGGCTTGCCCCTATGACGTCTTATATAGTCATCCGACATAGGGTTTACATGATATATCTATCCGGCTACGATTCAGAGTCAGTACAAAGTACAACTTGAACTACGATACAAGTAATACTACATGCCTAAGTCGGTAAGTCTGGACCTTTGCGTAACCGGAAGAGACTCCATCTTCTTTCCCTGACTGGACCACCCGTGAAGCAAAGTTCTAACCCGTATGTGGGCCATCCTGGTCAGTGAGTACCTGTGGGTATACCCGGAAAGTATATCCCCAACAATAGCCTCCGAAAGTCTCCAAGATCCGAAGTCGGATTCGTCGTCTAGCTCGATGATTCTTCGGCTTGCAGAATCTTGAAGGGTTCCCTAAAACTTGAAACAAAGTGTAGGGCTCCGAGTCTCGCCGAGTCATATGTGATGATTGGTAATTGCCATCTCCATGCTTATTTCAAACTGAGCCGGAAATGAGTGAGTGACACATCTGACAGCTTTTCAGGTCTCGTCACGTCAACGACAGATATCTTGTCAGGCTGACTGATGAGTGCAAATATGATGCATATTTAAGAATATAAATTATCCATATTGTCACTCATCACATGCTATATCTAGATACAACTATGCCCATTATGCATGATTACTAGTTCTTATTCATTTTCATATGGACTTTGCACAACAAGTAGTTTTAGTAGAATTTTATTACTATTTCCTTGTCTTTGACTTGTGTGTAGGTGCTATGGACAATCATGGATAAAAGAAGCCAAGAGGATTCATTATGGAGGAGCTGCGGACACCAGACTTAGCCATTTGAGGGTTAAAAAGTGGAATTTTGCATCAAGTCCAAATGAAGATCCAAGACCATGGTGTTGTAGCCCTCGTCCATACGAATCTAATGTGTCAAAGAACACCCAAATCGGAGTTCGTGTGAATAAATAGCGGCCAAAATATGAAAGGGTATACTGGGTTTAACGACCTCCAGTACGAGCGGGTCCGGTTGTACCGTCCGCCCATACCGTGGGTCTGGATGCACGAAAACAGCCTTTCTAGATGCGTTTCTTTACATAATCCATCCCTATTTGTTTCTATACCTTTCTTAGGTCACAAGGAACGTATTGTAGACTATTGGGGACTCTCCTAGGCCAATATAAAGATGCAAGGATCCAAGGAAGAAGGATCCTCTCCATATACCTCCACGGCGGAGCCCTGCCGCCTTGCAAACCCCATAGCCGCCACCTCTACAAGATCTCCACCATCATCATTGATCAAGAGGAGAAGGGACTTGGATCTTGAAGGCCTCAATACGGATCTACATCACCATCATCATCAAGAACGTCTTCAACACCGATCCCTTTCGTCTACTTGGTTGTAATCCAAACCCTAGTGTGGATCTTCACTTGTATTTGTTTGTACTCTTCATACATCCATTTTGCATCACTATTTTATATCATAATTTACTGTTATTCATTGATATATTTCATATTAAGAGATGATGCTTATGTTATTTCATCTATTTTTGCATGATTGATGATTTTTGGAGGATGAACCACCGGAGTCAGGATTCTGATGGAAAATGCACTGTCCAGAGGCAAAATTCGTGAAGATCAGAAAATCCCGGAAAATATATGGAAATTCCTATTTTTCCAGAAGACGAAGGAGGGCAGAAGGAGGAGTGGAGATGGGCCACAGGGGGCCCACACCCCTAGTGGCGCGGGTCCCCCTGGCCGTGCTACCAGGTGGTGTGGCCACCCTGGCCCACTTCCAGCATCGCACTTTTGCTTATATAATCCCCTCGAAACCCTAAGACTTGGGGAGCAACCACTGAAAGATTCCGCTGCCTCTGCAGGGAGGAAAACTACAGAGAGAGAAAGAGCTCTCCGGCAGACAGAAATCTGCCGGGGAAATTCCTTCCCAAAGAGGGGAGATCGTCGCCATCAACACCATAATCAAGCTAGACTTCATCGGGATCATCATCTCCACCATCATCTCCACCAGCACCATCACCATCACTTCGTACCGCTATAACAATTGGGTTGAATCTTGCATAGTTCTTAGGGTAAACTTTCCCGATGTTGATTACTTGTTGTAGTTGATACTATTGAGTGGAACCATTGAATTATTGTTCATGTTCAGATTGTTACTTATCATTATTTCATCTCTGATCTTGATCCATATGATGCCTCGTGAGTAGTTCGTTTAGTTCTTGAGGACATGGGAGAAGTCATGTTGTTAGTAGTGGAATTGTGTTGAGAAAGATTCAATGGTTGATATTTAAGTTGTGGTGTTATTCTTCTAGTGGTGTCATGTGAACGTCGACTACATGATACTTCACCTTTATGGGCCTAGGGGAATGCATTATGTATTTGGCTACTAATCGTGGGGTTGCCGGAGTGACAGAAACCTGAACCCCCGTTAGGAAACCTTTTCATAAGGGAGTGTAGGATCTCAAAGTTTAAGGCTGTGGTTAGGTTTTTATCTTAATTACTTTCTTGTAGTTGCGGATGCTTGCAAGGGGTATAATCACAAGTATGTATAAGTCCTAGGAAGGTCAGTACATTAGCACAGGTTCACCCACACAACACTTATCCAACTAGAGAAGATTAATCAACTATATGAAGCGAAAGCACTTGACAATATTCCCATGTGTCCTCGAGAATGTTTGGTCATCTTAAGTAATACAACCGGCTTGTCCTTTGCTAAAGAAAGGATTGGGCCACTTGCTGCAATTATCATTATTGTCTTTTATTTCCTCGCACTTTATTTATCTGCATTATCAAAACCCCCTAAAAATCCGTTTGCTAAGTATTTACAGAGAATTCCTGATCCAAACCACTTGTCAACATGTTCTACTCCTCGTTGGGTTCGACACTCTTACTTATCGAAAATACTGCGATACACCCCCTATACTTGTGGGTCATCAAGACTATTTTCTAGCGCTGTTGCCGGGGAATGAAGCGCTATTGAAGAGTGGAACTGGTAAACGAAACTTCTACTATGAGTATTGTTTATTTCTGTTTACTTTATGGATAATTCACTTAGTTTCTTATTTCGGAATGTTACTACCACTGCTAAGGTAGTAGATGAACCACCACCTGCTGAAATTGATCCTTTCAAAATACCTACAAAAGTTTTTGATCGTGTTATGGATAACTACTATTTTGGAGATGGAACTGTCCATCCTGGTGATCATTTGCTTTTTATATATGAATTATGCGGGTTGTTCAAGTGTGCAGGTATTACAACAGATCAAATTAAGAAAGAGTTATTCTCTGTATCATTGAAAGGCAGAGCTGAGGAATGGTATAAGCTGCTAAAGAATGACCAATCTCTTGAATGGGAGGAAATTGTATTTCTCTTTTATTCCAAATTTTATCCTCCTAGTGAGATTCATAAAGATCGGAATCAAATATACAACTTTTGGCCTTGTGATGGAGAGAGTACCGCCAAAGCTTGGGGGAGATTGAAGTCATTAATGCTCAAATGTCCTATTCATGAGCTCTCTAATAATATTATTATTAATAACTTTTATGCAAGGCTTTCTCTTCATGATAAGGATCTATTGGATGCTTCTTGTGCTGGAGCATTTACACGTATGGAATAAGAAGCTAAATGGGATCTTCTAGACCGTATTCAAGACAATGCTAAAGCATGAGAGAATGATAAAGGAAGAAAGTCAGGTATAAATTATGATTATGAATGCATTAAATCTTTTATGGGAACTGATGACTTTCATAATATCAGTAATGCTTATGGTCTTGATTCTCAAAGTATTGCAAATTGTTTTAAGGCTTTTGCCTCTTATATTGAAATTCCTAAAAATAAACGGAACAAGTATCATGAGCCATATAAAGATAATGTTAATTGTGTTCCTGCTAGAAATACTGAATTTTATACTGTTGATCATATTTTATCTGAACCTTACATCGAGAAAATACCTTTCCCTGTTAAGGTAAAAGAGCATTTTATGATAGCTAGTATGGTTAACAAAAGTACAAAGAAAGTTGTAGAACCTAATGGATAAATAGATATTGAACCTATAGTAGCAATTGAGAAAGACTTTGTCTCTAAAAATGTAAAAGATGGGCACATTATCCTTCGTACGGACACTTCTAATAATGTTTCACATCCTAGTGGAATTAGGAAAGCTAGTGTCCCTGTGTTTTTGTCAGAATAAGTGATCATAGCTACAATGGTTCATGTGATAGTTATATCGTTAAATTTATGCATGATACTGAAATTTATTACGAGAGAGGGAAAATGTTTCTATGCATCTCAATAATATTAAGTTTCCTCGCTTTATGCTGAAAGTATTTATATTGCACTTGTTTTGCCTTCCTATGCTACTAGCCTCTGGTTTCAATAATTTATTTTCTTATAAAATTCCCTTGCATAGGAAGTGGGTTAGACTTAAATATGTGTATATTTGCTTCTTGGTTCTCTTTTACTTCAATTCATATTCTTATGTGAGCATCATTGAAATTTATTATGCCTATCTTAATGGCCTTAAAGAAAGAGCTTTTTGGGAGACAACCCAATATACTTTTGCTTTCAGTTTATTTTTGTTTATTTGAGTCCTGGAAGTTATTGCTTCTGTAATAACCTCTCCTTATCCTTTTTGTTTGGTTTTTGTGTCAAGATCAGCCTCTAATGAGAGGAAAGTAAGATTTGGGGAAGTTGCTGTCCCGAAACAGATTTTTGTCCGTGAAAAGTCCCAGAACGTCGTACGGATCTGTAATTTTGTGTGTGCATGCCACAGGTTATTATTTAACTTTCTCTAGTTTTGCACTTTTTTATTTGAGCAACAGAAGATTTTTGAAACAATTGATCTTTACCTGCTAGTCTGTTTTGACAGATTTCTACCATTTTTTTGCATTTGCCTCTTAAATCGATTTCTTTTTTAAATTCTTTTTGGGTTTTCGAAAGGAATTGTTTTAGTAGATTATGTTTTGATGGATTTTAGTTGAAATTGAACCTAAAGGTTTATTATCTTGCATGCACTAATGTTCCTAATGAAGATTGTGTGAAGTTTTGTATGAAAGAAATTTTCAAGTGGTAGGAGAAAGTGATGTAATGAGATGAAGAATGGTCAAAAGACTCAAGCACTATATTTTTGAAGATTCTTACAATGAAGATATTGATATTATTCAAATGGTGATTCCGAAAGAGTTAATTAAAGACCAAGTTCAGAGACCCGCAGAGTCTATTTTCGAATAGGTAACAGTTCTGGTAAGAAAATGTCCGCGAAAAACTTTCCAAATTATATTTTTGCAGTTTTTATCTAACATGGAAAATAATGAGTCGAAAAAGGGACGGAAATGGAGCCCGGGTGACTCACACCACCCTGTGGCGCAGGCCCACCTGGCCGCGCCACCAAGGGGTGTGGCCACCCCGGAGCCCGTCTCCGACCCGTTTTCTCCCAGTACCTTCCTTTTGTTGTTAAACTTTGTAATATATAATCCCCCGGATCCCCCGAGGTTCGTATATCGTTTTCTCATCGTGTTTTAATTTTGATCTGTTTCTGCCAGGCAGATTCTTAGTTTTGGAGCCACAATGTCCTCCTCTAGATCACGCAAGGAGCATTCCTCCGCAGGCATCATCAACCCATACATGTATGAGTTTAAGATTCACCCCAAGGAGTTGTTGCTCGAAGATGGGAAGGTACAGATAAAAGTGGTTCAGGGCCCTAAAGGAGAAGGTAGTCTGGAGGAAAGGATGGAAGCACTGGAGCAAGAAGTCTTTAGGTATAAGAAGATGACAGAACGCGAAGTGGACATCATCCATAAGATAAGTTCAGAACTCATCGCCGAGCAGAAGAAGGAGACTACTAAGCTTAAGGATGAAATTCTCTCACTCCATCGAACAACCAACCAACTACAAGCACATCTGCTGCTAGTTTCAAGATATTGGAAACCAAGATGTCCTTTGTTGATGGGGAGCCTTTACCTTGGAAGTCGGATGATGATGAGAGAACACCATCACCACCGAAGAAGTAATTCGTCATCAGGTTTTGGCATACCCTTGGTTTGTTCAATGCTTGGGGGAGTGCCGCGGTATCACATCATTATCTTTCATCTTTTTACCTTTTTAGTAGAGTCATATCATGAATAGAGAAGTTATCATATAGGATGGTTTGCATTGTGGAAGTATCGCCCCTCTAGTTGGTTATCTATGTATCCCTTGGTGTGAGTTGCCGTTATGGAATATTAATGAGAAGTTCTATCATTTACTCTTTGCACATCTTATTTTAGTTTGCAATTTCTGTTATATGATTGATCTTATTGTTAGTATTGGTATCACTTTGGGATCATTAAGTAAATTTAATTGGTTTGGGAAAATTTAGCTCTGGTCAATAGCAACACTATTTAAGGATTGAACGGAAAAGAGAAAAGTACTTTTAATATAATTTCATCATCTTTCTTTCTTGTGTGGCTCATAAGCTTAGTATTCTCTAGTTAAGATCTTTTGTGCTTCCAAGGAAGATTGCATGATTGTTTCTGTCACTTGTATGTTTGTTTGATTCCTTCAACTCTTATGCTTGCTACCCAGCCTTGCTAGCCAAAAACCTGTACTGAGAGGGAATGCTTCTCGTGCATCCAATCCTTGAACCAAAACATATGCCATTTGTGTCCACCATATCTACCTATTAGCTTTATTGCTATTCTAAGTAAATTCTTGAGTTTTATCTATCTTCCAAATTAAACTTGTTATGTGAAAACTAGTGATTAAAGCTCTCACAAACTTGATGGCACACTTTAGTTTTCTTACACTTAATAAACTTGAACCATTGTGTCCATCTATGTTGCTTATATGATTGCACTTTATAAGTTGGGAGTTAGCAAAACCATGCTGTCATGGTGTTTGCTTTCGACATTGCACTTATTATTTAGTTGATATCATGTTCTTTTGTTTATGGATCCCGGCGGTGTGAAATAAAATGGGAGCTTGTAAGCTCATGGAGTTTGTATATGTGTTAGAGAAACGCCTGGGCGGCTAGACTAAGCCATGCCTAATCATGGTGGAAACTTGCAGCATAACCATAGTGGTATTCTATGAAGCATCTTCAATAAAAACCTATGCAAATAGCAAATAAAAAGACCGCTGAGATGCTCACTGTCTGTTGCCTTGTCATTTTGATATGGGATAGCTCCTATGTCATGGGGCAAGGGGTACCCCGTTGGCGGTTCTCTATGATACACATAAACTTACTCGTAAGCAAGGGGCATGAGATTTTCAACTTATAACTTGTCAAGCATATCCTCATATTTGTGTCACTTTAACCTTAATCACTTCAAGATGCTTATGATAGGCGGTACTCTGCGAAGGGCCTTTCATTTACTTTTTAGTTGAGTCAGTAAACCTATTCCTTTCTATCTTAAGCAAGCATTTCAATTGTTGTGATTCAATCACCCATATGATGATTTATTCAATCACGTTTCTTATGTTCCTTGTTTTGCACACTGCTCTTATATTAGTGAATATTACTTTGAAGGCTATCATTGAAAACCCATTATGTTTGACTACTGCAACTTGTTAACCGTTCTCTGACCCAAAACAAGGTTTTCCATTACCAATTATGATTTACTTTGTGTATCTTTATTGTGTTTACCTTACTCACTTCAAGTTAAGTTACATAATAGTGAGTTGTTTTCTATTATGATTTGTGTATTGATGAATGTGATGCTTCTTGTCCGTATTCTCTTTATCGACACTTCACTCCATAAACCTGTGGTCATGTTTATTGAGCTCAGTTTCGCTTGGGGACAAGCGAGGTCTAAGCTTGGGGGGAGTTGATACGTCCATTTTGCATCACTATTTTATATCATAATTTACTGTTATTCATTGATATATTTCATATTAAGAGATGATTCTCATGTTATTTCATCTATTTTTGCATGATTGATGATTTTTGGAGGAAGAAACACCGGAGTCGGGATTCTGATGAAAAAAGCATTGTCCACAGGCAAAATTCGCGAAGATCAGAAAATCCCGGAAAATATATGGAAATTCCTATTTTTCCAGAAGACGAAGGAGGCTAGAAGGAGGAGTGGAGATGGGCCACACGGGGCCCACACCCCCTGGTGGCGCGGGTCCCCCTGGCCGCGCCACCAGGTGGTGTGGCCACCCTGGCCCACTTCAAAACCCCTCGAAACCCTAAGACTCGGGGAGCGACCACAGAAAGATTCCGCCGCCTCTGCGGGGCGGAAAACTACAAAGAGAGAAAGGGCTCTCTAGCAGGCAGAAATCTGCTGGGGAAATTCCTTCCCGGAGAGGGGAGATCGTTGACATCAACACCATTATCAAGCTAGACTTCATCGGGATCATCATCATCATCATCTCCACCATCATCTCCACGAGCACCATCACCATCACTCCGTACCTCTGTAACAATTGGGTTGAATCTTGCATAGTTCTTAGGGGAAACTTTCCTGGTGTTGATTACTTCTTGTAGTTGATGCTATTGAGTGGAACCATTGAATTATTGTTCATGTTCAGATTGTTACTTATCATTATTTCATCTCTGAGCTTGATCCATATGATGTCTCGTGAGTAGTTCGTTTAGTTCTTGAGGACATGGAGAAGTCATGTTGTTAGTAGTGGAATTGTGTTGAGAAAGATTCAATGGTTGATATTTAAGTTGTTGTGTTATTCTTCTAGTGGTGTCATGTGAACATCAACTACATGATACTTCACCTTTATGGGCCTAGGGGAATGCATTGTGTATTTGGATACTAATCGTGGGGTTGCTAGAGTGATAGAAACCTGAACCCCAGTTAGGAAACCTTTGCATACGGGAGTGTAGGATCTCAAAGTTTAAGGCTGTGGTTAGGTTTTTATCTTAATTACTTTCTTGTAGTTGCAGATGCTTGCAAGGGGTATAATCACAAGCATGTATTAGTCCTAGGAAGGTCAGTACATTAGCACAGGTTCACCCACACAACACTTATCCAACTAGAGAAGATTAATCAACTATATGAAGTGAAAGCACTTGACAATATTCCCATGTGTCCTCGAGAATGTTTGGTCATCTTAAGTAATACAACCGGCTTGTCCTTTGCTAAAGAAAGGACTGGGCCACTTGCTGCAATTATCATTATTTTCTTTTATTTACTCGCACTTTATTTATCTGCATTATCAAAAACCCCTAAAAATCCGTTTACTAAGTATTTATAGAGAATTCCTGATCCAAACCACTTGTCAACACCCTCTGCTCTTCGTTGGGTTCGACACTCTTACTTATCGAAAATACTGCGATACACCCCTATGCTTGTGGGTCATCAACTCTCATATCCCATCTATATTATTATCATGATTTGATTGCCTTCATATGTGAGTAGTTCCCTTGTACTTGGGGAGATGGAGAAACCCTAGCATTATTATGAAATAAAATAAAGATGATCTATAACTTTAGTCTATGATCTATTGATTTATGATATTGTGTTAGATCTCTCTGTTTAGATTGTATGTGAAGTTGGCCACATATCATTTGCTTTCAGGACTAAAAAGAGGGAGATACCCTTTGGACGTGTATGGGAGTATGCCCGATGCTACTTTTGGGACTACAAGCATCGGTTCAATACTCTTATTTCGAAACTAGCTACAATTGATATGCGCACTTGCAGTTATAACTGACTATTTGTGGGTCCCGCTCCACGCAGAACCGAGGCTTCGTTTCAATGCGAGCGAGGTGACCGAGGAGGCGGAGGATTAACGAGGAAGTTGCGTCACCATTTCCGTGACGCGTGGCGTTAATCAAGCATCATTAGCGCAAATATCGGTGCAGAAGCAATATATTAGGGGAATTTTTCTCCCTCATTCTTCCCGCCACAGTCACTTTCTTCTTCATTCCCCTTCGAGCTCCCTCACACCTCCTTTCCTTAGACACCTAAAACCACAGCGATGCCACTTCTTGACCTCCGGCTAGATGGATGAATCTTCATCTGCTGTGGGAACGTCGGCATCGTCTTAATTGTAGGTGGTGGAGGATAGGAAGTACTGTGGATCTAGGTTCCCTGCAACATGGACAACGACAAACTCCAGACTATGGAGGACGAAGGTTACATCCATGCTGGCGCATGGCGAAGCGGATTCGACGAACCCACTCAGGCACCGCGCGAGGGAGAACGCATCCACTTCACTATTGGAGATATGCCCAAGAGGCAATAATAAAAGTGGTTATTATTATATCTTTGTGTTTATGATGAATGTTTACATCCCATGCTATAATTGTATTATTAGGAAACACTAATACTTGTGTGTTTTGTAAACATAAAAGAGTCCCTAGTAAGCCTCTTATTGAACTAGCTTGTTGATTAATAGATGATCATGGTTTCCTGATCATGGACATTGGATGTCATTAATAACAAGGTCATATCATTAGGAGAATGATGTGATGGACACACACCCAAAGTAAGTGTAGCATAAGATCAAGTCATTTAGTTCGTATTGCTACAAGCTTATCAAATGCATAGTAACCTAATCCTTCGACCATGAGGTTATGTTAATCACCATCACCGGATGGGTTCTTTGATGACATCAAACACCGCTTCGTAACTGGGTGGTTATAAAGGTGTCATTGGGTATTCTGAAAGTATGTGTTGAAGCGCATGGACCAAGATTGGGATTTGTCCATCCATATGACGGATAGATATGCTCTGGGCCCTCTCGGTGGAATGCCATCTAGTTAGCTTGCAAGCATGTGACTAGGTCACAAGGGATGCCATAACATGGAATGAGTAAAGAGTACTTATCAGTAACGAGGTAGAACTAGGTATGGAGATACCGACGATCAAACCTCGGATAAGTAGAGTATCGCGTGACAAAGGGAATTGGTTTTGTATGTTAATGGTTCTATCGATCATGAAGTCATTGTTGAGTATGTGGGAGCCGTTATGGATCTCCAGATCCCGCTGATGGTTATTGATCAGAGAGGTGTCTCCATCATGTCTGCATATTCACGAACCGTAGGGTGACACACTTAAGGTTCAAAGTTGTTTTAAGTAGATATGGAATGTACGTTGGAGACCAAATGTTGTTCGGAGTCTCGGATTGGATCCGGGACATCACGAGGAGATCCGGAATTGTCCGGGGAATAAGATTCATATAATGGGGATCGTTTTTCTAAGTTAGGAAATGTTCCGGAGTGTTTATATGGGGATTCTAAAAGGTTTCGGAATAGATTAGATCTTGGCTTTTATCTAGATTAGATCTGGGTTTTGTTCGTTCTTGCGGTAGAATTTTTTGTTTTCCATGCTACGAACCCATCAGTGGTATCAGAGCCATGTCTATGCGTAGATCTGTTGCACGAGTAGAACACAATGGTTTTGTGGGCGTTGGTGCTCGTGCCGTCTTTTGCTTTGTGTACTTTGCATCTTGCGGTATGGTGGGATGAAGCGGCTCAGGCTAAACTTACATGTCATCGCACATGAGACTTGCTCCACGCTTGACGTGTAACTTGCTTTGCACAAGTGGCTTTGCGGGTGTTTGTCTCTCCCACCATAGTATAGATCCAATCTACACTTTGTACTTGATAGCACTTGTATCAACGTTGTGGTTCAGTTTCTTAGGTAAGATCCGTTCTTATTCGAAAACCCCAAACCACATAAAACATGCAAAGAAAATTAGAGGCGTCTAACTCGTTTTTGCAGGGTTTTTGTGATGTGATATGGCCATCTTGTGATTGTGATTATATTTGATGTATGCAATGATCCTTGTTGTAATATGGCAACCGGCAGGAGCCTAATGGTTGTCTTTAATTCTGTTAAGACCTGCGTGTCTATTCATCTTGTAATAGCTTTATTCCAAGTAGTTGCAATAGTTGCTAGTGATGATGGACAACCATGAAGCGGCGCCACTGACCTTGACGTAATGCTGGTGATGATGGAGATCATGTCCGTGCTTTGGAGATGGAGATCAAAGGCATAAGAAGAAAGGGCCATATCATATCACACTAATTATGAATTAGCTGTGATGTTAATCCTTTATGCATCTTGTATTGCTTAGATCGCGACGGTAGCATTATAAGATGATCCCTCTCACTAAATATCAAGTAATAAAGTGTTCGTCCTTAGTTGGCACCGTTGCTAAGACTCGTCGTTTCAAAGCATCTCGTGATGATCGGGTGTGATAGATTCTACGTGTGCATACAACGGGTGCAAGCCAGATTTGCACATGCGGAAACTAAGGTTAATCTTGACGAGCCTAGCATGTACAGACATGGTCTCAAAACACGGAATACCAAAAGGTAGAGCATGAATCATATAAATGATATGATGAACATGAAGATTGTTCGCCGATGAAACTACATCTTCTCTCGTGAAGATCGGACTTGGTGTAGTGGACTTGGTTCGTGTAATATCTAAGAGAATGTGAGGGATGTTGTTTTGAGTGGGAGTTCACCTAGTTAATTTAAGAATTAAAATTGAACTCATTTTATCATAAACTTAGTCTAAACTACTTGCAAATTTGTTGTAGATTATGGCGAACCTCTCCATCAATTTCAATGCGTTCCTAGAGAAAGAAAAGCTTAAGAACAATGGAAGCAACTTCACGGACTGGCTCCGTGGACTGAAGATTGTCCTCAGGGCTGGTCAATTGACCTATGTGCTCGAAGCACCGCTAGGTGACCCACCTGCAGAAGATGCCACCGATGACGTAAAGAATGTTTACGCCACTCGGAAAAATCATTACTCCATAGTTCAGTGTGCCATCCTGTACGGTTTAGAAACGGAGCTTCAGAAGCGCTTTTAGCACCACGACCCGTTCGAGATCATTAAGGAGCTCAAACTCATTTTTGAGACTCACGCGACCGTGGAGAGCTATGAGGCCTCCGAAAAGTTCTTTAACTGTAAGATGGAAGAGGGTAGCTCCGTTAGCGAGCACGTGCTCACCATGTCTGGGCACGCAAACAAGCTCCAAGAGTTGGGGGTAACGTTTCCTAATGAGTTAGGGATTCACCATGTCCTCCAATCACTACCACCGAGCTATAAGAACTTTGTGATGAACTACAATATGCACTGCATGAACAAGACGTTGCCTGAACTATCGTCCATGCTGAAAACTGCTGAAGTGGAGATCAAAAAGGATCACCAAGTGTTGATGGTCAATAAGACCACCAATTTCAAGAAACAGGGCAAGCCTAAGCACAAGGGCAACTTCAAGAAGGACGGCAAGAAAGCTGCCGCACCTGCTAAGAAGCCCAAGGCTGGTCCTAAGCCTGAAACTGAATGCTTCTACTACAAGGGTGCCGGTCACTGGAAGCGTAACTGCCCCAAGTACCTGGCGGATCTGAAGAACGACAACATCAAGAAGAAATGTATATTCGATATACATGTTATTGATGTGTATCTTACTAGTAATCGTAGTAGTGCCTGGGTATTTGATACTGGTTCGGTTGCTCATATTTGTAACTCTAAACAGGAGCTGCGGAATAAGCGAAGACTGGCGAGAGACGAGGTGACGATGCGCGTTGGAAATGGCTCCAAGGTTGATGTGATCGCCGTCGGCACGCTCCCTCTGCATCTACCTTCGGGATTAGTTTTAACCTTGAATAATTGTTATTTGGTGCCTGCGTTAAGCATGAACATTATATCTGGATCTTGTTTATTGCGAGACGGTTACTCTTTTAAGTCTGAGAATAAAGGTTGTTCGATTTATATGAGTAATATCTTTTATGGTAATGCACCTGAGATGAATGGTTTATTCTTACTGAATCTCGATAGTAGTGATACACATGTTCACAACATAGATTCTAAACGAACAAAATTGAATGATAATTCTACATACATGTGGCACTGTCGTCTTGGTCACATTGGAGTGAAGCATATGAAGAAGCTCCATTCTGATGGACTTCTTGAATCACTTGACTTTGAATCACTTGAAAGATGCGAAGCATGTCTAATGGGAAAAATGACTAAGACTCCATTCTCTGGAATAATGGAGCGAGCTACAAACTTATTGGAAATAATACATACCGATGTGTGCGGTCCAATGAGTGTAGCATCGCATGGTGGATATCATTATGTTCTCACTTTCATGGATGACTTAAGTAGATATGGGTATGTCTACTTTATGAAACATAAGTCCGAAACTTTCGAGAAGTTTAAGGAATTTCAAAGTGAAGTGGAAAATCATCGTAACAAGAAGATTAAGTTTTTGCGTTCTGACCGCGGAGGTGAATATCTAAGTTATGAGTTTGGCATGCATTTAAATAAATGTGGAATACTTTCGCAATTGACACCGCCGGGAACACCATAGCGTAATGGTGTGTCCGAACATCGTAATCGAACTCTCTTAGATATGGTTCGGTCTATGATGTCTCTTACAGATTTACCGCTATCATTTTGGGGCTATGCATTAGAGACAGCCGCATTCACTTTAAATAGGGCACCATCTAAATCCGTTGAAACGACACCGTATGAATTGTGGTTTGGAAAGAAACCTAAGTTGTCGTTCCTTAAAGTTTGGGGTTGCGAAGCGTATGTAAAGAAGTTACAACCTGATAAGCTTGAACCCAAAGAGGAGAAATGCGTCTTCATAGGATACCCTAAAGAAACAATTGGGTATACCTTCTATCATAGATCCGAAGGCAAAGTTTTCGTTGTCAAGAATGGATCCTTTCTTGAGAAGGAGTTTCTCTCGAAGGAAGTGACTGGAAGGAAAGTAGAACTCTACGAGGTTATTGAACCTTCTCTCGAAGTTGAGAGTAGTGCAGCACTGGAAGATGTTTTTGTGCCGCCTGCACCAATTGGAGAGGAAGCTAATGATGGTGATCATGAAACTTCGAATGAAGTTGCTGCTGAACCTCGCAGGTCAACGAGGGTTCGTACCACTCCTGATTGGTATGACCCTGCCTTGAACGTCATGTTGGTGGATAACACTGATGACCCTACGACGTATGAAGAAGCTATGGTGAGCCCAGATTCCGACAAATGGCTAGAAGCCATGAAATCCGAAATGGGATCCATGTACGAAAACCAAGTGTGGACTTTGGTGGACTTACCGGATGGCCGTAAGGCTGTCGAGAACAAATGGATTTTCAAAAGAAAAACAGATGCTGATGGTAATGTTACCGTCTATAAAGCTCGACTTGTCGCGAAAGGTTTCCGACAAATTCAAGGAGTTGACTACGATGAGACATTCTCACCAGTAGCGAAGCTAAAGTCTGTGAGGAATTTGTTAACAATTGCTGCATATTTCGATTATGAGATTTGGCAGATGGATGTCAAAACGGCGTTCCTTAATGGTGACATTGAGGAAGAGTTGTATATGGTACAACCCAAGGGTTTTGTCGATCCTAAAGATGCTAACAAGGTATGCAAACTTCCGCGCTGCATTTATGGACTGAAGCAAGCATCCTGGAGTTGGAATCAACATTTTGATAAAGTAATCAAAAACTTTGGATTTATACAAACTTATGGAGAAGCTTGTATTTACAAGAAAGTGAGTGGGAGCTCTATAACATTCCTAATACTATATGTAGATGACATATTATTGATTGGGAATGATATAGAACTTCTTAATAGTGTCAAAGCCTATTTGAATAATAGTTTTTCAATGAAGGATCTTGGCGAAGCGGCATATATTCTAGGCATCAAGATTTATAGAGATAGATCAAGACGCCTAATAGCGATTTCACAAAGTACATACTTGGACAAAGTTCTAAAGAAGTTTAGAATGGAAGAGAGCAAGAAAGGGTTCATGCCCATGTTGTCAGGTAAGACCTTGAGTAAGACTCAAAGTCCAGCTACGGCAGAAGATAGAGAGAAGATGAATAATATTCCCTATGCCTTGGCCATAGGTTCTATCATGTATGCCATGCTGTGTACAAGACCGGATATAACACATGCTGTTAGTTTGACTAGCAGATATCAAAGTGATCCTGGAATGGAGCACTGGACAGCGGTCAAGAATATCCTAAAGTACCTAAATAGGACTAAGGATATGGTTCTTTCTTATGGAGGTGATGAATAACTTGTTGTAAACAGTTAAACTGATGCTAGTTGGAACACCGATCCAGATGACTCAAAGTCACAGTCTGGATACGTATTTATTTTGAATGGTGCTGCAGTGAGCTGGAGGAGTGCCAAGCAAAGCGTTGTGGCGAAATCTTCAACTGAATCGGAATACATAGCTGCTTCGGAGGCTGCACAAGAAGCCATATGGATGAAGGAGTTCATTACTGAACTTGGCGTGGTTCCTAGTGCGTTGGACCCGATGGCCATCTACTGTGACAACACAGGTGCCATAGCTAATGCACAGGAGCCAAGGTCACATAGCAAGCTGAAGCATATCAAGATACGTTTCCATGCTATTCGCGAGTATGTCCAAGATGGTGACATAAAGATTTGCAAAGTACACACTGATCTAAATGTGGCAGATCCGTTGACTAAACCTCTCCCTAGGGCAAAGCATGACCAACACCAGAACGCCATGGGTGTTAGGTATATTACCATGTAATCTAGATTATTGACTCTAGTGCAAGTGGGAGACTGTTGGAGATATGCCCAAGAGGCAATAATAAAAGTGGTTATTATTATATCTTTGTGTTTATGATGAATGTTTACATCCCATGCTATAATTTTATTATTAGGAAACACTAATACTTGTGTGTTTTGTAAACATAAAAGAGTCCCTAGTAAGCCTCTTGTTGAACTAGCTTGTTGATTAATAGATGATCATGGTTTCCTCATCATGGACATTGGATGTCATTAATAACAAGGTCATATCATTAGGAGAATGATGTGATGGACACACACCCAAAGTAAGTGTAGCATAAGATCAAGTCATTTAGTTCGTATTGCTACAAGCTTATCAAATGCATAGTAACCTAATCCTTCAACCATGAGGTTATGTTAATCACCATCACCGGATGGGTGCTTTGATGACATCAAACACCGCTTCGTAACTGGGTGGTTATAAAGGTGTCATTGGGTATTCTGAAAGTATGTGTTGAAGCGCATGGACCAAGATTGGGATTTGTCCATCCATATGACGGATAGATATGCTCTGGCCCCTCTCGGTGGAATGTCATCTAGTTAGCTTGCAAGCATGTGACTAGGTCACAAGGGATGACATAACATGGAACGAGTAAAGAGTACTTATCAGTAACGAGGTAGAACTAGGTATGGAGATACCGACGATCAAACCTCGGATAAGTAGAGTATCGCGTGACAAAAGAAATTGGTTTCGTATGTTAATGGTTCTATCGATCACAAAGTCATCGTTTAGTATGTGGGAGCCGTTATGGATCTCCAGATCCCGCTGATGGTTATTGATCGGAGAGGTGTCTCCATCATGTCTGCATATTCACGAACCGTAGGGTGACACACTTAAGGTTCGAAGTTGTTTTAAGTAGATATGGAATGTAGGTTGGAGACCGAATGTTGTTCGGAGTCTCGGATTGGATCCGGGACATCACGAGGAGATCCGGAATTGTCGGGGAATAAGATTCATATAATGGGGATCGTTTTTCTAAGTTAGGAAATGTTCCGGAGTGTTTATATGGGGATTCTAGAAGGTTTCGGAATGTTCCGGAAGGTTCTAGAAGATTTTTTGGAGTTTACTTGAAAACCAAGAAAGGATAAAGGGAAACTTGGAGGGTAAGTAAGGGAAACTTGGGGGGAAGGACTCTCCCCCCAAGCTCCTTTGTGCGCCAACCCTAGGAGGTGGGCCTAGGGGTGGGAACCCTAGGCCGCACCCCTCCCTCTATATATAGAGGGGTGGAGGCGCCACCCCCTAGGCCCCCCTCCCACTCCAAACCCTAGCCGCCTCTCTCCTCCTCCTTCCCTCTGCTCTGGCTTAGGCGAAGCCCTGCAGAATTCTCTACTCCACCACCACCACCACGCCGTCGTGCTGCTGGGATTCCGTGGAGAGATCTACTACCTCCGCTGCTCGCTGGAACGGGGAGATGAAGGTCTGTTTCGACTCCGCACGTGTGACCGACTGCGGAAGCGCTGCCGGAACACGGCGCTGGAAGGATCGTCTACTCGATCTTGAGATCGACAAGTGATCGTCTACATCAACCACGAGATCTGATCTCGCACAAGGCTTTCGGATCTACAAGGGTTAGTACAGATCTATCTCGTTGCACTTGTCTAATAGATTAGATCTTGGCTTTTATCTAGATTAGATCTGGATTTTGTTTGTTCTTGCGGTAGAATTTTTTTGTTTTCCATGCTACGAACCCATCATTCACTACGTATGTCGATCGTGGGCTCAACTTCCCGCTATTGGATTTCTTCTATGAGGTACTCCAACATTACAAGATTCAGCTGCATAATCTTCCTCCCAATTCGCTTCTAAAGATTAGTGCCCACGTAGCGCTTAGTGAGGGGTTTCTCAGAATTAAGCCGAATCTCACTCTTTTCTAGTACTACTATGGTACCCAGAAGAATTCTATTAGTGTTGGTGTTACTTATATTACTGGCACACTCAACTTAGTCCTCAGGAGCGACCGAGTCGACCCTAGGATTTTAGCTAGTGAAGTCCGTAAACAAATGGTCGGCAATGTTTTTCTACCACAAGGATATGCTAACTCTCGGCAAGACAGAGACCTGCCGACTTTCGTCAAAGTTGCTGCAACCCCTAGAGATTCATGGGACGCAGAAGCGCCGGAACTTACAGGGGACATGATACTCACCAAGAGGAGGATCGAGTTCCTGCTGGAGAATAGGGGCCTGAGGGGCTCTCACTTGATTCACTACTGCCTTTGCAGCATCACGGCGACTGGCTCATGCATATGGTTCCCGCCGATCGGAAGGATAGTTTGAGGGTTAATGCATTGCGGATTACCGCGAATGATTACAAGACTCGGATGCAGTTTTTTATCAAGGAGCCCGTGAACAAGAAAGTTCCCGAGGTCTCCATGTTGATGTATACAGCCGAGAATCCTACGACTCCGGTAAGTCTTTCTACTTTATCTATTTGTTCATCACCACCATCATCCAAGATTATATTTTACTGAATTTTTTGATTTGATTCTCAGTTTAACAAGCTCCCCGAGTCAGAGTTATCCCCGCTAGAGGGTTATCCTCCTAAGACTCAGAAGCAATGGAGGATGATGAGGCAGATGATGTTTAGGTCTTGTCAACTAAGAAGCACAAGGCCCTAGTTATTACTGCTGGCGCACAAGTGTTGCCAGTTGCGGTTAATACTTCTCTCGAATTTTGTACTTTGCCTATATAATTTCCGAGTCTTGACTAACTTTTTTTATGTGACCCAGAGCTAAATCTGTTCTGAAGGGAAAGCACAAGACGGAGGGCAAGCTAGCCAAGCACCTGCGTTAGTAGAAGCTTGTGTTGTCACTATCTATGCCACCACCAACTCCAATCACCACTACTTCCTCAACACTGGAGGATATTCCTTCTCCGTGCACTGGCAATATTGAAGCTTCCACCAAAGAGTCAAGAACATCACATCCCGAGGTGAACCCAACAAGGGTAATGATCCCATGGATAGCTCTTTGGGGAAGATGGTGAAATTCTCCGGCTCCACTACTTCTAGGATGTCAAGGAAGAAGAAAGAAGAAATTCTTAAGCTGCCCTAATCCTTCTTAGAGAGACAAATTCTATTCCTGAAAGAAGTGAGCCAGGAAGATGAAGACATGAAGCTGGAGAGCCTGTTGGAGAAGATTCGAATCAGGGACCAGAAGGTCCGTGCCAGAGAAATTCTAGAAAAGGAAGTGCCTCTAGTGTATTTAGCTGAGAAGGTTTTATGCAACACGAAAGCCGGATTGGACAAACTCCATGTGGAGCATGTTGTAAGTATTCCGACTCCCATTTACAGTATTTATATTTTATCCTCTAGCCCCCAAGCATGAAGTCGGATAGAGATCAAAGCATAGAATCCGAGTTGATGCTTATAGGATGCAAAAGAATGATGTAACCCTCGAGGCTTGTGCTAAAATTTAACTTAGCATAAATTGCAGCCCAAGTCTTAGTAGATGGATGACTCTCGTATTATTTCGACTAATAGAAAGTTGTATCTTACAACCAGAAATTTTTGAAGAATATCTGCAACAAGCTCAAAGAAATCAAAGCTTTGTGTCTTGAGAATCCTAAACTGAAAGTTGAGAAGGATGAGGTAGAAGGTAAGCTTTTCCGGCACTCAACCTTATATTGTTGTTCATAATCGAAAATTCATTCGACTGATAGTTTTTGTTCTTTGAAGATTTCCTGAACCAATCATGCAAGATGGTGGAGGCAGAGAATTTCAAGGTCATGTAGATGGAAAACGCGGGACTTCGCTCGGAGTTGAACAAGATAAAAATGATCACAAGAAATCCGTGAGCAACCTCCTGGAGTGGAACAACCATGCGACCGATAAGCTTGGAAAATAATTGGCCCTTCGAGATAAAGAAATTAATAATCTGAAGGCGGGAACTGACAGGCAGAATGATTTGGCCGAGGCCATCTGAGAAGAGCTGAAAAGCTTGAGGGAGGAATGAACTCAATGGAATCATTCCATTTTCGGTAATTTTAAGGCCTTGTTTTTTTCCTTTTTTTGCATTTTCGACTATTTGTTAGATTTTTTGACTTTGTTGTTTTACATAACCCCTCAATCTTTCGGATGCCTTCAGCTCCGAGTCCTACACATCTTGAATCAAATCAGTTGGATATTTGGTTTATGACTTCCGCTAGATTCTAGATGAAGCTGGTGAATCCATTGATCTTTCTAACCTGGAGAAAATGCCAATTTTTTGAGATGAGGGACCGAGCCAAGGATATTCCGAATCTCATTGAGAACTAGAAAATGTCATACGCTCGGACTGCTACCGAGAACACACTTACCATGGTGATGAGTCACCATGGCAAGATGCAAATCTGGAAAGTCACGAAGGGCATCGCCACTGAATACGAGGAAGGAAATCCGCAGGACATCAAGGCCATCCAAGATTCCTACACCAGATATGCTTGCCGCATGGCAGAAATGACAAACTATGAAAGCCATTCTTCTAGTCTGTCGCCGTGCCACCGAGTCCCGAAGAATCATTAGAAGAATCCGAAGACGTAGCCGAGGATGAAGAACCATCTGAGTCTGGCGTTATAGGATCCTAGGACCAGGCCGACAACAATGACAATTCCAACCCTCCAAGGTCTTCACCATGAGTACCTGTAGCATATGATGAAAAATTATGCATTACTTTGAAACAAGGTCTTTGTAATGGAAACAATTATCTGGTTCTATGTGCCGCACTATAAGAACTTATGCTTTTATTCCTAGCACTTAGTATATTTTGCTGTGTTTGAAAAATTCTTAAGCACTTTATGTTTATCCCTTTCGTTTATCTGGCGTTTTCACTTCATCCCTTTCGTGAGCTGGCAAACTTTCATCACAGAAACTATGCCGAGCAATGGAGCTCAATTGCTAAACTAGTTTAAACTCGGAAACAGAGCCGTCATTCAGTACCAACATTTCACCACTCAGAAAATGCATGTGCCTGAGCAATCAGATAAAAACCAAAGTCTAAACATAAAATGATATTTACACCTGAAGGTAACATTTTTATAGAGTAAAAAATCTAATCAGAACGAACATGAGCATAAAGTACTTTCAAGCATTCTAGGATTTTTGAGTTTGACATGATCATTCAAAAATAAGATGGTATATAAAACTTTCTAGAGAAAACATTGAGGTAACAAATACTTTATTTCACTTTGAACATGTACATATATATGATTACAAGAAAAGAGAGTTAAGAATAGAAGGGACGTAGCTGTGTAATATTCCATGGACGATCTAACTCATCTGGGTCTGTACTACTACTAGCTCTCTTTATCTTCCGAGTGTCATGTCTTTCCTTGACTGGTCTCATATCAGTTAAATAATATGACCCATTATGCAGTACTCAGCTGATCATAAAAGTTCCTTCACAAATCGAGGAAAGTTTGTTCTTTATTTTTTGCACTAGTCAGAGAACTAAATCTCCATTCATGAAAGAACGATGCTTGACCCTATGATTATGATAATTGCATAACTTATTCGATTATATCGAGATCATCTTGTCGAGAAACTTCGACATCCTCTTCAATATATGTAGAGACTAGGGGAGAAATATGGATTAAATCACTTGGAAGTACTGCACATACACCGTAGACCAAGAAGAACGGGTCGATTGATCTGTTAGGATTAGTTCGTAAACTCCAAATAACAGATGGTAATTCTTCCGCCCAAGCCCCCACATCACGGCAAAGTGGTGCTTCGAGACGAGGTCGGAGGCCTTGTAAAATGAGACTGTTTGTCCTTTCGATTTGTCCGTTGGCTTGTGAATGTGCAACTGATGCAATGTCCAATCAATTTTTTTGATCTTCGTAGAATTCAGCAAGTTCTATCATGGAAAATTTACTCCTGTTTTCCATAATAATGCTGCATGGATAATTGAATCGAATGATTACATCCTCGACAAACTTTCTGGCTATTGCCCCATCACAATTTGTTATGGGTTTGGACTCAACCCATTTTGTGAATTTATCTACCATCATTAAGAGATGAATAAACCCACTTTTTTCCATTTTAAACGGACCTACCATGTCAATCCCCTAGACCATGAAAGGCCATGTAGATAGAATTGTTCGTAGCTGATTAGCCGGAACATGGGCTTGATGGGCGTACTTTTGACAACCTTTGCACATTTTGACTAGTTTCTCGTCATCTTCCTCAGCTGTTAGCCAAAATAATTCGTGTCGAAAAGCTTTTTGTACTAAGGATCTGGTTGCGACGTGATGATTGCATTCTCCTTCGTGAATTCCTCATAAGGTTTACTCCTTCTTCCAGAGAAACACAATGCTGAAATACCCCAGAAACACTCTGATTATAGAGATCACCATTGATAACTGTGTAGGCTTTCACTCGTCGGACGATCTGTCGGCTCAGAACCTCATCTTCGGGCAATTTTCCATCTACTAAGAAATCGAGGTAGGGTTTTGTCCAGATAGGAATAACAGTTAGAACTGCTACTAAGGGTGAGTCGGATTTTGTGAGATACTCCTCATCAACTCCTGTGATAGAGGGAAGTTTGATAAGCACCATCTAGAACTTGTTTCCACATAGAGCCTATTGTTGATAGATCATCTGCTTCCTTATTTTCTGCTCTAGGGATGTGTTGAACCTCAAACCCTTTGAATGTTTTAGATAATTCTTCCACAACAGGCTGGTATGCTACCATGTGTTTATTTGCATTACAATGATCAAATACTTGCTGTGCAACTAAATCGGAATCTCCTTAACATATGAGTTGGCTAACGCAATTTATTTAGCAATGTGCATTCCATGCAACAACGCTTCATATTTGGCAATGTTATTGGCTGTCGTTTAGCACATAGAAAATCTTCTCCTTGGGGTGATTTGAGTACCACGCCTGCCCCCGAGCCCCCCTCGTGCTTTCGACCCATCAAAGTGTAGGGTCCAATATTCCGACTCTGCAGGACTTGTATTTTCTGATGTCTCTGTCTAATCAGCAATAAAGTCAATAAGAATCTAGGACTTAATTGTTGTACGTGGCTTGTACTTAATGCCAAAAGCTGTTAGCTCTATTCCCCACTTAGCGACACGTCCTATGGCGTCGTGATTGTTGATTATGTCTCTCACGGGAGCTGTGCTCACCACTATGATCTTGTGCTCTTAAAAATTGTGTTTTAACTTTCTAGCGGCAAAAAAAATACACCATAGGATAGTTTCTGGTAATGCGGATACCACAATTTTAACTCTATGAAGACCTAGCTGAGATAATAAGTCAGACGCTACACCAACTGTTACTTTTCCCTCTTTGCGCTCCACCGATGTGATGATGCTGATGACTCTGTTTGTCGTGGTGATGTAAAGCAACATAGGTTCATGAGGCTCAGGTGCTGCAAGAATCGAAGCAGATGAGAGCAATTGTTTTAGTCTTTGGAGGGCAGCTTCAGCTTCTTCGGTCCAGACTAATTTGTCGGTTTTCTTCAAGAGCTTGTTTAATGGTGCGGCACTTTCTCCGAGCCGGCTTACAAACATACTCACTGCTGCGATGCATCCAGTGAGATTTTGCATGTCCTTCAGGCGTATTGTCCTGGTTATATTTAGTATAGCCTTACTTTTTAGCCGATATATCTTGCCTCTTATGCTTGAGAGTTGTGGTGAAGTTCCTCTATGAAGAAGGCAACTTTGCAATAATGCACCTAGCCACAAACTTGTCTGAAAGGGTAATTGCCCCTATGTGTGGTTTTGGTGATTAATGACAATCCCTACAGACTAATGTTTTCATTGAGTTTTTATGAAGGAATATTCCATAGGTCATGCTTGTAGTCCATGTGTTGGATTCAAGTATGGATGCTATGAATATAAAGAGATACCTTGAGTATTTGCATCAAGATCATCGAGTTGAAGAAGAATATGATATGATCAACATCTTGACAGTGTGATCTCAATAGAAGAATTCAATATATGGCTCTAAGTCGGTGTCATGATAGCCTCGTTAGTTGAGCTATGGCTGACTAAGATTTAGAGCATGTAATCAAATTAAGAGTTCTTTATGTACCTCAAGATATTTAGATGGAGCATGAGAATATACTTGGTTGACCAATACAAAGAGTGAAGATTAGATTCAATCTTTGTCAACACGTGAAGCATAAAGAATGTACCACATGTCTTGTGGTATGGTAAGCTTGTCAATTATGCTTCATGAACTAACACATTATATATGTGCCTTTGTGTTATCTATATTGGTTAGGTATCTTTTCATGGGCATGCTTCAAAAGTGAAGATCTCATATAGCCCATGAGAGGATGACATCAAGTGGTGATCGTCATCAAGGTTGAGAAGGGCAAGTTCAAGATAAGCATCTCGAGAAGATCATTTGCTTGAAGCTTGCCATCCATATTGGTGATAATTTACATGTGAAGACGTGTCTTAATGAAGCTATCCCATAGTGATGTATGGGGGAGAAAATTATGAGTCTTCACGAAGCAACAATGATCAAGTGATGCATTCCGGCTTGGATGGAGCTTGAAGCGTTGTCATCAAGATCAAGCAGGATGCGCAAGGCAACGGTATGGCCTTGCTAGGTTTTCCTTTTACCGGTCTCATGGTGGTTGTTGGGAGACCGGGTTATAGGATAGATAGCTGCAGTATCAAGAGGGGCTTTCAGTTGGGTAACTTGATCACATCGTCATAGGGAGCTCAATCCTTTGCATACTTTGCATCTTCCTATTTTGTTTCTTCTTGGTGTTTCTCCATGTGAGGTTCCTGAGCTTGTTTCTAGCTCTTCAACAAGCCCAAGTTCATCAAAAACATAATTCATATGCATCTTCTATGGTGTTTTCGAGTTTGAAGGTTTTACCGATTCTTCTTATAGGGAGGCTTCATTCCTTTCTTCATTTGGTTCTATCCTCTTTTGTTGGACTATGATGTTTTTATGCACCATCTTGTAGAGCTTGTCGTCCTCGTCAAAAAAGCCCAAGATCATCGAAATTGGAGTCCGGATGCAAAAGTTATTGTGTTTTTCGTGAAGTCTATTTCATCCTAGTTGTGGATCTGGTTCAACCAACTCCCACACCGGACGGTCTGGTGCTAGCGCCGGTTAGACCGGATCTAAAACCGGATTTTCTGGTTTTCGTGACCGAGTCTATTCTGAGTTGGCAAACAGAGTCATTCCGTTTGTAGGCCGGTCGTCCGGCCTGGGGACCGAGTTTCTCGGTTCTGGGGCCAGTCCAACCAACTTTTAAACCGAGTTTTCATAGATTTCCTTCCAACGGTCATATTTTCTTTCCCCTATAAAAGGGGGTTCTTCCCCCAATGTTTTTGGGTGTTCTTGAGCTCGAAATTGACCTCCATTGTTGACCCTCTTGAGCTTGCTTCCTCTCCCTTCCCTCCTATGATTCTTGCATCTTTTTGAGGGCTTTGGAAGAGGAGATCTAGATCTATAATCCCCACAAATCAATTCCTCCTCTAAGTAAGGGTAACCCTTTGGATCTAGATCTTGGAGTCATTGGTTGACTTCCACCATTGTTCTTCCTCTCTAATTCCTCCCTAGGACTTGTTGCTTTGGTGGGATTTTAGAGTGAAGGATTTGAGCACCCTTGGTGTTCTTGCTTTGCATTCTTGCATAAGTGTTGAGCTCTCCTTTATGATTTGTTCGAGTGAGAGATCGTGAGCTTGTTACTCTTGGAGGGTGACCTCCTAGTTGGCTTGGCAGTTGGTGCCATGGTGTCCTCTTTGTGGAAGATCGTGAAGAGACCCAGGCTTCTCCTTCATGGAGCTTGTGAAGTGGCTGTGGAGCTTGCCTTCTCCGGAGTGGAGGAAAATCTAGCCATAAGGAAAGGGCCTATTCCTTCGTGGGATAGACTCAGAGAAGAAGGTGAGCCTTCGCGGAGTTGATAAATCCTTCGTGGAATCCCACACCTCTCCAACGTGACGTACCTTCTTGTAAGGGAACACGGGAATACATCTTCGTCTCTGGATGCCTCGGTTATCTCTATACCCGGGCTTACTTTCCTTGTGATAGCCATCGTGCTTTAAGTACTTATATCTTGCTTATCACTTGTGGTATATTTATCTTGTGTTATCTTGCTTAGCTTAACTTGTTGTAGGTGCACTTAGTTGAGCCTAGTGTATTTTGGTTTTGTGCTTGTAAAATAAACATTAGTTTAATTCCGCATTCTATTAAGCCAAAACCATAATAGTTTTGAAATTGCCTATTCACCCCTCCTCTAGATGACATCTCTATCCTTTCAATTGGTATCAGAGCAAGGTCTTTCCTTGTTTAGGCTTCACTGCCTAGAGTGTAAAGATGCCAGCTAGTAGCATAGTGCACAATGACACAATTATCTTTGATGGCACAAATTATGCTTTGTGGATAAATTGCTTGCTTTGTAATCTTCGGACCTTATGTCCAAATATTGAGAGATTTCTAGATGTAGGTTTTTCTCCTCTGATGGATCCTCAAAATCTATCTTTAGAGGATGAGAAAAAAATTACATCTCAAAGCTCAAGTATCTAATGAGATTATTTTCTCTTTGAGTCCCACAGTTAATTTGTTCTTGATGATTGTAAAGCACAAGTCATCTCATGAGAAGTGGACCAAGCTTAAAGAAATATTTGGTGGTTCCATTTCTCATATTGTCGGTGGTCTCTCCGAGGAGATCCCTTCTCCTTCACATCATGAAGAGCTCCAAGTTGCTTCCACCTCCGGCCGCGATGAGATTTCAATTCTTTCCACTTCACTTACATGTGACAAGTCACAAGGTAATGACATGGTGAGTGGAAAAATCATATGTGATGATGGTAGTGTTTCTCTTTACACCAATGATTCTTGTTCCAGAAATGATAATGGTGTAGAGAGTTTGGACTTAAACACTTCTTGCAACAATAGTTCTATATCCCCTTGTGTTGCTAGTCCTTGCATATCGTCTAGAAACTATTTGAGTACTAATGTAGATGATATGCTTGATTTGTCTTGTTCCCATGTGCAAAATACTTCTATTTCCTCTAGTTGTGTATCTAACAATGTAAAGGAATCAAACATTCTATGGAGCAATACACAATCATGAATGGATATTCAAGAATATCCTCATATTCATCCTCTCGTTCTCACATGTGCCTTATGGCAAGAGGATCAAAGTTATCTCCTACTTTGGATCCCAACATATCTTCTCTAGATAATAGCAATGATAATGATGATAGTGATGATGACATTGATGAGGATACTAGTGCTATTCTTCGTGAGATGAATTTTTTGTGTACCTCTCTTCGTGGTAATAGTAAGGCCATTGGTTGTCTCAAACACGTTATGGACACCATAACTAAACAAACGGGAACCATAGAGGACATGGATTTCCAACTTGATGATGGGGGTCGGAGATTCAATCTCCTTAAGCAAGAGCTTGCCGAGGAGAAGCACACTAATTGTCTCCTCACACAAAAAATTGAATCTTATAAGCTTGAAAAGGAAAAATCTATTAATGATGCTAGTGCTACTAACTCTACCTCTTGCGAAGCATCTATATTAAAGGAGAATGTTGAGCTAAGGGCTCAACTTGAGTTTCTAACTAGCAATTATGGGAAATTGGAAGAAAGTCATGAAAAGCTCTCGGCCTCTCATAATGATCTTCTAATCTCCTATGATGGGCTAAAGTTAGCTCGTGAGGCAAGTATCACTAAGGTAACTTCTTGTGAGCCTCATTTGGACATTAGCACAACTTTTACTCAAAATTCTATTTTTCCATGTGCTAGTCCTAGTGATCCTTCTTCTCATACTATTGATAAAACTTGTGTTGGATTACTTGCTTTGCCTTGTTTCTCTAACAATGAAGCTCCCACTTCCTCTAGTACCTCTGTTTCTACTAACCATGTAGAGGAAATCAAAGAGCTCAAGGCCCAAGTCACTTCTTTGAAGAAATACTTGGAAAAGAGTCATGAAGGCAAATCCACACTCGATAATATTTTGAGTGTGCAAAATGCCCCAATGATAAAAGTGGACTTGGATTCAACTACAATAACAAGAACAAGTCCAAGAGGAACAAGAAGAAGAGCCAAGACCAAGTCAATAATTTGGCCAAGATTATTTGCTTCAAGTGCAAGGTTGTAGGACATCATGTAAGATCTTGTCCATTGAATAAAAAACACTTGAATGAGAAGCAACAAGGGAAGAGGCCACAAGGTCAAGGTCAATCCCAATCTCAACCTCAAGTTGAAGCTAGGCCACTTCCCAAGAAGAATCAAGATAAGACTCCCCAAGACAAGAAATTAATAAATAAGAGAAAGGGGATCACTTGTTGCTACATATGTCATGAGAAGGGGCACTTGGCCGCTTCATGTTCAAATGGTACCTTATCTAACCCTATCATTGTTGATGATGATTATTCTCTTGGGAAGGATAAGGATGGCAATGTGTTTTCCAAGTTTGTTGGAACTCAAAGTGGTGTTAAGAAAAGAACCATTTGGGTTGCCAAGCCTATTGTGACTAACCTCTTAGGACCCAACTTGGTTGGGGACCAACAAGCTCAAACTTGATCAATATGTGTTTGTGGAGGGCATTGGATACTTGGCTAACACATGAAGAATTAAGGGATCTTCATATACTATATTTGATCAAGCCAAGTTATAAGGATTATCATCTCCCTACCATATACCCAATGCGCCTCTTTGTGGTAACTCGAACTCAACTCTTTTATATTGTAAGTTACTTGACCCTTTACATGTTTTGGTTTTGTACCAAGTATGTGTTTGTATTTTTTGTGCCTCATGCTTTCTTATTTTGTGTATTCAAGTATGTCTAGGTGTTTGACACATCATTTACTCGTGTGTTTCGTTTTGAGCTTCTAATGCATCTTGATGATATCTTATTTGGGTCTTTTTGAGAGGTTAATAGAACATCCCATTCCGGGGGAGTGATATGCCCATCTCATCTCTTAAACCTTAAAATGTGTGTACATGAGTAATACCACTTAGTATTGATATTGGTGTGTCATACTCATGAGAAATTCAAATTCTAAATGTCCATTAATTATCTCTAGTTGAGGTTGTTTTTCCTCTTATTAAGAAAAAATGAATACCACATTATGGGGGAGTAATATGCTTCTTTTGCATATCACAATCCTAGGAAATGTGAACATATGAGGTGGTGCCACTTAGAGTTGATATTGTTGATTATCTTGTATCTAGGTGGCATGTTAGCTCAAACAAGGTCCTAATTTTTGTTAGAAGCTTTTATTGCTCGTATTTTCGGTCTTTGCTTGAGTAAGAAAATCTTGGTGTGGCCTTCCTCAAATGCATATCTCTATATATTATTTTGGAGATGATGATTGCAAGTGCACAGATTGTTTGTAGCTAGTTTCGAAATAAAGATATCGATCCCACAGGGAGCAGGAGTCTGAAGTCTAATAACTCCTGAATTAAATATTGCAATAGAAATGCTAAATAAAATTCTAAGTAACAAGATAAAATGCGAGTATTGAGTAAAAATATGTTTTTGGGTTTTTAGTATAAGAGAACAATAAGTAAAGTAAAGTAACTAAACACAGAAAGTAAGTATCGCGTATGTAAAAGAGATTTGGAACTGCAATAGGGAAAGCGTTCTTAGGGAGTAGCGGATACACCACTAGCATTATAAAGAGCTAAAATAAAGATTATTATCATGAACATTCTCAACTATGTATGTGTGGGAGGAAATCCTTATTCGGACAAATAGGTAGCAACCACTGCTCATATCATCCTCATAACCACAATAGCCAGCAATCGACATCAATCGAATTAGTGCGCTATCAAGGGACTTAATCCCATAGGACGTATCCCATGGCATGGATAGTGTTCCATGAGTTTCCTCGGTTCCTAAGTTTATACGTAAGGGGTTGATGACCCACAAGTATAGGGGGTGTATCGCAGTATTTTTGATAAGTAAGAGTGTCGAACCCAACGAGGAGCAGAAGGTGCTGGCTAGTGGTATGGATCCGGAATTCTCTGCAAATACTTAGCAAACAGGTTTTTAGGTTTTTTTGATAAAGCAAGTATATAAAGTACGAGTAAATAAAAGACACTAAGAATAAATGCAGAAAGTGGCCCAATCCTTTATTCAGCAAAGGACAAGCCGGTTGTATTACTTAATATGACCAAACGTTCTCGAGGACACACGAGAAGACTGTCAAGTGCTTTCGCTTCATATAGTTGATTAATCTTCTTTAGCTTGCTAAGTGTTGTGTGGGTGAACCCGTGATAATGTACCGAACTTCCTAGGACTAATACATACTTGTGATTATACCCCTTGCAAACATCCGTAAGTACAAGAAAGTAATTAAGGTAGAAACCTAACCATAGCTTTAAACTCTAAGACCCTGACGTCCCTTGTGCAATGGTTTCCTAACGGGGGTTCAGGTTTCTATCACTCCGGAAACCCCTATGATTAGTAGCCAAATACACAATGCATTCCCCTAGGCCCATATAGGTGAAGTGTCATGTAGTCGACGTTCACATGACACCACTAGAAGAAGTACACCACAACTTAAATATCAAACTATTGAATCTTTCTCAACACAACTCCACTACTAACAACATGACTTCTCCCATGTCCTCGAGAACAAAACGAACTACTCACAAGACATCATATGGATCATGATCAGATATGGAATAATGATGTATAACATTCTGAACATAAACAATAATTCAACAGTTCACTCAATAGCATCAACTACAAAGAGTAGTCAACACCGGGGAAGTTTCCCCTCTGAACTATGCAAGATTCAACCCAATTGTTACAGCAATATGGAGATGGTGCTAATGGTGATGATGATCCCGATGAAGTCCAGCTTGATGGTGGTGTTGATGGCGACGATCTCCCCTCTCCGGGAAGGAATTCCCCCGGCAGAATTCTGTCTGCCGGAGAGATCTTTCTCTCTCTGTGTTTTCCGCTCCGCAGAGGCGGCAAAATCTTTCTATGGTTACTTCCCGAGTATTAGGGTTTCGGGAGGATTATATACGCCAGAGGGGAGAGCTGGAGGTGGGCCAGGGCAGCCACACCACCTGGTGGCGTGGCCTAGGGTGGCCTGCGCCAGGGGCTGGTGTGGGCCCCTGTGGCCCATCTCCACTCCTCCTTTCGGCTTCCTTCGTCTTCTGGAAAAATAGGATTTTCCATATATTTTCCGGGATTTTCTGATCTTCGTGAATTTTGCCTCCAAACAGCACCTTTTCCATCAGAATCCTGACTACAGCGGTCCATGCTCCAAAAGTCATCAACCATGCAAAAACAGATGAAATTACATAAGCATCATCTCTTAATATGAAATATATCAATGAATAACAGTAAATTATGATATAGAATAGTGATGCAAAATGGACGTATCAACTCCCCCCAAGCTTAGACTTCGCTTGTCCCCAAGCGAAACTGAGCTCAGTAAACATGACCTCAGGTTTATGGAGTGAAGAGTCGATAAAAGAATATGGACAAGAAGCATCACATTCATCAATACATAGATCATAATAGAAGACAACTCACTATTATATAACTTAACTTGCAATAAGTAAAGGAAACACAATAAAGATACATAAAGTGAATCATAATTGGTAATGACAAACTTAGCTCTTGGTCGAACAATAGTTGATAATTTGCTGGAGTTCACAAATAACTGGTTTTCGATGATAGCTTTCACAGTAGTAATCACCAAGATAAGAGCAATGTGCAAAACAAGGAACATAAGAAACATGATTGAATAAATCATCATATGAATGAATGAAACACAACAACTCAAAATACTTGCTGAGATTTCGTAGAGGGAAGCAGGGATTTCAAGTTTCATAAAGAGCTCCCAAAAATTATGATACTTATTAGCTTTCAGCTCTCATTGCCCCTATCATAGGCATCTTTAGGTGATTAAGGTTAAAGTAATAAAATATGAGGATATGCTTGACAAGTTGTAAATTGAGAATCTCATGTCCCTTGAATACGAGGGTCGCTCCTCATGCTACTCAAGTTTAGTCACCGGTAAGTTCTTGTCATAGTAAGCACATGTGTATCATAGAGAACCGCCAACGGGGTACCCCTTGCTCGATGATACGGAAGAATCCCCATATTAAAATGACAAGGCAAGCAGACAACAAGCATCTCAGCAATCTTCTTATTTACCATGGGAATATGGTGCTTTTTTATCTTTTTTTTTCTTTTTTTCTTTTTCTCAATCTCTATCTTTTTTATAAGAAGAATGCTTCATAGATGCTCGTTATGGTTACGCTGCAGGTTTCCACCATGACAACATGGATTAGACCAGCGACCCAGGCGTTTCTCTAACACACATGCATAACTCCATGGACTTACAAGCTCCCCTTTCATTTCACACCGACGACATCCATAGACAAAAGAACATGATATCAACTAGGTACAAAGTACCAGTGCAATGTTGAAAGCGTTCCCCATGACAGCATGGTTCTGCTAATCACAACTTACAAAGCGCAAGCATATACGCAACATAGATGGCCACAATGGTTCAAGTTTATTAGATGCAAGAAAGTAAAGTGTGCCATCAAGTTCGTGAGAGCTTTAATCGCTAATTTTCACATAACAAGTTTAATTTGGAAGGTAGATAAAATCATGAATTTACTTGGAATAGCAATAGTGCTAATAGGTAGGTATGGTGGACACAAATGGCAAAGGTTTTGGTTTTAAAGGATTGGATGCACGAGAAGAATTCCCTCTTAGTGCAGGTTTTTGGCTAGCAAGGCTAGGTAGCAAGTATAAGAGTTGAAGGAAACAAACAAACATACAAGTGATAAATACAAACATGCAATCTTCCTTGGAAGCACAAAAGATCTTAACTAGAGAATACTAAACTTATGAGAAAATCAAGAAAGAAAGGTGATGAAATTATTTTTTTAGAGTACTTTTATCTTTTTCATTCAACTCTCAAAAATAGTATTGCTACTGACCGAGCCAGGTTTGCCAAAACCAACTAGATTAACTCAATGATCCCAAAGTGATACCAATACTAACAACAAGATCAATCATATAACCATGAATGGAAAACTAATATAAGATATGCAAAAGAGTAAATGATAGAACTTCTCATTAATATTCCATAACGGCAAATCACACCAAAGGATACATATCTAACGATAGAGGGGACACTTCCATAATGCAAACCATTCTACATGATAACTTCTCTATTCATGATATGACTCTACTAAAAAGGTAAAAAGATAGAAGATAGTGATGTGATACCGCGGTACTCCCCCAAGCTTGGAACAAACCAAGGGGATGCCAAACCTGATGACGAATTACTCCTTCGGTGGTGGTGGTATTCTCTTGATTGGCGTGAGGAAATCTTCTAGCATCTTGCGAAGCCTGTTATTCTCCTCTTGAAGCATATCCACCTTCTTCCTCAAGACCCGGTACTTATCGCAGAACTCATCAGTGACTCATAGAGCTTCCACTACTGCAGGGCAAGACCTGAGATCTAGAGTCGGAGGTATCAACCCCTTCATGCCCGTTGTCATGTCCTTTACTTCCTCCTTGCCGTTCCGATCCATGTCTTCACGCTCGAGATTGTGATGGAGTTCGCGACGGCGTCGCAGCTCGTAATGTTTTGAAGATGAACCCTTGAACGACATCTGAACAAAACAGACCAAAACAAAAACACGACGAGAACAAGATATACGAACCTCGGGGGATCCGGGAGATTATATATTACGAAGTTTCACAACAAAAGGAAGGTACTGGGAGAAAACGGGTCGGAGACGGAGTCCGGAGTGGCCACACCACCTGGTGGCGCGGCCAGAGGTGGGCCCGCGCCACAGGGTGGTGTGAGTCACCCTGGCTCCGTTTCCATCCCTCTTTCATTTCGTAACTTTCCTTATTGGCTAAAAACTGCAAAAATATAACTGGACAGATCTTTCGCGGAACTTTTCTTACTAGAGCTGTTACCTATTCGAAACAGACTCTGCAGGTCTCTGAATTTGGTCCTTGATAAATTTTTCTAGAGTTATAACTTGAAAAGCATCAACATCTTCATTGTAAGAATCTCCAGCAATATAGTGCTTAAGTCGCTGCCCATTCACTACTTGTGTAGTATTATCTTTTAAAGAAGAAATTTTTATTGCTCCTGAACGGTACACTTCTTCAATAATGAAAGTTCCTTCCCATTTTGACAGTAGTTTTCCTGCAAAAAATCTGAGACGAGACCTATACAATAGAACTTTCTCACCAACATGGAATTCTCTCTTAAGTATTCGCTTGTCATGCCATCTTTTGACTTTTTCCTTAAAGAGCCTAGCATTCTCATATGCTTCACTCCTCCATTCATCTAAAGAACTTAAGTCAAATAATATTTTTTCACCATCAAGCTTACAATCTCTATTGATTTCTTTAACTGCCTAATAAGCTTTGTGTTCTAATTCGAAAGGTAGGTGACAAGCTTTCCCATAAACCATTTTATAAGGAGACATCCCCATAGGGTTTTTATAGGCAGTCATATAAGCCCATAAAGCATCATTCAACTTTTTAGCCCAGTTTTTTCTAGATCTATTAACAGTCTTTTGCAAGATGGATTTAATTTCTCTATTTGACAACTCTACTTGCCCACTAGTTTGGGGGTGATAATATGAAGCAATTCTATGATTAACATCATATTTAGCAAGGGTCTTTCTAAAACCGCCATGAATGAAATGAGAACCTCCATTAGTCATGAGATACCTAGGCACTCCAAACCTAGGAAAGATAACATCCTTAAGCATTTTTAGAGAGGTCTCCCTGTCAGCACTCTTCGTAGGGATGGCTTCTACCCACTTAGTAACATAATCAACGTCAACAAGAATATGAGTATAACCTTTCGAGGGAGGAAAAGGACCCATAAAGTCAAATCCCCAACAATCAAAGGGTTCAATAACTAGAGAGTAGTTCATAGGCATTTCATTGCGTCTAGAAATATTACCAACACGCTGACACTCATCACAAGATAAAACAAATTTTCTTGCATCTTTAAAAAGGGTAGGCCAGTAGAAACCTGATTGTAGCACCTTTTGCGCAGTTCTATCTCCTGCATGATGCCCTCCATAAGCACTACCATGACATTTACGCAATATCTCCTTTTGTTCATATTTTGGAACACATCTTCACATAATACCATCCACTCCTTCTTTATATAAGTGTGGGTCATCCCAAAAATAATGCCTCAAATTGTAAAAGAACTTCCTTCTTTGCTGAGCTGTGAAAGTTGGAGGAAAATACTTGGAGACAATAAAGTTAGCATAATCAGCATACCAAGGGCTCCCTCGAGAGCTCACCCCTACGGCAGCCAACTGTTCAATTGGGAAGCTATCATTAACAAGCATAGGATCAAAAGAGATGTTTTCCAATCGAGATAAATTATTAGCTACAGGGTTTTCAACACCTTTCCTATCTACAATATGTAGATCAAACTCTTGTAAAAGCAGCACCCATCTAATAATCCTAGGCTTAGCATCCTTCTTCGTCATAAGGTACTTAATAGCAGCATGCTCAGTATGAATGGTGACTTTTGAGTCCACAATATAAGGTCTAAACTTATCACAAGCAAAAATGACATCTAGGAATTCTTTTTCTGTAGTAGCATAATTCCTTTGAGCAGCATCAAGAGTCTTACTAGCATAATGAATAACGTTTAAGTTTTTATCAATTCGTTACCCAAGGACAGCACCTACAGCAGAATCACTAGCATCACACATTATTTCAAAGGGTAAGCTCCAATTAGGTGGTTGAACGATAGGAGCTGTTGTTAAAGCCTTCTTAAGAGTTTCAAAAGATTCCTTACAATCATCATAAAAAACAAAGGGTACATCTTTTTTAAGAAGATTAGTGAGGGGTTTTGATATCTCAGAGAAATCTTTAATAAACCTTCTATAGAAACCAACATGACCAAGGATATTACGAATACCTTTGATGTCTCTTGGGCAGGGCATTTTCTCAATTGCCTCGACTTTAGCTCTATCCACTTCTATGCCTCTTTCGGAAACCTTATGCCCAAGGACAATCCCTTCATTAACCATGAAGTGGCATTTCTCCCAATTAAGAACAAGATTAGTTTCTTCACACCTCTGCAAAACTTTATCAAGGTTGTGTAGACAGTTATCAAAAGAAGTTCCATAGACAGAGAAGTCATCCATGACAACTTCCACAATTTCCTCACAAAAACCATGAAAGATAGCAGACATGCATCTTTGAAAAGTAGCAGGAGCATTACATAAACCAAAAGGCATACGTCAAGCATAGGTTCCGTAAGGGCATGTAAAAGTAGTTTTTTCTTGATCTTGTTGTTTAACAGCAATTTGAGAGAAACCAGAATATCCATCAAGAAAACAAAAATGGGTCTTTTTAGATAACCTTTCTAACATTTGATCAATAAAAGGAAGCGGGTAATGATATTTCTTAGTAACTTTGTTAACTTTCCTAAAATCAATGCACATCCTATAGCCCACTACTATTCTTTGGGGAATAAGCTCATCATTATCATTAGGAACTGTTGGGGATATACTTTCCCGGTATCCTCACTAACTAGGGTGGCCCACTTCGGGTTAGAGCATTGCTTCACGGGCGGCCAAGTCAGGGAGAAAGACGGAGTCCAATCCGGCTACGGAAAGGCCCAGAAGACTTACCGACTTAGGCCCATAATGTTACTTGTAGTTCAAGATGTACTCTATAACCGACTCTTAGTCGTAGCCGGATAGATCTCTCCTGTAAACCCTAGGCCGGATATCTATATAAGCCGTCCTAGGGAGAGCCTTTAGAACCAACCAATACTTTAGACCCTCAACTCGCACAGGCGAAACCCTTGTAACCCATATTCCGGCTCTGTCGTATTACTGGATTGCTAGCAGGAGTAGGATCCGTCCAAAGCTGGCGGATTCGAACCTGGGTAAACTTTTGTGCTCACCATCCCGGAATACCGTACGTCTCACCCCCCTCTTTTCCGCATGCCTCGAGGACCCCTCATGGCGTACTTTTCATCAATCCGATGATAGTTGGCGCCCACCGTGGGGCAAGTGAGCTTCGGATCCGCGTTCCGAGCGGAATCTACAAGAATCGGAATCAGCGAGACTATCGTCGTCGGTCGCATCCTCTATGCCAGCGACGCCCCTCTCATCGTTCTCGACGAGACCTGGATTCCAGCTAAGGAGGTCGTGACTGCCTACACAATCATGTCCTTTGGCGAGATCGATGTTTACATCGGTTTCGCTGAACCTGCCCAACCCACCCCAGCGGTGATGATAGAGGCAGAAGAATCTTCTAGGTCCCCTTTGTCCACGGAGGCGGCAGAGTTCCGGATCTCAGAAAACCCTAATCCCACCCAGCCTGCACTAGTTGCGGAGATAGTGGAGAAATCCAAGCCTGAAGTAGACCTAGCGGTCCAAGTCGAATCTGGAGTGGATCTCTCTGGAGGAGCCGGATCCCAGATCGACCCACCCGCGGAAGTCGAAATCTAGGAGGAACATATCAGTGACACTGATTCCGGCTCTGATGATGCCGGGACAGACATACCTTTTCTAAGGTACACATTACGACGTATGATACTGCAAGGCGAAAGCGCAGATGCAATTCTCGAGACCATCAAAAGTTTCGACATGGCTGATCGCGAAAGCCGCAGGTACCTCAGGAAGCACGCGTCACACTTCATCGGATACGTGGGATCCGGATCCGGCTCTGCCGATGCTGGAGAAAACACCGACTCGGTGCTGGAGGCAATTGGAACAAACGCCAATGTACCCGCATCCTCAGATGAATCGATGACATCAGCAGATTTCTGAAAGTTCTCCGCGGAATATGAAGAGGAGTATAACTCCAAAGCTACAGAAGAAGGAGAAGCCATGGATGAAGGATCCGGGGAACACTCTCCCAAAGCGTAGGATGACATGGACGTCGGAGATAATCCCGAGGTCCAGATGTATGAAAGTACCGATCAGATCTTGACTCCGGGAAACGGACCCAAAGCCATCTTTGCTACTGGCGCTGCCAAGAAGGCAAAGAAGAAGAACAAGAAAAACAAGACCCTGGCAAAAGACCCTTTGGCTGAGGAGGTGATTGCCGAGGAATACGAAGAAGACTCGGATGGATCACTTATCCCAGATGAGCCGAAAAAAGAAGAATCGGTGGATGGACACGTGATCACCGAAGGTGCACGTAAACTGATCGATGCTGCATTAACCACACCTATCCCTACAGCTGCAGAACTTACTGCGGAAGAGCTGGACGAAAGGGCCCAATCCCTAGAAGCACGTCGTCAACAACTCCTCAATGAAGCCAAAAACATCGAGGTGGACAAGAAACGCATGGCAACCAAGGACTACATGTCTTGGTTGCATCAGAAGACACGGAAGCGTCACACAGATGACAACCAATTCCCACATATCCGTGCCGTCCTTTTCGGAGATGAGATGGGGAAGCCATGGAAAGATAGCAAAGGAGATTGGGTATATCCAACCCCAGTACAGAATACTGTGGTGGCCCGAGAAATTCTATCGGCTAATCCAGGACCAGAGGATATCTGTTTGGGTATCAAGCTACTCAACAAGGGGCTGGAGCAGGAAAAGGTCGCCTTGTCTGGAAGTCAAAAACTGGTCTCGGATTCCGACCAATGTCGAACAGATCCGGCATGGGCTGACGTAAGACCCCACCATGTTCCGGAGCAGCATTATCGCCCCGAACGACGGGAGGACAATTATTTGAAAACCGGATCGTCAGGACAGCATCGTAGGACTGCACGCAACGGGAGCAACGTCGCACCAGCGGCCGAGAAAGAGGCCATCACTGCTCTGAATCCGAGGAATCATCCCTGACGAGAATCTAACGATCGAAGGGGAGAAGATAAAGAGAAATGTCGGGAGGAGGATCGTCAAAAAATGCCACCCCCTAGACATGCAAGCCGTCTGGCTGAGCCCCACCATGGGGGGAACGACGGACGAAGAAACACGGAAACCACGCCGGAACAAGCGGGCAGGGGGCTCGTCGTAGTCAAGACCCTCCCCGGAATCGGAATAATGACGTTCCGGATGGAGGCCGGCAATCAGCCAGAAATTATCTAGCTGCACCACCCTCTCCACCACACAGTCATCACAACGGCTCCCAAGGAGGGCAAGGAGGACGACGTGGAGGAGGAGGTGGTGGCAGAAGCCGAACTCCGGCTCCAAGGCACCGCAGCCACAATCGACATTCAGGACAATCTTTATCCCCGAACGATGCAAGGCACAGGATAAACTCCAACATAGAGGCTCGGCGCTACGAAAACGATGATATCTACGTGGTCCCAAAGTGCTTCAGACCACACATCAGAGCTACAAAATTCCCGGAAGGATTTGCTATCTCTAGACATATCTAAGCCTACGATGGCATTGCTCGGACAGATACCTGGCTACAGGATTTCTTCCAAGCTTGCTGCATCGCCAAAGGCAAAAACAGCCTGGTCGCAACCCGACATCTCCCACTTATGTTGCGGAAGACGACACGATCATGGCTCAATGAACTTCCGGAGAACACCATCCATAACTGGTATGACATGCAAAGTGCGTTCTTTTGGAATTTCGAAGGCACATATCGGAGGCCCTGTATGGTTGGAGACCTACAATGTTGCACCCAGAAAGCCGGAGAAACTTGCCAGGACTACCTCGGACGATGGATCGACACCAAGAACTCCTATGAGGGAGTAAATGATCAAACTAGGATTGAAGCTTTCATTGCAGGTCTCCCAATTGGTCTACTACGTCACCGCTTGAAGTGTGACAAGATCACTGATTTGGGAGAGATGATAGAAACAGCGAGCAAGTATGCAGATGCTGATGATGATGCAGAGGGATTGCTCAATGCCCTAGCTGTGCCTCAGTCGGCAAGACAACCAAAAAAACAAGCTCAGAAGCGCAAAAATACCTCGGAAGAAAAACCCAACACGGAAACAGCGGTGGTTACTACTGTTTCCGGGTCTGGAGGACGAGGAGGACGTGGCAGAGGCCGCGGGCGTGGCCGTGGGACTTCAAGGGTCCAAGGTAGAGGAGAACAGCAACCAGGCAAAACCTACTCTTGGGCCAACATTTCCAATAACCCATGTGTGCATCACCTAGACGCCAACGGGGGCTCGTCCCACACCAACGCTGAATGTCGTTTCAATGACGACATCAAAAGAGATGACACCGCGGGCTACAAAGCTAAGCGGAAGAAGGGAAAGAAAAATCCCAAAATGGACAAGGAGACTAAGGAAGATTCCGACATGGAGGAAGCTGATGCTTCAAATCCCAAGCCGGAAGGGAAGAAAACTTTTCCCACTAAGAAGGACACTTATGTCACTTTCCTCGGATCTCAACCAGCAAAGGTCAAGAAAGCAGTTCTACACGAGCTCAATGCAACAGTTCCGGCTGTCCCCCAGTATCTGGACTGGTCGGAAGTGGCAATCACGTTTAACCGTGATGACCGTCCGCCTAAGTTACATAGGCGAGGAAAATACGCCTTAATCGTCAACCCACTTATTGACGGTTATGGTTTCTCGAAGACCCTCATGGACGGTGGGAGCAACATCAATATTCTCTATGTCGATACGCTACGCCGGATGAAGATCTCAGAGACCCAGCTGAACCATAGCTCTGTGATCTTTCACGGAGTTGTCCCAGGAAGACAAGCTAATCCCCTGGGAGAGATTACTTTGGATGTTACCTTTGGAACTCCAAAAAACTATCGGACGGTGGCACTTTCCTTCGAAGTGGTCCCGTTCAAGAGCGTATACCACGCTATATTTGGACGTCCGGCTTACTGGGCTTTTATGGCTCGTCCGTGTTACATTTACAATATGATGAAAATTCCAGGTCCCAACGGCGTGATCACCATCAGGGGAGACCCGAAGAAAGCGCGAGAGTGCGAGGATGGAAATGCCGCCTTTGCCGAAGCCGTGCTGCACGCCCAGGAGTACCAGGAGATCAAGAAGAGCATAGATCCGTCCGAGATGCCCGCAACGAAGAAGGAGGTGACAAAGCCAAATCCGGAGTTCAAGGCATCAGAAGAGACGAAGAAAGCACCGTTGAAGGATGATGACCCCTCCAAGGTGACCCAAATAGGCGTAGGCCTAGGTAGCGCATAGGAAAGCGCACTCGTCAAGTTCCTCCAAGCAAATCAAGACATCTTCGCATGGCAGCCATCTGACATGACCGGAGTACCTAGGGAACTTGCCGAGCACTCTTAAATGTAAACCTGAACGCTAAACTCGTCAAACAGTCCCGACGACGGTTTGGCGAAGAAAAGCGTAAGGCAATAGCTAAGGAAATAGCGCGGCTCGAGTTAGCCGGATTCATAGAAGAGGTCATCCACACTGAGTGGTCGGCCAATCCTGTAATGGTCCCTAAAAAGGACACCACTGATTTAAGGATGTGTGTTGATTATACTGCCTTGAACAAGGCTTGTCCAAAAGATCCGTTCGCTCTGCCTAGAATTGATCAAGTTATCGATTCTACGGTAGGCTCGGAACTCCTCTGTTTTCTCGACGCATATTCCGGCTATCACCAAATCCGGATGAAGGAATCTGACAAAGTCAAAAATTCATTCATAACCCCTTTCAGAACCTTCTGTTTTGTTACGATGCCCTTTGGGCTGAAGAATGCAGAAGCAACGTACCAGCGCACGATGCAGCGTTGCCTTCATGACCAACTCGGACGCAATGTACATGCATACATGGATGATATCGCGGTAATGTCCAAAAAGAAGGAAACACTAATTTCTGACTTGGAGGAAACATTTGCCAATCTACGAAAATACAACATCATGCTTAACCCGAAGAAATGCTTCTTTGGAATACCAGCCAGAAAATTGTTAGGTTTCATCGTGTCTCAAAGAGGCATAGAGGTGAACCGAGACAAAATCAAGGCTATACTCAATATTTCTAGGCCAACCCGCCTGAAGGACGTACAAAGACTAACTGGTTGCATTGCTGCGGTCAGTCGATTTGTAAGCCAGCTTGGTGAAAGAGCCGCACCACTATACAAACTCCTGAAAAAGACCAAGGATTTTGTCTGGACTGACGAAGCTGAAGCTGCACTACAAGACCAGAAGAAAGTACTCTCATCTGCTCCTATCCTTGCAGTGCCGGAACCTAAGGAACCGATGCTGCTCTATCTTGCTGTGACAAATAAGGTCGTTAGTATCGTCATGGTGGTGGAGAGACCAGAGAAAAATCAGGAACACCCGGTGCAGCGTCCGACTTACTTTGTCAGCGAGGTTCTGACAGAATCAAAACAGCGGTATCCGCACTATCAAAAGTTGGCTTACGATGTTTTTCTAGCATCTCGTAAGTTACGACACTACTTTCAGGAGCATCCAATTACCGTGGTGAGCACAGCTCCCATGAGAGATATAATCAACAATAGTGACGCCACAGGACGCGTCGCCAAATGGGGCATAGAGCTTTCAGCTTTCGATATTGAGTATAAACCTCAGACAGCAATCAAATCCCAGATCCTTGCTGACTTTGTCGCTGATTGGACAGAGACGAAGAACAACATGATCCTCCCTGAGTCGGAATACTGGACCCTCTTTTTCGATGGGTCTAAGGCTCGAGGGGGCTCGGGGGCTGGCGTGGTGCTCAAATCACCCCAAGGAGATAAACTTCTATACGTGTTGCAGATCCACTTCACAGCGACAAACAATATTGCCGAGTATGAAGCACTGCTGCATGGAATCCGGATTGCTAAGGATATTGGCATCCGATGTTTGATGTGTTACGGAGATTCGGATCTTATTGCTCAGCAAGTGTCGAATATTTCTAACGCAAATAAACACATGGCAGCATATAAAGCTTTCGTGGATGATCTATCTAAATCGTTCGAAGGTTTTGAAGTTCAACACATCCCTCGAGCAGAAAATGAGGAAGCAGATGCACTATCTCGGATAGGTTCTGCACGGAAAGAGGTCCCGGATGGTGCTTTTTTAGAGCACCTCAAAGTTCCCTCGATAAAGGGAGTAGATGAGGAATATCCGACCAAATCCGACTCACCTTTGATAGCAGTTTTGGCTGTAATTCCTAGCTGGACTCAACCCTACCTCGATTATTTGGTAGATGGCAAATTACCCGAAGACGAGGTGCTGAGCCGGTAGATTATCCAACAAGCAAAAGCCAATACTATTGTTAAAGGTGAGCTCCATAAACGAAGTATTTCTGGGGGTTTTCAGCGTTGTGTATCTCCGGAAGAAGGAGTGGAAATCTTAAGAGAAATCCACGAGGGCGAGTGTGGTCACCACGCTGCAGCCAAATCTTTAGTGGCAAAAGCTTTTAGACACGGATTTTTCTGGCTTACAGCTCAGGCAGATGCCGAACGATTAGTCAAGACATGCAAAGGCTGCCAAAAGTATGCCAAGCAAGCTCATGTTCCGGCTGATCAGCTACGAACAATACCTATAACATGGCCCTTTGCGGTCTGGGGGCTTGACATGGTAGGACCATTTAAACAAGCTCCAAGTGGATTTACTCACCTCTTAGTGATGGTGGATAAATTCACCAAATGGATTGAAGCTAAACCTGTCACTAGTTGTGATGGAGCAACATCCAAGAGATTTGTCGAGGATGTTATAATCTGGTATGGTTATCCGCATAGCATTATCACAGACAACATGAGTAACTTTTCTATGGGAGAATTGGCTGAATTATGCAACGAGCAAAATATCCGGCTTGACATTGCATCAGTCGCACATCCACAGGCTAACGGACAAGTCGAAAGAGCAAATGGTTTAATTCTACAAGGCCTAAAACCGAGACTCGAAGCACCACTACGACGTGCTGCGGGGGCTTGGGCAGAGGAATTACCCTCTGTAATTTGGAGTTTACGAACAACTCCAAACAGGTCAATAGGATACACACCTTTCTTCTTGGTCTATGGCACAGAAACAGTTCTTCCTAGTGATTTGATTCATACTTCTCCTAGAGTGGCCGCGTATATCGAAGAGGATGCCGAGATTTCTCGACAAAATGATCTCGACTTAGTCGAAGAAGTTCGCGTCGTTGCTGAAATGAGATCTACAGCCTATCAACAGAACTTACGCAAGTATCATAGCCAGAGAGTCTGAGATAGATCTTTCAATAAAGGTGACTTGGTTCTCCGGCTTGTGCAACAAAGAAAGCACAAACTTTCCCCAGTATGGGAAGGGCCCTTTTTAGTTAGTCGAGTATTGCACAATGGATCGTACTACTTAACTGACATGAGGCCAGTCAAAGAAAGACCTGCTACTAAGAAGAGAAAGAGAGCTGGAGGCAGTACAAATCTGGATGAGTTAGACATACCGTGGAATATTGCTCAGCTACGTCCCTTTTATTCTTAGTTTATCCTTCTTTGTAAACATATATATGTACATGCTTCTGAGAGAAATAAAAGTTTTGGTTGCCTCAAAATTTTCTGAGAAGTTTTTACCATCTTATTTCCAAATGATCATGTCATAGTCGAAAATCCCAGAATGCTTGAAAGTACTTTATGCTCATGCTCGTTCTGGTTTAGATTTTCGATTCTAAAATTGCTACCCTCGGGTATAACTCTAAAAAGTTTCTAGTTTTTACTTTGGTTATTTGTCTAATTGCTGGATGCGGGTATTTTTCGAGTAGTGAATTGTTGGTACTGGAAGCCGGCTTTGTTTCCGAGTTTAAACTGGTTTGGCAATTGCGCTCCATTGCTCGGCAAAGTTTCTGGCAGAAGGTTTAGCCGGCTCACAAAAGGGACGAGGCGGAAAGCCAGATAAACAATAAGTAGAGACGAAAAAATACAAGTGCTTATGTAAACATTTCAGGCACACAAAAAAACTCAAAGCCAAAAGTGCTGAATAGATCAAAAGCTTAGCACTAGCAAAGTTAAAGTACTGCATATTTACAGATGCATCATGTTTAATACAAAAATTTCTGATCTATGATGCAGGAGGAGATGAAGGAGCTGCCGGCTCGTTGGAGATTCCGCCTTGATATCGTTCCGAGATGTCCGCATCCGAAGTGGTGCGTTCATTGTCAGAAACTTCTGTTGGTTCTTCCGGAGGAGGAGGTGGAGTAGCCACGCGGGTGAAGAAGGGGATCTCGTAGCTGGTCAGGTCAGCCACGTGACACCCATATCCGGTGCAGGAGTGCATGATGGCTTGAAGGTCCTGCTCCTGGCCGTCTTCGTCTACCTTGCAGTACCCTCTGGTCACTTGCCATATCTCCATGTTTCCATGGTGGCTCATGACCATGGTGAGAGCGTTCTGCGCAGCAGTCCGTGGCATAGGACATGTTCCAGTCCCGAACAAGCTATGACATCTCCTTTGCCTTGTCCCGCACCTGAAAATCAGACATGCTTGGCATGTCCGGAATCTTGAGAGCTTCGCCGACGTCCTCAAGGGATTGGAGGAAGTCATGAAGCAGGTCACCGACTTGGGTAAGCCGGTGGGTGCGAGGCTCGGAGGAGGAAGAGTCCGTCAAGTTCAGGGGACCTATACACAGAACAAGTTAAGAAAAATCCGACATTGATAAAAGTCGAAGAAAGAGACAAGTCAGATAGATGGAATGTACCGAAAATGACGTCGTCAATTTTGGTCTTCTCCTCCCGGAGACTCTGGAGTTCAGCCCAGAGCACCTGGGACATGTCCTTCTCTCTGCCAAGCTCATTCTTGAGGTCCAAGATTATTTTATCTTGAGCAGCAATCTTGCGGTCACGCTCTTCAGTGGCCATGGAGGAGGATTCAAGGACTTAAGCTATGCTCTTTTCGTGATTTGCCTTGAGCTGGTCCAGCTCTTGGCGAAGCTCCTTGTTCTCCACCACCAGGGTCTTGAGGTTCTCGGCCTCTTCAATCATGGCGATAGATTGTTTCACCAGCGCTGTAAGTCAAAAAGAACAAAAGTTTAGAAAATATCAACATTGAAAATAACAAAGACAAGGTTTGAGTCTCCGAATGTTTACCTTCGGCCTCATCCTTGGCAACTTTGAGTTCAGCATTTTTAAGCTGGAGAGCTTTGATCTCTCTCTGCTTATCATAGACATTGGTTAGTAATTCCTGGTTATAGGAACATACTTTCTGTAAGTCAGAATACCCAAAGTCAGAAAGCTACTTAAGACTCAGGCTAATATTTTTGCTAAATATCAGCACGAGCCTTGGGGGCTACACTAGTTCGTTCTTTGGCATCCTAATGGAGCATAAACCCGGATTATATATCCTACTTCATGCTTGTGGGCTAGAGGATATGATATAAAATACAATAAAGGAAAAACAGGAGTTGGAATTCCGACTTACATATTGTTCGCGGGTGAGTTTATCCAAACCCACGTTCACTTCAGCAACCACCTTCTCGGCGAGAGTCAGAGGAATCACTGGGGCTGTTGGAAGCTCACCAGTCCTAATCCTCTCGTCGTGGAGGCGCACCTGGGCAAGAAGGTCAGAGAACTTGACGTCCTCTACTTCTTGCGCTTCTTCTTCGGTAGATAAAGTACTTTTATCCAAGCATTGCTTGGCTAGCCACTGGATTTCTTCAGCAGATTTCCGGGACAAGCCAAATTTGGCAAGACCCGGATTGCTCATGAGGTTTTCAGCGAAGGTTTCTGCCGAGGGATCATTACCCAAAGAGGGTTCACCCTTATCTAGATCTGATGCACCCGTGGTGACGTCAGTTTGCGACCCAAGGTTCGCAGGCCCCGTTGAAGGAGCCAGATCTTCTGCAGCGTCCGACGAGATAACCGGCATTGCAGAAGGTTGAGGGGCAGGAGTCAGAGGAGCCATGGCAGGGGAAGCTATGGTAAGCTTCGTCTGCCGCAGCGGCTTCGAAGGAATCCCTTTCCCCTTGGCCTTGACGAGCGGTTTTGCTCTGAGAATGTAGTAAAGTCGGAAAACATTACATCTCGGAAAGAAATTTGAATAAGGTACAAAGGCGGAGAATTGTGATTGAAAGTTACCTCTTCACAACGGGCACCTCCTTTGTGCCAACAACCACTATCGGAGCTTTGCACTTCTTGAGCGCAAGATCCGGCAATGGAACTACATCCACCTCCTGAGAGAACTCCGGAGGATATCCTTCGAGCGGAGCAAATTCCGACTCGTGGAGGTCAGCAAGCTGAAAAGAAGAAAACACATCAGTATTGCGATATAACTCAAAGATTGGAACACATAAAAAGGTGCACTGATAGAAGCTTACCGTCACTACGGGGTTATCCGCCGTGTGCATGTCCAGAGAAACCTCCGGGATTCTCCTCTCGACCTGCTCCCGGATCAGCCACTTGATCTGGCTTATGTAGCCTTGAGTGGTGTAGGCTTTGGAGCTGATGCGGAGGGAGTCTTTTGGAGACGACGTGATGGAATGCATCAGTCGGGTTCCGTGATACTGGAGGGGCTGGATCCGACGTGAGACCCAGCACTGGACCAAGTCGGATCCCTTCAGATCCTTGTGTTTGATCAAATATTCGATCCGCCTCTTAGCGAGGATCAGATCGTCGGTGAGAGCCGGAGTAGCCTCGTCCCAAGAAGGTTGGGCCGTGGCGGCTCCGTCGATGAAAGCCGGCAAAGCAGTGGCTTTGCCGAGAGCCAGAATATCCCTATGATAGAAAAATGTGGCTGGCCATTGTTTGACCGAGTCACTGGCTAGAATTTTGGGATACGCCCGCTCACGTCTAAGCAAAAAACTAATAGTGCCAGTGATATAAGGAACACCGGTGGTAATGGAGTTTCTCCGGACATGGAAATAATACCGGAAGAGAGTCAAACTCGGCCTAATGCCGAGAAATCCCTCACACAGCGAAGCATATGCACTCATCTCTAAGAGAGAGTTGGGAGGAAGATGATGGAGTTGAACTCCGTAATGATCTATCACCTCGGAGAAGAACTCCGAGGGAGGAAAGGATAGACCTCTGTCGAGGTGGGTGCCGAAGTGGACCCGCTCGCCGTCGCGCAGGTTGGGGACGGTTTCCTCGAAGCCACTTCACCAGTCGCCAGCGGCAAGAAGTCCCTCCTTCTCCACGTTCTTGAGGCCCTCCTTGTTGAGAGCGCAGGGAATCCAGAGCCCGCGATAGCTCTCCTTCTCCGCCACCGCTTCCGCCATCGCTGCCGCCGCTGCTGCCACCAAGCCGGAGGAAGAAGATGAAGCCATTTCTCCGGCGAGTGATTGACCTAAAAGGGGCAGCGCTGGGAGTTCTGTGGAGGAAGAACGAGGGAGCTCTGTGCGTGCTGGGAGATTGGGAGGACAGGAAAAGGCAAAGGACTGGTGAAAGAAGAGGGAAGAAATCCTAACCCCTTATATCCACCTAACTGCGCCAAGATTCATGCAAATGCTACAGTGTAACCACCATGCATCGTGGAAGGAACTGGGAAGGACCCACGCGATGATTGCGTCGCCTCGATCTCCACGCACGCATTGAAACAGCGCCTCGGTTCCGCGAACCGTGGACCCACCAACGGTCGTGCTGACGGAATGCCTGTCAGATGACATGACTTGACCATGACTTGTATCAGGTGGCGTTGGGAACCAAGTTCCGGCTTAGTTTGAAACAAGCTGGAAAATCCGAGTAACCTACTGATAGGTCCGACTTATTTTTAAGACCCGGATCATATTTTTTGTTGTGAAGTTTCAGGAACCCTTCAAGATTCTGCAAGCTGAAGATCAAGCTAGACGATGATAAATCCGACTTTGGATCTTGGAGGCCTCCGGGGGCTGCTGTTGGGGATATACTTTCCGGGTATCCTCACAGTTCCTCACTGACCAGGGTGGCCCACTTCGGGTTAGAGCATTGCTTCACGGGCGGCCCAGTCAGGGAGAAAGACGGAGTCCAATCCGGCTACGGGAAGGCCTAGAAGACTTACCGACTTAGGCCCATAATGTTACTTGTAGTTCAAAATGTACTCTGTAACCGACTCTTAGTCGTAGCCGGATAGATCTCTCCTGTAAACCCTAGGACGGATATCTATATAATCCGTCCTAGGGAGAGCCTTTAGAACCAACCAGTACTTTAGACCCTCAACTCGCACAGTCGAAACCCTTGTAACCCATATTCCGGCTCTGCCGTATTACTGGATTGCTAGCAGGAGTAGGATCCATCCAAAGCCGGCGGATTCGAACCTGGGTAAACTTGTGTGCTCATCGTCCCGGAATACCGTACGTCTCACACCCCTCTCTTCCGCACGCCTCGAGGACCCCTCATGGCGTACTTGTCATCAATCTGACGACAGGAACAATGGTAATTCCTCCTTTTTTAGGAACACAATGAACAATACTAACCCATTCACTATCAGCAATAGGGTAAATAATACCAGCATCAAGGAGTTTCAATACCTCATTTCTTACCACTTCCTTCATCTTAGGATTTAAACGCCGTTGGTGCTCTACTACTGGCTTTGCATCTGGTTCTATATTGATAGCATGCTGACATATAGTAGGTGAAATCCCTTTTAAATCATCCAGAGTATAGCCCATAGCCCCTCGGTTTTTCTTCAAAACCTCCAATAACATTTCTTCTTCCTTCCCTGAAAGTTTAGAGCTGATAATAACATAATATATCTTTTTATCATCAATGTAAGCATATTTAAGATCGTCAAGGATAGGTTTTAGATCGAAGACCGGATCCTTTTTAGGTGGCAACATGGTACCCAAGTCTTATACAGGCAAGTTATGCTTAAGCATCTTGGGTTGAAGACGGAGAATCCCATCAATCTCATTCCTTTCTTCCACGAAGATCTCACTTTTGTGGTCTTCCATAAATTGCTGCAAAGCATTGTTAGGAGCAAGAGAAATAGACGCAAGTTGTTCAACTCAAAATCCTCATTGTGGGTTTCATTTTCACAGGGTTCTTTAGTAAATTTCGAAAAGTTAAACTCATAAGATTCCCCATCAAACTTAGTTAAGATTTTCTCCCTCTTGCAATCTATAATAGCTCCACAAGTACTCAAGAAAGGTCTACCAAAAATGATGGCATAAGTTTTACTAGCAGCTGAACCAAGTACTAGAAAATCAGTAGGATATTTAATCTTACCACAAAGAACTTCTACATCCCACACAATACCAATTGGAGAGATGGTTTCTCTATTAGCAAGATGAATAACTACATCAATCTCTTCCAACTCACAGGGACCGATTTCATGCATAATTTCTTTATAAAGCTCACAAGGAATATCACTTGAACTAGCACCAATATCACACAAACCATAATAGCAATGATCACCAATTCTAACAGAAAGCACAGGGACACTAGCCTTTTTAGTTCTATTGGGATGTGAGACAATATTAGAAGCGTCCTCACAAAAGACTATGTGCCCATCTTCTACACTTTTAGTGACAAGATCTTTAACAATTGCTACAACAGGTTCAACCTTTATTTGTTCATCAGGTTTTATAGTTCTCTTTTCACTTTTAGTGATTACACTAGTTATCATAGGATGATCCTTTACCTTATCTAGGAAGGGTATCTTCTCGATATAAGGTTCAGGTAAGATGTGATCAATAGTGCAATACTCAGCACTCCCAACAGGAACACAGTCAACAATATCTTTATAAGGTGCATGATACTTGTTCCATCCCTTTGGAATTTCAATATAAGAAGCAAAAGCCTTAAATTTTTTTTGTAATAACTTGTAAATCAAGACCATAAGCATTACTAATATTTTGAAAGTCATCGGTTCCGATAAAAGATTCAATGCATTCATAATCATATATTATACCTGACTTTCTACCTTTGTCATCCTCCCAAGCTTCAGCATTGTCTTGAATATGGTCCAGAAGATCCCATTTAGCTTCTTCTTCCATGCGAGTGAATGATCCAGCACAAGAAGCATCCAATAAATCCTTATCATGAAGAGAAAGCCTTGCATAAAAGTTATTGATAATAATATTGTTGGGGAGCTCCTGAATGGGACATTTGAGCATTAGTAACTTCAATCTCCCCCAAGCTTGAGCTGTACTCTCTCCATCAAGAGGCCAAAAGTTGTATATTTGATTCCGATCTTTATGAATCTCACTAGGAGGATAAAACTTTGAATAAAAGAGAGGCACTATTTCCTCCCATTCAAGAGCTTGACCACTCTTCAGTAGCTTATACCATTCCTCAGCTCTTCCTTTCAGTGATAATGAGAATAACTTCTTCTTAACTTGATCTGTAGTAATACCTACACACTTAAACAACCCGCATAATTCGTGTATAAAGAGTAAATGATCACCGGGATGGATAGTTCCATCCCCTACATAGTAGTTATCCATAACACCATCAATAATTCTTGTAGGTATTTTAAAAGTATCATTCTCAGCAGGTGGTGGTTCATCTACTACCTTAGAAGTGGTAGTAGCATTACCAAATAAGAAACTCAGCAAATTATCCATAACGAAAATAAAGCAACTAACAAAAGTAAGCAATACTCACAGTAGAAGTTTCCTTTACTAGTTCCACTCTCCAATAGCGCTTCACTCCCCGACAACGGCGCCAGAAAATAGTCTTGATGACCCACAAGTATAGGGGGTGTATCGCAGTATTTTCGATAAGTAAGAGTGTCGAACCCAACGAGGAGCAGAAGGTGCTGGATAGTGGTATGGATCAGGAATTCTCTGCAAATACTTAGCAAACGGATTTTTAGGGTTTTTTGATAAAGCAAGTAAATAAAGTACAAGTAAATAAAAGACAATAAGAATAAATGCAGCAAGTGGCCCAATCCTTTATTCAGCAAAGGACAAGCTGGTTGTATTATTTAAGATGACCAAATGTTCTCGAGGACACACGGGAAGACTGTCAAGTGCTTTCGCTTCATATAGTTGCTTAATCTTCTTTAGCTTGCTAAGTGTTGTGTGGGTGAACCTGTGCTAATGTACCAACCTTCCTAGGACTAATACATACTTGTGATTATACCCCTTGCAAACATCCGTAAGTACAAGAAAGTAATTAAGGTAGAAACCTAACCACAGCTTTAAACTCTAAGACCCTGACGTCCCTTGTGCAATGGTTTCCTAACGGGGGTTCAGGTTTCTGTCACTCCAGCAACCTCTACGATTAGTAGCCAAATACACAATGCATTCCCCTAGGCCCATATAGGTGAAGTGTCATGTAGTCGACGTTCACATGACACCACTAGAAGAAATACACCACAACTTAAATATCAAACTATTGAATCTTTCTCAACACAACTCCACTACTAACAACATGACTTCTCCCATGTCCTCAAGAACAAAACAAACTACTCACAAGACATCATATGGATCATGATCAGATATGGAATAATGATGTATAACAATCTGAACATAAACAGTAATTCAATGGTTCACTCAATAGCATCAACTACAAAGAGTAATCAACACCAGGAAAGTTTCCCCTCAGAACTATGCAAGATTCAACCTAATTGTTACAGCAATATGGAGATGGTGATGATGATGATGATCCCGATGAAGTCCAGGTTGATGGTGGTGTTGATGGCGACGATCTCCCCTCACCGGGAAGGAATTCCCCCAGCAGAATTCTATCTACCGGAGAGATCTTTCTCTCTCGGTGTTTTCCGCCTCATAGAGGCGATGAAATCTTTCTATGGTCGCTCCCGAGTATTAGGGTTTCAGGAGGATTATATACGCCAGAGGGGAGAGCTGGAGGTGGGCTAGGGTGGCCACACCACCTGGTGGCGCGGGCTAGGGTGGCCCGTGCCAGGGGGTGGTGTGGGCCCCCTATGTCCCATCTCCACTCCTTCTTATGGCTTCCTTCGTCTTCTGGAAACATAGGATTTTCCATATATTTTCTCGGATTTTCTGATCTTCGCGAATTTTGCCTCCAAACAGCACCTTTTCCATCAGAATCCTGACTGCAGCGGTCCATGCTCCAAAAGTCATCAACCATGCAAAAACAGATGAAATTACATAAGTATCATCTCTTAATATGAAATATATCAATGAATAACAGTAAATTATGATATAGAATAGTGATGCAAAATGGACGTATCAGGGGTGCCAACATCTTTATAGTCATTGAAAGTGCTAACACACCTCCGTCTACCAACAAGTAGTTCCCTCCACCAAGTCCCCATGAGAGGCAAATATTGAGAGGTCGACTTCTCTCAACATCAAGATGAAGATAATCTAACATATGGTCATAGCGATGAATATCATAATAAAATTTATCTTATTTCAATCTCATACTAGGGTTTCTCCATCTCCCCAAGAACTAATGATCTACTCAGGCATGGAGGCAATCAACATCATGGAAATAACAATGGAATCTATCACAGATGAATAGTACCTATATAAATCCACAACAAGTACGGGAATTATAACAAGATCTAGACAAGATGTAGATTGCTGACTCGTTGTGGATTTATACAAGTATTATTCATCTATGATAGGTTCCATTGTTATTGCCATGATTTTGATTGCCTTAATGTCCGAGTAGATCATTAGTTCTTTGAGAGATGGAGAAATCCTAGTATGATATTGAAATAAGATAAAGTTTATTATGATATTCATCGATGTGACGATGTGTTAGATTGTCTTCATCTTGATGTTGAGAGAAGTTGACCTCTCAATATTTTCCTCTCATGGGGACTTGATGGAGGGAACTACTTGTTGGTAAACGGATGTGTGTTAGCACTTACAGTGACTATAAAGCTGTTGGCACCCTTTACATATCAACTTGGGAACCGAGAAAAATCACAGAACACTATCCATGCCATGGGATACGTCCTACGAGATTAAGTCCCGTAATAGCGCAATAATTCGATTGATGTTGATTGCTAACTGCTGTGGTTATGTGGATGATGTGAGCAGTGGTTGCTGCCTATTTGTCAAAATAGGGAGTTCCTCCCACACATACATAGTTGAGAATGTTGATGATCATAATCTTTATTTTAGCTCTTTATAATTCTAGTGGTGTATCCGCTACTCCCTGAGAATGCCTTTCCCTATTTCAGTTCCAAATCTCTTTTACATACGCGATACTTACTTTCTGTGTTTAGTTACTTTACTTTACTTATTGTTCTCTTATACTAAAAACCCCAAAACACCTTTTTACACAATACTCGCATTTTATCTTGTTACTTAGAACTTTATTTAGCATTTCTATTGCAATATTTAATTCAAGAGTTATTAGACTTCAGACTCCTGCTCCCTGTGGGATCGATATCTTTATTTTGAAACTATCTACAAACGATCTATGCACTTGCAGTCATCAGTATGGTAAGCTTGTCAATTATGCTTCATGAATTAACACATTATATATGTGCCTTTGTGTTATCTATATTGGTTAGGTATCTTTTCATGGGCATGCTTCAAAAGTGAATATCTCATATAGCCCATGAGAGGATGATATCAAGTGGTGATCGTCATCAAGGTTGAGAAGGGCAAGTTCAAGATAAGCATCTCGAGAAGATCATTTGCTTGAAGATTGCCATCCATATTGGTGATAATTTACATGTGAAGACGTGTCTTAATGAAGCTATCCCATAGTGGTGTATGGGGGAGCAAATTATGAGTCTTCACGAAGCAACAATGATCAAGTGATGCATTCCAGCTTGGATGGAGCTTGAAGCATTGTCATCAAGATCAAGCGGGATGCGCAAGGCAAAGGTATGACCTTGCTAGGTTTTCCTTTTACCGTTCTCAAGGTGGTTGTTGGGAGACCGGGTTATAGGATAGATAGACGCACTATCAAGAGGGGCTTTCGGTTGGGTAACTTGACCACATCGTTGTAGGGAGTTCAATCCTTTGCATACTTTGCATCTTCCTATTTTGTTGCTTCTTGGTGTTTCTCCATGTGAGGTTCTTGAGCTTGTTTTGTAGGGGTTTCGCGCATAAAAACAATAAATTTTACTCTACGCCCCTGAACCCCTGAAGCTGCCAGGACCTATCTATTAGTAATACAGTAACGGGAGGGGCTTTTTGAGAACTTACCCTTGAAGACCGAAAAGCGTTGTCAACGCTCAGGAGAGCGTGGTTGATGTAGATGAGCCGAAGCCGACCTCAAGGTCGTGATGAAGTCCTTGCGCTCCTTCTGGCTCCAACGAATTGAGTGCCTCAAGTGCGACACCTTGCGGGGAGTTACACACGTCCGGTGCCTGACGATGACTCCTGCTTCCTCGATCCAGCAGCAGTTGCGGAACTAGAGCTCCCGGATCCGAATCCCGCAATGCGACGGCGCTCTGCGGTGAAGATGTCTCTCGCTCGCGTAGTCCAGACTTGGGACCACGGTCACGAGAGAGAGAGGGGGCGAGAGAAAATATCAATTGAAGGTCCTCCCAAAAGTGGGGAGACCTTTATTGATTATTGGTGTATTTTTCTAGGCCAAATACCCCACTTTATATAGGGGGAGGGGAGGTACTACCTCCCCTCAAGTCCCGGGGTGGGACTAAAGGAGAGGAGGGGGAGGAGGTGGCCGCCGGCCACCTAGTGGGCCCCGCGCGGGGGGGCTAGGCCCAGCCGGCCTCCCCCTTGCCCCTTCTTCCTCTCTCCTTTCCCCTAATGGGCCCTCTCCCTCCGGAATTGGCCCATTAAGCCTTTGACCCTTTTAATTGATTTTCTCTTTATTAAATAATTATGAATAAATGATTAAATCAATATTTAACATTCATTCACACATTATCTAATCTCCGTGGCCATGGAACACCTTCCACCTCCACTCCGTACATCCTCCAGACTTACCGAAACCCTTCCGGTTTTCTCCATTCTCTTCTTCGGTGATTCCACCGATCCTATAAACACTCTCTAAGCATCATCAAGCCCTTAAGCGTGATACCCCACGGTTTGGGAACACTCCAGACATGGTCGGGACACTCCCGCACCAATGATCGACAGAGGGACCTGGATGGCCATGTGACCCCTGTGCGTTCCGCGAAGATCTTTTGTCGTTTGAACTGGGACAGTCGTGTCTTATTCCCTTTGTCATTCGATACTTGCATTGCCCAAGATCTGATCAATGATATCACCATGTCGGGTTCAATCTCGTTACTGAACAATGCTACTTAACTCGTTCCGACAAGTGATATCCCCGTGATCTAATCACACGCTACGCAGCTATTGGATATAACTTCTCCGAGTGGGCCCTTGAGTATCTTTCCGTCACATGGATGGACAAATCCTGCTCTTGAAATATATTGCCTCTACAGTTTCCTCTGAATACCTGAACACACCTTTATAACCACCGTTTTACCAGATGGCGTTTGATGCTATCTAAGCACTCTCGAGAGACAGTGATTGATATAGCCTCACGGTCTAAGGAATAGTCTACGAGGATCCATTTCTAATCATCGTAACTTGAACTTCGTGACATGATCGGGTCATGATGTTTAGGTTGGGTATTGGTTCATCATCTCATTCGCCGAATGAGATGACCTCATTTCCAACTGGCATAAATGCCACATGATCAGGAAACATGATCATCTGTTGACCAATGAACCAGTGACTAGAGTTTCACTAGGAACCCCTGGTTGTTTGTATATCACACGTGTATTGATGTTTCCACTCAATACAGTTATAGCATGATATAAAACTTAATCATAAACTATATGAAATATGATAATAGTCCTTACTACTATTTGTCTCTAGGGCATATTTCCAACATGTTTCTAGCTCTTCAACAAGCCCAAGTTCATCGAAAACGGAATTCGTATGTATCTTCTATGGCGTTTTCGAGTTTGAAGGTTTTACCGGTTCTTATTATAGGGAGGCTTCATTACTTTCTTCATTTGGTTCTATCCTCCTTTGTTGGACTATGATGTTTTTATGCACCATCTTGTAGAGCTTGTTGTCCTTGTCAAAACAAGGCCTAGATCATCAAAATCGGAGTCCGGATGCAAAAGTTATTGCGTTTTTCGTGAAGTCTGTTTCATCCCAGTTGTGGATCTGGTTCAACCGACTCCCACACCGGATGGTCCAGCGCCAGCGCCGGTTAGACTGGATTTGAAACCGGATTTTCCGGTTTTCGTGACCGAGTCTAGTTGGAAAATAGAGCCATTTCGGTTTGTAGGCCGGTCCTCTGGCCTGGGGACCAAGTTTCCCGGTTCTGGGGCCGGTCCAACCGACTTTTAAACCGAGTTTTCATAGATTTTCTCCTAACGGACATATTTTCTTTCCCCTATAAAAGGGGTTCTTCCCCCAACTTTTTGGGTGTTCTTGAGCTCTAAATTGACCTCCATTGTTGACCCTCTTGAGGTTGCTTCTTCTCCCTTCCCTCCTATGATTCTTGCATCTTTTTGAGGGCTTTGGAAGAGGAGATCTAGATCTACAATCCTCACCAATCAATTCCTCCTCTAAGTGAGGGGAACCCTTTGGATCTAGAACTTGGAGTCACTGGTTGACTTCCACCATTTTTCTTCCTCTCTAATTCCTCCCCAGCACTTGTTGCTTTGGTGGGATTTGAGAGTGAAGTATTTGAGCACCCTTGGTGTTCTTGCTTTGCATTCTCGCATAAGTGTTGAGCTCTCCATTACGATTTGTTCGAGTGAGAGACCATGAGCTTGTTACTATTGGAGGGTGACCTCCTAGTTGGCTTGGTGGTTGGTGCCACGGTGTCCTCTTTGTGGAAGATTGTGAAGAGACTCGGGCTTATCCTTCATGGATCTTGTGAAGTGGTTGTGGAGCTTGCCTTCTCCGGAGTGGAGGAAAAGCTAGCCATAAGGGAAGGGCATATTCGTTCGTGGGATAGACTCGGAGAAAAAGGTGAGCCTTCGTGGCGTTGGGAAATCCTTCGAGGAATCCCACACCTCTCCAACATGACGTACCTTCTTGTAAGGGAACACAGGAATACATCTTCGTCTTCGCGTGCCTCGGTTATCTCTATACCTGAGCTTACTTTCCTTGTGATAGCCATCGTGCTTGAAGTACTTATATCTTGCTTATCACTTGTGGTATATTTATCTTGTGTTATCTTGCTTAGCTTAACTTATTGTTGGTGCACTTAGTTGAGCCTAGTGTATTTAGGTTTTGTTCTTGTAAAATAAACGTTAGTTTAATTCCGCATTCTATCAAGCCAAAACCGCAATAGTTTTGAAATTGCCTATTCACCCCCTCTGGGCGACATCTCTATCGTTTCATTGTCGGGTAATGTAACACCCTCGAATCGGCCCTATGCATATTTTAGCGATTCCCGCCAAACCCACATAGAAACGACTCGATGATGCCCACCAAGCATGTGCGTGCGGGTGGAAAACAAAGTAATACCATTATACTATAGTTCATGATGGAACCCATAAGAACATATATATACAACAATGACTCAAAGAGTCAAGAATACAAATATACAATATATAGATGCAAATCACCTTGAAAATGATACAACATCCGAGTACAGATAATATGCAAATTGAGATAAGAGCCTTGAAGAATAACCAATGGCATCCATAACCCTACCAGGCCAAGCCAGAAGAGTAACCTTGCTAACATTGTCAAACTCAAACCTGTCAAAACAAAGGGGTGCCGACAAAGGGCAAAGTTGAAAGGGAGCGATCAGTACTGAGGCTAGTACACGACGAGTCTTAGAATTCGGTGCATATGTATGATGGACTGAAGCGGCAGCGAAGCATGCACTAAACAACCTGTAGAGACTTGATACAAATGTCGGCTATTAGAGAGGGATAAGAAAGACCTATTCGGGAACCAACCTGATACTAACACCAAACATACCCATCCTGGTATCTCCCTCTCGAGACCAAAATGAGGAAGTCATTCCGAGGAAACACACACAATTGGCAGTTTTATTCATTCATTCCATGGTGGTTGTCCAACTTACTAGTCATGTCAAATCCAAGTCAAATTATAACAATAATGCTTTAGTGTAAGTTTTCTATGATCAAGAAACTATGCTACAAGTCGTCCATAACTGCGGACACGGCTTTTTGAAAATATTTAACCCTGCAGGGGTGCACCAAAGTATCCACACGCACTTCCACCCTTGTTTGCCAGACCAGGTAGGTGCAAGTTCATGAAACATACACCAATCCGTATGTCAGCGGGGCTTCGGACACGATGTTTCCCAAATCCAAAGCAAGTACATGAGGACCACCCCACTAAGCTACCGACAACAAAGTTGGCCGACTCCGAGACGAACCTAGGGTTTGTGACAACGGCTGTAAATGACTGGGAACTCGAAAGTGTGACTAGGCTTGTCGATACCGCGAAATCGTGGCATGGGGTTCCTAAATAGTGCAGTAGTAAATGCTCTCCACGAGCAACAAAAGTAAATAAAGAAGTAAAACATGACATAAGTATAGGATAGTAATAACAACTCAAACTAGTTTTTGGCCCCGGTAGAGTACTTTGAAATTAGGTAGTAAGCCGATAGGGGAGCCCACACACCCCACATGTGGTTAGCGCTCGGTCTCGGAACATGTGTCAGGAACTCGGGTCCTAGGTGGATACAAGTGGGCAGGATAAGAGCCATATCTCAACTATTACCCACCGGTGCCTCTTTATTGATTATATCTACTTCCAACATTTAATTATCAAGTTGTAATTAAAGCCATAATCATCTCCACCATTAAGCATATGCCAACCTCCCAACAACGGTGGAACTCGACGATGCAAAACAACGCCTGAGCAAGAAACTACGACTTGCAAGGCTAACTATCTAACAAACAACATGCAATAGAAAGTGTCCAAGGCAATATAAGCTGCAGGGGATATCAATGGTACGAAAACTAAAGCATCGATAACAAGGATAACATTATATCAACATGAGGAAGTAAAGACTATAAATGCAAAATAGGGAGAAAGGGGGAGAATGCTCGCTTGAAACACATAGAAAAAGATACATCCGAAGAACGGGACACTATTTAATACTATGACAGAAGATCGGACATGTTCATGATATAATGCATGACATGGCAAAGATGTGATGCAACAAGGCAATATTAAGCAGACTCAGCATCCCGAAAATTAATTATAAGGTTCATATTGTTTAGGTACCCCGCAATTTAAATGTTGACTTAGCAAGGCAAATCATGGCATTGTTTTCTACACAAATTTAAATGGAGTCGAGATAAGACAAATATAGCCCACACATATACTCCATATTTAATTATGAGGTGAATCGACAAAGTACCCCTAACCCATAAAATATGTATGCAAGCATGTACAATTTATATGCAACAAGTATTGTTGGGGATATACTTTCCAGGTATCCTCACAGTTCCTCACTGACCAGGGTGGACCACTTCGGGTTAGAGCTTTGCTTCACGGGTGGCCCAGTCAGGGAGAAAGACGGAGTCCAATCCGGCTACGGGAAGGCCCATAAGACTTACCGACTTAGGCCCATAATGTTACTTGTAGTTCAAGATGTACTCTGTAACCGACTCTTAGTCGTAGCCGGATAGATCTCTCCTATAAACCCTAGGCCGGATATCTATATAAGACATCCTAGGGAGAGCCTTTAGGGCACCCAATACTTTAGACCCTCAACTCGCACAGGCGAAACCCTTGTAACCCATATTCCGGCTCTGCCATATTACTGGATTGCTAGCAGGAGTAGGATTCATCCAAAGCCAGCGGATTCGAACCTGGGTAAACTTGTGTGCTCACCATCCCGGAACACCGTACGTCTCACACCCCTCTCTTCCGCACGCCTCGAGGACCCCCTCATGGCGTACTTGTCATCAATCCGACGACAGTTGGCGCCCACCGTGGGGCAAGTGAGCTTCGGATCTGCGTTCCGAGCGGAATCTACAAGAATCGGAATCGGCGAGACTATCACCGTCGGTCGCATCCTCTACGCCAACGACGTCCCTCTCATCGTTCTCGACGAGACTTGGATTCCGGCTAGGGAGGCCGTGACTGCCTACACAATCATGTCTTTTGGCGAGATCGATGTTTACATCGGTTTCGCTGAACCTGCCCAACCCACCCCAGCGGTGATGATAGAGGCAGAAGAATTTTCTAGGTCCCCTTTGTCTGCGAAGGCGATAGAGTTCCGGATCTCAGAAAATCCTAATCCCACCCAGCCCGCACTAGTTGCGGAGATAGTGGAGAAACGCGAACCTGAAGAAGACCTAGCGATCAAAGTCGAATCTGGAGTGGATCTCCCCGGAGGAGCCGAATCCCAGATCGACCCACCCGTGGAAGTCGAAATCCAGGAGGAGCACATCAACGACACTGATTCTGGCTCTGATGATGCCGGAACAGACAGGCCTTTCCTAAGGTACACACTACGACGTATGATACTGCAAGGCGAAAGCGCATATGCAATCCTCAAGACCATCAAAAGTTTCGATATGGCTGATCGCGAAAGCCGCAGGTACCTCAGGAAGCACGCATCACACTTCGTCGGATATGTGGGATCCGGATCCGGCTCTGCCGATGCTAGAGAAAACACCGACTCGGTGCTGGAGGCAATCGAAACAAACGCCGACGTACCCGCATCCTCGGATGAGTCGATGACGTCAGCAGATTTCCGAAAGTTCTCCGCGGAATATGAAGAGCAGTAAAACTCCAAAGCTGCAGAAGAAGGAGAAGCCATGGATGAAGGATCCAGGGAACACTCTCCCAAAACGCAGGATGACATGGACGTCGGAGATAATCCCGAGGTCCAGATGTCCGAAAGTACTGACCAGAGCTTGAATCCGGGAAATGGACCCAAAGCCGTCTTTGCTACCGGCGCTGCCAAGAAGGCAAAGAAGAAGAACAAGAAAAACAAGACCCCGGCAAAAGACCCTCTGACAGAGGAGATGATTGCCGAGGAATACGAAGAAGACTCGGATGGAGCACTTATCCCAGACGAGCTAAAAAAAGAAGCATCGGTGGATGGACACGTGATCACTGAAGGTGCGCATAAACTCATCGATGCCGCATTAACCACACCTATCCCTACAGCTGCAGAACTTACTATAGATGAGATGGACAAAAGGGCGCAAGCCCTAGAAGCGCGTCGTCAACAACTCCTCGATGAAGCCAAAAACATCGAGGTGGAGAAGAAACGCATGTCGAATAAGGAGTACATGTCCCGTCTGCATCAGAAGACATGGAAGCGTCACATAGATGATAACCAATTCCCACGTGTCCGTGCCGTCCTTTTTGGAGATGAGATGGGGAAGCCACGGAAAGATAGCAACGGAGATTGGGTATACCCAACACGAGTACAAAATACCGTGGCAGCCCGAGAAATTCTATCGGCTAATCCAGGACCAGAGGAGATCCGTTTGGGTATCAAGCTACTCAACAAGGGACTGGAGCAGCAAAAGGTCGCCCTGTCCGGAAGTCAAAAACTGGTCTCAGATGCTGACCAATGTCGCACAGATCCGGCATGGGCTGGCGTAAGATCCCACTACGTCCGGGCGCAGTATCATGACACCGAACGTAGGGAAGACAACTATTCAAGAACCGGATCTTCAGGACAACATCACAAAACTTCGCGTAACTAGAGCAACGTCGCCCTAGTGGCCGAGAAAGACGCCATCGCTGCCCTGAATCCGACAAACCCCTCCCCGACGAGAATCTAAGGATCGAAGGGGAGAACATAAAGAGAAACATCGGGAGGAGGATCGTCAGAGAATGCCACCTCCTAGACATGAGAACCGTCCGGCTGAGCCTCACCATGGTGGGAATGACGGACGAAGAAACGACAGAAACCATGCCGATACAAGCCGACAGGGGGCTCGTCGTAGTCAAGATGCTCCACCCTCTCCACCACACAGTCATCACAACGGCTCCCATGGAGGACATGGAGGACGACATGGCGGAGGAGGTGGTGGCAGAAGCCGAAGTCCGGCTCCACGGCACCACAGCCACAGCCGACATTCGGGACGATCTCTATCCCCGAACGACGCAAGGCACAGGATCAACTCCAACATAGAGGCTCGGTGCTATGAAAACGATGACGTGTACGTGGGCCCAAATTGCTTCGGTCCATGCATCAGAGCTACAAAATTCCCGGAAGGATTTGCTATCTCAAGACATATCCAAGCCTACGACGGCATTGCTCAGCCAGACACCTGGTTACAGGATTTCTTCCAAGCTTGCTATATCGCCAAAGGCGGAAACAGCCTGGTCGCAACCCGATATCTCCCACTTATGTTGCGGAAGACGACATGATCATGGCTCAATGAACTTCCGGCAAACACCATCCATAACTGGTATAATTTACAAAGCGCGTTCTTTCAGAATTTCGAAGGCACTTATCGGAGGCCCTGTACGGTTGGAGACCTACAGCGTTGCACCCAGAAAGCTAGAGAAACTTGCCGGGATTACCTCGGACGATGGATCGACACCAAGAACTCCTGCGAAGGAGTAAATGATCAAACTGCGATTGAAGCTTTCATCGCAGGTCTCCCTATTGGTTTACTACGCCATCGCTTGAAGTGTGACAAGGTTACCGATTTGGGAGAGATGATAGAAACAGCGAGCAAGTATGCAGATGCAGACGACGATGCAGAAGGACTACTCAATGCCCTAGCTATGCCTCAATCGGCAAAACAACCAAAGCAACAAGCTCAAAAGCGCAAAAACACCTCGGAAGAAAAACCCAACACGGAAACAGAGGTAGTCACTACTGTTTCCGGGTCTGGAGGACGAGGAGGACGTGGCGGAGGCCACGGGCGTGGCCATGGGACATCAAGGGTCCAAGGTAGAGGAGAACAACAACCAGGCAAAACCTACTCTTGGGCCGACATTGCCAATAACCCATGTGTACATCCCCTAGACGCCAATGGGGGCTAGTCCCACACAAACGCTGAATGTCGTTTCAATGACGACATCAAAAGAGATGACACCGCGGGCTACAAAGCTAAGCGGAAGAAGGGAAAGAAAAATCCCAAAAAAGACAAGGATACCAAGGAAGATTCCGACATGGAGGAAGCTAATGCTTCAAATCCCAAGTCGGAAGGGAAGAAGATTTTTCCCACCAAGAAGGACACTTATGTCACCTTCCTCGGATCTCAACCAACAAAGGTCAAGAAAGCAGTTCTACACGAGCTCAATGCGACAGTTCCGACTGTCCCCCAGTATTTGGACTGGTCGGAAGTGGCAATCACGTTTGACCGCGATGATCATCCGCCTAAGTTACATAGGCGAGGAAAATACGCCTTAATCGTCAACCCACTTATTGACGGTTATGATTTCTCCAAGACCCTCATGGATGGTAGTAGCAGCATCAATATTCTCTATGTCGAAACGCTACGCCGGATGAAGATCTCGGAAACCCAGCTAAACCATAGCTCTGTGATTTTTCATGGAGTTGTCCCAGGAAGACAAGCTAATTCCCTGGGAGAGATCACTTTGGATGTTATCTTTGGAACTCCAAAGAATTATCGGACGGAGGCACTTTCCTTCGAAGTGGTCCCGTTTAAGAGCGCATACCACGCTATATTCGGATGTCCGGCTTACTAGGCTTTTATGGCTCCTCCGTGTTACATTTACAATATGATGAAAATTCCAGGTCCCAACGGCGTGATCACCATCAGGGGAGACCCGAAGAAAGCGCGAGAGTGTGAGGATGGAAATGCCACCTTTGCTGAAGCCGTGCTGCACGCCCAGGAGTACCAGGAGATCAAGAAGAGCATAGATCCGTCCGAGATGCCCGCAACGAAGAAGGAGGTTACCAAGCCAAATCCGGAGTTCAAGGCGTCAGAAGAGACGAAGAAAGCATCGTTGAAGGATGATGACCCCTCCAAAGTGACCCAGATAGGCGTAGGCCTAGATAGCGCATAGGAAAGCGCGCTCGTCAAGTTCCTCCAAGCAAATCAAGATATCTTCGCATGGCAGCCATCTGACATGACCGGAGTATCTAGGGAACTTGCTGAGCACTCTCTAAATGTAAACCTGAACGCTAAACCCGTCAAACAGTCTTTACGACGGTTTGGCGATGAAAAGCGTAAGGAAATAGCTAAGGAACTAGCACGGCTCGAGTTAGCCGGATTCATAGAAGAGGTCATCCACACTGAGTGGTCGGCCAATCCTGTAATGGTCCCTAAAAAGGACACCACTGATTTAAGGATGTGTGTTGATTATACTGCCTTGAACAAGGCTTGTCCAAAGATCCGTTCGCTCTGCCTAGAATTGATCAAGTTATCGATTCTACGGCAAGCTCGGAACTCCTCTGTTTTCTCGACGCATATTCAGGTTATCACCAAATCCGGATGAAGGAATCTGACAAAGTCAAAACATCATTCATAACCCCCTTTGGAACCTTCTGTTTTGTTATGATGCCCTTTGGGCTGAAGAACGCATGAGCTACGTACCAGCGCACGATGCAGCATTGCCTCCACGACCAACTCGGACGCAATGTACATGCATACGTGGATGATATCGCGGTGATGTCCAAAAAGAAGGAAACACTCATTTCCGACTTGGAGGAAACATTCGCCAATCTACGAAAATACAACATCATGCTTAACCCAAAGAAATGCTTCTTTGGAATACCAGCCGGAAAATTATTAGGTTTCATCGTGTCTCAAAGAGGCATAGAGGTGAACTGCGACAAAATCAAGGCTATGCTTAATATTTCCAGGCTAACTCGCCTGAAGGACGTACAAAAATTAACTGGTTGCATTGCTGCGGTCAGTCGATTTGTAAGCCGACTTGGTGAAAGAGCCGCACCATTATACAAACTCCTGAAGAAAACCAAAGATTTTGTCTGGACTGACGAAGCTGAAGCTGCACTGCAAGACCTAAAGAAAGTACTCTCATCTGCTCCTATCCTCACAGCGCTGGAACCTGAGGAACCGATGTTGCTTTATATTGCTGCGACAAATAAGGTCGTTAGTATCGTCATGGTGGTGGAGAGACCAGAGGAAAATCAGGAACACTTGGTGCAGCGTCCGACTTACTTTGTCAGCGAGGTCTTGATAGAATCAAAACAGCGATATCCGCACTATGAAAAGTTGGCTTACGGTGTTTTCCTAGCATCTCGTAAGTTACGACACTATTTTCAGGAGCATCCAGTTACCGTGGTGACCAAAGCTCCCATGAGAGACATAATCAACAATAGCGATGCCACAGGACGTGTCGCCAAATGGGGCATAGAGCTCTCAGCTTTCGATATTGAGTATAAACCTCGGACAGCAATCAAATCCCAGATCCTTGCCGACTTTGTCGCTGATTGGACAGAGACGAAGGAGAACATGGTCCTCCTTGAGTCAGAATACTGGACCCTCTTTTTCGATGGGTCTAAGGCTCGAGAGGGCTTGGGGGATGGCGTGTTGCTCAAATCACCCCAAGGAGATAAACTATTATACGTGTTGCAGATCCACTTCACAGCGACAAACAATATTGCCGAGTATGAAGCACTGCTGCATGGAATCCGGATTGCCAAGGATATTGGCATCTGACGTTTGATGTGTTACGGAGATTCGGATCTTGTTGCTCAGCAAGTCTCGGATATTTATAATGCAAATAAGCACATGGCAACATATAAAGCCGTCGTGGATGATCTATCTAAATTGTTCGAAGGGTTTGAAGTTCAACATATCCCTCGAGCAGAAAATGAGGAAGCAAATGCACCATCTCGAATAAGCTCTGCGCGGGAAGAGGTCCCGGATGGCGCATTTTTAGAGCAACTCAAAGTTCCCTCGATAAAGGGAGTAGATGAGGAATATCCGACCAAATCCGACTCACCTTTAATAGCGGTTCTGGCTGTAATTCCCAGCTGGACTCAACCCTACCTTGATTACTTGGTAGATGGCAAATTACCCGAAGACGAGGTCCTGAGCCGGCAGATTATCCGACGAGCAAAAGCCTACACTATTGTTAAAGGTGAGCTCCATAGACGGAGTGTTTCTGGGGTTTTTCTGTGTATCTCCGGAAGAAGGAGTGGAGATCTTAAGAGAAATCCACGAAGGCGAGTCTGGTCACCACGCTGCAGCCAAATCTTTAGTGGCAAAAGCTTTTCGACATGGATTTTTCTGGCTTACAGCTCAGGCAGATGCCGAACGATTAGTCAAGACATGCAAAGGCTGCCAAAAGTACGCCAAGCAAGCTCATGTTCTGGCTGATCAGTTGCGAACAATACCTATAACATGGCCTTTTGCGGTCTAGGGGCTTGATATGGTATGACCCTTTAAACGAGCTCCAAGTGGATTTACCCACCTCTTAGTGATGGTGGATAAATTCACCAAGTGGATCGAGGCTAAACCTATCACTAGTTGTGATGGAGCAACAGCCAAGAGATTTGTCGAGGATGTTATAACCCGGTATGGTTATCCACATAGCATTATCACAGGCAACGGGAGTAACTTTTCTATGGGAGAACTGGCCGAATTCTGCGATGAGCAAAATATCCGGCTTGACATTGCGTCAGTCGCACATCCACAGGCTAACGGACAAGTCGAAAGAGCAAATGGTTTAATTCTACAAGGCCTGAAACCAAGACTCGAAGCACCACTACGACGTGCTGCGGGGGCTTGGGCAGAAGAATTACCTTCTGTAATTTGGAGTTTACGAACAACTCCAAACAGGTCAACGGGATACACACCTTTCTTCTTGGTCTATGGCGCAGAAGCAGTTCTTCCTAGTGATTTAATTCATACTTCTCCTAGAGTGGCCGGTATATCAAAGAGGATGCCGAGATTTCTCGAGAAAATGATCTCGACTTAGTTGAAGAAGTTCGTGTCGTTGCTGAAATGAGATCTACAGCCTATCAGCAGAAGTTACACAAATATCATAGCCAGAGAGTCTGAAATAGATCTTTCAATAAAGGTGATTTGGTTCTTCGGCTTGTGCAACAAAGAAAGCACAAACTTTCCCCAGTATGGGAAGGGCCCTTTTTAGTTAGTCGAGTATTGCACAATGGATCGTACTACTTAACTGACATGAGGCCAGTAAAAGAAAGACCTTCTACTAAGAAGAGAAAGAGAGCTGGAGGCAGTACAAATCCGGATGAGTTAGACAGACCATGGAATATTGCTCAGCTACGTCCCTTTTATTCTTAGTTTATCCTTCTTTGTAATCATACATATGTACATGTTCTGTGAGAAATAAAAGTTTTGGTTGCCTCAAGTTTTTTCTGAGAAGTTCTTAGACCATCTTATTTCCGAATGATCATATCATAGTCGAAAATCCCAGAATGCTTGAAAGTACTTTATGCTCATGTTCGTTCTGGTCTAGATTTCCGATTCTAAAAACTGCTACCTTCGGGTATAACTCTAAAAATTTCTAGTCTTTACTTTGGTTATTTATCTGATTGCCGGATGCAGGCACTTTCCGAGTATTGAATTGTTGGTACTGGAAGCCGGCTTTGTTTCCGAGTTTAAACTGGTTTAGCAATTGAGCTCCGTTGCTTGGCAAAGTTTCCGGCTGAAGGTTTAGCCGGCTCACGAAAGGGACGAGACGGAAAGCCAGATAAACGATAAGTCGAGACGAAAAATATAGGTGCTTGTGAAAACATTTCAGGCACACAAAAAAAAGTCTAAGGACAAAAGTGTTGAATAGATAAAAAACTTAGCACTAGCAAAAAGTCTTAGTACTTAATATTTACAAACGCATCATGTTCTTTCACATAATAATACATAAGTTTGTGGTCTATGATGCAGGAGGAGATGAAGGATCTACTGGCTCGCTGGTCACTCCGCCTTGATATCGTTCCGAGATATCCGCATCCGAGTTGGTGCGTTCATCATCGGAAACTTCTTCGGCTTCTTCTGCAGGAGGAGGCGGAGTATCCACGCGGGTGAAGAAGGGCACCTCATAGCTGGTGAGATCAGCTACGTGGCACCCATATCCGGCGCAGGAGTGCATGATGGCTTGAAGGTCCTGCTCCTGGCCGTCTTCGTCTACCTTGCAGTACCCTTTGGTCACTTGCCATATCTCCATGTTTCCATGGTGGCTCATGACCATGGATAGAGCGTTCTGCACAGCAGTCCATGCGTAGGACATGTTCCAGTCCCGAACAAGCTGCGGCATCTCCTTGGCCCTGTCCCGCACCTCAAAATCCGACATGCTTGGCATGTCCGGAATCCTGAGAGACTCGCCAATGTCCTCAAGGGACTGACAGAAGTCATGAAGAAGATCACCGACTTGGGTAAGCCGGTGAGTGCGGGGCTCGGACGAGGAAGAGTCCGTCAACTTTAGAGGACCTATACACAAAACAAGTCAAGAAAAAACCAACATTGATAAAAGTCGAAGAAAAGATAAGTCAGAGAGTTGGAACGTACCGAAAATGACGTCGTCAACCTTGGTCTTCTCCTCCCGGAGACTCTGGAGTTCAGCCTGGAGCGCCTGGGAGATGTCCTTCTCTCTGCCAAGCTCATTCTTGAGGTCCGAGATAACTTTATCTTGAGCGGCAATCTTGCGATCGCGCTCTTCAGTAGCCATGGAGGAGGATTCCAGGACTTGAGCTATCCTCGTTTCATGATCCGCTTTGAGCTTATCCAGCTCATGGCGAAGTCCCTTTTTTTCCACCACCAGGGTTTTGAGGTTCTCGGCCTCTTCAATCATATTGATGGCTTGTTTCACCAACGTTGTAAGACAAAAAGAACAACAGTTCAGAAAAACTCATAAATAAAGCAAAAGACAAGGTTTGAATCTCGAAATGTTTACCTTCGGCTTCATCCTTGGCTACCTTGAGCTCAGCATTTTTGAGCCGAAGAGCTTTGATTTCTCTCCGCTTATCACAGACATTGGTCAATAATTCCTGGTTATAGGAACATACTTTCTGTAAGTCAGAAAGCTACTTAAGACTCGGGCTAATATTTTTTGCTAAATATCAGCACGAGCCTTGGGGGCTACACTAGTTCGTTTTTGCCATCCTAATGAAAGCATAAACTCGGATTCCATATCCTACTTCATGCTTGGGGGCTAGAGGATATGATATAACATAATGTAAAAATAAGAGTTGGAATTCCGACTTACATATTGCTCGCGGGTGAGTTTGTCTAAACCCGCGTTCACTTCAGCTGCCACCTTCTCGACGAGAGTAAGAGGGATCACTAGGGCTGTTGGAAGCTCGCCAGTCCTGATCCTCTCGTCGCGAAGGTGGACTTGAGTGAGAAGGTTAGAGAACTTGAAGTCCTCTGCTTCTTGTGCCTCCTCTTTGGGGGATAGATGGCTTTTGTCCAGGACTTGCCTGGCTAGCCGCTAGATCTCCTCTGCAGATTTCTGGGTCAGGCCAAACTTGGCAAGACCCGGATTGTTGAGAAGGTTTTCGGTGAAGACTTCAGCCGAGGGATCATTACCCGAAGAGGGTTCACCCTTATCTTGACCTGACGCACCCACAGTGGTGTCAGTTTGCGACCCAAGGATCGCATGCTCCATTTGAGGAGCCAGATCTTCTGCAGCATCCGACGAGATAACCGGAGTTGCAGAAGGTTGAGGGGCCGGAGTCGGAGGAGCCACGGCAGGCGAAGCTATGGTAAGCTTCATCTGGCGTAAGGGCTTCGAAGAAATCCCTTTCCCCTTGCCCTTGATGATCGATTTTGCTCTGAGAAGGTAACAAAGTCGGAAACGTTACATCTTAGAAAGAAGTTTAAGTAAAGCACAAAGACGGAAAAGTTGTGACAAAAAGGATACCTCTTCACGACAGGCACCTCCTTTGTGCCAACCGCTACTGTCGGAGCTTTGCGCTTCTTGAGCGCAAGATCCAGCAGTGGAACTACTTCCACCTCCTGAGAGAACTCCGGAGGGTATCCTTCGAGCAGAGCAAGTTTCGACTCGAGGATGTCGGCAAGCTGAAAATAAGAAAACATATTAGTATTGCAATATAACTCAAAGATAGAAACACATAAAAGATGTGATGATAAAAGCTTACCGGCACCACGGGGTTTTCCGCCGTGTGCATGTCCAGAGAAACCTCTGGAATCCGCCTCTCGATCCGCTCCTTGACCAGCCACTTGATTTGGCTTATGTAGCCTTGAGTGGTGTAGGCCTTGGGGCTGATGCGGAGGGAGTCGGTCAGAGAAGACGTGACAGAGTGCATTAGTCTATCCCCGTGGTACTGAAGTGGCTGGATCCGGCGTGAGACCTAGCACTGGACCAAGTCGGATCCCTTCAGACCATTATGCTTGATCAGATATTCGATCCGCCTCTTAGCGAGGATCAAATCATTTGTGAGAGCCAGAGCAGCCTCGTCCCAGGAAGGTTGGGCTGTGGCAGCTCCATCAACAAAAACCGGCAAAGCAGTATCTTTGCCAGGAGACGGAATATCCCTATGGTAGAAAAAAGTGGCTGGCCATTGTTTGACCGAGTCACTGGCAGAAATTTTGGGATATGCTCGGTCTCGTCTAAGAGAAAAACTAATGGTGCCGGTGATGTAAGGAACACCGGCAGTGATGGAATTCCTCTGGACATGAAAGTAAAACCGGAAGACAAGCAAACTCGGCCTAATGCCGAGAAAGCCCTCGCAAAGCGCAGCGTATGCGCTCATTTCTAGAAGAGAATTGGGAGGAAGATTGTGGAGTTGAACTCCATAGTGATCTGTCACCTCGGAGAAGAACTCCGAGGGAGGAAAAGACAGACCTCGGTCCAGATGAGTGCCGAAGTGGACTCGCTCGCCCTCGTGTGGGTTGGGGACGGTTTCGCCGGAGCCGCTCCGTCAGTCACCGGCGACGAGCAGCCCCTCCTTCTCCACGTTCTTGAGGCCTGCTTCGTCGAGGGCGCAGGGGATCCAGATTCCCCTGTAGCTTTCCTTCTCCGCTGCAGCTTCCGCCTTCGCCACCGCCGCTGCCGCCAAGCCAGAAGAAGAAGATGATGAAGCCATTTTTCTCCGGTGAGAAAGTGACCTTAAATGGGCGGCGCTGGGAGTTTCTGTGGGGGAAGGACGAGGAGGCTCTGTGCGCGCAGGAGGATTGGGAGGAAGGAAACGGCAAAGGACTGGTAGAAAGGAGAAGAAGAAATCTGAACCCCTTATATCCACCTACCTGCGCCAAGATTCGTGCAAACGCTACAGTGCAATCGCCACGCGTCGTGGAAAGAACTGGGAAGGACCCACGTGATGATTGCGTCGCCTCGATCTCCACGCACGCATTGAAATGACGCCTCGGTTCCGCGGACCGCGGACCCACCAACGGTCGTGCTGACAGAGCGCCTGTCAGATGACGTGACTTGACCATGCTTGTGTCAGGTGGCGTTAGAGACCAAGTTCCGGCTTAGTTTAAAAACGAGCTGGAAAATCCGAGTGACCAACTGAAAGGTCCGACTTATTTTTTAAGACCTGGATCGTATCTTTTGTTGTGAAGTTTCAGGAACCCTTCAAGATTCTGCAAGCCGAAGATCAAGCTAGACGATGATAAATCCGACTCTGGATCTTGGAGGCCTCCGGGGGCTGCTGTTGGGGATATACTTTCTGAGTATCCTCACAGTTCCTCACTGACCAGGGTGGCCCACTTCGGGTTAGAGCTTTGCTTCACGGGTGGCCCAGTCAGGGAGAAAGACGGAGTCCAATCCGGCTACGGGAAGGCCCAGAAGACTTACCGACTTAGGCCCATAATGTTACTTGTAGTTCAAGATGTACTCTGTAACCGACTCTTAGTCATAGCCGGATAGATCTCTCCTGTAAACCCTAGGTTGGATATCTATATAAGCCGTCCTAGGGAGAGCCTTTAGGGCACCCAATACTTTAGACCCTCAACTCGCACAGGTAAAACCCTTGTAACCCATATTCCGGCTCTGCCGTATTACTGGATTGCTAGCAGGAGTAGGATTCGTCCAAAGCCGGCGGATTCGAACCTGGGTAAACTTGTGTGCTCATCGTCCCGGAACACCGTACGTCTCACACCCCTCTCTTCCGCACGCCTCGAGGACCCCCTTATGGCGTACTTGTCATCAATCCGACGACAAGTATATTATATATAAAATATGGGCGGATAAGGGACACACATTAGGGGCGAAGGTCCTGGCGGTGTTGGTCTTGGTGGTTAATACTTGGCGGACACATAGATCTTGCGAGGAACTCGGAGAACACTCGTAGTTTTTGGTTGGAATTGAGCAGCACAAAACCACCATCACCAACAAACTCACGACGGACAGGGACATGTGGCGACATGAGCAAGATCTCGCGCACGCCAGCGAGAAGTAGGGACACACACCATTCATGGGCGACACTGCGGCATGGTAGTGATTGGAGTAGAGGGACGATGCGACGTGGTGGTCGGCGCAGGGGAGAGGGCAGCTGGAGGAGACGCTGGCGGCAGCGGCGGAGCTTGCAAGGAGAGGTGCTCGGGAGGTGGGGCGAGATGGTCGGTGGTGGGCGCTATGTAGAGGGGGCAACAGTGCGCGGTGGCACGGGGACGGGGTCAATGATGACGATTGGGCACGCGATGCTGTAGGGCCGAGGAGGAGGGCGGCCACGCGCGGGGTCGGGGACGGGGTGAGGCCGTCCCGCTCGTGGATAGCTTAGAGAGCGGCGAGCGACGGGGCTCGGCGAGGTGAGTGGGGCGACAGCGGCGATGGCGCTGGCTCGAGAGGAGGGCTGACACAGGGAGACGAGGTGACGGCGCACGGCAGTCGGATGCGGACGAGGTCGTGCGGAGTAGTGCTAGAGGAGGCGGTCGAGCTCTTAGCGGAGGTGAGGAAGGACGACCGGGTGCAGGGTCTCGCGCAGGAGGCGGGCGGTGTTGGAGAGAGGTGGGGCGGCGCCAGGGCGCGGTGGCGAGAGAACCAGAGGCCAGCAGGGTAGGTGGCGTGTGGCTCGAGGAGGAAGATGGCGAGCGGGGACGCGAGAGGAGGGGATCACGATGGGGTAGGGTAGGTGGCGATGTCGTGTTGGGGGTTGCGTGCGTTGTGGGTCCGCGTGGCGTGGTTGGTGTGTGGCGTGCGATAGTGTCGGGGTGTTGTGCGTCAATGCGTCGCTATGTGCGTGTAGTCGTGTGTGTTGCTGCGCGCGTGAGTGCGCTTGCGTGTGGGGCGTGGGGTGCGGGGTTGCCGCGTTGTGTGTGTTTGCGTGAGAGTTGCGTGCTGTGTCGCGTGGTGGGTGCTGGGTGTGTTATCGTGGGTGGCGGCGGGGTAGGTCTAGGCTAGCTGGTTTAGGTTTAGGATTAGGGTTAGTTGATCTGGGGTGGTAGGTGGCTGTAGGCTAGGCTTTTGGGCCTAGCTGCCTCCCCGAGTCTTATAAAAATAGTTTTATTTAATTTTAAATAGACTTTTATAAATAATTTTTAGACAAATAAAAGGTACAGAAGAGTCCAGAGTTTTAATTTGAAATAAGGGAGAGGACTAACTAGAAAACAACATAGGCTTTTAGGGAAAATAGTTTTGGGCAAACATATGCATGATGATGTCATGATAATGCTCAAATGCAATGTGGCATGATGACATGAACATGCTATCATGATGATGCACAAAATAAAAACAACAAGCGTTTTTCTATTAGTGGTTTTACCGGGTGCTACATGTAAGATACACTTAAGGATATCAAGCTCATTGGCAAAGCATTGTATCTCATGAGCCTGTTCGACTATAGAATGGTTGTTAACCATCCTGTAATCATGAAATCTCTCCATGATATACAGTTCACTGCCAGTAGCGGCTACACCGAACTTAGTGTCCAGTGCCTCCCAGAGCTCTTTTGCGTTTTGATGTGCATATACACTTCAAACAGCTTGTTATCAAGAACACTCGGAACACAATCCACAAAGGCTAGATAGGTTTGCTTGAGCTTGTTCTGATCCTCCTCAGACATAGTTCCTTCAAGTAAACCCTTGCTAGTCTCGAATATTTTAGATATTGTAGCCATATAGTGGCCTTATACTGCCACCTCTTAAAATGCACACCAGTAAACTTTTCCGGCTTCATAGCATTAGCCAGGTGTCCTATGTATAACTTAGGAAATTGCCTAGAAGAATAAGATTTTTGGATTGTTGGAATATTATGCATAATTTTTATGATTAATTTCAGAATATTAAGCATGACAACAATCACTACTAACATGTGACAAACGAACATACTATTGATCAACATGAACAGTAGCATCATAAACGCAACAACATCCATACATAGACAGTAGATCAGATTACAGTATATGTATTGATCGACTGTAGGTGGAGTAGGGATCCTATTATTGTCGTAGTATACTCCATGTAAGGTGATCCACCATACCGATCGACTGGGCAGTCAGCGCTGACGCAGCGTCCACGCGGCTGCCACACGGTGTGCTCAGACTGGCCGACAGTGATACTAGTTCGGCGGACCGTTCTAATTCGGCTGTCCATATGGGATCCAACGGCGGGAAGCGTGATCTTCCGAGCTCGCCTTGCTAGACGACGTCTGGCGGCGGCTCGGCGACGACGGTGCGTGGTGCTCCAACGGTCTCCTGGACGGGTGAGAAGGGTCCAAGCACGCCGCGTGGCAGCCGCGGCTCGACGACAACGACGGGTGGTGCTCCGGCGGTCTCCTGGACGAGCGAGAAGGTCCACGTGATGCGGGATGCTGCGTCGGGTGGTTCGGTGGCCTCAGAGCGGTGTGTCGCTTCCTCGGGCGGCGGCAGCGGACGGCTGGAGGCGTGCGGCGGCGGGAGTACTCTGGCGAGAAATCTGGACACTCCGGGAGTTCTGCAGATAGGGGAAAGTGGGTGAGACGACGCGGCGCGATGCGGCGAGAAAATTAGAAAGGAAAAGGAGGGCCCTGGGCGTCCGACGGCGTCGAGAGTGACCTCGCCTCCCAGCTCCAAGGCAGCGGCGGCGAGACCAGGAGCTCGCGATTTGGTGGCTAGGGTTTCGATTAGAGCGAAAAATCGCATGGGGTGAATCGGGGGGTTTTATGGGGGAGCTGACTTGTGAGAGGGGCAAAATCCGAACGAATTCTGTGCGATTTCAGCGGGATTTGGATCGGGGTCGACGAACTCGTGTTCTTCCTGGACATGATGCGATGACAGGGATGACAAGTGGGACTCCTCGGTTAGCGAGAGGAGGTGGTGAAGCGGGCTAGGCGGTAGCTTTGGGCTGGCCCTTTGGCCGTGGCTGGCGTGGGTTGCTGCGCGCGACGCGCACGTGCGGTAGCTAGGGCACGGGCTTGTTGGGCCGCTGATGCTTCTGCGCTGCTTGCTTGCTGCTGCTGTGCGTGGTAGGGTAGGGTTAGGTTGGGCTGGGCCACTGGATAGGCTCAGTCTTTTTTCTCTTTTCTTTTTATTCTTTTCTATTTTCGGATTTCTTTCATATATTTTTTCCAATAAACTTCAAATGAATTGATTTTTGTTTCTAAATGTCTCTAAAGTTCAGTAGATCATCTTAGGATCATTTTTGTAGCCTTTTCACTAGTTTGCAAATAATGGATCTATAAATCCTATAAATCCTTGTATAATCCTTATAGAAACTTTTTGATAAATTTAGAATAGAATTTGAGAAAATAGTTTTGGAATTCAACTTTTTGCATGATGCTTATGATGCAATGTCATGAACCCTATTTAATTTCCAATTTTTAAAATCTAGGATGTGACACTCACCCTCGGACCCATCTTCCTTGTCCTCATCTTCATCACCAGACCTGCCAAGATCAAACGACTCTAGAGGGGAATTGTCAATGTCAACCGACGCCCCATTCAACATGTCCACAAACGAAGTTCAAACCTCATACAAATCATTGCTACATGTAACCGAATTTGCAATTTTACCTAGCCGCAATTGATAAATATTTAGCTATGTCTGAAATGGGGAAATTTCATACCTAGCGGAAGTCAGAGGGCGGGTGCTGGGCGGACGACCGAATTCTTCGTGCGCGCCTTGATCGGAGCGACTGCTGCACGGGCGAGAAGGCAACGGAAGGGTCCACGATGGCAGAGGCAGGGGGCATGGCGCCTAACACACGGTGGCCGTTCGTCCCATCTGCTTCTTCCCGACCACGCTAGCTACAAGAGGAGCAAAGCGAGACCACTGTCGCCGCGAGCTGCCGAAGCCGCGCGTGGAAGGCCCGTGGCGGCCTTCGTCCATGCCTTTTTTAGGATTGCGGGAGCAGCAACGCGAGTCGATTCGGGTCCTGCGACCGACACAACGACGAGCACGAGCTCGGCTGGGTCCAAGCGGTGGTTGGGTGACGCGACGAGGACGGACGAGGGCGGAGCGAGCAGATCGGCGGTGGCAGCGGCCTGGATGAGAGGAGCACGGGACCTGAAATGTCCCTCCTGCCAACGTTCCGTACGGATACAGGGCATCGTCAGGTCAAGACGAAAAACTGGGGATACCGAATCTATGGGTCACCGATATTTTTCCCACAGTTTTGGTGATTTTGCGGAATTTTTTCCAGGCTGTTTTCGCTGTCCAAACCATAAACAAACAACTATTTTAAGGTTTTAACTTTTTAGGCATCTGATAGAGTTGCTCTTAGTCCCACTCCGGTGAACCGTGCATATTTCACCACCGCCAGCTGGCTCCTGTTCCCGTCCGAGGAGGATACGGAGCCGGATCCAATTCCTCATCGAGTCGTGTGACCCGTACTACAAATTCAGCAAGAACCCGGCCGCTCTGCTCCACATTGAAGTCCCGATCACAACCCTACGGACGTACTCCGTACGTGTGTGCTCTGCGCCTCTGCCTTAGATCGTCGTCGTCCATGAACACAGAAGCCGGCGGCTACGACAGCACCACCAGTTCCCTCCAGCCGATGGCGAGCGTGGAGGACTTGACCGATCAGCAGTTCGACGAGCTTTGTCAACAGTATGCGCCCAGCGGTCTTCGTCGCCGGTCCAAGCGCACCGCGCCGGTCGTCCCGGAAAGGACGATCCTCACGATCACTTACAAGAAGGGCTTCCCGGAGTTCTCCGCAGGCAGCCACAACGACATCACGGAAGACGACGCCGAGGAGGAGACGGACCCGTACAGCGACTTCAGGCCGATGACACGCGAGGAGGAGTTGACGGACGAGCAGTTCGACGAGCTTTGTCAGCAATACGCGCCCGTGTGTCTTCGTCATCGGTCCGAGCACGCCGCGCCGGTCGACCAGGCCAGGACGATCCTCACGATCACTTACGAGAAAGGCTTCCCGGAGTTCTCTGACGGCAGCCACATCGACGCTGCGGTGGACGACGCTGAGGAAGAGACGGATCAGGACAGCGATACGGACACGGAGGCTGAGGGGACGGTGAACTGGAGAGACGCAGAGACAGACGGAGACGAAGACGAAGACGAGTCGGATGAGACGACCGAGGCGGAGGAAACGGACACGGGTTCAGGGTAGTTTGGTTCTGTCTTGCTTGTACTAGTGGGGCAGGCTGCAGTGTGTCGTAGCAAGTTATTTATCTTTCTTGCTTTCTTCTACTATATCTATATGACTATATCTATACCGTCTACTCCTCCATTTCAAAATATAAAATATTTTAGGTTCTAAACATTTTTTAGTGTATAGATTCATAGTGAATCTTTCCGAACCTACACACTAAATGTTATCTAGATATATTATCTTTATAAAGTTAAAACATCTTATATTACTCCCTCCGTTTCAGTTTACAAGGCCTACGCGTATATCTAGGTTATCAATTTGACCTATATAATTTGAATTATATAATATAAAAATTATATCATTGGAAAATATAAAGTCTAAAGTTTCCGGTGATATATTTTTTGTAATATATACATCATACTAAGTTGCTTAATTTGGTGACATAGAACTACGTGCAGGACTTGTAAACCGAAACGGAGGGAGTATAAAGCAGAGGGAGTATTAAGGACTGATGGATCCGCTGCCTCTCAGCTTTCCACGTCCCAAGTTTGCTTAGTGCAGACGAGGGCTAATTTTAGCCAATCACGCCTCGCCACATTGGTGTTTTTTTTCCAGTTTTTTATACAATATTTTTTTATTGTTTTGTCTTTTTTATTTTTCGACGATGATGTGTTTTCGTGATTTTCTGATTGTTATTTTTTGACAGTTCTTTTTTATATTTCTCCGTTTGCACTTCTCGACGGTAATTTCCGGCAAGCCTTTTTTTAATTTTTTCAATGATAGTTCGGACCCAACTTTTCGGTCGCAACTTTATGGTGATAGTTTCTATGGTAATTTTTCAACGTAAATTTTCGGCCCTAATGTCTCGACAATAGTTAGCCTATGTTTACGACAGTATTTGTTACCTCATTTTTCAACAACTTGGCGGTAATTATTTTGTGCAACCTTTTGGCTGAAATTTTCTGACGGTAATCACCCTATGTTTACGATGGTATTATTCTATAGCTTAATTTTGATCGTGAACCAGCCATCTAGCCACTCCCAGCGTGTACGTGCCCGACCGCTGGATCTTGGATATGAGCCAATCTTGGTTGTTAAATGGGGCTGGTAATCTTGAACTTTTTTACCGAGAGCAGGATCCTCTATCATTAAGAGATTGAGTCTATCAACAGTTATCGTCGAATTGATGACAAGTACGCCGTGAGAGGATCCTGAAGGCGTGGATAAAGGTGGGGTGTAAGACATACGGTAGTCGGGGACGGTGATCACACAAGTTTACACAGGTTCAAATCCAACGACGATGATCGGATCCTACTCTTGTTAGCAACCCAGTAATATATCGGCAAAGCTGGATGTTACAGCGGATTATTTCGCCTGTGCGAGTAGGTTGTGATTGTGCCCTAAAGGCTTGCCCTAGAACGACTTATATAGTAATCCGACCTAGGGTTTATAGGAGAGATCTATCCGGCTAAGATACAGAGTTGGTACAGAGTACAACTTAAACTATAATACAAGTAATACTACATGCCTAAGTTGGTAAGTCTTTTGGGCCTTCGCGTAACTGGAAGGGACTCCATCTTCTTTCTCTAACTGGGCCACCCGTGAAGTAAAGCTCTGACCCGTATGTGGGCCACCTGGTCGGGTATACCCGGAAAATATAACCCCGACAGTAGCCCCCAGAAGTCTCCAAAATCCAAAGTCGGATTCGTCGTCTAGCTCGAAGATTCTTTGGCTTGCAGAATCTTGAAGGGTTCCCAAAAACTTGAAACAAAGTGTAGGATTCCGAGTCTCGCCGAGTCGGATGTGATGATTGGTAATTGCCATCTCCATGCTTATTTCAAATTGAGCCGGAAATGAGTGAGTGACTCATCTGACAGCTTTTTAGGTCTCATCACATCAGCGGCAGATATCCCGTCAGACCGACTGATGAGTGCAAATATGATGCATATTTAAGCATACAAATTATTTATATTGTCACTCATCACATGCTATATCTAGCTACAACTATGCCAATTATGCATGATTACTAGTTCTCATTTATTTTCATATGGACTTTGCACAAATAGTAGTTTTAGTAGAATTTTATTACTTATTTCTTATCTTTGACTTTTGTGTAGATGCTATGAAAAATCATGGATAAAAGGAGCCAAGAGGATTCATTATGGAGGAGATGAAGACACCACACTCAGCCATTTGAGGGGTAAAAAAGTGGATTTTCCATCAACTCCAAATAAAGATCCAAGGACATGGTGTTCTATCCCTTATCCATATGAATCCAACGAGCCGAATAACACCTAAATCGGAGTTCATATGAAAAAATAGCAGCCAAAATACGAACCAAAATACGAAAGGATAGAGTGGGTTTAACGACCTCCGGTATAGGCGGGTCCGGTCATACCGTCCGCTCGTACCGCGGGTCTAGACGCACGAAAACAACCTTTATGGACGTGTTTCTTTACAGAATCCGTCCCCGTTTGTTTCTAGACCTTCCTTAGGTCATAAGGAACGTATTTGGGATTATTGGGGGGGGGGGGCTCCTAGGCCTATATAAACATGCACGGAGCCATGGACGAAGGATTCTCTCCATAAACCTCCATGGCGGAGCCCTGCCGCCTTGCAAACTCCATAGCCACCGCCTCCATAAGATCTCCACCATCACCATTGCTCAAGATGAGAAGAGACTTCGATCTTGAAGGCCTCAATACCGATCTACATCACCATCATCATCAAGAACGTCTCCAACACCGACCCCCTTCATCTACTTGGTTGTAGACCAAACCCTAGTGTGCATTTTCACTTGTATTTTATTGTACTCTCATATCCCATCCATATTATTACCATGATGTTGATTGCCTTCATATTTGATTAGTTCCCTTGTTCTTGGGGAGATGGAGAACCCTAGCATTATTATGAAATGAAATAAAGATGATCTATAGCTTTGGTCTTTGATCTATTGATTTATGATATTGTGTTAGATCCCTCTCTTCAGATGGTATGTGAAGTTGGCCACATATCATTTGCCTTCCAGACTAAAGAGAGGGAGATACCCTTTGGACATGTATGTGAGTATGTCTAGTGCTACTTTTGTGACTACAAGCATTGGGTTATAACCCGCACATTCAAATGGGAAATTAAGAGAGACTCACTAAGATTATTACAATATCCATGGGGAAACCCTTAATTGTAGGTCTGCCAGAGTGATTGCTCACATGCATCACAGTGGTTATTTAGAGATGACCTCAATACCTGATTTAAGAAGCGACTTCTCACGTATCTTGTAGTGAACATCTTATTATTGAGCTCTCTCCACACATATCATGACAAAAGATATAGGTTAACCTACTCATAAGTAATTGCTTCATGATAGTGGCGTATCCTACACTCCCTGGGAACTCCTTAACCATATTGTCACCACCACAACCACACTCGCATGTTCTTGTTTACTTCAGCAATTTACTTTGTTCTTGTTTGTAACACTCGTCCACTGGGCCCTGGGGGTGTCACTCCTGGCAGCTTGCTAGGATCTCTAGACTAGCCCCACATACGAACACTAGTCTTTTCTGCGCACTTTGTCCTCAGTCATGCGCACCCGGTACCCACTTCCTGGTCGGTCGCCCATCCTCAAATTTCTCTAGGCTAAACACGCTTAACCTTAGATTTTTCAAATGAGCTTCCGGAAAAGAAGTTGCAACTTGTTGTTGAGTATCCCATCAATCCTATTAAGCCATGTGCTTGGATCTCACATACACCCACCCTTAGAAGATCGATGCCCTCATCGATCAAGCACAAGCCAGGAACGTCCCCTCTTGGCACACGTTTGTGCATCCAGTGCCAGAACATGTGCCATGCCATGTCCACTCTGGGCCACACGCGCCATGCTTCACATGTCCCACCACTGACCCGCATACGCCCGTGTAACCGCGAGGATCGGCTCTGATACCACTTTGTAACACCCCGTCCACTGGGCCCCGGGGGTGTCACTCCTGGCCGCTTACTAGGATCTCTAGACTGGCCCTACAGACCAACACTAGTATTTTCTACGCACTTTGTACTCACTCGTGCGCACCTGGTACCCACTTCCCGGTCGGTCACCAATCCTCAAATTGCTCTAGGCCAAGCACACTTAACCTTAGAGTTCTTTTCAGATGAGCTCCCGGAAAAAAAGTTTCAACTTGTTGGTATGAGTATCCTATCAATCCTATTAAGCCATATGCTTGGATCTCACATTGTTTACTTTAGCACTTATTCAAACATACTCTTTATACACCATTAGTTGGAATTAGAGATAAATTACAAGTACTCTCTAGTGAATAGTAATGAGGGGAATAAATACCTCTACCAATAGCTCTCTGTGGGTTTGATACTCTTATTTCAAAACAAGTTACAACTGATCTATGCACTTGCAGTGATCCCTGATTGTTTGTGGGTCCCGCACCATGCAGAACCGAATCACCATTTGAATGCTAGCGAGGAGATCGAGGAGGCGGAGGCTTCACGAGGAAGTTGTGTCCCCTTTCCACGACGCGTGGCATTAATCAAGCATCGTTAGAGCAAATCTTGGTGCAGAAGCAATATATTAGGGGAATTTTTATCCCTTATTCTTCTCATTCTTCTCGCCACTGTCACTTTCCTATTCGTGCCCCTTAGAGATCTCTCGCACCTTCTCTTCCTAGACACCGAAAACCACAGCGTTGCCGCTTCTTGACCTCTGGCCATATGGCTAATTCTTCATCTACTGCGGGCACAGCGGCGCCGTCTTCATCGTCGGCGGTGGAGGATAGGAAGTACCGTGGGATCTAGGTTCCCTGCATCATGGACAACGACAAACTCCATACTATGGAGGACGAAGGTTAAATCCACACCGGCGCATGGCAAAGCAGCCTCAACGAACCCACTCCTGCACCACGCGAGGGAGAACGTGTCCACTTGCTGACTTGTGTATTAACGAGCTCGTTGGGGAACCCTAAGAGGAAGGTATGATGAGCACAGCAGTAAGTTTCTCTCAGTTATGAAACCAAGGTTTATCGAACCAGTAGGAGCAAGGAAACACCTCCAAGGTGTTGCTAGCTGGACTTTGGCAGGGCGCACTACCGGTGCCAGCAGCAACGTGGAAACCTACACAACACAACCACAGAACTTTGCCCCCAACTTATAGTGAGGTTATCAATCTCAATGGTTTTGCTGAAAACAAAGGATTAAACGTATTGTGTGGAAGAAAGTAATAGTTTGCAGAAAGTAAAAAGAAAACAGAAAATAGTTGTAATTGATGGTAAAGGAAAGGACCGGGGTCCATAGTTCACTAGTGGTGGCTCTCCTTAAGATAGATGACATGTTGGGTGAACAAATTACAGCGGGGCAATTGAAAAACATCGAGAAAGCAATCATGCATATACTAAACATCTTGACTCCTTTGAGATTTGATTGGGCATTACAACATTATACATAAACCATAATCCAACTACATCTATGACTAATAATCCACCTTCAGGTTATCATCCGAACCTCCTCCAATATTAAGTTGCAAGTAACACATAATTGCATCACGCATTGCGTGTAAAGTAAAAAATACGATTGTTCTATGAACAAAGGATTGATGTTTTCTCCCTAGTAGCAACAACACATCTAGTACCTTAGAGATTTCTGTCACTTCCCCAAATTACTAGAGGAATGAACCCACTATCGAGAATAAATACTAACTCTTGGAGTTGCTAGCATCTACTTGGCCAAGATAGCTACTAACAATGGAAAGCATGCAAGATCACAAATAACAAAGACATGATAGAATCAATAATCAATCTGAAATAGCATCTCAATATCCATCGGATCCCTGCAAACACAACATGTAGGATTACAAATAGACGATCTTGATCATGAATGGAGCTCACATGATCTAAACATGATAGCACAAAGGAGAAGAACCAGCCATCTAGCTACAACATGTTGCAACATGAAAAGGCACAAACAAAAGATTCATGAATAACAATGCTTTGCAAGACGTTTGTTTGTTTCACATAAAGAAAACATAGCATAATGGCATTCAGCTTGTCCCTTATAGAGTAGCAAACATAGATGCATAGGACACCTTCAAAGTTTATAAGAGTGACTAGATACAAATAGTTTAAGAACAAGAAATATCAAAGCTATGCATCAATCAACAAGTCTTGGGACAATGCACATAGAACTAAGAATGGCCACTATGCTCTCAAAGTAGGTGCATAAAGATAGTAGGTGGAGACTCAACATAAAAGTAAAAGAAAGGCCTTCATAGAAGGAAGTAGGGATTCAAGTTTCATAAAGAGCTTCCAAAAATTATGGTACTTATTAGCTTTCAGATCTCATTGCCACTATCATAAGCATCTTTAGGTGATTAAGGTTAAAGTGACACAACTAAGAGGATTTGCTTAACAAGTTATAAGCTGAAATCTCATGCCCCTTACTTACGAAGACCGAACCTCATGCTACTCAACTTTAGTCACAAGTAAGCTCTTGCCATTGTAAGTACGTATGTATCATAGAGAACCGCCAACGGGGTACCCCTTGCACATGATACAGGAGCTATCCCATAATCAAAATGACAAGGCAAGCAGATGATACATTGCAAATGTATCTATAATTTTTGATGCTCCATGCTTGGTTTTATCCACTTTCTTGTGTTTTGTCCACACTTTGGAGTACTTTTATATGATTTCTTGGACTAACCTATTAACAAGAGCCACAGTGCCAGCTGCCTGTTTTCTGCTGTTTTTGGTTCCAGGAAAGTCAGAAAATGAATATTCTCGGAATTGGACGGGACAAAAGCCAAAGTGCCGATTTTTTCAGAAGACTCCAGGAGCCAGAATACGAGACGGAGGAGGGCCAGGGGCTGTCCACAACCCCCCAGGCGCGGGCTGGGCCTGGCCATGCCAGGGCATGGTGTGGTGGCCCCAGGCACCCCCTCGGTCTCCCTCTTCGCCTATAAGAAGCCTTCTGACCTAAAAACTCCGGGGGGTTCGACGTTTTTCCAGAAAAAGTTCCGCAGCGCCGCCACCACCGAAAGGGAGATTCGGGGGACAGAAAGTCTCTGTTCCGGCACCCTGCCGGGACGGGGAAGTGCCCTCGGAGCCATCTCCATCGATCTCCACCATCATCTCCATCGACCATCCATGTTTCCCCCATCTATGAGTGAGTAATCCCCTGCTGTAGGCTATGGGGATGGTAGGGATTGGATGAGATCGTTCATGTAATGGCATCAGATTGTTAGGGCATGGTGCCTAGTATCTTTTATTAGTGCTTTCTGACTTTGTTGCGACTTGTTGTGCTTAATGCTTGTCACTAGGGCCCGAGTTCTATGATTTTAGATCTGAACATGTTATTGATTCATTATGATAGTATTTTTTTTGGTCTTATCTGCAAGTTGTATACACACGTTGTTGTCCGGAACCTATGGCCCCAAAGTGACAAAAATCGGGATAACCGAAAGGGAATGGCTTTGATGTGAGGATCACATCTGTTCACGGAGTGTTAATGCTTTGCTCCGATGCTCTATTAAAATGAGCACCTTAATTGCCAGTAGTTCCCTTGAGGCCCTGCTGCAAACGGGCTGGCAGGACAAAAGATGTTGTGCAAGTTCTCATCGCGAGCACATATGACTATATATGGAACACATGCCTAGGATTATCTAGTACTTGGATGCTTTATCTTATTTATCTGCAATTGCCCTATGTTGTGATTGCTATTTGAATTGTCTTGTCCATGCAACGCCCGTCCATCCATCTCTATGCCTACCACACTCGAATCCCACTATTTACTGCTTTTGTTACTACTGTCTTTGCTTTACTACTGCTGTTACTTTGCTATTCCTACTACAAAACTGTTGCTACTGATAAACTGCTGTGAGCAAGATTGTTTCCAGGTGCAGCTGAATTGACAACTCAGTTGTTAAGGCTTATAAATATTCTTTGGTTCCCCTTGTGTCGAATCAATAAATTGGGTTTCACTTCCCTCGAAAATACTGCGATACACCCCCTATACTTGTGGGTCATCAGCAGACAATGAGCATCTCGGCGATCTTTTTATTTGCTATTTACATAGGATTTTATTGAGGATGCTTCATAGAGTGCTCATTATGGTTATGCTGCAAGTTTCCACCATGATTAGGCATGACTTAGGCTAGCGGCCCAGGCGTTTTATCTAACACAAATACAAATTCCATGATCTTACAAGTTCCCCTTTTATTTCACATCGTCGGGATCCATAAGCAAAAGAACATGATATCAACTAGGTACAATGTACAAGTGCAATGTTGAAAGCGTTCCCCATGATACATGGTTCTGATAACTTCAACTTATAAAGCGCAAGCATATACGCAACAAAGATGGACGCAATGGTTCAAGTTTATTAAGTGCAAGAAAGTAAAGTGTGCCATCAAGTTCGTGAGAGCTTTAATCACTAATTTTCACATAACAAGTTTAATTTGGAAGGTAGATAAAAACATGAATATACTTGGAATAGCAAATGCTAATAGGTAGGTATGGTGGACTCTTTGGAATAACTTGGTTTTAGGAGTTGGATGCATGAGTGGAACTCACACTTGGTTATGGAGGCTAGCAAAAGACTGGGAGCGACCGACTAAGAGAGCAATAATGGCCATAATCATGCAGAGCGACAAAACATCATTAATCAAAGCATAAAGTGATATTACAAGTCGAAAACTAAAGGATCATCAAGGATATGGTGACTTGGGATAGTCATAACATGGTGTGAGCATGTGCCAAGTCAACCCAAATAAAGCATCAAAGGAGAATACCACAATACTATGCTTTAATATGCTAAAACAATGCATGATTCTTTCAAAGGCACATTAAGCAATCTCAATTGTTTATAACATGTCATGCTACAGCAAAGATCATTAAGCATAAAGCCAAAACAATATCAAGCATGGCATGAAAAATCATAGGCCACAATCAAAAACATGCTCCTTTTACCACTTAAGCATGAACTTTTCCTACTCTTTTCTAGTCCAAACCAAACTATTTAAAAACCAATGTATGAAAGAGGGGGTCCAACCAATTTATTCAGCAAACTAAGAAAACCAAGCAAACGAAAAACCAAAAACAAAAATGAAAAAGAAGACGCTCCAAGAACAACACAACTGTGCATGAAACAATAAAAATGAAGTGTTTGGAAGAAACCTAAGATTTTTATTGATGAAGAAGGGGATGCCTTGGGCATCCCCAAGCTTTGACGCTTGTACCTCTTGAATATTTCTTGGGGTGAAATGGGGTGGAATCCCCAAGCTTGAGCTTTAGTCCATTGTTCATCTCATCACATCATTCTCTCCATACACCTGAAATTTTTCCTTCATACAAAACTTCACACAATTTTATTAGCAACATTAGTGCACTCAAGATAATAAGTCTTTAGGTTCAGTTTAAACACCAATAGAACTTCCATTAAAACACAAGCTACTGTATCACTTCCATCAAAAAGCTCAATTCCCCAAAAGAACTCAAAAAGGAACCAACAAGAAGCAAATGCAAATAATGGCAGAAATGTGTCAAAACTGACCAGCAGATAAAAACCAATTTTTTTCGAAGACCTTCTGTTGCTCAAATAAAAAAGGGTTGAACTAATGAAAGTTAGATAACAACCTGGGGCATAGGCACAAAAATTCATGCCTCAAAACGACGTACAGATATTATACACGAATTTTTACGGTGAAGCATAGAAATTTGTTTTGGGACAACAACTTTCCCAATCATTACTTTTCTCTCATTAGAGGTTACTCTTGGCACAAAACGCAAATAAAAAGGATAAGGAGCGGTTATTACAGAGGTAATAACTTCCAAGACTCATCTAAAACTTTTGGGTTATCTCCCAATAAGTACTTTTCTTTAACGCCTTTAAGTTAGGCATGATAATTTCGATGATGCTCACACAAGAAATATGAATTGAAGTAAAAGAGAGCATCAAGAAGCAAATTCAAAACACATTTAAGTCTAACCCACTTCCTATGCATAGGAATCTTATATGCAAATAAATTCACAAAGAACAAAGTGACAGGCACAGGAAGATAAAACGAGAGTAACTTCAAAACTTTCAGCAAATAGAGTGGTGTTTCAGTACCATGAAAACTTTTACAACCATATTTTCCTCTCTCATAATAATTTTCAGTAGCCTCATGAATAAACTCAACAATATAACTATCACATAAAGCATGCTTTTCATGATCTACAAACACATAATTTTTATCAAACTCAAAAATAGTAGGATTAAAACCTTCAAACCCACTTTTAACAAATTTATAACAAGATGACTCATCAATCTCATTTTCAATAGTAGTACAATTAATATTATCAACCAAAATAGGACCATCATCTAGAGCTTTATTATAAACATTTTCAGAAGAATCCACATGAACATAACATTCATCCTCCTTTGGTAAGCATGGGGGCCAATCAAATAATGTAAGGGGTAAAGAGTTACTCTCATTAGAAGGTAGGAATGGATAGATCCATTCTTCCTCCTCTTGATCATCACTCTCCTCCTCTTTTTCATCCAATGAGCTTCAAGTTTCAGCAATTTCTCCTTCCATAGGCTCCTGCAAGGCATTAGTCTCTTCCGCTTGTGGAGAGCATCTATTAAGATATTCAAGAATATAGCCATTTTCTTCCTTGTAATTATCAAAGCAAAATTTAAATATATCATAAACCTCATATTTATAAGGTGCATCGTCAGTATTTTCAAGCAAATAAGCTAGCTCGAATGCACCCTTCCAAGCAATAAATTCTTCAATTTGTTCCACATCATAAAAGTCATAATTTCCCTTAACATAAGAAGATATGGTAACATCATCATTATGCTCACATTGAAAAGGGAGGTGTTTATACCCCTTACAGTAACAAGATTTATCAAAGCAATAAGTAACATTATAAGTAGAGCACACATCTCTAGCAATGGTATACAATTTATCAATTTGTTCCCATAAGTGTTTCCCTTTTTGTGACAAGCGGTGTTCCTTATAATAATATTTTTGTTCTTCCGTGAACCCACCTTGCCAATTAGATTCAGTTTCAAAGAAACTAACCATTGATAGAAACCATGATAGAGCAAGACAATACCAGACCAACGAAAATAACAACTATAGTAGGAACTATTTTTTTATAATTTTGATAAAAAGAACAAGCAAACAAAGCAGAAATAAACTAAGCAAAACAAAAAAAAAGTAAAGAGATTGGTTGTGAGGGACTCCCCTTGTGAAGATGTCCTTGACTCCCCGGCAACGACACCAGAAAAGTACTTGCTGACTCGTGTATTAACGAGCTCGTTGAGGAACCCCAAGAGGAAGGTATGATGAGCACATCAGTAAGTTTCCCTCAGTTATGAAACCAAGGTTTATCGAACCAGTAGGAGCAAGGAAACACCTCCAAGGTGTTGCTAGCTGGACTTTGGCAGGGCGCACTACTGGTGCCAGCAACAACGTGGAAACCTACACAACACAACCACAGAACTTTGCCCCCAACTTACAGCGAGGTTGTCATTCTCACCGGTTTTGCTGAAAACAAAGGATTAAACATATTGTGTGGAAGAAAGTAATAGTTCGCAAAAAGTAAACAGAAAACAGTAAACAGTTGTAGATTGATGGTAAAGGAAAGGACCGGGTCCATGGTTCACTAGTGGTGGCTCTCCTTAAGATAGATGACATGTTGGGTGAACAAATTACAACGGGGCAATTGACAAACATCAAGAAAGAAATCATGCATATACTAAACATCTTGACTCCTTTGAGATTTGATTGGGCATTACAACATTATACATAGACCGTAATCCAACTTCATCTATGACTAATAATCCACCTTCAGGTTATCATCCGACCCCCCTCTAGTATTAAGTTGCAAGCAACAAATAATTGCATTACGCATTGCGTGTAAAGTAAACAATACGATTGTTCTATGAACAAAGGATTGCTGTTTTCTCCCTAGTAGCAACAACACATCTAGTACCTTGGAGATTTCTGTCACTTCCCCAGATTACTAGAGGCATGAACCCACTATCGAGCATAAATACTAACTCTTGGAGTTGCTAGCATCTACTTGGACAAGATAGCTACTAACAACGGAAAGCATGCAAGATCACAAATAACAAAGACATGATAGAATCAATAATCAATCTGAAATAACATCTCAATATCCATCGGATCCCCACAAACACAACATGTAGGATTACAGATAGATGATCTTGATCATGAACGGACCTCACAAGATCTAAACATGATAGCACAAAGGAGAAGAACCAGCCATCTAGCTACTACATGGACCCGTAGTCCGAGGATGAACTACTCATGCATCACACCGGAGGCTTGCATGGTGATGAAGAAGGCCTCTAGGGTGAATTCTCCCCCCCGACAGGGTGCCGGGAAGAGCTTCAGATCCCTCCCGATCTAGAGATGGAGATGACGGCGGCTACAGACTCTTTCATGGAATTTTGATCAGGTACTTAGGGTTTCTGTATCGGAGGCGATATATAGGCGAAAGGGGACGCCGAGGGGGTGACCTAGGCGGCCAGACCACCCCCTGGTGCGGGCCAGGCCTGGCCGCGTGGCCAGGTGGTGTGGCTAGCCCCTGGACCCTCTTCGTCCTGTATTCTGGCTCCGTGTCCCCCTCGGTGAAAAACTGACTTTGGCTTTTGTCCCGTCCAATTCCGAGAATATTTATTTTCTGACTTTCCTAGAACCAAAAATAGCAGAAAACAGGCAGCTAGCACTGTGGCATCTTGTTAATAGGTTAGTCCAAGAAAGTGTATAAAAATTACTCCAAAGTGTGGACAAAACATAAGAAAGTAGATAAAACCAAGCATGGAACATCAAAAATGATAGATATGTTAGCAACGTATCACCACTTCATGACACATGTCGATCATGGGATCATCTTCCTGCTGTCGGATTTCTTCTGTAAGGTACTCCAGCATTACCACATTCAACTGCATAATCTTCCTCCCAATTCTTTGCTAGAGCTTAGTGCCCATGTAGTCCTTATCGAGGGGTTTCTCAGAATTAAGCCGAGTCTCACTCTTTTCCGGTACTACTATGGTACCCGGAAGAATTCTTGATGTTGCCCGACCATCGGTCGTTACCACATCATGGTCTCCAAGTTATGCCAAGTCGTCATGGACTCCAAAGGTGAATCCGTTCCTCTATGCGAGCCCACTTCCTACCCTTTTGAGTGGTGTACTACTTCATATTCTGCCCCATTATCATGTTAGGTTCATACCGACAAGTATAGAGGCATGGGAGGAACCCTGGACCACCAAACCCGACAAGACGGAGGCCTGGAAGAGAAGACGAAAGAAGCTTCCACCGACAGACAGGAGTTTCCAGACCTGAAGACCGGAGTCTCCGGATCGCGTACCCCGGAATCTCCGGCTGACCTCTGGACCGACCTCCTGAATGGACCCGGGGACATTCTGTATGCCCCTCCGGAGATAGACCGGAGATAGACCGGAGTCTCTAGCCCACAGTGGAGTCTCCGGACCCCCACACAGGAGTCTTCGTCCCACACCGGAGTGTCCGAAACCCCACACCGGAGTCTCCGGACTGAGCGTATGGGCCTGCATGCCGCCATCTGTGAAGGGAATATGCCCTGAGAGGCAATAATAAAGTTGTTATTATACATATTCCAAGTATATGATAGATGTTTATTTTACATGCTATAATTGTATTAATTTGGAAACGTTAATACATGTGTGTTTGATAAACAAAAGTAAAGTTCCTAGTTATGAATCTCTTATAAACTAGCTCGTTGATTAACAAGATGATCAAGGTTTCCTGATCATGGACATTAGATGTTGTTAATAACGAGGTCACAACATTAGTGGAATGATGTGATGAACAATCATCTGAAGTATAGCATTACGATCAAAGTCATTGTGTTTATATTGCTATAACATCTAACAAAGTAATCCTAGTCGTTAGACCATGAGATCATGTTAATCACTAATACTGGAAGAGTATCTTGATAACATTAAACGTCACACCGTGAAAGGGTGATTATAAAGGTGGGTTCAGTGCTACGAAAGTGTTATGTAGAAGCTCATGGATCAAAAGTGGGATTTGTCCATCCCGATGACGGATAGATATTCTCTAGGCCCTCTCGGTGATATCACATTGGTTATCTTGCAAGCAAGTGATAAGATCACTAGAATGTTATATCACGGGAACAAGAAAAGAGTACATGTCGGTAACGAGATCAAACTAGGTATGGAGATACCGATGATCGAATCTTGGACATGTAATATATCGCGAGACAAAGGGATTTAGTTACTAATGTTAAAGGTTCTCACGATCACAAAAGTCATCATAGAATGTGTAGGAGTCAGTATGGATCTCCAGGTCCCGCTTCTGATTATTGATCTGAGAGGGGTCTCGATCATGTCTGCATTATTCACGAACCGTAGGGTGACACACTTAAGGGACACCAACACCATTTGGAGCAAATGTGTTTCAGACAAATGAATTGCAAAGCGCTGGAATTATTTCAATAGACACCAAAACTGTTTCGGGTGAAATTGCAGAAATTGGTTCTACATGTAATATTGAAATGTTGTAGGGGGTTTTATGTGAATGTTTGTTAATTAAAGTAATTAAAAAAATTCTGAATAAATTTAATAAAAGAGTTTTATTAAATGAGAGAGCATTAAATTTGGAGAAATGTAATGCATTTAAAGTGGAGACTTTAAAAGAGAATGTGAGGGGGCATTTTAATGTGGAGGGAGTTACCACCACATGAATGGGGGAGGTGAGGGGTCACCATCATGGGGCGCCGGCCATGGAGGGGGTACCCCCCTCCTCCTATAAAATGCCACCCCTCTCACTCTTCTTCCTCACACCTCCTCGTGAAGGATCTCTCTCCTCCTCTAGAATTATTCCCCCATGGTCTCGGATTAGCAAGATACATGTTCCTGGTGGCATTTTGTCTGGAAGGAGTTGCTGCTTCCGCTGCATCGCTGGAGAGAGGAGGCGGAGGTTGTTCGGTGGCCTGAACGTGTGTGCGAGTGCGGATGTGCTGCTGGTTTGTGGCGCTAGGACTTCCACATGATCTTGAGATCGGCAAGCGTACGACTACAAGCGGCCTGGACCAACCTTACATGTCATCGCACATGAGAACGGTTCCACGACTGACATGCAACCAGTTTTGCATAAGTGGCTGGCGGGTGTCTGTCTCTCCTACTATAGTCCATATCTGATTTACAACGAGTTGCTAATAATTTGGTTATCATCGTTGTGGTTCCATGTTCGTAGGTAAGAACGGTTCTATCTCCGAAAGCCCTAAGCCACGTAAAACATGCAATTGATAAATTAGAGGCGTCTAGTTTAGATCGTTGCTGGGCTTGTGTCATGATATGGTAATGTTGTAAGTTGATGTATAGTTGATACTCTTACAACACACTTAACGTGTAAGTTCCATAGACCTTGGCCTTACACACAAAGGAATGATAGATATCATACCACAATGCATATGATAGTGATCAAATGCAAGAATCATATCATTTCACTTTACACATATGATGTTCGCATCTTATATTTCTAGTTCGGCGTTTTAGTAGCATTATAAGATGATCCCTCATTTAAATATCAAGATAAAAATGTGTTCTTCCTTTAGTATGCATAGTTTATGTTTCGCTGTTTCAAGACATCACGTGATGATCGGGTGTACTTGAATCCACGATCATATTTCGGGTGTAAGACAGTTTTACACACGTGAGTACTAAGGTTCTTACTTGGCGAGCCTAGCATGTACAGACATGGCCTCGGAACACGGACCGAAAGGTTAAGCATGAGTCATATAGTTGATATGATGCCCATGTAGATGCTCGCCTTTGAAGCTACACCAACTCACATGATGATCGGATTTGGTGTAGTGGATTTGGTTCATGTAATCACCAAAAAGACACGAGGGATGTTGTTTTTGAGTGGGAGTTTAGTTAAACTCAATCTATCATAAACTTGGTCTAATAAACTTTACAAATTCTGTTGTAGATGGCACCACCTGCTTTTAATTTCAATGTGTCCATGGAGAAAGAGAAACTTGCTACGAATGGTAGCAACTTCACCAACTGGGCTATGAATTTGAGGATTCTCCTCTCTGCTGCACAAAAGCAATATGTGTTATAAGCAACGCTACGCCCCCCACCAGCTCCTGATGCCCCCGACGAGGAAAAGAATGTCTATGTGACTCGTGAGGAGGACCACAACTTAGTTCATTGCGGCATACTGTATGGGGTAGAGCCAGAACTTTGAAAGCGTTTCGAAAATGGCAATGCCTTTGATACCATGGGTGAATTGAAAATGATTTTCGATACCCATGCTGCCGTAGAGAGTTATAATGCTTCAGAAAAGTTCTTTAGCTGCATGATGGAAGAGAATAGCTCCGTAAGTGAGCACGTACTCAAAATGTCTGGGTACGCCGATAAGCTTGTGTCCTTGGGAATAAGGATTCCCATTGACTTAGGCATACATCGTGTTCTCCAATCTCTGCCACCTAGCTACAAGAGCTTCGTGATGAACTATAACATGCAGGGCATGAAGAAGACTCTCCCCGAGCTTCTGTCAATTCTTAAAACTGCAGAAGTGGAGATTAAGAAAGAACATCAAGTGTTGATGGTCAATAGAACCACCGGTTTCAAGAAAGACAAGAAGGATAAACAGAAGGGAAAGAAGGGGGCAAATCTATTGCTGCACCTGAAAAGAAATCCCGGACTGGCCCTAAGTCTGATACCGAGTGATACTATTGTAAGGAGACTGTCCATTGGAAGTGCAACTGCCCCAAGTTTTTGGCGGACAAGAAAGCCGACAAGGCAAAAAAAGGTATATATGATATACATGTTATTTATGTGTACTTGACTAGTACTCGCAGTAGCACCTGGGTATTTGATACCGGATCGGTTGCTAAAATATGTAACTCGAATCAGGGGCTGCGGAACAAGCGACTGCTAGCAAGGGATGAGGTCAAGATGCGTGTCGGCAATGGATCAAGAGTTGATGTGATCGCCGTCGGAACGCTACCTCTCCACCTACCATCGGGATTAGTTAGAAACCTAAATAATTGTTATTTGGTGCCTTCACTGAGTATGAACATTATATCTAGATCTTGTTTGATGCGATGTGGTTATTTGTTTAAATCTGAAGACAATGGTTGCTCGATTTATATGGATAATATCTTTTATGGTCATGCACCCGTGATGAATGGTTTATTTTTGTTGAATCTTGATAGTACTCATACGCACATCCATAATGTTGATGCTAAAAGGATTAAACTTAATGATGATATATCTGCATATATGTGGCACAGTCGTCTAGGTCATATTGGCGTTAAACGCATGAAGAAACTCCATTCCGATGGACTTTTGGAATCACTTGATTTTGAATCATTTGATACATGTGAGCTATGCCTTATGGGCAAGATGACTAGAACACCGTTTTCCGGTTCAATGGAACGGGTGACAAATTTATTAGAAATCATACATACTGATGTATACGGTCCAATGAGTGTGTCAGCGCGAGGTGGATATCGTTGTTTTGTTACTTTCACGGATGATTTGAGTAGATATGGGTATATCTATTTGATGAAACACAAATCTGAAACCTTTGAAAAGTTCAAAGAATTTCAGAATGAGGTGGAAAATCATTATAATAGAAAGATCAAATTTCTACGGTCCGACCGTGGAGGTGAGTATCTAAGTTACGAGTTTAGCACACACATGAAAGAGTGTGGAATAGTTTACAACTCACGCCTGCCGGAACACCACAACGTAATGGTGTGTCCAAACGTCGTAATCGTACTCTATTGGATATGGTTTAATCTATGATGTCTCTGACTGACTTGCCACTATCATTTTGGGGTTATGCACTGGAAACCGCTGCATTCACTTTAAATCGGGCACCATCTAAATCTGTTGAAACGACACCATATGAATTATGGTTTGGAAACAAACCTAAGCTATCATTTCGTAAAGTTTGGGGATGCGATGTTTATGTGAAGAAACTACAACCGGATAAACTCCGGGGGGTTCGACGTTTTTCCAGAAAAAGTTCCACAGCGCCGCCACCACCGAAGGGGAGATTCGAGGGACAGAAAGTCTCTGTTCTGGCACCCTGCCGGGACGGGGAAGTGCCCTCGGAGCCATCTCCATCGATCTCCACCATCATCTCCATCAACCATCCATGTTTCCCCCATCTAGGAGTGAGTAATCCCCCGTTGTAGGCTATGGGGATGGTAGGGATTGGATGAGATCGTTCATGTAATGGCATCAGATTGTTAGGGCATGGTGCCTAGTATCTTTTATTAGTGCTTTCTGACTTTGTTGCGACTTGCTGTGCTTAATGCTTGTCACTAGGGCCCGAGTTCTATGATTTTAGATCTGAACATGTTATTGATTCATTATGATAGTATTTTTTTGGTCTTATCTGCAAGTTGTATACACACGTTGTTGTCCGGAACCGATGGCCCCGAAGTGACAGAAATCGGGATAACCGGAAGGGAATGGCTTTGATGTGAGGATCACATGTGTTCACGGAGTGTTAATGCTTTGCTCCGATGCTCTATTAAAATGAGCACCTTAATTGCCAGTAGTTCCCTTGAGGCCCCGCTGCAAACGGGCTGGCAGGACAAAAGATGTTGTGCAAGTTCTCATGGCGAGCACGTATGACTATATATGGAACACATGCCTAGGATTATCTAGTACTTGGATGCTTTATCTTATTTATCTGCAATTGCCCTATGTTGTGATTGCTATTTGAATTGTCTTGTCCATGCAACACCCATCCATCCATCTCTATGCCTACCACGCTCGAATCCCACTATTTACTGCTTTTCTTACTACTATCTTTGCTTTACTACTACTGTTACTTTGCTATTCCTACTACAAAACTGTTGCTACTGATAAACTGCTGTGAGCAAGATTGTTTCTAGGTGCAGCTGAATTGACAACTCAGTTGTTAAGGCTTATAAATATTCTTTGGTTCCCCTTGTGTCGAATCAATAAATTGGGTTTCACTTCCCTCGAAAATACTGCGATACACCCCTATACTTGTGGGTCATCAGCAGACAATGAGCATCTCAGCGATCTTTTTATTTGCTATTTACATAGGATTTTATTAAGGATGCTTCATAGAGTGCTCATTATGGTTATGCTGCAAGTTTCCACCATGATTAGGCATGACTTAGGCTAGCGGCCCAGGCGTTTTATCTAACTCAAATACAAATTCCATGATCTTACAAGTTCCCCTTTTATTTCACATCGTCGGGATCCATAAGAAAAAGAACATGATATCAACTAGGTACAATGTACAAGTGCAATGTTGAAAGCGTTCCCCATGATACATAGTTCTGATAAATTCAACTTATAAAGCGCAAGCATATATGCAACAAAGATGGACGCAATGGTTCAAGTTTATTAAGTGCAAGAAAGTAAAGTGTGCCATCAAGTTCGTGAGAGCTTTAATCACTAATTTTCACATAACAAGTTTAATTTGGAAGGTAGATAAAAACATGAATATACTTGGAATAGCAAATGCTAATAGGTAGGTATGGTGGACTCTTTGGAATAACTTGGTTTTAGGAGTTGGATGCATGAGTGGAACTCACACTTGGTTATGGAGGCTAGCAAAAGACTGGGAGCGACCGACTAAGAGAGCAATAATGGCCATAATCATGCAGAGCGACAAAACATCATTAATCAAAGCATAAAGTAATATTACAAGTCGAAAACTAAAGGATCATCAAGGATATGGTGACTTGGGATAGTCATAACAAGGTGTGAGCATGTGCCAAGTCAACCCAAATAAAGCATCAAAGGAGAATACCACAATACTATGCTTTAATATGCTAAAACAATGCATGATTCTTTTAAAGGCACATTAAGCAATCTCAATTGTTTATAACATGTCATGCTACAGCAAAGATCATTAAGCATAAAGCCAAAACAATATCAAGCATGGCATGAAAAAGCATAGGCCACAATCAAAAACATGCTCCTTTTACCACTTAAGCATGAACTTTTCCTACTCTTTTCTAGTCCAAACCAAACTATTTAAAAACCAATGTATGAAAGAGGGGGTCCAACCAATTTATTCAGCAAACTAAGAAAACCAAGCAAACGAAAAACCAAAAACAAAAATGAAAAAGAAGACGCTCCAAGAACAACACAACTGTGCATGAAACAATAAAAATGAAGTGTTTGGAAGAAACCTGAGATTTTTATTGATGAAGAAGGGGATGCCTTGGGCATCCCCAAGCTTTGACGCTTGTACCTCTTGAATATTTCTTGGGGTGAAATGGGGTGGAATCCCCAAGCTTGAGCTTTAGTCCATTGTTCATCTCATCACATCATTCTCTCCATACACCTGAAATTTTTCCTTCATACAAAACTTCACACAATTTTATTAGCAACATTAGTGCACTCAAGATAATAAGTCTTTAGGTTCAGTTTAAACACCAATAAAACTTCCATTAAAACACAAGCTACTGTAGCACTTCCATCAAAAATCTCAATTCCCCAAAAGAACTCAAAAAGGAACCAACAAGAAGCAAATGCAAATAATGGCAGAAATGTGTCAAAACTGACCAGCAGGTAAAAACCAATTTTTTCGAAGACCTTCTGTTGCTCAAATAAAAAAGGGTTGAACTAATGAAAGTTAGATAACAACCTGGGGCAGAGGCACAAAAATTCATGCCTCAAAACGGCGTACAGATATTATACACGAATTTTTACGGTGAAGCATAGAAATCTGTTTTGGGACAACAACTTTCCCAATCATTACTTTTCTCTCATTAGAGGTTACTCTTGGCACAAAACACAAATAAAAACGATAAGGAGCGGTTATTACAGAGGTAATAACTTCCAAGACTCATCTAAAACTTTTGGGTTATCTCCCTATAAGTACTTTTCTTTTACGCCTTTAAGTTAGGCATGATAATTTCGATGATGCTCACACAAGAAATATGAATTGAAGTAAAAGAGAGCATCAAGAAGCAAATTCAAAACACATTTAAGTCTAACCCACTTCCTATGCATAGGAATCTTATATGCAAATAAATTCACAAAGAACAAAGTGACAGGCACAGGAAGATAAAACGAGAGTAACTTCAAAACTTTCAGCAAATAGAGAGGTGTTTCAGTACCATGAAAACTTTTACAACCATATTTTACTCTCTCATAATAATTTTCAGTAGCCTCATGAATAAACTCAACAATATAACTATCACATAAAGCATGCTTTTCATGATCTACAAACACATAATTTTTATCAAGCTCAAAAATAGTAGGATTAAAACCTTCAAACCCACTTTTAACAAATTTATAACAAGATGACCGATCAATCTCATTTTCAATAGTAGTACAATTAATATTATCAACCAAAATAGGACCATCATCTAGATCTTTATTATAAACATTTTCAGAAGAATCCACATGAACATAACATTCATCCTCCTTTGGTAAGCATGGGGGACAATCAAATAATGTAAGGGGTAAAGAGTTACTCTCATTAGAAGGTAGGAATGGTTAGATCCATTCTTCCTCCTCTTGATCATCACTCTCCTCCTCTTTTTCATCCAATGAGCTTCCAGTTTTAGCAATTTCTCCTTCCATAGGCTCTTGCAAGGCATTAGTCTCTTCCGCTTGTGGAGAGCATCTATTAAGATATTCAAGAATATAGCCATTTTCTTCCTTGTAATTATCAAAGCAAAATTTAAATATATCATAAACCTCATATTTATAAGGTGCATCGTCAGTATTTTCAAGCAAATAAGCTAGCTCGAATGCACCCTTCCAAGCAATAAATTCTTCAATTTGTTCCACATCATAAAAGTCATAATTTCCCTTAACATAAGAAGATATGGTAACATCATCATTATGCTCACATTGAAAAGGGAGGTGTTTATACCCCTTACAGTAACAAGATTTATCAAAGCAATAAGTAACATTATAAGTAGAGCACACATCTCTAGCAATGGTATACAATTTATCAATTTGTTCCCATAAGTGTTTCCCTTTTTGTGACAAGCAGTGTTCCTTATAATAATATTTTTGTTCTTCCGTGAACCCACCTTGCCAATTAGATTCAGTTTCAAAGAAACTAACCATTGATAGAAAGCATGATAGAGCAAGACAATACTAGACCAACGAAAATAACAACTATAGTAGGAACTATTTTTTTATAATTTTGATAAAAAGAACAAGCAAACAAAGAAGAAATAAACTAAGCAAAACAAAAAACAAAGTAAAAAGATTGGTTGTGAGGGACTCCCCTTGTGAAGATGTCCTTGACTCCCCGGCAACGGCACTAGAAAAGTACTTGCTGACTCGTGTATTAACGAGCTCGTTGGGGAACCCCAAGAGGAAGGTATGATGAGCACATCAGTAAGTTTCCCTCAGTTATGAAACCAAGGTTTATCGAACCAGTAGGAGCAAGGAAACACCTCCAAGGTGTTGCTAGCTGGACTTTGGCAGGGCGCACTACCGGTGCCAGCAACAACGTGGAAGCCTACACAACACAACCACAGAACTTTGCCCCCAACTTACAGCGAGGTTGTCATTCTCACCGGTTTTGCTGAAAACAAAGGATTAAACGTATTGTGTGGAAGAAAGTAATAGTTCGCAAAAAGTAAACAGAAAACAGTAAACAGTTGTAGATTGATGGTAAAGGAAAGGACCGGGGTCCATAGTTCACTAGTGGTGGCTCTCCTTAAGATAGATGACATGTTGGGTGAACAAATTACAACGGGGCAATTGACAAACATCAAGAAAGAAATCATGCATATACTAAACATCTTGACTCCTTTGAGATTTGATTGGGCATTACAACATTATACATAGACCGTAATCCAACTGCATCTATGACTAATAATCCACCTTCAGGTTATCATCCGACCCCCCTCCAGTATTAAGTTGCAAGCAACAAATAATTGCATTACGCATTGCGTGTAAAGTAAACAATACGATTGTTCTATGAACAAAGGATTGCTGTTTTCTCCCTAGTAGCAACAACACATCTAGTACCTTAGAGATTTCTGTCACTTCCCCAGATTACTAGAGGCATGAACCCACTATCAAGCATAAATACTAACTCTTGGAGTTGCTAGCATCTACTTGGCCAAGATAGCTACTAACAACGGAAAGCATACAAGATCACAAATAACAAAGACATGATAGAATCAATAATCAATCTGAAATAACATCTCAATATCCATCGGATCCCCACAAACACAACATGTAGGATTACAAATAGTTGATCTTGATCATGAACGGACCTCACAAGATCTAAACATGATAGCACAAAGGAGAAGAACCAGCCATCTAGCTACTACATGGACCCGTAGTCCGAGGATGAACTACTCACGCATCACACCGAAGGCTTGCATGGTGATGAAGAAGGCCTCTAGGGTGAATTCTCCCCTCCGACAGGGTGCCGGGAAGAGCTTCAGATCCCTCCCGATCTAGGGATGGAGATGATGGTGGCTACAGACTCTTTCATGGAATTTTGATCAGGTACTTAGGGTTTTTGTATCGGAGGCGATATATAGGCGAAAGGGGACGCCGAGGGGGTGACCTAGGCGGCCAGACCACCCCCTGGTGCAGGCCAGGCCTGGCCGCGTGGCCAGGTGGTGTGGCTAGCCCCTGGCCCCTCTTCGTCCTGTATTCTGGCTCCGTGTCCCCCTCGGTGAAAAACTGACTTTGGCTTTTGTCCCGTCCAATTCCGAGAATATTTATTTTCTGACTTTCCTAGAACCAAAAATAGTAGAAAACAGGCAGCTAGCACTGTGGCATCTTGTTAATAGGTTAGTCCAAGAAAGTGTATAAAAATTACTCCAAAGTGTGGATAAAACATAAGAAAGTAGATAAAACCAAGCATGGAACATCAAAAATGATAGATACGTTAGCAACGTATCACCACTTCATGACACATGTCGATCATGGGCTCATCTTCCTGCTGTCGGATTTCTTCTGTAAGGTACTCCAGCATTACCACATTCAGCTGCATAATCTTCCTCCCAATTCTTTGCTAGAGCTTAGTGCCCATGTAGTCCTTATCGAGGGGTTTCTCAGAATTAAGCCGAGTCTCACTCTTTTCCGGTACTACTATGGTACCCGGAAGAATTCTTGATGTTGCCCGACCATCGATCGTTACCACATCATGGTCTCCAAGTTATGCCAAGTCGTCATGGACTCCAAAGGTGAATCTGTTCCTCTATGCGAGCCCATTTCCTACCCTTTTGAGTGGTGTACTACTTCATATTCTGCCCCATTATCATGTTAGGTTCATACCAACAAGTACAGAGGCATGGGAGGAACCCTGGACCACCAAGCCCGATAAGACGGAGGCCTGGAAGAGAAGACGAAAGAAGCTGCCACCGACAGACAGGAGTCTCCAGACCTGAAGACCGGAGTCTCCGAACCACGTACCCCGGAATCTCCGGCTGACCTCTGGACCTACCTCCTGAATGGACCCGGGGACATTCTGTATGCCCCTCCGGAGATAGACCGGAGACAGACCGGAGTCTCTAGCCCACACTGGAGTCTCCGGACCCCCACACAGGAGTCTTTGGCCCACACCGAAGTGTCCGAAACCCCACACCGGAGTCTCCGGACTGAGCGTATGGGCCTGCATGCCACCATCTGTGAAGGGAATATGCCCTGAGAGGCAATAATAAAGTTGTTATTATACATATTCCAAGTATATGATAGATGTTTATTTTACATGCTATAATTGTATTAATTTGGAAACGTTAATACATGTGTGTTTGATAAACAAAAGTAAAGTTCCTAGTTATGCCTCTCTTATAAACTAGCTCGTTGATTAACAAGATGATCAAGGTTTCCTGATCATGGACATTGGATGTTGTTAATAACGAGGTCACAACATTAGTGGAATGATGTGATGAACAATCATCTGAAGTATAGAATTACGATCAAAGTCATTGTGTTTATATTGCTATAACATCTAACAAAGTAATCCTAGTCGTTAGACCATGAGATCATGTTAATCACTAATACTGGAAGAGTATCTTGATAACATCAAACGTCACACCGTGAAAGGGTGATTATAAAGGTGGGTTCAGTGCTATGAAAGTGTTATGTAGAAGCTCATGGATCAAAAGTGGGATTTGTCCATCCTGATGACGGATAGATATTCTCTGGGCCCTCTCGGTGATATCACATTGGTTAGCTTGCAAGCAAGTGATAAGATCACTAGAATGTTATATCACGGGAACGAGAAAAGAGTACATGTCGGTAACGAGATCAAACTAGGTATGGAGATATCGATGATCGAATCTTGGACATGTAATATATCGCGAGACAAAGGGATTTAGTTACTAATGTTAAAGGTTCTCACGATCACAGAAGTCATCGTAGAATGTGTAGGAGTCAGTATGGATCTCCAGGTCCCGCTTCTGATTATTGATCTGAGAGGGGTCTCGATCATGTCTGCATTATTCACGAACCGTAGGGTGACTCACTTAAGGGACACCAACACCATTTGGAGCAAATGTGTTTCAGACGAATGAATTGCAAAGCGCTGGAATTATTTCAATAGACACCAAAACTGTTTCGGGTGAAATTGCAGAAATTGGTTCTACATGTAATATTGAAATGTTGTAGGGGGTTTTATGTGAATGTTTGTTAATTAATGTAATTAACAAAATTCTGAATAAATTTAATAAAAGAGTTTTATTAAATGAGAGAGCATTAAATTTGGAGAAATGTAATGCATTTAAAGTGGAGACTTTAAAAGAGAATGTGAAGGGGCATTTTAATGTGGAGGGAGTTACCACCACATGAATGGGGGAGGTGAGGGGTCACCATCATGGGGCGCCGGCCATGGAGGGGGTACCCCCCTCCTCCTATAAAATGCCACCCCTCTCACTCTTCTTCCTCACACCTCCTCGTGAAGGATCTCTCTCCTCCTCCTATAAAATGCCACCCCTCTCACTCTTCTTCCTCACACCTCCTCGTGAAGGATCTCTCTCCTCCTCTAGAATTATTCCCCCATGGTCTCGGATTAGCGAGATACATGTTCCTGGTGGCATTTTGTCTGGAAGGAGTTGCTGCTTCCGCTGCATCGCTGGAGAGAGGAGGCGGAGGTTGTTCGGTGGCCTGAACATGTGTGCGAGTGCGGATGCGCTGCTGGTTTGCGGCGCTAGGACTTCCACACGATCTTGAGATCGGCAAGCGTACGACTACATCATCCACGAGTTCCTACTCGTTAACAAAACTTTGTTGTCTTCAAGTGTAAGTTCTCCATGGATGTATATCCACCCGTTGCTTGTATCTAGTAGATAGATCTTGGCTTATAGTTCTCATCATAGGATTTTTTTTGTTTTCTATGCTGCAAACCCTTCAGTGGTATCAGGGCCTGATCTATGCGTAGGTGATTTGCACGGGTAGTACACATATGTTTATATGTGGGCGATGATGATCATGTTATTGCATCTTTCATGTACTTTGGATATTGGTGGCATAGTGGGATGAAGCGGCCTGGACCAACCTTACATGTCATCGCACATGAGACCGGTTCACGACTGACATGCAACTAGTTTTGCATAAGTGGCTGGCGGGTGTCTGTCTCTCCTACTATAGTCAATATCTGATTTACAACGAGTTGCTAATAATTTGGTTATCATCGTTGTGGTTCCATGTTCGTAGGTAAGAACGGTTCTATCTCCGAAAGCCCTAAGCCACATAAAACATGCAATTGATAAATTAGAGGCGTCTAGTTTAGATCATTGCTGGGCTTGTGTCATGATATGGTAATGTTGTAAGTTGATGTATAGTTGATACTCTTAGAACACACTTAACGTGTAAGTTCCATAGACCTTGGCCTTACACACAAAGGAATGATAGAGATCATACCACAATGCATATGATAGTGATCAAATGCAAGAACCATATCATTTCACTTTACACATATGATGTTCGCATCTTATATTTCTAGTTTGGCATTTTAGTAGCGTTATAAGATGATCCCTCGTTTAAATATCAAGATAAAAATGTGTTCTTCCTTTAGTATGCATAGTTTATATTTCGCCGTTTCAAGACATCACGTGATGATCGGGTGTACTTGAATCCACGATCATATTTCGGGTGTAAGATAGTTTTACACACGTGAGTACTAAGGTTCTTACTTGGCGAGCCTAGCATGTACAGACATGGCCTCGGAACAAGGACCGAAAGGTTAAGCATGAGTCATATAGTTGATATGATGCCCATATAGATGCTCGCCTTTGAAGCTACACCAACTCACATGATGATCGGACTTGGTGTAGTGGATTTGGTTCATGTAATCACCAAAAAGACACGAGGGATGTTGTTTTTGAGTGGGAGTTTAGTTGAACTCAATCTATCATAAACTTGGTCTAAATAAACTTTACAAATTCTGTTGTAGATGGCACCACCTGCTTTTAATTTCAATGTGTTCATGGAGAAAGAGAAACTTGCTACGAATGGTAGCAACTTCACCAACTGGGCTATGAATTTGAGGATTCTCCTCTCTGCTGCACAAAAGCAATATGTGCTAGAAGCAACGCTACGCCCCCCACCAGCTCCTGATGCCCCTGACGAGGAAAAGAATGTCTATGTGACTCGTCAGGAGGACCACAACTTAGTTCATTGCGGCATACTGTATGGGCTAGAGCCAGAACTTTGAAAGCGTTTCGAAAATGGCAATGCCTTTGATACCATGGGTGAATTGAAAATGATTTTCGATACCCATGCTGTTGTAGAGAGTTATAATGCTTCGGAAAAGTTCTTTAGTTGCATGATGGAAGAGAATAGCTCCGTAAGTGAGCACGTACTCAAAATGTCTGGGTACGCCGATAAGCTTGTGTCCTTGGAAATAAGAATTCCCATTGACTTAGGCATACATCGTGTTCTCCAATCTCTGCCACCTAGCTACAAGAGCTTCGTGATGAACTATAACATGCAGAGCATGAAGAAGACTCTCCCCGAGCTTCTGTCAATTCTTAAAACTGCAGAAGTGGAGATTAAGAAAGAACATCAAGTGTTGATGGTCAATAGAACCACCGGTTTCAAGAAAGACAAGAAGGATAAACGAAAGGGAAAGAAGGGCGGCAAATCTGTTGCTGCGCCTGAAAAGAAATCCCGGACTGGCCCTAAGTCTGATACCGAGTGATACTATTGTAAGGGGACTGGCCATTGGAAGTGCAACTGCCCCAAGTTTTTGGCGGACAAGAAAGCCGACAAGGAAAAAAAAGGTATATATGATATACATGTTATTGATGTGTACTTGACTAGTACTCGCAGTAGCACCTGGGTATTTGATACCGAATCGGTTGCTAAATATGTAACTCGAATTAGGGGCTGTAGAACAAGCGACTGCTAGCAAGGGATGAGGTCAAGATGCGTGTCGGCAATGGATCAAGAGTTGATGTGATCGCCGTCGGAACGCTACCTCTCCAGCTACCATCGGGATTAGTTAGAAACCTAAATAATTGTTATTTGGTGCCTTCACTGAGTATGAACATTATATCTGGATCTTGTTTGATGCGATGTGGTTATTTGTTTAAATCCAAAAACAATGGTTGCTCGATTTATATGGATAATATCTTTTGTGGTCATGCACCCGTGATGAATGGTTTATTTCTGTTGAATCTTTATAGTACTCATACGCACATCCATAATGTTGATGCTAAAAGGATTAAACTTAATGATGATATATCTGCATATATGTGGCACTGCCGTCTAGGTCATATTGGTGTTAAACGCATGAAGAAACTCCATTCCGATGGACTTTTGGAATCACTTGATTTTGAATCATTTGATACATGTGAGCTATGCCTTATGGGCAAGATGACTAGAACACCGTTTTCCGGTTCAATGGAACGGGCGACAAATTTATTAGAAATCATACATACTGATGTATACGGTCCAATGAGTGTGTCAGCGCGAGGTGGATATCGTTGTTTTGTTACTTTCACGGATTATTTGAGTATATATGGGTATATCTATTTGATGAAACACAAATCTGAAACCTTTGAAAAGTTCAAAGAATTTCAGAATTTGGTGGAAAATCATTGTAATAGAAAGATCAAATTTCTACGGTCCGACCGTGGAGGTGAGTATCTAAGTTACGAGTTTAGCACACACATGAAAGAGTGTGGAATAGTTTCACAACTCACACCTGCCGGAACACCACAACGTAATGGTGTGTCGGAACGTCGTAATCGTACTCTATTGGATATGGTTCAATCTATGATGTCTCTGACTGACTTGCCACTATCATTTTGGGGTTATGCACTAGAAACCGCTGCATTCACTTTAAATCGGGCACCATCTAAATCTGTTGAAACGACACCATATGAATTATGGTTTGGAAACAAACCTAAGCTGTCATTTCTTAAAGTTTGGGGATGCGATGTTTATGTGAAGAAACTACAACCGGATAAACTCGAACCCAAAGCGAAAAAATGCGTCTTCATAGGATACCCTAAAGAAACTATTGGGTATTCCTTCTATCACAGATCCGAGGGAAAGGTTTTCGTTGCCAAGAATGGATCTTTTCTAGAGAAAGAGTTTCTCGCGAAAGGTGTGAGTAGTCGAAAGGTAGAACTCGAAGAGGTTATTGAACCTTCTCTTCATGAATTGGCGAGTAGTGATGCACCGGAAGTCGTTCCGGAGTTGACTTCACCAAATGAAGAAGGCACTAATGATAATGATCATGAAACTCTGAAAGAGAACACTATCGAACCTCGCAGGTCTAGCAGGACACGTGCAGCTCCTAAACTGTACGGGAATCCTGTTGTGAATTTCATGGTTGATGAAATGGATGACCCTGTGATGTATGAAGAAGCGATGATGAGCCTGGATTCCAACAAATGGCTAGAAGCCATGAAATCCGAGATGGAATCCATGTACGAAAACCAGGTTTGGACCTTGGTGGACTTACCTCATGACCGAAAGGCCGTTCAGAATAAATGGATTTTCAAAAGAAAAACTGATGCTGATGGTAATGTAACCGTCTATAAAGCTCGACTTGTCGCAAAAGGGTTTCGACAAATTCAAGGAGTTGACTACGATGAGACATTCTCTCCTGTAGCGATGCTAAAATCAGTTAGGATTATGTTAGCAATTGCTGCATATTTCGATTATGAAATATGGCAGATGGATGTCAAAACTGCGTTCCTCAATGGTAACATTGAATAAGAGGTGTATATGATACAACCAAAGGGTTTTGTCGATCCAAAGGATGCTAACAAGGTGTGCAAGCTTCAGCGATCCATCTATGGACTGAAGCAAGCATCACGGAGTTGGAATCTCCGCTTTGATGAGGTGATCAAAGAGTTTGGATTTGTCCAAACTTATGGAGAGGCTTGTATTTACAAGAAAGTGAGTGGGAGCAATGTGGCATTTCTGATATTATATGTGGAAGACATATTATTGATTGGAAATGATATAGATCTTTTAAACAGTGTTAAAAATTATCTAAACAGCAAATTTTCTATGAAAGACCTAGGTGAAGCGTCATATATATTAGGCATAAAGATCTATAGAGATAGATCGAGACGCCTAATAGGGCTATCGCAAAGTACATACCTTGATAAGATTTTAAAGAAGTTTAAAATGGATGAAAGTAAGAAGGGGTTCTTACCTATGTTGCAAGGCAAGACATTGAGTAAGACTCAAAGTCTGGCTATGGTGGAAGAAAGAGAGATAATGGATAAGATCCCCTATGCTTCAGCCATAGGCTCTATAATGTATGCCATGCTATGTACAAGACCGGATGTGGCACATGCTATTAGTTTGACTAGTAGGTACCAATCTGATCCAGGTTTGGAACACTGGATAGCGGTCAAGAATATCCTTAAGTACTTGAGAAGAACTAAGGAAATGTTTCTTGTATACGGAGGTGAAGAAGAGCTGGTCGCTAATTGTTATGTCGACGCTAGCTTTGACACTGATCCGGATGACTCTAAGTCTCAATCCGGATACGTATTTCTCATGAACGGAGCAGCAGTTAGTTGGAGGAGCTCCAAACAACCCGTGGTAACAAGGTCAACAACGGAGGCGGAATATATTGCTGCTTCAGAAGCAGCACGGGAAGCAGTTTGGATGAAGGAGTTCATTACTGAACTGGGTGTGGTTCCTAGTGTGTTGGATCCAATGGTGATCTATTGTGACAACAATGGAGCCATAGCCAACGCAAAGGAACCAAGGTCTCACAAGAATTCCAAACATATTAAGTGCCGATTTTCACTCCATCCATGAGCATGTCAAGGATGGAGATATAAAGATTTGTAAAGTACATACGGATCTCAATATAGAAGATCCGTTGACTAAAACTCTCCCTAGAGCAAAACATGATCAACACCAGAACTCAATGGGTGTTAGATTTATCACCATGTAACTAGATTATTATCTCTAGTGCAAGTGGGAGACTGAAGGGAATATGTCCTGAGAGGTAATAATAAAGTTGTTATTATACATATTCCAAGTATATGATAGATGTTTATTTTACATGCTATAATTGTATTAATTTGGAAACATTAATACATGTGTGTTTGATAAACAAAAGGAAAGTTCCTAGTTATGCCTCTCTTATAAACTAGCTCGTTGATTAACAAGATAATTAAGGTTTTTTGATCATGGACATTGGATGTTGTTAATAACGAGGTCACAACATTAGTGGAATGATGTGATGAACAATCATCCGAAGTATAGCATTACGATCAAAGTCATTGTGTATATATTTCTATAACATCTAACAAAGTAATCCTAGTCCTTAGACCATGAGATCATGTTAATCACTAATACTGGAAGAGTATCTTGATAACATCAAACATCACACCGTGAAAGGGTGATTATAAAGGTGGGTTCGGTGCTAAGAAAGTGTTATGTAGAAGCTCATGGATCAAGAGCGGGATTTTTCCATCCCGATGACGGATAGATATTCTCTGGGCCCTCTCGATGATATCACATTGTTTAGCTTGCAAGCAAGTGATAAGATCACTAGAATGTTATATCACGAGAACGAGAAAAGAGTACATGTCGGTAACGAGATCAAACTAGGTATGGAGATACCGATGATCGAATCTCAGACATGTAATATATCGCAAGACAAAGGGATTTAGTTACTAATGTTAAAGGTTCTCACGATCACAGAAGTCATCGTAGAATGTATAGGAGTCAGTATGGATCTCCAGGTCCCGCTTCTGATTATTGATCTGAGAGGGGTCTCGATCATGTCTGCATTATTCACGAACCGTAGGGTGACACACTTAAGGGACACCAACACCATTTGGAGCAAATGTGTTTCAGACGAATGAATTGCAAAGCGCTGGAATTATTTCAATAGACACCGAAACTGTTTTGGGTGAAATTGCAGAAATTGGTTCTACATGTAATATTGAAATGTTGCAGAGGGTTTTATGTGAATGTTTGTTAATTAAAGTAATTAACAAAATTCTAAATAAATTTAATAAAAGAGTTTTATTAAATGAGAGAGCATTAAATTTAGAGAAATTTAATGCATTTAAAGTGGAGACTTTAAAAGAGAATGTGAAGGGGCATTTTAATGTGGAGGGAGTTACCACCACATGAATGGGGGAGGTGAGGGGTCACCTCCATGGGGCGCCGGCCATGGAGGGGGTACCCCCTCCTCCTATAAAAGGCCACCCCTCTCACCCTTCTTCCTCACCCCTCCTCGTGAAGGATCTCTCTCCCCCTCTAGAATTATTCCCCCATGTTCTCGGATTAGCGAGATACATGTTGCCGGTGGCATTTTGTCTGGAAAGAGTTGCTGCTTCCGCTGCATCCCTGGAGCGAGGAGGCGGAGGTTGTTCAGTGGCCTAAATGTGTGTGCGAGTGTGGATGCGCTGCTGGTTTGCGGCGCTAGGACTTCCGCACGATCTTGAGATCGGCAAGCATACAACTACATCATCCACGAGTTCCTACTCGTTAACAAAACTTTGTTGTGTTCGAGGGTGAGTTCTCCATGGATGTATATCCACCCGTTGCTTGTATTTAGTAGATAGATCTTGGCGTATAGTTCTCATCGTAGGAATTTTTTTGTTTTCTATGCTGTGAACCCTTCAATCTGGGCCCTTGGCCCATGTACCCTTATTCCACACCAAACCCTAGTTTTATGCCCAAACTACCCTATTCTAGTGGCTGGCCTTTAATAGAGCCCCTATCCCCTCATGTATCCCTTAGGCATAGATGGTAGACTAAAGACAACCCCCTTTGTGGAATCTCGAGTTTTGCCTCATCCCCTTTACCAAGAGGGGACTGACTATCATCACCACCTTGTTGGAGTTTGCATCGCGCCTCCCTCGTTGTACAAGGCCGATGTTTGCAAGTGCGTGAGCGTAGTTGTCAAGACCCTCTCCAAGGTGTTCTTCCCTCTCCGCTTGGGATTGATGAGAGCACGTTGACCGATCTTTCCTTGCGAGGATTCTATCGGACTGGTGGCCACCGGTGGGAGAAATCGGCGTTGTATCGTGTGAGTTTTGCATGTGTTTATCGTGTTCTTTGTCACGCCCCAACAACAGGCCTAGTTGACAACTGCCACATATTTATAATTATTCAACTATAAACATGTTAGGCTAAAAAATAAAAAAACAAGGCAACAAGGCTAGAACAAAGGAAGATTTTATTCATTATTTGACCAGTACAAAAGATCCGGTTACATGAAAATTTCTTTTATTCATGCCCCTTTCCGTACTACTACCCTACTCCATGCCATCATGTCCAAGAGTACCTACTTTTGCAAAAGAAAAGAAAGACACAAGGGTGAGTATGGAATCATACTCAGCAAGCACACATGCACCAGATTGTAAGATGGCACCGGTTCAGTAAACAAGAGTATTGGAAATTCGATATAGACAAAGATAAGGGTAGATTGACAAAAGTTAAATGAAAGAATAAAGGACTAAATAACTGATATCACACATGACAGCAAGCTTTCCCGACCCGGGAGTCACAGGGGTGAATATTCACACTTTAACACTCTGCAGAGGGGTACTCCGACGGCGACAGTCTCGACCAGAACCACACAGGCGCTAGTCGAGCTGTGTTCTTTTACCCTCTAAAACCCAGGCACTTTGACATACTAGTATCGGCCGCTCCTACGGATCCATCACCGACACGTTCTGGACAAAGGCCGTCCCTAGCGGAGAACCCAGATAGTCCCATACCTATACTGTGACCGGTACAATGTTTTTGCCGTCGTGATACCAGAGTTTTGTTACACAAGAATTTTTAGGTGAAAACTAATTGCTAATGAACAAGAAAGAAATCACAAGATTTTTCTGAAATATTCTCTAGCTTTCTTTTCCAAAACATGGCCTCTAGCCATTACACCAGGTTAAGCTAAGCTTAAGCCTAACTTTGTCATTGCTGAGAGTAGCACAAAAGATTTTGGATGGAGTACAAGATCAAAGAAAAGGAACCGCAGAACAATAATTAGCAGTAGAGTGCATGGAATTAAATAGTAGGAATCCTCATAGCCGATGCATGCATGTACTATCACAGATCATAGACTAGCAATGCAAATAGTACTAGACCAAGTAGCACCAGTGCATGCGTGAGCTAAGAAGTCAAAAGGATAGAGATGTCAAGAATTTACGAGTTGAATAGAGTAGAGCAAGCATCCTGACATGTCCATGTATGTGCTATCATCGACATGCATGAATCCTAGAAGCTAGTAGTATATGTATTTCAAGGCAATAGCACTGAGTAGACATAGGGCAAATGAACTAGGTAGGCTTTTATAGAGCAAGAAAGATGGGACATGTGCTTGCCTTCTCCTACTACTCTCTACACTGAACCAGCTTACGATCTCCTCTTCTCACGCCTAAGAAATGTGACTAGTGATAGCTGTGGTACCCTGCTGCGATGTGTGAGGTTTGCCAGACTTCCAACCTTTATATAGTCCACGGAGAGAAAATGATCTGGTTCACCGCTTAAGTAGACTCCAGAAAATCTACCGCTTTGCCGACTGCTATTTTCCTTTTTTTTCTACCCTACTAATTACAAGCCTATCTTCTCAGACACGTAGTCTTCTCGTGCTGAAAAGTTTCCACGTACTCTCTGCATACATCTGAGTCAGCTCATCATTCATTGGACCAATGACATGTGTTTGCCTACGTGCACATCCAAGTAAAATATCTCACCGATCAAAGATGCAGCTAGTTAGCTAAATATCTGAGTGTACTACTCACCGGTTCAATCTTGCATGCAAGAGTATACAACGAGAAAAGAACGAGAAAAGCTAACAATTGATGACTTACTTGGTCTAAAACATGCATAGGTAGCTCACATTAAATTTATTTTGTTTATTTCTTTCTAAACCAAATAATTATTTTGATTCTTTTATTAAAACAGTCAAATTAACATGGGTGTTACATTCTCCCTTACTTATAAAAATTTCGTCCTCGAAATTTAGTTACCCGTATTTAGAAGATGTGGAAAATTTGCGCGTATATCGTCCTCCTTCTCCCATGTCGCTTCTTCTTTCGTGTGGTTGCTCCACTGGATTTTCAAAAATCGGATGGTTCTCTTCCTCATGACTCTATCTTTATAATCCAAAATATTTATGGGATATTCTTCATAAGATAAATCAGGGCGGAGTTCGACAAGGGATAACTTCGCTGTCTCTGGCGGCTATTCACACTTCTTTAATGTTGATATGTGAAAGACGTTGTGTACTCCCGATAAATTTGCGGGTAAATCCAGACGGTAGGCTACCGCGCCCACTTTGTTTATAATTTGAAATGGCCCGACGTACCTTGGACTTAATTTTCCACGTAGGCCAAAACGCCTTGTTCCTTTCTTAGGAGAGACTTTTAAATAAACAAAATCACCTAGCTTTAATTCTACTTCCCTACGTTTGAGGTCTGCTTGTTTCTTTTGTCGATTTTGTGCTGCCTTGAGATGCTGATGAATAATGCGCAATTTTTCCTCCGCATGCTGAACCAATTCCAGACCAAGGTATTTTCTCTCACCAATTTCTTCCCAACAGATTGGGGATCGACATCTTCAACCATATAGAGCCTCATAAGGAGCCATTTCAGTGCTTGACTGATAACTATTGTTATAGGCAAATTTAACCAAAGGAAGCGCATCATCCCATTTTTTGTTGAAGTCCAGCACGCTTGCTCGCAACATATCTTCTAATATTTGTATAATTCGTTCTGTCTGACCGTCGGACTGAGGATGGTATGCTGTACTAAAGTTTAATTTTGTGCCTAGTGCAGTATGTAAACTCTTCCAAAATCTAGAAACGAACCTCGGATCACGATCAGATACGATCGAGATTGGAATACCATAGTTGGCTACTATCTCCTTGACATATAACTTGGCTAATCTTTCCAGGGGGAATGTTTTCTTTATTGGTATAAACTGTGCCACTTTGGTAAGTCTGTCTACTATAACCCAAATAGCATCATAACCTGCAGAAGTGCGAGGCAAACCAGTAACAAAATCCATACTAACTCCTTCCCATTTCCAGGTTGGAATTTCTAAAGTTTGTAGAAGACCTGCTGGCTTCTGATGATCTACTTTCACCTGTTGACATACTAGGCATTCAAGAACAAACTTCGCTATCTCCCGCTTCATATTGGGCCCCCAAAAGTTTCCTTTAATGTCACGGTACATTTTTGTACTACCAGGATGCACCGTGTATGGTGTGGAGTGAGCTTCTCTCATGATTTCCAACTTCAAGTCCGAATTGTTAGGTACACATATGCGGTTCCTCAGCCATAAAGACCCATCCAATCGTACTTGGAATTCTGATGGATTGCCTTGTTCTATTCCACTTTGGAGTTTCAAAATAAAAGGATCATCCATTTGTTTCACCCGTATCCTATCTTGCAAATCGGGTTTAACTTCTAGTGCCATGATGGTGTTAGAGGAATCACGTACCTTTATTTCTATACCTAACTTCTCCAGGTCTCTCAAGATGTCCTTCTGAGTAGTTACAAGAAATGCTAAGTTGCAATCACTCTTTCTACTTAGTGCATCAGCAACAAAGTTGGCCTTTCCTGGATGGTAATTTATGTTGATATCATAATCTTTGAGCAAATCAAGCCACCTTCGCTGACGTATATTTAATTCCTTCTGAGTAAATATATATTTTAAGCTTTTATGATCTGTAAAAAATTACAGTGTTCTCCATACAAATAATGCCTCCATATTTTTAAAGCAAACACCACGGCACCCAATTCTAAATCATGTGTCGGGTAATTTTTCTCATGCGGCTTCGATTGTCGAGATGCATAAGCAATCACCTTATTGTTCTGCATGAGTACACAACCCAAACCTATACTAGAAGCATCACAAAAGATGGTGAATCCAATTCCTGCAATCGGTACAACTAACATAGGAGCAGTTACTAACCGGCGCTTCAGTTCTTGAAAATTTTCTTCGCACTTCTCACTCCAAACAAATTTAACCCCTTTACGTGTGAGTTGTGTCAGAGGCGCCGCTAGCTGGGCAAAACCTTCAATAAATCTCCGATAATATCCGGCTAGACCAAGAAAACTTCTTATCTCTGTGACAGTAGTTGGTATCTTCCAGTCTACCACTGCCTTGGTCTTGGCTGGATCAGCTGATATACCTTCTCCTGAGATAACATGGCCTAAAAACGCTACCTCTTTCAACCAAAAATCACATTTCTTCAGCTTCGCATATAATTTATGACTTCTTAGTGTTTGAAGAACTAATTCAAGGTGTTTTGCGTGCTCTTCTTCTGTCTTTGAATAAATCAAAATATCGTCAATAAAAACAACCACAAAATGATCTAAAAATGGTTTGAATACGCAGTTCATTAAATCCATAAAGACCGCGGGAGCATTTGTTAGTCCAAATGGCATAACAATATATTCATAGTGTCCATACCTTGTACGGAAAGCTGTCTTGGGAATGTCTCTCTTTTTAATTTTTAACTGATGATATCCTGACTGTAAATCTATCTTTGAGAATACACGTGAACCTTGTAGTTGATCAAATAAATCATCAATTCTAGGTAACGGGTATTTATTTTTGATAGTTACCTTGTTCAGCTCCCTGTAGTCGGTGCATAACCGTAAAGTATGATCACTCTTTTCAATAAATAGCACAGGTGCACCCCATGGTAACACGCTAGGCTGGATAAGGTGTTTTTCTTCTAGCTCCCTAAGCTGCCTTTTCAGTTCTTTCAATTCTGCAGGTGCCATTCTATATGGAGTTTTGGAGATAGGGCTAGTACCAGGGATTAAATATATACTGAATTCAATCTCACGATCTGGTGGAGGTCCAGGTAGTTCATTGGGAAAAACATTTGGAAATTTCTAACTACCGGGATTTCCTCAATAATTCTTCCTTTTACCTCCAAATTTATAATAAAAGAGTGCTCTGAATCTTTCTGCTTTGATTGATAGACTATTTTACGCTGACCTGGTATCTGGAGTATCACTCGTCTCTTTTGACAATCAATAAACGCTTGATTTTCTGCTAATCAGTTCATGCCTAGTATAATATCAAAGTCATGCATATCTAGTACTATTAGATCAGCCAAAAAGGTGTGCCCTTTTATTACTATAGGACAAGCAATGCATACACACTTAACTGTTACCTCTGCCATAGGGGATTCTACACATAGCCTTCTTTTTAGAGGAGTACTTTTTAGAGCATGGGCATATACAAACTTCGAGGACACGAACGAATGAGTAGCACCCGTATCAAATAAAGTGAATGCATGTTGGAAGCAGACTTGGAGTATACCTGTCACCACGTTGTTGTCTCCATCTGCTTCATGCTGAGTTAAATTGTTCACCTTTGCACGTGCGGCTTCTGGCTTCCTTCCAGAACCATTATTTGTACGCTGAGCAAATCCACTAGATTTAGGAGGGGGCGCTGGTAAATATAGTTGAGCTGGTGGTGCAAGCAGTGTCTTAGGTGCTTCTGGTCTAGTTATATTCTTCTGAGAGCTGCGACACTCCCTGATCATGTGTCCCTCCTTATCGCATCCAAAACATTTCCCACGTCGCTGCTCGCACTGAAATGCCGTATGATTTCCATGATAAATGACACAACTATTACCTCTTGGCTGGGGTATCGGACGGACATTTGGGCGACAGTTCTGATGTGTCTTCCTCTGCACATTCCCTTGGCCTCGATGATCCACCTTGATCCTCTTATGCTGTTACATATGCTTGCTCCACAGTCAATGCTTTGTTGGCGACATCTTGAAAAGATTTGAGCTCGAGCACCTCTACACGTCCCTTAATTGGTTGCCGAAGTCCTTGCGCAAACCGTCCAGCTTTTGCTTCATCATCCTGAGAAAAAATGGGAGCATAACGAGCAAGTCTAGAAAATTCAATTTCATATTCTGGGACGGACTTCCCTTCGTGTTTAAGTTGTAAAAATGCTAATTCCATTTTTTCTGAATACTTTCAGGAGTACTTTTTGTAGAACTCTTCTTTAAATGACATCCATGTAACCACAAATCCTTCAGTGTATTTACTCTTGTGCACTCCCCACCAGTCGAAAGCCCCACCTTGTAGCATGAATGTAGCCAACGTCACCTTTTCTTCATCAGGACAATGCATGGCATCAAATATCTTCTCTATTTCTGTCAGCCATTCTTCTGCCTCGAGTGGTTTTGCACTGCCATGAAATGCAGGAGGATTCAGTCGTAGAAATTTACGAATGCCGTCGTGTTGTTCTCCATCGGATCCCTCCTTCCCCTTAGTTGTCTGCTGCAACAAGTGCTCTAGTATCTCAGCCTGCCTTGCTTGTGTTTGTTGTTGTTGATGTAAGAGATTCAGCAGCAACTCATTAGAAGAAAGGGGTTGGTCTGCTGCAGTTGCCAGCGAATCCCTACTACCACCCGTGGGTGTTGTGGAAAACTCTCCATTGTGACTCATCTAAACGCCAGAAAAAACTCAAACATTAGATCATGCATTATTTCATACATAAGATAACTTGATAATATAAGGGAAGGGCAACAGTGCAGCCCACACCCTGGCTACAAAATATGTTGTCATCGACACGTGCATCCATCGACACCACAAGCAACGATACTAGTGATGTTACAAAATAAAGTACTAGCTAGTCTACTACTACTACTACCAACGTACTACTACTACTACTACTAGTTCCTAGCAGGTTACATCCATCCACAGTCTACATCTACTTTATTTGAGGCTAGGAACTAGTCTCTGGTCATAGTTATTTTAGGTATCACTGCTCGCCTCCTCCTCAGTCTCCTTTCCTGCCAGCTTCTGACGAAGTTTCCTGTTTTCAGTCATCAACTCCATGATCTGGCTTTCTTGTTTATTTGTTATCTCTTCAAGCATGTCACGCTCCCTCTTAAGCTTCTTACTTTTCTTCTCTAACTGCTCAATCCAGCGATCTCTATCTTCTATCTCCAGATTAAGATCATGTTTGATCTCATAGATACAACCATCATGTTCCTGCTCCAAATTCTCCAACTCTTCCTGCCTGCGGGCTTCATAGTACTGATGGAGCTGTGATATCTCCATGCGGTGCTGCTGCTCTCTTTGCACCAGGGAGAAAAACACCCCTCAGTACTCATATATGTGCAGGTCCACGAGAGCAAACTCCACAGTAAACTGGAGACACTTCAGCGCTTCGCGTGCAGCATTATTACGACCCTCGTGAGCATCTTCACCGTACCTATAAATAGTAGTATACGAACTTTCATCATCTGGCTTAACCTGTAAGTGCACTGCACCGCGGTACCCTATACCATTATCACGCTCAGAAGAAGAGACCACAGGTGGCTCTAAGTGAAAGTGCTCGGTCACCTCCTCAAGGATCTTGACAAAGTTGAGATGGAATATAGCAGGCTCATCCATCCCTGTTATTCATATGGGTTAGTATAAACTAAAACAATCAATTAAACAAAAGAACCATAAGTGCAAGAACTCACATATAACTACACATCCGTTTCTAACCTACGCTCCTACACTACCCCATTAATTTGTCCCCATATTAATTATGCAAATTAGCTTTTGGTTAAGATTTGCTCTGATACCACTAAAGTTGTCACGCCCCAACAACAGGCCTAGTTGACAACTGCCACATATTTATAATTTTTCAACTATAAACATGTTAGGCTAAAAAAATAAAAAAACAAGGCAACAGGGCTAGAACAAAGGAACATTTTATTCATTATTTGACCAGTACAAAAGATTCGGTTACATGAAAAGTTCTTTTATTCATGCCCCTTCCCGTACTACTACCCTACTCCATGCCATCATGTCCAAGAGTACCTACTTCTGCAAAAGAAAAGAAAGACAAGAGTGAGTATGGAATCATACTCAGCAAGCACACATGCACCAGATTGTAAGATGGCACCGGTTCAGTAAACAAGAGTATTGGAAATTCGATATAGACAAAGATAAGGGTAGATTGACAAAAGTTAAATGAAAGAATAAAGGACTAAATAACTGATGTCACACATGACAGCAAGCTTTCCCGACCCGGGAGTCACAGGGGTGAATATTCACACTTTTACACTCTGCAGAGGGGTACTCCGACGCCGACAGTCCGACCAAAACCACACAGGCGCTAGTCGAGCCGTGTTCTTTTACCCGCTAAAACCCAGGCACTTTGACATACTACTATCGGCCGCTCCTACGGATCCATCGCCGACACGTTCTGGACAAAGGCCGTCCCTAGCGGAGAACCCAGATAGTCCCATACCTATACTGTGACTGGTAGAATGTTTTTTCCGTCGTGATACCAGAGTTTTGTTACACAAGAATTTTTAGATGAAAAATAATTGCTAATAAACAAGAAAGAAATCACAAGATTTTTCTGAAATATTCTCTAGCTTTCTTTTCCAAAACATGGCCTCTAGCCATTACACCAGGTTAAGCTAAGATTAAGCCTAACTTTGTCATCGCTGAGAGTAGCACAAAAGATTTTGGATGGAGTACGAGATCAAAGAAAAGGAATTGCAGAACAATAATTAGCAGATAGAGTACATGGAATTAAATAGTAGGAATCCTCATAGCCGATGCATGCATGTACTACCACAGATCATAGACTAGCAATGCAAATAGTACTAGACCAAGCAGCACCAGTGCATGTGTGAGCTAAGAAGTCAAAAAGATAGAAATGTCAAGAATTTACAAGTGAGTTGAATAGAGTAGAGCAAGCATCCTGACATGTCCATGCATGTGCTATCATCGACATGCATGAATCCTAGAAGCTAGTAGTATATGTATATCAAGGCAATAACAGTGAGTAGACATAGGGCAAATGAAGTAGGTAGGCTTTTATAGAGCAAGAAAGATGGGACATGTGTTTGCCTTCTCCTACTACTCTTTACACTGAACCAGCTTACGATCTCCTCTTCTCACGCCTAAGAAATGTGATTAGTGATAGCTGTGGTACCCTGCTGCGATGTGTGAGGTTTGCCAGACTTCCAACCTTTATATAGGCCACGGAGAGAAAAAGATCTAGTTCACCACTTAAGTAGACTCCAGAATATCTACCGTTTTGCCGACTGCTATTTTCCTTTTTTTTTCTACCCTACTAATTACAAACCTATCTTCTTAGTCAGACACGTATTCTTCTCGTGCTGGAAAGTTTCCACGTACTCTCTGCATGCATCTGAGTCAGCTCATCATTCATTGGACCAATGACATGTGTTTACCTACGTGCACATCCAAGTATAATATCTCACCGATCAAAGATGCAACTAGCTAGCTAAATATCTGAGTGTACTACTCACCGGTTCAATCTTGCATGCAAGAGTATACAACGAGAAAAAAACGAGAAAAGCTAACAGTTGATGACTTACTTGGTCTAAAACATGCATAGGTAGCTCACATTAAATTTATTTTGTTTATTTCTTTCTAAACCACATAATTATTTTGATTCTTTTTCAGTCAAATTAACATGGGTGTTACATTCTTCGCGAGGTGTGAGTCCACTTCTGCTACCTTCTCCCTTTTCCCTCTTTTCCATCGATTTGACCACGAGATCCGTGAAGATCAGGCCACCCACAAGGTTACCCCTCGACATCTGGTATCAGTAGCTTTTGGTTGCCACGGATTTCTCCTTGATTTGGTCTTTTTCCCCATAAATTCGAAAATCCACAAAAAATAGCCCCAATTTCGTGTTTTGGATCGATCTGTTATTTGAGTGCGTTTTGGTAGGTTTTGATCCATGGATTATTTGCTAAACTTGTTGATCTACCGTCCCTTGTGTTTTTATGGCCTAATTCCTTGATTTTCCCCACCAATTTGGTGTTTTAGTTCGAGTTTTTCCGCCAAAATCGCGTCCCGGTCGAGTTCTACACGTCCTAAAACCTCCTGACCGGAGATTTGGTCCCCAGACCAGAGATTCCGGTCTAGACCGGAGTTTCTGGCAAAGAATCCGGACCCCCATACTGAATGGTATCCAATTTCATGTAGAAAAACAGATTTGACCTCCCTCACCGTTTATAGCATAACTTTTGCATACAAACTCAGATTTTGGTGTTCTTTAGCTTGTTTCGAAGAGGAGAAAGAGATATACATCACCATCTACGTGGTTCATACTATCTACTCCATACAAATTCTGTGAGCAAGCCATAATCCACCAATAAAGGGTGAAGATCGGCGACGAAAGATATAAACATTCCGCGACTTCTCCCCACTTGCTTTCCTTTGTGAGCTACACTATATTTGCGATAAACAAACACCTATTGAGACTAGTTCCTCCTATGATTTCTTGGGCTATGCAAATTTTATACTTGTAAAATTCCGAGCAAAAGTTGTGAGCACGCTATCTCATATAGTTGCCTTGTATAGTTGTTGGCACAAGAAGAGGAAAGTGAAAAAGAAAAGAAAAGAAAAGAAAAGAAAATAGAAAATAGAAAAAGAAAAGAAAAAGAAAAGAAAGAAAGAAACAAGTGCCCCATAGAATAGTAAGCGCAAGCGCGATGTACATCAAATAGGTGGTACTTATTGTGCATATCTTGTAGCCCACCAATTTTATGAAATCGAACTAGCGTCTCTATTTGTACTTGTGCGACACGAGCTTATAGTCTTCGCTAGGTAATTATTTGGTTCTTAGATCACTTTCTTCATTGCACAAGTCCCATTTTTCCCACCGTCTGTGTTTCCTTATATATAATTCCTATATCTTGTGGATTGAGTTGTTTTGCTTTGTGATCATGTCTTTACTTGCCATTACAATATCTTGATTTCGGATTGTTGTTGGACACACCACCTTCCATACTTATCCACCATAAGCTTTGTGTGTGTCTGTTTTTAGTGGATAGTTGGTTTTGGTGTTCCGCTCGAACTTCACTTTACTTGATTTTTATTGCTCTCAAGTGTGGCCACTTGCACGATACTATCTTCGAAGGTAAAGTAAGGTTTGATGTTGCATTCCTAACCCCCTACCACTTACATATACACCACTTGGTCTTGTGAATCATGTCTAGGGACTCCGGAATCGAGGATGATTTCTATGAAGAATCCACGATGAGCCATCATGCATATGCCTCCATAAGCATGGATGACAAAATGGAGCACTACACTGACAATGGCTCCACATGCTTGGGTGATATGGAGTTCTACAACAACAATAACTCCCCAAGAATGGACAACTTCAAGGACGACAACGACAAGCTCCTCAAGTCGTGTCGACCCAGATAGAGCCTCCACCTCAAGAGCACCAAGGTCCACCATCAAATGGACAACTTCAAGCGCGACATGGAGAAGGACTTCGCCAAAACCATGAGCATGATGGCCAAGACTAATGATGCTTTGCGCTCATTACAATGCCTCACCAAGAAGAGTGCCAAGGACAAGAAGCATCATCACGAGTGTCATGTGGATGACCAAGTGCGCCATCTACATCAACCTTTGGCAAGGCACGCCAATGACCTCCGTCAACACCATCAAGAGGCACCTTCCACTACTCATGCCACCACCAAAATGGCACCAAGATCAAGCCTTCCTCTACACTATAAAACATCAACACCAAGACTTGACGTCCTAGATGACGCATGCAACTTCATGGATGAGGAGGACAAAGACCTCTACTTCGCCAAGTTAGATGAGTACGTCAAGAGGACTACACAAGCCAAGGTTCAAGACGGTGACATCAAGGTCGAGATTGGTGAGCATGGGATTTTTACTTCACCAAAGGAGGCGCACGGAGTTGAGGAAACTGAGCCTACACCCATATGCTTGAGTGATGATGTGGTACCAATCCCATGTGAGTATGAGAGCCACTAGCCCACTTGAGTGAAAACAAGAGTGAGATGAGTGACTCCACCATATGCGATATTGAGTGCTTCCACTTTGAGGGCATGCGTGATACACTGAGTGAGTTGAGAGTGGTAGTTGATAGGTCATGTGAGACTCCTTTGATTTCTAACAACTTACCCTATACCTCTAGTGTGTTTTCTCATGATGTGCTAGGTTCCATGGATCAAGAAGCACCGAGCTTGGATATGATGATGCCTCAAATGGAGAAGATGTACATGGTGGATGAAGATGATGACATCCCCATACATGATGAATAAGTCGCCCGCATGGAGGCCAACACTACCACAACACCCACTTTATGTGAGAGGTATGAACAAGGTAAAAGTAAGGGTGTTGATGATGCCATGATTCCACTAGTGGACATGATGACTTGTGATGATATGCATACTATGGATGATGTTTGCGATATCACATATGATTCATTCATATTTCCATGTGATACTTTGCCTTTGCATAATGTTGATCATGTGAAATTACTTGATTGTGATGATGTTGCCATAGACATGCCATGCTACAAACATTTCATTTTTCCCATTGTTGCTTGCAATGTGTTGAACAATTGCTCTTTCCAATGCTTTGCTTGCAATGATGTTAAGAATAATCCTCGTGTTGCGACAAACTTGATGAACAATTTCTCTTTCCATATGTTTATCGACAGCCATGCTATTGCTTCGGACATGCTTTGTCATGATAGTTATTCATTTTCTCCTGTTGCTTGCAATAAGATGAATAATTTCTCTTTCACTTGTTTTGATTGCAACAATAATTCTCATATGGTTTCTATTGAGATGGCCCCCATAGCTTTCTCAAATTTTAGAGATTTTAGTAAATGCCATGATAAGGATGTTCCCCACTTGCATACTCACCATGCATATATTTCATACTTGATTGACAATAATGGTGATGTGCACAAGAAGAGATATGTCATGATGGATGATGTGTTTCTCTACCATGCACACAAGTTCTTCCTTTTGTGTTTGATGTGTGTAGGTACCCGCAAGATAATGTTAACCTCGGTTGAGCACGAGTTGACAAAAAGAGCTCTAGAGAGCATCCCACATGTGAGTTCAAGATCGAACCTAGCTCTGATACCTTTTGCTTGCTTTGCATCTTTCATGTTGAAAAATTGCTCTTTCCTATGGTTTGATTGCAAGCATGTTAATGGTATTATTTCACCTTGTGACAATCATGTTTCGTTGCTATTGCATTTTGATGCTTTGTGTGTTGCAACAAAAATGTTGAACAATTTCTCTTTTCGATGTTTTGTGTGCAACCATAATGCCATTATGAGCATGTATTGTCATGAGAGCTTCCAAGTCTCTCGTATTGTTGTTGCAACAAACATAAGGACCACTTGCTCTTTCATATGTTTTTTTGCAAACATGTTGTTTTTGCTTCCGCTTGCGATATTCATACCCCCATGATATTTGCTTTTGATGATATGTGTCTGGCATCCAACATATGGAACAATTTATCTTTCCGATGGTTGGGTTGCACACTTGATAATGACGTTGTTTTGGATATGCTTCCCCATGTGTTTTTTTCCGAATTCTCCTACTCTTGCATCAAATATGTTGATCCATATCTTAGTCAATTGCTTTGAGTGCCACACTAAGACGCTTTATGGAGTTTTTGAGTTCCCACATTTGGATGATGTTCAAACGATTTCCATACACTTTGACCTTGCATATCCATCCCGTTTGCTATACTTGAGTTGTGCTAATAGTGTTGTGAACAAGAAAGGACATGCCACAAATGACATGATCCTCTATCACACACAAACATATGTTGCTTGGTCTTTGTTGTATGCAGGTACAATTGCATATACGTCAACCTCTATGGACCATAAGTTGAAAAGACGAACCGTAGAGAGTTACCTATGGCTACTCCTCAACGAGCTATCTCTACATCATAAGGTGACTTCACTCTACTTGAGGACTCATACTATAATCTTCATGAATTGGCTATGCTTTGAGTGTTGCTTCGCTTTTATGGTGAGCTTTGTAGGGTTCATGGAAGGTGAAGGAACATTGAGGTGTTGTCAATTCAATCTTCCCGAGGACGACTATATAGTGAACCCCAGGATTAAGAAGGTCTCTCGACATCTTCTACTTTGTGATGAGCATGTAGAGTCGAGGACGACTCTTTTTGAAGGGGGGGAGGGGAGATGATGTAGCCCGACCTTCGGTCGTTACCACATCATGGTCTCCAACTTAAGCCAAGTCGTCATGGACTCCAAAGGTGAATCTGTTCCTCTATGCGAGCCCACTTCCTACCCTTTTGAGTGGTGTACTACTTCATACTCCGTCCCATTATCATGATAGGTTCATACCGACAAGTACAGAGGCATGGGAGGAAGCCTGGATCACCAAGCCCGACAAGACAGAGGCTTGGAAGAGAAGACAGAAGAAGCTGCCACCGATAGACCAGAGTCTCGGGACCGTGCACCCCGGAATCTCCGGCTGACCTCTGGACCGACCTCTTGAATGGACCCATGGACATTCTGTATGCCCCTCCAGAGATAGACCGGAGACAGACCAGAGTCTCTGGCCCACACCGGAGTCTCCGGCCTGAGCGTATGGGCCTACACGCCGCCAGCTGGGCCCTTGGCCCATGTACCCCTTATTCCGCACCAAACCCTAGTTTTATGCCCAAACTACCCCTATTGTAGTGGCTGGCCTATAAATAGAGCCCCCACCCCCTCTTGTATCCCTTAGGCATAGATGATAGACTAAAGACAACCCCCTTTGTGGAATCTCTAGTTTTGCCTCATCCCCTTTACCAAAAGGTGACCGACTATCATCACCACCTCGTTGGAGTTTGCATCGCGCCTCCCTCATTGTACAAGGCCTACGTTTGCGAGTGCGTGAGCATAGTTGTCAAGACCCTCTCCAAGGTGTTCTTCCCTCTCTGCTTGGGATTGATGGGAGTACGTTGACCGATCTTTCCTTGCGAGGACTGGTGGCCACCGGCGGGAGCAATCGACCTTGTATCGTGTGAGTTTTGCTTGTGTTCATCGTGTTATTCGCGAGGTGTGAGTCCGCTTCTGCTACCTTCTCCCTTTCCCCTCGCTTTCCTATCGATTTGACCATGAGATCCATGAAGATCAGGCCACCCACGAGGTTACCCCTCAACAATTCTATTAGTGCTGGTGTTCTTTATATTACTAGCATGCTAGCTTAGTCCTAAGGATATACTAAGTCTACCCTAGGATTTTAGCTAGTGAGTCTGTAAACAAATGGTCAGCAATGTTTTCCTATCATAAGGATATGCCTGCTCCCGGCAAGACACATGTCTGTCGGCTTTCGTCGAAGGTGCTGCAACCCCCAGAGAGTCATGGGACGCAGAAGAGCCAGAACTTAGAGGGGACTTGATCCTCGCCAAGAGGAGGACCGAGTTCCTGATGAAGAATAGGGGACCGAGGGGCTCCAACTTGATTCACTACTGGTTGGATCATCAGATCCAGCCTCTGCAGCATCACTATCAACCTTTGCACCGAGAATCCTCTGACTCTGGTAACTCTTTCGACTTTATCTATTTGTTCATCACCACCACCATCCGAGATTATATTTTACTGGAATTTTTGTTTCGACTCGCATCTTAACAAGCTCCCCAAGTCGGAGTTAGCCCCGCTAGAGGGTTATCCTCCTGAAGACTCGAAAGCGACGGAGGATGATGAGGTGGATGATGTTCAGGTCTTGGATACGAAGAAGCGCAAGGCCCTAGTTATTACTACTAGTGCACAAGTGTTGCTAGTTGTTAAGAGGTTAATACTTCTCCAAAATTTTGTAGTCTGCCTATATACTATCTGAGTCTTGACTAACTTTTGTTATGTGACCTAGAGCTAAATCTGTTCTGAAGGGAGAGCAAAAGTCGGAGGGCAAGCCAGCCAAAGCACTTGAGTTAGAAGATGTTTGTGTTGTCACCAGCTGTGCCACCACTAACTCCAAGCACCACTACTTCCTTGGAATTGGAGGATATTCCTTGTCCATGTGCTAGCAATATTGAAGCTTCCACCAAAGAGCCAAGAACGTCACATCCAGAGGCCACCATTGGTGGCTCGGAGAATGATAAGGGTGAACCAACAAGAGTAATGATCCCATGGATAGCTCTTTGGGGAAGATGGTGAAATTCTCCATCTCCACTGCTTCTAGGATGTCGAGGAAGAAGAAACAAGAAATTCTTATGCTGGCCCAAACCTGCTTAGAGAAACAAATTCTATCCCGAAAGAAGTGAGCCAGGAAGATGAAGACGTGAAGCTGGAGATCCTGATGGAGCATATTAGAATCAGGGACCAGAAGGTGCATGCCAAAGAAATTCCAGAAAAGAAAGTGCCTCCAGTGTATTTAGCTGAGAAGGTTTTCTGAAATACGAAAGCCGAATTAGAGAAACCCATGTGGAACATGTTGTAAGTATTGCAACTCCCATTTACAATATTTATATTTTATCCTGTATCCCCAAGCATGAAGTCTGATAAAGATCAAAGCATAGAATTCGAGTTCATGCTTATAGGATGCAAAAGAATGATGTAGCCCCGGAGGCTCCTGCTAAAATTTAACTTAGCGTAAATTGCAGCCCTAGTCTCAGTAGATTCCTGACTATGGTATTATTCTGACTTACATAAAGTTCTGTCTTACAACCAGGAATTTTTGAAGAATATTTGCAACAAGCGCAAAGAAATCAAAGATTTGTGTGTTGAGAATCCTGATCTGAAAGTTGAGAAGGATGAGGCAGAAGGTAAGATCTTCTATCACTCAACCTTATATGTTGTTCAAAATTGAAAGTTCATTTGACTAATAATTTTTGTTCTTTGCAAATTTGCTGAACCAATCATGCAAGATGGTGGAGGAGGCCGAGAATTTCAAGGTCTCACAGATGGAAAACACGAAACTTCGCCAGGAGTTTAACAAGCTCAAAAATGATGACGAGAAATCCGTGAGCAACCTCTTGGAGTCGAAAAACCATGCGGACGAGAAGCTTGGAAAATAATTGGCCCTCCAAGATAAAGAAATTCATGATCTGAAGGAGGAAATTGACAGGCAGAATGATTTGGTCGAGGCCATCCGAGAAGAGCTGAAAATATTGAGGGAGGAACAAACTCAATGGAATCATTACATTCTCGGTAATTTTAAGGCCTTGTCTTTTTCCTTTTTTGCATTTCTGACTATTTGTCAGATTTTTTGACTTTGTTATTTTACAAGACCCCTTAATCTTTTGGATGCCTTCAGCTTCGAGTCCTGCGCATCTCGAATCAAATCAGTTGGAGATTTGGTTTATGACTTCCGCTAGATTCTAGATGAAGCTGGTTAAACCATTGATCTTTTAGACCTTGATAAAATGCCAATTTTCGAGATGAGGGACCGATCCAAGGAGATTCCGAAGCTCATCAAAGACTGGAAAATGTCATACACCAGACTGCTACCCAGAACGCACTTACCATGGTGATGAGATCACCATGGCGAGATGCAAATCTAGAAAGTCATGAAGGGCATCACCACTGAAGAAGAGGATGGAAATCCGGACATCAAGGACATCCAAGATTCCTACGCTGGATATGCTTGTCATGTGGCAGAAATGACAAACTACGAGAAGCCATTCTTCTAGTTTGTCGCCATGCCACCGAGTCCCAAAGAATCAGAAGAAGAATCCAAAGACACACTCGAGGATGAAGAACCATCCGAGTCTAGCATTGCAGGATCCTAGGACCAGGCCGACAAGAATGACGGTTCTAACGCTCCAAGGTCTCCACCACCAACACCTGCAGCATAGGATAAAAACTATGAATTATTTTGAAAGAAGGTCTTTGTAATGAAAACAATTGTCCGGATATATGTGCCGCACTGTAAGAACTTGTGCTTTTACTCCTAGCACTTAGTATATTTTGCGGTGCTTGAAAATTTCTTAAGAACTTTGTGTTTACCCATTTTGATTATCTTGCTTTTTCACTTTGGCCCTTTCGTGAGCCGACAAACTTTCAGCACGGACGATCTAACTCATCCGGGTCTGTACTACCACCAGCTCTCTTTCTCTTCCGAGTGTCAGGTCTTTCCTTGACTGGTCTCATATCAGTTAAATAATAAGACCCATTATGAAGTACTCAGCTGATCATAAAAGGTCCTTCCCAAATCGGGGAAAGTTTGTGCTTTGTTTTTTGCACTAGTCAGAGAACTAAATCGCCTTTCCTGAAAGAACGATTCTTCACCCTATGACTATGATACTTGCGTAACTTCTGCTGATAGGCTATAGATCTCTGCTCAGCAATGACACGTATTTCTTCGAGTATATTGAGATCTTATTGTCGAGAAACTTCAGCATCCTCTTTGATATATGCAACGAATCGTGGAGAAATATGGATTAAATCACTTGGAAGTACTGTCTCTACACTATAGACCAAGAAGAAAGGGGTATATCCGATTGTTATGTTAGGAGTAATTCGTAAACTCAAAATAACATACGGTAATTCTTCCGCCCAAGCCCCCGTAACATGATGAAGTGGTGCTTAGAGATAAGGTCGGAGGCCTTGTAAAATGAGACTATTTTCCCTTTTGACTTGTCCAGTTGGCTTGTGTATGTGCAACTGACGCAATGTCCAGTGGAATTTTTTGATCTTCGCAGAATTCGGCAAGTTCTACCATGAAAAAGTTACTCCCGTTGTCTGTAATAATACTATGTGGATAACTGAATGGGATGATTACATCCTCGACGAACTTTATGGCCATGGACCCATCACAATTTGTTACGGGTTTGGTCTCAATCCATTTTGTGAATTTATCTACCATCACTAAGAGATGAGTAAACCCACTTTTTGATGTTTTAAACGACCCTACCATGTCAAGACCCTATACCAAAAAAGGCCACGTAATTGGAATTGTTCGTAGCTGATCAGCCGGAACATTGCTTGATGGGCATACTTTTGGCTTTTTGCACATTTTGACCAGTTTCTCAGCATTAGCCTTAGCTGTTAGCCAAAATAATTTGTGTTGAAAATCTTTGCCACAAAGGATCTGGCTGCAGCGTGATGACCTCATTCACCTTCATGGATTTCTCGTAATATTTCCACTCCTTCTAGAGAAACACAACACTGAAATACCGCAGAAACAATCTGCTTATAGAGCTCACCACTGATAACTGTGTAGGCTTTCGCTCGTCGGATGATCTGTTGGCTCAGAACGTTGTCTTGAGATAATTCTCTGTCTACTCGAGGTAGGGTTTTGTCTAGCTGGGAATAACATTTAGAACTGCTACTAAGGGTGAGTAGGATTTTGTCGGATACTCCTCATCAACTCATGTGATAGAGAGAACTTTTAGGTACTCCAAGAAAGCACCATCCAGAACTTGTTTCCGTGTAGAGCCTATTCTTGATAGAGCATCTGGTTCCTCATTTTCTGCTCTAGGGATGTGTTGAAGCTCAAACCCTTCGAACGTTTTAGATAATTCTTCGACAACAGCCTGATATGCTGCCATGTGTTTATTTTCATTACAATGATTGGATAGTTGCTGTGCAATTAAATCTGAATCTCCGTAACACATGAGTCGGCTAACGCATTGTCTTTAGCAATGCGCATTCCATGCAACAACACTTCATATTCGGCAATGTTATTGGTTGCCATGAAATGAATATGTAGCACATAGAAAAGCCTGTCTCCTTGGGGTGATTTGAGTACTACGCCTACCCTGAGCCCCCCCCCCCCCCCCCCCGCGCGCTTTCGACCCATCAAAGTGTAGGGTCCAGTATTCCCACTCTGGAGGACTTGTATTTTCTATAGTTCCTGTCCAATCAATGACAAAGTCAGCAAGAATCTAGGACTTAATAGCTATATGTGGCTTGTACTCAATGTCAAAAGCTATTCTATTCCCCACTTAGCGACACATCCGGTGGTGTCGTGATTGTTGATTATGTCTCTCACGGGAGCTATGCTCACCACTGTGATCTTCTGCTCTTGAAAATAGTGGATTAGCTTTCTAGCGGCAAAAAATACGCCATAGGCTAGTTTATGGTAATGCAGATACTGCTATTTTGATTTTGTCAGGACCTTGCTGAGATAATAAGTCGGACGCTACACCAACTGTTCCTGATTTTCCTCTTTGTTCTCCACCAATGTGATGATGCTGATGACTTTGTCGCGACGATGTAAAGCAACATAGGTTCTTGAGGCTCAGGCGCTGCAAGAATCGGAGTAGATGAGAGAAATTCTTCCAGGCTTTGGAGGGCAACTTTAGCTTCTTCGGTCCAGACAAATTTGTCGGTTTCTTCAAGAGCTTGAATAATGGTACGACTCTTTCTCCGAGCTAGCTTACAAATACTCAATGTTGCGACACAGCCAGTGAGACATTGTACGCCCTTCAGGAATATTGGCCTAGTTATATTGAGTATAGCCTTAATTTTTTCCTAGTTCACCTTGATGCCTCTATAAGACACAATGAAACCTAATAATTTTACGGCTGGAATTCTAAAAAATACTTCTTTGGGTTAAACATCATTTTCGAAGGTTAGCGAACGTTTCCTCCAAGTCGGAAATCATGTTTCCTTCTTTTTGGACATTACTGCTATTCATCCACATATACATGTATGTTGCATCCGATTTGATCGTTGAGGCAACACTGCATAGTGCACTGATATGTATCTCCTGCGTTCTTTAAGCCGAACGACATAGTTGTGTAGCGGAAGGTTCCAAATGGAGTAACAAAATACGTCTTGATTTCATCCGATTTTTTCATCGGTATTTGGTGATATCTAGAATATGCATCGACAAAACAGAGGAATTCCGACCCTGGCACATAATCAATAACTTGATCGATTCTAGGAAAAGGGAAAGGATCTTTGGGACAAGCCTTGTTCAAGGCAGTATAATCAACACACATCCTTAAATCAGTAGTGTCCTTTTTAGGGACCATTACAAGGTTTGACACCCAATCAGTATGGATGACCTCTGTGATAAATCCGGCTAAATCGTTGGGCTAGTTTTTTGGCTATATCTTTGCGCTTTTCATCGCTGAAACATCATAAAGACTTTTTGACGGGACTAGCGTCAGGATACAATTAAGAGATTTCTCGGAAAGTTCCCTAGGTACTCCGATCATGTCAGAAGATTGCCATGCGATGATATCTTTATTAGCTTTGAGGAACTCGACGAGCGTGCATTCCTATGTGTGTCCTAATCCTATGCCTATGTTCATCACCTTGGAGGGATCATCTTCCTTCAACAGTGTCGTCTTCATCTCTTCCGATGCCTTGGACTGCAAATTCGACTTCAACACTTCATTCTTTGTAGCCGACATCTCGGACAGGTCAGTGTTTTTCTTGATCTCCTAGTACTCCTGGGCGTGCAACACGACTTCAGCAAAGGCAACAACTCCTTCCTTGTAGTCTCATGCTTTCTTCGGGTTTCCCCAGACTGTGATGACTCCCTTTGGACCCCGGAAGTTTCATCATGTTGTAGATGTAGTAGGGACGGGCCATGAACGCCTAGTAAGCCGGACGCCCGAAGATGGCGTGATATGCGCTCTTGAATAGTACCACCTCAAAATATAGTGATTTGATCTGGTAGTTCTTTGGAGTACTAAAAGTTACGTCAAGAGTGATCTCACCTAGAGAATTTGCATGCCTCCTGATACGTTGCTAACGTATCTATAATTTTTGATGTTCCATGCTTGGTTTTATCTACTTTCTTATGGTTTGTCTATACTTTGGAGTAATTTTCATATGATTTCTTGGACTAACCTATTAACAAGAGCCACAGTGCCAGCTGCCTGTTTTCTGCTGTTTTTTGGTTCCAGGAAAGTCAGAAAATGAATATTCTCAGAATTGGACGGGACAAAAGCCAAAGTGCCTATTTTTCCGGAAGACTCACGGAGCCAGAATACGAGACGGAGAAGAGCCAGGGGGTGGCCACACGACCTGGTGGCGCAGGCCAGGCCAGGCCGTGCCAGGGGGTGGTGTGGGCCCCCCAGGCACCCCCTCGGTCTCCCTCTTCGCCTATAAGAAGCCTTCTGACCTAAAAACTCCGGGGTGTTCGATGTTTTTCCAGAAAGAGTTCCGCTCCACCGCCACCACCAGATTCCACGAAATAGCACCAGAAACTCCGTTCTGGCACCCTGCCGGGACGGGGAATTGGAGGAGATCATCACAATCATCATCACCATCGCTTCTCCATCGACCATCCATGTTTCCCCCATCTATGAGTGAGTAATCCCCTGCTGTAGGCTATGGGGATGGTAGGGATTGGATGAGATCGTTCATGTAATGGCATCAGATTGTTAGGGCATGGTGCCTAGTATCTTTTATTAGTGCTTTATGACTTTGTTGCGACTTGTTGTGCTTAATGCTTGCCACTAGGGCCCGAGTGCCATGATTTCAGATCTGAATATGTTATTGATTCATGATGATAGTATTGTTTATGGTCTTATCTGCAAGTTGTATACACACGTTGTTGTCCGGAACCAATGGCCCCGAAGTGACAGAAATCGGGATAACCGGATGGAATGGCTTAGATGTGAGGATCACATGTGTTCATGGAGTGTTAATGCTTTGCTCCGGTGCTCTATTAAAAGGAGCACCTTAATTGCCAGTAGTTCCCTTGAGGGCCCACTGCAAACGGGATGGCAAGACAAAAGATGGTGTGCAAGTTCTCATTGCGAGCATGTATGACTATATAGGGGACACATGCCTAGAATTATCTAGTACTTGGATGCTTTATCTTATTTATCTGCAATTGCCCTATGTTCTGATTGCTATGTGAATTGTCTTGTCCATGCAATGCCTGTCCATCCATCCCTATGCCTACCGCACTCGAATCCTACTGTTTACTGCTATTGTTACTGCTGTCTTTACTTTACTACTACTGTTACTTTACTATTCCTACTACAAAACTGTTGCTACCGATAAACTGCTGTGAGCAAGATTGTTTCCAGGTGCAGCTGAATTGACAACTCAGTTGTTAAGGCTTATAAATATTCTTTGGATCCCCTTGTGTCGAATCAATAAATTGGGTTTCACTTCCCTCGAAAATACTGCGATACACCCCCTATACTTGTGGGTCATCAAGACTATTTTCTAGTGTCGTTGCCGGGGAGCATAGCTTTATTTATCAAGTCCACTTGGAATCACTATTGTTCAAGCTAAGTTTATTTTCGCCTTGTTTGCTTGTTTCTTTATCAAAAATATAAAAAAAGTAGTTCCTACTCTAGTTGTTATTTTCATTGGTATGTTATTGTCTGGCTTTATCATGCTTGTTGTTAATGGTTGGTTTCTTTGAAACTGAATCTTATTGGCAAGGTGGGTTCACGGAAGATCAAAAATATTATTATAAGGAACACCGCTTGTCACAAAAAGGGAAACACTTATGGGAACAAATTGATAAATTGTATACCATTTCTAGAAACGTGTGCTCTACTTATAATGTTACTTATTGCTGTGATAAATCTTGTTGCATAAAGAGGTATAAACACCTCCCTTTTCAATGTGAGTATAATGATAATGATACCATATCTTCTTATGCTAAAGGAATTTATGACATTTATGATGCGGAACAAATTGAAGAATTTATTGCTTGGAAGGGTGCTTTTGAACTTGCTAGTTTGCGTGAAAATATTGATGATTCACCTTACAAATATGAGGTTTATGGTATACTTAAATTTTGCTTTGATAATTACAAGGATGAAAATGGCTATATTCTTGAATATTTTAATAGATGATTTCCACAAATGGAAGAGACTAATGCCTTGCAGAATCCTATGGAAGAAGAAATTGATGAACCTGAAATCTCATTAGATGAAAAAGAGGAGGAGAGTGATGAACAAAAGGAGGAAGAATGGATTAGCTACCCATGCCTACCTTCTAATGAGAGTAACTCTTTATCCCTTACATTATTTGATTGTCCTCCATGCTTACTAAAGGAGGATGAATGTTATGTTCCTGGGGATTCTTTTGAAAATGTTTATAATAAAGCTCTAGTGCTTGTAGATCATGAAAAGCCTGCTTTATGTGATAGTTATATTGTTGAGTTTATTCATGAGGCTACTGAAAATTATTATGAGAGAGGAAAATATGGTTGTAGATGTTTTCATGGTATTGAAACACCTCTCTATGTGCTGAAAGTTTTGAAGTTACTCTTGTTTTATCTTCCTATGCCTGTCACTTTGTTCTTTGTGAATTTATTTGCATACACGATTCCTATGCATAGGAAGTGGGTTAGACTTAAATGTGTTTTGAATTTGCTTCTTGATGCTCTCTTTTACTTCAACTCATATTTCTTATGTGAGCATCCTCTCAAATTATTATGCCTGAAGATGATAATATGTCTATTATTCTTGGAAGACCTTTTCTAAATACTGCAGGAGCTGTTATTAATTGTAATCAAGGAAAGGTGACCTTCAATGTTAATGACAAGGAACATACTGTCTATTTCCCCAAAAAGAATGATAGGACTTATGGTTTTGAATTCAATTGAACATGTTGAGGGCATTCAAGTTGGAGAAATATATTGTCCCATACCAAGAGGAAAATTTGAAACTATTATGATTGGGACCATTACTATCAAAATTGAGGTAACATAATCATTAGTGGAATACAAAGTTTTGTCTCATATTAAATTGTTTTGGTAACAAGACCTGATCAACCTTGTTAACAAAAGGATTTCATTGAACAAAACAATGTTTTCACCATGATTGTCTCCGCTTACTTCTATTTTATCCATTTTAGTTTTTGCTTATGGCTAACTTAAAGGCGTTAAAGAAAAGTACTTATTGGGAGATAATCCAAAAGTTTTAGATGAGTCTTGGAAGTAATTACTTCAGTAATAACCGCTCCTTATCCTTTTTATTTGGTTTTTGTGCCAAGAGTAACCTCTAATGAGAGAGAAGTAATGATTGGGAAGTTGCTGTCCCGAAACAGATTTCTGTCCTTCACCGTAAAAATTAGTGTAAAATCTCTGAACGTATTTTTGAGGCGTGAATTTTTGTGCTTCTGCCCCAGGTTGTCATCTAAATTTAGTTAGTTCAACACTTTTGGATTTGAGCAACCGAAGGTCCTCAAAAAAATTCGTCTTTACCTGCTGGTCTGTTTTGACAGATTTTTGCCATTTTCTGCATTTGCTTCTTGTTGGTTCCTTTTTGAGTTCTTTTGGGGAATTGAGATTTTTGAGCGAAGTACTACAGTAGCTAGTGTTTTAATGGAAGTTTATTTGGTGTTATAACTGAACATTAAGACTTATTTATCTTGAGTGCACTAATGTTGCTAATAAAGATTGTGCGAAGTTTTGTATGAAGGAAAAATTTCTGGTGTATGGAAGGAATGAGTAATAAGATGAAGGATGGACTAAAGCTCAAGCTTGGGGATGCCACGCATGTCACCCCAAGAAATATCCAAGAAGTACAAGCGTCAAAGCTTGGGGATGCCCAAGGCATCCCCTTCTTCATCAATAAAAATCCCAGGTTTCTTCCAAACGCTTCATTTTTATTGTTTCATGCACGGTTGTGTTGTTCTTGGAGCGTCTTCTTTTTCGTTTTTGTTTTGGTTTTTGTTTGCTTTGTTTGCTTAGTTTGCTGAATAAATTGGTTGGACCTCCTCTTTCATGCATTGGTTTTCAAATAGTTTGGTTTGGTTTGGAAAAGAGTAGGAAAGCTCATGCTTAAGTGGTAAAGAGAGCTTGTTTTTGACTGTGGCCTATGTTTTGTCATGCTATGCTTGATATTGTTTTGGCTTTATGCTTAGTATTCTTTGTTGTAGCATGAATTGTTATAAACAATTGAGATTGCTTAATGTGCCTTGGATGAATCATGCGTTGTTTTAGCATATTAAAGCATAGTATAGTGGTATTCTCCTTTGATGTTTTATTTGGGTTGACTTGGCGCATGCTCACACCATGTTATGACTATCCCAAGTCACCATAAGCCTATGATCCTTTAGTTTTCAACTTGTAGTATCACTTTATGCTTTGATTAATGATGTTTTGTCGCTCTGCATGATTATGGCCATTATTGTTCTCTTAGTTTGTCGCTCCTAGTCTTTTGCTAGCCTCCACAACCAAGTATGAGTTCCACTCATGCATCCAACTCCCTAAACCAAGTTATTCGAAAGAGTCCACCATACCTACCTACTAGCATATGCTATTCCAAGTATATTCATCTTTTTTTTACCTTCCAAATTAAACTTGTTATGAGAAAACTAGTGATTAAAGCTCTTACGAACTTGATGGCACACTTTACTTTTCCTGCCCTTAATAAACTTGAACCATTGTGTCATCTATGTTGTATATACTTGCACTTATTTGTTGGGAATTAGCAGAACCATGCTTTCATGGGGAACGCTTTCAACATTGCACTTGGTACTTGTACCTAGTTGATATCATGCTCTTTTGTGTATGGATGTCGTCGGTGTGAAATGAAAGGGAGCTTGTAAGTCCATGGAGTTATGTATATGTGTTAGAGAAACGCCTGGGCCGCTGTTCTAATCCATGCTGACATGGTGGAAACCTGCAGCATAACCATAATGAGCTGTCTATGAAGCATTCTTCTTATAAAAAAGGAGTCCTATATTGAGAAAAAAAGAGAAAAGGAAAAAAAGAGATTATGAAAAGAGGAAAGAGAGAAAAAAGCACCATATTCCCATGGTAAATAAGAAGATTGCTCAGATGCTCGTTGTCTGCTTGCCTTGTCATTTTGATATGGGGATTCTTCCGTATCATCGGGCAAGGGGTACCCCATTGGTGGTTCTCTATGATACACATGTACTTACGATGACAAGAACTTACCGGTGACTAAACTTGAGTAGCATGAGGAGCGGCCCTCGTATACAAGGGACATGAGATTTCTAACTTATACTTCGTCAAGCATATACACCATAGTTTGTTCACTTTAACCTTACTCACTTCAATATGCTTATGATAGGGGCAATGAGAGCTGACAGCTAATAAGTACCATAATTTTTGGAAGCTCTTTATGAGACTTGAATCCCTACTTCCTTCTATGAAGGCCTTTCTTCCACCATTATATTGAGTCTCCACCTTCTACCTTTATGCACCTACTTTGAGAGCATAGTGGCCATTCTTACTTCTATGTGCATTGTCCCAAGACTAGTTGATTGATGCATACCTTGATATTGCTTGTTTTAAACTATTTGTATCTAGTCACTCTTATGAACTTTGAAGGTGTCCTATGCATTTATTTTTGCTACTCTATGAGGGACAAGATGAATGCTATTATGCTATGTTTTCTTTATGTGAAACAAACAAACGTCTTGCAAAGCATTGTTATTCATGAATCTTTTGTTTGTTCCTTTTCATGTTGCAACATAGTTGTTATGTCTTATTGTTAGAACTTTATCTTTCATGCTATGTTGAAGTACTATGATCCCAACTATCTTTGTTTTACAAATACTTTGATTAAGTTTATGATGGTGCATGTCACCTCAAAAATTATTCTTTCTTTTTATCACTTACCTACTTGAGGACGAGCAGGAATTAAGCTTGGGGATGTTGATACGTTGCTAACGTATCTATAATTTTCGATGTTCCATGCTTGGCTTTATCTACTTTCTTATGGTTTGTCCACACTTTGGAGTACTTTTCATATGATTTCTTAGACTAACCTATTAACAAGAGCCACAGTGCCAGCTACCTATTTTCTACTGTTTTTGGTTCTAGGAAAGTCAGAAAATGAATATTCTCGGAATTGGACGGGACAAAATCCAAAGTGCCTATTTTCCTGGAAGACTCACGGAGCCAGAATACGAGACGGAGAAGAGCCAGGGGTGGCAACACCACCTGGTGGCACAGGCCAGGTCAGGCCGCGCCAGGGGTGGTGTGGGCCCCCCAGGCACCCCCTCGGTCTCCCTCTTTGCCTATAAGAAGCCTTTTGACCTAAAAACTCCGAGGTGTTCGACGTTTTTCCAGAAAGAGTTCCGCTCCGCCGCCTGTCGTCGGATTGATGACAAGTACGCCATGAGGGGGTCCTCGAGGCGTGCGGAAGAGAGGGGGGTGAGACGTACGGTATTCCGGGATGGTGAGCACACAAGTTTACCCAGGTTCGAATTCGCCGGCTTTGGACGGATCCTACTCATGCTAGCAATCCAGTAATACGGCAGAGCCGGAATATGGGTTACAAGGGTTTCGCCTGTGCGAGTTGAGGGTCTAAAGTATTGGGTGTTATCTGATGCCCTAAAGGCTCTCCCTAGGATGGCTTATATAGATATCCGGCCTAGGGTTTACAGGAGAGATCTATCCGGCTACGACTAAGAGTCTGTTACAGAGTACATCTTGAACTACAAGTAACATTATGGGCCTAAGTCGGTAAGTCTTCTAGGCCTTCCCATAGCCGGATTGGACTCCGTCTTCTCTCCCTGACTGGGCCGCCCGTGAAGCAAAGCTCTAACCCGAAGTGGGCCACCCTGGTCAGTGAGGAACTATCAGGATACCCGGAAAGTATATCCCCAATAGTAGCCCCCGGAGGCCTCCAAGATCCAAAGTCGGATTTATCATCGTCTAGCTTGATCTTCGGCTTGCAGAATCTTGAAGGGTTCCTGAAACTTCACAACAAAAAGATACGATCCGGGTCTTAAAAATAAGTCGGACCTTGCAATTGGTTACTCGGATTTTCCAGCTCGCTTTTAAACTAAGCCGGAATTTGGTCTCTAATGCCACCTGACACAAGCATGGTCAAGTCACGTCATCTGACAGACGTTTCGTCAGCACGACCGTTGGTGGGTCCGCGGTTCGTGGAACCGAGGCGCCGTTTCAATGCATGCGTGGAGATCGAGGCGACGCAATCATCGCGCGGGACCTTCCCAGTTCTTTCCACGATGCGTGGCGGTCACACTGTAGCGTTTGCACGAATCTTAGCGCAGGTAGGTGGATATAAGGGGTTCGGATTTCTTCTTCTCCTTTCCACCAGTCCCTTGTCGTTCCTTTCCTCCCAATCCTCCTACGTGCACAGAGCCTCCTTGTTCTCCCTCCACAAAGCTTCTAGCGCCGCCCCTTTAAGGTCACCTTTCCACCGGAGAAAATGGCTTCATCTTCTTCCTCCAGTTTGGCGGCGGCAGCAGCAGCGGCGAAGGTGGAAGCAGCAGCAGAGAAAGAAAGCCACAGGGGAATCTGGATCCCCTGCGCTCTCGACAAAGAAGGTCTTAAGAATGTGGAGAAGGAGGGGCTCCTCGCCGTCGGCAACTGGCGGAGCGGCTCCGGCGAGACCGTCCCCAATCCGCACGAGGGCGAGCGCGTCCACTTCGGCACCCATCTGGACCGAGGTTTTTCCTTTCCTCCCTCGGAGTTCTTCTTCGAGGTGATTGACCACTATGGAGTTCAACTCCACAATCTTCCTCCCAACTCCATTCTAGAGATGAGCGCATATACTGCGCTTTGCGAGGGCTTTCTCGGCATTAGGCCGAGTTTGCTTCTCTTCCGGTTTTACTTTCATGTTCGGAGGAATTCCATCACTGCCGGTGTTCCTTACATCACCGGCACCATTAGTTTTTCTCTTAGACGAGACCGGGCATATCCCAAAATTTCTGCCAGTGACTCGGTCAAGCAATGGCCAGCCACTTTTTTCTACCATCGGGATATTCTGGCTCCCGGCAAAGCTACTGCTTTGCCGGCTTTTGTCGACGAAGCCGCCACGGCCCAACCTTCTTGGGACGAGGCTGCTCTGACTCTCACAGATGATCTGATCCTCACTAAGAGGCGGATCAAATATCTGATCAAGCACAATGGTCTGAAGGGATCTGACTTGGTCCAGTGCTAGGTTTCACGCTAGATCCAGCCACTTCAGTACCACAGGGATAGACTGATGCATTCCTTCACGTCTTCCCTGACCGACTCCCTCCACATCAGCCCCAAAGCCTACACCACTCAGGGCTACATAACCCAGATCAAGTGGATGATCAAGGAGCGGATCGAGAGGCGGATTCCAGAGGTTTCTCTGGACATGCACACGGCGGAAAACCCCGTGGTTCTGGTAAGCTTTTATCATCACATCTTTTATGTGTTCTTATCTTCGAGTTACATTGTAATGTTGATACGTTTTCTTGTTTTCAGCTTGCTGACATCCCCGAGTCGGAACTTGCTCCGCTCGAAGGATACCCTCCGGAGTTCTCTCAGGAGATGGAGGTGGTTCCACTGCTGGATCTTGTGCTCAAGAAGCGCAAAGCTCCGACAGTAGCAGTTGGCACAAAGGAGGTGCCAGTCGTGAAGAGGTAACCTTCTGTCACAACTTTTCCGCCTTTGTTGTTTACTCAAGTTTCTTTCTGAGATGTAATGTTTCCGACTTTACTACTCTCTCATAGCAAAATCAATCATCAAGGGCAAGGGGAAGGGGACTTCTTCGAAGCCCTTGCGCCAGACGAAGCTTACAGTAGCTTCCCCTGCCGTGGCTCCTCCGACTCCGGTCCCTCAAGCTTCTGCAACTCCGGCGATCATCCCTTCTCTGGTGATTGCAGAAGATCCGGCTCCTCAAGCGAAGCCGACGATCCTTGGTTCGCATACTAACGTCACCACCAGTGCGTCAGCTCAAGATAAGGGTGAACCCTCTTCGGGTAATGATCCCTCGGCTGAAGTCTTCGCCGACAACCTCCTCAACAATCCGGGTCTTGCCAAATTTGGCCTGACCCGGAAGTCTGTAGAGGAGATCCAGCGGCTGGCCAAGCAAGTCCTGGACAAAAGCCATCTATTCCCCGAAGAGGAGGCGCAAGAAGCAGAGGACGTCAAGTTCTCCGACCTTCTTACTCAAGTCTGCCTTCGCGACGAGAGGATCAGGACCGGCGAGCTTCCAACAGCTCCAGTGATCCCTCTTACTCTCGCCGAGAAGGTGGCAGCTGAAGTGAACGCGGGTTTAAACAAACTCACTCGCGAGCAATATGTAAGTCGGAATTCCAACTCTTGTTTTTACATTATGTTATATCATATCCTCTAGCCCCCAAGCATGAAGTAGGATATAGAATCCGAGTTTATGCTTTCATTAGGATGCCAAAGAACAAACTAGTGTAGCCCCCAAGGCTCGTCCTGATATTTAGTAAAACTATTAGCCCGAGTCTTAAGTAGCTTTCTGACTTTGGGTATTCTGACTTACAGAAAGTATGTTCCTATAACCAGGAATTATTGTCCAATGTCTGTAATAAGCGGAGAGAGATCAAAGCTCTCCGGCTTAAAAATGCTGAGCTCAAGGTAGCCAAGGATGAAGATGAAGGTAAACATTTCGAGATTCAAACCTTTCCTTTTGCTTTTTAATGTCGAATTTTTCTGAACTGTTGTTCTTTTTTGACTTAAAACGTTGGTGAAACTATCCATCGCTATGATTGAAGAGGCCGAGAACCTCAAGACCTTGGGGGTGGAGAACAAAGGACTTCGCCAAGAGCTGGAAAAACTCAAGGTGGATCATGAAACGAGCATAGCTCAAGTCCTGGAATCCTCCTCCATGGCCATTGAAGAGCGCGATTGCAAGATTGCTGCTCAAGATAAAGTTATCTCGGACCTCAAGAATGAGGTTGATAGAGAGAAGGATATCTCCCAAGCACTTCGGGCTGAACTCCAGAGTCTCCGGGAGGAGAAAGCCAAGATTGACGACGTCATTCTTGGTAAGTTTCATCTATCTGACTTATTATTTCCTCGACTTTTATCAATGTCGGTTTTCCTTATCTTCATTTTGTGTATAGGTCCTCTGAACCTGACAGACTCCTCCTCGTCCGAGCCCCGCACTGACCGGCTTACCCAAGTCGGTGATCTTCTTCATGACTACCGCCAATCCCTTGAGGATATTGGCGAGTCTCTCAGGATTCCAGACATGCCAAGCATGTCGGACTTCCAGGTGCAGGAGAAGGCCAAGGAGATACCGCAGCTCGTTCGGGACTGGAACATGTCCTACGCGCGGACTGCCGCACAGAATGCCCTCTCCATGGTCATGAGCCACCATGGAAACATGGAAATATGGCAAGTGACTAAAGGGTACTACAAGGTAGACGAAGACGGCCAGGAGCAAGACCCTCAAGCCATCATGCACTCCTGCGCCGGATATGGGTGTCACATAGCTGATCTGACCAGCTACGAGATCCCCTTCTTCACCCGCGTGGATACTCTGCCTCCTCCTGCAGAAGAAACCGAAGAAGTTTCCGACGATGAACGCACCAACTCGGATGCGGATATCTCGGAACGATATCAAGGCGGAGTAACCAGCGAGCCAGTAGATCCTTCATCTCCTCCTACATCATAGACCACAAACTTATGTATTATTCTGTGAAAGAACATGATGCGTTTTGTAAATATGAAGTACTATGACTTTTTGTTAGTGCTAAGTTTTTTTATTCAGCACTTTTGTTTTAGACTTTTTGTGTCCTTGAAATGCTTGCATAAGCACTTAGAATTTTTCGTCTCTACTTATCGTTTATCTGGCTTTCCGCCTCGTCCCTTTCGTGAGCCGGCTAAACCTTCAGCCGGAAACTTTGCCGAGCAATGGAGCTCAATTGCTAAACCAGTTTAAACTCGGAAACAAAGCCGGCTTCTAGTACCAACAATTCACTACTCGGAAAATACCCGCATCCAGCAATCAGACAAAAAACCTAAGTAAAGACTAGAATTTTTTAGAGTTATACCCGAAGGTAGCAGTTTTAGAGTCGGAAATCTAAACCAGAACGAACATGAGCATAAAGTACTTTCAAGCATTCTGGGATTTTCGACTATGATATGATCATTAGGAAATAAGATGGTAAAAACTTCTCAGGAAAACTTTGAGGTAACCAAAACTTTTATTTCTCACAAAACATGTACATATGTATGATTACAAAGAAGGATAAACTAAGAATAAAAGGAACATAGCCGAGCAATATTCCATGGTCTGTCTAACTCATCCGGATTTGTACTGCCTCCAGCTCTCTTTCTCTTCTTAGTAGCAGGTCTTTCTTTGACTGGCCTCATGTCAGTTAAGTAGTACGATCCATTGTGCAATACTCGACTAACTAAAAAGGGCCCTCCCCATACTGGGGAAAGTTTGTGCTTTCTTTGTTGCACAAGCCGGAGAACCAAATCACCTTTATTAAAAGATCTAGTTCGGACTCTCTGGCTATGTTACTTGCGTAACTTCTGTTGATAGGCTGTAGATCTTATTTCAGCAACGACGCGAACTTCTTCGACTAAGTCGAGATCATTTTGTCGAGAAATCTCGGCATCCTCTTCGATATACGTGGCCACTCTAGGAGAAGTATGAATTAAATCACTAGGAAGAACTGCTTATGTGCCATAGACCAAGAAGAAATGTGTATATCCTATTGACCTGTTCGGAGTTGTTCGCAAACTCCAAATTACAGAGGGTAGTTCCTCTGCCCAAGCCCCCGCAGCACGTCTCAGTGGTGCTTCGAGTCTTGGTTTCAAGCCTTGTAGAATTAAACCATTTGTTCTTTCGACTTGTCCGTTAGCCTGTGGATGTGCGACTAACGCAATGTCAAGCCGGATATTTTGCTCATCACAGAATTCAGCCAGTTCTCCTATAGAAAAGTTACTCCCGTTGTCCGTGATAATGCTATGCAGATAACCATACCGGATTATAACATCCTCGACAAATCTTTTGGCTGTTGCTCCATCACAACTAGTGACAGGTTTAGCCTCGATCCACTTTGTGAATTTGTCCACCATAACTAAGAGGTACGTGAATCCACTTGGTGCTTGTTTAAAAGGTCCTACCATATCAAGCCCCCAGACCGCAAAAGGCCATGCTATAGGTATTGTTCGTAGCTGATCAGCCGGAACATGGGCTTACTTGGCGTACTTTTGGCAGCCTTTGCATGTCTTGACTAATCGTTCGGCATCTGCCTGAGCTGTAAGCCAGAAAAATCCATGTCGAAAAGCTTTTGCCACTAAAGATTTGGCTGCAGCGTGGTGACCAGACTCGCCTTCGTGGATTTCTCTTAAGATCTCCACTCCTTCTTCTGGAGATACACAGCGCTGAAAAACCCCAGAAACACTCCGTTTATGGAGCTCACCTTTAACAATAGTGTAGGCTTTTGCTCGTCGGATAATCTGCCGGCTCAGGACCTCGTCTTAGGGTAATTTGCCATCTACCAAGTAATCAAGGTAGGGTTGAGTCCAGCTGGGAATTACAGCCAGAACTGCTATTAAAGGTGAGTCGGATTTGGTCGGATATTCCTCATCTACTCCCTTTATCGAGGGAACTTTGAGGTGCTCTAAAAATGCGCCATCCGGGACCTCTTTCCGTGCAGAGCCTATTCGAGATAGTGCATCTGCTTCCTCATTTTCTGCTCGAGGGATATGTTGAACTTCAAACCCTTCGAACGATTTAGATAGATCATCCACGACAGCTTTATATGCTGCCATGTGCTTATTTGCATTACAAATATCCGAGACTTGCTGAGCAACAAGATCCGAATCTCCGTAACACATCAAACGTCGGATGCCAATATCCTTGGAAATCCAGAAGCAGCAGTGCTTCATACTCGGCAATATTGTTTGTTGCTGTGAAGTGGATCTGCAACACATATAATAGTTTATCTCCGTGGGGTGATTTGAGCACCACGCTAGCCCCCGAGCCCCCTCGAGCCTTAGACCCATCAAAAAAGAGGGTCCAGTATTCCGACTCAGGGAGGACCATGTTCTCCTTCGTCTCTGTCCAATCAACGACAAAGTCAGCAAGGATCTGGGATTTGATTGCTGTCCGAGGTTTATACTCAATATCGAAAGCTGATAGCTCTATGCCCCATTTGGCGACACGTCCTATGGCGTCGCTGTTGTTGATTATGTATCTCATGGGAGCTTTGCTCACCACGGTAATTGGATGCTCCTGAAAATAGTGTCGTAACTTACGAGATGCTAGGAAAACACCGTAAGCCAACTTTTGATAGTGCGGATATCCCTGTTTTGATTCTATCAAGACCTCGTTGACAAAATAAGTCAGACGCTGCACCAGGTGTTCCTGACTTTCCTCTGGTCTCTCCACCACCATGACGATACTAACGACCTTATTTGTCGCAACAATATAAAGCAACATCGGTTCCTGAGGTTCCGGCGCTGCAAGGATAGGAGCAGATGAGAGTACTTTCTTCAGGTCTTGTAGTGCAGCTTCAGCTTCGTCAGTCCAGACAAAATCTTTGGTCTTCTTCAGGAGTTTGTATAATGGTGCGGCTCTTTCATCAAGCCGTCTTACAAATCGACTGACCGCAGCAATGCAACCAGTTGATCTTTGTACGTCCTTCAGGCGAGTTGGCCTAGAAATATTGAGAATAGCCTTGATCTTGTCGCGGTTCACCTCTATGCCTCTTTGAGACACGATGAAACCTAACAATTTTCCGGCTGGTATTCCAAAGAAGCATTTCTTCGTGTTAAGCATGATGTTGTATTTCGTAGATTGGCGAACGTCTCCTCCAAGTCGGAAATCAATGTTTCCTTCTTTTTGGACATGACCGCGATATCATCCACGTATGCATGTACATTGCGTCCGAGTTGGTCGTGGAGGCAACGTTGCATCGTGTGCTGGTACGTAGCTCCTGCGTTCTTCAGCCCAAAGGGCATTGTAACAAAACAGAAGGTTCTGAAGGGTGTTATGAATGAATCTAGATTTTGTTAGATTCCTTCATCCGTATTTGGTGATAACCGGAATATGCGTCGAGAAAATAGAGGAGTTCCGAGCCTGCCGTAGAATCGATAACTTGATCAATTCTAGGCAGAGCGAACGGATCTTTTGGACAAGCCTTTCTCAAGGCAGTATAATCAACAAACATCCTTAAATCAGTGGTGTCCTTTTTAGGGACCATTACAGGGTTGGCCGACCAATCAGTATGGATGACCTCTTCTATGAATCCGGCTAACTCGAGCCACGCTAGTTCCTTAGCTATTGCCTTACGCTTTTCATCACCAAACCGTCGTAAGGACTGTTTGACGGGTTTAGCGTTCGGGTTTACATTTAGAGAGTGCTCGGCAAGTTCCCTAGGTACTCCGGTCATGTCAGATGGCTGCCATGCGAAGATATCTTGATTTGCTTGGAGGAACTTGACGAGCGCGCTTTCCTATGCGCTACTTAGGCCTACGCCTATCTGGGTCACCTTGGAGGGGTCGTCATCCTTCAACGGTGTTGTCTTCATCTCTTCTGATGCCTTGAACTCCGGATTTGGCTTTGTCACCTCCTTCTTCATCGCAGGCATCTCGGACGGATCTATGCTCTTCTTGATCTCCTGGTACTCTTGGGTGTGCACCACGGCTTCGGCAAAGGCGGCATTTCCATCCTCGCATTCTCGCGCCTTCTTCGGGTCTCCCCTGATGGTGATTACGCCGTTGGGACCTAGAATTTTCATCATATTGTAAATGTAACACGGACGAGCCATAAAAGCCCAGTAAGCCGGACGTCCGAATATAGCGTGGTATGCGCTCTTGAACAGGACCACTTCGAAGGAAAGTGCCTCCGTCCGATAATTCTTTGGTGTTTCAAAAGTAACATCCAAAGTGATCTCTCCCAGGGAATTAGCCTGTCTTCCTGGGACAACTCCGTGAAAGATCACAGAGCTGTGGTTCAGCTGTGTTTCCAAGATCTTCATCCGGCATAGCGTTTCGACATAGAGAATATTGATGCTGCTACCACCGTCCATGAGGGTCTTGGAGAAACCATAACCATCAATAAGTGGATTGACGATTAAGGCATATTTTCCTTGCCTATGTAGCTTAGGCGGATGATCAGCGCGGTCAAACGTTATTGCCACTTCCAACCAGTCCAGATACTGAGGGACAGCCGGAACTATTGCGTTGAGCTCATGGAGAACTGCTTTCTTGACCTTTGCTGGTTGAGATCCGAGGAAGGTGACGTAAGTGTCCTTCTTGGTGGGAAAAGTTTTCTTCCCTTCCGACTTGGGATTTGAAGCGTCGGCTTCCTCCATGTCGGAATCTTCCTTGGTCTCTTTGTCTTTTTCGGGATTTTTCTTTCCCTTCTTCCGCTTAGCTTTGTAGCCCGCGGTATCATCTCTCTTGATGTTGTCGTTAAAACGACATTCAGCGTTGGTGTGGGATGAGCCCCCATTGGCGTCCAAATGATGCACACATGGGTTATTGGCGATGTCGGCCCAAGTGTAGGTTTTTCCTGGTTGTTGCTCTCCTCTACCTTGGACCCTTGATGTCCCACGGCCACGCCCGTGGCCTCCGCCACGTCCTCCTCGTCCTCCAGACCCGGAAACAGTAGTGACTACCGCTGTCTCCGCGTTGGGTTTTTCTTCCGAGGTATTTTTGCGCTTCTGAGCTTGTTGCTTTGGTTGTTTTGCCGACTGAGGCACAACCAGGGCATTGAGTAATCCCTCTGCATCATCGTCAGCATCTGCATACTTGCCCGCTGTTTCTATCATTTCTCCCAGATCAGTAACCTTGTCACACTTCAAGCGATGGCACAGTAAACCAATTGGGAGACCTGCGATGAAAGCTTCAATCATAGTTTGATCGTTTACTCCTTCGCAGGAGTTCTTGGTGTCAATCCATCATCCGAGGTAATCCCAGCAAGTTTCTCCGGCTTTCTGGGTGCAACGCTGTAGGTCTCCAACCGTACAGGGCCTCCGATATGTGCCTTCGAAATTCCGAAAGAACGCATTTTGTAAGTCAAACCAGTTGTGGATGGTGTTCGCCGGAAGCTCATTGAGCCATGATCGTGCCGTCTTCCTCAGCATGAGTGGGAGATATCGAGTTGCGACCAGGCTGTTTCCGCCTTTGGCGATGCAGCAAGCTTGGAAGAAATCCTGTAACCAGGTGTCTGGCCGAGCAATGCCGTCGTAAGCTTGAATATGTCTTGAGATAGCAAATCCTTCCGGGAACTTTGTAGGTCTGATGCGTGGTCCGAAGCACTTTGGGCCCATGTACACGTCATCGTTTTTGTAGCGCCGAGCCTCTATGTTGGAGTTGATCCTATGCCTTGCGTCGTTCGGGGATAGGGATCGTCCCGAATGCCGGCTTTGGCTGCGGTGCCTTGGAGCCGGACTTCGGCTTCTGCCACCACCTCCTCCGCCATGTCCTCCTTGACCTCCGTGGGGGCCGTTTTGATAACTGTGTGGTGGAGAGGGTGGTGCAGCGGGGTAGTTTCCGGCTGATCGCCGGCCTCCGTCTCGAACGTCATTATTCCGATTCCGGGGAGGGTCTTGACTACGACGAGCCCCCTGCCGGCTTGTACCTGCATGGTTTCTGTCGTTCCTTCGTCCGTGTTCCCACCATAGTGAGGCTCAGCCGGACGGTTCTCATGTCTAGGAGGCGGCATTCTCTGACGATCCTCCTCCCGACGTTTCTCTTTATCTTCTCCCCTTTGATCCTTAGATTCTCGTCGGGGAGGATTCGTCGGATTCAGGGCAGCGATGACGTCTTTCTCGACCGCTGGTGCGACATTGCCCCAACCGCGTGTGGTTTTGTGATGTTGTCCTGAAGATCCGCTTCTCGAATAATTGTCTTCCCGTCGTTCGGGGCGATAATACTGCTCCGAAACATAATGGGGTCTTACGCCAGCCCATGCCGGATCCGTGCGAAATTGGTCAGCATCTAAGACCAGTTTTTGACTTCCGGACAGGGCGACCTTTTGCTGCTCCAGTCCCATGTTGAGTAGCTTGATACCCAAACGGATCTCCTCTGGTCCTGGATTAGCCGATAGAATTTCTCGGGCTGCCACGGTATTTTGTACCGGTGTTGGGTATACCCAATCTCCGTTTCTATCTTTCCGTGGCTTCCCCATCTCATCTCCAAAAAGGACGGCACGGACACATGGGAATTGGTTGTCATCTATGTTATGCTTTCGTGTCTTTTGATGCAGACGAGACATGTACTCCTTGTTCGACATGCGTTTCTTCTCCACCTTGATGTTTTTGGCTTCATCGAGGAGTTGTTGACGACGTGCTTCTAGGGCTTGCGCCCTTTCATCTAGCTCATCTGCAGTAAGTTCTGCAGCTGTAGGGATAGGTGTGGTTAATGCGGCATCAATGAGTTTACGCGCACCTTCAGTGATCACGTGTCCATCCACCGATGCTTCTTTTTTCAGCTCGTCGTGGATAAGTGCTCCGTCCGAGTCTTCTTCGTATTCCTCAGCAATCACCTCCTCTGTCAGAGGGTCTTTTGCCGGGGTCTTGTTTTTCTTGTTCTTCTTCTTTGCCTTCTTGGCAGCTCCGGTAGCAAAGACGGCTTTGGGTCCGTTTCCCAGAGTCAAGCTCTGATCGGTACTTTCGGACATCTGGACTTCGGGATTATCTCCGACGTCCATGTCATCCTGCGGTTTGGGAGAGTGTTCCCCGGATCCTTCATCCATGGTATCTCCTTCTTCTGCAGCTTTGGAGTTGTACTCCTCTTCATATTCCGCGGAGAACTTTCGAAAATCTGCTGACGTCATCGACTCATCCGAGGATGCGGGTACGTCGGCATTTGTTCCAATTGCCTCCAGCACCGAGTCAGTGTTTTCTCCAGCATCGGCAGAGCTGGATCCGGATCCCACGTATCCGACAAAGAGCGACGCATGCTTCCTGAGGTACCTGCGGCTTTCGCGATCAGCCATATCGAAACTTTTGATGGTCTCGAGGATTGCATCTGCGCTTTCGCCTTGCAGTATCATACTTCGTAGTGTGTACCTTAGGAAAGGCATGTCTGTTCCGGCATCATCAGAGCCGGAATCAGTGTCGTTGATATGCTCCTCCTGGATCTCGACTTCCACGGGTGGGTCGATCTGGGATTCGGCTCCTCCGGGGAGATCCACTCCAGATTCGACGTTGACCGCTAGGTCTTCTTCAGGTTCGGGTTTCTCTCCGCAACTGGTGCGGGATGGGTAGGATTAGGGTTTTCTGAGATCCGGAACTCTGCCGCCTCCACGGACAAAGGGGACCCAGAAAATTCATCTGCCTCTATCATCACCGCTGGGGTGGGTTGGGCAGGTTCAGCGAAACCGATGTAGACATCGATCTCGCCAAAAGACATGATTGTGTAGTTAGTCACGGCCTCCTTTGCCGGAATCCAAGTCTCGTCGAGAATGATGAGAGGGACGTTGTTGGCGTAGAGGATGCGACCGACGGCGATGGTCTCGCCGATTCCGATTCTTGCAGATTCCGCTCGGAACATAGATCTGAAGCTCACTTGCCCCACGGTGGGCACCAACTGTTGTCGGATTGATGACAATTACGCCATGAGGGGGTCCTCGAGGCGTGCGAAAGAGAGGGGGGTGATACATACGGTATTCTGGGACGGTGAGCACACAAGTTTACCCAGGTTCGAATCCGCCGGCTTTGGACGGATCCTACTCCTGCTAGCAATCCAGTAATACGGCAGAGCCGAAATATGGGTTACAAGGGTTTCGCCTGTGCGAGTTGAGGGTCTAAAGTATTGGGTGTTATCTGATGCCCTAAAGGCTCTCCCTAGGATGGCTTATATAGATATCCGGCCTAGGGTTTACAGGAGAGATCTATCCGGCTACGACTAAGAGTCTGTTACAGAGTACATCTTGAACTACAAGTAACATTATGGGCCTAAGTCGGTAAGTCTTTTGGGCCTCCCCGTAGCCGGATTGGACTCCGTCTTCTCTCCCTGACTGGGCCACCCGTGAAGTAAAGCTCTAACCCGAAGTGGGCCACCCTGGTCAGTGAGGAACTGTGAGGATACCCGAAAAGTATATCCCCAACACCGCCACCACTAGATTCCACGAAACAGCACCAGAAACTCCGTTCTGGCACCCTGCCAGGACGGGGAATTGGAGGAGATCATCGCCATCATCATCACCATCGCTTCTCCATCGACCATCCATGTTTCCTCCATCTATGAGTGAGTAATCCCCCGCTGTAGGCTATGGGGATGGTAGGGATTGGATGAGATCGTTCATGTAATGGCATCAGATTGTTAGGGCATGGTACCTAGTATCTTTTATTAGTGCTTTATGACTTTGTTGCAACTTGTTGTGCTTAATCCTTGTCACTAGGACCCGAGTGCCATGATTTAAGATCTGAATATGTTATTGATTCATGATGATAGTATTGTTTATGATCTTATCTGCAAGTTGTATACACACGTTGTTGTCCGGAACCAATGGCCCCGAAGTGATAGAAATCGGGATAACCGGAGGAAATGGCTTTGATGTGAGGATCACATGTGTTCACAGAGTGTTAATGCTTTGCTCCGGTGCTCTATTACAAGCAACACCTTAATTGCCGGTAGTTCCCTTGAGGCCCCGCTGCAAACGGGCTGGCAGGACAAAAGATGTTGTGCAAGTTCTCATTGCGAGCACGTATGACTATATATCGGACACATGCCTAGGATTATCTAGTACTTGGATGCTTTATCTTATTTATCTACAATTGCCCTATGTTCTGATTGCTATGTGAATTGTCTTGTCCATGCAACGCCCGTCCATCCATCCCTATGCCTACCGCACTCGAATCCTACTGTTTACTACTATTGTTACTGTTGTCTTTACTTTACTACTGCTGTTACTTTACTATTCCTACTACAAAACCGTCGCTACTGATAAACTACTGTGAGCAAGATTGTTTCCAGGTGCAGCTGAATTGACAACTCAGTTGTTAAGGCTTATAAATATTCTTTGTCTCCCCTTGTGTCGAATCAATAAATTGGGTTTCACTTCCCTCGAAAATACTGCGATACACCCCCTATACTTGTGGGTCATAACCTCCCTGGTACAATTCCATGGAAAACCACATTGCTATGGTTCAGCTGGCTTTCCGATATTCTCATGTGGTGCAGGCTCTCGACATAGAGAATGTCGATGCTACTACCACCATCCATGAGGATCTTGGAGAACTCATAGCCGTCTATAAGAGGATTGACAACCATAGGGTACTTTCCCTGCCGATGCGTCTTTTACGGGTGATTGCTTCGACCGAAGGTGATGGTTACTCCTGACCAATCTAGAAACTGGGGGACAGCCGGAACCGTGGCATTAAGCTCATGGAGAACTGCCTTTTTGACCTTTCCTGGTTGAGTTCTGAGGAAGAAGTCATAAGTGTCTTTCTTGGTAGGATAGTTCTTTTTTCCATCTGACTTAGGTTAATGTCTTCCGCCTCTTCCATGTCAGAATCTTCTTTGGGCTCCTTGCCTTTCTCGGAACTCTTCTTTCCTTTTCATCGCTTGGCTCTATAGCCAGTGGATTCGTCTTTCTTGATGTCATCATTGAAACGACACTCATTGTTGGTGTGGGAAGAACCCCCGTTCCCGTCCGGGTGATGAACACAAGGATTGTTGGCAATGTCAGCCCAGGCATAGGTTTTCCCTGGTTGTTGATCGCCTCTACCCTAGACTCAAAAAGTTCCAGGACCTCGTCCATGGCTACCTCCGCGCCCTCCTCAGCCTCTAGGCCTGAAAGTTGCATTGATAGTAGCATTTTCCGGATTGGGCTTGTCCTTAGAGGTGTTCTTGCGCTTCTGGGTCTGCTGCTGCTCCTTTGGTTGCTTCAAGTTTGGTACAGTTTGTCGTGGTTTTTGTCTGTTTGGTACAGCAGGCCCTGTGAATCATCGGCATCAGCGTATTTGTTGTCTGCTTCTATCATATCACCCAAGTCGGTAACTTTGTCACGGTTGAACTGGTGACACATCAGTCCGACTATTAATCCTGCAATAAAAGCCTCGATTGTAGTATGATCATTGACTCATTCATAGGAGTTTTCCATGTCGATCCATCGTGCAAGTCTCTGATAGTGCAGGGCCTTGATGACTGCTAGACTACAAATAAATTATAGATAGTTTCAAAATAAGAGTATCGAAGCCACAGAGAAACATTTCGTTAGGTCTTTATGCCCCTCGTCACTCTGTACCAAAGGATACTTGTAAGCTGCCTTCGATTCAAGTAAAGGGTGTTTGAAAGGTTTTGTGTTTGTGTGCAAGAAAGTAATAAAACAAATAAAGTAAAACAAGTAACAAAAGGCATTTGGAAACAGTGTGGGAACTCAATTTGGATACAACGTTCTTGGGGATGTAGGATATACCACTAGCATGTGGTAATTAATCATAATTAGGATAATCTAATTGTTTCGTCATGATATGTCTGGGGAGAGTTCCATAGTAAGATGTTCACTACAATACTCGTGAGCAGTCACTTCTTGAATCAGGTAATGAGGTCATCTCTAAATAACCACTACGATGCCCGATAGCATTCACTCATAGAGACCACCACAATTAAGGGTTTCCCCATGGATATCGTAATTAGCTTAGTGAATCTATTTTAATTACCCCTTTGACCGTGCAGGTTATAAGCCAATGCTTGTAGTCACAAAATTTACACTTGACATACTCCCATAGACGTCCTAAGGGTATATCCCTCTCTTTATACCCGAAGGCAAATGATATGTGGCCGACAACACATACCATCTAAAGAGAGAGAGAGAGAGATCAAACACAATATCATAGATCAAATGGATCATGGACCAAAGTAATAGATCATCTTTATTTCATTTCATAATAATGCTTGGGTTTCTCCATCTCCCCAAGAACAAAGGGAACAACTCACACATGGAAGAAATCGACAACATCATCATATTCAAATGGATGGATAAAAGTACGAGGATAAATCTAGTGCAAACCACAATTGTATTTGGAATTACAACAAGATCTAATGTATAGAATATGGGAATGTTAATGGTGATGGCGATGCAGCGGTTTATGATGAAGGGGATGATGTGATGTCCTCCAATAATCCGTGAAGCAGGAATGATTTTCCCTTCTCCTAGTTCCTCCTCTAGATCCCTCTTTGGCGTGGTATTTTTCGAGGCTAGAAGTTTTGGTGAATGTCGGATCTCAGATCCATATTCACGTGGTGAGAGTGTTTAACAAGGTGGACACGCTGACAGGTGGTACAGGCGGATGGTACGGGCAAGCCCCACCCATACCATAGGTCGTTAAACCCTCTATAGCTTTCCTTTGTTTCATCTCTTCTCCTAGATGCAAGGAAAAACATTTAAATAACATTTATCACTTGGAAATATCATATTTCTACATAATATGACATTTCCAATTGATATATTCACAAAATACCTAGTAATCTAGGATCATGTTAAAACAAGGACAAAAAGTGTACGCGAGTGCATTAAAATACCTAAAATCCTACTCTACTTGTGCAAAAACATAAGGTAAATATTCTTCAAAATTGGACTCATCAACTTCCCCAAGCTAGACTCTTGCTTGTTCCCGAGCAAGATGGTGGATTATGGGCAAGGTCATCATGTTCATGAGGAACGAGTCATTACAATAAATGAGGAAATTTTAAGAATAATTGCAATATCAAATATAGAACTTCATCATGAGTTATATCACACTCTCACACATCACATGACTTATAGGCTTCCACACCTTTTTGTATCAATAGTTTATAAGAGGTTTTGAAGATTAGGCGTATTATAAAATCATCAAATTTGATTAGATGAGCACTTGATTTGGGTAATGAATAATTCATGATCATTGCTTGAGTAACTTTTTTCAACTTGCACTTTTCTTTTATTGTAATTCTTTGATAACACTGCCTTTTTCTGTTTGTTCAACAATGACACTAGATCATGTTAATACTCTATATGGCTCTTCTTGGTTCAAACTTATGACTATAACATGCTAGCAAGATTTCCTTCTCATAATTTATCGATACTTTGTTGGTGTGGAAGACCCTAAATCATAACAGTGGTACAAGTATCATAGCACTCAACCTAAATCATATATCTAATACAATAATCATGAATCAAAATCACTTCAAATATCACAAGTATCAAAACTCAGCAGATATAATTCTTTCCTTGAACTAAAGGAGGTTGATGATGCAACTAATGTAAATTCTAGAATTACGATCGTAATATGCGTGCAAGAAAATAAACATGCTAAAATCTTGAAGATAGATTAAAAGGTATTATAGATCTCCCCAAGCTTGTAATCAATTCAGTGGGATCAAATAATCCCTCATGATTTTTCGATATTGTAATGTTCTTCAAGGTGAAGGCAAGGTATTAGAGACAGCAGCACAAAGCTTTTTGTTCATTTCCTCTAGAGAAGATATGCAGCGAAGGCACTTCTGTGGGTCAGAATGCATGGAGTACATTGCATCAGCGACCTTACCCAGCACTTTCGTTGAGTTCCTTCTTGCCTTCCAAATCTAGGAGGATTTTGCTCATGACTTCATGATGGAGAAGTTCTTCTTTCTGGTTCTTCTCTATCTTGCGAAGGCGCTGCTCGGTCTCTAAGATTTTGGAGCCAACATGTATGTGATATATTGCAAATGTATCTATAATTTTTGATGTTCCATGCTTGGTTTTATCTACTTTCTTGTGTTTTGTCCACACTTTGGAGTACTTTTCATATGATTTCTTGGACTAACCTATTAACAAGAGCCACAGTGCCAGCTGCCTCTTTTCTGCTGTTTTTGGTTCCAGGAAGTTAGAAAATGAATATTCTCGGAATTGGACGGGACAAAAGCCAAAGTTATTATTTTACCGGGGGACACTTGGAGCCAGAATACGAGACGGATAAGGGCCAGAGGGCGGCCACACCACCTGGCCGCGCGGCCAGGCCTAGCCCGCGCCAGGGGGTGGTGTGGCCAGCCTAGGCACCCCCTCGGCCTCTCCTTCCTCCTATATATTGCCTCTCATACAGAAACCCTAAGTACCCGATCAAAATTCCACGAAAGAGTCTATAGCCTCCGTCATCTCCATCCCTAGATCGGCAGGGATTTTAAGCTCTTCCCGGCACCCTGCCGAAGAGGGGAATTCACCCTGGAGACCTTGTTCATCATCATGCAAGCCTACGGTGTGATGTGTGAGTAGTTCATCTCTGGACTACGGGTCCATGTAGTATCTAGATGGCTGGTTCTCCTCCTTTGTGCTATCATGTTTAGATCTTGTGAGCTCCGTTCATGATCAAGATCATCTATTTGTAATCATACATGTTGTGTTTGCGAGGATCCGATGGATATTGAGATTCTATTTCAGATTGATTATTGATTCTATCATCTCTTTGTTATTTGTGATCTTGCATGCTTTCTGTTGTTAGTAGCTATCTTGGCCAAGTAGATGCTAGCAACTCCAAGAGTTAGTATTTATGCTCGATAGTGGGTTCATGCCTCTGGTAATCTGGGGAAGTGACAGAAATCTCTAAGGTACTAGATGTGTTGTTGCTACTAGGGAGAAAACAACAATCCTTTGTTCATAGAACAATCGTATTATTTACTTTACACGCAATTTGTAAAGCAATAATTTGTTGCTTACAACTTAATACTGGAGGGGGGTCAGATGATAACCTGAAGGTGGATTATTAGTCATAGATGCAGTTGGATGGCGGTCTATGTATAATGTTGTAATGCCCAATCAAGTCTCAAAGGAGTCAAGATGATTAGTATATGCTTGTATGCTTTCTCGATGTTTGTCAATTGCCCCGCTGTAATTTGTTCACCCAACATGTTATCTATCTTAAGGAGAGCCACCTCTAGTGAACTATGGACCCCGGTCCTTTCTTTTACTTTCAATGTACAAACTGTTTACTGCTTTGTGTTTACTTTCTGCAAACTATTACTTCCTTCCATTCGATACATTTAATCCTTTGTTTTCAGCAAAACCGGTGAGATTGACAACCTCATCGCAAGTTGGGGATAGAGTTCTATGGTTGTGTTGTGCAGGTCTCCACGTTGCTGCTTGCACCGGTAGTGCGCCCTGCCAACGTTCAGCTAGCTATACCTTTGGGGTGTTTCCTTGCTCCTACTGGATTGATAACCTTGGTTTCATAACCAAGGGAAACTTACTGTTGTGATCATCATACCTTGCTCTTGGGGTTCCCCAACGAGCTCGACATCAACCACGAGTCAGCAAGTATTTTTCAGGCGCTATTGCCGGTACTTTGTTATTTTTGTTTTGCTTAGTTTACTTTTGTTTTGTTTGCTTGTTTCTTTATCAAAAACACAAAAAAATTAGTTTTACTAGTTTGCTTTCTTTATTAAAAACACAAAAAATGGATACTCTTGAAAACACTAAGTTGTGTGACTTCACTAGCACCAACAACAATGATTTTATGAGCACACCTATTGCTCCACCTGTTCTTGAAGCTACTTTCTTTGAGATAAAACCTGCTTTACTCAATCTTGTTACGAGAGAACAATTTTTTGGTATTGGTAATGAAGATGTTGCTGCCCATCTAAATAACTTTGTTGAACTTTGTGAGATGCAAAAGCATAGGGATATAGATGGAGATATTATTAAACTAAAATTGTTTCCTTTCTCTTTGAGAGGAAAAGCTAAAGAATGGTTAAATTCCTTAACTAGGAATATTATTGATTCTTGGACTAAATGCAAAGATGCTTTCATTGGAAAATACTATCCTCCTGCTAAGATTATATCTATGAGAAGTGAAATAATGAAGTTTAAACAATCTGATAATTAACATGTTGCTCAAGCTTGGGAAAGAATGAAATCTTTGGTAAAGAATTGTCCCACTCATGGACTGACTGCTTGGATGATCATCCAAACCTTTTATGCAGGATTGAACTATTCCTCAAGGAACCTATTGGATTCTGCTGCTGGAGGTACCTTTATGACCATTACTTTGGGTGCTGCAACAAAGCTTCTGGATAATATGATGGTTAACTATTCTGAATGGCATACTGAAAGAGCTCCACAAGGTAAGAAGGTAAATTCTGTTGAAGAAACCTCATCCTTGAGTGATAAGTTTGATGTTATTATGTCTATGCTTGTTAATGGGAAAGCCCATATTGATCCAAATAATATTCCCTTAGCCTCTTTGGTTGCTCAAGAAGAGCAAGTTGATGTGAACTTTATAAGAAATAAAAAGTTTAGCAACAATGCCTATAGGAATAATTTTGGTAACAACAATTATAAGCCATATCCTCCCAACAATGGTAATGCTTATGGAAATTCCTACAACAATAGGAGTGCTCCCTCTGAACTTGAAGTTATGCTTAAAGACTTTATTAGTAAACAAACTGCTTTCAATAAAACTATTGAGGAAAAACTCTCTAGTGCTGAAAGAAATATAGCATCTTTGGCTGAAGCTCAATCTTCTTTGAATAAAATGGCTGCTAAACCTGAAACTAATGATAATCCCTTTGAAGCTACTAATGCCATACAAGTAAGAATTGATGAAAATGTTAGACTATTAGCTGATTTGCATGCTAAGTGGGAAAGAGAAGATGAAATTGCTAGAAACATTAGTGTTTCTACTATCACCACCACTAGTGTTGAGGCTAGTAATAGTTCTACTACCTTAGATGATAAATTCGATTTTGATCTTGATGGTTGCAACATCTCTGAAGTTATTAAGTTCCTACAAAAGCCTGCTAAAAGTCCTAATGCTAGTGCTATGAACATGGCCTTTACAAAACACATTATTGATGCTCTCATAAAGATTAAAGAAGAAAAGATGAAACATAAAGCTTCTATTCCTATAAAACAAGAAGATGGTTGGGAACCCATCATTAATATGAAAGTGGATGATTTTGATTTCAAAGCTTTATGTGATCTTGATAGTAGTGTCTCTATTATGCCTAGAAGGATTTATGATATGCTTGATTTGCCACCAATTGAAGATTGTTATTTGAATGTCCCACTTGATGATAATGCTAAAAAGAAACTCATCGGGAGTATTAATGATGTTCTTATTATGCTTAACAATGCCTATGTCCCTGTTGATTTCTATGTTTTGGATGTTGAATGCAATGCTTCTTGTCCTATTACTTTGGGAAGACCTTTTCTTAGAACTGTTGGTGCCATTATTGATATGAAAGAATGCACCATTAAGTTGTATCATCCCAATTGTCTAACAATTGCAATGCTACTAACCTAGTCTATATATATGCTACTTCCTACATATAATTGTTGCATCATAATTATATCATGCTCATGTCATCATGCCACCTTGCATTTGAGCATCATATAAAACCCTTTTCATTTGGTTCTTATCTCATATGCATTATTAATTGTATTTGTCTCTTGATATATTGTATTTGGTTCTTGATAATTCTTGATGCCCAAGTTGGGTTGGGGCATATCTTTTAAATCCTTTCCACCTACTAACATGCTACTACTGCTTGTCCGGTGATCTCGTCTAAATCTACCACATATTCTTCATGGGTTCTTTCATTTGATTTGTGTTTGAGTCATGACCATGTGTATTTACGTGTGGATCCATCCAAATATGGCCACCCCTCCCATTCTAGTGCATATTCTCTTTTTCTCTCAAATATGCATGTGCAATTCTATCTCTATCTTTTCTAGTGTCACATGCAATCATAACCCCGTAACGCTAGTCACATGAAATGATGGATATTTGTGTGACAACTCCTTTCTTTCAAAATCCTTTATTTTATTTATTTATTTTGAGTGTTATTCGAATTTGGTTTAAATCCTGCTAACTGACCCGAGCATCCTCTCTATCATTTGTGAAAACCCCCAAAAGTGATATTTCTTTTACTCCATCTCTAATCTATTTGCCTCTTGATTTTTTTTGTCTAATCCTTTTGTTAATCCTAAACCTAGCTAAATCTGAATTCTACCTGTGAGTGTATGCGCCCCCACACACACACCATGTATCCTAGATAGTATATCTAGCTAGACCTAACCCTCTATTTTTTTGCTAGTTCATCTATCTAACCGAACCATCTAGCTCCACGCGGTGCACCGAGCCCCATCCATCGATCAAACCAGACCAACTCAGCCAGGAGTGGACAACCAGCCGAGTCCCCTGTTCCTCTTTTTCCTAGTGCCAAGCACGTGACCGAGACCACGCCTAGCTCCTGTCCCTCCCTCACCCACCTATTTTTGGCTGGCTTTAAAGCAAGCAACAACGGAGGATAAACCAGCAAACCTCAACCACCCCTCTCCAGCTACATCTCGATCTAGATCGACCTCCTTCCCCTTCTTTCTCTTCACGCCATCACCACCTCGCCAACGCCAGGCCATCGCCCTTGTCCACCCTCTGTCCCCTATGAACACCGGCCGATCCCTCCGCGCCATCGTGGCTGTAGAGGCGAAGGGACCTGCTGGAGCATCCCTGTGAAGACCGGTAAGCCACAGCCGCCCTGGAGCTCGACGCCGAACCAGCGCACACCGACGCTCGCCTCCGTTCTCGCGCAGTCGCCACCATCTCCTTCCTGTCCTCGCCACCGGCTCAAGCTAGCTAGGCTAGCTACTTGCCCGAGGTGAGCTCCACGTCCTTCCTTTATCGCCTTTGTCCTCGCAGTACTGGCCGTTTGCCGCGCCGTGCGCCCAGCAGCACAGACGCGCGCATGCCCGCGGATGCACATAGACAATAGTAGCTTGCGCGCAGCAGTTCCTGGTTCCATCGCATTTTTTTTGGCGAACTCCGTGTATCTCCGACCAACTTCCGCTTGTGCCGGCAAAGAGGGATGTTCCAGCAACGTGTAGCATCAGATCATGCACAAAACGGTGGTGTATATCTCTCGATCTTGTCGGCCAAAGTCAGCCTGATCTATCTGTAGAACTGGAGTTCCTTCATCAGTCGACGAACGCAGTTCCTGACCTCTGTTCTCCTTCGGTTTCCCGACATTCTCGTCCGTTACAGGCTATGTTCTTCACGTCCTTTTACTCGTGGAGGTACCAGCTCGCCGTCGTAGAGAACTCCGCTCGTTTTGATGCTTTACATCGCTCAGGGTCATCCACAGAAGATGCAAGCATTATTCTATCCGTCACGATCAGTTCGATAGTTTTTATAGTCAGTTAAAAACCCCTCTGTTCTCAGCTTCCTCACGTTCGTATCAATGATGTTCCGGCGAATCCTTTCTTGCTCTTATGTACTCCTATGTCCCATCTAATCTTAGAGACAAACGACAACTCATTTGGATCAAAGATGAGCTCGAATTTATCCTGAGAAGTTTGTTCCAGCTAGCAGTTTGCGCATGCACTGATGTTCAGTTTCGGCAGAATTAAACCGATCAGCCCCTGTCGTTTTTTTAAAAAAACATCCTTGGCTTTCTCAGCTCACCACCGAACTCCTTTTGGCTGTCCCATCCGCGCCAGGACCTCTCCCTTGCTGGTGGACAGCGCATAGCCAGCTACCTTCCCACTTAGAGCCTAAATACTTTTTCTTTTTTTCTAAATTTCAGAAAAGGTTTTATTTGTATAGTTCATATCTTTTTATTGCTTATTCCAAAAAAAATGTTTTATACATTAAATTTGATCAGAAAAATGTGAGGATTTCAAATATGCCATCAAAAATAATGTTTGACTACTTTAAATTTTTGAAATTGTTTAATTGCAGTAAAAATGTCTTTTCTTAATTAATTAATAACTTTAATTCTATAACTCCAAATTTGACAAATAATATGTCTAAATCGATCAGCACGACGAGCCTATTCTAACTATGCATTCCATGATATGAATTGCAGCATGCATCATTTAAATATTAAGTGGACAGTAAGTTATATGGGAGCAAAACATGACTAAAAACTTAATGAAATGCTTTATTCTTGTACCCCACATCTCACCTATGCCATGCTATGCTATGCCATGTAAATTGTGCATTATTCATCATGGCATGCTTGTTTTCTTGTCGCATTTGATTCATATGTTTGTGCACTATATTTATGTTGGCCCTTGCTTGTTTGGTTCTTCTTTTGAATAGACGCCGAGCAGGGGAAATATCAGGAATTCCAGGAGTACTACCCAGATCCGTCTCTCGCTTCAACTGAGCTGCCAGGCAAGCACTACCACATGCTTGCATACATATAGTACCTATTGCCTCTATCTTATTCTTGCATCATTGAGTCGCGATTGCATTAAATTGAATCCCAAGTACTGCATAGCCTTTACTTTTAAACCCCACTGAGCCTGTGCCTCAATCCCATGAGCCATTACTATAGGAGTTGTTTGAGCCAGGCGAGTCGTAGAACAGCATGTGTAGGGTATGTGAGTGTCTGATGGATAACGAGGTACCTAAACAACTTAACCTGAGTAGTAATGGGATAACTAATGAAAGAGGCACCAGTGGGCAATATCTGTTATTTGGTTTTTCCTGCCCACTTGTGTCCCGTAGGACCCCGAATACTTGATTCCTGTTCCTTGAATATTCGCACTATCCACATCCGGGAGGCCTTATTGACCCCCCTGAGACAGAGCTTGATTCATTTTTATTTCTTGGGGCCACAAAGTAGTTTGGGGCTTTATTACTATCCTGTACCTATGCCATGCTTTACTGCTTTATTTAAGATTGTGCGTGGAGCACCTGTACTGTTTTGGATGCGGAGTGTTTTTGCGGTATCGACAAGCCCAGTCACATTTTCGGGTTCCTAGTCGTTTATAGCCATTGACGCAAACCTTGGGTCCGTCTCGGAGTCGGCCAACTTCGTTGCGGGTAGCTTAATGGGGTGGCCCCCTGAAATATTTTATGAATCCTGTGATCGCTTTGTCGTGAATGCCTCGTTGTGTTTTGAGTTGGTTTTTCCGAGGTTGATCGAGTGTGTGTTGCTATTTGTGCACCCCTGTAGGGTAAATCTTTCTGAAAGCCATGTCCGCGGTTATGGACGACTTGGAGCACAGTTTCTCGATCATAGACAAGCATAACTAAAGTACCTCTTTTAATTTGACTAAATATCTGACTAGCAATTAGTGCCATACTCATGGAATGGTTAATAAAACTGCCAACTGGTGGGATGTTCATCCGCTTTCTCGTTGGTAAGCGAGAAGGAGGATGGATCTGTTACTTTATACTGTTATAACTGTTGTGTCTAATTAACGGACATCCGTCTATCATTGGTTAGGCGGATGGTTAGCGAGTATCTATAGGCTTGTTAGTTATTATCTTTTGCTGCAATTGCGTCACCCCAGGTATATGTCCCCTTTAGAGGCATAAAGACTTCCTGAGTACCCCTACGGTCTCACACGATAAATTGTTTGATTCAGATGAACAGGTGTATTCGCAAGATGGATACTGGGTGGAAGAGACAGATGATGTTGGCAACGATCACTTGGTGTAGAGATTCCGGGGATGGGGATCCGTGAGATCTGTGGGCGAGATGTGCTTAGTTATGTGGCATCTTATGCCGATTTGCCTTTTATCCGTACTCGGATCTTGTTCCCGCTTCCGCTTGATACTCTGTTGATTGATGTATGAGGAGCTATCCTACAGTATTATCTCTATTTAGGGTATTTGGATCTTGCCGTATGGCTTTGCAATATTTCTATTTCTTTTAGATGGTATGGCTCTGAGAACTGTTGTAAGGTAGCTTGCATACATACTCACTTGTGTATGTATTTGATCTCTTCGCCTGTTGCCTACGCCGCTCGCTCTTGCCCCGATGTTCTTGGAAGTGGTTAGGGCGGCCGACGGGCCTACACGTGGGTGGCCCTGGGCCCCCGCTGTACTTCTTTAACCACTTTTGGTTCATCCAGGCTTGAACTTAGAGCGCAGGGTCCGAGGTAGTTACAATTAAATATCAACTCCCACTCAAGAAAGGTATAGAACACTTCCCTAAGAATAGAGAGAATATTTCTTTTGCCGCTCCTATGAAAACAAAATTGGCTCTTAATGCTTCTTCATTTGAGAACACTTGATTCTTTTTCTTGCTTCTTATGCCTAACTTAAAGGCGTTAAAGAAAAGTACTTATTGGGAGATAACCCAAAAGTTTTAGATGAGTCTTGGAACAGTAATAACCGCTCCTTATCCTTTTTATTTGCTTTTTGTGCCAAAAGTAACCTCTAATGAGAGAGAAGTAATGATTGGGAAAGTTGCTGTCCCGAAACAGATTTCTGTGCTTCACCGTAAAAATTCGTCTAAAATCTCTATACGTCCTTTTGAGTCGTGAATTTTTGTGCTTCTGCCCCAGGGTGTTATCTAACTTTCATTAGTTCAACACTTTTTGATTTGAGCAACCGAAGTTCTTCGAAAAAATTTGTCTTTACCTGCTGGTTTGTTTTGATAGATTTCTGCCATTTTCTGCATTTGCTTCTTGTTGGTTCCTTTTTGAGTTCTTTTGGGGAATTGAGCTTTTTGAGGGAAGTTCTACAGTAGCTTGTGTTCTAATGGAAGTTTTATTTGTGTTAGAACTAAACCTTAAAGACTTATTATCTTGAGTGCACTAATGTTGCTAATAAAGATTGTGTGAAGTTTTGTATAAAGGAAAATTTTCAGGTGTATGGAAGGAATGAGTAATAAGATGAAGGATGGACTAAAGCTCAATCTTGGGTATGCCATGCGTGTCACCCCAAGAAATATCCAAGAATTACAAGCGTCAAAGCTTGGGGATGCCCAAGGCATCCCCCTCTTCATCAATAAAAATCCCAGGTTTCTTCCAAACGCTTCATTTTTATTGTTTCATGCACAGTTGTGTTGTTCTTGGAGCGTCTTCTTTTTCTTTTGTTTTGGTTTTTTGTTTTCTTAGTTTGCCGAATAAATTGGTTGGATCCCCTCTTTCATACATTGGTTTTCAAATAGTTTGGTTTGGATTGGAAAAGAGTAGGAAAGTTCATGCTTAAGTGGTAAAGAGAGATTGTTTTTGACTGTGGCCTATGCTTTGTCATGTCATGCTTGATATTGTTTTGGCTTTATGCTTAGTATTCTTTGCTGTAGCATGACTTGTTATAAACAATTGAGATTGCTTAATGTGTCTTGGATGAATCATGCGTTGTTTTAGCATATTAAAGCATAGTATTGTGGTATTCTCCTTTGATGCTTTACTTGGGTTGACTTGGCGCATGCTCACACCATGTTATGACTATCCCAAGTCACCATAGATTTATGATCCTTTAGTTTTCAACTTGTAGTATCACTTTATGCTTTGATCAATGATGTTTTGTCGCTCTGCCTGATTATGGCCATTATTGCTCTCTTAGTTTGTCGCTCCCAGTCTTTTGCTAGCCTCCACAACCAAGTATGAGTTGCACTAATGCATCCAACTCCTTAAACCAAGTTATTCCAAAGATTCCACCATACCTACCTACTAGCATATGCTATTCCAAGTATATTCATGTTTTTGTTTATCTTCCAAATTAAACTTGTTATGAGAAAACTAGTGATTAAAGCTCTCATGAACTTGATGGGACACTTCACTTTTTTGCATTTAATAAACCTGAACCATTGGGTCCTTCTTTGTTGCGTATATGCTTGCACTTTATAAGTTCAAATTAGCAGAACCATGTATCATGGGGAACGCTTTCAACATTGCACTTGTACTTTGTACCCCGTTGATATCATGTTCTTTTGCTTATGGATCCCGACGGTGTGAAATAAAAGTAGAACTTGTAAGATAATGGAGTTTGTATGTGTGTTAGAGAAATGCCTGGGCCGCTAGCCTAATCCATGCCTAATCATGGTGGAAAGCAGCATCACCATAATGAGCACTCTGTGAAGCATCCTCGATAAAAACCTATGCAAATAGCAAATAAAAAGATCACTAAGATGCTCATTGTCTGCTTGCCTTGTCATTTTGATTATGGGATAGCTCCTGTATCATGTGCAAGGGGTACCCCGTTGGTGGTTCTTTATGATACATATGTACTTACAATGACAAGATCTTACTCATGACTAAAGTTGAGTAGCATGAGGTTCGGTCTTCGTAAGTAAGGGGCATGATATTTCGGTTTATAACTTGTCAAGCATATCCTCTTAGTTGTGTCACTTTAACCTTAATCACCTTCAAGATGCTTATGATAGGGGCAATGAGAGCTGAAAGCTATTAAGTACCTTAATTTTTAGAAGCTCTTTATGAGACTTGAATCTCTACTTCCTTCTATGAAGGCCTTTCTTCCACCATTATATTGAGTCTCCACCTTCTATCTTTATGCACCTACTCTGAGAGCATAGTGGCCATTCTTAGTTCTATGTGCATTGTCCCAAGACTAGTTGATTGATGCATACTTTGATATTGCTTGTTTTAAACTATTTGTATCTAGTCACTCTTATGAACTTTTAAGGTGTCCTATGCATTTATATTTGCTACTCTATGAGGGACAAGCTGAATGCTACTATGCTATGTTTTATTTATGTGAAACAAACAAACGTCTTGCAAAGCATTATTATTCATGAATATTTTGTTTGTGCCTTTTCATGTTGCAACATAGTTTCTTTGTCTTATTGCTAGAACTTTGTCTTTCATGTTATGATTAAAGTACTATGATCCCGTCTTTGAATGTTTTACAAATACTTTGCTCAAGTTTATAATGGTGCATGTCACCTCAAAAATTATTCTTTCTTTTTTATCACTTACCTACTCGAGGACGAGCAGGAGGTAAGCTTGGGGATGTTGATACATTGCAAATGCATCTATAATTTTTGATGTTCCATGCTTGGTTTTATCTACTTTCTTGTGTTTTGTCCACACTTTGGAGTACTTTTCTTATGATCTCTTGGACTAATCTATTAACAACAGCCATAGTGCCAGCTGCTTGTTTTCTGCTGTTTTTGCTTCCAGGAAGTCAGAAAATGAATATTCTTGGAATTGGACGGGACAAAAGCCAAAGTTATTATTTTACCGGGGGACACTTGGAGCCAGAATACGAGACGGAGAAGGGCCAGAGGGCGGCCACACCACCTGGCCGCGCGGCCAGGCCTAGCCCGCGCCAGGGGGTAGTGTGGCCAGCGCAGGCACCCCCTCGACCTCTCCTTCCGCCTATATATTGCCTCTGATACGGAAACCCTAAGTACCCGATCAAAATTCCACGAAAGAGTCTGTAGCCGCCGTCATCTCCATCCCTAGATCGGGAGGGATCTGAAGCTCATCCCGGCACCCTGCTGGAGAGGGGAATTCACCCTGGAGGCCTTCTTCATCATCATGCAAGCCTCCGGTGTGATGCGTGAGTAGTTCATCTCTGGACTACGGGTCCATGTAGTAGCTAGATGGTTGGTTCTCCTCTTTTGTGCTATCATGTTTAGATCTTGTGAGCTCCGTTCATGATCAAGATCATCTATTTGTAATCATACATGTTGTGTTTGCGGGGATCCGATGGATATTGAGATGCTATTTCAGATTGATTATTGATTCTATCATGTCTTTGTTATTTGTGATCTTGCATTCTTTCCATTGTTAGTAGCTATCTTGGCCAAGTAGATGCTATCAACTCCAAGAGTTAGTATTTATGCTCGATAGTGGGTTCATGCCTCTGGTAATCTGGGGAAGTGACAGAAATCTCTAAGGTACTAGATGTGCTGTTGCTACTAGGGAGAAAACAACAATCCTTTGTTCATAGAACAATCATATTGTTTACTTTACACGCAATTCGTAAAGCAATAATCCGTTGCTTGCAACTTAATACTGGAGGGGGTTCGGATGATAACCTGAAGGTGGATTATTAGTCATAGATGCAGTTGGATGGCAGTCTATGTATAATGTTGTAATGCCCAATCAAGTCTCAAAGGAGTCAAGATGATTAGTATATGCTTGTATGCTTTCTCGATGTTTGTCAATTGCCCCGCTGTAATTTATTCACCCAGCATGTTATCTATCTTGAGGAGAGCCACCTCTAGTGAACTATGGACCCCGATCCTTTCTTTTACTTTCAATCTACAAACTTTTTACTGCTTTGTGTTTAGTTTCTGCAAACTATTACTTCCTTCCATTCAATACGTTTAATCCTTTGTTTTCAGCAAAACTGGTGAGATTGACAACCTCATCGCAAGTTGGGGACAGAGTTCTGTGGTTGTGTTGTGTAGGTCTCCACGTTGCTGCTGGCACCGGTAGTGCGCCCTGCCAACGTTCAGCTAGCTACACCTTTGGGGTGTTTCCTTGCTCCTACTGGATTGATAACCTTGGTTTCATAATTGTGGGAAACTTACTTCTGTGCTCATCATACCTTCCTCTTGGGGTTCCCCAACGAGCCCGATATCAACCACGAGCCAGAAGTATGCCAATGAGGTTAAAGCCCCAATCATCTTGTGTCTTCACACTCATGCAGGCATTCATGGTGATCTTCTTTGTTGTAGCAGTATGTTCCATGGTCTCCTGGTAAGTTCCTGCATCAACTCGGTTAACTTTCTTATGCTTGGGCAAAGATTAGTTGGTGGTGATGAACTTGAGTGACTCTATGCATCCCTTCCCATGTGTATTCCTTGCTTCCTCTTCATCTTCAGGCCTCACCATAGCGAGGTATTCCGGTTGCCTCCGTCCTCTCATCATTTGCTCCATGAAGGTCTCGAACTCCTCATCATCGGAGTCGTAAGAGAATCCTTGTTCTTCGGTCTAAGGCCTTGCACTTCACGGTCATCTTCTTCAATGGAGTAGGTCTGGAAACTATCCCATGAAGGGTCCATGAGGCCTAAAGGTTTTCCTTTTCCTGGAACAGGGCAGCGCATCAAGGAGATTGGATATGTTGATATAAGAAGGGAGAAGAGTTGTGGGGAGGCTTAAGAAGGCATAGAAATAGGGGTAAACTCGTGTTGGAGGTAAAAGGGACGACCAAGAAAAGAATCCCAACAAATTAGGAAAGAATCGAGAGAAAAAGGAAGAAATTGAGGTGGGAATGATCAACAGTATGGGCAGCACCCATACGACGTGCCCGTACTCGATATTCTTCCAAACTTCTCGCCGGCCGAAGTTAGTAAGAAACTTGCCAAGTAAGCGGTAAGGGCGGGATCAGACCGTATGATCCACCCATACTGGCCGTTACCAACTCTTCCAACGTCGGCAAAAAGTTTTTGAACAACAACGAAACAAACAAAAACTAAACGAGGGTACAGTGGGTTTAACGACCTACCGTACGGTGGGATCTAACTGTATGGCCCGGTCGTACCGTTTGTAGATAAAAAAATCAAAGCGAAATGAAGGTACTGGTGGCTTAATAACGACTGGTAGGGGCGGGTGCGGCCATACCGTCTGCCCGTACTAGGTTCGAAAAACTAGCACCTGACTTAGAAACATGCAAAGAGTTCAAAAATACAAATGAAAACAGCAAAACAACAATTAAAACACATAAAAGCAAGGTTGGGATTATCTTACTCATCTGTTAATAATGAATTTTACTTCAATGCCTTACCTCCCTTTAACTTTTGGATTATCTTCTTCTTTTTCCCTTTGAATATGGTTGGTCGCAAGAAGTTGCTAAAACCATTATAGAGAGAAACATGAATTTTTCTTCAGGGTGAATAGTCCCTAATGGTATACATATTGATGACTCATTTTCTTGTGATCTCGTATCTTCAATATCCATTGGTGTGTCATACCGTTCTTCTGTTCTCTGAAGTATCTGCAAGTCAAAATCTTGCAAAAGAAAAGTCCAATAGATCATTCTTGGCTTAACATTAGTTCCCTCAAGGATTTATTTTAAGCCATTACGGTCTGTATGCACTCTTACTTTTGAATCAATTTTATAAGACCTAAACTTATCATAGGAGAAAACAACAACAAAGAGTTCATTTTCTGCCATAGGATAATTCTTATGAGCACCTTTTAAGGTGCGACTAGCATGATGAATGATATTGAGTTCATCACCATCATGCTAGCAAAGAATAGCTCCCACTGCTTCATGGCTGGCTTCACAAAACAAGTAAAAAGGTTTTTTCCAATTAGGTGGTTTAATGACAGGAGCATCAAAAAATGCTTGTTTTAATATGGTGAAAGAAGTATGCCAACTTTCATAAAAATCAAAAGTAATGATCTTTTGTAAAAGGTTAGTTAATGGTCTAGCAATCTTAGAGAAGTTATTAATAAACCTTCTATAAAATCCAGTATGACCTAAGAAACTTCTTATACCTTTTACATCACGAGGAGGGGGAAGCCTTTATATTGCTTCTATCTTTGCTTTATCGACTTATATGCCTTTACCTAAAATCTTACGACCAAGTACTATACCTTTTTGGACCATGAAGTGACACTTCACCCAATTCAATACCAGGTTAGTATCTTCACATCTCTGTAAAACTTTATGAATATTATGGAGAAAATGGTTAAATCAAGTTCCATAGACCGAGAAATCGTCCATGAATACTTCCATAATATTTTCAACATAATCAACAAATTTAGCAGTCATACACCTTTGAAAGGTGGCAGGAGCATTACAAAGGCCAAAAGTCATATGGCGGCAAGCATATAAACCAAAAGGGCATGTGAATGTTGTCTTTAATTGGTCATAAGGATGGACAGCTATTTGAGAAAAACTAGAATAACCATCTAAATAAGAAAAATGAGAGTGCATAGAAAGTCCCTCTAGAGTTTGATCTATAAATGGTAAATGGTAGTGAACCTTCCAAGTTTCCTCATTAAAGTTTTCTATAATCAATGCACATCCTATGACCAATGATAGTTCGAGTTGGGACCATCTCATTATGTTCATTTGGGGCAATAGTGAACCCACCTTTCTTTGGAATACAATGACTAGGACTTACCCATTCATTTTCCTCCACATGGAAGATTATACCTGCGTCTAGTAGGTGTATTACCTCTTTTCTCACATCTTCTTTCATATGAGGTTTAAGTCACCTTTGAAAGTCTGCAATCGGCTCAACTCCTTCTTCCATAAATATTCTATGAGTGGCTATCGTGGGACTAATCCCTTTCAAGTCATCCATTGAATATCTGAGATCCTTTCGGTGCATTCTTAAGACCATCATTAAATTCTCCTCCTTATTTTCTGCAAGATTAGAGCTTAAAATAACAGCATATTTATTAGTACTGTCAAGAAACCTGTATTTTAGTTCTTTGGGAAGAGCTTTGAGTGTAGGAGGTGGAAACTCCTCATCCCTTTTCTTATGGGTGTCTCATAGACTTGATTCATTTTAGGATCAACTATAGGGGTTGAATTAAGATATTTATCCATTTCCATCTTATCTATATCTTCAGGAAGATTGTCATTATCAACTAGGATTCTTTCTCACTTATCGTTAGGAGTTTCAATAAATACGACAACAAGACTAGTAATGTTACCTTCTTGTTATTATTAACCTTGCTCATATTGTTCAAACTCTTCAGTAGTTGGCCTATGATGAAATTTAGAAAAATGGAAATTCATTATATCCTCGCCAAACTTGAGAGATACTGTCTCTTTATTGCAATCAATGTTTGCCCCTACGGTGTTCAGAAAAGTTCTTCCAAAAATAATTGGACAATAAACATCAGTACATATCAACAACTACAAAATTGATAGAGTACTTATAAGGTCCAATACAGATTGTCATATCAATATCTTCTAATTCAGCTGGGATGAGTTCTTTTTCAATTTTTAGGTAAAAATTATAAGGGATTACATTAACAGATGTTCCAATATCGCAGAGGCCATAATAATAAGATCTACCAAAGGTATAACGAAAAATAGGTTTACCAACATCTTTTGCTTTTACCTTTCCTTCAATGAATTATGAAGCTTCGGTCTCTAGCTTGATCATGTTGCAATGTGCAAACATGGTTAATATATCTTATTTAGTTGGCTCACCCATTTCTTGCATACCTTCTTGGTTAATTTCTTCTATCTTTGCCTCTTTCTATAATTTCTTGAGGAATATTCTTTCCTCTTCTAGTTGTTCTTCGAGTTGTTGAGTTATCATATGTTTTCTCACCGTCCTTGGAAAAGGAAGGGGCTCAACATAAGGTGCTTCTTTATTTAATGGCTCTACAGGGACATAGTTTTTATCTCAACATCTTAAACTTGCTTGGATGGTGGAGTATATTGAAGCCAATCTTTGTTGGGAGCTTCAATGTGTTCTGTAAAGACTGAAGGATTTGTAGAATAATATCATCATCAAGTTGAAGTTCACTAGAAGTTTCCTTAACCTTACCAGATTCCTTATAAGCATTGAGACAATCATATTCATTTTTTGTTCCTCCTTCAGCGCCTAAATAAAATCCCCAAGTTTCTCTATTGCCATGAATTCATTCTAAGAGTTCCCAAACTTTAGTTATAATTAAGTCCATAAAAGAACCTCCAGAGTTAGTGTCAAGTTCGTGCTTAATCTCTTGATTAAGTTCCCCATAGAAAATATGTAGAATGTACCATTCAGGTAGATCATGATGGGGACATCTATTAAGGATAGATTTATACCTTTTGAAGGCTCTTACCAAATATTCTCCTAGGCGGTTCTTGAAGTTGGTTATCGCCCTCCTTACTTCAGCAGTCTTTATTTTGGGAAAGAATCAAAATACAAATTCTCCTTCGAGCTTTTCCCAAGTATCAATTGTCTCTATATAGAAAATTCTGTACCAAGCTAAAGCAGTTTTGATTAGAGATTGGCTAAACAATTTAAGTTTCAAATCATCATCATAATAGCCTCTCAATTTAAGTGTCCAACATAACTCAGTAAAATCAACATAACTCAGTAAAATGCATTATATGAGTGTAAGGATCCTCATACGGATCGTCCCATGCAAAAGTTTTATCCTTAATAATAGGGATAAAACAAGGATTAACTTTGTATTCTGGTTTGCTCCCACTCAGGAATCCCTTAACGAGTCCTCTATTGAACTTCCTGAGGTATTTAGTTGCATCAAGATGATTCATCAGCCTGAGTGCAGTCATGGTGCTCACCTGAAACTAGTAAAAAACTTTAGTAAAACAATTAGTAAATAAGCAACTTAGAATAAAGACCAAAAGTTCTTAGCTCTGTGACAACAGCGCCAGAAAATAGCTTAATGACTGCAAGAGCCAATATCAATTGTAGATAGTTTCAAAATAAGAGTATCGAACCCATAGAGAGCTATTTGGTTAAGGTATTTATGCCCCTCGTCACTATCTACCAAAGGATACTTGTAAGATGCCTTTGATTTCAAGTAAAGGGTGTTTGAAAGGTTTTTGTGTTTGTGTGCAAGAAAGTAATAAAATAAATAAAGTAAAACAAGTAACAAAAGGTGTTTGGAAACGGTGTTGGAACTCAATAAGGCTAAAATGTTCTCGTGGATGTAGGGTACACCACTAGCATATGATAATTAATCATAATTAGGATAATCTATTTATTTCGTCATGATATGTGTGGAGAGAGTTCCATAATAAGATGTTCACTACAAGACTCGTGATCAGTCACTTCTTGAATCAGGTAATGAGGTCCTCTATGAATAACCACTGCGATGCCTGAGAGAAGTCACTCATAGAAACCACCACAATTAAGGGTTTCCCCATGGATATCGTAATTTGCTTAGTTAATCTCTCTTTAATTCCCCCTTTGACCGTGAAGGTTATAAGCCAATGCTTGTAGTCACAAAAGTAACACTGGACATACTCCCATACACGTCCTAAGGGCAGATACCTCTCTTTAGACCCGAAGGCAATTGATATGTGGCTGACTACACATACCATCTAAAGAGAAAGATATCAAACACAATAACATGTATCAAATGGATCATGGACCAAAGTAATAGATTATCTTCATTTCATTTTATAATAATTTTAGGGTTTCTCCATCTCCCCAAGAACAAATGGAACTACTCACACATGGAAGCATTCAATGACATCATCATATTCAAATGGATGGATAAAAGTACGAGGATAAATCTAGTGCAAACCACAATTGTATTTGGAATTACAACACGATCTAATGTATGGAAGAGGGGAATGGTCATGGTGATGGAGATGCATTGGTTGATGATGAAGGGATGATGTGTTGTCCTCCGATGATCCGTGAAGTAGCAATGATTTCCCTTCTCCTAGTTCCTCCTCCAGATCCCTCTTTGGCGTGGTATTTCGAGGCTAGAAGTTTATGTGAATGTCGGATCTCAGATCCTTCTGCGCATGGTGAGAGTATTTGACGAGGTAGACGCGCTGATAGGTGGTATGAGCAGACGATACAAGTAAGCTCTCCCATACCACAGGTCGTTAAACCATCTATAGGTTTCCTTCGTTTCCTCTCTTCTCCAATGTGCAAGGAAAAATCATATTTAAATAACATTTATCACTTAGAAATATCATATTTCTGCATAATATGACAGTCCCAATTGATATGTTCACAAAATACCTAGTAATCCGGGATCTTGTTGAAACAAGGACAAAAGTTGTGCACGAGCACAGTAAAATACCAAAATCCTACTCTACTTGTGCAAAACATAAGGTAAATATACTTCAAAATTGGACTCATTGGGCCTCCTGCAAGTCCCCTCAAAATTCTGAAAGAACACACTTTGCATACCATACAAGTTGGTAATGGAGTTTTCTGGTAGTTCATTGAGCCATCATCGAGTCGTCTTCCGCAACATGCGTGGGAGATACCGGACTGTGACTAAGCTGTTTCCTTCTTTGGTGATGCAGCAAGCCTAGAAGAAATGCTGAAGCCACGTATCTAGCTGAGTTGCACCATCGTAGGATTGAATGTGCATCACGATTTCAAAGTTAACCAGAAACTTCATTCTGCAAACTTGTGTATCGAAACATTTTGGTCCCACGTATGCATCATCCTCCTCGTAGTGATGGACTTTGATGTTTGGCTCGATACGATCTCGAGTGTCGTTTGGTGAGAGTGATCTTCCCCTCAGATGTTCGTTGTGCCTGTTGGGCGGTGGATTCGGACCTCTGCTTCTTCTCCTACCATCGAATCCTCCTCCCTGACAGCTACGGTAGATATGATGGGAGCCATTGTGGTCACTGTCTGGTCGGGACGGTGGTTCTGGTGGGTTATTTCTAGCTGAGCATCGACTTGCTTCCAGAGCGTGATTATGTCGAATCCAAGGTGGATCTTCATGACGACGGCCATCGTGCCGACTTGATCCAACGTGGTTTTCGTCATTTCTTCATTCGGTGTTATCATCATTGTGATGAGGCTCAGCCAAATAGCTCGTGTGTGTGGGAGGCAACATCTATTGTCGGTTCCGCTCCTGCCAGCACTGCGTTTCTTCTTTGTCCCTGTGGATATTATATTGCGGACGATGGGGCTGATGGAGGGGGCAGTTCCTTCATAGCATCGCATGATGCAGCCAGAAGGACTTCTGCCCAGCCTCACGCGGGCTTGTAATGATGGCCTGAAGAGCCATTTCTTGAGTGGTTATCATCCCCAGGGTCGGGGCGATGACGCCATTCCAGTTCCCTGCGGGGTCGAGTCAACGTTTCTATCCGCATCTGTGCGGCACTTTTTGGATTTGGATGCCAGTTTTCTGCTAAAAGATATGATAGTTTTCTGTTGCTCCAAGCCTTTGTCAAGCAATTTAACGCACTATCGGACTTGTTTTGGAGACGGATTGTTGGCAAGGATAGCTCGAGTGGCGACAACATTTTCTACCGGTGTATTGGAAACCCGGTTTCCCTTACTATCGAGCCGAGAATATCTCATGACAATGCATTTTCTGTCAAAGAGGATTTTGTGGACATCTAGGTTCCTATTATCTAGAACCAGACCACCTCTAGTTTTGTCATGTGGTATTCGCTTGAAATCTGACTTGTACTGGGCAGGATCGCTGTCGATGCACCGGTTTACCTAAATGATGTGAGCAACTTTGTCGAGTAGGAGCAAGCATTGCCTCTCTAGGTCCTCAGCCCTTTTCTCCAGCTCCTCCGACGTAAGATCCGAAGCAGTTGGGATCGGTGTTGTTAATGCTTGTCCATAGATTTCATGGGCAATTTGAGTAACCACGTGACCATCGATCGGAGGATCATTCGATTTTGGATTGATTGGTTTACCATATGGACTCACCAAATCCAGTTCTTCGTTGACTTTTTCTTTGACTTCTTCCTCTGCCAGCGTAACTAGTGTCAGGGTTTTCTTATTCTTCTTCTTCTTTACCCTCCTGGCGAGCTTTGCATGGGTACATGTGGCAGAAACAACTTTGGGTCTGTTACCTGGAGATAGACTTTCATCAGTACTTTTGGGTTGAACAGGCTCGGACACTAGGATCCCGGAATCTCCGGTCTCCATGTCATCACGCATAGTGAAGTTGTCTTCATTGAAATCCTCATCCATAATATTGTAAAGACTTGGAGGTGCATCTTCTCCACCTTGCGCAGCTTTGGAGGTGTCTTCTTCACCATACTCCTCCATCCCCTTCTCGAATTCGCGGAGTTCTTCCAATGTCATCGATCCCTAAGGAGAGATGGATATATCGACATCTATTCTGATGGCATCAAGGGTTGAGTCATTGTCAGATCCAGCATCAACACAATCGGATCCATAGCCAATGTAACTGATAAAGCAATGTATTTTCTTCTTGAGAGATCTGAAGTAGGCACGGCTCTCAGCATCGGCATCCGAGAAACTCTGGATTGTATCAGAAATCTCCTGGAAGTTCACGTGTGGGCGAGCCATCATCTGGTTTAGCCTATGCCTCAGTAGTGATTTTCCTACTCCAGCATTGCTAAGCCAGATCCAGAGCTGTTGTAGTCTTTCTCGTCCGCATATCCGATCTCAACAGCGAGATCATACTCGGAACTTTCCTCGACCACGATCTCCGATGTAGGAGCGGACTGGGTGGGTTTAGGGTTTTTTGGAACCTAAAACTCTGCCAATTATGCAGACAAAGTAGATCTAAATTGTTCTTCCGCTGCTATCATCACCGCTGGGGTGAATTAGGTAGGTTCAATGAAGCCGAGGTAGATGTTGGTCTCGCAGATTTACATGATGGTGTAGGTCGTCACATGCTCCTTAACCGGAATCCAAGTCTCCTAAGAAGAATGAGAGGGACGTCGCTAGTGTATAGGACGTGGCCGATGGAGATAGTTTGGCTGATTTCCACACACGCAGATTCCACTTGGAACAAAGGTCCGAAGGTCACTTTCCCCATGGTGGGCGCCAACTGTCGTCGGATTGATGACAAGTACGCCATGAGGGGGGTCCTGAAGGCATGGAGAAATGAGGGGTGTGAGACGTACGGTGGTCCGTGACGGTGATCACACCAGTTTACCCAGGTTTAGATCCGACAATGATGATCGGATCCTACCCCTGCTAGCAAACTAGTAATATATCGGTAGAGCCAGATGTTACAGCGGATTACAAGAGAGGTTTCGCCTGTGCGAGTAGGTTGTGATGATGCCCTAAAAGCTTTCCCCTAGGATGGCATATATAGTTATCCCACCTAGGGTTTATAGGAGATATCTATCCGGCTACGATAAAGAGTCGGTACAAAGTACAACTTGGACTACAAGTAATACTACAGACCTAAGTCGGTAAGTCTTCTCGGCCTTCACATAGCCGAAAGGGACTCCATCTTCTTTCCCCGACTAGGTCGTCCATAAAGAAAAGGTCTAACCCGTTTGTGGGACACCCTAGTTAGTGGGTATACCTGGAAAGTATATCCCCAACAACGGCCCTGCCCCGCGACACAGCGACCGATTACTCCTACCATGGATAAAACGGTGCATCACCTTCGATTCCTCTCTCCTCCTGAACCGATTGATGAGGGAAAATAGAGAAAATAAAATAGAAGAAAAATCTAATACTAGCTTCTACACACTTCTACTACATTCTAGGTAATATGGTCCTATTGTACTAGTTTCTAGAGTGTTCTACTATGAGTTGTAACTAGGTTGTTTACACTTATCTCCTAGCTTTAAGTAGTGTTCTCTGGAATCTTCTAGCTATGAGTAGAGCTAAGTAGTTAAGGCTTATGCAGCCTATAAATAGAGGCCCTCACCTCTATCTAGGGAACCAGGCTGTGTATCCTCTACGACCTATCAATAAAGAGAACTTTGTGTTCTTGTTTTAGATCTTGGATTAGATCTAGTATGTTGATAGTTTTGGATTGAGCTCTTGACAACCCAGCCCCTAGAGTGATATCTAGCCCCCGCCCCTAGAGCGATATCTAGCATCTAGCACAACAAGTTGAAGTGATTCCTTCAAAACTTGTGCTATCCACATTGTAGCAGCAAGGTGGAGCTGCTCCTCCGCAACTTTGTGCTGCATCAGGTGGTATCAGAGCCCTACTGATCCATTCTAGCTGTTGGTTTCCTCACTGAGAGCAAGCTGCAACAAGAAATGGAGGATTTGGGAAAGAGAATGGATGATGTAGAACAACAAATCCAAGCACTATGTGAAGATCTTAACCAGAGATTTGACTAGCTAGTTGATATGATAAGAAAGGGTGTTCCTCCTACTGCCAATGAAGAAGATTCATCAAAGGGGGAAGAATACGTTCATCGTCGAAGGAGGATAGGTAATCTTGAAGCAAAAACACCTCAACGACATGTTCAACATACCTTAAGAAGGCCAACTTATGCTGAATCTTCCGAAGGCGAAGAATATGATGATGCCCTTGAAGAACCCGATCTCTATACATACTCGAGAGTACCCAACACTACATATGCGAGAGATACATACACCGTGAAAGCTGAAATCCCTACATTCAATGGAAACATTGATATTGAAGGGTGCCTTGATTGGTTGTATGAGGTAGAGACTTTCTTTGAGGTCATGAATATTCGAGAAGATCTTAGAGTTTCTTTGGTCGCATACAAGCTGAAAGGAGGAGTTGGTGCATGGTGGCAGCGCCTATAAGAAGATCGAAGACTACGGGGAGAACCTTGTATCAGATCTTGGAGGCAAATGAAGAACCTTTTGGAAGGGAGATTTTTGCCTGCAGATTATGACCAGATCCTATTTATTCAGTTTCATAATTGTGCTCAATGAAATGGGATTGTCTTAGAATACATAGAGGAGTTTCTAAGGCTACAAGTGAGGTGTAACCTTGCTGACACTAAAGAACAACAAGTTGCAAGGTATATCAATGGTCTCAACGATGCTATCTAGGATCGTTTGATGATGCAAAAAATTTGGTCCCTTGATCAAGCACAAGCTCTAGCCTTAAAAGCTGAGAGGATGTTGAGAACAAGCAAAGCAGGTAAGACTCCCTATCCACATATAGAATACACATCTAGGAGTTACTCCCATAGAGTAGAAGAGGAGACCACTCAACCTAAGGCAAAACAACTTGTCCCAAAGCAAACCAGGGGTAAGAGTAGGGAAAACCCTGTGATAAAATTCTATAAATGTGGTGAAGAGGGACATGTATCCAGTGACTGCCCATTGAGGAAATTTGTCAACACAACAATCCATGATGGTGAAGATGACAAAGAATATGAATATGAAGATATAGAAGGACAAGATATTTGTGAAGAAAAAGGTGAAGAGGTGGTATACGTGATTCAGCGTCCCTTGTGCTCGACACCACAACCTGACAACACACAATGGAAGAAAATATTTGAGAGCAAATGCACGGTGAATGGCAAGGTATGCAAAGTATTGATAGTTGCAGCTGCGATAATCTTATCTCTCAGAATTTGGTGAACCATCTAAAGTTGGAGACTCATGATCATCCAAATCCCTACACTTTTGGATGGATCAAGAAAGGGGCGAATATAAGAATCACCAAACAATGCAACCCGCCACTCTCTTTGGGTAAGTACTATCGCTCAAATGTGTTATATGACGTTGTTGATATGGATGCAATCCATGTTCTTCTTGGGAGGCCGTGGAAATTCGATGTGGATGCTACACACAAAGGAAAAGAAACTTCTTACTCTTTCACTTGGAACAAGAGAAAGATCATCATCCTACCAAACTAGCCAAATGGTAGTACCTCTAATGAGGAGGGGAAACGTATGTTAACTATTTCTCACACCTCTAATGAGTTTATGGAGGACACGAAGGAGGCAAATATGTGTGTTGCACTTACCGTTAAAGGTGAAGAGCAACTGGCGGTTCAAATTTCAGCGAAGGCAGCAAATCTTCCTAACCTTCCACACCACCGAATGAGCCCAAAAGAGCATGCTATACTAAAGGAAGAAGTGGAGGCACGGAATAAGAAGTACAAATAGTCAGCTGACTATAAACAGATGCTGATATTATTCCAAGTTGGTGATAAGATCCTCGATCCGAGATATGAATATCCGACGCACTCAATCTGGTAGACTTGGCTCTTTATCATCCAGAACAAGCACTCTATGAAGGTAACTCGAGATCGAGTTCAAAATAACTAGGAGAGGATGATGAGAGACAGTAGAGAAAATAAAATAGAAGAAAAATCCAGTACTAGCTTCTACACACTTCTACTATATTCTAGGAAATATGGTCCTTTAATCATAGGTATTGTACTAGTTTCTAGAGTGTTCTACTATGAGTTGTAACTAGGTTGTTTACACTTATCTCCTAGCTTTAAGTAGTGTTCTCTGGAATCTTCTAGCTATGAGTAGAGCTAAGTAGTGAAGGCTTATGCAACCTATAAATAGAGGCCCTCACCTCTACCTAGGGAACCAAGATATGTATCCTCTATCTATCAATAAAGAGAACTATGTGTTCTTGTTTTAGATCTTGGATTAGATCTAGTTTGTTGAGAGTTGTGGATTGAGCTCTTGACAACCCCGCCCGTAGAGCGATATCCATCTCATGCCCCTATAGTGATATCTAGCATCTAGCATATCACGTTGAAGTGGTTCCTTCAACACTTGTGCTATCCACATTGTAGCAGCAAGGTGGAGTTGCTCCTCCACAACTTTGTGCTGCATCACTGATCCTCCCATGTTTCCTCTTGCTTGCTTCCTTGGTCTCCTGGAGCATGCCCCCACACCAAATCAGTTGACCTACCCACCCTTGATACCCTCCATCGGACTCCACAGACGGAGTGCAATCCACCGCCTCCTGTGCCAATTCCCGTGTGTGTAGGACGCCATGGATGGCACCGTTTCGAGTGGACCCCGATGTCCTTCCCATGCCATCGCGGTGCCCCGACGTGACTATGTTGCCACCCTGCACACGCGAGCACATAGTTGCCCTGCCCGATGCGTAGACATTGTCGCCCTGCCTGATGAGTAGATACCGCTTCCCTACACGCCACGAGTGCGACGCTGCCTCCACTGCACCGACTGTTGATCACAAGTCCACTACACCCGATCTTCCAGTGCGCTCGGTCATCCCTTTCACTTGATAGTCAAAGTTCAGATTGCATCGATCTAACAACAAGACATGTAGGTAATCTACTCGAACACCTTTTTTCAGGTCGATTGCATGCGTGAAGTGACGTTGACAACTTCTAGATTATAGGGATAAGCATGATTGATTGGGGATCAATGATTTTCAGGTCGTATGATTCATATTCACGCCAGCAATGGATCTCCATGACTCCATCCAATCGACGGAGAACCCTGGAATCAACATCAGATGTACTCTCCTTAGTACTATAGTTGCAATTATTGCTTGTTGGCTTCCAATCCATTGCAGGCCGGCTTTTTATACAAAATTCATTTTTTCCCAGCATAATTCATATTTTCTTGGATATGTGGGTGTGATCCATCTTTAGTTTGTCCCTAGAAAAATAGTTTAGAAGTTATGAGATATGTTGTGGATCTATTTTTGTCTTTCTGTTTTGGTATTGGAATGTTGTGCGTATTGTGAAAGGTGGGAAAGTTTGTGTTATAAGAATCTGGTATCTTTGGTTTGGTTAGTTTGAGTTGAGGTTTGCTATGAGTTGTAACAAAATTCTCTACTTTTAGCTTCTAACACATGCAATTCAACGACAGTTAAAAGTCTAATTTGGGTCTAATATGCTAGATGTACATTGAGGGTTACTATATGATGTCCTTTGATCTGATGATGGTGGATGCACATAAATTAATAGTGTATTAGATTTGATCATGTATTAGATTTGATCATGAAAATTTAATTGCGAAGTATACTAGGCTTCTCTCTTAATGCGATGTTAGTTCAGCTTTGTTCTACTATTTCTATCTAAAAAATTGTATCGTCTTGCAAACTGTTGAAACACCCTATGAATTTGTTATGAATCTTGGATGACAATTTTCCGTTGGCCTTTGTTAGTTTTTAATTCTACTTTTTTTCATAATTCTTGTAAGAATTTGTATGCAAATGACTATCATTCTCCTTTAGGTTGTCTTCCTTACTTGTACAAAGTGCCCGCACCACACCCGTCGAGCTTAATCCAGGGAACCTCCTGCACTGTGATGACCAAAATTTTCCATCCTTGAAGTAACTTTCACTAGGATAATACAAACATGTTCTATTGTTTTGTAGTGTTGCTGAAACTTGACCGTTCAAGAAAATTTGCATCATGGATTGGGAGATTGTCCCGGACATCATGGCCAGTCTCGGATCAAGGGATGTTGTGGAAGCCGAGGCACCCGACAGGAAGACAAAACATTCCAAAACTAGAAGTGTTAATACATGGCAGAAAAATAGATGAAAACACATGTATTTCTACCACGACAATCACGTTATAAAGATGCCAGGCAAGCGGCGGGGCGAAGTCTGCCTATTCGCCTAGTATCTTTTACATCTCTTTTTTACTACGCGATGGTAACTCTTCTACGCATCCTCCCAGTTATTATTTTCGATGGTAGTTGACCTACATCTATGATAATTTTTTAATCTCCTTTTACTACTTGACGATAATTTCTCAACACAACTTTCTAGCTTTATTTTTTCGCTGGTAGTTATCCACGGGACCTCCTCTTCGGTGAATATTCTCTAACATAGGAGTAAATTTTCTTCACACTTTATTGGCAGTAAGTTTCATATGGTAACTGCCTTCCAGTAATTTTTTGAGTGCGAGTAATTTTTGTGCAATAATTTATCAGTAGTAATTTCCGCAGGCTCTTTTTTTCAAGGAAAATGATATTGTTGTCTTCTGTAGTAACGTCAGAAAATAATATTACACTATTTACGGCGTAACTTTTAGCAGTAATTTTAACCGATTATTTTACGATAATGTTCCATCACGTGTGCAATGTGATGCCGCGCCAGATTTCTTAGTAGGAGTAATTACATGTGTATGGTTTGAAAAACAAACAAACCGAGATTCCATCGATGAACTAGTGACCTTTCCTCCCGAGCGAAGGAACGTTACACTGTCCATCACTCTTCTGTAGGAGAATGTCATTTGAAAGTGTTTGCTATAAACGATATGTTTTGTGGGAAATGATTTTCGACCAAGCACGCATGTTTTAATGCGTGCCAACTTGTGCAGTTTTCTGAAACACAACGAAACTCGATAAAACATTTTAGCACAAATATCAAAGCACCAAATCAACGAGTAAAACATGCACGTTGTTCCTAAGTCTTTCACTCTATATTTTACAAACATGTTGAAGTACGTATATATATTGAAACATGCACCAAATCAATATTTCATATATGTACTTCAACATAACCATATTATCATTTTAATCTATTTGCATAGTTTTTGATATCTAATATTCTGATTTTGCCTAAGTCTTTAATCAATACCTAATTTTAATAAAATTATTAATTCGTATCTTATAAAAGATACATCATTTCCAATCAACATAATATCTTTTTCACATAACGCTTCCAGTTACTTTCTTCTAAAACAAGCATCTTCATCGTATTTGATTAAATTAAACTCTTTAACAAATTTATCACGGTGAATATTCCAACTCCTCGATGCTTACTACGATCATTGAAGTTTGTATATATTTTAGCACCTTTCGAATTAATAAAACTCTTTGGATAGTATCATGTACACATCCTAGGTAACCATTTTATTAGAAAAATATTGTTTTTATTTATTCAACTATCATATCTCAATATGTAGTGGTTGCTACATTAATCCGTATAGACTAAATATCATTGTGAAAGATCAAAGCTTGTTATAGTCAACTCTTTGAACTTTATCGTAAACTTCTTTCCGACATGTCGACCATTTTGGGGATATATATATCCATGTCTGTTTCTTTATAGATCCACTTGCGCTTTAAAAAGTTTCACGCCTTTATGAGGGTCTACCAAGTTCATAACTTAATTTTTGTATATGGATACTATCACAAATTATTATGGCCTCTAGCCATATAACGGAGTTAGGGCTTATCATATCTTTTTTCATGCAGTCGGTATATCATTGTCCAACAATGACACTTTGTCCTCAAATCTTGCTATTTGATTATCACATGATCCACAAGGTTCAATAGGAATTTAGATTTTCGGAACTACACCATTTGTAGAAACGGTAGTCACGAGAATTGTAGTAGCCTCACTTTCCAGCGTTGTGTAACTGTTGATCATGTCACTTAGGTTTGAATAACCTTATTAAGTTTTTTGTTGTCCTCCCACTTAACAAAAAATATTTCTCAAAGAACTCGCCATTTCAGCGACAAAAATATTTCCGTCCTTTAGTGTTACGGTGGAGGAATTTCCCAACAACTTCTTTTTGGGATAACCTACAAAGACGTGTATATCCTACTTTGGTTTTGTAAATATTTTACATATGACTTGCATACGAAAAGTTAAGAAAAGACAAACTACGTTTTACCCTTTACCATTTCAATGGATCATGGTGTTGCTCCTTTCAGTGTAAAAGCGGTGTGTCACTATAGCATAATCTTTTAGTTAAGTCACAATGGCAGTTTTATATTTGATCTTACCAAGTAAAACTAGGTTTTATTATATTCTCAAAACATTTCATACTAATATGATGTTTCGGGAAACTCAAGTTTATGAAATAATTTCTCAACTTTCATATGTTTGCTAAACTTGTAACTCAAATATCTTCTTTTATGATCCAATCATAAACTCTTAATTTTCTTGTTACAATGATTTCTACTTCACTCTAAAACCTTTGAATATGTTTCAAATGTCTTATGCTTCTTCCTCATTAAACAATTCATGTATCTATTCAAGTCCTTGGTGGAAGTATACGAAGTAGAATAATCCACCATACACGGTTTTACATAATGGACCACATACATCAATACGTACTACTTCTAATAAGTTAGCCGTTCGTTCAACTTTTTCTCGTTAATAGAGTTTTAGTTATGTATAGAAAAGGCTTACAAGCGTCAATTCATTCGAAAACAATTTGACTTAAAAATTCCATCAACATGGAGTTTCTCCATGTTATTATTTCCAATATAACTTAAACGGTTCTGTCACACTTAAGTGAAATTCCAATCATTTCGTCTTGCTATTGAAAGGACAATAGATGTCGCCTAGAGGGAGGGTGAATAGGCTTTTAAAATAATTACGGTTTAGGCTCTAATAAATGAGGAATAAAACTAACGTTTAATTTATCAAAGCACAAAACCTAAAACCGCTAGGTTCACTAAGTGCACCAATAACCTATGTTAAGCAAGACAAGCAACAAGATAATAGCAAGATAAAATACTTCAAGCACGATGGCTATCACAATGTAAATTGCATAAGTAAAGGGCTCGGTTGAGAGATAACCGATGGACGTGAAGATGATGGTTTTTATCCCAAAGTTCACTTCCAAAGAAGTTACGTCTCCATTGGAGAAGTGCGATGGTGCAATGTACTCCGAACGCCACAAATGGCTCACCTCGAGGTGTGGTGGATCGATGCTCACCCAACACCACACAAGGCCTCACCCCAAGATGCGAAGGCACACAACTCACCGACGCCACAAAAGGCTCACCCTATTATCCTGAGTGCACAGCATAAAGGTGGGCACTCGATCCACTATGGGACACTTGAGGGCGGTCACCGAACCCATACAAGGCTTGGGGAAAACTCTACAACTAAATTGGTGGGCTCCCAAGAAACACCACAAAGGCCACAAGCTTGAGGAATCTCCAAAACAATTGGAGCCCCAAAGAACAATGCCTCAAAATGCCACAACCTTGAGGAATCTCCACAACTCAATTGGAGGCCCCAAGAACTCACCACAACTCCACACAACCGTCTAGGGTTTCAAGAACCCAATAGTAACAAGCCCAAGAGCTTGAACTCGCCGAATCTCCTAGGAGAACTCAAACCTATGCACCAAATGCAAGAGGCAAGTCTTTCACTCTCAAATTCCACCAAATCTACAAAATCTATTGGGGGAATAAGAGAGGAAGAACATAAGAGGAGAACACAAAACTCGCCAAGATCTAGATCCCAAGGGTTCCTTCACAAACAAGGGATTTAGTTTGGTAGGATTGTAGATCTAGATCTCCTCTCTCAAATCCCTCAAAAAGATGCAAGAATCATAGGAGGAGGAAGGGAGAGGACAAGCTCTTCAAGGTCAACAATGGAGGAGAGAGAGAAAGCAAAAAACCAAGAAAAGAGCAAGTACCCCCAAGGGGAAGAGGGGCTGGCGTTTGGGTCAAATCCCGAGCCTGGCCGGTACTACTGGTGGGTGGGTGGAACCACCGCTGGCCCCAGCCAACGGTCAAAACAGAGCGACGTGAAAGGCAGAAAATGATCCTGGCCGGAACTTCCAACGGTGCATCGGTACTTTTGACGTGACGCTACTACCGCCTTTACTTCTGACCAAAGTTTCGTGAAATGGCACACACCAAACAGAGAGGTTACTAAAGTGAAATCAGAATGAGCGGAAGTTAGCCCAGTATGCCACCTGGTACTACCGGTGGCAAAGTGCCCGAGCGGTACTTCCAGCTTGGACGGTTCTACCGCCCAAACTTCTGATCAAAGTTCCGTCAAATAGGACTCTCCATATAGAGAGGTTACTGAATCGAAACGAGGTTGAGCAGAAGTGGCCCCGGTACTACCAGTGGCAAAAATGCCCTAGCGGTACTACCGATGGCACGCCGGAACTTCCGCCCATGAAAACTTAAGAACCAAAACTACCATAACTTTCGCATCCAATCTCCAAACGAGATAAAACCAATTTTGTTGGAAAGATAACAATGTATAGAATCCAACAAAAGGATGCAATATTGGAAAGAGAGAAAATAAAATGAATATATATATGGGTTTTCTCTTTCCATGCCCTCGGTTCGTTAGTTGTACTCAGTTTTCCCCAGTCGCTTAGTTTTTCCTCACTTTTTCCCTCCTTCTATTCTGAAACCCTCACAGCCACTCAGAAGGGGGATGCCGTCAGGTCAAAGGCTTGACCATTACATGCTAACCGGTGGGAACACATTGAGGCGGGTTGTGCGTAGAGCGTTACGTTACGTCGCCTCAACCGTTACATGCTGACAGGTGGGGCCAGGATACACAGCGGACCAGCCATCCATCTCTCGCTGATTATGGGGGACGTGGTGTGGGACCTCGTGGGGCACGTTTGGTGGTTACGTGGGTTTTCTTTTTTGTTATTTTTATGATTGGCCTTTTTAAGAGAGCTTTTTCCCCTCTCTCGCTAACAATTGTGTTTTTTCCCCAAAAAGGTAGTGAATCTAGAGCAGCTTCTCTCTTCATTCATTGTTTGTTTTGGCCCTCGTTTTTTCCCAATCTGGTAGCAAATCTAGAGCAACAAATCTAACTTGCACCATAAATAAATTCAGTAAATAGAGCATATGTAGATAAAGCAGCGAATATAGGTTATATAGTATGGTACTTAACGAGGTTCGACAATTAGGCTGCTCAGCAGCAGCAGCGGACAAGTTTAACACAAACAAGATAAAAGATGCTGCTTTACAGCAGCAACAGCAGCACAAGATCAGTGGACCCTCATGGCCTCTGCCTCCTCCCTCTGGCGCCTCCTCCACTTCTTGCTGGCCAGTCCCTTGACCTTGGGCGCCTTGGGATTGATCGGGGGCATTCGAACCTCCTTGATGGCCACCTTCTGGAGATTGCGGAGGTGAAGGCCGAGCGCATGGTGCTTGGCTCTGAAGCCATGGACGTTCACTGACTTGCCACAGGTCCTCATGTCCTCGGCATGCTTCACGAGGTAGTTGAAGTCGGTGGCGCGGAGCCTCCTGGTGGTGCAGAAGGGGCACATGTAGACGTCGCCGGTGAAGAAGTTGTAGTACTGGCTGGACTTCAGCCTCCTCAGCACATAACGAGTCTTGGTGTACTTGGACTCGTCGTCGCTATAGACGTCGCTGCTATCCTCCTATTGGAAAAACAGTAGAGTGCAATAAGGACATGATTGAGATACTTTGATTATCGGGATTGATTATTTGCATAAATTAACCGATTGAGATCCCCTGATTATTCCCCAAATCTCAAACGAAATCGAATACTGATCCCAACTATGAACAGGGGGATTCAAATACAAACAGGGGGATTCATTGAAATACGAGATCTAACACAATAGGATTAGCTACTATAAAAATACGAATAACCGAACCCTAATAACGTACGATCTAGCATCCAACAATGGAAATGGGGGAGAACAAGGGAAGGGCAAAAACCTTGGTTACCTCCAACCATGGGTCGGCGATGCTGGTGTCATAAGGGTTCTCCGGCCTTATGTAATCAACCTCCTTGTAGGGGTCCCAGCCGGGCGGGATCTGCCCGAGACCGGCGGGGGCCTCCTCGCTGGCGGCTACAATGGATGAGGGGATGGGGATGGCGGCTGCCTTCGATGCCTGGACGAGGACCTGTACGGGGGCCTCCTCGCCAGCGGCCTTGGAGGCGCCGATGGCCACCGTACCGTTCTTCTCCATCGCCGGCATGCTTGGGGTTTTCTTGGGGGTTTGTATAAGGTGATGGGATAGTGGAGACGGTTGAGTGAGAGAGTGAGTGATGAGTGAGAGTGAGGAGGCCTCTATTACAGGAGAAGGGAAGCAACGTTTCGTTACACAACCGTGGACAGCGTAACCGCATACGCTACTACATCGTGCACGGCCATACGTGTCTGCTACCGCCCCGTGCACCGCACACGCGTACCGTGAGTCACATTTTCCCTCGTGTCTAACCCTGGCAACTTAGTTGTGCTCAGTTTTTCCCTTGAGTGTAACACTGGCAATTTGGTTGTACTTAGTTTTTCCCTTCAGTACGAACACTGCTGTGGCTGGTCAACAGAGAGTCAACGAATGGGTTTTAGCTAGCTAATTGAGTCATTTTATGCACAACAAATTCAAAAAGATCAAAACATAGTAGCAGCTACCCAGGGAGTCTTATTATGTGACCTGCCACCATAGGAAATGTATATAAATAAAGTTTTAACCTAAATCACCACTTCTCAAATCACCTCTCTATGAAGGTTCATGGCTTTCTACTCAATCCTCTTCCCAAAACATCCCTCCCCAAAATATAGTTTGTCTGAATGAGGCAATAATTGTCAAACTGGTGTATATTTGAATTGCAAATAGTTTGATGTATGCCAATATGTATTTTATTGTATAAAATACACATTTTCCATTTTTGAAATGTTTTTCTATTTTCTATTTCAATCCCTTTATTAGTCTTGCCCTTGGTTTTTAGGTTCTACTCAGTTTTGCCCTTGGTTCTTAACTTCTACTCAATTTTCCCCTCTCTTGGTCATAATCTCTCACACCTATGCTCATCTGCGCTACTACGCTCTGATTGCTTGAGACAGTTGTCACACGGATCGTTCCCACCAACCGTTGATCCTCTGTGATCTAGCAGACAGGATAACCCCTATATCTGTCGGGGGGCACCCCTCTATCAATGCAAAATAACGAGTTTACCACCGGTACTTTAACTCCATAAACAAATGAACTTGAATATAATTTGAAGGGAACATGTTCAATGGTGTATAATTTGTGCATTACATTCCACTCTATGAAAATGATAATCTTTCAAGATTTTCTTAGCACGACATTATCACGTATTAAGTGCGATTTCAAAGAGTTCAAAGGTGTATAATTTTCGTATACACAAGTTTATGCATTATATTTCACTCCATGGAAATGATAATCTCAAGATTTTCTTGGCACAACATTATCATGTCCTAAGTGCGATTTCAAAGAGTTCAAAGGTGTATAAACTTCGTATATGCAAGTTTATGCATTAGATTCCACTCTATGAAAATGGGGGAGAAAACAATAATCTCTCAAAAATTTGTTAGCACATCATTATCACGTATTAAGTGCGATTTAAAAGTGTTCAAAGGTTTATAATTTTCGCATATGCAAGTTTGTGCATTACATTCCACTCTATGAAAATGATAATCTCTCAAGATTTTCTTAGCACAACATTATCACGTATTAAGTGCGATTTCAAAGAGTTCAAAGGTGTATAATTTTTGTATATGCATTATATTTCAATCCATGGAAATGATAATCTCTCAATATTTTATTAGCACAACATTATCATGTCCTAAGTGCGATTTCAAAGAGTTCAAACGTGTATAAACTTCGTATATGCAAGTTTATGCATTACATTCCACTCTATGAAAATGGGGGAGAAAATAATAATCTCTCAAAAATTTGTTAGCACATCATTATCACGTATTAAGTGTGATTTAAAGGCGTTCAAAGGTTTATAATTTTCGCATATGCAAGTTTGGGCATTACATTCCACTCTATGAAAATGATAATCTCTCAAGATTTTCTTAGCACAACATTATCACGTATTAAGTAAGATTTCAAAGAGTTCAAAGGTGTATAATTTTCGTATACGCAAGTTTATGCATTATATTTCACTCCATGGAAATGATAATCTCTCAAGATTTTATTAGCACAACATTATCATGTTCTAAGTGCGATTTCAAAGAGTTCAAAGGTGTATAATTTTCGTATATGCATTACATTTCACTATATGAAAATGAAGCTAGACAAAGGGTCGTGGTCACCATAGAAGAAGAAGAAAGGGGAGGCAACGGCACGGGCACGGCCGCGGGGCTGGCTCGGGGTCCCATCTTGCAACACCAACCTGGGTAAGCTATGGGTCCGGCGCTCACGTGGATAAGCTGTGGGTCCGATGCTGATCTGGATGAGTTGAGAGAGGTGTCCACTATGGGAACCGACTGAACGCGGACCCACTAGTCAGTATGTAATGGCAAGGGGCCACTACGGGACCCGACAGAACGCGGCCCCACTTGTCAGCACGTAGCAGCGAGGGTCCACTATGGGACCCGACTGAACGCGGCCCCACTTGTCAGCACGTAATGGCAAGGCTGACGGATGGCGAGTGATGTCTACGCATTTCTATTCTTGTAGACAGTTGTTGGGCATCCAAGTGCAGAGGTTTGTAGAACAGCAGCAAGTTTTCCCTTAAGTGGATTACCCAAGGTTTATCAAACTCGGGGAGGAAGTGGTCAAAGGTATCCCTCTCAAGCAACCCTGCAATCAAGATACAAGAAGTCTCTTGTGTCCCCAACACACCCAATACACTTGCCAGGTGTATAGGTGCACTAGTTCGGCGAAGAGATAGTGAAATACAAGTGGTATGGATAAAAGACAACGGTGCCAGAAAATAGCTTGACGGGAGGAAAAGACTAAAGGCAAAAAGATGGAAGCAAGCAAATATGTAACAGATCTAGTTGCAAATGGTGTTTCAATGCTTAGAAACAAGGCCTAGGGATCATACTTTCACTAGTGAGCACTCTCATATAAATATCTTCTCTTCATGATACTACTCTGAACTACTCTCCGGTTGGACACTCTAATCCATGGTAGGGCTATAACAACACACCTCAAAGTCTGCTTTTCCCATCTAGATAACCCCACACTGTCACACTGAGCTCTAGATGGTTCCAACAAACACCACAATTTCATAGAGACATCCAACTCCAAATATAACTCATAACAAGTAATTGTAATCTCTAGCCTAAGTGCCACCATGGTGTGCACGCTGTCACTTTCACACACATGGGGAGAGTAGAGATCTATTAAAGCACTTGAGTAGCAAAGTAGATCTACTTGATTACAAAGCTCATGATCACAATATGATCACACATAGAGAGAGAGATGAACACATAGCTACCGGTAGAACCCTTAGCCTCGAGGAAGAACTACTCCCTCATCATCATGGGAATCAGCAACATCGATGGAGATGGTGGTGGAGATCAATGGAAATGGCTCCGGGGGCACTTCCCCGTCCCGACAGGGTGCCGGAACAGAGACTTTCTGTCCCCCGAATCTCCCCTTCGGTGGCGGCGGCGCTGTGGAACTTTTCGTGGCTAGAGGCTCCAGGATTTAGCGTTTTCATCCCGGGTGGATTTTATAGGCGAAGTGGCGAGGTTGGTGGCTGGCCAGGGGGCCCACACCACCCCCAGGCACGGGCCAGGCCTGGACGCGCGGCCAAGTGGTGTGGCCAGCCCCTGGCCCCTCTCTGTCTCGTCTTCTGGCTCCGTGTTCCCCTCGGTGAAATATTGACTTTACTTTTGTTCCGTCCAATTCCGAGAATATTCATTTTCTGACTTTCTGGAACCAAAAACAGCAAAAAACAGGCAACTGGCACTGTGGCATCTTGTTAAAGGTTAGTCCCAGAAAATGTGTAAAAATACTCCAAAGTGTGGACAAAACATAATAAAGTAGATATAAAACAAGCATGGAACATCAAAAATTATAGATACGTTAGCAACGAATCAACATCCCCAAGCTTAACTCCTCCTCGTCCTCGAGTAGGTAAGTGATAAAACAAGAATAATTTTTTAGGTGACATGCACCATCATAAACTTGATCAAAGTATTTCTAAAACATTGATAGCTGGGATTATAGTACTTTAACATAGCATGAAAGATATAGTTCTAACAACAAGACATAGCACCTACATTGTAGCATGAAAGGATACAAACAAAAGATTCATGAATAACAATGCTTTGCAAGACGTTTGTTTGTTTCACATAAAGAAAACATAATGAGAATGGTATTCAGCTTGTCCCTCATAGAGTAGAAAAACTTAAATGCATAGGACACCTTCAAAGTTCATAAGGGTGACTAGATACAAATAGTTCAAGAACAAGCAATATCAACATTATGAATCAATCAACAAGTTTTGGGACAATGCACATTAAACTAAGAATGGCCACTATGCTCTCTCAATAGGTGCATAAAGATATAAGATGGAGACTCAACATAAAAGTAAAAGAAAGGCCTTCATAGAAGGAAGCAGGGATTCAAGTTTCATAAAGAGCTTCCAAAAATTATGGTACTTATTAGCTTTCAGCTCTCATTGCCCCTATCATAAGCATCTTGAAGTGATTAAGGTTAAAGTGAACAAACTATGGAGTATATGCTTGACAAAGTATAAGTTGGAAATCTCATGTCCCTTGAATACGAGGGCTGCTCCTCATGCTACTCAAGTTTAGTTACCGGTAAGTTCTTGTCATAGTAAGTACATGTGTATCATAGAGAACCGCCAACGGGGTACCCCTTGCCCGATGATACCGAAGAATCCCCATATCAAAATGACAAGGCAAGCAGACAACGAGCATCTCAGCAATCTTCTTATTTACCATGGGAAAATGGTGCTTCTTTCTCTCTTTCCTCTTTTCTCATATCTCTTTTTTTCTTTTTCTCTTTTTTCTCAATATCTGACTCTTTTTTATAAGAAGAATGCTTCATAGATTGCTCATTATGGTTACGCTGCAGGTTTCCACCATGATTATGCATGGATTAGACCAGCTGCCCAGGCGTTTCTCTAACACACATACATAACTCCATGGACTTACAAGCTCCCCTTTCATTTCACACCGACGACATCCATAAACAAAAGAGCATGATATCAACTTGGTACAATGTACAAGTGCAATGTTGAAAGCGTTCCCCATGACAACATGGTTCTGCTAATCCCCAACATATAAGTGCAAGCATATACAACATAGACGACACAATGGTTCAAGTTTATTAGGGGCAAGAAAAGTAAAGTGTGCCATCAAGTTCGTGAGAGCTTTAATCACTAGTTTTATCATAACAAGTTTTATTTGGAAGGCGGATAAAAACAAGAATTTACTTGGAATAGCAATAGTGATAATAGGTAGGTATGGTGGACACAAATGGCAAAGGTTTTTTGTTTAAGGATTGGATGCACGAGAAGAATTCCTCTTAGTACAGGTTTTTGGCTAGCAAGGCTGGGTGGCAAGTATAAGAGTTGAAGGAAACAAACAAACATACAAGTGATAAAGACAAACATGCAATCTTCCTTGGAGGCACAAAAGATCTTAACCAGAGAATACTAAACTTATGAGCAAATCAAGAAAGAAAGATGATGAAATTATATTTCTTTAGAGTACTTTTATATTTTCATTCAACTCTCAAAAATAGTGTTGCTACTCACCGAGCCAGGTTTGCCAAAACCAACTAAATTAACTCAATGATCCCAAAGTGATACCAATACTAACAACAAGATCAATCATATAGCCACGAATTGAAAACTAATATAAGATAAGCAAAAGAGTAAATGATAGAACTTCTCATTAATATTCCATAACGAAAACTCACACCAAGGGATACATATCTAACGAGAGAGGGGACACTTCCATAATGCAAACTATCCTACATGATAACTTCTCTATTCATGATATGACTCTACTAAAAAGGTAAAAAGATAGAAGATAGTGATATGATACCGCGACACTCCCCCAAGCTTGGAACAAACCAAGGGGATGCCAAACCTGATGACGAATTACTCCTTCGGTGGTGGTGGTATTCTCTTGATGAGCTCTTTGATCAATTTCCCCAAGTCCTCAACCCCGAAGGTGAGAATACGAATCAACTCCGAGTTGTGCTCGATGCGGTGCATGATCATGTCAGATTGTGGATCCCAGCTCTTGTGACTCTTTGTCCACTCTTCCTCCTTGGAGTCTTCTTTCCCTGCATGGCTAGAACGAGGCAAATCCCAATTGGAGGGTAATTTCTCCTTTGGCATATTCTGGTGTTGATGCTTAGGGATACGGATATGGAAAGGATCCTTGGTGCATGGAGGAACTGACCGTGGAGCTAAACAATGACGCGGAGTTTTCCCTCCAGTTGACATCCATGCAGTCCTCCTGACCCTGCCAGATCTTGCCAACACTCCAATGCTTGCAATGGTAGTGCCAGTGTGCGGATGTTGGCCTTGCTTTATCTCCTCTTCACCTTCACTCTTGATCTCCTTCTCCTGCTCGGGATCTTGGAGATCTTCCTCCATATGCTCCTTTCCTTTATCCTTGGCAGACACCATTGTGCTTCAAAGCTTTCAAAGGTAGTTCCTGGAAGAAACAGATCGAAACGAAAACACGACAAAAACACGATATACGAACCTCGGGGGATCCGGGGGATTATATATTACGAAGTTTCATAACAAAAGGAAGGTACTGGGAGAAAACGGGTCGGAGACGGAGTCCGGAGTGGCCACACCACCTGGTGGTGCAGCCAGGGGTGGGCCCGCGCCACAGGGTGGTGTGAGCCACCCTGGCTCCGTTTCCGTCCCTCTTTCACTTTTTAGCTTTCCTTATTGACTAAAAACTGCAAAAATATAGTTGGATAGTATTTTCACGGAACTTTTCTTACCAGAACTGTTACCTATTTGAAAACAGACTCTGCAGGTCTCTGAATTTGGTATCTAGTAGATTCTTCTGGAGTCACCACTTGAATAACATCAATATCTTCATCTTCATACACTTATTACTTGAGTAATGAAACCTTTCACTTCCTTATTACACCATTATCTCCACTAACCTAGAAATTTCTTTCACACAAAACTTCACACAGTTCTCATTAGCAACGTTAGTATAAGCGAAGTGATAAAACCTTTTGAGTTCAACTTCAACTGAAAACCATCAAAACATAAGATACTGTAGCAACTCCTTCCAAAGACCCAAAAAGAATTCAAAAAGGAAATCGAATAAAGAAGCAAATGCAAGAGTGGCAAAATCTGTCAAAACAGACCAGCAGGTAAAGATCAATTTTTTCGAAAATCTTCTGTTGCTCAAATCAAAACGTGCAAAACTAACAAAAGTTAAATAACAACATGGGGCAGAATCACAAAAAATTACAGCTCAATACGACATACAGAGATATCTCACGAATGTTTACGGTGAAGCACAAAAATCTGTTTTGGGACAGCATGTTCCCCAAATCTTACTTCTCTCTCATTAGAGGTTGATCTTGACACAAAAAACAAACAAAAAGGATAAGGAGAGGTTATTATAACTTCCAAGACTCAAAGAAACAAAAACAAACTGAAAGCAAAAATAAACTGGGTTGTCTCCCAAAAAGCTCTTTCTTTAAAGCCATTAAGATGGGCATGATAATTTTGATGCTGCTCACATAAGAATATGAATTCAAGTGAAATAGAGCATTAAGAAGCAAAAATACACACATTTAAGTCTAACCCACTTCCTATGCAAGGGAATTTTGTAAACAAACAAGTTGTTGAAACCAGAAACCACTAGCATAAGAAGGCAAAAGAAGTGCAACATAAAAACTTTCAGCATAAAACGAGGAAACTTGAGATTATTGAGATGCATACGAACACTTTTCCCTCTCTCATAATAACTTTCAGTATCATGCATAAACTTAACAATATAACTATCACAAGGACCATCGTAACAATGATCACTTATTCTAACAGAAAACACAGGAATACTAGCTCTCATAACACTACTTTGTGAGACAATATTAGAGGTATCCTTACAAAGGATAGTGTGTCCCTCTTCTTCATACTTAGTGACAAAGTATTTCACATTTGCTATTATAGGTTCATCATCCATTTGTGTATCAAGTTCAATAGCTTTACTTGTACTTCCATTAACCATACTAGCTATCATAGAATGTTCCTTTATCTTAACTGGGATAGGCATTTTCTCAATATAAGGTTCAGGTAAAACATGATTAGCAGTATAAACTTTAGTATTTCTTGCAGGAACACTCTTAGCAATATCTTTATAAGGTTCATGATACTTATTCCACTTCTTTTTAGGCACTTCAATGTAGGAAGCAAAAGCCTTAAAATAAGAAGCAATAGCTTGAGAGTCTAGACCATAAGCATTTTTAATGTTTGGAAAGTCATCAGTTCCCATAAAAGATTCAATGCATTCATAATCATATTTTATACCTAACTTTCTACCTTTGTCATTCTCCCAAGCTTCAGCATTGTCTTGAATACGGTCCAGAAGATCCCATTTAGCTTCTTCTTCCATGCGAGTGAATGATCCAGCACAAGAAGCATCCAATAAATCCTTGTCATGTAGAGGGAGCCTTGCATAAAAGTTATTGATAATAATATTGTTGGGGAGCTCATGAATGGGACATTTGAGCATTAGTAACTTCAATCTCCCCCAAGCTTGAGCTATACTCTCTCCATCAAGAGGCCAAAAGTTGTATATTTGATTTCGATCTTTATGAAACTCACTAGGAGGATAAAACTTTGAATAAAAGAGAGGTACTATTTCCTCCCATTCAAGAGCTTGACCATTCTTTAGCAGCTTATACCATTCCTCATCTCTTCCTTTCAGTGATAATGAGAATAACTTCTTCTTGACTTGATCTGTAATAATACCTGCACACTTGAACAACCCACATAATTCGTGTATAAAGAGTAAATGATCACCGGGATGGACAGTTCCATCCCCAACATAGTAGTTATCCATAACACGATCAATAATTCTTGTAGGTATTTTAAAAGTATCATTCTCAGCAGGTGGTGGTTCGTCTACTACCTTAGAAGTGGTAGTAGCTTTACCAAATAAGAAACTCAGTGAATTTATCCATAACAAAAATAAAGCAACTAGAAGAAGTAGACAATACTTAGAGTAGAAGTTTCCTTTACCAGTTCCACTCTCCAATAGCGCTTCACTCCCCGGCAACGGTGCCAGAAAATAGCTTCATGTCTACGCACTTCTATTCTTGTAGACAGTTGTTGGGCCTCCAAGTGCAGAGGTTTGTAGAACAGCAGCAAGTTTTCCCTTAAGTGGATTACCCAAGGTTTATCAAACTCAGGGAGGAAGTGGTCAAAGGTATCCCCCTCAAGCAACCCTGCAATCAAGATACAAGAAGTCTCTTGTGTCCCCAACACACCCAATACACTTGCCAGGTGTATATGTGCACTAGTTCAGCGAAGAGATAGTGAAATACAAGTGGTATGGATAAAAGACAACGGTGCCATAAAATAGCTTGACGGGAGGAAAATACTAAAGGCAAAAAGATGGAAGCAAGCAAACATGTAACAGATCTAGTTGCAAATGGTGTTTTAATGCTTAGAAACAAGGCCTAGGGATCATACTTTCACTACTGAACACTCTCATATAAATATCTTCTCTTCATGATACTACTCCGAACTACTCTCCGGTTGGACACTCTAATCCATGGTAGGGCTATAACAGCACACCTCAAAGTCCGCTTTTCCCATCTAGATAACCCCACACTATCACCTTGAGCTCTAGATGGTTCCAACAAACACCACAATTTCATAGAGACATCCAACTCCAAATATAACTCATAACAAGTAATTGTAATCTCTAGCCTAAGTGCCACCATGGTGTGCACGCTGTCACTTTCACACACATGGGGAGAGTAGAGATCTATTAAAGCACTTGAGTAGCAAAGTAGATCTACTTGATTACAAAGCTCATGATCACAATATGATCACACATAGAGAGAGAGATGAACACATAGCTACCGGTAGAACCCTTAGCCTCGAGGAAGAACTACTCCCTCATCATCATGGGAATCAGCAACAGCGATGGAGATGGTGGTGGAGATCAATGGAAATGGCTCCCGGGGCACTTCCCCGTCCTGGCAGGGTGCCGGAACAGAGACTTTCTATCCCCCGAATCTCCCCTTCGGTGGCGGCGGCGCTGCGGAACTTTTCATGGCTAGAGGCTCTAGGATTTAGGGTTTTCATCCCGGGGGGTTTTTATAGGCGAAGGGGCGAGGTCGGTGGCCGGCCAGGGGGCCCACACCACCCCCAGGCACGTGCCAGGCCTGGTCGCGCGACCAGGTGGTGTGGCCAGCCCCTAGCCCCTCTCCGTCTCGTCTTCTGGATCCATGTTCCCCTCGGTGAAATATTGACTTTGGCTTTTGTCCTGTCCAATTCTGAGAATATTCATTTTCTGACTTTCTGGAACCAAAAATAGCAAAAAACAGGTAACTGGCACTGTGGTGTCTTGTTAATAGGTTAGTCCCAGAAAATGTGTAAAAATACTCCAAAGTGTGGACAAAACATAAGAAAGTAGATATAAAACAAGAATGGAACATAAAAAACTATAGATACGTTAGCAACGTATCAGCGAGTTTCAGACCATGTGAGAGTTCCATACAAGGAGATGGGCAAAAGGGAGGAAAAACTAAGCAGCTGGGGAAAACTAAGTACAACTAACGAATCGAGGGTACGAAAATAGAAATCCCTATATATATGTGAGATATCTCCTAAGGTGTGGAGCTGAAAACCCCGCAAGATCAAAGACGCAATAATATATATCAGGGAAATCCATTTTTGATGAACTAGAGCTTGTTATGATGATAACAACAAGCTCTAGATCCTCGCATGGACAAGAGACAAATAACAACCAAGAAAGATGATGCAGGAATGCAAAGGTTTGAGCTCTCTCCGAAATATGCAATCGAGTCACCCACTCGAGAGCCCCTCTTGATAGTATGTCTATATATCCTAAATCTGGTCTCCCAACACTACAAGAGACCGATAAAATAGAAAACCTATCAAGATCATACCTTTGCCTTGAGCATTCCACTTGATCATGATGTAGTCGATCTTGTCTCCTTCAAGATGGAACACCTTTCTTGGTTGCACTTGCTCGTGCTTTGCTTGTTGAAGACTTGCAAAATGCTCCCCATACACCATGGGGAGACTTCTTCCTTGAACTTGTCTTCATAAAACCATGATAATCGAGGATGGCAAGCTTTAAGCATGAGATCTACTAGAGATGGCGCATCTTGAGATTTCACTTCATTTCTTCTATCCCCATAAGGACGATGTCTTGAGGATGCACATGAGGAACTCCATCTTCTTCTTCAAGAAACTCTTGATCTTCTTCTTCTTTCAACCTTGAGACTAACACATGGCCCAAGCGATGCCAACGGACAAACCTACAAGTGAAACTTAATTTGCACATTAGTCCATAGGGATTGCAATTAATTACCAAAATCACACATGGGGGAATACATGCCCTTTCAACTATGTTTTAGCATTTAGTTTTATGAATATTATTTCACCAACAAGAATTATAATGATTCATCCATAGGCTATGGAATATGGTAATTGTTTGATCAACTACTTTCTCTCACAATACTGGAACCAGATATCAATTATCGAAATAAATCTTGATGGCTTGGTTCTTGATGTATATCACCATATTCTCTTGCTACTAGGGACATCCTATTTCTTATATTGAGTTGCTTTGTATGACACTTCATACCAATCAATTACTGAAATATTGCATTGGTTTAAAGAGTAGAGAATATATATATTCATAACATATATATATTGTATATACCTGGGCTGGACAATTCCAATCCATTTATATTTCTGCCCATTACATTTATGGATTCTCTTTCAACATTTTCCTCTCTTTCAGAAAAATCAATGAACATCAATAGTGGCACCAATCACATGGTACTTGGTCCAAGTTTATTAGTCAAACACTCATACCCGTCAAACTTACACTTTGAAGTGGATCACCATCATCACATGATTTGTGTTCTTACGGATTTTACTTTTAGTGATCTTTATGTTGGGGGGTGACCCTAGGTAGGAAGATGAGGTATAAGGACAAGGTCCACCGAGGCATAAATCGGCCAAAGCATGACTTGTCCGAGGTATATGAGGGCCGACCGAGTTACGGTCATGTTACCCTAGGCCGGACAGCACCGACAAGACTCGACCGACGTATATGGTATATAGACACGATGTATGGGTTCTTTCATCTTTGTAGGTACCATCTACGCCGGGTTATCCGTACTGGGCCGAGTCATGGGTTTGTGTGCTCAAGAAGGAGTGAGCCAGCCCTAAGGTGAGCGCTTTTCTCTCTCTCAAGGGAAATTAGGGAGAGACAAGTGCTAGCGATAAGCCCGAGAAGAGCAGAGACAGAAGAGAGGGTCACAGACATGATAATCTCTGACCCGAACAGTCAGGGTACATGGATTCTAAGCCATTGCCGCACATAGGCTGGCGATAGAGGAAAGGAGGGCACCGAACTACTATTTCGGGACAAGCATCTTTGTAGAATATCTGAGCCACATAAGCCCTAGATGTAAGTTGGCCACCCCTTTATAAGGTGAGCCAGGGCCTCCAAGGAGAGGGGCGGTCCATTTGCGATAAGGGAAACCCTAGAGCAAGAATAGAGCAGGAGCACTTCATCTCCTTCCTCTCCTCGATACAGATCAAGGAGAACTTGTACTAGTCCAGAGATCGTAATACAAGATCTAGAGTAGGAGTAGGGTTTTATCTCCATAGGAGAGCCTCGAACCTGAGTACATCGTGTGTTGCGTTCTTGTGTTCTTCATGTGCGGATCCACCGCACTATCCCTCCCTGGATACCACTAGTATCCATAGGCCCCATCTTTAGGCTACCCATGGCATCTGCCGTGACACCTCCACGACAGTTGGTGCCCACCGTGGGGCCAGCAGCGACACTAGCTAGTGTCAAGATCCGGACGGAAGACTTCATCGCCACTAGAGAACACATCGTCTCTGGGCTGGTCCAGCGATTTGGCTCGCTGGACTTCATCAGTGACAATGGTGCAGCATCGGCAACCGTTCACCTCCACGCAACAGCCTCTTCGTCAGCTTCAGAGCGCACAGGATCTACATTGGGGTCGATGACTCCTGCGCATACCCGCATCACGTCGTCGAGGTGGGAGAACCTCCTCTCTATGCAGATCACGGTCCACATATCACTCGCCCCGCTAGCTGCGTCGAGGTGATGATGATCGCGCCATGTGCTGGAACAAGGAAAGATCCGGCAGAGGATAGGGAAATGACCCCCAAGGTAACTCGTTTGAGGTTCCCTCCACTAGAGAGGCCAGAAAATATACTGTAGCAAGCCATAGATAGCTTGACAACTCCTATAGCTCCCATAATAGATCCGGCTCCTATAGCACAGGCCGAGCTAGAGGAGACCCGGCAGAAAGTGCTCGAGGGAGCCAAGAAGATAGCAGCGGATCAGCAGGCATTGAACATCATGATGCGTGAGTACTCTAGGGCAAACAAGCTGAACACTAGTCCCACATGTATGGATGGTGTAAAGATTAGGGGAAAGAACCTCATTAGTGAAATAGATAAAGAATATGTGCCAAGGCAGATAGATTTGGGTAACCCAATGTCGGCAGGTTTGCCGAGATATAGCACCTCGGCAAAGAACCTCAGGGTTGCAGATGCAATAGCTGCCGAGATACCCACTTTGGCAGGTGAGGCCTGGCAAAGGCAAGAAGAGAGAGTTGTTGAGATGGTGCAAATTGCAAACCAGCAGAATGAGGACTTACTCTGGGCTAACCCGGCAAGAGAAGGTGGTTCCCGTGTCATTCATTCGTCTGGGAGAGCTCCGGCAAAACCGTCCAGGGTAGCATCTTTGCTTGGTGCAAGCCCAAGGAGATAAGAAGCCATAACCTCGACCAGAAGAAACAAGCTGATGGTGCCCTATGACCCGGCTGTGGCCGGGAAAGGAAAAGCAGTGCGGGGCAATGATGATCGAGGTAGTGTTAGCCGAGGTGATGGCAGTCGTGGAAACGTCAGCCAAGGCAATGCGGGTCAGGGAAATGTTGGGCACGGCAATGCCGGACATCATAACTCGGGTGGAGCAGGGCAAAATCCACCACGACAGCATCAGCAGCAGTACATACCTCGGCAAGAGCAAAGTTGGGGCCAGCCATGCAACATCAATATGCTCATCCAGGGAAAACATATATGATGATGGTTATTCGGCTATGGCCAATGCCGGGTTTCCTAGGCCAGATCATTATATGATGAGATCAAGACTGGGAAATAGAAACTTGTAGCCGAATGATGCAAGATTAAAGCTAGACAGGATTTATAGGTCAAGGACAAGGTCCTCCGGGTCCGACATGTTTTTGACTTCGGATCATGAGAGAACCACCCATGTCGAACATTCAGGTGGCTAGAGGAACAAAGACATATGCTGGTAGCACCAAGCCACAAGATTGGTTGATTGACTATGCCATAGCTGTGTACATCGCACAGGGAAATCTTAGATGGGCGGTGAGGTATGTACCTCAGATGCAAGAGGGACCAGCAAGGATTTGGCTGAATAATCTGCCAGCAGGAACTATCAACTGTTGGTTGGATTTTGAGATGTTCATCAGCAACTTCACCAGTACATGGAAGAGGCCAAATAGGCCGCATCACTTGGCAATGTGTAAGCAACGGCTGAATGGAACTGACCGAGAATTGTTGACTCGGTGGTGCACCCTAAGGAACTCATGTGAAGGAGTGATTGAGTCACAAGCTATTGCTTGGTTTGCACAAGAGTGTAGACATGCAAGTGTGTTGTGGCAAAGGCTACAGAGGGATATGCCAACTACGTTGGCTGAGACAATCAAGATTGCTGATTCATATGCATTAGGAGATCCGACCCAACCCATGCTTATGTCGGCTGAGCCGAATGAGCAGTACTACTCCAGGGATGGGGTCGGTTCATCCCGGCAAAATGATTTCCGGGGCAAAAGAAGAGATGAGAGACCGGACTATAAATATGGCTCGAACCATGTTGCTTTAGTGAACTAAGATCAGCCAGGAGATGGGAGTAGCCAGTGACAAAAGAGCAGTGGCTAGCAATGGGCACAAAAAAAGTGATGGCAAGAAAATATGGACCAATGAGTAGAAGAAGCAGTGGCAGGAGAGGCCGAGGTATACTTACAAGTGTATGTTTGATCAACCATGTTAGTTTCACACGCAGAATTCGAGTAAACCAGCAAACCACACGACTTGGCAATGCACATGGATGCAGCACGCGGCAGGTGATATGGGTCTGCCTCAGGCGCCACCTCAACCACAGCTCACAAGGGAAAATGACCAGTAGTTAGTTCTACCTCCACCACTGCCGAGGTATGAGAATCAAGAAAGAAGGGACGCAGTGCATCAAGTGAACAACCAGAACCAAGGGAACCGTGGAAACCCCGACAATGATGGTAGGAATGTGTACAGGGAGCATCACCAGAGCTATTATGTGTTCACCACAGAGGAAACAGATAAACAAACTGTGTAGAGGCGACACATGGAGGTCAATGCAGTTATGCCGGCAGTGCTGAAGTATATGCATTGGTCGGACCAGGAGATCACTTGGAGCATCAAGGATCATCCCAGGCTCATGCTGAATCCTGGATCATATGCTTTGGTCCTTGAACCAACATTTATCGGGCCAAACATCAATGTGAAGTTCTCCAAAGTACTGATCGACAATGGTAGCTGTATCAACATATTGTACAAGGATACAATGCATAAGTCGGGAGTCTCGGAAAACATTCTCTAGGTGACTAAGACCACATTTCATGGCATTGTGTCGGGGTTGTCCTACGAGACAATTGGCAACGTCCGAATAGATGTCTTATTTAGCACACGAGAGAATTGCAGAACAGAAAACTTGTTGTTCAAGGTTGTGGATCTGGGCAGTTGTTACCATGCACTACTCGGCAGGCCTGCACTTTCGAAGTTTATGGCCAGTGACCATATCAGTTACCTGAAGATGAAGATGCTAGGGACAAATGGGGTCATCACCATAGTTGGGGACTTTATGCGTTCCATGGAGTGTGCCTCGATCGGGTCAAATCTGGCCAAGTCATTGGTCATTGCGCAGGAAAAGAGGAGAATTCAGGAGGCTATGGCATTGGCTCAGTCGGCACAGCTGAATATGTCGGCACTGAGTAACCCACACGGGAGTGTATCATTTCAGCCAACTAAGGACACCAAGAAAGTGCCAATTGACGACCAGTTCCCAGAGCGCACTATCACCATTGTTGTGGGCCTGGATGAAAAATAGGAAAGCAAGCTCATCAGCTTCCTCTGTGAGAATCAGGACATTTTTGCTTGGTCCACACAGGACCTGCAAGGTGTGCCGAGGGAGCTGGCTGATCACTCTTTGCATGTCAGGCCTGATGCAATGTTGGTGAAGCAACCTCTCCGCCGCTTCGCTGAGGATAGGAGAAAGATCATAGGGGATGAGATAGCTCAGCTCCTTGCAGCCGGGTTTATCATGGAAGTGCTTCATCCAGATTGACTATCTAATCCAGTGCTAGTGGAGAAGAAAAAAGATGACCCGAACGTGGCATTAGTATGAAGCATGTGCATCGTTTATACCAACTTGAACAAAGCATGTCCAAAGGATCATTTTCCTTTGCCAAGGATAGATCAAGTTATTGACTCGACAGCTGGTTGTGAGCTCTTATCATTTGTAGATGCGTATTCTGGTTTCCACCAGATACCATAAAACCTGGTTGATCAAATAAAGACTGCCTTTATTACCCTATATGGGGCTTATTGCTATCGTATTATGCCATTCGGCTTACGCAATGCAGGTGCCACGTATCAAAGGTGCATGCAAAAATGTTTGCATGATCAAATTGGCAAAAATGTCCAAGTGTAAGTTGATGATGTGGTGATAAAAACCAAGGAGAGTCATACTTTCCTAGATGATATCCGGTAAACATTTATGAACTTAAGGAGGTTCCGAATGAAATTTAACCCAGAAAAATGCATCTTCGGTGTCCCGGCCAGAAAATTACTTGGATTCCTTGTATCAAGCCGAGGTATAGAGGACAATCTGACTAAGATCCAAGCTATCAAGCGCATGGAGTTGCTGAAGTGTCTCAATGGTGTTCAGAAGTTCACCGGTTGCCTGGCATCGTTGAGTCGTTTCATTGGTCAGCTAGGAGAAAATGCATTGCCTTTATACCAGTTAATGAAAAAGTCGAACAAGTTTATCTAGACACCACAGGACGATAGTGCTTTTCATGAATTAAAAAAGATGCTAGCCTGTGCACCTGTGTTAGCTTCGCCACTATCCAAAGAACCGATGTTGCTCTACATAGCAGCGACCAACTAAGTCGTAAGTGATGTAGTAGTGGTGCAACGTGACAAGGAGGGTAAGTCGGTGCAGAGGCCAGTCTATTACCTAAGTGAAGTACTTTCTACCTGGAAGCAAAACTACCCCCATTATCAGAAAATGGCATATGTCAGCCAAAAATATGAAGCACTACTTTGAAGAACACCCCATAAAGGTGATATGTGAAGCACCTATATTAGAGATAATGGGTAACATAGACGCAAGTGGCCGAATCGCCAAATGGGATATTGAGTTGGCTCCATAAGATCCACATTATGACAGGCAAGATGCAATCAAGTCTAAGGCACTGGCCGACTTTTTTGTTGATTGGGTTGAAATGCAGTATGAGCCGCCCTTGCCTGACTCAAATTACCGGAGAACGCACTTTCATGGATCAAAGTTGAAGGACGGATTAGGTGCCGGGGTAGTCCTTACCTCGCCCAAAAAATGTCAATTGAGATATGTGCTATAGATCCATTTTGGAGCGTCAAATAATGTGGCCGAATATGAGGCACTTGTGCATGGCTTGAACGTAGCAAAGGAAATTGGAATACGTCGGATCCAATGCTTTGGTGATTTGGATTTGGTAGTGCAGCAAGTTTCAGGTCATTGGGATGACTTGGCCTTGTATAGATTTCATGTCCAAAAAATCTGTGGGTACTTCGAAGGATGTGAGTTCCATCATGTACCTCAGGCTAAAAATGATGAAGCCGACGTGTTGTCAAAACTGGGTTCATTTTGGCAGGCTATCCCGCCAGGCGTAGCTCTGGAACACCTCAGAAAACCATCTATCAACCCATCACCAGAATCTGAGTCAATCCATATCCCAGCCAACCCTGGATCCGAGGTTGTCCCAATGGACATTGATTGAGGGGGTTGGGGGCAATTCGAGTAACCCGGTGACTGCCTTAGCAAACCCGGGGACTGCCTCACAGAACTCGGGGACTGTTCTGAAGGGAATATGCCCTGAGAGGCAATAATAAAAGTTGTTATTATCATATTCCAAGTATATGATAGATGTTTATTTTGCATGCTATAATTGTATTGATTGGAAACGTTAATATATGTGTGTTTAATAAACAAATAAAAGGTTCGTAGTTATGCCTCTCTTATAAACTAGCTCGTTGATTAACAAGATGATGAAGGTTTCCTGATCATGGACATTGTTTGTTGTTAATAACGAGGTCACAACATTGGTGGCATGATGTGATGAACATTCATCTGAAGTATAGCATTATGATCAAAGTCATTGCGTTTAAATTTCTATAACATCATACGAAGTAATCCTAGTCCTTAGACCATGAGATCATGTCCATCACTAACACTAGAAGAGTAACTTGATAACATCAAACGTCACACCGTAACAGGGTGACTATAAAGGTGGGTTCATATACTCCAAAAGTGTTATGTAGAGGCTCATGGATCAAGAGTGGGATTTTTCCATCCCGATGATAGATAGATATACTCTGGGCCCTCTCGATGATATCACATTAAGATAGCTTGCAAGCAAGTGATGTGATCACTAGAATGTTATATCACGTGACCAAGAAAAGAGTGCATGTCGGCAACGAGATCAAACTAGGTATGGAGATACCGATGATCGAATCTCGGACATGTAATATATCGTGAAAAAATGGGATTTAGTTACTAGTGTTAAAGGTTCTCACGATCATAGAAGTCATCGTTTAATGTGTGGGAGTCGGTATGGATCTCTAGGTCTCGCTACTGATTATTGATCGGAGAAGGGTCTTGATCATGTCTGCATTATTCGTGAACCATAGGGTGACACACTTAAGGGATACCAACACCATTTGGATCAAATGTGTTCCAGACAAAAGAATTGCAAAGCACTAGAATTATTTCAATGGACACCGGAATGTTTCGGGTGAAATTGCTGAAATTGGTTATGCATGTGATATTGAAATATTGCAGGGGGTTTTATGTGAATGTTTGTTAATTAAAGTAATTAACAAAATTCTGAATAAAATCAATAAAAAGAGTTTTATTGAATGAGAGTTGCATTAAATTTGGTGGAAATTTAATGCATGTGAGTGGAATTTTGGGTGGAGTATCCACCACATGAATGAGGAAGAGGTGGGGGAACCTCCCCTTGGCCACCGGCCATGGAGAGGGGCTTCCCCCTCTACCTATAAAAGGCCCCCATCTCCTCCCTCACAAAGTACACATCCTCATGAAGGATCTCTCTCCCCCTCTAGAATTATCCCCCCATGGTTTCGGATTAGTGAGATACATGTTCCCTGTGGCTTTTCATCTGGAAGGAGTTGTTGTTTCTGCTGCATCGCTGGAGCGAGGAAGTGGACATTGTTCGGTGGACCGGACGTGTGTGCGAGCATGGATTCGCTGCTTATTTGCGGCGCTAGGACTTCCTCTCGATCTTGAGATCGGCAAGCGACCGACTACATCATCCACGAGTCTAATCTCGTTACACTGTGTCGGTCTTCAAGGGTATGTTCTCTATGGATGTATATCCACTAGTTTCTTGTATCTAGGTAGATATATCTTGGTGCTTAGTAGTTCCCATTGTAGGATTTTTTTTGTTTTCTATGCTATGAACCCAACATGTTCAGCTTAACCCGGCAGAGGTTATGTCGGTTGATCCAATGGAGATTGACGAAATGATCTCCCCGGCCCGTGCTATACCAGTATGGGGGCAACCAATTTTTTGCTTCTTGAAAGATGGAAGTTTACCAAGTGATGAGTTCCTCGCCATACAGATCCAGAGAAGGGCAAAATCCTATACCATAATAAATCGCAAGTTATACAAGAGAAGTGTCACAAGTGTCCTTCAGCAATGCATTGATCCGGCCGAGGGGCATGAAATCCTCCGAGATATACACCAGGGCAAATGTGGGCATCATGCCTCATCTAGAGCGTTAGTCGCCAAAGCTTTTCAGCATGGATTTTACTAGCCCATTGCTTTACAAGAAGCTGGGGACCTTGTGAGAAAATCCAATGGGTGTTAGAGGTATTCGAGCAAGATACATATGCCATCCTCTAAACTCAAAACTATACCTATCACTTGGTCGTTTGTTGTATGGTGCTTGGACATGCTTGGGCCGTTTAAGCCTGCTCGGGGCAACATGACTCATATCCTAGTCATGGTTGACAAATTTACAAAATGGATTGAGGTAAAGCCAATCAGAAAATGTGATGGAGCCAGTACCGTATTATTCATCAAGGATATAATCCTGAGGTATAGATACCCACATAGCATAATCACAGACAATGGCACAAACTTCGTCGAGGGATCATTTGCTCGATTCTTCCGAGCTAAACGAATAAGGCTTGATGTTGCATCAGTTGCACACCCCGCATCAAACATGCAAGTGGAGAGATCCAATGGGCTAGTATTGTCCGGGATAAAACCCCGGCTCATTGAGACGCTGCAAAGATTAGCGGGGTGTTGGATTATGAACTCCCGACAATAATATGGAGCCTTAGGACAACTCCAAATCGATCAACTAGCTATATGCCATTCTTTCTAGTATATGGGGCAGAAGTTGTATTACCAGCCGACATAGTGCATGACTCACATAGGGTCACCCAATACATAGTAGCCAAAGTGCAAGAAGCTCGGAAAAATGATGTTGATCTGCTAGAAGAGGAAAGAGAATTGGCATTGTCCAGATCCGCCATATATCAACAAAATCTCCAACACTATCATTGTCGGAAAGTAAACCCCCGAGTTTTTGGGAAGGGGATTTGATGATTCGGCTAGTGCAATGCACTGCTGGCATGAACTATCACCTCCATGGGAGGGGCCATTTATTGTGAACAAAGCATTACACAATGATGCATATTATCTTATAGATGCTCAAGGACAGGATAAGAATAAGGCGGACAGTTCAGGAGAATAATCGAAAAGGCCATGGAATGTAGCACTCCTTCATCAATTTTACACTTAGTTGAAGTGTATGTATCTCGAACTCTCATATGTTGAATATATGTCGGCAATGAGCTAATTAATGAAACCTCGGCACCTCGAGCAGTGACTCGGGGACTGCCTTAGTAGTAATTGTCTTTTCTGTACTTACATTTTATATATCGGATAGCTTAAATTTCTTACCCCTTAGGCCGAGTTAGTAATGTGTCGGCACCAAAGGCTAACTCTTCGACTTGCTGCTGTCCAAAAAGATTGGCTTCATGGCAAGCAAGAGAACAAGCCATCAAATGCTAGACACATGAAAACCAACTAAGGAAGGAAAAGTAATCGAGCCAACATTTGTTTTTTGGACTAACCCATGTATTTACTTTCTTTATTGTTATGCTGAATCACTCTGACCTAATTCTCGTTATTTTAAGTATTGTTAATTTGATTTTCTGATCTTGAACTCGTAAGTGGAATGCCAAAAAGTGGTAGACACGAGCCCGGTCATAAGATTAAGCAAACGAGAAAATGAAACTCGGGGACTTCACCCAAAATGATCCGACATAAAAGAGTTAGCGGTAGCAAAATAACTTCAATTGTTTTATACATGTGCGCCCGGCATACCAGGGATTTAACAAAGTTCCAAGTTCATATGCTTAAGGAGCAGCAGTGGCCGGATCATCAGCACCTGGAGGAGCAACAATAGCTTCGGGGTTGGGAACCTCGACTTCCGCTTCATCATTCGAGTTAGCCTCCAGGCCATCCGGGTCCTCTCATCTTCACCAACATCCTCTTTGACATATTCGTCGTCGACCTCATCGAGGAAGCTCGACCCTTCGTTCTATGCATGAGTATTGGAATACCGGATTAGTTGGTGGGCTCGAGCTTGGTGTCGCTAGATGAACTCCGGATCTGTTGTCCACAGTGAACCTATGTGCATGTTCTGAAGAGTATCTAGGTTGATACCTTCATACCATGATGGCACAAGGGATAAGGCTGCATCGGCACCAGTGCGGGCGGCATATTCCCTCCACAAGTTGAGTTGCATCTCACAGTCCATTAATTTCTCGGACAGCTGTGCGACTTTCTTGGGAGCGGTCTCTTCCAGCTAGAGAACATGAAATACTCGGATGGTGGCATCCAAAAGCCCAACCTTGAAGACTTTCATGGGTCCGAGGCTGGCCAAGAGGCAAATTAAGGAGTCATCAATGTCATATTCTTCGGGGAGGGGACCAGCCTCGGCTCTCTTTTCTTGGAACTTGCGGATGGCAGTGGCAACACAGGCCTTAGATTAGGGGAAATCACCTAAGAGGATAAGCAAAGAGAACAAGTTAGGGAGAACAATCAGAGCAAGAGGGAGACCTCGGCAGTAAAGGAAAAAGTTAGCAAAAGGAAACTCACGAGCTATAATGCCATTGATCTGGGCCAGCTCAGCCAACCAAGCAGTTTGTTTCTTCTAGAGGTTATCAAGTGCGGTGTTCACCGACTCAAATTTGACCTCGGCCTCCTTGAGTAGTTCTTTGTCCTTCTCAAGTTGGTCGGTGAGTCGGCTCTTCTCCTAGGTGAACTCTTGGTACAATTTGTCAAGCTCAGTATTCTGGATTTGTTTTAGATTTTTATTCTCGGCATGCAGCCGAGAGATCTCTTCGGCCTTCTCCTTCACCTGAGCTTGGTGTTGTCCTACTTGTTCGAGAAAATGAAGCATCAATTCAGGCATGGATATGCAATCTTGAAGAGACACTTCAAGGATTTTTAACCTGGTCGAGCCGAGGTATAATTACAAGCCCAAGCCAGAAGGGAGAGGTGCAAAGGATAAGGGGCAAGAGGAAAAATACCTTCTAGCTCGGCCACGCGCTTCTGCAGCTCCTTATTCCGGGCCTCCACCTCGGTTGAAACAGACGAGTCATAAGTTAACTCGGCTAATCAAGAACAAAAGAGTATTGGGGAAAGGAGGCAGAAACTTACTTTTGTTCTTTAGCTCAAACAACACTTTCTTGTGCTTGGTGGAAAGGGCCCGGTGCGAGAAGAGGAGTCTCTAAAACTCGGTAGTGCGCCTGTTGTTCAAGATCTAAAAGAGACAACGGTTAGTCGCTGAGAAAAATCAATATTTGATGTTACTCAAGATTCGAACCGAGTAAACTTGATCTGAATCTAGGTGGCTGGATATTTGATGTTACTCGAGATCCGAACCGAGTAAACTCGATCCAAATCTAGGTGGCTGGATATTTGATGCTAATCAAGATTCGAACCGAATAATCTCGATCCGAATCTAGGTGGCTGGATATTTGATGCTAATCAACATTCGAGCCGAGTAAACTCGATCTGAATCTAGGTGGCTGGATATTTGATGCTAATCAAGATTCGAACCAAGTAAACTCGATACGAATCTAGGTAGCTGAATATTTGATGCTAATCAAGATTCGAACCGAGTAAACTCGATCTGAATCAAGGTGGTTGGATATTTGATGTTAGTCAAGATTAGAATCGGGTAAATCGATCCGAATCTAGGTGGCTAGATATATGATTCTAAAGGAAAATTTGACGAAGTTAAAATGACTCAGCTAGATACCTCGGATATGCTAACATCAAAAGTTAATTTACTAAGTGTTACCCTAAAGGAGCATCTGACCGAGTAATATGTTACTCCCCTAGAGGCTCGGGGACTAATGGGTATGTGTTATCAATTGCAAGTATAGAAGTGCAGTCAGGATATTTTCCTCCATCATCTTTCCAGCTTCAGCAATAGCTTGGATTGGAATAAACATCCAGTCGCCAATCTGTGCCAGGCCGAACTTCTGGGGCAAAGGATTGGCGGGGCTAACCTCGTTGTAATCAGCATTGTTCTAGTTCTCGGTGTACTCAGCTAGATAGCCTAACCTCTCACCACTGGAGTCCGAGTAAGGACCAAGACTTTTCTGGCAGAGGCCTTCTAAGCAGCCATCACAATAGCAGGGCTGGTATGAAGTGTGAGTTGTTTGCCCGCAGCCGAGGCAGAAGGAGAAACACCTTTCTGCAGCATTGTGGCAATGTATGGTTGCAAGGATGCTTCCCCAACTTTCTTCTTGGTCACCTTGGTACCATCGCTTCCTTTCTTCTGCTTAGCATATGGATGGGCTTGCTGCTAGGAGGTAGCTGGTTGAGGCTCAGTGGCAGAGGTTTGTGGAGGCAGAGATTGCGAAGTTTGCTGGGACTTGTCCTGCAGGCTCCGCCGAGGTTGATATTGTGGCCGAGCCTTGGGAGACTCAGACAATGCTGGTGGTAGTTGCTGCTGCTGGGCTAAGGCTGAAGTTGAGGTGGAGGCTGTTTGTTCTTGAGGTTGAGGTTGGACTGGTGCCGGGGTTACTAGCACCTCGGTTGAAACTAGTTCTACGCCGGTACTACCAGCACCATGATCTTCTATTTCTCCCTCCGGGGTAGATGAGTCACCCCTCTGATCAGGCATAACCGTATCCTCTAGGGCACCATCTCCCCATGTACTGACGTTTTCACCCTCCCGCCAAGGTGAACTGTTATTCAGCACGGGAGGAGTGTTACCTCGGATGGGGCTAGAAGCCCGAGCATCGTCATGAGGTGGATGGGATGGTGGCCTCGGGATTGGAGAGGCCATGCTTGATCCACTCTGAGGAATGTTCAAAGGAGCATTGCCAACAGAAAGAATAAGAAGATACGAGTCAGACGAGGTAAAGAGAAACAAGAAATATAGAAAGAGGGAAACAAGAAATACAGATATAATCCGGTGGAGAAAATTTACAAGTCAACTGAGGGAGGTGCCTTTTTCCATGGAGGTCTCTTGGCAGACCTCTTAAATCTTTTCCCAGCTAGAGCAGGTTCGGCCGCTGGAGCCGAGGTTGCGGCGTGCTTCTTCACCATACCTTGACCTCCCACGACAATGGGAGGCACGTTGTGCACCTGACCAGCCGGGTTAGCTGGAGTGAAATCAGGCGGAAGGGTATATGAGAGGGGCATTGGGTCATATACCTCGAGAATCTCAACATAATCTTCATCGTCATTATCCGTCCAGTCCCTTAAGACAGAAGTCTTACCAGAGGGTCAGCCAGAGCTAGGGTCCGGTATGGGCATGAAATCCTCTGATTCCAACTCCTCAGGATCTGAGGTATCGCGATCCTTGCGCCATTGCAGGGCAGGAGTCGAGGTATCCTCAATGGTTTGCTGGAGGAACTTCTGTATAAAGGAATATAGAGATCAAATAGGAAAAATTGGCGACATAATGCATGACTCAGCAAGAGTGACTCGAAGAACCTACCTTGGGTACAGGCTTATCTCGGCTAAAAGGAGCCATGCACCACTCCCATTCCTCGGTTATATCCGTCTTGAAAATGGACTTGACTCTCTTGAAGACCTAAGCTTTGGATAGCTCGACTATAGAGACATGGTTCAGATCGAGGCGGCTGCTCATATAACAGATCTTGTGGCTGTGTTTCTACAGGGGGCAAACTCGGTTGCTGATAAAAGTAGCCATCAGGTCATCGCCGGTTAACCCGGCATCCTTCATCTTGAGGATGCGCTTCACCACAAGGTTGACAATAGGATTCTCCTTCTTCGGGTCGAGGTCCTAGTTGAGTTTTGCGGGAATGTCAACTGAGAAGGTAGGGAGCCAAATCATATCGTTCGGGGTTTTGTTCTTCACATAGAAGAACACCCTCGCCCACTTGCACGAGTTAAGGCCCATGATCTGGGGAAATATAGAACTTTTCTGGGGTGAAATGCTTGCCGCCCCACACTGGGTCAGAGATTTCTGGCCAGGGCGGAGATCTTTATTGGAAATGGCATTGGCTCAGATTTGAAAGAACTTGGCCCAAATTTGGACACTGGACCAGAGGCCAGGTATCCTTCGGTGCCAGAGATGAAAGCAGAGAGGGATTCTACGGCATTTACCGGGAGATGGTGAGGCTAGAGGCCAAAAGTCTCGAAGAAATCTTTGGCAAAATCACTAATAGGAAGGCCGAAGCCGCGAGCAAAGTGGGCCATGAAAACTACGAATTCACCCTCTTCGACAATGGGGGATTGCTCGTCACCGTGGAGGTTGCAGGTAACCCCTGGAGGAATCTGGCGCATGCGCAACAGCCAGTCAATCTCGTGCTGGGTAATGTTGGAGCTATCCTAGGCTTCACGCTCGAGGATGGCACCCCTTCCTCTTGCTCTTCGACTGCGATAGCATCCCGTAGCACCATCTCTAAATTACTCCCCTCTAACATAGTGCTAGCTTCAGGGGAGGGGAGAGGCAAGGATTGGCGAGGCCCCGTAGCAGTGGCGGAGAGTGGCGCTTCGGTGAAGCAGAGGAAGAAAAGGGGTGGCACGATTGCAGAAGAAGAAAACAACAGTGGTGGCACAAGGAGGAAGAAGAAGAAGGGGCGAGAGTAGGGGAAAGTAACTGAGGATTTCCACCGCTCCCCTATTTAACCACGCAAATATTATTGGGTAGTGGGATCAGTTATTCCCACTAGCCACATGATGTGCGTATGTATTTCGCCAACTGGCGCATAGGATCGTGCCACATGCACGGTTACACGGCACGGAAGCGTAACGACGCATTGTGGCCCCTGCAGTAATCGAGGGGGCACGCCACGATGTGATGGGCTACAGTAAACCCTAATGGAGCGTGGCAGTAAATGCTACCACAACCCTTAAAATGAGGCAAAGGGGCAATCATTAGTTTACATGTAGGATGTGATGAGGAGTACAAGAGAAGATAAACATCTAAGAGGAATAACCTGTATGCGACACTATGACTCGGCCAACAAGATTTATCTCGAATAGAGCCAAGAAATATCAAATTAAATACCAAGTCACCAAGTGGTGCAGCTGATTTAAATTCGGTACGGTCCGACATATACGTATGTTGGCATGACAGACAAAGATCCAAATAGTTTGAACCTGCTATGGCCTTCTCAGCTAAAGCTGCTAAGACCACACCATCTTCAGGGACTAATGTTGGGGGGATGACCCAGGTTGGGTCAAGATGAGGTATAAGGACAAGGTCCACCAAGGCATAAATCGGCCAAAGCATGAGCTGGCCGAGGTATATGAGGGCCAGACGAGTTATGGTTGGGTTCCCTAGGCCGAACAACACTAACAAGACTCGTCCGCCGTATATGGTATGTCAGCACGATGTCTGGGTTGTTTCATCTTTGCGGGTACCGTCTGGGCCGAGTTAAGCGGACTGGGCCGAGTCATGGGTTGGTGTGCTCAAGAAGGAGTGAGCCAGCCCCAAGGTTAGTGCTTTTCTCTCTCAAGGGAATCTAGGGAGAGACAAGTGCTAGTGAAAAGCCCTAGAAGAGCAGAGACAGAACATAGGGTCACAAACGTGACAGTCTCTAACCCCAACGGTCAGGAGCATGGACTCTGAGCCATTGCCGCACAGAGGCTAGCGACATAGGAAAGGAGGGAACTGAACTACTATTTCGGGACAAGCATCTTTGTAGAATATCTGGGCCACATAAGTCCCAGCTGTAACCTGGCCACCCCTTTATAAGGTGAGCCAGGGCCTCCAAGGAGAGGGGCGGTCCATTTGCAATAAGGGAAAACCCTAGAGAGATAATAGAACAGGAGCACTTCATCTCCTTCCTCTCCTCGATACAGCTCAAGGAGCACTTGTACTAGTCCAGAGATCGTAATGTAAGATCTAGAGCAGGAGAAGGGGTTTTATCTCCATAGGAGAGGCTCAAACCTTGGTACATCCTGTGTTGCATTCTTGTGTTCTTTGTGTGCGTATCTACTGCACTATCCCTCCCCGGATACCACTAGTGTCCATAGGCCCCATCTTTAGCCTACCCATGGCATCTGCCGTGACACCACCACGACACTTTAGTATAGTAAATATTTTATATATACCTCTTATTTATCCTATCATGAAAACTTTCATGATGAAACTACTATAGTTTATAAGGATGAATGTTTGTATAACTTTTAGTTCCCAAACCTATTGAGTGATAGTTACGCCTAGCATCACCATCATTCGCAAATCTCATCGAATATGAGAATTTGTTTCCAACTAAGTTATACTTTATCATGTTGCAATCAAATAATGTTTTAGATATTAGAATATCTTTTACACAAGATGATTTCTGAAATGAATCTTTCATCTCCCACATAATATTGACACTAAAAACTTTGTTTCTAATATGAAGTATCATGGAGACAAGCATGATCTTTTAGATGCTAACTTTGGAATCAATTACTCTAGGATTAATACAATTATTATACCTTATGGAGTAAGTGTAGTTTACTTGAAATTTTGCTTTAGGACTTTTATCTTTCTAACACTCAAACAATATGGTACTAGTCCGTAAAGTAAGTATCTAGAATTCTGTAATTCTATTATCTCAATTACAACTTAGCACAAGGTAGTCTAATGGATGCCAACTACAACAAACTATGCAAATTCACTTAGATTGTTTAGTTCATAATATGAGTTCATTACAAGAAATCCAACTTAAACGAACATCCCTCATCATTGTTTTAGTGATTACATGATACTAATTCACTACAACATCCCGATCATCACGGCCGATGGTATAGTTTCAAAGGTAGACATGAAATATCAATCACATCAACTATGTGACTCATGTCTGACCTTTTGGTCACTTGTGTTCTGAGGCCATGCATGTCCATGCTAGGCTCGCCAACGTCAACCTTGGTGTATTGTAGTTCAACATGGCTTGCACCCACCGTATGCGAACATCGATATGTCTAACACCCGATCATCAAGACGTTCTTCATAATGAAGAACTTTCTTAGTGGTGCACACTTAGGGGAGAACACGCATATTCGAATTATGTTGAGAGATCATCTTATGAGGCTACCGTTGTAAGTATAATAGCAAAATAATATGCATATGAATTTAACATCATATGTAATGTGATATGACATGGTCCTTGCGTCTTGATCTCCATCAAGCACTCCTAGAACGACACCAGGTCCATGGTGCCTCCATGCCGATGGCTTAACACAAACACTTACCATGACCACATCATACACATGTCCCCTGCAAAATAAAGTTAGACGCCTCTATTTTATCTTTGCATATTTTACGTGGTTGCTTGGGCTTTCGCACAAGAACCGTTTCTTACTACGAACTTTCAACCACAATATGGATTGACTAGTTATCACTTTAAATCCCTTTTCAGGGCCGTCATTTTTAAATGTCATATCAACTAATGTAAGAGAGAGAGACCCTCTTGCCACTTATATGGTACAAGCCATATGTTGAGCGTGTAACTAGTATTGCCTAAGCTTTCGCGTAAGATCGGTCCGGGCCGCTTCATCGAACACTATCATGATATGAACAAGTACACGTGGGAGGGTGAAAACTATAAAATCAATACCCACATATCCCTCTATGTTCTAACCGTACCAACACATCTGCATATAGATCTGCTCTGATACCATTGAAGGGGTTCAATAGTAGATTTGTTTTCCTAACAACAAGAACGACATAGCCAAGATCTATCTATGCGGATGTAAGGTAACAAAGGGATTTGGTGTTCATACTATTGAAGATTGAAAGCATTTAACATTTTAAGAGAAACTTGGATGATGTAGTCGAATGGCGTAGCCAATCTCAAGGTTAAGTAGGCGTCCAAGCTCCAAGATCCAAGCGTCTAGTGCCACAATTGGCGGCACCTCTGAAGTTCAACATGCATCTAGTGTAGAGATGTCGCCCCGGCTCCGGCTAAGTGAAGCAGCAGAAGAAGAAAGATCCGGGAAGAAACCCCTATCCCCATATGCACGTTCCTTCTTGGAAACCACACATGAGGGGGAGAGAGAAAAGGCAAAAGCCAATTGATGGGATGATCTGAGGGAGAGGGGTACTCCTCTTTATATAGGTGGAAAGGAGGCACCACAAAATGAAAGGGGGAGGGGGGGGGACTAAATTCCACCGCTGGCCAGCACTCCCCCCCCACATGGCTCCTGCGCGAGGTGGCTCCCTTGTGGCCGCCAGCCACCTTGGCCTCCTCCTTGGAAGCATGGACCCCTTCTTGTGCCTCCCTTCGGGTGAGGCCTAATTAGATGGTCTACCCTATAAATCAAATTAAATGTATATTTTTAATATTAATTCACTTAATTAATATTAAATACATATATTTAAATTCCTATCACTCTGAAACACCTTTTGGAACCCTCTGATCATCATCGTATATCTCCGAAACTATTTCAATACCACCCCAGAACTATTCCCGAGTTTTCTCTCTTTTCTCCAACGATCTCGAATCAGTCCCTAAGGGTTATCTACCCTTAACTGTTCCTCCCTTATGATTTAGGAATGCACAGACATGATCGATACATCTATCCGATCAATGACCAATAGGGGGATCTAGAAACCCATGATGGCCCCCATGCATTTCACAAATTAACTTGATCACTTGAACCTTGAACGTGGAGTCTCATTTCCTTTTCTGCAAAATACCTGGTTTGTTCAAGACCTGATCTTTGGTGTCTATATACCTAGTTTGATGTTGTTATCGGCAAACACATTTACTCGTTCCCGTGATATTACATCCCCATGACCTAGTCACATGTTTGCAAACTTGTAGATGTAATCTCACCGAGTGGGGTTAGGGTATCTATCTGTCACGCGGATGGGAAAATCTTGATCTGGATGTATACGTCTCAACATACCCTTTTGTATTACCTGAGAGACACCTTTATGATCACCCTATTACAGTGTGACGATTGATGTAGTCAAAGCAGCCACGGGTGGTAGTGATTAAATATGATCTTACGTTCAAAGGATCGAGTTACTATGTTTTACTAGATATTGCAATGTTGAACTTTGTGACTAGATCTCATTGCAATACTATGGTTGGGTGTGTGTCTATCACATCATTCATCCAATGAAGTGACCCTATTGTCAATTGACATAAATGTTTATGATCGGGAAATCTCGATCATCAGTTGCCCAACAAGCTAGTCGTCTAGAGGATACTAGGGACTTGATTTGTTTACATACCACACATGTACTAATGTCTTCGCTTAATACAGTTATAGCATGGTATAAAACTATTATGAATTAATGAGATATGTCAATAAAAACATCTTTATTATTTTACCCTAGGGAATTTCTTGAACAATGAGCCCCCAACATAGCACCGTAAATTGATCGATTTTCAGCTATTTCAACAACTTTGACAATGGATAGTCAATAGATAGACAAATAGATGCAACACTCAATAGTTTTTAGTCCAATTGTTCCAATAAATGAGACCCAAAGACATGGACATAGTTGAACACATCGAGTGACACAAAAAGTTGCACCGTCACCGAATCAAACCTAGCTTTACCCAAGAAGATCAAGGAAAATCATGGTCATTAAAGGCACCTCTATCGCCACCACCACTCATCGGAGACTCGCCAAGACCATTAGCCGATCCACCACCTAGAACCACTAGCTTTCTTATTTCTAAGATCTCCATTGTTGCTAGTTTCCACCACTCCAACTGGTGTGAATCCATATTGCTTGGATCCATCACCCAAGTAGCTTCTGGACTATCTCCTCCCTGTTCTGTTACCAATGTATTTGGTAACTGTTTACATGGGATTGCTGATAAATACAGAATTCTGTTTAGGGTAGGAACAATTGCCATTATTTTGCGCTATGGCTATGTAGAAATGACAAAACAATTAATGACAAAATATCTTCTTATTTGCAGGTTACCTATCAGAGCGTGGCTACTCTCCATTTGTGGTCATCTCTATAGTGTGTGGTGTTTTGAGGCCTATTTACGGAGGTTTATACACGCTTGGAGGATACATCAAGGAATATTTTTCCCGACATGGATGGTACCGTAATCTGCCGATTGAACTTCCATCTTCCTAGGTGTTTTTTTATCAGATGATTGTGTACTTCTCGCCTACTTGGTTTTAATTTTGTGTAATAGTGGATGGTTGTCAGCTGTGTGCATTTTGTTATGCAGAGGTTGTGTGTAATGTTACTGAGTAATAAAGCACACATTTCCAAAAAAATCATCATGGTCTTGTTCTCCTTGGCAATGAGTTCCTTCATTGCCTTGTTCTTCTCTAGTTGGATCATTCTCTCCTTCAAGTCGGTCTTGCGCTTCTAGGAAATTGCAAGTTCTTGCCACCTTGCTTTATTTTGTTCAAGCTTCTTCTCGAACATGATCATCTTTGCTTTCATGGTCTCCCTCATCAACACCTCTTTTGATTTCACCATGTCATCAATCTTGGACCTCAAGTCTGTGTCCTCATCCCTCCTTTTCTTGGTATCCTTCGCCCTCTTGCGGCCTTCGAGGTTGCCCTTGTTTCTCCCTCCCTCTTTATGACTCTCATCATCACTAGCATCATTCATTTGGGTGAAATCTCCCTTCTTCCCTGGAGCTTCTTCATTCCTCAACCTCCACTTTGCACTATGCTCAATAAAAGTGTACCAATGTTGTAGCACAAATGCATTTCCCTTGGAAGCCGCCATTTCCTTGTACCTTGGCATTGCAATTTTATCGTACAAGCTTTGATCACGCCTCAATGCCCTTCAAGTGACGTTGCCATGTATGTGGATTCCTCTTGCCAATTTGATCATTTACTGTCACCGCATCAAGTGACAGCGCATCCCATGCCCTAGACAAGCTTTGATCTTCAAGTTCATTACAGTTGCAGGTTCTTCTTCTTTGGGTTGGTTGCGACCCATCAAACATCTCATTACCATCACCGTCAACTCCATCATCCTCCTCACCCTCGCCTTCTTCTTCATCACCATTGACCCCCTCTTCCCCGACCCACTCTTCATCATCGGACATGCCAAGATCGAACGACTCTAGCGGCGGATTGGCAATTTCAACCGAGCCCGGATTCAACAGGTCCACAAATGAGGTTGGGACCTCGTGAAAATCATCTCTACATGTAACTGAATTTCCAATTTTACCTAACCGCAATTGAGAAATTTTATACATGTCCGAAATGGAGAAATTTCATAACTAGGCGGGGCAGTCGGAGCAGCGGCCGCTGGCGGGGCGGCGAGCCGGCTTCATGGTGTGCATCATCTTGGGACGCGACACCTACGCGAGCATGGCGACGATGTCAGGAGGAGCCATGGCAGCATCGGGTCCGCCTCCTAGCACGCAACGACCATTGGTCCCTATCCACTTCCCTTCTGTTCGGTCACTGTAGCGGCTGCGGGAGCCACACTAGCTGCATGAGGAGCCCCGCGTGATCCCAAGGTGCCTCGAGCTTTCGGAGCCACATGCAATTGGGCCTCCAGGGCTAACTTCGCCGACACCTTTAGTTTTTTTAGAAACACCTTCTTTAGGGTTGTGAGAGTGACGGAGCCGGTCAATTGGGCCCCCGCGATCGGACGAGCACAACGATGAGAAGGAGCTCGGCTGGGTCCATGGTGGCGCTTGGACCCAATCGAGTAGATCGGTGGCGGCGACACAGAAGTGAGATCCCAAGGCGTCCCGAGCTGCCGGAGCCACATGCAATTGGGCCGTTGGGGCTAACTTCGCCGACACCTTTAGGTTTTTTAGAAACACCTTCTTTTGGGTTGCAAGAGGGACAGAGCAGATCAATTGGGCCCCGCGATCGGAAGGGCACAACGATGAGTAGGAGCTCAGCTGGGTCCATGGCGGCGCTTGGACCCAACCGAGTAGATCGGTGGCGGCGGCGACACAGAAGTGATAAGAGCGGGAGCTGAAATGTCTCTCCCACCAACTTGTCATGCATATACGGAGGTCTCTCGGTTTGCTTGCGAAAACTAAACATATACCGCTTCCACGGCCGAATCTATGGGGCATTGAATTTTTTTGCCAGTTTTGGCATTTTTTGGAATTTGTTTCGGGTTGTTCTCTCTGCGAAAACCATAAAAAGCCAGTTATTATATGGTTTTGGCCATTATATTTATACGAGATCGTTTAGAGTTGCTCTAATATCAGCTGGTCGACTGAACTCTGTTTAAGAAACATACTCTCAATAAGCCAATAATAATGATGTGCTCAACGGAACACCATGTCTACTGCTATCATGTTCCAGTTTGGACAGATTGACAGTTTAGTGTTATGGACGAAAAGATTAGAAAACATTTCAGCTCCCGCTCTTATCACTTCCGTATGACGTGCCCAGAGATGATAAATATACAGAAGTGTCCGTACTGTTTTCGAGACTCGAGTCCCATTCGGATGAACTTCGCCACCGCCACCTGGCTGGCTGGCTCCAGTCCCCCGCCCGACGAGGACACGGAGCCGGAGCCGGAGCCGGATCCGATTCCTCATCGAGTCGTCTGACCCGTCCTACAAATTCAGCAAGAACCCGTCCTCTTTGCTCCACATTGGAGTCCCGATCACAACCTACACGCACGTACGTGTGCTTTGCCTTCGATCATCGTCCATGAACACGGAAGCCGGCGGCTACGACAGCACCTGCTCCTTCCGGCCGATGGCACGCGTGGAGGAACTGACCGACCAGCAGTTCGACGAGCTTTGCCAACAATACGCCCCCATCTGTCTTCGTCGCCGGTCCGAGCGCGCCACGCCGGCCAGGACGATCCTCGCGACCACTTACAAGAACGGCTTCCCGGAGTTCTCCGATGGCAGCCACAATGACATCACGGCGGACGACACCGAGGAGGAGACCGACCTGGATAGCGGCCTCCGGTCGATGGCAGTGGAGGACTTGACCGACCAGCAGTTTGACGAGCTTTGTCAACAACACGCGCCCATGTGTCTTCCTCGCCGGCGTCGGTCCGAGCCCGACGCGCCGGTCATCCAGCCCAGGACGATCCTCGAGATCAGGTTCCAGAACGGCTTCCCGGAGTTCTCGGACGGTAGCCACAGCGACGTCGCGGTGGACGGCGCCGAGGGAGAGACAGACCCGGACAACCATACGGACACGGCGGCTGAGGAGACGGTAAACTGGAGCGACGCGGAGAAATACGAAGACGAGTCGGATGAGACGACCGAGGCGGAGGAGACAGGCACCGGGAGTGAAGTAGAGACGGAGCCGACGGAGACGGACACTGAGAGAGATTAGTGTTGCAGCGCAGAGACGGGGACGACGCCAACGGAGGCGGATGAAGAAGGTGGAACCATTGGAACGTTCTTGTATTTTTGGGTAAATCAGCAGCTAGTTAGTTGCAACCTTGCAGAAACTGAGATTCGATCGATGAACTAGTGGTCTTTCTTCCCGAGCGAAGGCCGCCGAATAAGAAACATAAAGCTACCGAATGTCAGGTCCAATGTTCCATCACTCTTTTCAGTACAACAAATTTCTTTTTTACGAAATGGCCCGCGGGGGGGGGGGGGGGGGGGGGGTTATTTATATGTGCTTTCTAAAAAACGACATGTTTCGCGAAAAACGATTTTCGACCATGCACACATGTCCCATTGTGTGCCAACCCTCGGAAGTTTTCTGAGCATTGAAACTGGATGAAAATTTCAACACAAATCTCGAAGCAGCAAATCAGCGAGTGAAACATGCATGGTATATACCCTACATGGTAGAATCAACGTGTTCCATGTTTTGCAAACTCACCACTGGACGTGATAGTTTTTTTCGAGAATACATCCTGGAAGGTGTATTAATCATACAAAAAATATCGGATGGCACGTAACATGATACAGACGATAAATCCGCTGACAACAAGAGGTGGCAGCTCCTCTATTTTATAAGGGGCCTAATCTCCATCTAGCCACGCTGGAGGCAACAACTATGGAAAGATAAAACTATCGGTCTTAAAGAGACCTACTAAACGTCACCTATCAAATTCCTCGATTATCTTAGCCCTGATAGTAAGACCACGCCATTTTGGTGCTGCGATGCACCAAAAGATTAGAATGAGCGATGGCCACAAGTCATGTTGAATCGTCGTGGGGCTTGTCCTGGTGGTCCACCAATGAATCAAATCGGTGTCCAGGTCAGGCTGCCACTCCGATTGGCCCCAACTATGCAGGAACCAGTCCTAAACCTCCCTAGAGACGACGCAACCAAAGAGGAGGTTCTACAAGGTCTACTAATGTTGGTCACAAAGCGGGTAAGCTGCTGGGTGTGCCATCCCATGACGCTGAATTCTATCGGTTGTCCAACATCTGTTCTTGGAGACAAGCCACGTGAAAAATTTGCAGCTAAAACGTGATCTTGCTCTCCAGATCCGATCCATGAATCGAGTGAAGGTGGTGCCCATGAAGAAGGCATTGTAGGCCGACATTGCCGAGTAGATTCCATCATTGTTCCAATGCCACACCAGTTTGTCCGTCCTATCTGGCATGAGTTGAACGCTTGCAAGCGCATGCCAGAGCAGGAAGTGAAGGGGTTCCGTGCCAGAAAACAAAAAATTCCTAACGGCGAGAACACCATAGCCAAGACCTATCTATGTAGATGTATAGTAACGCGAGGGATTCGGTGTTCATACCTTTAAAGATCTAGAGTGGGATATTGTCTCGTTTGAACGTTGCTGATGTAGCCAAAGCATAGCCGATCTCAAGGTCGATAAGGCTTCTAGCGACCAAGTACCACAAGTGGTTGTGCCTCCTAAGTGCTACACACGTCCGGTGTAAAGACATCTCTTGGGTTCTAGTCTAGTAAAACGGGGGAAGAAGAATATCCGGACCGGTTTCAATTGCACGATAGCGTGTGTATGATGGAGAAAGCTCTACCTCGTAGAGCACTGATGCACTCGACTTTCAACGTAGAGCTCGTTGGGAACCCCAAAAGGAAGGTATGATGAGCACAGCAGTAAGTTTTCCCCAGTTATGAAACCAAGGTTTAATCGAACCAGTAGGAGCAAGGAAACACCCCAAAGGTGTTGCTACCTGAGCTTCGGCAGGGCGCACTACCGGTGCTAGTAGCAACGTGGAGACCTGCACAACACAACCACAGAACTTTGTCCCCAACTTGCGATGAGGTTGTCAATCCCACCGTGTTTTGCGGAAAACAAAGGATTAAACGTATCGAATGGAAAGAAGTAAAAGTTTGCAAAAAGTAAACATAAAGCAGAAACAATTTATAGATTGTATATAAAAGACAAGGACCGGGATCCATAGTTCACTAGAGGTGGCTCTCCTTAGATAGATAACATGCTGGGTGAACAAATTACAGCGGGGCAATTGACAAACACCGAGAAAGCAATACATGCATATACTAATCATCTTGACTCCTTTGAGACTTGATTGGGCAATACAACATAATACATAGACCGCCATCCAACTGCATCTATGACTAATAATCCACCTTCAGGTTATCATCCGAATCCCCTCCAGTATTAAGTTGCAAGCAACAGATTATTGCTTTACGAACTGTGTGTAAGGTAAACAATACGATTGTTCTATGAACAAAGGATTGTTGTTTTCTCCCTAGTAGCAACAACACATCTAGTACCTTAGAGATTTCTGTCACTTCCCCAGATTACCAGAGGCATGAACCCACTATCGAGCATAAATACTAACTTTTGGAGTTGCTAGCATCTACTTGGCCAAGATAGCTATTAACAACGGAAAGCATGCAAGATCTCAAATAACAAAGACATGATAGAATCAATAATCAATCCAAAATAGCATCTCAATATCCATTGGATCCCCACAAACACAACATGTATGAATTACAAATAGATGATCTTGATCATGAACGGAGCTCAGAAGATCTAGACATGAAAGCACAAAGGAGGAGAAACCAGCCATCTAGCTACTACATGGATCCGTAGTCCAAGGATGAACTACTCACGCATCACACCGGAGGCTTGCATGGTGATGAAGAAGGCCTCCAGGGTGAATTCCCCTCTCCGGCAGGGTGCCGGAAAGAGCTTCAGATCCCTCCCGATCTAGGGATGGAGATGACGGCGGCTACATACTCTTTTGTGGATTTTCGATCGGGTACCTAGGGTTTTCGTCCCGAGGACAACTTATAGGCGGAAGGAGAGGTCGAGGGGGTGCTGGGGTCGGCCAGACCACCCCCTGGCGCGGGCCAAGACTGGTCGGACGGCCAGGTGGTGTGTCCGGCCCCTGGCCCCTCTCCGTCTCATATTCTGGCACTTGATCCCTTCCGGAAAAATATGCACTTTGGCTTTTGTCCCGTCCAATTCCGAGAATATTCATTTTCTGACTTTCCTGGAACCAAAAACAGCAAAAAACAGGCAGCTGGCACTGTGGCTCTTGTTAATAGGTTAGTCCAAGAAATCATATGAAAAGTACTCCAAAGTTGGAACAAAACACAAGAAAGTGGATAAAACCAAGCATGGAACATCAAAAATTATAGATACATTTGCAATGTATCAACATCCCCAAGCTTAACTCCTGCTCGTCCTCGAGTAGGTAAGTGATAAAAAGAAATAATTTTTGAGGTGACATGCACCATCAAAGACTTGATCAAAGTATTTGCAAAACATCAAAGCTAGGATCAAAGTACTTCAATCATAACATGAAAGACAAAGTTCTACCAATAAGCAAAGAGACTATGATGTAACATGAAAAGGCACAAACAAAAGATTCATGAATAACAATGCTTTGCAAGACGTTTGTTTGTTTCACATAAAGAAAACAGAGCATAAAAGTATTCAGCTTGTCCCTCAATAGAGTAGCAAATATAAATGCATAGGACACCTTCAAAGTTCATAAGAGTGACTAGATACAATAGTTTAAAACAAGCAATACCAAGTTATGCATCAATCAACTAGTCTTGGGACAATGCACATATAACTAAGAATGGACACTATGCTCTCAAAGTAGTGCATAAAGATAGAAGGTGGAGACTCAATATAATGGTGGAGGAAAAGGCCTTTTGTAAAAGGAAGTAGGGATTCAAGTCTCATAAAGAGCTTCCAAAAATTATGGTACTTATAACTTTCAGCTCTCATTGCCCCTATCATAAGCATCTTGAAGTGGTTAAGGTTAAAGTGACACAACTAAGAGGATATGCTTGACAAGTTATAAACCGAAATCTCATGCCCCTTACTTACGAAGACCGATCCTCATGCTACTCAACTTCAGTCACGAGTAAGCTCTTGTCATTGTAAGTATATGTGTATCATTAAGAACCGCCAACGGGGTACCCCTTGCACATGATACGGGAGCTTTCCCATAATCAAAATGACAAGGCAAGTAGACAATGAGCATCTCAGCGATCTCTTTATTTGCTATTTGCATAGGTTTTTATTGAGGATGCTTCATAGAGTGCTCATTATGGTGATGTTGCAAGTTTCCACCATGATTAGGCATGGCTTAGGCTAGCGGCCCAAGCGTTTCTCTAACACACATACAAACTCCATGATCTTACAAGTTCCACTTTTATTTCACACCGCCGGGATCCGTAAGCAAAAGAACATGATATCAACGGGGTACAAAGTACAAGTGCAATGTTGAAAGCGTTCCCCATGAAACATGGTTCTGCTAACTTCAACTTATAAAGCGCAAGCATATACGCAACAAAGAAGGACCCAATGGTTCAAGTTTATTAGAGGCAATAAAGTAAAGTGTGCCACCAAGTTCGTGAGAGCTTTAATCACTAGTTTTCTCATAACAAGTGAACGGTAGACAAAAGCATGAATATACTTGGAATAGCATAAGCTAGTAGGTAGGTATGGTGGAATCTTTGGAATAACTTGGTTTAGGGAGTTGGATGCATGAGTGGAACTCATACTTTGTGGTGGAGGCTAGCAAAAGACTGGGAGTGACAAACTAAGAGAGCAATAATGGCCATAATCATGTAGAGCGACAAAACATCATTGATCAAAGCATAAAGTGATACTACAAGTTGAAAACTAAAGGATCATAAAGGCTATGGCGACTTGTGAAAGTCATAACATGGTGTGAGCATGTGCCAAGTTAACCCAAATAAAGCATCAAAGGAGAATACCACTATACTATGCTTTAATATGCTAAAACAACATATGATTCATCCAATGCACATTAAGAAATCTCAATTGTTTATAACAAGTCATGCTACAGCAAAGAATACTAAGCATAAAGCCAAATCAATATGAAGCATGGCATGACAAAGCATAGCCACAGTCAAAAACGAGCTCTTTTTACCACATAAGTATGAACTTTTCTACTCTTTTCCAAACCAAACCAAACTAATTGCAAACCAACGTATAAAAGAGGGGGTCCAACCAACTTATTCGGAAAACTAAGCAAACCAAGCAAACTAAAAACCAAAACAAAAACGAAAAAGAAGACGCTTCAAGAAAAACACAATTGTGCATGAAACAATAAAAATGAAGCGTTTGGAAGAAACCTGGGATTTTTATTGATGAAGAAGGGGATGCCTTGGGCATCCCCAAGCTTTGACGCTTGCACTTCTTGGATATTTCTTGGGGTGACATGCGTGGCATCCCTAAGCTTGAGATTTAGTCCATCCTTCATCTTATTACTCATTCCTTCCATACACCTGAAAATTTTCCTTCATACAAAACTTCACACAATCTCATTAGCAACATTAGTGCACTTAAGATAAATAAGTCTCAAGGTTCAGTTATAACACCAAATAAACTTCTATTAGAACACTAGCTACTGTAGCACTTCCCTCAAAAAGCTCAATTCCCCAAAGGAACTCAAGAAAAAACTAACAAGAAGCAAATGCAGAAAATGGCAGAAATCTGTCAAAACAGACCAGCAGGTAAAGACGAATTTTTTCGAAGACCTTCTGTTGCTCAAATCAAAAAGTGTTGAACTAACGAAAGTTATATAACAACCTGGGGCAGAAGCACAAACAATTACAGATCAATCCGACGTACAGAACTCTCTCAGGAATTTTTACGGTGAAGCACAGAAATCTGTTTCGGGACAGCAACTTTCCCAATCATTACTTCACTCTCATTAGAGGTTACTCTTGGCACAAAAAGCAAAAAAAAGGATAAGGAGAGGTTATTACAGAGGTAATAACTTCCAAGACTCATCTAAAACTCTTGGGTTATCTCCCAACAAGTACATTTCTTTAACGCCTTTAAGTTAGGCATAAGAAGCAAAGAAAGAATCAAGTGTTCTCAAATGAAGAAGCATTAAGATCAATACCAGAAATATTTTCAACAAGGCAAGGTATATCATCCAAATAAGTTCTAGAGGATCCTCTCTCAATGCTCTTAGGTTCACTATTCTCATCAAAAGGGTTTGCAGGAACAATCCAATCAAGATTCTTTTCTATGGCATCATGTATTGCTACTAGTTTAAAGGGTATTGGTATCTTAGGCTCCTCCCCATTAGGTTCGGTTTTGTTAATATTTTATCGTGTACCAACAACATCTACACATGAGCCTAGCATATTTAAACGTTCAAAAACTTTTCTAGATTCCTTGGCAACATCATAGAACTCCTTAAACAAAGTTTCTAGAATAAAATCCCTCTTTTCAGGGTCCTCAATTTCTTTAAGCATAAGAAACATTACTTGCATTAAGGGGTTGAGGTTAACAAACCTAGCTTCTAACATGTGAATTAAAGAAGCTGCAGCAATCTCAAAATTTGGAGCAAGTTCTACAAGGGGTCTATCCTCAGTATCTTCATGTTTGCTAACATGATTAAAGAATTCTTCAATATTATCTTTCCCAATTATAGAACCACTACTAATTGAAAGGTCTTTTAAGGTGAATGTAGGGATCAACATGGTGAGCTAAGGAAGAGGTGACAACTAAAGGAGACTTAATTTTTTTGTGTTTTTGATAAAGAAAGCAAACAAGTAAAACTAATTTTTTTGTGTTTTTGAAGAACAAAACAAGCAAACAAAGCAAAAAAGAAACTAAGCAAAACAAAAACAACAAAGTAAAGAGATTGGTTATGAGGGACTTCCCTTGTGAAGATGTCCTTGACTCCTCGGCAACGGCGCCAGAAAAGATCTTGATGCACTCGACTTTCAACGTAGAGCTCGTAGGGAACCCCAAGAGGAAGGTATGATGAGCATAGCAGTAAGTTTTTCCTCAGTTATGAAACCAAGGTTTAATCGAACCAGTAGGAGCAAGGAAACACCCCAAAGGTGTTGCTACCTGAGCTTTGGCAGGGCGCACTACCGGTGCTAGTAGCAACGTGGAGACCTGCACAACACAACCACAAAACTTTGTCCCCAACTTGCGATGAGGTTGTCAATCTCACCGTGTTTTGCGGAAAACAAAGGATTAAACGTATCGAATGGAAAGAAGTAAAAGTTTGCAAAAAGTAAACACAAAGCAGAAAGAGTTTATAGATTGTATATAAAAGACAAGGACCGGGATCCATATTCACTAGAGGTGGCTCTCCTTAGATAGATAACATGCTGGGTGAATAAATTACAGCGGGGCAATTGACAAACACCGAAAAAGCAATACATGCATTACTAATCATCTTGACTCCTTTGAGACTTGATTGGGCAATACAACATAATACATAGACCGCCATCCAACTGCATCTATGACTAATAATCCACCTTCAGGTTATCATCCGAACCCCCTCCAGTATTAAGTTGCAAGCAACAGATTATTGCTTTACGAACTGCGTGTAAGGTAAACAATACGATTGTTCTATGAACAAAGGATTGTTGTTTTCTCCCTAGTAGCAACAGCACATCTAGTACCTTAGAGATTTCTGTCACTTCCCCAGATTACCAGAGGCATGAACCCACTATCGAGCATAAATACTAACTCTTAGAGTTGCTAGCATCTACTTGGCCAAGATAGCTACTAGCAACGGAAAGCATGCAAGATCTCAAATAACAAAGACATGACAGAATCAATAATCAATCCGAAATAGCATCTCAATATCCATTGGATCCCCGCAAACACAACATGTATGAATTACAAATAGATGATCTTGATCATGAACGGAGCTCACAAGATCTAGACATGAAAGCACAAAGGAGGAGAAACCAGCCATCTAGCTACTACATGGATCCATAGTCCAAGGATGAACTACTCACGCATCACACCGGAGGCTTGTATGGTGATGAAGAAGGCCTCCAGGGTGAATTCCCCTCTCCGGCAGGGTGCCGGAAAGAGCTTCAGATCCCTCCCGATCTAGGGATGGAGATGACGGCGGCTACAGACTCTTTCGTGGATTTTTGATCGGGTGGAAGGAGAGGCCGAGGGGATGTTGGGGTCGGCCAGACCACCCCCTGGCGCGGGCCAAGCCTGGCCGCACAGCCAGGTGGTGTGGCTGGCCCCTGGCCCCTCTCCGTCTCGTATTCTGGGACTTGATCCCTTCCGGAAAAATAGGCACTTTGGCTTTTGTCCCGTCCAATTCCGAGAATATTCATTTTCTGACTTTCTTGGAACCAAAAACAGCAAAAAACAGGCAGCTGGCACTGTGGCTCTTGTTAATAGGTTTGTCCAAAAAATCATATGAAAAGTACTCCAAAGTTGGAACAAAACACAAGAAAGTGGATAAAACCAAGCATAGAACATCAAAAATTATAGATACATTTGCAATGTATCAAGCACGTTCCAACTCTGGGAACACACACAAGAGGGAGAGAGAGGAGAAGGCGAATGCCAATGTGATAAGATTGGGAGGAGGGATCTCCCATCTATATATAGGGGAAAGGAAGACACACCCTCCCTACAAGTCCCGGGGTGGGACTAAACTTTGGAGGAGGGAGTGGAGAAGGTGGCTGGCGGTGGGAGTGGGCCCCACACCACATGCCAAGGCCCCTAGAGCCGGACAGTGGTGGTGGGTGGCCCTACCTCCCCGCGTGCACTAGGCCTTCAAGGCCGACGACCCCTCATGGACCCTTTCCCCTCCGAGAAAGGCCCATGTAGGTAGGCTGCACTTTTTATTCATTAAATAATTATATTTAATAATTAATTCGATTAATTAATATTAAATATCTCTTATTTAATTCCTTTCATTCAAAACACCTTTCGAACCCCTTCTGAACAACTTCGGTTTCTCCCCGGAATGATTCCGGTCCTCTCTCTTCTATTTCTCTTACAATCACGGATTAACCCTAAGTGTATCTATCCTTAAGAGTGACACCCTTATGGTTTGGGAATGCCTAGACATGATCAATACGATGAAAAATACCGACGGACGCGTTGGGTACCTAAAATAAAAGCACTAAATTCAGTATTTGATAAGACCTTAGTGGCCCGAACTGAATTATGCCAGCAAATACCGAGTTCAAGCCCGGGGACTTGAATTTGATGTAGGTTCACGTTGTTTTTTTACAAGCGAAATTAACGGATTAATGACCCGTCGGATGCATCATACCTGTTATACCAAATCCCTACGACACTCAATACAAAGAGCATTAAAATATTTACTTATGAGAATCTTCGACTTGCAGCTAAAACTGTCTTTGAGACTCAACCCGAATCTATGATTCAGATGGAGTCTCGGGGGATACTAACATGGGCATGAACAATCGGTTCCCCGTGATTAACTACCCTATCCATACAAAGGCATGCAGCCCATGAAGCTCGTAAAAAGAAAAAGGAAATCCAAAGAGCGTCCTATAGACAGAAGATGTCTTGGAAATCAAGAAAGAAGTAAAAAACGACATTGTACTAGTGTTGTAATTGTAACTTGTAACCTATCCATATATGGCTTTGGGACCCAGCCTGTTATATAAAGGCTGGGAGGAGCCAATGGAGAGGTACCAAAGCTTTGAGTAATATGTACTCATATCTTCCATAATTACCATACGACTTCAACTCACTTGTTTGTCTGATCAACCACGAAATCCCCAACGTTCTCTTTTCCATGAAACCCTAAGTCCATAACCATGGGCATTGCCGACCACTTTTATTATACCGTGACAATGAGCCTACAGTCTTCTATAAGAGTAAGAATAAGTCAAGTGCTACTGCCAGGCACATTGCATTAAGTATCATGTTGTGAAAGATAGGATCCAAGATCAAACAATTAATGTTAAGCATATACGAATGACTCATATGCTTGTAGATCCGCTTACCAAAGGTTTACCACCCAGTATTTTTCGTGAGCATGTTGCCGGCATTGGTATTACTGGAAGTCTTACGTTTCTAAAATAAAGGGACCAATAAAGAACCACTCCCAATAAAAAATATGTTATCCATTTCGAAATGGGCTTATATATCATAAGTGTTGGTGTTCAATAGAATTTCATTAGCTTTTGCAACAGTTCACTTTGATATATTATTTGATGAGGATATCCCTACTGATTTGCTATCTCCAACTCCTAATGAAGTTGTCGATGTTGTTGCTAAGACTAAGTCCAATGAGATTAGGATTGGACCCATTACTAGAGCTCATGCTAAGCTACTTGAACAACATGTGAATTCACTCCTAAATGAATCTGATGTTTTTATTGATGAGAATTTTATACTTCCTAAGTCTTTGCACTTATGTATGATCAGGTTCGTTAAAAAAGTAAGCATGGCATGAGGAGGAGAAGATCTGATGAAAGAGGAGCCCTACATGATGATCATCCATGGATGCGCGAGGGAGGAGCGGGAGGCAGACGCATGGAGAGAGTAGGATATCATCAAGAAGAAAGACACAAAGTTTCCTAGAGAAACCAGAATCTCCGGCTAACACCACCCGGACACACCGGCCCGCCCGAGAAGCGTCAAGGTGGCATCCAATCAGAAGGCCAAATCGGAAGCCACCCGGACACTCGCCAAAAACTCTGAAGTTTCCGCCAGGTCCGGACTGTCCGGCGCACTGCACCCAGAGTGTTCGGCCCAACAAGAATGTCTGGCCGCTGACCAAATCCGGTCCGAGTCGGCTTGTATCAGTTTGAGTTAGACACGTCTCTATTTCGGTTTTTGGTCGTCTCAGTCGCCCTTATAAGCCCTGGGACGCCCCCTTAGTTCAGTTCATACCACGTTTAAAGTAAATCGTAGATTCGTTGAGTTTCTACTTGCATCCAATTGAACCCTTTCACCAATTCGTATCGATTTAGTGTATTTGCTACTATCAATCAAGTGTGATTAGTTGATCCGTTGGGATCTAGCCAATTGCAACTTTTGTATGATCTGTTGTTCCATTAGAAATTAGAAGATTACAAACCGCTTCGTGGTTGATGGCTACGTGCACAAGTTTGTGAAGTTACGAATATATACAAGGATTGAAAGTTGTTGCATTGGCATGAGGGATCGATCGAGAGGTTCGTGAGTGGCATACAAGTTATCTCCACCCACTATCATCATCTTCCACCTCACTTACTGAGAAGATCGGGCCATCCCATATCATGTTGGTATCATATTTCCAGTGTTGCCTCGGTAAGCATCGACAAATCCATCCATAGCTAGTTGTTTTCTGTCCTATATAGAAAAAGCCATACAAAAAGATTAGGGTTAGTATTTTCCATAACCTAGATTGCATCAAAGTTGGGTTGTAGTTGCTGGTTGTTGTCGTGTTTTTGATCCTATCTCTTCTAGTACGAGTTGTAGTGTCTAGGTTTTTGTCGTTATTTTTGTTTGTTCTTCGTTTTCAAGTCGTTCATCATCGTTTTCTCCTAGTTTCCATATTTTTATCCGAGTCCACATAGCGTACCTTTGTGTTTAACTTAGATGCAACCTTTCTACAGCATCTGTGCCTAGGAATGTACTTACAAGACTAGTTGATTTGCTCTGAACAGGCTGCTCATTAGTGTTTTGAAGTACATAAGTTTTGGCCAACACAGTCCAGACTATCCTACGAAAATACCCCATACTATCCGACTGACCCGGAATATCTGGCCTCATTACGCCGGAGTATATGGCGCAGGTTGTTCGAAAGTGTTGCATGATTACTGCATTGTGTCAATTAGTCAAAAAATAAAAAAAAGAGTCAAATCAAAAAAAAGAGAAATGAAAAGAGATACAAAAAGTGACAAAAGAACGATATCAAAGTTGTTTGGAGGCCTAGTTTCATACTAGCACTAGTAGATTGAGCAATCTTGTGCCAGTTTATTTGGAGCTATTACTAGCGTCTCTCTTGTGCATTGTAATATTCCTATTCATAAGTTGTTGTGCCACGTTTATCTTCACTGTGTGTGTTTTCTTGGGTGTTTGTCACACGATCAGCACTAGGACATGCTTTGGTGTAGTTAGGTAACCATACCTATAACTCCACTTCATACTCTTGCTTTGTCGTGTGATTGTTTTTATACCCTCGTGCATGGGTCGGTTATCCAAGTTGGTAAGTTTTTACTAATTCACTTTGGAATGGTAAGGTTTCCTTTTCTTGCAGTTGTGAGTGAGTTGTGAGGGAGCCACTAAAAGTTTTTTGATTTAGTGCACTAACCTACTAATAATGTCTTCTAGTGATATTGATGTGATGCAGAAAAAGGAGGCTGATACTACAGTTACATGGCGAGAATATGAAGCATTGCGAGATCACTTGAAAGGGATGTTTACTCGCACAACAGATAAAATTGAGAGTGATGCTCAGATTATGCAGCTATAGTTGGAAACAACTGAGAAAACAATTAATGTTGTCCAAACACATGTCACTGATATACAAACAAGTATCCAAGCTTTGGCATAGTCTGTGAATGGTTTGAGACCGCTAGTGGAGCAACAACAACAGCCATATGATGAGGATGATAATGTCAGCATCAATGATGGCAATATGGCCGCTGCCCCTGTGGTTGGAAACGGTCGTGGTGATAGCCATGGAGGCCGTGGTGGTGCTCATGGAGGCCGTGGATGTGGATTTTCCCATGTAGGTCCTCAATGTTTTCCCCTACATGTAGCTGCACCACCTGATGATGGATTGGGTAAGCCCAAATTCTGCGTGCCCAGATTTGAAGGAGGACCTGATGTTAAAGAATACCTCACCTAGGAACTGACGATGGAGAAGTTATGGCGCTTACATGACTACACTGAAGATATAAATATCAAGCTTGTTAGTTCAGAGTTTGATGGTTATGCATTGTGATGGTGGGATGGCATTGTACGCACAAGGCAAGAAGATGGTGATCCGCCTATCATTACTTGGCGCACCATGAAAGAAGTAATGCGAGATCGTTTTATCCATCCTAATTATTTGCGTTATCTCTTCAACAAGTTGCAACACATAAAGCAAGGGTCCATGATTGTTGATGCATATTACATGGAGATGAAGATGCTTCTACAACAAGCAAGAGTACGTGAGTCTATTGAGATGACTATGTAACGTTTTATCCATGGACTTAAGTATAACATCAAGAGTATTGTTCGGCACCATCGTTATAATGATTTGAATGAATTGTTACATCATGCACATGAAGGTGAAATATAGTTTGCCGAAGAAGATCTATTCAAAGCTCGTTCCATAGGAGGTGGACGTTTTTCCTCTCAGACTAGTTCGTATGCACCTACATCTAGTGCAAGTCCTGCTGATTGTCCGTCTACATCAACGAGACCAACTTCCCATGTGTCCAACACAAAGAAACCAACTCTTGTAGCAAGTGGTACAAGTTTCAATATGTCTACATCACATAATAGGGACATGGAGTGTCATACGTGTGGCGGCAAGGGTTACTTCAAAAGGGATTGTCCAAATAAAAACGTGATGTTATTAATGAACATGATGAGTATGAGACTAGGGATGATGCTGATCTGAATGCTTCGGATGATGATGATGATGATGGATATGCAAGTGATGGTGTTGATGCCTTTCCATCCACCGCCACTACTATTGTTTGTGATCCACGTGTCCTCAATGTATTGTCAAGTTCGCAAAGTCAGCAATGCAATTTGTTCCAAACAAAGGAACTTGTCGGTCCAAACAAAGCTTGCAAGGTAATCATTCATGGTGGAAGTTACCGCAATTTAGCAAGCAAAGAGTTATGTGCCAAGATGAAACTGAAATATCTACCGCACCCTCATCCATATTATATTCAATGGTTAAGTGACAACGGTGAGCTGAAGGTTAGTCAGATGGTGCATGTTGATTTTGAGATAGGATCGTACAAGGATTCCATTGACTTTGATGTGGTTACTATGACGGTTTTTCATTTGTTATTGGGTCGACCATGGTTATTTCATTGTTCTGTGCAATATAATGGCCGAGCCAATACATATCACTTGGAGTACAAGGGCAGAAAAATCAATTTGCAACCTATGTCACCACAAGATATTATGAATGAATCTCGTCAGAAAACCAAAGTCAATTTGGAGGATGCACCTTCGTTAGTTGATAGGCGAGAGAATGTAACAGTTGTGAGTGATATAACAAAAAGTGAGAGAGTGTCCAATTTGCGTATATTAGCCACCAAGGAAGACATGAGAGAATTTAGTGAGGATCCTACAGTCATGCCTCCTGTGCTCATGTACAAGGGTGAGTTTTTAGTTTCTAATAATATGACCCCTCTTTCTCTTGGTGTTTCTAATGTATTACAGGAATTCAGCAACGTGTTCCCATAGGAGGTACCTGTAGGTTTGCCACCATTGCAAGGTATTGAACATCAAATTGACTTGATTCTAGGAGCATCGCTGTTCAACCATGCACCATATCGCACAAAGCCCGAAGAGACAAAGGAAATTCAGAAACAAGTGCAAGCGCTTCTCGATAAAGGTTATATTCGTGTGATCTTAAGCCCTTGTGTTGTTCCTATTATTTTAGTTCCTAAGAAAGATGGTACTTGGTGCATGTGTGTAGATTGTAGAGCTATAAATAACATCACTATTCGATATCATCATCCTATTCCATGCTTGGAAGATATGTTAGATAAATTGTGTGGTGCTGCTGTTTTCTCTAAAATTGATTTGCGTAGTGGTTATCGTGAAATTAGGATGAAGGAACGGATGAATGGAAAACTGCCTTTAAGACTAAGTTTGTTTTATATGAGTGGTTGGTAATGCCTTCTAGTTTAACTAATGCACATAGAAATTTCATGAGATTAATGAACCATGTATTAAGGAACTTTATTGGCAAGTTTATGGTTGTCTATTTTGATGATATATTAATCTACAACAGCAATGAACATGAACATAGTGATCATATTAGAAAAGTCTTGCAAGTGTTACGAGATGGTAAGCTCTATGGTAATCTTGAAAAGTGTACATTTTTCAAAGATAAGGTCATATTTCTGGGATATGTTGTTTCTAAACATGGAGTAGAGGTAGATTCATCTAAAATTGAAGCAATTCAGAATTGCCCTACTCCCATGAACGTGAGTCAAGTACAAAGTTTTCATGGTCTAGCTGGTTTTTATAGACATTTTGTGAAAGACTTTAGTACTATTGCTCCACCTTTGAATGAATTAACTAAGAAAGGTGTAACTTTTGAGTGGGGCATAGCCCAAGATCATGATTTTGATGAACTAAAACGATTGTTAACTTCTGCACCTTTGCTTGCACTATCAGATTTTTGTAAGAAATTTGAGATTGAAAGTGATGCTAGTGGCATAGGAATTGGTGGTGTGTTGATGCAAGAGGATCGTACCATTGCATATTTTTCTGAGAAACTTTCTGGTGCAAAGTTAAATTATCCTATCTATGATAAAGAATTATATGCGCTTGGTAGAGTTCTTGAGGTTTGACAACATTGTTTGTGGCCAAAGGAATTTATCATACATTCTGATCATGAAGCTTTAAAATATCTGAAAGCTCAAGCTAACTTGCATAGGCATATTGCTAAGTGGGTTGAGTTCATTGAGTCTTTTCCATACATTATTAAACATAAGAAGGGAAAAGATAATATTGTTGTCGATGCTCTATCTAGGAAGAATATGTTATTAACACAACTGGATATCAAAGTTCCTAGTTTAGATAGTCTATGTGAATTGTACACAACTGATCATGATTTTGCTGAACCATATTGTTTGTGTTCTATTGGGAGGGCATGGGATAAATTTCACATCCATGATAGGTATTTGTTTCGTGCTAACAAACTATGTGTTCCAAAGTCGTCTGTGCGTTTGTTGTTGCTATAGGAATCACATGTTGGAGGTTTGATGAGTCACTTTGGGCATGAGAATAAACTACTCATGCTTGCTGATCATTTTTATTGGCCTAAGATGAGGCGTGATGTAGACAGGTTTGTGAAGAGATGCATTACTTGCAAAATTCCAAGTCCGAGTTGAAGCCTCACGATTTGTATACACCATTACCTGCACCTACACACCATGGGAAGATATAAGCATGGATTTTGTATTAGATTTTCCTAGAACTAAAAGTGGCCATGATTCAATTTTTGTGGTAGTGGATAGATTCTCTAAAATGTCACACTTTATTGCCTGCCACAAGAGCGACGATGCATCGTATATTTCTAACCTGTTTTTCAGGGATATCGTACATTTACATGGAGTACCAAAGATGATTGTTTCTGACCGTGATGTGAAGTAATGAGCTATTTCTAGAAGACACTTTGGGGAAAGCTGGGGACGAATTTGCTGTTCAGCACAACTTGTCATCCCCAAACAGATGGTCAAACTTGAGGTGGTAAGCCGAACACTATCGACATTGTTGCGAGCTATGATAAAAAAGAATCTTACTGAATGGGAGGAGTATTTTCCGCATGTGGAGTTTGCATATAATAGGGTGTTCACTCTACCACACATCTTTGTCCTTTTGAGGTGGTCCATGGTTTCAAACCCATTACACCACTTGATTTGCTGCCTCTTCCTATCCAAGAGAGAGTCAACATGGAAGCATCGAAGAGAGCAGATTTTATGAGGAAGATACATGTGAAGATGAAAGAGGCTATTGAAAACAAGGGTAAGAACAATGCTGAAAGAGCTAACAAGAAGCGCAAGGAGGTGTTGTTTCAGCATAGAGATATGGTTTGGGCACACTTTCGCAAGGATAGATTTTCGGAGTTACGTAAGTCCAAGTTACTTCCGCATGGTGCTGGTCCTTACAAAGTGCTTGCCAAGATCAATGATAATGCCTACAAGATAGATATTCCTCAATATGTATTTGGAGGTGTCGGTGCTACTTTCATTGTTGCGGATTTGAGACCATATGATGGAGAAGACCTTGGAGCGTCAGGGGGAGATGATGAGGACATCCCTACTAATTTGCTATCTCCAACTCCTAATGAAGTTGTCGATCTTGCTGCCAAGACTAAGTCCAATGAGATCAGGATTGGGCCCATTACTAGAGCTCGAGCTAAGCTACTTGAACAACAGGTGAATTCACTCCTAAATGAATCTGATGTTTTTATTGATGAGAATTTTATACTGTCTAAGTCTTTGCACTTATGTATGATGAGGTTCGTTAAAGAAGTAAGCATGGCACGAGGAGGAGAATAGCTGATGAAAGAGGATCCTGTCGTGATGATCATCCATGGATGCGCGAGGGAGGAGCGGGAGGCAGGCGCATGGAGTGAGGAGGATATCATCGAGAAGAAAGACACAAAGTTTCCTTGAGAAATAGGAATGTTCGGCCGACACCACCCGGACACTCCAGCCCGCCCGAGAAGCGTCAAGGTGGCATCAAATCATAAGGCCAAATCGTAAGCCACTCGGACACTGGCCAGAAACTCCGAAGTTTCCGCCAGGTCCGGACTGTCCGACGCGCTCCACCCGGTGTGTCTGGCCCAACCGGAATGTCCGGCACGTACCAGCCGGAATGTCCGGCCGCCGACCAAATCTGGTCTGAGTCGGCTTGTATCAGTTTGAGTCAGACATGTCTCTCTTTTGGTTTTTAGTCATCCGAGCCGCCCTTATAAGCCCTGCGATGCCCCCTTAGTTCAGTTCAAACCATGTTTAAAGTAATCCCTAGGTTCGTTGAGTTGCTACTTGCATCCAATTGAACCCCTGCACCAATTCGTATCGATCTGCTGTATTTGCTATTATCAATCAAGTGTGATTAGTTTATCCGTTGGGATCTAGTCAATTGCAAGTTTCGTGTGATCTGTTGTTCCATTGGGTATTAGAAGACTAGAAACCGCTTCATGGTTGGCCGCTACGTGCGCAAGTGTGTGAAGGTGCAAATATCTACAAGGATTGAGAGCTGTTGCATTGGCATCATGGATCGATCGAGAGGTTCGTGAGCGGCATACAAGTTATATCCACCCACTATCATCATCTATCACCTTGCTTACTGAGAAGATCGGGCCACCCGATATCATTATTCGCATGGAAAAATGGACGGATGAAGTTGAACCTAACGATTAAGGGAGAAGAATGTTGGTTTTGATCTGTCATGTTAACAAATAACTCTCACGTTAATAAATAAGAAGATAAAGAGATAAGGAAAACAACTTATGTTAAGAAAAGGAAGGCCCACGAACCAATGTTCAGGACCTCACCTGTACGCTAACTAAATGCCTTGATCGGGGCGCTCTAACCAACTAATAGTCCTGCCCCTATTGTATGCGCATATATTAAGAGGTGAGTCTGACGGCTAGCAATCTACCATGTTAGTGCCTAGCCCAGCTACTCCCCGAAATCCCCAGGATCTGCTCTGATCGCAGGTTGCGCACAAGCAACGGGACTCGCTGGACCTCTACGTGTTGTCCTAGGACAGTACAGGTGGAGGCCTGAGGGGATCAGGAGGATCCCCAAATTGTCTGCTCCTACATCACCCTCAACACCACCTCCGCCTCAAGCCTGCATCAAGCAGGGGTCTGCTGCTACATCACCCTCAACACATGCAGGCAATGGCAACCCGTAAGTCCACCATAATCCTCTTCTATTAATGACCTTGGGTGCACTGTTTGGTAATCTTCATGTGCATTAGGTGAACTGATGGACAAGAATAACTACTAACAGTACCTAGTTAGATAAGAATAATAAATACATGTAGCACATATCGTACATATGACTAGCAACATCTGAACTCTGATTATTATATTTGAACATAACACATAGTATGAGATTGCATCCAGGAACTGGGGAATACTACATTACAGTGGAATAAAAAACAACAAAGAAATTATGGTACACGACACCAGTAATGGTTCATTTCATGACGAGGTTTTGACAAGCTGCCGTAATCATCGTTGAGCTACAAAGTGTCGTTCAGCAGTTCCAAATACTAACGGAGTTTCTTGAACTGCTAAATGCCAACAGATACCAAGCAACCTCTGAATTTTGATCAGAATATTTGAAGACAATACAGACTGTATCCATGAACAGAGGAATGACAATTGTTCATTAGGTAACAGGGGAACAAGAAGTAACAGACAAATATGAGAACCATTATTTCTGCAGAGGAAAGCATGCTCAGAATATCGAAACAACAAGAATAATGGTTCACGGCATAAATATTCATTCTCAGTATCCTCACTGAGTACTGAAAGAATGCAAGCGCTTGCTGACACCCACATGTGCTTCTGTAACATGTATCTATCTGTGTTTGAATCGACAATCCAAATAGCGCTTGTTGCAAATTTTGGAATAGGATCTACATGCAGATAGTGTTGGATACTGCTGACGAACGTTGTTCAGAGTTGCATTGAAATGTGTTGATGCCAACAATTCATTGCATGACAAGGTGTCGAAATCATAGTTGAGCTCCAAACTGACGTTCAACAGTTCCAAGAAGTACTACCGGAATTCCTTGTGACCTGCTTCTGCTCTTCAGCCCAGCCAAGAAGCATGAATATTAGGATAACTAAACTGCTAATTGCCAATAGATAACAAGCAACATCTGAATTTTGGTCAAAATATTTGAACATAACACATAATATATGAGATTGCATCCATGAACAGTGGAATGAAAAGCAACAACAAATTATGATAACTGTTGTCTCTGCCTACAAGCTAGCTAGGGAAAATGATCACGACGACACGAGTAACATTTCATTTCATGATGAGGTCAAACAAGTTGTAAAAATTATTGTTGAGCTCCAAAGTATCGTTCCGACGTATTACTTGAATAGTTTCCCACTAATTTGCTAGGTGTGTATCAGTTCAAGAAAATAGAGTTGTTTAGCACAAGTTATAACACGAAGCTACAGGTGCTTTACTCCCTTTATAAGTAGCAACAACATACTGTATAAATAAGCTGCCTCCAACGAGAACCACATTTTACGCGCAGAGGCTAAAATGACTGAACCATCAAATCCGATATGAAATAAGTTAGCCATTGACAGCTTCACAAACGCTTTAAGACTTGAAATGTGCTACTTTCCCTTCTGAAGCAAAGCCTGGAAATGTATGACATATAAAGTAGTCAGAAACTCAAGATACTGAACAAACTGAAGGAATTATTATCCTGACAAAACAAGATCGTGACATATTGGCAGAACAACAGTTTTGGAAAAAACACTATACAAGAGCTAGCACAACTCAAATGCTTAATGGAGATGGCAACCATATTTGGAGCTGAAATATTGCACCAGAAGCATCAATCTTTGAACGAGTTTGACATTCAGTAAACATAGGTTCTAAGGAATTTATTGTACAAGACCATTAAATAGTGGGAACTGCTCCCATCGAAGCTACACAGGTCATACCAAATCGACATGAGACATAAATTCATAGCTTTACTATACTTACAAATATTTAACAAACTGAATAGCTGGCTAGAGCAATAATCATTTTGCTCTGGCACATATACTAGTTTTACTAGTCTGCAGTTGACTGAATCATTTGGAAAATGCAAAGTTCTTTTTTGGCACAAAACAAAACCATCCTAAAGGACAATATAAAATCTAAGAGTTGCCACAAACAAATTCAATATCAAAAAAAGTTTCGATAAATAATATTAAAGAATGAAAACTGGCAACAAACAGTAAAAACAGTCTCGTAGTAAATCTCACCCAGGCGCACTTAACTATGCTCATCTCCCCTGGTCCCTCTGATAGGACAAGGGCAAGGGATCAGAGATTTTGACATTGTTTGCATGAAAATATCATAATGCTAACATTTAACAACTAATCATTATGATTAGGTTTGAATCACCATCTGAGAATCCATATAATCATACTCTTTAACTCAATGTCCTCAAGGCCTCGATCAAACGGTGGGAACAAATGTTTTGAGAGATTTAACAGTTTTAGGACATTAATTACTTCCTGTAACACTGACTAAAATGGTGCTAAATAATATGTGGATAGTATACAGCTATACTCTCTGGCTAAATAATGAAAATTGAACAAAGTCCGCCCCCCCCACCCACCCACACACATAAACTTTTCACTTGCTCATATTTCCTTCCCAAACTTTGATTGGCTCACTAAACCCCCCCTAAACTATCACTAATGGTCTATCTGATCCCCTTGACCCGGTTCAAAAAGATGGGACAAATCCTGGGTTAAGGGGTTCAAATGGACCATTAGCGATAGTTTAGGGGGATTTAATGAGCCAAGTAAAGTTTGGGGCGAAAATAAGTGAAAAGTTTAGGAGGGAAATTTGGACTTTATTTGTGATAATTCTACAGTTCATACTACCCCTGCACTTCAGGTCAACACCAAGAAAAATGCATAAACATAGAGGTAAGATTGTATACCTAACAGCATCTTATGGTATTTGGGGAGCTCAATAGAAAAGAAGGCTGTGGTGAAATAGACGTTCTTGCGAGTGTCATCCTTTTCTCCATCGGTATATGGCACGGATGATAGAAGTTCCATTGTCCTCATGTCAATAGTAACTGACCAAGCATGAGCAAAAGTTTCAAGGTCCTGCACTACGAAGTGGACAATGTGATGGTCCTGCTTGCTGACGACAGGGTACTCCGGCGTCCACCGGTGCAGATGTATTTGTTGATACTCCTTGAGACCCCAGAGGCGGTCAACCTGGAGCGCATCATTATCTTCCTCCCAGGAGTGTGGCACTCCACCCGACATCCTCAACGTCCATTTCGAGACTGTGGAAGCAGAGTCTTGTGGAGGATTACCGCCGTTGTTAACATCCACAAACCTCAACTTCCCTTGGCTAATGCACGCTGTTCGACGGTTCTCTCGGAGGCAATGGCGGCGAAGACGGGTTATCTGGGTGACAGGAAATTGATGAAACGTTGTCACAGGGAGCTCATCCAACACACTGTAGAACAGTATACCTTTTGAGTAATCGACCCAGCACATGGACCGTTGCTCGGAGAAGGGGATCACCACGTCTGGTTGCCAGGTGACAGGCCCTATGCCCTGGTCAGAGTCAGGGAAAAACAGCTCCTTGGTGTCCCAATACTCGGTTGTTGACTTGGACCTGTACACAGCTACCGCAGCAATGGAAGAATGAAAATCCACGAACTTTTTGTGGAACGTCACTACGGCATACTCCTTTCCATGGCAGACAATGCCGGTGGTTTGGCTCCTGGGATTATGAAACGGGCAGGAAGGTAGCCTCGACAGAGATGGGGGGGTCGGCTGCAGCGTTGTAGACGAACAGATCGATGGTGCTTGACCAGTCGCCTTTGGGGACGCTCATCTTGACGAGGAGGAGGTTGCGATCGCAGCCAATTACGAGCGGGATCCCGTATGAGTGGTTGTGGTTCATGTGAAGAATAAAACCATGTTGCTTAGACTAGGTTCAGTTTCAGTTAGAATAAACTGTCAGGAAGTGTGCATATGTTCACACCCTGTTCAGAGTAGACTAGTTCCTGTTTTCTAGTTGTTTAGATCAACACTACGACCAGGAATCGTGGGATGGCACGATGGCAAACTTGGACGTGGTGTTTGTAATGGCTAGTGCACGATCAGCGCCATGGGATGGCATGGCAGGTAGGCTCGGTCGTAGCTGCCGTTTGCAGTTAGCTGATTTTGTGGATCGTAGCGGATCACATATAAATAAAGAGAAAAACAGAAAAGTCGTAGATTCAGCACGCGACGCAAAATTCCTCTGTCTTGTGTTCTCTGTTCTCTCAAACACACTACACGCACACAATCACCATTGCTAGCGATCCTAGCACCAACAAGTGGTATCAGAGCCTAGTGCTTTGGCGATCATGGTTGGAACACCACCAGCGGCGGCGGCAGGAGATGCTGAGGCGAGAGCGGCGGCGGAAGAGGCGGGTCGTACACTGGACAGGTCAGTGACCCCGGTGCGCAGGCGCTCGCCAAGTCGTGGGCGAAGCCGAGGTCGGCGCGGTGGCGGTGAGATCGTGGTGCGAGAGATCATCCGAGAAGGAGGCGGAGGAGGTGGAGGCGGCGGCGGTGCCGTGACGTTTCCCACCCTCACACGCACGAACTACTCCGAGTGGGCCATCCTGATGCGCGTGCAGCTTCAGGGGGCGGGGCTCTGGGATGCCATAGATCCCGGCATGGAGGCAGGAGGCCGTCAGGAACGGCGCGCCCTCAGTGCAATACTGGGCTCGGTGCCGCCAGAGATGGTCCCGGTGCTTGTCGCAAAGGACAGCGCCAAGGAGGCCTGGGGGGCGATCAAGGTCATGCGCGTCGGCGTGACCCGCGTTCGTGAGGCGCGGCGGCAGAAACTGCGCAAGGACTTCGAGGACCTCGCCTTCAAAAGCGGGGAATCGATTGAGGATTTCACACTCCGCATCTCCACCATTGTCAACGAGTTGCAGTCGCTCGGCGACGCGACCTACACCGAGCTGGCGGCGGTGCAGAAGCTCCTCCGGGTTGTACCACCCAGGTATGCACAAATGGCATGCTCGATTGAGACTCTCCTTGATCTCAGGGACATGTCGCTGGAGGAGTTGAGCGGTCGACTGTCGGCATCGGAAGGGCGCGGCGAGGCGGAGGACACAAGCGGGCGTTTACTCCTCACTGAGGAAGAATGGCGCGCTCGCATGGCAAACCGCTCTGCTGGTGAAGGCTCGTCCGGCGGTGGCGACAAGTATCGAGGAAAAGCAAAGGGCGATGGAAAGGCCAAGCAGGCCAACAACGATCGCGCTCAGATCAAGGCCGGAGGAGATGCCGCTCCACGGCGCAAAGGCGACTGCCGCTACTGTGGTATCCGTGGCCACTGGGCCAGGGAGTGCCGCAAGCGTGAGCGCGATGAGCGGGCAAAGGGCAATGAGGCCCACATCGTCCAAGAGAACGAGGACCAGCCTGACACGCTCCTCGCGGTCAGCGTCGTCAGCATCACCGACGAAGCTCCAAGGGAGGCCGCGCCTCCTGTCCATGTCGCAGCAGAAAGTATCCTGAACACACGTGGCGCGATCGTCGCCAGTGCAGGGCGCGCGCTGGGCATGCACGACACATCAGATGCAGGTGTACAGTATGTGTTTCTCAATGAGGAACACGTCATGCCTGCTCCAACGGAAGGCAAGCGGTGGTTCTTTGATTCAGGAGCCAGCAATCACATGACTGGCTGCAGAGAAATGCTGACGGAGCTGGACGAATCAGTGCACGGGAAGGTCAAGTTTGGTGACGGATCTCTCGTTGAGATCTGTGGCCGTGGCGTCGTCGTCTTCACAGGGAGCAGCGGCGAGCACCGCGCCCTCACCTCTGTGTACTACATCCCCAGGCTCCGCACTAATATCGTGAGTCTGGGACAACTCGACGAGGTGGGCTGCAAATCGATTATAGGGGGCGGCGAGCTGCGCCTCTACGATCGTCAGCACAAGCTGCTGGCTCGAGTGCGCCGGGCGAGCAACCGCCTGTATCCTGTCGAGTTTGACCAGGCGACACCAGTCTGCCTACTGACTGCAGCGGGAGAGGATCTGGCATGGCGTTGGCACGCTCGTTTTGGCCATCTGCATTTTCGTGCCCTGCACGAGCTTGGAGCAAAAGGGATGGCAAAAGGGATGCCAACCGTGAATCATCTCGAGCAATTCTGCAGCGGCTGCACACTGGCCAAGATGCAGCGCACTCCGTTCCCGCGCGCGTCAGCGTACCGCTCGAAGCATGTCCTCGACCTCGTCCACGGTGACCTATGTGGTCCAATATCACCGGCCACAACCAGCGGTAACAGATACTTCTTACTGATCGTTGATGACTATAGTCGATATATGTGGCTGGAAGTGCTCAAGAGCAAAGACGAGGCCTTCAGATATTTTCGCAAGATCAAGGCCCTGGCAGAGTCCGATCGCCAAGTGAAGCTGCGTGCTTTTCGCACGGATCGAGGGGGTGAGTTCAACTCAAACGAATTCACCCGATTCTGAGAGGAGGAAGGGATTCGTCGAAACACGACCGCACCCTACTCACCACAGCAGAATGGGGTCGTCGAAAGACGGAATCGAACTGTGGTGGAGATGGCGCGGAGCCTGATGAAAGGGATGGACATGCCGGTCACGTTCTGGGCAGAAGCTGTCAAGACGGCGGTGCACATTCTGAACAGATCGCCGACACGCAGCCTTGAGGGGGTGACTCCTTATGAGGCATGGCGTGGCAAAAGGCCTAAGGTCGACTACCTACGCACTTTCGGATGCGTAGCTCATCTGAAGATTGTCGGACCCGGAGTGACCAAGCTGTCAGATAGAGCACTGGCTGGAGTGTTCGTCGGATATGAAGAAGGGGCCAAGGCATATCGTATCTTTGATCCAGTGGCGAAGAGGCTGCATATCACACGTGATGTGGTCTTTGAGGAACAACGAAAATGGGACTGGGGCAAGCACGCTGATAAGGACTGTCTGCAGGAACGATTCACCGTGGTCTTCTCTGATGATGCCGATGCATCCGCACCCAGGACACATGACAGTGAGCATGCACAGAGCACACCTGACGAGCCCTCGTCACCAGCACCGCTGGAGTCATCGTCATCAACTCAGCTGTCCTCTCCCACAAGTCAAGACTCCCCTGATCAGGGCACTTCGCCAGGCTCGACATCAGCACAGCCCGCGCGGGTGCCTGCCCAGGTGCCGCTCCCGTCGCACCCCATGCGCACACGCGCGCAAGACGGCGTCTTCCGACCAAATCCAAAGTACACAGGGGAACTGGAGCTGGGGGAGATGTGCATGTCCGCTGCTGAAGAGCCAGGCTCTGTTGAAGAGGCATTTGAGCAGGCCCCGTGGCGCGATGCCATGGAAGAGGAGATGAGAAGCATCAGGGAGAACAGCACATGGGAGTATGCCACACTGCCGGCCGGGCACCGCGCCATTGGCCTCAAGTGGGTATACAAGGTTAAGCGTGATCCCTCAGGCAATGTAGTGAAGCACAAGGCGCGCCTAGTAGCAAAGGGCTACGCGCAGCGACAAGGCGTTGACTTCGACGAAGTTTTTGCGCCAGTGGCACGCCTTGAGACCGTGCGGCTCCTGCTAGCCGTGGCGGCGCACCGGCGGTGGAGAGTCCATCACATGGACGTTAAATCGGCTTTTCTTAACGGTGATCTAGTCGAGGAAGTGTATGTCCACCAGCCTGCAGGGTTCATTGACAGCAACAAACCTGACAAGGTACTGAAATTGCGCAAGGCATTGTACGGCTTCGTCAGGCTCCCCGCGCGTGGAACGCGAAACTGGACAAGTCCATGATCGATCTCGGATTCACACGTTGCGAGCTCGATCATGCACTGTACAGGCGCGAGGAGGATGAAGGTTTCCTGGTTGTTGGCATCTATGTCGATGACTTAATCATCACCGGGACAACTGACTCTGCCATTGGACAGTTCAAGAAGGAAATGCAAGAAAGGTTCCAGATGAGTGACCTTGGAGTTCTTAGCTATTACCTGGGAATTGAGGTGAAGCAGGAGGAGGATCGGATCATGTTGAGTCAAACTAGATATGCAAAGAAAATTCTACAGGAAGCAGGAATGGCAGAGTGCAACTCGTGCCACGTTCCAATGGAGAACAGACTGAAACTTGGCAAACTCACTGACGGTGATGTGATAGACGCAAGTGCCTACAGAAGCATAGTAGGGAGTCTCCGTTACTTGGTAAACACAAGACCCGATCTGGCTTATTCCGTGGGCATTGTGAGCCGATTCATGGAATCACCTGGGAAGCCACATTGGGCAGCTCTGAAACAAATACTCAGGTACGTGCAAGGTACAGTGAGCCTGGGTTGCGTGTTCAGATCAGGAGCTGGGTCAGAAATTGTCACAGGATTCAGTGATAGCGATTTAGCTGGAGATCTGGATGACCGTAAAAGTACTACTGGATTGGTGTTCCTCCTTGGGTCAAGTGCTGTTACATGGTCCTCACAAAAACAGAAGATAGTGGCACTGTCAAGTTGTGAGGCTGAATATATAGCAGCATCGACAGCATCGTGTCAGGCAATCTGGCTGAGTAGGCTGTTGGGGGAAGTGATCGGAGAAGAGCCAAAGAAAATGAAGCTATATGTTGATAACAAGTCAGCGATCGCACTTTGCAAAAATCCTGTGCACCATGACAGGAGCAAGCATATTGACACTCGATACCATTTCATCAGAGAATGCATCGAGCAGGGCAAGGTGGAGGTTGACCACATTCGGACTGATGAGCAATTGGCTGACATCCTCACCAAGTCACTAGGGCGTGCCAAGTTCGTGGAGCTACGGCAGATGCTCGGTGTAATCAAGGTGAGCTAATATGCAACAGGTTTTAGGGGGTGATTTGAAGAATAAAACCATGTTGCTTAGACTAGGTTCAGTTTCAGTTAGAATAAACTGTCAGGAAGTGTGCATATGTTCACACCCTGTTCAGAGTAGACTAGTTCCTGTTTTCTAGTTGTTTAGATCAACACTACGACCAGGAATCGTGGGATGGCACGATGGCAAACTTGGACGTGGTGTTTGTAATGGCTAGTGCACGATCAGCGCCATGGGATGGCATGGCAGGTAGGCTCGGTCGTAGCTGCCGTTTGCAGTTAGCTGATTTTGTGGATCGTAGCGGATCACATATAAATAAAGAGAAAAACAGAAAAGTCGTAGATTCAGCACGCGACGCAAAATTCTTCTGTCTTGTGTTCTCTGTTCTCTCAAACACACTACACGCACACAATCACCATTGCTAGCGATCCTAGCACCAACATCATGGTCCAGCCAGCCATCTGCACGTGGGCGTAGGATATGTCTGGAGGCGCCGCGAGGTCGAGGGAGACGCGGATCGTCCTGCCCGCGCTCGTTTGGCACTCGATCGAGGTGGTGGAGTTTCTGGTGGCGTTGGCGAGATCTGATATAATGGCTTTGTGATCGAACATGGCCCAGGCGGGTTCCGGGTAGGTGGTAGCTGGTGGTGTCCCGTCGGCCATGGCTAAACCCGGCGAATCTAGTTCACGACGAGGAAGAACAGTGGTGGATTTGGGTATCTCTGGATCAATTCGTATGAGAGGAAAGGGGTAGGCGGGGGCTAGTGGTGTCCCGTCGGCCATGTCGAACCCCGGAGAATCTATTCACGGCGAGGAAGAACGGCGGAGGAGAGATCAACGCAATGTCAGTCAACCCCAACTTGGAGCATCTCTAGCCCATCCCAAAACAGGAGAAAATATACTCCTCTAACGGCCCGCACCAAACCGATCCCGTATTGGCATTTATAGAAGAATATTTTTAGGATATATCTTTTCTCCCTCCTTGCCGCCGGCTAGCCGTCCTTTCCGCCGCCGGCCAGCTTGCCTTCCCCGCTGCCGGCTGCCGAATCCGGCCTCCCCCGACGCCTAGAAGGATGTCCCGACCTCTGAACTTCTTCGGCTAACCGACGTCGCCTGAATCGGCCAGCACAAGTTACTTTCCACGGCCGCAAATCCACCACCGACTTCGCCGCATTCGACGCATCGCGGCTAGGATTCGTCGAGATACTGCCGGATCCGCACCTCCGACATGTCTTCGTCCTCTAGCCGCCGGTGCAACTCCCTAGCCGAGCTCGCAGGAGCGCCGTCGCGAGCACACACACCGCCACTTACTCCACCACTTGCTCCGGCACCGGTACCCGCACCGGCACAGGCGCCATCCCTTGCACCCGCACTACCACCTTCCCATCGCGGATCCGCCGGAACAAGGTGAGTTCACTTTGGTATATCCCCATTTGTGTTTTAAAGCTCGTCAATTTTTTAATCTGAAAATGATAATTATTCGTAGCAAGGTGAAGAAGAAAAAAGCTACATGGTAGGAAGATGAGGACAATAATTTGTATTTCGTGTAGCATCATCAAACAATTGTTGGATCGGACCAACCGTTCCAACAATTTTTGAAAGAAATACATGCCAATTTTAATCAAAGAACTAGTGGATATGTTAGGTCATTAGTATCAATTATGAATAGGTAGACCTTGCTAGTAAAACGCTCCAATGCGGCCGACTAGAATCTGTGATTATGATTAGGTGGAACATGGTAGTATGAATTAGGATGATGCTATCTGATATGGGTATGACTTATCGGGTTCCCATAATTTCTATACCTGGTACATACTTAGACTACGTCCCAAGACCCACAAAGCAATAAAGAGTTCTGAAAGCATCTAAAGGCCAGGAACCAAATATGTTAATCAAGATAAAGATACAAACCGACATAGTCGGGTAGCTGTAGTCAAACTTGTAACTGATCCGTAATAGACTCTGAGACCTAGCCTCTCATATAAGGGCTAGGAGGAGCCAACGGAGAGATCAATATAGCTTGGAGTAGACACAACCCGTCGTGAGTTAGATTGCATCTAGTGAATCAGAGACTTTGAAATCATCTCTTTACAATAAAGCTCAGACAGGATTCGACGCCCTTGTTTGTATGACAGGCAAATGAAATCACCAGCGCTCTTGTTTTCATCAAACCCAAGTCCATAACTATGGACATTGTTGAGGTTACCCCTCGACAATTATGCCGTCTGTGAAAACTTTGAGCACTAGAGTCATGAATTCGGCGGATTCAACTTCACCGAGCAACAACCCGACGATGGAGGCTGGCGAGATCCATCACGATCCCGTCAATCTCGATTCCCATCTGCCCACCCCTCTGCTAGAAAATTTCGATGAAGAGACAGATCTCATGATCGGAAACCTCTACTTTCGCATCAAAACAGAAGAAGTTCTTTGTCTTTCGGATCTGATATTTCCAGGTCCGTCGTCTCCAATCATAGCACCTGAGGCAACACTAGCATCCTCTATCGGCTCCACTGAAAGGGCCACCTCGTATCCGACAAGCGTCAAAGACAACAATGTCCACGCCGCAAATCTGGGGGACTTGATCGATCTCTATGACATCCTCTCCTTCGGATCTGACTCTGAAACTCCATCACCCATCACGAAAGACCCGACAAATTGAGAATGTGAGAAAAGCATCGACTCTAGAATTAAGAAAGCACATTCATACCTAGAGAAAATCCTGCAAGATCTCACTCATCCCAGGACAGTGTCTCCTCCAGCTCCGACAATCTCGGCAGCAAATAATACATGGAACGCCACCAAGTGTGCGTGATCATAGGAGCGACAGGAGTTGACAAACAAACCTCAGCACCACGTGACGAAAACGGTAACCCGATTATCCAACCTAATGATATTATTTCGAAAAATGATGCAACTCCACGCAGGAATGGATCAGAACCACCACCGGAAAACCGCGTCATCCAAGGAGGAGGCGAAGCACGCGATGGTGAATGCGTAGTTGTTCGGCTGCCACCCGCTTCCTGGGAGAAGTCTAGAAACGCTATCTCAGGTGCAGTACCCATGACGAAAAACCTCACCCGCGATGAATTAGTGGCGTACCAATACCTCCTTCACAAGCAAATGAGGCAATTTATCAAGATGCAAAGGGACCTAGAGGAGCGAAAAAGAAGATCCTATGAATCAAGCATGCAATGGGCGCAACTTAGCTCCACCTGCAACTCTGTAAGCGTCACAGGATGACCATAATCAGGAAGGGCAGCTCTCGATTGAACAATATACCTAAAGCTGACAGATGTGACATCACTCGAGATTTGGACCTATCATTTATGTTCGTAGATCTGACTTGCCATATCAGAGCTAAAACGGCACAAGCTGCCCTTGTTGTGGCTCAGACCTACCTAATCATGACCCAACCAGCAGCTGACGATCCGCGGGGGGCATCCATCGGTCTGCCCTGATGAACCTCAGCATGGTCAGGGCAATACTCGGAAAAGAAGACCAGGAGATTGTCTCGCTATCCAAGATATCACCACGCCGTTGCAGCAGCCCTTGGCTAGTGGAAAACACCAGAAGATCCAGGTCACCATATCACACACGCTCTCCGTGCAGCCACGACGCTTACAGAGGAATCAATAAAGCCCGAGAGAGGAGTAGAAGATACTTAGATGAGGAAAGCAAGGATGACATCAAAGCATGTGGCACGATTTGCTTTACCCATCGGTTTCGCAAGACGCTAGTACCCAAGGATTTCAAGTTGTCGCATGATTGCCAAAAGTACGATGACCTCCAAGAGCCAGAAGTATGGCTGGCCGATTATCTGAAAACAGTAAAACTTCTAGGGGATCAAAGGCCAAGTTATGCAGATCTTGCATTTACACTTAAATGTAGCATCACGGTCCTGGCTACGGCAGTTACCCTAAGAATCAATCAGTAGTTGGGGTGACATGGAGGAAAAAATTCATCCGAAACTTCAACTCCACATTTAAGCGACCCGCATCCATTGAGGAGCTATGGGCATGTAAGAGGAGATCAGGAGAATCAAAATGCTCATTCATACAACGATGGAACATCATCAAGAATTCAGCCGAGAACATCTCCGATGAAAGGGTGATTGATGCTTTCAATGATGGTCTGTGCTGAAAAGAATTCATAAAGGAGATGGGTTGGGTCAAGACGAAAACAATCTCCCAACTGATGGATATGGCGAATCGATGGGCTGACAACGAGGACGCAGTAAACAACCAGCAGGGTCGCTCACTCTAAGAAGATCATGACAGGCGAAACAATGACAATAGGAGACGACATAACTACAACGGCTATGGAGGACCTGTAGGGGTTCCGCATGAAAACAATAAATTTTACCCTACGCCCCTGAACCCCTGATGTTGCCAAGACCTATCTATTAGTAATACAATAACAGGAGGGGCTTTTCGCGAACTTACCCATGAAGACCGAAAAGTGTTGTCAACGCTCAGGAGAGTGTGGTTCATGTAGACAAGCCGAAGCCGACCTCAAGGTCGTGATGAAGTCCTTGCGCTCCTGTGGCTCCAACGACTTGAGTGCCTCAAGTGTGATACCTCGCGGGGAGTTAAACACGTCCGGTGCCCGACGATGACTCCCGCTTCCCTGATCCAACAACAGTTGCGGAAGTAGAGCTCCTGGATTCGAATCCTGCAGTGCGATGGCGCTCCGTGGTGAAGATGTCTCTCGTTCGCGCAGTCCGAACTTGGGACCACGGTCACAAGAGAGAGAATTGGAGGTCTCCCCAAAAGTGAGGAAACCTTTATTGAATATTCTGTGTATTTATCTGGCCAAATACCCCCACTATATATAGGGGAAGGGGAGGTACTACCTCTCTCAAAGTCCCGGGGTGGGACTAAAGGAGATGAGAGGAGAGGGGAAAGCGAAGGTGCCGCCAGCCACCCCCATGGGCCCCATGCGCGCGTGGGGGGGGGGGGGGGGCTGGCCCACTAGGGTGCCGGCCACCCCCTCTGGCCCTTCTCCCTCTTGCCTTTCCCTAATGGGCCATCTTCCCTCTAGAATTGGCCCATTAAGCCTTTTGACCTTTAAATTGATTTTCTCTTTTATTAAATAATTATGAATAAATGATTAAATCAATATTTAACATTCATTCACATATTATTCAATCTCCGTGGCTATGGAATACCTTCCACCTCCACTCTGGACATCCTCCGGACTTACCGAAACCCTTCTGGTTTTCTCTCTACTATTCTTCGACGATTCTTCCGATCCTATAAACACTCTGTAAGCATCATCAAACCCTTAAGCATGATACCCTATGGTTCGGGAACACTCTAGACATGGTCGGGACACTCCCGGACCAATGATCAACAGAGGGACCTGGATGTCCATGTGACCCCTGTGCGTTCCACTAAGATCTTTCGTCGTTTGAACCGGGACGGTCGTGTCTTATTCCCTTTGTCTCTCGACACTCACATTGCCCGAGATCTGATCAATGACATCACCATGTCGTGTTCAATCTCGTTACTAAACAATGCTACTTGACTCGTTCGACAAGTGATATCCCTGTGATCAAATCACATGCTGAGCAGCTATTGGATATAACTTCTCTTGAGTGGGCCCTTAAGTATCTTTCCATCACGTGGACGGACAAATCCCGCTCTTGACATATATTGCCTCTACGGTTCCTCCGAGTACCTGAACACACCTTTATAATCACTGTATTACCAAGTGACGCTTGATGCTATCCAAGCACTCTCGGGAGACAGTGATTGATATAGCCTCACGGTCTAAGGAATAGTCTACGAGGATCCATTTCTAATCATCATAACTTGAACTTTGTGACATGATCAGGTCACGATGTTTAGGTTGGGTATTGGTTCATCATCTCATTCTCAGAATGAGTTGACTCCATTTCCAACTAGCATAAATGCAACATGATCAGGAAACTTGATCATATGTTGACCAATGAACCAGTGACTAGAGTTTCACTAGGAACCCCTGGTTGTTTATATATCACACGTGTATTTATGTTTCCACTCGATACGGTTATAGCATGATATAAAACTTAATCATAAACTTTATGAAATATGATAATAGTCCTTATTACTATTTGTCTCTAGGGCATATTTCCAACAGGGCCAAGACATGTTGTGGCTAGTTGCATCAACAAAGACAACCTTAAGAGTGATAACCATAGCGGAAGATATCAAATGAATCAAGAAGGAGGACCAAGTGGGACAACAAAGCAGTACCGGCCGAGGCAGTTGAGAGAATCCCTAATGCCAGCTATGCACATGCTAGATGGCATGTGCCACATGCACTACTACGTCGACTCCGAGTGAAGGAGGTGATCAAATCACCTCATGAAAGATTGTGACACTTTCTCGGGGCTCAATTGAGCATTCAACATTAATGTGGCTGAGGTAGGAAACTAGGGGTACATCACCGCCCTGGGGCTATTAGCACTAAATGCACCACCACCACCACTAGGGCCACCTCCGGGAGCCGCAGCGATCCAGCAGCTACCCTAAGAGGGCAGAATGACGAGTACCCGGATCCAGGGGAACAATGGACATGATCCAAAAAGGATGCCGATTTAATAGAGTACAAAAATTGAACACCCGACAAGTTAACATGGCAGCGAGGACACCGCAACCAACACCCGAGTACCTTCACTAGTCTGAGAAGGATATCACCTTCAGTAGAGTTGATCACCCCCTTCGGGTTCCCCGACCGAGTCATTCGACATTAATAGTTGAGGCATAAATCAGCGGGTTCGACATGAGCAAAGTCTTCATGGACACGGGAAGCATTATCAAGCTCACCTACGCCAAGACACTACGAGCAATGAATTTCTCTCTTAATAACCAAGCTCCACCTGACACCTCTTTCCATGGCATCATCCTCGGCAAAGCTGAGGTTTCTCTAGGCAAGATTTACCTCGATGTTGTCTTCAGGACTCGAGAAAATTTTAGGCGAGAAAAAACCGAGTTGGAGGTTATGGACTGGCCATCACAGTACCACGACATCCTGGGATGCCCAACATTTGCAAGATTCATGGCGGCACCACATTACGTATATCTCATGATGAAGATGCTAGCACTCAATGGAATCATATCCGTCAGAGGAAGTTTCTCTCACTCGAACAATTGCGACCGAGAGTTCAACAAGATATCTGAATCCTTCGGCAAGGAGATAGAGTTCACCTAGCTCAAGATCACTGATGAACATGATGTTATGCCAGGAGCAATAAGCTCGATACCTGACCAATCTTTTGATGCAGCAAAAGACATAAAGGAAGTACAAATCCATCCGATGGACCCGAAGAAAACAGCTTATGTGGCCTCTAACATTAGTCGCGCATATGAAAGGGCACTCGTTGGGTTCCTCCGTGAGCGTTGGGAGATTTTTGCATGGCCCCATCTGACATGCTAGGAATCCCCAGGGAACTTACCGAGCATGCACTAAACATCTATCCCAATGCATGACCAGTAAAACAACCGTGTCGCCACTTTGCGGAGCCGATACACAAGGCCATTGGAAAATAACTCCATCGCCTACTCAATGGAAAATTCATCAAGGAAATCAAAAAAGCAACATGGGTTGATAACCTAGTATGTGTGCTGAAGAAAAATATGGTTGAACTACGCATGTGCATCGACTTCACCATACGGAACAAGCATTGTCTGAAGTATCACTTTCCACTCCCGCGAATCGGTCAAATCATCGATGCAACCGTTGGGTGCGAATGTATTTGTTTCCTAGACACATACTCCGGATACCACCAGATTCATATGAAAGAAGAAGACCAAGACAAGATAACATTTATCACACCATTCGGTGTATTCTGCTACACTACAATGCCCTTCGAGCTGAAAAACGCGGGTGCCACCTACCAACAAATGATGCAAAACTGTCTAGGGAATCAAATCGGGAGAAACATCTAGGTCTACATCGACGATGTCGTAATTACAACAAGGAAAGAGTCAACCTTTATCAATTATTTACGTGAAACATTCGATAATCTTGATAAATACTGCATCAAACTCAACCCGACGAAGTGCTCCTTTGGAGTCCCTATTGGGCAACTCCTCGGGTACCTCGTATCGGTCAGAGGAAGAGAAGAAAACCCAGAGAAAATACATGCAATACTCACCATGAAGAATCCAACAAATCTATGAGGTGTCCAGCAGCTGGCTAGGTGCGTGGCAACACTAAACCGATTCATCCCTCAGTTGGGAGAAAAAGACTCCCATTCTATGCACTGTTGGAGAAATCAGACACGTTGAGTGGACCAACAAAGCCTAGCGAGCGTTTGAAAACCTTAAGAAAACACTGTCGACATCACATGTTTTAGTGTCACCCAAGGAAAAGGAACCACTACTGCTATACATTACTGCCACCAACCAGGTGGTCAGCATAGTACTAGTCATCTGATACATTGCAAATGTATCTATAATTTTTGATGTTTCATGCTTGGTTTTATCTCCTTTCTTGTGTTTTGTCCACACTTTGGAGTAATTTTCATATGATTTCTTGGACTAACCTATTACCAAGAGCCACAACGCCAGCTGCCTGTTTTCTGCTATTTTTGGTTCCAGGAAAGTCAGAAAATGAATATTCTCGGAATTGGACGGGACAAAAGCCAAAGTGCCTATTTTCTAGAAGACTCACGGAGCCAGAATACGAGACGGAGGAGGGCCAGGGGCTGGCCACGCCCCCCCAGGCGCGGGCTGGGCCTGGCCGCGCCAGGGCATGGTGTGGTGGCCCCAGGCACCCCCTCGGTCTCCCTCTTCGCCTATAAGAAGCCTTCTGACCTAAAAACTTCGAGGGGTTCGACGTTTTTCCAGAAAATGTTCCGCAGCGCTGCCACCACCGAAGGGGAGATTCAGGGGACAGAAAGTCTCTATTCCGGCACCCTGCCGGGACGGGGAAGTGCCCCCGGAGCCATCTCCATCGATCTCCACCATCATCTCCCTCGACCATCCATGTTTCCCCCATCTATGAGTGAGTAATCCCCCGCTGTAGGCTATGGGGATGGTAGGGATTGGATGAGATCATTCATGTAATGGCATCAGATTGTTAGGGCATGGTGCCTAGTATCTTTTATTAGTGCTTTATGACTTTGTTGCGACTTGTTGTGCTTAATGCTTGTCACTAGGGCCCGAGTGCCATGATTTCAGATCTAAACATGTTATTGATTCATTATGATAGTATTGTTTTTGGTCTTATCTGCAAGTTGTATACACACGTTGTTGTCCGAAACCTATGGCCCCGAAGTGATAGAAATCGGGATAACCAGAAGGGAATGGCTTTGATGTGAGGATCACATGTGTTCACGGAGTGTTAATGCTTTGCTCCGGTGCTCTATTAAAAGGAGCACCTTAATTGCCAGTAGTTCCCTAGAGGCCCCGCTGCAAACGGGCTGGCAGGACAAAAGATGTTGTGCAAGTTCTCATTGCGAGCACGTATGACTATATATGGAACACATGCCTAGGATTGTCTAGTACTTGGATGCTTTATCTTATTTATCTGCAATTGCCCTATGTTCTGATTGCTATGTGAATTGTCTTGTCCATGCAACGCCCGTCCATCCATCCCTATGCCTACCGCACTCGAATCCCAATATTTACTGCTTTTGTTACTACTGTCTTTGCTTTACTACTGCTGCTACTTTACTACGACAAAACTGTTGCTACCGATAAACTGTTGTGAGCAAGATTGTTTCCAGGTGCAGCTGAATTGACAACTCAGTTGTTAAGGCTTATAAATATTCTTTGGCTCCCCTTGTGTCGAATCAATAAATTGGGTTTCACTTCCCTCGAAAATACTGCGATACACCCCCTATACTTGTGGGTCATCAAGACTATTTTCTAGTGCCGTTGCCGGGGAGCATAGCTTTATTTATCAAGTCCACTTGGATTCACTATTGTTCAAGCTAAGTTTATTTTATCCTTGTTTGCTTGTTTCTTTATCAAAAATACAAAAAAAATAGTTCCTACTATAGTTGTTATTTTCGTTGGTTTGTTATTGTCTTGCTTTGTCATGCTTGTTGTCAATGGTTGGTTTCTTTGAAACTGAAGCTTATTGGCAAGGTGGGTTCACGAAAGATCAAAAATATTATTATAAGGAACACCGCTTGTCACAAAAAGGGAAACACTTATGGGAACAAATTGATAGATTGTATACCATTGCTAGGAACGTGTACTCTACTTATAATGTTACTTATTGCTGTGATGAATCTCGTTGCAGAAAGAGGTATAAACACCTCCCTTTTCAATGTGAGTATAATGATATTGATACCATATCTTCCTATGCTAAAGGAATTTATGACTTTTATGATGCGGAACAAATTGAAGAATTTATTACTTGGAAGGGTGCTTTTGAACTTGCTAGTTTGCTTGAAAATATTGATGATTCACCTTATAAGTATGAGGTTTATGGTATACTTAAATTTTGCTTTGATAATTACAAGGATGAAAATGGCTATATCCTTGAATATTTTAATAGATGCTTTCCACAAATGGAAGAGACTAATGCCTTGCAGGATCCTATGGAAGAAGAAATTGATGAACCTGAAATCTCATTAGATGAAAAAGAGGAGGAGAGTGATGAAAAAAAGGAGGAAGAATGGATTAGCTACCCATGCCTACCTTCTAATGAGAGTAACTCTTTATCCCTTACACTATTTGATTGTCCTCCATGCTTACTAAAGGAGGATGAATGTTATGTTCCTGAGGATTCTTTTGAATATGTTTATAATAAAGCTCTAGTGCTTGTAGATCATGAAAAGCATGCTTTATGTGATAGTTATATTGTTGAGTTTATTCATGAGGCTACTCAAAATTATTATGAGAGAGGAAAATATGGTTGTAGAAGTTTTCATGGTATTGAAACACCTCTCTATGTGCTGAAAGTTTTGAAGTTACTCTTGTTTTATCTTCCTATGCTTGTCACTTTGTTATTTGTGAATTTATTTGCATACACGATTCCTATGCATAGGAAGTGGGTTAGACTTAAATGTGTTTTGAATTTGCTTCTTGATGCTCTCTTTTACTTCAACTCATATTTCTTATGAGAGCATCCTCTCAAACTTTTATGCCTGAAGATGATAATATGTCTACTATTCTTGGGAGACCTTTTCTTAAATACTGCAGGAGCTGTTATTAATTGTAATCAAGGGAAGGTGACCTTCAATGTCAATGACAAGGAACATACTATCTATTTCCCCAAGAAGATTGAAAGGACTTATGGTTTGAATTCAATTGAACATGTTGAGGGCATTCAAGTTGGAGAGATATATTGTCCCATACCAAGAATTTTTTTTGAAACTATTATGATTGGGACCATTGCTATCAAGGTTGAGGTAACATAACCATTAGTGGAATACAAAGTTTTGTCTCATATGAAATTGTTTTGGTAAAAAGAACTGATCAACCTTGTTAACGAAAGTATTTCATTGAACAAAACAATGTTTTCACCATGATTATCTCCGCTTCTTCTATTCTATCCATTTTTAGTTTTTGCTTATGCCTAACCTAAAGGCATTAAAGAAAAGTAATTATTGGGAGATAACCCAAAAGTTTTAATTGAGTCTTGGATCCTTATCCTTTTTATTTTCTTTTTGTGCCAAGAGTAACCTCTAATGAGAGAGAAGTAATGATTGGGAAAGTTGCTATCCCGAAACAGATTTTTGTGCTTCACCATAAAAATTCGTGAGAGAGCTCTGTATGTCGTATTGAGCTGTAATGTTTTGTGCTTCTGCCCCAGGTTGTTACCTAACTTTCGTTAGTTCAACACTTTTTGATTTGAGCAACAGAAGGTCTTCGAAAAAATTCGTCTTTACCTGCTGGTCTGTTTTGACAGATTTCTGCCATTTTCTGCATTTGCTTCTTGTTGGTTCCTTTTTAAGTTCTTTTGGGGAATTGAGCTTTTTGAGGGAAGTGCTACAGTAGCTAGTGTTTTAATGGAAGTTTATTTGGTGTTAGAACTGAACCTTAAGACTTATTTATCTTGAGTGCACTAATGTTGCTAATAAAGATTGTGTGAAGTTTTGTATGAAGGAAAAATTTCAGGTGTATGGAAGGAATGAGTAATGAGATGAAGGATGGACTAAAGCTCAAGCTTGGGGATGCCACGCGTGTCACCTCAATAAATATCCAAGAAGTACAAGCGTCAAGCTTGGGGATGCCCAAGGCATCCCCTTCTTCATCAATAAAAATCCCAGGTTTCTTCTAAACGCTTCATTTTTATTGTTTCATGCACAGTTGTGTTGTTCTTGGAGCGTCTTCTTTTTCATTTTCGTTTTGGTTTTTAGTTTATTCGGTTTGCTTAGTTTTCTGAATAAATTGGTTGGACCCCCTCTTTCATATATTGGTGTTCAAATAGTTTGGTTTGGTTTGGAAAAGAGTAGGAAAGCTCATGTTTAAGTGGTAAAGAGAGCTTGTTTTTGACTGTGGCCTATGCTTTGTCATGCCATGCTTGATATTGTTTTGGCTTTATGCTTAGTATTCTTTGTTGTAGCATGACTTGTTATAAACAATTGAGATTGCTTAATGTGCTTTGGAAGAATCATGCGTTGCTTTAGCATATTAAAGCTTAGTATTGTGGCATTCTCCTTTGATGCTTTATTTGGGTTGATTTGGCACATGCTCACACCATGTTATGACTATCCCAAGTCACCATAAGCCTTTATGATCCTTTAGTTTTCAACTTGTAGTATCACTTTATTCTTTGATCAATGATGTTTTGTCGCTCTGCATGATTATGGTCATTATTGCTCTCTCGTTTCTCGCTCCCTTACTATTGCTAGCCTTCACTTTCACTGAGTATGTTTTACTCATGTTTCCAACTCCCTAAACCAAATATTTCCAAAGTGTCCACCATACCTACCTATTAGCATCCTTTGCTACTTCCGTGCATATTCAATATGCCTTGTTTTCTTCCGAATAAAATGTTTGCTTGTTATGAGAAAGTTAGTTAGTAAAGCTCTCACGAACTTGATGGCACACTTTATTTTCTTGCATTTAATAAACCTGAACCATTGCGTCCTTCTTTGTTGCGTATATGCTTGCGCTTTATAAGTTGAAGTTGGCAGAACCATGTATCATGGGGAATGCTTTCAACATTGCATTGGTACTTAGTACCTCGTTGATATCATGTTCTTTTGCTTATGGATCCCGGCGCTGTGAAATAAAAGTGGAACTTGTAAGATCATGGAGTTTGTATGTATGTTAGAGAAACGCCTGGGCTGCTAGCCTAAGCCATGCCTAATCATGGTGGAAACTTGCAGCATAACCATAATGAGCATTCTATGAAGCATCCTCAATAAAAATCTATGCACATAGTAAATAAAAAGATCGCTGAGATGCTCATTGTCTGCTTGCCTTGTCATTTTGATTATGGGATAGCTCCTGTGTCATGTGCAAGGGGTACCCCGTTGGCGGTTCTCTATGATACGTATATACTTACAATGACAAGAGCTTACTTGTGACTGAAGTTGAGTAGCATGAGGATCGGTCTTCGTAAGTAAGGGGCATGAGACTTCGATTTATAACTTGTCAAGCATATCCTCTTAGTTGTGTCACTTTAACCTTAACCATTTAAAGATGCTTATGATAGGGGCAATGAGATCTCAAAGCTAATGAGTACCATACTTTCAGCATTTGGAAGCCTTTCAAACTTTTCAAAACCTGTTCATTTCCTTGTTGAGTCTCCACACATTCTATGAGCACTTTCTTGAGAGCATAGTGGCCATTCTTAGTTCTATGTGCATTGTCCCAAGACTTGTTGATTGATGCATACCTTGATATTGCTTGTTTTAAACTATTTGTATCTAGTCACTCTTGTAAACTTTGAAGGTGTCCTATGCATTTATGTTTGCTACTCTATGAGGGACAAGTTGAGTGCCACACTGCTATGTTTTCTTTATGTGAAACAAACAAACGTCTTGCAAAGCATTCTTATTCATGAATCTTTTGTTTGTGCCTTTTCATGTTGCATCATAGTTGCTATGTCTTATTGTTAGAACTTTGTCTTTCATGTTATGATTGAAGTACTATGATCCCAGCTTTGAATGTTTTACAAGTACTTTGGTCAAGTCTTTGATGGTGCATGTCACCTCAAAAATTATTCTTTCTTTTTATCACTTACCTACTCGAGGACGAGCAGGAGTTAAGCTTGGGGATGTTGATACATTGCAAATGTATCTATAATTTTTGATGTTCCATGCTTGGTTTTATCTCCTTTCTTGTGTTTTGTCCACACTTTGGAGTACTTTTCATATGATTTCTTGGACTAACCTATTAACAAGAGCCATAGTGCCAGCTGCCTGTTTTCTGCTGTTTTTGGTTCCAGGAAAGTCAGAAAATGAATATTCTCGGAATTGGACGGGACAAAAGCCAAAGTGCCTATTTTTCCAGAAGACTCACGGAGCCAGAATACGAGACAGAGGAGGGCCAGGGGCTGGCCACACCCCCCAGGCGCGAGCTGGGCCTGGCCGCGCCAGGGCATGGTGTGGTGGCCCTAGGCACCCCCTCGGTCTCCCTCTTAGCCTATAAGAAGCCTTCTAACCTAAAAACTTCGGGGGGTTCGACGTTTTTCCAGAAAAAGTTCCACAGTGCCGCCACCACCGAAGGAGAGATTTGGGGGACAGAAAGTCTCTGTTCCGGCACCCTGCCGAGACGGGGAAGTGCCCCCGGAGCCATCTCCATCGATCTCCACCATCATCTCCATCGACCATCCATGTTTCCCCCATCTATGAGTGAGTAATCCCCCGCTGTAGGCTATGGGGATGGTAGGGATTGGATGAGATCGTTCATGTAATGGCATCAGATTGTTAGGGCATGGTGCCTAGTATCTTTTATTAGTGCTTTATGACTTTGTTGCGACTTGTTGTGCTTAATGCTTGTCACTAGGTCCCGAGTGCCATGATTTCAGACCTGAACATGTTATTGATTCATTATGATAGTATTGTTTTTGGTCTTATCTGCAAGTTGTATACACACGTTGTTGTCCGGAACCTATGGCCCCGAAGTGACAGAAATCGGGATAACCGGAAGGGAATGGCTTTGATGTGAGGATCACATATGTTCACGGAGTGTTAATGCTTTGCTTCGGTGCTCTATTAAAAGGAGCACCTTAATTGCCAGTAGTTCCCTAGAGGCCCCGCTGCAAACGGGCTGGCAGGACAAAATATGTTGTGCAAGTTCTCATTGCGAGCACGTATGGCTATATATGGAACACATGCCTAGGATTGTCTAGTACTTAGATGCTTTATCTTATTTATCTGCAATTGCCCTATGTTCTGATTGCTATGTGAATTGTCTTGTCCATGCAACGCCCGTCCATGCATCCCTATGCCTACCGCACTCGAATCCCACTATTTACTGCTTTTGTTACTACTGTCTTTGCTTTACTACTACTGCTACTTTACTATTCCTACTACAAAACTGTTGCTACTGATAAACTGATGTGAGCAAGATTGTTTCCAGGTGCAGCTGAATTGACAACTCAGTTGTTAAGGCTTATAAATATTCTTTGGCTCCCCTTGTGTCGAATCAATAAATTGGGTTTCACTTTCCTGGAAAATACTGCGATACACCCCCTATACTTGTGGGTCATCATCATCGAACGACCCAAAGAAGGAAAAACCCAAGGTGTCCAACGTCCGGTCTACTACCTCATCGAGGTATTATCTCCATCCAAACAAAGGTACCCATACTACTAGAATCTTGCATATGGTGTCTTCATGACGGTGTGAAAGCTGCACCATTATTTCTCCAAGCATCCGATAGTGGTGGTCAACGAGGCTCCCCTCTCCAACATCCTCAACAACCCCGAAGCAATGGGGCATGTCTCTCTTTCGGGCATCAAGCTATCCCCTTTAGATATCACATATGAGAAATGAAAAACAATAAAATCTCAAGTTCTTCCTGACTTCATCATAGAGTGGATGGAGCTCCAAAGTGCAGGTCCCCGGATTTGTCAAGTGCATGGACAATGTATTTCAATAGGTCCGAAAGAACTGAAGGAGCAGGAGCTGGAGTCATACTAATATCACTCCAAAGGAGACAAGATGTGCTAGATACTTCGGATGAGTTTCCCAAACATGCCAAATAATGAAGCGGAGTATGAGGCCCTGTTGCATGGTATGCGGATGGAAAACGCATGCAGTGCAACTTGTCTCAAAATCTTCGGAGATTCAAACCTCGTTGCAAAGCAAGTAATGGATAAATGTGATGCCATCAGCAACAACATGATCGCATATCGTGACTGATGGCTGTGAAAATAGCAATCTTTCTCCGTGTTCAAACTTTGTTTTTAGTCAAATAATTGACCAAGAATCTCTCTAACCTTGATACTAATGACTAATTATTGCAAAGATGTGCAATCCATTATTTTGAATTGTGTTGTGTAGGATATCATGCTTTTAAGGTGAAATCAGGACCCATAAATAAAGATTTTGAGGAAGTCCACATGACCAAGTAATTCTGGAGCAAAAACCAGTCGACAGAGGCCATAACGACCACTGGTATGGGAAAGGTTCGCCCATATGGCCCACCCATACCAGGTGGCGTTGGCTTCGTCTCGTCAAACCCTACAACTTTCGTGTAGGCACCTATATATTTCGAGGTCCCAGCAGCCACGCAGAGGGCTATCATTCTCAGATAGCATCACAACACCACCAAAGTAGGTCCACCACCATAGTTCATCCTCTCCCCATCCATTTTATCCATAACCATAGGATTAGCTTGTACTTGAGATCTCCTTGCGATTCAGCAACCATTGTAAGAATATTTGATTTCAATCTAAGTATTTTGCACAATGTTTTCTTTCTTTGATCTTATTATATGAGTGAGTAGTCCACATGGGCTACGAGTTGGGGTGAAACCTCGCAGCGATTATGTGCATCTAATCTATGGGAGTACTATGCATTGATTGAATAGATATGTGTATCTTTGTTTCTTTGTCTCTTGTCTCGGTCTATGGATTTGTAGGTACCCAAGATCCTAGAGATTGATAAAGGCTTGAGGTGAGATACTTGGTTAGCGGCGGTCTCATAGGAAACTAGTGATAGAAACGGGAGTACGGTCTTCGCTTAGCGATCCATTAGGGAACAACATCAACATCACTTCTTAAGGATTTGATATGTGTTTTCGCTTAATAATTGTTTGTAGCTCGGTGCAAACGGTGCAAACGGTTGGATCAAAAGATTATTGCTCTGCATGTGACTCACAGGGGCTCTAGTATATCGGGATATGCTGCCCACAAATTTTATCTATATTAAATCATTACACATGAATATGCATATTACTATGTTTATCCCATATGATGTGCAGTGCAGGTGAATATTCAACCATGTCCTATCTCCATCCATTGATACAACCCATGTTATGAAGTAAACGAGAAAGGTCCGATGAAGAAAGGTAAAATGAAGAAACAAGTCTTGTAGATGTGCCTTATTATTTTCCTTTTACCATTGTTTCCCAAGGATTCGATTAAACCTATGTCTAATACTAGGGAAAAAGCTACTATACTTCATCAGTAAATCTGGATCGAAGGTATCAGCAACATGTATAGCATTATGGAGGGTTACTTTGATGGGTATGAGGTCTCCTATATCAGCAGAGCAAGCAACAAGGAAGCCGACAATCTTGCAAATATTAGGTCGCTTTGCTTACCCGTACCACCCGTTTTTTTGGGAAGAGACCAGTTAGCGCTCCATTAAGGTCAAAAAAGCCACTAAAGCCGCATAATCTTACTCATGGAAGGGGTAAAACCATACATTGACTCAGGGGCTGCACCATCACCCAAACCCACACTTGCTCCCGAAGATGAGGAAGAACCCGGAGATATCATGATGATATAAACCACGTGGATGTAGTTGTATTTGGCATATATGATAAACGGAGAACTCCTATAATACATAGTCGAATCATGATGCATCACCCACCGGTCCAGAGGCTTCCGGGTAAAAAAGGGATAACTCTACAAAAGAAGCATCTCAGGTGTGATCCAGCAATGTGTGACATCTGAAGAAGGAAAGCTTATCTTCAAAGACATCCACAAAGGAATATGTGGCCATCACGCCAACAACCGGTTAATATCAACAAAGGCTTTCTGTGCGGGATTCTACGGGTTGACCACGGTCTAGGATGCAAAGGATATAGTGTGAACATGTGAAGCTTGCCAGATATTTGATACAAAACCCAACACACTCGCGGCGGAATTGGCCCCCATACCTCTGGCATGGCCGTTTGCCCAAAAGGGACTTGACATGGTGGGAAAAGTCCACAAAGCATCACCTGGAGACACGTCTTTCTGTTTGTCGTAGTCGACAAATTCACCAAGTGGGTCAAAGCAATACCTATTACTAGCCAATATGCCACTTCAGCTGTGAATTGCATCTTCAATAGTTTTCCGTTGCGGGGTGCCTCACAGCATCATTACTGACAATGGATCAAACTTCACTTCTGGAGAATTCAAGGAGTACTATAAGGAGATGGGCATACAAGTGAGCTACACGTCGGTCACCCACCTGTAAACCAATGGCCGGGTGGAAAACACCAATGGTCTTGTGACTAAGAGGATCAAGAAAAGGCTATTGATGCCACTCGAAAGAGAAAAAGGCGTCTAGGTCGATCAGTTACCCTCTGTCCTATGGAGTCTACGGATAACCTCAAATACAGTTACACAAGAGACTCCTTTTGTCCTGGTCCATGGAGCCGACGTAATGCTTCCGATAGAAATAACTCATGACGCTCTGCGAGTCATTATATACAATGAAGAAACCTGTGCAGAGGCACTCAAAGATGATGTGGATGCACTCGATGAAGATCGAGACGTCGCCCTTGCAAAAGAATACGCGTACCAGCAAAACCTATGCAACTATCATAGCCGTCGGCTGCATCCTAGGTCCTTCACTGTGGGCGACCTGGTCCTTTGCCTCAAATAAGATAAACATGTTGGGTTCGCAGCATAGAAAACAAAAAAATTCCTACGATGGGAACTACTAAGTACCAAGACATATCTACCTAGATACAAGCAACGGGTGGATGTATGTAGCATCCCAATTGTCTAACAATTGTAATGCTACTTGGTCTAGTAATATAATGGCTACTTCAAATATATAATTGTTGCATCATCATTATATCATGCTCATGTCATCATGCCACCTTGCATTTGAGCATCATACAAAACCCTTTTTGATTTGGTTCTTCTCTCATATGCATTGTAAATTGTATTTGCCTCTTGATATTGTATTTGGTTCTTGATATATTGTTTAATGCCCAAGTTGAGTTGGGGGCATATCTTTTATTCCACTCCACCACCCTTTATTTTCACCACCTTATAAATTCCATCATCCAACTAAATATGAGCTGGCATTTATTTGAGTTTACCTAGCTCATGGGGGTTGGGTGGATCCAATGCTAGTCCCTTTTTGCTTGGCCTTATTCCACCTTTTGGGAATGCATGGAATAATGCCATGTGATTTTATGTTGTTTTCACAATATGAATACATGGCATTTATTATTTGTATGGGCCATGCAAGAACCACCTCATCCCTCTCCCTCTGTTTTGTTATCTACAAGCCTTGGATCCATGTGAAGGTTCCCTAATTTTACAAATGATTTCATCTAATTACAAAAACCCAATATCTTCATATTCTTGTAAAAGGCCACAATTGGCACATTCATAAATTATGTATGTATGCATCAATCATCTCCACTTCTTTTGTCCCTCTTTGCTATCCTTGGCCTTCCCTTTTCTCTGTTCAAAATTATCTGCTAGGTTCAAAAAGATTTGAAATAAAAAGGTTGTTTGAATTTGAAACATACAAAACCAACAAAAATAAAAGAAAAAGAGATTTGTGAGAGAGGAGCAGCAGCAGCCTACCTGGGCCTTACCAGCCGCAGCAGCCCGAGTGCAACAGCAGCCCAGGAACCCCCCCCTTTTCTCCTCCCCCTGGCCCAGTACCCCTTCGCTCCCGACGCCGTCGCCCTGTGCCTCTTCTCCGTTCGCTCCCTCCTCTCTGAAGAACAGCAGACGGAGCAGGTACCCGTCGCGTCACCGTCATCCGCGTCACCATCCACCACCTGCCCCTCTTCTTATCCCCAAGCCGCGGAGTCCCTTTCCCCCCAGGAACCCTAGCTCCTCCCTCTCTGTGTCGCCGCCACCCCCTCTTTTCCCCTGTCCTTCTCCCTCCCGCGAGCAGCGGCAAGCCGAGCAGGACCGCTCTGTCGCCTTGGTCGCCGGTGAGCACCGCTGAAGCCGGGGATCGCTCGCCTCGTCTGCGCTGGTTGTTGGGGTCCCTCGAGAGGAGCTGTACGATCCCAGGAGCCTCTGCTTCCTCTTCTTCCGACCAAGCGCAGGAGCAACACCGCCGTCGCCGTCATCATCTCCGACCACCCCCACCCTCGATTCCTCTAGGAATCGGTCGAGGTGAGTGCCACCTCCTGTTCCCCTCCTTTTTTTTGCCCTTCGTTCTACATCAGGCCGCCTGGAATCGCCGTCGCCGTCGTCGGGAGCCACTGCCGCGCGCGCAGCACCCGCAGTAAGCAACAGCATCAGCTCCTAGCAGCCGGTTATCCCCCCTCTGTTCCTAGTGTGCTCGCGACCCCTATAGGTCGACTCCGGCGCCGAATCTCTTACTCACGCGTAGAGGGAACTCCCAGCTTTCTGAAGGATCAAACGACGCTTGAAACGGAGCAGTAGATCTCTCGGAATCATCCCCCAAAATCGATGCAATCTCGTAGGACATCCGTCAGAAATTCAGTGAACTGTGCCTGCAGTTCTTCCTCTATGTTCAGCCCCTTGCCCCGTCCGCTGTAGTTCTCCGATGGCCAAGCTCCAAACACGAAACTTGTAGCCTGTATATCCCTCTTCATTTTTGGTTTTTACGGTTTTGCGGAATTCGCATCCTTTTGCTCGCCATATTCTTTTGAACACTCGGGTCAGCTAGCAGTTTATTTTTTTCAATTCGTCTTCAGTTTCGTCAGTCTAAACCAACCCTCCTAGACGCTTTTCTAAATAGGCCCTTCATTTTTTGCCAGAATCCAACCCGCAGTCCCCTTAGCCCCACAGTTAGCGTCGGATGCGTTTTTGTAAAAAGGTTCCCGTATTTTTGGGGAATGAACCCGCGGTCCTGATGTTGCCCACGTGGCACGCCCCCGTGGCGTCCACTCGTGCAGTGGGCCGCGCCGCCTGTGACCCCACAGGTCAGTGACTTTGGGTAACTCTAGCCCGAGTAAGAAAAGTCCTCAGCTATTTCTTAAATCAATTAAAATTTCAGTGAATGATTAATATCAAATAAATTCATAACTATTTAAATATTTCGAATTTGAATTCAAACCTTATATGAAAAATGTTTTGTTTTTGAATGTTAATTCAAATCTTTAATCAAATAATTTCAGAATTAATTTATTTAGTCAACCTTTGACTTTGACCCTATTTAATAATTTTGACTATAAAATAAATTTAAATTCATAATTCCAAATAATACAAATAATATATGTTTTTGAATCAGAAAAATGTGAGGATTTCAAATATGCCATTCAAAATATTACTTGAACACTTTAAATTTCAAGTTGAATTAAATTACAATAAAATGCCCTTCACCTTAATTAATTAATAACTTTTGATTTATAACTCCGAATTTAACAAATGATATGTCTAAAATGATTAGCTCGACGAGACCTTTCTGTTTATGCATTCCATGGTTTGTTTTGAAGCATGCATCATACAAATATAAAGTATACAGCAACTAATATGAAGTTAAAATGTGGTTAAAACTCAATAAAATGATTTAATCTTGTATTCCACACCTCACCCATGCCATGCTACCTCATTGCCGTGCAATTGTGCATCATTCATCATGGCATGATTGTTTGCTTGATGCACTTTATTCATATGCTTGTGCACTTTATTTATGTTGGTCCTTGTTTGTTTGGTTCTTTTTTTTGAATAGACGCTGAGCAGGGAATATACCAAGAGAACCAGGAGCACTACCCAGATCCATCCCTTGCTTCAACTGAGCTGCCAGGCAAGCACTACCACATGCTTGCATACATATAGTACCTATTGCCTCTATCTTATTCTTGCATCATTGAGTCGCGGGTGCATTAAATTGAATCCCAAGTATTGCATCGCCTTTACTTTTAAACCCCACCGAAGCTTGTTTCCCCATCCCATGAGCCATTACTACAGGAGTTGTTTGAGCCATGCGAGTCGTAGAACAACATGTGTAGGGTATGTGAGTGTCTGATCGATAACGAGGTACCTAAACAACTTAACCTGAGTAGTAATGGGATAACTAATGAAAGTGGCATCGGTGATCCATATTCGCTATTTGGTTTTTAGGCTCACTTGTGTCCCGTAGGACCCCGAGTACTTGATTCCTGTTCCTTGAATATTCGCGCTATCCACATCCGGGAGGCTTATGAACCCCCCTGAGCCAGAGCTTGATTCATTCTTATTTCTTGGGGCCACAAACTAGTTCGAGGTTTTATTTACTATCCCGTACCTATGCCATGCTTTACTGCTTTATTTAAATTGTGCGAGGTACTGCACACTGTACTGTTTAGGGAAGCGGAGTGTTTTCGCGGTGTCGACAAGCCCAGTCACATTTTCGGGTTCCCAGTCGTTCACAGCCATTGGCGCAAACCTTGAGTCCGTCTCGGAGTCGGCCAACTTCGTCGCGGGTAGCTTAATGGGGTGGCCCCCTGAAATATTTCTGAATCATGTGATTGCTTTGTCGTGACTGCCTCGTTGGGTTTTGATTTGGTTTTTCCGAGGAATATCGAGTGTGTGTTGCTATTTGTGCACCCCTGCAGGGTAAAACTTTCTGAAAGCCGTGTCCGCGGTTATGGACGACTTGGAGCACAGTTTCTCGATCATAGACAAGCATAACTAAAGTACCGCTTTTAATCTGACTAGACTAGGTACCTGACTAGTAAATAGTGCAATACTCACGGAATGGATAATAAAACTGCCAACGGATGGGGGGTTGTTCGTCCTCTTCCTCGTCGGTAAGCGAGGAGGAGGATGGATCTGTGGATATTACCGTTATTACCGTTACAACTGTTATAACTGTTGTTATTAATTCACGGACATCCGTCTATCTCTGGTTAGGCGGATGGTTAGCGAGTTTCTATAGAATTGGTAGGGTTTATCTTTTGCTGCAATTGCGTCACCCTAGGTTGTGTCCCCTTTAGAGGCATAAAGACTTGCTGAGTACCCCTAGGGTCTCACACGATAAATTATTGGTTCAGATGAACAGGTACACTCGCAAGATGGATACTGGGTGGAAGAGACGGACGATGTGGGCAACGATCATTCGGTGTAGAGATTCCGGGAACGGGGATCCGTGAGATCTGTGGGCGGGATGTGCTTATTTATGGGGCATCTTATGCCGATTTGCTTCTTATCCGTACTCGGATTTTGTCTTCCGCTTCCGCTTGATACTCTGATGTTTGATGTATGAGGAGATATCCTAAACTATTATATCTATCTAGGATATTTGGATCTTGCCGTATGGCGTTGCTATATTTCCTTTCTTTTTAGATGGAATGGTTCTGATGTACTATTGTATGGTGGCTTGCATACATACTCATTTGTGTATGTAGTTGATCCCTTCGCCTGCCGATTACGCCGCCCGTTCTTGTCCCGATGTTTGGAAATGGTTGGGACGGCCGAAAGGTCTACCTGTGAGTGGCATTTGGGCCCCACCGTACTATTTCAACCATTTCTGCTCATCCAGGCTTGTAACTAGGAGCGTAATTCACCGAGGTAGTTACAATTGGTATCAGAGCCATCCCGACCTTCAGGGTCTCAGCCAAATGGTCGTTGTCTGTCTAGCAAATATTTTTGGTAGCTATGTATACTAGGGAAAAACAAAACGCGAGAGTAGGACTGCTTCCACTTTTCTTCTTACCCACCCACCCACCCTTTTCTGGTAAGGAAGTGTAACGTTTTCAATCCTCTTCTTAAATTCAAACTAGGATTCACGTGTTCTGGGATTCCGTAGTACCATAGGTTGTGTGTGTGTAATTCTTTGTCTATCTGTTGCATCCAAGTTGTTATCGTTATCGGCCTTTTGATTATCAACTGTTGGTACATTCCATACCGACAGGCTTTTGCAAACCGACGCGATCTCTCTGGTTCGTTGTATACCGACGCGATCTGTCTTACTCTTTGTTATCCGACGTTATCTTCTTTAGGGTGTTCGTTTCCGTAGTCGCTAATCTTTAGGTTATCGTGAGAAGAAGGTGTTGAGATATGTGTTTTACTTATTCATGTGCGGAGTAATGATTCGAGTGCGGGATGGAGTCGCAACCATACCACTACTTTTATCATTGCTCTCGTATATTGAGTTGGTAGAGTCACTAATCTTGATTCGTTAAGTGAGTTTGCGCATCTATTGGTATTTTAATGCCGAAATTTGTGGAAAATTTTTCTTTGATATATTTGTGTACCACACTCCTTTTCAGTCGTGTGCGATATGCTTAATATCTTCTAGGTGCTTTGAACTTTGTTGATATTTTAATATCATCTTAGTAAATTGTATCCTTTAATCTTGAGTAATTCCATCTTGGTACTATTTTGGATTATTATTATTCTCCATCATAGTACTGACTTGTGTTTTATATCAATCACAGGATGGCACCACCACGTCGTTCTGAGGAGGACATACAACCTGAACTGGGGGCAGCGTTGTCAAGCATCGCCAATGCCTTGGCAGCAATGCAGCAGAACCAGCAGCGGTTTGAGGAAAGTGTCAGGAGGAATGAGTTTGTTCCGCTACCTCCACCTCCCAAGCGAGGAGACATCAAAAGCTTCCTGAAGTTCAACCCACACCAATTTGATGTTTCTGATCAACCACTTGATGCTGATGATTGGTTGCGTGAGATGTCAAGGTTACTGGCAACTGCTGATGTTCCCGAGCAAGAATGGGTAAAGTGTGCTACTCACCTTCTGAAGGGAGATGCAGCTCTCTGGTGGGAGAATTACCTGAAGGCAAACTGCACTGGTTTTCAGCTTACTTGGGGACAGTTCACTGGAGCTTTCAAAGAGCAGTACCTGTCAGAAATTGTCATGGAGAGGATGAAGGAAGTGTTTCTCAACCTCAAGCAGGGCAATGATAATGTCAACACCTACATCAGGAACTTCATGAACCTGTCTCGTTATGGTGGCGATGAGATCTCTGATGACAAGAAGAAGCAAAAGAGGTTCAGGCAAGGGCTCAATGCATCGATTAAGTATGCAATCACACATGCAAGGCCGACGACTTTTCTGGAACTTGAGCATACAGCTCTGCAGGAAGAGGCAAGTAGGCAAGTGTTTGAGGAGTCAAAGAAACACAGCCGTGATGCAGCAAGCTCTTCAGCTATGTCAGCTCCTTCTAAGCGTCGTGTCTGGGTTCCTAACACCCCACCGTCGCTCCCGGCTCCACCAAGACCTTCAAGCTACGCGGCAAGGCCACCAAACTTCCTCACTGCTGCTCCCAGGGGCTACAACCACCACTACCCTGGAGCGCCTGGCGGAGTCCCTGGCTACGTTGCTCCACGTCCACCTGGTGCTTGTTTCACTTGTGGAGACACTGGGCATCAGTACTGGAACTGTCCGATGAAGAACAAGGCTCTTCCTCCACCACCTCCAAGATCTGCGGCAAGCTCTCCTTTGGTTCGGGCACCACCACCTCAGGCTCTCAACATCAACACCAAGCCCGGGTCTACTGTTGCTCGTGCCAACTGTGTCAACGCCGCTCAAGCTGAGCATGCACCTGGAGTTGTGATGGGTATGCTATCCGTTAACTCAGCCCCTGCACGAGTTTTGTTTGATTCTGGTGCATCGCATTCTTTTGTGTCAACCAAGTTTGCAGATGAGAATGGGTTAGCTATGGATCCTCTCCTTAAGCGGTTAATGGTCCTTTCTCCTGGAGCAACAATGGCAGCTTCTAAAATCAGCCATGGCAATCAAATTGAGATTGGTGGCTCTTCGTTCTCGGCTTCCTTAATCATTCTGGGCAATTCTGACATTGATGTCATCTTGGGCATGGATTGGTTGACAGCAAATGCAGCTGTGATTGATTGTGCTGAACGCTCGGTTTCTCTGAAGATTCCTGAAGGCCATATAGTCTATTCTCCAAGTCTGACTCCTGCTATCCAACTTTTCTCTTTGGCGGCTCTGAATGTTGATGCTATGGAAGCTATTCAGAGTGTTCCGGTGGTCTGTGAGTTCCCAGATGTCTTTCCTGAAGAGTTGCCAGGTATGCCTCTGAATCGTGAGGTTGAGTTTGTTATTGAGCTTGAACCTGGTACCGCTCCTATCTGCAAGCGGCCTTATAAGATGGGTCCTGCTGAGTTGGCTGAACTTAAACGACAACTTGATGAACAAGAGAAGTTGGGTTTCATTCAGCACAGTACTTCTTCTTGGGGTAGCCCAACTCTCTTTGTGAAGAAGCGAGACCAGACTGATAGACTTTGTGTTGACTATCGGGCTCTCAATGCTAAAACCATCAAGAATAAATATCCCCTTCCGCGGATTAATGATCTCTTCGATCAGCTAGCTGGAGCTGTGGTATTCTCTAAGCTTGACTTGAGAAGTGGTTATCACCAAATCAAGATTCACAAGGAAGATGTTCCGAACACAACTTTCACCACCCGCTATGGCCTGTATGAGTACACGGTCATGTCTTTCGGTCTCACCAACGCACCTGCCACCTTCTCGAGGCTCATGAACTCGGTTTTCATGGAGTATCTTGATAAGTTCGTTGTGGTCTATCTGGATGACATCCTAGTCTATTCTAAGTCACAAGAAGAGCATGAAGAACACCTTCGGTGTGTCCTAAACAAGCTTCGTGAGAACCGCTTGTATGCAAAGTTCTCCAAGTGTGAGTTTTGGCTGCCTCAAGTTACCTATCTTGGTCACGTCATCTCTGCCAAGGGCATTGCAGTCAATCCGGAAACTGTGAAGACAATTGTTGAATGGCTTCCTCCTGTTAATGTCAAAGAAGTGCGGAGTTTCCTTGGTTTGGCTAGTTATTGCCGTCGCTTCGTTCAGAACTTTTCGAAGATAGCGAAGCCTCTTACCGATCTCCTCAAGAAAGGCAAGAAATATCTTTGGACTCCTGCATGTCAAGCAAGCTTTGAGACACTCAAAGAGAAGCTCACTTCCACACCAGTCTTGGTTCCTCCGGATACATCCAAGCCGTTTCAGATATTCTGTGACGCCTCTTTGCATGGATTGGGTGCGATCCTTATGCAAGAAAAACAAGTTGTTGCTTATGCCTCTCGACAGTTGAAGACGCATGAGATCAACTATCCTACACATGACCTCGAGCTCGCAGCAGTTGTCTTTGCTTTGAAAGTATGGAGGCACTACTTGCTTGGCAACCGTTGTGAGATCTTTTCTGATCACAAGAGTCTAAAGTATATCTTTACTCAGCCTGATCTCAACCTTCAGCAAAGGAGATGGATTGAAGCAATCAATGACTTCGATTTGACCATCAACTACACTCCGGGCAAAGCTAATGTTATGGAAGATGCTCTCAGCCGCAAAGCTTATGTCAACAACCTCATGATGGAAGAACAACAACCTCTCTTGTGCGAGGAATTCCGTCAGCTCAACCTGGAAATTGTGGAGCAAGGGTATCTCCTGAACCTTCTAGCAACACCTCTCTTGGAAGAAAAGGTTCGCTCTTCTCAGCTTGGTGATCCGCACACAAGAAAGATCATCTCCAGGATTCAGCTTCCGAAGTATGAGTCCTTCCACGTCGATGATCAAGGCACGCTTTTCTTTGAACACCGGATGTTTGTTCTGAACTACCCGGGTTTGAGAGAGCAAGTTCTCAAGGAGGCGCATGTTTCTGTTCTTTCTATCCACCCTGGCAGCACAAAGATGTACATGGACTTGAAAACACAATATCGGTGGCCTGGTTTAAAAAGGTATTGTGCCAAGTATGTCTCGGAGTGTGATGTCTGCCGCAGAGTGAAAGCTGTTCATCAGAAACCTTCCGGTCTTCTACAGCCATGAAACCTCCGGAATGGAAATGGGAGAAAGTAGAGATGGACTTCATCACTGGTTTTCCTAGGTCGCAGAAGGGCAACAATGCAATTTTTGTTGTAATTGACAGGCTATCTAAAGTGGCTCACTTCTTCCCCGTCAAGGAAACCATTTCTGCAATTCAGTTGGCGGAGCTCTATATCAACAGGATTGTCTCTCTGTATGGGGTTCCCCTCGAGATCAGTTCAGACCATGGAAGCATCTTCACCTCCAAGTTCTGGGAGAGTTTCCAAAATGCTTTGGGAACAAAGTTGAACTTCATCACAGCTTACCACCCTCAGTCGCAAGGACAAGTTGAAAGGATCAATCAGATTCTGGAGGATATGCTTCGTGCTTGCGTCATCTCGTTCGGCATGAAGTGGGAAGAATGTCTTCCTTATGCTGAGTTCTCTTACAACAACAGCTTCCAGAAAAGTCTGAAGATGGAACCATTTGAGGCTCTCTATGGTCGCAAATGCAGGACTCCGATTGGTTGGTCGGGTGCAGGTGAAAGGATCTTGTTTGGCCCTGACATTGTGACTCAAGCGGAGGAGAAGGTTCACATCATTCTTGAAAATCTGGGGATTGCTCAAAGTCGCCAGAAGAGCAATTATGACAGGAAGCACACGGACATGGAGTATGTCCCTGGTGATCTCGTTTACCTTTGTGTCACTCCCATGAGGGGCACGCACCGTTTTGGTATCAAAGGAAAGCTGGCTCCTAGATACATCGGTCCCTTCAAAGTTCGTGGAAGAAGAGGAGAAGTTGCTTATGCTCTTGAGCTCCCGGAAAAACTCAAGGTCCATGATGTTTTCCACATCTCTCAGCTCAAGAAGTGCTTCAAGGATCCCGACAGGACCGTGGACCATGAGCTTATCAATCTCCAAGAAGACCTGTCTTATCAAGAACACCCCACAAAAATCCTGGAAGTCGCAGAAAGAAGGACTCGCAACAAGTCCATCAAGTTCTGCAAGGTGCAGTGGTCGCACCATTCCGTTGATGAAGCCACTTGGGAGCGTGAAGATGAACTCCGTGCCAACTATCCTACCCTCTTTGAGTCTTCTTCTTCTTCCTAGAATCTCGGGGCGAGATTCCTGTTTAGTGGGGGAGAGTTGTAGCATCCCAATTGTCTAACAATTGTAATGCTACTTGGTCTAGTAATATAATGGCTACTTCAAATATATAATTGTTGCATCATCATTATATCATGCTCATGTCATCATGCCACCTTGCATTTGAGCATCATACAAAACCCTTTTTGATTTGGTTCTTCTCTCATATGCATTGTAAATTGTATTTGCCTCTTGATATTGTATTTGGTTCTTGATATATTGTTTAATGCCCAAGTTGAGTTGGGGGCATATCTTTTATTCCACTCCACCACCCTTTCTTTTCACCACCTTATAAATTCCACCATCCAACTAAATATGAGCTGGCATTTATTTGAGTTTACCTAGCTCATGGGGGTTGGGTGGATCCAATGCTAGTCCCTTTTTGCTTGGCCTTATTCCATCTTTTGGGAATGCATGGAATAATGCCATGTGATTTTATGTTGTTTTCACAATATGAATACATGGCATTTATTATTTGCATGGGCCATGCAAGAACCACCTCATCCCTCTCCCTCTGTTTTGTTATCTACAAGCCTTGGATCCATGTGAAGGTTCCCTAATTTTACAAATGATTTCATCTAATTACAAAAACCCAATATCTTCATATTCTTGTAAAAGGCCACAATTGGCACATTCATAAATTATGTATGTATGCATCAATCATCTCCACTTATTTTGTCCCTCTTTGCTATCCTTGGCCTTCCCTTTTCTCTGTTCAAAATTATCTGCTAGGTTCAAAAAGATTTGAAATAAAAAGGTTGTTTGAATTTGAAACATACAAAACCAACAAAAATAAAAGAAAAAGAGATTTGTGAGAGAGGAGCAGCAGCAGCCTACCTGGGCCTTACCAGCCGCAGCAGCCCGAGTGCAACAGCAGCCCAGGAACCCCCCCTTCTCTCCTCCCCCTGGCCCAGTACCCCTTCACTCCCGACGCCGTCGCCCTGTGCCTCCTCTCCGTTCGCTCCCTCCTCTCTAAAGAACAGCAGACGGAGCAGGTACCCGTCGCGTCACCGTCATCCGCGTCACCATCTACCACCTGCCCCTCTTCTTATCCCCAAGCCGCGGAGTCCCTTTCCCCCCAGGAACCCTAGCTCCTCCCTCTCTGTGTCGCCGCCACCCCCTCTTTTCCCCTGTCCTTCTCCCTCCCGCGAGCAGCGGCAAGCCGAGCAGGACCGCTCTGTCGCCTTGGTCGCCGGTGAGCACCGCTGAAGCCGGGGATCGCTCGCCTCGTCTGCGCTGGTTGTTGGGGTCCCTCGAGAGGAGCTGTACGATCCCAGGAGCCTCTGCTTCCTCTTCTTCCGACCAAGCGCAGGAGCAACACCGCCGTCGCCGTCATCATCTCCGACCACCCCCACCCTCGATTCCTCTGGGAATCGGTCGAGGTGAGTGCCACCTCCTGTTCCCCTCCTTTTTTTTGCCCTTCGTTCTACATCAGGCCGCCTGGAATCGCCGTCGCCGTCGTCGGGAGCCACTGCCGCGCGCGCAGCACCCGCAGTAAGCAACAGCATCAGCTCCTAGCAGCCGGTTATCCCCCCTCTGTTCCTAGTGTGCTCGCGACCCCTATAGGTCGACTCCGGCGCCGAATCTCTTACTCACGCGTAGAGGGAACTCCCAGCTTTCTGAAGGATCAACGACGCTTGAAACGGAGCAGTAGATCTCTCGGAATCATCCCCCGAAATCGATGCAATCTCGTAGGACATCCGTCAGAAATGCAGTGAACTGTGCCTGCAGTTCTTCCTCTATGTTCAGCCCCTTGCCCCGTCCGCTGTAGTTCTCCGATGGCCAAGCTCCAAACACGAAACTTGTAGCCTGTATATCCCTCTTCATTTTTGGTTTTTACGGTTTTGCGGAATTCGCATCCTTTTGCTCGCCATATTCTTTTGAACACTCGGGTCAGCTAGCAGTTTATTTTTTTCAAATCGTCTTCAGTTTCGTCAGTCTAAACCAACCCTCCTAGACGCTTTTCTAAATAGGCCCTTCATTTTTTGCCAGAATCCAACCCGCAGTCCCCTTATCCCCACAGTCAGCGTCGGATGCGTTTTTGTAAAAAGGTTCCCGTGTTTTTGGGGAATGAACCCGCGGTCCCGATGTTGCCCACGTGGCACGCCCCCGTGGCGTCCACTCGTGCAGTGGGCCGCGCCGCGTGTGACCCCACAGGTCAGTGACTTTGGGTAACTCTAGCCCGAGTAAGAAAAGTCCTCAGCTATTTCTTAAATCAATTAAAATTTCAGTAAATGATTAATATCAAATAAATTCATAACTATTTAAATATTTCGAATTTGAATTCAAACCTTATATGAAAAATGTTTTGTTTTTAAATGATAATTCAAATCTTTAATCAAATAATTTCAGAATTAATTTATTTAGTCAACCTTTGACTTTGACCCTATTTAATAATTTTGACTATAAAATAAATTTAAATTCATAATTCCAAATAATACAAATAATATATGTTTTTGAATCAGAAAAATGTGAGGATTTCAAATATGCCATTCAAAATATTACTTGAACACTTTAAATTTCAAGTTGAATTAAATTACAATAAAATGCCCTTCACCTTAATTAATTAATAACTTTTGATTTATAACTCCGAATTTAACAAATGATATGTCTAAAATGAGTAGCTCGACGAGACCTTTCTGTTTATGCATTCCATGGTTTGTTTTGAAGCATGCATCATACAAATATAAAGTATACAGCAACTAATATGAAGTTAAAATGTGGTTAAAACTCAATAAAATGATTTAATCTTGTATTCCACACCTCACCCATGCCATGCTACCTCATTGCCGTGCAATTGTGCATCATTCATCATGGCATGATTGTTTGCTTGATGCACTTTATTCATATGCTTGTGCACTTTATTTATGTTGGCCCTTGTTTGTTTGGTTCTTTTTTTCGAATAGACGCTGAGCAGGGGATATACCAAGAGAACCAGGAGCACTACCCAGATCCATCCCTTGCTTCAACTGAGCTGCCAGGCAAGCACTACCACATGCTTGCATACATATAGTACCTATTGCCTCTATCTTATTCTTGCATCATTGAGTCGCGGGTGCATTAAATTGAATCCCAAGTATTGCATCGCCTTTACTTTTAAACCCCACCGAAGCTTGTTTCCCCATCCCATGAGCCATTACTACAGGAGTTGTTTGAGCCATGCGAGTCGTAGAACAGCATGTGTAGGGTATGTGAGTGTCTGATCGATAACGAGGTACCTAAACAACTTAACCTGAGTAGTAATGGGATAACTAATGAAAGTGGCATCGGTGAGCCATATTCGCTATTTGGTTTTTAGGCTCACTTGTGTCCCGTAGGACCCCGAGTACTTGATTCCTGTTCCTTGAATATTCGCGCTATCCACATCCGGGAGGCTTATGAACCCCCCTGAGCCAGAGCTTGATTCATTCTTATTTCTTGGGGCCACAAACTAGTTCGAGGTTTTATTTACTATCCTGTACCTATGCCATGCTTTACTGCTTTATTTAAATTGTGCGAGGTACTGCACACTGTACTGTTTAGGGAAGCGGAGTGTTTTCGCGGTGTCGACAAGCCCAGTCACATTTTCGGGTTCCCAGTCGTTCACAGCCATTGGCGCAAACCTTGAGTCCGTCTCGGAGTCGGCCAACTTCGTCGCGGGTAGCTTAATGGGGTGGCCCCCTAAAATATTTCTGAATCGTGTGATTGCTTTGTCGTGACTGCCTCGTTGGGTTTTGATTTGGTTTTTCTGAGGAATATCGAGTGTGTGTTGCTATTTGTGCACCCCTGCAGGGTAAAACTTTCTGAAAGCCGTGTCCGCGGTTATGGACGACTTGGAGCACAGTTTCTCGATCATAGACAAGCATAACTAAAGTACCGCTTTTAATCTGACTAGACTAGGTACCTGACTAGTAAATAGTGCAATACTCACGGAATGGATAATAAAACTGCCAACGGATGGGGGGTTGTTCGTCCGCTTCCTCGTCGGTAAGCAAGGAGGAGGATGGATCTGTGGATATTACCGTTATTACCGTTACAACTGTTATAACTGTTGTTATTAATTCACGGACATCCGTCTATCTCTGGTTAGGCGGATGGTTAGCGAGTTTCTATAGAATTGCTAGGGTTTATCTTTTGCTGCAATTGCGTCACCCCAGGTTGTGTCCCCTTTAGAGGCATAAAGACTTGCTGAGTACCCCTAGGGTCTCACACGATAAATTATTGGTTCAGATGAACAGGTACACTCGCAAGATGGATACTGGGTGGAAGAGACGGACGATGTGGGCAACGATCATTCGGTGTAGAGATTCCGGGAACGGGGATCCGTGAGATCTGTGGGCGGGATGTGCTTATTTATGGGGCATCTTATGCCGATTTGCTTCTTATCCGTACTCGGATTTTGTCTTCCGCTTCCGCTTGATACTCTGATGTTTGATGTATGAGGAGATATCCTAAACTATTATATCTATCTAGGATATTTGGATCTTGCCGTATGGCGTTGCTATATTTCCTTTCTTTTTAGATGGAATGGCTCTGATGTACTATTGTATGGTGGCTTGCATACATACTCATTTGTGTATGTAGTTGATCCCTTCGCCTGCCGATTACGCCGCCCGTTCTTGTCCCGATGTTTGGAAATGGTTGGGACGGCCGAAAGGTCTACCTGTGAGTGGCATTTGGTCCCCACCGTACTATTTCAACCATTTCTGCTCATCCAGGCTTGTAACTAGGAGCGTAATTCACCGAGGTAGTTACAATGTACATCCATAGAGAACATACCCTTGAAGAGCGACAAAGCATTGTTAACGAAACTGATTTCGTGGTTGATGTAGTCATACACTTTCCAATCTCAAGATCGTGATGAAGTCTAGCGAGTCCAGCTGGTCCAGCACTAGCAAGTCCAACACCGCAAAGCAGCGTTGCATCCGTGACTGCACACACATCCGGTACCCCGACAACCTTCGAGTCCTCACTCTAGTGATGCAGCGGAAGCAACATCTCCTATTGGTTTCGTAGCATAGAAAACAAAAAAAATCCTACGATGGGAACTATACGCCAAGATCTATCTACTAGATACAAGCAATGGGTGGATATACATCCATGGAGAACTTACCCTCGAAGACAACAAAGCTTTGTTAACGAGTTGGAACTCATGGATGATGTAGTCGAACGCTTGCCGATCTCAAAACACGTTCAGGCCACCGAACAACCTCCACCTCCTCGCTCCAGTGACTCAGCGAAAGAAGCAACTCCTTCCAGACGAAATGCCACCGGGAACATGTATCTCGCTAATCCGAGACCATGGGGAAATATATATAGAGGGGGAGAGAGATCCTTCACGAGGAGGTGTGCTTTGTGAGGGAGGAGAGGGGGGATTCTCCCCTCCCCATGGCTGATGCCCAAAGGAGGGGGGTTCCCCACCTCTTCCTCGTTCATGTTGTGGAAGCACCACTCACATAAACATGCCTCCACTCACACATCCACTCACATGCATTAAATTTCCACCAAATTTAATGCAACTCTCATTTAATAAAACTCTTTTATTTATTTTATTCAGAATTTTGTTAATTACTTTAATTAACAAACATTCACTTAAAACCCCCTGCAACATTTCAATATCACAAGCAAAACCAGTTTCTGCAATTTCACCCGAAACAATTCCGGTTTCCATCGAAATGATTCCAGCGCTTTGCAATTCTTTCGTATGAAACATATATGCTCCAAATGGTGTTTGGAAACCCTTAAGTGTGTCACCCTATGGTTCGTGAATAATGCAGACATGATCAAGACTCCTCTTAGATCAATAATCAGAAGCGGGACCTGGAGATCCATTCTGACTCCTGCACATTCAACGATGACTTCTATGATCATGAGAACCTTTAACGCTAGTAACTTAATCCCTTTGTCTCACAATATATTACATGTCCGAGATTCTATCATCGGTATCCAAATACCTAGTTTGATCTTGTTACCAAAATGCACTCTTTTCTTGTTCCCGTGATATAACATTCTAGTGATCACATCACTTGCTTGCAAGCTATTCTCAATGTGATATCACCGAGAGGGCCTAGAGTATATCTATCTGTCATCGGGATGGACAAATCCTACTCTTGATCCATGAGCCTCTACATAACACCTTCGTAGTACTGAACCCACATTTATAGTCACCCTTTTACGGTGTGACGTTTGATGTTATCAAGATACTCTTTCGGTGTTAGTGATTAACATGATCTCATGGTCTAAGGACTAGGATTACTTCGTATGATGTTATAGCAATATAAACTCAATGACTTTGATCATAATCCTGTTCTTCGGATGAATGTTCATCACATCATTTCCCCAATGTTGTGACCTCGTTATTAACAACATCTAATATCCATGATCAGGAAACTTTGATCATCTTGTTAATCAATGAGCTAGTTTAAAGAGAGGCATAACTAGGAGCTTTCCATTTGTTTATTAAACACACATGTATTAATGTTTCCGTATTAATACAATTATAGCATGCAAAATAAACATCTATCATATACTTGGAATACACATAATAACAACTTTATTATTGCCTCTCAGGACATATTCCCTTTAGTCTCCCACTTGCACTAGAGACAATAATCTAGTTACATAGTGATAAATATAACACCCATGGAGTTCTAGTGTTGATCATGTTTTGCCCTAGGGAGAACTTTAGTCAACGGATCTGCAACATTGAGATCCGTGTGTACTTTACAAATCTTTATATCTCCATCCTTAACATGCTCTCGGATGGAGTGAAACCGGCGCTTAATATGCTTGGAATTCTTGTGATTCCTTGGTTCCTTAGCGTTGGCTATGGCTCCATTGTTGTCACAATATATAACCATTGGGTCCAACGCACTAGGAACCACACCTAGTTCGGTTATGGACTCCTTCATCCAAACCGCTTCCTGCGCCATTTCTGAAGAAGCAACATATTCCGCCTCCGTTGTTGATCCAGCCACCACAGGTTGTTTGGAACTCCTCCAACTAACTGTTGCTCTGTTCAAGAGAAATACGTATCCAGATTGAGACTTAGAGTCATCTAGATCGGTGTCAAAGCTAGCATCGACATAACACTTAGCGACCAGCTCTTCTTCACCTCTGTATACAAGAAACATATCCTTAGTTCTTCTTAGGTACTTAAGGATATTCTTGACCACTATCCAGTGTTCCGTACCTGGATCAGATTGGTACCTACTAGTTAAACTAATAGTATGTGGCACATCCGCTCTTGTACATAGCATGGCTTACATTATAGGGCCTATAGCCGAAGCATAGGGGATTTTATCCATTATCTCTCTTTCTTCCGCCATAGCCGGACTTTGAGTCTTACTCAATGTCTTTCCTTGAAACATTGGTAAGAACCCCTTCTTATTTCCGTCCATTTTAAACTTCTTTAAATTCTTATCAAGGTATGTACTTTGTGATAGCCCTATCAGGCACCTTGATCTATCTCTATAGATCTTTATGCCTAATATGTATGACGCTTCACCTAGGTCCTTCATCGAAAATTTGCTGTTTAGATAAATTTTAACACTGTTTAAAAGATCTATATCATTTCCAATCAATAATATGTCATCCACATATAATATTAGAAATGCCACATTGCTCCCACTCACTTTCTTGTAAATACAAGCCTTTCCATAAGTTTGGATAAATCCAAACTCTTTGATCACCTCATCAAAGCAGAGATTCCAACTCTGTGATGCTTGCTTCAGTCCATAGATGGATCGCTGAAGTTTGCACACCTTGTTAGCATCCTTAGGATTGACAAAACTCTTTGGTTGTATCATATACAACTCTTCTTCAATGTTACCATTGAGGAATGCAGTTTGGACATCCATCTGCCATATCTCATAATCGAAATAAGCAGCAATTGCTAACATAATCCTAACCGACTTTAGCATCACTACGGGACAGAATGTCTCATCGTAGTCAACCCCTTGAATTTGTCGAAACCCCTTTGTGACAAGTCAAGATTTATAGATGGTTACATTACCATCCACATCAGTTTTCTTTTTGAAAATCTATTTATTCTCAACAGACTTTCGGTCATGAGGTAAGTCCACCAAGGTCTAAACCTAGTTTTTGAACATGGATTCCATCACGGATTTCACGGCTTCTAGCCATTTGTTGGAATCCGGGCTCATCATCGCTTCTTCATACGTCGCCAGGTCATTTATTTCATCAACCATCAAATTCATAACAGGATTGCCGTATAGTTCAGGAGCTGCACGTGTCCTCCTCGACCTGCGAGGTTCGGTAGTGTCCTGATGGCTCTGTGTATGGCGCCAGAAAAATGTTGGAGAGGTGTTGATGTAGAGCTCGTTGGGAACCCCAAGAGGAAGGTATGATGAGCACAGCAGCAAGTTTCCCTCAGTTATGAAACCAAGGTTTAATCGAACCAGTAGGAGCAAGGAAACACCCCAAAGGTGTTACTAGCTGAGCTTTGGCAGGGCGCACTACCGGTGCTAGTAGCAACGTGGAGACCTGCAAAACACAACCATAGAACTTTGTCCCCAACTTGCGATGAGGTTGTCAATCTCACCGTGTTTTGCTGAAAACAAAGGATTAAACGTATCAAATGGAAAGAAGTAAAAGTTTGCAGAAAGTAAACACAAAACAGTAAATAGTTTATAGATTGTATGTAAAAGACAAGGACCAGGATCCATAGTTCAATAGAGGTGGCTCTCCTTACATAGATAACATGCTGGGTGAACAAATTACAGCGGGGCAATTGACAAACACCGAGAAAGCAATACATGCATATACTAATCATCTTGACTCCTTTGAGACTTGATTGGGCATTACAACATTATACATAGACCGCCATCCAACTACATCTATGACTATTAATCCACCTTCAGGTTATCATCCGAATCCCCTCCAGTATTAAGTTGCAAGCAACAGATTATTGCTTTATGAACTGCGTGTAAAGTAAACAATACGATTGTTCTATGAACAAAGGATTGTTGTTTTCTCCCAAGTAGCAACAACACATCTAGTACCTTAGAGATTTCTGTCACTTCCCCAGATTACCAGAGGCATGAACCCACTATCGAGCATAAATACTAACTCTTGGAGTTGCTAGCATCTACTTGGCCAAGATAGCTACTAACAACGAAAAGCATGCAAGATCACAAATAACAAACACATGATAGAATCAATAATCAATCGGAAATAACATCTCAATATCCATCGGATCCCCACAAACACAACATGCAGAATTACAAATAGATGATCTTGATCATGAACGGAGCTCACAAGATATAGACGTGAAAGCACAAAGGAGGAGAACCAGCCATCTAGCTATTACATGGATCCGTAGTCCAAGGATGAACTACTCACGTATCACACCGGAGGCTTGCATGATGATGAAGAAGGCCTCCAGGGTGAATTTCCCTCTCCAGCAGGGTGCCGGGAAGAGCTTCAGATCCCTCCCGATCTAGGGATGGAGATGACGGCGGCTATAGAATCTTTCATGGATTTTAGATCAGGTACTTAGGGTTTTCGTCCCGAGGATAATATATAGGCGAAAGGAGAGGCCGAGGGGGTGCCAGGGCTGGCCACACCACCCCCTGGCGCGGGCCAGGCTAGGCCGCGCGGCCAGGTGGTCTGGTGCCCCCCTGGCCCCTCTCCGTCTCGTATTCTAGCATCTGATGACTTCCGGAAAAATAGGCACTTTGGCTTTTGTCCCGTCCAATTCCGAGAATATTCATTTTCTGACTTTCCTAGAACCAAAAACAGCAGAAAACAGGCAGCTGACACTGTGGCTCTTGTTAATAGGTTAGTCCAAGAAATCATATGAAAAGTACTCCAAAGTTGGAACAAAAAACAAGAAAGTGGATAAAACCAAGCATGGAACATCAAAAATTATAGATACATTTGCAATGTATCAACATCCCCAAGCTTAACTCCTGCTCGTCCTCGAGTAGGTAAGTGATAAAAAGAAAGAATAATTTTTAAGGTGACATGCACCATCAAAGACTTGATCAAAGTATTTGTAAAACATTCAAAGCTGGGATCATAGTACTTCAATCATAACATGAAAGATAAAGTTCTAGCAATAAGACAAAGAAACTAAGATGCAACATGAAAAGGCACAAAAGATTCATGAATAACAATGCTTTGCAAGACGTTTGTTTGTTTCACATAAAGAAAACATAGCATAATAGCATTCAGCTTGTCCCTCATAGAGTAGCAAATATAATTGCATTGGACACCTTCAAAGTTCATAAGAGTGACTAGATACCAATAGTTTAAAACAAGCAATATCAAGTTATGCATCAATCAACTAGTCTTGGGACAATGCACGTAGAACTAAGAATGGCCACTATGCTCTCAAAGTAGGTGCATAAAGGTAGAAGATGGAGACTCAATATAATGGTGGAAGAAAGGCCTTCATAGAAGGAAGTAGGGATTCAAGTCTCATAAAGAGCTTCCAAAAATTATGGTACTTATAGCTTTCAGCTCTCATTGCCCCTATCATAAGAATCTTGAAGTGATTAAGGTTAAAGTGAACAAACTATGGTGTACATGCTTGAAGAAGTATAAGTCAGAAATCTCATGTCCCTTGTATACGAGGGCCGCTCCTCATGCTACTCAAGTTTAGTCACCGGTAAGTTCTTGTCATCGTAAGTACATGTGTACCATAGAGAACCGCCAACGTTGTGTACCCTTGCCCGATGATACGGAAGAATCCCCATATCAAAATGACAAGGCAAGCAGACAATGAGCATCTCAGCAATCTTCTTATTTACCATGGGAATATGGTGCTTTTTTCTCTCTTTCCTCTTTTCATAATCTCTTTTTTCTTTTTCTCTTTTTTCTCAATATAGGACTCTTTTTTTATAAGAAGAATGCTTCATAGACAGCTCATTATGGTTACGCTGCAGGTTCCCCCCATGTCAGCATGGATTAGACCAGCGACCCAGGCGTTTCTCTAACACATATACATAACTCCATGGACTTACAAGCTCCCCTTTCATTTCACACCGACAACATCCATATACAAAAGAGCATGATATCAGCTAGGTACAAGTACCAAGTGCAATGTTGAAAGCGTTCCCCATGAAAGCATGGTTCTGCTAATTTCCAACAAATAAGTGCAAGCATATACAACATAGACGACACAATGGTTCAAGTTTATTAAGGGCAAGAAAAGTAAAGTGTGCCATCAAGTTCGTGAGAGATTTAATCACTAGTTTTATCATAAAAAGTTTAATTCGGAAGGTAAACAAAAGCATGAATATACTTGGAATAGCATAAGCTAGTAGGTAGGTATGGTGGACTCTTTGGAATAACTTGGTTTAGGGAGTTGGATGCATGAGTGGAACTCATACTTGGTTATGGAGGCTAGCAAAAGACTGGGAGCGACAAACTAAGAGAGCAATAATGGCCATAATCATGCAGAGCGACAAAACATCATTGATCAAAGCATAAAGTGATACTACAAGTTGAAAACTAAAGGATCATAAAGGCTATGGTGACTTGAGATAGTCATAACATGGTGTGAGCATGCCCCAAGTCAACCCAAATAAAGCATCAAAGGAGAATACCACAATACTATGCTTTAATATGCTAAAACAACGCATGATTCATCCAAGGCACATTAAGCAATCTCAATTTTTTATAACAAGTCATGCTATAGCAAAGAATACTAAGCATAAAGCCAAAACAATATCAAGCATGGCATGACAAAGCATGGGCCATAGTCAAAAACAAGCTCTTTTTGCCACATAAGCACGAACTTTCCTACTCTTTTCCAAACCAAACCAAACTATTTGCAAACCAATGTATGAAAGAGGGGGTCTAACCAATTTATTCAGAAAACTAAGCAAACCAAGCAAACGAAAAACCAAAACGAAAACAAAAAAGAAGACGCTCTAAGAACAACACAACTGTGCATGAAACAATAAAAATGAAGCATTTGGAAGAAACATGGGATTTTTATTGATGAAGAAGGGGATGCCTTGGGCATCCCCAAGCCTTGACGCTTGTACTTCTTGGATATTTCTTGGGGTGACACGCTTGGCATCCCCAAGCTTGAGCTTTAGTCCATCCTTCATCTCATTACTCATTCCTTCCATACACCTGAAATTTTTCCTTCATACAAAACTTCACACAATCTTTATTAGCAACATTAGTGTACTCAAGATAATAGGTCTTAAGGTTCAGTTCTAACACCAAATAAATTTCCATTATAAAACTAGCTACTGTAGCACTTCCCTCAAAAATCTCAATTCCCCAAAAGAACTCAAAGAGGAACCAACAAGAAGCAAATGCAGAAAATGGCAAAAATCTGTCAAAACAGACCAGCAGGTAAAGACGAATTTTTTAGAAGACCTTCTGTTGCTCAAATCAAAATGTGTTGAACTATGGAAAGTTAGATAACAATCTGGGGTATAAGCACAAAAATTCACGCTGCAAAAAGACGTTCAGATATTTTACACGAATTTTTACGGTGAAGCATAGAAATCTGTTTCGGGACAGCAACTTTCCCAATCATTACTTCTCTCTCATTAGAGGTTACTCTTGGCACAAAAAGCAAATAAAAAGGATAAGGAGCGGTTATTACTGAAGTAATAACCTCCAAGACTCATCTAAAACTTTTGGTTTATCTCCCAATAAGTACTTTTCTTTAACGCCTTTAAGTTAGGCATAAGAAGCAAGAAAAAGAATCAAGTGTTCTCAAATGAAGAAGCATTAAGACCAAGTTTTGTTTTCATAGGAGAAGCAAAAGAAATCTTCTCTCTCTTCTTGGGGAAGTGTTCTATACCTTTCTTGAGTGGGAGTTGATATTTAATGGTGCCTTCTTTCATATCAATGATGGCACCAACAGTTATAAGAAAAGGTCTTCCCAAAGTAATAGGACAAGTAACATTGTATTCAATATCCAAAACATAGAAATCAACAGGGACATAGGCATTGTTAACCATAATAAGAACATCATTAAGACTCCCCATGAGTTTCTTTTTAGCATTATCATCAAGTGGTACATTCAAATAACAATCTTCAAGTGGAGGCAAATCAAGCATATCATAAATCCTTCTAGGCATAATAGAAACACTACTATCAAGATCACATAAAGCTTTGAAATCAAAGTCATTCACTTTCATATTAATGATGGGTTCCCAACCATCTTCTTGTTTTATAGGAATAGAAGCTTTATGTTTCATCTTTTCTTTTTTAATCTTTATGAGAGCATCAGCAATGTGTTTTGTAAAGGCCATGTTCATAGCACTAGCATTAGGACTTTTAGCAAACTTTTGTAGGAACTTAATAACTTCAGAGATATTGCAACCATCAAGATCAAAATCAAATTTATCATCTAGAGTAGTAGAACTATTACTAGCCTCCACACTAGTGGTGGTAATATTAGAAACACTAATGTTTCTAGCAATTTCATCTTCTCTTTCCCACTTAGCATGTAATTCAGCTAATAGTCTAACATTTTCATCAATTCTTACTTGTATAGCATTAGTAGCTGCAAATGGATTATCATTAGTTTCAGGTTTAGCAGCCATTTTATTCAAAGAAGATTGAGCTTCAGCGATGGATGCTATATTTCTTTCAACATTAGAGAGTTTTTCCTCAATAGTTTTATTGAAAGCAGTTTGCTTACTAATAAAGTCTTTAAGCATAACTTCAAGTTCAGAGGGAGCACTCCTATTATTGTTGTAGGAATTTCCATAAGCATTACCATTGTTGGGAGGATATGGCTTATAATTGTTGTTACCAAAATTACTCCTATAAGCATTATTGCCAAAATTATTATTTCTTATGAAGTTCACATCAACTTGCTCTTCTTGAGCAACCAAAGAAGCCAAAGGAACATTATTTGGATCAATATGGGCTTTCCTATTAACAAGCATATACATAATAATATCAATCTTATCACTCAAGGAGGAAGTTTCCTCAATAGAATTTACCTTCCTACCTTGTGGAGCTCTCTTAGTATGCCATTCAGAATAATTAACCATCATATTGTCCAGAAGTTTTGTTGCAGCACCCAAAGTAATGGTCATAAAGGTACCTCCAGCAGCAGAATCCAACAGGTTCCTTGAAGAATAGTTCAATCCTGCATAAAAAGTTTGGATGATCATCCAAGCAGTCAGTCCATGAGTGGGACAATTCTTTACCAAAGATTTCATACTTTCCCAAGCTTGAGCAACATGTTCATTATAAGATTGTTTAAACTTCATTATTTCACTTCTCATAGATATAATCTTAGCAGGAGGATAGTATTTTCCAATGATATCATCTTTGCACTTAGTCCAAGAATCAATACTATTCCTAGTTAAGGAATTCAACCATTCTTTAGCTTTTCCTCTCAAAGAGAAAGGAAACAATTTCAGCTTAATAATATCACCATCTACATCCCTATGCTTTTGCATCTCACAAAGTTCAACAAAGTTATTTAGATGGGCAGCAACATCTTCATTACCAATACCAGAAAATTGTTCTCTCATAAAAAGATTGAGCAAAGCAGGTTTTATCTCAAAGAAAGTATCTTCAGGCACAGGTGGAGCAATATGTGTGCTCATAAAATCATTGTTGTTGGTGCTAGTGAAGTCACACAACTTAGTGTTTTCAAGAGTAGTCATTTTTTTGTGTTTTTGAATAAGAAAGCAAACTACTAAAACTATTTTTTTTGTGTTTTTGATAAAGAAAGAAGCAAACAAAACAAAAAGAAACTAAGCAAAACAAAAATAACAAAGTAAAGAGATTGGTTATGAGGGACTCCCCTTGTGAATATGTCCTTGACTCCCCGGCAACGGCGCAGAAAAATGCTTGATGGCTCTGTGTATGGCGCCAGAAAAATGCTGGAGCAGTGTTGATGTAGAGCTCGTTGGGAACCCCAAGAGGAAGGTATGATGAGCACAGCAGCAAGTTTCCCTCAGTATGAAACCAAGGTTTAATCGAACCAGTAGGAGCAAGGAAACACCCCAAAGGTGTTACTAGCTGAGCTTTGGCAGGGCGCACTACCGGTGCTAGTAGCAACGTGGAGACATGCACAACACAACCACAGAACTTTGTCCCCAACTTGCGATGAGGTTGTCAATCTCACCGTGTTTTGCTGAAAACAAAGGATTAAACGTATCGAATGGAAAGAAGTAAAAGTTTGCAGAAAGTAAACACAAAACAGTAAACAGTTTATAGATTGTATGTAAAAGACAAGGACCGGGATCCATAGTTCACTAGAGGTGGCTCTCCTTAGATAGATAACATGCTGGGTGAACAAATGACAGTGGGGCAATTGGCAAACACCAAGAAAGCAATACGTGCATATACTAATCATCTTGACTCCTTTGAGACTTGATTGGGCATTACAACATTATACATAGACCGCCATCCAACTGCATCTATGTATAATAATCCACCTTCAGGTTATCATCCGAACCCCCTCCAGTATTAAGTTGCAAGCAACAGATTATTGCTTTACCAACTGCGTGTAAAGTAAACAATACGATTGTTCTATGAATAAAAGATTGTTGTTTTCTCCCTAGTAGCAACAACACATCTAGTACCTTAGATATTTTTGTCACTTCCCCAGATTACCAGAGGCATGAACCCACTATCGAGCATAAATACTAACTCTTGGAGTTGCTAGCATCTACTTGGCCAAGATAGCTACTAACAACGAAAAGCATGCAAGATCACAAATAACAAAGACATGATAGAATCAATAATCAATCTAAAATAGCATCTCAATATCCATCGGATCCCCGCAAACACAACATGCAGAATTACAAATAGATGATCTTGATCATGAACGGAGCTCACAAGATCTAGACATGAAAGCACAAAGGAGGAGAACTAGCCATCTAGCTACTACATGGATCCGTAGTCCAAGGATGAACTACTCACGCATCACACCGGAGGCTTGCATGATGATGAAGAAGGCCTCCAGGGTGAATTCCCCTCTCCGGCAGGGTGCCAGGAAGAGCTTCAGATCCCTCCCGATCTAGGGATGGAGATGACGGTGGCTACAGACTCTTTTGTGGATTTTTGATCGGGTACTTAGGGTTTTCGTCCCGAGGGTAATATATAGGCGGAAGGAGAGGCCGAGGGGGTGCCAGGGCTGGCCACACCACCCCCTGGCGCGATCTAGGCTAGGCCGTGCGACCACTTGGTGTGGTGCCCCCCTGGCCCCTCTCCGTCTCATATTCTGGCATCTGATGACTTCCAGAAAAATAGGCACTTTGGCTTTTGTCCTATCCAATTCCGAGAATATTCATTTTCTGACTTTCCTGGAACCAAAACAGCAGAAAACAGGCAGCTGGCACTGTGGCTCTTGTTAATAGGTTAGTCCAAGAAATCATATGAAAAGTACTCCAAAGTTGGAACAAAACACAAGAAAGTGGATAAAACCAAGCATGGAACATCAAAACTTATAGATACAGTTGCATTGTATCATGTCCTCTTTCGGAGTTTCATGATCATTATCATTAGTTGCATCTTCATTCGGTGAAGTCAACTCCGGAACAATTTCCGGCACTATGTTACTCGCCGTTGCATGAGAGAAGGTTCAATGACCTCTTCGAGTTCTACCTTCTTACTACACACGCCTTTCGCGAGAAACTCTTTCTCTAGAAAGGATACATTCTTGGCAATGAAAACCTTGACCTCGGATCTATGATAGAAGGAATGCCCAATAGTTTTCTTAGGGTATCCTATGAAGACACATTTTTCTGCTGTGGGTTTGAGTTTATCCGGTAGAAGTTTCTTCACATAAAAATCACAACCCCAAACTTTAAGAAATGACAGCTTAGGTTTGTTTCCAAACCATAATTCATATGGTGTCTTTTCAACGGATTTAGATGGTGCCCGATTTAAAGTGAATGCAGTAGTTTCTAGTGCATAACCCCAAAATGACAGTGGCAAGTCAGTCAGAGACATCATAGATTGAACCATATCTAATAAAGTATGATTATGACGTTCTGACACACCATTACGTTGTGGTGTTCTAGAAGGTGTGAGTTGTGAAACTATTCCACACTCTTTCATATGTGTGCTAAACTCGTAACTTAGATACTCACCTCCACGGTCAGACCGTAGAAATTTGATCTTTCTATTACGATGATTTTCCACTTCATGAACTTTTCAATGGTTTCAGATTATTGTTTCATCAAACTGATATACCCGTATCTACTCAAATCATCCGTGAAAGTAACAAAATAACGATAACCACCTTGCGCAGACACACTCATTGGACTGCATACATCAGTATGTATGATTTCAATAAATCTATCGTCCGTTCCATTGAACCGGAAAATGGCGTTCTAGTCATCTTGCCCATAAGGCATGGATCATATGTATCAAATGATTCAAAGTCAAGTGATTCCAAAAGTCCATCAGAATGGAGTTTCTTCATGCGTTTAACACCAATATGACCTAAATAGAAGTGCCACATATATGCAGATATATCATCATCAAGTTTAATCCTTTTAGCATCAACATTATGAATATGTGTAACACTATTATTGAGATCCAACAGAAATAAAACATTCATCACAGGTGCATGACCATAAAATATATCATTCATATAAATCGAGCAACCATTGTTTTCGGATTTAAACGAATAACCACATCGCATTAAACAAGATCCGGATATAATATTCATGCTCAGTGCAGGCACCAAATAACAATTATTTAAGTTTATAACTAATCCTGATGGTAGGTGTAGAGGCAGTGTTCTAACGGCGATCACATCAACTCTTGATCTATTGCCGACATGCATCTTGACATCACCCCTTGCTAGCTCGCTTGTTTCGCAGCCCCTGATTTTAGTTACATATATTAGCAACCGATCCAGTATCAAATACCCAGGTGCTACTGCGAGTACTAGTCAATTACACATCAATAACATGTATATCATATATACCTTTGTTTGCCTCGCCGGCCTTCTTGTCTGCCAAGTACTTGGGGCAGTTGCGCTTCCAATGGCCGGTCCCCTTGCAATAGTAGCACTCCATATCAGACTTGGGGCCAGCTTGGGATTTCTTTTCAGGTGTGTCAATAGATCTGCCGCCCTTCTTTCCCTTTTGTTTACCCTTCTTGTTTTTATTGAAACCGGTGGTCTTATTGATCATCAACACTTGATGTTCTTTCTTGATCTCCACCTCTGTAGTCTTAAGCATTGATAGAAGCTTGGGGTCAGACTTCTTCATGCCCTGCATATTGTAGTTCATCACGAAGCTCTTGTAGCTAGGTGGGAGAGATTGGAGAACACGATGTATGCCTAAGTCAACGAGAATCGTTATTCCCAAGGACACACGCCTATCGGCGTACCCAGACATTTTGAGTACATGCTCGCTAATAGAGATATTCTCTTCCATCATGCAGCTAAAGAACTTTTTAGAAGCAGTATAACTCTCTATGGCAGCATGGGTATCGAAAATCATTTTCAATTCGCCCATGGTATCAAGGGCATTGTCATTTTCGAAACGCTTTCGAAGTTCTGGCTCTAGCCCATACAGTATGCCGCAATGAACTAATTTGTGGTCCTACTGACGAGTCAGATAGACATTGTTTTCCTCGCCAGGGGCATCAAGAGTTGATGGGGGGCCAAGCGGCGCTTCTAGCACATACAACTTGTGTGCAGCATTCAGGAGAATCCTCAAGTTCATGGACCAGTCGGTAAAGTTGCTACCATTCATTGCAAGTTTCTATTTCTCCATGAACACATTGAAATTAAAAGCATGTGGTGCCATCTACAACAGAATTTGTAAAGTTTAGACTAAGTTTATGATATATCGACTTTAGCTAATCCAAATTACAAATGAACTCCCACTCAAAAACAACATCCCTTGTGTCTTTTTGGTGATTACATGAACCAAATCCACTACACCAAGTCCGATCATCATGTGAGTCGGTGTAGTTTCAAAGGCGAGCATCAATATGGGCACCATATCAACTATATGACTCATGCTTAACCTTTTGGTCCGTGTTCCGAGGCCATGTTTGTACATGCTAGGCTCACCAAGTAAGAACCTTAGTACTCGCATGTGTAAAACTGTCTTACACCTGAAATATGATCGTGAATTCAAGTACACCCGATCATCATGTGATGTATTGAAGCGGCAAAACATAAACGATGCATACTTAAGGGAGAACACATTTTTATCTTGATATCTAAATGAGGGATCATGTTATAATGCTACTAAAAACGCCAAACGAGCAATATAAGATGCAAACATCATATGTGTAAAGTGGAATGATATGGTCCATGCATTTGATCACCATCATGTGCATCGTGGTATGATCTCTATCATTCCTTTGTGTGTAAGGCCAAGGTCTATGGAACTTACACATTAAGTGTGTTGTAAAGGTATCTACTATACATCAACTTACAAAATTACCATATCATGACACTAGCCCAGCAAACAATCTAAAATAGACGCCTCTAATTTATCCATTGCAAGTTTTATGTGGCTTAGGGCTTTCGAAGATAGAACCAGTCTTACCTACAAACATGGAACCACAACGATGATAACTAAGTTATTAGCAAATCATTTTAAATCAGATATTGACTATTGTAGGAGAGTCATACACCTGCCATCCACTTATGCAAAACTAGTTGCATGTCAGTCGTGGAATCGGTCTCATGTGCGAGGGCATGTAAAGTTGGTCCAGGCCGCTTCATCCCACTATGCCACCAATATCCAAAATACATGAAAGAAGAAATAACATGATCATCATCGCCCACATATAAACATATGTGTACTACCCGTGCAAAGCACCTACGCAAAGATCAAGCTCTGATACCACTGTTGGGTTCACAACATAGAAAAAATTCCTACGATGGGAACTATACGCCAAGATCTATCTACTAGATACAAGCAACGGTTGGATATACATACATGGAGAACTTACCCTCAAAGACAACAAAGCTTTGTTAACAAGTTGGAACTCGTGGATGATTTAGTCGAACGCTTGTCGATCTCAAGATGGTGTGGAAGTCCTAGCGCCCCAAATCAGCAGCGCATCCGTCCTCGCACACATGTTCAGGCCACCGAACAACCTCCACCTCCTCGCTCCAGCGAATCAGCAGAAGCAGCAATTCCTTCCAGATGAAATACCACTGGGAACATGTATCTCGCTAATCCGAGACCATGGGGAAATATATCTAGAGGGGGAGAGAGATCCTTCACGAGGAGGTGTGCTTTGTGAGGGAGGAGAGGGGGCCTTTTATAGGATAGGGGGCTTCTCCCCATGGCCGGCGCCCAAAGGGGAGGGTGTCCCCACCTCTTCCTCATTCATGTGGTTGAAGCTCCACTCACATAAACAAGCCTCCACTCACAGATCCACTCACATGCATTAAATTTCCACCAAATTTAATGCAACTCTCATTTAATAGAACTCTTTTATTTATTTTATTCAGAACTTTCTTAATTACTTTAATTAACAAACATTCACATAAAACCCCCTGCAACATTTCAATATCACATGCAGAACCAGTTTCTGCAATTTCACCCGAAACAATTCCGGTTTCCATCGAAATGATTCCAGCGCTTTGCAATTCTTTCGTCTGAAACATATATGCTCCAAATGGTGTTTGGCAACCCTTAAGTGTGTCACTCTTCGGTCCGCGAATAATTCAAACATGATCGAGACTCCTCTCAGATCAATAATCAGAAGCGGGACTTGGAGATCCATTCTGACTCCTGCACATTCAACGATGTCTTATGTGACCGTGAGAACCTTTAACGCTAGTAACTTAATCCCTTTGTCTCATGATATATTACATGTCCGAGATTCGATCATCGGTATACAAATACCTAGTTTGATCTCATTACTGACATGCACTCTTTTCTTGTTTCCGTGATATAACATTCTAGTGATCACATCACTTGCGTGCAAGCTATTCTCAATGTGATATCACCGGGAGGGCCCAGAGTATATCTATCCGTCATAGGGATGGACAAATCCCACTCTTTATCCATGAGCCTCTACATAACACCTTTGTAGCACTGAACCCACCTTTATAATCACCCTTTTACGGTGTGACGTTTGATGTTATCAAGATACTCTTCCAGTGTTAGTGATTAACATGATCTCATGGTCTAAGGACTAGGATTACTTCGTATGATGTTATAGCAATATAAACTCAGTGACTTTGATCGTAATGCTATACTTCGGATGAATGTTCATCACATCATTTCCCCAATGTTGTGACCTTGTTATTAATAACATCCAATGTCCATGATCAGGAAACTTTGATCGTCTTGTTAATCAACAAGCTAGTTTAAAGAGAGGCATAACTAGACACTTTCCATTTGTTTATTAAACACACATGTATTAACATTTCCGTATTAATACAATTATAGCATGCAAAATAAACATCTATCATATACTTGGAATACACATAATAACAACTGTATTATTGCCTCTCAGGGCATATTCCCTTCAAGTCCTTTCCAGATAAAGCCACCGGGAACATGTATCTCACTAATTCAAGACCATGGGGAATAATTTCTAGAGGGGAAGAGAGATCCTTCACAAGGAGGTGTGAGAGTGGAGGAGGAGGGGAGCTCCTTTTATAGGAGAAGGGGCAGCCCCCAAGGTTCCATGCGCATGGCATGGTGGTGCCCCCCCTCTCTCCCTCCATAATGGTGAGTGGAGCTTCCACTAAGCCCACTCCCATTAAAATCAACTCCACTCACTTTGCATTAATTTTCCACCAAATTAATGCAAGCTCTTATTAAATAAAACTATTTTATTTATTTTATTCAGAATTTTGTTAATTAATTTAATTAATAAACATTCACATAAAACCCCCTGCAACATTTTAATATCACATGCAGAACCAGTTTCTGCAATTTCACCCGAAACAATTTCGGTTTCCATCGAAATGATTCTAGCGCTTTCTTAAATCTTTATCTAAAACATATTTGTTCCAAATGGTGTCAGTATCCCTTAAGTGTGTCATCCTACGGTTCGCGAATAATATAGACATGATCGAGATCCCTCTCCAATCAATAATCAGCAACGGGACCTGGAGATTCGTACTGACTCCCACACATTCAACGATGACTCTAGTGATTGTGTGAACCTTTAACATTGTTACTAAATCCCTTTGTCTCGCGACATATTACATGTCCGAGATTCGATCATCAGTATCTCCATACCTAGTTTGATATCATTACCGACATGCACTGCTTTCTTGTTCCCGTGATATAACATTCTAGTGATCACATCACTTGCTTGCAAGCTATCTCAATGTGATATCACTGAGAGGGCCCAGAGTATATCTATCCGTATTTGGGATGGACAAATCTCACTCTTGATGCATGAGCCTCTACATAACACCTTCGTAGCACTGAACCCACCTTTATAGTCACCTTGTCATGGTGTGACGTTTGATGTTATCAAGATACTCTTCTAGTGTTAGTGATTAACATGATCTCATGGTCTAAGGACTAGGATTACTTCGTATGATGTTATAGCAATATAAACATAATGACTTTGATCATAATACTATACTTTGGATGAATGTTCATCACACCATTCAACCAATATTGTGACCTCGTTATTAACAACATCCAATGTCCATGATCAGGAAACCTTGATAATCTTGTTAATCAATGAGCTAGTTTATAAGAGAGGCATAACTAGGAACCCTTTATTTTTTATTAAACACACATGTATTAATGTTTCCAATTAATACAATTATAGCATGCAAAATAAACATTTGTCATAAACAAGGAATAAGATAATAACCACTTTATTATTGCCTCTTGGGCATATTCCCTTCAAAACACTCCAAACTCGAGTCGCCATGCGAAGGACCCTACATTGTCACAGAAGTAACCGCTGGTGCAGCATATCACCTCCAAGACAAGAAGACCAGAGTCAAGTACTCCAACCTGTGAAATGTTGCACAGCTGCGACACTTCTACGCCTAGGATAGATATTTCCTGCAATTTACTTATAATAAGGCCGATGACCAGGCTATTTAGCTGAACAAACAATATCTCCAGGCAATAAGGCCAATGACCAGGTAATTACGCCAAAAACATGTACCTTCGTACTCGATAATAATAAAGCTAAGTTCTATCAACTGAGTGTCAATTTCAGTACTTTAATTTATGACACACCTGATACTCTAGGCTCAGTCAAAGCAATCTATTTTCATGAATCACACTCGAGGGTTTCGCTACTTAGCATAAAAAGTTAAAAATTATTCGGCTCCACGAAATACGCTTTGACCCGAGTAGCAGATTTAGCCCAATGGGCATTAGTATGATGAAAAGGTCTCGCAAAGGGTACAACCGCAACAACCATTGACAAAAAATATCAAGATCCATATTCTATCAACATTGAAACATCCCGTCGGGAGCGCTAGAACGTGACTAAGGCACACCATCATTGCCAGCAATGATGTTATAGAAAGCAATGAAAAAACCTCATATGCGTTCAACAAAAGAATCCGAGAAAATAACTGCATGACCTGAGTCTAGTAATTTCCTTAGATGATCAAGACTTGAGCCGATGCTCAAACACAAGCATTCGAACATAGCAACTACTCCCATCAGGAGCAGTGACCGCACACCCGATATTATTCGGAAAAGAAAAGGTTGAGTCTAAAATGTTCTCAGATAAAGACTTGAGCCTATGCTCGAACGCAAATATTCAAACATAGCCTCGGGAGATACTCTCATCGGGAGTGATGACTATGCACCCTATGAAAAAATATGGATAGAATCGATAGAACGCACACTCATGTCAATACAAACAAGACCCGAATTGAGTACCTCCTCGGATGAAGATGCTTTGAGCCTACATTCGAATACAAATATTTGACTGTAGCCCCAGAGGCTACTTCCATCGAGAGCGCAAGTCGCGCACCTGATGGAATAAAAAACAAAAATCCTCTAACAGAGACGATAAGAAACCTATGAGCATTACACAAGTGTATCCTCAGATGGTTACTCCCATTGGGGGCATTAAAGAACAATATTAATAAGCTGACAACTTTGGCAATTCTAACAGCCAAACAAGACAGTCGATAAATTCTTAAAAATTCTTGGACCGCGTCTGCCGTGATAATATGTCTGAATGCCGTATCTCTTGACATGAAGGTAAGACCCCATGATCCCTCATGTGAAGCCTAGTAACCACACCAGAATGCGTTCGGCTAGTAATTTTCCGTATCCACGATATGATAAAAAAAATCCCGACGAACATGTTGGGTACCCAAACATGTGAACCTGAAATTTAGTAATCCATAAGACCTCCACGGCCCGAGTTGAATTACGCCAGTATATACCGAGTTCGAGTCCGGGGTCTCGATCTTGATGTAGGTTCTGGATGTTTTCCCAAAGAGCAATTAACTGGTTTTTGATCCATCAGATGCACTAGACTCGTTATACAAAAATTCCCATGAACAAGATATTATAATCACTCGAAGGAAAAACTTTGGTTTCAATATAAAAAAATTCTTTGAGACTCAACCCGAATCTACTATTCCAATGGAGTCTGGGGGCTACTGACATGGGTACGACTTATCAGGTTCCCATAATTGGTATACCTGGTATATAGTTAGACTATGACCCAAGGACCACAACGAAATAAAGAGTTATGGAAGCATCCAAAGGCCAAGAACCATATATGTTAATCAAGATAGAGATACAAACCGACATAGTCGATTAGTTATAGTGAAATTTGTAACGGATCCGTATTGGACTCTGAGACCTAGCCTCTCATATAAGGGCTGAGAGAAGTCAACAGAGAGATCACCGTAGCTTGGATTAGACACAACCCACCATGAGTAAGATTGCATCTAGCAAATCGACGACTTTGTAATCATATGTTTGCAATAAATCTCAGACAGGATTCGACTCCCTTATTTGTCTCACAGGCCGACAAAATTACCAACACTATCATTTTCATCAAACCCAAGTCCGTAACTGTGGACATTGTTGAGGTTACCCTCGACACTATCACTTTGCTAGTAATGCGCTCCAACATGCTAAATAATACTGTTTAAATGTGATTTTAGCAAATTAGGATGATGCTATCACTTTGTATGATTAATTTATCATTATTTATGAATCAAGAATCTTTATGTTGTATGTTTTCATGTATCCATGTGCTCAATTTTACAAATTTTGATCAACAATATTTTTACTCCTCCAAATTATTAGGGATCGGATCCGCGGTGCAAAATTTAGAGGACTATATTTTCTCCTCTAAAGGATAAGAAGTCTTTTACTCCTCTAAATTTTTTGGGATGAGTTAGATATGCTCTTAGAGATAGGTTTTTCTACGTGAGCGCCTAGGTCTTAGGCATCTAGGAGATCATCCCCACTAACATTATTTCTCTCAACATGCAGGGTGTCCACCTCATCGTCCACCCCAAACCAATCATGGGCTGCCATCTAAGAAAATTGCCGCCTAATCAAAAATAAAAAAACGGCACGTTCTGCACACACGTTCTGCTCCATGCATTGAGCTGCATTTATCTTGGGAGTTAAGATCGGGCAGTCCAATGGAAATTGTTTCTCTTCTCCATCGAACAAAATCTGGATGGACAAATTCAATGTCCACAACACTATGGCAGCACTGAACCAAAAATAAATTGCCCTTTATGAGGACGTATGGCATTCCACGTAGGAGTACCTGAAACTAAGCTGAAGCCTAGCCAACGCACGATTTGGTGACTATATATGGCCATCTATTCTTGCGGCCACATCTCGTGATGTAGACTGACCTGGATCGATAGCCATCTTGAGGGCGAGCTGCTTGCCATAGCATCACGACCCAGCCGTCGATCCCCACACCGTCGATTAACTATGCTCTACCATCATGAGCCTACTGTCGATCCCAACCGTGGATGAATTGTACTTCTGCTTGAAAGCTCTACACTAGCATCGAGATCTCCCTCGGAATGTGCCCTGTACTTCATGTTATTGATTTAGTTCTTTCTCAAGGCGTCAATCCTTGACCAAAACTACAAGAAATATTTTCTTGGTTTATCGGTCCAACTCCTCCTTCCAATTTTTATCGCTTCCTTTTTATTTATATCAATCTAGATCATCTTCATGGTATTTTATTTGCAATTTTTTCTTCTAGATCTCTGGCTCATCTGTGTGTTTTATGTTTGAATATGAAACATTTTCTCTTTCAGTTTGGGTTAGCAGGGAGGGAAACATTTTACAATTCCTTATAAAGATTTCTTCGAGCTATCTATATTTTAGCATACCTTCGATGTTCAAACAAAAGCACGTGGGTGATCATGCTTTTTTTCTTGGCTACATTCATATATTGCAGGTGTGTTTTGCCTCTCTGGACGATTTCAAATGTAACATAAATATATGATGTACTCTTTCTAAGAAAAAGAAATCGTCTCTACGATCCATGCCAGACTTTAGGTTTGTGCTTCTCCCATTCTCTGTTATTTTCGTAGTGATGTAATCTTCTGGCGTTATATTATTCCCAAGAAAGCAATACAGGTTTATCTTACCAACATCTCTGTTCTGTTCATCTTCTCCATGAAAAGCTAAAAGTGGATGCACACTTGGCAACGCATCAACTCATGTAATCTCTACTCCCTCTTGGTGTGTAACAGAAGCAGTTTAAGATCATGATTACTCATTGCGCCTGTTTATATCCTCCTTTTTATAAATCTATTCCATGATATGAAAGAGTTGGATAACTACAAGTGGTTAACTTTCCCTCTATATTGGTGTGGATGTCACCTCCTCCTGGTTTGCTAAGCCGTCTATGCTTCTGGCATCTGCTTGGCACCTTTGTCCTCACTCCCCAACGACAGATCAAGATCAGCAATGTGGTTCTTCCTAGCATCTACTAGCCTACTAGGTGCAGCCAAACTGATCGATGCAACGCGAATGAGACGATGAGGTTATTGAAACTTGAGTACACAAATATTTATGCATTTTCGTTCTTGGTTATGGATTTCATCTTTTTCGTGGCAGTGGTTCTTCTCCCACTTTATCGAATCAAGGCGCTCACGCAGTGAATCTGCAGAACACACACCGTTAAGTCTATAGTATCACTTACCCGCAAAAAAAAGTCTATAGTATCACTGAATTATTTATGGTTGTCGAAATCATAGAGGCAATTCAGTCTAACGGATAAGTATCTTATTACTACTGTTACCTCGATATCTATGATTTTATTTTTTATATAATCTTCTGATGATATTTTGTTGATTCGGTGTGCTCCATTTTCAGGTAGGAAAAATGCACTGTCAGTGCTGGTCTACTGAAGACAATTCCGGTTCATATATGCTAGCTCAATGCCGCACGTCTATCCTCACATTTTTTCTATTCCTAGGGCTACACTGCGAAGGATATCCCATGCCCCGCCGATATATTCCCTATTTACTTTGCATTACAAAGATGTTCTATTCGACTATTTTATGTTTTGTGACACTTCCCCCGTCCTGAAAAGGATGCGTCTAGATTCATTCAAATTTAGATAAATCCGTGACATCCTTCTCAGGATGGAGGGAGTACTTTTTTCTTAGTTCGAAGCGTGATCGTCCTTTTGTATGTGTGATCTTCCTGGGTACATGTATGTACATGCTTTTACAGTCTGAACTTCAAATATTGGCATGCGTGTTGACTATCGGAGAACATAAAAAAATAGTATATGATTTTGCTCATATGCATCGGTGCCGTAGCAACACGCGGGGTATCATCTAGCTTGACAATGTTTATGTCTCGGTCGGCTGTCATCCTTATATCTGTATTAATTTTGAGTCGCAACTTATAAAATTTATACTAATTCTCAATCGCACCCTAATTGCAACTAACTAAATTCTCATATACAACCTAATTTCAACTCATGTGTAAATCTCACATTGGAAGAATCACATGGTAAGAGCATCTCCAGCCGCCCCCTCCCCCTCCACCCCAAGAGGCCTTTTTTAGTCGGATGGAGCTACGCTGGAGGAATTTTGGCTCCATGACTATGGCGTTTTTTACATCCGATGGAAAAAGGATTCTAGGGGGCTTCTTGGGGGCTAGGTGGAGATGCTCTAAATCCAACGGTGAGAGAAGTGACTGGGACATAAGAAGTTAACTAGCAAACCCGTTTTTCTATACGTCTTCACCCATTTTAGATACTTTTGGTGTACTAAAAGGTTTGATGTTAAAAGTTGTGCTATTTGGCAAAAAAAAGTAAAAATGATGAAGTTCATATTCACGTAAATTTGCTACAATCTATTATTCTTTTGTGTATGGTAGATGCTATCGGTTTTTATTTGGATATTTAATTTTGTATAATGTAGTATAATCATGAACTCCATCTGTCTATAAATAAGCGATTTGGATTTATCTAGACTCGTATGTATCTAGACGTGTTTTAGTGTATAGTTATATGGGATTTTTGAAAAATTCAAATTGCTTATTTTTGAGCGAAGGGAGTACTACACTGACCCTTTTTAGACATTTTGTCGTGATTTATTGCTAAAATAAAATTGAAAAGTCAGTAGTAATTTAGTAAGAAATAGGCCTGTAGTGGTTTTTTGACTACATGGCAGGCTGTCAGGACCTTGCAAATGATGGATGTCATTTTTGCAGAAAAGACCTGACCATGTTTGATAACTTGCTCATCGCATTCACGTGCCTATGTAGAGAAGGCGCTAGGTGAGGCAGACCAGTGTGGTTGAGGAGGTAAGCTCCTGGTCCTTCGGATCCTGCCCCTTCTATCCTCAGGTGTGTTGACCTTCTATGGCATCAGTGACGTAACGATGCCACGGCGTGATCAATGATGTTGGTCAGCCTAAACGAAACGACGGGTGAGGTCTATAACACCCCGACCTCTTCGGACCAGTGGCTATCATCCCTGCCAGCTTTTTATGATCTCTAGACTGGTTTGACAGATCAACACTAATCTTTTCTGTGTACTTTATCTTCACTCGTGAATACTCAGGAAATTAACTTTCCGGTCGGTCACCAATTCCAAATTGCTCTAGCCAAGCACGCTTAACCTAGAGATTTTTGTTGAGATGAGTCCTAAAAAAATTGGCAACTTGTTAGTATGAGTATCCTATTGATCCTATCAATGCATGCACCAGGATCTCACATATACCCACCCTTAAAAGATCGATGCCTTTGTCGATCAACCACAAACAGGAACGTCCCCTTTTGGTACACTTATGTGTGTCCACTACTGGCACATGTGTCATGCCATGTCCATTCTAGAACACACACATCATACTCCTCACATGTCCTCCACTAACCCGCACACGCCCATGTAACCGCGAGGATCAGCTCTGGTACCACTTGTACGCACTAGCTCCGGACCGACGGCTATCACCTCTGACAGCTCTCTAGGATCTCTAGAGTGGCATTATCGACCAACACTAGTCTTTTCTGCGCATTTTGTTCTCAGTCGTGAAAACAAATTCCGGCCGATCGCCCTCGCTCTAGGACAAGTACACTTAATCTTAGAGTTTTTTTAGATGAGGTTCCGAAAAAAAGTTGCAACTTGTTGATATGAGTATCCTATCAATCCTATTAATCCATGCACCAGGATCTCACAAGGTTCACTCAACGACACCTCTAGCCTCATCGTACAACTCCATAAAGCGCATGGTCACGTAGCCTAGCCGACTCCTTAATGACCTCTGCACCAGGCCGTCGCCACTATTTTATCGGCATTGAAATGAGGATTTTGCCCACATCAACGCTTTTACAAAAGAACCCTTCTGGTATTTTTATGGGAGCGCATATTTAAATTAGCAACCTTTTTATTCTCACCTGCATGACATGTGTATTTTTGCACCAAGAAGAACCCACCCAGGGCTAGTTTGTGACCAAACCCGCTCATAAACGACAGCTCGGTGACATGTTTTCACATTTTAAAAAGGTCGGCCATTTGCACAAAAATAACCCAACGTTGAAAGAAATTCACATACTGAACTTTGGCTGAAACAAATTAACTGGACTAACCCTTTTTGCAGCACCGTACACCGTGGCGCGCCGCACCTGGTGACAGCGTGCCGTCATGGACCCCGGTACCGTAAGTGCAGTGCCACAACAGTAGGCGCCACACCATTCTATGTAGCACCGCAGATTAGGACTAGGGTTACCCCGCCGAGGCTGGGCTGGCCCGACCCAACCCTCATTCCCCTCCCCAAAGAAGAACACAATAGCGGCGTCGACCGGTTTCTGAAGGGATTCGAGGCATAAAACACAAAATATTTCTACGCGAACACACCTAACTATTAGAATCTATCTAGGAGTAATACTGTAATAGCGGAGGTTTCACATACATACCCTTATAGTCTGAAAACGGTTAACTTTCTGAGGGGAACATGGATGATGTAGTCGTACTCGTAGCCAACCTAAAAGTCGTGAAACTCCTCGCAAGTCACCCTTGCTCCATCATGTAGAAGTCCGACTCACGACATCCAAGGTGCCACTAATGGCAGCATCCTCGTGGTTTCGTACACATATGGTGTACGACGACGACCTCTGGTTCTATGATCCCTGCCAAGAGTGTGGAAGTATATTCTCTGGCTGAAATCCCTGCAGCGCAATAGCGTGTTGCAGTTGTGTCGTCTCTTGCATGTACCATACTTCCAGGGACCGCACCATCACAAGACGAAAGAGAGAGAGATTCCCTAACAAAATTCCTCAAAGAATTATTGGATTATGGTGGCCACCCCTTTATATAGATGGAGGGGTGTGTACCCTCCCCAAAGGGTTTCCCATGTGGGACTAAACAAGGGAGAGATGAGGGGGAGGCACATGGGCCTCTAGGGCTCCATGGGCTAGCTGGACGAGGGGGAGCCCTACCCCGCGCAGCCCTAGGCTAGCCAAGTGGGCCCCATGAGTCGGTTAGGCCTTGGCCCCTTCCTCATAGTAGTTTCCCTCATGGGCCATTTTCTCTAGGGAATTACACTTTTAAATTAGATTTTAATATTATATTTAATATTAATTACATTAATTAATATATAAATACATATTAAAAATCCTTTTTGACCCGAAACACCTTTCTATACCCTTTCGATTTCCTCTGAACAAATTCAGAACTTCCCGGAACGCTTCTGGTTCTCTCAAGGAACTCTTCTGGTTTTCTCTTTTCTTTCATCTTGTGATTCCTCCACTTCTAGAATGATATCCTAGCATCATCGTACCCTAAAGTATGTTACGTCAATGGCTCGGGAACATCACAGACATGATCGATACTCCTCTCATATCAATGATCATTAGTGGAACTGGGATGCCCATAATGACCCCTCTGCATTCCACGATGTAATGTTGTTTGAAACGTAAACGTCGAGTCCAATTCCCTTTTTTTTTCGATATGACTTATCCGAGATCTGATCATCGGTATCATATACCTTATTCAATCTCATTACCGACAAATTTGGTTTTACTTGTTCCCGTGATATTCCATCCCCGTAACCTAGTCACATGTTGCAACATTATGTAATCTCACCAAGTCGTCCATGTGTATCTTCCCATCACATGTATGACAAAAATCCCGATCTTGATACATAGGATTCAACTATTCCTCTGGAATACCTTAAACACACCTTTATGGCCACCCAATCACGGAAATGATGGTTGATGTGATCAAAGCAGCCTTAGGAGATAGTGATTAACATGATCTCATGGTCTAAGGAGAAGGATACTACGCTTCTACCTATTGCAACGATGAACCATGTGACTTGACCGTGTCACGATAACTATCTTTGGGTAATGTCCATCACATCATTCATAATGAAGTGACCTTGTTGTCAGTTGACGTTATATTTTGTCCATGATCAGGAAACCTCAATCATCAGCTGCCCAATGAACTAGTATAAACAATGGCTACTAGGGACTTGGTTTGTCTCATACCACACATGTATTAATGTTTCCGCTTGATATAGTTATAGCACAATGTGAAACTATTAAGAACCAATTGAGATATGATAATAAAATCCATTTATTATTTTCCTCTAGGGCATATATCCTTTAGCCTCAAACTTGCACTAGAGTATAAATAATCTAGCTTGCATTTTTTGCTAGTCATAACATCATATGATGATATGAACAAGCATGCTTGCTCATGGAAAATGTTATGTCCTTGATCTGTTTTGCCTGAGCTATGTCTTTTGTAAAATTGTTAATTTCATCCTAATTTTGACATTTACACCGTTATCACATAATGTGTTGAAGTATTTGTTTGGTGATAGAGTGAGACTTTGTTTCTAGTATTTATAATGACGATCGATCAGTCAATTGAACTTTCACCGCAGTCATATAAACTCTGGAAACACACTTAGCAGAATTCAAAATTCTTTAGCCAAAACAACTATATAAACCACTTACAATTAGCCACATATATATACTTCTATCTCTATGTAGATCCTAATCGATAGTGCATAGAATGCAACTATGATGCCTAATCTTCCTTCTTGCAATTTAAGATAAACTTAACTCTAGTTCAGTGATTAGCTCAGGAATCACCTCAAGACATGTTCTTACAACTAAGAACTTGTTTTTCAAAAAAACCTTGGGCCACATTACATCGAGTATACAACACGGTTATATGGAATAACGTATGATTAAGGCATAGGAGATGTAACCCATCTCTTTTCTTTCATTTAACCATAATTGTAATACTGAAATTAACTGATTGCTTAATCTAGATATACAAGTAAGAACTACTCTTACCTTCTACCATTCTGAACTACTTTTAGAATCTTATCTAGAATATTCTGAACATCTTTAGAATTAAATCCAAAAAGCATTTGACTCTAATGTTTATTAATCATATCGATCTATCTCAATAGATTTCAATGTTTAACAACTTGTTCAAATTCATCCAAAGAATATTTACTAACTTAAATATAATTTATACCAATTACATCATTCATATATGTCTTTCACACATATCAGAATGGTGTCACGTTCCCACTCAAATATGGAATCCATATATGAGATCCAGGGATTTCACTTAGCTCCCATTGAAAATATGTTGCTTACATATTAATATTTAGCTAAGATACTTAGCTCCCACTCAAATGTAGGTCCTCTCAATAATCTTGAACATTCCAAAATTCTTTGATCATCGTCAAATTGATAATTCTAGCTACGAGACTCCAACATCCATATGGTTCAACAAAGTATGCTTTGTTGTACCAATTACAACCCTTTTTCAATCTTCTTGAAGAACATGTAGTCTTGACAACCTTACTACTAATTAGCATCGCTACGAATTGTAGTCAATCCTTTGAATTTGTCAAAACTTACTTTGTGACAAATCGAGCTTTCAAGTCTTTCTTTAAGTTTCATTTCTTCCTCATGACCATTGCAGTCATTCGGAAAGATTAAGTAAACATCTTTACTTTATAAGATCAAGTAACATATTACTTTTCAATCTTAAATGTACCTTAATATAGGATTTTATGACTCCTAGTCATTTCTTGCACTTAGGTCCATCACGCTTCTTCATAGTTCGTAGGTATGTCTATTCAATTAACAAGACAAGTGAATCAATAGTATAATTCAACATACTTGCAGAATATATTCTCGAATCCTACTTTCTTTAGTAAAAGTATTTGTTGAACGTTATGATCATTATAATTAGTTTCTACTCATGCAGAGTTTAACCCCCGGAAGAAATCCCATTGCGCTACTCTACATTTCAGATGCAAGGTCAAATACCTTGTTTATGCTTTCACTTTCTTCCACCTATATATTCATCAAGAAACTGCTTCTTGAGAAAACCCAATACCTCGAACAATAGTAGGTTTACCCTTTGTGGAAGATGTACTCATAGTTGCCTAAGAATACACTACAAAGATTTGTATATTCACCACAACTTTGAACTATCAAAATCTCTAGAAACTCGAACGTGCCATGACTCTTATGGTGTTTTTTCCACAAATCTTTATATGTTTCTTGTATTTCAAATGAGTGTTTTCTTATTTGATCTCTAACTCTAAACGATAACTATAACCGTGATAAGAGATAATGTTAGACCATTTGTATCCAATACAAAATGATTATGATATTTAGACAAGTTAATACACCTTGAATTTCTCCAATTATCATAATTTGTGAAATGACTTTCACAAGTCCCTTTTATGCCAAAACTTAACTCGAATTCTTAGTCATATCAATCAAATCATAGAGACTTTGTATTCTTGTTAATTTTAATATCCTCCTTCATTCTGAAATCATTTGCATAATTCAAATAGTTTCAAACTTATGTTTCATTAAGTAAATACACATATTCACTTAAGTCCACAACAAGTTTTTATGAAATAATGATTTCAACTATTTGTTGAAAATACAATACATCACTATGTATAAGTTTCAACAATTCTTTGCATATTATCATTTTACTAGAATGCAGAGTTTTAGTCATTTGCCAAATGAGGCATGGTTTTGCAAAGTCAAAAGATCAAATATCTAAATACCCCAATTTTCGTTATAATGAAAAATATGCAATAACCATTATGACTTAAACAATAGTGTCATTCAATATTTAAACTTGGATATCTTTTAGCATTCTAATCCTTTATAAATGCTTAAACTATTATCATTAACATAATGATGATAATAACCCATTTATAATCGTAATGTGACCATAAAAGGTATCATTCATAAGAACAATACAACTTGCTTGTAACTTATCATATGAATAATAATATCACTAAAATCAAGACACACAAACAAGCATTATAAGTTTTTATTCAAGTCCACTAATCCAAATGATAAACTTTGAGGAAAGGAGTGATGTCAGCATCAACTATCTTGACTGCCATTATCATGCCTCGTTGCCTCATTTCTTTCAGCATTTCTCAAGAAAACAATCTTGTTTTCACAAAATAGGAAAGTATCAAATACTTGTAAAGTCCAATGAGTTTTGTAAGAATAGCATTTATAATTTGTATATATAAAATAAATACATTTTCCATCCATGACCTCCACTATGGTCAATCCATTTTTAGAGTTCTTAACTCTGGCACAAACTCATGAAAGGTGACTGATTCATCTTTCATAATTTAGCCCTGATGACATCTTTGTAGACCGGAGGAATCTAGTGCAGTGCCCCAAACTATCCCAAAGCAGCCCATCATTAAGTAGTTCACATCGTATGCGTGGCGTTCGTCACGCTCATGCATGACTGCTAAGTGATTCTCCAAGTATCCATTTTCTTCCACCTAGTTTGGAAGGAAACTCATCCAACAGCTCATACTTTATGCGCCTGATTTGCGTAAAAACATAATCATAGTCTAGCCTAGCATCCATTGAGTGGCGCAAAGCTTATTGGATGATAATTGAGAAAACACAAGACTTCATGGGGTCATTGGACTATCTCCTAATAGTTCTTATATCAAGAAAGGAAGATCATCAATTACGAGGATATCCGTCAGGCATGGGTAGTAATCTATGAAGTTGGACCCTTCTGTTAAGTTCCACATCAAGCTAGAAAATTCCCATGATCGCAAAGGACCTCAATGGGATAGGCCAAGATCGACTAAGATATTTGTAAAAGACATCTAGACTAAGTTCATAATACGAGTTCAATTCTACAATTGAGCTCCCACTAAAATTGGCATCCCTTGGACGATTTTAGCGATCACATGATCCCTTTAAACTATATCATCCCCGATCATCACGGCCTTTGATACAGCTGCCAGGGTGGACTATATCTATCGATCACATCATCCATGTGACTCATGCTCGATCTTTCGATCTCTAGTGTTCCGAGGCCATGTTTGTACATGCTAGGATCGCTAATCCACCTTAGTGTCTTCGCACTGCATACATGGCTTGCATCCACTATATGCGAATGCAGAGATGTCTAGCACCCGATCATCATGGCTTGCTTCATAACTACGAACTTTCTTAGTGGTGCACACTAAAGGGGTAACACTAAATTGGTATTAATAGGGATCATCCTATCTAGTATGCTACCATTGAGTATCTAATACTAGCACACAATAAGATGTATAAAAGGTATCAACATCACATGTATATAGTGATATGATATGGTCCTTCTTATCACGCCTTGATTTCCATCAAGCGCTCTGGAATAATCTCCATCTTGCCACCGGTTTGATGCCAAGTCCACGACGCCACCAGCAGGTCGTCCATCGGAATGATGACTATTACTATATTACTTAGTAATAGAAAAATAAACTACTTTACCTTGATTACGACCAAGAACATATTAAAGAACATGCCCCCTGCAAAATAAAGTTAGACACCTCTACTTTATCTTTTGTAAGTTTTAGGTGGCTGCTAGGGCTTTTGTGATAAAACCTTTTCGAATCTATGAACATTCCAACCACAACATGGATCGAATAGTTGGCTCTACAACGTGGATCCACCAGTGTCAATGCATGTCTGTTCTTTTCATGAACCACACCTAGTGTCATTGCATGTCAGTTCTTTTCATGAACCATACATGGATCCACCAGTGTTATTGCATGTATGTTCTTCTAAACAAACCACATAAGGATCCACTAGTGTCATTGCATGTCTGTTCTTTTCATGAACCACACCCATTGTCATTGCATGTGTGTTCCTCTAGACAAACCACATAAGGATCCACCAGTGTCATTGGATATGTGTTCTTCTCATGAACCACACATGGATCCACCAGTGTCATTGCATGTCTGTTCTTTTCATGAACCACACCCAGTGTCATTGCATGTGTGTTCCTCTAAACAAACCACATAAGGATCCACCAGTGCCATTGCATGTCTGTTCTTCTCATGAACCACAGCTAGAATCCACCAGTGTCATTGCATGTGTGTTCTTCTCATGAACCACAGCTAGAGTCATTGCATGTGTGTTCTTCTAAACAAACCACACATGGATCCACCCAGTGTGATTGCATGTCTGTTCTTTTCACAGACCACACATGGATCCACCAGTGTCATTGCATGTGTGTTCTTTTCATGAACCACAACTAGAGTCATTGCATGTGTGTTACTTCCATAAACCACACATGGATCCACCTAGTGTGATTGCATGTATGTTCTTTTCATGAACCATAGCTAGAGTCATTGCATGTCAGTTCTTCTCATGAACCACAACCAGTGTCATTGCATGTCTATTCTTCTCACAAACCACATAAGGATCCACCAGTGTCATTGCATTTGTGTTCTTCTAAACAAACCACATAAGGATCCACCAGTGTCATTGCATGTCTATTCTTTTCATTAACCACACCCAGTGTCATTGTATGTGTGTTCTTCTAAACAAACCACAAAAGTCATTTCATGTCTGTTCTTTTCATGAACCACACCCAATGTCATTGCATGTGTGTTCTTCTAAACAAACCACATAAGTCATTGCATGTCTGTTCTTTTCATGAACAACACCCAGTGTCATTGCATGTGTGTTCCTCTAGACAAACCACATAAGGATCCACTGGTGTCATTGCATGTCTATTCTTTTCATGAACCACATAAGGATCCACCAGTGTCATTAGATGTGTGTTCTTGTCATGAACCACACATGGATCCACTAGTGTCATTGCATGTCTGTTCTTTTCATGAATTACAGCTAGAGTCATTGCATGTCTGTTACTTCCATAAACCACGCATGGATCCACCAGTGTTAATGCATGTCTGTTCTTCTCATGAACCATACCCAGTGTCATTGCATGTCAGTTCTTTTCATGAACCACACATGGATCCACCAGTGTTATTGCATGTTTGTTCTTCTAAACAAACCACATAAGGATCCACCAGTGTCATTGCATGTCTGTTATTTTCATGAACCACACCCAGTGTCATTGCATGTGTGTTCCTCTAGACAAACCACATAAGGATCCACCGGTGTCACTGCATGTCTGTTCTTTTCATGAACCACATAAGGATCCACCAGTGTCATTGGATGTGTGTTCTTCTCATGAACCACACATGGATCCACCAGTGTCATTGCATGTCTGTTCTTTTCATGAATCACAACTAGAGTCACTGCATGTGTATTCTTCTAGACAAACCACACATGGATCCACCCAGTGTGATTGCATGTCTTTTATTTTCACATACCACGCATGGATCCACCAGTGTCATTGCATGTCCGTTCTTTTCATGAACCACACCCAGTGTCATTGCATGTGTGTTCCTCTAGACAAACCACATAAGGATCCACCAGTGTCATTGGATGTGTGTTCTTCTCATGAACCACACATGGATCCACCAGTGTCATTGCATGTCTGCTCTTTTCACGAACCACACCTAGTGTCATTGCATGTATGTTCCTCTAAACAAACCACATAAGGACCACCAGTGTCATTGCATGTATGTTCTTCTCATGAACCATAGTTAGAATCCACTAGTGTCATTGCATGTGTGTTCTTCTAAACAAACCACACATGGATCCACCCAGTGTGATTGCACGTATGTTCTTTTCACAGACCACACATGGATCCACCAGTGTCATTGCTTGTGTGTTCTTGTCATCAACCACATCTAGAGTCATTGCATGTGTGTTACTTCCAAAAACCACACATGGATCCACCTAGTGTGATTGCATGTCTGTTCTTTTCATGAACCACAGCTAGAGTCATTGCATGTCATTTCTTCTCATGAACCACAGCTAGTGTCATTGCATGTCTGTTATTCTCACAAACCACATAAGGATCCACCAGTGTCATTGCATGTGTGTTCTTCTAAACAAACCACATAAGGATCCACTAGTGTCATTGCATGTCTGTTCTTTTTCATGAACCACACCCAGTGTCATTGCATATGTGTACTTCTAATAAAAACATATAAGTCATTGCATGTCTTTTTTTCATGAACCACACCCAGTGTCATTGCATGTGTGTTCCTCTAGACAAAACAAATAAGGATCCACCGGTGTCACTGCATGTCTGTTCTTTTCATGAACCACATAAGGATCCACCAGTGTCATTGGATGTGTGATCTTCTCATGAACCACACATGGATCCACTAGTGTCATTGCATGTTTGTTCTTTTCATGAATCACAGCTAGAGTCATTGCGTGTCTGTTATTTCCATAAACCACACATGGATCCACCTAGTGTGGTTGCATGTCTCTTCTTTTCATGAACCACAGCTAGATTCATTGCATGTCAGTTCTTCTCATGAACCATAGCCAGTGTCATTGCATGTCTATTCTTCTCACAAACCACATAAGGATCCACCAGTGTCATTGCATGTGTGTTCTTCTAAACAAACCACATAAGGATCCACCAGTGTCATTGTATGTATGTTCTTTTCATGAACAACACCCAGTATCATTGCATGTGTGTTCTTCTAAACAAACCACATAAGTCATTGCATGTGTTCTTTTCATGAACCACACCCAGTGTCATTGCATGTGTGTTCCTCTAGACAAACCACATAAGGATCCACTGGTGTCACTGCATGTCTGTTCTTTTCATGAACCACATAAGGAACCACCAGTGTCATTGGATGTGTGTTCTTCTCATGAACCACACATGGATCCACCACTGTCATTGCATGTCTATTCTTTTCATGAATCATAGTTAGAGTCATTGCATGTCTGTTACTTCCATAAACCACACATGGATCCACCAGTGTCATTGCATGTCTGTTCTTTTCATGAACAACAGCTAGAGTCCTTGCATGTCAGTTCTTTTCATGAACCACACATGGATCCATCAGTGTTATTGCATGTCTGTTCTTCTAACAAACCACATAAGGATCCACCAGTGTCATTGCATGTCTGTTCTTTTCATGAACAACACCCAGTGTCATTGCATCTGTGTTCCTCTAGACAAACCACATAAGGATCCACCAGTGTCATTGGATGTGTGTTCTTCTCATGACCCACACATGGATCCACCAGTGTCATTGCATGTCTGTTCTTTTCATGAACCACACCAAGTGTCATTGGATGACTATTCCTCTAAACAAACCACATAAGTATCCACCAGTGTCATTGCATGTTTGTTCTTTTCATGAACCACACATGGATCCACCAGTGGCATTTCATGTGTGTTCTTTTCATGAACCACAGCTAGAGTCATTGCATGTGTGTTCTGCTAAACAAACCACACATGGATCCACCCAGTGTGATTGCATGTCTGTTCTTTTCACAGACCACACATGGATCCACCAGTGTCATTGCATGTGTGTTCTTTTCATGAACCACAGCTAGAGTCATTGCATGTGTGTTACTTCCATAAACCACACATGGATCCACCTAGTGTGATTGCATGTATGTTATTTTCATGAACCATAGCTAGAGTCATTGCATGTCAGTACTTCTCATGAACCACAGCCAGTGTCATTGCATGTATATTCTTCTCACAAACCACATAAGGATCCACCAGTGTCATTGCATGTGTGTTCTTCTAAACAAACCACATAAGGATCCACCAGTGTCATTACATGTATGTTGTTTTCATCAACCACACACCAGTTTCATTGCATGTGTGTTCTTCTAATCAAGACATATAAGTCATTGCATGTCTGTTCTTTTCATGAACCACACCCAGTGTCATTGCATGTGTGTTCCTCTACACAAACCACATAAGGATCCACCGGTATCACTGCATGTCTGTTCTTTTCATGAACCACATAAGGATCCACCAGTGTCATTGCATGTGTGTTCTTCTCATGAACCACACATGGATCCACCAGTGTCACTGCATGTCTGTTCTTTTCATAATCACATCTAGAGTCATTGCATGTCTGTTACTTCCATAAACCACACATGGATCCACCAGTGTCATTGCATGTGTGTTCTTTTCATGAACCAGAACTAGAGTCATTGCATGTCAGTTCTTTTCATGAACCACACATGGATCCACCAGTGTTATTTCATGTCTGTTCTTCTAACAAACCACATAAGGATCCACCAGTGTCATTGCATGTCTGTTCTTTTCATGAACAACACCCAGTGTCATTGCATGTGTGTTCCTCTAGACAAACCACATAAGGATCCACCAGTGTCATTGGACGTGTGTTATTCTCATGAACCACACATGGATCCACCAGTGTCATTGCATGTCTGTTCTTTTCATGAACCACACCCAGTGTCATTGCATGTCTGTTCCTATAAACAAACCACATAAGTATCCACCAGTGTCATTGCATGTCTGTTCTTTTCATGAACCACACATGGATCCACAAGTGTCATTGCATGTGTGTTCTTTTCATGAACCACAGCTAGAGTCATTGCATGTGTGTTCTTCTTAACAAACCACACATGGATTCACCCAGTGTGATTGCATGTCTGTTCTTTTCACAGACCACACATGGATCCACCAGTGTCATTGCATGTGTGTTCTTTTCAGGAACCACAGCTATAGTCATTGCATGTGTGTTACTTCCATAAAGCACACATGGATCCACCTAGTGTGATTGCATGTCTGTTCTTTTCATGAACCACAGCTAGAGTCATTGCATGTCAGTTCTTCTCATGAACCACAACCAGTGTCATTGCATGTTTGTTCTTCTCACAAATCACATAAGGATCCACCAGTGTCATTGCATGTGTGTTCTTCTAAACAAACCACATAAGGATCCACCAGTGTCATTGCATGTCTGTTCTTTTCATGAACCACGCCCAGTGTCATTGCATGTGTGTTCTTCTAAACAAACCACATAAGTCATTGCATGTCTGTTTTTTCATGAACCACACCCAGTGTCATTGCATGTGTGTTCCTCTAGACAAAACACATAAGGATCCACCGGTGTCACTTCATGTCTGTTCTTTTCATGAACCACATAAGGATCCACCAGTGTCATTGGATGTGTGATCTTCTCATGAACCACACATGGATCCACCAGTGTCATTGCATGTCTATTCTTTTCATGAATCACAGCTAGAGTCATCGCGTGTCTGTTATTTCCATAAACCACACATGGATCCACCTAGTGTGATTGCATGTCTCTTCTTTTCATGAACCACAGCTAGATTCATTGCATGTCAGCTCTTCTCATGAACCATAGCCAGTGTCATTGCATGTCTATTCTTCTCACAAACCACATAAGTATCCACCAGTGTCATTGCATGTGTGTTCTTCTAAACAAATCACATAAGGATCCACCAGTGTCATTGTATGTATGTTCTTTTCATGAACAACACCCAGTATCATTGCATGTGTGTTCTTCTAAACAAACCACATAAGTCATTGCACGTGTTCTTTTCATGAACCACACCCAGTGTCATTGCATGTGTGTTCCTCTAGACAAACCACATAAGGATCCACCGGTGCCACTACATGTCTGTTCTTTTCATGAACCACATAAGGAAACACCAGTGTCATTGGATGTGTGTTCTTCTCATGAACCACACATGGATCCACAAGTGTCATTGCATGTCTATTCTTTTCATGAATCATTGCTAGAGTCATTGCATGTCAGTTACTTCCATAAACCACACATGGATCCACCAGTGTCATTGCATGTCTGTTCTTTTCATGAACAACAGCTAGAGTCATTGCATGTCAGTTCTTTTCATGAACCACACATGGATCCACCAGTGTTATTGCATGTCTGTTCTTCTAACAAACCACATAAGGATCCACCAGTGTCATTGCATGTCTGTTCTTTTCATGAACAACACCCAGTGTCATTGCATGTGTGTTCCTCTAGACAAACCACATAAGGATCCACCAGTGTCATTGGATGTGTGTTCTTCTCATGACCCACACATGGATCCACCTATGTCATTGCATGTCTGTTCTTTTCATGAACCACACGAAGTGTCCTTGGATGTCTGTTCCTCTAAACAAACCACATAAGTATCCACCAGTGTCATTGCATGTTTGTTCTTTTCATGAACCACACATGGATCCACCAGTGTCATTTCATGTGTGTTCTTTTCATGAACCACAGCTAGAGTCATTGCATGTGTGTTCTTCTAAACAAACCACACATGGATCCACCCAGTGTGATTGCATGTCTGTTCTTTTCACAGACCACACATGGATCCAACAGTGTCATTGCATGTGTGTTCTTTTCATGAACCATAGCCAGAATCATTGCATGTGTGTTACTTCCATAAACCACACATGGATCCACCTAGTGTGATTGCATGTATGTTCTTTTCATGAACCATAGCTAGAGTCATTGCATGTCAGTACTTCTCATGAACCACAGCCAGTGTCATTGCATGTCTATTATTCTCACAAACCATATAAGGATCCACCAGTGTCATTGTATGTGTGTTCTTCTAAACAAACCACATAAGGATCCACCAGTGTCATTGCATGTATATTCTTTTCATGAACCACACCCAGTGTCATTGCATGTGTGTTCTTCTAATCAAAACATATAAGTCATTGCATGTCTATTCTTTTCATGAACCACACCCAGTGTCATTGCATGTGTGTTCCTCTAGACAAACCACATAAGGATCCACCGGTGTCACTGCATGTCTGTTCTTTTCATGAACCACATAAGGATCCACCAGTGTCATTGGATGTGTGTTCTTCTCATGAACCACACATGGATCCACCAGTGTCACTGCATGTCTATTCTTTTCATGAATCACATCTAGAGTCATTGCATGTCTGTTACTTCCATAAACCACACATGGATCCAGCAGTGTCATTGCATGTGTGTTCTTTTCATGAACCACAGCTAGAGTCATTGCATTTCAGTTCTTTTCATGAACCACAGATGGATCCACCAGTGTTATTGCATGTCTGTTCTTCTAACAAACCACATAAGGATCCACCAGTGTCATTGTATGTCTGTTCTTTTCATGAACAACACCCAGTGTCATTGCATGTGTGTTCCTCTAGACAAACCACATAAGGATCCACCAGTGTCATTGGATGTGTGTTCTTCTCATGAACCACACATGGATCCACCAGTGTCATTGCATGTCTGTTCTTTTCATGAACCACACTAGTGTCATTGCATGCCTGTTCCTCTAAACAAACCACATAAGTATCCACCAGTGTCATTGCATGTCTGTTCTTTTCATGAACCACACATGGATCCACAAGTGTCATTGCATGTGTGTTCTTTTCATGAACCACAGCTAGAGTCATTGCATGTGTGTTCTTCTAAACAAACCACACATGGATCCACCCAGTGTGATTGCATGTCTGTTCTTTTCACAGACCACACATGGATCCACCAGTGTTATTGCATGTGTGTTCTTTTCAGGAACCATAGCTAGAGTCATTGCATGTGTGTTACTTTCATAAACCACACATGGATCCACCTAGTGTGATTGCATGTCTGTTCTTTTCATGAACCACAGCTAGAGTCATTGCATGTCAGTTCTTCTCATGAACCACAACCAATGTCATTGCATGTTTGTTCTTCTCACAAATCACATAAGGATCCACCAGTGTCATTGCATGTGTGTTCTTCTAAACAAACCACATAAGGATCCACCAGTGTCATTTCATGTCTGTTCTTTTCATGAACCACACCCAGTGTCATTGCATGTGTGTTCTTCTAAACAAACCCCATAAGTCATTGCATGTCTGTTCTTTTCATGAACCACACCCAGAGTCATTGCATGTGTGTTCCTCTAGACAAACCACATAAGGATCCACTGATGTCAATACATGTCTGTTCTTTTCATGAACCACATAAGGATCCACCAGTGTCATTGGATGTGTGTTCTTCTCATGAACCACACATGGATCCACCAGTGTCATTGCATGTCTGTTCTTTTCATGAATCACAGCTAGAGTCATTGCATGTCTGTTACTTCCATAAACCACACATGGATCCAGCAGTGTCATTGCATGTCTGTTCTTTTCATGAACCACATCCAGTGTCATTGCATGTGTGTTCCTCTAGACAAACCACATATGGATCCACCAGTGTCATTGCATGTCTATTCTTTTCATGAACCACAGCTAGAGTCATTGCATGTGTGTTCTTCTCATGAACCAGAACCAGTGTCATTGCATGTCTGTTCTTTTCACAAACCACATAAGGATCCACCAATGTCATTGCATGTGTGTTCTTCTAAACAAAGCACATAAGGATCCACCAGTGTCATTGCATGTCTGCTCTTTTCATGAACCACACCCAGTGTCATTGCATGTGTGTTCTTTTAAACAAACCACATAAGTCATTGCATGTCTGTTCTTTTCATGAACCACACCCAGTGTCATTGCATGTGTGTTCCTCTAGACAAACCACATAAGGATCGACTAGTGTCACTGCATGTCTGTTCTTCTCATGAACCACATAAGGATCCACAAGTGTCATTGGATGTGTGTTCTTCTCATGAACCACAAATGGATCCACCAGTGTGATGGCACAATGCATGACGCCTAGAAAAGTGCTGGTGCGTGGTTGATGTAGAGCTCGTTGGGAACCCCAAGAGGAAGGTATGATGAGCGCAGCAGCAAGTTTCCCTCAGTTATGAAACCAAGGTTTAATCGAACCAGTAGGAGCAAGGAAACACCCCAAAGGTGTTACTAGCTGAGCTTTGGCAGGGCGCACTACCGGTGCTAGTAGCAATGTGGAGACCTGCACAACACAACCACAGAACTTTGTCCCCAACTTGCGATGAGGTTGTCAATCTCACTGTGTTTTGCGGAAAACAAAGGATTAAACTTATCGAATAGAAAGAAGTAAAAGTTTGCAGAAAGTAAACACAAAGCAGTAAACAGTTTATAGATTGTATGTAAAGAAAAGGACCGGGATCCATAGTTCACTAGAGGTGGCTCTCCTTAGATAAATAACATGCTGGGTGAACAAATTACAGTGGGGCAATTGACAGACATCGAGAAAGCAATACATGCATATACTAATCATCTTGACTCCTTTGAGACTTGATTGGGCATTACAACATTATACATAGACTGCCATCCAACTGCATCTATGACTAATAATCCACCTTCAGGTTATCATCCGAACCCACTCCAGTATTAAGTTACAAGCAACAGATTATTGCTTTACGAACTGCGTGTAAAGTAAACAATACGATTGTTCTATGAACAAAGGATTGTTGTTTTCTCCCTAGTAGCAACAACACATCTAGTACCTTAGAGATTTCTGTCACTTCCCCAGATTACCATAGGCATGAACCCACTATCGAGCATAAATACTAACTCGTGGAGTTGCTAGCATCTACTTGGTCAAGATAGCTACTAACAACGGAAAGCATGCAAGATCACAAATAACAAAGACATGATAGAATCAATAATCAATCTGAAATATCATCTCAATATCCATCGGATCCCCGCAAACACAACATGCAGAATTACAAATAGATGATCTTGATCATGAACGGAGCTCACAAGATCTAGACATGAAAGCACAAAGGAGGAGAACCAGCCATCTAGCTACTACATGGATCCGTAGTCCAAGGATGAACTACTCATGCATCACACCAGAGGCTTGCATGGTGATGAAGAAGGCCTCCAGGGTTAATTCCCCTCTCCGGCAGGGTGCCGGGAAGAGCTTCAGATCCCTCCCGATCTAGGGATGGAAATCACGGCGGCTACAGACTCTTTCGTGGATTTTTGATAGGGTACTTAGGGTTTACGTCCCGAGGGCATTTTATAGTTGGAAGGGGAGGCCGAGGGGGTGCCAGGGATGGCCTCACCACCCCATGGCGCGGGCCAGGCTGGGTTGTGTGGCCAGGTGGTGTGGTGGCCCCTGGCCCCTCTCTGTCTCGTACTCTGGCATCTGATGACTTCCGGAAAAATAGGCACTTTGGCTTTTGTCCCGTTGAATTCCGAGAATATTCATTTTCTGACTTTCCTGGAACCAAAAACAGCAGAAAACAGGCAGCTGGCACTATGGCTCTTGTTAATAGGTTAGTCCAAGAAATCAGATGAAAAGTACTCCAAAGTTCGAACAAAACACAAGAAAGTGGATAAAACCAAGCATGGAACATCAAAAATTATAGATACATTTGCAATGTATCAACATCCCCAAGCTTAACTCCTGCTCGTCCTCGAGTAGGTAAGTGATAAAAAGAAAGAATAATTTTTGAGGTGACATGCACCATCAAAGACTTGATCAAAGTATTTGTAAAACATTCAAAGCTGGGATCATAGTACTTCAATCATAACATGAAAGACAAAGTTCTAGCAATAAGACAAAGAAACTATGACGCAACATGAAAAGGCACAAACAAAAGATTCATGAATAACAATGCTTTGCAAGACGTTTGTTTGTTTCACATAAAGAAAACATAGCATAAAAGTATTTAGCTTGTCCCTCAATAGAATAGCAAATATAAATGCATAGGACACCTTCAAAGTTCATAAGAGTGACTAGATACAATAGTTTAAAACAAGTAATATCAAAGTATGCATCAATCAACTAGTCTTGGGACAATGCACATATAACTAAGAATGGCCACTATGCTCTCAAAGTAGGTGCATAAAGATAGAAGGTGGAGACTCAATATAATGGTGGAAGAAAGGCCTTCATAGAAGGAAGTAGGGATTCAAGTCTCATAAAGAGCTTCCAAAAATTATGGTACTTATAGCTTTCAGCTATCATTGCCCCTTTCATAAGCATCTTGAAGTGATTAAGGTTAAAGTGAACAAACTATGGTGTACATGCTTGATGAAGTATAAGTCAAAAATCTCATGTCCCTTGTATACGAGGGCCGCTCCTCATGCTACTCAAGTTCAGTCACCGGTAAGTTCTTGTCATCGTAAGTACATGTGTATCATAGAGAACCGCCAACGGGGTACCCCTTGCCCGATTATACGGAAGAATCCCCATATCAAAATGACAAGGCAAGCAGACAACGAGCATCTCAACAATCTTCTTATTTACCATGGGAATATGGTGCTTTATTTAGGAACAAAATTTTCTTCATTACCACTTTCAGTTTCAGCATTAGAGATAGATATACTATTAGGATCTATAGCAGGTTCAGAGGGTTCTACAACAGTTTTATGTTTCTTTTTCCTTTTCTTTCGAGTAGAACCACTATTTTCAGCTTGTTGAGAATCCTGCTCAATTCTTTTGGGATGCCCCTCAAGATATAGAGGATCCTGGGTAGCAGCTCCACTTCTAGTTCTAATTTCATAAGCATGTTTTTCTTTAGCGGCATTAACTAGCAAGTCTTTTTGCACTTTAACAAGTTGATATATTTGAGTTTGAACCATTTGAAAGTGTTTAACAATCATTTTAACATCATTAGAGGTTCTTTCCACAATATCTTTCAACTCAAAAATAGCTATAGTGTTTTCCATTAGATGATTTTGCACCCTTTTATTAAAGTTATCTTGCTTAACAATAAAATATCAAATTCTTGTAAGCATTGATCAGGAGGTTTAGAGTAAGGGATATCACCTTCATCAAAGTGTTGGAGAGAGTGTACCTCAATAGTGGATGAGTAGGGAATAGGCTTACATAATTCTTCTATAGGAGGTAAATTCTTGACATCTGCAGCTTTAATTCCCTTCTCCTTAAGACATTTCTTAGCTTCCTTCATCACTTCATCATTTAATTCAATAACTCCCCTCTTCTTTGATGTTGGAATAGGCACTGGAATAGATGGTTCAGATACAATTACTTCAGGTATAGCTTGTTTAGGAGGAGTCCAATCTTCATAATTCTTGCTTACTTTAGCCATTAATTCCTCAGCTTCCTTAGGAGTCCTATTCCTGAAAACACATTCAGCACAACTGTCTAGGTATGTCCTAGATTCCTCGGTTAGTCCATTATAAAATATATCAAGAAGCTCATTCTTAGGTAATGGACTTACAGCCTATGCATGAATCAAAGCACAAAACCTTGCCCAAGATGCGGGCAATACCTCTTTTTCTCCCTGTTTAAAATCAAAAAGTTCCTGCAAAAATAGCATGTCTAGCACTGGGAGGAAAATATTTATGCAGGAAAGTACTAATCAAGCACTCAGGGCTATCAATAGATCTAGGAGGTAAATTACTAAACCAAGTTTTAGCTTCTCCTTTCAGCGAAAAGGGGAAAATCTTAGCAACAAAGTAAGTACGCATCTTAATATCATCAGAAAACAAGCCACTCATGGTAGAAAGTTCATTCATATGTGCTACCGCACTTTCATTCTTAGTCCCACAAAAAGGTTCTTTCTCGACAATAGCTATGTAAGATAGATCGAGAGAGAAATCATAATCTTCATCTATAATGTTTATGGGAGAAGCAGCAAACTTAGCAGCAGGAGATAATTTGGGTCTAATAGTACGCCTCTCAAGGAGACTCTTAGCAGTGCTCCTATCATGGGTGTCCTTACATTCTTTAATAAACTCATCGGTCATCTCAACATAACCATCTTCAATATCATAACTCTCACTAGACTCAAGTGAGCTAACAGGTGTGGTAGTGTCTTCATTAGGAGTTTCGGTATTTCCAGCTATAGTTCTAGAAATCGTAGCATCTAGGAAAGGAACTAATGAACCACTCTTATCAAGCACAGTAGAAGCAGCATCATAAGCATCAGAAGTTTTAGATTTAGCAGTAGTAGCAGTGTGTGTAGCATGTGTATGTGGTGGTGTAAGGAACTTACTCAGAACAGACGGTGAATCAAGAGCAACAGAGGTGTTCAGAACCGTACCTCTTCTTGTAGTGGATGGTAAAATAGGAACCTTGCCATCACGAGACTTACCCATGATGGATGGATAACGGCGAACAATAGAGAATTCCAAGTGAACTTGATAAATAAAGCTATGGTCCCCGGCAACAGCACCAGAAAATAGTCTTGATGACCCACAAGTATAGGGGGTGTATCGCAGTATTTTCGAGGGAAGTGAAACCCAATTTATTGATTTGACACAAGGGGAGCCAAAGAATATTTATCACCTTAACAACTGAGTTGTCAATTCAGATGCACCTGGAATCAATCTTGCTCACAGCAGTTTATCAGTAGCAACAGTTTTGTAGTAAGAATAGTAAAGTAACAGCAGTAGCAAAGCAAAGACAGTAGTAACAAAAGCAGTAACAGTGGGATTCGAGTGCGGTCGGCATAGGAATAGATGGATGGGCGTTGCATGGACAAGAAAATTCACATAGCAATCAGAACATAGGGAAATTGCAGATAAATAAGATAAAGCATCCAAGTACTAGACAATCCTAGGCATGTGTTCCCTATATAGTCATATGTGCTCGCAATGAGAACTTGCACAACATCTTTTGTCCTGGTAGCCTGTTTGCAGCGGGGCCTCTAGGGAACTACTGGCAATTAAGGTTCTCCTTTTAATAGAGCACCGGAGCAAAGCATTAACACTCCGTGAACACATGTGATCCTCACATCAAAGCCATTCCCTTCCGGTTATCCTGATTTCTGTCACTTCGGGGCCATAGGTTCCGGACAACAACGTGTGTATACAACTTGCAGATAAGACCAAGAACAATACTATCATAATGAATCAATAAAATGTTCAGATCTGAGATCATGGCACTCGGGCCCTAGTGACAAGCATTAAGCACAACAAGTCGCAACAAAGTCATAAAGCACTAATAAAAGATACTAGGCACCATGCCCTAACAATCTGATGCCATTACATGAACGATCTGATCCAATGCCTACCATCCCCATAGCCTACAACGGGGGATTACTCACTCATAGATGGGGGAAACATGGATGGTCGATGGAGAAGCAATGGTGATGATGATGGCGATGATATCCTCCAATTCCCCATCCCGGCAGGGTGCCTGAACGGAGTTTCTGGTGCTGTTTCGTGGAATCTGGTGGTGGCGGCGGAGCGGAACTCCTTCTGGAAAAACGCCGAACCCCCCGAAGTTTTTATGTCAGAAGGCTCCTTATAAGCGAAGAGAGAGGCCTCGGGGGTGCCTGGGGGGCCCACACCACCCCCTGGCACGGCCTGGCCTGTCCCGCGCCACCAGGTGGTGTGGCCACCCCCTGGCTCTTCTCCGTCTCGTATTCTGGATCCTGGAGTCTTCGGGTGAAATAGGATTTTTGGCATATTTTCTGGGATTTTTCCTGATAGTTGGTTTTCTGCACAAAAAGTAGACACCAAGGCAATTCTGCTGAAAACAGCGTTAGTCCGCATTAGTTGTATCCAAATCACACAAGTATAGAGGACAAACAATAGCAAAAGTGTTCGGGAAAGTAGATACGTTTTGGACGTATCAACTCCCCCAAGCTTAGCTTATTGCTTGTCCTCAAGCAATTCAGTTGAAAACTGAGTGCGATAAAAGAACTTTCATGAACACATTTGCTTCATATGATGTAAATATTCTCAGCAATGTGATCAACTACTTGGACAATTCATAATAAAGAGTATGCAACTGAGTCTACTTAATAGTCATTGCAAGCTATGAAGAGATTCCAACTCAAGAATAATAAGTAGCACGAAGCACAAACGTAAGCAACATTACAATGCTCATAAAAAGGTATGATAGAGTGGTATCTCGCTTGCCTTTGATTATGAATGCCAAGGCACCTCTGAAGTTCAAGTGATAACTAGAAGTAAAGATATCAAGGATACAAGCATCAAAGTCATAACGCAAATAATCAAGTAATGGAACAAACACAAAGAATGACAACTATGCTCTCAAGAAGGTGCTCAAAGAATATGTGGAGACTCAACAAGTAGAAGAAAAGGTTTTGAATAATTTGAAAGGCTTCCAAATGCTGAAAGTATGGTACTCGTTAGCTTTGAGCTCTCATTGCCCCTATCATATGCATCTTGAATGTGGTTAAGGTGAAAGTGAGGTCTAATCTGAGTTATATGCTTGACAGACTATAAACTGAAAATCCCAAGTCCCTTGAGTACGAGGGCTGCTCATAATGCTACTCAACTTTAGTTACCGGTAAGTTCTTGTCATCGTAAGTATGTGCGTATCATTGATAACCGCCAACGGGGTACCCCTTGCCCGATGATACGGAAGAATCCCCATATCAAAATGACAAGGCAAGCAGACAATGAGTATCTCGGCAATCTTCTTATTTACCATGGGAAAATGGTGCTTTTTTCTCTCTTTCCTCTTTTCATAAATCTTTTTTTTCTTTTTCTCAATAGCTATCTCTCTCTTTTTTTATAAGAAGAATGCTTCATAGATATCATTATGGTTACGCTGTAGGTTTCCACCATGTCAGCATGGATTAGACCAGCGGCCCAGGCGTTTCTCTAACACACATACATAACTCCATGGACTTACAAGCTCCCCTTTTATTTCACACCGACGACATCCTCAAACAAAAGAGCAAGGTATCAACTGGGTATATATTTACAAGTGTTGAAAGTGTTCCCCGTGACAGCACGGTTCTGCTAATCCCCAGCCTATAATTTGCAAGCATATAACTTTCATGGAGAGTTCACAATGGTTCAGGTTTATTAAGTGCAGGAAATAAAGTGTGCCATCAAGTTCGTGAGAGCTTTACTAACTAGTTTTCCCATAACAGACAAACATTTTATTCGGAAGAAAACAAGGCATATTGAATATGCACGGAGGTAGCAAATGATGCTAATGGGTAGGTATGGTGGACACTTTGGAAATATTTGGTTTAGGGGAGTTGGAAACATGAGTAAAACACTCAGTGGAAGTGAAGGCTAGCAAAAGTAAGGGAGCGACAAACGAGAGAGCAATAGCTGTCATTATCATGCTTGCAACAAAACAGGACTACTCATGGCATGAAAATGATTCAAGATCCTCAAGGCAAAATAATTCATCAAGGCTGAACTGATTATCACAGTCTTGTGCATGCATGAGCATGTGCCAAGTCAATTCAAATGAAACATTCAGAGGAGGATACCACGGTGTCATACCAATTTATGAATAGAGCAATGCAAGCAAACATTCATAAGACATGCTACAAACTATTAGCGAGCTGGAGCTAATCATAAGAAAGGAAGAACTACTAAGCATCCAAAGATGACATACACCCTACTTGAATGGACCAAGCAAGCCCACAGTGATGAGTATATGTACAAAAATGAAAACAAATAGAGTTCGTTACCAGCCTCTTACCGTGCCTCAAGTAGTCATTGATCCTCATTATTGCTCTTCACTTGTGTGGCTTGAATAATAATATGAAACCAATATCCACTGAGGACTGCCGAACCTTGTAGAAAAATCGCAAAAACCAAAGAAGAACGACAAATATTTTTGGTGTTTTCGATTTTTAAACAAGAACCAAAAGAGAAAAACAAGCAAAGCAAAATCTTTTTGGGTTTTTCGAATAGTTCGAACAAAGCAAAAAGGGAAAAACAAACCAAGGCAAAAAGAAGAAGCAAACCAAAGAGAAACAACAAAAATATTTTTGGTCTTTTTGTGTTTTAGAAAGCAAAAGCAAAGAAGAACGAAAACTAAAAAGAGAACGAAAACATGAATATACAAAGTACCGACGCAACATGATATGGAGATGAGTGCGGTGTCGGCGTACCTCCCCCTAAGCTTAGGCTTTTGGCCTAAGTGGGTATCAATCCCAAGCCGGCTAGGATGAAGTGTCACCGTGGTACGACGAGGAGGTACCCTCGTCCTGGTGCGAGCTCGAGTACGTCCCTCCGTAATGTGCGGAGTAATCATAGGAGGGCACATCCTCCTGGTGCTGCTCGTGGAAACCCAGCAAGCGAAGCTGCTCGTCCACCTCCTCCTTGGAGTGCGACCATGGTCTCCTGTGAACACTAAACAAAGCAGGCTGTGGCAAAAGGATCTCCCTTTCATCCCCGTCAGTGAAAAGCATCCTATATACTAGATTTTTCAAATCAGAGGTAGCAGTGACAAAGTGATGAGTTTTCATGGCAGCAAGGTCAAGCCTCTGTGGTGCCAGCATAGCATCATCGGGATCCACTGAAAGACCTAATGCATTAACTACACGCGAGGTAATGATGCCCCCATAGATAGGTCCCCTAGCAGCTAGGCGGCGAGCAATAAGCGAGCCAAGATTGTACTGAGTATCATTGTTGAGTGCAGCAGCAAGGAAAGCTAAATGATAGTTGGAGATATTACTAGTATTCTCCCTACCCAATACACTAGTGGCAAGATAGTATGCAAAGTATCTAAGAGCAGGGAGTTGGACATTTCTTATCTTTCCGCGCTGTGCTACGCGGTCATCATCATTGGTCACCCCTCGGTAAAGCTCCAACAAATCAGTGGGTCGCCCTTGAATTTTCTGCACGGTCCCTGTCATACGCACACCTACAATACTACAAAATCTCTCTAAAGGCATGGTGAAGGGCAGATCATAGATTTTAAAAGAGACAGTAGATTGATAGGGTGTGTTAGTAAATGCGAAGCTCTCAACAAAACTTTTGGTGAGCATAGCGTATTGTGCACTCTCATGTTGCATATAAGAGGTCAAACCAACCCTCTCGATCAGTAGCAAGAAATCATCAAGAATACATGCAGCTTGCAAGAAAGTAAAACAAGGAAAAGAGGATGGGTGAGCATCCCCATCATCCCTTTCACTGCCAATACGGGTTGCAATGAGGTCTTCATTGTATGATGGCCTAGCTTTAGAGGCTGTTCTTGAGGGCCTCGACCTCCTAGGTGCATCACTCTCAAATATCTCTCCAAAAGTATGGTTGTTCATGCTTGGTATTCTGAAATTTAAACACCTATTAAACAAGTGATTGCAAAGTAAATATAAAGAAGGATTCTACTCATAGGGACTTGCAAGAGGCCTAAACATGCATCAAAACTATATCGCTAAGCATCAAACAAGCTTACAAGCTCTCATAACCAGTCACCTACAGCAGCAAAATACTGAACATATAATCCACTAAACACAAATCTACTTGGACAAGGGGAGGAGTCACATACCAGGGAACAAATGCTCCAAATTTCAGCAAGAAAGATGGGCTAAGCAAGGAGATCAAAAAAACGAGAGCAAGCACAGCAGGAATGCGATTTTGAGCTATGAACTAGAGCTTACTCGGGAGAGAGAAGAAAGTGGCAGGTGAGAGAGTTGGTGGGGGGCCAGGGGTGGCCCACACCAGGGCATGGCGCCACCCAAGGCTGGCCGCACCACCATGTGGTGTGCCTGCCTGGTGGGCCCAACTGGTACCTACCAGGTACTCCTCTGCCCCTTTTTTCACGTAAAAATTTAATATGAATTTTCTGAAATTTTTCGAGACACATTATTTTTGGGCATTTTTCAGAAATAGAAGAATGATTTTTCTGACAGACAGGTTTTTTCTTTTTGGAAACATGATGCAAGGACAAAACAAGGCTAGAACTACAGAAGTTATAACATGCAAGCAACTAACAACAAAAGAAAGCTAAACGAAAGCTAAAACTAAAATGCAAAGGATAGAAATAAATGGAGATAATCATAATGAAAACATTGTTTTGCTCAATGGAATCCTTTTGTTAACAAGGTTGATCAAGTCTTGCTACCAAAACAATTGCATATGAGACAAAACTTTGTATTCCACTAATGATTATGTTACCTCAACCTTGATAGCAATGGTCCCAATCATAATAGTTTCAAATTTTTCTCTTGGTATGGGACAATATATTTCTCCAACTTGAATGCCTTCAACATGTTCAATTGAATTCAAACCATAAGTACTTTCAATCTTCTTGGGGAAATAGACAGTATGTTCCTTGTCATTAACATTGAAGGTCACCTTTCCTTGATTACAATTAATAACAGCTCCTGCAGTATTAAGAAAAGGTCTCCCAAGAATAATAGACATATTATCATCTTCAGGCATTTCAAGCACAACAAAATCAGTTAGTATCAAGCAATTGTGAGCCAGCTGAACAGGTACATCCTCACATATACCCACAGGAATAGTGGTAGCTTTATCAGCCATTTGCAAAGATATATCAGTTGGTATTAATTTTTCAAGTTGAAGCCTCTTATAGAGAGAGAAAGGCATAACACTAACTCCAGCTCCCAAATCACACAAAGCAGTTCTAACATAACTGTTCTTAATAGAGCAAGGGATAGTTGGAATCCCTGGGTCTCCAAGTTTCTTAGGAACCTTACCATTGAAGCAATAATTAGCAAGTAAAGTAGAAATTTCTTCATTAGGGATCTTCCTTTTATTCGAGACAATGTCCTTCATATACTTTGAGTAAGGAGGCAATTTAATAGCATCAGTCAAAGGAATTTGCAAGAATAAAGGCTTCATGCACTCACAAAACTTATTATAGTGTTCATCTTCCTTTGACTTGTGTTTCTTATCGGGGAAAGGCATAGGTTTTTGGACCCAAGGTTCACTTTCACTACCATGTTTCTTAGCAATAAAATCTTCTTTGGTGTATTTAGTATCCTTAGTGTGGTTTTAGGTTCTTCTTCAACTTTTTCTTCATTAGGAACAACATTTTCTTCATTACCACTTTCAGTTTCAGCATCAGAGATAGATATACTATTAGGATCTATAGCAGGTTTAAAGGGTTCTAAAACAGTTTTATGTTTCTTTTTCCTTTTCATACGAGTAGAACCACTATTTTTAGCTTGTTGAGAATCCTGCTCAATTCTTTTGGGATGCCCCTCAGGATATAGAGGATCCTGGGTAGCAGCTCCACTTCTCGTTCTAATTTCATAAGCATGTTTTTCTTTAGCAGCATTAACTAGCAAGTCTTTTTGCACTTTAACGAGTTGATCTATTTGAGTTTGAACCATTTGAAAGTGTTTAACAATCATTTTAACATCATTAGAGGTTCTTTCCACAATATCTTTCAACTCAACAATAGCTCTAGTGTTTTCCATTACATGATTTTGCACCCTTTTATTAAAGTTATCTTGCTTAACAATAAAATATCAAATTCTTGTAAGCATTGATCAGGAGGTTTAGAGTAAGGGATATCACCTTCATCAAAGTGTTGGAGAGAGTGTACCTCAATAGTGGATAAGTAGGGAATAGGCTTACATAATTCTTCTATAGGAGGTAAATTCTTGACATCTGCAGCTTTAATTCCCTTCTCCTTAAGACATTTCTTAGCTTCCTTCATCACTTCATCATTTAATTCAATAACTCCCCTCTTCTTTGATGTTGGAACAGGCACTAGAATAGATGGTTCAGATACAATTACTTCAGGTATAGCTTGTTTAGGAGGATTCCAATCTTCATAATTCTTGCTTATTTTAGCCATTAATTCCTCAGCTTCCTTAGGAGTCCTATTCCTGAAAACACATTCAGCACAACTGTCTAGGTATGTCCTAGATTCCTCGGTTAGTCCATTATAAAATATATCAAGAAGCTCATTCTTAGGTAATAGACTTACAGCCTATGCATGAATCAAAGCACAAAACCTTGCCCAAGATGCGGGCAATACCTCTTTTTCTCCCTGTTTAAAATCAAAAAGTTCCTGCAAAAATAGCATGTCTAGCACTGGGAGGAAAATATTTATGCAGGAAAGTACTAATCAAGCACTCAGGGCTATCAATAGATCTAGGAGGTAAATTACTAAACCAAGTTTTAGCTTCTCCTTTCAGCGAAAAGGGGAAAATCTTAGCAACAAAGTAAGTACGCATCTTAATATCATCAGAAAACAAGCCACTCATGGTAGAAAGTTCATTCATATGTGCTACCGCACTTTCATTCTTAGTCCCACAAAAAGGTTCTTTCTCGACAATAGCTATGTAAGATAGATCGAGAGAGAAATCATAATCTTCATCTATAATGTTTATGGGAGAAGCAGCAAACTTAGCAGCAGGAGATAATTTGGGTCTAATAGTACGCCTCTCAAGGAGACTCTTAGCAGTGCTCCTATCATGGGTGTCCTTACATTCTTTAATAAACTCATCGGTCATCTCAACATAACCATCTTCAATATCATAACTCTCACTAGACTCAGGTGAGCTAACAGGTGTGGTAGTGTCTTCATTAGGAGTTTCGGTATTTCCAGCTATAGTTCTAGAAATCGTAGCATCTAGGAAAGGAACTAATGAACCACTCTTATCAAGCACAGTAGAAGCAGCATCATAAGCATCAGAAGTTTTAGATTCAGCAGTAGTAGCAGTGTGTGTAGCATGTGTATGTGGTGGTGTAAGGAACTTACTCAGAACAGATGGTGAATCAAGAGCAACAGAGGTGTTCAGAACCGTACCTCTTCTTGTAGTGGATGGTAAAATAGGAACCTTGCCATCACGAGACTTACCCATGATGGATGGATAACGGCGAACAATAGAGAATCCAAGTGAACTTGATAAATAAAGCTATGGTCCCCGGCAACAGCGGCAGAAAATAGTCTTGATGACCCACAAGTATAGGGGTGTATCGTAGTATTTTCGAGGGAAGTGAAACCCAATTTATTGATTCGACACAAGGGGAGCCAAAGAATATTTATCAGCCTTAACAACTGAGTTGTCAATTCAGCTGCACCTGGAATCAATCTTGCTCACAGCAGTTTATCGGTAGCAACAGTTTTGTAGTAAGAATAGTAAAGTAACAGCAGTAGCAAAGCAAAGACAGTAGTAACAAAAGCAATAACAGTGGGATTCGAGTGCGGTAGGCATAGGGATGGATGGACGGGCGTTGCATGGACAAGAAAATTCACATAGCAATCAGAACATAGGGCAATTGCAGATAAATAAGATAAAGCATCCAAGTACTAGACAATCCTAGGCATGTGTTCCATATATAGTCATACGTGCTCGCAATGAGAACTTGCACAACATCTTTTGTCCTGCCAGCCCATTTGCGGCGGGGCCTCTAGGCAACTACTGGCAATTAAGGTGCTCCTTTTAATAGAGCACTGGACCAAAGCATTAACACTCCATGAACACATGTGAAACTCACATCAAAGCCATTCCCTTCCGGTTATCCCGATTTCTGTCACTTTGGGGCCATAGGTTCCGGACAACAACGTGTATACAACTTGCAGATAAGACCAAGAACAATACTATCATAATGAATCAATAACATGTCCAGATTTGAGATCATGGCACTCGGGCCCTAGTGACAAGCATTAAGCACAACAAGTCGCAACAAAGTCATAAAGCACTAATAAAAGATACTAGGCACCATGCCCTAACAATCTGATGCCATTACATGATTGATCTCATCCAATCCCTACCATCCCCATAGCCTACATCGGGGGATTACTCACTCATAGATGGGGGAAACATGGATGGTCGATGGAGAAGCAATGGTGATGATGATGGCGATGATCTCCTCCAATTCCCCGTCCCGGCAGGGTGCCAGAACGGAGTTTCTGGTGCTGTTTCGTGGAATCTTATGGTGGCGGCGGAGCGGAACTCCTTCTGGAAAAATGTCGACCCCCCTGAAGCTTTTAGGTCAGAAGGCTCCTTATAGGCGAAGAGAGAGGCCGAGGGGGTGCCTGGGGGCCCACACCACCCCCTGGCGCGGCCTGGCCTGTCTCGCGCTACCAGGTGGTGTGGCCACCCCTGGCTCTTCTCCGTCTCGTATTCTGGCTCCTGGAGTATTCGGGTGAAATAGGATTTTTGGCATATTTTCCGGCATTTTTCCTGATAGTTGGTTTTCTGCACAAAAAGTAGACACCAAGGCAATTCTGCTGAAAACAGCGTTAGTCCGCATTAGTTGTATCCAAATCACACAAGTATAGAGGACAAACAATAGCAAAAGTGTTCGGGAAAGTAGATACATTTTGGACGTATTAACCCCTACTTCGGTCGATGGATCTATCACCACCGCATCACGAGAGGACTCCATCACGCGAGTCTCCAACCCAAAGGATTTCGAGGACCCCTCCATCCTCGGGATCTTCGACTCCGACTCCGGCTCGGAATCGCCTGAAGACTTCCACGCCAGATCTAATCGATTGAGCGCGATCTACATGGCGGGCAGCACGGCCGCCCTGCCAGATCCGTTCGCCACGCTGATCCCGCCGACTGCGATGGCCACAGAGGTAGAGGAAGCCCGCGTGCGGCTCGCAGAGGCGCAACGCAACAAACTCGCCGAGCGCGAGAAATACCGCCTCGAGCGGGAAACGGCGTGGGAGCTATCGCTCTACCACCAGCGCCGCATCAGGACCCACCTGAACTCCAATGTCCAGGGCCGCGTCCCGAACTTCAATGACGAAAGCGACCCCGCACGCACGGCCGAGTGCGAATACTGCGAGAACGCGCCGCCGGGCGGAAGCAATCCCGCGAGACCACCACCTGGCGCACCGGTGACCGGAGCCCCTCCACCACCCATCGTCGCACGCCCCCGCCAGACCAGCCACAGATCATCATCTCGCCTCAAGCCCGCGATGCCAACGGGCTACCACTATACTCCACCCCGATGGACAACGTCGTCGCGGCCGATGCCGCGATCGCCAACCTCGATGTCCAAGGCGACGGTGTGCTATAGATCCAGTATGCCAAGGCCCTACTCGTCAGGGCCGTCGAACAACCAGCTGCGGGAGTCGACCCGCGGGGGCGGATGTATTCCCGCTCCTCAGCAAGCAGAGCGGTGTCAAGCGGTCACCCTACCATCGCCAACGCATTGACTTGCCCTCCACCGCAGCCCTTGGCGAACCAGCCACGGGCCGCCAACCCCGCTTTGTCCACCAACGAGCCGCAACCGGCGAATAACACGGTCGCCGCCAACGGGCAGCCCATTGATGCCCGAACGAACATCATCAACAACCAGGCGTGGCGGGCGCGCCAGCCCAACGACTTATGGCACACCCTCACCAACCGCGGCGAACCGGAACCAAGAGGCTCGCTCAGTCGAGTCGGACCGCAATGCTTCGGACCCATGATCCGTGGGGAAAAATACCCCGCCAACTTCAAGGCTCCCAAGGAGATCGAAAAGTATGACCCTACGTACGATCCCGCTGTCTGGCTAGACACATACCTCATGGCAATGCGAATCGCAGGCCACACCGACCTTGTCGCTGCTCGCTACCTCCCCCTGATGATGGAGGGCGTGACTCGGCAATGGATCAACACCCTCCCCGCCGATAGCATCGACTCCTGGGAAGAAATGCGGGACACCTTCATCAGGCACTTCGAGGGCTCCTACACCCACGCCACCACCATAGAAGACCTGGAGCGATGCATCCAGGGACAAGCGACTCGACTCGCCGCTGGGTTCAAAGATGGCAAGAACTGTGGATCAATGCCTCCGGCATCCACCTAGATACGGCGATACATTGCTTCAAGAACGCGTGCCGGTACGAACCCCTGGTCGCTAAGATCAAGAGGGTCTACTGGATGCTCGACAACATCCCCGACCTCCTCGAGATCGCCAAGCGCTACGCGGAGGAGGACCCCAACCAAGACTCCGACGACGAGTCAGGAGGAAGACGCCGAACCAACATCCACGATAGCGGGCGCCTACGTGACATGCGCTACAGCAACACCCGCATCATCGGCAAGCGCCGCACGGACGGGTGAGTCGACTTCGTCGCCAACACCGGCTACGGCCAGCGCGACCCCAAGAGCTACCGCCGCGATGGAGGAAATTACCGCGGTAGCGGAAACTACCGCTCCAACAATATAGCAAGGCCAAAATTCGACCCCGCTGCCCTGCTCAACCAGCCCTGCATCTACCATAGCAGGGAGGGAAAACCCGCCACCCACACCACCGTTGATTGCCACTCTCTCAAAGAGATTGAGAAGGCGAGGCGAGCAAGGGAGGACCCCAACAACAACCCACCCCGGGATAACAGGAACACCGGCGGCTTCGGCACCGCCGTCGGCTCGCTACACACCTTCACCGGACTCGGCACCAAGCGCGAGAGAAAGGTGCTTGCCCACGCGGTCGCCGTTAATGCGGTGATACAGGTCGACATCCCACGCTTCCTCAACTGGTCCGAGCAGAGTATCACTTGGAGTCGCCAAGACCACGCCCCCAGAATGGAGTACCCAGGGCGAGTCGCCCTAGTAGTAAAGCCCAAAGTGGCCGATTACTGGCTACCCAAGACATTGATGGACGGCGGGAGTTCCATCAACATCATGTACCTGGACACGTTCAAGAGGCTACAGCTCCGAGAGTCGGCAATCCAGCCGACCCTGACAACCTTCCACGGTATCGTCCTCGGTCGGAAGGCATACCTGATCGGAAAAGTGACGCTACCTGTCACCTTCGGCACACCGGCGAACTACCGCACCGAGCGAATCAAGTTCGAGCTGGTGAACTTCCGCAACCCCTACCATTGCATGTTGGGACGCCAGACGTTTGCCAAATTCATGGCAACCCCCCACTACGCGTACAACATGATGAAGCTCCCAGGGCCAAGCGGCATCATCACCATCCACGGCGACCCCGACATGGCCGTGGAATGCGAGGACAAAGGAGCCGAGCTTGCTGACGCCGTCATCGCCGCGGAGACCGACCACACGGAGGAGCTCGCGAAATACGTGGGCAACATCAACAAGGACGACCCCACTATCCTGAAGAAACCAACCGCCACGAACTCCACGTTCGAGGTGACCACGCACACCCGCACCGTCGAACTCGTCCCAGGCGACTCCAGCCAGACGGTCACCATCGGGGCACACATGAGCCCCGCATAGGAAAGCGTGCTCATCGGGTTCCTCTGTGAGAACCGCGACATCTTCGCATGGAACCATCTGACATGCCAGGTGTCCCGAGGGAACTCGCTGAGCACAAACTCAACACCGACCCCAAAGTGCGACCAATAAAGCAGTCGCTACGGCCCTTCAATGAAGAGCGCCGCCGAGCAATCGCCGAAGAAGTACAGCGCCTGCTAGCCGCAGGCTTCATTTGGCCAATCAAATACTCCAAGTGGCTAGCAAACCCAGTCAGGGTTCTAAAAAAGAACAACACATGGAGAATGTGTATCAACTACACCAACCTCAACAGCGCCTGCCCGAAGGAGGAGTTCGTCCTACCACGCATCAATCAGATCATTAACTCGACCGCGGGATCGGAGTCGCTGTGCTTCCTCGATGCTTACTCTGGTTATAACCAGATCAAGATGGCGGTCGAGGATGAGGAGAAGATGGCGTTCATCATGCAATTCGGCGCCTTCTACTACACGACCATGACGTTCGGCCTCAAGAACACCGGCGCCACATACCAGAGATGCATGCAGGAGTGCCTCGCGAGCCAAATTGGCCGGAACATCCATGTCTACATCGATGACGTGGTGGTAAAATCCACTCGTCAGGACGACCTGCTCGCTGACCTGGCCGAAACCTTCGCAAACCTGTGGAGGTACAACATCAAGCTGAACCCCGGAAAATGCACCTTCGGCATCCCCACCGGATAGCTCCTGGGGTATGTAGTCTCCAAGCGAGGCATCAAAGCCAACCCCACCAAGATCGACACCATCGCGCGACTCGGGAAACCCGAGTGCCTGCGCAACGTCCAGAAGTTGGCAGGGCGAGTCGCGGCCCTCAGTCGCTTCATCCACCGACTAGGCGAGAAGGCAATGCCCCTCTACCGCCTGATGAGCTCAGCGGCGACTCCCACATTACTTCTAGGAGCACCCGATCATGGTGGTCTCCTCCGCACCCCTGCAAGACATAATACGCAATCGCGAGGCGACCGGGCGAGTCGCCAAGTGGGCCGTCAAAATCGGCGTCCACAACATCAAATACGAGCCCGGCAAAGCGATCAAGTCACAAACTCTAGCTGATTTCCTCACAGATTGGGAAGAAGTATAGCAGCCAGAGAAGCTCCCGTACCTCCACTACTGGTCGCTCCATTTTGACGGCTCCAAGAACACCGACGGCGCAGGGGCTGGGGTCATATTGACCTCTCCCAAAGGAGACAAGCTCCGCTAGTGCTCCACCTCAACTTCAAGCCCCGCACCAACAACATGGTAGAATACGAGGCCCTCCTACGATGAACATCAACCGCTTACGATGCTATGGCGACTCCGATCTAGTCGCCGGCCAAGTCGCCGGGACGTGTGACGCTGTCTCCCCAACAATGATCGCGTACCGCCAAGCGGTAGACCAGTTGGGAGGACACTTTGACGACTATTACATCGAGTGGATCGACAGACACAAGAACAAGGAGGCAGACGCCCTCCCCCGCATCGGGTCGGCTCGACAAGCGCCACCAGCAGGTGTCTTCCTCGACATCATCCACAAACCGTCGGTCAGCCCACCAAAAGAGATCGACGTCGGGATACCACTGCAACCAGAACAAGCCTTAGTCGCCATGGTTGTGGAGCCTAGCGACTGGACAGCACCATACGTCGCCTTCTTGGAACACAAAATCCTACCAAGCAATGAGACGGAGGCGTGAATGATCGTGCACCGCTGCAAATCCTTCGTCATCATCAACGGCGAGCTCCACAGACACAGCGTGACTGGCGTGTTCCAGCGCTGCGTACAACCAGAAGAAGGCCGCAAGATCCTCCAGGACATTCACGCTGGCGACTGCGGCCTTCACGCTGGCGCCAAGTCGCTAGTCGCCAAGGCCATGCCGCACGGCTTCTACTGGCTCACCGCACACGCCGACGCCACCAACATCGTCCAACGATGTGTCAGGTGCCAGAAGTACGCCCACCAAACGCACCTCCCTGATTCGGCACTCAAGACCATCCCCATCACATGGCCATTCGCCGTATGGGGCATGGACATGGTAGGCCCGTTCAAGAAGGCCCCATCTGGCTTCACCCATCTCCTGGTCACGGTCAACAAGTTCACCAAATGGGTCGAGGCCAAGCCAATAAAGAAGTGCGACGGCAAGACAGTCACCAAGTTCTTACGTGAGCTCATCTACCGATACGGCTACCCGCATAGCATCATAATAGACAATGGCACCAACTTCGCCAAGGGGGCCATGGTGGAATTTTGTGAAGAACATGGCATACGACTCGAGCTTGCTTCAGTCGCCCACCCGGAGTCGAATGGCCAAGCAGAACGCGCCAACCAGAGCATCCTCCACGGGCTCAAGCCGTGACTCCAGGTGCCCCTCGAGCACACCCTAGGGTGCTGGGTCGACGAGCTCCCCTCTGTGATATGGGGGATCCGCACTTCCGTCAATCGCTCCACCGGGTTCAGACCCTTCTTCGTGGTGTACGGCGCCGAGGCCGTAATGCCAACTGACCTAGAGCATGATTCACCTCGAGTCGCCAACTACGTCGAGGTGACCAACAAGGTCGCCTGCCAAGACAGCATCAATCAACTCGACGAGGCACGCGACCTGGCTTGCTCTCGCACCACCATATACCAGCAAGGACTCCGCCGCTACCACAACCGTCGAGTACGAACTCGCACCTTCCAGGAAGGCGACCTGGTCCTACGACTGGCCCAAGACAAGAAAGGCATGCACAAACTCTCCCCCCATGGGAAGGGCCATTCGCTATAGGACGAGTCCTCGGCAATGACGCTTACTACCTCGTCGACATACGGGGTGACGGCCAGCTCGAGGTCGGGAGGCCATGGAATGTAAACCTCCTTAGAAAGTTCTCTACTTAGAACCTCAAATTGTACTCAGCGAGCAGATATGATGAAATTCATTCGGATCACACAAATTGTGTCTACTCGCCATATTCTTGTGCCACTCGCACTCGTACATATTAGCAATACGCTACTCACGGAAGTCAACCTTTGGTTAAGCGACTGACACGGCTAAGTAGTGTGGCACAAGGGCACCGGAAATACTCGGGCCTTGGGTCGTCCACGAAAACGCCAACCCGGAGCCACCATTGGAGTCGCCTAGCCTGACTGGCCCACCGGGCCAAGACAACCGGTACACGCTTCTCATAGCGACCTGTCCCTCCCATCCTCACGCAAAGCGACTCAAATGGTTAAGTACCACGCACGAGGACTCCGCACAATGGGAACACCCACGCGACTCGGGAACACACCAAGTAAGAGAGATGCCTTGGACTCGCCAAGCGACTGGCTCTCCGGGCCAGGGGAGGAGACGCGTTACAAACAACGCATTCACAACCTACAACAGGAACACGACCAATATGGTTGAGCACCACGCTCGGGGACTCACCTACAAATCAATCCTACTCATGCTCGAGGACTCGCCACTCAGAAGACGCGAGAGATAAAACAATGCACAACCAAAACAAAACACAAAAGTATACAATCGAGTTATACCCCATTAAAGGGCGAACGCACTCGGGGACTCGCTCAATCAAAAACACACGACACAATCTTGGTCGCAATACGAGTTGGTTGAATCCCTTTGGCGTACATTACAAAATATATTACAGCAGTCGCCACTTGGCATACATCACAAACTGCCCAACTACATTGTTTATTCCACAGGTCCTGATGAAGAAGCACCGCCACCCCCCTTGACACGAACAAAAGGCTGCCACGGGTTCGTCGGGTACGTCGTCAGCGACTTCGACAATGCCGACCGGAAGGGCTGCTCCGATTTCATATCACGATGCTCCGGCTCGGGGTCACCAGGCGCCAACACCATCTCCTGGTATCGCAGCAGATCCCCCATAGCCAGGACCCGATCGGTGTAAGGGGCGGCCTTCGCAGTCAGCTTCAGTACCTCAGACATCTCCACCGTGCCGGTCGCTAATGGGTAGCCACTCGTCACGTCGTCAAGGTCGAATTGTCGAGGAAGTGGGTGAGACCCAAACTCAATGCTGTGGAGGCCCCACGCTTGAACGCCGAGCACGCCATCCACTCCACGACGGCAGGCACCTCGTCCAGATAGCGCCACACCTCCATAAGACCCCTAGGAATAACCTCGGTGGGGTACATGCCTTGGAGAACCGCTTGGACAGATAACACCGAAGCCGCGGCCGCGTTCACCACGGCAGTCACGCACTTCGAAGTGTTGAAGGTCTGGACCACCGGGTCGCTTTGGCCTATCACAGCTGCAAATTCAGACGTCAGTGAAACTACGGACATCCCCATTCAGGGACTCGCCGAACAAGTCAGGCAAAGACGGAGACTTACCAAGGAGTATGCGGAAGCTCTCTGTGACATGCTTCTCCAAGGCGGCTTGCTTGTTGTGCAGCCCCACGATGATCGAATCCGTGGCTTTGCGTTCCTCCTCAGCCGCAGCGACAGCAGCCTTCTCTTGGTCCTCCGAAGAAACGGAGGCTGCTCTCGCCTCCTCCAAGTCGTGGATCAGGGAGGCAATTCGTCCATTCGCCGCGTCCAGCTCGACGACTGGAACATACCCTTCGCGGGCCTTGGAAATCGCAGCCGGGAAACCATCTGAAAGAAAAACCATTAGCGCGCCATACACCAATAGTTCACACTTGATAGAGGAAAGGACAGAAAAGCAAACACTCACCAATGGTTTCCTGAAGCCGCTGGTTCGCCTCCTGCGCTTCGTGCAGATCACGCTCCAAGCGCTCCCTCGCAGCCTGCCGATCGGTCGATTCCCTTTGCAAACCCTGCAAACAAACAACACACCTCAGCACTTACCAAAATCAACATTCAGCTCCTACCCGCTGAAATTCAGCGACTAAGAACTCGGGGACTGGAGAGTAGGAAAAAAGTTCAATTCCTAGCCGCTGAAATTCAGCGACTAGGAATTCATGGACTGGAGAGTAGAAAGAAGTTCATTTCCCAGCCGCTGAAAATCAGCAACTAAGAACTCAGGGACTGGACATACCTGAATGGCGGCGGTAACATTCATTGTGGTGGCAAATGGAAACCTGGGGAAATTCTCCTTGGTTCTGATGGAGTCCATCACCGACTTGACTGGGCGTCCAAATTGGGCTCGCCTACTCCGATCGCCAAAGGGTCACCTGCGCCTAAATCAACGATGGCCTCAGGGACTACTGATGGGGATATGCCAAAGGGGGTATGCCTAGCAGGACGTTCCGATCGGGCCGAAGGGCCTGTGAGTGCGCCTGAGGGACGGCGACTAGACTACGACTGAAGGAGAGGCCCGACGACTGGAGACTAGAGGCCCAGGAGCGTACCAAAAGCCTAGTCGGATTAGGTCAAAACCTCTGAATCCTTATCTCGTTCGGTGGTAACATGTAAACCCTAGCGAGGTGCCTCATATATAAACCTCCCTAGGGTATCCTGAGGACTTATGTTCCATCATACACCCCCTCAACCGACTCGCTGCTTAGACACCGAGCTCGCCACCCTTGTAACTCGCTCTCCAATAATCTAATCTAGCAAGAGTAGGTCTTTACCCTCCGGGGGGCGAACCTGGCTAAACCCATGTGCATCCGCCCCCATCTCGCACCGCAGATGGCCGCCAACTCTTCCTCACGTTATAATCAATCGCTGCCAGTGGCAACGACTGCCGTGGCCATTTCCACGACAGTGGCACCCACCGTGGGGCATAGCGGGACTGGCCTGAGTTCTGTGGCGAGACCCTACTCACCGATCGATCGGCCGCTCGCCACCGACCGCATGATCGCCATCAGCGGGATCTTACAGACCACACATGCATCCACCCAGTGTGATTGCATGTCTTTTCTTTTCATAGACCACACATGGATCCACTAGTGTCATTGCATGTGTGTTCTTTTCATGAACCACAACTAGAGTCATTGCATGTGCGTTACTTCCATAAACCACACATGGATCCACCTAGTGTGATTGCATGTCTGTTCTTTTTCATGAACCAAAGCTAGAGTCATTGCATGACAGTTCTTCTCATGAACCACAACCAGTGTCATTGCATGTCTGTTCTTCTTACAAACCACATAAGGATCCACCAGTGTCATTGCATGTGTGTTCTTCTAAACAAACCACATCCACCGGTGTCATTGCATGTCTATTCTTTTCATGAACCACACCCAGTGTCATTGCATGTGTGTTCTTCTAAACAAACCACATAAGTCATTGCATGTCTGTTCTTTTCATGAACCACACCCAGTGTCATTGCATGTGTGATCCTCTAGACAAACCACATAAGGATCCACTGGTGTCATTGCATGTCTGTTCTTTTCATGAACCACATAAGGATCCACCAGTGTCATTGGATGTGTGTTCTTCTCATGAACCACACCTGGATCCACCTGTGTCATTGCATGTCTGTTCTTTTCATGAATCACAGCTAGAGTCATTGCATGTATGTTACTTCCATAAACCACACATGGATCCACCAGTGTCATTGCATGTCTGTTCTTTTCATGAACCACAGCTAGAGTCATTGCATGTCTGTTCTTTTCATGAACCACACATGGATCCACCAGTGTTATTCCATGTCTATTCTTCTCACAAACCACAAAAGGATCCACCAGTGGCATTGCATGTCTGTTCTTTTCATGAACCACACATAGTATCATTGCATGAGTGCTCTTCTAAACAAACCACATAAGTCATTGCATGTCTGTTCTTTTCATGAACCACACCCAGTGTCATTGCATGTGTATTCCTCTAGACAAACCACATAAGCATCCACCGGTGTCACTTTATGTCTGTTCTTTTCATGAACCACATAAGGATCCACCAGTGTCATTGGATGTGTGTTCTTCTCATGAACCACACATGGATCCACCTGTGTCATTGCATGTCTGTTCTTTTCATGAATCACAGCTAGAGTCATTGCATGTCTGTTACTTACATAAACCACACATGGATCCACAAGTGTCATTGCATGTCAGTTATTTTCATGAACTACACCCAGTGTCATTGCATGTCAGTTCTTTTCATGAACCACACATGGATCCAACAGTGTTATTGCATGTCCGTTCTTCTCACAAACCACATAAGGATCCATGAGTGTCATTGCATGTATGTTCTTTTCATGAACCACACCTAGTGTCATTGCATGTGTGTTCCTCTAGACAAACCACATAAGGATCCACCAGTGTCATTGGATGTGTGTTCTTCTCATGAACCACACATGGATCCACCAGTGTCATTGCATGTCTGTTATTTTCATGAACCACACCTAGTGTCATTGCATGTATGTTCCTCTAAACAACCCACATAAGGATCCACCAGTGTCATTGCATGTCTGTTCTTTTCATGAACCACACATGGATCCACCAGTGTCATTGCATGTGTGTTCTTTTCATGAACCACAGCTAGAGTCATTGCATGTGTGATCCTCTAGACAAACCACATAAGGATCCACCGGTGTCATTGCATGTCTGTTCTTTTCATGAACCACATAAGGATCCACCAGTGTCATTGGATGTGTGTTCTTCTCATGAACCACACATGGATCCACCAGTGTCATTGCATGTCTGTTTTTTTCATGAATCACAGCTAGAGTCATTGCATGTACGTTACTTCCATAAACCACACATGGATCCACTAGTGTCATTGCATGTCTGTTCTTTTCATGAGCCACAGCTAGAGTCATTGCATGTCTGTTCTTTTCATGAACCACACATGGATCCACCAGTGTTATTGCATGTCTATTCTTCTCACAAACCACAAAAGGATCCACCAGTGTCATTGCATGTCTGTTCTTTTCATGAACCACACCTAGTATCATTGCATGAGTGCTCTTCTAAACAAACCACATAAGTCATTGCATGTCTGTTCTTCTCATGAACCACACCCAGTGTCATTGCATGTGTGTTCCTCTAGACAAACCACATAAGCATCAACCGGTGTCACTTTATGTCTGTTCTTTTCATGAACCACATAAAGATCCACCAGTGACATTGGATGTGTGTTCTTCTCATGAACCACACATGGATACACCAGTGTAATTTCATGTGTATTCTTTTCATGAATCACATCTAGAGTCATTGCATGTCTGTTACTTACATAAACCACACATGGATCCACAAGTGTCATTGCATGTCTGTTCTTTTCATGAACCACACCCAGTGTCATTGCATGTCAGTTCTTTTCATGAACCACACATGGATCCACCAGTGTTATTGCATGTCTGTTCTTCTTACAAACCACATAAGGATCCACAAGTGTCATTGCATGTATGTTCTTTTCATGAACCACACCTAGTGTCATTGCATGTGTGTTCCTCTAGACAAACCACATAAGGATCCACCAGTGTCATTGGATGTGTGTTCTTCTCATGAACCACACATGGATCCACCAGTGTCATTGCATGTCTATTCTTTTCATGAACCACACCCAGTGTCATTGCATGTATGTTCCTCTAAACAAACCACATAAGGATCCACCAGTGTCATTGCATGTCTGTTCTTTTCATGAACCACACATGAATCCACCAGTGTCATTGCATGTGTGTTCTTTTCGTGAACCACAGCTAGCGTCATTGCATGCGTGTTCTTCTAAACACACCACACATGGATTCACCCAGTGTGATTGCATGTCTCTTCTTTTCACAGACCACACATGGATCCACCAGTGTCATTGCATGTGTGTTCTTTTCGTGAACCACAGCTAGAGTCATTGCATGTGTGTTACTTCCATAAACCACACATGGATCCACCTAGTGTGATTGTATGTCTGTTCTTTTCATGAACCACAGCTACAGTCATTGCATGTCGGTTCTTCTCATGAAACACAGCCAGTGTCATTGCATGTTTGCTCTTCTCACAAACTACATAAGGATCCACCAGTGTGATTGCATGTGTGTTCTTCTAAACAAACCAGATAAGGATCCACCAGTGTCATTGCATGTCTGTTCTTTTCATGAACCACACCGAGTGTCATTGCATGTGTGTTCTTCTAAAAAAACCACATAAGTCATTCCATGTCTATTCTTTTCATGAACCACACCTAGTGTCATTGCATGTGTGTTCCTCTAGACAAACCACATAAGGATCCACCGGTGTCACTGCATGTCTGTTCTTTTCATGAACCACATAAGGATCCACCAGTGTCATTGGATGTGTGTTCTTCTCACGAACCACACATGGATCCACCAGTGTCATTGCATGTGTGTTCTTTTCATGAATCACAGCTAGAGTCATTGCATGTCTGTTACTTCCATAAACCACACATGGATCCACCAGTGTCATTGCATGTCTGTTCTTTTCATGAACCACATCCAGTGTCATTGCATGTGTGTTCCTCTAGACAAACCACATATGGATCCACCAGTGTCATTGCATGTCTGTTCTTTTCATGAACCACAGCTAGAGTCATTGCATGTGTGTTCTTCTCATGAACCATAACCAGTGTCATTGCATGTCTGTTCTTTTCACAAACCACATAAGGATCCACCAGTGTCATTGCATGTGTGTTCTTCTAAACAAACCACATAAGGATCCACTAGTGTCATTGCATGTCTGTTCTTTTCATGAACCACACCCAGTGTCATTGCATGTGTGTTCTTCTAAACAAATCACATAAGTCATTGCATGTCTATTCTTTTCACGAACCACACCCGGTGTCATTGCATGTGTGTTCCTCTAGACAAACCACATAAGGATCCACCGGTGTCACTGCATGTCTGTTCTTTTCATGAACCACATAAGGATCCACAAGTGTCAATGGATGTGTGTTCTTCTCATGAACCACACATGGATCCACCAGTGTCATTGCATGTCTGTTCTTTTCATGAATCACAGCTAGAGTCATTGCATGTGTGTTCTTCTAGACAAACCACACATGGATCCACCCAGTGTGATTGCACGTCTTTTCTTTTCACAGACCACACATGGATCCACTACTGTCATTGCATGTGTGTTCTTTTCATGAACCACAACTAGAGTCATTGCATGTCCGTTACTTCCATAAACCACACATGGATCCACCTAGTGTGATTGCATGCCTGTTCTTTTCATGAACCACACCCAGTGTCATTGCATGTGTGTTCCTCTAGACAAACCACATAAGGATCCACCAGTGTCATTGGATGTGTGTTCTTCTCATGAACCACACATGGATCCACCAGTGTCATTGCATGTCTATTCTTTTCATGAACCACACCCAGTGTCATTGCATGTGTGTTCTTCTAAACAAACCACATAAGTCATTGCATGTCTGTTCTTTTCATGAACCACACCCAGTGTCATTGCATGTGTGATCCTCTAGACAAACCACATAAGGATCCACTGGTGTCACTTCATGTCTGTTCTTTTCATGAACCACATAAGGATCCACCAGTATCATTGCATGTCTATTCTTTTCATGAACCACACCCAGTGTCATTGCATGTGTGTTCTTCTAAACAAACCACATAAGTCATTGCATGTCTGTTCTTTTCATGAAGCACACCCAGTGTCATTGCATGTGTGTTACTCTAGACAAACCACATAAGGATCCACCGGTGTCACTTCATGTCTGTTCTTTTCATGAACCACATAAGGATCCACCAGTGTCATTGGATGTGTGTTCTTCTCATGAACCACACATGAGGATCCACTGGCATCTGATGACTTCCGGAAAAATAGGCACTTTGGCTTTTGTCCCGTTGAATTCCGAGAATATTCATTTTCTGACTTTCCTGGAACCAAAAACAGCAGAAAACAGGCAGCTGGCACTATGGCTCTTGTTAATAGGTTAGTCCAAGAAATCAGATGAAAAGTACTCCAAAGTTCGAACAAAACACAAGAAAGTGGATAAAACCAAGCATGGAACATCAAAAATTATAGATACATTTGCAATGTATCAACATCCCCAAGCTTAACTCCTGCTCGTCCTCGAGTAGGTAAGTGATAAAAAGAAAGAATAATTTTTGAGGTGACATGCACCATCAAAGACTTGATCAAAGTATTTGTAAAACATTCAAAGCTGGGATCATAGTACTTCAATCATAACATGAAAGACAAAGTTCTAGCAATAAGACAAAGAAACTATGACGCAACATGAAAAGGCACAAACAAAAGATTCATGAATAACAATGCTTTGCAAGACGTTTGTTTGTTTCACATAAAGAAAACATAGCATAAAAGTATTCAGCTTGTCCCTCAATAGAATAGCAAATATAAATGCATAGGACACCTTCAAAGTTCATAAGAGTGACTAGATACAATAGTTTAAAACAAGTAATATCAAAGTATGCATCAATCAACTAGTCTTGGGACAATGCACATAGAACTAAGAATGGCCACTATGCTCTCAAAGTAGGTGCATAAAGATAGAAGGTGGAGACTCAATATAATGGTGGAAGAAAGGCCTTCATAGAAGGAAGTAGGGATTCAAGTCTCATAAAGAGCTTCCAAAAATTATGGTACTTATAGCTTTCAGCTATCATTGCCCCTTTCATAAGCATCTTGAAGTGATTAAGGTTAAAGTGAACAAACTATGGTGTACATGCTTGATGAAGTATAAGTCAAAAATCTCATGTCCCTTGTATACGAGGGCCGCTCCTCATGCTACTCAAGTTCAGTCACCGGTAAGTTCTTGTCATCGTAAGTACATGTGTATCATAGAGAACCGCCAACGGGGTACCCCTTGCCCGATTATACGGAAGAATCCCCATATCAAAATGACAAGGCAAGCAGACAATGAGCATCTCAACAATCTTCTTATTTACCATGGGAATATGGTGCTTTATTTAGGAACAAAATTTTCTTCATTACCACTTTCAGTTTCAGCATTAGAGATAGATATACTATTAGGATCTATAGCAGGTTCAGAGGGTTCTACAACAGTTTTATGTTTCTTTTTCCTTTTCTTTCGAGTAGAACCACTATTTTCAGCTTGTTGAGAATCCTGCTCAATTCTTTTGGGATGCCCCTCAAGATATAGAGGATCCTGGGTAGCAGCTCCACTTCTAGTTCTAATTTCATAAGCATGTTTTTCTTTAGCAGCATTAACTAGCAAGTCTTTTTGCACTTTAACGAGTTGATATATTTGAGTTTGAACCATTTGAAAGTGTTTAACAATCATTTTAACATCATTAGAGGTTCTTTCCACAATATCTTTCAACTCAACAATAGCTATAGTGTTTTCCATTACATGATTTTGCACCCTTTTATTAAAGTTATCTTGCTTAACAATAAAGATTTCAAATTCTTGTAAGCATTGATCAGGAGGTTTAGAGTAAGGGATATCACCTTCATCAAAGTGTTGGAGAGAGTGTACCTCAATAGTGGATGAGTAGGGAATAGGCTTACATAATTCTTCTATAGGAGGTAAATTCTTGACATCTGCAGCTTTAATTCCCTTCTCCTTAAGACATTTCTTAGCTTCCTTCATCACTTCATCATTTAATTCAATAACTCCCATCTTCTTTGATGTTGGAATAGGCACTGGAATAGATGGTTCAGATACAATTACTTCAGGTATAGCTTGTTTAGGAGGAGTCCAATCTTCATAATTCTTGCTTACTTTAGCCATTAATTCCTCAGCTTCCTTAGGAGTCCTATTCCTGAAAACACATTCAGCACAACTGTCTAGGTATGTCCTAGATTCCTCGGTTAGTCCATTATAAAATATATCAAGAAGCTCATTCTTAGGTAATGGACTTACAGCCTATGCATGAATCAAAGCACAAAACCTTGCCCAAGATGCGGGCAATACCTCTTTTTCTCCCTGTTTAAAATCAAAAAGTTCCTGCAAAATAGCATGTCTAGCACTGGGAGGAAAATATTTATGCAGGAAAGTACTAATCAAGCACTCAGGGCTATCAATAGATCTAGGAGGTAAATTACTAAACCAAGTTTTAGCTTCTCCTTTCAGCGAAAAGGGGAAAATCTTAGCAACAAAGTAAGTACGCATCTTAATATCATCAGAAAACAAGCCACTCATGGTAGAAAGTTCATTCATATGTGCTACCGCACTTTCATTCTTAGTCCCACAAAAAGGTTCTTTCTCGACAATAGCTATGTAAGATAGATCGAGAGAGAAATCATAATCTTCATCTATAATGTTTATGGGAGAAGCAGCAAACTTAGCAGCAGGAGATAATTTGGGTCTAATAGTACGCCTCTCAAGGAGACTCTTAGCAGTGCTCCTATCATGGGTGTCCTTACATTCTTTAATAAACTCATCGGTCATCTCAACATAACCATCTTCAATATCATAACTCTCACTAGACTCAGGTGAGCTAACAGGTGTGGTAGTGTCTTCATTAGGAGTTTCGGTATTTCCAGCTATAGTTCTAGAAATCGTAGCATCTAGGAAAGGAACTAATGAACCACTCTTATCAAGCACAGTAGAAGCAGCATCATAAGCATCAGAAGTTTTAGATTCAGCAGTAGTAGCAGTGTGTGTAGCATGTGTATGTGGTGGTGTAAGGAACTTACTCAGAACAGACGGTGAATCAAGAGCAACAAAGGTGTTCAGAACCGTACCTCTTCTTGTAGTGGATGGTAAAATAGGAACCTTGCCATCACGAGACTTACCCATGATGGATGGATAACGGCGAACAATAGAGAATTCCAAGTGAACTTGATAAATAAAGCTATGGTCCCCGGCAACAGCACCAGAAAATAGTCTTGATGACCCACAAGTATAGGGGGTGTATCGCAGTATTTTCGAGGGAAGTGAAACCCAATTTATTGATTTGACACAAGGGGAGCCAAAGAATATTTATCACCTTAACAACTGAGTTGTCAATTCAGCTGCACCTGGAATCAATCTTGCTCACAGCAGTTTATCAGTAGCAACAGTTTTGTAGTAAGAATAGTAAAGTAACAGCAGTAGCAAAGCAAAGACAGTAGTAACAAAAGCATTAACAGTGGGATTCGAGTGCGGTCGGCATAGGAATAGATGGATGGGCGTTGCATGGACAAGAAAATTCACATAGCAATCAGAACATAGGGAAATTGCAGATAAATAAGATAAAGCATCCAAGTACTAGACAATCCTAGGCATGTGTTCCATATATAGTCATACGTGCTCGCAATGAGAACTTGCACAACATCTTTTGTCCTGGTAGCCTGTTTGCAGCGGGGCCTCTAGGGAACTACTGGCAATTAAGGTGCTCCTTTTAATAGAGCACTGGAGCAAAGCATTAACACTCCGTGAACACATGTGATCCTCACATCAAAGCCATTCCCTTCCGGTTATCCTGATTTCTGTCACTTCGGGGCCATAGGTTCCGGACAACAACGTGTGTATACAACTTGCAGATAAGACCAAGAACAATACTATCATAATGAATCAATAAAATGTTCAGATCTGAGATCATGGCACTCGGACCCTAGTGACAAGCATTAAGCACAACAAGTCGCAACAAAGTCATAAAGCACTAATAAAAGATACTAGGCACCATGCCCTAACAATCTGATGCCATTACATGAACGATCTGATAAAATGCCTACCATCCCCATAGCCTACAACGGGGGATTACTCACTCATAGATGGGGGAAACATGGATGGTCGATGGATAAGCAATGGTGATGATGATGGCGATGATATCCTCCAATTCCCCGTCCCGGCAGGGTGCCTGAACGGAGTTTCTGGTGCTATTTCGTGGAATCTGGTGGTGGCGGCGGAGCGGAACTCCTTCTGGAAAAACGCCGAACCCCCCGAAGTTTTTATGTCAGAAGGCTCCTTATAAGCGAAGAGAGAGGCCTCGGGGGTGCCTGGGGGGCCCACACCACCCCCTGGCACGGCCTGGCCTGTCCCGCGCCACCAGGTGGTGTGGCCACCCCCTGGCTCTTCTCCGTCTCGTATTCTGGCTCCTGGAGTCTTCGGGTGAAATAGGATTTTTGGCATATTTTCTGGGATTTTTCCTGATAGTTGGTTTTCTGCACAAAAAGTAGACACCAAGGCAATTCTGCTGAAAACAGCGTTAGTCCGCATTAGTTGTATCCAAATCACACAAGTATAGAGGACAAACAATAGCAAAAGTGTTCGGGAAAGTAGATACGTTTTGGACGTATCAACTCCCCCAAGCTTAGCTTATTGCTTGTCCTCAAGCAATTCAGTTGAAAACTGAGTGCGATAAAAGAACTTTCACGAACACATTTGCTTCATATGATGTAAATATTCTCAGCAATGTGATCAACTACTTGGAAAATTCATAATAAAGAGTATGCAACTGAGTCTACTTAATAGTCATTGCAAGCTATGAAGAGATTCCAACTCAAGAATAATAAGTAGCACGAAGCACAAACGTAAGCAACATTACAATGCTCATAAAAAGGTATGATAGAGTGGTATCTCGCTTGCCTTTGATTATGAATGCCAAGGCACCTCTGAAGTTCAAGTGATAACTAGAAGTAAAGATATCAAGGATACAAGCATCAAAGTCATAACGCAAATAATCAAGTAATGGAACAAACACAAAGAATGACAACTATGCTCTCAAGAAGGTGCTCAAAGAATATGTGGAGACTCAACAAGTAGAAGAAAAGGTTTTGAATAATTTGAAAGGCTTCCAAATGCTGAAAGTATGGTACTCGTTAGCTTTGAGCTCTCATTGCCCCTATCATATGCATCTTGAATGTGGTTAAGGTGAAAGTGAGGTCCAATCTGAGTTATATGCTTGACAGACTATAAACTGAAAATCCCAAGTCCCTTGAGTACGAGGGCTGCTCATCATGCTACTCAACTTTAGTTACCGGTAAGTTCTTGTCATCGTAAGTATGTGCGTATCATTGATAACTGCCAACGGGGTACCCCTTGCCCGATGATACGGAAGAATCCCCATATCAAAATGACAAGGCAAGCAGACAATGAGTATCTCGGCAATCTTCTTATTTACCATGGGAAAATGGTGCTTTTTTCTCTCTTTCCTCTTTTCATAAATCTTTTTTTCTTTTTCTCAATAGCTATCTCTCTCTTTTTATAAGAAGAATGCTTCATAGATATCATTATGGTTACGCTGTAGGTTTCCACCATGTCAGCATGGATTAGACCAGCGGCCCAGGCGTTTCTCTAACACACATACATAACTCCATGGACTTACAAGCTCCCCTTTTATTTCACACCGACGACATCCGCAAACAAAAGAGCAAGGTATCAACTGGGTATATATTTACAAGTGTTGAAAGTGTTCCCCGTGACAGCACGGTTCTGCTAATCCCCAGCCTATAATTTGCAAGCATATAACTTTCATGGAGAGTTCACAATGGTTCAGGTTTATTAAGTGCAGGAAATAAAGTGTGCCATCAAGTTCGTGAGAGCTTTACTAACTAGTTTTCCCATAACAGACAAACATTTTATTCGGAAGAAAACAAGGCATATTGAATATGCACGGAGGTAGCAAATGATGCTAATGGGTAGGTATGGTGGACACTTTGGAAATATTTGGTTTAAGGGAGTTGGAAACATGAGTAAAACACTCAGTGGAAGTGAAGGCTAGCAAAAGTAAGGGAGCGACAAACGAGAGAGCAATAGCTGTCATTATCATGCTTGCAACAAAACAGGACTACTCATGGCATGAAAATGATTCAAGATCCTCAAGGCAAAATAATTCATCAAGGCTTAACTGATTATCACAGTCTTGTGCATGCATGAGCATGTGCCAAGTCAATTCAAATGAAACATTCAGAGGAGGATACCACGGTGTCATACCAATTTATGAATAGAGCAATGCAAGCAAACATTCATAAGACATGCTACAAACTATTAGCGAGCTGGAGCTAATCATAAGAAAGGAAGAACTACTAAGCATCCAAAGATGACATACACCCTACTTGAATGGACCAAGCAAGCCCACAGTGATGAGTATATGTACAAAAATGAAAACAAATAGAGTTCGTTACCAGCCTCTTACCGTGCCTCAAGTAGTCATTGATCCTCATTATTGCTCTTCACTTGTGTGGCTTGAATAATAATATGAAACCAATATCCACTGAGGACTGCCGAACCTTGTAGAAAAATCGCAAAAACCAAAGAAGAACGACAAATATTTTTGGTGTTTTCGATTTTTAAACAAGAACCAAAAGAGAAAAACAAGCAAAGAAAAATCTTTTTGGGTTTTTCGAATAGTTCGAACAAAGCAAAAAGGGAAAAACAAACCAAGGCAAAAAGAAGAAGCAAACCAAAGAGAAACAACAAAAATATTTTTGGTCTTTTTGTGTTTTAGAAAGCAAAAGCAAAGAAGAACGAAAACTAAAAAGAGAACGAAAACATGAATATACAAAGTACCGACACAACATGATATGGAGATGAGTGCGGTGTCGGCGTACCTCCCCCTAAGCTTAGGCTTTTGGCCTAAGTGGGTATCAATCCCAAGCCGGCTAGGATGAAGTGTCACCGTGGTACGACGAGGAGGTACCCTCGTCCTGGTGCGATCTCGAGTACGTCCCTCCGTAATGTGCGGAGTAATCATAGGAGGGCACATCCTCCTGGTGCTGCTCGTGGAAACCCAGCAAGCGAAGCTGCTCGTCCACCTCCTCCTTGGAGTGCGACCATGGTCTCCTGTGAACACTAAACAAAGCAGGCTGTGGCAAAAGGATCTCCCTTTCATCCCCGTCAGTGAAAAGCATCCTATATACTAGATTTTTCAAATCAGAGGTAGCAGTGACAAAGTGATGAGTTTTCATGGCAGCAAGGTCAAGCCTCTGTGGTGCCAGCATAGCATCATCGGGATCCACTGAAAGACCTAATGCATTAACTACACGCGAGGTAATGATGCCCCCATAGATAGGTCCCCTAGCAGCTAGGCGGCGAGCAATAAGCGATCCAAGATTGTACTGAGTATCATTGTTGAGTGCAGCAGCAAGGAAAGCTAAATGATAGTTGGAGATATTACTAGTATTCTCCCTACCCAATACACTAGTGGCAAGATAGTATGCAAAGTATCTAAGAGCAGGGAGTTGGACATTTCTTATCTTTCCGCGCTATGCTACGCGGTCATCATCATTGGTCACCCCTCGGTAAAGCTCCAACAAATCAGTGGGTCGCCCTTGAATTTTCTTCACGGTCCCTGTCATACGCACACCTACAATACTGCAAAATCTCTCTAAAGGCATGGTGAAGGGCAGATCATAGATTTTAAAAGAGACAGTACTTTGATAGGGTGTGTTAGTAAATGCGAAGCTCTCAACAAAACTTTTGGTGAGCATAGCGTATTGTGCACTCTCATGTTGCATATAAGAGGTCAAACCAACCCTCTCGATCAGTAGCAAGAAATCATCAAGAATACCTGCAGCTTGCAAGAAAGTAAAACAAGGAAAAGAGGATGGGTGAGCATCCCCATCATCCCTTTCACTGCCAATACGGGTTGCAATGAGGTCTTCATTGTATGATGGCCTAGCTTGAGAGGCTGTTCTTGAGGGCCTCGACCTCCTAGGTGCATCACTCTCAAATATCTCTCCAAAAGTATGGTTGTTCATGCTTGGTATTCTGAAATTTAAACACCTATTAAACAAGTGATTGCAAAGTAAATATAAAGAAGGATTCTACTCATAGGGACTTGCAAGAGGCCTAAACATGCATCAAAACTATATCGCTAAGCATCAAACAAGCTTACAAGCTCTCATAACCAGTCACCTACAGCAGCAAAATACTGAACATATAATCCACTAAACACAAATCTACTTGGACAAGGGGAGGAGTCACATACCAGGGAACAAATGCTCCAAATTTCAGCAAGAAAGATGGGCTAAGCAAGGAGATCGAAAAAACGAGAGCAAGCACAGCAGGAATGCGATTTTGAGCTATGAACTAGAGCTTACTCGGGAGAGAGAAGAAAGTGGCAGGTGAGAGAGTTGGTGGGTGGCCAGGGGTGGCCCACACCAGGGCATGGCGCCACCCAAGGTTGGCCGCACCACCATGTGGTGTGCCTGCCTGGTGGGCCCAACTGGTACCTACCAGGTACTCCTCTGCCCCTTTTTTCACGTAAAAATTTAATATGAATTTTCTGAAATTTTTCGAGACACATTATTTTTGGGCATTTTTCAGAAATAGAAGAATGATTTTTCTGACAGACAGGTTTTTTCTTTTTGGAAACATGATGCAAGGACAAAACAAGGCTAGAACTACATAAGTTCTAACATGCAAGCAACTAACAACAAAAGAAAGCTAAACGAAAGCTAAAACTAAAATGCAAAGGATAGAAATAAATGGAGATAATCATAATGAAAACATTGTTTTGCTCAATGGAATCCTTTTGTTAACAAGGTTGATCAAGTCTTGCTACCAAAACAATTGCATATGAGACAAAACTTTGTATTCCACTAATGATTATGTTACCTCAACCTTGATAGCAATGGTCCCAATCATAATAGTTTCAAATTTTTCTCTTGGTATGGGACAATATATTTCTCCAACTTGAATGCCTTCAACATGTTCAATTGAATTCAAACCATAAGTACTTTCAATCTTCTTGGGGAAATAGACAGTATGTTCCTTGTCATTAACATTGAAGGTCACCTTTCCTTGATTACAATTAATAACAGCTCCTGCAGTATTAAGAAAAGGTCTCCCAAGAATAATAGACATATTATCATCTTCAGGCATTTCAAGCACAACAAAATCAGTTAGTATCAAGCAATTGTGAGCCACCTGAACAGGTACATCCTCACATATACCCACAGGAATAGTGGTAGATTTATCAGCCATTTGCAAAGATATATCAGTTGGTATTAATTTTTCAAGTTGAAGCCTCTTATAGAGAGAGAAAGGCATAACACTAACTCCAGCTCCCAAATCACACAAAGCAGTTCTAACATAACTATTCTTAATAGAGCAAGGGATAGTTGGAATCCCTGGGTCTCCAAGTTTCTTAGGAACCTTACCATTGAAGCAATAATTAGCAAGTAAAGTAGAAATTTCTTCATTAGGGATCTTCCTTTTATTCGAGACAATGTCCTTCATATACTTTGAGTAAGGAGGCAATTTAATAGCATCAGTCAAAGGAATTTGCAAGAATAAAGGCTTCATGCACTCACAAAACTTATTATAGTGTTCATCTTCCTTTGACTTGTGTTTCTTATCGGGGAAAGGCATAGGTTTTTGGACCCAAGGTTCACTTTCACTACCATGTTTCTTAGCAATAAAATCTTCTTTGGTGTATTTAGTATTCTTAGTGTGGTTTTAGGTTCTTCTTCAACTTTTTCTTCATTAGGAACAACATTTTCTTCATTACCACTTTCAGTTTCAGCATCAGAGATAGATATACTATTAGGATCTATAGCAGGTTTAGAGGGTTCTAAAACAGTTTTATGTTTCTTTTTCCTTTTCATACGAGTAGAACCACTATTTTCAGCTTGTTGAAAATCCTGCTCAATTCTTTTGGGATGCCCCTCAGGATATAGAGGATCCTGGGTAGCAGCTCCACTTTTAGTTCTAATTTCATAAGCATGTTTTTCTTTAGCAGCATTAACTAGAAAGTCTTTTTGCACTTTAACGAGTTGATCTATTTGAGTTTGAACCATTTGAAAGTGTTTAACAATCATTTTAACATCATTAGAGGTTCTTTCCACAATATCTTTCAACTCAACAATAGCTCTAGTGTTTTCCATTACATGATTTTGCACCCTTTTATTAAAGTTATCTTGCTTAACAATAAAGATTTCAAATTCTTGTAAGCATTGATCAGGAGGTTTAGAGTAAGGGATATCACCTTCATCAAAGTGTTGGAGAGAGTGTACCTCAATAGTGGATGAGTAGGGAATAGGCTTACATAATTCTTCTATAGGAGGTAAATTCTTGACATCTGCAGCTTTAATTCCCTTCTCCTTAAGACATTTCTTAGCTTCCTTCATCACTTCATCATTTAATTCAATAACTCCCTTCTTCTTTGATGTTGGAATAGGCACTAGAATAGATGGTTCAGATACAATTACTTCAGGTATAGCTTGTTTAGGAGGATTCCAATCTTCATAATTCTTGCTTATTTTAGCCATAAATTCCTCAGCTTCCTTAGGAGTCCTATTCCTGAAAACACATTCAGCACAACTGTCTAGGTATGTCCTAGATTCCTCGGTTAGTCCATTATAAAATATATCAAGAAGCTCATTCTTAGGTAATGGACTTCCAGCCTGTGCATGAATCAAAGCACAAAACCTTGCCCAAGATGCGGGCAATACCTCTTTTTCTCCCTGTTTAAAATCAAAAAGTTCCTACAAAATAGCATGTCTAGCACTAGGAGGAAAATATTTCTGCAGGAAAGTACTAATCAAGCACTCATGGCTATCAATAGATCCAGGAGGTAAATTACTAAACCAAGTTTTAGCTTCTCCTCTTAGCGAAAAGGGGAAAATCTTAGCAACAAAGTAAGTACGCATCTTAATATCATCAGAAAACAAGCCACTCATGGTAGAAAGTTCATTCATATGTGCTACCGCACTTTCATTCTTAGTCCCACAAAAAGGTTCTTTCTCGACAATAGCTATGTAAGATAGATCGAGAGAGAAATCATAATCTTCATCTATAATGTTTATGGGAGAAGCAGCAAACTTAGCAGCAGGAGATAATTTGGGTCTAATAGTACGCCTCTCAAGGATACTCTTAGCAGCGCTCCTATAATGGGTGTCCTTACATTCTTTAATAAACTCATCGGTCATCTCAACATAACCATCTTCAATATCATAACTCTCACTAGACTCAGGTGAACTAACAGGTGTGGTAGTGTCTTCATTAGGAGTTTCGGTATTTCCAGCTATAGTTCTAGAAATCGTAGCATCTAGGAAAGGAACTAATGAACCACTCTTATCAAGCACAGTAGAAGCAGCATCATAAGCATCAGAAGTTTCAGATTCATCAGTAGTAGAAGTGTGTGTAGCATGTGTATGTGGTGGTGTAAGGAACTTACTCAGAACAGACGGTGAATCCAGAGCAACAGAGGTGTTCAGAACCGTACCTCTTCTTGCAGTGGATGGTAAAATAGGAACCTTGCCATCACGAGACTTACCCATGATGGATGGATAACGGCGAACAATAGAGAATCCAAGTGAACTTGATAAATAAAGCTATGGTCCCCGGCAACAGCGGCAGAAAATAGTCTTGATGACCCACAAGTATAGGGGTGTATCGTAGTATTTTCGAGGGAAGTGAAACCCAATTTATTGATTCGACACAAGGGGAGCCAAAGAATATTTATCAGCCTTAACAACTGAGTTGTCAATTCAGCTGCACCTGGAATCAATCTTGCTCACAGCAGTTTATCGGTAGCAACAGTTTTGTAGTAAGAATAGTAAAGTAACAGCAGTAGCAAAGCAAAGACAGTAGTAACAAAAGCAATAACAGTGGGATTCGAGTGCGGTAGGCATAGGGATGGATGGACGGGCGTTGCATGGAGAAGATAATTCACATAGCAATCAGAACATAGGGCAATTGCAGATAAATAAGATAAAGCATCCAAGTACTAGACAATCCTAGGCATGTGTTCCATATATAGTCATACGTGCTCGCAATGAGAACTTGCCTACCATCCCCATAGCCTACAACGGGGGATTACTCACTCATAGATGGGGGAAACATGGATGGTCGATGGATAAGCAATGGTGATGATGATGGCGATGATATCCTCCAATTCCCCGTCCCGGCAGGGTGCCTGAACGGAGTTTCTGGTGCTATTTCGTGGAATCTGGTGGTGGCGGCGGAGCGGAACTCCTTCTGGAAAAACGCCGAACCCCCCGAAGTTTTTATGTCAGAAGGCTCCTTATAAGCGAAGAGAGAGGCCTCGGGGGTGCCTGGGGGGCCCACACCACCCCCTGGCACGGCCTGGCCTGTCCCGCGCCACCAGGTGGTGTGGCCACCCCCTGGCTCTTCTCCGTCTCGTATTCTGGCTCCTGGAGTCTTCGGGTGAAATAGGATTTTTGGCATATTTTCTGGGATTTTTCCTGATAGTTGGTTTTCTGCACAATAAGTAGACACCAAGGCAATTCTGCTGAAAACAGCGTTAGTCCGCATTAGTTGTATCCAAATCACACAAGTATAGAGGACAAACAATAGCAAAAGTGTTCGGGAAAGTAGATACGTTTTGGACGTATTAACCCCTACTTCGGTCGATGGATCTATCACCACCGCATCACGAGAGGACTCCATCACGCGAGTCTCCAACCCAAAGGATTTCGAGGACCCCTCCATCCTCGGGATCTTCGACTCCGACTCCGGCTCGGAATCGCCTGAAGACTTCCACGCCAGATCTAATCGATTGAACGCGATCTACATGGCGGGCAGCACGGCCGCCCTGCCAGATCCGTTCGCCACGCTGATCCCGCCGACTGCGATGGCCACAGAGGTAGAGGAAGCCCGCGTGCGGCTCGCAGAGGCGCAACGCAACAAACTCGCCGAGCGCGAGAAATACCGCCTCGAGCGGGAAACGGCGTGGGAGCTATCGCTCTACCACCAGCGCCGCATCAGGACCCACCTGAACTCCAACGTCCAGGGCCGCGTCCCGAACTTCAATGACAAAAGCGACCCCGCACGCACGGCCGAGTGCGAATACTGCGAGAACGCGCCGCCGGGCGGAAGCAATCCCGCGAGACCACCACCTGGCGCACCGGTGACCGGAGCCCCTCCACCACCCATCGGTCGCACGCCCCCGCCAGACCAGCCACGGATCATCATCTCGCCTCAAGCCCGCGATGCCAACGGGCTACCACTATAGTCCACCCCGATGGACAACGTCGTCACGGCCGATGCCGCGATCGCCAACCTCGATGTCCAAGGCGACGGTGTGCTATAGATCCAGTATGCCAAGGCCCTACTCGTCAGGGCCGTCGAACAACCAGCTGCGGGAGTCGACCCGCGGGGGCGGATGTATTCCCGCTCCTCAGCAAGCAGAGCGGTGTCAAGCGGTCACCCTACCATCGCCAATGCATTGACTTGCCCTCCACCGCAGCCCTTGGCGAACCAGCCACGGGCCGCCAACCCCGCTTTGTCCACCAACGAGCCGCGACCGGCGAATAACACGGTCGCCGCCAACGGGCAGCCCATTGATGCCCGAACGAACATCATCAACAACCAGGCGTGGCGGGCGCGCCAGCCCAACGACTTATGGCACACCCTCACCAACCGCGGCGAACCGGAACCAAGAGGCTCGCTCAGTCGAGTCGGACCGCAATGCTTCGGACCCATGATCCGTGGGGAAAAATAACCCGCCAACTTCAAGGCTCCCAAGGAGATCGAAAAGTATGACCCGACGTACGATCCCGCTGTCTGGCTAGACACATACCTCATGGCAATGCGAATCGCAGGCCACACCGACCTTGTCGCTGCTCGCTACCTCCCCCTGATGATGGAGGGCGTGACTCGGCAATGGATCAACACCCTCCCCGCCGATAGCATCGACTCCTGGGAAGAAATGCGGGACACCTTCATCAGGCACTTCGAGGGCTCCTACACCCACGCCACCACCATAGAAGACCTGGAGCGATGCATCCAGGGACAAGCGACTCGACTCGCCGCTGGGTTCAAAGATGGCAAGAACTGTGGATCAATGCCTCCGGCATCCACCCAGATACGGCGATACATTGCTTCAAGAACGCGTGCCGGTACGAACCCCTGGTCGCTAAGATCAAGAGGGTCTACTGGATGCTCGACAACATCCCCGACCTCCTCGAGATCGCCAAGCGCTACGCGGAGGAGGACCCCAACCAAGACTCCGACGACGAGTCAGGAGGAAGACGCCGAACCAACATCCACGATAGCGGGCGCCTACGTGACATGCGCTACAGCAACACCCGCATCATCGGCAAGCGCCGCACGGACGGGTGAGTCGACTTCGTCGCCAACACCGGCTACGGCCAGCGCGACCCCAAGAGCTACCGCCGCGATGGAGGAAATTACCGCGGTAGCGGAAACTACCGCTCCAACAATATAGCAAGGCCAAAATTCGACCCCGCTGCCCTGCTCAACCAGCCCTGCGTCTACCATAGCAGGGAGGGAAAACCCGCCACCCACACCACCGTTGATTGCCACTCTCTCAAAGAGATTGAGAAGGCGAGGCGAGCAAGGGAGGACCCCAACAACAACCCACCCCGGGATAACAGGAACACCGGCGGCTTCGGCACCGCCGTCGGCTCGCTACACACCTTCACCGGACTCGGCACCAAGCGCGAGAGAAAGGTGCTTGCCCACGCGGTCGCCGTTAATGCGGTGATACAGGTCGACATCCCACGCTTCCTCAACTGGTCCGAGCAAAGTATCACTTGGAGTCGCCAAGACCACGCCCCCAGAATGGAGTACCCAGGGCGAGTCGCCCTAGTAGTAAAGCCCAAAGTGGCCGATTACTGGCTACCCAAGACATTGATGGACGGCGGGAGTTCCATCAACATCATGTACCTGGACACGTTCAAGAGGCTATAGCTCCGAGAGTCGGCAATCCAGCCGACCCTGACAACCTTCCACGGTATCGTCCTCGGTCGGAAGGCATACCTGATCGGAAAAGTGACGCTACCTGTCACCTTCGGCACACCGGCGAACTACCGCACCGAGCGAATCAAGTTCGAGCTAGTGAACTTCCGCAACCCCTACCATTGCATGTTGGGACGCCAGACGTTTGCCAAATTCATGGCAACCCCCCACTACGCGTACAACATGATGAAGCTCCCAGGGCCAAGCGGCATCATCACCATCCACGGCGACCCCGACATGGCCGTGGAATGCGAGGACAAAGGAGCCGAGCTTGCTGACGCAGTCATCGCCGCGGAGACCGACCACACGGAGGAGCTCGCGAAATACGTGGGCAACATCAACAAGGACGACCCCACTATCCTGAAGAAACCAACCGCCACGAACTCCACGTTCGAGGTGACCACGCACACCCGCACCGTCGAACTCGTCCCAGGCGACTCCAGCCAGACGGTCACCATCGGGGCACACATGAGCCCCGCATAGGAAAGCGCGCTCATCGGGTTCCTCTGTGAGAACCGCGACATCTTCGCATGGAACCATCTGACATGCCAGGTGTCCCGAGGGAACTCGCTGAGCACAAACTCAACACCGACCCCAAAGTGCGACCAATAAAGCAGTCGCTACGGCCCTTCAATGAAGAGCGCCGCCGAGCAATCGCCGAAGAAGTACAGCGCCTGCTAGCCGCAGGCTTCATTTGGCCAATCAAATACTCCAAGTGTCTAGCAAACCCAGTCGGGGTTCTAAAAAAGAACAACACATGGAGAATGTGTATCGACTACACCAACCTCAACAGCGCCTGCCCGAAGGAGGAGTTCGTCCTACCACGCATCGATCAGATCATTAACTCGACCGCGGGATCGGAGTCGCTGTGCTTCCTCGATGCTTACTCTGGTTATAACCAGATCAAGATGGCGGTCGAGGATGAGGAGAAGATGGCGTTCATCATGCAATTCGGCGCCTTCTACTACACGGCCATGACGTTCGGCCTCAAGAACACCAGCGCCACATACCAGAGATGCATGCAGGAGTGCCTCGCGAGCCAAATTGGCCGGAACATCCATGTCTACATCGATGACGTGGTGGTAAAATCCACTCGTCAGGACGACCTGCTCGCTGACCTGGCCGAAACCTTCGCAAACCTGTGGAGGTACAACATCAAGCTGAACCCCGGAAAATGCACCTTCGGCATCCCCACCGGATAGCTCCTAGGGTATGTAGTCTCCAAGCGAGGCATCAAAGCCAACCCCACCAAGATCGACACCATCGTGCGACTCGGGAAACCCGAGTGCCTGCGCGACGTCCAGAAGTTGGCAGGGCGAGTCGCGGCCCTCAGTCGCTTCATCCACCGACTAGGCGAGAAGGCAATGCCCCTCTACCGCCTGATGAGCTCAGCGGCGACTCCCACATTACTTCTAGGAGCACCCAATCATGGTGGTCTCCTCCGCACCCCTGCAAGACATAATACGCAATCGCGAGGCGACCGGGCGAGTCGCCAAGTGGGCCGTCAAAATCGGCGTCCACAACATCAAATACGAGCCCAGCAAAGCGATCAAGTCACAAACTCTAGCTGATTTCCTCACAGATTGGGAAGAAGTATAGCAGCCAGAGAAGCTCCCGTACCTCCACTACTGGTCGCTCCATTTTGACGGCTCCAAGAACACCGACGGCGCAGGGGCTGGGGTCATATTGACCTCTCCCAAAGGAGACAAGCTCCGCTAGTGCTCCACCTCAACTTCAAGCCCCGCACCAACAACATGGTAGAATACGAGCCCCTCCTACGATGAACGTCAACCGCTTACGATGCTATGGCGACTCCGATCTAGTCGCCGGCCAAGTCGCCGGGACGTGTGACGCCGTCTCCCCAACAATGATCGCGTACCGCCAAGCGGTAGACCAGTTGGGAGGACACTTTGACGACTATTCCATCGAGTGGATCGACAGACACAAGAACAAGGAGGCAGACGCCCTCTCCCGCATCGGGTCGGCCCGACAAGCGCCACCAGCAGGTGTCTTCCTCGACATCATCCACAAACCGTCGGTCAGCCCACCAAAAGAGATCGACGTCGGGATACCACTGCAACCAGAACAGGCCTTAGTCGCCATGGTTGTGGAGCCTAGCGACTGGACAGCACCATACGTCGCCTTCTTGGAACACAAAATCCTACCAAGCAATGAGACGGAGGCGTGAATGATCGTGCACCGCTGCAAATCCTTCGTCATCATCAACGGCGAGCTCCACAGACGCAGCGTGACTGGCGTGTTCCAGCGCTGCGTACAACCAGAAGAAGGCCGCAAGATCCTCCAGGACATTCACGCTGGCGACTGCGGCCTTCACGCTGGCGCCAAGTCGCTAGTCGCCAAGGCCATGCCGCACGGCTTCTACTGGCTCACCGCACACGCCGACGCCACCAACATCGTCCAACGATGTGTCAGGTGCCAGAAGTACGCCCACCAAACGCACATCCCTGATTCGGCACTCAAGACCATCCCCATCACATGGCCATTCGCCGTATGGGGCATGGACATGGTAGGCCCGTTCAAGAAGGCCCCATCTGGCTTCACCCATCTCCTGGTCACGGTCAACAAGTTCACCAAATGGGTCGAGGCCAAGCCAATAAAGAAGTGCGACGGCAAGACAGTCACCAAGTTCTTACGTGAGCTCATCTACCGATACGGCTACCCGCATAGCATCATAATAGACAATGGCACCAACTTCGCCAAGGGGGCCATGGTGGAATTTTGTGAAGAACATGGCATACGACTCGACCTTGCTTCAGTCGCCCACCCGGAGTCGAATGGCCAAGCAGAACGCGCCAACCAGAGCATCCTCCACGGGCTCAAGCCGTGACTCCAGGTGCCCCTCGAGCACACCCCAGGGTGCTGGGTCGACGAGCTCCCCTCTGTGATATGGGGGATCCGCACTTCCGTCAATCGCTCCACCGTGTTCAGACCCTTCTTCGTGGTGTACGGCGCCGAGGCCGTAATGCCAACTGACCTAGAGCATGATTCACCTCGAGTCGCCAACTACGTCGAGGTGACCAACGAGGTCGCCTGCCAAGACAGCATCAATCAACTCAACGAGGCACGCGACCTGGCTTGCTCTCGCACCACCATATACCAGCAAGGACTCCGCCGCTACCACAACCACCGAGTACGAACTCGCACCTTCCAGGAAGGCGACCTGGTCCTACGACTGGCCCAAGACAAGAAAGGCATGCACAAACTCTCCCCCCATGGGAAGGGCCATTCGCTATAGGACGAGTCCTCGGCAATGACGCTTACTACCTCGTCGACATACGGCGTGACGGCCAGCTCGAGGTCGGGAGGACATGGAATGTAAACCTCCTTAGAAAGTTCTATACTTAGAACCTCAAATTGTACTCAGCGAGCAGATATGATGAAATTCATTCGGATCACACAAATTGTGTCTACTTGCCATATTCTTGTGCCACTCGCACTCGTACATATTAGCAATACGCTACTCACGGAAGTCAACCTTTGGTTAAGCGACTGACACGGCTAAGTAGTGTGGCACAAGGGCACCGGAAATACTCGGGCCTTGGGTCGTCCACGAAAACGCCAACCCGGAGCCACCATTGGAGTCGCCTAGCCTGACTGGCCCACCGGGCCAAGACAACCGGTACACGCTTCTCATAGCGACCTGTCCCTCCCATCCTCACGCAAAGCGACTCAAATGGTTAAGTACCACGCACGAGGACTCCGCACAATGGGAACACCCACGCGACTCGGGAACACACCAAGTAAGAGAGATGCCTTGGACTCGCCAAGCGACTGGCTCTCCGGGCCAGGGGAGGAGACGCATTACAAACAACGCATTCACAACCTACAACAGGAACACGACCAATATGGTTGAGCACCACGCTCGGGGACTCACCTACAAATCAATCCTACTCATGCTCGAGGACTCGCCACTCAGAAGACGCGAGAGATAAAACAATGCACAACCAAAACAAAACACAAAAGTATACAATCGAGTTATACCCCATTAAAGGGCGAACGCACTCGGGGACTCGCTCAATCAAAAACACACGACACAATCTTGGTCGCAATACGAGTCGGTTGAATCCCTTTGGCGTACATTACAAAATATATTACAGCAGTCGCCACTTGGCATACATCACAAACTGCCTAACTACATTGTTTATTCCACAGGTCCTGATGAAGAAGCACCGCCACCCCCCTTGACACGAACAAAAGGCTGCCACGGGTTCGTCGGGTACGTCGTCAGCGACTTCGACAATGCCGACCGGAAGGGCTGCTCTGACTTCATATCACGATGCTCCTGGTATCGCAGCAGATCCCCCATAGCCAGGACCCGATCGGTGTAAGGGGCGGCCTTCGCAGTCAGCTTCAGTACCTCGGACATCTCCACCGTGTCGGTCGCTAATGGGTAGCCACTCGTCACGTCGTCAAGGTCGAATTGTCGAGGAAGTGGGTGAGACCCAAACTCAATGCTTTGGAGGCCCCACGCTTGAACACCGAGCACGCCATCCACTCCACGACGGCAGGCACCTCGTCCAGATAGCGCCACACCTCCATAAGACCCCTAGGAATAACCTCGGTGGGGTACATGCCTTGGAGAACCGCTTGGACAGATAACACCGAAGCCGTGGCCGCGTTCACCACGGCAGTCACGCACTTCGAAGTGTTGAAGGTCTGGACCACCGGGTCGCTTTGGCCTATCACAGCTGCAAATTCAGACGTCAGTGAAACTACGGACATCCCCATTCAGGGAATCGCCGAACAAGTCAGGCGAAGACGGAGACTTACCAAGGAGTTTGCGGCAGCTCTCTGTGACATGCTTCTCCAAGGCGGCTTGCTTGTTGTGCAGCCCCACGATGATCGAATCCGTGGCTTTGCGTTCCTCCTCAGCCGCAGCGACAGCAGCCTTCTCTTGGTCCTCCGAAGAAACGGAGGCTGCTCTCGCCTCCTCCAAGTCGTGGATCAGGGAGGCAATTCGTCCATTCGCCGCGTCCAGCTCGACGACTGGAACATACCCTTCGCGGGCCTTGGAAATCGCAGCCGGGAAACCATCTGAAAGAAAAACCATTAGCGCGCCATACACCAATAGTTCACACTTGATAGAGGAAAGGACAGAAAAGCAAACACTCACCAATGGTTTCCTGAAGCCGCTGGTTCGCCTCCTGCGCTTCGCGCAGATCACGCTCCAAGCGCTCCCTCGCAGCCTGCCGATCGGTCGATTCCCTTTGCAAACCCTGCAAACAAACAACACACCTCAGCACTTACCAAAATCAACATTCAGTTCCTACCCGCTGAAATTCAGCGACTAAGAACTCGGGGACTGGAGAGTAGGAAAAAAGTTCAATTCCTAGCCGCTGAAATTCAGCGACTAGGAATTCATGGACTGGAGAGTAGAAAGAAGTTCATTTCCCAGCCGTTGAAAATCAGCAACTAAGAACTCAGGGACTGGACATACCTGAATGGCGGTGCCAAGCATCCTGTGAAGTTCCCCGCCGTCAGTCGATGGCATCGTGAAGGAAGTGTGCCCACGACGGGACCCAATGTCCGCATCCACGATCTCCGGACTCTGTGGAGACTGGGTGTCCGCCACGCCTGGGAACCCCCTAGCCATGAAGCGCGGGAACGTCGCCGATGCTCTGGCAGGGGAACTGGTTGTCGGGGCTGGCGCTTCCGGCGCGGCCACACCCAAGACTGGCTCTGATCGCGCCACCACCACTTCTTCAGCGACTGCCGCAACATCGGGCTCCACGGCGCCATCCTTGGCCGTGGCATCATCGACCCCCCCTTCTGTTTCTTTGCGCCTTCCGCGGTCGCTACATTGCTAGCGGATTTTCTCTTCTTGGAGAGGTCGCCCTCTCCCATGGTGGTGGCCGGCAGAATCTTTGCTGCCGAAGGGCGCCCAATCTTCTTGGCTCCAGATCTTCCCGAATTCCCACAGTCAATATAACGACAATACAAAACAAGAGGCGAGTCGGAATGAAGAACCAATACTTACTTAGCGACCGGGAGAACGCGAAGCCCGGTGCTGATGTGGGTAGGCTTGTCCAATTCTGGACCCAGCTTGCGAGTGAGCCCCCTCTCGAAGACGTCTGAAGCCCACGACACCGCGGGCTTCCTCGACGACGAAGCCGCAGTCGCTGGAATCTCCGGCTCCAAAGACGTGGCCGCCCTCGACGGCTGCAGCGACTTAGACACCGCTGCCTTAGCCACTTCCTGGTTTGGAACCCCGAAACCGCTAGCGCAATCACCGCTAGGGGAAACTCTACCGCCTCCTCGGAGTCCTCGCCTTCCAACCCCTTCGTCGGGATCGCGTCCTTTGGGGCTTTGCGTGAGACTTTGGGGGTGTCTTCATCGTCGGAGTCGTCATCCGACTCAAACACCACCACCGACTTGGACGACAACATTGGCTTCTTCGCTGGTGACTTGGGCTTGCGTGCGGGCTTCGACGGCGTAGCAGTACGCCGGGACGTGTACTCCTGCACGACCTCATCGCCTCCGTCGTGTTCGTCCAGGCTGCGGCTCGCCTCAAACTCACGTTGTTTTTGCATATGGGTCTTGCAAGCCACAGGCGCTAGGGGAGGAACCTCTTCCTCCTCCCCATCGATGTCGGAAGAGTCTCCCTCGGAGTCTTCCTCGAGTTCCCGGGGAACCTCTTCATCAAGCGGAGGGAGCCAGCCCTCCAACACCTGAAAAAGATGAGAACCACCACCAGTAAACACCAAATGCAGCGACTGAGAATTGAGGTGCGGAAATAGCGACTGGGAAGAAAACTTACTATGGGGGCTTCATTCTTCACGGGAGTGTACGGGGCGAGCCCGACCGACACGCTGGTAAACTCCATGTCAGTGATCTTTTTCAGGGCGGCCTTGTAGTCCTCGGTCTCCCATGATTCCTTGATGGTTCAGGAGGGGTCGTGCTTCCCGATGTATTCATACATCCAATGCGGCCGAGCCGCCAGCGGAACCAGACACCGCCCGAGCCAGCAGTTGTAGAGGTTGATCGAAATCAACCCCTGGTCCTTCAGCTTCTGGATCTGGTCCATCATTTCTGTGACGGCCATCCGCTGGTCTTCGGGAAGCTTCTTCGGCGCCAACGGGCGAGGCTTGCTCCTCTCGGCGACGAACTCGGGAAGTGCCACCTCGCCAGCGGGAGTGGATTCTTTTACGTAGAACCGGCTCTTCTTCCACTCGCTGGCGGCCTTCTTTGGCAGGAGGAGCTTGATGAAATTGGCCTTCGGCTTCAATTGGAACGTGACGCCGCCTACGGCCAATATCAAGCCGCCAGACGCCTCGCGCCCGATGCGGCCATGGAAGAGCTCCAACCACAGCCGAGATAGCATTCGCAGAAGGCGACAAAGATCGCCAGCTGCTTGATGTTGTGCGAGCCGAGATCCGATGGTTTGGTCGCATAATACACGCAAAAGCGGCGGCAAAAGAGTGAGGTGGGGAATCCCAGACCCCTTTCAAGATGGCTGGGGAAGCAGATGAATTCGTCGGGTCGCGGCTTTGGATCGGTCTCGGAGGAGGGGGGAACCCGCCAGTTCCCCTTGTGGAGGACTCCGGTGTCCTCGAAGGACTTGAGCTGGGCTGTGGTGCACTTGGATTTTCCCCATGAGCCTTTGGGAGGCGCCATCGGGTAGGACGTGGAATCGCATGGTGCGGAAAGGACGAGTCGGAAGGTTGAAGGCAGGAAGATCGAGGATAGGAAGAATGCGTATGGGAGAATGAAGAATGCGGGAAGGATTCGTAGAACAGAATCATCACTCCCCTTATATGGGAACGCCACCTGCCAAAATCGGGATAGCCGTTACTCACGGTAATTGCGCCGAAGTTACCATTGGAAATTCCAACGGATAGTTTGACCAGAATTGACGGTCCGACTCCTCCATTCCACCCGCTACCCGCCAGTCTTTTCCACTCGCCGAAGCGGCGACTTGGCGGCGGTAACATTCATTGTGGTGGCAAATGGAAACCTGGGGAAATTCTCCTTGGTTCTGATGGAGTCCATCACCGACTTGACTGGGCGTCCAAATTGGGCTCACCTACTCCGATCGCCAAAGGGTCACCTGCGCCTAAATCAACGATGGCCTCAGGGACTACTGATGGGGATATGCCAAAGGGGGTATGCCTAGCAGGACGTTCCGATCGGGCCGAAGGGCCTGTGAGTGCGCCTGAGGGACGGCGACTAGACTACGACTGAAGGAGAGGCCCGACGACTGGAGACTGGAGGCCCAGGAGCGTACCAAAAGCCTAGTCGGATTAGGTCAAAACCTCTGAATCCTTATCTCGTTCGGTGGTAACATGTAAACCCTAGCGAGGTGCCTCATATATAAACCTCCCTAGGGTATCCTGAGGACTTATGTTCCATCATACACCCCCACAAGCGACTCGCTGCTTAGACACCGAGCTCGCCACCCTTGTAACTCGCTCTCCAATAATCTAATCTAGCAAGAGTAGGTCTTTACCCTCCGGGGGGCGAACCTGGCTAAACCCATGTGCATCCGCCCCCATCTCGCACCGCAGATGGCCGCCAACTCTTCCTCACGTTATAATCAATCGCTGCCAGTGGCAGCGACTGCCGTGGCCATTTCCACGACAGTGGCACCCACCGTGGGGCATAGCGGGACTGGCCTGAGTTCTGCGGCGAGACCCTACTCACCGATCGATCGGCCGCTCGCCACCGACCGCATGATCGCCATCAGCGGGATCTTACAGACCACACATGCATCCACCCCGTGTGATTGCATGTCTTTTCTTTTCACAGACCACACATGGATCCACTAGTGTCATTGCATGTGTGTTCTTTTCATGAACCACAACTAGAGTCATTGCATGTGCGTTACTTCCATAAACCACACATGGATCCACCTAGTGTGATTGCATGTCTGTTCTTTTTCATGAACCAAAGCTAGAGTCATTGCATGACAGTTCTTCTCATGAACCACAACCAGTGTCATTGCATGTATGTTCTTCTCACAAACCACATAAGGATCCACCAGTGTCATTGCATGTGTGTTCTTCTAAACAAACCACATCCACCGGTGTCATTGCATGTCTATTCTTTTCATGAACCACACCCAGTGTCATTGCATGTGTGTTCTTCTAAACAAACCACATAAGTCATTACATGTCTGTTCTTTTCATGAACCACACCCAGTGTCATTGCATGTGTGATCCTCTAGACAAACCACATAAGGATCCACTGGTGTCATTGCATGTCTGTTCTTTTCATGAACCACATAAGGATCCACCAGTGTCATTGGATGTGTGTTCTTCTCATGAACCACACATGGATCCACCTGTGTCATTGCATGTCTGTTCTTTTCATGAATCACAGCTAGAGTCATTGCATGTATGTTACTTCCATAAACCACACATGGATCCACCAGTGTCATTGCATGTCTGTTCTTTTCATGAACCACAGCTAGAGTCATTGCATGTCTGTTCTTTTCATGAACCACACATGGATCCACCAGTGTTATTGCATGTCTATTCTTCTCACAAACCACAAAAGGATCCACCAGTGGCATTGCATGTATGTTCTTTTCGTGAACCACACCTAGTATCATTGCATGAGTGCTCTTCTAAACAAACCACATAAGTCATTGCATGTCTGTTCTTTTCATGAACCACACCCAGTGTCATTGCATGTGTATTCCTCTAGACAAACCACATAAGCATCCACCGGTGTCACTTTATGTCTGTTCTTTTCATGAACCACATAAGGATCCACCAGTGTCATTGGATGTGTGTTCTTCTCATGAACCACACATGGATCCACCTGTGTCATTGCATGTCTGTTCTTTTCATGAATCACAGCTAGAGTCATTGCATGTCTGTTACTTACATAAACCACACATGGATCCATAAGTGTCATTGCATGTCAGTTATTTTCATGAACTACACCCAGTGTCATTGCATGTCAGTTCTTTTCATGAACCACACATGGATCCAACAGTGTAATTGCATGTCCGTTCTTCTCACAAACCACATAAGGATCAATGAGTGTCATTGCATGTATGTTCTTTTCATGAACCACACCTAGTGTCATTGCATGTGTGTTCCTCTAGACAAACCACATAAGGATCCACCAGTGTCATTGGATGTGTGTTCTTCTCATGAACCACACATGGATCCACCAGTGTCATTGCATGTCTGTTATTTTCATGAACCACACCCAGTGTCATTGCATGTATGTTCCTCTAAACAAACCACATAAGGATCCACCAGTGTCATTGCATGTCTGTTCTTTTCATGAACCACACATGGATCCACCAGTGTCATTGCATGTGTGTTCTTTTCATGAACCACAGCTAGAGTCATTGCATGTGTGATCCTCTAGACAAACCACATAAGGATCCACCGGTGTCATTGCATGTCTGTTCTTTTCATGAACCACATAAGGATCTACCAGTGTCATTGGATGTGTGTTCTTCTCATGAACCACACATGGATCCACCAGTGTCATTGCATGTCTGTTTTTTTCATGAATCACAGCTAGAGTCATTGCATGTACGTTACTTCCATAAACCACACATGGATCCACTAGTGTCATTGCATGTCTGTTCTTTTCATGAGCCACAGCTAGAGTCATTGCATGTCTGTTCTTTTCATGAACCACACATGGATCCACCAGTGTTATTGCATGTCTATTCTTCTCACAAACCACAAAAGGATCCACCAGTGTCATTGCATGTCTGTTCTTTTCATGAACCACACCTAGTATCATTGCATGAGTGCTCTTCTAAACAAACCACATAAGTCATTGCATGTCTGTTCTTCTCATGAACCACACCCAGTGTCATTGCATGTGTGTTCCTCTAGACAAACCACATAAGCATCAACCGGTGTCACTTTATGTCTGTTCTTTTCATGAACCACATAAAGATCCAGCAGTGACATTGGATGTGTGTTCTTCTCATGAACCACACATGGATACACCAGTGTAATTTCATGTGTATTCTTTTCATGAATCACATCTAGAGTCATTGCATGTTTGTTACTTACATAAACCACACATGGATCCACAAGTGTCATTGCATGTCTGTTCTTTTCATGAACCACACCTAGTGTCATTGCATGTCAGTTCTTTTCATGAACCACACATGGATCCACCAGTGTTATTGCATGTCTGTTCTTCTTACAAACCACATAAGGATCCACAAGTGTCATTGCATGTATGTTCTTTTCATGAACCACACCTAGTGTCATTGCATGTGTGTTCCTCTAGACAAACCACAAAAGGATCCACCAGTGTCATTGGATGTGTGTTCTTCTCATGGACCACACATGGATCCACCAGTGTCATTGCATGTATATTCTTTTCATGAACCACACCCAGTGTCATTGCATGTATGTTCCTCTAAACAAACCACATAAGGATCCACCAGTGTCATTGCATGTCTGTTCTTTTCATGAACCACACATGAATCCACCAGTGTCATTGCATGTGTGTTATTTTCATGAACCACAGCTAGCGTCATTGCATGTGTGTTCTTCTAAACACACCACACATGGATTCACCCAGTGTGATTGCATGTCTCTTCTTTTCACAGACCACACATGGATCCACCAGTGTCATTGGATGTGTGTTCTTTTCGTGAACCACAGCTAGAGTCATTGCATGTGTGTTACTTCCATAAACCACACATGGATCCACCTAGTGTGATTGTATGTCTATTCTTTTCATGAACCACAGCTACAGTCATTGCATGTCGGTTCTTCTCATGAAACACAGCCAGTGTCATTGCATGTTTGCTCTTCTCACAAACTACATAAGGATCCACCAGTGTGATTGCATGTGTGTTCTTCTAAACAAACCAGATAAGGATCCACCAGTGTCATTGCATGTCTGTTCTTTTCATGAACCACACCGAGTGTCATTGCATGTGTGTTCTTCAAAAAAAACCACATAAGTCATTCCATGTCTATTATTTTCATGAACCACACCTAGTGTCATTGCATGTGTGTTCCTCTAGACAAACCACATAAGGATCCACCGGTGTCACTGCATGTCTGTTCTTTTCATGAACCACATAAGGATCCACCAGTGTCATTGGATGTGTGTTCTTCTCACGAACCACACATGGATCCACCAGTTTCATTGCATGTGTGTTCTTTTCATGAATCACAGCTAGAGTCATTGCATGTCTGTTACTTCCATAAACCACACATGGATCCACCAGTGTCATTGCATGTCTGTTCTTTTCATGAACCACATCCAGTGTCATTGCATGTGTGTTCCTCTAGACAAACCACATATGGATCCACCAGTGTCATTGCATGTCTGTTCTTTTCATGAACCACAGCTAGAGTCATTGCATGTGTGTTCTTCTCATGAACCATAACCAGTGTGATTGCATGTCTGTTCTTTTCACAAACCACATAAGGATCCACCAGTGTCATTGCATGTGTGTTCTTCTAAACAAACCACATAAGGATCCACTAGTGTCATTGCATGTCTGTTCTTTTCATGAACCACACCCAGTGTCATTGCATGTGTGTTCTTCTAAACAAATCACATAAGTCATTGCATGTCTATTCTAATCACGAACCACACCCGGTGTCATTGCATGTGTGTTCCTCTAGACAAACCACATAAGGATCCACCGGTGTCACTGCATGTCTATTCTTTTCATGAACCACATAAGGATCCACAAGTGTCAATGGATGTGTGTTCTTCTCATGAACCACACATGGATCCACCAGTGTCATTGCATGTCTGTTCTTTTCATGAATCACAGCTAGAGTCATTGCATGTGTGTTCTTATAGACAAACCACACATGGATCCACCTAGTGTGATTGCACGTCTTTTCTTTTCACAGACCACACATGGATCCACTACTGTCATTGCATGTGTGTTCTTTTCATGAACCACAACTAGAGTCATTGCATGTCCGTTACTTCCATAAACCACACATGGATCCACCTAGTGTGATTGCATGTCTGTTCTTTTCATGAACCACAGCTAGAGTCATTGCATGTCAGTTCTTCTCATCAACCACATCCAGTGTCATTGCATGTTTGTTCTTCTCACAAACCACATAAGGATCCACCAGTGTCATTGCATGTGTGTTCTTCTAAACAAACCACATAAGGATCCACTGGTGTCATTGCATGTCTGTTCTTTTCATGAACCACATAAGGATCCACCAGTGTCATTGGATGTGTGTTCTTCTCATGAACCACACATGGATCCACCTGTGTCATTGCATGTCTGTTCTTTTCATGAATCACAGCTAGAGTCATTACATGTATGTTACTTCCATAAACCACACATGGATCCACCAGTGTCATTGCATGTCAGTTATTTTCATGAACCACAGCTAGAGTCATTGCATGTCTGTTCTTTTCATGAACCACACATGGATCCAACAGTGTTATTGCATGTTCGTTCTTCTCACAAACCACAAAAGGATCCACCAGTGTCATTGCATGTCTGTTCTTTTCATGAACCACACCTAGTATCATTGCATGAGTGCTCTTCTAAACAAACCACATAAGGCATTGCATGTGTGTTCTTTTCATGAACCACACCCAGTGTCATTGCATGTGTGTTCCTCTAGACAAACCACATAAGCATCCACCGGTGTCACTTTATGTCTGTTCTTTTCATGAACCACATAAGGATCCACCAGTGTCATTGGATGTGTGTTCTTCTCATGAACCACACATGGATCCACCTGTGTCATTGCATGTCTGTTCTTTTCATGAATCACATCTAGAGTCATTGCATGTCTGTTACTTACATAAACCACACATGGATCCACAAGTGTCATTGCATGTCAGTTCTTTTCATGAACTACACCCAGTGTCATTGCATGTCAGTTCTTTTCATGAACCACACATGGATCCACCAGTGTTATTGCATGTCCGTTCTTCTCACAAACCACATAAGGATCCACGAGTGTCATTGCATGTATGTTCTTTTCATGAACCACACCTAGTGTCATTGCATGTGTGTTCCTCTAGACAAACCACTTAAGGATCCACCAGTGTCATTGGATGTGTGTTCTTCTCATGAACCACACATGGATCCACCAGTGTCATTGCATGTCTGTTATTTTCATGAACCACACCCATTGTCATTGCATGTATGTTCCTCTAAACAAACCACATAAGGATCCACCAATGTCATTGCATGTCTGTTCTTTTCATGAACCACACATGGATCCACCAGTGTCATTGCATGTGTGTTCTTTTCATGAACCACAGCTAGAGTCATTGCATGTGTGATCCTCTAAACAAACCACATAAGGATCCACCAGTGTCATTGCATGTCTGTTCTTTTCATGAACCACATAAGGATCCACCAGTGTCATTGGATGTGTGTTCTTCTCATGAACCACACATGGATCCACCAGTGTCATTGCATGTCTGTTCTTTTCATGAATCACAGGTAGAGTCATTGCATGTACGTTACTTCCATAAACCACACATGGATCCACTAGTGTCATTGCATTTCTGTTCTTTTCATGAACCACAGCTAGAGTCATTGCATGTCTGTTCTTTTCATGAACCACACATGGATCCACCAGTGTTATTGCATGTCTATTCTTCTCAGAAACCACTAAAGGATCCACTAGTGTCATTGCATGTCTGTTCTTTTCATGAACCACACCTAGTATCATTGCATGAGTGCTCTTCTAAACAAACCACATAAGTCATTGCATGTCTGTTCTTCTCATGAACCACACCCAGTGTCATTGCATGTGTGTTCCTCTAGACAAACCACATAAGCATCCACCGGTGTCACTTTATGTCTGTTCTTTTCATGAACCACATAAAGATCCACCAATGACATTGGATGTGTGTTCTTCTCATGAACCACACATGGATACACCAGTGTAATTCCATGTGTATTCTTTTCATGAATCACAGCTAGAGTCATTGCATGTCTGTTACTTACATAAAATACACATGGATCCACAAGTGTCATTGCATGTCTGTTCTTTTCATGAACCACACCCAGTGTCATTTCATGTCAGTACTTTTCATGAACCACACATGGATCCACCAGTGTTATTGCATGTCTGTTCTTCTTACAAACCACATAAGGATCCACAAGTGTCATTGCATGTATGTTCTTTTCATGAACCACACCTAGTGTCATTGCATGTGTGTTCCTCTAGACAAACGACATAAGGATCCACCAATGTCATTGGATGTGTGCTCTTCTCATGAACCACACATGGATCCACCAGTGTCATTGCATGTCTATTCTTTTCATGAACCACACCCAGTGTCATTGCATGTATGTTACTCTAAACAAACCACATAAGGATCCACCAGTGTCATTGCATGTTTGTTCTTTTCATGAACCACACATGAATCCACCAGTGTCATTGCATGTGTGTTATTTTCATGAACCACAGCTAGCGTCATTGCATGTGTGTTCTTCTAAACACACCACACATGGATTCACCCAGTGTGATTGCATGTCTCTTCTTTTCACAGACAACACATGGATCCACCAGTGTCATTGCATGTGTGTTGTTTTCGTGAACCACAGCAAGAGTCATTGCATGTGTGTTACTTCCATAAACCACACATGGATCCACCTAGTGTGATTGTATGTCTGTTCTTTTCATGAACCACAGCTACAGTCATTGCATGTCGGTTCTTCTCATGAAACATAGCAAGTGTCATTGCATGTTTGTTCTTCTCACAAACTACATAAGGATCCACCAGTGTGATTGCATGTGTGTTCTTCTAAACAAACCAGATAAGGATCCACCAGTGTCATTGCATGTCTGTTCTTTTCATGAACCACACCGAGTGTCATTGCATCTGTGTTCTTCTAAAAAACCACATAAGTCATTCCATGTCTGTTCTTTTCATGAACCACACCTAGTGTCATTGCATGTGTGTTCCTCTAGACAAACCACATAAGGATCCACCGGTGTCACTGCATGTCTTTTCTTTTCATGAACCACAGAAGGATCCACCAGTGTCATTGGATGTGTGTTCTTCTCACGAACCACACATGGATCCACCAGTGTCATTGCATGTCTGTTCTTTTCATGAATCACAGCTAGAGTCATTGCATGTCTGTTACTTCCATAAACCACACACGGATCCACCAGTGTCATTGCATGTCTATTCTTTTCATGAACCACATCCAGTGTCATTGCATGTGTGTTCCTCTAGACAAACCACATATGGATCCACCAGTGTCATTGCATGTCTGTTGTTTTCATGAACCACATCTAGAGTCATTGCATCTGTGTTCTTCTCATGAACCACAACCAGTGTCATTGCATGTCTGTTCTTTTCACAAACCACATAAGGATCCACCAGTGTCATTGCATGTGTGTTCTTCTAAACAAACCACATAAGGATCCACTAGTGTCATTGCATGTCTGTTCTTTTCATGAACCACACCCAGTGTCATTGCATGTGTGTTCTTCTAAACAAATCACATAAGTCATTGCATGTCTATTCTTTTCACGAACCACACCCGGTGACATTGCATGTGTGTTCCTCTAGACAAACCACATAAGGATCCACCAGTGTCAGTGCATGTCTGTTCTTTTCATGAACCACATAAGGATCCACAAGTGTCAATGGATGTGTGTTCTTCTCATGAACCACACATGGATCCACCAGTGTCATTGCATGTTTGTTCTTTTCATGAATCACAGCTAGAGTCATTGCATGTGTGTTCTTCTAGAAAAACCACACATGGATCCACCCAGTGTGATTGCACGTCTTTTCTTTTCACAGACCACACATGGATCCACTACTGTCATTGCATGTGTGTTCTTTTCATGAACCACAACTAGAGTCATTGCATGTCCGTTACTTCCATAAACCACACATGGATCCACCTAGTGTGATTGCATGTCTGTTCTTTTCATGAACCACAGCTAGAGTCATTGCATGTCAGTTCTTCTCATCAACCACATCCTTTGTCATTGCATGTTTGTTCTTCTCACAAACCACATATGGATCCACCAGTGTCATTGCATGTGTGTTCTTCTAAACAAACCACATAAGGATCCACCAGTGTCATTGCATGTATATTCTTTTCATGAACCACACCCAGTGTCATTGCATGTGTGTTCTTCTAAACAAACCACATAAGTCATTGCATGTATGTTCTTTTCATGAACCACATCCAGTGTCATTGCATGTGTGTTCCACTAGACAAACCACATAAGGATCCACCGGTGTCACTGCATGACTGTTCTTTTCATGAACCACATAAGGATCCACCAGTGTCATTGGATGTGTGTTCTTCTCAAGAACCACACATGGATCCACCAGTGTCATTGCATGTCTGTTCTTTTCATGAATCACAACTAGAGTCATTGCATGTCTGTTACTTCCATAAACCACACATGGTTCCACCAGTGTCATTGCATGTCTGTTCTTTTCATGAACCACACCCAGTGTCATTGCATGTGTGTTCCTCTAGACAAACCACATAAGGATCCACCAGTGTCATTGGATGTCTGTTCTTCTCATGAACCACATATGGATCCACCAGTGTCATTGCATGTCTATTCTTTTCATGAACCACACCCAATGTCATTGCATGTATGTTCCTCTAAACAAACCACATAAGGATCCACCAGTGTCATTGCATGTCTGTTCTTTTCATGAACCACACATGAATCCACCAGTGTCATTGCATGTGTGTTCTTTTCATGAACCACAGCTAGCGTCATTGCATGTGTGTTTTCTAAACACACCACACATGGATTCACCCAGTGTGATTGCATGTCTCTTCTTTTCACAGACCACACATGGATCCACCAGTGTCATTGCATGTGTGTTCTTTTCGTGAACCACAGCTAGAGTCATTGCATGTGTGTTACTTCCATAAACCACACATGGATCCACCTAGTGTGATTACATGTCTGTTCTTTTCATGAACCACAGCTACAGTCATTGCATGTCGGTTCTTCTCATGAAACACAGCCAGTGTCATTGCATGTTTGTTCTTCTCACAAACTACATAAGGATCCACCAGTGTGATTGCATGTGTGTTCTTCTAAACAAACCACATAAGGATCCACCAGTGTCATTGCATGTCTGTTCTTTTCATGAACCACATCCAGTGTCATTGCATGTGTGTTCCTCTAGACAAACCACATATGGATCCACCAGTGTCATTGCATGTCTGTTCTTTTCATGAACCACAGCTAGAGTCATTGCATGTGTGTTCTTCTCATGAACCACAACCGGTGTCATTGCATGTCTGTTCTTTTCACAAACCACATAAGGATCCACCAGTGTCATTGCATGTGTGTTCTTCTAAACAAACCACATAAGGATCCACTAGTGTCATTGCATGTCTGTTCTTTTCATGAACCACACCCAGTGTCATTGCATGTGTGTTCTTCTAAACAAATCACATAAGTCATTGCATGTCTATTCTTTTCACGAACCACATCCAGTGTCATTGCATGTGTGTTCCTCTAGACAAACCACATAAGGATCCACCGGTGTCACTGCATGTCTGTTCTTTTCATGAACCACATAAGGATCCACAAGTGTCATTGGATGTGTGTTCTTCTCATGAACCAGACATGGATCCACCAGTGGCATTGCATGTCTGTTCTTTTCATGAATCACAGCTCGAGTCATTGCATGTGTGTTCTTCTAGACAAACCACACATGGATCCACCCAGTGTGATTGCACGTCTTTTCTTTTCATAGACCATACATGGATCCACTACTGTCATTGCATGTGTATTCTTTTCACGAACCACAACTAGAGTCATTGCATGTCCGTTACTTCCATAAACCACACATGGATCCACCTAGTGTGATTGCATGTCTGTTCTTTTCTTGAACCACAGCTAGAGTCATTGCATGTCAGTTCTTCTCATCAACCACATCCAGTGTCATTGCATGTTTGTTCTTCTCACAAACCACATAAGGATCCACCAGTGTCATTGCATGTGTGTTCTTCTAAACAAACCACATAAGGATCCACCAGTGTCATTGCATGTCTATTCTTTTCATGAACCACACCCAGTGTTATTGCATGTGTGTTCTTCTAAACAAACCACATAAGTCATTGCATGTCTGTTCTTTTCATGAACCACACCCAGTGTCATTGCATGTGTGTTCCACTAGACAAACCACATAAGGATCCACCGGTGTCACTGCATGACTGTTCTTTTCATGAACCACATAAGGATCCACCAGTGTCATTGGATGTGTGTTCTTCTCAAGAACCACAAATGGATCCACCAGTGTCATTGCATGTCTGTTCTTTTCATGAATCACAGCTAGAGTCATTGCATGTCTGTTACTTCCATAAACCACACACGGATCCACCAGTGTCATTGCATGTCTATTCTTTTCATGAACCACATCCAGTGTCATTGCATGTGTGTTCCTCTGGACAAACCACATATGGATCCACCAGTGTCATTGCATGTCTGTTGTTTTCATGAACCACATCTAGAGTCATTGCATATGTGTTCTTCTCATGAACCACAACCAGTGTCATTGCATGTCTGTTCTTTTCACAAACCACATAAGGATCCACCAGTGTCATTGCATGTGTGTTCTTCTAAACAAACCACATAAGGATCCACTAGTGTCATTGCATGTCTGTTCTTTTCATGAACCACACCCAGTGTCATTGCATGTGTGTTCTTCTAAACAAATCACATAAGTCATTGCATGTCTATTCTTTTCACGAACCACACCCGGTGTCATTGCATGTGTGTTCCTCTAGACAAACCACATAAGGATCCACCGGTGTCAGTGCATGTCTGTTCTTTTCATGAACCACATAAGGATCCACAAGTGTCAATGGATGTGTGTTCTTCTCATGAACCACACATGGATCCACCAGTGTCATTGCATGTTTGTTCTTTTCATGAATCACAGCTAGAGTCATTGCATGTGTGTTCTTCTAGACAAACCACACATGGATCCACCCAGTGTGATTGCACGTCTTTTCTTTTCACAGACCACACATGGATCCACTTCTGTCATTGCATGTGTGTTCTTTTCATGAACCACAACTAGAGTCATTGCATGTCCGTTACTTCCATAAACCACACATGGATCCACCTAGTGTGATTGCATGTCTGTTCTTTTCATGAACCACAGCTAGAGTCATTGCATGTCAGTTCTTCTCATCAACCACATCCTTTGTCATTGCATGTTTGTTCTTCTCACAAACCACATAAGGATCCACCAGTGTCATTGCATGTGTGTTCTTCTAAACAAACCACATAAGGATCCACCAGTGTCATTGCATGTCTATTCTTTTCATGAACCACACCCAGTGTCATTGCATGTGTGTTCTTCTAAACAAACCACATAAGTCATTGCATGTATGTTCTTTTCATGAACCACATCCAGTGTCATTGCATGTGTGTTCCACTAGACAAACCACATAAGGATCCACCGGTGTCACTGCATGACTGTTCTTTTCATGAACCACATAAGGATCCACCAGTGTCATTGGATGTGTGTTCTTCTCAAGAACCACACATGGATCCACCAGTGTCATTGCATGTCTGTTCTTTTCATGAATCACAACTAGAGTCATTGCATGTCTGTTACTTCCATAAACCACACATGGTTCCACCAGTGTCATTGCATGTCTGTTCTTTTCATGAACCACACCCAGTGTCATTGCATGTGTGTTCCTCTAGACAAACCACATAAGGATCCACCAGTGTCATTGGATGTGTGTTCTTCTCATGAACCACACATGGATCCACCAGTGCCATTGCATGTCTATTCTTTTCATGAACCACACCCAGTGTCATTGCATGTATGTTCCTCTAAACAAACCACATAAGGATCCACCAGTGTCATTGCATGTCTGTTCTTTTCATGAACCACACATGAATCCACCAGTGTCATTGCATGTGTGTTCTTTTCATGAACCACAGCTAGCGTCATTGCATGTGTGTTCTTCTAAACACACCACACATGGATTCACCCAGTGTGATTGCATGTCTCTTCTTTTCATAGACCACACATGGATCCACCAGTGTCATTGCATGTGTGTTCTTTTCGTGAACCACATCTAGAGTCATTGCATGTGTGTTACTTCCATAAACCACACATGGATCCACCTAGTGTGATTACATGTCTGTTCTTTTCATGAACCACAGCTACAGTCATTGCATGTCGGTTCTTCTCATGAAACACAGCCAGTGTCATTACATGTTTGTTCTTCTCACAAACTACATAAGGATCCACCAGTGTGATTGCATGTGTGTTCTTCTAAACAAACCACATAAGGATCCACCAGTGTCATTGCATGTCTGTTCTTTTCATGAACCACATCCAGTGTCATTGCATGTGTGTTCCTCTAGACAAACCACATATGGATCCACCAGTCTCATTGCATGTCTGTTCTTTTCATGAACCACAGCTAGAGTCATTGCATGTGTGTTCTTCTCATGAACCACAACCGGTGTCATTGCATGTCTGTTCTTTTCACAAACCACATAAGGATCCACCAGTGTCATTGCATGTGTGTTCTTCTAAACAAACCACATAAGGATCCACTAGTGTCATTGCATGTCTGTTCTTTTCATGAACCACACCCAGTGTCATTGCATGTGTGTTCTTCTAAACAAATCACATAAGTCATTGCATGTATATTCTTTTCACGAACCACACCCGGTGTCATTGCATGTGTGTTCCTCTAGACAAACCACATAAGGATCCACCGGTGTCACTGCATGTCTGTTCTTTTCATGAACCACATAAGGATCCACAAGTGTCATTGGATGTGTGTTCTTCTCATGAACCAGACATGGATCCACCAGTGGCATTGCATGTCTGTTCTTTTCATGAATCACAGCTCGAGTCATTGCATGTGTGTTCTTCTAGACAAACCACACATGGATCCACCCAGTGTGATTGCACGTCTTTTCTTTTCATAGACCACACATGGATCCACTACTGTCATTGCATGTGTATTCTTTTCACGAACCACAACTAGAGTCATTGCATGTCCGTTACTTCCATAAACCACACATGGATCCACCTAGTGTGATTGCATGTCTGTTCTTTTCTTGAACCACAGCTAGAGTCATTGCATGTCAGTTCTTCTCATCAACCACATCCAGTGTCATTGCATGTTTGTTCTTCTCACAAACCACATAAGGATCCACCAGTGTCATTGCATGTGTGTTCTTCTAAACAAACCACATAAGGATCCACCAGTGTCATTGCATGTCTATTCTTTTCATGAACCACACCCAGTGTTATTGCATGTGTGTTCTTCTAAACAAACCACATAAGTCATTGCATGTATGTTCTTTTCATGAACCACACCCAGTGTCATTGCATGTGTGTTCCACTAGACAAACCACATAAGGATCCACCGGTGTCACTGCATGACTGTTCTTTTCATGAACCACATAAGGATCCACCAGTGTCATTGGATGTGTGTTCTTCTCAAGAACCACACATGGATCCACCAGTGTCATTGCATGTCTGTTCTTTTCATGAATCACAACTAGAGTCATTGCATGTCTGTTACTTCCATAAACCACACATGGATCCACCAGTGTCATTGCATGTCTGTTCTTTTCATGAACCACACCCAGTGTCATTGCATGTGTGTTCCTCTAGACAAACAACATATGGATCCACAAGTGTCATTGCATGTCTATTCTTTTCATGAACCACAGCTAGAGTCATTGCACGTGTGTTCTTCTCATGAACCACAGCCAATGTCATTGCATGTCAGTTCTTTTCACAAACCACATAAGGATCCACCAGTGTCATTGCACGTGTGTTCTTCTAAACAAACCACATAAGGATCCACTAGTGTCATTGCATGTATGTTCTTTTCATGAACCACACCCAGTGTCATTATATGTGTGTTCTTCTAAACAAACCACATAAGTCATTGCATGTCTGTTATTTTCATGAACCACACCCAGTGTCATTGCATGTGTGTTCCTCTAGACAAACCACATAAGGATCCACCGGTGTCACTGCATGTCTGTTCTTTTCATGAACCACATAAGGATCCACAAGTGTCATTGGATGTGTGTTCTTCTCATGAACCACACATGGATCCACCAGTGTCATTGCATGTCTGTTCTTTTCATGAATCATAGCTAGAGTCATTGCATGTGTGTTCTTCTAGAGAAACCACACATGGATCCACCCAGTGTGATTGCATGTATTTTCTTTTCACAGACCACACATGGATCCACTAGTGTCATTGCATGTGTGTTCTTTTCATGAACCACAGCTCGAGTCATTGCATGTGCGTTACTTCCATAAACCACACATGGATCCACCTAGTGCGATTGCATGTCTGTTCTTTTCATGAACCATAGCTAGAGTCATTGCATGTCAGTTCTTCTCATGAACCACAACCAGTGTCATTTCATGTTTGTTCTTGTCACAAACCACATAAGGATCCACCAGTGTCATTGCATGTGTGTTCTTCTAAACAAACCACATCCACCGGTGTCATTGCATGTCTATTCTTTTCATGAACCACACCCAGTGTCATTGCATGTGTGTTCTTCTAAAGAAACCACATAAGTCATTGCATGTCTGTTCTTTTCATGAACCACACCCAGTGTCATTGCATGTGTGTTCCTCTAGACAAACCACATAAGGATCCACCGGTGTCACTGCAGGTCTGATCTTTTCATGAACCACATAAGTATCCACAAGTGTCATTGGATGTGTGTTCTTCTCAAGAACCACACATGGATCCACCAGTGTCATTGCATGTCTGTTCTTTTCATGAATCACAACTAGAGTCATTGCATGTCTGTTACTTCCATAAACCACACATGGATCCACCAGTGTCATTGCTTGTCTGTTCTTTTCATGAACCACACCCAGTGTCATTGCATGTGTGTTCCTCTAGACAAACCACATATGGATCCACCAGTGTCATTGCATGTCTGTTCTTTTCATGAACCATAGCTATAGTCATTGCATGTGTGTTCTTCTCATGAACCACAGCCAGTGTCATTGCATGTCTGTTCTTTTCACAAACCACATAAGGATCCACTTGTGTCATTGCATGTGTGTTCTTCTAAACAAACCACATAAGGATCCACTAGTGGCATTGCATGTCTGTTCTTTTTATGAACCACACCCAGTGTCATTGCATGTGTGTTCTTCTAAACATACCACATAAGTCATTGCATGCCTGTTCTTTTCATGAACCACACCTAGTGTCATTGCATGTGTGTTCCTCTAGGCAAACCACACAAGGATCCACCGGTGTCACTGCATGACTGTTCTTTTCATGAACCACATAAGGATCCACCAGTGTCATTGGATGTGTGTTCTTCTCAAGAACCACACATGGATCCACCAGTGTTATTGCATGTCTGTTCTTTTCATGAATCACAACTAGAGTCATTGCATGTCTGTTACTTCCATAAACCACACATGGATCCACCAGTGTCATTGCATGTCTGTTCTTTTCATGAACCACACCTAGTGTCATTGCATGTGTGTTCCTCTAGACAAACAACATATGGATCCACAAGTGTCTTTGCATGTCTATTCTTTTCGTGAACCACAGCTAGAGTCATTGCATGTGTGTTCTTCTCATGAACCACAGCCAGTGTCATTGCATGTCTGTTCTTTTCACAAACCACATAAGGATCCACCAGTGTCATTGCATGTGTGTTCTTCTAAACAAACCACATAAGGATCCACTAGTGTCATTGCATGTCTGTTCTTTTCATGAACCACACCCAGTGTCATTGCATGTGTGTTCTTCTAAACAAATCACATAAGTCATTGCATGTCTATTCTTTTCACGAACCACACCCGGTGTCATTGCATGTGTGTTCCTCTAGACAAACCACATAAGGATCCACCGGTGTCACTGCATGTCTGTTCTTTTCATGAACCACATAAGGATCCACAAGTGTCATTGGATGTGTGTTCTTCTCATGAACCAGACATGGATCCACCAGTGGCATTGCATGTCTGTTCTTTTCATGAATCACAGCTCGAGTCATTGCATGTGTGTTCTTCTAGACAAACCACACATGGATCCACCCAGTGTGATTGCACGTCTTTTCTTTTCATAGACCACACATGGATCCACTACTGTCATTGCATGTGTATTCTTTTCACGAACCACAACTAGAGTCATTGCATGTCCGTTACTTCCATAAACCACACATGGATCCACCTAGTGTGATTGCATGTCTGTTCTTTTCTTGAACCACAGCTAGAGTCATTGCATGTCAGTTCTTCTCATCAACCACATCCAGTGTCATTGCATGTTTGTTCTTCTCACAAACCACATAAGGATCCACCAGTGTCATTGCATGTGTGTTCTTCTAAACAAACCACATAAGGATCCACCAGTGTCATTGCATGTCTATTCTTTTCATGAACCACACCCAGTGTTATTGCATGTGTGTTCTTCTAAACAAACCACATAAGTCATTGCATGTATGTTCTTTTCATGAACCACACCCAGTGTCATTGCATGTGTGTTCCACTAGACAAACCACATAAGGATCCACCGGTGTCACTGCATGACTGTTCTTTTCATGAACCACATAAGGATCCACCAGTGTCATTGGATGTGTGTTCTTCTCAAGAACCACACATGGATCCACCAGTGTCATTGCATGTCTGTTCTTTTCATGAATCACAACTAGAGTCATTGCATGTCTGTTACTTCCATAAACCACACATGGATCCACCAGTGTCATTGCATGTCTGTTCTTTTCATGAACCACACCCAGTGTCATTGCATGTGTGTTCCTCTAGACAAACAACATATGGATCCACAAGTGTCATTGCATGTCTATTCTTTTCATGAACCACAGCTAGAGTCATTGCACGTGTGTTCTTCTCATGAACCACAGCCAATGTCATTGCATGTCAGTTCTTTTCACAAACCACATAAGGATCCACCAGTGTCATTGCACGTGTGTTCTTCTAAACAAACCACATAAGGATCCACTAGTGTCATTGCATGTATGTTCTTTTCATGAACCACACCCAGTGTCATTATATGTGTGTTCTTCTAAACAAACCACATAAGTCATTGCATGTCTGTTATTTTCATGAACCACACCCAGTGTCATTGCATGTGTGTTCCTCTAGACAAACCACATAAGGATCCACCGGTGTCACTGCATGTCTGTTCTTTTCATGAACCACATAAGGATCCACAAGTGTCATTGGATGTGTGTTCTTCTCATGAACCACACATGGATCCACCAGTGTCATTGCATGTCTGTTCTTTTCATGAATCATAGCTAGAGTCATTGCATGTGTGTTCTTCTAGAGAAACCACACATGGATCCACCCAGTGTGATTGCATGTATTTTCTTTTCACAGACCACACATGGATCCACTAGTGTCATTGCATGTGTGTTCTTTTCATGAACCACAGCTCGAGTCATTGCATGTGCGTTACTTCCATAAACCACACATGGATCCACCTAGTGCGATTGCATGTCTGTTCTTTTCATGAACCATAGCTAGAGTCATTGCATGTCAGTTCTTCTCATGAACCACAACCAGTGTCATTTCATGTTTGTTCTTGTCACAAACCACATAAGGATCCACCAGTGTCATTGCATGTGTGTTCTTCTAAACAAACCACATCCACCGGTGTCATTGCATGTCTATTCTTTTCATGAACCACACCCAGTGTCATTGCATGTGTGTTCTTCTAAAGAAACCACATAAGTCATTGCATGTCTGTTCTTTTCATGAACCACACCCAGTGTCATTGCATGTGTGTTCCTCTAGACAAACCACATAAGGATCCACCGGTGTCACTGCAGGTCTGATCTTTTCATGAACCACATAAGTATCCACAAGTGTCATTGGATGTGTGTTCTTCTCAAGAACCACACATGGATCCACCAGTGTCATTGCATGTCTGTTCTTTTCATGAATCACAACTAGAGTCATTGCATGTCTGTTACTTCCATAAACCACACATGGATCCACCAGTGTCATTGCTTGTCTGTTCTTTTCATGAACCACACCCAGTGTCATTGCATGTGTGTTCCTCTAGACAAACCACATATGGATCCACCAGTGTCATTGCATGTCTGTTCTTTTCATGAACCATAGCTATAGTCATTGCATGTGTGTTCTTCTCATGAACCACAGCCAGTGTCATTGCATGTCTGTTCTTTTCACAAACCACATAAGGATCCACTTGTGTCATTGCATGTGTGTTCTTCTAAACAAACCACATAAGGATCCACTAGTGGCATTGCATGTCTGTTCTTTTTATGAACCACACCCAGTGTCATTGCATGTGTGTTCTTCTAAACATACCACATAAGTCATTGCATGCCTGTTCTTTTCATGAACCACACCTAGTGTCATTGCATGTGTGTTCCTCTAGGCAAACCACACAAGGATCCACCGGTGTCACTGCATGACTGTTCTTTTCATGAACCACATAAGGATCCACCAGTGTCATTGGATGTGTGTTCTTCTCAAGAACCACACATGGATCCACCAGTGTTATTGCATGTCTGTTCTTTTCATGAATCACAACTAGAGTCATTGCATGTCTGTTACTTCCATAAACCACACATGGATCCACCAGTGTCATTGCATGTCTGTTCTTTTCATGAACCACACCTAGTGTCATTGCATGTGTGTTCCTCTAGACAAACAACATATGGATCCACAAGTGTCTTTGCATGTCTATTCTTTTCGTGAACCACAGCTAGAGTCATTGCATGTGTGTTCTTCTCATGAACCACAGCCAGTGTCATTGCATGTCTGTTCTTTTCACAAACCACATAAGGATCCACCAGTGTCATTGCATGTGTGTTCTTCTAAACAAACCACATAAGGATCCACTAGTGTCATTGCATGTCTGTTCTTTTCATGAACCACACCCAGTGTCATTGCATGTGTGTTCTTCTAAACAAATCACATAAGTCATTGCATGTCTATTCTTTTCACGAACCACACCCGGTGTCATTGCATGTGTGTTCCTCTAGACAAACCACATAAGGATCCACCGGTGTCACTGCATGTCTGTTCTTTTCATGAACCACATAAGGATCCACAAGTGTCATTGGATGTGTGTTCTTCTCATGAACCAGACATGGATCCACCAGTGGCATTGCATGTCTGTTCTTTTCATGAATCACAGCTCGAGTCATTGCATGTGTGTTCTTCTAGACAAACCACACATGGATCCACCCAGTGTGATTGCACGTCTTTTCTTTTCACAGACCACACATGGATCCACTACTGTCATTGCATGTGTATTCTTTTCACGAACCACAACTAGAGTCATTGCATGTCCGTTACTTCCATAAACCACACATGGATCCACCTAGTGTGATTGCATGTCTGTTCTTTTCTTGAACCACAGCTAGAGTCATTGCATGTCAGTTCTTCTCATCAACCACATCCAGTGTCATTGCATGTTTGTTCTTCTCACAAACCACATAAGGATCCACCAGTGTCATTGCATGTGTGTTGTTCTAAACAAACCACATAAGGATCCACTAGTGTCATTGCATGTCTATTCTTTTCATGAACCACACCCAGTGTTATTGCATGTGTGTTCTTCTAAACAAACCACATAAGTCATTGCATGTGTGTTCTTTTCATGAACCACACCCAGTGTCATTGCATGTGTGTTCCACGAGACAAACCACATAAGGATCCACCAGTGTCACTGCATGACTGTTCTTTTCATGAACCACATAAGGATCCACCAGTGTCATTGGATGTGTGTTCTTCTCAAGAACCACACATGGATCCACCAGTGTCATTGCATGTCTGTTCTTTTCATGAATCACAACTAGAGTCATTGCATGTCTGTTACTTCCATAAACCACACCCAGTGTCATTGCATGTGTGTTCCTCTAGACAAACCACATAAGGATCCACCGGTGTCACTACAGGTCTGTTCTTTTCATGAACCACATAAGTATCCACAAGTGTCATTGGATGTGTGTTCTTCTCATGAACCACACATGGATCCACCAGTGTCATTGCATGTCTGTTCTTTTCATGAATCACAACTAGAGTCATTGCATGTCTGTTACTTCCATAAACCACACATGGATCCACCAGTGTCATTGCTTGTCTGTTCTTTTCATGAACCACACCCAGTGTCATTGCATGTGTGTTCCTCTAGACAAACCACATATGGATCCACCAGTGTCATTGCATGTCTGTTCTTTTCATGAACCATTGCTAGAGTCATTGCATGTGTGTTCTTCTCATGAACCACAGCTAGTGTCATTGCATGTCTGTTCTTTTCACAAACCACATAAGGATCCACTTGTGTCATTGCATGTGTGTTCTTCTAAACAAACCACATAAGGATCCACTAGTGGCGTTGCATGTCTATTCTTTTCATGAACCACACCCAGTGTCATTGCATGTGTGTTCTTCTAAACAAACCACATAAGTCATTGCATGCCTGTTCTTTTCATGAACCACACCTAGTGTCATTGCATGTGTGTTCCTCTAGACAAACCACATAAGGATCCACCGGTGTCACTGCATGACTGTTCTTTTCATGAACCACATAAGGATCCACCAGTGTCATTGGATGTGTGTTCTTCTCAAGAACCACACATGGATCCACCAGTGTCATTGCATGTCTGTTCTTTTTATGAATCACGACTAGAGTCATTGCATGTCTGTTACTTCCATAAACCACACATGGATCCACCAGTGTCATTGCATGTCTGTTCTTTCCATGAACCACACTCAGTGTCATTGCATGTGTGTTCCTCTAGACAAACAACATATGGATCCACAAGTGTCATTGCATGTCTATTCTTTTCATGAACCACAGCTAGAGTCATTGCATGTGTGTTCTTCTCATGAACCACAGCCAGTGTCATTGCATGTCTGTTCTTTTCACAAACCACATAAGGATCCACCAGTGTCATTGCATGTGTGTTCTTCTAAACAAACCACATAAGGATCCACTAGTGTCATTGCATGTCTGTTCTTTTCATGAACCACACCCAGTGTCATTATATGTGTGTTCTTCTAAACAAACCACATAAGTCATTGCATGTCTGTTATTTTCATGAACCACACCCAGTGTCATTGCATGTGTGTTCCTCTAGACAAACCACATAAGGATCCACCGGTGTCACTGCATGTCTGTTCTTTTCATGAACCACATAAGGATCCACAAGTGTCATTGGATGTGTGTTCTTCTCATGAACCACACATGGATCCACCAGTGTCATTGCATGTCTGTTCTTTTCATGAATCACAACTAGAGTCACTACATGTGTATTCTTCTAGACAAACCACACATGGATCCACCCAGTGTGATTGCATGTCTTTTATTTTCACATACCACACATGGATCCACGAGTGTCATTGCATGTGTGTTCTTTTCATGAACCACAGCTAGAGTCATTGCATGTGCGTTACTTCCATAAACCACACGTGGATCCACCTAGTGTGATTGCATGTCTGTTCTTTTCATGAACCACAGCTAGAGTCATTGCATGTCAGTTCTTCTCATGAACCACAACCAGTGTCATTGCATGTTTGTTCTTCTCACAAACCACATAAGGATCCACCAGTGTCATTGCATGTGTGTTCTTCTAAACAAACCACATAAGGATCCACCAGTATCATTGCATGTCTATTCTTTTCATGAACCACACCCAGTGTCATTGCATGTGTGTTCTTCTAAACAAACCACATAATTCATTGCATGTCTGTTCTTTTCATGAAGCACACCCAGTGTCATTGCATGTGTGTTACTCTAGACAAACCACATAAGGATCCACCGGTGTCACTTCATGTCTGTTCTTTTCATGAACCACATAAGGATCCACCAGTGTCATTGGATGTGTGTTCTTCTCATGAACCACACATGGATCCACCAGTGTCATTGCATGTTTGTTATTTTCATGAATCACAACTAGAGTCATTGCATGTCTGTTACTTCCATAAACCACACATGGATCCACCAGTGTCATTGCAATTCTGTTCTTTTCATGAACCACACCCAGTGTCATTGCATGTATGTTCCTCTAGACAAACCACATATGGATCCACCAGTGTCATTGCATGTCTGTTCTTTTCATGAACCACAGCTAGAGTCATTGCATGTGTGTTCTTCTCATGAATCACAGCCAGTGTCATTGCATGTCTGTTCTTTTCACAAACCACATAAGGATCCACCAGTGTCATTGCGTGTGTGTTCTTCTAAACAAACCACATAAGGATCCACTAGTGTCATTGCATGTATGTTCTTTTCATGAACCACACCCAGTGGCATTGCATGTGTGTTCTTCTAAACAAACCACATAATTCATTGCATGCCTGTTCTTTTCATGAACCACACCTAGTGTCATTGCATGTGTGTTCCTCTAGACAAACCACATAAGGATCCACCGGTGTCACTGCATGTCTGTTCTTTTCATGAACCACACCCAGTGTCATTGCATGTGTGTTCTTCTAAACAAATCACATAAGTCATTGCATGTCTATTCTTTTCACGAACCACACCCGGTGTCATTGCATGTGTGTTCCTCTAGACAAACCACATAAGTATCCACCGGTGTCACTGCATGTCTGTTCTTTTCATGAACCACATAAGGATCCACAAGTATCATTGGATGTGTGTTCTTCTCATGAAGAACACATGGATCCACCAGTGTCATTGCATGTCTGTTATTTTCATGAATCATAGCTAGAGTCATTGCATGTGTGTTCTTCTAGACAAACCACACATGGATCCACCCAGTGTGATTGCATATCTTTTCTTTTCAAAGACAACACATGGATCCACTAGTGTCATTGCATGTGTGTTCTTTTCATGAACCACAGCTAGAGTCATTGCATGTGTGTTACTTCCATAAACCACACATGGATCCACCTAGTGTGATTGCATGTCTGTTCTTTTCATGAACCACATATAGAGTCATTGCATGTCAGTTCTTCTCATGAGCCACAGCCAGTGTCATTACATGTTTGTTCTTCTCACAAACTACATAAGGATCCACCAGTGTGATTGCATGTGTGTTCTTCTAAACAAACCAGATAAGGATCCACCAGTGTCATTGAATGTCTGTTCTTTTCATGAACCACACCGAGTGTCATTGCATGTGTGTTCTTCTAAAAAAACCACATAAGTCATTCCATGTCTGTTCTTTTCATGAACCACACCTAGTGTCATTGCATGTGTGTTCCTCTAGACAAACCACATAAGGATCCACCGGTGTCACTGCATGTTTGTTCTTTTCATGAACCACATAAGGATCCACCAGTGTCATTGGATGTGTGTTCTTCTCACGAACCACACATGGATCCACCAGTGTCATTGCATGTCTGTTCTTTTCATGAATCACAGCTAGAGTCATTGCATGTCTGTTACTTCCATAAACCACACATGGATCCACCAGTGTCATTGCATGTCTGTTCTTTTCATGAACCACATCCAGTGTCATTGCATGTGTGTTCCTCTAGACAAACCACATATGGATCCACCAGTGTCATTGCATGGCTGTTCTTTTCATGAACCACAGCTAGAATCATTGCATGTGTGTTCTTCTCATGAACCACAACCAGTGTCATTGCATGTCTGTTCTTTTCACAAACCACATAAGGATCCACTAGTGTCATTGCATGTGTGTTCTTCTAAGCAAACCACATAAGGATCCACTAGTGTCATTGCATGTCTGTTCTTTTCATGAACCACACCCAGTGTCATTGCATGTGTGTTCTTCTAAACAAATCACATAAGTCATTGCATGTCTATTCTTTTCATGAACCACACCCGGTGTCATTGCATGTGTGTTCCTCTAGACAAACCACATAAGGATCCACCGGTGTCACTGCATGTCTGTTCTTTTCATGAACCACATAAGGATCCACAAGTGTTAATGGATGTGTGTTCTTCTCATGAACCACACATGGATCCACCAGTGTCATTGCATGTCTGTTCTTTTCATGAATCACAGCTAGAGTCATTGCATGTGTGTTCTTCTAGACAAACCATACATGGATCCACCCAGTGTGATTGCACGTCTTTTCTTTTCACAGACCACACATGGATCCACTACTGTCATTGCATGTGTGTTCTTTTCATGAACCACAACTAGAGTCATTGCATGTCCGTTACTTCCATAAACCACACATGGATCCACCTAGTGTGATTGCATGTCTGTTCTTTTCATGAACCACAGCTAGAGTCATTGCATGTCAGTTCTTCTCATCAACCACATCCAGTGTTATTGCATGTTTGTTCTTCTCACAAACCACATAAGGATCCACCAGTGTCATTGCATGTGTGTTCTTCTAAACAAACCACATAAGGATCCACCAGTGTAATTGCATGTCTATTCTTTTCATGAACCACACCTAGTGGCATTGCATGTGTGTTCTTCTAAACAAACCACATAAGTCATTGCATGTATGTTCTTTTCATGAACCACACCCAGTGTCATTGCATGTGTGTTCCACTAGACAAACCATATAAGGATCCACCGGTGTCACTGCATGACTGTTCTTTTCATGAAACACATAAGGATCCACCAGTGTCATTGGATGTGTGTTCTTCTCAAGAACCACACATGGATCCACCAGTGTCATTGCATGTCTGTTCTTTTCATGAATCACAACTAGAGTCATTGCATGTCTGTTACTTCCATAAACCACACATGGTTCCACCAGTGTCATTGCATGTATGTTCTTTTCATGAACCACACCCAGTGTCATTGCATGTGTGTTCCTCTAGACAAACCACATAAGGATCCACCAGTGTCATTGGATGTGTGTTCTTCTCATGAACCACACATGGATCCACCAGTGTCATTGCATGTCTATTCTTTTCATGAACCACACCCAGTGTCATTGCATGTATGTTCCTCTAAACAAACCACATAAGGATCCACCAGTGTCATTGCATTTCTTTTCTTTTCATGAACCACACATGAATCCACCAGTGTCATTGCATGTGTGTTCTTTTCATGAACCACAGCTAGCGTCATTGCATGTGTGTTCTTCTAAACACACCACACATGGATTCACCCAGTGTGATTGCATGTCTCTTCTTTTCACAGACCACACATGGATCCACCAGTGTCATTGCATGTGTGTTCTTTTCGTGAACCACAGCTAGAGTCATTGCATGTGTGTTACTTCCATAAACCACACATGGATCCACCTAGTGTGATTACATGTCTGTTCTTTTCATGAACCACAGCTACAGTCATTGCATGTCGGTTCTTCTCATGAAACACAGCCAGTGTCATTGCATGTTTGTTCTTCTCACAAACTACATAAGGATCCACCAGTGTGATTGCATGTGTGTTCTTCTAAACAAACCACATAAGGATCCACCAGTGTCATTGCATGTCTGTTCTTTTCATGAACCACATCCAGTGTCATTGCATGTGTGTTCCTCTAGACAAACCACATATGGATCCACCAGTGTCATTGCATGTCTGTTCTTTTCATGAACCACAGCTAGAGTCATTGCATGTGTGTTCTTCTCATGAACCACAACCAGTGTCATTGCATGTCTGTTCTTTTCACAAACCACATAAGGATCCACCAGTGTCATTGCATGTGTGTTCTTCTAAACAAACCACATAAGGATCCACTAGTGTCATTGCATGTCTGTTCTTTTCATGAACCACACCCAGTGTCATTGCATGTGTGTTCTTCTAAACAAATCACATAAGTCATTGCATGTCTATTCTTTTCACGAACCACACCCGGTGTCATTGCATGTGTGTTCCTCTAGACAAACCACATAAGGATCCACCGGTGTCACTGCATGTCTGTTCTTTTCATGAACCACATAAGGATCCACAAGTGTCATTGGATGTGTGTTCTTCTCATGAACCACACATGGATCCACCAGTGTCATTGCATGTCTATTCTTTTCATGAATCACAGCTAGAGTCATTGCATGTGTGTTCTTCTAGACAAACCACACATGGATCCACCCAGTGTGATTGCACGTCTTTTCTTTTCACAGACCACACATGGATCCAATACTGTCATTGCATGTGTGTTCTTTTCACAAACCACAACTAGAGTCATTGCATGTCCGTTACTTCCATAAACCACACATGGATCCACCTAGTGTGATTGCATGTTTGTTCTTTTCATGAACCACAGCTAGAGTCATTGCATGTCAGTTCTTCTCATCAACCACATCCAGTGTCATTGCATGTTTGTTCTTCTCACAAACCACATAAGGATCCACCAGTGTCATTGCATGTGTGTTCTTCTAAACAAACCACATAAGGATCCACTAGTGTCATTGCATGCCTATTCTTTTCATGAACCACACCCAGTGTTATTGCATGTGTGTTCTTCTAAACAAACCACATAAGTCATTCCATGTCTGTTCTTTACATGAACCACACCCAGTGTCATTGCATGTGTGTTCCACTAGACAAACCACATAAGGATCCACCGGTGTCACTGCATGACTGTTCTTTTCATGAACCACATAAGGATCCAACAGTGTCATTGGATGTGTGTTCTTCTCAAGAACCACACATGGATCCACCAGTGTCATTGCATGTCTGTTCTTTTCATGAATCACAACTAGAGTCATTGCATGTCTGTTACTTCCATAAACCACACATGGATCCACCAGTGTCATTGCATGTCTGTTCTTTTCATGAACCACACCCAGTGTCATTGCATGTGTGTTCCTCTAGACAAACAACATATGGATCCACAAGTGTCATTGCATGTCTATTCTTTTCATGAACCACAGCTAGAGTCATTGCATGTGTGTTCTTCTCATGAACCACAGCCAGTGTCATTGCATGTCTGTTCTTTTCACAAACCACATAAGGATCCACCAGTGTCATTGCATGTGTGTTCTTCTAAACAAACCACATAAGGATCCACTAGTGTCATTGCATGTCTGTTCTTTTCATGAACCACACCCAGTGTCATTATATGTGTGTTCTTCTAAACAAACCACATAAGTCATTGCATGTCTGTTATTTTCATGAACCACACCCAGTGTCATTGCATGTGTGTTCCTCTAGACAAACCACATAAGGATCCACCGGTGTCACTGCATGTCTGTTCTTTTCATGAACCACATAAGGATCCACAAGTGTCATTGGATGTGTGTTCTTATCATGAACCACACATGGATCCACCAGTGTCATTGCATGTCTGTTCTTTTCATGAATCATAGCTAGAGTCATTGCATGTGTGTTCTTCTAGACAAACCACACATGGATCCACCCAGTGTGATTGCATGTATTTTCTTTTCACAGACCACACATGGATCCACTAGTGTCATTGCATGTGTGTTCTTTTCATGAACCACAGCTAGATTCATTGCATGTGCGTTACTTCCATAAACCACACATGGATCCACCTAGTGCGATTGCATGTCTGTTTTTTTCATGAACCACAGCTAGTGTCATTGCATGTCAGTTCTTCTCATGAACCACAACCAGTGTCATTTCATGTTTGTTCTTCTCACAAACCACATAAGGATCCACCAGTATCATTGCATGTGTGTTCTTCTAAACAAACCACATCCACCGGTGTCATTGCATGTCTATTCTTTTCATGAACCACACCCAGTGTCATTGCATGTGTGTTCTTCTAAAGAAACCACATAAGTCATTGCATGTCTGTTCTTTTAATGAACCACACCCAGTGTCATTGCATGTGTGTTCCTCTAGACAAACCACATAAGGATCCACCGGTGTCACTGCAGGTCTGTTCTTTTCATGAACCACATAAGTATCCACAAGTGTCATTGGATGTGTGTTCTTCTCATGAACCACACATGGATCCACCAGTGTCATTGCATATATGTTCTTTTCATGAATCACAACTAGAGTCATTGCATGTCTGTTACTTCCATAAAACACACATGGATCCACCAGTGTCACTGCTTGTCTGTTCTTTTCATGAACCACACCCAGTGTCATTGCATGTGTGTTCCTCTAGACAAACCACATATGGATCCACCAGTGTCATTGCATGTCTGTTCTTTTCAGGAACCACAGCTAGAGTCATTGCATGTGTGTTCTTCTCATGAACCACAGCCAGTGTCATTGCATGTCTGTTCTTTTCACAAACCACATAAGGATCCACTTGTGTCATTGCATGTGTGTTCTTCTAAACAAACCACATAAGGATCCACTAGTGTCATTGCATGTCTGTTCTTTTCATGAACCACACCCAGTGTCATTGCATGTGTGTTCTTCTAAACAAACCACATAAGTCATTGCATGTCTGTTCTTTTCATGAACCACACCCAGTGTCATTGCATGTGTGTTCCTCTAGACAAACCACATAAGGATCCACCGGTGTCACTGCATGTCTGTTCTTTTCATGAACCACATCAGGATCCACCAGTGTCATTGGATGTGTGTTCTTCTCATGAACCACACATGGATCCACCAGTGTCATTGCATGTCTGTTCTTTTCATGAATCACAACTAGAGTCACTGCATGTGTATTCTTCTAGACAAACCACACATGGATCCACCCAGTGTGATTGCATGTCTTTTATTTTCACATACCACACATGGATCCACTAGTGTCATTGCATGCGTGTTCTTTTCATGAACCACAGCTAGAGTCATTGCATGTGTGTTACTTCCATAAACCACACATGGATCCACCTAGTGCGATTGCATGCCTGTTCTTCTCATGAACCACAACCAGTGTCATTGCATGTTTGTTATTCTCACAAACCACATAAGGATCCACCAGTGTCATTGCATGTGTGTTCTTCTAAACTAACCACATAAGGATCCACCAGTATCATTGCATGTCTATTCTTTTCATGAACCACACCCAGTGTCATTGCATGTGTGTTCTTCTAAACAAACCACATAAGTCATTGCATGTCTGTTCTTTTCATGAAGCACACCCAGTGTCATTGCATGTGTGTTACTCTAGACAAACCACATAAGGATCCACCGGTGTCACTGCATGTCTATTCTTTTCATGAACCACATAAGGATCCACCAGTGTCATTGGATGTGTGTTCTTCTCATGAACCACACATGGATCCACCAGTGTCATTGCATGTTTGTTATTTTCATGAATCACAACTAGAGCCATTGCATGTCTGTTACTTCCATAAACCACACATGGATCCACCAGTGTCATTGCATGTCTGTTCTTTTCATGAACCACACCCAGTGTCATTGCATGTACGTTCCTCTAGACAAACCTCATATGGATCCACCAGTGTCATTGCATGTCTGTTCTTTTCATGAACCACAGCTAGAGTCATTGCATGTGTGTTCTTCTCATGAACCACAGCCAGTGTCATTGCATGTATGTTCTTCTCACAAACCACATAAGGATCTGCCAATGTCATTGCATGTGTGTTCTTCCAAAAAAACACATAAGGATCCACCAGTGTCATTGCATGTCTGTTCTTTTCATGAACCACACCAAGTGGGATTGCATGTGTGTTCTTCTAAACAAACCACATAAGTTATTGCATGCTTGTTCTTTTCATGAACCACACCTAGTGTCATTGCATGTGTGTTCCTCTAGACAAACCACATAAGGATCCACCGGTGTCACTGCATGTCTGTTCTTTTCATGAACCACACCCAGTGTCATTGCATGTGTGTTCTTCTAAACAAATCACATAAGTCATTGCATGTCTATTCTTTTCACGAACCACATCCGGTGTCGTTGCATGTGTGTTCCTCTAGACAAACCACATAAGTATCCACCGGTGTCACTGCATGTCTGTTCTTTTCATGAACCACATAAGGATCCACAAGTATCATTGGATGTGTGTTCTTCTCATGAACAACAGATGGATCCACCAGTGTCATTGCATGTCTGTTATTTTCATGAATCATAGCTAGAGTCATTGCATGTGTGTTCTTCTAGACAAACCACACATGGATCCACCCAGTGTGATTGCATGTCTTTTCTTTTCACAGACCACACATGGATCCACTAGTGTCATTGCATGTGTGTTATTTTCATGAACCACAGCTAGAGTCATTGCATGTGTGTTACTTCCATAAACCACACATGGATCCACCTAGTGTGATTGCATGTCTGTTCTTTTCATGAACCACATATAGAGTCATTGCATGTCAGTTCTTCTCATGAGCCACAGCCAGTGTCATTGCATGTCTGTTCTTCTCACAAACCACATAAGGATCCACTAGTGTCATTGCATGTGTGTTCTTCTAAACAAACCACATAAGGATCCATCAGTGTCATTGCATGTCTGTTCTTTTCATGAACCACACCCAGTGTCATTGCATGTGTGTTCTTCTCAACAAACCACATAAGTCATTGCTTGTCTGTTCTTTTCATGAACCACACCCAGTGTCATTGCATGTGTGTTCCTCTAGAAAAACCACATAAGGATCCACCGGTGTCACTACATGTGTGTTCTTTTCATGAACCACATAAGGATCCACCAGTGTCATTGGATGTGTGTTCTTCTCATGAACCACAAATGGATCCACCAGTGTCATTGCATGTCTGTTGTTTTCATGAATCACAGCTAGAGTCATTGCATGTTTGTTACTTCGATAAACCACACATGGATCCACCAGTGTCATTGCATGTCTGTTCTTTTCATGAACCACATCTAGTGTCATTGCATGTGTGTTCCTCTAGACAATCCACTCATGGATCCACCAGGTGTGATTGCATGTCTGTTCTTTTCATGAACCACAGCTAGAGTCATTGCATGTGTGTTCTTCTGATGAACGACAGCCAATGTCATTGCATGTATTTTCTTCTCACAAACCACATAAGGATCCACCAGTGTCATTACATGTGTGTTCTTCTAGACAAACCACATAAGGATACACCAGTGTCATTGCATGTCTGTTCTTTTCATGAGACACACCCAGTGTCATTGCATGTGTGTTCTTCTAAACAAACCACATAAGTCATTGCATGTCTGTTCTTTTCCTGAACCACACCCAGTGTCAGTGCATGTGTGTTCCTCTAGACAAACCACATAAGGATCCACCGGTGTCACCGCACGTCTGTTCTTTTCATGAACCACATAAGGATCCACCAGTGTCATTGGATGTGTGTTCTTCTCATGAACCACACATGGATCCACCAGTGTCATTGCATGTCAGCTCTTTTCATGAATCGAAGCTAGAGTCATTGCATGTATGTTACTTCCATAAACCACACATGGATCCACTAGTGTCATTGCATGTCCGTACTTTTCATGAACCACAGGTAGAGTCATTGCATGTCAGTTATTTTCATGAACCACACATGGATCCACCAGTGTTATTGCATGTCTATTCTTCTAAACAAACCACATAAGGATCCACCTGTGTCATTGCATGTGTTTTCTTTTCATGAACCACACCCAGTGGCATTGCATGTCTGTTCCTCTAGACAAACCACATAAGGATCCACCAGTGTCATTGGATGTGTGTTCTTCTCATGAACCACAGATGGATCCAGCAGTGTCATTGCATGTCTGTTCTTTTCATGAACCACACCCAGTGTCATTGCATGTCTGTTTGTCTAAACAAACCACATAACGATCCACCAGTGTCATTGGATGTCTGTTCTTTTCATGAACCACACATGGATCCACCAGTGTCATTGCATCTGTGTTCTTTACATGAACCACAGCTAGAGTCATTGCATGTGTGTTCTTCTAGACAAACCACACATGGATCCACCCAGTGTGATTGCATGTCTGTTCTTTTCACAGACTACACATGGATCCACCAGTGTCATTGCATGTGTGTTCTTTTCATGAACCACAGCTAGAGTCATTGCATATGTGTTACTTCCATAAACCACACATGGATCCACCTTGGGTGATTGCATGTCTGTTACTTTCATAAACCACAGCTAGAGTCATTGCATGTCAGTTCTTCTCATGAACCATAGGTAGTGTCATTGCATGTATGTTCTTGTCACAAACCACATAAGGATCCGCCAATGTCATTGCATGTGTGTTCTTCTAAAAAAAACACATAAGGATCCACCAGTGTCATTGCATGTCTATTCTTTTCATGAACCACACCCAGTGTCATTGCATGTGTGTTTTTCTAAACAAACCACATAAGTCATTGCATGTCTGTTCTTTTCATGAACCACACCCAATGTCATTGCATGTGTGTTCCTCTAGACAAACCACATAAGGATCCACCAGTGTCACTCCATGTCTGTTCTTTTCATGAACCACATAAGGATCCACTAGTGTCATTGCTTGTGTGTTCTTTTCATGAACCACGGCTAGAGTCATTGCATGTGTGTTACTTCCATAAACCACACATGGATCCACTTAGTGTGATTGCATACATGTCTGTTCTTTTCATGAACCACAACTAGAGTCATTGCATGTCAGTTATTCTCATGAACCACAGCCAGTGTCATTGCATGTTTGTTCTTCTCACAAACCACATAAGGATCCACTAGTGTCATTGCATGTGTGTTCTTCTAAACAAACCACATAAGGTTCCACCAGTGTCATTGCATGACTATTATTTTCATGAACCACACCCAGTTTCATTGCATGTGTGTTCTTCTAAACAAACCACATAAATTATTGCATGTCTGTTCTTTTCATGAACCACACCCAGTGTCATTGCTTGTGTGTTCCTCTAGACAAACCACATAAGGATCCACCAGTGTCACTGCATGTCTATTCTTTTCATGAACCACATAAGGATCGACCAGTGTCATTGGATGTGTGTTCTTCTCATGAACCACACATGGATCCACCAGTGTCATTGCATGTATGTTCTTTTCATGAAGCACAACTAGAGTCATTGCATGTCTGTTACTTCCATAAACCACACATGGATCCACCAGTGTCATTGCATGTCTGTTCTTTTCATGAACCACACCTAGTGTCATTGCATGTGTGTCCCTCTAGACAAACCACATATGGATCCACCAGTTTGATTGCATTTCTGGTCTTTGCATGAACCACAGCTAGAGTCATTGCATGTGTGTTCTTCTCATGAACCACAGCCAGTGTCATTGCATGTCTGTTCTTTTCACAAACCACATAAGGATCGACCAGTGTCATTGCAAGTGTGTTCTTCTAAACAAACCATATAAGGATCCACCAGTGTCATTGCATGTATGTTCTTTTCATGAACCACACCCAGTGTCATTGCATGTGTGTTCTTCTAAACAAACCACATAAGTCATTGCATGTCTGTTCTTTTCATGCACCACACCTAGTGTCATTGCATGTGTGTTCCTCTAGACAAACCACATAAGGATCCACCGGTGTCACTGCATGTCTGTTCTTTTCATGAGCACATAAGGATCCACAAGTATCATTGGATGTGTGTTCTTCTCATGAACAACACATGGATCCACCAGTGTCATTGCATGTCTGTTATTTTCATGAATCACAGCTAGAGTCATTGCATGTGTGTTCTTCTAGACAAACCACACATGGATCCACCCAGTGTGATTGCATGTCTTTTCTTTTCACAGACCTCACATGGATCCACTAGTATCATTGCATGTGTGTTATTTTCATGAACCACAGCTAGAGTCATTGCATGTGTGTTACTTCCATAAACCACACATGGATCCACCTAGTGTGATTGCATGTCTGTTCTTTTCATCAACCACAGATAGAGTCATTGCATGTCAGTTCTTCTCATGAACCATAGCCAGTGTCACTGCATGTCTGTTCTTCTCACAAACCACATAAGGATCCACCAGTGTCATTGCATGTGTGTTCTTCTAAACAAACCACATAAGGATCCATCAGTGTCCTTGCATGTCTGTTCTTTTCATGAACCACACCTAGTGTCATTGCATGTGTGTTTTTCTCAATAGACCATATAAGTCATTGCATGTCTGTTCTTTTCATGAACCACACCCAGTGTCATTACATGTGTGTTCCTCTAGACAAACCACATAAGGATCCACCGGTGTCACTACATGTGTGTTCTTTTCATGAACCACATAAGGATCCACTAGTGTCATTGGATGTGTGTTCTTCTCATGAACCACACATGGATCCACCAGTGTTATTGCATGTCTGTTGTTTTCATGAATCACAGGTAGAGTCATTGCATGTCTGTTACTTCCATAAACCACACATGGATCCACCAGTGTCATTGCATGTCTGTTCTTTTCATGAACCACATCCAGTGTCATTGCATGTGTGTTCCTCTAGACAATCCACACATGGATCCACCAGGTTTGATTGCATGCCTATTCTTTTCATGAACCACAGCTAGAGTCATTGCATGTGTGTTCTTCTGATGAACCACAGCTAATGTCATTGCATGTGTTTTCTTCTCACAAACCACATAAGGATCCACCAGTGTCATTGCATGTGTCTTCTTCTAGACAAACCACATAAGGATCCACCAGTGTCATTGCATGTCTGTTCTTTTCATGAGCCACACCCAGTGTCATTGCATGTGTGTTCTTCTAAACAAACCACATAAGTCATTGCATGTCTGTTCTTTTCCAGAACCACACCCAGTGTCATTGCATGTGTGTTCCTCTAGACAAACCACATAAGGATCCACCGGTGTCACTGCATGTCTGTTCTTTTCATGAACCACATAAGGATCCACCAGTGTCATTAGATGTGTGTTGTTCTCAGGAACAACACATGGATCCACCAGTGTTATTGCATGTGTCTTCTTCTAGACAAACCACATAAGGATCCACCAGTGTCATTGCATGTCTGTTCTTTTCATGAGCCACACCCAGTGTCATTGCATGTGTGTTCTTCTAAACCAACCACATAAGTCATTGCATGTCTGTTCTTTTCCAGAACCACACCCAGTGTCATTGCATGTGTGTTCCTCTAGACAAACCACATAAGGATCCACCGGTGTCACTGCATGTCTGTTCTTTTCATGAACCACATAAGGATCCACCAGTGTCATTAGATGTGTGTTCTTCTCAAGAACAACACATCGATCCACCAGTGTCATTGCATTTCTGCTCTTTTCATGAATCACAGCTAGAGTCATTGCCTGTGTGTTACTTCCATAAACCACACATGGATCCACCAGTGTCATTGCATGTCTGTTCTTTTCATGAACCGCAGGTAGAGTCATTGCATGTCAGTTCTTTTCATGAACCACACATGGATCCACCAGTGTTATTACATGTCTATTCTTCTAAACAAACAACATAAGGATCCACCAGTGTCATTGCATGTCTGTTCTTTTCATGAACCACACCCAGTGTCATTGCATGTCTGTTCCTCTAGACAAACCGAATAAGGATCCACCAGTGTCATTGGATGTGTGTTCTTTTCATGAACCACACATGGATCCAGCAGTGTCATTGCGTGTCTATTCTTTTCATGAACCACACCCAGTGTCATGGCATGTCTGTTGCTCTAAACAAACCACATAAGGATCCACTAGTGTCATTGCATGTCTGTTCTCTTCATGAACCACACATGGATCCACCAGTGTCATTGCATGTGTGTTCTTTTCATGAACCATAGCTAGAGTCATTGCATGTGTGTTCTTCTAGACAAACCACACATGGATCCACCTTGTGTGATTGCATGTCTTTTCTTTTCACAGACTACACATGGATCCACCAGTGTCATTGCATGTGTGTTCTTTTCATGAACCACAGCTAGAGTCATTGCATGTGTGTTACTTCCATAAACCACACATGGATCCACCTAGTGTGATTGCATGTCTGTTCTTTTCATGAACCACAGCTAGAGTCATTGCATGTCAGTTCTTCTCATCAACCACATCCAGTGTCATTGCATGTATGTTCTTCTCACAAACCACATAAGGATCTGCCAATGTCATTGCATGTGTGTTCTTCCAAAAAAACACATAAGGATCCACCAGTGTCATTGCATGTCTGTTCTTTTCATGAACCACACCCAGTGTCATTGCATGTGTGTTCTTCTAAACAAACCACATAAGTCATTGCATGTCTGTTCTTTTCATGAACCACACCCAGTGTCATTGCATGTGTGTTCCTCTAGACAAACCACATAAGCATCCACCAGTATCACTTTATGTCTGTTCTTTTCATGAACCACATAAAGATCCACCAGTGACATTGGATGTGTGTTCTTCTCATGAACCACACATGGATACACCAGTGTAATTTCATGTGTATTCTTTTCATGAATCACAGCTAGAGTCATTGCATGTCTGTTACTTACATAAACCACACATGGATCCACAAGTGTCATTGCATGTCTATTCTTTTCATGAACCACACCCAGTGTCATTGCATGTCAGTTCTTTTCATGAACCACACATGGATCCACCAGTGTTATTGCATGTCTGTTCTTCTTACAAACCACATAAGGATCCACAAGTGTCATTGCAAGTATGTTCTTTTCATGAACCACACCTAGTGTCATTGCATGTGTGTTCCTCTAGACAAACCACATAAGGATCCACCAGTGTCATTGGATGTGTGTTCTTCTCATGAACCACACATGGATCCACGAGTGTCATTGGATGTCTGTTCTTTTCATGAACCACACCAAGTGTCATTGCATGTATGTTCCTCTAAACAAACCACATAAGGATCTACCAGTGTCATTGGATGTCTGTTCTTTTCATGAACCACACATGGATCCACCAGTGTCATTGAATGTGTGTTCTTTTCATGAACCACAGCTAGAGTCATTGCATGTGTGTTCTTCTAAACAAACCACACAGGGATCCACCTAGTGTGATTGCATGTCTGTTCTTTTCACAGACCACACATGGATCCACCAGTGTCATTGCATGTGTGTTCTTTTCATGAACCACAACTACAGTCATTGCATGTGTGTTACTTCCATAAACCAAACATGGATCCACCTAGTGTGATTGCATGTCTGTTCTTTTCATGAACCACACCGAGAGTCATTGCATGTTAGTTCTTCTCATGAACCACAGCCAGTGTCATTGCATGTTTGTTCTTCTCACAAACCACATAAGGATCCACCAGTGTCATTGCATGTGTGTTCTTCTAAACAAACCACATAAGGATCCACCAGTGTCATTGCATGTCTGTTCTTTTCATTAACCACCCCCAGTGTCATTGCATGTGTGTTCTTCTAAACAAACCACATAAGTCATTGCATGTCTGTTCTTTTCATGAACCACACCTAGTGTCATTGCATGTGTGTTCGTCTAGACAAACCACATAAGGATCCACCGGTGTCACTGCATGTCTGTTCTTTTCATGAACCACATAAGGATCCACCAGTGTCATTGGATGTCTGTTCTTCTCATGAATCACACATGGATCCACCAGTGTCATTGCATGTATGTTCTTTTCATGAATCACAGCTAGAGTCATTGCTTGTCTGTTACTTCCATAAACCACACATGGATCCACCATTGTCATTTCATGTATATTCTTTTCATGAACCACACCCAGTGTCATTGCATGTGTGTTCCTCTAGAAAAACCACATATGGATCCACCAGTGTCATTGCATGTATGTTCTTTTCATGAACCCCAGCTATTCTTCTCATGAACCACAACCAGTGTCATTGCATGTCTGTTCTTTTCACAAACCACATAAGGATCCACCAGTGTCATTGCATGTGTGTTCTTTTAAACAAACCACATAACTCATGGCATGTCTGTTTTTTTCATGAACCACACCCAGTGTCATTGCATGTGTGTTCCTCTAGACAAACCACATAAGGATCCACCGGTGTTACTGCATGTCTGTTCTTTTCATGAACCACATAAGGATCCACCAGTGTCATTGGATGTATGTTCTTCTCATGGACCACACATGGATCCACCAGTGTCATTGCATGTCTGCTCTTTTCATGAATCACAGCTAGATTCATTGTATGTCTGTTACTTCCATAAACCACACATGGATCCAGCAGTATCATTGCATGTCTGTTGTTTTCATGAACCACATCTAGAGTCATTGCATGTCAGATCTTTTCATGAACCACACATGGATCCACCAGTGTTATTGCATGTCTGTTCTTCTAAACAAACCACATAAGTATCCACCAGTGTCATTGCATGTCTGTTCTTTTCATGGACCACACCTAGTGTCATTACATGTGTATTCCTCTAGACAAACCACATAAGGGTAGACCAGTGTCATTGGATGTGTATTCTTCTCATGAACCACACATGGATCCACCAGTGTCATTGCATGTCTGTTCTTTTCACGAACCATACCCAGTGTCATTGCATGTCTGTTGCTCTAAACAAACCACATAAGGATCCACCAGTGTCATTGCATGTCTGTTCTTTTCATGAACCACACATGGATCCAACAGTGTCATTGCATGTGTGTTCTTTTCATGAACCACAGCTAGAGTCATTGCATGTGTGTTCTTCTAGACAAACCACACATGGATCCACCCACTGTGATTGCATGTCTGTTCTTTTCACAGACCACACATGGATCCACCAGTGTCACTACATGTGTTTTCTTTTCATGAACCACAACTAGAGTCATTGCATGTCAGTTCTTCTCATGAACCACAGCCAGTGTCATTGCATGTTTGTTCTTCTCACAAACCACATAAGGATCCACCAGTGTCATTGCATGTGTGTTCTTCTAAACAAACCACATAAGGATCCACTAGTGTCATTGCATGTATATTCTTTTCATGAACCACTGTTGACCCACAAGTATAGGGGGTGTTTCGATAAGTAAGAGTGGCGAACCCAACAAGGAGCAGAAGGTGTTGGCTAGTGGTATGGATTAGGAATTCTCTGTAAGTAATTAGCAAAGTATGAGTAAACAAAAGACAGTAGGAATAAATGCAGCAAGTGGCCCAATCCTTTATGCAGCAAAGGACAAGCCGGTTGTATTACTTAAGATGACCAAACGTTCTCGAGGACACATGGGAAGACTGTCAAGTGCTTTCGCTTCATATAGTTGATTAATCTTCTTTAGCTTGCTAAGTGTTGTGTGGGTAAACCTATGCTAATGTACCGACCTTCCTAGGACTAATACATACTTGTGTACCCCTTGCAAACATCCGTAAGTACAAGAAAGTAATTAAGGTAGAAACCTAACCACGGCTTTAAACTCTAAGACCCTTACGTCCCTTGTGCAATGGTTTACTAATGGGGGTTCAGGTTTCTGTCACTCCGGCAACCCCTACGATTAGTAGCCAAATACACAATGCATTCCCCTAGGCCCATATAGGTGAAGTGTCATGTAGTCGACGTTCACATGACACCACTAGAAGAAGTACACCACAACTTAAATATCAAACTATTGAATCTTTCTCAACATAACTCCACTACTAACAACATGACTTCTCCCATGTCCTCAAGAAAAAAACGAACTACTCACAAGACATCATATGGATCATGATCAGAGATGGAATAATGATGTATAACAATCTGAACATAAACAATAATTCAATGGTTCACTCAATAGCATCAACTACAAAGAGTAATCAACACCGGGAAAGTTTCCCCTATGAACTATGCAAGATTCAACCCAATTGTTACAGCAATATGGAGATGGTGATGAGGGTGTTGATGGTGATGATGGTGGTGGTGATGATGATGATGATCCCGATGAAGTCCAGCTTGATGGTGGTGTTGATGGTGACGATCTCCCCTCTCCGGGAAGGAATTCCCCCGGCAGAAATCTATCTGCCAGAGAGATCTTTCTCTCTCTGTGTTTTCCGCCCCGCAGAGGCGGCAGAATCTTTCTGTGGTCGCTCCCCGAGTCTTAGGGTTTCGGGAGGATAATATACGCCAGAGGGGAGAGCCAGAGGTGGGACAGGGCAGCCACACCACCTGGTGGCGCGGCCTAGGGTGGCCCGCGCCAGGGGGTGGTGTGTGCCCCCTGTGGCCCATCTCCACTCCCTCTAGCCTTCGTCTTCTGGAAAAAATAGGATTTTCCGTATGTTTTCCCGGATTTTCTGATCTTCGCGAATTTTGCCTCCAAACAACACCTTTTCCATCAGAATCTTGACTGTAGCGGTCCATGATCCAAAAGTCAACAACCATGCAAAAACAGATGAAATAACCTAAGTACCACCTCTCAATATGAAATATATCAATGAATAACAGTAAATTATGACATAGAATAGTGATGCAAAATGGACGTATCAACTCCCCCCAAGCTTAGACTTCGCTTGTCCCCAAGCGAAACTAAGCTCAATAAACATGACCTCAGGTTTATGGAGTGAAGAGTCAATAAAAGAATACGGACAAGAAGCATCACATTCATCAATACATAGATCATAATAGAAGACAACTCACTATTATATAACTCAACTTGCAATAAGTAAAGGAAACACAATAAAGATACATAAAGTAAATCATAGTTGGTAATGGCAAACTTAGCTCTTGGTCGAAGAATAGTTCATAATTTGCTGGAGTTCACAAATAACAGATTTTCAATGATAGCTTTCAAAGTAGCAAACATCAAGATAAGAGCAATGTCCAAAACAAGGAACATAAGAAACATGATTGAATAAATCATCATATGAATGAATGAAACACAACAACTCAAAATACTTGATGAGATAGAAGGGAGTAGGTTTACTGACTCAACTAAAAAGTAAAAGAAAGGCCCTTCGCAGAGGGAAGCAGGGATTGCAAGTCTCATAAAGAGCTCCCAAAAATTATGATACTTACTAGCTTTCAGCTCTCATTGCCCCTATCATAGGCATCTTTAGGTGATTAAGGTTAAATTGATCAAATATGAGGATATGCATTGACAAGTTGTAAATTGAGAATCTCATGTCCCTTGAATACGAGGGTCGCTCCTCATGCTACTCAAGTTTAGTCACCGGTAAGTTCTTGTCATCGTAAGCATATGTGTATCATAGAGAACCTCCAACGGGGTACCCCTTGCCCGATGATACGAAAGAATCCCCATATCAACATGACAAGGCAAGCAGACAACAAGCACCTCAGCAATCTTCTTATTTACCATGGGAATATGGTGCTTTTTTCTCTCTTTCCTCTTTTCATAATCTCTTTTTTTCTTTTTCTCTTTTTTCTCAATATCAGACTCTCTTTTTTTAATAAGAAAAATGCTTCATAGATGCTTGTTATGGTTACGCTGCAGGTTTTCACCATGTTAGCATGGATTAGACCAGCGGCCCAGGCGTTTCTCTAACACACATACATAACTCCATGGACTTACAAGCTCCCCTTTCATTTCACACCGACGACATCCATAGACAAAAGAACATGATATCAACTAGGTACAAAGTACCAGTGCAATGTTGAAAGCGTTCCCCATGACAGCATGGTTCTGCTAATTCACAACTTACAAAGCGCAAGCATATACGCAACATAGGTGAGCACAATGGTTCAAGTTTATTAAGTGCAAGAAAGTAAAGTGTGTTGTCAAGTTCGTGAGAGATTTAATCACTAATTTTCACATAACAAGTTTAATTTGGGAGGTAGATAAAACAAGAATTTACTTGGAATAGCAATAATGTTAATAGTTAGGTATGGTGGACACAAATGGCATGGGTTTTGGTTTAAGGAGGTGGATGCACGAGAAGAATTCCCTCTCAGTACAGGTTTTTGGCTAGCAAGGATGGGTAGCAAGTATAAGAGTTGAAGGAAATAAACAAACATACAAGTGATAAAAACAAACATGCAATCTTCCTTGGAAGCACAAAAGATCTTAACTAGAGAATACTAAACTTATGAGCAAATCAAGAAAGAAAGATGATGAAATTATATTTCTTTAGAGTACTTTTATCTTTTCATTCAACTCTCAAAAATAGTGTTGCTATTGACCAAGCCAGGTTTGCCAAAACCAACTAAATTAACTCAATGATCCCAAAGTGATACCAATACTAACAACAAGATCAATCATATAACCACGAATTGAAAACTAATATAAGCTATGCAAAAGAGTAAATGATAGAACTTCTCATTAATATTCCATAACGGCAACTCACACCAAGGGATACATATATAACGAGAGAGGGGACACTTCCATAATGCAAACCATTGATGGCTCTATGTATGGCGCCAGAAAAATGCTGGAGCAGTGTTGATGTAGAGCTCGTTGGAAACCCCAAGAGGAAGGTATGATGAGCACAGCAGCAAGTTTCCCTCAGTATAAAACCAAGGTTTAATCGAACCAGATGGAGCCAGGAAACACCCCAAAGGTGTTGCTAGCTGAGCCTTGGCAGGGCGCACTACCGGTGCTAGTAGCAACGTGGAGACCTGCACAACACAACCACAGAACTCTGTCCCCAACTTGCGATGAGGTTGTCAATCTCACCATGTTTTGCGGAAAACAAAGGATTAAACGTATCGAATGGAAAGAAGTAAAAGTTTGCAGAAAGTAAACACAAAGCAGTAAAAGATTGTAGATTGTATGTAAAAGAAAAGACAAGGACCGGGATCCATAGTTCACTAGAGGTGGCTCTCCTTAGATAGATAACATGCTGGGTGAACAAATTACAGCAGTGCAATTGACAAACATCGAGAAAGCAATACATGCATATACTAATCATCTTGACTCCTTTGAGACTTGATTGGGCATTACAACATTATACATAGATCGCCATCCAACTGCATCTATGACTAATAATCCACCTTCAGGTTATCATCCAAACCCCCTCCAGTATTAAGTTGCAAGCAATAGATTATTGCTTTACAAACTGCGTGTAAAGTAAACAATACAATTGTTTTCTCCCTAGTAGCAACAGCACATCTAGTACCTTAGAGATTTCTATCACTTCCCCAGATTACCAGCGGCATGAACCCACTATCGAGCATAAATACTAACTCTTGGAGTTGCTAGCATCTACTTGGCCAAGATAGATACTAACAATGGAAAGCATGCAAGATCACAAATAACAAAGACATGATAGAATCAATAATCAATCTGAAATAGCATCTCAATATCCATCGGATCCCCGCAAACACAACATGTAGAATTACAAAAAGATGATCTTGATCATGAACGGAGCTCACAAGATCTAAACATGAAAGAACAAAGGAGGAGAACCAGCCATCTAGCTACTACATGGATCCGTAGTCCAAGGATGAACTACTCACGCATCACACCGGAGGCTTGCATGGTGATGAAGAAGGCCTCTAGGGTGAATTCCCCTCTCTAGCAGGGTGCCGGGAAGAGCTTCAGATCCCTCCCGATCTAGGGATGGAGATGACGGTGGCTACAGACTCTTTCATGGATTTTTGATCGGGCACTTAGGGTTTCCGTCCTGAGGGCAATATATAGACGGAAGGAGAGGGCGAGGGGGTGCCAGGGCTGGCCACACCACCCCCTAGCACGGGTCAGCCTAGGACGCGCGGCCAGGTGGTGTGGTGGCCCCCTGGCCCCTCTTTGTCTCGTATTCTGGCATCTGATGGTTTCCGGAAAAATAGGCACTTTGGCTTTTGTCCCGTCCAATTCCGAGAATATTCATTTTCTGACTTTCTTGGAACCAAAAACAGCAGAAAACAGGCAGCTGGCACTGTGGCTCTTGTTAATAGGTTAGTCCAATAAATCATATAAAAAGTACTCCAAAGTTGGAACAAAACACGAGAAAGTGGATAAAACCAAGCATGGAACATCAAAAATTATAGATACATTTGCAATGTATCAACATCCCCAAGCTTAACTCCTGCTCGTCCTCGAGTAGGTAAGTGATAAAAAGAAAGAATAATTTTTGAGGTGACATGCACCATCAAAGACTTGATCAAAGTATTTGTAAAACATTCAAGGCTGGGATCATAGTACTTCAATCATAACATGAAAGACAGGGTCCTAGCAATAAGATAAAGAAACTATGATGCAACATGAAAAGGCACAAACAAAAGATTCATGAATAACAATGCTTTGCAAGACGTTTGTTTGTTTCATATAAAGAAAACATAGCATAATAGTATTCAGCTTGTCCCTCAATAGAGTAACAAATATAAATGTATAGGACACCTTCAAAGTTCATAAGAGTGACTAGATACAAATAGTCTAAAACAAGCAATATCAAGTTATGCATCAATCAACTAGTCTTGGGACAATGCACATGTAACTAAGAATGGCCACTATGCTCTCAAAGTAGGTGCATAAAGGTAGAAGATGGAGACTCAATATAATGGTGGAAGAAGGGCCTTTTTATAAAGGAAGTAGGGATTCAAGTCTCATAAAGAGCTTCCAAAAATTATGGTACTTATAGCTTTCAGCTCTCATTGCCCCTATCATAAGCATCTTGAAGTGATTAAGGTTAAAGTGAACAAACTATGGTGTACATGCTTGACGAAGTATAAGTCAGAAATCTCATGTCCCTTGTATACGAGGGCCGCTCCTCATGCTACTCAAGTTTAGTCACCGGTAAGTTCTTGTCATTGTAAGTACATGTGTATCATAGTGAACCGCCAACGGGGTACCCCTTGCCCGATGATACGGAAGAATCCCCATATCAAAATGACAAGGCAAGCAGACAACAAACATCTCAACAATCTTCTTATTTACCATGGGAATATGGTGCTTTTTTCTCTCTTTCCTCTTTTCATAATCTCTTTTTTTCTCTTTTTTCTCAATATAGGACTCTTTTTTTATAAGAAGAATGCTTCATAGACAACTCATTATAGTTACGCTGCAGGTTTCCACCATGTCAGCATGGATTAGACCAGCGGCACAGGCGTTTCTCTAACACATATACATAACTCCATGGACTTACAAGCTCCCCTTTCATTTCACACCGACGACATCCATATACAAAAGAGCATGATATAAACTAGGTACAAGTACCAAGTGAAATGTTGAAAGCGTTCCCCATGAAAGCATGGTTCTGCTAATTCCCAACAAATAAGTGCAAGCATATACAACATATACGACACAATGGTTCAAGTTTATTAAGGGCAAGAAAAGTAAAGTGTGCCATCAAGTTCGTGAGAGCTTTAATCACTAGTTTTCTCATAACAAGTTTAATTTGGAAGGTAAACAAAAGCATGAATATACTTGGAATAGCATAAGCTAGTAGGTAGGTATGGTGGACTCTTTGGAATAACTTGGTTTAGGGAGTTGGATGCATGAGTGGAACTCATACTTGGTTGTGGAGGCTAGCAAAAGACTGGGAGCGACAAACTAAGAGAGCAATAATGGCCATAATCATGCAGAGCGACAAAACATCATTAATCAAAGCATAAAGTGATACTACAAGTTGAAAACTAAAGGATCATAAAGGCTATGGTGACTTGAGATAGTCATAACATCGTGTGAGCATGTGCCAAGTCAACCCAAATAAAGCATCAAAGGAGAATACCACTATACTATGCTTTAATATGCTAAAACAACGCATGATTCATCCAAGGCACATTAAGCAATCTCAATTGTTTATAACAAGTCATGCTACAGCAAAGAATACTAAGCATAAAGCCAAAACAATATCAAGCATGGCATGACAAAGCATAGGCCACAGTCAAAAACGAGCTCTTTTTACCACAAAAAGCATGAACTTTCCTACTCTTTTCCAAACCAAACTAAACTATTTGCAAACAAATGTATGAAAGAGGGGGTCCAACCAATTTATTCAGAAAACTAAGCAAACAAAAGCAAACTAAAAACCAAAATGAAAAAGAAAAATAAGACGCTCCAAGAACAACACAACTGTGCATGAAACAATAAAAATGAAGCGTTTGGAAGAAACCTGAGATTTTTATTAATGAAGAAGGGGATGCCTTGGGCATCCCCAAGATTTGACGCTTGTACTTCTTGGATATTTCTTGGGGTGACACGCGTGGCATCCCCAAGCTTGAGCTTTAGTCCATCCTTCATCTCATTACTCATTCCTTCCATACACCTGAAATTTTTCCTTCATACAAAACTTCACACAATCTTTATTAGCAACATTAGTGCACTCAAGATAAAAGGTCTTAAGGTTTAGTTCCAACACCGAATAAATTTTCATTAGAACACTAGCTACTGTAGCACTTCCCTCAAAAAGCTCAATTCCCCAAATGAACTCAAAAAGGAACCAACAAGAAGCAAATGTAGAAAATGGCAGAAATCTGTCAAAATAGACCAGTAGGTAAAGACGAATTTTTTCGAAGACATTCTGTTGCTCAAATCAAAAAGTGTTGAACTAACGAAAGTTAGATAACAACCTGGGGCAGAAGCACAAAAATTCATGCCTCAAAACGACTTTCAGAGGTTTTACACGAATTTGTACGGTGAAGCACAGAAATCTGTTTCGGGACAGCAACTTTTCCAATCATTACTTCTCTCTCATTAGAGGTTACTGTTGGCACAAAAAGCAAATAAAAAGGATAAGGAGCGGTTATTACTGAAGTAATAACTTCCAAGACTCATCTAAAACTTTTGGGTTATCTCCCAATAAGTACTTTTCTTTAACGCCTTTAAGTTAGGCATAAGAAGCAAAGAAAGAATCAAGTGTTCTCAAATGAAGAAGCATTAAAACCAAATTTCTTGCCCTTACCTCTCTTACTTTTATTCTTAACCTTGGGGAAAATATTATTGTTTGGTGGAGAAGAAAGGTGCATGGTCCCCTTTCCCACATCTATTATTGCTCCAAGGAGTTCTAATAGGGACCTTCCAAGTGTAATTTGTCCTTTTCCTGCACATTCAATAACAAGATAATCAGTAGAAATCATTTTCCCAAGGATCTTTGTAAACACTCCGTCAGCTATTCCAAGAGGTAATATGGTAGTATTATTAGCAAGAGGTATTTGTTTTCCTCCTTCAGTAAGCCCCCAAAGTATTCAAAGATTCATAAATATCTTTGGGCATAAGACAAAATTCAGACATGATATCACAGCGAGCTTGAAAAGTTTCAGTGTTTATCTCAATCTTTACTGTAGGGAGCCACTTTGATGGTTCAAAATTTATTGGGACATAATTGTGATGCTCCCTAAGCGTATTATAGCAATCTTTTAAGCTAGAAGTCCTAGTCTCAAGAGTGTTCAATCTATCAAATATTCTTGCGAAAGAAATATCACTTTGGCTAGGCAAGTTGTAAGTGAGGATCAATTTCTTTATAGCATTAATAGCATCATCCTCATTACATTGGAGGAAATCTCCTCCCACAACAGCATCTAAAGCATATCTATAGCAAAGAGCAATCCCAAGGTAAAAACTGCTAAGGAACAAGCTTTGAGTCATTTTAGGCTCAGTTTTTTCATGTAGATCAGAGATTCTAGACCAAGCTTCTTTAATACTTTCCTCAATTCCTTGTTTAAAAGTGAAAATCATTTCCTCGGGTATCATAGTGATTGGAGCAAGGCTAGACATAAAGGCAACTTTAAGAAAGGAACTAATTTTTTTGTGTTTTTGAAATAAGAAAGCAAACTAGTAAAACTAATTTTTTGTGTGTTTTTGATAAAGAAATAAGCAAACAAAGCAAAAGAAACTAAGCAAAACAAAAATAACAAAGTAAAGAGATTGGTTATGAGGGACTCCCCTTGTGAAGATGTCCTTGACTCCCCGGCAACGACGCTAGAAAAATGCTTGATGGCTCTGTGTATGGCGCCAGAAAAATGCTGGAGTAGTGTTGATGTAGAGCTCGTTGGGAACCCCAAGAGGAAGGCATGATGAGCACAGCAGCAAGTTTCCCTCAGTATGAAACCAAGGTTTAATCGAACCAGTAGGAGCAAGGAAACACCCCAAAGGTGTTGCTAGCTGAGCCTTGGCAGGGCGCACTACCGGTGCTAGTAGCAACGTGGAGACCTACACAACACAACCACAGAACTATGTCCCCAACTTGCGATGAGATTTTCAATCTCGCCGTGTTTTGCGAAAAACAAAGGATTAAACGTATCGAATAGAAAGAAGTAAAAGTTTGCAGAAAGTAAACACAAAGCAGTAAACAGTTTATAGATTGTATGTAAAGAAAAGGACCGGGATCCATAGTTCACTAGAGGTGGCTCTCCTTAGATAGATAACATGCTGGGTGAACAAATTACAGTGGGGCAATTGACAAACATCGAGAAAGCAATACATGCATATACTAATCATCTTGACTCCTTTGAGACTTGATTGGGCATTACAACATTATACATAGACCGCCATCCAACTGCATCTATGACTAATAATCCACCTTCAGGTTATCATCCGAACCCCCTCTAGTATTAAGTTGCAGGCAACAGATTATTGCTTTACGAACTGCGTGTAAAGTAAACAATACAATTTTTCTATGAACAAATGATTGTTGTTTTCTCCCTAGTAGCAACAGCACATCTAGTACCTTAGAGATTTCTGTCACTTCCCCAGATTACCAGAGGCATGAACCCACTATCGAGCATAAATACTAACTCTTGGAGTTGCTAGCATCTACTTGGCCAAGATAGCTACTAACAATGGAAAGCATGCAAGATCACAAATAAAAAAGACATGATATAATCAATAATCAATCTGAAAAAGCATCTCAATATCCATCGGATCCCCGCAAACACAACATTCAGAATTACAAATAGATGATCTTGATCATGAACGGAGCTCACAAGATCTAAACATGAAAGCACAAAGGAGGAGAACCAGCCATCTAGCTACTACATGGATCCATAGTCCAAGGATGAACTACTCACGCATCACACCGGAGGCTTGCATGGTGATGAAGAAGGCCTCCAGGGTGAATTCCCCTCTCCGACAGGGTGCCGGGAAGAGCTTCAGATCCCTCCCGATTTAGGGATGGAGATGATGGTGGCTACAGACTCTTTCGTGGATTTTTGATCAGGCACTTAGGGTTTCCATCCCGAGGGCAATATATAGGCGGAAGGAGAGGCCGAGGGGGTGCCAGGGCTGGCCACACCACCCCTGGGCCGGCCAGGCTAGGCCGCACGGCCAAGTGGTGTGGTGCCCCCCTGCCCCCTCTCCGTCTCGTATTCTGGCATCTGATGACTTTTGGAAAAATAGGCACTTTGGCTTTTGTCCCGTCCAATTCTGAGAATATTCATTTTCTGACTTTCCTGGAACTAAAAAACAGCAGAAAATAGGCAGCTGACACTATGGCTCTTGTTAATAGGTTAGTCCAAGAAATCATATGAAAAGTACTCCAAAGTTGGAACAAAACACAAGAAAGTGGATAAAACCAAGCATGGAACATCAAAAATTATAGATACATTTGCAATGTATCAACCATCCTACATAATAACTTCTCTATTCATGATATGACTCTACTAATAAGGTAAAAAGATAGAAGATACTGATGTGATACCGTGGCACTCCCCCAAGCTTGGAACAAACCAAGGGGATGCCAAACCTGATGACGAATTACTCCTTTGGTGGTGGTGGTATCCTCTCTATGAGCTTCTTGGCCAATTTCCCCAAGTCCTCAATCTCGAAGGTGAGGGTACGAATCAACTCCGAGTTGTGCTTAATGCAGTGCATGATCATGTCAGATTGTGGATCCCAGCTCTTGTGATTCTTTTCTGTTCTTCCCTCTTGGAGTCTTCTTTTCCTGGATGGTTATGGATAAAGGTATGGAAGGGACTCTTGGTGCTTAGGGAAAGTGTCCTTGGAGCCAAACAGTCACGCGGAGGCTTCCCTCTAGTTGACATCCGTGCAGTCCTTCTGATCCTGGCAGGGTTCTCCACCACTCCAATGCTTGCAATGGTAGTGCCAGTGTGCTTTGCCTCCTCTTTACCTTCGCTCTTGATCTCCTTCTCCTTCCCGGGGTCTTGGAGATCCTCCTCCATAGGCTCCTTCCCTTTATCCTTAGCGGACACCATTGTGCTTCTAAGCTTTCAAAAATAATTCCTGGCAGAAACAGATTGAAACAAAAACATGACGAAAACGCAATATACGAACCTCGGGGGATCCGGGGGATTATATATTACGAAGTTTCATAACAAAAGGAAGGTACTGGGCGAAAACGAGTCGGAGGCGGAGTCCGGGGTGGACTCACCACCTGGTGGCGCGGCTAGGGGTGGGCCCGCGCCACAGGGTGGTGTGAGCCACCCTGGCTTCATTTCCGTCCCTTTTTCACTTCGTAATTTTCCTTATTGGCTAAATTTTGCAAAAATATAGTTGGATAGTATTTTCGCGGAACTTTTCTTACCAGAACTGTTACCTATTTGAAAACAGACTCTACAGGTCTCTGAATTTGGTATCTAGTAGATTCTTCCGGAGTCACCACTTGAATAACATCAATATCTTCATATTCATACACTTATTACTTGAGACATGAAACCTTTCCCTTCCTTACTACACCATTATCTCCACTACCTGGAAATTTCTTTCACACAAAACTTCACACAGTTGTCATTAGCAACATTATTATAAGTGAAGTGATAAAACCTTTGAGTTCAAATTCAACTGAAAACCATCAAAACATAAGCTACTGTAGTAACTCCTTCTGAAGACCCAAAAAGAATTCAAAAAGGAAATCGAATCAAGAAGCAAATGCAAGAGTGGCAAAATCTGTCAAAACAGACCAGCAGGTAAAGATCAATTTTTTCGAAAATCTTCTGTTGCTCAAATCAAAAAGTGCAAAACTAACAAAAGTTAAATAACAACCTGGGGCAGAATCACAAAAAATTACATCTCAATCCAACATAAAGAGATCTCTCACAAATTTTTACGGTGAAGCACAAAAAATCTGTTTCGGGACAGCAACTTCCCCAAATCTTACTTCTCTCTCATTAGAGGTTAATCTTGACACAAAAACCAAACAAAGAGGATAAGGAGCGGTTATTACCGAAGTAGTAACTTCCAAGACTCAAAGAAACAAAAACAAACTGATAATCAAAAATAAACTGGGTTGTCTCCCAAAAAGCTCTTTCTTTAAAGCCATTAAGATGGGCATGATAATTTTGAAGACGCTCACATAGGAATATGAATTGAAGTGAAAGGGAGCATTAAGAAGAAAAAATACACACGTTTAAGTCTAACCCACTTCCTATGCAAGGGGATTTTGTAAACAAAGAAGTTGTTGAAACCAGAGGCTACTTGCATAAGAAGGCAAAACAAGTGCAACATATAAACTTTCAGCATAAAACGAGGAAACTTGATATTATTAAGATGCATAAGAACACTCTTCCCTCTCTCATAGTAACTTTTAGTATCATGCATAAACTTCACAATATAACTATCACAAGAACCATCATAGCAATGATTACTTATTCTAACAGAAAACACAGGAATAGCTCTCATAACACTACTTTGTGAAACAATATTAGAGGTATCCTTACAAAGGATAGTGTGTCCCTCTTCTTCATATTTAGCAACAAAGTCTTTCACATTTGCTATTATAGGTTCATCAACCATTTGTTTATCAGGTTCAACAGCTCTACTTGTACTTTCATTAACCATACTAGCTATCATAGAATGTTCCTTCATCCTAACTGGGAAAGGCATTTTGTCAATGTAAGGTTCAGGTAAAACATGATTAGCAGTATAAACTTCAGTATTTCTTGCAGGAACACTCTTAGCAATATCTTTATAAGGTTCATGATACTTATTCTACTTCTTTTTAGGCACTTCAATGTAGGAAGCAAAAGCCTTAAAATAAGAAGCAATAGCTTGAGAGTCTAGACCATAAGCATTTCTAATATTTTGAAAGTCATCAGTTCCCATAAAAGATTCAATGCATTCATAATCATAAGTTATACCCGACTTTCTACCTTTGTCATTCTCCCAAGCTTCAGCATTGTCTTGAATACGGTCCAGAAGATCCCATTTAGCTTCTTCTTCCATGCGAGTGAATGATCCAGCACAAGAAGCATATAATAAATCTTTATCATGAAGAGAAAGCCTTGCATAAAAGTTATTGATAATAATATTGTTGGGGAGCTCATGAATGGGACATTTGAGCATTAGTAACTTCAATCTCCCCCAAGCTTGAGCAGTACTCTCTCCATCTAGAGGCCAAAAGTTGTATATTTGATTCCGATATTTATGAGTCTCTCTAGGAGGATAAAACTTTGAATAAAAGAGAGGCACTATTTCCTCCCATTCCAGAGCTTGACCATTCTTCAACAGCTTATACAATTCCTTAGCTCTTCCTTTCAGTGATAATGAGAATAACTTCTTCTTAACTTGATCTGTAGTAATACCTGCACACTTGAACAACCCGCATAATTCATGTATAAAGAGTAAGTGATCACCGGGATGGACAGTTCCATCCCCAACATAGTAGTTATCCATAACACGATCAATAATTCTTGTAGGTATTTTAAAAGCATCATTCTCAGCAGGTGGTGGTTCGTCTAATACCTTAGCAATGGTAGTAGCATTACCAAATAAGAAACTCAACGAATTATCCATAACGAAAATAAAGCAGCTAACAGAAGTAAACAATACTCACAGTAGAAGTTTCCTTTACCAGTTCCACTCTACAATAGCGCTTCACTCCCCGGAAACGGTGCCAGAAAATAGTCTTGATGACCCACAAGTATAGGGGGTGTATCGCAGTATTTTCGATAAGTAAGAGTGTCGAACCCAACGAGGAGCAGAAGGTGCTGGCTAGTTGTATGGATCAGGAATTCTCTGCAAATACTTAGCAAACAGATTTTTAGGGTTTTTTGATAAAGCAAGTAAACAAAGTATGAGTAAACAAAAGACAGTAGGAATAAATGCAGCAAGTGGCCCAATCCTTTATGCAGCAAAGGACAAGCCGGTTGTATTACTTAAGATGACCAAACGTTCTCGAGGACACATGGGAAGACTGCCAAGTGCTTTCGCTTCATATAGTTGATTAATCTTCTTTAGCTTGCTAAGTGTTGTGTGGGTAAACCTGTGCTAATGTACCGACCTTCCTAGGACTAATACATACTTGTGATTATACCCCTTGCAAACATCCGTAAGTACAAGAAAGTAATTAAGGTAGAAACCTAACCACAGCTTTAAACTCTAAGACCCTTACGTCCCTTGTGCAATGGTTTCCTAATGGGGGTTCAGGTTTCTGTCACTCTGGCAACCCCTACGATTAGTAGCCAAATACACAATGCATTCTCCTAGGCCCATATAGGTGAAGTGTCATGTAGTCGACATTCACATGACACCACTAGAAGAAGTACACCACAACTTAAATATCAAACTATTGAATCTTTCTCAACATAACTCCACTACTAACAACATGACTTCTCCCATGTCCTCAAGAACAAAACGAACTACTCACAAGACATCATATGGATCATGATCAGAGATGGAATAATGATGTATAACAATCTGAACATAAACAATAATTCAACGGTTCACTCAATAGCATCAACTACAAAGAGTAATCAACACCGGGAAAGTTTCCCCTATGAACTATGCAAGATTCAACCCAATTGTTACATCAATATGGAGATGGTGCTGATGGTGATGATGGTGGTGGTGATGATGATGATGATGATCCTGATGAAGTCCAGCTTGATGGTGGTGTTGATGGCGACGATCGCCCCTCTCCGGGAAGGAATTCCCATGGCAGAAATCTGTATGCCGGAGAGATCTTTCTCTCTCGGTGTTTTCTGCCCCGCAGAGGCGGTGGAATCTTTCTCTGGTTGCTCCCCGAGTTTTAGGGTTTCGGGAGGATAATAAATGCCAGAGGGGAGAGCTAGAGGTGGGTCAGGGCGGCCACACCACCTGGTGGCGCGGCCTAGGGTGGCCCGCGCCGGGGGATGGTGTGGGCCCCCTATGGCCCATCTCCACTCCCTCTTCTGGCTGTCTTCGTCTTCTGGAAAAATAGGATTTTCCGTATATTTTCCTGGATTTTCTGATCTTCACGAATTTTGCCTCCAAACAGCACCTTTTCCATCAGAATCCTGACTGCAGCGGTCCATGATCCAAAAGTCAACAACCATGCAAAAACAAATGAAATAACATAAGTATCACCTCTCAATATGAAATATATCAATGAATAATAGTAAATTATGACATAGAATAGTGATGCAATATGGACGTATCAACCACACATGGATCCACCAGTGTCATTGCATGTTTGTTCTTTTCATGAATCACAGCTAGAGTCATTGCATGTTTGTTACTTCCATAAACCACACATGGATCCACCAATGTCATTGCATGTCTATTCTTTTCATGAACCACACCCAGTGTCATTGCATGTGTGTTCCTCTAGACAAACCACATATGGATCCACCAGTGTCATTGCATGTCTGTTCTTTTCATGAACCACAGCTAGAGTCATTGCATGTGTGTTCTTCTCATGAACCACAGCCAGTATCATTGCGTGTCTATTATTTTCACAAACCACATAAGGATCCACCAGTGTCATTGCATGTGTGTTCTTCTAAACAAACCACATAAGGATCCACCAGTGTCATTGCATGTCTGTTATTTTCATGAACCACACCCGGTGTCATTGCATGTGTGTTCTTCTAAACAAACCACATAAGTCATTGCATGTCTGTTCTTTTCATGAACAACACCCAGTGTCATTGCATGTGTGTTCCTCTAGACAAACCACATAAGGATCCACCGGTGTCACTGCATGTCTGTTCTTTTCATGAACCACATAAGGATCCACAAGTGCCATTGGATGTGTGTTCTTCTCATGAACCACACATGGATCCACCAGTGTCATTGCATGTCTGTTCTTTTCATGAATCACATCTAGAGTCATTGCATGTGTGTTCTTCTAAAAAAACCACACATGGATCCACCCAGTGTGATTGCATGTCTTTTCTTTTCACAGACCACACATGATCCACTAGTGTCATTGGATGTGTGTTCTTTTCATGAACCACAGCTAGAGTCATTGCATGTGTGTTACTTCCATAAACCACACATGGATCCACCTAGTGTTATTGCATGTTTGTTCTTTTCATGAACCACAGCTAGAGTCATTGCATGTCAGTTCTTCTCATGAACCACAGCCAGTGTCATTGCATGTCTGTTCTTCTCACAAACCACATAAGGATCCACCAGTGTCATTGCATGTGTGTTCTTCTAAACAAACCACATAAGTCATTGCATGTCTGTTCTTTTCATGAACCGCACCCAGTGTCATTGCATGTGTGTTCCTCTAGACAAACCACATGAGGATCCACCGGTGTCGCTACATGTATGTTCTTTTAATGAACCACATAAGGATCCACCAGTGTCATTGGATGTGTGTTCTTCTCATGAACCACACATGGATCCACCAGTGTCATTGCATGTCTGCTCTTTTCATGAATCACAGCTAGATTCATTGCATGTTTGTTACTTCCATAAACCACACATGGATCCACCAGTGTCATTGCATGTCTGTTCTCTTCATGAACCACAGCTAGAGTCATTGCATGTCAGTTCTTCTCATGAACCATACATGGATCCACCAGTGTTATTGCTTGTCTGTTCTTCTAAAAAAACCACATAAGGATCTACCAATGTCATTGCATGTCTATTGTTTTCATGAACCACACCCAGTATCATTGCACGTGTGTTCCTCTAGACATACCACATAAGGATCCACCAGTGTCATTGGATGTGTGTTCTTCTCATGAACCACACATGGATCCACCAGTGTCATTGCATGTCTATTCTTTTCATGAACCATACCTAGTGTCATTGCATGTCTGTTGCTCTAAAACAAACCACATAAAGAGCGACCAGTGTCATTGCATGTCTGTTCTTTTCATGAACCACACATGGATCCACCAGTGTCATTGCATGTGTGTTCTTTTCATGAACCACAGCTAGAGTTTATTGCATGTGTGTTCTTCTAGACAAACCACACATGGATCCACCCAGTGTGATTGCATGTCTGTTCTTTTCACAGACCACACATGGATCTACCAGTGTCATTGCATGTGTGTTCTTTTCATGAACCACAGCTAGAGTCATTGCATGTGTGTTACTTCCATAAACCACACATGGATCCACCTAGTGTGATTGCATGTCTGTTATTTTCATGAACCACAGCTAGAGTCATTGCATGTCAGTTCTTCTCATGAACCACAACCAGTGTCATTGCATGTCTGTTCTTCTCACAAACCACATAAGGATCCACCAGTGTCATTGCATGTGTGTTCTTCTAAAAAAACACATAAGGATCCACTAGTGTCATTGCATGTCTGTTCTTTTCATGAACCACACCGAGTGTCATTGCATGTGTGTTCTTCTAAACAAAGTACATAAGTCATTGCATGTCTGTTCTTTTCATGAACCACACCCAGTGTCATTGCATGTGTGTTCCTCTAGACAAACCACATAAGGATCCACCGGTGTCACTGTATGTCTGTTCTTTTCATGAACCACATAAGGATACACCAATGTCATTGTATGTGTGTTCTTCTGATGAACCACACATGGATCCACCAGTGTCATTGCATGTCTGTTCTTTTCATGAATCACAGCTAGAGTCATTGCATGTCTGTTACTTCCATAAACCACACATGGATCCACCAGTGTCATTGCATGTCTATTCTTTTCATGAACCACACCCAGTGTCATTGCATGTGTGTTCCTCTAGACAAACCACATATGGATCCACCAGTGTCATTGCATGTCTTTTCTTTTCATAAACCATAGCTAGAGTCATTGCATGTGTGTTCTTCTCATGAACCACAACCAATATCATTGCATGTCTGTTCTTTTCACAAACCACATAAGGATCCACCAGTGTCATTGCATGTGTGTTCTTCTAAACAAACCACATAAGGATCTACCAGTGGTATTGCATGTCTGTTCTTTTGATGAACCACACCCGATGTCATTGCATGTGTGTTCTTCTAAACAAACCACATAAGTCATTGCATGTCTGTTCTTTTCCTGAACCACACCTATGTCACTACATGTGTGTTCCTCTAGACAAACCACATAAGGATCCACCGGTGTCACTGCATGTCTGTTCTTTTCATGAACCACATAAGGATCCACAAGGTACATTGGATGTGTGTTCTTCTCATGAACCACACATGGATCCACCAGTGTCATTGCATGTATGTTCTTTTCATGAATCACAGCTAGCGTCATTGCATGTGTGTTCTTCTAGATAAACCACACATGGATCCACCCAGTGTGATTGCATGTCTTTTCTTTTCACAAACCACACATGGATCCACTAGTGTCATTGCATGTGTGTTCTTTTCATGCACCACAGCTAGAGTCATTGCATGTGTGTTCTTCTCATGAACCACACATGGATCCACCTAGTGTGATTGCATGTCTGTTATTTTCATGAACCACAGCTAGAGACATTGCACGTAGTTCTTCTCATGAACCACAACCAGTGTCATTGCATGTCTTTTCTTCTCACAAACCACATAAGGCTCCACCAGTGTCATTGCATGTGTGTTCTTCTAAAAAAACACATAAGGATCCACTAGTGTCATTGCATGTCTGTTCTTTTCATGAACCACACCGAGTGTCATTGCATGTGTGTTCTTCTAAACAAACCACATAAGTCATTGCATGTCTGTTCTTTTCATGAACCACACCCAGTGTCATTGCATGTGTGTTCCTCTAGACAAACCACATAAGGATCCACCGGTGTCACTGTATGTCTGTTCTTTTCATGAACCACATAAGGAGCCACCAGTGTCATTGTATGTGTGTTCTTCTCATGAACCACACATGGATCCACCAGTGTCATTGCATGTCTGTTCTTTTCATGAATCACAGCTAGAGTCATTGCATGTTTGTTACTTCCATAAACCACACATGGATCCACCAGTGTCATTGCATATCTATTCTTTTCATGAACCACACCCAGTGTCATTGCATGTGTGTTCCTCTAGACAAAAACACATATGGATCCACCAGTGTCATTGCATGTCTGTTCTTTTCATGAACCACAGCTAGAGTCATTGCATGTGTGTTCTTCTCATGAACCATAGCCAGTATCATTGCATGTCTGTTCTTTTCACAAACCACATAAGGATCCACCAGTGTCATTGCATGTCTTTTATTTTCATGAACCACACCCGGTTTCATTGCATGTGTGTTCTTCTAAACAAACCACATAAGTCATTGCATGTCTGTTCTTTTCGTGAACCACACCCAGTGTCATTGCATGTGTGTTCCTCTAGACAAACCACATAAGGATCCACCGGTGTCACTGCATGTGTGTTCTTTTCATGAACCACATAAGGATCCACCAGTGTCATTGGATGTTTGTTCTTCTCATGAACCACACATGGATCCACCAGTGTCATTGCATGTATGTTCTTTTCATGAATCATAGCTAGAGTGATTGCATGTGTGTTCTTCTAGACAAACCACACATGGATCCACTAGTGTCATTGCATGTGTGTTCTTTTCATGAACCACAGCTAGAGTCATTGCATGTGTGTTACTTCCATAAACCACACATGGATCCACCTAGTGTGATTGCATGTTTGTTCTTTTCATGAACCACAGCTAGAGTCATTGCATTTCACTTCTTCTCATGAACCACAGCAAGTGTCATTGCATGTGTGTTCTTCTCACAAACCACATAAGGATCCACCAGTGTCATTGCATGTGTGTTCTTCTAAACAAACCACATAAGGATCCATCAGTGTCATTGCATGTCTGTTCTTTTCATGAACCACACCCAGTGTTATTGCATGTGTTTTCTTCTAAACAAACCACATAAGTCATTGCATGTCTGTTCTTTTCATGAACCGCACCCAGTGTCATTGCATGTGTGTTCCTCTAGACAAACCACATAAGGATCCACCGGTGTCGCTGCATGTCTGTTCTTTTGATGAACCACATAAGGATCCACCAGTGTCATTGGATGTGTATTCTTCTCATGAACCACACATGGATCCACCAGTGTCATTGCATGTCTGTTCTTTTCATGAATCACAGCTAGAATCATTGCATGTCTGTTACTTCCTTAAACCACACATGGATCCACTAGTGTCATTGCATGTCTGTTGTTTTCATGAACCACACCAAGTGCCATTGCATGTGTGTTCCTCTAGACAAACCACACATGGATCCACCAGGTGTGATTGCATGTCTGTTCTTTTCATGAACCACAGCTAGAGTCATTGCATGTGTGTTCTTCTCATGAACCACAACCAGTGTCATTGCATGTTTATTCTTCTCACAAACCACATAAGGACCCACTAGTGTCATTGCATGTGTGTTCTTCTAGAAAAACCACATAAGGATACACCGGTGTCATTGCATGTCTGTTCTTTTCATGAACCACACCTAGTGTCATTGCATGTGTGTTCTTATAAACAAACCACATAAGTCATTGCATGTCTATTATTTTCATGAACCACACCCAGTGGCATTGCATGTGTGTTCCTTTATACAAACCACATAAGGATCCACCGGTGTCACTGTATGTATGTTCTTTTCATGAACCACATAAGGATCCACCAGTGTCATTGGATGTGTGTTCTTCTCATGAACCACACATGGATCCACCAGTGTCATTGCATGTCTGTTCTCTTCATGAACCATAGCTAGAGTCATTGCATGTCAGTTGTTTTCATGAACCAGACATGGATCCACCAGTGTTATTGCTTGTCTGTTCTTCTAAACAAACCACATAAGGATCTACCAATGTCATTGCATGTCTGTTGTTTCATGAACCACACCCAGTGTCATTGCATGTGTGTTCCTCTAGACATACCACATAAGGATCCACCAGTGTCATTGGATGTGTGTTCTTCTCATGAACCACACATGGATCCACCAGTGTCATTGCATGTCGATTCTTTTCATGAACCATACCACGTGTCATTGCATGTCTGTTGCTCTAAACAAACCACATAAGGAGCCACCAGTGTCATTGCATGTCTGTTCTTTTCATGAACCACACATGGATCCACCAGTGTCATTGCATGTGTGTTCTTTTCATGAACCACATCTAGAGTCATTGCATGTGTGTTCTTCTAGACAAACCACACATGGATCCACCCAGTGTGATTGCATGTATGTTCTTTTCATAGACCACACATGGATCCACCAGTGTCATTGCATTTTTTTTCATGAACCACAGCTAGAGTCATTGCATGTCCGTTACTTCCATAAAACACACATGGATCCACCTAGTGTGATTGCATGTCTATTATTTTCATGAACCACAGCTAGAGACATTGCACGTAGTTCTTCTCATGAACCACAACCAGTGTCATTGCATGTCTGTTCTTCTCACAAACCACATAAGGATCCACCAGTGTCATTGCATGTGTGTTCTTCTAAAAAAACACATAAGGATCCACTAGTGTCATTGCATGTCTGTTCTTTTCATGAACCACACCGAGTGTCATTGCATGTGTGTTCTGCTAAACAAACCACATAAGTCATTGCATGTCTGTTCTTTTCATGAACCACACATGGATCCACTAGTGTCATTGCATGTCTGTTGTTTTCATGAACCACACCCAGTGCCATTGCATGTGTGTTCCTCTAGACAAACCACACATGGATCCACCTAGTGTGATTGCATGTCTGTTCTTTTGATGAAACACAGCTAGAGTCATTGCATGTGTGTTCTTCTCATGAACCACAGCCAGTGTCATTGCATGTTTATTCTTCTCACAAACCACATAATGATCCACCAGTGTCATTGCATGTGTGTTCTTCTAGAAAAACCACATTAGGATACACCAGTGTCATTGTATGTCTGTTCTTTTCATGAACCACACCTAGTGTCATTGCATATGTGTTCTTCTAAACAAACCACATAAGTCATTGCATGTCTGTTCTTTTCATGAACCACACCCAGTGTCATTGCATGTGTGTTCCTCTAGACAAACCACATATGGATCCACCGGTGTCACTTCATTTTTGTTCTTTTCATGAACCACATAAGGATCCACCAGTGTCATTGGATGTGTGTTCTTGTCATGAACCACACATGGATCCACAAATGTCATTGCAAGTCTGCTCTTTTCATGAATCACATCTAGATTCATTGCATGTTTGTTACTTCCATAAACCACACATGGATCCACCAGTGTCATTGCATGTCTGTTCTTTTCATGAACCACAGCTAGAGTCATTGCATGTCAGTTCTGTTCATGAACCACACATGGATCCACCAGTGTTATTGCTTGTCTGTTCTTCTAAACAAACCATATAAGGATCCACCAGTGTCATTGCATGTCTGTTGTTTCATGAACCACACCCAGTGTCATTGCATGTGTGTTCCTCTAGACATACCACATAAGGATCCACCCGTGTCATTTGATGTGTGTTCTTCTCATGAACCACACATGGATCCACCAGTGTCATTGCATGTCTATTCTTTTCATGAACCATACCCAGTGTCATTGCATGTATGTTGCTCTAAACAAACCACATAAGGAGCCCCCGGTGTCATTGCATGTCTGTTCTTTTCATGAACCACACATGGATCCACCAGTGTCATTGCATGTGTGTTCTTTTCATGAACCACAGCTAGAGTCATTTCGTGTGTGTTCTTCTAGACAAAGCACACATGGATCCACCCAGTGTGATTGCATGTCTGTTCTTTTCACAGACAACACATGGATCCACCAGTGTCATTGCATGTGTGTTCTTTTCATGAACCATAGCTAGAGTCATTGCATGTGTGTTACTTCCATAAACCACACTTGGATCCACCTAGTGTGCTTGCATGTCTGTTATTTTCATGAACCACAGCTAGAGTCATTGCATGTCAGTTCTTCTCATGAACCACAACCAGTGTCATTGCATGTCTGTTCTTCTTCTCACAAACCACATAAGGATCCACCAGTGTCATTGCATGTGTGTTCTTCTAAAAAAACACATAAGGATCCACTAGTGTCATTGCATGTCTGTTCTTTTCATGAACCACACCCAGTGTCATTGCATGTGTGTTCTTCTAAACAAACCACATAAGTCATTGCATGTCTGTTCTTTTCATGAACCACACCCAGTGTCATTGCATGTGTGTTCCTCTAGACATACCACATAAGGATCCACCGGTGTCACTGTATGTATGTTCTTTTCATGAACCACATAAGGATCCACCAGTGTCATTGTATGTGTGTTCTTCTCATGAACCACACATGGATCCACCAGTGTCATTGCATGTCTGTTGTTTTCATGAATCACAGCTAGAGTCATTGCATGTCTGTTACTTCCATAAACCACACATGGATCCACCAGTGTCATTGCATGTCTGTTCTTTTCATGAACCACACCAAGTGTCATTGCATGTGTGTTCGTCTAGACAAACCACATAAGGATCCACCGGTGTCACTGCATGTCTGTTCTTTTCATGAACCACATATGGATCCACAAGTGTCATTGGATGTGTGTTCTCTCATGAACCACACATGGATCCAACAGTGTCATTGCATGTCTGTTCTTTTCATGAATCACATCTAGAGTCATTGCATGTGTGTTCTTCTAGACAAACCACACATGGATCCACCCAGTGTGATTGGATGTCTTTCCTTTTCACAGATCACACATGGATCCACTAGTGTCATTGCATGTGTGTTCTTTTCATGAACCACACCCAGTGCCATTGCATGTGTGTTACTCCCATGAACGACATATGGATCCACCTAGTGTGATTGCATGTCTGTTCTTTTGATGAACCACAGCTAGAGTCATTGCATGTGTGTTCTTCTCATGAACCACAACCAGTGTCATTGCATGTTTATTCTTCTCACAAACCACATAATGATCCACCAGTGTCATTGCATGTGTGTTCTTCTAGAAAAACCACATTAGGATACACCAGTGTCATTGCATGTCTGTTCTTTTCATGAACCACACCTAGTGTCATTGCATATGTGTTCTTCTAAACAAACCACATAAGTCATTGCATGTCTGTTCTTTTCATGAACCACACCCAGTGTCATTGCATGTGTGTTCCTCTAGACAAACCACATATGGATCCACCGGTGTCACTTCATGTTTGTTCTTTTCATGAACCACATAAGGATCCACCAGTGTCATTGGATGTGTGTTCTTGTCATGAACCACACATGGATCCACAAGTGTCATTGCAAGTCTGCTCTTTTCATGAATCACATCTAGATTCATTGCATGTTTGTTACTTCCATAAACCACACATGGATCCACCAGTGTCATTGCATGTCTGTTATTTTCATGAACCACAGCTAGAGTCATTGCATGTCAGTTCTGTTCATGAACCACACATGGATCCACCAGTGTTATTGCTTGTCTGTTCTTCTAAACAAACCATATAAGGATCCACCAGTGTCATTGCATGTCTGTTGTTTTCATGAACCACACCCAGTGTCATTGCATTTGTGTTCCTCTAGACATACCACATAAGGATCCACCAGTGTCATTGGATGTGTGTTCTTCTCATGAACCACACATGGATCCACCAGTGTCATTGCATGTCTATTCTTTTCATGAACCATACCCAGTGTCATTGAATGTATGTTGCTCTAAACAAACCACATAAGGAGCCCCCAGTGTCATTGCATGTCTGTTCTTTTCATGAACCACACATGGATCCACCAGTGTCATTGCATGTGTGTTCTTTTCATGAACCACAGCTAGAGTCATTGCATGTGTGTTCTTCTAGACAAACCACACATGGATCCACCCAGTGTGATTGCATGTTTGTTCTTTTCACAGACCACACATGGATCCACCAGTGTCATTGCATGTGTGTTCTTTTCATGAACCACAGCTAGAGTCATTGCATGTGTGTTACTTCCATAAACCACACATGGATCCACCTAGTGTGATTGCATGTCTGTTATTTTCATGAACCACAGCTAGAGTCATTGCATGTCAGTTCTTCTCATGAACCACAACCAGTGTCATTGCATGTCTGTTCTTCTCACAAACCACATAAGGATCCACCAGTGTCATTGCATGTGTGTTATTCTAAAAAAACACATAAGGATCCACTAGTGCCATTGCATGTCTGTTCTTTTCATGAACCACACCGAGTGTCATTGCATGTGTGTTCTTCTAAACAAACCACATAAGTCATTGCATGTCTGTTATTTTCATGAACCACACCAGTGTTATTGCATGTGTGTTCCTCTAGACAAACCACATAAGGATCCACCGGTGTCACTGTATGTCTGTTCTTTTCATGAACCACATAAGGATCCACTAGTGACATTGTATGTGTGTTCTTCTCATGAACCACACATGGATCCACCAGTGTCATTGCATGTCTGTTCTTTTCATGAATCACGGCTAGAGTCATTGCATGTCTGTTACTTCCATAAACCACACATGGATCCACCAGTGTTATTGCATGTCTGTTCTTTTCATTGAACCACACCCAGTGGCATTGCATGTGTGTTCGTCTAGACAAACCACGTATGGATCCACCAGTGTCATTGCATGTCTGTTCTTTTCATGAACCCAGCTAGAGTCATTGCATGTGTATTCTTCTCATGAACCACACATGGATCCACCAGTGTTATTACATGTCTGTTCTTTTCATGAACCACACCCAGTGTCATTGCATGTGTGTTCCTCTAGACAAACCACATATGGATCCACCAGTGTCATTGGATGTGTGTTCTTCTCATGAACCACAGCTAGAATCCACCAGTGTCATTGGATGTGTGTTCTTCTCATGAACCACACATGGATCGACCAGTGTCATTGCATGTCTGTTCTTTTCATGAATCACAGCTAGAGTCATTGCTTTTGTGTTACTTCCATAAACCACATATGGATCCACCTAGTGGGATTGCATGTCTGTTCTTTTCACAAACCACACGTGGATACACCGGTGTCATTTCATGGGTGACCGTTAGACCGAGTCTTCTAGAAGGCATGCCCTAACACAGTTGTTCTGTTTGACGATTGTTACATACCGTTCGATCGGGGCGCTTGGACGATTAGGATGTCTTCGTGAGAGCGATCCGCGAGTAGGCTATTATGCGGCATGATTGGCCATGCTTGCTTTGGACAAACTATAAACACTGGGCGCTCCCCTGTTGCGAGTGTCACGACTCACGAGTTCAGTGGGCCATATCCCAGTGTCACGTCCCCATTACTTCTCTTCCTCCCCGTACTTCTCTTCCTTCCCCTCGAAGCCACTTTCCCCACTTCACTCCCATCCTACCGTAGAGGAAAGCCGACGGCGCCTCCATCCCAATCCCCTCTCCGGCAGCCACCCCCTCCCCTCTCACCATGGGTTCAAGGGGAGACAGCGAGGAAATGCGTCGTGACGACAGGGATGGTGATTTCGATAGTCATCTCATCTCTATCTCTATCATCCGTGGCCAGTTATCTATGTTTTGAGCTATATCTAATCTATTTACTCATGCGCGTATGATGTGTTAGGCCAACCAGACGATGTATGACTCTGACTATCACGGTTTAGCGGATGAAGACAGTCCTCTGCTATGTAAACATGGATATGTGCCCGCTAAATTTGTAGCATTCGAAGGACGAAACACACGCAGGAGGTTTCTACGGTGTCATACATCGTGCAATGATGCAAGGCGGAAGTTGCGGTGTTGTCAAATGGGTAGATCCAGAGTGACCAAATCGATGCAGAAAACGCTAGAAACACTATGGGAAATGACTGTTGAGTTGAAAGAATCCGTATTCAGCTCACTTCTTGACAGTGTTGAGATGAAGCTATGGGAACCAGTTGACACGACCAAGCATAAGCGAGATCTCAGGTGGGTGCAAGATAAGGTTAGCAAAGTCGAGAAGGAGAGGGACGCGGCATTGGCCCTGAAGGCTAAAGCAGAGCAAGAACTGACTCAAGCAAGGAATGATCTTCACCAGGCCAAAGTCCTGCAGTTCACAACGACGAGTATTGACAAGTGCATGAGGAAAAATGCAGAGAAACAATTGAAGCTGTGCAAGGAAGATGCTAAAAGGAAGGAGCAGACGATTCGATCCTTGCTCTCGCAGGAAGATGCGCATCGGGCTAAGATTAGGACGATCAAGGAGATGTGTGATAATTAGTTCTATTTAGCTTAAGCTCCATGACTTTTTAAGTTGTAATAGTTGTACTTGTTGACCTAGCGATCTGAACTATTGGTCCCGGAGTCCTGGGAGGAAAAAATTGCTCTCCTGTTAGTCTGTCTTAACCCCGCATTACTTCTTTTGTCTGACCAATGCCTCTTGGATATTCCGCTCGTCGCTTCGTTGTCCTCGTGTACAAATAGGAGGCGCCACAGCATGTCGCTTCGTCGTCCATCCCCTCTTCCTCTCCTATCTCCACTGCGTTGTCGCTTCGTCGTCCATCCCCTTGCTCCCTCTCCAATATCCACCGTGCCGCCATGGAGATGCCCTCGCTGAACTTCTACGAGGCGGTGATGTTCGCGCACTTTGACATCCTCGCGCCGCCGGCCGTGATGGTGCCCCACGGATGGCGCATCAGCTACGCGGGGTGCCGGTGGCTCTGCTCCCTGGCCGAGCCGAGATGGAGAGCAAAATCGCGGCACGCCGCCGCCAGATGCCCGCGTGGAAGAGGATGCTGCCCCGGTACGCGGCGGCCATCCCGTGCTGGCCGGCGTTGTTTAAGAAGGAGCAGAAGGCCAAGATTGGCAACCGCATCATTGACGGGCGCATGGTGCACCGGGATCTCTGCAACCGAGAAAGGCGGGAGAGGTTCTGGTCCATCCCTGGACGGACCAAGTACACCGTCATCACCGCCGCTCGCCGCGAAGAGGTGCTCCGTCTCACAAACAATGCGGAAATCGTGGAGGTTCCGTCCGACGACGAGGAAGCCGGCGGCTCGGAGGACAGTGGCAGCGGAAGTGAAATTGTTGACTAGTGGTTGAATTAATGTAGGATGTGAAATCGCACCTTTGGTTAGAAGAATTTGTGGTTGAATTAATGAAATGCCTCGATTTAGATCTCTGTGTCGATTAATTTGTGAAAGAATTTGTGATTTAGATCAATTTCTGCCTCGATTTAGATATCTGTCCCGGATTGGGAACGTGACCGTGGACCAAAGACCCTTTTCTACTAGTGTATTCTGACATTGGTGGTTTGTTTAAACGTAATCTACGTGGATTGTGCCGCATGCAAATGGCACAACCATAATTTATAAAGTGGAAGCACGTACACCCGGTTACTGGAGATCCGGGAGCTTCGCCAGATGCAGGGGATGCAGGAGAAGAGGGGCAGTGAGATAGACGGGCTCAAGATTAGGCCAGAAAGTGGTACCGATTTCCTCCTCATCTGGGCATTATCAGTGAGAACATTGTTGTTTATGTTGCCACGTTGTTGTGCAGCATCTGAAATAAGTTGCCGCTTTGTGGAGTGTGGCAGCTTAAATAATTTATTTCTGTGCCACTTACATTCCGTCGTATTTGGAGACCTCCCGCCCCTCAGCAATCGTGGAACCGGTGTTGAGTGTTTTCAGATAGCAGTGGCACAATCACAATTTCAGATTCAACTACTGACTCGGGCGTTTCCAAACCCTAAGTCATGGTACATTTTACTCAGAGAACGTGGGTAGATTGTTTCGCCCAGCAACGTGCCACACACAGATCTCCAGAATTTAACAGAATTACATATGTAGGTTCAAGTTCAACACATTACTATGCATCTTCATTGCTAGCAGCCTGGGGGCCAAGCCTTCACGTCCACTAGCTTCTTCATTTCCTGCCTTCTTCCTCTTCCTCGGTGCCAATTTTCTTAGCTTCACGTACTCTGCATCGCCGGGACAATGGGTACCAGAATCGTGTTCAGCATCATCTTTCCACTCGTTTTTAATTTTTTCGGGCAGCAAAATGACATCTTTCCACTCATTTTTAATTTCTTCGGGCATCAAAATGACTGACCCGGCAGTCATGTTTCTAACCTTGCGGCGCTTCCTGTCAAAGAAACAAGACTGTTGCATAACTGCCCAATATCTACAGATTAAATAAAATAAAAAATACAATTCAGCACAAACATGCGAACCCCAAGAGACCTTTTCTTACCAGGAGCTAATTGGGTTCGAGCAACCACCCTGTCCAAGAATAGAAGGGCGACTCCCAGTTGCAGCAGCTTCCACATCCAGTATATCACATTTCAGCTCAAACATGGCAGCCGAAGCATACCTTTTCATCAACCCAATTAGCTGACTATCACACGTTAGAGGAACCATGATGCCACGTTCATCCATGAAGCTGAACTTTGCAGTCTGCTTCGGCCATAATTCATCATGATTACACAGAGCAGCAACCATACCAGATATAGTGCAGATCTGCACAGGCGCTTCTTCCATCGTGAAACAATGGTGTCCATACCACTTTCCCTTAGAGTCGTACCTATAGAGGACTACCGTAACCAGGTAAGGGGGTCCATGGAGATCCCACTTGACAGAAAACTGTGGACAAAATATGTTTGTCAGCGTTGGGTTAACAAACAATTTGAGGTTTAGTAGCCAGCTAGCAGTTATAATTAGTGCAAATAGCAAAGAGAAGGGTAGCTCACCCGCTTGTAGCCAGAACTTCTTCTTCCTTGATAGTAGGATCTGCCATCCTCCGAGCTGCTCGGCTCGTTGGCAGCGGAGGCGGGCTAGAGCCTCGCAACGACGGCTATGGAATGCGCCATTGGAGCTCGGGATCAGCGACTGGGCGCAGCAACTGGGCGCAACAACTTGGCGCCAGAAGTCAAATGTCCGAAGGGATCGTCTTGCCTGGAGGTTGGATTCCGATGTCGCCGGTGCTAGGGGAAATGTGGGAATGGATTTGTGAAATTGGTCAACGCATCCAATCCATTTAGCTACTCGATTTGCCTAAGAGGTTGCCGCGTTGGCGCTCGTGTCACGGACAGTTGACCGACATGAGGGTCTTGACCGTCTACTTCACGGGGCAGTTTAACGGAATGTTTGAATTTGGCAGGGGTGAGATGAGTTTGCCTCGAAATGGCCCCTCTCAGTAGTTGGCGGCCCAACTTTTCGAAATGCGACAATTTCAGGCAACTTAGGTACCGCCATGCACTGGCCTACGAACTTTGGTACCGCAGACAAACACCCCCACCCTAGCCTACCTCTGGCTCTGCTCTTTGGCGTATATATTCCCCATGAAACCCTAAGACTCGGAGGGCGACCACAGAAAGATTTCGCTGCCTCTACGGGTCAGAAAACTACAGAAAGAGAAAGAGCTCTCCGGTAGGCAGAAATCTGCCGGGGAAATTCCTTCCCGGAGAGGGGAGATCGTTGCCATCAAGACCACCATCAAGCTGGACTTCATCGGTATCTCCATCATCATCTCCACCAGCACCATCATCACCACTTCATACCGCTGTAACACTTGGGTTGAATCTTGCATAGTTCTTAGGGGAAACTCTCCCTGTGTTAATTACTTGTTGTAGTTGATTCTATTGAGTGGAACCATTGAATTATTGTTATGTTCAGATTGTTAATTATCATTATTTCATCTCTGATCTTGATCCATATGATGTCTTGTGGGTAGTTCATTAAGTTCTTGAGGACATGGGAGAAGTCATGTTGTTAGTAGTGGAATTGTGTTGAGAAAGATTCAATGGTTTGTTATTTAAGTTGTGGTGTTATTCTTCTAGTGGTGTCATGTGAACTTTGACTACATGACACTTCACCTTTATGGGCCTAGGGGAATGCATTGTGTATTTGGATACTATTCGTAGGGGTTGCTAGAGTGACAGAAACCTAAACCCCCATTAGGAAACCTTTGCGCAAGGGAGTGTAGGATCTTAGAGTTTAAGGCCGGGGTTAGGTTTTTTATCTTAATTACTTTCTTGTACTTGCGGATGCTTGCAAGGGGTATAATCACAAGTATGTATTAGTCCTAGGAAGGTCAGTACATTAGCACAGGTTCACCCACACAACACTTATCAAACTAAAGAAGATTAATCAACTATATGAAGTGAAAGCACTTGATGATATTCACATGTGTCCTCGAGAACGTTTGGTCATCTTAAGTAATACAACTGGCTTCTCCTTTGCTAAAGAAAGGATTGGGCCACTTGCTGCATCTATTATTATTGTCTTTTATTTACTCATACTTTATTTATCTGCATTATCAAAAACCCCTAAAATCCGTTTGCTAAGTATTTACAGAGAATTCCTACTCCAAGCCACTCGTCCACACCTTCTGCTCCTTGTTGGGTTTGACCCTCTTATCAAAATACTGCGATACACCCCCTATACTTATGGGTCAAGAAGATGGCGGCAGCTACAAACTCTTTCGTGGAATTTTGATCGGGTACTTAGGGTTTTCGACCCGTGAGACTTTTATAGGCGAAGGGGCAAGGTCGGTGGAGTACCAGGGGGCCCACACCAGGTGGCAACAAGGCTAGGGCTGGCCGCGCCACCCTAGGGTGTGGCCGCCCTGGCTCTCCTCTTCGGCTCCCCTCCAGATTCCGTATTGCTTCGGGTAAAATATTGACTTGGGCTTTTGTCCGGTACAGTTCTAAGAATATTTCCTTACTAGCTTTTCTGAAACCAAAAACAGCAGAAAACAGGCAACTGGCACTATGGCATCTTGTTAATAGGTTAGTTCCAGAAAATGTGTAAAAATACTCCAAAGTGTGGACAAAACATAAGAAAGTAGATATAAAACAAGCATGGAACATCAAAAATTATAGATACGTTTACAACGTATCAGCGCCATCCCGACATCACCGCAGGGAGACAAGATGAGGTATGTTCTGCGAATGCAGTTCACCACCTCCAATAATGAAGCTGAATATGAAGCCTTACTCCACGGGATGAGTATGGCAAAAGCATGCGGTGCAAAGCGACTCGTCATCTACGGCGACTCCAAACTGGTGGTCAACCAAACAATGAACGAGTGTGATGCTCTGAGCGACAACATGATCGCCTACCGCAGCCTCTACGACACACTCGAGGGAGACTTTGATGGCTGTGAGCTGCGGCACGTTGGCCACGAGAGCAACAAGGAGGCAGACACACTCGCCAACATCGGGTCCACTTGTGCCCCAGTGCCACCCGGAGTATTCTTAGAGCGCATCTGCGAGCGCTCCATTAAGCCTAAGAGTCCAAAGCATAAAACTAGCACGTTGAAGCACTCGGGGGCTACGCCACCCAATGAGCCAACGGCACTCGACGGCATGGACCAGTCATAGGACTCGAAGGCCCCATGGAGGTCATGAGGATCGAGCCACCCTGGACGCAACCATATATCGCATACTTGCTTAGCAAAAGGTTGCCAGATGACCCGACTGATGTGCGTCATATAGCACGACGATCCAAGGCATTCACTCTTATCAATGGCGAACTGTACAAGTGCAGCATCACAGGAGTCCTCCAACGGTGTGTCTCCAACGGGGACGGAAGAGCCATCCTCCTCGACATAGATGAAGGCACTTGCGGCCATCATCCTGGCAGTCGCGCCCTCGTCGCCAAAGCTCTACGAGCTGGATTCTATTGGCCAACGGCGATGCGTGATGCTAAGGACATCGTCCAGCGATGCAACGCTTGCCAGTGATCCGCGGACAAGCCGCACACACCTGGCACCGAGCTCAGGCCAATACCTGTGGCTTGGCCCTTCGCACAATGGGGACTCGACATGGTCGGCAAGCTACAAAAATCTTCACCTGGAGGATACGTCTACCTCCTCATCACAGTCGACAAATTCACAAAGTGGATTGAGGCCATGCTGGTAACAAACCAATCAGGGGCAGCAGCCATAAAATTCTTTGAGTCCATCGTCTTTCGTTTTGGGGTGCCACACAGCATCATCACGGACAATGGGACAAACTTCATCTCCAAAGAGTTCTAGGATTTCTGCGAAAACCTGGGAATCAACATCAGCTATGCCTCGGTAGCACATCCTTAGACTAACGGTCAAGTCAAAAAGGCCAATGGCCTCGTCTGCGGCGGGATCAAGAAAAGGCTCCTCTGGCCACTCAAAAGAGTTGTTGGGTGCTGGCCCGAGGAGCTGCAACAGGTATTATGGAGCCTGCGCACAACTCCAAACAACACTATAGGATACACTCCATTCTTCATGGTACACGGTGCTGAGGCGGTACTACCCGCAGAGGTGTGCTACAAGGCCCCACGGGTAGTAGCATATAGCGAGGCAGAATCAACCCTCGCACCTGAAGACTCCATCGACCTCCTCGATGAGGCACGTGAGATTGCGGCAGAGAGATCCACGATCTACCAACAGAACCTCCGCAATTACTACAACAGAAGGCTACGCCCTAGATCCTTCGTCGAAGGAGACCTGGTCATGTGACTGAAGCAGCAAGGGCACCTCAAATTCGAGTCCCCTTGGGAAGGACCTTATCTGATTATCCAAGTAATCCTAGGTGGCGCCTACCGCCTTAAAGACGTAGAAAGTGGAGTCGCATACTCCAACCCCTAGAACATCGCGCAGCTATGTCGTTTCTACCCCTAGATGTTTTTACTTTACAAATAAGGCTATTCAGTCAGCCTACTTAGCCACACATTGTACCTCGTTGCGTCTCCTTTGTGTCTCTATTTTACTTGCAATTACATTGCTCGGGGGCTACGGCACCCCTTTAACCTCGTTACACGAATAACACAATATCCCGAGTAGCTGACGCACTATCAATCGAACCCTTGGCAAAATCAACCCATCTGCAATGCACCTGACAGGTTGACAAGGTGCTGAGATGAATATACGTCAGGCTAACGAAAAGGAACTGTAGAGTACAAAAACACTCGAAAAATATACAAGCTAGCAAGCTCTTTACATATTAATGGGTATAAAAAACACACCCGGCACAATTCTATGAACTTTACAACACCTATGCATTTAATGTGCAGGACCATATTATCCTACTGCTACAAAAGGAGAACATTCGTCTGCTCCTCAAAGAAATCGACAATATCTTCGGCTAGTTGATCAACCACCCGGTAGTGTGGCACCATGTTCCATGTCATCCCTTCTGGTGGAGGTGGTGGACTAGCGGCAACAGCCATGAAATCCATATCTGGACGGTGCAGGCGAACAAGCGCCAACACAGCCCTGGCACTCGTGACCAGCTACTGGCCCATGCACTCATGGACTGCGCCGATATCTTGAAACTTTGACAGCAATGCTAGCAATTTTGAAGGCACCACATCCAGGGGAAACATCACCTGGAAAATATGCTTCAGGCATGACTGCGACTTCTTCAAGTACTGCAGCACTCGTGGTGTGTGATCCTGCAGTGTCGCCAAAGCGACTCCATGATCGCGGTCCACCCAGAAATACCTGCTAGCTTCCAGCTGCTCCTGGGTCAGGTCATTCAGTCGAATGGCAACTCGGTCCCTCTCATCCTGTGGGTGACGAGCACTAACAACTACAAGAAGCAGAGACAAAGCACAAGGACAAAGCGCCACCACGAATGGCTAAGAAAGGATAAGAGGCTAGAGAACTAACACTTAAATTTCTCATTCAACTGAGCCACCTCGCCCAGAAGGTACTTCTCGCACGCACCGGCCTTTTCAACCCTCGACTTCCACACATCTGCGTTACCACGGATTATGGGCATCTCTCGCTCCAACTGCTTTATCCGGTCGCGCAGTCGCACGAGCAACGACAGCTCCTCCACTTTTGAATGTGGTCACGCCACAGTTTCATTGGTGGGAGGAGAGTCAGGCGGACCACTCGAAGGACCCTATTACAGCCAAAGAAAAGATGCAAATAAGGCCAACCATTTCATCAATAAACAAGAACAATGATTCCAAGTTCAACAAGTTTCAAAAGGGATACTCCCAAAATAGCACAATTCAACAAGGAAAGCTAGACTATTACAAAAGGCAGCCAGGCAAGGCTCTACTGCTTCGTTTTTGCACTCGGGGGCTTCCTCGAATCTGTAGCAGTCTCTGATGCTACAGACTTCCCAGCTATATCCCCGGACGCCGCAGCTTTTGCCATCTTCAGCCGTCGCAGCTCCACCGAATAAGTGGCGAGTGTCTCAATGATTCGAGGCCCATATTTACTGCAACTAGTGGCGAAGGGAGCAAACACTACCTGCTGGCCATTCATGGTGATCGGCATCACCGAAGATACTTCGCTAGGATCCAGTTCAACGCCATGAGCTTGCGCCATCGCGAGTCCCATGGTCGCTCCAACTGCCTGCTGTGAGTTCTTGAAGTCCATTGGCACGCCTTCTGTGGAGGATTCCACCAAGCCATCAAGATTCTCGATTAACTTGGCCTTGGGGAGCATCTTCTCTCGAAGACGGCCCAGCACGCCCTTGACCCTCTTGAGTGTGTCCTCGACAGAGACGCTGCGGTCTTCGACTGCAGTCACGGCACCGGCTAAGGCATCTGCGTGGGTCAAAGCCTGGGCGTCAAAGTCCACGCCGGCAGCATCTGCAAAATATACATATGAGCACAATAGCATGAAAGCAACGTGCATGTCAAAGGCAAGTTAAGCAATATCATACCCGAGAGCGCTTTCACGGCAGAGAAGAGTTGTTATACAAACACTTTCTCCCTCTCAGCGGTGGAGGAGCGCAAATCTTCCTCACGCTTTTTCGACTCCTCAAGAGCCTCGAGTGCCTCGTTGCGTTTCTTCTCTGCTGTGGCAAGTCCCTTCTTGAGGGAGTCGACGCGACAAAGAAGATCATTATTCTGACCTACAATGGCAAAAATTGAGCCTACCAACCTCTATGCAAACGGAATGGAGATAACAGTATAAAACTAACCTTGGAAAGCATGGTGGCATGTTTCCAGCACAGCATGCTATCGACCCAAGGAAATGATCTGCTCGGCGAGGCGAGTAGAACCCTTCACAATAGGCTACGAGAAAAGGTAAACAGTGTGAGCATTAACACAAAATTCAACCGCCAACGGCACGAGAAAACTCATGTGTCCCTCCAGGGACTCTGAAGATTCTTTCTGAATCAACGTTCGGGCAAAAATTTGATGCTCCTCGGCGTGGGAGAGCTCGAAGAGTTGGCACCAGAATGGGCCACCACCGGAGGAGAAGGAGATGGTGCCACCACCTCCTTGTCTTTGGAGTCTACGACTCTAGACTACTTAACAAATTGACAATCATCGGAAGATGATGACGCCGTTTGACTACAAAAGTATCCAACCTACTTCAGAAGAAGATATTTTGGGAAGACAAGACAAACTCACAAGAATATGAGTACATACCTGTCAAAATTTTCGAGGTCAAAGGAATCCCCAGATGACTCCTTCGGTAGCCACAATTTCTTCCGCGATGGAGGAGCCATGGTGCGTACAGGCACGGCAGGGATTGGCTCCTCTGATGTAGCAGGAGGACCCTCCGGCGTCATCGGTGAACAGGCATTCGAGTCCTCGCTTCAGGAGAACTTGCGAGTCCTGTGCCCGCTAGAGTCGGGGGCTTCTTGCTCCTCCCCAATAGGACGGTGGAGCCCGATTCATCTTCCTCTTCCGCTTTGCGCGGAACTATTCCCTTGGGCTAAGGAGGCAAGTTGGCAGCCACTTTCCAGTCCTGAAACTGAAGGAGTTATGCCCTAGAGGCAAATAATAAAGTGTATTATTAGATATATCTCCTGTATGTTCATAATACGTTTCATACTGTGTTATAACTGTGTTAATACGAAACGTTAATACACGTGTGGTATGTAAACAAACCGTGTCTCTAGTTACCTCTAGTGAACTAGTTCATTGGTCATGAGGATGGTCTGTGTTTCAAGATCATGGGCATTTATGCCAACTGACAATGAGGTCATGTTATTAGTTGAATAACATGATAGACAAACATCCGACCGTTATATCATAATGAGATCTAGTTACAAAGTTCACCATTGATGATAAAACACAGAGAACCTCGCAACCTATTCCTTTGACTGTGAGGTAATGCAAATCACCATTTTAGAAGAAGCTTAGATGGTTATCAAGAATCATCTCGTAACAGGGTGATAAAAAAGGTGCCACTCAGGTTTTCCGAAGGAATGCGTAGAGGAGTACATATCAAGACCACGATTTGTCTAGTCCATGTAACGGATAGATACATGTGGCCATCTCGGTGACATTGCATTAATGAAGCTTGCAAGCATGTGACTAGGTCACGGAATGCAACGACATTAGAACGAGAAAACAAGTTCATCGGCAACGAGATCGAACTAAGGTATAGAGATACCGAAGATCAAGTCCTGGATGAATTAGGTATCGTATGACAAAGGGAATGGGGAACGACTATCTCATGGTTCGAGCGATTGTATTCGTGAAACACACGGGGGTCACATGGCCATCCAGGTCCCTCTGTTGATCATTGATATGAGAGTAGTCTCTATCATGTCCGGAGTGTTTCCGAACCGAAGGATGTCACGCTTAAGGGTAGGGATGCTTAGGGTAGATGAGGCATCGTATGAGAAATAGAGAGAGAGAGACCGGAATAGTTTTAGTAACACCCGATGGAGATCGGAAAGGGGTCCGGAAGTTGTTCCAGAGTGAAGGAATAAATAATATGTGTATTTGAATGTTAATTGGAGAATTAATATTAAATATATATTTTATTTTATTTTTAAAGGCACTATATTGCTAATGGGCCTCACCCGAAGGGAGGCCCAAGTGGGCAAGGCGCCTAGGGAGTGGGGGCCGGCCGGCCTAGGGCTGGTGGGCCGCCCCAGTGGGGCCCACCTAGGGCCGGCGGCTGCCCCAAGGTGGCCAGCGGGTGTGGGGATTAGTCCCACACCACCTGGCCCCTGGGTGGCGCACCCCCCCACTATATAAAGGGGTCCCTCCTCCCCTTGGAAAACACCCATTCCTCTCATTCTTTCTCTCTCATCTGCTGAGGACTTCCCTGTAATATTGGGGAGGACCTCGTGGTTGAGTTCTCCACCTTCACACTACCATCGTGTGATCGGAGATCCGGCATCTACTTCTTCCGCTGCTCGGCTGGATCGGAGCATGGTTGACGTCCCCTACACCGGACGTGTGACGAACTTCGGAGGCACCACATTTGGGGTGCTGCTCGTCTTCATCAATATACGCCTTCTTGCGTAAGGCGTGCCTCTCTCTGCAAAGGTATGAATACTGTATTCCTTCTCCATTACTTATGTCTACATAGTATAGATCCTGGTATTAGTATTCGAGTAGATAGAATTTTTTTGTTTTCTGCTACTGAACCCTTTAGTGGTATCAGAGCGGGTCTATGGGTAGACATGTCGTACGGATAGAACACATAGCAATATGTGGGCATTGATTCTCTAGTTGCTACCCTCTATTTGTGTCATTGTTCATATCACGGCACTGTTTGATAAAGTGGCCCCCAACCGACCTCACGTGGTGATTCACGAGACTGATCCACAAATCAAAGTGGCTTAGGGGTGTCTGTCTCTCTGCAGTAGTTGATATGGCATTGACACTGGAGGGCCCTGAAAAGGGAAGAAGAACGACAATCATTGAATCCATGTTGTGGCTCAACGTTCGTAGGTGGGAAGGGGTTCTACTACAAAAGCCCTAAAGCCGCGTAAAACAGGCAATAGTTAATATAGAGGCGTCTATCTTCCTTATTGCATAGGGGCAAGTATTATAACATGGCATTGACAAGTTTGTGAAACTTTAAGGCTGTTGATGATGATCATAAAGCTACAACCATGTTATAACACTTTACTTATGAAGCATTACTTATTATGCTAGTATACTTACTAGACGGTAGCATGATAAGATAATCCCTCATAGTATTCCAGTTATCATATTCCCCTTGTGTGTGCACCACCAAGAAAGTTCTTCGGTATGAGGCCGGCCGTGATGATCGGGGGTCAGACATATCTATGTTCGCATACAGTGGGTGCAAGCCATGTTGCACTGCGAATACACATGAGTTAGAACTGGCGAGCCTAGCATGTACAGACATGGCCTCAGAATACAAGAGACTGAAAAGTCGAGCATGAATCACATAGTTGATGTGATCGACATTAGTGAATGTCCACCTTTGATACTGCACTGATGGCCGTGATGATCGGGGGAGGTGCAGGGGATAGGGTTCATGTGATCACTAAACGAGTAGAGGGATGTTCGTTTAAGTGGGAGTTCCTTTGTTAAAATTTGAACTCATTATTATGAACATAGTCTAAACACTTTGCAAATCCTTTGTAGATGTCTCGCCCACCCACCTTCAACCTTAGCACTTTCCTCGAGAAGGACAAGCTGAAAACTGATGGAACCAACTTCACCGCATGGTTCCGCAATCTTAGGATCCTCCTAGTCCCCTACAAGTTGACTTATGTCATCGAGGCTGAGCTTCTGGCCAAGCCTGCAGATTCCGCCTCCCAGGACGAAAAGAATGTCTGGCAGTCCAAGGCGGACGATTTCTCCCTCATCCAGAGTGGAATGCTCTATGCCATGGAGCCGGAGCTTCAAAAGCGTTTTGAGAAGATGAATGCTTTTGAGATCATTAAGTATCTCAAAGCCTTCTTTGCTCCACAGGCTCGTGCAGAGAGGTATGATGCTTTCGAGCTCTTCTTCTCTGCTAAAATGGAAGAGCACGGCAACATTAGTGAGCACGTGGTCAAAATGTCTGTCTACGTTAAGCGCCTGAATGCCCTAGATTGCAAAATCCCGGAGGATCTTGCTATAGATAGGGTGCTGCACTCGCTGCCCCCTAGCTATAAGAGTTTTGTGGTGAACTAAAACATGCAAGGGATGACTAAGACCCTTGCTAAGGTGTTCGCCATGCTCAAAACTGTTGAGGTTGAAATCAAGAAGGAGCACACGGTGTTGATGGTCAACAAGACTACCAACTTTAAGAAACCAGGGCAAAAGGGAAAAGGCAAGGGTAAGAAGTCTAAGAGGGATAGCAGGTTTGTTCCTAGCACCTCGAAGACTGTGAAGCCTGGCCCTAAGCCCGGCACTTCATGCTTCTACTGCAAAGGGGATGGGCACTGGAAACGCAACTGCCCTAAGTACCTTGAAGACAAGCGAGCTGGCAAGATAGCCATCCAGGACAAAGGTATATATGATATACATGTTATATGTATTCCTTACAAGCGCCAGGAGTAACACCTGGGTATTTGATACCAGATCTGTTGCTCACATTTGTAACTCTTAGCAGGATCTGTAGACTAGGAGGCGCCTGAGGAAGGACAAGGTGACGATGCGCGTCGACAATGGTTCGAGAGTCATAGTGATGGCCATCGGCACCCTGCATCTTCGTCTACCGTCAGGATTATTATTGGTTTTGAATAAATGCTATTATGTACCCGCACTGAGTATGAATATTGTGAGTGGGTCTTGCTTGTTGCAAGACCATTATTCGTTTAAATCAGGAACAAGTGGTTGTTCAATTTATATGAATGATGTTTTCTATGTTCATGCTCCTGTATATGATGCTTTATTCTTACTTGATCTTGATTGTGATACACACATCCATAGTGTTGATGCTAAACATTGTAAGCACAGTGAAAATAATTCCATGTACATATGGCATTGTCGTCTTGGTCATATTGGCATAAAACGCATGAAGAAGCTTCATTCAGAAGGGCTTCTTGGATCATTGGATTTCGAATCCCTTGATACATGTGAGCCATGCCTCATGGGCAAGATGACCAGGACACCATTCTCCGGTATAGTGGAGAGAGCTGTAGACCTACTTGGGATCATACATACGGATGTATGTGGACCAATGAGTGTCTCAACACGCAATGGTTATCGTTACTTTGTTACCTTTACTGATGACTTGAGCAGATATGGATATATATACTTGATGAAACACAAGTCTGAAACCTTTGAAAAGTTCAAGGAATTTCAAAAAGAGGTAGAGAACCAACTGAACAAGAAAATCAAGCACCTTCGATCGGATCGGGGAGGCGAGTATTTGAGTTATGAGTTTAACATGCACTTGAAGGACTGTGGGATCATCCCACAGCTTACGCTAGCCGGAACACCACAGCGTAATGGTGTGTCGAAACGCCATAACCGAACCCTATTGGATAGTGTACGGTCCATGATGTCTTTAACTGATTTGTCTGTGTCTTTTTGGGGATACGCGTTAGAAACCGCCGCTTTTATTTTAAACCGAGCATGATCCAAATCCGTGGAGACAACCCCATATGAGATATGGTATGGGCAGAAGCCAAAGTTGTCTTTTCTGAAAGTTTGGGGATGTGAGGCGTATGTTAAGAAACTGCAGCCTGACAAACTCGAACCCAAATCGGAAAAATGTATCTTTGTAGGATATCCAAGGGAAACTATTGGATATACCTTCTACAATCAAGCCGAAGGCAAAACGCTTGTCGCAAAAACCGGCACCTTTCTCAAAAAAGAGTTTCTTGCAAAAAGGGTGAGTGGAAGGAAAATTGAGTTCGATGAAATTGTTGACCCTTCACTCCGTATTCTGAGTAGCGCAACGGAAGCAGTTCCAAAACTGCTCTCCAACATGGAGGAAGAGCCCACTGATGCTAATAAAAACAATGACATCGAGACTCCTGAAGTTCGTAGGTCTACAAGGGTTCGTGCCACTCCAGATTAGTACAGTAGCCTTGTAATGTCTATCATCTTAGATGATCAGGAAGAACCTGCAAACTACAAAGAAGCTATGGATAGTGCTGACTCCGAGAAATGGCTAGAAGCCATGAAATCTGAAATAGGATCCATGCATGAAAACCAAGTTTGGACCTTGGTGGATCTTCCAGAGGGTCGGAAGGCCGTGGAAAATAAATGGATTTTTAAGAAAAAGACAGATGCGAATGGTAATGTAACCATTCACAAAGCTCGACTTGTTGCAAAGGGGTTTCAACAAATTCAAGGAGTTGACTACGACGAGACTTACTCTCCCGTAGTGATGCTTAAGGCTGTCAGGATTTTAATAGCAATTCCTGCACATTTCGACTATGAAATTTGGCAGATGGATGTCAAGACCGCATTCCTCAATGGTCACATTGATGAAGAGTTGTATATGATGCAACCAGAAGGTTTTGTCAATCCTAAGGATGCTGGAAAGGTATGCAAACTTCAACGGTCCATATATGGATTGAAGCAAGCATCTCGGAGCTGGAACCAACGTTTTGATCAAGTGATCAAGAGTTTTCGGTTTGTCAAAAACCAACAAGAGTTTTGTGTTTACAAGAAAGAGAGTGGGAGCTCGGTTGTTTCCTTAGTAGTATATGTGGATGACATATTACTCATGGGAAACAATGTGGATCTTATGAATAGCGTGAAAGCATATTTAAGCAACCAATTTTCCATGAAGGATCTAGGTGAAGCTGCATACATACTAGGAATCAAGATCTATAGAGATAGATCAAGGAACCAAATAGCATTAAGTCAGAGTACTTACATAGATAAGATTTTGAAGAGGTTCAAAATGGAAAACACCAAGAGGGGTTTTACACCTATGATGAAGAATTGCAACTTGAGTATGACTCAATGTCCTGTAACAGACGATGATAGAGAGAAGATGTCTGACGTCCCCTATGCTTCTGCAATAGGATCTATCATGTATGCAATGCTTAGTACCCGACCTGATGTGGCATTGGCTCTTAGTTTGACGATCCAATATCAAAGTAATCCAAGACCAGATCACTAGACAACTGTGAAAAATATCCTAAAGTATCTGAGAAGAACAAAGGATATGTTCCTGATCTATGGAGGAAATGATGAAGCTCTAAACGTAACAGGTTACGTAGATGCGAGCTGGAATTCAGATCATGATGACTCAAAGTCTCAAACAGGATTTGTTTTCTTGGTGAATGGTGGGGCGGTAAGCTGGAAAAGCAAGAAGCAGCCGGTGGTGGCATAATCTTCAATGGAGTCTGAATACATTGCTGCAGCTGATGCAGCAAATGAAGCTGTTTGGCTAAGGAATTTCATCATCAAACTAGGAGTTTTTCCCAATGCACAAGACCCCGTGACGATCTATTGTGATAACACTGGAGCTATTGCAAATGCAAGGGAACCAAAAACTCATTCCACAGCCAAACACATCAAGCTTAGATTTCACGTCATCCGGCACAGGCGTTTCTCTAACACATATACATAACTCCATGGACTTACAAGCTCCCCTTTCATTTCACACCGACGACATCCATATACAAAAGAGCATGATATAAACTAGGTACAAGTACCAAGTGAAATGTTGAAAGCGTTCCCCATGAAAGCATGGTTCTGCTAATTCCCAACAAATAAGTGCAAGCATATACAACATATACGACACAATGGTTCAAGTTTATTAAGGGCAAGAAAAGTAAAGTGTGCCATCAAGTTCGTGAGAGCTTTAATCACTAGTTTTCTCATAACAAGTTTAATTTGGAAGGTAAACAAAAGCATGAATATACTTGGAATAGCATAAGCTAGTAGGTAGGTATGGTGGACTCTTTGGAATAACTTGGTTTAGGGAGTTGGATGCATGAGTGGAACTCATACTTGGTTGTGGAGGCTAGCAAAAGACTGGGAGCGACAAACTAAGAGAGCAATAATGGCCATAATCATGCAGAGCGACAAAACATCATTAATCAAAGCATAAAGTGATACTACAAGTTGAAAACTAAAGGATCATAAAGGCTATGGTGACTTGAGATAGTCATAACATCGTGTGAGCATGTGCCAAGTCAACCCAAATAAAGCATCAAAGGAGAATACCACTATACTATGCTTTAATATGCTAAAACAACGCATGATTCATCCAATGCACATTAAGCAATCTCAATTGTTTATAACAAGTCATGCTACAGCAAAGAATACTAAGCATAAAGCCAAAACAATATCAAGCATGGCATGACAAAGCATAGGCCACAGTCAAAAACGAGCTCTTTTTACCACAAAAAGCATGAACTTTCCTACTCTTTTCCAACCAAACTAAACTATTTGCAAACAAATGTATGAAAGAGGGGGTCCAACCAATTTATTCAGAAAACTAAGCAAACAAAAGCAAACTAAAAACCAAAATGAAAAAGAAAAATAAGACGCTCCAAGAACAACACAACTGTGCATGAAACAATAAAAATGAAGCGTTTGGAAGAAACCTGAGATTTTTATTAATGAAGAAGGGGATGCCTTGGGCATCCCCAAGATTTGACGCTTGTACTTCTTGGATATTTCTTGGGGTGACACGCGTGGCATCCCCAAGCTTGAGCTTTAGTCCATCCTTCATCTCATTACTCATTCCTTCCATACACCTGAAATTTTTCCTTCATACAAAACTTCACACAATCTTTATTAGCAACATTAGTGCACTCAAGATAAAAGGTCTTAAGGTTTAGTTCCAACACCGAATAAATTTTCATTAGAACACTAGATACTGTAGCACTTACCTCAAAAAGCTCAATTCCCCAAATGAACTCAAAAAGGAACCAACAAGAAGCAAATGTAGAAAATGGCAGAAATCTGTCAAAATAGACCAGTAGGTAAAGACGAATTTTTTCGAAGACATTCTGTTGCTCAAATCAAAAAGTGTTGAACTAACGAAAGTTAGATAACAACCTGGGGCAGAAGCACAAAAATTCATGCCTCAAAACGACTTTCAGAGGTTTTACACGAATTTGTACGGTGAAGCACAGAAATCTGTTTCGGGACAGCAACTTTTCCAATCATTACTTCTCTCTCATTAGAGGTTACTCTTGGCACAAAAAGCAAATAAAAAGGATAAGGAGCGGTTATTACTGAAGTAATAACTTCCAAGACTCATCTAAAACTTTTGGGTTATCTCCCAATAAGTACTTTTCTTTAACGCCTTTAAGTTAGGCATAAGAAGCAAAGAAAGAATCAAGTGTTCTCAAATGAAGAAGCATTAAAACCAAATTTCTTGCCCTTACCTCTCTTACTTTTATTCTTAACCTTGGGGAAAATATTATTGTTTGGTGGAGAAGAAAGGTGCATGGTCCCCTTTCCCACATCTATTATTGCTCCAAGGAGTTCTAATAGGGACCTTCCAAGTGTAATTTGTCCTTTTCCTGCACATTCAATAACAAGATAATCAGTAGAAATCATTTTCCCAAGGATCTTTGTAAACACTCCGTCAGCTATTCCAAGAGGTAATATGGTAGTATTATTAGCAAGAGGTATTTGTTTTCCTCCTTCAGTAAGCCCCCAAAGTATTCAAAGATTCATAAATATCTTTGGGCATAAGACAAAATTCAGACATGATATCACAGCGAGCTTGAAAAGTTTCAGTGTTTATCTCAATCTTTACTGTAGGGAGCCACTTTGATGGTTCAAAATTTATTGGGACATAATTGTGATGCTCCCTAAGCGTATTATAGCAATCTTTTAAGCTAGAAGTCCTAGTCTCAAGAGTGTTCAATCTATCAAATATTCTTGCGAAAGAAATATCACTTTGGCTAGGCAAGTTGTAAGTGAGGATCAATTTCTTTATAGCATTAATAGCATCATCCTCATTACATTGGAGGAAATCTCCTCCCACAACAGCATCTAAAGCATATCTATAGCAAAGAGCAATCCCAAGGTAAAAACTGCTAAGGAACAAGCTTTGAGTCATTTTAGGCTCAGTTTTTTCATGTAGATCAGAGATTCTAGACCAAGCTTCTTTAATACTTTCCTCAATTCCTTGTTTAAAAGTGAAAATCATTTCCTCGGGTATCATAGTGATTGGAGCAAGGCTAGACATAAAGGCAACTTTAAGAAAGGAACTAATTTTTTTGTGTTTTTGAAATAAGAAAGCAAACTAGTAAAACTAATTTTTTGTGTGTTTTTGATAAAGAAATAAGCAAACAAAGCAAAAGAAACTAAGCAAAACAAAAATAACAAAGTAAAGAGATTGGTTATGAGGGACTCCCCTTGTGAAGATGTCCTTGACTCCCCGGCAACGACGCTAGAAAAATGCTTGATGGCTCTGTGTATGGCGCCAGAAAAATGCTGGAGTAGTGTTGATGTAGAGCTCGTTGGGAACCCCAAGAGGAAGGCATGATGAGCACAGCAGCAAGTTTCCCTCAGTATGAAACCAAGGTTTAATCGAACCAGTAGGAGCAAGGAAACACCCCAAAGGTGTTGCTAGCTGAGCCTTGGCAGGGCGCACTACCAGTGCTAGTAGCAACGTGGAGACCTACACAACACAACCACAGAACTATGTCCCCAACTTGCGATGAGATTTTCAATCTCGCCGTGTTTTGCGAAAAACAAAGGATTAAACGTATCGAATAGAAAGAAGTAAAAGTTTGCAGAAAGTAAACACAAAGCAGTAAACAGTTTATAGATTGTATGTAAAGAAAAGGACCGGGATCCATAGTTCACTAGAGGTGGCTCTCCTTAGATAGATAACATGCTGGGTGAACAAATTACAGTGGGGCAATTGACAAACATCGAGAAAGCAATACATGCATATACTAATCATCTTGACTCCTTTGAGACTTGATTGGGCATTACAACATTATACATAGACCGCCATCCAACTGCATCTATGACTAATAATCCACCTTCAGGTTATCATCCGAACCCCCTCTAGTATTAAGTTGCAGGCAACAGATTATTGCTTTACGAACTACGTGTAAAGTAAACAATACAATTTTTCTATGAACAAATGATTGTTGTTTTCTCCCTAGTAGCAACAGCACATCTAGTACCTTAGAGATTTCTGTCACTTCCCCAGATTACCAGAGGCATGAACCCACTATCGAGCATAAATACTAACTCTTGGAGTTGCTAGCATCTACTTGGCCAAGATAGCTACTAACAATGGAAAGCATGCAAGATCACAAATAAAAAAGACATGATATAATCAATAATCAATCTGAAATAGCATCTCAATATCCATCGGATCCCCGCAAACACAACATTCAGAATTACAAATAGATGATCTTGATCATGAACGGAGCTCACAAGATCTAAACATGAAAGCACAAAGGAGGAGAACCAGCCATCTAGCTACTACATGGATCCATAGTCCAAGGATGAACTACTCACGCATCACACCGGAGGCTTGCATGGTGATGAAGAAGGCCTCCAGGGTGAATTCCCCTCTCCGACAGGGTGCCGGGAAGAGCTTCAGATCCCTCCCGATTTAGGGATGGAGATGATGGTGGCTACAGACTCTTTCGTGGATTTTTGATCAGGCACTTAGGGTTTCCATCCCGAGGGCAATATATAGGCGGAAGGAGAGGCCGAGGGGGTGCCAGGGCTGGCCACACCACCCCTGGGCCGGCCAGGCTAGGCCGCACGGCCAAGTGGTGTGGTGCCCCCCTGCCCCCTCTCCGTCTCGTATTCTGGCATCTGATGACTTTTGGAAAAATAGGCACTTTGGCTTTTGTCCCGTCCAATTCTGAGAATATTCATTTTCTGACTTTCCTGGAACTAAAAAACAGCAGAAAATAGGCAGCTGGCACTATGGCTCTTGTTAATAGGTTAGTCCAAGAAATCATATGAAAAGTACTCCAAAGTTGGAACAAAACACAAGAAAGTGGATAAAACCAAGCATGGAACATCAAAAATTATAGATACATTTGCAATGTATCAACCATCCTACATAATAACTTCTCTATTCATGATATGACTCTACTAATAAGGTAAAAAGATAGAAGATACTGATGTGATACCGTGGCACTCCCCCAAGCTTGGAACAAACCAAGGGGATGCCAAACCTGATGACGAATTACTCCTTTGGTGGTGGTGGTATCCTCTCTATGAGCTTCTTGGCCAATTTCCCCAAGTCCTCAATCTCGAAGGTGAGGGTACGAATCAACTCCGAGTTGTGCTTAATGCAGTGCATGATCATGTCAGATTGTGGATCCCAGCTCTTGTGATTCTTTTCTGTTCTTCCCTCTTGGAGTCTTCTTTTCCTGGATGGTTATGGATAAAGGTATGGAAGGGACTCTTGGTGCTTAGGGAAAGTGTCCTTGGAGCCAAACAGTCACGCGGAGGCTTCCCTCTAGTTGACATCCGTGCAGTCCTTCTGATCCTGGCAGGGTTCTCCACCACTCCAATGCTTGCAATGGTAGTGCCAGTGTGCTTTGCCTCCTCTTTACCTTCGCTCTTGATCTCCTTCTCCTTCCCGGGGTCTTGGAGATCCTCCTCCATAGGCTCCTTCCCTTTATCCTTAGCGGACACCATTGTGCTTCTAAGCTTTCAAAAATAATTCCTGGCAGAAACAGATTGAAACAAAAACATGACGAAAACGCAATATACGAACCTCGGGGGATCCGGGGGATTATATATTACGAAGTTTCATAACAAAAGGAAGGTACTGGGCGAAAACGAGTCGGAGGGGGAGTCTGGGGTGGACTCACCACCTGGTGGCGCGGCTAGGGGTGGGCCCGCGCCACAGGGTGGTGTGAGCCACCCTGGCTTCATTTCCGTCCCTTTTTCACTTCGTAATTTTCCTTATTGGCTAAATTTTGCAAAAATATAGTTGGATAGTATTTTCGCGGAACTTTTCTTACCAGAACTGTTACCTATTTGAAAACAGACTCTACAGGTCTCTGAATTTGGTATCTAGTAGATTCTTCCGGAGTCACCACTTGAATAACATCAATATCTTCATATTCATACACTTATTACTTGAGACATGAAACCTTTCCCTTCCTTACTACACCATTATCTCCACTACCTGGAAATTTCTTTCACACAAAACTTCACACAGTTGTCATTAGCAACATTATTATAAGTGAAGTGATAAAACCTTTGAGTTCAAATTCAACTGAAAACCATCAAAACATAAGCTACTGTAGTAACTCCTTCTGAAGACCCAAAAAGAATTCAAAAAGGAAATCGAATCAAGAAGCAAATGCAAGAGTGGCAAAATCTGTCAAAACAGACCAGCAGGTAAAGATCAATTTTTTCGAAAATCTTCTGTTGCTCAAATCAAAAAGTGCAAAACTAACAAAAGTTAAATAACAACCTGGGGCAGAATCACAAAAAATTACATCTCAATCCAACATAAAGAGATCTCTCACAAATTTTTACGGTGAAGCACAAAAAATCTGTTTCGGGACAGCAACTTCCCCAAATCTTACTTCTCTCTCATTAGAGGTTAATCTTGACACAAAAACCAAACAAAGAGGATAAGGAGCGGTTATTACCGAAGTAGTAACTTCCAAGACTCAAAGAAACAAAAACAAACTGATAATCAAAAATAAACTGGGTTGTCTCCCAAAAAGCTCTTTCTTTAAAGCCATTAAGATGGGCATGATAATTTTGAAGACGCTCACATAGGAATATGAATTGAAGTGAAAGGGAGCATTAAGAAGAAAAAATACACACGTTTAAGTCTAACCCACTTCCTATGCAAGGGGATTTTGTAAACAAAGAAGTTGTTGAAACCAGAGGCTACTTGCATAAGAAGGCAAAACAAGTGCAACATATAAACTTTCAGCATAAAACGAGGAAACTTGATATTATTAAGATGCATAAGAACACTCTTCCCTCTCTCATAGTAACTTTTAGTATCATGCATAAACTTCACAATATAACTATCACAAGAACCATCATAGCAATGATTACTTATTCTAACAGAAAACACAGGAATAGCTCTCATAACACTACTTTGTGAAACAATATTAGAGGTATCCTTACAAAGGATAGTGTGTCCCTCTTCTTCATATTTAGCAACAAAGTCTTTCACATTTGCTATTATAGGTTCATCAACCATTTGTTTATCAGGTTCAACAGCTCTACTTGTACTTTCATTAACCATACTAGCTATCATAGAATGTTCCTTCATCCTAACTGGGAAAGGCATTTTGTCAATGTAAGGTTCAGGTAAAACATGATTAGCAGTATAAACTTCAGTATTTCTTGCAGGAACACTCTTAGCAATATCTTTATAAGGTTCATGATACTTATTCTACTTCTTTTTAGGCACTTCAATGTAGGAAGCAAAAGCCTTAAAATAAGAAGCAATAGCTTGAGAGTCTAGACCATAAGCATTTCTAATATTTTGAAAGTCATCAGTTCCCATAAAAGATTCAATGCATTCATAATCATAAGTTATACCCGACTTTCTACCTTTGTCATTCTCCCAAGCTTCAGCATTGTCTTGAATACGGTCCAGAAGATCCCATTTAGCTTCTTCTTCCATGCGAGTGAATGATCCAGCACAAGAAGCATATAATAAATCTTTATCATGAAGAGAAAGCCTTGCATAAAAGTTATTGATAATAATATTGTTGGGGAGCTCATGAATGGGACATTTGAGCATTAGTAACTTCAATCTCCCCCAAGCTTGAGCAGTACTCTCTCCATCTAGAGGCCAAAAGTTGTATATTTGATTCCGATATTTATGAGTCTCTCTAGGAGGATAAAACTTTGAATAAAAGAGAGGCACTATTTCCTCCCATTCCAGAGCTTGACCATTCTTCAACAGCTTATACAATTCCTTAGCTCTTCCTTTCAGTGATAATGAGAATAACTTCTTCTTAACTTGATCTGTAGTAATACCTGCACACTTGAACAACCCGCATAATTCATGTATAAAGAGTAAGTGATCACCGGGATGGACAGTTCCATCCCCAACATAGTAGTTATCCATAACACGATCAATAATTCTTGTAGGTATTTTAAAAGCATCATTCTCAGCAGGTGGTGGTTCGTCTAATACCTTAGCAATGGTAGTAGCATTACCAAATAAGAAACTCAACGAATTATCCATAACGAAAATAAAGCAGCTAACAGAAGTAAACAATACTCATAGTAGAAGTTTCCTTTACCAGTTCCACTCTACAATAGCGCTTCACTCCCCGGAAACGTTGCCAGAAAATAGTCTTGATGACCCACAAGTATAGGGGGTGTATCGCAGTATTTTCGATAAGTAAGAGTGTCGAAACCAACGAGGAGCAGAAGGTGCTGGCTAGTTGTATGGATCAGGAATTCTCTGCAAATACTTAGCAAACAGATTTTTAGGGTTTTTTGATAAAGCAAGTAAACAAAGTATGAGTAAACAAAAGACAGTAGGAATAAATGCAGCAAGTGGCCCAATCCTTTATGCAGCAAAGGACAAGCCGGTTGTATTACTTAAGATGACCAAACGTTCTCGAGGACACATGGGAAGACTGCCAAGTGCTTTCGCTTCATATAGTTGATTAATCTTCTTTAGCTTGCTAAGTGTTGTGTGGGTAAACCTGTGCTAATGTACCGACCTTCCTAGGACTAATACATACTTGTGATTATACCCCTTGCAAACATCCGTAAGTACAAGAAAGTAATTAAGGTAGAAACCTAACCACAGCTTTAAACTCTAAGACCCTTACGTCCCTTGTGCAATGGTTTCCTAATGGGGGTTCAGGTTTCTGTCACTCTGGCAACCCCTACGATTAGTAGCCAAATACACAATGCATTCTCCTAGGCCCATATAGGTGAAGTGTCATGTAGTCGACATTCACATGACACCACTAGAAGAAGTACACCACAACTTAAATATCAAACTATTGAATCTTTCTCAACATAACTCCACTACTAACAACATGACTTCTCCCATGTCCTCAAGAACAAAACGAACTACTCACAAGACATCATATGGATCATGATCAGAGATGGAATAATGATGTATAACAATCTGAACATAAACAATAATTCAACGGTTCACTCAATAGCATCAACTACAAAGAGTAATCAACACCGGGAAAGTTTCCCCTATGAACTATGCAAGATTCAACCCAATTGTTACATCAATATGGAGATGGTGCTGATGGTGATGATGGTGGTGGTGATGATGATGATGATGATGATCCTGATGAAGTCCAGCTTGATGGTGGTGTTGATGGCGACGATCGCCCCTCTCCGGGAAGGAATTCCCATGGCAGAAATCTGTATGCCGGAGAGATCTTTCTCTCTCGGTGTTTTCTGCCCCGCAGAGGCGGTGGAATCTTTCTCTGGTTGCTCCCCGAGTTTTAGGGTTTCGGGAGGATAATAAATGCCAGAGGGGAGAGCTAGAGGTGGGTCAGGGCGGCCACACCACCTGGTGGCGCGGCCTAGGGTGGCCCGCGCCGGGGGATGGTGTGGGCCCCCTATGGCCCATCTCCACTCCCTCTTCTGGCTGTCTTCGTCTTCTGGAAAAATAGGATTTTCCGTATATTTTCCTGGATTTTCTGATCTTCACGAATTTTGCCTCCAAACAGCAGCTTTTCCATCAGAATCCTGACTGCAGCGGTCCATGATCCAAAAGTCAACAACCATGCAAAAACAAATGAAATAACATAAGTATCACCTCTCAATATGAAATATATCAATGAATAATAGTAAATTATGACATAGAATAGTGATGCAATATGGACGTATCAACCACACATGGATCCACCAGTGTCATTGCATGTTTGTTCTTTTCATGAATCACAGCTAGAGTCATTGCATGTTTGTTACTTCCATAAACCACACATGGATCCACCAATGTCATTGCATGTCTATTCTTTTCATGAACCACACCCAGTGTCATTGCATGTGTGTTCCTCTAGACAAACCACATATGGATCCACCAGTGTCATTGCATGTCTGTTCTTTTCATGAACCACAGCTAGAGTCATTGCATGTGTGTTCTTCTCATGAACCACAGCCAGTATCATTGCGTGTCTATTATTTTCACAAACCACATAAGGATCCACCAGTGTCATTGCATGTGTGTTCTTCTAAACAAACCACATAAGGATCCACCAGTGTCATTGTATGTCTGTTATTTTCATGAACCACACCCGGTGTCATTGCATGTGTGTTCTTCTAAACAAACCACATAAGTCATTGCATGTCTGTTCTTTTCATGAACAACACCCAGTGTCATTGCATGTGTGTTCCTCTAGACAAACCACATAAGGATCCACCGGTGTCACTGCATGTCTGTTCTTTTCATGAACCACATAAGGATCCACAAGTGCCATTGGATGTGTGTTCTTCTAATGAACCACACATGGATCCACCAGTGTCATTGCATGTCTGTTCTTTTCATGAATCACATCTAGAGTCATTGCATGTGTGTTCTTCTAAAAAAACCACACATGGATCCACCCAGTGTGATTGCATGTCTTTTCTTTTCACAGACCACACATGATCCACTAGTGTCATTGGATGTGTGTTCTTTTCATGAACCACAGCTAGAGTCATTGCATGTGTGTTACTTCCATAAACCACACATGGATCCACCTAGTGTTATTGCATGTTTGTTCTTTTCATGAACCACAGCTAGAGTCATTGCATGTCAGTTCTTCTCATGAACCACAGCCAGTGTCATTGCATGTCTGTTCTTCTCACAAACCACATAAGGATCCACCAGTGTCATTGCATGTGTGTTCTTCTAAACAAACCACATAAGTCATTGCATGTCTGTTCTTTTCATGAACCGCACCCAGTGTCATTGCATGTGTGTTCCTCTAGACAAACCACATGAGGATCCACCGGTGTCGCTACATGTATGTTCTTTTAATGAACCACATAAGGATCCACCAGTGTCATTGGATGTGTGTTCTTCTCATGAACCACACATGGATCCACCAGTGTCATTGCATGTCTGCTCTTTTCATGAATCACAGCTAGATTCATTGCATGTTTGTTACTTCCATAAACCACACATGGATCCACCAGTGTCATTGCATGTCTGTTCTCTTCATGAACCACAGCTAGAGTCATTGCATGTCAGTTCTTCTCATGAACCATACATGGATCCACCAGTGTTATTGCTTGTCTGTTCTTCTAAAAAAACCACATAAGGATCTACCAATGTCATTGCATGTCTATTGTTTTCATGAACCACACCCAGTATCATTGCACGTGTGTTCCTCTAGACATACCACATAAGGATCCACCAGTGTCATTGGATGTGTGTTCTTCTCATGAACCACACATGGATCCACCAGTGTCATTGCATGTCTATTCTTTTCATGAACCATACCTAGTGTCATTGCATGTCTGTTGCTCTAAAACAAACCACATAAAGAGCGACCAGTGTCATTGCATGTCTGTTCTTTTCATGAACCACACATGGATCCACCAGTGTCATTGCATGTGTGTTCTTTTCATGAACCACAGCTAGAGTTTATTGCATGTGTGTTCTTCTAGACAAACCACACATGGATCCACCCAGTGTGATTGCATGTCTGTTCTTTTCACAGACCACACATGGATCTACCAGTGTCATTGCATGTGTGTTCTTTTCATGAACCACAGCTAGAGTCATTGCATGTGTGTTACTTCCATAAACCACACATGGATCCACCTAGTGTGATTGCATGTCTGTTATTTTCATGAACCACAGCTAGAGTCATTGCATGTCAGTTCTTCTCATGAACCACAACCAGTGTCATTGCATGTCTGTTCTTCTCACAAACCACATAAGGATCCACCAGTGTCATTGCATGTGTGTTCTTCTAAAAAAACACATAAGGATCCACTAGTGTCATTGCATGTCTGTTCTTTTCATGAACCACACCGAGTGTCATTGCATGTGTGTTCTTCTAAACAAAGTACATAAGTCATTGCATGTCTGTTCTTTTCATGAACCACACCCAGTGTCATTGCATGTGTGTTCCTCTAGACAAACCACATAAGGATCCACCGGTGTCACTGTATGTCTGTTCTTTTCATGAACCACATAAGGATACACCAATGTCATTGTATGTGTGTTCTTCTGATGAACCACACATGGATCCACCAGTGTCATTGCATGTCTGTTCTTTTCATGAATCACAGCTAGAGTCATTGCATGTCTGTTACTTCCATAAACCACACATGGATCCACCAGTGTCATTGCATGTCTATTCTTTTCATGAACCACACCCAGTGTCATTGCATGTGTGTTCCTCTAGACAAACCACATATGGATCCACCAGTGTCATTGCATGTCTTTTCTTTTCATAAACCATAGCTAGAGTCATTGCATGTGTGTTCTTCTCATGAACCACAACCAATATCATTGCATGTCTGTTCTTTTCACAAACCACATAAGGATCCACCAGTGTCATTGCATGTGTGTTCTTCTAAACAAACCACATAAGGATCTACCAGTGGTATTGCATGTCTGTTCTTTTGATGAACCACACCCGATGTCATTGCATGTGTGTTCTTCTAAACAAACCACATAAGTCATTGCATGTCTGTTCTTTTCCTGAACCACACCTATGTCACTACATGTGTGTTCCTCTAGACAAACCACATAAGGATCCACCGGTGTCACTGCATGTCTGTTCTTTTCATGAACCACATAAGGATCCACAAGGTACATTGGATGTGTGTTCTTCTCATGAACCACACATGGATCCACCAGTGTCATTGCATGTATGTTCTTTTCATGAATCACAGCTAGCGTCATTGCATGTGTGTTCTTCTAGATAAACCACACATGGATCCACCCAGTGTGATTGCATGTCTTTTCTTTTCACAAACCACACATGGATCCACTAGTGTCATTGCATGTGTGTTCTTTTCATGCACCACAGCTAGAGTCATTGCATGTGTGTTCTTCTCATGAACCACACATGGATCCACCTAGTGTGATTGCATGTCTGTTATTTTCATGAACCACAGCTAGAGACATTGCACGTAGTTCTTCTCATGAACCACAACCAGTGTCATTGCATGTCTTTTCTTCTCACAAACCACATAAGGCTCCACCAGTGTCATTGCATGTGTGTTCTTCTAAAAAACACATAAGGATCCACTAGTGTCATTTCATGTCTGTTCTTTTCATGAACCACACCGAGTGTCATTGCATGTGTGTTCTTCTAAACAAACCACATAAGTCATTGCATGTCTGTTCTTTTCATGAACCACACCCAGTGTCATTGCATGTGTGTTCCTCTAGACAAACCACATAAGGATCCACCGGTGTCACTGTATGTCTGTTCTTTTCATGAACCACATAAGGAGCCACCAGTGTCATTGTATGTGTGTTCTTCTCATGAACCACACATGGATCCACCAGTGTCATTGCATGTCTGTTCTTTTCATGAATCACAGCTAGAGTCATTGCATGTTTGTTACTTCCATAAACCACACATGGATCCACCAGTGTCATTGCATATCTATTCTTTTCATGAACCACACCCAGTGTCATTGCATGTGTGTTCCTCTAGACAAAAACACATATGGATCCACCAGTGTCATTGCATGTCTGTTCTTTTCATGAACCACAGCTAGAGTCATTGCATGTGTGTTCTTCTCATGAACCATAGCCAGTATCATTGCATGTCTGTTCTTTTCACAAACCACATAAGGATCCACCAGTGTCATTGCATGCCTTTTATTTTCATGAACCACACCCGGTTTCATTGCATGTGTGTTCTTCTAAACAAACCACATAAGTCATTGCATGTCTGTTCTTTTCGTGAACCACACCCAGTGTCATTGCATGTGTGTTCCTCTAGACAAACCACATAAGGATCCACCGGTGTCACTGCATGTGTGTTCTTTTCATGAACCACATAAGGATCCACCAGTGTCATTGGATGTTTGTTCTTCTCATGAACCACACATGGATCCACCAGTGTCATTGCATGTATGTTCTTTTCATGAATCATAGCTAGAGTGATTGCATGTGTGTTCTTCTAGACAAACCACACATGGATCCACTAGTGTCATTGCATGTGTGTTCTTTTCATGAACCACAGCTAGAGTCATTGCATGTGTGTTACTTCCATAAACCACACATGGATCCACCTAGTGTGATTGCATGTTTGTTCTTTTCATGAACCACAGCTAGAGTCATTGCATTTCAGTTCTTCTCATGAACCACAGCAAGTGTCATTGCATGTGTGTTCTTCTCACAAACCACATAAGGATCCACCAGTGTCATTGCATGTGTGTTCTTCTAAACAAACCACATAAGGATCCATCAGTGTCATTGCATGTCTGTTCTTTTCATGAACCACACCCAGTGTTATTGCATGTGTTTTCTTCTAAACAAACCACATAAGTCATTGCATGTCTGTTCTTTTCATGAACCGCACCCAGTGTCATTGCATGTGTGTTCCTCTAGACAAACCACATAAGGATCCACCGGTGTCGCTGCATGTCTGTTCTTTTCATGAACCACATAAGGATCCACCAGTGTCATTGGATGTGTATTCTTCTCATGAACCACACATGGATCCACCAGTGTCATTGCATGTCTGTTCTTTTCATGAATCACAGCTAGAATCATTGCATGTCTGTTACTTCCTTAAACCACACATGGATCCACTAGTGTCATTGCATGTCTGTTGTTTTCATGAACCACACCAAGTGCCATTGCATGTGTGTTCCTCTAGACAAACCACACATGGATCCACCAGGTGTGATTGCATGTCTGTTCTTTTCATGAACCACAGCTAGAGTCATTGCATGTGTGTTCTTCTCATGAACCACAACCAGTGTCATTGCATGTTTATTCTTCTCACAAACCACATAAGGACCCACTAGTGTCATTGCATGTGTGTTCTTCTAGAAAAACCACATAAGGATACACCGGTGTCATTGCATGTCTGTTCTTTTCATGAACCACACCTAGTGTCATTGCATGTGTGTTCTTATAAACAAACCACATAAGTCATTGCATGTCTATTCTTTTCATGAACCACACCCAGTGGCATTGCATGTGTGTTCCTTTAGACAAACCACATAAGGATCCACCGGTGTCACTGTATGTATGTTCTTTTCATGAACCACATAAGGATCCACCAGTGTCATTGGATGTGTGTTCTTCTCATGAACCACACATGGATCCACCAGTGTCATTGCATGTCTGTTCTCTTCATGAACCATAGCTAGAGTCATTGCATGTCAGTTGTTTTCATGAACCAGACATGGATCCACCAGTGTTATTGCTTGTCTGTTCTTCTAAACAAACCACATAAGGATCTACCAATGTCATTGCATGTCTGTTGTTTCATGAACCACACCCAGTGTCATTGCATGTGTGTTCCTCTAGACATACCACATAAGGATCCACCAGTGTCATTGGATGTGTGTTCTTCTCATGAACCACACATGGATCCACCAGTGTCATTGCATGTCGATTCTTTTCATGAACCATACCACGTGTCATTGCATGTCTGTTGCTCTAAACAAACCACATAAGGAGCCACCAGTGTCATTGCATGTCTGTTCTTTTCATGAACCACACATGGATCCACCAGTGTCATTGCATGTGTGTTCTTTTCATGAACCACATCTAGAGTCATTGCATGTGTGTTCTTCTAGACAAACCACACATGGATCCACCCAGTGTGATTGCATGTATGTTCTTTTCATAGACCACACATGGATCCACCAGTGTCATTGCATTTTTTTTCATGAACCACAGCTAGAGTCATTGCATGTCCGTTACTTCCATAAAACACACATGGATCCACCTAGTGTGATTGCATGTCTATTATTTTCATGAACCACAGCTAGAGACATTGCACGTAGTTCTTCTCATGAACCACAACCAGTGTCATTGCATGTCTGTTCTTCTCACAAACCACATAAGGATCCACCAGTGTCATTGCATGTGTGTTCTTCTAAAAAAACACATAAGGATCCACTAGTGTCATTGCATGTCTGTTCTTTTCATGAACCACACCGAGTGTCATTGCATGTGTGTTCTGCTAAACAAACCACATAAGTCATTGCATGTCTGTTCTTTTCATGAACCACACATGGATCCACTAGTGTCATTGCATGTCTGTTGTTTTCATGAACCACACCCAGTGCCATTGCATGTGTGTTCCTCTAGACAAACCACACATGGATCCACCTAGTGTGATTGCATGTCTGTTCTTTTGATGAAACACAGCTAGAGTCATTGCATGTGTGTTCTTCTCATGAACCACAGCCAGTGTCATTGCATGTTTATTCTTCTCACAAACCACATAATGATCCACCAGTGTCATTGCATGTGTGTTCTTCTAGAAAAACCACATTAGGATACACCAGTGTCATTGTATGTCTGTTCTTTTCATGAACCACACCTAGTGTCATTGCATATGTGTTCTTCTAAACAAACCACATAAGTCATTGCATGTCTGTTCTTTTCATGAACCACACCCAGTGTCATTGCATGTGTGTTCCTCTAGACAAACCACATATGGATCCACCGGTGTCACTTCATGTTTGTTCTTTTCATGAACCACATAAGGATCCACCAGTGTCATTGGATGTGTGTTCTTGTCATGAACCACACATGGATCCACAAGTGTCATTGCAAGTCTGCTCTTTTCATGAATCACATCTAGATTCATTGCATGTTTGTTACTTCCATAAACCACACATGGATCCACCAGTGTCATTGCATGTCTGTTCTTTTCATGAACCACAGCTAGAGTCATTGCATGTCAGTTCTGTTCATGAACCACACATGGATCCACCAGTGTTATTGCTTGTCTGTTCTTCTAAACAAACCATATAAGGATCCACCAGTGTCATTGCATGTCTGTTGTTTCATGAACCACAACCAGTGTCATTGCATGTGTGTTCCTCTAGACATACCACATAAGGATCCACCCGTGTCATTTGATGTGTGTTCTTCTCATGAACCACACATGGATCCACCAGTGTCATTGCATGTCTATTCTTTTCATGAACCATACCCAGTGTCATTGCATGTATGTTGCTCTAAACAAACCACATAAGGAGCCCCCGGTGTCATTGCATGTCTGTTCTTTTCATGAACCACACATGGATCCACCAGTGTCATTGCATGTGTGTTCTTTTCATGAACCACAGCTAGAGTCATTTCGTGTGTGTTCTTCTAGACAAAGCACACATGGATCCACCCAGTGTGATTGCACGTCTGTTCTTTTCACAGACAACACATGGATCCACCAGTGTCATTGCATGTGTGTTCTTTTCATGAACCATAGCTAGAGTCATTGCATGTGTGTTACTTCCATAAACCACACTTGGATCCACCTAGTGTGATTGCATGTCTGTTATTTTCATGAACCACAGCTAGAGTCATTGCATGTCAGTTCTTCTCATGAACCACAACCAGTGTCATTGCATGTCTGTTCTTCTTCTCACAAACCACATAAGGATCCACCAGTGTCATTGCATGTGTGTTCTTCTAAAAAAACACATAAGGATCCACTAGTGTCATTGCATGTCTGTTCTTTTCATGAACCACACCCAGTGTCATTGCATGTGTGTTCTTCTAAACAAACCACATAAGTCATTGCATGTCTGTTCTTTTCATGAACCACACCCAGTGTCATTGCATGTGTGTTCCTCTAGACATACCACATAAGGATCCACCGGTGTCACTGTATGTATGTTCTTTTCATGAACCACATAAGGATCCACCAGTGTCATTGTATGTGTGTTCTTCTCATGAACCACACATGGATCCACCAGTGTCATTGCATGTCTGTTGTTTTCATGAATCACAGCTAGAGTCATTGCATGTCTGTTACTTCCATAAACCACACATGGATCCACCAGTGTCATTGCATGTCTGTTCTTTTCATGAACCACACCAAGTGTCATTGCATGTGTGTTCGTCTAGACAAACCACATAAGGATCCACCGGTGTCACTGCATGTCTGTTCTTTTCATGAACCACATATGGATCCACAAGTGTCATTGGATGTGTGTTCTCTCATGAACCACACATGGATCCAACAGTGTCATTGCATGTCTGTTCTTTTCATGAATCACATCTAGAGTCATTGCATGTGTGTTCTTCTAGACAAACCACACATGGATCCACCCAGTGTGATTGGATGTCTTTCCTTTTCACAGATCACACATGGATCCACTAGTGTCATTGCATGTGTGTTCTTTTCATGAACCACACCCAGTGCCATTGCATGTGTGTTACTCCCATAAACGACACATGGATCCACCTAGTGTGATTGCATGTCTGTTCTTTTGATGAACCACAGCTAGAGTCATTGCATGTGTGTTCTTCTCATGAACCACAACCAGTGTCATTGCATGTTTATTCTTCTCACAAACCACATAATGATCCACCAGTGTCATTGCATGTGTGTTCTTCTAGAAAAACCACATTAGGATACACCAGTGTCATTGCATGTCTGTTCTTTTCATGAACCACACCTAGTGTCATTGCATATGTGTTCTTCTAAACAAACCACATAAGTCATTGCATGTCTGTTCTTTTCATGAACCACACCCAGTGTCATTGCATGTGTGTTCCTCTAGACAAACCACATATGGATCCACCGGTGTCACTTCATGTTTGTTCTTTTCATGAACCACATAAGGATCCACCAGTGTCATTGGATGTGTGTTCTTGTCATGAACCACACATGGATCCACAAGTGTCATTGCAAGTCTGCTCTTTTCATGAATCACATCTAGATTCATTGCATGTTTGTTACTTCCATAAACCACACATGGATCCACCAGTGTCATTGCATGTCTGTTCTTTTCATGAACCACAGCTAGAGTCATTGCATGTCAGTTCTGTTCATGAACCACACATGGATCCACCAGTGTTATTGCTTGTCTGTTCTTATAAACAAACCATATAAGGATCCACCAGTGTCATTGCATGTCTGTTGTTTTCATGAACCACACCCAGTGTCATTGCATTTGTGTTCCTCTAGACATACCACATAAGGATCCACCAGTGTCATTGGATGTGTGTTCTTCTCATGAACCACACATGGATCCACCAGTGTCATTGCATGTCTATTCTTTTCATGAACCATACCCAGTGTCATTGAATGTATGTTGCTCTAAACAAACCACATAAGGAGCCCCCAGTGTCATTGCATGTCTGTTCTTTTCATGAACCACACATGGATCCACCAGTGTCATTGCATGTGTGTTCTTTTCATGAACCACAGCTAGAGTCATTGCATGTGTGTTCTTCTAGACAAACCACACATGGATCCACCCAGTGTGATTGCATGTTTGTTCTTTTCACAGACCACACATGGATCCACCAGTGTCATTGCATGTGTGTTCTTTTCATGAACCACAGCTAGAGTCATTGCATGTGTGTTACTTCCATAAACCACACATGGATCCACCTAGTGTGATTGCATGTCTGTTATTTTCATGAACCACAGCTAGAGTCATTGCATGTCAGTTCTTCTCATGAACCACAACCAGTGTCATTGCATGTCTGTTCTTCTCACAAACCACATAAGGATCCACCAGTGTCATTGCATGTGTGTTATTCTAAAAAAACACATAAGGATCCACTAGTGCCATTGCATGTCTGTTCTTTTCATGAACCACACCGAGTGTCATTGCATGTGTGTTCTTCTAAACAAACCACATAAGTCATTGCATGTCTGTTATTTTCATGAACCACACCAGTGTTATTGCATGTGTGTTCCTCTAGACAAACCACATAAGGATCCACCGGTGTCACTGTATGTCTGTTCTTTTCATGAACCACATAAGGATCCACTAGTGACATTGTATGTGTGTTCTTCTCATGAACCACACATGGATCCACCAGTGTCATTGCATGTCTGTTCTTTTCATGAATCACGGCTAGAGTCATTGCATGTCTGTTACTTCCATAAACCACACATGGATCCACCAGTGTTATTGCATGTCTGTTCTTTTCATTGAACCACACCCAGTGGCATTGCATGTGTGTTCGTCTAGACAAACCACGTATGGATCCACCAGTGTCATTGCATGTCTGTTCTTTTCATGAACCCAGCTAGAGTCATTGCATGTGTATTCTTCTCATGAACCACACATGGATCCACCAGTGTTATTACATGTCTGTTCTTTTCATGAACCACACCCAGTGTCATTGCATGTGTGTTCCTCTAGACAAACCACATATGGATCCACCAGTGTCATTGGATGTGTGTTCTTCTCATGAACCACAGCTAGAATCCACCAGTGTCATTGGATGTGTGTTCTTCTCATGAACCACACATGGATCGACCAGTGTCATTGCATGTCTGTTCTTTTCATGAATCACAGCTAGAGTCATTGCTTTTGTGTTACTTCCATAAACCACATATGGATCCACCTAGTGGGATTGCATGTCTGTTCTTTTCACAAACCACACGTGGATACACCGGTGTCATTTCATGGGTGACCGTTAGACCGAGTCTTCTAGAAGGCATGCCCTAACACAGTTGTTCTGTTTGACGATTGTTACATACCGTTCGATCGGGGCGCTTGGACGATTAGGATGTCTTCGTGAGAGCGATCCGCGAGTAGGCTATTATGCGGCATGATTGGCCATGCTTGCTTTGGACAAACTATAAACACTGGGCGCTCCCCTGTTGCGAGTGTCACGACTCACGAGTTCAGTGGGCCATATCCCAGTGTCACGTCCCCATTACTTCTCTTCCTCCCCGTACTTCTCTTCCTTCCCCTCGAAGCCACTTTCCCCACTTCACTCCCATCCTACCGTAGCGGAAAGCCGACGGCGCCTCCATCCCAATCCCCTCTCCGGCAGCCACCCCCTCCCCTCTCACCATGGGTTCAAGGGGAGACAGCGAGGAAATGCGTCGTGACGACAGGGATGGTGATTTCGATAGTCATCTCATCTCTATCTCTATCATCCGTGGCCAGTTATCTATGTTTTGAGCTATATCTAATCTATTTACTCATGCGCGTATGATGTGTTAGGCCAACCAGACGATGTATGACTCTGACTATCACGGTTTAGCGGATGAAGACAGTCCTCTGCTATGTAAACATGGATATGTGCCCGCTAAATTTGTAGCATTCGAAGGACGAAACACACGCAGGAGGTTTCTACGGTGTCATACATCGTGCAATGATGCAAGGCGGAAGTTGCGGTGTTGTCAAATGGGTAGATCCAGAGTGACCAAATCGATGCAGAAAACGCTAGAAACACTATGGGAAATGACTGTTGAGTTGAAAGAATCCGTATTCAGCTCACTTCTTGACAGTGTTGAGATGAAGCTATGGGAACCAGTTGACACGACCAAGCATAAGCGAGATCTCAGGTGGGTGCAAGATAAGGTTAGCAAAGTCGAGAAGGAGAGGGACGCGGCATTGGCCCTGAAGGCTAAAGCAGAGCAAGAACTGACTCAAGCAAGGAATGATCTTCACCAGGCCAAAGTCCTGCAGTTCACAACGACGAGTATTGACAAGTGCATGAGGAAAAATGCAGAGAAACAATTGAAGCTGTGCAAGGAAGATGCTAAAAGGAAGGAGCAGACGATTCGATCCTTGCTCTCGCAGGAAGATGCGCATCGGGCTAAGATTAGGACGATCAAGGAGATGTGTGATAATTAGTTCTATTTAGCTTAAGCTCCATGACTTTTTAAGTTGTAATAGTTGTACTTGTTGACCTAGCGATCTGAACTATTGGTCCCGGAGTCCTGGGAGGAAAAAATTGCTCTCCTGTTAGTCTGTCTTAACCCCGCATTACTTCTTTTGTCTGACCAATGCCTCTTGGATATTCCGCTCGTCGCTTCGTTGTCCTCGTGTACAAATAGGAGGCGCCACAGCATGTCGCTTCGTCGTCCATCCCCTCTTCCTCTCCTATCTCCACCGCGTTGTCGCTTCGTCGTCCATCCCCTTGCTCCCTCTCCAATATCCACCGTGCCGCCATGGAGATGCCCTCGCTGAACTTCTACGAGGCGGTGATGTTCGCGCACTTTGACATCCTCGCGCCGCCGGCCGTGATGGTGCCCCACGGATGGCGCATCAGCTACGCGGGGTGCCGGTGGCTCTGCTCCCTGGCCGAGCCGAGATGGAGAGCAAAATCGCGGCACGCCGCCGCCAGATGCCCGCGTGGAAGAGGATGCTGCCCCGGTACGCGGCGGCCATCCCGTACTGGCCGGCGTTGTTTAAGAAGGAGCAGAAGGCCAAGATTGGCAACCGCATCATTGACGGGCGCATGGTGCACCGGGATCTCTGCAACCGAGAAAGGCGGGAGAGGTTCTGGTCCATCCCTGGACGGACCAAGTACACCGTCATCACCGCCGCTCGCCGCGAAGAGGTGCTCCGTCTCACAAACAATGCGGAAATCGTGGAGGTTCCGTCCGACGACGAGGAAGCCGGCGGCTCGGAGGACAGTGGCAGCGGAAGTGAAATTGTTGACTAGTGGTTGAATTAATGTAGGATGTGAAATCGCACCTTTGGTTAGAAGAATTTGTGGTTGAATTAATGAAATGCCTCGATTTAGATCTCTGTGTCGATTAATTTGTGAAAGAATTTGTGATTTAGATCAATTTATGCCTCGATTTAGATATCTGTCCCGGATTGGGAACGTGACCGTGGACCAAAGACACCTTTTCTACTAGTGTATTCTGACATTGGTGGTTTGTTTAAATGTAATCTACGTGGATTGTGCCGCATGCAAATGGCACAACCATAATTTATAAAGTGGAAGCACGTACACCCGGTTACTGGAGATCCGGGAGCTTCGCCAGATGCAGGGGATGCAGGAGAAGAGGGGCAGTGAGATAGACGGGCTCAAGATTAGGCCAGAAAGTGGTACCGATTTCCTCCTCATCTGGGCATTATCAGTGAGAACATTGTTGTTTATGTTGCCACGTCGTTGTGCAGCATCTGAAATAAGTTGCCGCTTTGTGGAGTGTGGCAGCTTAAATAATTTATTTCTGTGCCACTTACATTCCGTCGTATTTGGAGACCTCCCGCCCCTCAGCAATCGTGGAACCGGTGTTGAGTGTTTTCAGATAGCAGTGGCACAATCACAATTTCAGATTCAACTACTGACTCGGGCGTTTCCAAACCCTAAGTCATGGTACATTTTACTCAGAGAACGTGGGTAGATTGTTTCGCCCAGCAACGTGCCACACACAGATCTCCAGAATTTAACAGAATTACATATGTAGGTTCAAGTTCAACACATTACTATGCATCTTCATTGCTAGCAGCCTGGGGGCCAAGCCTTCACGTCCACTAGCTTCTTCATTTCCTGCCTTCTTCCTCTTCCTCGGTGCCAATTTTCTTAGCTTCACGTACTCTGCATCGCCGGGACAATGGGTACCAGAATCGTGTTCAGCATCATCTTTCCACTCGTTTTTAATTTTTTCGGGCAGCAAAATGACATCTTTCCACTCATTTTTAATTTCTTCGGGCATCAAAATGACTGACCCGGCAGTCATGTTTCTAACCTTGCGGCGCTTCCTGTCAAAGAAACAAGACTGTTGCATAACTGCCCAATATCTACAGATTAAATAAAATAAAAAATACAATTCAGCACAAACATGCGAACCCCAAGAGACCTTTTCTTACCAGGAGCTAATTGGGTTCGAGCAACCACCCTGTCCAAGAATAGAAGGGCGACTCCCAGTTGCAGCAGCTTCCACATCCATTATATCACATTTCAGCTCAAACATGGCAGCCGAAGCATACCTTTTCATCAACCCAATTAGCTGACTATCACACGTTAGAGGAACCATGATGCCACGTTCATCCATGAAGCTGAACTTTGCAGTCTGCTTCGGCCATAATTCATCATGATTACACAGAGCAGCAACCATACCAGATATAGTGCAGATCTGCACAGGCGCTTCTTCCATCGTGAAACAATGGTGTCCATACCACTTTCCCTTAGAGTCGTACCTATAGAGGACTACCGTAACCAGGTAAGGGGGTCCATGGAGATCCCACTTGACAGAAAACTGTGGACAAAATATGTTTGTCAGCGTTGGGTTAACAAACAATTTGAGGTTTAGTAGCCAGCTAGCAGTTATAATTAGTGCAAATAGCAAAGAGAAGGGTAGCTCACCCGCTTGTAGCCAGAACTTCTTCTTCCTTGATAGTAGGATCTGCCATCCTCCGAGCTGCTCGGCTCGTTGGCAGCGGAGGCGGGCTAGAGCCTCGCAACGACGGCTATGGAATGCGCCATTGGAGCTCGGGATCAGCGACTGGGCGCAGCAACTGGGCGCAACAACTTGGCGCCAGAAGTCAAATGTCCGAAGGGATCGTCTTGCCTGGAGGGTGGATTCCGATGCCGCCGATGCTAGGGGAAATGTGGGAATGGATTTGTGAAATTGGTCAACGCATCCAATCCATTTAGCTACTCGATTTGCCTAAGAGGTTGCCGCGTTGGCGCTCGTGTCACGGACAGTTGACCGACATGAGGGTCCTGACCGTCTACTTCACGGGGCAGTTTAACGGAATGTTTGAATTTGGCAGGGGTGAGATGAGTTTGCCTCGAAATGGCCCCTCTCAGTAGTTGGCGGCCCAACTTTTCGAAATGCGACAATTTCAGGCAACTTAGGTACCGCCATGCACTGGCCTACGAACTTTGGTACCGCAGACAAACACCCCCACCCTAGCCTACCTCTGGCTCTGCTCTTTGGCGTATATATTCCCCATGAAACCCTAAGACTCGGAGGGCGACCACAGAAAGATTTCGCTGCCTCTACGGGTCAGAAAACTACAGAAAGAGAAAGAGCTCTTCGGTAGGCAGAAATCTGCCGGGGAAATTCCTTCCCGGAGAGGGGAGATCGTTGCCATCAAGACCACCATCAAGCTGGACTTCATCGGTATCTCCATCATCATCTCCACCAGCACCATCATCACCACTTCATACCGCTGTAACACTTGGGTTGAATCTTGCATAGTTCTTAGGGGAAACTCTCCCTGTGTTAATTACTTGTTGTAGTTGATTCTATTGAGTGGAACCATTGAATTATTGTTATGTTCAGATTGTTAATTATCATTATTTCATCTCTGATCTTGATCCATATGATGTCTTGTGGGTAGTTCGTTAAGTTCTTGAGGACATGGGAGAAGTCATGTTGTTAGTAGTGGAATTGTGTTGAGAAAGATTCAATGGTTTGTTATTTAAGTTGTGGTGTTATTCTTCTAGTGGTGTCATGTGAACTTTGACTACATGACACTTCACCTTTATGGGCCTAGGGGAATGCATTGTGTATTTGGATACTATTCGTAGGGGTTGCTAGAGTGACAGAAACCTAAACCCCCATTAGGAAACCTTTGCGCAAGGGAGTGTAGGATCTTAGAGTTTAAGGCCGGGGTTAGGTTTTTTATCTTAATTACTTTCTTGTACTTGCGGATGCTTGCAAGGGGTATAATCACAAGTATGTATTAGTCCTAGGAAGGTCAGTACATTAGCACAGGTTCACCCACACAACACTTATCAAACTAAAGAAGATTAATCAACTATATGAAGTGAAAGCACTTGATGATATTCACATGTGTCCTCGAGAACGTTTGGTCATCTTAAGTAATACAACTGGCTTCTCCTTTGCTAAAGAAAGGATTGGGCCACTTGCTGCATCTATTATTATTGTCTTTTATTTACTCATACTTTATTTATCTGCATTATCAAAAACCCCTAAAATCCGTTTGCTAAGTATTTACAGAGAATTCCTACTCCAAGCCACTCGTCCACACCTTCTGCTCCTTGTTGGGTTTGACCCTCTTATCAAAATACTGCGATACACCCCCTATACTTATGGGTCAAGAAGATGGCGGCGGCTACAAACTCTTTCGTGGAATTTTGATCGGGTACTTAGGGTTTTCGACCCGTGAGACTTTTATAGGCGAAGGGGCAAGGTCGGTGGAGTACCAGGGGGCCCACACCAGGTGGCAACAAGGCTAGGGCTGGCCGCGCCACCCTAGGGTGTGGCCGCCCTGGCTCTCCTCTTCGGCTCCCCTCCAGATTCCGTATTGCTTCGGGTAAAATATTGACTTGGGCTTTTGTCCGGTACAGTTCTAAGAATATTTCCTTACTAGCTTTTCTGAAACCAAAAACAGCAGAAAACAGGCAACTGGCACTATGGCATCTTGTTAATAGGTTAGTTCCAGAAAATGTGTAAAAATACTCCAAAGTGTGGACAAAACATAAGAAAGTAGATATAAAACAAGCATGGAACATCAAAAATTATAGATACGTTTACAACGTATCAGCGCCATCCCGACATCACCGCAGGGAGACAAGATGAGGTATGTTCTGCGAATGCAGTTCACCACCTCCAATAATGAAGCTGAATATGAAGCCTTACTCCACGGGATGAGTATGGCAAAAGCATGCGGTGCAAAGCGACTCGTCATCTACGGCGACTCCAAACTGGTGGTCAACCAAACAATGAACGAGTGTGATGCTCTGAGCGACAACATGATCGCCTACCGCAGCCTCTACGACACACTCGAGGGAGACTTTGATGGCTGTGAGCTGCGGCACGTTGGCCACGAGAGCAACAAGGAGGCAGACACACTCGCCAACATCGGGTCCACTTGTGCCCCAGTGCCACCCGGAGTATTCTTAGAGCGCATCTGCGAGCGCTCCATTAAGCCTAAGAGTCCAAAGCATAAAACTAGCACGTTGAAGCACTCGGGGGCTACGCCACCCAACGAGCCAACGGCACTCGACGGCATGGACCAGTCATAGGACTCGAAGGCCCCATGGAGGTCATGAGGATCGAGCCACCCTGGACGCAACCATATATCGCATACTTGCTTAGCAAAAGGTTGCCAGATGACCCGACTGATGTGCGTCATATAGCACGACGATCCAAGGCATTCACTCTTATCAATGGCGAACTGTACAAGTGCAGCATCACAGGAGTCCTCCAACGGTGTGTCTCCAACGGGGACGGAAGAGCCATCCTCCTCGACATAGATGAAGGCACTTGCGGCCATCATCCTGGCAGTCGCGCCCTCGTCGCCAAAGCTCTACGAGCTGGATTCTATTGGCCAACGGCGATGCGTGATGCTAAGGACATCGTCCAGCGATGCAACGCTTGCCAGTGATCCGCGGACAAGCCGCACACACCTGGCACCGAGCTCAGGCCAATACCTGTGGCTTGGCCCTTCGCACAATGGGGACTCGACATGGTCGGCAAGCTACAAAAATCTTCACCTGGAGGATACGTCTACCTCCTCATCACAGTCGACAAATTCACAAAGTGGATTGAGGCCATGCTGGTAACAAACCAATCAGGGGCAGCAGCCATAAAATTCTTTGAGTCCATCGTCTTTCGTTTTGGGGTGCCACACAGCATCATCACGGACAATGGGACAAACTTCATCTCCAAAGAGTTCTAGGATTTCTGCGAAAACCTGGGAATCAACATCAGCTATGCCTCGGTAGCACATCCTTAGACTAACGGTCAAGTCAAAAAGGCCAATGGCCTTGTCTGCGGCGGGATCAAGAAAATGCTCCTCTGGCCACTCAAAAGAGTTGTTGGGTGCTGGCCCGAGGAGCTGCAACAGGTATTATGGATCCTGCGCACAACTCCAAACAACACTATAGGATACACTCCATTCTTCATGGTACACGGTGCTGAGGCGGTACTACCCGCAGAGGTGTGCTACAAGGCCCCACGGGTAGTAGCATATAGCGAGGCAGAATCAACCCTCGCACCTGAAGACTCCATCGACCTCCTCGATGAGGCACGTGAGATTGCGGCAGAGAGATCCACGATCTACCAACAGAACCTCCGCAATTACTACAACAGAAGGCTACGCCCTAGATCCTTCGTCGAAGGAGACCTGGTCATGTGACTGAAGCAGCAAGGGCACCTCAAATTCGAGTCCCCTTGGGAAGGACCTTATCTGATTATCCAAGTAATCCTAGGTGGCGCCTACCGCCTTAAAGACGTAGAAAGTGGAGTCGCAAACTCCAACCCCTAGAACATCGCGCAGCTATGTCGTTTCTACCCCTAGATGTTTTTACTTTACAAATAAGGCTATTCAGTCAGCCTACTTAGCCACACATTGTACCTCGTTGCGTCTCCTTTGTGTCTCTATTTTACTTGCAATTACATTGCTCGGGGGCTACGGCACCCCTTTAACCTCGTTACACGAATAACACAATATCCCGAGTAGCTGACGCACTATCAATCGAACCCTTGGCAAAATCAACCCATCTGCAATGCACCTGACAGGTTGACAAGGTGCTGAGATGAATATACGTCAGGCTAACGAAAAGGAACTGTAGAGTACAAAAACACTCGAAAAATATACAAGCTAGCAAGCTCTTTACATATTAATGGGTATAAAAAACACACCCGGCACAATTCTATGAACTTTACAACACCTATGCATTTAATGTGCAGGACCATATTATCCTACTGCTACAAAAGGAGAACATTCGTCTGCTCCTCAAAGAAATCGACAATATCTTCGGCTAGTTGATCAACCACCCGGTAGTGTGGCACCATGTTCCATGTCATCCCTTCTGGTGGAGGTGGTGGACTAGCGGCAACAGCCATGAAATCCATATCTGGACGGTGCAGGCGAACAAGCGCCAACACAGCCCTGGCACTCGTGACCAGCTACTGGCCCATGCACTCATGGACTGCGCCGATATCTTGAAACTTTGACAGCAATGCTAGCAATTTTGAAGGCACCACATCCAGGGGAAACATCACCTGGAAAATATGCTTCAGGCATGACTGCGACTTCTTCAAGTACTGCAGCACTCGTGGTGTGTGATCCTGCAGTGTCCCCAAAGCGACTCCATGATCGCGGTCCACCCAGAAATACTTGCTAGCTTCCAGCTGCTCCTGGGTCAGGTCATTCAGTCGAATGGCAACTCGGTCCCTCTCATCCTGTGGGTGACGAGCACTAACAACTACAAGAAGCAGAGACAAAGCACAAGGACAAAGCGCCGCCACGAATGGCTAAGAAAGGATAAGAGGCTAGAGAACTAACACTTAAATTTCTCATTCAACTGAGCCACCTCGCCCAGAAGGTACTTCTCGCACGCACCGGCCTTTTCAACCCTCGACTTCCACACATCTGCGTTACCACGGATTATGGGCATCTCTCGCTCCAACTGCTTTATCCGGTCGCGCAGTCGCACGAGCAACGACAACTCCTCCACTTTTGAATGTGGTCACGCCACAGTTTCATTGGTGGGAGGAGAGTCAGGCGGACCACTCGAAGGACCCTATTACAGCCAAAGAAAAGATGCAAATAAGGCCAACCATTTCATCAATAAACAAGAACAATGATTCCAAGTTCAACAAGTTTCAAAAGGGATACTCCCAAAATAGCACAATTCAACAAGGAAAGCTAGACTATTACAAAAGGCAGCCAGGCAAGGCTCTACTGCTTCGTTTTTGCACTCGGGGGCTTCCTCGAATCTGTAGCAGTCTCTGATGCTACAGACTTCCCAGCTATATCCCCGGACGCCGCAGCTTTTGCCATCTTCAGCCGTTGCAGCTCCACCGAATAAGTGGCGAGTGTCTCAATGAGTCGAGGCCCATATTTACTGCAACTAGTGGCGAAGGGAGCAAACACTACCTGCTGGCCATTCATGGTGATCGGCATCACCGAAGATACTTCGCTAGGATCCAGTTCAACGCCATGAGCTTGCGCCATCGCGAGTCCCATGGTCGCTCCAACTGCCTGCTGTGAGTTCTTGAAGTCCATTGGCACGCCTTCTGTGGAGGATTCCACCAAGCCATCAAGATTCTCGATTAACTTGGCCTTGGGGAGCATCTTCTCTCGAAGACGGCCCAGCACGCCCTTGACCCTCTTGAGTGTGTCCTCGACAGAGACGCTGCGGTCTTCGACTGCAGTCACGGCACCGGCTAAGGCATCTGCGTGGGTCAAAGCCTGGGCGTCAAAGTCCACGCCGGCAGCATCTGCAAAATATACATATGAGCACAATAGCATGAAAGCAACGTGCATGTCAAAGGCAAGTTAAGCAATATCATACCCGAGAGCGCTTTCACGGCAGAGAAGAGTTGTTATACAAACACTTTCTCCCTCTCAGCGGTGGAGGAGCGCAAATCTTCCTCACGCTTTTTCGACTCCTCAAGAGCCTCGAGTGCCTCGTTGCGTTTCTTCTCTGCTGTGGCAAGTCCCTTCTTGAGGGAGTCGACGCGACAAAGAAGATCATTATTCTGACCTACAATGGCAAAAATTGAGCCTACCAACCTCTATGCAAACGGAATGGAGATAACAGTATAAAACTAACCTTGGAAAGCATGGTGGCATGTTTCCAGCACAGCATGCTATCGACCCAAGGAAATGATCTGCTCGGCGAGGCGAGTAGAACCCTTCACAATAGGCTACAAGAAAAGGTAAACAGTGTGAGCATTAACACAAAATTCAACCGCCAACGGCACGAGAAAACTCATGTGTCCCTCCAGGGACTCTGAAGATTCTTTCTGAATCAACGTTCGGGCAAAAATTTGATGCTCCTCGGCGTGGGGGAGCTCGAAGAGTTGGCACCAGAATGGGCCACCACCGGAGGAGAAGGAGATGGTGCCACCACCTCCTTGTCTTTGGAGTCTACGACTCTAGACTACTTAACAAATTGACAATCATCGGAAGATGATGACGCCGTTTGACTACAAAAGTATCCAACCTACTTCAGAAGAAGATATTTTGGGAAGACAAGACAAACTCACAAGAATATGAGTACATACCTGTCAAAATTTTCGAGGTCAAAGGAATCCCCAGATGACTCCTTCGGTAGCCACAATTTCTTCCGCGATGGAGGAGCCATGGTGCGTACAGGCACGGCAGGGATTGGCTCCTCTGATGTAGCAGGAGGACCCTCCGGCGTCATCGGTGAACAGGCATTCGAGTCCTCGCTTCAGGAGCACTTGCGAGTCCTGTGCCCGCTAGAGTCGGGGGCTTCTTGCTCCTCCCCAATAGGACGGTGGAGCCCGATTCATCTTCCTCTTCCGCTTTGCGCGGAACTATTCCCTTGGGCTAAGGAGGCAAGTTGGCAGCCACTTTCCAGTCCTGAAACTGAAGGAGTTATGCCCTAGAGGCAAATAATAAAGTGTATTATTTGATATATCTCCTGTATGTTCATAATACGTTTCATACTGTGTTATAACTGTGTTAATACGAAACGTTAATACACGTGTGGTATGTAAACAAACCGTGTCTCTAGTTACCTCTAGTGAACTAGTTCATTGGTCATGAGGATGGTCTGTGTTTCAAGATCATGGGCATTTATGCCAACTGACAATGAGGTCATGTTATTAGTTGAATAACATGATAGACAAACATCCGACCGTTATATCATAATGAGATCTAGTTACAAAGTTCACCATTGATGATAAAACACAGAGAACCTCGCAACCTATTCCTTTGACTGTGAGGTAATGCAAATCACCATTTTAGAAGAAGCTTAGATGGTTATCAAGAATCATCTCGTAACAGGGTGATAAAAAAGGTGCCACTCAGGTTTTCCGAAGGAATGCGTAGAGGAGTACATATCAAGACCACGATTTGTCTAGTCCATGTAACGGATAGATACATGTGGCCATCTCGGTGACATTGCATTAATGAAGCTTGCAAGCATGTGACTAGGTCACGGAATGCAACGACATTAGAACGAGAAAACAAGTTCATCGGCAACGAGATCGAACTAAGGTATAGAGATACCGAAGATCAAGTCCTGGATGAATTAGGTATCGTATGACAAAGGGAATGGGGAACGACTATCTCATGGTTCGAGCGATTGTATTCGTGAAACACACGGGGGTCACATGGCCATCCAGGTCCCTCTGTTGATCATTGATATGAGAGTAGTCTCTATCATGTCCGGAGTGTTTCCGAACCGAAGGATGTCACGCTTAAGGGTAGGGATGCTTAGGGTAGATGAGGCATCGTATGAGAAATAGAGAGAGAGAGACCGGAATAGTTTTAGTAACACCCGATGGAGATCGGAAAGGGGTCCGGAAGTTGTTCCGGAGTGAAGGAATAAATAATATGTGTATTTGAATGTTAATTGGAGAATTAATATTAAATATATATTTTATTTTATTTTTAAAGGCACTATATTGCTAATGGGCCTCACCCGAAGGGAGGCCCAAGTGGGCAAGGCGCCTAGGGAGTGGGGGCCGGCCGGCCTAGGGCTGGTGGGCCGCCCCAGTGGGGCCCACCTAGGGCCGGCGGCTGCCCCAAGGTGGCCAGCGGGTGTGGGGATTAGTCCCACACCACCTGGCCCCTGGGTGGCGCACCCCCCCACTATATAAAGGGGTCCCTCCTCCCCTTGGAAAACACCCATTCCTCTCATTCTTTCTCTCTCATCTGCTGAGGACTTCCCTGTAATATTGGGGAGGACCTCGTGGTTGAGTTCTCCACCTTCACACTACCATCGTGTGATCGGAGATCCGGCATCTACTTCTTCCGCTGCTCGGCTGGATCGGAGCATGGTTGACGTCCCCTACACCGGACGTGTGACGAACTTCGGAGGCACCACATTTGGGGTGCTGCTCGTCTTCATCAATATACGCCTTCTTGCGTAAGGCGTGCCTCTCTCTGCAAAGGTATGAATACTGTATTCCTTCTCCATTACTTATGTCTACATAGTATAGATCCTGGTATTAGTATTCGAGTAGATAGAATTTTTTTGTTTTCTGCTACTGAACCCTTTAGTGGTATCAGAGCGGGTCTATGGGTAGACATGTCGTACGGATAGAACACATAGCAATATGTGGGCATTGATTCTCTAGTTGCTACCCTCTATTTGTGTCATTGTTCATATCACGGCACTGTTTGATAAAGTGGCCCCCAACCGACCTCACGTGGTGATTCACGAGACTGGTCCACAAATCAAAGTGGCTTAGGGGTGTCTGTCTCTCTGCAGTAGTTGATATGGCATTGACACTGGAGGGCCCTGAAAAGGGAAGAAGAACGACAATCATTGAATCCATGTTGTGGCTCAACGTTCGTAGGTGGGAAGGGGTTCTACTACAAAAGCCCTAAAGCCGCGTAAAACAGGCAATAGTTAATATAGAGGCGTCTATCTTCCTTATTGCATAGGGGCAAGTATTATAACATGGCATTGACAAGTTTGTGAAACTTTAAGGCTGTTGATGATGATCATAAAGCTACAACCATGTTATAACACTTTACTTATGAAGCATTACTTATTATGCTAGTATACTTACTAGACGGTAGCATGATAAGATAATCCCTCATAGTATTCCAGTTATCATATTCCCCTTGTGTGTGCACCACCAAGAAAGTTCTTCGGTATGAGGCCGGCCGTGATGATCGGGGGTCAGACATATCTATGTTCGCATACAGTGGGTGCAAGCCATGTTGCACTGCGAATACACATGAGTTAGAACTGGCGAGCCTAGCATGTACAGACATGGCCTCAGAATACAAGAGACTGAAAAGTCGAGCATGAATCACATAGTTGATGTGATCGACATTAGTGAATGTCCACCTTTGATACTGCACTGATGACCGTGATGATCGGGGGAGGTGCAGGGGATAGGGTTCATGTGATCACTAAACGAGTAGAGGGATGTTCGTTTAAGTGGGAGTTCCTTTGTTAAAATTTGAACTCATTATTATGAACATAGTCTAAACACTTTGCAAATCCTTTGTAGATGTCTCGCCCACCCACCTTCAACCTTAGCACTTTCCTCGAGAAGGACAAGCTGAAAACTGATGGAACCAACTTCACCGCATGGTTCCGCAATCTTAGGATCCTCCTAGTCCCCTACAAGTTGACTTATGTCATCGAGGCTGAGCTTCTGGCCAAGCCTGCAGATTCCGCCTCCCAGGACGAAAAGAATGTCTGGCAGTCCAAGGCGGACGATTTCTCCCTCATCCAGAGTGGAATGCTCTATGCCATGGAGCCGGAGCTTCAAAAGCGTTTTGAGAAGATGAATGCTTTTGAGATCATTAAGTATCTCAAAGCCTTCTTTGCTCCACAGGCTCGTGCAGAGAGGTATGATGCTTTCGAGCTCTTCTTCTCTGCTAAAATGGAAGAGCACGGCAGCATTAGTGAGCACGTGGTCAAAATGTCTGTCTACGTTAAGCGCCTGAATGCCCTAGATTGCAAAATCCCGGAGGATCTTGCTATAGATAGGGTGCTGCACTCGCTGCCCCCTAGCTATAAGAGTTTTGTGGTGAACTACAACATGCAAGGGATGACTAAGACCCTTGCTAAGGTGTTCGCCATGCTCAAAACTGTTGAGGTTGAAATCAAGAAGGAGCACACGGTGTTGATGGTCAACAAGACTACCAACTTTAAGAAACCAGGGCAAAAGGGAAAAGGCAAGGGTAAGAAGTCTAAGAGGGATAGCAGGTTTGTTCCTAGCACCTCGAAGACTGTGAAGCCTGGCCCTAAGCCCGGCACTTCATGCTTCTACTGCAAAGGGGATGGGCACTAGAAACGCAACTGCCCTAAGTACCTTGAAGACAAGCGAGCTGGCAAGATAGCCATCCAGGACAAAGGTATATATGATATACATGTTATATGTATTCCTTACAAGCGCCAGGAGTAACACCTGGGTATTTGATACCAGATCTGTTGCTCACATTTGTAACTCTTAGTAGGATCTGTAGACTAGGAGGCGCCTGAGGAAGGACAAGGTGACGATGCGCGTCGACAATGGTTCGAGAGTCATAGTGATGGCCATCGGCACCCTGCATCTTCGTCTACCGTCAGGATTATTATTGGTTTTGAATAAATGCTATTATGTACCCGCACTGAGTATGAATATTGTGAGTGGGTCTTGCTTGTTGCAAGACCATTATTAGTTTAAATCAGGAACAAGTGGTTGTTCAATTTATATGAATGATGTTTTCTATGTTCATGCTCCTGTATATGATGCTTTATTCTTACTTGATCTTGATTGTGATACACACATCCATAGTGTTGATGCTAAACATTGTAAGCACAGTGAAAATAATTCCATGTACATATGGCATTGTCGTCTTGGTCATATTGGCATAAAACGCATGAAGAAGCTTCATTCAGAAGGGCTTCTTGGATCATTGGATTTCGAATCCCTTGATACATGTGAGCCATGCCTCATGGGCAAGATGACCAGGACACCATTCTCCGGTATAGTGGAGAGAGCTGTGGACCTACTTGGGATCATACATACGGATGTATGTGGACCAATGAGTGTCTCAACACGCAATGGTTATCGTTACTTTGTTACCTTTACTGACGACTTGAGCAGATATGGATATATATACTTGATGAAACACAAGTCTGAAACCTTTGAAAAGTTCAAGGAATTTCAAAAAGAGGTAGAGAACCAACTGAACAAGAAAATCAAGCACCTTCGATCGGATCGGGGAGGCGAGTATTTGAGTTATGAGTTTAACATGCACTTGAAGGACTGTGGGATCATCCCACAGCTTACGCTAGCCGGAACACCACAGCGTAATGGTGTGTCGAAACGCCATAACCGAACCCTATTGGATAGTGTACGGTCCATGATGTCTTTAACTGATTTGTCTGTGTCTTTTTGGGGATACGCGTTAGAAACCGCCGCTTTTATTTTAAACCGAGCATGATCCAAATCCGTGGAGACAACCCCATATGAGATATGGTATGGGCAGAAGCCAAAGTTGTCTTTTCTGAAAGTTTGGGGATGTGAGGCGTATGTTAAGAAACTGCAGCCTGACAAACTCGAACCCAAATCGGAAAAATGTATCTTTGTAGGATATCCAAGGGAAACTATTGGATATACCTTCTACAATCAAGCCGAAGGCAAAACGCTTGTCGCAAAAACCGGCACCTTTCTCAAAAAAGAGTTTCTTGCAAAAAGGGTGAGTGGAAGGAAAATTGAGTTCGATGAAATTGTTGACCCTTCACTCCGTATTCTGAGTAGCGCAACGGAAGCAGTTCCAAAACTGCTCTCCAACATGGAGGAAGAGCCCACTGATGCTAATAAAAACAATGACATCGAGACTCCTGAAGTTCGCAGGTCTACAAGGGTTCGTGCCACTCCAGATTAGTACAGTAGCCTTGTAATGTCTATCATCTTAGATGATCAGGAAGAACCTGCAAACTACAAAGAAGCTATGGATAGTGCTGACTCCGAGAAATGGCTAGAAGCCATGAAATCTGAAATAGGATCCATGCATGAAAACCAAGTTTGGACCTTGGTGGATCTTCCAGAGGGTCGGAAGGCCGTGGAAAATAAATGGATTTTTAAGAAAAAGACAGATGCGAATGGTAATGTAACCATTCACAAAGCTCGACTTGTTGCAAAGGGGTTTCAACAAATTCAAGGAGTTGACTACGACGAGACTTACTCTCCCGTAGTGATGCTTAAGGCTGTCAGGATTTTAATAGCAATTCCTGCACATTTCGACTATGAAATTTGGCAGATGGATGTCAAGACCGCATTCCTCAATGGTCACATTGATGAAGAGTTGTATATGATGCAACCAGAAGGTTTTGTCAATCCTAAGGATGCTAGAAAGGTATGCAAACTTCAACGGTCCATATATGGATTGAAGCAAGCATCTCGGAGCTGGAACCAACGTTTTGATCAAGTGATCAAGAGTTTTCGGTTTGTCAAAAACCAACAAGAGTTTTGTGTTTACAAGAAAGAGAGTGGGAGCTCGGTTGTTTCCTTAGTAGTATATGTGGATGACATATTACTCATGGGAAACAATGTGGATCTTATGAATAGCGTGAAAGCATATTTAAGCAACCAATTTTCCATGAAGGATCTAGGTGAAGCTGCATACATACTAGGAATCAAGATCTATAGAGATAGATCAAGGAACCAAATAGCATTAAGTCAGAGTACTTACATAGATAAGATTTTGAAGAGGTTCAAAATGGAAAACACCAAGAGGGGTTTTACACCTATGATGAAGAATTGCAACTTGAGTATGACTCAATGTCCTGTAACAGACGATGATAGAGAGAAGATGTCTGACGTCCCCTATGCTTCTGCAATAGGATCTATCATGTATGCAATGCTTAGTACCCGACCTGATGTGGCATTGGCTCTTAGTTTGACGATCCAATATCAAAGTAATCCAAGACCAGATCACTAGACAACTGTGAAAAATATCCTAAAGTATCTGAGAAGAACAAAGGATATGTTCCTGATCTATGGAGGAAATGATGAAGCTCTAAACGTAACAGGTTACGTAGATGCGAGCTGGAATTCAGATCATGATGACTCAAAGTCTCAAACAGGATTTGTTTTCTTGGTGAATGGTGGGGCGGTAAGCTGGAAAAGCAAGAAGCAGCCGGTGGTGGCATAATCTTCAATGGAGTCTGAATACATTGTTGCAGCTGATGCAGCAAATGAAGCTGTTTGGCTAAGGAATTTCATCATCAAACTAGGAGTTTTTCCCAATGCACAAGACCCCGTGACGATCTATTGTGATAACACTGGAGCTATTGCAAATGCAAGGGAACCAAAAACTCATTCCACAGCCAAACACATCAAGCTTAGATTTCACGTCATCCGGCAGATTGTTGACGAAGGTGAAGTCAAGATTTGCAAAGTAGTTACGGAACTGAATCTAGCAGATCCTTTGACTAAAGCTCTCCAACATGACAAGCACGAACAACACCGAGATTCCATTGGTGTTAGGTTCCTGCCTATTGTAAACTAGTTTTATATACTCTAGTGCAAGTGGGAGACTGAAGGAGTTATGCCCTAGAGGCAAATAATAAAGTGTATTATATGATATATCTCCTGTATGTTCATAATACGTTTCATATTGTGCTATAACTGTGTTAATACCAAACGTTAATACACGTGTCGTATGTAAACAAACCGTGTCTCTAGTTACCTCTAGTGAACTAGTTCATTGGTCATGAGGATGGTCTGTGTTTCAAGATCATGGGCATTTATGCCAACTGACAATGAGGTCATTTTATTAGTTGAATAACATGATAGACAAACATCCGACCGTTATATCATAATGAGATCTAGTTACAAAGTTCACCATTGATGATAAAACACAGAGAACCTCGCAACCTGATCCTTTGACTGTGAGGTAATGTAAATCACCATTCTGGAAGAAGCTTAGATGGTTATCAAGAATCATCTCGTAATAGGGTGATCAAAAAGGTGCCACTCAGGTTTTCCAAAGGAATGCATAGAGGAGTACATATCAATACCAGGATTTGTCTAGTCCCTGTAACAGACAGATACATGTGGCCATCTCGGTGACGTTGCATTAATGAAGCTTGCAAGCATGTGACTAGGTCACGAAATGCAACGACATGAGAACGAGAAAACAAGTTCATTGGCAACGAGATCGAACTAAGGTATAGAGATACCGAAGACCAAGTCTCGGATGAATTAGGTATCGTATGACAAAGGGAATGGGGAACGACTATCTCACGATTCGAGCGATTGTATTCGTGAAACACACGGGGGTCACATGGCCATCCAGGTCCCTCTGTTGATCATTGATATGAGAGTAGTCTCTATCATGTCCGGAGTGTTTCCGAACCGAAGGAAGTCACGCTTAAGGGTAGGGACGCTTAGGGTAGATGAGGCATCGTATGAGAAATAGAGAGAGAGACCGGAATAGTTTCGGTAACACCCGATGGAGATCGGAAAGGGGTCTAGAAGTTGTTCCGGAGTGAAGGAATAAATAATATGTGTATTTGATTGTTAATTGGAGAATTAATATTAAATATATATTTCATTTTATTTTTAAAGGCACTATATTGCTAATGGGCCTCACCTGAAGGGAGGCCCAAGTGGGCAAGGCGCCTAGGGAGTGGGGGCCGGCCGGCCTAGGGCTAGTGGGCCGCCCCAGTGGGGCCCACCTAGGGTCGGCGGCTGCCCCAAGGTGGCCGGCGGGTGTGGGGATTAGTCCCACACCGCCTGGCCCCTGGGTGGTGCACCCCCCTCCCACTATATAAAGGGGTCCTCCCCTCCCCTTGGAAAACACCCATTTCTCTCATTCTTTCTCTCTCATCTGTTGAGGACTTCCCCGTAATATTGGGGAGGACCTCGTGGTTGAGTTCTCCACCTTCACACTACCGTCGTGTGATCGGCGATCCGGCATCTACTTCTTCCGCTGCTCAGCTAGATCAGAACCCGGTTGACGTCCCCTGCACCAGACGTGTGACGAACTTCGGAGGCACCACACTTGGGGTGCTGCTCGTCTTCATCAATATACGCCTTCCTGCGTAAGGCATGCCTCTCTCTGCAAAGGTATGAATACTGTATTCCTTCTCCGTTACTTATGTCTACATAGTATAGATCCTGGTATTAGTGTTCGAGTAGATAGAATTTTTTTGTTTTCTGCTATGGAGCCCTTTAGAAACAAGAACCAAGCATCAGTATAAGTTACAATGAGAAATCAATCGGAAAATAAGAATAGCTTTTAAAGGAAATCCTCCTTGGTGGTGTACTTGGTCACCCGGGATGGCTTGTAGAGAAGGGAGGCACGACTGAGTCACCTGGGAGATCCTCCTTGGTGGTGTACTTGGTCACCAGCCGAAACCTCATGTCTACTTCGCCAGAAGAAATGCCCTCTACAGAGATACGAGTTACATCAACAGCACCAGTCCAGCAACACATGGGGTGCGCGCTGGCCTGCAGCGGTTGCACTAGACAGCGCATCCAAGTGCGAATCAGATTAGCACCGCCTATCTCCTTGCCTATACGATGCTCCAAGTCACAGACACACTGGTATAGCATCTCTGTTTCTTCGGCTTCGTCGGGCATCACAACATTCTTCCACGACCTCCTCCTCTTGCAGGCCGCCACCGGATCAAAGGGTGCGAGTCCGTAGTGCTCTCGTCGACCTTCTAGTCGCGAATGTAGAACCACTTCTCCCTCCACCCATGGATGGACGCGGTGAGATTGATGGGAAAATAAGTGACATTGGAGTCGACGTGGATCCCGTAGCCTCCTATATCATAGACTACTAAACCCGAACCCGACTTACGTTTAAGCTTGAAGAGTTTTTTGAAGATGCCAAAGTGTGGCTCAATTCTGAGCCAGCACTCGCAAAGGGTAGTGAAGCAGGTGACATGGAGAATAGAATTCGGGGTTAGATGGTGCAGCTGGAGCCCGTAGAAACAAAGCAACCCCCTCACAAAAGGGTGAAGGGGGAGAGAAAGACCACGAATGATGAAAGCAAGGAACATCGCTCGAAACCCCGTAGGAGGACTGGGGATTACCTCGTCGCCGGGGATGCGGCAGTCATCTTCCATGGCGGGAAGCATCCCATCCTGACGCTAGGTGAAGATCTCTGATGGTTTGATGGAGGATGCACGCCACGACCCATTTGTGATGCGGGTTCCGGGGCCCTTCTTCTTCCCAGCTCCAGCGGCAGCACTGGTGCCCATGGTGGCAGGGCCTTTCTTCTTGGCCGTAGCAGTGGCCGCTGCAGATCTAGCGGTAGAGCTTCCCTTCTTCTTCCCCATATGGCGCTTGTGGTGGGAGCGCAGGAAGTAGCTCGGGAAATTGTGGAGTTGGTATAGTGCCACAAGAAAGATGAGAGTAGTGGAATAACACGAACAGCAGTGGCGGAAGTGCGCGGGCGAGTAGAAGATGTGGGGAATTACCGCACATCGGACCTCTACTTAACCTCATCGACGATGCCATCCAACGGCCAGAAGGAAATCAACTAGACACATGGCACAAATCAGTGTCGACGCGTGGAGATGGTAAATCATGAACCGTCGCTCCACTCCTCCCATTACGCGCGAGAATCGAGGAGACACAGTTAAAACAGAGATTAGGCACGCCTAGTCAAGTCCAAGTCAGAAAATGGGACCCACCTCTTCGTCACGTCCCGTCAAAACCGCTCACGCGGGCAACTGAGATCACCTCATCGTCAGCACTGACGTCATTAAACTCCAGCAGGAGCACTCTGTGACTACTCTAGTCCTTACTCGAGTCTTCGACTCCACCAAGCACTCGGGCTCTACTCCTAACAGGAACCCTGGCCCTGCACCAGAGAAACTTTGCAAGACATCCAAGCATTATGAGAACATATTTTCTCACAAAAACCCTTCACTTGAATCAACGATTCGACTGTGGACTTTGGGTTACTCCCATAGGGGGCACTGAAAGCACATTCGACTGAAATAAGCAAAAGACAACAGCAGTCACAAAATACTTATAGTCCCCACTCGAGTCTATGACTTGAATTGGCACTCGGGGGCTACTCCCATAGAGAGCTCTGGTCGTGCACCCTATGATTTTTTTTCTTACACATAACTGCGTGTTGACTACGTCCACACTCGAAAGCATTAGCGATTCCGCCTCATATATTCCCTATAAAGATATTACGTCTCCTGGGCCACCAGAATGATCTCTGCGGTGACAAAATTTGGATGCCACATCTACGATGTGAAGATAAGACCTAAATAAGGCCTGGCAATGCACCTGTTGTGCTCTACTAGATATAATCCGTGCCTGCAGGCATGATGAAAAAGCCTTGACGGACGCATCGAGTGCTCATACTTATACACTGGGATTTGACTCTATAAGACCTCCACAGCCTGAGTCGAAATACGCCGGCACGTTTCCGAATTCGAGTCCAGGGACTTGAGTTTGAGTAGATTGCATTATTTTACCCTAAGGCAGTTAACTAATCCCGATACATAGGATGAATTAGCCACGTATATCAACAATCCCTATGATATAAATTAGAACACTCGAAAACATGCTCGGCTATGCACCCGAAATACTTCATTAGTCTCCGCTTGAATCTGTGATTCAACCGGACACTCGGGGGATACTGACGTGGGCATACCTTATAGGTACTCGAGCTTAGCATATACGGTCCAATCTGGTAGAAGCCCACGGCGTTACCAAAGCCCAATCGAAGATTCGGGTGACCGAAGGAGACTCCGACTACTTGCAACACATGGCAAGCTCAAAGATAGAAAGTTCAAAGGGAAAAACCCTAACTTGTAATTGACTCGACCTGCTATCCTGAGACCTAGCCTATCTATATAAAGGCTAGGAGGGGGCGATGAGGAGGACAATCACAACCCTAGTTTCCACACCATCTCCAGATTGCATCTATGCACCCCCTATAACTTTCAACTCCCTCGATAATTCCAAGAGCAGACAAGTAGGAGTAGGGTCCTCTACGAGGCCCGAACCTAGGTAAACCTTGCATCCATGTGTGCTTGTTTGCTAGCCGATTGATTCCTCCCGCGCTCCCCTCTTCTCCAAAACCCAAGTCCATATCAATGGACATTGATGAGTTTAACCCTCGTCACTAGGTAATAATGTAAGATGATGAAATATTCTTGTTGCATTGCCATAGGGGTTGTGAATAGGATATTGTGTTAATGTTCACATGGATAACTATTGAATATGATGACCGTGGTTTTGTTGTTGTAATTTTCTTAGGAGGAATGTCAAGAATTGTTCATGTTCATCATGTGGACTAGTACTCTTTTTGAAAGTCAATATAGAACCGGACCTAGACGAGCTTGACTTGGTGTTTGATCGTACTCCCACCTACGCCAAGGTCTTGGATCAAGTGAGGATTGAATTGAAATGGATGGACCCAAATGATGTTGTTGAGTTGGAGGGAAGAAATAATGTGGGTTTGGGAATGCATATTTGTTGGCATACCATGTGTATATTCTCCGAGCCCCATTGGGTTGCATACAAGGAGGTGGTGGCCGAATCACTAGACAAAGCTCCTCAGATATTTTACACCAAGAAGGTTGATAGTAATTTGCACTTGGACTTGAACCGTCTTGCCTCCCCATTGGATTCTAGGAGTCCTCCACCCTTAAACCAAGAGGCATTGAGTGAACCTTCTTTGACCCAAACATTGAGCCCAATTTCAAAGAACCAAGACGAAGTATTGGAAGAGGACAATGATGATTATGGGAACAATGAGAATGAGGTTAACCTCCACAAAAAAATGTTGGAGATTTGAACAAATATATTACACAAGAGAACATGGACCGTGACATCCCATATACTCAAGGCTATGCATAAGACTCGGATGATGATGGTCCCAAAGAAGAAGTTAATGAGGAGGGGTTCACGGCTAAGGAGGCTGAAATCCATGATACCATACTGGGGAGGGACCATCGGATACCTTTGTTTTGTGATCTTAGTCTAGCGGATGAAACCACGATTGTAGGCAGCAAGGGCGTAGTGCTTGGACCAAGGACAAGTTCTTACCGGGCTGATAATCACGAGAATAATGGTATTTCTCACGGATCAAGGTTCAAGACCTTGTTGGAATTTAAGCAATGGATTAAGGACTTCTCGGTTACGCATCATCATCCTTACATGGTCGTGTAAATGCGAGGAGGATGGATGTCCTTAGATTGTGCGTGCAAGACCAGTCAAGGGAGGTCCCTATTGGCACATATCTAGTTGTGTATCAACTCACATGTGTCGAGGCCAAAGGGTGGATGGCAAGGATGTGAAGCACGAGAACCAATAACTCACCTCCGATTTCCTCGCTTATAGGCTTTCCAATGGCATCTCATCACTTCCAACAATGATCATAAAGATGGTGATGGAGCTTGTGAAAACTCTCTTTCACTACGACGTGAAGTGTAGGAAGGCATGGAAGGCTAAGAAAGTCGCATTCAAGATGTTGTACAGTGATTGGAAGGAATCTTATAACCTAATACCTAGGTTATTGGGAGCGATGGCCAATTCTAACCCGAGCATGGTTCATGTGATAGAACCTTATGGAAACAAGACAAGGATAATAAACAGAAGAACCGTTCGAGTATTGGGCTATGCATTTTGAGATTGCGATCAATGTGGTTGGTATTTTGAACATTGTAGGCCTGTCATCTCCTTCATGGCACCTTCTTGACCGGACAATTCAAGGGCTCTCTCTTGATTGCAATAGCTAATGATGCCAACAACCGGTTGGTTCCTTTGGCATTTGCTTTGTGGAGGCGGAAAACAATGATAATTGGGAGTGGTTCTTCCGTATTTTGAGAACCGAGGTATTACCCACTCAAAGGGAAATATGTGTCATCTCTGACCGTCATCAAGGAATTCTCAATGCGGTGATGATTGGCATTCCCGATCATGCTCCGTTGCACCATTGATGGTGCATGAGACACTTTTGTTCAAACTTCTATAGTGCATGCAAGAGAAAGGACTTGTCCGATGATCTACAAGATTGTTGTGTCGCTTTTACGGACCGTCGTTTCTCAACCTTATACAACAAATTGCTCTTCAACAAAGAACTCAATGCGGGTGGTTGATAGTTTCTCAATTGGAACATTGGAGATAGGATAACATGGGCATGATCTTTCGATGATGTTGGACGAAAGTATGGTCAATGATAATCAACATGGCAGAATGCTTCAAGAAGTTGCTCAAAGGTGTCCGTGCATTACCCATCACGGCAATAGTTCGATATACATTCGACAAGTTGAATAAGTATTTGATGGCCTTGTGTATGGCGCCCAGAAAAATGCTTGATGGCGGTGTTGATGTAGAGCTCGTTGGGAACCCCAAGAGGAAGGTATGATGAGCACAGCACCAAGTTTCCCTCAGTTATGAAACCAAGGTTTAATCGAACCAGTAGGAGCAAGGAAACACCCCAAAGGTGTTACTAGCTGAGCTTTGACAGGGCGCACTACCGGTGCTAGTAGCAACGTGGAGACCTGCACAACACAACCACAGAACTTTGTCCCCAACTTGCGATGAGGTTGTCAATCTCACCGTGTTTTGCGGAAAACAAAGGATTAAACGTATCGAATGGAAAGAAGTAATACTTTGTAGAAAGTAAACACAAAGCAGAAACAGTTTATAGATTGTATGTAAAGTAAAAGGACCGGGATCCATAGTTCACTAGAGGTGGCTCTCCTTAGATAGATAACATGCTGGGTGAAGAAATTACACAGCGGGGCAATTGACAAACACCGAGAAAGCAATACATGCATATACTAATCATCTTGACTCCTTTGAGACTTGATTGGGCATTACAACATTATACATAGACCGCCATCCAACTGCATCTATGACTAATAATCCACCTTCAGGTTATCATCCGAACCCCCTCCAGTATTAAGTTGCAAGCAATAGATTATTGCTTTACAAACTGCATGTAAAGTAAACAATATGATTGTTCTATGAACAAAAGATTGTTGTTTTCTCCCTAGTAACAACAACACATCTAGTACCTTAGAGATTTCTGTCACTTCCCCAGATTACCAGAGGCATGAACCCACTATCGAGCATAAATACTAACTCTTGGAGTTGCTAGCATCTACTTGGCCAAGATAGCTACTAACAACAGAAAGCATGCAAGATCACAAATAACAAAGACATGATAGAATCAATAATCAATCTGAAATAGCATCTCAATATCCATCGGATCCCCGCAAACACAACATGAAGAATTACAAATAGATGATATTGATCATGAACGGAGCTCATAAGATCTAGACATGAAAGCACAAAGGAGGAGAACCAGCCATTTAGCTACTACATGGATCTGTAGTCCAAGGATCAACTACTCACGCATCACACCGGAGGCTTGCATGGTGATGAAGAAGGCCTCCAGGGTGAATTCCCCTCTCCGGCAGGGTGCCGGGAAGAGCTTCAGATCCCTCCCGGTCTAGGGATGGAGATGACGGCGGCTACAGACTCTTTCGTGGATTTTTGATTGGGTCCTTAGGGTTTTCGTCCCGAGGGCAATATATAGGCGGAAGGAGAGGCCGAGGGGGTGCCGGGAGTAGCCACACCACCCCCTGGCGCGGGCCAGGCCTGGCCGCGCGGCCAGGTGGTGTCGTGGCCCCCTGGCCCCTCTCCGTCTCGTATTTTGGCACTTGATGACATCCGGAAAAATAGGCACTTTGGCTTTTGTCCCGTCCAATTCCGAGAATATTCATTTTCTGACTTTCCTGGAACCAAAAATAGCAGAAAACAGGCAGCTGGCACTATGGCTCTTGTTAATAGGTTAGTCCAAGAAATCATATGAAAAGTACTCCAAAGTTGGAACAAAACACAAGAAAGTTGATAAAACCAAGCATGGAACATCAAAAATTATAGATACATTTGCAATGTATCAACATCTCCAAGCTTAACTCCCGCTCGTCCTCGAGTAGGTAAGTGATAAAAAGAAAGAATAATTTTTGAGGTGACATGCACCATCAAAGACTTGATCAAAGTATTTGCAAAACATTCAAAGCTGGGATCATAGTACTTTAATCATAACATGAAAGACAAAGTTCTAGCAATAAGCAAAGAAACTATGATGCGACATGAAAAGGCACAAACAAAAAATTCATGAATAACAATGCTTTGCAAGACGTTTGTTTGTTTCACATAAAGAAAACGTAGCATAATAGTATTCAGATTGTCCCTCATAGAGTAGCAAATATAAATGCATATGACACCTTCAAAGTTCATAAGAGTGACTAGATACAATAATTTAAAACAAGTAATATTAAAGTATGCATCAATCAACTAGTCTTGGGACAATGCACATAGAACTAAGAATGGCCACTATGCTCTCAAAGTAAGTGCATAAAGATAGAAGGTGGAGACTCAATATAATGGTGGAAGAAAGGCCTTTTTATAAAAGGAAGTAGGGATTCAAGTCTCATAAAGAGCTTCCAAAAATTATGGTACTTATAGCTTTCAGCTCTCATTGCCCCTATCATAAGCATCTTGAAGTGATTAAGGTTAAAGTGAACAAACTATGGTGTACATGCTTGACGAAGTATAAGTCAGGAATCTCATGTCCCTTGTATACGAGAGCCGCTCCTCATGCTACTCAAGTTTAGTCACCGGTAAGTTCTTGTCATTGTAAGTATATGTGTATCATAGAGAACCGCCAACGGGGTACCCTTTGCCCGATGATACGGAAGAATCCCCATATCAAAATGACAAGGCAAGCAGACAACGAGCATCTCAACATTCTTCTTATTTACCATGGGAATATGGTGCTTTTTTCTCTCTTTCCTCTTTTCATAATATGTTTTTTTTTCTCTTTTCTCTTTTTTTCTCAATATAGGACTCTTTTTTTATAAGAAGAATGCTTCATAGACAGCTCATTATGGTTACGCTGCAGGTTTCCACCATGTCAGCATGGATTAGACCAGCGGCCCAGGCATTTCTCTAACACATATACATAACTCCATGGACTTAAAAGCTCCCCTTTCATTTCACACCGACATCATCCATATACAAAAGAGCATGATATCAACTAGGTACAAGTACCAAGTGCAATGTTGAAAGCGTTCCCCATGAAAGCATGGTTCTGCTAATTCCCAACAAATAAGTGCAAGAATATACAACATAGACGACACAATGGTTCAAGTTTATTAAGGGCAAGTAAAGTAAAGTGTGCCATCAAGTTCATGAGAGCTTTAATCACTAGTTTTCTCATAACAAGTTTAATTTGGAAGGTAAACAAAAGCATGAATATACTTGGAATAGCATAAGCTAGTAGGTAGGTATGGTGGACTCTTTGGAATAACTTGGCTTAGGGAGTTGGATGCATGAGTGGAACTCATACTTGGTTGTGGAGGCTAGCAAAAGACTGGGAGCATCAAACTAAGAGAGCAATAATGGCCATAATCATGCAGAGCGACAAAACATCATTGATCAAAGCATAAAGTGATACTACAAGTTGAAAACTAAGGGATCATAAAGGCTATGGTGACTTGAGATAGTCATAACATGGTGTGAGCATGTGCCAAGTCAACCCAAATAAAGCATCAAAGGAGAATACCACTATACTATGCTTTAATATGCTAAACAACGCATGATTCATCCAAGGCACATTAAGCAATCTCAATTGTTTATAACAAGTCATGCTACAGCAAATAAAACTAAGCATAAATCCCAAAAAATATCAAGCATGGCATGACAAAGCATAGGCCACAGTCAAAAACAAGCTCTTTTTACCACATAAGCATGAACTTTCCTACTCTTTTCCAAACCAAACCAAACTATTTGCAAAGCAATGTATGAAAGAGGGGGTCCAACCAATTTATTCAGAAAACTAAGCAAACAAAAGCAAACGAAAACGAAAAAGAAGACGCTCCAAGAACAACACAACTATGCATGAAACAATAAAAATGAAAGTTTGGAAGAAACCTGGGATTTTTATTGATGAAGAAGGGGATGCGTTGGGCATCCCCAAGCTTTGACGCTTGTACTTCTTGGATATTTCTTGGGGTGACACGCGTGTCATCCCCAAGCTTGAGCTTTAGTCCATCCTTCATCTCATTACTCATTCCTTCCATACTCCTTCCTACCTTATGGAGCTCTTTCAGTATGCCATTCAGAATAATTAACCATCATATTGTCCAGAATTTTTGTTGCAGCACCCAAAGTAATGGTCATAAAGGTACCTCCAGCAGCAGAATCCAATAGGTTCCTTGAAGAATAGTTCAATCCTGCATAAAAAGTTTGGATGATCATCCAAGCAGTCAGTCCATGAGTGGGACAATTCTTTATCAAAGATTTCATTCTTTCCCAAGCTTGAGCAACATGCTCATTATCAAGTTGTTTAAACTTCATTATTTCACTTCTCATAGATATAATCTTAGCAGGAGGATAGTATTTTCCATTAAAAGCATCTTTGCACTTAGTCCAAGAATCAATACTATTCCTAGTTAAGGAATTCAACCATTCTTTAGCTTTTCCTCTCAAAGAGAAAGGAAACAATTTCAGCTTAATAATATCACCATCTATATCCCTATGCTTTTGCATCTCACAAAGTTCAACAAAGTTATTTAGATGGGAAGCAGCATCTTCATTACCAATACCAGAAAATTGTTCTCTCATAACAAGATTGAGCAAAGCAGGTTTTATCTCAAAGAAAGTGTTTTCAACCACAGGTGGAGCAATAGGTATGCTCATAAAATCATTGTTGTTGGTGCTAGTGAAGTCACACAACTTAGTGTTTTCAAGAGTAGTCATTTTTTTTGGGTTTTCAAATAAGAAAGCAAACTTGTAAAACTAATTTTTTTGTGTTTTTGATAACAAAACAAGCAAACAAAGCAAAAAGAAACTAAGCAAAACAAAAATAACAAAGTAAAGAGATTGGTTATGAGGGACTCCCCTTGTGAAGATGTCCTTGACTCCCCGGCAACGGCACCAGAAAAATGCTTGATGGCTCTGTGTATGGCGCCCAGAAAAATGCTTGATGGCGGTGTTGATGTAGAGCTCGTTGGGAACCCCAAGAGGAAGGTATGATGAGCACAGCAGCAAGTTTCCCTCAGTTATGAAACCAAGGTTTAATCGAACCAGTAGGAGCAAGGAAACACCCCAAAGGTGTTACTAGCTGAGCTTTGGCATGGCGCACTACCGGTGCTAGTATCAATGTGGAGACCTACACAACACAACCACAGAACTTTGTCCCCAACTTGCGATGAGGTTGTCAATCTCACCGTGTTTTGCGGAAAACAAAGGATTAAACGTATCGGATGGAAAGAAGTAAAAGTTTGCAAAAAGTAAACACAAAGCAGAAACAGTTTATAGATTGTATGTAAAGTAAAAGGACCGGGATCCATAGTTCACTAGAGGTGGCTCTCCTTAGATTGATAACATGCTGGGTGAACAAATTATAGCGGGGCAATTGACAAACACCGAGAAAGCAATACATGCATATACTAATCATCTTGACTCCTTTGAGACTTGATTGGGCATTACAACATTATACATAGACCGCCATCCAACTACATCTATGGCTAATAATCCACCTTCAGGTTATCATCCGAACCCCCTCCAGTATTAAGTTGTAAGCAACAGATTATTGCTTTACGAACTGCGTGTAAAGTAAACAATACGATTGTTCTATGAACAAAGGACTTTTGTTTTCTCCCTAGTAGCAATAGCACATCTAGTACCTTAGAGATTTCTGTCACTTCCCCAGATTACCAGAGGCATGAACCCACTATCGAGCATAAATACTAACTCTTAGAGTTGCTAGCATCTACTTGGCCAAGATAGCTACTAACAATGGAAAGAATGCAAGATCACAAATAACAAAGACATGATAGAATCAATAATCAATCTGTAATAGCATCTCAATATCCATCGGATCCCTGCAAACACAACATGTAGAATTACAAATAGATGATCTTGATCATGAACGGAGCTCACAAGATCTAGACATGAAAGCACAAAGGAGGAGAACCAGCCATCTAGCTACTACATGGATCCGTAGTCCAAGTATGAACTACTCACGCATCACACCGGAGGCTTGCATGGTGATGAAGAAGGCCTCTAGGGTGAATTCCCCTCTCCGGCAGGGTGCCGGGAAGAGCTTCAGATCCCTCCCGGTCTAGGGATGGAGATGACGGCGGCTATAGACTCTTTTGTGGATTTTTGATCGGGTCCTTAGGGTTTTCGTCCCGAGGGCAATATATAGGCGGAAGGAGAGGCCGAGGGGGTGCCGGGAGCGGTCACACCACCCCCTGGCATGGGCCAGGCCTGGCCGCGCGGCCAGGTGGTGTGGTGGCCCCTTGGACCCTCTCCGTCTCGTATTCTAGCACTTGATGACATCCAGAAAAATAGGCACTTTGGCTTTTGTCCCGTCCAATTCCGGGAATATTCATTTTCTGACTTTCCTGGAACCAAAAATAGTAGAAAACAGGCAGCTGGCACTGTGGCTCTTGTTAATAGGTTAGTCCAAGAAATCATATGAAAAGTACTCCAAAGTTGGAACAAAACACAAGAAAGTGGATAAAACCAAGCATGGAACATCAAAAATTATAGATACATTTGCAATGTATCAGTATTTTATAAAATACTCAGTTGAAACGGATAAGCACATTGCGGGAGACTACAAGAACAAGCATAAGTACAAGTACCCACCTAAGGTTGACGATTGGATAGAATTTCAGTCAAGGAAAGCAGATTCCCAAGTTGTCATGGAATTTGATAATGTCGAGCTAATTTATCAAGTTACCGAGATAGGAGGAACCACGGCTGATGGTGTCCAACACGGAGGACGAGTTTTCAAGGTCTCGCTCAAGACTTGTGAGTGCACATATGGAAGGACATCGTTGCTTCATCATGCATGCTCGCACTTTCTAATGACGACTCGCACGCGACATTTGGACTACAATCATCCGCTCATGGTGAGAGATTCTGAGTTCTCTATCGAGACTACTAAGAAGACATGGTCTCCTAGTTTTCACCCATACCTGGACCAATCACAATGGTTAGAGTAAAATGGAATTCAACTATGGCCTGATCCGAAATGGAAGGTGATTAAACATGGAAGATGCATGACAAAGCATTTTAGGAGCGACATGGACAGATGGGGCCGTGGTGGTGGTCGAGAAACAGGCAATGACCAATTCCAAGAGCCTCATGAGAGAGCCCATTCTGGAACATGCAATGGTGAAGGGCACAATGCAAGAAAGTGTTCCCAAAAGAGGAGAGCAAAGGGAAATGAAGCAAGGAAAAGCCAACCGAGTAGTATCCAACAAGTACCAAGCCAATAAAGAACTATCCAACAAGTTCCAAGCCAAGGGAGAACTAGCCAACAAGTGCAAGACAAGCAAGAACTAGCTAACAACTTCCAAGCCAAGGGAGAATTAGCCAACAAGTTCAAAGCCAACATGTCCCTAGGAAACAAGCCTGTAGGCAACAAGCTCCTAGTTAACAAAGAGGTTGCCAACTTGGGCTTAGAAGAGGGGGTGGTTTTAATCTAGCTAGTATGATAGGTTACTTGGCAGAACCAACTCCGTATGTTTCTCCTTTATTGTTATTACTATTGCTTACTATTGTTATTGCTTCCTTTCACTTGCCATCACTAACTTTTATCTTGCAAATTTTGTTGTAGGAATGGCTACTCAACCCAACAAGGGGAAGGGGTGTGGGGGTGAGGATAGTGATGGTCAAGGTGAGACCCCGAGAGTGTGGGAGGAGGTCATGAGGAGGGTGAGGGAGAAGGAAGCGGCCGAACATGAGAGGAAGGAGAAAGAGGCAGAGGAGGCGAAGAGGGAAGATGAGAAGTGCATGAGGCTTGAGCACGCCACATGGCAGAACGTGAGAGGAAGAAGCTTAAAGACATGGAAGAGGAAAGGATAAGGATATTCAAGGATAATATGATGGAAACCTTGAATTGTCGAGGATAAGGCAAGAGAGAGAGAACCAACTTCATTTTGAGAGGATAGAAAATGAGGCTTGTCTCATAAGGGGAGAGAGAGGGAAAGAATAAGACATGAAGAGGATCATGGAGAGTAGGGTGTTCTTTGACTTGGTGGTTCAATTGGCTCGTGAACTAAGGGAAAATGAGGAAGCAAAATAAGAAGCAGGGAAGAGGAAGGCGAAGGGAAAGGACCTAGCTTGATAAGGATCAACATGATCTAGAGGGAGTTTAGGCCTGATCTTTCACGGTGATCAATAGATAAATAAAGAGAATCCGATCTAAGTAAGATCAAATCATAAACCCTAAATAAATACCAGCGTTGAATAAACATTATTATATTCCACGCACAGCAACAGATGCTCGTGGATCAGCAAGCAAACTCACACACGATATTGTTGTCCCTCGACATGCGATCTTTTCTGCATTCTCAACTCAAAATAATTTCAACTCCCCTAATAGAATGACTATATCCAGCTATTTATATTGGTATAGCTGATTCCCCTAACTTAACGCACAAGAAATCTAACTTGAGAAAATAAAAACAACACCGACAGAAATTAAACGGAATCTGAACAAAAATATTACTAATTGACTCCTAATTTGGATGGCCATCCCCACATAATTAACGGCCGCATGATCTGTAGGTGGTCCCATCCAGCTTCTTTTAACACAAGCAAGCCTATGATCTGTCAGGTCACCTTGGCTGCCTCTATCTTCCGATCTGGTGGCCGGACCAATCTAAAGAAGTAGCAACTGTGTAGAAGTTTATTAGCTATACCAAAACAAATTCTGAAACCTGATATAACTTGACTTGCTTCAGGTGGTCGTGGACAAGAAAAATAGTTGTAATTTTCTTTGTACACATTCCTTGTTTCATGCTTGGATTTAGTCTCCACGTGAATATCATCTGGTTCCTTATGCATGTGACTCTGACCATAAAGTCCTTGCAATAAACCAATATACAGTATAGGAGGTGCCACATCATATCTCTACTCAATAGAGCTTGGTAGTTGTCACCTTGTGATGAACTATGCCTTGGACTCCATAATGTGGAATTTAATTCGAACATTGGACTTGTTGCGTAGTATGCCTTGTACTATGGTACTTGTGTTATTGGCATGTGTAAAAACTTGTGGAATTTGCAAAACTTGTTGTGTACTATGCCTTGTACTATGGTATTTGTACTATTGCCTTAAGACTTTTCCCCTTTGACATCCCTCGAAACTTGCAAAAATACATAAGGTTGGCATTGCTTCCTGGATGCGCTGTGACGAGGGTTTAACTCATCAATGCCCATTGTTATGGACTTAGGTTTTGGAGAAGGAGGGAACGCTGGAAGTCTCGATCGGCTAGCAAACAAGCACACAGGTGACACGAGGTTTACCCAGGTTTAGGCCTCGTAGAGGACCCTACTCCTGCTTGTCTGCTCTTGATTGATGATGATCCGAAGGATTACAATATCACCGATGGTGGTGTATGCGCAGATTAGATCTAGCGGGAGATCGTAGATCTATCTATTGGGGGAGTCGCGATGTGCCTATTGTGGGAGTTGCGATTGAGAGATTATATCGTGTCCTCCTCGTTGGACCCTCCTAGCCTTTATATATGGGGAGGCTAGGTCTCAGGTACCAATACGAGTTGGTTACAAGGTAGATTAGAACTCTAGTATTGAGACTTCCTTGTCTTGTGCGTTTGGGAGTCCGTGTCCATATGGGCTTCATATCAGTCGAACCATCATGGGCGTCATGGACCTGTGCAGGTCGTCGAGTGCGCCTTTCGTCGGGCCACACCAGGTAGGCTGTAGTCGAGTGCTTGTTGGGCATACCCATGTCAGTAGCCCCCAAGTGTCCATGCGAATCGTAGATTCGGGTGGAGACTCAGAAGTCTTGATCTTTGCATTAGGATGTCGGAGCCGATAATTGTGTCGAGTGCGAAGCACTTCACCCGAATGTACATCGAGTTAGTCAAATTTGTAGTAGTTCATAGGGATGATGGTAAACGTGTCTGGTGCGCTCGATGGATCGAGACCAGTTAATTGCTCTAGGGCAAAAACAACGCTACCTACTCAAACTCGAGTCCCCGGACTCGAATTCGGAAATTGCTGGCGTAATTCGACTCATGCCGCGGAGGCCTTACAAGAGTCGAATTCCAGTGTATGGGTGTGAGCACTCGACGCGTCCGTCAAGGCATATTCATCGTACCTGCAGGCATAGATATATCTCTGGTAGTGCACAGCAGATGCGTTGCCAGGCCTTATTCAGGTCTTATCTTCACGCTGTAAGCGTGGCATCCGAATTTTTTGTCATCGCGGAGATGATTCGGGTGACCATGGAGACGTAATCTCTTTGTAGGGAAAATATGAGGCGGAGTCGCCATAGCATTCGAGTGTGGATGTTATCGACACACAGTACGATGTACAAGGAAGAATAATCATAGGGTACGTGACCAGTGTTCCCTGTGGGAGTAGCCCCCGAGTGCCTGGTTGAGTCGAAGACTCAGGCAGGGACTAAAGAACTTTTGCGACTGTTGTTGTCTTTTGTTGCTTGTTTCGGTCGAATTTGCTTCCGACACTCCCTATGGGAGTAACCTGTAGTTCACAATCGAATCGTAGATTCGAGTGAAGGGTTTTCATAATGCTTGGATATCTTCAAAATTTTCTTCGGATGCGCGGCCAGCGCTTCATATGGGAGTAGCCCCCGAGTCCTTAGTCGAATCGTGGATTCGAGTGAGGATTCAGAGCGTGTCACTCGAGGATCTTGTATATGCGCATCCAGCGCTCTAGTTTAGAGTAGCCCCCGAGTGTCTGGTGGAGTCATAGACTCGGGCAGAGACTCGAGTCTTGTATCTTGTAGATGCAGTCGAAAATCATGAGAGGAGAAACCACTGACCCGAAAGTGCATTGGGTCAGCGTCTGACGCATAAGAAGCTCGAATTGATGATGAAGTCGGGGTCGATGTAGTGGAGTAATGTGGCGTTTAGCCAGGTGAGTCGACGATGCGGATGGAGTCGACGCAGACACTTCTGTCGGGTGTGCATCCAACGTTGCATGTGTGTAGAATCAACCGATGCAACCATCCGAGGAGGGACTCGACTTGGGTCTTGAGTGTATCTCATAGCCACTTGTTTTGTCGACTCCTATTGGAGGACCCGATAGAATAGCTCGACGCAGTCGACATCCTTGTAAGCTACATAAAACATTAAGAATTGTGAAGTACTTGTATCTTTGTAAAGAATATTTGTATGTTGGTTTGCAAAGTAAGATTCTGGTGCCAATCGAGTCGACACTTTTACACTGTATGCTAGGCATTTTCGTTAGCCTGATTACCCTTAGTCTTAGTACCTTGCCGAGGTGCTCGGATTTCAAGGATTCGACGATCAGGAAGAATCAGCTACTCGGGCTGTCGCGTATGAGGTGCTCGAGTGCGTGGAATTGATGACACATTAGGTTACTCGAAGAGGGTGCAGACCCCGAGTGTGATTAAAGTAATAAAGAAATCAACTATAAGTAGAGAACTTAGCTTTATTGGCAGTCGACGAGATGAACGGGTCGTGGACAAATCCGATGCGGCAGCAGAGTGTGGCGTGGTGATGAAGAATTGCCGCATCCGAAGACAGTAACGGGCCACATCAGTCGAAGGCCGCATCGGATCACCTCATTCGAAGACCGTAGAAGATCGCCAGAGTCGAAGGACGCGGTAGACTGCCATAGAGGGGGGAGCCCCCGAGTCATTAGAGCTGAAGATCACAGCGGGTCTCCAGAGTCGAATACCGCACCGGGTCGCCGCAGCCGAGGGAGCCCCCGAGTCGCTGGAGCCGAAGATCGCAGCAGGTCGCACAGCGGAGTCAAAGATTGTAGCGGCTCGCGGTCGCGGGAGTCGAGGGAGCCCCCGAGTCACCCGAGCCGAAGACCGCAGCGGGGTCGCACGACAGAGTTGAAGGAGCCCACGAATGTAGATTCGATGTAGTCGATGTAATCGAGGCGGCGTTAGAGAGCCGATGCGTCGGACAGGAGTCAACACGTCTGCAGGTCGCCGAAGCCGAAGATTCTAGCGGGTTGCCATAGCCGATGGCGGCTGCGGGTCGCGTGGCGGTAACGAGTTGCCGTAGTTGATGACGACGGCGTATCACCGCAGTCGAAGACTGCAGCGAGTCACCGATACCAAGGGAGCCCCCGAGTCGCCGGAGCCAATGGCGGAAGCGGATCCCCGCAGTCGAAGACCGTATCGGGTCGCCGCATTCGAAGACCGTGGCGGGTCGCCATATTCAAAGACCGTGGCAGGTCGTCAGATCCGGTGGCGGTAGAAAGTTGACGCATCTGCGGGTTGGTATAGCCCCCGGGCGCATAGTCGCGCGGAGGACGGAGTCGAAGTAGCGGCGAGTCATCAGCGAAAGGGAGTCGATGCAGCAAATGGATGATTGCCGGCCGTAAAACCATGCATGTACATCGCACTGATCCAATAAATATTCTTTTTTAGCATGTCCATGTGAGGTCATGGAGTTACACTCAGATTGCTGCGTACTTGCCTTAGATGATTTGGTTAATTGTCCTTTTTTGAATCATTGACGTAACAAGCCCCTTTTTTCATCTTCTACTTCTTTCCAAGAAAACGTATGGAGTTATGATTTCTAAGACTTTCCGTGTGCAGCTGGCCTGATCCAGCTATCCTGATATTTTTTTCCCTTGGTATCTGGTCCAAATTAGACAATGTTTGCCTCTGTACGGTTTCAGCTCGAGCGGAAAGATGTCCTGACGTTGGATTTTTTTTCTTCCTTCCTTTATCTTCTTTGATTGTTCTTTCCGGCGGAAACTGATCTGATCGACGCCCCTTTTTTTTTGCTTTGTTCTTGTTTTCTTGCATGAGGTGCACTCGCTCTTGTTGTCCTTTCCGTGAACAGACTGGCCTTTGTTGATTTTAGAACATGACTGTTGCGACTCAGCTACGTGCTCACGGTGAAGGCGATATGTGCCATGGAGGACTTGTTGATGACGATCCTGAGCGCGCCGACGCATACGAATCGACCGAACGTGATCCGATCACTGTTTGATGATAAGACAGTCGAATTAGATATGGCCAATGGACAATGAATCATAGATTGCTGGTGATGAGACCATCGAGAGCGCAACATCAGCGCTCCCAGTCCCCACAGACGGCGCCAATTGACGAGGGTTTAACTCATCAATGCCCATTGTTACAGACTTAGGTTTTGGAGAAGGAGGAAATGCTGGAAGTCTCAATCGGCTAGCAAACAAGCACACAGGTGACACGAGGTTTACCCAGGTTCAGGCCTCGTAGAGGACCCTACTCCTACTTGTCTGCTCTTGATTGATGATGATCTGAAGGATTACAATATCGCCGATGGCGGTGTATGCGCAGATTAGATCTAGCGGGAGATCGTAGATCTATCTATTGGGGGAGTCGCGATGTGTCTATTGTGGGAGTTGCGATTGAGAGATTATGTCGTGTCCTCCTTGTTGGACCCTCCTAGCCTTTATATATGGGGAGGCTAGGTCTCAGGTACCAATACGAGTTGGTTACAAGGTAGATTAGAACTCTAGTATTGAGACTTCCTTGTCTTGTGCGTTTGGGAGTCTGTGTCCATATGGGCTTCATATCATTCGAACCGTCATGGGCGTCATGGACCTGTGCAGGTCGTCGAGTGCGCCTTCCGTCGGGCTGCACCAGGTAGGCTGTAGTCGAGTGCCTGTTGGGCATACCCATGTCACGCTGTCATGGTTGTTGGCGTTGCACGGTGCAACACAATGGTCTATGGTGCGACATTTCAGATGAGAAATAGATAGAGGGTATTGGCTAGTTCGGGCCAGATGTGCGGCGCCATGGCTGCTGGTGTGGAAGTGATGCAACAACATGGTCTGTGGCACGACAGTTCGGATGAGAAAGCTAGATAAGTAGATCATCAAGTGTACAGACAAGATCAAACAATAAGATAGTTCAGAAGCTAACAAGTTCACACGACAAGTTTAGAAGATCCCAAGTTCGCACGACAAGTGCAGAAGATCACATATAAGATAGTGCAGAAGCTTACAAGGCCACATCTAGTTCCCATGGGTCATCTTCCTTCCTCGACCCCTTCTCGCTTCAAGCTTCTTCATGACCAGTTCCGCATCATCATCTTCCTCCGTGTACCTCTTCTTGGCCTTCTTTGCCTTATCCATGGAAGGATCCGGTGTGTAAGGCTTTTTGGGTTTCCTTGGCTTGAGCATGTAGTTGGACCGCTCGTGGACTTTATATTTAGAAGCACATGTACCCAACATCATGTCGTTGTTGGCACTTTCTTCGTCTTGGGGCTGTCAAAGAAGAACAATGTTGAGAACATATAGTAATGCAATGCTTTGTGGGGATGCAATGATTTGTTACCTCAGGGTGACCTCCTTGTTGTCATTTCTTAATCTTGAGCCGACGCATAGTCTGTATAGCCAGCAGGGTCAGAGGGCAAGTTGGGCCATGACTGGGACGGTGTTGCCACCTCAGGATCACAACAACCAAGCAAGTTCTAAATCCGCTGTAAATATAGGTCCTGCTTCTTAACAAACACTCGCCCTTCTCTCCATGAGGGTAAGTCTCGAAAGCTTCCTCGCAAGCATCGACGGACTTCCTTATCTCCGCGCGCTATCATAGACAAGACTAATCAAGTTAGACAACCTCGTGAGGTGGTGAAATGAACAAGACTAAATAGAACATTTAGCACACATTACCACAAAGTTGACCAAAGGAGCAAAAGAGGTTTGTCGCCCTTCTCTGATAATCTTGTTGTATTGTTCAGTGGTAAGCTCGTAAAATACCAATGGCTCCTCCAAAATTTCTTCCCGAAAAGCTCGTGGGTATATCTCCACACGAGCGTGGTCAAGAAACCATGTTAGGTAATTGTTGAAAGCATCCTAACTAAAATCCCTTTGTTGTGTTCCTTTTGCTTTATTAGCCTCGATCCCGCACTTCTTGAATTTAGCAATGTACTTGGCATGAAGCTTGCCCCAATCCTTTTCATTCCTCTGCTTCTTTCTATCCAAGATACACAACAACAAATCCTAGAGTGTTATTATGGACGCAAATTACATCACAGATGGAAGATGAAATCTTACCCATGGAAATGTATGTCCGTGTCCTTCCATTAAGGCGGGACCAACTGAAATAACCCAAACTCGGTCATGACACAATGTGGCTGGTGATGCTCAACCGCCCACATGCATATCAAGGGGCAAAGCATTATCCATAGACGTGATTCTTCTGTGCACTTTAGGTTAAGCGCATAGTCGCTCGGGACACCAAAAATGCTCCTTGAACCGTATGGCTCCCATGTCACCTGCAACATACCACACACATGTCAAATGCAAGATTTCACATTCAAGACATGGTATTGGCCGACGAAATTGAAATTGTTACCTGAGCCAGGGTTATCGCATCAAACTCGTCGGTGTGCCTCCTATGGGGAGCCATAGCTGGTTGTCGTGATCTACATAAGCGTCATAACACACCAATCTCTGCCATCCAACTAGGAAGTGTTCCCAGCTCCACACCGAAAGAAGGAGAAAATAACCACCAATGCATTCTTTGGCCCCGCTCCTAAGACAAACATCATCCAACTACACATGAAGACAAATACCGTTTAGCAAGGACAATTTTTTTAGGTCATTTAGAGATAGACCACATTGAAAAGAAGTGATTACCTGGCGATACAAGAATTCCAACACCGCCAAACCCCAACTCAACTTAGAGTCAAAAAGGTTAGCACCTTAAGCCAATGCCACTGAGCACGATCCCCACTGCTATCAGGAAAGAGAGTCCTCCTGATGATGTACCACACATATACACAAGTTTACACCATAATTATCTCGTCGTCAGTTTTCTTGGGGCAGGTCTTGAAATTTTGTATGATACCAAGTGAAAGTATCCCCAACAGAGACCCTCAATCTTTCCCCTCCTTCTTTTTATTCTTGGGTGGATCCTTCCCAATGAGGTTGACCATTTCCGCATGCCAACCATCTGAATCTGTGCTAATACACAGAGGCTTTTCTTTGATTGGGAGTGCTAGGATCATGGACATGTCCTGCAGAGTCACCATAATCTCCCCGGTCCTAAGGTGAAAAGTGTGTGACTCCATCCTCCACTGGTCGACAAGTGCGATGATCGCAATGGGGTTGAAATTCGGTTTCAACCGGGTGACCATATGTATAAAGGGAAGGAGTCCTAACTTCTCAATGTATGGAGTGTACCACTCATCGTAAGGCATCTTGTTGGATCAGACCTCGTGATATCTAAGTCTACGGGGTAGAAGCTCCTACAAACATACAATGGCAAAGGTTACATTTCCATCTCAACATACGAAAACCAAATGAACTAGCATGTGGGTTTTAGTACCTATCTCTTAACAGACAACTTATATGCAAAATATTGAACATCATAGTGAGGATTGAGAAGTTCCATCCTACATATTTAAAACAATAGAAACAATATGAATAATTATTCTCACATGAACAATCATTCCATCTTACTCTCCCTATAGTTCTAACATTACTCTAGCTATAGTTCTAAAATGAACAATTATTCTAACATGAATGATTGCAAAATATCATCTAACATAATTAAAGAGAAATTGCTAATTTAAACAACACATGCTAACATATACTAATTAAAGATAAATTTCTCGGATAGTTCCTACACAACTATTTTTAAATAATATGTTCTACAATGAACCAACTAATGTTCAAACTATCATCTAACAAATATCAACTAAACATGGCATTGACTTCTATGCCATTGACTATCATCTAACAAATATTTCAAATTAACCAACTATTGTTCTACCGTTGACTACTATGTCATTCCTAAACCTAAATATCAACTAAACATGGAAATGACTAATAGCAATTTCTAAATCCAATCCAATTTCTATAATTTAACCAAAACTTGCAAAACATGGACAAATAAGAAAAAATTGCGGATGGAATTGAGAGGATGGAGAGAAAATAACCGGGGGAGGGATTGGAGGCAATATCCTTCGAAGAAATCTTCAGACCTGGCTGATTTTAGTGAGGGGGCGCTTAACCCTAGCCGCCATGGACGTCCTCTGTTCTTCATGTGGGTGGGGAATGAGGTTTGGATCGGGGGAGGGCTGGCCACGTGATTTGGTATAAGTAAAGTGCGGCGCCACCACGGACTATGTTGCACTACAAAGTACGGTGCCACAAAGTAGTGTCCCAACACTCACGGAACCTGGGCCCACAGTGCCACGCTATTAGCTGGTGCGGCGCCACCGCGCCTGGCGCTACAGAGCATGGTACGGCGCCTTCTGTCGTGGCACTGCACTTACGGTACTGGGGTCCACGATGCCATGTTGTCACCCGGTGCGGCGCCACAGTAGATGGCCTTGCACGGTAGCGTGCGGCGCCACGGTGTATGGCGCTGCAAAAAGGGTTAGTCGGGTAAATTTGTTTCAGAGTCCAGTCTGTGAATTTCTTTCAACTTTAGGTTGTTTTCGTGCAAATTGCATACAAGGTAAGTGACCGATGCACTCGTTCTTAGATAAGTTCGTTGAGCAACAGTGTGTTTTTTCTCTTACTTTTGCATGGCAGAAAAACGAAAATTAGTTCATATTTGTATGGTGGGCGAAAAGGGTTTGACTGGTTTCACCAGTTTGGGTTGGCTCATCTTTTTTAACTATGGAGTTTTTTTTTCAGAAAATTGATACCATATATATTTATCATAGCAAACAATACATAATAAAGATACATGGGATGTCTCGAGTAATTACAAAATAAAATTTAAAAGAACTAACAAATCATCGAATCTTCTAACCCTTTTTTCTTCCATGACGCAATCTTAAATTTTTCGAAGGCATCCCATAAACTAGACATAGGTACCAAACCACATACATGTAAATAACAACAAGGGTTTTTGCATAATTTTAATTTGACCCACAATTCAAAGCCTACATACAAACGTGTAGCCATTAGAGCAATCAATCAACATCGACAAGAGTATCAACACAAGTACTTTAGGAAAGACGAACCGAACAACTAAGTACTTTAGGGAAGACGAACCGAACAACCTAATCAACACTGCTGGGAAGCCGAGAGTATGAATCATCATTGCCGAGGTCGTAGATAAATATTGCAAGGACAAACCTCCTCACGACAACCATCAAAAACCATTCAAGATTAATCCGGCGAAACAAGACTGAAAGATCATACATAAGAATATTTGATCTTCCAACACCACCAGTGGCGTTGAGAAGAAACTCACACGGTCGAACGAAGGGTCGAAGAACACTTACTGAAAAAGTTGTTGTCTCCATCGACATGAAGGCCAAGTAGAGAACAACCACCAAACCCGACACTAAACTGCTGAAGAACTACTTGTTATTGAAAAACTTCAGTCATAGATTAGGTTCCACGCCCCTCCCGGCGCTGACAAGGCCCGCCGCAGGATAGGAACAGATCGACGGGGGAGAAGGAGTTAGAGCGGTTAGGGTTTCTTGAGGCAGCGGTACGCAACTAAGACTATTGGTTAGGATTGAGTTTGCTCCCCACCAGACGGTTTAAACGGTTTGTACAGTTCTATTTTTTGGGCACCCATTTTATATCCGTGAAAACCAACTTCGTCCAAAAATATATATAAGGCTTCTAAGGATAGTTAAAAGTCATATCTTACTAAGTTTGACCAAATATTTAGGACAATATATATATATATATAGAAACTCTATTAGATCCCCTGGGTGTAGAATAAGTAATTCTGCACCCGGGTCGATCGACCGAACAACACCGCTTGGTTGGTTCCATCCAACCTGGTCAGAGCGGATACAGCGTGCAGCGTCAGAATTTTTTTACCGGGACGGTTTCTTTTCTCATGGTCGTGGGATTTGGGTAGCTGAGTACTACCCGTCACCTCATATTTTTTTCCATCCTGCTTTTCAATCACGCGCACACTGGGCGAGCGGTTGAGCGGACGGCGAGTGGCGGCTGCCCTTTGCGCCCTCTGATGTCCTCTGCTCCGACGTCGTTGGCAGGTCGAATCGGCGGAGCCGTCATCGGCAGGCTGGATCGGCACAATGGCGGCGTGGCGAGCAACGTGGTGTAGAGAGCTGGTGGTAGCCGGCGGCGCTGCAGGCCCCTTCGGCATCCCAGCCGACTGGCGCAGTGGCTGGTGGTTGAGGACAGGATCGGCATCGGCTGCCTTTTGCTCGGTCTCCGGATCCCCTCCGTCGACCACCTCTGGCTGCTACCAGGTTCTCTCCCACCTTTTTGTCAGATCTATCGTGTTCTCCGTGGGTAATAGCTTGTATATGAATTGGATCTAGAACTTTAATCTATTTTTAGTAGCAGTCCTGGGTTGGGAACGAAGGTGGTCAACTGAAATTGGATGGGCGTCATACAGCGGCTGCCACAACACCTGCGAACTGGGCGGCTAACCCTTTGTATGTCAGCTTGCAGTTTGGGTACTACATTTGTAAGTAGTTTCACTGTCTCCTGATTCTAGTGGAGATATTAATATTCAATTCCAAAAGATAGGTATTTGGCTCCAACTAGTGTTGATTATTGATGTGGTTTGTTCTAACGGAAGCATGGCTGATTCTTTAGCTCAATTTTGTTATCATGGAGAAATAGGTGATAACCCACCATATTACCTTAGTCTAGCTCTCTGTAGTTTATGTGTAGCTATAAAAGCCTATCCATAATCAAGATTAGAAGCTTATGTATTCATTGAATTCTAAATTCATCGGTACATGTCCTCAGTTCTTCACGTGCATTATAGTCCATAGAATGTTTGGCAGGAAAACAATATTTTCTTTGGCAGTTTCTATACAGTTTTTATCAATTCAATTAGTCAAGATTAGAAGCTCCAATTCTGAATTTTCGGGTTGCGTAGCTAGCTCCTGGATTATTCAAACCATGTGTATTATTCAGTACCGCTGCTGGATCTCTTTTCACTCCAGTTGCAATCCATCATGTAATTTTCTTGTTTTAGTTTCTATTAGCCAAATATGCATGCAGCGGCTTAGTAAAGGTAGATTGATTTCAATTGCAATGAGGCTGACTCGTAGTGATCCTCACGTAGCCTGTAAGTCTTTGCTGCATTTTGGTTCTACCCGCCCTGAAACAAGGAGTAATCTTGTATAGCATGGATTTTCATTGTTCATTCAGAAGATTACTTGTTAGTTTTTTGTAGCATAAATGAGTTTGAAATGTGCTATCTTGGTGAGTATTCATGTGATTGTAGCTAGGCAGATGTGAATGTTCTTTTCAGTAACATTACAGTCACCCGGGTATTCGTCTTAGTGCCTGAGTGGGAATTACTGTTATTCCATTGATTTGGCCCGGGTGCAGAATAACTATTCTGCTCCCTGGGAGTCATATATAGAGTCGCGCTATTTGACTCCTTGTAAAATAAACTGCATGCGACGTAAGAAAATCTAGTCAAGTTAAAGCGTAGTGCCCGAGAGTCTGAACTGCCCAACATCGTGCAAGCCCGCTTTCAATCCCTCCTGTTGTAAAAAAGTGATGCCACCCGAGCCAAGCCATAAACTACCTTCGAGATGTGCATGTGAGGTAAGAAACTGGGGCCAACCAGAATTTAAAAAGCCCAACTCCATGGGCCATCACCCATTATAAGAGAACGTAATTTGAATTGATCTGATGTAAGAGAACGTAATTTGTAGCTTCTTCCGTCCCTAAGTTTATTTGTAGCAATCATCTTCAACATTTTCCAATCAACTGTCAGCTCTAAAACGAAGACTTTCAATCTTCTAGCTTTATCGCGGTCTTCTAAAATTGACCGAGTAATTAAACAGGTATCAGGCGATCATAACTATTCTAGAATTGATTTTTGGAAGCATAACTTGCTCTTGAAAATAAAAAGGAGATTCAACAAAAAAACTCAATATCTGTCTCTACATGATATTCATGTGAAAGCGTAAATTCACACCAGAGACCTTGTTGAAAATTAAAAAATATGTTTACAAAACTGGACTGAAAAGCTTAGTTCAGTTGCCTGCAACTCTTTACCCAACATTTTGATCTTCTGAACAACAATTATAGTAATCTTGGAGAAACTCGATGATGGCCATGGAGGAACACCAACAGAATCATCATCAGCAACCCCCAATCCATCAACATTCTCATTTGTAGGAGCATTTGATGGCCTTGGTGGAACTCACTGATGAGACAGTAGCCTCACGAGCAGCCACGGAGCTACAGCGTCACCAGTCACCAGCAGTGGAAGGATCTTGAAAATGCAACCAAATACTATCCTCCGGTGCACCCTGAGTCAACCATAGGCTAGTTCATTTTTATAGCAACAAGATTACACGGAATAAAGTTGAACAAATGTTAACCAAAATGATGCACAATGGGAGAAAAAACTCAACACTTACTCATCCAAATTGGTAGATGGGAAGGTACTGGCAGACATCATTGATCCCTTGCCGATTACCGAAATAAAAAAATGCACACAGGAAGCGGCTACTCTATATTTCTACATGATAAATCGGCAACAATAAATATACATGGGTCTATAAGCTTGGATGTCTCAAATAACCAACTACTCCCTCCGTTTTAAAATATAAGATGTTTTAGCTTTGTGAAAGGAGGATATCTAGACTCATTTTATTGTGTAGGTTCACTCCGAACATAAACACTAAAAGGAGACTAGATACACTACTTTCACAAAGCTAAAATATTTTATATTTTGAAACGGAGGGAGTACATAAGAGAATCCAATGACATATAGGACTTATATTTCTGAAACAAACAACTCTAGGTCCGCAACAATGCAAATCAATACTAGATCACCAAACCCAAAAAATCTGAAAAATAATATGTCAGGCACAAGCAATAATACTTTGCAGAACCAGTGAATGAAATTCAGAACCTGCATCTTTTTTATCCAGATTAATCCTACAGGATATCACTACTATACTGTAATAGCAATTCCCAACAAGACACTAAAACAAAAACCCATATGACAGTAATGTTACTGAATATCAAATTCGCGTCTGCCTAGCTACAGTCACATGGGTAGTCACAAAAATAGGACATAACCATCTTGTCGATGCTATAGAACAATAATAAGCAATAACCTGAATGAACAATCAAGATTTGTGCTATACAAGATTACTACTGGTTTGAGGATAAGCTAAAACAAAATGCAACAAAGACTGACATGCTGGGTGAGGATCTAGCATTACTAAAAGAACTGCTGATAGAACAGCTTTCCAACACGGTCACAGAATCATCTGAAGTTGATCATGAAAATAAAGAAATACCAACGTTAAGTCGCTAATCATAACAAAAGTTCTCTCGGCTGCTCCCAAACACTGTAGATGCAAATCCATGCTCCAAATGAACATGTTATTGAAGGCAGAGAGACCAACTAATTATGTGCAAACCTAATACCAGCTAGTATGGCAAACTGATTATGTGCAAATCTAATACCAGCTAGTATGGCATCATCTAATTTAACGATATTTCCGACAGAAGCAATCCAAAAATGAATCGCAATAAGGTAGCATTTTTTATTGTCAAAATATCATTACAAGATGTACTCTACGCCCTAGCTGCAATTTCTTCTGGCTATATATGCAGTGGAACATGGAACAAACCCACAATAACTTCAACACTGATTCATCGATATTTAAACTCACGAATATACGAACAACATAGATTTTACAGCAAGGAGAAATGAATAATAACGAACCAAAATGATACACGACGGGAGAGAAAATTCGGCACCTACCCATCCAAATCGATAGAGATGGGGCGGTATTGAATAGTACAGTGGGAAAAGAAAGAAGCAGCCAGCACATATCCCGCACAAGGGATGCAGCTGGATGATAAATAAGCATCTATAAATAAGATGAACTGAACGGAAATAGGCCAGGATAAGAGTACCAATTCATTTTTCATATACCATTGAAGAGTATCATGGAATCGGCATCATCATTGATAGTTCCGAATACAAAAAACTTCTACTAGAAAGGAACGGGCAGGCTCCATACCTTAATTCGAAACACACCGGGTTGCTCCGAGCGCCATGAAATGACACGTAGCAGGGGTGAGGCTGCGCACTGCTCACCTTACTGCTTAGAGTTTATTAACCTGCAGCCACATAGATTAATGCTCAGATTTTGATTTAAGGAACCAAGATTAAATACTATGAGGCTTACACTAAACTGGGTGTTTTATATGATTGCACAAAAGGATACATCAAATGGATGTTTCAAAAAAAGAATAGTAAATTATTGAGGCAAATAATTTTCTTCGATTTGGAGTTTTACAGATAACCTAGTTGAGCATGAGGACAAGCACTAAACTGAAGATACCATTGCAGCTAACAAATAGAAAATGATGCATAATTACTTATCACAAGATTCATTTCCACATCAACGAGATTACTTCTGTAAAATTGAATAATTATGGACCAAAATTAAGCAGGAGATTAGACATCGAGACTTTCTCATCCAAATTGGTAGAGCATGGCGCAATACTGAATTGTACCAGGGGAAATAAATAAGGGGCCGAGACTTTATCACTCAATGCGCAAACGATTCATCTATGGAAAGCTTGAAATATATTCTAAATTTGTAGTTAGAGACTAACTAGAAATTATGGACGCAATAAGCCCATATTTGAATCCAAGCGCACTGCACCAAAACACAACTACTAATTGATATCTGAAGATGAAATTCTAAATAACAGATCATCCTGCAAACTTATGACTACTGGTTACTAGCAGTGCACACATGCCAGAGCAAATCAATGGAATAACAGTAATTCCCACTCAGGCACTAAGACGAACACCCGGGTGACTGTAATGTTACTGAAAAGAACATTCACATCTGCCTAGCTACAATCACATGAATACTCACCAAGATAGCACATTTCAAACTCATTTATGCTACAAAAAACTAACAAGTAATCTTCTGAATGAACAATAAAAATCCATGCTATACAAGATTACTCCTTGTTTCAGGGCGGGTAGAACCAAAAATGCAGCAAAGACTTACAGGCTGCGTGAGGATCACTACGAGTCAGCCTCATTGCAATTGAAATCAATCTACCTTTACTAAGCCGCTGCATGCATAGTTGGCTAATAGAAACTAAAACAAGAAAATTACATGATGGATTGCAACTGGAGTGAAAAGAGATCCAGGAGCGGTACTGAATAATACACATGGTTTGAATAATCCAGGAGTTAGCTACGCAACCCGAAAATTCAGAATTGGAGCTTCTAATCTTGACTAATTGAATTGATAAAAACTGTACAGAAACTGCCAAAGAAAATATTGTTTTCCTGCCCAAACATTCTATGGACTATAATGCACGTGAAGAACTGAGGACAAGTACCGATGAATTTAGAAGTCAATGAATACATAAGCTTCTAATCTTGATTATGGATAGGCTTGTATAGCTACACATAAACTATAGAAAGCTAGACTGAGGTAATATGGTGGGTTATCACCTATTTCTCCATGATAACAAAATCGAGCTAAAGAACTAGCCATGCTTCCGTTAGAAGAAACCACATCAATAATCAACACTAGTTCGAGCCAAATAACTATCTTTTGGAATTGAATATTAATATCTCCACTAGAATCAGGAGATAGTGAAACTACTTACAAATGCAGTACCCAAACTGCAAGCTGACATACAAAGGGTTAGCCGCCCAGTTCGCAGGTGTTGTGGCAGCCGCCGTATGACGCCCGTCCAATTTCAGTTGACCACCTTCGTTCCCAACCCAGGACTGCTACTAAAAATAGATTAAAGTTCTACATCCAATTCATATACAAGCTATTACCCACGGAGAACACGATAGATCTGACAAAAAGGTGGGAGAGAACCTGGTAGCAGCCAGAGGTGGTCGACGGAGGGGATCCGGAGGCCGAGAAAAAGGCAGTCGATGCCGATCCTGTCCTCAACCACCAGCCACTGCGCCAGTCGGCTGGGATGCTGAAGGGGCCTGCAGCGCCGCCGGCTACCACCACCTCTCCGCACCATAAATATATATATATATATATATATATATATATATATATAGAAACTCTATTAGACCCCCTGGGTGCAGAATAAGTAATTCTGCACCCGGGTCGATCGACCGAACCACACCGCTTGGTTGGTTCCATCCAACCTGGTCCGAGCGGATACAGCGCGCAGCGTCAGAATTTTTTTACCGGGACGGTTTCTTTTCTCATGGTCGTGGGATTTGGGTAGCTGAGTACTACCCGTCACCTCATATTTTTTTTCCATCCTGCTTTTCAATCACGCGCACACTGGGCGAGCGGTTGAGCGGACAGCGAGTGGCGGCTGCCCTTTGCACCCTCCGATGTCCTCTGCTCCGACGTCGTTGGCAGGTCGAATCGGCGGAGCCGTCATCGGCAGGCTGGATCGGCACAATGGCGGCGTGGCGAGCAACGTGGTGCGGAGAGGTGGTGGTAGCCGGTGGTGCTGCAGGACCCCTTCGGCATCCCAGCCGACTGGCGCAGTGGCTGGTGGTTGAGGACAGGATCGGCATCGGCTGCCTTTTGCTCGGTCTCCGGATCCCCTCCGTCGACCACCTCTGGCTGCTACCAGGTTCTCTCCCACCTTTTTGTCAGATCTATCGTGTTCTCCGTGGGTAATAGCTTGTATATGAATTGGATCTAGAACTTTAATCTATTTTTAGTAGCAGTCCTGGGTTGGGAACGAAGGTGGTCAACTGGAATTGGACGGGCGTCATATGGCGGCTGCCACAACACCTGCGAACTGGGCGGCTAACCCTTTATATGTCAGCTTGCAGTTTGGGTACTGCATTTGTAAGTAGTTTCACTGTCTCTTGATTCTAGTGGAGATATTAATATTCAATTTCAAAAGATAGGTATTTGGCTCCAACTAGTGTTGATTATTGATGTGGTTTGTTCTAACGGAAGCATGGCTGATTCTTTAGCTCAATTTTGTTATCATGGAGAAATAGGTGATAACCTACCATATTACCTCAGTCTAGCTCTCTGTAGTTTATGTGTAGCTATACAAGCCTATCCATAATCAAGATTAGAAGCTTATGTATTCATTGACTTCTAAATTCATCGGTACATGTCCTCAGTTCTTCACGTGCATTATAGTCCATAGAATGTTTGGGCAGGAAAACAATATTTTCTTTGGCAGTTTCTGTACAGTTTTTATCAATTCAATTAGTCAAGATTAGAAGCTCCAATTCTGAATTTTCGGGTTGCATAGCTAGCTCCTGGATTATTCAAACCATGTGTATTATTCAGTACCGCTCCTGGATCTCTTTTCACTCCAGTTGCAATCCATCATGTAATTTTCTTGTTTTAGTTTCTATTAGCCAAATATACATGCAGCGGCTTAGTAAAGGTAGATTGATTTCAATTGCGATGAGGCTGACTCGTAGTGATCCTCACGCAGCCTGTAAGTCTTTGCTGCATTTTTGGTTCTACCCGCCCTGAAACAAGGAGTAATCTTGTATAGCATGGATTTTCATTGTTCATTCAGAAGATTACTTGTTAGTTTTTTGTAGCATAAATGAGTTTGAAATGTGCTATCTTGGTGAGTATTCATGTGATTGTAGCTAGGCAGATGTGAATGTTCTTTTCAGTAACATTACAGTCACCCGGGTGTTCGTCTTAGTGCCTGAGTGGGAATTACTGTCACTCCATTGATTTGCTCTGGCATGTGTGCACTGCTAGTAACCAGCAGTCATAAGTTTGCAGGATGATCTGTTATTAATTTCATCTTCAGATATCAATTAGTAGTTGTGTTTTGGTGCAGTACGCTTGGATTCAAATATGGGCTTATTGCGTCCATAATTTCTAGTTAGTCTCTAGCTACAAATTTAGAATATGTTTCAAGCTTTCCATAGATGAATCGTTTACGCATTGAGTGATAAAGTCTCGGCTCCTTATTTATTTCCCCTGGTACAATTCAGTATCGCGCCATGCTCTACCAATTTGGATGAGAAAGTCTCGACGTCTAACCTCCTGCATAATTTTGGTCCATAATTATTCAATTTTAAAGAAGTAATCTCGTTGATGTGGAAATGAATCTTCTAATCAGTAATTATGCATCATTTTCTATTTGTTAGCTGCAATGGTATCTTCAGTTTAGTGCTTGTTCTCATGCTCAACTAGGTTATCTGTAAAACTCCAAATCGAAAAAAATTATTTGCCTCAATAATTTACTATTCTTTTTGTTGAAACATCCATTTGATGTATCCTTTTGTGCAATCTTATAAAACACCCAGTTTAGTGTAAGCCTCATACTATTTAATCTTAGTTCCTTAAATCAAAATCTGAGCATTAATCTATGTGGCTGCAGGTTAATAAACTCTAAGGAGTAAGGTGAGCAGTGCGCAGCCTCACCCCTGCTACGTGTCATTTCATGGCGCTCGGAGCAACGCGGTGTGTTTCGAATTAAGGTATGGAGCCTGCCCGTTCCTTTCTAGTAGAAGTTTTTTGTATTCGGAACTATCAATGATGATGCCGATTCCATGATACTCTTCAATGGTATATGCAAAATGAATTGTTACTCTTATCCTGGCCTATTTCAGTTCAGTTCATCTTATTTATAGATGCTTATTTATCATCCAGCTGCATCCCTTGTGCGGGATATGTGCTGGCTGCTTCTTTCTTTTCCCACTGTACTATTCAATACCGCCCCATCTCTATCGATTTGGATGGGTAGGTGCCGATTTTTCTCTCCCGTCGTGTATCATTTTGGTTCGTTATTGTTCATTTCTCCTTGCTGTAAAATCTATGTTGTTCGTATATTCGTGAGTTTAAATATCGATGAATCAGTGTTGAAGTTATTGTGGGTTTGTTCCATGTTCCACTGCATATATAGCCAGAAGAAATTGCAGCTAGGGCGTAGAGTACATCTTGTAATGATATTTTGACAATAAAAAATGCTACCTTATTGCGAGTCATTTTTGGATTGCTTCTGTCGGAAATATCGTCAAATTAGATAATGCCATACTAGTTGGTATTAGATTTGCACATAATCAGTTTGCCATACTAGCTGGTATTAGGTTTGCACATAATTAGTTGGTCTCTCTGCCTTCAATAACATGTTCATTTGGAGCATGGATTTGCATCTACAGTGTTTGGGAGCAGCCGAGAGAACTTTTGTTATGATTAGCGACTTAACGTTGGTATTTCTTTATTTTCGTGATCAACTTTAGATGATTCTGTGACCGTGTTGGAAAGCTGTTCTATCAGCAGTTCTTTTAGTAATGCTAGATCCTCACCCAGCGTGTCAGTCTTTGTTGCATTTTTGTTTTAGCTCATCCTCAAACCAGGAGTAATCTTGTATAGCACAAATCTTGATTGTTCATTCAGGTTATTGCTTATTATTGTTCTATAGCATCGACAAGATGGTTATGTCCTATTTTTGTGACTATCCATGTGACTGTAGCTAGGCAGACGTGAATTTGATATTCAATAACATTACTGTCACATGGGTTTTTGTTTTTGTGTCTTGTTGGGAATTGCTATTACAGTATAGTAGTGATATCAAGTAGGATTAATCTGGATAAAAAAGATGCAGGTTCTAAATTTCATTCACTGGTTCTGCAAAGTATTATTGCTTGTGCCTAACACATTATTTTTCAGATTTTTTGGGTTTGGTGATCTAGTATTGATTTGCATTGTTGCGGACCTAGAGTTGTTTGTTTCAGAAATATAAGTCCTATATGTCATTCGATTCTCTTATGTACTCCCTCCGTTTCAAAATATAAAATGTTTTAGCTTTGTGAAAGTAGTGTATCTAGTCCCCTTTTAGTGTTTATGTTCGGAGTGAACCTACACAATAAAATGAGTCTAGATATCCTCCTTTCACAAAGCTAAAACATCTTATATTTTGAAACGGAGGGAGTAGTTGGTTATTTGAGACATCCAAGCTTATAGACCCATGTATATTTATTGTTGCCGATTTATCATGTAGAGATATAGAGTAGCTGTTTCCTGTGTGCATTTTTTTATTTCGGTAATCGGCAAGGGATCAATGATGTCTGCCAGTACCTTCCCATCTACCAATTTGGATGAGTAAGTGTTGAGTTTTTTCTCCCATTGTGCATCATTTTGGTTAACATTTGTTCAACTTTATTCTGTGTAATCTTGTTGCTATAAAAATGAACTAGCCTATGGTTGACTCAGGGTGCACCGGAGGATAGTATTTGGTTGCATTTTCAAGATCCTTCCACTGCTGGTGACTGGTGACGCTGTAGCTCCGTGGCTACTCGTGAGGCTGCTGTCTCATCAGTGAGTTCCACCAAGGCCATCAAATGCTCCTACAAATGAGAATGTTGATGGATTGGGGGTTGCTGATGATGATTCTGTTGGTGTTCCTCCAAGATTACTATAATTGTTGTTCAGAAGATCAAAATATTGGGTAAAGAGTTGCAGGCAACTGAACTAAGCTTTTCAGTCCAGTTTTGTAAACATATTTTTTAATTTGCAACAAGGTCTTTCGTGTGAATTTACGCTTTCACATGAATGTCATGTAGAGACAGATATTGAGTTTTTTTGTTGAATCTCGTTTTTATTTTCAAGAGCAAGTTATGCTTCCAAAAATCAATTCTAGAATAGTTATGATCGCCTGATACCTGTTTAATTACTCGGTCAATTTTAGAAGACCACGATAAAGCTAGCAGATTGAAAGTCTTCGTTTTAGAGCTGAAGGTTGATTGGAAAATGTTGAAGATGATTGCTACAAATAAACTTAGGGACGGAAGAAGCTACAAATTACGCTCTCTTACATCAGATCAATTCAAATTACGTTCTCTTATAATGGGTGATGGCCCATGGAGTTGGGCTTTTTAAATTCTGGTTGGCCCCAGTTTCTTACCTCACATGCACATCTTGAAGGTAGTTTATGGCTTAGCTCGGGTGGCATAATTTTTTTACAACAGGAGGGATTGAAAGCGGGCTTGCACGGTGCGGGGCAGTTCAGACTCTCGGGCACTACGCTTTACCTTGACTAGATTTTCTTACGTCGCATGCAGTTTATTTTACAACACACGGGACATAGGTGCGGGACTACGGGATGCACTCGCGTGTGGTTTGGCCCGGGTGCATAATAACTATTCTACTCCCTGGGAGTCAAATAGCGCGACTCTATATATATATAGTAGATGGACCCATTAGTAAAATATGATTTATGATAAATCAATTAATATTGATATAGTATTGTAAATATTCATATTTTCGTATATAAACTTGATTAAACTTTAAAAAATTGATTTTGACTAATTTTAGACGTCTTATATTTTTTAAGATGAGGGAGTACTTCGCATATTGCGGCCTGCGACCCAAGCCCGGCCCAAAATTACTTCAGCTTGTGCGGCGTGCTGACTGCTGCGGTGCTTGGGTGTACTTCAGTCGGACTTGGTCATCTCTGTTTACCACACCGACACCGTCACGGATGTCAATCTGACACCGAGCAGAATTGGAACACGCGTGTACGTATCTTAGCCTCCGCGACTCCACCTATAAACAACCACCGCCGCACGTCCCTATGTACGTGCACGCTCACTCGATTGGACTTTCGTTGGCGCACATCGATCAGCCGACCAAGCCGCCTAGATCGAGCAGGCAGTCAGGAACACGACCGAGCCGCAGATGGACGGGTACCCTATGCCGCACTCGTTCTACGACCGCAAGCGGGACGTGGCCGTACGCTTGCCTTTCATGGGGATGTTGCCGCACGAGATGTTCCAGAGGTGCAGTGCCCCTGCCGGCGGTTCGAGTCCGTCGGCGCCCGGCGCCGCGTGCGAAGAAGACACGGCGGCTGCGGAGACAGGCACCGGGAGTGAGACAGATTCAACGGAGGCGGAGGGGGCGATGTAGAGACAAGAGTCGGGCACCCAGTGAGTAGCGACACGAGGACGGAGACGACGACGCATGTAGGCAAGGGGGGAAGAAGCTGGCCCGTGCAATTTGATTTCGTAGTTTTTTTTTGTTTTTTGAAAATATTAGGTATATACGGTTGTTACAGTAGTTTAGATAGAGTTAGAATCTGTTTACGTACCGTCCTAATTTGGCTCGTACTTCAAGATAATTCTTTGTATGCTTTATATATACTCGTCCATAAGACTAAATAATATATTCATCATATTCCGTCAAACTCATACTCTTTTATGGTATCAGCCTAATCGGTCTAAACTCTAGCCGCACGCTTCCGCCGCGCCGCCCCGGGGGATCGATCTCCATCTCCGTCGGGGGCCGCGCGATCCGTATGCAGGGTTCGTCCGCCGATCCGTGAACGGCTGTCCTGTAAGTCTTTTTTTTCGATCTTTTGATCGGTTTTTTTTAGTTTACCGATCTTAGATCGGATTGAGTCGCACACCGTCGTCGTCATCGCCGCGCCTCTACTCCGACCATCGGCATCGACGATCTACACCGCGCCCGTGCGCCTGCCTCCTCCGTTGTTGCGCTTGCCTCGGCAGGCTGCCGCGCACCACGGACGGCTGCTACGCCTACCATTGGAAGGCTGCCGCGACCCCCCTCGGATCGTCTTCGTCGTCATCGTCCGAGACTTCACCGACAACGTCGCCATCGACTCTGATCTACGAGTCGTCCACGCCATAGCGCATACGGTGCACCGTCGGTCTGATCAACCGATCTCGCGTCTGTCTACGCCATGCACGTCCCTGAGCACGTGCGTACCACCGATCGAGCTACGGGCTACCGCTGTGTCGCCCGTCGGGCCGCAGCGTCGCCGCCTTTGGTCCATGCTACCGGCTTCCAACACGCCTTCCTTGGTGTGTACGTCGCTGGTGGTCTCCCAGCCGTTGCACCGACTTAAGCCCTGCAGCTATGATGCCCTCTCGGGTCGTAGCGTGGTTGCACGCAGTCTAGTTCGCCGTCCTCGTGCATCGACAGCCTCGGCTTTCACCGCGCCATCTCCTACGGCACGGATCCCCGCCGTCTGCACATGGTCTTCGTCACATCACCGGGTCTTCCTCGCCTACTTTGAGCACCGCCGTCGCACTTCACAAGGTAACCTGCAGGGCGCCCTCTCGCCGTCTTAGGTCCCGCCGACTACCCCATCATCACTCTAGGCATCCATCATGACTAACCTAGGTCGTCGCTGGTTTCGCCGCCTTCTATGTCTTCGTCCACTACAACTTTGCAGCCAGCGTCATCGCCTCATCCCCGACTATACCACCTGCTACTCTACTCCGACAACCGCGGACAACGCCGGCATCTCTCCCTTCGCCGCTCTGCGCGTCGGAACCGCTCTGGAGGCTTCATCTGCTAGTCTTTCTGACATGGCGGCAAGTTCATAATGGTCCCTGCCCCCGCACGCCTGGTACTGACAACACCGGGAGTGCCTTCGTCCCCGACGCGTTCCCGAGTCTAGCAAGCTCGGATCGGCGCCTCGTCTTCATCGGCTTTGACAACGTCTTCTTCGGCATCGACCCCTCTACGACTGCCTCGACCGTGTCACTGACAAGTTCTTCTTTGCATACTCGGTTCTAGCAAAACCAGAGTGTGCGTTCGTCCCTGATGTGCGCTTAGTTCTGGCAAAACTATGGCCATACCTCATCCTCGACGGCTCGGACTGCATCGACTTCGACATCAACACCCTCAATGACTGCCTCGACGCGTCTTCGTCATCCTCCTCGCGCGCTATGCGCATGCGGCTTCACGTGTGGCTACCTCGACACCGGCATCCCCGACCACGACATCGACCACGGTGACCCATCGCACGGCTACCTTGACCATGACACCGCCTCACGCTCTCGGCTTCCTCGACATCGGCACAAGGGCTACCACCTCGCTTGAGCATCATCAGTTTCCTCTACAGTCCAAGCTACCGCGCTACGACACCGTCCACGATGTTCCCGCTCGGACCGCGGAGGGATGTCAGTCTACTGGATGCTACTTCGGTTTATCTCCAGTCTGATCGTTCGCGATGTTCTAGTTATTCACGACGCTACCGCTACGACTGCACGGCTCCTCACCCCCGTCTATCCTCAAATCACACAGTTCAAGTCCCTCCCTACTGGCGCCCTGCAACACCGCCCTTCAAGACCCGGCCGCCGTGCCACCATGCCACCACAACAGGTCAACGATCTAGGAGTTCACCTTATTTGGGGAAAATTTATTACCGCACTTGTCAAATTCAGCTAAACTCACACCAAAGCCACTTCAAATAACACATAATACACACCAAGTTGGCAGCCTCCGGGCTGATGGAGGCATAAAACGTGCCCTCGTCCGGTCTGGAGAAGACCTACAAAAAGAGAATAACAAATTATAAGGCGAGGACGAAGACACCGTGAAACCTGAGGCAATGAGAACGCAATGAAAGAAATCAAGGAATCAGTTGAACTCACGCATCCTAGTATGTCTAGCGGGCATCGTCCGTCGCTCATCTGCCATTGGAGGCTGTTGTTCGTTTCCTGCCAAGTCCACCTCCACGCGGCCAGCCGAATCAGGAAGAAAAGATCAGCACGACCGCCCTAAGCATCTTGGCTGCCATGGTCTCGCAGAGGGGGACGGTGACGTGGAGCAGGGTCTCGCGCCAGCAGGACGTCGTGCCGGTTGATGACGGCAGGCATGGCCTCCGCACGCCCGCACCCACCAATTTTTTCGTCGACAGAGGCGTGCACTCACTTGGCCACGCGGGAAAACCGAGTAGGGCAGAAATCCGACGGCGAGACCGCCCGCTGGGCTACGCACGCCGGCACCATGGTCCCAGTCGCCGCCGCTGCGCCGTGAATCCGTGACCTGTCCCCTCGCTCGACAAACCCTCCATCGCCAAGACCAGGGGCGTATCACGACTGCGCTGGTGCCTCCAGCGGATCGGAAGGAAAAAAGCCAAATCAAATCCACGCAATAATGAAGAAAATCGAAGAGAGACGCAACTTGACATGTACTCGTAGAGAAAATGAGAGATCGGAGGCGTGGAAAGAGAAAAGAGAGATTAGAGGCGACCGATTTGTCCGTGATCGAATAAATCGTGGGCTCTCACACCAGGAGCCCTCGGCAACCTTCTCCACCGGCCCCTCCCACTCCGGGTCACCGCCTCCCTCAACGATCACGTCCGGCCTCCGCACTAGCGCCATCCACCTCGGTTTCCCCCCGTCGAGCTTCCCCGGTACCACTTGGCCGCTGACCACCGCGCACGTGCCCGCCGGCATGCTTTGCCGGTGGTGAGAAAGATAAAGAGGAAGGGAAGCATGTGGGCGGTGGGGGCGAGAGAGATGAGAGGAAGAAGAGGAATCGAATTAGGAATTTGGGTCTCTCCTCTGTCTTCTATCGAGCGATAAGTGGTGCCGGTGAGCAATGGTCTGCCGCTGCTTTGGCCGAACCACCTAGAAGACACAGATTAATGGGCAGAGAATTTTTTTTCCACTAGATACGACGGTTACTGTAGATGTGCGAATCTACAGTGCAAATCGCTGATTTGGCTCCCCTAGTTGATCGGTGAAACGGTTGTCTTTCATATATGTAGTAACTAGCTAGTTACTCCGTAGTACTACCTGAAGAATTGTAACCTGATCGATTGGTAATGTACCTTTTCTTTTCATACTATATCGTATCTCCTTTTTGAATGGAAATTAGCCCGTTGAGTAAAAACATCATTTTTAACCCTTTTTAAGCAACCTCAATTTTCTTTTCGCATGAGAACGGAACCACAACTGCACTGTTTGCAACTACTTTACCACAAAACAGCATGTGTTTGTTAACTTTTTTTCAACTACTTGCAAGTTGCAACCGTGTTTAGCACAACTTTTTTCACTACTTGCAACCGTATTTACAACAAAACAACATGCTTTTGGTAATAACTCAGAGTCTTGAATTAGTCGAGATGATGTCTTCTCTACTGTAGTCGAGAGGATAGTTGGTTACTACATAATCACCGTTTTTATAATTAGTAAAATTCTTGTCTCTCGTGACGATAGCAAGAACATAAGTTCGAAAAACAAATAGCAAGAACATTGTATGGAAACGATATTATTTCTGCATTTCAAACCATATAGGATGGTTAAGTATGTAGGTGAACTTCACCTCTATGAACAAAAAGGAAAAGGAGAAGAAATAACTGTCCAACCCAAACCGGGCCTTCGTGCATCTAGGTCCTAAGGCCAACTCCAACGGCACCCCGCAAATCGTATACCGGATTTATCCAATTTGGTCCATTTGCAGGGTGGGGTGGACAAAATTCCCACCGATGTCCAGCCCAATTCTGCATATACCCCTAACGGGGCTTCTCCCGTATACGGACAGTTCGCCGTCGCCAGCAGCCTATCATCACCTAGCCATCGCCATCGCCGGCCATCAGCAGCCCACCACGGCTCTCCTCTGTTGGAAATATGCCATAGAGACAAATAATAATAAGGATTGTTATCATATTTCATAAAGTTTATGATTAAGTTTTATATCATGCTATAACTGTATTGAGAGGAAACATCAATACACGTGTGATATATAAACAACCAGGGGTTCCCAGTGAAACTCTAGTCATTGGTTTATTGGTCAACAGATGATCAAGTTTCCTGATCATGTGGCATTTATGCCAGTTAGAAATGGAGTCAACTCATTCTGAGAATGAGATGATGAACCAATACCCAACCTAAACATCGTGACCTGATCATGTCACGAAGTTCAAGTTACGATGATTAGAAATGGATTCTCGTAGACTATTCCTTAGACCGTGAGGCTATATCAATCACTGTCTCCCGAGAATGCTTAGATAGCATCAAACGTCACTTGGTAATACAATGACAATAAATGTGTGTTTAGGTATTCGGAGGAACCGTAGAGGCAATATATGCCAAGAGTGGGATTTGTCTATCCAAGTGACGGAAAGATACTCAAGGGCCCACTCAGAGAAGTTATATCCAATAGCTGCGCAACATGTGATTTGATCACAAGGATATCACTTGTTGGAATGAGTCAAGTAGCATTATTCGGTAACGAGCTCGAACACGACATGGTAATGTCATTGATCATATCTCGGGCAATGTGAGTGTCGAGAGACAAAGGGAATAAGACACGACTGTCTCGGTTCAAATGACGAAAGATCTTCGTGGAATGCACAGGGGTCACATGGCCATCCAGATCCCTCTATCGATCATTGGTCTGCGAGTGTCCCAACCATGTATGGAGTGTTCCCGAACCATGTGGTATCACTCTTAAGGGGTTTGATGATGCTTAGAGAGTGTTGATAGGATCGGTAGAATCGCTGACGAAGAGTAGAGAGAAAACCGGAAGGGTTTCGGTAAGTCCGGAGGATGTCCGGAGTGGAGGTGGAAGGTGTTCCATAGCCACGGAGATTGAATAATATGTGAATGAATGTTAAATATTGATTTAATCATTTACTCATAATTATTTAATAAAGAGAAAATCAATTTAAAGGTCAAAAGGCTTAATGGGCTAATTCCGGAGGGAAGAGGGCCCTAGTGGACCAGCCCCCTGCGTGGGGCCCATAGGGGTGGCCGGCGGTGCCTCCCCCTCCCCCTCTCCTCTCCTTTAGTCCCACCTCGGGACTTTGAGGGAGGTAGTACCTCCCCTCCCCCTATATATAGTGGGGGTATTTGGCCAGATAAATACACACAATATTCAATAAAGGTTTCCTCACTTTTGGGGAGACCTCCAATTGATATTCTCTCTCTCTCTCTCTCTCTCTCTCTCTCTCTCTCTCTCTCTCTCTCTCTCTCTCTCTCTCTCTCTCTCTCTCTCTCTCTCTCTCTCTCTCTCTCTCTCTCTCTCTCTCTCTCTCTCTCTCTCTCTCTCTCTCTCTCTCTCTCTCTCTCTCTCTCTCTCGTGACCATGGTCCCAAGTTCGGACTGCGCGAACGAGAGACATCTCACCGCAGAGTGCCGCCGTGCTGCGAGATTTGGATCCAGGAGCTCTACTTCCGCAACTGCTGCTGGATCGGGGAAGCGGGATTCATCGTCAGGCACCGGACATGAGTAACTCCCCGCGAGGTGTCACACTTGAGGCACTCAAGTCGTTGGAGCCGCATGAGCACAAGGACTTCATCATGACCTTGAGGTCGGCTTCGGCTCGTCTATATCAAGCACGCTCTCCTGAGCGTTGACAACGCTTTTCGGTCTTCAAGGGTAAGTTCACGAAAAGCCCCTCTCGTTACTATACTACGAATAGATAGGTCCTAGCAACATCAGGGGTTCAGGGGCGTAGGGTAAAAATTATTGTTTTCATACGCGGAACCCGTACAGTGGTATCAGAGCTAGATCTATGCGTAGTAATGCTAGTACGGGTAGAACACACGAGATGTAGCATGTGGGCATTGATCCTTTAGTTGTTACCCTTCCATGTGTACTTGTGTATACCGCAGTAATGCTTGATAAAGTGGCCCCCAACCGACTTTACGCGTTCATTCGCGAGACAGGTCCACGCTTGACATACGGCTTGTACCGTATAAAGTGGCTTAGGGGAGTGTGTGTCTCTCTCGCATTAGTTGGTATGCCATTTGCAACGGAGGGCCCTGAAAGAGGTATAGTATAGACAACTACTTGATCAACATTGTGGTGAAAGTTCATAGGTAAAAACGGTTCTTATGCGAAAGCCCATTCAGCCACGTAAAACATGCAAAGATAAAGTAGAGGCGTATAACTTTGTTTTGCAGGGGGCGTTTCTTTGTGATATGGTTGTGGCAAAGGTAAAGTGATTACCTTATGTTACGTAGTAGTAGATAGTCACGGAGGTGACGGACTACCACACCAGAAATATACCGGTACCCAGGTGTCTACGGCGCCGGAACCCTAGCGCCGAAATCCGGTGACGACGGATGGAGATCACGACGTGAAGGACAATATCATATCGCATTTACATTAAATGTTATTGTTTGTATATCTTATTGTGTGCTAGTATTAGATACTCGACGGTAGCCTAATAAGATGATCCCTGTTAAAATTACCAATGATTGTGTTCCCCCTTAGTGTGCATCACCAAGAACGTTCTTCGGTATGAGGTAGGCCGTGATGAGCGGATGTCAGACATATCTACGTTTGCATATAGTGGGTGTAAGCCATGTTGCACAACGAATACACTAAGGTTGAGTTGGCGAGCCTAGCACGTTACAGAGACGTGGCCTCGAAACACGGATGGTCGAAAGATCGAGCACGAGTCGCATGAATGATGTGACCGATGTTTAGCGTCCACCCTAGAACCCACATTGATGGCCGTGATGATCAGGGGAGATGTGGGGAAAAGGGGTCGTGTTATCACTAGAACCCTTCAGGGGATAGGTGTTTCTGAGTGGAGTTATTATTAACTCATTTAGTTATAAACTTAGTGTAAATTCCTTTTGCAATTATAAATGTAGAAAAGGTTCTCCCCAATACAACCTTTCCTGTTGACGATTGGTTGGTTAGAAGGAGAGAACCTTAGGTTAGACGGATCAAACTTCTCTATATGGGTTGTGCCTCTCCACGTTCTCCTTAGCGAGAATAACGTGGTCGACTACATACTCAACGAGATGGATTTGGATCAGCCTAGTGAAATAGAGACCCCAGAGCAGCGGGAAGACCGCTATTACCATCGAGAGATGTCCATCTTCATATCAGTTATAATGTGCTACGGGATTGTGGATGATCTATGGCCAGTCGTGGGCAATCTTGACCCTCGAGCGACTATAGTATAGCTTAGGACACATTTCGTGGAACAAGCACGCATATGGGAGCATGAGCTGATGGGAGACTTCCTCTCCAGTAAGATGGAGGAGAACTCATCACTTGACGACCACTTGGAGCGCATGCATGATGCGTACATGAGGCCTACATACTTCCTGGATAGTTGGATGACGGGCTCTTTTGCAAATGGCGCTGTGATGCGGTCGCTGCCACCAAGCTACCAAGCACAAGTCAGGACTTGCATTATGAGAGGCGATGCGGAAACACATGATTTCCACAGGTTCATATAACATCTCAGGAATGTGATGATTGAACCTGTTGCCGGTGAGGTCATCGATGACAAAGGTATATATTTGATATACAATTTTATAAATGTTATAATCTTGCAAACACATTTGCAGTGTTAAGTATATTTGATACTTGTTCTGTTTTACTGAAAATAGGTCCTTCTGTATAGAGGTGCTTGCTGGAGAAGAGGTGACATTGCATGTTGATGGCGAGCATAATGATGATGGCCAATGACACTCTCCCTCAACATTTATCACTTAGTTTATGTTTTAGGATGATTATTGTAATCAAAAGATTGTGAACCTCTTTAGTATGTCTCACACTTTGTGAGACGGTTATTCATATGAGCTTGTAACAAACAGTTATAGCTTGTAACAAACAGTTTTCCACTTATATGAATGATTTCTATTTGTGTTCATATCTTGTTTGATTATATGTGAATTATCCTTGTTGTTTGAAACCTATTGATAATGCATGAACATTTGTAAAATATTGAAATGCCTTAAAATACCCAACTTAATGATATATTCATTAATGAATGAAACCATTGTTTAAATTCAAAGTCATGTGATAATATGTGAAAGTCATTTGATTACTTATCACATATGAATCATGCCTAAGTTCGGCAAAATAACTTGAACACCGTGTATTGCTTGAGTGTTTTAATGAATTGTTAAAAGTAGATACATATTCGATGTATTATGTTTTGACAAAATGGTAATTATCATTATATGATTGTTTAAATGTGTAAAGAAGTTTACCAAAGGAAACATAAGTATGAAACTATTTGATATGATCAAAGTGTTTCATCAAACAAAGGGTATTAAAAGATAAAGGAGAATCTAAATACTATGATTTGATCAATAGTAATGAAATTCAACTTTATAAGAATGGCATAAAAAGAAAATTGCGGAATGCAAACCATTTGGAAACGTCAAAATGCAAAGCATCACAATATGATATTAGATATCAAAGTGGGTGAATAGATGGCGCCAAATAAATCGTTGTAGTGTAGATGTAGAGACCATTAGTTAGAAATAGTTAGCACCCAATTAGTATATATAGTGAACCATATGAATTCGTGAGATCAGCGCCATAGCTAGTATGTTTCGTCATAAAAGTTTTGGGGTTATTCGATATAACCAAAATAATAGCGAATAAGTCCTTGTAGAGTATTCACTGGAAACTTTGAATACAAAATCCATAGCTAGAACCAAAAGGAAAGCAAAATTAGTATTGCTTGGATTTTGGTGCATTCTCGAGAAACTTCGCATTCAGTGATATTTCTCGATTATGAAGCTTTTGGAAGATAGTGTGAAAACACAATGAGGATTCAAAACCCTGCATCAGAGTGTTGAGAAGCGCAACGGAAAACGTTCCTGAACGATTCTCTTCACAAAGGAAAGAATCAATGATATTGATCATTGTGTTTTCCCCACTAGTGTTTTCACTACATAAAGTAGGATTCAAAATGCATCCCATATCTTGTATGGAGACATTTGTGAATCATTTGTCATGATTACCAGAATATGACATACCTACGAACTACTAAGGAAATAATGATAAGCTAAGGATATGAGAAATCCCAAAGTAAAATTCACTTGAGATTAGAAAGCAATTCGTTGCTGAATCTTACAAGTAAATGGGTTACTTGAATTTTCCCAAATGACTGCAAAGCCATAGTGGAAAAGGGGGTGAATGACAAAAGCACAATTTGTCAAGTATTGGACGAATTCAAATGAATTTGATTCAAGTGTGCTGAATGTCTAGAGGATTTAAAACTAGTATAAGTACTAGTATCTCATAGTAAATCTCCTAGTTTGATATTTGATCAAAGGATTTTGAAATTGTTCAAAATAGTGAGTGGGTATGCAATTTGCATGAAATTGAGTGGGAGCTATGAAAGTCTTCCTAAAACAATATGTGAATGACATATTTTTGAGTGGGAGCAATATAAGTCTCAAATTCAAATATGTAGGAACATAGTTTGAGTAAGAGTAGTGACTCATACCCAAATATGTTGGGAACATATTTTGAGTGGGAGCTTAAAGGAGTGATTCTCAAGTGTGTATTCGACACATTAAGAATAAAAGCGCAAATACCGACAAATGATGATTTATAAGGAGTAGAAGTTGATTATATAAGTATATTACAATATTATGTAGTATTCCTTAAAGGATTCTGAAAAGGGTTTCAGGATAGAAGTTAATTAAGGAACTGGTCCTTAATAACTTAAGTTAGGAATAGTATTAAGTTTAACATCAATGGTGGAAAGAAAGAAAAGGATGATCATCATCCACTATGTTGAGACATAGGTCCTATCTTAGAAAACCATGACCATAGTAACTTAACATAATATATGATCCAAGAAGGAACGTTTAAAAAGTGATTAAGTTTGAATCACTGAACGTTGAGTTGAGTTTATCAGCAGTATCTAATAGAGAACTATAGACATGTTTTCAAATCCATGAAGGATGACATATCTTAAAACATAAAGGGTTATGTTATAAGGGAATATGTTGGAAACTCCTGTAAATACCTACTAAAGTCAAGTAGGAAGCGAGGTGAACAAAACATCAAAAGTTGCACAGAGTGAACTCGTGTTTTGATGAATACATTTATAATAATAGATAAGGGTACCATCTAAAGTGTTGTATAATGTTATGGCGGGGCTAGTTCGCTTTTACCATAGAATGATGTGTCCCAGTGCACAATGCCCATGAGAAAGCCCTCGAGGTTGATCTAAAGTCACTGTAGGCTCCTGGAATCTGCCCTTGTTCTGCTGCCATAGCAACGATGCATACATATAGATGTTATCATGTGATGATAAAGTATTAATGTCAATCAAGGTGACATTAGTAAGTTGTAAAGGATTTGGGACTATAAAGTACATGCCCGAGACTCAACCTCTTCCATGAGCAAGCATGTTCAAGGTACCGGGATATATGGTGCGAATTATTAATAACAAATTCAGCTAGTTTATTTGTACTCTAGTGCAAGTGGGAGACTGTTGGAAATATGCCCTAGGGACAAATAATAATAAGGATTGTTATCATATTTCATAAAGTTTATGATTAAGTTTTATATCATGCTATAACTGTATTGAGAGGAAACATCAATACACGTGTGATATATAAACAACCAGAGGTTCCCAGTGAAACTCTAGTCACTGGTTCATTGGTCAACAGATGATCAAGTTTCCTGATCATGTGGCATTTATGCCAGTTGGAAATGGAGTCAACTCATTCTGAGAATGAGATGATGAACCAATACCCAACCTAAACATCATGACCTGATCATGTCACGAAGTTCAAGTTATGATGATTAGAAATGGATTCTCGTAGACTATTCCTTAGACTGTGAGGCTATATCAATCACTGTCTCTCGGGAATGCTTAGATAACATCAAAAGTCACTTGGTAATACAGTGAAAATAAAGGTGTGTTCAGGTATTCGGAGGAACCGTAGAGGCAATATATGCCAAGAGCAGGATTTGTCCGTCCACATGACGGAAAGATACTCAAGGTCCCACTCGGAGAAGTTATATCCAATAGCTGTGCAGCGTGTGATTTGATCACATGGATATCACTTGTTGGAGCGAGTCAAGTAGCATTGTTCGGTAATGAGATCAAACATGACATGGTGATGTCATTGATCAGATCTCGGGCAATGCGAGTGTCGAGAGACAAAGGGAATAAGACACGATTGTCCCAGTTCAAACGACGAAAGATCTTCATGGAATGCATAGGGTCCCTCTATCGATCATTGGTCTAGGAGTGTCCCAACCATGTTTGGAGTGTTCCCGAACCGTGGTGTATCACGCTTAAGGGTTTGATGATGCTTAGAGAGTGTTTATAGGATCGGTAGAGTCGCTAAAGAAGAGTAGAGAGAAAACCAGAAGGGTTTCGGTAAGTCCGAAGGATGTCCAGAGTGGAGGTGGAAGGTGTTCCATAGCCACGGAGATTGAATAATATGTGAATGAATGTTAAATATTGATTTAATCATTTATTCATAATTATTTAATAAAGAGAAAATCAATTTAAAGGTCAAAAGTCTTAATAGGCCAATTCTAGAGGGAAGAGGGGCCATTAGGGAAAGGCATGAGGAGAAAGGTGCCAAGGGGGTGGCCGACGCCCTCGTAGGCCAGCCCCCCGCGTGGGGCCCATGGGGGTGGCCGGCGGCGCCTCCCCCTCTCCTCTCCTTTAGTCCCACCCCGGGACTTTGAGGGAGGTAGTACCTTCCCTCCCCTATATATAGTGGGGTATTTGGCCAGATAAGTACACACAATATTCAATAAAGATTTCCTCACTTTTGGGGAGACCTCCAATTGATATTCTCTCTCTCTCTATCTCATGACCGTGGTCCCAAGTTCGGACTGCACGAACGAGAGACATCTTCACCGCGGAGCGCCGTCGTGCTGTGGGGTTCGGATCCAGGAGATTTACTTCAGCAACTGCTACTGGATCGGGGAAGCAGGAGTCATCGTCAGGCACCGGACGTGTGTAACTCCCTGTGAGGTGTCACACTTGAGGCACTAAGGTCGTTGGAGCCACAAGAGCGCAAGGACTTCATCATGACCTTGATGTTGGCTTCAGCTCGTCTACATCAACCACGTTCTCCTGAGCATTGACAACGATTTTCGGTCTTCAAGGGTAAGTTCGCTAAAAGCCCCTCCCGTTACTGCACTACTAATATATAGGTCATGGCAACATCAAGGGTTTAGGGGCGTAGGGTAAAAATTATTGTTTTCATACGCGGAACCCCTACATCCTCGACCTCACCCACCACCTTGCATCTTAGCGCTCGGGGAGGACGGCGGCACTTGGAGCTTAGGGCGGAGAGGGTGCCAGACACGTCGGCCGGCGGGGCAGCGCTGCCGTGCAGCATCCAGGCGGCCAGGCCGCGCAGAGGCAATGCGCGCAACGTTAGGGTGGCGGGGTGGCGCAAAGGCAGGGTGGCATAGCGTCGGGGCAGAGATGGGCGGCGACAGAGGGGAGCAGCCTAGCGGCCAAGGAAGAGGCCGAAATGGGGAAGGTAGAGGGGAAGGGGCAATGACGATGTGAGATGGGATGGCGGCGATGCCATGGATGCGAGACCGCGAGCGCTGAAGGAACTGGCGCTAGGTGAGGGGTGGGAGGGGGACACTGACAGGTGGGTCGAACACGTTCACGGGAAGAGGTGCGTGGACACGCCCAGACGCGTCCGTCTCTCTGCAAAATGGGCTCAAGTCTGGGGAACAAAGGCGTCGGTCTAGCCCAAAAAAGGGACAAAAATGAATTTGCGAGGTGTTGTTTAGTGTTGGCCCGTGCCCGGATGGACCGATTCGGACACGGACCATCCGTTTGTGGGCCTCTGTTGGAGTTGGCCTAATGGATGCAGCAACTCCAAAGGTCCACCACGAACAGAACGGGACTGATACGTCATAAATGTATCTATAATTTTTGATGTTCCGTGCTTGTTTTATATCTACTTTCTTATGTTTTGTCCACACTTTGGAGTATTTTTACACATTTTCTAGAACTAACCTATTAACAAGATGCCACAGTGCCAGTTGCCTGTTTTCTGCTATTTTTGGTTTCAGAAAAGCTGGAAAAGAAATATTCTCGGAATTGGACCGGACAAAAGCCAAAGTCAATATTTTACTGTAAGACTCACGGAGCCAGAAGACGAGGCGGAGAGGGGCCAGGGGCTGTCCACACCATGTGGTGGCTCGGGTCCCCCTAGCCATGCCACCAGGTGGTGTGGGCCCCTGGTCCACCCTCTGACATCGCCCCTTCGCCTATAAGAAGCCCCAAGGGAGAAAACCCTAGATCATCCATCATACAGCCACGAAAACTTCCGCAGCGCCTCCGCCACCGAAGAGGAGATTCGGGGGACAGAAAGTCTCTATTTCGGCACCCAGCCGGGACGAGGAAGTGCCCTCGGAGCCATCTCCATCGATCTCCACCACCATCTCCATCGCCGTTGCTGATTCCCATGATGAGGAGGGAGTAGTTCTTCCTCGAGGCTAAGGGTTCTATCGGTAGCTATGTGTTCATCTCTCTCTATGCGTGATCATATTATGATCATGAGCTTTGTAATCAAGTATATCTACTTTGCTACTCAAGTGCTTCAATTGATCTCTGCTCTCCCCACGTGTGTGAAAGTGACAGTGTGCACACCGTGGTGGCACTTAGGCTAGAGATTACAAATACTTGTTATGAGTTATATTTGGAGTTGGATGTCTCTATGAAATTGTGGTGTTTGTTGGAACCATCTAGCGCTCAAGGTGACAGTGTGGAGTTATCTAGATGGGGAAGGCGGACTTTGAGAAGTGCTGTTATAGCCCTACCATGGATTAGAGTGTCCAACCAGAGAGTAGTTCAGAGTAGTATCGTGAAGAGAAGATATTTATATGAGAGTGTTCACTAGTGAAAGTATGATCCCTAGGCCTTGTTTCTAAGCATTGAAACACCGTTTGCAACTAGATCTGTTACATGTTTGCTTGCTTCCATCTTTATTTCAGTTTACCTTTAGTCTCTTCCACGCCATCAAAGTCTTTTCTGGCATCGTTGTCTTATATCCATACCACTTGTATTTCATTATCTCTTCGCCGAACTAGTGCACCTATACACCTGACAAGTGTATTGGGTGTGTTGGGGACACAAGAGACTTCTTGTATCTTGATTACAGAGTTGCTTGAGACGGATACCTTTGACCACTTCCTCCCCGAGTTCGATAAACCTTGGGTGATCCACTTAAGGGAAACTTGCTGCTGTTCTACAAACCTCTGCACTTGGAGGCCCAACAACTGTCTACAAGAATAGAAGTGCGTAGACATCAAGCTATTTACTGGCGCCGTTGTCGGGGAGGTAAGGTAAAAGGTACTCACATCCTCCGGTGTGAGTGATCGAAGTTATTTCCTTTAGATTCTACAATTTTGTCTTTTTGTTTCTTGTTTTCACTAGTTAGGCTTAATGGAAAACAACAACAAAATTAGAGAGCTTTATAGTATTTATCTTGAGTTTGGACATGAAGTGTTTGAAGAGAAAATTTAAAAACCTATGGAACTTTATTTGCATGCTAATAGCAATGTTGTTAGTATGAATTCTTTGGACACCATTATTGCTAATGCTATGAAAATGATCTTTTTAGTCCCCCATCTTTAGAGGAAAAAATTTGCTTTGATGATACTATACCTCCAATATATGATGATTACAATGATGAATATGATATTTTCAGTCCACCTACTATTGAGGAGAAAATTAATTATGACTACAATATGCCTCCTATATTTGATGATTATGGTGATGAGAATAATAATGATAGCTATTTTGTTAAATTTGCTCCCACTACAATTAATAAGAAGGATTATGCTTATGTGGAGAGTAATAATTATTATATGCATGTGGCTCATGATAAGAATGTTTTATGTGATAGTTATATTGTTAATTTTATTCATGATGCTACTGAAAGTTATTATGAGAGAGGGAAACACAGCCTTATGTATCTCAACAATATTAAGTTTCCCCTCTTTATGTTGAAAGTGTTGAAGTTGCACTTGTTTTGCTTTCCTATGCTTGTTGCTTTGTGCTTTCATGACTTGTTTCTTTACAAGATTCCTATGCATAGGAAGTGGGTTAGACTTAAATGTGTTTTGAATTTTCTTCTTGATGCTCTCTTTTACTTCAATTCATATTTCTTATGCGAGCATCTTCTCAAACTATCATGCCTAACTTAAAGGCGTTAAAGAAAAGTACTTATTGGGAGATAACCCAAAAGTTTTAGTTGAGTCTTGGAAGTTATTACCTCTGTAATAACCTCTCCTTATCCTTTTTGTTTGGTTTTGTGCCAAGAATAACCTCTAATGAGAGAGAAGTAAGATTTGGGAAAGTTGTTGTCCTGAAAAAGATTTTTTTGCTTCACTGTAAAAATTCGTGAAAAATCTCTGTATGTCGGATTGAGCTGTAACTTTTTGTGCTTCTGCCCCAGGTTGTTATCTAACTTTAGTTAGTTCAACACTTTTTGATTTGAGCAACAAAAGGTCTTAGAAACAATCGGTTTTTACCTGCTGGTCTGTTTTGACAGATTTCTGCCATTATTTGCATTTGCCTCTTTATTGATTTCTTTTTGGGTTCTCTTTGGGAAATTGAGCTTTTTGAAGGAATTGCTACAGTATCTTGTGTTTTTAATGAAAGTTTTTCTGTTTTGAAACTAAATCCAAAGGTTTATTATCTTTTGAATGCACTAACGTTGCTAATGAAGATTGTGTGAAGTTTTGTATGAAGGAAATTTTTCAGGTGTAGGGAAAGAATAGTGTAATGAGATGAAGAATGGACAAAACCTCAAGCTTGGGGATGCCACCCCGTGTCACCCCAAGAAATATTCAAGAGGTACAAGCGTCAAAGCTTGGGGATGCCCAAGGCATCCCCTTCTTCATCAATAAAAATCTCAGGTCTTTCTAGACACTTTGTTTTTATTGTTTCGTGCACTATTGTGTTGTTCTTAGAGTGTCCTTGTTTTTGTTTTTAGTTTTATTTTGCTTGGTTTTCTGCAATAAGTTGTCTGGATCCCAACACTTCTTTTAGAGAGAGACACACTCTTCTTTCATTGCCTAGAACACTCTAGTTTTCATTCTTATTGTTCTGTGAGTGTTCTCTTTTGCTAGCACTGTGTTTAGCCTTAGTTTTCTTGTGCCAACTTAGAACTTTTTAGTTCTTCTTTGTCGATTTGTGAGACAAGCTCACTGATCTTTATTGATGATTATCTTTGTGAGTTGTTTCAAATAAGTTGACTTGGATTGGAAAGGGGTAGGAAAGTTCATGCTTAAGTGGTATAAAAGGAGCTTGTTTTTTACTGTGACTTAGGCTTTATCATGTCATGCTTGATATTGATTTGGCTTTATGCTTAGTAATTATTGCTGTAGCATGACATGCTATAAACAATTGAGATTGCTTAATGTGCCTTGAAAGAATCATGCATTGTTTTAGCATATAAAAGCATAATATTGTGGTATTCTCCTTTAATGCTTTATTTGGGTTGACTTGGCGCATGCTCACACCATGTTAAGACTATACCAAGTCACCTTAGCCTCTATGATCATTTGGTTATCGACTTGTAATATCACTTTATGCTTTAATTAATAATGTTTTGTCACTTTGCATGATTATGGCCATTATTGCTCTCTTAGTTGGTCGCTCCCAGTCCTTTGCTAGCCTCCATACCAAGTATGAGTTCCACTCATGCATCCAACTCCAAATAAAACCAAGTTATTCCAAAGAGTCCACCATACCTACCTATTAGCATTTGCTATTCCAAGTATATTCTTGTTTTATCTACCTTCCGAATTAAACTTGTTATGTGAAAATTAGTGATTAAAGCTGTCACGAACTTGATGGCACACTTTACTTTTCTTGCCCCTAATAAACTTGAACCATTGTGTCATCTATGTTGTATATGCTTGCACTTATACGTTGGGATTAGTTGAACCATGCTGTCATGGGGAACGCTTTCAACATTGCACTTGTACATTGTACCCAGTTGATATCATGCTCTTTGGTTTCTGGATGTCGTCAGTGTGAAATGAAAGGGGAGCTTGTAAGTCCATGGAGTTGTGTATGTGTGTTAGAGAAACTCCTGGGCCACTAGCCTAAGCCATGCCTAATCATGGTGGAAACTTGCAGCATCACCATAGTGAGCAATCTATGAAGCATTATTATTATAAAAAAAGATATAAAGATTGAGAAAAAGAAAAAAAGATGAGAAAAGAGGAAAGAGATAAAAAAGCACCATTTTCCCATGGTAAATAAGAAGATTGCTGAGATGCTCATTCTGCTTGGCTTGTCATTTTGATTATGGGATAGCTCCTGTATCATGTGCAAGGGGTACCCCGTTGGCAGTTCTCTATGATACACATGTACTTACTATGACAAGAACTTACCGGTGACTAAACTTGAGTAGCATGAGGAGCGGCCCTTGTATTCAAGGGACATGAGATTGCCAACTTATACTTTGTCAAGCATATACTCCATAGTTTGTTCACTTTAACCTTAATCACTTCAAGATTCTTATGATAGGGGAAATGAGAGCTGAAAGCTAACAAATACCATAATTTTTGGAAGCTCTTTATGAAACTTGAAATCCCTACTTCCCTTTGAAAGGCCTTTCTTCCACTTTTATATTGAGTCTCCACCTTCTATCTTTATGCACCAATTAGGAGAGCATAGTTGTCATTCTTAGTTCTATGTGCATTGTCCCAAAACTTATTGATTGATTCATAATGTTGATATTGCTTGTTCTTGAACTATTTGTATCTAGTCACCCTTGTGAACTTTGAAGGTGTCCTATGCATTTACGTTTTGCTACACTATGAGGGACAAGTTGAATACCATTCTTATTATGTTTTCTTTATGTGAAACAAACAAACGTCTTTCAAAGGATTGTTATTCATGAATCTTTTGTTTGTACCTTTTTATGTTACAACATAGTTGCTATGTCTTATTGTTAGAACTATATCTTTCATGATATGTTAAAGTACTATGATCCCAGCTATCAATGTTCTACAAATACTTTGATCAAGATTATGATGGTGCATGTCACCACAAAAATTATTATTTTTCTTTTTATCACTTACCTACTCGAGGACGAGCAGGAGTTAAGCTTGGGGATGTTGATACATCGTAAACATATCTATAATTTTTGATGTTCCATGCTTGTTTTATATCTACTTTCTTATGTTTTGTCCACACTTTGGAGTATTTTTACACATTTTCTGGAACTAACCTATTAACAAGATGCCACGGTGCCAGTTGCCTGTTTTCTGCTGTTTTTGGTTTCAGAAAAGCTAGAAAAGAAATATTCTCGGAATTGGACCGGACAAAAGCCAAAGTCAATATTTTACCGGAAGACTCACGGAGCCAGAAGACGGGACGGAGAGGGGCCAGGGGCTGGCCACACCATGTGGTGGCGCAGGTCCCCCTGGCCGCGCCACCAGGTGGTGTGGGCCCTTGGTCCATCCTCTGACATCGCTCCTTCGCCTATAAGAAGCCCCCGAGGAGAAAACCCTAGATCATCCGTCATACAACCATGAAACGTTCTGCAGCGCTGCCGCCACCGAAGAGGAGATTCGGGGATAGAAAGTCTCTGTTCCTGCACCTTGCCGGGGCGAGGAAGTGCCCCCGGAGCCATCTCCATCGATCTCCACCACCATCTCCATCGCTGTTGCTGATTCCCATGATGAGGAGGGAGTAGTTCTTCCTCGAGGCTAAGGGTTCTACCAGTAGCTATGTGTTCATCTCTCTCTATGCGTGATCATATTGTGATCATGAGCTTTGTAATCAAGTAGATCTACTTTGCTACTCAAGTGCTTCAATAGATCTCTGCTCTCCCCACGTGTGTGAAAGTGGCAGCGTGCACACCGTGGTGGCACTTAGGCTAGAAATTACAAATACTTGTTATGAGTTATATTTGGAGTTGGATGTCTCTATGAAATTGTGGTGTTTGTTGGAACCATCTAGCGCTCAAGGTGACAGTGTGGGGTTATCTAGATGGGGAAGGCGGACTTTGAGGAGTGCTGTTATAGCCCTACCATGGATTAGAGTGTCCAACCGGAGAGTAGTTCAGGGTAGTATCATGAAGAGAAGATATTTATATGAGAGTGTTCACTAGTGAAACTATGATCCCTAGGACTTGTTTCTAAGCATTGAAACACCGTTTGCAACTAGATCTTTTACATGTATGCTTGCTGCCATCTTTGTTTCAGTTTACCTTTAGTCTCTTCCACGCCATCAAAGTCTTTTCTAGCACCGTTGTCTTATATCCATACCACTTGTATTTCACTATCTCTTCACCGAACTAGTGCACCTATACACCTGACAAGTGTATTAGGTGTGTTGGGGACACAAGAGACTTCTTGTATCTTGATTGCAGAGTTGCTTGAGAGGGATAACTTTGACCACTTCCTCCCTGAGTTCGATAAACCTTGGGTGATCCACTTAAGGGAAACTTGCTACTATTCTACAAACCTCTGCACTTGGAGGCCCAACAACTGTCTACAAGAATAGAAGTGCGTAGACATCAGGGACGTCCGAATCTGTCCAACCGGACACGGGATAAGACCCAACGGTGTCCCATAAATGGACGATGTCATGCAGATAAGTCGATTTTCCGCATTTCTAGCCCAAATTTGAAGTGGATTTGCGGTGGAGCAGACATGCCACGCGTCCTTTGGTATCGCTCTGGTGTTGGGAATATGCCATAGAGGCAATCATGGTTGATGATATTTCCCAAAGTATTCATAAAGTAAAGTTGTCCTTGTATGAACATCAAATATGTATCACTGAATACGTGATTCAGTTGTGAAACTATATATTCCTGATTATTCATACTAGATTGTACTTGGCCATTGAGGTTGTGTTGGACACACAACTTAGACCAATGTGCAAGTCGGCTGATGACACGATTCCACTTGTCATGGGCATGGTGATGCTATTCCGACTTACATTGATTCAGCTAAAGAGTTTAGCGAGCCAGACTGACCCACAGTTGAGATGCATCGAGCATGTTGTCATTTGCAGTCTCAAGCAATGGAATACTTTGACCTGAGGTGATTGCATGATCTGAGTTGTGGATCACCAACTTAGGTTCTATCAAACATTGTTCCGTAAATGGGCAGTTTTAAAGGTAGAGTTTGGGTTGGTTGTGAAGAAAGCTGCATGACATGGATTACCAAGATGGGATTTGCCCCTCCGTAATGGAGAGATATTCTCTAGGCCCTCTCGTGTGATATGATTAGGAAGCATGGCCATGCGCTACTCAGTTAAGTGTTAACTGAGGAGTCAGACTAAGTGTTAGTCCAGTGAATCACATATCATGGTACGGGAGGAGAGTTACGCTATTAAAAGGATGGCAACTACTCGCTTATAGATTAAGAAGTATATCGTGTGGCAAAGGGACTTAGATGAAAGTCACTGTAACACCCCAAAACTTTTAATCAAGATTATCAAGTTCTAATCACCCAATTTAGGGTTAACAAAAACTTTTATTAAGAAAATGAATATGAACGCATGTGTGTTTGCATTAGGGTAGATTTGAGTGTATATGCCATGCTTGATTGTTCTAAATGATGTGAATTGGTTTAAAGGTGAATGCTACATCATCTAGGCCAATTACAAACAAAATCCAAAGAGAAAGAAATCAAATATGAATAAATAAACCAAATGGTCATTTTGACAAAAGTAAACCACTAGGCCACTTTGTGTGTTCCTAGAAGATGATTTCTAAAATAAACATTTCCAACTCTTTTCACCCCTTGCTAGACCAAGTAAAAGTGTATCAAGGCCCACTTTACAAACTTACAAAAAACATTTTCCAAGGCAATTAGATGGATAGTTGAAAATTGAATCTAGTACATATGTTAAGATCCCACTTTTTCAAAAACCTATCAAATCAATTCCCCTTGACCTCTCCAAGCAAACATAGATACTCAAGCTTAAGATCAAACCACTCAAACTTTTATTAAGAAAATGAATATGAATGCATGTGTGTTTGCATTAGTGTAGATTTGAGTGTATATGCCATGCTTGATTGTTCTAAATCATGTGAATTGGTTTAAAGGTGAATGCTACATTATCTAGGCCAATTACAAAAAAAATCCAAAGAGAAAGAAATCAAATATGAATAAATAAACCAAATGGTCATTTTGACAAAAGTAAACCACTAGGCCACTTTGTGTGTTCCTAGAAGAGGATTTCTAAAATAAACATTTCCAACTCTTTTCACCCCTTGATAGACCAAGTAAAAGTGTATCAAGGCCCACATTACAAACTTACAAAAAACATTTTCCAAAGAATTAGATGGATAGTTGAAAATTGAATCTAGTACATATGTTAAGATCCCACCTTTTCAAAAACCTATCAAATCAATTCGCCTTGACCTCTCCAAGCAAACATAGTTACTCAAGCTTAAGATCAAACCACTCAAAAAATTTGAATACAAAATTCCAAAATAAAATTCATGCGGTCATTTCCACAAACACCTGACCTGCACTAATTAACCCTCTACCTAACTTCACTGTTGTGCACAGTAATCCTCGACCAATTGGTCTCCACTTTACTCCCATGTCTCCCCTGAGCCTAGCCAGCACCCAGACCAGCCCCCCTTCACCATATGCACAGTGGAGCGCTGCCCGTTTCTGGTCGTCGCCGGCCGACAGTGGGCAGCACTCCAGAAGCCACGCCGCCCTTGCCCATGATGCGCACCAGACACGCGAGCATCCACCGCCACCCCTTGTCCAAGCCATGACCCCAGCCATGCCCTGGACCACCCTAGATACGTCGCGCCCCGCCTCTCTTCACCATGTCTAGAGCGCGCCATCTCGCCGCGCCCGACCAGCTCGCCCAGCTCGTGCCTTGCCCTCACAGCGCACGCTCATGCCCGCCATGATCACAACACCCCAACAGACATCCCCATTCGCCGCGGCGTGACCCGCAGCTGCCGCACGCCGCCGCAAACACCTCTGCCTCCGCGCGGAGCACCGCACGCTCCCGACTGACATACGCCGCCCCACGCCTTGCCATTATGCCCGTAAGAACCGCCAGCGAACACCACACTGTCCACCTACCTCTGCCACGACAATAGCCGCCTGTAGCGACCTCACCGTTGAGCTCACGTCGCACCGCTCGGTCCCTTCGCCGCACTATAAAAGGAGGACACCCCTGCCTCATTTCTCCACACCACTCCACTCCCCACTCCTCACAGACCCTCCCCCACTTCTCCCCGGATCAAGGTGAGCACCACCGTGCCGGAATTTCACTGGAGCCCGCCGCTGCTGGAGGAGAAGGGCACCGTTGATTCCGACCACCCCAAGCCCTGCCGTGACCGCGCCTCGCCTCGCCGTCGTCTACCACGTCGATTGCCCCCGTCGCCGACCCTAGCTGGAGCCCATGTGAGCCCCACGAGACCCCCACCGCCGCGCTAGGTTTAGTTCCTCTCCGGAGCAGTTTGTCGTCGATGACGACTCCTAGCCATTGGATTATAATAGGATCGCACGGCTCATATTCGTAGATGCCATTTCGCGTAGAGTAAGTCGCTGACTGGTGGACCCCGCCTATCAGTAACCCGCTGCGCTGCGTAGTGTAACTGGGTCGGACCGTGTAACTTCCCGCGCTGGCCTGGAAATTAAAATAATTGTTTTTCCATTTAGGTTTAAACTAGTTTCTGTCCACATATTCAAAAATTAATTCAGAGATTTTCACTGAACCAAATTGCATGATTCAAATTTTGTTAGAAAGATAATTAAAATATCTATCCTAGCCCGTTGGATTTAAATCATTTGGAGTTAGAGATATTATATAGAAAAAATAATAAGATAGAGACTTTTGCAACTTCAAACATTTTTCAAAAATAAACCATAATAGCTTTTGAGTTGATTCAAACTCTCAAAAATCACATTTGATAAGATCTATCTAAATATGTAAAAATATTTAGTTTTGCATGTAGTGACATTGGACTAGTACAAAAAGAATGCTACTAGGATATTCCTAGTCACTTTAAATCTATTAAGTGATAATCTTAAACTTTATAAAATATGATCAACCTTTTAAATCACATTCCCATGTATTAGAATATGTGGTGATGACATGTGTCCACATGATCCCATATTTTAATTGGAGAATATTAAATCTAAATTAATTTCAATGAGTAGAAATTACTTTTCTCAAATAAACTAAATAAAACTAGTTCTTTATTTCATGTGATGATTGTGATGATGCTAGATCATCAAGTTTGAGCCTTAGTGTGCTAAATAGAATTAGTTAAGTATTGTTTGGTGATTGTGTACCCCGTATTTATTTATAGACGATAGTACGGACCCAATCACTGCACCATTCAAGGCAAGCTAGATCTATGCAAGCTATTATTGGAAAGCTAGAATTATACAAGTTAACCATGCAAGATTTAACCTAAGCAAGATGCATTAGGCATGCTTTGGTTATATACCTTTGATTTATACCCATCCCAAGTTTTACTTAGAAGCTTTACTCTTTTACTTTACCAAAGTTCTTTACTTTTAGTTAATGCTTCGTGAGGATTTGGAAAGTAGTATAGATAGCAAAAAGAGTATAAAACTAGGCCTATACTAGATGTCATTCTATGGCATGAGATTGAGATTAGCATCCCTCATTAGTGAACACTCTTAACTTAGTGGCTAGTGCTAAGCATAAAACTTGATCACTTGAGATGGGAATACTTGGTGAAAATGATTGTGATAACCTTGGAATGACGAGTCATTCTATTGAAATGTTTTGACCTGTGTTGAGAAACACAAATGGATTTTGATGATGAAAAAGTCGAGGCATGAGCCTTAGCCCTTTTACAAAAACTGATGGTTGGGTTTGGATGCCATACCATTCCAATTTTACCATACAACCACAATACCTAAATTGGGTAGGGCTTAGCCGGAAGTTTATATATATTAGTGTGGGTTCCCTGGCGGAAGAGATTTGAGCTGAGGCTACCTTATGAGTGTGTATTATCCACCTATGCAGTGCCTAGGATGGTAGATGGCCATGACTGGGAGGCCAAGCTCATAGGAGGGGTGCCTATACTAGAGTGTGTAATTGAAAGGTTATGATTGATTATTTGCATACTAAGTATGATGATTCAGGGTTATCCCTGACGGATGTATCGAATTTTGTGGTGAAAGTGTACCACTTAAAGTGATTTATAACCTTTACTTAGTTTTCTTTACTTCTGAACTCAGTTTAGATAAATCTGGCCTTTTGCATATAAACTTAGAGCTTAGGATTCCTACTAGAACTACCTTACTTGTTAGTGATAGTTTGCGAGTACTTAAAGAGTACTCATGGCTTTGTCCCTGGCTATTCCCGTGGCTAGACTATGAGGAGGACTATCAGGAAGATGGACAGTAGGACGGCTACGACAACTAGGATCATCTCCCATCATCAGCATTGCCTGTGACACTAAAGATGGAGCCCACTACTACGCTTATTATTCCGCTGCTCGTTTGTATTAGGATTGGATCATGAGATCCTTTATTTGTGTAAGACCTTATTATGGTTTGTAATGGATGATGTATTGTGATATCCAATCTGTTATGTCTCGCAAAAATGGTAATCCTGGGATTGCGAGATATGGCATAACAGGCATCTGGGATTAAAAATCCGGGTGTTGACAAGTTGGTATCAGAGCCATCTTGACCATAGGATACCCTAGTTAGAATGGACGTCCGAACAAAAACTTAGTTTCAAAACAAAAGAAGTGAGTATTTGTGAAAACCTATTCCTGCTCTTATCCTTGATTCTTTCAAAAAAAATCATGTTCCTCAAAAACTCTTTCTTTCCTACATAAAACTTGACACACTTGATCAACTCACTAACTTACTCATCCTAAATTCTTATAAATGGAAGTTCAGTATTGCAAGTTCTACCAGTTGGGCAACAGAGGGCAGCTGATCTTTGAGAGGGATCTTGATGCACTGTCAGAGTATCTTGAGCGTCCGCATCCGGAATTCTTCGGGGCACAACTCAAGGATTACCTAGGAGGAGATCTACAATGGCTGATAGTTGCAGATCTCAGAGGCAAGATGGAAGCACCCCTTTTTGAGAAGATTCAATTCACCGTGCGAGAGAACAACTGGCTAGATGGATTAGCTAGGGCTATGCATGAAGCTCTTGCCCGTCTGTGTGGGCAAAACATCAACTTGATCCAGGGAACTTGCTTTGCGCACTTCACAAGGCGTGATTCTATGGGAATTCCATTGTAGATGCCAAGTCACCCAGAGTTGAAGTGCCAAGTGGAGAATCTTGACTTCTTGCTGTATGATAGGCAGAAGGAATTGGACAATGCTCGAGCCTACGCCAACCACAACCTTGCCATCACCGCCAAGAAGGACCATACTGCGGTGACCCAGCATACCACTGCATGTGTAGTACACTATAGTCGTTGACATGACATTCACATAACACCGTTCCGTAAATATCACATCCCTCAGAGTGGTACAATAGAAACATTGCGGGTCCATATGACAAACATATACACTTCATAATTACAAACCCAAAGTTCCAACTTCAAGTGTTACAAAATTACAAACCAAACTTAAGTAGTTTCAGCGGAAGATATAAGATTCAAACTCGTACTCTAAATTGAGCTCAACAACTTATTCTATAAAGGTCATGCTACTCGGCTCAATTGTTTACTAATACTAAGACCACTACTCGGACTCGTTGCCCTGTACTCCATAGCGTATCTCGTAGTCCACCCCTTCAACGCCTCAGGACAGGTCTGGCTCTTCATAGTAGACATCCTCTTGTCCTTCAACTGCGTATATTGACGGGTCTTCTAGATTCTCAGAGTCTAAGCAGGGGTTCAAAGGAAAGAGTGAGTAATAGCATTACCCAGCAAGTTCATTATATGCAAGGTGGGAAGTTTGATGCTCTATCTACCACTTCGGACGATACGTTCTTGGTACTATGCAGTTTTTATAAACATTTCTTCAAAGATTGATTTTATTATCAAAAACTATGCCCATCAACCTTCACAGGTTGACCAGAACTTCATGGAGTTCCTTTCCTGCCGTGTTCGTAGCTCCTTCATGGAACAGGGAGTAACAAGTTACAGTTCTTACACTCTATAGAGGTGTGTTGCTTTACCCATGAGAAATCAACTCCTTGTTGCACAACTGGGCGTACTTTCCCGTCCACAATTCCGTGATGTGGGGCCTAGTAGGTGATCCAAGCCAATCGCTGCCCTCTCCGCAATCCCATATGTCTGCACGATCCTCTGGGCCGAGCTCCATCTCCGTTAAGCCCCCAATTTAGGGCAAGCTATAACCCTGATGAGTTCCCGAAGACTCTATGAGCTGGTGATGCCCCTGGCAAGCTCCATAAAGGTCTGACTATACCTCTGGCAGCCACTCATAGATAATCTAGACACCAAAATCATGGGGCCTAAGGGTGCCCACCCATATGTTGGATCCACACCGGGAATCCCAACATCATGATAAGGTCATCTTGCCTCCATATGAAAGGAAGAAGATATAGCTGACTTCTCTGTCCCATTCCAAATCTCATGGTTAACGAGTAATATACGGTGCCAGAATCACTGATGTCATGGGTTGTTAAACCTATGTGGCTTATGCAATTGGAACCCTAAGTTCCATTGCCAATCTTTATCAACACTTAGGATGATAACTACATCTTATTTATTAGCGAAGATAACATTTTCTTTTTCCACACCATAGATGATAACACACAATTTGCAATATCTTTGATAAAGACTCTTCAAAGGACATGAGCAAGTTATGAACTTGCCTTGTGACTGCAAGGTAGTGAAGTCAGATGCTTCCACCTGACCTTGAGCTCCGGTTTCTACAAAGAACCATTATTGCTCGGTAAGGACAAAATTTAAAGAAGAAACATGAAATGCATACTAATGTCATGCAATGATTTATTATTTGCTTTTTTGCATGATTTACCCTTTTAGTGTAACTTTACTATTTTATTTAATTAATAAAACACAAATATCATTCTATGAATTTTTTTATTACCCTTTTAAATATTTTCTGAAATTCTTTTAAGGAAATAAGATTTATTTTTATCACACAAAATTTACTTTTCAAAAATACAAATTAGTATTTTTCTAAAACAATATATTCATTTAGGATCTTAAAAGTGGATTTTATTCAATTTAAAGTGTTTCATATTTTTTTTATAAAATTCAAAAGTAACTGGCACAATAATAAAAATAAACCTAAATTCTGAGTTGCCCAAAAATTCTATTGATTATTTTTACTCATTAAAGATTATTTTTGTGAGTTCATAGATATATTATTTATATTTTTAAGATTTTTATTTATTTTTCCAAAGCTGTTTTTGTTTGAGGGGCATATTTGTAATTATTATATTATTTTAAACAACCCTATAAACATACGGGCCTGGCCCGGCCCATCTTAACCCAGCCCACTTGGCCCGGTTAAGACCACCCGAGTAGTACTAGGCTGCCCACATGCCCAGTACCCCAACACACTCTCATTCCTCTCCCCTTTCTCTCACACACACGCGGTCACCTCCTCCGCTCGCTGCCGTCGCCGCGCACGAATCCGGCTAGGTCAGGCCGCCGTTTCCGCCACCACGGTGCAGGGTGGATAAGTCGACGACGCAGCTTCACCCTGTCCAAGTAGATCCGCTGTTGGTGCTCCCTTCTGGTCACGTAGACCCCTGCCCGAGGCTAGGGTTAGGGCTTGGCTGCCCTGGAGCATCGGCGATGGCACATCGGGATCTCTCATGGTGTATTTCCCTCTTCTCCGATGGTGCTATTCGACCATTGGTGTGGTGGTAGCTGCCGCCATGGCCTGGCGCGGGTTGCAGCGCCTTTCGGGTGCTCCCCGTGCCGCCGTGCGTTCGTCGGCCCCTCTGCCTCCTCTTCTAATCTACCGCGAGGACCAAAGGTAAGTGTTCTCCTTCTCCCCTTCTTTCTCTCTATCCTCTGCCTTGCTCGATAGCCTCTGTGTGCTTCTAGTGCTCAATCCCTAATTGGGGTTCATGGTTTGATTAGGGTTCATCCCTCTGGTTTGATTATGATGACTTTATTAGGACTGATTGTAGTGGTTATACTATCCTGGATGTTTGTCCACTTATGCTAGTGATGTGGATTTCACTATTGTTTCCTGATCTTAGTACTAACAGTGGTACTGTCAGTAATGGTTCACTTGATCTTTATACACTAGTTTGTGTTGATCTTTCAGATTGGAGTTAATATGATACTCCTATGATTCTCTAATTGTGTATATGCAACCATGATTATGATTCCTGAGTGTCCATTCCAGGAAAATGATTAGTTAGATACCTACAGGTTTACTGAAGGAATCTAAGTATAGCATCTGCTTAGTTTAGAAGTTATACTTGTGACACCTTCTTTAGAATGGTACACAAGTGTCCATGCTTCTATTGGCTAAATTCTACCCGTGTCCAAGTATGAATGGGCTAAATGAATTGAAATCTTCTGTTGGCTTTATTATCCTAAGATGCTACAAATCTATTAGCCTATGATGCTGGTCTGAGGCATAGCTAAGTAAAATTAAGTTTGTTACTAGCTGTCCCTCATAGATGTGCTCTGATACATGGTATCAGCTAATGATTCTTAAATTCTCACTGTTAAATCTTGATCCTTAAGATCAATAGATTTCAGAGGTGCTACTCCTTAATAGATGTGCCTTGAAATCTTGTTCTAAGGCTGCTGTTATATAGGAATGTGGAGATTTGAGTTTATATCCAAGATCTATGATGCATAGGCTGAGATCTTGGCTTGGTTTGTAAAGATTGGTCATTGACTTTCATCTAAATACCTCTGGGATGGATACACCCCACTTGGGTGATTTCTAAGAAGTTAAGTACATGACTTCTGAGATAATTAGATCATGTGAAAGTTTTATATCACTCACCACAACAGTTGAGTTGTTGGTGTTGTTGCTGGTTGATCTTGATGGCTTGATCACTCCTTGGAGCTTGTTTTGCATCCCCGGATATTGATCCTGCTCTTCCTAGCTCCCTTGATCTGTTACAGACCTTGCTATCTTCCTACACCATCCCCACTCTATGTCACTATCCTGAGGATGATCTGGTGGTTTGTTGTGTATATTGGATGGTGGATTTGTTGGGGATTTGGCAAGATTAGTGGTGTTCTTGGCTGTGTGCTTGAACGTGTGGTGATAGAATCAGATAACCAGCAGCTGTGCTACATCAGAGTTTCCCTTTTGACTGCTTGGACTACTGCTACTGTGTCAACAACACATAGCATGCAATTAGCAGAGTAAGCTGCTTTACTGTTTGGCCTATTTGGATCAGATCAAGTGAATTGATTTTCACTTCTTAACCTTTTACTGGTTACCAGTATGGTGAAACTTGCCCCTTTTCATATACTCAATGATGAGTTTGGCATATCACTTGTATGCACAATCTGAGAGTAATCTAACTCCAAAACTAACCCTTTATTTTATCATCTGTTTGCCTATTTCTTTTATTTTGGTGTTACAGGAATTAAAGTGAAGAAGAATAGATCAGGGATATAAAAGATGTAGATAGGAATTTTAGTCTAGACTTTTTATTTATACCTTTGTAATCTTTCTTTGCTATTTGAGGCAATTGTAATACTTGTATAACTTATTTAATAAAGTTTGTTTCTGTAATATTCAATGTTTTTGGTGTATATAACACTATTTGTGTTATTATAATTTAATCAGAAAATAGGATTCCCTTTTTGATTTCATTTTCCTTGTCTTAATTCCTTATTAGTATCTATTATCTAAAATTTAACCAAATAATATAAATAAGGAATTTTGGAAATCAAACCAATAATACCACTTCTAGTTTTCAAATTCTTTTCAAATTGATTTAAATTTCGAATTTGAATTCAAAGTAACTTCCCCAAAAGCTTAATAATGCCCAAAGGTCATGTCAAAATTCATAACAACCACTAACCAGAGCTATACCTACCTCCAGTTAGTGAAAGAAACTCTGATCCCTTTAGGTTTTTGTTTGGCAAAAAGTTTAGCCTGATTTTACAGATGCATGCATGCACAAACTTGGATTCCTAATTCTACCCTTCATCGGATCCTAATGCTGGGGTGTTACACAGACCCTCACCATGCTCGTCAAGGATTGCCAATCACTTCGTCGTCAACGCCAGAAGAAGGATCGCACCATCGCTCGTCTCGCAAGAAGGTGGCCGCTCTCGAGAAGACCATCCATGAGCAAGAAGTCCAGCTTGAAGCAAAGGAAGAGGAAGAAGGTGAAGACATCCAGGGAGATCTTCACTCGTACCTCAGTGAGGACAATGACTACCTGGAGGATGATGCCATGGATTTCTACACTAATGATGATGATTCCGACTTCATTGATGATGAGTAGATGCACTTGATCACTACCGTAGGAATGAGTTGTATTGGTCCCACTGTATCGTAGTTTCACAGAATGGTTCTTAAAACCATCTGTTTTCTATTTGTGTTGTGGTGTGTGTTTGTATTGTGTGCTTGAATGAATGAATGAAGGAAAAGGAGTTTGTGGGATCCGGAGGCTAACCGTGGGATCGTCTGGCACTCCTTCGACATGCTACATCAAGTTCTGCATCTGCGCGTCTAGCGGTAATCTCGTGGCCTATAACCTGAGATGGATCTTGGGAGTACCGCGTAGGGGAAAAAGTTTTGTTTACCCCTGTGTGTCCCAACATTTGGCCCTGCCAGCATGCATTCCCTCCGTCTGCTCTTAGCTGTCACCCATCATCGCCAAGCCCCTAGGATCCATGGAGGCCACCCCCCCCGACTGATGGGGTTCGTTGCGTAGAAAACAAAAAAATCCTACGATTGCAACTTCTAAGATCGAATCTAGGCGATACTTATAACAGTTTCAGAAGAACTCACAAACAAATGTGACTGGTGTAGAATGTACACGGCCATCATCAAGGACACAATGACTATAAGCGCTACAAAGGGCAGCGCCTCCGTAATCAGTCACACGTTCAGTGTGCCGACGACCTCCGTCCCTTGCTCCATGTTGGGCAGCAGAAGTAGCGGATCCTCGAGAACTCTAGAAGAACTATGACATGGTAGTGGTGGTGGTGGAGAATATCTTGAGAAGGTGTTTGCCTAAGCACCGTACTCGTGGCAATGGACAAAGCTAGCAAGGGGAGGAAGATGTCAACCAAAGGGCAATGCGGGGAATGGAGAATGAGTGAGTGAGAGAGGTGCTCCATCCCACCTTTTATAGGGTGGGCTGCCCCTTTCCATGGCTCGTGGCCAAGGAGGTTCTCCCACCTCTTCCCTCATTCATGTGGGTGGACACTCCACTCACAAAAATTCATCTCCACTTTCTTCCATTTATTCTTCACTCAAAAATCAAGAGTCATTCCATTAAAACCACTTTTAATTCACTTGATTTAATGCAACTCATTTAATGAGCACTTCATTTAATGCGAACTTTATTTAGTGAGCACCTCATTTAATGAACACATCAACAATTCAATCCCTTGCAAATATTTCGATACGCCGAAACTATTCCGACAAATTTATCAGAACAGTTCCTGCGTTGTCCACTATTTTCTCCGGTGTTCCCTATCCACTCAAATGCATCGACTACCCTTAAGTGTGTCTCCCTACGGGCTCATTAATTATGTGGACATGATTGAGACTCTCTCTAATCAATAATCATTAGCGGGACCTGGAGATCCATGATGACTCCCACTAATTCAATGATGAACTAGTGATCGCTTGAACCTTTTTCGCAGTAAACAATTCCTTTTGTCTTAGGATATTTTACTTGTCCGAGATCCAATCATTCGGTATCATCCATACCTAGTTAAATCTTGTTACCAACAAGTACTCTTTTCTGGTTCCCGTGATACAACATTCTTAGTGATCTTATCACTTGCTTGCAAGCTATGTTAATGTGATATCACCGAGAGGGCCCTGAGTATATCTCTCCGTCATCAGGATGGAAAAATACTAATCTTGATCCACAAGCCTCGACTAAGACTTTCCAAGTACTCAATGACATCTTTATAATCACCCTGTTACGGTGTGACGTTTGATGAAATCAAAGTACTCTTCTAGAGTTAGTGATTGACATGATCTCATGGTCTAAGGATTAGTGTTACTTTGAGTGAGTTTATAGTAATATAAACTTGAAAACATGATCGTATTACTATAGTTTGGAATAATGTTCATCACATCATTCCACCAATGTTGTGACCTCGTTATTAACAACATCCAACGTTATGATCAGGAAACCTTGATCATCTATTAATCAACAAGCCAGTGTAATAAGAGGCATTACTAGGAACCTTTTATTTGTTTATTAAACACACATGTATTAACATTTATGGTTAACATAATTATAGCATGAGAAATAAACATTTATCATAAACATTGAATAATATAATAACTACTTTATTATTGCCTATCGAGCATATTCCTTTTAGTATCCCACTTGCACTAGAGTCAATAATCTAGTTTAAACTTGCGCATACAAACACCTACGGATGGTGTTGTACGTACGCATTTATTTTGATAAACCTAATCTCCAGATCTGACACTTTTATGTCTGTGTGTATTTGCATGTATTTGCGTCTCTATGCATCACTCATTCTCAAATGAGATGGCATTGTATAAATTTGGTCCTTTGGTGAGACCTTTATTCCTTGGGGTTTAAAACATGTTGATTCTATTGTCGTACAATAGATCTTCATAGTATTATCCCGCTTGGAACTACACCTAGTTTGACTAACAAACTTCTTGACACAAATGCCTTCCTATGCTTCTACTAGAGCAGTCTTATACTTATCCTTTCGTTGTAGTATCTGTCATAATACTTAACCTTTTGGAACTCATCCAAATCTATCATGGAACTTTCTTCCATCAAATTGTTCCACCTTAACCCATAGCCTAAATTGAGATAAACTTAGTTTGTACTTTGTGACAAAATTAGTATCAATGTAAAACTTTACAATGAACTATCTTTATAGTGCCAATGTAACACTTTACAATGAATTATCTGTCACTTCTACATATAGAATATATTCTTAGTTCTTCCAACGATCATAAGAATATCCTTATTATCGTCTCATGTTCATCTTATGAGTCACCCTGGTATATGCTCATAACAATTAGTGCATATTACATATCTGGATATGTAAATATCATGATATGATTGATTAAGATATTCATGTGATTTTACTCACCAAGTGTCAAAACAGTTGAATCTCATTTATCAAGATATTCATGTGATTTTACTCACCAACTGTCAAAACACATGAATCTTGATTCAACCTTTTCCATGTGGAAAGAACCTTTCTCGTTGTTTCCATATTGAACTCATTCAGTATTTCCTCTATGTACATTTGGCATAACTATATTAGTGTCTCAATGTATCCAAATAGACTTTGATGCCAAATATTTGGGTTTTACCCAAATCTTTCATTTAAATCTAATTTTAATAAAAAAGGTAACTTGTGTCAATAAAAGATACATCATTACCAATCAACAATATGTCTTATACACAATGTATTAGAAATATGTCTCAGTGCTCCCACTTAATTTTTTGATAATGCGAGTATCTTCATTGTCTCTGATGAAATTAAACATTTTCATCATGGTGAAGATTTCAACTCCACTATGCTTACTTCAACTATTGAAGTTTGCATGCCTTTTTAGCATCCTTTGATTTAACAAAACCCCTCGGACCGTGTCACGTACACGTATTAGGTAACCATTCTATTAGAAGAATGTTGTTTTGTTTTTTCAACTAGCATATACAACAATTGACATATGTAGTGGTTGCTACACTAATCCGACCAGACTAAATATTGCTACGAAAGATTGAATCTTGTCGTATTCAACTCTTTGCACATTGTCGTAAACTCTTTACCGACATGTCAACAATTTCATATATGTGAAACATCCATGTAAGTTTCTTTATAGATCCAAATATGACTGACAGGCTTTATTCCTTTAAGAGGGTCTACCAAGTTCGGTAACTTGGTTTTTCATGTAGACATTTGATGGAGTCAGGGCCCATCATTGCTTTTTTGCGTGTAGTTGGTTCATCATTGTCAAAAAATAATGATTTAATCTCAAATCTTAGTATTTGATTGTTTACCCGACCTACGCGGTTCAATAGGAACTTAGATCTCTGTGACCACAACCTTTAAGACACAGGAGCCATGAGCATTATGGCTGCCTCCGGGACACTTTCCGGTGCAGGCAACTCAACACATATAGCTAAGGTTTAATAACCTTATCAAAGTTCTATTGTCCTCCCGCTTAACTTTTCGCGAAAAAATCCTTCTCGGGAAACTTGATGTTCTAAGTGACAAACACTTTTATCTTTGGTGTTATCGAGGAATACTCAACTTTTTCTTTGGGATAATCCTACAAAGACGTGATTATCCGACTTTGGTTGTAAACATTTTACTTATGCCCAACATATCAAATTTTAAGAAAAGACAACTTGGGTTTTATCCCAATCCATAACTTATATGGTGTCATTTCAACAGATCACAATGGAGCTCTTTTCAGTGTAAAATCAGTAGTTACTAAAGCTTAATATTCAAAATATAATGGAAATTTTATAAATAACACCGTTGATCCTACCATGTCAAACAAGGTTAGGTTACATCTGTCGAATACTCCATACTCCTATGGTTTATTGGGAAACATAAAATCCATGGAACGATTCCTTTAATCTTAGGTGTTTTTGCTGAACTTGTAACTCAAATATTTTCCTTTATGATTGATGTCTGCAAGTGCACAGATCATTTGTAGATAGTCTCGAAGTATAGATATCGATCCCACATGGAGACTAAAGGTAACTATTTATGGGTGAAGTCTCTGTCACACCCGAAGTTGTCACAGGTCTTCGAGTGAATTGACTGCAAGTGTTGAAATAAGAGTAGGGTTTTGATTAAATGAGATGTATCTAAATAGAACTAAAATGTAAACTTCGGAAATATAAAGCATAAAAGTAAAGAACGACTTGGTTGTTTGTTGTTTCCTACAGATGGAAAAAGAAGACGCGGGGAGATTCAGTTCATGGTGATAGTGACTGTGCCAGGTGGACGAATGATAACCGTAACAATTATAATCTTATAAATATATGTGTAGCGAGCAACCCATAATTATCCGGAACTCCTCTTGGTAGATTTCATCCCAAATTCAATAATCCTACTAGCCTGTTACCAAAACCATGGTCAGACACTAGACAATTAAGACCCTTCAGGTCGCTTAGCGATTAAGCTCCTTGTAACGGACTAATGCAATAAGCATGGTGGTTCCTCGTTATCCTTGAGTCTACTAGTTTTCCATTGATATCCCTATGTCACCCGGGGGTCGATGTTCTGCTAGCGAACAAGATCTTATCTATGTAGAACAAAGCATCATGTTGTCTGGGCCCTTAATTGGACAACAAGCATTAGGCATCCCACAGATAGTCAAGCACACATAATATAGTAATTAGAATCAATCACAAACTAATGGAAAATATATGAAGGCACATCACATCTCACCAATCCCCTACATCTCCCACGCCTAAGGGAATTACTCACACATGAGAGAAGAATGGATCATCGATATAATTAAATAAAGGGAATTCGTCTTTATATTACCATGGGGATCCACAATAAGAATCGAATAATATCCAACACAATTCAAGATGGGAAGAAACAATCTCCAACCCTAATCTTGCAAGGTGGAAATCCCTCTCTCTCTCTAGTACAAGTAGTGACTATGGGGGTGTATTGGCTAGGAGGCCGAAGATCATGGAGAGAGATGAAGAACGTCTCCCCCTTCTTCACCAGATCTCCTCTTTCTCCCTTCTGGATGGTATGGCGGCTGCTGTGTTGTGTTTTCGTCCTTGGTCCCTTCATGGAAGTTGTCCTTTTTGACAAGACAGAGGCGGCAGCAACTATACGATGTTAACTATACGGTCGAAAAAATATTCCCGCCATATAGTTGCTTGTTAAAGCCTCTGTATGCTCCCCTCGTGTGCTTCCAAAGAGAGACGTGCTTGTTTTCTCTAGAATATTGTGTTTCTCTAGTTAAAACCTTCTGTTGACATTCAGAACCTGAAACACACATTAAAACCCAAGTTTTCTTTGCTACCAAAGTATTAGCGTTAGGTAAAGCTAGAAAATGATCAAATCCAGGAGGAAACCATCAATAAAAGCCATAAAAAATGTGTCGAATCTCATAGCTATCAACTCCCCCAAGCTTAGATGTTTCTCGTCCTCAAGTGACAATAAATAAGGAAGAATAGTGGAGATTCGAGATTGAAAATAAAAGAACTTACAAGTTTGGATTGGCGTCAAATTCTTTTCTTCATAATCCCTACAATCTTAAATATGATCATACAAGTATTTACAAGATTGCACTGAGTCCACTTTCTAACTATGTATATCTTGTTAGAAAATAAATCATATGCCCAAGCAAGTGTCAACAGTTTAGCTAGGAAAGTGAGACAAATTCTTTTGGTGTCTCTCTTCATCGAGAGATGAAAACGTTTTGTTCTTGTTTGTTTAATCAATTAAGAGTACTCAAGTTGGAACCAAAACATTTAATTTAAGAACAACTCATCTACTCCCATGTCAAAATTTTAAGACTCTCAAAGAACCTTTTTCTTTCTTTTGTCTTTCAAAAACTTCAGCTCTTTCATAGAGAAATCATGCCACTATTTTTAACATGTTAATTGGGGTTGTGTTGTGCAATCGTGACCATGCCAATAAATAATGTTGAGGAATAATGGGTCAGAGGAGTACTGCAACTTCCCTTGGAATGTGAAACCATGAGGATACTAAAAACTTTACCCATCGTAGCATTGCTGCTACAGACATTTACATAACTCAATAGCCGAAATCAAGTGGTTTCCCACATTTAGATCGTTCGTTGGGCAGCGGAGTTAATAGTTCCCCATGCAGCACGACAAAGTTGTAATGACATGCGTAAAGCAATATCTTATGGTAATTATTAGAAAAGGTAGTGGCATAATTTATACTACTTCGAAGCATCCATTTTATCAAACAATTTCATTCAAGGGTGATTTCGAGTCTATTTGTATTAAGCTCAAATGGGATGGAGTAGTTCTAAAATCAAATTGTTTGGGCTAAACATGGACTCAAGTCATCTTTCAGATGTTTTTTCTTGTTTTAAAAGTGTAGGAAGTATTTCTAACCAAGTTCATTGCTCAATGTTTCAAAGTTAAAAAGAAGACACTAGTAAAGGAATAGAATTTTTAGGATAACAAGCTAAGTGGGGAGTGACTCCAGTGCAAGCGAGTAAATAATTGTAGGATCAATTTAAGGTTGTAGAGAGGGTGATGAAAGGAATATGATACCTCCTCTTTCTTGCTTCATTCTTGTATTTGAGTCGAACCCCTTATGTATTTCCATATTGCCAAGTCACCTGAAATTGAGCAATGTCCAAGAGAAACAAAGAAACTTGCAAATAAAGTTACAACTAATTTTTTTGTGTATTTTTGGTTTAAGAATCCAAACTAAGAATAAAAATGCAACATGAAGAAATAAAATAAATCAAAAGAGGAAACCAAAACATGAATGCAAAGTTTGGAGGTTTTCAAACCTCCCCCAAGCTTAGGCTATTGCTAGGCTCAGTTGTTGCCGTCATTTGGCGGCTGGTGCAGATACTGCTGGTAGTAGTCGGGGAAGTGTGCCATGAAGTGACTGAAGTTGTGAGTCAAAGTACGCACATCTTCATTCACTCCTTGAAGAGTGTGGTCGATCTCCCCAACGTGTTGGTTGAGCTGCTGGAATTCCTGATAGGGGACGTAGTTGTACCCCTACTATGGCTGGTTGGGCCACGGGTCCCAAGTTCCTCCTTGCTGCTGCGGTTGTCCCTCCCAAGCAAGATCGTGCCCCTGCTTGTCCTCATGCTCCTGGTCATCCTCATCCTACTGCCCTCCTTCTTCATCTTCCTCCTCATCAGGCTGAAGTTCAGCCATGATCTGCATCACTTGGTCCTTGGTGAGGATCCAAGTGTCCTTCTCCACAATCGAGAAGGCTTGGGGACATGGAAACGGAACCTTCTCACCCTGTGCATCATCAATGTAACTAAATTGATAGGCTTGGAGCCTCCGGTTAGCTTGGTAAACACCAAGGAAGCCACAAGTAGTTAAATATTTGACGTCTATAAGCTTGGAACTGTCAACTGATTGCATAACAGGTAGTATAATATTTAATGCATGGGCAAGGTGGGTTACCAATCTACCAATGCGAATATCACCTTTGTTCTTGTTTCTTTGGTGGCGAAAGTGCTAGATGAGTAGAGCTGCAGGATTGGGGCTTTGCGGTGCAGTGGGAAAGAGAGCCTTGGTGATCATTGCCATGTCCACATTGGCCATGGAACCGGTGTCACCTCTTCCTAGTAGTGTGTTGGCGAGGAACAAGGTGTAGTAATGCATGGTTGGGTTCTGAATGGTGGACATCTTCTTTTGATAGAAGTTGGTGCCACCATTAACAAAAATGACCTCCCAAGTTTCTCCGCTTGTGACGCCATAGAGGTTATTAATAGTTGGCTCCCCAACGCGGGGAAGCCAAAAGCATCGTAAAATTGTTCAAAATTTATTTCATAGTGTAACATCCCAGCGTTAGAGCTTTGAAATAAGCTGAGATAAGGTCTATGCATTGCATTCATGCATAGAAAATCCGGGGAATTTTCACGCAAAACTAAAAGAGTTATAGAGGGATGGAGATCTCTCTTGTTCGGATGGAAGTGTTAGGGCAAGTGTGATAGATTTCAACATGACCTCTATGGAACCTATGTGTTTTGAGGAAGAGTGATTGAAATTCAATTCAAATATGAGTCATAGTATAACTGAGTATTCAAATGATATATTTGAATATAAAGATAAGTGAAAATGAATGATAATAATAAGTAAATAAATGAATGATTATTTATAAATAATGTACAAATAGTTACAAAATTCTAGAATACAAAATAAGAAGTTACACTTTGTTTTATTACAATTACAAGTATAAATAAATTACAAGAGAAATTGACTTTACAATAAGAGAGAAAGTTTAACTTTATTAAATAAGTTATACAATATTACATTGTCTTTACATTATCCAAATAGAAGATCAATTACAAATGAGTAAAAGAAAAAACCTAAACCTATTTCTAAGCTGTCTCCTTATCTTCATTAGTCTAGTTCCCTGCAAGCAAAAACAACAAACAAAAGAAATGGAAAACAAGGGGTATGGGGCTTATTATACTCTAAGGTTGGCAATGCAATGCATTGCTTGGTCATCATTGAGTGTTATTAATAGGGGCCAATATAGAATCTATTCTTATAAAGGTTTTTTCCTTAGACAAATTACATCATCAAGTAATAAAAGGAGGGACAAGTTTCACTAGGCAGTAATTAGTAAAAGGGTAACGGGTGGAGATATTTTCACTTGAGGTGATCCACACGACCAGACCACACACACACAACTTAGTCATCAGATTGCATGCAGTGTGCTGTCAATACAACAGCAACACTACTAGCACTCAACCAGAGCACTCAGTCGAAGCTCATCCACAGACAACACAACACTTCTTCTCAAACACGAAACCAGAGATATCCATTTCACTTCATAGCCAAGAAAACCACACCAGCCAAATCATACACCTGAACATCCAAATGCTCACAAGATGGTGACATAAGGGGGTGGAGTAGGTGGACAGCAAGATCAAGATCAAGCTCACAGGAACAAGAAGTAGCAGGAGCAGCACCAGGGGGAGTAGAGCAAACAAGCCAGCAAGATCAAGCCAGCAAGATCAACTAGCACCATAGCCATACCACCAACAACCAAGTTGTGTGGTAAGTACACATAAAACCATCACATGATCAAATCATCTATTCTAGATTATCAAGCATGTGTTGTTTTATGCGTAAACCTCTCAGAAATCATCCAAGTCGGGGTGAATCCATTATAGAGGAATTTTGGATACAAAAGCCATAAGTAAACCTTACAAACAAATCTAGAATCTCAGCTTGTGCATCATAGATCCTGGATATAAAGCTATATTTCCAGACCCCAACATAACCACAACCTAGATCATGATTTCTTGGCACATCTCTTAAAAGAGTAGCACCTCAGAACTCAACAAATCTCAAGGATTCATATTAAACAGTAAGAATACCAGTCATTTTATCAGAGAACTCAAAAAGCAGTAGCTGGTACTAAATACTAGAACATATCCATGAGGGGCAGCAAAGCAGAAACTAAGTTTCTATTTAGCTTAGCCTCTGACCAACATCATAAGGTAACGAAACTCCATAGCTAGCATAAGCTAATATTCCCAGTAGAAGCTTTCAGCTCATCTTAGTACCAAGCCACTTCAGAACACTGATAGAATAACACTAGCACTAGAACAAATTCCTGTGTACCCTTCCAAAGAAGATGTCACAAGAATCTATTCTAAGCCAGCATATTCTACATATAAATTTCATAATCAAACCTTGTAGAAAGATATTCAATCATTTTCCTAATATAAGGATTATGAATCATAGTGTTTGCATCAAAGTAATATCATCAGGGGCATTAACAGTAAATTCCTAAGAAACCAAAAACAGGTTCTAGTACTGAAGTTAGCTAGCTAGCATCAATAACTAGACATCAGTCTAGATCAGAGCCATAACACTACAATTTTTACAATGATAGAGACCAAGATCAGATAAAAGTTTATCTGACAAAGCCACTAGCAATTCCAACACCAGCTGTAGATAGTAATCAACATGGTTTAATCATCATAGGTACTTCTAAGTCATTCATCATCCTCGACAACCAACATAGAAGGGTGAGGCCCTAATCGAAGCATGAACCCTAATTAAGGATTGCCATCAGAAGCACATACAAGCTAACAAGGGGGACAGAAGATGGGAGAGGGAAGAGGAAAGCACTCACTAATGGTCCTCACTAACGAATAGAAGAGGAAGTAGAGGGGCCGACGTGCACACGGCGGCACGGGGAGCACCCGAAAGGCGCCGCAACCCGCGTCGAGCCATGGCAGCAGCCACAACAACATCAATGGTCGAACAAGCGCCCCATATAATCATGAACACCGCACATCATCACGGGAGCAGTGGAGAGGACACCACCAGCAAAACCTCAAACCCTAGGGTTCGGGGTGGAGCTAGCCTGACCGAGAGAAGAGTCTAGCGGCAAATCGAACAGGACCAGACGACGGAGCGACATCGACTGCCTCACCATACACCACAACGGCGGCCGGGAGGTATAGGTCGGCGTGAATCGAATGGTGGCAGCATCGCCATGGCATCACTAGAGAGAGAGAGGAGAGAGCCTCGGGGTGAGGAGGTGATGGCTCTGTGTATGGCGCCCAGAAAAGTGCTGGTGCGGTGTTGATGTAGAGCTCGTTGGGAACCCCAAGAGGAAGGTATGATGAGCACAGCAGCAAGTTTCCCTCAGTTATGAAACCAAGGTTTAATCGAGCCAGTAGGAGAAAGGAAACACCCCAAAGGTGTTACTAGCTGAGCATTGGCAGGGCGCACTACCGATGCTAGTAGCAATGTGGAGACCTGCACAACACAACCACAGAACTTTGTCCCCAACTTGCGATGAGGTTGTCAATCTCACCGTGTTTTGCAGAAAAAAAAGAATTAAGCGTATCGAATGGAAAGAAGTAAAAGTTTGTAGAGAGTAAACACAAAGCAGAAATAGTTTATAGATTGTATGTAAAGAAAAAGGACCGGGATCCATAGTTTGCTAGAGGTGGCTCTCCTTAGATAAATAACATGCTGGGTGAACAAATTACAGCGGGGCAATTGACAAACACCGAGAAAGCAATACATGCATATACTAATCATCTTGACTCCTTTGAGACTTGATGGGGCATTACAACATTATACATAGACCGCCATCCAACTGCATCTATGACTAATAATCCACCTTCAGGTTATCATCCGAACCCCCTCTAGTATTAAGTTGCAAGCAACAGATTATTGCTTTATGAACTGCGTGTAAAGTAAACAATACGATTGTTCTATGAGCAAAGTATTGTTGTTTTCTCCCTAGTAGCAACATCACATCTAGTACCTTAGAGATTTCTGTCACTTCCCTAGATTACCAGAGGCATGAACCCACTATTGAGCATAAAAACTAACTCTTGGAGTTTCTAGCATCTACTTGGCCAAGATAGATACTAACAACGGAAAGCATGCAAGATCACAAATAACAAAGACATGATAGAATCAATAATCAATCTAAAATAGCATCTCAATATCCATCGGATCCCCGCAAACACAACATGCATAATTACAAATAGATGATCTTGATCATGAACGGAGCTCACAAGATCTAGACATGAAAGCACAAAGGAGGAGAACCAGCCATCTAGCTACTACATGGATCCGTAGTCCAAGGATGAACTACTCACGCATCACACTAGAGGCTTGCATGGTGATGAAGAAGGCCTCCAGGGTGAATTCCCCTCTCCGGCAGGGTGCCGGGAAGAGCTTCAGATCCCTCCCGATCTAGGGATGGAGATGACAGCGGCTACAGACTCTTTCATGTATTTTTGATCGGGTACTTAGGGTTTTCGTCCCGAGGGCAATATATAGGCGGAAGGAGAGGCCGAGGGGGTGCCGGGAGCGGCCACACCACCCCCTGGCGCGGGCCAGGCCTGGCCGCGTAGCCAGGTGGTGTGGTGGCCCCCTGGCCCCTCTCCGTCTCGTATTCTGGCACTTGATGACATCCAGAAAAATAGGCACTTTGGCTTTTGTACAGTCCAATTCCGAGAATATTCATTTTCTGACTTTCCTGGAACCAAAAACAGCAGAAAACAGGCAGCTGGCACAGTGGCTCTTGTTAATAGGTTAATCCAAGAAATCATAAGAAAAGTACTCCAAAGTTGGAACAAAACACAAGAAAGTGGATAAAACCAAGCATGGAACATCAAAAATTATAGATACATTTGCAATGTATCAGGAGGTCGGGTCAGGGTCGACCAACCAAATGGACCGGATCAAGTGGTCTAGCCCAACCAAGTGGGCAGGACTGACTTGTGGGCCCTGTTTGGGTATATAAAACTTGAAGCAAATATTCTCTAAAGATATTTAATCCTTATGGAATTTTATAAAAATAAGAATAATACTTAAAAATAAATAAAAATCATTTTTAAGATCTAGAATAAATATAGTTTACTAGAATAGTATCAAATCTAATATTCCATAAGTTTTTGTAATAAATCCTGATCTATTATATAAAATACAATTTTATAAATTCTTTAGAAATATTTCTTAAATAAGAAATAATCACAATTTGGTACTAAATCTTAACTCTCTTATATGCAAGTACTAGTTCCAAAGTCATAACTTGGATAAACTTTAAGTGTAAGATAATAACTTAAAGGATAACCTTTCAAAACCATAACTCCAAGTTAAACCAATAATTCAAATAAATTATCAACATCATTCACCTATATGAATGGTGAATACTCTTTATCTTTTTAACCATGCTTAATATAATTTTAAAACCCTAACACATTAATGAGATCATCTTGCTTTTTTTAATAATACAATTTTTTTATAATAGTAAATCACATTTACAACTTATCATTCACTTAAATTGGGAGTGAATGAATTCACACTCTTAACCATCTTTATATTAACCCTAGAATTCAAACATAACCTAGATACATTAGAACCCTAAGTCTATTTGTGTTCCTTTTAAAGTTAATTTTGCTCTACCCAAATTATAACCTTAAGAGATAAATTATATTATATTTTTATAGTTAAATTTTTTCTATTCCAAATTAAATCAAAATGCATGTCAAACCCACGCTTATCAGATAAGCGCAAATGATATCGATCATATTCGATGAACCACACTCATGGTTTAAACCTTAACAAAGAAATATTTTCTTAAAAAGTTATTTGTTTTGCCACTTCAAACAGTAAACTTGTAATAAGTCCTTTAACTGTTAACCACTTAACATAATAATTTCTATCATCATTACCAGGTAGCAATCCACCTAAATCTTAGAATATTCTTATACTTCACTTCTATACTTTGCATGTTAAAAATTTAAATTCATTTACTTTGTAAAAGGAACCTTTTCTTTGAAAGTTATTCCTTTAAGAAACAATAAAAGTAATCCTTAAACACTTCTTGAAAGCTCTAAATGATTAGTAATCTTGCTTAAGTAATATTTGAGATACCATGCCCCATTTGAGCGATTTACTATTGTATACTACTTGTTGAATTTACATATCATTTCACACACTCACCAGCCTTAATGAAAAGCACAAGTGTGAAACTGGTATAAAAGTGGAACACATTTTAAAGATATGATCAGAAATTCCAAAACCCTAGATCAGATATGATTAGTCCGGGGATTCGCGTTTATCAAATTGCATTACATTACCTATGCATAATTGCATCTTATTTCTCTAAACATTAGTCCTTACCGGACCAATGATGTTATTTCCAGACTTTGGATCTTCTATTGTCTTGAAGACCATGAATGCATAATCTTGCAATCACAAAAGGCAAGTTCACAACTTGCTCATGTCCTTTGATTATTTTCTATCAAATGCTTGTAACTCAAATGTTGTCATCACCTGCATTTCGAAATGGTCAAAAACACTATTTTCACAATTAACTGAAAATATGGGTTACTGATCCAGGGTGATCAGCTAATCTATCATAACTAGCAACGGAAACGCCATTGTGCAGTAATGTATCATCTAGGACTTAACAAACAATGTCGCTAATGATTCTAGCGCCATATATTACGTGTCAGCCATGAGATTTGGAATGGGACTGAGAAGTCAGATGTATGTTCTTCCTTTCGCATGGACGGATAACCTTATCGTGAGGCTGTTGATTTCTCGTGGAGTTCCAGAGAATCCAGCACATGGGTAGGACCCCTTAGTTACCCGCGAGCTAGGTGTCTAGATTATCTATGCGTAGCTGTCTGGGTCGAAGTTCACCATAGTTGATGGTGACCGCTAGTCAGAGCTGCTTACAGAGTCTTCAGGAACTCATCAGGGTTGTAGCTTGCCCGAAAGGGGGCTTAACAGAGATGTAGTCAGCCCCGAAGGATCGTGTCTTCATGCGGGGTTGCGGAGAGGGCAGCGATTGGCTTGGATCTTAAGTTTGAATGGGGACATACTCCCGGCTATGCAACAAAGCTTAAGGTCTCTTGTGGGAAAAGTGACGCACCTCTACAGAGTGTAAGAATTGTGACATGTTACTCCCTAGTCCGGGAAGGAGCTACGAATGCGGCAGGAAAGGAACCCCACGAAGGTTCTGGTCAACCTGTGAAGGTTGTCGGACATAGTTTACAGAATAAAAGCAACCTTTGAAGAACTGTTTACGAAAATCTGCATTGCATATGACCTATGGTTTGTGGCTATAGAGATAGTGCATTATACACTCCTTTTTAGTGAACTTGCTGAGTACACTCATACTCAACCATACCTTCATAACCCTTGCTAGGTTCTAAGCTGTTGAAGACTACGTCAACATCAACTTCTGCTCAAGAAACCATCATCGACAGCTCAAGTTCTTCAACAGAGTCAATGAAGTCAACATATACATCAACTGAAATGAAGAAAAAGTTCTTAAGTAGATAGGAGTAGATTCTCTAGCCATAAAACCTACTTCTGTAGAGCATTGCAATAGCAGCAATGGCAAGCCAAATAGTTGAGATACTAATCTTAGTTAATAGATAGTTCTGAGTTATTATTTCTGGTTCTTCTTTGTAAGAAGTTCTTTCTCTCTCTTTAACCTAGAGTGTTCTGTGGATCTTTTGTAAAGAGTCGAGTTGTAATCTATAGTCATGTCTTGGACCTGCTGTGTTTCTATTATACCACTCTGAGGGATGTAATACTAGTGAACGGTGTTTCATTGGTGTTATGTCAACGACTATAGTGTACTACATCATGCAGTGGTATGTTGGGTCACCACAGCTGTTGTCAGAGCATATGATTTGACCTTAGGTTGGTAAACCTAGTAAATGGGTACAACCTGTCGGAAGGATATTAGCAACCATAAAGAGTTCTCTAGAAATATGATGGATATTCAATTGGGAATAACCTCGTCATGTTGCTAGTGTAATGATTCTTTATTATGCAATTTTAAATGAGTACCATGAGTTTTAACTCAAGATGACTGATGATAATTCTTATCTATAGTACAAGAATGGCACCTAGGTATCCACCTCAAAATGTTCAAGTATTGAATAAGACCTTAGATGATTATGAAGATGACTGGACAATCACTCTAATACAACTTCTATGGAGCCTAGATTGTAAGTCTCGACTTTTGGTCAAGGTTTACAGTTTCTATGACGGACGGATATTGGCCAAGTACCGTATCCTGATCATGTTACCCAAGAAGTTGGGAGTGCATGGAGATATGCCATCGGGAGAAAGAAGGTGTATGGCAACAGCCTATCAGATTGCAGTAGTAGCAGCCATAACCAAGATAAGGGATTAGAATTCCAAGGCACTGGAAGGTACTACCTATACTTCTATACCTCATGAAACCCTGAGTTCTGATCAAGAGTTAGATCATTCTGCTCTGGTAAGGACTAAACTATCAACACCCGGATTTTTAATCCCGGATGCCTGTTATGCCATACATCGCAATCCCAGGATTACCATTTTTGCGAGACATAACAGATTAGATATCACAGTACATCATCCATTACAAACCATAATAAGGTCTTACACAAATAAAGGATCTCAATATCCAGTCTTAATACAAACAAGTAGCGGAATAATAAGCGTAGCGGTGGGCTCCATCTTCAGTGTCACATGCAATGCTGATGATGGGAGATGATCCTAGTTGTCGTAGCCATCCTGCTGTCCTTCTTCCAGATAGTCCTCCTCATATTCTGGCCACGGGAATAGCCAGGGACAAAGACATGAGTACTCTTTAAGTACTCGCAAACTATCACTAACAAGTAAGGTAGTTCTTGTAGGAATGCTAAACTCTAAGTTTATTCGAATAGTTTGACACTCTGCAGAGGTGTACACTTTCACCACAAAATTTGATACATCCATCAGGGATAACCCTGAATCATCATGCTTAGTATGCGGATAATCAATCATAACCTTTCCTTTACACACTCTAGTATAAGCACCTCTCTTATGAGCTTGGCCTCCTAGCCATGGCCATCTACCATCCTGGGCACTGCATAGGTGGCCAACATCAAGAGGTAGCCTCAGCTCAAACCTCTTCCGCGAGGGAACCCATACTAATGCATATAAACTTCCGGCTAAGCCTTACCCAATTTAGGTATTGTGGTTGTACGGTAAAATTGGAATGGTATCGCATCCGAACCCAACCATTAGTTTTTATAAAGGGCTAAGGCTCATGCCTCAACATTTTCACCATCATAAACCATTTGTGTTTCTCAACAAATGTCAAAACATCTCAATAGAATGACTCATCATTCCAAGGTTTTCATAAGCATTTTCACCAAGTATTCCCATCTAGAATGATTAATTTTTTGGTTTAGCTCTAACCACTAAGTTAAGAGTGTTCACTAAGGTGGGATGCAAATCTCAATCTCATGCCATAGAATGACATCTATGTTGGAGATATGCCCAAGAGGCAACAATAAAAGTGGTTATTATTATATCTTTGTGTTTATGATGAATGTTTGCATCCCATGCTATAATTGTATTATATGGAAACACTAATACATGTGTGTTTTGTAAACATAAAAGAGTCCCTAGTAAGCCTCTTGTTGAACTAGCTTGCTGATTAATTGATGATCATGGTTTCCTGATCATCGACATTGGATGTCATTAATAACAAGGTTATATCATTAGGATAATGATGTGATGGACACACACCCATAGTAAGCATAGCATAAGATCAAGTCATTAAGTTCGTATTGCTACAAGCTTTCAAATGCATAGTAACCTAATCCTTTGACCATGAGGTTATGTTAATCACCATCACCGGATGGGTACTTTGATGACATCAAACACCGCTTCATAACTGGGTGGTTATAAAGGTGTCATTGGGTATTCTGAAAGTATGTGTTGAAGCGCATGGACCAAGATTGGGATGTGTCCATCCATATGACAGATAGATATGCTCTGGGCCCTCTCGGTGGAATGTCATCTAGTTAGCTTGCAAGCATGTGACTAGGTCACGAGGGATGACATAACATGGAACGAGTAAAGAGTACTTATCAGTAACGAGGTAGAACTAGGTATGGAGATACCGACGATCAAACCTCGGATAAGTAGAGTATCGCGTGACAAAGGGAATTGGTTTCGTATGTTAATGGTTCTATCGATCACGAAGTCATCGTTGAGTATGTGGGAGTCGTTATTGATCTCCAGATCCCGCTGATGGTTATTGATCGGAGAGGTGTCTGCATATTCACGAACCGTAGGGTGACACACTTAAGGTTCGAAGTTGTTTTAAGTAGATATGGAATGTGCGTTGGAGACCGAACGTTGTTCGGAGTCTCGGATTGGATCCGGGACATCACGAGGAGATCCGGAATTGTCCGAAGAATAAGATTCATATAATGGAGATCATTTTCTAAGTTAGGAAATGTTCTGGAGTATTTATATGGGGATTCTAGAAGGTTTCGGAATGTTCTGGAAGGTTCTAGAAGATTTTTTGGAGTTTACTTGAAAACCAAGAAAGGATAAAGGGAAACTTAAAGGGTAAGTAAGGGAAACTTGGGGGGGAAGGACTCTCCCCCCAAGCTCCCTTGTGCGCCGGCCCTAGGGGTGGGCCTAGGGGTGGGAACCCTAGGCCACACCCCTCCCTCTATATATAGAGGGATGGAGGAGCCACCCCCCTTTGCCCCTTCCACTCCAAACCCTAGCCGCCTCTCTCCTCCTTCCATCTGCTTTGGCTTAGGCGAAGCCCTACAGAATTCTCTACTCCACCACCACCACCACGTCGTCATGTTGCTGGGATTCCGTGGAGAGATCTACTACCTCTGCTGCTCGCTGGAACAAGGAGAGGAAGGTCTGCTTCGACTACGCACGTGTGACCGACTGCGGAAGCGCTGCCGAAATGCGGCGCTGGAAGGATCGTCTACTCGATCTTGAGATCGGCAAGTGATCATCGACATCAACCACGAGATCCGATCTCGCACAAGGCTTTAGAATCTACAAGGGTTAGTACAGATCTATCTCGTTGCACATGTCTAATAGATTAGATCTGGGTTTTGTTCGTTCTTGCGGTAGAAATTTTTTGTTTTCCATGCTACGAACCCATCAGTGGTATCAGAGCCTTGTCTATGCATAGATATGTTGCATGAGTAGAACACAATGGTTTTGTGGGCGTTGGTGCTCGTGCCGTCTTTTGCTTTGTGTACTTTGCATCTTGCGGTATGGTGGGATGAAGCGGCTCGGGCTAACCTTACATGTCATCGCACATGAGACTTGCTCCACGCTTGACGTGTAACTTACTTTGAACAAGTGGATTTGCGGGTGTCTGTCTCTCCCACCATAGTATAGATCCAATTTACACTTTGTGCTTGATAGCACTTGTATCAATGTTGTGGTTTAGTTTCGTAGGTAAGATCCGTTCTTATTCGAAATCCCCAAACCACGTAAAACATGCAAAGAAAATTAGAGGTGTCTAACTTGTTTTTGCAGGGGTTTTGTGATGTGATATGGCCATCATGTGATTGTGATTATATTTGATGTATGCAATGATCCTTGCTGTAATATGGCAACCGGCAGGAGCCTAATGGTTGTCTTTAATTCTGTTAAGACTTGTGTGTCTATTCATCTTGTAATAGCTTTATTCCAAGTACTTGTAATAGTTTCTAGTGATGATGGACAACCATGAAGCGGCGCCACTGACCTTGACGCAATGCTGGTGATGATGGAGATCATGTCCGTGCTTTGGAGATGGAGATCAAAGGCATAAGAAGAAAGGGCCATATCATATCACACTAATTATGAATTGTCTGTGATGTTAATCCTTTATGCATCTTGTATTGCTTAGATCGCAACGGTAGCATTATAAGATGATCCCTCTCACTAAATATCAAGTAATAAAGTGTTCGTCCTTAGTTGACACCGCTGCTAAGACTCGTCGTTTCGAAGCATCTCGTGATGATCGGATGCGATAGATTCTACGTGTGCATACAACGGGTGCAAGCCAGATTTGCACATGCGGAAACTAAGGTTAATCTTGACGAGCCTAGCATGTACAGACATGGTCTCGGAACACAGAATACCGAAAGGTAGAGCACGAGTCATATAAATGATATGATGAACATGAAGATTGTTCACCGATGAAACTACATCTTCTCTCGTGAAGATCGGACTTGGTGTAGTAGACTTGGTTCGTGTAATCACTAAGACAATGTGAGGGATGTTGTTTTGAGTGGGAGTTCACCTAGTTAATTTAAGAATTAAAATTGAACTCAATTTATCATCAAGTTAGTCTAAACTACTTGCAAATTTGTTGTAGATTATGGCGAACCTCTCCATCAATTTCAATGCGTTCCTAGAGAAAGAAAAGCTTAAGAACAATGGAAGCAACTTCACGGACTGGCTCCGTGCACTGAAGATTGTCCTCAGGGCTGGTCAGTTGACCTATGTGCTCGAAGCACCGCTAGGTGACCCACCTGCAGAAGATGCCACCGATGACGTAAAGAATGTTTACACCACTCAGAAAAATCATTACTCCACAGTTCAGTGTGCCATCCTGTACAGTTTAGAAATGGAGCTTCAAAAGCGCTTTGAGCACCACGACCTATTCGAGATCATTAAGGAGCTCAAGCTCATTTTTGAGACTCACGCGGCTGTGGAGAGCTATGAGGCCTCCGAAAAGTTCTTTAACTGTAAGATGGAAGAGGGTAGCTCCGTTAGCGAGCACGTGCTCACCATGTCTAGGCACACGAACAAGCTCCAAGAGTTGGGGATAATGATTCCTAATGAGTTAGGGATTCACCGTGTCCTCCAATCACTGCCACCGAGTTATAAGAACTTTGTGATGAACTACAATATGCACTGCATGAACAAGACGTTTCCTGAACTATCGTCCATGCTGAAAACTGCTGAAGTGGAGATCAAGAAGGAGCACCAAGTGTTGATGGTCAATAAGACCACCAATTTCAAGAAACAGGGCAAGCCTAATAACAAGGGCAACTTCAAGAAGGACGACAAGAAAGCTGCCGCACCTGCTAAGAAGCCCAAGGCTGGTCCTAAGCCTGAAACTGAGTGCTTCTACTGCAAGGGTGCTGGTCACTGGAAGCGTAACTGCCCCAAGTACCTGGCATATCTGAAGAACGGCAACATCAAGAAGAAAGGTATATTCGATATACATGTTATTGATGTGTATCTTACTAGTAATCGTAGTAGTGCCTGGGTATTTGATACTGGTTCGGTTGCTCATATTTGTAACTCGAAATAGGAGTTGCAGAATAAACGAAGACTGGCGAGAGACGAGGTGACGATGCGCGTTGGAAATGGCTCCAAGGTTGATGTGATCGCCGTCGGCACGCTCCCTCTACATCTACCTTCGGGATTAGTTTTAAATTTGAATAATGGTTATTTGGTGCCTACGTTAAGCATGAACATTATATCTGGATCTTGTTTATTGTGAGACGGTTACTCTTTTAAGTCCGAGAATAAAGGTTGTTCGATTTATATGAGTAATATCTTTTATGGTAATGCATCTAAGATGAATGGTTTATTCTTACTGAATCTCGATAGTAGTGATACACATGTTCACAACATAGATGCTAAACGAACAAAATTGAATGATAATTCTACATACATGTGGCACTGTCGTCTTGGTCACATTGGAGTGAAGCGTATGAAGAAACTCCATTCTGATGTACTTCTTGAATAACTTGATTTTGAATCACTTGAAAGATGCGAAGCATGTCTAATGGGAAAAATGACTAAGACTCCATTCTCTGGAATAATGGAGCGAGCTACAGACTTATTGGAAATAATACATACCGATGTGTGCGGTCCAATGAGTGTAGCGTCGCGTGGTGGATATCGTTATGTTCTCACTTTCACGGATGACTTAAGTAGATATGGGTATGTCTACTTTATGAAACATAAGTCCGAAACTTTCGAGAAGTTTAAGGAATTTCAAAGTGAAGTGGAAAATCATCGTAACAAGAAGATTAAGTTTCTGCGTTCTGACCGCGGAGGTGACTATCTAAGTTATGAGTTTGGCATGCATTTAAAGAAATGTGGAATACTTTCGCAGTCACCGCCGGGAACACCACAGCGTAATGGTGTGTCCGAACGTCGTAATCGAACTCTCTTAGATATGGTTCGGTCTATGATGTCTCTTACAGATTTACCGCTATCGTTTTGGGGCTATGCATTAGAGACAGCCGCATTCACTTTAAATAGGGCACCATCTAAATCCGTTGAAACGACACCGTACGAATTGTGGTTTGGAAAGAAACCTAAGTTGTCATTCCTTAAAGTTTGGGGTTGCGAAGCGTATGTAAAGAAGTTACAACCTGATAAGCTTGAACCCAAAGCGGAGAAATGCGTCTTCATAGGATACCCTAAAGAAACAATTGGGTATACCTTCTATCATGGATCCGAAGGCAAAGTTTTCGTTGCCAAGAATGGATCCTTTCTTGAGAAGGAGTTTCTCTCGAAGGAATTGACTAGAAGGAAAGTAGAACTCGACGAGGTTATTGAACCTTCTCTCGGAGTTGAGAGTAGCGCAGCACCGGAAGATGTTTTTGTGCCACCTGCACCAATTGGAGAGGAAGCTCATGATGGTGATCATGAAACTTCGAACGAAGTTGCTGCTGAACCTCGCAGGTCAACGAGGGTTCGTACCACTCCTGATTGGTATGACCCTGCCTTGAACGTCATGTTGGTGGACAACACTGATGACCCTGCAACGTATGAAGAATCTATGGTGAGCCCAGATTCCGACAAATGGCTAGAAGCCATGAAATCCGAAATGGGATCCATGTACGAAAACCAAGTATCGACTTTGGTGGACTTACCGGATGGCCGTAAGGCTATCGAGAACAAATGGATTTTCAAAAGAAAAATAGATGCTGATGGTAATGTTACCGTCTATAAAGCTCGACTTGTCGCGAAAGGGTTCCGACAAATTCAAGGAGTTGACTACGATGAGACTTTCTCACTAGTAGCAAAGCTAAAGTCTGTAAGGATTTTGTTAGCAATTGCTGCATATTTCGATTATGAGATTTGGCAGATGGATGTCAAAACGGTGTTCCTTAATGGTGACATTGAGGAAGAGTTGTATATGGTACAACCCAAGGGTTTTGTCGATCCTAAAGATGCTGACAAGGTATGCAAACTTCAGCGCTCCATTTATGGACTGAAGCAAGCATCCCGGAGTTGGAATCAACGTTTTGATAAAGTAATCAAAAACTTTGGATTTATACAAACTTATGGAGAAGCTTGTATTTACAAGAAAGTGAGTGGGAGCTCTATAGCAGTCCTAGTACTATATGTAGATGACATATTGTTGATTGGGAATGATATAGAACTTCTTAATACAGTCAAAGCCTATTTGAATAATAATTTTTCAATGAAGGATCTTGGCGAAGCGGCATATATTCTAGGCATCAAGATTTATAGAGATAAATCAAGACACCTAATAGCGCTTTCATAAAGTACATACTTGGACAAAGTTCTAAAGAAGTTTAGAAAGGAAGAGAGCAAGAAAGGGTTCGTGCCCATGTTGTCAGGTAAGACCTTGAGTAAGACTCAAAGTCCAACTACGGCAGAAGATAGAGATAAGATGAATAATATTCCCTATGCCTCGGCCATAGGTTCTATCATGTATGCCATGCTGTGTACAAGACCGGATATAGCACATGCTGTTAGTTTGACTAGTAGATATCAAAGTGATCCTGGAATGGAGCACTGGACAGCGGTCAAGAATATCCTAAAGTACCTGAATAGGACTAAGGATATGGTTCTTTCTTATGGAGGTGATGAACAACTTGTTGTAAACAGTTACACTGATGCTAGTTGGAACACCGATCCAGATGACTTGAAGTCACAGTCTGGATACGTATTTATTTTGAATGGTGCTGCAGTGAGCTGGAGGAGTGCCAAGCAAAGCGTTGTGGCGAAATCTTCAACTGAATCGGAATACATAGCTGCTTCGGAGGCTGCACAAGAAGCCATATGGATGAAGGAGTTCATTACTGAACTTGGCGTGGTTCCTAGTGCGTTGGACCCGATGGCCATCTACTATGACAACACAGGTGCCATAGCTAATGCACAGGAGCCAAGGTCACATAGCAAGCTAAAGCACATCAAGCTACGTTTCCATGCTATTCGCGAGTATGTCCGATATGGTGACATAAAGATTTGCAAAGTACACACTGATCTGAATGTGGCAGATCCGTTGACTAGACCTCTCCCTAGAGCAAAGCAGGACCAACACCAGAACGCCATGGGTGTTAGGTATATTACCATGTAATCTAGATTATTGACTCTAGTGCAAGTGGGAGACTGTTGGAGATATGCCCAAGAGGCAATAATAAAAGTGGTTATTATTATATCTTTGTGTTTATGATGAATGTTTGCATCCCATGCTATAATTGTATTACAAGGAAACACTAATACATGTGTGTTTTGTAAACATAAAAGGGTCCCTAGTAAGCCTCTTGTTGAACTAGCTTGCTGATTAATTGATGATCATGGTTTCCTGATCATGGACATTGGATGTCATTAATAACAAGGTTATATCATTAGGAGAATGATGTGATGGACACACACCCATAGTAAGCGTAGCATAAGATCAAGTCATTAAGTTCGTATGGCTACAAGCTTTCAAATGCATAGTAACCTAATCCTTCGACCATGAGGTTATGTTAATCACCATCACCAGATGGGTACTTTGATGACATCAAACATCGCTTCGTAACTAGGTGGTTATAAAGGTGTCATTGGGTATTCTGAAAGTATGTATTGAAGCGCATGGACCAAGATTGGGATTTGTCCATCCATATGACGGATAGATATGCTCTGGGCCCTCTCGGTGGAATGTCATCTAGTTAGCTTGCAAGCATGTGACTAGGTCACGAGGGATGACATAACATGGAACGAGTAAAGAGTACTTATCAGTAACGAGGTAGAACTAGGTATGGAGATACCGACGATCAAACCTCGGATAAGTAGAGTATCGCGTGACAAAGGGAATTGGTTTCATATGTTAATGGTTTTATCGATCACGAAATCATCGTTGAGTATGTGGGAGCCATTATGGATCTCCAGATCCCGCTGATGGTTATTGATCGGAGAGGTGTCTGCATATTCACGAACCGTAGGGTGACACACTTAAGGTTCGAAGTTGTTTTAAGTAGATATGGAATGTGCGTTGGAGACCGAACATTCTTCGGAGTCTCGGATTGGATCCGAGACATCACGAGGAGATCCGGAATTGTCGGGAGAATAAGATTCATATAATGGAGATCATTTTCTAAGTTAGGAAATGTTCCGGAGTATTTATATGGGGATTCTAGAAGGTTTCGGAATGTTCCAGAAGGTTCTAGAAGATTTTTTGGAGTTTACTTGAAAACCAAGAAAGGATATAGGGAAACTTAAAGGGTAAGTAAGGGAAACTTGGGGGGAAGGACTCTCCCCCCAAGCTCCCTTGTGCGCCGGCCCTAGGGGGTGGGCCTAGGGGTGGGAACCCTAGGCCACACCCCTCCCTCTATATATAGAGGGATGGAGGCACCACCCCCCTTTGCCCCTTCCACTCCAAACCCTAGCCGCCTCTCTCCTCCTCCTTCCATCTACTTTGGCTTAGGCGAAGCCCTGCAGAATTCTCTACTCCACCACCACCACCATGCCGTCGTGCTGCTGGGATTCCGTGGAGAGATCTACTACCTCCGCTGCTCGCTGGAACAAGGAGAGGAAGGTCTGCTTCGACTACGCACGTGTGACCGACTGCGGAAGCGCTGCCGGAACACGGCGCCGGAAGGATCGTCTACTCGATCTTGAGATCGGCAAGTGATCATCGACATCAACCACGAGATCCGATCTCGCACAAGGCTTTCGGATCTACAAGGGTTAGTACAAATCTATCTCGTTGCACATGTCTAATAGATTAGATCTTGGCTTTTATCTAGATTAGATCTGGGTTTTGTTCGTTCTTCTGGTAGAATTTTTTTGTTTTCCATGCTATGAACCCATCAATCTAGTATAGGCCAAGTTTTATACTCTTTATGCTATCTAAACTACTTTCTAAATTCTCACAAAGCATTACTAAAAATAAAGAAACTTTGGTAAAGCAAAAGTAAAACTTGTAAGTAAAACTTGGGATGGGTATAAATCAAGAGGTATAACCAAAGCATGCGTAATGCATCTTTCTTAGGTTATCTTGTATAATTCTAGCTTGCTAACAATAGCTTGCCTTGGTTGGTATAGTGGTTGAAATTCTCCTCGTCTTCTTCGGGGTAGAACTCCTTCTCCTCGTAGACTTGGTCGGTACTATCGTCTATAAATACATACGGGATACACAATCACCAAACAATGCTTTACTAGTCTATTTAGCACACTAAGGCACACACTTGATGATTTAGTATTATCACAATCATCACAAGATTTAATGAACTAGTTTCATTTATTTTATTTGAGAAAAGTAATTTCTACTCATTGAAATTAATTAATATTTAATATTCTCCAATTAAAATATAGGATCATGTGGACACATGTCATCACCACATATTCTAATAGATGGGAATATGATTTAAATGTTGGCTCATATTTCAATAAGTTTAAGTTTATTATTTAAATGATTTAAAGTTACTAGAAATGCCTATATAGCATTATTTTGGTACTAGTCCAAGTCACTGCATGCAAACCTAAATATTATTACATATTCAGATAGGTATTGTCAAATGTGATTTTTGAGAGTTGGAATCCACTCAAAAGCTATTATGGTTGATTTTTGAAAAATGTTTGAATGTAGAAAAGTCTCTGTCTTGTTATTTTTGCTATATGTGATCTGTAACTCCAATTGATTTAAATCCAATGGGCTTGGATAGTTATTTTCAATACCTTTCTGGCAAGATTTGAATCATGCATTTTGGTTAAGTGGATCTCTCTGAAATGATTTTTAAACAAGTGGACAGAATCTAGTTTAAGTCTAAATAGAAAAACCTCCATTTGAATATGTGGGCTAGCACGGGAAACTAAACGGGCCGGCCCAGTGGTGCTCCGCGGTGCAGAGGGCGACTGACAGGCTGGTCCCGCATGTCAACGGCACTTAAAACCCAAAACGATACAGGGTAATCTGGGCGCTACAATTAGAACAGGTATCAACGGTCGAGGAGCGTCGTCCCCGGCGAATAGGTCACCAGTGAGAGCTAACCCTAGCGGCTAGGTGGGGGTACGTGGGGGCTTACTAGGGCTCCAGCTAGACGTGGCGATGGGGGCGATCGAACTGGTGGATGACGGCGGTTCCAGGCGTGGTCGTGGCGGCTCCTGGGGTGGTCGCAGTCAGCGGGGCCCTTCTCCTCTAGTAGCCACTAGCTCCGGTGGAATTCTGGCGACTGCGGGCTCGATTGACTCCGGGGAGAAGTGGGGAAGGCTTAGTGGCGAGAGGGGAGGTGAGTGGTGTGCAGAATGAGGCTGGGGTGGCCTCCTTTTATAGGCTCGACGACGGGACAACGCGGCGTGGCCAGGCTACGGTGGCGACATGGCTATGAGCTGCTAGAGGCGTGGCTGCGAGCAGCGATCGATGTGCGGTCTCCTGGCGGTCCACTATGGTGTAAAGGTGCTACTAGGGGTGGTGGAAATTGGTCGAGCGCGGCTCGTGCTCTGAGCGGCAGAGGCGGCGTTCGACACGGCGTGCGGTGGCTGCGGGTCAAACGGTGGCGAGCGGGGATGTCTGGGGGCATGCTGGTGTAAAGGCAGGTGCGTGCGTGCGAGCTGAGGGCAATGTAGGGTCGGTGTGAGGCTGTCAGGGACGATGCACTGGAGCGGTCAGTGCATGGTGCAGAGGCGGAGAGCGCGGCGCTCTGTGGGTGGTCCAGGGCTTGGCAGGGCTCGGGGCAGGGACAGTGGTGTTGGGTCCGCAGCATAGAAAACAAAAAATTTCCTATGGTGTGAACTACACGCCAAGATCTATCTACTAGGTACAAAGCAACGGGTGGACATACATCCATGGAGAACTTACCCTCGAAGACAACGAGCTTTGTTAATGAGTAGGAACTCGTGGTTGATGTAGTCGTACACTTGCCGATCTCAAGATCGTGAGGAAGTCCGAGCGCCGCAAATCAGCAGCGCATCCGCACTCGCACACACGTTCAAGCCACCAGACAACCTCCACCTCCTCGCTCCAGCGATCCAGCGGAAGCAGCAACTCCTTCCAGACGAAATGCCACCGGGAACATGTATCTCGCTAATCCAAGACCATGGGGAAATAATTCTAGAGGGGGAGAGAGATCCTTCACAAGGAGGTGTAAGGATGAAGGAGGGAATGGGTGGCCTTTTATAGGAGGAGGGGGTGCCCCCTCTCTCCATGGCCGGCGCATGGGGGGGTGACCCTTCACCTCCCCCATTCATGTGGTGGTAACCCCCCCCCCCCACATTAAAATGCCTCTTCACATTCCCTTTTAAAGTCTCCACTTTAAATGCATTATGTGTCACCAAATTTAATGCTCTCTCATTTAATAAAACTCTTTTATTAAATTTATTCAGAATTTTGTTAATTACTTTAATTAACAAACATTCACATATAGCCCCTTGCAATATTTCAATATCACATGCAGAACCACTTTCTGCAATTTCACCCGAAACAATTTCTGGTTTCTATTGAAACAATTCCTGCGCTTTGCAATTCTTTCGTCTGAAACATATGTGCTCCAAAATGGTGTCTGGTAACTCTTAAGTGTGCCACCCTACGGTTCGCGAATAATGCAGACATGATCGAGACCCTTCTCCGATCAATAATCAGCAGCGGGACCTGGAGATCCGTACTGACTCCTACACATTCAACGACGACTCCTGTGATCGTGAGAACCTTTAACGCTTGTAACTAAATCCCTTTGTCTCTTGATATATTACATGTCCGAGATTCGATCATCGGTATCTCCATACCTAGTTTGATCTCGTTACCGACATGAACTCTTTTCTCGTTCCCGTGATATAACATTCTAGTGATCACATCACTTGCTTGCAAGCTATCCTAATGTGATATCACTGAGAGGGCCCAAAGTATATCTATCCGTCATCTGGATTGACAAATTCCACTCTTGATCCATGAGCCTCCACATAACACCTTCGTAGCACTGAACCCATCTTTATAGTCACCCTATTACGGTGTGACGTTTGATGTTATCAAGATACTCTTCCGGTGTTAGCAATTAATATGATCTCATGGTCTAAGGATAAAGATTACTTCGTATGATGTTATAGCAATATAAACACAATGACTTGATCGTAATGCTATACTTCGGATGAATGTTCATCACATCATTTCACAAATGCTGTGACCTTGTTATTAACAACATCCAATGTCCATGATCAGGAAACCTTGATCATCCTGTTAATCAACAAGCTAGTCTATAAGAGAGGCATGACTAGGAACCCTTTTTGTTTATTAAACACACATGTATTGATGTTTCCAATCAATACAATTTTAGCATGCAAAATAAACATCTATCATGTATAAGGAATATATAATAACAACTTTATTATTGCCTCTCAGGGCATATTTCCTTCAAGTGGGCAGCGGTGTGATCACGCCTACCTCCTAGGCACGGTGGGAGAGTGCGGAGTGGTCTCCTGCGGCTTGGGCATGGTTGGCCGGTGGCGACCATCTTTGGGCGGCACGGTTCTGGCGCAGCGGCGGAGGGGGAGTGTTGTCTGGGGCTAGGTTAGGATAAGAGGGGATAGAGGAGAGATGAGAGGGTCAAATGGGGGACAAATCTTTGATTAGCAACAATATTAGTTAGGCAGATTATTTGGTGATCACAAGGTGTTCAACACAATGGCCGCATGAAATTCAAATTTGACTTGGTCTTTGTTTGCTTGGTAGTCTTTGTTGGTGTGTGACTTGGTCTTATGCTTGGTAGTCTTTGTTTGCTTGGGATTTGCAAGTGGAGTTTATTTGAGTGGTTTTTGAAAAAGTGGGATCTATGCATATGTAATTGATTCAATTTTCAAATGTTATTTAAATTGTCTTGCTAAAGGTTTCTGTAAGATTTTAAAAAGGGCCTTGGTAGATCTTTACTTGTACTAGCAAGGGGTGAAAAGAGTTGAGAATGTTTCTGTTTGAAATTGACTTCTAGGAACACCTAAAGTGGCCCAGTGGATTAAAATGGCCAAAGTGACCATTTGTTCTTTTTATTCTTATTTGATTTATTTTTCTTTGGTTTTTGTTTGTGAGTGATCTAGATGATGTGGCATTCAACTTTGAATCATTTTACAACCATTAGAACAATCAAACAAGGCATTTTCAAACAATTCTATAATAATGCAAACACACATGCATTCATAATTGTTTTTAGTAATAAAAAGTTTTTGTTAACCCTAAATTGGGTGATTTGGATCTTGATAACCTTGATTAAAGATTTGGGATGTTACAAACCTTCCCCCCTTAAACAAAATCTTGTCCCGAGATTTAAGAAAAACTAGGAACTAAAGAGATCTGGAAACTCAGTCCTAATGTAATCTTCTCGCTCCCAAGTAGCTTCTTCTTCAGAGTGGTTGCTCCATTGTATCTTGAGAAATTTGAGTCTCCGTGTCCTGGTGGTTCTGAAGGCTTCTTCCAAGATACGAATGGGCTCTTCACGATACGTCAGATCCTTGTTGATATCAACAACTGGGTGATCGATGTTCTTGAATACTTCGATCTTCTCCAGCACTTCTAGGCATTTGCGAGGTAACGAGATATGGAACACATTATGGATGGCGAACATCTCCTCTGGCAGTTCCAGCTGATACAATACTTCTCCTCGACGATTCAGAATCTTGAAGGGTCCGATATATCTGGGGGATAACTTTCCTTTCAGACTAAAACATTGAGTTCCCTTTAACGGCGAAACTTTGAGATACACAAAATCTCCGACATTGAAAGTCAGGTCCCTATGTCCCTTGTCAGCATAACTGTTCTGTCTGGATTGGGCGGTCTTGAGGTGCTCTCGGACTTTGTGAACCATCTCTTTGGCTTTTAGTAGGATGTCGGGTCCGAAAATCTGACTCTCTCCTACTTGCGACCAATTAAAAGGGGTATGACACTTTCTTCCATACAGAAATTCAAATGGGGCCATTTGCAAACTGGCTTGATAAATGTTGTTGTATGAGAATTCTGCGAAAGGCAGACAATCTTCCCATTTTGATCCATACTCAAACACACAAACTCTCAACATATCTTCTAAGATTTGGTTGACCCTTTTAGTCTGTCCGTCGGTCTGCGGGTGATAAGCTGTGCTGAAATTTAACTTGGTTCCTAATCCTTCTTGGACTTTCTGCCAAAATCTTGCGATAAATTGGGTTCCTCGATCCAACACTATGGTCTTGGGGGTTCCATGTAAACTAACAATTCTGGCAATGTACAACTCTGCTAGCTTCGAACTTTGGTAGGTTGTCTTGATAGGTATAAAATGGGCTACCTTGGACAGTCTATCAACGATGACCTAGATAGAGTCACTTCCCCTACTAGAATTAGGCAAACTGGTGATAAAGTCCATTCCGACGGAGTCCCATTTCCATTCCGGAATCTGCAATGGTTGCAACAGTCATGCGGGTCTCTGATGTTCTGCCTTCACTCTCTGATAGATATCACACTTGACGATGTAGCTTCTGATTTCTCTCTTCATCTTGTGCCACCAAAATTGCTCCTTCAAATCCTGATACATCTTGGTTCCTTTAGGGTGGATAGAATAAAGAGTATCATGATCTTCTTGCATGATAACTTGCTTCAGCTCCAAATCTGCTGGCACACAGATACATTCTTTGTACCACAGAACTCCTTCTTCATCTTCGGTGAATCCAGGAACCTTTCCTGTACCAATACAACGTTTGATTCCATTGATACTTGCATTTCCCTTTTGGGCTTCCTTGATTTGGCTAATCTAACTGAGTTGAAGTTCAATGCTAGCTAAAAAATCCTTTGCTAACTAGCTCAGTTCTAAACTGCTCCAACTCTTCATGCAAACTTGGCTGGTTCTCTTTGATCATGGTGTTTAACCTACACGGCAATCTGCTAAGAGCATCAGCTACCACATTGGCTTTGCCGAGGTGATAGTGAATGTCAATGTCATAATCGTTGATTAACTCTATCCATCTCCTTTTCCTCATATTCAACTTCTTTTGAGTGAAAATATACTTCAAGCTCTTGTGATCTGAGTAAATCTCACAGCGATTACCCATAACATAATGACGCCATGTCTTCAAGGCTAAAACTGCAGCTGCTAACTCAAGATCATGGGTGGGGTAGTTTTGCTCATGTTGCTTCAGCTTTCTGGAAAGATATGCTATGACTTTGCCTTCTTGCATCAACACACATCCGATACCAATCTTGGATGCACCACAATACACATCAAATGGCTTCTTGATATCTGACATGATCAATATTGGGGCTGAAATCAATCTCTTCTTAAGCTCTTGAAAACTTGCTTCACATTTGTCGGTCCATTCAAACTTCTTGTCCTTCTTCAACAATTGGGTCATGGGTCTTGCGATGCTCGATAATCCTTCTACGAACTTGCGGTAATATCCCGCTAATCTGAGAAATGCACGGACTTGGGTTTGAGTGGTTGGGGCTTCCCATTCTTCAACATCTTTGATCTTGGCGGGATCAACACCTAATCCTCCTGCCGACACAATATGTCCAAGGAATCCTACTTCTTTCAGCCAAAACTCACATTTGCTGAACTTGGCATATAACTGATGTTCTGTAAGGGTTTCAAGGATGATTCTCAGATGTTGCTCATGGTCTTCTTCTGACTTGGAGTAGATAAGAATATCATCGATAAACACTACGACAAACTTATCCAGAAAGTTCATAAAGATCTTATTCATGAGATTCATGCAATAATCAGGGGCATTGGTTAATCCAAAAGACATGATCGTATACTCATACAATCCATATCTAGTGGTAAAGGCGGTCTTTGGAATATCCGTTGCATGAATCTTAAGTTGATGATAACCAGTCCTAAGATCAATCTTAGAGAACACTCTGGCACCAGTCAATTGATCATACAGATCCTCTATCTTGGGCAGTGGGTACTTGTTCTTGATGGTGACATCATTCAGCTTCTGGTAATCTGTGCACAAATGGTTGCCTCCATCTTTCTTGTCGACAAACAAAATGGGTGATATCCATGGCGATGCGCTTGGTTGAATCAAGCCTTTCTCCAGCATAGCATCAATTGCTTCTTCAGCTCCACTAATTCTGATGGGTTCATACTATAGGGTCTCTGGGCTATGGGTACGGTTCCAAGAATTAGTTAAATAATGAACTCAATATCCCTATATGGGGGCATACCGGGCAACTCATCTGGGAATACGTCGGGGTATTCACAGACTACTCTGACTTGGTCTATGGTGGATAGGGCTAGACTCTTGTTGCATTTGAATTGACGGGGCAAGGTCTCAGATATATGCTCTACTGATACTCCAGAGCTACTGGTGATGGTGATGGCTTTCTTGGCACAGCCGATCAATCCTTTATGTTTCAACATCCAATCCATTCCTAGTACTACTTCCAAACCTTTGGTTCCAAGTACTATTAGATTGGCATAAAAATCTATCCCATGTATTCTGATAGGCACAGCCTTGCAAATTTTTCTAGCTTTGGTGGTTGAACCAGGTATTTGAACTATCATAACATGCTTCAAGTTGGTTGGGTGAATCTTACTAGTGCATGCAAATTCTTTAGTAACAAATGAGTGTGATGCTCCAGATTCAAACAACACTCTTGCTAATACTGAGTTAACAGAAAACATACCCAACACGACATCAGGCGTGTCTTGGGCTTCTTCGGCGTTCATGTGGAATAGACGGCCGTTGCAGTTGAGAGAATTCCCGGGGGCGAACCTTCTTCCAGGCTAAACACGGTGCTGCTGCTGAGCTAGGGCATTCACATTGGTAGTGGCTGCAATCTTCTTGGGACACTCGTTGGAGTAGTGACCCTTCACTCCACACTCAAAACAAGTAATCTGGGACTTGTCTTTAGCTGCAACAGGTACGACATTGCTTCCAGTCCTTGGGGTAGTATTGTTGTTGTTGTTGTTGGACTTGGGCGGTGCACGGTTGAAGTTGTTGGAGTTGCCAGGGTGGTTGTTGTTGTTTCCTCCGGTCTTCACATTTCCTCCGCTATGGTTGGGGCAGCTTGGACAAGACATTGGGGGTCTATTGTTCCATGGGGCATATCCTGCAGACGGGTTGGGGTGATACTTCTGGGTATTGTGGGACCCAGCTTGATGCATCATCCATAGTTTGCGGTTGTCATTCGCTTGGTTGATCTTCCCTTCCATCTAGATGGCAGAGTTGACTAGCTCTTCGAGATCATCAAAACGGATGTTGACTAGCACCGTCTGCATCTCATCGTGCAGTCCGTTCAGGAATCTCTCCTTCTTGGCTTCAGTGTTGATCTCATCAAGTGCATACCTGGCGAGGGACAAAAATCTATCATGGTACTCCACTACAGTCATTCTGCCTTGCTTTAGTTCTCTGAATTCATCTCTCATTCTGGTGACTAAACCCTGTGGCACATGGGTGCGGCTGAACTTGACCTTGAAAGCTTCCCATGTCATCACTTGACCGTGGTTCATTGTGCGGGTGCTGTTCCACCATGCACTTGCATCTCCTGCCATATAGTGGGTGGCAAACAGAACTTTCTCGTTGGCATCCACTCCTGCGACTTCTAGGTTATTCTCCATGGTTTGTAACCAATCATCAGCATCCAACGGGTCTTCAGACTTGATAAAGATAGGGGGATTGGTATTCTAGAAGTTTTTGAGTTTGGATCCATGATGATCCTGATTTCCATGGCCTTGATTATTGTGGGCCATCTGGGTGATCTGTTGCAGGGTGGCTAGATTGGCTTGGCGCTCTGCTCTACTAGTTTTGCGGTCCAAAACTAGCATCTGCAGAATCTGCAGCATCGGGTCCTGCGATGAGCTTCTCTCTCCTTGGTTTCCACGAGTCATCTGAAGATTGAGATAGATAATGGGGTAAGAGGGAAAGTTCTAAGGTTCATGGTTTTGTTTTCAAAGCTAAAACTTTGAGTTTGAACTCAGGTTTTGCAACTAACTTCTTCTCATTCATTCATTCAATCAAAGCACATGATACAAACACACACACCACAACATGAAAGGAAAACAGATGGTTTTAAGAACCATTCTGTGAGCTAAGATACAATGGGACCGATACTTCTCACTCCTATGATAGTGCTCTAGTGCATCTACTCGTCATCGATGAAGTCGGAGTCATCATCGTTAGTGTAGAAGTCCATGGCATCATCCTCCAGATAGTCACTGTCATCACTAAGGTATGAGTGAATATCCCCTGGATGTCTTCACCTTCTTCTTCTTCTTCTTTTGCTGCAAGCTGAGCTTCTTGCTCCTGGATGGTCTTCTCAAGGTCGGCCACCTTCTTGCGAAGACGAGCGATGGTGCGATCCTTCTTCTCGCGTTGCCGGCGAAGTGATTAACGATCCTTGACGAGCAGTGAGAAAGTTTGGGCCTTCTAGGCGACAATGGCAAGGTTGTGGTTGGCGTAGGCTCGAGCATTGTCCAATTCCTTCTGTCGATCATACGGTAGGAAGTCAAGATTCTCCACTTGGCGCTTCCACTCCGGGTGACTTGGCATCTCTAGTGGCATTCCCATAGAATCACGCCTTACATAGTGAGAAAAGCGAGTTCCCTGGATCAAGTTGACATTCTGTCTACAAAGACGGGAGAGAGCTTCATGCATAGCCCTGGCTAATCCATCTAGCCAGTTGTTCTCTCTCACGGTGAATTGAATCTTCTCGGAAAGAGGGGCTTCCATCTTGCCTCGAAGATCAGCGACTATCACCCATTGTAAATCTCCTCTTGGAAAATCCTTGAGTTGGGCTCCGAAGAATTCCGGATGCGGGCGCTCAAGGTACTCAGATAGTGCATCAAGATCCCTCTCGAAGATCAGTTGGCCTCCGTTGCCCAACTGGTAGAACTTGGAGTAATGAACTTCCATCTATAAGAATTTAGGATGAGTAAGTTAGTGAGGTGATCAAGTGTGTCAAATTTTATGTAGTAATGTAAGAATTTTTGAGGAACATGAATCTTTTTGAAACAATCTCAAGGGTAAGACGGGAAATAGGTTTTCACAAATACTCACTTATTTGGTTTTTGAAACTAAGTTTTTGATTCATACGTCCATTCTAACTAGGGTCTCATATGGTCAGGATGGCTCTGATACCAACTTGTCAACACCCGGATTTTTAATCCTGGATGCCTGTTATGCCATACATCGCAATCCTAGGATTACCATTTTTGCGAGACATAGCAGATTGGATATCATAGTACATCATCCATTACAAACCATAATTAGGTCTTACACAAATAAAGGATCTAATGATCCAGCCTTAATACAAACAAGTAGCGGAATAATAAGCGTAGCGGTGGGCTCCATCTTCAGTGTCACAGGTAATGCTGATGATGGGAGATGATCCTAGTTGTCATAGTTGTCCTGCTGTCCTTCTTCCGGATAGTCCTCCTCATAGTCTGGCCACGGGAATAGCCAGGGACAAAGCCATGAGTACTCTTTAAGTACTCGCAAACTATCACTAACAAGTAAGGTAGTTCTAGTAGGAATGCTAAACTCTAAGTTTATTTGCAAAGTTAAGTTTGAAGCCTAAGATGAGTTCGGAAACAAAGAAAGATAAAATAAAGTTCTAAATTACCTAAGTGGGAACTTAGTTTTCATAGTCACAACCCTGTTGTGGTCAAGTCATGTCACAATTCATTTCATAAGTCATTTTGAAAACATCTGACGACGGAACAGTATGGCCACATGACCGCGGACGCGGCTATTTGAATAGTTTGACACTCTGCAGAGGTGGTACACTTTCACCACAAAATTCGATACAACCATCAGGGATAACCCTGAATCATCATACTTAGTATGCGGATAATCAATCATAAACTTTCCTTTACACACTCTAGTATAAGCACCTCTCCTATGAGCTTGGCCTCCCAGCCATGGCCATCTGCCATCCTGGGCACTGCATAGGTGGACAACATCAAGAGGTAGCCTCAGCTCAAACCTCTTCCGCGAGGGAACCCATACTAATGCATATAAACTTCCGGCTAAGGCTTACCCAATTCAGGTATTGTGGTTGTATGGTAAAATTGGAATGGTATCGCATCCGAACCCAACCATCAGTTTTTATAAAAGGCTAAGGCTCATGTTTCAACATTTTCACCATCATAAACCATTTGTGTTTCTCAACACATGTCAAAACATCTCAATAGAATGACTCATCATTCCAAGGTTTTCATAAGCATTTTCACCAAGTATTCCCATCTAGAATGATCAAGTTTTTGGTTTAGCTCTAACCACTAACTTAAGAGTGCTCACTAAGGTGGGATGCAAATCTCAATCTCATGCCATAGAATGACATCTAGTATAGGCCAAGTTTTATACTCTTTATGCTATCTAAACTACTTTATAAATTCTCACAAAGCATTACTAAAAATAAAGAAACTTTGGTAAAGCAAAAGTAAAACTTGTAAGTAAAACTTGGGATGGGTATAAATCAAGAGGTATAAACAAAGCATGCCTAATGCATCTTGCTTAGGTTATCTTGTATAATTCTAGCTTGCTAACAATAGCTTGCCTTGGTTGGTGTAGTGGTTGAAATTCTCCTCTTCTTCTTCGGGGTAGAACTCCTCCTCCTCGTAGACTTGGTCGGTACTATCGTTTATAAATACATACGGGATACACAATCACCAAAGAATACTTAACTAGTCTATTTATCACACTAAGGCACACACTTGATGATTTAGTATTATAACAACCATCACAAGGTTTAATGATGAACTAGTTTCATTTCTTTTATTTGAGAAAAGTAATTTATGCTCATTGAAATTAATTAAGATTTAATATTCTCCAATTAAAATATGGGATCATGTGGACACATGTCATCACCACATATTCTAATACATGGGAATCTGATTTAAATGTTGGCTCATATTTCAATAAGTTTAAGTTTATTATTTAAATGATTTAAAGTGACTAGAAATGCCTATATAGCATTATTTTGGTACTAGTCCAAAGTCACTGCATGCAAACCTAAATAATATTACATATTCAGATAGGTATTCTCAAATGTGATTTTTGAGAGTTGGAATCCACTCAAAAGCTATTATGGTTGATTTTTGAAAAATGCTTGAATGTAGAAAAGTCTCTATGTTGTTATTTTTGCTATATGTGATCTATAACTCCAATTGATTTAAATCCAACGGGCTTGGATAGATGATACATTGCAAATGTATCTATAATTTTTGATGTTCCATGCTTAGTTTTATCCACTTTCTTGTGTTTTGTCCACACTTTGGAGTACTTTTCATATGATTTCTTGGACTAACCTATTAACAAGAGCCAAAGTGCCAACTGCCTGTTTTCTGATGTTTTTGGTTCCAGGAAAGTCAGAAAATGAATATTCTCAGAATTGGACGGGACAAAAGCCAAAGTGCCTATTTTTCCGGAAGTCATCAGATGCCAGAATACGAGACGGAGAGGGGCCAGGGGGCCACCACACCACTTGGCCATGCGACCCAGCCTGGCCCGCACCAGGGGGTGGTCTGGCCAGCCCTGGCACCCCCTCGGCCTCTCTTTCGCCTATAAGATGCCCTTGGGACGAAAACCCTAAGTACCCGATCAAAACTCCACGAAAGAGTCTGTAGCCGCCGTCATCTCCATCCCTAGATCGGGAGGGATCTGAAGCTCTTCCCGGCACCCTGCCGGAGAGGGGAATTCACCCTGGAGGCCTTCTTCATCACCATGCAAGCCTCCGGTGTGATGCGTGAGTAATTCATCCTTGGACTACGGATCCATGTAGTAGCTAGATGGCTGGTTCTCCTCCTTTGAGCTTTCATGTCTAGATCTTGTGAGCTTCGTTCATGACCAAGATCATCTATTTGTAATTCTGCATGTTGTGTTTGCGAGGATCCGATGGATATTGAGATGCTATTTCAGATTGATTATTGATCCTATCATGTCTTTGTTATGTGTGATCTTGCATGATTTCCGTTTTAGTAGCTATCTTGGCCAAGTAGATGCTAGCAACTCTAAGAGTTAGTATTTATGCTCTATAGTGGGTTCATGCCTCTGGTAATCCGGGGAAGTGACAGAAATCTCTAAGGTACTAGATGTGCTATTGCTACTAGGGAGAAAACAACAATCCTTTGTTTATAGAACAATCGTATTATTTACTTTACATGTAGTTCGTAAAGCAATAATCTGTTGCTTGCAACTTAATACTGGAGGGGGTTCAGATGATAACCTGAAGGTGGATTATTAGTCATAGATGCAGTTGGATGGCGGTCTATGTATAATGTTGTAATTCCCAATCAAGTTCCAAAGGAGTCAAGATGATTAGTATATGCATGTATTGCTTTCTTGATGTTTGTTAATTGCCCCGCTGTAATTTGTTCACCCAGCATGTTATCTATCTTAAGGAGAGCCACCTCTAGTGAACTATGGATCCCGGTCCTTTTCTTTACATACAATCTACAAACTGTTTACTGCTTTGTGTTTACTTTCTGCAAACTATTATTTCCTTCTATTCGATACTTTTAATCCTTTGTTTTCAGCAAAACACGGTGATATTGACAACCTCATCGCAAGTTGGGGACGAAGTTTTGTGGTTGTGTTGTGCAGGTCTCCACGTTGCTACTAGCACCGGTAGTGCGCCCTGCCAAGGCTCAGCTAGCAACACCTTTGGGGTGTTTCCTTACTCCTACTGGTTCGATTAAACGTTGGTTTCATAACTAAGGGAAACTTGCTGCTGTGCTCATAATACCTTCCTCTTGGGGTTCCCAACGAGCTCTACATCAACACCGCACCAGCATTTTTCTGGCGCCGTACACTGAGCCATCAATAGATATTTTCATTATCTTTCTAGCAAAATTTGAATCATGCATTTTGGTTAAGTGGATCTCTCCAAAATAATTTTTAAACAAGTGGACAGAATCTAGTTTAAGTCTAATTAGAAAAACCTCTAGTTGAATATGTGGGCTAGCGCGGGAAACTAAACGGGCCGGCCCAGTGGCGCTCCGCGGCGCAGAGGGCGACTGATAGGCTGGTCCCGCATGTCAGCGGCACTTAAAACCCAAAACGCTACGGGGTAATCTGGGCGCTACGATTAGAACAGGGATCAACGGTCGAGGAGCGTCGTCCCTGGTGAATAGGTCGCCGGCGAGAGCTAACCCTAGCAGCTCGGTGGGGGTACATGGGGGCTTACCAGGGCTCTAGCTAGACTAGCGATGGGGGCGATCGAACTAGTGGACGACGGCGGTTCCAGGCATGGTCGCAGCGGCTCCTGGGGTGGTCGCAATCAGCGGGGCCCTTCTCCTCCAGTAGCGGCCAGCTCCTGTGGAATTCCGGTGACTACGGGCTTGATTGACTCCGGGGAGAAGTGGGGAAGGCTTAGTGGCGAGAGGGGAGGTGAGTGGTGTGCAGAACGAGGCTGGGGGTTGCCTCCTTTTATAGGCTCGACGACGGGACAACTGTAACATCCCAAAACTTTAATCCAATATATTAAGATCCAAATCACCCAATTTAGGGTTAACAAAAACTTTTTCCTTTCTAAATCTTTAAGCATGCATATGGGTGTTGCATTTAAATAGGAGTTGATTTGAATTTCCATGATTGTTTGTTCTAATGGTTGTAAAATGATTCTAAGATGAATGCCACATCATCTAGATCATTTCCAAGCAAAATCCAAAGAAAAATAAATCAAAAAGAATTAATAAAGGAGAATGGTCATTTTGGCCATTTTAATCCACTAGCCCACTTTGGGTATTCCTAGCACTCAATTTCAAACAGAAACAAATGTGGATCTTTGCACCCCTTGCTAGTACAAGTTATGAGGTACCAAGGCCCACTTTGTGATCTCCCAAAAACTTTCAAACTCTAAATTTAAATGACAATTGAAAATGGAATCTAGTTCATATGTATAGATCACCCTATTTCAAAAACCTCACAAATGAACTCCATTTAAAAATCCCAAGAAACCACAGATGCTTAATCATGTGACAAACCACTCCACCAGTTTTCATTTCAAAATTCCAAATTTGATTTCTTGCGGCCATTTTGTCAAACACTTGGCAGGCACTGATCACACTCTAGATTACACTCACTGTTTCTACAGGGTTTGGCCACCCATTTGCACCTCATTTACTCCCTCTGCCCCTCTTTGATCTAACCAAGCTGAAACCAACCCATCCCCTAGTCCCTAGCGCCAGTACACCGCCACCCCGAGGCCATGCTCACCGGTCGATCATGTGCAGCCCGCAGGAGACCATCATCCCCTCTCCGCTACTTCAGGAAGCAAGGCGTGACCTCACCGCCGTCCACGGTCCACCCCACGACCACAGATATCCCCTGGACCACCGAAGCCAAGCACCGCACTGAGTCTCTGCGTCGCGCCAGCGCACGCCAGAGCGCCTTCACCACCAGCTCGCCACACGCTGCGCCTCAACACCAGACCGCATGCACCGCTCCGCCTTGACCTCCTCGACCCGCTAGACACGCCCTTGAACCGCCGCTCGACCCACACTCGTCGGGAACCGTGTCGAGCACCGCCTCTGTCTCCCAGAGCGCGCGACGCTCCCGACCACAATCCACCACCCCTAGCACGGCTATTACGCCCTAGCTGACCGCTAGGGAACCGCCCAGCGTCCACCTACCTCGCCCACGCTGATAGCCTCCTGTGCCATCGTCACCGACGAGCTCCGCCCACACCTCTCTGCCGCTACGCCGCGCCTATATAAGGAGGCCTCCCTAGCACGAATTCTTCACACTCTCACACTCCCCTCTCTCCGCTGATCCTTACCCACCTCTCACCGGAGCAGTTCGAGCAGCTAGTCGCCGGAATTGAGCCGGAGACAGCCGCAACAGAGGAGGAGACGCTGCCGTCGATTTCGTCCACCCCGGAGCTGCCTCGACTTTGCCTGAGCTCGCCGTCGTCTCCTCGTTCATTTGCCCGCCTCGGCGCACTTGCTGGAGGCCTGGTATGCCCTCACCGCACCCCCACCGAGCCGCTAGGGTTTAGCCTTGTCGGCGATGAGTCTGTTGTCAACGATAAGCCCTAGTTGTAGATTCTGTTCTAATCCTACGGTCCATCTCGCCCTGTACTGCTTCGCGTGTAATGAGCCACTGACAGGCGGGACCCCCTACCAGCAGCCTCAGCCCCGCGGAGTGAATCTGGGCTGGCCCGTTAGTGTTCCCGCGCGACCCAGTTAATTCAAATTTAGACTTTTCCTTTTAAGCTGAAACCTAGTTCTGTCCTTCAGTTTGAAAATCAATTCAGAGAGTTTTACAAATTCAAATTGAGTGATTCCAATTTTGTTGGAAAGCTAATGAAAATATCTATCCAAGCCCGTCAGATTTAAATCATTTAGAGTTATAGATCTCTCCTAGATAAAATAACAAACAGAAGCTTTTGCACATTCAATCATTTTTATAAAATCAACCATAATAGCTTTTGAGTTGATTCCATAAAGAGTCTAAATTTGAATGGCATGAGATTGAGATTAGCATCCCACCTTAGTGAACACTCTTAACTTAGTAGCTTAGAGCTAAACCAAAAACTTGATCACTTTAGATGGGAATACTTGGTGAAAATGACTTGTGAAAACCTTGGAATGATGAGTAATTCTATTGAGATGTTTTGACATGTGTTGAGAAACACAAATGGTTTATGATGATGAAAATGTTGAGGCATGAGCCTTAGCCTTTTTATAAAAAATGATGGTTGGGTTCCGATGCGATACCATTCCAATTTTACCGTACAACCACAATACCTGAATTGGGTAAGGCTTATTCGGAAGTTTATATGCATTAGTATTAGTTCCCTCACGGGAGAGGTTTGAGCTGAGGCTACCTCTCAATGTTGTCCACCTATGCAATGCCCAGGATGACAGATGGTTATGGCTGGGAGGCCAAGCTCATAGGAGAGGTGCTTATACTAGAGTGTGTAAAGGAAAGGTAATGTTTGATTATCTGCATACTAAGTATGATGATTCAGGGTTATCCCTGACAGATGTATCGAATTTTGTGGTGAAAGTGTACTACCTCTACAGAGTGTCAAACTATTCGAATAGCCGCTTCCGCGGTTATGGACAGTTGGAGTGGCCATACTGTTCTGTTGTCAGATGTTTTCAAAATGACTTATGGAATGAATTGTGACATGACTTGACCACAACAGAGTTGTGACTATGATAGCTAAGTTCCCACTTAGGTGCTTTCAAACTTTATTTTATCTTTCTTTGTTTCTGAACTCAGCTTAGGTTTCAAACTTAACTTTACAAATAAGCTTAGAACTTAGCATTCCTACTAGAACTATCTTACTTGTTAGTGGTAGTTTGCAAGTAGTTAAAGAGTACTCATGGCTTTTGTCCCTGGCTATTCCTATGGCCAGACTATGAGGAGGACTACCCTGAAGGAGGACAGTAGGACGGCTACAACAACTAGGATCATCTCCCATCATCAGCATTGCCTGTGACACTGAAGATGGACCCCACCGCTATGCTATTTATTCTGCTACTTGATTGTATTAAGACTGGATCATGAGATCCTTTATTTGTGTAAGACCTTATTATGGTTTGTAATGGATGATGTACTGTGATATCCAGTCTGTTATGTCTCACAAAAATGGTAATCCTAGGATTGCGATGTATGGCATAACAGGCATCTGGGATTAAAAATCCGGGTGTTGACAAGTTGGTATCAGAGCCATCCTGACCATAGGAGACCCTAGTTAGAATGGACGTTCGAAACAAAACTTAGTTTCAAAAACCAAAGTGAGTATTTGTGAAAACTATTTCCTCTCTTACCCTTGGGAATTCTTTCTCTCAAAAAAATTCATGTTCCTCCAAATTCTTACATTACTACATAAAACGTTGACAGACTTGATCACTTCACTAACTTTCTCATCCTAAATTCTTATAGATGGAAGTTCAGTACAGCAAGTTCTACAAGTTGGGCAATGGAGGCCAACTGATCTTCAAGAGGGATCTTGATTCACTATCTGAGTACTTGGAGCGTCCTCATCCAGAATTTCTTGGAGCTCAACTCCCGGGTCCACCAGGAGGAGATTTACAATGGCTAGTAGTTGCTGATCTTCGAGGCAAGTTAGAAGCACCAATGTCCGAGAGGATTCAGTTCTCTATGAGAGAGAATAACTGGCTAGATGGATTATCCATGGTAACGCATGAAGCTCTCGCACGTCTTTGCGCCCAGAGTGTCAACCTAATCCAAGGAACCCGCTTTGTTCACTATGCAAGGCGTGATTCTATGGGAATGCCGCTAGAGATGCCAAGTCACCCAATATTGAAGCGTCAAGTGGAGAACCTCGACTTCGTACTGTACGACAGACAGAAGGAGTTGGACAATGCTGGAGTGTTCGCCAACCACAACCTCACCATTGCCGCCCAGAAGGCCCAGACTTTCTCGCTGCTAGTCAAGGATCATCAGTCTCTTTGCCATCAACGCGCAAAGAAGGATCGCACCATCGACCGTCTCCGCAAGAAGGTAGCCGATCTCGAGTAGACCATCAAGGAGCAAGAAGCCCAGCTTGCAGCAAAAGAAGAAGAATAGGAAGGTGAAAATATCCAAGGGGATATTGACTCCTACCTCAGCAATGATGAGGACTATCTGGAGGATGATGCCATGGACTTCTACACCGATGATGATGACTCCGACTTCATCGATGATGAGTAGATGCACTAGAGCACTATCGTAGGAGTGATGAGTATTGGTCCCATTGTATCGTAGCTTATAGAATGGTTCTTAAAACCATTTGTTTTCCTTTTGTTCTGGTGTGTGTGTGTTTGTATCGTGTGCCTTGCTTGAATGAATGAAAAGAAGTTAGTTGCAAAACCTGAGTCAAACTCAAAGTTTTAGCTTTGAAACCAAAACCATGAACCTTAGAACTTTCCCTCTTACCCCATTATCTATCTCAATCTTCAGATGACTCGTGGAAACCAAGGAGGGAGCAGCTCATCGCAAGACCCAATGTTGCAGATTCTGTAGACTCTCATTGCAGACCGTGAAGCTAGTAGGGCAGAGCGCCAAGCTAATCTAGCCACCCTACAGCAGATCGCCCAGATGGCTCATAATAACCAGAACCATGGAAATCAGGATCATCATGGATCCAAACTCAAAAACTTCCAGAATACCAATCCCCCAATCTTTAGCAAGTCTGAAGACCCACTAGATGCTGATGATTGGTTGCAGACCATGGAAAACAACTTGGAAGTCACCGGAGTGGATGCCAACAAGAAGGTTCTTTTTGCCACCCACTATTTGGCAGGAGATGCAAGAGCATGGTGGAACAGCACCCGCACAATGAACCATGGTCAAGTGATGACATGGGAAGCCTTCAAGATCAAGTTCAGCCGCACCCACGTGCCGCAGGGTCTAGTCACCAGAATGAGGGATGAATTCAGAGAGTTGCAGCAAGGCAGAATGACTGTAGTGGAGTAACGTGACAGATTCTTGTCCCTCGCCAGGTATGCACCTGATGAGATCAACACGGAGGCCAAGAAGAAGGAGAGATTCCTGAACGGACTGCATGATGAGATGTAGGCAGTCCTCATCAACATCCGTTTCGAGGATCTCGAAGATCTAGTCGACTCTGCCATTCAGATGGAAAGGAAGATTAATCAAGCAAACGACAACCGCAAACGTCGGATGATGCACCAAGCTGGATCTAGTAGTCACCCGAAGTATCGTCCCAACCCGTCTGCCGGATATGCACCGCAGAACAATCGACCCCCAATGTCTCGCCCAAGCTACCCCAACCGCCGTGGAGGAAATGTGAAGTCCGGAGGAAACAACAATCACCCCGGCAACTCCAGCAATTTCAACCATGCACCTCCCAGGAACAACAATAACAACAACAACACCAACACTGCACCCAAAACTGGAAGCAATGTTGTGCCCGTGGCAGCAAAAGACAAGTCTCAGATCACTTGTTTTGAGTGTGGAGTGAAGGGTCAGTACTCCAATGAGTGTCCCAAAAAGATTGCCACCACGGCCAATGTGAACGCCCCAGCTGAACAGCAGCATCATGTTCAACTAGAAAGAAGATTCTCCCTCGGGAACCCTCACAACCGCAATGGCCGTCTCTTCCACATGAATGCCAAAGAAGCCCAAGAAGCGCCAGATGTAGTGCTGGGTATGTTTTCTGTCAACTCAGTTTTAGCAAGAGTGTTGTTTGATTCTGGAGCATCGCACTCATTTATCACCGAAGAATTTGCATGCACTAGTAAGATTCACTCAACCAACCTGAAGAATGCCATGATAGTTCAAATACCTGGTTCAACTACAAAAGCTAGAAAAATTTGCAAAGTTGTACCTATCAGAGTACATGGGATAGATTTTTATGCCAATCTAATAGTACTTGGAACCAAAGGTTTGGAAGTAGTACTAGGAATGGATTGGATGTCAAAGCATAAAGGATTGATCGACTATGCTAAGAAAGCCATCACCATGACCAGTAGCTCTAGAGTCTCAGTAGAGCATATATCTGAAACTTTGCCCCGTCAATTCAAGTGCAACAAGAGTCTAGCCCTACCCACCGTAGACCAAGTCAGAGTCGTCTGTGAATACCCCGACGTATTCCCAGATGATTTGCCAGGTATGCCCCCAGATAGGGATATTGAGTTCATTATCGAACTAATCCCCGGAACCGGACACATAGCCTAGAGACCCTATAGCATGAACCCCTCAGAGTTAGTGGAATTGAAGAAGTAGTTGGATGCTATGTTGGCAACAGGCTTGATTCAACCAAGCGCATCGCCATGGAGATCGCCAGTGTTATTCATCGAAAAGAAAGATGGAGGCAACCGTTTGTGCACGATTACAGGAAGCTGAATGATGTCACAATCAAGAACAAGTACCCTTTGCCAAAGATAGAGGATCTATTTGATAAGTTGACTAGTGCTAATGTGTTCTCTAAGATTGATCTTAGGACTGGTTATCACCAACTTAAGATTCGTGCAACGAATATTCCGAAGACCGCCTTTACTACTCATTATGGATTATACGAGTATACGGTCATGTCTTTTGGATTAACCAATGCCACTGCTTATTTCATGAATCTCATGAATAAGATCTTTATGAATTTTCTGGATAAGTTTGTCGTTGTGTTTATCGACGATATTCTTATCTACTCCAAGTCAGAAGAAGAGCATGAGCAACATCTAAGAATCATTCTTGAAACCCTTAGAGAGCATCGGTTGTATGCCAAGTTCAGCAAATGTGAGGTTTGGCTGAAAGAAGTAGGATTCCTAGGACATATTGTGTCTGCCGAAGGAGTCGCTGTTGATCCCGCCAAGATCAAAGATGTCAAAGAATGGGAAGCCCCAACCACTCAAACCCAAGTTCGTGCATTTCTCGGATTAGCGGGATATTACCGCAAGTTCGTAGAAGGATTTTCGAGCATCGCCAGGCCCATGACCCAATTGTTGAAGAAGGACAAGAAGTTTGAATGGACCGACAAATGTGAAGCTAGTTTCCAAGAGCTCAAGAAGAGATTGATTTCAGCCCCAATATTGATCATGCTAGATATCAAGAAGCCGTTTGATGTGTATTGTGATGCATCCAAGATTGGTTTCGGATGTGTATTGATGCAAGAAGGCAAAGTCATCGCATATCTATCTCGACAACTGAAGCAGCATGAGCGGAATTACCCCACCCATGATCTTGAATTAGCAGCTGTGGTTTTAGCTTTGAAGACATGGCGTCATTACCTAATGGGTAATCGCTGTGAGATATATTCAGATCACAAAAGCTTGAAGTATATTTTCACCTAGAAGGAGCTGAATATGAGGCAAAGGAGATGGATAGAGTTAATCAAGGATTATGATCTTGACATTCACTATCACCCCGGCAAAGCCAATGTGGTAGCGGATGCTCTTAGCAGATTGCCGTGTAGGTTAAACACCATGATCAAGGAGAAGCAACCAAGTTTGTATGAGGAGTTGGAGCAGTTTAGAACTGAGCTAGTTAGCAAAGGATTTTTAGCTAGCATTGAACTTCAACCCACTTTGTTTAGCCAAATCAAGGAAGCCCAGAAGGGAAATGAAAGTATCGATGGAATCAAGCGTCATATTCGTACAGGAAAGGTACCTGGATTCACCGAAGATGAAGAAGGAGTTTTGTGGTACAAACGACATATCTGTGTGCTAGCAGATTCAGAACTGAAGCAAGTTATCTTGCAAGAAGCTCATGATACTCTTTATTCTATCCACCCCGGAGGAACGAAGATGTATCAGGATTTGAAAGAGAAATTTTGGTGGCACAAGATGAAGAGAAAAATCAAAAGCTACATCGCCAAGTGTGATATCTGTCAAAGAGTCAAAGCAGAACATCAGAGACCCGCAGGACTATTGCAACCATTGCAAATTCCGAAATGGAAATGGGATTCCGTCGGAATGGACTTTATCACCGGTTTGCCAATTTCTAGCAGGGGAAATGACTCAATCTGGGTCATCGTTGATAGACTGTCCAAGGTAGCTCATTTTATACTGTCAAAACAACCTACCAAAGTTCAAAGCTAGCAGAGTTGTACATTTCTAGAATCCTCAGTTTGCATGGAACCCCCAAGACCATAGTGTCGGATCGAGGAACCCAATTTACCTCAAGATTTTGGTAGAAGGTCCAAGAAGGATTATGAACCAAGTTGAATTTCAGCAAAGCTTATCACCCGTAAACCGATGGAGAGACTGAAAGAGTCAACCAAATCCTAGAAGATATGTTGAGAGCTTGTGTGTTAGAGTATGGATCAAAATGGGAAGATTGTCTGCCTTTCACAGAATTCTCATACAACAACAGGTGTCAAGCTAGTTTGCAAATGTCACCATTTGAATTCCTCTACGGAAGAAAGTGTCGTACCCCTTTGAATTGGTCGCAAGTAGGAGAGAGTCAGATTTTTGGACCCGACATTCAATCCAGACAGAAGAGTTATGCGGACAAGCGAAGGAGAGACCTGACTTTGAATGTTGGAGATTTTCTGTCTCTCAAGGTTTCGCCATTGAAGGGAACCCAACGTTTTAGTCTGAAAGGAAAGTTAGCCCCCAGATATATCGGACCCTTCAAGATTCTGAATCACCGAGGAGAAGTATCAAATCAACTGGAACTGCCAGAAGAGATGTCAGCCATCCACAATGTGTTCCATATCTCGTTACTTCTCAAATGTCTAGAAGTGCCGGAGAAGACCGAAGTTTTCAAGAACATCGATCACCAAGCTGTTGACATCAACAAGGATATGACGTATCGTGAAGTGCCCATCCGTATCTTGGAGGAAGTCTACAGAACCACCAGGACCCGGAGTATCAAATTTCTCACGATCCAATGGAGCAACCATACCGAAGAAGAAGCCACTTGGGAGCGAGAAGATTACATTAGGACTGAGTTCCCAGATCTCTTTAGTTCCTAGTTTTTCTTTCTTAAATCTCGGGATGAGATTTTGTTTAAGGGGGGAAGGTTTGTAACATCCCAAAACTTTAATCCAATATATTAAGATCCAAATCACCCAATTTAGGGTTAACAAAAACTTTTTCCTTTCTAAATCTTTAAGCATGCATATGAGTGTTGCATTTAAATAGGAGTTGATTTTAATTGCCATGATTGTTTGTTCTAATGGTCGTAAAATGATTCTAAGATGAATGCAACATCATCTAGATAATTCCCAAGCAAAATCCAAAGAAAAAGAAATCAAAAAGAATTAATAAAGGAGAATGGTCATTTTGGCCATTTTAATCCACTAGCCCACTTTGGGTATTCCTAGCACTCAATTTCAAACAGAAACAAATGTGGATCTTTGCACCCCTTGCTAGTACAAGTTATGAGGTACCAAGGACCACTTTGTGATCTCCCAAAAACTTTCAAACTCTAAATTTAAATGACAATTGAAAATGGAATCTAGTTCATATGTATAGATCACCCTATTTCAAAAACCTCACAAATGAACTCCATTTAAAAATCCCAAGCAACCATAGATGCTTAAGCATGTGACAAACCACTCCACCAATTTTCATTTCAAAATTCCAAATTTGATTTCTTGCGGCCAATTTGTCAAACACTTGGCAGGCACTGATCACACTCTAGATTATACTTACTGTTTCTACAGGGTTTTGCCACCCATTTGCACCCCATTTACTCCCTTTGTCCCTCTTTGATCTAACCAAGCCAAAACCAACCCATCCCCTAGTCCCTAGCGCCAGTACACCGTCACACCGAGGCCATGCTCGCCGATCGATCATGCATAGCCCGCAGGAGACCACCAGCCCGTCCCCGCCGCTCCAGGAAGCAAGGTGTGACCTCACCGCCGTCCACGGTCCACCCCACGACCACAGATAGCCCCTAGACCACCGAAGCCAAGCGCCGCACTGAGTCTCTGCGCCGTGCCAGCGCACGCCAGAGCGCCTTCACTGCCACCACGCCACACGCCGCGCCTCGACACCAGACCGCGCTCGCCGCTCTGCCTTGACCACCTCGACCCACCAGACACGCCCTTGAACCGCCGCTCGACCCACACTCGCCGGGAACCGCGTCGAGCACTGCCTCTGTCTCCCAGAGCACGCGACGCTCCTGATACGTCCATTTTGCATCATTATTCTATATCATAATTTACTGTTATTCATTGATATATTTCATATTAAGAGATGATACTTATGTTATTTCATCTGTTTTTGCAGGGTTGATGACTTTTGGAGCATGGACCGCTACAGTCAGGATTCTGATGGAAGAGGTGTTGTCTGGAGGCGAAATTTGTGAAGATCAGAAAATCCAGGAAAATATACGGAAAATCCTATTTTTCTAGAAGACGAAGGAAGCCAGAAGGAGGAGTGGAGATGGTCCATAGGAGGCCCACACTACCCCCTGGCACGGGCCACCCTAGGCCGCGCCACTAGGTGGTGTGGCCGCCCTGGCCCACCTCTGGCCCACCAGGTGGTGTGGTTGCCCTGGCCCACCTAGGCTGCGTATATATTCCTCCCAAAACCCTAAGACTCGGGGAGCGACCACAGAAAGATTCCGCCGCCTCTGCGGGGCAGAAAACACCCAGAGAGAAAGATCTCTCCGGCAGACAGAATTCTGCCGGGGGAATTCCTTCCCAGAGAGGGGAGATCGTCGCCTTCAACACCACCATCAAGCTGGACTTCATCAGGATCATCATCATCATCATCACCACCACCATCATCACCATCAGCACCCTCATCACCATCTCCATATTGCTGTAACAATTGGGTTAAATCTTACATAGTTCTTAGGGGAAACTTTCCCGGTGTTGATTACTCTTTGTAGTTGATCCTATTGAGTGAACCGTTGAATTATTGTTTTTGTTCAGATTGTTATATATCATTATTCCATCTCTGATCATGATCCATATGATGTCCTGTGAGTAGTTCGTTTTGTTCTTGAGGACATGGGAGAAGTCATGTTGTTAGTAGTGGAGTTGTGTTGAGAAAGATTCAATAGTTTGATATTTAAGTTGTGGTGTACTTCTTCTAGTGGTGTCATGTGAATGTCGACTACATGACACTTCACCTATATGGGCCTAGGGGAATGCATTGTGTATTTGGATAATAATTGTAGGGGTTGCCGGAGTGACAGAAACCTGAACCCCCGTTAGGAAACCATTGCACAAGGGACGTCATGGTCTTAGAGTTTAAAGTTGTGGTTAGGTTTCTACCTTAATTACTTTCTTGTACTTACGGATGTTTGCAAGGGGTATAATCACAAGTATGCAGTAGTCCTAGGAAGGTCGGTACATTATCATAGGTTCACCCACACAACACTTAGCAAGCTAAAGAAGATTAATCAACTATATGAAGCGAAAGCACTTGACAGTCTTCCCATGTGTCCTCGAGAACATTTGGTCATCTTAAGTAATACAACCGGCTTGTCCTTTGCTGCATAAAGGATTGGGCCACTTGTTGCATTTATTCCTACTGTCTTTTATTTACTCGTACTTTATTTACTTGTTTTATCAAAAAAACCCTAAAAATCTGTTTGCTAAGTATTTGCAGAGAATTCCTGATCTGTACCACTAGCCAGCACCTTCTGCTCCTCGTTGGGTTCGACACTCTTACTTATCGAAAATACTGCGATACACCCCCTATACTTGTGGGTCATCATCTCCCGACCACAATCCACCACCCCTAGCACCGCCATTACGCCCTAGCTGACCGTCAGGGAACCGCCCACCGTCCACCTACCTCGCCCACGCTGATAGCCCCCTGTGCCATCGTCACCGACGAGCTCCACCCACACCTCTCTGCCGCCTCGCCAAGCCTATATAAGGAGGCCTCCCCAGCATGAATTCTTCACACTCTCACACTCCCCTCTCTGCACTGATCCTTCCCCACCTCTCGCTAGAGCAGTTCGAGCAGCCAGTCGCCGGAATTGAGCCGGAGACAGCCGCAGCAGAGGCAGAGACGCTGCCGTCGATTTCGTCCAACCCCGGAGCTGCCTCGAGTTTGCCTGAGCTCTCCGTCGTTTGCCCGCCTCACCGCACTCACTGGACCCCTGGTACGCCCTCACCGCACCCCCACTGAGCCACTAGGGTTCAGCCTTGCCGGCGACGAGTCCGTCGTCGACGATAAGCCCCAGCCATAGATTCTGTTCTAATCCTACGGTCCATCTCGCCCGTACCGCTTCGCGTGTAATGAGCCACTGACAGGCGGGACCCCCTACCAGCAGCCTCAGCCCCGCGGAGTGAATCTGGGCTGGCCCGTTAGTGTTCCCGCACGACCCAGTTAATTCAAATTTAGACTTTTCCTTTTAAGCTGAAACCTAGTTCTGTCCTTCAGTTTGAAAATCAATTCAGAGAGTTTTACAAATTCAAATTGAGTGATTCCAATTTTGTTGGAAAGCTAATGAAAATATCTATCCAAGCCCGTCAGATTTAAATCATTTAGAGTTATAGATCTCTCCTAGATAAAATAACAAACAGAAGCTTTTGCACATTCAATCATTTTTATAAAATCAACCATAATAGCTTTTGAGTTGATTCCAACTCTCAAAAATCACATTTAACCACACCTATCTGAATATGTAATAATATTAAGGTTTGCATGCAGTGACTTTGGACTAGTACCAAAATAATGCTATATAGGCATTTCTAGTCACTTTAAATCATTAATTATTAAACTTAAACTTATTAAAATGTGATCCAACATTTAAATCACATTCCCATGCATTAGAATATGTGGTGATGACATGTGTCCACATGATACCATATTTTAATTGGAGAATATTAAATCTTAGTTAATTTCAATGAGAAGAAATTACTTTTCTCAAATAAAATAAATGAAACTAGTTCATTAAACCTTGTGATGTTTGTGATGATACTAGATCATCAAATGTGTGCCCTAGTGTGCTAAGTAGACTAGTTAAGTATCATTTGGTGATTGTGTATTCCGTATGTATTTATAGACGATAGTACCGACCAAGTCTACGAGGAGGAGGAGTTCTACCAAGAGGAGGAGGAAGAGAATTTTAACCATTGCACCAACCAAGGCAAGCTATTAGTAGCAAGCTAACCCTTGCAAGCTAGATAATCTAAGCAAATGCCTTAGGCATGCTTTGGTTATACCATTTTGACTTATACCTACTCCAAGTTTTACTTACAAGCTTTACTTTCTTTTACTTTACCAAAGTCCTTTACTTTGTTTATAGATAGCATAAAGAGTATAAAAATTGACCTATCTAGTTATACTTAGATGTCATTCTATGGCATGAGATTGAGATTAGCATCCCACCTTAGTGAACACTCTTAACTTAGTAGCTTAGAGCTAAACCAAAAACTTGATCACTTTAGATGGGAATACTTGGTGAAAATGACTTGTGAAAACCTTGGAATGATGAGTAATTCTATTGAGATGTTTTGACATGTGTTGAGAAACACAAATGGTTTATGATGATGAAAATGTTGAGGCATGAGCCTTAGCCTTTTTATAAAAAATGATGGTTGGGTTCCGATGCGATACCATTCCAATTTTACCGTACAACCACAATACCTGAATTGGGTAAGGCTTATTCGGAAGTTTATATGCATTAGTATTAGTTCCCTCACGGGAGAGGTTTGAGCTGAGGCTACCTCTCAATGTTGTCCACCTATGCAGTGCCCAGGATGACAGATGGTCATGGCTGGGAGGCCAAGCTCATAGGAGAGGTGCTTATACTAGAGTGTGTAAAGGAAAGGTTATGTTTGTGTTGGGTCTGCAGCATAGAAAACAAACAATTTCGTATGATGAGAACTATACGCCAAGATCTATCTACTAGATACAGAGAAAAACGGGTGGACATACATCCATGGAGAACTTACCCTCGAAGACAACGAGTTTTGTTAACGAGTAGGAACTCGTGGTTGATGTAGTCGTACGCTTGCCGATCTCAAGATCGTGTGGAAGTCCGAGCGCCGCAAATCAGCAGCGCATCTGTCCTCGCACACACGTTCAAGCCACCGGACAACCTCCACCTCCTCGTTCCAGCGAATCAGCAGAAGCAGCAACTCCTTCCAGACGCAAGGCCACCGGGAACATGTATCTCGCTAATCCGAGACCATGGGGGAATATCTAGAGGGGGAGAGAGATCCTTCACGAGGAGGTGTGGTTTTTGAGAGGGGAGAGGGGGGCTTTATATAGGAGGAAGGGATACCCCTCCCCTCCCATAGCCGGCGCATGAGGGGGGGACTCCTCCCCTCCTTCATTCATGTGGTGAACCTCCACTCACATAAACATGGCCTCCACTCAAAATCCCACTCACATGTATTTAATTTCCACCAAATTAAATGCAACTCTCAATTAATAAAACTCTTTTATTTATTTTATTCAGAATTTTGTTAATTACTTTAATTAACAAACATTCACATAAATCCCCTTGCAACATTTCAATATCACATGCAGAACCACTTTCTGCAATTTCACCCGAAACAATTCCTGTTTCTATCGAAACATTTCCTGCGCTTTGCAAACCTTTTGTCTGGAACCACTTACCGACATGCACGCTTTTCTCGTTCCCGTGATATAACATTCTAGTGATAACATCACTTGCTTGCAAGCTATCTTAATGTGATATCACCGAGAGGGCCCAGAGTATATCTATTCGTCATCGGGATTGACAAATTCCACTCTTGATCCATGAGCCTCAACATAACACCTTCATAGCACTGAACCCACCTTTATGGTCACCCTGTTACGGTGTGACATTTGATGTTATCAAGATACTCTTCCGGTGTTAGCAATTAACATGATCTCATGGTCTAAGGACTAAGACTACTTTGTATGATGTTATAGCAATATAAACATAATTACTTGATCGTAGTTCTATACTTCGGATGAATGTTCATCACATCATTTGAAAAATGTTGTGACCTTGTTATTAACAACATCCAATGTCCATGATTAGGAAACCTTGATCATCTTGTTAATCAACAAGCTAGTCTATAAGAGAGGCATAACTAGGAACCCTTTTGTTTATTAAACACACATGTATTGATGTTTCCTATCAATACAATTATAGCATGCAAAATAATAATCTATCATATACAAGGAATACATAATAACAACTTTATTATTGCCTCTCAGAGCATATTTCCTTCAGTTTGATTATCTGCATACTAGGTATGATGATTCAGGGTTATCCCTGACAGATGTCTCGAATTTTGTGGTGAAAGTGTACCACCTCTGCAGAGTGTGAAACTATTTGAATAGCCACGTCCGCGGTTATGGACAGTTGGAGTGGCCATACTGTTCTGTTGTCAGATGTTTTCAAAATGACTTATGAAATGATTTGTGACATGACTTGACCATGACAGAGTTGTGACTATGATAGCTAAGTTCCCACTTAGGTGCTTTCAAACTTTATTTTATCTTTCTTTGTTTCTGAACTCAGCTTAGGTTTCAAACTTAACTTTACAAATAAGCTTAGAACTTAGCATTCCTACTAGAACTATCTTACTTGTTAGTGGTAGTTTGCGAGTACTTAAAGAGTACTCATGGCTTTTGTCCCTGGCTATTCCTATGGCCAGACTATGAGGAGGACTACCCTGAAGGAGGACAGCAGGATGGCTACGACAACTAGGATCATCTCCCATCATCAGGATTGCCTGTGACACTGAAGATGGACCCCACCGCTACGCTATTTTTTCCGCTACTTGATTGTACTAAGACTGGATCATGAGATCCTTTATTTGTGTAAGACCTTATTATGGTTTGTAATGGATGATGTACTATGATATCCAATCTGTTATATCTCACAAAAATGGTAATCCTGGGATTGCGATGTATAGCATAATAGGCATCTGGGATTAAAAATCCGGGTGTTGACAACAACGCGGTGTGGCCAAGCGACGGTGGCGACATGGCTACAGGCTGCTAGAGGCGTGGCTGCGAGCGGCAATTGATGCGCGGTCTCCGGGCGGTCCGCTATGGCGTAAAGGCACTGCTAGGGGCGGTGGCAATTGGTCGGACGCGGCTCATGCTCTAAGCGGCATAGGCGACGTTCGACACGGCGTGCGGTGGCTGCGGGTCAAACGGCGGCAAGCGAGGATGTCTAGGGGCATGCTGGTGTTAAGGCAGGTGCGCGCGTGTGAGCTGAGGGCAAGGCGGGGTCTGTGCAAGGCTGTCGAGGGCGGCGCATTAGAGCGGTGCATGCATGGTGTAGAGGCGGAGAGTGCTGTGCTCTGTGGGTGGTCCAGGGCTTGGCAGGGCTCGGGGCAGGGACAGTGGGCGGCGGTGTGATCACGCCTACCTCCTAGGCACGGTGGGAGAGTGCGGGGTGGTCTCCTGTGGCTTGGGCATGGTTGGCCGGCGGCGACCATCTTTGGGCGGCGCGGTACTAGCGCAGCGGCGTAGGGGGAGTGTTGTATGGGGCTGGGTTAGGATAAGAGGGGATAGAGGAGAGATGAGAGGGTCAAATGGGGGACAAAGCTTTGATTAGCAACAGTATTAGTTAGGCAGATTATTTGGTGATCACAAGGTGTTCGACATAATGGCCGCATGAAATTCAAATTTGAATTTTGAAAAGATTTTTGGTGTGTGACTTGGTCTTATGCTTGGTAGTCTTTGTTTGCTTGGGATTTACAAGTGGAGTTTATTTGAGTGGTTTTTGAAAAAGTGGGATCTATGCATATGTAATTGATTCAATTTTCAAATGTTATTTAAATTGTCTTGCTAAAGGTTTCTGTAAGATTTTAAAATGGGCCTTGGTAGATCTTTACTAGTACTAGCAAGGGGTGACAAGAGTTGAGAATGTTTCTGTTTGAAATTGACTTCTAGGAACACCTAAAGTGGCCTAGTGGATTAAAATGGCCAAAGTGACCATTTGTTCTTTTTATTCTTAATTGATTTCTTTTTCTTTGGATTTTGTTTGTGAGTGATATAGATGATGTGGCATTCACCTTTGAATCATTTTACAACCATTAGAACAATCAAACAAGGCATTTTCAAACAATTCTATAATAATGCAAACACACATGCATTCATAATTGTTTTTAATAATAAAAAGTTTTTGTTAACCCTAAGTTGGGTGATTTGGATCTTGATAACCTTGATTAAAGATTTGGGATGTTACATAAACCCACTCTGGCAATAGATTATATGAATCATTATAAGTCTTTACTGGACACGTTTCATAACACTCGTCAAGTGCTAGTTGAAGAGTTGGACATGGTCATTGAGGATTTCACTGATCCTGCAAAGGCTGTGGCACGTAGAAAGAAGTTAGTCAAAGAAGCAAAGCACCCGGAACCAGTATTTTGAGGGGAGCTGTTTGAAGAAATAGAGTTTAATGACCCACACTCTGAAGTCTATGCCTATTATCCAGTTGAATCTCCACAACCAGTAGACCCATGGACCAAATATGAGGAGGAACAGAAAATATGGAATGCACCCAACCCCAATAGTGCCGTTATAGATAATACCGGATGGGAAGACCCGTCTTATGATGAAATCATGGGAAAAGCTATACCCTATGAATCTGGTAAGGGAGTAGAAACCAGTTATAATCTTATAGAATCATATGGACCATATGGGGGTAATAATACTCCCATTGAGCTGGAAGAGTGTCCTGGTAGTTACTACACCAATATGTATGACTGGATTGTAGAAAAAGCAAAGAATACCTCTTACTTTGAAGATGCGCTCGGAGGAGGACAGAAGAATACTAAAGAAGGTAATGAGTATGATAGTCATTTCTCAATGGCTAATCTCACTCTTGGTACTTATACTCAAGGTTATGCACCTACTGGATGTTCTGATGCACCAGAAGGCAGTCGTAGAACCTCGTGCCATCATGGACAAAGACTCCAGAAGCACGAAAGAGAGTAAAGGAAGTAAGAAGGGAAATAATCCATAAAGTAGCATGCTTGAATAATGTTCATATTGGGTAATGCGTATTGTAGTGCTTGAGAGGCTTACTAGAATAAGTGAGAGTATGCTCACATGAGCAAGAAATCCCTTGTAATATAAGGAGGTAGTGTACAGAGGGAGTGTCTTGCTGTGGTTGGGAGTTGTAAGGTTTCAAAGACATATGTTTAATACATGGTATATGTTTGAGTATTTCTTGGATCTTCTTGATTGACTAGATCTGTGCATGAAGTTTGGCTTGGTGTGCAAATGCATGTGCATCATCAAGTTATTACTTGATATTATAGACCTAGATAGAAATGGGAATTCGTGTAAGGGAGTGACGAGTTCCGAAGACCAAGATGAAGACTTGCAAGAAGAAGGAAGCTAAATATAAGGTGTATCAACACTATTTTGAGGGATGGATCAATTCCAACTTATTATTAGTTGGAAATAAGAAGGATTATTAGTGTAGAAAAGGTGTGGAGCAACATTAAGGAATGAATTTAAGTTCACTCGAGATAGGTGATGTTGCTCAGAAGCTAATAAATTAGTCATCCCAAGTTCATGGAAGTAATCATGAATCAGTGCAAAGAAGAAATCTTTGGAATAAGGGTGGTATTCAAGCTCTGACAATTCAGAGAGAATGCTAATAAGAAGTCAAAAACCTGTAGGGTAATCCATGCACCGAGGAGGATCCGCAGCTGGTATCCGTAGCTGGTATCCTAGCAGTGTAGTAAAGTAGGTCATCTTTGTGTAATTTAAAGAGTATAAAACCTGGCCTAAGCTAAGAAAGATATAAAGAAGTATAAAATTAAAAGAGAACGACTTTCGAGACATTTTCGCGGTATCGGATTCGCTGGTTAAAAGTACTATCCAGCGGATTAAAAGTAAGATAAGTAACATTGAAAGATCCATTTCGGAGATCCACAACGATGTGGGTGTACCACAGATTCTTTCGTAAGATCTGATATAGGTAAGATATAAGCTAGATGAAGACCGATATCCTAACTATTGAATTAAATTATCCATGGAGTTTAGAGACCATTAGGAAAACCCAAGGGGAGAGTAAACGATAAACACTGAAGTGTAGTTGTTTAACTTCCTGACTAAAGGTTGGATATGAAGTACTGGATTATCATGAGGTTAAGCCTTATTCTTATAAGGTTATAAGAATCCATCATTATAAAGTATTTCCGAGAATATATTCGGATGAAAGATCGAAGGAGATATAATAGATTTAACCTTAGTGGACTAGTTATAAAGGTGAAATAGCTGGTAAGTTATCCTTAAGAAGGAGGAGAGCCTACTAAAATAGTCTAGTGTATAGTAGTAGGAAAATTGTATTGGAGGGGACAAAATGTGTCCACAACCAATTCTAAATAGGACCGTAAGGGCATAAACCCAAAGAGATATATGAAAAAGATCTAGATACGGGATACCTCAATTATTCCCAATCGTGATCACAATGGAATTTGAGAAATGGCGTGATCAATACAAGTCGACACCTCATTCCGAAACATAAGAAAGTATGAACTTCGGGGACGAAGTTTATTTTAAGGGGGAGAGTCTGTAACATCCCAGCATTAGAGCTTCGAAATAAGCTGAGATAAGGTCTGTGCATTGCATTCATGCATAGAAAATCCGGGGAATTTTCGCGCAAAACTAAAAGAGTTATAGAGGGATCGAGATCTCTCTTGTTTAGATGGAAGTGTCAGGGAAAGTGTGATAGATTTCGACATGACCTCTATGGAACCTATGTGTTTTAAGGAAGAGTGATTGAAATTCAATTCAAATATGAGTCATAGTATAATTGAGTATTCAAATGATATATTTGAATATAAAGATAAGTGAAAATGAATGATAATAATAAGTAAATAAATAAATGATTATTTATAAATAATGTACAAATAGTTACAAAATTCTAGAATACAAAATAAGAAGTTACACTTTGTTTTATTACAATTACAAGTATAAATAAATTACAAGAGAAATTGACTTTACAATAAGAGAGCAAGTTTAACTTTATTAAATAAGTTATACAATATTACATTGTCTTTACATTATCCAAATAGAAGATCAATTACAAATGAGTAAAAGAAAAAATCTAAACCTATTTCTAAGTTGTCTCTTTATCTTCATTAGTCTTGTTCCCTGCAAGCAAAAACAACAAACAAACGAAATGGAAAACAAGGGGTATGGGGGTTATTATACTCTCAGGTTGGCAATGAAATGCATTGCTTGGTCATCATTGAGTGTTATTAATAGGGGCCAATATAGAATCTATTCTTATCAAGGTTTTTGCCTCAGACAAATTACATCATCAAGTAATAAAAGGAGGGACAAGTTTCACCTGGCAGTAATTAGTAAAAGGGTAACATGTGGAGATATTTTCACTTGAGCTGATCCACACGACCAGACCACAAAGACACACAACTTAGTCACCAGATTGCATGCAGTGTGCTATCAATATAGCAGCAACACTACTAGCACTCAACCAGAGCACTCAGTCGAAGCTCATCCATAGACAACACAACACTTCTTCTCAAACACTAAACCAGAGGTATCCATTTCACTTCATAGCCAAGAAAACCACACCAGCCAAATCATACACTTCATCATCCAAATGCTCACAAGATGGTGACATAAGGGGGTGGAGTATGTGGACAGCAAGATCAAGATCAAGCTCACAGGAACCAGAAGTAGCAGGAGCAGCACTAGGAGGAGTAGAGCAAACAAGCCAGCAAGATCAACCAGCACCACAGCCATACCACCAGCAACCAAGTTGTGTGGTAAGTACACATAAAAGCATCACATGATCAAATCATCTATTCTAGATTATCAAGCATGTGTTGTTTTATGTGTAAACCTCTCAGAAATAATCCAAATGGGGGTGAATCCATCATAGAGGAATTTTGCATCCAAAAGCCATAAGTAAACCTTACAAACAAATCCAAAATCTCAGCCTGTGCATCATATATTCTGGATATAAAGCTATATTTCCACATCCCAACATAACCACAACCTAGATCATGATTTCTGGGCACATCTCTTAAAAGAGTAGCACCTCAGAACTCCACAAATCTCAAGGATTCATATTAAACAATAAGAATACCAGTCATTTTATCAGAGAACTCAAAAAGCAGTAGCTGGTACTAAATACCAGAACATATCCATGAGGGACAACAAAGCAGAAACTAAGTTTCTATTTAGCTTAGCCTCAGACCAGCATCATAAGCTACAGAAACTCCATAGCTAGCATAAGCTAATATTCCCAGTAGAAGCTTTCAGCTCATCTTAGTACAAAGACACTTCAGAACACTGATAGAATAACACTAGCATTAGAACAAATTCATGTGTACCATTACAAAGGATATGTCACAAGAATCTATTCTAAGCCAGCATATTCTACATAGGAATTTTGTAATCAAACCTTGTAGAAAGATATTCAATCATTTTCCTAATATAAGGATTAGGAATCATAGTGTTTGCATCAAAGTAATATCATCAGGGCATTAACAGTAAATTCCCAAGAAACCAAATCCAGGTTCCAGTACTGAAGTTAGCTAGCCAGCATCAATAACTAGACATCAGTCTAGATCAGAGCCATAGCACTACAATTTTTACAATGATAGAGACCAAGATCAGATAAAAATTTATCTGACAAAGCCACTAGCAATTCCAACACCAGCTATAGATAGTAATCAACATGGTATAATCATCACAGGTACTTCTAAGTCATTCATCATCCTCGATAACCAACACAGAAGGGTGAGGCCCTAATCGAAGCATGAGCCCTAATTAAGGATTGCCATCAGAAGCACATACAAGATAACAAGGGGGGGTAGAAAATCAGAGAGGGAAGAGGAAAGCACTCACCAATGGTCCTCGCTGACGAATAGAAGAGGAAGCAAAGGGGCCAACGTGCACACGACAGCATGGGGAGCACCCGAAAGGCGCTGCAACCCGCACCGAGCCATGGCGGCAGCAGCAACAACAACAGTGGTCGAATAAGCACCCCCATATCATCACGAACACCGCACAACATCACGGGAGTAGCGGAGAGGACACCACTGGCAAAACCTCAAACCCTAGGGTTTGGGGTGGAGGTAGCCTGACCGAGAGAAGAGTCTAGCGGCAAATCGAATAGGACCAGACGACGGAGCAGCATCGACTGCCTCACCATACACCACGGCAGCGGCCGGGGAGGCCTAGGGCGGCGTGAATCGAACGGCAGCGGTGTCGCCATGGCATCGCCAGAGAGAGAGGAGAGAGCCTCGGGGTGAGGAGGTCGGGTCGGGGTCGACCAACCGAATGGACCGAATCAAGTGGTCTAGCCCAACCAAGTCGGTTGGACTGACTTGTCGCCCCCGTTTGGGTATATAAAGGAAATGGAAAATGTATAAAAAACGAATAATATGGAAATTACTAATATACCCCTTAGCTTATTTTAATTCTAGAAAAATATAGAAGAAATTCTAAAAATACATATAACATATTGGAATGATCACAAAAAGAATACCTACCTAAGAAAAATACAACTTTACTTATTTAAGATAAGTAAAATGCAAATAAATATTAACACTATTAACTTCTAAATAAAATTTCATAAAGTAAGTAAAAGTCCTAAAAATCAATAAAATCATTTTTGTGTACTAAAATCAATCTACTACCTTATAAAAATTATTAACTTAAATTTTTACAAATAAAACTTGAAGAAAATATTCTCTAAAGATATTTAATCCTTGTGGAATTTTATAAAAATAAGAATAATACTTAAAAATAAATAAAAATCATTTTTAAGATTTAGAATATTATCAAATCTAATATTCCATAAGTTTTTAAGTTTTTAAAGTAATAAATCCTGATCTATTATATAAAATACAATTTTATAAATTCTTTAGAAACATTTCTTAAATAAGAAATAATCATAATTTGGTACTAAATCTTAACTCTCTTATATGCAAGTACTAGTTGCAAAGTCATAACTTGGATAAACTTTAAGTGTAAGATAATAACTTCAAGAAGAACCTTTTAAAACCATAACTCTGAGTTAAACCAATAATTCAAATAAATTATCAACATCATTCAGCTATATGAATAGTGAATACTCTTTATCTTTTTAACCATGCTTAATATGATTTTAAAACCCTAACACATTAATGAGATCATATTGCTCTCTTTAATAATACAAAAAAATATAATAGTAAATCACATTTACAACTTATCATTCACTTAAATTGGGAGTGAATGAATTCACACTCTTAACCATCTTTATATTAACCCCAGAATTCACACATAATCTAGATACATTAGAACCCTAAGTCTATTTGTGTTCCTTTTAAAGTTAATTTTGCTCTACCCAAGTTATAAGCTCAAGAGCTAAATTATATTATGTTTTTATAGTTAACTTTTGTCTATTCCAAATTAAATCAAAGTGCATCTCAAACCCACGCTTATCAGATAAGCGCAAATGATATCGATCATATTCGATGAACCACACACATGGTTTAAACCTTAACAAAGAAATATTTTCTTCAAAAGTTATTCATTTTGCCACTTCAAACAGCAAACTTATAATAAGGCCTTTAACTCTTAACCACTTAACATAATAATTTCCATCATCATTACAAGATAGCAATGCACCTAAATCTTAGAATATTCTTATACTTCACTTCTATACTTTGCATGTTAAAAATTTAAATTCATTTACTTTGTAAATGGAACCTTTTGCTTGAAAGCTATTCCTTTAAGAAACAATAAAAGTAATCCTTAAACACTTCTTGAAAGCTCTAAATGATTAGTAATCTTGCTCAAGTAATCTTTGAGATACCATGCCCCATTTGAGCGATTTACTATTGTATACTACTTGTTGAATTTACATATCATTTCACACTCTCACTAGCCTTAATGAAAAGCACAAGTGTGAAACTGGTATAAAAGTGGAACACATTTTAAAGATATCATCACAAATTCCAAAACCCTAGATCAGATATCGCGTTTATCAAATTGCATCACATTACCTATGCATAATTGCATCTTGTTTCTTTAAACATTAGTCCTTATCGAACCAATGACGCTATTTCCAGACTTTGGATCTTCTATTGTCTTGATGACCGTGAATGCATAATCTTGCAATCACAAAAGGCAAGTTCACAACTTGCTCATGTCCTTTGATTATTTTCTATCAAATGCTTATAACTCAAATGTTGTCATCACCTGCATTTCGAAAAGGTCGAAAACACTATTTTCACAATTAACTAAAAATATCGGTTACTGATCCAGGGTGATCAGCTAATCTATCATAACTATCAGTGGAAACGCCATTGTGCAGTAATGTATCATCTAGGACTTAACAACCAATGTCGCCAGTGATTCTAGCACCGTATATTATGCGTCAACCATGAGATTTGGAATGGGACTGAGAAGTCAGCTGTATCTTCTTCCTTTCGCATGGACGGATGACCTTATCATGAGGGTGTTGATTTCTCGTGGAGTTCCAGAGAATCCAGCACATGGGTGGGACCCCTTAGTTCCCCGCGAGCTAGGTGTCTAGATTATCTGTGCATAGCTATCTGGGTCAGAGTTCACCATAGCTGATGGTGATCACCAGTTAGAGCTGCTTACAGAGTCTTTGGGAACTTATCAAGGTTGTAGCTTTCCTGAAAGGGGGCTTAACGGAGATGTAGTCATCCCCGAAGGATCGTGTCTTCATGCGGGGTCACGGAGAGGGCAGCGATTGGCTTGGATCTTAAGTTGGGCATCAAACAATGGAAGTTTGAACGGGGACATACTCCCGGCTATGCAACAAAGCTTAAGGTCTCTTGTGGGTAAAGTGACACACCTCTACAGAGTGTAAGAATTGTGACATGTTACTCCCTGTTCTGGGAAGGAGCTACGAACGTGGGAGGAAAGGAACCCCACGAAGGTTCTGGTAAACCTGTGAAGGATGTCGGACATAGTTTTCAGAATAAAAGCAACCTTTGAAGAAATGTTTATGAAAACCTATATTGCTTACGACCTATGGTCTATGGCTGTAGAGATAGTGCATTATACACTCCTTTTTAGTGAACTTGCTGAGTATGCTCGTACTCAACCGTACCTTCTTAACCCTTGATAGGTTCTAAGTTGTTGAAGACGATGTCAACATCAACTTCTGCTCAAGAAACCATCATCGATAGCTCAATTTCTTTAATAGAGTCAATGAAGTCAACATATACATCAACTGAAGTGAATAAAAAGTTCTTAAGTAGATAGGAGTAGATTCTCTAGCCATAAAACCTACTTCTATAGAGCATTGCAATAGCAGCAATGGCAAGCCAAATAGTTTAGATACTAATCTTAGTTACTAGATAGTTCTGAGTTATTTCTTCTGGTTCTTCTTTGTAAGAAGTTCTTTCTCTCTCTTTAACCTAGAGTGTTCTCTAGATCTTTTGTAAAGAGTCGAGTTGTAATCTATAGTCATGTCTTGGACCTGCTATGTTTCTATTGTACCACTCTGAGGGATGTAATACTAGTGAAGGGTGTTTCATTGGTGTTATGTCAATGACTATAGTGTACTACATCATGCAGTGGTATGCTAGATCACTGCACATAGTGCCGACGGTTCATGGTGAAGCTTACCATGCATGCATTACCTTTCTCCTTGTGGTTATCGTAGAAGGAGGCAAAGAACTCATGGGTAAGCTCGGCGTAGGTTTCTTGGCTTGCAAAGCCAAGTACCGTCAACCCCGCCTTGTTGCACATGAGGTCGAGGTCCGCCTTCAACCCTGTCGTGGTGAGAAAGATGTGGTCGGCCCAACGTGTGGGCAGCTCCCTCCTTGATGAAACTATGTCCTACTTGGAGTTGCGCTTGGCTCGAGACCCCGAGCCAGAGCCCTCACCTCATTGGCGTTTGCTTGAACGAAAGAGGTTACCGATTTTGTTCATCGTGATGCACTACAAAATTTCACCATAAAACCTTAGGCATATAGTTTCTATATGATATATGAATGATCCTATATGAAAAAATTCAATCTTAACGTGATAAATCAATAGGAAAAACAAAAATAAGCTTGAGTTCATCCACTATATCAATGTGAGAGTTTCGACCATGGAAATCTGAAAATAAAGCATGGATAGGGAGAGAAACATACCGATCTGTTGATTCTCCCACTCAAACGAACGAAATCCACAAAGAATCAAGAGTTCTAGGTGGATTTTGAGAGGTTTGTAGACAGAAAATGAGAGAAATAATGAGGAGGGGTGAAAGACCTAGCCGCCCCGGTGCGATTTTGTGGTCACACCAAACTATACGGCCAGAACTATATGGGCGAGTGATGTTGTTCCGCTCGTATAGTTGCGACGGTGCCGCCAACTAGGGTTTCTTTACGCAGAAAACAGCTATACGGCCACAACTATATGACCGGATCGTAATGATTCCGCCGTATAGTTGGTCGTTAAACCGTCTGTCCCTCAAGATAAATTTCTAAAACTAGTATCGATATCTATACGACCGGAACTATACGGCTGGAAGTTTTATTCCCGCCATATAGTTGGTCGTTAAACTCTCGGTACTTTCAGAAAATTTTATATGAAGGCATCGATATCTATACGATCAGAGTTATATGGTTAGAATTTTTATTCCCGTCGTATAGTTGGTCGTTAAACTCTCAGTACTTTTCAGAAAATTTTGTATGAAGGCATTGATATCTATATGACCGGAGCTATACGGCCGCAATTTTTATTCCTGCCATATGGTTGGTCATTAAATTCTCTGTGTCTTCGAAGAAAATTTGTTGATGTCGAAGATATCTATACGACCGCAACTATACAGCCGAAATTTTTATTCCCACCGTTTAGTTGGTCGTTAAACCATCAGTAGTCATCAAAAAAATTCTATTTCTTCGAGAATACCTTCTTATCCCAAAACTTAGCGAAATACCTTAATTTTGACAGAAAATTGATAGTAGAAACTGTCGACCAACATTAGCTCATTAAAAGCAAAATTTTAACTTCTGTAGATGAAAAACTCAAACTTTTATTTTTATTCTTATTCTATACTCGTTCAATCGATGTTTCTACTACTTTTTGACAGCTGCATCTTCATGGGCGCGCTTCCGCAAGGATGTTTGTGAAAAAGTGGTAGGGATGCGATGAACTTTTTATTCTCTAATCTACTTTATTGACGAGATGGATTGACTCCCATTAAGCATTTTATTAAGAATGGTTGAGTAACTCAACATATTCTCTGTTCTCGAATTCTTACCTTGGGTTGCCCCTTATCAAAGGCACTTACCGCATGAACTCGTTTTGCCGGTGGAATATATATTTCTCCTACTTCTAGCTTCTTTGGAAAATACCCGATGATTTTAGCATCATAAACATTGAAGATTATCTTTCCTTCAGCACAATCCACTGATGCCCCTGCAGTACTAAGGAAAGGTCTTCCAAGTATTATGGATAATTTTTCATCTTCAGGCATCTCAAGAATAATAAAATTAGTGGAAATAACATGCTCATCTATTCTACGTAGAACATCCTCGATCATACCAACGGGTTGTTTAGTGGACTTGTCAGCCATCTGTAAAGTGATAGTAGTAGGAGAATACTCTCCTAATCCTAACCTTTTATAGAGGGAGTATGGCACTATACTAACTCCTCCTAGATCACACAAGGCATTGTGAAAATCAGTTTTACCTATTGAGCATGAAATAGTTGGTATTCTGGGATCTCCAGACTTAGACAACAACTTCCCATTAGCAGGATAACTAGTTACCATGGCAACAATTTCAGTTATTTCTTTCTTTCTACTAAGAATGTCAGGAAGAAATTTAGAATAGGTAGGAACTTTGATTGCATCCACAAACGGAATTTCCAGACGAAGGTCACTAAGTGCCTTTGTAAAAGAATTATAAATTACCTTATCTGGTGCTTTCTTATTTCGATCTGGATAAGGAAGCTTTTTCTCACCTGACTTACTCTTGTCTTTTAACTTTTGTGGGGGGTCAGGCTCTTTTGTTGATTTCTTTTGTTGTTGCTTATTGCTTTTCTTCTTTTCTACTACAACAACTTCGTCTTCCTTGCCTATCTCTTTTCCTTCTCTTGGATCAGACTCATAATGGTCACCATGCGCATCATCTTGGTCCTCCTTGGTTTGATCTTGTGTTTCAGTTTCATCTCGAGGATCCACCAATGTATCATCTTCTTGGCTTGCTTCGAGCAAGGTTTTTTCCTTTCGCTCTTTTTCAGCTTCATATTCGGGTGGTCCTAATGGTCCTGTAACATCTGCACCTCTTCTTGTAACAACATTAGTAGAAACAGAAATATCTTTATCATCTCGAGGAAAAATTTGATAACCAGATGCTATTTGTTCACACTGGGTTTCAATCATACTAAGATACTTGTGAAATAATTTTATTTCTTGGCCAATCTCATCATAACTTTTTGTGAGTTCCGCCAAAGTGTTTTTGTGTTTTTGAAAGTGATTACGCAAGTTATTATGATATTTTACTTGTCGATGTTTTAATTCTTGAAAAAAATCTAGTTTCATCTTCTTCAGTTAAAACTTGTAACAAATCGACTTTGTTTTCCTTAACAAGTTCAAAAGGTATACCTTTTTATTTCATTGTTTTACGTACCTTAGACATAAGATTAGGAGTTATCCGAAGTATCCTTTTTTCCAGCTTATTGCCAAAATCAGGATTATATAAAGAATCATTCTTAGCCCTAGTAGACATCAATTCCAAACATTCTTTAACAGTTAAAGTATTTATAGATCCTCCTACTGAGAAATCAAGCAATTCTCTATATTGAGTATTAGGACCGTGGTAAAATAAATGGCAAATAGTCGATTCGGAATAGCCATGATTAGGAATACTATTGATCATTCCAAAAAAATCTTTCCTAGGCTTGTGGGTAGTTTTCTCCCACGTTCTGACTAAAGTTGCCTGTATTCTTTCTTAGTTAGGTTACCTTTTTAAAAGGATTAAACCTGTTTATGAATTTAACAATGCAGTTTTCCCAACATTTAATGTAATGGCGAGGGAGAGAATATAACCAGTCTAGAGCTTTACCTTTAAGAGACCATCGAAATAATTTTAGACGAGAGAAGTCTCTTGGCAAACCTTTTGGTCCAAGTGATGTTATCACATGATCGAACTCTCTAATATGTCTTCTTGGGTCTTCATCTTCCCTTCCACTGAAAGCTTTTTCCTGCAAAATTTTAATAATTCCACCATCAAATCAATATTCTCTAACTCCAGGATTAGGGAATTCTATTGGTTTTTTAAGAAATTCAGAACTTGGAGCACTGTATTCTCTAAGAGTTTTCTCAGGTTTCATAGGAGTTGTCCTATAAATAGACATGATTTCCATAATATCACTCAGGTTTTCAACTTCAACTTTATTCGATCTTAAAAGTTTTTCAATAATTTCTTCGCGCCTTTGTGCAGGCACACGCTCAATATAATCCGGTAGATAGGTCCTACCAGAGCATGTAGACCCTTTGTCTCCTAAGGAGAATATTTTGTAGTAGCAACACCTAAAATGCCAAAAGATAAACACTTAGCGCTTAGCTCCCCGGTAACAGCGCCAGAAAAAAGCTTGATGTCTACAAGTGCACAGATTGCTTGTAGCTAGTTTCGAAGTATAGATATCAATCCCACAGGGAGCCCAAAGGTAAGTGTTTATGGGTGAAGTCTCTATCACACTCAAAGTTGTCACAGGTCTTCGAGTGAATTGACTGCAAGTGTTGAAATAAGAGTGGGGTTTTGATTAAATGAGATGTATTTAAATAGAACTAAAATGTAAACTTAGGAAATATAAAGCATAAAAGTAAAGAACGACTTGGTTGTTTGTTGTTTCCTGCAGATGGAAAAAGAAGGCGTGGGGAGTTCAGTTTATGGTGATAGTGACTGTGCCAGGTGGACGAATGATAACTGTAACAATTATAATCTTATAAATATATGTGTAGGCGAGCAACCCATAATTAGCCGGAATTCCTCTTGGTAGATTTCATCCAAACTTCAATAATCCTACTAGCCTGTTACAAAAACCATGGTCAGACACTAGATGATTAAGACCCTTCAGTTCGCGTAGCGATTAAGCTCCTTGGATCGTACTAATGTAATAAGCATGGTGGTTCCTTGTTATCCTCGAGTCTACTATGTTGGGTCGACAGCATAGAAAACAAAAAATTTCCTACGGTGTGAACTACACGCCAAGATCTATCTACTAGGTACAAAGCAACAGGTGGACATACATCCAACGAGAACTTACTCTCGTAGACAACGAGCTTTGTTAACGAGTAGGAACTCGTGGTTGATGTAGTCGTACACTTGCCGATCTCAAGATCGTGATGAAGTCCAGCAGGTCTGGCTCCAGCACGTCCATCAGATCCAGCTCCAGCACCACCAAGTCCAGCACCACAAAGCAGCGGTGCATCCGTGATCGCACACACGTCCGGTACCCCGACAACCTCCGTCCCTCGCTCCAGCAAAGCAGCGGAAGCAGCAACTCCTTTCTATATAAATCCACCGAGAACATGTATCTCGCTAATCCGAGACCATGGGGAAATAATACTAGAGGGGGAGAGAGATCCTTCACAAGGAGGTGTGTGTGAGAAGTGAGGAGGGGGTGACCTTTTATAGGAGGAGGGGGGTGCCCCTCCTTCATGGCCGGTGCATGGAGGAGGTGACTCTTCACCTCCTCCATTCATGTGGTGGTAACTCCCTCCACATAAATTTGCCCCTTCACATTCTCTTTTAAAGTCTCCACTTTAAATGCATTAAATTTCTCCAAATTTAATGCTCTCTCATTTAATAAAACTCTTTTATTATTTTTATTCAGAATTTTGTTAACTACTTTAATTAACAAACATTCACATAAAACCCCCTGCAACATTTCAATATTACATGCAGAACCAATTTCAGCAATTTCACCCGAAATAGTTTCGGTGTCTATTGAAATAATTCCAGCGCTTTCTTAAATCTTTATCTGAAACATATTTGCTCCAAATGGTGTCGGTATCCCTTAAGTGTGTCACCCTACGGTTCGCGAATAATGCAGACATGATCGAGACCCCTCTCCGACCAATAATCAGCAGCGGGACCTGGAGATCCATACTGACTCGTACACATTCAACGATGACTTCTGTGATCGTGAGAACCTTTAACGCTAGTAACTAAATCCCTTTGTCCCGCGATATATTACATGTCCGAGATTCGATCATCGGTATCTCCATACCTAGTTTGATCTCGTTACCCACATGCACTCTTTTCTCGTTCCCGTGATATAACATTCTAGTGATCACATCACTTGCTTGCAAGCTATTTCAATGTGATATCACCGAGAGGGCCTAGAGTATATCTATCCGTCATCAGGATTGACAAATTCCACTCTTGATCCATGAGCCTCAACATAACACCTTCGTAGCACTGAACCCATCTTTATAGTCACCCTGTTACGGTGTGACGTTTGATGTTATCAAGATACTCTTCCGGTGTTAGCAATTAACATGATCTCATGGTCTAAGGATAAAGATTACTTCATATGATGTTATAGCAATATAAACATAATGACTTTGATCGTAATGCTATACTTCGGATGAATGTTCATCACATCATTCCACCAATGGTGTGACCTTGTTATTAACAACATCCAATGTCCATGATCAGGAAACCTTGATCATCTTGTTAATCAACAAGCTAGTCTATAAGAGAGGCATAACTAGGAACCCTTTTTGTTTATTAAACACACATGTATTGATGTTTCCGATCAATACAATTCTAGCATGTAAAATAAACATTTATCATAAACATGGAATAATATAATAACCACTTTATTATTGCCTCTCGGGCATATTCCCTTCATACTAGTTTTCCATTGATATCCCCGTGTCACCCGGGGGTTGCCGGTATGCTAGCGAACAAGATCTTATCTATGTAGAACAAAGCATCATGTTGTCTAGGCCCTTAATTGGACAACAAGCATTAGACATCCCATAGATAGTCAAGCACACATAATATAGTAATTAGAATCAATCACAAACTAATGAAAAATATATGAAGGCACATCACATCTCACCAATCCCCTACATCTCCCATGCCCAAGGGAATTACTCACACATGAGAGAAGAATGGATCATCGATATAATTGAATAAAGGGAATTTGTATTTATATTACTGTGAGGATCCACAATAAGAATCAAAAAATATCCAACACATGTCAAGATGGGAAGAAATAATCTCAAACCCTAATCTTGCAAGATGGAGATCCCTCTCTCTCTCTAGTACAAGTAGTGGCTATGGGGGTGTATTGGCTAGGAGGTCGGAGATCATGGAGCGAGATGAACAAAGTCTCCTCCTTCTTCTCCGGATCTCCTCTTTCTCCCTTCTAGATGGTATGGCGGCTGCTGTGTTGTGTTTTCGTCCTTGGTCCCTTCATGGAAGTTGTCCCTTTTGATAAGACAGAGGCGGCGGCAACTATATAGGAACTATACGGCCGGAAAAATATTCCCGCTATATAATTGCTCGTCAAAGCCTCTATATGCTCCCCTCGAGTGCTTCCAAAGAGATACTTGCTTGTTTTTTCCAGAATATTGTGTTTCTCTAGTTAAAACCTTATGTTGACATTCAGAACCTGAAACACACATTAAAAACCAAGTTTTCTTTGCTACTGAAGTATTAGCATTTGGTAAAGCTAGAAAACGATCAAATTTGGGAGAAAACCATCAATAAAAGCCATAAAAAATGTGTCAGATCTCATAGCTATCCACGATCCAATCATAATTTTTTATTTTCTCATTACAATGATTTTCCACTTCATCTTGAAATCATTTGAATATTTTCAAATGTTTTATACTTCTCCCTAATTTAGTAAATATACATATATTCACTCAAATCTTTGGTTAAATTATATGAAGTTTGAATGATCCACCACATAAGGCTACACATAATGGACTATATACATCAATATGCACAATGTCTAATAAGTTAGTCATTCATTCCTGTTTGTCCTATGAACGAAATTTAAATCATTTACAGGAAATTCTCACAAGTGTCAATTGATTCAAAAATAAAAAAGACTCCAAAATTCCATCAATATGGAGTTTCTTCATGTTTTCTTTCCAATATGATTTAAACTGCAATGTTACTCATAAGTGATCTTCTAATCATTCATCTTACGACACTTTAGCATTAGTGTTTATGGACGTGATTTATCCAACTAGATTTGTAAGAGTTCATCCATCTTCCATGGAATATGGTACTCCCTCCGGTTCATAATAAGTGTCGCTCATTTTGTACTAAGCTAGTACAAACTTTGTACTAACTTGGCGACACTTATTACAGATCATAGGAAGTAATTATTTGAACAACCATCGTTCTCATAATACCAGAACAAAATAACAATTATTAGAAAATAAATCTTGAAAGCAAGCTTTCATGTCAATGAGAAACACAATAACACTTTATTTGTTTTTGATGAACATGATCACATATTCTCTTGCTAGTTACTCAGGCCATCGCAGTTCATGAATTGTGTTCCTCTTTGTGACATTTCACACCAACCAATTTGGTATCCAAAACCCAAGAACCATATTGTTTAACAAGCAATGAATACACCCATAACATGTATATCATCTATATGCATAAGCTGGACATTTCCAAATATTTTCTAGATTATCTTTTAGCATTTCCTTTTCTTTTCAAAAGAATCTATCAACATCAATAGTGGTGCCATACATATGACACATAGTTCAAATGCTGTTAGTCAAACACTAATATCCTTGGACTTTCACTTTGAATGTAGACCACCATCATCAAATGTTTGGCATTCTTTCAAATTTCATTCCTTTTAGTTGTCCGAGATCCGATGATTTCGTATCATCCATACCTAGTTCGATCTCATTACCGACAAGTACTCTTTTCTTGTTCCCATGATATAACATTCTTAGTGATCTTATCACTTTCTTGCCAGCTATCTTAATGTGATATCACCAAGAGGGCCCTAAGTATGTCTCCCCGTCATCGGGATGGACAAATCCCACTCTTGATCCATGAGCCTCAACTAAGACTTTCCAAGTACTCAACCACATCTTTATAATCACCATGTTATAGTGTGACATTTGATGGAATCAAAGTACTCTTCTAGAGTTAGTGATTGGCGTGATCTCATGGTCTAAGGATTAGTGTTATTTTGAGTGAGTTTATAGTAATATAAACTTGAAGACATGATCGTATTACTATACTTTGGGAGAATGTTCATCACATCGTTCCACCAGTGTTGTGACCTCGTTATTAACAACATCCATTGTCATGATTAGGAAACCTTGATCATCTGTTAATCAACAAGCTAGTGTAATGAGAGACATCACTAGGAACTTTTTCTTTGTTTATTAAACACACATGTATTAACGTTTCCGGTTAACACAATTATAGCATGGGAAATAAACATTTATCATAAACATGGAATAAGATAATAACCACTTTATTATTGCCTCTCGGGCATATTCCTTTCACCGACGTGCGCGACGTTGTGGCCGATGTCATGCCTAGCGCCGCGGCTCCTGACACCGTGCTCATGAATCCCGCCGCCCAAGAAAGACCGTAGTGCACTAATGCTTTGCTGAAGCCGAAGAAGGAGTTAACATTAGAGAAGAGGATGATAGAGTCGAGAAAGAGAGCTAGCCATGGAGACAATGTAAGGAGCCGCCTGACTACTTCTGTCGCGGCACAAGAAAAGGCATTGGCCTTGGAATACGCCGCCGCTATTCTGGTCCGTGCCAACACTGAAGCCATGTTCGCCCAAGCTTCTCCCATGATATTCTCATGCTCAATGAGCAGGCGCTGACCACTTCTCTAGCAGGTGCTTGGAGATCCGTATCATCTGCGAACAAGCCCCCACACCTTGCTGCTCAAGGGCACGCAGCGACGTCATCTTGGTTCTCCGGCTCGATGGACATATCGTTGGAGGTCGGCGAGTCTTTCCCGGTAGCCATGACGAAAGCTCACATCAACATGAAAGCCACCCTGATGACCGGCTCATCAAGGAGCGGGCAAACGAAGCTCCCAAGGCGATTCACACATGATGCAAGGTGCAAGGCTTCCTCTTCATCATTGCAAGAGTCGATGAAGAAAATATTTGTCAATAAGGATGTAACAAGTGAGAAGAGGAAAGAGAAGAAGCACCAGGAAAAATAGGAGGCCATGAAGAGCTTTTGAAAGGAAGGAGATGTTGCCTAGAGGGGGGTGAATAGGCAATTTCAAAACTATTACGATTTTGGCTTGAAAGAATATGGAATTAAACTAACGTTTATTTTACAAGCACAAAAGCTAAATACACTAGTCTCAACTAAGTGCATCATCAACAAGTAAGGCTAAGAAAGATAGCACAAGATATATATGACACAAGAGATAGGCAAGATATAAGTACTTCAAGCTCGATGGCTATCACAAGCGAAGTAAACTCGGGTATAGAGATAACCGAGGCACGTAGATACGAAGATGTATTCCCATGTTCCCTTATAAGTAAGGTACATCACGTTTGGATTGGTGTGATATCCCACGAAGAATTTACCCAAGCCATGAAGGGCACCTTATCTCCGATGCTATCCCGATGAGGGAATATCCACTTCCCTTATGGATAGCTTTTCCTCCACTCTGAAGATGGCAAGCTCCACAACCACTTCACAAATCCCACGAAGGGGAAAGACCGGGCCTATTCAAAATATTCCACAAAGAGGGCACTGCGACACCAACCGTCAAGCCAACTAGGAGGTCACGTTCAAGAGTAACAATCTCACGGTCTCCCACTCGAACAAATTGTAATGGAGAGCTTAACACTTATGCAAGAATACAGAGCAAGAACACCAAGGGTGCTCAAATTCTTCACTCTCAAATCCCACCAAAGAAACAAGTGCTAGGGAGGAATTGGAGACAAAGAACAATGTTGGGAATCAACAAAAGACTCCAAGATCTAGATCCAATGGGTTCCCCTCACTCAGAGGAGGAATTGATTGCTAGGGATTATAGATATATCTCCTCTTCCAAAGCCTTCAAAAAGATGTACGAATCATAGGAGGGGAGTAAGAGGAAGCAAGATAAAGGGGGTCAACAATGGTGGTCAATTTCATGCTTGTGAACCCTAGAAAACATTGAGGAATAAAACCCTTTTATAGGGAAAAGAAAATCTAATCGTTGGGGAAAAGTTGTGCCAAAACCGACACAAATTTCAGCGGTGCCGAGTGCCACGCGAAACCAATCCGGCGTTGGGTCGGACTGACCAGCACATGCCAAAAACGTGTAATTTAAATCATTTTGGAAAAAAGGGATTAATTTGGTGCTGGGCCAAACCATTTCGGCGCCAGGCTCAGCGGGGCCAAAATTCCTGCCAAAATTGCACATAAGAGAAACATGCTTTGCGAAAACAGTGATAACTTTTGCATTCAGATTCTGATTTTAGCAAACGGCTTTTTGAAAAGCTAAGAACAAGATATATCTGTTAGAGGATATAAAGCCCAAAAAGAGTAATTGGTAAAGTAAGAAATAAGTAAAGGTATGAAACCTTTCTAAGAGATGAACCAGTAAAACCTCCAAACCCAAAAACGCAATAGAAGATGCATATCAAGTCCGTTTTCGATGAACTTGGGCTTGTTGAAGAGATAGAAATAAGCTAAAGAACCTCACACAAATAAACACCAAGAAGCAAAAATATAGGGGGATGCAAAGTATGCAAATGATTGAGCTCCTAAGACGTTGTGATCAAGTTATCCAATTGAAAGACCCTTTTGATTGTGCGGCTATCTATCCTATAACCCTGTCTCCCAACAACCACCTTGATATCGGTAAAAGTAAAACCTAGCAAGGCCATACCTTTATCTACGCATCCCATTTTATCATGACGACAATAGTTCAAACTCCATTCAAGATGGAATGCATCACTTGATCAAAGTTGCTTCGTGAAGACTCATAATTTTCTCCCTCATACACCACTATGGGGTAACTTTATTAAGACACATCTTCACATGTCCATTATTACCAATGTGGACAACAAACTTCAAGCATATGATCTTCTTGAGATACTTATATTGAACTTCCAATTCTGAACCTTGCTGACAATCACCACTTGATGTCATCCTCTCATGGGCTATATGAAATCTTCACTTTTGATGCATGCCCATGGAAAGATACCTAGCCCACATAGAAAAATCAAAGGCACATATATAATGAGTTAGTTAATGAAGCATAATTTATAAGGCTTACCATACCACAAGATTCATGTGGTACATTCTTTATGCTTCATGTGTTGACCAACTTGACTTCACTCTTCACTCTTTGTGTTGGTCAACCATGTATATTCTCATGCTCTATCTCAATATCTTGAGGTACATAAATAATTCTTCATTTGATTGCATGCTCTAAATCTTAGTCAACCATAGCTCATCTCATGAGTCTATCGTGACACCAACTTAGAGCCATATCTTGAATTCTTCTCTTGAGATCGATGATCTTGATGCCAATACTCGAGGTATATATTTATCTTCATGGCATCCATCCTTGAATATAACACATGGACTACAAGGATTATCTAAGAAATATTCATACATATAAAACTCAAATGAAAACATTAGACTATAGGGATTATCATTAATTAACAAAACCACACATAGGGACAATTATCCTTACAACTTCTATGACATGCAACATAGGAAGCTCGAAGTTGAAGAGATCAATGCCCATGCAAGAGCCAAGGAAGTAGATAACAAGCACAATGAATTGGAGTTCACCCTACTCAATTAGAAGGCCAAGATCATGATGAATCCCTTGACCAAGGATATGGATCAAATTCAATGGGCACAGTTGGAGAAGAAGATGATGATCCATGATGGATATGTGTGATTCACTTGATCACTTCTATTTATGTGTTTCATGAACCATATGTCTCATGCTTTTGGTATCTTTGTGTATGCTGGGGATGCTGTTGGTAATTTGCTACCGCCTTCATTAAATTAGGACTATAAATGTGTGGATTGTGAGAAATGAAAAAGACAAAAATTGCATGGCCACGAACAAATAGGGGCACCATTGGGTGCCGTGGCCTATCTACATGGGGCTCCGGCATGTCCGTGGGCCACCGCAAATGGATCAGATCGAACAACTTTGGTGTTCGAAATGGGAGGCGCCGTTGGAGTTGCCCTTTTTTGCGAAATTCCACCGATCTATTAACAATCATAGACAACAGTACAAATAAGGAGCTCAAAACTAATAAAAATTAAAAATAGGTCACTAGACCACCTAGCGATGACCACATACACTAGCACGAGACAAATACGCGCGAATACTCACCCCTCCATCACCGGAGCCAGGCAAAGCTTGCTGTAATAGAGTTTGTTGTAGTATATAGACGGGAAGTTGTCGTGCTAAGTCCCTAAAGAGTAGCACACCAGAGCAGGAACCATCGCCGAAGATAATAACCATAGATCGAAAGTGACTACCCTCAAACCCCACCAATGAATCCAACCGGATCCCAAAATATCCACTGAACACACGACTCCACGTGTCCTTTGCAAGAGAAAGGATAGGACAAGGAGGACCTTATTATGATATCAGGATATACTCACAGCTTCAACATCCCAAAAAAGACGCTAAAACAGTCTAAACAATAAACATGAATGTTCCCACTAGAGAGAGACCTTAGTTTGCCACACCTTCAAGACACCAAGTCTACCAGAGATGGAGCGGACCGGCGGTGTTGCTCACGAGAGGGACAAAACTCTAGATGAGTTTTAAAATCATGGCCACCTCCCTCTTGCCCTTACGCACGTGTACCGGTTCGGTACAGAGTCTTGTATTTTTTTTAAAACAGGGCAAAAGATTTAGCCCAATCTATTAATTAAAAAGAAAGAAAACTACCCAGCTAACTAAAAACCGGGAAAAATCACTACTCCCTCCATTCCGGTTTATTAGACTAATACGTACTTCAAGAAAATTTTGACTATAAATTTGATCAACAAAATATGAACTATATGTTGCAAAAATGTACCATTGAAAGCATATTTTAAATAAAAATATAATGATATAATTTTTATGTCATATAATTCATATTTTACTGACCAAATTTATGGTCAATTTTTTTCTTAAACTACTTATTATCCTAACAAACTGAAATGAAGATAGTACAACAAAACAGAAAAAGCAAACAGGGACACAAATTTTGCGGAACCTAATACAATACTTAATGAAGAGGCGCGCATGTGTTGACAGGTCCCACCCATGTGGGGGTGCAAGGGTAAGTTACGTATACGAATGACTAAGTTATGTGTACGGGTGACTAGGTTAAAAAAACAGAACGTACATACGAGTTTTTTTGGATCCAGTCTGCACATTCCCACCTCCTCATTGGTCCACGCTATCTGATTTATGCAAATCAACGTATACCGTTTTCATCCTCAACAAAACAATTAGATAAAAATACATAAAACTTGCAACCTCTGGATCAACAAATCCGCAATGACTAACGAACCACAAAAAAAGATCATCAATGAACCAGCTGATGTATACTTATTATTTGTCCAACTGCAATGATGTTTCGCCCTCTGATTCTTTATGCAGCACCCCAGCCTAAATTAGCGTGGTGTTTTAATGAGTCACAAGTTTACGATTCAGTGTTTTTTTCATTTTCAAAAGAAAAAAAATTAGTACAGTGCACTGGGAGGCTTGTGAGTTCTGAATGTAGAAGGATCGTATGCCAACACAGCAAATCTACCGGCGCCGTTACGTACCGGGGTTGAATCCATCGTCCCACCATGTTTTGAGATACGAGCCTCTATTTTCCAATCAAACTGTCGTTAACTTCTCTGGTATTGTGGATGAGATTCCCTACTTTTTCAATGGACCCTATCTTTTGAAATGGATCCCACTCACATGCACCATTTTTGTACTCGTTTATAGCTAAATACCTCATGCGCATCCACAACAATAAAAAAACCTTCGGCCGGCACTACATGTATGCCCAATAGAAAGCGGTTTTTGCAAGCGTAATAATTGCCTGCTTAGAATTAGGAGCGACAATGTTGCAGAATGGATACTAAACAACATGTATGCTTTATTCTGTGATGAAAATCCAAAAAAATATTTATGCCTTGTTCAATGAAACGTAGGTATTCTTTTTTAATTCGCCTTCTGATGACCTATGGACAGTTTACACAATGAAAAAGTTCAAACTAATTGAAATTACTCATATTATGAAATAATAAAATTATAAAATATGACTATAATTATGAAATAATATAATTACTAAATGTGACCGAAAATTATGAAACATGATGAAAAAATGAAAACGCGAATGAAATTTTGTTTTGATGTTTTCCTGCCATTTTTGTTTTGTTTCAGGGGTTTTAACTATTTTTGAAACGGTACTAATTTTTGAAACAAGTGAAATCAAAATTTTGAAACTGTACTATTTTTTGAAACTATACTAATTCAGTGTGTTTCAAATATATTCAATAAAACTTGATTCGATAAAAATACTTAAACGAGGAGCTGTATCGTTTTTCAGTTCTATGTACTTGTACGTGTATTAGGCAGTAGCACATGGTGCTATGTCTCCCAGATCCACAATATGGTGCAACGAGGTTTTTCTTCCCACACGATAAAGTGTGAAGTCTAGTTTTATCAGATCCACTTTCAACCGCTAGATCTACGTGAATGAGAAAGAAAGTTGTCTAATATAATATATTAAATTAGAAATGATAAAAGGAGGTACGAGTGTTCACCTTGAATAAACTTAATTAGAAACTTACCGTGCAAATGGCAATTAGGAGAAAACTAGCTGTTTTTTCATTTAAATCTATTGAACATGAGTATGTCCTTTTAACTATTCTTGGATGGTGGTTTCAATTGTTTCATGTATGTTTTTATGCTTTCAATTATTTTGAACATGTTTTGTGGTTTCAATTGATTGAAACATGATTTCGAAGTTTCATTTATGTGTGGTTTCAAGTTATTGAAACATGGTTCTATAATTTAATTTGTTTTTGGGTGGTGGTTTCAATTTTTTGAAACATGGTTTTGTTGTTTCATTTTTGTTGGGGTGGTGGTTTCAATTGTTTGAAACATCCTTTTGTAGTTTAAATTGTTTCAAACAGGCTTTTGTAGTTTTATTTGTTCTTGGTTGATGGCTTCAATTGGTTCGTACATGTTTTTATGGTTTCAATTATTTCAACATGATTTTGTGGTTTCAAATTATTGAAACATGGTTTGTGGTTTCATTTGTCCGTAGTTTCAATTATTTTGAAACATGCATGTGAGGTGCCAATTGATTCATATATGTTTCAACATGGTACGATATGGTAACAGTGTTTTCAATAAGGTTCAATTTTCGGTTTAAAAAAATTGATAAATAGTTGCGATATGGTTTCGAATTATTACAAGATATTATTTGCGGTTTCAATTGTTTTAAAACGGCGGTGGTGGTTTCAATTAATTCAAACTGTTTTTGGTGGTTTCAATTATTTCAAACATGCTTGTGTGGTTTCAATTTAATGAATCATGGGTCTATGGTTTCATTTGTTTGTGGGTTTTCAAGTATTTTGAAAAATGCTTGTGGGGTTTCGCTTTGTTAGAATATGTTTCAGCATAGATCGGTATGGTTTGAATGGCTTCAAAAAAATGTTCAATTTGGTTTTGAAATATTGGTAAGAGCTTGTCAGGTGGTTTCAAAAGATTAAAAGATAATATTTCTTGTTTCAATTGTTTCAGAAAGGTTCCTTGGGGTGCCAAGAATGTTCATAAAACCTTGTGTGGTGGTTTTAGTTATTTCAAACACATTCTTATGGTTTCATTGTTTCAAAGATGCTTGTGCGGGTTCAATTTATTGAAAGATAGTTCTATGATTTCATTTGTGCTTGGGTGGTGGTTTCTGTTGTTCTGAAACATTCTTGTGAGGTTTCTCTTTGTTTGAAACATCCTTTTCTGGTTTGAATTGTTCAAATGTGCTAGTGTTCTTTAGGTTGTTTGAAACATCTTTTGGTTGTTTAAATTGTTTCAAACATGCTTGAGTAGTTTTAATCTGTTGAAGCATGGTTTTGTGGTTTTATTTGTCGTTTGGTGATGGTTTTAGTATTTTCAATCATGTTATAGTTGTTTCAATTGTTTTGAAATAGGGTTCAATGTAATGAAATGTGTTTCTGTGGTTACATTTGTTCTTGGGTTGTGGTTGTAATTGCTTCATACATGTTATTGTGGTTTCGATTATTTCAAACACGCTTTTGTGGTTTCAATTTATTAAAACATGGTTTTGTGATTTCATTTGTGTGTGATTTCAATTGTTTTGAAACATGCTTGTGAGGTTTTGATTGTTTCAATCATGTTTTTGTGGTTTCAATTATTTCAAACAGGATTTTATGATTTCAAATTATTGAAACATGGTTTTGTGGTTCTATTTGTGCGTGGTTTTAATTGTTTTGAAACATGTATATGAGGTGCTGCTTGATTCAAATATGTTTCAACATGGTTTGATATGGTTACAGTGTTTTCAATTAGCATCAATTTGGTTTCAAAAAATTGATAAATAGTTGCGATGTGGTTTTGAATTATTACAAGATATTATTTGTGGTTTCAATTGTTTCAAAAAGCACGCTATGGTGGTTTCAATTAATTCAAACTGGTTTTGGTGATTTCAATAGTTTCAAACATGCTTGTGTGGTTTCAATTTATTGAAACATGGGTCTGTGGTTTCATTTGGTTGTGGTTTCAATTACTTTCAAAAATGCTCGTGGGGTTTCACTTTGTTAGAATAGGTAATAGCATAGTTCGATATGGTTTGAATGGTTTCAAAAAAGATAAAATTTTATTTCAAAATATTGGTAAGACTTGGTAGGTGGTTTCAAATGATTAAAAGATAATATTTCTGGTTTCAATTGAATGAAAAAGTTCCTTGGGGTCCCAAGGATGTTCATAAAAACTTGTGTGGTGGTTTTGGTTATTTGAAACACCTTCTTGTGGTTTCAATTGTTTCAAAAATTCTTGTGTGGGTTTATTTTATTAAAACATTGTTCTGAGGTTTCATTTGTTCTTGGTGGTGGTTCCAATTTATCTGAAACATGCTTGTGAGGTTTCGTTTTGTTCGAAACATCCTTTTGTGGTTTGAATTGTTTGAAATATGCTGGTGCACTTTAGGTTGTTTGCAACAATCTTTTGGTGGTTTGAATTGTTTCAAACATTCTTGTGTGGGTTCAATATGTTTAAACATGGTTCTATGATTTTATTAGTTGTTCAGTGGTGGTTTTAATTGTTTTAATCATGTTATTGTTATTTCAATTGTTTCAAAACGGGGTTTCGTGGTTTCAATGTAATGAAACATGGTTATGTGGTTTCATTTGTTCTCGGGTGATGGTTTCAATTGCGTCATACATGTTTTTGTGGTTTCGATTATTTCAATAACGCTTTTGTGGTTTTAATTCATTGAAACATGGTTTTGTGGTTTCATTTGTGTGTGGTTTCAATTGTTTTTAAACCTGCTTCTGAGGTTTTGTTTGTTTCAATCATTTTTTTATGGTTTCAATTATTTCAAACATAATTTTGTGGTTTTAAATTATTGAAACATGGTTTTGTTGTTTCATTTGTGCGTGGTTTCAATTGTTTTGAAACATGCATGTGAGGTGCCGGTTGATTCATATATGTTTCGACATGATATGCTATGGTTAGAGTGTTTTCAATAAGGTTAATTCGGTTTCAAGAAATTGATAAATAGTTGCAATGTGGTTTCAAAGTATTTCAAACATGATTTTATGGTTTCAATTTATTGAAACATGGCATCTGTGATTTTATTTGTGTGTGGTTTCAGTTGTTTTGAAACATGTTTGTGAGGTTTCAATTATCGCTACATCGCCAAAAAATGTGAAATTTCACCGGGAAAATTGAAATATTACTGGAAAATGTGAAACTTCACTGGAAAATTGAAAAATTATTGGAAAGTGTGAAACTTCGCCAGAAAATTGAAACGTTACTAGAATTGAGATCTATTTCAATACTAGGAATGAAACATTTCTAAAAATTGTGAAACTTCACCGGAAAGTTGAAATATTACTAGGATTGAAAAATTGAAACATCACCAGGATTGAAACAAGATTGACAATTGTGAAACATCACTAAAATAGGTTAGAGAACATATTTACAAATTTTCAGTACATAGTTCATTTTGTTTCACTTTTCACAATGTTTTCACACCTGTTTCACAAGTCTAGGATATTTCACAGTTTCAGAACAGGTTACAGACAAATTCACAAGATTCAAAATAGGTTACTGAACATATTCACAAAAAATGGAGAAAATAACAAGTTTCAATATTAAAATAAAAATATCAGAGAAGTTTCAATGAACTAGTAGAGATGTTTCAATTATTTCATAATGGTTCCACATAATTAATCCCATGTTTCACTTGTTTTAATGCATTTCCAACTTTTTTACGTAATTGAGAATTTTATTTGCAACCCAAGTAAAACAAGATTGAAAAATATGTGATGCTAGAGTAAAACTTGTGATAAAATATCAGATATGTTCCAACAATAATTTCATTGCATTTTCAAAATTATGCCATAGAATATTTCACATGTATCATGTCCAGAAAATAATATAGAGACCGGTCCATCCATGTACAAGATTCTAACAAAAATTCCAAAAACATGTACTAGATTCTATCAAAAGTTCTAAAAATCAAATAGAAAAGAAAAGACAATGAGGGTGCTCAGAACTGTGGGGCGTCGCTATCCAGACCAAGTCCAGCTAGCCCACATCGGGAGCTCGGACCAGGACGAGCCGTGTCCTAGACGATTGGTCACTGGTGTACTAGCCAAAGTGTCGTCGGTGCTCATGGACGAGACGTCGCCCGCCCTCTGCAACTGATGGAGCTCGATGGTAGGGACGTAGAGCTCAAGGGAGGGGCCGTGGAGTGATGACCCACAAGTATAGGGGTGTATCGCAGTATTTTCGATAAGTAAGAGTGTCGAACCCAACGAGGAGCAGAACGTGTTGGCTAGTGGTATGGATCAGGAATTCTCTGCAAATACTTAGCAAACGGATTTTTAGGGGTTTTCGATAAAGCAAGTAAACAAAGTACGAGTAATCAAAAGATAGTAAGAATGAATGCAGCAAGTGGCCCAATCCTTTATGCAGCAAAGGACAAGACAGTTGTATTTCTATAGATGACCAAACGTTCTCGAGGACACATGGGAAGACTGTCAAGTGCTTTCGTTTCATATAGTCGATTAATCTTCTCTAGCTTGCTAAGTGTTGTGTGGGTGATCCTGTGCTAATGTACCGTCCCATCCAAGACTTAATACATACTTGTGATTAAACCCCTTGCAAACATCCGTAAGTACAAGAAAGTAATTAAGGTAAAACCTAACCACAGCTTTAAACTCTAAGACCCTTACGTCCCTTGTGCAATGGTTTCCTAACGGGGGTTCAGGTTTCTGTCACTCCGACAACCCCTACGATTAGTAGCCAAATACACAATGCATTCCCCTAGGCCCATATAGGTGAAGTGTCATGTAGTCGACGTTCACATGACACCACTAGAAGAAGTACACCACAACTTAAATAACAATCTATTGAATCTTTCTCAACATAACTCCACTACTAACAACAAGACTTCTCCCATGTCCTCAAGAACAAAACGAACTACTCACAAGACATCATATGTATCATGATCAGAGATGGAATAATGATGTATAACAATCTGAACATAAACAATAATTCAATGGTTCACTCAATAGCATCAACTACAAAGAGTAATCAACACCGGGAAAGTTTCCCCTATGAACTATAGCAAGATTCAACCAATTGTTACAACAATATGGAGATGGTGATGAGGGTGCTGATGGTGATGATGGTGGTGGTGATGATGATGATGATCCTGATAAAGTCCAGCTTGATGGTGGTGTTGATGGCGACGATCTCCCCTCTTCGGGAAGGAATTCCCCCGGTAGAAATCTGTCTGCCGGAGAGATCTTTCTCTCTCGGTGTTTTCCGCCCCGCAGAGGCGGCGAAATCTTTCTGTGGTCGCTCCCCGAGTCTTAGGGTTTCAGGAGGAAGATATATGCCAGAGGGGAGAGGCTGGAGTGGGCCAGGGTGGCCACACCACTCCCTGGCGCGGCCTGGGATTGCCCGCGCCATGGGGTGGTGTGGGCCCCCTGTGGCCCACCTCCACTCCATCTTCTGGCATCTTGAGTCTTCTGGAAAAATAGAATTTTCTATATATTTTCCCAGATTTTCTGATCTTCGCGAATTTTGCCTCCAAACAGCACCTTTTCCATCAGAATCCTAACTGCAGCGGTCCATGCTCCAAAAGTCATCAACCATGCAAAAACAGATGAAATAACATAAGTATCACCTCTCAATACGAAATATATGAATGAATAATAGTGAATTAAGACATAGAATAGTGATGCAAAATGGACGTGTCAACTCCCCCCAAGCTTAGACTTCGCTTGTCCCCAAGCGAAACTGAGCTCAATAAACATGACCTCAGGTTTATGGAGTGAAGAGTCGATAAAAGAATACGGACAAGAAGCATCACATTCATCAAATACATAGATCATAATAGAAGACAACTCACTATTATACAACTCAACTTGCAATGATTAAAGGAAACACAATAAAGATACATAGAGTAAATCATCATTGGTAATGGCAAACTTAGCTCTTGGTCGAAGAATAGTTGATAATTTGCTGGAGTTCACAAATAGCTGGTTTTTCAATGAAAGCTTTCAAAGTAGTAAACTTCAAGATAAGAGCAATGTGCAAAACAAGGAACATAATAAACATGATTGAATAAATCATCGTATGAATGAATGAAACACATCAACTCAAAATACTTGCTGAGATAGAAAGGAGTAGGTTTACTGACTCAACTACAAAGTAAAAGAAAGGGCCCTTCAAAGAGGGAAGCAGGGATTACAAGTCTCATAAAGAGCTCCCAAAAACTATGATACTTACTAGCTTTCAGCTCTCATTTCCCCTATCATAGGCATCTTTAGGTGATTAAGGTTAAAGTGAGGTCCAATCTGAGTTATATGCTTGACAGACTATAAACTGAAAATCCCAAGTCCCTTGAGTACGAGGGCCGCTCCTCATGCTACTCAACTTTAGTTACTGGTAAGTTCTTGTCATCGTAAGTATGTTTGTATCATTGAGAACCGCCAACGGGGTACCCCTTGCCCGATGATATGGAAGAACCCCATATCAAAATGACAAGGCAAGCAGACAATGAGTATCTCAGGAATCTTCTTATTTACCATGGGAAATGGTGCTTTTTTCTCTCTTTCCTATTTTCATAGTATCTCTTTTTTTTCTTTTCTTTTTCTCAATAGCTATCTCTCTCTTTTTTTATAAGAAGAATGCTTCATAGATATCATTATGGTTACGCTGCAGGTTTCCACCATGTCAGCATGGATTAGACCAGCGGCCCAGGCGTTTCTCTAACACACATACATAACTCCATGGACTTACAAGCTCCCCTTTTATTTCACAACGACGACATCCGCAAACAAAAGAGCAAGGTATCAACTGGGTATATATTTATAAGTGTTGAAAGTGTTCCCCGTGACAACACGGTTCTGCTAATCCCCAGCCTATAATTTGCAAGCATATAACTTTCATGGAGAGTTCACAATGGTTCAGGTTTATTAAGTGCGGAAAATAAAGTATGCCATCAAGTTCGTGAGAGCTTTAATCACTAACTTTCTCATAACAAGTTTAATTTGGGAGGTAGATAAAACAGGAATTTACTTGGAATAGCAATAATGCTACTAGGTAGGTATGGTGGACACAAATGGCAAAGGTTTTGGTTTAAAGGAGGTGGATGCACGAGAAGAATTCCTCTCAGTACAGGTTTTTGGCTAGCAAGGCTGGGTAGCAAGTACAAGAGTTGAAGGAAACAAACAAACATACAAATGATAAAGACAAACATGCAATCTTCCTTGGAAGCACAAAAGATCTTAACTAGAGAATACTAGACTTATGAGCAAATCAAGAAAGAAAGATGATGAAATTATTTTTCTTTAGAGTACTTCTATCTTTTTCTTTTCAACTCTCAGAAAGGTGTTGCTACTGACAGAGCCAGGTTTGCCAAAACCAAATAAATTAACTCAAAGATCCCAAAGTGCTACCAATACTAACAACAAGATCAATCATATAACCACGAATTGAAAACTAATATAAGCTATGCAAATGAGTGAATGATAGAACTTCTCATTAATATTCCATAACGGAAACTCACACCAAGGGATACAAATTTAACGAGAGAGGGGACACTTCCATAAGTTCTCAATCTCGAAGGTGAGAGTACGAATCAACTCCGAGTTGTGCTCAATACGGCTCATGATCATGTCGTGTTGAGAATTCCAGCTCTTGCTATTCTTTCCCCACTCTTCCTCCTTGAAGTCTTCTTTTCCTGCATGGCTAGAACAAGGCAAATCCCAATTGGAGGGTAATTTCTCCTTGGGCATATTCTGGTATTGATGCTCATGGATAAGAGTGTGGAAAGGATTCTTGGTGCGTGGAGGAAGTGACCAGGGATCTGAACGGTGATGAGGAGGCTTCCCTCCAATGGCTGGATTTGCCACCACTCCGATGCTTGCAACGGTAGTGCCGGTGTGTTTTGCCTCCTCTTCACCTTCACTCTTGATCTCTTTCTCCTTTCCGGGGTCTTGGAGGTCTTCCTCCATGGGCTCCTTCCCTTTATCCTTGGCAGACACCATTGTGCTTCTAAGCTCTCAAAGAGTATGTCCTGACAGAAACAGATCGAAACAAAAACACGACGAAAACACAATATACTAACCTCGGAAGATCCGGGGGGTTATATATTACGAAGCTTCATATCAAAAGGAAGGTACTGGAAGAAAACGAGTCAGAGGCGGAGTCCGGAGTGGCCTCACCACCTGGTGGCGTGGCCAGGGGTGGACCCGCGCCATGGGGTGGTGTGGGCCACCCCGGCTCCGTTTCCGTCCCTTTTTCGCTTCGAAGCTTTCCTTATTGACTAAAAACTGCAAAAATATAGTTGGATTGTATTTTCGTGGAACTTTTCTTACCAGAACTGTTACCTAGTTGGAAACGGACTCTGCAGGTCTCTGAATTTGATCCTCAATGAATTTCTCTGGAGTTATAACTTGAAAGGCATCAACATCTTCATTGTAAGAATCTCCAGCAATATAGTGTTTGAGTCCCTGTCCATTCACTACTTGTGTAGTATTATCTTTTAGAGAAGAAATTTTTATTGATCCTGAGCGGTATACTTCTTCAATGATGAAAGGTCCTTCCCATTTTGATAGTAGCTTACCTGCAAAAAATCTGAGATGAGACCTATACAATAGAACTTTCTCACCAACATGAAATTCTCTCTTAAGTATTCGCTTGTCATGCCATCTTTTAACTTTTTCTTTAAAGAGCCTAGCATTCTCGTAGGCTTCACTCCTCCATTCATCTAAAGAACTTAAGTCAAAAAGTCTTTTCTCACCAGCTAGCTTACAATCTCTATTTAGTTCTTTCACTGCCCAGTAAGCTTTGTGTTCTAATTCTAAGAGTAAGTGGCAAGCTTTCCCATAAACCATTTTATAAGGAGACATTCCCATAGGATTTTTGTAAGCCGTTCTATAAGCCCATAAAGCATCATTCAACTTCTTAGCCCAGTTTTTTCTAGACCTATTAATAGTCTTTTGCAAGATAGATTTAATTTCTCTATTTGATAACTCTACTTGCCCGCTAGTTTGGGGGTGATAAGCTGAAGCAATTCTATGATTAACATCATACTTAGCGTGGGTCTTTATAAAACCTCCATGAATGAAATGAGAACCCCCATCAATCATGAGATACCTAGGCACTCCAAACCTAGGAAAGATAACGTCCTTAAGAATTTTTAGAGAGGTTTCCCTGTTAGCACTTTTCGTAGGAATTGCTTCTACCCACTTAGTAACATAATCAACGACAACAAGAATATGAGTGTAACCCTTCGAAGGAGGGAAAGGACCCATAAAGTCGAATCCCCAACAATCAAAAGGTTCAATAACTAGAGAGTAGTTCATAGGCATTTCATTGCGTCTAGAAATATTACCAACACGCTGACATTCATCATAAGATAAAACAAATTTTCTTACATCCTTAAAAAGGGTAGGCCAGTAGAAACCTGATTGTAGTACCTTTTGTGCAGTTCTATCTCCTGCATGATGTCCTCCATAGGCGCTACCATGACATTTATGCAATATCTCTTTTTGCTCATATTCTGGAACACATCTTCACATAATACCATCAACTCCTTCTTTGTATAAGTGCAGGTCATCCCAAAAATAATGCCTCAAATCATAGAAGAACTTTCTTCTTTGCTGAGCTATAAAAGTTGGAGGCAAATACTTGGAGACAATAAAGTTAGCATAATCAGCATACCAAGGGCTTCCTCACGAGCTCACCCCCATTGCAGCTAACTGTTCATTTGGGAAACTATCATTAACAGGCATATGATCAAAAGAGATGTTTTCCAAACGAGATAAATTATCAGCTACAGGATTTTCAGCACCCTTTCTATCTACTATATGAAGATCAAACTCTTGTAAAAGCAGTACCCATCTAATAAGCCTAGGCTTAGCGTCCTTCTTTGTCATAAGATATTTAATAGCAGCATGATCAGTATGAATGGTTAATTTTGAGTCCACAATATAGGGCCTAAACTTATCACAAGCAAAAACAACAGCTAGAAATTCCTTTTCAGTAGTAGCATAATTCCTTTGAGCAGCGTCTAAAGTCTTACTAGCATAATGGATAACGTTTAACTTTTTATCAATACGTTGCCCAAGGACAGCCCCTACAGCAAAATCACTAGCATCACACATTATTTCAAAGGGTAAACTCCAATCAGGTGGTTGAACAATAGGGGCTGTAGTTAAAGCCTTCTTAAGAGTTTCAAAAGCTTCCTTACAATCATCATCAAAAACGAAGGGTACATCTTTTTGAAGAAGATTAGTAAGGGGTTTTGATATCCTAGAAAAATCTTTAATAAACCTTCTATAGAAACCAGCATGACCAAGGATACTACGAATACCTTTGATGTCTCTTGGACATGGCATCTTCTCAATTGCCTCAACCTTAGCTCTATCAACTTCTATGCCTCTTTCAGAAACTTTATGCCCAAGAACAATCCCTTCATTAACCATGAAGTGGCATTTCTCCCAATTAAGAACAAGATTAGTTTCTTCACATCTCTACAAAACTTTATCAAGGTTGTGCAGACGATTATCAAAAGAAGTTCCATAGACAGAAAAGTCATCCATGAACACTTCTACAATTTCCTCACAAAAACCATGAAAGATAGCAGACATGCATCTTTGGAAAGTAGCAGGAGCATTACATAAACCAAAAGGCATATGTCTATAAGCATAAGTTCCATAAGGGCAAGTAAAAGTAGTTTTTTCTTGATCTTGTTGTTTAACAGCAATTTGAGAGAAACCAGAATAACCATCAAGGAAACAAAAATGGGTCTTTTTAGACAACCTTTCCATCATTTGATCAATAAAAGGAAGCGGGTAGTGATCTTTCTTAGTAACTTTATTGACTTTCCTAAAATTGATGCACATCCTATAGCCTACCACTATTCTTTGAGGAATAAGCTCATCATTATCATTAGGGACAACGGTAATACCTCCCTTTTTAGGAACACAATGAACAGGACTAACCCATTCACTATCAGCAATAGGGTAAATAATACCAGCATCAAAGAGTTTCAATACCTCATTCCTTACCACTTCCTTCATCTTAGGATTTAAACGTCGTTGGTGCTCCACTACTGGCTTCGCATCTGGTTCTATGTTGATAGAATGCTGACGTATAGTAGGTGAAATCCCTTTCAAATCATCCGGAGTATAACCCATAGCTCCTCGGTGTTTCCTCAAAACCTCCAATAATCTTTCTTCTTCCTCCCCTGAAAGTTTAGCGCTAATAATAACAGGATATATCTTTTTATCATTAATAAAAGCATATTTAAGATCATCAGGGAGAGGTTTTAGATCGAAAACCGGATCCTTTTTAGGTGGCATCGTGGTACCCAAGTCTTCCACTGGCAAGTCGTGCTTAAGCATCTTAGGTTGATCACGGAGGATCCTGTCAATCTCATTCCTTTCTTCCATGAAGATTTCACTTTCATGATCTTCCATAAATTGCTGCAAAGCATTGTTAGGAGCAAGAGAAATAGAAGCAAGTTGTTCAACCCTAAAATCCTCATTATGGGTTTCCTCTTCGCAAGGTTCTTTAGTAAATTTCGAAAAATTAAACTCATAAGATTCCCCATCAAACTTAGTCAAGATTTTCTCCCTCTTGCAATCAATAATAGCTCCATAAGTACTCAAGAAAGGTCTACCAAAAATGATAGGATAGGTTTTACTAGCAGCCGAACCAAGTACTAGAAAATCAGCAGGGTACTTAATCTTACCACAAAGAACTTCCACGTCTCGTACAATGCCAATTGGAGAGATGGTATCTCTATTAGCAAGGTGGATAACCACATCAATCTCTTCCAACTCGCAAGGACTGATTTCATGCATAATTTCTCTATACAGCTCATAAGGAATAGCACTGGAACTTGCACCAATATCACATAAACCATAATAGCAATGATCACCAATTCTAACAGAAAGCACATGAACACTAGCCTTTTTAGTTCTATTGGGATGTGAAACAATATTAGAAGCATCCTCACAAAAGACTATGTGCCCATCTTCTACACTTTTAGTGACAAGGTCTTTTACAATTGCTACCACAGGTTCAATGTTTATTTGTTCATCAGGTTTTACAGTTCTTTTTTCACTTTTGGTGATTACATTAGTTATCATAGGATGGTCCTTTACCTTTTCAGGAAAGGGAATCTTCTCGATATAAGGTTCGGGTAAGATGGGGTCAATAATGCAATATTCAGCTCTTCCAATAGGAGCATAGTCAACAATATCTTTGTAAGGTGCATGGTACTTGTTCCATCCCCTTTTTGGAATTTCGATATAGGAAGCAAAATCTCTAAAGCAATTCGTAATAACTTGCAAATCAAGACCATAAATATTACTAATATTTTGAAAGTCATCAGTTCCCATAAAAGATTCAATGCATTCATAATCATAATTTATACCTGACTTTCTACCTTTGTCATTCTCCCAAGCTTCAACATTGTCTTGAATACGGTCCAGAAGGTCCCATTTAGCTTCTTCTTCCATGCGAGTGAATGATCCAGCGCAAGAAGCATCCAATAAATCTTTATCATGTAGAGGGAGCCTTGCATAAAAGTTATTGATAATAATATTGTTGGGGAGCACATGAATGGGACATTTGAGCATTAGTAACTTCAATCTCCCCCAAGCTTGAGCTGTACTCTCTCCATCAAGAGGCCAAAAGTTGTATATTTGATTCCGATCTTTATGAATCTCACTAGGAGGATAAAACTTTGAATAAAAGAGAGGTACTATTTCCTCCCATTCCAGAGCTTAACCATTCTTCAGCAGCTTATACCATTCCTTAGCTCGTTCTTTCAGTGATAATGAGAATAACTTCTTCTTGACTTGATCTGTAGTAATACCTGCACACTTGAACAACCCGCATAATTCGTGTATAAAGAGTAAATGGTCACCGGGATGGACAGTTCCATCCCCAACATAGTAGTTATCCATAACACGATCAATAATTCTTGTAGGTATTTTGAAAACATCTTTCTCAGCAGGTGGTGGCTTATCTACTACCTTAGCAGTGGTAGTAGCATTACCAAATAAGAAACTCAGCGAATTATCCATAACGAAAATAAAGCAACTAACAGAAGCAAACAATACTCACAGTAGAAGTTTCCTTTACCAGTTCCACTCTCCAATAGCGCTTCACTCCCTGGCAACGGTGCCAGAAAATAGTCTTGATGACCCACAAGTATAGGGGGTGTATCGTAGTATTTTTGATAAGTAAGAGTGTCGAATCCAACGAGGAGCAGAAGGTGCTGGCTAGTGGTATGGATCAGGAATTCTCTGCAAATACTTAGCTAACAGATTTTTAGGGGTTTTCGATACAGCAAGTAAACAAAGTAAGAGTAATCAAAAGAAAGTAAGAATGAATGCAGCAAGTGGCCCAATCCTTTATGCAGCAAAGGACAAGCCGGTTTTATTTCTATAGATGACCAAACGTTCTCGAGGACACATGGGAAGACTGTCAAGTGCTTTCGCTTCATATAGTCGATTAATCTTCTCTAGCTTGCTAAGTGTTGTGTGGGTGACCCTGTGCTAATGTACCGTCTCATCCATGACTTAATACATACTTGTGATTAAACCCCCTTGCAAACATCCGTAAGTACAAGTAATTAAGGTAAAATCTAACCACAGCTTTAAACTCTAAGACCCTTACGTCCCTTGTGGAATGGTTTTCTAACGGGGGTTCAGGTTTCTGTCACTCCGACAACCCCTACGATTAGTAGCCAAATACACAATGCATTCCCCTAGGCCCATATAGGTGAAGTGTCATGTAGTCGACATTCACATGACACCACTAGAAGAAGTACACCACAACTTAAATAACAATCTATTGAATCTTTCTCAACATAACTCCACTAATAACAACAAGACTTCTCCCATGTCCTCAAGAACAAAACGAACTACTCACAAGACATCATATGGATCATGATCAGAGATGGAATAATGATGTATAACAATCTGAACATAAACAATAATTCAATGGTTCACTCAATAGCATCAACTACAAAGAGTAATCAAGACCGGGAAAGTTTCCCCTATGAACTATAGCAAGATTCAACCAATTGTTACAACAATATGGAGATGGTGATGATGGTGGTGATGATGATCCCTATGAAGTCCAGCTTGATGGCGGTGTTGATGGCGATGATCTCCCCTCTCCGGCAAGGAATTCCCCCGGCGGAAATCTGTCTGCCGGAGAGATCTTTCTCTCTCGGTGTTTTCCGCCCCACAGAGGCGGCGGAATATTTCTGTGGTCGCTCCCCGAGTCCTAGGGTTTCGGGAGGAAGATATACGCCAGAGGAGAGAGGATGGAGTGGGCCAGGGTGGCCACAGCACTCCCTGGCGTGGCCTAGGCTTGCTCGCGCCATGGGGTGGTGTGGGCCCCCTGTGGCCCACCTCCACTCCATCTTCTGGCATCTTGAGTCTTCTGGAAAAATAGAACTTTCCATATATTTTCCCGGATTTTCTGATCTTCGCGAATTTTGCCTCCAAACAGCACCTTTTCCATCAGAATCCTGACTGCAGCGGTCCATGCTCCAAAAGTCATCAACCATGCAAAAACAGATGAAGTAACATAAGTATCACCTCTCAATACAAAATATATGAATGAATAATAGTGAATTAAGACATAAAATAGTGATGCAAAATGGACGTATCATGGAGCTCAACGGAGGGGGTGCGGAGTTCGATGGCTTGGACGCCACTGCGAGCTTGCACTAGTGGAATACAGGGCTTTAGTCCCGGTTCATAAGGGCCTTTAGTCCCAGTTGCGCAACCACGACTGTGCAATCGGGACTAGAGGTCCCCCCTTTAGTCCGGTTCTATTACGAACCAGGACTAAAATCACTCCACGTGGGCGCGGTGGAGAGCGGGGGATGGAGGACCTTTAGTCCCGGTTCGTAACATGAGTCGGGACTAAAGGTGATCTGATGCGGAAGCATTTTGGGGATTTTGGCTGTCGTGACAGCGGGTGGCTATGCCATAGTAGGTTCTGCCACCACAGAGTTTTGGGGCGGTTTTCTGCCGCGGGAGGAGGGAGAGGTTTGGCATAAGTGACGTGCTAAGAGATGATATATATACAACTATAGAAATCAAAGAACCATTACAGGATATCATCATGAATAGAGTTACCTCTTTCTTTGTGCTTGGTCGAACATATTACATACAATACACATTCAGACATATTTACAATATAATTTCTCTTACGATCCCTATTGTCTAAATATAAATTCTTGATGGTATTCTCCGGTTGGATATATGACCTCCTTAACTGAGAATCCCACCAATTTCTCTTGAATTGCTTGTATGCGATCCTTCGTTAGGAGACCATCCCGCATCCGTTCGATCTAATTTAAAGAAGGGGATCAATATATATGAATAAAACTCAACAAAATTAATAATAATAAAATAAGATTGTGAATATTGTTTACGTACTGCAATTTGTTCTAGAATTCTACCCAGCTCATAGGTTGTCTGGTGAATGTACTCGTAAACATAGTATCCACGTAAATTATTCCTAGCTTTCTGCCTCAAACACTTCACGAGAATAGAGTTCAATCAAAATAATAATCAAGCATCATAATGTTATTCAAACAAGAATCAAAGAGATGCACATACCTAGCTATAGTACTACTTGCATTGAGTTCTCAAAATGTTAGGTCCTCTTTCCATTCACCCCTAACAGCCTTGATGAATCATTTCCAAACCCTATCCTGCAAAGAAAATGAGTAAAAGAGTTACTAATTACTTGATATCACGAAATGATTGAAAGATTCCGATATAGTGCGATAATGATTGAAATTACCTCTAGAGCATGTAAACCAGGTCCGCCCATTTCTCAAGGTTTTTACGTTTTAAGTCCATGACAAGTACTTTTCCTTTGTCAACTTGAATGATTAGCAGAATAAAGTGGAACATGCACACACATAACTCATCAATGACACTTAACATCGAGTAAACGAAATCGAATATGTACAAGATAGTAACACTCACTTGACGTCGTAAGGAAATAGTATTTCCGTTTTCGTTTGTTGTTTCACTAAAACCCTTAGCAAGTAATCCTCAATTTCCTGGGTGTTATGTTTTACCGTATATTCATGAATGGTATTTGGGTCAATGAACCCAAGGTCATATATATTTGTCCTATTTTGCATTCCAGAATCTTCAGTATGCATAATAGCGTACAAAAGAATACAGTGAGGATAATTATACATGCAATGAATGAGCTGAGCTAGAGACTTAATTAAAAAAATAAATCACTTACAGACAATAGCAACTGACGAGAGATTTGTCGATTGCGTCTTGATTGAATAACTGAAATAATTCTGAAAAGTCCATGTGTATCTCATTGTTTCCATGGAAGTAATGCTCATCTATAACTAACGCTATGAGCATCATCTTCCCTTCCTCTGAGGCTTGCATATACCACTAATGCAATTTTTGCATTTGTGTTTGTATATGCGGGACCTCCTCAGGGATGACGAGAGGCTCTTCGTACTCGTATTTGTATGTTATTTCATCCTTGGGTGCATCTTCCTTGCCTAAGTATTGAGCAACATACAAACCAAGATCTCTAGCCGCTTGTGCGATGATGTCTACGCACTTCTATTCTTGTAGACAGTTGTTGGGCCTCCAAGTGCAGAGGTTTGTAGAAAAGTAGCAAGTTTTCTCTTAAGTGGATCACCCAAGGTTTATCGAACTCAGGGAGGAAGTGGTCAAAGGTATCCCCTCTCAAGCAACCCTGCAATCAAGATACAAGAAGTCTCTTGTGTCCCCAACACACCCAATACACTTGTCAGGTGTATAGGTGCACTAGTTCGGCGAAGAGATAGTGAAATACAAATGGTATGGATATAAGACAACGTTGCTAGAAAATAGCTTGATGGCGTGGAAGAGACTAAAGGCAAACTGATATAAAGATGGAATCAAGCAAACATGTAACAGATCTAGTTGCAAATGGTGTTTCAATGCTTAGAAACAAGGCCAAGGGATCATACTTTCACTAGTGAACACTCTCATATAAATATCTTCTCTTTATGATACTACTCTTAACTACTCTCCGGTTGGACACTCTAATCCATGGTAGGGCTATAACAGCACACCTCAAAGTTCGCTTTCCCCATCTAGATAACCCCACACTGTCACCTTGAGCTCTAGATGGTTCCAACAAACACCACAATTTCATAGAAACATCCAACTCCAAATATAACTAATAACAAGTTATTGTAATCTCTAGCCTAAGTGCCACCATGGTGTGCGCGCTGTCACTTTCACACACATGGGGAGAGCACAAATCTATTAAAGCACTTGAGTAGCAAGGTAGATCTACTTGATTACAAAGCTCATGATCACAATATGATCATGCATAGAGAGAGGGATGAACACATAGCTACCGGTAGAACCCTTAGCCTCGAGGAAGAACTACTCCCTCATCATCATGGGAATCAGCAACGGCGATTGATATGGTGGTGGAGATCGATGGAGATGGCTCCGGGGGCACTTCCCCGTCCCGACAAGGGGTCGGAACAGAGACTTTCTATCCCCCGATCTCCCCTTCGGTGGCGGCGGCACTGCGGAACTTTTCGTGGCTGGAGGCTGGATGATTTAGGGTTTCTGGGTCGGAGGCTTCTTATAGGCGAAAGATCAAGGTCGGTGGAGTGCCAGGGGGGCCACACCACCTAGTGGCGCGACCAGGGGTCACCCGCGCCACCATATGGTGTGGCCAGGCCCTGGCCCTCCTCCGTCTCTGCTTTGGGCTACGTGAGTCTTCCGGTAAAATATTAACTTTGGCTTTTGTTTGGTCCAATTCCGAGAATATTCATTTTCTGGATTTTCTGGAACCAAAAACAGTAAAAAACAGGCAACTGGCACTGCGGCATCTTGTTAATAGGTTAGTTCTAGAAAATGTGTAAAAATACTCCAAAGTGTGGACAAAACATAAGAAAGTAGATATAAAACAAGCATGGAACATCAAAAATTATAGATACGTTTGCAACGTATCATGCGACTAGATCATCATCAAAAAATACGTTGAGCAGGGGGCACGATTGGTTTTTCTATTCTCCGAGCTAGGGAATTGTTTTCCTGCTTGTACTACTGCTCAACTTCTGCAGATTCTCTTTATGTGACTTCATAACTGAGCGGTCATAGTCTAATACAAGATCAACTGGCCTTGGTCTTTCAACAAGGTATACATAGTGTTTCACTATTTTGGGTTCTATATACTGCTTTGGCCGGGGTCATTTTGGTGCAAGCTTGTGTTTCACATCTTCAGCTATGACCTTTTTGAGTTCCTCAGTAGTCAGTTCGTAAGGTAACTTGGTAGGAGCCTGTTTGGCTTTCTTCCTTGTACCCGCTGAGGATTTCTCCACAACTATAGTACTAGCCGCCGGAGTGACGGTGCTCTTCTGCTTTTGCAACCGGGGCTGAGGAGGTGGAGTCTGTTGAGGCAGCGGAGATGGCGGAGTCTGCTGACGTGGTGGAGTCTGCAAACTGCGCTGGAGATGGTTGAGGCAGCGGAGTCTACAGACGCGCTGGAGACGGCTGAGGCGGCGGAGACGGCTGAGGCAGCAGAGATTGACCTGGATTTCTACTCTAAGAAGTCGGTGGCCTTAGCGTCCAATTTGGAAGCACGATGTTTTCCTTTGTCCATAGAGCGGTGCTTTTATTGGCTTCTCCCAGTTCATTCAGATCCCCTTCACATGCAGGGAAGTCAAGCTTTAGGTGGTCAAATCCCTTCATAACTTAATCCACACTGGCAATAGCGTAGCCATCTAGAACCGGAGAGCAATGGTAAGTTGGTCTAGGTCCAGAAGGTAAGCCAAAGCCGACCGCCACCTTCATGGATATGTTCACAACTTTCACCTGGAACTCATAATTTTCCCTCTTCGTGATATCATCCACGGGGTAGCGAGGAGCCATCGTCAGCACATCATCATTAGCCAGGAGCTCCGTGGAAGCCACACTACTTTTCTGCCAAGATGGTGGGACGGTAAAATCGAATTTAGGATCTTCGTCCTGCCGCTGAGATGGGACGGTAGCATCGAATGCAGGATTTTCGACCTGCCGCTAAGATGTGCCGGTAACTTGCTGGCTAAGTGCATTTATTTCCTCACGTTGCCTCCTTAATGTTTCTTTTATCTACTGCATCTGGTCTGCCTCCCTGTCCTTTCTCCTCTAATGGTTTTTATCGGGATATTTCTTCCTATCGTCAGGAAACCTGAGCTTCCATGGAAGGGATCCTTCAGTGCCTCTTGTTCATCCTTCATATTCGTTACTCCCAAGGATGTGTGTCAGCTTGTCGTTCTCTCTATCGGGATAGAATTTCACCTCATGCACATCCTTCGTTGCAGTTTTAATGGCCTTGTAAGGTGATGCAAGATGTTCGTTTGTAAAAATACACTTCCCTGCTTCTGGGTTCAAATTTCCCCCATGCCCGTATAACCAAGACTTTGCTCGTTCGGCCCAATCTGATGTCTCTAGAATGATCCCTTTATAAAATAGGTCGTTCTCAACTTTCTCCCACTTAGGCCTGGCAGCCTTGTAGCCACATGTCCTCGTAACACGGTGATATTTCTTTAGCGCAACATTTGCCTTGTTTATTTCCGAACTTTTCATAGCTTCAGCCGAGGTCTTGAGTCCATAAATTCGTTCCAATGATCTCTTAGTTTCTCATTCGCTCTGGTGAACTCCTAAATTATCCCCATATAATTTATTTTTATGAGAATTCAATTATTTAATATTTCTACTATTCCTACATTCCATAAAAGGATTTTAAATGGTAAATCATTTTTAAATAAATAATAATAATGTCTGGCCTCTAAGACATCGATTGCCATGTTGAGATACACATGTGTGCCAAAAATTGGATCATTTCGATGTAGGGATCACTTTGTTCAGAAACAAAATGGCTACCAAATCGATAGCAAGTGGGTCCGGTTTGACCTACAAGTAAATGATCTAATGCTCATGATTTTTTGAAAAAACTCATTTTTAGACTCATAATATGATGTTTCTTTAGAGATCCAATGTAAGTTTAGGGAGGCTCATCCCCTATCTTCATGCCCGCCATTTTGACCATAGTTTGAAACGAGAAAATTTTGAAACGAGCGTAAGAAATTCAAAGACGGTCCAAACAACGTAAAACCTTCACGTGGTGTCATAATCTGTGACATAGTTGCAAGGAAAAATACCGAACCTAGTATATTGATTGCATCTCTAAAAGTCCTCAAATTGAGGTATCTTGTTCGAGATTTCATTGCTTTTAGGACAAATGACCAATGTTATGGCCAGAATCGTGGCATAGTTTGTGATAGTGTGCCCATATTGTGCATGCATGTGCATCTTGGGATGGTGAACAATGTTGCAAGAGGAATTTTTCCTTTTCGTCACATGGAAAAGTCATTTTCCATTTCACGAGTGCCAAAAATGGGGCGTTTTCTGAAGCAACCACCAAAGGCATAATTCAAAATGCTATCACCCCATTTTTCAAAAATACTAGACCACCTTACATGGATAATGTCCCAATCGGGGTATCTCAAACCTTTCCTTCTAGCCCTAGTGAAAAAGATAAATGTCAGCCGAATCGGTAGGAAGTGGGTCTGGTCTGAACTACAGGTACATGATCTAGTGCTCATGATTTTTTGAAAAAAATCATTTTTAGACTCACAATATGATGTTTCTTCAGAGGTACAATGCAAGTTTAGTGAGGCTCATCCCCTAGGTAAGAATCTTCATGCCCACTGTTTTGACCATAGTTTGAAACAGGCATAAGAACTTCAAAAACGGTCCGAACAATGTAAAACCTTCACGTGGTGTCATATTATGTGACATATAGTTGCAAGGAAAAATACCAAACTTTATATATTGATTGCATCTCAAAAACCACCAAAGGCATAATTCAAAATACATATAGTCACTTGTTTACTAAAATGCCTTGGAGGCCATGAACCTTCATCATGTATGTCCCTTTCTTATGATCGTGTTGGCTGTAACCATGGAGTATCTTCATAATTTAACAAGATGCTTGGGTCGGTGTTCACTATGAAAGACCGAATTTTATCAAACTTGTTATAATCTTCTAGCATGTCTATTTTGTCCTCCACTCCCACGATGTTTCTTTTCCTTGAAAAACTATGTGGCGCTTTGGCTCATCGTATGATGTATTCGTTTGCTTATTTTTTTTTTTTTTTTTGGTTTGGTAGATGATACATTGCAAATGTATCTATAATTTTTGATGTTCCATGCTTGGGTTTATCCACTTTCTTGTGTTTTGTCCACACTTTGGAGTACTTTTCATATGATTTCTTGGACTAACCTATTAACAAGAGCCATAGTGCCAGCTGCCTGTTTTCTGCTGTTTTTGGTTCCAGGAAAGTCAGAAAATGAATATTCTCGGAATTGGACGGGACAAAAGCCAAAGTGCCTATTTTTCCGGAAGTCATCAGATGCCAGAGTACGAGACGGAGACGGGCCAGGGGGCCACCACACCACCTGGCCGCGTGCCCCAGCCTGGCCCGCGCCAGGGGGTGGTCTGGCTAGCCCTGGTACCCCCTCGGCCTCCCCTTTCGCCTATTAGATGCCCTCGGGACAAAAACCCTAAGTATCCGATCAAAAATCTATGAAAGAGTCTATAGCCACCGTCATCTCCATCCCTAGATCAGGAGGGATCTGAAGCTCTTCCGAGCACCCTGCCGGAGAGGGGAATTCACCTTGGAGGCCTTCTTCATCACCATGCGAGCCTCCGGTGTGATGCGTCAGTAGTTCATCCTTGGACTACGGATCCATGTAGTAGCTAGATGGCTGGTTCTCCTCCTTTGTCCTTTCATTTCTAGATCTTGTGAGCTCCGTTCTTGATCAAGATCATCTATTTGTAATGCTACATGTTGTGTTTGCGGGAATCCGATGGATATTGAGATGCTATTTCAGATTGATTATTGATTCTATCATGTCTTGGTTATTTGTGATCTTGCATGCTTTCCGTTGTTAGTAGCTATCTTGGCCAAGTAGATGCTTGCAACTCCAAGAGTTAGTATTTATGCTCGATAGTGAGTTCATGCCTCTGGTAATCTAGGGAAGTGACAGAAATCTCTAAGGTACTAGATGTGTTGTTGCTACTAGGGAGAAAACAACAATCCTTTGTTCATACAACAATCGTATGTTTACTTTACACGCAGTTCGTAAAGCAATAATCTGTTGCTTGCAACTTAATACTGGAGGGGGTTCGGATGATAACCTGAAGGTGGATTATTAGTCATAGATGCAGTTGGATGGCGGTCTATGTATAATGTTGTAATGCCTAATCAAGTCTCAAAGGAGCCAAGATGATTAGTATATGCATGTATTGCTTTCTCGATGTTTGTCAATTGCCCCGCTGTAATTTGTTCACCCAGCATGTTACCTATCTAAGGAGAGCCACCTCTAGTGAACTATGGACCCCGGTCCTTTTCTTTACATACAATCTACAAACTGTTTACTGCTTTGTGTTTACTTTGTGCAAACTATTACTTCCTTCTATTTGATATGTTTAATCCTTTGTTTTTAGCAAAACACGGTGAGATTGACAACCTCATCGCAAGTTGGGGACAGAGTTCTATGGTTGTGTTGTGCAGGTCTCCACGTTGCTACTAGCACCGGTAGTGCGCCCTGCCAAGGCTCAGCTAGCAACACCTTTGGGGTGTTTCCTTGCTCCTACTGGTTCGATTAAACCTTGGTTTCATAACTGAGGGAAACTTGCTGCTGTGCTCATCATACCTTCCTCTTGGGGTTCCCAACGAGCTCTACATCAACACTGCACCAGCATTTTTTTGGCGCCGTACACTGAGCCATTAGTAGACATGTCCTTCACATAGAAAACCCGGGCCACATCATTGGCTAGGACGCATGGTTCGTCTGTGTACCCAATATTGTTGAGATCCACCATTATCATTCTGTACTTCTTGTCTACCTGAACCCTGCCTCCTGTCAGCTTGACCCATTTTCACCGAAACAAAGGGACCTTAAAAGAAGGTCCATAGTCAAGTTCCCATATCTCCTCTATGTAACCATAATATGTGTCCTTTTTCCCATTGTTGTTTGTTGCATCAATGCGAAAACCACTATTTTAGTTGGTGCTCTTTTTATCTCGCGCAATCGTGTAAAATGTATTCACTTTGTCTCATACCCTTGAAAACTCAATATAGTCGAAGATGGTGTCCTGGCCAACAAGTACAACTGATCTCCAATAGTGGTGTTATTCATGAGATGTGTTTGCAACCAACCGTTGAAAGTCGCCATGTGTGCACGTGTAATCGATTCAACAGACTACCCCGAGTATTGGGAGCATAGAATATTCTTGTGTTCATTGATATACGGAGCCACCAAGGTCGAACTTTGTAGAACTTTGTAGTGTGCTTGAATGAAAGAATGCCCGTCTCTACTTATTATTGATTTCTTTCCTAGCGTGCCTTTTCCACTCAGTCTCCCCTCGTGCCACGATTGAGGAACACCAATCGGCTTAAGGTCAGGAATAAAGTCAAGATAGAACTCAATGACCTCCTCTGTTCCATATCCCTTGGAGATGCTTCCTTCTGGCTTAGCACGATTATGAACATATTTCTTTAAGACTCCCATGAACCTCTCAAATGGGAACATATTGTGTAGAAATAAAGTACCAAGAATGGCAATCTCTTTGACTAGGTGAACCAGGAGATGCATCATAATATTGAAGAATGATGGTAGGAACAACAACTTAAAACGAACAAGACATTGGACCACATCATTCTGTAACCTTGGTACACTATCTGGATTGATTACCTTTTGAGAAATTGCATTGAGGAATGTACATAGCTTCACAATGGGTACTCGAACATTTTTCCGGTAGAAGACCCCTCAATGCAACCGGAAGAAATTGCTTCATAATCAGGTGGCAGTCATGAGACTTTAGGTTCTGGAATTTTTTCTCTGCCATATTTATTATTCCCTTTATATTCGATGAGAAGCCACATGGGACATCAATACCGCTCAGGCATTCAAAAAAGATTTCCATCTCTTTTTTTGTAAGACTGTAGCTACAAGGACCTTGATACTTCTCTGGATGTAGGCCATCTTGTTCGTTCATACGTTGATAGTCCTGCCGTGCTTTTGGTGTATCTTTTGAATTCCCATACACACCCAAGAATCCTAGCAGGTTCACGCAAATATTCTTCATCACGTGCATCATGTTGATTGAAGAGCAGACCTCTAGGACTTCCCAATAGGGTAGCTCCCAAAATATAGATTTCTTCTTCCACATGGGCGTATGTCCAGTAGCGTCATTCAGAACAGAGACCGGTAGGACCCTTTCCAAAGGTTACTTCTAGATCCTTGACCATACCAAATACATCATCACCAGTATGGGGGATAGGCTTATTCCGGTGATCTACCTTACATTTGAAATGCTTGCCTTTATTTCTTATGATATGCTTGGTCAGAAGAAATTAAAAATTTCCCAGGTACATAACATTCTTACATTTATGAAAATATGTACCTTCAGTCTCATCTAAACAGTGCATGCATGCATTGTATCCCTTGTTTGTCTGTCTTGAAAGGTTACTAAGAGCAGGCCAACATTGATGTTTACGAAAAGGAACGCTCGCTGGTAAAATTCCTCCTGTTTGTGCTCATCCCACATGTACACCTTGTCTATGCCACAACAATAGAAGTTCTTAAACTAATGGACTTAGGTACACATCAATGTTGTTACCGGATTACTTCGGTCCTTGGATGAGCACTAGCATCATAATGAACTTCCGCTTCATGCACAACCAAGGAGGAAGCTTATAATTACATAGGGTTACACGTCAGGTGCTATGACTACAACTCTTCTCCCTGAAAGGATTCATGCCATCTGTACTTAGACTAACCCTCAAGTTCCTTGCGTCATCTGCAAAGCTCGGGTACTCTCTCTCGATTTTTCTCAACTACGACCCATCAGCGGGGTGTGTCAACATCGAGTCTTTCTTGTGGTATTCTTTGTGCCATCGCAACATCTTGGCATGCTCTTTGTTTCTGAACAAATGTTTCAATCGTGGTATTATAGGAGCATACCACATAACCTTGGCAGGAACCCTCTTCCTAGGGCGCTCGCCCTCAACATCACCAGGGTCATATCGTCTGATATTGTACAGCAATGCATCGCATACCGGGCATTCATTCTTATTCTCGTACTCCTCACCGCGATAGAGGATGCAATCATTAAATCATGCATATATATTTTGCACCTCTAATCATAGAGGGTGGACAACCTTCTTTGCTTCATACATACTGGCAGGCAATTCTTTATCCTTTGGAAACTTCTTCTTCATTATTTTCAGTAGCTTCTCAAATCCCTTGTCAGATAAACCATTCTCTGCCTTCCATTGTAGCAATTCCAGTGTGGTACCGAGCTTTGTGTTGCCATCTTCACAATTCGGGTATAGCAATTTTTTGTGATCCTCTTACATGCGCTTCAACTTCAACTTCTCATTTTCACTTCCGCATTCTCTCTATGCATCAACAATGGCCCGGTGAAGATCATCAACGAGATCATCTGGTGCCTCTTCATCTTCAGCTTCCCCCGTTGCAGTATCACCGTATTCAGGGAACATAGGATAGTTGTCATCATCCTCTTCTACTACATTGTCCACTAGTGGAAAAGGGGCCTTTTGTCCCGGTTTGTAAGGGGCTTTAGTCCCGGTGCCCAACCAGAACAGGTCAATCAGGACTAAATACCCAACCCTTTAGTCCCGGTTGGGATATGAACCGAGACATAAGGGAAATCCACGTGGTCGTTGGCTGGGGCGAGAGGGGAGGGACATTCGTCCTGGTTTGTATTACGAACCGGGATCTATGTGTCTCTACTGCAGCAACATTTTTGGCACTTTTTATACCACGATAGAGAATTCATTTTGTATATTTTCATTTATTTTATTTCCCCTTTATCTATTTCCTTTTTATTTTGTGTTTTGCACTCAGCAATGCAGGAATCATTATATAACATAACATCTCCCGATTATATTACACAGCAAGTGTCGAACATATCACATTCATGCATATATACAATATAAAGTATTTTACGATCCCTATTACATTATCATCATCTTCCGATAGTATTCTTCTTTTGGATCTAGGATCACTGCATCTAAGAATCCTGCAATTTCCTCTTGGCTTGCTTGTACGCGATCCTTTGGTAGAAGGTCGTCCCGCAACTGTTCGATCTAATTTAAAAAAGGAGTCAACATATATGAATGAAACGAAACACAATTGATGGTAATAAAATAAAATTTTCAATATTGTTTACATACTCGAAGTTGTTCTAAATTTCTGCCCTTCTCACATGTCGTCTGAGGAATGAACTCGGAAACATAGTATCCACATAAATTATTTCCGTCTGCCTCCCTCAGACACTTTACGAGAACAGAGTTTAATCAAAATAATAATAATTAAGCATGATAATGGTATCGAAATAGAATCAAAGAGATGCACGAATCTAGGTAGTAGTACTTATATTTAGTGGTTTAAATATAAGCTCCTATTTCCAGGCACCCTTAGCCTTGTTGGTGAACCGCTTCTAAGCACTTCCCGGTAAAGAAAATGAATAAAAGGAGTTATTAATTAATTGATATCAGTAAATGGATGAAAGTTTCCGCTATAATGTCATAATGACTAAAATTACCGCTGGAACATTTTCTGCAAGTTCGCCCACTTAGCAAGGGGTTTACGTTTCGAGTCCATGACTTGTACTACTCCATTGTCAGGTTGAATGATTAGCAGAATAAAATGGAAGCTACGGACGCATAACTCATCAATTATACACTTAACACCAAGTAAACGAAATAGAATGTGTACAAGACAATAACACTCACTCGAAGATGTAAGGAAATAGTATTTCGCTTTTGGTTTCTTGAAACCTTAACACCATTACAATTTTATCCTCTGTTTCCTTGGGATTAAGTTTCAGAGTAAGTTCATGAACCCAATATGGGTCAATGAACCCAATGTAATAGATTTGTCCTCTTCTGCATTCAAGAATCTCCAGCCTGCATAATATAGTGAGTATGATTATATATGCGATAAACAAGGTGAGCTAACTAGAGACTTAATTATAGAAATAATACTTACAGACAATAGGCACTAACGATCGATTTTTTGAGGGCATCTTGATTGTTAGACTAATGTAGTTAAGAAAATTCAATCAGTATCTGGGCATCTCCATACCCGTAATGCTCGTTTTTAACTCCCGGCACTATCCAGTTTTCCCCTTCCTTTGTGGCTTTCATGTACCAATTATGCAATCTTTACATTTTTGTTGGTAGATAGTTGACGTCCTCAGGTTTGACGAGAGGTTTCCCGTACTGGTATTTGTATGCTTCCTCAGCCACGGGGAACTCTAACTGGGCTACATAATGAGCAATAGTCAAACCATGAGCAGCGACCGCTTCTCCGTATAGTGCAACAATTTCTAGATCATACTACTCGTCTGCACCTTTGCTCGACTCCACCCTGGTATCGGAAATCACCTTGAGCGGGGGGAATAATTGGTTTTTCTGTAAATCAAGCTGGGGAACTGAATTCCCGCTTGCACTAATGCTCTTCGACCATACCATTGACTAATGTGACTTGAGAATAGAGCGGTCATAGTCTGATGACAGCCTTGGCTCGGGTTGATGAAGGGTCTTCAACATTTTTTGCACTTTGGCTTTTTCTTCTTTGGTGCTGGGGAACTCTGGCTCTTTCGGTCGCTTGAGGCTATCAAACCATTATTGAGTTTGGGCCTTTGTGATCACCGTATTCTCCTCTTCAGTATAGTCGTACGGTCTCATGGGAGGAACCTTTGGTACTTTTGGGAGGGACTCCAGTCGATGTTTCAATGATCGGTTACTCTTTTTCTTTTGGCCCTGGGCCTTAGTGGGCTGAGATGACTGACGCGGCGGAGAAGACGACTGCGCTGGAGAAAGGGCATGTTGTGGTGGAGACAGCGACTGACGAGGCGACGACAAAGATGACTGATGCGTTGGACACGGGTGAAGCTGCAACGAAGATGGAGTGCTCTGAGGAGTCGATGGCCTTAGCGTCTGATTTAGAAGCATGATGTGTTCCTTTCTGAAAGAACATTTCATGTTTTCCTGTGTTTTGAGTGTTAGATAACAATACCGTGGAGTTTTCTCATGTGCGCTAAGTGTGCAGGTGTTTTGGGGGGCCGGATTATCCACCCCACCAAGGGCCGGATAATCCGGCCTATCTCATCAATGAAACACTGCCAAGGCGCGTTGCTCAGAGTCCGGTCGGATTATCTCCCGGAAAATCCGAACAGGGGCGGTTTTTCCTCCCCAGGCCGGATAATCCGGCATTCGCATGGGCCGGATAATCCGGCCCCTAGAAATCGATCAAGGCTACCAAGGCGCGTCGCTCAGAGTCCGGTCGGATTTTCTCCCGAAAAATCTGAACTGGGGCGGTTTTTCCTCCCCAGGCCGGATAATCCGGCCTTCACATGGGGCCGGATAATCCGACCCCCAGAAGGCGATCAAGGGTAGGCTCGGCGTGTCACTCGGAGTGGGGGCAGTTTATCTGCCGGATAATCAGAGTCTGGGGCGGAGTTTTCCCCAGGCCGGATATTCCGGCCCTCACTTGGGACGGATAATCCGGCCCCCAAAGGCTCCAACGGCTTGGATTTGGAAGGGGTATAAATATCCCTTCTTCCCCAACAAGAAGAACTCTTGATTCACTCGAAATTGTTCAGACCCTTTTTAAGAGCTCCCATTCTAGATCTCCCACTTCAACCACCCGAAGGCTTCGATCTTTGGGGGAATTGAAGGAGGAGACAATCTTCATCGCCATCATGAATCAAGCGCATCAACTCCTCTCGATTCATTTGGAGAAATCCCTGATCTAGTATTCTTGTCAATATCTAGATCTTGTTCTTTGTTATTGATAACTTGTTCTTGTGGCAGCTTGTTGTCATTATGGGAGCCTCCAAGTTGATTGTGGAGTTGTGCCCCGCTAGTTGTGTAAAGGCACCGGTACCCGCCTCGAAGGGTTCCTATAGTGGAAAGGTGGATCAGGCCTTTGGTGGCGGGATCCATCAGAGAACAGGGTGAGGCCTATTGTGGCATGGTGGTCTTAGTACCGCCCACCCCTCCAACGCAGACGTACTTCCCTTAACAAGGAAGGAACTGCGGTAAAACAAATCATTTGTCTCCGTGTGCTTCACTATGGTTCACCCGTTCCTCTTCCACTCGCTCTTTACTCGCTAGTCGATAGGTTTGCATATAGGGAAATTCCACCTAATAGTTTATCTAGAGAATTTACCCATTGTGTTAAGCCTAAAATTGAAAAAGCATTAAAATTTGAAATAGCACCTATTCACCCCCCTCTAGGTGCCCATACGATCCATTTCAATTGGTATCAGAACCCCGGCTCTTTATTCGGGCTTAACCGCCTAAGAGAAGTATGGGTATCAAGGAGAATGGGAATGAGGCTGTGGATAAGGTCACAATGGATGACCTCAAGACGTTGGAAACAACCTTGTTGAAATCCTTTGAGGCCAAGATGGAGGAGATGAATCAAATGATTGCTCATCTCACATCATCCATAGACCCATCTCCATCCTCCTCTAAGGCTGCCACACCATCATCCAAGGATAAGGCTAACACCGGATCCAAGGATGATGAAGTAGTAGGTGAAAAACATAATGGTTCCACCTCCAAGAAGGGAAGTGGTAAGGAGGAATATAGTGAGGTTCGTCACGTATATTCCCCCGACCCACCTATCCCTCATCCTCATATAAACAATAGGGGTGATCCACCCAAGCTTACTGCATCCTCTTTTAATCAATGGCAATTCTTAATGAAGTCTCATGTTTGCAGCTCTTCTATTGAACTTTGGAGGATTATTGAAGTGGGTCTTCATATTGGAGATCATACCAACATGACAAGAAGAGAAGTTGTGGACAGCCAATTGAATGTTATGGCTCTCCACATGATACAGCTCGGTGTGGGTCCCAAGGACATGCCCCACATTGAACATCTCAACACAGCTAAAGAAGCTTGGGACGCCCTCACCGACCTCTTCATTGGGAATGAAAGCATGAGAAGGAATAGGTATGATGCCCTTAGTAATGAAGCTGAAGGAGTGTACATGTTGGGTGGTGAAAACCATGAAGACATGTATAGAAGACTCAAGGGCATTGCAACAACATTTAGAAAGCATGGAGCCACTCACATTGATGATGCATGGATAAAAAGAAAATATGTGAGTGCCTTAATGCCTTTCAAGCCAACGAACTTGAAGAGCTTGCAAGGTATACACAACTACCATCAAATGACATCCAATTAAGTCATGCAAGAAATGGTGTCATTCAAAGTTGCTGCAAAGAACGCTGAAGATGCCCGTGCCCGTGCCATTGGAATGCAAAAGGGGGTCAATGTTGCTCTAAAGGCTAATGTTGTTGAGCAAGATGAGGATGAAAGAGCTTTTGAGGGGGCCCTCCATGGACTGCCCCGATGAAGTCAAACGTGCTCATGGTGAGTACATGGCATTTTACGCAAGGAACTTTTGGAAGGATCCTGCCAAGGCCAAGTCGGAACTCGAGCGCAAGAATGGGTCAAGTGGAAGAAGAGAAAGTGGCCCAAAACTTAGAACATGCTACAATTGTGGAGATAGGCTGCACTTTATAGCCGAGTGTCCTTATCAAAATAGAGAAGACAATGGTGGTAGGCTCATTCTTAAAGAAAAATCCAAGGCGCCTAAGAAGAAGCCATTTATTAAAAATAATGGCCCCTACAAGAAGCAACCCAAGATCGTCTTGGTGGCACAAGAAGAATACTCCTCTGCAAGTGAAGATGAAGAGGATGAAGATAGCTCTCGCGAGGTGGCTGCTATAGCCACCACATCGACTCCATCATCTCTCTTCGACTCGCCAAACGAGAACGTCATCAACAACAATTCCATCTGCCTTATGGCAAGAGGGTCCGAGGTATCAAGTTCTAGCTCTTCATTTCCTAAGACTAATATAAATTTGGATATGGATGATTATGCTAGTCTTAAAATGAAAGAAGAAGTTATTGCTTTGGTATAACTTTTTCACTAACCTACAAGGTGAGCACAAACTTCATTTTGATGCTCTTATGAGTCAACTTGCCAAAGCCGAAGATCTTCTTGAAGAAAAGGGCAGAATTGAAAGAGAAGATGCCTTGGAGATAGCTTCTTTGAAGAATGCCTTGGAAGAAGAAGAGGAAGATCGAGTTCTTTGGAAGAGAGACTCAAATCCATTGAGGAGTCTCATGAAGAAGTTGTGGCTCAGCTCATCAAAGAACGTGACAATGCTCTTGCCAAGGTAAAGAAACTAAAGAAAGAAAAGATTGAATTTGGGGCTGCTCATGCCAGACTCTCGGAGAAGTTTGATAAACTTGACAGTGCTCACAAGGCATTGGAGAGTGATCACTCTACTCTAAATGAGTCTCATGACCAGCTCCAAACTCAATTGAAGATGTATGATGTGCCAAGCACCTCCACATCATCTTATGGAAAAGAAAAACTTGCAAGAGGTTCTCAACACAAAGGTAAAGAAGTTTTAGATGAGATACTGAGCAAGCAAAGGACAAACAATGGAAAAGAAGGTCTTGGTTATATTCCCAAGACAAAGAACAAGAAAAACAAGAAGAAGAAGAGCAAGACTACTCAACCAAAGACTAGCACCACCACCAATGACAAGTCTAATTATGATGGTTTTGCAGGGGCTAACAATCCTAACTTTGAGTTATATTGTGATCATTATGGTGATGTTTATGCTAGTTATGTAGGTCCTTATGATTGTTATATTCCTTGGTCTATTTGGGTCCACAAGACCCTTGTCACTAACATGAGAGGACCCATTGAAAAATGGGTACCTAAAACCAAGAAGTAACTTTCTTGCAGGGCTATGCTTCCGGTGGGTCTAAATGGGTACTCGATAGCGGATGCACGAGTCACATGACCGGAAGCAAGGAGATCATCATGGAGATGCGGCCAAATCATGATCATATAACCGTCTCCTATGGTGACAAGTCAAAATCTGAGGTATTGGGTCTCGGCAAAGTCGTGGTGGCTCACGATATCTCTCTCGTGGACGTCATGCTTGTTGAGACCCTCGGGTACAATTTACTTTCGGTTCGCGCCATTGGTAAGATGGGCTTTGCAGTTTATATTGATGCTGATTTGGTGGTACTCTTGTGGAGCAAGTCTCTAAGAGTCGCTTTTGTGGGATATGTCAAAAATGACCTGTACGTGGTGGACTTTTCAAGGAAAACCACTACAGGCCCGATGTGTCTTTATGGAAAGGCTAACGCGGGTTGGTTATGGCATCGCTGACTAGCCCACGTCAATATGAGAACTTTGCAAAGTCTCCACAAGGGTGGCCACATCCTTGGACTAAAATAAAATGTCTCCTTTGCCAAAGATCGTGTTTGAATGGCTTGTGTTGAAGGGAAAATGCATGACTCTCCTCATCGAAGGAAGACTATTATCTCATCAAAAAGAATCTTAGAGCTCCTTCATGTGGACCTCTTTGGACCTCCATCTCATGCAATCCTTGGTGGGAAGAAATACTGTCTTGTGATAGTTGATGATTACTCAAGATACACTTGGGTTTATTTCTTCAAGTTGAAGAGTGAAACTCAACAAACGGTCATCAACTTCGCCAACAAGGTTCAACGTCAACACAACGTCCCTATTCTGGCTATAAGAAGTGATAACGGCTCTGAGTTCAAGAACTACACCTTAAATGAGTTCCTAAGTGAACAGGGGATAAGACATCAATATTCCGCTGCGTACACCCCTCAACAAAATGGTGTAGCCGAGAGGAAGAATCGGACTCTAATGGACATGGCAAGGTCAATGCTAGCAGAATTCAAGTCTCCATATAACTTCTGGGCTGAAGCAATCTCTACCGCTTGTCATTCATCCAACCGGTTATACCTCCGTAAAATCTTGGACAAGACTCCATATGAAATACTTACCGGTAACAAGGCAAACATCTCATAATTTCGGGTATTCGGGTGTAAGTGTTTCTTTCTCATCAAGGGAGTTTGTTTATCTAAGTTTGATTCTAAGGCTCTAGAAGGTATTTTTGTTGGTTATGGTGCCGAATCCCACACTTATAGAGTCTACAATAAGCTCTCCGGAACTGTTGTAGAATCTTGTAGTGTGGTGTTCGAAGAAATTGATGGCTCCCGTGCGGGGCAAGTTGATGTATGTGATGCAGATGTTGAAATACCCCAAGATGCCATAAGAAGAATGGGCATGGGATTTTTCCGCCCCATTGAGGAACCCCTTGTGGCGGATCGGGAAGGACGATGCTCTACTCATGAGGAGCCCTCATCTACACATACTCAACATGTTCCAACCACGGGAGTAAATTATACACCATCTCCATCAACTGTTGAAGGTCAAGATGTTCCAGAAAGCTCCAGGCCCTGATTATCCTGTCGACACCGGATTATCCGGCCACCCCACTCCTAGCGACCAAACTGCTCCTGGTGTTGAAGAAATCGCTGCAAGCTCTAGGACGGATTTTCCAGCCGGCTCCGGATTATCCGGCCCCTCGCCAGTTCTAGCAAGTCCCTGGCAGCCTGATGAAGATGCTACAATTTCTCCTAGGCCGGATTATCTAGCCTCACCATCAGCCAGATTATCCGGCCCTGAATCACCCGTTGTTCAGGAGCCTCCTGTTATGGCTGTTGACCCACCTCAAAGGCATGCTTCATAACCTCCTATTGTTGTTCATCCGAATTCTAGTCAAGGTCAAGCAAATGATTCCAATGAAGATTCAAGTGATGAAACTATTCCATCAAGAGACAACAAGCCTATTGAACTTCGTCGCAAGGCTCGTGCTGATCGGAACCTTGAGTTAAGGGGTCACACTCTTGACAAGGTTATAGGTGATCTTCGATGAAGGGTTTCCACAAGAAGGGAATTGGCAAGTTTTGGTGAGCATCAAGCTCACATCTCAATGGTGGAACCCAAGAAAGTATTTGAAGCTCTTGAATATCCGGACTAGGTTGTTGCTATGCATGAAGAATTGAATAATTTTGAGCGCAACAAGGTCTGTAAACTCATGGAGAAGCCCAAGGATTGCGGCAATGTTATCGGCACTAAGTGGATTTTTAAAAACAAGCAAGATGAGAATGACATTGTCGTGAGGAACAAGGCAAGACTTGTGGCACAAGGCTATTCCCAAGTTGAGGGCATTGACTTTGGCGAGACCTATGCTCCTGTGGCTCGGCTTGAGTCCATTCGTATCCTTCTTGCTTATGCTGCCCATAACAATTTTAAATTGCAGCAAATGGACATCAAGAGTGCTTTTCTTAATGGTCCTCTACATGAGTTGGTATATGTAAAGCAACCCCCGAGATTTGAGGATCCTAACTTCCCGAACCATGTCTACAAACTCGATAAGGCACTCTATGGCCTTAAACAAGCCCCACGTGCGTGGTATGAGCACCTTAAAGAGCTTTTGTTAGACCGTGGCTTCGAAGTTAGGCAAATTGATCCCACTCTTTTTACTAAGAAGGTTAAGGGGGAGATCTTCGTATGCCAACTATATGTAGACGACATCATCTTTGGTTCTACTAATAAAGCTTTTAATGATGAATTTTCAAAGCTTATGACTGACAGGTTTGAGATGTCTATGATGGGGGAATTACGGTTCTTTCTTGGATTCGAGATCAAGCAACTTAGAGAAGGAACCTTCATCAATCAAGCTAAGTACATCCAAGACATGCTCAAGAGATTCAAGATGACGGATCTTAATGGTGTCGCCACTCCGATGCAAACAAAATGCCACCTCGAACTTAACCCCCATGGTAAAGATGTGGACCAAAAGGTATACCGTTCCATGATCAGCTCTCTTATTTACCTCTACGCATCTAGACCCGATATTGTGTTGAGTGTGGGGGTGTGTGCAAGGTATCAAGCAGCTCCTAAAGAAAGTCACTTAGTGGCGGTCAAGAGGATCTTCCGATATTTGGTTCATTCCCCTAACTTTGGTCTATGGTATCCCAAGGGCTCCAGTTTCTCTCTATGTGGTTATACTGATTCAGATTGGGCTGGCGATAAGGATGATCGGAAATCCACTTCTGAAGCTTGTCAATTCTTGGGAAGATCTTTAGTGTGTTGGTCATCTAAAAAGCAGAATTGTATCTCTCTCTCCACCGCCGAAGCTGAATATGTTGCTGCTGCTAGTGCCTGCACTCAGTTATTGTGAGGAAAACTTTAAAGGAATACGGTGTCAATTGTGACAAAGTGCCTCTTTTATGTGACAATGAAAGTGCAATCAAAATTACATACAATTCGGTACAGCACACAAGGACAAAGCATATTGAGATTCGGAATCATTTTATTCGAGACCATGTTGCTCGAGGCGATATTGATCTATCTTTTGTGAGCACGAAGAACAACCTTGCTGATATTTTCACAAAGCCACTTGATGAAGCAAGGTTATGCTACTTGAGGAATGAGCTAAATGTCATTGATTCCAGGAGCTTGTCTTGATTACCCATGCACTCACTCATACATCTCAGCCTTATTTGGTCTAGATGTGGGCATGGATATAGGGGAAGTGTGTTCCTAATTAATTGGGCTAACCCTCCCTCCATAATGCTGAAAGAAAGTTAAATAATTTCTCTTAATATCATTTTGTGATATGTGAGCTTATTGCTGAGTATTGGTCATGAACCCAAGATATATCTTTGCGGTGTCATACCATACACTCCTACAAGGTGGCTTCGGCCACCGCCCTCTTCCATGAGGAGAGTTGGATTTTTGTGGATCTTTTTGGTTGTTTCGGCTCATCTCATGTTCTTATGGGAATCACACTCAATTTTGGCTCTAGCATCGCTCTTCTTCCTTTTTGGCGTCACGATGCCAAAGGGGGAGAAGTAGTTCTATTAGGTCTTCGAGGATTTGCATGGGTCGGGCACAAGCATTTGCACTTTTTCCTATTCGTCGGTTTCTCGCTTGTGCCCATTTAGCATTGAACTTTAATTTGTGGCTTGTGTATTTGTTTGAGACTCTGTGACGGTGGATGTCTGGATGTCTGGATTTATCTCATGGATTATGCTTATGAATTCATCTTTTCATATCCTATTATGCTAGGAATCTATATCGATGAAGGCGCTTATATTGGTTATCACGTTGATAATTGTGGCTATTTCAAGGACGCCTCTCTCCCTATCTCGGTGGTATGTTATGTTGTTCATATGTCAATGGAATAGATTCACACCTATTTGTGTGCATTTGTATTCAAATGCAACTTTCTAATATGCACACATTGAGGGGGAGTCTCTTCCATGTTTTTGTTGGTGGTCTTGTGATCCTTTCCTGCAAATCCTAGTATTGTCATCTAACACCAAAAAGGGGGAGATTGAAAGAATATTTCATGTTTTCCTGTGTTTTGAGTGTTAGATAACAATACCGTGGAGTTTTTCTCATGTGCACTAAGTGTGCAGGTGTTTTGGGGGGCCGGATTATCCGCCCCACCAAGGGCCCGATAATCCGGCCTATCTCATCGGTCAAACGCTGCCAAGGCATGTCGCTCGGAGTCCGGTCGGATTATCTCCTGGAAAATCCAAATTGGGGCGGTTTTTCCTCCCCAGGCCGGATAATCCAGCATTCGCATGGGCCGGATAATCCGGCCCCCAGAAATCGATCAAAGGCTGCCAAGGCGCGTCGCTCGGAGTCCGGTCGGATTTTCTCTCGGAAAATCCGAACTGGGGCGGTTTTTCCTCCCGAGGCCGGATAATCCGGCCTTCACATGGGGTCGGATAATCCGGCCCCCAGAAGGCGATCAAGGGCAGGCTCGACGCGTCACTCAGAGCGGGGGCGGTTTATCTACCGGATAATCAGAGTCTGGGACGGAGTTTTCCCCAGGCCAGACGGCCCTCACTTGGGCCGGATAATCCGGCCCCTAAAGGCTCCAACGGCTTGGATTTAGAAGGGAGTATAAATATCCCTTCTTCCCCAACGAGCAGAACTCTTGATTCACTCGAAATTGTACAGACCCTTTGCAAGAGCTCCCATTCTAGATCTCCCACTTCAACCACCCGAAGGCTTCGATCTTTGGGGGAATTGAAGGAGGAGACAATCTTCATCGCCATCACGAATCAAGCGCATCAACTCCTCTCCATTCATTTGGAGAAATCCCTGATCTAGTATTCTTGTCAACATCTAGATCTTATTCTTTGTTATTGATAACTTGTTCTTGTGGTAGCTTGTTGTCATTACGGGAGCCTCCAAGTTGATTGTGGAGTTGTGCCCTACTAGTTGTGTAAAGGCACCGGTACCCACCTCAAAGGGTTCCTATAGTGGAAAGGTGGATCAGGCCTTTGGTGGCGGGATCCATCAGAGAACAGGGTGAGGCCTATTGTGGCGTGGTGGTCTTAGTACCGCCCACCCCTCCAACGCAGAGGTACTTCCTTTAACAAGGAAGGAACTGCGGTAAAACAAATCATGTGTCTCCGCGTGCTTCACTACAGTTCAGCCGTTCCTCTTCCACTCACTCTTTACTCACTAGTAGATAGGTTTGCATATAGGGAAATTCCACCTAATAGTTTATCTAGAGAATTTACCCTTTGTGTTAAGCCTAAAATTGAAAAAGCATTAAAATTTGAAGTAGCACCTATTCACCCCCCCCCTCTAGGTGCCCATACGATCCATTTCACTTTCGCAATAGAATGGTGATGTTTTTTGCTTCTCCCAGTTTAGTCACATCCCCTTCACTTGTAGGGTAGTCGAGCTTGAGATGCGGAATCCATTCATAACTTCATCCACCCCAGCAATAGCATAGCCCTGTGGAACCGGACAACAATGGTAAGTTGGTACCAGTCCAACTAATGGTAATGCATAGCTGACCACCACCTTCATGGTTATGTTGACAACTTTCACATGTAGCTCACAATGTGTCATCTCCGTGATATCATCCACTGGGTAGCAAAGATGAGCCATCGCCGGTGCATCATCATCATCACCCGGGATCTTCGTGGAAGCCATGTTGCTTTTGCGATTAGTGAATGGGTCGGTAGCATCGAAGGTAGCTTCGTCTACCATGTGCCGTTGAGATGGGCCAGTAGTACCTTGCTGGCTAAGTGCGTCAAGTTGATGCTGCTATCGCTTTAATTGTTCTTCTATGGTGTGCATCTAATCTGCTTACTTCATTACTTCAATTTCCTCCCTTTCCTTTCTCCCGTGATGGCTTCTATCGGGATATTTCTTCCTGTCGATGGGAAACCCAAGTTTTCATGGTTTGGAGCCTTCTGTGCCTCGTGTTTGTCCCTCATGTTCAGGGTTCCCAAGGGCTAGTGTGAGCTCGTCATTCTCTCTATCGGGAATGAACTCTCCCTCTTCAACAGACTTTACTGCATTTCTAATATCTTTGATGGGTATGGGAGTTTCTTTATGTCTTATGTTATATATGCACTTCCCTTCTGAGTCCAATGTACCCCCATGCTCGTAAAACCAATTCCTTACCTGTTCGATCCAATTATATGGCTCTGGACTGATCCCTTTATCAAGCAGGTCGGCTTCGAGTTTCTCCCACTTAGGCATGCTAGCCTTGTAGCCACCTTGCCCCTTAGTATGGTGATACTGTTTTTTAGCAGCATTTTTCTTATTCGTTTCAGACCTTTTCTTATCTGGCTCCGATGTCTTATATGCCACAAATTCAGCCTAGTAGTCTTTTAGCTTCTCATACGCTCCAGTGAATTCCAGAGTCTTATCTTGCACAACATAGTCAAGGTGCAATCTTTTCTTCTAGTTATTGAATTGCTGGGCCATCTTCTTAAGATCCCACTCCTTGACTTTTTCCTCCATGATTTTCTTTAGATCCTCCTCATTTGGAATCTCCTCATTTGGATCCACCTGATTTGGATCCACCTCTAGCGTCGGTAGGGTGAAAGTAACCATGAGATTTTTCCAAAGCATATCTTTGGCTAAGCGCTGACATATTGAAATCTCGTCTCCTTTGGCTTATTTCATTATCCGACGATGATCGGGATGTAGTCCCAAACAATAACTTTGCATTGCCTTACAATTTATTTATAGCATCAATGGGAGCCTTCGGTTCACCGTCTAGAGCGACTTCTTCGATCTTATACCTTTCATGGTATCCCAACTTCCTGTTTCGGCCTCGTTTCTTCTTTCTAGAAGATTTGCTCGATCCAGAGGGCTAAAAGAAGAAAGAGCATTAATATATGTATATTGACAGTGGAGGCTTAATTAATTAATATATATATGCACCTCGCCGGATTTTGTATTATTTAATGTTCGACCAGAGTCGTCGGATTCTCCCTCACCAGAGCCATCTCTTCGGTCGAAATCCAGATCTCCATCATCGGAGTTGTTTAGATACATCGAGGTGACATCGTTATCGATATGTCCTCCCTCATTGATCATATCCTGCAGCACCATTTCCTTTTCTTCGTCTCTTGGTTCCATAGTTTCTGCAAAAGGAGAAAGCGGATGAGTCGAAGCGGCCAAGCAGGAGGTTAGGTAGGCGAGATTTGAGGGGTTACGGTGTCATGGTTTGACGACGAGATCATCTTAAATATAACCCTAATACATGCTTGACAATTTAAATGGGGTCCGAGGGATATAAACCGTAATTCGAAGAAACCCTAATATATGACGCGTGTTATCGGGGACACGGCTAAGTACTTAGTTTTACACCTAGCAGCGGTTGTACACTTTACTCATATGACCTGGTCGACCAGCTCGTACTATGACATGCATATTGAGTCATGATAGGGAGAAGCTCAAGAAGAGACAATTCGGGAAGTAGTTCCCCAAGCCCATCCACGCATCGTACCAACCTATAATATTTCACTACATCTCTGGATACGAAGAGCTCGGTTCACCACGACCTACTAAGTCCATCCATCCACCCATAACTCACTGGCATATGGCTATACACGTAAGCTACCAAACAAAGACACTAATCATTTCTCTGAAACCTGGGTGGGCATCCACAGGTGAGATACTCAGGTAAACCATAGACATGGGCCCGGTATTCACGAACCAAGCATTTACCAATTTCACCCAGAGAGTTCATTAATTAAGTTGTTTTCAAATTTTCTAACACATCCTTTCAAAACAATCATGGTGTAATCCACCTCGCCTACATAAGCACATCTAAGGACATCTACTTACGGTGGCTCACCTAACAAGGAAGACTACGACTATAATAGGATATAGCATAACAATAAATATTCATAAACTTGCAAATATGAAAACAAAGCTACAATGCATATAGAAAATAAATAGGACTTTTATGAAGCTCCACTTACCTTGGTAGTTGTCGGAGTAAAACACACAGTCTTGGCAATCACAAGGTTCACAATCCTCACAATCTACATGAAACTAATTCAACCAAGTAAATAATCCACACATAGAGATCAACAAGTGCAACACAATGTATGCATGGCTCTTTAATAAAAGTTTCACTAGTTTAGTTATGTTCTCTGATCAATATTCTTACTGAATGAATGCATGGAAAAACCTTTAATGCATCAATACAAGTTATGTAATTTAGAGAACTATTTAATAGGCTTTAAATCAAAATACTAAACATCTGTTGTAGACAGCGCTGTTAAAACTTTACAAAAATACTACTCGGCAGACACTAAGATTTTGTGCCAGGGGCAAAAAGAATTACGCCAAAAAGATATGCATATCTTTTTCTGTAATTTTTATACTACTTTAAGCCTTTTAATAAACTTAGAAAATTACATATAGCAGACCTGTAATATTATTACAAAATTAAATTCTACGTATTTTTGTGATTTCAACGGTATTTTATTTATATTTTCTGACCAGTAAATCTTTTTCTATGAATTTTTGAAGTTTTAAACATTTTCTAGAATTTTAATTATTTAATAAATAATTTATTGCGTAGTCAACGCTGACTGTGTGGGTCAGCGTTGACGCGGCGCCACATGGCGCGATGTGATTTAGCGGTACCGGGGGTGGCTTCTGTGCCGGCCGTTGCTCCTCCTCGCGATGGCGACTGGCGGCTAGAGCGATGCGGCTGGCGGAGCTCCGGCGGCAGATATGGTGCCTCCGATGGTCCTGTGCGGAAGGGGACAGGGTCAAGGCGGCGCGGCATGGGGCGGCTGTGCGATTTGAAGGGAAAGGAGGAGGGGGCGGTCAGACGGCGTCGGTGCGGTTCTTACCGAGCTCCAAGGCAGCGCGGCGGTGGTCCGATGTCTGGCATGCACGTTCGACGGTGGCTGCGGACGATGGCGCCGGCGATAGAGCGGGCGACAACGGTGGTGGTCCATTGGTGGCATGCGCGGACAGCATGTCGGTGTCGTGGGGATCCTCGGGGCAGCGGCACGGCGTTAGGACTTAGTAGAAATGAGATGGTGAAGGAGAAAGGAAATGGCGCATGGTTATATACGGGAGGGCCTTTCGTCCTGCTTGGTGGCTCTAACCGTATGTTCTTTTTTTTCTAGGCAATAAAGCGGCGCACGCAGAGGACTTTAGTCCCGGTTGTTTGCATAAATCGAGACTAAAAGTTCTTCTTTCAAATGTTTTTTAAACTTTTCAAATGTCCTCGCCTTATTTCTTATTTAGGTGTTTAAATTTGAAATGACTTGAATTTGAAAAACTTTATGTTTTCTAAAATAATTATTCTAACTATTCAAACTATTAAATTTGAAAGGTTTTAAATTTGAAATTTCTAAAATGGTTTGAATTTAAAATGGTTTAAATTTAAATTTGAAGTTTGAATTTGAATAACTAATCCAGAACCATTTTCTGTTTTCTAAAATAATTGTTCAAACTATTCAAACTATTAACCATTTTGTCATTTTCAAATAAAAATGCATTAACTGATAATTGTTGCTTTTTTGAATTTGAAAAAAATTCAACATGAAAAGTGTTTGAATTTGAATAACTAATCCAGAATCATTTTATATTTTCTAAAATAATTGTTCAAACTATTCAAACTATTAACCATTTTGCCATTTTCAAATAAAATGCATTAACTAATAATTGTTGCATACTATAGAATCTGACAAAATTTCAACATGAAAAGTGTTTGAATTTGAATAACTAATTTAAAACCATTTTCTTTTTTCAAACTGATAGGAGAGGCGGGGTAAAGGTAGATGACAAATACAGAATGAAAACAGTGGATCTCGACAATCTTGGGTATAGAGACGAACCATTCGTTCTAGCCAATTGCTTAGTCATAATCATGTCTATCCCTATAGTACACATCTTCAGGGTCATCTTTCGAATCGTCTTTGTCGTCATCACTATGGCATATTCCAAGGAACCTCAGCCCTTCCTCGGCTTGTGCACGGGAGAACCAGGGACCGTCAACCATGGCATATTCCGGGGGCACCTTCCACTCCGGTCTCGGATTCATGACGCGCAGGGGAGTGGGCTCCTGGACTACGAAGACGCTACACCCGTGACCTTCACCACCGCCACCCTTCTTGTGGCTTTGCAGTAGGTGCAAGTGCGGGTACCACAAGCGAGGATGATCTCCCTCAGTGATATAGCACATCACACCAGCGATAGTCTGGTTTGCCCACCACAGGCGATGATCGGCTTTGTTGTGGTTCACCGGGAGCAGGCCGTCACCCTCGTACCTGGCGAGCTCCCTTTCCTACCGATTAACAAAGAAGGCATTCCAGGTGTCGTAGTTGTCGGGATCCCAATAGGGATCCATTCGCTTCTCCGGCGTGAGTTATAGGTAGAAGTGGTTCGTGATGGCCGCTTGGCTGGCGGAACCTTGAGGCAAAGGAGGGACAGGAACTCATCCAACACTCAGCATCCAGTCAGCGGGCAGTCGGTAGCCCGACGGGCATGGGTACATGGAGGCGCACAACGCCTCGATCTCCTCGAGTGTCAGAATGGCCCAGTATGAAGTGTCCATTATTGTGAGAGAGGAAGGTGTGGATGTGTGGATAGCTATGGCGCAGTCGGCCTAGATAAGAGGGAAAGGGCGGGAAAACATGGCGGAAAATGGTGGGAAATGGCAAGAAATATCTTTACTCCCGGTTAGTGGCTCCAACCGGGACTAAAAGGCCTAGTTAGAGGGAAAGGGTGGGAAAAGATAGCGGGAAACGGTGGGAAATGGCGGGAAATATCTTTAGTCCTCGTTAGTGGCTCCAACCAGGACTAAAAGGCCCCGTTAGAGGGAAAGGGCAGGAAAACATAGCGGGAAGCGGTGGGAAATGGCCGGAAATATCTTTAGTCCCGGTTAGTGGCTCCAACTAGGACTAAAATGTCCGGTTAGAGGGAAATGGCAGGAAAACATAGCGGGAAGCAGCGGCAAATGGCAGAAAATATCTTTAGTCCCAATTAGTGGCTCCAACCGGGACTAAACGTCCCGGTTAGAGGGGAAGGGCGGGAAAATATAGCGGGAAGCAGTGGGAAATGGCGGGAAATATCAGTCCCGGTTAGTGGCTCCAACAGGGACTAAAACACCTCAACAAGGGTGAGTGTCGACATTATGTCGTGAGTGTCGACACTATGTTGTGCTTCTTAATCTATTAATAGGCATCCTTGTGAAGTTATCAACTACAAACATGATGGTGCGCGAGAGCATGGACACCACTACGGCCAGCTTGAGGGAGATGCCTAAGGATCCAGTCCTCACGCATCTTCCACAAGATGGCCATAGAGGCACTCCCTAGTATGTGAAATTAGTTAGCTCTCCTGTGTATTGATCTATCTAGAGAATTTATCAACTGCAAGATAGTGTGTGCCGAGAGCAGGGACACCACTATGGCCAACTTGAGGGAGATGCCTAGGGATCTAGTTCTCAGGCATCTCCCACAAGCTGGCCATAGAGGCACTCCCACAAAACAGCGGGCATGAAGATAGCGGATGAGCCTCATTAAAACTTGCGTTGGATATCTGAAGAAACATCATATTTTGAGTCTAAAAATGATTTTTTTCAAAAAATCACGATCATTAGATCATGTACCTGTAGTTCAAACCGGGCCCACTTCCTACCGATTTGGCAGCCATTTGTTTTTTCACCCGGGGATGATTGAAAGGTATGAGATCTCCCGATTGGGAGATCGTCCATGTAAGGTGGTCTAGTATTTTTGAAAAATGGGGTGGTACTATTTTGAATTAGCATTTCGGTGGTTGCTTCAGAAAACGACCCTTTTTTGGCGCTCAAAAAATGGAAAATGACTATTTCGTGGATGAAAAGGAAAACTTCCTCTTGCAACATTGTTCACCATCCCAAGATGCACATGCATGCACAATATGGGCACAGTATCACCAACTATGCCTCGATTCTGCACATAACATTGGTTATTTGGACCGAAAGCCATGAAACCTCGAACATGATAGGTCATTTTGTGATGGTTTTTTAAGACATAATCAATATACCAAGTTAGGTATTTTCCTGGCAACTATGTCACATAATATGACACCACATGAAGGATTTACATTGTTCAGACTGTTTTTGAATTTCTTATGCCCGTTTCAAAATTTACCCGTTTCAAACTACACGTACACAATTTGAGGCTGGCCAGATTTGAACTAGATGTACACAATATGAGGCCATAAACCCATTTTGGCATATGTCCCTTGCTTATGATTGCTTCGGCCGTAACCATGGAGTATCTTCTTTACTTAACGGGATGTTTGGGTTAGTTTTCACTATGAAGGGTGGAATTTCATCAAACTTATTATAATCTTCTGACATGTCTGTCTTGTCCTTGACTCCCAAGATGTTTCTTTTCCCTAAAAGAACTATGTGACGCTTTGGATCATCGTGTGATGTATTCGTTTGCTTTTTTTTTGTTTTTTGGGTATGGAGGACATGTCCTTCACATAGAAAACTTGAGCTACATCATTGGCTAGGACGAACGGTTCATCTCTGTACCCAACATTGTTGAGATCCACTATTGTCATTCCGTACAACTGGTCTACCTTTACCCCTTCTCCATTCAGGTTGATCCATTTGCACCGAAACAAAGGGACCTTAAAAGAAACTCCATAGTCAAGTTCTCATATCTCCTCTATGTACCCGTAGTATGTTTCCTTTTGCCCATTCTTGTTGGTTGCATCAAAGAGGACACCACTGTTTTGGTTTGTGCTCTTTTTATCTTGGGCGATCGTGTAAATGTATTCCCATTTATCTCGTACCATTGGAAATTCAATATAGTAGAAGATGGTGACCCGGCCAACAAGTAGAGCTGATCTCCAACAGTGGTGTCATTCATGAGATGTGTTTGCAACCAACTGCCGAAAGTCTTAATGTGTTCATCTCTAATCCAGGAGTCGGGCTTTCTTGGGTTGTTGGAGCGTACAATATTCTTGTGTTCCCCGATATACGGAGTTTCCAAGGTGGAATTCTGTAGAACCGTGTAGTGTGCTTGTGTGAAAGATTGTCCGTCCCTACATATCATTGCTTTCTTTCCCAGCATGCCTTTTTCCGCTCAGTCTCCCCTCATGCCGCGATTTAGGAACACCAATCGTCTTAAGGTCAGGAATAAAGTCAACATAGAACTCAATGACCTCCTCTATTCCATAGCCCTTGGAGATGCTTCCTTCTATCCTAGCACAGTTATGAACATATTTCTTTAACACTCCCATGAACCTCTCAAAGGGGAACATATTGTGTAGAAATACAGAATCGAGAATGGAAATCTCTTCGACTAGGTGAACCAGGTGATGCGTCATAATATTGAAGAAGGACGGTGGGAACACCAACTCAAAACGAACAAGACATTGTACCACATCCTTCTGTAACCTTGTCAGAATATCTTGATTGATCACCTTCTGAGATATTGCATTGAGGAATGCACATAGCTTCACAATGGGTACTTGAACATTTTCCGGTAGAAGCCCCCTCAATGCAATCGAAAGCAACTGTGTCATAATCACGTCACAGTCATGAGACTTCAGGTTTTGGAAATTTTTTCTACCATATTTATTATCCGTTTTATATTAGACGAGAAGCCAGACGGCACCTTGATACTGTAAAGGACTTCAAAAAATATTTCCTTATCTACTTTCGTAAGAGCGTAGCTGGCAGGACTGAAGATGCCCTTTATCCGTCTTGTTATGTGAATGCATGTTCTTTGGGTCTTTCATACATTGTTGGTCCTCCCGTGCTTCTGGTGTATCTTTTATCTTCCCATACACGCTCAGGAAGCCTAGGAGGTTCATGCAATGATTCTTCATCACGTGCATCATGTCAATTGAAGAGCAGACATGTAGGACTTTCCAATAGGGTAACGCCCAAAATATAGATTTCTTGTTCCACATGGGCGTGTGTCCGGTAGCGACGTTGTTCGGAACAGATTGACCACCAGGACCCTTTCCAAAGATTACTTCTATGTCCTTGACCATACCAAATACATCATCACCAGTAGGGAGGTCAGGCTTCTTCCCGTGATATGCCTCACCTTTAAAATGCTTGCCTTTCTTTCTTACTTGATGATTGGTCGGAAGAAATCGACGATTCCCCAGGTACACAACCTTCTTACATTTATGCAAATATGTAGCTTCAGTATCATCTAAATAGTTTTTGCATGCCTTGTATCCTTTGTTTGTCTGTCCTGAAAGGTTACTAAGAGCAGACCAATCATTAACGGCTACGAAAAGCAAAGCTCGTAGGTCAAATGGCTCCTCATCCCACACACATACAGCTGGTTTTCCCCACAACTGTAAGAGTTCTTCAACTAATGGTCTTAGGTACATATCAATGTCGTTGTCGGGTTGCTTCGGGCCTTGGATGAGCACTGGCATCATAATGAACTTACGCTTCATGCACAACCAAGGAGGAAGGTTGTACATACATAGAGTCATAGGCCAGGTGCTGTGACTGCAGCTCTGGTCCCCAAAAGGATTCATGCTATTTGTACTTAGACCAAACCATAAGTTCCTCGCGTCACCTGCAAATTTCGGGAACTCTCTCTCGATTTTTCTCCACTGCGACCCATCAGCGGGTGTCTCAACTTCCTATCTTTCTTACGGTCTTCATTGTTCCATCACAATAACCTAGCATGCTCTTTGTTTCTAAACAGACGTTTCAACCTTGGTATTATAGGAGCATACCACATAACTTTAGCAGGAACCCTCTTCCTGGGAGGCTCGTCATCACCATCAACATCACCAGGGTCATCTCGTCTGGTCGTATACCGTAGTGTAGTGCATACCGGATATTTATCTAAATTCTCGTACTCCTCACCGCGGTAGAGGATGCAGTCATTAATGCATGCATGTATCTTCTACATATCTAATCCTAGAGGGCAGAGAGTCTTCTTTGCTTCGTACGTACTCTCGGGCAATTTGTTATCCTTTGGAAGCTTCGACTTTATTATTTTCAGTAACTTCTCAAATCCCTTGTCAGATAAACCAGTCTGTGCCTTCCATTTCAGTAATTCCAATGTGGTATCGAGCTTTGTGCTACCATCTTTGCAATTTGGGTACAACAATTTGTTGTGATCCTCTAGCAGGCCCTCCAACTTCAACTTCTCCTTTTCTGTTTCATAGTCGCTTTGCATTAGAAATGACCAGACCAAGATCATCAGCGGGCTCATCTGATGCCCATTCTTCACCTCCTTCTTCATTTTCTTCCATTGTAGTATCACCGTATTCAGGGAACATAGGACGATAGTTGTCATCATCCTCTTCTTCTTCATTGTCTTCCATCATAACCCCTCTTTCTCCATGGTTGGTCCAACAATTATAGCTGGGCATGAAACCTCTCTGAACCAGGTGACCGCGAAGGATTTTTGAGGAAGAGTACTCTTTGACATTCCGACAGTCAACACATGGACAACACATAAAACCATTCTCTTTGTTTGCCTTAGTCACATCGATAAATATATCCACGCCTTGAATGTACTCGGAAGTGTGTCGGCCACCGTACATCCATCCCTACCGGTTCATCTGCATCATATAATTAAGTTTATAAAAAACCATTACAGAACATCATAAATAGTGAAATGACCACTTTACATCGACACATGCATTATTATATCAATGTCAGATAAAAGGATAAGGTTGCTAACCTCGATCGAGGAGGAAAGGAAGAGGACAAAGGCTTAAGTGTGGCTCGGGCACCTCATATCATTTTTGTTTTGTGTGAAATCAAGCGGTATCATTCTCTTAGGCATTTCATCGAACAGCTAATGTGCATAGGAAAAACTAGCACACACACCTCATACCTTCCACCAAGAAAAAACAGAGAGAGAGGCTAGCTGGGGTGGCGTATTTATTAGGCGAACTATTCATCCATTACGAACCGGGACTAGAGGTATGCGGCAGGCCACGTGTCTAAAGCACGACCTTTAGTCCCGTTTCGTAATACGAACCGGGACGAATAGTCTCTTACGAACCGGGACATATGCCCCCGACTCCCTGCGATGCTCGGGCCGCTCGAACCGGGACAAATGCAAGCATTAGTCCCGGTTCGTGGCGGAACCGAGACAAAAGCTATGGGACGCTCCGAATGAAAGGCAATTTTTCTACTAGTGGTCTTCCATCATATCCCCTCTTTCTCCATGTTTGGTCCAACAATTATAGTTGGGCATGAAACCAAACCGAAGCACGTGGGTGTGAAGGGTTCTCGAGGAAGAGTAATCCTTCTTATTCTGATAGGCAACACATGGAAAACATATAAAACCATTCACACTGTTTGCCTCAGCCACACGGATAAAATTATGTAGGACCGTAATAAACTCGGCAGTGCGTCGGGCACCGTACATCCATTGTCGGATCATCTACATTATATAATTAAGTTTATCAAAAACCATTGCAGAACATCTAGAGAAATGACCACTATACATCGACACATGCATTGTATCAATGATAGATGAAAGGACAAAGTTGTTAACCTCGATCAATGAGGAAAAAAAGAGGAGAAAGCTTAAGTGTGGCTCAAGCACTTTATAGCATGTTTGTTTTGTGTGAACTCAAGTGGCATCATACTCTCATGCATTTCATCTAGCACCTCTTGTGCATAGAGGTGAAAAACAAAGCAGCATACACCACTTGTGCATGAGAGAGGGAAAACAAACCATCTCACATAAGTATGTGAGGTTGGAGGTATATGTATAGGAACATGGACCTTTAGTACTGGTTCGTACCACAAACCGGGACTAAAGGGGTTGAGACAAGCACGAAACCCCTTTAGTCCCGGTTCGTGGCACTAAAGGTCTCACTCAAACCGGGACGGCGTCCTGGCCTTACGAACCGGGACTGATCGCCGGGTGGCTCCGAAATGGAAGCCCTGTTTTCTACAAGTGTCAAGCCGCCACCGCGCCACGGGCGCTATGGCCGCCACCATGCCATGGGAGCTCCGGCCTCCACCGTGCCGCCTGCCGCTTGCAATATAAGGGTGTTTTTCGAGCCACGACGCTTAATCGATCTCCTCTTAATTATTTTAATATTTAGATTTAAAATGTGTGATCAGGATTTAATGAAATATTATTAATTACTAAACGGTTTAGTTCGATTGTCACGTCTCATATCTACTGTATGTGTCCATCAGTAGAAAATGTGCAAAGCAATTATTATTTTTCTCAGGAACACATCCGGTAGGAATAGCCGACAAAAACAGAGAGAGCTAGACGTGTTTAAGAGAGAGAAAGGAGACCATCGGGGGAAGAGAAAGCAGTGTCCAGTCTTGATGTAGGCCCAGGCATTTAATGCAGCAACAAATATGGAGGGAAACAATTGGCGAAAGTCAAAGAAACGGTAACACTATTCTTTAAATTGTGTGTGTGGATGCGATGCCGGTGCCGGCCGACGCATATAGAAAAGAGTTTTCAGATAGAAAATGATGTACATCCCCTAGACGACCATCATCCGGGTCGACCGCACAGAACTCTCCTCCCGCTTCTTTGTTTTTTCGATCGATCCACATGGCCCATGCGCTTGGCCCTGCTGGCCGTGCTGCCTGCCGTGCTCGCGTGCCTAGCCGCTGCTCGTCGCTGGCTTGTTGTGCCACACCCGCCGCGGGCCATGCTGGCCGCATCGCTGCTGCGCGCTCCCGCCGCCGCACCTGCCTGCTGACCGTGCTTGCACGCGTCGCCGCGCGCTGCTGCAGACCAGCCGCAAGCTGCTGCTAGTCATGCGATGCTGGCCGCGCACCCCCGTGCTGGTGCCGCTACTGCTAGACACGCGCCACTGCTGCTGGTCACTTGTCCACTGTCAATACCCGGATTTTTAATCCCAGATGCCCGTTATGCCATACCTTGTAATCCCAGGATTATCATTTTTGTGAGACATGACGGATTGGATATCACAGTACATCATCCATTACAAACCATACATAAGGTCTTACACAAATAAGGATCTCATGATCCAGTCTTTAATACAACAAGCAGCGGAAAATAAAAGATAAGCGTAGCGGTGGGGTCCATCTTCAGGGGCACAGGCAATGCTGACAAAGGCAGATAGTCCTAGTTATCATAGCCGTCCTGATGACCATCCTCCTGATAGTCTCCTTCATATTCTGGCCATGAGAAAAGCCAGGGACAAAAGCCATGAGTACTCTTTAAGTACTCGCAAACTACTATTAACATGTACTATAGTTCTAAGTTAAAGTGCTAAATCTAAGTTTAACTCTAAAGTTAAGTTTGAAACCTAAGCTGAGTTCAGAAGCAAAGAAAGGTAAAGTAACGTTCTAGAATCACTTAAGTTGGGAAGCTATTATCATAAACACAACCCTGTTGTGGTCAAGTCAAAGTTCATCATTCATTTCAAGTTATTTAGAAAACATCTGACAACGAAACAGTATGGCCATTCCAACTGTCCATAACAGCGGACGCGGATATTCGAATAGTTTGACACTCTGCAGAGGTGGTACACTTTCACCACAAGATTCGATACATCTGTCAGGGATAAATCTGAATCATCATACTTAGTATGCAGATAATCAAACATAACCTTCCCTTTACACACTCTAGTATAAGCACCTCTCCTATGAGCATGGCCTCCCAACCATGACCATCAGTCATCTTGGGCACTGCATAGGTGGACATCATTGAGAGGTAGCCTCAGCTCAGACCTCTCTCGGGAGGGAACTAATACTAATGCATATAAATTTCTAGCTAATCCTTACCCAATTCAGGTAATGTGGTTGTACGGTAAATTTGGAATGATATCGCATCTGAATCCAACCATCAGTTTTATAAAAGGGTTAAGGCTCATGCCTCATCATTTTCATCATCATAACCAGTTGTGTTTCTCAAAACATGTCAAAACATCTCAATAGAATGACTCATCATTCCAAGGTTTTCACAATTCACTTTCACCACTTGTTCCCATCTAAAGTGACTCAAGTTTTTGATCTACTCTAAAATACTAAGTTAAGAGTGTTCACTAAGGTGGAAGGATGGGATCAATCTCATGCCATAGAATGACATCTAAAGGTTTCTAAGTAGGTCAAGTTTTATACTTTTTATGCTACCATCAAAATAAGTAAAGAACTTTGTGTAAACTAAGGGGGTAAAACTTGTCAATAAGACTTGAGGTACTAATAGTTAAAGGGGTGTGATCAAAGCATGCTTAAGGCATCTTTGCTAAACCATCTAGTTTGTTTCTAGTTTGCTAAGCACTAAACTTGCAAGGGTTAATCTTGGGTATTGCTAGCTTGCTAAGGGTAGCTTGCACTATTAATGTTGGCTTGCTAAAGTATGTTTTGCAAGGGTTAGCTTGCCAATAATAGCTTGCCTTGGTTGATGCAGTGGTTGAAGTTTTCTTCGTCTTCGTCTAGATAGCACTCCTCCTCCTCGTAAGCTTGGTCGGTACTATCTTCTATAAATACATACGGAATAGACAATCACCAAACAATACTTAACTAGGCTAGATAGCATTCTAAGACACACAATTGATGATCTATTATCATCACAAGTTTAATTCAATAGTTCCATTCTTTTTAATTTAGAAAAGTAATTTCTACTCATTGAAAATTTAACTAAGATTTAATATTCACCACTTAAAATATGGGATCATGTTGACACATGTCATCACCACATATTCTAACATGTGGGAATGAGATTTAAGGGTTGGATCAATATTACTTTGGTTTAAGTTCATTATTTAATGATTTAAAGTGACTAGAAATGCCTATATAGCATTATTTTGGTACTAGTCCAAAGTCACTGCATGTAAACCTTAATATTATTACGTATTTAGATAGATATGATGAAATGTGATTTTTAAGAGTTGGAATCAACTCAAAAGCTAACTTGGTTGATTTTATAAAAATGTTGCAAGTTGCAAAAGCTTCTGTTTTGTTATTTTTATTAGGAGAGATATATAACTCTAATTGAATTAAGTCCAACGGCCTTGGATAGATCATTTCAATACCTTTCAGACAAAATTAGTTTCATGCAATTTGGATTTCTAAAACTCTCTGAATTGATTTTCAAACTAGGGGACAGAAACTAGATTCAAACTAAATAGAAAAATCTTAATTTGAACGGGTGGGCTAGCGTGGGAAAAGACTTGGGCCGGCCCAGTGGCGCTCCGCGGCGCGGGGCTCAGCTGACAGGGGGGTCCCACTTGTCAGCGGCACTTAAAACGCGAAACGGTACGCGCGCTGTGGGCCGTAGGATTAGAAAAGGAATCTACGGCTGAGGGTCGTCGTCGACGACGAACAGGTCACCGGCGAGCTCGAACCCTAGCGGCTCGGTGGGGGTCTGCTGGGGACGTACCGGGGCTCCAGCAGGGTCGGCGAGGCAGGCAAACGAACTGGAAGACGACGGCGAGGCGAGGCGTGGTTGCGGTGGAGCTTGGGGTGGTCGCAATCAGCGGCGCCCTTCTCCTCCCGAGGCGGCGGCTCCGGCACCAATTCCGGCGAGCTGCTGCTCCCTTTGCTCCGGCGAGAGGTGGGTGAGGTTCAGAGAGGTGAGGGGAGTGGAATGGTGTGGAGAGAAGAGGCTGGGGAGGGCTCCTTTTATAGGCCCGACGGTGAGACCGAGCGGGATGGGCAGTCAACGGTGGCGACATGGCTACGGCAGGGTAGAGGCATGGCTGAGGGTGGCGATCGATGGGCGGTTCCCTGGCGGTGCTCTAGGAATTGAATGCGGCCGTAGGGGCGATGGCACGCGGTCTGGGCGAGGTGGCGCTCTGAGAGGCAGAGGCGGCGGTGTCCACGGCGAGTGGTGGCTGTGAGGCTTTGGGCGGCCAACGGGGGTGTCTGGGGTGTTCTCCAGGTCGTGGCGGAGCGGCGGGCGCGGGCTGCGGCCAAGAGGCGGTCTGTGCGAGTAGGGATAGAGCGCGCTCTGGGGACGGCGTCGGCATGCTCAACCAGCTCCGGGCACGGCAGTTCCTGGCCGCTCTGCCCTCTGTCTCTGGCCTGGGGCTGGTTGGGCGGTGGAGGTGGACCACTAGCGGTGTGCTAGACATGGCGAGAGAGGTTGGAGAGGGCTGCTGCTGCGAGTGCACGGTCGGCCGGTGAGAGAGGGCTTGGCATGGCAGTGCAGTGCAGCTAGGGGGTAGGGAAGAGGCTGGGGTTGGTCTGTTCAGGCTTGAGGGGGACAAGATGATCAAAGCACATTGCAATTGCTAGACAAAATCAACCCAAAACAGTATTAGTTAGGCCAATATGATCTTGCCAGCAAGGTGTTTGATGAAATGGCCAAAAGAGAAAAAGTTTTGAATTTTGGTTTCAAATTTTTTGAGTGATCTCCACTAGTGCTAGGTAGTCTCTGGTTGCAAGGGTTTTGAAAGTGGAGCTCAAATAGATGGGTTTTGAAATAGGGGTGATCTATGCATATGCATTAGATTCAATTTTCAATTGTCATTTAAAATAAGTAAAAGAATGTTTTTAGCAGATCAAAAGGTGGGACTTGGTACCTCATTATGTGTACTAGCAAGGGGTACAAAGACCAAGAATTGTTTCTCTTAGGAATTGAGTACTAGGAATAGCCAAAGTAGTGTAGTGGATTAAAATGGCCAAAATGACCATTCCTCCTTTTTAATTCTTTTTGATTTCATTTTCTTTAGGAAAAGTTTGGGGAATGATGTAGATGATGTTTAAATCACCTAAGAAACATTTTACAAGCATTGGATCACACAATCATGGCAATTCAAAACAACTCCTATTTTAAATGCACACACATATGAATACTTTCATATTAAATTTGGAAAAGTTTTTGTTAACCCCATTTTTGGATGATTTGATCTTGATAAGCTTGGATTAAAGTTTTGGGATGTTACAAACCTTCCCCCCCTTAAACAAAATCTCGTCCCGGGATTTACAAGGAAAACTAGGAACTAAAGAGATCTGGGAACTCTGTCCTAATGTAATCTTCTCGCTCCCAAGTGGCTTCTTCCTCGGTATGGTTGCTCCACTGAATCTTGAGAAACTTGATGCTTCTAGTCCTGGTGGTTCTGTAAGCTTCTTCTAAGATACGGATGGGTACTTCCCGATAGGTCAGGTCATTGTTGATTTCCACAGCTCTGCGATCGATGTTCTTGAAAACTTTAGTCTTCTCGGGCACTTCCAGGCATTTGCGAAGTAATGAGATATGGAACACATTGTGGATGGCGGACATCTCTTCAGGCAGTTCCAACTGATACGATAATTCTCCTCGACGGTTCAGAATTTTGAAAGGTCTGATGTATCTGGGGGTTAACTTTCCCTTTAGACTAAAGCGTTGAGTTCCCTTTAATGGTGAAACCTTGAGATATACAAAATCTCCGACATTGAAAGTCAGGTCTCTCCTTCTCTTGTCAGCATAGCTCTTCTGTCTGGATTGGGCGGTCTTGAGGTGCTCACGGACTTTGTGAACTTTCTATTTTGCTTCTTGGAGAATGTCGGGTCCAAAGATCTAACTCTCTCCTACTTGCGACCAATTCAAAGGGGTACGACACTTTCTTCCGTATAGGAATTCAAATGGTGCCATCTACAAACTAGCTTGATAACTTTTGTTATACGAGAATTCTGCGAAAGGCAGGCAGTCTTCCCATTTTGATCCGTATTCCAACACACAATCTCTAAGCATATCCTCCAAGATCTGGTTGACTCTCTTAGTTTGTCCATTTGTTTGCAGGTGATACGCTGTGCTGAAGTTCAACTTGGTTCCTAATCCTTGCTGAACTTTCTGCCAAAATCATGAAGTAAACTGGGTTCCTCGATCTGAGACGATGGTCTTGGGGGTTCCATGCAGACTAACAATCCTAGAAATATACAACTATGCTAGTTTTGCACTCTAGTAGATAGTCTTAACAGGTATGAAGTGGGCTACCTTGGACAGTCTATCAACGATGACCTAGATTGAGTCATTTCCCCTACTAGAAGTAGGCAAACTGGTGATAAAGTCCATTTCGACGGAATCCCATTTCCATTCCGAAATCTGCAATGGTTGCAATAGTCCTGCAGGTCTCTGATGCTCTGCTTTGACTCTTTGACAGATGTCACATTTGGCGATGTAGCTTCCGATTTCTCTCTTCATCTTGTGCCACCAAAATTGCTCTTTCAAATCCTGATACATCTTTGTTCCTCCGGGGTGGATAGAATAAAGAGTATCATGAGATTCCTTCATGATAATTTCCTTCAGCTCTGAATCTGCTGGCACACAGATACGTCCTTTGTACCACAGTACTCCTTCTTCGTCTTCGGTGAATCCAGGTACCTTTCCTGTACCAATATGACGTTTGATTCCGTCGATACTTTCATTTCCCTTCTGGGCTTCCTTGATTTGGCTAATCAAAGTGGGTTGAAGTTCAATGTTATCTAGGAATCCTTTGCTAACTAACTCAGTCCTGAACTGCTCCAACTCCTCATACAAACTTGGTTGTTTCTCCTTGATCATGGTGTTAAGCCTACACGGCAATCTGCTAAGGGCATCTGCTACCACATTGGCTTTGCCGGGGTGATAGTGAATGTCAAGGTCATAATCCTTGATTAACTCTATCCATCTTCTTTGCCTCATATTCAGCTCCTTCTGAGTGAAGATATACTTCAAGCTCTTATGATCCAAGTAAATCTCACAGCGATTACCCATCAAGTAATGACGCCATGTCTTAAATGCTAGAACCACAGCTGCTAGCTCAAGATCATGGGTTGGATAGTTTTGCTCATGCTGCTTCAGTTCTCGAGACAGATACGCGATGACTTTGCCTTCTTGCATCAATACACATCCTAGGCCAATCTTGGATGCGTCACAATATACATCAAACGGCTTCTTGATGTCTGGCATGATCAAAATTGGCGCTGATATCAATCTCTTCTTCAGCTCCTGGAAACTGGCTTCACACTTGTTTGTCCATTCAAACTTCTTTTCCTTCTTCAACAATTGGGTCATTGGTCGGGCTATGCTCGAGAATCCTTCTACGAACTTGCGGTAATATCCCGCTAATCCGAGAAATGAACGGACTTGGGTCTGATTGGTTGGGGCTTCCCATTCTTCGACATCTTTGATCTTGGTGGGATCAACAGAGACTCCTCCGGCAGACACAATATGTCCTAGGAATCCTACTTCTTTCAGCTAAAACTCACACTTGCTGAACTTGGCATATAACTGATGCGCTCTCAGGGTTTCTAGGATGATTCTCAAATGTTGCTCATGCTCTTCTTCCGACTTGGGGTAGATAAGGATGTCGTCGATAAACACAACTACAAACTTATCTAGGAAATTCATAAAGATCTTATTCATGAGATTCATGAAATAAGCAGGGGCATTGGTTAATCCGAAAGACATAACCGTACTCGTATAAACCATAGCGAGTAGTAAAGGCGGTCTTCGGAATATCCATTGCACGAATCTTAAGTTGGTGATAACCAGTCCTAAGATCAATCTTTGAGAATACCTAGGCTCCGGTCAACTGCTCAAATAGATCCTCTATCTTTGGCAAGGGGTACTTGTTCTTGATGGTGGCATCATTCAACTTTCTGTAATCTGTACATAGACGATTGCCGCCATCTTTCTTGTCGACGAATAACACTGGTGATCTCCATGGCGATGCGCGTGGTTGAATCAAGCCTGTTGCTAACATGGCATCCAACTGCTTCTTCAGTTCCACTAACTCTGAGGGGTTCATGGTATAGGGTCTCTGGGCTATAGGTACGGTTCCGGGGATTAGTTCGATAATGAACTCAATATCCCTATCCGGGGGCATACCTGGCAATTCATCTGGGAATACGTCGGGGTATTCACAGACTACTCTGACTTGGTCTATGGTGGGCAGGGCTACACTCTTGTTGCACTTGAATTGACGGGGTAAGGTTTCATAGATATGCTCTACTGTTAATCCAGAACTACTGTTCATGGTGATGGCTTTCTTAGCACAGTATATCAGTCCTTTATGCCTTGACATCCAGTCCATACCTAGTACTACTTCCAATCCTTTGGTTCCAAGTACAATTAGGTTGGCATAAAAATCTATCCCATGTATTCTGATAGGTACAACTTTGCAAATTTTTCTAGCTTTTGTAGTTGAACTGGGGATTTGAACTATCATGACATGCTTCAAGTTGGTTGGGTGAATCTTACTAGTGCATACAAATTCTTCGGTGACAAATGAATGCGATGCTCTAGAATCAAACAATACTCTTGCTAAAACTGAGTTGGCAGAAAACATACCCAGCACTACATCTAGCGCTTCCTGGGCTTCTTCTCTGTTCATGTGGAAGAGACGACCATTGCGGTTGTGAGGGTTCCCTGGGGCAAATCTCCTTCCTGGTTGAACACGACGCTGCTGCTGAGCTAGGGCATTCACAGGGGCATTGGCGGCAGTCTTCTTGGGACACTCATTGGAGTAGTGACCCTTCACTCCACACTCGAAACAAGTGATCTGGTACTTGTCCTTGACAGCGACAGGCACAGCATTGCTGCCAGTTCTGGGTGCAGTGTTGTTGTTGTTGTTGTTGTGGTTTTTGCTCTTGGGAGGGGCACGGTTGAAATTGTTGGCATTGCCGGAGTTGTGATTGTTTCCTCCGGACTTCACATTACCTCCGCTACAGTTGGGGTAGCTGGGGCGAGGATTTGGGGGTCGGTTGTTCCTTGGTGCATATCCTGGTGAGGGGTTGGGACGGTACTTCTAGTGACTACTGGATCCAGACTGCTGCATCATACGACGCTTGCGGTTGTTGTTTGCCTGGTTAATCTTCCCTTCCATCTGAATGGCAGAGTCGACTAGCTCTTCGAAATCCTGGAAACAGATGTTGACAAGGACAGTCTGCATCTCATCATGCAGTCCGTTCAAGAATCTCTCCTTCTTGGCCTCAGTGTTGATCTCATCTGGTGCATATCTGGCAAGTGACAAGAATCTCTCACGGTACTCCACCACAATCATTCTTCCTTGCTTCAATTCGCGGAATTCATCTCTCATCCTATTGACGAGACCTTGTGGCACGTGGGTGCGGCTGAACTTGACTTTAAATGCTTCCCAAGTCATCACCTGGCCATGGTTCATATTGCGGATGCTATTCCACCAAGCTCTTGCATCTCCTGCCAGATAGTGGGTGGTGAAGAGAACTTTCTCATTTTCATCAACTCCTGCAACTTCAAGGTTGTTTTCCATGGTCTGTAACCAGTCATCTGCATCTAATAAGTTCTCAGATTGGTTGAAGATTGGGGGATTTGTGTTCTGAAAATTCTTGAGTTTAGATCCATGTGATCCTGATTTCCATGTCCTTGGTTGTTGAGAGCCATTTGGGTGATCTGCTGCAATGTTGCTAAGTTGGCTTGACGCTCGGCCCTGCTTGCTTCACAGTCCATGATGAGATTCTGCAAGATCTGCAGCATTGGGTCCTGCGACGAGCTGCTCCCTCCTTGGTTTCCAGGAGTCATCTGAAGATTGAGCTAGATATAGGGGTAAGAGGGAAATTCTAAGGTTCATGGTTTTGGGTTTTCAAAGCTAAAACATTGAGTTAGACTCGGGTTTTTCAACTAACTTCATTTTCATTCATGCAAGCAAGCACCCGATACAACACACACCACAACAATCAAAGGGGAAAACAGATGGTTTGAAGAACCATTCTGCAAGCTACGATACAATGAGATGATACATCTCATGCTAAGACAGTGCTCTAGTGCATCTACTCATGTCGATGAAGTCGGAGTCTTCATCATCAGTGTAGAAGTCCACAGCATCTTCTTCCAGAAAATCATCATCGTTGTTGAGGTAAGAATCCATATCTCCCTGGATGTCTTCACCCTCATCTTATTCTTCCTTGGCGGCAAGCTGAGCTTCCTGCTCCTTGACGGTCTTCTCGAGGTCGGCCACCTTCTTGCGAAGATGGGCGATGGTGTGATCCTTCTTGGCACGCTGGCGGCGAGGAGACTGGCGATCTTGGACGAGCAGTGTGAAAGTCTAGGCCTTCTGGTCGGCGATGGCACGGTTCTGGTTGGCTAACTCCCTGGCATTGTCTAGTTCCTGCTGTCTGTCATGAAGCAAGAAGTCAAGGTTCTCCACTTGACGCCTCAATTCTGGGTGACTTGGCATCTCCAAAGGAATTCCCATGAAGTCACGTCTTGCATAGTGGGCAAAACGGGTTCCTTGGATCTTGTTGACGCTGAGGGCACATAGACGTGCGAGAGCTTCATGCATTTCCCTGGCTAATCCATCTAGCCAGTTGTTCTCTCTTACGGAGAACTGAATTCTTCCAGAAGTTGGTGCTTCGATGCTTCCTTGAAGATCCGCGTTGACTAGCCATTGTAGGTCTCCTCCTGGGGGTCCTGGAAGTTGAGCTCCAAGAAACTCCGGATGTGGGCGTCCCAGTAACTCTAACAGTGAATCCAGATCCCTCTCGAAGATCAGCTGACCTCCGTTTCCCAATTGGTAAAACTTGCTGAACTGAGTCTCCATCTACAAGAATTAAGGATGAGGAAGTTAGTGAAGTGATCAAGTGTGTCAAATTTTAAGTAGTAATGTAAGAATTTTGAGGAACATGAATTTTTGAGAAAGAATAAGTCCACAAGGGTAAGAGGGGAAATAGTTTTTCAGAAATACTCACTTTGGTTTTGAAACTAAGTTTTTGTTTGACGTCCATTCTAACTAGGGTCTCCTATGGTTAGGATGGCTCTGATACCAACTTGTCAACACCCGGATTTTTAATCCTAGATTCCCGTTATGCCATACCTCGCAATCCCAGGATTACCATTTTTGCGAGACATAACGGATTGGATATCACAGTACATCATCCATTACAAACCATACATAAGGTCTTACACAAATAAGGATCTCATGATCCAGTCTTTAATACAACAAGCAGCGGAAAATAAAAGATAAGCGTAGCGGTGGGGTCCATCTTCAGGGGCATAGACAATGCTGACGAAGGCAGATAGTCCTAGTTATCATAGTCGTCCTGATGACCATCCTCCTGATAGTCTCCTTCATATTCTAGCCATGAGAATAGCCAGGGACAAAAGCCATGAGTACTCTTTAAGTACTCGCAAACTATTATTAATAGGTACTATAGTTCTAAGTTAAAGTGTTAAATCTAAGTTTAACTCTAAAGTTAAGTTTGAAACCTAAGCTGAGTTCAGAAGCAAAGAAAGGTAAAGTAACGTTCTAGAATCACTTAAGTTGGGAAGCTATTATCATAAACACAACCCTGTTGTGGTCAAGTCAAAGTTCATCATTCATTTCAAGTTATTTAGAAAACATCTGACAACGAAACAGTATGGCCGTTCCAACTGTCCATAACCGCGGACGCGGCTATTCGAATAGTTTGACACTCTGCAGAGGTGGTATACTTTCACCACAAGATTCGATACATCTGTCACGGATAACCTTGAATCATCATACTTAGTATGCAGATAATCAAACATAACCTTCCCTTTACACACTCTAGTATAAGCACCTCTCCTATGAGCATGGCCTCCCAACCATGACCATCAGTCATCTTGGGCACTGCATAGGTGGACATCATTGAGAGGTAGCCTCAGCTCAGACCTCTCTCGTGAGGGAACTAATACTAATGCATATAAATTTCCAGCTAAGCCTTACCCAATTCAGGTAATGTGGTTATACGGTAAATTTGGAATGGTATCGCATCCGAATCCAACCATCAGTTTTATAAAAGGGTTAAGGCTCATGCCTCATCATTTTCATCATCATAAACCAGTTGTGTTTCTCAACACATGTCAAAACATCTCAATAGAATGACTCATCATTCCAAGGTTTTCACAATTCACTTTCACAACTTGTTCCCATCTAAAGTGACTCAAGTTTTTGATCTACTCTAAAATACTAAGTTAAGAGTGTTCACTAAGGTGGAAGGATGGGATCAATCGCATGCCATAGAATGACATCTAAAGGTTTCTAAGTAGGTCAAGTTTTATACTTTTTATGCTACCTTCAAAATAAGTAAAGAACTTTGTGTAAACTAAGGGGGTAAAACTTGTCAATAAGATTTGAGGTACTAATAGTTAAAGGGGTGTGATCAAAGCATGCTTAAGGCATCTTTGCTAAACCATCTAGTTTGTTTCTAGTTTGCTAAGCACTAAACTTGCAAGGGTTAATCTTGGGTAATGCTAGCTTGCTAAGGGTAGCTTGCACTGTTAATGGCGGCTTGCTAAAGTATGTTTTGCAAGGGTTAGCTTGCCAATAATAGCTTGCCTTGGTTGGTGCAGTGGTTGAAGTTTTCTTCGTCTTCGTCTTGATAGCACTCCTCCTCCTTGTAAGCTTGGTCGGTACTATCTTCTATAAATACATACGGAGTAGACAATCACCAAACGATACTTAACTAGGCTAGATAGCATTCTAAGACACACAATTGATGATCTATTATCATCACAAGCATCACAAGTTTAATTCAATAGTTCCATTCTTTTTAATTTAGCAAAGTAATTTCTATTCATTGAAAATTTAACTAAGATTTAATATTCACTACTTAAAATATGGGATCATGTTGACACATGTCATCACCACATATTCTAACATGTGGGAATGAGATTTAAGGGTTGGATCAATATTACTTTGGTTTAAGTTCATTATTTAATGATTTAAAGTGACTAGAAATGCCTATATAGCATTATTTTGGTACTAGTCCAAAGTCACTGCATGTAAACCTTAATATTATTACGTATTTAGATAGATATGATGAAATGTGATTTTTGAGAGTTGGAATCAACTCAAAAGCTAACTTGGTTGATTTTATAAAAATGTTGCAAGTTGCAAAAGCTTCTGTTTTGTTATTTTTATTAGGAGAGATATATAACTCTAATTGAATTAAATCCAATGGGCTTGGATAGATCATTTCAATACCTTTCAGACAAAATTAGTTTCATGCAATTTGGATTTCTAAAACTCTCTAAATTGATTTTCAAACTAGGGGACAGAAACTAGATTCAAACTAAATAGAAAAATCTTAATTTGAACGGGTGGGCTAGCGCGGGAAAAGACTTGGGCCAGCCCAGTGGCGCTCCGCGGCACGGGGCTCAGCTAACAGGGGGGTCCCACTTGTCAGCGGCACTTAAAACGTGAAACGGTACACGCGTTGTGGGCCGTAGGATTAGAATAGGAATCTACGGTTGAGGGTCGTCGTCGATGACGAACAGGTCGCCGGTGAGCTCGAACCCTAGCGGCTCGGTGGGGGTCTGCTGGGGACGTACCAGGGCTCCAGCGGGGTCGGCGAGGCGGGCAAACAAACTGGAAGACGACGGCAAGGCGAGGCGCGGTTGCGGTGGAGCTTGGGGTGGTCGCAATCAGCGGCGCCCTTCTCCTCCCAAGGCAGCGACTCCGACTCCAATTCTGGCGAGCTGCTGCTCCCTTTGCTCCGGCGAGAGGTGGGTGAGGTTCAGAGAGGTGCGGGGAGTGGAATGGTGTGGAGAGAAGAGGCTAGGGAGGGCTCCTTTTATAGGCCCGACGGTGAGGCCGAGCGGGATGGGCAGTCGACGGTGGCGGCATGGCTACGGCGGGGTAGAGGCATGGATGAGGGTGGCGATCGATGGGCGGTTCCCTAGTGGTGCTCTAGGAATTGAATGCGGCCGTAGGGGCGATGGCACGCGGTCTGGGCGAGGTGGCGCTCTGAGAGGCAGAGGCGGCGGTGTCCATGGCGAGAGGTGGCTGTGAGGCTTTGGGCGGCCAACGTGGGTGTCTGGGGTGTTCTCTAGGTCGTGGCGGAGCGGCGGGCGCGGGCTGCGGCCAAGAGGCGGTCTGTGCGAGTGGGGACAAAGCGCGCTCTGGGGATGGCGTCGGCATGCTCGACTAGCTCCGGGCGCGGCGGTTCCTGGCCGCTCTGCCCTCTGTCTCTGGCCTGGGGCTGGTTGGGCAGTGGAGGTGGACCACTGGCGGTGTGCTAGACATGGCGAGAGAGGTTGGAGAGGGCTGCTGTTGTGAGTGCACGGTCGGCCGGCGAGAGAGGGCTCGGCATGGCAGTGCAGTGCAGCTAGGGGGTAGGGAAGAGGCTGGGGTTGGTCTGGTCAGGCTTGAGGGGGACAAGATGATCAAAGCACATTGCAATTGCTAGAAAAAATCAACCCAAAACAGTATTAGTTAGGCCAATATGATCTTGCCAGCAAGGTGTTTGATGAAATGGCCAAAAGAGAAAAAGTTTTGAATTTTGGTTTCAAATTTTTTGAGTGATCTCCACTAGGGCTAGGTAGTCTCTGGTTGCAAGGGTTTTGAAAGTGGAGCTCAAATAGATGGGTTTTGAAATAGGGGTGATCTATGCATATGCATTAGATTCAATTTTCAATTGTCATTTAAAATAAGTAAAAGAATGTTTTTAGCAGATCAAAAGGTGGGCCTTGGTACCTCATTATGTGTACTAGCAAGGGGTACAAAGATCAAGAATTGTTTCTGTTAGGAATTGAGTACTAGGAATAGCCAAAGTAGTGTAGTGGATTAAAATGGCCAAAATGACCATTCCTCCTTTTTAATTCTTTTTGATTTTATTTTCTTTAGGAAAAGTTTGGGGAATGATGTAGATGATGTTTAAATCACCTAAGAAACATTTTACAAGCATTGGATCACACAATCATGGCAATTCAAAACAACTCCTATTTTAAATGCACACACATATGAATGCTTTCATATTAAATTTGGAAAAGTTTTTGTTAACCCCATTTTTGGATGATTTGATCTTGATAAGCTTGGATTAAAGTTTTGGGATGTTACAAACCTTCCCCCCTTAAACAAAATCTCGTCCCCAGATTTACAAGGAAAACTAGGAACTAAAGAGATTTGGGAACTCTGTCCTAATGTAATCTTCTCGCTCCCAAGTGGCTACTTCCTCGGTATGGTTGCTCCACTGAATCTTGAGAAACTTGATGCTTCTGGTCCTAGTGGTTCTGTAAGCTTCTTCTAAGATACGGATGGGTACTTCCCGATAGGTCAGGTCATTGTTGATTTCCATAGCTCTATGATCGATGTTCTTGAAAACTTCAGTCTTCTCGGGCACTTCTAGACATTTGCGAAGTAATGAGATATGGAACACATTGTGGATGGCGGACATCTCTTCAGGCAGTTCCAACTGATACGATACTTCTCCTCGACGGTTCAGAAATTTGAAAGGTCCGATGTATCTGGGGGTTAACTTTCCCTTCGGACTAAAGCGTTGAGTTCCCTTTAATGGTGAAACCTTTAGATATACAAAATCTCTGACATTGAAAGTCAGGTCTCTCCTTCTCTTGTCAGCATAGCTCTTCTGTCTGGATTGGGCGGTCTTGAGGTGCTCTCGGACTTTGTGAACTTTCTCTTCTGCTTCTCGGAGAATGTCGGGTCCAAAGATTTGACTCTCTCCTACTTGCGACCAATTCAAAGGGGTACGACACTTTGTTCCGTATAGGAATTCAAATGGTGCCATCTGCAAACTAGCTTGATAACTGTTGTTATATGAGAATTCTGCGAAACGCAGGCAGTCTTCCCATTTTGATCCGTATTCCAACACACAAGCTCTAAGCATATCCTCCAAGATCTGGTTGACTCTCTTAGTTTGTCCATCTGTTTGCGGGTGATACACGGTGCTGAAGTTCAACTTGGTTCCTAATCCTTCCTGAACTTTCTGCCAAAATCTTGAAGTAAACTGGGTTCCCCGATCTGAGACGATGGTCTTGGGGGTTCCATGCAGACTAACAATCCTAGCAATATACAGCTCTGCTAGTTTTGCACTCTGGTAGGTAGTCTTGACATGTATGAAGTGGGCTACCTTGGACAGTCTATCAACAATGACCCAGATTGAGTCATTTCCCCTACTAGAAGTAGGCAAACCGGTGATAAAGTCCATTCCGACGAAATCCCATTTCCATTCCGGAATCTGCAATGGTTGCAATAGTCCTGCAGGTCTCTGATGCTCTGCTTTGACTCTTTGACAGATGTCACATTTGGCGATGTAGCTTCCGATTTCTATCTTCATCTTGTGCCACCAAAATTGCTCTTTCAAATCCTGATACATCTTTGTTCCTCTGGGGTGGATAGAATAAAGAGTATCATGAGCTTCCTTCATGATAATTTCCTTCAGCTCCGAATCTGCTGGCACACAGATACTTCCTTTGTACCACAGTACTCCTTCTTCGTCTTCGGTGAATCCAGGTACCTTTCCTGTACCAATACGACGTTTGATTCCGTCGATACTTTCATTTCCCTTCTGGGCTTCCTTGATTTGGCTAATCAAAGTGGGTTGAAGTTCAATGCTAGCTAGTAATCCTTTGCTAACTAACTCAGTCCTGAACTGCTCCAACTCCTCATACAAACTTGGTTGTTTCTCCTTGATCATGGTGTTAAGCCTACACGGCAATCTGCTGAGGGCATCCGCTACCACATTGGCTGCCCAGGTCGTCTGTCAGTCTGTGCGACTGAGCAGCAGCAAATCCAGGGCAGATGAGCGTGCTTTCACAGATGGAGGCGGTGCATGTCACCGCCACGGTGATGGCGTGGTATAGGTATCCAAGAGCGGAACCACACTCGTAACTAGTAGAAAAAGGGTCTTTGGTCCAGCACCCAAATGCCATCGATCCCGGTTCGGTTCCGCAATCGGGACCAATGCCAGGCACCTGTCCCGGTTCATGCCGCCTGGGCATTGGTCCCGGTTCATCCCTAAGAAATGGTCCCGGTTCGTGGAATGAACCGAGACCAATGCCCCCACGACGCACACGTGGCGCTCTGCGGAGCATTGGTCCCGGTTCATGCCACGAACCGGGACCAAAAACCCTGAACCCTGAACCCTGAATCCCTAGGTTTCGATTCTGACCTAGGAACCTAGGGATTCAGGGTTCGGCCACGTTCCCAACCCTCGCTGTGACAGAAATTGATCCGGGACAGAGATCTAAATCGAGACGGAAAGATAGTTGCATTTCATTAATTCAACCACGAATTCTTCCTAAACAAAGGTGCGATTTCACATCCTACATTAATTCAACCACTAGTCAACAATTTTTCACTTCCGCTGCCGCTGTCCTCTGAGCCGTCGGCTTCCTCGTCGTCGTCAGATGGAACCTCCACGATTTTTGCATTGTTCGCGAGACGGAGCACCTCTTCGCGGCGAGCAGCGGCGATGATGGTGTACTTGGTCCATCCAGGGACGGACCAGAACCTCTCCCACCCTTCTCGGTTGCGCAGATCTTGGTGCACCACGCGCCCGTAAACGATGCGGTTGCCAATCTTGGTCTTCCGCTCCTTCTTGAACAGCTCCGGCCATTACGGGATGGTCGCCACGTACCGGGGTAGCACCCTCTTCCACGCGGGCATCTTGCAGCGGCGCACCGCGATATTGCACTCCATCTCGGCTCGGCCAGGGAGCGGAGCCACCGGCACCCCCGCATAGCTAATGCGCCATCCGTGGGGCACCGTCGTGGCCGGCGGCGCGACGATGTCGAAGTGTGTGAACATCATTGCCTCGTAGAAGTTCAGCGCGGGCACCTCCATGGCGGCGCAGTAGCGATTGGAGAGGGAGGGGATGGATGGGGATGAACGCGATGTGGCGCCTCCTATTTGTACACGAGGACGACGAAGCGATAGCGGTGACGGTGTCTGGAGCATTGGTCCCGGTTGATGCCACGAACCGGTACCAAAAACCCTCCCCCGCGACGCACACGTGGCGTGATACATTGCAAATGTATCTATAATTTTTGATGTTCCATGCTTGGTTTTATCCACTTTCTTGTGTTTTGTTCCAACTTTGGAGTACTTTTATTATGATTTCTTGGACTAACCTATTAACAAGAGCCACAGTGCCAGCTGCCTGTTTTCTGTTGTTTTTGGTTCCAAAAAAGTTAGAAAATGAATATTCTCGGAATTGGACGGGACAAAAGCCAAAGTGCCTATTTTTCCGGAAGGGATCAAGTGCCAGAATACGAGACGGAGAAAGGCTGGGGGCCGGCCACACCACCTGGCTGCGCGGCTAGGCCTAGCCCACGCCGGGGGGGTGGTCTGGCCGCCCCTAGCACCCCCTCGGCCTCTCCTTCCGCCTATAAGTTTCCCTCGGGACGAAAACCCTAGGTAACCGATCAAACATCCACGAAAGAGTCTGTAGCCATCGTCATCTCCATCCCTAGATCGGGGGGATCTGAAGCTCTTCCCGGCACCCTGCCGGAGAAGGGAATTCACCCTGGAGGCCTTCTTCATCACCATGCAAGCCTCCAGTATGATGCGTGAGTAGTTCATCCTTGGACTACGGATCCATGTAGTAGCTAGATGGCTGGTTTCTCCTCCTTTGTGCTTTCATGTTTAGATCTAGTGAGCTCCGTTCATGATCAAGATCATCTATTTGTAATTCATACATGTTGTGTTTGCGGGGATCCGATGGATATTGAGATGCTATTTTAGATTGATTATTGATTCTATTATGTCTTTGTTATTTGAGATCTTGCATGCTTTCTGTTGTTAGTAGCTATCTTGGCCAAGTAGATGCTAGCAACTCCAAGAGTTAGTATTTTTGCTCGATAGTGGGTTCATGCCTCTCGTAATCAGGGGAAGTGACAGAAATATCTAAGGTACTAGATGTGTTGTTGCTACTAGGGAGAAAACAACAATCCTTTGTTCATAGAGCAATCGTATTGTTTACCTTACACGCAGTTTGTAAAGCAATAATCTGTTGCTTGCAACTTAATACTAGAGGGGGTTCGGATGATAACCTGAAGGTGGATTATTAGTCATAGATGCAGTTGGATGGCGGTCTATGTATTATGTTGTATTGCCCAATCAAGTCTCAAAGGAGTCAAGATGATTAGTATATGCATGTATTGCTTTCTCGGTGTTTGTCAATTGCCCCGCTGTAATTTGTTCACCCAGCATGTTATCTATCTAAGGAGAGCCACCTCTAGTGAACTATGGATCCCAGTCCTTTTCTTTACATACAATCTACAAACTGTTTCTGCTTTGTGTTTACTTTCTGCAAACTTTTACTTCTTTCCATTCGATACGTTTAATCCTTTATTTTCTGCAAAACACGGTGAGATTGACAACCTCATCGCAAGTTGGGAACAAAGTTCTGTGGTTGTGTTGTGCAGGTCTCCACGTTGCTACTAGCACCGGTAGTGCACCCTACCAAAGATGAGCTAGTAACACCTTTGAGGTGTTTCCTTGCTCCTACTGGTTCGATTAAACCTTGGTTTCATAACTGAGGGAAACTTGCTGTTGTGCTCATCATACCTTCCTCTTGGGGTTCCCAACGAGCTCTACATCAACACCGCCATCAAGCATTTTTCTGGGCGCCGTGCATTGAGCCATCAAGCATTTTTCTAGCGCCGTTGCCGGGGAGTCAAGGACATCTTCACAAGGGGAGTTCCTCATAACCAATCTCTTTACTTTGTTGTTTTTGTTTTTCTTAGCTTCTTTTTGCCTTGTTTGCTTGTTTTGTTCTTCAAAAAACACAAAAAAATATTAGTTTTACTTGTTTTGCTTTCTTATTTGAAAACCCAAAAAAATGACTACTCTTGAAAACACCAAGTTGTGTGACTTCACTAGTACCAACAACAATGATTTTATGAGCACTCCTATTGCTCCTCCTATGGCTAAAAATACTTTCTTTGAGATAAAACCTGCTTTGCTCAATCTTGTTATGAGAGAACAATTTTCTGGTATTGGTAATCAAGATGTTGCTTCCCATCTAAATAAATTTGTTGAACTTTGTGAGATGCAAAAGCATAAGGATATAGATGGTGATATTATTAAACTGAAATTGTTTCCTTTCTCTTTGAGAGGAAAAGCTAAAGAGTGGTTGAATTCCTTAACTAGGAATAGTATTGATTCTTGGACTAAGTGCAAAGATGCTTTTATTGGAAAATACTATCCCCCTGCTAAGATTATATCCATGAGAAGTGAAATAATGAAGTTTAAACAACTTGATAATGAGCATGTTTCTCAAGCTTGGGAAAGAATGAAATCTTTGGTAAAGAATTGTCCCGCTCATGGACTGACTGCTTGGATGATCATCCAAACTTCTTATGCAGGATTGAACTATTCTTCAAGGAACCTATTGGATTCAGCTGCTGGAGGTACCTTTATGACCATCACTTTGGGTGCTGCAACAAAACTATTGAATAATATGATGGTTAATTATTCTGAATGGCATACTGAGAGAGCTCCACAAGGTAAGAAGGTAAATTCCGTTGAAGAAACCTCCTCCTTGAGTGATAAGATTGATATTATTATGTCTATGCTTGTTAATGGGAAAGCCCATATTGATCCAAATAATGTTCCTTTAGCCTCTTTGGTTGCTCAAGAAGAGCAAGTTGATGTGAACTTCATAAGAAATAACAACTTTGGCAACAATGCTTATTGTAATAATGCTTATAGGAACAATTTTGGTAACAACAATTATAAGCCATATCCTCCCAACAATGGTAATTCTTATGGAAATTCTTACAATAATAATAAGAGTGCTCCCTCTGAACTTGAAGTTATGCTTAAAGAGTTTATTACTAAACAAAATGCTTTCAACAAAACTATTGAGGAAAAACTCTCTAATGCTGAAAGAAATATAGCATATTTGGCTGAAGCTCAATCTACTTTGAATAAAATGGCTGCTAAACCTGAAACTAATGAGAATCCCTTTGCAGCCACTAATGCCATACAAGTAAGAATTGAAGAAAATGTTAGACTATTAGCTGAATTGCATGCTAAGTGGGAAAGAGAAGATGAAATTGCTAGAAACATTAGTGTTTCTACTATTACCACCACTAGTGTTGAGGTTACTAATAGTTCTACTACTTTAGATGATGAGGTTAATTTTGATCTTGATGGTTGCAACATCTCTGAAGTTATTAAGTTCCTACAAAATCTTGCTAAAAGTCCTAATGCTAGTGCTATGAACATGGCTTTTACAAAACACATTATTGATGCTCTCATAAAGATTAAATAAGAAAAGATGAAACATAAAGCTTCTATTCCTATAAAACAAGAAGATGGTTTGGAACCCATCATTAATATGAAAGTGAATGACTTTGATTTCAAAGCTTTGTGTGATCTTGATAGTAGTGTTTATATTATGCCTAGAAGGATTTATGATATGCTTGATTTGCCTCCTCTTGAAGATTGTTATTTGAATGTCCCACTTGATGCTAATGCTAAAAAGAAACTCATGGGGAGTCTTAATGATGTTCTTATTATGGTTAATGATTCCTATGTCCCCGTTGATTTCTATGTTTTGGATGTTGAATACAATACTTCTTGTCCTATTACTATGGGAAGATTTTTTCTTAGAACTATTGGTGCCATCATTGATATGAAAGAAGGCACCATTAAATATCAAATCCCACTCAAGAAATGTATAGAACACTTCCCTAAAAAGAGAGAAAAAATTCTTTTGCTTCTCCTATGAAAACAAAATTTGGTCTTAATGCTTGTTCATTTGAGAACACTTGATTCTTTCTTTGCTTCTTATGCCTAACTTAAAGGCGTTAAAGAAAAGTACTTGTTGGGAGATAACCCAAGAGTTTTATTTGAGTCTGGGAAGTTATTATCTCTGTAATAACCTCTCCTTATCCTTTTTATTTGCTTTTTGTGCTAAGAGTAACCTATAATGAGAGTGAAGTAATGATTGGGAAAGTTGCTGTCCCGAAACAGATTTCTGTGCTTCACCGTAAAAATTCCTGAGAGCGTTATGTACATCAGATTGAGCTGTAATGTTTTGTGATTATGCCCCAGGTAGTTGTCTAACTTCCGTTAGTTCAACACTTTTTGATTTGAGCAATGGAAGGTCTTCGAAAAAAATAGTCTTTACCTGCTGGTCTGTTTTGACAGATTCCTGCCATTTTCTGCATTTGCTTCTTGTTACTTCCTTCTTGAGTTCCTTTGGGGAATTGAGATTTTTGAGGGAAGTGCTACAGTAGCTAGTGTTCTAATGGAAGCTTATTTGGTGTTAGAACTGAACCTTGAGACTTGTTTATCTTAAGTGCACTAATGTTGCTAATGAGATTGTGTGAAGTTTTGTATGAAGGAAAATTTTCCGGTATATGGAAGGAATGAGTAATGAGATGAAGGATGGACTAAATCTTAAGCTTGGGAATGCCAAGCGTGTCACCCCAAGAAATATCCAAGAAGTACAAGCGTCAAAGCTTGGGGATGCCCAAGGCATCCCCTTCTTCATCAATAAAAATCCCAGGTTTCCTCCAAACGCTTCATTTTTATTGTTTCGTGCACACTTGTGTTTCTCTTGGAGCGTCTTCTTTTTAGTTTTCGTTTTGGTTTTTAGTTTGCTTGGTTTGTTTAGTTTTCTGAATAATTTGGTTGGACCCCCTCTTTCACACTTTGGTTTGCAAATAGTTTGGTTTGGTTTGGAAAAGAGTAGAAAAGTTCATACTTATGTGGTAAAAAGAGCTCGTTTTTGACTGTGGCTATGCTTTGTCATGCCATGCTTGATATTGTTTTTGCTTTATGCTTAGTATTCTTTGCTGTAGCATGACTTGTTATAAACAATTGAGATTGCTTAATGTGCCTTGGATGAATCATGCGTTGTTTTAGCATATTAAAGCATAGTATAGTGGTATTCTCCTTTGATGCTTTATTTGGGTTGACTTGGCGCATGCTCACACCATGTTATGACTGTCACAAGTCACCATAGCCTTTATGATCCTTTATTTTTCAACTTGTAGTATCACTTTATGCTTTGATCAATGATGTTTTGTCGCTCTGCATGATTATGGCCATTATTGCTCTCTTAGTTTGTCGCTCCTAGTCTTTTGCTAGCCTCCACAACCAAGTATGAGTTCCACTCATGCATCCAACTCCCTAAACCAAGTTTTTCCAAAGAGTCCACCATACCTACCTACTAGCTTATGCTTTTCCAAGTATATTCATGCTTTTGTTTACCTTCCACTTGTTATGAGAAAACTAGTGATTAAAGCTCTCACGAACTTGATGGCACACTTTACTTTATTGCCTCTAATAAACTTGAACTATTGGGTCCTTCTTTGTTGCGTATATGCTTGCGCTTTATAAGTTGAAGTTAGCAGAACCATGTTTCGTGGGGAACGCTTTCAACATTGCACTTGTACTTTGTACCCTGTTGATATTATGTTCTTTTGCTTACGGATCCCGGTGCTTTGAAATAAATGTGGAACTTGTATGATCATGGAGTTTGTATGTGTGTTAGAGAAATGCCTGGGCCGCTAGCCTAAGCCATGCCTAATCATGGTGGAAACTTGCAGCATCACCATAATGAGCATTCTATGAAGCATCCTCAATAAAAACCTATGCAAATAGCAAATAAAAAGATTGTTGAGATGCTTATTGTCTGCTTGCCTTGTCATTTTGATTATGGGAAAGCTCCTGTATCATATGCAAGGGGTACCCTGTTGGTGGTTCTTAATGATACACATATACTTACAATGACAAGAGCTTACTCGTGACTGAAGTTTAGTAGCATGAGGATCGGTCTTCCAAAGTAAGGGGCATGAGATTTTGGTTTATAACTTGTCAAGCATATCCTCTTAGTTGTGTCACTTTAACCTTAACCACCTTCAAGATGCTTATGATAGGGGCAATGAGAGCTGAAAGCTATAAGTACCATAATTTTTGGAAGCTCTTTATGAGACTTGAATCCCTACTTCCTTTTACAAAGGCCTTTCTTCCACCATTATATTGAGTCTCCACCTTCTATCTTTATGCACTACTTTGAGAGCATAGTGGCCATTCTTAGTTCTATGTGCATTGTCCCAAGACTAGTTGATTTGATGCATAACTTGTTATTGCTTGTTTGAAACTATTGTATCTAGTCACTCTTATGAACTTTGAAGGTGTCCCATGCATTTATATTTGCTAATCTATTGAGGGACAAGCTGAATACTATTATGCTATGTTTTCTTTATGTGAAAAAACAAACGTCTTGCAAAGCATGTTATTCATGAATCTTTTGTTTGTGCCTTTTTATGTTGTATCATAGTTTCTTTGCTTATTTCTAGAACTTTGTCTTTCATGTTATGATTGAAGTACTATGATCCCAGCTTTGAATGTTTTGCAAATACCTTGATCAAGTCTTTGGTGGTGCATGTCACCTCAAAAATTATTTCTTTTTATCACTTACCTACTCGAGGATGAGCAGGAGTTAAGCTTGGGGATGTTGATACATTGCAAATGTATCTATAATTTTTGATGTTCCATGCTTGGTTTTATCCACTTTCTTGTGTTTTGTTCCAACTTTGGAGTACTTTTATTATGATTTCTTGGACTAACCTATTAACAAGAGCCACGGTGCCAGCTGCCTGTTTTCTGTTGTTTTTTGTTCCAGAAAAGTTAGAAAATGAATATTCTCGGAATTGGACGGGACAAAAGCCAAAGTGCCTATTTTTCCGAAAGGGATCAAGTGCCAGAATACGAGACGGAGAAGGGCTGGGGGCCGGCCACACCACCTGGCCGCGCGGCCAGGCCTGGCCCGCGCCAGGGGGTGATCTGGCCGCCCCCAGCACCCCCTCGGCCTCTCCTTCCGCCTATAAGTTTCCCTCGGGATGAAAACCCTAGGTACCCGATCAAAAATCCACGAAAGAGTCTGTAGCCGCCGTCATCGCCATCCCTAGATCGGGGGATCTGAAGCTCTTCCCGGCACCCTGCCGGAGAGGGGAATTCACCCTGGAGGCCTTCTTCATCACCATGCAAGCCTCTGGTGTGATGCGTGAGTAGTTCATCCTTGAACTACGGATCCATGTAGTAGCTAGATGGCTGGTTTCTCCTCCTTTGTGCTTTCATGTTTAGATCTTGTGAGCTCCGTTCATGATCAAGATCATCTATTTGTAAGTCATACATATTGTTTTTGCGGGGATCCGATGGATATTGAGATGCTATTTCAGATTGATTATTGATTCTATCATGTATTTGTTATTTGAGATCTTGCATGCTTTCCGTTGTCAGTAGCTATGTTGGCCAAGTAGATGCTAGCAACTCCAAGAGTTAGTATTTATGCTCGATAGTGGGTTCATGCCTCTGGTAATCTGGGGAAGTGACAGAAATCTCTAAGGTACTAGATGTGTTGTTGCTACTAGGGAGAAAACAACAATCCTTTATTCATAGAGCAATCGTATTGTTTACCTTACACGCAGTTTGTAAAGCAATAATCTGTTGCTTGCAACTTAATACTGGAGGGGGTTCGGATGATAACCTGAAGGTGGATTATTAGTCATAGATGCAGTTGGATGGCGGTCTATGTATTATGTTGTATTGCCCACTCAAGTCTCAAAGGAGTCAAGATGATTAGTATATGCATGTATTGCTTTCTCGGTGTTTGTCAATTGCCCCGCTGTAATTTGTTCACCCAGCATGTTATCTATCTAAGGAGAGCCACCTCTAGTGAACTATGGATCCCGGACCTTTTCTTTACAGACAATCTACAAACTGTTTCTGCTTTGTGTTTACTTTCTGCAAACTTTTACTTCTTTCCATTCGATATGTTTAATCCTTTGTTTTCCGCAAAACACGGTGAGATTGACAACCTCATCGCAAGTTGGGGACAAAGTTCTGTGGTTGTGTTGTGCAGGTCTCCATGTTGCTACTAGCACCGGTAGTGCGCCCTGCCAAAGCTCATCTAGTAACACCTTTGAGGTGTTTCCTTGCTCCTACTAGTTCGATTAAACCTTGGTTTCATAACTAAGGGAAACTTGCTGCTGTGCTCATCATACCTTCCTCTAGGGGTTCCCAACGAGCTCTACATCAACACCGCCATCAAGCATTTTTCTAGGCGCCGTGCATTGAGCCATCATGGCGCTCTGCGGAGCATTGGTCCCGGTTCATGCCAAGAACCGGGAGCAAAAACCCTCCCCTGGCTATAAATAAGCCCAGCCCAACCACTTGTTTTTCTCTGGAATTTTGTGTGGGAGGTGGATGCTAGTTTTTTTTTCTTCACACTGCACACAAGGTGTTCGACGAAATGTCTGAGCCACACTTAAGTTCACACAACACGGTATCCTCGGCCGAGGTTAGCAACCTTATCTTCTTTATCTGTAACTGATACAAAAATATTGCATGTGTCCATGTAGGGTGGTCATTTCACTATTCACGATGTTATTGTAATGGTTAATTATTATGACGCAGATCGATGCGCAGATGCGATGGATGTACGGCGACCGACGTGATTCCGATTTTATTGCAGGCCTGCATAAATTTATCGATGTGGCTAAGGCAAACAAAGTGGATAATTTTATGCCTTGTCCCTGTGTTGACTATCGGAACGTGGCGAAGCATTCTGCCCCGAGAATCCTTCAAAGCCATCTGCTTCGGAGAGGTTTCAAGCCCGGATATTATTGTTGGGCCATGCATGGATAAAGAGGGGTTAGGCTAGAAGAAAATGAAGAAGAGGAGGATGATGAGAGCTATCCTATGTCCCCTGAAGAATACGGTGATACTGCAATGGAAGACAATGAAGAAGAGGGAGGCGGCAATGAAGAAGAACAATAGGCATTAGATGAGCCCGCTGATGGTCTTGGTCGGGTCATTTCTGATGCAAAGCAACAATGCGATACTGAAAGGGAGAAGCTTAAGTTGGAGGCCATGCAAAAGGATCACAAAAAGTTGTTGTACCCAAATTGCAAAGATGGCAGCACAAAGCTCGGTACCACACTTGAACTGCTGAAATGAAAGGCAGAGACTGGTTTATCTGACAAGGGATTTGAGAAGTTACTGAAAATAATGAAGACGAAGCTTCCAAAGGATAACGAGCTGCCCGAGACAACGTGTGAAGCAAAGAAGACTATCTGCCCTCTAGGATTAGATGTGGAGAAGATACATGCATGCATTAATGACTGCACCCTGTACCACGGTGAGAAGTACGAGAGTATGGATAAATGCTCGGTATGCACTGCATTTCGGTACAAGATTAGACAAGATAACCCTGGTGTTGTTGAGGGCGATGACGAGCCCCCCAGGAAGAGGGTTCCTGCTAAGGTTATGTAGTATGCTCCTATAATACCACGGTTGGAACGTCTGTTTAGAAACAAAGAGCATGCCAGGTTGTTGCGATCGCACAAAGAAGAGCGTAAGAAAGACAGGAAATTGAGACACCCGCTGATGGGTAGCAGTGGAGAAACATCAAGAGAAAGTACTCAAACTTTATAGGTGACGCGAGGAACTTATGGTTTGGTCTAAGTACAGACGGCATGAATCCTTTTGGGGAGCAGAGCTGCAGTCACAGCACCTGGCCAGTGACTCTATGTATCTACAACCTTCCTCCTTGGTTGTGCATGAAGCGGAAGTTCATTATGATGCTAGTGCTCATCCAAGGACCGAAGCAACCCGGCAACGACATTGATGTGTACCTAAGGCCATTAGTCAATGAACTTTTGCAATTGTGGGCAGAACCAGGTGTAAAGGTGTGGGATGAGCACAAACAGGAGCCATTTGACCTACGAGCATTGTTGTTCGTAACCATCAATGATTGGCCTGCTCTTAGTAACATTTCAGGACAGTCAAACAAGGGATGCAATGCATGCACGCACTTTTTAGATAAGACTAAAGGTACATATTTGGATAAATGTAAGAAGGTTGTGTACCTGGGGTGTCGTAAATTTATTCCAACCAATCATCAAGTAAGAAAGAAAGGCAAGCATTTCAATGGTGAGGCAGATTACCGGAAGAAGCCTAAGATCCCTAAAGGTGTTGATGTATTAGGTATGGTGAAGGACCTAGAAGTAATCTTTGGAAAGGGTCCTGGCGGTCAATCTGTTCCGAAAGACCCCATTACCGGACACACGGCCATGTGGAGGAAGAAATCTATATTTTGGGAGCTTGAGTATTGGAAAGACCTAGAGGTCCGTTCTTCAATTGACGTGATGCACGTGACGAAGAATCTTTGCGTGAACCTGCTAGGCTTCCTGGGCGTGTATGGGAAGACAAAAGATACACCAGAAGCATGGGAGGACCAGCAACGTATCAAAGACCCATACAACAAGCATACTGATAAAGGCCGTCAATACTTAAGCAGCTACGCTCTTACCAAAGCAGAGAAGGAAATCTTTTTTGAATGCCTGAGTAGTATCAAGGTCCCGACTGGCTTCTCGTCAAATATAAAGGGAATAATAAATATGGTAGAGAAAAAATTCTAGAACCTGAAGTCTCATGATTGCCACGTGATTATGATGCAGTTGCTTCCGGTTGCATTGAGGGGGCTTCTACCAAAAAATGTTCGAGTACCCATTGTGAAGCTGTGTGCATTCCTCAATGCAATATCTCAGAAGGTAATCGATCGAGAAAGTCTGGAAAGGCTACAGAAGTATGTGGTCCAATGTCTTGTCAGTTTTGAGTTGGTGTTCCCCCTGTCCTACTTCAATATTATGACGCATCTCTTAGTTCACCTAGTCGAAGAGATTTCCATTCCTGGTCCTGTATTTCTGCACAATATGTTCCCCTTCGAGAGGTTCATGGGACTCTTAAAGAAATATGTTCTTAACCGTGCTAGGCCATAAGGAAGCATATCCAAGGGCTATGGAACAGAGGAGATCATTGGGTTCTATGTAGACTTTCTTCCTGTCCTTAAACCGATTGGTGTTCCTGAATCACGGCATGAGGGGAGACTGAGTGGAAAATGCATGCTAGGAAAGAAAGCAATGATATTTAGGGACGGGCATTCTTTGAATCAAGCACACTACAAAGTTCTACCTTCGTGGCTCCATATATCGAGGAACACATGAATGTTGTACGCTCCAAGTTCCCGGGGAAGGATGACTACTGGATTAAAGAAAATCACAAGGAGACTTTCGGCACTTGGTTGCAATTATATCTCATGAATGACACCACTATTGGAGTTCAGCTCTACTTGTTGGCTGCGACACCATTTGTGACTGTATTGACTTTCCAAGGGTACGAGATAAATGGGTATATATTTTACACGATTGCCTAAGATAAAAAGAGAACCAACCAAAACAATGGTGTCCGCTTTGATACAACATGCGAGAATGGGAAAAAGGACACATACTATGGTTACATAGAGGAGATATGGGAACTTGACTATGGACCTACTTTTAAGGTCCCTTTGTTTCGGTGCAGTTGGGTCAACATGAATGGAGAAGGGGTAAAGGTAGACCAACTGTACGGAATAACAACAGTGGATCTCAAGAATCTTGGTTACAGAGACGAACCATTCGTCCTAGCTAATGATGTGGCTCAGGTTTTTATGTGAAGGACATGCCCTCTAGACCGAAAAAAAGAAAGAAAAAAGGAAACGAATACATCAGATGATGAGCCCAGGCATCACATAGTTCTTTCAGGGAAAAGAAACATCGCGGGAGTCGAGGACAAGACAGACATGTCAGCAGATTATGATAAGTTTGATGAAATTCCTCCCTTCACTGTGAAAACTGACTCAAGCATCCCGTTAAGCAAAGAATATGCTCCATGGTTACAGCCTAAGAAGCGATCATAGGCAAGGGATCGACATACGCGACGAAGGATTCATACCCTAAACCCTAAACCCTATGTAAATCTATGTAATGTATGAAAACTTTATGTGATGTATGAAAACTTTATATGAGACCATGCGAAAGTTTCATATTGTTTGGACCATTAAACTAGAAGTGGATCTCTAATGAAATAGCATGTTGTGAACCTATAAATGATTTTTAAAAAAATTCACAAGCATTATATCATGTATTTGCAGTTCAAATCTAGGCAACCTCCTACCGATTTGGTAGGAATTTGTCTTTTTCATGAGGGATGGACAGAAAGGTTCTAGATACACCGGTTGGGAAATTATCCATGTAAGGTGGTCTAGTATTTTTGAAAAATGGGTTGGTACCAATGCCAAACTTTAATTTGGTGGTTGCTTCATAGAACACCTCGATTGCGGCACCTCAAAAATAGAAATTGGCTTTTTCGTGCATCAAAAAGGAAAACTTCCTCCTGCAACATCGTAAGCCATCCCAAGATGCACATGTATGCACAATATGGGCACATTATCACAAACTATGCCCTGATTCTAGCCATAACATTGGTGGTTTGACCTAAATGCCATGAAACCTCGAACATGATAGGTCATTTTGTGAAGGATTTTTATGATATTTGCAATTTTCAAGTTCAATATTTTTCCTTGCAACTATGACACATAATATGACACCACGCGAAGGTTTCACGTTGTTTGGATCGTTTTTGAATTTGTTATGCCCGATTGAAACCATATTCAAAACGGCCAGGATGAAGATCCTACCCCGACTTCTTAGTTAATGAAATATGCAAAAAAAAATGTTAATGAATTTTTAATTGAAAATGGCATAAATGTTAATAATTTGAATAGGTGGAATAATTCTTTTATAATTAAGAAAGAGGTTTTGAACACCCCGGTTTCGAAATTATGCAATAAATATTTGTTAATGCAATTTTAATTGAAAATAGTAAAATTGTATAGTTAAAATAAAAATATTTAAAAACAGAAAATGGTTTTTGATTAGTTATTTAAATTGAAGCACTATTTCTGTTGAAAGTTTTTTCAAATTACAAATTATGCAATAGATATTTGTTAATGCAATTTTTTAATTGAAAATAGTAAAATTGTATAGTTAAAATAAAAATATTTGAAAACAGAAAATGGTTTTTGATTAGTTATTTAAATTGAGGCACTTTTCCTGTTGAAAGTTTTTTCAAATTCCAAATTATGCAATAAATTTTTGTTATTGCAATTTTAATTGAAAATAGTAAAATTGTATAGTTAAAATAAAAATATTTGAAAACAAAAAATAGTTTTTGATTAGTTATTTAAATTGAAGCACTTTTCCTGTTAAAAGTTTTTTAAAATTCCAAATAAATAATCATCTTAAATTGAAACATCTTATTAATTAAAGAAGAAAACAAATTTGAAAATGGCGGGAAGACCAAAAGTTTGGCCAAAATCTGAAAAACGGGTCAAAGATCCCGGTTCGTTCCACTGACTAGGACCGATAATTCTAGGTGCGTGCGCTGCACGTGGCGGCCCAGCAATGCTCCCCGCCCAGACCTTTGGTCCCGGTTCGTCCCACCAACCAGGACCAAAGGCTCAACGGTCCCGGTTGGTGCGATGAACCGGGACCAAAGGCCCTGGGTGCGTGCGCTGCACGTGGCGACCCAGCAATGCTTCCCAACCAGACCTTTGGTCCCGGTTCGTCCCACCAACCGGGACCAAAGGCACAAAGGTCCCGGTTGGTGCCATGAACCGGGACCAAAGGCCTGTACTACGTAACGGTTGCCCCTTTTTCTTCTTCCCTATCCACTTTACTCGCAAAACGCCTAAGGAAAATCACGCACGGAGAAGAACAACACCGTCAGGATGCCGGATTTTCGAGCCGCCGTCACCCTCTTCGCCGTCGACCGCGCCGCCCGAGCCCCTGCCCGCGCCGCCCCCCGCCGGCGCCGCTGCCACCCGCCACGGTGCCCAAGGAGGAGGAGGCCCGCGTCGCCCGAGCCCGCGCCGCCCAAGCCCGGCTCTGATCGTGACGCCCGAGCCCGCCGCCTCCGACCGCGCCGCTCGAGCCTGACGCCGTCGTCCGCGTCATAAAGGTTTTTTTAAAATGTTTTTTGGAATTGTTTTATTAACTGAAAATGCTGACAGGTGAGTCTAGCATGTCAGGTTTTTATTCTTTTTGGAAATGTTTTTGTAATTAATAAAAGTCTGACATGTGGGGCTAGATGGAAAATAATTTTAATAATTCCAAAAATGTTTATTTATTTAAAAATGATTTAAAAATGGATTAAAATTTGAAAAAATCATAACTAATTCATTTTAAATCAAAAAAATGTGTATAATATATCAAAATGTTCAGAAAAATGAGCTTTACCATTTAAAAATGTAAGCATTCATATTCATTCAACTTTGAACCTTACTTTACATAGAGGAACACCGACACCCCCTAAGTTGCGAACCCCTCCCGTTGCCGAAATTTTAGGTTTTGACATATCGACATATCGCGACCCATGTTGCGAACCCCTCCCGACGCCGCGCCGCCTCTCAAAAAGAAGGAAAATATTGCATTTTATTCTTCTACAGAACTATTGCATTTTAGAAAATAAGTGCATAGTGCATTATAGTAACTTGCAAATCTTAATTTGTAGATACTATGGATCCAACACACCAAGATACTATGAATCCATAATATCAGGAAAACATCCTCCACAGAATGATCTGCGAAAATGAATTTATTGATGTCGATGTCACCAAGAAGTTTCTGAACGAATCCGGTGAGGGAGATGAGTCTCTCAACCGAGAAGACCGATCCGGTGAGGTAGAAGGCGAAGCCTAGGATGGGGAGAAGCTGACGAGGGAGAAGGCGACGGCTCCGGCGGAACCTTAAATCTCACAAACTCCGGCGAGGTGTAATTATGTGTTTTTGTAATTAAAATGTTGCTGTCTATATATATACATGCATATATTAACACTCTTTCTTTTTTTAGCCCTCCGGATCGAGAACTTCTTCCGTAAGAACAAAACGAGGCCCAACAAAAAAGTTGGATGACAGTGTGAGGTATAGGATCAAAGTGGTTGGTGTAGACGGCGAACCTCAAGCTCTTGAGGATGTCCCAAAAAAAATTTCAAGCAATGCGAAGTTCTTGTGAGGGACTACATCCCGATCACCATTTAAGAATGGAATCGGCCAAGCGGCGGTGGAGTCCCGTATGTCGGCGACATCACCAAAGATAAGCTTTTTGACAAGCTCATGATTAATTTCATCCTGCCGAGGCCAGATGTGAATCCAGATGAGGAGGAGAGAGCAAAAAAGGAGCTTGTCCAAAGAGTCAAGAAGTTTGCTCTCATCAAGATGGCCGATGCATTCAAGAACTAGAAGAAGAAACTATACAATAACTTTGTCAAGGTAGAGAAGACTCCGGATTTCAATCAAGGCGGCTATGCTAAGTTAAGACACCAGTGGGCTGATTTTTTGAAGTACAAGACATCGGAGAAAGCTTTGGAAATGTCTAGAATAAATACAGAGAACGCTGCTAAGAAAGTGTACCATCATAATATGGGGCCTGCTGGCTACACTGGTTGCATGCCTAAGTGGGATGCACTTGAGGTCAAGTACATTGCTGCCGGGATCAGACCAGGGCCCACAACATGGACACAACGGGCAAGAAACTGGTTTTACGGCCATGGGGGCATGTTGGACGAAGAAGGGAGGGCAATATATAATCAGAAACACAAAGATCATCCCCTACTGCCCATCGACGATATTAGAAATGTAGTAGATGATGTTGCAGTGGGACGGTTCATTCTCGATAGAGAGAACGACGAGCTCACACGCGCCCTTAAAAATCCTAAATACAAAGGACGAGCACGAGTGTCAACACCCGGATTTTTAATCCCAGATGCCCGTTATGCCATACATCGCAATCTCAGGATTGCCATTTTTGCGAGACATAACAGATTGGGTATCACAATACATCATCCATTACAAACCATAATAAGGTCTTTACACAAATAAAGGATCTCATGATCCAGTCTTAGTACAGACAAGTAGCGGAATAATAAGTGTAGCGGTGGGCTCCATCTTCAGTGTCACAAGCAATGCTAACGATGGGAAATGATCCTAATTGTCGTAGCCGTCCTGCTATCCTTCCTCCTGATATTCCTCCTCATAGTCTGGCCATGGGAATATCCAGGGACAAAGCCACGAGTACTCTTTAAGTACTCGCAAACTATCACTAACAAGTAAGGTAGTTCTAGCAGGAATGCTAAAATCTAAGTTTATTTGTAAAGCTAAATTTGAAACCTAAGCTGAGTTCAGAAACAAAAAAAAGATAAAATAAAGTTCTAAATCACCTAAGTGGGAACTTTGTTTTCATAGTCACAACCCTGTTATGGTCAAGTCAAGTCACAATTCATTTCACAAATCATTTTGAAAACATCTGACGACGGAACAGTATGGCCACTCCAACTGTCCATGACCATGGACGCGGCTATTTGAATAGTTTGACACTCTATAGAGGTGGTACACTTTGACCACAAAATTTGATACATCCATCAGGTATAACCCTGAATCATCATACTTAGTATGCGGATAATCAATCACAACCTTTCCTTTATACACTCTAGTATAAGCACATCTCCTATGAGCTTGGCCTCCCAGCCATGGCCATCTGCCATCCTGGGCACTGCATAGGTGGACAACATCAAGAGGTAGCCTCATCTCAAACCTCTTCCGTGAGGGAACCCATACTAATGCATATAAACTTCTGGCTAAGCCTTACCCTATTCAGGTATTGTGGTTGTACAGTAAAATTGGAATGGTATCGCATCCGAACCCAACCATCAGTTTTTATAAAGGGATAAGGCTCATGACTCAACATTTTCATCATCATAAACCATTTGTGTTTCTCAACACATGTCAAAACATCTCAATAGAATGACTCATCATTCCAAGGTTTTTATAAGCATTTTCACCAAGTATTCCCATCTAAAGTGATCAAGTATTTGGTTTAGCACTAGCCACTAAGGTTAAGAGTGTTCACTAAATAGGGATGCTAAGATCAATCTCATGCCATAGAATGATATCTAGTATAGGCCAAGTTTTATACTCTTTATGTTATCTATACTACTTTCCAAAAATCTCACCAAGCATTACTACAAGTAAGGAAACTTTGATAAAGCTTGCAAGTAAAACTTGGGATGGGTATAAATCAAAAGGTATAACCAAAGCATGCCTAATGCATCTTGCTTAGGTTAACTTGCATCTAATAATGGCTTGCAAGTATTAGCTTGCCAATAATATCTTGTATAGTTAAGAAACTTGCAAGTGTTAGCTTGCCTTGATTGGTGCAGTGATTGAAGTTCTCCTTGTCTTCTTCGGGGTAGAACTCCTCCTCGTAGACTTGGTCGGTACTATCGTCTATAAATGAAATACGGGATACACAATCACCAAACAATACATAACTAGTCTATTTAGCACACTAATGCACACACTTGATGATCTAGCATCATCACACTCATCACAAGATTTAAAGAACTAGTTTCATTTATTTTATTGGAGAAAAGTAATTTCTACTCATTGAAATTAATTAAGATTTAATATTCTCCAATTAAAATATGGGATCATGTGGACATATTTCATCACTACATATTCTAATACATGGGAATGTGATTTAAAGGTTTGATCACATTTTATAAAGTTTAAGATTATTATTTAAATGATTTAAAGTGACTAGAAATGCCCTAATATCATTATTTTGGTACTAGTCCAAATTCACTACATGCAAACTTAAATATTTTTACAAATTAAGATAGGTATTGTCAAATGTGATTTTTGAGAGTTGGAATCAACTCAAAAGCTATTATGGTTGATTTTTGAAAAATGTTTGAAGTTGCAAAAGTCTTTGTTTTGTTATTTTTGCTATATGTGATCTCTAACTCCAATTGATTTAAATCCAACTGGCTTGGATAGATATTTTAATTATATTTCTAACAAAATTTGAATCATGCATTTTGGTTAAGTGAATCTCTCTGAAATGATTTTTGAATAAGTGGACAGAATCTAGTTTAAACCTAAATAGAAAAACATCTATTTGAATCTGTGGGCTAGCGCGGGAAAACTAACGGGCCGGCCCAGTGGCGCACCGTGGCGCAGAGGGCAACTGATAGGGGGTCCGCATGTCAGCGACTAATTCTAACCGAAGCGGTATGGGGCAATCTCAGTCGTTCGATTAGAACATGAATCTATGGCCATGGTTCATCATTTCCGGTAAACAGCTCCGGCAAGAACAAACCCTAACACGGCATGGTGGGGGTACGTGGGGGCTTACCAGGGCTCCAGCTAGACGTGGCTATGGGGGAGATCGAGCTGGTGGACGACGGCGGTTCTAGGCGTGGTCACGGCGGCTCCTGGAGCAGTCGCAATCAACGGCCCCTCTTCTCGTCTGCTGCGGCAAGCTCCGGTAGAATTCCGGCAAACTAGGGCCCGATTGGCTCCGGGGAGAAGTGTGGGGTGGTCAGTGGCGAGAGGGGAGTGGAATGGTGTGAGAAAAGAGGCTAGGGGAGGCCTCCTTTTATAGGCTCGACGAAGGGGCAGAGCGGCATGGTCAGGCGACGGTGGCGACACGGCTACGGGATCCTAGCAGCGTGGATGCGAGAGGCGGTCGACATAGTGCTCCCTGGTGGTCCTCTACGGCTTAAAGGTGCCGCTAGGGGTGGTGGCATTTGGTCGGGCGCGGCTGGTGCTCTACGTGGAAGAAGCAGCGTTCGACGCGGCGCATGGGGGCTGCGGGTCAAGCGGCGGCGAACGGGCATGTCTGGGTGCGTCCTAGGGTCGTGGCAAAGCGATGCACGCGGGCTGCAATCGAGGCGTGGCGTGTGCACGCTTGTCGGGCGCTGCATTCTGGCGCGTGCTCGGCATGGTGCAGACACAGTGGGCGCGGCTTGCTGGGGGTGGTCCACGGCCTGGCAGTGCTTGGGGAAGGGACAGAGAGGGGCGGTGTGATCTCGCCTACCTCCTAGGCACAGCGGGAGAGAGCGGGGCGGTCTGCTGGGAGTGCTCCATGGTCGACCGGCGGGCATGGCGCTCGGGTGGCACGGCACTGCTGCAAGCGGCTAAGGGGTAGCTCGTTTATGTCCTGGTAGTGACTAGAGGGGACAAGGGGAGTGGATTGAGGCCTTAGTGGTGCTTGACCACTGCTCTAGAACAGTAATAGTTAGGCCAGATAAATTTTGCCTGCCAAGTGCTCGATCAAATGGCCGCAAGAATTTTATATTTGAATTTTGAAAAGATTTTTGGTGTGTGATCTGAACTTATGCTTGGTGATCTATGCTTGCTTGGGATTGTCAAGTGGAGTTGGTTTGGTGGGTTTTGAGAAAGTGGGATCTTCTCATATGCATTGGATTCCATTTTCAAATGCCATTTAAAATTAGTGGCTAAGTGTTTTTGTAAGTTTGTAAAGTGGGCCTTGGTACATCTTTACTTGTACTAGCAAGGGTGCAAAGATCTAGAATTGTTTCTGTTTGAAATTGACTTCTAGGAACACCTAAAGTGGCCTAGTGGATTAAAGTGGCCAAAATGACCATTTGCATTATTTAATATAATTTGATTTCTTTTTCTTTGGATTTTGTTTGTAAATGGTCTAGATGATGTGGCATTCACCTTTGAACAATTTCATATCATTTAGAACAAACAAACATGGCATTTACACAAAATTCTATACTAATGCAACAAACACATGCATTCATAATTATTTTAATAATAAAAAGTTTTTGTTAACCCTAAATTGGGTGATTAGATCTTTGATAACCTTGATTAAAGATTTGGGATGTTACAACGAGGCACACCAGGCTCCAAGTCGGGGAATGTTGCCTTCCCCGCGGAAATGAAGAGATATCCCGATAAAAGCCATCAGAGGAGAATGGAAAGGGAGGCAGCTGAGAAAGCTGCTGCTGCAGACCGGCTGTGTAATATAGAAGAAGCATTAAAGCGGCACCAGGATCAACTCGACAGACTTAGCCAGCAAGGTATTAGCGGCCAATCTCAGTGGCACGTGGTAGAAGCTGCATTCGATGGTACCGGCGCCCTATCGAATAAGAAAAGCAGCGTCGCTTCCACGCAGCTCCAGGATGTTGATGATGATGCACTGACGACGGCTCCTCCTAAACGCTACCCAGTGGATGATATCATGGAGAGCACAGCTTGTGAGCTAAAGGTGCAAGTTATGAACTTAAGGTTGACGGCGGCGGTCGGCATGGCCGTACCAATTGCGCCTAACCCAACTTGGCATTGCAGATCGGTTCCAAAAGGGTACGCTTTCATCATGGTGGATGATGTGAAGCAAGATTTTGAGGAGCTGAAGCTGGACCACCCTGCAGGGGAAGATATGGAGCTGACTGAACTAGGAGAAGCCAAAGGGGGGACTATTGTATGGCCAAAGGAGCACATCGTGCTTCCAAATTATGTGCCGCCAAGGCCACCCTTAAAGGGTCCGATATATCTGGGGGTTAACTTTCCTTTTAGACTAAAACATTGCGTTCCCTTCAATGGAGAAACTTTGAGATACACAAAATCTCTGATGTTGAAAGTCAGGTCTCTAGGTCTCTTGTCGGCATAACTCTTCTATCTGGATTGGGCGGTCTTGAGGTGCTCACGGACTTTGTGAACCTTCTCTTCGGCTTCTCGTAGAATTTCGGGTCCGAAAATCTGACTTTCTCCTACTTGCGACCAATTCAAGGGGGTACGACACTTTCTTCCATATAAGAACTCAAATGGGGCCATTTGCAAAACTGGCTTGATAACTATTGTTGTATGAGAATTTTGCGAAAGGCAGACAATCCTCCCATTTTGATCCACACTCTAACACACAAGCTCTCAACATATCTTCTAAGATTTGGTTGACTCTTTCAGTCTGTCCATCGGTCTGCGGGTGATAAGCTATGCTCAAATTCAACTTGGTCCCTAATCCTTCTTGGACTTTCTGCCAAAATATTGAGGTAAATTGGGCACCTCGATACGACACTATGGTCTTAGGGGTTCCATGCAAACTGATGATTCTAGCAATGTACAACTCTGCTAGCTTCGAACTCTGGTAGGTTGTCTTGACAGGTATAAAATGGGCTACCTTGGACAGTCTATCAACTATGACCCAGATTGAGTCATTTCCCCTACTAGAAGTAGGCAAATCGGTGATAAAGCCATTCTGACGGAATCCCATTTCCATTCCGGAATCTGCAATGGTTGCAACAGTCCTACGGGTCTCTGATGTTCTGCTTTGACTCTTTGACAGATATCACACTTGGCGATGTAGCTTCCGATTTCTCTCTTCATCTTGTGCCACCAAAATTGCTCCTTCAAATCTTGATACATCTTCGTTCCTTCGGGGTGGATAGAATAAAGGGTATCATGAGCTTCTTGCATGATAACTTGCTTCAGCTCCGAATCCGCTGGCACACAGATACGTCCTTTGTACCACAAAACTCCTTCATCGTCTTCGGTGAATCCAGGTACCTTTCCTGTACCAATACGACATTTGATTCCATCGATACTTGCATTTCCCTTCTAGGCCTCCTTGATTTGGCTAATCAAAGTGGGTTGAAGTTCAATGCTAGCTAAAAATCCTTTGCTAACAAGCTTTGTTCTAAACTACTCCAATTCTTCATGCAAACTTGGTTGGTTTTCTTTGATCATGGTGTTTAACCTACATGGCAATCTGCTAAGAGCATCCGCTACCACATTGGCTTTACCGGGTGATAGTGAATGTCAAGGTCATAATCCTTGATTAACTCTATCCATCTCCTTTGCCTCATATTCAGCTCCTTCTGAGTGAAAATATACTTCAAGCTCTTGTGATCTGAATAAATCTCACAGCGGTTACCCATAAGGTAATGACGCCATGTCTTCAAGGCTAAAACTACAGCTGCTAGTTCAAGATCATGGGTAGGGTAGTTTTGCTCATGTTGCTTCAGTTGTCAGGACAGATATGCGATGACTTTGCCTTGTTCAGCCGTCTCCACCACCGCGTCAGCCGTATCCGTCCCCTGAGCCTCAGAGACAAAAGCGGAAGTATACTAAGAGGGGCAGCACCAGCAGCAGCTGCAGCAAGAGCACGTTCCGATCACCGAAATGTAAGCTATCTCCCCTCCCAAGAGTACCTCAAAAGAATATGAAGAAGCTACCTTGCAAGAAGACAGATGAGGAAATTGATGCGGACACAGATGCCCATTATGAAAAGTGGAAGATTGACATGACTAACAAGAAAAGGCCGATAGAGCCATTCTTCTCGGTCACCGCAGAAGATAAAGCCAAAGCAGTCGCGCTTAAGATTCAGCTTCACCAACCCATAGCGCTCACATCTGACTATAATCGCTCTATTACCAAGTCGGCTGAGGCAAAAGAGTGGAGAGTTGGGAAATAAGTTGCCTAGCTCGAAACATAGAAAAATCAATCGATCGAAACGCTCAAAGTGTACGCTAACAATGAGTGGAGAGCCCAGGAGCGGCATGATCCGAACATTGATCCGGAGTTTCTTCAACTGTACGGAGAAAAGGCCAAATTATATGGACTATCTATTGATACATTGCAAATGTATCTATAATTTTTGATGTTCCATGCTTGGTTTTATCCACTTTCTTGTGTTTTGTTCCAACTTTGGAGTACTTTTATTATGATTTCTTGGACTAACCTATTAACAAGAGTCACAGTGCTAGCTGCCTGTTTTCTGTTGTTTTTGGTTCCAGGAAAGTCAGAAAATGAATATTCTCGGAATTGGACGGGACAAAAGCCAAAGTGCCTATTTTTCCGGAAGGGATCAAGTGCCAGAATACGAGACGGAGAAGGGCTGGGGGTCGGCCACACCACCTAGCCGCGCGGCCAGGCCTGGCCCGCGCTAGGGGGTGGTCTGGCCGACCCCAGCACCCCCTCGGCCTCTCCTTCCACCTATAAGTTGCCCTCGGGTCGAAAACCCTAGGTACCCGATCAAAAATCCACGAAAGAGTCTGTAGTCGCCGTCATCTCCATCCTTAGATCGGGAGGGATCTGAAGCTCTTCCCGGCACCCTGCCGGAGAGGGGAATTCACCCTGGAGGCCTTCTTCATCACCATACAAGCCTTCGGTGTGATGCGTGAGTAGTTCATCCTTGGACTACGGATCCATGTAGTAGCTAGATGGCTGGTTTCTCCTCCTTTGTGCTTTCATGTTTAGATCTTGTGAGCTCCGTTCATGATCAAGATCATCTATTTGTAATCCATAAATGTTGTGTTTGTGCGGATCCGATGGATATTGAGATGCTATTTTAGATTGATTATTGATTCTATCATGTCTTTGTTATTTGAGATCTTGCATGCTTTCTGTTGTTAGTAGCTATCTTGGCCAAGCAGATGCTAGCAACTCCAAGAGTTAGTATTTATGCTCGATAGTGGGTTCATGCCTCTGGTAATCTGGGGAAGTGACAGAAATCTCTAAGGTACTAGATGTGTTGTTGCTACTAGGGAGAAAACAACAATCCTTTGTTCATAGAACAATCATATTGTTTACCTTACACGCAGTTCGTAAAGCAATAATCTGTTGCTTGTAACTTAATACTGGAGGGGGTTCGGATGATAACCTGAAGGTGGATTATTAGTCATAGATGCAGTTGGATGGCGGTCTATGTATTATGTTGTATTACCCAATCAAGTCTCAAAGGAGTCAAGATGATTAGTATATGCATGTATTGCTTTATCGGTATTTGTCAATTGCCCCGCTGTAATTTGTTCACCCAGCATGTTATCTATCTAAGGAGAGCCACCTCTAGTGAACTATGGATCCCGGTCCTTTTTCTTTACATACAATCTACAACTGTTTACTGCTTTGTGTTTACTTTCTGCAAACTTTTACTTCTTTCCATTCGATACGTTTAATCCTTTGTTTTCCACAAAACACGGTGATATTGACAACCTCATCGCAAGTTGGGGACAAAGTTCTGTGGTTGTGTTGTGCAGGTCTCCACGTTGCTACTAGAACCGGTAGTGCGCCCTACCAAAGCTCAGCTAGTAACACCTTTGGGGTGTTTCCTTGCTCCTACTGGTTTGATTAAACCTTGGTTTCATAACTGAGGGAAAACTTGTTGCTGTGCTCATATACCTTCCTCTTGGGGTTCCCAACGAGCTCTACGTCGATCGTCGAGCGCATCAAGCTATTTTCTGGCGCCGTTGCGGGGAGTCAAGGACATCTTCACAAGGGGAGTCCCTCATAACCAATCTCTTTACTTTGTTATTTTTGTTTTGCTTAGTTTCTTTTTTTTTGCTTTGTTTGCTTGTTTTGTTCTTCGAAAACACAAAAAAATTTAGCTTTACTTGTTTGCTTTCTTATTTGAAAACCCAAAAAAATTAAGTCTCCTTTAGTTGTCACCCCTTCCTTAGCTCACCATGTTGATCCCTACTTTCACCTTGAAAGACCTTTCAATTGGTAGTGGTTCTATAATTGGGAAAGATAATATTGAAGAGTTCTTGAACCATGTTAGCAAACATGAAGATACTGAGGATAGATCCCTTGTAGAACTTGCTCCAAATTTTGAGATTGCTACAGCTTCTTTAATTCACATGTTAGAATCTAGGTTTGTTAACCTCAACCCCTTAATGCAAGTAATGTTTCTTAAGCTTAAAGAAATTGAGGACCCTGAAAAGAGGGATTTTATTCTAGAAACTTTGTTTAAGGAGTTCTATGATGTTGCCAAGGAAGCTAGAAAAGTTTTTGAATGTTTCAATATGCTAGGCTCATGTGTAGATGTTGTTGGTACATGAGAAAATATGAACAAAACCGAACCTAATGGGGAGGAACCTAAGATACCAATACCCTTTAAACTAGTAGCAATACATGATGCCATAGAAAAGAATCTTGACTGAATTGTTCCTGCAAACCCTTTTGATGAGAATAGTGAACCTAAGAGCATTGAGAGAGGATCCTCTAGAACTTATTTGGATGATATTCCTTTCCTTGTTGAAAATATTTCTGGTATTGATCTTAATGCTTCTTCATTTGAGAATACTTGATCCTTTTTCTTGCTTCTTATGCCTAACTTAAAGGCGTTAAGGAAAAATACTTGTTGGGAGATAACCCAAGAGTTTTAGATGAGTCTTGGAAGTTATTACCTCTGTAATAACCTTTTCTTATCCTTTTTATTTGCTTTTTGTGCCAAGAGTAACCTCTAACGAGAGTGAAGTAATGATTGGGAAAGTTGCTGTCCCGAAACAGATTTTTGTGCTTCACCGTAAAAATTCCTGAGAGAGTTCTGTACGTCTAATTGAGCTGTAAATTTTTTTTCTTCTTCCCCTGGTTGTTATCTAACTTTCGTTAGTTCAACACTTTTTGATTTGAGCAACAGAAGGTCTTCGAAAAAATTAGTCTTTACCTGCTGGTCTGTTTTGACAGATTTCTGCCATTTTCTGCATTTGCTTCTTGTTGGTTCCTTCTTGAGTTCTTTTGGGGAATTGAGCTTGTTGAGGGAAGTGATACAGTATCTAGTGTTCTAATGGAAGTCTATTTGGTGTTAGAACTGAACCTTGAGACTTATTTATCCTAAGTGCACTAATGTTGCTAATGAGATTGTGTGAAGTTTTGTATGAAGGAAAAATTTCAGGTGTATGGAAGGAATGAGTAATAAGATGAAGGATGGACTAAAGCTCAAGATTGGGGATTCCGAATGTGTCACCCCAGTAAATATCCAAGAAGTACAAGCGTCAAAGCTTGGGGATGCCCAAGGCATCCCCTTCTTCATCAATGAAAATCCCAGGTTTCTTCCAAACGCTTCATTTTTTATTATTTCATGCACAGTTGTGTTTTTCTTGGAGCGTCTTCTTTTTCGTTTTCATTTTGGTTTTTGTTTGCTTTGGTTTGTTTAGTTTTCTGAATAAGTTGGTTGGACCCCATCTTTCACACTTTGGTTTGCGAATAGTTTGGTTTGGTTTGAAAAAGAGTAGGAAAGTTCATACTTATGTGGTAAAAAGAGCTCGTTTTTGACTGTGGCTATGCTTTGTCATGCCATGCTTGATATTGTTTTGGCTTTATGCTTAGTATTATTTGCTGTAGCATGAATTGTTATAAACAATTGAGATTGCTTAATGTGCCTTGGATGAATCATGCGTTGTTTTAGCATATTAAAGCATAGTATAGTGGTATTCTCCTTTGATGCTTTATTTGGGTTGACTTGGCACATGCTCACACCATGTTATGACTATCCAAAGTCACCATAGCCTTTATGATCCTTTAGTTTTCAACTTGTAGTATCACTTTATTCTTTGATCAATGATGTTTTGTCGCTCTGCATGATTATGGCCATTATTGCTCTCTTAGTTTGTCGCTCCCAGTCTTTTGCTAGCCTCCACAACCAAGTATAAGTTCCACTCATACATCCAACTCCCTAAACCAAGTTATTCCAAAGAGTCCACCATACCTACCTACTAGCTTATGCTATTCCAAGTATATTCATGCTTTTGTCTACCTTTCACTTGTTATGAGAAAACTAGTGATTAAAGCTCTCACGAACTTGATGGCACACTTTACTTTTTTGCCTCTAATAAACTTGAACCATTGGGTCCTTCTTTGTTGCGTATATGCTTGCGCTTTATAAGTTGAAATTAGCAGAACCATGTTTCATGGGGAACGCTTTCAACATTGCACTTGTACTTTGTACCCTGTTGATATTATGTTCTTTTGCTTACGGATCCCGGCAGTGTGAAATAAATGTGGAACTTGTATGATCATGGAGTTTGTATGTGTGTTAGAGAAACGCCTGGGCCGCTAGCCTAAGCCATGCCTAATCATGGTGGAAACTTGCAGCATCACCATAATGAGCACTCTATGAAGCATCCTCAATAAAAACCTATGCAAATAGCAAATAAAAAGATCACTGAGATGCTCATTGTCTGCTTGCCTTGTCTTTTTGATTATGGGTAAGCTCCCGTATCATGTGCAAGGGGTACCCCATTGGCGGTTCTTAATGATACACACATACTTACAATGACAAGAGCTTACTCGTGACTAAAGTTGAGTAGCATGAGGATCGGTCTTCGTAAGTAAGGGGCATGAGATTTTGGTTTATAACTTGTCAAGCATATCTTCTTAGTTGTGTCACTTTATCCTTAATCACCTTCAAGATGCTTATGATAGGGGCAATGAGAGCTGAAAGCTACGAGTACCATAATTTTTGGAAGCTCCTTATGAGACTTGAATCCCTACTTCCTTTTACAAAGGCCTTTCTTCCACCATTATATTGAGTCTCCACCTTCTATCTTTATGCACTTACTTTGAGAGCATAGTGGCCATTCTTAGTTCTATGTGCATTGTCCCAAGACTAGTTGATTGATGCATAACTTTGATATTGCTTGTTTTAAACTATTTGTATCTAGTCACTCTTATGAACTTTGAAGGTGTCCTATGCATTTATGTTTGCTACTCTATTGAGGGACAAGCTGAATACTATTATGCTATGTTTTCTTTATGTGAAACAAACAAACGTCTTGCAAAGCATGTTATTCATGAATCTTTTGTTTGTGCCTTTTCATGTTGCATCATAGTCTCTTTGCTTATTGCTAGAACTTTGTCTTTCATGTTATGATTGAAGTACTATGATCCCAGGTTTGAATGTTTTGCAAATACTTTGATCAAGTCTTTGATGGTGCATGTCACCTCAAAAATTATTCTTTTTATGACTTACCTACTCGAGGACGAGCAGGAGTTATGCTTGGGATGTTGATACATTGCAAATGTATCTATAATTTTTGATGTTCCATGCTTGGTTTTATCCAGTTTCTTGTGTTTTGTTCCAACTTTGGAGTACTTTTATTATGATTTCTTGGACTAACCTATTAACAAGAGCCACAGTGCCAGCTGCCTGTTTTCTATTGTTTTTGGTTCCAGGAAAGTCAAAAAATGAATATTCTCGGAATTGGACGGGACAAAAGCCAAAGTGCCTATTTTTCCGGAAGGGATCAAGTGCTAGAATACGAGACGGAGAAGGGCTGGGGGCTGCCCACACCACCTGGACGCGTGGACAGGCCTGGCCCGCGCCAGGGGGTGGTCTGGCCGACCCCAGCACCCCCTCGGCCTCTCCTTCCGCCTATAAGTTGCCCTCGGGACGAAAACCCTAGGTACCTGATCAAAAATCCACGAAAGAGTCTGTAGCCGCCGTCATCTCCATCCCTAGATCGGGAGGGATCTGAAGCTCTTCCCGGCACCCTGCCAGAGAGGGGAATTCACCCTGGAGGCCTTCTTCATCACCATGCAAGCCTCCGGTGTGATGCATGAGTAGTTCATCCTTGGACTACGGATCCATGTAGTAGCTAGATGGCTGGTTTCTCCTCCTTTGTGCTTTCATGTTTAGATCTTATGAGCTCCGTTCATGATCAAGATCATCTATTTGTAATCCATACATGTTGTGTTTGCGGGGGTCCGATGGATATTAAGATTCTATTTCAGATTGATTATTGATTCTATCATGTCTTTGTTATTTGAGATCTTGCATGCTTTCCGTTGTTAGTAGTTATCTTGGCCAAGTAGATGCTAGCAACTCCAAGAGTTAGTATTTATGCTCGATAGTGGGTTCATGCCTCTGGTAATCTGGGGAAGTGACAGAAATCTCTAAGGTACTAGATGTGTTGTTTCTACTAGGGAGAAAACAACAATCCTTTGTTCATAGAACAATCGTATTGTTTACCTTACACGTAGTTCGTAAAGCAATAATCTGTTGCTTGCAACTTAATACTAGAGGGGGTTCGGATGATAACCTGAAGGTGGATTATTAGTCATAGATGCACTTGGATGGCGGTCTATGTATTATGTTGTATTGCCCAATCAAGTCTCAAAGGAGTCAAGATGATTAGTATATGCATGTATTGCTTTCTCGGTGTTTGTCAATTGCCCCGCTATAATTTGTTCACCCAGCATGTTATCTATCTAAGGAGAGCCACCTCTAGTGAACTATGGATCCCGGTCCTTTTTCTTTACATACAATCTACAACTGTTTACTGCTTTGTGTTTACTTTCTGCAAACTTTTACTTCTTTCCATTCGATACGTTTAATCCTTTGTTTTCCGCAAAACACGGTGAGATTGACAACCTCATCGCAAGTTGGGGAAAAAGTTCTGTGGTTGTGTTGTGGAGGTCTCCACGTTCCTACTAGCACCGGTAGTGCGCCCTGCCAAAGCTCAGCTAGTAACACCTTTGGGGTGTTTCCTTGCTCCTACTGATTCGATTAAACCTTGGTTTCATAACTGAGGGAAAACTTGCTGTTGTGCTCATCATACCTTCCTCTTGGGGTTCCCAACGAGCTCTACGTCGATCGTCGAGCGCATCATCTAATACTGAGTACATGAGCCGTATGGATGAGTTTGAGGGGTACCAACAAATAGCATATGTATACCGGCATGGGGCTCCTCTCGTCAAACCCGAGTTAGTCAAAGATCTACCAACAAAAATGTGAAGATTGCATAACTGGTACATGCAAGCCTCAGCTGAATCCAAAAACTAGATCTATGCTGGATATAAACACCACCATTACGGTCATGGAGATGGCTTCCTACTGATTGAATTTTCAGAATTATTTCTGTTTTACCAACAAGGCGCCCTCGACAAAACTATCGTTAGTGCCTATTGTTTGTGATGCAGCCCGTCCTATGGACGCTCCTACATCTACACCAACAAGTCCCCCAAGTGGACCCATGACTCGTGCCCGAGCCAAACTCCTACAAGCTAAGGTGAACTCGCTCCTCTACTCGTGCCAATTTGATACCTCCTCAGATGGTGTGCTACTTCACACAACTACTCTATGCATCATCAGGTACAAAGCCTCGACACATCACCAAGCACCCAAGGATGGAGAACAAGGAGCAGAGCGTGAAGCAGGAGTCACTGGAATTGCTTGATGGCTCAATGCACGGCGCCCAGAAAAGTGCTGGTGCGTGGTTGATGTAGAGATCAGTGGGAACCCCAAGAGGAAGGTATGATGAGCACAGCAGCAAGTTTCCCTCAGTTATGAAACCAAGGTTTAATCGAACTAGTAGGAGCAAGGAAACACCCCAAAGCTGTTACAAGCTGAGCTTTGGCAGGGCGCACTACCGGTGCTACTAGCAACATGGAGACCTGCACAACACAACCATAGAACTTTTTCCCCAACTTGCGATGAGGTTGTCAATCTCACCGTGTTTTGCAGAAAACAAAGGATTATACATATCGAATGGAAAGAAGTAATAGTTTGCAGAAAGTAAACACAAAGCAGTAAACAGTTTGTAGATTGTATGTAAAAGAAAACACCGGGATCCATAGTTCACTAGAGGTGGCTCTCCTTAGATAGATAACATGCTGGGTGAACGAATTACAGCGGGGCAATTGACAAACATCGAGAAAGCAATACATGCATATACTAATCATCTTGACTCCTTTGAGACTTGATTGGGCATTACAACATTATACATAGACCGCCATCCAACTGCATCTATGACTAATAATCCGCCTTCAGGTTATCATCCGAACCCCCTCCAGTATTAAGTTGCGAGCAACAGATTATTGCTTTATGAACTGCGTGTAAAGTAAAAAATATGATTGTTCTATGAACAAAGGATTGTTGTTTTCTCCCTAGTAGCAACAGCAAATCTAGTACCTTAGAGATTTCTGTCACTTCCCCAGATTACCAGAGGCCTGAACCCACTATCGAGCATAAATACTAACTCTTGGAGTTGCTAGCATCTACTTGGCCAAGATAGCTACTAATACGGAAAGCATGCAAGATCACAAATAACAAAGACATGATAGAATCAATAATCAATCTGAAATAGCATCTCAATATCCATCGGATCCCCGCAAACACAACATGCAGAATTACAAATAGATGATCTTGATCATGAACGGAGCTCACAATATCTAAACATGAAAGCACAAAGGAGGGCATTTGTGTTAAGTAGTTTGTTATCAAACTAGGTGTGGTTCAAAGTGGGATAATACTATGAAGATATATTGTGTGACAATAATATCAACATATTTTAACCGGAACGAACTAAAGGTCTCATCAAAGGACCAAATTTATACAATGCCATCTCATTTGATAATGAGTGATGCGTAGAGACGCAAAGACATGCAAATACACACGGATCTGAAACTGTTAGATCCGAAGATTATGTTAACCACTAGCAATAGCGTATATGCAACACCAGAAAGCCATAGGTGTTCAATACGCAAAGGTTTTCAAACTAGATTATTGACTCTAGTGCAAGTGGGAGACTGAAGGGAATATGCCCGAGAGGCAATAATAAAGTGGTTATTATCTTATTCCATGTTTATGATAAATGTTTATTTTGCATGCTATAATTGTATTGATCGGAAACATCAATACATGTGTGTTTAATAAACAAAAAGGGTTCCTAGTTATGCCTCTCTTATAGACTAGCTCGTTGATTAACAAGATGATCAAGGTTTCCTGATCATGGACATTGGATGTTGTTAATAACGAGGTCACAACATTGGTGGAATAATGTGATGAACATTCATCCGAAGTATAGCATTACGATCAAGTCATTATGTTTATATTTCTATAACATCATACGAAGTAATCTTTATCCTTAGACCATGAGATCATGTTAATTGCTAACACCGGAAGAGTATCTTGATAACATCAAACGTCACACCGTAACAGGGTGAATATAAAGATGGGTTAAGTGCTACGAAGGTGTTATGTTGAGGCTCATGGATCAAGAGTGGAATTTGTCAATCCCGATGACGTATAGATATACTCTGGGCCCTCTCGGTGATATCACATTAAGATAGCTTGCAAGCAAGTGATGTGATCACTAGAATGTTATATCACGGGAACAAGAAAAGAGTGCATGTCGGAAACGAGATCAAACTAGGTATGGAGATACCGATGATCGAATCTCGGACATGTAATATATCGCGAGACAAAGGGATTTAGTTACTAGCGTTAAAGGTTCTCATGATCACATAAGTCATCGTTGAATGTGTGGGAGTCAGTACGGATCTCCAGGCCCCGCTGCTGATTATTGATCGGAGAGGGGTCTCGATCATGTCTACATTATTCGTGAACCGTAGTGTGACACACTTAAGGGATACCAACACCATTTGGAGCAAATATGTTTTAGATAAAGATTTAAGAAAGCGCTGGAATTATTTCAATAGACACCAAAACTGTTTCGGGTGAAATTGCTGAAATTGGTTCTGCATGTAATATTGAAATGTTGCAGGGGGGTTTATGTGAATGTTTGTTAATTAAAATAATTAACAAAATTATGAAAAAAAATAATTAAAGAGTTTTATTAAATGAGAGAGAATTAAATTTGGAGAAATTTAATACATTTAAACTGGAGACTTTAAAAGAAAATGTGAAGGGGCATTTTAATGTGGATGGGTTACCACCACATGAATGGGGGAGGTGAGGAGTCACCCCCCATGGGGCGCCAGCCATGGGGAGGGGTATCCCCCTCCTCCTATAAAAGGCCCCCCTCACTCCCCTTCTTCCACACACCTCCTCATGAAGGATCTCTCTCCCCCTCTAGTATTATTCCCCCATGGTCTCGGATTAGCGAGATACATGTTCCCAGTGGCTTTATCTGGAAAGGAGTTACTACTTCTGCTATTTTGCTGGAGCGAGGGACGGAGGTTGTCGGGGTACCGGACGTGTGTGTGATCACGGATGCATCGCTGCTTTGCGGTGCTGGACTTGGTGGTGCTGGACTTGCTGGAGCTGGATCTGAAGGACGTGCTAGAGCCGGACCTTCTGGACTTCATCACGATCTTGAGATCGGCAAGTGTAAGACTACATCATCCACGAGTTCCAACTTGTTAACAAAACTCGTTGTCTTCGAGGGTGAGTTCTCCATGGATGTATATCCACTCATTGCTCTGTACCTAGTAGATAGATCTTGGCGTGTAGTTCTCATCGTAGGAAATTTTTTGTTTTCTATGGTGCCGACCCAACAGTGGTATCAGAGCCAGATCTATGCGTAGGTGCTTTGCACGGGTAGTACACATATGTTTATATGTGGGCGATGATGATCATGTTATTGCTTCTTTCATGTATTTTGGATATTGGTGTCATAGTGGCATGAAGCGGCCCGGACCAACCTTACATGTCATCGTACATGAGACCGGTTCCACGACTGACATGCAACTAGTTTTGCATAAGTGGCTGGCGGGTGTCTGTCTCTCCTACTATAGTCAATATCTGATTTACAACGAGTTGCTAATAACTTGGTTATCCTCGTTGTGGTTCCATGTTCGTAGGTAAGAACGGTTCTATCTTCGAAAGTCCTAAGCCACGTAAAACTTGCAATGGATAAATTAGAGGCGTCTAGTTTAGATTGTTGCTGGGCTAGTGTCATGATATGGTAATGTTGTAAGTTGATGTATAGTTGATACTCTTACAACACACCTAACGTGTAAGTTCCATAGACCTTGGACTTACACACAAAGGAATGATAGAGATCATACCACGATGCATATGATGGTGATCAAATGCATGGACCATATCATTCCACTTTACACTTTAGATGTTAGCATCTTATACTACTAGTTTTGCGCTTTTGGTAGCATTGTAAGATGATCCCTCATTTAGATATCAAGATAAAATGTGTTCTTCCTTAAGTATGCACCGTTCTATGGATCGTGTTTTGGGACATCATGTGATGATCGGGTGTACTCGACTCTACGCTTTGATACAACGGGTGTAAGATAGTTTTACACACGCGAGTACTAAGGTTCTTACTTGGCGAGCCTAGCATGTACAGACATGGCCTCGGAACATGGACCGAAAGGTTAAGCATGAGTCATATAGTTGATGTGATGCCCATATTGATGCTCGCCTTTGAAGCTATACCGACTCACGTGATGATCGGACTTGGTGTAGTGGATTTGGTTCATGTAATCACCAAAAAGGCACGAGGGATGTCGTTTTTGAGTGGGAGTTCATTAGTAATTTGGATTAGTCGAACTCAATTTGTCATAAACTAAATCAAAGTGAATTTGCATAATTTGTTGTAGTCATTGGCATCTGTTTACTACCTTACGCTTAGTTTTAATTGAGATAATAGAACTATATAATTCTGGATATTTACTTTACGAATTGGTATCGTATTGTTTTGAATGTCAATTTAAAGTTTATAAGTACTATTGCAAACTTTCAGCAAACTCTATTTACTCCATAAAGTTTAATAAGTAGTATTAAATCAAGAGTAAGAATTACAATGTTAGTATCTAAAGTATCATGTTTGCCTCCATGATTATTGATATTCAAAAGTTGTTTTAATATCAAGATTATATAGGAGCTGGAAATTGTTTCAGAAACCATCATGTGTGAAAGATATTGTGATATCTGAAACAATGTTTTTGGTTGCATTATGATAGAGTATAATTTAGCAAAATACATGTTCTCATATTGTATGAGAATTTGTGAAGGATGGAGATGCTAGGCATCCGGATCTCCCAAAAAGGTTTTTGGGAACTAAAATTATACTCGTCATTCTTCCTTATAAGCTATAGTAGCTTGATCATGAAAGTTGTCATGATAAGGATGAATAGAAGATGTAAGTAAAATGTTTACTATACTAAGAGATTACTAAAGAATGGATTTTTGAAAGAATGCCAAACATTTGATGATGGTGATCCACTTCAAAGTGCAAGTCCAAAGGTATTAGTATTTTACTATATACAAGCTTTGTACTATGTGTCATGTCAATGACACCACTATTGATGTTGATAGATTCTTTTAAAAGAAAAGGAATTGTTGAAAGAGAATCTATAAAATATTTGGCAGAAAAGAAAAGGTTGGAGATGTCCAACTTAGGTATATAGAAGATATACATGTTATGGCTATATTCCTTGCTTGTTAAACAATGTGGTTCCGAGGTATTGGATACCGGTATTGGATACCGAATTGGTTGGTATGAAGTGTCATATAGGACAACGCAATTCATGAACTACAATGTCCTAAGTAACTAGCAAGAGAATAAGTGATGATGTTCATCGAAAACAAATAAAATGTTATTGTGTTTTTCGTTGACGTCAAACCTAGCCTTCAAGATTTGTTTTAATAATTGTTATTTTGTTCCGGTATTACACGAACAATGGTTGTTCAAATAATTACCATATTCCATGAAGAATGGATGAACTTTTACAAGTCTAGTGGGAGAAATCACATCCATAAACACTATTGCTAAAATGTCACAAGACAAATGATTGAAAGATCACTTATGAAGTGACATCGCTGTTTAAATTATATTGGAAAGAAAACATGAAGAAAATCCATGTTGATGGATTTTTGGAGTCTCTGATTTTGATCAATTGACGCTTGTGAGACTTTCCTCGAGATAATTGAAACTCCGTCCATAGGCGAAAGAGGAACGGATGACTAACTTATTGGATATTATACATATTGATGTATATAGTCCATTATATGTAGCCATATGCGATGGATCTTTTTGCTTCATATGCTTTCTCCAGAAATTTGAGTGAATATATCTATATATTTACTTAATAAGGAAGAAGTATGAAACTTTTGAAAATTGTTCAAAAACTTTCAAGATGAAGTGGAAAATCATTGTAATAAGAAAATAAAGATTTTATGATTCGATCATAAAGGAAGATATTTGAGTTACATGTTTAGCAAAATATCTAAGATTTGAGAAATTGTTCCATGATTTATGTTTCCCGATAAACCATAGGAGTATGGCATATTCGAGAGATGAAATCAAACCATGTTTGACATGGTAAGATCAAAGGTGTCATTTATAAAACTGCCATTATGTTTTAAGGATTAAAGCTTTAGAGACTACCGCTTTTACACTGAAAAGAGCTCCATCGTGGTCCATTAAAATGACACCATATGAGTTATGGTTTGGGATAAAACCCGAATTATCTTTTCTTAAATTTTGGTATGCTATGCATAAGTAAAATGTTTACAACCAAAGTCGGATAAGCACGTCTTTGTAGGTTATCCCAAAAATATTGTTGGGAATTTCTCCATAACACCGAGTACAAAAGAGTTTGTCGCTTGGAACGTCAAGTTTCTTGAGAAGGAATTTTTCATGAAAGGTTAAGTGGGAGGACAATAGAACTTTGATAAGGTTGTTGAACCTTGGCTATATGTGCTAAGTAGCGCAGCGCCAGAAAGTGTCCCGGTGGCGGCCACAATGCTCATGGCTCCCGTGATTACAAAGGGTGTGATCTCGGAGATTAGAGTTCCTATTGAACCGTGTGGGTCAGTAAGAATAAAATAGTGTGATTTGATAAGAAAGTCGTTATTGTTTTGACAATGATGAACCGACTACATACAAAGAAGCGATGATGGGCCCTGACTCCATAAAATGACTAGAAGTCATAGAATCCGTGATAGTATCCATACACGAGAAATCAAGTTTCTGAACTTGGAAGACCCTCCGGAAAGGCGTGAAGCCTATCAGTCGTGATTGGATCTATAAAGAAATAAGACATGGATGTTTAACATCTATGAAATAGTCGACATGTCGGAAAGAAGTTTACGACAATGTTCAAGGAGTTGACTATGACAAGATTTGATATTTCATAGTGATATTTAGTCTTGATGGATTAATGTAGCAACCACTACATATAATTTGATGTATGGTAGTTGAACAAACAAAACAATGTTCTTCTAATAGAATGGTTACCTAGGACGTGTACAAGACACGGTCCGAAGGGTTTTGTTAATTCAAAGGATGCTAAAAGGGCATGCAAACTTCAATAGTTGAAGTAAGCATAGTGGAGTTGGAATCTTCACCATGATGAAACTGTTAAAAGAGTTTAAATTCATCGGAGATGATGAAGATGCTTGCATTTGCAAGAAATTAAGTGGGAGCGCTGAGACATATTTCTAATACATTATGTAGAGGACATATTGTTGATTGGAAATGATGTATCTTGTATTGACACAAGTTAAGAATTTCATTAAAATAAGATTTCGATGAAAGACTTGGGCAAAACCGGAATATTAGGCATCAATATCTATATGGATAGATCGAGGCGCTAATATGGTTGTGCCAGACGTACATATATGAGATATTGAAAGGGTTCAATATGGAAACAACAAGAAAGGTTCTTGCTGCATGGAAAGGATTGTATCAAAATTCAAGTGTTTCAACACTTGGTGAGTAAAATCACATGAAGATTTTGATCGATTATACCATGATATGTATATATCCAGAATGTCCTATGCTCTAAATGTTATGAGCACATACCAGAATGATTCATAAGATGATCATTGGATGATAGTAAAGATATTCTTATGAGCTATGGAAGAACTAAGAATATATCATGTATAAGTGACAAATAATTAAAGGTAATTCATTGTAAAGTGTTACATTGATACTAGTTTTGTCACAAGATACAAATTAAATTTATCTCAATTTAGACTATGGGTGGCACAATGTAATGGAAAGGATGTTCCATGATGGATTTGGATGAGTTCCAAAGTTGAGACATTGTGACGGATACTACAACAAAAGGCTAAGTGTATAACTGCTATAGTAGCAGCAAAGGAGTGCATTTGTGTTAAGTAGTTTGTTATCAAACTAGGTGTGGTTCAAAGTGAGCTAATACTATGAAGATATATTGTGTGCCAATAATATCAACATATTTTAACCCGAACGAACTAAAGGTCTCACCAAAGGACCAAATTTATACAATGCCATCTCATTTGAGAATGAGTGATGCGTAGAGACGCAAAGACATGCAAATACACACGGACCTAAAACTGTCAGTTCCGGAGATTATGTTCACCACTAGCAATAGCGTATATGCAACACCAGAAAGCCATAGGTGTTCAATATGCAAAGTTTTTCAAACTAGATTATTGACTCTAGTGCAAGTGGGAGACTAAAGGGAATATGCCCGAGAGGCAATAATAAAGTAGTTATTATCTTATTCCATGTTTATGATAAATGTTTCTTTTGCATGATATAATTGTATTGATCGGAAACATCAATACATGTGTGTTTAATAAACAAAAAGGGTTCCTAGTTATGCCTCTCTTATAGACTAGCTCGTTGATTAACAAGATGATCAAGGTTTCCTGATCATGGACATTGGATGTTGTTAATAACGAGGTCACAACATTGGTGGAATGATGTGATGAACATTCATCCGAAGTATAGCATTACGATCAAGTCATTATGTTTATATTGCTATAACATCATACGAAGTAATCTTTATCCTTAGACCATGAGATCATGTTAATTGCTAACACCGGAAGAGTATCTTGATAACATCAAACGTCACACCGTAACAGGGTGACTATAAAGATGGGTTCAGTGCTATGAAGGTGTTATGTTGAGGCTCATGGATCAAGAGTGGAATTTGTCAATCCCGATGACGGATAGATATACTCTGGGCCCTCTCGGTGATATCACATTAAGATAGCTTGTAAGCAAGTGATGTGATCACTAGAATGTTATATCACGGGAACAAGAAAAGAATGCATGTCGGCAACGAGATCAAACTAGGTATGGAGATACCGATGATTGAATCTCGGACATGTAATATATCGCGAGTCAAAGGGATTTAGTTACTAGCGTTAAAGGTTCTCACGATCACATAAGTCATCGTTGAATGTGTGGGAGTCAATACGGATCTCTAGGTCCCGCTGCTGATTATTGATTGGAGAGGGGTCTCGATCATGTCTGCATTATTCGCGAACCGTAGGGTGACACACTTAAGGGATACCGACACCATTTGGAGCAAATATGTTTCAGATAAAGATTTAAGAAAGCGCTGGAATTATTTCAATAGACACCGAAACTGTTTCGGGTGAAATTGCTGAAATTGGTTCTGCATGTAATATTGAAATGTTGCAGGGGGTTTTATGTGAATGTTTGTTAATTGAAGTAATTAACAAAATTCTGAATAAAAATAATAAAAGAGTTTTATTAAATGAGAGAGCATTAAATTTGGAGAAATTTAATGCATTTAAAGTGGAGACTTTAAAAGAGAATGTGAAGGGGCATTTTAATGTGGAGGGGTTACCACCACATGAATGGGGGAGGTGAGGAGTCACCCCCCATGGGGCACCGGCCATGGGGAGGGGTACCCCCTTCCTCCTATAAAAGGCCCCCCTCACTCCCCTTCTTCCACACACCTCCTCGTGAAGGATCTCTCTCCACCTCTAGTATTATTCCCCCATGGTCTCGGATTAGCGAGATACATGTTCCCGGTGGCTTTATCTGGAAAGAAGTTTCTTCTTCTGCTGCTTTGCTGGAGCGAGGGATGGAGGTTGTCGGGGTACCGGACGTGTGTGCGATCACGGATGCACCGCTGCTTTGCGGTGCTGGACTTGCTGGAGCTGGATCTGAAGGACGTGTTGGAGCCGGACCTGCTGGACTTCATCACGATCTTGAGATCGTCAAGTGTATGACTACATCATCCTCGAGTTCCAACTCGTTAACAAAACTCGTTGTCTTCGAGGGTGAGTTCTCCATGGATGTATATCCACTCGTTGCTCTGTACCTAGTAGATAGATCTTGGCGTGTAGTTCTCATCGTAGGAAATTTTTTGTTTTCTATGTTGTGGACCCAACAGTGGCCCCCTGGCTCCTCTCCGTCTCGTATTCTGGCATCTGATGACTTCCGGAAAAATAGGCACTTTGGCTTTTGTCCCGTCCAATTCCGAGAATATTCATTTTCTGACTTTCCTGGAACCAAAAACAGCAGAAAACAGGCAGCTGGCACTGTGGCTCTTGTTAATAGGTTAGTCCAAGAAATCATATGAAAAGTACTCCAAAGTGTGGACAAAACATAAGGAAGTGGATAAAACCAAGCATGGAACATCAAAAATTATAGATACATTTGCAATGTATCACTGCTCAGACCGGAGTCTCCGGTCTACGCACACCGGAGTCTCTAGTCCACCAAAGTCTCTGGCCTGAAGACCCCGGAGACTCCGGCCCACTCTCCGGTCTAACCCCTGTGCCGGGCCCTGGGACAATCGGAAGGCCCCTCCGGAGGCTGGTCCGGAGACTGACCGGAATCTCCAGCCTTGACCGGAGTCTCCGGTCCACCACACCGGAGTCTCCGGTCCGATCGGCGCCAGGCATGAAAAGGCGTTTGGGCCTGCGGCCCATGTACCCCTTAGTCCGTCCAGAACTTGTCTTTTATTCCTAAAGTACCCCTGTTTAAGTGGCTGGCCTATATATAGTCCCCCACCTCCATTGTAAACCCTAGGCATGATATTGGAATTAGTGGAAACCCCTTGTGGATCTATCTAAGTCTTGCCTCATGCTCCTTGACTAAGGAGCACCAATATCCCCAAACCTCGTTGGAGTTTGCATCGTGCCTCCGTGTTGTACAAGGCCTAGGCATCGGAATCCCTTTGCCTAGACATCAAGATCTCATCGAGTCTCCCATCTTGCCGTGCCGGTTCAAGAGAGAGTCCTCCGCCCGATGTCGATCCTAGGGATTGCACCGGACCGGTCACCGTCGGCGTGAGCTATTGGTGTGTATCGTGGTTTTGTGTGTGTGTGTTCATCGCGTTCTTAGTGCGTGCGTTCGTCGTGTTCATCCTCTCCTCCTTCCCCCGCACTTCATCCTCGATTTGAAAGGGAATCGTGAAAGATCAGGCCACCCTAGAGGTTTGCCCTCAACATATTGGTATCAAGAGCTTCGTTGCTCACGAATTCCCCACAAATTTTTCTTCTATCCACAAAAAATTCGAAAATCCCCAAAAAAGAGCCCTATATTTGCCTTTGGATCGATCTCTTGATTTGTAGTGTTATTTGTGGTTTTGATCCGCCCAAACCTTGTCTTAGGAGTTGGTCCAGCTTTATCCTGCGTTTTCCCAGCCCAATTTGGCCAATTTTTCGCGGATTTGAGGACCCAAGGCGTGGATTTCCTCTCAAGAACACGAGCAGTTCGTGATCTGACTCCAGACCGGAGTCTCTGGTCTGCACACCGGAGTCTCCGGCCTACCCACACCGGAGTCTCTAGCCTGGACCGGAGTTTCTGTCCTGAAACCCCGGAGTCTCCGGCCCTGACGCCCGATTTTGACAGTTTTGCCTCTAATCTTGCATTGGCTAATTTCCTCTTGTTTGTTTGTGCCTGTGTGCGTGTTGCCAACTAACAGCAAGCTTCCGCATCAACAACCCCCGCTCCCATCGACACCACGGCCCACGAACATCATCCCGCACCACCGACGCCAAGTTCATCATCAAAGAAGGTATAACTTGCGTCACCTTGTTAACCCCTATCTTCCTTTGTGTGTACCTATCCCATGAGAGTGGATCATCTTGTGTTTGCTTGAGCATTGTGCATTTTTCCTTGGATAGTGAGAGTGCAAGAGCAATATCAAGTGTGAATAGGTAGCATCAAGGGAGAGCAAAAAAAAGATACAAAGAAAAAGAAAAAGAAAAATAGTCTCCCCTTGCAAAAGAGAGTCTCAAAGCTTGTAAGCAAGAGAGAAAGAAGAGCGCCCAAGGTAAGTGCACAAATCCGTTGCTCATTTTTCCTTTTTGCAAACGAGCCATGGTCTCTCCTTGCATTGGCACGACAACGAGCTTAATCTTCGTTAGGACATTTTGTTTGCTCATTTTCATAGTCGTGTCAATCCCAACAATCTCCGCGTGTGTGTATATAGTCGTAGGTTTCCCGTCACCCCCTTTGAGTTGTTGACCTTCGCCTTTGACTTGAGTTTTGTTGGATTTTACCCACTTTTTACTATCCCTTTTCTTTTGGTTGGTTCTTTGTCTTTCCACAATCCTAACCTACCACCAACAAGCTTTTGAGAGTTAGTTCCTTCTTTAGTGTGAGTTTTCTTTGCAATTCCACTTTGCACGCTAATAGCTCTCACTTGTGGTTTCTAGTTTGGTGCAATCCCCAAGGTGAGGTACAAGGCTAACACCACCATATTCCACTTCCATATACCATACTTGTGTGTTTTGCATGATGGATAGGCACGGTGAGTCGAGCCAACCACCTCCCCAAGAAGAAGATCAAGGACCATACATGACGTGCGCAAGTCACTTCATCGTTCGGCAAGAGTTCCGTGAATGTTGCCAAGCCCTTGAGACGCCACAAGATGAACAATTTGGTGAGACGCAAGCCGAGTTGAAGAAAATCGACAACCGCTTCGATGGCCTCGAACGACAAATGCACGCAATGCATCACAACTTTGGCCACCAAAATGAAGCGCTCCAACGCTCCGTCGCCGAAACAAATGACAATCTTCGACGCCTCATGGATGGCATGGCAAGGCCATGTTCATGAGCATGAAGCTCTTCAAGTTCTTCGCGTCGTCATGCACCTCTTCAACAAGATCTACATCCAAGTGCCCCAAGACGCAATGATGCCCCCGTGGTTGAAGATGGACGTTCTTTGAACTATGCACCTTCCCCATGGCACGCCGCAACGTCAAGCTATGATGGTGATTTCTCTTCAAGGCTAAGAGCAAGGCAAGAAGCACACTATCATCATGCAAGGGCATTAGTGCTCCAACAAGAGCAACCACAAGAGCAACCGCAAGTCTACCACCATCGACCGCGACACATACTTGACACAACAAGTGATGACTCCAATTTGGAGAATCAAGCTCGTCATCAACGTGAAGCTCTCCAAGATCCTCATCATCATCATCAACGTCATGAACGTCCGCACCGATACCATGGTAATCACGAGGCGCCTCCTCCACCACAACAAAACTTGGAGCATCAAGTGATACAAGTTGAGCGACGCCCACCACGTCAAGAGGCTCATGACCATGTTCTTCGCCGTGAGGTCCATGTGCCTAATCAACATCACCAACCGAGGAACGAGCCTCCTCTTCGTCATCAACCACGTCATGAGGCTCCACATCCTCAACAACCTCATGGAGCCCAAGTGCCTCAACACCGTCAACAACCGCGCCAAGAGCAAGAGCAAGCTCCTCAACAACAATATCAAGAGCAAGCTCCGCAACAAGGTCGCGAGAACCAAGTTCCACCGCATCAACCACAAGATCATCAACAAGGTCACCAAGCTTGTCGCAATGACCGCAATGATGAAGAAACTTTCGGCAAGCTCAAGTTCACAATGCACAAGTTTACCGGATCCAATGACCCTAAAGAATACATCTCATGGGCACTCAAAGTCGACAAGATCTTCCGCATGCACAACTATAGCAACGAGAAGATGGTCGCCATGGCTTCGCTTGAGTTTGATGATTACGCCAACCTTTGGTGGGAACAAGTTCAAGTTGCTCGTGATGCAAGACAAGAGCCGCCAATCACAACTTGGCATGACATGAAGGCTCATATGAGATCCCGCTTTATCCCCGCGCACTACACGCGTGACCTGTTCAACAACCTTCAAGTGCTTTGTCAAGGGACAAAGACCGTGGAAGAGTACTTCAAGGAAATGGAACTCAACTTGATTCGCGCCAACATTGATGAGCACATGGAGCAAACAATGGCATGTTTCCTTATTGGCTTGAATCACCCAATCAAGCGCATTGTCGAGTTCCAAATATACAACACCATGGTTGAGCTTGTGCACATCACAACAAAGGCTGAACGTCAAGTGCAAGAGGATATCAAGTACAATAAGCCGAAGACATACTTTACCTACAAGCAAGCTTCAACCGCTACACCAACAACTTTCAATGAAAGCTCCTCAAGTACCTCCAAGCCTTCCTTCAAGCCCACACTTCCTCAAGGAAAACTGCCCCCAAGTGACAAACAAGCAAAGAGTGATACACCCTTCAATGGTGAATGCTACAAGTGTGGAGGTAAAGGACACAAGTCGGCCGAATGTGGAAACAAGAAAGTCTTGTTCATCCATGACAATGGTGATGAAGAGTACTTGAGTGAAGATGAATTTGATGTCCGTGTCAAGGAAGCAATGGCAAGGCAATGAGTGGAAGATGATCAAGAATTCCTCATGTGTGAACATGACGCAAGTCCATCGCTTGTCGTCACAAGGATCTTGACCACTCAAGCACAAGAGCATGAAGACCAACGCTCCAATATCTTCCAAACACGAGCCGGCATCAATGGCAAATCTATCAAGGTGATCATTGATGGAGGGAGTTGTCACAACCTTGCTAGCACCGAGTTGTGTGAGAAGCTCAACCTCACCCTCCACCCGCATAAGCACCCCTACCACGTGCAATGGCTAAGTGACCAAGGGTCCGTGAAGATCAAGCATATTGCATCGGTCTCTTTCGCCATTGGTCCTTACAAAGATACGGTGGAGTGTGATGTGGTTCCTATGACAGTTTGCCACATGCTTCTTGGTCGACCGTGGCAATTTGACAAGGCTGCTCAACATGATGGTCGCACCAATGTATACACCTTCAAATTGCTCAACAAAACATGTGTTTTGCAACCGATGACTCCTAGCCAAATAATGGCGGACAATGCAAAGGCTTTAGCGAGGGTGCAAAGCACAACACCTACTTGTGAGAAGAGCGGTGAGAGAGAGAACCACCCCATAGTGAGTGAGAGCCACAAGCCAAACTCGAGTGGAAAAACTAAGAGTGTTCTCCTTGCCACCAAAAGTGAGATGAGAGATGTTCGGAACAACCCATCCATCTTGCACTATGTCCTCCTTTGCAAGGGACTAGCGCAAGGAACTAACGAATTAACCAATGTTCCTCCATCTTTGATGAGTGTTTTGCAGGAATTCAAGGATGTGTTCCCCGAAGAGCTTCCACATGGACTACCTCCTCTTCGCAGCATCAAACATCGCATTGACCTCATCCCCGGTGCACCACTTCCCAACCGTGCCGCTTAGCGCATGAACCCAGAAGATACAAAGGAGATTGAACGGCAAATCAACCAACTCGTCTCCAAAGGTTTGATCCATGTTAGCACTAGTCCAAGTACCTACCCGTGATACTTGTTCCAAAAACAGATGATACATTACGGTTATGCATGGACTGTCGTCCAATCAATGCTAACACCGTGCGTTATCGACATCCCATACCACGTCTCGATGACATGCTTGATGAGTTGTGTGGAGCTACTATTTTTTCGAAAATTGATCTTCGTAGTGGTTACCATCAAATACGCATGGCTGAAGGGGATGAGTGGAAAACTGCCTTCAAGACCAAACTTGGTCTCTATGAATGGTTGGTTATGCCCTTTGGTTTATCTAATGCCCCATCCACCTTCATGCGCCTAATGAATCATATCTTGCGTTCTCTCATTGGAAAAAGTGTGGTTGTCTATTTCGATGATATTCTTGTTTATAGCAAATCACTTGAGGACCATATAACACATGTCAAGGAAGTTTTGCAAATCCTTCCACATGAAAAGCTTATGCTAATCTTCCCAAGTGCACTTTTGCTAAAGACAAGTTGATTTTTCTTGGATTTGTCGTTTCTTTGAAGGGAATTGAAGTTGATGTTTCCGAGGTAAAGGACATACGAGATTGTCCCATCCCAACAAATGTGAGTGAACTCTGAAGTTTTCATGGGTTGGCCAGTTTCTATCGTTGCTTTGTGAAAGACTTTTCCACCATTGTTTGTCCTCTCAACGAGTTGACGAAAAATAATTTCACCTTCGTGTGGGGCAAAGCACAACAAAAAGCTTTTGATGAACTCAAAAAGAGGCTCACCGAAGCACCTCTCCTTGCATTACCGGATTTCACAAAAACTTTTGAGATAGAGTGTGATGCTAGTGGTATTGGCATTGGAGGAGTCCTTATGCAAAACGGACATCCTATAGCCTACCATAGCTAGAAACTCGATGGTGCTCGCCTTAATTATCCAATTTATGACAAAGAGCTTTTTGCCTTAGTTCATGTCCTTCAAGTTTGGCAACACTACCTATGGCCCAAGGAATTTATCATACATTCCGACCATGAGTCGCTGAAATATCTCAAAGGCCAAGCCAACTTGAGTAAGAGACACGCTAAGTGGGTGAGTTCATGGAGTCTTTTCCGTACATTGTCAAGTATAAGAAGGGCAAAGATAATGTAGTTGCAGACGCATTGTCTCGCAAACATACAAGCCTTCTTACGAGACTTGAAATCAACGTGTTGGGTCTTGAGGAAATAAAATCTTCGTATGCTTCCGACCCGTTCTTTTAACCAATCTTCGCAAAGTGCTCCAATGACAAAGGAGTTGATGATTTCTATTTGCATAAGGGCTTTATTTTTAAACAAAACAAGCTATGCATTCCGAAGTTGTCGCTTCAACTTTTGCTTCTCCAAGAATCTCATGGTGGAGGCCTCATGGGTCACTTTGGCTGCGATAAGACATTGGACATGCTCTCCAATCACTACTTTTGGCCCAAGATGAAGCGTGACATGGAGTGCTACATTCAATGATGCACGACATGTGTTCAAGCTAAGTCGCAAGCTAACCCTTATGGTCTTTATATGCCATTGCCTATTCCTCATACACCTTGGTCCGACATTAGCATGGATTTCGTGTTAGGATTGCCTAGATCTAAGCATGGTCATGATTCTATATTTGTTGTTGTGGGCGTTTTTCCAAAATGGCACACTTCATACCGTGCCATAAGACCGACGATGCTTCACACGTTGCAAATCTATTTTTCAGGGAAATAGTTCGTCTTCACGGTGTGCCAAGAACAATCGTCTCCGACCGCAACGTCAAATTCATGAGCTTCTTATGGAAGACCCTCATGGCCAAGCTCGGCGTCAAGCTACTCTTTTCATCTGCATCGCATCCCCAAACCGATGGCCAAACCGAAGTTGTCAACCGAAGCCTCGGGACTCTCCTTCGTGTGTTAATCAAGAAGAACTTAAAGGATTGGGAGGAATGCATCTCCCACGTCGAGTTCGCCTACAATCGAGCCAAGCACTCAACAACCAAGATGAGTCCATTCATGATCGTCTATGGTTTCGAGCCCCTAACCACGCTCGACATCCTACCACTACCTCTCCATGAGCGCACAAACATGGACGTCGAGAAGCACGCACAAGCTATGAAGAAACTTCATGAAGAAACAAGAGATACTATCGAACAACAAGTCCTTCGCCAAGCTTCAAAGTTAAACAAGGACAAGAAGGAGATGATCTTTGAATAAGGTGACCTTGTGTGGATACACCTAAGCAAATACTGCTTCCCCAAGGAACGCGACTCCAAGCTCAAGCCAAGAGGAGATGGTCCCTTCAAGGTCCTCAAAAGAATCAACAACAATGCCTACATCATCGACATACCAATCTCCAAGTACCTTGCAAGCAATACATTCAACGTCAAGCACCTTTCACCCTACCATGGAGATGTTCAAGATGATAACCATGAAGAGTCGAGGACGACTCTTTCCCAAGGGGGGGAGCTGATGCAGCCCGTCCTACGGACGCTCCTACATCTACACCAACAAGTCCCACAAGTGGACCCATGACTCGTTCCCGAGCCAAACTCCTACAAGATAAGGTGAACTCGCTCCTCTCCTTGTGCCAATTTGATACCTCCTCAGATGGTGTGCTACTTCACGCAACTACTCTATGCATCATCAGGTACGAAGCCTCGACACATCACCAAGCACCCAAGGATGGAGAACAAGGAGCAGAGCGTGAAGCAGGAGCCACTGGAGCTGCTCAGACCGGAGTCTCCGGTCTACGCACACCGGAGTCTCTGGTCCACCAAAGTCTCCGGCCTGAATACCCCGGAGACTCCAGCCCACTCTCCGGTCTGACCCCTGCGTCGGGCCCTGGGACAATCGGAAGGCCCCTCCGGAGGCTGGTCCGGAGACTGAACGGAATCTCCGGCCTTGACCGGAGTCTCCGGTCCACCACACCGGAGTCTCCGGTCCGATCGACGCCAGGCATGAAAAGGCCTTTGGGCATGCGGCCCATGTACCCCTTAGTCCGTCCAGAACTTGTCTTTTATTCCTAAAGTACCCCTATTTAAGTGGCTAGCCTATATATAGTCCCCCACCTCCATTGTAAATCCTAGGCATGATATTGGAATTAGTGGAAACCCCTTGTGGATCTATCTAATTCTTGCATCATGCTCCTTGACTAAGGAGCACCAATATCCCCAAACCTCGTTAGAGTTTGCGTCGTGCCTCCGCGTTGTACAAGGCCTAGGCATTGGAGTCCCTTTGCCTAGACGTCAAGATCTCACCGAGTCTCCCATCTCGCTGTGCCGGTTCGAGAGAGAGTCCTCCGCCCGACGCCGATCCTAGGGATTGCGCCGGACCGGTCACTGCCGGCGTGAGCTATTGGTGTGTATTGTGGTTTTGTGTGTGTTTGTTCATCGCGTTGTTCGTGCGTGTGGTCGCCATGTTCATCCTCTCCTCCTTCCCCCGCACTTCATCCTCGATTTGAAAGGGAATCGTGAAAGATCGGGCCACCCTAGAGGTTTGCCCTCAACAGTTTGTAAGTATTATTAATTTCTGTAATTAAGTCTTTCTAGTTTAGCTCATTTGTTGCTTGTATAATCTTACTCATCACTATACTAATTATATATGCAGAATGAAGATTCTCGAATGCAACAAAGGACAAATCTATGACCTTGGATTTGTTGACTGCAATTTCGTTCATGAAGTTACTCTAAAAACAAAACCCAAAGAGATAGAGGATAACTTGGTACAAGCATTGACGTATTTTGGCAACAGAAGGGAAATACTATTTTCTTACAACGTTGGGTGAGTGTTACTGTCTTGTACACATTCTATTTTCGCTTACTCGATGTTAAGCGTATAATTGACTCGTGTTATAGTCTGTTATAGTGTGTCCAGCTTCCACTATATTCTGTTAATCATTGTTGTTGACCAAGGAGTAGTAAAAATCATGGACTCGGAACGCACACCTTTAGAAAAGTGGGCGAACATGCAGGAATATCTCCAGAAGGCTTGGAAACAGTTCACCGCCAACACTAGGGGTGTTTGGAAGCCAGAGCTTACATTTTAACCATTGAATGTAAGTACTACTTGCTAGATCCGCGCATCTCTTTGATTCTAGTTTCAATACCATTATCATGCTTGATTATTATTTTGATTGAACTCCGTTCTCGTAAAGTGCATGAGGCAGGAAGCCGGAAATAACTTATGTGGATACTATGTTTGCGAGTTCATTCGCCAGACAACCAAAGAGAAGGGCGTAGACCGAAACATCGAAAAAATTGAAGTACGATAAACAATAATCACAACTTTATTTTATTACCACCAATTGTGTCTAGTTTCATTCATATATATTGATCCCCTTCTTTAAATTAGATCGAACGGATGCGGGACGATCTTCTATCACAAGAACGCGTGCAAGCAATTCAAGTGGAAATTGTCGGATTCTTATTAGAACATGTCATAGATCCGAAAGAAGAATACTATTACCCGGTTGATTTGGAAGGGTGGAGTGTAAAAAACAAGATGTAAATTAGATCAAATTCATATGAGTGCCGTTTGTAATTAATATGTTTCGACCAAGCACGATGGATAAGACGGTGTATAATATATTCGTGGCCATGATGTGTAATATATATATATATATATATCGTGGTTTCATTATTGATGTATATATGTAGTACCATTAAATTGAATACAAAACACCAAATAAATAAATGGAAAAAACATAAAACCCTGCCGCGGTACAAAAATAGTCCGAAATGCAGAGACCAACGATCCCGGTTCGTGCCACGAACCCCCCCTCCCCCCCCCCCTCCCGGTTGCGCGCGCGTCCACGTGGAGACCCATTGGTCCCGATTTGTGCCACGAACCGGGACCAATGATCCACCCCCTCATTGCGCGCGCGCCCACGTGGAGACCCATTGGTACCAGTTCGTGCCCGAACCGGACCAGCATTGATCCCGAGTGATTGGTCCCGGTTTAAAAACCGGGACCAATGGCCCTTATGAACCGGGACCAAAGGGGTGGTTTTGTACTAGCATATTTTGGCCCGGGGCGCCCGAAGCCTGTGGAAGTGCCGCAGCTAACGCATGGTGTACTGGCCTTTCTTCAGCGGCGTGTTAGAACTAATCTTGTTAGTTAGCCGATTATTATGTTAATTTGGTTTAGGTTGAGAAGTACACACGTCCACTACTGGGCTGCGGTCATGTACTCACGAAGAGATGTGGTCGTGTGTGCATGCAAGTCAGAAGTGGCTTTGTTTAGTTAGTTGGATTAGTTTAGCTAGTCGGATCGGTGGAGTTTGTTAGCTAGTCATGCGCATGTGCATGCTAGCCGGGTCCTGTGCATCATGGCGTGAGTTTAGAAAGTGGAGTGAGTCCAACTTGTATTGCCTATTTAAGTGAGAAAATGAATGAGAAATGGGTGTCTGCGGGCAGAGCAACAATGTAGCTCCTGTTGATACCAAGGAGAAAAACACCTCTCGGTAAAGCCATTGTTTTCCCTCCTAGTTGCGTGCGTTCTTGTGAGAGATTAGAGAGAGGTTGAGAGGAAGAAGATCAAGAGAGGCTGCGAGGTGCAGCTCCATCACGGCGGAGGCCCGTGGCTCGGCGGGGGCCGTTCGACTGGGGGCAGCGGCCACGTCCGCTCATCGACGACGACGCTACGGCGGAGCCGTACAGGAACAGCGGGTTCGGCGCTGTCCCGGCGTCGGGCAGGGCCATCGACGCCCTGCCGGAGACCACGGCCAGCGAGGCGAGGGAGAAGGACTGTTCGGTGTGCATGGAAGGTTTAGGAGAGGGAGAGAGGCTGAGGAGGATGCCGTGCGCCCACGCGTTCCACGAAGCATCTCCGACTGGCTCCGCGTGAGCCGCCTCTGCCCGCTCTGCCGCTTCCCTCTGCCCACCCAGGAAGACGAGGAACTTATGCGCTACCAGTAAATGGCTAACCTACCACCATGTCTATGTGAGAACCAAGATCCAGGACCTGATTATAGACTGTCTCGTTATTTATTGGGCACGATATGTCTCTCTCGGTGGTTATAGACTAGGCAAAACTGATCAGAAATGCATTCCCCCCGTAGGAGGGGTCCCGGCACCATCTCTGCTCTCAGTTTGTTGAAGATTTATGCTACGTGTTTTACAAAATAACTCTCCCAGCTTACTTTTTTGTCTATTGTAGTTTTGCCGTTTTGCCCGTAGCGTTTTCAGGTTTTTCATAGATTTTTCACATATATGAATCTACACAGAATATTTTCACAGATTTTCCATACGTTCATACAAATAATCCAAGAATCATACATTTTTCAACACAGATTCATTGAAGATTCATAGACAATAATATTCATATAATAATCATGAACGAAACTTATGAATTATTTTTGACATGTTTTATACATAGTATAAAAAGGTTTCATACATAGTACACAAAGGTTTCACATGTTTTATCATAGTATCATGCACATTTCACACAAGATCCATACATAGTAGATTGTTCACACAAGATTCATACACAGTACACAAAGGTTTCACATGTTTCATCCAAGGAATCATACACGTTTCATCTAAATTCGAAGATCCATAAAAGATTCAAAGAGGATTCATACAAAAATCATGCAGATCTATATAAGAAAAAGTGAAGAAAAATCCCATCCTGACCAAGAATTAATAGAAACTACCATCCTGACAAATCGTGCAGATCTACAAGGATCTAATTCGGTGTAGCCCAAAGATCAAAAAAGCAAGAAAAATCATGCAGATCTGCAAGAGGGCGGCCGCCGCAGAGGGTGCATCAGGGCGGTGGGGCGACCGGCAAAGGGCACATCGGCCCGTCCTTGCGGTTGACGATGCGGAGCCCCATGGCGACGCGCATGCTGGCGGAGCTGGGGAGGAGGGTGGCTGGCGGAGCTAGGGAGCCCCATGGTGGCGCGCGTCCTTGCGGTTGATGACCCGGAGCCCCATGGCGCCACGCGTGCTGGAGGAGCTGGGGAGGAGGGGTCGCTGGCGGAGGTGGGGAGCCCCATAGAGATGCGGAGCCCCATGGCGGCGCGGGTCCTCGCGGTTGACGACGTGGAGCCCCATGGCGGAGCTGGGGAGGAGGGGTGGCTGGCGCGACAGGATGGAGGAGGTGTGGAGGAGGCGACGAGGTGGAGGAGGGGTGGGTAGCGCGCGAGGTGGGGGAGGGGTCGGGTGGCGGCGCTGGGTGGTGGCGAGCCGGGCAGGGTTTGGGACTGGGTTAGGTTAGGGTTAGCCTTTTTACCTTGTCCCGGTGTGGTGTAGATATTTTATTTTTTTTGTAAGGGTTAAAATGCAAAATCATTGGAAGGTTTGACCTGTGGACCTTGCAATCGTGCCAGGGGTCCAACCTGAGTGTGGGAAATCCGTTCTGCAAAACTGATCGGATTCTTTGTTTGTAGATAGATAGATAGATAGATAGATAGATAGATAGATAAGAAAGCGCCTCGCCACGGAGCCGGTGCTTGTAACCATTAATGTTAGGGCATGTTTAACAGAAGCCTCTTAGATGGACGCTTAACCGAGCCAAAAAAAAAATACCCCAAAATTCCATTTAATACCTAAACGTCTGGACTTGCAACGAGGAGTGCTAAATCGGTCGCTTAGCCAAACAAGAAAAAAAGGACGAGGCAAGCGGCTGGACTCTTCCAACCGGAGGCACTTGCGGCCAACGTTTGACAGGTGAGAAACGAGTCGTACGGCTGTAGAGCTGTTTTATTTCCAAGCGCCTATCTCTAGCGCCCATGGCTCGTTGTTCCTGGGTCGTGCAGGGAAAAAATATTAGCGACCGCCACTCCCCTTTCCGTCGACGTTACGAAAGGATTTCTGAATCGATCCGATATCTACTGATACAGGAATGAAATATCGGCTACCGCCCCCTGTAAACGTCCGGGTTGTACGTGCCCTTAGTTTTCGTCTTGTCATACTCACATATTTATGAATGAAGTATAAATATGCAGGGATGCAAATGTATAGTCCGACTGATTTCTTTTTATCAAGTCCAATTTGATTGTGCTCCTTTCGCTTCTTCTACTCCGTAGCTTCTTAGAACATCACTAGTAATACCCCTAAACCCTCAAATTCTCAAAGCAGTTTAAGGGTTGAGAATTGGTATTTTTAGCACTTTTAAGGGTTGAAAAACAGGGGCAAAGACTAGAACCCTCAAACCCTTAAAACTGAGGGTTGAGGACAGAGACTAGAACCCTCAAACCCTCAAAATTGTCATTTGACATATCACAATTTTCATCATCTCAATAACGGTTTGGAAAAAACAATAATCATTCTAGTTATTATTACAACACCAAATAGTACTAATCATTCAAGTTATTACAACAATGTTTTTGCAAATAACAATAATTGTTCGAATCAAATAGGACATAGAAAAGTAAAACAAAGATAGATCATGGGCCTTGGCACCACCCATCCTGCCAATGGTGCTCTACTAGATCACCTGGAGCTGACCATGAGTTTTTGCATCCTCAATCTTACTATGTGCTTCAAGAAAAGCTTGTACGCGACAAGGGTTTCTTTCCGGTTACACATGGGTATCAACATTGTCATAGAAACAAGGCAGGTTTAACCCTCTCTCATCCTCGAGGATCATGTTGTGTAGAATCACACAACATTTCATGATGTTCTCCAATATTTTTTTGTCCCAAAAACGAGCTGGACCCCGAACTATGGCAAACCTAGCTTGCAAAATACCAAAAACTCTCTCAATATCCTTGCGGGATGCCTCTTGTTTCTTGGTGAAATGAGCCTGTTTTTTACTTAAGGGCACCCCATTTTTCTCCTTGATGGACTTCACAAGAGTTGCCCACTCAGGATAAATGCCATCGGTGAGATAGTATCCCATTGAGTACTCATTGTCCATGATTTTGTAGTTGCAAGATGGAGCATCCCCAGAAACTAATCTTGCAAACAAAGGAGATCTATTGAGCACATTGATATCATTGAGTGTTCCCGGCAAACCAAAAAATGCATGCCAAATCCATGTGTCCTCCGATGCCACGGCCTCAAGCACAATTGTTGCATCCTTGCTTTTATCGCAATACATTCCTTGCCATGACTTTAGGCTATTTTTCTATGTCCAATGCATGCAATCAAGACTACCGAGCATCCTCAGCCATCCCCTTTTTGCATTCATCTCCATCAATCTCTTTGTATCTTGCTCGTTGGGTGCCTGAAGGTACTCATCGCCATACAACCGGATGACCAATTTTGCAAACCTACGGACAGACTCCGTGGTTGTATCTTTCCCAATGCGAAGATACTCGTCGGTATAGTCCATGGGTATTCCATAGGTGAGCACACGTATTGCAGCTGATATCTTTTGGTACCCACTAAACCCCATGATACCGGCGGCGGATCTACGATGCTTGAAGTAATCTGAGGCGGCCTCACAATCAGTGACAATCTTCACAAACAAACTACGGCGCATTCGGTACCTTCTCCGGAAGAGGCGAGGTGGGTATGTCGAAGACTTCTTCGCGAAGTAGTCTTGCATCAGTTGCTCATGTCCGAGAGCGTGGTTTCGGTAAATGGTGACTCGCCCCATCTTCGAGCCTCTCCTCTGATCCATCAGCTTCGCGCGGTTTTCAAACTCTTGCACGTCGACAAGGAGGCCCATCATCTCGATGTCGTTTTCTTGAAGCAACTCCTCAATGTACGAATCATCCGACGATGAACAACCAGAATCACCGTACAAAGACATGGAGTCGTTGGTGGTCACCTCCATCTACAAAAAATGTTGGGGATATACTTTCCGGGTATCCTCACAGTTCCTCACTAACCAGGGTGGCCCACTTCGGGTTAGAGCTTTGCTTCACGGGCGGCCCAGTCAGGGAGAAAGATGGAGTCCAATCCGGCTACGGGAAGACCCAGAAGACTTACCGACTTAGGCCCATAATGTTACTTGTAGTTTAGGATTTACTCTGTAACCGACTCTTAGTCGTAGCCGGATAGATCTCTCCTGTAAACCCTAGGCCGGATATCTATATAAGCCGTCCTAGGGAGAGTCTTTAGGGCACCCAACACTTTAGACCCTCAACTCGCACAGGCGAAACCCTTGTAACCCATATCCGGCTCTGCCGTATTACTGGATTGCTAGCAGGAGTAGGATTCGTCCAAAGCCGGCGGATTCGAACCTAGGTAAACTTGTGTGCTCACCGTCCTGGAACACCGTACGTCTCACACCCCTCTCTTCCGCACACCTCGAGGACCTCCTCATGGCGTACTTGTCATCAATCCGACGACAGTTGGCGCCCACCGTGGGGCAAGTGAGCTTCGGATCTGCGTTCCGAGCGGAATCTACAAGAATCGGAATCAGCGAGACTATCGCCGTCGGTCGCATCCTCTATGCCAACGACGTCCCTCTCATCGTTCTCGATGAGACTTGGATTCCGGCTAGGGAGGCCGTGACTGCCTACACAATCATGTCTTTTAGCGAGATCGATGTTTACATCGGTTTCACTGAACCTGCCCAACCCACCCCAGCGGTGATGATAGAGGCAGAAGAATTTTCTAGGTCCCCTTTGTCCACGGAGGCGGCAGAGTTCCAGATCTCAGAAAACCCTAATCCCACCCAGCCCGCACCAGTTCCGAAGATAGTGGAGAAACTCGAACCTGAAGAAGACCTAGCGGTCAAAGTCGAATCTGGAGTGGATCTCCCCGGAGGAGCCGAATCCCAGATCGACCCACCCATGGAAGTCGAAATCCAAGAGGAGCACATCAACGACACTGATTCTGGCTCTGATGATGCCGGAACAGACAGGCCTTTCCTAAGGTACACACTACGACGTATGATACTGCAAGGCGAAAGCGCAGATGCAATCCTCGAGACCATCAAAAGTTTCGATATGGCTGATCGCGAAAGTCGCAGGTACCTCAGGAAGCACGCGTCGCACTTTGTCGGATACGTGGGATCCGGATCCGGCTCTGCTGATGCTGGAGAAAACACCGACTCAGTGCTGGAGACAATCGGAACAAACGCCGATGTACCCGCATCCTCGGATGAGTCGATGACGTCAGCAGATTTCCGAAAGTTCTCCGCGGAATAAGAAGAGGAGTATAACTCCAAAGCTACAGAAGGAGAAGCCATGGATGAAGGATCTGGGGAACACTCTCCCAAAACGCAGGATGACATGGACGTCGGAGATAATCCTGAGGTCTAGATGTCCGAAAGTACCGACCAGAGCTTGACTCCGGGAAACGGACCCAAAGTCGTCTTTGCTACCGGCGCTGCCAAGAAGGCAAAGAAGAAGAACAAGAAAAACAAGACCCCGACAAAAGACCCTCTGACAGAGGAGGTGATTGCCGAGGAATACGAAGAAGACTCGGATGGAGCACTTATCCCAGACGAGCTGAAAAAAGAAGCATCGGAGGATGGACACGTGATCACTGAAGGTGCACGTAAACTCATCGATGCCGCATTAACCACACATATCCCTACAGCTGCAGAACTTACTGCAGATGAGCTGGACGAAAGGGCGCAAGCCCTAGAAGTGCATCGTCAACAATTCCTCGATGAAGCCAAAAACATCGAGGTGGAGAAGAAACGCATGTCGAACAAGGAGTACATGTCTCCTCTGCATCAGAAGACACGGAAGCGTCACATAGGTGATAACCAATTCCCACGTGTCCGTGCCGTCCTTTTTGGAGATGAGATGGGGAAGCCACGGAAAGATAGCAACGGAGATTGGGTATACCCAACACCAGTACAAAATACCGTGGCAGCCCGAGAAATTCTATCGGCTAATCCAGGACCAGAGGAGATCCGTTTGGGTATCAAGCTACTCAACAAGGGACTAGAGCAGCAAAAGGTCACCCTATCCGAAAGTCAAAAACTGGTCTCAGATGCTGACCAATGTCGCACAGATCTGGCATGGGCTGGCGTAAGATCCCTCTACGTCCGGGCGCAGTATCATGACCCCGAACACAGGGAAGTCAACTATTCAAGAACCGGATCTTCAGGACAGCATCACAAAACTTCGCGTAACTAGAGCAACGTCGCCCCAGTGGCCGAGAAAGACGCCATCGCTGCCCTGAATCCGACAAACCCTCCTCGACGAGAATCTAAGGATCGAAGAGGAGAAGATAAAGAGAAACGTCGGGAGGAGGATCGTCAGAGAATGCCACCTCCTAGACATGAGAACCGTCCGGCTGAGCCTCACAATGGTGGGAATGACGGACGAAGAAACGACGAAAACCATGCCGGTACAAGCTGGCAGGAGGCTCGTCATAGTCAAGATGCTCCACCCTCTCCACCACACAGTCATCACAACGGCTCCCATGGAGGACATGGAGGACGACATGGCGGAGGAGGTGGTGACAGAAGCCGAAGTCCGGCTCCACGGCACCGCAGCCACAGCCGACATTCGGGACGATCTCTATCCCCGAACGACGCAAGGCACAGGATCAACTCCAACATAGAGGCTCGGCGCTATGAAAAGGATGACGTGTATGTGGGCCCAAAGTGCTTCGGTCCATGCATCAGAGCTACAAAAATCCTGGAAGGATTTGTTATCTCAAGACATATCCAAGCCTACGACGGCATTGCTCGGCCAGACACCTGGTTACAGGATTTCTTCCAAGCTTGTTGTATCGCCAAAGGCGGAAACAGCCTGGTCGCAACCCGATATTTCCCACTTATGTTGCGGAAGACGGCACGATCATGGCTCAATGAACTTCCGGCAAACACCATCCATAACTGGTATGATTTACAAAGCGCGTTCTTTCGGAATTTTGAAGGCACATATCGGAGGCCCTGTACGGTTGGAGACCTACAGCGTTGCACCCAGAAAGCCGGAGAAACTTGTCGGGATTACCTCGGATGATGGATCGACACCAAGAACTCCTGCGAAGGAGTAAATGATCAAACTGCGATTGAAGCTTTTATCGCAGGTCTTCCTATTGGTTTACTACGCCATCGCTTGAAGTGTGACAAGGTTACCGATTTGGGAGAGATGATAGAAACAGCAAGCAAGTATGCAGATGCTGACGATGATGCAGAAGGACTACTCAATTCCCTAGTTGTGCCTCAGTCGGCAAAACAACCAAAGCAACAAGCTCAGAAGCGCAAAAACACCTCGGAAGAAAAACCCAACGCGGAAACAACGGTAGTCACTACTGTTTCCGGGTCTGGAGGACGAGGAGGACGTGGCGGAGGCCGCGGGCGTGGCCGTGGGACATCAAGGGTCCAAGGTAGAGGAGAACAACAACCAGGCAAAACCTACTCTTGGGCCGACATTGCCAATAACCCATGTGTACATCACGTAGACGCCAATGGGGGCTCGTCCCACACCAACGCTGAATGTCGTTTCAATGACGACATCAAAAGAGATGACACCACGGGCTACAAAGCTAAGCGGAAGAAGGGAAAGAAAAATCCCAACAAAGACAAGGAGACCAAGGAAGATTCTGACATGGAGGAAGCTGATGCTTCAAATCCCAAGTCGGAAGGGAAGAAGATTTTTCCCACCAAGAAGGACACTTATGTCACCTTTCTCGGATCTCAACCAGCAAAGGTCAAGAAAGCAGTTCTACACGAGCTCAATGCGACAGTTTCGGCTGTCCCCCAGTATTTGGACTGGTCGGAAGTGGCAATCACGTTTGACCGCGATGATCATCCGCCTAAGTTACACAGGCGAGGAAAATGCGCCTTAATCGTCAACCCACTTATTGACGGTTATGGTTTCTCCAAGACCCTCATGGACGGTGGTAGCAGCATCAATATTCTCTATGTCAAAACGCTACGCCGGATGAAGATCTCGGAAACCCAGCTAAACCATAGCTCTGTGATTTTTCATGGAGTTGTCCCAGGAAGACAAGCTAATTCCCTGGGAGAGATCACTTTGGATGTTACCTTTGGAACTCCAAAGAATTATCGGACGGAGGCACTTTCCTTCGAAGTGGTCCCATTCAAGAGCACATACCACGCTATATTCGGACGTCCGGCTTACTTGGCTTTTATGGCTCGTCCGTGTTACATTTACAATATGATGAAAATTCCAGGTCCCAACGGCGTGATCACCATCAGGGGAGACCCGAAGAAAGCGCGAGAGTGCGAGGATGGAAATGCCGCCTTTGCTGAAGCCGTGCTGCACGCCCAGGAGTACCAGGAGATCAAGAAGAGCATAGATCCGTCCGAGATGCCCGCAACAAAGAAGGAGGTTACCAAGCCAAATCTAGAGTTCAAGGCATCAGAAGAGACAAAGAAAGCATCGTTGAAGGATGATGACCCCTCCAAAGTGACCCAGATAGGCGTAGGCCTAGATAGCGCATAGGAAAGCGCGCTCGTCAAGTTCCTCCAAGCAAATCAAGATATCTTCGCATGGCAGCCATCTGACATGACCGGAGTACCTAGGGAACTTGCCGAGCACTCTCTAAATGTAAACCCGAACGCTAAACCCATCAAACAGTCTTTATGACGGTTTGGCGATGAAAAGCGTAAGGTAATAGCTAAGGAACTAGCACGTCTCGAGTTAGCCGGATTCATAGAAGAGGTCATCCACACTGAGTGGTCGGCCAATCCTGTAATGGTCCCTAAAAAGGACACCACTTATTTAAGGATGTGTGTTGATTATAATGCCTTGAACAAGGCTTGTCCAAAAGATCCGTTCGCTCTGCCTAGAATTGATCAAGTTATCGATTCTACGGCAAGCTCGGAACTCCTCTGTTTTCTCAACGCATATTCAGGTTATCACCAAATCCGGATGAAGGAATCTGACAAAGTCAAAACTTCATTCATAACCCCCTTCGGAACCTTTTGTTTTGTTACGATGTTCTTTGGGCTGAAGAACGCAGGAGCTACGTACCAGCGCACGATGCAGCGTTGTCTCCACGACCAACTCGGATGCAATGTACATGCATACGTGGATGGTATCGCGGTGATGTCCAAAAAGAAGGAAACACTCATTTCCGACTTGGAGGAAACATTCACCAATCTACGAAAATACAATATCATGCTTAACCCGAAGAAATGCTTCTTTGGAATACCAGCCAGAAAATTGTTAGGTTTCATCGTGTCTCTAACAGGCATAGAGGTGAACCGCGACAAAATCAAGGCTATCCTCAATATTTCCAGGCCAACTCGCCTGAAGGACGTACAAAGATAAATTGGTTGCATTGCTGCTGTCAGTCGATTTGTAATCCAGCTTGGTGAAAGAGTCGCACCATTATACAAACTCCTGAAGAAAACCAAAGATTTTGTTTGGACTGACGAAGCTGAAGCTGCACTGCAAGACCTGAAGAAAGTACTCTCATCTGCTCCTATCCTCGCAGTGCCGAAACCTCAGGAACCAATGTTGCTTTATATTGCTACGACAAATAAGGTCGTTAGTATCATCATGGTGGTGGAGAGACCAGAGGAAAATCAGGAACACTTGGTGCAGCGTCCGACTTACTTTGTCAGCGAGGTCTTGACAGAATCAAAACAGCGATATCCGCACTATCAAAAGTTGGCTTACGGTGTTTTCCTAGCATCTCGTAAGTTATGACACTATTTTCAGGAGCATCCAATTACCGTGGTGAGCAAAGCTCCCATGAGAGACATAATCAACAATAGCAACGCCACAGGACGTGTCGCCAAATGGGGCATAGAGCTCTCAGCTTTTGATATTGAGTATAAACCTCGGACAGCGATCAAATCCCAGATCCTTGCCGACTTTGTCGCTGATTGGACAGAGACGAAGGAGAATATGGTCCTCCCTGAGTCGGAATACTGGACCCTCTTTTTCGATGGGTCTAAGGCTCGAGGGGGCTCGGGGGCTAGCGTGGTGCTCAAATCACCCCAAGGAGATAAACTATTATACGTGTTGCAGATCCACTTCACAGCGACAAACAATATTGCCGAGTATGAAGCACTGCTGCATGGAATCCGGATTGCCAAGGATATTGGCATCCGACGTTTGATGTGTTACGGAGATTCGGATCTTGTTGCTCAGCAAGTCTCGGATATTTGTAATGCAAATAAGCACATCGCAACATATAAAGCCGTCATGGATGATCTATCTAAATCGTTCAAGGGTTTGAAGTTCAACATATCCCTCGAGCAGAAAATGAGGAAGCAGATGCACTATCTCGAATAGGCTCTGCGCGGAAAGAGGTCCCGGATGGCGCATTTTTAGAGCACCTCAAAGTTCCCTCGATAAAGGGAGTAGATGAGGAATATCCGACCAAATCCGACTCACCTTTAATAGCGGTTCTGGCTGTAATTCCTAGTTGGACTCAACCCTACCTTGATTATTTGGTAGATGGCAAATTACCCGAAGACGAGGTGCTGAGCCGGCAGATTATCCGACGAGCAAAAGCCTATACTATTGTTAATGGTGAGCTCCATAAACGGAGTGTTTCTGGGGTTTTTCAGCGCTGTGTATCTCCGGAAGAAGGAGTGGAAATCTTAAGGGAAATCCACGAAGGCGAGTGTGGTCACCATGCTGCAGCCAAATCTTTAGTGGCAAAAGCTTTTCGACATGGATGTTTCTGGCTTATAGCTCAGGCAGATGCCGAACGATTAGTCAAGACATGCAAAGGCTGCCAAAAGTACGCCAAGCAAGCTCATGTTCCGGCTAATCAGTTGCGAATAATACCTATAACATGGCCTTTTGCGGTCTAGGGGCTTGATATGGTAGGACCCTTTAAACGAGCTCCAAGTGGATTTACCCACCTCTTAGTGATGGTGGATAAATTCACCAAGTGGATCGAGGCTAAACCTGTCACTAGTGGTGATAGAGCAACAGCCAAAAGATTTGTCGAGGATGTTATAATCCGGTATGGTTATCCGCATAGAATTATCATGGACAACGGGAGTAACTTTTCTATGGGAGAACTGGCCGAATTCTGCGATGAGCAAAATATCCGGCTTGACATTGCGTCAGTCGCACATCCACAGGCTAACGGACAACTCGAAAGAGCAAATGGTTTAATTCTGCAAGGCCTGAAACCAAGACTCGAAGCACCACTATGACGTGCTGCGGGGGCTTGGGCAGAGGAATTACCTTCTGTAATTTGGAGTTTACGAACAACTCCGAACAGGTCAACAGGATACACACCTTTCTTCTTGGTCTATGGCGCAGAAGCAGTTCTTCCTAGTGATTTAATTCATACTTATCCTAGAGTGGCCGCGTATATCGAAGAGGATGCCGAGATTTCTCGACAAAATGATCTCGACTTAGTCGAAGAAGTTCGCGTCGTTGCTGAAATGAGATCTACAGCCTATCAGCAGAAGTTACGCAAGTATCATAGCCAGAGAATCTGAAATAGATCTTTCAATAAAGGTGATTTGGTTCTACGGCTTGTGCAACAAAGAAAGCACAAACTTTCCCCAGTATGGGAAGGGCCCTTTTTAGTTAGTCAAGTATTGCACAATGGATCGTACTACTTAACTGACATGAGGCCAGTCAAAGAAGGGCCTGCTACTAGGAAGAGAAAGAGAGCTAGAGGCAGTACAAATCCGGATAAGTTAGACAGACCATGGAATATTGCTCATCTACGTCCCTTTTATTTTTAGTTTATCCTTCTTTGTAATCATACATATGTACATGTTCTGTGAGAAATAAAAGTTTTGGTTGCCTCAAGTTTTTTCTGAGAAGTTCTTAGACCATCTTATTTCCGAATGATCATGTCATAGTCGAAAATCCCAAAATGCTTGAAAGTACTTTATGCTCATGTTCATTCTGGTCTAGATTTCCGATTCTAAAAACTGCTACCTTCGGGTATAACTCTAAAAATTTCTAGTCTTTACTTTGGTTATTTATCTGATTGCCTGATGCGGGCATTTTCCGAGTAGTGAATTTTTGGTACTGGAAGTCGGCTTTGTTTTCGAGTTTAAACTGGTTTAGCAATTGAGCTCCGTTGCTCGGCAAAGTTTCCGGCTGAAGGTTTAGCCGGCTCACGAAAGGGATGAGGCGGAAAACCAGATAAACGATAAGTCGAGACGAAAAATATAAGTGCTTGTGAAAACATTTCAAGCACACAAAAAAAAGTCTAAGGACAAAAGTGCTGAATAGATAAAAACTTACACTAGCAAAAAGTCATAGTACTTAATATTTACAAACGCATCATGTTGTTTCACAGAATAATACATAAGTTTGTGGTCTATGATACAGGAGGAGATGAAGGATCTACTGGCTCGTTGGTCACTCCGCCTTGATATCGTTCCGAGATATCCGCATCCGAGTTGGTGCGTTCATCATCGGAAACTTCTTCGGTTTCTTCTGTAGGAGGAGGCGGAGTATCCACGCGGGTGAAGAAGGGCACCTCATAGCTGGTGAGATCAGCTACGTGGCACCCATATCCGGCGCAGGAGTACATGATGGCTTGAAGGTCCTGCTCCTGGCCGTCTTCGTCTACCTTGCAGTACCCTTTGGTCACTTGCCATATCTCCATGTTTCCATTGTAGCTCATGACCATGGAGAGAGCGTTCTGCGTAGCAGTCTGCGCGTAGGACATGTTCCAGTCCCAAACAAGTTGCGGCATCTCCTTGGCCCTGTCCCGCACCTCAAAATCCGACATGCTTGGCATGTCCGGAATCCTGAGAGACTCGCCAATGTCCTCAAGGGACTGACGGAAGTCATGAAGAAGATCACCAACTTGGGTGAGCCGGTGAGTGCGGGGCTCAGACGAGGAAGAGTCCGTCAACTTTAGAGGACCTATACACAAAACAAGTCAAGAAAAAACCGACATTGATAAAAGTCGAAGAAAAGATAAGTCAGAGAGGTGGAACGTACCGAAAATGACGTCGTCAACCTTGGTCTTCTCCTCCCGGAGACTCTGGAGTTTATCCCGGAGCGCCTGGGAGATGTCCTTCTCTCTGCCAAGCTCATTCTTGAGGTCCGAGATAACTTTATCTTGAGCAGCAATCTTGCGATCGCGCTCTTCAGTAGCCATGGAGGAGGATTCCAGGACTTGATCTATGCTCGTTTCATGATCCGCCTTGAGCTTATCCAGCTCTTGGCGAAGTCCATTGTTTTCCACCACCAGGGTTTTGAGGTTCTCGGCCTCTTCAATCATAGCGATGGATTGTTTTACCAACGCTGTAAGACAAAAAGAACAACAGTTCAGAAAAACTCATAAAAAAAGCAAAAGACAAGGTTTGAATCTCGAAATGTTTACCTTCGGCTTCATCCTTGGCTACCTTGAGCTCAGCATTTTTAAGCCGGAGAGCTTTGATTTCTCTCCGGTTATCACATACATTGGTCAATAATTCCTGGTTATAGGAACATACTTTCTGTAAGTCAGAATACCCAAAGTCAGAAAGCTACTTAAGACTCAGGCTAATATTTTTGCTAAATATCAGCACGAGCCTTGGGGGCTACACTAGTTTGTTTTTTGGCATCCTAATGAAAGCATAAACTCGGATTCCATATCCTACTTCATGCTTGGGGGCTAGAGGATATGATATAACATAATGTAAAAACAAGAGTTGGAATTCCGACTTACATTGCTCACGGGTGAGTTTGTCTAAACCCGTGTTCACTTCAGCTGCCACCTTCTCGGCGAGAGTAAGAGGGATCACTAGGCTGTTGGAAGCTCGCCAGTCCTGATCCTCTCGTTGCGAAGGCGGACTTGAGTGAGAAGGTTAGAGAACTTGACGTCCTCTGCTTCTTGCGCCTCCTCTTCGGAGGATATATGGCTTTTGTCTAGGACTTGCCTGGCTAGCCGCTGGATCTCCTCTGCAGATTTCCGTGTCAGGCCAAACTTGGCAAGACCTGGATTGTTGAGGAGGTTTTCAGCGAAGACTTCAGCCGAGGGATCATTACCCGAAGAGGGTTCACCCTTATCTTGACCTGACGCACCCACATTGGCGTCAGTTTGCGACCCAAGGATCGCAGGCTCCGTTTGAGGATCCGGATCTTCTGCAGCATCCGACGAGATAACCGGAGTTGCAGAAGGTTGAGGGGCCGGAGTCGGAGGAGCCACGGCAGGCGAAGCTATGGTAATCTTCGTCTGGCGTAAGGGCTTCGAAGAAATCCCTTTCCCCTTGCCCTTGATGATCGATTTTGCTCTGAGAAGGTAACAAAGTCAGAAATGTGACATCTCGGAAAGAAGTTTAAGTAAAGCACAAAGACGGAAAAGTTGTGACGGAAAGGATACCTCTTCACGACAGGCACCTCCTTTGTGCCAACCGCTACTGTCGGAGCTTTGCGCTTCTTGAGCGCAAGATCCGGCAGTGGAACTACTTCCACCTCCTGAGAGAACTCCGGAGGGTATCCTTCGAGCGGAGAAAGTTCTGACTCAGGGATGTCAGCAAGCTGAAAATAAGAAAACATATCAGTATTGCAATATAACTCAAAGATAGAAACACATAAAAGATGTGATGATAAAAGCTTACCGGCACCACGGGGTTTTCTGCCGTGTGCATGTCCAGAGAAACCTCTGGAATCCGCCTCTCGATCCGCTCCTTGATCAGCCACTTGATTTGGCTTATGTAGCCTTGAGTGGTGTAGGCCTTGGGGCTGATGCGGAGGGAGTCGGTCAGAGAAGACGTGACGGAGTGCATCAGTCTATCCCCGTGGTACTGAAGTGGCTGGATCCGGCGTGAGACCCAGCACTGGACCAAGTCGGATCCCTTCAGACCATTATGCTTGATCAGATATTCGATCTGCCTCTTAGCGAGGATCAGATCATCTGTGAGAGCCGGAGCAGCCTCGTCCTAGGAAGGTTGGGCCGTGGCGGCTCCGTCAACAAAAACCGGCAAAGCAGTATCTTTGCCGGGAGCCAAAATATCCCTATGGTAGAAAAAAGTGGCTGGCCATTGTTTGACCGAGTCACTGGCAGAAATTTTGGGATATGCCCGGTCTCGTATAAGAGAAAAACTAATGGTGCCGGTGATGTAAGGAACACCGGCAGTGATGGAATTCCTCCGAACATGAAAGTAAAACCGGAAGAGAAGCAAACTCGGCCTAATGCCGAGAAAGCCCTCGCAAAGCGCAGCGTATGCGCTCATTTCTAGAAGAGAATTGGGAGGAAGATTGTGGAGTTGAACTCCATAGTGATCTATCACCTCGGAGAAGAACTCCGAGGGAGGAAAAGATAGACCTCGGTCCAGATGAGTGCCGAAGTGGACTCGCTCGCCCTCGTGTGGGTTGGGGACAGTTTCGCCGGAGCCGCTCCGCCAGTCACCGACGACGAGCAGCCCCTCCTTCTCCACGTTCTTGAGGCCTGCTTCGTCGAGGGCGCAGGGGATCCAGATTCCCCTGTAGCTTTCCTTCTCCGCTGCAGCTTCTGCCTTCGCCGCCGCCGCTGCCGCCAAGCCAGAGGAAGAAGATGATAGAGCCATTTTTTCTCCGGTGAGAAAGTGACCTTAAAGGGGCGGCGCTGGGAGTTTCTATGGGGGAAGGACGAGGAGGCTCTGTGCGCGCAGGAGGATTGGGAGGAAGGAAACGGCAAAGGACTAGTAGAAAGGAGAAGAAGAAATCTGAACCCCTTATATCCACCTACCTGCGCCAAGATTCGTGCAAACGCTACAGTGCAACCGCCACGCATCATGGAAAGAACTGGGAAGGACCCGCGCGATGATTGCGTCGCCTCGATCTCCACGCACGCATTAAAACGGCGCCTCGGTTCCACGGACCGCGGACCAACCAACAGTCGTGCTGACGGAACGCCTGTCAGATGACGTGACTTGACCATGCTTGTGTCAGGTGGCGTTAGAGACTAAGTTCCGGCTTAGTTTAAAAACAAGCTGGAAAATCTGAGTGACCAACTGAAAGGTCCGACTTATTTTTTAAGACCCGGATCGTATCTTTTGTTGTGAAGTTTCAGGAACCCTTCAAGATTCTGCAAGCCAAAGATCAAGCTAGACGATGATAAATCTGACTCTAGATCTTGGAGGCCTCCGGGGGCTGCTGTTGGGGATATACTTTCCGGGTATCCTCACAGTTCCTCACTGACCAGGGTGGCCCACTTCAGGTTAGAGCTTTGCTTCACGGGTGGCCCAGTCAGGGAGAAATACGGAGTCCAATCCGGCTACGGGAAGGCCCAGAAGACTTACCGACTTAGGCCCATAATGTTACTTGTAGTTCAAGATGTACTCTGTAACCGACTCTTAGTCGTAGCCGGATAGATCTCTCCTGTAAACCCTAGGCCGGATATCTATATAAGCCGTCCTAGGGAGAGCCTTTAGGGCACCCAATACTTTAGACCCTCAACTCGCACAGGTGAAACCCTTGTAACCCATATTCCGGCTCTGCCGTATTACTGGATTGCTAGCAGGAGTAGGATTCATCCAAAGCCGGCGGATTCGAACCTGGGTAAACTTGTGTGCTCACCGTCCTGAAACACCGTACGTCTCACACCCCTCTCTTCCGCACGCCTCGAGGACCCCCTCATAGCGTACTTGTCATCAATCCGACGACACAAAACAACAAACAAAAAATGGTGAGTGCTAGAAATGAATAAAAGAGGGAAAAAGAAACAAAAAAAAGGAAAACGAGGCATACCTCAGGGCAGCACGGCGGGTCGGCGAGGAGAGCTCGGGGCGGTGTGGTTGCCTCTGGCCTGCATGGCTCTGGGAGGGCGGGGGCAGGGTGCGGCGGCTCAGGGGAAGTCGGTGAGGCGGCGGGTGACAGGGGGCAGGGCGCGGTGGCTAGGAGAGCTCGGGGCGGCGGCGGTGCGGCTCGAGAGCGTGCTACGAGGGCCAGGAGGTGGCGGGGAAAGGCGGAACCGGCAGCGGGAAGTGTGGGGCAGCGGGCGAAGGGCGGCGCGCATCGACGGGAGGCGGGGGCCGGCCAGAATGGCGGCTGGTGGCTACCGGCGGCTCGGATGGGAGGAGGCGGGAGGAAGGAGGCGGTGAAATTTCCGTCCCGTGCGCGAGTGGTCGAGGAATAGGGGTTAGACAGGTTGGGGGCCTCCAACCCTCACTTATACAGGTTAGGAGGGGGAGTAGGGGTTGGGCCTGTAATTTTTTTTAGGGTTCGAGGGTTTAGGGGTTCTAGTCTACGGAATTTTTCGGTCGCAATCTGTAAAAAAAAGCGGTTATTTTCGAGGATTTAAAGGGTTTAGGGGTTCTACTAGTGATGCTCTTAGAGCTTCTCCAGCCACGTATCTAATACAGCGTCCGGCAACAAAGCTCAATCATGTGTATCAGGTGTGGCCGCCTATGGGGTGCCGGCTCAAAGACGTGCACCCCATTAGTGGCTCCCAATAGCCATTTGAACTATTATATTTTTCTATTGCAATTTTGAATGGAAAAGCAAGTCTCGGCCAATTACACCCATAGTCTCAAGTTTTTAACACTTGTTCTACCAAAGTTAAAAATAGCAATAAGATTACTCAACTAGATGAAGCCAGGGTTTCATCTTTCTTGTCTTTTGAGCCTCCACAAATACTCTATCGGTCATTCTGTAGCTGGCTATGCTCCACAAATGCTCTTCTTATGGTCGGTGCCCGGTGGTGCATGTCTGTCTGTATCCGACGTGGCAACGCGTGTTCCGTTCGGCGCACCCAGACGACCCATGTTTGGCAGGGTTACCTAGGAGCAATGGACATGTTATTAGGCCCAACGCACTTCTGCTCTGGTGCTCCGCCCCTAGCTCTGGTTGTGAAAAAAATCAACGCGGACGGTGGAGATTAGTTGATATCGGTTCATTACCGGTGGCAAAGTCGTAATATTTTCTCCGTCAGAGATACGTAGAGCCCGTCTAGGCTCGTAAGGCCCGCGGCTGTTTGTACCAGGTCGTGTATGCGTATTTTGTACGGTGGGGGTCACGTGCGCCAGTGACATCAGCTGAAACGAAGCGACGCGACGTATAAGAGCTCTCTCGGCCGCTTCGCCTGGACTGGTCCCCACCATTTGCCCCCTTTTGCCTCACCAGATACGGAAAGGAGTGAAGAGCGCGCGAGAAAACCCTAGCTCTCCCCATCGTCTCCTCCGCCTGAGGCCTGCAAGCTCTCATCTGCCACGAGATTTTGACACCGGCGATGGCGGGAGTGGGCTCCAGAGGCGATGCGGGCGGTTCTCCAAGGGTGGGGCTTGGAGCCGTGACCCGCCCAGATGCGATCGAGGTGGTCGAGGTCCATGGCGGTGGCGGTGGTGGTATAACCGCTTTGGCCTTTTTGGCCGATGTGGCTCTAGGAGAGGAGGATATGGTGGATTCGGAGGTCGGCATGGCGGAGCAGCTGGATCTGAACGTGGCGGTCGGCGCCACAGAGGATCTGGCGCTAGTGCAGCCTCAGGAGGTTCCTGCGCTCCAGGTTAGAGTTTTTTCCTTCTAATTTCCATTTCCCCCTTCTGATTGTTTGGATGGAAGATCTGTTTTGTAGATTTTTGTTAGGGATTCATATCTTTTAGGGATTTATTGGATGGAAGGTGGGTTGTGTAGATTCCTTGTGTAGATTTTTGTTTAGGGATTCATATATTTTGACTACATTTATTCAGTGAAGCATGTATCTAGTGCTAGGAATTACTTCAGTGCATCCGATTTTATTGTTCCAGGCCATGTTCTGTCCCATGATTACTCAACGGTTGATCCTTTTGACAAGTAAATAGTGTTATAAAAAATCTTGTGTCATCTGACCTATTTGATGCTCTAGAAATTGATATACTGCATGATGTTGTATTATTATCTTACAGTACCTGAAGGCAACTAGTATGTTTGTCCATAAATCACTTGCTATTATGAGAAGCCAAATGCTTGTGTTATTATCCAAAGTTATATCAGTGTTAGCACTAGGAAATACTTCAGTGCATAGGATAATTTGAGGATGTTTAACTCTGAATTTACACAATGTTGTTTTCATAGTTTTGTTCTAGTTTTTTCTGTACTTGTTAGACAAGTTCTATTAAATGCATGCTTAGTTGCTTAGTGGCAGTGTTTAGCAAATAGGAGGACTTGGTGGTGCATCTTTGTTATTGTTTAGTGTATGGTATTGTTAGTACAATTTAGCCTCTACATGTACCATTACGTAGTTTACTGTCATGAAATAGTATGTACAATTGTAATGGTGATGTCTTTTATTTATTTAGGTTGCATCAGAAGTAATTTTTTGAATACTGGTTTTAATAATTTCATGTTCTCATTTTGTAGTAAGTTTTGAAAATGGAGAAGGTACACTTGATCTCATTATGTTTATCTCCAAAACTTAGCCTATTTGTAGCTCTGAAATTAAATGTATGATAGAAAATAGGTTGCATAATTATTGTATTTTATGTACGTGTAACATAAGTGCATAAACCTTTTAATTTAATGGCATGTAGCATAAATAGCATTGATGTACTAGTTAATCACTATTAGTTTAATGATCAGATTTATGAAACATAGTTGTTATGCTATAAATTTTTGCTAGTGTTGTTCATTTAGTTGTAATGAAAGGTTCCAATAATTATTGTTTATCTTATTTCTGGAAAGCACTAAGCCCTGGTGCTATCTATGATGTACTCTCCCTGGTTCCTGACGAGGAGGTTTGTTCTTCCATCTGTTCAAGTGCTTAGACATGCACAAAAATAGTAGTTGTTTTATATAGTAGGAAGTACTAACTCTTGTGTTCTTTTTTTGATTGTGTAGTACTTTTCTAGTTCAGATGTTGATGTGGAGCAATGGACCTACAAGTCCTTTGTGAAGAAAGAAGAGAAGAAACTGAGGCGTCAGGGAATTTCTGCCTACCTGCCATATACCACAGAATTCTACAGGTGCCCATTCCACCACTTCAAGCCACATGGTGGCCTGAGGGTGGGGCTTGTCCAGCATCTCCGAGAGGTTGCCTCTTGAGAATGTCTGGGTGAGGATTTCTTTGTGGGTGACCTGCATGATCGTGGCAGGAATGAAGCTCTCCTGAGGATCCTCGATCCAGATGAGTTTAAGTACATCGAGTCGGAGGATGAAGAGAAGGAGTGAATGGCAAGATAATGTGTTGATAGTTAGTGCCATTAGGCAGCTGCTAGTTTGTATGGTACATCATCAGTACTGATGATGTTTATGTCTGGTTACTATGTTGAACTGCTTAACTAGGTAGAAATGGTGGAGCACTTGGTTATTTTGGTTGTGTAATGAGTACTGGTAACCTTCTCCTGGTGATGTTCCCCTAAGACTACTAAGATATCATTCTACTAGTAATGTACATATGGTAATATGTAAGTAAGTATTTCTGTCATGTCCTTCTTTATTATTTCCCTATCTGTGATGTGGCATGATAGCACTATTGTCACTTAGTAATCTGTTTTTCATTGTGTCATTTCTAAATTGGATGTTTTTGAAAGGTTTACCTTATTGCAGTATTGTTGGTATTTTTGAAAATCAATTGTACACTGTGAAAAGATAAATTGTCTGAGTATTTACAATTTCCTAGATTTTTCAATGGTGAAGTATATGAGATAATGCTCTATATGCATCATGCTAGCCAAATTTGTATAAATAATGTCTGAATTTTATGTTTAAATATAGGGGAAAAGGTTAAGAAAAGAAGAAAAAAGCCCGCCTACTAGCAGAATTTTTCTCAAGCCCACGACCTGCATATGACTAGAAACCGACTTAACGGCTAGGATGCAGGTCCGTGGTCCTGCTAGTAGGCCCCATAGGGCAGTGAAACATTAGTGACTGATCACAAGAAGTGTAGAATAGAGAGGCTGTTGCGAGATGTGCAACGCTCAGCTATTTAAGCTAGTTCACATGCTCTTGAGTTGGCGAGGTGGGACTAAACCCCCACATGTCCCACCTGAGTCAGTTCATTCCGCTGCGGGGACATAGTGGGCTGAAAGAGGCCCAGTTGGATCGTAGGTAGCTCAGACGAGCAGCTGGCCTAGCTAGGCTGGCTCCCCTATTTTCTTGTTTTTTTTTAACATTTTCTATAATTTGTAATTTTACTTGGAATAAAGATACGAGAACTATCTGGGCAAAAAAAATATTATATTTAATATTTAAATGTTTCAAAATTTTGGAGTCTTGTGAATCTAATTTTTTTTAATCATGTGCAAAGCTTTTGCAGATTCCAAACTTGGTGCACGTGGAAATGTGAAAATTCAGTTTTGGATTTCAGGAGCTGTGTTTGTTTGAATTGCTTGAGGTTTTCATTATTATTTGAAGGACTCTAGGGGGCACATTTTTTATATAGAGAGTTTTTTAAGATTTAAAACTTGGTGCATGTAGGATTTTGAAAATTCACTTAGCCAAAACAAATAAGTAGTTTTGACATTTTTTTCAGAAAATTTAGTTTTGGATTTTAAGAGCTATGTTTGTCTAAATTGCATGAGGTTTTTAGCATTGTTTGAAGGACTTTAGGGGCTACATTTTTTATATGTAGAGTTATTTCAGATCCAAAACTTGGTGCATGTAGTATTTTAAAAATTCCGTTAGCCAAAACAAACAAGTAGTTTCGATAATTTTTTCCAGAAAATCCAGTTTTGGATTTCAAGAGCTGTGTTTGTCTGAATTGCATGAGGTTTTCAGCATTGTTTGAAGGACTCTAGGGGGCACATTTTTTATACGACTCTAGGGGCCACATTTTTTATATGTAGAGTTATTCAGATTCAAAACTTGGTGCATGTAGGATTTTGAAAATTCTAAATCATCTTCAAATTAAATTTGATTTTTGAGCAAGTAAACTTTATAATTGTGATTCCATATTTTTATATGTTGTTGGCATGGATGTAGAGCATGTAGTTTGGACATTGGTAAAACTTTGAAATAGAGCTTGCACATGATAATGCATTATATTTATTCAACGCGTTTTTTACATAACTTTGACCGGGGCACTAGAAATTCAAAAAAATCAAAAAAAATGTAAAACCTAGCTCATGTGTCTTACATTATACCCTAGTTTGCACAAAAAATATTAAACCTTGAGTTTGTAGAATGAAAGTTCAAGTTGCTTCCACACACTTGGATTCAAGTGTGATTCTCATGGGTAAGTATCCAAATTACTCATGAAATGGCCAACTCCATGGCATACTGTAACACCCTCGAATCGGTCCTATGCAAGTTTTAGCGATTCCCGTCAAACCCGCATAGAAACAATTCAAAGATGCCCACCAGAAACTTGCGTGCGGGTGGAAAACGAAGTAGTATCATTACATAATAGTCCACGATGGAACCCACAGAAACATATATATGCAACAACGACTCAACGAGTCAAGAATACAGATATACAATACAAAGATCCAAATCACCTTGAAAACGATACAACATTCGAGTACGGATAAGATGCAAGTGGGGCTAAGAACCCTGAAGACTAACCAATGGCATCGATAACCCTGTCCAGGCAAGCCGGAAGGGTAACCCTGCTAACAACGTCGAACTCATACCTGTCAAACAAAAGGGGTGCCGACAAAGGGCAAAGGAAAAAGGGAGCGGTCAGTACTGAGGCCGGTACACGGCGAGTCTAGAATTCGGGCGGCTCTGGCCTACATCGGTATGGTGGACTGAAGCGGAAGCAAAACATGCACTACACAACCTATAGAGAATCGATACAACTGTCGGCTATTAGAGAGGGATAAGAAAAACCTATTCGGAAACCAACCTAATGCTAACACCAAACATACCCATCCTGGTATTTCCCCCTCAAAAACCAAACGAGGAAGTCACCCGAGGAACTCACACAGTTGACAGTTTTATTCATTTTATTATAGCTGCAGCACTTACTAGTCAGATATAGATAGCATGAGTCATCCTGATATCATAATCAGTGGGCAGTTTTAGTTAACCTTTTTGTTGTCATTGCAATACTTACTAGTCAGATACAATTAGCAGGAGACATCCCAAAACCAGTAGTTGTTGGCACTTTTCTTTACTCATCCCGTTCTAGTGAAACGGATTACTAGACATATCAAACTCAAATTTATAGCACTACTTTAGTTATAGTTGTCTATGATCGAGATACGGTGCTCCAAGTCATCCATAACCGCGGACACGGCTTTTAGAAAGATTTACCCTGCAGGGGTGCATAAATAGCAACACACGCACAATCAACCTCGCAAAAACCAAATAAAAACCCAACAAGGCTTTCATGACAAAGTAATCATAAGATTCATAAAATATTTCAGGGGGGCACCCTAATAAGCTACCCGCAACGAAGTTGGCCGGCTCTGAGACGGACCTAGGGTTTGCGACGACGGCGGTAAACGACTAGGAACCCTAAAGTGTGACTGGGCTTGTCGATACAGCATAAACGTGGCGCGGGATCCTAGACAGTACAGGTACTCCACGCACAATCATAAATAAAGCAGTAAAGCATGGCATAAGTACAGAATAGCAATAAAGCCCCAAACTAGTTTGTGGCCCCAAGAAATAAGAAATGAATCAAGCTCTGGGTAAGGGGATTCATGGTCCCACATGCAGATAGTGTGATAGTCAAGGAACAGGTATCAAGTACTCGGGGCCTACGGGACACAAGTGAGCGGTTAAAAACCAAATATTAGCTATTATCCACTGGTGCCTTTGCATTAGTTATATCTATTACCAGCATTTTAATTGACAAGTTATATTGAAAGCCATGATCATCTCGACCATTAAACATACACCAACCTTCCAACAACGGTGGAATGACAACGACGCAAAGCAACACCTGATGTAACATCCCAAAACATTAATCCAAGGTTATCAGGATCAAATCATCCAAAAATAGGGTTAACAAAAAAATTCAAATTTAAAATGAAAGCATTCATATATGTGTGCATTTAAAATAGGAGTTGTTTGAATTGCCATGATTGATTGATCCAATGCTTGTAAAATGTTTCTTAGGTGATTTAAACATCATCTACATCATTCCCAAACTTTTTCTAAAGAAAATCAAATCAAAAAGAATTAAAAAGGAGGAATGGTCATTTTGGCAAATTTAACTCCCATGCCTACTTTGGCTATTCCAGTACTCAAAACTTAACAGAAACAATTCTTGATCTTTGCACCCCTTGCTAGTACATATAATGAGGTACCAAGGCCCACCTTTGGATCTGCTAAAAACATTCTGTTAACTATTTTAAATGACAGTTTAAAATTGAATCTAATGCATATGCATAGATCACCCCTAATTCAAAAACCATCTATTTGAGCTCAACTTTCAAAACCCTTGCAACCAGAGACTACCTATCACTAGTGGAGATCACTCAAAAAAATTGAAACCAAAATTCAAAACTTTCTTTCATGCGGCCATTTAATCAAACACTTGGCATGCATAATCTCTACTCTAATCCTAGCTCACTGTTTACTACAGGGTTTTGCCCCCAAATGATCTTCATTTCTCTCCTCTGTCCCCTCTTGATCTAACCAAACCCCTAACACCCCTCTCCCTTGTCCCTAGTCCCCAGGCCATGCCATGCCGAGCCATGCCTCGCCGGCCAACCCTTGCCCCGCTGCAGCAGACCATTCCCTCTTCCCTCGCCATGTCTAGGAGGTAGTCAGGAGCTCATCGCCACCCCCTGTCCCTTGCCCGAGCCCAGAGCAGCAGTGGACCACCAAGCATAAACCGCGCCCAGTGCCACCGCACCATGCCAGTGTCGCCCCCAGAGCGCGCTCGGTCCCCGCTTGCACAGACCGCCCCTTGGTAGTAGCCCGCGCCCGCCGCTCCGCCTCGACCTACAGAACACCCTAGACACCCCCGCTGGCTGCCCAACGCCTCACAACCACCGCTCGTCGTGGACACCGCCGCCTCTGCCTCTCAGAGCGCCACCTCGCCCAGACCGCGTGCCACCGCCCCTACACTCGCATTCAAGTTCTAGAGCACCGCCAGGGAACCGCCCATCGATCGCCACCCCCAGCGATGCTTCTACCCCACCGTAGCCATGTCGCCACCGTCGACTGCCCATCCCGCTCGGTCTCACCGTTGGGCCTATAAAAGGAGCCCTCCCTAGCCTCTTCTCTCCACATCATTCCACTCCCTTCACCTCTCTGAACCTCACCCACCTCTAGCCGGAGCAAGGCGAGCTCTGCCTTGCCGGAATTGGAGCCGGAGCAGCCGCGGCAGGAGGAGAAGGGCGTCGTTGATTGTGACCATCCCAAGCTCCGCCGCAACCGTGCCTCGTCTCATCGTCGTCTTCCACATTGTTTGCCCACCTTGCCGACCCTGCTGGAGCCCTGGTACGCCCCCAGTAGACCCCTACCGAGCCGCTAGGGTTCGAGCTCGCCGGCGACCTGTTCGTCGTCGACGACGACCCTCAGCCGTAGATTCCTATTCTAATCGCACGGCCCACAGCGCGCATACCGTTTCGCGTTTTAAGTGCCGCTGACACGCGGGACCCCCTGTCAGCTGAGCCCCGCGCCGCGGAGCACCACTGGGCCGGCCCATTTCTTTTCCCGCGCTAGCCCACCCATTCAAATCTGGATTTTTCTTTTTAGATTCAATCTAGTTTCTGTCCCCTAGTTTGAAAATCAATTTAGAGAGTTTTATAAATCCAAATTGCATGAAACTAATTTTGTCTGAAAGGTATTGAAATGATCTATCCAAGCCCGTTAGATTTAATTCAATTAGAGTTATAGATCTCTCCTAATAAACATAAGAAGACAGAAGCTTTTGCACCTTGCAACATTTTTATAAAATTAACCAAGTTAGCTTTTGAGTTGATTCCAACTCTCAAAAATCACATTTCATCATATCTATCAAAATATGTAATAATATTAAGGTTTACATGCAGTGACATTGGACTAGTACCAAAATAATGCTATATAGGCATTTCTAGTCACTTTAAATCATTAAATAATAAACTTAAACTAAAGTAATATTGATCCAACCTTTAAATCTCATTCCCACATGTTAGAATATGTGGTGAGGACATGTGTCCACATGATCCCATATTTTGGTGGTGAATATTAAATTTTAGTTAATATTTCAATGAGTAAAAATTACTTTTCTAAAATAAAAAGGATGAAACTATTGAATTAAAACTTGTGATGTTTGCGATGATAATAGATCATCAAGTGTGTGTTTTAGAATGCTACTTATCCTAGTTAAGTATTCTTTGGTGATTGTGCACTCCCTATGTATTGTTATAGAAGATAGTACCGACCAAGCTTACGAGGAGGAGGAGTGCTATCAAGATGAAGACGAAGAAAACTTCAACCACTGCACCAACCAAGGCAAGCCACCATTAACAGTACAAGCTACCCTTAGCAAGCTAGCAATACCCAAGATTAACCCTTGCAAGTTTAGTACTTAGCAAACTAGAATCAAACTAGATGATTTAGCAAAGATGCCTTAAGCATGCTTTGATCACACCCTTTTGACTATTAGTACCCCAAGTCTTACTTACAAGTTTTACTCCCCTTAGTACACAAAGTTCTTTACTTGATTTGAAGGTAGCATAAAAAGTATAAAACTTGACCTACTTAGAAACCTTTAGATGTCATTCTATGGCATGAGATTGATCCCATCCTTCCACCTTAGTGAACACTCTTAACTTAGTAGTTTAGAGTAGATCAAAAACTTGAGTTACTTTAGATGGGAACACTTGGTGAAAATGAATTATGAAAATCTTGGAATAATGAGTCATTCTATTGAGATGTTTTGACATGTGTTGAGAAACATACCTGGTTTATGATGATGAAGATGATGAGGCATGAGCCTTAACCCTTTTATAAAACTGATGGTTGGATTCGGATGCGATACCATTCCAAATTTACCGTACAACCACACTACCTAAATTGGGTAAGGCTTAGCTAGAAATTTATATGCATTAGTATTAGTTCCCTTACGGTAGAGGTTTGAGCTGAGACTACCTCTCAATGTTGTCCACCTATGTAGTGCCCAAGATGACTGATGGTCATGGTTGGGAGGCCATGCTTATAGGAGAGGTGCTTATACTAGGGTGTGTAAAGGGAAGGTTATGTTTGATTATCTGCATACTAAGTATGATGATTCAGGGTTACCCCTGATAGATGTATCGAATCTTGTGGTGAAAGTGTACCACCTCTGCAGAGTGTCAAACTATTCGAATAGCCGCGTCCGCGGTTATGGACAGTTGGAATGGCCATACTATTTCGTTCTCAGATGTTTTCTAAATACTTTGAAGTAATGATGAACTTTGACTTGACCACAACAGGGTTGTGTTTATGATAATAGCTTCCCCACTTAAGTGATTCTAGAACTTTACTTTATCTTTCTTTGCTTCAGAACTCATCTTAGGTTTCAAACTTAAGTTTATGGTTAAACTTAGCTCTAGCACTTTAACTTAGCATTATACTACTTGTTAGTGGTAGTTTGCGAGTACTTAAAGAGTACTCATGGATTTTGTCCCTGGCTATTATCATGTCCAGACTATGAAGGAGATTATCAAGATGATGGTCAGCAGGACGGCTATGATAACTAGGACTATCTGCCTTCGTCAGCATTGCATGTGCCCCTGAAGATGGACCCCACCGCTACGCTTATCTTTTATTTCCGCTGCTTGTTGTATTAAAGACTGGATCATGAGATACTTATTTGTGTAAAACCTTATGTATGGTATGTCATGATGATGTACTGTGATATCCAATCCGTTATGTCTCGCAAAAATGATAATCCTGGGATTGCGAGGTATGGCATAACGGGCATCTGGGATTAAAAATCCGGGTGTTGACACGGAGCAAGCAACTACGACTCACAAGGCCGACTATCTATCGAACAACAGACAATAGGATGTGTCCAAGGCAATATAGAGGCTGCAAGGAGTATAAATGGTGCACGGAAACTAAAGCAACACAACACGGATAGCAATAGATCAACGGGAGAAAATAAAGATTATAAATACAAAATAGGTAGAAAGAGGGAGAATGCTCGCCTGGGAAAAATATCTGAAGAACTTGTCGAAGCTCACAACATCTCATCGTCCTATCCGGAAAGAAGCAAAACACTAGCAAGAAACACCAGGTGCAATATTTAATACTACGACAGAAGATCCGGCATGTGTATGATATGATGCATGACAAGATGATGCGAATTAGCAAGTTTAAGCGGGATCGGAATCTCAAGAATTATTTGAATTGTTCAAGTAATTTTCTAACCACCAAAATTAAAGGTTGTTTAGCATACAAAAGCAAGGCATAGATGGACTGCACAATTTTAAATGATGGGAAGAAATTATTCTAAGAAATTCCTGATTACTCCGTATGTTGCTTCAAAACTACCACTAAATGACATAATACACGATGCAAATACAAGCATGGATGATATATCTAGGATCTATGCATTTTCTAATAAAGTTTCATATAAAATACTTTTTATTTTGAATTACGGTTTAAAAGATAGGATATATGGAAGCATTAATTACTTATAGAACATATAATGGATTTGACAATTTCAATTATTTAAAAAGCAAAACAGCGGCTATATTATTATTCCTCATATTTTCTGACCCATTTTGAAATATTATATGCAAGATTTGGATTTATAAATTAGGAGAGATGAATTTTGCAAGTTGGATTTAGTTGCATAAACCATGTTAATGTTTAACAAAAAGTATTGATTTGGGCAAATTTCAGACTATTCAAAATAGAATACATGTGACATATCTGAAACTCCTATTTCATGTTGCGTTTGTTCAAACAGATTTATATTGACTGGGTCTAGTTAAGTCAAAACCAGAGACTAGACTGCACGTTGACTGAACTTTAAAACAGGAAGATAAAACGTCAGGCAACAGGAGGGCCAACTAGCTGCTGCATCGATCCATACACGTGCATAAATAGCTAGCTAACAGGTGAATCAGAAGGCAGAAGTAAAACCAGCTACCTGAAATGGATGGTTACATGCGCCGGCTGCTGACTGGCGAGTGCGTGCGCGCGACAGATGAACCTGAGACGGCAACAATCCACCGGCAGCGCAGCAGAATCAGAGCAAGGAAACAAAGTGTGCGGTGTGTGTCCGTGGAGATGCTGCAAGGTAGCAGCACCCGAGAGTGAGGCGCAGACAGGACCTGCGTGTGCGTGTGCAGAAGAGCAAGAGAAACATCACAATGGTGACCGAGGTGGACTCAGTGCCTCGCTTCAGGTGATGACTGTGCTATGGAGACGGAGAGGGACCAGAGGTAGATAGGAACGGTGGAGGTCCTCACCGTGGGGATGTTGGCGAGCTGGGTGAGGTCGTGGTGGCGCTCCGGCGAGAAGAAGAGGGGAAGAAGACGCAGGCACATCCAGATCCTCTGTAGCGCGTTCGGTGCGGAAGAGCATGGGGAAGTCGCTCCGCTACACCACGCCTTCGGGCGGCTACGGGGACGACGTCAGGAAGGCGCACACGGCGGTGGCCATGGCGGCGGGGTGGAATAATTTGTGACCGAGGGGGAGGAGACGAGCTAGGTTTTACGGGGCGGCACCGAGGTTAAGAAGAGGATTGGAGAAGCAGGCGTTGCGCTGGCGAGCGACTCGGGTCAGAGTAAAGGTAGGGCTCGAGCGTCGACCGCGTGCGCGCTGTGTCCGTCGGGGAGAATGACGACAAGGAGAAAGGAGAGGCATCGGCTGGTGGGCTGGGCCGTGGAGATAGGACACACGAGGCTGGGATGCAGCTGCTGGTAGCGCTGTTGCTCTACTACTTCTCTTTGGAAAAGGATGAACCTGAATTTGCTTAGCTGCTTAACTGAATATATGCTGAAACTTCCAGGTCTTAATCAAAACTTGATCTGCTTTTTCCCATAATTGAAAAGGAGGCCACGATTGAACCAAAACTGAATGCCAAACAAACATGGAGAGATTTAGAATGCAGGGATCCAGCAGGTTGTCCAAGAGTGGACATATTTTGAGAACAAGCCTAAATCTGAGTTTTAGGCAAAACCATTTTGAATGTTTTGAATCTTTTTGCGGGGATTTAGAATAGAGAAGTTTTTTGTATCCAATAAACAGAGATAAGAGGGAGTGGAAGAGCATCAAGAATATGCCCATGTAAATCCATTTGGGCATCTTTTTACAAGAACAAGAGAAGTAGGTAAAACAAAATATTGATATGGGGCATTAAACCCAAACACATTTGTATTCAAAATATTATCCCTTCATATAATAAGAAGGGCCCAAAGTTGGCAAAACAAAAAGGGGATAGAGGGAAGCAAAACAACATATAAGTGATAGCACGATTAATATATACATCAAACATAGACAAGAGCATATGTGAACAAGTAAACAAATGCAACAATAGTGCTAGCAAAGATGAACCATGCATGGTGGTATGATGTTCGAGTTTTATGCATATAATGTCATGATGATGCAAGAAAAGAAAATAACAAGCAACTTTCTAGTTGGGGAATACCGGGGGAGCTACACATACTTTCTCATATTGGCCTCAAATTTGGCAGGTAGGTGTATCCTGACATGTCACACATTTCATCTTTTGGGGTCTTTGTCCAACTATGACTTCAAATACCATTTTCTATTTTAACAATTCAAATTCAACTAGATTTTGTCAAGGTAGTACAATATTTTGAATAAATATTTGTCTTTCACCAACATGGTATGGTAGATGGGGTCATTGGGTGGGAAGATAACCAGTTTATTCTTTGTGGAATGCTTGTCTGCTCAAATTTTATCTAAAGTTAAACTTTGGTCAATTTGGTCAAAACATTGAAATATTGAACTGCATGTACACTATTGGAACCTCAAAAAAATTGGCAAAAACATTTTTAGGTCCACAAAATGTGGTTTAATCATGGATCTATTTCTAGATCAGCTTGGTTCATCCATATGCCTCCTCTGCATTCGACGCAATTTTGACCAAACTTTGACAGGGCACTAGAAATTAAAAAAAAATCTAAAAATAGTGAAACATTGGTCATGTGTCTTATATTGTACCATAGTTTGAACAAAAAACAATAAACCTTGAGTTTGTGGAATTAAAGTTGAGGTTGCTCTCTCACACTTGGTTTCAAGTGTGAGACTCATGGGTATCTACCCAAATTACCTAGGAGATGGCCAACTCCATGGCATACTTTCTCAGAATGGACTCAAATTTGTCAGGTAGGTGTATCTTCGCATGGAATACATTTCATATTTTTGTGTCTTTGACAAATTACGATTTCAAACACTATTTTCCATTTTAACAATTCAAATCCACCTAGATTTTGTGAAGGAAGTATAAAATTTAGATTAGAAATCTTTATTTCACCAACATGGTATGGTAGATGGGGCATTTGGTGGGAAGCTAACCACTTTGTAGGAGTTGAATTACTTGTTTACTCAAATTGTACCTCTAGTCAAACTTTGGTCAATTTGGTCAAAACATAGAAATATTGAACTACATCTACATCACTGGAAACTCATTATTTTTGGCAAAAATCATTTTTAGGTCCACAAGATGTGGTTTAATCATGGATCTATTGCTAGATCAGCTTGGTTCATCTATATGCCTACGCGGTGTTTGACGCAATTTTGAGCTAACTTTGACCGGGGCACTAGAAGTTCAAACAAAAAAAATGTAAAACCTTGGACAAGTGTCTTAGATTGTCCCCTACTTTGAACAAAAATATTAAACCTTAAGTTTGTGGAATAAAAGTTGAAGTTGTTCCCGCACACTTGGATTCAAGTGTGAGTCTCATGGGTAAGTACCCAAATTATCCATGAAATGGCCAAGTCCATGGCATACTTTCTTAGATTGGTCTCAAATTTGGTAGGTAGGTGTATCTTGGCATGACACACATTTTATCTTTTTGGGTCTTTGTCCAACTATGATTTCAAATACCATTTTCCATTTTAACAATTCAAATTCAACTAGATTTTGTGAAGGTAATACAAAATTTTGAATTTTTTTATCTTTCACCAACATGGTAAGGTAGATGAGGTCATTGGGTGGAAAGATAACCACTTTGTAGGAGTTGAATTGCTTGTTTGCTCAAATTGTACCTCCAGTCAAACTTTGGTCAATTTGGTCAAAACATGGAAATATTGAACTACATCTACATCATTGGAACCTCATTATTTTTGGAAAATATCATTTTTAGGTCCACAAGATGTGGTTTAATTATGTATCTATTGCTAGATCATCTTGGTTCATCTATATGCCTACACGGTGTTCGATGTGATTTTGACCTAAAAATTCAGTTTTAGAATTTAGGAGTTGTGTTTGTCTGAATTGCATGAGGTTTTCACCAATGTTTGAATGACTCTAGGGGTCACATTTTTATATGTAGAGTTTTTTCATATTCAAAACTTGGTGCATGTAGGATTTTGAAAATTCAGTTAGCCAAAACAAACAAGTAGTTTTGACAATTTTTTCAGAAAATTCAGTTTTGGATTTCAAGAGTTGTGTTTGTCTGAATTGCATGAGGTTTTCAGCATTGTTTGAAGGACTCTAGGGGCCACATTTTTATATGTAGAGTTTTTTCAAATTCAAAACTTGGTGCATGTAGGATTTTGAAAATTCTAAATCACCTTCAAACCAAATTTGAATTTTGAGCAAGTAAACTTTACAATTTTGATTACATATTTTATATGTTGTTGGCATGGATGTAGAGCATATAGTTTGGATATTGGTAGAACTTTGAAAGAGATCTTGCACATCATAATGCATTATATTTGTTCGAATGTCTTAGATTATTTGACCTAACTTTGACCGGGGGAATAGAAATTCAAAAAAAATAAAAAAAATGTAAAACTTGCCCATGTGTCTTAGATTGTTTGTGTCACCATGTGTAAAAAATATTAGAACATTTAATGATGGTCAAAAAAATCACATGGTTAGAAAATATGGTTCAAGTTATACGAAACGACTTGTTTCTAAGTTGTCATATTTTCCGACCTTCTCTAAATTTATCCAAACTTTTTCCATATGTTACATGTCAAGCACTGGTGTCAAATATGTAGTTATTTGCCTAGAATTGGAAGTTCTAAATTTAAGCATTTTGTAAAATTTCTATCGAAAAGATAAAAAAACTTCGGTCTGACCAAAACAAACTTTGCCCGGTCCTTGTTATAACGCAGGCCCCATTTCATGTAATATCTCGGACGGATGAGTCCACAGGCCTTTATTGGACCAAGAAGGACCGGCCTAGTGGAAATATTTCTGACTAAACCGTACAATAAACCCCACGATCGCTTCCTCCTACTAACCTTAAACGTCATCATAGTACGCTAGTTGACACGCCCCCTTTGACCTTGTGTGCACCAATTTCCGCGGCGCAACTTCGACGGCCTTCTTCCTCCATAGTGGTCGTTCTTCCTCCACAGAGGTCGTTCCAGGTAATCCTCTGATCATGCGCATTGGTAGTTTTATTTCAGGTACAACTTCCTCTCATCATTGAAAGTGATAGGTTAGTCGGTTTATGATTTAGAGCTCTAAGATCCGATACTCCTTTCCCTTTCATTAATGTTAAATAGTATCCTTGTGCGGCTGTAGTGATTTCTAGTTTTCAAATTCTGTTGAATCGCGTGGAAATTCTGTCCATTGACGTTTGTCGTTTATGCTAGGGCGGACGCTTGCTGGTCACGACACAAGCCAACTAGGACGACTGTTATCAATATTTTTAGGCCCTCGAGATCCACTAGTTCATTGATATAGGACTAGACATGTTTAGAATTTGTTGAAAAAGTATCGCCATTTTATATGTGGTGAGTTACTCATATTTCATTCAGCAATAGAGTCTGTAGATTACTGTTTCGCCAATATATTAATTATGTTTTTTATTTCCAGGATGAACGATCTTAAGGGGATATTTGTTGCAACATCAAAAAATGGTGTAAGTTAGTGGCGGGTCTTTCCGTCACTCAACGGGCTAGACTAGCCCAAACAAATCTACGTAGTATGATGATGATACCATCTATGAAGATGCGCACAATCTTAATAAGGTAATAATGTAAATATTTTTGTTCTAGCATTATACTAGCATTGTACATATGTTTTTTCCTATATTTTGATTCATGGTAAATTTTGTTGAAGGTTCATGCTCAAGGCTTTTGACCCTACCACTGGTACATTCACCATAGAAGAGACAAATTAATGGGACAACCCTATTGGGGCCGTCAAAGTAGAGTGTATCCTTGGTCTCGAGAATGAAGGTTATTCAGTAGCGAACATACTTACTGAAGAAGGAGAGGACGTGAAGGAACGCGTCCCCACACACTTTCTAAGCAAATCTACTGGAAACATTGTAATTGATGATTTAATTGCTGACATCATAAAAAATAAAGTTTCCGATGACGACTTCCTGCGAAAGGTGGTGCTAGTGCTACTTCGAACAGTTATTGCGCCTTTGGCGACAAAGGTTGTTCCGAAGAAGTACTATGCATTAGTTGATGATGTTAATACAATGTCCAAGATTAATTGGAATGCTTTAACGAGGAGGGTTTTAATGGACAACATCAGGATTGGGTGAAAAGGACAAAATGATCTGTCAATGGCCGAAAGGAAATCTTGGACTATTGTAGGTTTTATTTTCGTACTCATATGTTTTCGCATGTATACTCTATGATGTCCGTGCTATAGCAAATTTACTTATATTTTTTAAAATGTAGTACTCGTACCGGGAGAAAGTGCTGCTACAGGAAGGCGAATGTGCATTTAATCCTAAAATATCCATACCCCCCCCCCCCCCCCATGAGGAATTGGAATGAAGTGGCTGCCACAAAGAGAGACAATTTCGACTACGAGAATGGGCGTGGTCGTGGTAATGTGAAGGTAATGTTTTTTAGTTTCCCTCGTATATTACCATTTTAGATTATGTAAAGAAAGTACGCAAGACTTACAACTTGTAACACTTGTACCATCATGCAGATAGAAGATAATATCACTGAAGAATATCGTATGCAAGAGCCATTAACGGCAGATCCTATGCCTGCTCGTAAGAAAAAGGCCAAGCCGGTTAGTGTTCCGCATAAGAAGATCAATGGTATACAAAAAATTAGTAATGATCAGATGGAGCTTTTGTTTAAACGGGTGACAGATCACTTGGACAGACAGTTGCATAAACTGTTGATTCCTATAGCTGACTTATGTGCTCAGGTGAGACACTAGAGTACATAGTTTTTGTCATTCTAGTTGAACATGTGTTTGTTCTCTTATATTTTCATGTCTAGTAGAGAATATTGGAACTGTTCAACAAGTAAGGCGTGACGTACAAACCTATGGATGCAGTGGCTTCAGCAGACATGGAAGAGGAAGAAGATGCTGGTTCTTTTCAGAATGGACCTCGTGAAAAAAAAGGTCATGTACAAGAAAGATAGCGATTCCGAAGGAGAGGTCGAGTGTATTGGTGCGACCGCACCTGACGAAGTTGCTGACCATGGCACACATGAGAAGGCGCCTGCACAGAATAGCGTAAATGGCCATACACCACTTTGCAAGGCGAATGGTGTGAATGATCGTATACCGGACAAGAGGATTGGTGCCCTTGGCAGCACACCGAATACCCCTTTTATTATTGATAATGTAGAACCAGTAAAAGAAGAATCTAATATTGATATTTATGTTGTTTCTGTTATAAGTTTATGTCTATGGCTCAATTAAATAAAGGTGTATCAAATGACTGTCAAGCAGCTGATAGCCAAAAGGAAGATGAGTTAACTGGGAAATGCAAGCGTACAGTTCAATAAAGTTTCAGTCCTCTTATGATCTTGACAAACCCATCAAGCGTTTAGTCCACGGATCTATTGCAAAAGGTAAAGTTCATATTTGATTTGTTTAATAATACTTGTAAACATGTCTTGCATTCAAATACAATAAATCAATTTTTCATTTTTATATGCAGTTCTCGATTTCGATGATAAACATGGCCCAGATACAAATCTCAAGACTGATTCATCTACTAATTGACTCCACAACAAATAGATGCTGTCATCGTATTCCTTGAGCTCGTATCTCGGTCAGATCAACTCAAGAAAAAAAGCTTGTACAAGAACTCTCGTGGAGACGAAGTTAGTGCAGAAAGACTACATGTCGTTCTAGACCGTAAATGGTTGTCTGATGATGTAAGTGATAACTGCACTTACTGGCAATACTTTAATTTTATGCCACTACATTAATTTTATGCATTGTATGTTGCAAACACTTAATTCAATAATTTTTGTTGCAGGTAATAGATGAGTACATTGGACATTTAGCCCTCTGTGTTGGGCATGGCCGTTTTTTATGTCCAGCATGGAGATCTAAATTTCTAGTAGATCGCACAATTGCTGGAGACAAAGTAGAGGAGTCTACCATGAACATGGATCATGAGATGATAAAATCTGGATCAGTTGGTAGAGTGTTGGAAGAATATACAGTTTGTAATAAGGTATGTTATGTTATGTTATGTTTGCGATCAATCATTATATGTTATGATTAAACATCTAAAAATCCATCGGATATTTATTAATATGAGTTTTTTGTAGACTTATTTTCCCCTGAATATCGGCAATACACACTAGATGACGGTGGTCATGCACATGCCAAAGCAAGAGTTCCAAGTTCTGGACTCGCTAGATATCCTCTAGACTTAACTTTGGAGACTGTCGAGGCACTAGTATGTGTAGAATATATTCTCCACATTTTTTTTCAAAATGTGTTGCGCATTTAACCATGATCTTTTTACAGTGTCGCCAAATTGGACAAGACATGCAAGTTGCAAATGCAACTATAGATGAGAAATTTCTGGATGTTTCAAAGTGGCCAACTAAAGAGTATGAGATGTCGTAGTAGTGGGACGGGTGAGTAAATGTTATATCATATTCAGAAGGACGGAATGAACATGAGCACTGTATTAATCTTTCTAATGTTATACCTTTACAACAGGAACTCTTGTGGATTATTTTTCATCAGATGCATGGACCATTAGAATGGTGAACGGATGACAAGAGAATTTTCTCAGGTTTGTTTACAAACTAAATGTCCCATCTTAACTTAATTCCAACTCACCGCGTTTTGTACTAATTTGTAGGTCACGGTTAACGTAAGGAGAAGACGTGTCGTCGCAGAAATGATGTTGTCGCCGTCCAACAAATTAGATGTCATGAAAAAAAAGTTCACGAGATCACTTCTAAGATCAACAAGTTATGAAAGCATAGATGATCAGAAGTTTCAAGTTAGAGTGGTTAGGTTTTAGTCCCAAAGAAGGTTTTCTGGCTATTATAACTTGTTTTCTTATATCAACTATGTAACATAATGACCTCAACTATTTTGTTTTATTATATGCACTTATGGCTACTCATATATTGTTATGTGACGAATTTATTTATCAGAAGTTCATGTTTTGTACAATGTTTTCTACAAATCAAGGTATACTAACGGTGTGACGAAAAAGCCACAGCTGGATACCAAATGCCTCACTTGTTCATTAGTAGAATGTAGAACAACTTCTTCTTTTGTAGCATAAAAGTGTGTAACAACTCATTACTTTGCATCTTGCCACTTGTACATGATGGCTACTAAAAGTCCAAACATTGCAACACACATTGTTGCAAGAAAACAAATAATGTTGTCCTTACATTTTAAAAGTTTAATTTGCATTTTCAAATGTGTCTTCATTTTTTCTCGGCCTCTTCGTTTGCCATCTGTATCTTGTTGTTCTTTTCGGCTAGTTGCCCTATAATGTATCTTTCTCTTTCTTTCCATTCATCTTCTACCCATTCGACATGTCCGCACTTTTATAATTCCTAAAATAATAAATAAAGTTATATTTTTTGTATGATATCTTAGTATATTATCAATGATGTACATAACACAAGGATATAGGAAAAAAACCTTATATGGACAACCCAAAAACCGTCTACCAGCATCACAACCATCTTTGCAGACACGACGAGCAGGGAACACCGAGTGACCGCACCTATTTTCGTGTTGCGCTCAATACTATTGTACGCAGGATCATACTCATATTGCGGCAAAGCGTCAACAAAGTGGGGCAACAGGCCCTCATCAACATCCTAAATTGCAAAATATCAGATACTACGTAAATTGCGTAGAAATGAAACATAAAGAAAGATCTTCAACAACTAACCATCTCATCTAAGGTAGGCGATGCGCCTTTCTTGATCTTCCCGCAGTCGTAATGGACAATAGATGTAAGCTTCGCTCATCCCTCGGTGCCGTCCGTCGGATCCATCCCAGCCAACGAGTTAGCGCGCGCCTGCAGCCGTTGGTCAGTCACACGGCGAGACGACATAGCCCAGACAAACCCTAGATGAGACTGAGGGTATGCATATTTATATAGTAAAATCTTGCAAACCCTAGGGTCGGCTACCAGGATCGTGACTAGTCCATAGGCCAGGTAGCGTTACGGCCCAAATAAATGGGTAAACAATCAACTACTTCATGGGCTAGACACGAATAAAAATGGTTGCCATTTTATGCAAACATCTAGATTTTCAGCGTTGTTCTTTTTATTTTTTTACATTGTAAAACATATTTCATTGGGTCAATCTTGGAATATAGTCATATCATCGTCACATGGCACAGATTTCATCGTAAAACATATTTGTTTAACCGAAATTAACAAAGACGTGGTAAGACAATGACACAGTACAATACAACAATGGCTTAAACAAAATAATTTTGTACATCATAACCGTATTACAACTTTAAAAATGTGCCACCATATATAGATTTTCTAACGATATTAACTCAAATATCTCCTCTACTAATGTTCCTATACCACCTTCCTGCACATGAAAACACAAAATTCATTAAGTTTGATAAGTTCATTATTTATATATGAGAATAGTTTGGTAACACTTACTTCTGGTTAAGTTTGCAATGCTTGATGTGTTTGCTGTGTCCTCGTTCCTTGCAAGCGTCGCACTTGATTCTATGTTCGTCAAATAATAATGGTCTTCCATTTTTCGACTTTGGCCGATAATCGTATTCCTCATCTTTCGAGCTATGCTTCTGTGCACCTTTGCTCGATACTTTTAAAGGATCCTGAACCTTAATAATGTTTCCTTCATGATCTTCTACGTGTTCAACCGCTAACGAGTTTAGACAAATAGGTACAACAGCCAAGTCCTCCTTCTGATCGTATTCAACAGTCTTATATATCACAGCCTTCAAACTTTCCTGTAACTGATCCCAAGGGAGGGTTGTTTGCATGCTGCATGCATAGCTTCTGAGGCTAGCACACTAACCTGGCTATATTTCAATCTTTTCCCAGCCCCTGACCATCCTACTCCGAACAAATCACTGGTGCGCCTTGCAGGAAGACCGTACCTTGCGTCTTTTGTCAACCGATGAAGAACGTAACACTCTGGAATTTTATATATATGCAATTCATTCAGCACTTGGAATATTTTCTTGCACGGTAGACCTTTTATAATTATTCTTCTACGGCAGCACTTTATAGATTCTTTTGGATTTTCTGGTGTATATTCCATGATGAATTGCCTCTTTCGGTTATCATGCCATGCGATGACAAATATTTATGACCTAGATCCTAGCTTTTTTTCAACGGTCAGTATGCCACCAACTTTCTTCAGATCATTCTGCAACATATATAAGTTAGCCAGCGTGAACTTGTGCGAAGCAGCTACCTCTAGTTCTCTACATCTAATTACAGGAACCGGTATAGTCTCTGAGGCCGTATAGTCATCTCGCGCCTCTTTCTCACGGATGCGGTTGATGCAATTTTCATAATGCAATATCATATCCACTAAAGTCATCTCTCCATCAAGGTGCAGGTGAAGGCAGGAATTTAGACTTTCACTATGCTGGTTGCTTTTCATACCAAGCCAAAAACCATCCGCCAGATACGCTGCAGCCCACATGCCCACCTTCCTATATATCCTTCTCAACCAAGTTTTTGTTTTCTCTGATTGCCATTTCCTTAAGAACGCTTGCCATCTCTGCTCAAATACGGTGAAAGGGCATGTATGCCCCTATGTGTGGTTTTGGTAATTAATGACAATCCCTATGGACTAATGTGCAAATTGAGTCTCACCTATAGGTTTGTCCATTGGCATCGCTTGGACCATGTGTTAGTTTCAAGGATGAAAAAGAAGAAGCTTTGTCCAAGGGCTTTGTGCCTATTGGAATCAAGTAGAAGCAGAAGAAGAAGAAGAAGAAGATCAAGTATGCCTTGAAGAAGAAGAAGATGGAGTTCCTCATGGCTTTCTTCAAGACATCATCATCAAGATTTGATGTGCAAGCTCACGGTGCACCACCTCTAGAAGATATCATGCTTGGAGCTTGCCATCCTCGGCATTCATGGAATGATGAAGACAAGTTCGAAGAAGAGGCTTCCCCCATGGAGTATGGGGGAGCATTTCTCAAGTATTCATCAAGCAAGAGCAATCAAGAAAGGTGTTCCATCTTGAAGGTGACAAGATCGTCTACATCAAGCTCAAGTGGGATGCTCAAGGCAAAAGTATGATTTTGATAGGGTTTCTATTTTACCGGTCTCTTGTAGTGTTGGGAGACCGGGTTTAGGATAGATAGCCGTACTATCAAGAGGGACTCTCGAGTGGGTGACTCGTTCGTATCTTTCGAAGAGAGCTCAAACATTTGCATACATAGCATCATCTTTCTTGGTTGTTGTTTGATTCTTGTCCATGTGAAGATCTAGATCTTGTGATTATCTTCATAACAAGCTCTAGTTCGTCAAAAACGGATTTTCCTTGCATATCTTACTGCGTTTTTGATCTTGCGGGTTTTTCCGGCTCCACACCTTGGGAGGTATCTCACATATATATTCATGGTATTTTCTCCCTTGGTGATACCCAATATTTCACCTTTTGTTGGATTCTACTCTTTATTATCTTTCCAACAAAATTGGTTTCATCCCAATTAGAGTTTCCAAGCTCAACTTCTTGCGTTTTGGGTTCTAGAGGTTTTACCGGTTAGTCGCTTCTGAGAGGTCATACCTTTCTCCATTTTATTTTTATTCTCTCTTGCTGGACTATGATGTTTCTTTGCATAATCTTGTAGAGATTTTTGTTATCTTCAAAACGAGCCCAAGATCATCGAAATCGGAGTCTGGAGTCAAAAGTTATTGAAGTTTTCGTGCAATGATGTCCAACGTTTTTGCTTGAGTGGTAGTACCAGCCCAAGTTCCGGCCAAAGTTCCGGTAAATCTCGTTTTTCTTATGTATCTTGTGTTCCTATTTAGAGGTAGTACCGGTGAGGCACCGGTAGTTCCGTTGGGGCGCAAATATAGCCCAAACAGGCAGATTTCTCTTGCCCTATTTAAGGGATCCCTCTTCCCAAAAGTTTCCCCAACTTTGGAGGTCATTTTTGCTACCTCTTCCACTCTCTCTTCTCCATTGTTGACCTTCAAAGCTTGCCCTCTTCCCTTCTCCCTCCCATGATTCTTGCATCTTTTTGAGGGATTTGAGAGAGGAGATCTAGATCTACAAGCCCCACCAAACTAAATCCCTTCTTTGTGAAGGAATCCTTGGGATCTAGATCTTGGAGAGTTTTGTGTTCTCCTCTTGTGTTCTTCCTCCCTTATTCCCCCAATAGCTTTTGTAGCTTTGGTGGAATTTGAGAGTGAAGGACTTGCCTCTTGCATTTGGTGCATAGGTTTGAGTTCTCCTCGGAGATTCGACGAGTTCAAGCCCTTGGGCTTGTTTCTCTTGGGTTCTTGGAACCCTAGACGGTTGTGTGGTTGGATTGTTGACCTTTTATGGTCTTATAGCCTTTTGTGGCCTTGTTTCCTTTTGTGACTTTGTAGCCTTCGTGACATTGTTGTTGGGAGCCTCCAATTGAGTTGTGGAGATTGCCCCAATCTTGTACGGGTTCGGTGACCGCCCTCAAGTGTCCCATAGTGGAACGTGAGTAGGCCTTTGTGGCGAGCTCACGGGAGAATAGGGTGAGCCTATTGTGGCGTTGGTAGGTTGCGTGCCTTCGCATCTTGGGGTGAGGCCTTGTGTGGCGTTGGGTGAGCATCGAGCTACCACACCTCGAGGTGAGCCACTTGTGGCATTCGAAGTACATTGCGCCCCCGCACCTCTCCAACGGAGACGTAGCTTCTTTGGAAGTGAACTTCGGGAAACAAATCATCGTCTCTGCGTCCATCGGTTATCTCTCAACCAAGTCATTTACTTATGCAATTTACATTGTGATAGCCATCGTGCTTGAAGTACTATATCTTGATATCACCTTGTTTCTTGTCTTGCTTAGCATAGGTTGTTGGTACACTTAGTGAAACTAGTGGATATAGGGTTTGGCTTGATAAATTAAACGTTAAGTTTTATTCCGCATTTATTAGAGCCTAAACCGTAATAATTTAAAATGCCTATTCACCCCCCCCCCCCTCTAGGCGACGTCCATTTCCCTTTCAATTAGTATCAGAGCGAGGTCTCTCGCTTCTTAGGCTTCACCGCCTCGAGAGTAAGGATGTCTCCTAGGGTTTTAGTGCACTCTCACACATTTACTTTTGATGGCACAAATTATGATGTTTGGCGCATTCGCATGCTTAGTCATTTCCGGGTCATTGACCCAAATATTGAGCGAATTCTGGATATGGGCTTGTCTCCTCCTATGGATCCTCAAAATATATCTTTGGAGGAGGAGACAAACTCTTATCTCGAAGCTCAAGCATCTAATCTACTTGTTAATGTTGTGAGCTTTGTAGTTCTTTCCTCAATCATGCCTTTTCGGAATGCTCATGATATTTGGACCAAGCTTCATGAAAAATATGACGTGTCCAAGCTTAATGAGGATGATTGTGTTCTCTACACCTCCGGCCGTGATGAGTTCTCATCTTCTTCCACTACACCAACATGTGAGTTGTCACAAGGTAATGATATGGTGAGTGGTGATAGAACTTTCAATGTGGATAATCCTCCATATCTATCTCATTGCAATGTTGTATCTTTGGGCATGAACACTTGTAGGACTATATGTGATTTACATCCTAGTGTTGATTTTCCTTGCATATCATGTAGAAATGGATTGAATATATCTCATGATGATATGCTTGCTTTGCCTTGTTGCCATGATAAATATGCTTCTATTTCCTCTTGTACTTGTGTTGCTAACCATGTAGAGGAAATCGAAGAATGTGTGGGCCAAGGCAAGGTTGCTATTGGAGCTTCAAGTGTTCCCCCATCATCACCTTCTTCCAACATTCACTTATGCCTCATGGCTAAGGAATCAAAGTTAAATTCTCCTTTGGACCCCATTGCACCTCTTGATGATGTGAATGTTGACTTAGATGAAGTAGATGATGATGTTGCTTCTCTAAAAGAGAAGGGGGAGCTAGTCCTTCGTGCTCTACACAAAAATGAAAATGCTTGCCCTACTTTCATTGAAATCTTGAACTTAGCCATTGAAAGTAAGCAACTAATTTATGAGCATGAGGACACAATTGAAAAAATGAGTAGTCTTGAGCGTGAGTATGCTAATGATATTGCAAACCTAAATGAAGCTCTAGAAGAGGAACAAATCACCAAGGAATCTCTTGAGGAGACCTTTGCTCTAGAGCTATCTAGAGTGAAGAAATCTCATGATAGAGAATTTGAGGTGGCAAGTGCCCTCCAAATTAAGAATGATGAGCTTGAAGTTGCTTATGCCAAACTCCTTGAGGATTTTGAGCACCTCAATAATGGCTCTAGGGTCATCAAGGGGGAGCTCATCGAACTCACCGAGTCACATGAGCAACTTAAAGCCTCATACACTAAAGAGCTTTCCAAGTTTCCCTCACCTCTCACTACTATTGATGATTCTTGTGCTACTAACTCTATCTCTTGTGAAGCATCTATTGTGAAGGAGAATTTTGAGCTACGTGCTCAACTTGCTTTGCTAACTAGCAACTATGGGAAATTGGAAGAGAGTCATGCTAAGCTCTCAAGCTCGCATGAGGACCTTCTAGTTTCCCATGGTAGTCTAAAGTTGGCTCATGAGGCTATTGTATCAAAGGTAACATCTAGTGAGCCTCATGTGGACATTAGCACTACATCTACTCCTTGTGTCATATTGCCATGTGCTAGTCCTTGTAATTCATCCACTCATGCTATTGCTATATCTTGTGATGAATTGCATCCCTTGCCTTGTTGCTCTAACAATGTAGCATCTACTTCCTCTAGTATTCTTGTTGACACTAACCATGTAGAGGAAAACAAGAAGCTCAAGGCCCAAGTCACTTCTTTGAAGAATGACTTGAAGAAGTGTCATGAAGGGAAGACCACTCTCAAGAATATCTTGAGTGTGCAAAGATCCCCAAATGACAAGAGTGGGCTTGGATACAATTCCAACATCAAGAACAAGCCCACCAACATGTTGAAGCACAAGGGAAACAAGAAGAATGGCCAAGGTCAAGTGAAGAATCCGGCCAACATTGTGTGCTTCAAGTGCAAGGAAGAAGGACATCATGTGAGATGTTGTCCATTGAAGAAGAAGCAACAAGGGAAGCAGCCTCAAGCTCCACCTCAAGCTAGAAGCAGGCCTCCTCCCGAGACTCAAGCTCTTCCTCACGGGGTGGCATCTTCCAAGAAGAAAGATGGCAAGAGAAGAACTTGCTACATATGCCGCGAGAAGGGGCACCTCTCTTCCTCATGCACCATGGGTAACTCCTCATCCAATCCTATCTTGATATATGATGCATATTCTCTTGGTAAGGATGAGGTGGGCAATGTGTTTGCCAAATATGTTGGTGCCCAAAGTGGTGTCAAGAAAAGAACCATTTGGGTGGCCAAGCCTATTGTGACTAACTTCTTAGGACCCAACTTGGTTGGGGACCAACAAGCTAAAACTTGATCAATAGGTGTTGTTGGAGGGCATTGGAGGCTTGGCTACATTATGAAGAATTGAGGGGTCTTCATCATTTATTTTTGTCAAGTCAAGCCAATTGGATTATCTTGCCTCTGTCTCATATCCAATGTTCCTCCTTGGGGTAACATGTGCTCAACTCCTTTACATTGAAAGTTACTTGCTCCCTTGTGCATATGTTGGTTTTGTACCATTATATGTGTTTGTACATGTTGTGCTTCTGTCATACCTATATTGTGTTGTCTAGTATATTTGTGTATGTTGGTTGGCACATCATGTATTTGTGTTCTTATGTTTGAGCCTTTGTTGAATTTATTTGGTATCTTTCTTGGCTCTTGGGAGCGATTAATGGACTATTCCATTTTGGGGGAGTGTTATGCTTGGGCATTCCACAATCCTAAAATATGTGTACATGAGGAATACCACTTAGTGTTGACATTACATGTTTATCTTGTCTCTATGTGGTATGTCATTCTCATGAAGAATTAAAATTCCATAATGTCCATTAATCATCTCCTTTTTTTGATCTTTTTCTTCTTGTCGAGATTTCTTGGTTTATCACATTATGGGGGAGTCATATGCTTTGTGCATATTACAAACCTAGAAAATGTGGTCATTTTAGGTAGTGTCACTTAGAAATGATATTGATATTTATCTAGCTCCTAAGTGGCACATTTAGCTCAAACAACTTCCAATTCCTTTGGATTTCTTTTATTGCTCATTCTTTTGGATGTTGTTTATGAGAGCTTTCTTGATATGTGTTTTCCTCATATTTGGACCTCCATATCCTACATGGAAACTATGTGCTTCAAGATACACTAATCTTTAATGATTGTGTGACTATTTGGAGCTATCAAGAATCTCTCTCGAAGCATAAAGCTTAATTGTTATATCTTGTTACATGCTTCTCTGTGTGAATATGATCATGATTCCCTTGCAAACTACCTCGGAAAAACTTTTCCCATAATTCTTGTCCTTGGACAAGTGACACTCCATATATGGTAGGATTTATTGATCATGTTCACTTTGGCCTTTGCTTTTATTTGTCCTATCTTTGGCCATGAAATTGTTTTCTTTTTCTCCCATGTATTCCTTGCCTCTTGTGGATCATTTTAGTTTATTGGTATTCTCTTGTGTTTTATTTAATGTAGGTAGTGGTGATGATCTCACTTGTGTGCATTTTGCATTCAATAGCAAAATTCTAAGTAATGCACCACTCATGGGGGGAGCTCTCCTATATTATTTAGAATACTCATGTTTATGCTTCTTAATTTGATCCATATAGTGTTTCTCATGCTTGGATGCTTGATCTTTTCTTTTGGTACTTTGTGCGATCATGAAAAGTGTAGAGAGTTTGGTTTATGTGTTGGAACCTTGCTCTATTTGGGAGTTGGATTTGTCTCATTCTTGTTACTTGTTTTGGTCTTTTAGAATGAGATAAATCCTTGAGCATTGTGTGTTTTGTACATCTTTTGTTCTTTGGCTTTTGCCTTGTTCATTTGTTGAATTTGTGTACTTGCATGTGTTGATTTGGCTCTTTGATACAATTTGGACATCTTTTGTCGTGTCACACTCTTGTGTGCTACTTCTTGGTTTACTTGGTGTTTTAGTTCAAATTGTATCTCCTTTTTGGTTCTTGAGAGTATTGTGCATGCATATTTACTACATGTTTATGTTATGGCGTGCTTGATCTCTTGATCCAATATATAGGGGATTCTCCACCAAATCCTATCGGCTAAGATGTGCATGAAATTCAATTTCATATCAATATGCACATATTTATGTGGAGGGTCTTCTATATATTGTAGTTGGACTAACTACTTTGGACGCAATTTGTTTGGGAACATAGTGTACTTAATTGTGTTTTAGGTACATTGGAGATATAGTGGACGCGTGTCTCATCCATTAGGAAGAAGTGGTGCCTACATGTGAACTGGAGGCAAGCTAGGATTATCAATAAATTCATATCCACTACATCCTACCAATTATATCTCGGTAACAAGTATCTCTCTCATTCATACTTATCTTGTTTACAACCTTTTGTAGGTTGCTTGTTGGCATGAATTTGTGTGTTCGTAATGTTGTGGTTCTTTGTTTGGTTTGTTTGAGTGCTCTCTATTGCAAATGTGAGTATGTTGAGATGAGTGCATATAATGGGGACTATACAAAATCATGATCATGATTCACTTATCCCAAATATGCCAGTCTAGCTTTTTTATTGCATATCTTTTCCTCATTCACTCTCATGTGCAATAGTGAGTATTTTGCATAGTTGATTTCTATTTGTGATACTTGTTGCCTTTCTACATATATTCCAACTATTCCCTTTTCCCTTGGTAATAGTTGCAATGTATGTAGTTTTTTTGGTGTTTTGAAGTTCCTTGATGTACAATAAGATATAATTAAGCCTTTGGCCATGCTTTCAAGCAAAATCTTATTGTTATATTCTATGACTTCCTTTGTTGTTCATGTGCCTTCTTGTGTATCTATTTTGTGTGCGCATGTTTCTTTGTGGGCATATGTCTTTGTGATATTTTCCACCTAGAAACTTATACACACAAGAGAAGATAAATCTTTGGTTATGTTTGTTTCTCTTGGATACCACCCTTTATCTCCTTGTGACTCTTTGGTGGCTTCCAAATTTATTTGCCTATGAGTGCTTGTCCCATTTGCTTGCATCTCTGAGCACTCATAATTTTGATCTCTCTTGTCGTGTATTGTTAAATGAGTTTGTAGAGGTGAGGATTCCATGATTGTGCACTTTGTTTCCAAATATAATTATTATAATTGGTGCATAATCCTTGGGGAGCTTCTCTAACTCACTTAAGAATGCTAATTTGCCTTTCTCTTTGTTTGAGGTTTAAATGTCTATGGGGGAGTGAGGATTCCATACTTGTGCATGATGTATTCAAATCAATGATTCTAATTTGTGCACAAAGATTGGGGAGCTTCCCTATTACATCTAAACACTCATGTGTTCATATCATTATGTCTTGTGTTTTTCTTTTGGTATCAATTGATGTTGTCAATTGGTATTTTTGGATCTTTTGTTTGCTTGCTTCATTTGTTGAAGCTTCTTTCGTTTTCTTTTATATTTTTTTTTCAATCTTTGGGTCCTCAATATAGTTTTACTTCCTCCCAAGGATCCATCATTGGATATGTTCATATGCACACCTTTGGAGGAATTCTCACTATATTGGCCGTCTAGAACTTTTCACCCATTTTGGCAATCGATGCCAATGGGGGAGAAGTTTTGGAGGGTTTAAGGGAAGTTGGTTTATGCTTTGAGTTGGTTCTTAAGCATTAGCCTTGCATTCTCTTGCATCTTTGTTGTTGCTTTGCATGTTTAATATATAGAGGAAACTCAACCACCTGTAATGGTTGGCAATCTATGCAATGAAATTCAAGTTCATCACACATGCATAGATTGTGGGGGAATTTGCTCTATATATTGTGGTTGTACCAACATCACATACTTGTGTAGTATTTGATGTTGGGGCATTCATTTTGGTCGTTAAATTCCTTATTTAAACCCTATCTAGGGGATTGTCATCAATTACCAAAATGGGGGAGATTGAAAGGGCATGTATGCCCATATGTGTGGTTTTGGTAATTAATGACAATCCCTATGGACTAATGTGCAAATTGAGTCTCACATGTAGGTTTGTCCATTGGCATCGCTTGGACCATGTGTTGGTTTCAAGGATGAAAAAGAAGAAGCTTTGTTCAAGGGCTTTGTGCCTATTGGAATCAAGTAGAAGAAGAAGAAGAAGATCAAGTATGCCTTGAAGAAGAAGAAGATGGAGTTCCTCATGGCTTTCTTCAAGACATCATCATCAAGATTTGATGTGCAAGCTCACGGTGCGCCATCTCTAGAAGATATCATGCTTGGAGCTTGCCATCCTCGGCATTCATGGAATGATGAAGACAAGTTCGAAGAAGAGGCTTCCCCTATGGAGTATGGGGGAGCATTTCTCAAGTCTTCATCAAGCAAGAGCAAGCAAGAGAAATCAAGAAAGGTGTTCCATCTTGAAGGTGACAAGATCGTCTACATCAAGCTCAAGTGGTATGCTCAAGGCAAATGTATGATTTTGATAGGGTTTCTATTTTACCGGTCTCTTGAAGTGTTGGGAGACCGGGTTTAGGATAGATAGCCGTACTATCAAGAGGGGCTCTCGAGTGGGTGACTCGTTCGTATCTTTCGAAGAGAGCTCAAACCTTTGCATACATAGCATCATCTTTCTTGGTTGTTGTTTGGTTCTTGTCCATGTGAGGATCTAGAACTTGTGGTTATCTTCATAACAAGCTTTAGTTCGTCAAAAACGGATTTTCCTTGCATATCTTACTGCGTTTTTGATCTTGCGGGTTTTTCCGGCTCCACACCTTGGGAGGTATCTCACATATATATTCATGGTATTTTCTCCTTTGGTGATACCTAATATTTCACCTTTTTTGGATTCTAATCTTTATTATCTTTCCAACAAAATTGGTTTCATCCCAATTAGAGTTTCCAAGCTCAACTTCTTGCGTTTTGGGTTCTAGAGGTTTTACCGGTTAGTCGCTTCTGAGAGGTCATACCTTTCTCCATTTTATTTTTATCCTATCTTGTGGACTATGATGTTTCTTTGCATAATCTTGTAGAGATTTTTGTTCTCTTCAAAACGAGCCCAAGATCATCGAAATTGGAGTCTGGAGTCAAAAGTTATTGAAGTTTTTGTGCAATGTTGTCCAACGTTTTTGCTTGAGCGGTAGTACCGGCCCAAGTTCCGGCCAAAGTTCCGGTAAATCTCGTTTTTCTAATGTATCTTGTGTTCCTATTTAGAGGTAGTACCGGTGGGGCACCAGTAGTTCCGGTGGGGCGCGAATCTGGCCCAAACGGGCAGATTTCTCTTGCCCTATTTAAGGGCCCCCTCTTCCCAAAAGTTTCCCCAACTTTGGAGGTTATTTTTGCTACCTCTTCCACTCTCTCTCCTCCATTGTTGACCTTCAAAGCTTGCCCTCTTCCCTTCTCCCTCCCATGATTCTTGCATCTTTTTGAGGGATTTGAGAGAGGAGATCTAGATCTACAAGCCCCACCAAACCAAATCCCTTCTTTGTGAAGGAATCCTTGGGATCTAGATCTTGGAGAGTTTTGTGTTCTCCTCTTGTGTTCTTCCTTCCTTATTCCCCCAATAGCTTTTGTAGCTTTGGTGGAATTTGAGAGTGAAGGACTTGCCTCTTGCATTTGGTGCATAGGTTTGAGTTCTCCTCGGAGATTTAACGGGTTCAAGCCCTTGGGCTTGTTTCTCTTGGGTTCTTGGAACCCTAGACGGTTGTATGGTTGGATTGTTGACCTTTTGTGGTCTTATAGCCTTTTGTGGCCTTGTTTCCTTTTGTGGCTTTGTAGCCTTTGTGGCATTGTTGTTGGGAGCCTCCAATTGAGTTGTGGAGATTGCCCCAATCTTGTACGGGTTCGGTGACCGCCCTCAAGTGTCCCATAGTGGAACGTGAGTAGGCCTTTGTGGCGAGCTCACGGGAGAATAGGGTGAGCCTGTTGTGGCGTTGGTAGGTTGCGTGCCTTCGCATCTTGGGGTGAGGTCTTGTGTGGCGTTGGGTGAGCATCGAGCCACCACACCTCGAGGTGAGCCACTTTTGGCGTTCGAAGTACATTGCGCCCCCGCACCTCTCCAACGGAGACGTAGCTTCTTTGGAAGTGAACTTCGGGAAACAAATCATCGTCTCCGCGTCCATCGGTTATCTCTCAACCGAGCCCTTTACTTATGCAATTTACATTGTGATAGCCATCGTGCTTGAAGTACTATATCTTGCTATCACCTTGTTGCTTATCTTGCTTAGCGTAGGTTGTTGGTGCACTTAGTGAAACTAGTAGATATAGGTTTTGGCTTGATAAATTAAACGTTAAGTTTTATTCCGCATTTATTAGAGCCTAAACCGTAATAATTTTAAAACGCATATTCACCCCCCCTCTAGGCGACGTCTATTTCCCTTTCATACGGCTTTCGACATAGTGTAGTATAACATAGAGCGAAACTCTCCCAAGGACTTGCTACTAAGATAGACCTTCATATTTTTCTCAATATGCCAAGTACATATTCGATGCCATACATCTGGAAATACTCTACGTATTGCCCTAATCATCACTGAGTCAGCATCCGTGATTACACTCAAAGGCATCTTCTGACATATTGTCTTGAGAAATGTTTGCAACAGCCACACATATATTTCTTCTGTCTCATCTGAAACTATGGCACAACCAAAAACAATAGTCCTGTGGTGATTGTTCAGAACAACAAAGGTATAAATGGCATACCATAGTGATTCATCTTGTACGTGCTGTCAAACAAAAGGACATCCCCATAGTCCTCATAGTCATTTATAGACTGGGATTCACACCAGAATATTCTTTTCAGCCATCCTTCTTCATCTAACTCGTAGTCAAAAAAAGCTTGGGTCCCTCTCCTTCCTGCTAGCCATAATGTCAATGGTCGTGGTAGCATCACCTTTCGTCAGTAGTTTTCTCTTCTCCTTGCTGCAAAGGTTGTACATATCCCTCCCGACGTACCAACACCGTTGTACCATCCACTTTTGCTGATTATGGAGTCCATTATGATGTGCTTCCTAATTCCTACGGCTCCCATAGCTAATATCTCAGCCTTCTGGTACTCTTTTATTTTTCTATGCGACCAAAGAAAAGGTACTTCATCCGGTCTTGCTAACACATGAGTGTGATTGAGCTCAAAAATTTCAACATACCATACTCCAAGTTTTGCATTAATCTTCACTGTCACGTGAGCCCCACACTTGCATCGAGACATAGCTCTGAGCCTCCGACTTCGTCCCTCACCGGTCATCAACCTCTTATCATGCTCACCTTCTCTCGAACACAAATAACATCTATAAATCAAATGTTTCATACGCTTCTTGCTATATCTGACCTTATCCTTTCTAATACTAAATCCATTATCTTTAGCGTAGCTATTGTAGAATACGAGCAGCTGCTTCGCAAGGAAAATTCATCTCCTTTATCTTCATGAACATATCCATCTTATCCTCATCCTTGCAAACATCATTGACGTTCCAACTCCCATCATCAACCGGGGCCTGCACATGCAGAGCAAAGCAATGAAAACCTAAATAATTTTTTGTTCATCAGACATTTTGTTTTTCACAATAAATATAACCATAAATCTTACCTCCATAATGTTCACCTCCTTTGATTCCCCAGAATCTATTCCATCAAAAATAGCACTCTCCATGTCTGACTCACCATAGTAGTCGTACATGTTTTGAAGACCAGCTATTTCCTGCACAAAACAATAACACAATTACTCATCCACTAATGGTCATTTATTTCGTTGCTTCACAAATAATTAGTACACTCTATGTACCTTATTAATGTATTCCTCGAACAGAGACTCAGAACTCCTTATCATTGTCTATGTCCATATATATAAATTGGTATCATGAATAATGTTGTAACATTAACCTTAACATAATTATTTCGCTATCCCTAATAATTGAATCAAATAAAATAACTTACATTAATAACATTTGTGCTCACATGCTCAGAGCTATCACCACCATTTGACTTTGAATCTACAGATAATTCTTCACTAATTGACATAGATTCATCTACCCAATCACCAACACCTTCACTAGAATCATCTTACCCATCTGTAGGAAACTCAAACCCAGGTTCCTTCTCTACCTCAAAAATACCTGACCTAGACTCCGCCATTTTCTACAACGGTATATTACTTCAGTACATCAACAAAGAATACAAACAAAATATATATTAATCATATTTCTGCACATGTCATCAAGAATACTGGTCCTAAACTTAACGAAGAACGAATCAAACTACCACGCTGGTAGATGTGCTGGCGGAAGAAGCCCACCCCACCGCACTGGTCGATGCGCCAGATGAAGTGGATGAAGAACCGCCCCACGCGCACGACGGGAGAACCTGACCGTGGCTGAAAGATGAAATCTTCCCAACACCTCGATAGGAACGGTGGGGCGGAGCCCCTAACCCTAGCCGACCCTAACCCTAGGTTGCCCCTAACATTAGCCTCACAGGGAACAAAGGGTACCCTCCGTGCTTCCGGAAACCTTATGCGGCCACGAAGTCACCGGAGATGGCAGAGGCGACAGCCGCACGGTCCGTCCGTCGTCGGTCCGCCGGCAGCGCGTCGTCGCCTAACCTAATTAGATGCGGGAGAAGCGGCGCCTATAGTTTGAAAACACCGCATGCACGACGTGGGCTAGGAAGATAGGATCTGGTCACGTGACCTTTTTTATTTTCAAATGTGCCGTATAGGTACCGTATCTATACATAAGGGTATACGCGGGCTGAATATGAGCTTCGGCGAGCCTAAGATAGAAAAAAAGAAAAAAATCATATAATAACCCTTCAACTTTACCAGGGGCGGAGCACCGGAGCAGGACTCAGCCCAACGCTTCTTTGGAGGACGCAGCCGGCGGGTTTTCGTGTTATGCACGTCCAATAGCCTTTTGGACGTCGTATTGGCCAAGTTAGTATTGGGTGAGCAAGCTAGGATGCTCTTATTCCTGCCTCTTCAATTCCAGCGAAGCAATCGCGTTCATGCCTTGTGGAATCTCCACCAACGTGTGCTGCGTGCACGTACTGTGTTGGTGCGATCTAGCAGCCGAGCTGCCTGTTGCTGCAGCTCTAAACGGGATCATACCCATAATCACGTGGTTGAGATGGGCTTTCTCTATGAGCTGCACACGAAAGTCCCCACAGGACATGGTGTCCTGGCCGGCTACTGCAGAAAAGCGTCATGGTCAAAGTGGCACAGTACAATAGTACTGTAACGTGGTAGTGTCACGCATGTAGTTGCAACTTGAACCTTGTAAGCCGACTTTAGAAATGAATTCAATTTACACCGATGTTCGTCTGAAACCCGAAAGGTTAAGAATCCCGAACACCAAACCGCAGCTACTAAGCGACGACTGTAGAAGCTATGTTCATCTTGTTCCCAATAGCGCCGGCGCAAGTTACTATGGCTCAATGTCTCGTTGGTGGTTTCTCAGGTAAGTCAGGTTGTGTCATACTGTGGTAGCCTAGAACATATTTCCTCGCTGGCGAGGGCTGGAACACGAGTCTCCTTTTTGGTATTTCCTCGCTGGCCGGCGAGGCTGGAACGCGAGTCTCCTTTTTGGAAAAATAAGTCAAGAGATATCGTTATTTACACTTCCATTGCAACATTCAAGAGATATCGTTTCAGTGGGATGCCTGAGAAATCGGAAGCAAAACTCCTTGACAACATCCCTGCGGGCTGACCAAGGCTGACTTTGTCCAGTGGTTGCCGATGACAATGACCTTGATGTTTTTTGTTCATCAGCTGAACATACCAAGGTCTGGAAACTATAATAATCCTGATCACAACAAAACAAAACAAAACAAAACAAAAAAATATGACAAACAGAAAGTCCCCAAGGAATTGTCACATGAAAATCAAGGTGCTAAGCTCACCCACTTAGAAGGCACCACCACATCTACATGATTATCAAGTCAGGCGTCAGTCCAAAACCTCAAATCGCCTCCCTGATGACAAGGTCGCAGAGGGTCAGCCTGATTATCGCAATGAAGTTTAGCCTCCTGCAGAGTTCGCAGGAACACGAGGAAAACGACAAAATCAGAACCACGTGGGTACAAAATGAAAATGGCGTGGACAAAAAGGAAATGAAATTATTCTCGCATGCCAATGCAGGTTCAGGCACATTGACATATTGTTCAGCCAGAAATTTTTCTCAAGCCAGCCATTTCTTCACACTATAAATCCAGAGATCACCAGCTTTCCTTTGGCGGTCAACTGGAAGTAGAAACTGAAGAGCTTTGCATAGGACATAAACTTAAGGTAGGATTGCATCTCCACATCCAATTTTCAATGACCTACTATGATGCAACGTGAACTAACCCCACCTACCAACCTATGTCTTCACCTCTATTCAGCCAAAACTAAGGATGAATAACTGAAGACAAAGGCAAGTCTATGTGTGCAGGAGATTGATGCAGTTCAATTCTACTCAGCTCCATGTCGATGAGCTGCTCATTGTGAGTGCAGCTTTAACATGGTTTGGTTTAACACCCACTGAGTTAACAAGTTTATTCTTTTTGAGAAAATTGCAATAACAAGTTGGGTGCTTGGTTGACTAATACTATCCAATCTGTAGGATCAAATGTGTAGTATATTTCCCAGGGCTGAGAATTCCCTATGAAAATAAAGCATACTAGAAATCATGTGGATCTCTATTGCTTCACATCCACAAGGATTTAGATGTCACTATTATCTGAATTTTCTGCACATGGAAAGTGGTCTAGATACACTCCTTTCACAAAGCTAAAACATCTTATATTTTGAAACGGAGGGAGTAAAAAACAGCAGGGTTGCTCATTGCTAAGCAAGAAACATACCCAAGCTTGGCGCAGCCCTTGAAGTAGAAGAACCCGGAGACTACAAAGTTGCAACAGCTGGGAAAAGATGCGAACGATGAAATACCTAACCCTATCATGCAAATCCTATCAACGAAAAATCTTACTACTAGTTAAAGGTGCATCACGAAAATTCTTTCTTCCCATGTGTTTATGTTGGGCATGTTCAGAAAACTTGGGACAGGGAGACGAAACTCCAGGCATACCTTTCTACTCTACTTTAGCACCTTCAAGAGCCTGAATGCACCAGTAGCAGCACTGATAAAGCACCTTCTGGGTTGATTATTGCTTGCAAGTGGCGAGATTCTTTGCACTGGACCAAGTTTATGATTTGGAGTTGGAGTAGTTCCATTGGCCAATAACTTTTTACTCACATAGACACCGGGTTTACGGCCAGACCTACGATCTGCGCTTGAATAGGCTGGATATACCTTCACAGGAAACCGGGCTAGTAACACGGATCTCCAATATGGGAAAAAGCTTCTCTTTGTATATGTGGGATCCCGTCCTCCGCCTGCTTTCTTTCTCACAGCCTGTCAAATGTTTCATCAGATGTACATCATAAAAAATAGGAACATCCATACTTCCAGCCAGCACCTCCCGTTTGAGATGTATTATGTTGAACAATGGTGTTTCATTAGATATGAATGATGTTACTGCAGTGTAGTACTTACGCAGAATCCTTAAGCAACATAAAATGCTGCTGAAACATGCCTTTGTTACTGCTATGATTATATTACACTGCATATTCTATCAGAATGTTTCTCACAGGCACCAAATAAATTTCAGATGCAACAGATCACTCAAGAACATTAAGGTGCTGGAAATAACAACAATGTGCAAGCCCCCTTGGTGAAGTCCCAATTTTGATGTTACTTGTAACCTACACAGTTCAGCTATGTTATTAAGCTAATTAAGCCTACTTTTTATTGCTTTTACTCCTTTTTCGTAAAAAACTGATGGGAAACACATTAGGATAGCAAAGATGAACCATAGTTGGAATGCTGTGGCATTGCAAATTTGCAATAGGTGAAATGCATTTGGAGGCAACTCAAAGTAGTGCGCCAAACTAGCTATTTCTTTCTGCTTCAAAGGAATGCAAGCCACGCATAGTGGATTTCAAGTGTGTCAGATATGAGAAGTTTCCTAAATAAATAGAGTTCCCATCTGTAAAGACAAGTCTTGATCACCAATGAGCACCAGAAGGTTAGCTCATTTAATGAGCACCAGAAGCAGCTTGAATCTGTCCAGGTTCAGTAGCCAAAGTCCATAAGAACATAAATACTTGTTCTCTAAAGATATGGCTGAATATGCTACTACAAAGTAGCCCAGCTTTGCAGCACCTAAACCATCACTTTGTACTCTAGTTAGTGACCCATTTTTGCAGCCGTATGGTGTAGGCAAAGCTGCTTGGTGCTGCTGCACCAAAATCAGCATTAAGGTATAATGGGTTGCCTTTGTTTGTGTAGTGTGCTGCCGTGCCATAAGGGAGAGGCTTTCATTTCCAACAGTTGTCACCTGGACTCGGGATTAGGGCAAGATGAAAAAAGTCAAAAGTCAGCAAAACACACCTTAAAACAAAGATTCTGTTATGTATCTGAAACCCTTTCATGAGATTTGTCAATTTGGTAAATTTTTACTTCTTTACATATTTTTCTTGAAAAGTTGACATAAAATTTTTAAAAATAGAAGGGAATGGCAGATATTCTTATAGATTTCTTTATTTTTGCTTCCATAATATCATTACTCATTACTGAGCACCATCAGTCTATCCAAAACCAGATCAATGTCAGATTTGATTATCTTTACCTTTTTCCCTGCAGCATCCAGATTGGCCGTTTCTGTAACTACCATGTTTGCATTTGTAGACCCTATTATCCATTTAAAAAAAGGGAGAGATTGGGACACAGTTTGTTAAATGTAAAAAAGAAGACACTCGAGTCTGACACACCTTTGCATGACTCTCGGTCTGACTTTCGGCAGTCATAAGGCCGGCTTCAAGAAATGGAAGACAAAATAAAATAATCAGAAAAATAACCGTTTATTCACATAGGAAATATTTTGTGTGAAGCAATACAAAGAGTCCTACAGGTTTATAGTGTCCAAGAAATCTCCAGCATGGGAAAATCCGTACTCCTTGAGGATATATGAAACATGTTGAAAGACCTCCTCATGGGGCACCTACATGACATACATGCTGTAGTATAAGGCAATATATCGCTAACAGATCTACTGTATGTATATACAATGTAGCAATTATATAATCAACTCTAAGCAGCAAGATGATGGAAAGACAAACCGTTCGACCCTGTGATGGAAAGACAAACTGTTCGACCCTGCCCGCTCCCTCGAGCGGCAGGGCGAACCCTAGAGTGGCCGCCGCCTTCCACCACCTCCCTGCCACTCCTCGCCGCCGTCAGGGGACGGATCCAGGCGAAGCCCCAGGAGCATCGGCGGCGGCGGGGCCTCCTTCCCCTCTCGCTTGGTGGTGGCGGCACAGGCGGCTGCTCTCGGTGGGGGTGCGGTGCTATACCTGGGGCGCGGCGGCGTGGTGGTTGCGGGTGTTGGGCGTGCTCGTGGCGGCGGTGGCCAGCTCGAGCTGGTGCTCAATCTGGACAGCGGAGGGAGCGATTTGGCGCGGGGCACGCGGCCACGGCTTAGGATGGCGGCGGATGCGGCTTCGGGTCAGGATCCTGGCCGGGGGTGTGGCAGGCGGCCGTTCCTGGCCGCCTTGAGGTCGGGCAGGGGCAGGGGCTCCGGCCCCCTCTCGAGCCCAACCCTCTGCCCCAGATCCAATGGCGCCGGCGGCCATGGGGCCGCAGGTCGGCGATCTGGAAGGGGAACCCCTCCCCGTCGTCTCACCGGTCTTCGGCGACCTCGCAAAGGTGACCCTTGATGTTTCTCCAGTTCTTCGATGTGCTCAGCTAGGTTTCCGAGGTGGCGGCCCTGGTCGGTGGGAGCCTCTTGGTTGTCGGGCGTGCCAGGGGCTCTAGTGCTGGCCGGGGACCATGGCCGTGTGGATGGCGTGGTGCCTGGCGAGCGACTACCCATGGCAGTGGTGTGGTTGTCGTCTTGGCGGCGTGCTTCACCCTGTGTAGGAGGGATCTTGCCGAGAGGAGACTCTTGCCTTGGCTTTGTCCTAGACCGCGGCGGCCGCGGATGTCGTTCCCTTCTTGAAGGCGCCGAACTGGCTCCCCTCTCTCCCCCTGCGGGCTCCGGGTGAAAACCCAAGATCCTCGAATCGGGCAGTGGCGGCGCTTGGGGTCGTGCTCTTCTTGAAGACGCTGCCTTGGACCTCATGGCGTGTGGCTCTCTGAAGGTTGTCCGGCGAAGTTGCGGTGCCTTTGCGCTGGTTCTTCATAGGGCGTTCTTCAGCAAAGCTTGCATCGTGTCATGCTTCTTCGGCTAACCTTGGAGCTCTTCAGCGGCATGGGCAGAAGGTGCGCTCCTAGTGGCAATCTCCGTGCGAGTTGTCCCTGTCTCGGTGGCGTGCAGCGTGTGTTGGTGAGCCGGCATGGGCTCTAGGGTGAGTTTCGGCCCGACACCACTGCCTGTGTTTACGGTCTGCAGCGTGTGTTGGTGCGCCGGTCTGTCCGCTAGGGTGAGCTTCAGCCCGACGCCTTTGCCCGCCCTGCTAGTTCTCAGTCTCGCCGGAGTAGTCCGTTAGGCGCTCTTCTTCTCTCGGTTGTACTCCCTCCGTTTCAAAATATAAGATGTTTTAGCTTTGTGAAGCAAATATATCTAGATGCCTATTAGTATATAGTTCGTAGTGAACCTAAACACTACTAGTAAGTTGCACGTGTGTTGCACACGTGATGAGAATCGGATAATAGAAGTATGACATATCATTTAAAAAAAATCATAATAGGTAAAGCTTAAAAGATAATTATAATTTTGAGCCACGTCCATAAAGTATCGGGTGTATATTTGGTTCTTGTACTTTGTATCATGTACTCCCTCCGTTTCAAAATATAAGATGATTATATAATAGGTAAAGCTCAAAAATTATAAATTTGATCGACATCTATAAAGTATGGGTGTATATTTGGTTTTTGTACTTTGTATCACGTAGAAGTCAACATTTATTAGCTATTTCTAATACTTGAAAATTTTGGTAACATGCTCCAGAGAAACGATGGAGAAGATTTTAGAATGATGGAGAAGTGTGTTTTGATGTTTGTGCATAGCATTCACTGTGGTAAAGACTATCATTAGTATCTTCTAGATACTAGAATGGAAAATAAGATCCAACGGCTGGTAATGTTTGGATTCGCGAGTCTCGATCCAACGGTCCATATTCAAAGTTATTCGTACACTATATATTGATAAGAAAAAGAGTCTAGATACATTCCCTTCACAAAATTAAAACATCTTATATTTTGAAATAGAGGGAGTAGTCTCTCGGGTTGTGTGGGTGTGTGCAGTTCGATGTTGTAAGCTGGGTTCAGCACTTTGTATCCTTATCGCCGTTCGGGTGTTATTAATTTAACGCCGGGCATTTTGGCCTGTTATCTAAAAGAAGATGACGGAAAGAATTGTTTGAAGGAGAAATTGCAATTATGGAATATGAGTTGGAAGGTAATAGAACAGACGAGCAAGTATAGCATTATTATTTTCAGTTGAGATGAGCATTATTGGCATTCTTCTTGCTAAGACTACGATGTGCAGCATGTATCTTTTAAACAACAGAACTAACAATAATAAAAAATACAAATATTAAGTACTCCCTCTGCCCCCAATGAATGTGGCACCATTGTTTTCCGTGCTTTAACTTTGACCACGGATTTGATAAATAATACATGTATCACTTGTAATAAAAATTATACTCCCTCCGATCCAAATTAGTTGACTCAGATTTGTCTAGATTCAAATGTATCTAGACTGGTTTTAGTGTTAAGACACATCCGAATCTAGACAAAACCAAATCAACTAATTTGGATCGGAGGGAATACCTATAATAAGTTTATTCGAATATGAATTTCGTGGTATAACTTTCATGTCATGTAATTCATATTTTATTGGTTAAAATGTTGGTCAAACTCCAACATCGTGTACGCCACTTAAGAGCAAGTACAATAAGAAGCTGATGTAAGCGGACAATATGAGATTAAATAAATATCTTTGCTAAGTTGGAGGAGAGAGAAGAGGACAGAGAAGAGAAGTGGGCTATTGGCTAAGAGCCTACAGCACGTGCTCCTAGATACTATGTGAGATGAAGGGTGAATTATGCGCTAATAAAGTAATACTATAATTTATGCTTATCTAATGTACATCATGGCTATAAGACTGGTTGTAGATAACACGAACATGACTTATAGCCAACCGATGGCTCTACTATTGTCCTTGCTCTAAAAAGGATCGGAGGGAGTAAAAGGCATTTGAGGCACCGCAACCGCAATATACCAAAACGCTTACCTCAGAATGTGCTTGAATGTATGTTGAAAGATCTTCACCGGCATAGGAAATTACATCAACAAGCAGCCATGCGCAATCAATAAGTGTCTTCCTTTCCTCCAGAAGCTCCTGCGCCATTCCATGTGAACCTTTCTCCCATTTCAAGGAAATGAAAGCCTCACTACACATTTATTGATAATGTCAAACCCATTTTTCTTAACACTGTCAAACCCATTTTTCTTACTACTGCCATTTATCTTGGTGCGAAACCCATTTTTCTTCCTACTGCCATTTATCTTGGAAGAACAGCCCCCACGGATCTGCTCTTGGGCAGCCAGTAGTAGAACTGCAGACTGGATAATTTTTCCATCCTCAATGTAATTCCAGAGCTCTTTAAGTAGATTATTTGTATTTTTTGCAAGCAGTCTAATTGTATCCAAGAAGATCTTCTGTAAAACAACAATGAACAAAAATCTAAGTCCATTTAGCATTTCATATGCAAGCAATGTTGAATAATTTTCTATATATCCATGTGTTCCCTCCTATCAAAGTAAATATGGATTAGGGACAATCTCCAAGGCAAATAAAATAAAATTAATTACTAGCAACAGTTTTTCTATATTTTATTGATGAAATTTATCCTTTACTATAAGAAAATGCACTAACTCATGAAGACAAAAAGGATTAACAAACGAAAACTTTACTTTCTCTGAGAAGTTTAGATGAAAGGATGCCTGGTACTTAATTAGTATCACTAATTTCATTATAACAGTTGTCAGGGGTCTATGGTACAACCACAGTTACTCTTTATATCATGCTGCAAAAGTAGTTATTCGTATGGGGGTGGGTGGGGGTGGGTGGGGGGGGGGTGAAACAGACCATTTCAGGTAGACACAGCAGATGAATAAGTTTGTAGATATAGTCCAGATGATTCTGGCTGCGAGAAAGATTTTCCTCCAGATTGTCATCTAGATACTTATGCATGCAAGTATTCTCAACTGCCACATGGAGCGGGAGTAGATTCTCAACAATATCATTGCCAACTGCGCGCACATTGGGTGATGCACCATGGCGTAAAAGCAGCTTGATCATGTCAACAGAGAACCTTTCAGCAGCTTCGTGGAGCGCAAAGTATCCATAGTTATTTATGCAGTTGGGATTGGCATGAATCCCGTAGAGCTGAGGTGCCATTCCCTCCAATACAACTTCCGCACATCGTAGGGCATTGAAAGTGACAATGCAGGTTAAGGTTTGTGAGGTGATGGTACGATCCCATGACAGGCCCTGGCCTGCACACTTCTCGAAAAATCGAAGGAAGGATTGAACACTATCCTTTACGAGGATGGGCTCCAATTCGGGATATTTGTCCAAGAAGGTATCACACACTATCTAGATGGATCAGTCACAATTGAAAAAAGTGAAAGTCTTCAGTTCTTTAACTAAAAGCACAACAAAATAAACTGTATTCTGGTCTATGGAGATGCATGTATGACAACAACAACAACAACAACAATGAAATCTACAAAACCTTGTAACCGAAGCAAGTTGGTGTAGGTTAAAGATAAAACCAAACATGAGGCACCAACAAGGAGGGAAGAGAAAGTAAGGGGATCTAAAGCTAGCATGGTTTAGGCATGTCAATCCACGTGTTCCTATACAAGGTTGAAGGTTCATATATGAAAACAATAAACATACTGTTTCAGTACATTTAAGCACCCTATAATATTACAGGGTTAAACGAAATAACTAATATAATGAAATGGCTCATCAATCAAATTAGGTAAATGAGGGTAACACAAACCTTGGGAGCAGGGTCAGGGATTATTATGTCATTTGCTATGGACTTAGAGACCTTAACATCCCATTCTAGCATAAACTGGAAGAGAGAATATCAAGAGTCAGCACTGGGAAAGAAAAAGAAAGGGGGGAAGAATATCATACAGATGGATAGTTATCATACCTCCTCGGCCTTTTTAAAATCAAAACCCTCGGTAACTTGAAAACAAGGAACAGGGTACTCCGGATACTCGCTTCTTACTGTAATTGATTCATCTTTACCATTAATGTCATATTTGTCCAGGGCAAGTAACTTGTTTTTTCCGGTGCTTCAAATTTCAATTCTACCATTTTATTTTTCCTGAAACAAGGAAGTTTAATCTCGAATTACGTTCCAAACAAGATTACTACAAGCCAGGCAATGATCAAACATGATCCAGAAGACCCTGAGATAAAATGAGTCCTATGTGAAATGGATCTTGGATCACTAAAAACATAAACATATGCTGCAAAGAGAAAACTATGTATGTACTATGTAAATCCTGGAATGTAACAATGCAAAACGTGAAATGAAGGGCCACACAAGTTTCTGAAATACAAGTTGAACTGGGTGCTAGAACACGTCATGATCAGTGATCAGTGGTCTTACAACTCACAGTGTACATACACAGAGATGGCTAGGAAGCAACTGAGACTAAATACTGCATTTGACAAAAGAAGGTGCAAGAAAATTAAGCTTTTAGTCTAAGGTTCAGATTTGACACTTTGACATGAGGAACATCACGGCATCTGAGGGCTGTAACCAACAGATGCTGATCCGTACTTTAAAGCAGATTAGCTGTTTCGAACTTGGCTTTACAAGAGAAATTTCTTGAGGTCCGGCCCATAATGGCCTGGCGTTTTCGCATTGTTCTCCTCCTCCAATCTCTATACTGGCCAGGGACAGCAAGGCCTGAGATATCTGCCGAAACCAATCTCGTAATTCCACCCACTCACCATGGATTGCGTGGGACAGGATTCCAGAAACCATACTCCCTGCCTCCTGCCAACATCATGAACCCTTCTCAGCCTTCTAGGAACCCCATCAACCTCACTTCCACCACCCCCAGCTCCAATTTAGCTGCTTATTATCTACTACCTCCGTTCCATAATATAAGGCTTTTTAGATAGCTGTTTTAGCTTGCTAAAAATGCTTATATTGTGGAACGGAGGTAGTAGTAGGTATATTTATTCAAGTCTGCAAAGGACTCATCCAAGTTTCTGCTGATCAGAGAAAGAGACCATCTTTTTCAAGAGAAAGCAGTGGTAATGCATCAAATTTGTGATCTGTAATCACCAGTTACTTTATCTTGTACTATAATTACCAGGGTAGTTTGTTGTTTTCTTGCTTTTTTTTAATCTCAAAACCGCGGCATCTCTTTGTAAGGAACTTGTGAATCAACAGTCAGAAAAAATATCAGTAAAACTTGACGAGAGGAGACGAGACATTAGCTCTTTATTAGAGAAGAGTTTCATAGTAGATCGGAAACTAGATCAATCAAGAACGATGCGACAGTAATTAATTTATCTAGGGCTTTATAATCAGCTTTAGTCGACCCGCAAACGTATCAGAGAAGGGCCGACTAACAATTTCATCAGTAATATCTAGGGCATGATTCGGCACACTTCATCACACACAGAAATCATAGTACATACTAAAAAATAAGATATCAAGCGAGAAGGATGAGCGGTGCGCGCCTGTGGCGGGATAGTACCTCGTTCACGGCTCGCCGCGGATCCGGAGGGAGGTGACGGCGAGTCGGCCACTGGCCTCGCGCCGACGCACTGTATGTGCCGCCCTATTCTCCGCTCAGCGAAAGCGTTTCCGTCGCTCCACACTAATGAAGGATTTAGCGGGGCAGGTGGAGCAACTTACGCGTACCCCAGAGCGCCAGGCCCGGCCCAAATACTGTGTTGCTAGTTTCAACATTCGTCAGTTCTCGGGAGCTCCTATATGCTGACCAGTGCGGCCTGGATTCTGCTCCGGACACACCAGCCAGGTGTGTTGGGCTGGGCCGCACTGGCTTTTATTTTTACTTTTTCCATTTATTTTCCATTCTTTTTTCTGGTTTTTCTTTTTTTTGTTATTAAAAATCTAAATATCATTTTCATATGTTAAAACATTTTTCAAAAAACCTTTTTAAAAATTTGAACATTTTTAGGAATAAACAATTTATTATTTCTAAACAAAATTCCAAAACAAAATTCAAAATCTTGTTTTTTGAATTTCATACCATTTTTTATTCAGAATAGTTTTTGAATATTAATCTTTTTAAATTTAAATAGTTTTCAAATTCAAGCATTTTTCAATTCAAATATTTCAAATCTGAATATTATTCATATTTTATTTTTTCAAATTTGAACATTTTCATAATTCAAATATTTTTAGTTCTAAATATTTTTAAGTATGAATATTCTAAAAATAAATTAAATTATAAAAAGGTAAAGGAAATAGAAAAATAGAAAATGAAAAAGGAAAAACATAAAATGGGCCAGACCCGTTACCGTGCAGGGTGTGCGAAGCGCGGTAACAGCCGACATGGTCGATGTATAGGAAATTCCTTAGTTTTCCTAGTTTCGTTTTTTTCTTGCGAGTATTTTTCGTCCTGCTATTGTTTCTTTAATCTTCCTTTATTGTTTATATTTGTTTTCTTTCGTTTCTACTTCATATTTGTTTTCTAGAATTCGCTAAAAAAATACGACATTTGCTGCACCCCATCTTCTTGCACCATTTCTTGTGCTTGAAACTGCCATTACTAATAAAAAGGTGAGTATGTACAAAATAAGTTTATTTGTATATTTATTTATTATTACTTTTAAAATGAACCTTTTTTAACGTGAACATTGCTTACACGGATGAACATGTTTTCGAATATGTGAACGTACACCATTTTTGAACATACTAAAAAAAATTAACCATCTTGAACATTTTTTTCAAATTGCATGAATATACCAAGAAGACTTTTGATTGATATATGGGTTGCTTGCCTACTCACATACGAATAAGAAGTACTATATTCACTTATCACATTTTATTCCATCTAGCACATTTACTATCACTATGAACCGAATCTCTCTGCGTCTAACTTCTCATCTGCAGGAAACCTCAAACAACTCCGGTGCTCTTTTACTTTTGTGTTATTTACTTTAAGTACCGTTCAATAGTCAAAACTACTTTCTTTCCATTTATTCATTTCCACCTCAACTCTTGTAGCCAATTCATTCAAGACAAGTGACACCTTGAGTGTGACAGAAACACCACAGATAAACATTTTTCTAAGCTCCTTGTTGGGATCGATATAAAAACTAGAACTAATGCTTCCACGAAAACATGCTCAAACGAACTTGTGCTCTTGCAGGCCAACAAGTAGCATCGATCATAATTAAGTTCAACGACCGTCAGAACTATAGAGCTAGCTAGGCACAAGTTAATATGGGGATAGAGTTTGTAGCACACAAGCTCTCATCGATAGTTCAAAACTACAACTAGGAAAACATCAAGACTTTTGACTCGGCTTAGGGAACGGGAAAATACCTTGTTTTGTCATGAACAACCTAAAGTCACCCTGCATCCTTAGATGATCTATGTCGTGGTTAGTCGGTGCAGTGCCTACATAGAAGACCCCGCTAGTCATGACATCATGAAAGATGATTGTCGCAAACTGCTGTTGGATGCGAAAGAACTCTTGTCTAATATCTGAATCTTGAAAGACCACATGTGCGCCAAGGGTATAAAACATAGCCGTGGCGTACCACCATGTCATGCGCCACGGGTAACCTGGTCTAGATCTGGAGCCAGCCGCACACCATTTACCTGTGGCACGTGGCCTACAGGTGCGACACGGGTAGATAGATAGCCATGACGCACCTATAGGTCATGCGCCACGGGTAAGTGGGGTGCGATCCATGACAGCATGGCCCACACATAGTGGTGGCACACCACTTTGGACATGCTCTATGGGTACCTTCCTACCCGTGGCACACCGCCGGACAATGCGCCACGAGTATATACATGTGGTACACCTCATTTTAGGTGTCCCACGGGTATGTGATCTATCTATAGTTGTTTTTCTAGTAGTGGTGGCACACGCCATCAGGGACAACAAGCCCACTGACATGCACCCTGACTTGTACACCACATTCATGGACATGGTCGGATTCTCGGAGGAGTCCCTAATGACAGCACTCAGCCACCTGGTGGACAATAAAGCTCAAGGCACGAGCTTTGTCCGCATGGTGGAGCCGCATAGGATCCTTTGGCTAAGGCCCTACGTTGACAAGTACTACGACAAGCGGTATAGATCGCGTTCGTGGCCTAGTGGTTGGGAAGTATGCATGGTGGTGTTGGTGATATGATGATGAACTAATGATGATGCACATTTTGGTTAGCTAGGACTTCAAAACTTCTTATGGAGTGTATATTTTGATGAGCTAGTATATACTAACCCCTCGTGTAATGATGAACTTGTGGTGGTACGATTACACCTCTTTTTAATGTGGTGGTAGGTTGACGCCATAGTGGTAGGATCTAGGATGAACTTGTGATCCTATTTTTGTAATGATCATGCATGCTCCTCTTAGTTTATGATGTGTTATGAACTTGTCATCATTTGTTATGATTTCAGTGATGCTTGTGATGGTGTACCTTACTTGCAATTTGTGTGCCTTGTTAGTGGTATGTGATGTTAAAAGGGAGCCAGCCTGGAGTTTACAATTCATGGAGGATATGCCATGATCCAGTCAGTGGTTTCTCCAACAATAGCTAGATGGTATGAAACTATGGAGAATGCGGTGGAGGAGCACAACAATTTCTTGGCTGATCAGACTATAGTTGTTCAGCCGTTGGCTCTGGTTGTTTAGGTTGTGGTTGTCGAAGCTATGCCTATGGATGATCAGTTAAAGCATGTTCAAGTGTTGGCTATAGGGAAAGGAGCAATTTAGGAAAGAGAGAGTAAGATCAAATTCATCATCGCCGTCCTCCTTGTGGTGATCGTGAAGCTCGTGTTGTTCTAATTACTCTCTATGATCGGATGTAATATGCATTGACATGGTAAGGTCATCATATTTGGATCTTGGTAACCATATGCTAGCTCATGTGCATGGGCAACCAAATACCATTGATTTGCATCACCCAACCTAAAACTATGTGCAGTCTACAAAACGAACTGGGGATAGTTGCCCACCCCATGCACCCAAAGAAAATGTGAACAACCAAACAAAATGGATATTATGGCTTTAGTTCGTCTCTCCAGGGCCTTCCCCCTAGGAAGATGAGAAATGGCTGCAGCCTAGCGATCACGCCCATATTGGCCACGTGTGATCAAAAAGGCTAATTGCAATGAACAAACGCAAGTCTGGAGCCTTTTATGAGTGTGGCCACCTTAGTTGTTTACTATATCCTCGTTGACTCACTTCTGCCTAGGTTAGGAGCCCATCGTGACATTAGCCCAATCGCTATGAAGGCCCAAGGAGGTCAAATTCGATTGTTTCCTTCCTTATCTACCTGACTCCCCTTGTGCCTTTGACATATAAAAGGAAAAAAGAGAAGCTACGGTACCATTGGAGGATATCCTTAGGGTCGGGGAAAAATCCTATGTGAACCAGGTCATATGGGTTGATCAGTGGACCAACTTCCTCGAGTGACACTTGGAAAATCGGATCTCAAAGCAGCAATGCCAAAATGGCACCTAATTCACAAAGTGGCGGTGGTTACGCCGCCGGGCCGAAGCAACTAGGGCTCTAGGCCATGGACGATGGGGGAAAGCAACGGGGATAGAGACCGATGGTTGCGCTGCCTGGGGTGAGCTGCTAGGGCACCAAGGCCTATGGTCTTCTATAGCTGGGGAGAGCAGTGGGATGGCTCGCCGGTTCTCATGGTGGCACAACACGCAAGAAGTCGTAGTGGAACCGCAAGCAGGATACTCGTGGGGGAGAGCAACAGGGAGGGCTTGCCGGTGTTCACGGTGACACAATTTGCAGGCTAGTCTCGGTGGAGAGTTGTGGATTTGGTGACTCTGAATTTGACATGGTGACATAGTTTGCAGGCTAGTCTCGGTGGAGAGTTGTGGATTTGGTGACTCTAAATTTGGCATGCTTGCTTTGAGATTGATGATTGGCCACGTGTCCGAAGCAGAAGGGTGTCCATCGCTCTGCCCGTACGACCTAGGTCGTATAAGATTTTATCCCTTGGGGTCGTCTCACACGAGTAGATCTGCATGCAGCCTTGTTTTTGCGCCTCTTGCAAGCACGCTCCCCCCACTACCAACTGCGCACGCCGCGCGCCTGTCCACCTCTGCGGCGTGCATGCATAGTTGTGCACCTCGTGCCCTAGTGAGGTTCTTCTCTTCCTTAATCCGAAATCCTTCTCCTTTAGCCTAGCCATGGAGCTTGATGCCATGATTGACTTTAAGGTTGATGCTTGTGTTAGACCTCATAGGAGATGACAGGAGTGAGGGGAATGGGTCAAGGCTGGCTTGAGCCGGCACTGATGAGGCTCCGACAAGCTCGGTGGTCCTGAACAAGGTTAGTTTTCACCGATATTTTTATGTTGCTTGTATTTTTTTTCAAATTTTGCAAACTCATGCATGTCTGCGAACGCGAGCGAAAGTTGCGCCAATTTTGGGTGTCTTTCACGAATCTTGCTTCAATGCTGCAAATGTCTTCGTGAACATGTACAAATGTTGTTTTCTTCCGCTGAATACTGGCTTTGACATCTTTTAGAGATTTTGCTACGACGGATGAATTTGCTACGATTGGTAAGGATTTGTTGAATTGGTGTTTTTAAAATGTAGCGAAACTTTATGTAAGGTTTTGATCCACTGCAGGAAGGTTCTTCACAAGGATGTTGCAATTATACCCTCTCTGTTTTTAAATAGATATCACAAATTTATCCAAATTTGGATGTTTCAAAAAAAATCCAAATAGGATGATAACAATAATCACGTGGTTTTTGGGATGGGCCTGTGCAGTAGACGCACTCGACACAGCACACGGCGTCCTGGCAGGCCGCTGCAGAAACGCGGCATGGTCAAAGTGGCGTAGTGCAAGAGCACTGCACCTTCGTACTGTCACGCATGCAGATATGCAGTTGCAGGCCTACCTTAGCAATAAATGTACACCTCTGCTCGTCATCTGAAATCCAACGGTCAAGTATCCCGACCGCATGCAGCTATAGCGACGACAGTAGAAATATATATGAGTGGGAGAGAAAAATAAAGAATAAACAACCCCGGATCCGATTTAAGTGTCACATGTCTAAGACACGGTTTATGCATAATTAAATTGTACTCCCTCCGTTTGAAAATATAAGATGTTTTAGGTTTATAAAACTAATGTGCAGTGGCGGAGCTAGTCCAGCATGTATGGGCCAAAACTGAATATCTGAATCTTTAGGGGGGGGGGGCAAATGACTCGATTTTCTCTCTTCTAAATTCCTAAATAAAAAAAATCTTCGAAGACTTTTCCATTTTGGGGTGTGTGTGGAGGTGGCCTCCTAACCTAGGCATAGCTCCGCCGGTGCTAATTAAAACATCTTATATTTTTAAACGGAGAGAGTAGTATATAAGAGGGAGTGCTAGTACATTTTGCAAGTGCTGCAGTTTGGTGGCTACTTTGGGTAAACAACACACAAATGATCGCATGATTAGTTGTGGCCGGCTTTTGAACATGCATTGGTCACAAGGATCTCAATAGATGCATGGTACGAGTGCCGGTACTCAGTACTGTTGGGGGGTGTGCATTCTCCCCATCTCAACAACAGTGCTAACCCGGCTCCACGGAGATCCAAAAGGGATCCTATGCACGGAGACATGCATGTGCATGCACCGATGGACGGATCATGCATGGACGATCATGGAAAACGATAGCATCCGTTGCTTCGGCGAAGCGTCGCGGATCTCCTCCTCCTCCACCTCCACGGACGAAAGTAGATCAAACACATGCGACCGAGGGTGGGAGATCGAGCGCATGATTGCCCTGGATCCATCCATCCATCCATCCGTCCTCCGTCGATCTCCGACAGGACATGCAGCGACGCCAACTTTTGCATGCGCTCTCCCTTTCGCGATCGCGACACCCTAACAGACCTCGCATCCATCCGTTCGTGCGCGCGTGAAAGGCACATATCATCCTGCGTGCCACGCTCGCTTCGTTCCGTCCATGCGTCTCGTCCCGGTCCAAGCGGATGCAGCCCAGGAGGCCCGGGCTGCTTCTACATCTGGACCACTCTCAACTCGAGTCTGAACACGCCATGGATATAGCGTCACCTTTTCTTTTTGGTCATTTACTAATTTGAGTGAGGGCTCGAAAGGAGATAAATCGTACTATAATTTGCCTTTGCATTTTGCAATCTCTCTAGGTGGGTATATTTGATTGTTCATTACAGTAACAAATATTGCAGAAGGCACTAGCCCTCTCCAATGTTTTACTACTCCCGTTCTAAAATATAAGTTTTTTTTAGCAGTTTATTGAAGTTTTGCTCTCTCCGTGTACTTCATCTACGTGTAACCATGAGGGTCCAAACAATAAAACAACAAATAAAAAAAGATGTAGGAGGGAGTAGTAGGCGCGTGTGCATGGGACATATTCCTCCGTGTACATGTATCTAAGCTGTTGCTGCTACTGTACTGTCGCGTGATCGATGCAGGATGGGGCCGGGCAAGCGTGCGGCATCGGTTGCAACAACAGCTAGGGACAAGCCTATCGATGTGACGCATCATGGGGCACGCACGGGGCGGTGTCGGCTACCAGCAGCTTACTTTTTACTCTGCGGCCTCACTTGTGCTAGCCTTTTCTTTTCTCTGATCGAGCCGAAGCTCTGCGACGGGCGCATGATTACATCACTGTGCACGTCATGGTTTTTTCTTCTTTGCTCCGTCCTGCCAGACATCGCCTCAGACGGCGTGCCTGTCTCAAGAAGGTCAAGTAACACAGCAGCCGCGACTTCGACTACCACCTAATTCGGCAATTTGTAGAAAGAAAATTGTAGGTATCGATCGTTTAGGGCGGTTTGTTTGCCGGTCAACTTTTTTTTTGGCCAAGTCTAAGTTTAGCAAATGTGATAGCTATAAAAGTATGACTGAGAATTTGGCCGCCAAATGTGTAAAAGTTGGCAAAAGAATTTAACTCTCTGGCATATGGCTTTAGATATAGTAAAGTGTGACAATTTTAAAGCGTGACAATAACCAAACACTTATCAAACTGCCAAACTTTGGTTTGATAAAGTGTGACCCGGAACAAAACATCCCCTTAAAATTTTCGGCACCATATCTTATGAGCAAAAACAATTCATATCTAAGAGAACGAAAATGTAACTCAGTGCTCCTCAAGATCAAACTCTGAGATTGGTACATTTTGTGTGCCCTGTTAAAATGTCTATCTGAATCTATGATTATCATTGACGATGGCTGCTGCTCTTGTCCTGATCCTTCGGGGCCGTGGTCGACGAGTTTTCGTCTGTCTACTAAAACAAGCTATACTATGACAAGTTTGTCTGGCTTTAGTGATGGAGGAGCGATGACGGAAGCGCGCCTTCGGCTCATGTTAGTGTTTGTAATCATCGCTAGCCCAATGATCTATTTGCAATTTTTACTACTTTTGGTACTCTTTATACTATTGTTGATAATTATTAATAAAATAGATTTTTTTGTAAAAAATACTTTCGGCAATAGAAAAGAGCGGGAGTGTGGTCATTTTAGAGCCTAGGCTTCACTGGCCCAGGTGTTTTGGAAAAATAAAAGATGATACTTAAATTTTCAAATATTATATGTCGTCGAATTGATGACAAGTACGCCATAAGGGGGTCCCCGAGGCGTGCGGAAGAGAGGGATGTGAGACGTAAGGTGTTCCGGGACGGTGAGCACACAAGTTTACCCAGGTTCGAATCCGCCGGCTTTGGACGGATCCTACTCCTGCTAGCAATCCAGTAATACGGCAGAGCCGGAATATGGGTTACAAGGGTTCGCCTGTGCGAGTTTGTAGACTATGAGGGTAGGTGCCCTAAAGGCTCTCCCTAGGATGGCTTATATAGATATCTGGCCTAGGGTTTACAGGAGAGATCTACCCGGCTACGACTAAGAGTCGGTTACAGAGTACATCTTGAACTACAAGTAACACTATGGGCCTAAGTCGGTAGGTCTTCTAGGACTTCCCGTAGCCGGATTTGACTCCGTCTCTTCTCCCTGACTGGGACACCTGTGAAGCAAAGCTCTAACCCGAAGTGGGCCACCCTGGTCAGTGAGGAACTGTGAGGATACCCGGAAAGTATATCCCCAACAGCAGCCCCCGGAAGTCTCCAAGATCCAAAGTCAGATTCATTATCGTCTAGCTTGATCTTTGGCTTGCAGAATCTTGAAGGGTTCCTGAAACTTCACAACAAAAAATACGATCCGGGTCTTAAAAATAAGTCGAACCTATCAACATGTTACTCGGATTTTCCAGCTTGATTTCAAACTAAGCCGGAACTTGGTCTCTGACGTCATCTGACACTCGTCATGGTCAAGTCACGTCATCTGACAAACATCCTGTCAGCACGACCGTTGGTGGGTTCGCCGTTCACGGAACCGAGGCGCCGTTTTAATGCGTACGCAGAGATCGAGGCGACGCAATCATCGCGTGGGTCCTTCCCAGTTCCTTCCACGACGCGTGGCAGTTATACATTGTCATTTGCACGAATCTTGGCGTGGTTAGGTGGATGTAAGAGGTGAGGATTCTTCTTCATCTATCTTCACATGTTCCCTCGTCGCTTCTTCTCCTCCAAATCTCCCTCGCACACAGAGCTCCCCTGCTTCCCAAACTCCCAGCGTCGCCCATCTAAGGTCACCGGCGCTCCAGAAGAATGGCTTCGTCTTCATCTACCGGCTTGGCTGCGGCAGCAGCGACGGCGGAGGCGGCGATGGCGGAGAAGGAAAGCTATCGCGGGGTCTGGATCCCCTGCGTGCTAGACGACGAGAAGCTCCGCGGCGTGGAGAAAGAAGGGCTCCTCCGTGCCGGCGAGTGGTGGAGCGGCTCCGGCGAGACCATCCCCAACCCGCGCGCCGACGAGCGGGTACACTTCGGTACCGAACTCAACAGAGGTTTGTCATTTCCTCCCTCGGAATTATTTTCCGAGGTGATAGATCACTATAGTGTTCAACTTCACCATCTTCCTCCCAACTCCCTCCTAGATATGAGCGCCTACGCGGCCTTGTGCGAGGGATTTCTCTGCATTAGGCCAAATCTTACCTTATTCCGGTACTACTTCCATGTCCGGAGAAATTCTATCACGGCCGGTAATCCTTATATTACCGGTACAATTAGCTTTTCGGTTAGGCGTGATCGCGCCTACCCAAAGATTCTAGCCAGTGACTCGGCCAAACAATGGCCAACCACCTTCTTTTACCACAAAGATGTTCCGGCTCCCGGCAAAGCCACTGCTTTGCCGGCTTTCATCGATGGAGTCACCACGGCCAAACCGTCTTGGGACGATGCACCTCCGAATCTCAGTGACGATCTGATCCTCGCCAAGAGGCGGATCGAATATCTGATCAAACACAAAGGTCTGAAGGGATCCAACTTGGTCCAATGTTGGGTGTCACACCGGATCCAACCCCTTCAGTACCACGGAAACCGACCGATGCACTCCATCACGTCGTCCAAAAAGGATTCCCTCCGCATCAGCCCCAAAGCCTATACCTCGCAAGGTTATATAAGTCAGATTAAATGGCTGATAAGGGAGCGGATCCAGAGGAGAATCCCGGAGGTTTCTCTGGATATGCACACAGCGGAAAACCCAGTTGTGCCGGTAAGCTCTTAATAATAAACCTTTTCACGTGTTTCATTCTTTAAGTTATATCACAATACTGATATGTTTTCTTCTTTTTAGCTTGCTGGCCTCCCTGAGTCGGAATTTGCTCCGCTCGAGGGATATCCTCCAGAGTTTTCTCAGGAGGCTGAATTGGTCCCATTGCCGGACATTGTGCCCAAGAAGCGCAAGGCTCTGACAGTGGCTGTTGGCACAAAGGAGGTGCCCGTCATGAAGAGGTAACTTTCAACACAACTTTTTGCCTTTGTACCTTTCTCGAATTTTCTTCCGAGATGTAATGTTTTCGACTCTATTACATTCTCAGAGCTAAGAAGCTCATCAAGAGCAAGGGGAAGGGAACTTCTTCGAAGCCCCTGCGATAGACGAAGCTGACCATAGCTTCCCCTACCATGGCTCCTCCGACTCCTGCCCCCCAATCCTCTGCAATGCCGGTGATCACTCCTTCACCGAATGTCGCAGAAGATCCGGCTCCTTCAACGGAGTCAGCGATCCTTGAATCGCAAACTGACGTCACCATGAGTGAGTCAGGTTTAGATAAGGGTGAACCCTCTTCGGGTAATGATCCCTCGACAGAGATCTTTGCCGAAAACCTTCTCAACAATCCGGGTCTTGCCAAGTTTGGCTTGTCCCAGAAATCTACGGAAGAGATCCAGCGGCTGGCCAGGCAATGCCTGGAGAAGAGAAATCTCTCTGCCGAAGAAGAAGCGCAAGAGGCGGAAGACATCAAGTACTCCGGCCATCTTGAACAAGTTCGCATTCGCGACGAGGGACTTAGAGCTGGTGTGCTTCCACCACCTCCGATTATTCCACTCACCCTCACCGAGAAAGTTTCCACCGAGGTGAACATATGTCTGAGCAAGCTCACACATGAACATCATGTAAGTCGGAATTCTAACTCACGTTTTTCTTTATTGTATATCATATCCTCTAGCCCCCAAGCATGAATTAGGATATTTAATCCGAGTTTATGCTTCCTTAGGATGCCAAAGAATGAACTAGTCTAGCCCCCAAGGCTCGTGCTGATATTAGTAACAATATTAGCCCGAGTCTTCAATAGACTTCTGACTCTGGGTATTCTGACTTACAGAAAGTTAATTCATATAACCAGGATTTGTTGAAGAATATTTGCAACAAGCGAAGAGAGATCAGATCTCTCTGACTTGAAAATGCTGAGCTGAAGGTCTCCAAGGATGAGGCTGAGGGTAAACATTCCGATACTCAAACCTTGTCTTTCATGTTTTCACAGTCGAATTTTCCCTGAGCTGTTGTTCTTTTTTGACTTACAGCGCTGGTGAAACAGTCCTGCGCTATGATTGAAGAGGCCGAGAACCTCAAAACCTTGGTGGTGGAGAACAAAGAACTTCGCCAAGAGCTGGATAAGCTCAAGGCAGATCATGAGAAGAGCATCGTTTAAGTTCTTGAATCCTCCTCCATGGCTACTGACGAGCGTGATCGCAAGATTGCTGCTCAAGATCAGAAAATCTCGGACCTCAATAATGAGCTGTGCAGAGAGAAGGACCTTTTTCAGGCGCTCCGGGCTGAACTCCAGAGTCTTCGGGAAGAGAAGACCAAAGTTGACGACGTCATCTTTGGTATGTTCCATCTGTCTGATTTGTCTATTTTCTTCGACTTCTTTCAATGTCGGATTTCTTAACTATTTTTATGTATAGGTCCTCTGAACTTGACGGACTCCATCTGTGCCGAGCCTCGCACCCACCGGCTTACCCAAGTCGGTGATTTGCTTCATGACTTCTGCCAATCCCTTGAGGATATTGGCGAAGCTCTCAAGATTCTAGATATGCATAGCATGTCGGATTTTCAGGTGCGGGACAAGGCGAAGGATATGCTGCAGCTTGTCCAGGATTGGAATATGTCCTACGTGCTATCCGCGGCACAGAACGCTCTCACCATGGTCATGAGCCACCATGGAAGCATGGAGATATGGCAAGTTACCAGAGGGCATTCTACAGTGGATGAAGACGGTCAGGAGCAAGACATCAAGGCGATCATGGACTCCTGCGCCAGATATGGGTGCCATGTAGCTGATCTAACCAGCCACGACACTCCCTTCTTCACCCGCGTGGACACTCCACCTCCGCCTCCCGAAGAATCAGCAGAAGTTTCCGACAATGAACATACCGTATCGGATCTAGACATCTCGGAACGATATCAAGGCGATGTATCCAGCGAGCCGACAGCTCCTTCCTCTCCTCCTGCATTATAGATTGCCAGAAACAATTGTATTATTCTGAGAAACATGATGGGTCTGTAAATATGCAGTACTTATAATTTTGCTAGTGCTAAGCTTTTGATCTCTTCAGCACTTTTGGCTTTAAATTTTTGTGTGCCTGAAATGTTTACATAAGCACTTATACTTTTTCGTCTATACTTATCGTTTATCTGGCTTTCCGCCTCGTCCCTTTCATGAGCCGGCTAAACCTTCTGCACGGAAACTTTGCCGAGCAACGGAGCTCAATTGCTAAACCAGTTTAAACTCGGAAACAAAGCCGGCTTCCAGTACCAACAATTCACTACTCGGAAAATACCCGCATCCAGCAATCAGAAAAATAACCAAAGTATAGGCTAGAAACTTTAGAGTTATACCCGAAGGTAGCATTTTTAGAATTGGAAATCTAAACCAGAACAAACATGAGCATAAAGTACTTTCAAGTATCCTAGGATTTTCGACTATGACATGATCATTCAGAAATAAGATGGTAAAACTTCTCAGAAAAAACTTGAGGCAACCAAGACTTTTATTTCTCATAGAACATGTACATATGTATGATTACAAAGAAGGATAAACTAAGAATAAAAGGGACGTAGCTGATCAATATTCCATGGTCTGTCTAACTCATCCGGATTTGTACGGCCTCTAGCTCTCTTTCTCTTCTTAGTAGCAGTTCTTTCTTTGACTAGCCTCATGTCAGTTAAGTAGTATGAACCATTGTGCAATACTCAACTAACTAAAAAGGGCCCTTCCCATACTGGGGAAAGTTTGTGCTTTCTTTGTTGCACAAGCCGGAGAACCAAATCACCTTTATTGAAAGATCTGTTTCTGACTCTCTGGCTATGATACTTGCGTAACTTCTGCTGATAGGCTGTTGATCTCATCTCAGCAATGACGCGAACTTCTTCGACCAAGTCGAGATCATTTTGTCGAGAAATCTCGGCATCCTCTTCAATATACGCGGCCACTCTAGGAGAAGTGTGAATCAAATCACTAGGAAGAACTGCTTCTGCGCCATAGACCAAGAAGAAAGGTGTGTATCCGGTTGACCTGTTCGGAGTTGTTCGTAAACTCCATATTATAGAGGGTAATTCCTCTGCCCAAGACCCCACAGCACGTCGTAGTGGTGCTTCGAGTCTCGGTTTTAGGCCTGATGGGTTCGTAGCATGGAAAACAAAAAAATTCTACCACAAGAATGAACAAAACCCAGATCTAATCTAGACAAAAGTCAAGATCTAATCTATTAGACATGAGCAACGAGATAGATCGGTACTAACCCTCGTAGAACCGAAAGCGTTACGAGATTAGATCTCGTGGATGATGTAGTCGATCACTTGCCGATCTCAAGATCGTGTGGACGATCCTTCCGGCGCCGCGTTCCGGCAGCGCTTCCGCAGACGGTCACACGTGTGGAGTCAAAGCAGACCTTCCTCGCCCCGTTCCAGCGAGCAGCGGAGGTAGTAGATCTTCTCCACGGAATCCCAGCAGCACGACGGCGTGGTGGTGGTGGTGGAGATGAGAATTCTGCAGGGCTTCGCCTATGCCTGTGCAGAAGAAAGGTGGAGGAGAGAGGCGGCTGAGATTGGTTGTTATGAGAGGAGGTGCAAGAGGGGGCGCCCCCTCCCTTCTATTTAAAGGAGGGAGGCGCGCCTAGGGAGGGGGAGTCCTAGTAGGACTCCCCTCCTTGGGCCGGCGGTGGGAAGGGGGGAGGAATCCTCCTCCCCCATGAATCCGTGTCTTGCCCCACTTGGTCTCCTTGATCCCTTTCTTGGTTTTCAAGTAAACTCCAAGAAATCCTCTAGAACCTTCCAGAACATTCCGAAACCTTCTAGAATCTCCATACAAACACTCCGGAAAATTTCCTAACTTAGAAAATGATCCCCAATATATGAATCTTATTCTCCGGACCATTCCGGATCTCCTCGTAATGTCCCGGATCCATTCCGAGACTCCGAACAACATTCGGTCTCCAACGCAAATTCCATATCTACTTAAAACAACTTCGAACCTTAAGTGTGTCACCCTACGGTTCGTGAATATGCAGACATGATGAAGACACCTCTCCTATCAATAACCATCAGCGGGATCTGGAGATCCATAATGGCTCCCACATACTCAACGATTACTTCGTGATCGATAGAACCATTTAACATACGAAACCAATTCCCTTTGTCACACAATATTCTACTTATCCGAGGTTTGATCGTCGGTATCTTCATACCTAGTTCTTCCTCGTTACTGATAAGTACTCTTTACTCGTTCCATGTTATGTCATCCCTTGTGACCCAGTCACATGCTTGCAAGCTATCTAGATGACATTCCACCGAGAGGGCCCAGAGTATATCTATCCGTCATATGGATGGACAAATCCCAATCTTGGTCTATGCGCTTCAACACATACTTTCAGAATACCCAATGACACCTTTATAACCGCCCAGTTACGAAGCGGCGTTTGATGTCATCAAAGTACCCATCCGGTGATGGTGATTAACATAACCTCATGGTCGAAGGATTAGGTTACTATGTATTTCAAAGCTTACAGCAATACGAACTTAATGACTTGATCTTATGCTACGCTTACTATGGGTGTGTGTCCATCACATCATTCTCCTAATGATATAACCTTGTTATTAATCACATCCAATGTCCATGATCAAGAAACCATGATCATCAATCAATCAACAAGCTAGTTCAACAAGAGGCTTACTAGGGACTCTTTTATGTTTACAAAACACACAAGTATTAGTGTTTCCTAATAATACAATTATAGCATGGGATGTAAACATTCATCATAAACACAAAGATATAATAATAACCACTTTTATTATTGCCTCTTGGGCATATCTCCAATAGTCTCCCACTTGCACTAGAGTCAATAATCTAGATTACATGGTAATAAACCTAACACCCATGGCGTTCTGGTGTTGGTCATGCTTTGATCTAGGGAGAGGTTTAGTCAACGGATCTGCTACATTCAGATCAGTGTGTACTTTGCAAATATTTATGTCACCATCTTGGACATACTCGCGAATAGCATGGAACCGTAGCTTGATGTACTTCAGCATGCTATGTGACCTTGGCTCCTGTGCATTAGCTATGGCACCTGTGTTGTCACAGTAGATGGCCATCGGGTCCAACGCACTGGGAACCACACCAAGTTCAGTAATGAACTCCTTCATCCATATGGCTTCTTGTGCAGCCTCCGAAGCAGCTATGTATTCCGATTCAGTTGAAGATTTCGCCACAACGCTCTGCTTGGCACTCCTCCAGCTCACTGCAGCACCATTCAAAATAAATATGTATCCAGACCGTGACTTCGAGTCATCTGGATCGGTGTTCCAACTAGCATCAGTGTAACCATTTACAACAAGCTGTTCATCACCTCCATAAGAAAGAACCATATCCTTAGTCCTATTCAGGTACTTTAGGATATTCTTGACCGCTGTCCAGTGTTCCATTCCAGGATCACTTTGATATCTGCTAGTCAAACTAACAGCATGTGCTATATCCGGTCTCATACACAGCATGGCATACATGATAGAACCTATGGCCGAGGCATAGGGAATTTTGTTCATCTTTTCTATATCTTCTGCCGTAGCAGGACTTTGAGTTTTACTCAAGGTCTTACCTGACAACATGGGCACGAACCCTTTCTTTCTCTCTTTCATTCTAAACTTCTTTAGAACTTTGTCTAAGTATGTACTTTGTGAAAGCGCTATTAGGCGTCTTGATCTATCTCTATAAATCTTGATGCCTAGAATATATGCCGCTTCACCAAGATCCTTCATCGAAAAACTATTATTCAAATAGGTTTTGACGCTATTAAGAAGTTCTACATCATTCCCAATCAACAATATGTCATCTACATATAGTACTAGGAATGCTACAGAGCTCCCACTCACTTTCTTGTAAATACAAGCTTCTCCATAAGTTTGTATAAATCCAAAGTTTTTGATTACTTTATCAAAACGTTGATTCCAACTCCGGGATGCTTGCTTCAGTCCATAAATGGAGCGCTGAAGTTTGCATACCTTATCAGCATCTTTAGGATCGACAAAACCCTTGGGTTGTACCATATACAACTCTTCCTCAATGTCACCATTAAGGAACGGCGTTTTGACATCCATCTGCCAAATTTCATAATCGAAATATGCAGCGATTGCTAACATAATCCTCACAGACTTTAGCTTCGCTACTGGTGAGAAAGTCTCATCGTAGTCAACTCCTTGAATTTGTTGGAACCCTTTCGCGACAAGTCGAGCTTTATAGACGGTAACATTACCATCAGCATCTGTTTTTCTTTTGAAAATCCATTTGTTCTTGACAGCCTTACGGCCATCCGGTAAGTCCACCAAAGTCCATACTTGGTTTTCGTACATGGATCCCATTTCGGATTTCATGGCTTCTAGCCATTTGTCGGAATCTGGGCTCACCATAGCTTCTTCATACGTCACAGGGTCATCAGTGTTGTCCACCAACATGACGTTCAAGGAAGAGTCATACCACTCAGGAGTGGTACGGACCCTCGTTGACCTGCGAGGTTCAGTAGTAACTTCGTTCGAAGTTTCATGATCATCATCATTAGCTTCCTCTCCAGTTGGTGTAGGCGGCACAGAAACATCTTCCGGTGCTGCGCTACTCTCAACTTCGAAAGAAGGTTCAATAACCTCGTCGAGTTCTACTTTCCTTCTAGTCACTTCTTTCGAGAGAAATTCCTTCTCCAGAAAGGATCCATTCTTAGCAACGAAAACTTTGCCTTCGGATCTATGATAGAAGGTATACCCAATTGTTTCTTTAGGGTATCCTATGAAGACGCATTTCTAAGCTTTGGGTTCAACCTTATCAGGCTGTAACTTCTTTACATATGCTTCACAACCCCAAACTTTAAGGAACGACAACTTAGGTTTCTTTCCAAACCACAATTCGTACGGTGTCATTTCAACGGATTTAGATGGTGCCCTATTTAAAGTGAATGCGGCTGTCTCTAATGCATAGCCCCAAAATGATAACGGAAAATCTGTAAGAGACATCATAGACCGAACCATATCTAAGAGAGTTCGATTACGACGTTCGGACACACCATTACGCTGTGGTGTTCCCGGCGGTGTCAACTGTGAAAGTATTCCACATTTCTTTAATGCATGCCAAACTCATAGCTCAGATATTCACCTCCGCGGTCAGAACGCAGAAACTTAATCTTCTTGTTACGATGATTTTCCACTTCACTTTGAAATTCCTTAAACTTCTCGAAAGTTTCGGATTTATGTTTCATAAAGTAGACATACCCATATCTACTCAAGTCATCCGTGAAAGTGAGAACATAACGATATCCACCACGCGATGCTACACTCATTGGACCGCACACATCGGTATGTATTATTTCTAATAAGTCTGTAGCTCGCTCCATTATACCAGAGAATGGAATCTTAGTCATTTTTCCCATTAGACATGCTTCGCATCTTTCAAGTGATTCAAAATCAAGTGATTCAAGAAGTCCATCAGAATGGAGTTTCTTCATACGCTTCACTCCAATGTGACCAAGACGACAGTGCCACATGTATGTAGAATTATCATTCAATTTTATTTGTTTAGCATCTATGTTGTGAACATGTGTGTCACTACTATCGAGATTCAATAAGAATAAACCATTCATCTCAGGTGCATAACCATAAAAGATATTACTCATATAAATCGAACAACCTTTATTCTCAGACTTAAAAGAGTAACTGTCTCGCAATAAACAAGATCCAGATATAATGTTCATGCTTAACGCAGGCACCAAATAACAATTATTTAAATTTAAAACTAATCCCGATGGTAGATGTAGAGGGAGCGTGCTGACGGCGATCACATCAACCTTGGAGCCATTTCCAACGCGCATCGTCACCTCGTCTCTCGCCAATCTTCGTTTATTCCGCAGCTCCTGTTTCGAGTTACAAATATGAGCAACCGAACCAGTATCAAATACCCAGGCACTAATACGATTACTAGTAAGATACACATCTATAACATGTATATCGAATATACCTTTCTTCTTGATGTTGCCGTTCTTCAGATCCGCCAGGTATTTGGGGCAGTTACGCTTCCAGTGACCAGCACCCTTGCAGTAGAAGCACTCAGTTTCAGGTTTAGGACCAGCCTTGGGGTTCTTAGCAGGTGCGGCAGCTTTCTTGCCGTCCTTCTTGAAGTTGCCCTTGTTCTTAGGCTTGCCCCGTTTCTTGAAATTGGTGGTCTTATTGACCATCAACACTTGGTGCTCCTTCATGATCTCCACTTCAGCAGTTTTCAGCATGGACGATAGTTCAGGCAACGTCTTGTTCATGCAGTGCATATTGTAGTTCATCATAAAGTTCTTGTAACTTGGTGGCAGTGATTGGAGGACACGGTGGATCCCCAATTCATTAGGAATCGGTATCCCCAACTCTCGGAGTTTGTTTGCGTGCCCAGACATGGTGAGCACGTGCTCGCTAACGGAGCTACCCTCTTCCATCTTGCAGGTAAAGAACTTCTCGGAAGCTTCATAGCTTTCCATGGCCGCGCGAGTCTCAAAAATGAGTTTGAGCTCCTTAATGATCTCAAACGGGTCATGGTGCTCAAAATGCTTTTGAAGCTCCGATTCTAAACCATACAGGATGGCACACTGAACTGTGGAGTAGTGATGTTTCCGAGTGGCATAAACATTCTTTACGTCATCGGTGGCATCTTCTGCAGGTGGGTCACCTAGCGGTGCTTCGAGCACATAGGTCAACTGACCAGCCCTGAGGACGATCTTCAGTCCACGGAACCAGTCCGTGAAATTGCTTTCATTGTTCTTAAGCTTTTCTTTCTTTAGGAACGCATTTGAAATTGATGGAAACGTTCGCCATAATCTACAACAAATTTGCAAGTAGTTTAGACCAAGTTTATGATAAATAGTGTTCAAATTTAATTCTTAAATCAACTAGGTGAACTCCCACTCAAAACAACATCCCTCGAGTTGTTTTAGTGATTACACGAACCAAATCCACTACACCAAGTCCGATCATCACGTGAGATGATGTAGCTTCATCGGCGAACAATCTTCATGTTCATCATATCAATCATATGACTCATGCTCTACCTTTCGGTATTCCGTGTTCCGAGACCATGTATGTACATGCTAGGCTCATCAAGATTAACCTTAGTTTCCGCATGTGCAAATCTGGCTTGCACCCGTTGTATGCACACGTAGAGTCTATCACACCCGATCATCACGAGATGCTTCGAAACGACGAGTCTTAGCAACGGTGCCAACTAAGGACGAACACTTTATTACTTGATATTTAGTGAGATGGATCATCTTATAATGCTACCGTCGCGATCTAAGCAATACAAGATGCATAAAGGATTAACATCACAGGCAATTCATAATTAGTGTGATATGATATGGCCCTTTCTTCTTATGCCTTCGATCTCCATCTCCAAAGCACGGACATGATCTCCATCATCACCAGCATTGCGTCAAGGTCCGTGGCGCCGCTTCATGGTTGTCCATCATCACTAGCAACTATCACAACTACTTGGAACAAAGCTATTACAAGATGAATAGACACGCAGGTCTTAACAGAATTAAAGACAACCATTAGGCTCCTGCCGGTTGCCATATTACAACAAGGATCATTGCATACATCAAATACAATCACAATCACATGTAGGCCATATCACATCACAAAACCCCTGCAAAAACAAGTTAGACGCCTCTAATTTTCTTTGCAAGTTTTACGTGGCTTTGGGCTTTCGACTAAGAACGCATCTGACCTACGGAACTGAACCACAACGTTGATACAAGTGCTATCAAGTGCAAAGTGTAGATTTGATCTATACTATGATGGGAGAGACAGACACCCGCAAAGCCACTTGTGCAAAGCAAGTTGCACGTCAAGCGTGGAGCAAGTCTCATGTACGATGACATGTAATGTTAGCCCGAGCCGCTTCATCCCACCATACCGCAAGATGCAAAGTACACACATAGCAAAAGACGGCACAAACACCAACGCCCACAACCTCATTGTGTTCTACTCGTGCAACAGATCTACGCATAGACAAGGCTCTGATACCACTGATGGGTTCGTAGCATGGAAAACAAAAAAATTCTACTGCAAGAACGAATAAAACCCAGATCTAATCTAGACAAAAGCCAAGATCTAATCTATTAGACATGAGCAACGAGATAGATCGGTACTAACCCTCGTAGAACCGAAAGCGTTACGAGATTAGATCTCGTGGATGATGTAGTCGATCACTTGTCGATCTCAAGATCGTGTGGACGATCCTTCTGGCGTCGCGTTCCGGCAGCGCTTCTGCAGACGGTCACACGTGCGGAGTCGAAGCAGACCTTCCTCTCCCTGTTCCAGCGAGCAGCGGAGGTAGTAGATCTTCTCCACGGAATCCCAGCAGCACGACGGCGTGGTGGTGGTGGTGGAGATGAGAATTCTGCAGGGCTTCGCCTATGCCTGTGCAGAAGAAAGGTGGAGGAGAGAGGCGACTGAGATTGGTTGTTATGAGAGGAGGTGCAAGAGGGGGCGCCCCTCCCTTCTATTTAAAGGAGGGAGGCGCGCCTGGGAGGGGGAGTCCTAGTAGGACTCCCCTCCTTGGGCCGACGGTGGGAAGGGGGAGGAATCCTCCTCCCCCACGAATCCGTGTCTTACCCCACTTGGTCTCCTTGATCCCTTTCTTGGTTTTCAAGTAAACTCCAAGAAATCCTCTAGAACCTTCCAGAACATTCCGAAACCTTCTAGAATCTCCATACAAACACTCCGGAAAATTTCCTAACTTAGAAAATGATCCCCAATATATGAATCTTATTCTCTGGACCATTCCGGATCTCCTCGTGATGTCCCGGATCCATTCCGAGACTCCGTACAACATTCGGTCTCCAACGCAAATTCCATATCTACTTAAAACAACTTCGAACCTTAAGTGTGTCACCCTACGGTTCGTGAATATGCAGACATGATGAAGACACCTCTCCTATCAATAACCATCAGCAGGATCTAGAGATCCATAATGGCTCCCACATACTCAACGATTACTTCGTGATCGATAGAACCATTTAACATACGAAACCAATTCCCTTTGTCACACGATATTCTACTTATCCGAGGTTTGATCGTCGGTATCTTCATACCTAGTTCTTCCTCGTTACTGATAAGTACTCTTTACTCATTCCATGTTATGTCATCCCTTGTGACCCAGTCACATGCTTGCAAGCTATCTAGATGACATTCCACCGAGAGGGCCTAGAGTATATCTATCCGTCATATGGATGGACAAATCCCAATCTTGGTCTATGCGCTTCAACACATACTTTCAGAATACCCAATGACACCTTTATAACCGCCCAGTTACGAAGCGGCGTTTGATGTCATCAAAGTACCCATCCGGTGATGGTGATTAACATAACCTCATGGTCGAAGGATTAGGTTACTATGTATTTCAAAGCTTACAGCAATACGAACTTAATGACTTGATCTTATGCTACGCTTACTATGGGTGTGTGTCCATCACATCATTCTCCTAATGATATAACCTTGTTATTAATCACATCCAATGTCCATGATCAGGAAACCATGATCATCAATCAATCAACAAGCTAGTTCAACAAGAGGCTTACTAGGGACTCTTTTATGTTTACAAAACACACAAGTATTAGTGTTTCCTAATAATACAATTATAGCATGGGATGTAAACATTCATCATAAACACAAAGATATAATAATAACCACTTTTATTATTGCCTCTTGGGCATATATCCAACAGTCTCCCACTTGCACTAGAGTCAATAATCTAGATTACATGGTAATAAACCTAACACCCATGGCGTTCTAGTGTTGGTCATGCTTTGCTCTAGGGAGAGGTTTAGTCAACGGATCTGCTACATTCAGATCAGTGTGTACTTTGCAAATCTTTATGTCACCATCTTGGACATACTCGCGAATAGCATGGAACCGTAGCTTGATGTACTTCAGCATGCTATGTGACCTTGGCTCCTGTGCATTAGCTATGGCACCTGTGTTGTCACAGTAGATGGCCATCGGGTCCAACGCACCGGGAACCACACCAAGTTCAGTAATGAACTCCTTCATCCATATGGCTTCTTGTGCAGCCTCCGAAGCAGCTATGTATTCCGATTCAGTTGAGGATTTCGCCACAACGCTCTGCTTGGCACTCCTCCAGCTCACTGCAGCACCATTCAAAATAAATACGTATCCAGACTGTGACTTCGAGTCATCTGGATCGGTGTTCCAACTAGCATCAGTGTAACCATTTACAACAAGCTGTTCATCACCTCCATAAGAAAGAACCATATCCTTAGTCCTATTCAGGTACTTTAGGATATTCTTGACCGCTGTCCAGTGTTCCATTCCAGGATCACTTTGATATCTGCTAGTCAAACTAACAGCATGTGCTATATCCGGTCTCGTACACAGCATGGCATACATGATAGAACCTATGGCCGAGGCATAGGGAATTTTATTCATCTTTTCTCTATCTTCTGCCGTAGCCGGACTTTGAGTTTTACTCAAGGTCTTACCTGACAACATGGGCACGAACCCTTTCTTGCTCTCTTTCATTCTAAACTTCTTTAGAACTTTGTCTAAGTATGTACTTTGTGAAAGCGCTATTAGGCGTCTTGATCTATCTCTATAAATCTTGATGCCTAGAATATATGCCGCTTCACCAAGATCCTTCATCAAAAAACTATTATTCAAATAGGTTTTGACGCTATTAAGAAGTTCTACATCATTCCCAATCAACAATATGTCATCTACATATAGTACTAGGAATGGTACAGAGATCCCACTCACTTTCTTGTAAATACAAGCTTCTCCATAAGTTTGTATAAATCCAAAGTTTTTGATTACTTTATCAAAACGTTGATTCCAACTCTGGGATGCTTGCTCCAGTCCATAAATGGAGCGCTGAAGTTTGCATACCTTATCAGCATCTTTAGGATCGACAAAACCCTTGGGTTGTACCATATACAACTCTTCCTCAATGTCACCATTAAGGAACGGCGTTTTGACATCCATCTGCCAAATTTCATAATCGAAATATGCAGCGATTGCTAACATAATCCTCACAGACTTTAGCTTCGCTACTAGTGAGAAAGTATCATCGTAGTCAACTCCTTGAATTTGTCGGAACCCTTTCGCGACAAGTCGAGCTTTATAGACGGTAACATTACCATTAGCATCTGTTTTTCTTTTGAAAATCCATTTATTCTTGACAGCCTTACGGCCATCCGGTAAGTCCACCAAAGTCCATACTGAACCTTAAGACTTATTTATCTTGAGTGCACTAATGTTGCTAATAAAGATTGTGTGAAGTTTTGTATGAAGGAAAAAATTCAGGTGTATGGAAGGAATGAGTAATGAGATGAAGGATGGACTAAAGCTCAATCTTGGGGATGCCATGCGTGTCACCCCAAGAAATATCCACGAAGTACAAGCGTCAAAGCTTGGGGATTCCCAAGGCATCCCCTTCTTCATCAATAAAAATCACAGGTTTCTTCCAAACGCTTCCTTTTTATTGTTTCATGCATAGTTGTGTTTTTCTTGGAGCGTCTTATTTTTCTTTCGTTTTGTTTTTCGTTTGCTTTGGTTTTCTTAGTTTTCTGAATAAATTGGTTGGACCTCCTCTTTCATACATTGGTTTGCAAATAGTTTGGTTTGGTTTGGAAAAGAGTAGGAAAGTTCATACTTATGTGGTAAAAAGAGCTCGTTTTTGACTGTGGCCTATGCTTTGCCATGCCATGTTTGATATTGTTTTGGCTTTATGCTTAGTATTCTTTGCTGTATCATGATTTGTTATAAACAATTGAGATTGCTTAATGTGCCTTGGATGAATCATGCATTATTTTAGCATATTAAAGCATATTATAGTGGTATTCTCCTTTGATGCTTTATTTGGATTGACTTGGCCCATGCTCACACCATGTTATGACTATCCCAAGTCACCATAGCCTTTATGATCCTTTAGTTTTCAACTTGTAGTATCACTTTATGCTTTGATCAATGATGTTTTGTCGCTCTGCATGATTATGGCCATTATTGCTCTCTTAGTTTGTCGCTCCCAGTCTTTTGCTAGCCTCCATAACCAAGTATGAGTTCCACTCATGCATCCAACTCGTAAAACCAAGTTATTCCAAAGAGTCCACCTTACCTACCTATTAGCATATGCTATTCCAAGTATATTCATGCTTTTGTTTACCTTCTAAATTAAACTTGTTATGGGAAAACTAGTGATTAAAGCTCTCACGAACTTGATGCCACACTTTAATTTTTTGCATCTAATAAACTTGAACCATTGGGTCCTTCTTTGTTGCGTATATGCTTGTGCTTTATAAGTTGAAATTAGCATAACCATGTATCATGGGGAACGCTTTCAACATTACACTTGTACTTTGTACCCCGTTGATATCATGTTCTTTTGCTTATGGATCCCGGCGGTGTGAAATAAAAGTGGAACTTGTAAGATCATGGAGTTTGTATGTGTGTTAGAGAAACGCCTGGGCCGCTAGCCTAAGCCATGCCTAATCATGGTGGAAACTTGCAACATCACCATAATGAGCACTCTATTAAGCATCCTCAATAAAAACCTATGCAAATAGCAAATAAAAAGATCACTGAGATGCTCATTGTCTGCTTGCCTTGTCATTTTGATTATGGGATAGCTCCTGTATCATGTGCAAGGGGTACCCCATTGGCGGTTCTTTATGATACATATGTACTTACAATGACAAGAGCTTACTTGTGACTAAAGTTGAGTAGCATGAGGTTCGGTCTTCATAAGTAAGGGGCATGAGATTTTAGTTTATAACTTGTCAAGCATATCCTCTTAGTTGTGTCATTTTAACCTTAATAACCTTCAAGATGCTTATGATAGGGGCAATCAGAGCTAAAAGCTATAAGTACCATAATTTTTGGAAGATCTTTATCAAACTTGAATCCCTACTTCCTTCTATGAAGGCCTTTCTTCCACTTATATATTGAGTCTCTACCTTCTATCTTTATGCACCTACTTTGAGAGCGTAGTGGCCATTCTTAGTTCTATGTGCATTGTCCCAAGACTTGTTGATTGATGCATAGCTTTGATATTGCTTGTTTTAAACTATTTGTATCTAGTCACTCTTATGAACTTTGAAGGTGTCCTGTGCATTTATGTTTGCTACTCTATGAGGGACAAGCTAAATGCCACTATGCTATGTTTTCTTTATGTGAAACAAACAAACGTCTTGCAAAGCATTGTTATTCATGAATCTTTTGTTTGTGCCTTTTCATGTTGCATCATAGTTTCTTTGTCTTATTGCTAGAACTTTGTCTTTCATGTTATGATTGAAGTACTATGATCCCAGCTTTCAATGTTTTACAAATACTTTGATCAAGTTTATGATGGTGCATGTCACCTCAAAAATTATTCTTTCTTTTTATCACTTACCTACTCGAGGACGAGCAGGAGTTAAGCTTGGGGATGTTGATACGTTGCTAACGAATCCATAATTTTTGATGTTCCATGCTTGGTTTTTATCTACTTTCTTATGTTTTGTTCCAACTTTGGAGTACTTTTCATATGATTTCTTGGACTAACCTATTAATAAGATGCCACAGTGCCAGTTGCCTGTTTTCTGCTGTTTTTGGTTCTAGGAAAGTCAGAAAATGAATATTCTCAGAATTGGACGAGATAAAAGCCAAAGTTCCTATTTTATCGGAAGACTCATGGATCCAGAATACGAGACGGAGGAGGGTCAGGGCCTGGCCACCCCCCAGGCACGGGCTAGCCCTAGCCGTGCCACCAGGTGGTGTGGGCCCCCTGGCCGCCCACCGACCTTGCCTCTTCGCCTATAAGAAGCCTCCCGATGCGAAAACCCTAAATCATCAAGCCTCCAGCCATGAAATGTTCCGCAGCACCGCCACCACCGAAAAGGAGATTCAGGGGACAGAAAGTCTCTCTTTCAGCACCCTGCCGGGACGGGGAAGTGCCCCCGGAGCCATCTCCATCGATCTCCACCACCATCTCCATCACCATTGCTGATTCCCATGATGAGGAGGGAGTAGTTCTCTCTCGAGGCTAAGGGTTCTACCGGTAGCTATGTGTTCATCTCTCTCTCTATGCATGATCTTATTGAGATCATGAGCTTGTAATCTATAGATCTACCTTGCTACTCAAGTGCTTTAATAGATCTCTGCTCTCCCCATGTGTGTGAAGTTGACAGTGTGCACACCATGGTGGCACTTAGGCTAGAGATTACAAATTCTTGTTATGAGTTATATTTGGAGTTAGATGTCTTTATGAAATTGTGGTGTTTGTTTGAACCATCTAGTGCTCAAGGTGACAGTGTGGGGTTATCTAGATGGGAAATATGAACTTTGAGGTGTGTGGTTATAGCCCTACCATGGATTAGAGCGTCCAACCGGAGAGTAGTATCATAAAGAGAAGATATTTATATGAGAGTGTTCACTAGTGAAAGTATGATCCCTATGCCTTGTTTCTAAGCATAACACCGTTTGCAATTAGATCTGTTACATGTTTGCTTGCTTCCTTCTTTATTTCAGTTTGCCTTTAGTCTTTTCCCACGTCAACCACACGCCATCAAGCTATTTTCTATCACCATTACCACTTATAATTACCCATACCACTTGTATTTCACTATCTCTTCGTCGAACTAGTGCACCTATACACCTGACAAGTGTATTGGGTGTGTTGGGGACACAAGAGACTTCTTGTATCTTGATTGCAGGGTTGCTTGAGAGGGGATACCTTTGACCACTTCCTCCCTGAGTTCGATAAACCTTGGGTGATCCACTTAAGGGAAAACTTGCTGCTGTTCTACAAACCTCTGCACTTGGAGGCCCAATAACTATCTACAATAATAGAAGTGCATAGACATCACAGATGAGAGTTCTTTCTTCAGGTCTTGTAGTGCAGCTTCAGCTTCGTCGGTCCAAACAAAATCCTTGGTCTTTTTTAGGAGTTTGTATAATGGTGCGGCTCTTTCACCAAGCCGGCTTACAAACCGACTGACTGCAGCGATGCAACCAGTTAGTCTTTGTACGTCCTTCAGGCGAGTTGGCCTAGAAATATTGAGTATAACCTTGATTTTGTCCCGGTTCACCTCTATGCCTCTTTGAGACACGATGAAACCTAACAATTTCCCGGCTGGTATTCCAAAGAAGCATTTCTTCGGGTTAAGCATGATGTTGTATTTTCGTAGGTTGGCGAATGTTTCCTCCAAGTTAGAAATCAGCGTTTCCTTCTTTTTGGACATCACTGCAATATCATCCACGTATGCATGTACTTTGCGTCTGAGCTGGTCGTGAAGGCAATGATGCATCGTGCGCTGGTAGGTAGCTCCTGTGTTCTTCAGCCCAAAGGGCATCGTAACAAAACAGAAGGTTCCAAAAGGGGTTATGAATGAAATTTTGACTTTGTCAGATTCCTTCATCCGGATTTGGTGATAACCGGAATATGCGTCGAGAAAACAGAGGAGTTCCGAGCCTGCCATAGAATCGATAACTTGATCAATTCTAGGCAGAGCGAACGGATCTTTTGGACAAGCCTTGTTCAAGGCAGTATAATCAACACACATCCTTAAATCAGTGGTGTCCTTTTTAGGGACCATTACAGGATTAGCCGACCACTCAGCGTGGATGACCTCTTCTATGAATCCGGCTAACTCGAGCCACGCTAGTTCCTTAGCTATTGCCTTACGCTTTTCGTCGCCAAAACGTCGTAAGGACTGTTTGACGGGTTTAGCATCCGGGTTTACATTTAAAGAGTGCTCGGCAAGTTCCCTGGGTACTCCGGTCATGTCAGATGGCAGCCATGCGAAGATATCTTGATTTACTTTGAGGAACTTGACGAGCGCGCTTTCCTATGTGCTATCTAGGCCTACGCCTATCTGGGTCACCTTGGAGGGGTCATCATCCTTCAACGGTGTCTTCTTCGTCTCTTCTAATGCCTTGAACTCCGGATTTGGCTTGGTCACCTCCTTCTTTGTTGCGGGCATCTCGAACGGATCTATGCTCTTCTTGATTTCCTAGTACTCCTGGGCGTGCAGCACGACTTCAGCAAAGGCGGCATTTCCATCCTCGCACTCTCGGGCTTTCTTCGGGTCTCCCCTGATGGTGATTACACCGTTGGGACCTAGAATTTTCATCATATTGTAAATGTAACACGGACGAGCCATAAAAGCCCAGTAAGCCGGACGTCTGAATATAGCGGGGTACATGCTCTTGAACAGGACCACTTCGAAGGAAAGTGCCTCCATTCGGTAGTTCTTTGGAGTTCCAAAGGTAACATCCAAAGTGATTTCTCCCAGGGGATTAGCTTGTCTTCCTGGGACAACCCCGTGAAAGATCACAGAGCTATGGTTCAACTGGGTCTCCGAGATCTTCATCCGGCGTAGCGTTTCGACATAGAGAATATTGATACTGCTGCCACCGTCCATGAGGGTCTTGGAGAAACTATAACCGTCAATAAGTGGATTGACGATTAAGGCGTACTTTCCTCGCCTATGTAGCTTAGGCAGATGATCAGCACGGTCAAATGTGATTGCCACTTCGGACCAGTCTAGGTATTGAGGGACAGCCAGAACTATTGCGTTGAGCTCATGTAGAACTGCTTTCTTGACCTTTGCTGGTTGAGATCCGAGGAAAGTAACGTAAGTGTCTTTTTTGGTCGGAAATTTTTTCTTCCCTTCCGATTTGGGATTTGAAGCATCAGCTTCCTCCATGTCGGAATCTTCCTTGGTCTCTTTATCTTTTTCGGGATTCTTCTTTCCCTTCTTCCGCTTAGCTCTATAGCCAGCGGTATCGTCTCTCTTGATGTCATCATTAAAATGACACTCAACGTTGGTGTGGGACGAGCCCCCATTGGCATCTAAGTGATGTACACAAGGGTTGTTGGCAATGTCAGCCCAGGTGTAGGTTTTGCCTGGTTGCTGATCTCCTCTACCCTGAACTCTCGAAGTCCCACGGCCACGCCCGTGGCCTCCGCTGCGTCCTCCTCGTCCTCTAGACCCGAAAGTAGCAGTGACCACTGCCGTTTCCGCGTTGGGTTTTTCTTTCGAGGTATTTTTGCGCTTTTGAGCTTGTTGCTTTGGTTGTTTTGCCGACTATGGCACAGCTAGGACGTTGAGTAATCCCTCTGCGTCGTCGTCAGCGTCTGCATACTTGCTCGTTGTTTCTATCATCTCTCCCAAATCAGTGACTTTGTCGCACTTCAAGCGATGACGTAGTAGACTCATTGGGAGACCTGCAATGGAAGCTTCAATCGCAGTTTGATCATTTACTCCTTCACAGGAGTTCTTGGTGTCGATCCATCATCCGAGGTAATCCCGACAAGTTTCTCTGGCCTTCTGGGTGCAACGCTACAGGTCTCCGACCGTACAGGGCCTTCGGTATGTGCCTTCAAAATTCCGAAAGAACGCACTTTGCATGTCATACCGGTTGTGAATGGTGTTCTCCAGAAGTTCATTAAGCCATGATCTTGCTGTCTTCCGCAACATGAGTGGGATATATCGGGTTGCGACCAGGCTATTTCCGCCTTTGGCGATGCAGCAAGCTTGGAAGAAATCCTGTAGCCAGGTATCTGGCCAAGCAATGCTATCGTAGGCTTGGATATGTCTTGAGATAGCAAATCCTTCTAGGAATCTTGTAGCTCTGATGCGTGGTCCGAAGCATTTTGGGCCCACATAGATATCATCGTTTTCGTAGCGCCGCGCCTCTATATTGGAATTGATCCTGTGCCTTGTGTCGTTCGGGGATAGAGGTCGCCCCGAATGTCGGCTATGGCCGTGGTGCCTTGGAACCAGACTTCGGCTTCTGCCACCACCTCCTCCACCACGACGCCCTCCATTGCCTCCCTGGGGCCATTGTGATGCTACTTGGCGGAGAGGGTGGAGCAGCTAGGTTTTTTCCGGCTGATCGCCGGCCTCCATCCGGAGCGTCATTATTCTGGTTCCAGGGAGGGTCTTCATCGTGACGAGCCCCCTGCCGGCTTGTCCCAGCATGGTGTCCATCGTTCCTTCGTCCGTCATCCGGACGACTTTCATGTCCAGGAGGTGGCATCCTTTGTCGGTCCTCCTCCCGACGTTTCTCCTTATCATCATCCCTACGGTCTTTCGACTCTTGCCAGCGCGGGTTCCTCGGATTCAGTGCAGCAATTGCCTCTTGCTCCGCAACTGGGTTAACATTACGCCAGCCACGGGCAGCTTTGTGGTGTTGTCCCGAAGATCCGGTTCTTGAGTAATTATCTTCCCTGCGATCGGGGCGGTGGTGCTGCTCCGGAACGCGTTGGGGTCTTACGTCAGCCCATGCTGGATCTGTGCGACATTGGTCAGAATTAGAGACCAGTTTTTGACTTCCGGACATGGCGACCTTTTGCTGCTCCAGTCCCTTGTTGAGTAGTTTTATTCCCAACCGGATCTCCTCCGGTCCTGGATTAGCCGATAGAATTTCTCGGGTCGCCACGGTATTCTGTACCGGGGTTGGATATACCCAATCCCCTTTGCTATGTTTTCGAGGCTTCCACATCTCTTCTCCAAAAAGGACGGCGTGAATCTGCGGGAATTGGTTGTCATTGGTATGACGCTTCCTGGTCTTCTGGTATTGCCTGGAGTTGTACTTCGCCGCAGATGCTAGGCATTTCTTTTCCTCCTCAATGTTTTTGGCTTCATCGAGGATTACTTGACGACGCGCTTCTAGGGCATGTGCCCTCTCGTCCAGTTCTTCAGCAGTAAGCTCTGCAGTTGTAGGAATAGGTGTGGTTAATGCGGCATCGATGAGTTTACGCGCACCTTCAGTGATCACGTGTTCATCCATTGATTCTTATTTTTTGTGCTATTTTGGGATAAGTGCTCCATCCGAGTCTTCCTCATATTCCTTGGCAATCACCTCTTCTGCTAGAGGGTCTTTTGCCGGGGTCTTGTTCTTCTTCTTTGCCTTCTTGGCAGCACCGGTAGCAAAGACGACTTTGGGTCCGTTTCCCAGAGTTAAGCTCTGATCGGTACTTTCGAACATCTGGACTTCGGGATTATCTCTGATTTCCATGTCATCCTGCACTTTGGGAGAGTGTTCCCCGGATCCTTCATCCATGGCTTCTCCTTCCTCTGCAGTTTTGGAGTTATACTCCTCTTCATATTCCGCGGAGAACTTTCGGAAATTTGCTGACGTCATCGATTCATCCGAGGATGCGGGTATGTCGGCGTTTGTTGCAATTGCCTCCAGCATAGAGTCAGTGTTGTCTCCAGCATCGGCAGAGCCGGATCCGGATCCCACATATCCGACGAAGTGCGACGCATGCTTCCTAAGGTACCTGCGGCTCTTGCGATCAGCTTCGTCAAAACTTTTGATGGTCTCGAGAATTGCATCTGCGCTTGAGTTTTGCATTATCATACGTCACAACGTATACCTTAGGAAAGGCATGTCTGTCCCGGCGTCATCAGAGCCGGAATCAGAGTCGTTGATATGCTCCTCCTGGATTTCGACTTTAGCGGGTGGGTCGATCTGGGATTCGGCCTCTCCAAGGAGATCCACTCCAGATTGGACTTGGGCCGTTAGGTCTTCTTCAGGCTCGGATTTCTCCACTATCTCCGCAACTGGTGCGGGCTGGGTGGGATTAGGGTTTTCTGAGATCCGGAACTCTGTCGCCTCCGCGGACAAAGGGGACCCAGAAGATTCTTCTGCCTCTATCATCACCGCTGGGGTGGGTGGGACAGGTTCAGCAAAACCAATGTAAACATCGATCTCGCCAAAAGACATGATTGTGTAGGCAGTCACAGCCTCCCTAGCCGGAATCCAGGTCTCGTCGAGAACGATGAGAGGGACGTCACTGGCGTAGAGGATGCGACCGACGACGATAGTCTCGCCGATTCCGATTCTTGCAGATTCCGCTCGGAACGCAGATCCGAAGCTCACTTGCCCCATGGTGGGCGCCAACTGTCGTCGGATTGATGACAAGTACACCATGAGGGGGTCCTCGAGGCGTGCGGAAGAGAGGGGTGTGAGACGTACGGTGTTCCGGGATGGTGAGCACACAAGTTTACCCAGGTTCGAATCCGCCGGCTTTGGACGGATCCTACTCCTGCTAGCAATCCAGTAATTCGGCAGAGCCGGAATATGGGTTACAAGGGTTCGCCTGTGCGAGTTTGTAGACTATGAGGGTAGGTGCCCTAAAGGCTCTCCCTAAGACGGCTTATATAGATATCCGGCCTAGGGTTTACAGGAGAGATCTACCTGTCTACGACTAAGAGTTGGTTATAGAGTACATCTTGAACTACAAGTAACACTATGGGCCTAAGTCGGTAGGTCTTCTGGGCCTTCCCGTAGCCGGATTTGGACTCTGTCTCTTCTCCCTGACTGGGCCGCCCGTGAAGCAAACCTCTAACCCGAAGTGGGCCATCCTGGTCAGTGAGGAACTGTAAGGATACCGGAAAGTATACCCCCAACATTATAATTCGAGGTATGTAGTTAGTAACAACCCATCTTTTGCAACCTTGATTATGTTTCCAAAGTGTAAAAATTAGGTGAAATAAAAAATATTATTAAGCAAGGTGAGTTAGTTGTTTTATTGATTGACTTACTTCCTCGCTTTTTCAATTGTGATGAGCAAGGAGATCATCTTTTCCTAAAGTACAAAACCTATTTACCAAAAGCACCATATTGTTTTCACCTCTTTTTCTCTTGTTTTACCTTTTCAACAAAAAGAAGCCAAGATGACCTTACAAAAATGAATGCTTTCATTTCAAATTATTTATAAAACTCTAGGGATCTATAATATGATGACCCCACACTATTCTCAAAGACTAAGATTTTACTAGTATTTGATAAATGCTTACCAATCACCTTTTGCCAAACTATGAGAAAGGGAATCTAGTCCTTAAGCCGTTTCATAGAAGAAATACCAAAACCCTTACCTCCTTAATTTAAACTTCTTTTCCAAAGACATTGCATGCATGCTTGTGATGTATTTGTACCTTGGTTCCTTGAGTGCTTAAATCACCTTAGGTCAAGTTGGTAACTTGTGCAACTCAACACAAAACAATTCTTTGAAAATTTCAAATAAATATTCACTATACTCAAATCATTCAAATGGAAGTATTTCCATTTAAATTCAAAACCGTAGATGGAAACATAGCCATCTTATCACCGCAAATCCTCTCTTAGGTTTCAAACAAATTAATCAACCCATTTGCTAAATGAAATATGGGAAGTGTGATCCCATTAATATCTCACACTATTTTCTTTATTAAATGAATAATACCAAAAATATTTTTATGAAATGTTTTTCTTATAAAACCTTATGGCAGGAAATGATTGATAAGTCATTTCGTGCACTTTAAATCCTCAATAAATCTTGGGATAATTATCCAATTGTCTTGTTTGTATGTAGAGCATTTTGGAAAATCAAACCATAATACTTATTTCTTTCGACCATTTCTCAAAAATACAAAGTTTGTCAACAAATTATTCCCAACTAATATTCAAACTATGGCTATGTCATTCTCTCCAACATCGCAATCATCTCTGGTCATCACAACACATTGCCATTTGAATTTTAATCACCAAACTCCAATTTAATGGGAAATGATCATGCGTGCATCCGTATCCACCCATCTTCAACTCTATGTACCTTGGCATTGGCCACCCCATTATTTTCATCTTTGACCTATATCTACATGGGGTAATTGGGAAATATTGTAACAAACCTAACGTCAAATAGGGGAAATTAACATGCATTGTTATGATCTCTCTCCCTCTCTCCCCAAAACATTTTATATTATCACCAAACCACCACCATTAAATGCACCACCATTCTCACCCCTCTCTTATCCATATGTCACTTAGCAATATTCACTTTTGTCCTCTAGTGCTTGGAAGAAGTTAGGGGAGAGACATACATGCATTTGTTGCATATCTTGCAAATCTTGCTAAATCTACAAACTTAAATGCATGGCAGCATCTCCCTCTCTAACCAATGTCATGGCATGCACCATGACCCCCTTTCATCTCAAGGAAGTACTATTGAATACTTTATCATGTCCTTAAGTAATTTAATTGTTTTGTTTTTCCAAAACCTCCAAAATAATTTTATCAAAGGAAGTTTGTTTTTACAAAATGAGGTTTTTATTAAAAATCATTTCTTGAGTCTATAGTATATAATATCGCTTCTCGGTTCAAAACTAAATATTTTAAAGTTTTCCCAATTATTTTTCCATATTTTCCAAATCAGGAAAAATAGGAAAAAACCTATTTGTGAATATTTTTTCCTCTAAAAATTATGGGATAATTACCCGATGCTCATTTTGGTAATCTTAAAATTTTCTAACAATAAAATAACTTATTCCCATGCAAGTTAAGTAAAACCCATAAACACTTTCTGGTCCAAACTAGAATTTGATCAAAACCCAATAAAAATGATCTAAACATCTAAAATTGATATCAAAGGTGTCTATTTAAACCCTCTATCTAATGGGAATCTTCTACAAACTTGTCCTATGAAAAATCTCAAACTTAAATCAAAGAAACCAAATTAGGAATTTTTGGAAAATAAAGCAAAGCTCAACCATAGGTGTTTGGAACTTTGTGAAATTACTACCACATATGAGTAACATCATGAGCTACTCTCTAGACAACATCTTCATGATTAGATCCTCAAGATCATATGCCTTTGGATAAAATCTTTGACTTGTTCACAACCTTCCTACCAAGTTTCTTCTCCAAAGTTTTCCTCTCCACTATTTAACTCTCTACCTCTCTTGTCTAGTTATTCATATCAATATACTCTTGTACACTTGGTAGCAGTTGAGCAACCCTAGCCTATCGTCCCTCCCGTTCTTTCTCTATTCAAGCTAGGCAAGACATTCAATGGCATTGATTCCTACATTTTCCCCTATGTTCCATCTCTCTCCCTGTACTCATCAAGTGCATCAGTGATAGCCACAAGTGTAGGGGATTGTTGAGTCTTCGTTGGGAAGTATTGCCCAAATTTATAGTTTGATACGATGGGAACACAAGAATGCCAATAAGTCTTTGGCAATTTACATGTCACTCTCAATCAGACCTTTGTATCAATAGTCTCAAGAAACAAATGGTGAATGCAAGAGTTGGATCAAAATAGTAAAACAAAATAGTAAACAGCTGTAGCAGATTTCTAGTTTTCACTAGAGGGATTATTGTAACTTTCGGTGGCTAAAATCGTAGGCATGAGGTGATCAGTGGGATGTTCATGGATGAGAGCAATCATGTAAAATAAATATAAGTTCCAGCGTGTTTGGCTCTACTTCTGTTATATGTAGGCATATGTTCCATATGTAGTTGCGTATACTAACCAAGAGAATTTGCACAACATCTATTGTCACACCCCCTATTTCACCGGGCCCTACTTGGAACTAAGGGTAATTAAGGTCTACCTTTTCAAGTAGCCTGGAAAAATGCATTAACACTCCATGAACACATGAAAAACTCAAATTATAACATCTCCCTCTTGTTTTCCCCAGGGTATCATAGTAGGGTTCACATGTTCAACAATATAACATGTGATACACTATGCAGATTAACCTCAAACTCTCATATATGATGAAGCAATAAAATTTCAGAGACAAGATCATGTTATACTGGCCCTAATAACAAACATTAAGGATAGCATAAATGCATCAAAATCCATACTAGAACATCAACAAGACAAACACCATTGTCGGGGGGATGACCCCCGGGTAGGCCAAGCCAGGATCAACTGGCCGGCTCCAGGGAGATCTGGCTGGATGGCTGTGAAGGGAATATGCCCGAGAGACAATAATAAAGTGGTTATTGTCTTATTCCATGTTTATGATAAATGTTTATTTTGCATGCTAGAATTGTATTGATCGGAAACATCAATACATGTGTGTTTAATAAACAAAAGGGGTTCCTAGTTATGCCTCTCTTATAGACTAGCTTGTTGATTAACATAATGATCAAGGTTTCCTGATCATGGACATTGGATGTTGTTAATAACAAGGTCACACCATTGGTGGAATGGTGTGATGAACATTCATCCAAAGTATAGCATTACGATCAAGTCATTATGTTTATATTGCTATAACATCATACGAAGTAATCTTAGTCCTTAGACCATGAGATCATGTTAATTGCTAACACCGAAAGAGTATCTTGATAACATCAAACATCACACCGTAACAGGGTGACTATAAAGATGGGTTCAGTGCTACGAAGGTGTTATATTGAGGCTCATGGATCAAGAGTGGAATTTGTCAATCCTGATGACCGATAGATATACTATGGGCCCTCTCGGTGATATCACATTGAAATAGCTTGCAAGCAAGTGATGTGATCACTAGAATGTTATATCACGGGAACGAGAAAAGAGTGCATGTCGGTAACGAGATCAAACTAGGTATGGAGATACCGATGATCGAATCTCGGACATGTAATATATCGCGAGACAAAGGGATTTAGTTACTAGCGTAAAAGGTTCTCACGATCACAGAAGTCATCGTTGAATGTGTAGGAGTCAGTATGGATCTCCAGGTCCCGCTACTGATTATTGATCGGAGAGGGGTCTCGATCATGTCTGCATTATTCGTGAACCATAGGGTGACACACTTAAGGGATACCGACACCATTTGGAGCAAATATGTTTCAAATAAAGATTTAAGAAAGCGCTGGAATTATTTCAATAGACACCGAAACTGTTTCGGGTGAAATTGCTGAAATTGGTTCTGCATGTAATATTGAAATGTTGTAGGGGGGTTTATGTGAATGTTTGTTAATTAAAGTAATTAACAAAATTCTGAATAAAAATAATAAAAGAGTTTTATTAAATGAGAGAGCATTAAATTTGGAGAAATTTAATGCATTTAAAGTGGAGACTTTAAAAGAGAATGTGAAGGGGCATTTTAATGTGGAGGGGTTACCACCACATGAATGGAGGAGGTGAAGGGTCACCCCCTCCATGCGCCAGCCATGAAGGAGGGGCACCCCCCTCCTATAAAAGACCACCCCTTCCTCACTTCTCACTTACACCTCCTTGTGAAGGATCTCTCTCCCCCTCTAGTATTATTCCCCCATGGTCTCGGATTAGCGAGATACATGTTCCCGGTGGCTTTATCTGGAAAGGAGTTGCTGCTTCCGCTGCTTTGCTGGAGCGAGGGACGGAGGTTGTCGGGGTACCGGATGTGTGTGCGATCACGGATGCACCGCTGCTTTGTGGTGCTAGACTTGGTGGTGCCGGAGCTGGATCTGATGGACGTTCTAGAGCCGGACCTGCTGGACTTCATCATGATCTTGAGATCGGCAAGTGTACGACTACATCAACCACGAGTTCCTACTCGTTAACAAATCTCGTTGTCTACGAGGGTAAGTTCTTGTTGGATGTATGTCCACCCGTTGCTTTGTACCTAGTAGATAGATCTTGGCATGTAGTTCACATCGTAGGAAAACTTTTGTTTTCTATGCTGCGGACCCAACAGTGGTATCAGAGCCTGATCTATGCGTAGGTGCTTAGCACGGGTAGTACACATATGTTGATATGTGGGCGATGATGATCAAGTTATTGCATCTTCTATGTATTTTGGATATTGGTGGCATAGTGGGATGAAGTGGCCCGGACCAACCTTACATGTCATCGTACATGAGACCGATTGCACGACTGACATGCAACTTGTTTTGCATAAGCGGCTGGCGGGTGTCTGTCGCTCCTACTATAGTCAATATCTGATTTACAACGAGTTGCTAATAACTTGGTTATCCTCGTTGTGGTTCATGTTTGTAGGTAAGAACGGTTCTATCTCCGAAAGCCCTAAGCCACGTAAAACTTGCACTTGATAAATTAGAGGCGTCTAGTTTAGATCGTTGCTGGGCTAGTGTATTGATATGGTATTGTTGTAAGTAGATGTATGATAGATACTCTTACAACACACTCAACGTGTAAGTTCCATAGACCTTGGCCTTACACACAAAGGAATGATAGAGATCATACCACGATGCAAGTGATAGAGATCAAATGCATGGACCATATCATCTCACTTTACACATTAGATGTTAGCATCTTATACTGCTAGTTTGGCACTTTCTGTAGCATTATAAGATGATCCCTTTTTTAGATATCAAGATAAAAAATGTGTTCTTCCTTAAGTATGCACCGTTTTGTGGATCGTATTTCGAAACATCACATGATGATCGGGTGTACTCGACTCTACGCTTTCATACAAACGGGTGTAAGACAGTTTTACACATGCGAGTACTAAGGTTCTTACTTGGCGAGCCTAGCATGTACAGGCATGGCCTCGGAACACGGACCGAAAGGTTAAGCATGAGTCATATAGTTGATATGATGCCCATATAGATGCTCGCCTTTGAAGCTACATCAACTCACGTGATGATCGGACTTGGTGTAGTGGATTTGGTTCATGTAATCACCAAGAAGTCACGAGGGATGTCGTTTTTGAGTGGGAGTTCATTTCTAATTTGGATTAGTCGAACCAAATTTGTCATAAATTAAATCAAAGTGAATTTGCATAGTTTGTTGTAGTCATTGGCATTTATTTTCTACCTTATGCTTAGTTTTTATTTGAGATAATAGAACTATAGAATTCTAGATATTTACTTTACGAACTAGTATCATATTGTTTTGAATGTCAATTTAAAGTTTATAAGTCCTATTGCAAACTTTCAGCAAACTCTATTTACTCCATGAAGTTTAATAAGTATTATTAAATCAAGAGTAAGAATTCCAATGTTAGTATCTAAAGTATCATGTTTGCCTCCATGATTATTGATATTCAAAAAGTTGTTTTAATATCAAGATTATATTGGAGCTGGAAATTGTTTTAGAAACCATCATGTGTGAAAGATATTGTGATATATGAAACAATGTATTTGGTTGCATTATGATAGAGTATAATTTAGCAAAATACATGTTCTCATATTGTATGAGAATTTGTGAAGGATGGAGATGCTAGACATCCGAATCTACCAAAAAGGTTTTGGGAACTGATATTATACTCGTGATTCTTCCTTATAAGCTATAGTAGCTTGATCATGAAAGTTGTCATGATAAGGATGAATAGAAGATGTAAGTAAAATGTTTACTACACTAATAGATTACTAAAGAATGGATTTTTGAAAGAACACCAAACAGTTGATGATGGTGATCCACTTCAAAGTGCAAGTCCAAAGGTATTAGTATTTGACTATATACGCTTTGTACTATGTGTCATGTGAATGACACCACAATTGATGTTGATAGATTCTTTTAAAAGGATAAGGAATTGCTGAAAGAGAATCTATAAAATATTTGGTAGAAAAGAAAAAGTTGGAAATGTCCAGCTTGGGTATATAGAAGATATACATGTTATGGTTGTATTCCTTGCTTATTAAACAATGTGGTTCTTAGGTATTGGATACCGAATTGGTTGGTATGACGTGTCATACAGGACAACGCAATTCATGAACTACAATGGCCTAAATAACTAGCAAGAGAATAAGTGATGATGTTCATCGAAAACAAATAAAGTGTTATTGTGTTTTTCGTTGACATCAAACCTAGCCTTCAAGATTTGTTTTAATAATTGTTATTTTGTTCCGGTATTGTGAGAACAATGGTTGTTAAGATAATTACCGTATTCCATAAAGGATGGATGAACTTTTACAAGTCTAGTGGGAGAAATCACATCCATAAACACTATTGCTAAAATGTCGCAAGACAAATGATTAAAAGATCACTTATGAAGTGACATCGCTGTTTAAATTATATTGGAAAGAAAACATGAAGAAACTCCATGTTGATGGATTTTTGGAGTCTTTGATTTTGATCAATTGACGCATGTGAGACTTTCCTCGAGATAATTGAAACTCCGTCCATAGGCCAGAGAGGAACGGATGACTAGCTTATTGGCAATTGTGCATGCTGATGTGCATAGTCCATTATGTGTAGCCATATGCGATGGATATTTTTGCTTCATATGCTTTCTTCGAAAATTTGAGTGAATATATCTGTATATTTACTTAATAAGGAAGAAGTATGAAACATTTGAAATTTGTTCAAAGACTTTCAAGATGAAGTGGAAAATCATTGTAACAAGAAAATAAAGAGTTTATGATTCGATCATAAAGGAAGATATTTGAGTTACATGTTTAGCAAAACACCTAAGATTTGAGGAATTGTTCCATGAATTTGGATTTCCCGATAAACCACAGGAGTATGGTATGTTAGAGAGATGAAATCAAACCATGTTTGACATGGTAAGATCAAAGGTGTAATTTATAAAACTACCATTATGTTTTAAGGATTGAAGCTTTAGAGACTACCGCTTTTACACTAAAAAGAGCACCATCGTGATCCATTGAAATGACACCATATGAGTTATGGTTTGGGATAAAACCCGAATTGTCTTTCCTTAAATTTTGGTATGCTATGCATAAGTAAAATGTTTACAACCAAAGTCGGATAAGCACGTCTTTGTAGGTTATCCCAAAGAATTTGTTGGGAATTTCTCCATAACACCGAGGACAAAAGAGTTTGTTACTTGGAACGTCAAGTTTCTTGAAAAGGAATTTTTCGTGAAAAGTTAAGTGGGAGGACAATAGAACTTTGATAAGGTTGTTGAACCTTAGCTATATGTGCTAAGTAGCGCAGCGCCGGAAAGTGTCCCGGTGGCGGCCACAATGCTCATGGCTCTCGTGATTACAAAAGGTGTGATCTCGGAGATTAGAGTTCCTATAGAACCATGTGGGTCGGTAAGAATCAAATAGTAAGATTTGATAAGCAAGTCGTTATTGTTTTGACAATGATGAACCGACTACATGCAAAGAAGCGATGATGGGCCCTGACTCCATAAAATGACTAGAAGTCATAGAATCCGTGATAGTATCCATACACGAGAAAACAAGTTTCTGAACTTGGAAGACCCTCCAGAAAGGCGTGAAGCCTATCAGTCGTGTTTGGATCTATAAAGAAATAAGACATGGATGTTTAACATCTATGAGATAGTCGACATGTCGGAAAGAAGTTTACGACGATGTTCAAGGAGTTGACTATGACAAGATTTGATCTTTCATAGCGATATTTAGTCTTGACGGATTAATGTAGCAACCACTACATATAATTTGGTATATGGTAGTTGAATAAACAAAACAATGTTATTCTAATAGAACGGTTACCTAGGACGTGTACATGACACGGTCCAAAGGATTTTGTTAATTCAAAAGGGTGCTAAAAGGGCATGCAAACTTCAATAGTTGAAGTAAGCATAGCAGAGTTGGAATCTTCACCATGATGAAACTGTTAAAAGAGTTTAAATTCATCGGAGATAATGAAGATGCTTGCATTTGCAAGAAATTAAGTGGGAGCGCTGAGACATATTTCTAATACATTATGTAGAGGACATATTGTTGATTGGAAATGATGTATCTTGTATTGACACAAGTTAAGAATTTCATTAAAATAAGATTTCGATGAAAGACCTGGGCAAACCCGGAATATTTGGCATCAATATTTATATGGATAGATTAAGGCGCAAATATGGTTGTGCCAGACATATATATATGAGATATTGAAAGGGTTCAATATAGAAACAACAAGAAAGGTTCTTGCTGCATGGAAAGAATTGTATCAAGATTCAAGTGTTTCAACACTTGTGAGTAAAATCACATGAAGATTTTGATCGATTATACCATGATATGTATATATCCAGAATGTCCTATGCTCTAAAGGTTATGAGCATATACCAGAATGATCCATAAGATGATCATTGGACAATAGTAAAGATATTCTTATGAGCTTTGGAAGAACTAAGAATATATCATGTATAAGTGACAAATAGTTAAAGGTAGTTCATTGTAAAGTGTTACATTGATACTAGTTTTGTCACAAGATACAAATTAAATTTATCTCAATTTAAACTATGGGTGGCACAATGTAATGAAAATGATGTTCCATGATGGATTTGGATGAGTTCCAAAGTTGAGACATTGTGACGGATACTACAACAAAAGGCTAAGTATATGACTGCTATAGTAGGAGCGTAGGAGGGCATTTGTGTTAAGTAGTTTGTTATCAAACTAGGTGTGGTTCAAAGTGGGCTAATACTATGAAGATACATTGTGTGACAATAATATCAACATATTTTGAGCCGAACGAACTAAAGGTCTCACCAAAGGACCAAATTTATACAATGCCATCTCATTTGAGAATGAGTGATGCGTAGCGACGCAAAGACATGCAAATACACACGGACCTGAAACTGTCAGATCCGGAGATTATGTTAACCACTAGCAATAGCGTATATGCAACACCAGAAAGCCATAGGTGTTCAATACGCAAAGTTTTTCAAACTATATTATTGACTCTAGTGCAAGTGGGAGACTGAAGGGAATATGCCCGAGAGGCAATAATAAAGTGGTTATTATCTTATTCCATGTTTATGATAAATGTTTATTTTGCATGCTAGAATTGTATTGATCGGAAACATCAATACATGTGTGTTTAATACACAAAAGGGGTTCCTAGTTATGCCTCCCTTATAGACTAGCTTGTTGATTAACATGATGATCAAGGTTTCCTGATCATGGACATTGGATGTTGTTAATAACAAGGTCACACCATTGGTGGAATGATGTGATGAACATTCATCCGAAGTATAGCATTACGATCAAGTCATTATGTTTATATTGCTATAACATCATACGAAGTAATCTTAGTCCTTAGACCATGAGATCATGTTAATTACTAACTCCAGAAGAGTATCTTGATAACATCAAACGTCACACCGTAACAGGATGACTATAAAGATGGGTTCAGTGCTACAAAGGTGTTATGTTGAGGCTCATGGATCAAGAGTGGAATTTGTCAATCCCGATGACGGATAGATATACTATGGGCCCTCTCGGTGATATCACATTGAAATAGCTTGCAAGCAAGTGATGTGATCACTAGAATGTTATATCACGGGAACAAGAAAAGAGTGCATGTCGGTAACGAGATCAAACTAGGTATGGAGATACCGATGATCGAATCTCGGACATGTAATATATCGCGAGACAAATGGATTTAGTTACTAGCGTTAAAGGTTCTCACGATCACAGAAGTCATCGTGAATGTGTAGGAGTCAGTATGGATCTCCAGGTCCCGCTGCTGATTATTGATCGGAGAGGGGTCTCGATCATGTCTGCATTATTCGCGAACCGTATGGTGACAAACTTAAGGGATACCGACACCATTTGGAGCAAATATGTTTCAGATAAAATTTAAGAAAGCGCTGGAATTATTTCAAGAGACACCGAAACTGTTTCGGGTGAAATTGCTGAAATTGGTTCTGCATGTAATATTGAAATGTTGCAGGGGTTTTTATGTGAATGTTTGTTAATTAAAGTAATTAACAAAATTCTGAATAAAAATAATAAAAGAGTTTTATTAAATGAGAGAGCATTAAATTTGGAGAAATTTAATGCATTTAAAGTGGAGACTTTAAAAGAGAATGTGAAGGGGCATTTTAATGTGGAGGGGTTACCACCACATGAATGGAGGAGGTGAAGGGTCACCCCTCCATGTGCCGGCCATGAAGGAGGGGCACCCCCCTCCTCCTATAAAAGGCCACCCCTTCCTCACTTCTCACTTACACCTCCTTGTGAAGGATATCTCTCCCCCTCTAGTATTATTCCCCCATGGTCTAGGATTAGCGAGATACATGTTCCCGGTGGCTTTATCTGGAAAGGAGTTGCTGCTTCCGCTGCTTTGCTGGAGCGAGGGACGGAGGTTGTCGGGGTACCGAACGTGTGTGCGATCACGGATGAACCGCTGCTTTGCGGTGCTGGACTTAGTGGTGCCGGAGCTGGATCTGATGGACGTGTTGGAGCCGGACCTGCTGGACTTCATCACGATCTTGAGATCGGCAAGTGTACGACTACATCAACCACGAGTTCCTACTTGTTAACAAAGCTCGTTGTCTATGAGGGTAAGTTCTTGTTGGATGTATGTCCACCCGTTGCTTTGTACCTAGTAGATAGATCTTGGCGTGTAGTTCACATCGTAGGAAAATTTTTGTTTTCTATGCTGCGGATCCAACAGGCTGCAAGACAAGGAACCACGGCCGGGTAGAACTCTCCACTCGCTCCACCTCGGGATTCCTCGGCTGGCCCATCTAGCCGGGTGGCCAGGAGAGCCGGCTGGATGGCCACCTCTACCTGGCCGCCTCGGATCCGTTGGCCAAAGGTACGGGGGAGGGTGACGCTCCTTGCTGAGCACACCCTTGACCGGACAGGCTGGCACGCCGCCCTGCCGGCACTACCAGACAAGGGTGCCAAAGCGCCAAGGCTAGAGGCTGACGAGTAAAGCATCGGTTGATGGATAAAGCACCAAGCTGATGGATAAAGCACCGGGTGATGCCCAAAGCGATGGCGCTAAGATGATGTGGCGCTATCCCCACCTGTACTGGAGCTTGACCGGGTCCTGGACCACTGGTTGGACCCGGTAGCCGGCCCGCGTTGTAAACCCAAAGCCCAAACAGTAAACCCTAGAGCCCACATTGTAACCTACCCTTCCACCAGTATATAAGGAGGGGTAGTGCTAGGGTTCTAGGTAAGGCATTACAAGTTAGAAGTTAGCCAGAATTGACAAGTTGAGTAGTTCATATTCCTCTAGCTCTTGATAGCAGCTAGGGAAACATCTCAAGGAGCACTTGTACTGAGCACCAACTCCCCATATAGTAGATCTTTGCAGGAGTAGGAGTGTTACCTCGAGAAGAGGGCTCCGAACCTGGGTACATCGCTATGTCTGTAGTATCTGTGCCTAACCTGTTGCGAGTAGCCACTGATAGAATCCTGATTGTCCTCTCACATGCCATCCTCGATGGCACTGCCGTGTTCCACACCATGACAGTTGGCACCCACCATGGGGCACAACGCTTTGGCTAGGGTCATCTTTCCCACGGGACTTCCGCTTGTCGCTGGTGAGCGAGTCGCCTCTGGCCTGGTCCTCACCTTCGGCTCTGATACGTCCATTTTGCTATTCTATATCATAATTTACTGTTATTCATTGATATATTTCATATTAAGAGATGATACTTATGTTATTTCATCTGTTTTTGCATGGTTGATGACTTTTGGAGCATGGACCGCTGCAGTCAGGATTCTGATGGAAAAGGTGCTGTTTGGAGGCAAATTTTGCGAAGATGAGAAAATTGGGGAAAATACATGGAAAATCCTATTTTCCCAGAAGACGAAGGAAGCCAGAAGGGGAAGCAGAGATGGGCCACGGGGGGACCACACCACCCCCTGGTGCGGGCCACCCTAGGTCGCGCCACCAGGTGGTGTGGCCGCCCTGGTCCACCCCTGGCTCTCCCCTCTGGCGTATATTATCCTCCCGAAACCCTAAGACTATGGGAGCGACCACAGAAAGATTCCACCGCCTCTGTGATACGTTGCTAATGTATCCATAATTTTTGATGTTCCATGCTTGGTTTTACCTACTTTCTTATGTTTTGTCCACACTTTGGAGTACTTTTAAACATTTTCTGGAACTAACCTATTAACAAGATGCCACAGTGCTAGTTGCCTATTTTCTGCTGTTTTTGGTTCCAGGAAGTCAGAAAATCAATATTCTCGGAGTTGGACCGGACAAAAACCAAAGTCGATATTTTACCGGAAGACTCACGGAGCCAGAAGACAAGACAGAGAGGGGCCACAGGGTGGCCACACCATATGGTGGCGCGGGCTAGCCCTAGCCGTGCCACCAGGTGGTGTGGGCCCCCTAGCCGCCCACCGACCTTGCCTCTTCGCCTATAAGATGCCTCCTGATGCAAAAACCCTAAATCATCAAGCCTCCAGCCATGAAAAGTTCCACAGCGCCGCCGCCACCGAAGGGGAGATTCGGGGAAAGAAAGTCTCTGTTCCGGCACCCTGCCGGGACAGGGAAGTGCCCCCGGAGCCATCTCCATCGATCTCCACCACCATCTCCATCAACGTTGCTGATTCCCATGATGAGGAGGGAGTAGTTCTCTCTCGAGGCTAAGGGTTCTACCGATATCTATGTGTTCATCTCTCTCTCTATGCATGATCTTATTGAGATCATGAGCTTGTAATCTATAGATCTACCTTGCTACTCAAGTGCTTTAATAGATCTCTGCTCTCCCCATGTGTGTGAAGTTGACAGTGTGCACACCATGGTGGCACTTAGGCTAGAGATTACAAATACTTGTTATGAGTTATATTTGGAGTTGGATGTCTTTATGAAATTGTGGTGTTTGTTCAAACCATCTAGTGCTCAAGGTGACAGTGTGCGGTTATCTAGATGCGGAAAGCGAACTTGAGGTGTGCTGTTATAGCCCTACCATGGATTAGAGTGTCCAACCGGAGAGTAGTTCAGCGTAGTATCATAAAGAAGAAGATATTTATATGAGAGTGTTCACTAGTGAAAGTATGATCCCTAGGCCTTGTTTCTAAGCATTGAAACACCGTTTGCAACTAGATTTGTTACATGTTTACTTGCTGCCATCATTATTTCAGCTTGCCTTTAGTCTCTTCCACACCATCAAGCTCTTTTCTGGTACCATTACCACTTATAATTATCCATACCACTTTTATTTCACTATCTCTTTGCCTAACTAGTGCACCTATACACCTGACAAGTGTATTGGGTGTGTTGGGGACACAAGAGACTTCTTGTATCTTGATTGCAGGGTTGCTTGAGAGGGGATACCTTTGACCACTTCCTTCCTGAGTTTGATAAACCTTGGGTGATCCACTTAAGGGAAAACTTGCTGCTGTTCTACAAACCTCTGCACTTGGAGTCCCAACAACTTTCTACAAGAATAGAAGTGCGTAGACATCACTCTGCGGGGCGGAAAACACCGAGAGAGAAAGATCTCTCCGGCGGAAAGAATTCTGCCAGGGGAATTCCTTCCCGGAGAGGGGAGATCGTCGCCATAAACAACACCATCAAGCTGGACTTCATCGGGATCATCATCATCACCACCATCATCTCCACCAGCACCATCATCACCACCTCCATACCGCTGTAACAATTGGGTTAAATCTTGCATAGTTCTTAGGGGAAACTTTCCCGGTGTTGATTACTCCTTGTAGTTGATGCTATTGAGTGAACTGTTGAATTATTGTTTATGTTCAGATTGTTATACATCATTATTTCATCTCTGATCATGATCCATATGATATCTTGTGAGTAGTTCGTTTTGTTCTTGAGGACATGGGAGAAGTCATGTTGTTAGTAGTGGAATTGTGTTGAGAAAGATTCAATAGTTTGATATTTAAGTTGTGGTGTACTTCTTCTAGTGGTGTCATGTGAACGTCGACTACATGACACTTCACCTATATGGGCCTAGGTGAATGCATTGTGTATTTGGCTACTAATCGTAGGGATTGCCGGAGTGACAGAAACCTAAACCCCGTTAGGAAACCTTTGCCCAAGGGACGTCAGGGTCTTAGAGTTTAAAGCTATGGTTAGGTTTCTACCTTAATTACATTCTTGTACTTGCGGATGCTTGCAAGGGGTATAATCACAAGTATGTATTAGTCCTAGGAAGGTCAGTACATTAGCACAGGTTCACCCACACAACACTTAGCAAACTAAAGAAGATTAATCAGCTATATGAAGCGAAAACACTTGACAATATTCCCATGTGTCCTCGAGAACGTTTGGTCATCTTAAGTAATACAACCGGCTTGTCCTTTGCTAAAGAAAGGATTGGGCCACTTGCTGCATTTATTCTTGTTGTCTTTTATTTACTCGTACTTTATTTACCTGCATTATCAAAAACCCCTAAAAATCCGTTTGCTAAGTATTTACAGAGAATTCCTGCTCCAAGCCACTAGCCAGCACCTTCTGCTCCTCGTTGGGTTCGACACTCTTACTTATCGAAAATACTGCGATATACCCCCTATACTTGTCGGTCATCAAGACTATTTTCTGGCGCCGTTGCCGGGGAGTGAAGCGCTATTGGAGAGTGGAACTGGTAAAGGAAACTTCTACTGTGAGTATTGTTTATTTCTGTTAGTTGCTTTATTTTCATTATGGATAATTCACTGAGTTTCTTATTTCGTAATGCTACTACCACTGCTAAGGTAGTAGATGAACCACCACCTACTGAGAATGATACTTTTAAAATACCTACAAGAATTATTGATCGTGTTATGGATAACTATTATGTTAGGGATGGAACTGTCCATCCCGGTGATCATTTGCTCTTTATACATGAATTATGCAGGTTATTCAAGTGTGCAGGTATTACAACAGATCAAGTCAAGAAGAAGTTATTCTCATTATCACTGAAAGGAAGAGCTGAGGACTGGTATAAGCTGCTGAAGAATGGTCAAGCTCTTTAATGGGAGGAAATAGTACCTCCCTTTTATTCAAAGTTTTATCCTCCTAGTGAGATTCATAAAGATCAGAATCAAATACACAAATTTTGGCCTCTTGATGGAGAGAGTAAAGCTCAAGCATGGGGGAGATTGAAGTTACTAATGCTCAAATGTCCCATTCATGAGCTCCCCAACAATATTATTATCAATAACTTTTATGCAAGGCTTTCTCTTCATGATAAGGATTTATTGGATGCTTCTTGTGCTGGATCATTCACTGGCATGGAAGAAGAAGCTAAATGGGATCTTCTGGACCATATTCAAGACAATGCTGAAGCATGGGAGAATGACAAATGAAGAAAGTCAGGTATAAATTATGATTATGAATGCATTGAATCCTTTATGGGAACTGATGACTTTCAAAATATTAGTAATGCTTATGGTCTTGATTCTCAAGTTATTACAAATTGTTTTAAGGCTTTTACTTCTTATATTGAAATTCCGAAAAGGGGATGGAACAAGTATCATGCACCATATAAAGATATTGTTGACTGTGTTCCTATTGGGAGTACTAAATTTTGCACTATTGATCACATCCTACCTGAACGTTATATCGAGAAAATACCCTTCCCGAATAAGGTAAAGGATCATCATATGATAATTAGTGTAATCAATAAATGTGCAAAGAGAACTGTAAAACCTGATGAACAAATAAACATTGAACATGTTGTAGCAATTGTGAAAGACCTTGTCACTAAAAGTGTAGAAGATGGACACATAGTCTTTTGTGAGGATGCTTATAATATTGTCTCACATCCTAATAGAACTAAAAAGGCTAGTGCCCCTGTGCTTTCTGTTAGAATTGGTGATCATTGCTATTATGGTCTATGTGATATTGGTGCAAGTTCAAGTGTTATTCCTTATGAGCTCTACAAAGAAATTATGCATGAAATTTGTCCCTGCAATCTGGAAGAGATTGATGTGGTCATTCACCTTGCTAATAGAGAGACCATCTCTCTAATTGGTATTGTGCGGGATGTAGAGGTTCTTTGTGGTAAGATTAAATATCCTGCTGATTTTCTAGTACTTGGTTCAGCTGCTAGTAAAACTTATCCCATCATTTTTGGTAGACCTTTCTTAAGTACTTGTGGAGCTATTATAGACTGCAAAAGGGAGAAAATCTTGACTAAATTTGATGGGGAATCTTATGAGTTTAATTTTTCGAAATTTACTAAAGAACCTTGTGAAAATGAAACCCATAATGAGGATTTTAGAGTTGAACAACTTTCTTCTATTTCTCTTGCTCCTAACAATGCTTTGCAGCAATTTATGGAAGATCATGAAAGTGAAATCTTCATAGAAGAAAGAAATGAGATTGACGAGATTCTCCGTCATCAACTGATGATGACCCAAATATATCGAGCTCGTTGGGGAACCCCAAGAGGAAGGTATGATGAGCACAACAACAAGTTTTCCCTCAGTAAGAAACCAAGGTTATCAATCCAGTAGGAGCAAGGAAACAACCCAAAGGTGTTGCTAGCTGAGCCTTGGCATGGCGCACTACCGGTGCTAGTAGCAACGTGGATACCTACACAACACAACCACATAACTTTGCCCCCAACTTGCGATGAGGTTGTCAATCTCACCGGTTTTGCTAAAAACAATGGATTAAACGTATCGAATGGAAGGAAGTAATAGTTTGCAGAAAGTAAACACAAAGCAGTAAACAGTTTGTAGATTGAATGTAAAAGAAAGGACCGGGGTCCATAGTTCACTAGAGGTGGCTCTCCTGACAAACATCGAGAAAGCATACAAGCATATACTAATCATCTTGACTCCTTTGAGATTCGATTGGGCATTACAACATTATACATAGACCGCCATCCAACTGCATCTATGACTAATAATCCACCTTTAGGTTATCATCCGAACCCCCTCCAGTATTAAGTTGCAAGCAACATATTATTGCTTTACGAACTGCGTGTAAAGTAAACAATATGATTGTTCTATGAACAAAGGATTGTTGTTTTCTCCCTAGTAGCAATAACACATCTAGTACCTTAGAGATTTCTGTCACTTCCCCAGATTACCAGAGGCATGAACCCACTATCGAGCATAAATACTAACTCTTGGAGTTGCTAGCATCTACTTGGCCAAGATAGCTACTAACAACGGAAAGCATGCAAGATCACAAATAAAAAAGACATGATAGAATCAATAATCCATCTGAAATAGCATCTCAATATCCATTGGATCCCCGCAAACACAACATGTATGGATTACAAATAGATGATCTTGATCATGAACGGAGCTCACAAGATCTAGACATGAAAGCACAAAGGAGGAGAACCAACCATCTAGCTACTACATGGACCCTAGTCCAGATATGGACTACTCACGCATCACACCGGAGGCTTGCATGGTGATGAAGAAGGCCTCCAGGGTGAATTCCCCTCTCTGGCAGGCTGCCGAGAAGAGCTTCAGATCCCTCCCGATCTAGGGATGGAGATGATGGCGGCTACAGACTCTTTCGTGGATTTTTGATCGGGTACTTAGGGTTTTGGTATCGGAGGCAATATATAGGCGGAAGGAGAGGCCGAGGGGGTGCTACGGTCGGCCAGACCACCCCCTGGCGCGGGCCAGGCCTGGCCGCGCGGCCAGGTGGTGTGGCTGGGCCCCAGACCTTCTCTGTCTCGTATTCTGACATTTGATCCCTTCCGGAAAAATAGGCACTTTGGCTTTTGTCCCGTCCAATTCCGAGAATATTCATTTTCTGACTTTCCTGGAACCAAAAACAGCAGAAAACAGGCAGCTGGCACTGTGGCTCTTGTTAATAGGTTAGTCCAAGAAATCATATGAAAAGTACTCCAAAGTTGGAACAAAACACAAGAAAGTGGATAAAACCAAGCATGGAACATCAAAAATTATAGATACATTTGCAATGTATCAATATCCCCAAGCTTAACTCCTGCTCGTCCTCGAGTAGGTAAGTGATAAAAAAGAAAGAATAATTTTTGAGGTGACATGCACCATCATAAACTTGATCAAAGTATTTGTAAAACATTCAAAGCTGGGATCATAGTACTTCAATCATAACATGAAAGACAAAGTTCTAGCAATAGGACAAAGAAACTATGATGCAATAGGAAAAGGCACAAACAAAAGATTCATGAATAACAATGCTTTGCAAGATGTTTGTTTGTTTCACATAAAGAAAACATAGCATAATAGTATTCAGCTTGTCCCTCATAGAGTAGCAAATATAAATGCATAGGACACCTTCAAAGTTCATAAGATTGACTAGATACAAATAGTTTAAAACAAGCAAATATAAATGCATCAATCAACTAGTCTTGGGATAATGCACATAGAACTAAGAATGGCCACTATGCTCTCAAAGTAGGTGCATAAAGTTAGAAGGTGGAGACTCAATATAATGGTGGAAGAAAGGCCTTTATAGAAGGAAGCAGGGATTCAAGTCTCATAAAGAGCTTCCAAAAATTATGGTACTTATAGCTTTCAGCTCTCATTGCCCCTATCATAAGCATCTTGAAGGTGATTAAGGTTAAAGTGACACATCTAAGAGGATATGCTTGACAAGTTATAAACCGAAATCTCATGCCCCTTACTTACGAAGACCGAACCTCATGCTACTCAACTTTAGTCACAAGTAAGCTCTTGTCATTGTAAGTACATATGTATCATAAAGAACCGCCAACAGGGTACCCCTTGCACATGATACAGGAGCTATCCCATAATCAAAATGACAAGGCAAGTAGACAATGAGCATCTCAGCGACCTTTTTATTTGCTATTTGCATAGGTTTTTATTGAGGATGCTTCATAGAGTGCTCATTATGGTGATGCTGCAAGTTTCCACCATGATTAGGCATGGCTTAGGCTAGCGGCCCAGGCGTTTCTCTAACACACATACACACTTCATGATCTTACAAGTTCCACTTTTATTTCACACCGCCGGGATCCATAAGCAAAAGAACATGATATCAACGGGGTACAAAGTACAAGTGCAATGTTGAAAGAGTTCCCCATGATACATGGTTCTGCTAACTTCAACTTATAAAGCGCAAGCATATACGCAACAAAGAAGGACCCAATGGTTCAAGTTTATTAAATGCAAAAAGTAAAGTGTGCCATCAAGTTCATGAGAGCTTTAATCACTAGTTTTCTCATAACAAGTTTAATTTGGAAGGTAAACAAAAACATGAATATACTTGGAATAGCATATGCTAATAGGTAGGTATGGTGGACTCTTTGGAATAACTTGGTTTAGGGAGTTGGATGCATGAGTGGAACTCATACTTGGTTACGGAGGCTAGCAAAAGACTGGGAGCGACAAACTAAGAGAGCAATAATGGTCATAATCATGCAGAGCGACAAAACATCATTGATCAAAGCATAAAGTGATACTAAAAGTTGAAAACTAAAGGATCATAAAGTCTATGGTGACTTGAGATAGTCATAACATGGTGTGAGCATGCGCCAAGTCAACCCAAATAAAGCATCAAAGGAGAATACCACCATACTATGCTTTAATATGATAAAATAACACATGATTCATCCAAGGCACATTAAGCAATCTCAATTGTTTATAAAAAGTCATTCTACAACAAATAATACTAAGCATAAAGCCAAAACAATATCAAGCATGGTACGACAAAGCATATGCCACAGTCAAAAATAAGCTCTCTTTACCACTTAAGCATGAATTTTCCTACTCTTTTCCAAACCAAACCAAACTATTTGAAAACCAATGTATGAAAGAGGGGGTCCAACCAATTTATTCAGCAAACTAAGAAAACCAAGAAAACGAAAACGAAAAAGAAGACGCTCCAAGAACAACACAACTGTGCATGAAACAATAAAAATGAACCGTTTGGAAGAAACCTGGAATTTTTATTGATGAAGAGGGTGATGCCTTAGGCATCCCCAAGCTTTGACGCTTGTACTTATTGGATATTTCTTGAGGTGACACGCGTGGCATCCCCAAGCTGGAGCTTTAGTCCATCCTTCATCTCATTACTCATTCCGTCCATACACCTGAAAATTTTCCTTCATACAAAACTTTACACGATCTTTATTAGCAACATCAGTGCACTCAAGATAATAAGTCTTTATGTTCAGTTCTAACACAAACAAAACTTCCATTAAAACACTAGCTACTGTAGAACTTCCCTCAAAAATCTCAATTCCCCAAAAGAACTCAAAGAGGAACCAACAAGAAGCAAATGCAGAAAATGGCAGAAATCTGGCAAAACAGACCAGCAGGTAAAGACGAATTTTTTCGAAGACCTTCTGTTGCTCAAATCAAAAAGTGTTGAACCAATGAAAGTTATATAACAACCTGGGGCAGAAGCGCAAAAATTCACACCTCAAAAGGATGTACAGAGATTTTACACGAATTTTTACGGTGAAGCACAGAAATCTGTTTCGGGACAGCAACTTTTCCAATCATTACTTCTCTCTCATTAGAGGTTACTCTTGGCACAAAAAGCAAATAAAAAGGATAAGGAGCGGTTATTACTGAAGTAATAACTTCAAGACTCATCTAAAACTTTTGGGTTATCTCCCAATAAGTACTTTTCTTTAACGCCTTTAAGTTAGGCATAAGAAGCAAGAAAAAGAATCAAGTGTTCTCAAATGAAGAAGCATCAAGAGCAAATTTTGTTTTCATATGAGAGGCAAAAGAAATATTCTATCTCTTCTTAGGGAAGTGTTCTATACCTTTCTTGAGTGGGAGTTGATATTTAATGGTGCCTTCTTTGATATCAATAATGGCACCAACAGTTCTAAGAAAAGGCCTTCCCAAAGTAATAGGACAAGAAGCATTGTATTCAACATCCAAAACATAGAAATCAATGGGGACATAGGCATTATTAACCATAATAAGAACATCAATAATACTCCCCATGAGTTTCATTTTAGCATTATCATCAAGTGGGACATTTAAATAACAATCTTCAATGGAGGCAAATCAAGCATATCATAAATCCTTCTAGGCATAATAGAAACACTACTACCAAGATCACATAAAGCTTTGAAATAAAAATCATTCACTTTCATATTAATGATGGGTTCCCAACCATCTTCTTGTTTTATAGGAATAGAAGCTTTATGTTTCATATTTTCTTCTTTAATCTTCATGAGAGCATCAGTAATGTGTTTTGTAAAGGCCATGTTCATAGCACTAGCATTAGGACTTTTAGCAAGCTTTTGTAGGAACTTAATAACTTCAGAAATATTGCAACCATCAAGATCAAAGTCAAATTTATCATCTAGAGTGGTAGAACTATTAGTAGCCTTAACACTAGTGGTGGTGATAGTAGAAACTCTAAGGTTTCTAGCAATTTCATCTTCTCTTTCCCACTTAGCATGTAATTCAGTTAATAGTCTAACAATTTCATCAATTCTAACTTGTATGGAATTAGTAGCTGCACATGGATTATCATTAGTTTCAGGTTTAGCAGCCATTTTATTCAAAGAAGATTGAGCTTCAGCCAAAGATTCTATATTTCTTTCAGCATTAGAGAGTTTTTCCTCAATAGTTTTATTGAAAGTAGTTTGTTTACTAATAAAGTCTTTGAGCATAACTTCAAGTTCAGAGGGAGCACTCCTATTATTATTGTAAGAATTTCCATAAGCATTACCATTGTTGAGAGGATACTTATAATTGTTGTTACCTAAATTATTCCTATAAGCATTATTGCCAAAATTGTTATTTCTTATGAAGTTCACATCAACTTGCTCTTCTTGAGCAACCAAAGAAGCTAAAGGAACATTATTTGTATCAATATGGGCTTTCCCATTAACAAGCATAGACATAATAACATCAATCTTATCACTCAAGGAGGAGGTTTCTTCAATAGAATTTACCTTCTTACCTTGTGGAGCTCTCTCAGTATGCCATTCAGAATAGTTAACCATCATATTATCCAGAAGCTTTGTTGCAACACCCAAAGTAATGGTCATAAAGGTACCTCCAGCAGCAAAATCCAATAGGTTCCTTGAAGAATAGTTCAATCCTGCATAAAAAGTTTGGATGATCATCCAAGCAGTCAGTCCATGAGTGGGACAATTCTTTACCAAAGATTTCATTCTTTCCCAAGCTTGAGCAACATGTTCATTATCAGATTGTTTAAACTTCATTATTTCACTTCTCATAGATATAATCTTAGCAGGAGGATAGTACTTTCCAATGAAAGCATCTTTGCATTTTGTCCAAGAATCAATACTATTCCTAGTTAAGGAATTCAACCACTCTTTAGCTTTTCCTCTCAAAGAGAAAGGAAACAATTTAAGCTTAATACTATCTCCATCTATATCCCTATGCTTTTGCATCTCACAAAGTTAATCAAAGTTATTTAGATGGGCTGCAGCATCTTCATTATCAATACCAGAAAACTGTTCTCTCATAACAAGATTGAGTAAAGCAGGTTTAATCTCAAAGAAAGTAGCTTCAGGAACAGGTGGAGCAATAGGTGTGCTCATAAAATCATTGTTGTTGGTGCTAGTGAAGTCACACAACTTAGTGTTTTCAAGAGTAGTCATTTTTTGTGTGTTTTTAAATAAGAAAGCAAACTAGTAAAACTAATTTTTTGTGTGATAAAGAAACAAGTAAACAAAGCAAAAGAAACTAAGCAAAACAGAAATAACAAAGTAAAGAGATTGGTTATGAGGGACTCTCCTTATTAAGATGTCCTTGACTCCCCGGCAACGGCGCCAGAAAAAGCTTGATGATGGCCCAAATATATCGAGCTCGTTGGGGAACCCCAAGAGGAAGGTATGATGAGCACATCAGCAAGTTTTCCCTCAGTAAGAAACCAAGGTTATCAATCCAGTAGGAGCAAGGAAACACCCCAAAGGTGTTGCTAGCTGAGCCTTGGCAGGGCGCACTACCAGTGCTAGTAGCAATGTGGAGACCTGCACAACACAACCACAGAACTTTGCCCCCAACTTGCAATGAGGTTGTCAATCTCACCGGTTTTGCTGAAAACAAAGGATTAAACGTATCGAATGGAAGGAAGTAATAGTTTGCAGAAAGTAAACACAAAGTAGTAAATAGTTTGTAGATTGAATGTAAAAGAAATGACCGGGGTCCATAGTTCACTAGAGGTGGCTCTCCTTGAGATAGATAACATGCTGGGTGAACAAATTACAGCGGGGCAATTGACAAACATCGAGAAAGCATACAAGCATATACTAATCATCTTGACTCCTTTGAGATTCGATTGGGCATTACAACATTATACATAGACCGCCATCCAACTGCATCTATGACTAATAATCCACCTTCAGGTTATCATCCGAATCCCCTCCAGTATTAAGTTGCAAGCAACAGATTATTGCTTTACGAATTGCGTGTAAAGTAAACAATATGATTGTTCTATGAACAAAGGATTGTTGTTTTCTCCCTAGTAGCAACAACACATCTAGTACCTTAGAGATTTCTGTCACTTCCCCAGATTACTAGAGGCATGAACCCACTATCGAGCATAAATACTAACTCTTGGAGTTGCTAGCATCTACTTGGCCAAGATAGCTACGAACAACGGAAAGCATGCAAGATCACAAATAACAAAGACATGATAGAATCAATAATCAATCTGATATAGCATCTCAATATCCATTGGATCCCCGCAAACACAACATGTATGGATTACAAATAGATGATCTTGATCATGAACGGAGCTCACAAGATCTAGACATGAAAGCACAAAGGAGGAGAACCAGCCATCTAGATACTACATGGACCTGTAGTCTAGAGATGAACTACTCACGCATCACACCAGAGGCTTGCATGGTGATGAAGAAGGCCTCTAGGGTGAATTCCCCTCTCTGGCAGGGTGCCGGGAAGAGCTTCAGATCCCTCCTGATCTAGGGATGGAGATGACGGCGGCTACAGACTCTTTCGTGGATTTTTGATCGAGTACTTAGGGTTTTGGTATCAGAGGCAATATATAGGCGGAAGGAGAGGCCGAGGGGGTGCTGGGGTCGACCAGACCACCCCCTGGCGCGGGCCAGGCCTGGCCGCGCGGCCAGGTGGTGTGGCTGGGCCCTAGCCCTTCTCCGTCTCGTATTTTGGCTCCAGATGTCTTCCGGTAAAATAGCAACTTTGGCTTTTGTCCCGTCCAATTCCGAGAATATTCATTTTCTGACTTCCTGGAACCAAAAACAACAGAAAATAGGCAGCTGGCATTGTGGCTCTTGTTAATAGGTTAGTCCAAGAAATCATATGAAAAGTACTCCAAAGTATGGACAAAACACAAGAAAGTAGATAAAACCAAGCATGGAACATCAAAAATTATAGATACATTTGCAATGTATCATCAACCTAGGATGCTTAAGCACAACTTGCCTGCAGAAGACTTGGGTACCACGTTGCCACCTAAAAAGGACCTGGTCTTCGATTTAAAACCTCTACCTGACGATCTTAAATATGCTTACATTGATGATAATAAGATATATCCTTTTATTATTAGCTCTAAACTTTCAGGAAAGGAAGAAGAAAGGTTATTGGAGGTACTGAAGAAACACCGAGGGGCTATGGGCTACACTCTGGATGATTTAAAATGGATTTCTCCTACTATATGTCAGCATGCTATTAATATAGAACCAGATGCAAAGTCCGTAGTAGAGGACCAACAACATTTAAATCCGAAGATGAAGGAAGTGGTAAGAAATGAGGTATTGAAACTCCTTGATGCTGGTATTATTTACCCTATTGCTGATAGTGAATGGGTTAGTCTTGTTCATTGTGTCCCTAAAAAGGGGGAATTACCGTTGTCCCTAATGACAATGATGAGCTTATTCCCCAGAGAATAGTAGTAGGATATAGAATGTGTATTGATTTCAGGAAAGTTAACAAAGTTACTAAGAAAGATCATTACCCGCTTCCTTTTATTGATCAAATGTTAGAAAGGTTGTCTAAAAAGACCCATTTTTGTTTTCTTGATGGATATTCTGGTTTCTCTCAAATTGTTGTTAAACAACAAGATCAAGAAAAAACTACTTTTACATGCCCTTACGGAACCTATGCTTATAGATGTACGCCTTTTGGTTTATGTAATGCTCCTGCTACTTTTCAAAGATGCATGTCTACTATTTTTCATGGTTTTTGTGAGGAAATTGTGGAAGTGTTCATGGATGACTTCTCCGTCTATGGAACTTCTTTTGATAATTGTATGCATAACCTCGATAAAGTTTTGCAGACATGTGAAGAAACTAATCTTGTTCTTAATTGGGAGAAATGCCACTTCATGGTGAATGAAGGTATTGTACTTGGACATAAGGTTTCTGAAAGAGGCATAGAAGTTCATAGAGCTAAAGTTGAGGCAATTGAGAAAATGCCCTGTCCAAGAGACATCAAAGGTATTCATAGTATTCTTGGTCACGCTGGTTTCTATAGAAGGTTTATTAAAGATTTCTCTAAGATATCAAAACCCCTCACTAATCTTCTTCAAAAAGATGTGCCTTTTGTTTTTTATGATGATTGTAAGGGAGCTTTTGAAACTCTGAAGAAGGCTTTAACTACAGCTCCTATCGTTCAACCACCTGATTGGAATTTACCTTTCAAAATAATGTGTGATGCTAGTGATTTTGCTGTAGGTGCTGTCCTTGGGCAACAAATTGATAAAAAGTTAAATGTTATCCATTATGCTAGTAAGACTCTTGATGCTGCTCAAAGGAATTATGCAACTACTGAAAAAGAATTCCTAGCCATCGTCTTTGCTTGTGATAAGTTTAGACCTTATATTGTAGACTCAAAAGTTACCATTCATACTGATCATGCTGCTATTAAGTACCTTATGACGAAGAAAGATGCTAAGCCTAGGCTTATTAGATGGGTGCTACTCTTATAGGAGTTTTACCTACATATTGTAGATAAGAAAGGTGCTGAAAATCCTGTAGCTGATAATTTATCTCGATTGGAAAACATCTCTTTTGATCCTATGCCTGTTAATGATAGTTTCCCAAATGAACAGTTGGCTGCAGTAGGGGTAAGCTCGCGAGGGAGCCCTTGGTATGCTGATTATGCTAACTTCATTGTCTCCAAGTATTTGCCTCCAACTTTCACAGCTCAGCAAAGAAGGAAGTTCTTTTACGATTTGAGGCATTATTTTTGGGATGACCCACATTTATATAAAGAAGGAGTGGATGGTATTATGCGAAGATGTGTTCCAGAATATGAGCAAAAGGAGATATTGCGGAAATGTCATGGTAGTGACTATGGAGGACATCATGCAGGAGATAGAACTACGCAAAAGGTGCTACAATCAGGTTTCTACTGGCCTACCCTTTTTAAAGATGCAAGACAAATTGTTTTATCTTGTGATGAGTGTCGGCGTGTTGGTAATATTTCTAGACACAATGAAATGCCTACGAACTACTCTTTAGTTATTGAACCCTTTGATTGTTGGGGATTTGACTTTATGGGTCATTTTCCTCCCTCAAAAGGTTATACTCATATTCTTGTTGCCGTTGATTATGTCACTAAGTGGGTAGAAGCCATACCTACGAAGAGTGCTGATGGGGAGACCTCTCTAAAAATGCTTAAGGATGTTATCTTTCCTAGGTTTGGAGTACCTAGGTGTCTTATGACTGATGGAGGTTCTCATTTCATTCATGGTGGTTTTAGAAAGACCCTCGCTAAAAATGATGTTAATCATAGAATCGCTTCAGCTTATCGTCCCCAAACTAGTGGACAAGTAGAGTTATCAAATAGGGAAATTAAATCCATCTTGCAAAAGACTGTTAATAGATCTAGAAAAAATTGGGCTAAAAAGTTGAACGATGCTTTATGGGCTTATAGGACTACCTATAAAAACCCTATGGGGATGTCTCCTTATAAAATGGTTTATGGGAAAGCTTGTCACCTGCCCTTAGAATTAGAACACAAAGCTTATTGGGCAGTTAAAGAACTTAATAGAGATTGTAAGCTTGCTGGTGAAAAAAGATTATTTGACTTTAGTTCGTTGGATGAATGGAGGAGTGAAGCATATGAGAACGCTAAACTCTTCAAGGAAAAAGTTAAAAGATGGCATGACAAGCGAATACTTAAGAGAGAATTCCATGTTGGTGACAAAGTTCTATTGTATAGGTCTCGTCTCAAATTTTTTGCAGGGAAACTACTGTCAAAATGGGAAGGACCTTTTGTTATTGAAGAAGTGTACCGGTCAGGAGCAATAAAAATTTCTTCTTTAAAAGATAACACTACACAAGTGGTGAATGGGCAGCGACTCAAGCACTATATTTCTGGAGATTCTTACAATGAAGATGTTGATGCTTTTCAAGTTATAACTCCAGAAAAATTTATCAAAGACCAAATTCAGAGACCTGTAGAGTCTGTTTTCGAATAGGTAACAGTTCTGGTAAGAAAAGTTCCGTGAAAATTCTGTCCAATTATACTTTTGCAGTTTTTATCCAACAAGGAAAGTTACGAAGCGAAAGTGGGACAGAAACGGAGCCAGGGTGGCTCACACCACCCCCTGGCACGGCCCCCCTAGCCGCGCCAGTAGGTGGTGTGGCCACCTTGGCCTCCATCTCCAACCCGTTTTCTCCCAGTACCTTCCTTTTGCTATAAAACTTCATAATATATAATCCCCCGGATCCCCCGAGGTTCGTATATCGTGTTCTCATCGTGTTTTCGTTTCGATCTGTTTCTGACAGGTAGTGACATGGGTATACCCTACAGGTACTCGAGCTTGGTATATACGGCCTGAATACATAGAATCCCACGGTGTCTCCAAGGCCCAAATGAAGAACTCGAGTAACCTACGGACTCTCGATTGCTTGAAGAATAAGAAGAAGCTAAAGATAGAAAGTTCAAAGGGGAAAACCCTAACTTGTAACTGACTCGACCTGTTACCCGAGACTTAGCCTATCTATATAAAGGCTAGGAGGGGGCGGCGAGGAGGACACACGCAACTCTAGTTTCCACAACCCTCGCCAGATTACATGTGCGCACCATTGTAATCTTCGATTCCTTTGATAATTCCATGAGCAGACACGCAGGAGTAGGGACCTCCACGAGGCCTGAACCTGGGTAAATCTTCGAGTCCCTTGTGTGCTTGTTTGCTAGCCGATAGATGTCTCCAGCGCTCCCTCCTTCTCCAAAACCCAAGTCCATAACAATGGGCATTGATGAGTTAAACCCTCGTCAGGTAGAGTCCCAAATTTGGAGCCACTATGTCTTCCTCTGGATCATCCAAGGAAGATTCCTCAGCAGATATCATCAACCCATACATGAGAGAGTTGAAGATTCATCCCAAGGAGTTGTTGCTTGAAGATGGGGAGGTACGGATAAAAGAGGTTCAAGGCCCTAAAGGAGAAGGAAGTCTGGAGGATAGGATGGAAGCACTGGAGCAAGAAGTCTTTAGGTACAAGAAGATGGCAGAATGCGAAGTGGATATCATTCATAAGATTTGTTCTGAACTCATCGCCGAGCACCAAAACGAGACTGATGAGCTCAAGGATGAAGTCCTCTCACTCCACCAAACAACCAACCAACTGCAAGCACAGCTCTACGACATTCAAAATCAAAACTGTGAGTACGAGGTTAGGTTTAAACGCATAAGTGCTGCTGCAAGTTTCAGGATGCTAAAGACCACGATGTCCTTTGTTGATGGGGAGCCCTTACCCTGGAAGTCGGACGATGACGAGAGAATACCACCACCGAAGGAGTAATTCGTCATCAGGTTTTGGCATCCCCTTGGTTTGTTCCAAGCTCGGGGGAGTGTCGCGGTATCACATCACTATCTTCTATCTTTTACCTTTTTAGTAGAGTCATATCATGAATAGAGAAGTTATCATGTAGGATGGTTTGCATTATGGAAGTGTCCCCCCTCTTGTTAGATATCTATGTATCCCTTGGAGTGAGTTGCCGTTATGGAATATTAATGAGAAGTTCTATCATTTATTCTTTGCATATCTTATATTAGTTTTCAATTCATGGTTATATGATTGATCTTGTCGTTAGTATTGGTAGCACTTTGGGATCATTGAGTTAATATTAGTTGGTTTTGGCAAACCTGGCTCGGTCAGTAGCAACACTATTTTGAGAATTGAATGAAAAAGATAAAGGTACTCTAAAGAAATATAATTTCATCATCTTTCTTTCTTGATTTGCTCATAAGTTTAGTATTCTCTACTTAAGATCTTTTGTGCTTCCAAGGAAGATTGCATGTTTGTTTTTATCACTTGTATGTTTGTTTGTTTCCTTCAACTCTTATGCTTGCTACCTAGCCTTGCTAGCCAGAAACCTGTACTGAGAGGGAATGCTTCTCGTGCATCCAATCCTTAAACCAAAACCTATGCCATTTGTGTCCACCATACCTAAACACTAGCACTATTGTTATTCCAAGTAAATTCTTGTTTTTATCTACCTTCCGAATTAAACTTGTTATGTGAAAATTAGTGATTAAAGCTCCCACGAACTTGATGGCACACTTTACTTTCTTGCATTTAATAAACTTGAACCATTGTGTCCATCTTTGTTGCGTATATGCTTGCGCTTTATAAGTTGAAGTTAGCAGAACCATGTACCATGGGGAACGCTTTCAACATTGCACTGGTACTTTGTACCTCCTTGTTATCATGATTCTTTTGCCTATGGATCTCGACGGTGTGAAATAAAAGGGGGAACTTGTAAGATCATGGAGTTTATATGTGTGTTAGAGAAACGCCTGGGCCACTAGCCTAAGACATGCCTAATCATGGTGGAAACTTGCAGCATAACCATAATGAGCACTCTATGAAGCATCCTCAATAAAAATCTATGCAAATAGAAAATAAAAGGATCGCTGAGATGCTCACTGTCTACTTGCCTTGTCATTTTGATTATGGGATAGCTCCTGTATCATGTGCAAGGGGTACCCCGTTGGCGGTTCTCTATGATACATATGTATTTACAATGACAAGAGCTTACTTGTGACTGAAGTTGAGTAGCATGAGGTTCGGTACTCTTAAGTAAGGGGTATGAGATTTCAACTTATAACTTGTCAAGCATATCCTCTTAGTTGAGTCACTTTAACCTTAATCACCTTCAAGATGCTTATGATAGGGGCAATGAGAGCTGAAAGCTAATAAGTACCATAATTTTTGGAAGATCTTTATGAAACTTGAAATCCCTGTTTCCCTCTGTGAAGGGCCTTTCTTTTACCTTTTAGTTGAGGCAGTAAACCTATTCCCTTCTATCTCAGCAAGTATTTTGAGTTGTTGTGTTTCATTCATTCATATGATGATTTATTTAATCATGTCTCTTATGTTCCTTGTTTTGCACATTGTTCTTATCTTGGTGTCTACTACTTTGAAAGCTATCATTGAAAATCAGTTATTTGTGAACTCCATCAAATTGTCAACTATTTTTCGACCAAGAGCTAAGTTTGCCATTACCAATTATGATTTACTTTATGCATCTTTATTGTGTTTCCTTTACTTATTGCAAGTTAAGTTATATAATAGTGAGTTATCTTATATTATGACTTATGTATTGATGAATGTGATGCTTCTTGTCCGTATTCTTTTATCAACTCTTCACTCCATAAACCTGAGGTCATGTTTATTGAGTTCAGTTTCGCTTGGGGACAAGAGAAGTCTAAGCTTGGGGGAGTTGATACGTCCATTTTGCATCACTATTCTATATCATAATTTACTGTTATTCATTGATATATTTCATATTAAGAGATGATACTTATGTTATTTCATCTGTTTTTGCATGGTTGATGACTTTTGGAGCATGGACCGCTGCAGTCAGGATTCTGATAGAAAAGGTGCTGTTTGGAGGCAAATTTCGCGAAGATCAGAAAATCCGGGAAAATACATGGAAAATCCTATTTTTCCAGAAGACGAAGGAAGCCAGAAGGGGAAGCGGAGATGGGCCACAGGGGGCCCACACCACCCCCTAGCGCGGGCCACCCTAGGTCGCGTCACCAGGTGGTGTGGCCGCCCTGGTCCACCCCTAGCTCTCCCCTCTGGCGTATATTATCCTACCGAAACCCTAAGACTATGGGAGTGACCACAAAAAGATTCTGCTGCCTCTGCAGAGTGGAAAACACCGAGAGAGAAAGATCTCTCCGGCAGACAGAATTCTGCCGAGGGAATTCCTTCCCGGAGAGGGGAGATCGTCGCCATCAACACCACCATCAAGCTGGACTTCATCGGGATCATCATCACCACCACCATCATCTCCACCAGCACCATCATCACCACCTCCATACCGCTGTAACAATTGGGTTGAATCTTGCATAGTTCTTAGGGGAAACTTTCCCGGTGTTGATTACTCCTTGTAGTTGATGCTATTGAGTGAACCGTTGAATTATTGTTTATGTTCAGATTGTTATACATCATTATTTCATCTCTGATCATGATCGATATGATGTCTTGTGAGTAGTTCGTTTTGTTCTTGAGGACATGGGAGAAGTCATGTTGTTAGTAGTGGAATTGTGTTGAGAAAAATTCAATAGTTTGATATTTAAGTTGTGGTGAACTTCTTCTAGTGGTGTCATGTGAACATCGACTGCATGACACTTCACCTATATGGGCCTAGGAGAATGCATTGTGTATTTGGCTACTAATCGCAGGGGTTGCCGGAGTGACAGAAACCTGAGCCCTCATGACCCACAAGTATAGGGGGTGTATTGCAGTATTTTCGATAAGTAAGAGTGTCGAACCCAACGAGGAGGAGAAGGTGCTGGCTAGTGGCTTGGAGCAGGAATTCTCTGTAAATACTTAGCAAACGGATTTTTAGGGGGTTTTGATAATGCAGGTAAATAAAGTACGAGTAAATAAAAGACAATAAGAATGAATGCAGCAAGTGGCCCAATCCTTTATTCAGCAAAGGACAAGCCGGTTGTATTACTTAAGATGACCGAACGTTCTCGAGGACACATGGGAATATCGTCAAGTGCTTTCGCTTCATATAGTTGATTAATCTTCTTTAGTTTGCTAAGTGTTGTGTGGGTGAACCTGTTCTAATGTACCGACCTTCCTAGGACTAATACATACTTGTGATTATACCCCTTGCAAGCATCCGCAAGTACAAGAAAGTAATTAAGGTAGAAACCTAACCACAGCTTTAAACTCTAAGATCCTGACGTCCCTTGTGCAATGGTTTCCTAACGGGGGTTCAGGTTTCTGTCACTCCGGCAACCCCTACGATTAGTAGCCAAATACACAATGCATTCCCATAGGCCCATATAGGTGAAGTGTCATGTAGTCGATATTCACATGACACCACTAGAATAAATACACCACAACTTAAATATCAAACTATTGAATCTTTCTCAACACAATTCCACTACTAACAACATGACTTCTCCCATGTCCTCAAGAACAAAACGAACTACTCACAACACATCATATGGATCATGATCAGAGATGAAATAATGATGTATAACAATCTGAACATAAACAATAATTCAACGGTTCACTCAATAGCATCAACTACAAGGAGTAATCAACACCGGGAAAGTTTCCCCTAAGAACTATGCAAGATTCAACCCAATTGTTACAGCGGTATGGAGGTGGTGATGATGGTGCTGGTGGAGATGATGGTGGTGATGATGATGATGATCCCGATGAAGTCCAGCTTGATGGTGGTGTCGATGGCGACGATCTCCTTTCTCCGGGAAGAAAATCCCCTGGCAGAATTCTGTCTGCTGGAGAGATCTTTCTCTCTCGGTGTTTTCCGCCCCATAGAGGCGGCGGAATCTTTCTGTGGCCGCTCCCAGAGTCTTAGGGTTTCGGGAGGATAATATACGCCAGAGGGGAGAGCTAGGGGTGGACCAGGGCAGCCACACCACCTGGTGGCGTGGCCTAGGGTGGCCCGCCCCAGGGGGTGGTGTGGGCCCCCTATGGCCCATCTCAGCTTCCCCTTCTGGCTTCCTTCGTCTTCTGGAAAAATAGGATTTTCCATATATTTTACCGGATTTTCTGATCTTCGCGAATTTTGCCTCCAAACAGCACCTTTTCCATCAGAATCCTGACTGCAGCGGTCCATGCTCCAAAAGTCATCAACCATGCAAAAATAGATGAAATAACATAAGTATCATCTCTTAATATGAAATATATCAATGAATAACAGTAAATTATGATATAGAATAGTGATGCAAAATGGACGTATCAACTCCCCCCAAGCTTAGACTTCGCTTGTCCCCAAGCGAAACTAATCTCAATAAACATGACCTCAGGTTTATGGAGTGAAGAGTCAATAAAATAATACGGATAAGAAGCATCACATTCATCAATACATAAGTCATAATAGAATAACTCACTATTATATAACATAACTTGCAATAAATAAAGAAAACACAATAAAGATGCATAAAGTAAATCATAATTGGTAATGGCAAACTTAGCTCTCGTCGAAGAATGGTTGACAATTTGCTGGAGTTCACAAATAACTGATTTTCAATGATAGCTTTCAAAGTAGTAGACACCAAGATAAGAGCAAAGTGCAAAACAAGGATCATAAGAAACATGATTGAATAAGTCATCATATGAATGAATGAAGCACAACAACTCAAAATGCTTGCTGAGGTAGAAGGGAATAGGTTTACTGACTTAACTAAAAAGTAAAAGAAAGGCCCTTCGCAGAGGAAAGCAGGGATTTCAAGTTTCATAAAGAGCTTCCAAAAATTATGGTACTTATTAGCTTTCGGCTCTCATTTCCCCTATCATAAGCATCTTAACTAAAGATCCACTTAGAAAAAGGGACGGCTCCGCCTACATGTGAAGATCTTTCAAGCTAAAATAATGGGTAGCCATGAGAAATCTCGATCGGCGACTCTGATACCATGATATCATTGGTCGAAGAATTCGTTGCCTCGCGGGACACGTAATTTCACCTACCCGCCACCCTTGTGCGTGCGAACCTAACTTAAGATGCTGATCCTAGCTACACCGCGCTTTCTTTCCGACCAACCTACGTTCATCTTCAGGTTCCATAGATGGTTTTCCTGTGTATCGCCCTCGTGATAATATAATGGTATAGGTGATTAAAGTTAAAGTGACACAACTAAGAGGATATTCTTGACAAGTTATAAGTTGAAATCTCATGCCCCTTACTTATGAGTACCGAACCTCATGCTACTCAACTTCAGTAACAAATAAGCTCTTGTCATTTTAAATACATATGTATCATAGAGAACCGCCAATGTGGTACCCCTTGCACATGATACAGGAGCTATCCCATAATCAAAATGACAAGGCAAGCAGACAATGAGCATCTCAGTGATCCTTTTATTTGCTATTTGCATAGGTTTTTATTGAGGATGCTTCATAGAGTGCTCATTATGGTTATGCTGCAAGTTTCCACCATGATTAGGCATGGCTTAGGCTAGTGGCCCAGCCGTTTCTCTAACACACATATAAACTCCATGATCTTACAAGTTCCCCTTTTATTTCACACCGCCGGGATCCATGAACAAAAGAACATGATATCAACGGGGTACAAAGTACAAGTGCAATGCTGAAAGCGTTCCCCATGATACATGGTTCTGCTAACTTCAACTTATAAAGCGCAAGCATATACGCAACAAAGATGGACACAATGATTCAAGATTATTAAGTGCAAGAAAATAAGGTGTGCCATCAAGTTCGTGAGAGCTTTAATCACTAATTTTCTCATAACAAGTTTAATTTGGAAGGTAGATAAAAACAAGAATTTACTTGGAATAGCAATAATGCTAATAGGTAGGTATGTGGACACAAATGGCATAGGTTTTGGTTTAAGGATTGGATGTACGAGAAGCATTCCCTCTCAGTACAGGTTTTTGGCTAGCAAGGCTGGGTAGCAAGCATAAGAATTGAAGGAAACAAACAAACATACAAGTGATAAAAACAAACATGCAATCTTCCATGAAAGCACAAAAGATCTTAACTAGAGAATACTAAACTTATGAGCAAATCAAGAAAGAAAGATGATGAAATTATATTTCTTTAGAGTACTTTTATCTTTTTCATTCAATTCTAAAAAATAGTGCTGCTACTGACCGAGCCAGGTTTGCCAAAACCAACTAATTTAACTCAATGATCCCAAAGTGATACCAATACTAACGACAAGATCAATCATATAACCATGAATTGAAAACTAAAATAAGATATGCAAAAGAATGAATGATAGAACTTCTCATTAATATTCCATAACGATAACTCACACCAAGGGATACATAGATATCTAACAAGAGGGGGACACTTCCATAATGCAAACCATCCTACATGATAACTCCTCTATTCATGATATGACTCTACTAACAAGGTAAAAAGATAGAAGATAGTGATATGATACCACGACACTCCCCCAAGCTTGGAACAAACCAAGGGGATGCCAAAACCTGATGACGAATTACTCCTTCGGTGGTGGTGTTCTCTCGATGAGCTCTTTGATTAGTTTCCCCAAGTCCTCAATCTCGAAGGTGAGATTACGAATCAGCTGTGAGTTTTGCTCAATGCGGCTCATGATCATGTAGGGTTGAGAATTCCAGCTCTTGCGATTCTTTCCCCACTCTTCCTCCTTGAAGTCTTCTTTTCCTGCATGGCTAGAACAAGGCAAATCCCAATTGGAGGGTAGTTTCCCCTTGGGCATATTATGGTATTGATGCTCATGGATAAGGGTATGGAAAGGATTCTTGGTGCATGGAGGAAGTGACCGTGGAGCCAAACAGTGACACGGAGGTTTCCCTCCAGTTGACATCCGTGCAGTCCTCCTGACCCTGACAGGTCTTGTCAACACTCCAATGCTTGCAATGGTAGTGCCGGTGCGCAGATGTTGGCCTTGTTTTGCCTCCTCTTCCTCTTCACTCTTGATCTCCTTCTCCTGTCTGGAGTGTTGGGGATCTTCCTTCATAGGCTCCTTTCCTTTATCCTTGGCGGACACCATCGTGCTTCTAACTTTCAAGAATAGCTCCTGGCAGAAATAGATCGAAACAAAAACACGACGAGAACACGATATATGAACCTCGGGGGTTCTAGGGGATTATATATTACGAAGTTTTACGACAAAAGGAAGGTATTGGGAGAAAACGGGTTAGAGACGGAGGTCGAGGTGGCCACACCACCTGCTGGCGTAGCCAGGGGGCCCGCGCCAGGGGGTGGTGTGAGCCTCCCTGGCTCCGTTTTCGTCCCTCCTTCGCTTCGTAGCTTTCCTTGTTGGATAAAAACTCCAAAAATACAACTGGACAGAATTTCTGTGGAACTTTTCTTACCAGAACTGTTACCTATTCGAGAACAGACTCTCCAGGTCTCTGAATTTGGTCTTTGATTAATTTTTCTGGAGTTACCACTTGAATAACTTCAATATCTTCATCTTCATACTCCTATTGCTCGAGTCATGAAACCCTTTCTCTTTCTTATTACACCATTTTCTTCACTAACCTGAAAATTTCTTTCACACAATTCTCATTAGCAACATTAGTGTAAGCGAGGTAATAAACCTTTTAAGTTCAATTTCAACTGAAATTCATCAAAACATAAGCTACTGTAGCAACTCCTTCCGAAAACCCAAAAAGAATTCAAAAAGGAAATCGATTAAAGAAGCAAAAGTAAGAGTGGCAAAATCTGTCAAAACAGACCCACAAGTAAAGATTAATTTTTTCTAAAACCTTCTGTTGCTCAAATCAAAAAGTGCAAAACTAACAAAAGTTAAATAACAACCTGCGTCATAAGCACAAAAAGTTACAGCTCAATCCGACGTACAGAGATCTCTCACGAATTTTTACGGTGGAGCACAAAAATCTGTTTTGGTACAACAACTTCCCCAAATCTTACTTCTCTCTCATTAGAGGTTGATCTTGACACAAAAACCAAACAAAAGGGATAAGGAGAGGTCATTACCGAAGTAATAACTTCCAAGACTTAAAGAAACAAAAACAACTGAAAGCACAAATAAATTGGGTTGTCTCCCAAAAAGATCTTTCTTTATAGCCATTAAGATGGGCATGATAATTTCAATGATGCTCACATAAGAATATGAATTGAAGTGAAAGAGAGCATTAAGAAGCAAAACTACGCATGTTTAAGTCTAACCCACTTCCTATGCAAGGGAATTTTGTAAACAAACAAATTGATGAAACCAGAGGCTAGTAGCTTAGGAAGGCAAAAGAAGTGCAACATAAAAACTTTCAGCATAAAACGAGGAAACTTGATATTATTGAGGTGCATAAGAGAAGTCTTCCCTCTCTCATAATAACTTTCAGTATCATACATGAACTTAATAATATAACTATCATAAGAACCGTTGTAGCAATGATCACTTATCCTAATATAAAACACAGGGACACTAACTCTCATAACACTACTTTGTGAAACAATATTAGGGATATCCTTACAAAGGATAGTGTGTCCCCCTTCTACATATTTAGTGACAAAGTCTTTCACATTTGCTATTATAGGTTCATCATTTTGTTCATTAGGTTCAACAGCTTTACTTATACTTTCATTAACCATACTAGATATCATAGAATGTTCCTTTATCTTAACTGGGAAAGGAATTTTCTCAATGTAAGGTCTAGGTAAAGCATGATTAGCAGTATAAACTTCAGTATTTCTTGCAGGAACACACTTAACAACATCTTTATATGGTTCATGATACTTATTCCACTTCTTTTTAGGAACTTCAATATAGGAAGCAAAAGCCTTAAAATAAGTTGCAATAGCTTGAGAGTCTAGACCATAAGCATTTTTAATATTTTGAAAGTCATCAGTTCCTATAAAAGATTCAATGCATTCATAATCATAATTTACACCTGACTTTCTTCCTTTGTCATTCTCCCACGCTTCAGCATTATCTTGAATACGGTCTAGAAGATCCCATTTAACTTCTTCTTCCATGCGAGTGAATGATCCAGCACAAGAGGCATCCAATAAATCCTTATCATGAAGAGAAAGCCTTGCATAAAAGTTATTGATAATAATATTATTGGGGAGCTCATGAATGGGACATTTGAGCATTAGTAACTTCAATCTCCCCCAAGCTTGAGTTGTACTCTCTCCATCAAGAGGCCAAAAGTTGTATATTTGATTCCGATCTTTATGAATCTCACTAGGAGGATAAAACTTTGAATAAAAGAGAGGTACTATTTCCTCCCATTCAAGAGCTTGACCATTCTTCAGTAGCTTATACCATTCTCCAGCTCTTCCTTTTAGTGATAATGAGAATAACTTCTTCTTGACTTGATCTGTTGTAATACCTGCACACTTGAACAACCCGCATAATTCGTGTATAAAGAGCAAATGATCACCGGGATGGACAGTTCCATCCCCAACATACTAGTTATCCATAACACGATCAATAATTCTTGTAGGTATTTTAAAAGTATCATTCTCAGCATGTGGTGGTTCATCTACTACCTTAGTAGTGGTAGTAGCATTACGAAATAAGAAACTCTGCGAATTATTCATATCGAAATAAAGCAACTAACAAAAGTAAATAATACTCACAGTAGAGGTTTCCTTTACCAGTTCCACTCTCCAATAGCGCTTCACTCCCTGGCAACGGCGCCAGAAAATAGTCTTGATGACCCACAAGTATAGGGGGTGTATCGCAGTATTTTCGATAAGTAGGAGTGTCAAACCCAACGAGGAGCAGAAGGTGTTGGCTAGTGGCTTGGAGCAGGAATTCTCTGTAAATACTTAGCAAATGGATTTTTAGGGGGTTTTGATAATGCAGGTAAATAAAGTATGAGTAAATAAAAGACAATAAGAATGAATGCAGCAAGTGGCCCAATCCTTTATTCAGCAAAGGACAAGCCGGTTGTATTACTTAAGATGACCAAACATTCTCGAGGACACATGGGAATATCGTCAAGTGCTTTCGCTTCATATAGTTGATTAATCTTCTTTAGTTTGCTAAGTGTTGTGTGGGTGAACCTGTGCTAATGTACCGACCTTCCTAGGACTAATACATACTTGTGATTATACCCCTTGCAAGCATCCGCAAGTACAAGAAAGTAATTAAGGTAGAAACCTAACCACAGCTTTAAACTCTAAGATCTTGACGTCCCTTGTGCAATGGTTTCCTAACGGGGGTTCTGGTTTCTGTCACTCCGGCAACCCCTACGATTAGTAGCCAAATACACAATGCATTTCCCTAGGACCATATAGGCGAAGCGTCATGTAGTCGACGTTCACATGACACCACTAGAACAAATACACCATAACTTAAATATCAAACTATTGAATCTTTCTCAACACAATTCCACTACTAACAACATGTCTTCTCCCATGTCCTCAAGAACAAAATGAACTACTCACAAGACATCATATGGATCATGATCAGAGATGAAATAGTGATGTATAACAATCTGAACATAAACAATAATTCAACGGTTCACTCAATAGCATCAACTACAAGGAGTAATCAACACCGGGAAAGTTTCCCCTAAGAACTATGCAAGATTCAACCCAATTGTTACAGCGATATGGAGTTGGTGATGATGGTGCTGGTGGATATGATGGTGGTGATGATGATGATGATGATGATGATGATGTTGATCCCGATGAAGTCTAGCTTGATGGTGGTGTTGATGGCGACGATCTCCCTTCTCGGGGAAGGAATTGCCCCGGCAGAATTCTGTCTGCCGAAGAGATCTTTCTCTCTCGGTGTTTTCTGCCCCACAAAGGCGGTGGAATCTTTCTGTGGTTGCTCCCCGAGTCTTAGGGTTTTGGGAGGAAAATATACGCCCGAGGGGAGAGCCAGGGGTGGACTAGGGCGGCCACACCACCTGGTGGCGTGGCCTAGGGTGGCCCGTGCCAGGGGTGGTGTGGGCCCCCTGTGGCCCATCTCAGCTTCCCCTTCTGGCTTCCTTCGTCTTCTGGAAAATAAGGATTTTCCATATATTTTCCCGGATTTTCTGATCTTCGCGAGATTTGCCTCCAAACAGCACCTTTTCCATCAGAATCCTGACTGCAGCGGTCCATGCTCCAAAAGTTATCAACCATGCAAAAATAGATGAAATAACATAAGTATCATCTCTTAATATGAAATATATCAATAAATAACAGTAAATTATGATATAGAATAGTGATGCAAAATGGACGTATCAAACCCCCGATAGGAAACCTTTGCACAAGGGACGTCAGGGTCTTAGAGTTTAAAGTTGTGGTTAGGTTTCTACCTTAATTACTTTCTTGTACTTGTGGATGCTTGCAAGGGGTATAATAACAAGTATGTATTAGACTATTAGTCCTAGGAAGGTCGGTACATTAGTACAGGTTCACCCACATAACACTTAGCAAACTAAAGAAGATTAATCAACTATATGAAGCGAAAGCACTTGACGATATTCCCTTGTGTCCTCGAGAATGTTTGGTCATCTTAAGTAATACAATCGGCTTGTCCTTTGCTAAAGAAAGGATTGGGCCACTTGCTGCATTTATTCTTATTGTCTTTTATTTACTCGTACTTTATTTACCTACATTATCAAAAACCCCTAAAAAACCGTTTGCTAAGTATTCATAGAGAATTCATGCTCCAAGCCACTAGCCAGCACCTTCTGCTCCTCGTTGGGTTCGACACTCTTACTTATCGAAAATACTGCGATATACCCCCTATACTTGTGGGTCATCAGGCTCCTTCGACTGCGTCATTGACAACGCATCCTGTTTCAATGGGGAAACCTTCCCAAGTGACGGCTTCGTCATGCACTTCGGCGAGCATCGTGTCTACGTCGCCACCGTCGCCGAGGATTTCCCTCGCAAGGTCATCACTGTCTCCAGCGCGCCTCCCGGCTTCTCCGCCCCGCTTCTCGCTAGCGGCAGCGTCGAGGTCATGATGGCCGGCGTAGGCTATGGCCGCCTCCCACCTCTGGAGCGCGACACGGGCGCCAATGACGCTGCACCATGCGAGCAAGACGCGGACCCCTTGGCGGCCTCCATCCAGAACCTCCACATCCCTATCGCCCCCGAGGTGGACCCAGCGGCTGCAGCTGCTGCGCTGGAAGCCACGGGCCAAAAGGGTCGCTGCCCGCAAGGTCGCCGCCTGCCAATGCCGCCTGGACGCAACCATGCGTGAGTAAAACACCACGCACAGCTTCTCTCGCTTACCTGGTGCCAACCGGCAGGCACCGCCCCAGGGCTGCTACTTGGATTCGGAGTTGGACCATGTTGCTGACTCGTGTGCCCTCATGGCTCATCTGGTTTACAGTACCCCGGCCAAGAACATGAGGGCCACGGAAGCTGCCGTCGTGGAGCTTAGCCACCTGGAGTTTGACGAGCTGCGTCGCTAGCAGGCCCGCGTCCAACTCCTTGTTGCTATGGCCAACAAGCAACAAGCTAAGGCAGGTGCAAGCCTGGAAGGAAACAGCAAAAGCCAGTAGCCTCGCCGGGTGGGCGATCCGGCTGCAGGTGGAATCAAGGCCTCCTCTCTGAACGCTACAAAGTAGAACAGCCGTCTGCGTGGCGAATCAGCCGGCCATAGGCAAAATCCGCGCGAAGCCGCAGCTGTTACTAGCAGAAACTGTGATCTAGCTGATGAAGCCGAAAGAACCAACACGCCACCCAAGTCCAGCCTTTCAGGACAACTTGGCACGCTCGAGCCAGAGGAGCCACGGGATGCGCACGCACGCATCGACCTATTGGTCCAGTCACGCGCACTGGAAGAGGAAAGTCTGGCTAGCCCAAGGAGTTTCGGACCATGCATCCAGAACGAGCCATTTCCAAAGGGATTTTCGCTCCCAAGGGACACGCCAAAATACAACGGCAGGGTCAAGCCGGAGGATTGGCTGGTGGACTAAACCACCGCAGTGGACATCGCAAACAGCAATCGGCGGGTAGCCGTGCGTTACGTCTCACTCATGCTCCTCGATTCAGCCAAGACATGGCTCAACAGTCTCCTCAACAACAACATCAACGCTTGGATTGACTTCAAGCTGGCATTCATCCGCAACTTCACCAGCACCTACAAGCACTCGGGTCGCCCCGGCGAGCTTGCCCTTTGCGTTCAAGGCAAGGACTAGATCGACCGCTCCTACATCACCTGGTGGACAAGCATGCACAACTCCTGCGAGGGGTGCGCGAGCACCAAGCAGTCGACTTCTTCATCAATGGCTGTAGAGACGACACTATGCTCAAGCATAAGCTTCACCGGGTGGAGCCCAATACCATCATGGGCGGAGCCAGCTCCCGGCGACCCGGGGCGGCTGCCCAGGGTCGTCCGGCATTGCTCCAGTAGCAATTAGCATAAGTATGGTGCTTAGCAGTGATGTTTACGGGGTCAAAAGCTGGTTGCCGCTGCTATACGTTGTCTTTTGCCCAGGCTCTGTGAGTCAGCTAGCTCCGCTATTGAATACCATGGCCAAGACCATGGAGATCACGGACAAGTACGCCACCACGGACGCGGCGATGAAAAGTTCCATCCGGCTGGATGACCAGGGGCAGATCATCGTGGAGGTCTCCACGGACCGACGCCAACCGGAAGGGAACAACCACAACTCCAAGCGGCATGACAATCGTCACGGCAAGAGGAAAGACGACCAGCCGGATAACCAATATGGTTCCAGGAAGGTGGCAGCCGTCCAAGAGGACCCAACTGCAGGCGGAAGCTGGAGACAGAAGCTCGACGACCGGCCACCTCGGCCCAAGTACATCATTGAATCGATGCTTTATGGCCCATGCAAGTTCCACAGTGGTGGCAACAAGTCGGCTATGCATACAACTCGCCAGTGCACCTGGACAAAGAAGATGGTTGAGGTTTGTGGTTTACCACCACCACCCCCACCTTCGCCAGCTGAAGGCCAGCAGGACAACCGCGAGTGCCGGAACCGCCAGGATGAAGACGGAGGAGACTATCCTCGCCGGGTAGGGAACTACCACATCTTCACCACCGAGCCGGAAACCAAGCACAGCAAAAGGCGCCATGAGGCGGAGGTGAACGCGATCATTCCTCCCGTTCCTTAGTTCCTAAACTGGTTTGATCAAGAGGTCAAGTGGATCCGGAAGGACCAGCTGGACATACTGTCGCATCCGGGCACATACGCCATGGTCCTGGACCTCATCATCATCTCCAAGAAGCACTCGTGCAGGTTCTCCCACGTCTTGGTGGACGGAGGAAGCAACATCAACCTCATGTACCGCAGCTCCCTAGGCCGGCTCGGGATCAGTGAGTCCCAGCTTGAACCATCCAGCACCTCCTTCCACGGAGTCGTTCCGGGCCATCACATTCGCCCATCGGCAGGATCTGGCTGGATGTCATCTTCGGCACGAAAGACAATTTACGTCACGAGCCTATCTAGTTTGAGGTGCTCAACCTCTGCAGCGCTTACTAAGCCATCCTATGTTAGAATGTTATTAATAGGAAATATAATACTTGTGTGGTTACGTAAAAAACATATAGTCCCTAGCAAGCCTCTATTGGCTAGCTCGTTGATTACTAATGGTTATGGTTTCCTAACCATAGACTTGAGTTGTCAAATAAAAATTGGATCACTTCTTTACGAGAATGACATGATAGATATATCCAAACTAAGCAAAGCAATTAGATCGTCCACAATGTTTAGATTGCATAGTTGTTCTATGTTTAATATCTTATTCCTTAGACCATGATATTATGTTACTTTCGAGTACCGAAGGAATACTTTGGGGGAATCAACCGGCACTTCATAAATGGGTGATCATAAGGTGTCTTTCAGGTATCTTAAAAAGTATTTGTTGAGTTGCATGAATCAAGACTAGGATTTATCCATCCATGTGATGGAAATATATTCTCTAGGCCCACTCATTAACTCACATTCTATATCGCTTGCAAGTATGTGACCAATGAGTATGATCACGAGGAATTGTGTGTTATAGAACGAGTAAAGAGTACTTATTAGGAACGAGATTGAACTAGGTATGTGATACTGATAATTGAATCTCGGGAAAGTAAAATATTGCAAGACAAAGAGAATGGAATCCTCGACATCATGGTTTATCTGATAATGATCTTCATTGAATGTGTGGGAATCATCATAGGCATCCAAGTCCTATTGAGGATTATTGATTGGAGAGTCTCGATCATGTCTCCATATTCACAAACTCGTAGAGTCACACACTTAAGTTCGTTGATGGTAGGGTACTAATGAGATATTTATAATGGTGAGTTTGAATATTGATTCCGAGTCTCGGATGAGATCCATGACATCGCGAGGAGCGTCAGAATGGTCCAAAGATAAGGATTCATATAAGATAACTAAATTTTAGGTTCCGAAAAAATTTGGGATTTTTTCCGATATCATATCAGGGAAGTTCTAGAATGTTCCGGTGGTCTCACCATGGGGCCCACCTATCACGAAAGGACCCACATGTACCTGGGTGGGGGCACCTCAGCCATAGATGCGCCAAGGCACCACAAACCCCAAGCCCATGCGCCATGTAAGCCTAGGGTTTACATGGAAAAGGGGAAGGCCAAACTTGGGGGCCAAGTTGCCCCCCTTTATCTGCCGACCTTGAACTTGGAGGGGGAAAGCTGGCCGCACTCGTAACCCTAATATAAAGAGAGGAGTGACATGCGCAACATCTGAATCGCTGGCTGCCTCCTCCTCTCTCTCCCTTCACCTTCACTGTAGATTACTTAGCGAAGGTCTACTAGAGTCCCACCACACTCCTCCACCATGTCGTCATGTTGTTGGACTCGATCTCACATACCTCTACTATCGCCTTTCTGGATCAAGGAGGATACATCACCACACCATACATGTGGATATCTAGGAGGTGTTGCTTGTTGCGGCGTTGGACCGGCTGGATCCTGGAGGGGATTTTTTCATCAACCACGTTTGATTAAAATGTTGCTTCTCGTATTCTACAAGGATATGTAGATCAATATCCCTCTCGTATCTAGCATCACCTAGATTGGATCTTGGTTTTATTTGCTCTCTCGTTTTCTATGATGCGAATCCCGTCATCCTCTTCCATGAATGCATGGATCACACCTCGTCCTCGCTATCCATTAACCTAACGGTGGTAAGGCAAGAGCTATAAAAATGAAACTTACCAAGGCAAACGACCAAACACCTTATGTTCAAGGTAGACGCATGAGGTCGACAAACATCGGTAAACTAACAACGTCAAAATGGCTGCTGGTGGCGGCAATTGGGAAGGGTGGGAGATGCGTCGAGCAAGGGAAGGCACGATGTGGAGGGAGAGAATAGGCTAGGTCGATGACATGTGGTACCCGTTTTTCGATATCCTACGTGGTGTCGTTCGCAGCTTCCAGGATGCTCGCAACGTGTCATGTGGGTTAGGAATGGCTGCTCTAGACGGAATGAGCCTCTGGTAGGTGTCTAGGCATGCTGTTTTTCCCGGCCCGCCTAATAGCTCTTTGAGGCATGATGTTTGGGAAATCCTTTGTACAAGCTTACTCCCAATAGCTCTTTGAGGGATGTTGTCATTTTGTCAAGCACGCCAATAGTCCGTCCTTTGAGTTGTTGTTTAGGGCACGCGGCTGGGATGCTATTGCTCTAAGGGCATCTCCAGTAGCACGAACCATCCGGTCTTGGCCCATCCAAAATGGTCCACGTGGATAGGAGGATAACCTAAACACGACCCAGTGGTGCGATCAAAACAGACTGACTCGCGTAGATCGACCCATACATCCACCAAATTTGTCCCGTGGTTGAGTCATGTCGGAAAGCACGCACATCCTCCTGTGTCCTTCCTTTGACATTGCTGCTCCGACTCCATTCCCTCCAAAACCCTCTCCCAAAATTTGCTCGGCGGGAGCGGAAGTGATGGAACTCGCCGCCACACCCGTAGCTACGCGTGCCATCAGCAGTCCCACCAAGAAGAAGCTACCAAGCTGAAGAAGCTCGTGAAGGATCTAATGCTAGAGGAGCGTGGAGTTGAGTCATACATGCGCGTAGGCTGGAGAGAGGCTGCTAGAAATCAGGCGGCCACTACAAACCTCGAAGATGAGTGGCAGAAAGAGAACGATTGCATCCTCACCAAGAGGGCCGTGGAAATGGCGACGCGCTGGCCAAGAAAGCCGTCGAGCAGGCCATCATCATGATGAAGCAGGAGGCGCTAAACGGCACATTAGGAAATGGTGTTGTTCTACCTCTATCTCCCCTGGCCATGTCGTGGCCGACGCGTCATGGACCAGCTCGGTCACGTCGACGTCAAGCGGGCGGCCTCCACTTCAACCCAGGACGCCAGGTCCACATACGTCAGCGTAGGACGGAAGCCACGACATCGCACTCTCCAGACTCGGCGATCCCCGATCGATGTCGCCGACATGGCTAGGCATGTCATCGACCTCAACCGCACTCTCGTGGCCGAAGACTCAACGTCGGTGACGGTAAAGAAGTAACAACGCATCTCCTTCGCTAACATGGCACTGCCAGTCAACCTATTCGATAGAATGACCAACTATCCGCCACCGTCCACGAAAATAGTAAGGTTGCATAGTTTATTTCCCATTGTTAGTTGCTTGTGCCCGCGTATTGTCTTGGCCAATTTGTGTGTAGGAATCCATGGAGAACAATGGTGAGGGCACCATGCTTGACATGATTAATAGCAGCGGGCATGTGGGCGATGGCTTGTACACTCAAGATGAGACTCAACAAGATGCCAACTCCATGAGCCATTGTTTCAGAACGATGGAGTCTCCATGGCCAAGGGCATGGCCCAAGCCACGACCACGACACTAGCCATGACACGTGAGACCACACTTGCCGAGGGAAATAAGGCAAGCCAAAGGACCGCGGGCTACACTACCATAGAGGACACGTTGCTATGCAAAGCTTGGATGGAGATTTCACAAGATCCACTATGCGGTGTTGAGGAAAAGGGATATGCATATTGGCGCCATGTGGATAAGTACTTCCATGAGCATAGGAAGTTCCCGTCAAACCCCTTCTATAGTGATCGAAATGATCTCTCTTTCAAAGAGATGGGGCTTCATCCATGCGGAGTGTAGCAAGTTCGAAGGTTCATACGAGACGGTGATGGCAAGGCAAATAAGCGGGCTCACGGCGCTTGACATGGTAAAACCTCTTTCTCTCTTATCATGTACCTTGCATATATATGGCATGTGGCATGGATTATCATACATATGTGTAGGTTGCTCACACTTTGGAGCACTTCAAGAAGGCCAATGAGAACAAGTCATTCACATTGAGCCATTGTTGGATGTTAATCAAGGATACCAAGAAGTGGGAATTTAGCTATGCCCTTAGAAAAAACGAGGATGCGAAGAAGAAGGTCCAATGCAACGCGTCAACGGACGGTGCCATCAACCTTGATGATGATGGCCAATGCCTTGGCGGCCCTGCAACTGAAGAGCCAAGCTGTGCTAGTCATACCCACCGTCCTGTAGACCACAAGGCCTCCAAGGCCGACATCAACCGTCAAGCTTCCTCGTTGGTATTCCAAGACACCTGAAGAGACTTGGCGGTCAAAAAGGAAGATGCCATTGCCGAGAGGGAGGAGAGGTGGTGTAAAGAGAAAGAGGCCACAACCAAGATCTTTTTTTATCTCCACATAAGATCTCTTGAGGTGGAAGAATCCAATGCCAAGTCTAGGCTCGTCGAGGCCGAAGCCAAGGTTAGGCTCATGGAGGCCGATGCCAAGTCTAGGATCTTGGAGGCCGAGGCTAAGGTCATGGCCGAGGAAAACCTGATCAGACTAACTTGAACAACATCTCGGACCTCGAACAAAGGGCTTGGATTGAGAAGAAGCAAAAGATCACCGAGCTCGCGATGTTTGAAAGACAATGTCATAGATAATTGCCATTTGGGAGAAACTTGCCACTTTTTGAATATATTGTACGAAGGGAGTGAAAAATATTTGCCACTTTATTTAGTAGTCAATTTATATATTTATATATGTCAATATGCTTAAATGTGAAAAGAATTGGTAAACTAGCCAGCGCTGGCCAAAATAGCCTACGCCTACAGAATAGGTCGCACCCCAGCCATACCGCGGCCCAATTTTTATTCACGCGCCAACACAAATAGATTAAACTCGACAATTTGTGTGCCCAAAATGGGTGGAGATGCCCTAATATCATGGGATGCTCTTGGTCTAATACCACCGAGTCTATTCCGCTGCCCAGAATCCGGTCTTTTCAAAGTCGTGTTTCCTTCGATTTAAATTAATTAACTCAGATTTGTCTACTGACGTATCTACACACATTTTAAAAGATTTATGTACCGACTCGTATCTAGACACATATTTTAGATTTGTTTAAATATAAAATGTTTTAGCTTTGTGAATGGTTTATATAGGTTTGGAGTGAACCTACACATTAAAAGATATCTAGATACACACGATGTCTAAAATACTCCTTTCACAAGTCATGTTTTAGCTTTATGAAATGAGTATATCTTAGCTTTGTGAAAGGAGTATATCTAGACGTCATTTAGTGTGTAAGTCATTACATTCGTTCCCAAAAAAACTAAAACATCCCGGAGGAAGTATATCAATATCTAAACGAACCCCGAAGCCATTAATTTGGATCGGAGTGGAGTATATACAAAATAAAAGGCCAAGGACAGTCAGTGATAGCGATACGTTTGACATGGATTGATACCGAGCAAGTAGACGGCCGTATCCTCTCTTGTTTTAACAATGCATCTTGCTGATACTATTGCGATGCATCTCTTATAAGATGGCCAAATACATGACAAAATGTCACTTGTAACCAGTACGCACTAACTGTATAGGCCACATATTATACAAGCAGCACAACTTGGTGTTGTGACATACTCCCTCTGTTTCAAATTACTCCGCGCGCACGCTTACCTAGGTGGCCTACTATTCTCTCATTTTTCATCAAAAAATTCTTAGAATTTTTAGTATACGTAGTACATATTTCATACTATCTATTTCAAAAATTCGAGGATTTTTTTGAATGAAAAATGAGGGAGTACTAGTTCACCTACATAAGCGCGCCGGTGGAGTAATTTGAAACAGCAGGGGATAAACAAACTAAACAGACCAAAAGTAGACTAGCTATCACTGATTTCTTTTCTCTTCATCTAGTACTAGTATGTTTAATTTTGCTTTCGAGATAGGAGCAGCTGAAGACCAGTGCGTGAGTCACCAGATAGATTACGATTTTCGCCTGAGATTGATGGGATATCCTTTTAGGGTTCGAGTGGTGGGGAAGAAGACAAGCCTATCTTCTTCAGCCGCTTCCCAGCTGCAGATTCATCATTGGTCAAAGATGCATGCGCCGAACGTATCAGAGTGGCATCCAATTTAGAGCTCATAGACTGGAATTTCATTTGCAAAATATCTAGGCCTTACAGCTAGAAAACACAGTACATCTTGAACGGAAGAAAGATATGGCTTACCTAAAGCGCATTACGAGATGATGGAGGAAAACTGAGATGACAACACGCGCAAGCTCATAGCCAGGGCAGAGCCGAGGTCCACCACCAAACGGAGTGAATAGGTTCGCTCCTACCTCATTCTGAAGTTTATTGTTCCTCTGCACCAGCAACAAAATGAGTACGTAGTACCATGAAACTGTTTGCTTCAGCATGTGCATTTACTTAATTTCTCTAGGCAGTGACATAACAGAATAAGTAGGCCAGTAGTAATGTAAAGAGTACCTGCCATCTCCAAGGATCAAACACCCTAGCATTCTCATAGTGCTCCGTATTCAGGTGCACAGCTCGGAATGAAGCGAAAATTTTGCAGCCCTTCGGAATAGTGTAGCCTAATAACATGATAGCGCAAATGTTACACATCAGCGATTGTTCCTGACCAAAAATGTTTGAAAACATTGAGCGTGAAGTACCATTGAAATGAATATCAGTGTTTGCTCGCCTAAATACGCCACTAATAATGTTAGCCACGCGAAGTGACTCATTTATCACCTGCACAAATGTCATCCCTTTATTATGATGTGAAAAACCCCACTGTTACTCTCAAGAAATGTGGCGCCATTGTGCTTTTGGCGTGATATAGAAACCATTTTAAGAATATGGGGCATTCAAATCCTTACAGATTGGGTGAATGTCATTGACTTGTAATCACTCCACTCTAGGGGTTGGTTTTCGCCTTTCATCTTTGTCATATTTTCATGCTCTTCCTGTAAAGTTACCAAGACATCTGAGTAAATAACACAGGTCTGGAAGCAGAATATCACTGGAAACAATGAGATAACGTCCTCTGGCTTAATAATAATTTACTGAAAGCAATAGATCTACAAGAGGTTCAGATATTAAGCCCCAGAATGGTTTCTGCTAAGCATTCTCACTTTTTATGTTAATGTTAGATTGGACAATGTTGGAGTACAGGCAGATAAAGATCAGTCAACATCACATCCGTCCGAAACCAGGATGCTAATAGTTAGAAACAAATTAAAGAATAATCTTGTAATTAACCAAACTATTATCTGAATTAAGAAACTGCAGTTGAGGTCGACCCAAAACAGCAAGACGGCAGCACAATTTTTCTGCTGGACGAGAGATGATGCATAAAAGGTTTACCTAACCAATCCCCCAATTATAATAAGACATTACGAAATCGGTTGACAAAATCCACCCAGTCTCCGACCTTATTTGACAGTACCCACTACCACACGTGCACAAGAATTGACAAATTACCAAACAATTTCCATACCTTGAGCTGCGCCAGCGCCGCCGGCGTCTCGGTGAGGAACTTGACGGCGACTGTCATGAGGACCGACGTGGTCTCGTACCCAGCAACCAGCAGGGACAGGCAGAAGTCGACCATCTCCTCCTCCGAGAAGCTCCCACCCTCCGCCTGAATAAGCTCCTCCACCATGTCCTTCTTCCCTTCCATCTCCTCCTGCACTCCACTGTCCTCTCCTCTCTCATCCATCCTCTTCCTTATCACCTCCCTCAGCGCTCCGGCCACCTTCTTCCTCGACTGAAGCAAATCAGATAGTAGAAAATTACGGCAAACGCACATTAACAGCAGAGACCAATTTGTGCAAAAGGCAATGTGCATATGAAAGTGAAGGGGTGAAGGCAAAAGGACGAGCACCTTGAGGGCCTGGCCGTATGTGGTGAAGGGGAGGAGTGAGGCGAAAGGGAAGGGGATGGAGAAGAAGCCGTCGATGAGCTTGACGTACTCCCGGCGGAGGCTCTCGGTCCAGGGCCCGGGGTCGATGCTGACGAGCTGCTTGACGGTGAGGTTGAAGGTGATCTTCTTGGCCTCGTCGAGGAGGCGTACGGTGGCGACGGGCTCCCACTGGCGCATGGTCGCGAGCACGAGGCGGTCGATGTGCGCGAGGAGGGGTGCTGAGGCGGGGCGTCCGAGGCGGGTAAGGGTGAGGGAGTGGAGGCGCTTGTGCGCGGCTCCGCGGGTGAGGAGCAGAGAGCGGTCGCCGAGGAGCGTGGTGATGGAGGAAGGGTAGCTGCAGCTGACGGAGCGGCCCTCGGCGGCGAGGAGGAGGCGATTGAAGGCCGGGTCGGCGGAGAAGACGGTGCGCTCGCCGAAGATGTGGGTGGTGAACACACCGCCGTGCCGCGCCACGCGCTCGTCGATGAAGGGCTCCGGGTTGGGCGTCTTGTACGCCGAGATTAGCCGCAGCGTCTCGCCAATCAGGGGCAGTGCCGTGCTCCCCGGCGGCAGCCGCGGCCTCTGCTTCCGGCCCCCAACCACGCGCCTCGCAAGGAACCATCTGAATACCAGCGCGAAGACGACAGTAGCAGCCGCGGAGGCGAGGAGCTGCAACGCGCCGGCGTCCATGGCCATAGGTGTGGCCATGGCCGTGTGCGTTTTGGCTTGGTTGGGTGGGGAGTGGGACTGGGATTGATGACGCTGCGACAGCCAGAGGAGGGGGGAGAGGCATGTTTGGGGGCTTTTCTATGTGGGTTTATATAAAAACAATTGGAGATGAGAGCTTGAGGAAAGGGATTTTTTTACAAATATACACCTCTGCATTTTACGATGGCTAAAAATATCCCTCACCAAAAACAATTGACAAATCTACCCTAGCGGAAAGTGGAATAAATGACACGTGTCACATTCCGCCACAAAGGCTGACGGAGCAGACATCCCGCCAACCCCACTGGCGGAAGGTGTTTCCCGCCATTGCTGCTGGCGGTAAATGGCAGGATCAGGTCAGGGTCGGATGGAATCTAAAATTAGCACATAATTAACTACCTCCTATTAATGCTCGCATGATATCAGCGTCATGCATAGCAAAAGAAATTAACGATCTCTGCATGCACCAGACCTTTTGTCGTTAAATTAATCATCCCACAAGAGTGCAGCTGCATGCTGTGGTCCAGCGAACATGGCAGTAAACACGATCAGCGCCATTTTTTTGTTAAACCATGTGGTCTCACCACATTCAGTCTAATCACTTGGCTGGAGGCCTTTCCGCCACCACAGTCGGGCGGGATGTAAGCTCCGCCAATCGCTCTGGCGGAAGGAGTGATGTGTCACTTAGCTAACATTCCGCCAGGATAGTTTTGCCAATTTTATTCGGATGAGGGTATTTTCAGCCATTGCACTGTGCAGAGGGTTATATTTGTATAAAAATCGAGGAAAGGCAATGGATAGAGAAAACTAGGTGCTCTGGTCCAAAAGAGGAATGTGTGTGCAGTGGCCATGTTGTTGGGGGAGAAAAAGGATGTACACAATGATTTTTGGTAAAACAATGGCATAGCGCTTTTCTGCAAATCTCAATTGTACGAATACCCTATAATAATCGACTATATAAAATCTCACCAGATTCTTGCAGTGCAACTGTAGCAGATGTAAACATCATTTCTGTCTGCAGGCTACATTTATAGTGAGGTGGGGATGAACATGATTAGATACTGATCCAACAGGTTATAAAGCTGGACGAGACTTAATATATTTCAGTTCGACGTTCCGGAAAGTGTCTTCGTCTTTCGAGCACCAGTGTTCTCTTTGTTTAAAAAAATTAAAATCATATTCTACAGATTTCAAATATCTGGAAAAAAAATCTCGGACATGATCAATATCCCATAAGCATGAAAAATGTGATATGAAATTCTTTATATTGTAGCCTACACAAAAATAACAAATCTGATAAAACTTGGGATTTGAAAACATACTTGAACATATCTACACTCTTGTCATTTTTGTACAGCTCAGAATATAAAGTATTTGAAATTGATAGTCTGCACGTTTGTGGGATAAATCATGGGCTACACCCAGATATTTTTAATATATTTTAGGGCTCACAAATATGATCTTCATTTTTTTTAAATAGCAAGAGCATTGGAGCCCGCGAGCCAAAAATCTCCACTCTTCGACATCCAAGTTAATAAGTCAAGCTTTAGGAATCAGGGAATTGTGGACCAGTCTGCCCGCCGTCGGATCATGTGTGAGTTGAAATTGTTCGTCCGATCAATTCTAGAGCTCGCGAGGGAGGTGCAAGAGAGGCGCGGGAGGAGGGAGGGGGGAGGGGGAGGGTTGGGGACCGGTTGATGGCTTATTGACAAATATATTGTTTGTATTATTAATGTACATATTAATATTATTGAAAAGAAGGGTTACCAGAACCTATGCATCCATTAGTATAGGTAACAATTTTATTGTTGAGTCTTAAATCATATACTCACAAAAAAGTAATACATATAAAGTTTAGGAGAGACCAGTTGATGGCTTATTGACAAATATGTTGTTTCTATTATTAGTGGAGACATTAATATTAATATGCGTATGCCACCATTCTATTGCTGAGTCTTAAATCATATACTCACGAAAAAGTAATACATATAAAGTCTAAGGACCATATAAATCACTATATGAATAAGGGAGTTGCAAGAGAGGAGCGTGGGGTGGAGGGCAGCTTGAACGGACATTTATTGTCCTAATATTTTTTGGTGTTCGTTAACAACATAAGGATCATTTTATGTGCGTTAATATCTACAGGTCAATCTAATAAAAAGAGAAAAGGTTATAACATAGTGGGAAAATCCCTGGATAAAACTGAGGTTTCCTGAAGAATCCAGACCGGAGTCTCCGGTGTGGTTTGGAGTTTCCCCGAAAGTCCCCGGAGTGGACTCAAGATGCAGCCCAGGGTCATTCTGTGTTGGGGTCCGGAGACAGACCGGATGTTGGCCGGAATCTGCGGTGTGGTTTCTCAGACCAGAGTTTCCGGTGTGAAAACACCGGAGTCTCCAGTGTCCCCAGACTGGAGTTCCTAGCAAGTCTCCGGACTAAGCGACAAGACAAGGGCCAAGACATTCTGATAGGCGGTCCGAAGATGGGCTAGGATATCCGGTGTAGACCAGAGTCTCCGGTCTGCAGACCGGAGTCTCCAGTGTGGAAGTTCCCCAACGGGCAGAAAACGGTCAGGAGTTGTGGACGCTATAAATAGAGGACTTCATCTTCTACCTCTAGCTGTTTGTTCTAGAAAAGAAAAGCATCACCATTAGAGCCACCAAAACTCCAAGATCTCTTCATCCAACCACTCAAAGTCGTTGATCTTTGGGGAATCGAAGGAGGAGGCCTTGATCTACAGCTTTACCAAAAGAGATCTTTACTTCCCCCTCGTTCACTTGAGGGCCCCTTGCTCTAGGGTTTCGTTGGAAACTCTAAGCCTTGTTTTGGTTCTTACAAGCTTTTCTTTGATTGTTGTGACAGCTTGTTTGGATTCGGGAGCCTCCAATTAAGTTGTGGATGTGTGCCTCGAACTTGTTGTAAGGGTGCCGGCTACCACCTTGAAGGTTGCCGATATAGTAGAAGCGTGAATCGATCCCCTTGGGGTGAGGTTCACTGGAGAACAAGGGAGGCCTCTCGTGGCGTTGGTGGTTTGATACCACCCCCTCTCCAAATGCAGACGTACTTCCCCTCAAAAGGAAGGAATTACGGGAAATAATCCTTGTGTCTCTGTGTTCTTCATTTCGGTTACTTATATCCTTTACCACACCTTACTTGTATCTTGTTCTTTCTTAGTTAGTTGTGCTAGTTTGGCATATAGGTAAATTCACCTTAGTTGCATATCTAGGGAATTTACCTTTTGTGTCAAACCCTAACTTTAAAAAGAGTAAAATTTGAAGTAGCACCTATTCACCCTCCCTCTAGGTGCCCATACGATCCTTTCAATTGGTATCAGAGCCTCATCTCTTTATTCGGGCTTAACCGCCTAAGAGAATATGGGCAACCCAGAGGAAGGTGGAAAGGGTGAGGCTAGCACTTCGATGACCATGGTAGATCTCAAGAAGTTGGAAACAACCTTGAGCTCTATCCTGGGCAACGAAATCCAACAGTTGTGTCAACTAGTTGAGCAACTTGTTAAGGAAAAGTCAGCCTCACCACCTTCCTCTCAAGAGGAAACACCTCCTAACCCTAAGGTAAATGCTCCAGCTAAGCCAACAGGTGAAGAAGTGGGGGATGGACATAATTCCACTAACTCCACCACCAACAAGGGTGATGGGAAGGAAGAGCACCATGCGGTTCCCGGATGGTACTCTCCCGATCCCCTCATCCCTCATCCCCATATAAATAATAGAGGTGACCCACCCAAGTTAGCTCCACATTCTTTTGCTCAATGGCAAGTTTTGATGAAATCTCATGTGCGTAGCTCTTGCATTGAGTTGTGGAACATTATATAAGAAGGACTCAAAATTGAGGATCCAGCCAACTTGACAAGAAGGGAAGTGGCCAATAGTCAACTCAATGCCACCACCTTGCACATGATTCAACTTGGATTGGGGCAAAAGGACTTTCCTCATATTGAGCACTTTAATACCGCCAAGGAAGCTTAGGATGCTCTCACTGATTTATTTGTTGGGAATGAGAGCATGAGAAGAAATAGATATGATGCTTTTAGCAATGAAGTCGAAGGCTTCTATATGAAGGATGGTGAGGATCATGAAGACATGTATCGAAGACTCAAATTCACTACCACCGCCTTCAGAAATGTTGGTGCCTCTCATATTGATGATACTTGGATCAAGAGAAAGTATGTGAGTGCGCTCATGCCCTTCGAGCCCACTGACTTGCAGAGTCTCCAAGGAAGATACAACTACCATCTCATGACCTCCAATGAAGTTATGCAAGAGATGATCGCCTTCAAGGTTGCTGCCAAGAATGCCAAGGATGCCCGGGCTCGTGCCATTGGAATAAGCAGTGGTGTCAACCTTGCCTTGAAGGCCAAAGTTGTGGAGTATGAAGAATAAGAAGGTAGTGATGATGCACTCTCCATGAGCCACCCCGAAGATGCCAAGGTTGCCCATGGTGAATACATGGCCTTTTATGCGAGAAACTTCTGGAAAGATCCCGCCAAGGCTGTAACATCCCAAATTTTACGATTGCAGATGTTACTAGAAGCATGCATCGTATCTTTTGCATCATGGCATCACACAATAAAAGCCGCATCAAATACTTTCCCTAAACCCTATAGTCATATAAAGACAAAAATGGGTTAAACAAAAACTAACCTCCTAAACCTTTGCAAAAGTGTTATTTTATAACCCCATAGTAATCTCCTTCTTTTTACAAAATTTCAGAGACAAATTTCATTATTTTTGGAGTCCATTTGCAAAAGTTATAAGACAAATAGGAAAACAGAAAATAAAAAGAATAACTACAAAAAAAGGGAGAACTAGCCTAACCGGGCCAGCCGAGCCGACCAACCCCTATCTACCACACGAGCCAGGCGCAGGCGGAGCACAGCAGCAGCAGCAGCCGCATGGGCCGACCCAGCAAGCGCCGCCAGCTGCCGGCCCGCTACCCCCCTCGCGCCATTGACGCCTCGGCCCCACCCGTCATCCCCTCCCCTCACCGTGTCCAGGACGAACACGACGCACAGCTGCGTCGGGGCCGACCTTCCCGGCCGATTCGGAACGGAATCCGTGACCCTCGCGCCAAGCCAGGCCGCCTATAAGTACCCTCGGCACGCCTACCAAACACCCTAACTTTTTCTTCGCTAATCGCCACCGGGCTGCCGCCTTGGAGCTCGAAACCAATCTTGCCGGAGTGCGCCACCGCCAAGCTCGACGGACAGGGTTCGAGGCCACCTCTCCCCCTTATCTCTCCCTCTCTGTCTTCCCCTTACACTACCGCATGGATTCACCCTTTTTCCCCTTGAACAGAGCCCCGTGCCGCCCCTAATTGGTCGCCGGAGCCTCGCCGGGGAAGGAGGAGACGGACGGAGCTTCACCGCGAGCCTAGGAAGAGAGAGCCCCTGCCGTCCGTGCTAGAAGGATCACAAGAAGGAGCTGCACCCCGTCATCCACACCACCGCCTCGGGGGACCACCAGACCACCACCGAGCGTCTCCACCCGACGCGCCGCCGCTGTTCATCGTCGTCGACGAGTCATTACCGCCGCGGGTGAGTTCCCTCTATCCCTGCCCGTTAGATGACGATCCGGCGGTGTAGATTAGATCGTCCTAGCGAATCGGTACCGCCCTATCGCATCGTGCCGCGTGGCAGTGCCGCATCAGCACGCTGAGTCAGCGCCGCGTCGGCTGGCCGACCCAATCCCGAGCCGCCACTTGTCGCCGCGTAGCTGGCCGCCCGTTCTGTTTTTTTAAATAGGCAGGAATCGTTTTAATCTTGTTTAATTCATAGTAAATCAATTACTTGTCCAAAAATTACGTATAATATACCGTTGGATTCGTAAAATTGAGTAGAACACAGATCTTCAATAATATTGCTGGTTTACTGTAGTAATCTTGTGGTAGGATTTAAAGTATAGATTGGAGTATTTTAATTCTAGAAAAATATCCGTAACTTTGTTTTAGTTGATTCTTGTTGCGTTGGACTTGTATCTACGAGATCTACTGCGGAAAAATTGGTATACCATGCTTAGAGTTTTTAGATCTGTTTCGAGGTAGATTGGAAGTGTAGATCCATTTATGAGCATATTTAATTAAGTATTAAACCAAAATACTTAAAATCTGTGGGAAGTCGATACTAATGACATCCCCAACTCAAAAACACCCCTGAATAAAACCCTTGGTCGAAATTGAATCCATCTTTGCATATTACCATGTTGCATGCATGCATAATTACCTTCGTGGCATTGTTTTGTGCAAGTTGTGATTGGATCTATGTTTGTGTTTCGTTAGATTGTTCGGAGTGTGCTGAGGAGTACTGTTGTGTAGAGTGCTGCTAGGATCAAGGCAAGTTACACCACTTGTACATATTATGTCCCAGTTTTTGACTATGCATGTTTTACTCTTCAAATCTTGTAGTATGCATGTGTAGGTCTTTAGTAGATTTTCTTAGTATTATTTTTGTAAGTGCGGTTTTGTAGTATGCCATGAGTAGCTTTATACTTAGAAATTTTTGTCCTAATAGGTTTCCCCTGTTTTTGCTAAGTATTGCTCGCTATGCTATATATATATACTAAGTACCGTTGGGGGGTTCGAAAGACTCAAAAAAATTCTAAGTATGAGAGATCTCTTGAGCGAACTTTTCTTCTCAAAACCCACTTCAAAATAAAACTAAGTTTTCTTCTAGGTATAATGGTTGTCGGGTCAATGAGTGGATATTTGGTGGAGGACGGCCGCCTAGGAATCAAAGAAGTCTGCCATGTTTCAGAATTCGGAAGCTTCCAGTGCAACCACAATACATATGGGCTCTGTCTTGGCTTAGTACTTAGTGGGAAACCTCACCAGGGTACCAACATTTGGAGGTTCTTGGCATGGTTGGATCCAGCTGGTAGAGGGGCTGCTAAGGGAAGGCTTCGCCATGGTCTTGTCTGTAAAAGGACTTGATCGTGGATTGTGGGGAAAGTGCACAAACTCTCGAGAGTATTGCAATCTGATCGATCAGCCGAGTTCACGGAAAAGAACACTTTGAGCATCTGAAGGATGGAGCCTCTGAAAGATCTTCCTCTCTCTTTTCCAAACTTAAGGTTTTATAAACCCCAAGGCGTGAGTAATATCGCCATTGGGTGGGATTTTGGGGACTTGGTGCGTAATATCCAAGTGCTAGGTTGATTGGACACTTGGTGAGTAATATCCACGTGTTCCACTCGACCCTATACTACTTAACAATGTTTACAAAGTAGGGTAGACTCTTCCTCTTTTCTTCTTACTTAGAGAAAAATGGCCTTATGCAAAAGGACCCCAAAGCCTACACTTAGCCTTGCATGTAGAGATAGTCTTATTCTTTCCTTGGTGTAATTTGCCAATACATTTAAAGTATTGACCCAACTTGTTGGTTGCACGTCTTATGTGCAGAATCCGAAGACTAAAAGGTGCGTAGGGATCACGGGTCTTCACGCAACTAGCCTGAGGCGTTGATGGACTCAAGATTTACTTAGTTTCCGCTATTTTATTTGAGCTAGCTATAAGCTATGCAAGTTGTAATAAATATACTCTAGATTATTCGTGTAATAATGACTTGTGTTTTACATGATATTCATCGACTGTGAAGTGCTAGCTATTGATCTAGGGACTAGCATGTTAATCACAGGGACTTAGGATCCTTACGATCCGAGGTCACAACAAAGGCCAAGATGGAGATGCAATGAAGAAGAAACCCAAGTGGTAGAAAAGAAAATGCTACTAGACTAAGAACTTGCTTCAACTATGGTGACCGCTACCATTTTGTTGTTGGATGTCCATATGAGAAGATAGAAGATAATGGTGGTGCACTCATATTGACGAAAAATCCAAAGTCCCCTTTCAAGAAGCCTTTCCACAAGAAGAATGCCACCAACAAGAAGTCCGGTGACATTGCTTTGATAGCACATGAAGAATTCTCTTCCGATGATTAAAAGGAGGAGGAAGAAGAAGAAACAAAGAATGGTGTGGCTGCCATTGCCACTACCTCTTCATCCACCTTCTCCCTCTTTGATTCCCCAAATGAGAACATCTCCAAAAAGAACGTCACTTGCCTTATCGCAAGAGCATCAGAGGTATCATCATCTCCTCTCTCCACCTCTATTATCAATGATGAAATGGATGATGATATAACTCTTGAGGTGAAGGAAGAACTAGTTGCATTCAATACTTTCATGACTAACTTGCAAGGGGAGCACAAGAAACATTTTGTGAATCTCTTGAATCAACTTGCCCACACGCAAGAACTTATTGATGAGAGATGCAAACTTGGGAGAGAGCACATGGTTGAGATGGAGGCTCTTACTAATGCCCTAGAAGAAGAGCAAGAGACTAGGGTGTCTCTTGAATAAAAATTTGAAGGCCTTGATGAGGAAAATGTTAGAATTATTGCTAAATTCATTAAGGAACGTGATCATGCCATTCCTAAGTACAAAAAGGCTAAAAAGGACAAGATCGAGTTTGGTGTTGTTCATGACAAACTTGCCGAGGATTTTGAGAGACTTAACAAGACCCACAAGGTCTTGGAAAGTGAACTCTTGACTCTCACAAAGTCTCGTGAACAACTTCAAACTCAATTAACTAATGTTGCTTCACCTAGTATTTTCATTCCCTATAGTAGTACAAATATCCTTGAAGAAAATGCTAGGTTGAAGGGGGAGCTTGCTAAGGCCACCTTCCCCCAAGGTAACAAGTCTCTTGATAACCTTTTGAGTAAGCAAAGGTAAAATAATGAGAAAAGAGGTCTTGGCTATGTATCCAAAGCCAAGAAGAAGAACAACAAGAAGGCCACGCACAAACAAAAGACAAGACCATTGTGGGTAGTAACACTCCAAGTGGCAAAACTATGTCACAAGATGACTTTACGGGAAGTGCTTACCCTCACTATGTCTTAATGCGTAATTCTTATGGTGATGTTTATGCACAATATGTTGGTCCATATGATGGTTATATTGCTTGGTTTATTTGGGTTCCAAAAACCCTTATCACTAACAAAACAGGACCCATTGAAAAATGGGTACCTAAAAAACTAGCTTGATCTTTTGTGAACTATACTTCCGGAGGGTCAAAATGGGTGCTTGATAGTGGTTGCACAAGTTATATGACCGGAAGCAAGGCAATAATGACAGAGATAAGGGCAAATCAAGATCATATAACCGTCACATATGCCGATAAGTCAAAATCTTAGGTAATGGGTCTTGGCAAAGTTGTTGTTGCACACGATGTTACTCTTGTGGACATCATGCTTATTGAGACTCTTGGCTATAACTTACTCTCAGTTCATGCCCTAGGCAAGATGGGTTTCGCCGTCTTTATTGATAATGATATTGTGGTACTCTTGTCGAGCAAGACTCTAAAGGTTGCTTTTGTTGGGTACGTCGAAAATGACTTGTATGTGGTGGACTTTTCAGGGGAAACCACTACAAGTGCGATGTGTTTATTCGGAAAGGCCGATGTGGGGTGGCTATGGCATCACCGACTAGCCTATGTCAATATGAGAACTTCACAAAGCCTCCACAAGGGTGGCCATATTGTGGGACTAAAGGAAAATGTTTGTTTTGATAAAGATCGTGTTTGCAGGGCTTGTGTTGAAGGAAAGATGCATGATTCTCCCCACAAGCCAAATAACATTATAAAGTGAAAGAGGATCTTGGAGCTTCCTTCATGTGGATCTCTTTGTTCCTCCATCTCATGCTAGCCTTGGTGGGAAGAAATATTGCTTGGTGATTGTTGATGACTACTCAATATATTGATGGGTATATTTCTTCAAGTTGAAGAGTGAGACCCAAGAATACTTCATCGACTTTGTCAATATGGTTCAATGTAATATAGTGTGCATGTGCTAACAATAAGAAGTGGCAACGACACCGAGTTCAAGAACTACACATTAAATGGATTTCTAAGTGATGAGGGGATAAAACATCAATATTACGCTTCATATACCCCTCAACAAAATGGTGTAGCTGAGAGGAAGAACCGACCCTTAATGGATATGGCAAGGTCCATGTTGGCAGAGTTTAAGTCTCCATACAATTTTTGGGCAGAGGCAATCTCCATCGCATGTCATGCATCAAACTGGCTCTACCTCCTCAAAGAGTTGAACAAGACACCATATACAATACTTACTAGTAACAAGCCCAACATTTCATACTTTCGGGTGTTTGGTTGTAATTGTTTCTATCTCATAAAAGGTGTTTGTTTGTCCAAATTTGATTCCAAAGCTTTAGAGGGTATTTTTGTTGGCTATGGTATCGATCCCCACACTTATAGAATCTATGATAAACTCTCTGGAGTTGTCATAGAATCTTGTAGTGTGGTTTTCGAAGAATATGATGGCCCCCAAGCGAGGCATGTTGATGTTTGTGATGTAGATGATAAAATACCTCAAGATTCCATAAGAAGAATGGGTGCAGGATTCATTCGCCCTGTTGAGGAACCCCTTGTGGCAGATCGAGAAGAACTATGCTCTACTCAAGTGAAGCCCTCATCTTCACAACTTCAACAAGGTCCTAGCATTGAGGGAAATGATGACCCAAGCCAAAGTCAAGATGAGAACCCTCACCATGTTGATCAGGTTGAATGCTCTAAGCTGAATTGTCTAGTCTCTCCACTGGCCGGATTATCCAGCCATGTGCAATAAGTTGCTCAAGGCAGATTTATTCAATCATCCATAAGGTCATCTCGAAGCCTTTCAAGTAGCATGCCTGATCAAGACCAAGATCAACCTGTACCTCATGTTGATGAAGTTGAACCCATTGTTGATCAAGGTCAAATTGATGGTCAAGACAAGGACCAGAATGATGAAGTGATCCCCACAAGAAACAACAAGGAGATCGAAACTCGTTGCAAAGCTAGAGGGACAGAATGTTAGAAAGAAGAGACCACACTCTTGAGAATGTTCTTGGTGATCTAAGGAGTGGTATGTTACTCGAGCTCAGTTGAAGAATTTTGGTGAGCATCAAGCTCATATATCCATGATGGAGCCAAAGAAAGTGTGGGAAGCCCTGAAGATTCAGATTGGATAGAAGCAATGCACAAAGAGCTCAACAACTTCTAGAGAAACAAAGTATGGAAGTTAGTAGAAAAGCCGAAGGAGTACCGCAATGTTATTGGCACTTAATGGATATTCAAGAACAAGCAAGATGAACATGGTATAGTTGTGAGGAACAAGGCAAGATTGGTAGCACAAGGGTTCTCTCAAGTTGAAGGCATTGATTATGGAGAGACTTATGCTCCCGTGGCTTGCCTTGAGTCCATCTATATCCTTCTTGCATATGTTGCACATCATAATTTTAAATTACAACAAATGGATGTGGAAAGTGCTTTTCTAAATGGTCCACTGCATGAGTTGGTTTATGTTAAGCAACCCCCGGGTTTTGAGGATACCAACTTCCCAAACCATGTCTACAAACTTGATAGGGCGCTCTATGGACTTAAACAAGCTCCATGTACTTGGTATGAGCACCTTAAAGAGTTGTTGTTAGACCGTGGATTTGAGGTTGGAAAAATTGATCCCATTCTTTTTATTAAGAAGGTTAATGGGGAGCTTTTTGTTTGCCAAATATATGTTGATGATATTATCTTTGGCTCATCTAACAAAACTTTTAATGATGAATTCTCAAAGCTTATGACTGGTAGGTTCAAGATGTCTATGATGGGAGAGTTGAGGGTATTTCTTGGTTTTGAGATCAAGCAAATAAGGGGAGGAACCTTCTTTAATCGAGCCAGGTATACTCAAGACATGCTCAATATGTTCAATATGAAGGAATTAAATGGATATCCTACTCCCATGGCAACCAAGACTCATCTTGAGCTTAACCCTAATGGTAAAGATGTTGATCAAAAGGTATACCGATCCATGATTGGTTCTTTGCTTTACCTATGTGCATCTAGACCCGATATTGTGTTAAGTGTAGGAGTGTGTGCAAGATATCAAGCGGCTCCTAAAGAAAGCCACTTGATGGCGGTCAAAAGAATCTTTCGATATTTGGTTCATACCCCAAACTATGGTGTGTGGTATCCTAGGGGCTCAACATTCTCTCTTTGTGGATACACTGATTCGGACTGGGCTGGTGATAAGGATGATAGAAAATCAACCTCCAGGGTGTGCCAATTCCTTGGTAGGTCCTTGGTGTGTTGGTCTTCTAAGAAGCAAAATTGTATATCTCTCTCCACCACCGAGGCTAAATATGTGGCTGCTTCTAGTGCATGAACCCAATTGTTATGGATGAGGCAAACTTTAAAGGAATATGGTGTCCATTGTGACAAAGTGCCTCTTTTATGTGACAATGAAAGTGCTCTCAAGATTGCCTGCAATCCGATGGATCACACAAGGACAAAGCATATTGAGATCCACCATCATTTCATTAGAGATCGTGTTTCCCGAGGAGATATTGAGCTATCTTATGTATCAACCAAAGACCTACTTGTAGATATATTCATGAAGCCACTTGATGAAGCAAGGTTTTGCTATTTAAGGAATGAGCTAAATATCATAGATTCAAGAAGTTTGACTTGATCATTTTGCATACACACCTGATCATTGTTTGGTTTAGGTGCAGGCATGGATATAGGGGTAGTGCAGTTCTAATCCATTAGGTTATCCCTCCCCCATAATGCCAAAATTAAGAAAATAAATTATATTAGTATCATTCTTTTTTATATGAAAGCTTCATAGATGAGTAGTGGCTATGAACCCAAGGATAATTCTTCACGGTGTCATGCCTCACACTCTTACATGGTGGCCTCGGCCACCACCCTCTTTGTCACAAAGAGTTGGTTCTTGGTTTGATTAAATTGGAGTTTCACTTGACCTTTAATTAAGTTGGTTTTTAGTGCCTATTTGGTTATTCATAGTTTGTAATATAAACCTAAGCCATTTACTCTCCCTAAACACTTTCCATCTCTCATATATGTCCCAAATATTGAATCTGGCATTTTTGGTCGAAGAGGGATGGAGATTCTGGTGTGCAAACATCTGGGAAAATTTTAGGTTGTGACTTAAGGGAGCGGGGTGAAAGAGTCACACAGGACTCTATCTGCCACCCCGACTCCCACCCATACACCCATCGCCTCCTCCTCCAAAACTGCCGCCCGGAGGCTGTTTTGCCATCGCGATCCGCCGTGCCGCCGACCTACTCCACCCCTAGGACATTCCCCACTGATGGAATCACTCAAATGGACAGATCTGGTACCTTTCTTCTCACCATGAACCTAGGGTTCATCCCCTTCGCTTATTTTGAGTTTTGTACTAATTTTGCTCACTAGAACCACATGCTTGCATGCACTCTATCACATTAGCCTCATTTACTTGCCCGATATGGTAGAATCAATCCCACCTGCAGTCTCCTTGTGCAATCCGAAATCTCCAGACTGGAGATTTCGGTTGGTTAGTCCGGAGACTCCAACCCAGGCTAGAGACTCTGGTCTGTCTAACAGGAAACTCTGGTCTAGGCCGGAGATTCTGGTGTTGCACACCGGAGACTCCGGTGTTGATTGCCTCTAGCACATCTGGCAAAGTTTTAAGGGTCTTGCTTTTATCTCTCGAACATATGTGCATACCTCCATGCTATCGCCCTCACTCTATATTCACTGGTGGCTTTGGGTCTCGTCCTGGTCGCCCCAAAGCCAAGTCCAAAAGGGTAGATCCTCGGTTTGATGAGGAAGCTAGTCAGTATGTGACCCCGCCATCCAACCGCAGGCAGCAGCTCAGAGATGTTGAATACATGAGGAAGAACCAAGAGCGCATAGAGGAAGGAAATCGCGCCAAGAGGGCTAAGTATGACAATTTACAATCCCTTGCCCATATGACCAAGAAAGAGTATCGTGCACTACACAAGACAAACTTCTATGAGATGCCAAGGACCAGTGATGACCCTTGCTATTGGAGAAGGGAGCAAAAAGTATTCATGCAAGATATCTATCTCAAGCTCACCAAGTCCCATGTCTGCCCTCAAAGGTATATGGACCTTGAGTACATGCGTGCCAACGACTACTTTGTAGATGATGTGTGGATTACTGAGAAACTTGGACTACATGGACTCTTTGAGCTCCGAGAAAATTACAACATTCCCCTTGTCCAGCAACTCTATGCAACCGTTGTGTTTGGGACTGGTCAGGCAAGGACCATGACTTGGATTACTGGCAATGTCCACTGCACTGCAAACTTCTTTGACTTTGCCAGGGTGATCAATGAGACTTTGTAGGGTGTGTCCATTCATGTTGGGCACCGTATGCATGATGTTGCTCTTGGCGAGAGCTGAAGGAAATATGCCCTGAGAGGCAATAATAAAGTTGTTATTATGTATTCCTTGTATATGATAGATGTTTATTTTGCATGCTATAATTGTATTGATAGGAAACATCAATACATGTGTGTTTAATAAACAAAAAGGGTTCCTAGTCATGCCTCTCTTATAGACTAGCTTGTTGATTAACAGGATGATCAAGGTTTCCTGATCATGGACATTGGATGTTGTTAATAACAAGGTCACACCATTGGTGGAATGATGTGATGAACATTCATCCGAAGTATAGCATTACGATCAAGTCATTATGTTTATATTGCTATAACATCATACGAAGTAATCTTTATCCTTAGACCATGCGATCATGTTAATTGCTAACACCGGAAGAGTATCTTGATAACATCAAACGTCACACCGTAACAGGGTGACTATAAAGATGGGTTCAGTGCTGAAAGGTGTTATGTTGAGGCTCATGGATCAAGAGTGAAATTTGTCAATCCAGATGACAGATAGATATACTCTGGGCCCTCTCGGTGATATCACATTAGGATAGCTTGCAAGCAAGTGATGTGATCACTAGAATGTTATATCACGGGAACGAGAAAAGAGTGCATGTCGGTAACGAGATCAAACTAGGTATGGAGATACCGATGATCGAATCTCGGACATGTAATATATCGAGAGACAAAGGGATTTAGTTACAAGCGTTAAAGGTTCTCACGATCACAGGAGTCATCGTTGAATGTGTAGGAGTCAGTACGGATCTCCAGGTCCCACTGCTGATTATTGATCGGAGAAGGGTCTCGATCATGTCTGCATTATTCGTGAACCGTAGGGTGGCACACTTAAGAGTTACCAGACACCATTTTGGAGCACATATGTTTCAGACGAAAGAATTGCAAAGCGCAGGAATTGTTTCAATAGAAACCGGAAATTTTTTCGGGTGAAATTGCAGAAAGTGGTTCTGCATGTGATATTGAAATATTGCAAGGGGCTATATGTGAATGTTTGTTAATTAAAGTAATTAACAAAATTCTTAATAAATTTAATAAAAAGAGTTTTATTAAATGAGAGAGCATTAAATTTGGAGAAATTTAATGCATTTAAAGTGGAGACTTTAAAAGGGAATGTGAAGAGGCATTTTAATGTGGAGGAGTTACCAACACATGAATGGGGGAGGTGAGGGGTCACCCCCCATGCGCCGGCCATGGAGAGAGGGGGCACCCCCTCCTCCTATAAAAGGCCACCCATTCCCTCCTTCATCCACACACCTCCTTGTGAAGGATCTCTCTCCCCCTCTAGAATTATTTCCTCATGGTCTCGGATTAGCAGATACATGTTCCTGGTGGCATTTCGTCTGGAAGGAGTTGCTGCTTCCGCTGGATCGCTGGAGCGAGGAGGTGGAGGTTGTCCGGTGGCTTGAACATGTGTGCGAGTGCGGATGCGCTGCTGAGTTGCGGCGCTCGGACTTCCTCACGATCTTGAGATCGGCAAGTGTACGACTACATCAACCACGAGTTCCTACTCGTTAACAAAGCTCGTTGTCTTCAAGGGTAAGTTCTCCATGGATGTATGTCCACCCGTTGCTCTGTACCTAGTAGATAGATCTTGGCGTGTAGTTCACACCGTAGGAAATTTTTTGTTTTCTATGCTGCAGACCCAACAGTGGTATCAGAGCCTGATCTATGCGTAGGTGCTTTGCACGGGTAGTACACATATGTTTATATGTGGGCGATGATGATCATGTTATTGCATCTTCTATGTACATTTGATATTGGTGGCATAGTGGGATGAAGCGGCCCGGACCAACCTTACATGTCATCGTACATGAGACCGGTTCCACGACTGACATGCAACTTGTTTTGCATAAGTGGCTGGCGGGTGTCTGTCTCTCCTACTATAGTCAATATCTGATTTATAACGAGTTGCTAATAACTTAGTTATCCTTGTTGTGGTTCATGTTCGTAGGTTAGACAGGTTCTATCTCCGAAAGCCCTAAGCCACGTAAAACTTGCAATTGATAAATTAGAGGCGTCTAGTTTAGATCGTTGCTGGGCTAGTGTTTTGATATGGTATTGTTGTAAGTAGATGTATAATAGATACTCTTACAACTCACTTAACGTGTAAGTTCCATAGACCTTGGCCTTACACACAAAGGAATAATAGAGATCATACCACTATGCAAATGATAGAGATCAAATGCATGGACCATATCACCTCACTTCACACATTAGATGTTAGCATCTTATATTGCTAGTTTGGCGCGTTTGGTAGCATTATAAGATGATCCCTCATTTAGATATCAAGATAAAATGTGTTCTTCCTTAAGTATGCACCGTTTTGTGGATCGTGTTTTGAGGCATCACGTGATGACCGGGTGTTCTCGACTCTACGCTTTCATACAACGGGTGTAAGACAGTTTTACACACGCAAATACTAAGGTTCTTACTTGACGAGCCTAGCATGTACAGACATGGCCTCGGAACACGGACCGAAAGGTTAAGCATGAGTCATATAGTTGATATGATGCCCATATAGATGCTCGCCTTTGAAGCTACACCGACTCACGTGATGATCGGACTTGGTGTAGTGGACATGTAATCACCAAAAGAACACGAGGGATGTCGTTTTTGAGTGGGAGTTCATTAGTAATTTGTATTAGTTGAACTCAATCTATCATAAACTTAGTCTAAATATACTTTACAAATTCTGTTGTAGATGGCACCACCTGCTTTTAATTTCAATGTGTTCATGGAGAAAGAGAAACTTGCTGCGAATGGTAGCAACTTTACCAACTGGGCTATGAATTTGAGGATTCTCCTCACTGCTGCACAAAAGCAATATGTGCTAGATGCGCTGCTAGGCCCCCCACCAGCTCCTGATGCCCCTGACGAGGAAAAGAACGTCTATATAACTCGTCAGGAGGACCACAACTTAGTTCATTGCGGCATACTGTATGGGCTAGAGCCAGAACTTCGAAAGCGTTTCGAAAATGGCAATGCCTTTGATACCATGGGAGAATTGAAAATGATTTTCGATACCCATGCTACCATAGAGAGTTATAATGCTACATTAAAGTTCTTTAGCTGCATGATGGAGGAAAATAGCTCCGTTAGTGAGCACGTACTCAAAATGTCTAGGTACGCCGATAAGCTTGTGTCCTTGGGAATAACGATTCCCATTGACTTAGGCATACATCATGTTCTCCAATCTCTGCCACCTAGCTACAAGAGCTTTGTGATGAACTATAATATGCAGGGCATGAAGAAGTCTCTTCCCGAGCTTCTATCAATGCTTAAGACTACAGAAGTGGAGATTAGGAAAGAACATCAAGTGTTGATGATCAATAGGACCACCGGTTTCAAGAAGGACAAGAAAGGCAAGCACAAGGGAAAGAAGGGTGGCAAGTCTGTTGCCGCACCTGAAAAGAAACCCCGAGCTGGCCCTAAGTCTGACACCGAGAGCTACTATTGCAAGGGGACTGGCCATTGGAAGCGCAACTGCCCCAAGTATTTGGCAGACAAGAAGTCCGGCAAGGCAAACAAAGGTATATGTGATATCAATGTTATTGATGTGTACTTGACTAGTACTCGCAGTAGAACCTGGGTATTTGATACGGGATCGGTTGCTAATATATGTAACTCGGTTCAGGGGCTGCGGAACAAGCGACAACTAGCAAGGGATGAGGTCACGATGCGGGTCAGCAATGGATCAAGAGTTGATGTGATCGCCATCGGAACGCTGCCTCTCCATATGCCATCGGGATTAGTTATAAACCTAAATAATTGTTATTTGGTGCCTGCACTGAGCATGAACATTGTATCCGGATCGTTTTTGATGCAAAGTGGTTATTCATTTAAGTCTGAAAACAATGGTTGTTCGATTTATATGAATAATATCTTTTATGGTCATGCACCTGTGTTGAATGGTTTATTTCTGTTGGATCTCGATAGTAGTATTACGCATATTCATAATGTTGATGCTAAAAGAATTAAACTTGATAATGATATATCTACATATATGTGGCACTGCCGTCTAGGTCATATTGGCGTAAACGCATGAATAAACTCCATTCTGATGGAATTTTGGAATCACTTGATTTTGAATCATTTGATACATGTGAGCCATGCCTTATGGGCAAGATGACTAGAACGCCGTTTTCTGGTTCAATGGAACGGGCGACAGATCTATTGGAAATCATACATACTGATGTGTGTGGACCAATGAGTGTGTCTACGCAAGGTGGGTATCGTTATTTTGTTACTTTCACGGATGATTAGAGTAGATATGGGTATATCTATTTGATGAAACACAAGTCTGAAACTTTTGAAAGGTTCAAAGAATTTCAGAATGAAGTGGAAAATCATCGTAACAGAAAGATCATATTTCTGTGGTCCGACCGTGGAGGAGAGTATCTTAGTTACGAGTTTAGCACACATATGAAAGACTGTGGAATAGTTTCACAACTCATGCCTGCCGGAACACCACAACGTAATGGTGTGTCAGAACGTCGTAATTGTACTTTATTGGATATGGCTCGATCTATGATGTCTCTGACTGACTTGCCACTGTCATTTTGGGGTTATGCACTGGAAACCGCTGGATTCATTTTAAATAGGGCACCATCTAAATCCGTTGAAAAGACACCGTATGAATTATGGTTTGGAAACAAACCTAAGCTGTCATTTCTTAAAGTTTGGGGATGCGATGTTTATGTGAAGAAACTTCAACCGGATAAACTCGAACCCAAAGCAGAAAAATGCGTCTTCATAGGATACTCTAAGGAAACAATTGGGTATACCTTCTATCACAAATCCGAGGGCAAGGTCTTTGTTGCCAAGAATGGATCCTTTCTTGAGAAGGAGTTTCTCGCGAAAGGTGTGAGTAGTCGGAAGGTAGAACTCGAAGAGGTTATTAAACCTTCTCTTCATGAAATGGCGAGTAGCGCAACTCCAGAAGTTGTTTCGGAGTTGACTTCACCTAATGAAGAGAGAGCTAATGATATTGATCATGAAACTCCGAAAGAGGACACTACCGAACCTCGCAGGTCAAGCAGGACACGTGCAGCTCCTAAACTGTACGGCAATCCTGTTATGAATTTCATGATTGATGAAATAGATGACCCTGTGACGTATGAAGAAGCGATGATGAGCCCTGATTCCAACAAATGGCTAGAAGCCATGAAATCCGAGATGGAATCCATGTACGAAAACCAGGTTTGGACCTTGGTGGACTTACCTCACGATCGAAAGGCCGTTGAGAATAAATGGATTTTCAAAAGAAAAACTGATGCTGATGGTAATGTAACCATCTATAAGGATCGACTTGTCGCAAAGGGGTTTCGACAAATTCAAGGAGTTGACTACGATGAGACATTTTCTCCCGTAGCGATGCTTAAGTCGGTTAGGATTATGTTAGCAATTGCTGCATATTTCGATTATGAAATATGGCAGATGGATGTCAAAACTGCGTTCCTCAATGGTAATATTGAAGAAGAGTTGTATATGATACAACCTAAGGGTTTTGTCGATCCTAAGGATGCTGATAAGGTGTGCAAACTTCAGCGATCCATCTATGGACTAAAGCAAGCATCCCAGAGTTGGAATCTCCGCTTTGATGAGGTGGTCAAGAGTGAAATTTGTCAATCCAGATGACAGATAGATATACTCTGGGCCCTTTCGGTGATATCACATTAGGATAGCTTGCAAGCAAGTGATGTGATCACTAGAATGTTATATCACGGGAACGAGAAAAGAGTGCATGTCGGTAACAAGATCAAACTAGGTATGGAGATACCGATGATCGAATCTCAGACATGTAATATATCGAGAGACAAAGGGATTTAGTTACAAGCGTTAAAGGTTCTCACGATCACAGGAGTCATCGTTGAATGTGTAGGAGTCAGTACGGATCTCTAGGTCCCGCTGCTGATTATTGATCGGAGAAGGGTCTCGATCATGTATGCATTATTCGCGAACCATAGGGTGGCACACTTAAGAGTTACCGGACACCATTTTGGAGCACATATGTTTCAGACGAAAGAATTGCAAAGCGCAGGAATTGTTTCAATAGAAACCGGAACTTGTTTCGGGTGAAATTGCAGAAAGTGGTTCTCCATGTGATATTGAAATATTGCAAGGGGCTATATGTGAATGTTTGTTAATTAAAGTAATTAACAAAATTCTGAATAAATTTAATAAAAAGAGTTTTATTAAATGAGAGAGCATTAAATTTGGAGAAATTTAATGCATTTAAAGTGGAGACTTTAAAAGGGAATGTGAAGAGGCATTTTAATGTGGAGGAGTTACCACCACATGAATGGGGGAGGTGAGGGGTCACCCCCCCATGCGCCGGCCATGGAGAGAGGGGGCACCCCCTCCTCCTATAAAAGGCCACCCATTCCCTCCTTCATCCACACACCTCCTTGTGAAGGATCTCCCTCCCCCTCTAGAATTATTTCCCCATGGTCTCGGATTAGCGAGATACATGTTTCCGGTGGAATTTTGTCTGGAAGGAGTTGCTGCTTCCGCTGGATCGTTGGAGCGAGGAGGTGGAGGTTGTCCGGTGGCTTGAACGTGTGTGCGAGTGCGGATGCGCTGCTGAGTTGCGGCGCTCGGACTTCCTCACGATCTTGAGATCGGCAAGTGTACGACTACATCAACCACGAGTTCCTACTCGTTAATAAAGCTCGTTGTCTTCGAGGGTAAGTTCTCCATGGATGTATGTCCACCCGTTGCTCTGTACCTAGTAGATAGATCTTGGCGTGTAGTTCACACCGTAGGAAATTTTTTGTTTTCTATGCTGCGGACCCAACAAGAGCAAGACCAAGTTGACACCTCTCTATGGCAGCAAGGGTGTCGTTGGTGAGGCCAAGGGCCTCAAGCCACTCTACAACTTACTGTTGAGGATTTTTGCCACAACATTTCCCCCACTGTTGGCAATGAGGATGCCATTAGATGTGGGCGTGTCAACTTGCAGCACCATGCTCACAAGGTATACTGTGCTAGCCCTGATGATGAAGGATATTCTATTGACATTATGGATTACATTTTTTAGGAGATGCACCATGCTATTCTCTTCAAGAAGTCTCCCCCATATGCTGCTCTTGTGATGAGGCTTATCAGTACTCAAGCCCATGGTTCACCTCTTGCCCTTTCTCCAAATCTTACGGAGCATGCCTTAGTGTCTCTTCAAAAGAAAGGGAGAATGGGTCTAGCTCATAGGTATCCATTTGAGAGTGAGGATGATGAGATTTCTGAGGCTGAGCAGCCTCCCACTCCTCCAAGGGGCTCTCGGAGGAAGAATGCCTCTAATGTTCCCATGGCTCCTGTCACACGTGAGTTTGTTCAGGAGAAGGTCAAGAAGGCGTCTTTCTGGGAGAAGACACTTTGTTGCATGAATGTGGAGATCCGCAAGGGACAACACGACTCCTACAAGAGCAACCGCAGAATTGAGAAACTCCTCAAGGAAATAAAGGCTCAAGGAGAAGAAAAAGAGGAAGGGAGTTTGAATACAATGATGAGAATGGGGCTGAACCATCTGCAGAGTCAGACCACACACTCCCCTTTGGTTCTTGGAATGCTATGAATGCCAGCTTGGTTGATTGGTAGACATTCTCAGAGGTCACTTCTAGTTTTGCACCACAGGGCACTTCCTCCTCTCGCCCTCATGGAAAAGGCCCATAGACTTCTGCTGCTGATGATGACTATGATGAGGATGAGGATGATGACGACGACGATGACTCCGAGTGATCTATTTGGGCCGATAGCGTGGACTTCTCCCTTTTTGGTGTTTCGATGCCAAAGGGGGAGAAGATGTCCATTAGGATCATCCGGGATTTGCATGGGTTGGGGTGTGTCGTATATTTATATTTGAACATTTGCTTTCATTTGGTTCTTGTGAGACTTATTTGGTTCATGTGAAACTATCTATGTGTGTGAACATGTCTATGCTCGTTCCCTTATTGTAATGGTTAAACCTTCCCATGTTTAGTATCTATTACTTGACTTGCATGTATTACATGATTATCTTGTTGCACATCGTCAGGGGGAGCATAGTTATGTCTCTTATTAAAATTTCCATGCAAAACCTCTTGTTGTCATCGAGCACCAAAAAGGGGGAGATTGAAAGGACATTTACTGTCCTAATTTGTTTTGGTGTTCGTTAACAACATAAGGATCATTTTAATATGTGTTAATGTCTATAGGTCAATCTAATGAAAAGAGAAAAGGTCATAACATAGTAGGAAAATCCCTGGATAAAACTGAGGTTTCCTGAAGAATCTAGACCGGAGTCTCCGGTGTTCAGACACTGGAGTTTCTGGTGTGGTCCAGAATTTCCCCAAAAGTCCCCGGAGTGGACTCAAGATACATCCCAGGGTCATTATATGTGGGAGTCCGGAGACAAACCGGATGTTGGCCGGAATCTTCGGTGTGGTTTCTCAGACCGGAGTTTCCGGTGTGAAAACACCAGAGTCTCCATTGTCCGTAGACCGGAGTTCCTGGCAAGTCTCCAGAGTGAGCGACGAGACAAGGGCCTGGACATTCTAATAGGCAGTCCGGAGATGGACCGGAGATCGGTCGGAATCTCCGGTGTAGACCGGAGTGTCCGGTCTACAGACCGGAGTGTCCGGTGTGGAAGTTCCCCAACAGGCAGAAAACAGTCAGCAGCTGTGGAGGCTATAAGTAGAGGACCTCATCTTTTACCTCTAGCTGCTTGTTCCAAAAAATAAAAGCATCACCATTAGAGCCACCAAAACTCCAAGATATCTTCATCCAACCACCCAAAGTCGCTGATCTTTGGGGAATCGAAGGAGGAGGCTTTGATCTACAGCTTCACCAAGAGAGATCTTCATTTCCCCCTCATTCACTTGAGGGACCCTTGCTCTAGGGTTTCATTGGAAACCCTACCCCTTGTTTTGGTTCTTACAAGCTTCTCTTTGATTGTTGTGACAACTTGTTTGGATTAGGTAGCCTCCAATTAAGTTGTGGATGTGTGCCTCGAACTTGTTGTAAGGGTGTCGGCAACTACCTTGAAGGTTTCTGATATAGTGGAAGCATGAATCGATCCACTTGGATTGAGGTTCACTGGAGAATAATGGAGGCTTCTTGTGGCGTTAGTGTTTGATACCACCCCCTCTCCAAATGCATACGTACTTCCCCTCAAAAGGAAGGAACTGCGGGAAATAATCCTTGTGTCTCCATGTGCTTCATTTTGGTTACTTATATCCTTTATCACACCTTACTTGTATCTTGTTCTTGCTTAGTTAGTTGTGCTAGTTTGGCATATAGGTAAATTCACCTTAATTGCATATCTAGAGAATTTACCTTTTGTGTCAAACCCTAACTTGAAAAAGAGTAAAATTTGAAGTAGCACCTATTCACCCCCTCTAGGTGCCCATACGATCCTTTCACAGCTGGTGCCTTATTGACAAATATATTGTTTCCATTATTAGTGGAGATATTAATATTAATATGGGTACATGCAACCATTCTATTTCTGAGTCTTAAATCATATACTCACAAAAAAGTAATGCATAGTAAAGCTTAAGGACCATATCAATCACAGAGCGTTCAAAACAATGCAATATTTTTTGGAAAATGAACATTCAAAATACACTTTGCAAATAGAATAAGGATTTTGTGTAATTTTGGTGAACTTCATATAAGACTTAAATCTAACCTAGTTCTAGTGCAAGGTAGAAATTGTACATTAGAAACAAATGAATATTAGTTTGCTATGCTACTCCCTCCATGATATAAATAGATGTCGTGTTAACATGGTCTTTAAGACATAAATTTGACCATAAATTCATATCCAACATATAGATTAAAACTTAAAAAATATTATACGCTATAATACTTTTTAAGAAAACTATATATATATATAATTTCAAAAATATTATAATAAGCAAAATGTTTCTGTAGTCAATGTCGTACATGTTTGATTGAAATTACATAATTATGATATGGAGGGAGTATAACAATCAAAAAGAGGAGGTGTAATTGGTCGTGTTGGTGCAAGCAGGCATTAGTGTTCTCTCATGCAGCAATACTGTTTGTTGTCACCAGTTATGTCAACGGGATCCTTCATAAATATTTCAAATAATTTACTGTTGTGGACATATCACATCATTTTGCACCAACATGAGAATCTAGTACTATTACGTTAGCCATTAGGTGATCTCTGAATAGTTCGTGAGATAGGTTTGCTTTTTTAGGAGCATGGCCAATTTTATTGCTTATACAATAAGAATTATATCTGGTATCTAGATCCCCCCTCCCTCGCTTCATCTCTCTGACCCTAGTCCCCCTTCTCCACCAACCTCGCCACCAACAGAGGAGCTCCAGGATACTTTCATTAAATCAGGTAAAACCATTCTATTCGACGAATATAAGCATAAATCTTAAGCATTATTGAAAATTCTCTAAACCCTAAACAACCCATAAAACCTAAACATTAAAACCCTAAAACCCTAAATCCTCGACCCATAAACCTTAACCAAGCAGGTAACACCATTATATTCCATGAATATAAGCATAAAGCTTGAACATTATTGAAAATAGAAAACCCTTAACCCCAAACCCTAACCTCCTAACCCTAGAACCCTAAACCCTTAACCCTAAACCCTAACTTCCTAACCCTAGAACCCTAAACCCTAAACCCTTACCAAGCAGGTATAATGCACTTATAGATCAAGATTTGAGATACTTTCATTAAATTGCGATAACGCCATTATATTCCACGAATATAAGCATATATATACAAATTGAACATTATTATTGAAAATTCCCTAAACCCTAACACCTAAACAATCATAAATCCGAAAACCCCGAATAACCCTAAACCCTAAATCCTGAACCCCAAACTCTAAATCATGAACCCTAAACCCCTAAACCCGTAAACCCTAAAATACAAAATCATGAACCCCTAAACCCTCAACCCAAAAAAAAACCCGGACCCTAAACCCTAGGCTATATATAATTTGTGTGAAAATTGGGTCAGTGGGATTTTGAGCCATATTTTGTAGTTGCTTCATGAAAAAAGCCATTGTTGTGCCTTAAAAAATTGAAATAATTTCGAATTTGGAAACTTCCTTTGTAAATAATATTTTTAAATGCCAACACGCACCAACTAGCAAATATGGACATGTTATTATAAACTATAAAAAAGATATGGCCATGACCTTCGTCATCTGGTTTGAAAGCCTTGCATATTCATACATGGTACTCCATATATTGTGAAACAAGTTTTTTTCAAAAGTTATCAAATTTTAAGATTATATTTTTTCCATGGAAACTAGCTAGTGCACATAGTGAGACACCAAGAGAGAAAAGAATGGTTGTATTTCACTTTATATTTTGTTTCTTTGTTTTTTTTAAATGGTCGAAATTTGGTGTCATTACGATTCATATCAAAAAGTTGAATCTTGTGAAACTCTCCATGGTTCTCCAATATTTGACTAGTTGGTACCTTTGAATTATTTTTAAAAAGTCAAGAGCAAGCTATATCACACACTTTGTAGTTCAAAATTAGATATACTTAATTCAGATTGTCAAAGATTCATTTTATTGCATAGATTTAGCTAGGAAGTTTGGAAATTCATGAAAGTAGGACATTATCCATCAAATCTGGAATATTCTTTTGAAATGCCAAGATGCAGCGATCTACCAGATATGGACATGCTATTACAAACTATAGCAGAGATATGGCCGTGACCTTGGTCATCTTGTATGAAAGCCTTCAAAATATAATGTTTATCAATTTTGGCAAATGTGTGGAAACTCATTTATATGTTGGTAAGCATATTGTCGCTGGCGTGTGGGTCTAGACAGGGCCAACACGTGAGAGCAGCCGCGTCGGAGTAGCGTAGGTCAGAAGCTTCAACCTCAAAATTTCCGTAGAGTGCCAAAACATCCTATGCATCTATTCAAATATCGCACGCATCTATTAAAATATCCTGCCCTGCTTTTTGTAAATGCAAAATTCCTCTTCTATCCCTGGTCCGGAAACAAGGACCGGAGGAGTACTATAATAATTGAGGGGTATAGGTGGTAAATGTGCGTCATCCCACCTATATCCCCCATCGCCTCTTCCCCGCCCACACCCTCCGACCTCGACCTTCCTCCATCTCCTTCACCGTCGTCCCTCTCTTCCACACCAGAGCTCCTTCACTACTAACGCTATCTTCCACGCTGGAACTATTTCACCGACTCCCTCGCCGCACCGGATCTGCTTCACCAACACCATTATCTACCCTATGGGGGTGCTTCACCGAATCACTCGTCGCTGACCGTGAAATGCCCAGCCACCACCCCCACCATCCTCTTGCCCGTCCCACCCGTCCTCGCTGTGCAGCGTTAATTTCTTTTGCCTGTTTGCTATTTTTTGGTACTCGTAAGCTATGAAATTATTAGAATGTTGCTCAATATCCTGCATGCTATTGCCATTTTGTTTACAACCACATCTGGTAGGTCCTATCCACATCATTAGCTTCTCGCTTTTATTCCCTTTCTTACATTCTCATGCTATCGGTATAATCCTGCAACACTAACTCATAGATGCTATTCTTTCCGAGTGCTCGCACGGGTCATGCAAACAGCTCATAGAGGATCCAACACTGACAATCTAATGCCAAGCAAGGCTGAAGTGCGAGGTTTCCTTATGTTACTTAGGCTAGTTTCTTAAACTATTAATAAGTTATATAACCTGCATGCCTAATAAGTAAATTAGTCATTCTACCTAAAACCTTGCCATGGCATTTGCACGCATGTTCTGTTGTGTTTCTATCTGCGAATGCTTAATTCAAAAAATGTCCATCTAGTTTGAATCATATACCTACTCATTTTAATGCTTTTTTGGTGTTTTCACCTGCTTTCATCCTTCCAAACCAGCTATCTAGTTTGAAACATACATCTGGTAATTTTTAATGCTATGTTTTTGGTGTTTTTCAAGAGTTTTCATCCTTCCAAACTAGCTAATAACTAGGTTTTAAATGTCATGCCATAATGCAGAGAAATGACAATGGGGTACAAGGGCCAAAGTTCTAACTGCTCGGCTTAGATTCTTCTGGCAGATTGACCAGGAGTCACACCCGCTTGAGAAGGAGATACTGTCGACCTAAATGTGCCAATGTAAGTTCATACTTACTTTAAATGATCTCTACATTATATAATACTAATCGTTTATCTTGTTCTTTGTTTTAACCTCTTTCACCATATTTTAGCAGGTTGCAGTTAAAACCAAGCAGCAGTCCTCGGAAGGCAAGACTAAAAGTTGTGGTCCCTTTTCCCATTCATCCTCCCATTGCATTTCTGAAGCAAACAACGTAATTAATAGACCACCTAGAACAACTCCTACAAGTGATAAATATATAAAGGTTGTATTGCATGGAGAAATAAAGGGTGTAGCTGCTCTTGGATCTATAGATGAAATATTGAAGAAGAGGACAAATGATACATTGAAGCGAATTTCCATGTACCAATCTCTTATTGATGATACCAACACTTTGTAATCTTTTAGAATGTCGATCTTGTTGTATAATATGTTATTATAAATTTTTATTGTTGTGTAATAAGTAGTTTAAATTTGTGCATGTTTATTAATTGATGTCTTGATATTCTTGTGTTGTTCTACAAAAAAGTAGGCGCTACCATAAAAGGCTAAAATAGTAACAGGCCAGAGCAGTAACATGTCGAACATTGAAACAACGTGAACATTGATGGTCCAAAATTAAAATTTAATGGGAAGAACAGTAGAAGATGTTGGGAATATACCCTAGAGGCAATCCTGGTTGATGATATTTCCCAAAGTATTCATAAAGTAAAGTAGTCCTTGTATGAACAACAGATATGTACCACTGAGTACGTGATTCAGTTGTGGAACTATATATTCATGATTGTTCATACTAGATTGTCCTTGTTCATTGAGGTTGTGCTAGACACACAACTTAGACCAATGTGCAAGTCGGCTGATGACACGGTTCCACTTGTCATGGGCATGGTGATGCTATTCCGACTTACACTGATTCAACTAAAGAGTTTAGTGAGTCAGACTGACCCACGGTTGAGATGCAACGAGCATGTTGTTATTTGTAGTCTCAAGCAATGGAATCCTTTGACCTGAGGTGATTGCATGATCCGAGTTGTGGATCACCAACTTAGGTTCTATCAAACGCTGTTCCGTAAATAGGCACTTATAAAGGTAGAGTTCGGGTTGGTTGTGAAGCAAGCCGCGTGACGTGGATTACCAAGATGGGATTTCTGTTGGAGATATGCCCTAGAGGTAATAATAAATGTAGTTATTATTATATATCTTTGTGTTTATGATAAATGTTTACATTCATGCTATAATAGTATTAACAAGGAAACCATTAATACTTGTGTGATTTGTAAACTTAATTTGAAGTCCATAGTATGGCCTCTATACTTCACTAGCTTGTTGGTTGATTGATGATGTGGTTTCTTTGTCATGAACATTGAGATGTTATCAACAACAAGATCATATCGTTAGGAGAATGATATGGTGGACATACTCCTATAGACAAGCGTAGCATAAAGATCAAGTCATTTCAATAGTTCAATTGCTATATGCTTTCTGATACATAGTAACCTAATTCCTTCGACCATGAGATCATGCATATTGCCTTTACTGGATGGATGCTTTGATGTCATCAAACACCACACCGTAACAGGGTGGCTATAAAAGTGGCATTGGGTGTTCGGAAAGTATTGGTTGAAACACATGGATCAAGAGTGGGATTTGTCCATCCACATGACGGATAGATATTCTCTGGGCCCTCTCGGTGAAATGTCATCCAATTAGCTTGCAAGCATGTGACTTGGTCACAAGGGATCACATATCACGGGAACGAGAAAAGAGTACTTATCAGTAACGAGGTTGAACTAGGTATGCAGAGATACCGACGATCATGACCTCGGATAAGTAACATATCGTGAGACAAAGGGAAATTGGTATCGTATGTAAGTGGTTCATTCGATCGCAAAGTAATCGTAGAAATATGTGGGAGCCATATGAATTTCCAGATTCCTCTATTGGTTATTGTTCGGAGAAGTGTCTCGATCATGTCCGCATAATTCACGAACCGTAGGGAGACACACTTAAGGATTCGACGTTGTTTGAGTAGTTATGGTATTATGAGAAAGAGACCGAATGTTGTTCGGAGTCTCGGATGGGATCCGGGATATCACGAGGTGATCCGGAATGGTCCGGAGAATAAGATTCATATAAGGAAAGTCCCATTTCGGAGTTGGGGAATGGTTCCGGTGTTTTCATCGGGAACATTCTAGAAGGTCCCGGAATGTCCGGCACTCCGGGGGGGGAAGGGGTACATGAATGTGTCATTGCAAGATGGAATGATTGCATCATGTACTAAGTGTTCTCGCTGTCCAAAATAAAGGGTTTATTTAATTCCTAAATTGGAAAAGTCAAACGGCTAGTTTGAAAGTCAAACTGCCAGTTTTGGAAAGTGGGAAGAGGAGGAGAAGAGGAGACCGACTTGGGGAAGGAGTCCCCAAGCCGGCGGCCAGCCCTAGGCCGAGTTGGGGAGGGACTCCCTCCCTCCCCTAGCGCGCCAGCCCTCCCACCTATAAAGGGAGGGGCAGGACTCCCCTCCCAAGACACACAAGTTCCTATCCTCTAAACTAGAAACTAGACCTAGACCCCGGTTTAGAGCTGTTTCGGTTTAGAGCCTTCTAATTGGTTTAGAGCCCTCTAATTGGTGTGTCTAATTACTAGACCACTAATAGCCTCTCTCATAAGCTCCACCATACTCGCACCGGCTTAAGGCGAAGCCCTGCGGGATCTCCCCTCTACCTCCGGTACCACGCCGTTGTGCTGCCGGAATCGCGAGGAGAGTGCTACAACCTCCGCTGCCTGCTGGAACAAGGGAGAGGAAGGTCTTCGTCGAGTACCGAACGTGTGACCGACTGCGGGAGCGCTGCGGGAACGCGGCGCCGGAAGGATCGTCTACGCGATCTTGAGATCGGAAAGAGTACGACTACATCACCCACGAGAATCTGCTCTCGTTAAACACTTTGGAATCTTCGAGGGTGAGTTATTCCATCGACTCGTTGCTACAATCTAGTAGATAGATCTTGGCTTGTTTGTTTGTATGCGATAGAAAATTTTTGTTTTCCATGCTACGAACCCCTACAGTGGTATCAGAGCCGTGTCTATATGTAGATCTGTTGCACGAGTAGAACACAATGGTCATTGTGGGCGTTGATGCTTTTATTGTAGATTGCTTTTTGTGTACTTTGCATCTTGCGGTATGTTGGGATGAAGCGGCCCGGGCTAACCTTACATGACATCGTTCATGAGACTTGCTCCACGCTTGACATGCAACTCGTTTTGCATAAGTGGCTTTGCGGGTGCCTGTTTCTCCTAGCATAGTAAAGATCCAATTTACAACGGGTGATCAACAATGCTAGTATCAATGTTGTGGTTCTTGTTCGTAAGTTAGAACGACACTTATGGAAAGCCCCAAACCACGTAAAATATGCAAAGAAAGTAGAAGCGTCTAACTTTGTTTTGCAGGGGTGTGCAGTGATGTGATATGGCCATGATTGTGATTATATTTGATGTATGCAATGATCCTTATTGTAAGTTGGCAACCGGCAGGAGCCATATGGTTGTCTTTAATTTCTGTTAAGGCCTGCGTGTCTATTCAAAATAGTTGTAATAGTTGAAGTTGGCGGACGACAACCATGAAGAAGCGTCATTGACCTTGATGCTATGCCGGTGATGATGGAGATCATGTTCGTGCTTGAAGATGGAGATCGGAAGCACAAAGAAGAAAGGCCATATCATATCACATATTATGAATTGCATGTGATGTTAATCCTTTATGCATCTTGTATTGCTTAGTAGACGACGGTAGCATTATAAGATGATCCCTCATGCACATAAATTTCAAGTTCTAAAAGTGTTCACCCTTAGTATGCACCGTTGCCAAAGCTTGCTGCTTCGAAGCACCACGTGATGATCGGGTGTCTTTGATTCCGCGGGTGACTACAACGTAAGCAAGCCAGATTTGCTTATGCGGAAGCTAAGGTTTGATCTTGACGAGCCTAGCATGTACAGACATGGCCTCAGGAACACGGATCGCCGAAAGGCAAAGCATGAATCATATAGTAGATATGATGAACATGATGATTGTTCGCCATTAAAACTATATCAGCTCTCGTGATGATCGGTGTTGATGTAGTGGATTTGGTTCGTGTGATCACTAAAACAATGTGAGGGATGTTGTTTTGAGTGGGAGTTCACCTAGTTTAATTTCATTAATTAATTTGAACTCAATTTGTCATAAACTTAGTCTAAACTATTGCAAATATGTTGTAGATCAATGGCAGCCCCTACCATCAATTTTAATGCGTTCCTAGAGAAAGAAAAGTTGAAAAACAATGGAAGCAACTTCGCGGATTGGTTCCGCAATTTGAGGATTGTCCTCACAGCTGGTAATTTGACCTATGTGCTGGATGCACCGCTAGGTGACCCACCTGCAGCTGATGCTACCGATGAAGTAAAGAATGTTTACCTCGCTCGGAAGAATCAGTACTCCATAGTTCAGTGTGCTATCTTGTATGGTTTAGAATCGGAGCTTCAGAAAAGGTTTGAAGAGTCAGATCCATATGATATTGTCGAGGATCTCAAATTAATCTTTGAGACTCATGCGGCAATTGAAAGTTATGAAGCTTCTGAAAAGTTCTTTAACTGCAAGATGGAAGAGGGTAGCTCCGTCAGTGAGCATGTGCTTAAAATGTCTGGGCACGCAAATAAACTTCAAAGTTTGGGTATAGTGATTCCTAATACTTTGGGAGTTTACCGCATCCTCCAATCACTACCACCAAGTTACAAGAACTTTGTGATGAACTACAACATGCAGAACATGAACAAAGAGTTGCCAGAACTATTTGCTATGTTAAAATCTGCAGAAGTGGAGATCAAGAAAGAGCACCAAGTGTTGATGGTCAATAAGACCACCAAATTCAAGAAAGGCAAGTCTAAGCAGAAGGGACACTTCAAGAAGGGTGGTAAGAAAGTTACCACGCCGACGAAGAGGACCAAGGCTGGACCCAAGCCTGATACTGAGTGCTTTTACTGCAAGGGAGAAGGTCACTGGAAGCGGAATTGCCCAAGGTACTTGGCGGATTTGAAGAACGGCAACATCAAGAAGAAAGGTATATCTGATATACATGTTATTGATGTGTATCTCACTAGTACTCGTAGTAGTGCCTGGGTATTTGATACTGGTTCGGTTGCTCATATTTGTAACTCGAAACAGGAGCTGCAGAATAAACGGAAGCTAGTGAAGAACGAGGTGACGATGCGCGTGGGAAACGGATCAAAGGTTGATGTGATCGCGGTCGGCACACTACCTCTTCATCTACCATCGGGATTAGTTTTATACTTAAATAATTGTTATTTGGTGCCTGCGTTGAGCATGAACATTATATCGGGATCTTGTTTATTGCGAGACGGTTACTTGTTTAAATCCGAGAATAATGGTTGTTCGATTTATATGAGTAATATGTTTTATGCACATGCACCTTTGATAGATGGTCTATTCATATTGAATCTCGATAGTAGAAATACACATATTAATAACATTGAGGCTAAACGTTTGAAATCAAGCGATAATTTGACCTATATGTGGCACTGTCGTCTTGGTCACATTGGAGTGAAGCGTATGAAGAAACTCCATTCCGATGGACTTCTTGAATCACTTGATTTTGAATCACTTGAAAGATGCGAAGCATGTCTGATGGGTAAAATGACTAAGACTCCATTTTCTGGTATGATGGAGCGAGCTACAGACTTATTGGAAATCATACATACCGATGTGTGTGGTCCAATGAGTGTAGCATCGCGCAGTGGTTATCGTTATGTTCTTACCTTCACGGATGACTTGAGTAGATATGGGTATATCTATTTTATGAAACATAAGTCCGAAACTTTCGAGAAGTTTAAGGAGTTTCAAAGTGAGGTAGAGAATCAACGTAACAAGAAGATTAAATTTCTACGATCTGATCGTGGAGGTGAATATCTAAGTTACGAGTTTGGCGAGCATTTGAAGAAATGTGGAATACTTTCGCAGTTGACACCGCCGGGAACACCACAGCGTAATGGTGTGTCTGAACGTCGTAATCGAACTCTCTTAGATATGGTTCGTTCTATGATGTCACTTACAGATTTGCCACTATCATTTTGGGGTTATGCATTAGAAACAGCCGCATTCACTTTAAATAGGGCACCGTCTAAATCCGTTGAAACGACACCGTATGAATTATGGTTTGGGAAGAAACCTAAATTGTCGTTCCTTAAAGTTTGGGGATGCGAAGCCTATGTAAAGAAGTTACAGCCGGACAAGCTTGAACCCAAAGCGGAAAAATGCGTCTTCATAGGATACCCGAAGGAAACTGTTGGGTATACCTTCTATCATAGATCCGAAGGCAAAATCTTCGTTGCTAAGAATGGATCCTTTCTAGAGAAGGAATTTCTCTCGAAAGAAGTGACTGGAAGGAAAGTAGAACTCGACGAGGTTGTCGAACCTTCTCTCGAAATTGCGAGTAGCGCAGCACCGGAAGAAGTTCCTGTGGTGCCTGCACCAATAAGAGAGGAAGCTAATGATGGTGATCATGAAACTTCGGTTGAAGTTACTACAGAGCCTCGGAGGTCAACGAGAACTCGTACCACTCCAGATTGGTATGATTCCGTTATGAATGTCATGTTGGTGGACAACACCGATAACCCCGAGACATATGAGGAAGCGATGATGAGCCCAGATTCCAATAAATGGCAAGAAGCCATGAAATCCGAGATTGGATCCATGTACGAAAACCAAGTATGGACTTTGGTGGACTTACCGGATGGCCGGAAGGCTGTCGAGAACAAATGGATTTTCAAGAAGAAAACAGATGCTGATGGTAATGTTACTGTCTATAAAGCTCGACTTGTCGCAAAAGGGTTTCGACAAATTCAAGGAGTTGACTACGATGAGACTTTCTCACCGGTAGCGAAGCTAAAGTCTGTGAGGATTATGTTAGCAATCGCTGCATATTATGATTATGAGATATGGCAGATGGATGTCAAAACAGCATTCCTCAATGGAGACATTGATGAAGAGTTGTATATGATACAACCCAAAGGTTTTGTCGATCCTAAAGATGCTAACAAGGTATGCAAGCTTCAACGGTCCATCTATGGATTGAAGCAAGCATCCCGAAGTTGGAATCAACGTTTTGATAAGGTAATCAAAAGTTTTGGTTTTATACAAACTTATGGAGAAGCTTGTATTTACAAGAAAGTGAGTGGGAGCTCTGTAGCATTCTTAATACTGTATGTGGATGACATATTGTTGATTGGGAATGATGTAGACCTTCTTAATAGTGTCAAGGAATATTTGAATAATAGTTTTTCAATGAAGGATCTTGGCGAAGCAGCTTACATATTAGGCATAAAGATTTATAGAGATAGATCGAAACGCCAAATATCATTGTCACAAAGTACATATTTGGACAAAGTTCTAAAGAGGTTTGGAATGGAAGATAGCAAGAAAGGGTTCTTGCCCATGTTGCCCAATACGACCTTGAGTAAAACTCAAAGTCCGACATCGGCAGAAGATAGAGAAAAGATGAGTAAGACTCCCTATGCCTCAGCCATAGGATCTCTAATGTATGCCATGCTATGTACTAGACCCGACATCGCATATGCTGTTAGTCTAACTAGCAGATATCAAAGTGATCCAGGAGTGGATCATTGGACAGCGGTCAAAAACATCCTTAAGTACTTGAGAAGAACTAAGGATATGGTTCTTTCTTATGGAGGTGATGAACAGCTCGTTGTTAATGGTTACACCGATGCTAGTTGGAACACCGATCCGGATGATTCTAAATCACAATCTGGATACGTATTTATTTTGAATGGTGCAGCAGTTAGCTGGAGGAGTGCAAAGCAAAGCGTTGTGGCGAGATCTTCAACTGAATCGGAATACATGGCTGCTTCGGAGGCTTCACAAGAAGCGATATGGATGAAAGAGTTCATTACAGAGCTGGGTGTGGTTCCAAGTGCGCTGGACCCAATGTCTATCTACTGTGATAACATGGGCGCCATAGCCAATGCGCAAGAACCAAGGTCACACAAGAAGCTGAAGCATATCAAGCTGCGTTTCCACGCTATTCGAGAACATATCCAGGATGGGGATATAAAGATTTGCAAAGTACACACAGATCTGAATGTGGCGGATCCGTTGACTAAACCTCTCCCGAGGGCAAAACATGACCAACACCAAACTGCCATGGGTGTTCGGTATATTACCATGTAATCTAGATTAGATGACTCTAGTGCAAGTGGGAGACTGTTGGAGATATGCCCTAGAGGTAATAATAAATGTAGTTATTATTATATATCTTTGTGTTTATGATAAATGTTTACATTCATGCTATAATAGTATTAACAAGGAAACCATTAATACTTGTGTGATTTGTAAACTTAATTTGAAGTCCATAGTATGGCCTCTATACTTCACTAGCTTGTTGGTTGATTGATGATGTGGTTTCTTTGTCATGAACATTGAGATGTTATCAACAACAAGATCATATCGTTAGGAGAATGATATGGTGGACATACTCCTATAGACAAGCGTAGCATAAAGATCAAGTCATTTCAATAGTTCAATTGCTATATGCTTTCTGATACATAGTAACCTAATTCCTTCGACCATGAGATCATGCATATTGCCTTTACTGGATGGATGCTTTGATGTCATCAAACACCACACCGTAACAGGGTGGCTATAAAAGTGGCATTGGGTGTTCGGAAAGTATTGGTTGAAACACATGGATCAAGAGTGGGATTTGTCCATCCACATGACGGATAGATATTCTCTGGGCCCTCTCGGTGAAATGTCATCCAATTAGCTTGCAAGCATGTGACTTGGTCACAAGGGATCACATATCACGGGAACGAGAAAAGAGTACTTATCAGTAACGAGGTTGAACTAGGTATGCAGAGATACCGACGATCATGACCTCGGATAAGTAACATATCGTGAGACAAAGGGAAATTGGTATCGTATGTAAGTGGTTCATTCGATCGCAAAGTAATCGTAGAAATATGTGGGAGCCATATGAATTTCCAGATTCCTCTATTGGTTATTGTTCGGAGAAGTGTCTCGATCATGTCCGCATAATTCACGAACCGTAGGGAGACACACTTAAGGATTCGACGTTGTTTGAGTAGTTATGGTATTATGAGAAAGAGACCGAATGTTGTTCGGAGTCTCGGATGGGATCCGGGATATCACGAGGTGATCCGGAATGGTCCGGAGAATAAGATTCATATAAGGAAAGTCCCATTTCGGAGTTGGGGAATGGTTCCGGTGTTTTCATCGGGAACATTCTAGAAGGTCCCGGAATGTCCGGCACTCCGGGGGGGGAAGGGGTACATGAATGTGTCATTGCAAGATGGAATGATTGCATCATGTACTAAGTGTTCTCGCTGTCCAAAATAAAGGGTTTATTTAATTCCTAAATTGGAAAAGTCAAACGGCTAGTTTGAAAGTCAAACTGCCAGTTTTGGAAAGTGGGAAGAGGAGGAGAAGAGGAGACCGACTTGGGGAAGGAGTCCCCAAGCCGGCGGCCAGCCCTAGGCCGAGTTGGGGAGGGACTCCCTCCCTCCCCTAGCGCGCCAGCCCTCCCACCTATAAAGGGAGGGGCAGGACTCCCCTCCCAAGACACACAAGTTCCTATCCTCTAAACTAGAAACTAGACCTAGACCCCGGTTTAGAGCTGTTTCGGTTTAGAGCCTTCTAATTGGTTTAGAGCCCTCTAATTGGTGTGTCTAATTACTAGACCACTAATAGCCTCTCTCATAAGCTCCACCATACTCGCACCGGCTTAAGGCGAAGCCCTGCGGGATCTCCCCTCTACCTCCGGTACCACGCCGTTGTGCTGCCGGAATCGCGAGGAGAGTGCTACAACCTCCGCTGCCTGCTGGAACAAGGGAGAGGAAGGTCTTCGTCGAGTACCGAACGTGTGACCGACTGCGGGAGCGCTGCGGGAACGCGGCGCCGGAAGGATCGTCTACGCGATCTTGAGATCGGAAAGAGTACGACTACATCACCCACGAGAATCTGCTCTCGTTAAACACTTTGGAATCTTCGAGGGTGAGTTATTCCATCGACTCGTTGCTACAATCTAGTAGATAGATCTTGGCTTGTTTGTTTGTATGCGATAGAAAATTTTTGTTTTCCATGCTACGAACCCCTACAATTTCCCCTCTGTAATGCAGAGATATTTTCTGGGCCCTCTCGTGTGATATGATTCAGAAGCATGGCCATGCACTACTGATACATTGCAAATGTATCTATAATTTTTGATGTTCCATGCTTGGTTTTATCCACTTTCTTGTGTTTTGTTCCAACTTTGGAGTACTTTTCATATGATTTCTTGGACTAACCTATTAACAAGAGCCATAGTGCCAGCTGCCTATTTTCTGCTGTTTTTGGTTCCAGGAAAGTCAGAAAATGAATATTCTCGGAATTGGACGGGACAAAAGCCAAAGTGCCTATTTTTCCGGAAGGGATCAAGTGCTAGAATACGAGACGGAGAAGGGCCAGGGGCCGGCCACACCACCTGGCCGCGTGGCCAGGCTGGGCCCATGCCAGGGGGTGGTGTGGTGGCTCCCGACACCCCCTCGGCCTCTCCTTCCGCCTATATATTGCCCTCGGGACGAAAACCCTAAGGGCCCGATCAAAAATCCACGAAAGAGTCTGTAGCCGCCGTCATCTCCATCCCTAGATCAGGAGGGATCTGAAGCTCTTCCCGGCACCCTGCAGGAGAGGGGAATTCACCCTGGAGGCCTTCTTCATCACCATGCAAGACTCTGGTGTGATGCGTGAGTAGTTCATCCTTGGACTACGGATCCATGTAGTAGCTAGATGGCTGGTTCTCCTCCTTTGTGATTTCATGTTTAGATCTTGTGAGCTCTGTTCATGATCAAGATTATCTATTTGTAATCATACATGTTGTGTTTGCGGGGATCCGATGGATATTGAGATGCTATTTCAGATTGATTTATGATTCTATCATGTCTTTGTTATTTGTGATCTTGCATGCTTTCCATTGTTAGTAGCTATCTTGGCCAAGTAGATGCTAGCAACTCCAAGAGTTAGTATTTATGCTCGATAGTGGGTTCATGCCTCTGGTAATCTGGGGAAGTGACAGAAATCTCTAAGGTACTAGATGTGCTATTGCTACTAGGGAGAAAACAACAATCCTTTGCTCATAGAACAATTGTATTGTTTACTTTACACGCAGTTCGTAAAGCAATAATCTGTTGGTTGCAACTTAATACTGGAGGGGGTTCGGATGATAACCTGAAGGTGGATTATTAGTCATAGATGCAGTTGGATGGCGGTCTATGTATTATGTTGTAATGCCCAATGAAGTCTCAAAGGAGTCAAGATGATTAGTATATGCATGTATTGCTTTCTCGGTGTTTGTCAATTGCCCCCCTGTAATTTGTTCACCCAGCATGTTATCTATCTTAAGGAGAGCCACCTCTAGTGAACTATGGATCCCGGTCCTTTCTCTTTACATACAATCTACAATCTTTTACTGCTTTGTGTTTACTTTCTGCAAACTTTTACTTCTTTCCATTCGATACGTTTAATCCTTTGTTTTCCGTAAAACACGGTGAGATTGACAACCTCATCGCAAGTTGAGGACAAAGTTCTGTGGTTGTGTTGTGCAGGTCTCCATGTTGCTACTAGCACCGGTAGTGCGCCCTGCCAAAGCTCAGATAGTAACACCTTTGGGGTGTTTCCTTGCTCCTACTGGTTCGATTAAACCTTGGTTTCATAACCGAGGGAAAACTTGCTGCTGTGCTCATCATACCTTCCTCTTGGGGTTCCCAACGAGCTCTACATCGAATGACGAGCACATCAAGATTTTCTGGCGCCGTTGCCGGGGAACGAAGAAAAAGAAGCTCCCATGTCAACTACACGCCATCAAAGATTTTCTGGCACCATTGCCGAGGAGTCAAGGGCATCTTCACAAGGGGAGTCCCTCATAACCAATCTCTTTAATTTGTTGTTTTTGTTTTGCTTAGTTTTCTTTTTGCTTTGTTTGCTTGTTTTGTTATTCAAAAACACAAAAAAATAGTTTTACAAGTTTGCTTTCTTATTTGAAAACCCAAAAAAATGACTATTCTTCAAAACACTAAGTTGTGTGACTTCACTAGCACCAACAACAATGATTTTATGAGCACACCTATTGCTCCAACTGTGGCTGAAAATACTTTCTTTGAGATAAAACCTGCTTTGCTCAATCTTGTTATGAAAGAACAATTTTCTGGTATTGGTAATGAAGATGCTGCTTCCCATCTAAATAACTTTGTTGAAATTTGTGAGATGCAAAAGCATAGGGATATAGATGGTGATATTATTAAGCTGAAATTGTTTCCTTTCTCTTTGAGAGGAAAAGCTAAAGAATGGTTGAATTCCTTAACTAGGAATAGTATTGATTCTTGGACTAAGTGCAAAGATGCTTTTATTGGAAAATACTATCCTCCTGCTAAGATTATATCTATGAGAAGTGAAATAATGAAGTTTAAACAACTTGATAATGATCATGTTGCTCAAGCTTGGGAAAGAATGAAATCTTTGGTAAAGAATTGTCCCACTCATGGAATAACTGCTTGGATGATCATCCAAACTTTTTATGCAGGATTGAACTATTCTTCAAGGAACTTATTGGATTCTGCTGCTGGAGGTACCTTTATGACCATCACTTTGGGTGCTGCAACAAAACTTCTAGACAATATGATGGTTAATTATTCTGAATGGCATTATGAGAGAGCTCCACAAGGTAAGAAGGTAAATTCTCTTGAGGAAACCTCCTCCTTGAGTGATAAGATTGATATAATTATGTCTATGCTTGTTAATGGGAAAGCCCATATTGATCCAAATAATGTTCCTCTAGCTTCTTTGGTTGCTCAAGAAGAGCAAGTTGATGTGAACTTCATAAGAAATAACAACTTTGGCAACAATGCTTATGGTAATAATGCTTATAGGAACAATTTTGGTAACAACAATTATAAGCCATATCCTCCCAACAATGGTAATGCTTATGGAAATTCTTACAACAATAATAAGAGTGCTCCCTCTGAACTTGAAGTTATGCTTAAAGAGTTTATTAGTAAACAAACTGCTTTTAATATAACTATTGAGGAAAAACTCTGTAATGCTGAAAGAAATATAGCATCTTTGGCTGAAGCTCAATCTACTTTGAATAAAATGGCTGCTAAACCTGAAACTAATGAGAATCCCTTTGCAGCTACCAATGCCATACAAGTAAGAATTGATGAAAATGTTAGACTGTTAGCTGAATTACATGCTAAGTGGGAAAGAGAAGATGAAATTGCTAGAAACATTAGTGTTTCTACTATCACCACCACTAGTGTTGAGGCTAGTAATAGTTCTACTACTTTAGATGATAAAGTTGATTTTGATCTTGATGGTTGCAATATCTCTGAAGTTATTAAGTTCCTACAAAAGCTTGCTAAAAGTCCTAATGCTAGTGCTATGAACTGGCTTTTACAAAACACATTACTGATGCTCTCATAAAGATTAAAGAAGAAAAGATGAAACATAAAGCTTCTATTCCTCTAAAACAAGAGGATGGTTAGGAACCCATCATCAATATGAAAGTGAATGACTTTGATTTCAAAGCTTTGTGTGATCTTGATAGTAGTGTTTCTATTATGCCTAGAAGGATTTATGATATGCTTGATTTGCCTCCTCTTGAGGATTGTTATTTGAATGTCCCACTTGATTCTAATGCTAAAAAGAAACTCATGGGGAGTCTTAATGATTTTCTTATTATGGTTAACGATTCCTATGTCCCCGTTGATTTCTATGTTTTGGATGTTGAATACAATGCTTCTTGTCCTATTACTTTGGGAAGACCTTTTCTTAGAACTGTTGGTGCCATCATTGATATGAAAGAAGGCACCATTAAATATCAACTCCCACTCAAGAAAGGTATAGAACACTTTCCTAAAAAAAGAGAAAAGATTTATTTTTTCTTCTCCTATGAAAACAAAATTTGGTCTTAATGCTTCTTCATTTGAGAACACTTGATTCTTTCTTTGCTTCTTATGCCTAACTTAAAGGCGTTAAAAAAAGTACTTATTGGGAGATAACCCAAAAGTTTTAGATGAGTCTTGGAAGTTATTACTTCAGTAATAACTGCTCTTTATCCTTTTTATTTGCCTTTTGTGCCAATAGTAACCTCTAATGAGAGAGAAGTAATGATTGGGAAAGTTGCTGTCCCGAAACAGATTTTTGTGCTTCACCGTAAAAATTCGTGAGAGAGCTCTGTATGTCCGATTGAGCTGTAAATTTTTGTGATTCTGCCCCAGGTTGTTATCTAACTTTAGTTAGTTCAACACTTTTTTATTTGAGCAACAGAAGGTCTTTGAAAAAATTCGTCTTTACCTGCTGGTCTGTTTTGAAAGATTTCTGCCATTTTCTGCATTTGCTTCTTGTGGGTTCCTTTTTGAGTTCTTTTGGGGAATTGAGCTTTTTGAGGGAAGTGCTACAGTATCTAGTGTTCTAATGGAAGTTTATTTGGTGTTAAAACTGAACCTTAAGATTTATTTATCTTAAGTGCACTAATGTTGCTAATGAGATTGTGTGAAGTTTTGTATTAAGGAAAAATTTCAGGTGTATGGAAGGAATGAGTAATGAGATGAAGGATGGACTAAAGCTCAAGCTTGGGGATGCCACGCGTGTAAACCCAAGAAATATCTAAGAAGTAAAAGCGTCAAAGCTTGAGGATGCCCAAGGCATCCCCTTCTTCATCAATAAAAATTCCAGGTTTCTTCCAAACGCTTCATTTTTATTGTTTCATGCACAGTTGTGTTTTTCTTAGAGTATCTTATTTTTCGTTTTCGTTTTGTTTTTAGTTTTCTTGGTTTGCTTAGTTTGCTGAATAAATTGGTTGGGCCTCCTCTTTCATACTTTGGTTTGCAAATAGTTTGGTTTGGTTTGGAAAAGAGTAGGAAAAGTTCATACTTATGTGGTAAAAAGAGCTCGTTTTTGACTGTGGCCTATGCTTTGTCATTCCATGCTTGATATTGTTTTGGCTTTATGCTTAGTATTCTTTGCTGTAGCATGGCTTGTTATATAATTGAGATTGCTTAATGTGCCTTGGATGAATCATGCGTTGTTTTAGCATATTAAAGCATAGTATAGTGGTATTCTCCTTTGATGCTTTATTTGGGTTGACTTGGCACATGATCACACCATGTTATGACTATACAAAGTCACCATAGCCTTTATGATCCTTTATTTTTCAACTTGTAGTATCACTTTATGCTTTGATCAATGATGTTTTGTCGCTCTGCATGATTATGGCCATTATTGCTCTCTTAGTTTATCACTCCCAGTCTTTTGCTAGCCTCCACAACAAAGTATGAGTTCCAGTCATGCATCCAACTCCCTAAACCAAGTTATTCCAAAGAGTCCACCATACCTACCTACTAGCTTATGCTATTCCAAGTATATTCATGCTTTTGTTTACCTTCCACTTGTTATGAGAAAACTAGTGATTAAAGCTCTCACGAACTTGATGGCACACTTTAATTTTTTGCCTCTAATAAACTTGAACCATTGGGTCCTTCTTTGTTGCGTATATGCTTGCGTTTTATAAGTTGAAATTAGCAGAACCATGTACCATGGGGAACGCTTTCAACATTGGACTTGTACTTTGTACCCCGTTGATATCATGTTCTTTTGCTTACGGATCCCGTCGGTGTGAAATAAAAGTGGAACTTGTAAGATCATGGAGTTTGTATGTGTGTTAGAGAAACGCTTGGGCCGCTAGCCTAAGCCATGCCTAATCATGGTGGAAACTTGCAGCATCACCATATTGAGCACTCTATGAAGCATCCTCAATAAAAACCTATGCAAATAGCAAATAAAAAGATCGCTGAGATGCTCATTGTCTGCTTGCCTTGTCATTTTGATTATGGGAAAGCTCCTGTATCATGTGCAAGGGGTACCCCGTTGGCGGTTCTTAATGATACACATATACTTACAATGACAAGAGCTTACTCGTGACTGAAGTGGAGTAGCATGAGGATCGGTCTTCGTAAGTAAGGGGCATGAGATTTCGGTTTATAACTTGTCAAGCATATCCTCTTAGTTGTGTCACTTTAACCTTAATCACCTTCAAGATGCTTATGACAGGGGCAATGAGAGCTGAAATCTACAAGTACCATAATTTTTGGAAGCTCTTTATGAGACTTGAATCCCTACTTCCTTTTACAAAAGGCCTTTCTTCCACCATTATATTGAGTCTCCACCTTCTATCTTTATGCACCTACTTTGAGAGCATAGTGGCCATTCTTAGTTCTATGTGCATTGTCCCAAGACTAGTTGATTGATGCATAACTTGTTATTGCTTGTTTTAAACTATTGTATCTAGTCACTCTTATGAACTTTGAAGGTGTCCTATGCATTTATATTTTCTACTCTATTGAGGGACAAGCTGAATACTATTATGCTATGTTTTCTTTATGTGAAACAAACAAACGTCTTGCAAAGCATTGTTATTCATGAATCTTTTGTTTGTGTCTTTTCATGTTGCATCATAGTTTCTTTGCTTATTGCTAGAACTTTGTCTTTCATGTTATGATTGGAGTACTATGATCCCAGCTTTGAATGTTTTGCAAATACTTTGATCAAGTCTTTGATGGTGCATGTCACCTCAAAAATTATTCTTTCTTTTTATCACTTACCTACTCGAGGACGAGCAGGAGTTAAGCTTGGGGATATTGATACATTGCAAATGTATTTATAATTTTCGATGTTCCATGCTTGGTTTTATCCACTTTCTTGTGTTTTGTTCCAACTTTGGAGTACTTTTCATATGATTTCTTGGGCTAACCTATTAACAAGAGCCACAGTGCCAGCTGCCTGTTTTCTGCTATTTTTGGTTCCAGGAAAGTCAGAAAATGAATATTCTCGGAATTGGACGGGACAAAAGCCAAAGTGCCTATTTTTCCAAAAAGGATCAAGTGCCAGAATATGAGACGGAGAAGGGCCAGGGGCCGGCCACACCACCTGGCCGCGCGGCCAGGCTGGGCCTGCGCCAGGGGATGGTGTGGTGGCTCCCGGCACCCCCTCGGCCTCTCCTTCCGCCTATATATTGCCCTCGGGATGAAAACCCTAAGGAACCGATCTAAAATCCATGAAAGAGTCTGTAGCCGCCGTCATCTCCATCCCTAGATCGGTAGGGATCTGAAGCTCTTCCCGGCACCCTGCCGGAGAGGGGAATTCACCCTGGAGGCCTTCTTCATCACCATGCAAGCCTCTGGTGTGATGCGTGAGTAGTTCATCCTTGGACTACGGATCCATGTAGTAGCTAGATGGCTGGTTCTCCTCCTTTGTGCTTTCATGTTTAGATCTTGTGAGCTCCGTTCATGATCAAGATCATCTATTTGTAATCATACATGTTGTGTTTGCGAGGATCCAATGGATATTGAGATGCTATTTCAGATTGATTATTGATTCTATCATGTCTTTGTTATTTGTGATCTTGCATCCTTTCCATTGTTAGTAGCTATCTTGGCCAAGTAGATGCTAGCAAATCCAAGAGTTAGTATTTATGCTCGATAGTGGGTTCATGCCTCTGGTAATTTGGGAAAGTGACAAAAATCTCTAAGGTACTAGATGTGCTGTTTCTACTAGGGAGAAAACAACAATCCTTTGTTCGTAGAACAATCGTATTGTTTACTTTACACGCAATTCGTAAAGCAATAATCAGTTGCTTGCAACTTAATACTAGAGGGGGGTTGGATGATAACCTGAAGGTGGATTATTAGTCATAGATGCAGTTGGATGGCGGTCTATGTATTATGTTGTAATGCCCAATCAAGTCTCAAAGGAGTCAAGATGATTAGTATATGCATGTATTGCTTTCTCGGTGTTTGTCAATGCCCCCGCTGTAATTTGTTCACCTAGCATGTTATCTATCTGAAGGAGAGCCACCTCTAGTGAACTATGGATCCCGGTCCTTTCTCTTTACATACAATCTACAATCTTTTACTGCTTTGTGTTTACTTTCTGCAAACTTTTACTTCTTTCCATTCGATACGTTTAATCCTTTGTTTTCCGCAAAACACAGTGAGATTGACAACCTCATCGCAAGTTGGGGACAAAGTTCTGTGGTTGTGTTGTGCAAGTCTCCACGTTGCTACTAGCACCGGTAGTGCGCCCTGCCAAAGCTCAGCTAGTAACACCTTTGGGGTGTTTCCTTGCTCCTACTGGTTCGATTAAACATTGGTTTCATAACCGAGGGAAAACTTGCTGCTATGCTCATCATACCTTCCTCTTGGGGTTCCCAACAAGCTCTATGTCGAACGACGAGCACATCAACTACTCAGTTAAGTGTTAATTGAGGAGTCAGACTAAGTGTTGGTCCAGTGAATCACATATCATGGTATGAGAAGAGAGTTAAACTATTTAAGGGATGGCAACTACTCGCCTATAGCTTAACAGGTATATCATGTGGCAAAGGGACTTTGACGAAAGTCACATTGAAGGTTTGTCTTCTGACTTTATGGCACTTGGGAGTTGGCACATCTTGCTAGAGGCTGCTACCATCTATCGACTTGAGACCGAGTGTTCATGGGAGTGAGTTGGACTCAAAGCCATGACGGGATACTTGGAGGAATAGCTCATGTCATGTCCAGGTGTATGTGAACCTACAGGGTCACACACTTAAGGGTAAGGAGCCCATGTGGATTAGATCCATGGGGCGATTGGAATACGACCTAGATGGGCCTCAAGCATGGAGCCCAGCTAGGAGTGTATATAAGTGGAGCGACAAGGGATTTTCCCTGACCTAGCTGTCACTTTCTCCACTTCCATTTTGGGCTAGACAGGATCTAGCAATCCTCTGTCTGAAGCTCCTTCCTGTATGTGTGGATACCGATAGAGGCGTTGCACGTGTGGCGCTGGAGGTGAAGGTGTTCATGGGGATCTGGCGGAGGACTGTTCGTGGAATCCGGAGGACTTTCCAAAGGATCGTTCGGCACTACTTCGACGCGCTACATCAACTTCTGCATCTGTGTGTCTAGCCGTATTCTCGTGGCCTATAACCTGAGCTAGATCTAGGGTGCACCACGTAGGGAAAAGTTTTGTTTATCTCTGTGTGGCCCAACAGTGGTATCAGAGCGAAAGCTTCTGGTTTTAGGCTCTATATCTATGCGTATGTGATATGCACGAGGTGGTGGATGATATCCACTTAGGGTTTCGGTGGTTGATCTATGAGATAGATCGGTTTTGTGCAGGATTGATTGGATCAATCGCACTCAGGGGTGCATGGAAGATTAGGTGCGGATGATTAATGATATTGGTTAGATCTGCACAAGCATTATATTTGGCTAAAAGTGTTTTATCCAATGAAGGAATCCATGGTTCGGAATGCGGATTAGATCTGCGATTTCAGAAAAATTGTCGGGCGCTACCCCTTTGATCCCCGCCCGCTATCCGGTTAGCGGCACCACCGGCTTTGCCCTGTCGTAGCGCATTAGATGTCATTGCGAGGTTCACAACACCGGTAGATATCGTATCTATGCATAACTTGTTTTTGCAGGAAGTTGTGAATGGTATGGATTATGTGCATGTGATGTGTGTAATCCATATGTGATCTGCGTATCACGGGTTTGTCAGCCGGCTGGAGCCAAAGTGTTGTCACTGTTATTGTATAACGACCTGAGAGTCGGCATGAGATGCCATCTTCTTGAATATTCCTTGGTGCTAGTGTAGCATGTTTGGAGGACTTGAAGGAAGTCAAAGGCATGACGAACAGGTTCATGGAGATGGAGATCGCCATGAAGGGAGCCATACCATTTCACATTATAATTGGATTATTTTGTGTTATTGTTATGTCTCTAGTTTTACCTCTATGAGATAGTGGGTAAACTTTAATCCCTCAAAGAAGGTCTAGTCAATCTCTTCGCCGGTGCTGCACCATCACAAGTCAGAAATTTTTGGTAGTGGGCTCATAAAATTGAGGTGCTGCCAATTCTCTTCGACTAGGTGGGTTTGAGTAGGACTCTTATAGCGGAAGCACTTGGTAAGCTAGATGGGTCTATCACAACGGTTGTGGGGCTCGGGGAGAGGTTGGTCGGGAGCCGGGGCATGAGATGTCACCCGACCAACAGGAGTCACATGCGATGCGATTGGCAAGGAGTTGCCTACCTAGATCACTTGACGACTAGCGGTGATGCTAAAGCTCACTAGTTGGCTTGCTTATTTAGGATCCTGAGTCACTAAGTAACCATCAGAGGGGTGTTGGTTCTAGTGGGAGCATAAGTATTAAAGTGTTTAATACGCTTTCTCTTTTATGAATACTTGTCTAAAGTGTTTTGCATATTTCTGTTGTAGATAATGGCACCTAGTAGCAGTCTCCCTCAGTTATCCAGTTTTGCTTTGAGGACCATCCTAGAGAAAGATAAACTTAATGGAACAAACTTCACCAACTGGTATTATAATCTGAGAGTTGTTCTCAAACAAGAAAAGAGGGACCATGTTCTAGACATCCCACTTATAGATGTGCCGGATGAGAATGCGAGTGTCGCAGCAACCAATGCCTACCATAGAACATGTGACGAGTCTACAGAAATTAGCTGTCTTATGCTTGCTCACATGGAACCAGACTTACAGCAGCAGTTCGAGAATGTTGAGGCCTACGATATGATCGAAAGCCTCAAAAGTATGTTCCAGGCTCAAGCAAAGACCAAGAGGTATCAAGTCTCTCAAGATTTTCTGAGTTGTAAGATTAAGGATGGTGATCCACTGAGTCCGCATGTGATCAAGATGGTTGGTTACGTGCAGTCTCTAGAAAGGCTTGGCTACCCCATTAGAGAAGAGTTCTCTATAGATATAATTCTAAACTCTCTTCCTAGTGTGTATTGTCAGTTCATATCAAACTACCACATGCATGGTATGGATAAGAAGCTCACTGAATTACATGGGATGCTTAAGAAGGCAGAGGTTGATCTCAAGAAAGGTACCAGGCAAGTGTTGGTGGTACAGAATAAGGCTAAGTTTAAGAAGAGTTCTCGGACTAAGAAGAAGGCTAAGTCAGGAGGTAATGGTCAGGATGAGATCCCAAGCGTTTCCTCAGGGACTAAGTCATATCCTTCATCCGGATCCGGTTGCTTCTATTGCAAGGCGGATGGCCACAGGAAGAGGAATTGCAACAAGTATTTGGCAGATAAAGCTAAGAGTGGAGGTGTGACTTCCAACTCAGGTACACTTGTTTGCAATGTTATAGACCTTTATCTTGCTGATGCACCTAGTAGTTCTTGGGTATATGATACCAGACCAGTCATTCATATCTACAACTCGTTGCAGGGACTGGTGAGAACTAGGAGCGTAGCAAGAGGCGAGGTTGACATTCGGGTCGGAAACAAAGCAAGAGTTGCTGCATTGGAAGTCGGCATGATGCAACTTCATTTACCTTTAGGATTCTTAATGGAGCTAAATAATTGTTATTTTGTTCCAGTGCTTAGTAGAAACATCATTTCCGCCTCATGTTTGATGAGACAAGGCTATGAGTCTAATATTAAGAATAATTGTTGTTATTTATATTTGAATGATATGTTTCATGGCTTTACACCCATTCAGAACGGGTTATTTATTTTGAATCCTGATGGTGGGTTGGTCTATAACGTAAATGTGAAAAGATTAAAACCAAATGATTTGAACATGACTTACTTTTGGCACTGTCGAATTGGTCATATAAGTTGGAAACACATGAAGAAGCTCCATGATGATGGACTCCTAACTTCGCTCGACTTGGAGTCGTTCGAGACATGCAAATCCTGCCTTCTGGGCAAGATGACCAAGACACCTTTTGCAAGGAGTTGTGAAAGGGCATCTGACTTGTTGGGACTAGTACATAGTGATGTATGTGGTCCAATGAGCGTGACAGCCATGGGTGGTTATGAGTACTTCATTACCTTCACTAATGATCTGAGTAGATATGGATATGTCTACTTGATGAAACATAAGTCAAAAGCCTTTTAAAAGTTCAAAGAATTCCAGAATGAAGTACAGAATCAACTCGGCAAGAATATAAAGTTTCTTCGGTCGGACTGAGGAGGCGAGTACATGAGCCACGAGTTTGATGACCATCTGAAGAGTTGTGGAATAGTTCCTCAATTCACTCCACCGGGTATGTCGCAGAGGAACGGTGTGTCGGAACAGCAGAATCGGACCTTGTTGGACATGGTACGATCAATGATGAGTTGGACAGATCTACCTTTATCATTTTGGGGTTATTGTCTAGAAACGGTGGCGTTCACACTAAACATAGTACCATCAAAATTGGTAGAGAAGACACCACATGAGATGTGGACTGGCAAGAAGCCAAGTTTGTCTTTTCTTAAGATTTGGGGTTGTGAAGCATTTGTCAAGCGACTTCAGTCGGACAAGCTTGCAACCAAGTCGGATAAGTGTATTTTCGTTGGGTATCCAAGGGAAACCTTGGGTTACTACTTCTACAACCAAGAAGAGGGCAAAGTATTTGTCGCTCGGAACGGTGTTTTCCTTGAGAAAGAGTTTCTCAGTCAGGAATTCAGTGGAGTATGATGCAACTCGAAGAAGTTCGAGAGGAACTAGTCAATAGCGATTTGGTGAAAGCTCTGGAGGTTGAGCCGGTCATGGTAGCAGAGCCGGCAACTGCACCTACACTATGAAGATCGGCAATATTGCGAAGTGTTCGTGATGTATTACTGTTAGACAATGATGAGCCATCAACTTATTCGGAAGCGATGGTGGGTTCTTATTTTTAGTCATGGCTTGGAGCCATGAGATCCGAGTTAAAGTCCATGGATGAAAATTAAGTTTGGAACTTGGTTGATCTGCCAGATGGTGCAAGACCCGTCGAGTGCAAATGGGTCTTTAAAAGGAAAACTGATATGGATGGAAATATTTCTGTCTATAAAGCATGGCTTGTCGTGAAGGGGTTCTGGCAGGTTCAATGAGTTGACTACGATGAGACTTTCTCACCCGTAGCGATGCTTAAATCGGTTCGGATCATGTTAGCTATAGCAACCTATTTTGACTATGAGATATGGCAGATGTATGTCAAAATGGCTTTCCTTAATGGAAAATTAACCGAGGACGTTTATATGATACAGCCCGAGAGTTTTGTCGATCCGGCTAATGCTGACAAGGTATGCAAACTTCATAAATCCATTTATGGATTGAAGCAAGCTTCTTGGAGTTGGAACATTTGCTTTGATGAGGTAGTCAAATCGTTTGGCTTCATCAAGAGTGATCATGATTCTTGTTTATACAAGAAGTTTAGTGGGAGCAAAGTAAACTTTCTGATCTTATATGTGGATGACATATTATTGATTGGAAATGATTCCCAGATGTTGCAAGAAACTAAGGAGTCATTGGAAAGGACTTTATCAATGAAGGACTTGGGTGAGGCAACTTATATACTAGGAATCGGGATCTATAGAGATAGATCCAAGTGGCTCATTGGATTGAGTCAAAGTACATATTTGGACAAAGCGTTGGATAAGTTCAACATGGAATTGTCTAAGAAGGGGTTCTTACTGATGTCCCATGTCATAAAACTTAGCAAGACTCAGTGTCCTTCGACAACTGATGAGCAAAGTAGGATGAGTGTGATTCTGTATGCTTCGGCAGTCGGATCCATCATGTATGCAATGATCTGTACTAGGCCAGATGTTTCCTATGCTCTAAGTGTTGTGATTAGATACTAGGCTAACCCTAGAGAAATCCACTAGGCAGTAGTTAAGAACATTCTTATGTATTTGAGAAGGACTAAGGATGCGTTCCTAGTTTATGGAGGTGAGGTTGAACTCAGTGTAAGGGGTTACACGGATGCGAGTTACCTTACTGACTCTAATGATTCTCGTTCACAATCTTGGCACGTGTTCGTAATGAATGGATGGGCTGTGAGCTAGAAGAGTTCCAAGCAAGAGACTGTGTTTGCATCTACAATAGAGGCTGAGTATATTGCTGCCTCGGGGGCGGCAATGGAAGTTGTTTGGATCAGAAACTTCCTGATTGATCTTGGTGTGGTTCAGGGCTCGTCCAATCCATTAGATGTGTATTGTGACAACAATGGTGCTATTGCACAAGCCAAGGAACCTATACAACACCAGAAGAACAAACATATACTCATGCGATACCACCTATATCGCTAGTTCGTGGATCAAGGTGATATCAAGTTATGCAAGGTACACACGGACGCAAGCGTTGCAGATCCGTTGACAAAGCCACTTCCACATCCTAAGCATGAGGCGCACGTAAGAGCCATGGGCATTAGATGCCTAGACATGTAATGTCGGGATGATTGACTCTAGTGCAAGTGGGAGACTTTTGGGAATATGCCCTAGAGGCAATCATGGTTGATGATATTTCCCAAAGTATTCATAAAGTAAAGTAGTCCTTGTATGAACATCAGATATGTATCTGTTGGGTCCGCAACATAGAAAACAAAAAATTTCCTACGATGATAACTATACGCCAAGATCTATCTACTAGATACAGAGCAACGAGTGGACATACATCCATGGAGAACTTACCCTCGAAGACAACGAGCTTTGTTAACGAGTAGGAACTCGTGGTTGATGTAGTCGTACACTTGCCGATCTCAAGATCGTGAGGAAGTCCGAGCGCCGCAACACAGCAACGCATCCGCACTCGCACACACATTCAAGCCACCGGACAACCTCCACCTCCTCGCTCTAGCGATCCAGCGGAAGCAGCAACTCCTTCCAGACGATATGCCACCGGGAACATGTATCTCGCTAATCCGAGACCATGGGGGAATAATTCTAGAGGGGGAGAGAGATCCTTCACAAGGAGGTGTGAGGATGAAGGAGGGAATGGGTGGACTTTTATAGGAGGAGGGGGGGGGGTGCCCCCTCTCTCCATGGCCGGCGCATGGGGGGGGGGTGACCCCTCACCTCCCCATTCATGTGGTGGTAACCCCTCCACATTAAAATGCCTCTTCACATTCCCTTTTAAAGTCTCCACTTTAAATGCATTAAATTTCTCCAAATTTAATGCTCTCTCATTTAATAAAACTCTTTTTATTAAATTTATTCAGAATTTTGTTAATTACTTTAATTAACAAACATTCACATATAGCCCCTTGCAATATTTCAATATCACATGCAGAACCACCTTCTGCAATTTCACCCGAAACAATTTCCGGTTTCTATTGAAACAATTCCTGCGCTTTGCAATTCTTTCGTCTGAAACATATGTGCTCCAAAATGGTGTCCGGTAACTCTTAAGTGTGCCACCCTATGGTTCGCGAATAATGCAGACATGATCGAGACCCTTCTTCGATCAATAATCAGCAGCGGGGCCTAGAGATCCGTACTGACTCCTACACATTCAACGATGACTCCTGTGATCGTGAGAACCTTTAATGCTTGTAACTAAATCCCTTTGTCTCTCGATATATTACATGTCCGAGATTCGATCATCGGTATCTCTATACCTAGTTTGATCTCGTTACCGACATGCACTCTTTTCTCGTTCCCGTGATATAACATTCCAGTGATCACATCACTTGCTTGCAAGCTATCCTAATGTGATATCACCGAGAGGGCCCAGAGTATATCTATCCGTCATCTGGATTGACAAATTCCACTCTTGATCCATGAGCCTCAACATAACACCTTCGTAGTACTGAACCCATCTTTATAGTCACCCTGTTACGGTGTGACGTTTGATGTTATCAAGATACTCTTCTGGTGTTAGCAATTAACATGATCTCATGGTCTAAGGATAAAGATTACTTCGTATGATGTTATAGCAATATAAACATAATGACTTGATCGTAATGCTATACTTCGGATGAATGTTCATCACATCATTTCACAAATGCTGTGACCTTGTTATTAACAACATCCAATGTCCATGATCAGGAAACCTTGATCATCTTGTTAATCAACAAGCTAGTCTATAAGAGAGGCATAACTAGGAACCCTTTTTGTTTATTAAACACACATGTATTGATGTTTCCTATCAATACAATTATAGCATGCAAAATAAACATCTATCATATACAAGGAATACATAATAACAACTTTATTATTGCCTCTCAGGGCATATTTCCTTCAGTCTCCCACTTGCACTAGAGACAATAATCTAGTTTATATAGTGATAAATCTAACACCCATGGAGTTCTGGTGTTGATCATGTTTTTCCCTAGGGAGTACTTTAGTCAACGGATCTGCTACATTCAGGTCCGTGTGTACTTTACAAATCTTTATATCTCCATCCTTGACATGCTCGCGGATGGAGTGAAACCGGCGGTTGATATGCTTGGAATTCTTGTGAGACCTTGGTTCCTTGGCGTTGGCTATGGCTCCATTATTGTCACAATAGATCACCATTGGGTCCAATGCACTAGGAACCACACCTAGTTCCGTTATGAACTCCTTCTTCCAAACCGCTTCCTGCGCTGCTTCTGAAGCAGCAACATATTCCGCCTCCGTCGTTGATCCAGCCACCACAGGTTGTTTGGAGCTCCTCCAACTAACTGTTGCTCCGTTCAAGATAAATACGTATCCGGATTGAGACTTAGAGTCATCCGGATCAGTGTTAAAGCTAGCATCGACATAACACTTAGCGACTAGCTCTTCTTCACCTCCGTATACAAGAAACTTATCCTTAGTTCTTCTCAAGTACTTAAGGATATTCTTGACCGCTATCCAGTGTTCCGAACCTGGATCAGATTGGTACCTACTAGTCAAACTAATAGCATGTGCCACATCCGGTCTTGTACATAGCATGGCATACATTATAGAGCCTATGGCTGAGGCATAGGGGATCTTATCCATTATCTCTCTTTCTTCCGCCGTAGCCGGACTTTGAGTCTTACTCAATGTCTTGCCTTGCAACATAGGTAAGTACCCCTTCTTACTTCCGTCCATATTAAACTTCTTTAATATCTTATCAAGGTATGTACTCTGTGATAGCCCAATTAGGCGTCTTGATCTATCTGTATAGATTTTAATGCCTAATATATATGAAGCTTGACCAAGGTCCTTCATTGAAATTTGCTGTTTAGATAACTTTTAACACTGTTTAAAAGATCTATATCATTTCCAATCAATAATATGTCATCTACATATAATATCAGAAATGCCACATTGCTCCCACTCACTTTCTTGTAAATACAAGCCTCTCCATAAGTTTGAACAAATCCAAACTCTTTGATCACCTCATCAAAGCGGAGATTCCAACTCTGGGATGCTTGCTTCAGTCCATAGATGGATCGCTGAAGTTTGCACACCTTATCAGCATCCTTAGGATCGACAAAACCCTTAGGTTGTATCTTATAAAACTCTTCTTCAATATTACCATTGAGGAACGCAGTTTTGACATCCATCTGCCATATTTCATAATCGAAATATGCAGCACTTGCTAACATAATCCTAACCGACTTAAGCATCGCTACGGGAGAGAATGTCTCATCGTAGTCAACTCCTTGAATTTGTCGAAACCCCTTTGCGACAAGTCGAGCCTTATAGATGGTTACATTACCATCAACATCAGTTTTTCTTTTGAAAATCCATTTATTCTCAACGGCCTTTCGATCGTGAGGTAAGTCCACCAAGGTCCAAACCTGGTTTTCGTACATGGATTCCATCTCGGATTTCATGGCTTCTAGCCATTTGTTGGAATCAGGGCTCATCATCGCTTCTTCATACGTCGCAGGGTCATCTATTTCATCAATCATGAAATTCATAACAGGATTGCCGTACAGTTTAGGAGCTGCACGTGTCCTGCTTGACCTGCGAGGTTCGGTAGTGTCCTCTTTCGGAGTTTCATGATCAATATCAGTAGCTCTCTCTTCATTAGGTGAAGTAAACTCCAAAACAACTTCTGGGGCTGCGCTACTCGCCATTTCATGAAGAGAAGGTTCAATAACCTCTTCGAGTTCTACCTTCCGACTACTCACACCTTTCGCGAGAAACTCCTTCTCAAGAAAGGATCCATTCTTGGCAACAAAGACCTTGCCCTCGGATCTGTGATAGAAGGTATACCCAATCGTTTCCTTAGGGTATCCTATGAAGACGCATTTTTCCGCTTTGGATTCGAGTTTATCTGGTTGAAGTTTCTTCACATAAACATCGCATCCCTAAACTTTAAGAAATGACAGCTTAGGTTTGTTTCCAAACCATAATTCATACGGTGTCTTTTCAACGGATTTAGATGGTGCCCTATTTAAAGTGAATGCAGCGGTTTCTAGTGCATAACCCCAAAATGACAGTGGCAAGTCAGTCAGAGACATCATAGATCGAACCATATCCAATAAAGTACGATTACGACGTTCTGACACACCATTACGTTGTGGTGTTCCGGCAGGCGTGAGTTGTGAAACTATTCCACAGTCTTTCATATGTGTGCTAAACTCGTAACTAAGATACTCTCCTCCACGGTCGGACCGCAGAAATTTGATCTTTCTGTTACGATGATTTTCCACTTCATTCTGAAATTCTTTGAACTTTTCAAAAGTTTCAGACTTGTGTTTCATCAAATAGATATACCCATATCTACTCAAATCACCCGTGAAAGTAACAAAATAACGATATCCACCTCGCGCCGACACACTCATTGGTCCACACACATCAGTATGTATGATTTCCAATAAATCTGTCGCCCGTTCCATTGAACCGGAAAACGGTGTTCTAGTCATCTTGCCCATAAGGCATGGCTCACATGTATCAAATGATTCAAAATCAAGTGATTCCAAAAGTCCATCAGAATGGAGTTTCTTCATGCGTTTAACGCCAATATGACCTAGACGGCAGTGCCCCATATATGTAGATATATCATTATCAAGTTTAATCCTTTTAGCATCAACATTATGAATATGCGTAATACTACTATCGAGATCCAACAGAAATAAACCATTCAACACAGGTGCATGACCATAAAAGATATTATTCATATAAATCGAACAACCATTGTTTTCAGACTTAAACGAATAACCACTTTGCATCAAACACGATCCGGATACAATGTTCATGCTTAGTGCAGGCACCAAATAACAATTATTCAGGTTTATAACTAATCCCGACGGCATATGGAGAGGCAGCGTTCCGACGGCGATCACATCAACTCTTGATCCATTGCCGACCCGCATCGTGACCTCATCCCTTGCTAGTTGTCGCTTGTTCCGCAGCCCCTGAACCGAGTTACATATATTAGCAACCGATCCCGTATCAAATACCCAGGTGCTACTGCGAGTACTAGTCAAGTACACATCAATAACATGTATATCACATATACCTTTGTTTGCCTTGCCGGCCTTCTTGTCCGCCAAATACTTGGGGCAGTTGCGCTTTCAATGGCCAGTCCCTTCGCAATAGTAGCACTTGGTGTCAGACTTAGAGCCAGCTCGGGGTTTCTTTTCAGGCGCGGCAACAGATTTGCCGCCCTTCATTCCCTTCTGCTTGCCTTTCTTGTCCTTCTTGAAACCGGTGGTCTTATTGATCATCAACACTTGATGTTCTTTCCTAATCTCCACTTCTGCAGTCTTAAGCATTGACAGAAGCTCGGGAAGAGACTTCTTCATGCCTTGCATATTATAGTTCATCACGAAGCTCTTGTAGCTAGGTGGCAGAGATTGGAGAACACGATGTATGCCTAAGTCAATGGGAATCGTTATTCCCAAGGACACAAGCTTATCGGCGTACCCAGACATTTTGAGTACGTGCTCACTAACGGAGCTGTTTTCCTCCATCATGCAGCTAAAGAACTTTTCTGTAGCATTATAACTCTCTACGGCAGCATGGGTATCAAAAATCATTTTCAATTCTCCCATGGTATCAAAGGCATTGCCTTTTTCGAAACGCTTTCGAAGTTCTGGCTCTAGCCCATACAGTATGCCGCAATGAACTAAGTTGTGGTCCTCCTGACGAGTCACATAGACATTCTTTTCCTCGTCAGGGGCATCAGGAGCTGGTGGGGGGGGGGGGCCTAGCGGCGCATCTAGCACATATTGCTTTTGTGCAGCAGTGAGGAGAATCCTCAAATTCATAGCCCAGTTTGTGAAGTTGCTACCATTCGTAGCAAGTTTCTCTTTCTCCATGAACACATTGAAATTAAAAGCAGGTGGTGCCATCTACAATAGAATTTGTAAAGTATATTTAGACTAAGTTTATGATAGATTGAGTTCAACTAATCCAAATTACTAATGATCTCCCACTCAAAAACGACATCCCTCGTGTCCTTTTGGTGATTACATGAACCAAATCCACTACACCAAGTCCGATCATCACATGAGTCGGTGTAGCTTCAAAGGCGAACATCTATATGGGCATCATATCAACTATATGACTCATGCTTAACCTTTCGGTCCGTGTTCCGAGGCCATGTCTGTACATGCTAGTCTCGTCAAGTAAGAACCTTAGTATTTGCGTGTGTAAAACTGTCTTACACCCGTTGTATGAAAGCGTAGAGTCGAGAACACCCGATTATCACGTGATGCCTCAAAACACGATCCACAAAATGGTGCATACTTAAGGAAGAACACATTTTATCTTGATATCTAAATGAGGGATCATCTTATAATGCTACCAAAAGCGCCAAACTAGCAATATAAGATGCTAATGTGTGAAGTGAGGTGATATGGTCCATGCATTTGATCTCTATCATTTGCATCGTGGTATGATCTCTATCATTCCTTTGTGTGTAAGGCCAAGGTCTATGGAACTTACACGTTAAGTGAGTTGTAAGAGTATCTATCATACATCTACTTACAACAATACCATATCAAAACACTAGCCCAACAACGATCTAAACTAGACGCCTCTAATTTATCAATTGCAAGTTTTACGTGGCTTAGGGCTTTCGGAGATAGAACCGGTCTAACCTACGAACATGAACCACAACGAGGATAACCAAGTTATTAGCAACTCGTTGTAAATCAGATATTGACTATAGTAGGAGAGACAGACACCCGCCAGCCACTTATGCAAAACTAGTTGCATGTCAGTCGTGGAACCGGTCTCATGTACGATGACATGTAAGGTTGGTCCGGGTCGCTTCATCCCACTATGCCACCAATATCCAAAGTACATAGAATATACAATAACATGATCATCATCGCCCACATATAAACATATGTGTACTACCCGTGCAAAGCACCTACGCATAGATCAGGCTCTGATACCACTGTTGGGTCCGCAACATAGAAAACAAAAATTTTCCTACGATGAGAACTATACGCCAAGATCTAGCTACTAGATACAGAGCAACGGGTGGACATACATCCATGGAGAACTTACCCTCGAAGACAACGAGCTTTGTTAACGAGTAGGAACTCGTGGTTGATGTAGTCGTACACTTGCCGATCTCAAGATCGTGAGGAAGTCCGAGCGCCGCAACTCAGCAGCGCATCCGCACTCGCACACACGATCAAGCCACCGGACAACCTCCACCTCCTCGCTCCAGCGATCCAGCGGAAGCAGCAACTCCTTCCAGACGAAATGCCACCGGGAACATGTATCTCGCTAATCCGAGACCATGGGGGAATAATTCTAGAGGGGGCGAGATATCCTTGTTGGAGATATGCCCAAGAGGCAATAATAAAGTGGTTATTATCATGTCTTCACACTTATGATAAATGTTTACATACCATGCTATAATTGTATTAACCGGAAACATTAATACTTGTGTGATTTGTAAACTAAAATAAGAGTCCCTAGTAAAGCCTCTTGTTAAACTAGCTTGTTGGTTAATATATGGTCATGGTTTCCTGATCATGAACATAGAGATGTTATTAACAACAAGATCATATCATTAGGAGAATGATGTGATGGACATACTCCTATAGATAAGCGTAGCATAAAGATCAAGTCATTTCAATAGTTCAATTGCTATATGCTTTCTGATACATAGTAACCTAATTCCTTCGACCATGAGATCATGCATATCACCTTTGCCGGATGGATGCTTTGATGACATCAAACACCACACCGTAACAGGGTGGCTATAAAAGTGGCATTGAGTGTTCGGAAAGTATTGGTTGAAACACATGGATCAAGAGTGGGATTTGTCCATCCATATGACGGATAGATATACTCTGGGCCCTCTCGGTGGAATGTCATCCAATTAGCTTGCAAGCATGTGACTTGGTCACAAGGGATCACATATCACGGGAACGAGAAAAGAGTACTTATCAGTAACGAGGTTGAACTAGGTATGCAGAGATACCGACGATCATAACCTCGGATAAGTAAACTATCGTGAGACAAAGGGAAATTGGTATCGTATGTAAGTGGTTCATTCGATCGCAAAGTAATCGTAGAAATATGTGGGAGCCATATAAATTTCCAGATTCCTCTATTGGTTATTGTTCGGAGAAGTGTCTCGATCATGTCCGCATAATTCACGAACCGTAGGGAGACACACTTAAGGATTCGACGTTGTTTGAGTAGTTATGGTATTATGAGAAAGAGACCGAATGTTGTTCGGAGTCTCGGATGGGATCCGGGATATCACGAGGTGATCCGGAATGGTCCGGAGAATAAGATTCATATAAGGAAAGTCCCGTTTCGGAGTTCGGGAATGATTCCGGTGGTTTCATCGGGAATGTTCTAGAAGGTTCCGGATTGTCCGGCACTCCGGAGGGGAAGGGGTACATGAATGTGTCATTACATATTGGAGTGATTGCATCATGTACTAAGTGTTCTTGCTGTCCCAAATATAGGATTAAATTGAATCCTAAAACAGAAAAGTCAAATGTCCAGTTTGAAAGTCAAACGGCTAAAACAAGAAACTGTGGGAAACAAGCAAGAGGAGTTGGAATCAACTTGGAGGAGGAGTTGGACTCCTCCAGGCCGGCGCCCAGCCCAAGGCCGAGTTGGGGAGGGACTCCCTCCCTCCCCTGGCGCGCCAAGACCCCCCTCCCATAAAAGGAGGGGCAGGGCTCCTCCTAGAACACACAAGTTCCTATCTTCTACCTCCGGTTTAGAGCCGTTTTGGTTTAGAGCTTCTAATTGCTTTAGCCTGCGGTTTAGAGCCTTCTAATTGGTTTAGAGCCTTCTAATTGGTGTGTCTAATTACTAGACCACTAATAGCCTCTCTCATAAGCTCCACCATACTCGCACCGGCTTAAGGCGAAGCCCTGCGGGATTTCCCCTCTACTTCCGGTACCACGCCGTTGTGCTGCCGGAATCGCGAGGAGAGTACTACAACCTCCGCTGCCTGCTGGAACAAGGGAGAGGAAGGTCTTCGTCGAGTACCGAACGTGTGACCGACTACGGGAGCGCTGCCGGAACGTGGCGCCGGAAGGATCGTCTACGCGATCTTGAGATCGGAAAGAGTACGACTACATCACCCACGAGAATCTGCTCTCGTTAACCGCTTTGGAATCTTCGAGGGTGAGTTCCTCTATCGACTCGTTGCTACAATCTAGTAGATAGATCTTGGCTTGTTTGTTTGTATGCGATAGAAATTTTTTGTTTTCCATGCTACGAACCCCTACAGTGGTATCAGAGCCGTGTCTATATGTAGATCTGTTGCACGAGTAGAACACAATGGTCATTGTGGGCATTGATGTTTTTATTGTCGATTGCTTTTTGTGTACTTTGCATCTTGCGGTATGTTGGGATGAAGCGGCCCGGGCTAACCTTACATGACATCGTTCATGAGACTTGCTCCACGCTTGACATGCAACTTGTATTGCATAAGTGGCTTTGCGGGTGCCTGTTTCTCCTAGCATAGTTAAGATCCAATTTACAACGGGTGATCTACAATACTAGTATCAATGTTGTGGTTCTTGTTCGTAAGTTAGAACGACACTTATTGAAAGCCCCAAACCACGTAAAATATGCAAAGAAATTAGAGGCGTCTAACTTTGTTTTGCAGGGGTGTGCAGTGATGTGATATGGCCATGATTGTGATTATATATGATGTATGCAATGTTCCTTATTGTAAGTCGGCAACCGGCAGGAGCCATATGGTTGTCTTTAATTTCTGTTAAAACCCGCGTGTCTATTCAAAGTAGTTGTAATAGTTGAAGCCGGTGGACGACAACCATGAAGAAGCATCATTGACCTTGATGCAATGTCGGTGATGATGGAGATCATGTTCGTGCTAGAAGATGGAGATCGGAAGCACAAAGAAGAAAGGCCATATCATATCACATATTATGAATTGCATGTGATGTTAATCCTTTATGCATCTTGTATTGCTTAGTAGACGACGGTAGCATTATAAGATGATCCCTCAAGCACACAATTTCAAGTTCTTAAGTGTTCACCCTTAGTATGCACCGTTGCTAAAGCTTGTTGTTTCGAAGCACCACGTGATGATCGGGTGTGTTAGATTCCGCAAGTGTATACAACGTAAGCAAGCCAGATTTGCTTATGCGGAAGCTAAGGTTTGATCTTGACGAGCCTAGCATGTACAGACATGGCCTCAGGAACACGGATTACCGAAAGGTAGAGCATGAGTCATATAGTAGATATGATGAACATGTTGATTGTTCGCCATTGAAGCTATATCAACTCTCGTGATGATCGGTTTTGATGTGGTGGATTTGGTTTGTGTGATCACTAAGACAATGTGAGGGATATTGTTTTGAGTGGGAGTTCACCTAGATTAATTTAATTATTAATTAGAACTCAATTTATCATAAACTAAATCAAAGTGAATTTGCATAGTTGTCGTAGTCATTGGCATCCGTTTACCACCTTGCGCTTAGTTATAATTGAGATGATAGAACTATAGAATTCTGGTTTGTTACTTTACGAACTGGTATCGTATTGTTTTGAAGTGTTAATCTAAAGTTTAAAAGTCCTATTGCAAACTTTCAGTAAGTTCCGGTTACTCCATGAAGTTTAATAATTAGTATTAAATCAAGAGTAACAATTCCAAGTGTTAGTATATAAGTATCATGTTTGTATCCATGATTCTTGATATTCAAAGGATTCCCTTAATATCAAGGTTATCTAGGATCTGAAAGAGTTGTTTCAGAAACCATGATGTGTGGAAGATATTGTGATATCTGAAACAAAGTTTTGGTTGCAACATGATAGAGTATAATATGGCAAAGTTCATGTTCTCATATTTTGATGAGAATTTGCAAAGGGTTGTAGACACTTGTTGTCCTAATCCTCCAAAAGGTTTTGGATAGCAACATTATACTCATAATTCATCGTTATAAGCTAAAAGTAGCTTGATCATGGACGATTCCATGACAAGGTGAATATTTGATGTAGGTAAAATGTTTACTACACCAAGAGATTACTAAAGAAAGGAATTTGAAAGAACACCAAACATTTGATGATGGTGATCTACTTCAAAGTGCAAGTCCAAAGACATTGGTATTTAACTATACATGTTTTTGACTATGTGTCATATGTATGACTCCACTGTTGATGTTGATAGATTCTTTCAAACAGAAAAGGAAATACTGAAAGAAAATCTCATAAATATATGGCAGAAAAGAAAAGACTAGAATTGTTCAGTTTAAGTATATAGATGATATACATGTTATGGCTATATTCTTTGCTTATTAAACAATGTGGTTCTCAAGTATTTGATACTGAATTTGTTGGTATGAATCGTCATATGAAACAACACAATTCATGAACTACAATGGCCTAAGTAACTAGCAAAAGAATATGTGATGATGTTCATTGAGAACAAATAAAGGGTTATTGTGTTGCTCGTTAAACATCAAAGCTTGCCTTCAAGATTTGTTTTATCAGGTATTATGAGAACAAAAGAGTTGTTCAAATAAATTACCGTGATCCATAAAAGATGGATGATTCACAAATCTCGTTGGAGAAATCACATCCATAAAACTAGTGCTAAAAATGTCGAAAGACAAATTGATTGAAAGATCACTTAGGAAGTGACATCGCCGTTTGAATTATAATGGAAAGAAAACATGAAGAAACTCCATGTTGATGGAATTTTGTAGTCTTCTGATTTTTGATCAAATGACGCTTGTGAAACTTTCCTAGAGATGATTAAAACTTCGTTCATAGGCCAAAAGGGAACGAATGACTAGCTTATTGGAACTTGTACATATTGTTGTACGAAGTCCGTTATGTGTAGTCAAGAGCGATGGATTTCAACTTCATATGCTTTCTCCGAAAATTTGAGTGAATATATGAATATTTACTTAATAAGGATAAAGTATGAAACACTTGAAAAGTTCAAAGACTTTCAAGATGAAGTGCAAGATCATTGTAACAAGAATATAAATAGTTTATGATAAGATCATAAAGGAAGATATTTGAGTTACAAGTTTAGCATAATACCTAAGATTTAAGGAATCGTTCCGTGGATTTGCATTTTCCCGAAACACCATAAGAGTATGGAGCGTTCGAGATATGTAATTAAACCTTGTTTGACATGGTAAGATCGAAAGGTGTAATTCATAAAACTGCCATTGTATTTTAAAAGATTAAAAGCTTTAGAGATTACCGTTTTTCCACTGAAAAGAGCTCCATCATAAACCGTTGAAATGACACCATATAAGGTTATGGTTTGGGATAAAACCCAAGTTGTCCTTTCTTAAACATTGGTATGCTATGCATAAGAAAGATGTTTGCAACCAAAGTCGGATGAACCTGTCTTTGTATGTTATTTCAAATAACTGTTAAGTACTCCTCCATAACATCGGAGACAAAAGTGTTTGTCACTTAAAACGTCAAGTTTCTTTGAGAAGGAATTTTTCGTGAAAAGTTAAGTGGGAGGACAATAGAACTTTGAAAAGGTTAAAGAACCTTAGCTATATGTGCAGAGTTGCGCAGCACCGAAAAGTGTTCCGGAGGCGGCAACAATGCTCATGGCTCACGTACCTCAAAGGTTGTGGTCACGGAGATCTAAGTTCCTATTGAAACAAGTAGATCGGGTAAACAATCAAATACCAAGATTTGAGGGTTGAATCATTATTTGAGAATAATGAACCGACTACATACAGAGAAGCGATGATGGGCCCTGACTCCGTAAAATGGCTTAAAGCCATAAAATCCGTGATAGTTCCATACACGAGAAATCAAGTTTTGAACTTGAAGGACCCTCGAGAAAGGTGTAAGACCTTATAGTTGTGTCTGGATCTATAAAGAAATAGACATGGATGTTTCACATCTATGAAATAGTCGACATGTTGGGAAAGAGTTCACAACAATGTTCAAAGGTTGACTATGACAAGATTTGATCTTTCATAGTGATATTTAGTCTAGACGGATTAATGTAGCAACCACTACATATAATTTGTTATATGGTAGTTGAATAAACAAAACAAGTTCTTCTAATAGAATCGTTACCTAGGACATGTGCATAACACGGTCCATAGGGTTTTGTTAATTCAAAGGATGCTAAAAGCATATGCAAACTTCAATGGTTAGAGTGAGCATAGCGGAGTTGGAATCTTCACTATGATGAAACTGTTAAAAGGGTTTAATTTCATCAGAGACAATGAAGATGCTTGCGTTTGCAAGAAATTAAGTGGGAGCGCTAAGACATGTTTCTAATACATTATGTGGAAGACATATTGTTGATTGGAAATAATATATCTTTTATTAACACATATTAAGAATTTCATCCCGATGAAAGGCTTAGGCAAAACCCAAATATTTGGCATCAATAGACGCTAATATGGTTGTGCCAGAAGTACATAGACAAGATATTGAATGAGTTCAATATAGAAACTACAAGAAAAGGTTCTTGTCGCACAGAAAGGATTGAATGAGTTCAATGTTGATGATATATTCAAGTGTATTGACATTTGGTAAAGTGACACAAATAATCAAGTATAGATTGATACTTGATGTATGAAATCACAAAGAGTATTTATATCAATCGTACTGTGATATGTACAAATCCAGATATGTCCTATGCTCTAAATGTTGTGAGCATATACCAGAATGATTCGTAAGATGATCATTGGACAATAGTAAGGATATTCTTATGATCTTCTGAAAGAACTAAGAGTATAATATTTGTAGAAGTGACAAATAGTTGGTTAGTTCATTGTAAAAGTACTACATTGATACTAGCTTTGTCACAAAGTACAAATTAAGTTTATCTCAATCTAAACTAAGGGTGGCACAATATAATGGAAAGTGAGTTCCATAATGGATTTGGATGATTTCCAAAGTTAAGACATTGTGACAGATACTACAACAAAAGGCTAAGTATATGACTGCTATTTTAGCAACATAAGAGGGCATTTGTGTCAAGTAGTTTGTTATCAAACTAGGTGTAGTTCACAGTGGGATAATACTATGAAGATATATTGTGCGACAATATGATCAACATGTTTTAACCCCAAAGAGCTAAAGGTCACACCGAAAGACCAAATTTATACAAAGCCATCTCATTAGAGAATGAGTGATGCGTAGAGACGCAAAGACATGCAATTACACACGGACCTGGAAGTGTCAGATCCGGAGATCAGTTGACCACTAGTAATCGTGTACATACAACACCGGAAAGCCATAGGTGTTATATACACAAAGGTTCGAAACTAGATTATTGACTCTAGTGCAAGTGGGAGACTGTTGGAGATATGCCCAAGAGGCAATAATAAAGTGGTTATTATCATGTCTTCACACTTATGATAAATGTTTACATACCATGCTATAATTGTATTAACCGGAAACATTAATACTTGTGTGATTTGTAAACTAAAATAAGAGTCCCTAGTAAAGCCTCTTGTTAAACTAGCTTGTTGGTTAATATATGGTCATGGTTTCCTGATCATGAACATAGAGATGTTATTAACAACAAGATCATATCATTAGGAGAATGATGTGATGGACATACTCCTATAGATAAGCGTAGCATAAAGATCAAGTCATTTCAATAGTTCAATTGCTATATGCTTTCTGATACATAGTAACCTAATTCCTTCGACCATGAGATCATGCATATCACCTTTGCCGGATGGATGCTTTGATGACATCAAACACCACACCATAACAGGGTGGCTATAAAAGTGGCATTGAGTGTTCGGAAAGTATTGGTTGAAACACATGGATCAAGAGTGGGATTTGTCCATCCATATGACGGATAGATATACTCTGGGCCCTCTCGGTGGAATGTCATCCAATTAGCTTGCAAGCATGTGACTTGGTCACAAGGGATCACATATCACGGGAACGAGAAAAGAGTACTTATCAGTAACGAGGTTGAACTAGGTATGCAGAGATACCGACGATCATAACCTCGGATAAGTAAACTATCGTGAGACAAAGGGAAATTGGTATCGTATGTAAGTGGTTCATTCGATCGCAAAGTAATCGTAGAAATATGTGGGAGCCATATGAATTTCCAGATTCCTCTATTGGTTATTGTTCGGAGAAGTGTCTCGATCATGTCCGCATAATTCACGAACCGTAGGGAGACACACTTAAGGATTCGACGTTGTTTGAGTAGTTATGGTATTATGAGAAAGAGACCGAATGTTGTTCGGAGTCTCGGATGGGATCCGGGATATCACGAGGTGATCCGGAATGGTCCGGAGAATAAGATTCATATAAGGAAAGTCCCGTTTCGGAGTTCGGGAATGATTCCGGTGGTTTCATCGGGAATGTTCTAGAAGGTTCTGGATTGTCCGGCACTCCGGAGGGGAAGGGGTACATGAATGTGTCATTACATATTGGAGTGATTGCATCATGTACTAAGTGTTCTTGCTGTCCCAAATATAGGATTAAATTGAATCCTAAAACAGAAAAGTCAAATGTCCAGTTTGAAAGTCAAACGGCTAAAACAAGAAACTGTGGGAAACAAGCAAGAGGAGTTGGAATCAACTTGGAGGAGGAGTTGGACTCCTCCAGGCCGGCGCCCAGCCCAAGGCCGAGTTGGGGAGGGACTCCCTCCCTCCCCTGGCGCGCCAAGACCCCCCTCCCATAAAAGGAGGGGCAGGGCTCCTCCTAGAACACACAAGTTCCTATCTTCTACCTCCGGTTTAGAGCCGTTTTGGTTTAGAGCTTCTAATTGCTTTAGCCTGCGGTTTAGAGCCTTCTAATTGGTTTAGAGCCTTCTAATTGGTGTGTCTAATTACTAGACCACTAATAGCCTCTCTCATAAGCTCCACCATACTCGCACCGGCTTAAGGCGAAGCCCTGCGGGATTTCCCCTCTACTTCCGGTACCACGCCGTTGTGCTGCCGGAATCGCGAGGAGAGTACTACAACCTCCGCTGCCTGCTGGAACAAGGGAGAGGAAGGTCTTCGTCGAGTACCGAACGTGTGACCGACTACGGGAGCGCTGCCGGAACATGGCGCCGGAAGGATCGTCTACGCGATCTTGAGATCGGAAAGAGTACGACTACATCACCCACGAGAATCTGCTCTCGTTAACCGCTTTGGAATCTTCGAGGGTGAGTTCCTCTATCGACTCGTTGCTACAATCTAGTAGATAGATCTTGGCTTGTTTGTTTGTATGCGATAGAAAATTTTTGTTTTCCATGCTACGAACCCCTACAATCCTTCACAAGGAGGTGTGAGGATGAAGGAGGGAATGGGTGGCCTTTTATAGGAGGAGGGGGGGTGCCCCCTCTCTCCATGGCTGGCGCATGGGGGGTGACCCCTCACCAACCCATTCATGTGGTGGTAACCCCTCCACATTAAAATGCCTCTTCATATTCCCTTTTAAAGTCTCCACTTTAAATGCATTAAATTTCTCCAAATTTAATGCTCTCTCATTTAATAAAACTCTTTTTATTAAATTTATTCAGAATTTTGTTAATTACTTTAATTAACAAACATTCACATATAGCCCCTTGCAATATTTCAATATCACATGCAGAACCACCTTCTGCAATTTCACCCGAAATAATTTTCGGTTTCTATTGAAACAATTCCCGTGCTTTGCAATTCTTTCGTCGGAAACATATGTGCTCCAAAATGGTGTCCGGTAACTCTTAAGTGTGCCACCTACGGTTCGCGAATAATGCAGACATGATCGAGACCCTTCTTCGATCAATAATCAGCAACGGGACCTGGAGATCCGTACTGACTCCTACACATTCAACGATGACTCCTGTGATCGTGAGAACCTTTAACGCTTGTAACTAAATCCCATTGTCTCTCGATATATTACATGTCCGAGATTCTATCATCGGTATCTCTATACCTAGTTTGATCTCGTTACCGACATGCACTCTTTTCTCGTTCCCGTGATATAACATTCTAGTGATCACATCACTTGCTTGCAAGCTATCCTAATGTGATATCACCGAGAGGGCCCAGAGTATATCTATCCGTCATCTGGATTGACAAATTCCACTCTTGATCCATGAGCCTCAACATAACACCTTCGTAGTACTAAACCCATCTTTATAGTCACCCTGTTACTGTGTGACGTTTGATGTTATCAAGATACTCTTCTGGTGTTAGCAATTAACATGATCTCATGGTCTAAGGATAAAGATTACTCGTATGATGTTATAGCAATATAAACATAATGACTTGATCGTAATGCTATACTTCGGATGAATGTTCATCACATCATTTCACAAATGCTGTGACCTTGTTATTAACAACATCCAATGTCCATGATCAGGAAACCTTGATCATCTTGTTAATCAACAAGCTAGTCTATAAGAGAGGCATAACTAGGAACCCTTTTTGTTTATTAAACACACATGTATTGATGTTTCCTATCAATACAATTATAGCATACAAAATAAACATCTATCATATACAAGAAATACATAATAACAACTTTATTATTTCCTCTCAGGGCATATTTCCTTTAGTATCACTGAATACGTGATTCAGTTGTGGAACTATATATTCATGATTGTTCATACTAGATTGTCCTTGTTCATTGAGGTTGTGCCAGACACACAACTTAGACTAATGTGCAAGGCGGCTGATGACATGGTTCCACTTGTCATGGGCATGGTGATGCTATTCCGACTTACACTAATTCGGCTAAAGAGTTTAGCGAGTCAGACTGACCCACGGTTGAGATGCAACGAGCATGTTGTCATTTGCAGTCTCAAGCAATGGAATCCTTTGACCTGAGGTGATTGCATGATCCGAGTCGTGGATCGCCAACTTAGGCTCTATCAAACACTGTTCGTAAATGGGCAGTTATAAAGGTAGAGTTCGGGTTGGTTGTGAAATAAGCTGCATGAAGTGGATTACCAAGATGGGATTTGCCCCTCCGTAATGGAGAGATATTTTCTGGGCCTTGTCGTGTGATATGATTCGGAAGCATGGCCATGCGCTACTCAGTTAAGTGTTAATTGAGGAGTCAGACTAAGTGTTAGTCCAGTGAATCACATATCATGGTACGAGAAGAGAGTTAAGCTATTTAAGGGATGGGAACTACTCTCCTATAGATTAACAGGTATATCATGTGGCAAAGGGACTTGGACGAAAGTCACATTGAAGGTTTGTCTTCTGACTTTACGGCACTTGGGAGTTGGCACGTCTTGCTAGAGGCTGTTACCATCTATTGAGTTCAGACCGAGTGTTCATGGGAGTGAGTTGGACTCAAAGCCATGACGGGATACTTGGAGGGGTAGCTCATGTCGTGTCCAGGTGTACGTGAACCTACAGGGTCACACACTTAAGGGTAAGGAGCCCATTTGGATTAGATCCATGTGGAGATTGGAATACGGCCTAGATGGGCCTCAAGCATTGAGCCCATCTAGGAGTGTATATAAGTGAGTGATAAGGGATTGTCCCTAACCTAGCCGTCACTTTCTCCACTTCCATTTTGGGCTACATAGGATCTAGCAATCCTCTGTTTGAAGCTCCTTCCTGTATGTGTGGATACCGGTAGAGGCGTTGCACGTGCGGCACTGGAGGCGAAGGTGTTCATGGGGATTTTGCGGAGGACTGTCCGCGGGATCTGGAGGACTGTCCGCGGGATTTTGTGGAGGACTGTTCGGCACTACTTCGACGCGCTACATCAACTTCCACATCTGTACGTCTAGCGGTAATCTCGTGGCCTATAACCCGAGCTGGATCTTGGGTGCACCGCGTAGAGAAAAGTTTTGTTTATCTCTGCGTGGCCCAACAGAAGGCCAAAACAGTAGAAGGCTGGAATAATAGAAGGTCAGAGCAGTAGACGGCCGAAACTCTAATGACCAAAATAGTAGAAGACCAAAACAGTGAAAGTCCAGAACAGTAGAAGACCAAAACTGTGAAAGGCTTGAACAGTAGAAAACCAGAACAGTGAAAGGCCTGAATAGTGGAAGGCCGGAACAGTGAATGGCCTAAATAGTAGAAGGCTACAACTCCTAAGGGAAGAACAGTAGAAGGCAGATCTTTTAAAGGTTAAAACAGTAAAAGGCCAAAACGGTAAAAGGCCAGAACAGTAGAAGACCAGAACATTGAAAGATCAGTACAGTGGCAAGCCACTACAGTAACAAGCCGAGCAGTACCATCCTAAATAGCCAAAAGCACAAACACTTAATGGTCTAAATAGTAACGGGGCGAAAATCCTAAAAGGGTGGAACAGTAACATGCGTGGACAGTAAATGGCTAGATTGACACCAGGCCTGAACAGTATCGGGCCGTCGTGGTGTAAGCCTCAAGTGACCGCATAGTGTTGGGCAAGCTTGGGCCTCATGTAGGCTGAAACAGTATCGGGCCCAAAAGTGTATGGGCCGCGGTTGGTTGCAGTACTGTGCCGATTTCAAATAGTGCAGGACAAAACAGTAAAGGGTCGTATTCTTATTGGGCTCTCCTAATGGGTCGACCCACTTAATAATTAGCAGGCCTTGGATGGGCCTGGCTTCTACCACAGTTTCTGTACCGTTAATGGTGGTAACTAGGAGTTAATGGTGTTTGCCACGTGGCAGTTTGCATCATGTCAGCAATTTGCGTGGCTGGCGAATAGATCTATGACGGAACAAGTTTTCATGGATGAAGGGTGCGATCCGCCATGGTAAAAAAAGGTGGTAGATTCATTTGTGATGGGGCTTTTACCACGGAGGCCATCCGTCGTAGTAGACTTTTTAACCGTTGTAAAAGCCAACTTTTCTTGTAGTGAGGGTTGCGAGCGGGATCACGCGAAAGTCCCGCTTCTAGTTCATTTTGAGGTTCTATAGGAGTACTTCAAAATGCACTAGATGTGGGAGTTTCTCGGGATGCTACTTTCTACTCTGGCCATGGTATGACGACTCTATGTATGTCTATCTTGTGTATGTTGCACTGGTGTGCATAGGAAGGAACCACTTTGGGCCTTGGGTTGGGGCGGCGGCAAGAAGAAGTAGCGGATATAAGTGGGGCGACGACTCTATTTTTTCACTCGCTTCATCCCAAACATCGACATGGAAGCTTATTCCAAGGATCGACACTCGCAATACTAGAGAAGGGATACTATACTTGACATATGTATATATATATATTTGTTCCATCACATTTGATGCACTTCATCAGCAAGAATCTGGCAAAAGTGAGCACCACACTGATTTCCTTTTTGTTAAGCAAGTTGTTGTTGTTCTAGTACGAACGGTATGCCTCAGCTAGTGAGTGGAGAAGGAGAGCCAGTCCAGACTGCTTTTCCATGCTTATTTTCAGGCCCCTTTGTACTAAATATGGATTGGGTGTAATTTTATCTTTTTTGAGGTCCTTGATGTAACATGTACTTCCACTATCCGTGTTAAGTTGTTAACCGAAGCATCTTGCTCCTTCTGGGCCAAACCTAGTTGAAAAAGTGCCACCACCCACATTTCAGACAAAGTGGACCATGCTTTCTTATAACTTCCTAGTTTTAGAATTGTTCAAGCTTCCTAGCTAGTTAACTTCGCCCACTTAGAGGACTTTATGCCGATTTAATGAAATTAGGTCAGATATAAACTACAAGTAAGCGTGATAGGTTGCTCTTGAATTTTACAGATGACGTTTATTGGTACCAATGTTGTCAATATATCGAGAACCATCGCGAGTTTTGAAAAATGCAACTAACTTCATGCTAAGAATATGCATGCCTACAAATTTGATAATGTTTTGAAGACATTGAAATAAAACAAAGAATAAACCAAACATTTTCATGTGGCGTCCTCTTACGCGTATTTCCCGCTATGAAAAAATAGAAATAAGTGTTTGACTTATTTTCAAAAGAAAAAATTGCTCGAAAGAAAAGAAGTTAAACACTTATTTGAACTAGAAGCTCTAGTAAGTGGTAGATTTCTATTGAAGTTTTACAAAAAACTTTTGGAGGTACCCATCGGGTAGTTAATATATCGAAAACAATTGGGAGTTTTGACCAATTCAACTTCCTGCTAAGAATTTGTAGCTTGAAAATTTTGAACCCATTTTGAAACAATCACATGTAATAAAGAAAATATAAAAACAAATATTTACAAATGGCATCCTATCACGTCATGTGTACTGCCTACCCAGAAACCGATAACCACAGGATTTGACAACTTATGAAAAATCAGCCCCGTGATATTGTCCCATAATGTATGAATATTATTGGTTTCAACCCTGATGACCAAAAACGGTCATGGCCATATCGAAATCATAGTTTATGATATTGTTCCCACATTAATTTGGTAGATGGGTGCATCTTGGTGTAGTAGGCAATGTTGTCTGTGGGAGTCTCCAACATTGGGCCTGTTTGATTTGCAGGATAGGAAAAACAAAGTAATAGAGAAAACATAGTATTATTAGAAGGTCATGTCTAGTTGAATCCTATAGGATTTGGAGCCTACGGGAATTTTTCTTAAGGGCTCGTTTGATTCATAGGATAAGAAAAGTATAGGAATAGGAAAAACATAGGATTGAGATGTCATGCCAACTTGAATCCTATGGGAAGAGGAATTTTGTTTGATGTAGCAAAGGAATTTTTCCATGAGGTTTGAGCTAATGTTTCTTTCCTATAGGAATTGCACTACAAGATTCCTATAGGATTAATTCCTATAGGATGTGTTCCTATGAATCAAACAATTATGTAGGAAAAATTTCCATAGGATTCAAACCCTACACAATTCCTATGTAGATCCTATGAATCAAACAAGCCCTAAAGAAGTGTTTGATTCATAGGAAAGCAAAGGAATTGTAACATGAGGTTGAGGTGGATGGAAAGTTTCCTCCAAAACATAGTGTAATGCAATCCTATTGGAAAAATTCCTAAGGGACAAATCCTATGAATGAAACGATGCACCTAGGAAAAATTCCTATGGATTAAAATCCTACAAAATTCCTATGAGATTTTGTTTGATTCAAAGGAATTTCAAAGGATTTGTGAAGGATTTTGTCCCTTAGGAAATATACCTATGTTGGTTGTTTGATTCAAAGTATTACAATCCTTAGGAATTCCTTCAAAGGATTCCTTTGCTCTCTATTTTGTTGGAAAATTTCCATTCACTCCAACCTCATGTTTGAATAACTTTGCTTTTCCTATGATTCAAACACATACTTGATCCAAATTCCTGTAGTTTTCTATTCCTGTTGGATTCAAGAGGTCATGCCACTCCAATCCTACGGGTTTCCTATTCCTATGTTTTGATATTCCTGCAAATCAAACGAGCCCTAGGGGAAAAATCAGTTTTCATAGTGGTGCGGTGATGTTTTTCTATAAAGAGAGAGTAATAATATAGCTCAGAATGCCACAAGCTCATGTTTTCAGACATAGTGGACCATTCATGTTTTACTTACTATATATTCCCATGTTTTAAGCATTTTCAAGAAAACTTTGCCTACTGAAATGACTTTATGTCAATTTATAAAAATTAGGTTAGATTAATTTGAACTATAGGTAAATGGTGGATTTTTCTTAAAATTTTATGAAAGACATGTGCATGGCATCCTTTTGCATGTATCACATGCCATGAAAAATGATAAACTTTACTTTTGACAACTTTTGAAAAACCAGGTTCACAAAATTGTCCTGCCATGTATGAATAGCTTTCGAGCCAGACGACCAAGGTCAATTCTATATACTGTGATCCACATCACAATTTATGGTAATTTTCCCATATTATGTAGATTAGTGCATCTTGGTATGGTAAACAATATTTTACCAAGGGATATTTCCAGCAACTATTAGGAAAAGAGACAATCTCAATTTTCCAAGTGACATGATTTTTTTGTGTGAAAACTGGAACATTTTTTGCGTATAGCAGGTAGTAGTACTAGGAAAAAGATGGATTAAAATGGAGGGGGAAAGCGAAGAACTACTATAGAAGAGATTATGAGGTTAGAGAAGGAATCCCAAGAGGGCAACAACGAAGAGGAGTTGAAGGCGGTTCGATGTCAAAGCAAAGTTATGAAAAAAGAGACAAACACAGAGCCACCATAGTAGCATGGCACACGTGTGCAGCGCCACGCTGTGGATGAGGGAGAGATCAACTGGAGGATGGACATGAGGAAGCAAAGGAGAGAGTAATACATAATTTATTTTCCCTGCATAGAGGAGGAGTAGCACATTGTAGGGCTGCAGGAGTAGCTCGTGTCAGGAGCCCATCATAAATTTTCTCTGACATCGCACCACCTTCAACTCCTGTTCGCTGCTGCCCTCTCGCGCTGCCTTCCTTTTATTCTTTGAAACTAGTCACAATGGAGAGTATTATCATAGTACTATACTATTAGTATCATGTATGGAGTATATATGACCATCTCCACAATATAACATGTAGTAGTACCATAGTCTTAGTGTATTTATTATTTTGTAGAATCTCAATGTAAAATTGTGTAGTACAAGATTTATTTGAGATTAGCTTTTCAATTTCAATGCGCTATGGTACCGTAGCTACCTATGATACCAACACAATCTATTTGTCGTGGTATTAACCACGACAGATGCTATAGGGTAGCTTACGTAGAGGAAAGGGCAAGGCGACATAGGAGAATCCGGGAGCGAGATTGGCACAAGATGTACCCAGGTTCACGTCTCCTCGGTGGAGGATCGCTACGTCCTGCTGTCAATCCAGTATATGATCATAGATTGGTTACATGGGAGCCGCCGTAGGCTGAGGGGGAGATTAGATCTACTGAGATGTGGGAGAGATTGCCCCAAAGGGGTGCCCCTGGTGGCTTTATATATGCAGCCAAATAGGGTTTACAAGTGCACTAATGGGCTTTGTATTGGAGTCGCCGTCTTGGGCCTCCAGTCGGCGTGGCGTCTGGGTCTAGTACGTGCCAGTCACCATATTCGGCGAGTCGATCCGCTCTAGGCTTGGCTTCAGTCGGCTCGCTCCAGCTGGCGACTCCGCTTCGTGGGCATACCCCGATTGGTATTCCCCCATCAGTAGTCCCCGAGCGCGTCAGGGACTCGGCGATGACTTCAAGCCGCCGAATCGGCGCAGGTGATTCCAGGGTGGAGTCGATGGTGAGTCGTTGGCGGAGTCGATGGTGAGTCGTTGGCGAGCTCCTGAAACAGAGAAATAGCTCAAGAACTAACCTAATCGCCAAGGCGAGTCGACGCGTCGGGCGAGTCGTCATTGGATAGAGTCTCCCCTTGGAGAAGTTTGGGTGACGCCTTGTCAACTTGCTGTCGTAGAGGACGTGGAGGCCATCAAATCATTGATGGTGAAGTCGCCAAGTCGGTGCAGGGGAATACGCAAGACGAGTCCGCAACGGCGAGTCCCCGAGCGTGTTGAGTATGCGAGGGCGAGTCCGCGGTGGCGAGTCCCTGAGTGTGGCGAGTATGCGAGGGCGAGTCCGCGGTGGTGAGTCCCTGAGCGTGTTGAGTACGCGAGGGCGAGTCCACGGTGGTGAGTCCCTGAGCGTGGCAAGTACGCGAGGGCGAGTCCGCGGTGGCGAGTCCCTGAGCGTGGCGAGTACGCGGGGGAGAGTCCGAGGTGGCGAGTCCCCGAGCATGTTGAGTACGCGAGGCCGAGTCCATAGTGGCGAGTCCCCGAGCATGGAGAGCCGCGGTCGTGGAACCACCCGCACACGCAGTATGCCTAGGAGTAGTCCCCGATGCTCGAGTTGGCTTGTAGAGGCGACTTGAGGCTCTTTAGAGATGCATATTCTGAAAATAGTAGTGGTTGTTGCCGAGCATGGCAAGTCCGTGTAGGGAGAGTTCGCGGTGAGCGAGTCCACGAGGGGAGAGTTCGCGGTGAGCGCGTCCGCTAGGGGAGAGTTCGTGATGATTGCGAGTCCGCGAGGGGAGAGTCCCCGAGTGTGGCGAGTCCGCTAGGGGGGAGTTGTTGGGTCCGCAACATAGAAAACAAAAAATTTCCTACGGTGTGAACTACACGCCAAGATCTATCTACTAGGTACAAAGCAACGGGTGGAAACGAGAACTTACCCTCGAAGACAACGAGCTTTGTTAACGAGTAGGAACTCGTGGTTGATGTAGTCGTACACTTGCTGATTTCAAGATCGTGATGAAGTCCAGCAGGTCTGGCTCCAGCACGTCCATCAGATCCAGCTCCAGCACCACCAAGTCCAGCACCGCAAAGCAGCGGTGCATCCGTGATCGCACACACGTCCGATACCCCGACAACCTCCGTCCCTCGCTTCAGCAAAGCAGCGGAAGCAGCAACTCCTTTCCAGATAAAGCCACCGGGAACATGTATCTCGCTAATCCGAGACCATGGGGAAATAATACTAGAGGGGGAGAGAGATCCTTCACAAGGAGGTGTGTGTATGAAGGTGTGAGAGGGGGGCCTTTTATAGGAGGAGGGGAGGGTACCCCTCCCCATGGCCGGCGCCCCAAGGGGTGACCCCTCACCTTCTCATTCATGTGGTGGTAACTCCCTCCACATAAATTTGCCCCTTCACATTCTCTTTTAAAGTCCCCACTTTAAATGCATTAAATTTCTCCAAATTTAATGCTCTCTCATTTAATAAAACTCTTTTATTATTTTTATTCAGAATTTTGTTAATTACTTTAATTAACAAACATTCACATAAAACCCCCTGCAACATTTTAATATTACATGCAGAACCAATTTCAGCAATTTCACCCGAAACAGTTTCGGTGTCTATTGAAATAATTCCAGCGCTTTCTTAAATCTTTATCTGAAACATATTTGCTCCAAATTGTGTCGGTATCCCTTAAGTGTGTCACCCTACGGTTCGCGAATAATGCAGACATGATCGAGACCCCTCTCCGATCCATAATCAGCAGCAGGACCTGGAGATCCATACTGACTCCTACACATTCAATGATGACTTCTGTGATCGTGAGAACCTTTAACGCTAGTAACTAAATCCCTTTGTCCCGCGATATATTACATGTCCGAGATTCAATCATCGGTATCTCCATACCTAGTTTGATCTCGTTACCGACATGCACTCTTTTCTCGTTCCCGTGATATAACATTCTAGTGATCACATCACTTGCTTGCAAGCTATTTCAATGTGATATCTCCGAGAGGGCCTAGAGTATATCTATCCGTCATCGGGATGGACAAATACCACTCTTGATCCATGAGCCTCAACATAACACCTTCGTAGCACTGAACCCACCTTTATAGTCACCCTGTTACGGTGTGACGTTTGATGTTATCAAGATACTCTTCCGGTGTTAGCAATTAACATGATCTCATGGTCTAAGGACTAAGATTACTTCATATGATGTTATAGCAATATAAAAATAATGACTTTGATCGTAATGCTATACTTCGGATGAATGTTCATCACATCATTCCACCAATGTTGTGACCTCGTTATTAACAACATCCAATGTCCGTGATCAGGAAACCTTGATCATCTTGTTAATCAAGGAGCTAGTCTATAAGAGAGGCATGACTAGGAACCTTTTATTTGTTTATTAAACACACATGTATTGACGTTTCCTATCAATACAATTATAGCATGCAAAAAAACATTTATCATAAACATGGAATAAGATAATAACCACTTTATTATTGCCTCTCGGGCATATTCCCTCCAGTCTCCCACTTGCACTAGAGTCAATAATCTAGTTTGAAAAACTTTGCGTATTAAACACCTATGGCTTTCTGGTGTTGCATATACGCTATTGCTAGTGGTTAACATAATCTCTGGATCTGATAGTTTTAGGTCCGTGTGTATTTGCATGTCTTTGCGTCTCTACGCATCATTCATTCTCAAATGAGATGGCATTGTATAAATTTGGTCCTCTGGTGAGATCCTTAGTTCGTTCGGCTTAAAAATATGTTGATATTATTGTCACAATATATCTTCATAGTATTATCCCACTTTGAACCACACCTAGTTTGATAACAAACTACTTAACACAAATGCCCTCCTATGCTGCTACTATAGCAGTCATATACTTAGCCTTTTGTTGTAGTATCCGTCACAATATCTCAACTTTGGAACTCATCCAAATCCATCATGGAACACCCTTTCCATTATATTGTGCCACCCATAGTCTAAATTGAGATAAATTTAATTTGTATCTTGTGACAAAACTAGTATCAATGTAACACTTTACAATGAACTACCTTTAACTATTTGTCACTTATACATGATATATTCTTAGTTCTTCCAAAGCTCATAAGAATATCTTTACTATTGTCCAATGATCATCTTATGAATCATTCTGGTATATGCTCATAACATTTAGAGCATAGGACATTCTGGATATATACATATCATGGTATAATCGATCAGAATCTTCATGTGATTTTACTCACCAAGTGTTGAAACACTTGAATCTGAATACAATTATTTCCATGCAGCAAGAACCTTTCTTGTTGTTTCCATATTGAACCCTTTCAATATCTCATATTGAACCCTTTCAATATCTTATATATGTATGTCTGGCACAACCATATTAGCGCCTTAATCTATCCATATAGATATTGATGCCTAATATTCTGGGTTTGCCCAAGTCTTTCATCGAAATCTTATTTTAATGAAATCCTTAACTTGTGTCAATTCAAGATACATCATTTCCAATCAACAATATGTCCTCTACATAATGTATTAGAAATATGTCTCAGCGCTCCCACTTAATTTCTTGCAAATGCAAGCATCTTCATCATCTCCGATGAATTTAAACTCTTTTAACAGTTTCATCATGGTGAAGATTCCAACTCCGCTATGCTTACTTCAACTATTGAAGTTTACATGCCCTTTTAGCACCCTTTGAATTAACAAAACCCTTCAGACCATGTCATGTACATGTCCTAGGTTACCGTTCTATTAGAAGAACCTTGTTTTGTTTATTCCACTACCATATACCAAATTATATGTAGTGGTTGCTACATTAATCCGTCAAGACTATATATCGCTATGAAAGATCATATCTTGTCATAGTCAACTCCTTGAACATTGCCGTAAACTTCTTTCCGACATGTCGACTATTTCATAGATGTCAAACATCCATGTCTATTTCTTTATAAATCCAAACATGACCGATAGGCTTCACGCCTTTCCGGAGGGTCTTCCAAGTTCAGAAACTTGATTTCTCGTGTATGGATACTATCACGGATTCTATGACTTCTAGTCATTTTATGGAGTCAGGGCCCATCATCGCTTCTTTGCATGTAGTCGGTTCATCATTGTCAAAACAATAACGACTTGCTTATCAAATCTTACTATTTGATTCTTACCGACCCACACGGTTCTATAGGAACTTTAATCTCCGAGATCACACCTTTTGTAATCACGAGAGCCATGAGCTTGTGGCCGCCACCAGGACACTTTCCGGGGCTGCGCTACTTAGCACATATAGCTAAGGTTCAACAACCTTATCAAAGTTCTATTGTCCTCCCACTTAACTTTTCACGAAAAATTCCATCTCAAGAAACTTGACGTTCCAAGTAACAAACTCTTTTGTCCTCGGTGTTATGGAGAAATTCCCAACAAATTCTTTGGGATAACCTACAAAGACGTGCTTATCCGACTTTGGTTGTAAACATTTTACTTATGCATAGCATACCAAAATTTAAGAAAAGACAATTCAGGTTTTATCCCAAACCATAACTCATATGGTGTCATTTCAACGGATCACGATGGTGCTCTTTTCAGTGTAAAAGCGGTAGTCTCTAAAGCTTCAATCCTTAAAACATAATGGCAGTTTTATGAATGACACCTTTGATCTTACCATGCCAAACATGGTTTGATTTCATCTCTCGAATATGCCATACTCCTATGGTTTATCGGGGAACACAAATCATGTAACAATTCCTCAAGTCTTAGGTGTTTTTGCTAAACATGTAACTCAAATATCTTCCTTTATGATCGAATCATAAACTCTTTATTTTCTTGTTACAATGATTTTCAACTTCATCTTGAAAGTCTTTGAACAACTTTCAAATGTTTCATACTTCCTCCTTATTAAGTAAATATACAGATATATTCACTCAAATTTTCGGAGAAAGCTTATGAAGCAAAAAAGATCCATCGCATATGGCTACACCTAATGGACTATGCACATCAACATGCACAATTTCCAATAAGCTAGTCATCCGTTCCTCTCTGGCCTATGGACGGAGTTTCAATTATCTCGAGGAAAGTCTCACATGCGTCAATTGATCAAAATCAAAGACTCCAAAAATCCATCAACATGGAGTTTCTTCATGTTTTATTTCAAATATAATTTAAACAGCGATGTCACTTCATAAGTGATCTTTCAATCGTTTGTCTTGTGACATTTTAGCAATAGTGTTTATGGATGTGATTTCTCCAACTAGACTTGTAAAAGTTCATCCATCCTTTATGGAATACGGTAATTATTTGAACAACCATTGTTCTCATGATACCGGAACAAAATAACAATTATTTAAACAAATCTTGAAGGCTTGGTTTGATGACAACGAAAAACACAATAACACTTTATTTGTTTTCGATGAACATCATCACTCATTCTCTTACTGGTTACTTAGGCTATTGTAGTTCATGAATTGCGTTGTCCTGTATGACACTTCATACCAACCAATTCGGTATCCAATACCGGTATCCAATACCGGTATCCAATACCTAAGAACCACATTGTTTAACAAGCAAGGAATATAGACATAACATGTATATCTTCTATATACCACATTGTTTACCGACATGCACTCTTTTCTCGTTCCCGTGATATAACATTCTAGTGATCACATCACTTGCTTGCAAGCTATTTCAATGTGATATCACCGAGAGGGCCCATAGTATATCTATCCGTCATCGGGATGGATAAATCCCACTCTTGATCCATGAGCCTCAACATAACACCTTCGTAGCACCGAACGCACCTTTATAGTCACCCTGTTACGGTGTGACGTTTGATGTTATCAAGATACTCTTCCGGTGTTAGCAATTAACATGATCTCATGGTCTAAGGACTAAGATTACTTCGTATGATGTTATAGCAATATAAACATAATGACTTTGATCGTAATGCTATACTTCGGATGAATGTTCATCACATCAATCCACCAATGTTGTGACCTCGTTATTAACAACATCTAATGTCCATAATCAGGAAACCTTGATCATCTTGTTAATCAACGAGCTAGTCTATAAGAGAGGCATGACTAGGAACCTTTTATTTGTTTATTAAACACACATGTATTGACGTTTCCTATCAATACAATTATAGCATGCAAAATAAACATTTATCATAAACATGGAATACGATAATAACCACTTTATTATTGCCTCTCGGGCATATTCCCTTTAGGAGTCCCCGAGTGTGGCGAGTCTGCGATGATTGCGAGTTCGCGATGACATTGATTGCGCTGTTTTTGTTAGCGAGTCTCTCGTCTTGGCCTGGAGGGCTAGTCGCTTGGTGACTCCAAAGATGGCTCTCGGTTTGGCGTTCTTCCTGGATGATCCGAGGCTTGATTTGCGAGTCCTCGTCCGTAGTACTTACCCGTACGAGTCGCACTATCTAAGGTTGAGAAGGACATAGTGTTGTATGTGTAACACTGCCATTTGTCTTGACCCGGAAGGCCAGTCGAGCAAGGCGACCCCAATGATGGCTCTCGGTTAGCGTTTTTCGTGGACGATCCGAGGCTCGGTTTGCGAGTCCTCGTCCGCACTACTTGGCCATTGCGAGTCACTCTTTCAAAGGTTGACAAAGGCGAACTGATTTTTCCCGGAGGAAAAAGACGCCCAGTGGTGAGTCCATGCAGCTTGGCATATGACCCTCTCTGGCGACTCTAATGATAAGGGGCCATTAGCAGGCACGGCATACGCATTCGATGTAGCAGAAGTATATGCGCGCTATGGCGAAGTCGACGCGGCGGACATGGGGTCGACGCGGCGGACGGATGTCGCGCTATGGCAAAGTCGACTTGGCGTACACGGGGTCGACGCGGTGGACGGAGGTCGTGCTTTGGCGAAGTCGACGCGGCAGACACGGGGTCGACGCGGCGGACGGAGGTCGCACTTTGGTGAAAGGAGGCCGCGCTTTGGCGGAGTCGACGCGGCGTACACGGGGTCGACGCGGTGGACGGACGTCGCGCTTTGGCGAAGGGAGACCGTGCTTTGGCGGAGTCGACGCGATGGACATATGGTCGCGCGGCGGATGGGGTCGCGATTTGGCAAAGTCGACGCGGCGGACACGGGGTCGAAGCGGCAGACAGAGTCGCGCAGTGGCGGAGTCGACGCGGCGGACACAGGGCCGACGCGGCGGACGGAGGTCGCACGATGGCGATGTGGACACGACGGACGAAGAACGCGCTATGGGGATGTCGACGCGGCGGACGAAGGTCACACGGCGGATGGAGTCGCGCTGTGGTGGGGTCGCACGGCGTTTAGCCGGTAAAATGGCGAATAGGCGACATACGGGTCCGCGATGGTGAGTCCCCGGGCGTGACGAATCCGCGAGGGCGAGGCAAATCCCCGAGCGCGAAGAGTCCGTGAGGGCGGCGAGTCCGCAATAGGCGAGGCGAGTCCCCGGGTACGATATTTTGCCTGAAGGAGTGCGCGCAGCGGAGTCGTCGCAACAGACGGGAGTGAACACGGTGGTCATGGTCGAGTAGGTGCTCCGCACACATCTGAGCCGTGAGTGCGCAATTCAGTTCTTCTCCGCATATATGCATCAACACACATTTAGTAAAAATATTATCAGTATATAAATAAATATTTAAAACAAGATAGAGTGGGAGAGAATTATTGGCCATAGCCAAGTCGTCGTTGGCAAAGCCGTAGGCAGCCGCCGTGGTGAAAAGTTGAAGTAGTTTGCAGTAGAGCAGTAGCCTTTGGACGAGGTCGCGACAGCGCGTCCGATCAGACCTTCGTATGGTAGAGTCACGACAACGGAGTCAGCGTAGCGGTGTTTTCCCGCTGCGATGATGGTCTGTTGACGTAGTCGGATCTTCTGACGTGTAAAACCAATCCAATGTAATCACGACAGTTGGATTTAATCCCTTTAGCCTCGAGCACAATCAGCACCCTGAACGGAGTATACCAATAAAAAACAAGACGATCAATACTCTAATTGATGCACACGTGCGAGTTAATCAGATCGGAATAAAATAATAATTAAAAAGGATAATCAAGACGTGAGAGAGATATGAGATACGAAGAAACCCGTCGGTTACGGCCGCACGCGAACGATCGCGCGTATTCGCGTGAACTAGGTCATGTGGAGGCTGCCCAATTTGATCTGGTTCAATCTCTCTTCAACTTTGATCATGGCCATGCCTTCACAAGCCAGACGCTCCTGCTGATTACATGGATGGGTCTTCTGAAGCGATCAATTTCTCGCTCCAGTGCCCCAAACAATGGGTTGATTATGCATAAGTTTTAGCTAGGCATTAGTATCATGATTAATTAAACAGACCAATAACAATAACTGTAGCAGAGTCTTACGCTCTTGCGAACGATCAGGTACTCATGACTAGATTAAATAATGGGGAAAAGCATACACATATTTGCAATCGATCAGGTACTACACGACTAGATTTATTAAAGGGAAAAGCATGCACTTTACCGGACGATCTGGCGCTATGCGACTGAATCAAATATTGGCGTTAGCTTCCATACTAAACTTCTCACCGCGCCTGATGCCCACGGTTGTATCGCGTTTGACTGACAGAGATCTCGTCGATGTGGATGAAGGTCTCGTCCGAATCATGATTCTAGGCACCGCTTGCCCCATGATAGGTGCCAACTGTCATGGTATTAACCACGGCAGATGCTACATGGTAGCTTACGTAGAGGAAAGGGCAAGGCGACGTAGGAAAATCTGGGAGCGAGATTGGCACACGATGTACCCAAGTTCACGTCCCCTCGGTGAAGGATCGCTACGTCCTGCTGTCAATCTAATATATGATCATAGATTGGTTACATGGGAGCCATCGTAGGCGGAGGGGGAGATTAGATCTAATGAGACGTGAGAGAGATCGCCCCAAAGGGGTGCCCCTGGTGGCTTTATATATGCAGCCAATTAGAGTTTACAAGTGCACTAATGGGCTTTGTATTGGAGTCGCCGTCTTGGGCCTTCAGTCGGCATGGCGTCTGGGTCTAGTACGTGCCAGTCGCCGTATTCGGCGAGTCGATCCGCTCTGGGCTTGGCTTCAGTCGGCTCGCTCCAGCTGGCGACTCCGCTTCGTGGACATACCCCGATTGGTATTCCCCCATCACTATTTCATCATTAATTATAGTGAGACATAAGCATTTTGCATGCATGTAATGCATGCTACGACATATGAATGTATAGCCAAAAGTGGTTCTATATTTGCTTTTTTGCTTTGGGAACTAGTTCCATACACCATGGAGGTAGTTCCAAATGTAAAAAAACTGGGAATCGGAGCAAGTAGTTGCACTGATGCTAAATTTGTCGTTTGACATTTAGAACTAAATCCCTACATTGTGAGGATAATTCCATATTTGCTTCTTGTGTTGTTTTAGCTCGATGGTGGGACCCACGTTATAAATATTTGGAACCACTACATTGTGGAGCTCTTGCTATATTTCATACCAAAGCAAAATTCAACTTTATGTCATATTTGGGAATGGCAACATTATGAGTCATCTTTTTCCTATAGTACAGGCACTATACTTGCTTTACAGAAGAAAATAACGTTCATGTTTTCACAAAAAAAATCCCGCCACTTGGGAATTTTTTGGCATGCAAACTATTAGCGAGATGCGAAATCTATTACCGAGATGCAAAATCTTTCAAAATTCTCGGTCGTTCTCGTATGCTGGCTTCCTAGTGGGTTACCTTCAAAGATCTTTTGTAAAATTTCAAGAGCAATCCACCATTTTCCTCTAGTTAAAATTAATTTGACCTAATTCCAATAAATCGACAAAAAGTCATATAAGTGGGCAAAGTTAGCTTGAAAGTACTGTATGCTAGTACATAATACTTGAAAGTTTTGGTAACATGCTCCAACGAAATGAGAGAGAAGATTCTAGAATGATGGAGAACTGTGTTTTGAGGTTCGTGCATAGTGTTTATTAGGCTAAAGACTTCTTGTCAAGAGAAATCTATTACACTTGCTTGTACGTCAAGTTTGACCTGATTTCGTTCAATTGTCAAGATGCAAAATCTTAGGAAGAAGTTGAACATGCCGTCAAAACTCTTGGTGGTTTCTAATATATTAATTGACCCCCTGATGGGTACCTCCAAAAGATTTTTCGTAAACCTTTTCAAAGCAACCTACAATTTACTTATAGTTCAAATTCGACATAATTTCGATAAATCGACATAAATTCTCATTCAAGTTGGCAGAGTTATCTAGGAAGTTTTAAAACTCATAAAACATGGTAATCATAAGTACAACATATTGGTCCACTATATATGTCTAAAATCTTGGCTTGTGGCATTCAGATTCATATCCTTTTAACTTCTTTTATGGAAAAGAATGATCTCGTGAGTCTCTCATGCTTTCATGGATAATGTTTTTCAGTGGAATGGATTGCCAAAGCTCTCATCCGGTGATAGTTGGAAACTCACACTGATGACACAAAGTCTCATTCAAGTAGATAGAGTTAGTTAGGAAGTTTTAAAACCCCTAAAACATGGGAATCATAAGTACAACATGTTGGTCCACTATATATGTCTGAAATCTTGGCTTTTGGCATTCGGATCCATATTCTTCATACTTTCTTTATGGAAAAGAAGAATCTCATCATCACTCGGAAAATTGAGAATTGAATGTTCTTTCCTAATAGTTAGAAAAAATGAAAATTACGTTGATAGGAGCGAGGTGCTTTAGTTAACACGGTCGGTACATGGAAGAATAGGTTACATCAAGAACCTCATAAAAAATTAAAATTACATCCAAGTCCATGCACTTAGCATAAATGGACTCTAAAATTAAGCAATGAAGTATGTTTTGAGGTTTGCACGTACTAGCGTTTATTGTGCTAAAGACTATCAATACAATGTTTTAGATGCTAGAATGGAAAAAAGGTTCAACGACTAGCAATATTGAGATTTGCCTGTCTTGATCTAACGGTCAATTTTTAAAGTTATTTGTACACACTATATAGCGGTAAGATAAGATAAGATACGTCACATCACATTCGGTGCACTTCATCAATAAGATCTGGCTAAAGTGAGCACCATGCTGATTTTCTTTGTTAAGCAAGTACAAGTTCTAGTACTCCTTACGAAGAGTATTCCTCGGCTAGTGGGTGGACAATGAGAGCCAGACCCGACTACTTTTCCATGCTTATTTTCAGGGCCCTTTGTATTTAATATGTGGGCTTGGATGTAATTTTATTTTTTGAGGTCCTTGATGTAACATGCACTTCTACTGACCATGTTAAGTTGTTAACTGAAGCATCTTGCTCCTTCTAGGCCCACCCTCTAGTTGAAAAAATGCCACCACCCCACATTTCAGACAAAGATTTTCTTACAATTCCCTAGTTTTAGCATTTTTCAAGCTTCCTAGCTAATTCGCCCACTTAGAGGACTTTATGTTGATTTAACAAAATTAGGTTAGATATGAACTACAAGTAAGCGTGATAGGTTTGCTCTTGAATTTTACAAATGTCGTTTGAAGGTACCAACGTTGTCAATATACCAAGAACCGGCGCGAGTTTTGAGAAAGGCAACTAACTTCATGCTAAGAATTTACATCATGCGTACAAATTTGATAATGTTTTGAAGACATGGAAATAAAACAAATAAATTATAACAAATCAAATACTTTCATATGGCATCCTCTTACGCGAATTACTTGCCATGGTTACCGTTTTCATGTCACGCAGTGCACGCGACATGATAGGTCATCATGCGTAAATATTTTGTTTTTTTTCTTTATTTCATTAGATCGGCAAAAAGTCACTAAAGTGTGCCAAGTTATCTAGGAGGCTTGAAAAATCCTAGTACTAAAAATATGGGAATTGTAAGGTCTCCCACAATGTGTAGCCAAAAGTGGTTCTAAGCATGTTTTGAGGTTTGCGCGTACTAGTATTTATTGTGCTGGAGACTATCAATAGAATCCTCTAGATGCTACTAGAATGGAAAAGAAGATACAACGGTTAGCAATGTTTAAATTTGCCAGTCTTGATCCAATGGTCAATGTTCAAAGTTATTCGTACACTATAGTTCGCTCTTTATATAAGAGATAAAACATGCTAAAGATAAGATAAGAAGTAGTGTGAATGAACAATCTTTTGAATAACCTCCCCTCCCGATGTTTGGGAAGCAAGTGAAAATTTGGAAACAAGAAAAGTTTGTTTTTTTGCCACCAAGGACCAAAGTGATTTCCTTCCTATGTACTCCTCATATTCCACACCAACCGCACTAACGAACACACCAGAGACACAGAACCGATCCGCCATTCGAAGGCACACGTAAATTTTTCCAAAAATCTTTCAAATCTAACTAGGAATTCGGTACAGCAAAACCACCTGGAGTTCTGAAAAATTCAAGTTCTTAGCTATGCAAGAACTTGGCATGGTGGTGTTCCCGTATTTGGTAGGAGTACATGGGTCCTTCTTGGCATGATGAACAATATTTTGCCACTATTAGTTCCCCCTATTAAAAAAATCTAGGAGCGAGAAGAAACCACGATCACGCAGGAGGCAACACGAGAGTAGCGAAGAGGAGGATTTGAAGACAGTGCGATTTCAGAGCAAAGCTGTGATGGGTTCCTGACATGAGGTACAAGGTACAATGAGTAGTAGTAAATTTCAGGATATTTACTATATATGCACGCAAAACAAACTGTGTTCTCTCTCTCCTTCACTACCTCATCACCATCCACACACCCCGGCTGGCTGATCTCTCTCTCGTCCACAACGTGGCATTGCCCACGTGCGTTGACCTACCTTGTCGTTCCATTTCACCCCCTGCGAAGAGGATGCACCAAACACACCCCCAGCACGCTGGTTCAAAAGTAAGGAGCGTTTTTTGTTAGGAAAGTACAGTAGTACGAAGGGTATGGCTCAGTTGCTCGCTGGAGAAGGACTCGACTGCTTTTCCTTGCTTAACTTTAGGGCCCTTTGTGCTAAATGTATGGACCTCTATGTAACTTTCTATTTTTTGAGGTCTTCGATGTAAACCGTACTCCCACCAACCGTGTCAAATTTTAACTACAAGTAAGCGCAATAGGTTCCTAAGATAACTAGGAATTCAATACACCGAAAACCACCAAAATTTCTGAAAAAATCAAGTTCTTGCTACGCATCCGCATCACGACAAAATTGAAACCATTTTGATAACATTCAAATAAAGAATAAATATGTAGTATAAATTGACATTAAGTCATTCAAGTGGATAGAGTTAGCTAAGAAGTTTGAAAACTCATTAAACATGGGAATAGTAAGTACAACATGTTGGTCCACTATATATATATATATATATATCTGAAAGCTTGGCTTGTGGCATTCATATCCATATTCTTCGGACTTTCTTTACGGGAAAGAACAATCTCGTCATAAGTCGGAAAATTGAGACTTGAAATTTCTTTCCTGATACTTGGAAACTCACACCGAAGACGTTTGTTTACTGCAAGAAGATACACCCATCTACCTCCGAAAAGACATTTAATTCTAGAGAAATCTAGCATGCTTACTGGTAATTTCGTTAAATTTTCTGGATGCAAAATCTTAGCAAGAAGTTGAACCTATCGTCAAAACTCTCGGTGGTTTCTAATATATTAATTTACTTGTAGTTCAAGTTTGACCTAATTTTGATAAATCAACATAAAGTCTCATTCTACTTGATAGAGTCAGCTAGGAAGTTTTAAAACCCCTAAAACATGGGAATTATAAGTACAACATGGTGGTCCACAATATATGTCTGAATGCTTGGCTTGTGCCATTTAGATCCATATTCTTCGGACTTTCTTTACAGAAAAGAACAATCTCGTCATCACTCAGAAAAGTGAGAATTGAATGTTCTTTCCTGATAGTTGGAAAAAATGAAAACTACGCTGGTAGGAGCGATGTGCTTTAGTTAACATGGTCGGTACATGGAAGTATAGGTTACATCAAGGACCTCATAAAAAACAAAAATTATATCCAAGTGCATCTATTTAGCACAAGGACCCTAAAACTAAGCAATGACGTATGTTTTGAGGTTTGCCCGTACTAGCGTTTATTATGCTAAAGACTATCAATAGAATGTTCTAGATGCTAGAATGGAAAAAAGATCCAACGGCTAGCAATATTGGGATTTGCCTGTCTTGATCTAATGGTTATTGTTCAAAATTATTCGTACACACTATATAGTGGTAAGATAAGATAAGATACGTCCCATCTTATTCGGTGCACTTCATCAACAAGATCTAGATAAAGTGAGCACCATGTTGATTTTCTTTGTTAAGCAAGTACAAGTTCTGGTACGCCATACGAAGAGTATACCTCGACTAGTGGGTGGAGAATGAGAGCCAGACCTGACTGCTTTTCCATGCTTATTTTCAGGACCCTTTGTATTAAATATGTGGACTTGGATGTAATTTTCTCTTTTTTAAGGTCTTTGATGTAACATGCACTTCCACTGACCGTGTTAAGTTGTTAACTGAAGTATCTAGCTCCTAGGCCCACCCTCTAGTTTAAAAAATGCCACCACCCCACATTTCAGACAAAGTGGACAATACTTTTTTTACAATTCCCTTGTTTTAGCATTTTTAAGCTTCCTAGCTAAATTCGCCCCACTTAGAGGACTTTATGTCGATTTAACGAAATTAGGTCAGATATGAACTACAAGTAAGCGTGATACATTCGCTCTTGAATTTTACAAATATCATTTGAAGGTAACAACGTTGTCAATATACTAAGAACTAGCGCGAGTTTTGAGAATGGAAACTAAATTCATGCTAAGAATCTACTTCATGTCTACAAATTTGATAATGTTTTTAAGACATGGAAATAAAACAAAGAAATTATAACAAACCAAATACTTTTATGTGGCGTCCTCTTACGCATATTACTTGCCATGGCTACCGTTTTCATGGCACGTAGTGCACGCGACATGATAGGTCATCATGCATAAATCTTTTATTTTTTTATTTTGTTAAATCGGCAAAAAGTCACTGATGTGTGCGAAGTTAGCTAGGAAGGTTGAAAAATCCTAATACTAAAAACATGGGAATTATAAGGGCACCGACATAGCCAAAAGTGGTTATAAACAATGAAGTGTGTTTTGAGGTTTGCGCATACTAGCTTTTATTGTGCTAAAGACTATCAATAGAATCCTCTAGATGCTCCTAGAATGGAAAAAAGATCCAATGGTTAGCAATGTTTGAATTTACCAGTCTTGATCCGACGATCAATGTTCAAAGTTATTCGTACACTATATAGTGGTATTGTAAGGTGAAATATATAAGAGATAAGACAAGATAAGAAGTACTGTGAACGACCGATCTTTTGAATAACCTTCCCTCCCGATGTTTGGGAAGCAAGTGAAATTTTTGAAACCAGAAAAGTTTGAATTTTTTGCCACCAAGGACCAAAGGTGTTTCCTTCCTATGTACTCCTCCTACTCCACACCAATCTGGCTGACGAACATACCAGCGACACAAAAAGACATAGAGCTGACTGTCGTACCAAGGCGCATGTAGAATTTTCCAAAAAACCTTTTGAAGCTAACTAGAAATTCAGTACAGCAAAACCACTAGGAGTTCTGAAAAATTCAAGTTCTTATCTATGCAAGAACTAGGAGTGGTAGTGTTCCCATATTTGGTAGGAGTTCATGGGTGCTTGTTGGCATGGTGAACAATATTGCCACTAGCAGTTTCCCCCTGTTGAAATAATCTGGGAGCGAGAAGAGACCGAGAGCACGCACGAGGCAATGCAAGAGTAGAGAAGAGGAGGATTTGAAGGCGGTACGATGTCAAAGCAAAGTTGCGATGGTTCTAGACATGAGGTACATGGTACAATGAGTAGTAGTAGTAAATTTCAAGACCTTTATTATATATGCACACAAACCAAATTGTGTTTTCTCTCTCCTTCACTACATCATCACCATCCACACGCCGGTCGGCGCATCTCTCCCTTGTACAAAACGTGGCCCTGCGCACGTGCGTTGACCTGCCTTGTCATTCCATTTCACACTCTACGAAGAGGAAGCACCAAGCACAACTGCACCACGCTGGTTCGAAATTGAGGAGCGTTTTTTGTGAAGCAAGTACTGTAGTACGAAGGGTATGGCTCAGCTGCTCACCGGAGAAGGACCCGACTACTTTTCCTTGCTTAACTTCAGGGACCTTTGTTCTAAATGTATGGACCTCTATGTAATTTTCTCTTTTTTGAGGTATTCGATGTAAACCGTACTCCCACCAACTGTGTCAAATTTTAACTACAAGTAAGCGCGATAGATTGCTATTAAAATTCCCAAAAATCTTTTGAAGATAACCAGGAATTCAGTACATCGAAAACCATAGAAAGTTCTAAAAAAATCAAGTTCTTGCTATGCATCCGTATCCCGGCAAAATTGACACTATTTTGATAACATTCAAATAAAGAATAAATGATATAATTTGCCATAAAGTCATTCAAGTGGGCATAGTTAGCTAGGAAGTTTGAAAACTCATGAAACATGGGAATCGTAAGCACAACATGTTTGTTCAAATCCATATTCTTCGGACTTTATTTATGGGAAAGAACAGTCTCGTCATCACTTAGAAATATGAGACTTGAATGTTCTTTCCTGATAGTTGAAAACTCACATCGACGACATTTGTTTACTACAAAACAATTCTACCGCGCTTACTTGTAGCTCAAGTTTGACTTGATTTCGTGAAATTGTGAAGATATAAAATCTTAGAAAGAAGTTGAACCCGTTGTCAAAACTGTCGGTGGTTTCTAATATACTAATTGACCCCCGATGGGTACCTCTCCAAAAGCTTTTTCGTAAAATTTTCAAAGCAACCTACAATTTACTTGTAGTTAAAATTCGACCTAATTTCGATAAATCGAAGTCTTATTCAAGTCGGTAGAGCTAGCTAGGAAGTTTTAAAACTCATAAAACATGGGAATCATAAGTACAACATGTTGGTCCACTATATATGTCTGAAAGCTTAGCTTGTGGCATTTAGATCCATATTCTTTGGACTTTCTTTACGGAAAAGAACGATCTTGTCATCACTCAGAAAATTGAGAATTGAATGTTCTTTCCTGATAGGTAGAAACTCACACCAACGACATTGTTTACTACAAGAAGATGCACCCATCTACCTACATAAAGACATTTAATGCAGGAGCAATCTATCATGCTTACTTGTAGCTCAAGTTTGACCTTATTTCGTTAAATTGTCAAGATGCAAAATCTTAGCAAGAAGTTGAACCTATCGTGGAAACTCTTGGTGGTTTCTAATATATTAATTGAACCCCCGATGGTTATCTCCAAAAGCATTTTCATAAAACTGTCAAAGCAACCTAGAATTTACTTGTAGTTCAAATTTGACCTAATTTTGATAAATCCACATAAAGTATCATTCAAGTTGGTAGAGTTAGCTAGGAAGTTTTAAAACTCGTAAAATTAACATGGGAATCATGATTAGAACATGTTGGTCCACTATATATGTCTGAAAGTTTGGCTTGTGGCATTTAGATCGATATTCTCCGGAATTCTTTACGGAAAAGAACAATCTCACCATCACTTGGAAAATTGAGAACTGGATGTTATTTCTTGATAGTTGAAAAAAATGAAAATTACGCTGATAGGAGCGAGGTGCTTCAGTTAACTCGGTCGGTACATGGAAGTATAAGTTACATCAAGGACCTCATAAAAATGAAAATTACATCCAACTCCACGTATTTAGCACGGTTTAAGCGTACTAGCGTTTATTGTGCTAAAGACTATTAATAGAATCTTCTAGATGCTAGAATGGAAAGAAGATCCAATGACTAGCAATGTTGGAATTTGCTTGTCTTGATCTAACGGTCAATAATGTTCAAAGTTATCTGTCGTGGAAATGGCCACGGCAGTCGCTGCAGTAGGCAGCGATTGATAGAATTGGGGGCGAGTGCTGGCGGCCATCTGCGGTGCGAGATGGGGGCGGATGCACATGGGTTTACCCAGGTTCGACCGCCTAGAGGATAAAGACCTACTCCTGCTAGATTATATTAATGGAGAGCGAGTTACAAGGGTGGCAAGCTCGGCGTCTAAGCAGCGAGTCGCTCGAAGGGGTATATGATGGAACGTAAGTCCTCAGAGTACCTTAGGGAGGTTTATATAGGGTGCACCTCGCTAGGGTTTACAGTTTACAACCGAACAAGATATGGATTCAGAGGTTTTGACCTAATACGACTAGGCTTCGAGTGCGCTTCTGGGCCTCCAGTCTCCAGTCGCCAGGCCTTCTCCTTAGTCACATTCCAGTCGCCGTCCTGCAGGCCCACTCGCGAGGCCTTTGGCCCAATCGGAACGTCCTGCCGGGCATACCCCATTCGGCATATCCCCATCAGTAGTCCCCAAGGCCATCATTGATTCAAACGCAGGTGCTTATTTGGCAGTCGGAGTAAGCGAGTCTAATTTGGACACCCAGTCGAATCAGAGATGGACTCTGTTGAAACAAAGGAAAATTTTCTCCAGGTTTCCAGTCGCTGCTTCAGCGAATGGACAGGCACGGTTGCAGGCGAGTCGAGTGAAGGAGTTGGACCGTCAACCTGGTCAAACTATCTGTTGGGTAGTCCAACGGTAACTTCGGCACAATTACCATGGGTAACGGCTACCCCGAGATTGGCGGGTAGCATTCCTTTATAAGGGGAGTGACAGATCAGTCTTGCAAATCCTTCCTCACATTCTTCATTCTCGCGCATCCATTTTTTCCGTCTTCCCTTGACCTAAACTCTCCAGACCGAGCGACCCGACTTTCCTCCCGATGGCGCCTCCAAAAGGCTTGTGGGGGAAATCTAAGTGCACCGCGGCGCAACTCAGGTCCTTCGAGGACACTGGAATCCTCCACAAAGGGAATTGGCGGATTCCCACGTCTTCCGAGATCGAGCCGAAGCCGTGTGCCGGCGAATTTATCTGCTTCCCAAGCCATTTGGAGAGGGGCTTGGGATTCCCTACTTCATTATTCTTCCGGCGGTTCTGTGCGTATGTGATAAAACCGTCGGATCTCGGCCCGCACAACATCGAGCAGCTGGCGATCTTCGTCGCCTTCTGTGAGTGCTACCTCGGCTGCAGGCCATACTTCCTGCTGTGGCTAGAGCTTTTCCACGGCCGCATTGGGCGCGAAGGGTCCGATGGCCCAATCTTGGCGGCCGGAGGCGTCACCTTCCAGATGAAGCCAAAGGTCAACTTCGTCAAGATCATGATGCCGAAGAAGGCCACGAGCGAGTGGAAGAAGAGTTGGTTCTACGTGAAGGAGTCCACCCCCTCCAATGAAGTGGCATTGCCGAAATTCGTCACAAAGAGGAGCGAGCCCGTCGGCTGGCAACGGACATGCTCCCTGATGATCAAAGGATGGCTATCGTGGAGATGGTGGACCAGAGGCTATCCTCGATCAACCTATACAACTGCTGGCTCGGGTGGCGCCTGGTTCCGTTGGCAGCTCGGCCGCACTAGATGTACGAGTACAGCAAGAAGAATGATCCCTCCCGGACCAGCAAGGAGTCATGGGACTCTGAAGATTACAAGACCGCCCTGAAGAATATCACCAACGCGGAATTTACAACCACGTCGGCCGGGCTCGCTCCATACGTGCCTATGAAGAACGAAGCCCCCACAATAAGTCCTTTTCTCTGAATTTATCTTCAGTCATGATTCCCACGGTGCAATTTGCAGCCACATCATCTGAAACTCATTCGTGTCCACTCTTAGTTGTTCTAGGTTCTGGAAGGCTGGCTCCCTCCACTTGATGAAGAGGTCCCCCAAGAGCTCGAGGGAGGTTCCGCAGGGGAATCTTCTGAGGACGAAGAGGAGGAAATGGAGGTTCCTCCCCCAGCGCCCGTGGCCTGCAGGACTCGCATGCAGAAACAACACAAGTTCGAGGCGAGCCGTAGTCTTGAAGAGCATGGAGAGGACGACAAGATCTTGCAAGAGTAGAGCTCTCGGCGAACAGCCATGCCAGCGAAGCCCTCGTGCAAGCTGAAGTTGCCAGCAAAGAAGCCGGCGTCACCATCTAGGTCGGCGGTGGTGTTCAAGTCGGATGACGAGTCCGATGATGACACGGCCGAGACCTCACGCAAGATCCCAGAAGGCACGGTTCCGATGACAGGATCAGAGGCTAAAGGCACCGAAGCGGCGGTGGAGGTTCCTCTTGCAGTGATCGCGCCAATAGCTTCGATGGCGCCAGAGCAGGAGGTAGCTGAGGCCACGGTGTCAAAGTCGCCACGACCTTCGGGAACAGCGGCGTCTTCTAAACCGGAGGTTGCTGTGAATGTAGCCTCATCATCGAAGAGGCCCACGCTGTCGTGGGCTTCAGATGTCTTCGAGAGAGGTTTGACGCGCAAGCTAGGACCGGAGTTGGATAAGCCTGCCCACATCAGCACGTGGTTGCATTTTCTTCTGGTCGTCAAGTAAGCCTCGAGTTCTCCCTTCCAATTCTTGATCCGTTTTCGTGTGATTTCTAAGCTGACTTTGGAGGTTTGGCAGGTCCGGTGTCAAGAAGATTGGTCGCCCTTCAATAGCGAAGATTCTGCCAGTCGCCACCGCAAGGGAAGGCAATATCCCCAAAAAGAGGAAGCTGCTACAAACGTCTCGCCTGCGGAGGGCGCAAAGAAGCAGAAGGGAGGTGCCGGCGATGTTGTGGCAGGAGATAGCACCAAGGGGAGTGATCCTGCCGCAGGCGCCGAGGAGGTAGCAGTTACCCGATCGGGGCCAGCCAAAGGGGATCTGATGACGGAACCATCGGCCCTGACAACTAGTGCCCCGGCTAGAGCCTCTAGTTCTCCCTTCCAATTCTTGATCCGTTTTCGTGTGATTTCTAAGCTGACTTTGGAGGTTTAGCAGGTCCGGTGTCAAGAAGATTGGTCGCCCTTCAGTAGCGAAGATTCTGCCAGTCGCCACCGCAGGGGAAGGCAATCTCCCCCAAAAGAGGAAGCTGCTACAAACGTCTCGCCTGCGGAGGGCGCAAAGAAGCAGAAGGGAGGTGCCGGCGATGTTGTGGCAGGAGATAGCGCCAAGGGGAGTGATCCTGCCGCAGGCGCCGAGGAGGTAGCGGTTACCCGATCGGAGCCAGCCAAAGGGGATCTGGTGACGGAACCATCGGCCCTGACAACTAGTGCCCCGGCTAGAGCCTCTGCGACATTTCCGTGCTTCATGGCGAAGGGTTTTCTGGGCGTGGGAGAAAACCAGTGTCCGCAGAGCTCGGAGATTGTGGATGAGGACGTTGGGTGTCGTCGCGGGCGTACCTCCTTCGTGGTCCCTTCGACGGACGCCAGAGAACTTCACAATATGCTTGGCGCCACCATTCAGGTACGTCCAGTCCCCGAGTGTCTAGTCGCCGAATTTCAGCGGCTAGGCACTGGGTTTTTTTCTAGCTGCCAGTCCCCGAGTTTCTAGTCGCTGAATTTCAGCTTCTAGGAACGGAGTTTCTTCTAGTCGCCAGTCCCCGAGTGTCTAGTTGCTGAATTTCAGCGGCTGGACACTGATTTTGTGTTTTTGCAATTGCTAGTTTTTCATTCTGCTTGTAGGGATTGCAGAGGGAGTCGGCTGATCGACAAGCCACAAAGGAGCGTCTGGAGCGTGATCTGCGCGTGGCGTAGGAGGCAAACCGGCGACTCCAGGAAACTGTTGGTGAGTACTTGATTCATTTTTCGGCCACAAACTGCTAGTGTTCTAGAGTGCTGACAGTCGTTTCTTTTCTGTTCAAATGGTCTTTCGCTGCGATTGCCAAGGACCGAGAAGGGTATGTCCCAATTGCTGAGCTGGACGTGGCGAATGGGCGTATCGACTCGCTGGTCAAGGAGTTGGAGGAGGCGAAGGCGGACTCGATCTCTTCTAAGGATAGAGCGAAGGCCGCGGTCGCTGCGGCTGAAGAGGAGCGGAAGGCTGCGGACTCAATCATCCTTGGGCTGCAAAGCGATCATGCCGCCTTGGAGAAACACGTCACCGAGAACTGCCGGAAGCTCCTTGGTGAGTCGCTGCTCTTTTATTTGATATGTGTGGTGAGTCCCCGAGTGGGGGAATCCGTAGTGGCATTGACGTCTGAAGTTGCAGCTGTGATAGGGCAAAGCGACCCGGTGGTGCAGACCTTCAACGCCTCGCAGTGTGTGAGTGCGGCCACCGCCTCGGTGTTGTGCGTCCAGGCGGTTCTTCAAGGAATGTCCCCCACCGAGGTTATACCTGGGGGACTGACTGAAGTGTGGCGCTATTTGGAGGAGGTTCCCAGCATCGTAGAATGGATGGCGCACTCGGCTTTCAGGAGCGGGGCCACCACGGTGTTGAGTCTGGGGCTTGCTCACTTCCCCGACGACTTCGACCTGGATGATGTCTCCAGCGGCTACCCTTCGGCGACTGGCACGATGGATATGTCAGAGGTGTTGAAGCTGACCGCAAAGGCCGCCCATTCGCTGATCGGGTGCTGGCGATGGGGGACCTGCTGCTGTACCAGGAGACGGTGGTGGCGCCAGGCGACCCCGAACCGGAGCATCGTGACCTGAAGTCGGAGCAGCCCTTCCGGTCGGTGCTGTCGAAGTCGCTGTCGACCTACCCGACGAACCCATGGCAGCCATTTGTTCGTGTCAAGGGTGGTGGGGATTCTTCTTCATCAGGGCCTGTGAAATAGATAGCTTCTCTAGGCAGTTTGTAAGATATGCCAAGTGGCGGCTGTTTGTAATATGAACAATGTTTTGTATGGGAGTAAGAGGAGTCAATTGACTCACAATGCAAGCTTAATTGTGTGGTGTGTTTAACTATTTGTTTGAGCGAGTCCCCGAGCGCGTCCGCCCTTTAGTGGGGTATAACTCATTTGTATACATATGTGTTTTCTTTGGATTTTGTGTTGGTTGTCCCTTGCATCTTTGGAGGGGCGAGTCCCCGAGCGTTTGTAGGATTGTTTTTAGGCGAGTCCCCGAGCATAGTACTTAGCCGTTTGGGCACGTGCCTATTGGGAGTTACTGGTGCGTTGTTTGTAACGCGTCTCTTCCCCTGGTTTGGATAGCCAGTCGCTAGGAGAGTCCAAGGTAACTCTCTTACTTGGTGTGTTCCCGAGCCGCGTGAGGTTTTCGTTTGCGAAGTCCCCGTGCGTGGTACTTAACCGTTCGAGTTGCTTTGCACGAGGATGGGAAGGACAGGTCGCTGTGGGAAGCGTATGTCGGTCGTCTTGGCCTGGTGGGCCAGTCGAGCTGGGTGACTCCGATGGTGGCTCCGGGTTGGCGTATTCGTGGACGACACATAGCCCGATTATTTTGGGTGCCCTTGGGCCGCACTACTTAGCCTTGTCGGTCGCTCGACCAAGGGTTGACTTTCATAGGTAGCATATTGCTAATTGTACGAGTGCGAGTGGCACAAGAGTATGGCGAGTAGACACAATTTGTGTGATCCGAATGAATTTCATTATATATCATCTAGTTACAAGTTAGAGTTCTATGTATAGAACTTTCGGACAAGGTTTACATTCCATGGCCTTTCGACCTCAAGCTGGCCGTCGCCTCGTATGTCGATGAGGTAGTAGGCGTCGTTGCCGAGGACTCGTCCTATGGCGAATGGCCCCTCCCATGGGGGGAGAGTTTGTGCATGCCCTTCTTGTCCTATGCCAGTCATAGGACCAAATCGCCCTCTTGGAAAGTGTGGGTCCGGACTCGGCGGCTGTGGTAGCGGCGGAGTCCCTGCTGGTAGATGGCGGTGCGGGAGCGAGCCAGGTCGCATGCCTCGTCGATCTGGTCGATGTTGTCTTGGCGGGCAATCTCGTTTGTCGCCTCGACGTAGTTGGCGACTCGAGGTGAGTCGTGCTCCAGGTCGGTTGGTATTACTGCTTCGGCGCCGTACACCATGAAGAAGGGTGTGAACCCCGTGGAGCGGTTGACGGAGGTGCGGATCCCCCATATTACAAAGGGGAGCTCTTCGACCCAGCATCCTGGGGTGCGCTCGAGGGGCACTTGGAGTCGCGGTGTGAGCCCATGGAGGACGCTCTGATTGGCGCGTTATGCTTGACCGTTCGACTCTGAGTGGGCGACTGAGGCGAGGTCGAGTCGTATGCCGTGTTCCTCGCAAAACTCTACCATGGCACCCTTGGCAAAGTTAGTACCGTTGTCCGTTATGATGCTGTGCGGGTAGCCGTACCGGTAGATGAGCTCGTGTAAGAACTTGGTGGCCGTCTTGCCGTCGCACTCTTTGATCAGCTTGGCCTCGACCCATTTGGTGAACTTGTCGACCGCGACCAGGAGATGGGTGGAGCTGGATGGGGCCTTCTTGAATGGGCCGACCATGTCCATGCCCCATACAACGAGTGGCCATGTGATGGGGATGGTCTTGATTGCCGAACCAGGGAGGTACGTCTGGTTGGCGTATTTCTGGCACCCGATGCATCGTTGGACGATGTCGGTGGCGTCGGCATGCACTGTGAGCCAGTAGAAACCGTGTCGCATGGCCTTGGCGACAAGCGACTTGGCGCCGGCGTGATGGCCACAGTCACCGGCATGGATGTCCTGGAGTATCTTGCGGCCTTCTTCTGGCTGTACGCAGCGCTGGAACACGCCAGTCATGCTGCGTTTGTGGAGCTCGCCGTTGATGATGACGAAGGATTTGCAGCGGCGCACAATCATTCACGCTTCCGTCTCGTTTCTTGGGAGGATCTTGTGCTGGAGGAAGGCGAAATATGGTGCCGTCCAGTCCCTGGGCTCCACGATCATGGCTCGAGTTGTAGTGGTATCCTGATGTCGATCTCCTTCGGTGGACAGGCCAAAGGTTTGTGGATGATGTCGAGGAAGACGCCTACGGGTGGCGTTTGTCGAGCCAACCCGATGCGGGAAAGGGCATCGGCCTCCTCATTCTTTCGCCTATCGATCCACTCGATGGAGTAGCCGTCGAAGCGTCCTCCCAGCTAGTCTACTACTTGGCGGTACGCTATCATTGTCGAGGAGATGGCATCGCAGGTTCCGGCTACTTGGCCGGCCACTAGGTCGGAGTCGCCGTAGCACCGTATGCGGTTGATGTTCATCTCCTTGGCAGACCGCATGTCGTGAAGGATGGTCTCGTACTCTGCCATGTTGTTGGTGCAGGGCTTGAAGTTGAGGTGGAGCACGTAGCGAAGTTTGTCTCCCTTAGGGGAGGTCAGTATGACCCCGACCCCTGCGCCGTCGGCGTTCTTGGACCCGTCAAAATGGAGCGACCAATAGTGGAGGTATGGTAGCTTCTTCGGCTGTTGTGCTTCTTCCCAGTCTATGAGGAAATCAGCCAGGGCTTGCAACTTGATCCCTTTGCGGGGCTCATATTTGATGTTGTGGATGATGATTTCGACGGCCCACTTGGCGACTCGCCCAGTTGCCTCGCGATTGCGTATTACGTCCTGCAGTGGTGCGGAGGAGATGACCGTGATTGGGTGCTCCTGGAAGTAATGGGGGAGTCGCTGTTGACCTTAGAATACCGCGTATACCAGTTTCTGGTACTGCGGGTAGTGCTGTCTTGAGTCCGTCAGGACTTCGTTGATGTAGTAGATGGGGCGCTGTACCGGGCACTCCTTTCCCTCCTCTGGCCGTTCGACGACCATCACGGCGCTGACTACTCGAGTGGAGGCCGCCACATAGACGAGCATTGGCTCTTTGTCGATTGGGGCGGCGAGGAGTGGAGCCGCGAGTAGCACTTCTTTGAGCGCTTTGAGTGCATCGTCCACCTCCGCGTCCCATTGGAACGTGGGCTTCTTGAGCATCAGGCGGTATAGGGGCATTGCCTTCTCGCCGAGCCGGGGGATGAAGCGACTGAGAGCCGCGACTCGCTGGCCAACTTCTGGACATCGCACAGGCACTCGGGTTCCCCGAGTCACGCGATGGTGTCGATCTTGGTGGGGTTGGCCTCGATGCCTCGCTTGGAGACCACGTATCCCAGGAGCTGTCCGGTGGGGACGCCGAAGGTGCATTTTCCTGGGTTTAGCTTGATGTTGTACTTCCGCAGGTTTGTGAAGGTTTCGGCCAGGTCGGCGAGCAGGTCGTCCTGGCAGGTGGATTTTACCACCACGTCATCGATGTAGACGTGAATGTTGTGGCCAATTTGGCTCACAAGGCACTCCTGCATGCACCTTTGGTATGTGGTGCCAGTGTTCTTGAGGCCGAACGTCATGGCCATGTAGCAAAAGGCACCAAATGGCATGATGAACGCCGTCTTCTCCTCATCCTCAACCGCCATTTTGATCTGGTTGTAACCATAGTACGCGTCGAGGAAGCACAGCGACTCCGATCCCACGGTCGAGTCGATGATCTGGTCGATACGCGGTAGGACGAACTCCTCCTTCGGGCAGGCGCTATTGAGGTTGGTGTAGTTGATACACATTCTCCACGTGTTGTTCTTTTTTAGGACCAGGACTGGGTTTGATAGCCACTTGGAGTATTTTATTGGCCGAATGAAGCCTGCGGCTAACAGGCGATGTACTTCTTCGGCGATTGATCGATGACGCTCTTCATTGAAGGGCTGTAGCGACTGCTTTACTGGTCGCACTTTGGGGTCGGTGTTGAGTTTGTGCTTAGCGAGTTCCCTCGGGACACCTGGCATGTCAGATGGCTTCCATGCGAAAATGTTGCGATGCTCACGGAGGAACCCGATGAGCGCGCTTTCCTATGCGGGGCTCATGTGCGCCCCAACGGTGACCGTCTGGCTGGAGTCGCCCGGGACGAGCTCGACGGTGCGGGTGTGCGTGGTCGCCTCGAACGTGGAGCTCGCGGCGGTTGGCTTCTTCAATATGGTGGGGTCGTCCTTGTTGATGTTGCCCGTGTATTTCGCGAGTTCTTCCGCGTGGTCGGTCTCCGCGGCGATGACGGCGTCAGCGAGCTCAGCGCCTTTGTCCTTGCATTCATGGCCATATCGGGGTCACCGTGGATGGTGATGATGCCACTCGGCCCTAGAAGCTTCATCATGTTGTAGGCGTAGTGGGGGGTCGCCATGAATTTGGCGAACGTTTGGCATCCCAGGACACAGTGGTAGGGGCTGTGGAAGTTCACCAGCTCGAACACGATCCTCTCCGTGTGGTAGTTTGCCGGTGTGCCGAAGGTGACTGGCAGCGTCACTTTTCCAATCGGGTACGCCTTCCGACCGGGGACGATGCCGTGGAAGGTTGTCAGGGTCGGCTCGATTGCTGCTTCTGGGAGCTAGAGCCTCTTGAACGTGTCCGGGTACATGATGTTGATGGAGCTCCTGCCGTCCATCAGTGTCTTGGGCAGCCAGTAGTCGGCCACCTTGGGCCTGACCACCAGGGCGACTCGCCCTGGATATTCGATCCTAGGCGCGTGAACCTGGCAACTCCGGGTGATGCTCTATTCGGACCAGTTGAGGAAGCGGGGGATGTCAACTTGGGTCACCGCATTGACGGTGACTGCACGGGCGAGGACCTTCTTCTCGTGTTTGGTGCCGAGCCCGATGAAGGTGTGTAGCGAGCCGACGGCGTTGCCAAAGCCGTCGGCGTTTCTGTTGTCCCTTGGTGGGTTGTTGTTGGGGTCCTCCCTTGCTCACCTTGCCTTTTCGATCTCTTTGAGGGATTGGCAGTCGGTGGTGGTGTGGGTGGCGGGTTTTCCCTCCCTGTTGTGGTAGATGCAGGGCTGGTTGAGCAGGGCGACAGGGTCAAATTTCAGCCTCGTCGCGTTGTTGGCACGGTAATTTCCGCCGTCGCGGTAGTTTCCTCCGTTGCGGTGGAAGTTCTTAGAGTCGCGTTGGTCGTAGCCGGTGTTGGCGACGAAGTCGACTCGCCCATCACTACGGCGCTTGCCGGTGATGCGAGTGTTGCTGTAGCACATGTCGTGTTGTCGCCCGCTGTCGTGGTTGCTGGTGCGGCGTCTTCCTCCTGACTCATCGTCGGAGTCTTGGTTGGGGTCCTCTTCCGCGTAGCGCTTGGCGATCTCGAGGAGGTCAGGGATGTTGTCGAGCGTCCGGTAGACCCTCTTGATCTTGGCGACCAGGGGCTCGTAATGACACGCGTTCTTGAAGCAATGTATCGTCGTGTCCGGGTGGATGCCGAAGGCGTTGATCCATAGTTCCTGCCACCTTTGGATCCAGTGGCGGGTCGACTTGCGTTGTCCCTGGATGCATCGCTCCAGGTCCTCAATGGTGGTGGCGCGGGTGTAGGAACCCTCAAAGTGCCTGACGAAAGCATCCCGCATCTCCTCCCAGGAGTCGATGCTGTCGGCGGGGAGGGTGTTGATCCATTGCCGGGTCGCACCCTCCATCATCAGGGGGAGGTAGCGAGCGGCTAGCAGGTCAGTGTGGCCGGTGATTCCCATCGCCATGAGGTATGTGTCCAGCCAGACCGCTGGATCGTATGTCGGATCGTACTTTTCGATCTCCTTGGGCGCCTTGAAGTTTGCGGGGTACTTCTGTCCTCGGATCATAGGTCCGAAGCACTGGGTCCGACTCGGCTGAGCAAGCCCCTGGGTTCGGGGTCGCCACGGTTACTCAGGGTGTGCCTCAAGTCGTTGGGTTGGCGTGCCCGCCAGGCCTGGTTGTTGACAATGTGCGTTCAGGCATCGATGGGCTGCCCGTTGGCGACGATCGTGTTGTTCACCGGTCGCGGCTCATTGGTGGAGAGCAGGGGGTTGGCGGCCCGTGGCTGGTTCGCCAGGGGCTATGGTTGTGGGCAGGTCATGGCGTTGGTGATGGTGGGGTGACCTCTTGAGGCTGCCCTGCTTGCCGAGGAGCGGGAATACAACCGCCCCCACGGGTCGACTCCCGCGGCTTTCTGCTCGAAGGCCCTGGCGAGTAGGGCCTTGGCGTACTGGATCTGCAGCGCGCCCTCTCCCTGGACTTTGAGGTTGGCGACTGCGCGTCGGCCGTGACGACGTTGTCCATCGGGGTGGAGTATAGTAGGAGTCTGTTGGCGAGATTATGATCTGCGGCTGGTCCGGTGGGGGTGCACGACCAATGGGCGGTGGCGGGGCCCTAGTCGCCGGTGCGTCGGGTGGTGGTCGATTGCTGTCGCCTGGTGGTGCGTTCTCGCAGTACTCGCGCTCAGCCGCGAGTGCATGGTCGCTCTCGTCGTTGAAGTTTAGGACGCGGCCTTGGACGTTGGAGTTCAGGCGGGTCCTGATGCGGCGCTGGTGGTAGAGCGACAGCTCCTGCGCCATCGCCCGCTCAAGGCGGAATTTCTCGCGCTCGGCTATCTCCTTGCGTGTCGCCTCCTCCACCTCCGTGGCCATGGCGGTTGGCGGGATCGGCGTGGAGAATGGATCGGGCGGGGCGACCGTGCTGCCCGCCATGTAGATTGTGTTGAAGCCATTGGATCTAGCGCGGAAGTCCTCGGGGGACTCTGAGCCAGAATCGGAATCGAAGATCCCGAGGATGGAGGAGTCCTCGAAGTCCTCAGGGTTGGAGACCCGCGTGATGGAGTCCTCCCGCGATGCTACGGTGATAGATCCGTCGACCGATGCGGGGGTCGTGGAGTCGGTGTTGTCGTGGAGGGCCGCGTCGTCTACGGCGGCGTCGGTCTCGGCCGCGTTGCTGGCGGCCGAGTCGTACTCGGTGATGAGGCTCCTGATGGAGCAGACCTGCTCCTCCGAGAGCAGATCGCGGCACGGCGGTGATCCGCCGACGATCACCGTTGCCGCTGGGTCGACCGCGCCGGTGAAGCTGACAAAGAGGTTGATGGTGCCGACCGGCATTATCACGCTGTGGGTGATCGGACGCGACGCTGGTATGTAGCTGCTGGGTGTTGGGTTCGTAGCATGGAAAACAAAAAAATTCTACCGCAAGAACGAACAAAACCCAGATCTAATCTAGATAAAAGCCAAGATCTAATCTATTAGACATGAGCAACGAGATAGATCGGTACTAACCCTCGTAGAACCGAAAGCGTTACGAGATTGAATCTCGTGGTTGATGTAGTCGATCACTTGCCGATCTCAAGATCGTGTGGACGATCCTTCCGGCGCCGCGTTCCGGCAGCGCTTCCGCAGTCGGTCACACGTGCGGAGTCGAAGCAGACCTTCCTCTCCCCGTTCCAGCGAGCAGCGGAGGTAGTAGATCTTCTCCACGGAATCCCAGCAGCACGACGGCGTGGTGGTGGTGGTGGAGTATAGAATTCTGCAGGGCTTCGCCTATGCCTGTGCAGAAGAAAGGTGGAGGAGAGAGGCGGCAGAGATTGGGTGTTGTGTAGGAGGAGCAAGAGGGGGCGCCCCCTCCCTTCTATTTAAGGGAGGGAGGCACGCCTGGGGAGGGGGAGTCCTAGTAGGACTCCCCTCCTTGGGCCGACGGTGGGAAGGGGGGAGGAATCCTCCTCCCCCACGAATCCGTGTATTGCCCCACTTGGACTCCTTGATCCCTTTCTTGGTTTTCAAGTAAACCCCAAGAAATCCTCTAGAACCTTCCAGAACATTCCGAAACCTTCTAGAATCTCCATACAAACACTCTGGAACATTTCCTAACTTAGAAAATGATCCCCAATATATGAATCTCATTCTCCGGACCATTCCGGATCTCCTCGTGATGTCCCAGATCCATTCCGAGACTCCGAACATCATTCGGTCTCCAACTCATATTCCATATCTACTTAAAACAACTTTGAACCTTAAGTGTGTCACCCTACGGTTCGTGAATATGCAGACATGATGAATACACCTCTCCGATCAATAACCATCAGCGGGATCTGGAGATCCATAACGGCTCCCACATACTCAACGATAACTTCGTGATCGATTGAACCATTTAACATACGAAACCAATTCCTTTTGTCACGCGATATTCTACTTATCCGAGGTTTGATCGTCGGTATCTCCATACCTGGTTCTACCTCGTTACTGATAAGTACTCTTTACTCATTCCATGTTATGTCATCCCTTGTGACCTAGTCACATGCTTGCAAGCTATCTAGATGACATTCCACCGAGAGGGCCCAGAGCATATCTATCCGTCATATGGATGGACAAATCCCAATCTTGGTCCATGCGCTTCAACACATACTTTTAGAATACCCAATGACACCTTTATAACCACCCAGTTACGAAGCGGTGTTTGATGTCATCAAAGTACCCATCCGGTGATGGTGATTAACATAACCTCATGGTCGAAGGATTAGGTTACTATGCATTTGAAAGCTTACAGCAATACGAACTTAATGACTTAACCTTATGCTACGCTTACTATGGGTGTGTGTCCATCACATCATTCTTCTAATGATATGATCTTGTTACTAACAACATCTAATGTCCATGATCAGGAAACCATGATCATCCATTAATTAACAAGCTAGTTTAACAAGAGGCTTACTAGAGACTCTTTTATGTTTACAAAACACACAAGTATTAATGTTTCCGGTTAATACAATTATAGCATGGGATGTAAACATTTATCATAAACATAAAGATATAATAATAACCACTTTATTATTGCCTCTTGGGCATATCTCCAACAGTCTCCCACTTGCACTAGAGTCAATAATCTAGTTAAAAACTTGTGCATTCAACACCTATGGCTTTCTGGTGTTGTATAGACACTATTGCTAGTGGTAAACATAATCTTCGGATCTGACACTTCCAGGTCCATGTGTATTTGCATGTCCTTGCGTCTCTACGCATTACTCATTCTCCAATGAGATGGCATTGTATAAATTTGGTCCTTTGGTGAGACCTTTAGTTCCTTGGGATTAAATCATGTTGATACAATTGTCATACAATGTATCTTCATAGTATTATCCCGCTATGAACCACACCTAGTTTGATAACAAACTACTTGACGCAAATGCCCTCATTTGCTGCTACAATAACAATCATATACTTAGCCTTTTGTTGTAGTATCTGTCACAATGTTTTAACTTTGGTACTCAACCAAATCCGTTATGGAACTTCCTTTCCATTACATTGTGCCACCCATAGTTTAAATTGAGATAAACTTAATTTGTGACAAAACTAGTATCAATGTAACAATTTACAATGAACTATTTGTCACCACTATATAAATAATATATTCTTAGTTCTTCCAAAGATCATAGGAATATCCCTACTATTGTCCAATGATCATCTTATGAGTCATTCTGGTATATGCTCATAACATTTAGAGCATAGGACATATCTGGATGTGTACATCTCAAAGAATGATTGATCAAAATATTCTTGTGATTTCACCAAGTGTCAAAACACTTGAATCTCGTGTCAACACACTTGAATCTTGATTCAGTCCTTTCTGTGCGTCAAGAACCTTTCTTGTTGTTTCCATATTGAACTCATTCAACATCTTATCTATGTACATCTGGCAAAACCATATTAGCGCCTCAATCTATTCATATAGACATTGATGCCTAATTCTTGAGTTATGCATAAGTCTTTCATCGAAATGAAAATTCTTAACCTGTGTCAATAAAAGATACATTATTTCTAATCAACAATATACCTTTCACATAATGTATTAGAAATATGTCTTAGCGCTCCCACTTAATTTCTTGCAAAATGCAAACATCTTCATTGTCTCTGATGAAATTAAACTTTTTAACGGTTTCATCACGGTGAAGATTCCAACTCCGCGATGCTCACTTCAACCATTGAAGTTTTGCATACTCTTTTAGCATTCTTTGAATTAACAAAACCCTTTGGATCGTGTCATGTACACGTCCTAGGTAACCATTCTTTTAGAAGAACTTTTTTTGTTTGTTAAACTACCATATACCAAAATATATGTAGTGGTTGCTACATTAATCCGTCCAGACTAAATATCGCTATGAAAGATCAAATCTTATCATAGTCAATTCCTTGAAAATTGTCGTAAACTCTTTCCGACATGTCGACTATTTCATAGATGTGAAACATCCATGTCTATTTCTTTATAAATCCATATACGATTGTAAGGTCTTGCACCTTTCTAGAGGGTCTTTCAAATTCAAAGCTTGATTTCTCGTGTATGGAATTATCACGGATTTTATGGCTTCAAGCCACTTAACGAAGTCAGGGCCCATCATTGCTTATTTGCATGTAGTCGGTTCATCATTGTCAAACAACAATGATTTAACTCTCAAATCTTGGCATTTGATTACTTACCCGACCTTCTTGATTCAATAGGAACTTAGATCTCCGTGACCACAACCTTTGAGGCACGTGAGCCATGAGCATTGTTGCTGCCTCCGGGACACTTACCGACGCTGCGCAACTCATCACATATTAGCCAAGGTTCAACAACCTTGTCAAAGTTCTATTGTCCTCCCACTTAACTTTTCATCAAAATTCCTTCTCAAGAAACTTGACATTCTAAGCGACAAACACTTTTGTCTTCGGTGTTATGGAGGAATACCCAATGGTTATTCGAAATAACCTACAAAGACATGCTCATCCGACTTTGGTTATAAACATTTTACTTATGCCTAGCATACCAAAATTTAAGAAAGGACAACCTGGGTTTTATCCCAAAACATCACTTATATGGTGTCATTTCAACGGATCACGATGGAGCTCTTTTCAGTTTAAAAGCGGTATCCACTAAAGCTTTAATCTTTAAAATATAATGGCAGTTTTATAAATGAAACCTTTGATCTTACCATGTCAAACAAGGTTTCATTACATATCCTGAACACTCCATACTCCTATGGTGTTTTGGGAAATGCAAATCCATGGAACGATTCCTCAAATCTTAGGTGTTTTGCTAAACTTGTAACTCAAACATCTTTTTTTATGATCCAATCATAAACTTTTTATTTTCTTGTTACAATAATTTTCCACTTCATCTTGAAAGTTTTTGAACATTTTTCAAATGTTTCATACTTCTTCCTTATTGAGTAAGTATATACACATACTCACTCAAATCTTCGGAGAAAGCATATGAAGTTGAAATCCATCGCCCATGACTACACATAATGGACTATATACATCAATATGTACAAATTCCAATCAGTTAGTCGTCCGTTCCTCTTATGGCCTGTGAACGGAGTTTTAATTATCTCCAGGAAAGTATCACAAGCGTCATTTGATCAAAATCAAAAGCTCCAAAAATCCATCAACATGGAGTTTCTTCATGTATCCCTTTCAATATAATTTAAATGGCGATGTCACTTCGCAAGTGATCTTTCAATCATTTGTCTTGCGACATTTTAGCATTAGTTTTATGGTCGTTATTTCTCCAACCAGACTTGTATATTATCCATCTATTATGGAATACGGTAATTATTTGAACAACCTTTTGTCGTCATAATACCTGATCAAAATAACAATTATTGAAACAAATCTTGAAGGAAAGCTTTGATGTTTAGCGAGCAACACAACAACCCTTTGTTTGTTTTCGATGAACATCATCACATATTCTCTTGCTAGTTACTTAGGCCATTGCAGTTCATGAATTGTGTTGTCCTGTATGACACTTCATACCAACCAATTCGGTATCCAATACCGCAGAACCACATTGTTTAACAACCAAGGAATACAGCCATAACATGTATCTTCTATATACCTAAGTTGGATATCTCCAATCTTTTCTTTTCTGCCAAATATTTTATAGATTCTCTTTCAACAATTCCTTTTCTTTTAAAAAAATCTATCAACATCAATAGTGTTGTCATTCTCATGACACATAGTACAAAGTGTGTATAGTCAAATACTAATACCTTTGGACTTGCACTTTGAAGTGGATCACCTTCATCAAATGTTTGGCATTCTTTCAAAATTCCATTCTTTAGTAATCTTTTACTGTAGTAAACATTTTACTTACATCTTCTATTCATCCTTATCATGAAAACTTTCATGATCAAGCTGCTATAGCTTATAAAGGTGAATTGCGAGTATAGTGTTTCTTTTCCAAAACCTTTTGGAGGATTATGACGACTAGCGTCTCCAACCTTCACAAATTCTCATCAAATATGAGGACATATACTCTATCATGTTGTAACTAGCACATTGTTTTAGATATCGCAATACCTTTCACATATGATGGTTTCTAAAACATTGCTTTCAGCTCATAGATAAACTTGATATTGCAAAACAATCTTTTGAGTATCAAGAATCATGGAGCCAAACATGATACATTAGATACTAACACTGGAATTGTTACTCTTGATTTAATACTGTTTATTAAACTTCACAGAGTAAACGGAGTTTGCTGAAAGTTTGCAACATGACTTTTAAACTTTAGATTGACACTCAAAACAATACGATACCAGTTCGTAAAGCAAATATCCAGAATTTCTATAGTTCCACTATCTCAACTATAACTAAGCGTAATGTGGTGAACGGATGCCAATGACTACAACAAACTATGCAAATTCACTTTGATTGTGTTTATGATAAATCGAGTTCGACTAATCCAAATTACAAATGAACTCCCACTCAAAACAACATCCCTCGAGTTGTTTTAGTGATTACACGAACCAAATCCACTACACCAAGTCCGATCATCACGTGAGATGATGTAGCTTCATCGGCGAACAATCTTCATGTTCATCATATCACTCATATGATTCATGCTCTACCTTTCGGTATTCCGTGTTCCGAGACCATGTCTGTACATGCTAGGCTCGTCAAGATTAACCTTAGTTTCCGCATGTGCAAATCTGGCTTGCACCCGTTGTATGCACACGTAGAATCTATCACATCCGATCATCACGAGATGCTTCGAAACGACGAGTCTTAGCAACGGTGCCAACTAAGGACGAACACTTTATTACTTGATATTTAGTGAGAGGGATCATCTTATAATGCTACCGTCGTGATCTAAGCAATACAACATGCATAAAGGAGTAACATCACAGGCAATTCATAATTAGTGTGATATGATATGGCCCTTTCTTCTTATGCCTTTGATCTCCATCTCCAAAGCACGGACATGATCTCCATCATCACCAGCATTGCGTCAAGGTCCGTGGCGCCGCTTCATGGTTGTCCATCATCACCAACAACTATTACAACTACTTGGAATAAAGCTATTACAAGATGAATAGACATGCAGGTCTTAACAGAATTAAAGACAACCATTAGGCTCCTGCCGGTTGCCATATTACAACAAGGATCATTGCATACATCAAATACAATCACAATCACATGATGGCCATATCACATCACAAAACCCCTGCAAAAACAAGTTAGACGCCTCTAATTTTCTTTGCAAGTTTTACGTGATTTGGGGCTTTCGACTAATAACGGATCTTACCTACGAAACTGAACCACAACGTTGATACAAGTGCTATCAAGTGCAAAGTGTAGATTGGATCTATACTATGATGGGAGAGACAGACACCCGCAAAGCCACTTGTGCAAAGCAAGTTACACGTCAAGCGTGGAGCAAGTCTCATGTGCGGTGACATGTAATGTTAGCCCGGGCCGCTTCATCCCACCATACCGCAAGATGCAAAGTACACACATAGCAAAATATGGCACGAGCACCAACGCCCACAACCTCATTGTATTCTACTCGTGCAACAGATCTACGCATAGACACGGCTCTGATACCACTGTTGGGTTCGTAGCATGGAAAACAAAAAATTTCTACCGCAAGAACGAACAAAACCCAGATCTAATCTAGATAAAAGCCAAGATCTGATCTATTAGACATGAGCAACGAGATAGATCAGTACTAACCCTCGTAGAACCGAAAGCGTTACGAGATTGGATCTCGTGGTTGATTTAGTCGATCACTTGCCGATCTCAAGATCGTGTGGACGATCCTTCCGGCGCCGCGTTCCGGCAGCGCTTCCGCAGTCGGTCACACGTGCGAAGTCGAAGCAGACCTTCCTCTCCCCGTTCCAGCGAGCAGCGGAGGTAGTAGATCTTCTCCATGGAATCCCAGCAGCACGACGGTGTGGTGGTGGTGGTGGAGTATAGAATTCTGCAGGGCTTCGCCTATGCCTGTGCAGAAGAAAGGTGGAGGAGAGAGGCGGCAGAGATTGGGTTTTGTGTAGGAGGAGCAAGAGGGGGCGCCCCTTCCCTTCTATTTAAGGGAGGGAGGCGCGCCTGGGGAGGAGGAGTCCTAGTAGGACTCCCCTCCTTGGGCCGGCGGTGGGAAGGGGGAGGAATCCTCCTCCCCCACGAATCCGTGTATTGCCCCACTTGGACTCCTTGATCCCTTTCTTGGTTTTCAAGTAAACCCCAAGAAATCCTCTAGAACCTTCCAGAACATTTCGAAACCATCTAGAATCTCCATACAAACACTCCGGAACATTTCCTAACTTAGAAAATGATCCCCAATATATGAATCTCATTCTCCGGACCATTCCGGATCTTCTCGTGATGTCCCGGATCCATTCCGAGACTCCGAACATCATTCGGTCTCCAACGCATATTCCATATCTACTTAAAACAACTTCAAAACTAAGTGTGTCACCCTACGGTTCGTGAATATGCAGACATGATGAAGACACCTCTTTGATTAATAACCATCAGCGGGATCTGGAGATCCATAACGGCTCCCACATACTGAATGATAACTTCGTGATCGATTGAACCATTTAACATACGAAACCAATTCCTTTTGTCACGCGATATTCTACTTATCCGAGGTTTGATCGTCGGTATCTCCATACCTAGTTCTACCTCGTTACTGATAAGTACTCTTTACTCGTTCCATGTTATGTCATCCCTTGTGACCTAGTCACATGCTTGCAAGCTATCTAGATGACATTCCACCGAGAGGGCCCAGAGCATATCTATCTGTCATATGGATGGATAAATCCCAATCTTGGTCCATGCGCTTCAACACATACTTTCAGAATACCCAATGACACCTTTATAACCACCCAGTTACGAAGCGGTGTTTGATGTCATCAAAGTACCCATCCGGTGATGGTGATTAACATAACCTCATGGTCGAAGGATTAGGTTACTATGCATTTGAAAGCTTACAACAATACGAACTTAATGACTTGATCTTATGCTACGCTTACTATGGGTGTGTGTCCATCACATCATTCTTCTAATGATATGATCTTGTTACTAACGACATCCAATGTCCATGATCAAGAAACCATGATCATCCATTAATCAACAAGCTAGTTTAACAAGAGGCTTACTAGGGACTCTTTTATGTGTACAAAAACACACAAGTATTAATGTTTCCGGTTAATACAATTATAGCATGGGATGTAAACATTTATCATAAACATAAAGATATAATAATAACCACTTTATTATTGCCTCTTGGGCATATCTCCAACACTGGGCAGGATCTGTAAGATCCCGCCGATGGCGATCATGCGGCCGGTGGTGATCGGTCGATCGATCGGCAAGTAGAGTCTCGCCACAGAACTCAGGCCAGTCCGGCTAGGCCCCACGGTGGGCGCCACTATCGTGGAAATGGCCACGGCAATCGCTGCAGTAGGCAGCGATTGATAGAATCGGGGGCGAGAGCTGGCGGCCATCTGCGGTGCAAGATGGGGGCGGATGCACATGGGTTTACCCAGGTTCGCCCCCCGGAGGGTAAAGACCTACTCCTGCTAGATTAGATTGATGGAGAGCGAGTTACAAGGGTGGCCAGCTCGGCGTCTAAGCAGCGAGTCGCTCGAAGGGGTGTATGATGGAACGTAAGTCCTCAAAGTACCTTAGGGAGGTTTATATAGGGTGCACCTTGCTATGGTTTACAGTTTACAACCGAACAAGATATGGATTCAGAGGTTTTGACCTAATCCGACTAGGCTTCGAGTGCGCTTCTGGGCCTCCAGTCTCCAGTCGCCAGGCCTTCTCCTTAGTCACATTCCAGTCGTCGTCTTGCAGGCCCACTCGCGAGGCCTTCGGCCCAATCGGAACGTCCTGCCGGGCATACCCCATTCAGCATATCCCCATCATTATCCGCACACACTATATAGTGGTAAGATAAGATAAGATACGTCCCATCGCATTCGTGCACTTCATCAACAAGATCTGGCCAAAGTGAGCACCATGTTGATTTCCTTTATTAAGCAAGTACAAGTTCTAGTAATCCTTACAAAGGGAGAATGAGAGACAAGCCCGAGTGCTTTTCCATGCTTATTTTCAGGGCGCTTTGTATTAAATATGTCAACTTGGATGTAATTTTCTCTTTTTTCGAGGTCCTCGATGTAACATGTTCTTCCACTGACCATGTTAAGTTGTTAACTGAAGCATCTTGCTCCTTCTAGGCCTACCCTAGTTTAAAAAATTCCACCACCCCATATTTTAGACAAAGTGGACGATGCTTTTCTTACAATTCCCTAGTTTTAGCATTTTTCAAGCTTCCTAGCTAATGTCGCCCACTTAGAGGACTTTATGTCGATTTAGCGTGATAGGTTTTCTCTTGAATTTTACGAATGTCATTTGAAGGTTCCAATGCTAGCTGTCAATATACCAAGAACCAGCATGAGTTTTAAGAAATGCAACTAACTTCGTGCTAAGAATCTACTTCATGCCTAGAAATTTGATAATGTTTTGAAGACATGGAAATAAAACAAATAAATCAAAATAAATCAAATACTTTCATGTGGTTCCCTCTTACGCGTATTACTTTCCATGATTACCATTTTCATGGCACGCAGTGCAGACGACATGATAGGTCATCATGCATAAATCTTTATTTTGGTAAATCTGCAAAAAGTCACTGAAGTTTGAGAAGTTAGCTAGGAAGCTTGAAAAATCCTAGTACTAAAAATATGGGAATTATAAGGGCACCCATAATGTGTAGCCAAAAGTGGTTCTAAGCAATAAAGTGTGTCTTTGACGTTTGCACGTACTAGCGTTTATTGTGCTAAAGACTAGTATCAATAGAATCTTGTAGATGCTAGAACGAAAACAAGATCTAATGGTTAACAATCTTTGGATTTGCTAGTCTTGATCCAGCAGTCAATGTCTAAAGTTATTCATAGTGGTATTGTAAGGTGAGATATATAAGAGATAAGATAAGATAAAGATAAGTTAAGAAGTAGTGCGAACGACCGATCTTTTGAATAACCGTCCCTCCTGATATTAGGGAAGCAAGTGAAAATTTTGAAAATGGAAAAGTTTGATTTTTTTTGTTGCCAAGGACCTAAGTGGTTTCCTTCCTATGTACTCCTCCTACTCCACACCAACCCGACTGACGAACACACCAGAGACACAGACAGACACAGAGCCAAGCCGCCATACCAAGGCACACGTAAAATTTTCCAAAAATCTTTTGAAGCTAACTAGAATTCAGTACATCAAAAACGCCGGGAGTTCTGAAAAATTCAAGTTCTTAGCTATGCAAGAACTTTGCGTGCTGGTGTTCCCGTATTTGGTAGGACTACATGGGTGCTTCTTGGCATGATGAACAATATTGCCACTAGGAGTTTCCCCCTGTTGAAAAAAATCTAGGAGCAAGAAGAGACCACGAGCACGCACGGGGTTGCCAAGAATATACATACCCTTCTTTTCAGAATAATACTATTAAAATAGAAGGTGTAAATAGGAAATAATGTGTCTAGTCAAACTGGCATGACGAGACTATACTGCGCCACGAAGTGATATGGTTAATTTAATGCACAGCAGCGTGCTAGTCTATCAGGCTAGCCGGTATCCTTGATGCAACTGCTTCCTATAGCAGAAGAAAACAAAAAACCTCTTTCAAAGAGCCATCCCATCTTCCCCATCTCTGTTTAGTTTATCCCCACTCGCTGACGCCGCCTGGCCACATCTCTAGTATGCGCTTCACACATTTTCCTCATCATCTCGCCAGCTGCATCACTCCTTCTAGGCCACCACCCCTCTCCTCCAAAACCCCCCAACAGTTCTATATAGATCTGCCCTCGCCCCCAATCCTCCCGGACGTGATGGCGGATTGTCTATACAAAATTGGGAGAGGTTCGAGGGAGAGCCGGCGGCGCAGCGGCTTTAGCAAGGTCGTGATGACATTGTCAACGAAATCACTGAGTGTTTGGACACTAAAAGCACTGCCCGGCTGGCCGCATACTCCAAGGAGCTACACCACCAATTCACCGGCGGAGAAGGTTACAGCTGCGCGAACTACGATTGCTTGAAAATGGTCTCCTAGAACAACGTCTATGACCACATGATCGGGTGCTACTATGCCCCATATGTTTGCACGCAGCCAGGATGGCAGTTTGTCACCTGTACATTGACTATTCTTTTGAACCACTTGAGAGTTGCCCACATATTGGGTGTGTCTAAAATACCCTACAACTGCCAATACTGGTACCTGTCTAAGCCAGTGCCCTCAACTGGCTTGCGGGGAGCTGAGATCATCGGCATAGGGAAAGAGGGCATGGAGTTTACCACCCAAATTGACGGCCACACCACCGACATCATTCTATCCGTCAGGTACGTCAGGTCGGCGGCGTGCAAATCATCGCGGTACAAGGTGAAGTTTCGGTCGCTGCGGTCATGGCGTGAGCTCCATTCGGTTGAAATGGTGACGACGCCTGAGCTAACAAGAAGGCCTTCGTCGGCTGAAGTCGTGCTGGAAGGGCTCATGTTGTACTTGTCGAAGCCACGGTATTACTGGCGAGCTTCTGAGTCGATCGTCGGAATTCCCCCTGGATTAAAAGTATTTTCTTCCATACAACCCCCACAACATAGGGGTCGGGTTCCACTATCAACAGATAATGGAACAAAATCACAAACCATAACTCAACAGGTTCAAGCTCCCGAGGAGCCACCACACATCAAACTACAACCACATTGCTACTACAAACCAAGAAGTTCAAAACCCAGAAGAAGGGAAAGCAGGTAGGGGGAAACACAAGATCACCGCCATAACGAGGCTAGTGTTTTAGACCAGAACAAACAAGCACATCACCAATGTGATCACTTCGTGGCCAAAAGATATCATCTCCTTCTATAACTTTTTGCTTTTCACACCATGCAGATGGAAAGAGAATCTCTCAATCTTCCTCCTGTTCATCAGATGGAGACCTGGGATGCTTGTGGCTGGTAGATGGCAGTCTAGGAGAGGTACCCTAGCTGTGTCCATGGATTCCGCATCCGCCAGTGCATTCCTCTGCAGCATCTCTGCTCCCTCCCTCCGCAATTCCCCTTCTTTAGCATCATGAAGACATGCCCAATGTTTCATAAAAACATAAGCATACATCACTAAATCAACCAAGGACTTAATCAACTTGTGGTAAAAACATGCTATGTTTCTAAGCTTCCAGATTGCCCAGCATACAGCCACCACAGCTGTAATTTGAATATTGCGACTCACAGCCAAGAAGTTAGGGATCCATCGAAAATACTGTAAAAAGGATCCAGGTCTAGTACCAGGACCCACAGATCTTGCCACCACACTCCAGACATATCTAGCAGCAGGACAAGAGAAAAAGAGGTGACCAATCGATTCCTCTTGGTCACAGAACCTACACATTGTGTCACCAGTCCATTTCCTCCTCTTCATGTTATCTTTGGATGGGATTGCATTATGCCAAATGATCCATAACAAAATTTTGATCTTCAGAGGAATTTTCGCTTTCCACAAGTGTTTAAAACTTCTATCTATCCCACCATTCGCAAAATGGCTATACATCGACCTGACGCTGAACACCCCTGTTTTTGTCCATAACCACCTAGGCCTGTCAGTTTCGTCAGACAGAGAAATATCAGCTAGCAGCACCTGCATTCCCCTGTATTGTACCTGGTTATCCCTATTCAACCATCTTCTGAAAGAAAATTGCTAGTTCCTTCTAGCCATCTCAGCAACAGTTACATTCTGCTGTCGACATATATCAAAAAGTTTGGGAAATTTTCTCTTCAGAGGCATGTCCAAACACCACGCATCCCCCCAGAAATCTGTTCTTAGACCATTTCCAATCACCATCCTCCTCCCAGACATAAAAATTTCCTTAACTTTCAGCAAATCAGACCAACAAGCAGAGTCACTTTATTAATGCTTAATTGGGAAAATCCCTCCACTGCCCAGGTATTTTTTTCTTACAAACATTTGCTAAGGACATTTTTCACATTCCAATCTCCACCACCACTTGCACAGAAGGCTGATGTTAAAAAGTCTAATGTTTTTATCCCCAGACCCCCTTTCTTCTTTGGTCTGCAAATATATTTCCACTTGGCAAGCTGATATTTCTTCTTTCCTGCTTTACCATATAAGAAGAAAGATCTAGTATGTTTCTCAACTTCTTCCACATTTGTTTTGTGTAAAAGGAACATAGACATAGGATACACTGCCACACTAGACACACACGAAGTAATCTTGATGTATCTGCCTCCCATAGAAAGAGCACCTCCCATACACCCATCCATCTTTTTACCCATTTCCCCCCAATAAATCTCATCTCAGCCATAGAACATTTCCTACCACATACAGGAAGGCCTAGATACTTGATAGGCCATTCTCCTATCTGACAGTTAAAAAGAGTAGCATACATCTCTAACTTTGTATCATCTTCCAGAACCATCATCACTTCACTTTTTTGAAAATTAATCTTGAGCCCAGACATTGCCTCAAACAAGTATAACATCAGTTTCAAATTCCTGGCACCCTCCACATCATATTTAATGAACAGAATAGTATCATCAGCATACTGCAAAATGGCTATCTCTTTCTCAAATAGGTTATCAGCTAGCCCTGTGAACAAATTACCTGCCTGTGCATTCACCACCATCTTGGCCAAACAGTCCCCTGCCATATTGAACAGGAAAGGGGAAAAAGGATCACCCTGCCTTACCCCTTTAAAGCTTCCAAAATACGGCCCCAACTCTCCATTAATTTTCACACTGAGGGTACCCTGAGTAACAACACTTTTTAGCCAAATCAACCAATCATCACTAAACCCATTTTGTTTACAACAATGGAACAAGAAATCCTAGTTAAATTTATCATATGCTTTTTCAAAATCCAGTTTCAGCACCACACCTTGTTGTTTCTGAACTTTAGCCTCCTTCAAAATTTCATGTAACAGAGTGACACCATCAGCTATATATCTCCCTTTGATGAAAGTTGTCTGACAAGTTTCAATCAGTTTATGCATCACAGTTTCAACTCTAACCGTCAAGGCTTTTGTAAAAATCTTGAAAATCACCTGCAGTAGGCATATGGGTCTGAATTTTTGTATGATGTCAGCACACTTTTTGGCAGTAAAGTGATGACCCCATAATTGATACTGGCCAGATCAATTTTATGGGAATGAAAATCCTCAAAACAGCCATAACATCATATTTGATCGCTTGCCAACTGAATTAATAGAATTCCACAGGCTAACCATCAGGCCCAACAGCTTTATTCTTCTCCATCTGCTCAATCACATTTTTAATTTCCTCCTCTAAAAAAGGTCTCCCCATGCTCTCTCTATCCAGATCATTGAGCTTCTCCCCATCAATCCAATTGTCATCTGACAACCTAATAGCAAAACCATATGCAGGCCCAAACAAATTTTTATAATATTCAGTGGCATGCTTCAGAAGATCATAGGTCCCCTGAATTTGTCCTCCCCCACTCTGCATAGAAAAATCATTTTTTTCTCCTAACTCCATTTGCCACCCTATGGAAATATTCAGTATTGCTATCACCTTTCAACAACCATTTATCTCTTGATCTCTGCTGCCAATATTGTTCTTGTTTTTCATATATTTCTAACAATTCCTGCTGGACTTGAGCTTTCCTGATTTGTTGTTCTTTATTGAGCAAAATGAGTTCCTCAATGTCCTCTAGCTCCTGTAGCTCTTCACTCAATTGTTTTCTGATTTTTTTCTCTTGCCCCCTAATGTGAGCCCCTAGCCTTTCAAATCATACCTGACACTTTTGAGTTTTTTCTACAGCCTATCCAAATTATTTTTGCTTTTGACAGGTTTATTCCAAACCTTCTTAATTATTTCTAGAAACTCAAAATTTCCTAGCCAACTTTTTTCAAATCTAAATTCCTTGTTCCCTCCTGCCTACCCTTCCATAGTATCCAAGATTAGAGGACTGTGATGAGAAATCTCTCTAGTCAACTTATGCACTCTTGCTAAGGGAAATAAATTTTCCCATTTTGACAAACTAGAATCCTGTCCAGTTTCTCCATGGTAGGAACAACCTGATTATTAGACCAAGTATATTGCCCACCTGACATCTACAATTCTCTCATACCGTAGGTATTGATTATGGAATTGAACATATGACTCCATGTACTTAGGACATGGTTCTTATTCTTATCAGAAACAAATCTCATAATGTTAAAATCACCTCCCAACAACAAGGGGAGGGTTTGGTCCCTGTACACATCTGCCAACTCAATCAAAAAATCTTCCTTGTGTTCCTCCTATGCATCCCCATAGATCACCACCAGATGCCAATGAGTCTGCTTGCTAATATCAAACACTTTTATCTTAACATGGAACCTTCCCATCGAAGATCCACAATTGTCAAACCTGGAGGAACATAGGCCCCCCAGGATACCACCAGATTTCCCCATAGAAGGCAACCAGCTCCAGGAAAATTGATTTATAGGATCAATTTTCCTAAAAAACTCAACAGAATATTCTTTTTTCATTGCTTCCTGTAAACCAATAAAATCCAAGTGTTCCTTCTGAATCAGATTGATCAGATAAGAACTCATACCTTTTTTACCCACACCCCTACAGTTTACAATGGCACCTATCATGATACTTTTTTCCTTTCCCTTGTTTCAGTTACAACACCACTCATAGGGTGATAGTTGTTAACCTTCACAGCAACTGCATTTAACTTGCCCTATCCTTTTTTCACATTGCCAACTGACTTTCTCTTTTTTATTTTTCCTAGATATCACAGGGGTAAAAGCTACATCTTCATCACCATCTCTCCACTCAAGATATTCCACCTGCTTTCTCTGTTCTACAACTTCACTAAGATCATCCTTTTTCTTCTTAGCTAGCTTATGTCTAGCAATTTCTAAATCTTTCAAAGAATTAATAAACTCAAAAGTTAAAGATGAATGTTCCACTCCCATTTCTAAAGCTCTACTAATAATATCCTCATCATCCAACACATCAAAAGAATTAAAGAAGGACAAGTTAGTACCTAACAGATCTCTCTGTGAAGCTTGAGCCATGAAATTCTCATTCATATTTGAAGACCCCCCCTGATTGGCCAGCCTCTCACTCATTCTAATTGAAGGATCATCAGCTTCCACCTCAGCATTTTCAACATTTCTTCCCTGAGATTCTAGCTGTGAACCCTAGATCTCCTGAGTCAAAACTTCAAGCTGTGAAGATCCCACCTGCATCACCACTTGCTCCTGTTCCTGTTCCGGCTCCACCCTAGCAAGTGGAACATGAATAGTAGGTGGATTATTCTCCTCATCAGCTCCACTTTTAGCAGATGAGGCAGCAGTATCTTCAGATCCTTCATCCCTACTATCACTATCTTCCTCTAATCCCCCTTGCTCTTCCTCATTTTGCTCCAACAGGTGACCATACATTTTTTATGTTCATAATACTTATCACTGCTCTTGTTCTGCAACAGATCTTGCACAAAATCTTGAAAAGTTTGTCCCCCCAGCAGGATCATCAAGGTTAACCACTGCCCCTATCTCCTGAGGCGCCAGAGCCTGAGCAACCTCTAAATGCACTTCACCCATCACCTGGTCCTGAATTTGGACACCCACATCCCTTTGCTGTCTAGTATTACTAGCATCCTCCCCCACCTTCTGATTTGGGTTGTTGCCACCTGTCTCAGTGTTGTCTCTAATCACTATTCCCCGGCAGAACTACCTCTGGGCCACACTTGAGCCACCTTGGCACCAAAGGATATATCCCCTGTGTTTTTAGAGTTTTCATCCTCCTCTCTTGGACCCTTCCCTTTTTCCCAATCAGCACATTGTGGGAGGTCCCTGTTAGCCTGACCTGCTCTGACACTCCCCCGAGTTGTAGTAGCATCTACACCTGAACCAGTTTCATTCCTCTCCTCATTAGTCATTGTAAGAACATGTATGTTGCCATCCACAGGAACATTAAGATTGGTCTGAGTATTTCCCCCACCCACATCAACAAAAAATAGGGATAGATGGCGCTACATCAGGGGCAAAAATCTCCCTGGTGTATTTGAATTCATAAATTCCACCTTTCATTTCTCCCCTTCTTGTGTTAGGTACTAGGGTAACATGCAAACATGCTACCTTCACCCTAACATATGCTAGATTCCTAAGACTGTTCCTGTCCATCCCCAGAGGCTTGCCTATCAGAGAAGCTACATAGATGATAGTCGATTTCTCTCTATATTTCATAGGAATGCCTACTATTCTAAACCAGGCTTCCTCCATCCATTCCACTGGTTCCAAATCCCTAGACCACTTTGACAATTCAATCACTGCATCAGGAATTGTTTTCATAAACACTTTACCAAAGTGGAAATCATCTGTAGATTTCACAGAGGGAAATCTCATCAGGAATTCCACATCATTGATAAGTCTAGCATTAAACCTCCACCCAGAACCAACTGAATGAGCCCATGCCTGAAACTCCTTCTCAAGATCCCTCCCAGTGACATCCCCCCTGACGATAGTAATATGAGTCAAATTCAGATTGTCCATAGACTGAATGGTAGATTCAGTCACTGGAATTGAATGAAATCCCCGGTCGAAATCAGTACTCCCAAAGAACAAAGGTACATATTCCCATGGTTTCCTATCTTGACAGACCAAAATATTGTGATTCTTCCCACAATTTTCACACTCCTGTTCATCAGTCTCAGCCAAATTCATCATAGAAAAATTGCTAACATCCACAACAGCTTGCTGATTCATAGGCACACTGACCACCGGTGCAGGTACAGAGGACCCCACCAGCGTCGTGGCCACAACCTCAGATTGACTGGCCAAAGGAGCAACAAATGGATAATTACCTGCAACAGACGGTGTGCTCACAGGAATCGAACTAGGAACACTGACAGATGGATTGGTACGCACAGGAGGAACAGTACCAGGCGCCGTTGATCTACTCATAGTAGCAGAAGTAGGCATAGGATTTCTGATCACCTGAGGCTGTTCAACAGTACGCGCAAACACAGGAGAAGGATGACGAGATGATGTATCAGCAGAGCTACCTGTTCTCCCCAGGAAGGATGAATCTAACGCCGTGGGCTGCGAATCTCTGTGCATCTCAGGTCTATGGCTCCACCTACTATGATTCCTGGCTTGTTCCTCATCCCTGCGACAAGCTTCCACCAGAGCTCTCTCCCTTGCCAGATCTTCTCGCTGCTGAGCATCCACCCGTGCCTCCCTTGCCAATTCATCATGCCTGTGATTCTTAGCCCTGGCCTCGTCTTCCATCTGCCTCCGCTCATCTTCCAGACGATCCTCTTCCCAGCGATGTTCCTCCTCCCTACGACGCTCCCGTTCCCTGATCCAGCCCCCATCATGATGCCGCGCATCTGGGAGACGCCTGTCTCCTAACTGACGACCTGCGTGATCGTCAAATATCGATCTGTTCGCATAGGGAACAGGTCGATTTTGACGATGTGGTGGTGATCTCCTTGGACCCTGATAGCGACGATCCATCACCGATGGTGAATCTGCAACCACTTGCGTGAAGGACCTACTATCCCTAGATCTGGTGGCTCTCCACACAATCGAAACCGCAACATGGGGAAGCGAGGGAGATGGAAAAGTGGGAGGGTGGACGAAAACTACTCTGCCAACCCCCCCAATCTAGGGTTACTGGAAATCACTGAACCGCCCGTCGATCTGGACCCTCCCCTCGATCTCTGATTCACCGCCACAGACATACCCACTACACTCCCTGTTGTGTGGCCCTCGCACGGAATCGGTCCACCGCCAGATGTACCGCGCCGCACACAACCGCTGACCACAATCGTCCGACACGCTCGTGCACAGGCGGTGCGCCGGCGTGATCGTGTCGGTGCCCACGAACATCCCTTTGTGGGCCGACCAAGAGGTGCCATGCACCACAACTCAAGCGGTCACCATACGTGACAATCGAGCCAACCTGGATCGGATCTATGAGTCATTGCCCAACGTCATCAAACATCGAGATATTTGTCACGCTAACCATCTCGATCGATCCCGATCTACGTGGAGCCAGTTCACATGTAGTAGCGCACCTGAATATCACCTTCCGCCGATCAGTCTCCGGCGGCGAGATCAAGTCAACCGCCGTGGGGATCGCCGTGGGAGCTGTGGGAACCATCATCCTCTCCTCTGACTCTTAAGTGTGTTGGTTTATCGCCCAACTGCAAACAATATGGTGTCCTGGATTAAAAGTATCGCAAAAACATTTTCAAGAGTGAGAATGCATATAAATCTTCTTGTGATGATCCTATTGTGAATATATGTAATGTCATACTAATTAATTACTTTTTGTTGGTGACAGACCCAATTGGTATGGGTTGTCCTGGAAGATGGTAGTTTTCAATATTTATTTCCAATGTGCATTGCTCTAGTCTCGCGCAACTGCGTGGAGCCTGGCTGCGAGTTTGCCGCCTAGCTGGTAGTGCTCCTTGCCCACCTCAAAGAAACCCACTCTGTGAGGGGGCACTATTTCCCCTATGGTAGTGAAGCGAGGTACATCTCTAAGCCACTGTCAGCACCTAGCTCGTAGAATGTTGATATTATGGGATTCGAGAATGGTGGTACGGTGTTCTACGTGCTATCTGATGGGCGCGACAATGTCATCTTGATATTCGTCATGTGTGTCAGGTTGGTGGTGAGCTTGTCGCCGCAGTACAAGGTGAGGTTGAGTTGTACGCATACAAATGGCTTCAGGGAGGAGGTATTCTATGCGAATAAAAGTGCATGGCTGAGAAGTGGCATGCCGTGACTAAAGCGAATTGCTCTTTGTGGGTTTGTTGGTCTAATCTGGTCGCTCGTTGTCGGAATCGACCATCAGAGCTCACCATGGAATACAAACTTCACATCGATAGGATTGACTATATAATAACACATCTTAATCTTCTAGTGAAGATACTAACGTGAACCCATGTAGTCCTCGATAGGATTTTCTTATCATTTTGGGACATGTGGTTCCTAGCTAAAGTTAGTTCTAAGTATTTTGTATGGAGTTTTGCTACTGTTAATCTATTTTGCTGTAATACCTATGTACTGGTACTTTTTCAGACCGATGGATCGAGTGCAGAATATGGTCTCTCTTTCCTTTTGAATTATGGAATTGCTACATCTATTGAATTTCAATGTCTTCTTTGTTAAAATCTGTAAATTCTTTTGGTCATTATCTATACTGCTAATTTAGTCACTTTGAAATGTTGTTGAATCTGTCAAGTGTCGCTAATTATGTAATGGGAATCTATTGATATTTTTTGTTTTATTCAGTACTGTTGAATCTTTCAAATGCTAGTGAATCTGTCAAATGTTCTGCCATTTTTATTACTAAAGTATTTTGTAGAACTAATAATGATGTACTGGTACTTGTTTAGATCAAGAGCAGTAGATGGTCTTGCTCTTCTTTTGAAACATGGCCATAATATGGTCTCTCTTTCCTTTTGAATTATGGTATTGCTACATCTATTGAATTTCAATGTCTACATTGTTGAATCTTTAAATTATTTTGGTCATTATTTGTATTGCTAAATCGGTCACTTTGAAATGCTGTTGAATCTGTCCAGCGCTATTGATTATGTATTGGGAATCTATTGATATTTTTCTATTTTATTCAGTACTGTTGAATCTTTCAAATGCTAGTGAATCTACCAAATGTTCTGTCATTTTTATTATAGTACTAAAGTATTTTTTATAACTAATACTAATGTATTGATAGTTGTTTAGATCAAGGGAAGTAGATGGTCTTGCTCTTCTTTTGCAACATGCCTTGTCACAATCTAGATGAGGCTTGGTGCATTTTAGGTTGCATATGTGGGTCACACATGCATTGATGTGAGTAGAAGGTATGCACAGAAAAGCAGATGTGATCATCAGTTTTGCTTGCTCCAATGATCGAGTGTGTAAGGAGAAAAGCGACTGATCCTACGAAAAGGTTTTTAGGGCTGAAACAAGAATTGATTCTCGTCATCCTACTATTTAATTTTAGAGTCTGTATTGCTGAATCAGTCACTTTGAAATGCTGCTGAATATGAACTGGGAACATGTCGTTATTTCACCAAGCATGATGCAATTTAGGTAGTGGGTTCTTTCCTTTCTAAAATTTTTAGCAAGCAAGCTTGCCAAACTTTGCAAAGGGGTACCTTCCTAGAAAGTTCATATGAGGTTTGGCATCTTGGTATTTTTGTATTGTCACACCCCCGGGATTAGGGCTAGACAAATCCCAGACCTCTGTCTGATATAAGCCTAACCTAAATCTCAGAAGCATACAGAGAGAGAATCGGTAACATTACAGTGACCCTACGACTTAAAAGTTATTACAGCAAGCTCATAACTGAGCGAAGAACCAAAATATTACAAGCACAGGTCACTGACCACAAACATCAAACAACAGAAGGAAAATTATGCTATTAAGTATAACAAACTTAACAAATGGCCTAAGAGGCCTAAAGCATAACAATGACATCCCAACCCGTGATTCTAGGCTGTCGACCGGGAACCCCAACCTACTCGTCGATGTTGATGCTGTAATAAAATCTTCTTCTATGACACACTTACCTTCTACAAAAGTATCAACAAAGCAAGGCTGAGTACAGGGTGTACTCCGCAATACTTACGGCTCATGGGGTTATTTTGCATAAAGCTAACTTTCTTTGTAAAAGAGAGAGGATAATCTCGACTAAACAGAACCTTTTAAAAGGGGATAAGAAAACGATATCTCTAGCTTTGATCTTATTTTGATATCCACCGAATCTTTATCAGCTAAACCTACTAACTAGGATCACCCCCTCGATCCACGATGAAGCATCCTTAAGCACACCTCACAACTCTTGTCAAGTTCTACGATTAGGTTATTCTTCTCTATGATCTTTGAACTTGTTCCCAAGTCGTCCATAACCGTGAACACGGCTTTTTGAAAAGATTATTAACCCTGTAGGGGTGCACAACTTTATTAACGTGTACCAACCGACTCTTAATGCCACTAGTAGTAGCCCTCTTCCTTGGAAGGCCAGCAGAGGGTGATTGGACACGACCTTTACCTTGCTTTTGCCGAGACCATGAGTCACGCCATAAGGAGATGCCGCCATAACGGGTCAAGTCCCTTAGTCGGTCCCTAGAGATGTGAACAGGGTTTGAGATTACGGAGGCCAGGCCTCTCCCATTCCCTGCCACACTTACCTACCTGTATGAATGCACCTCCTTCACCTCCTTCAAGAACGACCAGAATGCATATGTCGAATGGAACGCCCGAACTATGTGACTCATGGAATCTACTAGGAAAGTTAGTTGGTTGAGGGGGTTTCTAGGCCCCCGTGTGGTTGTACGCTCGTCTTAGTTCAAGAGGCAAGAACCCAGATCCTAGTGGTGGCAAGTACGGGACTGCAAAAACCACAACCTGATGTAGCCTCCCATACAAGCCTTAGCATGTTTAACTTACACCTCTGATCACACCACGTCATCCTGTCCAACTAGGTTTGTTCGTAGCTCTGATTCATCAACCAGATGGACCAGCGGTAACAGCTAAGCATGTCTAAGCACAACAGATATAACAGCTCTAGCGAAGCTCATAAGCCATACCCTAGTTATGCTAGGAGCAGTGCATCAGGGAGTATAGGCTACAAATGTAACATGCATCAGATAGGATTACTCTATCGATCGATAGAAGATTTTGGAATTGTATGCACACGACAAGAATGAAATACTTTGAAATAGTAGGATTATATCATGTGTGGGGTTTTCCTTGCCTTTGCCTGTTGATACTCAGATATAGAACTTCAGGTTCATCTGCTTGGCATCGTTCATCGATAAACTTCGGTGGTGTTGATCTTGGTCTTCAATGTTGGACTCAATCTCGTTGCTCACATCCACTCCAAGGTCTACCGAGAAGAAACAGAAACATCAGAAAGGAAAGCAACAATGAACACATGGCATGGCATTGATGCAATGCTCAAGCAAGGATGATGATATGACAAGTTAAATTGTATTGAAATGTCACCGTAAAGCATGCTTAGCAATTTTAAGCGGGGTTCGAGGGCTACAAACCCTAAAATAGGGGGAACCTCGGAGTCACCTGCGGGGTTGCTATTGTTCTTCTAATTAAACTTCTCATTTAAGTTGCTTGACAATGCATGATTATGAGTCTATTGTGTATATTTCATTTTTTTGAACATTTTTATATATTATACATATTTTCCTGATTTAAAATGAATTAGTTATGATTTTTATGATTTTAAATCATTTTAAAACAATGAAACATTTTTGGAATATTTAAATTATTTTCCATCTAGACCCACATGTCAGATATTTAATCATTTCGGAAACAAATTCCAAAAAGATTAAAAACCTGACAGACTGGGCCCACCTGGCAGCATTTTTATTTAATAAAACAATTACAGAAAACATTTTAAATAAATAGAAAAAGGGATTTACTGCGCCAGCATGATGTCATGCTAATGACAGTAATGGCGGAGCCCCAGGTCGACCACGGATCTATCGATCCCATGCGCGCCTGGATGCGCGGGTGAGCACGCTGGAGAGAGCGTGGCGCGGGCGACCCTATAGTGGTGGCACCGCCTCCGAATGGTCACCGGAGCGACATCCATAATGACGTCCAACAACGGTGCTCGCAGGTGCTAGGCAGCAGAGCAACAGGAAGCGAGAGAGGGAGTGTGGAAAGGTGCTGGAGCACGAGTGGCTCACCACGAACATGACGTCGATGTCGGGGAAGCAAGGGGAGGCCAGACGGAGGCGAATCGATGGTGATGACTGCGGTGGGCGGTGGAGTGTCGAGCTATATTCCAACAATCACGGAGCTCCCTGGCAAGCATGCTTCAACGAGGAGAACGAGGGCAACACGGTGGCCCTCTTGGACATCTCAGTAGGGTGAGAGGAGGCCGGAGACGGCGGATGGCTCTACGCCTGGCGGAGCTAGGGTTCGGCCACGACCAGCGCAGAGGAGGAGAGGAGGAAAACGGCGGCTAGGGTTAGTCTCCTGGCGGCAAAGGTAGTTTATAGATGACCGGGGCGGTAGCATGGATCTTGGCGCACTCCAGTGGCGATGGACGGCAGCGGCGGTGACAGGCAGCTGCTTCGGCGTTGTCGACGATGAAGACGAAGGAGAAGGAAAGGGTTGAAGGTGTTTTGGCCAAGCTGGGCTGGTTGGGCCGGTTCTTGGGCCGTGGAAAGGTTGCACGGAGGCTACTGGGCGCTACGCGTAGGCGGTAGATAAAGGGAGAGGGAAGTGGGCTGTTGGGTTGCGGCGGCTGCTCTATTTTTCTTTTTCTGAAAACATTTTCCAAAAGTTGTTTTCTTTTCTATCTTTGTAAATTCAAACTCTTTTCTATTTTGAACATTTCAAAAGTACCAGAGGATTTTGTAAATCTATTCAAGTATTGTGAGGCCCTTTTAATCCATTTGGGCTCCAACATTTTGGTAGTTTTCAAAATTCAAAACCTTTTTGAATTGATTCAAAGAGAGAGGGAAGATTAGGGTTTAGGGTTTTGTTTTCATTTCATTTTATGCATTTTAAATGATGATGCTCATGCTATGCGCAAATCAATCCCTAATTAGGATTAGCTAAAACTGGGATGTTATAGGTATGAAGTACGGAAAAATGTAAGTGACTCAACTTACAACTACTCTGTCTAACTGATGTGAATCTAGACAAAGTTGAGGCCATTAGAATATGAACTGGAGGGAGTAGCATAAAAATGGAAGTAGTAAATAAATCATCTCTCAGTTCTAATAACTGATGTGATGAGAGAACACTCATGGCACCGTGCAAGTGTAGAATAGCTATAGTACTCCCTACTCCATAACTCTAGTCGCCGTCCTTGATACAGCTACACCTGGCAGAAGACAGCCAAAGGAGAATGGCAAAACCTCCTTGTTCAAAGAGCCATCCCCAACTCCGCGAGGCCGCATTTGGGTCTTCTCGAGCGTGCACGTCAGACATTTTTCTCACCATATCACCCACAACATCGCTCCTTATAGGCCACCACCCCTCTCCTCCAAATATGCCCAACAGTCATACATAGATCTGCCCTTGCCCCCAATCCATCCGGACGCGATGACGGTGGCTTCGAGGCACAACTGGCTGAATGACGTCTAGATGAAGGTCGGCGATGACATCTTCAACAAAATATCTTGCGTCTTGACACTAACAACACCATTTGGTTGGCCGCGTGCTCCAAGGAGTTGTACCACCAAGTCGCTGGTGGAAAAGGTACTAGATGCCCCAATGACATCTGCTGGACTTTGGTCTCCTACAAGGACATCTACGACCACAAGATCATGTACAAATACCGCCAGTGTGTCTGCATGGAGCTAGGATGCAAGTTCACTGGCATCAAGAAAGTGTTCATCGAGCACCTCATATCTTCCCACTCGATGAAGGTTCCTAGATACATCCCCAAATATGGGACCGGTCTATGCCGGTTCCTGCACCGGGATCACTGAGAGATGAGGTCGTCGGCATCGGGAAGGAAGGCAAGCTGCTTGTCACCCAAATGGATGGGCATAGCACAGACTTGCTCCTGTCCGTCAGGCTAGTTAGGTCGGCGGCGTGCGAATCACCGTCGTACGAGGTGAGGTTTTGGTCATTGCTCTTGTCCGCTAGTTTCAGTCAGGTTGTAGTGACGAGGTCATTCGAGACAACGATTTGGCTGTTGTCGGCCGATGCTACACAGGAAGTACTCACGTCTTTTCTATCGAAGCCGTGACTTTACTGGCATACTACTGAACCTGTCTTCGGACAAGATTCACCGGTGAGATATCACATCTTAATCCTCTTGTGATGATCCTAGTGTGAGTGTATGTAATGTTGTACTAATTCGCTAGTTTATGTTGGTGGCAGATTCCCTTCATTATCGGAATTGCGGAAATTAAGGTGTACCACCCCTAGTTTTAGTAATCCTTATTTAGGGTTTTATTTGTGCATCCATGAGCATCATCATTTAAAATGCAATAAAAGGGTTCACAAAACCCTAACCCTAGTTTTCCCTATCTCCCTAAAAACATTCAAAATAGTTTGAATTTCAAAAAGTATAAAAAGTAAGGAGCCCAAATGGATTATAAGGGCCCTGCAGTATTTTACTATGCTTACAAAAGTTATTGTATTTTGTAAATGCTCAAAACATATTTGAAATAGAAAATACAAAAGAGAGAAAAGAAAACAGAAAAAGAAAAAGGGTTTTACAAGAAAAATAATAGAACCCTAGCTCTATCTAGGCCATAGCCCACCTCCTCTCCTCTCTCTACCGCCCACCCTCAGCAACCAGCAGCAGCCAGGAGCCAACACCAGCCCAAACTTGGCCCAAGCTGACATGTACCCCTTCATCATGTTTGTTCTTTCTTCTTCCTCGCGTAGTGGAGAAGCTTCTCCGTCTCAGCGCGTCCGCCGTCGATCCTTCCCATTGCTGCAATGCGCGTCGCCACCTACAAGTAGGAGGATAAGAACGGCCAACCCCTCCTCTATCTCCCCATACCCGTTTCACCTCGTCTCGCCTCCTCTTTTGTTTTCCCCCTTTGGTCTCAAAATCCTAGCCGCAACAACCATTCGCCGTCGCCGTCTCTGGCCACCCTGGGCCAGGCCAAGGTCACTGTTGATCTCCTCGTGATTTCCTTGGTCGCCCCGCGGAAGCAATTGAAGACGCGCACCCTCAGTCGAGCTCTCCGACCGCCTCTTCTCTGACGCCAGCCACCGCCGATTCACCACCACCCGGCCCCCCCTTTCTTCACCGACCTCACCTTCACGCTCGCGGTGAGCTCCTGCACCTTCAAGTGCCCTCCAATCTCTCCCTCTTGCTCCCTATCACCCTGCCACCATGCACCCGCAAGCTCTGCCACTGGACGCCATCGTGCTCACCGCTCTAGCGACCAATTCGAAGAGGCGTTGCCACTAAACGGCTCAGTGCACCCGCACGAGTCGAACAAGACTAGCCCCGCGACCCCGCGCGTGCTCGATCGAAGGATCGATCAACGATCTGAGAAGGATGCTCTCTGCTAACGTCATCCTGACGTCAGCATTGCGTCATAAAGCCTTTTTATTTTATTTAATCATTTCTGTAATTGTTTTAATAAATGAAATATCTTACAGGTGGGTCCCTAATGTTAGGTTTTTAATCTTTTTGGAAATGATTTCTGAAATTAATAAAAGTCTGACATGTGGGGCAAGATGGAAAAATATTTAATGAATTCCAACAAATGTATAATTGTTTTAAAATGATTTAAAAATGGATTTAAAATTGGGCAAATCATAACTAATTCATTTTAAGTCACAAAAATACAAATAATATATCAAAATGTTCATAAAAATAAGATCTACACAATGGACTCAAAAAATGCATTGATAAAACAACTTTAATTGCATGTTTAATTAGAAGAACCAATTGAACCTCATAGGTGATTCCGAGGTTCCCCCTGTTCTAGGGTTTGTACCCCTCGGACCCTGTTTGAAATGACCAAGGAATGTACTAGGGTTCATTTCAATACACTTTAACTTGTCATATCATCATCTTTGGTTAAGCATTGCATAGATGCCATGTGTTGATTGTTGTTTTACTTTCTGGTGTTTTTGCTTCTTCTCGGTAGACCTCGGAGTTGATGTGAGTAACGAGATCGAGTCCAACATTGAAGACCGAGATCAACACCATCGAAGGTTATAGACAAAAAAATCCAAGCAGATGAACCTGAAGTTCCATATCTGAGTATCAACAGGCAAAGGCAAGCAAAACCCCACACATGATATAATCCTATGATTTCAAAGTATTTCATTCTTGCCATGTGCATACGATTCTAAAGTATTTTATCGATAGATAGAGTAATCCTATCTGATGCATGTTACTTTTGTATCCTATACTCCCTGATCCACTGCTCCTAGCATAACTAGGGTTTGGCTTATGAGCTTCGCTAGAGCTTTTTATATATGGTGTGCTTAGCCAAGCTTGGTTGTTACCACTGGTCCATCCGGTTGATGAATCAGAGCTGCGAATCAACCTAGTTGGACATGATGACGTGGTATGTGATGACCCACAAGTATAGGGGGTGTATCACAGTATTTTTGATAAGTAAGAGTGTCGAACCCAACGAGGAGCAGAAGGTGTTGATGAGTGGCTTGGAACAGGAATTCTCTGTAAATACTTAGCAAACGGATTTTTAGGGATTTTTGATAATCGAGGTAAATAAAGTACAAGTAAATAAAAGACAATAAGAATAAATGTAGCAAGTGGCCCAATCCTTTCTTTAGCAAAGGACAAGCCGGTTGTATTCCTTAAGATGACCAACCGTTCTCGAGGACACATGGGAATATCGTGAAGTGCTTTCGCTTCATATAGTTGATTAATCTTCTTTAGTTTGCTAAGTGTTATGTGGGTGAACCTGTGCTAATGTACCGACCTTCCTAGGACTAATACATACTTGTGATTATACCCCTTGCAAGCATCCGCAAGTACAAGAAAGTAATTAAGGTCGAAAGCTAACCACAGCTTTAAACTCTAAGACCCCGACGTCCCTTGTGCAATGGTTTCCTAACGGGGGTTCATGTTTCTGTCACTCCGGTAACCCCTACGATTAGTAGCCGAATACACAATGCATTCCCCTAGGCCCATATAGGTGAAGTGTCATGTAGTCGACGTTCACATGACACCACTAGAACAAATACACCACAACTTAAATATTAAACCATTGAATCTTTCTCAACACAACTCCACTACTAACAACATGACTTCCCCATGTTCTCAAGAACTAAACGAACTACTCACAATACATCATATGGATCAAGATCAGAGATGATATAGTGACAAGTAACAATCTGAACATAACAATAATTCAATGGTTCACTCAATAGCATCAACTACAAGCAGTAATCAACACCAGGAAAGTTTCCCCTAAGAACTATGCAAGATTCAACCCAATTGTTACAACGGTATGGAGTGGTGATGATGGTGGTTATGGAGATGATGGTGGTGATGATGATGATGATCCCGATGAAGTCCAGCTTGATGGTGGTCTTGATGGCGAGGATCTCCCCCTCTCCGGGAAGGAATTCCCCCGGCAGAATTCTGTCTACCGAAGAGATCTTTCTCTCTCGGTGTTTTCCTCCCCGTAGAGGTGGTGGAATCTTTCTGTGGTTGCTCCCCGGGTATTAGGGTTCCGTGGAGATAATATACGACAGAGGGGAGAGCCTGGAGTGGGCCAGGGCGGCCACACCACCTGCTAGCGCGACCCAGGGCTGCCTGCGCCAGGGGGTGGTGTGGCCCCCCCTGTGGCCCATATCCACTTCCCCTTCCTGCAATCTTCGTCTTCTGGAAAAATAGAATTTTCCATGTATTTTCCCGGATTTTCTGATCTTCGCAAATTTCACTTCCAAACATCACCTTTTCCATCAGAATCCTCACTGCAGTGGTCCATGCTCCAAAAGTCATCAACCATGCAAAAACAAATGAAATAACATATGTATCATCTCTTAATATGAAATATATCAATGAATAACAGTAAATTATGATATAGAATAGTGATGTAAAATGGACGTATCAGTATGATCAGAGATGAAAGTTAAACGTGCTAAGGCTTGTATGGGAGGCCACGGTGGGTTGTGGTTTTCGCAGTCCCATACTTGCCACTACTAGGACCTGAGTTCTTGCCTCTTGAACCAAGACGAGCGTACAGCCACATGGGGGCCTCGAAACTCCCTCGACTAGCTAATTTGCCTAGTAGATTCCATGAGTCACATAGTTCGGGTGTTCCATTCGACATATGCATTATGGTAGTTCTCGAAGGCGGTGAAGGAGGTGCATTCATACAGGTAGGTAAGCATGGTCAGGAGCAAGAGAGGCACAACCTCCATAATCTTGAACCCTATGCACATCTCTAGGGACCAACTTTGGGACTTGACCCGTTACGACGGCATCTCCTTTGGGCATGACTCATGGTCTTGGCGAAAGCAAGGTAAAGGTCATGGTCAACCACTCTCTATCGGCCTTCCAAGGAAGAGGGCTAATGTTAACTGGCACTAAGAATCGGTTGGTACGTGTGGGTAAAGTTTTGCACCCCTATAGGGTTAATAATCTTTTCGAAAAGTTGTGTCCACGGTTATGGACGACTTGGGAACAAATTCTAAGATCATAGAGAAGAATAAACTAATCGTAAAGCTTGATAAGAGAAGTGAGGTGTGCTTAAGGGTGCTTCCTCAGGGATCGAGGAGGTGATCCTAGTTGGTGGGTTCAGCTCATAAAGATTCGGTGGATATCAAAAGAAGATCAAAGCTAGATATATAGTTTTCTTATCCTTTTTCAAATGTTCTACTTAATTGAGCTTATCCTAACTCTTTTACAAGGAAAGATAGCTTTATGCAAAATAACCCCACCAGCCATAAGTCTTGCAGAGTACACCCTGTACTCAGCCTTGCTTTGTTGATACTTTTGCAGCAGGTAAGTGTTACCACAGAAGATGATTTCGTTACGGCATCGACATCGACGAGTAGTTTGGGGTTCCCGGTCGGCAGCCTGGAATTTATGGATTGGGACGTCATCGTTATACTTCAGGCCTCTTAGGCCATTTGTTAAGTTTGATATACTTAATAGCATAATTTTCCTTCTGTTGTTTGATGTTTGTGGTTAGTGACCTCTGCTTGTAATATTTTGGTTCTTTGCTCAGTTATGAGCTTGCTGTATTAATTTTCGTGTCGTGGGGTCACTATAATGTTACCGATTCTTTCTTTGTATGCTTCTGAGGTTTAGGTTAGGCTGATATCAGACAGAGGTCTGGGATTTGTCTAGCCCTAATCCTGGGGTTGTCACATAAGGATCCTGAATTTCCTTATTTGTCATATGAATTTTACATGTACGCTACTGACCTAGAGGCTGATAAGCGACAATGAAACGAGAGACGCGTCCCAGGCAGAAAATCAAGTGCACTGCCCGACCAACACTTTGACACGCTGAAGCATTCTCTTTTCTTATACATATGATGGGACATATAGTGGTTCCTAGATTAATGTAGACTTGTAGTTCTACACTTCTACTAATTATTTTGTAGGGAGTTCAGCTACTTCTAATCTATTTTGTAGTAATACCTATGTAGTGGGACTTGTTCAGATCGAGTGGAGAATATGCATGGTCTTGCTTTCCTTTTGAAACTTGGCCTTACCGCATTGTTGTACAACCATTGAATTTCAATATTGGCAATGATGAATCTGTCAATTCTTATTTTCGTTCTCTGCCAACATTGAATCGGCCACTTTAAATTACTGCTGAATCTGTCAAGTGCTGCTGAATGTGAACTAGGAACCTGTAAGATACTTTTCTAGTCTTATTCTGTACTGCCGAATCTTTCAAATGCTACTGAATATGTCAAAAATTTGTCGTTGCTTTTACTAAAGTATTTCATAGAGCTAATACTGATGTACTGGTACTTGTTGAGATCAAGGGAAGTATATGGTTAGTCTTGCTTTTTTTTGAAACATGGCCTTGTCACAATCTAGATGAGGCTTGGGAATTTTGGGTTGCATATATGTTGGTCACACGGGCATTGATGTAAGAATAAGGTATGCACACAAAAGAAGACTTGATCATCAGTTTTGCATGCTCCAATGATGTAGTGTGTTCGGAGAAATGGGGCAAACTCATCGTGCGCCAAGGTTTTTAGAGATGAAACAAGAACTAATTATCTATGTACTACTATTGAATTTTAGTGTTTGTATTGCTTAATCAGCCACTTTGAAATGCTACTGAATCCGTCAAGTGCGACTGATTATGAACTGGGAATATGTCGATATTTTTATGTCTTATTCTGTACTGTTAAATCTTTCAAATGCTAGTACAAAATCTGTCAAAAGTTTTGTCATTGCTAACTAGCTATTTGCACTAGAGCTTTTGCCTTTCTATGATTGGAACCGTTGGATGTGTGTTTTGGACAGATATAAGAGGGGTAAAGATACAGTATGATTTCACCAAGTGAAGTCATAGGGTATTAGTCTAGTTTGGCATGGGCGGAGGGCGTGTCCATGGTTCTTTTGACTTTTCGCATGAATATTAGTCAAAATAATTATCGCTTTTTCCACCTCCCTCAATGATGTCATTGTTTCGAATCCGGTCGAGCCACATCACAATGCAATTTTCATTAATGAGGAGAAGAAATCTAGCCCATCCTGCCCCTCTTTAGCCCATAACATTTTAATTCGTCCTTTTCTGGGTCAGGGGACTGCTGACCAGAGCCCACTGAAATTTGAGAAAGGAGGTCGTGGAGCACAGCCTAGAACATTATATTTCAGCCTTTTCAGGGTCAGGGACTACTGAGCACAGCACATTGAAATTTGAGAAAAGAGCCCATGGAGTATAGCCCAAAATATTTTTAATTCGGACTTTTGGGCATTGTCCCCCACCTCTTCAAAAAAAATCCGTCTTCCCATGTTTTTAAGAAACTACTCCATTATGTGACATTTTATAAATCGAGATTCCAGGAGCGCTGTCGTTTTATATTTTAAAAGAGATAAACATGGGCACAAATATTTATAAAAGACTGATACATAAGTTGTAGTACTAATAAACATTTAATTATATCTTTTCTATAGATATCTTTAGTGTAGTTGTAATGCACTCAGTTTATGTCTATTTAATTCGAAGGTCTTGAGTTGGAATCCCCTGTGTGCACATATATATCTTAGGTTTACATATATATCTTGGGTTTGCATATATATATATTGGGTTTAGATTTTTTCTTCTAGCAATATCACATTACGGAGAGGCTAACATCACGGACCCACCAGCCTGCAGCGTCCCTCTAGTTTAATGGGTGGGTTTGAAAAACATTCCATACTTGTACAAAGAGGCCAACATCAGGGACCCACCAGGCAGAACATACAAGGTTTCATAGGAGACCCACAAGCGAGAACATATCAGAGAGACTGACATGGGGGACCCAACAACAATACCATACACGGCTGCCGCATCGAGCAACGTTGCAAAGGTCAAAACAGTGGATGTGGCCGAAAAAAGGTCCATCATACACATGTTTCATTTACATATGGACCGACATGTGGGACCCACCGGTGAGACCTTATATAGGTGCTGCACCGAGCAATGTTGCCAAGTTCGATACAGCGAGGCGCGAGCGAGAAAAAAGTCCAGCATGCACACGTTTCTTCTAATGAGAAGCTGACATGGGGGGACCAGCAGCCTGAAAAAACGGTTGATATAGCAAGCAACGTTACCAAGTTCAAAACACGGAGGCGCGAGTGAAGAAAAAAGTAAATCATACATCGATCCTTCTAATGAGAGGTCGCCATGTGGGATCCAGCTGCGTCACCAAATGGAAGATTCGCTATCTAGTTCGGAATAGGGTAGCGCTAGAGAAGAAAAAAATTCCATCATATACACACGATTCTTCTAATGAGAGGCTTACATAGGGGACCCACCAGCCTGATTAAACGGTTGATGCAGCGAGCAATGCCGTCAATTTTGGAACATGGAGGTGCGACCGAGGGCAAAAATTCCATCATACACACATTTCTTCTAATGAGAGGATGACATGTGGGGCCTAGCAACGTGATTAAACGGTAGATGTATCGAACAACTCTATCAAGTTCAGAATAGGGCAACGCGAGCGAAGGAAAAAATTCTATGATACACATGATTCTTCTAATGAGAGGCTGACATGGGGGGCCCAACAACGTGACTAAACGGCTGATAGATCGAGCAACGTTATTGAGTTGAAATCAGGAAGCCACGAGCCAAGGAAAAAATTCCATCATGCACGTGTTTCTTCTAATGAGAGGATGACATGTGGGACCCAGTAGCCTGATTAAACGGCAGATGCATCGAGCAACGCTATCAAGTTCGTAACAGGGTAGGGACAACGAAGGAAAAAATCTATCATACACACGATTATTCTAATGAGAGGCTGACACATGGGACCCAACAACCTGACTAAATGGAAGACACATCGAGCAACGTTATCGAGTTCAAATTAGGGAGGGGCGACCGAAAAGTACGGTCCGCTAGAGACACTGGCATCCAGCATCCACACACCTCAAAAGACTTCGGCGAGTCAACATCACGCGAGGAAACAAAAATCTTGCTTCTGCCACACGCTGGCCGACCTTCCTCCATGTTGTTAGTGGTTTCGTCATCATAGAGGGCCGCAATTCAGAAAAAAAAAAGTTTTCCATCGGCCACGGTCAAGCCGAGAAATTCATCGCGAAAGACGTGCCTTCTATGATGACTGACGGGCCAAGTCGTTATGGATGGACACTTTTCTTGTAGTGACTGCCAAGGTTGCGGAAGTAGATCTCCTGGCTGGAATCCCTACAGCACAACGGCATGCCGGAGCGGTGTTGACTTTGCATGTAAAGTCCTTCTTCGGGACCATGCCACCGCAAAGGCAACGAGAGAGAGAGAGGAATTCTCTAAGCAAAAGTGCCTTAGAGAATATATATCAATTGTTGTGTTTAATTCCTCCCATGGGCACCCCTTTATATAGGTGGAGGAGGGGTACTCCCTACCAAAGGTTTCCCATGTGGGGCTAATAAAAAGACAAAATAAAATAAGGGACAAAGGGGCTGGCTGGCTGGGCCAATGGGTGGCCGGGTAAACCACCCTGCTAGGACCTAGCAGTAGCACAGCAAGCAGCACCGGCGGTCTGCATCATCTGGCCCGAGTGGTCCGGCCACTTACCCGCGTTCAGAGCAGCCAAAGCGGCCAGTTCCCGAGAGGGCTGGCGCACCTGCCTACGGCCCAAAAGCGGCCCGAGGCGATCACTCGGGTAGGCCGACTCTTGGCCTAGCTACGCGCTGCGCCCGCTCGGGCCTATGCCTGCCCGAGGGGGACCAGCTGCGATCCACTGTGGCAACTGGCTAAGTGCCACCCTGCACGGTGCCCAACACACGCTCGCCTGGCTGTGTGGGCCGGCCAGGGCCCACCAGTGCGTCTATGGCTGTTTTGCTATCCCTTTTCGGGTAGCTTTCTCCTGGTCTAATTCCTTCCTAGGTTTTGGCCTAGTGAGGAAGTTGCTCTCAAATATTATTTTAAATATTTATTTAGTATATATTAATTCATAATTAACAAATAATAGATGCATATTATAAATTTCCATTTATCCGAAACACCTTTCAGTCATTTCCTTTATTTATTTCTCTGAACAACTTCGGATCTCTTCCGGAATGATTCTGGTTTCTCTCTCTTTTGTGATTCCATCTTACAGGAAGATCTCTAAGCATTGTAGTACCCTTAAGTGTGTTTATCTACAATTCAGGAATGTCACATACCCGATTGAGACAATCTCCGATCAATGATCAATAGCGGGACCAAAATGCCCATATTGACCCCTATGCACTCCACGAATCACCTTCGTGTCGAACCTTAAACGATATATCCAATTCCCTTTGTTATTCGATACTAGACTTGTCCGAGATCTGATCATTGGTATCATGATACCTTGTTCAATCTCGTTTCCAACAAGTACTATTTTACTAGTTCATGTGATATTCCAGCCCCATGATCTAGTCATATGCTACGCGGCTTATGGATGTAATTCACTTAGTAGGTCTAGTATATCTTCCCCTCACATAGGAGAAAAAATCTCGATCTTGATGCATAGGCCTCAACACGCCCCTTTGGAATAACCAACATGCATCTTTATGGCCACCCAGTTACGGACATGACGGTTCATGCAGTGAAAGTAATCCTCGGGTAAAAGTGATCAATATGATCTCACGGTGTAAGGATTAGGACACTTTGTTTCTGACAATTGCAACTATCAACTAAGTGACATGATCGTGTTGCAACAATCATTTTATGGGAAATGTCCATCACAACATCTCTAGATGATATGACTTCCTTGTCAGTTGGCTATAGAAGCACCATGATTAGGAAACCTTGATCATCCCCTGCCTACTGAACTAGTTGAATATAGGCTACTAGGGACATGGGTTTGCTTATATACCACACATATATCAATGCATCCGCTTGATACAGTTATAGCATGATATAAAACTATTATGAACTAATAATATATGATAATAAACCTCTTTATTATTTACCTCTCGGGCATATCTCCTTCAATCACCCACTTGCACTAGAGTACAAACCTATTCATATATTTAAGAACTTGGGCACATTATGTCAAGTATAAATAACATGGGGGTTTTCTGTAAAACCCATGTCCAAGGCACAGGTGATACAATGCATCTCCCTTTTCTCTTAACCATTGTCATGAATACTAAGTCACTACTCAATACATATCCTAATCGTTCAAGTAAGAACTAATTCTTCACTTGAATCCATTTTGAACTATTTTTAGAATATCAACTAGCTCCTTCTAAACTTCTTTCAGAATACTCAAAGTATTTTGGTATTAATGTTTATTAAACATCCTGATATGTTCACGTACATCTCATATGTTTAATGCAAGTTAAATTTCATCAATCTAATGATCTAATCGTTCCTAATACCAAACACATTATTCTTTAATATGTCAATTACATATTCAAGAACATTGTTACGCTCCCACTCAAATGTTTCATCAATATTTGATATTCTAGAATATCACTCATCTCCCACTCAAATATGTCGTCCACATATTCTATTTGGAAAAACTATTAGCTCCCACTAAATTTACAGAATTTCTCGATATTCTTAGCAAATCCAAAATTCGTTGATCTTTCATCAAATAGAGAATTTTCTGTTACAAAACTTCAACAATCTCATGATTGGTCAAAATATGCACGTTGTACTAGTTACAACCATTTCTTCAAACTCTTGAAGACTTTGAAGTTTTGAACATTCCTCTGCCAATTTCCAAATTGGAATTATTTGCTGATTAAAGCCAATAGACTTTAAGCAGTTATCAAAACATCCTTTATGACAAATCAAGATTTTATGTCTTCCTATTAAGTTTCATTTCCAACCTTTTAATTTTGTAGTTTACTAGGAATGACTAAGTAAATTCATTTACTTAATGAGATCAAGTAACTTTTACTTCATAATCTCAAATGTAACTTAATTTGGGATTTCATGACTCTAAGTCATTTCTTACACTTAGGTTCATCAATCTTTCTTTGTAGTTCATAGGTATGTCTTATTTCAATAATAAGGCAAGTGGATCAAGAATGAAATTCTGCAAGTGGTAGAATAAATTCTTGAATCCTAATTTTATAAAGTATCATCTGAAACATTTATGATCATATCATTATAGTGTTCCCTCTAGTTGTAAAGTTTGTCTCCTGGAACATGTTCTGTTCTACATACTTAACAATTCAGAGGTTTGGTCAAACATTTTCCTCATACTCCATATTTTCCCACTAACACTTCCATAAGAAAAACATTTTCTCAAAGAAGTACCACGTTGAGACAATACAAACTTTATCTTCTTCGGGTATTAGTTTGGAATTTCTATTCCTAAGAATACATCACAAAAGACTATCAAAATATCTAGAAACTTGAGCTTGCCATATGTCATATGGTGTTGTTTTCGCGAATATTTAGATGTTCCTTATACTTTATTTGAGTGTTTACTATTTCAATCTCTAACTCTAGTTCCTAATGTTAATCTATCAGAAGATCATTTTAGATCATACGTATATCATACATTATGATTATGATGTTTCAGACTCATCAATACAATTTGATTCGTCAAATCATCATAATTTTGTGAAACAGTTTTCCACAAGTCCTTTTATGCCAATTTGTTATTAACTTGAATTGATAATCACTTTGATCAAATTGCAGAGACTTTGAAATTCCTGTTAACTCTATATCTACCTTAACTTAAAAGTCCTTGATATCTTTTGGCATTTTTCATAAATGCCCTATTATCATATAGATAAAGACTAGAATAACTTGTTTGTAATTATGGGAATCATAAAAGAAATTATGCATAGAAAAAGAACAACTGATTGTATCTCATTAATATGAATAACCGTCTCGCAATAAGCAAGATACACTAATAAGTGTCACAAACTCGATTACAAATCCTTTGTTCAATTCTTCTAATCCTAATGATAAAAATCGAGGGAAGGAGTGGCGTCGACCATCAACCAGATTGCTTGCCATCGTCACACCATAAGCACCTCGTTCCATTCCGTAACTCTCAGGCAGAGGGTCCTGTTTTTAATAAAACAAGATTTAGTATCCAATACTTGAGAACTACATAAGTGTTTCATGGAAATATTTATTACTTTGTATATCATCATATACCTTCTAAGTTGACGACGATCCCATCTATGGGTTTGACCTTGTTAGTCCTTAGCTTCGCTATGAACTCATGAAAGGTATACGATCCCTTTGATGACATAGTCCATGACAATGTCTTTGTAGCTGGGAGGAAGCATATGTAACACCCCATCTATCGCAAAGTCGTCGGCCAACTAGTCATCCATAGCATCCACAAGGCATTCATGGATCTCTACCATGTTATCCAGGTGGATTTCCAAACTGGAGTTTCCTTCCATTTTGGCGGAAGTACACTTGTCCATGTACCCATATCACATGCACCTAATCTGCTATGGGAACATGCTCTTCAATCCATTGAGCACATCAAATGTATCGATTTCATTGAAGTGCACCCTCAAGCTAGATTCCATGGCATAGATTATGGTGTACTTGATGGTCATAAAGGTATCATGACGGTCACGAAAAGTCATATCTTCTCTACCATCAGATTCATTAGGGAAATCTTCTAGGGGTTCACGAAGGACATATAGGAGATGGTTTTCTATGAGGGACCTCCTAAGGCGATGGTACCAGTCGATGAAATTCGACCCATCTAACTTAAATTTCTCCCCATTCATAAATGGACCAAAGATGTCCTGAACTGAGGGAATGTCCATAACCTACAAGACATTTGCAAAAGGACTTACACTAAGTTCATAATTGGAGTTCAAATTTGCAATTATATTAACAAATGAGCTCCCACTTAAACTATCATGCCTAAAGATAGTTTAGTGATTACATGATCTCTTTACACCACATCATCCCCGATCATCACGGCCTTTGATGCGGCTTCCAGGTGGACAATATCTGTCGATCATCATCCATGTGATTCATGCTTGATCTTTCGATCTCCGTGTTCCGAGGCCATGTTTGTACATGCCAGGCTCGCCAACTCAACCATAGTGTATTCGCCGTGCATACATGCCTTGCACCCACTGTATGCGAATGCAGATATTTCTAGCACCCGATCATCATGACCTACTTCATAACTATGAAGTTTCTTGGTGGTTGCGCACTAATAGGAGAACACTTTCATTCGTATTAATTAGGGATCATCCTATTTAAATACTATTGTTGTGTATCTAATATTAGCACTCAAGCAAGATGCACCCAAAATTAACATCACATGTAATCTAAATGTGATATGATATGGTTATCTTCGCGCTCCTTGATCTCCATTAGGTGCTCCGACACGATCTCCAATAGGCCACCAGTTTGACGCCAAGTCCACGACACCACCGATATTGTCGATCATCATCATGATGACTATTACTATACTACTTAGTAATAAGAAAAGTAAACTACCTTACCCTTTTCACGACTCTAATCATATCACATCACAAAGCCTTTCCAACAACATAAAATTAGACACCTCTACTTTATCTATTGCAATTTTTACGTGGTTGTTAGGCTTTCATAATAGAACTATTTCTACCTATGAACTTCCAACCACAACATGAATCGAATAGTTGTCTCTACTATACCTCTTATGGGGCCTTCCATTATAGATGCTATATCAACTACTGTGAGAGAGACAGACACCTACTAGACAATTATATGATACAAGCCATATGTCTAGCGTGGAACCAGTCTCGCGTAAGATTACGCATTAAGGTCAGTCTAGGCGCTTCATCTCACAGTGCCGCGATATAACAAATACACGTGGGAAGGTTACAACTAGAGTATAAATGCCCACACTTTGCATGTGTCTATCCATACTAGCATACTACGCATAGATCGGCTCTGATACCACGGAAGGGGTTCCGTGGCAGATTTTTTTTTACTATGTTGGAACACCCTAACACCAGGATCTATCTAAGAAGTAATGAAGTAACGAAGGAAGACAACGATAACACACCCATTGTAGATTGTAAGGTGATGTGCTCGTTGTTCGACGTAGAGCTCGTTGGGAACCCCAAGAGGAAGGTATGATGAGCACAGCAGCAAGTTTTCCCTCAGTTATGAAACCAAGGTTTAATCGAACCAGTAGGAGCAAGGAAACAACCCAAAGGTGTTACTAGCTGAGCTTTGGCAGGGCGCACTACCGGTGCTAGTAGCAACGTGGAGACCTGAACAACACAACCATAGAACTTTGTCCCCAACTTGTGATGAGGTTGTCAATCTCACCGTGTTTTGCGGAAAACAAAGGATTAAACGTATCAAATGGAAAGAAGTAAAAGTTTGCAGAAAGTAAACACAAAGTAGTAAAAGATTGTAGATTGTATGTAAAGAGAAAGGACCGGGATCCATAATTCACTAGAGGTGGCTCTCCTTAAATAGATAACATACTGGGTGAACAAATTACAGCGGGGAAATTGACAAACACCGAGAAAGCAATACATGCATATACTAATCATCTTGACTCCTTTGAGACTTGATTGGGCATTACAACATTATACATAGACTGCCATCCAAGTGCATCTATGACTAATAATCCACCTTCAGGTTATCATCCGAACCCCCTCCAGTATTACGTTGCAAGCAACAGATTATTGCTTTACGAACTGCGTGTAAAGTAAACAATATGATTGTTCTATGAACACAGGATTGTTGTTTTCTCCCTAGTAGCAACATCACATCTAGTACCTTAGAGATTTCTGTCACTTCCCCAGATTACCAGAGGCATGAACCCACTATCGAGCATAAATACTAACTCTTGGAGTTGCTAGCATCTACTTGGCCAAGATAGCTACTAACAACGGAAAGCATGCAAGATCACAAATAACAAAGACATGATAGAATCAATAATCAATCTGAAATAGAATCTCAATATCCATCGGATCCCCGCAAACACAACATGTATGAATTACAAATAGATGATCTTGATCATGAACGGAGCTCACAAGATCTAAACATGAAAGCACAAAGGAGGAGAACCAGCCATCTAGCTACTACATGGATCCGTATTCCAGGGATGAACTACTCACGCATCACACCGGAGGCTTGCATGGTGATGAAGAAGGCCTCTAGGGTGAATTCCCCTCTCCGGCAGGGTGCCGGGAAGAGCTTCAGATCCCTCCCAATCTAGGGATGAAGATGACGGCGGCTACAGACTCTTTCATGGATTTTTGATCGGGTACCTAGGGTTTTCGTCCCGAGGGCAATATATAGGCAGAAGGAGAGGCCGAGGGGGTGCTGGGAGCGGCCACACCACCCCCTGGCACGGGCCAGGCCTGGCCGCACGGCCAGGTGGTGTGGTGGCTCCCTGGCCCTTCTCCGTCTCGTATTCTGGCACTTGATCCCTTCCGGAAAAATAGGCACTTTGGCTTTTGTCCCGTCCAATTCCGAGAATATTCATTTTCTGACTTTCTTGAAACCAAAAACAGCAGAAAACAGGCAGCTGGCACTGTGGCTCTTGTTAATAGGTTAGTCCAAGAAATCATATGAAAAGTACTCCAAAGTTGGAACAAAACACAAGAAAGTGGATAAAACCAAGCATGGAACATAAAAAATTATAGATACATTTGCAATGTATCAACATCCCCAAGCTTAACTCCTGCTCGTCCTCGAGTAGGTAAGTGATAAAAAGAAAGAATAATTTTTGAGGTGACATGCACCATCAAAGACTTTGATCAAAGTATTTGTAAAACATTCAAAGATAGGATCATAGTACTTCAATCATAACATGAAAGCCAAAGTTCTATCAATAAGAAAAGAAACTATGATGCAACATGAAAAGGCACAAACAAAAGATTCATGAATAACAATGCTTTGCAAGACGTTTGTTTGTTTCACATAAAGAAAGCATGGCATAATAGTATTCAGCTTGTCCCTCATAGAGTAGCAAATATAAATGCATAGGACACCTTCAAAGTTCATAAGAGTGACTAGATACAATAGTTTAAAACAAGCAATATCAAGTTATGCATCAATCAACTAGTCTTGGGACAATGCACATAGAACTAAGAATGGCCACTATGCTCTCAAAGTAAGTGCATAAAGATAGAAGGTGGAGACTCAATATAATGGTGGAAGAAAGGCCTTTGTAAAAGGAAGTAGGGATTCAAGTCTCATAAAGAGCTTCCAAAAATTATGGTACTTATAGCTTTCAGCTCTCATTGCCCCTATCATAAGCATCTTGAAGGTGATTAAGGTTTAAAGTGACACAACTAAGAGGATATGCTTGACAAGTTATAAACCGAAATCTCATGCCCCTTACTTACGAAGACCGATCCTCATGCTACTCAACTTCAGTCACGAGTAAGCTCTTGTCATTGTAAGTATATGTGTATCATTAAGAACCGCCAACAGGGTACCCCTTGCACATGATACGGGAGCTTTCCCATAATCAAAATGACAAGGCAAGCAGACAATGAGCGTCTCAGCGATCTTTTTATTTTCTATTTGCGTAGGTTTTTATTGAGGATGCTTCATAGGGTGCTCATTATGGTGATGCTACAAGTTTCCACCATGATTAGGCATGGCTTAGGCTAGCGGCCCAGGCGTTTCTCTAACACACATACAAACTCCATGATCTTACAGGTTCCACTTTTATTTCACACCACCGGGATCCGTAAGCAAAAGAACATGATATCAACGGGGTACAAAGTACAAGTGCAATGTTGAAAGCGTTCCCCATGAAACATGGTTCTGCTAATTTCCACTTATAAAGCGCAAGCATATACGCAACAAAGAAGGACCCAATGGTTCAAGTTTATTAGAGGCAAAAAGTAAAGTGTGGCATCAAGTTCGTGAGAGCTTTAATCACTAGTTTTCTCATAACAAGTTTAATTTGGAAGGTAAACAAAAGCATGAATATACTTGGAATAGCATAAGCTAGTAGGTAGGTATGGTGCACTCTTTGGAATAACTTAGTTTAGGGAGTTGGATGCATGCGTGGAACTCATACTTTGTTGTGGAGGATAGCAAAAGACTGGGAGCGACAAACTAAGAGAGCAATAATGGACACAATCATGCAGAGCGATAAAACATCATTGATAAAAGCATAAAGTGATACTACAAGTTGAAAACTAAAGGATCATAAAGGCTATGGTGACTTGAGATAGTCATAACATGGTGTGAGCATGCGCCAAGTCAACCCAAATAAATCATCAAAGGAGAATACCACTATACTATGCTTTAATATGCTAAAACAACGCATGATTCATCCAATGCACATTAAGCAATCTCAATTGTTTATAACAAGTCATGATACAACAAAGAATACTAAGCATAAAGCCAAAACAACATCAAGCATGGCATGACAAAGCACATGCCACCGTCAAAAACAAGCTCTTTTTTACCACGTAAGTATGAACTTTCCTACTCTTTTCCAAACCAAACCATTTGCAAACCAATGTATGAAAGAGGGGTCCAACCAATTTATTCAGAAAACTAAGCAAACCAAGAAAACTAAAAACCAAAACGAAAACGAAAAAGAAGACGCTCCAAGAACAACACAACTGTGCATGAAACAATAAAAATGAAGCGTTTGGAAGAAACCTGGGATTTTTATTGATGAAGAAGGGGATGTCTGGGGCATCCCCAAGATTTGACGCTTGTAATTCTTGGATATTTCTTGGGGTGACACGTGTGGCATCCCCAAGCTTGAGCTTTAGTCCATCCTTCATCTCATTACTCATTCCTTCCATACACCTGAAAATTTTTCTTCATACAAAACTTCACACAATCTTTATTAGCAACATTAGTGCACTCAAGATAAATAAGTCTTAAGGTTCAGTTCTAACACCAAATAAACTTCCATTAGAACACTAGCTACTGTAGTACTTCCCTCAAAAAGCTCAATTCCCCAAAAGAACTCAAAAAGGAACCCACAAGAAGCAAATGCAGAAAATGGCAGAAATCTGTCAAAACAGACCAGCAGGTAAAGACGAATTTTTTTGAAGACCTTCTGTTGCTCAAATCAAAAAGTGTTGAACTAACGAAAGTTAGATAACAACCTGGGGCAGAAGCACAAAACATTACATCTAAATCCGATATACAAAGCTCTCTCACGAATTTTTACGGTGAAGCACAAAAATCTGTTTCGGGACAGCAGCTTTCCCAATCATTACTTCGCTCTCATTAGAGGTTACTCTTGGCACAAAAAGCAAATAAAAAGAATAAGGAGAGGTTATTACAGAGGTAATAACTTCCAAGACTCATCTAAAACTTTTGTGTTATCTCCCAATAAGTACTTTTCTTTAACGCCTTTAAATTACGCATAAGAAGCAAAGAAAGAATCAAGTGTTCTCAAATGAAGAAGCATTAAGACCAAATTTTGTTTTCATAGGAGAAACAAAAGAAATCTTTTCTCTCTTTTTAGGGAAGTGTTCTATACCTTTCTTGAGTGGGAGTTGATATTTAATGGTGCCTTCTTTCATATCAATAATGGCACCAACAGTTCTAAGAAAAGGTCTTCCCAAAGTAATAGGATAAGAAGCATTGTATTCAACATCCAAAACATAGAAATCAACAGGGACATAGGCATCGTTAACCATAATAAGAACATCATTAAGACTCCCCATGAGTTTCTTTTTAGCATTATCATCAAGTGGGACATTCAAATAACAATCTTCAAGAGGAGGCAAATCAAGCATATCATAAATCCTTCTAGGCATAATAGAAACACTACTATCAAGTTCACATAAAGCTTTGAAATCAAAGTCATTCACTTTCATATTAATGATGGGTTCCCAACCATCCTCTTGTTTTATAGGAATAGAAGCTTTATGTTTCATCTTTTCTTCTTTAATTCTTATGAGAGCATCAGTAATGTGTTTGGTAAAGGCCATGTTCATAGCACTAGCATTAGGACTTTTAGCAAGCTTTTGTAGGAACTTAATAACTTCAGAGATGTTGCAACCATCAAGATCAAAATCAAATTTATCATCTAAAGTAGTAGAACTATTACTAGCCTCAACACTAGTGGTGGTAAAAGTAGAAACGCTAATGTTTCTAGCAATTTCATCTTCTCTTTCCCACTTAGCATGTAATTCAGCTAATAGTCTAACATTTTCATCAATTCTTACTTGTATAGCATTAGTAGCTGCAAAGAGATTATCATTAGTTTCAGGTTTAGCAGCCATTTTATTAATCAAAGAGGATTGAGCTTCAGACAAAGATGATATATTTCTTTCAACATTAGAGAGTTTCAATTGTAAACTAGGAATTTCCCTATTTAGACTCTGAAGTTGATGGCTAATGTTCTTCAAAATAGTAGATTGTTCCTCCATAGTTTTAGTGAATAGTTTATTTTGCTAATATTGCATTTGCATGAAGTTTTTAGTGGCTCTTTTAATTTCTAAAATTCTTCCTTCACTAGGTAATCCAGGTTTACCATTATAGTCATAAGTATTATTAGGAGGGTAGGGCCTATAATTGTTATTACCATAAGCATTGTTGCCAAAATTGTTATTTCTTATGAAGTTCACATCAACTTGCTCTTCTTGAGCAACCAAAGAGGCTAAAGGAACATTATTTGGATCAATATGGGCTTTCCCATTAACAAGCATAGACATAATAATATCAATCTTATCACTCAAGGAGGAGGTTTCCTCAACAGAATTTACCTTCCTACCTTATGGAGCTCTCTCAGTATGCCATTCAGAATAATTAACCATCATATTGTCCAGAAGTTTTGTTGCAGCACCCAAAGTGATGGTCATAAAGGTACCTCCAACAGCAGAATCCAATAGGTTCCTTGAAGAATAGTTCAATCCTGCATAAAAAGTTTGGATGATCATCCAAGTAGTCAGTCCATGAGTGGGACAATTCTTTACCAAAGATTTCATTCTTTCCCAAGCTTGAGCAACATGCTCATTATCAAGTTGTTTAAACTTCATTATTTCACTTCTCATGGATATAATCTTAGCAGGAGGATAGTATTTTCTAATAAAAGCATCTTTGCACTTAGTCCAAGAATCAATACTATTCCTAGTTAAGGAATTCAACCATTCTTTAGCTTTTCCTCTCAAAGAGAAAGGAAACAATTTCAGCTTAATAATATCACCATCTATATCCCTATGCTATTGCATCTCACAAAGTTCAACAAAGTTATTTAGATGGGAAGCAACATCTTCATTACCAATACCAGAAAATTGTCTCTCATAACAAGATTGAGCAAATCAGGTTTTATCTCAAAGAAAGTATTTTCAGCCACAGGTGGAGCAATAGGTGTGCTCATAAAATCATTGTTGTTGGTGCTAGTGAAGTCACACAACTTAGTGTTTTCAAGAGTATTCATTTTTTTGGGTTTCAAATAAGAAAGCAAACTTGTAAAACTAATTTTTTTTGTGTTTTTGAAGAACAAAACAAGCAACCAAAGCAAAAAGAAACTAAGCAAAACAAAAACAACAAAGTAAAGTGATTGGTTATGAGGGACTTCCCTTGTGAAGATGTCCTTGACTCCTCGGCAACAGCGCCAGAAAAGATCTTGATGTGCTTGTCGTTCGACGTAGAGCTCGTTGGGAACCCCAAGAGGAAGGTATGATGAGCACAGCAACAAGTTTTCCCTCAGTTATGAAACCAAGGTTTAATCGAACTAGTAGGAGCAAGGAAACACCCCAAAGGTGTTACTAGCTGAGCTTTGGCAGGGCGCACTACAGGTGCTAGTAGCAACGTGGAGACCTGCACAACACAACCACAGAACTTTGTCCCCAACTTGCGATGAGGTTGTCAATCTCACTGTGTTTTGCAGAAAACAAAGGATTAAACGTATCGAATGGAAAGAAGTAAAAGTTTGCAGAAAGTAAACACAAAGCAGTAAAAGATTGTAGATTGTATGTAAAGAGAAAGGACCGGGATCCATAGTTCACTACAGGTGGCTCTCCTTAAATAGATAACATGCTGGGTGAACAAATTATAGCGGGGCAATTGACAAACACCAAGAAAGCAATACATGCATATACTAATCATCTTGAATCCTTTGAGACTTGATTGGGCATTACAACATTATACATAGACTGCCATCCAACTGCATCTATGACTAATAATCCACCTTCAGGTTATCATCCGAACTCCCTCCAGTATTAAGTTGCAAGCAACAGATTATTGCTTTACGAACTGCGTGTAAAGTAAACAATACGATTGTTCTATGAACAAAGGATTGTTGTTTTCTCCCTAGTAGCAACAACACATCTAGTACCTTAGATATTTCTGTCACTTCCCCAGATTACCAGAGGCATGAACCCACTATCGAGCATAAATACTAACTCTTGGAGTTGCTAGCATCTACTTGGCCAAGATAGCTACTAACAACGGAAAGCATGCAAGATCACAAATAACAAAGACATGATAGAATCAATAATCAATCTGAAATAGAATCTCAATATCCATCGGATCCCCGCAAACACAACATGTATGAATTACAAATAGATGATCTTGATCATGAACGGAGCTCACAAGATCTAAACATGAAAGCACAAAGGAGGAGAACCAGCCATCTAGCTACTACATGGATCCGTAGTCCAAGGATGAACTACTCACGCATCACACCGGAGGCTTGCATGGTGATGAAGAAGGCCTCCAGGGTGAATTCCCCTCTCTGGAAGGGTGCCGGGAAGAGCTTCAGATCCCTCCCGATCTAGGGATGGAGATGATGGCGGCTACAGACTCTTTCGTGGATTTTTGATTAGGTACCTAGAGCTTTCGTCCTGAGGGCAATATATAGGCGAAAGGAGAGGCCGAGGGGGTGCCGGGAGCGGCCACACCACCCCCTGGCGCGAGCCAGGCCTGGCCCCGCGGCCAGGTGGTGTGGTGGCTCCCTGGCCCTTCTCCGTCTCGTATTCTGGTACTTGATCCCTTCTAGAAAAATAGGCACTTTGGCTTTTGTCCCGTCCAATTCCGAGAATATTCATTTTCTAACTTTCCTGGACCAAAAACAACAGAAAACAGGCAGCTGGCACTGTGGCTCTTGTTAATAGGTTAGTCCAAGAAATCATATGAAAAGTACTCCAAAGTTAGAACAAAACACAAAAAAGTGGATAAAACCAAGCATGAAACATCAAAAATTATAGATACATTTGAAATGTATCATAAGTCTGTTACGCTCATGCGGGAGCGTGGATGGTGAAGTCGTACCTGTCCGACCTCAAGGTCGCACAGCTCCTCGCATGTCACCCCTTGTCCAGGTCCTTGCACGATGGTCAGGTCGCTACTATTGGTAGCTCCCCCGATTTATCGCACACATACAGTGCAAGACAATGACTCCCGGGCTCTGATCCCTGCCGAGGTTGTGGGCGTAGATCTCCTGGTCGGAAGCCCTGCAGCACAACAGCGTGCCGCAACGGTGATGACTTTGCGTCTACAGTCCTTCTATGGGACCGTGCCACCACAAAGGCAACACGAGAGAGGGGAATTCTCTAAGGAAAAGTGTCGTAGAGAATATATATCAATTGTTGTGTTTAATCCCTCCTACGGACACCCCTTTATATAGGTGGGGGAGGAGTACTCCCCACCAAAGATTTTCCATGTGGGACTAATAAAAAGACAAAAAAATAAGGGAGAGAGGGGCTGGCCGACTGGGCCAATGGGTGGCCGGCTGGGCCACCGTGTCGGGGCCCAGCAGCAGTACATCAAGCAGCGCCAGCGGCCTGCAGCATCCGGCCCAGGTAGGCCGGCCACCTTCCCACGCGTGGCCCAGCCAACGCGACAAATGCCCAGGTGGGCTGGTGTGCCTGCCCGCGGCCCGAGGTGGCGGCCCGGGTGGGATGGCTCTTCGTCCAGCAACACGCTGCACCCGCTTTCTCCTGTGCCTGTCCGGGTGGGCCGGCCAACTGCCGCCCCACGCGGTGCCCATCGCATGCTTGCCTGCTTGTGTGGGACGGCCAAGGCCCACTAATGCGTCTGTGGCTATTTTGATGTCCCTTTTTCGGGTAGCTTTCTCCTTGGCCAATTCCTTGTGGGGTTTTGGCCTAGTGAGGAAGTTGCCCTCAAATATTAATTTAAATATTAATTTAGTATATATTAATTCATAATCTATCTATTATATATTAAAAGTATATTACGGGTTCACCAGAAAATAAGAAATACTCTAGAAAATCCCACAGAACATCCCGTGGTTTATTTTGGAGACTGGCGGTTTAAGACCGTTAGATTAGATTAGAGTAAAAATTACCCACCACTGCTATTATAATTTAATAAAACGTTTTATCTTTAGGTTTGCCATTAAATTAGGTTATATTCCGCCACTATACAAGAAAAGAACAGTTAGGTGCGCCGCCGGCCGGCTACGCACGGCCTGCCTGCATCGTCGTGTCCTTCACGCCTCATCGATTAGAAGCTAGCAAGTTCAAATCCATATATCAAGAACTATGGGAACTTCTGAAGAAATCCCTCCAGACGCGAGCGGCCAAGCGAGGCGTCACGCCTGTTGTTTATTCTATGGAATCATGATATGGCGTTGTTGGGATATTGGATCTAGAGCATCGACAATTATGGCAAACTCCCCGCATCATCGTTGCCTTCAAGCCTGGACCAGCTGTCCATAATCCGTAATCCATAATTGGAAGATTGTACGTGTTTCTGAGAGGATATAGATCAAGCTTTGTGGCCGACTTGCTATACGTGTTTTTCGATGGTGAAGAAGCAATACGGGCTAGCTAAATTCAGGTACTCGCTCTGTCCTCAAAAACATATCGCAGATTTATCTAGAGACTCATATATATCTAGACATACTTAAAGTATAGATACATGTGAATTTTAACAAATCTATATTTTTTTTCTGGACAGAGAGAGTACGTGTTTTTCCGATGGGATATACAAACCATCAAGCTTTGTCGCTGATTTGGTATATGTGTTTCCGATGATGAAGAACCACTACGGTCTACGGTCCAGCTATACCAAGACTAATATGGACGATGCCGCAATTGACATATACTACGAACATGCAGTAGAGCTGAATTCATCCGTGTGAATGGGGGAAGCATATCAGTGGCGATACAGTACTTCGACGACACTATATCATCATGGCCGTTCTTGGGGTCAACCAGGTATGGCTTTCTTCAAACTCTATACGGGCTTGGTTTGATAGTTGGTAAATAGCAGCAATGATGTAATAGTGTTGGATTATTTATTTATTCTCATTCACTTTCGACATGTTAAAAACCATCTCTTGGTCGAGTACATAGTTTTGGACATCATATATTTCAAGCAGAATTTGACAGGAAAATGTTTTATTTTGCAGGTTGCCAGCATGTTATGAAATAAAAATGTCAACTTCACTAAAAATATATTTGCATGGGTGCTTTGGGAAGGACTCCGGCCATGTTTAATAGCTTGAGACTTCTGGAGCACAATTTTGTTCCTAAAGTACATCTTCAGGCTGCTGAGTTCAATTGTGGTCGGTTAGTAATTTAGTATGACCCCTCTCCGGCTACTACTTTTTGATAATTTCAACTAATCTACTGATATGTCAGTTTATTTATACTCGACTAATTCCTGTGTATATTTTTATGTCCCAACACATTCTGCTACAGTAAAAAGTATAGTTGTAGTTCACCTGAGGAGACCGGGGCACGAGATGGGTGAAATTCTTAGTGCAAATATTTCCTTACTTACACTAAAGACATTAAATATAATTGTCTTTCATGCTGCAACGTTTTGCTACAAATACATAAGACCTAAATTGCACGGGTTTCTTTAAATTAATTTGGTATACTGAATGTTAGCAAAATAACTTGGAATATTACTGTCTTCCGTAAAATCTATGCAGACCAATTTAAGATTTATAGAGACAACTAGATGTAAACATATACTATAAGTACCGATAGCAATGTCAAATATGTAGGTAGGAGGGACAACTTTTCCTTTTTTATCTCCAGGTTTATCTTAGCTTTGGATTCATAATGAATTAACTACTTTGCGATCATGGTATCCTACTTAACTGAGCCTATATTAGCATGTATTTGTATGCTATTTTTCGTGTATATAGTTGACTGATTGCCATCCAAAATGATTCGTATAGTTCAATGGATATGATTTTTTGTATAGTTCAACACATATGATTTTTTGGATAACTGGTACAAGTTAAGTGTGCATAAACTAGCTTTCTGAGGGATATGTGGAAGCTCTATTTCACCTTCCATCGCAACAAGTAGCTTCCCAGGAATATACTATCTATCTATATATATATACTATTCAGCACCTAGGGTGCAGAATAGTTATTTTGCACCCCACATATTTTTATGTTCTCACGTATAAAAAATTTATGTTTTGTATACTAATAATTATATTCATAGTCATCAGAAACGTCAAAAAATCGACATAAAAATATGATTAATGAGTCCTTATAGTGTAAAAAACATAGAAAATATGTATTTTACGTCATATTTTTATACGGCATGTAAACGATTTTTTTTACGACATGTCTAAATTTTCTTACGTTCTTCTCGACTTCCAAGGTAAGAGAAAATTTACATGATATAAAAATAATATAAGGTTTGGAAGATAGAGGGTGGGTGTAGAATAAGGTGTAGAATAACTATTCTACACCCTGGGGTCAAATAGCGTCACTCTCTCTCTCTCTCTCTATCTCTCTCTCTATATATATATATTGGAGGATAGAGGAGTTGTCGTAATAGAAAATATACGTGGATAGATTAATATGGATAATGGTACGGACTATTAGACGATATTTGGAATTCTAAAATATTCATCCAGTGAAACTTACAAATATATGATTGGATGGCAAGTTGTGACCCCTTATTTTAAATTGATGTTGTCAAGATCAACACTCAGTTATTTTGTGACTAGCGGGCAGATCAACAATAGCAAAGTTTTAAATTAGTTAGTTCATGTAATGTTTTTAAATTTTATACATATAGATTCAGATTGTAAGTGTAAATATGGTTGATATGTTCACAATTCAGGGATGTGTTGCAGTCAGGTCAACATATTTCAATCACCGGTGACATCGATGATTACGTACTAAAAAAGTTCAACAATTTTCTACCATATAGCAATTTTAAGTAGGTTTTTTAATATTATAATGTTATGTCCAAAAACAACTCGAGACATAGCCCGCGTATTGCGCGGGCCCCTGTGCTAGTTAACATATAATTGATGTATATTATAAATCTTCATTTATCCGAAACAACTTTCAGTCCTTTCCTTTTTTTCTTTCTCCGAACAACTTCGGATCTCTTTCGGAACGATTCCAGTTTCTCTCTCTTCTGTGATTCCATCTTACAGGAAGATCTTTAAGCGTCGTAGTGCCCTTAAGTGTGTTTCTCTATGGTTCGGGAATGTCACATACATGATCGAGATGATCTTCGATCAATGATCAATAGTGGGACCAAAATGCCCACATTGACCCCTATGCACTCCACGAATCACCTTCGTGTCGAACCTTAAATGATATATACAATTCCCTTTGTTATTCAATACTAGACTTATACGAGATCTGATAATTGGTATCATGATACCTTGTTCAATATCATTTCCAACAAGTACTATTTTACTTGTTCACATGATATTCCACCCCCATGATGTAGTGATATGCTGCAGGGCTAATGGATGTAATTCACCGAGTGGGCCTAGTGTATCTTCTCGTCACACAGAAAAACAAATTCCGATCTTAATGTGTAGGCCTCAACACGCCCCTTCGGAATACCCAACATGCACCTTTATGGCCACCCAGTTATGGACATGACGGTGGATGCAGTCAAAGCAATTCTCGGGTAACAATGATTAATATGATCTCATGGTCTAAGGATTAGGACACTCTATTTCTGACAATTGCAACTGTGAACTAAGTGACATGATCATGTTACAATAATCATTGGTGGGAAATGTCCATCACATCATATCTAGATGATATGACTACATTATCAGTTGGCTATAGAAGCACCATGATTAGGAAACCTTGATCACCAGTCGTCTAGTGAACTAGTTGAATATAGGCTACTAGCGACATGAGTTTGTTTATATACCACACATGCATCAATGTTTCCGCTTGATACAGTTCTAACATGATATAAAACTATTATGAACTAATGAGATATGATAATAAACCCTTTATTATTTGCCCCTAGGCATATCTCCTTCACATGTGGCAAGAACTTTTCTTGTCTTGTATTGACTAGGAAACTTACACAGCTCCCACTCAAATATGCTACCATATTGGACTAATTCAATATCTCATCTATGTACTCTGGCATAATCATATTACCATTTCAGTCTATTTTTATAAACTTTGACGTCTAATATTATGGTTTTGCCTATTCATAAAAATCTATTTTTAATGAAATTCTTAATTCACGTTAAAATAAAGATACATCAGTTCCAATCAACAATACATATTTCACATAAAGAATTGTAAATATGTTATAGTGCTCCAACTTTCTTTCTTGTAAACATAAGCATCTTCATCATTTCTGATAAAATTAAACTCTTTAATAGATTCATCACGGTGAAGATTACAACTCCACTACACTTAATTCAACAATTGAAGTTTGCATGTTTAGCACCCTTTGAATTAACAAAACCCTTTGGATATTATCATGTTGACGCATATAAAATGCATACATGAACTTTGTAGTTTGTTTACACATATTCCCACATATTTGCATCATATATAATGTAATAACCATGTTTTATGGAGTGTGGATTTACTACCACCCGATGGCTATACCCCCCTTCTGATGTCGTTCATTTTGAAGTTTGAGATTCAGTATGACATATTGTACCGGATAACTAGTAGTATTAAGTGCCACGGAGCAACAAATTAACTGTGATTAGGAACCTGTTTTTGCGTTGATATAGCCAGTCATTCTGACAAGTGGCGTCAGAGCCATGCATATCAGTCATGTAATGTGTTACCTCGAAAAAATGCTTAGTTATACGTGCTATCAATGCACCCATGTGTCTCGTGTGCACTGTTTATTCACTGTTGAGTGGTAGTCAGACATGAAGAGTTGATAAGTTATGTAAGAAGTTTGTTCCTTGAATGTACTGCTAGCCCATTAAATGCTAGAGTATATGTTTCACTAGTACTACACCTCATGCAATTACCTCTATGTGAATAGCGGCAAGTGGAAGCCTGATATAGAGTAGTGTGCGTTAGTGAATTACAGGTTATGGGTGATTAAGGAAAACCTGATAGCTATTGAATGCATATCTCAAAGAATGATCCAACATTAACTAAAGGGGGGTATGGCCACCGGGGGTAGAGACATAATAGTGATTTTGTGTATTTTGATCTTTCAGGGACCTAAACAAAGTCCAATAGAACTAAGAATCTGTGAAAGCCAATATTTCGGTAAGACGATGATCTAGAGTGCTTGACCTAAATGAGGGAGGCCTAGAGTCCCAGAAGAGCCTAGGTGGCGCGTCCAACCCAGTAGGACGTGCCACCAGGTCCCTTTTGACCTTCGTTCGTCCAATTCGCTTCAATCTTTTGCCCATCGACTAGGTTTGACCCAAAAACTGCTATATAAAGGGTCCCCTAGGGCATCCACTTAGATATAAATCAATAGACTTGTCAAGACAAGCTTAAGTACAAAAGAAACCATTTATGAGATATGAGTGTGAAGATGCAATAAAAGTAAACAAGGCACTAATAAATCAAGACCTTACTAATACCATTAAAAACCAAGAGGATAAGAAAGAAAGTCTACAGAGAGCAAGGATATCAAGGCGAGAGATTAATCCTCTCGTGTATACAAGTCTCTAAGTGGATAAAACATAAAGAATAATACACAAATAAAAATCCACACATAAGAGGCTGATAAAAGTTCAGAATACATGATATCTAAGAGGAAGTCATAAGATATACCAAAAAGAATGTTTTCTTAAAAGCATATATATCCCATGGCTCCATTTTCTCTCTTATGGTGTATCAATGAAATTCAACAAGGAAAAATAAAACCTCAAAAACATCACAACTAACACTAAGGGAATGCTAGTTGTGATATTTTGAGAAAGGCAACAAGTATCAAAAGGAAGGATTCGTTGCAATTTCAACAATATTGCACATGAGAGTACCTTGAGGAATTGATATGCAATAAATTTCTAGAAGGCATATTTTGGATTGGTGAATCATGAACATGATTTTATATACTCCCCATTATATGCATCATCTCAAATTACTCACATAAGCAAAAAAGGATAGAGATGTGTTGAAAATATCCTTGCAAGAACCACAGCATTTATAAACAAAGATATTCATGCCAACATGCAACCTACAAGATATTGGATGGAAGACTAGTATCCATGAATAAGATACTTGTTATCGAGATAGCAGTGACATAATGTAGTAGATAATAATTCCTCGATCATCCTAGCTTGACTTCAATTATCATGTGGTGATAACACCTTCCTTATAGATGTGACAAGCATACAGTGCATCTCCAGTGTACCTAAAACAACATTAAAGTACATCTTGGTCCCCAAACTTATTGGGTCAGAGTGGTTATACTAACCACAATACATAGGACACACTCCATAAAAATATGAGCACATTTAGAAATGAAGTTTGAATTTCATGCACATCTTAGCCATTAAGGATTTGATGGAGTATGCCATATATATTGGATCAAAGAAAGCAAACACATGATATATTCAACAAAGTCAACAAATGAACCAAAAAACTATTGAGCATAAGAGATGAAATAAAATACACATGCTCAAAGCATTATCTCATTCAAGCAAATAAATCATAGAAGAAAGAATGAGATAACAAACTCCAAAAAGAGCAAGGTTTCAACAAATAAACCAAACCCTTAAGACTTTTCACAATGGCACAAAGTACCGAGAAGAAAAGGTTTGTCTTCCACTAAAAAACATTTGATAATAATCAAAAATATAATCAATGATATTTTCAAAAGGTAAGGATGACAATGGGATCCACAACAAATTTCTTGGAAAGAAAATAAGGCAATAAGAGGAGAAATCCAAGGTGAAGATGATCCACAAATACTACCACACACAAGTATATCAATTGTCGAAGACAATGAGTGTATTGGAATTGATTTCCGGTGGTATATTGGAAGGATATTAAAGATCAATCTTCAAAAAAACATAGGATATAAATATAAAGGTTAAGCACTATGCATAGATAGAGATTCCTGATAGCTTAAAATAGTCACATATTCATCCAAAGAAATGATTGGAATAACTTGAAGCAAATGGTCTCTCAAATAGGATACAAAGTTATGTATTTGAGGAAGGTCGCACCAAGATTTTTTTACACAAACAAAGACCAAAAAGATGAGAAATAAAACCTTTTAGTAAGGTGGATCTTGTTTTAGCTAACATGCCACATAGGAATAAGATAATCAACAATATTAACTCTAAGTGGCAATACCTCATATGTTCACATTGCTTAGGATCCTGATATGCAAAAAGCACATTACTCCCTATAATGTGATATCCATTTCTTCTCAACAAGACGCAAATAAATTTCAGATAGAGATAATTAATGGACATTTAGAATTTGAATTTCTCATGAGTATAATGAAGGAAATATGCCCTAAGAGGCAATAATAAAGTTGTTATTATGTATTCCTTATATATGATAGATGTTTATTTTGCATGCTATAATTGTATTGATCGGAAACGTCAATACATGTGTGTTTAATAAACAAAAAGAGTTCCTAGTTATGCCTCTCTTATAGACTAACTTGTTGATTAACAAGATGATCAAGGTTTCCTGATCATGGACATTGGATGTTGTTAATAACAAGGTCACAACATTTGTGAAATGATGTGATGAACATTCATCCGAAGTATAGCATTACGATCAAGTCATTATGTTTACATTGCTATAACATCATACGAAGTAATCTTTATCCTTAGACCATGAGATCATGTTAATTGCTAACACCGGAAGAGTATCTTGATAACGTCAAACGTCACACTGTAACAGGGTGACTATAAAGATGGGTTCAGTGCTACGAAGGTGTTATGTTGAGGGTCATAGATCAAGAGTGGAATTTGTCAATCCCGATGACGGATAGATATACTCTGGGCCCTCCCGGTGATATCACATTGAGATAGCTTGTAAGCAAGTGATGTGATCACTAGAATGTTATATCATGGGAACAAGAAAAGAGTGCATGTCGGTAACGAGATCAAACTAGGTATTTGGATACCGATGATCGAATCTCAGACATGTATTATATCAAGAGACAAAGGGATTAAATTACAAGCGTTAAAGGTTCTCACGATCACAGAAGTCATCGTTGAATATGAAGGAGTCAGTATGGACCTCCAGGTCTCGCTTCTGTTTATTGATCTGAGAGGAGTCTCAATCATGTCTGCATTATTCGTGAACCGTAGGGTGACACACTTAAGATTTACCGGACACCATTTTGGAGCACATATGTTTCAGACGAAAGAATTGCGAAGTGCAGGAATTGTTTCGATAGAAACCGGAAATTGTTTCAGGTGAAATTGCAGAAAGTGGTTCTGCATGTGATATTGAAATATTGCAAGGGGTTATATGTGAATGTTTGTTAATTAAAGTAATTAACAAAATTCTGAATAAATTTAATAAAAGAGTTTTATTAAATGAGAGAGCATTAAACTTAGAGAATTTTAATGCATTTAAAGTGGGGACTTTAAAGGGGAATGTGAAGAGGCATTTTAATGTGGAGGGGTTACCACCACATGAATGGGGGAGGTGAGGGGTCACCCCCCATGAGGCGCCGGCCATGGGGAGGGGCACCCCCTCCTCCTATAAAAGGCCCCCTCTTCCTCCTTCTTCCTCACACCTCCTCGTGAAGGATCTCTCTCCCCCTCTAGAATTATTCCCCCATGGTCTCGGATTAGCGAGATACATGTTCTCGGTGGCATTTCGTCTGGAAGGAGTTGCTGCTTTCGCTGGATCGCTGGAGAGAGGAGGTGGAGGTTGTCCGGTGGCTTGAACGTGTGTGCAAGTACGAATGTGCTGCTGAGTTGCGGCGCTCGGACTTCCTCACGATCTTGAGATCGGCAAGTGTATGACTACATCAACCACGAGTTCCTACTCGTTAACAAAACTCGTTGTCTTCGAGGGTAAGTTCTCGATGGATGTATGTCCACCCATTGCTCTGTACCTAGTAGATAGATCTTGGCGTGTAGTTCTCATCGTAGGAAATTTTTTGTTTTCTATGCTGGTGACCCAACAGTGGTATCAGAGCCTGATCTATGCGTAGGTGCTTTGCACGGGTAGTACACATATGTTTATCTCTGGGCGATGATGATCATGTTATTGTATCTTCTATGTATTTGGGATATTGGTGGCATACTGGGATGAAGCGGCCCAGACCAACCTTACATGTCCATGAGACCGGTTCCACGACTGACATGCAACTAGTTTTGCATAAGTGGCTGGCGGGTGTCTGTCTCTCCTACTATAGTCAATATCTGATTTACAACGAGTTGCTAATAACTTGGTTATCCTCGTTGTGGTTCATGTTCGTAGGTAAGAACGGTTCTATCTCCGAAAGCCCTAAGCCACGTAAAACTTACAATTGATAAATTAGAGGCGTCTAGTTTAGATCGTTGCTGGGCTAGTGTATTGATATGGTATTGTTGTAAGTAGATGTATGATAGATACTCTTGCAACACATTCAACGTGTAAGTTCCATAGACCTTGCCTTACACACAAAGGAATGATAGAGATCATACCACGATGCAAATGATAGAGATCAAATGCATGGACCATATCATCTAACTTTACACATTAGATGTTAGCATCTTATACTGCTAGTTTGGCGCTTTCTGTAGCATTGTAAGATGATCCCTCATTTAGATATCAAGATAAAAATGTGTTCTTCCTTGAGTATGCACCGTTTTGTGGATCGTGTTTCGAGACATCACGTGATGATCAGTTTTACACACGCGAATACTAAGGTTCTTACTTGGCGAGCCTAGCATGTACAGACATGGCCTCGGAACACAGAGCGGAAGATTAAGCATAAGTCATATAGTTGATATGATGCCAATATAGATGCTCACCTTTGAAGCTACATCAACTCACGTGATGATCGGACTTGGTGTAGTGGATTTGGTTCATGTAATCACCAAAAGGACACGAGGGATGTCGTTTTTGAGTGGGAGTTTATTAGTAATTTGGATTAGTTGAACTCACTCTATCATAAACTTAGTCTAAATAAACTTTACAAATTCTGTTGTAGATGGCACCACCTGCTTTTAATTTCAATGTGTTCATGGAGAAAGAGAAACTTGCTGCGAATGGTAGCAACTTCACCAACTGGGCTATGAATTTGAGGATTCTCCTCACTGCTGCACAAAAGCAATATGTGCTAGATGCGCCGCTAGGCCCCCCACCAGCTCCTGATGCCCCTGACGAGGAAAAGAATGTCTATGTGACTCGTCAGGAGGACCACAACTTAGTTCATTGCGGCATACTGTATGGGCTAGAGCCAGAACTTCGAAAGCGTTTCGAAAACGGCAATGCCTTTGATACCATGGGAGAATTGAAAATGATTTTCGATACCCATGCTGCCATAGAGAGTTATAATGCTACTGAAAAGTTCTTTAGCTGCATGATGGAGGAGAACAGCTCCGTTAGTGAGCATGTACTCAAAATGTCTACGTACGCAGATAAGCTTGTGTCCTTGGGAATAACGATTCCCATTGACTTAGGCATACATCGTGTTCTCCAATCTCTGCCACCTAGCTACAAGAGCTTCGTGATGAACTATAATATGCAGCGCATGAAGAAGTCTCTTCCCGAGCTTCTGTCAATGCTTAAGACTGCAGAAGTGGATATTAGGAAAGAACATCAAGTGTTGATGATCAATAAGACCACTGGTTTCAAGAAGGACAAGAAAGGCAAGCACAAGGGAAAGAAGGGTGGAAAATCTGTTGCCACACCTGAAAACAAACCCTGAGCTGGCCCTAAGTCTGACACCGAGTGTTACTATTGCAAGGGGACTGGCCATTGGAAGCGCAATTGCCCCAAGTATTTGGCGGACAGGAAGTCCGGCAAGGTAAACAAAGGTATATGTGATATACATGTTATTGATGTGTACTTGACTACTACTCGCAGTAGCACCTGGGTATTTGATACAGGATCGGTTGCTAATATATGTAACTCGATTCAGGGGCTGCGGAACAAGCGACAACTAGCAAGGGATGAGGTCGGGATGCGGGTCGGCAATGGATCAAGAGTTGACGTGATCGCCGTCGGGACGCTACCTCTCCATATGCCATCGTGATTAGTTATAAACCTAAATAATTGTTATTTGGTGTCTGCACTGAGCATGAACATTGTATCCGTATCGTGTTTGATGCAAAGTGGTTATTCCTTTAAATCTGAAAACAATGGTTGTTCGATTTATAAGAATGATATCTTTTATGGTCATGCACCTATGTTGAATGGTTTATTTCTATTGGATCTCGATAGTAATATTACGCATATTCATAATGTTAATGCTAAAAAGATTAAACTTGATAATGATATATTTGCATATATGTGGCACTGCCGTCTAGGTCATATTGGTGTTAAACGCATGAAGAAACTCCATTCTGATGGAATTTTGGAATCACTTGATTTTGAATCATTTGATGCATGTGAGCCATGCCTTATGGGCAAGATGACTAGAACGCCGTTTTCCGGTTCAATGGAACGGGCGATAGATTTATTAGAAATCATACATACTGATGTGTGTGGAATAATGAGTGTGTCGGTGCGAGGTGGATATCGTTATTTTGTTACTTTCACGGATGATTTAAGTAGATACGGGTATATCTATTTGATGAAACACAAGTCTGAAACTTATGAAAAGTTCAAGGAATTTCAGAATGAAGTGGAAAATCATTGTAATAGAAAGATCAAATTTCTGCGGTCTGACTATGGAGGTGAGTATCTAAGTTACGAGTTTAGCACACACATGAAAGAGTGTGGAATAGTTTCACAACTCACGCCTGCCAGAACACCACAACGTAATGGTGTGTCGGAACGTCGTAATCGTACTTTATTAGATATGGTTCAACCTATGATGTCTCTGACTGACTTGCCACTGTCATTTTGGGGTTATGCACTGGAAACAACTGCATTCATTTTAAATCGGGCAACATCTAAATCCGTTGAAACGACACCGTATGAATTGTGGTTTGGAAACAAACCTAAGTTGTCATTTCTTAAAGTTTGGGGATGCGATGTTTATGTGAAGAAACTTCAACCGGATAAACTCGAACCCAAAGCGGAAAAATGCGTCTTCATAGGATACCCTAAGGAAACGATTGGGTATACCTTCTATCACAGATCCGAGGGCAAGGTTTTTGTTACCAAGAATGGATCCTTTCTTGAGAAGGAGTTTCTCGCGAAAGGTGTGAGTAGTCGGAAGGTAGAACTCGAAGAGGTTATTGAACCTTCTCTTCATGAAATGGTGAGTAGCGCAGCACCGGAAATTGTTTCGGAGTTGACTTCACCTAATGAAGAGAGAGCTAATGATATTGATCATGAAACTCTGAAAGAGGACACTACCGAACCTCGCAGGTCAAGCAGGACACGTGCAGCTCGTGAACTGTACGGCAATCCTGTTGTGAATTTCATGGTTGATGAAATGGATGACCCTGTGACATATGAAGAAGCGATGATGAGCCCGAATTCCAACAAATGGCTAGAAGCCATGAAATCCGAGATGGAATCCATGTACGAGAACCAGGTTTGGACCTTGGTGGACTTACCTCACGATCAAAAGGCCGTTGAGAATAAATGGATTTTCAAAAGAAAAACTGATGCTGATGGTAATGTGACCATCTATAAGGCTCGACTTGTTGCAAAGGGGTTTCGACAAATTCAAGGAGTTGACTACGATGAGACATTCTCTCCCGTAGCGATGCTTAAGTCGGTTAGGATTATGTTAGCAATTGCTGCATATTTTGATTATGAAATATGGCAGATGGATGTCAAAACTGCGTTCCTCAATGGTAATATTGAAGAAGAGTTGTATATGATACGACCTAAGGGTGCTAATAAGGTATGCAAACTTTAGCGATCCATCTATGGACTGCAGCAAGCATCCCGGAGTTGGAATCTCTGCTTTGATGAGGTGATCAAAGAGTTTGGATTTGTCCAAACTTATGGAGAGGCTTGTATTTACAAGTGAGTAGGAGCAATGTGGCATTTCTGATATTATATGTGGATGACATATTATTGATTGGAAATGATATAGATCTTTTAAACTGTGTTAAAAGTTATCTAAACAGCAAATTTTTGATGAAAGACCTTGGTGAAGCGTCATATATATTAGGCATTAAAATCTATAGAGATAGATCAAGACGCCTAATTGGGCTATCGCAGAGTACATACCTTGATAAGATATTAAAGAAGTTTAATATGGACGGAAGTAAGAAGGGGTTCTTACCTATGTTGCAAGGCAATACATTGAGTAAGACTCAAAGTCCGGCTACGGTGGAAGAAAGAGAGATGATGGATAAGGTCCCCTATGCCTCGGCCATAGGCTCTATAATGTATGTCATGCTATGTACAAGACCGGATGTGGCACATGATATTAGTTTTACTAGTAGGTACCAATCTGATCCAGGTTCGGAACACTGGATAGCAGTCAAGAACATCCTCAAGTACTTGAGAAGAACTAGGGATATGTTTCTTATATACGGAGGTGAAGAAGAGCTAGTCGCTAAGTGTTATGTCGATGCTAGCTTTGACACTGATCCGGATGACTCTAAGTCTCAATCCGGATACGTATTTCTCTTGAACGGAGCAGCAGTTAGTTGGAGGAGTTCCAAACAACCTATGGTGGCTGGATCAATGACGGAGGTGGAATATGTTGCTGCTTCAGAAGCGGCGCAGGAAGCGGTTTGGATGAAAGAGTTCATTACGGAACTAGGTGTGGTTCCTAGTGCATTGGACCCAATGGTTATCTATTGTGACAACAATGGAGCCATAGCCAACACCAAGGAAGCAAGGTCTCACAAGAATTCCAAGCATATTAAGCGCCAGTTTCACTCCATCCGTGAACATGTCAAGGATGGAGATATAAAGATTTGTAAAGTACACACGGACCTAAATGTAGCAGATCCGTTGACTAAAGCTCTCCCTAGGGCAAAACATGATCAACACCAGAACTCCATGGGTGTTAGATTTATCACTATGTGAACTAGATTATTGTCTCTAGTGCAAGTGGGAGACTGAAGGAAATATGCCCTGAGAGGCAATAATAAAGTTGTTATTATGTATTCCTTATATATGATAGATGTTTATTTTGCATGCTATAATTGTATTGATCGGAAACGTTAATACATGTGTGTTTAATAAACAAAAAGGGTACCTAGTTATGCCTCTCTTATAGACTAGCTTGTTCATTAACAAGATGATCAAGGTTTCCTAATCATGGACATTGGATGTTGTTAATAACAAGGTGAACATTCATCCGAAGTATAGCATTACGATCAAGTAATTATGTTTACATTGCTATAACATCATACGAAGTAATCTTTATCCTTAGACCATGAGATCATGTTAATTGCTAACACCGGAAGAGTATCTTGATAACATCAAACGTCACACCGTAACCGGGTGACTATAAAGATGGGTTCAGTGCTACGAAGGTGTTATGTTGAGGCTCATGGATCAAGAGTGGAATTTGTCAATCCCGATGATGGATAGATATACTTTGGGCCCTCTCGGTGATATCACATTGAGATAGCTTGCAAGCAAGTGATGTGATCAATAGAATGTTATATCACGGGAACAAGAAAAGAGTGCATGTCCGTAACGAGATCAAACTAGGTATTTGGATACCGATGATCGAATCTCGGACATTTATTATATCAAGAGACAAAGGGATTAAATTACAAGCGTTAAAGGTTCTCATGATCACAGAAGTCATCGTTGAATATGAAGGAGTCAGTATGGACCTCCAGGTCCCGCTTCTGATTATTGATCTAAGAGGAGTCTCAATCATGTCTGCATTATTCGCGAACCGTAGGGTGACACACTTAAGAGTTACCGGACACCATTTTGGAGCACATATGTTTCAGACGAAAGAATTGCAAAGTGTAGGAATTGTTTCGATAGAAACCGGAAATTGTTTCGGGTGAAATTGCAGAAAGTGGTTCTGCATGTGATATTGAAATATTGCAAGGGGTTATATGTGAATGTTTGTTAATTAAAGTAATTAACAAAATTCTGAATAAATTTAATAAAAGAGTTTTATTAAATGAGAGAGCATTAAACTTAGAGAATTTTAATGCATTTAAAGTGGGGACTTTAAAGGGGAATGTGAAGAGGCATTTTAATGTGGAGGGGTTACCACCACATGAATGGGGGAGGTGAGGGGTCACCCCCCATGAGGCGCCGGACATGGGGGAGGGGCACCCCCTCCTCCTATAAAAGGCCCCCTCTTCCTCCTTCTTCCTCACACCTCCTCGTGAAGGATCTCTCTCCCCCTCTAGAATTATTCCCCCATGGTCTCGGATTAGCGAGATACATGTTCTCAGTGGCATTTTGTCTGGAAGGAGTTGCTGCTTTCGCTGGATTGCTGGAGCGAGGAGGTGGAGGTTGTCCGGTGGCTTGAACGTGTGTGCAAGTACGGATGCGCTGCTGAGTTGCGGCGCTCGGACTTCCTCACGATCTTGAGATCGGCAAGTGTACGACTACATCAACCACGAGTTCCTACTCGTTAACAAAACTCGTTGTCTTCGAGGGTAAGTTCTCGATGGATGTATGTCCACCCGTTGCTCTTTACCTAGTAGATAGATCTTGGTGTGTGGTTCTCATCGTAGGAATTTTTTTGTTTTCTATGCTGCGGACCCAACATATAACACACCATATAGTGACTAGATAAGCTTGAAATATTAATACTAAGTGGTAGTACTCATGTACATACATTTTATGGTTTGAGAGATGCGCGAGGCATATCACTCCCCCAAAATGGGATGTTCCATTAAGCACTCGAAAAGAGCCAAAAATATATCATCAAGATGCATTAGAGGCTCAAAATGAAACACACAAGTAAATGATGTGCCAAACACCTAGACATACTTGAATACACAAAATAAGAAAGCATAAGGTACATCAAATACAAACACATACTTGGTACAAAACCAAAACATGCAAAGCGGCAAGTAACTTAAAATATAAATGAGTTAAGTACAAGTTACCGCAAAGAGGCGCATCAGATATACTATAGGGAGATGATAATCCTTATGACTTGGCTTGATACAATATAATATACGAAGATCCCTTAATTCTTCATGCGTTAGCCAAGTCTCCAATGCCCTCCAAAACCACATGTTGATCAAGTTTGAGCTTGTTGGTCGCCAACCAAGTTGGGTCCTAAGAGGTTAGTCACAATAGGCTTGGCAACCCAAATGGTTATTTTCTTGACACCACTTTGAGTTCCAACGAACTTGGCAAACACATTTCCATCCTTATCATTCCCAAGAGAATAATCATCATCAACAATGATAGGGTTAGATAAGGTATCATTTGAACATGAAGAGGCAAAGTGACCCTTCTCACGACGTATGTAGCAACAAGTGCTCCCCTATCTCTTCTTCATTGATATCTTGGCTTCGGGAGCTTTATATTGATTCTTCTTAGGAAGTGGCCTATCTTCAACTTGAGGTTGAGCTTTGGCTTGTCCTTTAAGTTGTGGTCACTTCCCTTATTGCTTCTCACTCAAGTGATTTTTCTTCAATGGACAAGATCTTACATGATGTCCTTCAACCTTGCGCTTGAAGCAAATAATCTTGGCTGAATTATTGACTTGGTCTTGGCCCTTCTTCTTGTTGCTCGTGGAGTTGTTATTGTTATTGGAGTTGAATCCAAGTCCGCTTTTATCGTTAGGCGATTTTTGCACACTCAAAATATTATCAAGTGTGGATTTCCCTTCATGACTCTTTTCCAAGTATTTCTTCAAAGAAAATACTTGGGCCTTGACCTCTTTGATTTCCTCTACATGGTTAGTATAAATGGAAGTACTAGAGGAATTATAAGCTTCATTGTTAGAGCAACAAGGCAAAGCAAGTAATCCAACACAAGGTTTATCAATAGTATGACTAGATGGATTACTAGGACTAGCACATGGCAATAAAGCATTTCAAGTAGAAGTTGTGCTAATGCCCAAAAGAGGCTCACAAGATGTTACCTTAGTGATACTTGCCTCAAGTTCTAACTTTAGCCCATCATAGGAGATTATAAGATCATTATGAGAACTTGAGAGATTTTCATGACTTTCTTCCAATTTCCTATAATTGCTAGTTACTAACTCAAGTTGAGCCCTTAGCTCAACATTATCCTTCAGGGTAGATGCTTCATAAGAGTAGAGTTAGTAGCACAAGAATCATTAATGGATTTTAATTTTCAAGCTCATAAGATTCAGTTTTCGTGTGAGGACACAATTAGTGTGTTGCTCCTTGGCTAGCTCTTGCTTAAGGAGATTGAATCTCCGACTCCCATCATCAAGATGATCCTCTAACTTGTCAATGGTTTATTAGAGGTTTCCATAACGTGTTTGATACAAGCAACAACCTTATTATTACCACGAAGAGAAGTACACAACAAGATCAACTCACGCAAGATAGTAGTAGTATCCTCATCATCATCATCATCATCACTATCATCATTAGAGGATGTGTTGGGAGTCAAAGTAGGAGTTTCCTTTGACCCTCTTGCCATAAGGCACATGTGAGCACGGGAAAATGAATATGAGGATATTATAGAATCTCCATTCATGATTATGTCTTGCTCCATAGTGTTTGATTTCCACTACATTGTTAGATAATAAACAACTAGAGGAGATAGAAACATTTTGTTCATGGGAACAAGACAAATCAAGCATATAGTACTCAGATAATTTCTAGATGATATGCAAGGACTAGCAACATAAGAGGATATAGAATCATTGTTGTAAGAAGTGCGTAAGTCTAAACTCTCTACACCATTAGCATTTATAGAACATGAATCATCAGTGTGAAGAGAAATACCACCATCATCACATATAATTTCTCACTCACGATGCCCTTACCTTGAGACTTGTCAGATGTAGGTGAAGTGGAAGGAATTGAATCTCATCACGGCTAGAGGTGGAAGCAACTTCGAGATCTTCATGATGTGAAGGATAAGAGAGCTCCTCAAAGATACCACCGACCCTATGATAAATGGATCCACCCAATATTTCTTTGAGCTTGGTCCACATCTCATGAGACGACTTCCGCTTTACAATCGTCAAGAACAAATTAACTGTGGGGCTTAAGGATAAATAAGCTCATTAGATACTTGAGCTTCAAGATGTACATTTTTCTCATCCTCTAAAGATAGATTTTGAGGATCCATCGGAGGAGAAAAACCTACATCTACAAATCGCTCTATATTTGGACACAAGCTCCGAAGATTATAAAGCAAGTGATTTCTCCACAGAATATAATTTGTGCCATCAAAGATAATTGTGTCATTGTGCACTATACTACTAGCCGACATCTTTACACTCTAGGTGGTGAAGCCTAAACAAGGAGAGGCCTTGCTCTTATACCAATTTAAAGGATAGAGATGTCGCCTAGTGGGGGGTGAATAGGCAATTTCAAAAGCTATTACGGTTTTGGATTGATAGAATGTGGAATTAAACTAACATTTATTTTACAAGCACAAAACCTAAATACACTAGGCTCAACTAAGTGCACCAACAACAAGTTAAGCTAATAAATATAGAACAAGATCTAAGTTCTTCAAGATCGATGGCTATCACAAGGAAAGTAAGCTCGAGTATAGAGATAATCGAGGCACGGGAAGACAAAGAAGTATTCCCGTGTTCCCTTATAAGTAAGGTATGTCACATTCCAGAGGTGTGGGACTCCATGAAGGATTTCCCAATGCCATGAAGGCTCACCTTCTTATCCGAGTCTATACCACGAAGGAATAAGCCCTTTCCTTATGGCTAGCTTTCTCTACACTCTGAAGATGGAAAGCTCCACAACCACTTCACAAGCTCCACGAAAGAGAAGACCGGGTCTCTTCACAATCTTCCACGAAGAGGACACTACGGTACCAACCGCCAAGACAACTAGGAGGTCACCCTCCATGAGTAACAAGCTCACTGCCTCTCACTCAAACAAATCGTAATGGAGAGCCCAACATTTCGTTGGATTGAAGACATGTATGCCGATAGGGGGTCCTCGAGGCATGTGGAGAAAGGGGGTGTGAGCCGACGGTATTCCAGGATGGTGAGCAGACAAGATTTACCCAGGTTCGAATCCGCCAGTGGTGGATGGATCCTACTCCTATTAGTAATCCAGTAATACGGCAGAGCCGGAAGTACATATTACAAGAGAGGTTTCGCTTGTGCGAGTTGAGGTTGTAAGTTGTGGGTGCCGTAAAGTCTGGTCCCTAGGACGGCTTATATAGATGTCCGGCCTAGGGTTATAGGAGAGACCTATCCGGCTACGATACTGATGACCCACAAGTATAGGGGGTGTATCGCAGTATTTTCGAGGAAAGTGAAACCCAATTTATTGATTCGACACAAGGGGAGCCAAAGAATATTTATAAGCCTTAACAACTGAGTTGTCAATTCAGCTGCACCTGGAAACAATCTTACTCACAACAGTTTATCAGTAGCAATAGTTTTGTAGTAGGAATAGTAAATTAACGGTAGTAGCAAAGTAAAGACAGTAGTAACAAAAGCAGTAAACAGTGGGATTCGAGTGCGGTAGGCATAGGGATGGATGGACGGGCGTTGCATGGACAAGGCAATCCACATAGCAATCAGAACATAGGGCAATTGCAGATAAATAAGATAAAGCATCCAAGTACTAGATAATCCTAGGCATGTGTTCCATATATAGTCATACGTGCTCGCAATGAGAACTTGCACAACATCTTTTATCCTGCCAGCCCGTTTGCAGCGGGGCCTCTAGGGAACTACTGGCAATTAAGGTGCTCCTTTTAATAGAGCACCGGAGCAAAGCATTAACACTCTGTGAACACATGTGATCCTCACATCAAATCCATTCCTTTTCGGTTATCCCGATTTCTGTCACTTCGGGGCCATAGATTCCGGACAACAACGTGTGTATACAACTTGTAGATAAGACCAAAAACAATACTGTCATAATGAATCAATAACATGTTCAGATCTGAAATCAAGGCACTCGGGCCCTAGTGACAAGCATTAAGCACAACAAGTCGCAACAAAGTCATAAATCACTAATAAAAGATACTAGGCACCATGCCCTAACAATCTGATGCCATTACATGAACGATCTCATCCAATCCCTATCATCCCCATAGCCTACAGCGGGGGATTACTCACTCATAGATGGGGGAAACATGGATGGTCGATGGAGAAGCGATGGTGATGATGATGGCGATGATCTCCTCCAATTCCCCATCCTGGCAGGGTGCTAGAACGGAGTTTCTAGTGCTGTTTCGTGGAATCTAGTGGTGGCGGCGGAGCGGAACTCCTTCTGGAAAAACGTCGACCCCCCAGAGTTTTTAGGCTAGAAGGCTTCTTATAGGCGAAGAGGGAGACCGAGGGGGTTCTAGGGCCACCACACCATGCCCTGGCACGGCCAGGCCCAGCCCGCGCCTGGGGGGGGTGTGGCCAGCCTCTGGCCCTCCTCCGTCTCGTATTCTGGCTCCTAGAGTCTTCTGGAAAAATAGCCACTTTGGCTTTTGTCCCGTCCAATTCCGAGAATATTCATTTTCTGACTTTCCTGGAACCAAAAACAGCAGAAAACAGGCAGCTGGCACTGTGGCTCTTGTTAATAGGTTAGTCCAAGAAATCATATGAAAAGTACTCCAAGTGTGGACAAAACACAAGAAAGTGGATAAAACCAAGCATGGAGCATCAAAAATTATAGATACATTTGCAATGTATCAACATCCCCAAGCTTAACTCCTACTCGTCCTCGAGTAGGTAAGTGATAAAAAGAAAGAATAATTTTTGAGGTGACATGCACCATCAAAGGCTTGACCAAAGTATTTGTAAACATTCAAAGCTGGGATCATAGTACTTCAATCATAACATGGAAGACAAAGTTCTAGAAATAAGACAAAGAAACTATGATGCAACATGAAAAGGCACAAACAAAAGATTTATGAATAACAATGCTTTGCAAGGCGTTTGTTTGTTTCACATAAAGAAAACATAGCATAGTGGCATTCAGCTTGTCCCTCATAGAGTAGCAAACAAAAATGCATAGGACACCTTCAAAGTTTACGAGAGTGACTAGATACAAATAGTTTAAAACAAGCAATATCAAGGTATGCACCAATCAACAAGTCTTGGGACAATGCACATAGAACTAAGAATGGCCACTATGCTCTCAAGAAAGTGCTCATAGAATGTGTGCAGACTCAACAAGGAAATGAACAGGTTTTGAAAAGTTTGAAAGGCGTCCAAATGTTGAAAGTATGGTACTCATTAGCTTTGAGCTCTCATTGCCCCTATCACAAGCATCTTTAAATGGTTAAGGTTAAAGTGACACAACTAAGAGGATATGCTTGACTAGTTATAAATCGAAGTCTCATGCCCCTTACTTACGAAGACCGATCCTCATGCTACTCAACTTCAGTCACAAGTAAGCTCTTGTCATTGTAAGTATATACGTATCATAGAGAACCACCAACGGGGTACCCCTTGCACATGATACAGGAGCTATCCCATAATCAAAATGACAAGGCAAGCAGACAAAGAGCATCTCAGCGATCTTTTTATTTACTATGTGCATAGATTTTTATTGAGGATGCTTCACAGAATGCTCATTATGGTTATGCTGCAAGTTTCCACCATGATTAGGCATGGCTTAGGCTAGCGGCTCAGGCGTTTCTCTAACATACATACAAACTCCATGATCTTACAAGTTCCACTTTTATTTCACACCGCCGGGATCCATAAGCAAAGGAACATGGTATCAACTAGGTACTAAGTACCAATGCAATGTTGAAAGCGTTCCCCATGATACATGGTTCTGCTAACTTCAACTCATAAAGCGCAAGCATATATGCAACAAAGAAGGATGCAATGGTTCAGGTTTATTAGATGCAAGAAAAATAAAGTGTGCCATCAAGTTCGTGAGAGCTTTACTAACTAACTTTCTCATAACAAGCAAACATTTTACTCGGAAGAAAACAAGGCATATTGAATATGCACGGAAGTAGAAAATGATGCTAATAGGTAGGTATGGTGGACACTTTGGCAGTATTTGGTTTTAGGGAGTTGGAAACATGAGTACAACATACTCAGTGAAAGTGAAGGCTAGCAAATAGTAAGGGAGCGACAAACGAGAGAGCAATAATGGCCATAATCATGCAGAGCGGCAAAACATCATTGATCAAAGCATAAAGTGATACTACAAGTTGAGAACTAAAGGATCATAAAGGCTTATGGTGACTTGGGATAGTCATAACATGGTGTGAGCATGTGCCAAGTTAACCCAAATAAAGCATCAAAGGAGAATACCACAATACTATGCTTTAATATGCTAAAACAACGCATGATTCTTCCAAAGCACATTAAGAAATCTCAATTGTTTATAACAAGTCATGCTACAGCAAAGAATACTAAGCATAAATCCAAAAAAATATCAAGCATGGCATGACAAAGCATAGGCCATAGTCAAAAACAAGCTCTCTTTACCACTTAAGCATGAGCTTTCCTACTCTTTTCCAAACCAAACCAAACTATTTGAACACCAATGTATGAAAGAGGGGGTCCAACCAATTTATTTAGCAAACTAAGAAAACCAAGCAAACAAAAACCAAAACGGAAAATGAAAAAGAAGACGCTCCAAGAACAACACAACTGTGCATGAAACAATAAAAATGAAGCGTTTGGAAGAAACCTGAGATTTTTATTGATGAAGAAGGGGATGCCTTGGGCATCCCCAAGCTTTGACGCTTGTACTTCTTGGATATTCCTTGGGGTGACACGCGTGGCATCCCCAAGCTTGAGATTTAGTCCATTATTCATCTCATTACTCATTCCTTCCATACACCTGAAATTTTTCCTTCATACAAAACTTCACACAATCTTTATTAGCAACATTAGTGCACTTAAGATAAATAAGTCTTAAGGTTCAGTTCTAACACCAAATAAAATTCCATTAGAACACTAGCTACTATAGCACTTCCCTCAAAAAGCTCAATTCCCCAAAGGAACTCAAAAAGGAACCAACAAGAAGCAAATGCAGAAAATGGCAAAAATCTGTCAAAACAGACCAGCAGGTAAAGACGAATTTTTTCGAAGACCTTCTGTTGCTCAAATCAAAAAGTGTTGAATTATCGAAAGTTAGATAAAAAACTGGGGCAGAAGCACAAAAATTCACGCCTCAAAAAGACGTTCAGATATTTTACACGAATGTTTATGGTGAAGCACATAAATCTGTTTCGGGACAGCAACTTTCCCAATCATTACTTCTCTCTCATTAGAGGTTACTCTTGGCACAAAAAGCAAATAAAAAGGATAAGGAGAGGTTATTACTGAAGCAATAACTTCCAAGACTCAACTAAAACTTTTGGGTTATCTCCCAATAAGTTCTTTTCTTTAACTCCTTTAAGTTAGGCATAAGCAAAAACTAAAATGGATAGAATAGAAGTAAGCAGAGATAACCATGGTGAAAACATTGTTTTGTTCAATGAAATACTTTTGTTAACAAGGTTGATCAGGTCTTGCTACCAAAACAATTCCATATGATACAAAACTTTGTATTCCACTAATGATTATGTTACCTCAGCCTTGATAGCAATAGTCCCAATCATAATAGTTTCAAATTTTTCTCTTGGTATGGGACAATATATTTCTCCAACTTGAATGCCCTCAACATGTTCAATTGAATTCAAACCATAAGTGCTTTCAATCTTCTTGAGGAAACAGACAATGTGTTCATTGAAGGTCACTTTCCCTTGATTACAATTAATAACAGCTCCTGCAGTATTTAAGAAAAGGTCTCCCAAGAATAATAGACATATTATCATCTTCAAGCATAAAAGTTTGAGAGGATGCTCTCGTAAGAAATATGAAGTGAAGTAAAAGAGAGCATCAAGAAGCAAATCCAAAACACATTTAAGTCTAACCTACTTCCTATGCATAGGAATCGTGTATGCAAATAAATTCGCAAAGAACAAAGTGACAAGCATAGGAAGGTAAAACAAGAGTAGCTTCAAAACTTTTAGCACATATAGAAGTGTTTCAATGCCATGAAAACTTCTACAACCATATTTTCCTCTCTCATAATAATTTTCAGTAGCCTCATGAATAAACTCAACAATATAACTATCACATAAAGCATGCTCTTCATGATCTAAAAGCACTAGAGCTTTATTATAAACATTTTCAAAAGAAACCTCAGGAACATAACATTCATCCTCCTTTGGTAAGCATGGAGGACAATCAAATAATGTAAGGGATAAAGAGTTACTCTCATTAGAAGGTAGGCATGGGTAGCTAATCCATTCTTCCTCCTTTTGTTCATCACTCTCCTCCTCTTTTTCATCTAATGAGATTTCAGGTTCATCAATTTCTTCTTCCATAGGATCCTGCAAGGCATTAATCTCTTCCATTTGTGGAAAGCATCTATTAAAATATTCAAGAATATAACCATTTTCATCCTTGTAATTATCAAAGCAAAATTTATGTATACCATAAACCTCATATTTGTAAGGTGAATCATCAATATTTTCAAGCAAACTAGCAAGTTCAAAAGCACCCTTCCAAGCAATAAATTCTTCAATTTGTTCCGCATCGTAAAAGTCATAAATTCCTTTAGCATAGGAAGATATGGTATCATTATCATTATACTCACATTGAAAAGGGAGATGTTTATACCTCTTTTTGCAACGAGATTCATCACAGCAATAAGTAACATTATAAGTAGAGCACACGTTTCTAGCAATGGTATACAATCTATCAATTTGTTCCGATAAGTGTTTCCCTTTTTGTGAAAAGCGGTGTTCCTTATAATAATATTTTTGATCTTCCGTGAACCCACCTTGCCAATAAGCTTCAGTTTCAAAGAAACCAACCATTGACAACAAGCATGATAAAGCAAGACAATAACAGACCACCAAAAATAACAACTAGAGTAGGAACTAAATTTTTTTGTATTTTTGATAAAGAAACAAGCAAACAAGGATAAAATAAACTTAGCTTGAACAATAGTGAATCCAGGTGAACTTGATAAATAAAGCTATGCTCCCCGGCAACGGCGCCAGAAAATAGTCTTGATGACCCACAAGTATAGGGGGTGTATCGCAATATTTTTGAGGGAAGTGAAACCCAATTTATTGATTCGACACAAGGGGAGCCAAATAATATTTATAATCCTTAACAACTGAGTTGTCAATTCAGCTGCACCTGGAAACAATCTTACTCACAGCAGTTTATCAGTAGCAATAGTTTTGTAGTAGGAATAGTGAAGTAACGGCAGTAGCAAAGTAAAGACAGTAGTAACAAAAGCAGTAAACAGTGGGATTCGAGTGGAGTAGGCATAGGGATGGATGGACGGGCGTTGCATGGACAAGACAATCCACATAGCAATCAAAACATAGGGCAATTGCAGATAAATAAGATAAAGCATCCAAGTACTAGATAATCCTAGGCATGTGTTCTATATATAGTCACACGTGCTCGCAATGAGAACTTGCACAACATCTTTTGTCCTGCTAGCCCATTTGCAGCGGGGCCTCTAGGGAACTACCGACAATTAAGGTGCTCCTTTTAATAGAGCACCGGAGCAAAGCATTAACACTCCGTGAACACATGTGATCCTCACATCAAAGCCATTCCCTTCCGGTTATCCCGATTTCTGTCACTTCAGGGCCATAGGTTCCGGACAACAACGTGTGTATACAACTTGTAGATAAGACCAAAAACAATACTATCATAATGAATCAATAACATGTTCAGATCTGAAATCATGGCACTCGGGCCCTAGTGAAAAGCATTAAGCACAACAAGTCGCAAAAAAGTCATAAAGCACTAATAAAAGATACTAGGCACCATGCCCTAACAATCTGATGCCATTACATGAACGATCTCATCCAATCCCTACCATCCCCATAGCCTACAGCGGGGGATTACTCACTCATAGATGGGGGAAACATGGATGGTCGATGGAGAAGCGATGGTGATGATGATGGTGATGATCTCCTCCAATTCCCCATCCTGGCAGGGTGCTAGAACGGAGTTTCTGGTGTTGTTTCGTGGAATCTGGTGGTGGCGGCGGAGCGAAACTCCTTCTGGAAAAACGTCGACCCCCCCCCCGGAGTTTTTAGGTCAGAAGGCTTCTTATAGGCGAAGAGGGAGACCGAGGGGGTGCCTGGGGCCACCACACCATGCCCTGGCGTGGCCAGGCCCAGCCCGCGCCTGGGGGGGGGGGGTGTGGCCAGCCTCTGGCCCACCTCCGTCTCGTATTCTGGCTCTTGGAGTCTTCTGGAAAAATAGGCACTTTGGCTTTTGTCCCGTCCAATTCCGAGAATATTCATTTTCTGACTTTCCTGGAACCAAAAACAGCAGAAAACAGGCAGCTGGCACTGTGGCTCTTGTTAATAGGTTAGTCCTAGAAATCATATGAAAGTTACTCCAAAGTGTGGACAAAACACAAGAAAGTGGATAAAACCAAGCATGGAGCATCAAAAATTATAGATACATTTGCAATGTATCAGATACAGAGTCGGTTATAGAGTACATCTTGAACTACAATTAATTACACAGGCCTAAGTCGGTAAGTCTTCTGGGCCTTGTCGTAGCCGGATGGACTTCCATCTTCTCTCCGTGTCTGGGCTGCCCCTGAAGCAAAGTTCTAACCTGAAGTGGGCCACCTTGGTCAGGGAGTCATAGTGGGTATACCCGAAAAGTGTATCCTCAACACAACACTTATGCAACAATGCAAAGCAAGAACACCAAATGTGTTCAAATTTGTCACTCTGAAATCCCATCAAAGAAACAAGTTCTAGGGACGAATTCAAGAGGAATAAAAAAGGTGGAAATCAACAAAGGACTCCAATAGAGATCCAATGGGTGCCCCTCAGTTAGAGGAGGATTTTATTATTGGGGATTGTAGATCTAGATGAAGGGAATATGCCCTGAGAGGTAATAATAAAGTTGTTATTATCGTATTCCAAGTATATGATAGATGTTTATTTTGCATGCTATAATTGTATTAATTGGAAACGTTAATACATGTGTGTTTAATAAATAAATAAAGGGTTCCAACTTATGCCTCTCTTATAAACTAGCTCTTTGATTAACAAGATGATCAAGGTTTCCAGATCATGGACATTGGATGTTGTTAATAATGAGGTCACAACATTGGTGGAATGATGTGATGAACATTCATCCTAAGTATAGCATTATGATCAAAGTCATTGTGTTTATATTGCTATAACATCATACGAAGTAATCATAGTCCTTAGACCAATAGATCATGTCAATCACTAACACAAGAAGAGTAACTTGATAACATCAAACGTCACATCGTAACAGGGTGACTATAAAGGTGGGTTCAGATACTCCGAAGGTGTTATGTTGAGGCTCATGGATCAAGAGTGGGATTTTTCCATCCCAGTGACGGATAGATATATTTACTCTGGTCCCTCTCAGTGATATCACAATGAGATAGCTTGCAAGCAAGTGATGTGATCACTAGAATGTTATATCACGAGAACGTGAAAAGAGTGCATGTCGGTAACAAGATCAAACTATGTATTGAGATACCAATGATCGAATCTTGGAAATGTAATATATCGCTAGAAAAAGAGATTTAGTTACTAGCGTTAAAAGTTCTCATGATCACAGAAGTCATCGTTGAATGTGTGGGAGTCAGTATGGATCTCCAGGTCCTGCTACTGATTATTGATCGGAGAACGGTCTCGATCATGTCTGCATTATTTGGGAACCGTAGGGTGACACACTTAAGGGATACTGACACCATCTAGAGCAAACGTGTTCTAGAGAAAAGATTTACAAAGTGCTGGAATTATTTCAATGGACACCGAAATTGTTTTGGGTGAAATTGCTGAAATTGGTTCTGCATGTGATATTGAAATATTGTAGGGGGGTTTATGTGAATGTTTGTTAATTAAAGTAATTAACAAAATTCTGAATAAAATAAGTAAAAGAGTTTTATTAAATCAGAGTTGCATTAAATTTGGTGGAAATTTAATGCATGTGAATGGAACTTTGAGTGGAGGCATGTTTATGTGAGTGGAGCTTCCACCCACATGAATGAGAGGAGGTGGAGGGGCTCCTCCATGGCCGCCGGCCATGGGAGGGAATGCCCCTCCCCTATAAAAGGCATCCATCTCCTCCCTCACAAAGCACACCTCCTCGAGAAGGATCTCTCTCCCCATCTAGAATTATTCCCCCATGGTCTCAGATTAGCGAGATACATGTTCCGTGTGGCTTTTCGTCTAGAAGGAGTTGCTGCTTCCGCTGCATCGCTGAAGTGAGGAAGCAGAGGTTGTTCGGTGGACCGGACATGTGTGCGAGCATGGATGCGCTGCTGATGTGTGGTGCTAGGACTTCCTCTCGATCTTGAGATCAGCAAGTGATAGTTGTGAGATTCGACACATTTTTGATGGGTTTTATTGATGGTTTTCTCCCAGATTTGATCGTTTTTTAGCTTTACCTAACACTAATACTTCGGTAGCAAAGAAAACTTGGATTTTAATGTGGGTTTCAGGTTCTAGACGTCAATAGAAGGATATAACTAGAGAAATACAATATTCTGGAGAAAACAAGCAAGTCCCACTTTGGAAGCACGCGAGGGGAGCTCACAGACGGTTTAGCGACCAACTATACGGCGGGAATGACCATATAGTTCCCGCCGTATAGTCAGCGCCGCCTATGTTTTGTCAAAAGGGACAACTTCTGTGAAGGGACGGGGGACAAAAAACGAACACAGCAGCCACCACACCATCCAAAGGGAGAAAGAAGGGATCCGGAGAAGAAAGAGAACACGTTCCTCATCTCGCTCCACGATCTTCAACCTCCTAGCCAATACACCTCCGTATCCACTACTTGTACTTGAGAGAGAGAGAGAGGGATCTCCACCTTGCAAGACTAGGGTTTGAGATTGTTTCTTCCCATCTTGAATTGTGTTGGATATTTTTCAATTCTTATTGTGGATCTCCATGGTAATACCAAGACGAATTCCCTTTATTTGATTATATTGATGATCCATTCTTTTCTCATGTGTGAGTAATTCCCTTGGGCATGGGAGATGTAGGGGATTGGTGAGATGTGATGTGCCTTCATATATTTTCCATTAGTTTGTGATTGATTCTAATTACTATATTATGTGTGCTTGATTATCTGTGGGATGCTTAATGCTTGTTGTCCAATTAAGGGCCCAAACAACATGATACCTTGTTCTACATAGATAAGATCTTGTTCGCTAGTGGACCAGCGACCCCTGGGTGACATAGGGATATCAATGGAAAGCTAGTTTACTCGAGGATAACGAGTAACCACTGTTCTTATTGCATTAGTCCGATCCAAGGAGCTTAATCGCTAAGCGACCTGAAGGGTCTCAATCATCTAGTGTCTAACCATGGTTTTGGTAGAAGGCTAGTAGGATTATTGAAGTTGGGATGAAATCTACCAAGAGGAGTTCCGGCTAATTATGGGTTGCTCGCCTACAAATATATCTATAAGATTATAATTATTACATTCACACTCGTCCACCTGGCACATTCACTATCACTATGAACTGAATCTCCTCGCGCCTTCTTTTACCATCTGTAGAAACCAACAAACAAACAAAGTCATTCTTTACTTTTATGCATTTTATTTCTGAAATTTACATTTTAGTTCTATTTAAATCTATCGCATTTAATCAAAACCCCATTCTTATTTCAATGCTTGCAGTTAATTCACTCGAAGACATGTGGCAACTTTGGGTGTGACAGAGACTTCACCAATAAACACTTTCCTTTGGGATCCCTATGGGATCGATATCTAAACTTCAAAACTAGCTACAAACGATTTGTGCACTTGCAGACATCAAGCTATTTTCTGGCGCTGTTGCCGGGGAGCTAAGCGCTAAGTGTTTGTCTTTTGACATTTCAGGTGTTGCTACTACAAAATGTTCTCCTTAGGAGACCAAGGGTCTACATGTTCTGGTAGGACCTACCTTTCGAATTATATCGAGCGCATGCCTGCTCAGAGGCGCGAAGAAATTATTGAAAAACTTTTAAGATCAAATAAAGTTGAAGTTGAAAACCTGAGTGATATTATGAAAATCATGTCTATTTACAGGACAACTCCTCTGAAACGTGAGAAAACTCTTAGGGAATACAATGCTCCAAGTTCTGAATTTCTTAAACAACCAATAGAGTTCCCTAATCCTGGAGTTAGAGAATATCGATTTGATGGTGGAATTATTAAAATTTTGCACGAAAAACCTTTCAGTGGAAGGAAAGATGAAGATCCAGGAAGGCATATAAGAGAGTTTGACGATGTGATAACATCGCTTGGACCAAAAGGTTTGCCAAGAGACTTCTCTTGTCTTAAATTATTTCGATGGTCTCTTAAAGGTAAATCTCTAGACTGGTTATATTCTCTCCCTCGCCATTACATCAATTGTTGGGAAAACTGCATTACTAAATTCATAAACAGGTTTCTTTCTTTTAAAAAGTTAACTGAACTAAGAAAGAACATAGGACACTTTAGTCAGAAAGTGGGAGAAAACTACCCACAAGCTTGGGAAAGATTCTTTGGAATGATCAATAGTATTCCTAATCATGGCTATTCTGAACTAACAAATTTGGCATTTATTTTACCATGGTCTCAATACTCAATGTAGAAAACTGCTTGACTTCTCAATAGGAGGATCAATAAATACCTTGAATATTAAAGAGTGTTTGGAATTAATGTCTACTAGGGCTAAGAATGATTCTTTATATAATCCTGATTTTGGAATTAAGCCGGAAAAAGGGATGCTTTGAATAACTCCTGATCTTATGCCTAAGGTACGCAAAACTATGAAAGAAAAAGGTATACCTTCTGAACTTGCTAAAGAAAACAAAGAGGATTTGTTACAAGTCTTAAGTGAAGAAGATGAAACTATAAAAGTTTTTCAAGAATTAAAACATCGACAAGTAAAATCTCATAATAAATTGCATAAGCATTTCCAAAAACACAAAAAGATTTTGGCAGAACTCACTGAAAATTATGATGAGATTGGCCAAGAAATAAAACTATTTCATAAGTATCTTAGTATGATTGAAACCCAGTGTGAACAAATAGCATCTGGTTATCAAATTATTCTCCGTGATGATAAAGATATTCCTGTTTCTACTAATGTTGTCACAAGAAGGGGTGCAGTTGTCACAGGACCCTTAGGACCACCGGAATACGAAGCTAAAAAAGAGCGTAAGGAAAAAGCCTTGCTTAAAGCAAGTCAAGAAGATGATACATTGGTGGATCGTCAAGATGAAACTGGGACACAAGAGAAAACCCCAAGAGGATCACAATGATGCATAGGAAGATCATTATGACTCTTGTAACATCCCATCTTTTGCATCTATGATGGTTTAGGAGTAAGAGGCTAGAAATTAGGGGGAAATAAAACTTTTTCTACTTGATTGCATATGAGCTTTGCTTATACTAGATTGCTTGATCACTTGTGTTGTCATGGTAGTGTTTCTTGCTAATCTACATGCTTAGATGACCACCAAAAGTCATCTTGGTTAGTTTCTCCACAAACTAAGGAAATAGCTAAGTCCTATAAATCTAGTCTTGTTCCATCTTTGGAGCTTTGGTTTGAGTAAACCCCTCACCATTTCTACCATGCAAAGGCACCATGTGGTACCATGCTTTGAACACTTGAGAACCCCATCTTAGCCCTGGTTAAACCACAAGCTTAAGCTCATTGCATGGAAGTGTTATCTTCACTAGAGGCCATTTAGTGCATGACCACCTTATTTTGTCCAATGTTGGGACAATCCTTGGAAACACATGGTTGTGATCCAAGATGCAACCTAGACCTGAACATGATCACCTAGCATCCCTATACACCCCCATGTCACCCCCTCTGCCATTGGTGGCCCCAGCTTGACATGGCAAGCCCCCAAAGTGGCCACCTCCTCTACTAGGCCCTAGATCACCAAAACCCTCTCCCCACTCCCCTACTCGTGCTACACCCCTCTATCTGGCCCTGGCACGACCCAACACGTCTACCCCCTCCCCTGCACCACCCAGTCCACCCCATGGGCCTAGACCCGACCGAGAGAGAGGCCCCTGCCACGGGCCGAGCTCGCCCGAGCCGTCTCCCTCGCATGAATTCCTCAGCCCTGCCGCGTCTAGACCCACGCACGTGCCCGCGCCTTCCCTAGGCATGCCCAAAACCCTTCCCTCTCTCACCCGCTGCCCTGGCCACCCCCAACCCACGCCAGCCACGTCAACCAGAGTGCCGCGCTCGCCACGCCGTTTCCCACCCGCCTGGTTCAAAACGGCACCGCACCCCGCCTCGATGGGACCCTACCTTTCCCTCTTAACCACCCCCGGACCGATCTCCGCACTGTAGCCCCTCTGTCTCGCGCCTAGTCACGCGTGACAGCACGCGAGCACCTCGTGTGCACCACCCCTCCCTCTGCAACGCACGCTCCCGAGGCGAGACGGTGCGACCAGCTGCGCCCCATGCTTTCTCTCGCTCAGATACGCAATCCCGCCGCCGGCCACAGCCTATCCCTGCCCTGCTACCCCTCTCTCCACCCCCTCCTACACCCGGTGCACCGTGGGCGCACCCACTCGGGCCTTAAAGCCCCAGATCACCTCAACCCCCGCGCCCCATGCCACACAACTCCTCTGCCATCTCCACTTCACCCCCAGAGCAGAGCCGAGCCTGCTCGGCCCCTGCCGTTCTCGCCACCGCCGCACCGTCATGACACCGTCGAGCACGGTAGAGGTTGTCGTCGCTGATCTGCCCCTCCGCCCTGCCCTCCCTCTCGAAAATAGCCCTAATCCCCCTTCTCTGGCTGCTTCTCGTCGACATGTACACCGGAGCTGCAAGGAAGGCCGAGAGCACCGAGCCGCACCGTTGAAGCCACGACGCATCTAGCCACCTGAAGCCGACGTGCCGCCCCTCGTTCGACTTCCCGTCCTCGACCGCATCGAACCACACCGTCGCCAACCCATTTCTGCCCCAGGGTAAGCCTCCCCGCCTCACGGGTGTCCCGCTAGGGTTTCCCCTCGTCGGCGTCGAGTCCGACAAGGACGACGAACCCAGGCCGTCAGATCTACTTTAGATCCAACGGTCTGTAGAGCCCCGTACCCCTTCGCCCCCTCTGTGCCTATGACATGCAGGCCCCATCGCGGTTTTTAAACCCCGGTGCTCCCGCGCACGTGCGGCCGAGCCGATGGGCCGTCCCAGCCCGGAGCAGGCCTCGACCCTAGGCCACTAAACCCCTCCCTTTTATTTAAATAGCCAAATTAATTCCTAGAATTAGTTCTGTAGCTTTAAATCCACCAAAAATTATCTGTGTAGTATTTTGACTTGGTCCAAATTTTGTAGAGTAGCCTATGTAATTATGTTCTGTATGGCACTAGTAGCTAGTCAAAATACCCTTTGTGCTTTTACTGGGAATTTTAGTGGTAGAATTATGCTGTTTTGAGTATTTAATCTATAACAATAACTCTGGAACTCAGAAAAATGTGAAACCAATTCCCAGGCCTTTCCTGTGAACATACTACTTAACAAAATTAAAATCATCCAATTTGGATGTGTATAGCATCTGTTCTTATTTTCACAAGATATGGATAGGAGGTTGTTATTTAAATTCCAGAGGTTTTTGTGAATCTAATTTTGGGATGAAACCAACTCCCAGAGTTAGGCCTATGTTAATACCACTTACTCCTGGAAGGGCATAATTTTTGGATCAGAAATTATGCCCTGGGAATTTTAGTACTAGATTCAGTACTGTTTTCAGTATATTAATTGTTAAAAATCAACCCTAAAAGATAAAAACATGAAACCACTTGGGTTGGCTTGGTATTCTCTGTACCTACCCATATATGTAATTTGTAGTCACTGTTCACCAACTTGTTTTGGTCGAGTCACCTGATTGTGTGATAATATAGTCTTTACCATTAAAATCACCAAATAAGTTTGGGTTAACCTTTTTGATTGATTCCAGTGGCATTGTACTGCTAGGATCTGTAGCTACATTTGTTTGCTTTTGTTTGCTCAGTTGAGCATATTTTCTATACTGATGGTGTTGTTTGTCTTATGGATGATGATTGGTGTTGTGGTTTGATTATTTTCCCCTTTTGCAACGATAGATACGAACGAGGACGAGTTTGAGGAAGGTACTTGGGAAGATTTTGAGGAAGAGGACCAGGAACAAGCTGCCAATCAAGGCAAGCCACCTACAAGTTCATGAGACTTGTCCCATCTTTATTTTATGCATCTTGTTTTACCTACTTTTACTAATGCATTGTTTTACTCGATATATTATTATATCTATATATTATGGTGTTGGTTTGGATCCACCAAACTTATGCCTATGGTACTGTTAAGTACTCCCCCTTGGTATTACCTATCCCTTCCCTAGTAGTTAAGGTGGTTTACGATACCACAACCCCTTGGAAACCCCGGTTTAGCCTATCAAAAACCCTAGGTTGGGAACCTGATGGCAAGGAGGGTTTTTACAAAGGTTTTGGACAGAAAACCTTGGCAAGTGGGACTTGCCGAGTGATTTTAAAATGAATTTGGTTCTGTTCTACAAGTGGTGGCACTAAACAAGGAGTTGAAGGAAAAAATTTTATCGAAAACGCACCCGGTTCTTTGCAGTCTAGCTATAACAACTACCCCGTGCAACCACACTACCCCTATATGGGAAGGGGCTTGACCCGAAAGTGGTCCTCTCTGATGCAAGTGTCTCGCAACTACTACAGGGGATCGTGATCCCCGAAGGCTGGGCCTTCTCCCGTAAAGGTCCATGTGGGACATCGACTTGGAGAAGGAACGTTACTATGAGCCCCTCATTGAAAGCACCCACTGTGTGAAGTGTAAAATGCGCTCTGGTTGGTCCTTGCTACCAGATGTCCCAGTTTTGAGGGGAGCAATACTCATAGGGTAGGCGCTTGTGTTAAGATTGGATTATCCCGAAGGTCTCGTCCGGTTATCCAAAACCCGCATACTAGTGTATGACGATCCGTGACTATTCGCGGCGGATGTATCGGATCTTGTGGGGAAAGTGTACAACCTCTGCAGAGCGTAAATCTATTCGAATAGCCATGTCCGCGGTCATGGACGGGTTGGACAAACTTCTGTAGAGTGGTGCTGGTTTTGGTTTATAAAAAGGTTTTCGAAAAAGATTCGTCCATGGGATGGTCGGAGGGCATGGAGGATGGACCATGGGATGGTCGGACCTAGTTGAAGTATTGGTCATGGGATGACCAAGGTGAAAGAGATAAAAAAGGGTGATCCTATCCTAGTAGTTCAAGTTTTTCCCCAACTACTTTACACCTAAAAGTTTTATAAATAAGAGATGTAGTAGTGTAGAGTTTATATCCTTAAGAGATACTACTCTTACAAATAGCCCATTGGAGCCATCCTATCCACAACCATATTGCATACTCTTTGATCATTCCCTTGTATGGTGGTTTGTGAGTACATTCAAAAGTACTCATTGGCAATGTCCATGGCTATCAACTTGGCCAGATTATGAACAAGATGAAGGAGATGATGGAGGGTACGACGACGACTTTGCGAACTAGGGCGTTACTCTGAGTCGGGCACCTGTTGGGCTATGGCTTGACTCGGGACCCCCGCGTTTAGTAGTACCGCTGCTTTTATCTATTTGTGCCCATGGAGGCAAGTTGTAAGACTATTATTGTCAGACTTGTTGTAATCATACTGTAATGGATGCGTGTAGTTTGATATCATGTCGATTATGCTCCACGATGCACTGATCATGGGATCGTGGTCGTTTGCATAATTTGGTAATCTCGGGTGAAAATTCGGGGTCGCCCCAACTCTGATGCAGAAACGGTTGATCCAAGAGAAGATAAATAAACAAGTAAAGAGGATGAAGTTGTTGTGGTAGAGAAGAATAAAAGCGATAAACAACAACAAAAGAAAGCAACAAAAGATCCTGACCCCCCAAAAAAGGTAAAAGACAAGAGTAAGTCAGGTGAGAAAAAGCATCCTTATCCATATCAAAAAAAGAAAGCACCGGATGAGGTAATTTATAATTCTTTTACAAAGGCACTTAGTGACCTTCGTCTGAAAATTCCATTTGTGGATGCAATCAAAGTCCCTACTTATGGTAAATTCCTTCATGATATTCTTAGTAGAAAGAAAGAAATAACTGAAACTATTGCTATGGTAACTAGCTATCCTACTAACGGGAAACTATTATCTAAGTCTAGAGATCCCAGAATACCAACTATATCATGCTCAATAGGTAAAACAGATATTCATAATGCCTTATGTGATCTAGGAGCAGGAGTTAGTGTAATGTCATACTCCCTCTATAAAAGATTATGATTAGGGGAGTATTCTCCTACTACTATCACTTTACAGATGGCTGACAAGTCCACTAAACAACCTGTTGCTATGATTGAGGATGTCTTACTTAGGATAGATGGGCATGTTATTCCCACTGATTTTATCATTCTTGAAATGCCAGAAGATGAAAGATTATCTATAATACTTGGAAGACCCTTCCTCGGTACTGCAGGTGTGTCAGTAGATTGTGTGCAGAAGAGAAGATAATCTTCAATGTTTATGATGCTGAAATCATCCGATATTTTCCAAAGAAGCTAGAAGTAGGGGAAAGATATGTTCCGTTGGCAAAACGAGTTCATGAGGTAAGTACCATTGAAAAGGGGCAACCAAAGGTAAGAATTCGAGAAGAGAGAAAAGGATGAGTTATTCAACCACTCTTAATAAATGCTTGATGGGAGTCCACTCATTTTCGTCAATTTAGTAGATTAGAAAATAAAAAGTTCATCGTATTCCCACCACTTTTTCACAGACATTCTTGCGGAAGCACGCCCGTGAAGATGCACCTGTCAAAAAGTAGTAGAAATATTGATTGAATGAGTAGAAAATAATAATACGAATACAAGTTTGATTTTTCTATTTATAGAAGCTAAAATGTTGCTTTTAATATGCTAATGTTGGTCGACAGTTTTTACTATTAATTTTCTATTAAAAACTTGGTACTTCGCTATGTTATGGAATAAGAAGGTATCCTCGAAGAAACAGAAAAAAAATTATGGTTACTGATGGTTTAACGACCAACTGTACGACGGGAATAAAAATTCCGGCCGTATAATTCCGGTCGTATAGTTATCTTTGGCATCAACAAATTTTCATCGAAGACACAGCCAGTTTAACGACCAACTATATGGTGGGAATAAAAAAATTCGGCCATATAGTTCTGGCGGTATAGATGTCGACACCTTCGTACAAAAATTTCTGAAAGGTACTGAGAGTTTAACAACCAACTGTATGATGGGAACAAAAATTTCCAGAGGACGAGCAACATCTAAGCTTGGAGGAGTTGATAGTTGTGAGATTCGACACATTTTTGATGGCTTTTATTGATGGTTTTCTCCCAGATTTGATCATTTTCTGGCTTTACCTAACGCTAATACTTCGGTAGCAAAGAAAACTTGGATTTTAATGTGTGTTTCAGGTTCTGGATATCAACATAAGGATTTAACTAGAGAAATATAATATTCTGGAGAAAACAAGCAAGTCCCACTTTAGAAGCACGCGAGGGGAGCTCACAGATGGTTTAACGACCAACTATACGACAGGAATGACCGTATAGTTCCTGCCATATAGTCGCCACCGCCTCTATCTTGTCAAAAGGGACAACTTCAGTGAAGGGACAAGGGACGAAAACAGAACACAGCAGCCGCCACACCATCCAGAAGGGAGAAGAAGGAGAAGACGTTCTTAATCTCGACCTCCTAGCCAATACACCTCCGTAGCCACTACTTGTATTTGAGAGAGAGAGAGAGTGATCTCCACCTTGCAAGACTAGGGTTTGAGATTATTTCTTCCCATCTTGAATTGTGTCGGATATTTTTCAATTCTTAGTGTGGATCTCCACGGTAATACAAAGACAAATTCCCTTTATTTGATTATATTGATGATCCATTCTTCTCTCATGTGTGAGTAATTCCCTTGTGCGTGGGAGATGTAGGGGATTGGTGAGATGTGATGTGACTTAATATATTTTCCATTAGTTTGTGATTGATTCTAATTACTATATTATGTGTGCTTGACTATCTGTGGGATTCTTAATGCTTGTTGTCCAATTAAGGGCCCAAACAACATGATACCTTGTTCTACATAGATAAGATCTTGTTCGCTAGTGGACCGATGACCCCTGGGTGACACAGGGATATCAATGGAAAGCTAGTTGACTCGAGGATAACGAGTAACCACTGTGCTTATTGCATTAGTCCGATCCAAGGAGCTTAATTGCTAAGCGACCTGAAGGGTCTTAATTATCTAGTGTCTAACCATGGTTTTGGTAGCAGGCTAGTAGGATTACTGAAGTTGGGATGAAATCTACCAAGAGGAGTTCTGGCTAATTATGGGTTGCTCGCCTACACATATATCTATAAGATTATAACTGTTACATTCACACTTGTCCACCTGGCACATTCACTATCACTATGAACTGAATCTCCTCGCGCCTTCTTTTACCATCTGCAGAAACCAACCAACAAACAAAGTCATTCTTTATTTTATGCATTTTATTTCTGAAGTTTACATTTTAGTTCTATTTAAATCTATCGCATTTAATCAAAACCCCATTCATATTTCAACGCTTGCAGTCAATTCACTCGAAGACCTATGACAACTTCAGGTGTTACAGAGACTTCACCAATAAACACTTACCTTTGGGATCCCGGTGGGATCGATATCTGAACTTAGAAACTATCTACAAAGGATCTGTGCACTTGCAGACATCAGCAAGCGATCAACTACATCATCCACGAGTCAAATCTCGTTACACTTTGTCAGTCTTCAAGGGTATGATCTCTATGGATGTATATCCACCCGTTTCTTGTATCTAGTAGATAGATCTTGGTGCTTAGTAGTTCCCATCATAGGAATTTTTTGTTTTCTATGATGCGAACCCAACAGTGGTATCCGAGCCTGATCTATGCGTAGATGCTTTGCATGGATAGTACACATAAGTGTATGTGGGCAATGATGATCATATTATTCCATCTCATATGTATTTTGGATATTGGTGGCAAAGTGGGATGAAGCGGCCCGGACTTACTTTACATGTCCTCACACATGAGACATGTTCCACGCTTGACATGCAACTAGTTTTGCATAAGTGGCTAGCAGGTGTCTGTCTCTCCTACTATAGTCAATATCTGATTTACAACGAGTTGCTAATAATTTGGTTATCATCGTTGTGGTTCCATGTTCGTAGGTAAGACCGGTTCTATCTTCGAAATCCCTAAGCAACGTAAAACTAGCAATTGATAAATTAGAGGCGACTAGTTTAGATTGTTGATGGGCTAGTGTCATGATATCACTACAAGAAAAGTTGGCTTTTACAACGGACGATTTTCGTGGTTGAAGGCCCGTTTTTCGTGGCTAAAAAGTCTTCTACGACAGATGCCCATCGTGGCAAAAGCCCCGCCACAAAAGAATCTACCACGTTTTTTCCTGACCGTGGCGGATCGCACCCTTCAGCCACGAAAACTTGTTCCGTTATAGATCTGTTCGCCACCCGCGTTGACTGCTGACGTCATGCAAAATGCTACGTGGCACCCGCTGTTAACGGCTGGTTACCGCTGTTAACAGCCACGGAAACCGTGGTAGAAGCCAGGCCCAGCCAAGGCCTGCTCATAATTAAGTGGGCCAGCCCATCAAGAAAGCCCAATAAGATTACGGCCCATTACTGTTTTGCTCGACAATGTTTGAAATGGGTCCAAAGATGTGGCCAGCAGCGGCCCATGAATGTCAGGCCTGTTACTGTTTCGGCCTACAAAAGCCCACACTTTTTGAATACTGTGCGGCCCGTTAACAGGCTGCGTCAAGTAGGCCCGATACTGTTAAAGCCCACGGTCAGCCCGTCACTGTTCTCCCAGCACGTCATGGGCCGCCTACGAACGACCCACTTTTGAGAAGGTCCGACACTATTCTGGCCTTTTACTATTCTGGCTCGTTATTGTTCTGGCCGTTTACTATTTATGTCCTTTACTGTTGTGGCCCTTTACTGTTCTGGCCCGTTACTGTGTTGGTTGCCCCTCTCTGGCTTGTTACTATTCAGGACTGTTACTGTTCTGGCCTATTAGTATTTAGGCATGTTACTGTGCTGGATTTGCCACTGTTCTGGTCTGCTGGTGTTTTGTCCTGTTACTGTTTAGGCCTATTACTGTTTTGGCATGTTACTGTTTCAACCTGGTAATCTTTCGGCCTGTTACTGTTTCGGCCTGTTACTGTTTCGGCCTGTTACTGTTTTGTCAGGTTGCTATTTTAGCCAGTTACCGTTGCTGTTTTGGTCTGTCATTGTTTTGTCATGTTACTGTTTTGGCCAGTTACCGTTACTGTTTCGATAACTCTGAAACCTGATAGACCTGGCTAGCGCAGTTATGGTACATCCATGCGTGAACAACGTCAACTAAATGCCTACATGGCCTATGCGAGTTATCTAGATTTTACACCAGCTGCAAACTTCTTAAAAATATTACGAAATATGAACAAAAGGGAAAGAAAATTCAGCACTTCAGTTGCAAATCAAGTTGATAGCAGAGTCCTCAATTTTCTTTCTCAATCCATCAACTGCATCTCCCTTTGAGCGTGACAGCTACATTGGAAAACCACCTTGAGATATGATCTTGTAGTCCCCTCTTTGGTGGCGATAGAAATAATTGCAGTCTGAAACTAACTAATAACAAGTTAATATAGCAAAGAATACAAACTACTCATAGCTAAGAATGAGCCAGATAGGAATTATAACTGCATAATACAAACTTGTAGAGCAGGAATGCAAACCATGAATGAACTATATAGTAGAGTATAGTTATGTCATTGCCTAGGACGAATTAGAACCAGATACGAGATATAATGGTGTGGCTTGTGAACCTGTAGAGTAGGACAAACAAGCATCAGACAAGTATGCCAACAATGAAATGAGCAATCAAACAAAGTGTTTCTTAGAATTTCAGTATAAACTAGCCAGGTTATTTCAGCACATATATATGGAAGCAATGGTATCTCCTAGAATGCAAGAGACATTGGGTGACTCGATATTTGCGGTGAGCTACACAATGGCATACAATCTGTCATAGCTAAGAATGAACCACATAGAAATTATGACCGCATCATACTAGAACTTGTTGAGCAGGAATGGAAAACACGAATGAACTATATAGTAAAGAATAATTATGCCGTTGATTAGGACGAACCCGCACTAGATACAGAAAATATATAATGACATCACTGGTGGACCTGTAGGCTATGCAAACCAACATGTTCAGTGTTGCCTTTTTGAGCTCTACACAAAGAAAATGAAAATAGTCAGTGTTGCAGCTTTTGCAGAACCAGATGACAACAACAAAATTATAATTGAACTAGTATGAAGAGTATGAACGGGTACCAAGAGCAGAACGATGCCAGGGAGGAAATAATAGCAGGAACTTAGCTCAGGAATAACCAGATAGAGTTAGTAACTGTGTAGCAGGGAATCCACACTAATATTTTCCATTGACATTACAATTTGCTAGAACTACACAATAGCAGGCATTTACTGGTGTACGGAGCAGCTAAGATAAGAACATGTGCATGACAAAATAACAGACATGTGCATGACTTGATATTTGTAGAGCAGCGAATGCAAACCAATATGTCTAATGACATTGTATGTACTAGCATGAAGGACATGCATGCTCAGTGACTTGTATGTACTAGCATGATTACAAAAATGCAGTTCACCGCGACAGGCTTGAATCTGCTATACCGCTAACAAATCAAAAACGGGTTGGAGATTTGGTTAACCTTGGTCGGAGAGGCGTCTAAGCATCATTGGTACCGTGCGAGTGACGTCCAGGTCACCGAGGGTGTTGCGGTTGCGGTGGCTGTTGGTGTCGGGGAAGCAGATCTTGGGCGATCGATGTCGGCTTGAAAGCGGTGGACGAGAGCATCGCTGAGGCAGATCCGGTGCAGTGAACGGTGACGGCCGTGCAGCTGGTCTGGAGCGGTGGACATGGAACTCTTTGAACTAGATCACGCCCTGTGGACACCGGTGAAGCGGATCCGGTACGGTTAGGTAGCTTTCGGCGGCGAGGAAGCAGACTGGTGGGTGAGCGTCGGTGAAGCGGCTGCGCGGCGGTGCACGAGATCGCAGCTCAAGCCGGTGTGCGCGGTGGTCGTGGAGGGGACATATGACCTTGGGATTTTTGGGAGGGCCGATAGGAAAAACTAGGGGAATCGGGACCATAGAGTTGAGCATAAAAAATAATTACGATCGTGCCCCCAAGCTACCGACTTTAGCATGCCCATTTGTCATCTGAATAATGGGTAGATTTGGAATTTTAAATTCTAAAGTTTTTGAAACGGAAGGGCACAAAATGCTTCAAGGTAGGTGTGTGGTTTTGCCGCTCGATTGAGAATTTGAATTTGGCTTGCGCCCATCTAATAATAATAATAGAAAAATGGTACTCCCCGGTCGGTGGGATATTTTGGCTGAAAGTTTTTGAAACGGTGGGGCGGGAAATGCTTGGTAGGTGGGTGATTTTGCCGCTCGATTGAGATTTTGAATTTGGCTAGCCTCCATCTGCTAATAGAAAAAAGGTAGTAGATCGTACGCTATCTGTCCAGGAATTCAAGGCCGAGAGTCAGATCAACTGATCATCCATAAACTTTTTTTGCACAGAAACTTGGATCCCTTCCATTCACACAGCATAGGCGGTAAATTTTGCCGCTTGAATCAGATTTTAAATTTGTCTAGGGTCCATGTAATAATATAAAAATGGTACTGCCTTGGTGGGTGATTTTCCCTGAAAATGTTTGAAACAGAGGGGGTGCGAAATGCTTCAGGGTCGGTGGATTATTTTCCTGCTCGATTACGATTTTGAATTTGGCTACCGGCCAAGTTTTTATTACTAGAAAAAAGGTTATGTAGTTCGAACGCTGGTCAGGAATTTAAGGCGAGACTCACATCAACTCATGCCTCCGATTCAAATGGGTAGGCGGTAGGTTTTGGCGGTCGATAGTGATTTTGAATTTAGAGATTGTCCAAAGAATAATTAAAAAATAGGCCGTTCTCCCTCTATTTCAGGGATCTAAGTAAGGGAGAGTGATTATCTACCACGCGTATGAAAATGCAGATCTCCGATACAAGAATTTTTTTTAACATAACAACAAACAAATGTCTGAATTAGCTCTGATTCAAGCATGTGAAAATGGTGTGCAACCAAGGTCTAGTAATTATTTAGGTGTCGACACAGACTCTTTTATAGGAAGCACTAACTAAATGGTAGTACTAATTTAGATCAAATAAAAAGCCTGCCACAGTTCCATCAGCTACCAAAACAAACAAATATCAGACTACAACTCCAAATAACACAACCTGGAAAACACATGCTTGCCCAAATAAGCCTTGCTTGTTCATCTGAGTGTTATTTTCATCTCCTTGATGTTGCAGTCTGAATCAGCTGTGTTGCTGACAGGACTTCCTTTTCGTTTCTTTGATTTAGCACTCTGAATCACGTCGGTTGCTGAAGGAAATGAACAAAATGATCAGCAAAATCATAGGTGTTCAAAAATGCAAGGGTTGCACATGAATGACTGCACTAACCAGGTGTCATAATGTAGGGATGTAAAGTACACACCAGCGTTTACGAGATCTGAACTTCTTAGACTTCATGCTGCTGAGATCTAATTCGAATACTCCCTCCTTCGCCCATATAACCACCATTTCTCTATCCTCAAATGCGCAGAGTAACCTTACTGCATCTTTCCCACAATATGCCCATGATTTTTCGAGCCAAGGAGAGTATCCAACTCAACCTTTATATGAGGCACCCAAGCTTCCCATTTGCCTATTGATGATCTTGCACTGGACCACGGTTTAGACTGAAGTCTCTTATAACCGAAAGGGCAACATCTCCATTATGCCCCTTAGCCAAAATTGCATCTGGAAATATCATGTGTCTCATGGGGGCACTCAATATAACACAGTTTCGTTGTCACGTTATCGAAGGCAATTATATATCTAGAGTTCATTGTTGGCCAGTACAAAATGTCCCCTATGAGAGTTGATGGCCTGCGATCAATCTTAGCCAGCATCTCAACAGGTTCAATCCAGTCCTCCCATTTTCCTAACTCTGATGAGTACCTCTGCACCAGTGCTTGGTTACCATTGGTTACTATCCAAACAACCCAGAAATTGCTGCAACAGTGTGAAGACAATTGCCCATGATTTCTCGAACAGAGAATTGTGCCGCTATCATACTCATGTCTCCGCCAAATTGGTGGTTCTAGTATCACTGTTTCACTTCCACTGATTGGATGCCATGCCTTTATCATGTTAGACCCTTGCGGATAATGAAGTAGCACCCTACCATTGCAACATCTGAGTACATATGGTTTGTAGGCTTTATGCACTTCCACCAGCATGTTCAGCTTATGGAAGATGGATTGGTCAAGATTATGATCTGTTAAGAATCGAGCGTCCTCGGAGTTGTTGGTGAAAAACCCAAATAATGGCATTCCTCTATTGTGTGATAGGGTTAGCCTTTTGAAATCGTTGCTTCACATGAAGTCCATCCAACATTTTTGGGCGACTGATGCCCTCAGTATACAGGATGGGTGCGGAGGAAGCCTGACAAGAATCTGACCAAATACATCGCCTGGCAAGTCATTGATTGTTGCATATGTTCTTCCACCGAAGCTTGTGGGATGATGCAAATAGCATAAGTGCATCATCAGAATTAAGTAAACAGCACAATGCACAATGCAGAACCCTAAAAAAGAATTAAGTAAACACCACAATGCATCATACATTTTGACAGGAAAATTTATCATCGAAATTTCCTAAACTGCACCCATCTGGGAAACTACCTAAAAAGCAGAGTCTGTCAACAAAATAACCTAAATAGCACAAGTAATCAACCAGAGTAGTACGAAAGCACCGCAAAATGCTTCAGCATGTTGAACTGGGCAAAGGGAATGAAGAACTTTTTTTAGGTCATCGGGGAGGACAGAAAATCCTCCACCTGAATTTTCTAGTTTTATCATAAATAAGAGGAGAAAAAACGGACGCAGCTTCAGTGACTTGGTGAACCCAAGTCTTAAGGTGACTTGCCCCAAGATCCATCTTCCATCTTAGATCAAACGTATGACAGTAGTTCAGATTTTGAACTAAAAAGTGAAACTATTCGAAAAAAATGACAAAAAATCAGTAAATCATCGGTGCCTAGGTTTGAATCCTGTGAAAGTTTCATCCCATTCGGATCACTAGTTTGTGATTAAATAGATTTTTATGTTCCCAGTACTACTAGTTTAAACTAATATCCACTACGTCCAGAAAAACCCCAGAGCAGAATACACAAAAGAGGGAGGAAGTCAGGGAGACAAAATCCAACACAGAACTTACAATGGGGTCGACGAGTTCTGAGCAGATGGAGCAGGCGCCGCCAAGGAATGACGAGCCACAGCCATTGACGCTGAAGAAGCACGACCATGAGCTGACACATTCCTAGCATCCCACGCAGCCATCACTTAGGCAGCGGCAGCCAACATAGCCGAATTTGTTCCAGCAGCAGCCGACGAGGATTTCGACTGCACCTCCACCGCTTTCCAAGCATCACTCAACACTTCCCAAGACTCTGATGCGGTACAAGCATCAGCCTCCGCATCCGCTTCACATGTATCCGCTGGTGCTACTTCAGCATCCACCTTTGCTTTACAAGCATCCGCTAACACAGCAAATGCATCCACCAACGCTGATTCCATTTCCTGTAAACGCCACGGTCTTATTTAGATTGCAATGCCCAAAAATAAATGCATTATATCCTTCAGAAAGCCTGTAATGGCTGGAGGTTGGGGACGTACATACCAGCGAACGGCGGTGCGGTGGTGTTCAATGGTGGAGCGACGGGGACAGTCTGGTTGAGGGAGGGCGGCCAGGCGGAGAAGATGACGATGAGGTCGAGGGGCACACGACTAAGCTACCTCAAACTCAAAACTAACTTTCGCCCCACTATTTTTTTTATTTTTTTGTGAACCCCGCGTTTTTTAGGGGAAACCATGGCTGTATGAATAGTAGCAACCACACGACTGATAAAAGTTTGTGCACTTGTGTTGCTTAGTTTCCCGCCTATAGACATCAAGTTTGTGCACTTATTCGTGTGATACAATCAATTGCGGGTAAAATATTCCAGGTGGTAGAAGCCTGCCCTTTCTATGACATCAAGATCTAGAGTTCAAACATCGACCTGAAATTCTACAATCTACAACTACAAGTTTTGGTTTACTACCAGAAACATGCTAAAAAATCACTCGCAACTGGCATTAACATCATCATTAACAGATCTCAGAAGAAAAAAATTAAAAGATAAAAACCACCGCAAGTTCTAATAAGATGACTGTTGTTGCCAAATATAGTCACATAAAGCCAGGTCCAATATATATATGTCATAATAGTACATCAAATATATAGATTCGTGGACACCACACACCAGTAGAGCAAAAAAACAGTTATAGTACCTGACTTAACAAACAGTCATCCTGACAAGAGACCCAAACCCTTCAAAAATGAAAGTAGAGCGGTCAATATGGTTTACATATTTCCTCATCTTTTACAGGATTAGGACTGTATGGGCGTGGAGAATCTCAAATTTTTGTCAGGGTCTCATCTGCTTCTAGAGCCGAATTGAAAAGACTGTTAGTTCGCATTCCCACCTGTTCCAAGATCCGGTCATACACCTGGCCAATCCGCTCGTCGACATTCACATCAGGCAACTCGGGGACTAAGTTGTCATCCACGAACTTTTGAAAATCAACAGCAGCATCATGAGCAACTGAAATTGATGTATTCCATCCTACAGTCAAATCAGCTTCCGATTAGTGGATGTGGACACTTCTTCCTTTAGGCGCCTAATATGTTCGTCCTGGTGTTTCACTTTCTCTTGAAGGCACAAAATCATGTGTCTATGAGCTTTGTATTTCTCTCGGAGACGGGAAATTTTTAAATCCTTGTAGTGACCAGCACCATTACGCCATGAGCAATATGAGTAAGGTGGAAACTGCAGATAACAAATCCAAAATTAAACCAGATTCTCATTTCAATAAAATAAACCAAATTCTCGTTTCACAATTCAAATCCAGCTGCACACATCGTGCAAGCTCCATAGTGGTACCGCAAATGGCAAATAACCAGAGAGACATATTTCCCAAATATGGGAAATAGAACCAACATGAAAAGGGCCGTACTTCAGGGTTTGCCTTCTTAGCTAGCACATGAGCAGTCCTGGCCTTAGTAATAAGTGGCAACAGATCAGAATGACTTTGTTTCTGCAAATCATGATACAACAAAAATGATCAGTATATTTTAGGGGACATTTTAAGTAATAAAGCGCTCTTTATCGAAAAAAATGTTTTCGGGGACAAACCATGGGTTACTGAAATTCAAAGCAGCTTGATACATAAAAACACTTGTCACTCGATAATGCCTCCTCCACGGGTGGGATATGCGCATGATGCTAAATGAAATGCAGCAAAACCAGTAAATTTTAGGAAAGAACACATCAACTTCGCAATGCAAAGAAGGATACGTGCATTAATCTGATGCCAAGGATTGGGCGTGTTTCCCTTTAACGAACAATATGATTTAAAGAACACAGCAATGCAGGACACCGACAAACAACAATATTTTTATGAACGATATGCAGCAAATTACATCTGCATTGTTCAGCAGAGGACCGTTCTGTGAAATAAAGCCAGGGGGCAAGCTTCCCATCCTCAAAAGACTCTTCTTGGCAGCATATACTTACCTATTTTTAGTGGACCTTATAACTAATTCCATGGCTACATCCATGGTGATCCCAGCTTCCTAATGTGGCATATAGATCTACTATTTCAAATAGCAATCACCTAAACAACCATCCAGATGGTTGCAGACTCACCGGAGATTGCACTGATGCGATAGAAAGGTGGACGCTGCTGGGTAAAGAAGGTGCGCGACGGGAGAGGTGCACAAATGTGCAAAAAATATAGTGATACTCGTATATAGATAGAGATACTAGTAACACATAAACCAGATCAATTAGTAGTAACCACAAACTCCGAAAGGGCTGTAAGCAGACTGTCAACTACTCCCATATTAATTAACCTAGTGTAATTTAACGTGGCAGTACTATGAGATGGTGAGTACTAGTAAACAAAAGGGGATTACTTAATTATTAGTGGAATCTACAGCCAGCCACCAAAAGCATCATGAGCATGCTAAATATCTAGATTGCAGACCATACTTTGTTAAGAACCTAATGTCCAGCTCTAATTACCCAAATCTAAGAGCATCTATCCTATTTACGACTGAGTGCAGTGAGTTGGAGACATCCGTTAACTCTGCAGCCATCTCCTCGGCATGCATCTGATGGTGCTCCTGCTCCTCCTCTTCGAGGTCATCGTGGATCTCGAGTTGTAACCACAGTGACATCATCACGCGCTGCAGCGAAAGTGAGTGTGGTAGATCTACCCAATGGATGAACATGCAGCGCTTACATTCGTAGTTGCAACCCAAGAACCCGCGGCCGAAGTTCGTTTCCTCGAACACAACACGGTGATGGGGCGCCAGGGCGCAGTTGCACCAGAACCGGAGATCCGCATTGTTAACGATGTCGTACCACTCCGCGTTTACCATCCGTGCCGGCATCTGAACCTAGGAAACATCGTCGATCGAGACGAGCAGAATAGAGAAAAAATCCAAAAGGAGAGAACCCATAAGCTGAATTCGAGAAAATAAACTGAGACCGTGAACTCTGGTGTACTTACCCTAACCTGGCCGCTTTGCGCATCAAGATCCCTCGTCATTCGCCGGACCGGCATGACTGAATCCACCGACATTCCTCGAAAAAAGAGCGCGCCTTCAAAGCCTTGCGCAGAGGCTTCATGGAGAAGGAAGAGGTAGGGGAGTCGGTCCTCACATTCGCTGGCTACTACTCCATATTGGATTTAACTCGACCACTGTTAACTGGGGCCCGCGCTAGAGAGCCCGTGGGCCCCCAAACATCACTCTCCTAGTTTGACTTGCATTACATGGAGTACTTTTGGAAAACAAATCAAAACTCAATAAGTAAATAAACCAAAGGCCCCCCTCTCTTTTTGCGAAAACCCATTACAAAACGGAGACGCTCACAAATGCATACACACACTCACCCCTATGAATGCAGGTATGCACACCCTACACCTATGAGCACTTCAGAAAGACTGGATCTTGACACTGATCCCGCGGGGCTTGAGCTTGACGAAGTCACCATAGGCACCTCGTTATATATTGACGGGAATGTCGCCTCTCACTACCCTCATAACCATCCTTCAAAGCCGAGCGTCGAGGCTTCATGGAGAAGGAAGAGCTAGAGGAGTCAGAGCTAACATTCGTTGGCTGCTATAGGATATAACTAGACCACTAATAACAATGGGGCCCCACGGTAGTGAGCCCATTGGCCCTAGACATCAAATCAAGCACGGTGTCAAGTCTTAAACATATATCTTAATGGTGGAGTGGGTAGTGCTAACAAAAATATTCTTCAAGGTGATTCTAGTGCTAGACTTATGTCTAAGAGAATCAATTGGGAGGGGCCACTATTTAGTGGATAACCGTCTATTTTTCTTTTTAGCATGGTTGTGTGGACCCACTCCAGTTCTAAACGCTGGACCCAAAGTAGTTTTCATAGCTACTTCTAGACATTGTACACGCCCTTACTATACATAGCTTAGAAATTTACTAGCCTCGTGTCTAAGAATATTGTAGGTTGCTTTGAAAGTTTTTCGAAAAAGCTTTTGGAGGTACCCATCGAGGGGTTAATTAATATATCACAAAACACCAAGAGTTTTGACAATAGGTTTAACTTCTTCTAAGATAGATTTTGCATCTTGACAATTTAATGAAATTAGGTCAAACTTGAGCTACAAGTAAGCGCGATATAGATTGCTCTTGAATTAAATGTCTTTTCGAAGATCTATAGGTGCATCTTTTTGTAGTAAACAATTCCATCACTATGAGTTTCCTACTATCTCAGGAAAGAACATTCTCAATTTTCCGAGTGTGATGACGAGATTGTTCTTTCCTATAAAGCAAGTCTGAAGAATATGGATCTGAATGACACACGAGGCAAGTTTTCAGACATATATTGTGGACCAACATGTTGTACTTACAATTTCTCATGTTTTATGAGTTCTCAAACTTCCTATCTAACTTTGCCCACTTGATTGATTTTATGCTGATTTATCAAAATTAATAGGTAAAAATTGAACTGCAACAAGTAAATTGAAGGTTGCTTTGAAAGTTTGACGAAAGATCTCTCTTGGAGGTACCCATATCTATCGGGGGGAGGGGTCAATTAATATATGGGAAACCACCAAGAGTTTGATGATATATAGGTACGGTTCAACATCTTGCTATGATTTTGCATCAATTTAATGAAATTAAGTTAGACTTGAGATACAAGTAAGCATGATAGACTGCTCTTGAATTAAATGTCTTTTCAGAGGTAGATGGGTGCATCTTCTTGTAGTAAACAATGTCGTCGGTGTGAGTTTCCAACTACCAGGAAAGGACATTCTCAATTTTCCGAGTCATGACATGATCATTCTCTCCCGTAAAGGAAGTTCGAAGAATATTGATCTAAATAAATGACACAAGCCAAAGTTTTCACACGCGCACGCACGCACACACACACACACACACTCGTATATACTGTATGAAATGTGATTTAACGAACATTAAGTTGTTATTAACCAATAGTCTTGTTAGAGAAAAAGGCATACATTAAGTATATTAATAATAACTATCTAGAACATGGTAGAGTTTGCTCTAGATACTGTTCAACATGAATCCAACTACTCTGAACCATTGGATCTAACAGCCCAACGACCATGATTGGTACTATGGATCCAATTCAAAACTACCTACCTAACTCCACCCACTTGAATGACTTTATCTCGATTTATCGAAAATAGGTCAGATTTGAACTTGTATAAGTAAATTTTAGGTTACTTTGAAAGTTCTACGAAAATCTTTTGGAGGTACCCATCGGGGTCACAATTAATATATGCGAAACCATCCAACGAGAGTTTTGACGACAAGTTGGATCAAGACTCGCAAATCCAAACATTTTGCTAACTATTGGATCTTCTTTTCCATTCCTAGCATCTAAAAAGATTTCACCAATAGTCTTGATGAGAACGATGAATGCTAGTATGCGCAAACCTCAAAACACACACTTCATTGCTCTGTTATAGGGTCCTTGTGCTAAATGCATGGACTTGGATGCAATTTTTATTTTTTATGAGGTCCTTGATATGTAACTTGTACTTCCACCGACCGTGTTCACTCTCAAGCACATCGCACCTACTAGACCAACCATTAGATCAGCCATTCGTAGTACTTCTTATTATCTTATCTTTATCTTGTCCTATCTCTTACAATAACATACCATACCACGCACTACATATAGTGTACGGATTAACTTTGAACATTGACCATTGGATCAAGACTGGCAAATCCAAACATTGCTAACCGTTGGATCTTCTTTTCCATTCTTAGCATCTAGAAATATTCTATTAATAGTCTTTAGCACGATGACCGCTACTATACGTAAACCTCTAGGTGAAAACACACACTTCATTGCTTAGTTTCAGGGTCGTACTTGTGCTAAATGCATGGACTTGGATGCAATTTTCATTTTTTATGAGGTCCTTGATGTAAATTGTAATTCTACCCACCGTGTTAACTCTCAAAGCACCTCTCTTCCTACGAGACCTACCATTAGATCGACCATTCACAGTACTTCTTATCTTACCTTTATCTTTGTCTCTTATCTCTTACAATACCATGCATACCACCACTACATAGTGTAGGGATTAACTTATTTGAACATTGACCGTTGGATCAACACTGGCAAATCCAAACATTGCTAACCGTTGGATCTTCTTTTCCATTCTTAGCATCTAAAAAGATTCTACTGATAGTCTTTAGCACGATGAACACTAGTATGCGCAAACCTCAAAACACATAGTACTTCATTACTCGGTTTAAGGGTCCTTGTGCTAAATGCACGGACTTGTTGGATGCAATTTTCATTTTTTGTGAGGTCCTTAATGTAACTTGTACTTCCACCGACCATGTTAACTCTCAAGCACCTCGCTCTTACGAGACCTACCATTAGATCGGCCATTCGCAGTACTTTTATCTTATCTTTATCTTGTCTCTTATCTCTTACAATATATACCATACCACTACATATAGTGTAGAGATTAACTTTGAACATTAACAGTTGGATCAAGACTGGCAAATCCAAACATTGCTAACCATTGGGTGTTCTTTTCCATTCTAGCATCTAGGTATGTACTACCTCACTCCATCCCAAAATATAAGGCGCCTAAGGATTGGTCAAAAGTCAAACCTTACTAACTTTGACCAAATATTTAAAAATAATCTACATCTACAATATTGAATGGACATATTAAAAAAATATACTTTATGGTGAATCTATTGATATTAATTTAGTATTCTAAATTTTTATATTTTTGTGTATAATCATGGTCAAACTTAAAAAATGTTGACTTTTGACTAATCCTTAGGCGCCTTATATTTTGGCGGAGGGAGTACTATTCAACACGAATCCAGTTGCTCTGAACCATTGGATCTAACAGCCTAACGGTCATGATTAGTGTTATGGATCCAATTCAAAACTGCTCTACTATAGTAGTATATAAGTAGAGAGAATACAGTCTACTATGCTATAAAATTTTGGGGGTGGTGACATATTGGTTGTAGAACATGCATGGTGGAGTTTGCTCTAGGTACTATTTAACACGAATCCAGCTTCTTTGAACCATTGGATCCAACAGCTCAACGGTCAGGATTGGTGCTATGGATCCAATTCAAAACTGCTCCACTATAGTAGTATAGTATAGATGTTGATCAAATTTATATTTCTTTGTGCTTTACCAATTATAATTTTATATAGTGATGATATGTCATACGATTTACTATTTGAGCCTTATTAAGGTGTGCTTTTTTACACAATGCGGGAGTAGTATATTTCTTTGCTTAGACATATGGTCACTTATGTCCATGCGATGTACATGCTGAGAGAATAAAACGTTGGCAGGGGAAGAGGGCAGCAGCAAAGAGAAGTTGAAGGCGGTTCTATGTCAGAGCAAAGTTATGATGGGTTTCTAACACGAGGTACTCCTGCGGCCTTACAGTGTACACTCTACTAGTAGTAAATTTCAGGACCTATGCCCGCAAAACAAATCGTGTGTTTTCTCTCTCCTTCCCTATGCTCCATCTCTCCTCCCCTTTCCCCTTGCGCACCGGTCTGGCTGATCTCTCTCCCCTCGTCCACAACGTGTCGTTGCGCACGTGTTCCTTGGTACGGCGGCTCAGTGTCTCTGGCGTGTTTGGCAGCCGTGCGTTGGTGTGGAGTAGGGACGAGGAGGAGTACATAGGAAGGAAACCACTTTGGTCCTTGGCGGCAAAAAAATTCAAACTTTTCCGGTATTCAAAATTTTCACTTGCTTCCCAAACATCGGGAGGGAAGGTTATCCAAACGACCGGCCAAACATCGGGAGGAAGGAAATTTTGAACCAGTTTTGAATATTGACCATTGGATCTAGACTGGAAAATCTAAACTTTGAACATTGACCGTTGGATCAAGACTGGCAAATCCAAACTTTGAACATTGACCGTTGGATCAAGACTAGTAAATCCAAACTTTGCTAACCGTTGGATCTTCTTTTCCATTATTAGCATCTAGAAAGATTCTATCAATAGTCTTTAGCACAATGGACGCTAGTATGCACATACCTCAAAACACACAATTCATTGCTCAGTTTCAGGGTCCTTGTGCTAAATGCATGCATAGACTTGGATGCAATTTTCATTTTTATGAGGTCCTTGATATAACTTGTACTTCCACTGACCGCCTTAACTCTCAAGCACCTCGCTCTTACGAGACCAACCATTAGATCAGCCATTTGCGGTACTTCTTATCTTACCTTTATCTTGTCTTATCTCTTAAAATACCATACCACCAATGTATAGTGTACGAATTAACTTCAAAAATTGACCACTGGATCAAGACTGCCAAATCCGAACATTGCTAACTATTAGATCTTGTATTTTCCCTTAGCATCGAGAAAGATTCTATTGATATTCTTTAGCACGACGAACGCTAGTATGCGCAAACCACAAAACACACACACTTCATTATTCAGTTTTAGGGTCATTGTGTTAAATGGATGGACTTGGATGCAATTTTCATTTTTTATGAGGTCCTTGATGTAAGTTGTACTTCCATCGATCGTGTTAACTCTCAAGAACCTCTCTCCTACGAGACCTACCATAGTTAAAAGAAAATGCAACCACCCCAATTATCACACAAACTGGACCAACGGTTTCTTATACGTAATGCCCAAGTTTTTAGTACTAGGATTTTTCAAGCTTCGTCCTAGCAAACTTTGCACACTTCAGTGACTTCTTGTCGATTTAACGAAATTAGATCAAACTTGAGCTACAAGTAAGCGCGATAGATTGCTCTTGAATTAAATGTATTTTGGTAGGTAGATGGGTGCATCTTATTCTAGTAAACAATGTCGTCGGTATGAGTTTCTAACTATGAGGAAAGAAAATCCTCACTTTTCCGAGTGATGATGAGATGGTTCTTTTATGTAAAGAAAGTCTGAAGAATATGGATCTGAATGCCATAAGCCAAGCTTTTAGACATATTAAGTGGACCAACATGTTTTACTTACGATTCCCATGTTTTATGAGTTTTCAAACTCCCTATGTAGCTAATTAACTTTGCCCCACTTGAATGACTTCAGGCCTATATTTATCGAAATTTGGTCAAACTTGAACTACAACAACTAAATTATTGTAGGTTGCTTTTAAAGAATTACAAAAAACTTTTGGATGTGTACCCATTGGGGATCAATTAATATATCCGAAAACAACCGAGAGTTTTGACAATAGGTTTTTAACTCCTTTCTAATTAAGATTTTGCATCTTGACAATTTAACGAAAAATTAACTCAAAAATTAGCTACAAGTAAGCGTGATAGATTTTTCTTTAATTAAATGTCTCTTTAGAGGTAGGTGGATGCATCTTCTTGTAGTAATCAGTACCGCTGGTGTGAGTTTCCATCTATCAGGAAAGAACATTCTCAATTTTCCGAGTGATGATGAGATTATTGTTCGCTTTCATAAACAAAGTCCGAAGGATATGGACCTGAACGCCACAAGCCAAACATTCAGACATATATAGTGGACCCTCATGTTGTACTTATGATTCCCGTGTTTTATGAGTTTTCAAACTTATTCTATAGCTAACTTTTCCCACTTGAAATTGATTTTATGTCGATTTATTGAAATTAGTTCAATTTTGAACTACAAGTAAATTGTAGGTTGCATTGAAAGATTTACATTTTTTGGAGGTAACCATTGGGGGCTGATTTAATATATCACAAACCACCACCAATAGTTTTTACAACAAGTTCAACTTCTTGCTAAGATTTTGCATCTTGACAATTTAACAAAATTATATCAAACTTGAGCTACAAGTAAATGCGATAGATTGCTCTTGAGTTAATTGTCTTTTCGGAGGTAGATGGGTGCATCTTCTTGTAGTAAACAATATCGTCGATGTGAGTTTCCAAATATCAAGAAATATCATTCTTAATTTTCCAAGTGATGACGAGATTGTTCCTTTTTGTAAAGATAGTCTGAAGAGTATGGATATGAATGCCACAAGCCATGTTTTTAGACTCTTATCTTACCACTATATAGTGTACGAATAACTTTGAATATTGAATGTTGGATCGAGACTCGCGAATTCAAACATTTCCAGCCATTGGATCTTCTTTTCCATTCTAGCATCTAGAAGATTCTATTGATAGTCTTGAACACAATGAATGCACTATGCATAAAACTCTCAAAACACACGTCTCCATCATACTAGAATCTTCTCCCTCGTTTCTCTAGACCATGTTACCAAAAATTTCAAGTGTTAGGTAGCTAATAATCTTTGACTTCTAGACATGATGATACAAAGTAGAAGAACCAAATATACACCCATACTTTATAGATGTTGATCAAATTTATATTTTTTCCACTTTACCTATTATAATTTTATATAGTGATGATATGCCAGACGTCTATTATTTGAGCCACACCTGCAGGGCACGTGCAACCTACTAGTATCTTATCTTATCTTATTATCTTATCTTATCTTACCATTATATAGTGTACGAATAACTTTGAATGTTGACCGTTGGATCAAGACTCATGAATCCTGCATTTCTAGCCGTTGGATCTTCTTTTCCATTCTAGCATCTAGAAGATTCTATTGATAGTCTTCGGCATAATGAATACTATGCACAAACCTCAAAACACACTTCTCCATCATACTAGAATCTTCTCCCTTGTTTCTCTACACCATGTTATCAAAAAATTCATGTGTTAGCAGGTAGCTAATAATCTTTGACTTCTACACATGATGATACAAAGTACAAGGAACAAATATACACCCATGCTTTATAGATGTTGATCAAATTTATAATTTTTTGTGCTTTCCAAATTATAATTTTATATAGTGATGATATGTCATACGTCTACTATCTAAGTCTCATGTGCAACTTACTAGTAGCTAATTATCGTTGACTTCTACATGATCCTACCACTATATAGTGTACAAACAACTTTGAATATTGACCATTGGATCAAGACTCACAAATCCCAACATTTCCAGTCGTTGGATCTTCTTTTCCATTCTAGCATCTTGAATATTCTATTGATAATCTTATTTACAAACCACTATATAGTGTACGAATAACTTTGAATTTTGACCGTTGGATTAAGACTCGTGAATCCCAGCATTTATAGCCGTTGGATCTTATTTTCCATTCTAGCACCTAGAAGATTCTATTGATAATCTCCGGCATAATGAATGCTACGCACAAACCTCAAAACACACTTCTCCGCCATACTAGAATCTTCTCCCTTGTTTCTCTAGACCATGTTATCAAAAATTTCATGTGTTAGATAGCTAATAATCTTTGACTTCTACATGATGATACAAAGTACAAGGATCAAATATACACCTATATACTTTATAGATGCTGATCAAATTTAAAAAAAATTGTGCTTTACCAATTAAATTTTATCTAGTGATGATATGTCACACGTCTACTATCTGATTCTCCTGTGCAACTTACTAGTAGCTAATAATCATTAACTTTGCCACTATATAGTGTAAAAACAACTTACTGAATATTGACCATTGGATCAAGAGTCACGAATCCCAACATTTCCAGTCGTTAGATCTTATTTTCCATTCTAGCATCTTGAAGATTCTATTGATAGTCTTCATTACAAACCACTATATAGTGTACGAATAACTTTGAATGTTCACCGTTGGATCAAGACTCGCAAATCCCAGCTTTTCGAGCCGTTGGATCTTCTTTTCCATCCTATCACCTAGAAGATTCTATTGATAGTCTTCAGCATAATGAATGCTATGCATAACCTTAAAACACACTTCTCCATCATACGAGAATCTTCTCCCTTGTTTCTCTATACCATGTTATCAAAAATTTCATGTGGTAGATAGCTAATAATCTTTTACTTCTACATGATGATACAAAGTACAAGGACCAAATATATACACCCATAATTTATAGATGTTGATCAAATTTATATATTTTTTGTGCTTTACCAATTTATAGATGTTGATTAAATTCCTGGTTAACTCCTTTCTAATTAAGATTTTGCATCTTGACAATTTAACAAAAAATTAGCTCAAACTTGGCTAGAAGTAAGTGCGATAGATTTTTATTTAATTAAATGTCTCTTTGGAGGTAGATGGATGCATCTTCTTGTAGTAATCAGTACTACCGGTGTGAGTTTCCAACTATCAGGAAAGAACATTCTCAATTTTTCGAGTGATGATGAGATTAGTGTACGAATAACTTTGAATGTTGACTGTTGGATCAAGACTCGCGAATCCCAGCATTTCTAGCCGTTGGATCTTCTTTTCCATTCTAGCATCTAGAAGATTCTATTCATAGTCTTGAACACAATGAATGCACTATGCATAAACCTCTCCAAACACACTTCTCGATCATACTAGAATCTTCTCCCTCGTTTCTCTAGACCATGTTACCAAAAATTTCAAGTGTTAGGTAGATAATAATCTTTGACTTCTACACATGATGATACCAAGTACAAGGACCAAATATACACCCATACTTTATACGGTAGATGTTGATCAAATTTATAATTTTTTGTGCTTTACCAATTATAATTTTATATAGTGATGATATGTCATACGATTTACTATATGAGCCTTATTAAGGTGTGCTTTTTTACACAATGCGGGAGTAGTATATTTCTTTGCTTAGACATATGGTCACCTATGTCCACGCGTTGTACATGCTGAGAGAATAAAACGTTGGTAGGGGAAGAGGGCAGCAGAGAAGAGAAGTTGAAGGCGGTTCCATGTCAGAGCAAAGTTATGATGGGTTTTTGACACGAGGTACTCCTGCGGCCTTATAGTGTACACTCTACTAGTAGTAAATTTCAGGACCTATGCACGCAAAACAAATCGTGTGTTTTCTCTCTCCTTCCCTATGCTCCATCTCTCCTCCCCTTTCCCCTCGCGCACCGGTCCGGCTGATCTCTCTCCCCTTGTCCATAGCATGGCGCTGCGCACGTGTGCCTTGGTACGGTGGCTCTGTGTCTCTGGCGTGTTCAGCAGTTGCGCATTGGTGTGGATTAGGGACGATGAGGAGTACATAGGAAGGAAACCACTTTGGTCCTTGGCGGCAAAAAAAATTCAAACTATTTCGGTTTTCGAAATTTTCACTTGCTTCCCAAACATCAGGAGGGAAGGTTATCCAAAAGATCAGCCAAATATCGTGTTTATTTCAACCCGAACGACCAAGGTGATCAAGGCCATATGGACATCACAGTTTACAATTTGATAGAGTTCCCACGATAGTTTGGTAGATGGGTGCATCTTGGCGAAGTAAGCATTGTTGCATGTGGGAGTTTCCAACAATTTGGAAAAAAAGAATTTCAATTTTCCCAGTGAGGACAGTGATGTTTTTTTGTGAAGAAAGTCCAAATAATATGGTTCAGAATGCCACAAGCCACACATACTGTAGTTGATCATGGTTCCTATCTAACTTTGGCTAAAAGTTTACATATTACGTTGGGTCATGACACGTGGTACTAGTACACATACTATAGTACTACGTAGTAGATTTTCTCTCTCCTTCGCTTCCCTCTTACCATCCATCCACTATCCTCTCCATTTCTCCTTCCTTTCCGTGTAAGCTTTCACACAATGATTATACTTCTAGTCTGAGATGCAGCGGTGCAGAAAAAGCTGAGGCCCACACCATACCACCATCAATCAAGTTCGGTGATGCAACTTTGTGAAGAGTATACGTATACTAGTAGCACTGTAGCTAGATAAGTATGTACTACTATAGACACTTAATTTTTAACGGAGGAAGTAAGAGACGCCGAGTAATTCAGCACGATCTGCATGATTCTCTTTATTTTTGGATAAAGCGGGGCACCTCCTGAATTCTCTAGGCCGAGAAAAATCAAGAACCGACAAGTCTGGTATAATCCTTTTTTTGTTGACGGGACAAGTCTGGTACAATCTATTTATATATTTTGGGATAGTTTTTAGGGTATTAACACAAGCACGACTATAAATAGACATTATAAATTACAACAGTACGCACCCCTACTTTCACCCAAAACATCCAACCCACCGTTGCTTAGAACTCGATCTCTCTCTATTTCCTTCCAAAATGTCGTATCACAACTCTCTCCAGAACACGTCGATTGACCTAACACATGGGAAAGGCCCCGAAACTCCACCTAGAAGTCTAGACTCAGTCGATGGGCCATGGCTGCCGCCACTGTCTGACTCCTCTGATGAAGAAGATAGCCACTGGCAGCACTTTTTCGAAGGGACACCACCACCAACGTCAAGCGACTCCGATAAGACGGAAGATGAGACTAAGGAAAAGGAGGAGTGTGAGGTCAACCTTGAGGAGGAGGCCGAAGACGACGACAGGGAGGAGGCCAAGGACGATGACGGGAAGGAGGCCGAGGACGACGAGGAGGAGGTCTTCTCCCACCCCCACCGAAGAAGTGTGCCCGAGTGCAAAATTAAATGGCGTCCAAAGAAGAGGCGGGCGGTGTACTATATCTCGTTCTACGAAGCATCTTGGCTTTGATAAATAATGTTGTTAATGAGAGTTCCAAACTTTTAGGAAAATGCTTTTCAATTTCCAAGTGATATGATTTGTTTTTAGTAATTAAGTACATTCGAATAATTAGGCTTAGAGTGCACTCACTGTATTCTAACAAAATATAGATAATTTCCACCGCATGTTAGTATATGAAAATACTTATTTCAATGTGTGTCATGATACATAGTTTTTTCGGGAGGGAGGGTGGTAATGATACATAGTTGAAACTTAAATGGTGTCCTCTTATATTTGTGCTTGTTTGGAAGAAAACTACAAACATGGATTTGGACAACTTTCGAAAAACTTGCTACACAATAGTAGAATAACCATGTATGAACATTGTTCACATTTTAAGCCAAGTTACCAATGCCAAGGTCAGATCTGCATCACTCGTCCCATTTATTGGGATAAATTAAAGAAAAGTAAAGAAAACAATAAAAAAAGTTAAGCACTTATGTATAGTGTCCTCTTCCGTAAATGATAAACATGAATTTTGAAAAGGTTTAAAAACACTTCTTCACAATATGACCAGTGATGTGTTAACATATACTTGGGTTTCAAGTTAAATAATGACAAATGTCGTGTCCATTTCGGGTAGATGGGGTGCATCTTGGCATGGCATACTAATGTTGTTAATTGGACTTTTCGAATTTTATGTATAGAATTTTGTTAAATTATTTTAGAAGTGCCACATATAATTATTTTTTAAAGAAAAGGCAAAGAGTATGGCTCCGAATGCCACAACACACTAAATTTCACACAAAATAGAGTATGTTTCATGGTTAACAAGTTTCATGAATTTTCAGGCCTTCTAGCTAATTTCGCATAATTAAATGAAATTTTGTCAATAAAACCAAAGTAGGTAAATTTTGAACTACAAGTGCGTGATAGATTGCTTGTAAATTTGTAAGAAATTCATATAGTACTAATTATTGTACCCATGCGGTCATACTGAAAACCGACTATTGTTTTGAAAGATACAACTTCTTTCTATGAATTTTCATGCTGACACATTTGACCATGTTTCAAAAACATGAAAGAAAATAAGGAAACATGCACACAGACTTTTAGTAGTACTCCTATTAAAAATTCATACTTGTAAAACAGTAAAGACGGCGCTATTAAAGTTTCAATACAAGGACCTGGGAACCTTCACCGGCCCTCCACAATTAACCTTTCTTCCTCTTAGACTTTGCAGCTATGGCTCCGAAGACTGGAGCTCCCCGTGGGAAGAAGAAGACCCAGGTGGCGGCGACAAAGGCCATGGAGAAAAATAAGTCATGTCACCGACTTCTAAATCCTGCTCTGGCCACTCCAAGTCACAGTCTCGCACCAGGCAGCCGCAGGAAGAAGCGGGTGTCAAGGTCCGTCAAGGCCGGGCTGCATTTCCCCGTCGGCCAGATCGGGCGCTACCTCAAGGAGGGTCGGTACTCCCAGCGCATAGGCTTCGGGGCTCCCGTCTACCTTGCAGCCGTTCTCGAGTACCTCACCACCGAGGTGCTGGAGCTTGTCGGGCAAGCCGCGAAGGACAGCAAGAAGATCCGCATCATCCTGAGGCACGTGATGCTCGACATCATGCGCGACGAGGAGCTCAGCAAGCTGTTGGCCGGTGTTACCATCACGCACAGCGGCGTGCTGCCTAGCATCCACGAGTCCCTGCTTGGCGATGGTACCGCGGAGGACGCAGCCAAGTTGCCCACAGAGGATGCTGCCAAGTCTCCTGAGAAGACCGCGGAGTCCCCCTAGAAGTCGTTAAGTTGCACTACTACTACTTCGTATGTGTTTGGGTTTGCTCTATTTGCAGTTTGGTTAATCATCAGTGTCAATGTAATATTCAGATCTATGGTGCTAAGAAAAAGCTTGTGAGGGTTCTAAAAAAATGTTGTTTTCCTAATCTTATCCTATACTCCATTTATTTAATACTCCCTCTGTTCAAAAATATAAGACGTTTTAGCTTTGTGAATTGAATGTATCTAGATGCCCATACACTAAAAGGCTTCTAGATACATTCATTTCACAAAGCTAAAATGTCTTATATTTCTAAAAGGCAGGAGTATTACTCAGCATATTAGGTTTACTCAAAGTCAACCGTTAGAAAGTTTGACCAAACTATATACAGTATTAAATAGTATACTCATTGAAAAAAATCAATATACAGTAAACAATATCGTCGGTGTGAGTTTTGAACTATCAGGAAAGAACATTCAATTCTCAATTTTTCGAGAGGTGACAAGCGAGGTTGTTATTTTTCATCAAGAAAGTCCGAAGAATATGGATCTGAATGCCACAATCCAGGTTTTCAGACATATATATAGTGGACCGACATGTTGTACTGACGATACCCATGTTTTATGTGCTTTCAAATTTCCTATCTAACTCTGCCAACTTGAATGACTTTATCAGGATTTATTGAAATTATATTAGGTCGAATTTGAACTACTATTAAATTGTAGGTTGCTTTGAAAGTTTCATGAAAAAGCTTTTGGAGGTACCCTTCAGGGGAGGGGGTGAATTAATATATTAGAAACCACTATGAGCTTTGATGATAGGTTCAACTTTTTTCTAAGATTTTGTATCTTGACAATTTAACAAAATTAAGTCAGAATTGAGCTACATGTAAGCGCAATAGATTGCTCTTGAATTAAATGTCTTTTCGGAGGTAGATGGGTGCATCTTCTTGTAGTAAACAATGTCGTCGGTGTGAGTTTCCAATTATCAGGAAAGACCATTCTCAATTTTCTGAGTGATCTCAAGATTATTCTCTCTCGTAAAGGAAGTTTGAAGAAATGCCAGCAGCCAAGTTTTCACACATATATATAGTGGACCAACATATTGTACTTATGATTTCCTGTGTTTTATTAATTCTCAAACTCGCTACCTAATTTCGCCCACTTGAATGACCTTATGTCAATTTGTCAAAATTAGGTCAAATTTGAACTACTACAAGCAAATTGTAGGTTACTGTGAAAGTTTTATGAAAAATCTTTTGAAGGTACCCATCGGGGGGTCACAATTAATATATGAGAAACCATCCAACGAGATTTTTGACAACAAATTGAACTTCTTGCTAAGATTTTGCATCTTGCTAGTTTAACAAAACTAGGCCAAACTTTAGCTACACGTAGGTGCAATAGATTCCTCTTGATTTAAAAGTATTTTCGGAGGTAGATATAGGTGCATCTTCTTGTAGTAGACAATGACGCCAGTGTGAGTTTCCAACTATCTTAGGAAAGAACATTCTTAATTTTTCGAGTGATGACTAGATTGTTCTTTCCCCTAAAGAAAGTCCAAAGAGTATGGATCTGAATGCCACAAGCCAAGTTTTCACACATATATAGTGGACCAACACGATGCACTTACAATTTCCCATGTTTTATCAGTTCTCAAATTTCCTAGCTAATTTCACCCACTTGAATGATTTTATGTCGATTTATCGAAATTAGTTAAAATTTAGACTACTACAGGTAAATTGTAGGTTGCTTTGAAAGTTTTACGAAAAAGCTCTTGGAGGTACCCATCGAGGGGAAGGGTCAATTAATATATATCAGAAACCACCGAGAGTTTTCACGACAGGTGATACGTTGCTAATATATCCATAATTTTTAATGTTCCATGCTTGGTTTTTATCTACTTTCTTATGTTTTGTACACACTTTGGAGTACTTTTTATATACTTTCTTGGACTAACCTATTAACAAGATGCCACAGTGCTAGCTGCCTGTTTTCTGCTATTTTTAGTTCCAGGAAAGTCAGAAAATGAATATTCTCGGAATTGGACGGGACAAAAGCCAACGTCATTTTTTCACTGAGGGGGACACGGAGCCAGAATACAAGACGGAGAGGGGCCAGAGGGCCGCCACACCACCTGGCCGCGCGGCCAGGTCTGGCCCGCGCCAGGGCCGGTGTGGCCGCCTAGGGCACCCCCTCGGCCTCCCCTTTCGCCTATAAGATGCCTCCGATACAGAAACCCTAAGGACCCAATCAAAATTCCACGAAAGAGTCTATAGCCGCCATCATCTCCATCCCTAGATCGGGAGGGATCTGAAGCTCTTCCCGGCACCCTGCCGGAGTGGAGAATTCACCCTAGAGGCCTTCTTCATCACCATGCAAGCCTCCAGCGTGATGCGTGAGTAGTTCATCCTTGGACTACGGGTCCATGCAGTAGCTAGATGGTTGGTTCTTCTCCTTTGTGCTACCATGTTTAGATCTTGTGAGCTCCGTTCATGATCAAGATCATCTATTTGTAATCCTACATGTTGTGTTTGCGGGGATCCGATGGATATTGAGATGCTATTTCAGATTGATTATTGATTATATCATGTCTTTGTTATTTGTGATCTTGCATGCTTTCCATTGTTAGTAGCTATCTTGGCCAAGTAGATGCTAGCAACTCCAAGAGTTAGTATTTATGCTCGATAGTGGGTTCATGCCTCTAGTAATCTAGGAAGTGACATAAATCTCTAAGGTACTACATGTGATATTGCTACTAGGGAGAAAATAGCAATCCTTTGTTCATAGAACAATTGTATTGTTTACTTTACACGCAATGCGTAATGCAATTATCTGTTGCTTGCAACTTAATACTAGAGGGGGTTCGGATGATAACCTGAAGGTGGATTATTAGTCATAGATGCAGTTGGATTACAATCTATGTATAATGTTGTAATGCCCAATCAAATCTCAAAGGAGTCAAGACGATTAGTATATGCATGTATGCTTTCTCGATGTTTGTCAATTGCCCCGCTCTAATTTGTTCACCCAACATGTCATCTATCTTAAGGAGAACCACTACTAGTGAACTATGGACCCCGGTCCTTTCTTTTACCATCAATCTACAACTGTTTACTGTTTCTGTTTACTTTCTGCAAGCTTTTACTATCTTCCACACAACACATTTAATCCTTTGTTTTCAGCAAAACCGGTGAGATTGACAACCTCACTATAAGTTGGGGGCAAAGTTCTATGGTTGTGTTGTGCAGGATTCCAAGTTGACAACAACACCTTGGAGGTGTTTCCTTGCTCCTACTGGTTTGATAACCTTGGTTTCATAAATGAGGGAAACTTACTGTTGTGCTCATCATACCTTCCTCTTGGGGTTCCCCAACGAGCTTGACATCAATCTCGAGCCAGCAAGTAATTTTCCGGCGCCGTTGTCGGGGAGTCAAGGACATTTTCACAAGGGGAGTCCCTCATAATCAATCTCTTTACTTTGTTATTTTTGTTTTGCTTAGTTTATTTTTGCTTTGTTTGCTTGTTTCTTTATCAAAAACACACAAAAAATAGTTTTACTTATTTGCTTTCTTTATTAAAAACACAAAAAAAATATTAGTTCCTTTCTTAAGTTGCCATTATGTCTAGAATTTCTCCAGCTACTATGTCACCTAAGGAAATTATTTTCACTTTTAAACGAGGAATTGAAGAGAGTTTCAAAGAAGCTTGGTCTAGAATCTCTGATCTACATGAAAAAACTGAACCTAAAATGACTCAAAGTTTGTTCCTTAGCAGTTTTTACCTTGGAAATGCTCTTTGCTATAGATATGCTTTGGATCCTGTAGTAGGAGGAGATTTCCTCCAATGCAACGAGGATGATGCTTGTAATGCCATAAAGAAGTTGGTCTTTACTTACAACTTGCCTAGCAAATCTGATTCTTCCATAAACATATTTGCTAGACTGAATACTCTTGAGACCAGCATTGCTAGTTTAAAAGATTGCTATAATACACTTAGAGAGCATCATGCCTATGTTCCAATAAATTCTGAACCCTCGAAGTGGCTTCCCATAGTAAAGATTGTTATAAATAATGAAACTTTTCATGCTCGATGTGATATCATGTCTGAATTTTGTCTTATGCCTAAAGATATCTATGAATCTTTGAATCTTTGGGGACTTTCTGAAGGAGGAGAAGAAATATTTCTTGCTAACAATGCCACAATATCACCAATTGGAATAGCTGAAGGAGTGTTTACAAAGATCCTAGGGAAAATGGTTTCTACTGATTATCTTGTTATTGAATGTGTAGGAAAATGACAAATCACACTTGGAAGATTACTATTGAAACTCCTTGGAGCAATAATAGATGTGGAAAATGGCACCATGCACTTTGCTTCTCCACCAAACAATCATATGTTCCCCAAGGTTAAGAATAAAAGTAAGAGAGGTAAGGGCAAGAAATTTGGTTTTAATGCTTCTTCATTTGAGAACACTTGATTATTTTCTTGCTTCTTATGCCTAACTTAAAGGCGTTAAAGAAAAGTACTTATTAGGAGATAACCCAAAAGTTTTAGATGAGTCTTGGAATTTATTACCTCAGTAATAACCTCTCCTTATCCTTTTTATTTGCTTTTTGTGCCAAGAGTAACCTCTAATGAGAGAGAAGTAATGATTGGGAAAGTTGTTGTCCCGAAACAGATTTTTGTGCTTCACCGTAAAAAATCGTGTAAAATCTCCATACGTCGTTTTGAGGCTTGAATTTTTGTGCTTATGCCCCAGGTTGTTATCTAACTTTCGTTAGTTCAACACGTTTTTATTTGAGCAACAGAAGGTCTTCGAAAAAATTGGTTTTTACCTGCTGGTCTGTTTTGACAGATTTCTGCCATTATTTGCATTTGCTTCTTGTTGGTTCCTTTTCGAGTTCTCTTTGGGGAATTGAGCTTTTTGAGGGAAGTGCTTTGGTAGATTGTGTTTTAATGAAAGTTTTATTGGTGTTGAAACTGAACCTAAAGACTTATTATCTTGAGTGCACTAATGTTGCTAATAAAGATTTTGTGAAGTTTTATATGAAGGAAAAAATTTAGGTATATGGAGAGAATGATGTAATGAGATGAATAAAGGACTAAATCTCAAGCTTGGGGATGCCACCCCGTGTCACCCCAAGAAATATTCAAGAGGTACAAGCGTCAAAGCTTGGGGATGCCCAAGGCATCCCCTTCTTCATCAATAAAAATCCCAGGTTTCTTCCAAACACTTCATTTGTATTGTTTCATGCACAATTGTGGTGTTCTTGGAGCGTCTTTGTTTTTTGTTTTTGGTTTTCGTTTTCTTGGTTTTCTTAGTTTGCTTGAATAAATTGGTTGGACCCCCTCTTTCATACATTGGTTTTCAAATAGTTTGGTTTGGATTGTAAAAGAGTAGGAAAGTTCATGCTTAAGTGGTAAAGAGAGCTTGTTTTTGACTATGGCCTATGCTTTGTCATGCCATGCTTGATATTTTTTTGGCTTTATGCTTAGTGATATTTGCTGTAGCATGACATGTTATAAACAATTGAGATTGCTCAATGTGCCTTGGAAGAATCATGCGTTGTTTTAGCATATTAAAGCATAGTATTGTGGTATTCTCCTTTGATGCTTTATTTGGGTTGACTTGGCGCATGCTCACACCATGTTATGACTATCCCAAGTCACCATAAGCCTCTATGATCCTTCAGTTTTCGACTTGTAGTATCACTTTATTCTTTGATTAATGATGTTTGTCGCTCTGCATGTTTATGGCCATTACTGCTCTCTTAATCGGTTGCTCCCAGTCTTTTGCTAGCCTCCATAACCAAGTATGAGTTCCACTCATGCATCAAACTCCTAAAACCAAGTTATTCCAAAGAACTCCACCATACCTACCTATTAGCATTTTCTATTCCAAGTATATTCATGTTTTTATCTACCTTCCGAATTAAACTTGTTATGAGAAAACTAGTGATTAAAGCTCTCACGAACTTGATGGCACACTTTACTTTTCTTGCCCTTAATAAACTTGAACCATTGTGTCGTCTATGTTGTATATGCTTGCACTTATATGTTGGAGATTAGCAGAACCATGTTGTCATGGGGAACGCTTTCAACATTGCACTTGTACTTTGTACCTAATTGATATCATGCTCTTTTGTCTATGGATGTCGTCGGTGTGAAATGAAAGGGGAGCTTGTAAGTCCATGGAGTTATGTATGTGTGTTAGAGAAATGCCTAGGCCGCCGGTCTAATCCATGTTGTCATGGTGGAAACCTGCAGCGTAACATAATGAGCTGTCTATGAAGCATTCTTCTTATAAAAAAAGAGTCAGATATTAAAAAAAAGAGAAAACGAAAAAAAAATATGTGAGAAAAGAGGAAAGAGATAAAAAAAGCACCATTTTCCCATGGTAAATAAGAAGATTGTTGAGATGCTCGTTGTCTGCTTGCCTTGTCATTTTGATATGGGGATTCTTCCGTATCATCAGGCAAGGGGTACCCCGTTGGTGGTTCTCTATGATACACATGTACTTACTATGACAAGAACTTACCGGTAACTAAACTTGAGTAGCATGAGGAGCGGACCTCGTATTCAAGGGACATGAGATTTCCACCTTATACTTTGTCAAGCATATAATCCATAGTTTGTTCACTTTAACCTTAATCACTTCAAGATGCTTATGATAGGGGCAATGAGAGCTGAAAGCTAATAAGTACCATAATTTTTGGAAGCTCTTTATGAAACTTGAATCCCTGCTTCCTTCTATGAAGGCCGTTCTTTTACTTTTATGTTGAGTCTCCACCTTCTATCTTTATGCACCTATTGAGAGAGCATAGTGGCCATTCTTAGTTCTATGTGCATTGTCCCAAGACTTGTTGATTGATGCATAACTTTGATATTGCTTGTTATTAAACTATTTGTATCTAGTCACCCTTATAAACTTTGAAGGTGTCCTATGCATTTATGTTTGCTACTCTATGAGGGACAAGATGAATGCCACTATGCTATGTTTTCTTTATGTGAAACAAACAAACGTCTTACAAAGCATTGTTATTCATGAATCTTTTGTTTGTGCCTTTTCATGTTACAACATAGTTGCTATGTCTTATTGTTAGAACTTTATCTTTCATGCTATGTTGAAGTACTATGATCCCAGCTATCAATGTTTTACAAATACTTTGATCAAGTTTATGATGGTGCATGTCACCTCAAAAAATATTTTTTCTTTTTATCACTTACCTACTCGAGGATGAGCAGGAGTTAAGCTTAGGGATGTTGACACGTTGCTAACATATCCATAATTTTTGATGTTCCATGCTTGGTTTTTATCTACTTTCTTATGTTTTATCCACACTTTGGAGTACTTTTTATACACTTTCTTGGATTAACCTATTAACAAGATGCCACAGTGCCAGCTGCCTGTTTTCTACTGTTTTTGGTTCCAGGAAAGTCAGAAAATGAATATTCTCGGAATTGGACGGGACAAAAGCCAAAGTCAGTTTTTCACCGAGGGGGACACAGAGCCAGAATACGAGACGGAGAGAGGCCAGAGGGCCGCCACACCACCTGGCCTCGCGGCCAGGCTTTGCCCGTGCCAGGGGTGGTGTGGACGCCTAGGGCACCCTCTCGGCCTCCCCTTTCGCCTATAAGATGACTCCGATACAGAAAACCTAAGGACCCGATCAAAATTCCACGAAAGAGTCTGTAGCCGCCGTCATCTCCATCCCTAGATCGGGAGGGATCTGAAGCTCTTCCTGGCACCCTGCTAGAGGGGAGAATTCACCCAGGAGGCCTTCTTCATCACCATGCAAGCCTCCGGCGTGATGCGTAAGTAGTTCATACTTGGACTACGGGTCCATGTAGTAGCTAGATGGTTGGTTCTTCTCCTTTGTGCTACCATGTTTAGATCTTGTGAGCTCCGTTCATGATCAAGATCATCTATTTGTAATCCTACATGTTGTGTTTGCGGGGATTCGATGGATATTGAGATGCTATTTCAGATTGATTATTGATTCTATCATGTCTTTGTTATTTGTGATCTTGCATGCTTTCTGTTGTTAGTAGCTATCTTGGCCAAGTAGATGCTAACAACTCCAAGAGTTAGTATTTATGCTCGATAGTGGGTTCATGCCTCTAGTAATCTGGGGAAGTGACAGAAATCTCTAAGGTACTAGATGTGTTGTTGCTATTAGGGAGAAAACAGAAATCCTTTGTTCATAGAATAATCGTATTGTTTACTTTACACGCAATGTGTAATGCAATTATCTGTTGCTTGCAACTTAATACTGGAGGGGGTTCGGATGATAACCTGAAGGTGGATTATTAGTCATAGATGCAGTTGGATTACGGTCTATGTATAATGTTGTAATGCCCAATCAAATCTCAAAGGAGTCAAGATGATTAGTATATGCATGTATGCTTTCTCGATGTTTGTCAATTACCCCGCTATAATTTGTTCACCCAACATGTCATCTATCTTAAGGAGAACCACCACTAGTGAACTATGGACCCCGGTCCTTTCTTTTACCATCAATCTACAACTGTTTACTGCTTTCTATTTACTTTCTGTGAGCTTTTACTATCTTCCACACAATATGTTTAATCCTTTGTTTTCAGCAAAACCAGTGAGATTGACAACCTCATTATAAGTTGGGGGCAAAGTTCTGTGGTTGTGTTGTGCAGGATTCCAAGTTGGCAACAACACCTTGGAGGTATTTCCTTGCTCCTAATGGTTCGATAACCTTGGTTTCATAACTGAGGGAAACTTACTGCTGTGCTCATCATACCTTCCTCTTGGGGTTCCCCAACGAGCTTGACATCAATCTCGAGCCAGCAACAGGTTCATCTTCTTGCTAAGATTTTCCATCCTAACTATTTAATGAAATTAGGTCAAACTTTGCTCATTGTTTCATGAAATTAGGTCAAACTTTGCTAACTGATTAACTTTGAACATTGATCGTTGGATCAAGACTGGCAAATCCAAACATTGCTAACTGATGGATATTCTTTTCCATTCTTAGCATCTAGAAAGATTCTACTGATAGTCTTTAGCACGATGAACACTAGTATGCGCAAACCTCAAAACGCATTGTACTTCATTATTACTCAGTTTCAGGGTCCTTGTGCCAAATGCACGGACTTGGATGGAATTTTCATTTTTTATGAGGTCCTTGATGTAACTTGTACTTCCATCGACCACTCGAACACCTCACTCTTACGAGACCTACCATTAGATCGGCCATTTGTAGTACTTCTTATCTTCATGTTGTCTCTTATCTCTTACAATACCATATATACCACCACTACATAGTGTAGGGATTAACTTATTTTGAACATTGATCGTTGGATCTCAAGACTGGCAAATCCAAACATTGCTAACCGTTGGATCTTCTTTTCCATTCTTAGCATGTATAAAGATTCTATTGATAGTCTTTAGCATGATGAACACTAGTATGCACAAACCTCAAAACACACAGTACTTTGTTACTCGGTTTCAGGGTCCTTGTGATAAATGCATGGACTTGGATGCAATTTTCATTTTTTATGAGGTCCTTGATGTAAATTGTAATTCTACCCACCGTGTTAACTCTCAAGCACCTCGCTCTTACAAGACCTACCATTAGATCATCCATTCGCAGTACTTCTTATCTTATCTTTTATCTTGTCTCATATCTCTTATAATACCATACCACTACATAGTGTAGGGATTAACTTTGAACATATTAACCGTTGGATCAAGACTAGCAAATCCAAACATTGCTAACCATTGGATCTTTTTCCATTCTTAGCATCAAGAAAGATTTGATCTATTGATAGTCTTTAGCATGATGAATGCTAGTATGCGCAAACCTAAAAACACACAGTACTTCATTGCTCAATGTCAGGGTCCTTGTGCTAAAATGCATGGACTTTGATGCAATTTTCATTTTTACGAGGTTCTTAATGTAACTTGTACTTCCACCGACCGTGTTAACTCTCAATCACCTCACTCCTAGGAGACCTACCATTAGATCGGCCATTCGCAGTACTTCTTATATTATCTTTATCTTATCTTTATCTTGTCTCTTATCTCTTACAATACCATGCATACCACCACTAAATAGTGTAGGGATTAACTTATTTGAACATTGACCGTTGGATCAACACTGACAAATCCAAACATTGCTAACCGTTGGATCTTCTTTTCCATTCTTAGCATCTAAAAAGATTCTACTGATCGTCTTTAGCACGATGAACACTAGTATGCGCAAACCTAAAACACATAGTACTTCATTACTCGGTTTAAGGGTCCTTGTGCTAAATGCACGGACTTGTTGGATGCAATTTTCATTTTTTGTGAGGTCCTTAACATAACTTGTACTTCCATCGACCGTGTTAACTCTCAAGCACCTCGCTCTTACGAGACCTACCATTAGATCGGCTATTCGCAGTACTTCTATCTTATCTTTATCTTGTCTCTTATCTCTTACAATATATACCATACCACTACATATAGTGTAGAGATTAACTTTGAACATTAACAGTTGGATCAAGACTGGCAAATCCAAACATTGCTAACAGTTGGATCTTCTTTTCCTTTCTAGCATCTAGGTCTGTACTCCCTCGCTCCGTCCCAAAATATAAGGCGCCTAAGGATTGGTCAAAAGTCAAACCTTACTAACTTTGACCAAATATTTTTAAAAAAATCTACATCTACAATATTGAATGGACATATTAAGAAAATATACTTTATGTTGAATCTATTGATATTAATTTAGTATTCTAAATTTTTATATTTTGGTGTATAATCATGGTCAAACTTAAAAATGTTGACTTTTGACTAATCCTTAGGCGCCTTATATTTTGGCGGAGGGAGTACTATTCAACACGAATCCAGTTGCTCTGAACCATTAGATCTAACAGCCCAACGATCATGATTAGTGCTATGGATCCAATTCAAAACTGCTGCACTATAGTAGTATATAAGTAGAGAGAATACAATCTACTGTGCCATGAAATTTTGGGGGTGGTGACATGATGGTTGTAGAACATGCATGGTGGATTTTGCTCTAGGTACTATTCAACACGAATACAGCTTCTCTGAACCATTGGATCCAACAGCCCAACGGTCAGGATTGGTGCTATGGATCCAATTCAAAACTGCTCCACTATAGTAGTATAGTATAGATGTTGATCAAATTTATATTTTTTTGCGCTTTACCAATTATAATTTTATATAGTGATGATATGTCATACGATTTACTATCTGATCCTTATTAAGGTGTGATTTTTTACACAATGCGGGAGTAGTATATTTCTTTGCTTAGACATATGGTCACCTCTGGCCACGCGTTGTACATGCTGAGAGAATAAAACGTTGGTAGGGGAAGAGGGCAGAAGCGAAGAGAAGTTGAAGGCGGTTCCATGTCAGAGCAAAGTTATGATGGGTTTCTGAGAAGAGGTACTCGTGCGGCCTTACAGTGTACACTCTACTAGTAGTAAATTTCAGGACCTATGCATGCAAAATAAATCGTGTGTTTTCTCTCTCCTTCCCTATGCTCCATCTCTCCTCCCCTTTCCCCTCGTGCACCGGTCCGACTGATCTCTCTCCCCTCGTCCACAGCATGGTGATGCGCATGTGTGCCTTGGTACGGCTGCTCTGTGTCTCTGGCGTGTTCGGCAGCCGCGTGTTGGTGTCGAGTAGGAGTACATAGGAAGGTAACCACTTTGGTCCTTGTCGGCAAAAAAATTCAAACTTTTCCGATTTTCGAAATTTTCACTTTCTTCCCAAACATCGGGAGGGAAGGTTATCCAAAAGATCGGCCAAACATCGGGAGGGAAGGCAATTTTGAACCAGTTTTGAACATTGACTGTTGGATTAAGACTGGCAAATCCAAACTTTGCTAGCCGTTGGATCTTATTTTCCATTATTAGCATCTAGAAAGATTCTACTGATAGTCTTTAGCACAATGGACGCTAGTATGCGCATACCTCAAAACACACACTTCATTGCTCAGTTTCAGGGTCCTTGTGCTAAATGCATGCATGGACTTGGATGCAATTTTCATTTTTATGAGGTCCTTGATGTAACATGTACTTCCACTGACCGTCTTAACTCTCAAGCACCTCTATCCTACGATACCAACAATTAGATCGGCCATTCACGTTACTTCTTATCTTATCTTTATCTTGTCTTATCTCTTACAATACCATACCATCGTTGTATAGTGTACGAATTAACTTTGAACATTGACCTCTGGATCAAGACTGCCAAATCCAAATATTGCTAACCGTTAGATCTTCTATTTTCCCTTAGCATCGAAAAAGATTCTATTGATAGTCTTTAGCATGATGAACGCTAGTATGCACAAACCACAAAACACACACACTTCATTATTCAGTTTTAGGGTCATTGTGTTAAATGGATGGACTTGGATGCAATTTTCTTTTTTATGAGGTCCTTGATGTAAGTTGTACTTCCATCGATCGTGTTAACTCTCAAGCACCTCTCTCCTATGAGACCTACCATAGTTAAAAGAAAATGCAACCACCCCAATTATCACACAAACTGGACCAACGATTTCTTATACGTAAAGCCCAAGTTTTTAGTACTAGGATTTTTTAAGCTTCGTCCTAGCAAACTTTGCACACTTCAGTGACTTCTTGTCGATTTAACAAAATTATATCAAACTTGAGCTACAAGTAAGCGCGATAGATTGCTCTTGAATTAAATGTATTTTCATAGGTAGATGGGTGCATCTTCTTCTAGTAAAGAATGCCGTCGGTGTGAGTTTCTAACTATGAGGAAAGAAAATCCTCAGTTTTCCGAGTGATGATGAGATGGTTCTTTTATGTAAAGAAAGTCTGAAGAATATAGATCTCAATGCCATAAGCCAAGATTTTAGACATATTAAGTGGACCAATGTGTTTTACTTACGATTCCCATGTTTTATGAGTTTTCAAACTCCCTATGTAGCTAATTAACTTTTCCCCGCTTGAATGACTTCATGCCTATATTTATCGAAATTTGGTCAAACTTGAACTACAACAACTAAATTATTGTAGGTTGATTCTAAAGAATTACAAAAAACTTTTGGAGGTGTACCCATTGAGGGCTCAGTTAATATATCAGAAAACAACCGAGAGTTTTGACAATAGGTTTTTAACTCCTTTCTAATTAAGATTCTGCATCTTGACAATTTAACGAAAAATGAGCTCAAACTTGAGCTACAAGTAAGCGCGATAGATTTTTCTTTAATTAAATGTCTCTTTAGAGGTAGATGGATGCATCTTCTTGTAGTAATCAGTACAACCGGTGTGAGTTTCCAACTACCAGGAAAGAACATTCTCAATTTTCCGAGTGATGATGAGATTATTGTTTGTTTTCGTAAACAAAGTCCGAAGGATATGGACCTGAACGCCACAAGCCAAGCTTTCAGACATATATAGTGGACCCTCATTTTGTACTTATGATTCCCATGTTTTATGAGTTTTCAAACTTATTCTATAGCTAACTTTGCCCACTTGAAATTGATTTTATGTCGATTTATTGAAATTAGTTCAATTTTGAACTACAAGTAAATTGTAGGTTGCATTGAAAGATTTATGTTTTTTGGAGGTAACCATTGGGGGCTGATTTAATATATCACAAACCACCACCGATAGTTTTTACAACAAGTTCAACTTCTTGCTAAGATTTTGCATCTTGAATATTTAACAAAATTATATCAAACTTGAGCTACAAGTAAATGCGATAGATTGATCTTGAGTTAATTGTCTTTTGGGAGGTAGATGGGTGCATCTTCTTGTAGTAAACAATATCGTCGATGTGAGTTTCCAAATATCAGGAAATATCATTCTTAATTTTCCGAGTGACGACGAGATTGTTCCTTTCTGTAAAGACAGTCTGAAGAGTATGGATCTGAATGCCACAAGCCATGTTTTTAGACATCTTATCTTACCACTATATAGTGTACGAATAACTTTGAATATTGACCGTTGGATCGAGACTCTCGAATCCGAACATTTCCAGCCATTGGACTTCTTTTCCATTCTAGCATCTAGAAGATTCTATTGATAGTCTTGAACACAATGAATGCACTATGCATAAACCTCTCAAAACACACGTCTCCATCATACTAGAATCTTCTCCCTTGTTTCTCTAGACCATGTTGCCAAAAATTTCAAGTGTTAGGTAGTTAATAATATTTGACTTCTACACATGATGATACAAAGTAGAAGAACCAAATATACACCCATACTTTATATATGTTGATCAAATTTATATTTTTTCCACTTTACCTATTATAATTTTATATAGTGATGATATGCTAGACGTCTATTATTTGAGCCACACCTGCAGGACACGTGCAACCTACTAGTATCTTATCTTATCTTACCATTATATAGTGTACGAATAACTTTGAATATTGAGCGTTGGATCAAGACTCATGAATCCTGCATTTTTAGCCGTTGGACCTTCTTTTCCATTCTAGCATCTAGAAGATTCTATTGATAGTCTTCGGCATAATGAATACTATGCACAAACCTCAAAACACACTTCTCCATCATACTAGAATCTTCTCCCTTGTTTCTCTACACCATGTTATCAAAACTTTCATGTGTTAGCAGGTAGCTAATAATCTTTGACTTCTACACATGATGATACAAAGTATAAGGAACAAATATACACCCATACTTTATAGATGTTGATCAAATTTATAATTTTTTGTGCTTTACAAATTATAATTTTATATAGTGATGATATGTCATACGTCTACTATCTGAGTCTCATGTGCAACTTACTAGTAGCTAATTATCGTTGACTTCTACATGATCCTACCATTATATAGTGTACAAACAACTTTGAATATTGACCGTTGTATCAAGACTCGTGAATCCCAACATTTCCAGTTGTTGGATCTTCTTTTCCATTCTAGCATCTTGAATATTCTATTGATAGTCTTCTTTACAAACCACTATATAGTGTACGGATAATTTTGAATTTTCACCGTTGGATTAAGACTCGCGAATCCCAGCATTTATAGCCGTTGGATCTTTTTTTTCCATTCTAGCATCTAGAAGATTCTATTGATAATCTTTGGCATAATGAATGCTACACACAAACCTCAAAACACACTTCTCTACCATACTAGAATCTTCTCCCTTGTTTCTCTAGACCATGTTATCAAAAATTTCATGTGTTAGGTAGCTAATAATCTTTGACTTCTACACGATGATACAAAGTACAAGGATCAAATGTACACCCATATACTTTATAGATGTTGATCAAATTTATAATGTTTTGTGCTTTACCAATTGTAATTTTATCTAGTGATGATATGTCACACGTCTACTACCTGAGTCTCATGTTTAAGGCATGTGCAACTTACTAGTATATATAGTGGACCAACATGTTGTACTAACGATTCCTATGTTTTATGAGTTTTCAAACTTCCTAGCTAACCCCGCCACTTGAATGACTCTATGTAGATTCATCAAAATTAGGTCAAATTTGGACAAGTAAATTGTAGGTTGCTTTGAAAGTTTTAAGAAAAACCTTTTGGAGGCACCCATCGGATAGTCAATTAATATACTCCGTATCAGAAACCATGTAGAGTTTTGACAAGAGGTTCAACTTCTTCCTAAGATTTTGCATCTTGACAAACTTGAACTACAAGTATGCGTAGATACTTGTCTCGAATTAAAGTCTTTTCAGAGTTAATTAATAAAAAAGAAAGTGACGTAATAACTTAGCTAGTTACCATAACATCACACATACCCAGACTAGTAGTATATGATTCTACTCCCTCTGTTTAGAAATATAAGGCGCTTTAGCTTTGTGAGATGAATGTATCTAGACACCTTTTAGTGTATAGGTTCACACTTAACCTCTACGAACCCATACACTAAAAGACGTCTAGATACATTCGATTCACAAAGCTAAAACGTCTTATATTTTTAAACGGAGGGAGTACAACCTAATTAATTAGGCCTTTGCGTGACACTACACACATGTTGTTACCCACTATGATGAAGGTACATGTGCAAGTTACTGGAGTAGTCTAAGTTATTTAGCACTGTGTGACCATCCTAAATCAGAACGGAGGTGTACGTACTGTATGCCTTAAAGGCACCTGTTCCGCTGCGCTTCAAGCCGTTCACCACTCGTGTCGGCTCTCACTGGTCAGACGGATAAAGCCTCTTACTTGTTGATTTGGTATTGTATATCGTCGATCTTCTTCCGTCACTAACAGAGAATGAATTCTTCTGCCGCTTCCAGGCGTGTGCTTTCGCGGAGCTATAACCAGTAGCTTAGACGACTACTACTCCCGCGCGGCACTCGAGCAATTGCGACCGTCCGTTCATAATGGACGGGAAGCATTAGACAATGGATTTTCTTTTGGTGGATGGTTGATTTTTTTGAGAGATTGTTGACTTTTTTCTTTATTAAACTGAGAGATGTTCGATTTTAGGTCCGGTAAGGCCAACAGGGAAGAGGAAATTGGCGGTGTGGCAGGCAAGCTTATTTGAGGTGGCAGCGTGTGGGTGTACAGATGGTACTACAGTACTGGTAGCCCATTTTCTGAGCATTTTGTTGTTGTACTACACAAGAGTTCGAGAGTAGTAGTGTTCCAATTTTGGTTCCTTAATTACCAGTGGAACCTTTATGTGTTTATTAGTTACAGTAGTAGTAGTATAGTAGTGACTACACAAGATGATGAATGTAGAAGATCAAAGGATTAGTATTATGTTCGGCAAGAGGAGCTCCGAGTATACTCCAAACCGTCTCTCTGCCATGACCATTTATTTGAGAGGATAGTACAGCTCCATCCCGTGCTAGGCTAGGCCTGACCTATTTACTCGATATGCACCAGGAAACGCAGAGAAGAGAGAAAAACCACGCTCGGTAGGCGGTACGGTTTCAATGATTTATTCTATTTTCCTTTGCTCTCCGTCCTCTTCCTCTCCATCTTCTCGCTGATCCCCACCTTTAGCACACGCCAATGCTGCCATGCCGCTTTTGGAGCATCTTCGTAGCCTAGTTCGATAGACACTATAGATTTAGCAGAGAGAAAGAAGGCATGCTTGGTTTGATTTCATTCCGTATTTCTCTTTTCCTCGATCTCCATCCTCACTTCACCTCCAGTGTCCCGGCAATGGCCATTACCACTCGCACACCAATACAGGCACGCGCCAACGCCGCCGCTTTAGGATCAGCTCCGGCGCCCAGTTTGATAGACTGTTTTCCGTCTCGCCCTGCTAGCTGTCGCTCGCTCTCTCCTCCAAAACCCTCAATCAAAACCAAATGCCATCGCCCCCACCTGCTCGAGCCCTTCCTCGGGATGGCCCAATTGATCAATTACAGTGACACTTCTAGGGTGTTTTTCGATGGCCCCCTTGAAAAAATCTCTGCTAGATGCGACGTCATCACCGCCGCGAGCCTCGCCGACTCCTGCAAACATTATCTTTACTCAGCAACACATAGTGCATCCCTGTCAAAATCTCATTCGTTTGGTCTCCCCTGTGTTCTTCACTCTCACTCAACTGAGGTACCGCGTGAGTACAATGTCTTCTACCGTGACAATCGCATGATGCAGTTCTATAGGGGCAGCTACTATTGCGGCAGGGGCAAGAAGAAGCCATAGAAGAAGTCCGGGTGGACCTTGTGCGAGCTGACACTGCTGGACAGGTCCTCCTCTGATGCTTTGATGCCAGATTGTGAGGGTAACAAGTGGGCAGGCGCCCATGGAGATTGGATCACCACTATTGGCCTCGCCTGGAACTGGGAGCTTGTGAATGTGTTCACTCGTCGCCGGATTCCTCTACCAGCGATCTTTGATTTTGAGGCCACACCCGAGGTACTTAAGTTTATCGCGGTTGGTCAGCCTACTAATCTACTGAAGATAGCTATTTGCCGAGTTCCCACAGCTGCTGGGAACTATAAGGATTTCTCTGTCCTGGCCATCTTTGACACGGTAATTGCCTTCATTGATGGTTCTCATGGTATGTGGATGGTTCTTGAGAACCAGTTCAGCATGTTCAGCTACCGCGATGCAATTATCCACAATGGAGTTGTCTATGCTGTAACTCAGATTAGCAATGTTTATGCATGGGATCCTCGGGCATGGGGTAAAATTTCCATCCTTAAATTTTCAAGCTTCATCATTCAAATTTTGCTCAGCTGACCTCTGAATGTGCTTTCCTTGCAAGGTCATGTGCGTCTTCCAGGGCCACCTGAATTAGACGGTAATCGTGAGTACAGTCCTGATCTGTGGTGGTTAGCAAGATCTCCTGATGGTGGTAGCCTTATTCTGATCAATACTGTGGGCATTAGTGCTAGGCGGTATGACACTAGTTATCCTATGGCTGAAAATGTTGGTTATCATCACGGCCGCAATATTCACATCTATTCTACTGGGTTTTGCTCCCATGTGTTCTCGATTGACACTAGTAGGTTACTTCCACCGACGCAATGGCGGAGGGTTTTAGACCTTGGAGCATTTTCTATCTTCCTTAGATTGAACTATCCAATTACCATTCCAGTTGGTGCGGCAGGACTTGGCCCTGGAGATCTAACGAGGAGCAACTGTGTATACACCTCGCCGCATGCAGTTAGTCTGGGTGGATTTAATATTTGTCCTGAAATATGCCGCATCAGTATGAATGCTCAAGACGCTGTTGTTGGTTTCTCAACCAACATTGGCTGGAATTTCCCAAAAAAACATTGGCTGGAATTGGCGGCAGACTCCGTTGTGGTTCATCCCAAGCTTGGCCAACGCGAAGGATTAGAACTGGCATAACTAACGGTTCAAGGGAGATCATATGGAATAGGGATTTGCGTATCTTGAATTATTTCCTTCGCCTTATTTGTATCGTATGGCCTCAGCTGTTAACTTGCTGTACTCTAACACTCATTTCGCCGCAATGTAGTGCAAGGCCTATGATTTGATCAAACTCCTTCTGTATGCAAGCCATAGTTTTAGTCAGTGCGGGTTGAATATTCTGCAACTCGTTGCGCCCGCACCCCTTTATTATTTGTTGTACTTTCGAGTTCTCAAAAAGTGAAATAAATCCGGAACATTGGCTATGTTGTATCTTGTGCATCCACAATATTCGGTCGCACAATAAGATCTTATGTGACATGTGTCAATGAAAAAGAAAAAACCTAAACAAACAATATCTTGTGTTCATTTGTTTATTTTGTGGTGGCCAGGCCATGTACTAGTAATATTTTTGGGATGGAAATTTATAGATGAACTATATAAATATGATCTATGTTCATGATTTATTTCACATTTTCTGAAAACTTGGAAATGCCACATGCAATAGCTTATTGCCGGTGCAGCTAGTTGCAAATTGTAATTTCCGTCGTGGACGTACCTAGTGGCTCCAAGCGCATGGTGCATGCTAATTCTCACTGGCAGGTGGAGCCGACCTTAACAGGGCCCACATGTCAGTGAATCAGAGCCACACAAAGTCATACACGTTGCCTGACTTGAGCGAAATCTGGTGTCCTTGCACGTCTCTCATTTTGCTGCGTGGTTGCATGTTGTACACGTGTAATTCCATGTACCTTGTACAAGAACATATATGAACACATGCAACATGCCAAAAATACCACAGACACACCCGTACTATGCATTATATCTGGTGTATATATTTTCGGTTTTGTGCTACGAGTTCTGCATGTAGGGGAACAAGATGAAAGTACATGTGTCCATGTCACGGCTACTACTACTACTACTAGTACTTCGTCCTCCTATTTTCTGTTGAAAATACTAGTACACTATGTTGAAATGAAAGTTGTAAAAAGAAAACCCTCTGGTCAAACTGATGTGACTAGACAATACTGCACCTCTGATACGTAGTAAGTAGGAGTATTGTCAAATTACTAGCTACGTGGCGTGCTAGTCTAATATACAGTAAAGTCTAGGCGGTGGTGTCCTCGATGCTGCTGTTGACTAGACAAAGCAAGCAACTCCCTCGTTTTTTTCTTTGCCTCTCCATCTTCTTCGCCAGTCCTCACTCCGCCCATGATCTCCCCCACGCTCTCTCTTCTAACGCTCCCCTCCTCCTGCAGAAAACCCCAGCTGCATTTGGCATCCGTCTAAATCCATCCGGCTGTGATGGCCGATTCGAAGCTCATCGAGCGATGCAAGTGGGATCAACTCAGCGCGGATGATGTCGACCTCATCGTTCAGTGTTTGGACATTTCCAGCACCGTCAAGCGAGCCCCATGCTGCAAACTGCTGTACGATCATATCGCCAACAACGAAGGTACGAAATGGACTGTTCACCATTGGAATAAACCCTGCCTATTGATGCCTCAGTCTGCTTATTGGTTCGACGAGCACTATGACGATACGAGGGTACATCGTCTGCATGACACCGTGTATGACGTGGTGCCCCTCGACCATCCTCGGCACACCGCCATGCTGCCCTTCATGCACGAAAAATTCTGGGTTGGCATGAACAGCGACTGGCTCGCCGCGGTGGACCAGCACGGGGCCTGGTGCCTAGCGAACATCTACACCTATCGAATAATCGACCTTCCATCGACGGATACTTGTGACATTGCGGCCACCTCACATCCACAATATAACCTGTAATGCTACTAGCCAGTCAGGGTTCCCCCAGTTACATGTAGTCATTTATGAACTCATTCACATTTCAAAAGTTTTTTTTGGTGAATCCGTAGGTATGGAGAATAGTTCAATAAGTCGTGGGATGGATCTCTTGAGCTGTTGAAGATCGTAATGTGTAGAGTGCCCACAGAAGTTGGGGGTTACACAGACTATAAGATCATCGCGTTGTCCGGCGGTGAAATCGCCTACCTGGAAGGCGGTAGCCAAGTTTGGAGATGTCTGGAGCATTCAGGTCTTGGAAGACGATAGTACTATGATGCCATTGAACACGGTGGACTCATTTTTGCGGTCACAATTCAAGGCTGCACCTACAGCTGGGATCCCACATCGGAAGGTAATTCTAGTTCCATGATGATACATTGTGAGTGATTCAGTGAAGTTGTTCTTTAACTACCTTGTTTATGTTTTAACTTTCGTATGACTGAATGAACACATGCTTTATGTCCTAAAAGAATGAATGAACCATTGCTAGTACTGAATTAGTACCAGTAATATGCCTTCCAAAAATATAGTGTATGACGGCGTCCCTACACTACTAAGTTCATTCATTGTCAAAATATGAAAGGTATTATTAACTAGCATCTCAATTGTGAGCGCAACACAGTGAAGCCGGGTTTCTTTATCTGTTTGTACTTTCAGGCCCTCCTCGGATTGTAGGAATCACATAGGATTTTTGTAGGACACCAATCTTTCCTTTTTGGATTTTTCCTTGGGATTCAGAGGAATTGTGTAGGATTTTTGTAGGATTTGGATCCTTATAAAAAAATCTATAAACTATTGTTTGATTCGAAAGATTATAATCCTTAGGAATTCCTTCAAAGGATTCCTTTGCACTCTATTTTGGAGGAAAATTTCCATCCACTCCAACCTCTTTGTACAATTCCTTTGGTCTTCCTGTGCAATCAAACACCACTTGATCCAAAATACTGCAGGCATCTAATCCTATAGGATTCAAGTGGACATGCCTCTATATAAAAAAGTGGCGCTTCCTCTTTTGAAACTTACAACAACTAGGAAACTAAGAAAAGCAAGAAATCTAAATGTTCAGAATAGCAGAGTAAGAAATGCAATTCCTAATGTTGTTAATTTATTGAGTAATATTATTGTCAGGATTTGCCTATTCACACTGTTAGCATGAACAATGAAGAATGCTGGTGTTAGAATATGTATGCCAGTAATGCACTTTTTATCTCAAATTCGGATGTTGCAGGAAACAAGGAGCTTCCGTTTGTAATCCCAGCACCTATTCTGAATGATTGGCTAGGCATGTGGTTCCTCGCTCGATCGGCTGATGGTGAACGCTTGATGATCATAATTACAACGTATGGCATGGGGTTGCCCATGGCGAAGAGGGTGAAATCATTCATCATGCACAAAATAGGACTAACCTACGCCTATATCCTGCCTCTCGTGTCTACATTTTTGAAGAGGATCCTAGCTCTGTTGGACCTCCAGGGGTCATCGTTTGGAGGCAGGTTAACAGCCTAGGGGATTACTCTCTGTTTGTTGGTCTTAATTATCCAATCATTGACAAGATGATGAAGAAACGCGGATGCAAGGCTACTGATGGCACATTGTTCCCATTCATGAGGAAAAACTGTGTGTACACAACATACAGCAGATTTCGTGGAATACAATTCCCTCAGATTAAACGCTGCAACCTGCAGCCAACTGAAGGTGAGCCTGTGGCAGTTATCAGCCTTCCCAAAGATGGTTGGAACTCTATGCGATAGGCGGTAATTTGGTTTAGGCCTAGTTTAGGTTTGGTATGCTCGTTGTGCCGTCCCTAGACTGAGCTGTGGATCTTTCTAGTGTATCGTTGTGTCATCTTTTTTTTGCATCGTGGTTTAACAGTTGACTGTTATTACACTGGTTTTAGTGGCCAGCTTGAATCGGTTTATATGATCCCTGCCGTACTTTTGTATTTCGTATTGCCTTCCACGGTATAATCCATGTAGTCGTGCTTATTTCGTAGCGTGATTTCTGTACTATAGTTTTCAGTACTGTTACTGGCTTGTAGTATATACGCGACTCATGCATTTTGTTTGAACCATCGCACCTCGTGCAGCTTTGTGTTTTGAGAGGAATATTCCTTCTTTCCTCTTAGCGAACAGGGAAAACTAGGCCACTACTTCTTATAGGGCCACGAAATAGGCTTTAGCTGGGCCATAATTGATCTTGGCTCGGTACACCAAAGCAGGCCGAGACGCCCTAGGATGATAGTCGCAAATGTTTATTTCGATATTCTAAAAAAAGAGTTAATGCACACCCTTTCAAAAAAGAAAAATTGTTTACGCAGACCCCATATTATCTCTGATACATGGCATACATTTGGCTCTACCGTAAAATTACTTGTTCAATACAGTATGTATCCTTGCTCATTCTTATATATGTGAAATGAACAACTCAAGCTCTGATGTGACATGAACAAGTCAAGATCTGATGTGCTGACATTGTACTATTTGTGCTAGTGTATAAACTAGTTGTATTATTGTGTTCGAAACTGTGAACTAAATGTGCGAATTCTGAGCCTTTTTTCATGATGACAATGCCACATGTTGGCGTTAATTGCGGCATGTACTAATATCATCGTACGGAAGCATACAACTTCGAGTGATCAGTTTAAGATGGTGCTTACCCGAGCTATCTGCGGTTGGGCAAGTCAATGCCATTGTGTGTCTATCGCCAACGGTTTATATGGCATGATTACAAGGTTTAGAGTACATCAAATCGATTGGGCACTTAGGCTGATTCAAAGCCACCCAAACCATCTTGAAATATATCCTTTTCTGAAAAGATGATTGCGCGCTGTAAGACTCGATATGACACGATTTTATATCAATCAGTCAAACTCCCTCCAGTACTTTCCATGTTCGAATCTTGCACTGCCCAAGTTCCTCTCTATGTTCGCTATGTATAATAAGGCCCAATATCGGTCACTTTTCTCCATTTCCAACTTCATTCTTTCGGATTTGGCGTAGGTACAGCTAGGTCAGGTGGACCATCGACCTTCATTACAATATAGTTTTACTACTCGGCCTATGAAAACGAATATTTCAACCCCACTTCGGACAAAAAACTTCTCATACTCTTGTTTCAAAAGAAAAACCCTTAATTAGCCTTTCGTGGTGAGCAGAGTATATATTTTTTAGGGTACCAACTGCATTTTTTTGTAGGATGGGTTACAAACTATATTGAATTTTCACTAAGGACCTAGCGAAAAGATTGCACATTCGACCCAACACTGGCCCAAAACCTTGCAAATTTAGCCTGCTGGGTCAGGTGGACTGCCGACCCGTGACATATTGAGTACATTGAATTTTTAGTGAGGAGGTATTAGAAAATAGTACTACATTCTACCCAACTGTGGCCCAAAACCTAGCTAATTTATCCTTCCGGGTTCAGGTTGGCTGTGGGCCGCCAACCCTTAACACATTATTATTTGGTTTTTTAAGCTTGAACCACACTGAAGAAGTTTCGGTAAGGAGCCCACGATAAGAAGCCCATTGGTTCACAAGATTGGACCCAAGTATTTTTTATCGCCCAAAATCGTCTTAATTTAGTATTTCCATGCCATTCTGATAAAGTATAGGACAAGCTTCTCCTACCCATGTTGTATTTGTACAGAGCATTTAGCATTTTTTATGGCAAGTCGTCAGGGTCACTGCCTTCTCATTTTAAGTGATTTCAACATTTCTAAATGTAATCTTTTCCAGTAGTGGCATAGATGGTTTTGGCATAGTGGAAGCACACGCGGTTCCCATTTGTTGAAGTCTTGAGTTTGATTCCTAGTTTTTTCAATATAAATATATAATATATAGTATAATCTCTGTCGTTCTTTTACATTTTTCTAGCATACACACGTTTCTTACATAGAGAAGGCTAATATCTAGGACCCAGCAACGTTGCCAAGGTCAAAACAACGGAGTGCATCATACACACTTTGCATTTGCAGAGACGCTGACATGTTGGACACAGCAGAGACCTTATATAGATGTTTCATCGAGCAATCAATGTTTCATTTACAGAGAGGCTAATATGTGGGACCCAGCAACGCGACCTTATACAGATGCTGCATCGAGCAATGTTGCCAGTTCGAAACAGGGAGGCGCGAGCAAGAAAAAAGTTTAGCATGCACACATTTCTTGTAATGAGAGGCTGAAATGGGGGACCCAGCAGCGTGAGCAAACGGCAGATTCGTCGAGCAATGCTATCTAGTTCGGAACAGCGTAGCGCTAGAGAAGAAAAAATTCCATCATACCGACGACTCTTCTAATGTGAGGCTGACATAAGGGACCCACCAGCCTGAATAAACGGCTGATCCAGCGAGCAACGCTATCAAGTTCGGAACACGAAGGCGCGATAGAGGGTAAAAAATCCATCATACACATGTTTCTTCTAATGAGAGGATGACATGTGGGGCCCAGCATCGTGATTAAATGGTAGATGCATCGAACAACGCTATGAAGTTTGGAATAGGGTAGCGCAAGCCAAGGAAAAAAATCCATCATACACACGTTTCTTCTAATGAGAGGATGACATGTGGGGCTCATGAGGTTGGTTAAATAGTAGATGCGTCGAGCAACGTTATCAACTCGGAACGGGGTAGCGCCAGCGAAGGAGAAAATCCATAATACACATGTTTCTTCTAATAAGAGGATGACATGTGGGGCCCAGCATCGTGATTAAATGGTAGATGCACCGAACAGCGCCATCAAGTTCGGAACAAGGTAGCGCGAGCCAAGGAAAAAAATCCATCATACACACGTTTCTTCTAATGAGAGGATGACATGTGGGACCTAGCAGTCTGACTAAACGGCAGGCGCCTCGAGCAACTTTATCGAGTTCAAATCAGGGAGGCGCGACCGAAAAGTATGGTCCGCTAGAGACACTGACGTCCGGGACCCACATGCCTCAAAAGACTTCGATGAGTCAACATCGCGCGAGAAAACGTAAATCTTGCTTCTGCCACGCGCCAGCCGAGCATCCTCCACGTTTTTAGCAGATCCGTCGTAGTAGAGGGCCGCGAAACCGGAAAAAAAATTCCTTCGGCCACGGCCGAGCCAAGAATTTCATCGCGAAAGACGCGCCTTCTACGACGACCATCGGGCCAATTCGTTGCAGAAGGAAACTTTTCTTGTAGTGTATGGTAATGTTATAATTTGAAGTATAGTTGGTACTCTTGGAAATTATAGCATGCCTAAACATGTAAGTTCCATGGACCTTGGCCTTACACACAAAGGAATGATAAAGATCATACCACGATGCACATGATAGTGATCAAGTGCAAGAACCATATCATTTCACTTTATGCATATGATGTTTGCATCTTATATTGCTTGTTTGGCATTTAAGTAGCATTATAAGATGATCCCTCATTTAGATATCAATATAAAAATGTGTTCTTCCTTAGTATGCACCGTTCTATGGATCGTTGTTTCAAGGCATCACATGATGATCATGTGTTTTTGATTCTACGCTTTCATACAACGGGTGTAAGATAGTTTTACACACGCGAGTACTAAGGTTCTTACTTGGCGAGCCTAGCATGTAAAGATGTGGCCTCGGAACACAGATCGAAAGGTTAAGAATGAGTCATATAGTTGATATGATGCCCATATAGATGCTCACCTTTCAAACTACACCGACTCACGTGATGATCGGACTTGGTGTAGTGGATTTGGTTCATGTAATCACCAAAAAGACACGAGGATGTTATTTTTGAGTGGAAGTTCATTCGTAATTTGGATTAGTTGAACTCGATCTATCATAAACTTTGTCAAAATAAACATTACAAATTCTGTTGTAGATGGCACCACCTGCTTTTAATTTCAATGTGATCATGGAGAAAGAGAAACTTGCAGGGAATGGTAGCAACTTTACCAACTGGGCCATGAATTTGAGGATTCTCCTCACTGCTACACAAAAGCAATATGTGATAGAAGCGCTAGGCCCCCCACCAGCTCCTGGTTCCCCTGACGAAGAAAATAATGTCAATTTGACTCGTCAGGAGGACCACAACTTAGTTCATTGCGGCATACTATATGGGATAGATCCGGAACTCCAAAAATGTTTCGAGAATGACAATGCCTTTGATAGCATGGGTGAACTGAAAATGATTTTCGATACCCATGATACAATAGAGAGTAATAATGCTTCTGAAAAGTTTTTTAGATGCACAGTGGAAGAGAACAGCTCTGCTAGTGAACACATTCTCAAAATGTGTGGGTACACCGATAAGCTTGTGTCCTTGGGAATAATGATTCCCATTGACCTAGGAATACATCATGTTCTCCAATGTCTGCCACCTAGCTACAAGAGCTTCTTGATGAAGTATAATATGCAGGGCATGAAAGAGTCTCTCCCCGAGCATCTGTCAATTCTTAAGACTATAGAAGTGGAGATCAAGAAAGAGCATGAAGTGTTGATGATCAATAGGACCACCGGTTTCAAGAAAGACAAGAAGGGTAAACAAAAGGGAAAGAAGGGCGGCAAATCTGTTACTGCGCTTGAAAAGAAAATCCTGAGCTGGCCCTAAGTTCGATACCGAGTGCTACTCTTGCAAGGGGACTGGCCATTGGAAGTGCAACTGCCCCAAGTATTTGGCGGACAAGAAGGCCGGCAAGGCGAACAAAGGTATATGTGATATAAATGTTATTGATGTGTACTTGGCTAGTGCTCGCAGTAGCACCTGGGTATTTGATACTGGATCGGTTGCTAATATATGTAACTCGAATCAGGGGCTGTGGAACAAGCGACAACTAGCAAGGGATGAGGTCAGGATGCGTATTGGCGATGGATCAAGAGTTGATGTGATCGCCATCGGGACGCTACATCTCGATATGACGTCGGGATAAGTGATAAATCTAAAAAATTGTTATTTGGTGCATGCACTGAGCATGAACATTGTGTCTGGATCATGTTTATTGCAAAGTGGTTATTCGTTTAAATCTGGAAAAAAATGGTTGTTTGATTTATATGGATAATATATTTTATGGTCATGCACCCGTGATGAATGGTTTATTTTTGTTGAATCTTGATAGTACTGATACACATATTCATAATGTTGATGCTAAAAGGATTAAACTTGATGATGATATATCTGCATATATGTGGCACATCCGTCTAGGTCATATTGGCCTTAAATGCATGAAGAAACTCCATTTTGATGGACTTTTGGAATCACTTGATTTTGAATCATTTGATACATGTGAGTCATGCCTTATGGGCATGATGACTAGAACCCCGTTTTCCGGTAGAATGGAATGGGCGATAGATTTATTGGAAATCATACATACTGATGTATGTGGTCCAATGAGTGTGTCGACGTGAGGTGGATATCGTTATTTTGTTACTTTCACTGATGATTTGAGTAGATATGGATATATCTATTTGACGAAACACAAGTCTAAAACCTTTGAAAAGTTCAAGGAATTTTAGAGTGAAGTGGAAAATCATCATAATAGAAATATTAAAGTTCTGCGGTCCGACCATGGAGGTGAGTATCTAAGTTACGAGTTTAGCGCACACATGAGAGAGTGTGTAATAGTTTCACAACTCACGCCTACCAGAATACCACAACGTAATGGTGTGTCAGAACGTTGTAATCGTACTTTATTGGATATGGTTCCATCTATGATGTCTCTAACTGACTTGCCACTGTCATTTTGGGATTATGCACTAGAAACCGTTGCATTCACTTTAAATCGGGCACCATTTAAATCCGTTGAAACGACACCGTATGAATTGTGGTTTGGAAACAAACCTACGCTATCATTTCTTAAAGTTTGGGGATGCGATGTTTATGTGAAGAAACTTCAGCCTGATAAACTCGAACCCAAAGCGAAAAAAATGCGTTTTCATAGGATACCCTAAAGAAACAATTGGGTATTCCTTCTATCATAGATCCAAGGGCAAGGTTTTCATTGCCAAGAACGGATCCTTTCTAGAGAAAGAGTTTCTTGTGAAAGGGGTGTACAGATCGAAGAGGTTATTGAACCTTGTCTTCATGAAACGGCGAGTGGCGCAGCGCTAGAAATTGTTTCAAAGTTAACTTCACCGAATGAAGAAGGAACTAATGATAATGATCATGAAACTCTGAAAGAGGATACTACCAAACCTCACAGGTCAAACAGGACACGTGCAGCTCCTGAATTATACGGAAATCATGTCGTGAATTTCATGGTAGATGGAATTGATGACCCTGCGACGTATGAACAAGCGATGATGAGCCCGGATTCCAACAAATGTCTAGAAGCCATGAAATACAAGATGGAATCCATGTACGAAAACCAGGTTTGGACCTTGGTTGACTTACCTCACGACAGGAAGGCCATTGAGAATAAATGGATTTTCAAAATAAAAACTGATGTTGATGTAATGTGACCATCTATAAAGCTCTACTTGTCGCAAAGGGGTTTCGGCAAATTCAAGGAGTTAACTACGATGAGACATTCTCTCCCATAGCGATGCTAAAGTCGGTTAAGATTATGTTAGAAATTACTGCATATTTCGATTATGAAATATGGTAGATGGATGTCAAAATTGCATTCATCAATGGTAATATTGAAGAAGAGTTGTATATGATATAGCCTAAGGGTTTTGTCGATCCTAAGGATGCTGATAAGGTATGCAAGCTTCAGCGATCCATCTATGGACTGAAGCAACAATCTCGGAGTTGGAATCTCCGCTTTGATGAGGTGATAAAAGAGTTTGGATTTGTCCAAACTTATGGATAGGCTTGTATTTACAAGAAAGTGAGTGGGACCAATGTGGCATTTCTGATATTATATGTGGATGACATATTATTGATTGGAAATGATATAGATCTTTTAAACTGTGTTAAAAGTTATCTAAACAACAAATTTTCTATGAAGGACCTTGGTAAAGCATCATATATATTAGGCATTAAGATCTATAGAGATAGACCAAGACACCTAATTGGGATATCGAAAGTACATACCTTGATAAGATATTAAAGAAGTTTAATATGGACAGAAGTAAGAAGGGGTTCTTATGTATGTTGCAAGGCAAGACATTGAGTAAGACTCAAAGTCTATCTACGGCGGAAGAAAGAGAGATAATGGATAAGATCCTCTATGATTCAGACATAGGCTCTATAATGTACGCCATGCTATGTACAAGACCGGATGTGGCACATGTTATTAGTTTGACTAGTAGGTACCAATCTAATCTAGGTTCGGAACACTGGATAGTGGTCAAGAATATCCTTAAGTACTTAAGAAGAACTAAGGAAATGTTTCTTGTATATGAAGGTGAAGAAGAGATGGTCGCTAAGTGTTATGTCAACGCTAGCTTTGACACCGATCCGGATAACTCTAAGTCTCAATTTGGATACATATTTCTCTTGAACGGAGCAGCAGTTAGTTGGAGGAGCTCCAAACAACCTGTGGTCGATGGATCAACAACGGAGGTAGAATTGAAGGGAATATGCCCTGAGAGGCAATAATAAAGTTGTTATTATATGTATTCCAAGTATATGATAGATGTTTATTTTGCATGCTATAATTGTATTAAAAGGAAACATTAATACATGTGTGTTTAATAAACAAATAAAGAGTTCCTTGTTATGCCTCTCTTATAAACTAGCTCGTTGATTAACAAGATGATCAAGGTTTCCTGACCATGGACATTGGATGTTGTTAATAACAAGGTCACAACATTGGTGAATGATGTGATGAACATTCATTCGAAGTATAGCATTACGATCAAAGTCATTATGTTTATATTGCTATAACATCATACAAAGTAATCTTAGTCCTTAGACCATGAGATCATGTTAATTGCTAACACTGGAAGAGTGACATGATAACATCAAACGTCACACCGTAAAAGGGTGAATATAAAGGTGTATTCAGATACTCTGGAGGTGTTATGTTGAGGCTCATGGATCAAGAGTGGAATTTGTCCATCCCGATGACAGATAGATATACTCTGGGCCCTCTCGGTGATATCACATTAAGATAGCTTGCAAGCAAGTGATGTGATCACTAGAATGTTATATCACGGGATGAGAAAAGAGTGCATGTCAGTAACGAGATCAAACTAGGTATTGAGATACTCATGATCGAATCTCGTACATGTAATATATCGCGAGACAAAGGGATTTAGTTACTATCGTTAAAGGTTCTCACGATCACAAAAGTCATCGTTGAATGTGTAGGAGTCAGTATGGATCTCTAGGTCCCGCTTTTGATTATTGATCTGAGAGGGGTCTCGATCATGTCTGCATTGTACACGAACCATAGGGTGACACACTTAAGGGTTGCCAACACCATTTGGAGCAAATATTTTCTAGACGAAAGAATTGCAAAGTGCTAGAATTATTTCAATAGACACCGGAACTGTTCTGGGTGAAGTTGCTGAAATTGGTTCTGCATGTGATATTGAAATGTTGCAGGGGGTTTTATGTGAATGTTTGTTAATTAAAGTAATTAAAAAAATTCTGAATAAAATAAATAAAAGAGTTGCATTAAATTTGGTGGAAATTTAATGCATTTTGAGTGGAGAAAATGGAGAGGCAAATTTATATGAGTGGAGCTTCCACCACATGAATGAGGAAGAGGTGGGGGCACCCCCCCATGGGCGCTAAACATGGGAGGGGGCAGCCCCCTCTCCCTCCTCACTCACACCTCCTCATGAAGGATATCTCTCCCCTCTAGAATTATTCCCCCATGGTCTCGGATTAGCGAGATACATGTTTCCAATGGCATTTCATCTGGAAGGAGTTGCTGCTTCCGCTACATCGCTGGAGCGAGGAGATGGAGGTTGTTCAGTGGCCTGAACGTGTGTGTGAGGATGGATGCGCTGCTGATTTGCGACGCTAGGACTTCCACACGATCTTGAGATCGGCAAGCATTCGACTACATCATCCATGATTTCAACCTCGTTACACTTTGTCGGTCTTCGAGAGTATGTTCTCTATGGATATATATCCACTTGTTGCTTGTATCTAGTAGATAGATCTTGGCATATAATAGTTCCCATCGTAGGATTTTTTTTGTTTTCTATGCTGCGAACCCAACATGGATATGTTGCTGCTTCAGAAGCGGCGCAGGAAGAAGTTTGGATGAATGAGTTCATAACTGAACTAGGTGTGGTTCCTAGTGCATTGGACCCAATGGTGATCTATTGTGACAACAATGGAGCCATAGCCAACGCCAAGGAACCAAGGTCTCATAAGAATTCCAAGCATATTAAGCGTCGATTTCACTCCATCCATGAGCATGTCAAGGATGGAGATATAAAGATTTGTAAAGTACATACGGATCTCAATGTAGCAGATCCGTTGACTTAAGTTCTTCCAAGGGAAAAACATGATCAACACCAGAACTCCATGGGTGTTAGATTTATCACTATGTAAACTAGATTATTGTCTCTAGTGCAAGTGGGACTAAAGGGAATATGCCCTGAGAGGCAATAATAAAGTTGTTATTATTGTATTCCAAGTATATGATAGATGTTTATTTTGCATGCTATAATTGTATTAATTGGAAACATTAATTGACGAGGGTTTAACTCATCAATGCCCATTGTTATGGACTTGGGTTTTGGAGAAGGAGGGAGCGCTGGAGGCATCAGTCGGCTAGCAAACAAGAACACAGGGACGCAAGGTTTACCTAGGTTCAGGCCTCGTAGAGGTCCCTACTCCTTCTTGTCGGCTCTTGGAATTAACGAAGGAATCGAAGATTATAGGGGCGCGCAGATGCAATCTGGCAAGAGTTGTGGAAACTAGGGTTGCGTGTGTCCTCCTTACCACCCCCTCCTAGCCTTTATATAGATAGGCTAGGTCCCGGGTAGCAGGTCGAGTCGGTTACAGTTTAGGGTTTTCCCTTTAAACTTTCTATCTTAAGCTTCTTCTTGTCTCGCAAGCAATCGAGAGTCCGTGGGCCACTCGAATTCTACATTGTGCCTTGGCAACACCGTGGGCTTCCGCCATATCCGGACCATCTATGCCAAACTTGAGTACCTGTAGGGTATACCCATGTCATTAATACATGTGTGTTTAATAAACAAATAAAGGGTTCCTAATTAAGCCTCTCTTATAAACTTGCTCATTGATTAACAAGATGATCAAGGTTTCCTTATCATGGACATTGGATGTTGTTAATCACGAGGTCACATCATTGGTGGAATGATGTGATGAACATTCATCCGAAGTATAGCATTAAGATCAAAGTCATTGTTTTTATATTTCTATAACATCATACAAAGTAATCTTAGTCCTTAGAAGATTAGATCATGTCAATCACTAACACTAGAAGAGTAACTTGATAACATCAAACGTCACACTGTAACAGGGTGACTATAAAGATGGGTTCAGATACTCCGACGGTGTTATGTTGAGGCTCATGGATCAAGAGTGGCATTTGCCCATCCCGATGACATAATATATACTCTGGGCCCTCTCTGTGATATCAGATTGAGATAGCTTGCAAGTAAGTGATGTGATCACTAGAATGTTATATCATGGGAATGAGAAAAGTGTGCATGTCAGTAACGAGATCAAACTAGGTGTTGAGATACCGATGATCGAATCTCAGACATGTAATATATCGCAAGACAAAGGGATTTAGTTACTAGCGTTAAAGGTTCTCACGATAACGGAAGTCATCGTTGAATGTGTGGGAGTTAGTATGGATCTCCAGGTCTCGCTACTGATTATTGATCGGAGAAGGGTCTCGATCATGTCAGCATTATTCACGAACCGTAGGGTGACACACTTAAGGGATACCGACACCATTTGGATAAAATGTGTTCCAAAGAAAAGATTTACAAAGCGTTGGAATTATTTCAATGGACACCGAATTGTTCCGGGTGAAATTGCTAAAATTGGTTCTGCATGTGATATTGAAATATTGCAGGGGCTTTTATGTGAATGTTTGTTAATTAAAGTAATTAACAAAATTCTGAATAAAATAAATAAAAGAGTTTTATTAAACGAGAGTTGCATTAAATTTGGTGGAAATTTAATGCATGTGAGTGGAATTTTGAGTGGAGGCATGTTTATGTGAGTGGAGCTTCCACCCACATGAATGAGAGGAGGTGGAGGGGCTCCTTCATGGACGCCGGCCATGGGAGGGGATGCCCCCTCCCCTATAAAAGGCTCCCTCTCCTCCCTCACAAGCACATCTCCTTGTGAAGGATCTCTCTCCCCCTCTAGAATTATTCCCTCATGGTCTCGGATTAGCGAGATACATGTTCCTGATGGCTTTTTGTCTGGAAGGAGTTGTTGCTTTCGCTGCATCGCTAGAGCGAGGAGGTATAGGTTGTTCGGTGGACTGAACTTGTGTGCGAGCACGGATGCGCTGCTGATTTTCGGCGCTAGGACTTCCTATCGATCTTGAGATCTGCAAGCGATCGACTAGATCATCCACGAGTCAAATCTCGTTACACTCTGTCGGTCTTCAAGGGTATGATCTCTATATATATACACCTGTTGCTTGTATCTAGTAGATAGATCTTGGTGCTTAGTATTTCCTATCGTAGGAAAAAAATGTTTTCTATGTTGTGAACCCAATACTAGATCAGCTCTTCCAAAGCCCCCAAAAAGATGCAAAATCATAGGAGGGAAGGGGGAAAAAGCAAGCTCAAAGGGCTCAACAATGGAGGTAAAAACATGCCCAAGAACCCTAGAACTTTGGGTAAGAGCCCCCCTTTTATACCCCTTCAAGGGGATGACTGTTGGGGTCAAAACAAGCTGGTTGGACACGTTCCGGTTGGAAAACTGGTCTCGCCGGATCTAGGGCTAGAAATTTCTGGTTGACTGGAAAAGTTTCGGTTTTTGCTGAAACAGCACACTGATCAAATTTCCGGTGTTCGCGGGAAATTTCCGGCCCCAGTTCCAGCGTCGCCAAAATTCCCACCAGAACCAAAATAGGGCACACGAAAACGACAATAATGTTTGCATCCTGACTTGGATTTTAGCAAACTTGGGACTTTTGAAAAGCTAAGAATAAGATCTATCTATTAGAGTCTAGAAAACCCAAGAAATAGAAATAGGTAAAGTACCAAATAAGGAGAGGTGTGAAACCTCCCTAAAAAAGAACCTGTAAAACCTCCACACTCGAAAATGGAATAGAAGATGCATACAAATTCTGTTTTTTAATGAACTTGGGATTGTTGAAGAGCTAGAAACAATATCAAGAGCCTCACACAGAGAAACACCAAGAAGCAACAAAATAGGGAGAAAAAAGTATGCAAAGGATTGAGCTCCATAAGACGATATGATCAAGTTACCCAACCGAAAGCCCCTCTTGATAGTGCAGCTATCTATCCTATAACCCGGTCTCCCAACAACCACCTTGAGACTAGTAAAAGAAAAACCTAGCAAGGCCATACCTTTGCCTTATCCCACTTGATCTTGATGACAACGCTTTAATCTCCATTCAAGACGGAATGCAACACTTCATCATTGTTGCTTCGTGAAGGCTCATAATTTGCTCCCCCATACACCTCTATGGGATAGCTCCATTAAGGCACATCTTCATATGTCCATTATCACCAATATGGATAACAAGCTTCAACCATATGATCTTCTTGAGATGCTTATATTGAACTTGCACTTCTCAACCTTGATGATGATCATCACTTGATGCCATCCTCGCATGGGCTATATGAAATCTTCACTTTTGATGCATGCCCATGGAAAGATACCTAGCCCATATAGAAAATGCAAAGGCACATATATAATGGGTTAGTTTATAAAGCATAATTGACAACGCTTACCATACCACAAGATCCATGTGGTACATTCTTTATGTTTCATGTGTTAACCAATGTGAATTCACTCTTTACTCTTTGTATTGGTCAACCAAGTATCTCCTCATACTCTATCTCAATATCTTGAGGTACATAAAGAACTCTTCATTTAATTGCATGCTCTAAACCTTTCCCAAGTGCTAAAAAGTGCACGGTGGCCAGTTTGCTTAATCGAGCCATCGATTTGTGGCCGTCGGATCCACTGGATCAGCCTCTATCACGAGAGTCGTTCTGACAACGAGTGAGGAAAAACAGTACATGCAGCAGACACACATCCTCCCTCCCTTCCTCTGCTCGACCGGCGAGAGCTTCCGCACGGCGCCCATTACGTTCCTCTGCTCCACCGGCAAGCGCCGCCCTGCCCTCCAATTCCGTCGCACCCCAGGAGAGCGGCACTGTGCCCCTCATCTTCATCCGGATCGACGGTGAGGGTTGCCTGCCCCTGCTCCTTCCTCCTAGCTCTGGGATTGAAGCATCAATTGTGCGCTGCCTAGCTCGGAGCAACGGCGGGGGTTTAATAGGTGCTCTGCACACCCTCAGGCGACTGACCTCCCAACGCCTCGGCTGCGCGTGTACCTGGCGAGCTCGCGTCCTAGGTCTAGCCCGGAGAATTCCATCGCATCAGTTCTCCCTCCACTGCCTCGCGAGGTCTCCAACGCCGCCTATCGCCTCCCCTACCTCGCGATCTCACTTTGGGCGCCTGCCGATCTAGGTTCCTCGTGGAGGGGGAGGAGAGGTACAGCGTGTTGCGTGGTACTGGGCGGACGGAGTTCATGCATTCGGTTCTCTCGGCCACGCGCCTTCTCCACCGCCACCGCCGAGCCTGGTCGGCACCGCCAGTCCTCCATGTTCCTGCGCTGCTCCCCCTTCATCCCTAGATAAATTGCAGAAAGGTCAACAATTTGGTGCATTTACACTAATTTTTATCTAATCAATTTCTCTAGCGAGACCTGTCAGCACCCACCAGATGCAAGTGACAGAGATATAGTGTAGAGGGAGGATTTGGGTTGTGGCGCCGGCAAATCGGAGCTGGTTTGCTTGGCCGAGACATAAGAGCAAGTTCAACGCATCCTCTGGCGCGTCGACGACTTCAGGTCCATCATTACTCTCTCCATATAATCAAGATGCTAATTGTCGATGTAGAGTTTGGATGAAGATTCTTAGTAACTTGTAGCCTCACGTTAGAATTGAACCAAGTTGTCCATGCAAAACCTGGCAAGTGAGTGAGTGCTATAAGGTTTAAACAACTTCTATAAGAACTGTCTCCATGTTTCTGTTTGTCAAATCATTCTGTTGTGATTTTAGCCATTCCATGACGTAGACACTCAACATACTTAGTGTAATAATTTGATAAGAGAAGACGAGCTACTATTGTCATGGTGGAAACAAAGTTCCATCCATCAATTAGCTAGCCAACGGGGGCATCAAGCAAGATGATTTTGTTGCGATTTGGACTACCAAAACTTGGAGCGTTCATTAAGCTTGCCATTACTAGATTAGTATATAGCATTATGATCAGTGATCACCGAATTTATGTAAGTTGCCTCAACATCTTGTAGCCTCGATAATTTTACAATTAAGTTGCCTATCATGGAGTGATTCTATCACAGCGTGCTACAGGTTCTTTAGTTCATTTTTTATATCTTATTTCCCTGATTAAAGTGTTGATATGCCGAGTTTCAGAGGGACAGGGTGGGGCGTTGTTTGGTGTGGAAGTATGTATCCTTAATAATTCTAGGTTGCCCGAATCAAATGCTAAGTTGCTTAACATTGAGTGTTCCAACATAAAAACCTACAAAGCCCTTGGGTGACACGTGATCTATCTGGAGGATGCCACTGTGCGAGTCCAAATCAGCCCCTCGTGGCATATTTGCAAAGGTCCTATTAATATCAGAGGATTGACATATCTGACATGTATCCTTCTTGTTTCATTCTGTTGAAAGAAGTTTTTTTTGTCATTTGGCCATGTCCAAGATGATTTTCCTTCCTGTCTCGATGAGGATGAGATCGGTTGGACCTCACAGTAGGCGGTAGGCGCCTTCTCCACATGCAGGACTGAGCAGGCGGCTTCTCCTTTCTCTCGTCCCAGTGGAGGTCGTCGCTGCCACATCCAAACCCCGTCGACAGGTGAGGTGACATGCATGCGTTAATCTGTAGCCATTTACCTCGTCTTTTTTCTCTCCGCCATCCAGCATTAACCTGCACTATGTTTTCAGTTCGCCATTGTTCGCCTCTGTAACCGTTGCGTGGATGCATGTCTGAGTGTCTGACAAGGATAACAACGACAGTGCCATAGACTGGGACAACCTAGGCTCGGGCTGACCCCGACTGACTAGATGCATGTGATGCAGTGCTCCAGGGCAAGCGTTGCTTCTCCTGCAGCGAGCTCACCGGCTACGGCAAAATCGAGCTCCTCCCTTCCTTTGGCATCCTCAACTACGGCCAAGTACGTCTTACGATCTTGTCCGTTCCGATGAACTTAAACTGAGAGGAGGATTGCAATGTCGGTGGATACTGATGGAGGGGCTGTTCGAGGGGCTGAAGGCATACAGCAGGTTAGAAAGGGTGGGTTACACGGGCTTCCGCCCCGAGGAGAACGCGCGGCGGATGTAGGTGAGAGCCGAGCGCATGTGCATGCGATCCCCGCCAGTGGAGTAGTTTGTGCACGTCGCCAAGCAGACTGTCCTCGCCAACAAGCGTTGGGTACGTGTCTAGGTAATGAATGCTGATTTTTATTAAGTTAGCTACTGTTTCTTATTAAGTTGTTGCACATTCTTATTAAGTTGTTCAAGTTGTTTATCCCTTTTTATAAAGTTACCTATTGTTTCTTATTAAGTTGTTGCACATCCTTATTAAGTTGTAGTTTTGGATGGCCTTGGTGATTTCTGAATCTATCTAAGTTGTTGTTTTCGTTTCACTAAGATGTAGTCTTCTTTCACTGAGTTGCTTGATTTGATCTAACTAAGTTGCACCTTCAAATGTCCCTTGAGTTTTTTGGATCCTTATAAGTTGTACTTTTCTTTTATTTTATTAATTTTTTCTTCACACACGCGCTAAGACATAGAATGTTCTTTTTGCTAAGTTGTTTTTGCAGAAGACAAGTTAAGTTAATTAACAACTTCAGCTTAAGTTGGTTTACACTTTATCCTAAATTGCTTATTCCGTTCCATTAAGTTGATTAATGACTTAAGCTTAAGTTTCTTTTCGCTTTATCCTAATTAAGTTTATTAGTCACTTTATATTAAGCTGCTTCCCATTTTATCTTAAGTTGCTTATCCCATTTCATTTGGTTGATTTATTACTTAGCTTAAGTTCTTTCAACTTTATCCTAAGTTTCTAATCTCACTTAATTAAGTTGATTATCCACTTTAACTTAAGTTGTTTCCCAGTTTATTCCAAGTTGCGTATCCAATTTAATATAAGTGCATTTTCATCATGTAGGTGTTGATTGCTGCATAATCAACGAAACGAAGGTTTGATGTGAAGGAAATCATCAAGTTGCTTATCTCATGTTCAATCATCCAAATTGTTTTTGTACAAACTTTTTTCTAATTTCTCACAACAATATACGCTTGTTGCCCACTGATTATCGTTAAGTTGTCTAGTTTTGATGCTTCACATATGCGCTAGGTGATTAGATATAATATCGATTCATCTTAGGGATAGCTAGGAATGAACTCACTCCACACACAAATACAACTTAGGGATAGCTAGGAACCAACTAATTGCACATACATATTCAACATAGGGATAGGTAGGAATCAACTCATTGCACACACGAATGTATTTTTAGGGATTATGTTGCTTCTACCACTTAATTAAGTTTGATTGTACATCTTATGTTATTCTGCCTTAGATTTTTTTTAATGGACTTGGGCTTTTAATTAAGTTGCCTCACCAGCGCCATTGAATTACATCTTCAATGAAACGTCATCCGGCAGCACATTCAAGTATGATCCAGAAATCTGCAAACATTAAGCCATGTAGGCTATCCCATTTAATTAAGTTAATTAACAACTTCTGCTTATGTTCCTTACACTTTTTTTGCATTTTTGCAGGTACATGAGGAAATAAAACTATTACATTTTCTTTATGTTTTATCTTCCTAACTTTTAACTGTAGCTAGCTAAAGTAGTTTTGCTATTGTGTTTGTCACACTACTGGTCGTTCGGATATTTTTCACACTACCCAGTACTTCTTCCATGTGAATGTGCAATCATAATTTTACTATGACCTCATATGTGGTTTCCCAAATGCACTAGGTAACCTCTGAAAAGTAATTAAGTTGCTAAGGGGGCACTGTTTATCTCTTTCAAAGACAAATTGTCCTACAAATTTTGAAAACAAGTACATCAGATTTTTTTATGCAAATAAAAGTGCCCATGGTACTTCCGTGCCATTGTACCCCATGATTTCTTCATGGAACAAGGGCCTGGGGATATTCTAAGTTCTACCATAAACTAATCAGGCTTGAGTTGTAGAGGATATGAATTCCTCGGTTGTCTCCAATCCTAATCTAAGTTGAAGTTTTAGCATGCATCAAGTTGATGTAGAGAGAGGGTTAAATCTGGTGTTTCTTATTAGGGGGGTTCAACCAAGTTTTCTTATCATAGTCACCTAAATTTTTGGTACTGAGATGGATTTGAACTTGCACATGGATTTTTTGATGGTGTTTTTGGGTTGATAATATTGTTTTTCTAGAAGGAACTGAACCCATGTACAAAAATAAGAAGGAAAAGTATAAGGGCGAAGGGGGAGAAGTTAGGGACAACCTTGTTTACTCTTTTCCCTGAGCCAAACTCTTCTAATCATTGTTAGCTAGAAGAAAAATCTTGCAGGTTAATGGAGATCTGAAGGGAGGAGGGAGAAGAAGTCTTGTCTTGTACTAGAAGAAAGAAGAAAGAATAATAATAATAAGAAGAAGAAGAGAGAAGGAGAAGGGAAATCACGTATCTCTGAACCGGGTAGTTGGAGTTGTTGGGCACGCCAGTTTTTTGTGCACGAGTTGGGCCTGAGGCAGTGCGCCCTGTATCCAGTCAAAGTTTTCCGTTTCCGGATGTGAGGGGCCACGGGGTATCTACCATATAGGGTGATGGTTGGTTCTGACTATCCAGCCCCAGATTGCTAGCTAGACGCACCCAAACCTTTAGTCAACCATAGCTCAACCCATGAGGCTATCATGACACCGACTTAGAGCCATATCTTGAATTCTTCTATTGAGATAAAACTCTCAACATCCTAATCATATCATATTCTTCTTTTCAACTCGATGATCTTGACGCCAATACTCAAGTTAAATCTTTATCTTCATGGCATCCATACTCGAATCCAACACATTGACTACAAGCATGACCTATAAAATATTCTTTCATATAAACTCAATCAAAACATTAGTCCATAAAAATTGTTATTAGTTACCAAAACCATACATAGGGACAATTACCCTTACAGCTTTCTGCCATGGTGATCTCAAACTCCTTCCCGTCACTCCAACCAAACCCCACCCACGAAATCGGTCTCCCAAGGTCGGGAAGCTATGCCAGCTAGCCCCTTAGTCAACCCAAGTTGACCGGACCAAGGGAGGGAGATGGGAGCATGATGGATGGCGATCTTCCAGCGATGAAATCGATCACCATCGGAATCGTCTGCCCTAGAAAACCTAGGTCATCGCTGCTCAATCAAGTTCTTCCTAAAAATTTGGAGAAAGGTACTTCAACCCATTTGTCCATCGCATGCGGTTGACAGCCCATTTGCATCACATGTTCGTGGCTACGTGACCGACTCGAGGGAGTTCCTATATGTCTCTTAAAGCGGCATATTGGAGCCGCGCGCACAACATGTTGCTTTCTGGGCTAGACCCATATATCGCTGGTGCGGTTTTCTGTGTGGTTTTTTCCGGTTTGTAAGCATGTTGTAGGTTTTTGTTGGTTTTTCGGGATTTCTATCTGGTTTTCGGTTTTCCCTCCTAACAATTTTGAATCTCGAACAAATTATAGAAACTGAACATTTAAATTTTAAACAATTTTAAAATCTGAACATTTTTTAAAATTTAGACAATTTTAAAATATGAACAAATTAAAATCTAAACATTTTTTAATTTAAACTTTTTTCAAAATCTGAACAATTTTTCAAATGTGAACATTTTAAAATACAAACTTTCCAAAAATACGAATATTTTAAAAAACTGTTTTTTTTCAAAATAGTAAAGTCGTAAATTAAAGTAAATGAAAAAATAAAAATAAAAGAACAGATAAAAAAAAGAAAAACGAAAGGAAAAAAGAACATAAACGAGGTGTGGATCGTGAATTGGACCAGGACCATACCGCTCGCGGTAGCGGGGTGTGCGGCGCGCCGTAGGGGTTGACCTGTGCGGCATGTAGGATTTGCCCTCGAGGTCGAGGGGAATAAACTGGATTGAGAAGTGACAACTGACGCTTGGGCCTGTGGCTAGGCGGCCTACTGGATCGCTATGGTCTGGTCCGGGCAGGCTTCTGGCCTCGCAATTGTGCGCCATAAATTGCTCGGATTTTGACGAGACAACACGGGTTGAGGTTCCACCCTTGGTCGCGCGGGAGAACGGAAGGATCTAGCATCAGTCAGATGAGCCGCCGCCGCACCTCGCCGTCCTCGGCCCTTCCGTTGGACAACGACGACCTCCTCCGGGATGTCGGAGCTGCCCTCCGGTAGCCCCTTTTGCCGCTGTCTCTCTCGCTCCGACGGAGATGAAGAAGGGCGTTCTCCGGGCAGTCGACGAGAGGCCGAAGTCCTGTCAGGACGGGAAAAAGGGAAAAAGTGAGCCAGCTGAAAAAAAGGAGTAGGGCGTTTGTGCGCCCGTGGCGGCGTTTGTGTGCCGGGAAAAATTCTCTGGCCTTCTTCTACCTCCGTCCGAGCGAGAGAGACAGCGGCAAAAGGGGCTGCCGGAGGGCAGCTCCGACACGGGAGATCCTGCTTCGCCTGCCCCCACAGCCGTCCACCGTCCCCCGCATCTCCCTCGTCTGCAAGCGATGGCGCCGTCTCGTCGCCGACGCCTCGTTCCTCCGCAGCTTCCGCACCTACCACCGGAGGCCCCCCGTCATCGGCTTCTTCTCCACCTTCGGTAGCCCGGTATTCACCCCGGCGCTTGACCCGCCAGACCGGATCCCCGCCGAGCGCTTCTCGTTGCGGCTTGAAGAAGGCGACCACTACAAGTTCCTCGGCTGCCGCCATGGCCGCTCCCTCATCCTCAACACGACGCGGCCCTTCCTCCTGGTATGGAACCCCGTCACAGGCGATCAGCCCCGCGTGGACATCCCCCCGGAGTTCAACAGCGAAAAGATCTTCATCCTCACGGGGGCGCTGATTTGCACTGCCGGTGACCAAGGCCACGCGCACGGCGATTGTCACTCAGGCAGCTTCCAGGCGGCCCTGCTGGCCACTGACATAAGAAAACATGCACAGATTTTCGCAGGCGTTTACACATCGGAGACCGGCAAATGGAGCGAAATCATCTCAGCACCGTTCATACGTACCAGATATCTCCTGCTATGACAACTTTTCAACGTGTCATCGCTTGTTAGAGTACTATAATACTCAGATCACTCAATCATACTCATATACTGCATAGTTTGAGGAATCTTGATGCTGGTACATGAACAAGTAAGAAGGAGATTGAGGAATTAGAGCCGAGGTGGGAGAGAAGGTGCCGCCGCCGTGCCGTTCATGATCCTTCTGGATACTGTGTCCATTCCCCTTGATGTGTATATGTACTCCCGATGCAACTGTTCAGCCGATCCCATATTGCTAACCACGACGCCAGCCCAACTCAAGGAGAATGCAGCCGAGGGTCCTAACATCCCTCCCTCCTTGAAACTCGGCTTGTCCCCAAGCCGAATCTTCAAAGGATTCTGCAGGGTTGCCTCGCCAGGATCCCATGGAGCGTGGACCTCCTTTATCTTGTTGTAGTCCTTATGGTAGGCTTTGCAGTAGTACCTGAGGTCATTGTAGATTGGTTTGTAGTCGTGATCGATATGGATTTGCAGAAGAAGGCACCTGGATTCGTGATATTCATCCCTCCTTGAAAAGGAGCTTGCCGACAACCTGCTGCCTCCCGGATCCCATGAAATATACCAGTGTTGATCAGCTTCACCATCCAAGTCCGTGGACAACCAGAAAAATATTCCAGTCACAACTTGAAGAGACCAGGAAGGTTGCATGATACTTGATAGAGCTAAAGCATGTATGTTGTTAAAAAAATATTCGTTCTTGAGAAAGTTGACTAGCCGCTGATTTACTTCACCATTTCCAGGAAACTTCTCTATCCTGATGCCAGTGCACATATGGAAGCTAGAATAGACAGCAAGGTGCCCCACTCTGAAATATATGTCCTCTTGACGACGATCAGAATATGAGAACTTCATGTAACTCTGAACCTTGCAAGCTTGACTTGTTCCACCTAAAAATAACTTGTATGTTGACCCCAACAGCGCAAGCAGCGGCAATCGCTGAAACCTTATGCTCAGTCCTACATTCTCGTTCATTTTCATGTTGTCACTTGAAGAACATCCAGCGATGAAAAACCACGCAATTTTCCATAACATTTCATAGCTTGCCAAGGTTAAATTCAGATTAGTACATTCACTGTAAGGAAGCACTTCCAATGGTAATCTATGAACAGCTTCAATGAAGCTCCATAGCACATGCTCACTGATCAGTTGAAAAGTATAATCACTATTAACAATTGTAGCTCACATCAGAAAAGCAATGTTCTTTTCACTTCCAAATAATAAGGACAAAGGTGCCCCCTGAAGTTTCAGCCATATATGGTAAGAATTCTGAATGAAGTACATCACTAAGAAGTTGTTGCATTTCTTCCATGAGTTTCAATGTATGGAAAACAATAGATATCCATTGGGACAAATTTGATTGAATACCTTCCACAGAATTGCCCATGGCTCTCCTAAGCAGATCCTTCATGAACACAAAATCTGTCAGGTTAGTGTCACTCAATTCCTCCAAGTCAAGAATATATATCTGCTGTGCCAAAGGTTGCCTTGCCAGAAATCCAAGAAACACTACCAACGGCAAGCTAGCCCATTTGGGAAGAACACCCGAGTCTACACAGAACAAACCGCAAAACAGAGGAAGCGCAATGCTGAACCAAGAAATGCACCAAAGGTTGAGAGCACGTGTAGCTCTGCTGGTCAGACCAATCCATATAGCTGCATTAGATTCTACGAATTGTTTCTTCAGGAAATTTTCTGACAAATTCAGACTAACACCGCGAGAATTAAATTGCTCCTCACGGTAAACCTCATATTGCAAGCAGAAGCAGATATGCAGTGTACCAAATAGACCATCAGGGAAGTGATGTATCACAGCAAGAACAAGCATAGAAAATTCTCCAGATGTACCTTGAAGCGATGGCCTTAGTTCAATGAGATGCACGCCTCCAGACAGGTCAGCTAACGATGGCCATGGTATTGGTCGTAGCTTGCTGCTATCACTCCAGCTCAAAGGAAGATAAGGAGGTGGCCAAGGCGTGTGATAATGCATGTGCTCCTGGTGCCAGCTTGAGGACAACGGCGTGTCAATTGTATGGCTTGCAAAAATCAATAGAGACTGAATTGCCTGGACTGTCGACGAGGAAGTGATGGCCGTGGATGCAGCACCCTTGGTGGCCTCGTCATCAAAGTTTCCGTCGATTGCTATAGTGGCAGTGAGCACAGGGCTGACTTCGACGGTGGTTGTGGGCAACGTCGCCACTGCGGATGGGGTGAAAGCAGGTCTCGGCTTGGGCATTCAGTCGAACAGAATGTAGGCGCCCCTGTGCTGTTGGCATTGGGAACATCTTGGGCCACCATCACAGACTTCTCGGTTATGGGGACCTGAGCCGGAGGTTCGGCCAGCCCTACCGACGTGGTGGCGATCTTGTCCGTGTTAGAGCTCGCCAACACGGAGTTGTTAGTCATGGATGTGGCCGGTGATGTAGGTGACGGAGACGAACTGGATGCCCATAGCAGGGGCGGCGACGTGGTCGACACGGTGACGGATGCGGGCACCACATCGAAGCTGTCAATGGGAGCAGCACGAGCGATAGTAGGTGCCTCCCTGATGGAAGGAACCGGAGTTGAGGGTTCAACAAGCCCTGCCGACGCGAGATCGAGCTCGACCGTGGCCGCCACCGCCACGGGCGCGGTGACGCAGCTGACAGTGGTGTCCATAGCTCGTTGAAGTGCATCGAGACTAGCCATACAATCGGCGAAATCACGCCGCCGACTGGCTTCCCACTCATCTAGGTATGCCTTGAGCTCGGGATCCATGGCGATATAAGAGATGTGGAAAAAAATTGGGGAAATTTTTGGGAGGGGTGGTGCCTGGCTCTGAGACCAGATGTTAGAGTACTAATACTCAGATCACTCAATCATACTCATATACTGGATAGTTTGAGGAATCTTCATGCTGGTACATGAACAAGCAAGAAGGAGATTGAGGAATTAGAGCCGAGGTGGGAGAGAAGGTGCCGTCGCCGTGCCGTTCATGAGCCTTCTGGATACTGTGTCCATTCCCCTTGATGTGTATATGTACTCCCGATGCAACCGTTGGGCGGAGCCCATATTGCTAACCACGACGCCAGCCCAACTCAAGGAGAATGCAGCCGAGGGTCCTAACATCGCTCCTACTATCTTGATCGGGAATTCAGTTTACTGGTCGTATGCTCTTAGTCGCGCTTGCATAGTCGAGTTTGATTTGGATGGACAGAAAATAACACTAACAGAGCTACCGCCAGATGTGAACACCCAGAACGACACCGTTTTCGCTTATGCAGGCTGAAGATGGTGGCCTTGGATTAATCATCGTGTCGAATTTCCGCGCCCAACTATGGAAGAGGAAAGCCGGTGATTGTGATGATATATACTGCTATATGGGTTTTGGGAAGAACTGTTGAACTGGACAAGCTTCTTTCGCTGGGGGCAGCAAGCAAGAGGAAGTCACTAGGTTTAGTGGGTTTGACCAGGAAAACAGTGTGACCCTTGTAAGGGCATCATCTGGTGTCTTCATGGTCTACCTCCAGTCAATGAGGTTTAAGAGACTTTGCAACAGTGGCATTCCCAAGTTTCTAAGCAGCAGGTAATAGCATGCCTTTCCTTAAGTTATTTTCAGTAACTGTTGCTGAAATGCATCTCAGAATCCTTGAGTTCAGTACCGATGATTTCAGTTCAAATTTTCTTTTCGCTGCTTTTTTTCGGGACGCTACGTTTCTTTTCATTGCATAGAAGGGTTTTAGTTGTTACAAGCCACCAAGAAGGTGGTTACAAGCATTTGAACTGAAATCAAAGGGTTTTCGCTGCTTGATGAATTCTTTAAGAACAACAATACTAAATGTTAATGTTCTTGTCTATTGGCTATGTGCATAAATTGTGTCACTGAAGTAATATTACACTGTAGACCTTCTCAGCATGAGGTTTGATGACAGTTGGAAATTGATGACTAGTACATGAAACTACCCTTGAACCAACTCAAATGTCAAACGAGCAACTCAGTTGGCTTTCACATTCGGAACATCAAAGCAATTACATTAGTTCTCTCATCGGTACTTTTATCTAACTTGATGTTGTTATAACTCCTAAGCCCATAACAGTGACTTGCTACGAACCCTTACCTTTTGACAGGATAGTTCATTTTTACATGCCGTGAGCCCTGTTGCAAGTGGCTGTCCATTTGTATCAGTGAAAAATCAACTGGATATATTTTATCTCTTACCAGGCCTATTTAAACCTTAATATCTATGACCACTTGCTTGTAGAGACATTAGTTTGGGTATGTTTTTATTTTGTCCGCTTGTCATCACAAGGAAAGGGTGGAGTTGAGATAATTTCTGCATCATATATTTTCGTTGCATAAATTGTGCTAGGTACTATTCACAATGCATATACGAACATAGCTGTGTTGAGGGTATGATACGTAACAGTTGAAAATTGAAGAGATCTAAGCGAAGTGGAATGCTGGGTTTAAACCAACTGAAACGTCAAATGAATAACTCATCTGGCAATTTCAGCACCTTATTTGATGATTTTTCCTCTGTTCATCTTGCTTTCCATAATAATTACTGCTTGTATCGGTCTCATCACATAAATAATAGTTGTATGTTATGCCTTGTCGAAGAGTCTTGCCGCAAGCGAGGGACCTTTTTGTACTACTCCCTCTGTCTCAAAATAGATGTCGCAGATTTATAAAAATTTGGATATATCTAGACAGTATTTAGTCTAGATACATTCAATTTTTGAAAAAATTACGACATCTATTTTGAAACAGAGGGAGTAGAATAAATCATTTTCGTTATGTTTCAGTACCAGACTTCACATCTAAACAGTAGGTCAATCTAAGATCATTTTCATGTTATTGTTGTCCTTATGTAACTCTGCATTTTCCGATTCATCTCAACATCTCATGTTGCTGATTAATTATGTCGTACATAGGCAGTGGCGTTGGTGGTGGACATGGGCGGACCCAGCGTTCCTCCAGCCTGGGCGTCTGCCCAGGCTTGCCGACGGCGGCGCAGAGCTTGCATTTTTATAGATTTTTATAGTGATTTTGTCTGAAAAATTCACATATTAAGCTTGTTCGTCCAGACTTCTGAAAGTTTTTAGGTCCGCCACTGGTGGTAGACATGGTGAAGCACTGTGTCATGTGTAAGATGATTGTGTGGTGGGATGTGCTAGTATGCTGTGGTGACTAAAAAGATGGCATAACATTATCCCGTGGAGGATATGCATGCTTTTCGTGGATTTTTAAGCTGGTTTGCTATAGCAGACTGTTAGCTGCATTGGCTTTGCTTAATGATTTTTTCCCTCATGGAGGCATTAGCTCCTATATATTGTGATCTGTGTAATGCGTCCACTATTTTTTCCCCAGGCAATCGATAGATGTTTATACCTGGAAAGTAATAGACTCAAAGCTATACCATTTTATCAGATATTGTTGTTTGTTCTAGATTCTAGATTGCCAGATTACTGTCGTATCACAGTTGAAGATCATGTTGTTATTTATCATATTGTTGCTTATGAGTTGATGATGGAAGAATAATTTAGAAACAAAACCCTTGAAAAGGATATTAGTTTTCTGTGGGAGCTTGAAGGATCAAATACTTGCCTTGGTTTGTGGGAGATTGCAGCTAGCTAGCTTTTGCTTCCTCAGTCTTGGACTTGTGCAGAAAGGCAGGATCCTACTCCAGTGAACAACTAATTCAGTCCCACTAGGTCAGCCTTGGACGGGGAGCTCCTAGAGAAGAGAAGGGGAGACAAGAGGCTGTGAGCCCTACGTGTTGTAGAGCTGTGTACAGTACAACGAAATATTCGACACAGGCAAACATGGTATGGATACGTTTAGTGTACTTAGGTCATGTGTATTACTATGTCAGGACGGCATAAATAGTTATAGTAATCTCTATAATAAAGAGCATTACAGGAAAAGTTAGAATATAGGACCCATGACTAAGGTCATGATTCATTTTGGCTCTTCGACTTTAAACTTGCCTACTGGGCCTTGTGAAGTCCCGATTATGGGCGGGGTCTTCACTTAGACCAGTACTCTATGCAAGTTGGTTGGATTCTCAATCTCCATCTCATACCCTCTACAAAACCTCTTGCCCCAAAGAACTCTCTGACCATTAGCAATTTTCCTTTGCTGGACACATGCTTAAACCTTATGGCATACTTACTGTTGATGGCCTACAAAGTCCTTTTTCAACTCATCCAGGGGAATCAATATGGCTTCACGAAAGGGTACACTGTTCATGATTACTGATGTGGATTTTTATGTTTCTTTACTAGTGGCATCAATCAAAAAAGGGAAATCTTGACACCGCCGAGCACAATACCATCTTGAAGATGACTTGTCCTCTCAATTTTCAAAAGGATTTTGATCGGTGGATATCCTAGATCTCTCAATTTTGAGTTATGGAACTTATATCGTGTTGCTCTTACTAAAGATAATAGGAAAATTTGGAAGATGATAATAAGAAAATTTGGAAGATGAAGATACCTTTGAAAACAAAAATATTTGCATGGATCTTCGTCGCAGTGTAATTCTTACTAAAGATAATCTTGTTAAGATGAATTGGCATGGAAGTAAACAGTGTGTTTTCTATCATCACGATGAGACGATTAAGCACCTATTCTCCCAATGTAAATTTGCAAAGTCTATATGGTCAATCATCCAAGTAGCATCTGGTTTATTTCCCCCAAGTTCGGTTCCCAATATTTTTGGTAACTGGTTATATGCATAAATGATAAGTACAAGATTCTGTTTAGGGTGGAGGCGCATGCCATTATTTGGTCGCTATGGCTATGTAGAAATGATAAGATATTTAATAGTAAATTATCTTCTAACTTGCAGGTTATCTATCAGAGTACGAGTACTCTCCTTTTATGGTTATCTCTACAACGTGTGGAGTTTCGCGACCTATTTATGGAGGATTGTATATGATTGGAAGATACGGCGAGAGATATTTTTCCCAACTTGGATGATCGCATGATTTGAGAATTGAGCTCCCTTCCTCTTAGGAATAAGGCATCAAGTCATCATTGATTTTGTTGAAATGGTGGCCTTGTCGGCTGTGTGCATCTTGGTTATGCAGAGGCCGGATGTAAACATTACTTCCTGCAATAAAGCGTCCATTTCCAAAAAATGGTGTTGCTCGATGATGTCATAGGTGGAAATTTCCATTGCCATTGTAGTTTCAGGAAGGGAAATCCTCTTACGCCTCTTCTGTTTATCCTAGTTACAGTTACCACAAAAATTATTAATGAAGCTTCCAATCGTGATCTTGTACATCCCATCTTCTAGTTTCACACTATGATTTCTGAATATTGTGTTGATGATACTACACTATGATTTCTGAACAATGTGTTGATGATACTACACTATTGATCACACAAGCATGTCCTTGCTAGCTTCTAGTATGTCTCATATTCCCCCTCGAATGCTTAGCTAGTCCACATGATACTTTGTGTGACCTTTCGCAGGTATTTTTCTTTCGAGAATTCGCAGAAGCCATTAAGATAGGGAATCAACCATTTCCGAGAGAAATTCTTGGGGCATTGAGCGCCACAACTCAGCCTCTTGAAACGCCCAAAATTATGGACAAAACGGAGCGGAAATAAACGGAATTGAGTAGTGCCACATTTGTTTTCATATTTTTTATGAAAGCAGAAACAAATATAGAAACCCTGAAAACACAAAAGAAAGAACATGTTGTCGAAAACAGATACAGATCAATTAATGTGTGGACGCAAAATGATGTAGATGTTACCCGAAATCAAGAGAACCCTTAAATTATGCAAAAATCTCAAGCATTCAAGCAAACTAATGAGATTGTTCCCTAATTCTAGCATGGTAACCAATTTAGAAGGAAATAAGGGAAAGATCAAATCATGAAAGCCTCCTTAAATGCAGGAAGGGATTAGCGTGGTTGCCGGTTTTAGGAAGAGCTGCTTTGAAAGTTTGTCTTGATAAGGTCATGTAATTGGCCGATTAGATTTGGCACGTACATCAACCCTAAAACGAAATTTCATATTAGCCGGAAACGAAAATTTCGCGTTTGTTCTACCGGAAAATATTGTTCTATTTTTTTTCATATTTTCATTCTGTTTACCTTTTTTACAAAAAAATATTTAAACTCTATTTTCATCTCTATCCAAAACTCACTCCACTCAAACACTTTACGGGACACTACTTCCACCCACCTTCCACGGGTCTCTATCCAAAACTCCCTCTGTCTCAAAATAGATGTCGCAGATTTATAAAAATTTGGATATATCTAGACAGTATTTAGTCTAGATACATTCAACTTTTGAAAAAATTACGACATCTATTTTGAGACAGAGGGAGTAGAATAAATCATTTTCGTTATGTTTCAGTACCAGACTTCACATCTAAACAGTAGGTCAATCTAAGATCATTTTCATGTTATTGTTGTCCTTATGTAACTCTGCATTTTCCGATTCATCTCAACATCTCATGTTGCTGACTAATTATGTCGTACATAGGCAGTGGCGTTGGTGGTGGACATGGGCGGACCCAGCGTTCCTCCAGCCTGGGCGTCTGCCCAGGCTTGCCGACGGCGGCGCAGAGCTTGCATTTTTATAGATTTTTATAGTGATTTTGTCTGAAAAATTCACATATTAAGCTTGTTCGTCCAGACTTCTAAAAGATTTTAGGTCCGCCACTGGTGGTGGACATGGTGAAGCACTGTGTCATGTGTAAGATGATTGTGTGGTGGGATGTGCTAGTATGCTGTGGTGACTAAAAAGATGGCATAACATTATCTCGTGGAGGATATGCATGCTTTTCGTGGATTTTTAAGCTGGTTTGCTATAGCAGACTGTTAGCTGCATTGGCTTTGCTTAATGATTTTTTCCCTCATGGAGGCATTAGCTCCTATATATTGTGATCTGTGTAATGCGTCCACTATTTTTTCCCCAGGCAATCGATAGATGTTTATACCTGGAAAGTAATAGACTCAAAGCTATACCATTTTATCAGATATTGTTGTTTGTTCTAGATTCTAGATTGCCAGATTACTGTCGTATCACAGTTAAAGATCATGTTGTTATTTATCATATTGTTGCTTATGAGTTGATGATGGAAGAATAATTTAGAAACAAAACCCTTGAAAAGGATATTAGTTTTCTGTGGGAGCTTGAAGGATCAAATACTTGCCTTGGTTTGTGGGAGATTGCAGCTAGCTAGCTTTTGCTTCCTCAGTCTTGGACTTGTGCAGAAAGGCAGGATCCTACTCCAGTGAACAACTAATTCAGTCCCACTAGGTCAGCCTTGGACGGGGAGCTCCTAGAGAAGAGAAGGGGAGACAAGAGGCTGTGAGCCCTACGTGTTGTAGAGCTGTGTACAGTACAACGAAATATTCGACACAGGCAAACATGGTATGGATACGTTTAGTGTACTTAGGTCATGTGTATTACTATGTCAGGACGGCATAAATAGTTATAGTAATCTCTATAATAAAGAGCATTACATGAAAAGTTAGAATATAGGACCCATGACTAAGGTCATGATTCATTTTGGCTCTTCGACTTTAAACTTGCCTACTGGGCCTTGTGAAGTCCCGATTATGGGCGGGGTCTTCACTTAGACCAGTACTCTATGCAAGTTGGTTGGATTCTCAATCTCCATCTCATACCCTCTACAAAACCTCTTGCCCCAAAGAACTCTCTGACCATTAGCAATTTTCCTTTGCTGGACACATGCTTAAACCTTATGGCATACTTACTGTTGATGGCCTACAAAGTCACTTTTCAACTCATCCAGGGGAATCAATATGGCTTCACGAAAGGGTACACTGTTCATGATTACTGATGTGGATTTTTATGTTTCTTTACTAGTGGCATCAATCAAAAAATGGAAATCTTGACACCGCCGAGCACAATACCATCTTGAAGATGACTTGTCCTCTCAATTTTCAAAAGGATTTTGATCGGTGGATATCCTAGATCTCTCAATTTTGAGTTATGGAACTTATATCGTGTTGCTCTTACTAAAGATAATAGGAAAATTTGGAAGATGATAATAAGAAAATTTGGAAGATGAAGATACCTTTGAAAACAAAAATATTTGCATGGATCTTCGTCGCAGTGTAATTCTTACTAAAGATAATCTTGTTAAGATGAATTGGCATGGAAGTAAACAGGTTGTTTTCTATCATCACGATGAGACGATTAAGCACCTATTCTCCCAATGTAAATTTGCAAAGTCTATATGGTCAATCATCCAAGTAGCATCTGGTTTATTTCCCCCAAGTTCGGTTCCCAATATTTTTGGTAACTGGTTATATGCATAAATGATAAGTACAAGATTCTGTTTAGGGTGGAGGCGCATGCCATTATTTGGTCGCTATGGCTATGTAGAAATGATAAGATATTTAATAGTAAATTATCTTCTAACTTGCAGGTTGTCTATCAGAGTACGAGTACTCTCCTTTTATGGTTATCTCTACAACGTGTGGAGTTTCGCGACCTATTTATGGAGGATTGTATATGATTGGAAGATACTGCGAGAGATATTTTTCCTAACTTGGATGATCGCATGATTTGAGAATTGAGCTCCCTTCCTCTTAGGAATAAGGCATCAAGTCATCATTGATTTTGTTGAAATGGTGGCCTTGTCGGCTGTGTGCATCTTGGTTATGCAGAGGCCGGATGTAAACATTACTTCCTGCAATAAAGCGTCCATTTCCAAAAAATGGTGTTGCTCGATGATGTCATAGGTGGAAATTTCCATTGCCATTGTAGTTTCAGGAAGGGAAATCCTCTTACGCCTCTTCTGTTTATCCTAGTTACAGTTACCACAAAAATTATTAATGAAGCTTCCAATCGTGATCTTGTACATCCCATCTTCTAGTTTCACACTATGATTTCTGAATATTGTGTTGATGATACTACACTATGATTTCTGAACAATGTGTTGATGATACTACACTATTGATCACACAAGCATGTCCTTGCTAGCTTCTAGTATGTCTCATATTCCCCCTCGAATGCTTAGCTAGTCCACATGATACTTTGTGTGACCTTTCGCAGGTATTTTTCTCTCGAGAATTCGCAGAAGCCATTAAGATAGGGAATCAACCATTTCCGAGAGAAATTCTTGGGGCATTGAGCGCCACAACTCAGCCTCTTGAAACGCCCAAAATTATGGACAAAACGGAGCGGAAATAAACGGAATTGAGTAGTGCCACATTTGTTTTCATATTTTTTATGGAAGCAGAAACAAATATAGAAACCCTAAAAACACAAAAGAAAGAACATGTTGTCGAAACCAGATACAGATCAATTAATGTGTGGACGCAAAATGATGTAGATGTTACCCGAAATCAAGAGAGCCCTTAAATTATGCAAAAATCTCAAGCATTCAAGCAAACTAATGAGATTGTTCCCTAATTCTAGCATGGTAACCAATTTAGAAAGAAATAAGGGAAAGATCAAATCATGAAAGCCTCCTTAAATGCAGGAAGGGATTAGCGTGGTTGCCGGTTTTAGGAAGAGCTGCTTTGAAAGTTTGTCTTGATAAGGTCATGTAATTGGCCGATTGGATTTGGCACGTACATCAACCCTAAAACGAAATTTCATATTAGCCGGAAACGAAAATTTCGCGTCTGTTCTACCGGAAAATATTGTTCTATTTTTTTTTCATATTTTCATTCTGTTTACCTTTTTTACAAAAAAAACAGAAATTTTAAACTCTATTTTCATCTCTATCCAAAACTCACTCCACTCAAACAGAAATGGGCAATTTATTACGAATTGTAATGTTTACACCCGGCCTCTGCATAACCAAGATGCACACAGCCGACAACAACCGAACGAACAGCTAGGAAAATCTAGGCAACCATTACAACAAAGTGTGTTTATTCTCATGCCTAGGAGGAAGGAAACTCAATTCTTAAATCATGTAGCCATCCAAGTTGGGGAAAATCCCTCGTTGTATCCTTCAATCGTGTACAACCCTCCATAAACAGGTCACGAAACTCCACACGTTGTAGAGGTGACCATAAACGGAGAGTAGCCGTATTCCGATAGATAACCTACAAGTTTGAAGATAATTTATTATTAAAGATCTTATCATTTCTACATAGCCATAGCACTCAAATAATAGCAAGAGCCCTCACCCTAAATAAAATCTTGTACTTATCACTTATCCCATGTAACAAGTTATCAAAAATATTGGCAACTAATCATGGGGGAGATAAACCAGATGCTACTTGGATGATTGATCATATAGACTTCTCGAATTTATATTGAAAGAATATGTGCTTAATCATCTCATCTTGATGACAGAAAACACGATGTTTACTTCCTTGCCAATTCCACTTAACAATATTATCTTTAGTAAGAATTACACCACGACGAAGATACCGTGCAAAAAAAAAATGTTTTCAAAGGTATCTTTATCTTCCAAATTTTCTTATGATCATCACCGACTAGAATATCCGGTTGCATCAATGCTATCTATATGGAGTCAACTATGAATTTGCCATTCTCAAGTAACTTCCATTTAAACTCATTCGAACCGTCCGAAAGATGAACCGAGGATAACCTTAGTATAAGGTTATTCCAAGATTCTAGCCGAGGTCCAATGAGGTCTCTTCTGAAAGACACATTCAGAGGATTTGATTTCGACACTATGGAAATTGTATCCCCTTATGTGTAATAATGGTGTATAGAGCTAGATATTGCTCTCGCAAGGTAGCGTGTTCTAGCCACTTATCTTCCAAAAGCGTATCTGAGATCCATCCTAGATATTAAAAGCGCCAAAATAGATAAAATATTTCTTCGTTGCCATGAGACCAGCCCAAAAGTGAGAGTCACCAGATTTCCATAACACTTGTAACTCCACTTTTGAGCCAACATACTTTCTCCACATAATGGTTTAACAAACACCGTGTTTTGTGAGTAGCTTATAAAGCCATTTATTCAGAAGGGCGGTGTTTCTAACTTTTATATCATGTATACCAAGACCACCCTGTTACTTTGGTCGGCAAACAACATTCCATTTTGCCTGTCAATTTTTCACTATACCTTTGCCAAAGGAATCTTGATCGATAGTAATCCAATCTATGTAAGACACCTTTCGGTAACTAGAAGAATGATACCATATACAATACCATATTGGTAAGTACTGAATTTATGAGTACAAGTCTTTCTCCAAGAGATCGTAATTTACCTTTCCAACTACTAAGACATTTTGGTAATCCTTCCTCAACGAGTTTCCATTCAGCAATCGTAAGGTGCCGATGATGAATTGGAATTCCCATATAATTGATTGGAAAGCGCCCTTGTCCATAGTCGAATAATTCAGCGTAGAGATGGGCCTCGTTTTGAGCCTCGACAAAACAATACATATCACTCTTATGGAAATTTATCTTCAATCTGGAAAGTTGTTTGAACTAATAAGATTAGGTTTAGATTTTTTTTCTTTCTCCAGATCATGTTCCATAAATAAGATTGTATCATCAACATACTGAAGAATAGAAAGCCCTCCATCAACTAGATGAGATACCAATCCTTCCATTTGGCCATCAGCTGTTGCTCTTATGATCAGGATTGCCAGCATATCCGTCACTATATTAAATAGTATAAGCGACAGTGGATATCCTTGTCGCAACCATTTCTTTGTCTGAAAGTAGTTACCAATATCATCATTGACATCAATGTCTACACTACCTCCAGACACAAATGATTGAATAAGAGCACACCACTCCTCGGAAACCTTCATACATAGTGACGAGGGGTAACCTCGGCAATGTCCATGAGGAAGGACTTAGGGTTTCACCGAAATAGAATGTTGGGGATTTCGTCGGATGTCACGAGAACAATGGAGTCAAAGTCACCTAAATATTTGGTGAATCACACTGTTACAAATCGCTTGGGGTCTCAAAGCCTCTCTTGTCTCTCTTGTCCTATATATAATAGGACGGGTATCAAAGCTGTATGCGGATAGGTTACATCTACATGATTACAATACCAACTCGATGTCGGTGCTTTTATTCTTGCCTAATACAACTACAGCCTTTGTCGGTTTCTCCTTTCGGGCTATCATCTTGACTCTTCATGGGCCGTAAAGCTTTCTTCAGGCCTGGGTAGCAAATCATAGGTACCCAAGTAATCATACCTATGTCGGTAGCCCCCGAGACTCTACTTGAACTGCATATTCGGGTTGAGTCTCAAAGATATGTTTAGTTCTTTTCCTTTGTTTTTACTACTTTTGATTTCATGGGGATTTGGTAACAAGCCTAATGCATCTGATGGATCGGAAATCAGTTAATTGTGCCTGGGCAAAATTAAGGTTGTCCTACATCAAATTCAATTCCCCATGCCTGAGCTCGGAATTTATTACTAGCGTAATTCAGTTTGGGCCGCTGAGGTCTTATCGAGAAACTAAATCTCAGTTCTATTTTATCAGGTATCCAATGCGTCAATCGGGATTTTCATTACATCATAGATACGGATATATTACTGGAAGAGTGCATTCTTGTACGATTAACAGGCCACACATGACGAATTCCGGGGTCTTACCTTCATGTTTTTGAACATGGCATTCAGAATTTTATCACGTCTGGATGCGATCCAAGATATATTTAATTTTTGTCTGATGCTTTCATTTTTGTTTCTCATAGACCCTCCTGATGGGAGCTTTTGTTTTCATCTTTTATCAGGTGCGCGCCAACTCTCTTGATAGGAGTAGCCCCCGAGGCTATGTTTGGATGTATTCATCAGGACATAGGTTCAAATAATCTTTTTATAATCACATCAATGTTCTTCTTTTTTTTCAATTTTTTTTATCGGGTGCACGACCAGCGCTCCCGATAGGAGTATCCCCCGAGGCTATAGTCGAAATTTTTCGATTTTAGTCTCAATCTTTTCCACGGAGGAATTTACTTCGACTCCCTATTTTTCTTCGGGTGTGTGTCCTTTCCACTAAACCGTTTTCTGCTGTGACATTATAGATGATGAATTTTTTTGCTATTGATTAAAAAAATACGCCCTTGACGAGACGTTTCGGACGTGGGACCGTGTAGCAGCAATGATGACGCGTGGTGGCGTATGCAACATAGTTTCCTGACCACACGTCCCCTTTTTTTGCACGGAGATCGAGGCGGCGTGCACTATGTTCCTGTTTTACCGCAGCAATAACTTCTTAAGATATTTTCCTTTACGGAATCTATTGACATACGTCACCATCGCGTGTGAGGGGAGGAATCCCTTTTACTACTTTTTACCTCTCCTTTGCTGGCTTCATCTTCTTCCTTGCGCTCCTTGCCCTCTTGCAAACTCCTGCTTCATGCTAGTGTCACTCTTTTCTTCGCCATGGGCAAAAGCAAGGTGAGGACTTCCACTGTGGCCGCGAAGGCCACCAGGAAGAGGGCCGTCGGTTGGGACCCTTCCAAGTGTACGACATGGGAGCTCCGTGAGGCGCGGAACTCCGGCCATCTGGCGGAGGGTACCTTCAAGCTTCCTAGGGATGAAGCTTCTCCAATCCCTGAACCGGGCTAGAGGGTAATATTTCTCTCCTTTCTTTTCCGCGTCCTTTTTCTTCCTGTCCACGAATTTCTTCATGGTCTTCTTTTCGTCTATGGTGTGCAGCTGTATCAGCTCATGTCGAACTCTATCCTCCATGCTGCTTGTTTTGTTACTCTTTGTGAATGCTTTCTTGGAGTTCATTCCCATTGGGGCATGTGGAAGTATTTCTTTTAGGGATTTCTATTTTCGTATCCCTGGTTCGTTAGTTATACTCAGTTTTCCCCAGGCGCTTAGTTTTTCCTTACTTTTGCCCTCCATCCATTACGAAACCCTCACATGCGCTTAGACGGGGGATGTCGTCAGGTCAAAGGCATGACCGTTAGATGTTGACTGGTGGGACCGCGTTGGGGCGGGTCGTGCGTTGAGCATTATGTTACATCTCCTCGACCATTACATACTAACAGGTGGGGCTAGGATACACAGCAGACCAGCCATCCATCTCTCGCTGATTATAGGGGACGTGGTGTGGGACCATGTGGGACGTGTTTGGTGGTTACATGCGCCCTATCGCCTAAATTGGAAGTTTTCTTTTTTATTATTTTTATGATTGGTCTTTTTAAGAGCGTCTCTTCCCTCTCTCTCTCGCTAACAGTTGTGTTTTTTTTTCCCAAAAAGGTAGAGAATCTAGAGCAGCTTCTCTATTCATTCATTGTTCCTTTTGCCTTTGTTTTCCCCCAATATGGTAGCAAATGTAGAGCAGCAAAACTAACCAACACCATAAATAAATTTAGTAAACAGAGCAAATGTACATAAAGCAGATAATATAGGTTATATAGTATGGTACTTAATAAGGTTCGAAAATTAGGCTGCTCAGCAGCAGTAGCGGACAAGTTTAACACAGACAAGACAAAAGAAGCTGCTTTACAGCAGCAGCAGCAGATCAGTGGCCCCTCATGGTCTCTGCTAGGAGGGCCTCCGCCTCCTCCCTCTGACGCCTCCTCCACTTCTTGCTACCCAGTCCCTTGACCTTGGGCTCCCTGGGCTTGATCGAGGGCATGCGACCCTCCTTGATAGCCACCTTCTAGAGGTTGCGGAGGTGAAGACCGAGCACCTGGTGCTTGGCTATGAAGTCGTGGACGTTCACGCACTCACCGTAGGTCCTCACGTCCTCGGCATGCTTTACGAGGGAGTTGAAGTCCGTGGCACGAACCCTCATGGTGGGGCAGAAGGGGCACCTGTACATGTCGTCGGCGAAGAAGTTGTTATACTGGTTGGACTTCAGCCTCCTCAACACATGACGAGTCTTGGTGTCATTGGACTTGTCGTCGCTGCGGATGTCGCTGCTATCCTCCTATTGAAAAAAAAATAGTAGAGTGCAATAAGGACATGATTGAGATACTTTGATTATTGGGATTGATTATTTGCATAAATTAACCGATTGAGATCTCCTGATTATTCCCCAAATCTCAAACCAAATCGAATACTGATCCCAACTATGAACGGGGGGTTCAAATACGGAAAGGGGGATTCTTCGAAATACGAGATCTAACACAAGATGATTAGCTACTATAAAAATACGAACAACCAAGCCTTAATAACATACGATCTAGCATCCAACAATGGGAATGGGGGAAGAACAAGGGAAGGGGAGAAAACCATGGTTACCTCCGGCCATGGGTCAGCGATGCTGGTGTCGTAGAGGTTCTCCGGGCTTATGTAAACAACCTCCTCGTAGGGGTCCCAGTCGAGCGGGATCTGCCCGAGACCGGCGGGGGCCTCCTCGCCATCGGCTACGGCAGATGCAGGGACGAGGACGGGGGCCTCCTTGTCGGCGGCTGATGTCTACGCACTTCTATTCTTGTAGACAGTTGTTGGGCCTCCAAGTGCAGATGTTTGTAGAACAGCAGCAAGTTTTTCCTTAAGTGGATCACCCAAGCTTTATCGAACTCAGGGAGGAAGTGGTCAAAGATATCCCCTCTCAAGCAACCCTGCAATCAAGATACAAGAAGTCTCTTGTGTCCCCAACACACCCAATACACTTATCAGGTGTATAGGTGCACTAGTTCGGTGAAGAGATAGTGCAATACAAGTGGTATAGATAATTATAAGTGGTAACGGTGATAGAAAATAGCTTGATGGCGTGGAAAAGACTAAAGTAAAACTGAAATAAAGATAGAAGCAAGCAAACATGTAATAGATATAATAGCAAACGGTGTTTCAGTGCTTAGAAACAAGGCCTAGGGATCATACTTTCACTAGTGAACACTCTCATATAAATATATTCTTCTTTATGATACTACTCTTAACTACTCTCCGGTTGGACACTCTAATCCATTGTAGGGTTATAACATCACACCTCAAAGTTCACTTTCCCCATCTAGATTAACCCACACTATCACCTTGAGCTCTAGATGGTTCCAACAAACACCACAATTTCATAGAAACATCCAACTTCAAATATAACTCATAACAAGTATTTGTAACCTATAGCCTGAGTGCCACCAAGGTGTGCATGCTGTCACTTTCACACACATGGGGAGAGCAGAGATCTATTAAAGCACTTGAGTAGCAATGTAGATCTACTTGATTACAAAGCTCATGCTCACAATATGATCATGCATAGAGAGAGATGCACACATAGCTACCAGTAGAACCCTTAGCCTCGAGAGAGAACTACTCCCTCCTCATCATGGGAATCAGCAATGGCGATGGATATGGTGGTGGAGATCGATGGAGATGGCTCCAGGGGCACTTCCCCATCCCGACAGGGTGCCAGAACAGAGATTTTTTGTCCCCTGAATCTCTCCTTTGGTGGCGGCGGCGCTACGGAACTTTTCATGGATGGAGGCTGTTAATTCGTGGGTGGAGGTGTCTCCCACGAATTAGGTTTCCTCCCTTTATATAGCTTCTCAGATTCCTGTCACCCCATCTTGGGCTGCATAAAATCGGGCCTATCGGGCCCGTCCGGACTCGGAATCAGATAAATTTTATGTCCAGAATGTTTGTCGCGAAATTTTCAACAACTTTGTAGTTGAAGAGTTTTCCGTTGGACGCCGTCTTTGATCCGAAACGTGACCATCTTCAAAAAGAGTTTTGAGACAGATTTCTGGAAAATCCCAATTTGACTCCAACAAGGTTTCCACTTGTATTCTTGGTAATTCCTACACATCAAAGTATAAAACAAGAACATTGTGCACTTTTGCAACTATTAGTAGGTTAGTCCAAATAAATCATAAACTTTATATAAAAAGGAGTATCAAAAGCATATTATTAGCATAAAACCTTCAAAAATTATAGATACGTTATGAACGTATCAACATCCCCAAGCTTAGTTCCTGCTCGTCCTCGAGTAGGTAAACGATAAAAACAATATAATTTTTGAGGTGACACGCAGCCAACACAATCTTGATCATCATTATTGTAAAAGCATTGATAGCTGGGATCAAGGTACTCTAAACATGAACATGAAAGATATAGTTCTAACAATAAGACATAGCAACTATGTTGTAACATGAAAAGGTACAAACAAAAGATTCATGAATAACAATGCTTTGAAAGACGTTTGTTTGTTTCACACATAGAAAACATAATGAGAATGGTATTCAGCTTGCCCCTCATAGTGTAGCAAAACATAAATGCATAGGACACCTTCAAAGTTCATAAGAGTGACTAGATACAAGTAGTTTAAGAACAAGCAATATCAAAGTTATGAATCAATCAACAAGTCTTGGGACAATGCACATTAAACTAAGAATGGCCACTATGCTCTCTCAATAGGTGCATAAAGGTAGAAGATGGAGACTTAATATAAAAGTAAAAGAAAGGCCCTTCATAGAAGGAAGCAGGGATTCAAGTCTTATAAAGAGCTTCCAAAAATTATGGTACTTATTTGTTGGGTCCGCAACATAGAAAACAAAAAAATTCCTACGATGAGAACTATATGCCAAGATCTATCTACTAGATACAGAGCAATGGGTGGACATACATCCATGGAGAACTTACCCTCGAAGACAACGAGCTTTGTTAACGAGTAGGAACTCGTGGTTGATGTAGTCGTACACTTGCCGATCTCAAGATCGTGAGAAAGTCCGAGTGCCACAACTCAGCAGCGCATCCACACTCGCACACACGTTCAAGCCACCGGACAACCTCCACCTCCTCGCTCCAGCGATCCAGCGGAAGCAGCAACTCCTTCTAGACGAAATGCCACCGGGAACATGTATCTCGCTAATCCGAGACCATGGGGAATAATTCTAGAGGGGGAGAGAGATCCTTCACAAGGAGGTGTAAGGATGAAGGAGGGAATGTGTGACCTTTTATAGGAGGAGGGGGTGCCCCCTCTCTCCATGGCCGGCGCATGGGGGGGTGACCCCTCACCTCCCCCATTCATGTGGTGGTAACCCCTCCACATTAAAATGCCTCTTCACATTCCCTTTTAAAGTCTCCACTTTAAATGCATTAAATTTCTCCAAATTTAATGCTCTCTCATTTAATAAAACTCTTTATATTAAATTTATTCAGAATTTTGTTAATTAATTTAATTAACAAACATTCACATATAGCCCCTTGCAATATTTCAATATCACATGCAGAACCACCTTCTGCAATTTCACCCGAAACAATTTATGGTTTCTATTGAAACAATTCCTGCGCTTTGCAATTCTGTCGTCTGAAACATATGTGGTCCAAAATGGTGTCCGGTAACTCTTAAGTGTGCCACCCTATGGTTCGCGAATAATGCAGACATGATCGAGACCCTTCTCCGATCAATAATCAGCAGCGGGACCTGGAGATCCGTACTGACTCCTACACATTCAACGATGACTCCTGCGATCGTGAGAACCTTTAACGCTTGTAACTAAGTCCCTTTGTCTCTCGATATATTACATGTCCGAGATTCAATCATCGGTATCTCCATATCTAGTTTGATCTCGTTACCGACATGCACTCTTTTCTTGTTCCCGTGATATAACATTCTAGTGATCACATCACTTGCTTGCAAGCTATCCTAATGTGATATCACCGAGAGGGCCCAGAGTATATCTATCTGTCATCTAGATTGACAAATTCCACTCTTGATCCATGAGCCTCAACATAACACCTTCGTAGTACTGAACCCATCTTTATAGTCACCCTGTTACGGTGTGACGTTTGATGTTATCAAGATACTCTTCCGGTGTTAGCAATTAACATGATCTCATGGTCTAAGGATAAAGATTACTTCGTATGATGTTATAGCAATATAAACATAATGACTTGATCGTAATGCTATACTTCGGATGAATGTTCATCACATCATTCCACCAATGGTGTGACCTTGTTATTAACAACATCCAATGTCCATGATCAGGAAACCTTGATCATCCTGTTAATCAACAAGCTAGTCTATAAGAGAGGCATGACTAGGAACCCTTTTTGTTTATTAAACACACATGTATTGATGTTTCCTATCAATACAATTATAGCATGCAAAATAAACATCTATCATATACAAGGAATACATAATAACAACTTTATTATTGCCTCTCAGGGCATATTTCCTTCAGTCTCCCACTTGCACTAGAGACAATAATCTAGTTTATATAGTGATAAATCTAACACCCATGGAGTTCTGGTGTTGATCATGTTTTTCCCTAGGGAGTACTTTAGTCAACGGATCTGCTACATTCAGGTTCGTGTGTACTTTACAAATCTTTATATCTCCATCCTTGACATGCTCGCGGATGGAGTGAAACCGGCGCTTAATATGCTTGGAATTCTTGTGAGACCTTGGTTCCTTGGCGTTGGCTATGGCTCCATTATTGTCACATAGATCACCATTGGGTCCAACGCACTAGGAACCACACCTAGTTCCGTTATGAACTCCTTCGTCCAAACCGCTTCCTGCGCTGCTTCTGAAGCAGCAACATATTCCGCCTCCGTCGTTGATCCAGCCACCACAGGTTGTTTGGAGCTCCTCCAACTAACTGATGCTCCATTCAAGAGAAATACATATCCGGATTGAGACTTAGAGTCATCCGGATCAGTGTCAAAGCTAGCATCGACATAACACTTAGCGACTAGCTCTTCTTCACCTCCGTATACAAGAAACATATCCTTAGTTCTTCTCAGGTACTTAAGGATATTCTTGACCGCTATCCAGTGTTCCGAACCTGGATCAGATTGGTACCTACTAGTCAAACTAATAGCATGTGCCACATCCGGTCTTGTACATAGCATGGCATACATTAGAGCCTATGGCTGAGGCATAGAGGATCTTATCCATTATCTCTCTTTCTTCCGCCATAGCCGGACTTTGAGTCTTACTCCATGTCTTGCCTTGCACTCATAGCCGGACTTTGAGTCTTACTCAATAAGACTCAATAAGCCTCTTTCAAAGTCCGGCTATGAGTCTTACTTAATAAGATCTATATCATTTCCAATCAATAATATGTCATCCACATATAATATCAGAAATGCCACATTGCTCCCACTCACTTTCTTGTAAATACAAGCCTCTCCATAAGTTTGGACAAATCCAAACTCTTTGATCACCTCATCAAAGCGGAGATTCCAACTCCGGGATGCTTGCTTCAGTCCATAGATGGATCGCTGAAGTTTGCACACCTTATTAGCATCCTTAGGATTGACAAAACCCTTAGGTTGTATCATATACAACTCTTCTTCAATATTACCATTGAGGAACACAGTTTTGACATCCATCTGCCATATTTCATAATTGAAATATACAGCAATTGCTAACATAATCCTAACCGACTTAAGCATCGCTACGGGAGAGAATGTCTCATCGTAGTCAACTCCTTGAATTTGTCGAAACCCCTTTGCGACAAGTCGAGCCTTATAGATGGTTACATTACCATCAGCATCAGTTTTTCTTTTGAAAATCCATTTATTCTCAACGGCCTTTCGATCGTGAGGTAAGTCCACCAAGGTCCAAACCTGGTTTTCGTACATGGATTCCATCTCGGATTTCATGGCTTCTATTCATTTGTTGGAATCAGGGCTCATCATCGCTTCTTCATACGTCACAGAGTCATCTATTTCATCAATCATGAAATTCATAACAGGATTGCCGTACAGTTCAGGAGCTGCACGTGTCCTGCTTGACCTGCGAGGTTCGGTAGTGTCCTCTTTCGGAGTTTCATGATCAATATCATTAGCTCTCTCTTCATTAGGTGAAGTCAACTCCGAAACAACTTCTGGAGCTGCGCTACTCGCCATTTCATGAAGAGAAGGTTCAATAACCTCTTCGAGTTCTACCTTCCGACTACTCACACCTTTCGCGAGAAACTCCTTCTCAAGAAAGAATCCATTCTTGGCAACAAAGACCTTGCCTTCGGATCTGTGATAGAAGGTATACCCAATCGTTTCCTTAGGGTATCCTATGAAGACGCATTTTTCTGCTTTGGGTTCGAGTTTATCCGGTTGAAGTTTCTTCACATAAACATCGCATCCCCAAACTTTAAGAAATGACAGCTTAGGTTTGTTTCCAAACCATAATTCATACGGTGTCTTTTCAACAGATTTAGATGGTGCCCTATTTAAAGTGAATGCAGCGGTTTCTAGTGCATAACCCCAAAATGACAGTGGCAAGTCAGTCAGAGACATCATAGATCGAACCATATCCAATAAAGTACGATTACGACGTTCTGACACACCATTACGTTGTGGTGTTCCGGCAGGCGTGAGTTGTGAAACTATTACACAGTCTTTCATATGTGTGCTAAACTCGTAACTAAGATACTCTCCTCCACGGTTGGACCACAGAAATTTGATTTTTCTGTTACGATGATTTTCCACTTCATTCTGAAATTCTTTGAACTTTTCAAAAGTTTCAGACTTGTGTTTCATCAAATAGATATACCCATATATACTCACATCATCCGTGAAAGTAACAAAATAATGATATCCACCTCGCGCCGACACACTCATTGGTCCACACACATCAGTATGTATGATTTTCAATAAATCTGTCGCCTGTTCCATTGAACCGGAAAACGGCATTCTAGTCATCTTGCCCATAAGGCATGGCTCACATGTATCAAATGATTCAAAATCAAGTGATTCCAAAAGTCCATCAGAATGGAGTTTCTTCATGCGTTTAACGCCAATATGACCTAGACGGCAGTGCCACATATATGTAGATATATCATTATCAAGTTTAATCCTTTTAGCATCAACATTATGAATATGCGTAATACTACTATCGAGATCCAACAGAAATAAACCATTCAACACAGGTGCATGACCATAAAAGATATTATTCATATAAATCGAACAACCATTGTTTTTAGACTTAAACGAATAACCACTTTGCATCAAACACTATCCAGATACAATGTTCATGCTCAGTGCAGGCACCAAATAACAATTATTCAGGTTTATAACTAATCCCGACGACATATGGAGAGGCAGCGTTCCGACGGCGATCACATCAACTCTTGATCCATTGCCGACCTGCATCGTGACCTCATCCCTTGCTAGTTGTCGCTTGTTCCGCAGCCCCTGAACCGAGTTACATATATTAGCATCCGATCCCGTATCAAATACCCAGGTTCTACTGCGAGTACTAGTCAAGTACACATCAATAACATGTATATCACATGTACCTCGCGCCCAATAAGACTCAAAGTCCGGCTATGAGTCTTACTCAATAAGATCTATATCATTTCCAATCAATAATATGTCATCCACATATAATATCAGAAATGCCACATTGCTCCCACTCACTTTCTTGTAAATACAAGCCTCTCCATAAGTTTGGACAAATCCAAACTCTTTGATCACCTCATCAAAGCGGAGATTCCAACTCCGGGATGCTTGCTTCAGTCCATAGATGGATCGCTGAAGTTCGCACACCTTATTAGCATCCTTAGGATTGACAAAACCCTTAGGTTGTATCATATACAACTCTTCTTCAATATTACCATTGAGGAACACAGTTTTGACATCCATCTGCCATATTTCATAATTGAAATATACAGCAATTGCTAACATAATCCTAACCGACTTAAGCATCGCTACGGGAGAGAATGTCTCATCGTAGTCAACTCCTTGAATTTGTCGAAACCCCTTTGTGACAAGTCGAGCCTTATAGTTGGTTACATTACCATCAGCATCAGTTTTTCTTTTGAAAATCCATTTATTCTCAACGGCCTTTCGATCGTGAGGTAAGTCCACCAAGGTCCAAACCTGGTTTTCGTACATGGATTCCATCTCGGATTTCATGGCTTCTATTAATTTGTTGGAATCAGGGCTCATCATCGCTTCTTCATACGTCGCAGGGTCATCTATTTCATCAATCATGAAATTCATAACAGGATTGCCGTACAGTTCAGGAGCTGCACGTGTCCTGCTTGACCTGCGAGGTTCGGTAGTGTCCTCTTTCGGAGTTTCATGATCAATATCATTAGCTCTCTCTTCATTAGGTGAAGTCAACTCCGAAACAACTTCTGGAGCTGCGCTACTCGCCATTTCATGAAGAGAAGGTTCAATAACCTCTTCGAGTTCTACCTTCCGACTACTCACACCTTTCGCGAGAAACTCCTTCTCAAGAAAGAATCCATTCTTGGCAACAAAGACCTTGCCTTCGGATCTGTGATAGAAGGTATACCCAATCGTTTCCTTAGGGTATCCTATGAAGACGCATTTTTCTGCTTTGGGTTCGAGTTTATCCGGTTGAAGTTTCTTCACATAAACATCGCATCCCCAAACTTTAAGAAATGACAGCTTAGGTTTGTTTCCAAACCATAATTCATACGGTGTCTTTTCAACGGATTTAGATGGTGCCCTATTTACAGTGAATGCAACGGTTTCTAGTGCATAACCCCAAAATGACAGTGGCAAGTCAGTCAGAGACATCATAGATCGAACCATATCCAATAAAGTACGATTACGACGTTCTGACACACCATTACGTTGTGGTGTTCTGGCAGGCGTGAGTTGTGAAACTATTCCACAGTCTTTCATATGTGTGCTAAACTCGTAACTAAGATACTCTCCTCCACGGTTGGACCACAGAAATTTGATTTTTCTGTTACGATGATTTTCCACTTCATTGTGAAATTCTTTGAACTTTTCAAAAGTTTCAGACTTGTGTTTCATCAAATAGATATACCCATATCTACTCAAATCATCCGTGAAAGTAACAAAATAATGATATCCACCTCGCGCCGACACACTCATTGGTCCACACACATCAGTATGTATGATTTCCAATAAATCTGTCGCCTGTTCCATTGAACCGGAAAACGGCATTCTAGTCATCTTGCCCATAAGGCATGGCTCACATGTATCAAATGATTCAAAATCAAGTGATTCCAAAAGTCCATCAGAATGGAGTTTCTTCATGCGTTTAACGCCAATATGACCTAGACGGCAGTGCCACATATATGTAGATATATCATTATCAAGTTTAATCCTTTTAGCATCAACATTATGAATATGCGTAATACTACTATCGAGATCCAACAGAAATAAACCATTCACCACAGGTGCATGACCATAAAAGATATTATTCATATAAATCGAACAACCATTGTTTTCAGACTTAAACGAATAACCACTTTGCATCAAACACTATCCGGATACAATGTTCATGCTCAGTGCAGGCACCAAATAACAATTATTCAGGTTTATAACTAATCCCGACGGCATATGGAGAGGCAGCATTCCGACGGTGATCACATCAACTCTTGATCCATTGCCGACCCGCATCGTGACCTCATCCCTTGCTAGTTGTCGCTTGTTCCGCAGCCCCTGAACCGAGTTACATATATTAGCAACCGATCCCGTATCAAATACCCAGGTGCTACTGCGAGTACTAGTCAAGTACACATCAATAACATGTATATCACATATACCTTTGTTTGCCTTGCCGGCCTTCTTGTCCGCCAAATACTTGGGGCAGTTGCGCTTCCAATGGCCAGTCCCCTTGCAATAGTAGCACTCGGTGTCAGACTTAGGGCCAGCTTGGGGTTTTTTTCCAGGCGCGGCAACAGATTTGTCGCCCTTCTTTCCCTTCTGCTTGCCTTTCTTGTCCTTCTTGAAACCGGTGGTCTTATTGATCATCAACACTTGATGTTCTTTCCTAATCTCCACTTCTGTAGTCTTAAGCATTGATAGAAGCTCGGGAAGAGACTTCTTCATGCCCTGCATATTATAGTCCATCACAAAGCTCTTGTAGCTAGGTGGCAGAGATTGGAGAACACGATGTATGACTAAGTCAATGGGAATCGTTATTCCCAAGGACACAAGCTTATCGGCGTACCCAGACATTTTGAGTACGTGCTCACTAACAGAGCTGTTTTCCTCCATCATGCAGCTAAAGAACTTTTCTGTAGCATTATAACTCTCTACGGCAGCATGGGTATCGAAAATCATTTTCGATTCTCCCATGGTATCAAAGGCATTGCCATTTTCGAAACGCTTTCGAAGTTCTGGCTCTAGCCCATACAGTATGCCGCAATGAACTAAGTTGTGGTCCTCCTGACGAGTCACATAGACATTCTTTTCCTCGTCAGGGGCATCAGGAGCTGGTGGGGGGCCTAGAGGCGCATCTAGCACATATTGCTTTTGTGCAGCAGTGAGGAGAATCCTCAAATTCATAGCCCAGTTGGTGAAGTTGCTACCATTCGCAGCAAGTTTCTCTTTCTCCATGAACACATTGAAATTAAAAGCAGGTGGTGCCATCTACAATAGAATTTGTAAAGTATATTTAGACTAAGTTTATGATAGATTGAGTTCAACTAATCCAAATTACTAATGAACTCCCACTCAAAAACGACATCCCTCGTGTCCTTTTGGTGATTACATGAACCAAATCCACTACACCAAGTCCGATCATCACGTGAGTCGGTGTAGCTTCAAAGGCGAGCATCTATATGGGCATCATATCAACTATATGACTCATGCTTAACCTTTCGGTCCGTGTTCCGAGGCCATGTCTGTACATGCTAGGCTCGTCAAGTAAGAACCTTAGTATTTGCGTGTGTAAAACTGTCTTACACCCATTGTATGAAAGCGTAGAGTCGAGAACACCCGATCATCACGTGATGCCTCAAAACACGATCCACAAAACGGTGCATGCTTAAGGAAGAACACATTTTATCTTGATATCTAAATGAGGGATCATCTTATAATGCTACCAAAAGCGCCAAACTAGCAATATAAGATGCTAACATCTAATGTGTGAAGTGAGATGATATGGTCCATGCATTTGATCTCTATCATTTGCATCGTGGTATGATCTCTATCATTCCTTTGTGTGTAAGGCCAAGGTCTATGGAACTTACACGTTAAGTGAGTTGTAAGAGTATCTATCATACATCTACTTACAACAATACCATATCAAAACACTAGCCCAGCAACAATCTAAACTAGACGCCTCTAATTTATCAATTGCAAGTTTTACGTGGCTTAGGGCTTTCGGAGATAAAACCGGTCTAACCTACGAACATGAACCACAACGAGGATAACCAAGTTATTAGCAACTTGTTGTAAATCAGATATTGACTATAGTAGGAGAGACAGACACCCGCCAGCCACTTATGCAAAACTAGTTGCATGTCAGTAGTGGAACCGGTCTCATGTACGATAACATGTAAGGTTGGTCCGGGCCGCTTCATCCCACTATGCCACCAATATCCAAAGTACATAGAAGATGCAATAACATGATCATCATCGCCCACATATAAACATATGTGTACTACCCGTGCAAAGCACCTACGCATAGATCAGGCTCTGATACCACTGTTGGGTCCGCAACATAGAAAACAAAAATTTTCCTACGATGAGAACTATACGCCAAGATCTATCTACTAGATACAGAGCAACGGGTGGACATACATCCATGGAGAACTTACCCTCAAAGACAACGAGCTTTGTTAACGAGTAGGAACTCGTGGTTGATGTAGTCGTACACTTGCCGATCTCAAGATCGTGAGGAAGTCTGAGCGCCGCAACTCAGCAACGCATCCGCACTCGCACACACGTTCAAGCCATCGAACAACCTCCACCTCCTCGCTCCAGCGATCCAGCGGAAGCAGCAACTCCTTCTAGACGAAATGCCACTGGGAACATGTATCTCGCTAATCCAAGACCATGGGGGAATAATTCTAGAGGAGGAGAGAGATCCTTCACAAGGAGGTGTAAGGATGAAGGAGGGAATGGGTGGCCTTTTATAGGAGGAGGGGGGGTGCCCCCTCTCTCCATGGCCGGCGCATGGGGGTGACCCCTCACCTCCCCCATTCATGTGGTGGTAACCCCTCCACATTAAAATGCCTCTTCACATTCCCTTTTAAAGTCTCCACTTTAAATGCATTAAATTTCTCCAAATTTAATGCTCTCTCATTTAATAAAACTCTTTATATTAAATTTATTCAGAATTTTGTTAATTACTTTAATAAACAAACATTCACATATAGCCCCTTGCAATATTTCAATATCACATGCAGAACCACCTTCTGCAATTTCACCCGAAACAATTTCTGGTTTCTATTGAAACAATTCCCGCGCTTTGCAATTCTTTCGTCTGAAACATATGTGCTCCAAAATGGTGTCCGGTAACTCTTAAGTGTGCCACCCTATGGTTCGCGAATAATGCAGACATGATCGAGACCCTTCTCCGATCAATAATCAGCAGCGGGACCTGGAGATCCGTACTGACTCCTACACATTCAACGATGACTCCTGTGATCGTGAGAACCTTTAACGCTTGTAACTAAATCCCTTTGTCTCTCGATATATTACATGTCCGAGATTCAATCATCGGTATCTCCATACCTAGTTTGATCTCGTTACCGACATGCACTCTTTTCTCGTTCCCGTGATATAACATTCTAGTGATCACATCACTTGCTTGCAAGCTATCCTAATGTGATATCACCGAGAGGGCCCAGAGTATATCTATCCATCATCTGGATTGACAAATTCCACTCTTGATCCATGAGCCTCAACATAACACCTTCGTAGTACTGAACCCATCTTTATAGTCACCCTGTTACGGTGTGACGTTTGATGTTATCAAGATACTCTTCCGGTGTTAGCAATTAACATGATCTCATGGTCTAAGGATAAAGATTACTTCGTATGATGTTATAGCAATATAAACATAATGACTTGATCGTAATGCTATACTTCGGATGAATGTTCATCACATCATTTCACAAATGCTGTGACCTTGTTATTAACAACATCCAATGTCCATGATCAGGAAACCTTGATCATCTTGTTAATCAACAAGCTAGTCTATAAGAGAGGCATAACTAGGAACCATTTTTGTTTATTAAACACACATGTATTGATGTTTCCTATCAATACAATTATAGCATGCAAAATAAACATCTATCATATACAAGGAATACATAATAACAACTTTATTATTGCCTCTCAGGGCATATTTCCTTCATTATTAGCTTTCAGCTCTCATTGCCCCTATCATAAGAATCTTTAGGTGATTAAGGTTAAAGTGAACAAACTATGAAGTATATGCTTGACAAAGTATAAGTTGGCAATCTCATGTCCCTTGAATACAAGGGCTGCTCCTCATGCTACTCAAGGTTAGTTACCGGTAAGTTCTTGTCATAGTAAATACATGTGTATCATAGAGAACCACCAACGGGGTACCCCTTGCCCGATGATACGGAAGAATCCCATATCAAAATGACAAGGCAAGTAGACAACAAGCATCTCAGCATCTTCTTATTGACCATGGGAAAATGGTGCTTTTTTCTCTCTTTCCTCTTTTCTCATATCTTTTTTTCTTTTTTCTCAATCTCTGTCTCTTTTTTATAAGAAGAATGCTTTATAGATTGCTCATTATGGTTACGCTGCAGGTTTCCACCATGATTAGGCATGGATTAGACCAGCTGCCCAGGCGTTTCTCTAACACACAGACATAACTCCATGGACTTACAAGCTCCCCTTTCATTTCACACCGACGACATCCATAGACAAAAGAGCATGATATCAACTAGGTACAATGTACAAGTGCAATGTTGAAAGCGTTCCCCATGACAGCATGGTTCTGCTAATCCCCAACATATAAGTGCAAGCATATACAACATAGATGACACAATGGTTCAATTTTATTAGGGGCAAGAAAATTAAAGTGTGCCATCAAGTTCGTGAGAGCTTTAATCACTAGTTTTATCATAACAAGTTTAATTCAAAACATAGATAAAAACATGAATATACTTAGAATAGCTAATGCTAATAGGTAGGTATGGTGGACTCTTTGGAATAACTTGGTTTTATTTGGAGTTGGATGCATGAGTAGAACTCATACTTGGTATGGAGGCTAGCAAAAGACTGGGACGGCCAACTAAGAGAGCAATAATGGCCATAATCATGCAAAGCAACAAAACATTATTAATTAAAGCATAAAGTGATATTACAAGTCGAAAACTAAAGGATCATAGAGGCTATGGTGACTTGGGATAGTCTTAACATGGTGTGAGCACGCGCCAAGTCAACCCAAATAAAGCATCAAAGGAGAATACCACAATATTATGCTTTAATATGCTAAAACAACGCATGATTCTTTCAAGGCACATTAAGCAATCTCAATTGTTTATAACATGTCATGCTACAGCAAAAATCACTAAGCATAAAGCCAAAACAATATCAAGCATGACATGACAAAGCATAGGCCATAGTCAAAAACAATCTCCTTTTATACCACTTAAGCATGAACTTTCCTACTCTTTTCCAACACCAATCAAAAACTAAAGCTAAACGCAGTGCTAGCAAAGGAGAACACTCACAGAACAATAAGAGTGAAAACTAGAGTGTTCTAGGCAATGAATAACAGGGTGTGTCTCTCTCCAAAAGAAGTGTGTTGGGATCCAACCAACTTATTTAAGAAAACCAAACAAAAGAAAACTAAAAACAAAAACAAAGACGCTCCAAGAATAATACAATTGTGCATGAAACAATAAAAACAAAGTGTCTAGAAAGACCTGAGATTTTTATTGATGAAGAAGGGGATGCCTTGGGAATCCCCAAGCTTTGACGCTTGTACCTCTTGAATATTTCTTGGGGTGACACGGGGTGGCATCCCCAAGCTTGAGGTTTTATCCATTCTTCATCTCATTACATCATTCTCCCCTTACACCTGAAATTTTTCCTTCATACAAAACTTCACACAATCTTTATTAGCAACATTAGTGTACTCAAGATAATAAGTATTTTGGTTTTAGTTCCAACACGAGTAAAACATCCACTAAAACAAAAGCTACTGCAGCACTTCCTTTAAAAAGTTCAAATGATCAAAGAGAACTCACATAGAAAGAGATTAAGAGGCAAATGCAAATAATGGCAGAAATCTGTCAAAACAGACCAGCAGGTAAAAACCAATTTTTTTTAAGACCTTCTATTGCTCAAATCAAAAAGTGTTGAACCACCGAAAGTTGGATAACAACCTGGGGCAGAAGCACAAAAAATTACAGCTCAAACCGACGTACAAAGATTTCTCACGAATTTGTACAGCGAAGCACAAAAATCTGTTTCGGGACAACACTTCCCCAAATCTTATTTCCCTCTCATTAGAGGTTATTCTTGGCATAAAAATCAAATAAAAAGGATAAGGAGAGATTATTATAGAGGTAATAACTTCCAAGAATCAACTAAAACTTTTGGGTTATCTCCCAATAAGTACTTTTCTTTAACGCCTTTAAATTAGGCTTGATAGTTTGAGAAGATGCTCACATATGAAATATGAATTGAAGTAAAAGAGAGCATCAAGAAGCAAATTCAAAGAACATTTAAGTCTAACCCACTTCCTATGCATAGGAGTCTTGTAAAGAAACAAGTCATGAAAGCACAAAGCAACAAGCATAGTAAAGCAAAACAAGTGCAACTTCAAAATTTTCAACATAAAGAGGGGAACTTAATATTATTAAGATGCATAAAACCATGTTTCCCTCTCTCATAATAACTTTAAATAGCATCATGAATAAAATTAATAATATAACTATCACATAAAACATTCTTATCATGAGCCACGTGCATAAAAGAATTAATACTCTCCACATAAACATAGTCATTCTTATTAATTGTAGGGGGAGAAAATTCAACAAAATAGCTATCATTATTATTCTCATCACCATAATCATCAAATATAGGAGGCATATTGTAGTCATAATTAATTTTCTCCTCAATAGTAGGTGGACTGAAAATATCATATTCATCATTGTAATCATCATATATTGGAGGTATAGTATCATCAAAGTAAATTTCCCCCTCCATGCTTGGGGGACTAAAAAGATCATTTTCATAAAAACTAGCTTCCCCAAGATTAGACTTTTCCATAGTATTAACAATAATGGTGTCTAAAGAATTCATACTAACAACACTGCTATTAGCATGCAAATAAAGTTCCATAGGTTTTTTAATTTTCTCTTCAAACACTTCATGTCCTAACTCAAGATAAATACTATAAAGCTCTCTAATTTTTTTATTGTTTTCCATTAAGCCTAACTAGTGAAAATAAAAACAAGAAACAAAAAGATATAATTGCCGAATCTAAAGGAAATACCTTCGAGCACTCACACACCAGCAAAAAGTACTAGAAGATAGCTTAGTAGCTAGAGGATGTGAGTACCTTTTACCTTACCTCCCCGGCAACGGCGCCAAAAAATAGCTTGATGTCTACGCACTTCTATTCTTGTAGACAGTTGTTGGGCCTCCAAGTGCAGAGATTTGTAGAACAGCAGCATGTTTTCCCTTAAGTGGATCACCCAAGGTTTATCGAACTCAGGGAGGAAGTGGTCAAAGATATACCCTCTCAAGTAACCCTGCAATCAAGATACAAGAATGTAACTACCTCGGTGAATTACGCTCCTAGTTACAAGCCTGGATGAGCAGAAATGGTTGAAATAGTACGGTGGGGCCCAAATGCCACTCACAGGTAGACCTTTCGGCCGTCCCAACCATTTCCAAACATCGGGACAAGAACGGGCGGCGTAATCGGCAGGCGAAGGGATCAACTACATACACAAATGAGTATGTATGCAAGCCACCATACAATAGTACATCAGAGCCATTCCATCTAAAAAGAAAGGAAATATAGCAACGCCATACGGCAAGATCCAAATATCCTAGATAGATATAATAGTTTAGGATATCTCCTCATACATCAAACATCAGAGTATCAAGCGGAAGCGGAAGACAAAATCCGAGTACGGATAAGAAGCAAATCGGCATAAGATGCCCCATAAATAAGCACATCCCGCCCACAGATCTCACGGATCCCCGTTCCCGGAATCTCTACACCGAATGATCGTTTCCCACATCGTCCGTCTCCTCCACCCAGTATCCATCTTGCGAGTTTACCTGTTCATCTGAATCAAACAATTTATCGTGTGAGACCCTAGGGGTACTCAGCAAGTCTTTATGCCTCTAAAGGGGACACAACCTGGGGTGACGCAATTGCAGCAAAAGATAAACCCTAACAGTTCTAGAGATACTCGCTAACCATCCGCCTAACCAGAGATAGACGGATGTCCGTGAATTATTAATAACAGTTATAACGGTAATCTTAACAGATCCATCCTCCTCCTCGCTTACCGACGAGGAAGCGGACGGACAACCCCCCATCTGTTTATCCATTCCATGAGTGTTGTACTATTTACTAGTCAGGTACCTAGTCTAGTCAAATTAAAAGCGGTACTTTAGTTATGCTTGTCTATGATCGATAAACTGTGCTCCAAGTCGTCCATAACCGCGGACACGGCTTTCAGAAAGTTTTACCCTGCAGGGGTGCACAAATAGCAACACACACTCGATCAACCTCGGAAAAACCAAATCAAAACCCAACAAGGCAGTCACGACAAAGCGATCACAGGATTCAGAAATATTTCAGGGGGCCACCCCATTAAGCTACCCGCAACGGAGTTAGCCGACTCCGAGACGGACTCAAGGTTTGCGTCAGTGGTTGTAAACGACCGGGAACCCGAAAGTGTGACTGGGCTTGTCGATACCGCGAAAACACTCCGCTTTCCAAAACAGTACAGGTGCAGTACATCGCACAATTTAAATAAAGCAGTAAAGCATGGCATAAGTACAGGATAGTAAATAAAACCTCAAACTAGTTTGTGGCCCCAAGAAATAAGAATGAATCAAGATCTGGTTCAGGGGGGTTCATAAGCCTCCCGGATGTGGATAGCGCGAATATTCTTGGAACAGGAATCAAGTACTCGGGGTCTTACGGGACACAAGTGAGCCTGAAAAACCAAATAGCGAATATGGCTCACCGATGCCACTTTCATTAGTTATCCCATTACTACTCAGGTTAAGTTGTTTAGGTACCTCATTATCCATCCGACACTCACATACCCTACACATGCTGTTCTACGACTCGCATGGCTCAAACAACTCCTGTAGTAATGGCTCATGGGATGGAGGAACAAGCTTCGGTGGGGTTTAAAAAGTAAAGGCTATGCAATACTTGGGATTCAAATTAATGCAATCGCGACTCAATGATGCAAGAATAAGATAGAGGCAATAGGTACTATATGTATGCAAGCATGTGGTAGTGCTTGCCTGGCAGCTCAATTGAAGCGAGGGACGGATCTGGGTAGTGCTCCTGGTTCTCTTGATATATCCCCTACTCAGCGTCTATTCAAAGAAGAACCAAACAAACAAGGGCCAACATAAATAAAGTGCACAAGCATATGAATAGAATGCATCAAGCAAACAATCATGCCATGATGAATGATGCACAATTTGCATGGTAATAATGTAGCATGGCATGGGTGAGGTGTGGAATACAAGAATAAATCATTTTATTAAGTTTTGGCCCCATTTTATCCTCATATTAGTTGCTGTACACATTATATTTATATGATGCATGCTGCCAAACAGGTAATGGAATGCATAAACAGAAAGGTCTCGTCGAGCTAATCATTTTAGACATATTATTTGTTAAATTTGGAGTTATAAAACAAAAGTTATTAATTAATTAAGGAAAAAGGGCATTTTCTTGTAATTTTAATTAACTTGGAAATTAAAGTGTCCAAAATATATTTTGAATGGCATATTTGAATTCCTCACATTTTTCTGATTTCAAAACATATATTATTTGTATTATTTGGATTTATAATTTAAAAGTTATTTAAAAACAGAATTAAAATTTGAATTTAAATTAATTTGAAAAGATTTGAATTAAAACAGATAACAGAAAAACCTTTTGTCACACAGACCAGTTCTAGCCACAGTCAAATACAGGTGGGGCCAGGCTGACTCAGCAGCACAGCGCGCGGAGAAGCTTTTTGTCACCGCGAGCACGCCCAGTCACAGAGGATGACAGGTGGGTCCGAGGCGCTGCGGACCCACATGTCAGCGAACGGGCGCGCGGGGCTGCCAGGCGGGGCCGAGCTGGAGCGCGGTTTACGGCCAGGGAAACCAGGGGGCTTTTCTGCAAAACTGCAGTGAGACAGACAGATGGGACCAGGCTGGACCGCGGGTTGCGCGCGCAAAGCAGCAGGGGGTTATGCGCAAAAATGCGCCCGTACTGTTCCTCTTCTCCGCGTGCAGAGGACAGGTCGGTGCTCGCACGCGCAGAGCGCGGCGCGTAAGGCTCAATCTCGCGACCTGGGGCTCGCGCGCAGAGAGCGGAGCCACTGCGGCTAGCGGGGGTTGGTGCTAGGGATCTGCTGCGCGGCTAGGTGAGGTTCCGCGGCGCGAGAGCGTGCAGACGCCAGAGCACAACGGCGCGCAGAGACCGTTTGACGAAACGTCCGGCGAGGCTAGGGCGAGATCGGCCAGAGGGGGTTGTCTAGGAGGTTGGCCAGCTCACCGTGAGTGTGTCGGTGGTGTTTGTTCGGGCAGAGGGGCTGGCGATCGATGATGACGCAGACGGACCGGAGCTAGGGTTTGGCGTCGGCCTCAACGTGGTGCGGCGGTCTGGGGCTCCTCCTCCTCGCTGCTGTGTACAGAGGCGACGCCGGGGACCTCCTGTCTTTCCTCGACGACCACAACACCACGCCCGCCTCCTCGTACTGCTGGTGGACGCCGAAGCCGACGGTGGCCGGCGATGGGTAGCTGGCGGCGATGGAGAAGATAGGGGAGCGGGCAGGGCGCCTCGGCCAGATCTGGAGAGGCCAGAGGAGAGCCGTGTGGGGGGGAGGATAAGAGGGAGAGGGAGGATGCCATGCGGGAGTGGACGGTAGAAAAGGTGGCTCGGCCACCTTTTCTCCTCCTCCTTCATGTGCTCGGTCGGGCTCGGCCAGGGCAGGGGCAGGTGATGCTGGGGCTGCCAGGTGGGGCCAGGGTGAGGACAAGGGGGTGGTTCGGTGTGGGGCCTTGTGGCAGAGAGAGAGAAGAGAGAGGGAGGGAGAGGGGGAGCTCGGGTTGGAGCTAGGGTTGGGGTAGAGAGGGGGTATGGCTCGGGTGTAGCTAGGGTTTGGTTGGGGTGGTAGCTAGGTGGACCAGGGGGACCAGGTGGGGCCAGCTAGGTGAGAGGGGAGAGAGAGGCCGAGAGGGAGGGGTGGTAGCTAGGGTAGGTCATGGTTTAGGGTTTAGGAGAGGGGGTATGGTGATCATGGGGTAGATGATAGGGAGGATCTTAGCTAGAGGGTAAGAGAGATGAGTGGGATGCTTAGGGTTTAGCTACTTGCTTGCACCAAGCTAGATCAACAAGAATAGGTGGATGAGGGTATGGATGGGGATAGATGTAGTTTTTAGCATGTCCCAAACAAAACAAGCATGAAGAGAGGTAGAGAGAGATGGGAGAAAAGATCCACTCAAAATTCAAATAAAATCCAAAGGACAAGCAAAAGGTGGTACTTGCATGGGCCATGCATAAATAATTAATACCATGCTTATCTTTGTGAAAACAAGGTTATTTACATGGCATTATTCTTATGCATTCCAAAATGTGGAGTAAGGCCTAAGCAAAAGGATTTAAGAGAAGTTCCAAGTGGAGTAGATGGAGTTGATCACATTTGATTATAATTGGGACTTGCTAGTGTGTGTATGCCACTAGATGCTTACTAGTCCCAAAGATATCCCCACATGAGCATAAATCCATAATAATCCATATGGAAGCTAGGAAAAGGGTTCCACTCACAAGGCCTGCAAAGGTGGCCATGTGGCTCTCATAAACCAATAATGTGAAAACAACATGATGCCAAGATGAGAGCATGTGGACAAAAGAATTGGATCCATCCCAACCCACATGAGCTAGAGGTAAAACCCAAATAAAGTGCAAAGCTCATATTTAGTTGGATGGTGGAATTATAAGGTGGTGAAAGAAAAGGTGGTGGAGTGGAATAAAAGATATGCCCCCAACTCAACTTGGGCATTAAACAATATATCAAGAACCAAATACAATATCAAGAGGCAAATACAATTTACAATGCATATGAGGGAAGAACCAAAACAAAAAAGGGTTTTATATGATGCTCAAATGCAAGGTGGCATGATGACATGAGCATGATATATTTATGATACAACAATTATATATTTGAAGTAGCCATTATATTACTAGACCAAGTAGCATTACAATTGTTAGACAATTGGGATGCTACAAAGAAGTCTCTTGTGTCCCCAACACACCCAATACACTTGTCAGGTGTATAGGTGCAGTAGTTTGGCGAAGAGATAGTGAAATACAAGTGGTATAGATAATTATAAGTGGTAACGGTGATAGAAAATAGCTTGATGGCGTGGAAAAGTCTAAAGTAAAACTGAAATAAAGATAGAAGCAATCAAACATGTAATAGATCTAATAGCAAACGGTGTTTCAGTGCTTAGAAACAAGGCCTAGGGATCATACTTTCACTAGCGAACACTATCATATAAACAATTCTTCTTTATGATACTACTCTTAACTACTCTCCGGTTGGACACTCTAATCCATGGCAGGGCTATAACAGCACACCTCAATGTTCACTTTCCCCATCTAGATACCCCCACACTATCACCTTGAGCTCTAGATGGTTCCAACAAACACCACAATTTCATAGAAACATCCAACTCCAAATATAACTCATAACAAGTATTTGTAATCTCTAGCCTAAGTGCCACCATGGTGTGCACGCTGTCACTTTCACACACATGGGGAGAGCAGAGATCTATTAAAACACTTGAGTAACAAGGTAGATCTACTTGATTGCAAAGCTCACGATCACAATATGATCATGCATAGAGAGAGATATGAACACATAGCTACTGGTAGAACCCTTAGCCTCGAGAGAGAACTACTCCCTCCTCATCATGGGAATCAACAATGGCGATGGAGATGGTGGTGGAGATCGATGGAGATGGCTCGGAGGGCACTTCCCCATCCCGGCAGGGTGCCAGAACAGAGACTTTTTGTCCCCCGAATCTCCCCTTCGGTGGCGGCAGTGTTGTGGAACTTTTTGTGGCTGGAGGCTGTTAATTCATGGGTGGAGGTGTCTCCCACGAATTAGGTTTCCTCCCTTTATATAGCTTCTCAGATTCCTATCACCCCATCTTGGGCTGCAGTAAATCGGGCCTATCGGGCCCGTCCAGACTCGGAATCAACTAAAATTTATGTACAGAACGTTTGTCGTGAAATTTGCAACCACTTTGTAGTTGAAGAATTTTCCATTGGACGCCGTCTTCCACCCGAAACGTGACCATCTTCAAAAAAAGTTCTGAGACAGATTTCTAGAAAATCCCAATTTGACTCCAACAAGGTTTCCACTTGTATTCTTGGTAATTCCTACACATCAAAGTATAAAACAAGAACATTATGCACTTTTGCAACTATTAGTAGGTTAGTCCAAATAAATCATAAAATTTATATAAAAAGGAGTATCAAAAGCATATTATTAGCATAAAACCATCAAAAATTATAGATACGTTATGGACGCATCAGCGGCCTTGGAGGCGCCGATGGCCACCACGCCGTTCTTCTCCATCGCTGGCGTGGTTGGGGTTTTCTTGGGGGTTCGCAGAAGGTGATGGGAAAGTGGAGACGGTTGGGTGAGTGAGTGAGTGATAAGTGAGAGTGGGGAGGCCTCTATTAAAGGAGAAGGGAAGCGACGTTTCGTTGCACTACCATGCACCGCGTAACCGCGTATGCTACTGCACCGTGCACGGCCACACGTGTCCACTACCACCCCGTGCACCGCACACGCGTACCGTGAGTCATGTTTTTTCCCTCATGTCTAACCCTGGCGACTTAGTTGTACTCAGTTTTTCCCTCGAGTGTAATACTGGCAGTTTGGTTGTACTCAGTTTTGCCCTCCAGTACTAACACTGCCGTGTGCAGTATACTGAGTTTTACCCTCCGGTGGCTAGTCAACAGAGAGTCAACGCATAGGTTTTAGCTAGCTAATTGAGTTATTTTACGCACAACAAATTCAAAAAGATCAAAACATAGCGGCATCTACCCAGGGAGTCTTATTATGTGACCTACGACCACAAGAAATGTATATAAACCAAGTTTTAACCTAAATCACCACTTCTCAAATCACCTACTATCTATGAAGGTTCATGTCTTTCTACTCAAGCCTCTTCCCAAAACATCCCTCCCCAAAACATAGTTTGTCTGAATGAGGCAATAATTGTCAAACTGGTGTATATTTGAATTGCAAATAGTTTGATGTATGTCAAGATGTATTTTATTGTATAAAAGACGCATTTTCCATTTTTGAAATCTTTTTCTATTTTCTATTTGAATCCCTTTGTCATTCTTGCCCTTGGTTTTTAAGTTCTACTCAGCTTTGCCATTGGTTCTTAAGTGGTACTCAGTTTTCCCCTCTCTTTGTATCCATCTCTCGCACCTATGATCATCTTCGCTGCTACACTCTGATTGGTCGAGACAGTTGTCACACGGATCGTGCCCACCAACCGTTGATCCTCCGTGATCTAGCGGATTGGATAACCCCTATATCTGTTGGGGGGCACCCCTCTATCCGCGCAAAATAATGAGTATGCCACCGGTACTTTAACTCCATAAACAAATGAACTTGAATATAATTTGAAGGGAACATGTTCGAAGGTGTATAATTTTTGCATTACATTCCACTCCATGGAAATGATAATCTCTCAAGGTTTTCTTAGCACAACATTATCACGTATTAAGTGCGATTTCAAAGAGTTCAAAGGTGTATAATTTTTGTACACGCAAGTTTATGCATTATATTTCACTCCATGGAAATGGTAATCTCTCAAGATTTTCTTAGCACAACATTATCACGACCTAAGTGCGGTTTCAAAGAGTTCAAAGGTGTATAATTTTTGTATACACAAGTTTATGCATTATATTTCACTCCATGGAAATGGTAATCTCTCAAGATTTTCTTAGCACAACATTATCACGCATTAAGTGCGATTTCAAAGAGTTCAAAGGTGTATAATTTTTGTATATGCAAGTTTATGCATTATATTTCACTCCATGGAAATGGTAATCTCTCAAGATTTTCTTAGCACAACATTATCACGACCTAAGTGCGATTTCAAAGAGTTCAAAGGTGTATAATTTTTGTATACACAAGTTTATGCATTATATTTGACTCCATGGAAATGGTAATCTCTCAAGATTTTCTTAGCACAACATTATCACGTATTAAGTGTGATTTCAAAGAGTTCAAAGGTGTATAATTTTTGTATACGCAAGTTTATGCATTATATTTCACTCCATGAAAATGATAATCTCTCAAGATTTTCTTAGCACAACATTATCATATATTACGTGCGATTTCAAAGGGTTCAAAGGTGTATAATTTTTGTATACGCAAGTTTATGAATTATATTTCACTCTATGGAAATGACAATCTCTCAGAATTTTCTTAGCACAACATTATCACGTATTAAGTGCGATTTCGAAGAGTTCAAAGGTATATAAACTTCATATATGCAAGTTTATGCATTACATTCCACTCTAGGAAAATGGGGGAGAAAATAATAATCTCTCAAAATTTTGTTAGCATATCATTATCATGTATTAAGTGTGATTTAAAAGTGTTCAAAGGTTTATAATTTTCGCATATGCAAGTTTGTGCATTACATTCCACTCTATGAAAATGATAATATCTCAAGATTTTATTAGCATGACCTTATCACGTATTAAGTGCGATTTCAAAGAGTTCAAAGGTGTATAATTTTTGTATACGCAAGTTTATGCATTATATTTCACTCCATAAAAATGATAAATGATTAGGATTTTATTAGCACAACATTATCATGTCCTAAGTGCGATTTAAAAGAGTTCAAAGGTGTATAATTTTCGTATATGCATTACATTTCACTATATGAAAATAAAGCAACGTCACGGGCGTGGGCGTGTGGCTGGCTCAGGGTCCCATCTTGCAACGCTAACCTGATTAAGCTGTGGGTCCGGAGCTCACGTGGATAAGCTGTGGGTCCGGAGCTCACGTGGATAAGTTGTGGGTCCGATGCTGATCTGGATAAGTTGAGAGATGTGTCCACTACGAGAATCGACTGAACGCGGCCCCACTTGTTAGCATGTAATGGCAAGGGTATACTACAGGACCCGACAGAATGCGGCTCTACTCATCAACACGTAATAGCGAGGGGCCACTATGGGATCTGACTAAACGCGGCCCCACTTGTCAGCATGTAATGGCAAGGCTGACGGATGGCAAGTTTCAGACCATGTGAGAGTTTCATACAAGGAGATGGGTAAAAGTGAGGAAAAACTATGCGGCTGGGGAAATTTGAGTACAACTAACGAACCGAGAGCACGAAAATAGAAATCCCTTTCTTTTATGTTCCCCTTAATGCCACCGACACCATCGTCCATTTCATTGGTGGCGCCATTTTCTCCGTTCGCTCTGATGTAGAGTACTTTGATTTTAGGGATTTCTATTTTTATGCCCTCGGTTTGTTAGTTATACTCAGTTTTCCCTAGCCGCTTACTTTTTCCTCACTTTTGCCCTTCCTCTATTCTGAAACCCTCACAGGCGCTCGGACAGAGGGATGCCGTCAGGTCAAAGGCTTGACTGTTACATGCTGACTGGTGGGACAGTGTTGGGGCGGATCATACATTGAGCGTTACATTACGTCGTCTCGACCGTTACATGTGATAGGTGGGGCCAGGATACACAGCGAACCAGCCATCCATCTCTCGCTGATTATGGGGGACGTGGTGTGGGACCATGTGGGGCGCGCTTGGTGGTTACGTGCGTCCTGTCACCTAAATTGGAATTTTTTTTGTTATTTTTATGATTGGCCTTTTTAAAAGCGCCTTTTCCTCTCTCTCTCACTGACAGTTGTGGTTTTTTTCCCAAAAAGGTAGTGAATCTAGAGCAACTTCTCTCTTTATTCATTGTTCCTTTTGGCCCTCATTTTTCCTCAATCTGGTAGAAAATCTAGAGCAGCAAATCTAACCAACACCAGAAATAAATTCAGTAGATAAAGTAGCTAATATAGGTTATATAGTACGGTACTTAACGAGGTTCGACAATTAGGCTGCTCAGCAGCAGTGGACAAGTTTAACACAGACAAGACAAAAGAAGTTGCTTTACAGCAGCAGCAGCACAAGATCAATGGCCCCTCATGGCCTCTGCCAGGAGGGCCTCCGCCTCCTCCCTCTAGCGCCTCCTCCACTTCTTGCTGCCCAGTCCCTTGACCTTGGGCACCTTGGGCTTGAAAGCAGCATGCGACCCTCCTCGATAGCCACCTTCTGGAGGTTGGGGAGGTGAAGACCGAGCGCCTGGTACTTGGCTATGAAGTGGGACGTTCACGGACTTGCCATATGTCCTCACGTCCTCGGCATGCTTCACGAGGGAGTTGAAGTCCGTGGCGTGGAGCCTCCTGGTGGGGTAGAAGAGGCACATGTACGCGTCGTCAGCGAAGAAGTTGTTGTACTGGCCGGTCTTCAGCCTTCTCAGTACATGACGAGTCTTGGTGTCCTTAGACTTGTCATCGCTATGGACGTTGTTGCTATCCTCCTGTTGGAAAAAAACAGTAGAGTGCAATAAGGACATGATTGAGATACTTTGATTATTGGGATTGATTATTAGCATAAATTAACCGATTGAGATCTCCTGATTATTCCCCAAATCTTAAACCAAACAGGGGAGGTTCAATACGAACAGGGGGATTCATTGAAATGCAAGATCTAACACAAGAGGATTAGCTACTATAAAAATATGAATACTCGAGCCCTAATAACATACGATCTAGCATCCAACGATGGGAACGGGGGAAGAACAAGGGAAGGGGAGAAAACCCTAGTTCCTCCGGCCATGGGTTGGTGATGCTAGTGTCGTAGGGGTTCTCCGGTCTTATGTAATAAACCTCCTCGTAGGGGTCCTAGCCGAGCAGGATCTGCCCGAGACTGGCGGGGCCTCCTCACCGGCGGCTATGGTGGATGCAGGGACGGGGACGACGGCTGACTTTGATGCTTGGACGGGAGACTGTATGGGGACGGGGGCCTCCTCGCCGGCAGCCTTGGAGGCGTCGATGGCCACCGCGTCGTTCTTCTCCATCGCCGATGTGGTTGGGGTTTTCTTGGGGGGTTTGCAAAAGTTGATGGGACAGTGGAGACGGTTGAGTGAGCGAGTGAGTGATGAGTGAGAGTGAGGAGGCCTCTATTAAAGGAGAAGGGAAGCGACGTTTCGTTGCACCACCGTGCACCACGTAACCGCATATGCTACTTCACCGTGCACGGCCACACGTGTCCGCTACCGCCCTGTGCACCGCACACGTGTACCGTGAGTCACGTTTTCCCCTCGTGTCTAACTCTAGCGACTTAGTTGTGCTCAGTTTTTCCCTCGAGTGTAATACTGGCAGTTTGGTTGTACTCAGTTTTACCCTCTAGTACTAATACTGTTGTGTGCAATATACTCAGTTTTACCCTCCTGTGGCTGGTTAACAGAGAGTCAACGAATAGGTTTAGCTAGCTAATTGAGTCATTTTATGCACAACAAATTCAAAAAGAGCAAAACATAGTGGCATCTATCTAGTGAGTCTTATTATGTGACCTGCCACCATAAGAAATGTATATAAACCAAGTTTTAACCTAAATCACCACTTCTCAAATCACCTACTATCTATGAAGGTTCATGGCTTTCTACTCAAGCCTCTTCCCAAAACATAGTTTGTCTGAATGAGGCAACAATTGTCAAACTGGTGTATATTTGAATCGCAAATAGTTTGATGTATGTCATGATGTATTTTATTATATAAAAGACACATTTTCCATTTTTTAAATCTTTTTCTATTTTCTATTTGAATCCCTTTGTCAGTCTTGCCCTTGGTTTTTAAGTTCTACTCAGTTTTTCCCTTGGTTCATAAGTGCTACTCATTTTCCCTTCTCTTAGTATTAATCTCTCATACATGTGCTCATCTTTGCTGCTACTCTCTGATTGGTTGAGACAGTTGTGACGCGGATCATGCCCACCAACTGTTGATCCTCTGTGATCTAGCGGTCAGGATATCCCCTATATCTGTCGGGGGCACCCCTCTATCCATGCAAAATAACGAATTTGCCACCGGTACTTTAAATCCATAAACAAATGAACTTGAATATAATTTGAAGGGAACATGTTCAAAGGTGTATAATTTGTGCATTACATTCCACTCTATGAAAATGATAATCTCTCAAGATTTTCTTAGCACAATATTATCACATATTAAGTGCAATTTCAAATAGTTCAAATGTGCATAATTTTCATATATGCAAGTTTATACATTACATTCCACTCTATGAGAACGGGGAGAGAAAATGATAATCTCTCAAAATTTTGCTACCACATCATTATCTCGTTATTAAGTGCGATTTCACAGTGTTCAAAGGTTTAAAATTTTCGTACACGCAAGTTTCTGCATTATATTTCACTCCATGGAAATGATAAATGATCCGGATTTTATTAGCACAACATTATCATGACCTAAGTGCGATTTCAAAGAGTCCAAAGGTGTATAATTTTCGTATATGCCAGTTTATGCATTACATTTCACTATATGAAAATGATAATATCTCAAGATTTTCTTAGCACAACATTATCACGTATTAAGTGCGATTTCAAAGAGTTCAAATGTGTATAATTTTCATATATCCAAATTTATGCATTACATTCCACTCTATGAAAATAATAATAATCTCTCAAGATTTTCTTAGTACAACATTATCACGTATTAAGTTTGATTTCAAAGAGTTCAAAAGTGTATAAACTTCATATATGCAAGTTTATGCATTACATTCCACTCTATGAAAATGGGGGAGAAAATAATAATCTCTCAAAATTTTGTTAGCACATCATTATCATGTATTAAGTGTGATTTAAAAGTGTTTAAAGGTTTATAATTTTCGCATATGCAAGTTTGTGCATTACATTCCACTCTATGAAAATGATAATTTCTCAAGATTTTCTTAACACGACATTAACACGTATTTAGTGCGATTTCAAAGAGTTCAAAGATGTATAATTTTCGTATACGCAAGTTTATGCATTATATTTTACTCCATGGAAATGATAAATGATCAGGATTTTATTAGCACAACATTATCAAGTCCTAGGTGCAATTTAAAAGAGTTCAAAGGTGTACCTATAATTTCGTACAATTTTTGTATATGTATTACATTTCACTATATGAAAATGAAGCTAGACAAAGGGCGCGGGCGTGGGGCTGGCTCGGGGTCCCATCTTGCAACGCCAACCTGGGTAAGCTGTGGGTAAGGCGCTCATGTGGATAAGCCGTGGGTCCGGCGCTCACGTGGATAAGATGTTGGTCTGATGCTGATGGCTCTAAAATATAGTCATCTACATCCACTATTAAACTGGAGATTATTTATATCTTTGATGAAATATCTCTCTAACCCTGCCACTAATGCCTAATATTCAAAGGGGTATGCAATCCTTTCTTTTTATATTTTTCCTGCGCAGATAATATCGTTTGAAGCTGGGAATCACTACATTTAAGTCAAATATACGAGATTTCCAACAACTAGAAGAAACCAGGAGCTATGAAGCGGAGGCAGACACTTTAAAGACCAACTATACGACCGCAACAAAATTCCAGCCATATAGCTCCAGTCGTATAGTTGGCGCCGCCACGTTAGGTTAAACAGAACAACTTTCGTGAAGGGACCCCTATATAAAGAAGCCTCGAGCGACGAGAAAACAAGCCCCTGACAACCAGACACCTCCGACCTCACCTGCCACAGATCATCGGCTGCCTCCAGATCTCAAAACCCTTCTCCATCTTCATAGCCATATTTCACCACTTGTAATAGTAGTTCTCTTCTTCGATTGGGGACATTGTAAGACTATTGCTATCAATCTTATGATTTTCAATACAATGTTTGTGATTGTTGATTTCATCTCTATGTGTGAGTAATTCTCCTTGGGCTAAGGGCTTCGGCCTAGCCATGTAGCATTTGTGCATGTTATTTATCATAGATGGGATCATGTATTAGTTTGTATGACATGATTATTATTGTATCCTCTCTTGCCTCAATATAAGGACTTGTCAGGTACCCAAGACCCCGAGAGTTGAGCCAGGTATAGGGAGTATGAGTAATGACTGATCTACAAGTTAGGAACCCTAGTGACATAAGGGGTAGTACAGCTCTATGTGAGGGATTTACTTGGGATTAACGGTGATATCACTATGCATATCATTAGTTCTCTTTCTTCTATGGATGAGACTAGTAGGTTATTGCTATAAGCGCTTGCGGAGGCAATAGCAATTATGGATGCACTGCCCACATGTAATTTATCTTGCTCTAACAATTACATGCATACTTTATCTTTATCTTATATTCCCATCAGATGTTTTGCACAGCTAAATGTGAAACCGAATGCCCTATGCCCTCTCTCTTCATCATCATCAACAACAAAAAGACGCAAACTATTGGTCCGGTGAAAATAGAAAAGGAATTCTAAAACTCCCGAAGGTTCGTTAAAGTAAATTCACTACGCATTCGCTTCCTGAGGATTCGATAACCTAGGTCTACTAGGGAAAAAGAAGATATACTACATCTGTAATCCGGATCGAAGGTGACACGGGTATACCCTCCAGGTACTCGAGTTTGGCATATATGGTCCAGATACGGCAGAAGCCCATGGCGTTGCCAAGGCCCCATGAGGAATTCAAGTGGCCCACGGACTCTCCGATTGCTTGCGAGACAAGAAGAAGCTTAAGATAGAAAGTTCAAAGGGTGAACCCTAATCGGTAACCGACTCGACCTGCTTCCCGAGACCTAGACTATCTATATAAAGGCTAGGAGGGGCGGCGAGGAGGACAATCACAACCCTAATTTCCACAACTCTTGCCAGATTGCATCTATGCACTTCTGTAATCTTCGATTCCTTCGATAATTCAAAGAGCAGACAAGCAGGAGTAGGGACCTCTACGAGGCCTGAACCTAGGTAAACCTTGCATCCCTGTGTGCTTGTTTGCTAGCCGATAGATGCCTCCAGTGCTCCCTCCTTCTCCAAAACCCAAGTCCATAACAATAGGCATTGACGAGTTGAAGCCTCGTCAATTGGCGCCGTTTGTGGGAATTGGGAGTGCTGATGTCACAGCTTCTTCGGCCCTGTCAACCGCGATCTACAACTCTGCAACAACGGAGATTCACCAGCTCTTTGGCACGTTCGACTTCACCGTCCACACGCTGGCCACTCGCCCGGCTTTCGAGTCCGTGGGCGATGGGATTGGCCTAGCGATTGGGGCTTCCGCTTCCAGGTTGATCAACTAGGCACGCTACGCATGCTTGACCAGCCAACGACACCCGCGATTGCTCCAGCATCGTGGTTCCCGCCACCAATTGGCACCCTCAGCGAGCTCAACACCTCAGCAACAGCTGGGTGTATGGACAGCGACATTAGTCGCGGATCCGATTTGGGTGACCTAGCCACAAAAGATGGAGCCTACGGCTCCGGATCTTGAAAGTTGTGGGAGCAACAACTTCCCCAATCACTTCATGTGCGTTGTCATCAACACGGGCGATACCGGCGTCAATCGCGAAAATGCCGGCACCAGATCTGGCACCGGGCCGCCCAACGGCGGTATACCCAACGGCAGTACACCCAACAGTGGCCCCACCAATGGTGCGCCCACCAAACACGGGACAGGAGGAGAACCGTCGCTCATGGCGAATGAGAACACCGGAGAGCGCATGCTGATAAGGCTCAACGACAACGAGTGGGCCCGCTGTCGAGAGGCTCTACGGGACAATCCTCTACCCCCAACACCTTGCAGGACATGCTGATGGGCTACCATTGGCTGCTGAAGGAGGAGTTCAAGCGCCAGCGGCACGTAATCGCGCAACTGGAGGCACGCAGAAAGGCGGTGGACGTGTCGAGTCTTCGACGGGCTGGGCTCTCCTCCCACGGAGGATCTTCCTCCAAAGGCAACGAGTACTTGGCCAACAAGTGGCAATCTCGACTAGCCCACCTCACCGAGCAAGAGCGCGTAGAAGCTGCGAAAGTCCTCGACTTTAGCTCTATGACGGTGGATACATGGGACGACGTGCTCCCGAAAATGCCGCAAGCCGCGGTGACGGAGGCTACCATGTACCTCCTCAGCAACCAGCCACCGGCTGGAGATCCGTGATCTTCCATGCACCGATCTACGATCGCGGGCCTAGGGCTAACGAGGCTGCCCTCAATAAAGAACTAACACCAGAGCCGAAGAGAAGCAAGGCTCTGGACAAGTACTACTACTCATACTCCTCCAGTGACGATAGTCACGATCTGTCATGGCGAGGTCGCTCACGGTGGCATGACCACGACTACGACGCGCGTGATGACATCACGCAGTGCAAGGTCGACAAGATGGGGGCAAGGCGTGATCGTTCGACTGACTCAGAAGAAGACGAGACGGAGATCTGCGGCGCTACATGCTTCAGTAGGGCCATCAGGCAGAAGCAAAGGCCTAAGGGGTTCAAAATCCCGTTGGAGAACCCAAAATTTGACGGCCTGTAGGACCCAAAAATCTGGTTGGAGGACCACATCTCCTCTGTCAGGCTGCACGGCGGGAGTCGAAGAACAACCATGCAATGCCTACAGCTACAGCTACAGGGCGCCGCTCGCACATGACTCAACAACCTTCCGCGCGAATCCATTCACAGCTGGCAACAGTTGGTCTATAGCTTCATGCGCAACATCAAGGGAACTTACAAAAGGCCCGCATCAATTGAAGAACTGAGAAGCTGCCAATAAAGGTCTGGCAACTCGCTGTGCTCGTACATCTAGAGGTGGTCCATCATCAAGAACTCTGCAGAAAACATCTCGGAGGACCGCGTAATCAACGCGTTCAACGGTGGTGTTCGCCGTATAGAGCTCAGGGAGGAGCTGGGACTAATGGAAATCGCGAATCGATGGGCTGACGAAGAAGATTCGGTAAAAACCGCACCTACTCCGATGATGATGGTGACCTCAGGCGCAGATGCGACCGCCGAGGCAAACGTCGAATGTACGTCTACGTTGACCGTGACGAAGTCAATATGGTCGCAGCTGGCTACGCTGACAAACGCGACGACAACCACAACAGCGGATATCGCAGCGGTGGATACCGCGACAGCGGGAAAACCACATAGGTGTGGTAGCGCCGCACTCGCAAAGAGGCACCCACAACATCCATCCAGGACAAATTGTCCGGACCATGCAACATGCACTTCTACATCGACAAGCACGACGGCAAGAAAAATCCAGCCACCTTCTCAAGGATTGCCGTGAGTTCCTCAAACTCCACGAGGGCCTGGCCTAGATGAATCGCGACGCGATCAACAGGGGTTATGGAGCTGCCCTAGGCGCTGTGGCACACGGAGCTCCACCACCACCCGGGCCACCACCACTTGCGGCTGCGCCAGTCCAGCATCATGGAGGAGAGCCGTACCCATGAGCTGTGGGCAACATGGGGATGATCCAAAAAGGGCATCCCTCCAATAGAGTGCAGAAGGCAATCACTTGCCAAGTTAATTGGCGATAAACTCCCCACCTTCCACCATTGAGTACCTAAGTGGAAGTGACTCCTGCATCACCTTCGACAAGTGCGATCACCTGCGCTAAGTTCCTCATCTAGGCCACTGTCCCCTCGTACTCGGGGCGCAAATCAGGGGCTTCGATATGAGTCGCGTCTTCATGGACGGCGGGAGAGGCATCAACCTCATGTTCGCGAGTACCTTGTGTGCGATGAGGATCCCTCTGACTTGTCTGGAAGTTTCAGACATGATGTTCCACGGCATCGTCCCAGGGAAGGGCGTATATCCCCTGGGCAAAATCAACCTCGACGTCATCTTCGGCACGCCGCAAAACTTTCAGCAAGAGCGCATCGACTTTGAAGTCATCGACTGGCCCTCACAATACCACTGCATCCTCGGACATGTCGCGTTTGCAAGGTTCATGGCAGTACCGCACTATGCCTACCTGTAGATCAAAATGCCAGGTCCAAACGGTGTCATCACAATCAATGGAAGCTTCGAGAGGTCCGATAGCTATGACAGGGAATTCAACAGAATCTCCTAGTCCTTCGGCATGTTGGAGGAACTCGCAAGATTGAAGGAGTCGACAGACAACAGTCTGCCTCCCCTGAGCAGGCCAAGTTCACCCGACCTGTCCTTCGACTCGTCGGTGCACAAGAAGAAAGTCTAGGTCCACCCAACGGACCCGACCAAGACGACCCTCATCGCCAACAACTTGAGTTCCGCATAGGAACTCGCGCTCGCCGAATTCCTCCGTGAGCACTAGGAAATTGTAACATCCCAGCATTAGACCTTAGAAATAAGCTGAACACAGGTGTGTGCATTGCATTCATGCATAGAAAATCCGAATAATTTTCGCGCTTTTAAATAAAACTTGTCAAAGTGATTGAAGCTTCTCTTTACTTGGTGGAACAGAAGTAGATCATCAAGTTGACTGCGATAAGTTTCAATATGACCTTTGCTAAAACCTTATCTTTGGGTAATATAATTTGATCTAAGGGTAGATCAAATGTAATAAAACTAAGTCACAACACACTATTTAATAAGGAGTACTTGATTTTCTAGAGATCATTACATGGTATTCCATACCACAATGCAAGGATGAATACTTAATATTCTAAAGGTGATATTAAGCTATTACCTACCATAAACACTGAATACCAAGTTAAGGATATCCCTTAAGTAAAGAAACCCTATAACTAAATCTAGAAACACTTGTTTGCCATAGTTACTCCTACCATGGGTATCATGGTAGTTCTTGAACATGTACCCTAATTAAAAATAGAGTAGAACTGGAAGTCAAGCCAAGACCATCTAGCATATACTCTTAATATGATATTAAGAGGTGACATACCTATTTAACCAAGTCCTAGTGTCAAGTGATCATCATTGTTGAGTAATCAATTCTTGACCTAGCACTTGTTAACCTTTAGCTTTGACCTATTATATTAACCTTCCAAAGACCTTAAGTAAGTTAATAAGAAGGAGGAGCTAGTTATGGTAGAGTGTGCCATCAACAATGGAATGTGATCCTTAGTGGAGATCAAACCATTTGATGTTGGAGGAGTTAACTCACTCATGAGTTAACTAGAAGTAGTACCTAAACTCAAGGGTTGAGCTAGTAATTGAGGAGCTATGAGAAAGCTAGTTGTATTAGTACATTAGATAACAATCTTGTTAGGACAAGTGGATATAGACTTAGAATAAGCTTGCTTAACAAGATAGGTCTATAGAGAGACTAATACAAGTTTACTACTTAGTTGAGTATAGATCTTGATATAACAATTACAAGCCTAAGCTTTGTATGATCAAAGGATGGTGGTCATTATTCTCAAGTCACTTGAGAATAGATGACTAGGTGTTGAAGAAGACTTGTGAGTTTACCAAATTAGGTAAATCCCTAGTAAGATGAATCATCTAGCTTGAACATTAGAAGTCAAGTTAGAGTATGATAAAGTATATAACATGAATATATGGAGTAGTTGGAAGTATAGTAGATTCATCAAGCTAATACAAGAACAAACTTGTATTGTGGAGAGTAGTACCATACTTATTCTAGAAGATTGATATCCTTTGTATGTGTAGTAAGGAATGTAGTCTTGTAAGCCTTGGAAGAAGTTGCAAGATGAAGTTAAGGAAGTTAATATATGGAGTTAGAAGTAGCTACATTGATAGGTGCATCAATGGTAGTTAATTAAGAGGAGTTATATATTAAGAGTAAGAATGGAGTATTGTAGAAGTGACATGACCATGTCATCATATGATGATGGATATGGTGGAGTCAGATGATTGTCTTATTCAGGAAGATGAGATCTTTGTGAATAAGATAAGGGAGATATATAGAAGATATTTAGGAAAGGAATTCCTTATCTCAACATATCCTTGGTGAGGTATTAAGGTAAGGATTCTTTAGAAGCCTTAACCAAGATCTTATCAAGCCATGACAGACCCATGTCTACCTCATTGTCCAAAAACCTAGAATGATAGAATTGTTATGATCACATTACTAAGTAATTCCAGTATCTCACTCTATGAGGAGATATCAAACTCACTCATAGATTTAGATGTAATATCCCTAAACCTTGATTCTTGTCCCTGTTTATAATTGAAAATGGATTATTTAATCCTCTCAAAATCTATGTACATATAGTTGAATAAACCTTAGTATTTCTCTACCAATGATTATTATTGGTTCATTACTACCTAACCAAAAGTGTTCTGTGGTAATCCTAAACACTATAAATCAAGGAGGATTGGAATGAGAGAAATCCCCAAATATGGAGAACCAAGAAATCAAATCATCAAATTAAAAAACACAAGGTTTAATACCTTATAATGAATATTTATAATTCCTTCAAGAAGTTAAGTATTAATAAGATTCTATACATATAAATATCCATCTTAAACCATCACCATTACATTCTTTTAGTGGAAGTGAAAGTCATTTTAAAAGATCTTATTATAAAGAGTAAATTCCAAAAACCCTAATTTCATTCCCTAATGAAGAGAACCCTTCATATAGTTATGAATATTTTTATATAAAATAAGAAATGCAGAGGAAATAGTTATAATTGCTTTATACAACAATATTCGTGACCTACAAAATTTCTGGATATTTTAAAACTTTGGTAAATCCATATTTAAAAACATTTAGTGAAATTAGAAATGGAAAATGGTAAAAGAAAAGGAAGAAGCCAGTTTCTGCTCGCAACCCACTTCTTCTTTTGCTTAACCACCGCCCAGCTCACTTCATAGTAGCCCAACACCGACCGAACATGGCCCAAGCCCACTTACCATTTCGATCTCTCACTGATGAGCATGGTCCACATGAGAGAGACGTCGTCGTCTTCCTCTCTGTGCACGACCGCCACCACGTCGATGATACCACGTCCCGAGCCGCCGTTTTCCTTGATCGCAGCCGTAGCTGACCTCCATGTTGATGCCCTTATCGCCTTCGTGCCTACTGGCAAGTTCAGCGTCAAGATTCCTGCCCTAGAGAAGCTCCAACTCCGCCGTTGCATCTTGGCCATCGTCGATGCCGTGCCACCGCCCCTGACCTTGCCTTGCTCCATAAATACTCGAGGAGGATCCACAGAACCCTAGCTAGCTGATTTCCCTCTAAAATATCTCCCAATCGTTCTTTGTTCTCCACTAATCCATCAAGGCACCACCGGCAAGGTCTAGCTAGCCAATGGTTTAGACCATCTCGAGGTCCAAGAAGTGGTCTAGGAGGAGCGCCCTCATGTGTTGATCATCTAGGATAAGTACAAGGTCAAGGGGAGCTTGGTGGAGTGTGAATTTCACCATTCCTCTCCATCGGTGTTCGCCGGAATCCGTGATGCCGCGCTCATCTCCGGTCACCATCAACATCACCGAGCCCACCGTCAAGTCCAGGGTAAGAATTCCCATCGATTGGTACTACCTACACGTCCTAGCTTAGGCCGTAGCTCTAGTTCATCGTGTCGCCGGCGAGCGCCGCTGTAGGCGCTCGTCGATGCTACTGTTCCGGTGCCTTAGAGCTTGTACCAACGATGTAGTACGACTCACCATGTTCTGAAGTGTCGAATACACTCCTCTATATCGCCCCTGGTGCCAGAAATCAGTGGCGCCGCCGTGCGCCGGTGTTCATCCGCCATGTTCTGACGTGATGACGTCGCACTCACATCACACCTACGTCACCACCCGCCCAACCAGCCAGTTTGACTTGGTCCATTCCCATGTGGCATGTGATGTGGCGGAAGCCCCACCAGTCAGTGGCTCTGGGTAAAATATGGTATTAAAAGTCTTTTGTTCCGTGCAGTAGGTGACGTGGCCACTAGCCCACATGTCTGGGACTGTGTCTAGGGTTAGTACTAGTATAAAAAGTATTATCTGTTTAAGTAATTAGATAAAGCAAATAAGTTTAAATATAAATATAATTCCATAAAATTAATAAAAGGATTAAATCTTAGAAATCCTATATCTTTTGTTTTATAACTCAGAAAAATACATATTATATATCAAAATCTTAAGAAAAATAAAATATATAATTTAAATTTATTAATAAATATTATTGTGTTAATTATTTAAGTAATTATTATTTAATAAAGATTTTATAAGTAATAATACTTTAAAAATTCATATTTTAATATTAGTAAATAAGAAAAATATAAATAATATACCAAATTTCTTAAAAAAAGAAAATCTACATTTACAAACTTGTTTCAATTATTTTTGTATTCCCTAACTCATATTTATTATTTATTTAGTATTTATAAAGTGTTAAAACTTGTAAAAATTATATCTTATTATTTAAAATTCACAAAAATACTTATAATATACCAAAATGATCACAAAAATGAAATATACACACTAATATTATCAACTCATACTTTTGAAGTAAAATAAAAGTGAAAGGTATACCAAACCTTATTTAAACCCTTTTCTTTTATTTTAATTCATTAAAAATATATAAGTACTTACTATTACCTTTAGCATTACTTGCTTAAAGTCTAAAAATATAAGAACAAGTTCAAATAATGTTTAATTGAAGTTAACGTAAGTCTAACCATTTTAAGTTTTACTTACAAAAAATTACCATTTCAAATTAAATAAGTTTTACTCTCTAAAAGTATTTTATCAATTGTAAAATCAACAATACTAGTTGTTTTCTACTTTAGTACTTATAATTTATAAGAAAACCTTAAAGTATTAGTTTTAAGTTTGAATACTTTTTACTTTGTAAAAGTAATCTTTCCTTCAAAAGTTACTCTTGAAGAAACATTAAAAGTAATCCTTGAACACCTATTTAAAAACTCTAATTGATTCTTAATCTTGTTTAAGAAGTATTTTAGATACCATGATTCATTTAAGTGCTTTAATATTACATATTACTTGTTGTATTTACTTGTTGTTTCACACACACTCTCTCACAAGCCTTAATAAGAAGCAAAAGTGTGAAATTGTAATAAAAGTGCAACACATTATAAAGAACTCCTTCCAAGTTTCCCAAACCCTAGATTAGATACGATTATTTCCGGGATTCGCGTTTCTCCAATTGCATTACATTACTTATGCCTTGTTGCATCTTGCTTCTTTAAACATTAGTCCTTACTGGACCAATGATGCTATTTACATAATTTGGATTTTCTGTTGTCTTGAAGACCGTGAGTGCATAATCTTGCAATCACAAAAGGCAAGTTCACAACTTGCTCATGTCCTTTGATTATTTTCTATCAAATGCTTGTAACCCAAATGTTGTCATCACCTACATTCCAAAAAGGTCAGAAAACACTATTTTCATAATAATATGATTATGGATTATTTACCAGATGGTAATAATCTACTGCTACAGTTACAGTGGTAAAGGAACATAATATCTAGGACTTAACAACCAATGTCGCCAGTGATTCTAGCGACGTATATTACACGTCAACCATAAGACTTGGAATGGGACGGGAAAGTCAGTTGTATCTTCTCCCTTTCATATGGAGGCAAGATGACCTTATCATGACGTTGGGATTCCCGGAGTGGATCCAACATATGGGTGGGCACCCTTAGGCCCCACGATTTTGGTGTCTAGATTATTTATGAGTGGCTACCAGAGGTATGAACCTCCAGGGACATCACCAGCTCACAGAGTCTTCAAAACTCCCATGGTTATAACTTGCCCTAGTTAGCGGCTTAACGGATGTGTAGTCAGCCCCAGAGGATCGTGCAGACATATGGGGTCGCAGAGAGGGCAGTACTGGCTTGGATCTTAGACTGGGCCCCATACCAAGGAAGTGTGGACAAGCCCATGACTTGGTTGTGCAACAAGGCTAAGGTCTCTTATGGGAAAAGTGACGTACCTCTCAGAGTGTAAGAATTGTGACATGTTACTCCCTGTTCCGGGAAGGAGCTATGAATACGGCAGGAAAGGAACTCCATAAAGTTCTAGTCAACCTGTGAAGGCTGTCGGACATAGTTTTCAGAATAAAAGCAATCATTGAACAAATGTTTACGAAAACCTGCATTGCCTACGACCTATGGTCTGTGGCTGTAGAGATAGTGCATCATACACTCCTTTTTAGTGAACTTGCTGAGTACGCTCGTACTCAACTGTACCTTCTTAACCCTTGCGAGGTTGTAAGCCATTGAAGACGACGTCAACATCAATTTCTGCTCAAGAAACCATCACCGGCAGCTCAAGTTCTTCAATAAAGTCAATGAAGTAAACATATACATCAGCTGAAGTGAAGATAAAGTGTCGGTTTAGATAGGAGTAGATTCTCTAGCCATAAAACCTATTTCTGTAGAGCATTGCAATAGTAGCAATGGCAAGCCAAATAGTTTAGATGCCAGTCTTAGTTACTAGATATTTCTGAGTTATTATTTCTGGTTCTTCTTTGTAAGAAGTTCTTTCTCTCCCTTTAACCTAGAGTGTTCTCTAGATCTTTTGTAAAGAGTCGAGTTGTAATCTATAGTCATGTCTTGGACCTGTTGTGTTTCTGTTGTACCACTCTGAGGGATGTAATACTAGTGAACGGTGTTTCATTGGTGTTATGTCAACGACTATAGTGTACTACATCATGTAGTGGTATGCTGGGTCACTGCAGAAATCTTCGCCTGGTGTCCAGCGGACATGGCAAAGGTTCACAGGGAATTCACTGAGCACTCACTCAACGTGAATCCAGACGCAAGGCCAGTCAAGCAGACAATACGATGATTGTCTGAACCAAGAGCAAAAGCAGTCAGAATGGAGATCAACAGACTCCTCGACGCAAACTTCATACGCGAGATCAAGGAAAGCACCTGGCTCGCTAACACAGTGCTTGTGCCTAAAAAAGACACGGATATCCTTCGGATGTGCGTGGACTTCACCTCCTTGAATAAGCACTGCCCAAAGGATCACTTCCCGTTGCCACGAATCTACCAAATCATCGACTCCACCGCGGGATGTGAGCGCCTCTGCTTCCTCGATGTCTACTCAGGCTACAATCAGATTCGAATGAAGGAGGAAGACCAGGAGAAACATCGTTTACAACGACCTTTGGTGTGTTCTGCTACAACACGATGCCCTTCAGGCTAAAAACGCAGGAGCCACCTATCAGCGGTGCATGCAGGCTTGCCTCAAGAATCAACTTGGTCGCAATATCCAAGTCTACATTGATGACATCGTCATCAAAACCATAGAGGAAGCCTCGTTAATTGATGATCTCCGCGAGACCTTCGCTAACCTAGACCGCTACCGGATCAAGCTCAATCCGGACAAATGCGCCTTCAGCGTACCATCTGGGAAATTACTCAGGTATCTCATCTCTGCGAGAGGGATCAAGGCAAACCCGAAGAAAATAAAGGTCATACTGGCCATGGAGAAGCCGAAGAACGTAAAAGGCATCCAGCAGCTGGCTAGGAGAATCGTGGTGCTCAGTCGATTCATCAGTCGAATTGGCGAAAAGGCACTACCCTTCTACCAACTGAAGGTTCGTCCTCCTCGACCCATGAAGGCACTTGCGGGCACCATGCTGGCAGTCGCGCCCTCGTCGCCAAAGCCCTACGAGCTAGATTCTACTGGCCCACGGCCATGCGCGACGCCAAGGACATCGTCCAGCGCTGCAACGCTTGCCAATGATTCGCCAACAAACCACACGCACCTGGCGTGGAAGCCAATACCATTGGCTTGGCCCTTCGTGCAATATAGACTCGACATGGTCGGCAAGCTCCCAAAATCCTCGCGAGGAGGTTATGTCTACCTTTTTGTCGCAGTAGACAAATTCACCAAGTGGATCGAGGCCATGCCGGTGACGAATCAATCAGGGGCCAACACCGTCAAGTTCTTCGAGTCCATTGTCTATCGCTTTGGAGTGCCACATAGCATCATCACAGACAATGGGACAAACTTCACCTCTAAGGAGTTCCAGGAATTCTGCGAAAACCTGGGAATCAACATAAGCTACGCCTTAGTGGCTCACTCGCAGACCAATGGTCAAGTCGAAAAGGCCAACGGCCTCGTCTGCGGTGGAATCAAGAAACAACTCCTCCGGCCACTCGAATAAGCCGCCGGATGCTGGCCAGACGAGCTGCAATATGTACTTTGGAGCCTACGCACAACTCCAAATAGCGCCACGGGCTATACTCCGTTCTTCATGGTGCACGGTTCTGAGGCAGTGCTACCCGCAGAAGTGCGCTACAAAGCCCCATGGGTGGTCGCATACAGTGAGAAGTAATCAACTCTAGTAGTCGTAGACTCCGTTGACCTCCTTGACGAGGCTCGCGAGATAGCAGCGGAGAGATCAACGATCTACCAACAGAGCCTCCGCAACTACCACAGCAGAAGGCTATGCCCCAGAACCTTCGTCGAAGGAGACCTGGTCCTGTGACTGAAGCAAGAAGGGCATCTCAAGCTTGAGTCCCCTTGGGAAGGACCTTACGTGATTACAGAAGTAATCCCAGGTGGCGCTTATTGCCTTAAAGATTTCGAGAGCGGAGTCGCATACTCCAACCCCTGGAACGTCGTGCAGCTGCGTCGTTTCTACCCCTAGTCGTTTTTACATTACAAATAAGGCTATTCAGCCAGGATACTTAGCCACACATTGTACCTCGTACTATTCCGTGAATAAATAAAGCTAAGTGCCCCAAAACTATGTGTTTTTCCTTATTTTCTTGCATTTTTATCACTCAGGGGCTGCGCCACCCTTTACACTTTCGTTCTACGAGCAAATCGCAATATCCTGAGTAGCTGACACAACACCAACCGAACCCTTGATAAACACCAACCAAGTTGCAACGCACTTGGCAGCTTGGCAAGGTGCTGAGATAAACACAAGTCAGGCTAACGAAAAGGAACTGATACACTCGAAAAATACACAAGCTAGCAAGCTCTTCACATCTCAATGGGTACTATATACACCAACACAATCATACGAACTTTACAACACTCAGACATCGATGTGCAAGATACAAACTATGCTACTGCTGCAAAAGATGAACATTCGTCTACTCTTCAAAGAAGTCGACGATGTCCTCTGCTGGCTGATCAACCACCTGGTAGTTTGGCACCATGTTCCAGGTCATCCCTTCGGGTGGCAGCGGCGGTCCAGCAGCAACGGATGCCATGTACACATCTGGCCGATGAAGTCACACCATCGACAAGGCAGCCTTGGCACCAGCAACCAGCTGCTACGCACACATTCGCGTACCGTGCTTATATCTTGAAACTTCGTGAAAAGGGCAAACAGGCTTGAAGGGACAACATCCAGAGGAAACATCGTCTGGTAAATGTGCCTGAGGCACGACTACGCCTTCTTCAAGCATTGAAGCACTCAAGAAGAACGGTCCTGCAGGGTCACCAACGCAATTGCACGGTCGTGGTCCACCCAAAAATACCCACTCGCCTGCAGCTGCTCCTGGGTTAGGTTGTTCATTCGAATGGCCACCCGGTCCTTCTCATCTTGCGGATGACGAGCGCTAACAACTACACCAAGCAAGCAGCAAAGTATGAAGACAAGGCATCGCCGCGACTGACTAAAAGAAAAGATGAGAAGGAAGAAAGCTAACATTTAAACTGCTCATTCAATTGCGCCACTTCCTCCAAGAGATACTTCTAGCAGGCAGTGGCCTTCTCTGCCTTCGACTTTCACACATCCGCACTACCACGGATGATGGGCAACTCACGCTCCAATTGCTTAATGCGATCATGCAGTTGCGAAAGCAACGACAATTCCTCCACCTTTGAACGCGGTTGCGCCTTGGTTTCATCGGTGGGAGGAGAATCATGAGGACCACTCGAAGGACCACTCGAAGGACCCTAGGTACAATCAAGCAAGAGGCAAACGAGACTCATCACACATCGATAAACAAGAACTGCAGTCAAACTTGATAAAATGTCAAGGGAACACTCCCCACAAAAGCACGGTTCAGACAAAAGACTAAGCTACAGCTATTACACATGAAGACTAGGGAGCATTTTGCTTCTTCGACTTTGACTTTGACTTTGACTTTGGGGGCTTCATTGCATCCGTGGCAGTCTCCGACGCCACGGACTTGCCGATGGTAGCTCCAGATGTCGCGGCCTTCGCCGCCTTCGCTCGCCGCCGCTCCTCAGAGTATTTGGCGATTGTCTCAATAAGCTGAGGCCCATATTTAGCATAGCTACTAGCGAAGGGAGCAAACACTACCTGCTGGCCTCCGGCGTCGACAGGCATCGCCTAGGAGATCGCGGTGGGATCCAACTCCACACCATGGGCTTGCACCATCGCGAGTGCCATGGTGGTGCCGACAGACCACTGAGAGTTCCTGAATTCCGTGGGAATACCTCCAACGAAGAATTCCACCAGGTCGTCAAGATTGTCGATTAACCCAGCCTTGGGAGTCAGGTCCTCGCGGAGGCGGCTGAGCACATCCTTGGCCTTCCCCAGCGTCTCCTGAAGGGAAACACTATGGTCCTCGACTGCAGCAACGGCGCCAGCCAACGCATCCGCGCGACGGAGGGACTGGGCGTCAAAGCTCAAGCCAGCAGCATCTACATACGCAAGGTGTTAGCACAGCAACATGACATCAAACCAGGAGCAACACAAATCAAACTGAAAATTACCTAAGAGGGCCTTAGCAACCGAGAAAATTTGTTCTTTGAACAACTTCTCCCTTTCAGCAGTGGAAGAGTGCAAATCCTCTTCACGCTTTCGCGACTCCTCTAGGGCTGCGACTGCTTCGTCGCAATTCTTCACCGCCGTGGCAAGCCCCTTCTCGAGGGACGCAACACGACGGAGAAGCTCATTGTGCTCACCTACAAAGGACGGGGCACAACAACACTTGTGTTGACAAATTTCCATGAAGACAAAAGACAAAATCCAAAACTAACCCTCGACTGTGCGGTGGCGATTGTGCAGGAGAGCATGCTGTCTACCCATAGCAAGGACTTGCTCCGCAAGGCGAGCATCTTCCTTCATAATGAGCTACATCAAGGGAAATGAAGATCCAACGACAACCCAAAGTACAAATTCGACTGTCAAACAGCAAAAGGGACACTTACATGTTCCTCCAAGGACTCCGAAGATGACTGTCGTGCAGTCGTCCGGGCAACCATCTGGTGCTCCCCAGCATATGGGGAACTCAAAGAATTGGCGTCGGAGTGGGCCACCACTGGAGGCGAAGGAGACCGTTCGGCCACCTCCTTGGCCTTGGAGTCTGTGACTCTAGACTCTTTCACAAATTGGACGTCGTCAGAAGACGACAATGCCGCTTGACTACAAAACGTGCCTAGCACCACTTCAGAAAAAAAGCAACTTCAAAGAGAGCAAGACGAACTCGTGGATATTAAAAGCTTACTAGTTGAATTTGTCGAGATCAAAAGAGTCATCCGACGACTCCTTCGGCAGTCGCAGCTTCTTCCGAGCAGGAGGAGCCATGGCGTGCACAGGTACGGCAGGGATTGGCTCCTCTGCAGCAGCAGAAGGACCTTCCGACATCGTCATTAAAGAAGCGTCAGAATCCTTGCTGCGGGAACGCTTGCGAGTGCCGTGGCCGCTGGACTTGGGGGCTCCCTCTTCTTCTTCAATTGGGATGGTCGATTCCAACTCGTCCTCTTCCTATGCTTCGCGAGGGATAACCCCTTCAGGTCGAGGAGGAAAATTGGAAGACACTTTCCAGTCCTGCATTCAGAAGAAACAACAACACAGATTCAAGCACTTGGAAACCAATCGAACAAACACAATACTACTTCGAAAAAAACTCTACCTCTAGCGGAGGGTTGTTGGCATCGAAAGGAGGCACGACTAATTCGCCAAAGAGATCCTCCTTGGCGGTATACTTGGTCACCAGTCGCAACCCCTTATCTACCTCAGCCGCAGAAATGCCCTCGGCAGATATGCGAGTGACATCGCCAGCACCGGTCCAGCGGAACATAGGATGGACTCTAGCTTGCAGAGGCTGGATGCGGTGGCACAACCACGTGCAAATAAGAGCGGTGCCACCCTCTTCTTTGCCTATGTGGCCTTTGAGGTCACAGACGTGCTGATACAGCACCTCCATTTCCTCGGACTCGTCAGGCATCACGACGTTCTTCTAGGAACGCATCCTCTTACAAGCTGCCACGAGGTCGAAGGACGCGAGTCCGTAGTGCTCCCCGTCGGTCTTCTGGTCGCGGATGTAGAACCATTTGTCTCTCCACCCTTGGACAGACGTGGTGAGCTTGATGTCAAAGTAGACGGCAGAGGAGTCGACATGGATTCTATAGCCTCCTACATCATAGACTACTGAACTAGACGCCGACTGACATTTGAGCTTGAAAAGACTCTTGAAGAGGCCAAAGTGTGGCTCGATTATGAGCCAGCACTCGCAAAGTGTGATGACGAAAGTGATGTGGAGGATGGAATTTGGGACAACCGGTGCAGCTGGAGCCCATAGAAACAAAGAAGACCCCTGAAGAAAGGATGCAGGGGAAGAGCAAGACCTCGAATGACGAACGTAAGGAACATCACCTGGAAACCCGGAGGAGGATGGGGGATTACCTCGTCGCCAGGCACCCGCGAGTCATCATCTGCGGGTGAAAGAGATCCATCTTGACGAAGAACATGCAGCTCGGAAGACTTGATGATGGACGCGCGCTAGGAGCCATTGGTGACGCGGGTGCCCGTACCCTTCTTCTTCCCAGCACCGGCAGCGCTGGCTCCCATGGCGGTGGTGCTGCCCTTCTTCTTGGTGGCGGCAATGGTGGCCGTATATCCAGCAGCGGTGCCTCCCTTCTTCTTGCCCATCTTTCGATGGCAATGTGAGCGGAGAAAGTAACTGGGGAAGACGCGGAGCTGGTCCAGAGCCACGAAGAGGAAGCGCGCAAGAAGCAGAGAGAATGGCAATGGCGAAGGGGGCACGAGCAAGAAGAGAGATGAGGAAAATTTACCGCAGCTGCACTGCTACTTAACCTCCTCGCAGATGTCATCCAACGGCCAGCAAAAACCCTACTGAATGCATGGCGCACATCGCCATCGACACATGGCGAAGGTGAACTAGGAACCGTCCCCCACTACTACCATTACGTGCGGAAATCGAGGAGACGTAGTTAAAAGAGAAGATTACACACGCCCAATCAAATCGAAGTCAGAAAGTGGGACCCACCGCTCGTCACGTCCCGTCAAATCCGCTCACGCGGGGCAACTGAGGTCATCACATTGTCAGCAGTGATGTCATCGATTTCAACAGAAGAATATTTTGACTACTTTAGTTCTTGCTCGAGTCTTCGACTCAACCAAGCACTCGGGGGCTACTCCTAACAGGACCACTGGCCGCGCACCTGAAAGAATTTTTATGCAGGTGTATGAGCATTCAAGACAAACCCATCACTCGAATTAACGATTCGATTGTGAAACACGGGTTACTCCCATAGGAAGCGCTGGAAGCACATTTGACTGAAACAAGCAACCAAAGACGATAGCAGTTACAAAATGTTTTTAGTCCCTACTCGAGTCTACGACTCGAATAGGCACTCGGGGGCTACTCCCATAGGGAGCGCTGGCCGCGCACCCTATGATTATTTGTACATCATACTGTGTGTCGATAACATCCACACTCGAATGCTACGCGGAATCCGCCTCATATTTTCCCTACAAAGAGATCACGTCTCCTGGGCCACCTGAATCATCTCCGCGATGACCAAAATTTCGGATGTCACGCTTGCAAATGCAAATAATAGCAGAAATCTGTCAAAACAGACCAGCATGTAAAGACGAATTTTTTCGAAGACATTCTGTTGCTCAAATCAAAAAGTGTTGAACTAACGAAAGTTAGATAACAACGTAGGGCAGAAGCATAAAACATTACAGCTCAAACCGACATACACAGATTTTACATGGATTTTTACAGCGAAGCACAAAAATCTGTTTCGGGACAGCAACTTTCAAAATCATTACTTCTCTCTCATTAGAGGTTACTCTTGGCACACAAAGCAAATAAAAGGATAAGGAGCGGTTATTACAGAGGTAATAACTTCCAAGACTCATCTAAAACTTTTTGGTTATCTCTCAATAAGTACTTTTCTTTAACGCCTTTAAGTTAGGCATGATAGTTTGAGAAGATGCTCACATAAGAAATATGAATTGAAGTAAAAGAGAGCATCAAGAAGCAAATTCAAAACACATTTAAGTCTAACCCACTTCCTATGCATAGGAATCTTGTAAAGAAACAAGTCATGAAAGCACAAAGCAACAAGCATAGTAAAGCAAAACAAGTGCAACTTCAAAATTTTCAACATAAAGAGGGGAAACTTAATATTATTGAGATACATAAAACCACGTTTCCCTCTCTCATAATAACTTTCGGTAGCATCATGAATAAAATTAACAATATAACTATCACATGAAACATTCTTATCATGAGCCACATGCATAAAATAATTATTACTCTCCCTATAAGCATAGTCATTCTTATTAATTGTAGTGGGAGCAAAATCAATAAAATAGCTATCATTATTATTCTCATCACCATAATCATCAAATATAGGAGGCATATTGTAATCATAATTAATTTTCTCCTCAATAGTAGGTGGACTAAAAATATCATATTCATCATGGTAATCATCATATATTAGAGGTTTGGTATCATCATAAGCAATACAATAGCTATCTTCCAAAGCTGGGGAACTAGAAAGATCATTTTCATAAAAACTAGCTTCCCCAAGCTTAGACTTTTCCATAGAATTAGCAATAATGGTGTTCAAAGAATTCATACTAATAACATTGCTATTAGCATGCAAATAAAGTTCCATAGGTTTTTTAATTTTCTCTTCAAACACTACATGTCCTAACTCAAGATAAATACTATAAAGCTCTCTAATTTTGTTGTTGTTTTCCATTAATCCTAACTAGTGAAAATAAAAACAAGAAACAAAAAGATATAATTGCAGAATCTAAAGGAAATAACTTCGAGCACTCACACCGGAGGATGTGAGTACATTTTACCTTACCTCCCCGGCAATGGCGCCAGAAAATAGCTTGATGTATACGCACTTCTATTCTTGTAGACAGTTGTTGGGCCTCCAAGTGCAGAGGTTTGTAGAACAGCAACAAGTTTTCCATTAAGTGGATCACCCAAGGTTTATCGAACTCAGGGAGGAAGTGGTCAAAGGTATCCCCTCTCAAGCAACCCTGCAATCGAGATACAAGAAGTCTCTTGTGTCCCCGACACACCCAATACACTTGTCAGGTGTATAGGTGCACTAGTTCGGCAAAGAGATAGTATAATACAAGTGGTATAGATAATTATAAGTGATAGCAGTGCCAGAAAATAGCTTGCTGGCGTGTGGTTGACGTGGGAAAAGACTAAAGGCAAACTAAAATAAAGAAGGAAGCAAGCAAACATGTAACAGCTCTAATTGCAAACGGTGTATCAATGCTTAGAAACAAGGCCTAGGGATCATAATTTCACTAGTGAACACTCTCACATAAATATCTTCTCTTTATGATACTACACTGAACTACTCTCCGGTTAGACACTCTAATCCATGGTAGGGCTATAACAGCACACCTCAAAGTAAGCCTTTCCCATCTAGATAACCCCACACTGTCACCTTGAGCACTAGATGGTTCAAACAAACACCAGAATTTTATAAAGACATCCAACTCCAAATATAACTCATAACAAGTATTTGTAATCTCTAGCCTAAGTGCCACCATGGTGTGCACGCTGTCACTTTCACACACATGGGGAGAGCAGAGATATATTAAAGCACTTGAGTAGCAAGGTAGATCTATATATTACAAGCTCATGATCTCAATAAGATCATGCATAGAGAGAGATGAACACATAGCTACTGGTAGAACCTTAGCCTCGAGAGAGAACTACTCCCTCCTCATCATGGGAATCAGCAATGGCGATGGAGATGGTGGTGGAGATCGATGGAGATGGCTCTGGGGGAACTTCCCCGTCCCGGCAGTGTGCCGGAACAGAGACTTTCTGTCCCCCGGATCTCCCTTTCTGTGGCGGCGGCGCTGCGGCACTTTTCGTGGCTGGAGGCTTGATGATTTAGGGTTTATGCATTGGGAGGCTTCTTATAGGCGAAGAGGCAAAGTCGATGGGCGACCAGGGGGCCCACACCACCTGGTGGCGTGGCCAGGGCTAGCCTGTGCCACCACATGGTGTGGCCGCCCTGTGGCCCCTCTCCATCTCGTCTTCTGGCTCCGTGAGTCTTCCGGTAAAATATCGACTTTGGCTTTTGTCCGGTCCAATTCTGAGAATATTGATTTTTTGACTTTCCTGGAACCAAAAACAGCAGAAAACAGGCATCTGGCACTGTGGCTCTTGTTAATAGGTTAGTCCAAGAAATCATATGAAAAGTACTCCAAAGTGTGGACAAAACATAAGAAAGTAGATAAAACCAAGCATGGAACATCAAAAATTATAGATACATTTGCATTATATCAACATCCCCAAGCTTAACTCCTGCTCGTCCTCGAGTAGGTAAGTGATAAAAAGAAAGAATAATTTTTTAGGTGACATGCACCATCATAAACTTGATCAAAGTATTTGTAAAACATTGATAGCTGGGATCATAGTACTTCAATCATAACATGAAAGACAAAGTTCTAGCAATAAGACAAAGAAACTATGTTGCAACATGAAAAGGCACAAACAAAAGATTCATGAATAACAATGCTTTGTAAGACGTTTGTTTGTTTCACATAAAGAAAACATAGCATAGTAGCATTCAGCTTGTCCCTCATAGAGTAGCAAAACATAAATGCATGGGACACCTTCAAAGTTCATAAGAGTGACTAGATACAAATAGTTTAAAACAAGCAATATCAAGGTATGCATCAATCAACAAGTCTTGGGACAATGCACATAGAACTAAGAATGGCCACTATGCTCTCAAAGTAGGTGCATAAAGATAGAAGGTGGAGACTCAATATATAAGTGGAAGAAAGGCCTTCATAGAAGGAAGTAGGGATTCAAGTCTCATAAAGAGCTTCCAAAAATTATGGTACTTAATAGCTTTCATCTCTCATTGCCCCTATCATAAGCATCTTGAAGTGATTAAGGTTAAAGTGAACAAACTATGGTGTACATGCTTGACGAAGTGTAAGTTAGAAATCTCATGTCCCTTGAATACGAGGGACACTCCTCATGCTACTCAAGTTTAGTCACCGGTAAGTTCTTGTCATTATAAGTACATGTGTATCATAAAGAACCGCCAACGGGGTACCCCTTGCCCGATGATACGGAAGAATCCCCGTATCAAAATGATAAGGCAAACAGACAACGAGCATCTCAGCAATCTTCTTATTTACCATGGGAATATGGTGCTTTTTTCTCTCTTTCCTCTTTTCATAATCTCTTTTTTTTCTCTTTTTTTCCCAATATAGGACTCTTTTTTATAAGAAGAATGCTTCATAGACAGCTCATTATGGTTACGCTGCAGGTTTCCACCATGATTAGGCATGGATTAGACCAGCTGCCCAGGCGTTTCTCTAACACACAGACATAACTCCATGGACTTACAAACTCCCCTTTCATTTCACACCGACGACATCCATAGACAAAAGAGCCTGATATCAACTGGGTACAATGTACAAGTGCAATGTTGAAAGCGTTCCCCATGACAGGATGGTTCTGCTAATCCCCAACATATAAGTGCAAGCATATACAACATAGACGACACAATGGTTCAAGTTTATTAAGGGAAAGAAAAGTAAAGTGTAACATCAAGTTCGTGAGAGATTTAATCACTAGTTTTCTCATAACAAGTTTAATTCGGAAGGTAGATAAAAACATGAATATACTTGGAATAGCAAATGCTAATAGGTAGGTATGGTGGACTCTTTGGAATAACTTGGTTTTAGGAGTTGGATGCATGACTGGAACTCATACTTGGTTATGGAGGCTAGCAAAAGACTGGGAGCAGCCAACTAAGAGAGCAATAATGGCCATAATCATGCAGAGCGACAAAACATCATTAATCAAAGTATAAAGTGATATTACAAGTCGAAAACTAAAGGATCATAAAGGCTTATGGTGACTTGGGATAGTCATAACATGGTGTGAGCATGCGCCAAGTCAATCCAAATAAAACATCAAAGGAGAATACCACAATACTATGCTTTAATATGCTAAAACAACGCATGATTCATCCAAGGCACATTAAGCAATCTCGATTGTTTATAACAAGTCATGCTACATCAAAGAATACTAAGCATAAAGCCAAAACAATATCAAACATGGCATGACAAAGCATAGGCCACAGTTCAAAACAAGCTCTCTTTACCACTTAAGCATGAACTTTTCCTACTCTTTTCCAATCCAAACCAAACTATTTGAAAACCAATGTATGAAAGAGGGGGTCCAACCAATTTATTCAAAAAACTAAGAAAACAAAGCAAACAAAAACAAAACAAAAACGAAAAAGAAGACGCTCCAAGAACAACACAAATGTGGATGAAACAATAAAAATGAATAGTTTGGAAAAAACCTGGGATTTTTATTGATGAAGAGGGGGATGCCTTGGGCATCCCCAAGCTTTGATGCTTGTACTTCTTGGATATTTCTTGGGGTGACACGCGTGACATCCCCAAGATTTAGCTTTAGTCCATCCTTCATCTCATTACTCATTCCTTCCATACACCTGAAATTTTTCCTTCATTCAAAACTTCACACAATCATTATTAGCAACATTAGTGCACTCAAGATAATAAGTATTTAGGTTCAGTTCCAACACTAATAAAACTTCCATTAAAACACAAGCTACTGTAGCACTTCTTTCAAAAAGCTCAATTCCCCAAAAGAACTCAAAAAGGAACCAACAAGAAGCAAATGCAAATAATGGCAGAAATCTGTCAAAACTGACCAGCAGGTAAATAAGAATTTTATCGAAGACCTTATGTTGCTCAAATCAAAAAGTGTTGAACTAACAAAAGTTATATAACAACCTGGGGAAGAATCACAAAACATTACAGCTCAAACCTTACGTACACAGATTTTACACGATTTTTTACAGCGAAGCACAAAAATCTGTTTCGGGACAACAACTTTCAAAAGCATTACTTCTCTCTCATTAGAGGTTACTCTTGGCACACAAAGCAAATAAAAGGATAAGGAGCGGTTATTACAGAGGTAATAACTTCCAAGACTCATCTAAAACTTTTTGGTTATCTCTCAATAAGTACTTTTCTTTAACGCCTTTAAGTTAGGCATGATAGTTTGAGAAGATGCTCACATAAGAAATATGAATTGAAGTAAAAGAGAGTATCAAGAAGCAAATTCAAAACACATTTAAGTCTAACCCACTTCCTATGCATAGGAATCTTGTAAAGAAACAAGTCATGAAAGCACAAAGCAACAAGCATAGTAAAGCAAAACAAGTGCAACTTCAAAATTTTCAACATAAAGAGGGGAAACTTAATATTATTGAGATACATAAAACCACGTTTCCCTCTCTCATAATAACTTTCGGTAGCATCATGAATAAAATTAACAATATAACTATCACATGAAACATTCTTATCATGAGCCACATGCATAAAATAATTATTACTCTCCCTATAAGCATAGTCATTCTTATTAATTGTAGTGGGAGCAAACTCAATAAAATAGCTATCATTATTATTCTCATCACCATAATCATCAAATATAGGAGGCATATTGTAATCATAATTAATTTTCTCCTCAATAGTAGGTGGACTGAAAATATCATATTCATCATGGTAATCATCATATATTGGAGGTTTGGTATCATCATAAGCAATACAATAGCTATCTTCCAAAGCTGGGGAACTAGAAAGATCATTTTCATAAAAACTAGCTTCCCCAAGCTTAGACTTTTCCATAGCATTAGCAATAATGGTGTTCAAAGAATTCATACTAATAACATTGCTATTAGCATGCAAATAAAGTTCCATAGGTTTTTTAATTTTCTCTTCAAACACTTCATGTCCTAACTCAAGATAAATACTATAAAGCTCTCTAATTTTGTTGTTGTTTTCCATTAAGCCTAACTAGTGAAAATAAAAACAAGAAACAAAAATATATAATTGCAGAATCTAAAGGAAATAACTTCGAGCACTCACACCGGAGGATGTGAGTACAATTTACCTTACCTCCCCGGCAACGGCGTCAGAAAATAGCTTGATGTCTACGCACTTCTATTCTTGTAGACAGTTGTTGGGCCTCCAAGTGCAGAGGTTTGTAGAACAGTAGCAAATTTTCCCTTAAGTGGATCACCCAAGGTTTATCGAACTAAGGGAGGAAGTGGTCAAAGGTATCCCCTCTCAAGCAACCCTGCAATCAAGATACAAGAAGTCTCTTGTGTCCCCAACACACCCAATACACTTGTCAGGTGTATAGGTGCACTAGTTCGACGAAGAGATAGTGAAATACAAGTGGTATAGATAATTATAAGTGGTAACGGTGCCAGAAAATAGCTTGCCGGCGTGTGGTTGACGTGGGAAAAGACTAAAGGCAAACTAAAATAAAGAAGGAAGCAAGCAAACATGTAACAGATCTAATTGCAAACGGTGTATCAATGCTTAGAAACAAGGCCTAGGGATCATACTTTCACTAGTGAACACTCTCATATAAATATCTTCTCTTTATGATACTACGCTGAACTACTCTCCGGTTGGACACTCTAATCCATGGTAGGGCTATAACAGCACACCTCAAAGTAAGCCTTTCCCTTCTAGATAACCCCACACTATCACCTTGAGCACTAGATGGTTCAAACAAACACCACAATTTCATAAAGAAATCAAACTCCAAATATAACTCATAACAAGTATTTGTAATCTCTAGCCTAAGTGTCACCATGGTGTGCACGCTGTCACTTTCACACACATGGGGAGAGCAGAGATCTATTAAAGCACTTGAGTAGCAAGGTAGATCTATAGATTACAAGCTCATGATCTCAATAAGATCATGCATAGAGAGATAGATGAACACATAGCTACCGGTAGAACCCTTAGCCTCGAGAGAGAACTACTCCCTCCTCATCATGGGAATCAGCAACGTCGATGGAGATGGTGGTGGAGATCGATGGAGATGGCTCCGGGGGCACTTCCCCGTCCCGTTAGGGTGCCGAAACAGAGATTTTCTGTCCCCTGAATCTCCCTTTCTGTGGCGGCGGCGCTGCGGAACTTTTCGTGGCTGGAGGCTTGATGATTTAGGGTTTATGCATCAGGAGGCTTCTTATAGGTGAAGAGACAAGGTCGGTGGGCGGCCAGGGGGCCCACACCACCTGGTGGCGCGGCCAGGGCTAGCCCACGCCACCACATGGTGTGGCCGCCCTGTGGCCCCTCTCCATCTCGTCTTCTAGCTCCGCGAGTCTTCCGGTAAAATATCGACTTTGGCTTTTGTCCGGTCCAATTCCGAGAATATTGATTTTTTGACTTTCCTGGAACCAAAAACAGCAGAAAACAGGCAACTGGCACTATGGCTCTTGTTAATAGGTTAGTCCAAGAAATCATATGAAAAGAACTCCAAAGTGTGGAAAAAACATAAGAAAGCAGATAAAACCAAGCATGGAACATCAAAAATTATAAATACATTTGCAATGTATCAAGGGGCAGCGAGGAGTCCAATCACAACCCTAGTTTCCACAACTCTCGCCAGATTGCATCTATGCACCCCTATAATCTTCGATTCCTTCGATAATATCAAGAGGAGACAAGCAGGAGTAGGAACCTCTACGAGGCCTGAACCTGGGTAAACCTTGCGTCCCTGTATGCTTGTTTGCTAGCCGATTGATGCCTCTAGCGCTCCCTCCTTCTCCAAAACCCAAGTCCATAACAATGGGCATTGACGAGTTGAACCCTCGTCAGAAGGTATCAACCCTTTTTTTGGCGCCGTTGCCGGGGAAGCAATAGCTACCTTGGTGAGGTTATTAGGAACATTGCTAGTTTTAATTCTTGTTTTTAATTTTGTTATTTTGCTTTCAGTCTTTATTTGATAAACCAAAAAAATTAGTTAGTATTTAAATTCTTGCTTTTACTATTATAGTGCTTTGTTTAAGAAAACTCAAAAACATAGGAAATATGGCTGAAAAGAAGCTTGGGGAGTTTGCTACTCCCAACAATGATTATTTGCATACTCCTATTACTCAGCCAACAATTGCTGCTGATGACTATGAAATTAAGCCCCATTATTTAAGTTTGGTTCAACAAAAGCAATTTGGAGGCTTCGCTGTTGCAGACGCAGGTATGCACTTGAATACTTTCACTAAAATATGTGATATGATGTGTATAAAAGACATTGATCCTGATGCGGTCAAATTGCGTCTATTTCCTTTCTCTCTTAGAGGAAGAGCAAAAGAATGGTTGCTATCTTTTCCTAAAAATACTATTACATCATGGGTGGGATTTACTTCTTTATTTATGACTAAATGTTTCCCACCTACAAAGACTATGCAACTTAGATCTAATATTACTGGTTTTAGACAGGAAGAGCGTGAGCCACTAGCACTTGCAAGGGAGAGGATGAAAGAATGCATGAGAAACTATCCTACTCATGGGATGGAAGATTGGTTAATTATCCATTTATTTTATAATGCTCTTAACCCTATGTCTAAGTTTATGCTTGATACTGTAGCTAGAGGAACATTTATGGGTAAACATATTACCGAAGCAAAGCAGCTGCTAGACAATATGCAAGACAGCCATGCCCAATGGCATGTGGATAGATCAAACACGAAGAAGGTGAGCTCCATCTCACCACAAGAAAAGTAAGAACTCAATACTAAGTTGGATGAGCTCATACTAGCTGTGAAAGGTAAGGAAACCCAGGTAAGAGCTATCCCTAAAACAAATATTGAAGAAATAGACTTCATAGCTCGTAATGATTATAACCCTGCTTGGAAGAAGAATTATAATCCTAATTTTTAGAAACACTATTCTAGTCCTACAGGTAATCCTAATAATATGGGAACTAGTAATGGTAGTCTCGAAGAAACACTTAAGTCTTTTATAGACTCACAAAATGAGAAAAACAATATCCTTGTTCAAATAACGGAGAACCATGATGCTATGCTTGGTAAATTTTCTAACCAAGCTGTTAGTTTGAGAAATGATTTGCAGGCCCTCGAAGAAAGGATGAAGATTGTTGAGGCACAGCTAGGTAAGATAACCGAAAGTCAAACTCTCATTATAGCTAAATTTGTAGGTACAGCTGAGCCCAACCCTGTTGAAGAACTCAAAATGATGAGGATCCAAAGGGAGGATCCTAAAGAGCTTGATTGTAGTAACGCCCTTTCACCAAGCTACACCATCGAAGACCTCATAAAGAGGATCAACGTCAAAATTCCGACGAGTGAAGGTAATGATGAAGCCATGTGTCAACACTTTGTTGATCAAGTAGCGATTAAGGTACGCGAGCTTGAAGAGGAATACAAGAAAATCACTGAAAAGTTACCTAACTAGATGATATATTTGAGCCCACAATTAAAATTAAGATTGGGACTAATGAGATAGCTGCACTTTGTGATCTAGGTGCAAGCGTCTCAACAATCCCAAAGAGTCTTTTTAACAAGCTAAACTTTAGCTCTTTCGAAATCACTGAACTAAAACTACATCTTGTAGATTCCACTTATAAACAAGCTGTAGGAATTAAGGAGAACACTTTAGGTTACATTAAAGGTTGTCCTGCTCTAATTGATTTTGTTATTGTTGACATGCCTGAAAATACTATTGCTCATATCATACTGGGCCGTCCTTTCTTGAGAACTTTAAAGGCTTTAATTAACTTCCATGAAGGGAACGTGAAGCTACAATTGCCTTCGCGAGATCCTTTTGTTATCCATTTCCCCAGGAAAAAGAAAGCCAAACATGACGAGAAGGAGGCCATCACCTTGAAGGCCAACTACTTTGGAGTGGGTGTTCCACTCATCTGGCCCAAGTGAGTAACGTCAAGGTCAAGCTATTGACCGTAAAAGAGCGCTCCATGTGGGAAAACCCATGTTAAATAAATGTTTGAGTTAAGTTTTAAGTTTATGTTTAATAAAAAGTGCTAGAAAACTCCAATTGAGGAGAAGAAGTTCGGTAGTACTAAAAATCCTGTTTTATTCATGCTGTTGTTGGTTGACAATATTTACTGTTAATTTTCTGTCATAAACAAGGTATATCACTAAGTTACAGGAAAAGAAATAATTTTTGAAGAAACAATTTTTTTATGCATATAGAAGGTTTAACAACCAACTATACGGCGGGAATAAAAATTCTAGCTGTATAGTTCTGGTCGTATAGATATCTTTACCATCGAGTTTTTTTCTTCCATATGTACTGAGAGTTTAACGACCAACTATATGGCGGAAATAAAAATTCCGGTCGTATAGATATCGGTACCTCCGTACAAATTCTTTTCTAATATACTGAGAATTTAACGACCAACTATACGGCGGGAATAAAAATTCCGGCCGTATAGTTCCGGTCGTATAGATATCTATGCCTTTGTATATTTTCTTTCCCAGGGACAGATAGTTTGACGACCAACTATACGGTGGGAACATTTTATTCCAGTCGTATAGTTGCGCCCGTATAGTTGCGCCGCCAGGAGGAAACCCTAATATTTTGATAGAAGGCCAACTATACGGCAGGAATGCATTGTTCTGGCCGTATAGTTGCGCCCGTATAGTTGTGTCTGACCACAAAAACGCCACGGGAAGGTACCTCCAACTCCAAAACTTCAATCATTTTTCTCTCTTCTACCTCCAAACTCTCTCAAAACCTCTAGAGATCTTCATCTCGACTCAATTTAGTTCGATTTCCTCGCACACAAGTGATCTACGGTATGTTTCTCCTCCGATCATCCAATTAGTTTTTGCAAATTCATCTTTGATCTATTGTCATTATCAATCTAGGGTAAGACATACTATGAACCAATTTCCATGATTTTCTTGCCTAGATTATTATTTTGAGGAGATTCTTTAGTGTGCTATAATGAGGAACATGTTATACTTACTGTTGTTGGATCAAAAAGTTTTATTTTTGTCTTTCTTCAATGTTTTAGAAGATGAGCACAAGGATCCAAACTCGTGCTCGTACCACCACTAGTGATTCTCGGGTTGTCGCTCAAGAACGCATGGGCATATGGTTCAGGGATGAGCCCCAACGTGATCGCTTCAACAAGATCAAGAACCACGAAGTGAAGGCCACCAAGTGGGCTTGCCCCATTATATTGAACCAACTCGGTATTTCTGATGACATCAATTTACTTTGCAATACAGCTGGCTTGCAAAGCTTTGTGTACAATGATGTACCTACTTATCGCCGCTTCACCATTGAATTTCTAAGTTCGTTGCAAAGCACCGTTAAACAATGGCAAGGAGAGGACACTATTTCTTTCCGACTTATGAACAACAACTACACTTTAACATTAGATGAATGGTGTGAATTCTTTTATTTGCCAAACAATGATGTTAATGCCTTACGCGCATCCTTTACTGGCTTAGAACCTACCCCTGAACAATATTATAATGGAATGAGTTTCACTATTAGAGTTAGCAAGGGTAAGAATATTCAACATCCTGAAATTCGCTATTTGTTCTATGTTATTGCTAACACCTTGAAAGAACATAATGAGTTCACAAGACTCAACGAGGAGGACATCTTAGTCCTTGCAAAGGCTGCTTACATCAACTGCGGCTTGTCACTCAACTTGGGCGCCATCCTTGTGCGCTACTTGGAGCACCAAGCCTCCCAAAGCCAAGGACCAATCATAGGTGGGGGCGTCATCACCATGCTTGCCACTGCCCTAGGCATCGACCTAGGTGAGCTGCAACCCGTGCTAGGTGAGCGACGTGTTAGTTCTCCACTTTGAAAGCTTGTGGAATGCTCACTAGGAGAGGTGGTGTTTATTACCTGCATATTGCTGGAGCTGGGCGTCTCTACCCCGCTCCTATGCCTAATGGTCTTTTATCTATCGAGGAAGGACGTTTGCTATATGACTTGCTGGTTGAGCAACACCAACCCGAGGATGAGATTCCAGAGGAGGATGAGGACCAAGAGCAGGAGCAAGAAGTTCCTTATCAAGAGGTGCAGCCACAAAATTGGTTCGTAACATACCAAGACTTCCAAGGACTTAGAGGGACTGTGGAGAGGATGCATAGCCTCTCTTTGAACCTCCGAGAATCAACTAGTAACCTCTTAACTCAATTTGTGAACTGGATTAACGACTTTTTCCCACCACCACAATGATTTGAAGGGATTGCAAAAGCCTAAGCTTGGGGAAGTTTCCTCGTGTATCTTTATTTGGCGTTCATTTTCTTTTATTTATTTCAAGGTTGTGTTTTTATTTGATTTTATAAGCACTCGTGTTGGTTTCCCCAACACTTTACTTTTTTTAGTTCTTTCTTTTTAATTTCAAGATTTTCTAGCTGAGCTTTGCTGCCAATTTTCTATTCTTTAAATTCCCTCTCTTAAAAACAACAAAAATATATCTCCATTTTCCTTATTTTCCCTCTTTCTTTTCTTTCTACCTCGAGGTTCATATGTTTGCAGGAGAGTGATCGACTTCAAGTTTCCAAGAAACAAATAAAAAAAGGAAGAGAGAAGTGGAACCAAACATGAGAGGTATGCCTTATGACTCCCCACTTTTGAAGTTTGAGAAACCCATGCTAGTTAGTACTAAATGTCGAGATATTATATTGGTGGAGTGAGTCTTTGTACTGTAGTAAGATTTTTGTTTGCATGGGTATTCAATTGAGTACATTTTGTTCTAGCTCTCGTAATTAACCAAGTCTTGCCTAAAAATTTGCTAAACAATTGTAATAAGAAAAAGTCTCACAATTGAAGGCTTGGGTGTTGTAGTGCTTAGTCTTGAAGGTTTATTTCTAGAGACACTCAACACCACTGAAAATGTTGATTGACTTGATAGCTCTCTTCAAAAGGATTTGTTTGATTGAATTAATGTTTAGTGGTTTTTGTGAGTATGCCAAAGTTTGACTTGTTAATCATAAGAATGATATAGCTTTATGCGTGTCAAACTTCATGGGATGCCAACAACTCTGTTGGCCTACGAACGATCTTCATGGAGGAAACTCCTAGATTTTGGCTATGAGTTGATTAAACACTTGTAGCAGCAATGCTATAGTGGGTAAGATTCTTGGAAATCCCGGGTAGCTGTAATCATGATGGAATCACTCCTCTAGCTGTTATGAGTAATCATTATGCAAAAGGAACAAAAACCTTAGTGATGCCACGAGTGTCTATCACAGCTCGATAAACTAATAAAAATCTTTGTCATGCTCTCAATTACACAAGAACTGAAATTCTTGAAGAACAATGAATAGAAAAGTAGTGCTTGAAAAGTCTTGATTTATTGATGTGGGAGAATTGAGATACTCTAGTGTATATGATTTTCATGACAACTCTCACACTCTCAATTTACATGGTTATACTTTATTGTTCAAAGGCAAGCCTATGAGTTGATTACGTGACATGGAATAAAGTTTACTCATTTGAATCACCCATGTTAACAATAATTTTGCTGCACTATAAGGATGCATAAAACCTGTATGATATGCTTGCCATTACTCTATCTATGCTAAAGTTTTTCAGATTTATGAAGTGGAGTAAACATGAGATTACCAATTATGAGTAAGATCACCATCTTGTTATTTCAGTTTAAATGACGAGTTCCTTTTTGATTTTGGTTTTCTTGCTCGGGGACGATCAAGTTTAAGCTTGGGGAGGTTGATGGCTCTGAAACATAGCCATCTACGTTCACATTTAAACTAGATAGTATTCATATTTTTGATGAAGTATCTCTCTAACCCTGCCACTAATGCCTAATATTCAAAGGGGTATGCAATCCTTTCTTTTTATATTTTTCATGCGTAGATAATGTCATTTGAAGATGGGAATCACTACATTAAAGTCAAAGATACGAGATTTCCAACAACCAGAAGAAACCAGGAGTCGTGAAGCGGAGGCAAATGCTTTAACGACCAACAATACGACTGGAGCAAATTTCCGGCCATATAACTCCGGTCGTATAGTTGGCGCCACCACCGTTAGGTCAAACAGAACAACTTTTGTGAAGGGACCCCTATATAAAGAAGCCTCGAGCGAAGAGAAAACAAGCCCCTAACGACTAGATACCTCCGACCTCGCCTGCCATAGATCATCAGCCGCCTCTAGATCTCAAAACCCTTCTCCATCTCCATAGTCATATTCCACCACTTGTAATAGTAGATCTCTTCTTTTATTGGTGACATTGTAAGACTTGCTATCAATCTTATGATTTTCAAACAATGTTTGTGATTGTTGATTTCATCTGTATGTGTGAGTAATTCTCCTTGGACTAAGGGCTTCAGCCTAGCGATGTAGCGTTTGTGCATGTTATTTATCATAGATGGGATCATGTATTAGTTTGTATGACATGATGATTATTGTATCCTCTCTTGCCTCAATCTAAGGACTTGTCAGGTACCCAAAACCTCGAGGATTGAGCTAGGTATAGGGAGTATGAGTAATGACTGATCTGCAGGTTGGGAACCCCAGTGACTGAAGGGGTAATACGGTTGTATGCGAGGGATTTACTTGGGATTAACAGTGACATCACTATGCATATCATTAGTTCTCTTTCTTCTATGGATGAGACTAGTAGGTTATTGCTATAAGCGTTTGCGGAGGCAATAGCAATTATGGATTACTGCCCATATATAATTTATCTTGCTCTAATAATTACATACATACTTTATCTTTATCTTTTATTCCCATCAGATGTTTTGCACTACTACAGGTGAACCTGAATACCCTAGGCCCTCTCTCTGCATCATCGACAACAACAAAAAGATGCAAACTATTGGTTCGGTGAAAACACAAAAGAAATTCTAAAACTCCCGAAGGTCCATTAAAGTAACTTCACTACGCATTCGCTTCTCGAGGATTCAATAACCTAGGTCTACTAGGGAAAAAGAAGTTATACTACATCCGTAATCCGGATCGAAGGTATCAGATGCTAATCTGGATAAGTTGAGAGAGGTTTCCACTACAGGAACCGACTGAACGCGACCCCACTTGTCAGCATGTAACGGCAAGGGTACACTATGGGACCCGACAGAATGCGGCCCTACTCATTGATACGTTGCTAACGTATCCATAATTTTTGATGTTCCATGCTTGGTTTTATCTATTTCTTATGTTTTGTCCACACTTTGGAGTACTTTTTATACACTTTCTTGTACTAACCTATTAACAGGATGCCACAGTGCCAGTTGCCTGTTTTCTCCTGTTTTTTGGTTCCAGGAAAGTCAGAAAACGAATATTCTCGGAATTGGACAGGACAAAAGCCAAAGTAAGTTTTTCACCGAGGGGGACACGGAGCCAGAACACGAGACGGATAGGGGCCAGAGGTCCGCCACACCACCTGGCCGCGCGGCCAGGCCGGGCCCGCTCCAGGGGTGGTATGGCCGCCTAGGGCACCCCCTCGGCCTCCCCTTTCGCCTATAAGATGCCTCTGATACAGAAAACCTAAGGAATCGATCAAAATTCCACAAAAGAGTTTGTAGCCGCCATCATCTCTATCCCTAAACCGGGAGGGGTCTGAATCTCTTCCCGACACCCTGCCAGAGGGGAGAATTCACCCTGGAGGCCTTCTTCACCATGCAAGCCTCCGGTGTGATGCGTGAGTAGTTCATCCTTGGACTACGGGTCCATGTAGTAGCTAGATGGCTGGTTCTTCTCCTTTGTGCTATCATGTTTAGATCTTGTGAGCTTCGTTCATGATCAAGATCATCTATTTGTAATTCTACATTTGTGTTTTCGGGGATCCGATGGATATTGAGATGCTATTTCAGATTGATTATTGATTCTATCATGTCTTTGTTATTTGTGATCTTGCATGCTTTCTGTTGTTAGTAGCTATCTTGGCCAAGTAGATGGTAGCAACTCCAAGAGTTAGTATTTATGCTTGATAGTGGGTTCATGCCTCTAGTAATCTGGGGAAGTGACATAAATCTCTAAGGTACTAGATGTGTTGTTGCTACTATGGAGAAAACAACAATCCTTTGTTCATATAACAATCGTATTGTTTACTTTACACGCAATGCGTAATGCAATTATCTGTTGCTTGCAACTTAATACTAGAGGGGGTTCGGATGATAACCTGAAGGTGGATTATTAGTCATAGATGCAGTTGGATTACGGTCTATGTATAATGTTGTAATGCCCAATCAAATCTCAAAGGAGTCAAGATGATTAGTATATGCATGTATGCTTTCTCGATGTTTGTCAATTGCCCCGCTGTAATTTGTTCAGTCAATATGTTATCTATCTTAAGGAGAACGACCACTAGTGAACTATGGACCCCGGTCCTTTCTTTTACCATCAATCTACAACTGTTTACTGCTTTCTATTTACTTTCTGCAAGCTTTTACTTTCTTCCACACAATACGTTTAATCCTTTGTTTTCAGCAAAGCCGGTGACATTGACAACCTCACTGTAAGTTGGGGGCAAAGTTCCGTGGTTGTGTTGTGCAGGTTTCCACGTTGCTGCTGGCACCGGTAGTGCGCCCTACCAAAGTCCAGCTAGCAACACCTTGGAGGTGTTTCCTTGCTCCTACTGGTTCGATAACCTTGGTTTCATAACTGAGGGAAACTTACTGCTGTGCTCATCATACCTTCCTCTTGGGGTTCCCCAACGAGCTCGTTATTACACGAGTCAGCACTCATCAGCACATAACGGCGAGTGTCCACTACGGGACTCGACTAAACGCGGCCCCACTTGTCAGCACGTAACGGCAAGGCTGACGGACGGCGAGTCTCAGACCATCTGAGAGTTTCGTACAAGGAGATGGGCAAAAGTGAGGAAAAACTAAGCGGATGTGGAAAATCGAGTACAACTAATGAACTGAGGGTACGAAAATAGAAATCCCTTGATTTTAAGCCCGCTGATTCTGTCCAAGGATGGAAAGCCAAGTGGTTTTATATCAAGGATCAATCATTCGAGGGTCAATCATTCGAGTTAGCCCCCTTTTACCCTAAAAAACTTGCCGCCAACTTGACTCCTGGGATCAACGTCCTTCTGACGAAGAAATGGCGGAGATCCAACCCCATCTTGACCGTATTTCAAAACTGTGGCATGAGGTTGGGAAGGAATTATCTGGTCTTCAAATTTTGGCGTATTTCTTGCGGATCCGGGTGCAACCACTGCAGGCCCGTCTTTCTGGTATGTGGGCGTATACCGGAAAAAAGGATCCAATGAGGATTTCTCGGGACGACCTACCCTCAAGAATTACGAAAAAAGGGTTTGTAGTTTTACAGCCCTTACAACGAAGAGTGCGGTTCCATCTAATTGTTGTGTAGAGCCTTCTGGCAAGAAGAACCGCCTTCCTGAGGTTAATTCTTTTCTCTTTGTTCACCACTTTTGTTCCTTTTGCAATTGTTCTCTTTTGTGATCGCTGATTTTATGTTTGCACAAGATTATGATCATCTGTCCTGCCTTCCTCCTCTTCCCGAGAGCGGTGAACTTCCTGCCAGTCCTTCTGCTTCCGATGATCTCCCCATGACTGAGACTGCCGCTAATGAGGAGATGGAGACATCTGCCGAAGAATCTTCATCAAGGACGCCGTCGCTTCTGTCGGCTCGCTCCGAATATTTTTGTGTTGCACCTGTTGGTGTAAAGCGGAAACATCCTGATACCACGGAAACCATCCAGGACTCAGATGATTCTACGGCCTCAAAACCTTTGGGTTCCATTCCATTATCGTCGGCTCCTCCTTAGAAGAACCTGTTCCGCTTTGCACAGGACATATCTTTGTAAGTTCTTTTCTTCTCTTTACTATTTTGTCGGATGACTTAGTTACTGATGCTTCTTTATTCTTCTTCCTTGCTCTTGTAGTGGTGATGATGCAGAGGACCCGACCTTGTCTCCTCTTGGCACTTCTTTTGATCCTGTTGTTGTGGGCCCAGAAGATTTTCTCGCGTCTTCTGCGGATCCACTTGGCCAGAAGGTTGTTGTTGCTTCACCAAAACCCCCACTGCCGAAGAAAACAAAATCGGCTGGAAAAGGCATGGTGATATCTAAGAGCCCTGCTGAGGTGGATATGCAAGAGGTAAGTACACCCGTTATTTTAATTTCACCATGGACCCTCCTTTACTTGTCTTTCCTAATGCCCTTCTTCATAGCCTGTGATGCGTGATATGGTTGATATGTCCTCTCACTTCATCAAGATCTGTAATGAAGCCGAAGGTCTTAAAGGTATACTGCCATTTTTTTGTGATTTCTGCGCTTCCTCTCATTTTTTTGACTTTTTGCGTTACTTTCTGATTTCTTCAGCCACTGTCAAGGAGTCCGAAGTCATCCGATACGAGGCGTTGGAGCATGCCGATGATCTGGAGGCCAAACTTCAGATTGCTGAAAAAACTTTGGAGAAGGCCAATCAAAATGCTAGCGCTGATGCCGAAGAAAGAGCCAAACAAGCTGCCACCCGAGACGAAAATCTTCGGAAGCGCTTGGAGACCCACAACACTTCCTTGACTCTTAATTTTTCGTTTGGCAAGGAAAGATTTTTGTTTTAGTCCTCATTGCCTCTATGTTCTTAACATCCCCCTTTTATATGTGTAGAGCTGTCAGGCCAAAATTCGCTGCTTGACGAAGATAAAAAGGTTGATCCTTTAATGGATGATGTTGGCACTTTGGAGGCTAACAGTGTTCATGTGCGCAACCTTCTTATCCGCTCGCGCCGCGCCTTCAAGAGCCTACATGCCGAAATCTTTCCGTCGAAGGAGATGCCTACTGATTTGAACGACCTCGTCGCTATTTTTGGTGCTGATCCAAGCCCCCTGGTTGGCTATAGTGTGACGCGGTCAAAAAGTGGTGCCAAAACTTCAATGGAATTGGCGATGGCGCATGGCGAGCAAGTCAACTGGGAGAAGGTTAGCTCCTCTATCCTGGTCAACTCCAAAGGCCAAGCAGTTGATTTGAGGCATTTCATTAAGAGGGCCAAGAAATATTCCCGGCTGCGTCTGGGCATAAGCTCAGGGCCGGAGAAAACAACTGCCCCTTCTTCGACTTGTGCTCCCTCTTCGACTGTTGCCCCTGCTATACCTAGTGCTCCTTCTGCTAGTGCGACTTTGTCTTTAGAGAAATCAGCTCCGTATCTTTGTTTCGTAGTTTTCCATGCTTTGTAGTACTTTTGTAATGAATATTGAACTTGTCCTGTTGCTGGAATGCTTCCTTTTGTCAAGGAGAAAACTTCTGTACATATGCATATGGGTGGCTCTCTGTTTTTTGAAGGTTTCTTATCCTTCATGTGATTTTTCTAGATTCTGAGTGATTCTACGGTTCCTCCTCCGCCTACGCAGATGTCAGATGCAACCCCGTCCACCTTTGTGATGGGTGCAATCGAGACTGCCCTTGTCCGTATAGTGGATCCATCGTTGTATGCCAAAAAAATTGAACAGGTGAAGAAGCTTGAGAGAAAACTCCAGGTTGTTCAATCAATGGTGGATGTCGACCAGTCGAAAACGCGCCAGGCCCTTGATCATGAGGCATACTTCTTGGACGAGATTTCTAGCACAAGTGAGAAGATGTTGTGTAAGTCCCCCTTTTCTTCTTGTTGCCCCCTTCTTGCAGGGTGCCGATGTTTTGTCTTCTTGTTTTGTAGGTATTCGATTGTGCGAGAGGGAAGATACACAACGTCTGCGCAACCGAATTCAAGCTCTTGTGTCTGCTTCCCAAAATTCTGGGATAGATTTTTGGATCGATCACCGTCGTGCTTATGCTATGGATCTGCTTCAAGATCGCGTATCTAAGGTGGAGCAATTTTTCGAGTGCTGTCATAGATCACTGGCCATTGTTTACAATGGCATGTTTCCTCGGGACCCTCAGCCTCAGACTTTGGCTGATTTGATGGCGAAGTTTTGACAGGGTGAACGGATTCATCATTTTGTGAAGCTTCAGCTTGTGGCGGGTGCTAAAATTGCTCTGTCTTGGGTGCATGCTCATCATCCGACACTAGACTTGGAGATTATATGGTCGGGGCTGTCTTCTCCTTCTAGTGGTGGTGTTGTTCATATGGCGCCACACTATACCGTCGCTCACAGATATGTGATTAGGATTGTTTGAAGGTGCCTAGAGGCAGACGAGGATTTTTTTATGAACTTTACTATCTGATTGTCTCTGCTTCCATTGTGTAGCTTTGTACTTTTTAGAAGGACAACTGTACAGAACTAATTTATACTTGTTAAAACAAACATATGCTTTATACGAGATTTTGACTGTATATTGTATTTTTTGTTGAGGATTCGATAAACTGATGTCTTTTTGCGTAATTGCCTTCATGTGCCTTATAAATTTTTATGCCGAGAAATACTTTGGTTATTCATTGATAAGTACAAATGGATACATTGCATGGGCATAATCTCCTGGCTGATGGCCTTATAGAATATAAGAGTAACGACCTTTCCTAAAAACTACGGCTTCTGTCTTGAGGTGCTCTATCACGTTCCTTGTTAGCTTGATGTAGACTTGATTTTCTCGACTGGAAGCGCCGTATCTGTACGGCAGATCAGAGGGAGAGAGAGTTGGTTTTCTTGGTCGCTTGTACTTGGAAAAACCGTTGAGTACGCCTTCTTATGCGGGACCGGAGGTGGAGGATGAATAAGTAGATTTTGCGGGTGCACGGTGCTCCTAATTTTCTGGGGTTTGCTCGCCGCGTCCTTCATGTAGTAGCTCTTCATCCGCTATTTTCAGCTGACCAAATTGCGTCTCCATCCCGAAGGATTCTGGTATTTTGTTGAATTCTCGATCGCAGCTATCCAAGCGGTTGAAGCTTCCTTTTACTGTTATGACTCCATTGGGGGCTAGCATTTTTTCCACTAGGTATGCATAGTGGGGTACTGCCATGAATCTAGCAAAGGCCGGTCGTCCCAGGATCGCGTGATACTGTGATGGCCAGACCTGACTTTGAACTCTTGTTTTTCGCGCCTGAAGTTGCTTCTCGATCCGAAGACCACGTCAAGGTGCACTTTGCCCAAAGGAGTTTCAGCTTTGCCTGGAACTATTCCTTGAAAAGTTGTATCCGTTGGTGCTAAGTTTGTTAGGGACAAATTCATTGCCCATAGGTTTTGGCATAAATGAGGTTGATGCTGCTCCCCGCATCCAAGAAAACCTTGCTCATGTCAAACCCGCCGATTTGTGCCTCCACTATTAGTGCTGATTGACTAGGTCATGGGACCCGAAGTGGGTGGTCGGCTCTGTTGAATGTTATTTCTTGCTCTGACCAATGAAGATACTCCGGTGTAGGAGGTGGTGCTGTTTCCGCCATGTTCACTTGTCTAGTGATCAGCTTCTGTGTCCTGTTGGAAGGTCGCCCCTTCTGGATCATCGACATTGCTCCTTTCGATCTGTGGTATTCATCTTCTTGGTTTGTTGTGTTTTGCGGCTATCCTGCTGGTAGATGCCCCAGTGGTAGTGGTGGTGGTGCACCGATAGCAAAATCGCTAGGTGTAGTAGTGTAGCCTCGGTTTGCTGCTTCAATTTCCCTTGCGTTGCATAGCTCTTGCATTTTTAAGAATGTTCAGCAATCCTTTAGGAGATGATTGGATTGCCTTTTCCCTGTTGAGTCGACGTAAAAGTGCATATTGCATGGTGATTCCAACATATGTCCCGCTGACATGGGTGGGTTTCGGTTTATTGGCTGGTACTGTTGTTGTGGCTGGCTCCCACCAGTGTTGTCCTTGCTACTACGGTATCCATTGTTGTAATCATCGCTTCGTCTATTGTCCCCTCTAGAGAAACCGGCTGCGACGTAACTTGGTGTGATGTACCCATCATTGTTTCATCGCCTTTTATCGTTATTGCGCATATCCCTGTCTTCTTCGGGTGAGCCACCTCTTTTGTTGTGTAATGCATCTTCTCCATTGGCCCAGCGATTGGCTATATCCATCAACTGTGAAATTTTCTTTGGTTTAATTCGCCCCAGCTCTTTAATGAATTCTCGTCGTCGAAGTCCATCGTTGAAAGCATCAATTGCTCTTCCATCAGATATGGTTTTAGCCAATTTTTTGATGATATTCCACCGCTGAACGAAAGCTCATATTGACTCTCCTAATTTCTGTGTACAAGCTCTCAATTGTTCTAGAGATGCGGGTCGCTTGAAGGTGGATTGGAAATTTCGAATGAATTTGTCCTCCAGGTCGTTCCAGCTGCTAATGGAATCTTCGGGTAGTTGTCTCAACTAGGAGCGAGTTGCGCCGGTTAAGTGTAGCTGCAAACTTTGTATTGCGGTAGCCTTGGAGCCACCTTGTAGCTTAACTATGGCCAGATAATCTATCAACCAACCTTCGGGCACTTGGAAGCCATCGTATTTCTGACGATCATGAGGTAATTTGAAATCTTTTGCTATTGGAGCCTTGCGAACCCGTCGGGTAAAACAACTGGATCCACATAGTTCTTGCTCTTCCTCGCTCTCACCGTCTTAGTACCTTCGGCTACTTCCCTCTTCCCTAGATCTGTCTATCCTTCATTATGTGATGTCGTTTCTTGCGTCGTTTCGTGGCTTGATCCTGAGAAGTGGACCCGATGTGGCGATCATGATCATCAGGTATGCCCTATTTGCTGAGGACTTTCGTGACGGCATGGGGATCTATCGAGTTGGTGCGTGATCCTTTGATCTGCCTGTGCGAGGGATGCTCCTACCATGCCGAGGTTCATCAGGGCGGAGCGGTGGAGGGCTACATGAGGATCGTCGGGTGCAGGTTGAGTTGTGATCAGGTATGTTTGTGCGACTACAATTGCTGCTTGAGCCATTCTTGCCTTGACATTTCCTTCATGATCTATTGACATAAACGATAGATCCAGGTCTCGGATTAGTTCGCTTCTTTCTGTTTCGGGGATGTTCTCTAGTCGATATGTTCCTCTTCTTGGCGGCGCTCCTCCTGTCATGCTCCCTAATCCTCGGGTGGAGCTTAGTTGTGCCCTTCGTAAGATGGATTCGTGGCAAGCCTTTTTTCTTTCATCCAGCTGCCTCTGCATCCTTAGTAGGTCTCTTTTATGTGATGAAGCAAATACTGATATGCTAGTAGATCTTCACGCATGGCGTCAGCTGTCATGGGGACTGCACCCGAAATTGCCGCTCTTGCTTTTTGCCATGCTTCGGCTGGTAGCCGGAAAGTTTGTCTCATGCCTTCGCGCGGTTCTCCTCCTCCTGGAGTTACAAGGTTGTTTGTTGGGTCTTCCTCATTTCCACGATATCCTTCATTTCCGTGGTTTCTTGCATTGTCACTTGATAGTATATTGTCAGGGTTAAAAATAGGATTACTGTTTGGAGTCTTGCTAAGTTGTTGCATCCCCGATGATCACACAGACTTGGTGCTGAGTAATATATGAACTGGTGACATCGTCATCTGAATTGATGGAGACACTGTCGGGTGGATCAGTGAAGTCCATTAGTTTCTGTTTTGGGTAGATTTCTGCCATCCTTATCCCAAAGTTGATGCTTTTGACGCTTTCCTCAGGTTTAGAGTTTGGTGGGCTTGTTTCATGTGGTGGGGTTAGTGGGGACTCTGATTCGAAGGAAAGATTGTCATAAAGACCATCAAGATCCCCCAGATCTGCCTCATCTTGCTTGTTTTCTTCTGGTGCCTCGATTTCTACCATGACCTCTATTGAGGATCCGATAGATGATGCTGGTATCGCTGTAAGCGTAGTCTTTTCTACCAACGGTTCTGATGTAATCAGTGCCGAAGGGTGTGATTCTTGGGGGTCTTCTACTTGGAAGTGGAAGCTTCTGATGATTAAATCGGATCCATCATTGAAATCAGCGGGTACTATCACAGGGGTGGGCGGGTGTGGAACTGTTTTTGTTGGGCTGCTGTTTGGAAAAGAGAGTTCTGCCAAATCCATGGTTCTAGCGTTCAAGTTTCCCACAGATGGTGCCAATTGACGAGGGGTAACCTCAGCAATGTCCATGCGGAAGGACTTAGGGTTTCGCGGAAAGAGAACGCTAGGGATTTTGTTGGATGTTAGGAGAACAATAGAGTCAAAGTCGCCGGAATATTTGGTGAGTCGCACTGTTACAAATTGCTTGGGGATTGTTCGGTATCCTCGCCTAAGCCTCTCCCATCCTATATATATAATAGGCCGGGTCTCAATGTTGTATGCGGATAAGTTACATATACATGATTACAATACCAACTCGATGTCGATGCTTTTTCTTCTTTCCTAATATAGCTACAGCCTTTGTCGGTTGCTCCTTTAGGGCTATCATCTTGACTCTTCATGGGTCGTAAACCTTTCTTCAGGCCTAGGTAGCAAATCATAGGTATCCAAGTAATCATACCTATGTCACATAGTGTCTGCTGAAGGAAAGACCATTTAACTTTATCATAAGCCTTCTCAAAGTCTATTTTGAAAATTACTCCGTTCGTCCTTTTTGAGTGGAGTTCATGAACCGTTTCATGCATAATTTTTACACCATTCAAGATGTTTCGTCTTTGCATGAATGGCATTTGAGAAGGGCAAACAACATGATCATCTACTGAATTCAACCTAATCGCGGTAATGTTTGTGAATATTTTAAAACTAACGTTAAGAAGACATATAGGACGATACTGTTGTATTCATGTTGCATCATTAACCTTAGGTAATAAAATAACATTGCCAAAATTAAGATGAAATAAGTCAAGTTGACCAGCATGAAGAGCCTAGATAACTCCATAAGATCCATCTTGATGACTTCCCAGAAATTTTGGTATATTTGTACTTTTATAAACTTCCGGAAAGTGTCAATGAAGCTATTGAGATCCTTCAGTTCTCCTAAGCCGAATACCTATTTCCCTTTAAATGGTTCACATTCATGATGAACATTCCTTTCCTCTCACGTCTATGTTCCTAATGAGGGCGGATTCTCTGACTGCACTACACCAAGTCAGACACTGACTTTGCCATCGGATGTCACCCATTTCTCATCCCATGGTTGTTGTTTGCCTCTGTTCTCTAAACATACACTAACAAGGCTAGCCCATATAAGGCCTGGTCGGGATTAAAAACGAGCCCAGTTTGGAGCAAAACGAAAATAGACATAGTTATCTGAAAGCAGACAGACAGTTAACAGAACAGTGCACAAAACAACACAAAACAGAGGGTTCAGTTCAGTAACTTGTACAAATACTCTGTTTTCGACCAGAATTCAAGCACTTCATCTCTGGAACTATCATGCTCCAAATAACCAAAACAATCTAGAACAAAAAGGCATTAATGCAGCCACCGAATCTACACCAAAAATCTCAATTTTGTAGGTTTTTCAACAGAATTTCAAGAAGTGCTCTCAACACATTCATCATGTGGCTGCAAACCCTAAAGTAGAAACCTAAAGAAGATCTCAAACTGAAATATCATCAAGTTCACTTGGACCCTACAAATATAGAGGGACAATTCAAGCATGGCAATACCGAGACTAGTTTGGATAAACTGAAATAGAGCAATATTTAAATTACCGTTAGCAAGTCTATGAAGCTAGTGAAGACATTGTAGTCCTTATTAGCATTTCCTGTTGGTACTTGAGTTTCTCCACCACCATCATTCTCTTGTTGCTGCACAAAGCAACCAACAATGTAATTCATCATGTAGTAATGAATAAGAACACTATATTGCAAGGTTTTTTTGGCATTGTACTTTAGATTTATTTGGAACTTTCTTTTTGAACTTGCGTGTCTTGTCGAGCCAACTTCTATGTCTCTTTGAACTCCTTGGTTGAACCTCTTTTTTCTTTAGGCGTGCAGAACTAAGCGAACCCTCATCTTGCTGAACATTAGGTTGGACATTTCTTGAATCACTCAAAATATTTGTAGATGCACCCATATTTTCTTCTACTTTCTTAGCAATGCAGTCCAATGCATTGCCCACCAACAAGCTACATTCTGGATCGCTTGCAGCTTTGTATGCAAAATCATGAAACTTGTGAGAAAGAAACTTATAGCGCAACATAGCATCCAATTTTGGATCTTCAATGATGTTCCTTCCTTTGTTGTCTTGTATAGTTCCATATCGTGCTTCCCTTGTCCATCGCTTTAGAAGATAATGATTCGGCAATAACTTGATATTCATCAAGTCAAGAACTTTTAAAGCATGCCCACACAATACTCCGGCCCTTTGAAACTGAAAACAACTGCAAGAAGCCATTCTCGCCAAGGGATCACCGACAACTATGCGCTCTTGTTCAGAACTTAAATCACCATCAGCCCTCACAATTACAACAGCATAGGTATTATCTCCACCCAATGCTCTACTACATACAGCCATGGATCTTTCATATTCGGTTTGGAATGCTTCAAATATGGTGGGTGTGTAAAGTTTGCTTGTTTGCAACAACATAGGTGTCTTCATTCTTACTCTTGGTATTTTTTTCCGAGCTTCAAATTCTGCATCTAGTTCCTTGTCTCTTTTTCCTTGCACCGCCCTTCCAAAATGTTTTAAGAACCGAATGATATCAAAATCTGATTTTAGATGTTTTTTCAAATCACTATTGAAACTCTCACTTAATTGTGTGCTTCTCATTCCCAATGTGAAAACATCCCTCATGTAACATTCGACCCATTTTTCCTTGAACTTGTAGATGCTATCTAGCCATGACGACTTCTTCGAATCCACCTTATTCCTCATGATGTCAAATGCTTCTTCAAAGGCTGCCTTGTACTCGATGTTATACATACAAGAGCTAAAATCTAAGAGAATATGAGGTTCTTCATTCTCCTCATCTTTGGAATTTGATTCTTCATCTTTGCTATTACACAAGTGTTTGACGGCATTTTGCATTATGTGATAGGTGCACAATCCATGCCATGCTTCTGTGAATACATCCTTAACGGCCTTTTCCATTGTTGCGTCTTGATCAGTAAATATAGTTCTAGGTTGCTTTCCATTGTGTGTCGCTAGAAAAGCCTCAAAAAGCCATTTGAAAGAGCCACGTGTTTCATCAAACAAAAGAGCAGCACCAAAAATAACGGTCTCTCTAAAATGATTGAATCCAACAAAAACACCAAAAAGCCTATACTCCTTGTTTGTGCCAAAAGTCGTGTCAAAGGTGACAACATCCCCAAAGTGTGCATAATCAACACACATCTTAGCATCAGCCCAGAAAATAGTAGCTATTTGTTCTTCACAATCCAATTGGAAAGTATAATGGAAAGATGGGTTCTCAGAAATCTTATCTTGAAAATACTTCAACATGCTTCCTGCCTGACCATATGCCAACTCCCTTTGTCGCCTGCTCTGCAAATGATTTTTTTTGATCACGACAAGTGTAGCTGAGATTCATTGGTCCCCCAACTCGGCGACTAGCCAACTCATGTGCAGCTTTTGGCCTTATTCCGGAGTCATCGACGGTCTCGATTTCGAAAGCTTGCAATTCTGAAATCTTCCTTTGTGATGACATCAAATGGAAGGTTTGTGGTGAATACACGCCATGATTGTGATCAAGCTTTAACTTTACCACTTCATAATGTCCTTCCACCTGATTTAATGAAAGACACATCTGAACATCACAACATGTTCTTGTTTCAGCACGAGGATTTTTTGTGAGATGGTCCCTCTTGTCTTTTGCCCGACGACCCTCCTTCACGCACACATATTTACATGAAGTTACCTTTCCATCCATTGTACTTTGATTCGTACATCTTTTTCTGACCTTAAAACCAGCACGGCCTCCATAATTTAACCAAAATGACCAAGCCTCATCCAAACTTCTAAATTTCTGACCAACTTGAGGTAACCAAATAGGAATCAGATTCTCCCTACAAGAGAATCAATATATTATTTATTGCTACATATCCGGATGCAAACATAGCAAATGAAATTTCAAATGTAGGCCTAACTTACTTGTTGGGTTGCGCCATTGAATCTCAGTTAAAAGGCATGAACTCAACAAATACTGCGAGAATCAACAACAGATTACAATTTTTTGTGAGCAAATACAAGTAAAAGGGAAATTTTTGTTGGGCTACCTACAGACAAAGTATACGTACTTGTGTGCCACTGAATCTCAATAATAAGGTATGAAATCAACAAACACTGCAGCAATCGTGAAGAAATACAACTACAATTTCAGTTTGCTGGCCAAATACAAGTACGTATAAGAGGGGAAATTTCTTTGGCCTACCTGCAGAACGGCCGCCTGCAGAGAAGAAGCATCCCAAGTAGCAGAACGGAGAAAGGAGGACGAAGATGTAGTCTAATTCCCGGTCCAAATCGCCAGTTTCACGCGAGAATCGAGCAGAGCTACGCATGAACAAATTTTCCCGCCAAAATCCCATCGCCGCGCGTCCCAGAGTTGTAGCCCGCCAAAACCAACCTTTTCCCTCCTCTGACCGAACTGGAATGGGCTGGGCCTGGCTGTTCAGCATTGAGCATAGCTAGCGTAAGCAGCAGCCACGAGATCTGCAATGGACGGCATCCGAGTAGGCAAAGTCAGAGTCTGACTTGGTCGAGCCAAGTTAGAGAATCCCATCCGGTTCCTAATTTATCACTCTACTCCTAAGATACTCAGATAAAGTACTTTTCCCATTTCAATGATTAAAAAGTATCTTATTCTTTTAAATGGTGCACCTCCTCTCGCTGCTGCCCTGTCTAACTCTTGTCGTGCCACCTCTGATCCAGATCCGCCGTGCCTCCACGGGGCTCCGCTGCGCCACCACCCGACCCCATTGAGCGGTCCTTGGCTGGTATCCGTCCTCCTCCTCGAAGTTGCGCCCATCTACCATGGAGGCTCCGCCATCGTTCTTGCATTGAAGCTATAAAAGATGCAACCGAAAGTGATTGCAAGAGAGTGAGAACTAATCTCCTTCCGCAAGGCATGACACATCCATCATTATCCCTAGCTAACATTGCCCTAATCTTGTACTACCGCAGTGTGCTAATCCTTACCCTCCTGTGGCCCATTGATTTTTTAGGAGGAACGTTGGTGATTCCTACTGAAACTTGTCCTCAGTTTAGTGTCTCTTATTCATGGATTGGCAATGGCGTGGAAAAGTTCGTCATCTACCTCAGATCAAGAGGAATCTCTACCGGTCAAGGTGTATTACTCAGCTCTTTTTATTTGCTTTCATTGATGGTATTTTTGTTAGCAACAAAAAATACTTCCTCCGTCTAGACAAATCTAAGACAACTAATTTAAGACGGAGGGAGTACTAATCTATACACTGCTTGTTGCCTTTCTTCCGGTCCATTATACTATCTAAATCTTGATATGGGAGAGCGCATTTTTCACCCATTCCTTGTTTACTAATTGTTGTATTTTTTTCTTTCAACATATATTTTCTATCAACTAAAAAAGGGAGACAAACTTGTTGACAATATATGGTCTCTGAAACAGCCGCTACAAAACACACAATAGTCATAACAAGGAAGCATGGAGACAAACTTGTGGAGTTACTACATCCAATAGTTCTCAACATACTGCTTATAGGTATATTTGGAGGATTAGATGGTCTTCTACATGATGACTATGGACTATTGATAGATTAAAAAGAGGATTTAGGGTTTTGTGCGTGGATCAAAAGCGCCGCACGCTCCACTTATATAGTCATAATCATATACAAATTACATACGTATTCAGCACGTATACGTGATACACGACAGGTTGGTTAGTCTGAACACAATTCTAACACTCTCCCAATCTAAACCGTTATATACAAGGTTAAGATTGGACTTAAATCTATATAATATCTATCATGTGGCTGGTTTAATGAATACATCAGCTAGCTAGTCATGAGTGGAGATGAACCTGACATCCAGTTCACCGGCTGCTACTCGTTCTAGCACAAAATGGAAATCGATCTCAATGTGCTTAGTTCGAGCATGAAAGATTGGATTCTCCATCAGGTAAGTAACCCCAAGATTATCATACCATAATATGGGGATACATTGCCGAGTCACACCAAACTCCTTAAGTAAAGAGTCTACTCATATAGCTTCAGTATCACTATTAGCCAATGCCTTATGCCTCAGTACTAGATCTCGAGACTGTGAGTTGCTTCTTTGAACTCCAAGAGATGAGTTTCAGACCAACAAACATGGTAAACCCACTCGTGGACCGTCTGTCATCCACACATCCTGTCCAATCCGCATCCATAAAAATACTAATAATAGATGATGATGACTTGCGTATACTCAAGCCAGTCTGTAATGTTCCTATGACATATCGCAGAATTGTCTTCACCGACTTCCAGTGTACATTGGTGGGTTGCGACAGAAACTCGCAAACCTTGTTTACCGCAAAAGAAATATCAGGATGAGTGAGAGTCAAATACCACATTCCGCTGACAACACTGCAATACCAGAATGAATCATCTGCACTGAGCAGTGTGCCTGAATCCCGAGCCAAGGCCTCGGACGCTGCAAGAGGAGTAGCGGCAGGATTACAATTCTCCATGTCGACTCGATGGAGAAGATCAAGAGCATATTTCCGTTGAGTCAACATCATCCCCCCTGAATTATATGATGCCTCCAATCCAAGGAAGTACTCTAGTCGTCCCAAGTCCTTAATAGGAAAAATATCAGAGAGAGAACGAACCAGACGATCCACAGCCTCCGGAGTAGAGCCAGCAATGACGACGAGCATGAATATCTACAACCCATCACGTGAGAAAATAAAAAGCGACGTATCAGCCTTGGAGGAAACAAACCCAAGTTGATGGAGAAGCTGACTCAGTCGCACATACCAAGCCCATGGTGACTGTTGGAGGCCATAAATAGACAGCTGAAGCTTACAGACATGAGAAGGATACCTCACATCTTCAAAGCCTGGCGGTTGTTGCATGTAGACATCCTCAGCCAGGGAACCCATGCAAGAAAGCATTGATGACATGAACCTGTCGAAGACTCCAGCCGCAAGAGACTGCGAGAGACAATACCAGGCAAATTGTGGCTGGCTTCATGATTGGATTGAAAGTATCACCATAGTCAATCACATGCTGCCGAGTAAAACCACGAGCTACTAACAGCGCTTTGAGCTTGTCGATAGGCCCATCAGGATGGTGCTTGATTTTGAAGATCCACTTGCTGCCAACGATATTGACGTCAGGTGGTCGAGGAACCAGGGTCCATGTGCCAGTCTGCTGCAAAGTAGCAAACTCATCTAACATGGCTGCATGCCACGCCGGCTTGAGAAGCGCATCTCGGTGTGATGTTGGAGCAGCAAAGAACACGCGACGATGCGAAGCATAATGGACTGTGTCGTCGGTATATACCTTCTCGCGACAGGTATGATCATGATGACGAGTGATCATCATATGCCGAGGCTAGGCAGGTGGGACAGTCGGGGGCGTCGCAGCCGATGGCACGATAGTGGGCAACGTGAGCTAGTTAGGAGCGGATGAAACTGGCCCATGGGCCAGCGCAGGCTGAACCGGGATAGCCGCAGGCAACTACAATAGCTCATGCATATCAACCACATGCTCCCCATGTACGTCGATCGCAGGCTCCAGGGAGCGATCATAAGGAGGCGTCGGCATCTGCACAGTAACACAATCACCTTGCACAGGTGGATCAATAGACAAATAGGATAGATCATAACTTCGCACAGGCTCACTAGTAACTGGTTCACCAGACAGAAAACGAATAGCTTATTTAAGAGTGGACACATCAACAGAGATGCTGGGAATAGCAAACGGAAACACGGACTCATCAAACACAACATCACGTGAGATGTAAATTCTCCTTGTGGATCTATCCAAGCACTTGTATCCCTTATACATAGGGTTGTACCCCATAAAAACACACATCTTAAAATGAAATTCTAATTTGTGCAAGTTATATTTACAAAGGGTAGGCCAACATGCACACCCAAAAATACGAAGGAAGGAGTAGTTGGGCTGAATATGCATGAGTCTATAAAGAGGTACAGTGTTTCCTTGTTGATGACAGGAGTAGGCATACAATTAATGAGAAAACACGCAATAAGGAAAGCTTCATCCCAATAACATAGAGGAATCTACGAGTGTGCAAGAAGGGCAAGACCTGTCTCGACCAAGTGATGGTGTTTGCGCTCAGCAATCATGTTTTGTTGAGAGGTGTGGGAACACGAGACACGATGAACTATGCATGTGCGCTCAAAATAGTGATGAAGTTGATGATATTCCTCACCCCAATCAGACTGAACTGCCTTGATCTTGGCATTCAAAAGACGTTCAACATGAGCCTGAAATGCATAAAAGACTTTCTCAACATCATACTTGTGTTTTAGAAGATATATCTAGCAAAAACGAGAATAGTCATCCACAAAGCTAACATAATATTTGTACCCCCAGAGGAAACACTGATTGACCCCCAAACATCAGAGTGAATCAATTCAAGAGGTACATTAGAAACACGAGAAGACGATGTGTAAGGTAACTGATGACTTTTGGCACATTGACAAGCATCATATACTAAAGAATTATTGTCTAAAAGAGAATCCGAAAGCTCATTGGTTCTAACAATATTTTGAAATACATTATTCGATGGATGACCAAGGCGTTGATGCCATTGTTGGGAAGTAGCACCAGCCGACGCATGACATGATGAAGATGAAGCTTTGACGAACGGGATGGGATACATACCACCTTGAATCCTACCAAGAAGAAGGACCCTTCTCGTGGTTTTGTCTTTTACACAGAAAAAGTGACGGTGAAATTTAACAAACATGTCATCGTCACAAACAAGACGATAACAAAAGGATATTTAGACGAGTGTCGGGCACATAAATGATATTTTTGAGATGAAGTGATCAACCAGCTAAGAGTGAATGACCAATATGTGACATTGACAAACCTGCACCATTGGCCACTTGCACCTGATCCTTTCCACCGTAGCGCTCATAAGCCTAAAGACGTGCCAGCTCGCTCCTAGGTGATCCATCGTTCCTAAATCCATGATCCAGGGGTTGTTGTTGTAAGTTGTCGTAGAAGCATTGCTGGCACGTTGCTGTGAAGGCTGATAGTTGGGGTCATAGCAGTTGCGACAGTCCTTGGCTTCGTGCCCCAATTGATGCAAAGCCGACAACATGGTCTCCAGCTGCGCTGGCTGCCATTCCTACCGCCATTGTGGCCATTGTTGTTGCAACCACCATCATTGTGGCCGTCGTTCCAGCCACCATTGCAGCCTCCATCATTGCAGCCATAGCCACCATCGTTGCGACCATAGCCACTATTCTTGTCTTTGCAGGTCTGCCCTTGATGGCCATCATTGCCATACAGGCGGTAGGAGGATCCGCCGCATTCGTAGGCGGGCTTTGGGTTTGTTGCCATGTTTACCGAGGACGACCATCCCTCGGCAAGCGCTTGCTGCACTTGGATAGCTTTGAAGGAGAGGATATGTGAGTAGCAGTCAGAGTGGGAGATTGACTGGTTGCCAACGGTGAGTGACGCGGTGATGGAGTTGTACACAGAGCCGAGCCCGATCATGATATATTCGATGAGTTCGTCGTCGGGTAAGGGAGCTTCAGCGACGGCCATGGCATCCGCGAAGGACTTCATCTTGTGCATGTACAAGGCGGCGGATGATGGCCCAAAATATATCAAGCTCGTTGGGGAACCCCAAGTGGAAGGTATGATGAGCACAACAGCAAGTTTTCCCTCAGATATGAAACCAAGGTTTATCGAACCAGTACGAGCAAGGAAACACCTCCAAGGTGTTGCTAGCTGGACTTTGGCAGGGCGCACTACCGGCGCCAGCAGCAACGTGGAAACTTGCACAACACAATCACAGAACTTTGCCCCTAACTTACAGTGAGGTTGTCAATCTCACCGGTTTTGCTGAAAACAAAGGATTAAACGTATTGTGTGGAAGAAAGTAATTGCTTGCAGAAAGTAAACAGAAAGTAGTAAACAGTTGTAGATTGATGATAAAAGAAAGGACTGGGGTCCATAGTTCACTAGTGGTGGCTCTCCTTAAGATAGATGACATGTTGGGTGAACAAATTACAGCAGGGCAATTGACAAACATCGAGAAAGAAATACATGCATATACTACTCATCTTGACTCCTTTGAGATTTGATTGGGCATTACAACATTATACATAGACCATAATCCAATTGCATCTATGACTAATAATCCACCTTAAGGTTATCATCCGAACCCCCTCTAGTATTAAGTTGCAAGCAACAGATAATTGCATTACGCATTGCGTGTAAAGTAAACAATACGATTGTTCTATGAATAAAGGATTGTTGTTTTCTCCCTGGTAGCAACATCACATCTAGTACCTTAGACATTTATGTCACTTCCCCAGATTACTAGAGGCATGAACCCACTATCGAGCATAAATACTAACTCTTGGAGTTGCTAGCATCTACTTGGCCAAGATAGCTACTAACAACGGAAAGTATGCAAGATCACAAATAACAAAGACATGATATAATCAATAATCAATCTGAAATAGCATCTCAATATCCATCGGATCCCCGCAAACACAACATGTAGAATTACAAATAGATGATCTTGATCATGAACGGAGCTCACAAGATCTAAACATGATAGCACAAAGGAGAAGAACCAGCCATCTAGCTACTACATGGACCTGTAGTCCAAGGATGAACTACTCATGCATCACACCGGAGGCTTGCATGGTGATGAAGAAGGCCTCTACGGTGAATTCTCCCCTCCGGTAGGGTGCCGGGAAGAGCTTCATATCCCTCCCGGTCTAGGGATGGAGATGACGGCGGCTACAGACCCTTTAGTGGAATTTTGATCGGGTACTTAGGGTTTCTGTATCGGAGGCATCTTATAGGCGAAAGGGGAGGCCAAGGGGGTGCCCGAGGCGGCTAGACCACCCCCTGGCGCGGGTCAGGCTTGGTCGCGCGGCCAGGTGGTGTGGCGGCCCCCTGGCCCCTCTTCGTCTCGTACTCTGACTCCGTGTCCCCCTCGGTGAAAAACTGACTTTGGCTTTTGTCCCGTCCAATTCCAAGAATATTCATTTTCTGACTTTCCTGGAACCAAAAACAGCAGAAAACAGGCAGCTGACACTATGGCTCTTATTAATAGGTTAGTCCAAGAAAGTGTATAGAAAGTACTCCAAAGTGTGGACAAAACATAAGAAAGTAGATAAAACCAAGCATGGAACATCAAAAATTATGGATATGTTTGCAACGTATCAACATCCCCAAGCTTAACTCCTGCTCGTCCTCGAGTAGGTAAGTGACAAAAAGAAAGAATAATTTTTTAGGTGACATGCACCATCATAAACTTGATCAAAGTATTTGTAAAACAATGATAGCTGGGATCATCGTACTTCAATCATAACATGAGAGATAAAGTTCTAACAATAAGACAAAGCAACTATGTTGCAACATGAAAAGGCACAAACAAAAGATTCATGAATAACAATGCTTGCAAGACGTTTGTTTGTTTCACATAAAGAAAACATAGCATAGTGGCATTCAGCCTGTCCCTCATAGAGTAGCAAACATAAATGCATAGGACACCTTCAAAGTTCATAAGAGTGACTAGATACAAATAGTTTAAGGACAAGCAATATCAAAGTTATGCATCAATCAACAAGTCTTAGGACAATTCACATAGAACTAAGAATGGCCACTATGCTCTCAAAGTAGGTGCATAAAGATAGAAGGTGGAGACTCAACATAAAAGTAAAAGAAAGGGCCTTCATAGAAGGAAGTAGGGATTCAAGTTTCATAAAGAGCTTCCAAAAATTATGGTACTTATTAGCTTTCAGCTCTCATTGCCCCTATCATAAGCATCTTTAGGTGATTAAGGTTAAAGTGACACAACTAAAAGGATATGCTTGACAAGTTATAAGCTGAAATCTCATGCCCCTTACTTACGAAGACCGAACCTCATGCTACTCAACTTTAGTCACAAGTAAGCTCTTGTCATTGTAAGTACATATTTATCATAGAGAACCGCCAGCGGGGTACCCCTTGCACATGATACATGAGCTATCCCATAATCAAAATGACAAGGCAAGCAGACAATGAGCATCTCAACGATATTTTTATTTGCTATTTGCATAGGTTTTTATTGAGGATGCTTCATAGAGTTCTCATTATGGTTATGCTGCAAGTTTCCACCATGATTAGGCATGGCTTAGGCTAGTGGACCAAGCGTTTCTCTAACACACATACAAACTCCATGATCTTACAAGTTCCCCTTTTATTTCACACCGTCGGGATCCATAAGCAAAAGAACATGATATCAACGGGGTACAATGTACAAGTGCAATGTTGAAAGCGTTCCCCATGATACATGGTTCTGCTAACTTCAACTTATAAAGCGCAAGCATATACACAACAAAGATGGACGCAATGGTTCAAGTTTATTAAGTGCAAGAAAGTAAAGTGTGCCATCAAGTTCGTGAGAGCTTTAATCACTAATTTTCACATAACAAGTTTAATTCGGAAGGTAGATAAAAACATGAATATACTTGGAATAGAAAATGCTAATAGGTAGGTATGGTGGACTCTTTGGAATAACTTGGTTTTAGGAGTTGGATGCATGAGTGGAACTCATACTTGGTTATGGAAGCCAGCAAAAGACTGGGAGCGACCAACTAAGAGAGCAATAATGGCCATAATCATGTAGAGCGACAAAACATCATTAATCAAAGCATAAAGTGATACTACAAGTCGAAAATTAAAGGATCATAAAGGCTTTGGTGACTTGGGATAGTCATAACATGGTGTGAGCATGTGCCAAGTCAACCAAAATAAAGCATCAAATGAGAATACCACAATTCTATGCTTTAATATGCTAAAACAACACATGATTCTTTCAAAGGCATATTAAGCAATATCAATTGTTTATAACAAGTCATGCTACAACAAAGATCACTAAGCATAAAGCCAAAACAATATCAAGCATGGCATGACAAAGCATAGGCCACGGTCAAAAACAATCTCCTTTTACCACTTAAGCATGAACTTTTCCTACTCTTTTCCAATCCAAACCAAACTATTTGAAAACCAATGCATGAAAGAGGGGGTCCAACCAATTTATTCAGCAAACTAAGAAAACTAACCAAACGAAAACCAAAAACAAAAAATGAAGACGCTCCAAGAACAACACAACTGTGCATGAAACAATAAAAATTAAGTGTTTGGAAGAAACCTAGGATTTTTATTGATGAAGAAGGGGATGCCTTGGGCATCACCAAGCTTTGACTCTTGTACCTCTTGAATATTTTTTGGGGTGGGATCCCCAAGCTTGAGCTTTAGTCTATTCTTCATCTCATTACATTATTCTCTCCATACACCTGAAATTTTGCCTTCATACAAAACTTCACACAATCTTTATTAGCAACATTAGTGCACTTAAGATAATAAGTCTTTAGGTTCAGTTTCAACACCAATAAAACTTCCATTAAAACACAAGCTATTGTAGCACTTCCCTCAAAAATCTCAATTCCCCAAAAGAACTCAAAGAGGAACCAACAAGAAGCAAATGCAAATAATGGCAGAAATCTGTTAAAACAGACCAGCAGGTAAAAACCATTTTTTTTGAAGATCTTCTGTTGCTCAAATCGGAAAGTGTTGAACTAACAAAAGTTAGATAACAACCTGGGGCAGAAGCACAAAAATTCACGCCTCGAAACAACATACAGAGATTTTACACCAATTTTTACGGTGAAGCACAGAAATCTGTTTCGGGACAGCAACTTTCCCAATCATTACTTCTCTCTCATTAGAGGTTACTCTTGCCACAAAAACCACACAAAAATGATAAGGAGAGGTTACTACTGAAGTAATAACTTCCAAGGCTCATCTAAAAATTTTGGGTTATCTCCTAATAAGTACTTTTCTTTAATGCCTTTAAATTAGGCATAAGAAGCAAGAAAAAGAATCAAGTATTCTCAAATGAAGAAGCATTAAGAGCAAATTTTGTTTTCATAGGAGATGCAAAAGAAATCTTTTCTCTCTTCTTAGCGAAGTGTTTCTATACCTTTCTTGAGTGGAAGTTGATATTTAATGGTGCCTTCTTTCATATCAATAATGGCACCAACAGTTCTAAGAAAAGGTCTTCCCAAAGTAATAGGACAAGAAGCATTGCATTCAACATCCAAAACATAGAAATCAACGGGGACATAGGCATTGTTAACCATAATAAGAACACCATTAATACTCCCCATGAGTTTATTTTTAGCATTATCATCAAGTAGGACATTCAAATAACAATCTTCCAATGGTGGCAAATCAAGCATATCATAAATCCTTCTATGCATTATAGAAACACTACTATGAAGATCACATAAAGCTTTGAAATCAAAATCATTCACTTTCATATTAATGATGGGTTCCCATCCATCTTCTTGTTTCGTAGGAATAGAAGCTTTATGTTCCATATTTTCTTCTTTAACTTTTATGAGAGCATCAGTAATGTGTTTTGTAAAGGCCATATTCATAGCACTAGCATTAGGACTTTTAGCAAGCTTTTGTGGGAACTTAATAACTTCACAGATGTTGCAACCATCAAGATCAAAATCATAATTATCATCTAAAGTAGTACAGCTATTACTAGCCTCAACACTAGTGGTAGTGATAGTAGAAACACTAATGTTTCTAGCAATTTCATCTTCTTTTTCCCACTTAGCATGCAATTCAGCTAATAGTCTAACATTTTCATCAATTCTAACTTGTATGCCATTAGTAGCAGCAAAGGGATTATCAATAGTTTCAGGTTTAGCAGCCATTTTATTCAAAGAAGATTGTGCTTCAGCCAATGATGCTATATTTCTTTCAGCATTAGAGAGTTTTTCCTCAATAGTTTTATTGAAAGCAGTTTGTTTGCTAATAAAATCTTTAAGCATAACTTCAAGTTCAGAGGGAGCGCTCCTATTATTGTTGTAGGAATTTCCATAAGCATTAGCATTATTGGGAGGATCTGACCTATAGTTATTATTACCAAAATTATTCATGTAGGCATTGTTGCTAAAATTGTTATTTATTATAAAGTTCACATCAACTTGCTCTCCTTGAGCAACCAAATAGTCTAAGGGAACATGATTTGGATCAATATGAGCCTTCCCATTAACGAGCATAGACATAATAACATCAATTTTATCACTCAAGGAGGAGGTTTCCTCAACATAATTTACCTTCTTACCTTGTGGAGCTCTTTCAGTATGCCATTCAGAATAGTTAACCATCATATTATCCAGAAGCTTTGTTGCAGCACCCAAAGTAATGGTCATAAAGGTACCTCCAGCAGCAGAATCCAATAGATTTCTTGAAGAATAGTTCAATCCTGCATAAAAAGTTTGGATAATCATCCAAGCAGTCAGTCCATGAGTGGGACAATTCTTTACCAAACATTTCATTCTTTCCCAAGCTTGAGCAACATGTTCATTATCAGATTGTTTAAACTTCATTATTTCACTTCTCATAGATATAATCTTAGTAGGAGGATACTATTTTCCAATGAAAGCATCTTTGCATTTAGTCCAAGAATCAATACTATTCCTAGTTAGGGATTTCAACCATTCTTTAGCTTTTCCTCTCAAGGAGAAAGGAAACAATTTAAGCTTAATAATATCTCCATCTATATCCCTATGCTTTTGCATCTCACAAAGTTCAATATAGTTATTTAGATGAGCAGAAGCATCTTCATTACCAATACCAGAAAATTGTTCTCTCATAACAAGAGTGAGTAAAGCATGTTTAATTTCAAAGAAAGTAGCTTCAGGAACAGGTGGAGCAATAGGTGTGCACATGAAATCATTGTTGTTGGTGCTAGTGAAGTCACACAACTTAGTGTTTTCAAGAGTAGTCATTTTTTGTGTGTTTTTAATAAAGAAAGCAAACTAGTAGAACTAATTTTTTTGTGTTTTTGATAAAGAAACAAGCAAAGAAAGCAGAAATAAACTAAGCAAAACAAAAATAACAAAGTAAAGAGATTGGTTATGAGGGACTCCCCTTGTGAAGATGTCCTTGACTCCCCGGCAATGGCGCCAGAAAAAGTCCTTCATGGCCCAAAATATATCAAGCTCGTTGGGGAACCCCAAGAGGAAGGTATGATGGGCACAACAGCAAGTTTGCCCTCAGTTATGAAATCAAGGTTTATCGAACTAGTAGGAGCAAGGAAACACCTCCAAGGTGTTGCTAGCTGGACTTTGTCAGGGCGCACTACCGGCGCCAGCAGCAACGTGGAAACCTGCACAACACAACCATAGAACTTTGCCCCCAACTTACAGTGAGGTTGTCAATCTCACCGGTTTTGCTGAAAACAAAGGATTAAATGTATTGTGTGGAAGAAAGTAATTGCTTGCGGAAAGTAAACAGAAAGTAGTAAACAGTTGTAGATTCATGATAAAAGAAAGGACCGGGGTCCATAGTTCACTAGTGGTGGCTCTCCTTAAGATAGATGACATGTTGGGTGAACAAATTACAGTGGGGCAATTGACAAACATCGAGAAAGCAATACATGCATATACTACTCATCTTGAATCCTTTGAGATTTGATTGGGCATTACAACATTATACATAGACCGTAATCCAACTGCATATCCAACTGCATCTATGACTAATAATCCACATTCAGGTTATCATCCGAACCCCCTCTAGTATTAAGTTGCAAGCAATAGATAATTGCATTACGCATTGCGTGTAAAGTAAACAATATGATTGTTCTATGAACAAAGGATTGTTGTTTTCTCCCTAGTAGCAACAGCACATCTAGTACCTTAGAGATTTATGTCACTTCCTGATGGCCCAAATATATCGAGCTTGTTGGGGAACCCTAAGAGGAAGGTATGATGAGCACAGCAGCAAGTTTTCCCTCAGTATGAAACCAAGGTTATCAATCCAGTAGGAGCAAGGAAACACCCCAAAGGTGTAGCTAGTTGAACGTTGGCAGGGCGCACTACCGGTGCCAGCAGCAACATGGAGACCTGCACAACACAACCACAGAACTTTGCCCCCAACTTGCGATGAGGTTGTCAATCTCACCGGTTTTGATGAAAACAAAGGATTAAACGTATCGAATGGAAGGAAGTAATAGTTTGCAGAAAGTAAACACAAAGCAGTAAACAGTTTGTAGATTGTATGTAAAAGAAAGGACCGGGGTCCATAGTTCACTAGAGATGGCACTCCTTAAGATAGATAACATGCTGGGTGAACAAACTACAGCGCGGCAATTGACAAACATCGAGAAAGCATACAAGCATATACTAATCATCTTGACTCCTTTGAGACTTGATTGGGCATTACAACATTATACATAGACCGCCATCCAACTGCATCTATGACTAATAATCCACCTACAGGTTATCATCCGAACCCCCTCCAGTATTAAGTTGCAAGCAACAGATTATTGCTTTATGAATTGCGTGTAAAGTAAACAATACGATTGTTCTATGAACAAAGGATTGTTGTTTTCTCCCTAGTAGCAACAACACATCTAGTACCTTAGAGATTTCTGTCACTTCCCCAGATTACCAGAGGCATGAACCCACTATCGAGCATAAATACTAACTCTTGGAGTTGCTAGCATCTACTTGGCCCATATAGCTACTAACAACGGAAAGCATGCAAGATCACAAATAACAAAGACATGATAGAATCAATAATCAATCTGAAATAGCATCTCAATATCCATCGGATCTCCGCAAACACAACATGTATGGATTACAAATAGATGATCTTGATCATGAACAGATCTCACAAGATCTAAACATGAAAGCACAAAGGAGGAGAACCAGCCATCTAGCTACTACATGGACCCGTAATCCAGAGATGAACTACTCACGCATCACACCGGAGGCTTGCATGATGATGAAGAAGACCTCCAGGATGAATTCCCCTCTCTGACAGGGTGCCGGGAAGAGCTTCAGATCCCTCCCGATCTAGGGATGGAGATGACGGCGGCTATAGACTCTTTCGTGGATTTTTGATCTGGTACTTAGGGTTTTGGTATCGGAGGCAATATATAGGCGGAAGGAGAGGCCGAGGGGGTGTTGGGGTTGGCCAGACCACCCCCTGGTGCGGGCTAGGCCTGGCCCCGCGGCCAGGTGGTGTGGCCGGGCCCCAGCCCTTCTCCGTCTCGTATTCTGGCTCCAGATGTCTTCTGGTAAAATAGCAACTTTGGCTTTTGTCCCGTCCAATTCCGAGAATATTCATTTTCTGACTTCCTGGAACCAAAAACATTAGAAAACAGGCAGTTGGCACTATGGCTTTTGTTAATAGGTTAGTCCAAGAAATCATATGAAAAGTACTCCAAAGTGTGGACAAAACACAAGAAAGTAGATAAAACCAAGCATGGAACATCAAAAATTATAGATACATTTGCAATGTATCAACATCCCCAAGCTTAACTTCTGCTCGTCCTCAAGTAGGTAAGTGATAAAAAGAAAGAATAATTTTTGAGGTGACATGCACCATCATAAACTTGATCAAAGTATTTGTAAAACATTCAAAGCTGGGATCATAGTACTTCAATCATAACATGAAAGACAAAGTTCTAGCAATAAGACAAAGAAACTATGATGCAACGTGAAAAGGCACAAATAAAAGATTCATGAATAACAATGTTTTGCAAGACATTTGTTTGTTTCACATAAAGAAAACATAGCATAATAGTATTCAGCTTGTCCCTCATAGAGTAGCAAATATAAATGTATAGGACACCTTCAAAGTTCATAAGAGTGACTAGATACAAATAGTTTAAAACAAGCAATATCAAGGTATGCATCAATCAACTAGTCTTGGGACAATGCACATAGAACTAATAATGGCCACTATGCTCTCAAAGTAGGTGCATAAAGGTAGAAGGAGGAGACTCAATATATAAGTGGAAGAAAGGCCTTCATAGAAGGAAGCAGAGATTCAAGTTTCATAAAGAGCTTCCAAAAATTATGGTACTTATAGCTTTCAGCTCTCATTGCCCCTATCATAAGCATCTTGAAGTGATTAAGGTTAAAGTGAACAAACTATGGTGTACATGCTTGACGAAGTATAAGTTAGAAATCTCATGTCCCTTGAATACGAGGGCCGCTCCTCATGCTACTCAAGTTTAGTCACCGGTAAGTTCTTGTCATCGTAAATACATGTGTATCATAGAGAACCACCAACAGGGTACCCCTTGCCCGATGATACGGAAGAATCCCCATATCAAAATAACAAGGCAAGCAGACAACGAGCATCTCAGCAATCTTCTTATTTACCATGGGAATATGGTGGTTTTTTGTCTCTTTCCTCTTTTCATAATCTCTCTCTTTTTTCTTTTTTTTCTCTTTTTTCTCAATATAGGACTCTTTTTTATAAGAAGAATGCTTCATAGACAGCTCATTATGGTTACGCTGCAGGTTTCCACCTTGTTAGCATGGATTAGACCAGCGGCCCAGGCGTTTCTCTAACACATATATACATAACTCCATAGACTTACAAGCTCCCCTTTCACTTCACACCGACGACATCCATAGACAAAAGAGCATGATATCAACTAGGTACAAAGTACCAGTGCAATGTTGAAAGCGTTCCCCATGACAGCATGGTTCTGCTAATCCCCAACAAATAAGTGTAAGCATATACAACATAGACGATACAATGGTTCAAGTTTACTAAGGGCAAGAAAAGTAAAGTGTGCCATCAAGTTCGTGAGAGCTTTAATCACTAGTTTGCTCATAACAAGTTTAATTTGGAAGGTAAACAAAAGCATGAATATACTTGGAATAGCATATGCTAATAAGTAGGTATGGTGGACTCTTTGGAATAACTTGGTTTAGGGAGTTGGATGCATGAGTGGAACTCATACTTGGTTATGGAGGCTAGCAAAATACTGGGAGCGACAAACTAAGAGAGCAATAATGGCCATAATCATGCAGAGCGACAAAACATCATTGATCAAAGCATAAAGTGATACTACAAGTTGAAAACTAAAGGATCATAAAGGCTTATGGTGACTTTGGATAGTCATAACATGGTGTGAGCATGCGCCAAGTCAACCCAAATAAAGCATCAAAGGAGAATACCACTATACTATGCTTTAATATGCTAAAACAACGCATGATTCATCCAAGGAACATTAAGCTATCTCAATTGTTTATAACAAGTCATGCTACAGCAAAAAATACTAAGCATAAAGCCAAAAAAATATCAAGCATGGCATGACAAAGCATAGGCCACAGTAAAAAACAAGCTCTCTTTAACACTTAAGCATGAACTTTCCTACTCTTTTCCAAACCAAACCAAACTATTTGAAAACCAATGTATGAAAGAGGGGGTCCAACCAATTTATTCAGCAAACTAAGCAAACCAAGCAAACAAAAACCAAAACAAAAACAAAAAAGAAGACGCTCCAAGAACAACACAATTGTGCATGAAACAATAAAAATGAAGCGTTTGGAAGAAACCTGAGATTTTTATTGATGAAGAGGGGGATGCCTTGGGCATCCCCAAGCTTTGACGCTTGTACTTCTTGGATATTTCTTGGGGTGACATGCGTGGCATCCCCAAGCTTGAGCTTTAGTCCATCCTTCATCTCATTAGTCATTCCTTCCATACACCTGAAATTTTTCCTTCATACAAAACTTCACACAATCTTTATTAGCAACATTAGTGCACTCAAGATAATAAGTCTTTAAGGTTCAGTTATAACACCAATAAAACTTCCATGAAAACACTAGCTACTGTAGCACTTCCCTCAAAAAGCTCAATTTCCCAAAAATACTCAAAAAGGAACCAACAAGAAGCAAATGCAGAAAATGGCAAAAATCTGTCAAAACAGACCAGCAGGTAAAGACAAATTTTTTCGAACTAACGAAAGTTTGATAACAACCTGGGGCAGAAGCAAAAAAATTCACGCCTCAAAAGGACGTTCAGAGATTTTACACGAATTTTTATGGTGAAGCACAGAAATCTATTTTGGGACAGCAACTTTCCCAATCATTACTTCTCTCTCATTAGAGGTTACTCTTGGCACAAAAAGCAAATAAAAAGGATAAAGAGTGGTTATTACTGAAGTAATAACTTCCAAGACTCATCTAAAACTTTTGGGTTATCTCCCAATAAGTACTTTTCTTTAACGCCTTTAAGTTAGGCATAAGAAGCAACAAAAAGAATCAAGTGTTCTCAAATGAAGAAGCATTAAGATCAATACCAGAAATATCTTTAACAAGGCAAGGTATATCATACAAATAAGTTCTAGAGGATCCTCTCTCAATTCTCTTAGGTTCACTATTTTCATCAAAAGGGTTTTCAGGAACAATCCAATCAAGATTATTTTCTATGGCTTCATGTAATGCTACCAGTTTAAAGGGTATTGGTATCTTAGTTTCCTCCCTATTAGGTTCAGTTTTGTTCATCTTTTCTCATGTACCAACAACATCTACACATGAGCCTAGCATATTGAAACGTTCAAAGACTTTTCTAGCTTCCTTGGCAACATCATAGAATTCCTTAAGCAAAGTTTCAAGAATAAAATCCCTCTTTTCAGGGTCTTCAATTTCTTTAAGTTTAAGAAACATTACTTGCATTAAGGGGTTAAGGTTAACAAACCTAGCTTCCAACATGTGAACTAAAGAAGCTGCAGCAATCTCATAGTTTGGAGCAAGTTCTGCAAGGGATCTATCCTCATGTTTACTAACATGATTAAAGAATTCTTTAATATTATCTTTTCCAATTATTGAACCACTACCTATTGAAAGGTCCTTCAGGGTGAATTTAGGGATCAACATGGTGAGCTAAGGAAGAGGTAACAACTAAAGGAGACTTAATTTTTTTGTGTTTTCAAATAAGAAAGCAAACTAGTAAAACTATTTTTTTTGTGTTTTTGATAAAGAAACAAGCAAACAAAGCAAAAGAAAACTAAGCAAACCAAAAATAACAAAGTAAAGAGATTGGTTATGAGGGACTCCCCTTGTGAAGATGTCCTTGACTCCCCGGCAACGGCGCCAGAAAAAGTTTTTGATGGCGCAGTGTTGACGTGGGAGTTTCTTCTTCTTCAGTCCCCGGCAACAACGCCAGAAAAAGTTGTTGATGGCCCAAATATATCGAGCTCGTTGGGGAACCCCAAGAGGAAGGTATGATGAGCATAGCAGCAAGTTTTTCTTCAGTATGAAACCAAGGTAATCAATCCAGTAAGAGCAAGGAAACATCCCAAAGGTGTAGCTAGCTAAACATTGGCAGGGCGCACTACCGGTGTCAGCAGCAACGTGGAGACCTGCACAACACAACCACAGAACTTTGCCCCCAACTTGCGATGAGGTTGTCAATCTCACCGGTTCTGCTGAAAACAAAGGATTAAACGTATCAAATGGAAGGAAGTAATAGTTTGCAGAAAGTAAACACAAAGTAGTAAACAGTTTGTAGATTATATGTAAAAGAATGGACCAGGGTCCATAGTTCACTAGAGGTGGCTCTTCTTAAGATAGATAACATGCTGGGTGAACAAATTATAGCGGGGCAATTGACAAACATCGAGAAAGCATACAAGCATATACTAATCATCTTGAATCCTTTGAGACTTGATTGGGCATTACAACATTATACATAGACCGCCATCCAACTGCATCTATGACTAATAATCCACCTACAGGTTATCATCCGAACCCCCTCCAGTATTAAGTTGCAAGCAACAGATTATTGCTTTATGAATTGCGTGTAAAGTAAACAATACGATTGTTCTATGAACAAAGGATTGTTGTTTTCTCCCTAGTAGCAACAACACATCTAGTACCTTAGAGATTTCTGTCACTTCCCAGATTACTAGAGGCATGAACCCACTATCGAGCATAAATACTAACTCTTGGAGTTGCTAGCATCTACTTGGCCAAGATAGCTACTAACAACGGAACGCATGCAAGATCACAAATGACAAAGACATGATAGAATCAATAATCAATCTGAAATAGCATCTCAATATCCATCGGATCCCTGCAAACACAACATGTATCGATTACAAATAGATGATCTTGATCATGAAAGGAGCTCACAAGATCTAAATATGAAAGCACAAAGGAGGAGAACCAACCATCTAGCTACTACATGGACCCGTAGTCCAGAGATGAACTACTCACGCATCACACCGGAGGCTTGCATGATGATGAAGAAGACCTCCAGGATGAATTCCCCTCTCCAACAGGGTGCCGGGAAGAGCTTCAGATCCCCCCGATCTAGGGATGGAGATGACGGCGGCTACAGGCTCTTTCGTGGATTTTTGATCGGGTACTTAGGGTTTTGGTATCGGAGGTAATATATAGGCGGAAGGAGAGGCCGTGTGGGTGCTAGGGTCGGCCAGACCACCCCCTGGCGCGGTCTAGGCCTGGCCGCGTGGCCAGGTGGTGTGGCTAGGCCCCATCCCTTCTCCGTCTCATATTCTGGCTCCAGATGTCTTCCGGTAAAATAGCAACTTTGGCTTTTGTCCCGTCCAATTCCGAGAATATTCATTTTCTGACTTCCTGGAACCAAAAACAGCAGAAAACAGGCAACTGGCACTTTGGCTCTTGTTAATAGGTTAGTCCAAGAAATCATATGAAAAGTACTCCAAAGTGTGGACAAAACACAAGAAAGTAGATAAAACCAAGCATGGAACATCAAATATTATAGATACATTTGCAATGTATCACTTCCCCAGATTACTAGAGGCATGAACCCACTATCGAGCATAAATACTAACTCTTGGATTTGCTAGCATCTACTTGGCCAAGATAGCTACTAACAACGGAAAGCATGCAAGATCACAAATAACAAAGACATGATAGAATCAATAATCAATCTGAAATAGCATCTCAATATCCATTGGATCCCTGCAAACACAACATGTAGAATTACAAATAGATGATCTTGATCATGAATGGAGCTCACAAGATCTAAACATGATAGCACAAAGGAGAAGAACCAGCCATCTAGCTACTACATGGACCCGTAGTCCAAGGATGAACTACTCACGCATCACACCAAAGGCTTGCATGGTGATGAAGAAGGCCTCCAGGGTGAATTCTCCCCTCTGACAGGGTGTTGGGAAGAGCTTCAGATCCCTCCTGATCTAGGGATGGAGATGACAGCGGCTACAGACTCTTTCATGGAATTTTGATCGGGTACTTAGGGTTTCTGTATTGGAGGCATCTTATTGACGAAAGGGGAGGCCGAGAGGGTTCCCGAAGCGGCCAGACCACCTCCTGGCATGGTCTAGGCTTGGCCGCGCGGCCAGGTTGTGTGGCGACCCCTGGCCCCTCTCTGTCTCGTACTCTGGCTCCGTGTCCCCCTCGGTGAAAAACTGACTTTGGCTTTTGTCCCATCCAATTCTGAGAATATTCATTTTCTGACTTGTCTAGAACCAAAAATAGCACAAAATAGGCAGCTAGCACTATGGCTCTTATTAATAGGTTATTCCAAGAAAGTGTTTAAAATGTACTCCAAAGTGTGGACAAAACATAAGAAAGTAGATAAAACCAAGTATGAAACATCAAAAATTATGGATACGTTTGCAACGTATTAGCAAAGAGAGATCTCAGTGACAGCGAATGTGGCAGAAATTGGCGCGACTTTGAGAGCCATATAGGGCATGGACACCATTCCACACCGCAGCAGCAGTTTTGCAACCGATGAGCTCACTAGCGATATTGGGCTCCATGGAGCCCAGGAGGAGTCCGACGACCCGCTGGTCATGAGACCACCAGTGAGCATACTCCGGGTTAACCATAGTGACGACCTTGTCGCCTTGAACCTTTGTGATGGTCTTCTCGGTCACTGTGATGGTTTCATCAAGGTGAAGATGAATAGCGACGTTGGAGAGATTGGGGATAAGGATGCCCTTCTAGAGGTTGAAGTTGCCTGCCTCCAAGCAAACTGATATCGTGCGAACGACCCAATGGTCGTGGAGAGCTGGAGGGTAGACGATGTCATCGCAGCCGCGGGGGAGAGGTCTCTCGGTGGCAGCAGATGGATCACACAGCGGTGACGGACGAGTCTCATGGCGGCTACGGTCTCTGATACCAAGATTGAAAAGAGGACTTAGGGTTTTGTGTGTGGATCAAAAGCCCTGTGATACGTCCATTTTGCATCACTATTTTATCTCATAATTTATTATTATTCATTGATATAGTTCATATTAAGAGATGATACTTATGTTATTTCATCTATTTTTGCATGATTGATGACTTTTTGGGGATGAACCACTAGAGACAGGATTCTTATGAAAAAAGCACTGTCCAGATGCAATATTGGCGAAGATCAGAAAATCCCAGAAAATATACGGAAATTCCTATTTTTCCAGAAGACGAAGGAAGCCAGAAGGAGGAGTGGAGATGGGCCACAGGGGCCCCACACCACCCTTGGCACAGGCCACCCCTGGCCGCGCCACCAGGTGGTGTGGCCACCCTGGCCCACCTCTGGCATCGCCCTTTGGTATATATAATCCCCTCGAAACCCTAAGACTCGAGGAGCGACCATAGAAAGGTTATGCCGCCTCTACGGGGCGGAAACTACAGAGAGAGAAAGATCTCTCCGGCAGGCAGAAATATGCCGGGGAAATTCCTTCCTAGAGAGGGGAGATCATCACCATCAACACCGTCATCAAGCTAGACTTCATCGGGATCATCATCATTGTCATCTCCAGCATCATCTCCACCAGCACCATCACCACCACTCTGTACCGCTGTAACAATTGGGTTAAATCTTGCATAGTTCTTAGGGGAAACTTTCCCGGTGTTGATTACTTGTTGTAGTTGATGCTATTGAGTGGAACCATTTAATTATTTTTCAGGTTCAGATTGTTACTTATCATTATTTCATCTCTAATCTTGATCCATATGATGTCTCGTGAGTAGTTCGTTTAGTTCTTGAGGACATGGCAGAAGTCATGTTGTTAGTAGTGGAATTGTGTTGAGAAAGATTTAATGGTTTGATATTTAAGTTGTGGTGCTATTCTTCTAGTGGTGTCATGTGAACGTTGCTACATGATACTTCACCTTTATGGGCCTAGGAGGGTGCATTGTGTATTTGGCTACTAATCATGGGGTTGCCGGAGTGACAGAAACCTGAACCCCCATTAGGAAACCTTTGCATAAGGGAGTGTAGGATCTCAAAGTTTAAGGTTGTGGTTAGGTTTTTATCTTAATTACTTGCTTGTAGTTGTGGATGCTTGCAAAGGTATAATCACAAGTAGGTATTAGTCCTAGGAAGGTCAGTACATTAGCATAGGTTCACCCACACAACACTTATCCAACCAGAGAAGATTAATCAACTATATGAAGTGAAAGCACTTGACAATATTCCCATGTGTCCTCGAGAATGTTTGGTCATCTTAAGTAATACAACCGGCTTTTCCTTTGCTAAAGAAAGGATTGGGCCACTTGCTGCTATTATTATTATTGTCTTTTATTTACTCGCACTTTATTTATCTGCATTATCAAAATCCCCTAAAAATCCGTTTGCTAAGTATTTACAAAGAATTCCTGATCCAAACCACTCGTCAACACCTTCTGCTCCTTGTTGGGTTCGACACTCTTATTTATTGAAAATACTACGATACACCCCTTATACTTGTGGGTCATCAAGACTATTTTCTGGCACCGTTGCTGGGGAGTGAAGCGCTATTGAAGAGTGGAACTGGTAAAGGAAACTTCTAGTGTGAGTATTGTTTATTTCTCTTTTTTCTTTATTCTCAATATGGATAGTTCACTTAGTATCTTATTTCGGAATGCCACTACCACTGCTAAGGTAGTATATGAACCACCACCTGCTGAAATGATACTTTAAAATACCTAAAAAATTGTAGATCGTGTTATGGATAACTACTATTTTGGAGATGGAACTGTCCATCATGGTGATCATTTGCTTTTTATACATGAATTATGCGGATTGTTCAAGTGTGCAGGTATTACAACAGATCAAGTTAAGAAAAAGTTATTCTCGATATCATTGAAAGGTAGAGCTGGGGAATGGTATAAGTTGCTGAAGAATGGCTAAATCTCTTGAATGGGAGGAAATTGTACCTCTCTTTTATTCCAAATTTTATCCTCCTAGTGAGATTCATAAAGATCGGAATCAAATATATAACTTTTGGCCTCATGATGGAGAGAGTACCGCCAAGCTTGGGGGAGATTGAAGTTATTAATGCTCAAATGTCCTATTCATGAACTCCCTACTAATAGTATTATCAATAACTTTTGTGCAAGGCTTTCTCTTCATGATAAGGATCTATTGGATGCTTCTTGTGCTGGATCATTTACACGTATGAAAGAAAAGCTAAATGGGATGTTTTAGACCGTATTCAAGACAATGCTAAAGCATGGGAGAATGATAAAGGAAGAAAGTCAGGTATAAATTATGATTATGAATGCATTAAATCTTTTATGTGAACTGGTGACTTTCATAATAGTAGTGTTGCTTATGGTCTTGATTCTCAAAGTATTGCAAATTGTTTTAAGGCCTTTGCCTCTTATATTGAAATTTCTAAAAAGAAATGGAACAAGTATCATGAGCCATATAAAGATATTGTTAATTGTGTTCCTGCTAGAAATACTGAAGTTTATACTGCTGATTGTATTTTACCTGAACCTTACATCAAGAAAATACATTTCCCTGTTAAGGTAAAGGAACATTCTATGATAGCTAGTATGGTTAACAAAAGTACAAAGAAAGCTATAGAACCTGATGAACAAATAGATGTTGAACCTGCAGTAGCAAATGTGAAAGACCTTGTCACTAAAAATGTAGAAGATGGACACATTATCCTTTGTAAGGATACTTCTAATATTGTTTCACATCCTAGTAGAACTAGGAAAGCTAGTGTCCCTGTGTTTTCTGTTATAATAGGTGATCATTGCTACTATGGTTCATATGATGGTTATATCGTTAAATTTATTCATGATGCTGAAAGTTATTATGAGAGAGGGAAAATGTTTTATGTATCTCAAAAATATTAAGTTTCCTCGCTATATGCTTAAAGTTTTTATGTTGCACTTGTTTTGCCTTCCTATGCTAGTAGCCTCTGGTTTTAATAATTTATTTTCTTACAAAATTCCCTTGCATAGGAAGTGGGTTAGACTTAAATATGTGTATATTTGCTTCTTTATGCTCTCTTTTACTTCAATTCATATTCTTATGTGAGCATCATTGAAATTATCATGCCTATCTTAATGGATATAAAGAAAGAGCTTTTTGGGAGACAACCCATTATATTTTTGCTTTAAGTTTATTTTTTTATTTGAGTCTTGGAAGTTATTGCTTCTACAATAACCTCTCCTTATCTGTTTTGTTTGTTTTTTGTGTCAAGATATACTTAAGAGTAAAGCCTCTAATGAGAGAGAAGTAAGATTTGGGGAAGTTGTTATCCTAAAACAGATTTTTGTGCTTCACTAAAAAAATTAGTGGAAAATCCCAGAACATCGTACTGATCTGTAATTTTGTGTATGCGTGCCCCAGGTTATTATTTAAATTTCGTTAATTTTGCACTTTTTCATTTGAGCAACATATTTTTGAAAAAATTGATCTTTACCTGCTGGTCTGTTTTGACAGATTTCCGCCATTTTTGCATTTGCCTCTTAAATCGATTTCCTTTTTGAATTCTTTTGGGCTTTCGAAAGGAGTTGCTACAGTAGCTTATGTTTTGATGGATTTCAGTTGAAATTGAACCCAAAGGTTTATTCTCTTGCATGCACTAATGTTGCTAATGAAGATTGTGTGAAGTTTTGTATGAAAGAAATTTTCAAGTGTTAGGAGATAATGGTGTAATGAGATGAAGAATGGTCAAAGACTCAAGCACTATATTTCTGGAGATTCTTACAATGAAGATATTGATATTATTCAAGTGGTCACTCCAGAAGAATTTATTAAAGACCAAATTAAGAAACATGCAGAGTCCGTTTTCGAATAGGTAATAGTTCTGGTAAGAAAAGATCCGCGAAAAACTTTTCAATTTATATTTTTGTAGTTTTTATTTAACATGGAAGATAATGAGTCGAAAGAGGGACAGAAACGGAGCCCAGGGGATCACACCACCCCGTGGCGCGGGCCCACCTGGCCGCGCCACCAGGGTGTGTGGCCACCCCGGAGCCCGTCTCTGACCCGTTTTCTCCCATTACCTTCCTTTTGTTGTTAAACTTCGTAATATATAATCCCCCAGATCCCCCAAGATCCGTATATCGTGTTCTCGTCGTGTTTTCGTTTCGATCTGTTTCTGTCAGGAACTATTCTCAAGTTTAGAAGCACGATGGTCTCCACCAACGATAAGGGCAAGAAGCTTCTGGAAGATGATCTCCAAGACCCCAAGCAGGAGGAGGAGATCAAGGGTGAAGTTGAAGAGGAAGTGAAGGAAGACCGGCATCCACGCACCAGCACCACCATTGCAAGCATTGGAGTGATGCCACGTCATGTCCTCAAAAGGACGGCACGGATGTCCACTGGAGGGATGTTTCCACGCCTTTGCTTGGCTCCACGGTCACTTCCTCCACGCATTAAGAATCCCTTCCATACCCTCATACATGAGCAGCAATTCCAAAAGATGCCTAAGGAAAAATTACCCTCCAACTGGGATATGCCTTGTTCTAACCATGCAGGAAAAGAACACTGTAAGGAGGAAGAGTGGGGAAAGAATCACAAGGGCTGGGATTCATAGCCCGACATGATCATGAAACGCATTGAGCATAATTCGGAGTTGATTCGTACTCTCACCTTCGAGATTGAGGATTTGAAGAAATTGATCGAATAGCTTATCGAGAGAACACCGCCACCATCGAAGGAGTAATACATCATCAGGTTTTGGCATCTCCTTGGTTTGTTCCGAGCTTGGGGGAGTGTCGCGGTATCACATCATTATATTTCATCTTTTTACCTTTTTAGTAGAGTCATATCTTGAATAGAGAAGTTATCATATATGATGGTTTACATTGTGGAAGTATTTCTCCTCTAAGTTAGTTATCCATGTATCCCTTGGTGTGAGTTGCCGTTATGGAATATTAATGAGAAGTTCTATCATTTACTTTTTGCACATCTTATTCTAGTTTACAGTTTCTGTTATATGATTGATCTTGTTGTTAGTATTGGTATCACTTTGGGATCATTAAGTAAATTTAGTTGGTTTTGGCAAACCTAGCTCTGGTCAGTAGCAACACTATTTGAGGATTGAATGGAAAAGAGAAAAGTACTTTTAGAAATATAATTTCATTATCTTTCTTTCTTGTTTAGCTCATAAGCTTAGTATTCTCTAGTTAAGATCTTTTGTGTTTCCAAGGAAGATTGCATGATTGTTTCTATCACTTGTATGTTTGTTTGTTTCCTTCAACTCTTATGCTTGCTACCCAGCCTTGCTAGCCAAAACCTGTACTGAGAGGGAATGCTTCTCGTGCATCCAATCCTTAAACTAAAACCTGTGCCATTTGTGTCCACCATACCTACCTATTAGCATTATTGCTATTTCAAGTAAATTCTTGAGTTTTATCTATCTTCCAAATTAAACTTGTTATGTGAAAATTAGTGATTAAAGCTCTCACAAACTTGATGGCACACTTTATTTTCTTGCACTTAATAAACTTGAACCATTGTGTCCATCTATGTTGCTTATATGCTTGCACTTTATAAGTTGTGAATTAGCAGAACCATGTTACCATGGGGAACGCTTTCAACATTGCACTTATTATTCAGTTGATATCATGTTCTTTTGTTTATGGATCCCGATGGTGTGAAATAAAAGGGGAGCTTGTAAGCTCATGGAGTTTGTATGTGTGTTAGAGAAACGCCTGGGCGGCTAGCCTAAGCCATGCCTAATCATGGTGGAAACTTGCAGCATAACCATAGTGAGCATTCTATGAAGCATCCTCAATAAAAACCTATGCAAATAGAAAATAAAAAGATCCATGAGATGCTCATTGTCTATTTCCTTGTCATTTTGATATGGGATAGCTCCTGTGTCATGGGGCAAGGGGTACCCCGTTGGCGGTACAATGACAAGAACTTACTTGTGACTAAAGTTGAGTAGCATGAGGTTCGGTACTCGTAAGAAGGGGCATGAGATTTTCAACTTATAACTTGTCAAGCATATCCTCATATTTGTGTCACTTTAACCTTAATCACCTCAAGATGCTTATGTTAGGGGCAATGAGAGTTGAAAGCTAATAAGTACCATAATTTTTTGGAGGCTCTTTATGAAACTTGAAATCCCTGCTTCCCTCTGTGAAGGGCCTATCTTTTACTTTTTAGTTGAGTCAGTAAACGTATTCCTTTCTATCTTAAGCAAGTATTTGAGTTGTAGTGATTCAATCATCCATATGATGATTTATTCAATCATGTTTCTTATGTTCCTTGTTTTGCACACTGCTCTTATCTTAGTGAATATTACTTTGAAAGCTATCATTGAAAACCCTGTTATGTTTGACCCCTGCAATTTGTTAACCATTCTCTGACGAAGAACAAAGTTTGCCATTACCAATTATGATTTACTTTGTGTATCTTTATTGTGTTTCCTTTACTCACTACAAGTTAAGTTATATAATAGTGAGTTGATTTCTATTATGATTTGTGTATTGATGAATGTGATGCTTCTTGTCCGTATTATCTTTATCGACACTTCACTCCATAAACCCGTGGTCGTGTTTATTGAGCTCAGTGTTCTCTTAGGGACAAGAGAGGTCTAAGCTTGGGGGAGTTGATACGTCCATTTTGCATCACTATTTTATATCACAATTTACTATTATTCATTGATATATTTCATATTAAGAGATGATAATTATGTTACTTCATCTATTTTTGCATGATTGATGACTTTTGGAGGATGAACCACCGGACACAGGATTTTGATGGAAAAAGCACTGTCCAGATGCAATATTGGCGAAGATCAGAAAATCCCAGAAAATATATGGAAATTCCTATTTTTCTAGAAGACGAAGGAAGCCAGAAGGAGGAGTGGAGATGGGCCATAGGGGGCCCACACCACCCCCTGGCGTGGGCCACCCCTAGCGCGGGCCACCCCTGGCCGCGCCACCAGGTGGTGTGGCCACCCTGGCCCACCTCTGGCATCGCCCTTTGGCGTATATAATCCCCTCAAAACCCTAACACTCGGGGAGTGACCATAGAAAGGTCCTGCCGCCTCTGCGGGGAAGAAACTACAGAGAGAGAAAGAGCTCTCCGGCAGGCAGAAATCTGCCAGGGAAATTCCATCCCGAAGAGGGGAGATCGTCGCCATCAACACCATCATCAATCTAGACTTCATCAGGATAATCATCATCATCATCTCCACCAGCACCATCACCACCACTCCGTACCGCTGTAACAATTGGGTTGAATCTTGCATAGTTCTCAGGGGAAACTTTCCCGGTGTTGATTACTTGTTGTAGTTGATGCTATTGAGTGGAACCATTGAATTATTGTTCATGTTTAGATTTTTACTTATCATTATTTCATCTCTGATCTTGATCCATATGATGTCTCGTGAGTAGTTCTTTTAGTTCTTGAGGACATGGGAGAAGTCATGTTGTTAGTAGTGGAATTGTGTTGAGAAAGATTTAATGGTTTGATATTTAAGTTGTGGTGCTATTCTTCTAGTGGTGTCATGTGAATGTCGACTACATGATATTTCACCTTTATGGGCCTAGGGGGGTGCATTGTGTATTTGGCTACTAATCGTGGGGTTGCCGGAGTAACAGAAACCTGAACCACCGTTAGGAAACCTTTGCATAAGGGAGTGTAGGATCTCAGAGTTTAAGGTGTGGTTAGGTTTTTATCTTAATTACTTTCTTGTAGTTGCGGATACTAGAAAAGGGTATAATCACAAGTATGTATTAGTCCTAGGAAGTTAAGTACATTAGCATAGGTTCATCCACACAACACTTATCCAACCAGAGAAGATTAATCAACTATATGAAGCGAAAGCACTTGACAATATTCCCATGTGTCCTCGAGAATGTTTGGTCATCTTAAGTAATACAACCGGCTTGTCCTTTGCTAAAGAAAAGATTGGGCCACTTTATTTATTATTGTCTTTTATTTACTCGCACTTTATTTATCTACATTATCAAAAAAATCCTAAAAATCCGTTTGCTAAGTATTTACAGAGAATTTCTGATCCAAACCACTCGTCAGCACCTTCTGCTCCTCATTGGGTTCGACACTCTTATTTATTAAAAATACTACGATACACTCTCTATACTTGTGGGTCATCACCCTGCACGTGATCCACTTATATAGTCATGACCACATACAAATTGCATACATATACAACATGTATACATGATACACGACATGCGGGTTAGTCTGAATACAATTCTAACATTGATGTGAAAAGGATTACACATCGATCTCATTTACTAGATCATCAAGACTACAACATTTAGTGGAACTAAAATGATCTGAACTTGCCATGCATTACATACACTTGAATTTTTTTGTACTCCTCTATTTTCACCCCATCCTTTATAAACCATTGAAATGGTGGGTCTCAAGAATGATGTATTGAATATGCCAATTAATTATATATTGTTAAAATGAGGGTGCTTTTTCAGATGTGTATTTACATGTCGTACACTTGCAATTTTATAAGTGAGCTTTTAAAAATATCTTTTGCGATAACTGGAACATGACTTCTAACCAGTGATTATTTTCCTTTTGAATCTAGGTATTGCAAATCAAATCAAATAGGTTTACGGAATTATAAGAAGATCCTAACATGGATCCATTTAACAATAGCGCTGAAGGTAACACAGTTCTTCAGGGATGTGAAAAAAGGATAGTGAAACTCATAGTTGTGGATCTTTGTTGTGGCTTGTATCTCATTTTACCTAGCTACTACACTACCTTAATCAATGATGGGATATTCATGGATCAGGAGTTTGAAGTTAGGAGACTACAACTATAAGGATTCGAGGGAGTCTTGCTTTATTACCTCATTGTACTTTGCAATCATCACCATGCCAAATGTTGGTAAGTTTTGCTGTCATGTTTAACACGGAATTCTTTCCTTTTCCTCTCAGTTTTCTCAAAAACATGGAGTGTGTGTGACATCCTAAAATATTGAGACCTATTTTACTTCTTCAGGTAATGGTGACATTCATGCTATAAATTTCACTGAGATAATATTTTTCATGATCTATGTTCTCTTTGATATGATTCTTGGAGCGTATCTCATCGGTAACACATATTTTCATAGGTTCGAGTACCGAGTGATTTAGGGACAAAATTGAAGGAGTTATCGGGTATATTAACATAAATAAATTTGGGAGGAGAGAGATAACAAATCAAAGGGGTATATGAAGTTATCAGGTATATGAACAGAAATAAACTCACAACAACTAATTGATATTCATAAAGCAAATCCTATTTCTTAGTAATTATTGTTTTCATGCTAGAGTTCACTTGAAACATATATTAGAACTACCGGTTGGGATGCTAGATGGCGAAAATGGTTTACTCTGATCATATGAGACTAGCTAATAAGTGTGCTTGATCTTCAAGTTACAATACTAGATGATGAAAAATATTTAGTTGAACTGTTAGAGATAAAAGTACACCAAAATTCTCTTCTGTAACTGGCACAACCACGACACCAAATATTTATTCATGTTTAATTCATGTCGTTCTGAATCTTTCATGCATTTTTCACTTCACATTTTGCGTTGTTCTCCATTCATGAATGCATGGTGTTGTTTTCTCCTTTAAGTCATGAGTATAGAGGATTTATGGTTCACCGTATACTCCCACGTATTGCAACTAACTAAACCGAGACATGATAAATTTGTTTGGTTAAGGCTTCGCTATTTTAGAAAGGCATCACCAATTGAGCACTGATATTTATTTGGGACTAAACACACAAGGACCAAAATATAGTCTACAAGGATCTAAAGAAGGAAGGAAAGCAATATGTTTTTTCAGTTGTTGGTCTCCATTGATCTAAAGAAGGAAGTAACTGTTACAATGGGGGAGAAACATTTTTGTAGCAGCTCAAGGTGCGTGAACATTCCAGGCAACCAATCGCATGATCAGAGAAGTCCAAAATACATTCATATGTGCAAAGAGATGGTATCTCGTTTAACAGAAAGATGGGGTTCTCTCTGATTTTTGCTCCTTTGTCGTCTGACTTCCCCTGCCTCGACTTGGTTTTGTTTCTTTATATGTCGTGCTATTGCCAACGAGTATGGCATGGAGGGGTCTTCACAGTGTGTGTTGAGAGATGTGGGGTAAGGCGGAGAGTTGGCGGGTACGAGGTAACACAGTTTACCCAGGTTCAAGTCGCACAATGGTGGTGGAACTCTACTCCTGCTATAAATCAGTATAATGGTAATACGCCGAGTTACAGAGATCGGTTCGTTGTGCGAGGTGTTGTACGTTGTACGTTGAGTCTTCTGCCCTAAAGGCTTCCATAGGTCCGGTTTATAAAGGCACCAGAACCTAGGGTTATAGGGAAAGGACTTTGCCGGACAAGTTACAGAGTCCTACACTAATACTAACTAGTCTTCATGTCTTATACTTCAAGGCACCGAGTATGTTGGTGACTCCTACGTAGCCTTCCTTCATCCAGCATGGGACTCTCTTCTGGATCCACCTAACTGGGCCGTCCAGCAGGCCATAGTCCTTGCTACCAACTGTGGGCCACCCGGGTTAGTCGGATTAGACACATGCTATGAGGACATCCATTTAGCATATCCTCAACAGTAGCCCCTGGAGGACTTTGAGGTCTTGCGTCGTCTTTCCCATTGATCTTGAATGCTCCGTCTATGTGATGTTGGCAATCCATCAAGCAATATCTCAAAGTTCTCCCAAAGAACCCTGCAATCCTCTCTGGCTTCGCAATATGGCCGGAGATTCCTTGAGTCTTCATTTCTAGAGGCGGACAATTTCCGTATTCGATGGAATCTTCGGATGTGACCTCTTCACTGCAACTATCAGGAGGATGACATAGGGTACAGCCTATGCTACCTCGAAACTCACAAAAGGCAAGTAGTTAATCATTAGCTATTTTTACGCGTATGAAATCCGAAACGATAAAGCGGCAAAGACGGAGGACGTGGCGAAATTACCACGCACGCTCATCTCCATGTCGACAACACTTCGTCTGTTGGATCCTTCTGCACGAATCTTGACACCGGGTTTATATATTTTAACAATAGCCAGATTAGTTTATTTTACCCGCATTCTCACATGTGTCTTTGTCTTCCTCCCACCGCATGACCGTTTGAGCTCTTCGACGGAAAACCCTAGCCAGAGCTTCTCCCTTTCTCCATCCCCTTCCATATACACAATGGCCTCCAGCATCTCTGCTCCTTCAATAGTGGCGGCTCCCGAGGCTACAACGGAGCCATCCCAGGGAGTGACGGTCCCACCGGAGGGGGTCGTTGTCCCTATCGTTGCCGTGGTGGAAACCACCGGTGACGACCAAGGACAGGCGGTGCCAGAAGCTGCTGAAGAAGATAGCGACTCCCACAAAGGAGTGTGGAAGGTCTCTGACCTCTCCGCCGAAGATCTACAAGAACTCATCACCGAGGAGTACCTCCCCGTGACGGAGGGTTTGGTCTGGCGGCCAGCACCGGCCGGCGAGGTGACCCCTTCTCCCCAAGCTGGAGAGAAGGTGTATCTCAAAGCTCAGCTGGTACGTGGCGTAAGCCTGCCAGTCTCCGACTTCTTTCTGGATGTCCTTCGCTACTTCCGGGTACTTCCCCACAATCTCTCTCCCAACAGCATCCTCGTACTTAGCAATTTCATAGCTTTGTGAAAAGGGTACCTAGGAATCAACCTAGGTTAGATCTGTTTGTTTACTTTTTTACCGTCAAGAGGGAGTCCGTAGAATCCAAGGATGGGATGCAGATATGCGGAACAATTAGCTTTAAGATCCGGCCTAGCCGGCGCTTCCCCGACATTGTGGGTCATGAATCCTGCAAGAACTGGCAGCGCACATATTTCTATGGCCCAGACATTCCTCTGTCCAACCGTCTTAGGACGTATCCCGACTTCGTCGATGGAGCTACCACTGAAGCACCCACCTGGAGGTCCCCAGCCTCCCTTCTGTCCGACGAAGAAGCCAATCGCGCCATAAGGCGGATCAAATGGCTTGTAGACGGAGGTCTGACGGGCTTGGACTTGGCCATGTGCTAGTTCACTAGGCGGATCCAGCCTCTGTAGCACCACGCCGAGCTTATGTGCATGTACTTCAAGGATAGAAAAGATCCCATGCAAATTTCACGGGATAACTTCTCCAACGACACCATCAAGCTCCGACTTAAGGACATGGTCAAGGTGAAGGACAGGAAGTGTGGCTTCAAGATCACCTATGACATGTTCGAATGTGTCAAGTGCCCAGAGGTAGCTTCGGTTTCCTTTGTTGCTCGTTACGTATATACTCTAAGGTTTTTTCGTCTTCAAGTTATCAGTCTAACACACCTTTGTATCCTAGCTGGCGACCTTGGCGGAGGATCAGATGGCCTCCCAGGTCTATGATCCCAAGCTGAAGGATATCTAGGTGGTGTCCGATGATGACACCCCCAAGGACCACCTAGCTCTGGCAGCGCGAAAGCGGAAGAGCTCCACATCTGACGCTGCTGGCGAGGCCAAGAAGAAGAAGAAATCGGAGAGTGGAGTCTCCAGATGATCCACTGCCGCCTTAGAGGCGGATAAGAAGAGATCCACCGGCATCCCCTTGACTAAGGCTCCTGCTGTGGAGTAAGTGTATTCCTTCTCTGGCATTTATAGTAGCTCGCACCCTGTTCAACTCTTATACTTATACTTCATACATTTTAGGAGGAAAGCCGGTGTTAGCCTGAAGCGATCCTCCAAAGATTCTGGAGGCTCAAAAAACATTCGCGATATGTTAACCAAGGACGTGGCCGCCAAGCCCTCTCCCACCACTGCTCCAACTCCTACCACCAAGCCTTCCACTGTCCCCACTGGGTCTTCATCCCCCGTCGTTCCTGAGACCTCCGCCATGGAGATAGATATCAATCCAATCTTTGATGTCTCAAATTCTGTCAGCACGGACGTCGCTCCCAGTGGACGGGCAACGTAGGAGAGTACTTCCTCCAAAGTGGCTGAGGCTCCGGCTAAGTATGCCACCGAGAAAGGGAAAGAGCTGACGAAGGGGGCAGAGACAGCAACAATAGTGGCAACTGACAAGGCGGGAGCTTCTGCGCCTTCAACTGTCATAGCAACATGACAATCATCTAGAGCTTCATCCACACCTCCGGCTTCTACTACGCCACTTCCTCCGGTGCCTCCGACTTTGAGCCTGGATGATCTAATCTAGCAGGCGGATGCCGTGTATAACAATGCTGACATCTTCCACACTACATATGCCAATCTGGCCAACAATCTTAAAGTTATTGCCATTGTAAGTCTTTAAACTTTACCTTTTATCGTATAGCATATCCCTTTGTAGCCCCCGAGCTCTTAGGCGGATAAACCATAGTTATTGGCCTGACTGCTCCAAAGAACTAAGAGTAGAACTTGATAGTGTAGCCCCCGAGCGTCTAGGTGAAACTAAAAAAGTTTCGGCTAGATGCTCTAAGAGTAGCAAAATTGTCTTTGAATTTTAATCCGGTAGCCCCCGAGCTTCTAGATGAAACTAAAATAGTTCCGGCTAGAAGCTTCTAAGAGAAACTAAACACTTTTGCTTATGCAGAATGAGAACACCCGGAGGAAGAAGGCCAATGAGAAATATGCCAAGTTGCAGGAGGACCTGGATGCTAAAAAGGGTAAAACAACTTTTCTGAAGGAACATATCATGAATAGCAAGAGTCTGTTTCCCTTCGACTTTTTCCTGGCTATTGCTCGTAATAAATTTCTTCCGTGTTCTCAAACTGTTCTTTCTTGCCATCTTACAGAACTTATTGTCAAGGCCAAGGGTATTTTTGAGAAATCGGAGCATATTCAAGAGCTTGACAGTGAAAACAAGATCTTGAAGAAAGATCTGGCCAAGGCAGTTAAAGGACACGAGGAAGCAGTGAAGGTCCTACAATAGTCTACGGATGCTGAGATGCAGCGTGTGAAGGAAGAAACTGAACGCCTCAAGGAGAAAGACCAAGCTGCCACAGAGCAAAACTCCCAGAGCCTTGAGGCGTACAAGAAACTTTAAGACGAGCATGGCATCTTGGCGGAGACATGCAAGCAAGCCGAATCCACCATCTTCGGTATATTTCCTCTGTCTTGATCAATTATGTACCTTGGGCAAATGTTTGATGTACTTACACTCATGATCCTTGTATCTTATGCAAACCACAGATCCCATTGGCTTGACCAACTTGGGTGAAGGTGCTCCGGATCCCCAGGAATGCATGATTCTTGCCGGCAACTTTGTCAGCACCGCCATCGCTCAGGCCAAGGACATAGCCCAGCCTTTGGGGATAAACATCAAGGCGGCAGACTCAGCAGCCAAGTATTTAGAAATCCTGCATCGAGCCCTCGAGAAAGTCAAGGACTAGAAAGCCTCTTGTGTCCGAGCTGGTGCGAGGATGACCCTGTCCTTGGTCAAAGCACACTATGACAACACCGACATCAAATTGGTGACCTCCAGCAGGCCCAAGCTGGACATGGAAGGGCAAGAAATCGACAGCTATGCTATTTGCAACTCCCTCGCTGGCTATGACACCAGAGTTGCCAAGATGGTCAAGGCGAACGTCTACGTGCCTTTCGAGGTACTAGATGATGACATGGCATCCTCTGAGTCTAGCCCTTCTCCTTCCGAGTTTGATGAGATTTCCCGGCCTGGCTCTCCTGTTGCTGATGATTCCACCACGAAGTCCCCTGCAGCAAAGCCGTAGAAACAATATTTGTATTAAACGTGTCTCTACAATGTGTATGCGGAAAAACTGATGAATTTGTAAGGCAGAAAAAACTTGTACTCAAGCTTTCTGCTACTTATCTGTTTCTAGCATGTATATAATTTTTTTAAGTAAGTGTTGGCTTATCCATTATTCTGGTTCGTATGCTTGACCTTTTGTGAGACGGAAGACTCGTATCATAGAACAATGCTCTCAAGAGCAAAATTGTCAGATTTGAGTGCCAAAAAGTAACTACTCCGGAATCCACATAAGAACTTCAGAAAACATGTAGACCAGAAAACTTAAGCTAACGCCCGTAGGCGGAATTTTCACAAGTGCAAATGTAAACTTGCACATAAAGGGTTTATATGATCCAAAAATGAACAACTAAAGGAGGTAAAAGACTCAGAGAATATGAGTGAACCAAATGCTTTATTTCATTGATCATATAAGAAACTTATTACATAATATAAAATGTGCTAAGTGTAAAAGGGACATAGCTATGCTATGTTCCATGGCCGATCTATCTCCGTGCAGAATTAGTCCATTGGCCCGTTCAACTTGTCCGTTAAATTGTGGATGTGCCACAGATGCTAGGTTAAGGCAGATGCCTTTTTCATGACAGTACTCCTCAACTTCTCTGAGAGACAAATTTCCGCCATTATCGGTGATGATGTTGTGTGGGAGACCAAATCTCACCACTAGATCTCAGACAAATTTTAGGGCTATTGCCCCATCAAGCTTTCTAATGGGTTTAGCTTCAATCCATTTTGTGAACTTATCCACTGCTACTAGCAAGTGTGTAAATCCACAAGGTGCTGTCTGCAAAGGTCCCACCATGTCCATCCCCCAGACTGCAAACGGCCAAGTTATTGGTATGGTCCGCAATTCTTCAGCTGGAACATTTGGTTGGCTTGCATAGACCTGACACCCAAGACATGTTTGTACCAACTTGTTGGCGTCCACCTTGGCAGTTAACTAGTAGAATCCTTGTCGGAAGGCCTTAGCCACCAACGATCGGGGAGTAGCGTGATGCCCATAATCTCAGAGATGTATTTCTCTAAGGATAGCAATGCCTTGCTGCTGGGAGACGCATCGAAGGAAAACTCATGTGGTACTTATTTTTTTATATTTGGCCATCAATGATGACGTATCCTTTTGCTCTTCATACTATTTGTCGGCTTTCGACTTTGTCGGCAGGCAAAGTTCCGTCTTGTAGATAGTCCATGAACGGTTTCGTCCAAGCCAGAGAGGTCATTGTTACTGCGTTAACGAATGAGTCCACTCTAGCCAGGTTGTCGGGGTCTGCTCCCTTCAGGAATGGGGTCCATAAATACTCTAGGAAAACGCCTGGCGGAATTGGTCGGCATGTTGATACAAGCTTTGATAGTAGATCTACCGCCTCATTTTCCTCCCTTTTGACGTACTTGACTTCATAGCTGTCAAAGCACTTGGTAATCTCGTGTACTTCATCTCGATATGCCGCCATCATAGGGTTCCGCACGTTCCAGGTGCCAGCTACTTGCTGGGCAACCAAGTCGGAATCTCCACAGCAAACTATGCGATTTATGCCGATATCCTTGGATACTCGAAGTCCGTGAATGAGGGCCTCATACTCCGCCATGTTGTTGGTAGTGTTGAAGTGGATCAGTAGGGTGTACTGTAACTTCTCCCATGTTGGTGATTGTAGTAATACACCAGCTCCTGAGCCATTGAGTAGCTTTGATCCATCAAAGTGCATGACCCAATATTCTAGCTCTAGCACAAGAGTGTCTTCTAGAAGTTCTCTCCAATCTGTAATAAAATCCACCAATGCCTGTGACTTGATAGCGCCGCATCTCTTGTAGGTGATTTCAAAGGTGGCAAGTTCAATGCCTCACTTTGCCACTCTTCCTGTAGCATTACTGTTATTGATGATGTCGGATAGTGGAGCTTTGCTCACCACTGTGATGGGGTGCTCCTGGAAGTAATGCCTCAGCTTTCATGAAACAAGGAAAACTCCATAAGCTATCTTCTGGTAGTGCGGGTAATGCTGCTTGGATTCCGTCAAGACCTCACTTACGTAGTAAACTGGTCGTTGAACTCCGTATTCATGTGTTGGTTCCTTGCACTCCACCACGTTGATGATGATGATTACTCGGTTGGTTGCCGCCATGTAAACTAACACAGGCTCCCTTGACACCGGTGCTACAAGTATTGGCGCAGAGGAGAGTATTCTCTTCAACTCCTGAAGTGTTGCATCAGCCTCGTTTGTCCATACAAATTTGTCCACCTTTTTGAGCAACTTGTAGAGCGGCATAACCTTCTCTCCAAGTCAGCTGATGAACCGGCTTACTGCTGCTACGCAGCCTGTGAGCCTCTGTATGTCCTTCAAGCATGTTGGGCATTTGATGTCGAGGATGGCCTTGATTTTCTCCGGGTTGACCTTGATTCCGTGGTGCAAAAAATGAAGCCCAACTACTTACTAGATGGCACCCCAAAGACGCACTTCTTGGGGTTAAGCATCATGTATTTCCGAAGATTGTCGAAGGTTTCCTGCAAGTCGGTGATAAGGTCGTTTGATTTCTTTGACATTACCACAATGTCGTCCATGTAAGCGTGTACATTGTGACCTATTTGGTCATGTAGGCAGCACTGCATCATCCACTGGTAAGTAGCACCAGCATTTTTCAGCCCAAAGGGCATCGTGACATAGCACTATGTGCCATAAGGTGTGGTGAACAAAGTGGCCAATTGGTCCAACTTTCGCATCCGGAATTGGTGGTACCCTGAGTAGGCATCGAGAAAACACAGAAGTTCTGCACTAGCCGTCAAGTCAATGACTTGGTCAATGCGATCAAAGCAAATAGATCCTTTGGAAACGCTTTGTTCAAGCCAGTGTAATCAACGCACATTCTTAATTCATTGGTTCCCTTTTTGGGGACAAGTACAGGATTTGCCACCCATCAGGTGTGAATAACTTCTCAGATAAAGCTAGCCTTAAGTAACCTAGCTATTTTTTGCCTATAGCCCTTCGTCTTTCGTCACCAAAGCATCATAGAGGTTGTTTCACCGGTTTAGCATTAGGATCAATATTCAAGCTGTGCTCGGCAAGTTCCCTAGGTACACCATTCATGTCGGCGGGTTGCCAGGTGAAGATGTCCTTATTCTCACAGAGGAACTCGACGAGCGCGCTTTCCTATTTGGGATCCAGGTCCTTTCCAATGGTGGTGGTCTTGGAGGAATCTCCTTCAACAAGCTCCACCTGCTTTGGTCTTGATGGCCGCCTTGAATGCGGGTTCGGCAGTAGTGATTTACTTCTTCGAAGCTGGCATCTTCGAGGCATCGACCTGGCTCTTGATTTCCTTGAACTCTTCATCATAGAGGACCGCTTCAGAGAAGGCGGCTTCACTGAGCACGCACTCCCATGCCTTGGTGAAGCTTACATCAACGGTGATGATGCCGTTTGATCCGGGTATCTTGAGCTTGTTGTAGACAAAGCATGGCCTTGCAAGGAAGGAGTGGAAAATGTTGCATCCGAAGATGATGTGGTACACGCTCTTGAAAGACACCACTTTGAAGGTCATGCGTTCTTGGTGGTAATTGTTGACATCGCCAAAAGCGACCGGAAGGGTGATGCAGCCCAGGGAATTAGCTTGTCGGCCAGGGACAACACCATGGAACACGGTATTGCTCTTCCTTAGCTAGGTCTCTGTCAAGTTCATCTTGTGCAGTGTATCCAGGTACATGATGTTGATGCTACTTCCACTGTCCACAAGGCACTTGGTGAACTCTGTACCACAATAAAGGGGTTGATGACCATGGCATACTAGTTCTCTGTTGAGATAAGATCTGGATGATCCTTCCTATCCCAAGTGATTGGAATCTCTAACCACCTGACATACCGGGGAATCGGAGGAAGGGTAGCCATTAGTATCCTTAGGGAGGTTTTTTGGGCCCAGACAGTGGGGGTGCCAAGGAAAGTGTGGTAGATTGGAGCCTTCTTCTCGAAGGTTTTTTTCCCTTTTCACTCGCCCTTGTCGGCTGACTTGAGTTCCACGTATTCATCCATATCACTTGAATCCTTGGAATCCTCCTCCTTCTTCTTCCCTTTGCCTTTTCCATGAGGTCTGTTCTTCTGTCTTTACTTGTAGCCAGACTCAGTGTCTTCCTTGAGGTCATTGACAAACTTGCATTGGCGGTTGATGTGGGCGGCTTTGCCTTTGCGTCGAGGTGGACGAAACACGGCATATTGCGGTACTCTTCGTATGTTTGGGGAACACGGGGTGTTGAGGGTGTGGAATCACTCCTTTGCTGACCATGGCTAGCTCCTCGACCATGACCACGCTGTCCGCCTCCGCCTCTGCCAGTGAAAGTTGTGGCGACCATGTCGGCTACTTGCTTCTCTTCAGGCAGAGTCTTCTGCTTGTTATTATTGTTCTTTCTAGCTTGGGTGGGGATTGCTATTGCTGGCAATGACCCGCATGCGTCATCGTCAGCAGCGGAAAATTCCTAGCCATGGCGATCATTGCATTGAGGTTGAGCTCATTGTTGTCTTGCGCTTCAACGTATGCTGGAGCAAGGTTCCCTTATCCAAACCATCGATGAAGGAGGCCATAGCGGTTTGTTCATGCACCCCTACGCAGGAATTTTTTATATCTAGCCAGCAAGAGAGGTAGGCACGAGAGGTTTCATCCTTTTCTTGTACGCATCGTTGTAGGTCTCTGATAGTGCAGGGACGTTTGTATGTGCCCTTAAAGTTCTTTGTGAACGCTTCATGCATGTCCAACCAATTGCATATTGATTTCTCCAGCAAGTCGTCGATCCATTGTCGGGCAGCGTCGGTTAGCATAAGTGGGAGGTACTTGACGGTGACATTAGGGTTTCCTCTGTGATGTGAATCGCTTCGTTGTAGTCCTGCAACCACGTGGCTGGCCTGGCAGTGCCGTCATAGGGCTTGATGGTCTTGTCTATCCGGAGACCCTTGGGGTAAGTTGTGTCCCATATTACTAGTCCAAAACAACGTGGCCCAAGGTGTGGGAGCTCCCGTGCTTCTTAGATCTTGTCCAGCCGAGAACGTGCGTCGTACAACTCTAGTTGCTTCCCTTTTCCGTCATGGGGAGGGGAGTTGTGGTGCGATTTATGAGATCCGCCTTGCCCTCCGCCTTGATGGCTGCTGGGTGGCGACGGTGGTGGTGGAGGCGGCGGGTTAGCCTTCTTGTTGCTCCCTCCTTGCGACTCCTCACGCCTGTCGTGGTTGCTTGTCGGACGTGGTGCTTCCTTGTAGGATCTGCTCATGTGTCCTTCAATGCCGTTGCGCTCTCTGGCATGCCGGGGCTGCTCGCCCTGGTCACGTATAACGATGCCGACCTAGGGGTGCCTAGGCGTTGGCATGCTTGTGCGATAGCACGACTGTGGTTCCTCGTGACGTCGGGATGGTGGGGGTGGTAGCGATCAACGAGGGCGAGCCTTTTCTCCATGATCAGAAGATATGGGTATGGCATCAGCCCTGTTGCACAAATCCCTCCGTCTTCGCTCCGTGGAGCCTGTGTGGGATCCCTCGTCACGGGGAGCTCTTGGACTTCTGTGGCTGTTCAGGGTTGACTCGCAAAGCTCCGGGTTGGACTCAAGCCTCTGCGAGGTGGCCTTTTCCTGTTACTTGCATGCCTTGGCGACGAGGTCGTACACCTGAGCAACTGCTTCTGGCGACCTGTCCTGCTCCAGGTGGGTCTTGGCGATGGCAATGTTGAGGGCGGGAGTTGGCATTACTTGCCTCCCCTCTATATCGATGTGTGGCGGTGGCGGCTGATTTGATTGCTTGGCAGTACTGGGGGCTATGGTGAGTTCCTGCGCCTGTTGCGGGCGGATAACCGGAGGAGGCATGGCCTTGGCCGGAGCCGGAGGCTCGGCGGCTTTCTTGGCCGCTACCGCTCTGGTAACCGCAGGTGTGGGCGGAGCTCTCTCACGTCCCAGTTCCTGCCCGTCTTCTTCCATCATGCTCCCGATGGCGACTAGCACCTGGTGGGATGTGTTGGCCTTCTCGGCGGCTCCTCCTTCTCGATCTCCTGCTCGATCTCCCTCATAACAACATCATATTCCTCTGAGTTAACGTCCGAGCCGCCGCCATCCATATTGATGTCAGCATATAGCACGTCAAGGACGGAGTCGGAGTTGGCTTCGGTGTTGTTGATGGTGGATGTGGATGGTAGTGGAGGCGGGCCATTGTTGTTGTTTCCTCTGGCTTCAGGACCAGGCATAGCTTGGGTGTTCTCCTCAGCATCCGTGTATTCATTGAAAATTGCGACGACCTCGCCAAGGGTGAGAGGGTCTGTAGCATGCCGTCTTCGGAGGGTATGCCGGAGGAGTGTTTTGGGCGTGAGCCCTTCCACGAAGTGGTAGACGAGTTCATCAGTGCGATCACCCTCCAGGGTTTCTCTTACCCTTATCCATATGGCAAGGTATTCGCGGGGAGGTTCTCCGTCCCTCTGAAAGCATCTGACCAGATCGAAGATGGTGACTACACTGACAAAGTGTGACCTTCGCATCTCTAATGCTCGAGGAAGCCAAGAGGATTCGTGGGGTCCTTCCACAGTTATATCCTGCACAAGGGTGGTTTGGGTGGGCCTTGAATTTTCTTGATCTGAGCCGCCATACTCTAGAGAGAGGTACGACCCAGATTCTTCCGCGAACGTATCCTGCCCGTAGGCGGTCCGTGCGGGTCTTGACGAGTTTCTGACTTCCTGGGAGCTAGGACTGTCGTTGTGTTGGGAACGGCAGTACCTAAGAAGGTTAGATAGAGGTGTGGGGACTAGCAGGGAATCTATCGACGATGTTCGCAGGCGGGATTGGATACAAGCAAGCGTAGCTGGACGCAGGAAGTACCCAGGTTCGAAGCCCTCATGGTGAGGTGAAACTCCTACTCCTGTCGATCTGACTATGAGCGATATATGAACTACAAGTGCTCCTCGAGTTGTATTCTCTAGCTACTGCCTTAAATGCACTGAGACCAACCCTTTCTACTAAGGCCTTGCCTCTCCTTATATAGGCAGAGAGGCAACGGTCTCACTGGCCAATCCGACTAGCGGGCCCCACAGGTGGGTCCTAGCCGGCTGGTCACCTACAGTATCCGGTACAACCATGTCCCATCGGCTCACGAGGGGTATGGCTATCGTGGGCACAGTGAACGCCGTGCGAGCCTGTCGTCAGCATCGGGCCATTGTTCCCGCGTCATCCCCGCAAAGTCTTTGGTATGGCCGAGTAGTTGCCAGTCTTGTCGTCGTACAGGGCGTACCGCGCACTATTCCACACGTCGCACTGTCTCCTTGATTGGTTCCGGCTGCGCTGCTGTAGCCGGCTGCTTCTCGCCGCTCTGGCTACCTCACGGTAGCCGGTTAGACTTGCCTTGTCCGGCTGCGCTTGTCAGCCGGACGCGATCCAACTGCCATGTTTCTTGTCCGGATGGGGTATCTACGGGTCATCCCCCTGACACTAGCCCCCGAGCCCGTGTGGATTTCGCCCTTAGGTGAAATGTGTGCGCGCTCCCTCTTCGTTTTGAATTTGTGACCGGCTACGCCTGGCGGTTGCGCTACCCGTGACATCAGCGCTGACACCGGCCACGCGCGCACACGCCATCATTACTCTGCAGCGGGCAGTGTAACGTCTCGTCACACGTCGCCTCGGGAACCTGCTGCCTGACGCTTCGGTTCTTGCCCCGGGATCTTCTGCGCAGCCCGCGTCTGCACATGGGATCTGGGGCGGCGGTTGGGGTGGGAGACGCCTCGGTGGACGCCGCATGGCGCTGCGGACGGTTGCCCTTCCGGTCCTTTAAAGGGGGGCCTGGGAGGGGCAGTTCCTTTCCTCTGCTCCCCCCGCTCCCAGTTGCCTTCTTCTTCCTCTGCGCTCCTGCTTTCTGTGCTTCGCTGCTGCTGCTGCTATAGCCCGCTGCGCCGCCCGTTTGTCGTCGCCGGCGGTACGGGTCACCGTCATTCGTCCGCCACTGCGCCCTCCAACAATCCGGAGATGGATGCTGAGCACGGAGCATGGTGTGGATCCTCCGTCACGGAGGACCACATCCAGAAGTACCGCGCCACCCGCGTCCTTCCGTAGGAGGAGGAAGTGGCGATGCGGCTCGCGCCGGCGGGAGAGCATTCGCCGCATCCAGCGGAGGGAGAACGGGTGATTTTCCTCTCGCACCTGGCGCGCGGGTTCGTGTTGCCGGTGCACCCGTTCTTCCTCACATTCCTCGCCTTCTTCGACCTCTGCCTCCATCATCTTGGCGCCAATGCAATCGGCACGCTGGCGAATTTCATGGCCTTCTGCGAGAGCTACCTCGGGATCCAACCGGATCTCGGGCTCTTCTGCCGCTCTTCCGAGTCCGGCTGCAGGTGCAGTTTATGAAGGGGCCGCTAGTCGTCTGTGGTGGCGCCTCCATCTACTCCCGCGCGCAGACCGTACCTGAAGTTCCGGCTGCAGGACATGGTACGACTGTGGCAGCAGTTGTACTTCTACGTCAAGAACCGCACCAACGTGGACCGGATCAACCTTCCGGCGTTCCAGGATGTGGAGTCCAGCCGGCAGCACTGGGACTTGAAGATCTATGGCGACAAGGCGGAGTCGGATGCGATGCTGCAACACATGCGCTCCCTCGTCACCTGCCGGCTAACCGGCCTGGACATCACCCTCAGCTGGATTTCCCGGCTAATGATGTCGTTGCAGCAGCGAGCGCACAAGATGTGCTTCTACTCCGGCCGGCTGGACCCGACCCGGCTGTCGCGCCGCGATCCCCGCTACCACAACTTGAAGGAGTGGGTGTGGACGATCACCAAGGAGCGGCTGCCGGAAGGCTGGACTTTCGGGCTGGCCCCTTACAACCGGGACAACCGCGCGCCCTGGGTAGGTCCTTTTAGCCGGACTTTTCTTTTGTATCTCTTGCCCTTCTTTTTTGTTTTATCTGACTAATCTTTTGCGTTCGACAGATCTTCCCTTACATCCTTCGTGAGGAGGGCGATGCCCCCCTCGAGACGTTCACGCCTGACTTTCCCGAGCCGCGTGCTCGGCGGTCTAGCGAGGAGTCGGAAGGGGATGGGGATGCCTTCCCCAGCCGGAACGACGAGCCGGCCGCCGATCCCCACATGGAGGTTGACGAGGAGGAAGAGGCCGCGCCGGCCTCCAATCTGGCACAGCGCCTTGTGATGGAAGGCGACTCCAGCCAGTCTGGCGCTGGCGGGAGTGGCTCTAGTCGTTCCAGCGCCAGCCGGCCTGCCGCAGAGGAGCCGGCCCCCAAGAGGAGCCGGACCAGCGCCCTTCTGCCGAGTCGCCTTGGCCGGAAGAAGGGGTCGCCCCCGGTGGTACAGGGGTAAGTTCTTCTCTGGGCGCCTTTACTATTTTTGCTTCTTTCGGTTGCCTTTGGCTTACTTGCTTCTTTTTCCTTCTTCTCTTCTTCTGTCTTTTTAGCACGTTGGTCTCCTTTGGGACCACGAGCCCGGCGCGAGCGCCGACTGGGTCGCCACCTCGCGCCCCGGCCACATCTGTCTCCGCCCCTCCTTCCTCTGAGGCACCGCCTCCGCCGCTACCTCAAGCCGAACCGACTGCCTCATCCGGAGCCGAGGGTCCCCAGCTGGACGTGGTGGTCCAGCCGGAAACGGTTGAGACCGCCTCGCAGGGTGGGGACGGCTCTTCTGCGGGAACGCAGAGGGCGGTAACCGGCAAGGAGCTCGTGGTTATTGGCGACGACAACTCCGAGGATGAGCCGGGGGAGGAGTGGAGGACAGCGGTGGTCACCACGAAGGAGTCCCTGGCCACCAATGTCGTGGATGACGACGCCTCCTCGGCCGCCTCGTTGACGGATCTCGCCGACACCCTCGAACTGGCGATGAAGGAGATCCGGCTGCTGGAGGCCGCAGCCGGCAGGAACCGGTCCTTGGAGTAGAAGCTCGCTGCTGCCAACGGAACCTCCCAGAGTAAGTTTCCTCCGTCCGGAATCTTTTTTTTTACGATAGTCGGTTTTGTGGCAGCTATCCTTGTGTGCGCCCAACACGAGATCGATCGCTTGAAGAAGGCAAATGACCGGCTAAGCAAATCCAACTCCACTCTGTGGCTGCAGAACAAGGATTGGCACACCAAGGTGGACGGTCTGGAGGCCACCTTCAAGGAGCACGACGCCTCGCTCGCCAGCTGGATCGATGCCTTCAACCTTCTCGAGGCCCATAACAAGGACCAAGAGAAGGAGATCAAGCGGCTGGCGGCGAAGGAGAAGGCCTTGGTGGAGGAGCTGATGCAAGTCAGGCATAAGGATAAGGGTAAGTTCCCATTTCCGTCTCCTTTGCCTTTCCGGATCCGGTAGCCGGATCTGACTATCTTTTTCCTGACAGCGTTTTATCCCGGCATAGACCTGCTAGCGTACAACCGGCTATAGGAGAACTGGCCCGAAGCATAGCCGACAGCCCAGGAGCTCGTCGTTCTTCTCGGCGAGGAAGCTGCCAAGCTTCGCCAAGCGGCGCAAGCCATCTTCTCGTTTCTGTGGTCGGACGCTCCGGTTCCAGAGACGATGGCGCAGCTAGCCGCGAAGGTGGGGGAGGTACCGGCTGCGGTGGACCGGCTACGAGACTTGGCGGCACGAGCTGGAGCGGAGATGGCTCTGGCCCTCATGCTCTCGTGGTACAAGGACGCCCGCGTCGAGAAGATCGACGGAGGCTTCCGCGCCGGTGCCAATCTTGCCGCCATCCGCCAGGCTCATCCGGAGCTCCGGGGCTCCGCCATCAAGATCGCCGATTACGTGGATCTCGACGAGGTGCTCACCGACTTGGAGTCCGTCGCCACTCCGGATGCGGAAGCTTCGACGCAGCCGGCTGCGGGCGCCGGAACCGGGTCGATCACCGCGCCTCCTCCTCCGCCTGAGGCTGCTGCCAGCCAAGGCGCTCCGCACGGCAAGGGCCCTGCCGTTTAGTTACTGCCCCGGGATGCCGGGTGTACTTGTTTATCTTGTCTTGTTTTGAAACTTGCCTGTCTATACCGGATGTTTCTGGCGCCAGGTAAACTTATGAGAGCTTCGTCTCCCCTTTCCTTTTAATATAAATTTGAACTAGTTTGGTTTTCCTTCAACTTGTGTGCTTTGCATATTCTTTCAATATTTCACCGATCGACTTTATCCGGCTGGCTTCGCTCGGCTAAACGCCTTTAGCCGGGGGAACTGCAATTCTAGTGGGGGTGCGCTAGCGCACCCACTGGGTGTAGCCCCCGAGATTCGGAGTAGCTGGCGTAGCCAGGTACTTCGAATCTCCCTTCTTTCCTCAAGTCCTCTAACTTTATCCGACTAGGCGCATCCTAGTCGGTTGCCTCCGCTGGCTGAACGCTTGCAGCCGGGGGAACTAACATTCCAGTGGGGGCGCGCGAGCGCACCCACTGGGTGTAGCCCCCGAGATTCGGAGTAGCTGGGGTAGCCAGGTACTTCGAATCTTCTTCGTCTTCTCTTGCTCCTGCCCTTGCCCTCACCTGGGCACCAAATATCCGGCTAAACACCCTTAGCCGGTCGGGAAACTACAAGATTCCACTAGGGGCACGCAAGCGCACCCAGTGGGTGTAGCCCCCGAGATTCGGAGCGCTTGATGAAGGCAAGGACTTCGAATCTTCTTCTCTTTTCTTCCTGAATTCTGACTCAAAGTAGTCATACAAAATATACATACACATACATTCTCACATGTTAATAGGTTAGTCTGCTAAACTGTAGCCGGAAGGCGGATTTGTTTTTTGAAAACTAGCTTACGCATTTCTAGACACTTGGTCGCTTTCCCGTGTGCTCTGCTGTTTTCGCTGCGTCCTTGCCGGGCAGGCGGGTTGCGGTCTACAGCCGAAATCGAAGGGAGCTGATAGTACATCGTGCATGGTACTAACGGCTTAGCATCCGGATTGTCTTAAGCTAGTTGCAAGGATGGGACACCCGATCTGTCGCGTCTCCTCCCCATTTTTCATGTGGGATGCCTCGGGCTTTTGCTCTTGCTAGCCGGACAGCCGGGTTGCGGTCTGTAGCTGAGACGAAGAGTGGGCCTCTAACATCATCGCACATTACTCGGCCGGTTTGTTGACTTAGCAGGTCGGGCCAGCCGGCAAGCCCCCAGGTAGGGGTTGCCGGAGCCAGAAAATCTGAACCGGAAAACAGATGCAAACACATTTCTAGCAAGGAGCCCCCGAGCATCTCATAGGGGTCCGCATTTTTATTCATAGGGTTTGTGGGATACATACACTGTCTGGTGACTAGGTGTAAAACGGGCGCAGCAAGGCCGCGTTCCAGGGACGCTCAGTCTCCTCGTCCGACTTGTCCATCTTGTTCTTGCACGACTGTTGCGCGTCGATGTGGTAGTAGGAGTCGTTGGGCAGCGCCCGGCTGACGATGAAGGGACCCTCCCAGGGTGGCGACAGCTTGTGCATGCCTTTCGTGTCCTGTACCAGCCGGAGAACCAGGTCGCCCTCGCGAAACACGACTGGGCGGATCCGGCCTGAATGGTAGCGGCGTAGTCGTTGCTGGTACAAGGCCGATCTGGACAATGCCAGCTCGCGGGCCTCCTCAAGGAGGTCCACGCCATCTTCCCATGCCTTCTGGTTGGCCTTTTCATCATAGAGGAGCTTGCACAGAGAGTCGAATTCGATATCCGCAGAGAGGATGGCTTCCGATCCGTAGACCAGGAAGAATGGGGTGTAGCCGGTTGATCTATTCGGGGTGGTGCGGAGGCTCCATAGCACAGCCGGAAGCTCCTCGATCCAGCATCCGGGCGACCTCTCCAAAGGCTCGATGAGGCGTGGCTTGATGCCGGCTAGCACCAAGCCATTTTCCCTTTTGACTTGCCCATTGGACTGCGGGTGCGCGACGGAGGCAAGGTCTAGCCGGATGCCCTTGTTGCTGCAGAATCGGGCGAAGGCCCCCTTGGCAAAGTTCGTGCCGTTGTCAGTGATAATGTTGTTGGGGTAGCCGAACCGGTTGATGACGTCGATGAAGAAGGTAACGATTGTCGCCCCTTCCAGCTTCTCGATGGGCTTGGCCTCGATCCACTTTGTAAATTTGTCCACCGCCACCAGCAAATGGGTCATGCCTGCGCGTGCCCGCTTGAAGGGACCGACCATGTCGAGGCCCCAAATAGCAAAGGGCCAGGTGATCGGTATGGTCTTGAGCACCGAAGTCGGCATGTTCCTAAGCTGCTCGAAGCGCTAGCACCCATTGCACGTGCGGACTAGCTGTTCGGCGTCCTCGAGGGCGGTGGGCCAATAGAAACCATGGCGGAACGCCTTGGTGACTATCGCCCTTGACGAAGCGTGGTGCCCGCACTCGCCCTGGTGGATGTCCTTGAGTAGTCGGTAGCCTGTGTCCACATCGACACACCTTTGGAAGATGCCGGATACGCTGCGCTTGTACAGTTCTTTGTTGATGATGGTATACGTGTGCGCGCGGTGCCGGATTTTCCTGGCCTCCACCTCGTCATCCGGAAGCTCCCTGTTGGCGATGTAGTTCATGAAGGGATGTGCCCAAGATGGTATTTCCCGGATGACGAGGATGCTCCCGCTCTCCGGTTGATGGTCGTCGGGGTGTCGTCCGGATGAGGTACCCGGGACGGTAGCCCCCGAGCCGCTTGACGAGTCGGCAGCCCCCGGGTCTTGCAAGCCGGAGGGTACTGATTTGCCAGAGTTGGTGCGGGCCTTCTTTTTTGGAGGTTCTGTCGGCTCTGCATCTGCCGCCCCGTCAACCGGAGCACTCCCTGCCCATATGATGGAATCCGACTCGGGGGACGGGTTGATGGAGGGCTTGCGCAGGTGCTCCAAGGAGACCCTGGGTGGGATCGCCTGCCTGGTGGATCCGATTCAGGCGAGCGAATCGACTGCCTCGTTATTGGCGCGAGTGACGTGATGAAATTTGCATCCGTCGAAGGAGGCGCTGAGCTTCTGTATCTGGAACCAGTAGAGGGCCATATTTGCATCGCGGGCGTCCCATTCTCCGGATACCTGTTGCACCACCAGATCCGAATCGTCAAAGCAAAGGATCTGGTTGACACCGATCTCCCTGGCTAGCCGGAGGCCATGCGCTAGGGTCTCGTATTCGGCTACGTTATTGGAGGCCTTGAAGTGGATCTGCAGGACGTACTCTAGCCGGTCTCCCTTGGGCGAGGTGAGCACGATGCCTTCTCCCAAGCCCTCGAGCATTTTTGACCTGTCGAAGTGCATCCTCTAGTGGTCCGAATTCGGAACCGGTGGGAGGTACTGGGTCTCGGCCCAGTCGACGAGGACGTCCGCCAGCGCTTGCGACTTGATCATGATCCGAGGCTCGTACTGGATGGAGTAGGCGGCGAGCTCGATGGCCCACTTAGCGACTCGGCCGGTGGCATCTTTGTTGTCGATGATTTCCGACAGGGGTGCCGTGCACACGACCTTAATCGGATGCTCCTGGAAGTAGTTCTTGAGCTTCTTGCATGCCAGGTACACGCCGTAGCACATCTTCTGGTAGTGGGGGTAGTTCTGCTTGGAGAGGGAGAGGACCTCGCTGAGGTAGTATACGGGCCTCTGAACCGGCTGAGCCTTGCCTTCCTAGGGGCGCTCCACCAGCAGGACAACGCTGGCGACCCGGCTGATGGCTGCTATATAGAGCAACATCGTCTCCTTGCTAGCCGGCGTGGCTAGAACCGGCGCTATGGATAGCATGCGCTTGAGGTCATGAAACGCGGCGTCGGCTTGCGAAGTCCAGGAGGACTTGTCCGTCTTCTTCATCAGCTGGTACAATGGGAGTGCCTTCTCCCCTAGCCGGCTAACGAAACGACTGAGGGAGGCCAGGCATCCGGTGAACTTCTAGACTCCAAGCAGGCTCCTAGGCGGCTGCATCCTTTCGATGGCCGCAATCTTCTCCGGATTCGCCTCGATACCTTGTTGCGATACGAGGAAACCAAGTAATTAGCCGGATGGGACCCCGAAGACGCATTTCTCTGGGTTCAGCTTCATCTGGTACTGCCGGAGGTTGCCAAATGTCTCTCCCAGTTCTTCAAGGAGGGTGCGCTTCTCCTTGGTCTTGATGACCACATCGTCCACATAGGCGTGCACGTTTCGTCCTATCTACGAGTGCAAGCACTTCTGCATGCAGCGCTGATAGGTAGCGCCTGCATTCTTCAGACCGAAAGGCATGGTTACATAGTAGAAAGCCCCATAGGGGGTGATAAATGATGTCTTAATCTGATCAGCCGGGTTTAACTGGATCTGATTGTAACCGGAATAACAATCTAGAAAAGACAACAAATCACAGTCGGCCGTGGAATCGATGACTTGATCGATACGGGGCAATGCAAATGGATCTTTCGGGCATGCCTTGTTCAGGCTGGTGTAGTCAATACACATGCGCCAGGTCTTGTTCTTCTTCAACACCAGGACTGGGTTCGCCAGCCATTCCGGGTGGTACACTTCCATGATGAACCCGGCTGCAAGGAGCCGGGTGATCTCGTCACCGATAATCTTCCTCTTCTCCTCTGCGAACCGGCGTAGAGGTTGCTTAACCGGCTTGGTGTCTGGCCGCACATGAAGTGAGTGCTCGTCAAACTCCCTCGGTACACCTGGCATGTCCTTGGGTGACCATGCAAAGATGTCCCGATTCTCACGGAGGAAGTCGACAAGCGTGCCTTCCTATTTGTTGTCCAAGTTGGCACCAATGGTGACGAACTTGGTCGGGTCGGAGGGGTCGAGCAGGATCCTCTTCGTCTCCTTTGCCGGCTGGAAGGCTCCTTCTCCAGCCGGCTTGTTGCTAGCCGGAATGTCTTGCTAGGCCATGGCCATATTACGCATGATCACGCGCTTCTCCTCGGCTATGATGAGGGCCTCTGCCAGTTTGGAACCGGCTGAGGCGCACTCCATTGACCGCCTGAAGCAGCCGGCGATGGTGATCACGCCGTTGGGTCCCGACATCTTTGTTTTGAGGTATGCGTAGTGGGGGACGGCCATGAACTTGGCGAGGGAGGGGCACCCAAGGAGAGCGTGGTAGGAGCTCATTAGGTTTACCACCTCGAACCAAATCGGCTCGCGGCGAAAGTTCTCCTCGGTCCCGAAGATGACGTCCAGCTGGATTTTACCCAGCGGGGTGCAAGTCGGCCCCGGCAGTATGTCGTGGAACGTTGTGGTAGTCGGGCGCAGGTCGCATTCGCGAATGCCCAGCTTCTCCAGCGAAGACCGGTAGAGGAGGTTGAGGCTGCTGCCTCCGTCGATGAGGACGCGCGAGAAACGGCAGGTGCGCTCGTTGGAGACGATGAGGGGGTCGAGCACCATGGCGTAGCCCCCGGGAGTCGGCAGCTGCTTCGGCTGGTCTTCACGGCTCCAGGTGATGGGGGTTTCCGACCAGTTCAGGTACTGGGTGACCGGAGAGACGATGGAGTTGACCTCCTTGCAGCGTCGCCTGCGGCTGTGCTTGTCGTCCAGCTCCGTCTTGAAGATGTGGTAGGCGGCGTGCGGCTGGGGGTAGCCGTTGTTGTTGTTGCCGCCGTTGCCGCCGTTACCATCATTGCCGGCTCCCCTAGCCGGTGGTGGTGGTCCACCAGGAGGGGGCGGGGGGAGACGTGGCTGGCCGCCCTGGTCTTTTAGCTGGCGAGTCCAGCTGCAGTTCCGGATGGTGTACGTAGCCGATTTGAAGGGACCGTTGTGCCATTTGCACGGGCCGTCAAACATCTCGTCGAAGGTGAGCCGTGGCTTCTGCCTCCTTGCATCGTTATTCGGTGCATCGGGCGCACCCTCCACAGCATTGACCTGCCGCGCGTGGTAGCGGGGCTTCTGCTGTCCGGCTTGGTGGTCCCCATGGAATCGGTTGTCGCTGCCGTGGCATCTGGAGGATCCGGCTTCTCTAGCCGGATTGCTCGGACGGTCGCGAGCCGGCTCCGTAGGAGTCGGACGTCCGTCAGCATTTACTCGGAGGGGCTTCTTCATGGCGGCATCCGCCGTGGCGTACTGGTCCGCAACCGTCATAAGCTCCGCCATGGTTTTCGGCTCGTCACATAGTAGCCGGTGGCGAAGCATGGTGCCTTCTCGGCATCCCTCGATGAAGAAGCTGATGGCCTGGCTCTCTAGGATGCCCTCGCACGTGTTGTGCAGCTCCGTCCACTTGGCGAGGTACTCGCGGTCAGTCTTGCGGTCACCCTGGACGCATAAGGCCAGGTCGCGTGGGCGTCCCGGATGCTTGTACGTGCCATTGAAGTTGCGGACGAACACCTTCTCGAAATCTGGCCAGGCGTTGATGCTATTGGGCGCAAGGCTGTTGAGCCATGTCCTTGCCGACCCGGTTAGCATAAGCGGGGCGTAGCGCACAGCTGTGCGCTTGTTCCCATGGGCGATACCGACTACCGTGGCATAGTCGGTCAGCCAATCTTCTGGCTTCATGCTGCTACCGTACTTGGGGGTGTCCCTGGGTAGGGTGAACTTATCCGGAAACGGTTCGTTCCGGATGCGGGGTCCAAAACAAACCGGTCCGGTGGAGTCTTCTTCCTCCGTGACACGCGCTTGAGCGAGGAGCTCGATGCGGTCACGGGCATCCGGACGATCCGGGTTGGGCGCTCCCACCCGGCCCGAGAGACGGGAACCGGCGGGTCTTGGTGCTCAGGTTGGTGGAGGGGGAGGCGGTGGGTTGTTGTTCACCGTTTGCTCCTAGCGCGGCTGGCCCTTGTTGCCAGAGCTGCGGCGCTTGCTGTGGGCCTTAGCCGGCTGAGGGGAGGACGCCTGTTGGGTGTCGCAAGGCGCGCCCTTACTGTTGACAGGCGGCTTGCTCCCCCTGGAGTAGCTGGGGTCCTCCTGCATCTACCGATTGGCGTCGTCCTGCTCATCCGCGATTCGGAGGAGCTCCTGCATGCGAGCGTGCTGGCGAGCTCGCTCCTCGCCCTCCAAGTTGGGCAGCTCTTCTGCCGCGGCTCGCGCCGCGCGCAGGTTCTTGATGGGTGTGTTGTAGGTGGGCCGGATGAGGGCCGGCACGGGATCCGGTTCCCCGTCCTTTTCCATCCTTCCGCCCAGCTCACCACCCCGGCGCCTCACCTGGCCGCGCCGGCTCGGCTCCACGGTAGCCAGAGTGAAGCCATGCACGTGGTCGTACTCGCGCCGGGTGATCTCGAGTTACTTGCGGGTTGCCGCCAGCTCCATGGCCTCCTGGAGGATCTGTCTCTCCATGGCGAAGTTGGCTTCCGCCTCCTCTAGGTTGTCCCCGAGGTTAAACGGCATCAGGAGCCGATCAATGGCCTCCTCTACCGGATTCCGAAGCTGTGGCGGGGCGGAGGTTCCTCCCTCGTCCGCGCCCCGCTCCTGTGGCTGGCGGGGGTGAGAGCTGGACTCGGCCATCATGACCTCCACGCCGCGGGAAGCGACGGAGGCGCCACCGCCCGGATGCGCAGCTCCGCAACGGAGACGATCTCCCTAGGGAAACGCTCCGGAACCGTGGCGACGTAGACGGGGAGGTCGCCGAAAAGCAGGATGGAGCCGTTCGCCGGGAAGGTGGTTCTGGCAAAGCAGGAAGCGTTGTCGATGACGCAGTCGAATTTGCCAAGCGTGAGCACCAGGCCGGAGGCCACGCGCTCACCGGCTGAAGTGCGGGGTCCCGTGCGAAACGTGACTCCGGTCGAAGCCATCTGCCCCACGGTGGGCGCCAACTGTCGTTGTGTTGGGAACAGCAGTACCTAAGAAGGTTAGATAGAGGTGTGGGGACTAGCAGGGAAGCTATCGACGATGTCCGCAGGCGGGATTGGATACAAGCAAGCGTAGCTGGACGCAGGAAGTATCCAGGTTCGGAGCCCTCGTGGTGAGGTGAAACTTCTACTTCTGTCGATCTGACTATGAGCGATATATGAACTACAAGTGCTCCTCGAGCTGTATTCTCTAGCTGCTGCCTTAAATGCACTAAGACCAACCCTTTCTACTAAGGCCTTGCCTCTCCTTATATAGGCAGAGAGGCAACGGTCTCACTGGCCAATCCGACTGGCGGGTCCCACAGGTGGGTCCTAGCCGGCTGGCCACCTACAGTATCCGGTACAACCATGTCCCATCAGAGTATGAGCGGTATGGCTGTCGTGGGCACAGTGAACACCGTGTGAGCCCGTCGTCAGCATTGGGCCACTGTTCCCGCGTCAGCCCCGCAAAGTCTTCGGTATGGCCGAGTAGTTGCCAGTCTTGTCGTCGTACAGGGCGTACCGCGCACTGTTCCGCACGTCGCACTGTCTCCTTGATTGGTTCCGGCTGCGCTGCTGTAGCCGGCTGCTTCTCGCCGCTCCGGCTACCTCACGGTAGCCGGTTAGACTTGCCCTGTCCGGCTACGCTTGTCAGCCGGACGCGATCTGACTGCCATGTTTCTTGTCCGGTTGGGGTATCTGGGGGTCATCCCCCCGACAAGGACCCAAGTCAGTTTTGCAGATGAAGATGTGGATGTCTCCGAAGGGGATGACGGAGCAGCGCGTAGGGTTTGTCTTCGCCGGCACCTAGAATTCATCCGGATGGACGATCGGGACGTTGTCGGAGAAGAGAACGCGTCTGATGGCTACGGTGTCGGCGATTCCCGTGAAGAGCTTGGACCTCGCCCGGTGTAGATCTCGAAGCGGCTCTTGCCCCACGGTGGGCGCCAACTGTCGTGGTATTGCCGACGGGTACGCCATGGAGAGTTCTCACAGTGCGTGTTTAGAGACGTGGAGTAAGACAGAGAGTTGGTGGGTACGAGATAACACAGTTTACCCATGTTCAAGTCCCACAACAGTGGCGGAACTCTACTCCTGCTATAAATCACTATAATGGCAATACGCCGAGTTACAGAGATCGGTTCGCTTTATGAGGTGGTGTACGTTGTACGTTGAGTCTTCTGCCCTAAAGACTCCCATAGGTCCGGTTTATAAGGCACCAGAACCTAATGTTACAGGGAAAGGACCTTGCCAGACAAGTTACAGAGTCCTACACTAATACTAACTAGTCTTCGTGTCTTCTACTCCAAGGTTTCGAGTATGTTGGTGACTCCTACGTAGTCTTCCTTCATCCAGCATGGGCCTCCCTTCTGGACCCACCTAACTAGGCCGCCCAGCAGGCCATAGGCTTTGCTACCAATTGTGGTCCACCCGCGTTAGTCGCATTAGAGACATGCTATGAGGACAGCCATTTAGCATATCCCCAACATTGTGGATCCGGTATGAATTTTCCAGAACTGCATCTTGTATGAATATGGCGATGAGTCCAATATAAATTCTGTATGGATGTTGACATGTTGTACCGTGGTCATGCTTAGCAAGAGCCATTTGCATGTTGTAAGTTTGATAGAGCTATGATTGCCCAATTTTGTTATTGCATAATAAATTTATGAAGAGACATATGGATAGTTTATGGATACCCAGGCGTGGTGGGTGCTTGGGTGAGAGATTCTGCACACTAAACTTTAATCTTCATTCTTTTTTGCTTCTTACACTTTTATCCTAAGAAATATGACTCGCTCAAAATACATCAACACGAACCAAGAAAAGACTACGATACTTTGGTATGCTTAAAAATTAGGCATCGCCTACCTGTGTAAAATTCTATCATGTATAACAGTTTTTGCTAAGGTAGGAATGGAGGAACTCTCGCCTGTATATAAGCATGGTAGCACCCTATAGTAGTTTTTTCTTATATGGAATGCTTACTGTTTTGTTTGTGCAAGTGACATTTCTGAATTTGACTAACTTCCACCTACTTTTAGAGTGAACGGTAACTTTTCAGCATTATATACTATCTCTATAAAAATAATTTATTTAATTTTTCGCAGGGGATCATTTTTGTGATGGTACTTTGGGCCCTTGGCCCTGAAATGTAAAATTGACTAGGACATCGATGCTTATACAGTGCGTATGAGGTTGCCTCTCCTAAGAAACCAGACCCATCATGGTCCAAACTATAAACTAACTTACCTTGCAGGAGTTATTCATGTACCATGCAAATCTTCCTTCTTCACATCGGTTTGTTGTCAATCTATACACTGTTAATAAAGCCTTACAATTGTTTCGTTTTTAAGGCTAATAAATAAGTTTTCCTGACCATTAGTGAACCCTTCAGAAGGGGCACCAATATCTTCCGAGCTCGGATTGCTGAGGGTCACAACCAATCATCAGCTGTAGTTGAGCCGGGTATCAACCATATTTAGCCTAGATATACTTCTGATTTTCGTAATCTATAAGGCATAACCATGAGAAGAAATTCATAACAGTCAAGTCCTATGTCCTCAACCAGAAGACATGCCTAGCCCATGAGATCACTGCAGCACCGAGAGGCGCCAGCAGCAGAAGTGTGCAAGATTCGAGCATGCAAACAACACCATGAAGAGGAGCTTCAAGAAGTATGGAGTAGGGATCTTTAGTGATGGTTCTGGATACAAGTGCTCGACCGACGTCATTAACCAGCCTGCCCTCCTATCGGTGGTGGCGAGGAAGAGCGGGAGTGATGGAGGCGTGAAGAGAGGTCGGGGAGGATCTGTCACATTAGAATCCTAGACAGGCTTGAAGAGCTTTCAATCACCAAGGGGAAGAAGATGTTATTTTTTACATAATGAAAGTTAAATATTAAATATCCAATGAGAACAATTACTTAATTTGAAAGGATATACTCTTAATTCGAAATACTTGATTCAAGCAAGGATACTCTTAATGAAGGTGTATGTCAATTATTTGACTCTAGAAACGATATACTCGTAATTCTAAATACTTGATTTAATGTCAACCAAGACCTCATTGTTCTAAATAGGACTTTTATGATGTGTATCTTTGCTACTCTATATTGTAACATATTCTTATGATATTTTTTTTCCCAGAAAGCATTGCATCCCATTGTACTATGCAAATAAATTCTATTCACCATTGATTGATATCCGTGGGTGCATATATATGCATGATTATAGTTACCACTAACGATTTATATGCATGATTATAGTTACAAGATATTCCGCAGCAACGCTTTCTAGTTTTTTACATAACGAAAGTGAAATATTAAATACCCAATGAGAACAATTACTTAATTTGAAAGGATATACTCTTAATTCGAAACACTTGATTCAAGAAAGGATACTCTTAATGAAGGTGTGTGACAAGTATTTGACTCTAGAAACAATATATTATAATACGAAATACTTGATTTAATGTCAACCAGGACCAGTTTAGCTCAATAAAAATTTCCAGGTTTGTAGATCTTGTCGCCTGGCCAATTTTTTAGGACTTGCATGGCATGTTTTAAATTTGATGGGAATTCATAAGCGAAGGCATGACATCGTTAGTGTTGGAGCGGATGATTGAATATGCGCCACACATCCATTGATTTATCCACCTTCGTATGATTTCTCTACTCTATGACTCTTTGTGAGCCTCCATGACATAATTTTTTCACTCCCTAGTCAAATTACAAGACATTTTAGATATTTCGTTGTGGTCTACATATTGGATCGAAACGAATGAACCTACGTACTAAAATGTTTCTAGATACACGCATTTGAGCAAAAAGATAAAATATCTTATAATTTGGAATAGAGAGATACTACTTTTGTTCACTAATATAAATCATTTTAACAAAATAAAACAGTTAGCTAAAAGTTCTTATATTAGTGAAGGGCGCAATTGTTGATGGACGACTTGTTTTAGCGAAATAAAAAACAGAGGGTGCACAGGAATATCACCATCGCACTACAAAACGAACCGAGAACATGTAATTTCTACTCCTGTGCGACATATTGTTAATTGTTTCACCCTTTTCGGCTACAAAACCAACTCGCTCCGCAGTACGACATATTGTTAATTGTTTCACCCTTTTCGAAACTTCGGATGATATACAAATCAGAAGACTACGAAAGGTAGTGACACTACTAAAAGAAAAAAAAAGGCAGTAACACAAACGACGCAGAATCCCCGGTTTGGCTTTGGTGTGTACACGCGACAGTTGGTCGTACCACGAGTCAACGTCGCACTTACCACAGACGCGACGATACAGAATCTCCAGCGCGCTCGCGTCGCCCGGAGCCCCACACGGAACCCGAACCGGCACACGTCGACACGTACCCGAACCGGCGCCCCGCCGCGAGCGATACGACAGCGCGGCACTGCCCCGCGGGCCAGCCACGGAAGAAAGCGAAGGGGCACGCGAGCCGTCGGGGGGAAAATCCGGGGGGCGTATCGCGCGCGCTCGCAGGTCGCAGCAGCACAGGGAAACGCCGCTTTCGTGGCGATCGGGGGCAGATACGGCGCATGTGCAGTGCGACAAAATCCGAAGTCTACCGTGGCCTTCCGAGGTCAGTGATTATTTTATTTTAGAAGTTTGAATATCATATAGTATTATTGAACTTGCTCCTAGCCTATAAGTTAATAGTCAGATTTAGCACGTGCTTCTAGACACTTTATGAGAGTGAAACGTGGGTCATATATATTGAATAAGTGGTAGAGTTTGTAGCTAATTATTGTACATGTGAGCTATATGGCTGACAATAGATGTCATGACACTGTCTTATAGTCAACAACAAGCTATATTATTGAACTTGCTCTTAGAAGGGTAGTGGTACCAGCTCTCAGGGTTTAATGTCTTAGTGTCTCATAACGACGAAATATTCTTTCAGTGGAAGACCAAGAGGTGTTTGTGCTGACTTCGACAATTTCAAGGTCCACCGGGTCAGTCTCGGAGACGCTTATAGGGATAGGGTGTGCGTGTGTTCATAAAGGTGGTGTATGTTCTCTGCGTCTGAAATGTGTTTCTCAAAAAAAAATGTACAATGAATTGTGTAAGTTGTGGGCCACACACACACAAATAACAAAATATGATAAATTTTTGAGTTCTAAAAATATTCACGGCATATACTCGGATCCATACCTTTTCAATTTTTTGTAGCTAATAATATGGAGTACCTCATATTGAGATTTTGCATGTTTGTAGGAATGCGTTATTGAGTACATCTAAACTATTTACATGATTTTTAAATTAAAATAATTTTAAAATTTTCAAAATAAAGAGATCTCCAAAGCTCGGGAGTCAGAAATTCCTAATCGACTAAATAGCTCATTACCTGCAGGCAGTAAAGCTGCAACCGACATGTTTACGGCATCTCTATATGCTTTAAAAAAATTGCCATATAGACTGCTTTAAATAATTTTGCACATTTTTTGCACACAGGGTTGCAAAGTTGAACATTTTGTAGTTTTTGTTTTCTGCATTTCTATTTCTTAGATCATTCAAGATACATTTAACACCATAATTATCTATAAGTTTAAGTCTGGTCACATGCAAGCATTCTTAGGCCATCTGCCGCTACCATGACACTGCCATGTGGGCTCATTTTCCTACTATTCAAGTTGACGTGTGGCCCTGTGTGGCACTCCTCCGTGCGTGTGGTGGAGGTGTGTAGGCGATGCTTTACGCGTCGTTGTTTTCACTGTATCCTCTCTTACTCCCGTCGTACCGCCGTCAGCGCAATCCCCCCTCTCTCCGTCATAAGTGCCCACCACCGCCTCCAATCACAAGGGTTCTAAGATTAAATTGAGCAAAATTATGATAACTACTCAGACTAAAAAACAACGGTTGTTCTGAACGTGGTCATTGTGCCGATCAGCATACCCACATCCTTTTTGCATAGATTGAACCGCTATTTTCTTACATCTACACATGTTAGTAGGACACAACACAAAAAATACGTAGGTGGTGTTTTGGCTCACGAGTACAAATGAACATATTATGAAAAAAAATATAAATAAAATTTAAAATTTAAAAAATTAAGAAAAAATTATGCGTGTGTATCTGGACATTTTGTGTACTTACACAACGTTTCGGGAAAAATACCATTTTATGTGACTTGTGTAAAAAGATAAAAAAATCAGAAATAATTATGTTAGAGCATTTGAATTTGCATTTTTGCATAGGACATAAATAATATTCTTTTTCCAAGAAAGATGTGTGCGTACATAGAATGTCTAAATATACATGCGAATATATTTTTGAACTTTTTGACATTTCGATTTTTTTTAATAATGGGTTCATTTACACCAGTGAACCGAATTGGATTTCTAGACATATTCTGCCTATAGTTTATAGAACAAATAGATGCGAATGCACCCTATTGTGTCATAAAATAAACCAATGTGCGTGTATCGCACATACCACACATTGTCAAACCGTCATGCATGTGGTGCGGCGAAGTGCGCCTATTTTTCTAGTAACATCAAAATGTTGTGGTCTACACCTATTGTTTAGACGGCTGCTACATGCACCTAGACAAGGGTTTGGTCATTATAGTGGGATCTTTTATTTCTTCTTCTTTTTGTTGTAGGGTTATGTCCATCTGTAATGTATTGATGATATCTCGTTGTTGTAGAGACCGGGTATAATTGGTATCCCCGCGATATTAATATACTCTATTTGTTAAAAAAAGATAAACCTAAAACTATCACTCGAATAGCTACTAGGATTGCAACAATAGTCAAAACATTATAATGCAGACCATTTTCTTTTTGTGTTGCATATTTTTTTATCTTATTTATCTTCGACTTGGTTTCATTCGTCTTCATCTTGTGTTCATAAACAATATATGTTTAATTTAGCTCCGTCTACATCCTTTTATTCTTCTATCTTCTTTCTTTCTCCATTTTCATGTTTGGCTCTTGTACTAGCTTGGCTTCTCTTCTACCTTCTTCCTTTCTTTCTCCACTATCTTCGTCTCGTCGACTTCATTATATGGCTCTTCTAGTAGAATCATCTTACCTTCAACACAAAGCTTAAACTCGGACTCCGCAATTACTGTTGTCATAGCTACATCGAGAACCTAGAAATATCGTAAATTGACATTTTTCCTAAAAATCCCCAAATCAAATGAACCATAACCCTAGAAAAGTATACCTTGTCTAAGTCCATATCATTGTTGGCACCTATGTGGGGCTCGATGTCCTCGTTCTTGGTCCACTATGTCATGGAGCATGTAGGAGGAGACAAGGCAGTGAGCGGTGGTGGCTTTGGCCAGGGCTCTAGTTGGCGATGGAGGAGCATGGGCAGGGCTTCTCAAGACCGGTGGTGGAGGCTCCGGGAGTTGCTTCCATGCCTCATACTAGGACGAGATGAGGGTAGGGCATAGTAATCACCCGAACAACGACAATGCGCATATGCAAGGAGTGCCAACTGACGCTAGCAATGGGCATGAGGGGCCCTCTGCACACAATTTCTAATGGACCGGTCATGGGTGAGTGGTAGTGGCAACGGTGATGTGAGCACCGGTGGTGAGGAAAGAGGGGTCACGGATGTGGGACGACTAATACATGCACCTGTGAAAAAGGGGCTTCAAGCCCGACATTTGCAGTGCAAAATACATTTTACAAGATCTTGTAAACTCTTTTTGGGATGGGATAGGGCTTTTGTGAATCCAATTGTAATTCTTGCCCTTAGATTGATTGGATCATTTTATGGGATTATATAGTACTAGTAGAGTTGGTAGCCAAGGCAAATAGATTACATTTTAGGAAATAATAAAAGCTAATTATGTTATATGTCGTGTTTGATTCAGTTTTTCTTGAGTCGCTCGGTCATGTCCTTCTTGTACACCTATAACACCCCTACACACACAGCAGGGCTGGTCTTGGGGAGGGTCTGGAGGGGCAGCTGCCCCGGGCCCGAGAAAATCAGGGGCCCTTCCTAGGTATTTGCTCTATATATGGACCAATATAGATCCCCGAAAAACAAATAAAACTGCAGTTTTGTGTTATAGATTGGGCCATAATAATAGACTGGCCTCGTTTGATGGACGCATTATGATTACATATGTGCGAGTTTCGATCGACCGTCCTGATCGCAATTGGATCCATTAACCTTCCGTAGTTATATAACTCCTTGTCTGAAATCCTCGATTGGAAACATGACTACAGCTTGTCCTTGTTCGTCGCCTTTGACCTCTCCTCTTGAGTCTCTACTCTCTTGATCGTAAATTCTGAAATTGCTTCCGGCTACAGGTTGATCCTTTCGTCAATCGTTTCCCAAGGACATCCACGTAGAAGGTATGTTTCTCCCAAATCTCCATGGATTTGAGGGCTAGTTTGTGATGTCCTAATTTAGTTCTGATTAGTATATCTTGATTTAATTCCAAGGCTAGTTAAATGGTGTTATTTCTAAGTTAAGTGTTATGACGTTTACTTTGCAGGATAAATCAATGTATGCTACGAAGATTTTTTTTTGTTCGTCAGGGAGACGGATTGCTATTATAATATTTCTATCGCTTATAAGATCTTATTTCATATGTCCGTGACTGTTGCATCAGCTAAAAAAATCTTTTCAAAGTTGAAATTATTGAAAAACTGTGTGAGATATGTAATGTCTCAATAGAGGTTAATGGTTTGACAACTTTATGCGTCAAGAAGAAGTTATTGGACAAGATTGATATTGATTCCATCGTAACTTTGACTCTAGAACTATATGGAATTTTTTAAGGTAAATTGTAAACATTATTAGTTTCATATGAATATTGCAATTAGGTATGCTTGAAAACTTTATTTTCATCATTTTATACATATATATAACATAATAGGGCCCTAAATTTTAGTTTCGCCCCGGGCCCGGGAAATCTCAGGACCGGTCCTGACACACAGACACACACGGAATGGGAGCATGAGCTATTGGGAATATGCCCTATATGCAATAATGTATGATGTAATTACCAATGTATTTATAAAGTTATTAAGTTGTCCTTGTATGAACATATGATATGTATCATTGAATATGTGATTCAGTTGTCGAACTATATATTCAGGTTGTTCATACTTGATTATCCTTAGTCGTCAAGGTTATGCTAGACACACAACTTAGACTAATATAAAAGTCAACAGATGACTCGGTTCCACTTTTCATGGGCATGATAATGCTATTCTGGCTTACACGGATTCAATTTAAGAGTTTAGCGAGTCAGACTGACCCATATTGAGATACAACGAGTAAGTCGTCATTTGTATGTCTCAGTCAATGTAATCCTTAGACCTGAGGTTGTCGCACAATTCGAGTTGTGGATCAACCGACTTAGATTCTATTAAACGATGTTCCATCACATGATAGTTATAAAGGCAGAGTTCAGGTCGGCTGAGAATTAAACTGCGTGATGTGGATAACTGAGATAGGATTTTGTCCCTCCGACTAGAGAGATATTGTTTGGACCCTCTCAGGTGATATGACTAGGAAAGCATGGCCATGTCCAACTCGGTTAAGTGTTAACTAGGATGATTGACTAAGAGTTAGTTAGATGAATCACATATCACGGATCGAGAAGAGAATTGAGTTATTAAAGGATGACGATAATTCTCCTATAGCTCGACAAGATATATCATGAGGCAAAAGAGACTTGGACGTAAGTCACACTGAAAGGTATGTTGTCATGACTCTATGGTACTTAGGAGTCGGCATGTTCTGCTAGGAGCTACTACCGATTGATCGATTGTGAGTCATACTCCAATTGTGTCAAGTTACCATGAGCATGTGGGTCACACACTTAAGAGTGGGATCTAGTCGGATGTGAATCCGACTAAGAAGTATGTCATTCGGGTTGGACTCGAACCAGACACAGACTAAGTTAGTGATTTGGACTCGTAGTGACCAGCATAGGACTTTAGTGAATGGGCCACGGGTGTTGTGTAGTCCACGGTCACTCCCTATATAGAGTGGAGCACAGGATGTGCAAGGGATACAGTTAGGTGCTTCCATGTGTTGGAAACCCTAGTCCCATTTAGTCCAGCCACTGTACCGGACCTAGTTGCCCATTGTCGGTGCTCCTTCTCGCACGTGAGGATACCGACAAAGGTGATTCACGTTCAACACTTCAACGATTGTGGGACTGTACTGCTTAAATGCGCTTCATCGATAATCTGCACATGCACGTCTAGTGGTAATCCTCGTGGACTTTTACCTTAGCTAGATCTTGGAAGTTCTACATAGAAAAGTTTTTGTTTATCTCTACGCGACCTAACAGGAGCATGGAAGACGTTCATGCTGGAGCGGAATTTAGTGAATATAGTCAATGACAACCCTTCTTTGAAGATGTCAACATATTGAGAAGACAAGACATGGAGAATGCGAACATCTTAAAAAGCAACATGCTCACGAACAAAATCAAGGTCGATCTCCACATTCTTGGTACGTGGATGATGAACCGGGTTTGTTGAGAGGTAGAAGGTGGAGATGTTATCGCAATAGACGACATGAGTAGGAGGGGTGTGCTACTCATTTGTAGGAGCGGGTGTGCCTTTACTAGAGGTGGAGTGTACGATGTTGGTGCAAGAAGTGGGGCAATGTGCGATGGTAGGATGATGGGAAAATCGTCTAGAAATGAAAGATCAGTGGTTGTAGGGGGAGGTGGGGATTGTTTGGTGAATGGTAAGGTGTTCTTGTCAAAAATGACATGGCAAGAGATGATGATTTTATTTGTGGGGAGATAAAGACAATGATACCCGCGTTGGTTGCAGGGGTACCCGGGGAATATACACGCGGTCGTGCATGGAGCTAGTTTGTGTGGTTCTATACCAGAGAGGTTGGGATAACAAAGACAACCGAAAATGTGTAAATGGTCAAGGGGTAGAGGTAGGCCACGAAGAACCTCATAAGGTGTATGATGCTTTAGGGTTTACTAGGTGTAGGTTGAAGGTGGTTGTGTGAAGATATTCAACCCAATAGGTATGGGGCATATTGGCTTGAACAAGAAGGGGACACACCATATTATTGGTAGAGTGAATGAAACGTTCGGCTTAGGTGTATGGGAAAGTGATGCAAAGGGTGTCCTCCCTATTCGACACCATCATAACTGAAGCTTGTGTGAGAGCAAACACGGGAGCTCGAGGACTTCGCCAGCTACTCCCCTAGACTAGGTTTCAGGTTCAGTTGTATTGTGCGGCGTTGGTCCTTCTTGGGACTGCATATAACCTTCTTTTCTAGCAATGCATGAAAATGCAAAAAAAAATGTTTCTGCTGAAAAAAACCTTCAGGAAGGGATCGTCGCACGTGAGCCGGTGATGACGTATCTAGCCATAGATCGATCTCGAGATTTTTCACGCCAAAAGCTGAACTTCACGCCATCAACTTTGATATAGCCTGATTAGGGATTTTGTGATCATGTCTGTAAATCAAGACGTGCGACGGGTAAAAGAAAAGACAGTGCTTGGTAGTAGTAGTAGTGGAGCACAACACGTGGGCAACCAGCAGCATCGGAGTTGGGCTTCTTCAGCTAGAACCGACGAAACAATAGGACAAGCAAGGTGCGCACGAGAGCCGCCTATCCCCAACCTCCCGTAGGCCGCCACCCCGACTCCGGCGCCCAGTGCCGGCGCCCACCCATCCTCGCCATCGGCCTCCCCGGAAACGGCGCCCACCACCATGGCCTCCCCTTCCCCCTCCCCCAGCAACGAGGTGACCGGCCTATGCGGAAGAGAGGACAGGTGGCGTGGGGGACGGGACTCCGACTCTGACGAGTCCCCGCGCTCCTACCGGGAGGCGCTCACCGGCGAGCAGGTGATGGAGAGGCAGGAGGCCTCCCGCACGCGTGAACCACGGTCGGAGGTCCACAGCGAGCCACCATCGACAATCTGGACAACTCGGACGACCCAATCGAGGAGGACATAGGGGCGACATGGGAGCTCCCCAAGAAGAAGTCGCCTCGTGGTCGACGCGCAGGTAAGAAGGTGACGGCGAAGGCGGCACGCCCAGTATGTGCAGTTGGCGTCTTTGCAGCTTTCGACGGTCTGTGCCTCCTCTGCTCGGAACCAGACCACCACGCCGCGGAGTGCAAAACAGGGCCGGTCTGCCACCGCTGCGGTAGGGAGGGGCACATGACTAGGGAGTGCCACCTGTTGGGTTCGCAGCATAGAAAACAAAAATTTTCCTACGATGAGAACTATACGCCAAGATCTATCTACTAGATACAAGCAACGGGTGGATATACATCCATAGAGAACTTACCCTCGAAGACAACAAAGCTCTGTTAACGAGTTGGAACTCGTGGATGATGTAGTCGTACACTTGCCGATCTCAAGATCGTGATGAAGTCCAGCAGGTCCGGCTCCAACACGTCCATCAGATCCAGCTCCAGCAAGTCCAGCACCACCAAGTCCAGCACCACAAAGCAGCGGTGCATCCATGATCGCACACACGTCCGGTACCCCGACAACCTCCATCCCTCGCTCCAGCAAAGCAGCGGAAGCAGCAACTCCTTTCCAGATAAAGCCACCGGGAACATGTATCTCGCTAATCCGAGACCATGGGGAATAATACTAGAGGGGGAGAGAGATCCTTCACGAGGAGGTGTGAGAATGAAGGTGTGATAGGGGGGCCTTTTATAGGAGGAGGGGAGGGTGTCCCTTCACCTCCCCCATTCATGTGGTGGTAACCCCCTCCACATTAAAAGGCCCCTTCACATTCTCTTTTAAAGTCTCCACTTTAAAATGCTCTCTTATTTAATAAAACTCTTTTATTAATTTTATTCAGAATTTTGTTAATTACTTTAATTAACAAACATTCACATAAAAACCCCTGCAACATTTCAATATTACATGCAGAACCAATTTCAACAATTTCACCTGAAACAGTTTCGGTGTCTATTGAAATAATTCTAGCGCTTTCTTAAATCTTTATCTGAAACATATTTGCTCCAAATGGTGTCGGTATCCCTTAAGTGTGTCACCTTACGGTTCGCGAATAATGCAGACATGCTCGAGACCCCTCTCCGATCAATAATCAGCAGCGGGACCTGGAGATCCGGACTGACTCCCACATATTCAACGATGACTCTTGTGATCGTGTGAACCTTTAACGTCGTAACTAAATCCCTTTGTCTCGCGATATATTACATGTCGAGATTTGATTATTGGCATCCAAATACCTAGTTTGAGCTCGTTACCGACATGGACTCTTTTCTCGTTCCCGTGATATAACATTCTAGTGATCACATCACTTGCTTGCAAGCTATTTCAATGTGATATCACCGAGAGGGCCTAGAGTATATATATCCATCATCGGGATGGACAAATCCTACTCTTGATCCATGAGCCTCAACATAACACCTTCGTAGCACTAAACCCACCTTTATAGTCACCCTGTTACGGTGTGACGTTTGATGTTATCAAGATACTCTTCTGGTGTTAGCAATTAACATGATCTCATGGTCTAAGGACTAAGATTACTTCGTATGATGTTATAGCAATATAAACATAATGAATCTGATCGTAATGCTATACTTCGGATGAATGTTCATCACATCATTCCACCAATGTTGTGACCTCGTTATTAACAACATCCAATGTCCATGATCAGGAAACCTTGATCATCTTGTTAATCAACAAGCTAGTTTATATGAGAGGCAGTACTAGGAACTTTGTATTTTGTTTATTAAACACACATGTATTAACTTCTCCAATTAATTTAATTATAGCATGCAAAATAAACATTTATCATAAACATGGAATAAGATAATAACCACTTTATTATTGCCTCTCGGGCATATTCCCTTCAGTCTCCCGCTTGCACTAGAGTCAATAAGCTAGTTTAAAAAAACTTTGCGTATTGAACACCTATGGCTTTCTGGTGTTGCATATACGCGATTTCTAGTGGTTAACATAATCTCCGGATCTGACAGTTTTAGGTCCGTGTGTATTTGCATGTCTTTGCGTCTTACGCATCACTCATCTTCAAATAAGATGGCATTGTATAAATTTGGTCCTTTGGTGAGACCTTTAGTTCGTTTGGGTTAAAATATGTTGATATTATTGTCATACAATATATCTTCATAGTATTAGCCCACTTTGAACCACACCTAGTTTGATAACAAACTACATAACACAAATGCCCTCCTTTACTGCTACTATAGCAGTCATATACTTACCCTTTTGTTGTAGTATCCGTCACAATGTTTCAACTTTGGAACTCATCCAAATCCATCATGGAACATCCTTTCCATTACATTGTGCCACCCATAGTCTAAATTGAGATAAAGCAATTTAGTTTTGTATCTTGTGATAAAACTAGTATCAATGTAACACTTTACAATGAACTTCTTTTAATTATTTGTCACTTATACATGATATATTCTTAGTTCTTCCAAAGCTCATAAGAATATCTTTACTATTGTCCAATGATCATCTTATGAATCATTCTGGTATGTTCTCATAACATTTAGAGCATAGGACATATCTGGATATATACATATCACGGTATAATCGATCAAAATCTTCATGTGATTTTACTCACCAAGTGTTGAAACACTTGAATCTTGATACAATCCTTTCCATGCAGCAAGAACCTTTCTTGTTGTTTCCATATTGAACCCTTTCAATATCTCATATATGTATGTCTGGCAAAACCATGTTAGCGTCTCAATCTATCCATATAGATATTGATGCCAAATATTCCGGTTTTCCCCAAGTCTTTCATCGAAATCTTATTTTAATGAAATTATTAACTTGTGTTAATACAAGATACATCATTTCCAATAAACAATATGTCCTCTACATAATGTATTAAAAATATGTCTCAGCGCTCCCACTTAATTTCTTGCAAATGCAAGCATCTTCATCATCTCCGATGAATTTAAACTCTTTTAACAGTTTCATCATGGTGAAGATTCCAACTCCGCTATGCTTACTTCAACTATTGAAGTTTGCATGCCCTTTTAGCACCCTTTGAATTAACAAAACCCTTCGGACCATGTCATGTACATGTCCTAGGTAACCGTTCTATTAGAAGAACCTTGTTCTGTTTATTCAACTACCATATACCAAATTATATGTAGTGGTTGCTACATTAATCCGTCAAGACTATATATCGCTATGAAAGATCAAATTTTGTCATAGTCAACTCCTTGAACATTGCCGTAAACTTCTTTCCGACATGTCGACTATTTCATAGATGTTAAACATCCATGTCTATTTCTTTATAGATCCAAACACGACCGATAGTCTTTACGCCTTTTCAGAGGGTCTTCCAAGTTCAGAAACTTGATTCTCGTGTATGGATACTATCATAGATTCTATGACTTCTAGTCATTTTATGGAGTCGGGGCCCATCATCGCTTCTTTTCATGTAGTTGGTTCATCATTGTCAAAACAATAACGACTTGCTTATCAAATCACACTATTTGATTCTTATCGACCCAAACGGTTCAATAGGAACTCTAATCTCCTAGATTACAACCTTTGTAATCACGGGAGCCATGAGCATTGTGGCCGCCACCAGGACACTTTCCGGCGCTGCGCTACTTAGCACATATAGCTAAGGTTCAACAACCTTATCAAAGTTCTATTGTCCTCCCACTTAAATTTTCGTGAAAAATTCCTTCTCAAGGAACTTGATGTTCCAAATAACAAACTCTTTTGTCCTCGGTGTTTTGGAGAAATTCCCAACAAATTCTTTGGGATAACCTACAAAGACGTGCTTATTCGAATTTTATTGTAAACATTTTACTTATGCATAGCAAACCAAAATTTAAGAAAATACAATTCGGGTTTTATCCCAAACCATAACTTATATGGTGTCATTTCAACGGATCACGATGGCGCTCTTTTTAGTGTAAAAGCGGTAGTCTCTAAAGCTTCAATCCTTAAATCATAATGGCAGTTTTATAAATGACACCCTTGATCTTACCATGTCAAACATGGTTTGATTTCATCTCTCGAATATGCCATACTCCTATGGTTTATCGGAAAACACAAATCATGGAACAATTCCTCAAATCTTAAGTGTTTTGCTAAACATGTAACTCAAATATCTTCCTTTATAATCAAATCATAAACTCTTTATTTTCTTGTTACAATGATTTTCCACTTCATCTTGAAAGTCTTTGAACAATTTTCAAATGTTTCATACTTCTTCCTTATTAAGTAAATATATAGATATATTCACTTAAATTTCTGGAGAAAGCATATGAAGCAAAAAGATCCATCACATATGGCTACACATAATGGACTATGCACATCAGCATGTACAATTTCCAGTAAGCTAGTCATCCGTTCCTCTTTGGCCTATGAACGGAGTTTCAATTATCTCGAGGAAAGTCTCACAAGCGTCAATTGATCAAAATCAAAGACTCCAAAAATCCATCAACATGGAGTTTCTTCATGTTTTCTTTCCAATATAATTTAAATAGCGATGTCACTTCATAAGTGATCTTTCAATCATTTGTCTTGTGACATTTTAGCAATAGTGTTTATGGATGTGATTTCTCCCACTAGACTTGTGAAAGTTCATCCATCCTTTATGGAATACGGTAATTATTTGAACAACCATTGTTCTCATAATACCGGAACAAAATAACAATTATTAAAACAAATCTTGAAGGCTAGGTTTGATGACAACAAAAAACACAATAACACTTTATTTGTTTTCGATGAACATCATCACTTATTCTCTTGCTAGTTACTTAGGCCATTGCAGTTCATGAATTGCGTTATCCTGTATGACACTTCATACCAATCAATTTGGTATCCAATACCTAAGAACCACATTGTTTAACAAGCGAGGAATACAACCATAACATGTATATCTTCTATATACCTAAGTTGGACATCTCCAACTTTTTCTTTTCTGCCAAATATTTTATAGATTCTCTTTCAGCATTTCCTTTTCCTTTTAAAAGAATCTATCGACATCAATAGTGGTGTCATTCACATGACACATAGTACAAAGCATATATAGTCAAACACTAATACCTTTGGACTTGCACTTTGAAGTGGATCACCATCATCAAATGTTTGGCATTCTTTCAAAAATCCATTCTTTAGTAATCTTTTAGTGTAGTAAACATTTTACTTACATCTTCTATTCGTCCTTATCATGACAACTTTCATGATCAAGCTACTATAGCCTGTAAGGAAGAATCGCGAGTATAATGTTAGTTCCCAAAACCTTTTTGGGAGATCCGGATGCTTAGCATATCCATCCTTCACAAATTATCATACAATATGAGAACATGTATTTTGCTAAATTATACTTTATCATAATGCAACCAAAAACATTGTTTCAGATATCACAATATCTTTCACACATGATGGTTCCTGAAACAATTTTAGCTCCTATATAATCTTGATATTAAAACAACTTTTGAATATCAATAATCATGGAGGCAAACATGATATTTTAGATACTAACATTGGAATTCTTACTCTTGATTTAATACTACTTATTAAACTTCATGGAGTAAATAGAGTTTGCTGAAAGTTTGCAATAGGACTTATAAACTTTAAATTGACATTCAAAACAATACGATACCAGTTCGTAAAGTAAATATCCAGAATTCTATAGTTCTATTATCTCAATTAAAACTAAGCATAAGGTAGTGAACAAACGCCAATGACTACAACAAATTATGCAAATTAACTTTGATTTAGTTTATGACAAATTGAGTTCGACTAATCCAAATTAGAAATGAACTCCCACTCAAAAATGACATCCCTTGTGCCTTTTTGGTGATTACATGAACCAAATCCACTACACCAAGTCCGATCATCACGTGAGTCGGTATAGCTTCAAAGGCGAGCATCAATATGGCCATCATATCAACTATATGACTCATGCTTAACCTTTCGGTCCATGTTCCGAGGCCATGTCTGTACATGCTAGGCTCGCCAAGTAAGAACCTAAGTACTCGCGTGTGTAAAACTGTCTTACACCCGTTGTATGAAAGCGTAGAGTCGAGTACACCCGATCATCACGTGATGTCTCGAAACACGATCCATAGAACGGTGCATACTTAAGGAAGAACACATTTTTATCTTGATATCTAAATGAGGGATCATCTTAAAATGCTACTAAAACGCCAAACTAGCAATATAAGATGCAAACATCTAATGTGTAAAGTGAGATGATATGGTCCATGCATTTGATCTCTATCATATGCATCATGGTATGATCTCTATCATTCCTTTGTGTGTAAGGCCAAGGTCTATGGAACTTACACGTTAGGTGTGTTGTAAGAGTATCTATCATACATCTACTTACAACATTACCATATCATGACACTAGCCCAACAACGATCTAAACTAGACGCCTCTAATTTATCCATTGCAAGTTTTACGTGGCTTAGGGCTTTCGGAGATAGAACCGGTCTTACCTACGAACATGAACCACAACGAGGATAACCAAGTTATTAGCAACTCGTTGTAAATCATATATTGACTATAGTAGGAGAGGCAGACACCCGCCAGCCACTTATGCAAAAAAAGTTGCATGTCAGTCGTGGAACCGTCTCATGTACGATGACATGTAAGGTTGGTCCGGGCCGCTTCATCCCACTATGCCACCAATATCCAAAATACATGAAAGAAACATTAACATGATCATCATCGCCCACATATAAACATATGTGTACTACCCGTGCAAAGCACCTACGCATAGATCAGGCTCTGATACCACTGTTGGGTTCGCAGCATAGAAAATAATTTTTTTCCTACGATGGGAACTATACGCCAAGATCTATCTACTAGATACAAGCAACGGGTGGATATACATCCATAGAGAACTTACCCTCGAAGACAACAAAGCTTTATTAAAGAGTTGGAACTCGTGGATGATGTAGTCGTACACTTCCCGATCTCAAGATCGTGATGAAGTCCAGCAGCTCCGGCTCCAGCACATCCATCAGATCCAGCTCCAGCAAGTCCAGCACCACCAAGTCTAGCACCACAAAGCAGTGGTGCATCCATGATCGCACACACGTCCGGTACCCCGACAACCTCTGTCCCTCGCTCCAGCAAAGCAGCGGAAGCAGCAACTCCTTTCTAGATAAAGCCACCGGGAACATGTATCTCGCTAATCCGAGACCATGGGGAATAATACTAGAGGGGGAGAGAGATCCTTCACGAGGAGGTGTGAGAATGAAGGTGTGAGAGGGAGGCCTTTTATAGGAGGAGGGGAGGGTGTCCCTTAACCTCCCCCATTCATGTGGTGGTAACCCCCTCCACATTAAAATGCCCCTTCACATTCTCTTTTAAAGTCTCCACTTTAAATGCATTAAATTTCTCCAAATTTAATGCTCTCTCATTTAATAAAACTCTTTTATTATTTTTTTCAGAATTTTGTTAATTACTTTAATTAACAAACATTCACATAAAACCCCTGCAACATTTCAATATTACATGCAGAACCAATTTCAGCAATTTCACCTGAAACAGTTTCGGTGTCTATTGAAATAATTCCAGCGCTTTCTTAAATCTTTATCTGAAACATATTTGCTCCAAATGGTGTCGGTATCCCTTAAGTGTGTCACCCTACGGTTCACGAATAATGCAGACATGTTCGAGACCCCTCTCCGATCAATAATCAGCAGCGGGACCTAGAGATCCGTACTGACTCCCACATATTCAACGATGACTCTTGTGATCGTGTGAACCTTTAATGTCGTAACTAAATCCCTTTATCTCGCGATATATTACATGTCCGAGATTCGATCATTGGCATCCAAATACCTAGTTTGATCTCGTTACCGACATGGACTCTTTTCTCGTTCCCGTGATATAACATTCTAGTGATCACATCACTTGCTTGCAAGCTATTTCAATGTGATATCACCGAGAGGGCCCAAAGTATATCTATCCGTCATCGGGATGGAAAAATCCCACTCTTGATCCATGAGCCTCAACATAACACCTTCGTAGCACTGAACCCACCTTTATAGTCACCCTGTTACGGTGTGATGTTTGATGTTATCAAGATACTCTTTTGGTGTTAGCAATTAACATGATCTCATGGTCTAAGGACTAAGATTACTTCGTATGATGTTATAGCAATATAAACATAATGACTCTGATCGTAATGCTATACTTCAGATGAATGGTCATCACATCATTCCACCAATGTTGTGACCTCGTTATTAACAACATACAATGTCCATGATCAGGAAACCTTGATCATCTTGTTAATCAACAAGCTAGTTTATATGAGAGGCAGTACTAGGAACTTTGTATTTTGTTTATTAAACACACATGTATTAACGTTTCCAATTAATACAATTATAGCATGCAAAATAAACATTTATCATAAACATGGAATAAGATAATAACCAATTTATTATTGCCTCTCGGGCATATTCCCTTCACCACCTACCGCGGCCGCGCACCCCACGGATGGCGGCGACGAACCAGCTTGCAAGAGGCCGGCGAATGGAGCTCGGGGACCTCCGGCAGTGCGACGCGAGCGGCAGCCTACCTAGCAGGAGCGGCATGCACCAAGGCAGGCGCAAAACGGCGCGCGCCCACCTGCCCGTGCTGCGGCGTGTGGGCATGGAACTGCCATGGCTGTTGATGGGGGGCAACGACACATCGCTAGACAAGACCACCGGCAGGCGCCGCCACAGGATGGGGTGCATACGGCTGCTCAACCTATGCAGCAGGTACGGCGCCAGAACACGTAGCCCGCCGCGGGCGCACTCACGGTGGCCAACCATTCTCTTCCCATCATGCCGGCCCTGGAAGTGCGTGGGGAGGAGCGCATGATGGTACCCCCCTTGCCATTGGTGAATCATGTCGACACCAACCCCCGCTCCACCCGTGATGCCGACACCCAGATCGCACCGTCGCTGACGGCCATTGGAGGCAAGCTCGCAAGGAGGCCGGCTCGGAGTGCGGTCATCTTTACGTGGACGACAGAGGTAGAGGAAGCTAAAGTGGCGCTCGAGAGCACTCTGGTTGGCGTGTTCGTGGGCACGCAAATGGATGCACCACCGACAGAGGTGGCGAACGCGATCATGGCAAGGTACAACCTGCTACCTGAGGTCTTCTCAGTCCATCGTCTTGGACAAGCCAACCTCCTCATCTACTTTGTCGCTCGGGAAGATCGGAACCGTGTTCTCGGCAACAAGTTCGTGTAGAGCCCATATTTTCGGCTAATGGTCAAGCCATGGTCTCGATGCACAAATACCACTAGCGGCAGCCTCGGCGTCCACGTCAACCTTGAGATCGAGGGAATTGCAGGAAATGCCTGGAGCATGGCAGCAGCGGAATCCATCCTTGCGCCGAATTGTTGGGTCGAGAGGCTTGATCCTCTTACCCGCTCTAGGGATGACATGGAGACCTTTAGACTCTTGGCTTGGTGTCTGGACCTAGCGCTAATCCAGAAGAAGTCGACTTCCACATGGTGCAGGACGCTGGCCTGCCGCCTGCAGAGACGATGGAGGTGTCGGAACACACGGTGATCCCACCATAGATACCGACACTGGTTCATCCCCTCATCATGCATGTGACGGAATTCACGGATTACAGGATCCACCCTCCAAACACTGGCTCTGGTCCAACTCCGGGATGGCTAGCCACACGCAGATATGGCTATGAGCCAGGGAGGCCGAACATGCTGCCAAACAGTGGCATGGCCGCCGGCGCTGGCAACAGCGTGGATGGCGCGTCTGGCGCATATGGTGCGGGCCATCCGAATGGAGGTGGGGCCAGCCACTCCCAGTCGAGGACGTGGCACGCGTCCGCTTACGAGATCGGTCAGCGGTCCAAGTATCAAAGGCGGCGCCGCGGTCGCCAAGCAGGCAAGCGTGTGGGGTGTGCGGGTGACGGCATCAACAGATCGTGTGGCGCTAGGCCGTTGCCTCCTGCCAACTCGTTGGGCTGCCCGGTGGGGCTTGCGGCTAGGGAGGGACAACCCGATCCATCTCCTCCCTATTCCATAGCCAACGAGGTGGTGGGGACAGCTGGTGGCGCTGTGTCGATTTTGTCTATAAGCCAAAAGCATAGACAGAAGAAGCAAAAGCGCAAAAGGGAAAATTGCATTGCGAAAGCTGCCACCGCCTTCGCTGCTAGTGCCATCCCCACCATCCTTGTGACCAACAGCAAGGGAGCAGCTGTTCAAAATAGGCTGGTAATCACCACCACCCTCCCCAACATGCTGATGCTAGAAGGACCACTTGTCAGCGGTTCCACTTCGCTTTTGATCTGGCGGCTTCTAGTAGCACTGCACATCTAGAGGGTGAGATGGGAGCTAGACTGGCTACTCAATCTGTAGCATCGCTTCTAGCCCCCTCCTGTACCGAGGACTACGAGGTTGCTCCTGAAATAGGCCAGAACCGGACGACAGCAGGCCCCGACAAAAGTGAGCCCAGCCACCAACAACAACTGATCCCGACCCATGCTGAGATAGAGACTGTGTTTCTAGAGTCAAGGGACACGAATGGTTTGGCAGCTGGGCTGGAATCCAATAGGCCAGAACCATCCTCACTAGAGAATGCCAGCCCATTGGGAATGACGAGGCACTTATTCTAGCCGACATACGAGACTGCTACGGCACACGAGGGCACCCCCATTCGCTTGTGCCTGTCATTGCAGACATGCCTATACATGCACCAGCGCCTGCGATGGCTGGTTTGACTCTCTCGACGTTTAAGTACAAGACCCCCTATCCACTTCGTCGGCAGGCATGCTACGACGCCACAGACTCCAGGAGCTAGGGCACCCATGCAGGCGTGGCCAAGGACCTTGGGGATTTCTTGGCTGCTGCCAAGCTACATGCCGACACACTCCTAAAGGCCCCGCCGGTGCAACGACGTCTCATGGCTCTCAACTTCCAACCGAGACGCAGTTCCCGGATCACAGGACAGCCGGGAGGCCTAAACTCGGAGTAGAAGGCTATTTGTAACCTCATGCGGAAACTAGGGCTCATTTCAGGTGACAAGGCACCCTCGGAGGCTACCTTGGAAGCGTACCACAAGGTGTTTGAGACGCCCCTCACGGATGATCTCATCGAGGCGGTGGGCGTGCTCTATGGGTGGACCTTGTCCGCGATTAGAGGATGTACCATGCCTCTGCCGGAGATGATGGGTGGTCGCCTCATGGTGGCTTGACCCACTGATCTCCACCCAGGTGAAAAACGGTTCTGATGTTGTACGAACCTATGGTGCTAGTGTGTAGCGTGCGTGGTCTTAATGATCATGCTCGTCGCACAGGCGTGAGGAGTGTTGTAGGCACAACATGTGCGTCCATTGTATGCATGCAGGCAACCAAGCTAGCTGTTGTAACACCTAACATTGTTATGGAAACCTTAGGGGCGGATTTTGATGCTTATTTCTGCTTGTCAGCGACCAATGCGAGGGGTGGTATTATAGTAGCTTGGAAAAGCAGGGTGGTGCAGCTTGGCAGCGCACATGTGGACATCAATAGCATTACAGCTAGGGTGACCCCTCCGGGTGGGATACCCTGGTGGATAACTTGCATTTATGGCCCACAGGAGGATGCGGACAAGATCGCCTTCCTCTCGAAGCTACGAGAGGTTAGGAGGATCCACACAGGACCATGGGTCCTCTGTGGAGACTTTAACATGATCTACCGCGACGAGTACAAGAACAACGATAACCTTCATAGACGCATGATGGGTCACTTCAGGATATTCGAGAACGACTGCACGCTGAAGGAAATCTACCTCCATGGCAGGTGACGAGGGGTAACCTCGGAAATGTCCATGGTGAAGGACTTAAGGTTTCCTGGAAAATAGAACGCTGGGGATTTCGTCGGATGTCAGGAAAACAATGGAGTCAAAGTCGCCTGAATATTTGGGAATCGCACTATTACAAGTTGCCTGGGAGTTTTCGGTACCCTCGCTTGGGCTTTTCCCGTCCTATATATAATAGGTCGGGTCTCAAAGCTGTATGCGGATAGGTTTCACATACGCGTAATTACAATACCAACACAATGTCGGTTCATAGTCTCTTTCCTAATACAATCAAAGTCTTTGTCGGTTGCTTCATTGGCCTATCATCTGAAATCTTCATGGGTCGGAAGCCTTTTACCCAGTATAGGGTAGCAAATCATAAGCATCTGAGTAATCATACCTATGTCAGCAGGAGATACACTTGGTCGAATGAGAAAGATCCACTGAAGCTCGTGAGACTAGATAGGGTGTTATGTACGACTGATTGGGACGACCTGCACAACAGCTGCTCATTGCGTTGTTTATCGTCGGTCATCTCGGACCACTGTCCCTTGCTCCTGGATTGCACACCTATGGCGGCAGGTCGGAAGCGCTTCCAGTTTGAGCAATTTTGGATGAAGCTGGACGGCTTCCAAGACGTGGTGGAATCTGTGTGGACATCCACCGATGGAGACCCTGACCCCTACCATCGCCCTGTCGCTAAGATGAAGTGCACGACACGCCAACTCATGAGTTGGGCGGACAAGAAGGTAGGGACGGTGAAGCTGCAGCTCATGATAGCGCGGGAAGTGGTGTACCGCCTGGATATCGCTATGGAATCCAGACAGCTCACCATGGATGAGCGTGTGCTTCGCGCTAAGCTTAAGCGCACATACCTTGGTCTAGCCTCCCTAGAGCGCACGATGGCGCGACGACGCACTAAGGTGGCATGGTTAAAGGGACGCGAACACGACATTCTTTCACCAGCACACTTCCTACTGGAGACAGAAGAATGTGATCCATAGCCTCCAGGTTGATGGCACGGTCGTAGTCGACCATGCCGCCATGGCAGAAGCTACATACAGACACTTCCAAGAGCTATTAGGAACTGCGGTAGACCGTGAGTACTCGCTGCACCTAGATTTTCTAGGCACACATGCGAAGGACTTGTCAGAATTGGATGCGCCCTTCACAGAGGAAGAGGTGTGGGATGTGATTAGGCGACTACCTCATAGTAAGGCGCTGGGTCCGGATGGCTTCACGGCGGAATTCCTCCAATCTTGCTGGCAGACGATCAAGGTCGACTTTATGTCAGCCTTCGACAAGTTCCATTCCATGAGTGCGCACGGATTTCAAGGACTCAACCAAGCCTTGATAATTCTGTTGTCCAAGAGGAGTGATGCAGCATCCCTAGGAGATTACCGTCCGATTAGCTTGATCCATATCTTCGCCAAACTGGCGGCAAAGGTGTTGGCATCATGGCTTGCCCTTAGACTGGGCGCCCTGGTTGACCTGAACCAATGCGCCTTCATTCAGAAGCGCTGCATTCATGATAATTTCATGTTGGTTCAGCAGACGGCACGTTACTCCATAGGCTCAAGGAGCCACGAGTCATGTTCAAGCTAGACATTGCTCGAGCTTTCGATTCGGTATCATGGGCGCTGTTGTTTGAGGTACTACAGAGAGTAAGGTTTGGCCCTAGATTCAGGGAACTAGTGGCTATCCTCCTCTTGACGGTGAGGCTCAAGGAGCCACGAGTCATGCTCAAGCTAGACATTGCTCGAGCTTTCGATTCGGTATCGTGGGCGCTGCTATTCGAGGTACTACAGAGAGTAGGGTTTGGCCCTAGATTCAGGAACTAGTGGCTATCCTCCTCTCGATGGCGAGCACACGGGTGATGCTCAATGGCGAGCCAGGCCCCCCAATCTAGCATCGATGGGGCTTGAGACAGGGGGACCCCCTGTCGCCGATGCTGTTTGTGTTGTTCATCAACTCGCTCACGCAAGATGTTGGCTAAGGCCAAGGAGATGGGGGTGCTAAAGTGCATCGCGCCACAAGAGTTGGTGACGTCGGTTTCCCTCTACACTGATGATGTAGTCATCTTCTGCCATCTAGATGAGGCGGAGCTGCGCACGGTTCGCGTAATGCTTGTGCTCTTTGGGGAGGTGTCAGGACTACATATCAACTTTGCCAAGTGCTCGGTTACCCTGATTGCCTGCACCGAGGAAGAAGCCCAGATTGCGGCAGGAATTATGGAATGTCAGCTGGCACACTTCCATGTCAAGTACCTCGGCATCCCACTATCGGTCCGACGTCTCTCAGCATCGGCACTCCAACCTTTGGTGGATAGCATAGCAGACCGCCTCCCATTACAGAAAGCTTCCATGATGACGAAGCGGCTGGGCACTTGGCCCTCGTTAAGTCTATGTTGATGGCGATCCCCCTGCACCAGATCATCGCACTAGGACTTAACAAGAAGACCCTCAAACAGATTCAGAGGGTCTGTAGGGGATTCCTTTGGGCTGGCAGGAAGGAAGCGAATGGAGGACATTGTTATGTGAACTGGGAGAGAGTGTGCAGACCCCTCAAGCTGGGCGGCTTGGGGGTACCTGACCTAGCTCGCATGGCCATCAGCCTCCGGACTCACTGGATCTGGAAGATGCGTACCGACCTGTTGCGACCCTGGCGTGGTCTCGATATGCACTTCTCCAAAACTGAGCTTGAGGTATTCGATGCCTCCACCACAATGATGGTGGGAGACGGGAACACAACTCTGTTTTGGGTGGACAGATGGCTTGACGGGAAGACCATCGAGGAGACAGCGCCAGACCTACTAGCGCTAATCCCAAAACACACCCGTACGAGACGCATGGTGAGAGAGACGCTCCTTCAGCGCCGGTGGATCGTGGACATCCAGGGTGCACTGAGCTCGCTTGCCCTTTGGCAGTACGTCCAGCTATGGATCAAAGTGTGGGAATTCCACCTGTCGGAGGGGACAGACACACTCCTTTGGAGGTGGATGCCAGATGCCCAATACACCTCCAAGTCTTGCTACGATTTCCTCTTTCAAGGGGCCATCCTATCAAGATCTTGGAGGCTGAACTGACGCACTTGGGCCCCGCCACGGGTCAAGTTCTTCGTCTGGCTGGCCTGCCAAGACCGCTGCTAGACGGGCGAGAGGCTGGCGCGGCGGGATCTTCCACACCCTCCCCGCTGCCCCTTGTGCAACCAATCAACTGAGACCATGAAACACCTCCTTGTAGGTTGCTCATTCACACGATCGGTTTGGCACGAGGTGTTGTCCTGGATCCGGTCCACTGCTGCCCCCCCCCCCCCGGAGGTGGACGAGGTGGACTTCGTTGACTGGTGGTTGAAGGTGTGCCACTCCACCCCCCCCCCCCCCCCCCCCCCCGCGCATTGCGTAAGGATACTTCGCCGTTGGTCATGCTGACGGCCTGGTGGATTTGGAAGCAAGGGAACGCCGTCGTCTTTGACAACATCTCGCCAAGCCTAGGAGGGCTGCTGGACACGATTTGATCCGAGGCTCGATCTTGGGCAGATGCTGGGCCGAAGGGCCTGCATGGCCTGATACCCGCCGCTTAGATCTAGTGGGTTGAGTTGTCCGGGATGTCCGCTTGTCATGAGCGTATATATGTTTGTACCAAACTCTCTTTTCCTTTCAATGAATCAAAACGCAAGCCTTTTTACGTTTTCGCGAAAAAGTAGTTGTAGTAGGAAGCACTACCGATGTAGTACCAACAGACTAGATATATGCACATCAAACCGGAAGGTCACACCTGTACAAGATTTCCTTTCTCTTTTTTTCTGCTTCACCAAATCGCGAGAAATGACCCAAATCTTTTTTTTCAGGTCAGCCAAGCAAGAGGACAACCCAAGAAACGAAAAAATTAAAGGCAGAGAGGCAGATAGACGAGGAAAAAGAGAGGGAACAAAAGAAAATGGTGGACCATGAAGGGGGCCTGTGGCTGATGTTGCTGGGGTCTATTCTATTGTGGAGTCAATTCATGGCAAGATTTGGCGGAAATCTGCCGAGGATCTTTCTTTCCATGAGGTGGGATTTCCTTTGGTCATTACACTTGTTTTCTCCACCCACTTTTCTCCCCATATCTCCCCTGGAATCCTTTTTCATGTGCTTGGATGTATATATAAACTCAGCCCCACCCACACACCCTTGAAAAGCAAAGGAAGGAAGAAGCCCCCCTCCCTCTCATGCCAAGCGCACACACCACCTGTCTTTCCTATACCAGTCTTCTTGCTTTCTCCTCCTAGCATCCACCTTCTCCTCCATCACACAAAACACGCACTCTTTCTTCTCCAATGGCAGTGGCAATCGCCGAGGCTCCGTTCCATGTCTTGGCTGTGGATGACAGCCTCCCTGACAGGAAGCTCATCGAGAGGCTCCTCAAGACATCTTCTTTCCAAGGTACTATCAATCACACCATGCTCCTCTTGGTTTTATTATTTGCAGCTCCAGTTATTTTCTTGCTTTATGGCATCTGATGCAGAGTTCTGTTGTTGTGTTCGCCTTTGTTTCTGCAGTTACCACTGTTGACTCTGGGACCAAGGCTCTCGAGTTCTTGGGGCTCCATGGCGAGGACGCCTCGATCTCTGTCCATGCAGACCACCTGGTAAGAAGATATGATAGTTTTACATGTCCTAATCATGTGCATCACGCTAGTGTTCTTGTTCTGGAGAATGGTTTCTGATGGATTTTCTGGTTTTGCTCCTAATTAAGCAGGATGTTGAGGTGAACGTGAACCTGATCATCACTGACTACTGCATGCCCGGCATGACAGGATACGACCTGCTCAAGAAGATCAAGGTAATCACTATCTCCTTTTCTCTCTCTCTTTCTAGGAGATCTTCTAAGTTAGTTAGTTTGATATGCTGAAGTATGGATCCAACAGTTCTTGATGGTGTCTCTGGTTTGTTCAATCAGGAATCATCGTCTCTCAGAGACATCCCGGTTGTCATCATGTCCTCTGAGAACATACCTTCCAGGATCAATAGGTGAGCAACTTTTATATGGACCTAAAGTATTGTTGTTCAGATCATACCTAAATCAGTCCGCTGATATTTTGATGCAAAACATTCGGACGCGGCTTTGCATAAAAACTGATTGAACACATGAACTGGATTGAACCTCTCATATGTAAGATCAGTGGAAACCTTTTTCTAAGAATAAACCTTGATTGGTGATAATATTCTCTTGGCTCAACAACCATTAGAAAACTTTCAGATGGTTCAATCCAGATATGTTTATGAACCGATACGCCTAGGACTAAATTAGACACCAAGATCTGTGAGAATCATTTACTGATTTGGCATCACATGCCGTGCGTGTAATAAAGGAACAAAGTCCCACCACCATCACAACAGCTCACGTTGTCCTAATATTCTATCTGGAGATACTTAGTGTGAAAATAAATAATAAAGATATGGAATGATACGGTGATCAATCCTGGCGATCTTTCAAGTTGATTGTGCCTATAAAAAATGGGTTGCGGTTAGTTGCAGACAACTCACCAGCATCACACTTGTCTCTGTCCTCCCTCACAAATGGAGTAAAAACAGGGGGCAGGAAAAGTAGTAAAGCTGATATCCTAAGATTTTGTTTGGAAATAAAGAAAAATGTAAAGAATCAGGACACAAAGTAGGTAATCCTAGAATAATTTCTGTTTCCCGAATCATGCTATTACAAGAATACATGAACTTATTTTTTTAATGTCGAGGAATATATGACCTTCGAATGGACTTTGACAGATTTATATGGTTTTGATATATTTTAAACCAGATGTCTGGAGGAAGGAGCAAATGAGTTTTTCCTGAAACCGGTACGGCTATCGGACATGAGCAAGCTGAAGCCCCACATAATGAAAAGCAGATGCAAGGAGCATTACCACCAGGAAGAAGACGACCTGCTAAGCAACAGCGATAGCAACACCAGCAGTAACCCCACGAACAACAGCAGCAGCGACACCATCAGCAACAACAGTAACCCCACAAATTACAGCAGCAACCCCACAGACAACAGCAGCGGCGACAGCAGCAGCGCCCGCAAGAGAAAGGCGGCAGACGACGAAATTTTACCCAAGACAAGCAGACCAAGGCACAGTTAGGAGCACAAAGATTATTTGACAGTTTTCTTTCTTGATTCTTGATTTTACTCGGGGTTTTGACATCTGATTTACAACACCTATGCTAGCTCTAGTTTGCAAAAACAGGATGGAATCCATAAATGGATACTGCTTCGATTCCCGTAGACCATTCTCTCAAGTAGAAACACCTGCTATTGTAATGAGCCACTGAACATGGAACAACAGCACTCCCTCCGTGCCTAAAATACATGTGGATTAAATTAGGAAGAAAGTCAATGCTTTCTAAGTTTGATCAAGTATATAAACAAAATTATGAAAAACTACATTACCAAATCGACATCAACAGATCCACCATAAAATATATTTTCATAATGTATTTATCAAATATTGTAGGTTTTTATATTCCCTTCTATATATTTGGTCAAATTTAGAAAGCATTGACTTTTTGATTAAGTTCATGGACCATGTATTTGGGGACTGAGGACTGAGGCCTGAGGGAGTAGTAACACAACTTTACAAACAGCTTTTTTTTTCAAGAACACACAAGCCGTGTCTTTTGTATTAAGATAGGGAAGCAACGGAATTACAAGAGTTCAGCGTGTCTCTGATCACAAGCGATCAGACACGAATCCACAGGTCCACTACACCCCTTATTCTACGTTTCCTAACGACCCACAGAGCTTAGCTCTCTTCCACTGGTCGAACTCCTCGGTAATCCTGTTACAAACTAACACCGGCATGCTTGCCGACCGCTCAAACACTCTGTTATTTCGCTCAATCCACAAGCAGTGAGCCACCAGGATGATCAGCACATTGACTTCCTTGCGGTGTTTTACAAACAGCTTTCATCCATGGAAACACATGTAGTCCTCAGAAAATACAACGGTACGTCACATGATTCCCTGTAAGCTCACTATCATATGTAACTTTAATTACGGTTCCCTTGCCAAGGCCATAGTAGCGGGCAACAGCATCATTCTCTAGCATGCGAGGGAGCTGAAAGATAAAAGCACCATTTTCAGCAAACTGTGGTGAAATTACTATATCACAACTTGATGTGGATATCAAAGAAACTGAAGTTCCACGGAAAAAGAAACTAATAGCAAATGTAGTTTGGCATTTATGGCATCTGAATATTCCACCAGCCAGATTAAAGGGGAAAATGGAAAATGATGTATGCCCCACAATGACTATAAGACATATCATATGCATTTCTTCAATCCAATTTATGATATCAGCACAATCAGTCACATCAAATTCCGGTTTAAATAAAGCCGTATAAACATCAGAACACAGTAAAGACACAAAAATTGTGTTCAAGTCAGCACATTATCAACACGATATTTCTTAAGTGACGCAAGTGCTCAGGATGGTAGCATGGTACATCATCACATCCAACCACAATGGAGGGTTGCTGTCTCCCTTAAGGCCACATTCATGTTGCGAACACAATCAAGTATGGCATCATGTTGTTATGCCAACTAGCAACTAGCATGAAGACCAACAGGCAACAGCAAGACCAGGCCGTTTTGTTGAGAAACTAATGACATTCAGCAGGATGTAACAAAACAATGTTACATGGTGCACATGACACAATGACTTGCAATATCAGTACGACTGAAAAAACATCAGTGTTCTAGCATAAAACAGTGGCAAATCTAATCTTCTCTAGCCCCACCCTTGACTCTCCAAGCCAGTTCTCAACATAAAGTGCCAGCTAGGCCTGTTCGAACCCTTTTTTGCACAACTACAGCAAAAACTCAAAAAGGAGCTCTCCGACTCATGTATAGTACGACACATTGATCACAGTGGCATAGGACGTGAAGGACCAGGTGGACAGATCTGGCAGTGCCCCTGCTGGCAAGGAGGTGAAAATGGGTGGCGATTGACGACATTGCCGTCGTTTTGTAGTCAGTGAAACTCTACGGCTTGCCTGACAAGTCATCACATCGGAACAGCGGAAGGAGTCCTTAATGAAGTTGAGGTCCAGGGAAATATTCCAAAACCTGGAAGTGTTGGCTCCATAGTTAGCGAAGTCTATTCCCCACCTTGGGACTCACATGAGGAGGTGGCAGGAGTGTGGAGAGCTTGGTAACAAATAAGGTCAGGCAAGGGCAGCTGTTGGACACCTTGGGGTTGCAATATATATGAAGGCGCCATGTCCGTAAACAAGTAAACCACTGCGTACACACAGCCTTCTTCTGTTGCAACACCGAGACGTGTAGCGGTAGGAAAGTGGAGGTGAGGATAGGGAATGGAGGAGAATAATCCAATGAGGATTTTGAGATTTCCAGGTTGGGATTTGATAGAAGGGATGAGAGATAGATATCAATTCCTCCTGGGTATTCAAGCAAGGTAACCAGACAAGACGGGGAGAGGTGCCTTTGGGAAAGTGGAGGTAGGGAAGAAGCAAAGGTACAAGGTGAGGACAAAGAGAATTTCTGTGCTTAAGAAAAAAGGAAAATACAATAACACACGGAAGGTGTAAATTTTATCAATTTCTCTCTTTTTGGTGGAAAACTGTCAATGCAACTTTTAAAGCAGCAAATCCTTGGTCACCATTTTCTGGAGCGGCAAATCACCGAATTTCCACATGGAAAATAGCTGATTATGTGTGAGTTCCAGAAAATAAGATTCAAAAACATGATCATACAAGTCACCAACCTTTTCACTCTCTTTGTAATACAAATAAATCATAAACGAAATAAGAATATGAAGAAGCAAAAAAATAAAGTAAATAAGAGGGTATCATGTGGCTTAAACATATGTATAGCTACTTCAACAAAGCCTATAAAATCACATGATGCTGGCATTTTGAATTCTTTTTTTGAGATGCTATTTACTAGAATAGTGAAACATAAAGTTGAACCATCTAAGCAATTCAAAAAAACTAAGTCACGAACTCAATATCACAACAACATTTTTAGCATTACATTTGTGAAGAAAGCAACCATATCTCTGACATGCATGCATATAATCCCTAAATTGTACTACCTGCAGACTGCAGTTTTATCTCTTTGTTTTCCCAGTTAAATAATATCTTCTCCATAATAGATCTTGGTTTTAGCCTGGTAATTGTTCCCGTATAGCTAAAGAATCTAGAAAACAAAAAAATATAGAAACTACTTGTTCTAAAAAAGACTAAAAATCTAGAAACTATTTAAGCTTAAAAATGGAGAAAAATATTTCATTCAATACAAACATATTTTAACTGTGTTTCCATCTTAAGAATAGTCCTCCGGCAATTTAACTATAGTAAAAAAATAATGTGCTCTGGCTCCCAAAAAGGAAACTGCCTAGATAGATGCAACAATTTAGAATAAACATATTACTGTTAGTACTATCGCATATTTCATATTAGTAATCGCTAACAGATTATAGATAGACATACCTGTGAATCCTCCACACTGTACTTCTTCAGGAGCTTGGCCTTTTCTTCTGCAGACAACACTTCATGCTTGGGCTTTAGGACATGCTTAGTAATATTAACCAGTAATTGCTTGACCTTTTGTTAGAAGAGCACATTAGTTTGAAGTTTGAGAATGTAAGGTGTAAATATCAACATAATATAAAATAGTACAGCATAACTACATGACCTATGTCATGACTCGTGAACCTATGAATAAAGATTCTAGGTTGACAGCATAACTTGCAGAAATATGTACACTGAATTCCGGTTCTGATCAACAGAGTATACTACATTATATGATTATATCCAGTACCAAATGCACAAAAATATACATAGAATTACTTTGTGTGCTTTACTTAATAGCATGTCGTTATTCTTACAGTGACACACATGGTTGATGTACATAATTTCCACTTCAAAATAAGTCATCAACAACTATGCAAAACTAACCTGAAAAATATCCACTTTAAATGTGAATTTCTCCTTCATAGACTCTTTAGCTCTAGGCATCATTTTCCCATTCAATATCAGAATAAGTCTAGACAAGTTCTCTCCTTCGATCTGGTCATATATCTCCTTGATAGTTGCAATTCTGACAGTCTCGTGTGGACAGAATAGAATTTGCACCTGACATAATAGTTAAACATAGTTAAAGCGTATGTTACTCTCTTACAAATTTAGACACCCCAAGCAATAACAATATGCACTAAAAAGATAGAACACTCGGTACTATATGGTATGCAAAAACACTATTTTACGACAGTTTGCCTGGGGTAAACGATTTCCCACTGCACGACTCCACCCTCTACCGCGTTGCCACTGGACCACAACAACACCACTTGTCTTTTTGTTTCCCCTTTATTTCCTATCCTCATTCCTCTCTGTGTTTCTTTCCCTTCACCGCAGAGCAGCTCCACCACAGGGACTCGTCGCCTTTTCATCCGTTCCCCGCTGCGTCCACCACAAATGCCGCCCCTCTCTGTCAGCACAACCCTTCTTGTCAGTGTCTGCACTGGAAGTTGGTGACACAGGGGACAGATCTAGGCCTCCATTATTCACTGAGGCGAGGGCCAGATCTGGCATTTTTTTAGCAATTGTTGCTGACACCATGGGAGGTAGGGTGCTGTATATAGGGTTTTTTATCCTCTTTTTCAATTGAAAATTTTAGTGAGTTAAAGCTTCGATATTGGTAGTACAAAGTTGAAATCCATCAGTCTGGAAGCTTTATTTGTTTGGTTTCAGTGGGTTAAAAGCTGATTGTGTGGGTTGGAAGTGCCATCTTTCACGAGTTGAAAGTTGGTCTTGATTGGGTAGAAAGTAGAAACATCCGGTTGGTTTCAATTCTCTCTAGGTCGAAATCTGGAGAGCGTGTGGTTGAAAGTTTTTTTTAGTTAGGTGAAAATTGCACGTCACCAAATTGAAAAGGCTGATTATTTTCCCATGTTCCTTGGTACCGGCGACCATAGTGCCATTTTCTCTTTTTCGGTGCAGGCAACGTCACGGCCAGGGTCGGAGCAGGAAGTGGAAGGGGGTGCAGGTGACTACATCATGAGGGTGAAGTGGGAGTTGTTAGAGTTGTGGGGAGGAGGGAAGGGATGTGGGGTCGGCACAGAGTTGTTCCGACAGTGCAAGCTAGCTGTTAATACGTATTAATTTGTGCATCCTTATGTTATGCAAGCATTGAACTTCAGTGCATACAATTTAGCATTCCATTTGCAGAATTGCGCTAATCTCCTCGAAACAGGCTTTCACTCGGCTTTATAAGTAAAGCCATACGGCCAAACCGATACATAGTGATGAGTAATTCCTCTTACAAGCAGATCAAAGATAAACTACGAAGACTAAAAAAGCATCTCGCTTGCCACCAAAGACGTTGAGACTAAGGAAACCAGAGCTCCACGACAGCGCCTCCAAGAAGGTAATGACGCAACAAGCGCTGCCGCCGCCAAGACCACAAAGGTCTAGGGTTTTCACCCGGATCCCTAACGCGGCAAGAGTGGCCACAACAACGCCCTCAAGAGGGTCACGACACCCGCAGGCATCACCATCGTCGGCACCGAAGCGCTGGGATTTCGCCCGGAAAAACTCTCGCCACATTTGGTACCTCAGACTACCACCAATCCCCAAGCCGAGCTTCCAACACACGATCTGGGCGCTGACCACGCCGAGGCGCCGCCACCACCAGGAGCCCCCGACGGCCACTCATTCCCACCCTCATGGTCCAAAGAGACGAGCCATCACCACCACGACGTAGCCCCGCCGTAAATTGTGCTAACCCTAATAAGCTGAAACCACAAGAACATAGTTCTGCTAAACTACAACAGAACACCTACTAAAATTAATATCCACTTCCCTCAAAAAAAAAAAAAAAATCCACCTGGTACAGGCCAGCGAAAAATGGTTAGCAAAAGACTGATATCCTCTCTTTTTCCCTCCTATATATTTCTCAAATTCGCAATTCTTCCTCTATTCCAGCCCAATTGGACTATAGCACGTTAACGAGAAAAGATCTACTGTCGGACAGTGCCCAATAATCATTCACGGTGATGGCGGAAGCACAATAGCACACAGAGGAATCATAATTGCCGGGGAAGGAGCAGTGAACTCACCTTGTCGGAGTGGTCGGAGGCACGGGCGGTGGAAAAGGCGAGGCGCTCGAACTCAGGATTCTTCGCCCACCACGCGCGGAACTCCGGGAGTGTGCGGGCGAGCTCGGACTCCGGCACGCTGTACCCGCGATCCCGCAACATCTCCAGCGCCGTACGCCGCGCCAGGAAGAGGCGGTGGCTCTCCTGGCTCGCGCGGTCCCCGCGGTCGACCATCGACGACATCCAGCCGACGACCTCGGGGACGTTGTCGAATCCGGGGTCCATTGCGAGGGCGGGGGCGGCAAAGGCGGCGGCGGCAGCGGCAAGGGAGGGGGGACCGTTGATGTCTCGTCCACGCGGTCGTACGGGGTTTTTAGACTGGCACATGCGGACCGAACAAGTTCGCACAAAACCTGAGCTCCGAACATGTTTTTTTTAGGGAAACTCTCCAAACATGTTAGAGCAACGAAGACTGTAAAACGATACAGGCTACCAAAAACGCTTTTTACCTTTCTAAACTAAATGAGCCGGCCCAGAACGAATCCGTCATAGTTTTTTATCAAATGATGCAATGTTTAACCATATGATCTAAAATAGACATCCGACATGATGAATAAAATCTAGCTGATGATTGGACAACTTTTGTGAAGACCAGTCATGATCCTCAATCAAGAAAAGAAGTTGAACTTGCCAAGGCACAAGAGGCTACCTGAAAGGATATTGAGAGAGCTTTTGGTGTTTTGCAAGCAAGATTTGCATTTGTGCGAGGCTCTGCTCATTATTGGGACATCAAAACCCTCAAGAATATCATGACATGTTGTGCCATTTTTCACAACATGATTAACATGCGTATGATTACTCGGGTGCTTATGTTTGGTTACCCCTAGCTACATTGTCGTGGAAATGGCCACGGCAGTCGCTATAGTAGGCAGTGATTGATTGAATCGGGGGCGAGAGCTAGCGGCCATCTGCGGTGCGAGATGGGGACGGATGCACATGGATTTATCCAGGTTCGGCCCCCCGAAGGGTAAAGACCTACTCCTGGTAGATTTGATTGACAGAGAGTGAGTTACAATGGTGGCGAGCTCGGCGTCTAAGTAGCGAGTCGTTTGAAGGGTTGTATGATGGAACGTAAGTCCTCAGGATACCCTAGGGAGGTTTATATATGAGGCACCTCGCTAGGGTTTACAGTTTACAACCGAACAGGATATGGATTCAGAGGCTTTGACCTAATCCGACTAGGCTTCGAGTGCGCTCCTGGGCCTCTAGTCTCCAGTCACCAGGCCTTCTACTTAGTCGCATTCCAGTCGTCGTCCTGCAGGCCCACTCGTGAGGCCTTTGGCCCAATCTGAACGTCCTGCTGGGCATACCCCATTCGGCATATCCCCATTAGTAGTCCCTCAGACGCAGGTGTTCATTTGGCAGTCGGAGTAGGCGAGTCCAATTTGGACGCCCAGTCGAATCGGCGGTGGACTCCACCGAGACCAAGGAAATTTTCCCCAGGTTCTCAGTCGCTGCTTTGGTGAATGCAACCGCTGTCAACTCGCTGTTTCAGTGAGTGGACGGGGCTCAGTTGCAAACGAGTCGAATGGAGGAGTTGGACCGACAACTTGGGTCAAACTATCTGTTGGATATTCCAACGGTAACTTTGGCACAATTACCGCGGGTAACGGCTACCCGAGATTGGCGGGTAGCATCCCCTTATAAGGGGAGTGACAGACTAGTCCTGCAGATCCTTCTCCGCAGTTTTCATTCTCGCGCATCCATTTCTCATGTCTTCCCTCGATCCACACCTTTCCAGACCAAGCGACTCCGTCTTCCTTCTCGATGGCACCTCCGAAAGGCTCGTGGGGGAAGTCAAAGTGCACCGCGGCGCAACTCAGGTCCTTCGAGGACGCCGGGGGTCCTCCGCAAGGGGAATTGGTGGATCCCCGCATCTTCCGAGATCGAGCCGAAGCCACGCGCTGGCGAATTCATCTGCTTCCCAAGCCATCTGGAGAGGGGCTTGGGATTTCCTACCTCGCTATTCTTCCGGCGATTCTGCGCATACTATGCGATCAAGCCGTCAGATCTCGGCCCGCACAGCATCGAGCAGCTGGCGATCTTCATCGCCTTCTGCGAGTGCTATCTTGGTTGCAGGCCATACTTCCCGTTGTGGCTGGAGCTTTTCCACGGCCGCATCAAACATGAAGGGTCCGGCGGCCCGATCTTGGCGGCCGGAGTCGTCACCTTTCAGCTGAAGCCGAAGGCCAACTTCGTCAAGCTCATGCTGCCAAAGAAGGCCGCGAGCGAGTGGAAGAGGAGCTGATTCTATGTGAAGGAGTCCACTCCCTCCAGCGAGGTAGCATTGCCGGAGTTTGTCGCGGAGAGAAGCGAACCCCGCCGGCTAGCGATGGACAGGCTCCCCGATGATCAGAGGATGGCTGTCGCGGAAATGATGGACTAGATCCAGAAGCTGAAGGACCAAGGTTTGTCCTCGATCAACCTGTACAATTGCTGGCTTGGGCGGCGATTGGTCCCATTGGTGGCTCGGCCACACTGGATGTACGAGTACAGCAGGAAGAATGATCCTTCCTGGACCAGCAAGGAATCATGGGACGCCGAAGATTACAAGGCCGCCCTGAAGAAGATCATTGACGCGGAATTCGCAACCACGTCAGTCGGGCTCTCTCCGTACGCGCCTGTGAAGAATGAAGCCCCCACAACAAGTTCTTCTCTCCGAATTTAACTTCAGTCGTAATTCTCGTGGTGCGATTCACTACCGCATTGTCTGAAATTTATTCGTGTCCACTCTCAGTTGTTTCAGGTTTTGGAGGGTTGGCTCCCCCCACTCGACGAAGAGGTTCCCCACGAGTTCGAGGAGGGTGCCTCAGGAGAATCTTCTGAGGAGGAAGCGGAGGAGGTAGAGGCTCCTCCTCCAGCGTCTGCGGATCGCAAGACTCGCATGCAGAAGCAACACGAGCTCGAGGCGAGCCGTAGTCTCGAAGAACGCGAATAAGGCGATGAAATCTTGCAAGAGCACACTTCTCGGCGAACAACCACGCCGGCGAAACCCTCGTGCAAGCCAAAGTCACCAGCGAAAAAGGCGGCGTTGCCATCCAGGTCGGCAGTGGTGTTCGAGTCAGATGACGAGTCCGAAGACGACACGGTTGAGACCTCGCGCAAGATCCCAGAAGGCACGGTTCTGATGACAGGATCAGAGGCTGAAGGCGCCGAGGCGGCGGTGGAGGTTCCTCTTGCAGTGATCGCACCACCAGCTTCGACGGCTCTACAGCAGGAAGCAGCTGAGGCCGCCGCGTCAAAGTCACCGCGACCTTCGAGAATGGCAGCGTCTTCTGAACCAGAGGTTCCTGCGACTGTGGCCTCATCATCGAAGAGGCCCGCGGTGTCGTGGGCTTCAGATGTCTTTGAAAGAGGTCTGACGCGCAAGCTAGGCCCGGAGTTGGATAAACCTGCCCATATCAGCACGGGGTTGTGTTTTCTTCCGGTCGCCAAGTAAGACTCGGGTTCTCCCTTCCGATTCTGGATCCTGTTTTTTCTGTGACTTTTAAACTGACTTTGGAGGTTTGGCAGGTCCGGCGCCAAGAAGATTGGTCGCCCTTCAATGGCGAAAATTCCGCTAGTCGCTACCGTAGGGGAAGGCAATCTCCCCAAGAAGAACAAGCCTGCTGAAGACGCCGCGCCTGCGGAGGGCGCGAAGAAGCGGAAGGGCGGTGCCAACGATGTTGTGGCAGGAGATATCGCCAAGGGGAGTGATCTTGCTACGGGCGCCGAAGAGGTGGCGGTTACCCGATCGGAGCCAGCCACGGGAGCTCCGACGACGGAACCATCGGCTCCGATGACTAGCGCCCCGGCTAGAGCTTCAGCGATGTTTCCACGCTTCATGGCGAAGGGCTTTCCGGGCGTGGCGGACAACCAGTCTCCGCAGAGCCCAGAGATCGTTGACGAAGACGTTGGGTCTCGTCACTGGCGTACCTCCTTCGTGGTCCCTTTGACGGCCGGAGAACTTCACAAGATGCTTGGCGCCACCATTCAGGTACGTCCAGTCTACGAGTGTCTAGTCGCTGAATTTCAGCGGCTAGGCACTGAGTTTCTTCTAGTCTCCAGTCCCCGAGTTCCTGGTCGCTGAATTTCAACGGCTAGGAACTGAATTTCTTCTAGTCGCCAGTCCCCGAGTGTCTAGTCGCTGAATTTTAGCGGCTGTACGCTTATTTTGTGTTTTTGTAATTGCTAACTTTTTGTTCTGCTTGCAGGGTTTACAGAGGGAGTCGACAGATTGACAGGCCGCAAAGGAGCGTCTGGAGCGTGATCTGCGCGTGGCGTAGGAGGCAAACCGGCGACTCCAGCAGACAGTTGGTGAGTACTTGATTCATTTTTCGGCTGCGAACTGTTGGTGTTCCGGAGTGTTGACAGTCATTTCTTTTCTGTTCAGATGGTCTTCCGGCTGCGATTGCCAAGGCCCGAGAAGGATATGTCCCAATTGCCGAGCTGGACATGGCGAATGGGCGTATCAACTCACTGGTCAAGGAGTTGGAGGAGGCGAAGGCGGCCTCGATTTCTTCTGAGGATAGAGTGAAGGCCGCGGTCGCTACAGCTGAAGAGGAGCGGAAGGCCACAGACTCGATCATCCTTGGGCTGCAAAGCGATCACGCCGCCCTGGAGAAGCACATCACCAAGAATTGCCGGAAGCTCCTTGGTGAGTCGCTGTTCTTTTGCTTAACATGTGCGGTGAGTCCCCGAGTGGGGGAATCCGTAGTGTCACTGACGTCTGAAGTTGCAGCGGTGATAGTGCAAAGCGACCCGGTGGTACAGACCTTCAACGCCTCGTGGTGTGTGACTGCCATGGTGAACGCGGCCACTGCCTCGGCGTTGTGCGTCCAGGCAGTTCTTCAAGGAATGTCCCCATCGAGGTTATTCCTAGGGGGACTGACTGAAGTGTGGCGCTATCTGGAGGAGGTACCCAGCGTCGTGGAGTGGATGGCACGCTCAGCTTTTAGGCACGGGGCCACCACGGCGTTGAGTCTGGGGCTTGCTCACTTCCCCGACGACTTCGACCTCGACGACGTCACCAGTGGCTACCCTTCGGCGACTGGTACGATGGAGATGTCGGAGGTATTGAAGCTGACCGGCAAGGCCGCCCCCTTCGCCGATCGGGTGTTGGCGATGGGGAACATTCTGTCGTACCAGGAGACGATGGTGGCGCCAGGCAACCCCGAACCGGAGCATCGTGATCTAAAGTCGGAGAAGCCCTTCTGGTCGGCATTGTCGAAGTCGCCGTCGACCTACCCGACGAACCTGTGGCAGCCATTCGTTCGTGTCAAGGGTGGTGGGGGCGCTTCTTCATCAGGGCCTACGAAATGGATAGCTTTTCTAGTCGATTTGTGAGATGTGCCAAGTGGCGACTGCTTGTAATATGAACAATATTTTGTATGAGAGTAAGAAGAGTCAATCGACTCGCAATGCAAGCTTGATTTTGTGTTGTGTTTAATTTTTGTGTGAGCGAGTCCCCGAGCGCGTCCGCCCTTTAATGGGGTATAACTCGTTTGTATACGTATGTGTTTGCTTTGGTTTTTGTTGTTTGTCCCTTGTGTTTTCTGAAGGGGCGAGTCCCCGAGCGCGAGTGGGATTGTTTGTAGGCGAGTCCCCGAGCGTAGTACTTAGCCGTTTCAGGCGCGTGCCTTTGCGAGTTACTGGTGCGTTGTTTGTAACGCGTCTCCTCCCCTGGCTCAGAGAACCAGTCGCTGGGCGAGTCCAAGGCAGCTCTCTTACTTAGTGTGTTCCCGAGCCGCGTGAGGGTTTCCATTTTGCGGAGTTGATGTCTACGCACTTCTATTCTTGTAGACAGTTGTTGGGCCTCGAAGTGCAGAGGTTTGTAGAACAGCAGCAAGTTTTCCCTTAAGTGGATTACCCAAGGTTTATCGAACTCAGGGAGGAAGTGGTCAAAGGTATCCCCTCTCAAGCAACCCTGCAATCAAGATACAAGAAGTCTCTTGTGTCCCCAATACACCCAATACACTTGTCAGGTGTATAGGTGCACTAGTTCGGCGAAGAGATAGTGAAATACAAGTGGTATAGATAATTATAAGTGGTAACGGTGCTAGAAAATAGCTTGATGGCGTGGAAGAGACTAAAGGCAAACTGAAATAAAGATGGAAGCAAGCAAACATGTAACATATCTAGTTACAAACGGTGTTTCAATGCTTAGAAATAAGGCCTAGGGATCATACTTTCACTAGTGAACACTCTCATATAAATATCTTCTCTTTATGATACTACTCTTAACTACTCTCCGGTTGGACACTCTAATCCATGATATGGCTATAACAACACTCCTCAAAGTTCGCTTTCCCCATCTAGATAACCCCACACTGTCACCTTGAGCACTAGATGGTTCCAACAAACACCACAATTTCATAGAAACATCCAACTCCAAATATAACTCATAACAAGTATTGTAATCTCTAGCCTAAGTGCCACCTGAAAAAGATATGCCCTAGAGGCAAATAATAAATAGGTTTTTATTGTCATATCTCAATTAGTTCATAATAGTTTCATACTGTGCTATAACTGTATTAATACGAAACGTTAATACACGTGTGGTATGTAAACAAACTGTGTCTCTAGTTACCTCTAGCGAACTAGTTCATTGGTCATGAGGATGATCTAGGATTTCGAGATCATGGGCATTTATGCCAATTGACAATGAGATCACGTCATTAGTTGAATGATGTGATAGACAAACAACCCAACCAGTTGTATTTTAATAATATCTAGTTACAAAGTTCACCATTAATGATAAACTAAGGAAACCTCGCAACCTGTCCTTAGACTGTGAGATAATGCAAATCACTGTTCTGGAGGGAGCTTAGATGGTTATTAAGTATCACTCCGTGACTGGGTGATCGAAAAGGTGCCACTCAGGTTTCCCAAAGGGGCGCATAGAGGAGTACATATCAAGACCAGGATTTGCCCATCCATGTAACGGACAGATACATTAGTGGCCATCTTGGTGACGTTGCATTAACGAAGCTTGCAAGCGTGTGACTGGGTCATGGAATGCAACGACATGGAAACGAGAAAACAAGTTCATAGGTAACAAGATCGAACGAAGGTATGGAGATACCATAGATCAGATCTCAGATGAACTAGGTATCAAGTGGCAAAGGGAATGGGAAACGACTGTTTACAGTTCAAACAACATTGTCATCGTGGAATGCAGAGGGTTCAATATGGGCATCCCGGTCCCGCTATTGATCATTGATGGAGATCATGTCTGTGCCATTCCCGAGCCATGGGGAAATACACTTAAGGGTACGATGAGCTAGAGATCCTCTGTAAGTTGGAATCACCATATGAAAGAGAAAAGGAAACCGAAAAAGTTCCGTGAGAGAACCGGAATCGTTCCGGGAAAGTTCCGAAATTGTTCGGAGGAAATCGAAAGGGAACCGAAAGGTGTTTCGAGTCAAATCAGATTTTGTAATATGTATTTACATATTAATTAATGTAATTAATATTAAATATAATATTAAAATCTAATTTGAAGGGGTATTCCACTAATGGGCCAAACTTCCTAGGGAAAAATGGCCCATTAGGGAAAACCGAAGGAGGGAAGGGCCAAGGGCCAAAGGGCCAAGGCCCAGGCGCCTCAAGGGGGGCCACCCAGCCAGCCTAGGGCTGTGCACGGGGTAGGGCCCACCCTAGGCCGGATGGCCCATGAAGGCCCATGCACCCCCTCTCCCTTGTTTAGTCCCACATGGGAAACTCAAAGGGGAGGGCACACCCCCTCCCCCTATATAAAAGGGTGCCCATGGGTGGAAATGGACACACCAATATTTGGAGAAGTCCTTTGGTTGACTTTCTCCTTCCCTCTCTCTCTCGTCTCCATGCGTTGGTATGGTCCCAAGTAAGGACTGTCCGAGCAGGAGACACCGCACCTGCAGCACGCCGTTTCACTGCAGGTATTCCAAGCCGGAGATCTACTTCCGCACTCCTGGCAGGGATCAAGGAGTCAGAGGTCGTCATCGTACACCGTATGTGTACGAAACCACGAGGGGCCTCACCTGAGGCACCTTGGATGTCGTGAGCTGGAGCTGCTGCACGATGAAGAAGGAGCAAGGGGTGACCTGCGAGGAGCTTCGTGACCTTGAGGTCGGCTACGGGTTCGACTACTTCAACCACGTTCCCCTCGGAGCGTTAACCACGTACGGTCTACAAGGGTATGTATTCTATACGCTCGGTCGTTACCGCATTACTACATAGATAGATCTTGGCAACGTTAGGAGGTTCCAACGTAGGAATTTTTTTGTTTTCTGCTGCGGAACCCTTCAGTGGTATCAGAGCCGATCTATGCGTAGGAGTGTTGTACGGCCAGTACGCACAAGTATTGTGCGAGCATTGATCCCTTAGTTGTTACCCTCTAACATGTACTTGTTTATATCGCGGTATTGTTTGATGAAGCGGCCCGGACCGACCTTACGCGTATTCGTACGCGAGACTGGTTCCACGCTCAACATACGGCTTGTATCGTATAAGTGGCTAGCGGGTGTCTGTCTCTCATTCAATAGTTGATATTACATTTACAACGGAGACCCCCGAAAGGGTGTAGTAGAGACAACTGTTGGATCCATGTTGTGGTTGGAAAGTTCGTAGATTAGAAACGGTTCTATTGCGAAAGCCCTAACAACCACGTAAAACTTGCAAAAGATAAAGTAGATGCGTCTAACTTTATTTTGCAGGAGGGCTTGTGTTATGATATGGTATTGGTCGTTACAAAGGTAAAGTAGTTTACTTTTATGTTACTAAGTTAAGTAGTAATAGCCATCGTTCCGATGGACGACCGGGTGGTGGCGTCGTGGACTTGGCGTCAAACCAGAGGCAAGATGGAGATCATGCCGGAGCGCTCGATGGAGATCAAGGCGCAAGAAGAAGGACCATATCATATCACAAAATTTACATGTGATGTTGATACCTATTTTATATCTTATTATATGCTAGTATTAGATACTCAATGGTAGCAAATAAGATAATCCCTATATAATTCCAATGATAGTGTTCCCCTTGTGTGTGCACCACCAAGAAAGTTTGCCGTTATGAAGCTTGTTGTGACGATTGGGGGCTAGACATATCTACATTCGCATACAGTGGGTGTAAGCCATGTTGCACAGCAAATACACACAAGTTAGATTTGGCGAGCCTAGCATGTGTAGACATGGCCTCGAAACACAAGAGATCGAAAGATCGAGCATGAGTCACATGGCTGATGTGATTGACATTGGGGAATGTCTACCTTTGATGCTGCACTGATGGCCATGATGATCGGGGGAGGTGTAGAGAATTGGGATCATGTGATCACTAAAATCGTCCAGGGGATGACAATTTTAGTGGAGCTCAACTAGGATTGAACTCATATTATTAACTTAGTCTAGATGTCTATTTGCAAATATCTTAGTAGATCATTGCCTATCCCATTGAGGTCCTTTGCGACCATGGGAATATACTTCTTGGTGTGGAACGTAGCGAAAGGGTCCAACTTCATAGATTAATACCCACGCCTGAGGGATATCCTTGTAAAAGGTGATCTTCTCTTCTTGATACAATGACCATTAGGAGATAATCTGATGACTCCGCAATGCTTGTGTGTTCTCCGTAATCATCCAACAAGCCATTCTCGATTCGATGGAGAATTGGATCACAATCTTGTATTCTGCAAGATCAGGTACATAAAGTATGAGCTGTTGGATGAGTTTTCTTCCATGATGGATGAAAAGAGAATATTTGGAGAAACACTTAGCGATCTTGCATTAGAGTTATGAACTCTTAGAAGGGCTTGATTGCAATGGAGGTCATGAATGAAAAAGGGTATATGTTAGATATACAAAGTTATAAATGTAATTCTTGTAAAACTCATTGTAGTTTATATAAGTATTGGATACTTGTCCCGTTCTGTGAAAACAGGATGGTCTGCTTGATAATTGCTGGAATTGAGGTAATGTGGCAAGATGATGGCAAGCAAAACCGTTTATGGCCGACATCACCCCTTTCCTCAAAGGTTTATCATTTGGATTAGTGGACTTGAATATAATTGTGTAATCCTTGTTTGTGTGTCTTGCTTTTGGCGAGACGATTGTTCATATGAACAAGTTACAAGACAGTTGTACTATTCTTATGAACAATACCGTTATGGTCACATTACAATTATAAATGAGTTATTCTCAACACTATGTTAATGATAATAGTTTAAACATTTATAAAAGGATTAAAATGCTAAAAGATATCCAAAGTTTGATTATGATATGACACTATTGTTTAAGTCATTTTGGTTATTGCATGTTCTTCATTCTAAATGAAGATCGAGGTCTTAGATGCTAGATCTAGAGACTTTGCAAAACCATGCCTCGTTGGGCAGAATGACTAAAAACTCCGCATTCTGGTAAAACGGTGATATGCAAAGAAATGTTGAATCTTATACGTAGTGATGTATCGTATTTTTAACAAGTAGTGGAAATCATTAATTAATTGTGGACTTAAGTAAATAAGCGTATTTACTTAATGAAACATGAGTTTGAAATGATTTGAATTGTTCAAATGAGTTCACAACAAAGTGGGATATTGAAATTAACAAGAATACAAAGTCTCTTCAATTTGATCGACATGACTAAAGTATTTAAGTTAATTTTAGCATAAAAGGACATGTGAAAGAGGTTTCACAAATTATGATAATAGGGGAAATTTCAAAGTGTATTGAAATGTCTAAATATCATAAGCATTATGTATTAGATACATATGTTATAATATTATCTCTTATCAGGGTTATACTTATCATTTAGAGTTAGAGATCGAAATGAGCGAACACTCGGTTGAAATACAAAGGAACATCTAAAGACTCGTGGAAACAACACCATAAGTGTTATGGCATGTTCGAGTTTCTGGAGATTTCGATAAGTTGAAATCGTTGCGAATAAACAAGTCTTTATAGAGCATTCTTAGGAAGCTATGAATGCATCTTCTAGAAAGGACAAACCTGTTGTTGTCCAAAGTTGACGTGTCTTGATGAAGATACAGGTGGAAGAAAGTAAAAGATCAAAACAAGGTATTTGACCTTGCCTCCGAATTGTTGAGTGGCGCAGCGGAATTTGTTTTGTGAAACCAAACTCTACAAATAGAGGAGAAACCAATGATAATGATCATAAAAGTTTCAGCGAATACTTTTACTAAAGAAAGTAGGATTCAACAATATATACTCTACAAGTTCGTGGAAATATATTATTGATTAACTTGTCATGTTTATGAACAAGACATACCTATGAATTACAAAGAAGCGTGATGACCTAAGTGCGAGAAATGACTAGGAGTCATAAAATCCTATATTAAGTTACATTTAAGATTGCGAAGTAATATGTTACTTGATCTTATTAAGTAAATACGTTTACTTGATATTTCTGAATGACTTCAAAGTCATAAGATGGAAATGAAACTTAATGAAGACGTAAAAGCTCGATCTGTCTCAAAGTATGGACAAATTCAAGGAGTTGACTACAATTGTAGTGATGCTTGAGTCTATTGGATTTACACTAGCAATATATGATACTGAAGTCTCGTAGCTGGAATTCTCAATTTGATGATGATCACAGAATTTTGGAAAGTCCAAGATTATAGAGAGGACCTGCATTTGAGTGGGAGCTAATTAGCTTGGCCAAATCTTAATATGTAAGAGACATATTTTGAGTGGGAGCTAAGTAGCTTGGCTGAATCATAATATGTATCAGACATATTTTGAGTGGGAGCTAAGTGGAATCCCTGGATCTCAAATATGGATGCCATATTTGAGTGGGAGCAGAGATCATTCTAGGATATGTGGACGACATATGTGAATGATGTGATTGGTATTGATATCATTTAAGTTAGTAAATATGGATGAAGTTGAACAAGTTATTAAACAATGAGATCTATCGAGATAGATTGGTAAGTTTAATAAACATCACAGTTGAATGCTTCCTAGACTTGATTCTGAAGATGTTCATAATATCCTAGATGAGATTCTGAAGTAGTTCAGAATGGAACAAGGAAAATAAAGAGGTCCTTACTTGTATGAAGCATTGAGTTAGTCTTAGTATTGTAACCATGGTTAAAATGAAGAAAGAGATGCGTTGCATCTCCTATGCCTCAGTCATAGGTTCTTCCATACAACCATATTGTATACTCGACATAATGTGACCCGAAGTTCTGGTTGGAAGGACAAGCTCTTAACTGTAAGAACATGCATTGAAGTGATTCTTGGGTTAATCACTAAACTAGAATTAAGTTTGTACTTAAATGGCAAGAAGCAAAGTAAGTGGCATAGTTGCATTTCATGCACTAGGATCTACATACATATAGAAGTATAAAGGCTCCATCTGATGTGATGTATATTGTTATGGCGGGGCTAGTTCGCTTTTAACGTAGAATGATGTGTCCCAGGGCATAGTGCCCATGAGAAAGCCCTCGAGGTTGATCTAAAGTCACTGTAGGCTCCTGGAAATCAGCCTCGTTCTGCTGCCATAACTGCCGTATATACACAAAGGATTGCAAAGTGTGTTTCGAAGTTTAGATGACAATAGTGAAAACGACCGTCATTATAAACAGTAGAAACAAAGTCTCACTTTGTTGCCAAACGAATACTTCGACCCATTATGAGATAATGGTGTGAATGTCAAACTTAGGAAGACATTAATGATTTGCAAAGACATAATGATCTGGTAAAACAGAACATGGACATGACATTTTCCATAAGCATGCATGATCAATAAACGCATATGTGATATGGTTTATGATGAGTAAAATGCAAGCTAGATTATTTGTACTCTAGTGCAAGTGGGAAACTGAAGGAGATATGCCCTAGAGGCAAATAATAAATAGTTTTTTATTGTCATATCTCAGTTAGTTCATAATAGTTTCATACTGTGCTATAACTGTATTAATACAAAACGTTAATACACGTGTGGTATGTAAACAAACCGTGTCTCTAGTTACCTCTAGCGAACTAGTTCATTGGTCATGAAGATGATCTAGGGTTTCGAGATCATGGGCATTTATGCCAATTGACAATGAGGTCACGTCATTAGTTGAATGATGTGATAGACAAACAACCCAACCAGTTGTATCTTAATGATATCTAGTTACAAAGTTCACCATTAATGATAAACTAAGGAAACCTCGCAACCTGTCCTTAGACTTTGAGATAATGCAAATCACCGTTCTGGAGGGAGCTTAGATGGTTATCAAGTATGACTCCGTGACTGGGTGATTGAAAAGGTGCCACTCAGGTTTCCCAAAGGGGCGCGTAGAGGAGTACATATCAAGACCAGGATTTGCCCATCCATGTAATGGACAGATACATTAGTGGCCATCTCGGTGATGTTGCATTAACGAAGCTTGCAAGCGTGTGACTGGGTCACGGAATGCAACGACATGGAAATGAGAAAACAAGTTCATCGGTAACGAGATCGAATGAAGGTATGGAGATACCATAGATCAGATCTCGGATGAACTAGGTATCAAGTGGCAAAGGGAATGGGAAACGACTGTTTACGGTTCAAACGACGTTGTCATCGTGGAATGCACAAGGGTCAATATGGGCATCTCGGTCCCGCTATTGATCATTGATGGAGATCATGTCTGTGCCATTCCCGAGCCGTGGGGAAATACACTTAAGGGTACGATGAGCTAGAGATCCTCTGTAAGTTGGAATCACCATATGAAAGAGAAAAGGAAACCAGAAAAGTTCCATGAGAGAACCGGAATCATTCCAGGAAAGTTCCGAAGTCGTTCGGAGGAAATCGAAAGGGAACCGAAAGGTATTTCGGGTCAAATCGGATTTTGTAATAAGTATTTACATATTAATTAATGTAATTAATATTAAACATAATATTAAAATCTAATTTGAAGGGGTATTCCACTAATGGGCCAAACTTCCTAGGGAAAAGGGCCCATTAGGGAAAACTGAAGGAGGGAAGGGCCAAGGCCCAGGCGCCTCAAGGGGGCCCACCAGGCCAGCCTAGGGCTGTTCGCGGGGTGGGGCCCATCCCAGGCCGGCTGGCCCATGAAGGCCCATGCGCCCCCCTCTCCCTTGTTTAGTCCCACATGGGAAACCCAAAGGGGAGGGCACACCCCTCCCCCTATATAAAGGGGTGCCCATGGGTGGGAATGGACACACTAATATTTGGAGAAGACCTTTGGTTGACTTTCTCCTTCCCCCTCTCTCTCATCTCCATGCGTTGGTACGGTCCCAAGTAAGGACTGTCCGAGCAGGAGACACCGCACCTGCAGCACGCCATTGCGCTGCAGGGATTCCAAGCCGGAGATCTACTTCCGCACTCCCGGCAGGGATCAAGGAGTCAGAGGTCGTCATCGTACATCGTATGTGTACGAAACCACGAGGGGCCTCACCTGAGGCACCTTGGATGTCGTGAGCCGAGCTGCTACACGATGAAGAAGGAGCAAGGGGGGACCTGCGAGGAGCTTCGACTACTTCAAGCACGTTCCCCTCGGAATGTTAACCGCGTACAGTCTACAAGGGTATGTATTCTATACGCTCGGTCGTTACCGCATTACTACATAGATATATCTTGGCAGTGTTAGGAGGTTCCAACGTAGGAAATTTTTTGTTTTCTGCTGTGGAACCCTTCACCACCATGGTGTGCACACTGTCAACTTCACACACATGGGGAGAGCAGAGATCTATTAAAGCACTTGAGTAGCAAGGTAGATCTATAGATTACAAGCTCATGATCTCAATAAGATCATTCATAGAGAGAGATGAACAAATAGTTCCTAGTAGATCCCTTAGCCTCGAGGAAGAACTACTCCCTCCTCATCGTGGGAATCAACAACGGCGATGGAGATGGTGGTGGAGATCGATGGAGATGGCTCCGGGGGCACTTCCCCGTCCCGGCAGGGTGCCGGAAGAGAGACTTTCTGTCCCCTGAATCTCCCCTTCGGTGGCGGTGGCACTACGTAACTTTTCGTGGCTGGAGGCTTGACGATTTAGGGTTTTTGCATCAGGAGGCATCTTATAGGCGGAGAGGCAAGGTCGGTGGGCGGCCAGGGGGCCCAGACCACCTGGTGGCGTGGCCAGGGCTAGCTCGCGCCACAATATGGTGTGGCCACCCTGTGGCCCCTCTCCATCTTGTCTTCTGGCTTCGTGAGTCTTCTGGTAAAATATCAACTTTGGCTTTTGTCCCGTCCAATTCCGAGAATATTCATTTTCTGACTTTCCTGGAACCAAAAACAGCAGAAAACAGGCAACTAGCACTGTGGCATCTTGTTAATAGGTTAGTCCAAGAAATCATATGAAAAGTACTCCAAAGTGTGGACAAAACATAAGAAATAAAACCAAGCATGGAACATCAAAAATTATGGATACGTTAGCAACGTATCAACATCCCCAAGCTTAACTCCTGCTCGTCCTCGAGTAGGTAAGTGATAAAAAGAAAGAATAATTTTTGAGGTGACATGCACCATCATAAACTTGATCAAAGTATTTGTAAAACATTGATAACTGGGATCATAGTACTTCAATCATAACATGAAAGACAAAGTTCTAACAATAAGACAAAGCAACTAAGTTGCAACATGAAAAGGCATAAACAAAGGATTCATGAATAACAATGCTTTGCAAGACATTTGTTTGTTTCACATAAAGAAAACATAGCATAGTGGCACTCAGCTTGTCCCTCATAGAGTAGCAAACATAAATGCATAGGACACCTTCAAAGTTTATAAGAGTGACTAGATACAAATAGTTTAAAACAAGCAATATCAAGGTATGCATCAATCAACAAGTCTTGGGACAATGCACATAGAACTAAGAATGGCCACTATGCTCTCAAAGTAGGTGCATAAAGATAGAAGGTGGAGAATCAATATATAAGTGGAAGAAAGGCCTTCATAGAAGGAAGCAGAGATTCAAGTTTCATAAAGAGCTTCCAAAAATTATGGTACTTATAGCTTTCAGCTCTCATTGCCCCTATCATAAGCATCTTGAAGTGATTAAGGTTAAAGTGAATAAACTATGGTGTATATGCTTGACAAAGTATAAGTTAGAAATCTCATGTCCCTTGAATACGAGGGCCACTCCTCATGCTACTCAAGTTTAGTCACCGGTAAGTTCTTGTCATCGTAAGTACATGTGTATCATAGAGAACCGCCAACGGGGTACCCCTTGCCCGATGATACGGAAGAATCCCCATATCAAAATGACAAGGCAAGCAGACAATAAGCATCTCAGCAATCATCTTATTTACCATGGGAAAATGGTGATTTTTTCTCTCTTTCCTCTTTTCTCATCTCTTTTTTTCTTTTTCTTTTCAATCTCTATCTCTTTTTTTATAAGAAGAATGCTTCATAGATTGCTCATTATGGTTACGCTACAGGTTTCCACCATGATTAGGCATGGATTAGACCAGCCGCCCAGGCGTTTCTCTAACACATATACATAACTCCATGGACTTACAAGCTCCCTTTTCATTTCACACCGACGACATCCATAGACAAAAGAGCATGATATCAACTAGGTACAAAGTACAAGTGCAATGTTGAAAGCATTCCCCATGAAAACATGGTTCTGCCAATCCCCAACAAATAACTGCAAGCATATACAACATAGACGACACAATGGTTCAAGTTTATTAAGGGCAAGAAAAGTAAAGTGTGCCATCAAGTTCGTGAGAGCTTTAATCACTAGTTTTCTCATAACAAGTTTAATTTGGAAGGTAAACAAAAACATGAATATACTTGGAATAGCATATGCTAATAGGTATGTATGGTGGACTCTTTGGAATAACTTGGTTTAGGGAGTTGAATGCATCCGTGGAACTCATACTTGGTTGCGGAGGCTAGCAAAAGACTGGGAGCGACAAACTAAGAGACCTATAATGGCCATAATCATGCAGAGCAACAAAACATCATTGATCAAAGCATAAAGTGATACTGCAAGTTGAAAACTAAAGGATCATAAAGGCTATGGTGACTTGAGATAGTCATAACATGGCGTGAGCATGCGCCAAGTCAACCCAAATAAAGCATCAAAGGAGAATATCACAATACTATGCTTTAATATGCTAAAACAACGCATGATTCTTCAAAGGCACATTAAGCAATATCAATGTTTATAACAAGTCATGCTACAGCAAAGAATACTAAGCATAAAGCCAAAACAATATCAAGCATGGCATGACGAAGCATAGGCCACAGTAAAAAACAAGCTCTCTTTACCACTTAAGCATGAACTTTCCTACTCTTTTCCAATCCAAACCAAACTATTTGAAAACCAATGTATGAAAGAGAGGGCCCAACCAATTTATCCATAAAACTAAGCAAACAAAGCAAACGGAAAAACAAAACAAAAACAAAAAAGAAGACGCTCCAAGAACAACACAACTGTGCATGAAACAATAAAAATGAAGTATTTGGAAGAAACCTGGGATTTTTATTGATGAAGAGGGGGATGCCTTGGGCATCCCCAAGCTTTGACGCTTGTACTTCTTGGATATTTCTTGGGGTGACACGCGTGGCATCCCCAAGCTTGAGCTTTAGTCCATCCTTCATCTCATTACTCATTCCTTCCATACACCTGAAATTTTTCCTTCATACAAAACTTCACACAATCTTTATTAGCAACATTAGTGCACTCAAGATAATAGGTCTTTAGGTTTAGTTACAACACCAATAAAACTTCCATTAAAACACAAGCTACTGTAGCACTTCCCTAAAAAAGCTCAATTCCCCAAAAGAACTCAAAAAGGTACCAACAAGAAGCAAATGCAAATAATGGCAGAAATCTGTCAAAACAGACCAGCAGGTAAAGACGAATTTTTTCGAAGACCTTCTGTTGCTCAAATCGAAAAGTGTTGAACTAATGAAAGTTAGATAAAAAACTAGGGCAGAAGCACAAAATTTAACGCCTCAAAAGGACGTACAGAGATTATACACGAATTTTTACGGTGAAGCACAGAAATCTGTTTCGGGACAACAACTTTCCCAATCATTACTTCTCTCTCATTAGAGGTTACTCTTTTTTGACAAAAACAGTAGGGAAGGCCCCTACTATGTCATTTTATAAATTTTATAATGTACAAAGGGTTGAGCCGGGCTCAAATCCATGTTACAGATGTTTTACATTCATAATGTGTCAAGCCACTGCTGCATACCTTCCTTGAGAGTAGGCTTGGCTCTATGCATAGTCAAGGTGAAGGTTGCTTTAAAAAATGAAATACATCTAGTGATGGAAGGATTAAGATCTCTGAAAATATAACCATTTCTTTGCTCCCATATACTCAAGCATCCAGTGATGATAACTTCCATAAGAAAATTGGGGTTGAATCTACTTCCAGTGTCATTGATCATCTGATGAATATCCATATCAGTGTTCCATTCAAGTCCCAAGGCCCACCAGAACCCTTGGCTGAAGCTGCATTCAAAAAATAGATGTTGCAGGGTTTCCTGAGGACAGATGTCACATATTACACAATCATTGAATTCCACAAAGAAGTTCTTTCTTGCCATTAAGTCTTTGGTGTTTAATCTCATATTCATAAGTAGCCAGGCAAAAAATTTGTGTCTTGGGAGACAACATGATTTCCAAATATCAAGTATGGGCTTTGGTGTTGGGTGTGCCCCAATCAGTGCTCTATAGATTTTTCTGGTTTTGAAGGTCTCACCCCAGGAAAAGTACCATGAATCATGGTCATCAGTGTGGTTTATGCTTCTGATATTCTCCAACATATCAATAAATTCCTCATGAGCAATAATGGATAAGGGGAGTTGAAAGAGGTCATAGAAATCATTATCAGCTGCAGAGATGGCCTTGGCCATGGTCAAAGTATCATTGTGGCAGAAAGAGTGCAGGTGTGGGTATTTATCTTCAAAACATTCACCTTTCCATAGATCCTTCCATAGTAACATAGGTTTTCCATTGCCAATTTTGCAGTGAGTCAGATCTCTGTAAATATCAACATAATTCATACAATCTCTCCACCAAAAGGATCCAATATGATTCATTGGGTGTGGGGCAGAGTCTCCTTGGTAGTAAGCTTTCCAAATGAGATCAACCCACGGTATATCAGCCCTGTTGTAGAATTTATGAATATTTTTCAGTAGAAGGGCCTGATTTTGTACCCTGAGGTTTATGACACCTAAACCTCCTTGTTCTTTTGGTCTACAAACCAAATCCCATTTAGCAAGACATTTGCCATGTCTATGGATATCTTTCCCTGCCCAAACGAACTGTCTGCCACCTTTTTCAAAATGGGTAAAAATTGTTATGGGGACTTTAAAAGAGCACATGGCATGGATGGGCATAGAATTTAGAACAGAATTCAATAATGTGAGTCTTCCTATATATGACATGAGAGAAGATAGTCCAGAAAGCTTTCTATCAAATTTGGAAACAATGGGCATCAAGTTATCAATAGATGGTCTTGTGGTACCAAGTGGGAGACCCAGGTAGGTAAAAGTTAAACTCTCCAATTTGCATCCAAAATCAGAGGCCAGTTGACATGCATACTCCACTGTTACATTGATAGGTACCAGGGTAGATTTGTCATAATTTACCTTGAGACCTGCCATATTGCTGAATTGTTGGAGTCTGACCTTGAGGTTATTAAGTTGCAAACTATCAACAGGCATAATCAGTAGGGTGTCATCAGCATATTGAATAATAGGATATTTTTGTCCATAATCATTATCAAGTGGCAGGCTGATTTCATTTCTGTGCCAGGCATCATTGACAATTTCTTGTAATAATTCAGCTGTGCAGACAAATAGAAGGGGGGATAAGGGGTCTCCTTGTCTGACACCTCTTTTGCAGCATATTTTTTTCCCTGGGACACCATTTAGTAACACTGAAGTGGAGGCAGAGATCAATATAGATCTTACCAGGGAAATCCATTTGGGCCCAAAACCTTTAGCATTTAGCATATTAATAATTGCATTATATTCAATCTTATCAAAAGCTTTCTCATAATCAATCTTCATAATAATAATGGGTTTCTTAGACACATGGCAGATGTGAAGATATTCAAATGCCCATCCCAGACAATCATGGATATTTTTCCCTTTAATAAAGCCATATTGATTATTATGGATAATGGGTTTGATAACCTTCTAGAGTCTATTGGCCATAATCTTGGTGATGAATTTAAGTGGAAGGCTAACCAGAGAAATGGGTCTGTAGTCATTCATAGTCTCAGGATCATTTATCTTGGGGATGAGAGTAATAAAGGCAGTGTTGATGGCATTTAAATTCACTAATTCATCATAGAAATCCTGTACCAGTTTTACAAAATCTTCTTTGATAATATGCCAGCATTTCTTAAGGAATTTCCCATTGAATCCATCAGGACCAGGTGCTTTGTCAGAAGGAAATTCATTAACCACAGTTTCAATATCTTCATTTGTGAATGGAGCATCCAGGTGAAGAAGATCATGAGGTAAAACCAAATCATCAAGGTTGATGTCATTGATAATATTTTCACTTGTGCCAAGTCTGTGCTTATAAGATTGCCAAATTGCAGCAGCTTTGAGTTCATGCTCAGTCAGAACCAAATTGTCTTCAGTCTTGATATGTGTGATGAGATTTTTCCTGAAGTTCTAGGTTGCCACAGCATGGAAAAATTTGGTGTTCTCATCTCCCAATTTGGCCCATCTAATTTTAGCCCTGCTTTTCCAATAGATTCTTTTAGCCTCCAGGAGCTTATTGGTACGTTTCATCAAAATCATTTTAAAATTCTTCTCATGTAGAGCAAGTGGTCTCTGATCTTCTATTCCTTCAAGTAAAGCCAGGATAAATATGCAGTTCTCAATAGTCTGATTTAAGTTTGAAAGTTTTTTGCTCCATTTCTTAAGGCCAGCTCTGAGTTGTTTGAATTTGCAGTTGATAGCAAGGGCAATATCACTGATATAGGGAGCATAGTTCCAGAGAGAATTCACAATGTCATAAAAACCATCAAATTCCAGTCAGAAGTTCTCAAATCTGAATAATTGTGCTTTAGGAATGGTAGTGCCCACTTGGATACTGATGGGTGTATGATTAGAGCCAATTCTGGAGAGAGGATGGGCCATAGTGTTGGGGAATGTTGTAGTCCATAAAGGGCATGTAAAAATCCAATCTAGCTTTTCTAGTAGAGGGGGGTCTTGCATGTTACTCCAGGTGAATGCTCTTCCTTTCAGTGGTACTTCCACAAGATCATGAGATTGGATGGCATTGTTGAAACGCATCATATTATGAGCATCCCCACCTTCTCTGTTTCTATCATCAGGGCTTCTAATGAGGTTGAAATCACCCACTAACATCCAGAAAGGATAATTGGAGGTATCAATATTATGCATCCAATTGAAAAATTCAGCTCTATGTTCATTGTGTGCAGGTCCATAAATATTGGTCAGGATCCAAGTGATACCAGAGTGCTTACAAGTGAGAGCCACAGTTAAATGGAATTTCGATTGACTAAGAAGCTATCCTGAAAAAAGGCTACCATTCCAGATAGTAATCAATCCTCCAGAATTACCAAGGGAAGGAGAAAAAGCAAAGTGAGAGAATCTCCTAGGATAGAATTTCCTTAAATAGGAGTGCTCAAAATCTTCTCTTTTAGTTTCTTGGAGGCAAATAATATCACAATTGCTAGAGTTTACTTTTTATCTAATTTGATCATGTCTCAAGTCAGAATTGATGCCTCTAACATTCCAGTCAAGAATCATCCAGTTTCTATTCATAATTCAACATGTGAAGGATCCATAGATTCTGATCAACATAGTTAACCAGGTTTTTATTGGGGATAGCTGGCAGATCAGATGTAAATATACAAAGCACCTTGAACCCAGATTGATAAATCCACAAAAATGGAGAGGAGGTATAAAACATAAAAGGGGAGATAGAAACATCCAGGCACTTAAACAGATATAGGGATATGGTTCTGCTCATCATGAGCAATATAGAAGTGCTTATTACATGCCAGATAGTACCAAATAGATATAGTTGTTGAAACATAAAACTGTGTGTCATTAGACATATATGACACACATTATTACATGCAGTATGGTGAAGTGACATTAGCCACATTCAGAGAAAAGCTTGTCCTCCGAAATCTCACTAGGAGAGATCAGGCATTGGTTGATACCAATGGACTGAATGGTGTCAACAGGGAGGACACGTGGGGGGAGCATCTTGGTCCATAATCACCACCTCATGAGGATGAGCTTTGCTTTTGGCCACCTTCCTGGATTTGCCTGAGGCATTGATTAGAGTAGAACTATCTTTCTCCTGGGCTTTGACTGCAGCTTCTTTGTTTTTATATCCCTCGGATTGGTTGGCAATCCTTTTACTGCATCTGACAACAGTCACATCCTTTGGAGCCAGTAACTTGCGTTTAGCCACCTGGGAGATACTGTCTTCAATGGCAGAAGATGAAGTACCAATAGATGTATCCAATGAGGCTTGCACATCATCATCTGAAATTTCAGTAATACAAACAGTAGAGGAGGCTGGTTCATGGGGGGCAGTTGCATACAGTTTTAGAAGGCACTTCCTCTGTTTACCAAGTTCAATGTCCACATCAAGTATTTGGAAACCAGCACCATGGATACATGAGATATCTGTGTTGCCCAGAGTTGTGTGTGCATTCTTAACCATGTCAAATTGCAAACCATGGATAACATTGAAAGAGTCCACAACTTCCATCATTGGTTCAAGTTCAGCAATATGATCAGCATGTGCAGGACTAAGCTGGGGAGGGGTTGCAATCATTGGTTCAATGTCAGCAGTAGGTGCAACATTTCCATATGGTATTGCAATATTGGGAATCTCAGGTGCAACATTGGCTGGTTCTTTAGGAACATGATCATGGACCATATCATCCCAGTGTCCACCAAATGGTTGGGGCATGGGGTGTGGGTTACCACCATCAGGTGGAAGAGGATCCTCATCACCACCAAGTCCACCAATCACTCTAGCCTACAGAATGTAGATCACCGTAGTCCAGGAATGACCATGTCCTTCATCACTAGTATTATCCCCTAGGACCAGGCTAATAGGGATTTCAAGCATATCTGGTACTCTGATCTTAACTAGGACTCTAGCTCTGTTAGAATAATCTCTATTCCAGACTAAAAATTTCCCAAATTCACTGACAGATTCTCTAACTTTATCAACTAGCCATGCATCTTGGGGGAAATTAACCATCATCAGCCAAACATCATGTGTAAAGGTCATGTTCCTATGATTCAGACCTCTGTTGTGGGGAATCACCCTAAGAATACTGTCTCCAACAAAGAAAGGACTACGCTCAATAGCAGTATCCCTAGCGCAAGTGTCAAAGAACTGTACCAGAGCGGCACCCATGGCAGACCTGGAGAAATTGTGAATGTTGAGGCCGCGATCGTTGAAGTAGTTCCTGATCAGGTGAGCATCTGCGACGAACTGCTCAGGGTCCAAGGGGGGCTCGAGGATGACAATGGCCATGTCATCGCACCGAAGCAGGGCATCTCCACTGAAAATGTGAAAACCCCGGTGTCGGCGATGGATGCAGGGCTGGATGACTTCAGCTCCAGGTGGGAGGTGGGGCTTAGGGTCTTAGGGGTAGTTCGCCATTGTTGTGGAGGAGAGGGGTAGGTTGCAGGTGTGAGATTGCAGTGGCGACGATGGCGAGGAATGAACAGGGTTCACCTGGAGAGCGGAGGGGTCAAGGAACACTGTTTCCGAAGTCGTAACGACAAGCCCTCTTTCAGAGGAGATGATATGCTCAGGTCGTTTTTGTTTAATGCGATAAACCTGAGATTTTTGATTACGGATATAACAAGATTTCCTAATGTGCCCATATCCATAACAACTTTTGCAGCGAAATTGAGATGAACATTCTTGGCTTGAGTGGCCCATCGCAAGGCACCTGGAGCAGATAGCATGGGCCGGACTGGGTGGAAGTGTTGGGCTGACCGAACCAGTGGGCCGAATATCACAAGAGTTTGAGAGAGAGTCTGGGCGGGAAATTGGCGTCCGATCCGAGGAGATCGGATCACGTAGAGATGTTGCCGGCGATCTTGCCACGTAGGTCATCCTCCGATGAGAAGCTAACGGCGTGGAATTGGCTCCGGTGAGACGAGATCTCTGGCGAGAAACCATAGTCCAATTCATCTCTTGTTCATGAAACCAATCCACCGATTCCTTGATCCAATTCGGACCCCCATAACCCCATAGAGAGAAATAGCATTTAAAATCCGGGCATTCGAAGTATCTAAGTTTGTAGATCAGGAAGCCCACATCTTTGGAGAATACTTCAAATTTAAAAGTCCGATCACGAATCAGGCTGACATGAGAACCATATTTACTTCCACCAAGGCATGATTGAAGGGCAAAGCAAACATTGTCTAAATCAAGTCGAAAGTTGGCTCGGCCAAAAGAGACCACAAGGATAAAACCAGATCCAGGAGATGGGGATTGCACATGGGTGGAAAAGGAAGATCGAACCTTCAATTCAAGTCCCATGCCATGAGAGAAATCCAGAGAATCACCAAGAGCACGAGGATCCATTGCATGGGGGACTTAGAGAGAATCGCCAGGGGGAGCGCCAGAGAGAGGGTGGGAGAGGTGGTCTTCATCGTTTTTCCAGTAGCATCTATGTTGTATTATAGGTTACTCTTGGCACAAAAAGCAAATAAAAAGGATAAAGAGCGGTTATTACAGAAGTAATAACTTCCAAGACTCATCTAAAACTTTTGGGTTATCTCCCAATAAGTACTTTTCTTTAACGCCTTTAAGTTAGGCATGATAGTTTGAGAAGATGCTCACATAAGAAATATGAATTTAAGTAAACGAGAGCATCAAGAAGCAAATTCAAAGCACATTTAAGTCTAACCCACTTCCTATGCATAGAAATCTTGTAAAGAAACAAGTCATGAAAGCACAAAGAAACAAGCATAGGAAAGCAAAACAAGTGCAACTTCAAGACTTTCAACATAAAGAGTGGAAACTTAATATTATTAAGATGCATAAAACCATGTTTCCCTCTCTCATAATAACTTTCAGTAGCATCATGAATAAAATTAACAATATAACTATCATATAAAACATTCTTACCATGAACCACATGCATAAAAGAATTAATACTCCCCACATAACAATAGTCATTCTTATTAATTGTAGTGGCAGCAAATTCAACAAAATAGCTATCATTATTATTCTCATCACCATAATCATCAAATATAGGAGGCATATTGTAATCATTAATTTTCTCCTCAATAGTAGGTGGACTGAAAATATCATATTCATCATTGTAATCATCATATATTGGAGGTATAGTATCATCAAAGTAAAATTTCTCCTGCGTGCTTGGGGGACTAAAAATATCATGGTCATCAAAACCAGCTTCCCCAAGCTTAGACTTTTCATAGCATTAGCAATAATGGTGTTCAAAGAATTCATACTAATAACATTGCTATTAGCACGCAAATAAAGTTCCATAGGTTTTTTAATTTTCTCTTCAAACACTTCATGTCCTAACTCAAGATAAATACTATAAAGCTCTCTAATTTTGTTGTTGTTTTCCATTAAGCCTAACTAGTGAAAATAAAAACAAGAAACAAAAACACAAAATTGCAGAATCTAAAGGAAATAACTTCGAGCACTCACACCGGAGGATGTGAGTACCTTTTACCTTACCTCCCCGGCAAAGGCGCCAGAAAATAGCTTGGTGTCTACGCACTTCAATACTTGTAGACAGTTGTTGGGCCTCCAAGTGCAGAGGTTTGTAGAACAGCAACAAGTTTTCCCTTAAGTGGATTACCCAAGGTTTATCGAACTCAGGGAGGAAGTGGTCAAAGGTATCCCCTCTCAAGTAACCCTGCAATCAAGATACAAGAAGTCTCTTGTGTCCCCAACACACCCAATACACTTGTCAGGTGTATAGGTGCACTAGTTCAGCGAAGAGATAGTGAAATACAAGTGGTATAGATAATTATAAGTGGTAACGGTGCTAGAAAATAGCTTGATGGCGTGGAAGAGACTAAAGGCAAACTGAAATAAGGATGGAAGCAAGCAAACATGTAATAGATCTAGTTACAAATGGTGTTTCAATGCTTAGAAACAAGGCCTAGGGATCATACTTTCACTAGTGAACACTCTCATATAAATATCTTCTCTTTATGATACTACTCTTAACTACTCTCTGGTTGGACACTCTAATCCATGGTAGGGCTATAACAACACTGCTCAAAGTTCGATTTCCCCATCTAGATAACCCCACACTGTCACCTTGAGCACTAGATGGTTCCAATAAACACCACAATTTCATAGAAACATCCAACTCCAAATATAACTCATAACAAGTATTTGTAATCTCTAGCCTAAGTGCCACCATGGTGTGCACACTGTCAACTTCACACACATGGGGAGAGCAGAGATCTATTAAAGCACTTGAGTAACATAGTAGATCTATAGATTACAAGCTCATGATCTCAATAAGATCATGCATAGAGAGAGATGAACACATAGCTATCGGTAGAACCCTTAGCCTCGAGGAAGAACTACTCCCTCCTCATCGTGGGAATCAGCAACGGCGATGGAGATGGTGGTGGAGATCGATGGAGATGGCTCCGGGGGCACTTCCCCGTCCCGGCAGGGTGTCGAAATAGAGACGTTCTGTCCCCCGAATCTCCCCTTCGGTGGCGGCGGCACTGTGGAACTTTTCGTGGCTGGAGGCTTGACGATTTAGGGTTTTTGCATTAGGAGGCATCTTATAGGCGGAGAGGCAAGGTCGATGGGTGGCCAGGGGCCCACACCACCTGGTGGCGTGGCTAGGGCTAGCTCGCGCCACCATATGGTGTGGCCACCCTGTGGCCCCTCTCCATCTCGTCTTCTAGCTCCGTGGGTCTTCCGGTAAAATATTAACTTTGGCTTTTGTCCCGTCCAATTCCGAGAATATTCATTTTCTGACTTTCCTGGAACCAAAAACAGTAGAAAACATGCAACTGGCACTGTGGCATCTTGTTAATAGGTTAGTCCAACAAATCATATGAAAAGTACTCCAAAGTGTGGACAAAACATAAGAAAGTAGATAAAAACAAGCATGGAACATCAAAAATTATGGATACGTTAGCAACGTATCAGGAGTCCCCGTGCGTGGTACTTAACCGTTCGAGTCGCTTTGCACGAGGATGGGAAGGACGTCGCTGTGAGAAGCATATACCGATCATCTTGGCCCGGTGGGCCAGTCGAGCTAGGCGGCTCCGATGGTGGATCCGGGTTGGCATATTCGTGGATGACACAAGGCCCGAATATTTTCGGTGCCCTTGGGCCGCACTACTTAGCCGTGCCGGTCGCTCGACCAAGGGTCGACTTCCGTAGGTAGCATATTGCTAATTGTACAAGTGCGAGTGGCACAAGGGTATGGCGAGTAGGCACAATTTGTGTGATCCGAATGAATTTCATTATATATCATCTTGGTACAAGTTTGAGTTCTATGTATAGAACTTTCGGAGAAGGTTTACATTCCATGGCCTCCCGACCTCGAGCTGGCCATCGCCTCGTATGTCAATGAGGTAGTAGGTGTCGTTGCCAAGGACTCTCCCTATGGCGAATGGCCCCTCCCATGGGGGGGAGTTTGTGCATGCCCTTCTTGTCCTAGGCCAGTCGTAGGACCAAATCGCCCTCCTAGAAGGTGCGGGTACGGACTCGGCGGCTGTGGTAGCGGTGGAGCCCCTGCTGGTAGATGGCTGTGCAGGAGCGAGCTAGGCCGCGTGCCTCGTTGATCTGGTCGATGCTGTCTTGGCGGGCGATCTCATTTGTCACCTCAACGTAGTTGGTGACTCGAGGTGAGCGTGCTCCAGGTCGGTTGGCATCACGGCTTCGGTGCCGTACACCATGAAGAAGAGTGTAAACCCCGTGGAGCGGTTGATGGAGGTGCGGATTCCCCATATTACAGAAGGGAGCCCTTCGACCCAGCATCCTGGGGTGCGCTCGAGGTGTACTTGGAGTCTCGGCTTGAGCCCGTGGAGGACGCTCTGCTTGGCGCGTTCTGCTTGGCCGGTCGACTCCGGGTGGGCGACTGAGGCGAGGTCGAGTCGTATGCTGTGTTCTTCGCAGAATTCTGCCATGGCACCCTTGGCGAAGTTGGTACCGTTGTCCGTTATGATGCTGTGCAGGTAGCCATACCGGTAGATGAGCTCGCGTAAGAACTTGGTGGCCGTCTTGCTGTCGCACTTTTTGATCGGATTGGCCTCGACCCATTTGGTGAACTTGTCGATCGGTACCAGGAGGTGGGTGAAGCCGGATGGGGCCTTCTTGAACGGGCCGACCATGTCCATGCCCCATACAGCGAATGGCCATGTGATGGGGATGGTCTTGAGTGTCGAACTAGGGAGGTGTGTCTGGTTGGCGTACTTCTGGCACCCGCCGCATCGTTGGATGATGTTGGTGGTGTCGGCATGCGCGGTGAGCCAGTAGAAACCCTGTCGCATGGCCTTGGCGACCAGCGACTTGGCGCTGGCATGATGGCCACAGTCGCCGGCATGGATGTCCTGGAGGATCTTGCGGCCTTCTTCTGCCTATACTCAGCGCTAGAACACGCCAGTCACGCTGCGTTTGTGGAGCTCGCCGTTGATGATGACGAAGGATTTGCAGCGGCGCACAATCATTCGCGCTTCCGTCTCGTTGCTTGGGAGGATCTTGTGCTCGAGGAAGGCGACATACGGTGCCGTCCAGTTGCTGGGCTCCACGATCATGGCGATTAGGGCCGGCTCGGGTTGTAGTGGTATACAGATGTCGATCTCCTTCGATGGGCAGACCGAAGGTTTATGGATGATGTCGAGGAAGACGCCTGCGGGTGGCGTTTTCCGAGCTGACCCGATGCGGGAAAGGGCATCTGCCTCCTCGTTCTTTTGCTTGTCGATCCACTCGATGGAGTAGCCATCGAAGTGTCCTCCCAGCTGGTCTACCACTTGGCGGTACACTATCATTGTTGGGGAGACGGCATCGCAAGTTCCGGCGACTTGGCCGGCGACTAGATCGGAGTCACCATAGCACCGTAGGCGGTTGATGTTCATCTCCTTGGCAGCCTGCATGTCGTGGATGAGGGCCTCATATTCTGCCATTTTGTTGGTGTAGGGCTTGAAGTTGAGGTGGAGCACATAGCGGAGCTTGTCTCCTTTAGGGAAGGTCGACCCCTTCCCCTGCGCCGTCGGCGTTCTTGGAGCCGTCAAAATGGAGCGACCAGTAATGGAGGTATGGTAGCTTCTCCGGCTGCTGTGCTTCTTCCCAATATGTGAGGAAATCAGTCAGGGCTTGTGACTTGATCGCTTTGCAAGGCTCGTATTTGATGTTGTGGACACCGATTTTGATGTCCCACTTGGCGACTCGCCCAATTGCCTCGTGATTGCGTATTATGTCCTGTAGTGGTGCGGAGGAGACCATCGTGATTAGGTGCTCCTGGAAGTAATGGGGGAGTTGCCATTGAGCTCGGAATACCGCGTATACCAGTTTCTGGTACTATGAGTAGCACTGACGTGAGTCCGTCAAGACTTCGTTGATGTAGTAGACGGGGCGCTGTATGGGGCGCTCCTTGCCCTCCTCTGGTCGTTCGACGACCATCACGACACTGACGACTCGAGTGGAGGACGCCACATAGTGCATCGTCTTTGAGCGCTTTTAGTGGCTCTTTGTCGATTGGAGCGGCAAGTAGTGGGGCCGCGAGGAGCACTTCTTTGAGCGCTTTGAGTGCATCGTCCGCCTCCACGTCCCATTAGAACGTGGGGTTCTTGCACATCAGGCAGTAGAGGGGCATTGCCTTGTCGCCTAGTCGGGGGATGAAGCGGCTGAGAGCCGCGACTCGCCCGGCCAACTTCTGGACGTCGCGCATGCACTCGGGTTTCCGAGTCGTGCGATGGTGTCGATCTTGGTGGGGTTGGCTTTGATGCCTCGCTTGGAGACTACATATCCCAGGAGCTATCCGGTGGGGACGCCGAAGGTGCATTTTCCTGGGTTCAGCTTGATGTTGTACCTCCGCAGGTTTGTGAAGGTTTCAGCCAGGTCGGCAAGCAGGTTGTCCTGGCGGGTGGATTTTACCACCACGTCGTCGATGTAGACATGAATGTTGCAGCCAATTTGGCTCGCAAGGCACTCTTGCATGCACCTTTGGTATGTGGCGCTGGCGTTCTTGAGGCCGAACGTCATGGCCATGTAGCAGAAGGCGCCGAATGGCGTGATGAACGACGTCTTCTCCTCATCCTCGACCACCATTTTGATCTGGTTGTAACCAGAGTACGCGTCGAGGAAGCACGACGACTCCGATCCCGTGGTCGAGTCGATGATCTGGTTGATGCACAGTAGGACGAACTCCTCCTTCAGGCAAGCGCTGTTGAGGTTGGTGTAGTCGATACACATTCTCCACGTGTTGTTCTTTTTCAGAACCAGGACTGGGTTTGCCAGCCACTTGGAGTATTTTATTGGCCGAATGAAGCCTGTGGCTAGCAGGCGTTGTACTTCTTCGGCAATTGTTCGACGACGCTCTTCATTGAAGGGCCGTAGCGACTACTTTACTAGTCGCACTTTGGGGTTGGTGTTTAGTTTGTGCTCAGCGAGTTCCCTCGGGACACCTAGCATGTCACATGGTTTCCATGCGAAGATGTCACGGTTCTCACGGAGGAACCCGATGAGCGTGCTTTCCTATGCGGGGCTCATGTGCGCCCCAATGGTGACCGTCTGGCTGGAGTCGCCCAGGACGAGCTCGATGGTGCGGGTGTGTGTGGTCACCTCGAATGTGGAGTTCGCGGCGGTTGGCTTCTTCAGGATGGTGGGGTCGTCCTTGTTGATGTTGCCTGCATATTTTGCGAGCTCCTCCACGTGGTCAGTCTCCGCGGTGATGACAGTGTCAGCAAGCTCAGCGCCGTTGTCCTCGCATTCCATGGCCATATCGGGGTTGCCGTGGACGGTGATGATGCCGCTCGGCCTTGGAAGCTTCATCATGTTGTACGCGTAGTGGGGGGTCGCCATGAATTTGGCGAACGTTTGGCGTCCCAGGACGTAGTGGTAGGGGCTGCGGAAGTTCACCAGCTCGAACACGATCCTCTCCATGCGGTAATTTGCCGGTGTACCGAAGGTGACTGGCAGCGTCACTTTTCCAATCGGATATGCCTTCTGACAGGGGACAATGCCGTGGAAGGTTTTCAGGGTCGGCTCGATTGCTGCTTGTGGGAGCTGGAGCCTCTTGAACGTGTCTAGGTACATGATGTTGATGGATATCCCGCCGTCCATCAGTGTCTTGGGAAGCCAGTAATCAGCCACCTTGGGCCTGACCACCAGGGTGACTCACCCTGGGTATTCGATCCTGGGCGCGTGGTCCTGGCGACTCTAGGTGATGCTCTGTTCGGATCAGTTGAGGAAGCGAGGGATGTCAACTTAAGTCACCGCATTGACAGTGACTGCGCGGGCGAGGACCTTCTTCTCGCGTTTGGTGCCGAGCCCGGTGAAGGTGTGTAGCGAGCCGACGGCGTTGCCGAAGCCACCAGCATTTCCGTTATCCCGAGGCGGGTTGTTGTTGGGGTCCTCCCTTGCTCACCTTGCCTTTTTGATCTCCTTGAGAGAGTGGCAGTTGGCGGTGGTGTGGGTGGCGGGTTTTCCCTCCCTGCTGTGGTAGATGCAGGGCTGGTTGAGTAGGGCGGCAGGGTCGAATTTCGGCCTCGCCATGTTGTTGGAGCGGTAATTTCCGCTGTCGCGGTAGCTTCCTCCATCGTGGCGGTAGTTCTTGGGGCCGTGTTGGCCGTATCCAGCGTTGGCGACGAAGTTGACTCGCCCATCCGTGCGGCGCTTGCCGGTGATGCGAGTGTTGCTGTAGCGCATGTCACGCTGTCGCCCGTTGTCGTGGCCGTTGGTGCGGCGTCTTCCTCCCGACTCGTTGTTGGAATCCTGGCTAGGGTCGTCCTCCGCGTAGCGCTTGGCGAGCTCGAGGAGGTCGGGGATGTTGTCGAGTGCCCGGTAGACCCTCTTGATCTTAGCGACCAGAGGTTCGTACCAGCACGCGTTCTTGAAGCAATGTATCGTCGTGTCCGGGTGGATGCCGGAGGCATTGATCCACAATTCCTGCCACCTTTGAATCCAGTGGTGGGTTGACTCGCGTTGTCCCTTGATGCATCGCTCCAGGTCCTCGATGGTGGTGGTGCGGGTGTAGGAACCCTCAAAGTGTCTGACAAATGCATCTCGCATGTCCTCCAAGGAGTCGATGCTGTCGGCGGGGAGGGTGTTGATCCATTGTCGGGTTGCACCCTCCATCATCAGGAGGAGGTAGCAAGCGACTAGCAGGTCGGTGTGGCCGGCGATTCCCATCGCCATGAGGTATGTGTCCAGCTAGACTGCTGGATCGTACATCGGGTCGTACTTTTCGATCTCCTTGGGCGCCTTGAAGTTGGCAGGGTACTTTTCCCCTCAGATCATAGGTCCGAAGCATTAGGGGCCGACTCGGCTGAGCGAGCCCCTGGGTTCGGGGTCGCCGTGGTTACTGAGGGTGTGCCTCAAGTCCTTGGGCTGGCACGCCCGCCAAGCCTGGTTGTTGACGATGTGCATTCGGGCATCGATGGGCTGCCCGTTGACAGCGACCGTGTTGTTCACCGATCACGGCTCGTTGGTGGAGAGCGCGGGGTTGGCGGCCCGTGGCTTGGTCGCCAGGGGCTATGGTGGTGGGCAGGCCAGGACATTGGCAACGGTGGGGTGACCGCTTGAGGCCGCCCTGCTTGCCAAGGAGCGGGAGTACATCTGCCCGGCGGGTCGACTCCTGTGGCTTGCTGCTCGACAACCCTGGCGAGTAGGGCCTTGGCGTATTGGATCTGCAGCGTGCCCTCTTCCTGGATGTTAAGGTTGGCTACTGTGGCGTCGGCCGCGACGACGTTGTCCATCGGGGTAGAGTAAAGTGGGAGTCCGTTGGAGTCGCGGGCCTATGGCAAAATTATGATTCGCGACTGGTCCGGCAGGGGTGCGTGACCGATGGGTGGTGGCGGGCCCCAGTCGCCGGTGCGCCGGGTGGTGGTCGATTGCTGCCGCCTGGTGGTGCGTTCTTGCAGTATTCGCGCTCAGCCGCGCGTGCAGGGTCGCTCTCGTCGTTGAAGTTTAGGACGCGGCCTTGGACATTGGAGTTCAGGCGGGTCCTGATGCAGCGCTGGTGGTAGAGCGATAGCTCCTGCGCTGTCGCCCACTCGAGGCGGAATTTCTCGTGCTCGGCTATTTCCTTGCACGTCGCCTCCTCCAGTCGCTGGCGGGCTTCCTCCACCTCCGTGGCCGTGGCAGTTGGCGGGATCGGTGTGGAGAATGGATCTGGTGGGGCGGCCGTGCTGTCCTCCATGTAGATCGCGTTGAAGCAATTGGATCTGGCATAGAAGTCCTCGGGGGATTCCGAGCCGGAATCAAAATCGAAGATCCCGAGGATGGAGGAGTCCTCGAAGTCCTCAGGGTTGGAGACCCGCGTGATGGAGTCCTCCCATGATGCCACGGTGATAGATCCGTCGATCGAGACAGGGGTCGCAGAGTCAGCATCGTCGTTTAGGGCCGCGTCGTCCGCAGTGGTGTTGGTCTCGGCCGCGTTGCTAGTGGCCGAGTCGTACTCGGTGACAAGGCTCCTGATGGAGCGGACCTGCTCCTCCGAGAGCAGATCGCGGTGCAGCGGCGGTCCACCAACGATCACCGTCGCTGCTGGGTCGACCGGCTAGTGAAGCCGACGAAGAGGTTGATGGATCCTACCGACATTATCGCGCTGTGGGTGATCGGGCGCGACGCCGGGATGTAGCTATTGGGCAGGATCTGTAAGATCCCGCCGATGGCGACCATGCGGCCGGTGGCGATCGACCGATCGATCGGCGAGTAGGGTCTTTCCGCAGAACTCAGGCCAGTCCGGCTAGGCCCCACGATGGGCGCCACTGTCGTGGAAATGGCCACGACAGTCGCTGCAGTAGGCAGTGATCGATTGAATCGGGGTGAGAGCTGGCGGCTGATACATTGCAAATGTATCTATAATTTTTGATGTTCCATGCTTGGTTTTATCCACTTTCTTGTGTTTTGTTCCAACTTTGGATTACTTTTCACATGATTTCTTGGACTAACCTATTAACAAGAGCCACAGTGCCAGCTGCCTGTTTTCTGCTATTTTTGGTTCCAGGAAAGTCAGAAAATGAATATTCTCGGAATTGGACGGGACAAAAGCCAAAGTGCCTATTTTTTCGAAAGGGATCAAGTGCCAGAATACGAGACGGAGAAGGGCCAGGGGCCGGCCACACCACCTGGCCGCGCGGCCAGGCTGGGCCTGCGCCAGGGGGTGGTGTGGTGGTTCCCGGCACCCCCTCGACCTCTCCTTCTGCCTATATATTGCCCTCGGGACGAAAACCCTAAGGAGCCGATCTAAAATCCACGAAAGAGTCTGTAGCCGCCGTCATCTCCATCCCTAGATCGGGAGGGATCTGAAGCTCTTCCCGGCACCCTGCCGGAGAGGGGAATTCACCCTAGAGGCCTTATTCATCACCATGCAAGCCTCCGGTGTGATGCGTTTATAGTTCATCCTTGGACTACGGATCCATGTAGTAGCTAGATGGCTGGTTTCTGCTCCTTTGTGCTTTCATGTTTAGATCTTGTGAGCTCCGTTCATGATCAAGATCATCTATTTGTAATTCATACATGTTGTGTTTGCGGGGATCCGATGGATATTGAGATGCTATTTTAGATTGATTATTGATTCTATCATGTCTTTGTTATTTGAGATCTTGCATGCTTTCCGTTGTTAGTAGCTATCTTGGCCAAGTAGATGCTAGCAACTCCAAGAGTTAGTATTTATGCTCGATAGTGGGTTCATGCCTCTGGTAATCTGGGAAAGTGACAGAAATCTCTAAGGTACTAGATGTGCTGTTGCTATTAGGGAGAAAACAACAATCCTTTGATCATAGAACAATCGTATTGTTTACTTTACACGCAGTTCATAAAGCAATAATCTGTTGCTTGCAACTTAATACTGGAGGGGGTTCCGATGATAACCTAAAGGTGGATTATTAGTCATAGATGCAGTTGGATGGCGGTCTATGTATTATGTTGTAATGCCCAATCAAGTCTTAGAGGAGTCAAGATGATTAGTATATGCATGTATTGCTTTCTCGGTGTTTGTCAATTGCCCCGCTGTAATTTGTTTACCCAGCATGTTATCTATCTAAGGAGAGCCACCTCTAGTGAACTATGGATCCCGGTCCTTGTCTTTTATATTCAATCTACAATCTTTTAGTGCTTTGTGTTTACTTTCTGCAAACTTTTACTTGTTTCCATTCGATACGTTTAATCCTTTGTTTTCCGCAAAACACGGTGAGATTGACAACCTCATCGCAAGTTAGGGACAAAGTTGTGTGGTTGTGTTGTGCAGGTCTCCACGTTGCTACTAGCACCGGTAGTGCGCCCTGCCAAAGCTCAGCTAGTAACACCTTTGGGGTGTTTCCTTGCTCCTACTGGTTCGATTAAACTTGGTTTCATACTGAGGGAAACTTGCTGCTGTGCTCATCATACCTTCCTCTTGGGGTTCCCAACGAGCTCTACATCAACACCGCCAACAAGCATTTTTCTGGGCGCCGTGCATTGAGCCATCAAGCATTTTTCTGGCACCGTTGCCGGGGAGTCAAGGACATCTTCACAAGGGGAGTCCCTCATAACCAATCTCTTTACTTTGTTTTTTTTGTTTTGCTTAGTTTCTTTTTTGCTTTGTTTGCTTGTTTTGTTCTTCAAAAACACAAAAAAATTAGTTTTACTAGTTTGCTTTCTTATTTGAAAACCCAAAAAAATGACTACTCTTGAAAATACTAAGTTGTGTGACTTCACTAGCACCAACAACAATGATTTCATGAGCACACCTATTGCTCCACCTGTGGCTAAAAATACTTTCTTTGAGATAAAACTTGCTTTGCTCAATCTTGTTATGAGAGAACAATTTTCTGGTATTGGTAATGAAGATGCTGCTTCCCATCTAAATAACTTTGTTGAACTTTGTGAGATGCAAAAGCATAGGGATATAGATGGTGATATTATTAAGCTGAAATTGTTTCCTTTCTCTTTGAGAGGAAAAGCTAAAGAGTGGTTGAATTCCTTAACTAGGAATAGTATTGATTCTTGGACTAAGTGCAAAGATGCTTTTATTGGAAAATACTATCCTCCTGCTAAGATTATATCTATGAGAAGTGAAATAATTAAGTTTAAACAACTTGATAATGAGCATGTTGCTCAAGCTTGGGAAAGAATGAAATCTTTGGTAAAGAATTGTCCCACTCATGGACTGACTGCTTAGATGATCATCCAAACTTTTTATGCAGGATTAAACTATTCTTCGAGGAACCTATTGGATTTTGCTGCTGGAGGTACCTTTATGACCATCACTTTGGGTGCTTCAACAAAACTTCTGGACAATATGATGGTTAATTATTCCGAATGGCATACTGAGAGAGCTCCACAAGGTAGGAAGGTAAATTCTGTTGAGGAAACCTCCTCTTTGAGTGATAAAATTGATATTATTATGTCTATGCTTGTTAATGGGAAAGCCCATATTGATCCAAATAATGTTCCTCTAGCTTCTTTGGTTGCTCAAGAAGGGCAAGTTGATGTGAACTTCATAAGAAATAACAACTTTGGCAACAATGCTTATGGTAATAATGCTTATAGGAACAATTTTGGTAACAATAATTATAAGCCATATCCTCCTAATAATACTTATGGCTATAATGGTAAACCTGAATTACCTAGTGAAGGAAGAATTTTAGAAGTTGAAAGAGCCACTAAAAACTTCATGCAAATGCAATATGAGCAAAATAAACTATTTACTAAAACTATGGAGGAACAATCCACCATCTTGAAGAACATTAGCCATCAACTTGAGAGTCTAAATAGGGAAATACCTAGTTTATAATTGAAACTCTCTAATGCTGAAAGAAATATATCATCTTTGTCTGAAGCTCAATCTTCATTGATTAATAAAATGGCTGCTAAACCTGAAACTAATGATAATCCCTTTGCAGCTACTAGTGCTATACAAGTAAGAATTGATGAAAATGTTAGACTATTAGCTGAATTACATGCTAAGTGGGAAAGAGAAGATGAAATTGCTAGAAACATTAGTGTTTCTACTATCACCACCACTAGTGTTGAGGCTAGCAATAGTTCTACTACTTTAGATGATAAATTTGATTTTGATCTTGATGGTTGCAACATCATTGAAGTTATTAAGTTCCTACAAAAGCTTGCTAAAAGTCCTAATGCTAGTGCTATGAACATGGCCTTTACAAAACACATTACTAATGCTCTCATAAAGATTAAAGAAGAAAAGATGAAACATAAAGCTTCTATTCCTATAAAACAAGAGGATGGTTGGGGACCCATCATTAATATGAAAGTGAATGACTTTGATTTCAAAGCTTTATGTGATCTTGATAGTAGTGTTTCTATTATGCCTAGAAGGATTTATGATATGCTTGATTTGCCTCCTCTTGAAGATTGCTATTTGAATGTCCCACTTGATGATAATGCTAAAAAGAAACTCATGGGGAGTCTTAATGATGTTCTTATTATGGTTAATGATTCCTATGTCCCCGTTGATTTCTATGTTTTGGATGTTGAATACAATGCTTCTTGTCCTATTACTTTGGGTAGACCTTTTCGTAGAACTGTTGGTGCCATCATTGATATGAAAGAAGGCACCATTAAATATCAACTCCCACTCAAGAAAGGTATATAACACTTCCCTAAAAAGAGAGAAAAGATTTCTTTTGCTTCTCCTTGAAAACAAAATTTGGTCTTAATGCTTCTTCATTTGAGAACACTTGATTCTTTCTTTGCTTATTATGCCTAACTTAAAGGCGTTAAAGAAAAGTACTTATTGGGAGACAACCCAAAAGTTTTAGATGAGTCTTGGAAGTTATTACTTCAGTAATAACCGCTCCTTATCCTTTTTATTTGCTTTTTGTGCCAAGAGTAACCTCTAATGAGAGTGAAGTAATGATTGGAAAAGTTGCTGTCCCGAAACAGATTTTTGTGCTTCGCCGTAAAAATTCCTGAGAGAGCTCTGTATGTTGGATTGAGCTGTAATGTTTTGTTCTTCTGCCCCAGGTTGTTATCTAAATTTCGTTAGTTTAACACTTTTTTATTTGAGCAACAGAAGGTCTTTGCAAAAATTCGTCTTTACCCGCTGGTCTGTTTTGACAGATTTCTGCCATTTTCTGCATTTGTTTCTTGTGGGTTCCTTCTTGAGTTCTTTTGGGGAATTGAGCTTTTTGAGGGAAGTGCTACAGTAGCTAGTGTTCTAATGGAAGTTTATTTGGTGTTAGAACTGAACCTTGAGACTTATTTATCTTAAGTGCACTAATGTTGCTAAATAGAAATTGTGTGAAGTTTTGTATGAAGGAAAATTTTCAGGAGTATGGAAGGAATGAGTAATGAGATGAAGGATGGACTAAATCTCAAGCTTGGGGATGCCACGCATGTCATCCCAAGAAACTTCCAAGAAGTACAAGCGTCAAAGCTTGGGGATGCCCAAGGCATCCCCTTCTTCATCAATAAAAATTCCAGGTTTCTTCCAAACGCTTCATTTTTATTGTTTCATGCACAATTGTGTTTTTCTTGGAGCGTCTTCTTTTTCGTTTTCGTTTGCTTTTGTTTTCTTAGTTTTCTAAATAAATTGGTTGGACCCCCTCTTTCATACTTTGGTTTTCAAATAGTTTGGTTTGGTTTGGAAAAGAGTAGGGAAGTTCATGCCTATGTGGTAAAAAGAGCTTGTTTTTGACTGTTGCTATGCTTTGTCATGCCATGCTTGATATTGTTTTGGCTTTATGCTTAGTATTCTTTGCTGTAGCATGACTTGTTATAAACAATTGAGATTTCTTAATATGCCTTGGATGAATCATGCGTTGTTTTAGCATATTAAAGCATAGTATAGTGGTATTTTCCTTTGATGCTTTATTTGGGTTGACTTGGCGCATGCTCACACCATGTTATGACTATCCCAAGTCGCCATAGCCTTTATGATCCTTTAGTTTTCAACTTGTAGTATCACTTTGTGCTTTGATCAATGATGTTTTGTCGCTCTGCATGATTATGGCCATCATTGCTCTCTTAGTTTGTCGCTCCCGGTCTTTTGCTAGCCTCCACAACCAAGTATGAGTTCCACTCATGCATCCAACTCCCTAAACCAAGTTATTCCAAAGAGTCCACCATACCTACCTACTAGCTTATGCTATTCCAAGTATATTCATGCTTTTGTTTACCTTCCACTTGTTATGAGAAAACTAGTGATTAAAGCTCTCACGAACTTGATGGCACACTTTACTTTACTTGCCCTTAATAAACTTGAACCATTGTGTCTTCTATGTTGTATATGCTTGCACTTATTTGTTGGGAATTAGCAGAACCATGCTCTCATGGGGAATGCTTTCAACATTGCACTTGGTACTTGTACCTAGTTGATATCATGCTCTTTTGTATATGGATGTCGTCGGTGTGAAATGAAAGGGGAGCTTGTAAGTCCCTGGAGTTATGTATATGTGTTAGAGAAACGCCTGGGCTGCTGGTCTAATCCATGCTGACATGGTGGAAACCTGCAGCGTAACCATAATGAGCTGTCTATGAAGCATTCTTCTTATATAAAAAAGAGTCCTATATTGAGAAAAAAAGAGAAAAGAAAAATGAGATACTATGAAAAGAGGAAAGAGAGAAAAAGCACCATATTCCCATGGTAAATAAGAAAAATGCTGAGATGCTCGTTGTCTGCCTGCCTTGTCATTTTGATATGGGGATTCTTCCGTATCATCGGGCAAGGGGTACCCCGTTGGCGGTTCTCAATGAGACACATGTACTTACAATGACAAGAACTTATCGGTGACTAAACTTGAGTAGCATGAGGAGCATCCCTCGTATACAAGGGACATGAGATTTCTGACTTATACTTCGTCAAGCATGTACACCATAGTTTGTTCACTTTAACCTTAATCACTTCAAGATGCTTATGATAGGGGCAATGAGAGCTGGAAGCTATAAGTACCATAATTTTTGGAAGATCTTTATGAGACTTGAATCCCTACTTCCTTTTACAAAAGGCCTTTCTTCCACCATTCTATTGAGTCTCCACCTTCTATCTTTATGCACTTACTTTGAGAGCATAGTGGCCATTCTTAGTTCTATGTGCATTGTCCCAAGACTAGTTGATTGATGCATACTTTGATATTGCTTGTTTTAAACTATTGTATCTAGTCACTCTTATGAACTTTGAAGGTGTCCTATGCATTTATATTTGCTACTCTATTGAGGGACAAGCTGAATACTATTATGCCATGTTTTCTTTATGAGAAACAAACAAACGTCTTGCAAAGCATGTTATTCATGATTCTTTTGTTTGTGCCTTTTCATGTTGCATCATAGTTTCTTTGCTTATTGCTAGAACTTTGTCTTTCATGTTATGATTGAAGTACTATGATCCCAGCTTTGAATGTTTTGCAAATACTTTGATCAAGTCTTTGATGGTGCATGTCACCTCAAAAATTATTCTTTCTTTTTATCACTTACCTACTCGAGGACGAGCAGGAGTTAAGCTTGGGGATGTTGATACATTGCAAATGTATCTATAATTTTTGATGTTCCATGCTTGGTTTTATCCACTTTCTTGTGTTTTGTTCCAACTTTGGAGTACTTTTCATATGATTTCTTGGACTAACCTATTAACAAGAGCCACAGTGCCAGCTGCCTGTTTTCTGCTGTTTTTGGTTCCAGGAAAGTCAGAAAATGAATATTCTCGGAATTGGACGGGACAAAAGCCAAAGTGCCTATTTTTCCGAAAGGGATCAAGTGCCAGAATACGAGACGGAGAAGGGCCAGGGGCTGGCCACACCACCTGGCCGTGCGGCCAGGCTGGGCCTGCGCCAGGGGGTGGTGTGGTGGTTCCCGGCACCCCCTCGGCCTCTCCTTCCGCCTATATATTGCCCTCGGGACGAAAACCCTAAGGAGCCGATCTAAAATCCACGAAAGAGTCTATAGCCACCGCCATCTCCATCCCTAGATCGGGAGGGATCTGAAGCTCTTCCCGGCACCCTGCCTGAGAGGGGAATTCACCCTAGAGGCCTTCTTCATCACCATGCAAGCCTCCGGTGTGATGCGTGAGTAGTTTCTCCTTGGACTACGGATCCATGTAGTAGCTAGATGGCTGGTTTCTGCTCCTTTGTGCTTTCATGTTTAGATCTTGTGAGCTCCGTTCATGATCAAGATCATCTATTTGTAATTCATACATGTTGTGTTTACGGGGATCCGATGGATATTGAGATGCTATTTCAGATTGATTATTGATTCTATCATGCCTTTGTTATTTGAGATCTTGCATGCTTTCCGTTGTTAGTAGCTATCTTGGCCAAGTAGATGCTAGCAACTCCAAGAGTTAGTATTTATGCTCGATAGTGGGTTCATGCCTCTGGTAATCTGGGGAAGTGACCGAAATCTCTAAGGTACTAGATGTGTTGTTGCTACTAGGGATAAAACAACAATCCTTTGTTCATAGAACAATCGTATTGTTTACTTTACACGCAGTTCGTAAAGCAATAATCTGTTGCTTGCAACTTAATACTGGAGGGGGTTCAGATGATAACCTGAAGGTGGATTATTAGTCATAGATGTAGTTGGATGGCGGTCTATGTATTATGTTGTAATGCCCAATCAAGTCTCAGAGGAGTCAAGATGATTAGTATATGCATGTATTGCTTTCTCGGTGTTTGTCAATTGCCCCGCTGTAATCTGTTTACCCAGCATGTTATCTATCTAAGGAGAGCCACGTCTAGTGAACTATGGATCCCGGTCCTTGTCTTTTATATTCAATCTACAATCTTTTACTGCTTTGTGTTTACTTTCTGCAAACTTTTACTTCTTTCCATTCGATATGTGTAATCCTTTGTTTTCCGTAAAACACGGTGAGATTGACAACCTCATCGCAAGTTGGGGACAAAGTTCTATGGTTGTGTTGTGCAGGTCTCCACGTTGCTACTAGTAACACCTTTGGGGTGTTTCCTTGCTCCTACTGGTTCGATTAAACCTTGGTTTCATACTAAGGGAAACTTGCTGCTGTGCTCATCATAACTTCCTCTTGGGGTTCCCAACGAGCTCTACATCAACACCGCCTACAAGCATTTTTCTGGGCGCTGTGCATTGAGCCATCGGCGGCCATCTGCGGTGCGAGATGGGGCCGGATGCACAAGGATTTATCCAGGTTCGCCCCCCCGAGGGTAAAGACCTACTCCTACTAGATTGGGTTGACAGAGAGCGAGTTACAATGGTGGCGAGCTCGGCGTCTAAGCAGCGAGTCGCTTGAAGGGGTGTATGATGGAACGTAAGTCCTCAGGATACCCTAGGGAGGTTTATATATGAGGCACCTCGCTAGGGTTTACAGTATACAACCGAACAGGATATGGATTCAGAGGCTTTGACCTAATCCGACTGGGCTTTGAGTGTGCTCATGGGCCTCCAGTCTCCAGTCACCTGGCCTTCTCCTTAGTCGCATTCCAGTCGTCGTCCTGCAGGCCCACTCGTGAGGCCTTTGGCCCAATCGGAACGTCCTGCTGGGCATACCCCATTCGGCATATCCCTATCATACATGAAGGTTCACGGCCCATGAAGATCAAGAAGAAGGCCCAAGAAGCATCCGGTGGAAGATATAGTTTGGAATAGAAACCGGCATTGTACCGCTGTTGTAATCATAGTCTGTAACCTATCCGCATACGGTTTCGGGACCCAGAGTATTATAGATAGGCTAGGAGGAGACAATGGAGAGGTATCGAAAAAAGCCTTGAGCGACATGTAATCAAATGGACCATAGACAATCAGACGACTTCGACTTCCTTGTTTGTCTGATCAACCGATGAAATCCCCAACATTCTTTTTTCCTCGAAACCGTAAATCCATAACCATGGGCATTGCCGAGGTTAACCCTCGTCAATTGGTGTCGTCTATGGGAAACCTGAATGCTGGAGTCATGGATTCGGCAGACCCGTTTCCATCAAGCAACAATTCGACGGAAGCGGCACCACACCCGCCCACCCCTGTCTCGGTTCCCGTCAACTTCAATGGCAGATCCGATCTCATCATCAGAAGTTTCCACTTTCACGTAGAAGAACCCGAAGAACCACACCTATCGGTTCTGATTTCGTCGGGACCATCGGTCAAAAAAGTTATGCCTATGGTGATATCTACATCTTCTGTCGGATCATCCGCAGAATCTGCGCCGGCAAATAGCAAACAAAACTTTGGAGAATCAGCAGATCTGGGGGATCTTGATGGTCTCTATGATGGTTTCTCCCTCGGATCAGAATCCCAACCAATGCCACCACGTGGATCAAGCCAAGTAAACACTGAACCCGAAGAAAGTGGCAAAAGTATTGACTTCAGAATCAGGACGGCCGAAATCTACCTAGAACAGAAACTGCTGGACTTCACTGATCCTCCGAATAGTGTCTCCCTCAGATCAGATGACAACGTCACTAGTACATACATAATGCACCACCAAGTGTGCGTAATTATCGGGGATACCACAACTAAGCGCGACTCCAACGGTAACTCCATCCTTGATCCCAATGATATTTTGTCGGATGACAATGCAGGAGATCACGAAAACAAAGGAGACCCGACAAACAACCGCATAATCCAAGAAGGAGGAGAACCACGTGGAGCTGAGCGGAAAACACTCCGGCTATCAGCCGGAGCATTAAAAAAGCAAGGGACGCAGTATTGGGTGCGATCCCAATGACAGCTCAAGCCCCACGCGAAGAATTAATGGCCTACCAATACCTGCTCCATGACAAGAAAAGGGATCTACTAAGGATGCAGAGGCAACTCGACGAAAGAAAAAGGCTAGCCGACGAATCCAGTCTTTGGCAGGCTCAGCTAAGTTCTACCCAAGGATCAGGTAGTGTAACTGGAGGAGCGTAGCCAAGGAGAGGGGCCTCACGACTACATAACATCCCCAAAGCCGAAAGAAATGAACTGACCCGAGATCTCGATTTATCGTTTATGTCAGTGGATCAAACAAGACACATCAAGGCAAAAGCAGCACAAGCCACTATTGTAGCTGCACAAACATACCTGATTACAACTCAACCTGCACCTGATGATCCTCATGCGGCTCCCCATCGCTCCGCTCTCATGACCTTTGTAGCATCCCAATTGTCTAACAATGGTAATGCTACATGGTTTAATAATATAATGGCGACTTCCTACATATAATTGTTGCATCATAATTATGTCATGCTCATGTCATCATGCCACCTTGCATTTGAGCATCATATAAAACCCTGTTTCTTTGGTTCTTCTCTCATATGCATTATTAATTGTATTTGCCTCTTGATATTGTATTTGGTTATTGATATATTGTTTAATGGCCAAGTTGAGTTGGGGGCATATCTTTTATTTCCAATCTACACCTTTCTTTGTCACCACCTTATAATTCCACCACCTCATTAATCCATGAGCTTGTACTTCCTTTTCTTTTGATATTTTATTCTAGCTCATGTGGTTTGGGGTGGATCAAATCCTTTAAATTCTTTTGCTTGGCTTTTAATCTACTTCTTGGAAATGCATAAGAATAATGCCATAATATTATTATTGTTTTCACAAAATAAATCATGGCATTATTATTTTGCATGGGCCATGCAAAATGTACCACCACCTTTTATCCCTTTGGTTTTTCCCTTTAATGTTAGTGGATATTTCTTTGTGGACCATCTCCATCCATCCCACCATCCCCATATTCTCATCCATATCTTTTTCTTTTAATTAAATCTCTTCATGCATGATCATATGAGGCTTATTCTTTCTCTCTCTATTTTTCTCCTAGCCCTAGTTCTACTAAACCCTAACCTCAATCTCACCTCTCTCTCTTTCACTCCCTCTCTCTCTAACATGCTGGTTCCACCTGGCCCTCTCTCTCTGACCCACACCCCAGCTACCCTTCTACCCCATCTACCACCCCCCAAACCCTAACCCGAGCCTATCTAGACACCACCCGAGCCCTCTCTGATCTCTCTCTCGCTGCTAGCCGTCTCCACCGACCCCACCGGCACCCTTGGCCCACCTGGCAGCCTCCACCACCCTTCCCTATCCACCCTATCCATGCTTGCCTTCCCCAGCCCGAGCCAGCACGTGATCGAGGAGAAAAGGGCAGAGCCGAGGCTGCTTTTCCCTATCCCGTGCCCACACACCGCTCCTTCCTTCCCCTTCGTTTTTCCTCCTTCCACATGTCTCCTGGCTCGCCAGATCTACCCTAGGGTCGCTGCCCCTCCTCTCCTTCCTCTCCGGTGACGACGCCCATCCCTCACCGCGAGGACCGCCAGTACCTTGCCGCCCCCTCGATCTAGCCGGCCAGCACAACGGAGAAGGGGTCGAGGAGGCTGAGAAGGGACCCCCGCTTCTTCCTGGACGCGCCAGCGCGGAGGAGGAGCCCCGCTACTGCCGCAGTACTACGTCGCCGACGAGAAAACCCTAGAACCCCGGCCTCTGCTTCCTCGCCGCCCCGTCGTCGCCCGCACCGATCCGTCGTCACCGACCACTCCTCGGTGAGCCCCTCTCCCTAACTGACACCCTCTCGCTCGCTGTCGCCGCCTAGTGCCGCCGTTCGTTTCGTCGAAAACATTGCGCGTGCCGTCGGCCACCGCGTCTGCTCGCTCCCGCGTCACGCAGCGACCTATCTAGCCTGTGTCCACCCTCCTGTCACCAACCCGTAACTAGCCGCGCTGGCTAGCCCCCTCAGCGTGCAACGCCCGTGACCCGGGTTCGAACCCCGCGCGCCGCGCTCCGCGCGGTCGGACACCGATCTGTCTTCAGTAAACGCTGAGAAGATCAACAGTGAGCCGAAGCCTTTTTGCACATGACCCCCTGCCCTTTTTCCCGCCTAAACCCGCAGTCCTAGGACCCCACCTGTCAGCCGCCCTGGCAATCTTGCAGGAAACCCCCCAGATCTCCAGCCCCTCAACCCGCAGTCCCCCGGATCCGCGACGTGTCGCCCTCTGGCTGGCTGCACGCGCCATGGACCCGCGAGACCGCCGGCCCCACCTGTCAGCCTCACGGTCTAGCTCAGCCCGCGGTGAGAAAGTTTTCTCTGCGTCGTTTTTCCGCCAGGTCAGCCTGGGCCCATTTGTCTGAGTCTGTGGCTAGATCTGAGCGTGTACAAAAGGTTTTCTGTTTTTCTATTTTAATTTAAACTTTTCAAATTTGTTTTATATTCAAATTTAAATCTGTTTTCAAATAACTTTTAAAATATTATTCCAAATAATACATATGATATATGTTTTTGAATCAGAAAAATGTGAGGAATTCAAATATGCTATTCAAAATATTAATTGAGCACTTTAAAATTTCGAAGTGATTAAAATTACAATAAAATGCCCTTTTCCTTAATTAATTAATAACTTTTGTTTTATAACTCCAATTTTGACAAATAATATGTCTAAATCGATCAGCGCGACGAGCCTGTTCTATCTATGCATTCCATGTTCTGAATTGCAGCATGCATCATATAAATATAAAGCATACAGCAACTTATTTGAGTATAAAATATGACTAAAACTCAATAAAATGCTTTATTCTTGTACCCCACACCTCACCCATGCCATGCTACATTATTGCCATGCGAATTGTGCATCATTCATCATGGCATGATTGTTTGCTTGACGCATTATAATTCATATGCTTGTGCACTCTATTTATGTTGGCCCTTGTTTGTTTGGTTCTTCTTCGAATAGACGCTGAGCAGGGGATATATCAGGAATCCCAGGAGCACTACCCAGATCCTTCCCTTGCTTCAACTGAGCTGCCAAGCAAGCACTACCACATGCTTGCATACATATAGTACCTACTGCCTCTATCTTATTCTTGCATCATGGAGTCACGAATGCATTAAATTGAATCCCAAGTACTGCATAGCCTTTACTTTTAAACTCCACCGAAGCTTGTTCCTCCATCCCATGAGCCATTACTACAGGAGTTGTTTGAGCCATGCGGGTCGTAGAACAGCATGTGTAGGGTTTGTGAGAGTCTGATGGATAATGAGGTACCTAAACAACTTAATCTGAGTAGTAATGGGATAACTAATGAAAGTGGCACCGGTGAGCAATATCTGCTATTTGGTTCTTCATGCTCACTTGTGTCCCGTAGGACCCCGAGTACTTGATTCCTGTTCCTTGACTATTCACACTATCCACATCCGGGAGGCCTTATGGACCCCCCTGAGCCAGAGCTTGATTCATTCTTATTTCTTGGGGCCACAAAGTAGTTTGGGGCTTTATTACTATCTTGTACTTATGCCATGTTTTACTGCTTTATTTAAGATTTGTGCGAGGAGCACCTGTACTGTTTAGGATTGCGGAGTGTTTTCGCGGTATCGACAAGCCCAGTCACACTTTCGGGTTCCCAGTCGTTTACAGCCATTGGCGCAAACCTTGGGTCCGTCTCGGAGCCGGCCAACTTCGTTGCGGGTAGCTTAATGGGGTGGCCCCTTGAAACATTTCTGAATCCTGTGATCGCTTTGTCGTGAATGTCTCGTTGGGTTTTTATTTGGTTTTTCCGAGGTTGATCGAGTGTGTGTTGCTATTTGTGCACCCCTGCAGGGTAAATCTTTCTGAAAGCCGTGTCCGCAGTTATGGACGACTTGGAGCATAGTTTCTCGATCATAGACAAGTATAACTAAAGTACCGCTTTTAATTTGACTAAGTACCTGACTAGTAAATAGTGCAACACTCATGGAATGGTTAATAAAGCTGCCAACGGATGGGGGGCTATTCTTCCGCTTCCTCGTTGGTAAGCGAGGAGGAGGATGGATCTGTTAATATTACTGTTACAACTATTGCTATTAATTCATGGACATCCGTCTATCTTCGGTTAGGCGGATGGTTAGCGAGTATCTATAGAATTGTTAGGTATTATCTTTTGCTGCAATTGCGTCACCCCAGGTTGTGTCCCCTTTAGAGGCATAAAGACTTGCTGAGCACCCCTAGGGTCTCACACGATAAATTGTTTGATTCAGATGAACAGGTATACTCGCAAGATGGATACTGGGTGGAGGAGACGGACGATGTTGGCAACAATCACTCGGTGTAGAGATTCCGGGAACGGGGATCCGTGAGATCTGTGGGCGGGATGTGTTTATTTATGGGGCATCTTATGCCGATTTGCTTCTTATCCGTACTCGGATCTTGTCTTCCGCTTCCGCTTGATACTCTGATGTTTGATGTATGAGGAGATATCCTAAACTATTATATCTATCTAGGATATTTGGATCTTGCCATATGGTGTTGCAATATTTCTATTTCTTTTATATGGAATGGCTCTAAGGACTGTTGTATGTGGCTTGCATACATACTCATTTGTGTATGTAATTGATCCCTTTGCCTGCCGATTACGCTGCTCGTTCTTGTACCGATGTTTGGAAATGGTTAGGACGGCCGAAAGGTCTACCTGTGAGTGGAATTTGGCCCCACCGTACTATTTTAACCATTTCCGCTCATCCAGGCTTGTAACTAAGAGCGTAATTCACCGAGGTAGTTACAATTGGTATCAGAGCCATCCCGCCCTTCAGGGTCTCAGCCAAATGGTCGTTGTCAGTCTAGTAAATATTTTGGTAGCTATGCATACTAGGGAAAAACAAACGTGAGAGTAGGACTGCTTCCACTTTTCTTCTTACCCACCCACCCACCCTTTTTCTTGTAAGGAAGTGTAACGTTTTCAATCCTCTTCTAAAATTCAAACTAGGATTCACGTGTTTTGGGTTCCGTATTACCATAGGTTGTGTGTGTGTGTGTGTGTGTGTGTGAATTCCTTGTCTATCTGTTGCATCCAACATGTTATCAATATCTGCCTTTTGGTTATCAACTGTTGGTACATTCCATACCTACAGGCTTTTGCAAACCGACGCGATCTATCTGATTCGTTGTATACCGACGCGATCTGTCTTACTCTTTGTTATCCGACGTTATCTTGTTTGGGGTGTTCGTTTCCGTAGTTACTAATCTTTAGGTTCATCTTAAAAAGAAGGTGTTGGGATATGTGTTTTACTTATTCATGTGCGGGGTAATGATTTGAGTGCGGGATGGAGTCGCGACCATACCACTACTTTTATCATTCGCTCTTGTATATTGAATTAGTAGAGTTACTAATCTTGATTCGTTAAGTGGTTTTGCGCATATAGTGGTATTTTAATGCTGAAATTTGCGGAAATTTTTTCTTTAGTTTTGTGTACCACACTCCTTGTTCAGTCGTGTGCGATATGCTTAATATCTTCTAGGTGCTTTGAACTTTGTTGATATTCTAATATCATCTTAGTAAATGGTATCCTTTAAATCCTGGTTAATTCCATTTTGGTACTATTTTGGATTATTATTATTCTCCATTATGGGACTAACTTGTGTTTTTTATCAATCACAGGATGGCACCACCATGCCGTTCTGAGGAGGACATACAACCTGAACTGGGGGCTGCGTTGGCAAGCATCGCCAATGCCTTGGCCGCAATGCAGCAGAACCAGCAGCGATTTGAAGAAAGTGTCAGGAGGAATGAGTTTGTTCCGCTACCTCCACCTCCCAAGCAAGGAGACATCAAAAGCTTCCTGAAGTTCAAACCACGCCAATTTGATGTTTCTGATCAACCACTTGATGCTGATGATTGGTTGCGGGAGATGTCAAGGTTACTGGCGACTGCTGATGTTCCTGAGCAAGAATGGGTAAAGTGTGCCACACACCTTCTGAAGGGAGATGCAGCCCTATGGTGGGAGAATTACCTCAAGGCAAACTACACTGGTTTTCAGCCTACTTGGGAACAGTTCACTGGAGCTTTCAAAGAGCAATATCTGTCAGAAATTGTCATGGAGAGGATGAAGGAAGTGTTTCTCAACCTCAAGCAGGGCAATGACAATGTCAATACCTACATCAGAAACTTCATGAACCTTTCTCGTTATGGTGGCGATGAGATCTCTGATGACAAGAAGAAGCAAAAGAGGTTCAGACAAGGGCTCAATGCATCGATTAAATATGCAATCACACATGCAAGGCCGGCGTCTTTTCTGGAACTCCAACATACAGCTCTGCAGGAAGAAGCAAGTAGGCAAGTGTTTGAGGAGTCAAAGAAACACAACCGTGATGCAGCAGGCTCTTCAGCTATGTCAACTCCTTCTAAGCATCGTGTCTGGGTTCCTAACACCCCACCGTCGCTCCCGGCCCCACCAAGACCTTCAAGCTACGCGGCAAGGCCACCAAACTTCCTCACTGCTGCTCCCAGGGGCTACAACCACAACTACCCTGGAGCGCCTGGCGGAGTCCCTGGCTACGTTGCTCCACGTCCACCTGGTGCTTGTTACACTTGTGGAAACACTGGGCATCAACATTGGAGCTGTCCTATGAACAACAAAGCTCTTCCTCCACCACCTCCAAGATCTGCGGCAAGCTCTCCTATGGTTCGTGCACCACCACCTCGGGCTCTCAACATCAACACCAAGCCCGGGTCTACTATTGCTCGTGCCAACTGTGTCAACGCCGCTCAAGCTGAGCATGCACCGGGAGTTGTGATGGGTATGCTTTCCGTTAACTCAGTTCCTGCACGAGTTTTGTTTGATTCTGGTGCATCGCATTCTTTTGTCTCCACAAGTTTTTTGGATGAGAATGGGTTCCCTATGGATCCTCTACCTAAGCGGTTAATGGTCCTTTCTCCTGGAGCAACAATGGCAGCTTCTAAAATCAGCCATGGCAACCAAATTGAGATTGGTGGTTCTTCGTTCCCGGCTTCCTTGATTATTCTGGGCAATTCTAACATTGATGTTATCTTGGGCATGGATTGGTTGACAGCAAATGCAGCTGTGATCGATTGTGCTGAACGCTCGGTTTCTCTGAAAGTTCCTGAAGGCCATATAGTCTATTCTCCAAGTCTGACTCCTGCTATTCAGCTTTTCTCTTTGGCGGCTCTGAATGCTGATGCTATGGAAGCTATTCAGAGTGTTCCGGTGGTCTGTGAGTTCCCAGATGTCTTTCCTGAAGAGTTGCCAGGTATGCCTCCGGATCGTGAGGTTGAGTTTGTGATTGAGCTTGAACCTGGTACCGCTCCTATTTCTAAGAGGCCTTATAAAATGGGTCCTGCTGAGTTGGCTGAACTCAAACGTCAGCTTGATGAACAAGAGAAGTTGGGTTTCATTCAGCACAGTACTTCTTCTTGGGGTAGCCCAACCATCTTTGTGAAGAAGCGAGACAAAACTGATAGACTTTGTGTTGACTATCGGGCTCTCAATGCTAAAACCATCAAGAATAAATATCCCCTTCCGCGGATTAATGATCTCTTCGATCAGCTAGCTGGAGCTGTGGTATTCTCTAAGCTTGACTTGAGAAGTGGATATCATCAAATCAAGATTCGCAAGGAAGATGTTCCTAAAACAGCTTTCACCACCCGCTATGGCCTGTATGAGTACACGGTCATGTCTTTCGGTCTCACCAACGCACCTGCCACCTTCTCGAGGCTTATGAACTCGGTTTTCATGGAGTATCTTGATAAGTTCGTTGTGGTCTATCTAGATGACATCCTAGTCTATTCTAAGTCAAAGGAAGAACATGAAGAACACCTTCGGTGTGTGCTAAACAAGCTTCGTGAGAACCGCCTGTATGCAAAGTTCTCCAAATATGAGTTTTGGCTCCCTCAAGTCACCTATCTTGGTCACGTCATCTCTGCCAAGGGCATTGCCGTCAACCCAAAAACTGTAAAGACAATTGTTGACTGGCTTCCTCCTGTAAATGTCAAAGAAGTCCGGAGTTTCCTGGGTTTGGCTAGTTATTGCCGTCGCTTCATTCAGAACTTCTCGAAGATTGCGAAGCCTCTTACCGATCTCCTCAAGAAAGGCAAGAAATACCTTTGGACTCCTGCATGTCAAGCAGGCTTTGAAACACTCAAAGAGAAGCTCACTTCCACAGTCTTGATTCCTCCAGATACATCAAAGCCTTTCCAGATATTCTGTGACGCCTCATTGCAAGGATTGGGTGCGGTCCTTATGCAAGAAAAACAAGTTGTTGCTTATGCCTCTCGACAGTTGAAGACGCATGAGATCAACTATCCTACACATGACCTCGAGCTCGCAACAGTTATCTTTGCTTTGAAAGTATGGAGGCATTACTTGCTTGGCAACCGTTGTGAGATTTTTTCTGATCACAAGAGTCTGAAGTATATCTTCACACAGCCAGATCTCAACCTTCATCAGAGGAGGTGGATTGAAGCAATCAATGATTTCGATTTGACCATCAACTACACTCCGGGCAAAGCTAATGTCATGGCCGATGCTCTCAGCCGCAAAGCTTATGTCAGCAACCTCATGGTGGGAGAACAACAGCCTCTCTTGTGCGAGGAATTCCGCAAGCTCAACCTTGAAATTGTGGAACAAGGGTATCTTCTGAACCTTCTGGCAACCCCTCTCTTGGAAGAAAAGGTTCGCTCCATTCAACTTGGTGATCCGTACACTAAAAAGATCATCTCCAACATTCAGCTTCCGAAGTATGAGTCCTTCCACATCGATGACCAAGGCACTCTTTTCTTTGAACACCGGATGTTTGTTCCGAACTACCTGGGTTTGAGAGAGCAAGTTCTCAAGGAGGCGCATGATTCTGTTCTTTCTATCCACCCTGGCAGCACTAAGATGTACATGGACTTGAAAACACAATATTGGTGGCCTGTATTGAAACGATATTGTGCCAACTATGTCTCGGAGTGTGATGTCTGCCGCAGAGTTAAAGCTGTCCATCAAAAACCTTCCGGTCTTCTACAGCCATTGAAAACCCCGGAATGGAAATGGGAGAAAGTAGAGATGGACTTCATCACTGGTTTTCCAAGGTCACAGAAGGGCAACAATGCAATCTTTGTTGTCATTGACAGGCTTTCTAAAGTGGCTCACTTCTTTCCCGTCAAGGAAACAATTTCTGCAATTCAGTTGGCGGAGCTCTATATCAACAGAATTGTCTCTCTATATGGAGTTCCTCTTGAGATCAGTTCAGACCGTGGAAGCATCTTCACTTCCAAGTTCTGGGGAAGTTTCCAAAATGCTTTGGGAACAAAATTGAACTTCAGCACCGCTTACCACCCTCAGTCGCAAGGACAAGTTGAAAGGATCAATCAGATTCTAGAAGATATGCTCCGTGCTTGCGTCATCTCTTTCGGCATTAAGTGGGAAGAATGTCTTCCTTATGCTGAATTCTCTTACAACAACAGCTTCCAGAAAAGTCTAAAGATGGAACCATTTGAGGCTCTCTATGGTCGCAAATGCAGAACTCCGATTGGTTGGTCGGGTGCAGGAGAAAGAACATTGTTTGGCCCCGACATTGTAACTCAAGCGGAGGAGAAGGTTCACATCATTCTTGAAAATCTGAAGATTGCTCAAAGTCGCCAGAAGAGCAATTATGATAGAAAGCACACGGACATGGAGTATGTCCCTGGTGATCTCATTTACCTTCGTGTCACTCCCATGAGAGGCACGCACCGTTTTGGTATTAAAGGAAAGCTGGCTCCTAGATACATCGGTCCATTCAAAATTCGTGGAAGAAGAGGAGAAGTTGCTTATGCTCTTGAGCTTCCTGAAAAACTCAAGGTCCATGATGTTTTCCACATCTCTCAACTCAAGAAGTGCTTCAAGGATCCCGGCAGGACCGTGGACCATGAGCTTATCAATCTCCAAGAAGACCTATCTTATCAAGAACACCCCACAAAAATCCTTGAAGTCGCAGAAAGAAGGACTCGCAAAAAGTCCATAAAATTCTGCAAGGTGCAGTGGTCGCACCATTCTGTTGATGAAGCCACTTGGGAACGTGAAGATGAGCTCCGTGCCAACTATCCTACCCTCTTTGAGTCTTCTTCTTCCTAGAATCTCGGGGCGAGATTCCTGTTACTGGGGGAGAGTTGTAGCATCCCAATTGTATAACAATGGTAATGCTACATGGTTTAATAATATAATGGTGACTTCCTACATATAATTGTTGCATCATAATTATGTCATGGTCATGTCATCATGCCACCTTGCATTTGAGCATCATATAAAACCCTGTTTCTTTGGTTCTTCTCTCATATGCATTATTAATTGTATTTGCCTCTTGATATTGTATTTGGTTATTGATATATTGTTTAATGCCCAAGTTGAGTTGGGGGCATATCTTTTATTTCCAATCTACACCTTTCTTTGTCACCACCTTATAATTCCACCACCTCATTAATAAATGAGCTTGTACTTCTTTTTCTTTTGATATTTTATTCTAGCTCATGTGGTTTGGGGTGGATCAAATCCTTTAAATTCTTTTGCTTGGCTTTTAATCTACTTCTTGGAAATGCATAAGAATAATTCCATAATATTATTATTGTTTTCACAAAATAAATCATGGCATTATTATTTTGCATGGGCCATGCAAAATGTACCACCACCTTTTATCCCTTTGGTTTTTCCCTTTAATGTTAGTGGATATTTCTTTATGGACCATCTCCATCCATCCCACCATCCCCATATTCTCATCCATATCTTTTACTTTTAATTAAATCTCTTCATGCATGATCATATGAGGCTTATTCTTTCTCTCTCTATTTTTCTCCTAGCCCTAGTTCTACTAAACCCTAACCTCAATCTCACCTTTCTCTCTTTCACTCCCTCTCTCTCTAACATGCTGGTTCCACCTGGCCCTCTCTCTCTGACCCACCCCCCAGCTACCCTTCTACCCCATCTACCACCCCCCAAACCCTAACCCGAGCCTATCTAGACACCACCCGAGCCCTCTCTGATCTCTCTCTCTCGCTGCTAGCCGTCTCCACCGACCCCACCGGCACCCTTGGCCCACCTGGCAGCCTCCACCACCCTTCCCTATCCATGCCTGCCTTCCCCAGCCCGAGCCAGCACGTGATCGAGGAGAAAAGGGCAGAGCCGAGGCTGCTTTTCCCTGTCCCGTGCCCACACGCTACTCCTTGCTTCCCCTTTGTTTTTCCTCCTTCCACACGTCTCCTGGCTCGCCACATCTACCCTAGGGTCGCTGCCCTCCTCTCCTTCCTCTCCGGCGACGACGCCCATCCCTTGCCGCCAGGACCGCCAGTATCGTGCCGCCCCCTCGATCTAGCCGGCCAGCACAACGGAGAAGGGGTCGAGGAGGCCGAGAAGGGACCCCTGCTTCTTCCTGGATGCGCCAGCGCGGAGGAGGAGCCCCGCTACTGCCGCAGTACCGCGTCGCCGACGAGAAAACCCTAGAACCCCGGCCAGAGCTTGATTCATTCTTATTTCTTGGGGCCACAAAGTAGTTTGGGGCTTTATTACTATCTTGTACTTATGCCATGTTTTACTGCTTTATTTAAGATTTGTGCGAGGAGCACCTGTACTGTTTAGGATTGCAGAGTGTTTTCGCGGTATCGACAAGCCCAGTCACACTTTCGGGTTCCCAGTCGTTTACAACCATTGGCACAAACCTTGGGTCTGTCTCGGAGCCGGCCTACTTCGTTGCGGGTAGCTTAATGGGGTGGCCCCTTGAAACATTTCTGAATCCTGTGATCGCTTTGTCGTGAATGCCTCGTTGGGTTTTGATTTGGTTTTTCCGAGGTTGATCGAGTGTGTGTTGCTATTTGTGCACCCCTGCAGGGTAAATCTTTCTGAAAGCCGTGTCCGCGGTTATGGACGACTTGGAGCACAGTTTCTCGATCATAGACAAGTATAACTAAAGTACCGCTTTTAATTTGACTAAGTACCTGACTAGTAAATAGTGCAACACTCATGGAATGGTTAATAAAGCTGCCAACGGATGGGGGGGCTGTTCTTCCGCTTCCTCGTTGGTAAGCGAGGAGGAGGATGGATCTGTTAATATTACTGTTACAACTGTTGCTATTAATTCACGGACATCCGTCTATCTTTGGTTAGGCGGATGGTTAGCGAGTATCTATAGAATTGTTAGGTATTATCTTTTGCTGCAATTGCGTCACCCCAGGTTGTGTCCCCTTTAGAGGCATAAAGACTTGCTGAGTACCCCTAGGGTCTCACACGATAAATTGTTTGATTCAGATGAACAGGTATACTCGCAAGATGGATACTAGGTGGAGGAGACGGACGATGTTGGCAACGATCACTCGGTGTAGAGATTCCGGGAACAGGGATCCGTGAGATCTGTGGGCGGGATGTGTTTATTTATGGGGCATCTTATGCCGATTTGCTTCTTATCTGTACTCGGATCTTGTCTTCCGCTTCCGCTTGATACTCTGATGTTTGATGTATGAGGAGATATCCTAAACTATTATATCTATGTAGGATATTTGGATCTTGCCGTATGGCGTTGCAATATTTCTATTTCTTTTAGATGGAATGGCTCTGAGGACTGTTGTATGTGGCTTGCATACATACTCATTTGTGTATGTAGTTGATCCCTTTGCCTGCCGATTACGCCGCTCGTTCTTGTCCCGATGTTTGGAAATGGTTAGGACGGCCGAAAGGTCTACCTGTGAGTGGCATTTGGCCCCACCGTACTATTTTAACCATTTTCGCTCATCCAGGCTTGTAACTAAGAGCGTAATTCACCGAGGTAGTTACAACCTTGGCATGGTGGGTGTGTCTCTCACGCAAGCGGAACAAGGAAACACACGACAACCTGACAGATCCCCACGTCATCGCAACAACCCTCAGCAGGTAGGACACACCCGATGATCGCGGTCGCCACATCGGGTGCAGTTTTCAAGCTCTCTGTCATGAAACGACACAAGAGACGACATCACACAGCGCAAGATCGATAGATCTAGGGAAGAGCGCAGTAGTCGAAGATACTACAACGGTGAAAGCAAGGATGAGTATGAATTATGTGGAGCCAGTTGCTTTACCCGACGGGTTCACAAGACTCTAGTACCCAAGGATTTCAAACTCCCTCATGACCGCCAGAATTATGACGACCTCTAGGAACCCGAAGCTTGGTTGGCAGATTATCTGGCTACTGTCAAACTATAGGGTGGCTGCAAGGCCACCGCAATGCAAAGCCTATAGCTACACCTAAGCGGCGCCGCCAGATCCTGGCTAAGGAAATTACCCGAAGAATCCATCAGTAGCTAGAACGATCTTGAAGACTAGTTCATCCAAAATTTGCACTCCATGTTCAAGCGACCTGCATCCCTGGAGAAATTGCGAGCGTGTAAGTAGAAATCCGAAGAATCAATACGAGCCTTCATACAGTGGTGGAACATCATCAAATATTCGGCTGAGGCTATATCCGACGAAAGGGTAATTGATGCCTTCAATGACGACCTTTGCCGACGGGAGTTCATAGAAGAGATGTGACGGGTCAATCCCAAAACAATTTCACAGCTGATGGATATGGAAAATCGATGGCTAACAGAGAAGACGCGGTACGCAACAAGCAAGCGTGTTCACCCGAAGAAGACCAGGACATGCGCAACAACGATAGGAGACGATGAAGCAATGACGGATATGGTGTACCAAGCTACGTTGTAGCTAGTTTCTCAGTTGAGGATAACCGAAGAAATGATGATCACAACAATGGATACCACGGCAACAGAGACGACGCTAGGGGAAGCCAACCAACATAGCAATACCAGCCAAGAGCTCAGGACCCACTAATGTCCACAATGCAAATGCTGGAATGACCCTGCAATATGTACTTCTATGTCGATTCAATAGGCAAAAGGCGGTCAAACTATCTCATGAAGGGCTGCCAAACGTTTCTAAAGATGTAGGAAGTATGCAACGCAAAGGCAACCGAAGCAGCAAGCTAAGGATACACCACTACACCTGGAGAATTAGCCATTGGTGCACCACCACCGCCAGTACATCCGCCAACGGGACAACATCAAAACACAACAAATCAAGAAGATGAATACCCAAGGTCTAAGGGTGCAATGTCAATCATTCAGAAAGGGTGACCGTCTAACAGGACCTAGAAGCTGACCACAAGACAAGTAAATATGGCAGTAACATCGCCACCACCTACACCCGAATATCTCCACTGGTTAGAGCAAGAAATCACGTTCAGCAAAGCTAATCACCCGCTTAGGGTGCCACAACCAGGTCAGTCAGCTTTAATAGTGGAGGCACAAATTGGTGGATTCGATATGAGCAAGGTTTTCTTGGACGCAGGAAGCAACATCAATTTAATTTACGCCAAAACCATGCGACAATGAATTGGTCCCTAACAAATCTAGCACCCATGGATACAACCTTCCACAAGATAGTTCCGGGCAAAGCCGAAATTCCTCTAGGCAAAGTCTATCTTGACGTAGTCTTCAGATCAAGGAACAACTTCAGGCGCGAAAAACTTGAATTTGAAGTCATGGACTGGCCATCACAATATCACGCGATCCTGGGACGTCCAGCTTTCGCCAGGTTCATGGCAGTAACCCACTATACATACCTAGTACTAAAAATGCCAGCTCCCAATGGAATCATAACTGTGAGAGGAAGCTTCACTCGTTCAGATAATTGTGATTGAGAGTTCAACAAAATATTAGAATCTTTCAGGATGGAGGCGGAATTTGGCCGGCTGAAAATTGCAGACACAGAGCCATTACCTGAAGGACATGTCTCCATCGACCTAACTCCAGAAAATCAGGCGTACCGTGCAAACCCAAAGGCGACCTATCCGGCCTCCAACATTGGTCCTGCATAGGAAGGCGCGCTCGTCGGTTTCCCCCGTGAGGATGTGGAGACTCTTTTGGACTCGGTCAATATATAAGAAATCCCCAAGGAAACCGACGAGCAATTAGTTAAACTACACGCAACCGCCAATGAACGGTCCACTTGACAAATCAGGTCCACTATGGAACAAGCCCCTTGCCTCACCAACTCATGGCACATCACAGAGATAACAAAAGCAATGTGGGTGGCTATCCCAGTACTCATCTCGAAGAAAATCACAGGACTTCGCATGTGTATTGACTTTACAATCCGAAGCAATCAAGAAGAATACACGCCTTTCTATTTGGTCCACCGCGCAGAAGCAGTGCCTTCAGTCAAAAGTCCAGAAAAACCCCCTTGAATCATCACGATCAAAGGAACAAACAAGAAGACAACAAAGGAGTACCTCAAACTAGAAAGCGCGGATATTAGAATTTCCCTTTTTATTTTAGGCATTTTATATTCAATAAGGCCAATGGCCAGGAGAGCACGCCAAAATATGTATCCCTATGATACAACGATAAATAAAGATAAGTTCCCAAAACTGGGTCTCAAGCTTTCTTTCATTCTATTTTATTCATCAACCCGATACTCAGGGGCTATATCAACTAATAAATGATCATCAACCCACCCGATACTCGGGGGCTTCGCCAAGCATACCATATCAAAATTGTCGTCTCCAATACAATGCACTTTTGACCTGAATAGCTAACTTGGCCTCTAGGCATCAGGCAAACGAAAAGGTCTCGCGTGAAAAACAAAATCTCGTATAAATTAATGACCTTTTTGCTAAAAACAAAGGCACCATACATTACTCGGTGAATACAAGTATACATAATGTACATGCAGGAAACATTCAGATGGTGAAATTTAGGAAGAAATCTTCATCTTCCTCTAGGCACCTCCGGATAATCCTGATGGCAGGCTTGCGAGCAACTGGGTAATGAGGCGCCATACTAACCAGCCCACCACCAGGAGGGGGAGGTAGTCCCAGCGGCACATCATCTAAATCAAATAGAGAATGGTGCACATGCACCCAGGAAAGCGCAAGTTTAACACCCACCACAAGATGCAGCTTCACAAAGTGGCAAATCCTCTCGCCTTGCCGAATCTCCGCCATTTGATCAGCCAGGATCTAAGGTTGAGGATCCCGAGGAAACATAGCATTATACACAATAGCCAAGGACATGCGGCACACTCAACGAATTGCTCCACCTCCGATACACGAGCCTGTAGCAAGGCCACCAAATACGCACGGCGATGATCAGTCTAGAAATCATTGTCAGTGCCTTGAGAGGCGGTCACCGAGCATTCATTCGACTGCACAAACATTGGGTTTCCTCCCTCTCGCATAGTCAAACACCTAGAGAAAAAGAAGAAGATCAATTCCCACGCTTGAGGAAGAAAAACTTGGGAGCATTGTGGAAAACTTACATAACATATTTTCTCTCGCCTTGGAAATTTCCTCCAAGAAATACGCTTCACGATCCAGGGCCTTGCGCATCTTTGACTGAGACACATCTACCATCGCTTGTACAACCCGAAGATTACCCTCGAGCCTCTTCACTTGTTCAATCTTTTCCGCATATAGCGGCAGATCGATCACGTGAACAATAGCAGTTTCGGATTCACCCACCCCAGATGAAGATGGATGCGCATATAAAGTCTAAGTGGACCCAGGTGGAGCAGCCGAATCAAACAATATCAGTTAGAGCAGACGAAAGAAACAGGAATTTTAGTAAACTAGACAATTTGCATACACAACAATAGATGCACCATCCACATATGTAAACCAGACACTTCTTTACAAAAGGAGCAATCTGACAACATGAGCCAAGTTCATTACAGAGCAGAATAAAATAGAGGCCCCTACGACTACAAACTAAACTACAGGGAAATTTTCTCCACAGACAAAGTGGCACTGGCAGATGGAGCGTCAGCAAAAGAAGGGATAAATGGGGCGGCACTCGTTGAAGGAGCACCGGCCGATGAATGGGCAGTGGATTTTTTCGGCCCTGCACCTATGCCCAGGAGCAACCGAGAATACTTCTTGGCCTTCTTAATGAAAGGTTTTAAGTCAACTGCTTGGCCATCATTGGTGACTGGAACAGAGGAGCTAACCTTCTGCAAGTTGACCTTTTCGTCCTGTGCCATTGCCAAAGCCATGGAAGTCTCGGCGCTGCTCTTCGACTGTGTCATGCTATAGCCTACCAGTGGGTTTGGATCAGCGCTGAAAAATGTAACAAGATTGTTCGAATCCACAGGCACCTCCTTGGTTGGAAAAATCGCGGCATGGAGACTCTTGAAGGCGCGACGTGAATGAATCAGAACATTGCGCCCACGAACACCGTTGGCTTCTAAAGCACCAGTAGCATCCGATAAAGGGCCAACCCTCTTGTCCTCGTCCAACACTAGAGATTGACCAGTGAGCTCTGCGAGATAGAGAATTATAATAAAAGACCAAGAACCAAAGGAAAATATCATACAAAAAATACAAATTATCTTTTGAAGACAGGAAAATTACGAGTCAAAGAAGTGTTGAGGGTTTCCAATCGCTTCTGGAGATTTTCATCTCGTTCGGAAAGAGCAACTATTTGTTTCTCCCTCTCTTCAGCGTCAGCCTTGGCCTTCTGCTTTGCCTCCTCCATAGCTTTCTTAGTGACCCGCAGTTTGGCCTCCAAATTGTCGACACACTTTATTGACTCGTCTCGGATAGCCCCGGACTCTTTGGCAGTGGTTGAACATTCAGAAGGGGGCATAAAATCAATAGAAGTGAATGGCGCAAATTTCTTTTAACGGATGAAGGAAAAAAACCTTTGGATTCCTTAGCTTCATTGCGAATCTTGATAAAATGAGAGGCCATATCAACCATCTCACGCATTAGTGGATGTAAATATAAAGAGCAGGAATGTCAACACCCGGATTTTAATCCCAGATGCCTGTTGTGCCATACATCGCAATCCCAGGATTACCATTTTTGCGAGACATAACAGAATTGGTACCACATTACATCATCCATTACAAACCATAATAAAGGTCTCACAAATAAAGGATCTCATGATCCAGTCTTAATACAATCAAAGCAGCGTAAAGTAAACATAGTAGGGGCTCCATCTTTAGGGTCACAGGCAATGCTGACGATGGGAGATGATCCTAGTTGTCATAGACCTCCTGCTGTCCATCTTCCTGGTAGTCCTCCTCATAATTTGGCCATGGGAATAGCCAGGGACAAAGCCATGAGTACTCTTTAAGTACTCGCAAACTAGCACTAACAAGTAAGGTAGTTCTAGTAGGAATCTTAAGCTCTAGGTTTATTGGCAAAAAGCTAGGTTTACTTCATAAGAGTTCAAAAGTAAACAATATAATTTAATCACTTAAGTGGGAACCTAGTTTTCATGTCCACAACCCTGTTGTGGTCAAGTCAAAGTCATAGTTCAATTCACAAGTCATTTTGAAAACATATGACAACAGAACAGTATGGCCACTCCAACTGTCCATGACCGCGGACACAGCTATTCGAATATTTGACACTCTGCAGAGATGGTACACTTTCACCACAAAATTCGATACATCCGTTATGGATAACCCTGAATCATCATACTTAGTATGCGGATAATCAATCATAACCTTTCAATTACACACTCTAGTATAGGCACCTCCCCTATGAGCTTGGCCTCCCGGCCATGGCCATCTGCCATCCTAGGCACTGCATATGTGGACATTCACATTCACGAGGTAGCCTCAGCTCAACCTCTTTCTGCGAGGGAACCCATACTAAGGCATATACACTTCCAGTTAAGCCCTACCCAATTCGGGTATTGTGGTTGTACGGTAAAATTGGAATTGGTATCGCACCCGAACCCAACCATCAGTTTTTATAAAGGGCTAAGGCTCATGCCTCAACGTTTTCATCATCAAATCCTTTTGTGTCCATAACACATGTCAAAACATTTCAATAGAATGAATCCTCATTCCAAGGTTTTCATAATCATTTTCACCAAGTATTCCCATCTAAAGTGATCAACTTTTATGCTTAGCACTAGCCACTATAGTTGAGGGTATTTATTAATGAGGGGTGTTAATCGAGTGTAACTATCCAAATCTAGTTTTATGCCTTTTGATGACATCTAAGTATAACTAGTTAGGCCTAGTTTTATACTCTTTATGGTATCTATCCTATTCTTCCAATACTCGGAAATCACTAACTAAAGGTAAAGAACTTTGGTAAAAGTAAAAGAATAAAGCTTGCAAGTAAAACTTGGGATTGGTATAAACAAAGTTGTATACCCAAAGCATGCCTAATGCATCTTGCATAGGTTATCAAGTTTGCAAGTGTTAGCTTGCATAGTTCTAGCTTGCAATTAGTGATGGCTTGCATAAGTATGACACTTGCAAGTGTTAGCTTGCCTTGAGTAGTGCAGTGGTTGAAGTTCTCTTCTTCTTCTTCTTGGTAGTACTCCTCCTCCTCGTCGTCTATAAATGAATACGAGGTACACAATAACCAAACAATACTTAACTACTTCTATTTAGCACACTAAGGCTCACACTTGATGATCTAGCATCATCACAAACATCACATGAAATAAAGACCTAATCTTGTTTATCTTATTTTAGAAAAGTAATTCCTACTCATTGAAAATACTTAAGATTTAATATTCTCCAATTAAAATATGGGATCATGTTGACACATGTCATCTCCACATATTCTACTACTTGGGAATGTGATTTAAAGTGGTGGTCATATTTTATAAAGTTTAAGATTACTATTTAATAAAATCAAAGTGACTAGAAATGCCTATATAGCATTCTTTTAGTTCTAGTCCAAAGTCACTACATGTAAACCTAAATATTTTTACATATTCAGATAGATCTTGTTAAATGTGATTTTTGAGAGTTGGAATGAACTCAAAAGCATTTATGGTTGATTTTCAAAAAAATGTATGAATGTGGAAAAGTCTCTATCTTATTATTTTTACTATAGGTGATCTATAATTTCAAATGGTTTGAATCCAACGGGCTTGGATAGATAATTTGAATAACTTTCTAACAAAATTGGAATCATGCAATTTGGTTCAGCGAATCTCTTTGAATTGATTTTTGAATCTACTAACAGAATCTAGTTTTAACTAAAATTGAAAAAGCTTATTTGAATCTATGGGCTTTACGCGGGAAACTAAATGGACCGTCCCAACTGCACAGCGTTGGTGTAGCGGGCTGCTGACAGGATGGTCCCACTAGTCAGTGGCTCATCTAACACGAAGCGATAAGTTTCAATCTGGGCCATGCGATTAGACTAGGATCTACGGCTATGGTTCCTCGTCTCCGGCGAACAGCTCCGGCGCAGAACGAACCCTAACACGATGGTGGGGGTACGTGGGGGCTCACCTGGGCTCCAGCTAAGGTCGGCGATGGGGGCGAACGACGTTGTAGATGATGATGGTTCTAATGGTGGTCGCAGCTTCGGTTCCTCTTCTAGCTTCGGTTCCTCTTCTCCTCTGAAGCGGCGGACTCCGGCTAAATTCCGGCGATGTGGTGCTCGCCTTGCTCTGGGGAGAGGTGTAGGAGGTGTCTGAGAGAGAGGGGAGTGGAATGGTGTGGCGAATTGGAGCTGGGGCGGCCTCTATTTATACACTGGCGAGAGGGACATATCGGGATGGCTCGGGCTCGTCGGTGATGGCGATACAGGGGCTAGCGGCATGGCTGAGGGTAGGGGTCGATGCGGTGCTTTAGGGCGGTCGTTGTGCGAGTGATGGCGCGGCAAGGGGCGGTCAAGAACAGTCAGGAACGGTCGGTGCTCTGGGTGGAAACAGCGGCGTTCGAGATGGTGCACAGAGGCTACGGTCCACGCGGCGGCGAACGGGCATGTCTGGGGGTAGCTAGGGTCACGGCGAGTGCGGGTACGCACGGAGAGGGCGAGGCGTGGCGTGTGTGCGCGTGTCGACGCGACGCTCTGGCATGCTCTCGGCATGGCAGGCAGAGAAATGGGCACGCCGCTTGTGGGTGGTCCATGGCGTGTCTTCGTTCGAGGGGTGGACAGAGGGTGGCAGTGGACGGTCGCCTGTCTCCTGGACATTGTGGGAGAGGGCGGCGCTAGCTATGGCGAGTTGTTCTTGGTCGACCGGCGCGGTGAGCTTCGAGCGGCGTGGCACTGGCGCAAACGGTAGAGGGGGAGCTGGTCTACTGTGCTGCTAGGCACTCAGGGAGACCAGGGGAGTGAAATGAGGGGCTAGTGGCAAGTGATCACTGCTCAAAACAGTAGAAGTTAGGCAAGTGTTTTCTGTGTCTGCCAAGTGCTCGACCAAATGGCCGCATGAACACAAGATTTGAATTTTTGGCTAAATTTTGGTGAGTGTGTTTGTCACATGCTTGAGTGTCTATGGTTGCTTGGGTTTGCCAAGGTGAATTGATTTGAGTGGTTTTTGAAAAATGGTGATCTATGCATATGAACTTGATTCAATTTTGCAATGTCCTTTAAATAGATTTGGAATTTGTTTCTATTGATTTGTAAAGTGGGCTTGGGTTCACTTTTACTTGGTCTAGCAAGGGGTGAAAAGAATGGAGAAAGTTTCTATTATAAATCTTTTACTAGAAACACCCAAAGTGGTCTAGTGGTTAATTTTGGTCAAAATGACCATTTGATCATATGATTCATATTTGAATTTCCTTTCTTTGGATTTTGTTTGTAATTGGCCTAGATGATGTATTATTCATCTTTAAACCATTCCTTATCATTTGTAGCAATCAAACATAGACTAATGCAATTCACACATACACTCATATTAAATTTAATAATAAAAGTTTTTGTTAACCCTAAACTTGGGTGATTAGAACTTGCTAAACTTGATTAATATTTTCAGGTGTTAGAAACCTTCCCTCCTTAAACAAAATCTCTTCCCAAGATTTAAGAAAAAGTAGGAACTAAAGAGATTTGGAAACTCAGTCCTAATGTAATGTTCTTGCTCCCAAGTAGTTTCTTCTTCAGTCTGGTTGCTCCACTAGATCTTGAGAAACTTGATACTCTGGGTCCTGGTGGTGCTGAAGGCTTCTTCCAAAATACAAATGGGTACTTCATGATAAGTTAGATCCTTGTTGATATCTATGGCTCGGTGATCGATATTCTTGAAAACTTTGGTCTTCTCCGGAACTTCTAGGCATTTGCGAAGTAACGAGATATGGAACACATTATGTATGGAGGACATCTCCTCTGGCAGTTCTAGTTGATATGATACTTCTCGTCGGCGATTCAAAATCTTGAAGGGTCCAATATATCTAGGGGCTAACTTCCCTTTCAGTTGAAAACATTGCATTCCTTTCAAGGGTGATACTTTGGGATACACAAAATCTCCGACATTGAAGGTCAGGTCTCAACATCTTTTGTCAGCATAACTCTTCTATCTGGATTGGGCGGTCTTGAGGTGTTCACGAACTTTGTGAACATTCACTTCGGCTTCTCGTAGGATGTTGAGTCCGAAAATCTGACTCTCTCCTACTTGCGACCAATTCAAGGGGGTATGACACTTCCTTCCATACAGAAATTCAAAGGGGGCCATTTGCAAACTGTCTTGATAACTATTGTTGTATGAGAATTCTACGAAAGGCAGACAATCTTCCCATTTTGATCCATATTCTAGCACACAAGCTCTCAACATTTCTTCTAAGATTTGGTTGACTCTTTCAGTTTGTCCATCGGTTTGCGGGTGATAAGCTGTGCTGAAATTCAGCTTGGTTCCTAAATCTTCTTGGACTTTCTGCCAAAATCTTGAGGTAAACTAGGTTCCTCGATCCGATACTATGGTCTCAGGGGTTCCATGCAAACTGACGATCCTAGCATGTACAACTCTGCTAGCTTCGAACTCGGGTAGGTGGTCTTGACAGGTATAAAATGGGCTACTTTGGACAGTCTATCCGCTATGACCCAAATAGAGTCATTTCCCCTACTAGATGTAGGCAAACCGGTGATAAAATCCATTCCGACAGAATCTCATTTCCATTCCAGAATCTACAATGGTTGCAAAAGTCCTACAGGTTGCTGATGTTCCGCTTTGACTCTCTGACAGATATCACACTTGGCTATGTAACTTCTGATTTCTCTCTTCATCTTGTGCCACCAAAATTGCTCCTTCAAATCCTGATACATCTTCGTTCCTCTGGGATGGATAGAATAAAGAGTATCATGAGCTTCCTGCATAATGACTTGCTTCAACTCAGAAACTGCTGGTACACAGCTACGTCCTTTGTACCACAAAACTCCTTCTTCATCTTCGGTGAATCTGGGTACCTTCCCTGTACCGATACGACACTTGATTCCGTCGATATTTGCATTTCCTTTCTACGCCTCCTTGATCTGACTGATCAAAGTGGGTTGAAGTTCAATGCTAGCTAAAAATCCTTTGCTAACTAGCTCTGTTCTAAACTGCTCCAACTCTTCATGCAAACTTGGCTGGGCTTCTTTAATCATGGTGTTCAATCTACACGGCAATCTGCTAAGAGCATCCGCTACCACATTGGCTTTGCCGGGGGGATAGTGAATGTCAAGGTAATAATCCTTGATTAACTCTATCCATCTCCTTTGCCTCATATTCAGCTCCTTCTGGGTGAAAATATACTTCAAATTCTTGTGATCCGAATAAATCTCACATCGGTTACCCATAAGGTAATGTCGCCATGTCTTCAAAGCTAAAACTACAGCTGCTAGTTCTAAGTCATGGGTAGGGTAGTTTTGCTCATGCTGCTTCAGTTGTCAGGACAGATAGGATATAAATTTTCCTTCTTGCATCAACACACATCCAAGACCAATCTTGGATGCATCACAATACACATCAAAAGGCTTCTTGATATCTGGCATAATCAAAATTGGGGCTAAAATCAATCTCTTCTTGAGCTCTTGAAAAGTAGCTTCACATTTGTCCGTCCATTCAAACTTCTTATCTTTCTTCAACAGTTGGGTCAGCGGTCTTGCGATGCTTGAAAATCCTTCTACGAACTTGCGGTAATATCCTGCTAATCCGAGAAATGCATGGACTTGGGTTTGAGTGGTTGGGGCTTTCCATTCTTCAACATCCTTAATCTTGGCGGGATCGATAGAAACTCCTCCTACCAACACGATATGTCCTAGGAATCCTACTTCCTTTAACCAGAACTCACATTTGCTAATCTTGGCATACAACTGATGCTCTCTAAGGGTTTCAAGGATGGTTCTCAGGTGGAGCTCATGGTCATCTTCTGACTTGGAATAGATTAGAATATCGTCGATAAAAACAACGACAAACTTATCCAGGAAGTTCATAAAAATCTTATTCATGAGATTCATGAAATAAGCGGGGGCATTGGTTAATCCAAAAGACATGATAGTGTACTCATACAATCCATATCTAGTGGTAAAGGAGGTCTTTGGAATATCCGTTGCACGAATCTTGAGTTGATGATAACCAGTTCTAAGATCAATCTTAGAAAACACTCTGGCACCAGTCAACTGGTCAAACAGATCCTCTATCTTCGGCAACCTAACAACTTCCTCTCATTCATTCATTCACTCATTCAAAGCACACAATACAAACACACACCACAACACAAATAGAAAACAGATGGTTTTAAGAACCATTCTATGAAACTACGATACAGTGGGACTAGGTACAACTCATTCTTACGGTAGTGCTCAAGTGCATCTAATCATCATCAATGAAGGCGGAATCATCATCAGTGTGGAACTCCATGGCATCGTCTTCCAGGTAGTCGTCATCATCACTGAGGTAAGAGTAGAGATCTCTACAGATATCTTCACCTTCCTCCTCCTTTCCTTCAAGCTGGATCTCCTATTCACGGATGGTATTCTCGAGAGTGGCCACCTTCTTGCAAAGACAATCGAGGATGCGATCCTTCTTGTCATGCTGACGGCGAAGTGATTGGCACTCCTTGGCGAGGATGGCGAGGGTCTGGTCCTTCTTGACTGCAATGGCACGGTTGTGGTTGGCCTAGGCACGGGTGTTGTCCAACTCTTGCTGTCTATCATACAACATGAAGTCGATATTATCCACTTGGTGCTTCAGCTCCTGGTGTCCTTGAATATCCAAGGGCATTCCCATAGAATCACGCCTTGCGTAGTGAGCAAAGCGAGTTCCCTGGATCTGGTTGATGTTTTGCCCACATAGACAGGCAAGAGCTTCTTGCATACCCCTTGCTAATCCATCTAGCTAGTTGTTTTCCCGAATGCTAAATTGGATCTTCTCCGAAGTGGGTGCTTCCATCTTGCCTCGGAGATCTACAACTATCAGTCACTACAGTTCTCCTCCTTGCTGATCATTGAGTTGGGCCCCGAAGAATTCCGGGTGCGGGCGCTCAAGATACTCTACAAGTGCATCTAGATCCCTCTCAAAGATGAGGTGGCCTCCATTTCCCAGCTGGTAGAACTTTCTATACTTTACCTCCATCTATAAGAATTTAGGGTGAGCAAGTTAGTGGAGTGATCAAGTGTGTCAAAATTTATGTATGCTTGCAAGAATTTTTGAGGAACGTGATTTTTTTGAAAGAATCTCAAGGATAAGAGTGGGAATATGTTTTCATAAATACTTACTTCTTTGTTTTGAAACTAAGTTTTTGTTCAGACGTCCATTCTAACTAGGGTCTCCTATCGTTAGGATGGCTCTGATACCAACTTGTCAACACCCGGATTTTTAATCCCAGATGCCTGTTATGTCATAAATCGCAATCCTAGGATTACCATTTTTGCGAGACATAACAGAATTGGTACCATAGTACATCATCCATTACAAACCATAATAAAGGTCTTACAAATAAAGGATCACATGATCCAGTCTTAATACAATCAAAGCAGCGGAAAGTAAACGTAGTAGGGGCTCCATCTTCAGGGTCACAGGCAATGCTGACGATGGGAGATGATCCTACTTGTCATAGACCTCCTGTTGTCCATCTTCCTGATAGTCCTCCTCATAGTCTGGCCACAGGAATAGCCAGGGACAAAGCCATGAGTACTCTTTAAGTACTCTCAAACTAGCACTAACAAGTAAGGTAGTTCTAGTAGGAATCTTAAGCTCTAGGTTTATTTGCAAAAAGCCAGGTTTACTTCATAAGAGTTCAAAAGTAAAGAATCTAATTTAATCACTTAAGTGGGAACCTAGTTTTCATGTCCACAACCTTGTTGTGGTTAAGTCAAAGTCATAGTTCAATTCACAAGTCATTTTCAAAACATCTGACAACGGAACAGTATGGCCACTCCAACTGTCCATGACCACAGACGTGGCTATTCGAATAGTTTGACACTCTGCAGAGGTGGTACACTTTCACCACAAAATTGAATACATCTGTCAGGGATAACCCTGAATCATCATACTTAGTATGCGGATACACTACAAGAAATGTGTTGACTAGTGAACTTTTCTTAATGACCCTGAGTTTTTTTGTCATAGATCTATGACCATTTTGAATGAAATGGTCGTAGGCCATTTTGGAGGGTACAAACCATGAAAAACTACGACCTTTTTTGTCAGGAAGGTCATAGCTTGCTTGCACCAGTTGGTCATAACATAGACATTAATGGTCCATGACCTTAATTTTGGGCGACTACGACCAACTTGAATGGTCATGGGTATTATTCATGATAACTTAAAAAAGACCGATGGCCACCTCAGCAGGTTGATCTAGGTGTCGCATCCATCTGTCAAGTTTCGCTGATATGTCATGTGTCAATTTATGCTTATATGTCACCTCCATATGGCATTGACCTGTTGACTACCAATCAGAGCCTGCTTGTTTGCGCTGTTGACCAGAACATGTCGGTCACGCGGAACACACGGACTGAATAGGACTGAATATTACACAAAAAGGTAGAACTGGGAGTCGAACTCGTGAGCTGGAGCTCCCGCGTCCTCCCCAACTCGGTCTACCACCTTGCCACCCCGGCCTTGGTGCATAAAGGAGAGTACCACAATTTTTTAACCAACTACCAGCCTTGTTAACCCACGCGGGCCTCCACCTTGTGGCTTCTTTGGCTGCTTCCTGGGCTCACCTTGGGCAGACGACACCAAGCGAGCATGCAAGGCTTGCTCGGCTGGCCAGGTTTCCTAGCGGGTTCGTCGGGCCGGCCACCTCCAGTTTTTTTTCCTTTTTCTTAATTCTTTTGTATCTTTTTAATCATAATTCCAAATTGGGTCAAACAAAATTTAGAGAAATTATAAAATTTCAGAGAATGTTTATAGTACATTATGGAACACTTTGACTTTATAGGAAAACTACAAGAATATATTTTTCATATAAAACCTTAATAGGTGTAAATATAGATTTTGAATCATGGTTTTGACACTAGGGGTTTGAAATTGAATTTTTTTGTCTACGGGTTGAGCTATTGGAAATATGCCCTAGAGATAAATAGTAGTAAGGACTATTATCATATTTCATATAGTTTATGATTAAGTTTTGTATCATGCTATAACTTTATTGAGTGGAAACATCAATACACGTGTGATATACAAACAACCAGGGGTTCCTAGTGAAACTCTAGTCACTGGTTCATTGGTCAACATATGATCATGTTTCCTGATCATGTGGCATTTATGCTAGTTGGAAATGGAGTCATCTTATTCGGAGAATGAGATGATGAACCAATACCCAACCTAAACATCGTGACCCGATCATGTCACCGAGTTCAAGTTATGATGATTAGAAATGGATCCTCGTATACTATTCCTTAGACCGTGAGGCTATATCAATCACTGTCTCTCGAGAGTGCTTAGATAGCATCAAGCGCCACTTGGTAATATAGTGGTTATAAAGGTGTGTTTAGGTACTCGGAGGAAACCTAGAGGCAATATATGTCAAGAGCGGGATTTGTCCATCCATGTGACATGAAGATACTCAAAGGGCCCACTCAGAGAAGTTATATCCAATAGCTGCGCAACGTGTGATTTGATCATGGGGATATCGCTTGTCGGAACAAGTCAAGTAGCATTGCTCGTTAACAAGATTGAACACGACATGGTGATGTCATTGATCAGATCTTGGGCAATGCAAGTATCGAGAGACAAAGGGAATAAGACACGACTGTCCCGGTTCAAACGACGAAAGATCTTCGTGGAACGCACAGGGGTCACATGGCCATCCAGGTCCCTCTGTTGATCATTGGTGCGGGAGTGTCCTGACTATGTCTGGAGTGTTCCCGAACCGTGGGGTATCACGCTTAAGGTCTTGATGATGCTTAGAGAGTGTTTATATGATCGGTAGAATCACCAAAGAATAGTAGAGAGAAAACCGGAAGGGTTTCGGTAAGTCCGGAGGATGTCCAGAGTGGAGGTGCAAGTGTTCCATAGCCACGGAGGTTGAATAATATGTGAATGAATGCTAATTATTGATTTAATCATTTATTCATAATTATTTAATAAAGAGAAAAATCAATTTGAATGGTCAAAGGCTTAATGGGCCAATTCCCGGAGGGAGAGGGCCCATTAGAGAAATGAGAGAGAAAGAAGGGGCCAAGGGGGTGGCCGGCTGGGCCTAGCCCCCCCGCGTGGGGCCCACTAGGGTGGCCGGCGGCTTCCCCTCCCCTCCTCTCCTTTAGTCCCACCTCGGGACTTTGAGGGAGGTAGTACCTCCCCTCCTCCTATATATAGTGGGGGTATTTGGCCAAATAAAATACACCAATAATAAATAAAGTTCTTCTCACTTTTGGGAGGACCTCTAATTGATATTTTCTCTCTCCCCCTCTCTCTCGTGACCGTGGTCCCAAGTCTGGACTGCACGAACGAGAGACATCTTCACTGCGGAGCGCCGTCGCGCTGCGGGATTCGGATCCGGGAGCTCTACTTCTGCAACTGCTGCTGGATCGGGGAAGCGGGATTCATTGTCAGGCACCGGACATGTGTAACTCCCCGTGAGGTGTCGCACTTGAGGCACTCAAGTCGTTGGAGCCAAGGGAGCGCAAGGACTTCATCACGACCTTGAGGTCGGCTTCGGCCCGTCTACATCAACCACGCTCTCCTGAGCGTTGACAACGCTTTTCGGTCTTCTAGGGTAAGTTCACGAAAAGCCCCTCCCGTTATTGTATTACTAATAGATAGGTCCTGGCAGCTTTAGGGGTTCAGGGGTGTAGGGTAAAATTTTATTGTTTTCATACGCGGAACCCCTACAGTGGTATCAGAGCTAGATCTATGCGTAGTAATGCTAGTACGGGTAGAACACACGAGATGTAGTGTGTGGGCGTTGATCTTTTAGTTGTTACCCTCCCACGTGTACTTGTGTATACCGCAGCAATGCTTGATGAAGCGGCCCCCAACCGACTTTACGCGTTCATTCGCGAGACTGGTCCACGCTTGACATACAGCTTGTACCGTATAAAGTGGCTTAGGGGGGTGTCTGTCTCTCTCGCATTAGTTGGTATGCCATTTGCAACGGAGGGCCCCGAAAGGGGTGTAGTAGAGAGAACTACTTGATCACTGTTGTGCTGAAAGTTCATAGGTAAGAATGGTTCTTGTGCGAAAGCCCATTCAGCCACGTAAAACATGCAAAGATAAAGTAGAGGCGTCTAACTTTGTTTTGCAGGGGGCGTTGCTTTGTTATATGGTTGTGGCAAAGGTAAAGTGATTACCTTTTGTTACGCAGTAGTAGATAGTCACGGAGGTGACGGACTACCACGCTGGAATGACACCGGTACCCTGGTGTCTACGGCGTCGGAACCCTGGCGCCGGAATCCGGTGACGACGGATGGAGATCACGACGTGAAGGACCATATCACATCGCATTTACATTCAATGTTATTGTTTGTATATCTTATTGTGTGCTAGTATTAGGTACTCGATGGTAGCCTAATAAGATGATCCCTGTTAAAATTACCAACGATTGTGTTCCCCCTTAGTGTGCACCACCAAGAAAGTTCTTCGGTATGAGGCGATCCATGGTACAGGCATGGGTGTTAGACATATCTACGTTCACATACAGTGGGTGTAAGCCATGTTGCATAGCAAATACACTAAGGTTGAGTTGGCGAGCCTAGCATGTGCAAACATGGCCTCGGAACGTGGATGGTCGAAAGATCGAGCACGAGTCGCATGAATGATGTGACCGACGTTTAGCGTCCACCCTTGAACCCACATTGATGGCCGTGACGATCGGGGGAGATGTGGCTGATAGGGGTCGTGTTATCACTAGGAACCCTTATGGGGATAGGTGTTTCTGAGTGGAGTTATTATTAACTCATTTTAGTCTAAATTCCTTTTGCAATTATAAATGTAGAAAATGGTTCTCCCCGAGATTACCTTCCCTATTGACGATTGGTTAAAAGGATAAAAGCTCAAGTTAGATGGATCCAACTTCTCTGCATGGGTCATGCACCTTTTCGATCTCCTTGGTGAGAACAAAGTGGCTGACTACATGATCTACGAGATGTACTTGGAGCCACCCTATTCTCATGAGACCCAGGAGCAACAGGATCTCCGCTGCCATTGTCGTGTGATGGCCACATTCATATCAGTGATGATGCGCCTCGGGATGGAGGATGGGCTGTGGCCAATGGTGGGAAGTCTTAATACCCGAATGGTCATGGCACATCTGAGATCGCATTTCGTGGAACAAGTGCGCATGTGGGAGTATGAGCTAATGGGGGACTTCCTCTCCATAAAGATGGAGGAGGGCTCCTCACTAGACGAGCACTTATTGAGCATGTATGATGCATACATGAGTCTGGCATACTACATGGACAACTGGTTCGCAAGCTCTTTTGCAATGGGAGTGGTGCTGCGGTCGCTACCACCAAGCTTCCAAGCACAAGTCAGGATTTGCATTATGAGAGGCGACACGGAAACACTGGATTTCCACGAGTTCATATCACATTTCAGAGGTGTGGTGGTTGAACCCGATGTTGCTGGGGTCATCGATGACAAAGGTATATATTTGATATACAATTTTATAAATGTTATAATCTTGCAAACACATTTGCAGTGTTAAGTATATTTGATACTTGTTCTGTTTTGCTAAAAACAGGTCCTTCTGCATGAGAGGTGCTTGCTGGAGAGGAGGTGACATTGCGTGTTGATGGCGAGCATGATGATGATGGCCGACGACACTCTCTCTCGACATTTATCACTGAGTTTATGTTTTGGATAGTTATTGTAATCAATAGATTATGAACTTCTTTAGTGTGTCTTACACTTTGTGAGACGGTTATTCATATGAGTTTGTAACAAACGGTTGTTCTAATTTTATGAATGATTTCTATTCGTGTTCATATCTTGTTTGATTATACATGAATTGTCGTTGTTGTTTGAAACTAATTGATAATGTGTGAACATTTGTAAAATATTGAAATGCCTTGAAAAATACCCAATTAATGATATTTCATTAATGAATGAAACCATTGTTTAAATTCAAAGTTATGTGATAGTATATGAAAGTCATTCGATTTCTTATCACATATAAATCATGCCTGAGTTCGGCAATATAACTTGAACACCGAGTATTACTTGAATACAAAGTGTTTAATGAACTGTTAAAAGTAAATACATATTCGATGTATTGTGTTTTAACGAAAATGGTAATTATCATTATATGATTGTTTAAATGTGTAAAGAAGTTTACCGAAGGAAACATGAATATGAAACTATTTGATTTGATCAAAGTGTTTCATCAACAAAGGGTATAAATATAAAAGAGAATCTAATTACTACGATTTGATCAATAGTAATGAAATTCAACTTTATAAGAATGGCATAAAAGTAATTGTGAAATGCAAAGCGTTTTGAAACATCAAAATGCAAAGCATCACAATGTGATATTAGATATCAAAGTGGGTAAATAGATGGCACCAAATAAATTGTTGTAGTATAGATGTAGAGACCATTAGTTAAGAAATAGTTTGCACTCAGTTAGAATATATAGTGAACCATTTGAAGTCGTGAAAGTTTTGGGGGTTATTCGACATAACCAAAACAATAGCGAATAAGTCCTTGTAGAGTATTCATTAGAAACTTTGAATACAAAATCCATAGCTGAAACCAAAAGAGAAGCAAAACTGGTACTGCTTGGATTTTGGTACATTCTTGAGAAAGCTCACTTTTAGTGACATTTCTCAATTATGGAGCAAATGGAAGATAGTGAAAAACACGATGAGGATTCAAAACCCCGCATCAGAGTGTTGAGAAGTGCAACGGACAATGTTCCTGAACGATTCTCTTCACAAAGGAAAAGAATCAATGATAATGATCATTGTGTTTTCCCCACTGGTGTTTTCACTACATGAAGTAGGATTCAAAATGTAACCCATATCTTGTATGGAGACATTTGTGAATCATTTGCCATGATTCTTGGAATATGACATACCTACAAACTACTAAGGAAATAATGGTAAAGTAAATTATGAGAAATCCTAAAAGCAAAATTCACTTGAGATTAGAAAGCAATTCGTTGCTAAATCTCACAAGTAAAAGGGGTTACTTTAATTTTGACAAATGACTACAAAACCATAGTGGAAAAGGGGGTGAATGACAAAAGCACAATTTGTCAAGTATTGGACAAATTCAATGAATTTGATTCAAGTGTGCTGAATGTCTAGAGGATTTAAAACTAGTAATAGTACTAGTATCTCATAGTTAAACTCCACGTTTAATATTTGATCAAAGGATTTTGAAGTTATTCAAAATAGTGAGTGGATATGCAATTTGCATGAAATTGAGTGGGAGGTATGAAAATCTTCCTAAAACAATATGTGATTGACATATTTTTGAGTGGGAGATTATACGAGTAATTCTTAATTATGTTAAGAATGAAAGCGCAAATACTTATAAATAATGATTTATAAGATGTAGAAGTTGATAATAAGTATATTATGATATTATGTAGTATTCCTTAAGGGATTCTGAAAAGGGTTTCAGAATAGAAGTTAATTAAGGAACTGGTCCTTAATAACTCAAATTAGGAATAGTATTAAGTTTAACATCAATGTTTGAAAGAAAGAAAAGGATCATCATCATCCACTATGTTAAGACATAGGTTCTATCTCAGAAAATCATGATGATAACTTAACATAATATATGATCCAATAAGGAACGTTTGAAAGTGATTAAGTTCGAACCACAAAACGTTGAGCTAAGTTTGTCCGTAGTGTCTAATAGAGAACTGTAGACATGTTTTCCAAATCCATAAAGGATGACATATCTTAAAACATAAAGGGTTATGTCATAAGGGAATATGTTGGAAACTCCTGTAAATACCGCTTAAATTCAGTAGGAAGCGAGGTGAACAAAAACATCGAAAGTTGCACAGAGTGCACTAGTGTTTTGATGAATACATTTATAATAATAGATAAGGGTACCATCTAAAGTGTTGTATAATGTTATGGCAGGGCTAGTTCGCTTTTAACGTAGAATGATGTGTCCCAGGGCACAGTGCCCATGAGAAAGCCCTCGAGGTTGATCTAAAGTCACTGTAGGCTCCTGGAATCAGGCCTCGTTCTGCTGCCATAGCGACGATGCATACACAAAGATGCTATCATGTGATGATAAAGTATTAATGTCAATCAAGGTGACGTTAGTTAGTTGCAAAGGATTTGGGACTGTAAAGTACATACCCAAGACTCAACCTCTTCCATAAGGAAGCATGTTCAGGGTACCGGATATATGGTGCCAATGATTAAGGAACAAATGCAACTAGTGTATTTGTACTCTAGTGCAAGTGGGAGACTGTTGGAAATATGCCCTAGAGACAAATAGTAGTAAGGACTATTATCATATTTCATATAGTTTATGATTAATTTTTGTATCATGCTATAACTGTATTGAGTGGAAACATCAATACACGTGTGATATACAAACAACTAGGGGTTCGCAGTGAAACTCTAGTCACTGGTTCATTGGTCAACAGATGATCATGTTTCCTGATCATGTGGCATTTATGCCAGTTGGAAATGGAGTCATCTCATTACGAGAATGAGATGATGAACCAATACCCAACCTAAACATCGTGACCCGATCATGTCACGAAGTTCAAGTTACGATGATTAGAAATGGATCCTCGTAGACTATTCCTTAGACCATGAGGCTATATCAATCACTGTCTCCCGAGAGTGCTTAGATAGCATCAAGCGCCACTTGGTAATACAGTGGTTATAAAGGTGTGTTCAGGTACTCGGAGGAAATCGTAGAGGAAATATATGTCAAGAGAAGGATTTGTCCGTCCATGTGACGGGAAGATACTCAAAGGGCCCACTCGGAGAAGTTATATCCAATAGCTGCGTAGCGTGTGATTTGATCACGGGGATATCGCTTGTCGGAATGAGTCAAGTAGCATTGTTCAGTAACGATATTGAACACGACATGGTGATGTCATTGATCAGATCTTGGGCAATGCAAGTATCGAGAGACAAAGGGAATAATACATGACTGTCCTGGTTCAAACGATCAAAGATCTTCGTGGAATGCACAGGGGTCATATGGCCATCCAGGTCCCTCTGTTGATCATTGGTGCGGGAGTGTCCCGACCATGTATGGAGTGTTCCCGAACTGTGGGGTATCATGCTTAAGGGTTGATGATGCTTAGAGAGTGTTTATAGGATTGGTAGAATCACCAAAGAATAGTAGAGAGAAAACCGGAAGGGTTTCGGTAAGTCCGGAGGATGTCTGGAGTGGAGGTGGAAGTGTTCCATAGCCACAGAGGTTGAATAATATGTGAATGAATGTTAAATATTGATTTAATCATTTATTCATAATTATTTAATAAAGAGAAAAATCAATTTAAATGGTCAAAGGCTTAATGGGCCAATTCCCGGAGGGAGAGGGCCCATTAGGGAAAGGAGAGAGGAAGAAGGGGCCAAGGGGGTGGCCGGCTAGGCCTAGCCCCCCTGCACGGGGCCCTCTAGGGTGGCCGGCGACTGCCCCTCCCCCTCCTCTCCTTTAGTCCCACCCCGGGACTTTGAGGAAGGTAGTACCTACCCTCGCCCTATATATAGTGGGGGTATTTGGCCAAATAAAATACACCAATAATCAATAAAGGTATTCTCACTTTTGGGAGGACCTCTAATTGATATTTTCTCTCTCCCCCTCTCCATCTCGTGACTGTGGTCCCAAGTCTGGACTGTGCGAACGAGAGACATCTTCACCGTGGAGCACCGTCGCCCTGCGTGATTCAGATCCGGGAGCTCTACTTCCACAACTGCTGCTGGATCGGGGAAGCGGGAGTCATCGTCAGGCACCGGACGTGTGTAACTCCCCGCGAGGTGTCGCACTTGAGGCACTCAAGTCGTTGGAGCCAAGGGAGCACAATGACTTCATCACGACCTTGAGGTTGGCTTCTGCTCGTCTACATCAACCACGCTCTCCTGAGTGTTGACAATGCTTTTCGGTCTTCAAGGGTAAGTTCACGAAAAGCCCCTCCCGTTACTGTATTACTAATAGATAGGTCCAGGCAGCTTTCAGGGGTTCAGGGGCGCAGGGTAAAATTTTATTGTTTTCATACGCGGAACCCCTACATGATCCTCACTAAAATTTTAGTGGATCTCTAAAGAAACACCGTATTGTGAGTCTAAAAATGATTTTTGCAAAAAATCATCATCATTTGATCATGTACCTGTAGTTCAAATCGGACCCACTTCCCACCAAATCGATAGACATTTGTCTTTTTCGTGAGGGGTGCGCAGAAAGGTTTTAGATACCTCGGTTGGGACATTGTCCATGCAACATGGTCTAGTATTTTTGAAAAATAGGGTGGTACCAATTTAAAACTTACATTTGGTGGTTGCTTCACAAAACGCCTCGTTTTTCGCACTCGGAAAATGGAAAATGCATTTTCTATGCAACGAAAAGGAAAACTTCCTCCTGCAACATTGTTCACCGTCGGAAGATACACACATGTGCATAATATGGGCACATTAGCACAAACTATGTCGCGATTCTGACCATAACATTGGTCGTTTGGTCCGAAAGCCATGAAACCTCGAACATTGTAGGCCATTTCTGTGAATATTTTTTCGAGATATTTATAATATACCAGGTTTGGTATTTTTACTTGAAAATGTATCACATAATATGACACCACGTGAAGGATTTATCTTGTTTGGACCGTTTTTGAATTTCTTATGCCCGTTTCCAAATTTCCCCGTTTCAAACTATGGTCAAAACAGTGGACGTGAAGATAGGGGATGAGCCTTGCTAAAATTTCATTGGATCTCTGAAGAAACATCATATTGTGAGTCTAAAAATAATTTTTTCAAAAAAACATGAGCATTAGATAATATACCTGTAGTTCAAATCGAACCCGCTTCCTACCGATTCGGCAGACATTTGTCTTTTTCGCGAGGGGTGCACGGAAATGTTTTAGATACCCTGGTTGGGACATTGTCCATGCAACATGGTCTAGTAATTTTGAAAAATAGGGTGGTACAATTTTAAACTTACATTTGGTGGTTGCTTCACAAAACGCATCTTTTTTCGCACTCGGAAAATGGAAAATGCATTTTCTGTGCAACGAAAAGGAAAAATTACTCCTACAACATTGTTCGCCATGGCAAGATACACGTGTGTGCACAATATATGCACATTATCACAAACTATGTCGCGATTCTGACCATAACATTGGTTGTTTGGTCTGAAAGCCATGAAACCTCGAACATGGTAGGTCATTTCTATGAAGGTTTTTTCGAGATATTTATAATATACCAGGTTTGGTATTTTTACTTGAAAATACGTCACATAATATGACACCACATAAAGGATTTACCTTGTTTGGACCGTTTTGAATTTCTTATGTCCGTTTCCAAATTTCCCCGTTTCAAACTATGGTCAAAACGGTGGGCATGAAGATAGGGGATGAGCCTCGCTAAAATTTCATTGGATCTCTGAAGAAACATCATATTGTGAGTCTAAAAATGATTTTTTCAAAAAAAACATGAGCATTAGATAATGTACATGTAGTTCAAATTGGACCCGCTTCCTACCGATTCGGCAGACATTTGTCTTTTTTGCGAGGGGTGCACGTAAAGGTTTTAGATACCCCGGTTGGGACATTGTACATGCAACATGGTCTAGTATTTTTTGAAATATAGGGTGGTACGATTTTAAAACTTACATTTGGTGGTTGCTTCACAAAATGACCCGTATTTCGCACTCAGAAAATAGAAAATGCATTTTCTGTGCAACGAAAAGGAAAATTTCCTCCTAGATCTGTGATAAATATCATATTGTGAACCTAAAAATTTGCAAAAGATCATGAGTATTAGATCATGTACATATAGTTTAAATCGGACCAATGCCATAACCCCTTCGACTGAAAATACACTTCTGTGCGAAATACAGCTAGCCACTCAGATGAGAGAGTGAGACTGTCCACGGATCACCCCACCTATGGATCTCAACCGTCCACCTATCCTCCATCCAATGCGTGAAATTTCTTGCCAGTTCTCCCCCCACCCCACACAATTTTTACATGAAATGACTGAAATACCCTACTGTTCCCACAGTCTTGCACCATATAATTGATCAGTGGTAGATTCGTGAATTCGTTCCAGATCATGATCTGGAGAGACAACCGAACCCTAATCCCCTCACGCCCCTCTCTCCTCTTCCCAGACCTCGCTGCCACTTCTTCCCAGATCTCTCTCTCGCGCGCGACACCCTGCCGCCCATTTCTCTCCCGTGAGCCCCCAACAACCCCGAACGACCACCCCTCCGCCGCGTGCCTCATTCCTCCGTAGCTAGGTCACCAGCTCGAGCCGCACCTACCTCGTCAAGCCGCCTCGAGTGAGGTTCGCTGCCAGCCCCCTCACTCTCTTCTCCACCCACACAAGATCCAACGACACCCCGAGCCAGATCCTCCGCCAACCCCTCTAGGCACTTGGATGTGGTGGAGAGGACCCCCGAGGAGGAGGAGGACAGGCTATGGTACCTAGATTTCGTGCAGCGGGCAGTGCCCCAGGCGCTTGTGCTCACATCCGCGGCGTACGCGCACGCCAAGCAGGGCGCGGGACCGCTCCCCCGGTGTGGATCACGTGGAGTGGACCGTCAGGGCCGTCGTTTGAGGCCGAAGATGAACCGGGGCGGTGGTGGTGGCGCCCAGATAGCCGTCCACCATCCGCGTCATCTCTGACTTCCCCAAGATAGGTGGGTACCCCCATCGTTGATTTCCCATGTCTAGTACCCTAGGTTGTTCTCTTGATCGCTTGTTTGGTCGGTGGATCTAGTCTGTGCTGAGCAAGATTGGCGTATCCCACATATACATGTTCAATAGTAAGGTTTGTTTCCTGAAGAAGGGTTAGGATCGTCCCCGTGTGGAATTGGTTAGCTCGTCCCTGTTCGCTGGTTGGTGCTGCCCTAGTTTAGCTCAAGCTGTTGTTTTGCACAAGTTTAGCTACTGAGTGAATGGGTTAGTACAACGAAACCTTCCTAGGTCGATCCATGATGTTCTTTATCATAGTGTAATGGAACCACCAGCAATTATTAACTTCACATCAAGGACGTGCTTGATCTCTGTATTTTATTCTTCTTAATACCTGCCTAGGTCGATCCATTAACTTCAATTTCTGCTATTGTTAGTTGTTCACCTGGAGGTGGTTATAGATATGTTGTCCAATTTTGTATATACTCTTTTTTTATATGTCATGCCTTGTCATTTATTCTCAGGCATCAGGTCTATTCTACAACCTGATACATATAACAGAATACAGATTATGATTATGAAGGATTTCTTGTAGCAAAATGATAATGGTTCTAGTATATTTATTTGTAGTACTTTGCTGCTTTACTAATGTCCTGATTTTCTTGTTATAGTGCTTCTCATTGTGTTCATATGAGCCACTATTGTTTAGTGTTATTGTACTGTAACAGTCTAACAGACATGCATTGCTTATTACAAACTTCTTAGAGTTGCACATGGTAGGTAAACTAGCATATTTATGTCGACGTTCTTTAGGCCATTTCGGTATTGGTCTAGCTGTCGTTGCTCACTTAGGAAAATTCATACTAAAGAACACATATGGCCAAATGAGTCTTGTTTCAGTTTCAAATAGAACTGCAACTGCTGAACTTTTATGTCGTTCATTCGTCGAGCTACTAAACTTTCCTCTTATTTTTTATATAGGTGCGGTACCAAGCTGGTGCTTGACCCGACCTCCTTCAGTTACAGGTGGCTCCTCTAGTTCCTCGAGAAGATGGCTGCCAGGGACGGTACCCCCTCCTGCTCCTCCCTATTCCTGCATCTCATTTCGCTGTGCTGATTGATGTTCACCAGCTCGAGCTACCGCGAGTCCATCTGTCAAATATTTTCCAAAGAGCATTTGACGATATGATGTTTTAATCCAAGTGAATAAGAAGTTTTATTATTTATGAACAAGCACATATAGGATTAAGTGCATGGTATCTTTAGTTAGAGGAAACCAATTTGGTGCCTATGCGTGTACATTTGCAAGTTAAATACACTTAAACCTAATGAGAAGATCACATGAGAACATGGAGAAATACTTGTAGCCTTAATGTGACTTGCTTATGTGTGATTATACCAGAAAGTAAACCTGGTTTTTGATGGGTTCGTAGCATGGAAAACAAAAAAATTCTACCGCAAGAACGAACAAAACCCAGATCTAATCTAGATAAAAGCCAAGATCTAATCTATTAGACATGTGCAACGAGATAGATCTGTACTAACCCTTGTAGATCCGAAAGCCTTGTGCAAGATCGGATCTCGTGGTTAATGTAGACGATCACTTGCCGATCTCAAGATCGAGTGGACGAGCCTTCCGGTGCCGCGTTCCGGCAGCGCTTCCGCAATCGGTCACCCGTGCGGAGTCGATGCAAACCTTCCTCTCCCCGTTCCAGCAAGCAGCGGAGGTAGTAGATCTCTCCACGGAATCCCAGCAGCACGACGGCGTGGTGGTGGTGGTGGAGTAGAGAATTCTGTAGGGCTTCGCCTAAGCCAGAGCAGAGCGAAGGAGGAGGAGAGAGGCGGCTAGGGCAAGGAGTGGAGGGGGGCAAGGGGGGCGCCTCCACCCCTCTATTTATAGAGGGAGGGGTGGCGCCTAGGGTTCCCACCCCTAGGGCCACCTCTAGGGCCGGTGCACAAGGGGGGCTTGGTGGGAGTTTCCTTCCCCCCAAGTTTCCCCTTTTCCTTTCTTGGTTTTCAAGTAAACTCCACAGAACTTTCTAGAACCTTCCGGAACATTCCGAAACCTTCTAGAATCCCCATATAAACACTCCAGAACATTTTTGAACCTAGAAAATGATCTCCATTATATGAATCTTATTCTCTGGACAATTCCGGATCTCCTCGTGAGGTCCTAGATCCAATCTGAGACTCCGAACAACATTCGGTCTCCAACGCACATTCCATATCTACCTAAACAGCATCGAACCTTAAGCGTGTCACCCTACGGTTCGTGAATATGCAGACATGATGAAGACACCTCTCCGATCAATAACCATCAGAGGGATCTGGAGATCCACAACGGCTCCCACATACTCAACGATGACTTCGTGATCGATAGAACCATTAACATACGAAAACCAATTCCCTTTGTCACGCGATACTCTACTTATCCGAGGTTTGATCGTCGGTATCTCCATACCTAGTTCTACCTCGTTACTGATAAGTACTCTTTACTCGTTCCATGATATGTCATCCCTGGTGACCTAGTCACATGCTTGCAAGCTAACTAGATGACATTCCACCGAGAGGGCCCAGAGCATATCTATCCGTCATATGGATGGACAAATCCCAATATTGGTCCATGCTCTTCAACACATACTTTCAGAATACCCAATGACACCTTTATAACCACCCAGTTATGAAGCGGTGTTTGATGTCATCAAAGTACCCATCCGGTGATGGTGATTAACGTAACCTCATGGTCGAAGGATTAGGTTACTATGCATTTGAAAGCTTGTAGCAATACGAAATTAATGACTTGATCTTATGCTACACTTACTATGGATGTGTGTCCATCACATCATTCTCCTAATGATATAACCTTGTTATCAATGACATCCAATGTCCATGATCAGGAAACCATGATCATCTATTAATCAACAAGCTAGTTCAACAAGAGGCTTACTAGGGACTCTTTTACTTTTACAAAACACAGAAGTATTAGTGTTTCCTAATAATACAATTATAGCATGGGATGTAAACATTCATCATAAGCACAAAGATATAATAATAACCACTTTTATTATTGCCTCTTGGGCATATCTCCAACAGTCTCCCACTTGCACTAGAGTCAATAATCTAGATTACATGGTAATATACCTAACACCCATGGCATTCTGGTGTTGGTCATGCTTTGCTCTAGGGAGAGGTTTAGTCAACGGATCCGCCACATTCAGATCACTGTGTACTTTGCAAATCTTTATGTCACCATCTTGGACATACTCGTGAATAGCATGGAAACGTAGCTTGATGTGCTTCAGCTTGCTATGTGACCTTGGCTCCTGTGCATTAGCTATGTCACCTATGTTGTCACAATAGATGGCCATCGGGTCCAACGCACTAGGAACCACGCCAAGTTCGATAATGAACTCCTTCATCCATATGGCTTCTTGTGCAGCCTCCGCAGCAGCTATGTATTCCGATTCAGTTGAAGATTTCGCCACAATGCTTTGCTTGGCACTCCTCCAGCTCACTGCAGCACCATTCAAAATAAATACGTATCCAGACTGTGATTTCGAGTCATCTGGATTGGTGTTCCAACTAGCATCAGTGTAACTGTTTACAACAAGCTGTTCATCACCTCCATAAGAAAGAACCATATCCTTAGTCCTGTTTAGGTACTTTAGGATATTCTTGACCGCTGTCCAATGCTCCATTCCAGGATCACTTTGATATCTGCTAGTCAAACTAACAACATGTGCTATATCTGGTCTTGTACACAGCATGGCATACATGATAGAACCTATGGCTGAGGCATAGGGAACATTACTCATTTTCTCTCTATCTTTTGCCGTAGCTGGACTTTGAGTCTTACTCAAGGTCTTACCTGGCAACATGGGCAAGAACCCTTTCTTGCTCTCTTCCATTCTAAACCTTTTTAGAACTTTGTCCAAGTATGTACTTTGTGAAAGCGCTATTAGGCGTCTTGATCTATCTCTATAAATCTTGATGCCTAGAATATATGCCGCTTCGCCAAGATCCTTCATTGAAAAACTATTATTCAAATAGGCTTTGACACTATTAAGAAGTTCTATATCATTCCCAATCAACAATATGTCATCTACATATAGTACTAGGAATTCTATAGAGCTCCCACTCACTTTCTTGTAAATACAAGCTTCTCCATAAGTTTGTATAAATCCAAAGTTTTTGATTACTTTATCAAAACATTGATTCCAACTCCGGGATGCTTGCTTTAGTCCATAAATGGAGCGCTGAAGTTTGCATACCTTGTTAGCTTCTTTAGGATTGACAAAACCCTTGGGTTGTACCATATACAACTCTTCCTCAATGTATCCATTAAGGAACGCCGTTTTGACATCCATCTGCCAAATCTCATAATCGAAATATGCAGCAATTGCTAACAAAATCCTCACAGACTTTAGCTTCGCTACTGGTGAGAATGTCTCATCTTAGTCAACTCCTTGAATTTGTCAGAACCCTTTCGCGACAGGTCGAGCTTTATAGACGGTAACATTACCATCAGCATCTGTTTTTATTTTGAAAATCCATTTGTTCTCGACAGCCTTACGGCCATCCGGTAAGTCCACCAAAGTCCACACTTGGTTTTCGTACATGGATCCCATTTCGGATTTCATGGCTTCTAGCCATTTGTCAGAATCTGGGCTCACCATAGCTTCTTCATACGTCGCAGGGTCATCAATGTTGTCCACCAACATGACGTTCAAGGAAGGGTCATACCAATCAGGAGTGGTACAAACCCTCGTTGACCTGCGAGGTTCAGCAGCAACTTCGTTTGAAGTTTCATGATCACCATCATTAGCTTCCTCTCCAATTGGTGCAGGCGGCACAAAACCATCTTCCGGTGCTGTGCTACTCTCAATTCTGAGAGAAGGTTCAATAACCTCATCGAGTTCTACTTTCCTTCCAGTCACTTCCTTCGAGAGAAACTCCTTCTCAAGAAAGGATCCATTCTTGGCAACGAAAACTTTGCCTTCAGATCTATGATAGAAGGTATACCCAATTGTTTCTTTAGGGTATCCTATGAAGATGCATTTCTCCGCTTTGGGTTCAAGCTTATCAGGTTGTAACTTCTTTACATACGCTTCGCAACCCAAAACTTTAAGGAATGACAACTTAGGTTTCTTTCCAAACCACAATTCGTATGGTGTCGTTTCAACGGATTTAGATGGTGCCCTATTTAAAGTGAATGCGGCTGTCTCTAATGCATAGCCCCAAAATGATAGCGGTAAATCTGTAAGAGACATCATAGACCGAACCATATCTAAGAGAGTTCGATTACGACGTTCGGACACACCATTACGCTGTGGTGTTCCCGGCGGTGTCAATTGCGAAAGTATTCCACATTTCTTTAAATGCATGCCAAACTCATAACTTAGATATTCACCTCCGCGGTCAGAACGCAGAAATTTAATCTTCTTGTTACGATGATTTTCCACTTCACTTTGAAATTCCTTAAACTTCTCGAAAGTTTTGGACTTATGTTTCATAAAGTAGACATACCCATATCTACTTAAGTCATCCGTGAAAGTGAGAACATAACAATATCCACCACGCGATGCTACACTCATTGGGCCGCATACATCGGTATGTATTATTTCCAATAAGTCAGTTGCTCGCTCCATTATTCCTGAGAATGGAGTCTTAGTCATTTTTCCCATTAGACATGCTTCGCATCTTTCAAGTGATTCAAAATCAAGTGATTCAAGAAGTCCATCAGAATGGAGTTTCTTCATACGCTTTACTCCAATGTGACCAAGACGACAGTGCCACATGTATGTAGAAGTATCATTCAATTTTATTCGTTTAGCATCTATGTTGTGAACATGTGTATCACTACTACTGAGATTCAGTAAGAATAAACCATTCATCTCAGGTGCAGTACCATAAAAGATATTACTCATATAAATCGAACAACCTTTATTCTCGGACTTAAAAGAGTAACCGTCTCGCAATAAACAAGATCCAGATATAATGTTCATGCTTAACGCAGGCACCAAATAACAATTATTCAAATTTAAAACTAATCCCGATGGTAGATCTAGAGGGAGTGTGCCGACGGCGATCACATCAACCTTGGAGCCATTTCCAACGCGCATCATCACCTCGTCTCTCGCCAGTCTTCGCTTATTCCGCAGTTCCTATTTCGAGTTACAAATATGAGCAACCAAACCAGTATCAAATACCCAGGCACTACTACGATTACTAGTAAGATACACATCAATAACATGTATATCAAATATACCTTTCTTCTTGATGTTGCCGTTCTTTAGATCCGCCAGGTACTTGGGGCAGTTACGCTTCCAGTGACCAGCACCCTTACAGTAGAAGCATTCAGTTTCAGGCTTAGGACCAGCCTTGGGCTTCTTAGCAGGCGCGGCAGCTTTCTTGCCGTACTTCTTGAAGTTGCCCTTGTTCTTAGGCTTACCATGTTTCTTGAAATCGGTGGTCTTATTGACCATCAACACTTGGTGCTCCTTCTTGATCTCCACTTCAGCAGTTTTCAACATGGACGATAGTTCAGGCAACGTCTTGTTCATGCAGTGCATATTGTAGTTCATCACAAAGTTCTTATAACTCGGTGGTAGTGATTGGAGGACACGGTGAATCCCTAACTCATTAGGAATCGTTATCCCCAACTCTTGGAGCTTGTTTGCGTGCCCAGACATGGTGAGCACATGCTCGCTAACGGAGCTACCCTCTTCCATCTTACAGTTAAAGAACTTTTCAGAGGCCTCATAGCTCTCCACGACCGCATAAGTCTCAAAAATCAGCTTGAGCTCTTTGATGATATCAAACGGGTCGTGATGCTCAAAGCGCTTCTGAAGCTCCGTTTCTAAACCGTACAGGATGGCACACTGAACTGTGGAGTAGTGATTTTTCTGAGTGGCGTAAACATTCTTTACGTCATCGGTGGCATCTTCTGTAGGTGGGTCACCTAGTGGTGCTTCGAGCACATAGGTCAACTGACCTGCCCTAAGGACAATCTTCAGTCCACGGAGCTAGTCCGTGAAGTTGCTTCCATTGTTCTTAAGCTTTTCTTTGTCTAGGAACGCATTGAAATTGATGGAGAGGTTCGCCATAATCTACAACAAATTTGCAAGTAGTTTAGACTAAGTTTATGATAAATTGAGTTCAATTTTAATTCTTAAATTAACCAGGTGAACTCCCACTCAAAACAATATCCCTCACGTTGTCTTAGTGATTACACGAACCAAATCCACTACACCAAGTCCGATCTTCACGAGAGAAGATGTAGTTTCAACAGCGAACAATCTTCATGTTCATCATATCATTTATATGACTCGTGCTCTACCTTTCGGTATTCCGTGTTTCGAGACCATGTCTGTACATGCTAGGCTCGTCAAGATTAACCTTAGTTTCCGCATGTGCAAAACTGGCTTGCACCCGTTGTATGCACACGTAGAATCTATCACATCCGATCATCACGAGATGCTTCGAACGACGAGTCTTAGCAACGGTGCCAACTAAGGACGAACACTTTATTACTTGATATTTAGTGAGAGGGATCATCTTATAATGCTACCGTCGCGATCTAAGCAATACAAGATGCATAAAGGATTAACATCACAGTCAATTCATAATTAGTGTGATATGATATGGCCCTTTCTTCTTATGCCTTTGATCTCCATCTCCAAAGCACGGACATGATCTCCATCATCACCAGCATTGCGTTAAGGTAAGTGGCGCCGCTTCATGGTTGTCCATCATCACTAGCAACTATTACAACTACTTGGAATAAAGCTATTACAAGATGAATAGACACGCAGGTCTTAACAGAATTAAAGAAAACCATTAGGCTCCTACTGGTTGCCATATTACAACAAGGATCATTGCATACATCAAATATAATCACAATCACATGATGGCCATATCACATCACAAAACCCCTGCAAAAACAAGTTAGACGCCTCTAATTTTCTTTGCATGTTTTACGTGGTTTGGGGCTTTCGAATAAGAACAGATCTTACCTACAAAACTGAACCACAACATTGATACAAGTGCTATCAAGTGCAAAGTGTAAATTGGATCTATACTATGGTGGGAGAGACAGACACCCGCAAAGCCACTTGTGCAAAGCAAGTTAGACGTCAAGCGTGGAGCAAGTCTCATGTGCGATGACATGTAAGGTTAGCCCGAGCCGCTTCATCCCATCATACCGCAAGATGCAAAGTACACAAAGCAAAAGACGGCACGAGCACCAACGCCCACAAAACCATTTTGTTCTACTCGTGCAACAGATCTATGCATAAACATGGCTCTGATACCACTGATGGGTTCGTAGCATGGAAAACAAAAAAATTCTACCGCAAGAACGAACAAAACCCAGATCTAATCTAGATAAAAGCCAAGATCTAATCTATTAGACATGTGCAACGAGATAGATATGTACTAACCCTTGTAGATCCAAAAGCCTTGTGCAAGATCGGATCTCGTGGTTGATGTAGACGATCACTTGCCGATCTCAAGATCGAGTGGACGAGCCTTCCGACACCGCGTTCCGGCAGCGCTTCCGCAATCGGTCACACGTGCGGAGTCGATGCATACCTTCCTCTCCCCGTTCCAGCGAGCAGCAGAGGTAGTAGATCTCTCCACAGAATCCCAGCAGCACGACAGCGTGGTGGTGGAGTAGAGATTTCTGCAGGGCTTCGCCTAAGCCAGAGCAGAGCGAAGGAGGCCCCTCTATTTATAGAGGGAGGGGTGGCACCTAGGGTTCCCACGCCTAGGGCCACCTCTAGGGCCGGCGCACAAGGGGGGCTTGGGGGGAGTTTCCTTCCTCCCAAGTTTCCCCTTTTCCTTTCTTGGTTTTCAAGTAAACTCCACAGAACTTTCTAGAACCTTCTGGAACATTCCGAAACCTTCTAGAATCCCCATATAAACACTCCGGAACATATTCGAACCTAGAAAATGATCTCCATTATATGAATCTTATTCTCCGGACAATTCCGGATCTCCTCGTGAGGTCCTAGATCCAATCTGAGACTCCGAACAACATTCGGTCTCCAATGCACATTCCCTATCTACCTAAACAGCATCGAACCTTAAGTGTGTCACCTTACGGTTTGTGAATATGCAGACATGATGAAGACACCTCTCCGATCAATAACCATCAGAGGGATCTGGAGATCCACAACGGCTCCCACATACTCAACGATGACTTCGTGATCGACAGAACCATTAACATACGAAAACCAATTCCCTTTGTCAAGCGATACTCTACTTATCCGAGGTTTGATCATCGGTATCTCCATACCTAGTTCTACCTCGTTACTGATAAGTACTCTTTACTCATTCCATGATATGTCATCCCTGGTGACCTAGTCACATGCTTGCAAGCTAACTAGATGACATTCCACCGAGAGGGCCCAGAGCATATCTATCCGTCATATGGATGGACAAATCCCAATCTTGGTCCATGCGCTTCAACACATACTTTCAGAATACCCAATGACACCTTTATAACCACCCAGTTACGAAGTGGTGTTTGATGTCATCAAAGTACCCATCCGGTGATGGTGATTAACATAACCTCATGGTTGAAGGATTAGGTTACTATGCATTTGAAAGCTTGTAGCAATACGAACTTAATGACTTGATCTTATGCTACACTTACTATGGGTGTGTGTCCATCACATCATTCTCCTAATGATATAACCTTGTTATTAATGACATCCAATGTCCATGATCAGGAAACCATGATCATCTATTAATCAACAAGCTAGTTCAACAAGAGGCTTACTAGGGACTCTTTTACTTTTACAAAACACACAAGTATTAGTGTTTCCTAATAATACAATTATAGCATGGGATGTAAACATTCATCATAAACACAAAGATATAATAATAACCACTTTTATTATTGCCTCTTGGGCATATCTCCAACAGTTTTCATGTACGTCACTGCTTGTGTTTTTGTCTAAAATGAATGGATGCAACATAGCTGCTGCCAATTTCTTTAATTAGTAGTACCGCTCACGATTTGTGTAATTAGTAGTACTGCTCTTGATTCAGCATAGCTGCTATGTATGAATGGATACAGAAATATTTGTATAATTAGTAGTAATGCTCTCGATTTCTATAGTACTGCTCTCAATTTGTGTAACTTTGTGTAATTAGTAGTATTGCTCTCGATTTCCGTAATTTGTGTAAAATGAATGGATGCAGCATACCTGCTGTCTATTAATGGATTCAGAAATATTTACAAGTGAATAAGAAGTAACTCTTGATATATTGCTCTCGATTTCTGTAATTAGTAGTACTCAGTGCATAGTTGTTGTCTATTTGTTTTCGATTCAGGCTGTAACACTGGCTTTATTTGTACAGATGGGAGTGGCTTGCCATCGAGCATAGATGGTGCCCCGGAGGAACGGGCTTGTTGTCGCTTACCGTGGTTGCTGTTGTCTGTAGTCCAGCCGGACCTGCTTCCTTGGAGTCCACATGTCTGTGCTGCTGCTGCCTGCCACTTCCCCGAGCTTCTTTTGCTCCTTCTGGTCACCACTCCAAGCGAGCTAACTGTGATGAGCCAAACATCAGCAGGATTTTTTGTATATTTTAATTGTATAGGACATGCAACATACTTTTTGGGACGAATCGAGTATTTTGATTACCAAGTACATGATGACATGGTTGTAATCTATCTTGTTTTGCTGCTATATGAAATATTATGATTTGGTTGGCTCTGTTTGAATCAAATTACTGGTTATTACATAAATAATAACTGATGAGCGTGACCTGTGTGGAATTTATACTTGATTTGTGGGACTAGTATGAAATTGGTACTGACAGGTGGGACTCATCTGAATTGTGGGACCTGTTGTGAAATAAAATTGAAAAATAAAATTGTTGGGCCAAGGAAAATGCCAAAAATAAAATTACAAGGGCTTAAGTTTTAGACTTAGCCCATGAAATAAAAGGACAGGAAAAGCTAGGGTTAGAAAAAAAGGCTAGAATTGTTGGGCTTGGCCCATGTAAAACACTAAACTAGATTGGGCTGAAACTGCTGCCACGTCATATTCCACGTCGGATTGGCTTACGTGGACAGGCTAGAATGCCATGACCAAAATTTTGGTTATGGACACTATGACCATCTATTTTGGTCATAGTAGTCCATGACCAATTCAAAAAAAGGTCGTTAGCTGTCTATAGTGACCCTCGCTATGTGACCTACTGTTTTTGGTCATAGAAAGGTCATAGATGAATTACTATGACCTTTCTATGACCAATATTTGGGGTCACTAGTTAACACATTCCTTGTAGTGATAATCAATCATAACCTTTCAATTACACACTCTAGTATAGGCACCTCCCCTATGAGCTTGGCCTCCTAGCCATGGCCATCTGTCATCCTGGGCACTACATAGGTGGACATTCACATTCACGAGGTAGCCTCAGCTCAACCTCTTTCCATGATGGAACCCATACTAAGGCATATAAACTTCCAGTTAAGCCCTACCCAATTCGGGTATTGTGGTTGTACGGTAAAATTGGAATGGTATCGCATCCGAACCCAACCATCAGTTTTTGTAAAGGGCTAAGGCTCATGCCTCAACATTTTCATCACAAATGCTTTGGTGTCCATAACACATGTCAAACCATTTCAATATAATGAATCCTCATTCCAAGGTTTTCATAATCATTTTCACCAAGTATTCCCATATAAAGTGATCAACTTTTATGCTTAGCACTAGCCACTATAATTGAGGGTATTCACTAATGAGGTGTGTTAATCAAGTGTAACTATCCAAATCTAGTTTTATGCCTTTTGATGACATCTAAGTATAACTAGTTAGGCCTAGTTTTATACTCTTTATGGTATCTATCCTATTCTTTCAATACTCAGAAATCACTAACTAAAGGTAAAGAACTTTGGTAAAAGTAAAAGAATAAAGCTTGCAAGTAAAACTTGGGATTGGTATAAACAAAGTTGTATAACCAAAGCATGCCTAATGCATCTTGCATAGGTTATCAAGGTTGCAAGTGTTAGCTTGCATAGTTCTAGCTTGCAATTAGTGATGGCTTGCATAAGTATGACACTTGCAAGTGTTAGCTTGCCTTGAGTAGTGCAGTGGTTGAAGTTCTCTTCTTCTTCTTCTTCTTCTTCTTCTTGGTAGTACTCCTCCTCCTCGTATCCCGGGTCGGTACTATTGTCTATAAATGAATACAAGGTACACAATCACCAAACAATACTTAACTACTTCTATTTAGCACACTAAGGCTCACACTTGATGATCTAGCATCATCACAAACATCACATGAAATAAAGACCCAATCTTGTTTATCTTATTTTAGAAAAGTAATTTCTACTCATTGAAAATACTTAAGATTTAATATTCTCCAATTAAAATATGGGATCATGTTGACACATGTCATCACCATATATTCTAATACTTGGGAATATGATTTAAAGTGGTGGTCATATTTTATAAAGTTTAAGATTACTATTTAATAAAATTAAAGTGACTAGAAATGCCTATATAGCATTCTTTTAGTTCTAGTCCAAAGTCACTACATCTAAACCTAAATATTTTTACATATTCAGATAGATCTTGTTAAATGTGATTTTTGAGAGTTGGAATCAACTCAAAAGCATTTATGGTTGATTTTTGAAAAATGTTTGAATGGGGAAAAGTCTCTGTCTTGTTATTTTTACTATAGGTGATCTATAATTTCAAATGGTTTGAATCCAACAGGCTTGGATAGATAATTTGAATAACTTTCTAACAAAATTGGAATTATGCAATTTGGTTTAGTGAATCTCTTTGAATTGATTTTTGAATCTACTGACAGAATCTAGTTTTAACTAAAATTGAAAAAGCTTATTTGAATCTATGGGCTTTGCGCGGGAAACTAAATGGGCTAGCCCAACTGCACAGCGCTGGCGCAACGTGGTGCTAATAAGATGGTCCCACTGGTTAGTGGCTCATCTAACGCGAAGCGGTAAGTTTCAATCTGGGCCGTGCGATTAGACTAGGATCTACGGCTGTGGTTCGTCGTCTCCGACGAATAGCTCCGGCGAGGAACGAACCCTAACACGATGGTGGTGGTATGTGGGGGCTCACCTGGGCTCCATATAAGGTCGGCGATGGGGGTGAACGATGTTGTAGACGACGGCGGTTTGAATGGTGGTCGTGGTGGCTCCTAGGGTGGCTTCTAGCTCCAGTTCCTCTTCTCCTCTGAAGCGGTGGACTCTGGCTAAATTCCGATGATGTGGTGCTCGCCTTGCTCCGGGGAGAGGTGTGGGAGGTGTCTGAGAGAGAGGGGAGTGGAATGGTCTGGCAAATTGGAGCTGGGATGGCCTCTATTTATACACCGGCGAGAGGGACAGAGCGGGATGGCTAGGGCTCGTCGATGACAACGATACAAGGGGCTAGCGGCATGGCTGAGGGTAGGGGTCAACGCGGTGCTTCAGGGCAGTTGTTGTGCGAGTGATGGCGCGGCAAGATGCGGTCAAGAACGATCGGGAACGATCGGTGCTCTAGGAGGAAACGACGGCGTTCGAGACAGTGCACAGTGGCTACGTTCCACGCAGCGGCGAACGGGCATGTCTGGAGGGTAGCTAGGGTCACGACAGTGCAGGTACGCACGGAGAGGGTGAGGCGCGGCGTGTGTGCACGTGTTGGCTGCAGCGCTCTGGCGCGCTCTCGGCATGGCAGGCAGAGAAATGGGCACAACGCTTGTGGGTGGTCCATGGAGTGTCTTTGGTCGAGGGGTGGACAGAGGGTGGCGGTGGATGGTCGCCTGTCTCCTGGACATCGTGGGAGAGGGCGGCGCTGGTTGTGGCGAGTTATTCTTGGTCGACCAGCTTGGCGAGCTTTGGGCGGCGCGACACTGGTGCAAACGGCAGAGGGGGAGCTGGTCTGCTGCGCTGCTAGGCACTAAGGGAGACTAGGGGAGTGAAATGAGGGGCTAGTGGCAAGTGATCACTGCTCAAAACAGTAGAAGTTAGGCAAGTGTTTTCTGTGTCTGCCAAGTGCTCGACCAAATGGCCGCATGAACACAAGATTTGAATTTTTGGCTAAATTTTGGTGAGTGTGTTTGTCACATGCTTGAGTGTATATGGTTGCTTGGGTTTGCCAAGGTGAATTGATTTGAGTGGTTTTTAAAAAATGATGATCTATGCATATGAACTTGATTCAATTTTGCAATGTCCTTTAAATAGATTTGGAATTTGTTTCTATTGATTTGTAAAGTGGTCTTGGGTTCACTTTTACTTGGTCTAGCAAGGGGGGAAAAGAATTGAGAAAGTTTCTATTAGAAATCTTTTACTAGAAACACCCAAAGTGGTCTAGTGGTTAATTTTGGTCAAAATGACCATTTGATCATATGATTCATATTTGAATTTCCTTTCTTTGGATTTTGTTTGTAATTGGCCTAGATGATGTAGTATTTATCTTTAAACCATTCCTTATCATTTGTAGCAATCAAACATGGCAATTGCACTCATTCATACACTAATGCAATTCACACATACACTCATATTAAATTTAATAATAAAAGTTTTTGTTAACCCTAAACTTGGGTGATTAGAACTTGCTAAACTTGATTAATATTTTTGGGGTGTTACAAGGAAGTCAGAAAATAAGAACAAGGATAAGCCACGACAACAACATCCGAAAAAGTACTCACATTCTGCATGTCAACCTCTGTGGGATTTTTGGATATCGCTACACCTTTGTCCACAATTTTTCTTCTTTTCTGTGGTGTAGGTTTTGGCGAAGTGGCAACATCTTTTAGGATCTTCTTCCTCGTAGGAGATGCATGCGTTTTCTTCGGATCTGCTGATGGCTCAAGTGACTTGACTGGAGGAGGAGCAACAGAAGTACCAAGGGGGACACGGGAGGATCTTCTTCTTCATCACTACAAAAGCAAAGTAAAAACTCTGGGAAACCACCACTAGCAAAAGCCAAGAGAGAAACAAACAATACTCACGAGGAAACATTCTGCGTCATCTCGAAGAGATTCATTTGTGGTGGAGCCGACGAAACAGGAACAATGCGCAACGGCTTTGAGCCAATGGAATCATCCGAGTCTTCAACTGTTTCCATAGCCTTAGCGCGCTTCCTTTTTTCACCAGCGAGAACCCTTTGAAAATCTTTAGAACGAGCCAAAGCAATAGATTGGGTACGCGAAGAAGATTCAACAATAGATGTCTCCATTTCTTCATCAGTAGAAGTCCCAGCCCCTGTGAAATCTTCGGATAGAGAGGCACTAGCTGGAAACTCACCACTTTCAGGAAGACGAGGAAATCTAGAGAGGTTATCATAATCCTACACCATCAAGGGGGATAAATATATAAGCGACATAGTATGATGGCATGAAAAACAAAGGGGAAATCAACGAAAACTTACGTCTGGAAGACGATTCTTCTTGCCAAAGGGCACTACCCTACAATCTAAAGGAACTGGGATTTTCTTGGTCAGCGTGGTGAAGGAACGAACCCTCTTCTCGTACATCTTGAGAGTAAGGTCATCCGGTGAAATCCTCATAGGATCTTCTTGCCAGTTTAAGCCCACATACCAGATAACCTTGCCTGAAGAGGCTGAATACGCACCTAAAGAAAGTATGCTAGGATCTATAATCCTGACAGGTCTTTGCCAATCTCAGTACATAACTTCTCTATCCGTGTTAGCAAGGGTTTGATCTCCATCATTTCTTCAGGAATTGGGCACTGGTCCCATGAATCAAGCCTTCGGTAGGTATTTTAACGGTCAACAGGGGCCAACCTGAATGTCCGGCCCTCGCTTTTCTGGTCCTTGATGTAAAACCATTTGGTTTTCCACCCTTGGACAGAATCCGAAATTTTGAAGTCGAAATAATCAACCTCAGAATGAACAGAGAAAATGGCGCCACCAACATCATGAACAAGGGTATCAGTGGCATTGCGGCGAACATGAAAGAAATACTTGAAGGAGATATGCCCTAGAGGCAAATAATAAAAGGGTTTTATTGTCATATCTCATTAGTTCATAATAGTTTTATATCATGCTATAATTGTATCAATCGGAAACATTGATATATGTGTGGTATACAAACAAACACTAGGTCCCTATTAGCCTCTATTCAACTAGTTCATTGGGCAGATGATGATCAAGGTTTCCCGATCATGGGCTAAATAGAAGTCACTAACAATGAAGTCATGTCATCTGGAATGATGTGATGGACACTTTCCACTAATGACTGTTGCAACACGATCATGTCATTTAGTTCATGTTGCAATTGTTAGAAACAGATTGTCCTAATCCTTAGACCGTGAGATCATATCAATCACTATTATCGGAGGATGCTTCGACTGTATCAACCGTCATCTCGTGATAGGGTGACCATAAAGGTACACGTTGGGTATGCAAAGGAGCATGTAGAGACAATATGCTTCAATATCGGGAATTGTTCTCCTGTGTGACAGGAAGATACAACTGGGCCCACTCGGTGAATTACATCCATGTTGCGCAGCACATGACTAGGTCATGGGGATTGTATTTCACGGGAACGAGTAAAATAGTACTTGCTGGAAACAAGATTGAACAAAGGTATCATGATACCGATGATCAAATCTTGGACAAGTCTTGTATCGCGAATAAGGGAATTGGATATATCATTTCAGGTCCAACACGATGGAGATTTGTGGAGTGCATAGGGGTCAACATGGCATCCCCGTCCCGCTCTTGATCATTGATAGAGATCATGTCTATAGCATTCCCGAACCATAGGGAAACATGCTTAAGGGATTTAACCAAGAAGAAATGCTGCAGAAAATGTAAAAAGAAATTACAGGAAAAAAATAGTACATGCCCATGTGGGCGGTGGATAAAAGCCGCCGCACAGGGGTAGCAACCGGTAGTAGCCACACGGGGGCAGCCGCCATGGCCAACAGGCTTGGGGCCAAGGCGGCCCACCCGGGCTGGCCTCCTGCCACGCTGGTAGCTGGCCACGTGCTAGCGGGGCCGTGGGTGAGCACCGGCCCGCCCGAGCACTGGTAGAAGCTTTGCTGTGCTGGGCTGCATTGGGCAATGGCAGCCCACCCGACCACGCGAGCCAGGGTTTGCGCCGCTTGTTGCGTTGAACCACGGTCGGCGCGCAGCGGCCCACCCGGCTGGTTCCTTTTCTGCTGCTATGTTGGTTGGGATGTTTTGTTCAGGCCTATCCGACTGTGTTTTGATTTTCCTGATGTTTTCCTTTATATTTAGTCCCACATGGATTACCTAAGAGGGAGGGCACACCTCCCTTAGCCTATACAGTACATGCCCACCTTCCTTGGAGATGGAAAACTTCCAAGATCAAAAAACCAATATGGTATAGAGGGGAAATCTATTTTTGATGAACTAGAGCTTATTATGAATATTACCACAAACTCTAGAACCACACATGGATGTGTAACACCCTCGCCTAAAAAGGCTGAGTTCCTGTGTATAGTGTCAATCCCTGGATGGGTTCACTGGCACACATAGAACATATGAATACCAAAGAATATAACAGTGCATCATTATTACATCGAATGATCCAGAATTGTAATTATTACATAGTGCTTAGCTCAAAGGCTAGCTCAAATAATAAAGTAGCATACGGAAGCATAAACATATAATAGGCCCCATCTTCAAATTGCCCACAAGTGAACAAATGTCGAGTGGAGTATCGCGACCTATTTCGATTACTCAGAATCGGTATAACCTGCAACATAAAACGTAGCAGTCCCGAAGGGTCAATACATGGAATGTATGGCAAGTAGCGCTAAAGTAAAAGAGACAATGCACCTAGCATCTACATGCTTATTTGGCTAGTGGAGCTTTGGCTAGCTTGCACTTTTCAAACACATTTATCCTACTTTCATAAACCATTTGATTCACAGCAACCCATTAAGTTCACCCATCAAGTTTTAGTAATTAGGAAATAACGATGAGCGAGAATATGTCATAGTCTGAAAATCAAGCAACTCAATCGTCCGTAACCGGGGACACGGCTAAGTACTTAGTTTTACACCCTACATGGGTTTATACACTTTACCCATATGACCTGGCCAACCCAGCTCGTACCACCACACTCATATTGTGTGATGATAGCGAGAAGTCCAAGATGACACCTTTTGGGAAGTAGATCTCCAAACCTCACTGCGCACCGGTCCCAACCTACCATTTACTACATCTCTGGCTACGCTGGGTTCGGATCATCACGACCTACTAAGTCCAACCAGCCACCCATTTCTTACTGGCACATGGTTGCACACGTAAGCTACTATAACAAAGAGAACCAATCCTTCTTAGTACCCTGGGCGACATTCCCCACCATTATCCACACTCCGTTGACAATCCAACCACTCTGCCCAGGTAGTTCATTAACATTATGTTGTTTTTAGTTTGAACAAACACATACTTCACCATAATGTGATCCCTTTCCTCCGTCTTCACAGCAGGTCTAAGCACATCTACTGAACTGGGCTCAACTACAAGGAATTTCTACCAAAAATATATAGGACATAATATAGCATAGTAATTCCTATACATAATCTACAGAAATACACTACACATGCATAAGATAAAAATAGTAGGACAAGGTATGATCAAAATAGCATATACTTGCCTTGATAGTTGTTCGAGTTATTCAAGAACTTGTTGCAATCACAGACGTTGCACTCCTCGTAATCTATCGATCAAACAATTGCAATACATAAACAATCATCAACAAATGCACAAATTCATGCATGACAATTTAATAGAAGTTTCAGTAGTGTATTTAGGTTCTCTGATCATTGTACTTACGGATGATATGCATGGAAAGCTTCTAATACATCAAAACCAATTATTGCATTAATTAGATCCATTTAATAGGCTCTATGCAATTTAATTTAACTTCTATTGTAAATAGTACTATTAAATCTTGACAAAAATACTACTAGATAGGTAACATGATTTAGAGCCAAGGCCAACTGGAATCATGCCAAAAGGATTTACATATCTTTTTAAATAATTAAAATACTACATAACACATTTTAATATACTTAAAATCATATGTACCGTAAACCTACGATTTTAATTCAGAATAAGATTCTAATCCTCTTTGTGATTCCAGGGATATATCATTTGTATTTTTCTGGGAAGTAGTTATTTTCTTATAAATTTATTACTCCAAAAAGTGTATTAAACCATTTAAATAATCACGAGAAATACTTACAGTAAATGTTGGATCTAATTGCATATTAATAATTTACACATTTTTGTGATTCCAACGACATATTATATACTATTTTTGGAGCTATAAATTGTTTTATATGAATTTTTCAAGTTAAATGGATTTCCTACAAATTTTAATCTTTTTTCTACTTTAAAGAATAGTCAACGTTGACTGCGCTGACTCGGACTTTGACTAGTCAACGGTGCAACGCAGGTCAAGGTGTGATGTGGGCCGCTCGTTCCGGATCCGAGGGCTGGCGCGAGGCAGACGTGGTGCTCACCGGTGCTAATGGCGGGGCGACGGCGGTTGGCGGCGGCACGGCTCGACGTCGGTGCTGGCCGTGGTTGCGGTGGTCCCCAGGGTCGGCGACAAGGTCCACGAGGAGCGGAGGCGTGCGTCGGTCACGGGAGTGGTATCGGTGTGGTACGTTTCTTACTCGGGCAACTGCGGAAGACGACTGGAGCGGCGACGCGTCGGTGATACTCCGGCGAGGTCCTCCAAGCATTGTGCTACGAGGGGAAAGGGGAAAAAACAGGTCAGAAGGGGCGGTGCGACGCGGAGAAAAATGCCAGTGAGGAAAGGAGGGCGCGGGGTGCACGGGAATGACGAGTTCGAGCTCGTCTGAGGAGGCGGCTCCGGCAAGATCGGGTCGGGCTCCCGCGGCGGCTAGGTTTCACAAAACTCAAAAAAAACAGCAAGGTGAGATGCGGGAGAATTTATAGCTAGGCTATGCTTCACGGATAGCAAGAAAAACGGAACGAGGTGCGCGGAATCAACGGATTTTCGCTTCGGATCGAAGCCATGTCACGTGGGACTCCGGCTGGAGGTTGAAGAGGACTGACAGGTGGGTCCCACCTGTCGGTGAGAGAGGAGAGGGAGTGGGCTACGCGGCCGGGCTGCTGCTGGGCTGGCTGCTGCACGTGGCTGTTCTGCGTTGAGCGCTGCTCGCTCCGCTGGCACGCGCGCGTTAGGTAGTAGCGGGCCGGCTGGGCTAGTCGGCTCCGAGTAGTTTAGGTTTTTTTCCTTTTGTTTTTATTCTTTTTCATTTCTTATTTCTTTACTATATTTTGCAAAACAGCTCCAAATGAATTGATTTTTGTTTCTTACTTTTTCTAAAATTCTGTAGATCAATCTAAGATCCTTTTTGGCAATAATTGTCCATTTAAAAATAGTGGTTTCACAAATCCAATTGTAATCCTTTTGTAGATGCATTTTAGTAATTCAAAATAGGGGTTTAAAAATAGAGTTTTGTAATTCAAAATTTTCATGAATGTGAATGATGTAATGCAAATGCATTTTTTTCTAATCCCAATTTCTAAAATCTTGGGATGTGATAGACTAACCCCCTTAAGATGAATCTCGTCCTCGAGATTCGAAATGGCTAGCATGGTTTGGGTGGTATACTCGAGGCTAACCCTCTTAAGAGAATTCAACTTGGCATCTCCAGAGCCAATTGTTGGGCTACATCTGATTCATTTTCCTTCTAAGTGTGTGTGTCATACCAATCTATCAAATTTGGTTCTTATTCCTTCCAATCCATGTTAGAGTTGCATCTAAGCCATGTGATTCCAATATAATCTATATGCTCCAATCTCTATGATCTACTGGTATTCTTTTGTGGCTATCAATTCTTATCCATCTTATTGGGTTGGTGATGGGGTGGCATATATTGGTATAGCATAGACGAGATATAGATAGAAAGAACTAGAGAAGTATTACTACCCATAACTATTTGAAACAATCAATTGTGACACAAGCAAACAATCATAACAATCAACACTCAAGCCAAAAATTAATTTTGTTGATGTTCCAAAAGTTTTATTTCAGTGGCATACCATCCACAAAATAGTTTTCTTTTGATTACAATTCGTATGGGGGTGAACCTACAATCTCAAAAGATATGGACAAAATCTGTCCTGAAACTACAATAGTATTTACGAATTTTTCTAGGAAGCTTAAACTCATCAGGAATTTTTTCTGATTTCTGTGCTTATACTCCAGCAAATTATGAACCAGATCCTAAAATATGAGCTCAACCCGAGTTACCAGTAAGACATGAAAAATCATGCAGTATAACAGGTCAGGCAGAAAACTGCAGCGAAAATATCACAAATTTTTAATTAAAACCTTCATTAACATAATATGAAAACTCTCAAAAATATTTTGAAACTTTAAGGTATCAAATAGAACAATCTAAACATATTAAACCAACTATCACGCAAGTTCTTGCAACGATCGATTGCTAGATCTAAACGAAATCCAATCAAAACTATATGGTGGACATCATCTAACTATTGTTTAATCTCGCACTTCCTCGCGCGAGTGTTCATCTACAAGTTGGAACAAGATGATATTAGAAAAGAGAGATCAAGAATTACAGTCTAAAAAGTACAAAATTACGAGTTCATCCATAGCAAGAGCCTTCCTTCTGTGTATTAAAAGAGGAGAGTATGAGAATTGAAGTGACAAGAAGATACTAGATAGAAGTGTAAGAAGAGAATAGATAGAATGAATAGGGTTTATAATTCTATGGATTTTCCTATTCCAATCCTAGGTCACGATCCTACAGTCAACACACTGCTCTGATACCATCCTGTAACACCCTCGCCTGAAAAGGCTGAGTTCCTGTGTATAGTGTTAATCCCTGGATCGGTTCACTGGCACACACAGTACAGATGAATACCAAAGAATATAATAGTGCATCATTATTATATCGAATGATCCAGAATTGTAATTATTAGATAGTGCTTAGCTCAAAGGCTAGCTCAAATAACAAAGTAGCATACAAAAGCATAAACATATAATAGGCTCCATCTTCAAATTGCCCACAAGTGAACAAATGTCGAGTGGAGTATCGCGACCTATTTCGATCACTCAGAATCGGTATAACCTACAATATAAAACATAGCAGCCCCGAAGGGTCAATACATGGAATGTATGGCAAGTAGCACTAAAGTAAAAGAGACAATGCACCTAGCATCTACATGTTTATTTGGCTAGTGGAGTTTTGGCTAGCTTGCACTTTTCAAACACATTTATCCTACTTTCGTAAACCATTTGATTCACAGTAACCCATTAAGTTCACCCATCAAGTTTTAGTAATTAGGAAATAAGGATGAGCGAGAATATGTCATAGTCTCAAAGTCAAGCAACTTAATCGTCCGTAACCGGGGACACGGCTAAGTACTTAGTTTTACACCCTGTAGGGGTTTGTACACTTTACCTATATGACCTGGCGAACCTAGCTCGTACCACCACACTCATATTGTGTGATGATAGCGAGAAGTCCAAGATGACACCTTTCGGGAAGTAGATCTCCAAACCCCACTACGCACCGGTCCCAACCTACCATTCACTACATCTCTGGCTACGCTAGGTTCGGATCACCACGACCTACTAAGTCCAACCAGCCACCCATTTCTTACTGGCACATGGTTGCACATGTAAGCTACTATAACAAAGAGAACCAAGCCTTCTCAGTACACTGGGCGGCATTCCCCACCATTATCCACACTCCGTTGACAATCCAACCACTCCGTCTAGGTAGTTCATTAACATTATGTTGTTTTTAGTTTGAACAAACACATACTTCACCATAATATGATCCCTTTCCCCCGTCTTCACAGGAGGTCTAAGCAGATCTACTGAACGGGGCTCAACTACAAAGAATTCCTACCATAAATATATTGGACATAGCATAGCATAGTAATTCCTACACATAATCTACAGAAATACACTACACATGCATAAAATAAAAATAGTAGGACAAGGTATGATCAAAATAGCATCTACTTGCCTTGATAGTTGTTGGAGTTGTTCAAGCACTCGTTGCAATCACAGAAATTTGCACTCCTCGTAATCTATCGATCAAACAATTGCAATAGATAAACAACCATACACAATCATAAACAAATGCACAAATGCATGCATGACAATTTAATAGAAGTTTTAGTAGTGTATTTAGGTTCTCTGATCATTGTACTTACAGATGATATGCATGGAAAGCTTCTAATGCATCAAAACCAATTATTGCATCAATTAGATCCATTTAATAGGCTTTATGCAATTTAATTTAACTTCTGTTGTAAATAGTGCTGTTAAATCTTGACAAAAATACTACTAGATAGGTAACATGATTTAGAGCCAGGGGCAACTGGAATCACGCCAAAAGGACTTACAGATCTTTTCAAATAATTGAAATACTATAGAACACATTTTAATATACTTAAAATCATATGTACTGTAAACCTACAATTTTAATTCAGAATAATATTCTAATCCTCTTTGTGATTTCAGGTATATATCATTTGTATTTTTCTGGGAAGTAGTTATTTTCTTATAAATTTATTACTCCAAAAAGTGTATTAAACCATGTAAATAATCAGGACAAATACTTACAGTAAATGTCGGATCTAATTGCATATTAATAATCTACACATTTTTGTGATTCTAACGATATATTATATACTATTTTTGGAGCTATAAATAGGTTTATATGAATTTTTCAAGTTAAATGGATTTCCTGGAAATTTTAATCTTTTTTCTACTTTACAGAATAGTCAACGTTGACTACGCTGACTCGGACTTTGACCGGTCAACGGTGCAACGCAGGTCAAGGTGCAATCTGGGACGCTCGTTCGTGATCCGAGGGCTAGCGCGAGGCGGACGTGGTGCTCACCGGTGCTGATGGCGGGGCGACGACGGTTGGCAGCATTGTGGCTCGGCGTCGGTGCTGGCCGTGGCTGCGGTGGTCCCCAGGGTCGGCAACAAGGTCCACGAGGAGCGGAGGCATGCGTCGGTCACGGGAGTGGTATCGGCACGGTGCGTGTCTTCCTCAAGCGACTGCGGAAGACGACTGGAGCGGCGGCGTGTCGGTGATACTCCAGCGAGGTCCTCCAGGCGTTGTGCTATGAGGGGGAAGGGGAAAAATGGGTCAGAAGAGGCGGTGCGACACGGGGAAAAATGCCAGCGAGGAAAGGAGGGCACGGGTGCACGGGATTGGTGAGTCCGAGCTCGTCCGAGGCGGCGGCTCCTGCGAGATTGGGTCGGGCTCCCACGACGGCTAGGGTTCACAAAACTCGAAAAAAATGGCAAGGTGAGATGCGGGAGAATTTATAGCTAGGCTATGCTTCACGAATAGCAACAAAAACGGAACGAGGCGCGCGGAACCGACGGATTTTCGCCTCGGCTCGGAGCCGTGTCACGCGAGGACTCCGGCTGTCGGTGAGAGAGGAGAGGGAGTGGGCTGCGTAGTTGGGCTGCTGCTGGGCCTGCTGGGCTGGCTACTGCGCGCGGCTGTTCTGCGCTGAGCGCTCCTCGCTCCGTTGGCGCGCGCGCGTTAGGTAGTAGCGGGCTGGCTGGGCTGGTCGGCTCCGAGTAGTTTAGGTTTTTTTCCTTTTGTTTTTTTTTATTCTTTTTCATTTCTTATTTCTTTAATATCTTTTGCAAAACAACTCCAAATGAATTGATTTTTGTTTCTTAATTTTTCTAAAATTCTATAGATCAATCTAAGATCCTTTTTGGCAATAATTGTCCATTTAAAAATAGTGGTTTCACAAATCCAATTGTAATCCTTTTGTAGATGCATTTTAGTAATTCAAAATAGGGGTTTAAAAATTAGAGTTTTGCAATTCAAAATTTTCATGAATGTGAATGATGCAATGCAAATGCATTTTTTTTCTAATCCCAATTTCTAAAATCTTGGGATGTGACAGGATGGGATCCAAATTACAACCAAGAAAGATAATGCTAAGTATGCAAAGGTTTGAGCTCTCTCCGAAAGATATGATCGACTTACTCACTCGAGAGCCCCTCTTGATAGTACGGTTATCTATCCTAAAACCGGTCTCGCAACTACCAATATGAGACCGCTAAAAGGGAAAACCTCTCAAGACCATACCTTTGCCTTGAGCATTCCACTTGCGGTGACCCAGCATACCACTGCATGATGTAGTACAGTATAGTCGTTGACATAACACCAATGAAACACCATTTACTAGTATTACATTACTCAAAGTGGTATAATAGAAAAATAGCAGGTCCAAGACATGGCTATAGATTATAACTTAACTCTTTACAAAAGACCGAGAGAACACTCTAGGTTAAAGAGAGAGAAAGAAACTTCTTACAAAGAAGAACCAGAAATAATAACTCAGAGCTATCTGGCTAAAAAGACTAACATCTAAACTATCTGGCTTGCAATTGCTACTAATGCAATGCTCTACATAAGTAAGTTTTATGGCTAGAGTATCAAATCCTATCTAATCCGAACTTCGTCTTTACTTTGATTGATGAACATGTTGACTTCATTGACTTTATTGAAGAACTTGAGATGTCGATGATGGTTGCTTGAGCATAAGTTGGTGTTGACGTTGTCTTCAACGGCTTCAGAATCTAGCAAGGGTGAAGAAGGTATGGGTGAGTACGAGCGTACTCAGCAAGTTCACTAAAAAGGAGTGTTTGATGCACTATCTACATCCATAGATCATAGGTCATAGACAATGCATGTTTTCGTAAACATTTCTTCAAAGGTAGATTTTATTCTAAAAAGCTATGTCCGTCAGCCTTCATAGGTTTACCAGAACTTTCGTGGAGTTCCTTTCCTGCCGCGTTTGTAGCTCATTCCTAGAACATGGAGTAACATGTCACAGTTCTTACACTCTGCAGAGGTGCGTTACTTTACCCATGAGAGACCTTAGCCTTGTTGCACATCCGAGTTGCAGGCTCGTCCACACTTCCTTAGTATGGGGCCCAGTCTTAGATCCAAGCCAATCACTGCCCCCTTCACGATCCCGCATGTCTCCTTGGTGTACGCCATGCCCACATATTTAATTACGACAATGGTTAGTACAGACTATTCAGATGCTAGAACTATTGTGGGATGTTGAGGGTCCCCACCCATATGCTGCATATCCTCTACGAATTACCAATTAATGCACACTACGAGGATAACAGTCACGACCTGCACATTCGGCTATATGCAAGAGGAAGAAGATATAACTGACTTCTCTGTCCCATTCCAAATCTCATGGTTAACGCGTAATATACGGCACTAGAATCACTGGCGACATTGGTTTATTAAGTCCTAGATATTATGTTCCTTTACCACTAGAACTCTATCAATAGATTATTACCACTTGGTAAATAATACATAATCATATATTATGAAAATAGTATTTTTTAACCTTTTTGAGATGTAGGTGATGACAACATTTGAGTTACAAGCATAAAAAATAATCAAAGTACATGAGCAAGTGTGAACTTGCCTGTTATGATTGCAAGATTATGCAATCACGGTCTTCAAGACAATAGAAGATCCAAATTCTGTAAACAACATCATTAGTCCGGCAAGGACGAATGTATAAATAAGCAAGATGTAATTATGCATAATTAATGTAGTACAGTTTGATAAACGCGAATCCCCAAAATAATCGTATCTGATATATGGTTTGGAGTCTGTGATGAGTTCTTTGGAATGTGTTGCACTTATATACCAGCTTCACACTTGTGCTTCTTATTAAGGCTTGTGAGAGTGTGTGAAACAATAAGTAAATACAACAAGTAGCATACAATATTAAAGCACGCAATTGGGGCATGGTATCTAAAAGATTCCTTAAGCAAGATTATCAATCAATTAGAGCCTTTATAGAAATGCTTAAGGATTACTTTTAATGTTTCTTAGAAGAATTACTTTTAAGGAAAAGATTACTTTACAAAGTAAAAGCATTTAATCTTAAAGCTAACACTTTAAGGTTTTCTTACTAGTTATGAGTATTAAAGAAGAAAATAATTAGCATTTTTGAATAGCTATTCTACTAGTAAGTATATATTTTGAATAAGGCATCTTATTACATGTGGTTCACTTTTTAACATCCATGAAAGTGGTGTATAAGTGTTGTTTATTTTATGGGGTGGTGTTTTATTAACTCTATAAGTGAATGGAATCACTTACTTATTTTTAGTAGTAATGGTTAGACTTTATAAACATGGAAAAGGCCTCACTTTAATTACTTAAAAACTTGGTTTAAATTTAAGTGGTTTTCCAAACTAGTATAGGAATTAGTAAATATGAGATTAATGATTTTATAAGTGAATAGAAGCCTCGTAATAAACAGTACACTATTTTAATTGATTTTATAATGGATAAAATCTTTTTAAGAAAATTAAGATACACTTAATTTGAGATGATAGTTTTAGTAAATACATCTTAAAATGGTTAGACCTATGTTAACTTCACTTAAACATCAATTGAACTTGTTATTTCATCGCTCAGAGTGGTACAATAGAAACACCGTTCACTAGTATTACATCACTCAGAGTGGTACAATAGAAACACATCAGGTCCAAGACATGGCTATAGATTACAACTTAACTCTTTACAAAAGATCCAGAGAACACTCTAGGTTAAAGAGATAGAAAGAAACTTCTTATAAAGAAGAATCAGAAATAATAACTCAGAGCTATCTAGCTAAAAAGACTAACATCTAAACTATCTGGCTTGCAATTGCTACTAATGCAATGCTCTATATAAGTAGGTTTTATGGCTAGAGTATCTACTCCTATCTAATTAGAACTTCTTCTTCACTTTGGTTGATGAACATGTTGACTTCATTAACTTTATTGAAGAACTTGAGTTGTCGATGATGGTTGCTTGAGCATAAGTTGGTGTTGATGTTGTCTTCAACGGCTTTAGAATCTAGCAAGGGTTAAGAAGGTATGGGTGAGTACGAGCGTACTCAGCAAGTTCAGTAAAAAGGAGTGTTTGATGCACTATCTACAGCCATAGACCATAGGTCGTGGGCAATGCAGGTTTTCATAAACATTTCTTTAAAGGTAGCTTTTATTCTGAAAATCTATGTTTGTCAGCCTTCACATGTTTACCAGAACTTTCATGGAGTTCCTTTCCTACCACGTTCGTAGCTCCTTCCTAGAACAGGGAGTAACATGTCACAGTTCTTACACTCTACAGAGGTGCATTACTTTACCCATGAGAGACCTTAGCCTTGTTGCACATCCGGGTTGCAGTCTCGTCCACACTTACTTGGTATGGGGCCTAGTCTAAGATCCAAGCCAATCACTGCCCCCTTCGCGACCCCGCATGTCTCCTTGGTGTACGCCATGCCCACATATTGAATTATGGCAATGGTTTGTACAGACCATTCAGATGCCAAAACTATCGTGGGACGTTGAGGTTTCCCACCCATATGTTGCATATCCTCTACGAATGACCAATTAATGCATGCTATGAGGATAATAGTCACAACCTGCGTATCCGGCTACATGCGAGGGGAAGAAGATACAGCTGACTTCTCCGTCCCATTCCAAATCTCATGGTTAATGTGTAATATACGAAACTAGAATCACTAGCGACATTGTTGATTAAGTCCTAGATATTATGTTCCTTTACCACTGGAACTGTATCAATAGATTATTACCACTAGGCAAGGAATCCATAATCATATATTATGAAAATATTATTTTCTGACCTTTTTGAGATGCAGGTAATGACAACATTTGAGTTATAAGCATAGAAAATAATCAAAGGACATGAGCAAGTGTGAACTTGCCTTTTGTGATTGCAAGATTATACAATCACGGTCTTCAAGACAATAGAAGATCCAAATTCTGTAAACAACATAATTGGTCCAGTAAGGACGGATATTTAAAGAATAAAGATGCAATTATGCATAATTAATGTAGTGAAGTTTGATAAATGTGAATCTCCAGAATAATCGTATCTGATCTATGGTTTGGATTTTGTGATGAGTTCTTTGGAATGTGTTGCACTTATATAGCAGCTTCACACTTGTGCTTCTTATTAAGGCTTATGAGAGTGTGTGAAACGATAAGTAAATATAACAAGTAGCATACAATATTAAAGCACGCAATTGGGGCATGGTATCTAAAAGATTCCTTAAGCAATATTGTTAATCAATTAGAGCCTTTATATAAATGGTTAAGGATTACTTTTAATGTTTCTTAAAAGAATAACTTTTGAGGAAAAGATTACTTTACAAAGTTTTCAACACCCGGATTTTTAATCCCAGATGCCTGTTATGCCATACATCACAATCCCAGGATTACCATTTTTGTGAGACATAATGGATTGGATATCACAGTACATCATCCATTATAAACCATAATAAGGTCTTACACAAATAAAGGATCTCATGATCTAGTCTTAGTACAAACAAGTAGCGGAATAATAAGCCTAGCGGTGGGCTCCATCTTCAGTGTCACAGGCAATGCTGACGATGGGAGATGATCCTAGTTATCGTAGCCGTCCTGATGTCCTTCTTCTGGATAGTCCTCCTCATAGTATGGCCACGGGAATAGCCAGGGACAAAGCCATGAGTACTCTTTAAGTACTCGCAAACTATCACTAACAATTAAAGTGATTCTAGTAGGAATGCTAAGTTCTAAGTTTATTTGTAAAGTTAATTTTGAAACCTAAGCTGAGTACAGAAACAAAGAAAGATAAAATAAAGTTTGAAATCACCTAAGTGGGAGCTTAGTTTTCATAGTCCGAACACTGTTGTGGTCAAGTCATGTCACAATTCATTTTGAAAACATCTGACAATGGAACAGTATGGCCACTCCAACTGTCCATAACCACGGACGTGGCTATTCGAATAGTTTGCACTCTGCAGAGGTGGTACACTTTCACCACAAAATTCGATACATCCGTCAGGGGTAACCCTGAATCATCATACTTAGTATGCAGATAATCAAACATAACCTTTCCTTTACACACTCTAGTATAAGCACCTCTCCTATGAGCTTGGCCTCCCAGCCATGGCCATCTGCCATCCTGGGCACTACATAGGTGGACAACATTGAGAGGTAGCCTCAGCTCAAACCTTTCCCACGAGGGAACCAATACTAATGCATATAAACTTTCGGCTAAGCCTTACCCAATTCAGGTATTGTGGTTGTACGGTAAAGTTGGAATGGTATCGCATCCGAACCCAACCATCAGTTTCTATAAAGGGCTAAGGCTCATGCCTCAACATTTTCATCATCATAAACCATTTGTGTTTCTCAACACATGTCAAAACATCTCAATAGAATGACTCATCATTGCAAGGTTTTCATAAGCATTTTCACCAATTATTCCCATCTAGAGTGATCAAGTTTTTGGTTTTAGCTCTAAACACTAAGTTAAGAGTGTTCGCTAATGTGGGATGCTAATATCAATCTCATGCCATAGAATGACATCTAAGTCTAACTAGATAGGTCAAGTTTTATACTCTTTATGCTATCTATAAACAAGTAAAGAACTTTGGGAAAGTAAAGCTTGTAAGAAAATTTGGGATGGGTATAAATCAAAAGGTATAACCAAAGCATGCCTAATGCATCTTGCTTAGGTCATCTTGTATAATTCTAGTTTGCTAACAATAGCTTGCCTTGGTTGGTGCAGTGGTTGCAATTCTCCTCTTCTTCTTCGGGGTAGAACTCCTCCTCCTCGTAGACTTGGTCGGTTCTATCGTCTATAAATATATACAGAATACACAATCACCAAACAATACTTAACTAGTCTATTTAGCACACTAGGGCACACACTTGATGATCTAGTATCATCATATTCATCACAAGATTTTAATGAACTAGTTTCATTTATTTTATTTGAGAAAAGTAATTTCTACTCATTGAAATTAACTAAGATTTAATATTCTCCAATTAAAATATGAGATCATGTGGACACATGTCATCACCACATATTCTAATACATGGGAATATGATTTAAATGTTGGATCACCTTTTATAAAGTTTAAGATTAATATTTAAATAATTTAAAGTGACTAGAAATACCTATATAGCATTATTTTGGTACTAGTCCAAAGTCACTGCATGCAACCCTAAATATTATTACATATTCAGATAGGTATTGTCAAATGTGATTTTTGAGAGTTGGAATCAACTCAAAATCTATTATGGTTGATTTTTGAAAAATGTTTGAATGTAGAAAAGTCTCTGTTTTGTTATTTTTGCTATAGGTGATCTATAACTATAATTCTATAACTCTAATTGATTTAAATCCAACGAGCTTGGATAGATATTTAAATTAGCTTTCCAATAAAATTGGAATCATGTCATTTGGTTAAGTAAATCTTTCTTAAATGATTTTTAAACAAGGGGACAAAATCTAGATTGAGTCTGAATAGAAAAACCTAAATTTGAATTCTAGGGCCAGCGCGGGAACACTAACGGGCCGACCCAGTGACACTCCATGGTGCAGAGGACAGCTGACAGGGGGTCCCGCATGTCAGCAGCTCTTCTAACGTGAAGCGGTACGGGGCGATGTGGACCGTGCGATTGGAACCTAGATCAACGGTGGTGGCTCATCGTCGATGACGGACAGGTCGCCAGCGAGACGGAACCCTAGCGGCTCGGTGGGGGTGCAAAGGGGGCTTATCAGGGCTCCAGCTAATGTAATGATGGGGGCGGTCGAACGAGGAGACGACGGCGGACTCAGGCGAGGTCGCGGCGGCTCCTAGGGTGGTCAAAATCGACGGGCCCCTTTCTCCTCTGCTGCGGCGGCTCCGGTGGAAATTCTGGCGAACTACTGCTGTCAACACCCGGATTTTTAATCCCAGATGCCCGTTATGCCCTACCTCGCAATCCCAGGATTACCATTTTTGCGAGACATAACGGATTGGATATCACAGTACATCATCCATTACAAACCATACATAAGGTTTTACACAAATAAGGATCTCATGATCCAGTCTTTAATACAACAAGCAGCGGAAATAAAAGATAAGCGTAGCAGTGGGGTCCATCTTCAGGGGCACATGCAATGCTGACGAAGGCATATAGTCCTAGTTATCATAGCTGTCCTGCTGACCATCATCTTGATAATCTCCTTCATAGTCTGGCCATGATAATAGCCAGGGACAAAAGCCATGAGTACTCTTCAAGTACTCGCAAACTACTATTAACAGGTACTATAATTCTAAGTTAAAGTGTTGAATCTAATTCAACTATCAAGTTAAGTTTGAAACCTAAGCTGAGTTCAGAAGCAAAGAAAGATAAAGTAAAGTTCTAGAATCACTTAAGTTGGGAAGCTATTATCATCAACACAACCCTGTTGTGGTCAAGTCAAAGTTCATCATTCATTTTAGGTTATTTAGAAAACATCTGACAACGAAACAGTATGGCCATTCCAACTGTCCATAACCACGGATGCGGCTATTCGAATAGTTTGACACTCTGCAGAGGTGGTACACTTTCACCACAAGATTCGATACATCTGTCAGGGATAACCCTGAATCATCATACTTAGTATGCAGATAATCAAACATAACCTTCCCTTTACACACCCTAGTACAAGCACCTCTCCTATGAGCATGGCCTCCCAACCATGACCATCAGTCATCTTGGGCACTGCATAGGTGGACAACATTGAGAGGTAGCCTCAGCTCAAACCTCTCCCGTGAGGGAACTAAAGCTAATGCATATAAATTTCCAGCTAAGCCTTACCCAATTCAGGTAATGTGGTTGTATGGTAAATTTGGAATGGTATCGCATCCGAATCCAACCATCAGTTTTATAAAAGGGTTAAGGCTCATGCCTCATCATTTTCATCATCATAAACCAGTTGTGTCTCTCAACACATGTCAAAACATCTCAATAGAATGACTCATCATTCCAAGGTTTTCACAATTCATTTTCACTAAGTGCTCCCATCTAAAGTGACTCAAGTTTTTGATCTACTCTAAAATACTAAGTTAAGAGTGTTCATTAAAGGTGAAAGATGAGATAAATCTCATGCCATAGAATGACATCTAAAGGTTTCTAAGTTGGTCAAGTTCTATACTTTTTATGCTACCTTCAAAATAAGTAAGGAACTTTGCATACTAAGGGGAGTAGAACTTGTAGGTAAGACTTGGGGTACTAATAGTTAAAAAGGGGTGTGATCAAAGCATGCCTAAAGCATCCTTGCTCTTCTAGCCTGCTAACAATAGCTTGCCTTGGTTGGTGCAGTGGTTGAAGTTTTCTTCTTCTTCTTCTTGGTAGAACTCCTCCTCCTCGAAAGCTTGGTCGGTACTAGCGTCTATAAATACATAGGGAGTGCACAATCACCAAAAAATACTTAAAGCATTCTAAAACACACATTTGATGATCTATTATCATCACAAACATCACAAGTTTAATTCAATAGTTTCAACCTTTTTATTTTAGAAAAGTAATTTCTACTCATTGAAAAATTAACTAACATTTAATATTCACCACTTAAAACATGGGATCATGTTGACACATGTCATCACCACATATTCTAACATGTGGGAAAGATATTTAAAGGTTGGATCAATATTACTTTAGTTTAAATTTATTATTTAATGATTTAAAGTGACTAGAAATGCCTATATAGCATTATTTTGGTACTAGTCCAAAGTCACTGCATGTAAACCTTAATATTATTACATATTTATATAGATATGATGAAATGTGATTTTTGAGAGTTGGAATCAACTCAAAAGCTAACTTGGTTGATTTTATAAAAATGTTGCAAGTTACAAAAGCTTCTGTTTTGTTATTTTTATTAGGAGAGATTTGGGCGGTGTCCACGGCGAGCGGTGGCTATGAGGCTTTGGGCGGCGAACGGGGATGTCTATGGTGTTCTCCAGGTCGAGGTGGAGCGGCAGGCACGGGCTGGTGCCAAGGGATGGTCTATGCGAGCAGGGACAGGGTGTGCTCTGGGGACAGCGTCGGCATGCTCGACCGGCTCCAGGCGCGGCGGTTCCTGGCCGCTCTGCTCCCTGTCTCTGGCCTGGGGCTGGTTGGGCGGTGGAGGTGGACCACTAGCAAGCTGCTAGACATGAGGAGAGGGGCTGGAGAGAGCTGCTGCTGCGAGTGCACGGTCGGCCGGCGAGGTGGTGCTCGACATGGCATGGCAGTGCAGCTAGGGGGTAGGGAAGAGGCTGGTTAGGCTCTGGTTAGATCAAGAGGGGACAAGGGGATTACATGGGGATCAATTGGGGGCAAAACCCTGTTGTAAATAGTGAGCTAGGATTAGAGTAGAGATTATGCATGCCAAGTGTTTGATGAAATGGCCGCATGAAAGAAAGTTTTGAATTTTGGTTTCAAAATTTTTGAGTGATCTCCACTAGTGATAGGTAGTCTCTGGTTGCAAGGGTTTTGAAAGATGGAGCTCAAATAGATGGTTTTTGAAATAGGGGTGATCTATGCATATGCATTAGATTCAATTTTAAACTGTCATTTAAAATAGATAATAGAATGTTTTTAGCAGATCAAAAGGTGGGCCTTGGTACCTCATTATGTGTACTAGCAAGGGGTGCCAAGATCAAGAATTGTTTCTGTTAAGAATTGAGTACTAGGAATAGCCAAAGTAGGCATGAGAGTTAAATTTGCCAAAATGACCATTCCTTCTTTTTAATTCTTTTTGATTTGATTTTCTTTAGGAAAAGTTTGGGAATTATGTAGATGATGTTTAAATCACCTAAGAAACATTTTACAAGCATTGGATCAATCAATCATGGCAATTCACACAACTCCTATTTTAAATGCATACACATATGAATGCTTTCATTTTAAATTTGGAAAAGTTTTTGTTAACCCTATTTTTGGATGATTTGATCTTGATAACCTTGGATTAAAGTTTTGGGATGTTACAAACCTTCCCCCCTTAAACAAAATCTCGTCCCGAGATTTACAAAGAAAACTAGGAACTAAAGAGATCTAGGAACTCTGTTCTAATGTAATATTCGCGTTCCTAAGTAGCTTCCTCCTCGGTATGGTTGCTCCACTGAATCTTGAGAAACTTGATACTCCTGGTCCTGGTGGTTCTGTAGGCTTCTTCTAAGATACGGATGGGTACTTCCCGATAGGTCAGGTCATTGTTGAATTCCACAGCTCTGTGATCGATATTCTTGAAAACTTCAGTCTTCTCAGGCACTTCCAAGCATTTGCGAAGTACCGAGATACAGAACACATTGTGGATGGCTGACATCTCTTAAGGCAGTTCCAGTTGATACGATACTTCTCCTCGGCGGTTCAGAATTTTGAAAGGTCCGATATATCTGGGAGCTAACTTTCCTTTCAGACTAAAGCGTTGAGTTCCCTTCAATGGTGAAACCTTGAGATTTATGAAATCTCCGACATTGAAAGTCAGGTCTCTCCTTCTCTTGTCAGCATAGCTCTTCTGTGTGGATTGGGCGGTCTTGAGGTGCTCACGCACTTTGTGAACTTTCTCTTCTGCTTCTCGGAGAATGTCGGGTCCAAAGATCTGACTCTCTCCTACTTGTGACCTATTCAAAGGGGTACAACACTTTCTTCCGTATAGGAATTCAAATGGTGCCATCTGCAACTAGCTTGATAGCTATTGTTATATGAGAATTCTGCGAAAAGGCAGCCAGTCTTCCCATTTTGATCCGTATTCCAACACACAAGCTCTAAGCATATCCTCTAGGATCTGGTTGACTCTCTCAGTTTGTCCATCTGTTTGCGGGTGATAAGCGCTACTGAAGTTCAACTTGGTTCCTAAACCTTCCTGAACTTTCTGCCAAAATCTTGAAGTAAACTGGGTTCCTCGATCCGAGACGATGGTTTTGGGGGTTCCATGCATACTAACAATCCTAGCAATGTACAACTCTGCTATTTTTGCACTCTGGTAGGTTGTCTTGGCAGGTATGAAGTGGGCTACCTTGGACAGTCTATCAACTATGACCCAGATTGAGTCATTTCCCCTACTAGAAGTAGGTAAACCGGTGATAAAGTCCATTCCGACGGAATCCCATTTCCATTCCGGAATCTGCAATGGTTCCAATAGTCCTGCAGGTCTCTGATGCTCTACTTTGACTCTTTGATAGATCTCACATTTGGCGATGTAGCTTCCGATCTCTCTCTTCATCTTGTGCCACCAAAATTGCTCTTTCAAATCCTGATACATCTTTGTTCCTCCGGGGTGGATAGAATAAAGAGTATCATGAGCTTCCTTCATGATAATTTCCTTTAGCTCCGAATCTGCTGGCACACAAATACGTCCTTTGTACCACAATACTCCTTCTTCGTCTTCGGTGAATCCAGGTACCTTTCATGTACCAATACGACATTTGATTCCGTCTATACTTTCATTTCCCTTCTGGGCTTCCTTGATTTGGCTAATCAAAGTGGGTTGAAGTTCAAAGCTAGCTAGGAATCCTTTGCTAACTAACTCAGTCCTGAACTGCTCCAACTCCTCATACAAACTTGGTTGCTTCACCTTGATCATGGTGTTAAGCCTACACGGCAATCTGCTAAGAGCATCCGCTACCACATTGGCTTTGCCGGGGTGATAGTGAATGTCAAGGTCATAATCCTTGATTAACTCTATCCATCTTCTTTGCCTCATATTCAGCTCCTTCTGAGTGAAGATATACTTCAAGCTCTTATGATCTGAGTAAATCTCACAGCGATTACCCATCAAATAATGACGCCATGTCTTCAATGCTAGAACCACGACTGCTAGCTCAAGATCATGGGTCGGATAGTTCTGCTCATGTTGCTTCAATTGTCGAGACAGATATGCGATGACTTTTCCTTCTTGCATCAATACACATCCTAGGCCAATCTTGGATGCATCACAATACACATCAAACGACTTCTTGATGTCTGGCATGATCAAAATTGGGGCGGATATCAATCTCTTCTTCAGCTCTTGGAAACTGGCTTCACACTTGTCTGTCCATTCAAACTTCTTGTCCTTGTTCAACAATTGGGTCATTGGTCGGGCTATGCTCGAGAATCCTTCTACGAACTTGCGGTAATATCCCGCTAACCCGAGAAATGAACGAACTTGGGTTTGATTGGTTGGGGCTTCCCATTCTTCGACATCTTTGATCTTGGTGGGATCAACAGAGACTCCTCCAGCAGAAACAATATGTCCTAGGAATCCTACTTCTTTCAACCAAAACTCACACTTGGTGAACTTTGCATATAACTAATGCTCTCTCAGGGTTTCTAGGATGATTCTCAGATGTTGCTCATGCTCTTCTTATGACTTGGAGTAGATAAGGATGTCGTCGGTAAATACAACTACAAACTTATCTAGGAAATTCATAAAGATCTTATTCATGAGATTCATGAAATAAGAAGGGGAATTGGTTAATCCAAAAGACATAACCGTATACTCGTATAAACCATAGCGAGTAGTAAAGGCGGTCTTTGGAATATCCATTGCACGAATCTTAAGTTGGTGATAACCACTCCTAAGATCAATCTTTGAGAATACTTGAGCTCCAGTCAACTGATCAAATAGATCCTCTATCTTTGGCAAAGGGTACTTGTTCTTGATGGTGACGTCATTCAACTTTCTGTAATCTATACACAGACGATTGCCTCCATATTTCTTGTCGACGAATAACACTAGTGATCTCCATGGCGATGCGCTTGGCTGAATCAAGCCTGTTGCTAACATGGCATCCAACTGCTTCTTCAGTTCCACTAACTCTGCGGGGTTCATGGTATAGGGTCTCTGGGCTATAGGTCCGGTTCCGGGGATTAGTTCGATAATGAACTCAATATCCCTATCTGGGGGCATACCTGGCAATTCATCTGGGAATACGTCAGGGTATTCACAGACTACTCTGATTTGGTCAATGGTGGGCATGGCTACACTCTTGTTGCACTTGAATTGACGGGGTAAGGTTTCAGAGATATGCTCTACTGTTATTCCAGAACTACTGGTCATGGTGATGGCTTTCTTAGCATAGTCTATCAGTCCTTTATGCCTTGACATCCAGTCCATACCTAGTACTACTTCCAATCCTTTGGTTCCAAGTACAATTAGGTTGGCATAAAAATCTATCCCATGTATTCTGATAGGTACAGCTTTGCAATTTTTTCTAGCTTTTGTTGTTGAACCGGGGATTTGAACTATCATGACATGCTTCAGGTTGGTTGGGAGAATCTTACTAGTGCATACAAATTCTTCGGTGACAAATGAATGCGATGCTCCAGAATCAAACAATACTCTTGCTAAAACTGAGTTGACAGAAAACATACCCAGCACTACATATGGCGCTTCCTGGGCTTCTTCTGCATTCATGTGGAAGAGAAAACCGTTGCGGTTGTGCGGGTTCCCTGGGGCAAATCTTCTTCCTGGTTGAACACGACGATGCTGCTGAGCTGGGGCATTCACAGGGGCATTGGCGGCAGTCTTCTTGGGACACTCATTGGAGTAGTGACCCTTCACTCCACACTCAAAACAAGTGATCTAGGACTTGTCCTTGACTGCGACAGGCACAACATTGCTGCCAGTTCTGGGTGCAGTGTTGTTGTTGTTGTTGCTCTTGGGAGGGGCACGGTTGAAATTCTTGGCATTACCAGAGTTGTGATTGTTTCCTCCGGACTTCACATTACCTCCGCTATGGTTGGGGTAGCTTGGGAGAGAATTTGGGGGTCGGTTGTTCCTTGGTGCATATCCTGGTGAGGGGTTGGGACGGTACTTCTAGTGACTACTGGACCCAGACTGCTGCATCATACGACGCTTGCGGTTGTCGTTTGCCTGGTTAATCTTCCCTTCCATCTGAATGGCAGAGTCGACTAGCTCTTCGAGATCATCAAAACGGATGTTGACGAGGACAGTCTGCATCTCATCATGCAGTCCGTTTAAGAATCTCTCCTTCTTCTTGGCCTCCGTGTTGATCTCATCCGGTGCATATCTGGCAAGTGACAAGAATCTGTCACGGTACTCTACCACAGTCATTCTTCCTTGCTTAAATTCGCGTAATTCATCTCGCATCCTGTTGACAAGACCTTGCGGCACGTGGGTGCGGCTGAACTTGACCTTGAATGCTTCCCAAGTCATCACCTGGCCATGGTTCATATTGCGGATGCTATTCCACCAAGCTCTTGCATCTCCCGCCAGATAGTGGGTGGCGAAGAGAACTTTCTCATTCTCATCAACTCTGGCAACCTCTAAGTTGTTTTCCATGGTCTGTAACCAGTCATCAGCATCTAATGGGTTTTCAGATTGGGGGATTGGTGTTCTAAAAGTTTTTGAGTTTGGATCCTTGGTGATCCTGATTTCCATGTCCTTGGTTGTTGAGAGCCATTTGGGTGATCTGCTGCAATGTTGCTAAGTTGGCTTGACGCTCGGCCCTGCTTGCTTCATGGTCTGCGATGAGATTCTGCAAGATCTGCAGCATTGGGTCCTATAACGAGTTGCTCCCTCCTTGGTTTCCACGAGTCATCTGAAGATTGAGATAGATATAGGGGTAAGAGGGAAATTCTAAGGTTCATGGTTTTGGGTTTTCAAAGCTAAAACTTTCAGTTAAACTCAGGTTTTTCAACTAACTTCATTTTCATTCATGCAAGCAAGCACCCGAGACAACACACACCACAACAAGCAAAGGGGAAACATATGGTTTGAAGAACCATTCTGCAAGCTACGATACAATGAGATGATACATCTCATGCTACGACAGTGCTCTAGTGCCTCTACTCATTGTCGATGAAGTCGGAGTCTTCATCATCAGTGTAGAAGTCCACATCATCCTCCTCCAGAAAGTCATCATCATTGCTGAGGTAAGAATCCATATCTCCCTGGATGTCTTCACCCTCATCTTCTTATTCCTTGGCGGCAAGCTGAGCTTCCTGCTCCTTGATGGTCTTCTCGAGGTCGGCCACCTTCTTGTGAAGACGGGCGATGGTGCGATCCTTCTTTGCACGCTGGCGACAAAGAGACTAGCGATCTTGGACGAGCAGTGCGAAAGTCTGGGCCTTCTGGTCGGCAATGGCACGGTTTTGGTTGGCTAACTCCCTGGCATTGTCCAGTTCCTGCTGTCTGTCGTGCAGCAAGAAGTCAAGATTCTCCACTTGACGCCTCAACGCTGGGTGACTTGGCATCTCCATCGGCATTCCCATGAAGTCACGCCTTACATAGTGGGCAAAACGGGTTCCTTGGATCTTGTAGACGCTGAGGGCACATAGACGTGCGAGAGATTCATGCATTGCCCTGGCTAATCCATCTAGCCAGTTGTTCTCTCTCACGGAGAACTGAATCCTCCCGGAAGTTGGTGCTTCGATGCTTCCCCGAAGATCCGCGGTGACTAGCCACTGTAGGTCTCCTCCTGGGGGTCCTGGGAGTTGAGCTCCAAGAAACTCCGGATGTGGGCGTCCTAGTAACTCTGACAGTGAATCCAGATCCCTCTCGAAGATCAGCTAACCTCCGTTTCCCAGCTGGTAAAACTTGCTGAACTGAGTCTCCATCTACAAGAATTAAGGATGAGGAAGTTAGTGAAGTGATCAAGTGTGTCAAATTTTAAGTAGTAATGTAAGAATTTTGAGGAACATGTATTTTTGAGAAAGAATGAGTTCACAAGGGTAAGAGGGGAAATAGCTTTTCATAAATACTCACTTTGGTTTTGAAGCTAAGTTTTTGGTTTGGACGTCCATTCTAACTAGGGTCTCCTATTGTAACACCCTTGAATCAGCCCTATGCAAGTTTTAGCCCTTTCCGCCAAACCCGCATAGAAACGATTCAAGGACGCCCACCAGGCACTTTCGTGCGGGTGGAAAAGGAAGTAATACCATTACACAATAGTCCTCGATGGGACCCACAGAACAGATATATATACAACAGCGGCTCAACGAGTCAAGAATACAGATATACAGTACAAAGATCCAAATCACCTTAAAATTGATACAACGTTCGAGTACGGACAAGAAGCAAATTGGGCTAAGAGCCCTGAAGAATAACCAATGGCGTCCATAACCCTGCCTAGGCCAAGCCGGAAGGGTAACCCTGCTAACGGCGTCGATGTCAAACCTGCTAAAACAAAAGGGGGTGCCGACAAAGGGCAAAGGAAAACGAGGAGCGTCAGTACTGAGGCCAGTACACGACGAGGCTAGAATTCGGCGGCTCTCGCCTACATAGGTATGGTGGGCTGAAGCGGCAGCGCAACGACACTAAACAACCTATAGAGACTCGATACAACGGGCGGTTATCAGAGAGGGATAAGAAAGACCTATTCGGATCCAACCTGAAGCTAACGCCAAACAAACCCATCCTGGTATTTCCCCCCTCGAGACCAAACGAGGAAGTCAGACCAAGGAACTCACATAGTTGGCAATTTTACTCATTCCATTATAGTTGCAGCAATTACTAATCAGATATAGATAGCATGAGTCATCCTGAAGCATAAGTAGTGGGCAGTTTTAATCACCATTCGGTTATAGTTGGAACATTTACTAGTCAGATATAATTGTCCTGAGGAATCCCAAAACCCAGCAGTTGTTGGCACTTTTATCACATTCCATTGGAGTTGCAATACTTACTAGGCAGATATAACAAAACAACCCAGGTCCACCAGTGGTTGGCATTTTTAATATCCATTCCGTTATAGTGAAGCTGATTACTAGTCAGATATATTAAGTCAAATTTATAGCACTACTTTAGTTATGCTTGTCTATGATCGAGATACTGTGCTCCAAGTCATCCATAACCGCGGACACGGCTTTCAGAAAGTTTTACCCTGCAGGGGTGCACAAATAGCAACACACACTCGATCAACCTCGGAAAAACCAACTCAAAACCCAACGAGGCATTCACGACAAAGCGATCACAGGATTCAGAAATATTTCAGGGGGCCACCCCACTAAGCTACCCGAAACGAAGTTGGCCGGCTCCGGAATGGACCCAGGGTTTGTGTGGACAGCTGTAAACGACTGGAAACCCGAAAGTGTGACTGGGCTTGTCGATACAGCGAAAACGTGTCACGATCCTAAACAGTATAGGTGCTCCACGCACAATCGTAAATAAGGCAGTAAAGCATGGCATACGTACAGGATAGTAATAAAACCCCAAACTAGTTTGTGGCCCTAAGAAATAGAAATGAATCAAGCTCTGGCTTAGGGGGGTCCACGGCCTCCCGGATGTGGATAGTGCGAAAAATCAAGGAACATGTATCAAGTACTCGGGGTCCTACGGGACACAAGTGGGCGTGGAAGAACCAAATAACATTTATTGCCCACCGATGCCTCTGCATTAGTTATATCTAGCATTTTAATAGTTGTATTTAAAGACATGACCATCTCCACCATTAATCATCTTCTAGCATTCCAACAACTGTGGTACTCGACAACACGAGATCGCACCTGAGCAAGAAACTACGACTCGCAAGGCCTGCTACCTACCAAACAACAGGTAATAGGAGGTGTCCAAGGCAATATATCGACTGCATGGAATATATCGGGTACGGAACTAAAGCATCACGACACGGATAGCAATAGATCAACAGGAGGAAATAAAGACTATAAATGCAAAATAGGTAGAAGGGGGAGAGATGCTCGCCTAGGAAACACTGTCGACAGTTCATATCCAGAGAACTTGTCGATACTCGCATCAACTCATCGGCCTAATCCGCGAAGAAGCAAACACTAGAAGAAACACCGGATGCAATATTTAATACTACGGCACAAGATCCGGCATGATTATAATATGATGCAGACATGGCAAAGATGCGATGTAATTAGGAAATATTAAGCGGAACCGGGGTCCCGACAATTGATTAATAGGTTTGTGTTGTTTAACTACCCTGCAAATGAAATGTGGAATTAACAAGGCAAAGCATGGCATCGGTACGCTACACAAATTTAAATGGAGTCCGGAATAAGACAACAATATCCCGCATCCATACTCCATATTTAATTATGAGGTGATTCGGCATAATGCCCCCAACCCCATGATGAGATGCGAGCATGAACAATTTATATGCAACAAATCATATGTATGTCAATTTATAAAATAGGGCTCGGATAAAGGGGTCACACATTAGGGGCGAAGGCCTTGGTTCCGGGGGGCCGGGGTTCGTCAGGGTCTTCGGATCCGTGAAGGAGATCATGGCGTTCCAAGGAGAAGATCTGAGCATGCCGAGGGTTCGGTCTTGGCGTCTGAGAGGAAGTACCCGGTGGTTCCGGGAAGGAGACCTTGATGCGCTAGGGTTCGGTCTTCGGGGTCGGGTCTTCAGGGTTCGTGAAGGAGTTCTTGTCCGAGACTTTCTCGAGCACCTTCGGTTGGTTACGGTCTTCGGTTCCTGTGAAGGGGATCGTGTCGTATGGTGGACTTAGGTCCCATGTCAGCATCTTCGGTACATCAGATCCATGAAGACAATCTCTAGGTTTTGACTGGTTCATCCGTGGAGGCTCGCATCAGAGGTCGTCGAGCCGAGATCGATCTAGTGTACAGAAAGTCCTGCAGCAGCGTCACATATTATACACACCTTCAACAGTACCAATCAACATGTCTCAGACTGCAAAGGGCGAGGAAAAAGCACATGCTAGAGGTGGCGGCAGCACGTTCGTGGTCAGGGTCCATGCGGTGAACAAGTCCGGTCGGTGGAGCTCCTGGCCAGAGATGGAGCAGCGAGGCGAGTCGAGGAGGGAGCCCGCAGGGACTAGCACGGGCGACGACCGGACGGAGGTCGTGGCGGCTAAGAGGGGGCGGAGACAGGGGCTCCAGGGCCCATCCACAGCGGCGGGGATGCGCGGTGCTCGAGGCGGCGGAGCGCGGGACGCCTCGCGGTGAGGGCGCTCGCCAGCGACGCTGGGTCGGCGGAAAAGGCCGGTCGCATGGGAGGCGGGCTCGGGGAGGAGGAAGGCAGAGCCCCGGCGGTGGATGGGAAGGCGCGAACGGCGGCCGAGCGAGACGGCAAGGGCACGTCCAAGCCACGTGAGGCGTCGGAGAAGCGGGCAGAGGAGGCGCTTGTCCGGAAGGGAGGCGACCGGAGGGAATGGGGCCGGTCGACGGGAGGCAGAGAGGCGCAGGGAGAGCGGAAGTTGCGGCGGCGCTCGACAAACGGGCGAGGTTGTGGGACCACACGGCGGCGCGCACGCGGCCGGAGGCGATGGAGGCCGAGGGCGGCGGAGCTCCGGGGCGGAAGGGGCCGAGGCGGTGGCGGACGGCGATCTGGCGACGCGAGGAGAGAGGGTGGAGGCGGCGCTGACGAAGCGCCGGGCGGTGTCCAATGGGGTGGGGGTTGAGGCGACGACAGAGGGGAGGGAGGCGCGCCTGAGGCGGGGGAGAACCGAGGCCGAGCGGGGGCGGTCGCACGGGCGCGTGAGGGGCGGAGAGGCGAGAGGAGGTGGGCGACATGGGGCACGGGGCCAGGGCCTGGGGACGCGTGGGCGGGGTGGGGGACAGGTGGGGTCGGCTAGGGGGGTTTGTCCGCTGCGACGGTGTGGGGGCGCGCGCGTCTGGCGGGAAAAGGTGGCCAGGTGGTTGAGGTGGCGAGACGTGATTGGGGAGAGCGAGGTGGCGGTCTGGGGTTGGCCAGGGTGAGGTGGCTGGTTGGGGACGTGGCTGGCGGGGGTGCGCGCCCAGGTGGGCTGAAGTGGCGGCTGGGGGTGAGGTGGCATGCACTGGTTGGGTGGGGTGAGGTGGACGGGCTGGGTAAGATAGGGCTGGGTAGGTTATTTGGTGGAAAAGGTGTTGGGTGGTTCTGGGGTAGGTAGGATTTTTATCTGGAGGTGGCCGGCTGGGCTTTCGGGCCTGGCTGGCTGCCTCCCAAAAATAATTTAAATATTTTATTTATTAAAAACGAGGCTTTTGCAAACTGTTGGTAGACAAAACAAAATATTCCGGATAGACCCGGGTTTTATATTTGAATAAAGACAGGGTTTAATTAGAAAAACAAAATAGGTTTTCGAAAATAGTTTCAGACAAACAGATGCATGGTGATGACGATGCTCAAATGCAATGTGGCATGATGACATGAGCATGCGGTCATGATGATGCAATGCACAAAATCAACGTGATTTTCTAGTAGTGGTTTTTGCGGGGCGCCACAATTAGACACCACTAACAATGGATCTCGCCCTCGAGATCCGCCTCACGGTACCGGAAAGAAGGTCGGCGTTCTGAATCTTCTCGCTTTATGTAGATCTTCGCGACACCACTAACAAGAGGTCGATGTCCGTGATCGTCGAGAGAACACTCCAGGGACAAAGGCGAAGGTCGAGGTATCAACAAACAAAGACACCTCCAACTTTGACAGAAGGGGAGAAACGATGCATTCTAATCCACTTCAATGTACGAGAGCAAATAGATTGAGTAGTCGGCATGGGGGCCAATCCATCACGCACCCAAACTATTACTCCGCACAATCAGTAGAAAAGCGTGCAACCATTCTCGGAATCAGACTGAAGATCTCGACAAGCGAGGTTTGGAACAAAAGAGGAATGCAGACTCTGCATTGGATCTGGCGTAGATGATGTCGTCGCGTCGGAAAACACCGGAAGGCACAAACAAGGAACAAAGAATGGTACCACAGGTAAAGGATCTCTCAGATAGCATGAAGTCCGGAGGTAGAAGCACCATTACCAAAGGAGGAAGCGAAACCCTGAAGGTACGACGGAAACCCAACCACGAGAAACCCTGGACTTGAAGAAAAGATAAGAGGGTAGAATCAAAACACGCAGAGGTAAGAGGAGAACAGCAGAGGGGTAAGGAGTAAAATCAGACCTAATCAGATCTATCCAACCGATTTTGCAAAATATTTTTGACACTCTACTTCGGCAGTTAGCTAGGTTATCCTACAGGCTAGACTTGTAGGGTATCGCAACTGCTGAGCTCTGATACCACTCTGTAACACCCTCGAATCGGCCCTATGCAAGTTTTAGCCCTTTCCGCCAAACCCGCATAGAAACGATTCAAGGACGCCCACCAGGCACTTTCGTGCGGGTGGAAAACAAAGTAATACCATTACACAACAGTCCTCGATGGGACCCACAGAACAGATATATATATACAACAGCGACTCAACGAGTCAAGAATACAGATATACAATACAAAGATCCAAATCACCTTGAAATTGATACGACGTCCGAGTACGGACAAGAAGCAAATTGGGCTAAGAGCCCTGAAGAATAACCAATGGCGTCCATAACCCTGCCCAGGCCAAGCCGGAAGGGTAACCCTGCTAACGGCGTCGATCTCAAACCTGCTAAAACAAAAGGGGCTGCCGACAAAGGGCAAAGGAAAAAGAGGAGCGTCAGTACTGAGGCCAGTACACGGCGAGGCTAGAATTCGGCGGCTCTCGCCTACATAGGTATGGTGGGCTGAAGCGGCAGCGCAGCGGCACTAAACAACCTATAGAGACTCGATACAACGGGCGGTTATCAAAGAGGGATAAGAAAGACCTATCCGGATCCAACCTAAAGCTAACGCCAAACAAACCCATCCTGGTATTTCCCCCCTCGAGACCAAACGAGGAAGTCAGACCAAGGAACTCACACAGTTGGCAATTTTACTCATTCCATTATAGTTGCAGCAATTACTAATCAGATATAGATAGCATGAGTCATCCTGAAGCATAAGTAGTGGGCAGTTTTAATCACCATTCGGTTATAGTTGGAACATTTACTAGTCAGATATAATTGTCCTGAGGAATCCCAAAACCCAGCAGTTGTTGGCACTTTTAACACATTCCATTGGAGTTGCAATACTTACTAGGCATATATAACAAAACAACCCAGGTCCACCAGTGGTTGGCATTTTTAATATCCATTCCGTTATAGTGAAGCTGATTACTAGTCAGATATATTAAGTCAAATTTATAGCACTACTTTAGTTATGCTTGTCTATGATCGAGATACTGTGCTCCAAGTCGTCCATAACCGCGGACACGGCTTTCAGAAAGTTTTACCCTGCAGGGGTGCACAAATAGCAACACACACTCGATCAACCTCGGAAAAAATAACTCAAAACCCAACGAGGCATTCACGACAAAGCGATCACAGGATTCAGAAATATTTCAGGGGGTCACCCCACTAAGCTGCCCGAAACAAAGTTGGCCGGCTCCGGAACGGACACAGGGTTTGTATGGACGGCTGTAAACGACTGGGAACCCGAAAGTGTGACTGGGCTTGTCGATACAGTGAAAACATGTCACGATCCTAAATAGTACAGGTGCTCCACGCACAATCGTAAATAAAGCAGTAAAGCATGGCATAAGTACAGGATAGTAATAAAGCCCCAAACTAGTTTGTGGCCCCAAGAAATAGAAATGAATCAAGCTCTGGCTCAAGGGGGTCCACGGCCTCCCGGATGTGGATAGTGCGAAAAATCAAGGAACAGGTATCAAGTACTCGGGGTCCAACGGGACACAAGTGGGCGTGGAAGAACCAAATAACATCTATTGCCCACCGATGCCTCTGCATTAGTTATATCTAGCATTTTAATAGTTGTATTTAAAGACATGATCATCTCCACCATTAAGCATCTGCCAGCATTCCAACAATTGTGGTACTCGACAACACGAGATCGCACCTGAGCAAGCAACTACGACTCGCAAGACCTGCTACCTACCAAACAACAGGTAATAGAAGGTGTCCAAGGCAATATATCGGCTGCACGGAATATATCGGGTACGGAACTAAAGCATCGCGACACGGATAGCAATAGATCAACAGGAGGAAATAAAGACTATAAATGCAAAATAGGTAGAAGGGGGAGAGATGCTCGCCTGGGAAACACTATCGACGGTTCATATCCGGAGAACTTGTCGATACTCGCATCAACTCATCGGCCTAATCCACGAAGAAGCAAACACTAGAAGAAACATCGGATGCAATATTTAATACTATGGCACAAGATCCAGCATGATTATGATATGATGCAGACATGGCAAAGATGCAATGCAATTAGGCAATATTAAGCGGAACCAGGGTCCCGACAATTGATTAATAGGTTCGTGTTGTTTAACTACCCCGCAAATTAAATGTGGAATTAACAAGGCAAAGCATGGCATCGGTTCGCTACACAAATTTAAATGGAGTCCGGAATAAGACAACAATATCCCGCATCCATACTCCATATTTAATTATGAGGTGATTCGGCATAATGCCCCCAACCCCATGATGAGATGCGAGCATGAACAATTTATATGCAACAAATCATATGTATGTCAATTTATAAAATAGGGCTCGGATAAAGGGGTCACACATTAGGGGCGAAGGCCTTGGTTCCGGGGGGTCAGGGTTTGTCAGGGTCTTCGGATCCGTGAAGGAGATCATGGCGTTCCGAGGAGAAGATCTGAGCATGCCGATGGTTCGGTCTTGGCGTCTGAGAGGAAGTACCCGGTGGTTCCGGGAAGGAGACCTTGATGCGCTAGGGTTCGGTCTTCGGGGTCGGGTCTTCAGGGTTCATGAAGGAGTTCTTGTCCGAGACTTTCTCGAGCACCTTCGGTTGGTTACGGTCTTCGGTTCCTGTGAAGGGGATCATGTCATATGGTGGACTTAGGTCCCATGTCAGCATCTTCGGTACATCAGATCCATGAAGATGATCTCTAGGTTTTGACTGGTTCATCCGTGGATGCTCGCATCAGTGGTCGTCGAGCCGAGATTGTTCTAGTGTACAGAAAGTCCTGCAGCAGCGTCACATATTATACAGACCTTCAACAGTACCAATCAACATGTCTCAGACTGCAAAGGGCGAGGAAAAGCACATGCTAGAGGCGGCGGCAACACGTTCGTGGTCAGGGTCCATGCGGTGAACAACTCCGGTCGGCGGAGCTCCTGGCCGGAGATGGAGCGGCGAGGCGGGCCGAGGAGGGAGCCCGCGGGGACGAGCACAGGCGACGACCGGACGGAGGTCGTGGCGGCTAAGAGGGGCGCGGAGACAGGGGCTCCAGGGCCCGTCCACGACGGCGGGGATGCGCGGTGCTCGAGGAGGCGGAGCGCGGGACGCCTCGTGGTGAGGGCGCTCGCCGGCAGCGCTGGGTCGGCGGAGAAGGCCGGTCGCATGGGAGGCGGGCTCGGAGAGGAGGAAGGCAGAGCCCCGACGGCGGATGGGAAGGCGGGAACGGCGGCCGAGCGGGACGGTAGGGGCGCGGCCGGGCCACGTGAGGCGTCGGAGAAGCGGGCGGAGGCAGCGCTTGTCCGGAAGGGAGGCGACCGGAGGGAATGGCGGCCGGTCGCGGGAGCAGAGAGGCGCGGGGAGAGCGGAAGTTGCGGCGGGGCTCGACAAACGGGCAAGGTGGTGGGACCATGCGGCGGCGCGCACGCGGCCAGAGGCGGTGGAGGCAGACGGCGGCGGAGCTCCGCGGCGGAGGGGGCCGAAGCGGTGGCGGACGGGGATCTGGCGGCGCGAGGAGAGAGGGCGGAGGCGGCGGCAACGAAGCACCGGGTAGTGTCCGATGGAGTGGGGGACGTGGGGCGTGGGGCCAGGGCCTAGGGACGCGTGGGCGGGGTGGGGGACAGGTGGGGTCGGCTAGGGGGGTTTGTCCGCTGCGGCGGTGTGGGGGCGCGCGCGTCTGGCGGGAAAAGGTGGCCAGGTGGTTGAGGTGGCGAGACGTGATTGGGGAGAGCGAGGTGGCGGTCTGGGGTTGGCCAGGGTGAGGTGGCTGGTTGGGGACGTGGCTGGCGGGGGTGCGTGCCCAGGTGGGCTGAAGTGGCGGATGGGGGTGAGGTGGCATGCACTGGTTGGGTGGGGTGAAGTGGAGGGGCTGGGTAAGATAGGGCTGGGTAGGTTATTTGGTGGAAAAGGTGTTGAGTGGTTCTGGGGGAGGTAGGATTTTTATCTGGAGGTGGCCGGCTGGGCTTTCGGGCCTAGCTGGCTGCCTCCCAAAAATAATTTAAATATTTTATTTATTAAAAACGAGGCTTTTGCAAACCGTTGGTAGACAAAACAAAATATTCCGGATAGACCCGGGTTTTATATTTGAATAAAGACAGGGCTTAATTAGAAAAACAAAATAGGTTTTCGAAAATAGGTTCAGACAAACAGATGCATGGTGATGACGATGTTCAAATGCAATGTGGCATGATGGCATGATCATGCGATCATGATGATGCAATGCACAAAATCAACGCGATTTTCTAGTAGTGGTTTTTGCGGGGCGCCACACCTATGGTCAGGATGGCTCTGATACCAACTTGTCAACACCCGGATTTTTAATCCCAGAAGCCCGTTATACCCTACCTCGCAATCCCAGGATTACCATTTTTGCGAGACATAATGGATTCGATATCACAGTACATCATCCATTACAAACCATACATAAGGTTTTACACAAATAAGGATCTCATGATCCAGTCTTTAATACAACAAGCAGCGGAAATAAAAGATAAGCGTAGCGGTGGGGTCCATCTTCAGGGGCACAGGCAATGCTGACGAAGGCAGATAGTCCTAGTTATCATAGCCGTCCTGCTGACCATCATCTTGATAATCTCCTTCATAGTCTGGCCATGATAATAGCCAGGGACAAAATCCATGAGTACTCTTCAAGTACTCACAAACTACTATTAACAGGTACTATAATTCTAAGTTAAAGTGCTGAATCTAATTTAACTATCAAGTTAAGTTTGAAACCTAAGCTGTGTTCAGAAGAAAAGAAAGATAAACTAAAGTTCTAGAATCACTTAAGTTGGGAAGCTATTATCATTAACACAACCCTTTTATGGTCAAGTCAAAGTTCATCATTCATTTCAAGTTATTTAGAAAACATCTGACAACGAAACAATATGGCCATTCCAACTGTCCATAACCGCAGACGCGGCTATTCGAATAGTTTGACACTCTGCAGAGGTGGTACACTTTCACCACAAGATTCGATACATCTGTCAGGGATAACCCTGAATCATCATACTTAGTATGCAGATAATCAAACATATCCTTCCCTTTAGACACCCTAGTACAAGCACATCTCCTATGAGCATGGCCTCCCAACCATGACCATCAGTCATCTTGGGCACTACATAGGTGGACAACATTGAGAGGTAGCCTCGGCTCAAACCTCTCCCGTGAGGGAACTAATACTAATGCATATAAATTTCCAGCTAAGTCTTACCCAATTCAGGTAATGTGGTTGTATGGTAAATTTGGAATGGTATCGCATCCGAATCCAACCATCAGTTTTATAAAAGGGTTAAGGCTCATGCCTCATCATTTTCATCATCATAAACCAGTTGTGTCTCTCAACACATGTCAAAACATCTCAATAGAATGACTCATCATTCCAAGGTTTTAACAATTCATTTTCACTAAGTGCTCCCATCTAAAGTGACTCAAGTTTTTGATCTACTCTAAAATACTAAGTTAAGAGTGTTCACTAAAGGGGAAATATGAGATAAATCTCATGCCATAGAATGACATCTAAAGGTTTCTAAGTAGGTCAAGTTCTATACTTTTTATGCTACCTTCAAAATAAGTAAGGAACTTTGCATACTAAGGGGAGTAGAACTTGTAGGTAAGACTTGGGGTACTAATAGTTAAAAAGGGGTGTGATCAAAGCATGCCTAAAGCATCCTTGCTCATTCATCTAGCGTAATTCTAGCCTGCTAACAATAGCTTGCGTTGGTTGGTGCAGTGGTTGAAGTTTTCTTCTTCTTCTGCTTCTTCTTGGTAGAACTCCTCCTCCTCGAAAGCTTGGTCGGTACTAGCGTCTATAAATACATAGGGAGTGCATAATCACCAAACAATACTTAACTAGGCTAAGTAGCTTTCTAAAACACACATTTGATGATCTATTATCATCACAAACATCACAAGTTTAATTCAATAGTTTCAACCTTTTTATTTTAGAAAAGTAATTTCTACTCATTGGAAAATTAACTAACATTTAATATTCACCACTTAAAACATGGGATCATGTTGACACATGTCATCACCACATATTCTAACATGTGGGAAAGAGATTTAAAGGTTGGATCAATATTACTTTAGTTTAAGTTTATTATTTAATGATTTAAAGTGACTAGAAATGCCTATATAGCATTATTTTGGTACTAGTCCAAAGTCACTACATGTAAACCTTAATATTATTACATATTTAGATAGATATGATGAAATGTGATTTTTGAGAGTTGGAATCAACTCAAAAGCTAACTTGGTTGATTTTATAAAAATGTTGCAAGTTGCAAAAGCTTCTGTATTGTTATTTTTATTAGGAGAGATCTATAAATCTAATTGAATTAAATCCAACGGGCTTGGATAGATCATTTTAATACCTTTCAGACAAAATTGGTTTCATGCAATTTGGATTTCTAAAACTCTCTGAATTGATTTTCAAACTAGTGGACAGAAACTAGATTTAACTAAAAAGAAAAATCTAGATTTGAATCGATGGGCTAGCGCGGGAAAGGACTTGGGCCGGCCCAGTGGCGCTCCGCGGCGCAGGGCTCAGTTGACAGGGGGTCCCACATGTCAGAGGCACTTAAAACGCGAAACGGTACGCGCGCTATGGGCCGTAGGATTAGAAGCGAGATCAACGGCTGAGGGTCGTCGTCGACGACGAACAGGTCACCGGCGAGCTCGAACCCTAGCGGCTCGGTGGGGGTCTACTGGGGGCATACCAGGGCTCCAGCGGGGTCGGCGAGGCGGGCAAACAACGTGGAAGTTGACAGCGACGCGAGGCGCAGTTGCGGCAGAGCTTGGGGTGGTCGCAATCAACGGCGCCCTTCTCCTCCTGCCGCGGCTGCTCCGACTCCAATTCCAGCGAGCTGCTGCTCCACTTGCTCCGGCTAGAGGTGGGTGAGGTTCAGAGAGGTGAGGGGAGTGGAATGGTGTGGAGAGAAGAGGCTGGGGAGGGCTCCTTTTATAGGCCCGACGGTGAGACCGAGCGGGATGGGCAGGCGACTCCGGCGACAAGGCTACGACAGGGTAGAGGCATGGCTGGGGGTGGCGATCGATGGGCGGTTCCCTGGCAGTGCTCTAGGAATTGAATGCGGCCGTAGGGGCGGTGGCACGTGGTCTGGGCGAGGTGGCGCTCTGCGCGGCCGAAGCGGCGGTGTCCACGGCGAGCGGTGGCTGTGAGGGTTTGGGCGGCGAACGGGGATGTCTGGGGGTGTTCTCCAGGTCAAGGTGGAGCGGCGGGCGCGGGCTAGTGCCAAGGGATGGTCTGTGCGAGCGGGGACAGGGCATGCTCTGGGGGCGGCGTCGGCATGCTCGACCGGCTCCGGGCGCAGCGGTTCCTGGCCGCTCTGCTCCCTGTCTCTGGCCTGGGGCTGGTTGAGCGGTGGAGGTGGACCACTGGCAAGCTGCTAGACATGAGGAGAGGGGCTGGAGAGAGCTGCTGCTGCGAGTGCATGGTCGGCCGGCGAGGTGGTGCTCGACATGGCATGGCAGTGCAGCTAGGGGGTAGGGAAGAGGCTGGTTAGGCTCTGGTTAGATCAAGAGGGGACAAGGGGATTAAATGGGGATCAATTGGGGGCAAAACCCTGTTGTAAACAGTGAGCTAGGATTAGAGTAGAGATTATGCATGCCAAGTGTTTGATGAAATGGCCGCATGAAAGAAAGTTTTGAATTTTGGTTTCAAAAATTTTGAGTGATCTCCACTAGTGATAGGTAGTCTCTGGTTGCAAGGGTTTTGAAAGATGGAGCTCAAATAGATGATTTTTGAAATAGGGGTGATCTATGCATATGCATTAGATTCAATTTTAAACTGTCATTTAAAATAGTTAACAAAATGTTTTTAGCAGATCAAAAGGTGGGCCTTGGTACCTCATTATGTGTACTAGCAAGGGGTGCAAAGATCAAGAATTGTTTCTGTTATGAATTGAGTACTAGGAATAGCCAAAGTAGGCATGAGAGTTAAATTTGCCAAAATGACCATTCCTTCTTTTTAATTCTTTTTGATTTGATTTTCTTTAGGAAAAGTTTGGGAATGATGTAGATGGTGTTTAAATCACCTAAGAAACATTTTACAAGCATTGGATCAATCAATCATGGCAATTCACACAACTCCTATTTTAAATGCATACACATATGAATGCTTTCATTTTAAATTTGGAAAAGGTTTTGTTAACCCTATTTTTGGATGATTTGATCTTGATAACCTTGGATTAAAGTGTTGGGATGTTACAGCTGCTCGAGCGGCTCCGGCGATGGTGTGAGGTGGTTCTGAGAGAGAGGGGAGTTAAGTGGTGTGAGGAATTGGTGCCGGGGAGGGCTCCTTATATAGGATCGACAAGGAGACCGTGAGGGCGACGGTGAGCTCGTCGGTGATGACGGTACATGGCGCTAGAGGTATGGGTGGTGTAGGCGGATGGTGGCTTGCCTCCTGGTGGTCAGCTACGACGTAACGGCGACGCTAGGGGTGGTGGCGTTTGGTTGGGATAGGGCGACGCTTTACGCGGCAGAGGCGGTGCTCGACACGGTTCATGGCGGCTGCTGGTCGCCCGGCAGGAAATGGGCATGTCTAGGGGTGTGCTAGGGTTAAGGCGGAGCGGCGCGTGCAAGCTGGGGTCGAGGCGCGGCTTGTGCTGGCCTGTCGGGGACGGCGCTCTGGCGTGAGCTGTGCACGGTGCAGAGGCGGTGGGTGCTAGCGTTCCTTAGTGGTCCAGGGGCTGGCAAGGCTCGGGGAAGGGATCAAGGGCGGCGGTGCTATCATGCCTACCTCCCTGGAGTGGCAGAAGAGGGCAGTGCGTGCTCCTGTGACGTGTGCATGGTCGGTCGATGATCATGGCGTCGGGGTGGCGCGACACTGTAGCTGGGGGCTAAATGGTAGCTCTGTGATGGCTTGAGGTTAGAGTTAAGGGACAAGGGAGAGCAGAGGGGACAAGATTGAGCCAAATGGCTCGACAAAGCATTGATCAACAATAGTGTTAGTTAGGTAGATTTTATTTGCCTGCCAACTGTTCGACAAAATGGTCGCAAGAAGATTTTATTTGAATTTTGAAATGATTTTTGGTGGATGTGTTAGTTATATGCTTAAGCATCTGTGGTTGCTTGGGATGATCAAGGGGAACTTATTTGAGTGGTTTTTAGAGAAATGTGATCTATGCATATGAAATGGATTCCATTTTCAAATGCCATTTAAAATTAGAGTTCAAATGTATTTGTAAGATTTCAAAGTGGGCCTTGGTAGATCTTTACTTGTACTAGCAAGGGGTGCAAAGAGTTAGAATTGTTTTTGTTTGAATTTGACTTCTAGGAACACCCAAAGTGACCTAGTGTATTAAAATGGCACAAATGACCATTTGCATTTATTACTTCCATTTGATTTCTTTTTCTTTGGATTTTGCTTGGGAATGATCTATATGATGTGGAATTCATCTTTGAATCATTTTACAACCATTAGAACAAACAAACATGGCAATTCAAAACAATTCTATATTAATGCAACACACATATGCATTCCTAATTGTTTTAGTGATAAAAAGTTTTGGTTAACCCTAAATTGGGTGCTTTGGATCTTGATAACCTTGATTAAAGTTTTGGGATGTTACAAAAGTAAAAGCATTTAATCTTAAAGCTAACACTTTAAGGCTTTCTTACTAGTTATGTGTATTAAAAAAGAAAATAATTAGCATTTTTGAATAGCTATTCTACTAGTAAGTGGAGACTTATATATTTTGAATAAGGCATCTTATTACCGGTGGTTCACGTTTTAACATCCATGAAGGTGGTGTATAAGTGTTGTTTATTTTATGGGGTGGTGTTTTCTTAACTCTATAAGTGAATGGAATCACTTACTTATTCTTAGTAGTAATGGTTAGACTTTATAAACATGGAAAAGGCCTCACTTTAATTACTTAAAAATCTTGGTTTAAATTTAAGTGGTTTCCTAAACTAGTAGAGGAATTAGTAAATACGAGCTTAATGATTTTCTAAGTGAATAGAAGCCTTGTAATTAACAATACATTATTTTAGTTGATTTTATAATGGATAAAATCTTTTTAATAAAATTAAGATACACTTAATTTGAGATGATAGTTTTAGTAAATACATCTTAAAATGGTTATACCCATGTTAACTTCACTTAAACATCAATTGAACTTCTTATTTCCTTTTTAGACCTTAAACAATTAATACCAAAGGCAAAGTAAAGATTTATGTATTTTTAATCCATTAAAGTATTAGAAAATAGTTTTAATCAATACTTATTAAACTTTTACCTTTATTTGTCATCAAATGTGCAATAGGATGTTTTTAATGTGTAGACTTTATTTTTTTTGATCATTTTGCTATATTATATGTATTTTTGTGGTTTTTAATAATAAAATATGATTTTTATAACTTTTATCATTTTATAAAGACTTAATAAATAATAACATTTAGTTAAGTGACACAAAAATATATGAAACAAGTTTATAAATGTAGATTTTGTTTTTCTAAGAATTTTGGTATCTTATAATTATTTTTAAGAATTTTCAATAATAGAATATGTATTTTAAAAGATTAATCCTTAATAGGTTATTTACTACTATTAATAATTATCTTATTTAAATTGGAAAATAAAATATGATAATAGGTTTATAATATAGAATTTATTTTTATGAATTTTTTGATATATAATACATATTTTTTTGAATTATAAAACAAAAGATATTGATTTAACAAGATTTAATCATTTTCTAAAATTATTAAAATTAAATAACTAAATGATTTTCCGCGTCAGTGCTGACATCAGCACTCAACTGGATCCTTTTTACACCACACTCAACTCTAGCCAGGCTCACTGACCTGTGGGACCACTACCACGTCATTTCTAGAAACTTAAAACAATACATATAACGCTAATATGACATCAGCATGATGTCATGCTAACATCACCTAGGAATGATCCTCTGTAACATCCCAAAACTTTGATCCAAGTGATCAAGATCAAATCTACCTAATTTAGGGTTAACAAAAACTTTTTCTATTTAAAAATCTTTAAGCATTCATATGTGTATGCATTTAAAGTAGGAGTTGTTTGAAATGCCATGATTGAGTGATCTATTGATTGTAAAATGACTCTAAGGTGAATTACACATCATCTGGATCATCCCTAAGCAAATCCCAAAGAAATATAAATCAAAAAGAAGTAATTAAGCAAATGTTCACTTTTGCCATTTTAATCACCTAGCCTACTTTGGCTATTCCTAGCACTCAAATCTTAACATAAACAATTGTGGATCTTTGCACGCCTTGCTAGTACAAGTAGTGATGTACCAAGACCCACTTTGTTTCATCTCAAAAACTTTCAAACTCTAAATTAAATGACATTCGAAAATTGAATGTAGTTCATATTATAGATCACACTTTTGCAAAAACCACTCAAATGGATTCCATTTAACAAATCCTTGCAACTACAGTCTACCAAGCATTAGATAAAAGCACCCACCAAAAATCTTTCAAAAATTCAAAACTTTTATTCATGCGGCCATTGTGTCGAACAGGTGGCAGGTAGAAATCAGTTGACCTAACTAACACTGCTGCTAGTTAAGCCCTTGTCCCCCTCTGGACCCTCTCATCCCTCCTCTATCCCCCTGAGCCTAACTAAGCCCAGACCAACACTCCCCCTTCCCCGCAGCACCAGTGCAGCGCCGCCACATTATGGTCGTCGCCGGCCAGAAGCGGGCAACACGCTAGTGACCACGCCACACTGTTCTAGTGTGCCCTCTAGCTCCGCCCAACCCTACCGCACCTCACTGCTCCTTCCCCAAGCCCAGCCAGGCCCTAGACCACCTCAGCATCGCGCCGTCCTCTCTCTCTGCGAGCAACTAGAGCAAGCCAGAGCACGATTGCGAGCCAGCACGGAGCAGACCGCACCTCGACACCAAATCGCGCACGCCGCTCCGCCTTGAACCCAGCAACCCACCAGACACGGCCGTGCACCGCCGCGCGACCCATAGTCGCCATGATCGCTGTCGAGCATCGCCTCTGTCTCCCAGAGCGCGGGAAGCCCCCTACATTTAGGCACCGCCCCTAGCCGCGCCATTGCGCCGTAGAGGACCGCCAGGAGATCGCCCACCGTCCACCTACCTCGCCCACACTGGTAGCCCCCTGTACCGCCCTCGTCGGAGACACCTGCCCACACTCGTCGGTCCCCATGTCGAGCCTATATAAGGAGACCTCCCCCGCACCATCTCTTCACACCATTCCACTCCCCTCTATCCACTGACCATTTCCCCTCTCTCGCCGGAGCCGCTCGAGCCGCCATTCACCGGAATTGCACCGGAGGAAGCTGCTGAAGTGGAGGAGACGTGCTTGTTGATTCCGTCCACCTCAACCCCTGCCGCGACCTCGCCTGAGCTCGCTGTCATCCACCAGTTTGTTTGCCCGCCTCGCCGCACTAGCTGGAGCCCTGGTACGTCCCTAGTAGACCCCCACCGACTGTTTAGGGTTCAGTCTCGCCGGCGACGAGTCTGTCATCGACGACGACCATGAGCCGTTGATCTGCGTTCTAATCGTGTGGCCCAGATCGCCACGTACCATTTCGGGTTTTAAGTGTCGCTGACATGCGAACCCCCCTTGTTAGTCGCCCTATGTGCCGCTGAGCGTCACTGGGCCGGCCCGTTAGTTTTCCCGCGCTAGCCCACAAATTCATATAGGTGTTTTTCTATTTAGACTTAGAATCAATTCTGTCCCTTAGTTTAAAAGTCATTTCAGGAAGATTTACTGAACCAAGCCCGTTGGAAAGCTACTAAAAATATCTATCCAAGCCCGTTGGATTTAAATCTTTTAGAGTTAGAGATCTCTCCTAGTTAAAATAACAAAACAGAAGCTTTTGCACATTCAAACATTTTTATAAAATCAACCATATTAGCTTTTGAGTTGATTCCAACTATCAAAAATCACATTTAACCATACCTATCTTAATATGTAATAATATTAAGGTTTGCATGTAGTGACTTTGGACTAGTACCAAAATAATGCTATATAGGCATTTCTAGTCACTTTAAACCATTAATTATTAAACTTAAACTTATTAAAATATGATCCAACCTTTAAATCACATTCCCATGTGTTAGAATATGTGGTGATGACATGTGTCCACATGATCCCATATTTTAAATGGATAATATTAAACCTTAGTTAATTTCAATGAGTAGAAATTACTTTTCTCAAATAAAATAAATGAAACTAGTTCAGTAAACCTTGTGATGCTTGTGATGATAATAGATCATCAAATTTGTGCCTTAGTGTGCTAAGTAGACTAGTTAAGTATTCTTTGGTGATTGTGTATCCCGTATGTATTTATAGATGATAGTACCGACCAAGCTTACGAGGAGGAGGAGTTCTACCAATAGGAGGAGGAAGAAAACTTCAACCACTTCACCAACCAAGGCAAGCTATTATTAGCAAGCAAACACTTGCAAATATTATACTAGCAAGCCATCATTTAACAATGCAAGCTAACCCTTGCAAGCTAGATAACCTAAGCAAATGCATTAGGCATGCTTTGGTTATCCCCTTTGACTTATATCTATTCCAAGTTTTATTTACAAGCTTTACTTCCTTTACTTTACCAAAGTCCTTTACTAGTTTAAAGGTAGCATAAAGAGTATTAAACATGACCTATATGGTTAGACCTGGATGTCATTCTATGGCATGAGATTGAGATTAGCATTCCACCTTAGTGAACACTCTTAACTTAGTAGTTGGAACAAAACCCAAAACTGGATTTCACTTTAGATGGGAATACTTGGTGAAAATGACTTGTGAAAACCTTGGAATGATGAGTCATTCTATTGAGATGTTTTGACATGTGTTGAGAAACACAAATGGTTTATTATGATGAAAATGTTGAGGCATGAGCCTTAGCCCTTTTATAAAATTGATGGTTGGGTTCGGATGCGATACCATTCGAATTTTACCTTACAACCACAATACCTGAATTGGGTAAGGCTTAGCCGGAAGTTTATATGCATTAGTATTAGTTCCCTTGCGGGAGAGGTTTGAGCTGAGGCTACCTATCAATGTTGTCCACCTATGCAGTGCCCAAGATGAGAGATGGTCATGGTTGGGAGGCCATGCTCATAGGAGAGGTGCTTATACTAGGGTGCGTAAAGGAAAGGTTATATTTGATTATCTGCATACTAAGTATGATGATTTAGGGTTAACCCCGACAGATGTATCGAATCTTGTGGTGAAAGTGTGCCACCTCTGTAGAGTGTCAAACTATTCGAATAGCCGCGTCCGCGGTTATGGACAGTTGGAGTGGCCATACTGTTCCATTGTCATATGTTTTCAAAACAACTTATGAAATGAATTGTGACATGACTTGACCACAACAGAGTTGTGACTATGATAACTAAGTTCCCACTTAGGTGATTTCAAACTTTATTTTATCTTTCTTTGTTTCTGAACTCAGCTTAGGTTTCAAATTTAACTTTACAATTAAACTTAGAGTTAGCATTTCCTACTAGAACTATACTACTTGTTAGTGGTAGTTTGCGAGTACTTAAAGAGTACTCATGGCTTTTGTCCCTGGCTATTTCTATGGCCAGACTATGAAGGAGATTACCAAGATGAAGGACTGCAGGGCGGCTACGATAACTAGGATTATCTCCCATCGTCAGCATTGCATGTGACTCTGAAGATGGACCCCACCGCTACGCTATTTATTCCGCTACTTGATTATACTAAGACTGGATCATGAGATCCTTATTTGTGTAAGACCTTATTTATGGTTTGTAATGGATGATGTACTGTGATATCCAATCTATTATGTCTCGCAAAAATGGTAATCCTGGGATTGCGAGGTATGGCATAACAGGCATCTGGGATTAAAAATCCGGGTGTTGACAAGTTGGTATCAGAGCCATCCTGACCATAGGAGACCCTAGTGAGAATGGACGTCCGAACAAAAACTTAGTTTCAAAAACCAAAGTGAGTATTTATGAAAACTATTTCCTCCCTTACCCTTGGGAATTCTTTATTTCAAAAAAATTCATGTTCCTCCAAAGTCTTACATTACTACATAAAAATTTGACACACTTGATCACTTCACTAACTTTCTCATCCTAAAATATTATAGATGGAAGCTCAATACAACAAGTTCTACCAGTTGGGCAACGGAGGCCAACTGATCTTCGAGAGGGATTTGGATGCACTGTCCGAGTTCTTGGAGCATCCTCATCCAGAATTCCTTGGAGCTCAACTCCCGGGTCCACCAGGAGGAGATTTACAATGGCTAGTGACTGCTAATCTTCGAGGCAAGATAGAAGCACCAGTATCTGGGAGGATTCAGTTCTCAGTGAGAGAGAACAACTGGCTAGATGGATTAGCTAGGGCAATGCATGAATCTCTCGCACGTCTGTGTGCCCTCAGTGTCAACCTCATCCAAGTAACTTGCTTTGTTCACTGTACAAGGCGTGATTCCATGGGAATGCCGCTAGAGATGCCAAGTCACCCAATTCTGAAGCGTCAAGTGGAGAACCTCGACTTCCTACTGTATGACAGACAGAAGGAGTTGGACAATGCTAGAGAGGTCGCCAACAACAACCTCGCCATTGCCGCCCAGAAGGCCCAGACTTTCTCACTGCTAGTCTAGGATCGTCAGTCTCTGCGTCGTCAACACGCCTATCGCGGGGATGATCCCCAGATACCCCAACCGGACAAGAAACAGGGCAGTCGGATCGCGTCTGGCTGGCCAAGTGCAGCCGGACAAGGCAAGCCGGGCCGGCTATTGCATGGTAGCCGGATGGGCAAGAAGAAGCCGACTACAGCACCGTAGCCGAAACCAATCAAGGAGACAGGACAACGTGCGGATCAGTGTGCGGTACGCCCTGTACGACGATAAGACTGGCAACTACTCGACCATACCGAAGACTTTGCGGGGATGACGCAGGAAAAATGGCCCAATGCTGACGACAGGCTCGCACGGCGTCCACTGTGCCTACGACAGCCATACCACTCATACACCGATGGGACATATTGTACCGGATACTGTAGATGACTAGCTGGCTGGGACCCGCCTATGGGGCCCGCCAGCCAGATTGGCCTGTGAGACCGTTGCTTCTCTGCCTATATAAGGAGAGGCAAGACCTCAGTAGAAAGGGTTGGTCTCAGTGCATTTAAGGCAGTAGCTATAGAATACAGCTCGAGGAGCACTTGTAGTTTGTATATCACTCATAGTAGATCGACAGGAGTAGGAGTTTTACCTCACCACGAGGGCTCCGAACCTGGGTACTTCCTTCTTCCTGCTACGCTTGCTTGTATCCAATCCCGCCTATGGACGCTGTCGATAGCTTCCCTGCTAGTCCCCACATCTCTATCTAACCTTCTAAGGTACTACCGTTCCCAATACAACGACAGTTGGCACCCACCGTGGGGCACATGGCTTCGACCGGAGTCACGTTCCGCATGGGACCCCGCACTTCAGCCGGTGAGCGTGTGGCCTCTGGCCTGGTGCTCACGCTCGGCAAGATCGACTGCGTCATCGACAACGCTTCCTGCTTCGCCGGAACCACCTTCCCGGCGAACGGCTCCATCCTACTCTTCGGCGACCTCCCCGTCTATGTCGCCACCGTTCCGGAGCATTTCCCTAGGGAGATCGTCTCTGTCGCGGAGCTGTCGTATCCGGGCGGCAGCACCTTCGTCGCTTCCTGTGGCGTGGAGGTCATGATGGCCGGCTCAAGATCTCACCCCCGCCAACCGCGGGAGCAAGGCGCGGACGAGGGCGGAACCTCCGCGCCTCCGCAGCCTCAGAATCCGGTGGAGGAGGCCATTGATCGACTCCTGATGCCGGTTAACCTCGGGGATAACCCGGAGGAAGCGGAAGCCAACTTCGCCATGGAGAGACAGATCCTCCTCCAGGAGGCCATGGAGTTGGCGGCAACCCGCAAGCAACTCAAGATCACCCGGCGCGAGTATGATCGCGCGCATGGCTTCACTCCGACTACCGTAGAGCCGAGACGGCGTGGCCAGGTGCGGCGCCGAGGCGGTGAGCTGGGCGGAAGAATGGAAAAAGATGGGGAGCCGGATCCCGCGCCCACCCTCATCCGGCCCACCTACAGCACACCCATCAAGAACCTACGCGCGACGCGAGCTGCGGCAGAAGAACTGCCCAACCTGGAGGGAGAGGAGCGAGCCCGCCAGCACGCTCGCGTGTAGGAGCTCCTCCGCATCACGGATGAGCAGGCTGATGCCAACCGGCAGATACAGGAGGACCCCAGCTACTCTAGGGGGAGCAAGCCGCCTGTCAACAGCAAGGGCGCGCCCCGCGACACCCAACATGCGTCCTCCCCTCAGCCGGCTAAGGCCCACAGCAGGCGCCGCAGCTCTGGCAACAAGGGCCAGCCGCGCCAGGAGCAAATGGTGAACAACAGCGCACCGCCTCCCCCTCCATCAACCGGAGCACCAAGACCCGCCGGTTCCCGTCTCTCGGGCTGGGTGGGAGCGCCCAACCCGGATCGTCCGGATGCCCATGACCGCATCGAGATCCTCGCTCAAGCGCGCGTCACGGAGGAAGAAGACTCCACCAGACCGGTTTATTTCGGACCCCGCATCCGGAACGAGCCGTTTCCGGATAAGTTCACCCTGCCCAAGGACACCCCCAAGTACGACAGCAGTATGAAGCCGGAAGACTGGCTGACCGACTATGCTACGGCAGTCCGCATCTCCCATGGGAACAAGCGCACAGCCGTGCGCTACGTCCCTCTTATGCTAACCGGGTCAGCAAGGGCATGGCTCAACAGCCTTGCGCCCAATAGCATCAACGCCTGGCCAGACTTCGAGAAGGTGTTCGTCCGCAACTTCAATGGCACATACAAGCATCTGGGACGCCCACGCGACCTGGCCTTGTGCGTCTAGGGTGACCGCGAGACCGACCGCGAGTACCTCACCAAGTGGACGGAGCTGCGCAACACTTGCGAGGGCATCCTAGAGAGCCATGCCATTAGCTTCTTCATCGAGGGTTTCCGGGAAGGCACCATGCTTCGCCACCGGCTACTGTGTGACGAGCCGAAAACCATGGCGGAGCTCATGACGGTTGCGGAGCAGTACGACACGGCAGATGCCGCCATGAAGAAACCCCTCCGGGTAAACGCTGACGGGCGTCCGACTCCTACGGAGCCGGCTCGCGACCGTCCGAGTAATCAGGCTGGAGAAGCCGGATCCTCTAGACGCCACGGCAACGACAACCGGTTCCATGGGGACCGCCAAGACGGACAACAGAAGCCCCGCTACCACGCGCGACAGGTCAATGCTGTGGAAGGGGCGCCCGACGCGCCGGCTAACGATGCAAGGAGGCAGAAGCCACGGCTCACCTTTGACCAGATGTTTGACGGCCCGTGCAAGTGGCACAGCGGTCCCTTCGAACCGGCTACGCATACCACCCGGAATTGCAGCTAGACTCACCAGCTAAAAGACTAGGGTAGCTAGCCACGTCTCCCCCCGCCCCTCCTGGTGGACCACTGCCACCGGCTAGGGGAGCCGGCAACGATGGTAACAGCGGCAACAACAACAACGGCTACCCCCAGCCGCACGCCGCCTACCACATCTTCGAGACAGAGCTAGACGACAAGCACAGCCGCAGGCGACGCTCCAAGGAGGTCAATGCCATCGTCTCTCCGGTCCCCCAGTACCTGAACTGGTCGGAAACCCCCATCACCTGGAGCCATGAAGACCAGCCGGAGCAGCTGCCGACTCCCGGGGGATACGCCATGGTGCTCGACCCCCTCATCATTTCCAACGCGCGTACCTGCCGTTTCTCTCGCGTCCTCATCGATGGAGGCAGCAGCCTCAACCTCCTTTACCGGTCCTCGCTGGAGAAGCTGGGCATTCGCGAATGCGACATGCCCGACTACCACAACATTCCACGGCGTGCTTCTGGGGCTGGCTTGCGCCCCACTGGGTAAAATCCAGCTGGACGTCATCTTCGGGACCGAGGAGAACTTCCGCCGCGAACCAATCTGGTTCGAGGTGGTAAACCTGACGAGCTCCTACCATGCTCTCCTCGGGCGCCTCGGCCTTGCCAAGTTCATGGCCGTCCCCCACTACGCATACCTCAAGACGAAGATGTCGGGACCCAACGGCGTGATCACCGTCGCCGGCTGCTTCAAGCGGTCGATGGAGTGCGCCTCAGCCGGTTCCAAACTGGCAGAGGCCCTCATCATAGCTGAGGAGAAGCACGTGATCATGCGCAATGTGGCCATGGCCTAGCAGGACATACCGGCTAGCAGCAAACCGGCTGGAGAAGGAGCCTTCTAGCCGGCAAAGGAGACGAAGAGGATCCTGCTCGACCCCTCCGACCCAACCAAGTTTGTCACCATCGGTGCCAACTTGGACAGCAAATAGGAAGGCGCGCTCGTCGACTTCCTCCATGAGAATCGGGACATCTTTGCATGGTCACCCAAGGACATGCCAGGTGTACCGAGGGAGTTCGCCAAGCACTCACTTCATGTGCGGCCGGATGCTAAACCGGTTAAGCAACCTCTACGCCAGTTCGCAGAGGAGAAGAGAAAGATTATCGGGTTCATCATGGAAGTGTACCACCCGGACTGGCTGGCGAACCCAGTCTTGGTGCTGAAGAAGAACAAGACCTGACGCATGTGTATCGACTACACCAGCCTGAACAAGGCGTGCCCGAAAGACCCCTTCGCATTATCCCGTATCAATCAAGTCATCGATTCCACTGCTGGCTGTGATTTGTTGTCTTTTCTAGATTGCTATTCTGGTTAGAATCAGATCTGGTTAAACCCGGCTAATCAGATTAAGACATCATTTATCACCCCCTATAGGGCTTTCTGCTATGTAACCATGCCTTTCGGTCTGAAGAACGCAGGCACTACCTATCAGCGTTGCATGCAGAAGTGCTTGCACTCGCAGATAGGCCGAAATGTGCACGCCTATGCAGATAGACCAAGGAGAAGCGCACCCTCCTCGAAGATCTGGGAGAGACATTTGGCAACCTCCGCCAGTACCAGATGAGGCTGAACCCGGAGAAGTGCATCTTCGGAGTGCGATCCGGTCAGCTGCTCGGTTTCCTCGTATCGCAACAAGGTATCGAGGCAAATCTGGAGAAGATCGCGGCCATCGAGAGGATGCAGCCGCCCAGGAGCCTGCTTGGAGTCCAGAAGTTCACTGGATGCCTGGCATCCCTCAGTCGTTTCGTCAGCCGGCTGGGGGAGAAGGCACTCCCATTGTACCAGGTGATGAAGAAGACGGACAAGGTCTCTTGGACTTCGCAAGCTGATGCCGCATTTCATGACCTCAAGCGCATGCTGTCCACAGCGCCGGTTCTAGCAACACCGGCTAGCAAGGAGCCGATGTTGCTATATATAGCAGCCATCAGCCGGGTCATCAGCGTCGTCCTGGTGGTGGAGCGCCTCGAGGAAGGCAAGGATCAGCTGGTTCAGAGGCCCGTCTACTACCTCAGCGAGGTCCTCTCCCTCTCCAAGCAGAACTACCCCCACTACCAGAAGATGTGCTACGATGTTTACCTGGCATACAAGAAGCTCAAGCACTACTTCCAGGAACATCTGATTAAGGTCGTGTGCACCGCACCCCTTTCGGAAATCATCGGCAACAAGGACGCCACCGGCCGAGTCGCCAAGTGAGCCATTGAGCTCGCTACCTACTCCATCCAGGATGAGCCCCGACTCACGATCAAGTTGCAGGCGCTAGCGGACTTCCTCGTCGACTGGGAGGAAACCCAGTACTTCCCACCGGTTCCGGACTCGGACCACTAGAAGATGCACTTCGACGGGTCGAAGATGCTCGGGGGCTTGGGAGCCAGCATCGTGCTTACCTCGCCCAAGGGAGACCGGCTGGAGTACGTCCTGCAGATCCACTTCAAGGCCTCCAACAACATAGCCGAATACGAGGCACTGGCGCACGGACTCCGGCTAGCCAAGGAGATTGGTATCAACCGGATCCTCTGCTTCGGCGATTCGGATCTGGTGGTGCAGCAAGTATCCGGAGAATGGGACGCCCGTGATGCAAACATGGCCCTTTACCGGTTCTACATCCAGAAGCTCAGTGCCTCCTTCGACGGGTGCGGATTTCATCACGTCCCTTGCGCCAATAACGAGGCAGCTGATTCGCTCGCTCGAATCGGATCCACCAGGCAGGCGATCCCACCCGGGGTCTCCTTGGAGCACCTGCGCAAGCCCTCCATCAACCCGTCACCCGAGTCGGATCCCATCATATGGGCAGGGAGCGCTTCGGCTCACGGGGCGACAGAAGCAGAGCCGGCAGAACCTCCAAAGAAGAAGGCCCGCACCAACTCCGGCAAGGCAGTGCCCCACGGCTCACAAGACCCGGGGGCTGCCGACTCGTCAAGCGGCTCGGGGGCTGCCGTCCCGAGTACCTCATCCAGACGCCCCCCCGACGACCATCAATCGGAGAGCGGGAGCATCCTCGTCATTCGGGAAGTGCCATCCTGGGCACAACCCTTCATGAACTACATCGCCAACGGGGAGCTTCCGGATGACGAGGTGGAGGCCAGGCAAATCCGGCGCCGCGTGCACACGTACACCATCATCAACAAAGAACTGTACAAGCACAGCGTATCCGGCATCCTCCAAAGGTGTGTCGATGTGGACACGGGCTACCGGCTACTCAAGGACATCCACCAGGGCGAGTGCAGGCACCACGCTTTGTCAAGGGTAATAGTCGCCAAGGCGTTTCACCATGGTTTCTATTGGCCCACCGCCCTCGAGGACGTCGAACAGCTAGTCCGCGCGTGCAATGGGTGCTAGCGCTTCGGGCAACTCAGGCACATGTCGACTTTGGTGCTCAAGACCATACCGATTACCTGGCCCTTCACGATTTGGGGCCTCGACATGGTCGGTCCCTTCAAGCGAGCGCGCGCAGGCATGACCCATCTGCTGGTGGCGATGGACAAATTTACAAAGTGGATCGAGGCCAAGCCCATCCGGAAGCTAGACGGGGCAACGGTCGTCACCTTCTTCACCGACATCATCAATCGGTTCGGCTACACCAACAACATCATCACCGACATTGGCACGAACTTCGCCAAGGGGACCTTCGCCCGATTCTGCAGCAACAAGGGCATCCGGCTAGACCTTGCCTCCGTCGCGCACCCGCAGTCCAATGGGCAAGTCGAAAGGGCAAACGGCTTAGTGCTGGCCGGCAACAAGCCGTGCCTCATCGAGTCGTTGGAGCGGTCACCCGGATGCTGGATCGAGGAGCTTCCGGCTGTATGGAGCCTCCGCACCATGCTGAATAGATCAACTGGCTTCACCCCGTTCTTCCTGGTCTACGGATCGGAAGCCGTCCTCTCCACAGTTATCAAGTTCGACTCCCTGCGCAAGCTCCTTTATGACGAAAAGGCCAACCAAGAGGCGCGGGAGGATGGCGTGGACCTCCTTGAGGAGGCCCGCGAGCTGGCATTGTCCAGGTCGGCCCTATACCAGCAGCGACTACGCCGCTACCATTCAGGCCGGATCCGCCCAATCGTGTTTCGCGAGGGCGACCTGGTCCTCTGGCTGGTACAAGACACAAAGGGCATGCACAAGCTATCGCCACCCTGGGAGGGCCCCTTCATCGTTAGACGGCCGCTGCCCAACGACTCCTACTACCTCATCGACGTGCAGTAGCCGTGCAAGAACAAGATGGACAAATCGGACGAGGAGACCGAGCTTCCCTGGAACGCGGCTTTGCTGCGCCAGTTTTACACCTAGTCAACAAACAGTGTATGTATCCCGCAAACCCTATGAATGAAAATGCGGACCCCTACGAGATGCTCGGGGGCTCCTTGCTAGAAATGTGTTTGCATCTGTTTTCCGGTTCTGATTTTCTGGCTCCGGCAACCCCTACCCGGGGCTTGCCAGCTGGCCCGACCTGCTAAGTCAACAAACCGGACGAGTAATGTCCGATGATGTCAGAGGCCCACTCTTCGTCTCAGCTACAGACTGCAACCCGGCTGTCCGGCTAGCAAGAGCAAAAGCCCGAGGCATCCCACATGAAAAACGGGGAGGAGACGCGACAGATCGGGCGTCCCGGCCTCGCAACTAGCTTAAGACAATCCGGCTGCTAAGCCATTAGTACCGTGCGCGATGTACCGTCAGCTCCCTTCGATTCCGGCTGTAGACCGCAACTCGGCTGCCCGGCAAGGATGCAGCGAAAACAGCAGAGCACATGGCAAAGCGACCAAGTGTCTAGAAAGGCGCAAGCTAGTTTTCAAAAACAAATCCGCCTCCCGGCAACAGTTTAGCAGACTAACCTATTAACATGTGAGAATGTATGTGTATGTATATTCTTGTACGACTACTTCGAGTTGAAATTCGAGAATAAAAGAGAAGAAGATTCGAAGTCCTTGCCTTCATCAAGCGCTCCGAATCTCGGGGGCTACAACCACTGGGTGCGCTCGCGCGCCCCCAGTGGAATCTTGTAGTTTCCTGACCGGCTAAGGGCGTTTAGCCGGGCGTTCGGAGCCCAGGTGAGGGCAAGGGCAGGAGCAAGAGGAAGACAAGGAAGATTCGAAGTACCTGGCTACGCTAGCTACTCCGAATCTCGGGGGCTACACCCAGTGGGTGCGCTCACGTGCCCCCACTAGAATGTTAGTTCCCCCGGCTGAAGGTGTTCAGCCAGTGGAAGCAACCGACTATGATGCGTCTAGTCGGATAAAGTTAGAGGATTTGGGAAAAGAAGGAATATTCGAAGTACCTGGCTACGCCAGCTACTCCGAATCTCGGGGGCTACACCCAGTGGGTGCGCTAGAGCGCCCCCACTAGAGGTGCAGTTCCCCCAGCTAAAGGCGTGTAGCCAAGCGAAGTCAGCCGGATAAAGTCAATCGGCGAAATATTGAAAGAATATGCAAAACACATAAGTTGAAGGGAAACCAAGCTAGTTCAGAATCAACACTAAAAGGAAAGGAGGAGACGAAACTCCCATAAGTTTACCCGGTGCCAGAGCTAGCCGGTACAGACAGACGAGTTTCAAGGCAAAACAAGACAAACAAATACACCCGGCATCCCGGGGCAATAACTAAGCGGCAAGACCCTTGCCGTGCGGAGCGCTTTGGCTAGCGGTAGCCTCAAGCGGAGGAGGAGGCGCGGTGCTCGACCCGGTTCCGGCGACCGCAGCCGGTTGCGTCGAGGTTTCCGCATCCGGAGTACCGACGGACTCCGAGTCGGTGAGCACCTCGTCGGGATCCACATAGTCGGCGATCTTGATGGCGGAGCCTCAGAGCTTCGGATGAGCCTGGCGGATGGCGGCAAGGTCGGCGCCGGCGCAGAAGCCTTCGTCGATCTTCTCGACACGGGCATCCTTGTACCATGAGAGCATGAGGGCCAGAGCCATCTCCGCTCCGGCTCGTGCCGCCAAGTCCTGTAGCCGGTCCACCACAGCCGGCACCTCCCCCACCTTCGCAGATAGCTGCGCCATCGTCTCCGGGACCGGAGCATCCGACCACAGAAACGAGAAGATAGCCTGCGCCGCTTGGCGGAGCTTGGCAGCCTCCTCACCGAGAAGAATGACGAGCTCCTGGGCCGTCGGCTGTGCTCCTGACCAGTTCTCCTGCAGCCCGTTGTACGCTAGCAGGTCTATGCCGGGATAAAATGCTGTCAGAAAAAAGATAGTCAGATCCGGCTACCGGATCCGGAAAGACAGAGGAGACAAAAAAAGGGAACTTACCCTTAGCCGTGTGACCGACTTGCATCAGTTCCTCCACCAAGGCCTCTCCTTCGTCGCTAGCCGTTTGATCTCCTTCTCTTGATCCTTGTTCTGGGCCTCGAGAAGGTTGAAGGCTTCGATCCGGCTGGCGAGCGAGGCGTCGTGCTCTTTGACGGTGGCCTCCAGACCGTCCACCTTCGCGTGCTAATTCTTGTTCTGCAGCCGCAGAGTGGAGTTGGACTTGCTCAACCGGTCATTCGCTTTCTTCAAGCGATCGATCTCGTGTTGAGCTCATACGAGGATAGCTGCGACAAAGCCGGCTATCAGCAAAAAAAAATCCGGCTGAGGTAAACTTACTCTGGGAAGTCCCGTTGGTAGCAGCGAGCTTCTGCTCCAGGGACCGGTTCCCACCGGCTACGGCCTCCAGCAGCCAGATCTCCTTCACTGCCAGTTCGAGGGTGGCGGCGAGATCTATCAGCGAGGAGGCGGAGGAGGCGTCGTCATCCACGGCGTTGGCGGCCAGGGACTCCTTCACGGCAACCACCGTTGTCCTCCACTCCTCCCCCGGCTCGTCCTCGGAGTTGTCATCACCGACAACCACGAGCTCCTTGCCGGTTGCTGCCCCCCGCGTTCCCGCAGAAGAGCCGCCCGGCTGAGGACCCTCTGCTTCCGGCTAGGCCACCACGTCCGGCTAGGGACCCTCCGCTCTGGCTGAGGCAGCCGGTTCGGCTCTAGGTGGCGGCAGAGGCGGCGCCTCGGAAGAAGAAGGGGCAGAGACGGATGTGGCCGGCGCGTGAGGTGGCGACCCGGTCGGCGCTCGCGTCGGGCTCGTGGCTCCAAAGGAGACCAGCGCGCTAAAGAGACAGAAGAAGAGAAGGAGGAAAAAGAAGCAACTAAGCCAAAGGCAACCAAGAGAAGCAGAAATGGTAAGAGCGCCCGGAGAAGAACTTACCCCTGTACCACCGGGGGCGGCCCTTTCTTCCGGCCAAGACGGCTCGGGGGAAGGACGCTGGTCCGGCTCCTCCACGGAAGGCCGGCTGGCGCTGGAACGGCTGGAGCCGCTCCCGCCAATGCCAGACTGGCTGGAGTCGCCGTCCGTCGCGAGGCGGCGTGCCGGATCAGGGGACGACGCAGTGTAACATCCCAAAACTTTAATCCAAGGCTATTAAGATCCAAGTCATCAAAATTTAGGGTTAACAAGAACTTTTCCAATTAAAATTATTAAAGCATTCATATGTGTGTGCATTTAAATAGGAGTTGTTTTGAATTGCCATGATTAAGTGATCCATTGCTTGTAAAATGATTCTTAGGTGAAATAAATATCATCTAGATCATTCCCAAACAAATCCCAAAGAAAAACAAATCAAAATGAATAAAATAACCAAATGATCATTTGTGCCATTTTAATCAACATACCTACTTTGGCTATTCCTAGAACTCAATTATTAACAGAGATAAATATGGATCTTTGCACCCCTTGCTAGTACATGTAATGATGTACCAAGGCCCACTTTGTGATCTGCCAAAAACTTTCAAACACTAATTTTAAATGGCAATTGAAAATTGAATGTAGTTCATATGGGAAGATCCGACTTATTCAAAAACCACTCAAATGAGCTCCATTTTTAAATCCCAAGCAACCACAGAGGCTTAAGCATGTGTATAGCAAACCCACCAAAATTCATCCAAAAATTCCAAACTTGAGTTCATGCGGACATTGTGTCGAACACCTGGCAGGCATGAATCACACTCTAACTCTAGCTCACTGTTTCTACACAGTTCTACCACCCATTTGACCTCAATTTACTCCCTATGTCCCTCCTAGCTCTAACCAAAGCCTAATCACCCCACCCCCTTGTCCCTAGCAGTAGTACCACGCCACCCCGAGGACATGCTCGCCGGCCAACCTTGCCAACGCAGCAGCAGACCGCCAACCCCTCTCCGCCGCTCCAGGAAGCACGGTGTGACCTCACCACCGCCCACGGTCCACCCCACGGCCACTTCTAGCCACTGGACCACTCCCCAGCCTTGCCGCCCATTCTCTCTGCGAGCTCGCCAGAGCGCGTTAGCCGCCAGCACGCCACTGACCGCCCCTCGACCCAATACCATGCACGTCGCTCCACCTCGACCCCAGCATCCCGCCAGACATGGCCGTGCGCCGCCGCGCGACCCATAGTCGATGTGCACCGTGTCTAGCACCGCCTCTGTCTCCTAGAGCGCGGGATGCTCCCAACCAAACGCCACCACCCCTAGCCAAGCATTTAAGCCGTAGAGCACCGTCAGGAGGCAGGCCACCGTCCCCTACCTCAAGCCACGCCGCTAGCACGCTGTGCAGCCCTCGCCGGAGTCGCCAGCCCATCCCTTTCAGTCGCCTCGTCGAGCTATAAATAGAGGCCACCCCAGCACAAACTCCTCACACCATTCCACTCCCCTCTCCTCACTGGTCCTTCCCCACCTCTCGCTAGAGCCGCTTGAGCCTTGGTTTGCTGGAATTTTGCCGGAGGAGCCCGCTATAGAGGAGGAGAAGGCGCCAACGATTTCGTCCACCCCAGGAGCTGTCGTGACCACCCCTGAGCCCGCCGTCGACAGCATGTTCGATCGCCGCCATCGCCGCCGTAGTTGGAGCCTTGGTATGCCCCCTGAGCACCCCAACCGAGCCGCTAGGGTTAGACCTCGCCGGCGACCTGTCCGTCGTCGATGACAAGCCACAACCAGAGATCCCCCTTCTAATCTAACGACCCACATCGCCCTGTACCGCTTCGCGTGAAAAGAGCCGCTGACCGGTGGACCCCCTCTATCAGATGTTCTCTGTGTCGTGGAACGCCACTGGGCCGGCCCGTTTTCTTTCCCGCGTGACCCATTTAATTCAAACTTAGATTTTTCTTTTTAGTTTTGAACTTAGTTCTGTCCCCTAGTTTGAAAATCAATTCAGAGAGATTTACAAATCCAAATGGAGTGATTCAAATTGTGTTAGAAAGCTACTGAAAAGATCTATCCAAGCCCCTTGGATTTAATTCATTTAGAGTTAGAGATCTCTCCTAGTAAAAATAATAAGACAGAAGCTTTTGCACATTCAAACATTTTTATAAAATCAACCAAAATAGCTTTTGAGTTGATTCCAACTGTCAAATATCATACTTAACCATACCTATCTGAATATATAATAATATTAAGGTTTACATGCAGTGACTTTGGACAAGTACCAAAATAATGCTATGTAGGCATTTATAGTCACTATAAATCATTAAATAATAAACTTAAACTTAAGTAAATGTGATCCAACCTTTAAATCACATTCCCACATGTTAGAATATGTGGTGATGACATGTGTCCACCTGATCACATATTTTAAGTGGTGAATATTAAATCTTAGTTATTTTTCAATGAGTAGAAATTACTTTTCTTAAATAAAAAGAATGAAGCTAGTAATAAAACTTGTGATGTTTGTGATGATAATAGATCATCAAATGTGTGCCTTATAATGCTAAGTAGCCTAGTTAAGTATTGCTTGGTGATTGTGTACTCCGTATGTGTTTATAGACGATAGTACCGACCAAGCTTTCGAGGAGGAGGAGTGCTATCAAGAGGAGGAAGAAAACTTCAACCACTGCACCAACCAAGGCAAGCCACCATGAACAATGAAAGCTAACCCTTGCAATCTAGATAACCCAAGTAAAGACATTAGACATTCTTTAGTTATACCACTTTGACTATTACTTACCCCAAGTATTATTTCCAAGCTCTACTTCCTTTACTTTTACCAAAGTCCTTTACTTGTTTTGAAGGTAGCATAAAGAGTATAAAACTTGACCTATTTAGAAAACTTTAGATGTCATTCTATGGCATGAGATTGATCCCATCTTTCCACCTTAGTGAACACTCTTAACTTAGTAGTTTAGAGTTAGATAAAAACTTGAGTCACTTTAGATGGGAACACTTGGTGAAAATGAATTGAGAAAACCTTGGAATGATGAGTCATTCTATTGAGATGTTTTGACATGTGTTGAGAAACACAAATGGTTGATGATGATGAAAATGTTGAGGCATGAGCCTTAACCCTTTTTACAAAAACTGGTGGTTGGATCCGGATGCGATACCATTCCAAATTTACCGTACAACCACAATACCTGAACTGGGTAAGGCTTAGCCGGAAGTTTATATGCATTAGTATTAGTTCCCTCACGGGAGAGGTTTGAGCCGAGGCTACCTCTCAATGTTGTCCACCTATGCAGTGCCCAAGATGATAGATGGTCATGGGTGGGAGGCATGCTCATAGGCAAGGTGCTTATACTAGGGTGTGTAAAGGAAAGGTTATGTTTGATTATCTTCATACTAAGTATGATGATTCAGGGCTATCCCTGACAGATGTATCGAATCTTGTGGTGAAAGTGTACCACCTCTGCAGAGTGTCAAACTATTCGAATAGCCGCGTCCGCGGTTATGGACAGTTGGAGTGGCCATATTGTTTCGTTGTCAGATGTTTTCAAAATAACTTATGAAATGAATGATGAATCTTGACTTAACCACAACAGGGTTGTGACTATGACACTAGCTTCCCTACTTAAGTGATTCTAGAACTTTACTTTATCTTTCTTTGTTTCTGAACTCAGCTTAGGTTTCAAACTTAACTTTATAGTTAAACTTAGAGTTAGCACATTACATTAGAACTATATTACTTGCTAGTGGTAGTTTGCGAGTACTTAAAGAGTACTCATGGATTTTGTCCCTGGCTATTCCTATGGCCAGACTATGAAGGAGACTACCAAGATGATGGCCAGTAGGACGGCTATGATAACTAGGACTATCTGCCTTCGTCAGCATTGCCTGTGCCCCTGAAGATGGACCCCACCACTACGCTTATTATTTATTCCGCTGCTTGTCGTATTAAGACTGGATCATGAGATCCTTATTTGTGTAAGACCTTATTTATGGTTTGTAATGGATGATGTACTGTGATATCCAATCTGTTATGTCTCGCAAAAATTGTAATCCTAGGATTGCGATGAATGACATAACAAGCATCTGGGATTGAAAATCCGGGTGTTAACAAGTTGGTATCAGAGCCATCCTAACCATAGGAGACCCTAGTTAGAATGGATGTCCGAACAAAAACTTAACTTCCAAACCAAAGTGAGTATTTATGAAAAACTATTTCCTCTCTTATCCTTGGGAATTCCTTCTTTCTCAAAAATTCATATTCCTCAAAATCCTTACATTACTGCTTAAAATTTGACACACTTGATCACTTCACTAATTTTCTCATCCTTAATTCTTGTAGATGGAGACTCAGTTCAGCAAGTTCTACCAGTTGGGAAACGGAGGTCAGCTGATCTTCGAGAGGGATCTGGATTCACTGTCGGAGTTATTGGGACGCCCACATCCGGAGTTTCTTGGAGCTCAACTTCTAGGACCCCTAGAAGGAGATTTACAATGGCTAGTCACCGCTGATCTTCGAGGAAGCATAGAAGCACCAACGTCCGGGAGGATCCAGTTCTCCATAAGAGAGAACAACTGGCTAGATGGATTAGCCAGGGCAATGCATGAAGCTCTCGCACGTCTATGTGCCCTTAGTGTCAACCAACTCCAAGGAACCCATTTTTCTCACTATGCAAGACGTGACTTCACGGGAATGCCGATGGAGATGCCCAGTCACCCAGAGCTGAAGCGTCAAGTGGAGAACCTTGACTTCCTGCTGTACGATCGTCAGAAGGAGTTGGACAATGCTAGGGATTTTGCCAACCACAACCGTGCCATTGCCGCCTAGAAGGTCCAGACTTTCTCACTGCTTGTCAAGGACCGTCAATCTCTTCGCCTCCAGCGCAAAAAGAAGGATCGCACCATCGCCCGTCTTTGCAAGAAGGTGGCCGACCTTGAGAAGATCGTCAAGGAGCAAGAAGCTCAGCTTGCAGCAAAGGAGGAAGAAGAGGAGGGTGAAGACATCCAGGGAGACATGGATTCCTACCTCAGCAATGATGATGAGTTTCTGGAGGAGGATGTTGTGGACTTCTATACGGACGATGAGGACTCCGACTTCATCGACGATGAGTAGATGCACTAGAGCACTGTCGTAGCATGAGATGTATCGGTCCCACTGTATCATAGCTTGCAGAATGGTTCTTCAAACCATCTGCTTTCCTTTGTTGTCGTGGTGTGTGTTTGTATCATGTGCTTGTTTGAATGAATGAAATGAAGTTAGTTGCAAAACCTGAGTCAAACTCAAAGTTTTAGCTTGAAACCAAAACCATGAACCTTAGAACTTTCCCTCTTACCCCTTTATCTACCTCAATCTTCATATGACTCGTGCAAACCAAGGAGGGAGCAGCTCATCGCAAGACCCAATGCTGCAGATCTTGCAGAATCTCATCGTAGACAGAGAAGCAAGCAGGGCAGAGCGCCAAGCTAATATAGCAACACTGCAACAGATCGCCCAGATAGCTCTCAACAACCAAGGGCATGGAAATCAGGATCATCAAGGATCCAAGCTAAAGAACTTCCAGAATACTAATCCCCCAATCTTTAGCACTTCAGAGAACCCATTAGATGAAGATGACTAGTTACAAACGATGGAGAACAATCTAGAAGTAGCCAGAGTTGATGACAACGAGAATGTTCTCTTTACCACCCACTACTTGGCAGGAGATGCAAGAGCATGGTGGAACAGTATCCGCCTGATGAACCATGGGCAAGTGATGACATGGGAAGCCTTCAAGATCAAGTTCAGCCGCACCCACGTGCCGCAGGGCTTAGTCACCAGAATGAGGGATGAATTCAGAGAGTTGAAGCAAGGCAGAATGATGGTGGTGGAGTACCGTGACAGATTCCTGTCACTTGCCAGATATGCACCTGATGAGATCAACACGGAAGCCAAGAAGGAGAGATTCCTGAACGGACTGCATGATGAGATGCAGACTGTCCTCATCAACATCCGCTTCGAGGATCTTGAAGAGCTAGTCGACTCTGCCATTCAGATGGAAGGGAAGATTAACCAGGCAAATGACAACCGCAAACGTCATATGATGCAGCAATCTGGATCCAGCAGTCACCAGAAGTACCGTCCCAACCCCTCACCAGGATATGCATCAAGGAACAATCGACCCCCAATGTCTCGCCCAAGCTACCCCAACCATAGCAGAGGCAATGTGAAGTCCGGAGGAAACAACAACAACTCCGGTAACCTCAACAATTTCAACCGTGTACCTCCCAAGAACAACAACAACAACAACAACACTGCACCCAGAACTGGCAGCAATGCTGTGCCCGTCACAGCAAAGGACAAGTCCCAGCTCACATGTTTCGAGTGTGGAGTAAAGGGCCACTATTCCAATGAGTGTCCCAAGAAGGCTGCTGCCACTGCAAATGTGAATGCCCCAGCTCAACAACAGCGTCATGTTCAACCAGGAAGAAGATTTGCCCTAGGGAACCCTCACAACCGCAACAACCATCTCTTCCACATGAACGCCGAAGAAGCCGAAGAAGTGCCAGATGTAGTGCTGGGTATGTTTTCTGTCAACTCAGTTTTAGCAAGGGCATTGTTTGATTTGGGAGCATCGCATTCATTTGTCACTGAAGAATTTGCATGCATTAGTAAGATTCACCCAACCAACCTAAAGCATGTCATGATAGTTCAAATCCCCGGATCAACTACAAAAGCTAGAAAAATTTGCAAAGATGTACCTATCAGAATACATGGGATAGATTTTTATGCCAACCTAATAGTACTTGGAACCAAAGGATTGGAAGTAGTACTAGGTATGACTGGATGTCAAGGCATAAAGGAATGATATTCTATGCAAAGAAAGCCATCACCATGACCAGTAGCTCTGGAGTAACAGTAGAGCATATATCTGAAACCTTACCCCGTCAATTCAAGTGCAACAAGAGTCTAGCCCTACCCACCATAGACCAAGTCAGAGTAGTCTGTGAATACCCCGACGTATTCCCAGATGAATTGCCAGGTATGCCCCCGGATAAGGATATTGAGTTCATTATCGAACTAATCCCCAGAACCGGACCCATAGCCCAGAGACCCTATAGCATGAACCCCTCAGAGTTAGTAGAGTTGAAGAAGCAGTTAGATGCCATGTTAGCAACATGCTTGATTCAACCAAGCGCATCGCCATGGAGATCACCAGTGTTATTTCTCGATAAGAAAGATGGAGGCAACCGTTTGTGCACAGATTACCGAAAACTGAATGACGTCACCATCAAGAACAAGTACCCCTTGCCCAAGATAGAGGATCTATTTGATCAGTTGTCTGGAGCCCATGTATGCTCAAAGATTGATCTTAGGACTGGTTATCACCAACTTAAGATTCGTGCAACGGATATTCCAAAGACCGCCTTCACTACTCGTTATGGTTTGTACGAGTATACAGTTATGTCTTTTGGATTAACCAATGCCCCTACTTATTTCATGAATCTCATGAATAAGATCTTTATGGATTTCCTAGATAAGTTTGTAGTTGTGTTCATCGACGATATCCTTATCTATTCCAAGTCAGAAGAAAAGCATGAGCAGCACCTGAGAATCATCCTAGAAACCCTGAGAGAACATAAGTTATATGCCAAGTTCAGCAAGTGTGAGTTTTGGCTAAAAGAAGTAGGATTCCTAGGACATATTGTGTCTGCCGGAGGAGTCTCTGTTGATCCCACCAAGATCAGAGATGTCGAAGCATGGGAAGCCCCAACCACTCAAACCCAAGTCCGTGCATTCCTCAGATTAGCGGGATACTACCGCAAGTTCGTCGAAGGATTTTCAAGCATCGCCAGACCCATGACCCAATTGTTGAAGAAGGACAAGAAATTTGAATGGACTGACAAATGCGAAGCCAGTTTCCAAGAGCTGAAGAAGAGATTGATATCAGCCCCAATATTGATCATGCCAGACATCAAGAAGCCGTTTGATGTATATTGTGATGCATCCAAGATTGGCCTAGGATGTGTGTTGATGCAAGAAGGCAAAGTCATCGCGTATCTGTCTCAACAACTGAAGCAGCATGAGCAGAACTATCTGACCCATGATCTTGAACTAGCAGCCATAGTTTTGGCATTAAAGACATGGCGTCATTATCCGATGGGTAATCGCTGTGAGATTTACTCAGATCACAAAAGCTTGAAGTATATTTTCACTTAGAAGGAGCTGAATATGAGGCAAAGGAGATGGATAGAGTTAATCAAGGATTATGACCTTGACATTCACTACCACCCCGACAAAGCCAATGTGGTAGCGGGTGCTCTTAGCAGATTGCCGTGTAGGCTAAATACCATGATCAAGGAGAAGCAACCCAGTTTGTATGAGGAGTTGGAGCAGTTTAGCACTGAGATAGTTAGCAAAGGATTCTTAGCTAGCATTGAACTTCAACCCACATTGATTAGCCAAATCAAGGAAGCCTAGAAGGGAAATGAAAGTATCGACAGAATCAAACATCGTATAAGTACAGGAAAGGTACCTGGATTCACGGAAGACGAAGAAGGAGTTATGTGGTACAAAGGACGTATCTGTGTGCCAGCAGATTCGGAGCTAAAGCAAGTTATCATGCAGGAAGCTCATGATACTCTTTATTCTATCCACCCCGGAGGAGATCAGAAGCTACATCGCCAAGTGTGATATCTGTCAGAGAGTCAAAGCAGAACATCAGAGACCCACAGGACTGTTGCAACCATTGTAGATTCTGGAATGGAAATGGGATTCCGTCGGAATGGACTTTATCACCGGTTTGCCTACTTCTAGTAGGGGAAATGACTTAATCTGGGTCATTGTTGATAGACTGTCCAAGGTAGCTCATTTTATACCTGTCAAGACAACCTACCAGAGTTCGAAGCTAGCGGAACTGTATATTGCCAGAATTGTTAGTCTGCATGGAACCCCCAAGACGATAGTATCAGATCGAGGAACCCAATTTACCTCGAGATTTTGGTAGAAAGTCCAGGAAGGATTAGGAACCAAGTTGAATTTCAGCACCGCTTATCACCCGCAAACCGATGGACAGACTGAGAGAGTCAACCAAATCCTAGAGGATATGTTGAGAGCTTGTGTGTTGGAATATGGATCAAAATGGTAAGATTGTCTGCCTTTCGCAGAATTCTGATACAACAACAGTTATCAAGCCAGTTTACAGATGGCACCATTTGAGTTCATGTACAGAAGAAAGTGTCGTACCCCTTTGAATTGGTCGCAAGTAGGAGAGAGTCAGATTTTCGGATACGACATTCTCCGAGAAGCTGAAGAGAAAGTTCACAAAGTCCGTGAGCACCTCAAGACAGCCCAATCTAGACAGAAGAGCTATGCCGACAAGAGAAGGAGAGACCTGACTTTCAATGTCGGAGATTTTGTATATCTCAAGGTTTCGCCATTGAAGGGAACCCCACGTTTTAGTCTGAAAGGGAAGTTAGCCCCCAGGTATATCGGACCCTTCAAGATTCTGAATTGTCGAGGAGAAGTATCGTATCAACTGGAACTTCCTGAAGAGATGTCTGCCATCCACAATGTGTTTCATATCTCGTTACTTCGCAAATGCTTGGAAGTGCCGGAGAAGACTGAAGTTTTCAAGAACATCGATCACCGAGCTATTGATATCAACAAGGACCTGACATATCGTGAAGTGCCCATCCATATCTTGGAAGAAGCCTACAGAACCACCAGGACCAGGAGTATCAGATTTCTCAAGATTCAATGGAGCAACCATACCGAAGAGGAAGCCACTTGGGAGCGAGAAGATTACATTAGGACGGAGTTCCCAGATCTCTTTAGTTCCTAGTTTTCTTTCTTAAATCTCGAGACGAGATTTTTGTTTAACGGAGGAAGGTTTGTAACATCCCAAAACTTTAATCCAAGTGATCAAGATCAAATCTACCCAATTTAGGGTTAACAAAAACTTTTTCTATTTAAAAATCTTTAAGCATTCATATGTGTATGCATTTAAAGTAGGAGTTGTTTGAAATGCCATGATTGAGTGATCTATTGATTGTAAAATGACTCTAAGGTGAATTACACATCATCTGGATCATCCCCAAGCAAATCGCGAAGAAAAATAAAGCAAAAAGGAGTAATTAAGCAAATGATCACTTTTGCCATTTTAATCACCTAGCCTACTTTGGCTATTCCTAGCACTCAAATCTTAACAGACTTAATTGTGGATCTTTGCACCCCTTGCTAGTACAAGTAGTGATGTACCAAGGCCCACTTTGTTTCATCCCAAAAACTTTCAAACTCTAAATTTAAATGACATTTGAAAATTGAATGTAGTTCATATGTATAGATCACACTTTTGCAAAAACCACTCAAATGAATTCCATTTAACAAATCCTAGCAACCACAGTCTACCAAGCATAAGATCAAAGCACCCACCAAAAATCTTTCAAAAATTCAAAACTTTTCTTCATGCGGCCATTGTGTCGAATAAGTGGCAGGCAGAAATCAGCTGGCCTAACTAACACTGCTGCTAGTTAAGCCCTTGTCCCCCTCTAGACCCTCTCATCCCTCCTCTGTCCCCCCTGACCCTAACTAAGACCAGACCAGCACTACCCCTTCCCTGCAGCACCAGTGCAGCGCCGCCACATTATGGTCATCACTGGCCAGAAGCGGGCAACGTGCCAGCGACCATGCCGCGTTGTTCCAGCATGCCCTCTAGCTCCGCCCAACCCTACCGCACCTCACTGCCCCTTCCCCAAGACCATCCAGGCCTTGGACCACCTCAGCACCGTGCCGCCCTTTCTCTCTGCGAGCAGCCAGAGCGTGCCAGAGCACGATCGCCGCCAGCACGCAGAAGACCACGCCTCGACACCAAATCGCGCACGCCGCTCCGCCTTGAACCCAGCAACTCACCAGACACGGTCGTGCACCGCCGTGCGACCCATAGTTGCCATGATCGCTGTCGAGCATCGCCTATGTCTCCTAGAGCGCGGGAAGCCCCTGACAGTTAGGCACCGCCCCTAGCTGTGCCATTGCGCCGTATAGGACCGCCAGCAGACCGCCCACCATCCACCTACCTCGCCCACGTCGGTAGCCCCCTGTACCGCCCTCACCAGAGACACCTGCCCACACTCGTCGGTCCCCTCGTCGAGCCTATATAAGGAGATCTCCCCCGCACCATCTCTTCACACCATTCCACTCCCCTCTCTCCACTAAACATTTCCCCTCTCTCGCCAGAGCCGCTCGAGCCGCCGTTCGCCGGAATTGCACCGGAGGAAGCTGCTGCAGAGGAGGAGACGTGCTCCTCGATTCTGTCCACCTCAGCCCCTGCCGCGACCTCTCCTGAGCTCGTCGTCGTCCACTAGTTCGTTTTCTCGCCTCGCCGCACTAGCTGAAGCCCTGGTACGTCCCTAGTAGACCCCCACCGGCCGTTTAGGGTTCAGTCTAGCCGGCGACGAGTCTGTCGTCGACGACGACCGTGAGCCGTTGATCTGCATTCTAATCGTGTGGCCCAGATCGCCCCATACCATTTCGGGTTTTAAGTGTCGCTGACATGCAGACCCCCCTTGTCAGTCGCCCTCTGTGCTGTTGAGCGTCACTGGGCTGGCCCGTTTGTTTTCCCGTGCTAGCCCACATATTCAAATAGGTGTTTTTCTATTTAGACTTAGAATCAACTCTGTCCCTTAGTTTAAAAATCATTTCAGGAAGATTTACTAAACCAAATTGAGTGATTCCAATTTTGTTGGAAAGCTACTAAAAATATCTATCCAAGCCCGTTGGATTTAAATCTTTTAGAATTAGAGATCTCTCCTAGTTAAAATAACAAAACAGAAGCTTTTGCACATTCAAACATTTTTATAAAATCGACCATATTAGTTTTTGAGTTGATTCCAACTCTCAAAAATCACATTTAACCATACCTATCTGAATATGTAATAATATTAAGGTTTGCATGCAGTGACTTTGTACTAGTACCAAAATAATGCTATATAGGCATTTCTAGTCACTTTAAACCATTAATTATTAAACTTAAACTTATTAAAATATGATCCAACCTTTAAATCACATTCCCATGTGTTAGAATATGTGGTGATGACATGTGTCCACATGATCCCATATTTTAAATGGAGAATATTAAACCTTAGTTAATTTCAATGAGTAGAAATTACTTTTCTCAAATAAAATAAATGAAACTAGTTCAGTAAACCTTGTGATGCTTGTGATGATAATAGATCATCAAATGTGTGTCTTAGTGTGCTAAGTAGACTAGTTAAGTATTGTTTGGTGATTGTGTATCCCGTATGTATTTATAGATGATAGTACCGACCAAGCTTACGAGGAGGAGGAGTTCTACCAAGAGGAGGAGGAAGAAAACTTCAACCACTGCACCAACCAAGGCAAGCTATTATTGGCAGGCAAACACTTGCAAATATTATACTAGCAAGCCATCATTTAACAATGCAAGCTAATACTTGCAAGCTAGATAACCTAAGCAAGTGCATTAGGCATGCTTTGGTTATCCCCTTTGACTTATATCTATTCCAAGTTTTATTTACAAGCTTTACGTCCTTTACTTTACCAAAGTCCTTTACTGGTTTAAAGGTAGCATAAAGAGTATAAATCTTGACCTATCTGGTTAGACTAAGATGTCATTCTATGGCATGAGATTGAGATTAGCATTCCACCTTACTGAACACTCTTAACTTAGTAGTTGGAACAAAACCCAAAACTGGATTTTACTTTAGATGGGAATACTTGGTGAAAATGACTTATGAAAACCTTGGAATGATGAGTCATTCTATTGAGATGTTTTGACATGTGTTGAGAAACACAAATGGTTATGATGATGAAAATGTTGAGGCATGAGCCTTAGCCCTTTTATAAAACTTATGGTTGGGTTCGGATGCGATACCATTACAATTTTACCGTACAACCACAATACCTGAATTGGGTAAGGCTTAGCTGGAAGTTTATATGCATTAGTATTAGTTCCCTCGCGGGAGAGGTTTGAGCTGAGGCTACCTCTCAATGTTGTCCACCTATGCAGTTCCCAAGATGATAGATGGTCATGGTTGGGAGGCCATGCTCATAGGAGAGGTTCTTATACTAGGGTGTGTAAAGTAAAGGTTATGTTTGATTATCTGCATACTAAGTATGATGATTCAGGGTTATCCCCGACAGATGTATCGAATCTTGTGGTGAAAGTGTACCACCTCTACAGAGTGTCAAACTATTCGAATAGCCGCGTCTGCGGTTATGGAAAGTTGGAGTGGCCATACTGTTCCGTTGTCAGATGTTTTCAAAACAACTTATGAAATGAATTGTGACATGACTTGACCAGAATAGAGTTGTGACTATGATAACTAAGTTCCCACTTATTTGATTTCAACTTTATTTTATCTTTCTTTGTTTCTGAACTCAGCTTAGGTTTCAAATTTAACTTTACAATTAAACTTAGAGTTAGCATTTCCTACTAGAACTATACTACTTGTTAGTGGTAGTTTCGAGTACTTAAAGAGTACTCATGGCTTTTGTCCCTGGCTATTCCTATGGCTAGACTATGAAGGAGATTACCAAGATGAAGGACAGCAGGACGGCTACGATAACTAGGATTATCTCCCATCGTCAGCATTGCCTGTGACTCTAAAGATGGACCCCACCGCTACGCTATTTATTCCGCTACTTGATTGTACTAAGACTGGATCATGAGATCCTTATTTGTGTAAGACCTTATTTATGGTTTGTAATGGATGATGTACTGTGATATCCAATCTATTATGTCTCACAAAAATGGTAATCCTGGGATTGTGAGGTTTGGCATAAGAGGCATCTGGGATTAAAAATCCGGGTGTTGACATCCTCCCAGGTTAATTATCAATCCATCGATTGTCTACGCACGTGGGCTTGGGCTTGGTTTGGTTGGAAAGAGGAGTCTGCGGCGAACCAGATAGTGGCAGCACCGCTCCAAAATGGTCACTGGAGGTGCACCGGCGACAAGATTTTGTGCCGGCCGACGGTGGGACATGGTGCGGTGGCATTGTAGAGAGAGGGGAAGAGATTGGAGAGGTCCATAGGGACCGGTGGCTCACCTTGATGCTGTTGTGGTGGTTGTTGACGACGATGGCGCCCCGGTATGGCCTAATCCTTGCGGACTCCAATGATCACCAGCGAAAGGGAATGCTGAAATCACCATGACTCTGGGTGCTCCTTGCTTCACTGCTACCCCTCAAGCGACAAGGACTTCAAGGCGCTTCTCCTCGACCACTCCACGCTCTCCGGGACAACATCTACAGACGATGGTGGTCAGCTCGGGCCGGCTAGGATTTCGGCCCTCTACGGAAAAGAGAGGAGAAGAGAGAGTGCGGCGAGCGAATGAGAGGATGAGGACAGAAGGACATCGCTGTGGCATTATTATCCCTCCTGACAATGGCAGCAAGCATCTTGGCACAAACGACGACGGCTCTCCAGCCAGCGAGCTGCTTCGACCGCCACGCGTGAGGTGGACGATGGAGATAGATCCGACGAAACGATACCTGGGCCTGGGCCGCTACTGGGCTATGGTGGAGCGAGCAAAAGGTTGCTGGGTGCGCTGGCGGTGAGTGTTAAGCGAAAGAAAAAATGGGTCGTGGGCCATGTCTACTAACTCCTTCTTTCCTTTTCCCTTTTTAATTCCAGTTTCTATTTTCACTTTTCATTTCTATTTACAAATTCATTTCAAATATGTACTTTTTTCAAGGATTTAAATATCTAGAGAATTTGCAGGTCATGAATATTATTGTATAAAGAAATTATGACCATCTTCTCTCCATTTCTTATTATGTATAAAAATATTCATAACTATATAAAGGGTTCTTTTATTTAGTAAAGTAAATATAAATTAGGGTATTAGGGATTTGCTTCATCGAAAGCAAATCTTATGGAAATGTTCTTATTTTCACCATGATAATGGTTATGGCAACGATTTAAGATGGTTAATGATGTATATAGAACTCTATTTAAACTTAGTCTTATACAAGAATTAAGTATAAACCTTATGGTGAATTAAATCTTAGGGTTCATAATATGGTGGTTTAAATTTCATGATTCTCAAGACTTGGAGACTTCTCCTATTCAAATTCTACTTGAATTGTAGTGTTTAGAATTACCATAGAACAATCTTAGTTGAATCATTAAGCATGAGTAACAATCATTAATGGAGAAATGAAGATGTTCATTTACAAATAGCTATCTTTAATTTCGAGAAGGTTTGATAAACTCATATTCTATTATGGCTACGGATGGAGATTAAGGTTTAAAGACACTGCTTCTAAATTTCTTAGAGTGTGATATTGGAATTATTTCCTAAAGTAATCTTGTTAGTCCATGGTCTAGGTTTCTATTAGGGTTTAATATAATAAAGCAGACAAGTCTTTCATCCATAAACACTCATTTGGTTCTCTAATTATCTCTTGGAAGCTTCATTTATCCAAGAGTTATTGTTCAATGGTTACCTATGAATAGGAAATGGTTCCACTATCAATTTGATTTTAGGGTTTTGAACAAAGAGGTAGACATGGTTCTTGTCATGGCTTGATATATTGTTGGTTAAAGGTTTCTCAAGCACTCCTACCTTAATACCTCACTAAGCTTATCTTTAATAAGGAATTCCTTTCCTAAATATACTCTATTTAATCTCTTATCTGATTCACTAAGATGTCCCCTGCCTAAATAAACTATCTGACTCCACCATACCCATCATCATATGATGACATGGTCATGCCACTTAAACATTGCTCCTTCACTCTTCTCCTAGTATATATGACTTCCATTTCTAAATTACCTTTGATGAATCCATCACTATAGCTATTACTAACTCCATCCATTTACTCCTTTTTTATTCACCTTGCATTTACTTCCAAGGCTTGCAAGATTACAATCCTTTCTATATCACATGTGATATCAATCCTCTGGAATGGGTATGGTACTACTCCCATAATACAAGGTGTTCTTGTATTAGCTTGGTTAAACTACTATGCCTCCAACTACTCCATATAACTCATCAAATACTTCATCATACTCTAGCTTGACTCTTCATGATCAAGCTAGATGGTTCAGCTTACTAAGGCTTTGCCTAATTTGATATACTCACAACTCTTCTTCATCATCTAGTCATTTATTCTCAAGTGACTTGAGAATAATGAACAACAACCTTTGATCAAACTAAACTAAGGCTACTAATTGTCTGATCAAGATCTATTAACACTAAGAAGTAGACTTGTACTAGTCTCTCTATAGGCTTATCTTGTTAAGGAAGCTTACTTTAATTTTATACCCATTTAGCTTAACAAGATTATTATTTGATACACTAATACTACTAGCTTTCTTATAACTTCTAAAGTACTAGTTTAACTCTTAGGTTTAGATACTTCTTCTAGTTAACTCATGAGTGAGTTAACTCCTCCAACATCAAATGGTTTGATCACCACTAAGGATCACATTCCATTGATGATAGCACACTCTACCATACTATTTCTTTCTTCTTATTAATTTACTTAAGGTCTTTGGAAAGTCAAAGCTAAGAGTCAATAAGTGCTAGGTCAAGAATTGTCACTCAACATTGAAGATCAATTGACACTAGGACTTGGTTAAGTAGGAATGTCATCTAGTAATATGACATCAAAGATATGTGATGGATGATCTTGGCTTGACTTCTTGTTCCACTCTATTTGTGATAAGAGTTAAATTTTAAGATCTACCATGATACCCATGGTAGGAATAACTTATGGCAAGCAAGTGTATCAAGATTTAGTTATGAGGTTTCTTTACTTGGAGTTATATACTTCATTGAGTATTCAAGGTTTTTGGTAGATAATACCTTGATATCATCTTTAGAATATTAAGTATTTATCCTTGAGTTGTTGTATGGAATACCATGTCTTGATCTCTAGAAGATCTAGTACTCCTTATTAAATAGTGTGTTGTGACTTAGTTTTATTACATTTGATCTACCCTTAGATCAAATTATATTACCCAAAGATAAGGTTTTAGCAAAGGTCATACTGAAACTTATCGCAATAAACTTGATGATCTACTTCAGTTCCACCAAGTTAAGAGAAGCTTCAATCACTTTGACAAGTTTTATTTAGAAGCACGAAAATTATCCAGATTTTCTATGCATGAATGCAATGCACACACCTTATCTCAGCTTATTTCTAAGCTCTAATGCTGGGATGTTACAGACTCTCCCCCTTAAAATATACTTCGTCCCCGAAGTTCGTACTCTCTTAAGTTTTGGAATAAGGTGTTGACTTGTATAAATCACGACATTTCTCAAATCCATTGTGATCATATTTGGGGATAATTGTGGTATCCCGTGTCCAGATCTTTTTCCTTGAATCCTCTTCATTCTTAACAATATCCACTAGCGTTTCTAATTTATCCTCTGGTTTCTTTCACTGTAATCTCCGGGATTATATCCTTCAGTCCTATTTAGAATTGGTTGTGGACACATTTAATGCATTCCAGTCAAGTTTTCCTATTACAATACACCGGTCTATTCTGAAACACTTTCTTCCTCTTAAGACAAACTTAAGAATTGTTTTCCCCTTTTAACTAGTCCACTAGGATTAATCTATTATATCTCCATCGATCTTTCATCCGATCATACTCTAGAGAGTACTCGTATACAGATGACTTCTTATAACCTTATGAGAATAAGACTTAACCTCATCATGACTCAGTACTTCTTCTACAACCTTTAGTTGACAAATTATTTAACACCCCATCCGTGTTATTTCTTACTCTCCCCCTTGGGGTCTTCTAACAGTCTCTAAACTGTATGTATAATACCCATTAACTCAATAGTAAGGATATTGGTCTCCATATAGCTTATACTTTACCTATATAAGGTCTCACAAAATAATCTGCGGTACACCCACACAATTGTGGATCTCCGAAATGAATCTTCCAAAGTTACTTGTCTTACTTTTATCTTCTTAGACATTATTTCTCACTGATAAACCCGATTTCATGAAACGTCTCGAAAGCTGTTCGCTTTAATTTTTATACTTCCTTATGTCTCTCTTAACTTAGGCCAAGTTTTATGCTCTTTAAATTACACAAAGATGACCTGGTTAGCTAAACTGATAGGGTACCAGCTATGAATACCAGTTGTGGATCCTCCTAGTTGTATGAATTACCCTACGAGTTTTTGACTTCTTACTGGCATTCTCTCTGAGTTTTTAGAGCTTGAATACCACCCTTGTTCCAAGACTTCTTCTTTGCACCCTTCCCAGTTACTTTCATGAACTTGCTGTAACTACTTCATTAGCTTTGGAGCAATAGCACCTACTTTGGGTGAACTTAAATTCATTCCTTCATGTTGCTCCACACCTTTTCTACACTAATATTCCTTCTTATTGCTGGCTAATAATGAGTTGGGATTGATCTATCCTTCAAAATAGTGTTGATACTCCTTGTATTTGGCTTCCTTCTTCATGCAAGTCTTCATCTTGGTCTTCGGAACTCATCACTCCCTTACACGAATTCTCTTTTCTATCTAGGTCTATAACATCAAGTAATAACTTGATGATGCAACATGCATTTGCACACCAAGTCAAACTTCATGTACAGATCTAGTCAATTAAGAAGATCCAAGAAAAAACAAGAAATCCAAATGTGGTACATATAAGACACATTATTCTAAGCCCATAATATAGTAGTTGAGTAAAACATCTCTAGAATTCAGGCTTAGTGTGTAGTATATGAGACCTCCTAGTATAGGGTTACTTTGTGATACTTAGAACATAGGGGTTAAACTATTCTTTGTCTCAATATCTACCCAAATTACCCAATTGTAGTTGGATAATTTTGAGCAAAGTGGTATCACTTTAGTTCTGACTAACCTCTTACCTTTCTCTCGTGACTACTAAAGACTACCAATTTTCCATTCTATTGTAAACTATCCTCACATGATATCTCAAAACTACTAACAAATTGTCGTTACTACCTTAATCCAAAAATTATCGTAAGGTTATGACACCTATGACTTCGATCATAGACCTACATTGTTCTTTACTTACTATTATTACAAGATTTGTTATTGAGTACTTGTCCTAATTACAAACTTATCATGGTCTCGGAGCTAATACCACCATGAACTTGTTAAGATTTTCCTAGTCATCATGATTGGGGAGGTAATCTCACCATGATGACTCTTCTTCTTAGCTTACTATTAGTGATTCTTAACAGAATTCTACTCCATCACATGGAATTCTAAAGTGAATGCCACATGATTTACTTCCCATTGTATCTATATATGCTCTAATAGTCTACCCTATATGGTATAGTTGTATCAACTAGTGGTAATATTTTGCTACTTCACAGGGATACTAAATATAGACTCCATCACTAATACTACTCCACATGATATCCTAATCCTAGTCGTAATCTTCTTTGATATTTTAACTTACTGAAGATATCTTAGTGGTGGTATACCTATTTAAAACTACATTAAAATGACATTTCTCTAGAGAAGATAGATAACTAATCTTTAAGAAAGATGACAAAAGCATCCGACTTAAGTGTGGTAAGGCTATCCTCAAGTGGATACCGATCACAATTCTTTGTTTAGATAAGATGGCTTCCTATAGTCACTATCCAACCTACAGATCTCCTAAAAGGGTTTTAATCCTAAGGTCAAAGCATATGCTCTGATACCAGTTGCGGTGACCCAGCATACCAATTCATGATGTAGTACACTATAGTCATTGACATAACACCAATGAAACACCGTTCACTAGTATTACATCCCTCAGAGTGGTACAACAGAAACACAGCAGGTCCAAGACATGACTATAGATTACAACTTGACTCTTTACAAAAGATCCAGAGAACACTCTAGGTTAAAGAGAGAGAAAGAAACTTCTTACAAAGAAGAACCAGAAATAATAACTCAGAGCTATCTGGCTAAAAATACTAACATCTAAACTATCTGGCTTGCAATTGCTACTAATGCAATGTTGTACATAAGTAGGTTTTATGGCTAGAGTATCAACTTCTATCTAATCAGAACTTTGTCTTCACTTTGGTTGATGAACATGTTGACTTCATTGACTTTATTGAAGAACTTGAGATGTCTATGATGGTTGCTTGAGCATAAGTTGGTGTTGACATCGTCTTAGCTTCAGAATCTAGCAAGGGTTAAGAAGGTATGGGTGAGTAGGAGCGTACTCAGCAAGTTCACTAAAAAGGAGTGTTTGATGCACTATCTACATCCATAGACCATAGGTCATAGGCAATGCAGGTTTTCGTAAACATTTCTTCAAAGGTAGCTTTTATTCTAAAAAGCTATGTCCGTCAGTCTTCATAGGTTACTAGAACTTTCGTGGAGTTCCTTTCCTGCCGCGTTCATATCTCCTTCCCGAAACAGGGAGTAACATGTCACAGTTCTTACACTCTGCAGAGGTGCGTTACTTTACCCATGAGAGACCTTAGCCTTGTTGCACATCCGAGTTGCAGGCTCGTCCACACTTCCTTAGTATGGGGCCCAGTCTTAGGTCCAAGCCAATCACTGCCCCCTTCGCGATCCCGCATGTCTCCTTGGTGTACGCCATGCCCACATATTGAATTACGGCAATAGTTAGTACAAACCATTCAGATGCCAGAACTATCGTGGGATGTTGAGGGTCCCCACCCATATGCTGCATATCCTCTACGAATTACCAATTAATGCACACTACGAGTATAACAGCCACGACCTGCACATCCGGCTATATGCGAGAGGAAGAAGATACAACTGACTTTTCCGTCCCATTCCAAATCTCATGGTTAACGTGTAATATACGGCACTAAAATCACTGGCGACATTGGTTGATTAAGTCCTAGATATTATGTTCCTTTACCACTAGAACTGTATCAATAGATTATTACCACTTGGTAAATAATCCATAATCATATATTATGAAAATAGTATTTTTTTTGACCTTTTTGAGATGCAGGTGATGACAACATTTGAGTTACAAGCATAGAAAATAATCAAAGGACATGAGCAAGTGTGAACTTGCCTGTTATGATTGCAAGATTATGCAATCACGCTCTTCAAGACAATAGAAGATCCAAATTCTATAAACAAGATCATTGGTCCAGCAAGGACGAATGTTTAAGGAAGCAAGATGCAATTATGCATAATTAATGTAGTACAGTTTGATAAACACGAATCCCCAAAATAATCGTATTTGATATATGGTTTGGAGTATGTGATGAATGTGTTGCACTTATATACCAGCTTCACACTTGTGCTTCTTATTAAGGCTTGTGAGAGTGTGTGAAACAATAAGTAAATACAACAAGTAACATACAATATTAAAGCACGCAATTGGGGCATGGTATCTAAAAGATTTCTTAAGCAAGATTATTAATCAATTAGAGCCTTTATAGAAATGCTTAAGGATTACTTTTCATGTTTCTTAAAAGAATTAATTTGAAGGAAAAGATTACATTACAAAGTAAACACATTTAATCTTAAAGCTAACACTTTAATGTTTTCTTACTAGTTATGAGTATTAAAGAAGAAAATAATTAGCATATTTGAATAGCTATTCTACTAGTAAGTGGAGACTTATATATTTTGCATAAGGCATCTTATTACATGTGGTTAACTTTTTAACATCCATGAAGGTGGTGTATAAGTGTTGTTTCTTTTATGGGGTGGTGTTTTATTAACTCTATAAGTGAATGGAATCACTTACTTACTTTTAGTAGTAATGGTTAGACTTTATAAACATGGAAAAGGCCTCACTTTAATTACTTAAAAACTTGGTTTAAATTTAAGTGGTTTTACAAACTAGTATAGGAATTATTAAATATGAGCTTAATGATTTTATAAGTGAATAGAAGCCTCGTAATAAACAGTACACTATTTTAGTTGATTTTATAATGGATAAAATCTTTTTAAGAAAATTAAGATACACTTAATTTGAGATAATAGTTTTAGTAAATACATCTTAAAATGGTTAGACCTATGTTAACTTCACTTAAACATCAATTGAACTTGTTATTTCCTTTTTTAGACCTTAAACAATTAATACCAAAGGAAAAGTAAAGATTTATGTATTTTTAATCCATTAAAGTATTAGAAAATAGTTTTAATCAATACTTATTAAACTTTTACCTTTATTTGGCTTCAAATGTGCAATGGGATATTTGTAATGTTTATACTTTATTTTTGTGATCATTTTCGTATATTATATGTATTTTTTTGATTTTTAAATAATAAAATATAATTTTTATAATTTTATCATTTTATAAAGACTTAATAAATAATAACATTTATTTAAGTGAGACAAAAATATATGAAACAAGTTTACAAATGTAGATTTTGTTTTTCTAAGAATTTTGGTATCTTATACTTATTTTTAAGAATTTTCAATAATAGAATATATATTTTAAAAGATTAATCCTTAATAGGTTATTTACTAATAATAATAAATATCTTATTTAAATTGGAAAGTAAAATATGATAATAGGTTTATAATATAGAATTTATTTTTATGAACATTTTTATATATAATACATATTTTCTGAATTATAAAACAAAAGATATTGATTTAACAAGGTTTAATCATTTTCTAGAATTATTAAAATTAAATAACTAAATGATGTTCTGCGTCAGTGCTAACGTCAGCACTCAACTGGATCCTTTTTACACCACACTCAACTCTAGCTAGGGTCACTGACCTATGGGACCACTGACGTGACAATACATAAAACGCTAACATGACATTAGCATTATGTCATGCTGACATCACCTGGGAATGATCCTCCCATGTCGATGATCAATCCATCGATCAGCTGCGTGCGCGGGCTTGGGCTTGGTTTGGTTGGAAAGAGGAGTCTACGGCGAATTAGATAGTGGCGGTGCCACTCCGGAATGGTCACTTGAGGTGCACCGACGACGAGCTTTTGTGGTAGCCGACGGTGGGACATGGTGTGGTGGTGTTGTAGAGAGAGAGGAACAGATTGGAGAGGTCCATAGGGACCGGTAGCTCACCCTGATGTTGTTGCGGTGGTTCTTGATGATGATGGTGCTCCGGTACAGCCTAATCCTCGTGGACTCCGATGATCACTGGCAAAAGGTAATGGCGAAATCACCATGACTCTGAGCGCTCCTTGCTTCACTGCTACCCCTCAAGCAACAAGGATGGCGTGGCGCTTCTCCATGACCACTCCACGGTCTTCGGGACGACCTCTATAGACGACGGTGGTCGGCTCTGGCCGGCTAGGGTTTCGGCCCTCTGCGGAAAAAAGAGGAGAAGAGAGAGTATGCCGAGCGAGGATGAGGACAGAAGGACATCATGCTGGCGTTCTTATCCCTCTCGGAGATGGCGGCGAGCATCTTGGCACAGACGACGACGGCGCTCCCGCCAGCGAGCTGCTTCGGCCGCCACCCATGAGGTGGACGATGGAGATAGATCAGACAAAACGGTACCTAGGCCTGGGCCGATACTGGGCCATGGTGGAGCGAGCGAAAGGTTGCTGGGTGCACTGGCGGCAACAGTTAAGCGAAAGAAAAAATGGGCCGTGGGCCGCGTCTGCTAACTACTTCTTTACTTTTCCCTTTTTAATTCCAGTTTCTATTTTCACTTTTCTTTTCTATTTACAAATTCATTTCAAATATGAATTTTTTTCAAAAATTTAAATATCTAGAGAATTTGCAGGTCATGAATATTGTTGTATAAAGAAGTTATGACCATCTTCTCTCCATTTTTTATCGTGTATAAAAATTATTCATAACTATATGAAGGGTGACGAGGGTTTAACTCATCAATGCCCATTGTTATAGACTTGGGTTTTGGGGAAGGAGGGAGCGCTGGAGGCATCAATCGGCTAGCAAACAAGCACACAGGGACGCAAGGTTTACCTAGGTTCAGGCCTCATAGAGGTCCCTACTCCTGCTTGTCTACTCTTGGAATTATCGAAGGAATCGAAGATTACAGAGGTGCGCAGATGCAATCTGGCGAGAGTTGTGGAAACTAGGGTTGTGATCATCCTCCTCGCCTCCCCTCCTAGCCTTTATATAGATAGGCTAGGTCTCGGGTAGCAGGTCGAGTCGGTTACAGATTAGGGTTCACCCTTTGAACTTTCTATCTTAAGCTTCTTCTTGTATCGCAAGCAATCGAAGAGTCCGTGGGTCACCCGAATTCTGCATTAGGCCTTGGCAACGCCGTGGGCTTTTGCCGTATCTGGACCGTATATACCAAACTCGAGTACATGTAGGGTATACCCATGTCAGTAGCCCCCGAGTGTCTAGTGGAATCGCAGATTTGACTAGGGACTTTATGAAGTCTTTCGAGTGCATGACTGAGCATTTTTTCCGAGTGTTCTGTTTATGTCATAGGGATTGTTGATATACATGCCTGATTTATCCGATGTATCGGTATCAGTTAACTGCCTTAGGGCAAAACAACGCAATCTACTCAAACTCGAGTCCCTAGACTCGAATTCGGAAAAGTGCTGGCGTAATTTGACTCAGGCCGCGGAGGTCTTACAGGAGTCGAATTCCAGTGTATAAGTGTGAGCACTTGACGCGTCCCTCAAGGAATGTTCATCGTACCTGCAGGCACGGATCTATTTCTGGTAGTGTGCAAGATGTGTTGCCAGGCCTTATTCAGGTCTTATCTTCATGCTGCAAGCGTGGCATCCGAAATTTTGGTCATCACGGAGATGATTCGGGTGGCCCAGGATACGTAGTCTCTTTGTAGGGAAAGTATGAGGCAGAGTCTCCATAGCATTTGAGTGTGGATGTTATCAACACACAACACGATGTACAAATAATCATAGGGTGCACGGCCAGCGCTCCCTATGGGAGTAGCCCCCGAGTGCCTATTCCAGTCGTAGACTCGAGTGGGGACTAAAAAACATTTTGCGACTGCTGTCATCTTTTGTTACTTGTTTCAATCGAATATGCTTTCGGCGCTCCCTATGGGAGTAACCTGTAGTTCACAATCGAATCGTTGATTCGAGTGAAGGGTTTGTCTTGAATGCTCATATACCTGCATAAAAAATTCTTTCGGGTGCGCGGTCAGCGCTCCTGTTTGGAGTAGCCCCCGAGTGCTTGGTTGAGTCGAAGACTCGAGCAAGGACTAAAGTGATCAAAATCTTCTTCTGCTGGAATTGATGACGTCAGTGCTGACGATGTGATGACCTCAGTTGCCCGCGTGAGCGGCTTTGATAGGACGTGACGAGTGGTGGGTCCCACTTTCTGACTTTGATTTGACTGGGCGTGCGTAATCTTCTATTTTAACTACGTCTCCTTGATTTCCGCGTGTAATGGTAATAGTGGGGGACAGTTCGTGGTTCAGCTTTGCCACGTGTTGATGGTGATGTGCGCCATGCGTCCAATAGGGTTTCTGCTAGCCGTTGGATGGCATCCGCAAGGAGGTTAAGTAGAAGCGCAGCTACGGTAAATTTCCCCATCTATCTTCTTGCTCGTGCCTCCTTCGCCATTGTTGTTCTCTCTGCTTCCTTGCGCACTTCTGCTTTGCGGCACTGGACCAACTCTGTGTTTTCCCCAGTTACTTTCTCCATTTGCATCGCCATCAAAGATGGGTAAGAAGAAGGGAGGCGCCGCTGCTGGATCTGCGGCCACCATTTCCGCCACCAAGAAGAAGGGAGGTACCACCACCGTGGGCACTGGGAACAAAAAGGGTGCGGGCACCCGAGTCACCAACGGTGCCTGACGCGCGTCCATCATCAAGCCTTCTGAGCTGCATCTTCATCGTCAAGATGGAGCTCTTCCGCCGGCGGAAGATGACTAGCGAGTGCCTGGCGACGAGGTAATCTCTTATCCTCCTCCAGGTTTCTGGGTGATGTTCCTTGCGTTCATCATCCGAAGTCTCTCTCCCCCCTGCATCCTTTCTTCAGGGGTCTTTTTTTGTTTCTATGGGATCCAGCTGCACCAGCTGCCCCCAAATTCCATTTCCACATCTCTTGCTTCATCACTCTTTGCGAGTGCTGGCTCAGAATCGAGCCACACTTTGTACTCTTCAAGAGGCTTTTTAAGCTCAAACGTCAGTCGGCATCTAGTTCGGTAGTCTACAACATAGGAGGCTACGGAATCCACGTCGACTCCTCCATCGTCTATTTCGATATCAATCTCACCACATTTGTCCAAGGGTGGAGGGACAAGTGGTTCTACATCCGCGACTAGAAGGCCGACGGAGAGCACTTCGGACTCGCGCCCTTTGACCCCGTGACAACTTGCAAGAGGAGGCGCTCTTGGAAGAATGTCGTGATGCCTGGCGAATCTGAGGAAACGGAGGTGCTGTATAAGCGCGTCTGTGACCTCGAAGGCCGCATATGCAAAGAAGAGGGTGGTGCCTCTCTTATTCGCACGTGGTCGCGCCGCCGCGTCCAGCCTTTGCAGGCCAGAGTCCACCCAATGTACTGCTGGGCTGGTGCGAGCGATGTCACTCACATATTTGCCAAGGGCATTTCTGCGGATGAGGTAGATAGGAGGTTGCGATTGGTGACCAAGCACACTGCCAAGGAGGTTCTCCCAAGAGAACCAGTTGTGCCTCCTTTCGATGCCTCTAACCCTCCTCCTGAGGTAGAACTATACTGTGAAGTAGTTTTCTTTGTCGATTGTCATCAAGTACTTGATATATAATGATGTATCTTCTGAATGTAGGACTGGAAGGTGTCTTCCAATATGCCCCCTCGTCCTGAAGGGGTTATCCCTCACGAAGTGGAGGAAGAGGACGAGTCGGAATCGACCGTCCCAATTGAAGAAGAAGAGGGAGCCCCCGAGTCCAGCGGTCATGATGCTCGCAAGCGTTCCCGCAGCGAGGATTCAGACGCTTCTTCGCCGACGATGCCGGAAGGTCCTTCTAATGCTGCAGAGGAGCCTATCCCCGCCATTATTGTGCATGCCATGGCTCCTCCTGCTCGGAAGAAGCTGCGACTGCCGAAGGATTTGTCGGATGACTCCTTTGACCTCGACAATTTTAACTGGTAAGCCTTTAATGCTCGCGAGTTCGTTTTTCTCTCTTTGAGGTTGCTTTTTTTGAAGTTGCGCTGGGCATGTTTTATAGTCAAGCGGCATCATCGTCTTCTGACGATGTCCAATTTGTGAAAGAGTCTGGAGTCATAGACTCCAAGGCCAAGGAGGTGGCCGAACAATCTCCTTATCCTCCGGTGGTGGCCCACTCCAGTGCCAATTCTTCGAGTTCCCCACATGCTGGGGAGCACCAGATGGTTGCCCGGACAACTGTGCGACAGTCATCTTTGGAGTCCCTAGAGGATCACGTAAGCGTCCTTTTTGCTGTTTTTGGCAGTCGAATTTATACTTTGTGTTGCCGCTGTTCGTTTCCCTTTAATGCAACTCATTGTAAAGGAAGCTGCTCGCCTTGCGGAGCAAGTCCTTGTCATGGGTCAGCAGCATGCTTTGCTGGACAATCGCCACCGCACCGTCAAAGGTTAGTGTTGGCTTTATCTTTTGTCTTCATGAAATTTGTCAACTCGATTGGTGATGCGCTCTATGCTTTGTAGTTGAACACAATCAGCTTCTTCTTCGTGTTGCTTCCCTCGATAAGGAGCTTGCCGTGGCGGCGAAGAATCGCGACAAAGCAGTCGCAGCCCTGGAGGAGTCACGAAAGCGCGAAGAGGAATTGCGCTCTTCCACTGTTGAAAGGGAGAAGTTGTTCGAAGAACAACTTTTCTCGACTACCAAGGCCCTCTCAGGTAATTTTCAATTTGATTTGCGTTGCTCCTTATTTCATGTCGTCATGTTGTTGTGGTAACACCTTGTGTATCCAGATGCCGGTGGCCTGAGCTTTGATGCCTAGTCTCTTCGTCGCGCGAATGCGTTAGCTGGCACCGTTGCTGCAGTCGAAGACCGCAGTGTTTCCCTCCAGGAGACGCTAGGAAAGGCCAAGGATGTGCTTAGTCGCATCCGTGACGACCTAACTCCCAAGGCCGGGCTGATCGACAACCTTGATGACCTGGTGGAATCCCTTGCTGGAGGTATTCCCGCGGAATTCAGGAACTCTCAGCGGTCCGTCAGCACCACTATGGCACTTGTGATGGTGCAAGCCCATGGTATGGAGTTGGATCCCGCGGCGATCTCCGAGGCGATGCCTGTCGACACTGGAGGCTAGAAGGTAGTGTTTGCTCCCTTCGCTGGTAGCTGCGCTAAGTATGGTCCCCAACTTATCGAGACAGTCGCCAAGTACTCTAAGGAATGACAGTGAGCGAAGGCGGCGAAGACCGTGGCATCTGGGGCTACCACCGGCAAATCCGTGGCGGCGGAGACTGCCACGGATGCAATGAAGCCCCCGAAGTTGAAGTCGAAGTCAAAGAAGCAAATTGCTCCTTAGCCTTCATGTGTAATAGTTGTAGCTTAGTCTTTTGCCTGAACCGGTGCTTTTGTGGGGGTGTTCCCTTGACAATTTATCAAATTTGATTGCAGTTCTTTGTTTATCGATGTCTGATGAGTCTCATTCGCCTCCTGCTTGATTGTACATAGGGTCCTTCGAGTGGTCCTCATGATTCTCCTCCCACCGATGAAACCTCGACGTAGTCACGTTCAAAGGTGGAGGAATTGTCGTTGCTTTCGCGACTACGCGATCGCATTAAGCAATTGGAGCGTGAGTTGCCCATCATCCGCGGTAGTGCGTATGTGTGGAAGTCGAAGGCGGAGAAGGCCACCACTCGCGAGAAGTATCTCTTGGAGGAAATGGCGCAGTTGAGTGAGCAGTTCAAATGTTAGCTTTCTGCCTTCTCATCTTTTCTTTTAGTAAGTCGCGGCGATGCCTTGTCTTCACACTTTGCCATTTGCTTGGTGTAGTTGTCAGCGCTCGTCATCCACAGGATGAGAAGGACCGGGTGGCCATTCGAATGAACAACCTGACCTAGGAGCAGCTGCAGGCGAGTGGGTACTTTTGGGTGGACCACGACCGTGCGATCGCGCTTGGGACCCTGTAGGATCATTCTTCTCGAGTGCTTCATTATTTGAAGAAGGCGCAGTCGTGTCTTAGGCACATTTATCAAACGATGTTTCCGCTGGACGCCGCCCCCTCAAGCATGTTGGCTCTTCTGGTGAAGTTTCAAGATTTAAGCTTGGTGCGCGAGTGCGTTCGCCAGCAATTGGTCGCAGGTGTGAAAGTTGCTTGTCGATGGTGCAATTGCATCAACCAGATGTGGACATGGCATCCGTTGCTGCTGGACCTCCGCCGCCACCAGAAGGGATGACCTGGAACATGGTGCCGAACTACCAGGCGGTTGATCAGTGATGACCCACAAGTATAGGGGGTGTATCGTAGTATTTTCGAGGGAAGTGAAACCCAATTTATTGATTCAACACAACGAGAGCCAAAGAATATTTATGAGCCTTAACAACTGAGTTGTCAATTCAGCTACACCTGGAAACAATCTTGCTTCCAACAGTTTATCAGTAGCAACAGTTTTGTAATAGCAATAGCAAAGTAATAGCAGTAGTAAAAGTAAAGACAATAGTAACGATTGAAGTAAACAATAGGATTAAAACGCGGTAGGCATAGGTATGGATGGACGGGAATTGCATGGACAAGACAATTCATATGATAATCAAGACATAGGGCATTTGCAGATAAATAAGATAAAGCATCCAAGTACTAAATAATCATAGGCATGTGTTCCATATATAGTCATACGTGCTCGCAATGAGAACTTGCACAACATCTTTTGTCCTGCCAGCCCGTTTGCAGCGGGGCCTCGAGGGAACTACTGGCAATTAAGGTTCTCCTTTTAATAGAGCACCGGAGCAAAGCATTAACACTTCATGAACACATGTGATCCTCACATCAAAGCCATCCCCTCCGGTTATCCTGATTATTGTCACATCAGGGCCTTTGGTTCCGGACAACAATATGTGTATACAACTTGCAGGTAAGACCATAAACAATACTATCATAATGAATCAATAACATGTTCAGATCTAAAATCATGGCACTCGGGCCCTAGTGACAAGCATTAAGCATAACAAGTAGCAACAAAGTCAAAAAGCACTAATAATAGATACTAGGCACCATGCCCTAACAATCTGATGCCATTACATGAACGATCTCATCCAGTCCCTACCATCCCCATAGCCTACAACGGGGGATTACTCACTCATGGATGGGGGAAACACGGAATTGTTGATGGAGAAGCGATGGTGATGATGATGGCGATGATCTCCTCCAATTCCCCATCTCGGCAGGGTGCTAGAACGGAGTTTCTGGTTCTGAATCACGGAATCTAGTGGTGGCGGTGCAGCGGAACTCTTTTTGGAAAAACATCGACCCCCCTTTGTTTTTAGGTCAGGGGGCATCTTATAGGCGAAGAGGGAGGCCGAGGGAGTGACCGAGGCGGCCACACCACCCCATGGTGCGGCCTGGCCTGGCCCGCATGGCCAGGTGGTGTGGGCCCCTCGTGGCCCTCCTCCGTCTCGTCTTCTAGCTCCGTGAGTCTTCTGGTGAAATAGGATTTTTGGCATATTTTCCGGGATATTTCCTGATAGTTGATTTTCTGCACAAAAACTAGACACCAAGGTAATTCTGCTGAAAATAGCGTCAGTCCGTGTTAGTTGTATCCAAATCACACAAGTTTAGAGGAAAAACAAGAGCAAAAGTGTTTGGGAAAGTAGATACATTTTGGACGTATTAACTCCCCCCAAGCTTATCTTATTGCTTGTCCTCAAGCAATTCAATTGAAAACTGAGTGCGGTAAAAGAAACTTTCATGAACACATTTGCTTCATAAGATGTATATATTCTCAGCATATGATCAACTACTTAGGCAATTCATAATAAAGAGTATGCAAATAAGTTTACTTAATAGTCATTGCAAGCTATGAAGAGATTCCAACTCAAAAATAATAAATAGCATGAAGCATAAACATAAGTAACATTGTAATGCTCATAAAAAGGTATGATAGAGCGGTATCTCGCTTGCCTTTGATTGTAGAGCAAACATAAATACCAAGGCACCTCTGAAGTTCAAGTGAAGACTAGAAGTAAAGATATCAAAGATACAAGCATCAAAGTCATGACACAGTTAATCAAGTTTTGAGACAAGCATATTACACTAAGAATGACAACTATGCTCTCAAGAAAGTGCTCATAGAATATGTGGTGACTCAACAAGGAAGTGAAAAAGGTTTTGAAAAGTTTGAAAGGCTTCCAAATGCTTAAAGTATGGTACTCGTTATATTTGAGCTCTCATTGACCCTATCATAAGCATCTTTAAATGGTTAAAGTGAAAGTGAGGTTCAATACGAGTTATATGCTTGACAGACCATAAACTGGAAATCTCATGTCCCTTGAGTACGAGGGCCGCTCCTCATGCTACTCAACTTTTGTTACCGGTAAGTTCTTGTCATAGTAAATACATGCGTATCATAGAGAACCGCCAACAGGGTACCCCTTGCCCGATGATACGGAAGAATCCCCATATCAAAATGACAAGGCAAGCAGACAATAAGCATCTCACCATCTTCTTATTTACCATGGGAAAATGGTGCTTTTTCTCCCTTTCCTCTTTTCTCATCATCTTTTTTTCTTTTTCTCAATAACACTCACTCTATTCTTTTATAAGAAGAATGCTTCATAGATTACTCATTATGGTTACAGTGCAGGTTTCCACCATGATTAGGCATGGATTAGACCAGCCGCCCAAGCATTTCTCTAACACACATACATAACTCCAAGGACTTACAAGCTCCCCTTTTATTTCACACCGACGACATCCGTAAACAAAAGAGCATGATATCAACGGGGTATATATTTACATGTGTTGAAAGCGTTCCCTGTGACAGCACGGTTCTGCTAATCCCCAGCCTATAATTTTCAAGCATATAACTTTCATGTACAATCACAATGGTTCAGGTTTATTAAGTGCAAGAAATAAAGTGTGTGCCATCAAGTAAGTGAGAGCTTTACTAACTAACTTTCTCATAACAAGCCCACATTTTGTTCGGAAGAAAACAAGGCATACTGAATATGCACGAAAAAGCAAATGATGCTAATAGGTAGGTATGGTGGACACTTTTGGCAATATTGGTTTTGGGGAGTTGGAAACACGAGTAGAGCTCATACTCAGTGCAAGTGCAGGCTAACAATAGTAAGGGAGCGACAAACGAGAGAGCAATAACTATCATAATCATGCTTGCAACAAAACAGGACTAATCATGGCATGAAAGTGATTCATGACCCCTGAGGAAAAATAATTCATCGAGGCTTAACTGATTATTGTTTCAGTTATATGCATGCATGAGCATGTGCCAAGTCAATTCAAGTGAAACATTCAGAGGAGGATATCACAATGTCATACCAATCTATGAATAGCGCAATGCAAGCAAACATTCATATGACATGCTACAAACCATTAGCAAGCTGGAGCTAATCATAAGAAAGCAAGAACTACTAAGCATCCATAAATAACATACACCTTACATGAACAGACTAAGCATGCCCACAATGATGAGTATATGTACAAAAATGAAAACAAATAGAGTTCGTTACCAGCCTCTTACCACACCTCAAGTTGTCATTAATCCTCATAATTGCCCTTCACTTGTGTGGCTTGAATAATAACATGAAACCAAACTCCACTGAGGACCGCTGAACCCTACAACGAACTTCACAAAGCCAAAGAAGAACAAAAATATTTTTGGTTTTTCGATTTTTAAAGGCAAGAACCAAAAGGAAGAACAAGCAAAGCGAAATATTTTTGGGTTTTTCAAATAATCAAAACAAGGCTAAAAGGAAAAAAGCAAACCAAGGCTAAAAACACAAAGAAGCAAACAAAGAGAAACAAAAAAAATATTTTTGGTCTTTTTGTGTTTTGGAAAAGCAAAATTAAAGAAAGAACGAAAAACTAAAAAGAGAACGAAACATGGATATACAAAGTACCGACTAAACATGGTATGGAGATGAGTGTGGTGTCGGTATACCTCCCCCCAAGCTTAGGCTTTTGGCCTAAGTGGGTATCAATCCCAATGTGGGTAAGGGTTCCAAGCCGGCGGGTCATTGTAAGAATGATCGTAGTTAGGCCCTTGGGAAGAAGAAGAAGCTCCCCAATCATAGGTAGGGTGCTGGTACGAGGACTTCCCCTCATTCGAGGGATGGACTGAATCATCTGTAGCCTCCCTTCCAGTCCCCTGCTCCTGCTGGGAGAGCTCCCTAGATACGTATCGACCTCTTCCTCAGTGAGTGACCATCCTACCCTGGTTTCAAGGTTAAACAAAACAGGTGCAGGCAAAAGAACAACACGCTCGGACTTACTCCTTCTCCAACCAGCCTTGAGAAAGGTTATTTCATAAGAAAAATCACTCAAATTAGCCCAAGAAGAAACAAATTTATGCTGTATCATGGAATTAAGGTCAAGCCTCTCTATGGGAAACTGTAGGTCTAAATGATGAGGCACTACACCATGCAAAGCTAATAGACGAGAGGCGATGAGGCCTCCACAAATTCCACCTTTCTCGTGGTTAGCAGCAAGACGGAAAGCTATCAAGGCACCCAAATTGTAAGTACTATCTCGTTTTAAAGCAGCTGAGATGAATGCTAGATCATAAGAGGATAACTTATTAGCAGTTTTCCTAGCAAGAACACACTTGGCAATAAAGTAAGCAAAGTAGCGAATAGACGGGAGATGAATATTACGAATTTTCCCACTCTCTTTTGAGAAGTTGCTCCCTTGGCAAATCTCCGCATACAAGTCCATGAGTGGTGTAGGTCGCTCTTTAATTCTTTCACACGATCCCCACTAGGGTACTTTAATAGCTGCACAAAAGTCATCAAAAGGAAGGTTGACAGCTATATTGTAAATTTTGTAGTGAACCAATGGGTTAGGCAAAGAGCAACTAAATCGAAAGTCCTGCACCACAGACATATTTAGTTTCACAAATTGGTAAGGTTCATCTCCCACAAAATGCTCCAATCCTGCATTAGCAATTAAAGTATGGAAATCCTGAGAAAATCCCTACAACCCTCATGAATTCGGGGCATGGATAGATGGAAGGAAAAACTTCCTCCTCTCGGTGAACCTTCATAACCTCAGGAACCCTTAATTCATGTTGGTTGAGTTGGTGTTCATTCATCTTATTTTCTGAAATTTAGGACAAGCATCATACAAGTGATTGCAAAGTGATTACATAAAGAAGGGAACTACTCATAGGGACTTGTAAGAAGCCTAAACATGCATCAAAACAATATCTCTAAGCATTGAACAAGCTTACAAGCTCACATAACCTGTCACCTATAGTAGCAAAATACTCAAGATATAAACCACTAAACACAAATCTACTTGGACAAGCGGAGGAGTTACATACCGGAGAACAAATGCTCCAAATTTCAGCAGCAAAGATGGGTTGAGCAAGGAGATCAAAAAATCATGGACAAGAACAGCAAGTATGCGATTTCGAGCAATGAACTGATGTTTTCTCAGGAGAGAGAAGGCAGTGGCAAGTGAGAGAGTGAGTGGAGGGCCAGGGGTGGCCCACACCATGGCCAGGCGCGCCCCCGGGGTGGCCGCGCCACCAGGTGATGTACCTTCCTGGTGGGCCCCCTGGGTCACTCCAGGTACTCCTCTGCCCCTTTTTTCACATAAAAATTAATATGAATTTTCTAGAATTTTTCGAGACACTTTATTTTTTTTATCAATTTTCAGGTATTGCTGAATGATTTTCTGACAGAAAGATGTTTTTGAAATGATGCAAAAAGCAAAACAAAACTAAAACTTCAGAAGTTCTAAGACACTCTAATAAGCAAGCAACTAACGACAGAAAAGTAAACTAAGTGAAAGCAAAAACTAAAATGGATAAACTAAAAGTAAGCAAAGATAATCATGGTGAAAACATTGTTTTATTCATTAAAATCCCTTTGTTAACAAGGTTGATCAGGTCTTGTTACCAAAACAATTTTATATGAAATAAAACTTTGTATTCCACTAATGATTATGTTACCTCAACCTTGATAGCAATGGTCCCAATCATAATAGTTTCATATTTTCTCGTGGGATGGGACAATATATTTCTCCCACTTGGATGCCCTCAACATGTTCAATTGAATTTAAACCATAAGTCCTATCAATCTTCTTGGGGAAATAGACAGTATGTTCCTTGTCAATTTCCTTGATTATAATTAATAACAGCTCCTGCAGTATTAAGAAAAGGTCTCCCAAGAATAATAGACATATTATCATCTTCAGGCATTTCAAGCACAACAAAATCAGTTAATATCAAGCAATTATGAGAAACTTAAACAGGTACATCCTCACATATACCAACAGGAATAGTAGTAGATTTATCAGCCATTTGCAAAGATATATCAGTTGGTATTAGTTTTTCCAATTGAAGTCTATTGTAGAGAGAAAAAGGCATAACACTAACTCCTGCTCCCAAATCACACAAAGCAGTTCTAACATAACTATTTTTAATAGAGCACGGAATAGTTGGAATCCCTGGGTATCCAAGTTTCTTTGGAACCTTACCATTAAAGGAATAATTGGCAAGCAAAGTAGATATTTCTTCATTAGGGATCTTCCTTTTATTAGAGACAATATCCTTCATATACTTTGAATAAGGAGGCAATTTAATAGCATTAGTCAAAGGAATTTGCAAAAATAAAGGTTTCATCCACTCACAAAACTTGTTGTAGTGTTCATCTTCCTTTCACTTGTGTTTCTTATCAGTGAAAGCCATAGGTTTTTGGACCCAAGGCTCTCTTTCACTACCATGTTTCTTAGCAACAAAATCTTCTTTAGTGTATTTAGTATTCTTAGTGTGCCTTTCAGGTTCTTCTTCAACTCTTTCTTTATCAGGAGCATCATTTTCTTCATTACCACTTTCAGTTTCAGCATCAGAGACAGATATACTATTAGGATCTTTAGCAGGTTCACAAGGTTCTACAATAGTTTTATGTTTCTTTTTCTTTTCTTAGGAGAAGTACCACTATTTTCAATTTGTTGAGAATCCTGCTCAATTCTTTTAGGATGCCCATCAGGATATAGAGGATCCTGTGTGGCAGCACCACTTCTAGTTCTAATTTCATAAGCTTGTTTTTCCTTAGAAGCATTAACCAGCAAATCTTTTTGTACCTTAATAAGCTGATCAATTTGAGTTTGAACCATTTGGAAATGTTTAACAAGCATTTTAACATCATTAGAGGTTCTTTCCACAATATATTTTAACTCAATAATAGCTCCAGAGTTTTCCATTAAATGATTTTGCACCCTTTTATTAAAATTATCTTGCTTAACAATAAAAACATCAAATTCTTCTAAGCATTGATCAGGAGGTTTAGAGTAAGGAATATCACCTTCATCAAAATGTTGGAGAGAGTGTACCTCAATAGTGGATGAGTGGGAGATTGGCTTACATAATTCTTCTATAGGAGGTAAATTCTTGACATCTGCAACTTTAATTCCATTCTCCTTAAGACATTTCTTAGCTTCCTTCATCACTTCATCATTTAGTTCAATAACTTCTATCTTCTTTGGTTTTGGTGTTGGTGTTGGCTCAGGCACAGTTAACTCATGTGTAGTTGTCTCAGGTGTAGTTGGCTCAGATGAAGTCTAGCCTTCATAATTCTTGCTTATTTTAGCAATTAATTCCTCAGCTTCTTTGGGAGTTCTCTTCCTGAAAACACAATCAGCACAACTATCTAGGTATGTCCTAGATTCTTTAGTTAGTCCATTATAATATATACCAAGAAGCTCATTTTTTAGGTAATGGACATCTAGCCTGTGCATGAATCAAAGCACAAAACCTTGCCCATGATTCAGGCAATATCTCTTTTTCTCCCTGTTTAAAATCAAAAAGTTCCTGCAGAATGGCATGTCTAGCACTAGGAGGGAAATATTTCTGAAGAAACGTACTAATAAAGCAATCAGGGTTATCAATAGATCCAGGAGGTAAATTATTAAACCAAGTTTTAGCTTCTCCTTTCAGTGAAAAAGGGAAAATTTTAGCAACAAAGTAGGTGCGCATCTTAATATCATCAGAAAATAAACCACTCATGGTAGAAAACTCAGTCATATGTGCTACAGCACTTTCATTCTTAGTCCCACAAAAAGGTTCTTTCTCAATAATAGTTATGTAAGATAAATCAAGAGAGAAACAATAATCCTTATCTTTAATGTTTATGGGAGATGTAGCAAACTTAGCATTAGGAGATAATTTAGGTCTAACAGTATGTTTCTCAAGAAGACTCTTAATAACACTTTTATCATGAGTGTTTTGACATTCTTTAATAAATTCATCAGCCATATCTATATAACCGTCTTCAATATCATAGCTCTCTCTAGACTCGGGTGAACTGACAGGTGTAGTAGTATCTTCATTAGGAGTTTCAGTAATTCCAGCTATAGTTCTAGCAATCGTAGCATCTAGGAAAGGACCTAATGAACCACTTTTATCAAGCACAGTAGAAGCAGCAACATAAGTATCAGAAGTTTCAGATTCAGCAGTAGTAGTAGTGTGTGTAGCATGTGTATGTGGTGGTGTAAGGAGCTTACTCATAATAGATGGTGAATCAAGAGCAACAGAGGTGTTCAGAACCATACCTCTCCTTGTAGTGGATGGTAAAATAGGGACCTTGCCATCACGAGACTTACCCATGATGGATGGATGGCAGCGAACAATAGTGATTCCAAGTGAACTTGATAAATAGAGCTATGCTCCTCGGCAACGGCGCCAGAAAATAGTCTTGATGACCCACAAGTATAGGGGGTGTATCGCAGTATTTTCGAGTGAAGTGAAACCCAATTTATTTATTCGACACAAGGGGAGCCAAAGAATATTTATAAGCCTTAACAACTAAGTTGTTAATTCAGCTGCACCTGGAAATAATCTTGCTCATAGCAGTTTATCAGTAGCAACAGTTTTGTAATAGTAATATCAGTAGTAAAAGTAAAGACAATAGTAACAATTACAGTAAAAAGTAGGATTAAAGCGCGGTAGGCATAGGGATGGATGGATGGGTGTTGCATGGACAAGACAATTCATATGACAATCAAGACATAGGGCATTTGTAGATATATAAGATAAAGCATCCAAGTACTAAATAATCATAGGCATGTGTTCCATATATAGTCATACGTGCTCGCAATGAGAACTTGCACAACATCTTTTGTCCTGCCAGCCTGTTTGTAGTGGGGCCTTGAGGGAACTACTGGAAATTAAGGTGCTCCTTTTAATAGAGCACCGGAGCAAAGCATTAACACTCAGTGAACACATGTGATCCTCACATCAAAGCCATCCCCTCCGGTTATCCCGATTATTGTCACTTCGGGGCCTTTGGTTCCGGACAACAATATGTGTATACAACTTGCAGGTAAGACCATAAACAATACTATCATAATGAATCAATAACATGTTCAAATCTGAAATAATGGCACTCGGGCCCTAGTGACAAGCATTAACATAACAAGTAGCAACAAAGTAAAAAAGCACTAATAATAGATACTAGGCACCATGACCTAACAATCTGATGCCATTACATGAACGATCTCATCCAATCCCTACCATCCCCATAGCCTACAGCGGGGGATTACTCACTCATGGATGGGGGAATCATGGATGGTTGATGGAGAAGCGATGGTGATGATGGCGATGATCTCCTCCAATTCCCCATCCCAGTAGGGTGCCAGAACGGAGTTTCTGGTTCTGAATCACGGAATCTGGTGGTGGCAGCACAGCGGAACTCTTTCTGGAAAAACGTCGAACCCCCTGGGTTTTTAGGTCAGGAGGCATCTTATAGGCGAAGAGGGAGGCCGAGGGGGTGACTGAGGCAGCCACACCACCCCCAGGTGCGACCTGGCCTGGCCCGCGCGGCCAGGTGGTGTGGACCCCTCGTGGCCCTCCTCCGTCTCATCTCCTGGCTTCGTGAGTCTTCTGGTGAAATAGGATTTTTGGCATATTTTCCGGGATTTTTCCTGATAGTTGATTTTCTACACAAAAACTAGACACCAAGGTAATTTTGCTGAAAATAGCATCAGTCCGTGTTAGTTGTATCCAAATCACAAAAGTTTAGAGGAAAAACAATAGCAAAAGTGTTCGAGAAAGTAGATACGTTTTGGACGTATCAATCAGCCAGTAGAAGACATCGTCGACTTCTTTGAAGAGCAGACGAATGTTCATCTTCTGCAGCAGTAGCGTAGTTTGTGTCCCGGACATAGATGTATGAGTGTTGTAAAGTTCGTATGATTGTGTTTGGTGTATATAGTACCCATTGATATGTGAAGAGCTTGCTAGCTCGTATAATTTTTCGAGTGTATTATACTCTGCAGTTCCTTTTCGTTAGCCTGACCTATGTTTATCTCAGCACCTTGCCAACCTGTCAGGTGCGTTGCAACTGGGTTGATGTTTATCAAGGGTTCGATTGGTAGTGCGTCAGCTACTCAGGATACTGCGATTTTTTCGTAGAACAAAAGTGTGAAGGGTGGCACAGCCCCCGAGTGATGATAATGCAGGTAAATAAGGAAAATACAGAGCTTTGGGGCACTTAGATTTATTTATTCGCAGAATAGTATGAGGTACAATGTGTGGCTACGTAGCCTGGCTGAATAGCCTTATTTGTAATGTAAAAACGACTAGGGGTAGAAGCGACACAGCTACGCGATGTTCTAGGGGTTTGAGTATGCGACTCCGGTCTCAAAATCTTTAAGGCGATAGGTGCCACCTGGGATTACGTCTGTAATCACGTAAGGTCCTTCCCAAGGGGACTCGAGCTTGAGATGCCCTTGTTGCTTCAGTCGCAGGACCAGGTCTCCTTCGACAAAGGATCTGGGGCGTAGCCTTCTGCTGTGGTAGTTCCGAAGGCTCTGCTGGTAGATCGTTTATCTCTCTGATGCGATTTCTTGTGCCTTGTCAAGAAGGTCGACGGAGTCTTCGAGTGCAAGAGTTGAGTCCCGCTCGCTGTAAGCGACCACCCATGGGGCTTTGTAGCGTACTTCTGTGGGTAGCACCACTTCAGCACCATGCACCTTGAAGAACTGAGTGTATCCTGTGGTGATGTTTGGAGTTGTACGCAGGCTCCAAAGAACTGATTGCAGTTCGACTGGACAGCATCCAAAGTCCCCTTTGAGTGTGTCGTAGAGGTCGCGATAGGAGATCATGTTGTCGCTCAGTGCTTGCACTCGTGCATCGTTTGGTTCACCACCAGCTTGGAGTCGTAATAGATGATGAGCCTCTTGGCGCCGCAGGCTTTCGCCATCCGCATCCCATGGATTAAGGCCTCGTACTCGGCTTCATTATTAGAGGTAGTGAACTGCATTCGCAGAATGTATTTCATCTTGTCTCCTTGGGGTGATGTCAGTATGACACCTGTGCCAGCTCCGTCCTTTCGCTTGGACCCGTCGAAGTGCATTGTCCAAAGATAGGACATATCTGGCTTCTCGGGGAGCTGGTTCTCCGTCTAGTGCACGAGAAAGTCCGAGAGAACTTGCGACTTGATTGCGTCGCACTTCTCGTATGTGATGTCTCGTGGAGACAGTTCGATTCCCCAGAGCGTGACTCATCCAGTGGCATACGGATTGTTGAGTATATGCCCGAGCGGCGCACCGTTTACCACCATGATTGGGTGCTCCTAGAAGTAGTGGCGCAGTCGCCTGGCTGTCATGAAGACTCCATATGCCATCTTCTGGTAGTGCGGGTATCGCTGCTTTGTTGATGTGAGCACCTCGCTGAGGTAGTATACTGGGCGTTGGATGCTGTGGACCTTATTTTCTTCGGCTCGTTCCACCACGAGCACTATGCTGACCACCTGGTTGGTGGTGGAGATGTAGAGCAATAGTGGTTCCTTTTCGCGAGGCGTCACCAGTACTATCGAGGTGGATAATAGGGGCTTGAGGTCTTCAAATTCTTCTTGCGCCTCATCTGTCCACTCAAACTTGTCGTCTTTGCGAAGAATTTGGTAGAAGGGCAGTGCCTTTTCACCCATTTGACTGATGAATCGACTGAGTGTCGCGATTCACCCAGCCAGCTGTTGGACACCTTTTACGTTTTTCGGCTTCTCCATGGCCAGTATGGCCTTTATTTTCTTCGGGTTTTCTTCGATCCCCCTCGCAGAGATGAGATACCCGAGTAACTGCCCAGATGGCAAGCCGAAGGCGCATTTGTCTGGATTGAGCTTGATCCGGTAGCGGTCGAGGTTGGTGAAGGTCTCGCGGAGATCGTCGATTAACGAGGCTTCCTCTTTGGTTTTGATGGCAATTTCGTCAACGTAGACACCAAGTGAATTCCCTGGGAACCCCTGGCATGTCCGCTGGACACCAGGCAAAGATTTCCCAGTGCTCATAGAGGAATTCGACGAGCGCGAGTTCCTATGCGGAACTCAAGTTGTTGGCGATGAGTGCCATCTTGGTCAGATCCGTTGGGTGGACCGGGACTTTCTTCGTGTGCATCGACGAGTCGAAGGACAGGTCGGGTGAGCTTGGCCTGCTTAGGGGAGGCAGACTGTTGTATGTCGACTCCTTCAATCTTGTGAGTTCTTCCTGCATGCCAAAGGACTGGGAGATTCTGTTGAATTCCCTATCGCAGCTGTCAGATCTCTCGAAGCTTCCATTGATTGTGATGACGCCGTTTGGACTTGGCATTTTCATCTGCAGGTAGGCGTAGTGCGGCACTGCCATGAACCTAGCGAATGCGACACGTCCGAGGATGCAGTGGTATTGCGAGGGCTAGTCGACGACCTCAAAGTCGATACGCTCTCGCTGAAAGTTTTGCAACGTGCCGAAGATGATGTCGAGGTTGATTTTGCCCAGGGGATATATGCCCTTCCCTAGGACGATGCCATGGAACATCATGTCTGAAACTTCCAGACAAGTCAGAGGGATCCTCATAGAATGCAAGGTACTCGCGAACATGAGGTTAATGCCGCTACCGCTGTCCATGAAGACGCGGCTCATATCGAAGCCCCCGATCTACGCCTCGAGTACGAGGGGACAGTGGCCTGGATGAGGAACTTGGCGTGGATGATCGTGCTTGTAGAAGGTGATGCAGGAGTCGCTTCCACTGAGGTACTCAGTGGTGGAGGGTGGAGAATTTATCGCCAGATTGACTTGGCGGGTGATGGCCTTCTGCACTCGATTTGAGGGACGCCCTTTTTTGGATCATCCCCATATTGCCCACGGCTCATGGGTATGGCTCGCCTCCATGATGCTGGACTGGCGCAGCTGCGGGTGGTGGTGGTCCGGGCAGTGGTGGAGGAGCTCCATGTGCTAAAGCGCCTGGGGCGGCTCAATAGCCAATGTTGGTCGTGTCGCAATTCATCCGAGCCAGACCCTCGTGGAGTTTGAGGAACTCGCGGCAGTCCTTGAGAAGGTGGCTGGATTTCTTCTTGCTGTCGTGCTTGTCGATGTAGAAGTTCACGTTGCATGGTCCGGACAGTTTGTCCTCGATGGATGTTGCGGGTGCCTCTTCACGAGTGCGGCACTGCCACACCTGCGTGGTTTCCTGCTATCGTGGTAGCCACCGCTGTAGTATCCGTTGTTGCGGTTGTCATCGCGTTTGTCGGCGTACCGGCTACGACCATATTGACCTCGTCATGGTCATCGTAAACGCGCATTCAACGCTTGCCTCGACGATCGCGTATGCGCCCGAGGTCATCGTCATCGTCGGAGTAGGTGCGGTTTTTCATCGAGTCTTCTCTGTCCGCCCACTGATTCGCGATTTCCATCAGGTGGTCGATCGTTTTGGGCTTCGAGCGGCCCAGCTCCTCCCTGAGCTCTATACGGCGGACGCCACCATTGAATGCATCGATTGCATGGTCCTCCGAGATGTTTTCTGCGGAGTTCTTGATGATGGACCACCTTTGGATGTACGAGCGCAGCGACTCGCCGGACCTTTGCTGGCAGCTTCTCAGTTCTTCGATTGATGCGGGCCTTCCGTAAGTGCCCTTGAAGTTGCGCACAAAGCTGTAGACCAGCTCTTCCCAGCTGCGAATGGATCCGTGCGGGAAGTTGTTGAGCCATGCGTGAGCGGCGCCCTGCAGCTGTAGCTGCAAGCATTGCATGGCCGTGCTTTGACTTCCGCCATGTAGCCTGACGGAGGAGATGTGGTCCTCCAACCAGATTTTCGGGTCCTGCAGGCCGTCAAATTACGGGTTCTCCGACGGGAGTTTGAACCCCTTAGGCATTCGCTTCTGCCTGATGGCCCTATTGAAGCATCTGGCGCCGTAGAGCTCAATCTCGTCTTCTTCCGAGTCAGTCGAACAAGCACACCTTTCCCGCATCTTGTCGACTTTCCACTGCGTGATGTCATCACGCGCGTCGTAGTCGCGGTCATGCCGCCGTGAGCGACATCGCCGTGAAAGATTGTGATTGTTGTCACTAGAGGAGTACGAGTAGTAGTACTTGTCCAGAGCCTTGCTTTTCTTCAGCTCTGGTGTTGGTTCTTTGTCGAGGGCGGCCTCGATTAGCCCCAAGCCCGCGATCATAGATCGGTGCATGGCAGCTCGCGGGTCTCCATCCGGTGGCTAGTTGTTGAGGAGGGACATGGTAGCCGCCATCACCACGGCTTGCGGCATTTTTGGGAGCACGTTGCCCCACATATCCACCATCATAGAGCTAAAGTCGAGGACTTTCGCAGCTTTTATGCGTTCTTGCTTGGTGAGGTGGGCCAGTCGAGATATCCTCTTGTTAGCCACGTACTCGTTGCCTTTGGAGAGGATCCTCCGTGGGAGGAGAGCCCAGCTCGCTGGAGGCTCGATTCGTCCGCTGCCTTTCTATGTGCTTCGAGTTGCGTGATCACCTGCTGCTGGCGCTTGAATTCTTCCTTCAGCAGCCAATGGTAGCCCATCAGCATGTCCTATGGTGTGTTGGGGGTAGAGGATTGCCCCTAGAGCTTCTCGACAGTGGCCCACTCGTTGTCGTTAAGCTTGATCAGCATGCGCTCACCATGTTCTCGTTCGTCATGAGTGATGGTTCTCCTCCTGTCCCGTTGTTGACGGGCGCGCTGTTACCACTGTTGGTGGGGCCGCCGTTTGTGACTGGTATGCCACCGTTAGGTATACCGATGTTGGGTGGTCCGGTACCAGATCTGGTGCCAGTGTTTTCACGATTGACGTCGGTATCGCCTGCGTTGATGACGGTGCACATGAAGTGGTTGGGGAAGCTGTTTCTCCCACAAATTTTAGGTTTAGGGCTATAGGCTCCATCTTCTGTGGCTAGGTCACCCAGATCGGATTCACGACTGCTGTCACTGTCCGTATTCCCAGCTGTTGCTGAGGTGTTGAGCTCGCTGAGGGTGTCGATTGGTGGCGGGAACCATGATGCTGGAGCAATCGTGGGTGCCGTTGGCTAGTCAGGCATGCGAAGCGTGCATAGTTGACCAACCTGGAAGCAGAAGCTCCCAATCGCCAGGTTGATCCCATTGCCCACGGACTCGAAAGCCGGGCGAGTGGCTGGCGTGTGGACGGTGAAGTCGAACGCACCGAAGAGCTGGCGAATCTCCGCTGTTGTAGAGTTGTAGATAGCGGTTGACAGGGCCAAAGAAGCCACGACATCAGCAGACCCAATTCCCACAGACGGCACCAATTGACGAGGGTTTAACTCGTCAATGCCCATTGTTATGGACTTGGGTTTTGGAGAAGGAGGGAGCGCTGGAGGCATCAATCGGCTAACAAACAAGCACACATGGACGCAAGGTTTACCCAGGTTTAGGCCTCGTAGAGGTCCCTACTCCTGTTTGTCTGCTCTTGGAATTATCGAAGGAATCGAAGATTACAGAGGTGCACAGATACAATCTGGCGAGAGTTGTGGAAACTAGGGCTCTGATCGTCCCCCTCGCTGCCCCCTCCTAGCCTTTATATAGAAAGGCTAGGTCTTGGGTAGCAGGTCGAGTCGGTTACAGATTAGGGTTCGCCCTTTGAACTTTCTATCTTAAGCTTCTTCTTGTCTCGCAAGCAATCGAAGAGTCCGTGGGTCACCCAAATTCTGCATTGGGCCTTGGCAACGCCGTGAGCTTCTGCCGTATCTGGACCGTATATACCAAACTCGAGTACCTATAGGGTATACCCATGTCAAAGGGTTTTTTATTTAGTAAAGTAAATATAAATTAGGGTATTAGGGATTTGCTTCATCTAAAGCAAATCTTATGGAAATGTTCTTATTTTCAACATGATAATGGTTATGGCAATGATTTAAGATGGTTAATGATGTATATAGAACTCTATTCAAACTTAGTCTTATACAAGAATTAAGTTATAAACCTTATGATGAATTAAATCTTAGGTTTCATAATATGGTGGTTTAAATTTCATGATTCTCGAGGCTTGGAGACTTCTCCTATTCAAATTCTACTTGAATTGTAGTGTTTAGAATTACCATAGAACAATCTTAGTTGAATCATTAAGCATGAATAACTATCATTAATGGAGAAATGAAGATGTTCATTTACAAATAGCTATATTTAGTTTTGAGAAGGTTTGATAAACTCATATTCTATTATGGCTACGGATGGAGATTAAGATTTAAAGACACTACTTCTAAATCTCTTAGAGTGAGATATTCGAATTACTTCCTAGAGTAATCTTGTTAATCCATAGTCTAGGTTTCTATTAGGGTTTAAGATAATAAAGCAGACAAGGATTTCATCCATAAACACTCATCTAGTTCTCTAGTTATCTCTTGGAAGCTTAATTTATCCAAGAGGTATTGTTCAATGGTTACCTAGGAATAGGAAATGGTTCCACTATCAATTTGATTTTAGGGTTTTGAACAAAGAGGTAGACATGGTTCTTGTCATGGCTTGATATACTATTGGTTAAAGGTTTCTCAATCACTCCTACCTTAATACCTCACTAAGCTTATCTTTAAATAAGAAATTCCTTTCCTAAATATACTCTATTTAATCTCTTATCCGATTCACTAAGATGTCCCCTGCCTAAATAAACTAATCATCTGACTCCACCATAGCCATCATCATATGATGACATGGTCATGCCACTTAAACATTGCTCCTTCACTCTTCTCCTAGTATATATGACTTCCATTTCTAAATTACCTCTGATGAATCCATCACTATAGCTATTACTAACTCCATCCATTAACTCCTTTTTTATTCACCTTGCATTTACTTCCAAGGCTTGCAAGCTTACAATCCTTTCTATATCACATGTGATATCAATACTCTGGAATGGGTATGGTACTACTCCCATAATACAAGTTTGTTCTTGTATTAGCTTGGTTAAACTACTATGCCTCCAACTACTCCATATAACTCATCAAATACTTCATCATACTCTAGCTTGAGTCTTCATGATCAAGCTAGATGGTTTAGCTTACTAAGGCTTTGCCTAATTTGGTATACTCACAACTCTTCTTCATCATATAGTCATTTATTCTCAAGTGACTTGAGAATAATGAACAACAACCTTTGATCAAACTAAACTAAGGCTACTAATTGTCTGATCAAGATCTATTAACACTAAGCAGTAGACTTGTACTAGTCTTTCTATAGGCTTATCTTGTTAAGGAAGCTTACTTTAATTTTATACCCATTTAGCTTAACAATATTATTATTTGATACACTAATAATACTAGCTTTCTTATAACTTCTCAAGTACTAGTTTAACTCTTAGGTTTAGATACTTCTTCTAGTTAACTCATGAGTGAGTTAACTCCTCCAACATCAAATGGTTTAATCACCACTAAGGATCACATTCCATTGATGATGGCACACTCTACCATAATAGTTCTTTCTTCTTATTAATTTACTTAAGGTCTTTGGAAAGTCAAATCTAAGAGTCAATAAGTGCTAGGTCAAGAATTGTCACTCAACATTGAAGATCAATTGACACTAGGTCAAGAGTCAGTAAGTCATTCTGCTGCTGGAACCACCACTTGTTGAACCACCAACATATCCGTTTGCGACCGGCAAGTTGGCGCCTCGCCTCATTGCCCCTCACTGTCCTAAGATACTCTACCGGTACACCGACGCCCCGGCTATCTCTTTAATCTCACACTCCTCCCCCGCACACAACTAACGCATATCTTTTCTGATGCTAACGACCGCACCCTCCCACCTACAAACCCTTAAGGGTGTGTTTGGTAATGGGATGGGGTGGAATATAATGGAACCGTTCCACACCTGGAGTCTATTCCTATGTTTGGTTAAACAAGAGGAATCGAACCAAATGATTTAATAGAAGGGAATATACCCCTCAGATCTCGAATACAACCATTCAACCAAATCGGTCGAACGCGATGGAACGGCTTGCTAACCATCACCGCAAACCACCCTTAACCGGAAAAAAACACCTCTATTCTCACCAGAACCTGAGCCTATCCAATCCTCATATCTTCTCTGAGTCACGAGTGGCGGTGGCCGGTTCAGGGGGTGGAGGAAGCCGGTGATGAGTTGTAGGGTTGCAGAGGCGGCAATGACGAGGGAAGACAGCGATGGACGTAGCAAGCAGGCAATAGGGCGAGAAGGCAGTGTAGCAGCGCAAGAAGCAAGCGTGCATGTGTCGCATCAACGAGGCGACATGGCAAGTAGTAGTCGCTACAGCGGGGCAAGAAGGCGGTGCGGCAAGCTGCGGACGAGGTAGCCATTGAAGTGAGGTACCGATCTGATGCCTTCTCTCTTTGCATGGTCTTTGTATGCTGCATTACTCATTCAAAATACAAGATTTTTGATCAAATCCATGAAATATCTTACATTATGTAGATGGGAAAGATGATGAATAAAAGGAAAAGGATGATTAGGGGTTGATACCTTCGAGACGAATTCACAGATGTAGTATAATAGCTTTTTCCCTAGAAGACCTAGGTTTAATCGAACCTTAGAAAGCACTGCTAAAAGGTAATAGAAATGACACGTCTACAAGACTTTGTTTATTTGTTTTACCTTAGTTAACCAGACCAATGTAGTTTACTTTATAACGGGTTTGAATCAATGGATGGAGATAGGCCAGGGTTGAAGATCCACCTGTAGCTGCACATCAAATGGGATAAAAGATAATAATACGCATAGTCATGTATAACGTTTGTATCAAGATAATCTCTTGCGGGCAACACATCCTAATATTCTAGAGCCCCCGTGATGCAGTGGGCATAGCAATAGACTTTTAATCCAACTGAGAGTACACCGAAGCCACAGGTTACAAACGATTATTAAGTGCAAAACACAGATCAAAGCTTTAAGTGGTGATGTTGTTATTGATCTCGAATGGGGCGCTAAGCAAAGACCCTACTTCCCTTTCTATCACCGAGGTTCCTATGAGATTGCTGCTAGCCAAGTATCTCACCTCAATCCTTTATCAATCTATGGGATCTTGGGTACTTACAAGTCCACAGAACGAGACAAGAGATGAAGATACAAAAGATACAAATCACAATTCCAAACAAAATATGATTCTCCCATGATCTAGATGCACATAATTTCTGCGATATTTCTCCCCAACCTGCAGCCCGTGAGGACTACTTACTCATAACAAATAGATCGGAGATACAAACCATCATACAAATACTTAGATTGAAATCAAATATTCTTACAATGGTCGCCAAATCACAAGGAGATCTAAAGTACAAAGCAATGGCTATGGCTAGTGGATGGATGGATGGGGGAAGTGATGAACAATGGATGAACAATGGTGTGGATCTCCTTTGGGGGTGTTGTGATGCAATCTTAGAATGACGACTCTCTGGCCGATGGCTGGAGCCTCGAAATATATAGGCGTCTTCATGAAAGTTGTAGGGTTTAACGAGACGAAGTCGTCGGCACCTGGTACGAGCGGGTGGTACGGGCGGACCGCGCCTGTACCAGTGGTCGTTAAGCTCGCAGGCGCCCTGGAACGCTTCTCCAATTACTTGGCCATGTGTACTTCCTCAAAATCCTTCATTATGACTCCTTATTTCGCTTTAAAAGCTGTGCTTTCCTGCACAACATAAATCAAAGAAGGGATTTGCATATCTTTGCAATTATTAGTCATTAGTGGCAAGAGTTGAGAGTTTCTTTGGAAAATTCTTGACCAAAAACAACATTTAAACACAGTGGAAGATGGCAAAAATCGGAGCCATCAACTTCCCCAAAGCTCAAACCTTGATCGTCCTCGAGCAAGAAGAACCAAAAGAACTATAAGGAATTCAGCGTTTAAACTTGAAACAACGAGAATAAGAGTTCACTTACAGACGGTAGTCATATGTGTTCAACACTTCATTCATTTGCGAAGCTTATCAAAGTTACAGAGATGACAAGAATACTATACAAGCTTCCGTAAGTCAAGATAATCAAAGTAAAGTTTAATATAAGTATAAGTAATTAGAAGTGTAGCAATCAATCCAATTCCTCTAATTAACTCTCAGCTTGCCAACAAACACTAGGATGTTTAAAATAGCATAATTGAGTAAGAGATTTTCATGTCCCAAGTAGTATCACAATGAAGTGTATTATTTACACCCACATCAATAAATCAAGTATATCTAAAACACTTCTAATCCAATCATTGTCTTTCAAGAAAAATTCGTAAAGTAGTAATGAGACCATGCCAAAGACTTGTTATGTGGATTCTCATAGATATCTTTTTTTCTTTCTTTTGTTTTTCAAGGATCGTTGATTGTTTCTTTTGCAAGTATTTGCACAACCTTTGAGAGTACCAATACTTTTGCCCATACATTGACACGGATACCACTCATGTCATCAACTCATAGCCGAAATCCGGGGTTATACCATAGATCGTTCAAAAGCTAGAGGAGTCGTTGGCATCCCAAAGGTGTGCATTAGAGACATAGAACAAAGTTGTCTCACTTCTTTCTCTTTTTTTGAGCTAGTACCGCGGTTTGATCCACAAGGTTAGCTTTGGCATGCATCACAATTACCACTAGACTTTATTTCAATCAAACAACTCTTTTCATGAGTGTCGTCGAGACTATCAAAATATCTATGGGGTTAAGTATCATAAAGGGTATACTCTCAAGACAATAATTCATCAAACAAGTCGTAAATTTCAGACTTTTTCTTATTGTACTTGTTTGGCATTATTATTTACAAGGCAAGAATCGGTTAACTAAGAGAACTAGAGCAAGAACTTCAACAACTAATCATCATACCAATAAAAAGCCTTACTCTAACCATATTAAATTACTTCCCACTAGCATGGCATCTTAGCAAATCAACCGACTAAGATAAACAATTCAAACTTCATAAGTGGGAGACATAGGACATACCTCTCATAAGTAACTTCATGATCCTCTTCCTTATAGGGATGTGTTCCTTCAAAACTCAAACATGATTACTCCCAAAATGATATTAAAGCAAAGATGCAAAGTATGAATCCATGTTTACGAAAAAAGGATAAACGGAAAAATCTTTTTGTATTTTTGAGGATAGGGGTTTAAAGAATAGAAAAGAACTTGCAACCAAGCAAGGGTTTAAAAAATAAAGACAAATGAAAACAAATAAACTAAAACGAAAGAAAATTAAAAAGCAAAGGAAAAAAATAAAGCAAAGTGTTGGAGCAAGCCAACACGAGTGTTTCAAAGCTCCCAAGGAGCTGGAGTACAAACTCGTTGTTACACAAATAAATTTGCCGGGGGAACACATCCCCAAGCTCAAGCTTTTGCAAGCCCTTTTGTTGCTCATTGTGGTGGCGGTGCATAATCTCCCATGTTCCATTGGCTGCTCCAATCATAGAACTGGGTGGCGAGGCTTGTAGTGGCATCTCGAAGGTTGATGGAGAGGTTGTTCATGTTTTGAATATTTCCTTCGAGTGCATAGATATCTTCAAAGGTGGTGTGGTAGTTTGGTGGTTGCACATCTTGTTCGGGTCCTCCTTGTTCTACTTCTTCATATTCTCCTCCTCCCATGAGTATTTGTTGTTGGTGTAGATTAGCTTCGACCTACGCATCATAACGCAAACATCCATCCTCGATAGAGAATAAACTGTTAGGCAAAGGATCTGGGATCAAGTGATCTGCTCTAGGTATATTGAAGAATTATCTACCATGATTTTTAGAAATCATACCACATGATCTTAGAGTAGAAAGACCGAGACGGTTACCTCTAGTCAACGGTTGGATGTTACCTAGGTTGATGCAAAGTGCACGTGAAGAATGGTCACAATTCCTCCTCCACATATGGGTCCTTGGGATTGAAGAGCCTGATACTTAACACAAGAAGCGTGCCCAAATTTGGCATTAAGTTACAATTGATAAGGACAACTTTTGCGAGGATCAACATGTCCTCCGCATTAAGTTTAGTAAACTCACCACGTGTCTGCAATGTGTTAGCAATCACATAGAATAAATATCGAATAGCAGGATGATCAATTTGGTTCCCCTTTGGTATGTTTCCATGAATTCTCATCAAATTAAAATATTGTGAAGGGGAAGGATCTAAAATAAAGGTAGTTTTGCGTACATCGGTGTTGTTGTTGGCAAACCTAAAGCATTGAGCCCATTGGGTGAGTGTCAAAGTATACTCACAGTTCATAAGGCAGAATTTAATTCAAGCAACTCTGGGCCTTTGTTCCTCGGAACAACCATAAGGATCCATCATGTGTGTCAAGGTTCTGAAGAACTCAAGTGTCAAGCAGCGATATGTTGCAACATCTTGAATGACAAAATTGTACAAACCAACATTGTTGCAAAGTAAATCGAAATTAGCACGAATGCTAAGTTGGTTCAAGATATAAGGACACACCCACTTGGTGGACTTGATCTCTCGAATCTTGAGACGATCGAAATGGGTTAGATGGAACACCTCGGTGAACTCGATGCCAAGTGAATCGGGGGTTAACGTATCAACGGGTGGTCTGGAGGATTCCGTAGCAATCTCACGTGTACGACTCCTCGTGTTCATCTAATAAATAAAAACAATACAAAGTAAATGAGGATTGCTAATTTTTTTTTTTGGTCCAATAGAAACATAGCATAAGTGATTCTCTACACTAACTACAAAAGAAAATCCTCTAAAAACAATGCTAGGCATACTTAATATCAAGATTGAATCAAGAACAAGACCTATGTCTAGATTGACAATGATGAATGATTGAGTGAAGCTTTTGCACAAATAACTTGGGGATCAGAGGAGAATCATACCTTAGATCGAGTGAGTGCGAAGAATCTAAGAAAGATTGAGTAAATTTGAAGATCCAATGGAGGTGGTTTGAGGTTTGGAGGAAGAAGAAAGAGAAAAAAATGATTTGGGGATTTTTAGGTCACCTCCTTGGGGTGCTTATGGCGGCCTCCTACATGGTACGAGCGGGCGGTACAGCCGGAGGCCGCCCGTACCGGGTGGCTTACCTTGGGGGAGATGACTGCTCCCAAGCGGTGTACTCGGTACGGGTGCACAGTACGGTCGCGCGCGCCCGTTGAAGGGTTTGCAGCATAGAAAACAAAAAAAATTCCTACGATGGGAACTATACGCCAAGATCTATCTACTAGATACAAGCAACGGGTGGATATACATCCATGGAGAACTTACCCTTGAAGACAACAAAGTTTTGTTAACGAGTAGGAACTCGTGGATGATGTAGCCGTTCGCTTGCCGATCTCAAGATCATGTGGAAGTCCTAGCGCCGCAAACCAGCAGCGCATCCGCACTCGCACACACGTTCAGGCCACCGAACAACCTCCACCTCCTCGCTCCAGTGATGCAGCGGAAGCAACAACTCCTTCTAGACAAAATGCCACCGGGAACATGTATCTCGCTAATCTGAGACCATGGGGGAATAATACTAGAGGGGGAGAGAGGTCCTTCACGAGGAGGTGTGAGGAAGAAGGGTGAGAGGGGTGGTCTTTTATAGGAGGAGGGGGTACCCCTCCCCATGGCCGGCGCCCCATGGGGGGTGACCCCTCACCTCACCCATTCATGTGGTGGTAACCCCCTCCACATAAATTTGTCCCTTAACATTCCTCTTTAAAGTCTTTACTTTAAATGCATTAAATTTCTCCAAATTTAATGCTCTCTCATTTAATAAAACTATTTTATTAATTTTATTCAGAATTTTGTTAATTACTTTAATTAACAAACATTCACATAAAACCCTTGCAACATTTCAATATTACATGCTGAACCAATTTCAGCAATTTCACCCAAAACAGTTTCAGTGTCTATTGAAATAATTCCAACACTTTGTAATTCATTCGTCTGAAAAATATTTGCTCCAAATGGTGTTGGTGTTAGGGATGTAAACGGATCAGATCGGATCAGATATTGTTATTACCACATCCTTTACCATATTTTTTTAGCGGATTCAAATCGGAGCGGATAATAGCCGGATGCGGATTATATCGGATTGCGGATATGGAGCGGATTGGGAGCGGACTCAGATCAGAAGAAGATAATCGAACAAATACACATAGAAAAATAAAAATTTATTTAGTTTATACAAAAGAAATGACAAGAAAGCATGCAAAACTAGATAACAATAGTATAAAAATGCAAGATTGGTAATAGCATAGTATAACATGCATATGTAGCACACATAGTTAGCCGATACACTAACTAGATTGTCTAGATATTGGGTTTGTGCTAAATTTATCGGATTATCCTATTTGAGTACCTCGGATAATCCGCATAAAATATCAGATTATCCTTATCCGTCGGATATCATCAATACCGTATCCGCTACCATATCCGTCGGATATCCGCGTGACAAATATCCGCATCTGCATCGATATCCGCTGGATATCTAAAAATGTATACCATATCCTCAAAAACGGACGCGGATGCGGATTCGGAGCGGAAATTATCCCTACCATTTACATCCCTAGTTGGTGTCACTTAAGTGTGTCACCCTATGGTTTGTGAATAATGCAGACATGATCGAGACTCCTCTCGGATCAATAATCAGAAGCGGGACCTGGAGATCCATATTGACTCCTACACATTCTACGATGACTTATGTGATCGTGAGAACCTTTAACGTTAGTAACTAAATCCCTTTGTCTCGCGATATATTACATATCCGAGATTCGATCATTGGTATCTCCATACCTAGTTTGATCTCGTTACCGACAAGTACTCTTTTCTTGTTCCCGTGATATAACATTCTAGTGATCTCATCACTTGCTTGCAAGCTAACCAATGCGATATCACCGAGAGGGCCCATAGAATATTAATCCGTCATTGGGATGGACAAATCCCACTCTTGATCCATGAGCCTCTACATAACACTTTCGTAGTACCGAACCCACCTTTATAATCACACTTTCACGGTGTGGCGTTTGATGTTATCAAGATAATCTTCCAGTGTTAGTGATTAACATGATCTCATGGTCTAATAACTAGGATTACTTCGTTAGATGTTATAGCAATATAAACAAAATGACTTTGATCGTAATGCTATACTTCATATGAATGTTCATCACATCATTCCACTAATGTTGTGACCTCGTTATTAACAACATCCAATGTTCAAAACCTTGATCATCTTGTTAATCAATGAGCTAGTTTATAAGAGAGGAATAACTAGGAACTTTCCTTTTGTTTATTAAACACACATGTATTAACGTTTCCAAATTAATACAATTATAGCATGCAAAATAAACATCTATCATATACTTGGAATATGTATAATAACAACTTTATTATTGCCTCTCAGGGCATATTCCCTTCAGTCTCCCACTTGCACTAGAGACAATAATCTAGTTACATGGTGATAAATCTAACACCCATGGAGTTCTGGTGTTGATCATGTTTTTCTCTAGGGAGAGTTTTAGTCAATAGATCTTCTACATTGAGATCCATATGTACTTTACAAATCTTTATATCTCCATCCTTGACATGCTCACAGCTGGAGTGAAACCGGCGCTTAATATGCTTGTAATTCTTGTGAGACCTTGGTTCCTTTGTGTTGGCTATGGCTCCATTATTGTCACAATAGATCACCATTTTATCCAACGCACTAGGAACCACACCCAGTTCGGTAATGAACTCCTTCATCCAAACTGCTTCCTGTGCTGCTTTTGAAGCAGCAATATATTCCGCCTCCGTTGTTGACCTTGTTACCACGGGTTGTTTGGAGCTCCTCCAACTAACTGTTGCTCCGTTCATGAGAAATATGTATCCGGATTGAGACTTAGAGTCATCCGGATCAGTGTCAAAGCTAGCATCGACATAACAATTAGCGAACAGCTCTTCTTCACCTCCGTATACAAGAAACATTTCCTTAGTTCTTCTCAAGTACTTAAGGATATTATTGACCGCTATCTAGTGTTCCAAACCTAGATCAGATTGGTACCTACTAGTCAAACTAATAGCATGTGCCACATTTGGTCTTATACATAGCATGGCGTACATTATAGAGCCTATGGCTGAAGCATAGGGGATCTTATCCATTATCTCTCTTTCTTCCGCCGTAGCCGGACTTTGAGTCTTACTCAATGTCTTGCCTTGCAACATAGGTAAGAACCCCTTCTTACTTTCATCCATTTTAAACTTCTTTAAAATCTTATCAAGGTATGTATTCTGCGATAGCCCTATTAGACGTCTCGATCTATCTCTATAGATCTTTATGCCTAATATATATTGTCGGGGGGATTATCCCCGGGTACCCCCAAAGAAGCACTCAAGACGGATAAAAAAGGCAAAAACAGATAAAGATAAAAGAAAACTGGAGCTCCTGGGCGTCCTGGGCCGACTAGGATCTCCCAGCCGGCCTGCATCACCATTTCCGGCTGGGCCTCCGCCAAGCCGGCCCGACAGCGCCCCCCGGCTGAGCCCTCCTTCCGGCTGGGCCCCTCGCCCTAGCCGGCCTTCTCCACGCCGCCTCCAGCTCCTTCCGGCTGGGCCGACCCAGCCGGCCCACTCCGGCTCCCCCTCTCCCGCACCCCGGCTCCTCTCGGCTGGGCCGGTTCCGCTACGGCCCACCCCGGCTCCGCCCTTCACCTTCCCGGCTAACCCCGCCCGGGCTGGGCCTCCCCTGCCTCGCCCCGCTCGGTTGGGCCACCTGTTTCCTGTCTGGCTGGGCCACCAGGCGCCAGGGACAGCCAGATCGACCAGAAGCCCCCAGGCTGTGTCGATCGGTGGACAGAGGCTACGATCGCTGCATGTTGCCGCCCTAGTCGGTCGCCACTCCTTCGATCAAGACCCGGCTGCTACTACTCGACCAGCTGGTCTGCATTGAATCCCAACGAACATACAGCCAGACAACGAGAAGACTGACAAGACCAAGCCCATGCTACTTTATCAGATGACATGCCAAATAGTATACACTATGCATGACATATTGGACCACAATCAGATGACATAGTCAATAGTACTAGTTAGGCAGTGGGTCCCACCTTTGTCCCTTGGGCCTCAATATAAGGCACCAAGGGAGGGCCTCCTTCTCACAGGAAACAGACCCATCGATCACTCCCTCACTCACACCCACAAGTAGTACTCCAAACGATCAGCTCACGGACTCTTTGCTAGCTAGCTCAGATACAGCTCAAGGAGAACCCTTGTAGCCTGATTATACTCACATATACTGTCAGACATGCAGGAGTAGGAGTTTTACCTCACCACGAGGGCTCCGAACCTGGATACTTCCTGCGTCCAGCTACGCTCGCTTATATCCAATCCCGCTTGTGGACGTCGTTGATAGCTTCCCTGCTAGTCCCCACACCTCTATCTAACCTCTTTAGGTACTGTCATTCCCAATACAACGACAGTTGGCGTCCACCGTGGGGCAAGATAGCTTTGGTCAGAGTTCCGTTCCGCACGGGACCACTTCGTCTTCATCGGCACCGACGCCGTCTCGAGTTGCTCGGGGGCTCACCGCCTCCGCGCCGTCGTCTCCGACTCCGCTTCGCCAAGTTTCTCGGGGCTCGCCGCCTCCGCGCCATCGTCACCTCCGTGTCGTCAACTTTTGCGGGTGCCCGCCGCCGTCTCCACGCCGTCTTCATCCATGCCGGCCGTCGCCGTCCACGCCGCCCGGCCGCGTCATTTTCTCTGGTGTCGCCGCGCTCCGCGGCACCTCTCCAACAACCACTCCTGTGTTGCCATCATTCCCGCCTCGTCGAGAAGCCCAGGGACTCGGCGTCACCGGCGTTCGTCCACCTCACCGTCCGCGCGACCGCTCCGTGCTCTGCGGGCTACCTCTCCGTCGCGCCCATGCAGCACCTCCTCCGTGAGCCTGCGTCTGCGTGCGTCGGCGCCGCCCGTCGCGGCGGTCCTACGCAGCGTCATCCACGCGTTCACCCGCGCGTGCCTGTCCGCCCGTCGTCACTGTTCGTTTCTCTGCAGCAAGCCTGCGGGCGCCGCGCGCGTTTTGCAAGTGACGGCCAGCGGCATCAACAACACTCTCTCGCACGAGCAAGCGGCAATGCAAGCTAGTGCGTGCATGCGCCCAAGCAAAGTAGCAGCTAGCTCTCGCGCGCATGCGCAAGCCAGGAAAAGCACGCAAGCACCACTCCCGTACAAATACGGTGCAAATACTTGCACGTATACGTGCATGCCTGCACACCCTGTCGCAAACTCCATGCAACGTCCGCATATGCTCGCTCAAGCTCGCCGCCCCGTCTCGGCTGCGTCCCTGCGAGCTGTCGCGGCCGTGCGCCTCCTTGCTCGGACTCCACCACTGTCGCGCGCGGCCGCATCTCCTCCGGTTGCGAGTCCGCCCGTGCTCGCAGCCGCCGCCCTTCCGCGCATCCGCGGCCGCATCCGCGCCACCGCGCCGTCCGGGCTCCTCTCCCGGCGACGCCCTCCACGACCGCCTCCCTGGCTCCCGCGCTCCGGCTGCGCGCCTCCACGCCCTGCCGGTTCGCCTCCCGGCCGGCTGGCGCTTCGTCCGGTGCCCGCGCGTCCTCGACCGGCTCCAGCTCGCCGCGCGCACCACGGCCCTCCTTTGGGCGTCCGCCGCCGCGCTTCGGCAAAGCTCCTCCGCGACGACGCCTGCACCGGTCGCCGCCTGCAGCACCTCCTCCCACGCGCGCCTGGCCGTCCTCTGGCTCGTCGCTCGCCGGCTGGCTCGCGCCCGCCGCTGCTCGCCCCGCGGTCCGGCTCGCGCTCCCGTGACCTCGCCAGTCCGGCTCGCGCGGCCCCGCGCCTCCGCCCCGCTCCGGCTCGCCGCCCACCGGCTGTGGCCCCGCGACTCTTCTCTGCCAGCGAAAGAAAAAGGAAAAAGGGAGTAAAGGGAGAGGTGGTTGGCCGGCTGAGGGAGGCGACGTTGACCGATTAGTAGAGAGAGAAAAAAGAACGTGAGGGAGAAAAGAAAAGAAAGGAAAATCCGGCTGAGAAGGTGCCCGGTTAAAAAAAACGAGTGAAAAAAAAGGAGAAAAAAGTAAGGAGAGGAGAGTCATCCGTTTGGTGGTAGTCGGCTGTAAAAGAAAAAAGAAAGAGAGGAAGTAGTGCACGGCCGGTTGGTTGCACCAGTTAGAAAAGAAAAAACAAAAAAGTGAGAAGAGAAAATCCGGCTATATTAGTCCGATTGAGAGGAAAATCCGGCTAAGTTAGGCTGTAACGTTTCGGTCTGGCTGATCCTGTCTGTCCGATTCGGCCGGTTCGGACCCGTTCTGGCTGAGTCGGACCGACTCCACACGACTTCGTCTCGTTTGGTTGTCGGTTCGTCGGCTGGACCCGTTTCGTCTAGGCCAAGCCGGCTCGGCGCGTCCTGGCGTGTTTGGCTGTCTGGCCGGCTGGGACCGAATCCGGCTACGCCGCGTTTGGTTGCCTGTCCGGCTAGAGTCAGTCTATCCGGCTGGAATGCCAGTTGGATCGTTTCAGCACCCGTAAGGACTACGGAATCGCGTCTTCAACCCTACCGCACCGACAGCTATAATGTGAGTGTTTTTCCGACCTCGAGCAACCCTCAAGCTCTCGCCAGATGTTGTTTTTCTTCCTGCTTTCAGTTTTCCGGCGCCGGCAACCCCTACCCGGGGGCTCGCCGGTTGGCCCGACCTGCTAAACCTGTAAACCTACTGAGTAGTGTGCGACGGTGTCAAAGGCCCACTCTCCGTCTCAGCTACAGACCACAACCCGGCTGTCCGGCTAGCAAGAGCAAAAGCCCGAGGCATCCCACGTGAAAAACGGTGAAGGGTGCGACAGATCGGACATTCCGGCCTTGTGCCTAGTTGGTATTTTCCGGCTGCTCAGCCCCCAGTACCGTGCTCAATGTACTGTCAGCTCTCCCTTCGGTTCCGGCTCCAGACCGCAACCTGGCTGGCCGGCAAGGACACAGCGTAAGCAGCAGAGCGCACGAGAAAGTGACTAAGTGTTCAGAAAAGCACGAGCTAGTTTTTTGAAAAATAAAAGCGTTATCCGGTTGATAGCATGTGTACTATATGTTGATGTACTGACGACAAGTTTACTTCTGTTTGTTTGTTTTGCACGACTGCACCGAGTCGGATTTCAAGTACAGATGAAGATTCAAAGCACCTGTCTTCGCCAACTACTTCGAATCTCGGGGGCTACACCCACCGGGTGCGCTCGCGCGCCCCCGGTGTAATCAAGCTCTTCGGTCCGGCTGAAGGCGTTTAGCCGGATAGCAAGTTCGAGGTGTCGAAAAGGGCAAGAAATAGAAGATTCGCAGCACCTGTCTTCGTCAGCTACTCCGAATCTCGGGGGCTACACCCCGCGGGTGCGCTCGCGCGCCCCCGCGGTAGTTGTGTTGCTTCCCGGGCTAGAGGTGTCCAGTCGGACGCTGTTCAAGAACTTTATCTACAACGACAACGGCAAGTTTTTGTGGAGCTCGCGCGAATTTCCCCCTCCGGGTAAAATCAGCGCGCGCTCGGGGGCTAGTGTCGGGGGGATTATCCCCGGGTACCCCAAAGAAGCACTCAAGACGGATAAAAAGGGCAAAAACAGATAAAGATAAAAGAAAACTGGAGCTCCTGGGCGTCCTGGGCCGACTAGGATCTCCCAGCCGGCCTGCATCACCATTTCCGGCTGGGCCTCCCCAAGCCGGTCCGACAGCGCCCCTCGGCTGAGCCCTCCTTTCGGCTTTGCCCCTCGCCCCATCCGGCCTACTCCACACCGCCTCCAGCTCCTTCCGGCTGGGCTGACCCAGCCAGCCCACTCCGGCTCCCCCTCTCCCACACCCCGGCTCCTCTCGGCTGGGCCGGTTCCGCGCGGCCCACCTTGGCTCCGCCCTTCACCTTCCCAGCTAACCCCGCCCAAGCTGGGCCTCCCCTGCCTCGCCCCGCCAGGTTGGGCCGCCTGTTTCCTGTCCGGCTGGGCCACCAGGCGCCAGGGACAGCCAGATCGACCAGAAGCCCACAGGCTGTGTCGATCGGTGGACAGAGGCTACGATCGTTGCATGCTGCCGCCCTAGTCGGTCGCCACTCCTTCGATCAAGACCCGGCTGCTACTACTCAACCAGCTGGTCTGCATTGAATCCCAACGAACGTACAGCCAGACAACGAGAAGACTGACAAGACCAAGCCCGAGGGAACATGTATCTCGCTAATCCGAGACCTATTGGAAATATTCCCTAGAGACAAATAGTAGTAAGGACTATTATCATATTTCATATAGTTTATGATTAAGTTTTATATCATGCTATAACTGTATTGAGTGGAAACATCAATACACGTGTGATATACAAACAAACTAGGGGTTCCTAGTGAAACTCTAGTCACTGGTTCATTGGTCAACAGATGATCATGTTTCTTGATCATGTGGCATTTATGCCAGATGGAAATGGAGTCATCTCATTCTGAGAATGAGATGATGAACCAATACCCAACCTAAACATTGTGACTCGATCATGTCACGAAGTTCAAGTTATGATGATTAGAAATGGACCCTCGTAGACTATTCCTTAGACCATGAGGCTATATCAATCACTATCTCCCGAGAGTGCTTAGATAGCATCAAACGCCATCTGGTAAAACGGTGGTCATAAAGGTGTGTTCAGGTATTCGGAGGAAACCGTAGAGGCAATATAAGTCAAGAGCGGGATTTGTCCGTCCATGTGACGGGAAGATACTCAAGGTCCCACTCGGAGAGGTTATATCCAAAAGCTGCGCAGCGTGTGATTTGATCACGGGGATATCACTTGTCGAAACGAGTCAAGTAGCATTGTTCGGTAACGAGATTGAACACGACATGGTGATGTCATTGATCAGATCTCGGGCAATGCAAGTATCGAGAGACAAAGGGAATAAGACACGACTGTCCCGGTTCAAACGACGAAAGATCTTCGTGGAACGCACAGGGGTCACATGGCCATCCAGGTCCCTCTGTCGATCATTGGTGCGGGAGTGTCTCGACCATGTCTGGAGTGTTCCCGAACCGTGGGGTATCATGCTTAAGGGCTTGATGATCCTTAGAGAGTGTTTATAAGATCAGTAGAATCACCGAAGAAAAGAAGGGAGAAAACCGGAAGGGTTTCGGTAAGTACGGAGGATGTCCGGAGTGGAGGTGGAAGGTGTTCCATAGCCACGGATGTTGAATAATATGTGAATGAATGTTAAATGTTGATTTAATCATTTATTCATAATTATTTAATAAAGAGAATAAATGGTCAAAGGCTTAATGGGCCAATTCCCGGAGGGGAGAGGGCCCATTAGGGAAAGGCAAGAGGGTAGAAGGGGCCATGGGGTGGCCGGCGGCCTTATTGGGCCAGCCCCCCACGTGGGGCCCATGAGGGGGTGGCCGGCGGCGCCTCCTCCTCCCCCTCCTCTCCTTTAGTCCCACCCTAGGACTTTGAGGGAGGGTGTACCCCCTCCTCTCCCTATATATAGTGGGGTATTTGGCCTAGAAAAATACAACTAATAATCAATAAAGGTCTCCCCACTTTTGGGAGTACCTCTAATTGATATTTTCTCTCTCCCCCTCTCTCTCTCGTGATCGTGTTCCCAAGTCTGGACAGTGCGAGCGAGAGACATCTTCACCGTGGAGCACCGTCGCGCTGCGGGATTCGGTTCTGGGAGATCTACTTCCACAACTGTTGCTGGATCGGGGAAGCGGGAGTCATCGTCTGGCACCGGACGTGTGTAACTCCCCGCGAGGTGTCGCACTTGAGGCACTCAAGTCATTGGAGCCAGAAGGAGCACAAGGACTTCATCACGACCTTGAGGTCGACTTCGGCTCGTCTACATCAACCACGCTCTCCTGAGCGTTGACAACGCTTTTCGATCTTCAAGGGTAAGTTTGCGAAAAGCCCCTCCCGTTACTGTATTACTAATATATAGGTCTCGGCAGCTTCAGGGGTTTAGGGGCGTAGGGTAAAATTTATTGTTTTCATACGCGGAACTCCTACAGTGGTATCAGAGTTAGATCTATGCATAGTAATGCTAGTACGAGTAGAACACATGAGATGTAGCGTGTGGGCGTTGATCTTTTAGTTGTTACCCTCCCACGTGTACTTGTGTATACCGTAGTAATGCTTGATGAAGCGGCCCCCAACCTACTTTACGCGTTCATTCGTGAGACTGGTCCGCGCTTGACATACGGCTTGTACCATATAAAGTGGCTTAGGGGGGTGTCTGTCTCTCTCGCATTAGTTGGTTTTCCATCTGCAACGGAGGGCCCCGAAAGGAGTGTAGTAGAGACAACTACTTGATCAGCGTTGTGCTGAAAGTTCGTAGGTAAGAACGGTTCTTGTGCGAAAGCCCATTTAGCCATGTGAAACATGCAAAGATAAAGTAGATGTGTCTAAATTTGTTTTGCAGGGGGCGTTGCTTTGTGATATGGTTGTGGCAAAGGTAAAGTAATTACCTTTTGTTGCATAGTAGTAGATAGTCACGGTAATGACGAACTATCACGCCGGAATGACACCGGTACCCTGGTGTCTACGACGTCGGAGCCCTGGCGCCAGAACCCGGTGACGACGGATGGAGATCACGACGTGAAGGACCATATCACATAGCATTTACATTCAATGTTATTGTTTGTATGTCTTATTGTGTGCTAGTATTAGATACTCGACGGTAGCCTAAGAAGATGATCCCTACTAAAATTACCAACGATTGTGTTCCCCCTTAGTGTGCACCACCAAGAAAGTTCTTCGATATGAGGCGATCCAGGGTTATAGGCCTGGGTGTCATACATATCTACGTTCGCATACAGTGGGTGTAACCCATGTTGCACAGCAAATACACTAAGGTTGAGTTGGTGAGCCTAGCACGCTAGAGAAGCGTGGCCTCGGTACACAGATGGTCGAAAGATCGAGCATGAGTCGCATGAATGATGTGACCGACGTTTAGCGTCCACCTTTGAACCCACATTGATGGTCGTGACGATCGGGGGAGATGTGGCTGATAGGGGTCATGTTATCACTAGGAACCCTCACTAGGGATAGGTGTTTCTGAGTGGAGTTATTATTAACTCATTTAATTATAAACTTAGTCTAAATTCCTTTTGCAATTATAAATGTAGATGGCTCACCGTGAAGCTTACTTTGTCATTGAGGATTGGGTAAAGGGTGAGAAAATTAAACTTGATGGATCCAACTTCCCTAGCTGGCTTGTGCGCCTGAATGATCTCCTTACTAGGAATCATGTGGTAGACTACATACACCGCACGATGGATTTGACTGAGCCAGACTACTATGAGACCCCACAAGAGCTGGCAGACCGCTACTATCGCCAAGAGATGTCCACCTACATTCAGATAATAATGCGTTACGGGATGGTGGACGAACTACATCCGCTCATGGGTGATCTTGACCCATATTCAATGGTGGATCAGCTGAGAGCAGAGTTCATAGGCCATGTGCGCATGTGGAAGCACGAGTTGCTTGGAGAGTTCCTTTCCATATAGATGGAGGAGCATACTTGTCTGAAGAGTCACTTGGAGCGCATGCTTGATGCACACACGAGACTGGTTCACTTTATGGATTACTGGATGGCTGATCCATTTGCGATAGACGTACTGCTTCGGTCGTTGCCTCCCAGCTACAAAGGACATGTCCGGAGTAGCATCATGAGTGGTGATACGGAAGCATTGGATTTCCATGAGTTCATATTACGTTTCCGGAACGTAAAGGTTGAACCAATCACCGGAGAGGTCATCGATGACCAAGGTATATATTTGATATATAGTTTTATAAATGTTATAATCTTGCAAACACATTTGTAGTGTTAAGTATATCTGATACTTGTTCTGTTTTGATGAAAACAGGTCCTTCTGCATGAGAGATGCTTGCTGGAGAGGAGGTGACGTTGCATGTTGATGGCGAGCATGATGATGATGGTCGACGACACTCTCCCTCAACATTTATCATTTAGTTCGTGTTTAGGGTGATTAATGTAATCAAGAGATTGTGAACTTCTTTAGTGTGTCTCACACTTCGTGACACGGTTATTCATATGAGTTTGTAACAAACAGTTGTTCCACTTTTATGAATGATTTCTATTCATGTTCATATCTTGTTTGATTATGTGTGAATTATCCTTGTTGTTTGAAACTAATTGATAATGTATAAACATTTGTAAAACATTAAAATGCCTTGTTTAAAATACCCAACTTAATGATATTTCATTAATGAATGAAACCATTGTTTGAATTCAAAGTTATGTAATAATATGTGAAAGTCATTCGATTTCTTATCACATATAAATCATGCCTAAGTTCAGCAAAATAACTTGAACACCGTGTATTACTTGAATACAAAGTGTTTAAAGAATTGTTAAAAGTAAATACATATTCGATGTATTGTGTTTAAGAAAACGGTAATTATCATTAAATGATTGTTTAAATGTGTAAAGTAGTTTACCAAAGGAAACATGAATATGAAACTATTTGATTTGATCAAAGTGTTTCATCAACAAAGGGTATAAATATAAAAGAGAATCCAATTACTATGATTTGATCAATAGTAATGAAATTCAACTTTATAAGAATGGCATAAAAGTAATTGTGAAATGCAAACTGTTTTGAAATGTCAAAATACAAAGCATCACAATGTGATATTAGATATCAAAGAGGTTGAATAGAAGGCACCAAATAGATCGTTGTAGTGTAGATGTAGAGACCATTATCTTAGAAATAGTTAGCACTCAATTAGAATGTAGTGAACCATTTGAATTCATGAAAGTTTTGGGGTTATTAGATATAACCAAAACAATAGCAAATAAGTCCTTGTAGTGTATTCATTAGAAACTTTGATTACAAAACCCATAGCTGAAACCAAAAGGAAAGCAAGATTCATATTGCTTGGATTTTGGTGCATTCTTGAGAAAGCTCACTTCCAGTGATGTTTCTCAATTATGGAGCAAATGGAAATTAGTGAAAAACACGATGAGGATTCAAAACCCTGCATTAGATTGTTGAGAAGCGCAACGGACAACGTTCCTGAATGATTCTCTACACAGAAGGAAAGAACCAATGATATTGATCATTGTATTTTTCCCTCCACTATTGTTTTTCACTACATGAAGTAGGATTCAAAATGTAACTCCATATATTGTATGGAGACATTTGTGAATCATTTGTCATGATTCTTGAAATATGACATACCTACGAACTACAAAGGAAATAATGGTAAACTAGAATTATGAGAAATCCTAAAGGTAAAATTCCCTTGAGATTAGAAAGCAATTTGTTGCTAAATCTCACAAGCAAAAGGGTTACTTGAATTTTCCTAAATGACTGCAAAGTCATAGTAGAAAAAAGGGGTGAATGACAAAAGCACAATTTGTCAAGTATTGGACAAATTCAAATGTGCTAAATGTCTACTGGATTTAAAACTAGTAACAGCACTAGTATCTCATAGTAAATCTCCAAGTTTGATATTTGGTCAAAGGTTTTTGAAGTTATTCAAAAATAGTGAGAGGACATGCAATTTGCATAAAATTGAGTGAGAGCTATGAAAGTCTTCCTGAAACAATATGTTATTGACATATTTTTAAGTGGGAGCAATATAAGACTCAAATTCAAATATGTAGGAACATATTTTGAGTGGGAGCTTATAGGAGTAATTCTTAAGTATGTTAAGGATGAATGCGCAAATACTTATAAATAATGATTTGTAAGATGTAGAAGTTGATAATAGGTGTATTATGATATTATGTAGTATTCCTTAAGGGATTCTGAAAAGTGTTTCAGAATAGAAGTTAATTAAGGAACTAGTCCTTAATAACTCAAATTAGGAATAGCATTAAGTTTAACATCAATGGTTGAAAGAAAGAAAAGGATGATTGTCATCCACTATGTTGAGACATAGGTTCTATCTTAGTAAACCATGATGATAACTTAACATAATATATGATCCAGTAAGGAATGTTTAAAAGTGATTAAGTTCGAATCACGGAACGTTGAGCTGAGTTTTGTCCGCAGTGTCTAATAGAGAACTATAGACATATTTCCCAAATCCATAAAGGATGACATATCTTAAAAGCATAAAAGGTTATGTTATAAGGGAATATGTTGGAAACTCTTGTAGATACCAATTAATGTCAAGTAGGAAGCGAGGTGAACAAAATATCAAAAGTTGCATAGAGTGCACTAGTGTTTCGATGAATACATTTATAATAATAGATAAGGGTACCATATAAAGCGTTGTATAATGTTATGGCGGGGCTAGTTCGCTTTTAACGTAGAATGATGTGTCCCAGGGCACAGTGCCCATGAGAAAGCCCTCGAGGTTGATCTAACGTCACTGTAGGCTCCTGGAATTAGGCCTCGTTCTGCTGCCATAGCAACGATACATACACACAGATGATATCATGTGATGATAAAGTATTAATGTCAATCAAGGTGACATTAGTAAGTTGCAAAGGATCTGGGATTGTAAAGTACAGAACCAAGGCTCAACCTCTTCCATGAGCAAGCATGTTCAGGGTACTGGATATATGGTGCCAATGATTGAGAACAAATGCATCTAGTGTATTTGTACTCTAGTGCAAGTGGGAGACTGTTGGAAATATGCCCTAGATACAAATAGTAGTAAGGACTATTATCATATTTCATATAGTTTATGATTAAGTTTTATATCATGCTATAACTGTATTGAGTGGAAACATCAATACACGTGTGATATACAAACAAACCAGGGGTTCCCAGTGAAACTCTAGTCACTGGTTCATTGGTCAACAGATGATCATGTTTCCTCATCATGTGGCATTTATGCCAGTTGGAAATGGAGTCATCTCATTCTGAGAATGAGATGATGAACCAATACCCAACCTAAACATTGTGACTCAATCATGTCACGAAGTTCAAGTTACGATGATTAGAAATGGACCCTCGCAGACTATTCCTTAGACCATGAGGCTATATCAATCACTGTCTCCCGAGAGTGCTTAGATAACATCAAACGCCATCTGGTAAAACGGTGGTCATAAAGGTGTGTTCAGGTATTCGGAGGAAAACGTGGAGGCAATATAAGTCAAGAGCGGGATTTGTCCGTCCATGTGACGGGAAGATACTCATGGGCCCACTCGGAGAGGTTATATCCAAAAGCTGCGCAGCGTGTGATTTGATCACGGGGATATCACTTGTCGAAACGAGTCAAGTAGCATTGTTCGGTAACGAGAGTGAACACGACATGGTGATGTCATTGATCAAATCTCGGGCAATGCAAGTATCGAGAGACAAATGGAATAAGACACGACTGTCCCGGTTCAAACGACGAAAGATCTTCGTGGAACGCACAGGGGTCACATGGCCATCCAGGTCCCTCTGTCGATCATTGGTGTGGGAGTGTCCCGACCATGTCTGGAGTGTTCCCGAACCGTGGGGTATCATTCTTAAGGGCTTGATGATCCTTAGAGAGTGTTTATAAGATCGGTAGAATCACCGAAGAAAAGAAGGGAGAAAACCGGAAGGGTTTCGGTAAGTCCGGAGGATGTCCGGAGTGGAGGTGCAAGGTGTTCCATAGCCACGGAGGTTGAATAATATGTGAATGAATGTTAAATGTTGATTTAATCATTTATTCATAATTATTTAATAAATAGAAAAATCAATTAAATGGTCAAAGGCTTAATGGGCCAATTCCCGGAGGGGAGAGGGCCCATTAGGGAAAGGCAAGAGGGTAGAAGGGGCCATGGGGTGGCCGGTGGCCCTATTGGGCCAGCCCCCCACATGGGCCCATGAGGGGGTGGCCGGCGGCGCCTCCCCCCTCCTCCTCCTCTCCTTTAGTCCCACCCAGGGACTTTGAGGGAGGGTGTACCCCCTCCTCCCCCTATATATAGTGGGGTATTTGGCCTAGAAAAATACAACCAATAATCAATAAAGGTATCCCCACTTTTTGGAGAACCTCTAATTGCTATTTTCTCTCTCCCCCTCTCTCTCTCTCGTGACTGTGGTCCCAGGTCTGGACTGCGCGAGCGAGAGACATCTTCACCGCAGAGCACCGTCGTGCTGCAGGATTCGGATCCGGGAGCTCTACTTCCGCAACTGCTGCTGGATCGGGAAGCGGGAGTCATCGTCAGGCACCGGACGTGTGTAACTCCCCGTGAGGTGTCGCACTTGAGGCACTCAAGTCGTTGGAGCCAGAAGCAGCGCAAGGACTTCATCACGACCTTGAGGTCGGCTTCGGCTCGTCTACATCAACCACGCTCTCCTGAGCGTTGACAGCGCTTTTCGGTCTTCAAGGGTAAGTTCGCGAAAAGCCCCTCCCGTAACTGTATTACTAATAGATAGGTCTTGGTAGCTTCAGGGGTTCAAGGGCGTAGGGTAAAATTTATTGTTTTCATACACGGAACCCCTACAAGACCATGGGGGAATAATACTAGAGGGGGAGAGAGATCCTTCACGAGGAGGTGTGAGGAAGAAGGGTGAGAGGGGTGGCCTTTTATAGGAGGAGGGGGGTACCCCTCCCCATGGTCGGTGCCCCATGGGGGGTTACCCCTCACCTCCCCCATTCATGTGGTGGTAACCCCCTCCATATAAATTTGTCCCTTAACATTCCTCTTTAAAGTCTTTACTTTAAATGCATTAAATTTCTCCAAATTTAATGCTCTCTCATTTAATAAAAACATTTAATTAATTTTATTCAGAATTTTGTTAATTACTTTAATTAACAAACATTCACATAAAACCCCCTGCAACATTTCAATATTATATGCAAAACCAATTTCAGCAATTTCACCCGAAACAGTTGGTGTCTATTGAAATGATCCTAGCGCTTTGCAATTCATTCGTATGAAACATATTTGCTCCAAATGGTGTTGGTGTCCCATAAGTGTGTCACCCTACGATTCGTGAATAATGCAGACATGATCAAGACCCATCTTAGATCAATAATCAGAAGCGGGACCTGGAGATCCATACTGACTCCTACACATTCTATGATGACTTCTATGATCATGAGAACCTTTAACGTTAGTAACTAAATCCCTTTGTCTCGCGATATATTACATGTCCGAGATTCGATCATCGGTATATCCATACCTAGTTTGATCTCGTTACCGACATGTACTCTTTTCTCGTTCCCGTGATATAACATTCTAGTGATCTCAGCACTCGCTTGCAAGCTAACCAATGCGATATCACTGAGAGGGCCCAGAGAATATCTATCCGTCATTGGGATGGAAAAATCCCACTCTTGATCCATGAGCCTCTACATAACACTTTCGTAGTACTGAACCCACCTTTATAATCACCCTTTCACAGTGTGACGTTTGATGTTATCAAGATACTCTTCCAGTGTTAGTGATTAACATGATCTCATGGTCTAAGGACTAGGATTACTTCGTTATATGTTATAGCAATATAAACACAATGACTTTGATCGTAATGCTATACTTCGGATGAATGTTCATCACATCATTCCACTAATGTTGTGACCTCGTTATTAACAACATCCAATGTCCATGATTAGGAAACCTTGATCATCTTGTTAATCAACGAGCTAGTTTATAAGAGAGGCATAACTAGGAACTTTCCTTTTGTTTATTAAACACACATGTATTAACGTTTCCAAATTAATACAATTATAGCATGCAAAATAAACATCTATAATATAGTTGGAATATGTATAATAACAACTTTATTATTGCCTATCATGGCATATTCCCTTCACCCGTACTGCTGGTCGTTAATACTACGGTGACTTTTGCTTAAAATCTGATATTTGCTTGGGGTACGGTACGGGCATGCGGTACGGGCGCGTCCGACCGTACCCGTGGTCGTTATCGACACTGTTCCTTTGGGCAAACAACAAACATTCTATCTTCCTTTGCCTTGAGGTGGTACAGGCGCACGGTACAGTCCACTCTGGCTGTACCAGTGGTCGTTAAGAACACCGTGAACTACAAAACTCAAGGAATTTGATTAGTAGCTCCGTGCACCTTTGCACATCTTACCAAAGGGTTAGATAACAGCAAAAATGCTAAGTAATGATCCAACAATACTTCTTAGGCCATGTGTTAGTAAAATAAAATATAGAGGATTACCTTATTTCTTCTCCTCTCTCCATGGTCTTCTTGAACACTCTTTATTTAAAACAAAACTAACACAATAAAAATATAATAGGAAATATAAAGAGAAATTTTATTTCACATGGGTTGCCTCGCATGAAGTGCTTCTATTTAAGGTCAATTAGGTTGACCTCGATGGCAATCACTTAGGTTTGTTAAGTGGAACACCCACTCCAAAGTAGTTTGCTTTTAAAGTAATTACACAATCATCATCATTAGGCTTGGCCTTCTTTTTCCTAGGGAAGTGGACTACAAAAGGATCTCTAGATGGTAGCCCTATTCTAACATTCCCTTCATGTAAATTAATCAAAGCTTTAATAGTTCTTAGGAATGGCCTACCTAGAATTATAGGTGTTATGGGATCTTCAGGCATGTCCACAATAACAAGATCAATAAGAGCAGGACTACCTTTAATTTCAACAACTATATTTTCTTTTATCCCAACAACTTATCTATAAGTTGAATCGGCTAGATGGAGTCTCAATTTAGTTGTAACAAATGGCCCCAAGTTTAACTTATCGAATAGGCTTTTGGTAATTGTTGAGATGCTTGCACCAAAATCACAAAGTGCGGATATCTCATTAACTCCCAATTTAATTTTAATAGTAGGCTCAAATATATCTTATGGCTTAGCTGGAAGCTTATCAGCTAGTCTATTATACTCCATCGCTAAATCATGAACCTTAGATGCTACTAGTTGTACAAATTGTTGGTAGATAGCATCATTACCTTGTTCTATACCTAGATTCTTAACGGTGATCATCTTTAATAGATCTTCCATAGTATATTCTGGTGTTGGTGCGTTGCTATAATCCAGCTCTTCAAGTTTTTCATCATTGGTTACCACCCTCATCATTTTGAGGTCTTCTACGGATTTGGCTCGCGCTTTCCAGCAAACTTTGCTAGTATGAGAGCTTGGCTCTCGGCTACTTTACCCAGCTGAACCTCCACGGTATTTGTTCTTTCATGTAGAGCTTGCACATAATTTCTAATTGCAATGGCCTGGTTAGATAATCTTCCTATACTACTTTCATGGTTCTCCGTAATCTTAATAAGCATATTATTTTGTTCGGTTTGAGCTTGTATAAATGTTCTAACGGTTTTCTCAAATGGGAGATTGCCATGATTTGCTCCATTAGTATTATCATAATTATTATAAGGAGCTCCTGCAGGATTAGCATGATATTTTTGAAAATTAGAAGCATAATTATTTTTCCATGCAGGATTAAAAGGAGTGCGAGCTATAAAATTAACATCGGTAGTGATAACACTAACTTGGGTATCTTCCTTACCCTTCACTAAGTTAAGCAACTCACCTACCTTAGATGTAAGCTCCTCATTGTTTACCTCGGTAACTGAACTTATTCTCTCCGAGGTTCTTTCCACATGCCATTGGGCATGGTTATTTTGCATATCATCAAGTAACTTCTTTGCAACACTCACATGCTTTCCGACGATCGTTCCTTCTGCTACAGTATCTAGCATAGACTTAGACATTGGGTTAAGACCATCATAAAACAAATGTAATATGAGCCACTCTTCCATCCTATGATTAGGACAGTTCATTATGACTTCTTTCATCCTTTCCCACGTAATCGCTAGTGGCTCATGGTCTTATTGTCTAAAACTTGTAATGTTGGATCTTAGCTGCATAGTCTTAGCTCGGGGGAAATTAGTCATAAACAAATTAGTACATTCCTCCCAAGATTTAATAGTGCCCTTTAGTAGAGCTAGCAACCAATCCTTAGCCTTTCCTCTAAGAGAGAAAGGAAACAATCTTAGCTTAACAACATTTGGATCTACATCCTTAATACGCATCATGTCACAAATTTCAGTAAAAGTATTTAAGTGCAATCCCGAATCTTCAGTGGATGAACTCCCAAATTGGTTTTGTTGAACCAAACTTAAAAGGTTAGGCTTTATCTCATATGTTTCCGCATCAACTGCGGGCTGAGTGATGGGTGCACGAATAAAATCATCAGTGGGAGTAGCATACTCCCATAATCTCTTTTGAGCCATGGCTCTTATCTTTTTGGTAATTTTTAAATAATGAAAACGAATAACAAGTAACTGATTTTTTTGGGTTTTCAAATAGATAACAAGAAAGTAAACTAATAACAAGAATTAAACTACAACTAATAGTAACACTAAAAACAAGGTCTCTAAGGACCTCACCAGGATAGCGAAATTGCTTCGCTGACAACGGTGCCAGAAAAAGGGTTGATACCTTCGATCCGGATTAACGGATGTAGTATAATAGCTTTTTGCCTAGAAGACCTAGGTTTGATCAAACCTCAAAAAGCACTGCTAAAAGGTAATAAAAAGGACACGTCTACAAGACTTTGGTTGTTCGTTTTACCTCAGTTGACCAGACCAATCTAGTTTACTTTATAACGGTTTGAATCAATGGATGGAGATAGGCCAGGGTTGAAGATCCACCTGTAACTACACATCAAATGGGATAAAAGATAATAATAAGCATAGTCATGTATAATGTTTGTATCGAGATAATCTCTTGTGGGCAACACATCCTAATATTCTAGAGCCCCCGTGATGCAGCGGGCATAGCAATAGACTTTTAATCCACCCGAGAGTACATCGAAGCCACGGGTTACAAACGATTATTAAGTGCAAAACATATATCAAAGCTTTAAGTGGTGATGTTGTTGTTGATCCCGAATGGGGCGCTAAGCAAAGACCGTACTATCCTTTCTGTCACTGAGGATCCTATGAGATTTCCGCTAGCCAAGTATCTCACCTCAAGCCTTTATCAATCTATGGAATCTTGGGTACCTACAAGTCCACAAATCGAGACAAGAGATGAAGAAACAAAAGATACAAATCACAATTCCAAACAAAATACAATTCTCCCATGATCTAGATGCACATAATTGCTACAAGATTTCTCCCCAACCTGCAGCCCATGAGGACTACTCACACATAAAAAATAGATCGGAGATAGAAAAAATCATACAAATACTTAGATTGAAATCAAATATTCTTATAATGGTCACCAAATCACAAGGAGATCTAAAGTATAAAGCAATGGCTATGGCTAGTGGATGGATGGATGGGGGAAGTGATGTACAATGGATGAACAATGGTGTGGATCTCCTTTGGGGGTGTTGTGATGCAATCTAAGAATGGCGGATCTCTGGTCGGTGGCTAGAGCCTCGAAATATATAGACGTCTTCACGAAAGTTGTAGGGTTTGACAAGACGAAGCCATCGCCACCTGGTACGGGTGGACCATGCCTGTACCAGTGGCCGTTAAGCTCGCAAGCACCCTGGAACGCTTCTCCAATTACTTGGCCATGTGTACTTCCTCAAAATCCTTCATTATGACTCCTTATTTCACTTACAAAGCTGTGATTTTCTGCACAGCATAAATCAAAGAAGGGATTTGCATATCTTTGCAATTATTAGTCATTAGTGGCAAGAGTTGAGAGTTTCTTTGGTAATTGCTTGACCAAAAACAACGTTTAAACAAAGTGGAAGATGGCAAAAATCGGAGCCATTAGGGGTGTTGTAGTTGTTTGAGTTATTAAAAAGAGGATAAAAACACGTATAAGCTATGGGCCAATGCATTAAAGAGATCGGCAGAGAATTGATTATCTCAACTGTAAAATTTGGTAATGCGATGTGTGATATGTTGCAAACGTACCTATAATTTTTGATGTTCCATGCTTGGTTTATATCTACTTTCTTATGTTTTCTCCACACTTTGGAGTACTTTTTATACACTTTCCTAGACTAACCTATTAACAATATGCCATAGTGCCAGTTGCCTGTTTTCTCCTGTTTTTGGTTCCAGGAAAGTCAGAAAATCAATATTCTCAGAATTGGACCGGACAAAAGCCAAAGTCAATATATTACCAGAAGACTCACGGAGCCAGAAGACGAGACGGAGAGGGGCCACAGGGTGGCCACACCATATGATGGCGCGGGCTAGCCCTGGCCGTGCCACCAGGTGGTGTGGGCACCCTGGCCACCCACCGACCTTGCCTCTTAGCCTATAAGATACCTTCCGATGCAAAACCCCTAAATCATCAAGCCTCCAGCCATGAAAAGTTCCACAGCGCCGCTGCCACCGAAGGGGAGATTCGGGAGACAGAAAGTCTCTGTTCCGGCACCCCGCTGGGACAGGGAAGTGCCCCCGGAGCCATCTCCATCGATCTCCACCACCATCTCCATCACCATTGCTGATTCCCATGATGAGGAGGGAGTAGTTCTCTCTCGAGGCTAAGGGTTCTACCGGTTGCTATGTGTTCATCTCTCTCTATGCATGATCATGTTGTTATCATGAGCTTTGTAATCTAGTAGATCTACCTTGCTACTCAAGTGCTTTAATAGATCTCTGCTCTCCCCATGTGTGTGAAAGTGACAGCGTGCACACCATGGTGGCACTTAGGCTAGAGATTACAAATACTTGTTATGAGTTATATTTGGAGTTGGATGTATTTATGAAATTGTGGTGTTTGTTTGAACCATCTAGTGCTCAAGGTGACAGTGTGGGGTTATCTAGATGGGAAAGGCTTACTTTGAGGTGTGATGTTATAGCCCTACCATCGATTAGAGTGTTCAATCGGAGAGTAGTTAAGAGTAGTATCATAAAGAGAAGATATTTATATGAGAGTGTTCACTAGTGAAAGTATGATCCCTAGGCCTTGTTTCTAAGCATTGATGCACCATTTGCTACTAGATCTGTTACATGTTTGCTTGCTTCCATCTTTATTTCAGTTTTGCCTTTAGTCTTTTCCCATGTCAACCACACGCCATCAAGCTATTTTCTATCACCGTTACCACTTATAATTATCCATACCACTTGTATTTCACTATCTCTTCGCCGAACTAGTGCACCTATACACCTGACAAGTGTATTAGGTGTGTTGGGGACACAAGAGACTTCTTGTATCTTGATTGTAGGGTTGCTTGAGAGGGGATACCTTTGACCACTTCCTCCCTGAGTTCGATAAACCTTGGGTGATCCACTTAAGGGAAAACTTGCTGCTGTTCTACAAACCTCTGCACTTGGAGGCCCAACAACTGTCTACAAGAATAGAAGTGTGTAGACATCAAGATATTTTCTGGCGCCGTTGCCGGGGAGGTAAGGTAAAAGGTACTCACATCCTCTGGTTACTAAACTATCTTCTAGTATTGTTGCTGGTCTGTGTGAGTGCTCGAAGTTATTTCCTTTAGATTCTGCAATCATATCTTTTAGTTTCTTGTTTTCACTAGTTAGGCTTAATGGAAAACAACAACAAAATTAGAGATCTTTATAGTATTTATCTTGAGTTAGGACATGAAGTGTTTGAAGAGAAAATTAAAAAACCTATGGAACTTTATTTGCATGCTAATAGCAATGTTGTTAGTATGAATTCTTTGGACACCATTATTGCTAATGCTATGGAAAATTCTAAGCTTGGGGAAGCTAGTTTTTATGAAAACGATCTTTTTAGTTCCCTAGCTTTGGAAGATAGCTATTCTATTGCTTATGATGATACCAAACCTCCAATATATGATGATTACAATGATGAATATTATATTTTCAGTCCACCTACTATTGAGGAGAAAATTAATGATTACAATATGCCTCCTATATTTGATGATTATGGTGATGAGAATAATATTGATAGCTATTTTGTTGAATTTGCTCCCACTATGATTAATAAGAATGACTATGTTTATGTGGAGAGTATTAATTATTTTAAGCATGTGGTTTATGATAAGAATGTTTTATGTGATATTTATATTGTTAATTTTATTCATGATGCTAATAAAAGTTATTATGAGAGAGGGAAACATGGTTTTATGTATCTCAATAATATTAGGTTTCCCCTCTTTATGTTGAAAGTCTTGAAGTTGCACTTGTTTTACTTTACTATGCGTGTTGCTTTGTTCTTTCATGACTTTTTTATTTACAAGATTCCTATGCATAGGAAGTGGGTTAGACTTAAATGTGCTTTGAATTTGCCTTTTGATGCTCTCTTTTACTTCAATTCATATTTCTTATGTGAGCATCTTCTCAAACTATCATGCCTAACTTAAAGGCGTTAAAGAAAAGTACTTATTGGGAGATAACCCAAAAGTTTAAGATGAGTCTTGGAAGTTATTACCTCAGTAATAACTGCTCCTTATCCTTTTTATTTGCTTTTTGTGCCAAGAGTAACCTCTAATGAGAGAGAAGTAATGATTGGGAAAGTTGCTGTCCCAAAACAGATTTTTGTGCTTCACCATAAAAATTCGTGTAAAATCTCTGTACGTCCTTTTGAGGCTTGAATTTTTGTGCTTATGCCCCAGGTTGTTATCTAACGTTCGTTAGTTCAACACTTTCTATTTGAGCAACAGAAGGTCTTCAAAAAAAATTGTCTTTACCTTCTGGTCTGTTTTGACAGATTTCTGCCATTATTTGCATTTGCTTCTTGTTGGTTCCTTTTTGAGTTCTTTTGGGGAATTGAGCTTTTTGAGGGAAGTGCTATAGTAGCTAGTGTTTTAATGGAAGTTTTATTGGTGTTGGAACTGAACCTAAAGACGTATTATCTTAAGTGCACTAATGTTGCTAATAAAGAATGTGTGAAGTTTTGTATGAAGGAAAAATTTCAGGTGTATGGAAGGAATGAGTAATGAGGTGAAGGATGGACTAAAGCTCAAGCTTGGGGATGCCACGTGTGTCACCCCAAGAAATATCCAAGAAGTACAAGTGTCAAAGCTTGGGGATTCCCAAGGCATCCCCTTCTTCATCAATAAAAATCCCAGGTTTCTTCCAAACACTTCATTTTTATTGTTTCATGCACAGTTGTGTTGTTCTTGGAGCGTCTTCTTTTTCGTTTTTCGTTTTGGTTTTCTTTTCTTGGTTTACTTAGTTTTCTGAATAAATTGGTTGGACCCCCTCTTTCATACATTGGTTTTAAAATAGTTTGGTTTGGATTGGAAAAGAGTAGGAAAGTTCATGCTTAAGTGTTAAAGAGAGTTCGTTTTTGACTGTGGCCTATGCTTTGTCATGCCATGCTTGATATTGTTTTGGCTTTATGCTTAGTATTCTTTGTTGTAGCATCACTTTTTATAAACAATTGAGATTGCTTAATGTGCCTTGGATGAATCATACGTTGTTTTAGCATATTAAAGCATAGTATTGTGGTATTCTCCTTTGATGCTTTATTTGGGTTGACTTGGCACATGCTCACACCATGTTATGACTATCCCAAGTCACCATATCCTTTATGATACTTTTAGTTTTCAACTTGTAGTATCACTTTATGCTTTGATTAATGATGTTTTGTCGCTCTGCATGATTATGGCCATTATTGCTCTCTTAGCGCTCCCAGTCTTTTGCTAGCCTCCGTAACCAAGTATGAGTTCACTCATGCATCCAACTCCTAAAACCAAGTTATTCCAAAGAGTCCACCATATCTACCTACTAGCTTAAGCTATTCCAAGTATATTCATGTTTTTGTTTACCTTCCAAATTAAACTTCTTATGAGAAAACTAGTGATTAAAGCTCTCATGAACTTAATGGCACACTTTACTTTTCTTGCCCTTAATAAAATTGAGCCATTGTGTCGTCTATGTTGTATATGCTTACACTTATTTGTTGGGGATTAGCAGAACCATGCTGTCATGGGGAACACTTTCAACATTGCACTTGTACTTTGTACCTAGTTGATATCATGCTCTTTTGTCTATGGATGTCATCGGTGTGAAATGAAAGGGGAGCTTGTAAGTCCATGGAGTTATGTATATGTGTTAGAGAAACGCCTAGGCCACTGGTCTAATCCATGCTGACATGGTGGAAACCTGCAGCGTAACCATAATGAGCTGTCTATGAAGCATTCTTCTTATAAAAAAGAGTTCGATATTGAGAAGAAAGAGAAAAAGAAAAAAAGAGATTATGAAAAGAGGAAATAGAGAAAAAAGCACCATATTCCCATGGTAAATAAGAAGATTGCTGAGATGCTCGTTGTCTACTTGCCTTGTCATTTTGATATGGGGATTCTTCCGTATCATCGGGCAAGGGGTACCCCCGTTGGCGGTTCTCTATGATACACATGTACTTACGATGACAAGAACTTACCGGTGACTAAACTTGAGTAGCATGAGGAGCGGCCCTCGTATTCAAGGGACATGAGATTTCCAACTTATACTTCGTCAAGCATATACACCATAGTTTGTTCACTTTAACCTTAATCACTTCAAGATGCTTATGATAGGGGCAATGAGAGATGAAAGCTAAAAAGTACCATAATTTTTGGAAGCTCTTTATGAAACTTGAATCCCTACTTCCTTCTATGAAGGCCTTTCTTTTACCTTTATGTTGAGTCTCCACCTTCTATCTTTATGCACCTACTTTGAGAGCATAGTGGCCATTCTTAGTTCTATGTGCATTGTCCCAAGACTTGTTGATTGATGCATACCTTGATATTGCTTGTTTTAAACTATTTGTATCTAGTCACTCTTATAAACTTTGAAGGTGTCCTATGCATTTATGTTTGCTACTCTATGAGGGACAAGATGAATGCCACTATGCTATGTCTTCTTTATGTGAAACAAACAAAAGTCTTGCAAAGCATTGTTATTCATGAATCTTTTGTTTGTGCCTTTTCATGTTGCAACATAGTTTCTTTGTCTTATTGCTCGAACTTTGTCTTTCATGTTATGATTGAAGTACTATGATCCCAGGTTTCAATGTTTTACAAATACTTTGATCAAGTTTATGATGGTGCATGTCACCTCAAAAATTATTCTTTCTTTTTATCACTTACCTACTCGAGGACGAGCAGGAGTTAAGCTTGGGGATGTTGATACGTTGCAAACATATCTGATGGGGATATGCCAAAGGGGTATGCCCAGCAGGATGTTCCGATTGGGCCGAAGGGCCTATGAGTGCGCCTGAAGGACGGCGACTGGTGACTGGAGGCCTAGGAGCGCAACAGAAGCCCAGTCGGATTAGGTCAAAACCTCCGAATCCTTATCTTGTTCGGTTGTAGCTTGTAAACCCTAGCGAGGTGCCTCGTATATAAACCTCCCTAGGGTATCCTAGAGACTCACGTTCCATCATACACCCCCTCAAGCAACTCGCTGCTTAGACGCCGAGCTCGCCACCCCTGTAACTCGCTCTCCGATAATCTAATCTAGCAGGAGTAGGTCTTTACCCTCTGGGGGGCCGAACCTGGGTAAACCCATGTGCATCCGCCCCCATCTCGCACCGCAGATGGCCGCCAACTCTTCGTCACGTTTCAATCAATCGCTGCCAGTGGCAGCGACTGCCGTGGCCATTTCCACGATAGTGGCGCCCACCATGGGGCATAGCGGGACTGGCCTGAGTTCTGCGGCGAGCCCCTACTCGCCAATCGATCGGCCGCTCACGACCAGTCGCATGATCGCCTTCGGCGGGATCTTACAGATCCTGCCCAGCAGCTACATCCCGGCATCACGCCCAATCACTCACGGCACGGTGATGCCGGTCAGCTCCATCAACCTCTTCGTCGGCTTCACTGGCCCGGTCGACCCAGCTGCAACAGTGATCGTCGGCGGATCGCCACCACACCGCGATCTGCTCTCGGAGGAGCAGGTCCGCTCTATCAGGAGCCTCGTCACCGAGTACGACTCGGCCGCCAGCGACACGGCCGAGACCAATGCCGCCACCAACGACGAGGCCCTAAACGATGATGCCGACTCCGCGACCCCTGCCTCGGTCGACGGATCTATCACCACCGCATCACGAGAGGACTCCATCACGTGAGTCTCCAACCCAGAGGATTTCGAGGACCCCTCCATCCTCGGGATCTTCGACTCCGACTCCGGCTCAGTGTCGCCTGAAGACTTCCGTGCCAGATCTAATCGCTTCAACGCGATCTACATGGCGGGCAGCACGACTGCCCCGCCAGATCCGTTCACCACGCTGATCCCGCCGACTGCGATGGCCATAGAGGTGGAGGAAGCCTGTGTGCGGCTCGCAGAGGCGCAACGCAACAAACTCGCCGAGCGCGAGAAATATCGCCTCGAGTGGGAAATGGCGCGGGAGCTATCGCTCTACCACCAGCGCCGCATCAGGACCCGCCTGAACTCCAACGTCCAGGGCCAAGCGCGAATACTGCGAGAACGCGCCGTCGGGCGGAAGCAATCCCGCGAGACCACCACCCGGCGCACCGGCGACCGGAGCCCCTCCACCACCCATCGGCCGCACGCCCCGCTGGACCAGCCGCGGATCATCATCTCACCTCAAGCCCGCGACGCCAACGGGCTACCACTCTACTCCACTCCGATGGACAACATCATTGTGGCCGATGCTGTGATCACCAACCTCGACATCCAAGGCGACGGCACGCTACAGATCCAATACCCCAAGGCCCTACTCGTTAGGGCCATCGAACAACAAGCCGCGGGAGTCGACCCGCGGGGGCGGATGTATTCCCGCTCTTCAGCAAGTAGAGCGGCGTCAAGCGGTCACCCCACCGTCACCAACGCATTGACTTGCCCTCCACTGCATCCCTTGGCGAACCAGCCATGGGCCACCAACCCTGCTCTGTCCACCAATGAGCCGCGACCGGCGAATAACACGGTCGCCGCCAATGGGCATCCCATTCATGCCCGAACGAACATCATCAACAACCAGGCGTGGCGGGCGCGCCAGCCCAACGACTTGCAGCACACCCTCACCAACCGCGGCGACCCAGAACCAAGAGGCTCGCTCAGTCGAGTCGGTCCGCAATGCTTCGGACCCATGATCCGCGGGGAAAAATACTCCTCCAACTTTAAGGCTCCCAAGGAGATCGAAAAGTACGACCTGACGTACAATCCCTCTGTCTGGCTGGACACATACCTCATGGCAATGGGAATCGCAGGCCACACCGACCTGCTCGCTGCTCGCTACCTCCCCCTGATGATGGAGGTCACGACTCGGCAATGGATCAACACCCTCCCCGCCGACAGCATCGACTCCTGGGAAGAAATGCGGGACGCCTTCATCAGGCACTTCGAGGGCTCCTACACCCGCGCCACCACCATAGAAGACCTGGAGCGATGCATCCAGGGACAAAGCGAGTCGACTCGCCGCTGGGTTCAAAGATGGCAAGAACTGTGGATCAATGCTTCCAGCATCCACCCAGACACGGCGATACATTACTTCAAGAACGCGTGCCGGTACGAACCCCTGGTCGCTAAGATCAAGAGGGTCTACCGGACGCTCGACAACATCCCTGACCTCTTCGAGATCGCCAAGCGCTACGCGGAGGAGGACCCCAACCATGACTCCGACGACGAGTCGGGAGGAAGACGGCGAACCAGCATCCATGATAGCGGGCGCCTACGCGACATGCGCTACAGCAAGACCCGCATCACCGGCAAGCGCCGCACGGACGGGCGAGTCGACTTCGTCGCCAATGCCGGCTACGGCCAGCGCGACCCCAAGAGCTACCTCCGCGATGGAGGAAATTACCGCGACAGCGGAAACTACTGCTCCAACAACACAGCGAGGCCGAAATTCGACCCCGCTGCCCTGCTCAACCAGCCCTGCATCTACCATAGCAGGGAGGGAAAACCCGCCACCCACACCACCGTGGATTGCCACTCTCTCAAAGAGATTGAGAAGGCAAGCCGAGCAAGGGAGGACCCCAACAACAACCCACCCCGGGACAACGGGAACACCGGCGGCTTCGGCACCGCCGTCGGCTTGCTACACACCTTCATCGGACTCGGCACCAAGCGCGAGAGAAAGGTGCTCGCCCGCGCGGTCGCTGTCAATGCGGTGACACAGGTCGACATCCCATGCTTCCTCAACTGGTCCGAGCAGAGTATCACTTGGAGTCGTCAGGACCACACCCCTAGAATCGAGTACCCAGGGCGAGTCGCCCTGGTAGTTAGGCCCAAAGTGGCCGATTACTGGCTACCCAAGACATTGATGGACGGCGGGACCTCCATCAACATCATGTACATGGACATGTTCAGGAGGCTACAGCTCCTAGAGTTGGCAATCCAGCCGACCCTGACAACCTTCCACGGTATCGTCCCTGGTCGGAAGGCATACCCGATCAGAAAAGTGATGCTACCCGTCACCTTCGGCACACCGGCGAACTACCGCACCAAGCGAATCGAATTCGAGCTGGTGAACTTCCACAGCCCCTACCACTGCGTGCTGGGACGCCAGATGTTTTCCAAATTCATGGCGACCCCCCACTACGCGTACAACATGATGAAGCTCCCAGGGCCAAGCGGCATCATCACCGTCCACAGCGACCCCGACATGGTCGTGGAATGCAAGGACAAAGGAGCCGAGCTCGCCGACGCTGTCATTGCCGCGGAGACCGACCATGCGGAGGAGCTCGCGAAATACGTGGGCAACATCAACAAGGACGACCCCACTATCCTGAAGAAACCAACCGCCACGAACTCCACGTTCGAGGCAACCACACACACCCGCACCATCGAGCTCGTCCCAGGCGACTCCAGCCAGACGGTCACCATCGGGGTGCACATGAGCCCCGCATAGGAAAGCGCGCTCATCGGGTTCCTCCGTGAGAACCGCGACATCTTCGCATGGAAGCCATATGACATGCCAGGTGTCCCGAGGGAACTCGCTGAGCAAAAACTCAACACCGACCCCAAAGTGCGACCAGTAAAGCAGTCGCTACGGCCCTTTAATGAAGAGCGCCGCCGAGCAATTGCCGAAGAAGTACAGCGCCTGCTAACCGCAGGCTTCATTCGGCCAATCAAATACTCCAAGTGGCTAGCAAACCCAGTCCTGGTTCTAAAAAAGAACAACACATGGAGAATGTGTATCGACTACACCAACCTCAACAACGCCTGCCCGAAGAAGGAGTTCATCTTACCGCGCATCGATCAGATCATCGACTCGACCGCGGGATCGGAGTCGCTGTGCTTCCTTGATGCTTACTCTGGTTATAACCAGATCAAGATGGCGGTCGAGGATGAGGAGAAGACGGCGTTCATCACGCCATTCGGCACCTTCTGCTACACGGCCATGACGTTCGGCCTCAAGAACGCCGGCGCCACATACCAGAGATGCATGCAGGAGTGCCTAGCGAGCCAAATTGGCCGCAACATCCACGTCTACATCGACGACGTGGTGGTAAAATCCACCCGTCAGGACGACCTACTCGTCGACCTAGCCGAAACCTTCGCAAACCTGTGGAGGTACAACATCAAGTTGAACCCTGGAAAATGCACCTTTGGCGTCCCCACCGGATAGCTCCTGGGGTATGTAGTCTCTAAGCGAGGAATCAAAGCCAACCCTACCAAGATTGACACCATCGAGCGACTCGGGAAACCCGAGTGCCTACGCGACGTCCAGAAATTGGCAGGGCGAGTCACGGCCCTTAGTCGCTTCATCCCTCGACTAGGCAAAAAGGTAATGCCCCTCTACTGCCTGATGCACAAGAACCCCATGTTCCAATGGGACACGGAGGCCGATGATGCACTCAAAGCACTCAAAGAAGTGCTACTCGTGGCCCCACTCCTCGCCGCTCCACTCGACAAAGAACCAATGCTCGTCTACGTCACGGCCTCCACTCGAGTCGTCAGCGCCATGATGGTCGTCGAACGACCGGAGGAGGGCAAGGAACGCCTCATACAACGCCCTGTCTACTACATCAGTGAAGTCCTGACAGACTCACGACAGCGCTACCCGCAGTACCAAAAACTGGTGTACGCGGTATTCCGAGCTCAACGGCGACTCCCACACTACTTCCAGGAGCACCCGGTCACGGTGGTCTCCTCCGCACCCCTGCAAGACATAATATGCAATAGCGAGGTGACCGGGCGAGTCACCAAGTGGGCCGTCAAAATCGGCGTCCACAACATCAAATACGAGCCCCGCAAAGCGATCAAGTCACAAGCCCTGGCTGATTTTGTTGGGGGGATAACCCCGGGTAGGGTCACTCCGGGGTATAAGGGCCAAGCTAGCCGAGGTTCGGCAAGGTCAAAGCGGATGCTGGCCGAGTCACCTCAAGGCAGGCCGGATCACGGAGTAACCCGGACCAGGGAGGTCGCCTAACATTGTCTCGTCCGACTCAAGGAGTGAGTCGGAGGCACCTGTCTAGCTTATATGCAGGAACAGGTGTGGCCGGATCAACTGCGATCCGGATCCTCGTTTGGCTTCTAGGAGAAGGAAGGAATATCTCTGGTCAAAAAGAAGGCCCGATGCGTACTGGATGAGCGAGTAAAGCAAGGGCAGGACCACCGGATCATGGCCGACAAGGGTGACGACGCTCACGTCGGCTGACGCGGGCGCTGCAGAGGCAACGTCGCTAAAGCAAGAGAGACGTGGGGGAAAAGCACCCCTGTCGGGTTACTAGTTTGGGAGGCGGCATATTCTTAGGAATATGCCTCCACGTATGCCCTAGGCCAGGACCGAACCACCCCTATATATGGGGGGGGGGTTGGGGTTCTGGTAAGGGGGTTGGGTCTTTTCGGATACAGAGCAAGGGAAATACTGGTGGGTCTTGAGTTCTAGGACTAGAGGATAGGCAAGAGTAAGAGAGCCACTTCTTCCTCCTCTAGTCAAAACAGCTCGAGGAGCACTTGTAGGCTTGGAGACTGAACATCAATACAAAGCTTCTGTGTAGAGAATCACTCTACTATCCCTCCCTGGATTCCCCTAGCGCATATTAGTCCCCACCTTCAGCCTATCCATGGCATCTACCGTGACACCACCACGACAGTTGGCGCCCACCGTGGGGCTAGCGACGCTAGCAGGGGTGAAGATCCGGATGGGAAATTTCATCGGCACCAGTGAACGCATCGTCTCCGGGCTCGTTCAGCGCTTCGGTGTGCTGGACTACGTCAGCGACAACGTTGGATGCTTCGGCACACGCCCCCTTCCGCGCAACGACGTCTTTGTCAAGCTCGGCGCGCACAAGGTCTATGTAGCCATGGATGTGTCTGGCGCCCATCCGCGTCGCGTCATCGATGCGGGGGAACCACCCCTCACTGTGGCTCGCGGGGCGCGTATCGCCTGTTCCCCGGGCCATGCAGAGGTGATGATGACCGCACCGAGCGCGGGCGTGAGCAGGGATCCAGCGCCAGACCCGGGGCAACACCCAAAGCACCAAGGAAAGCTAGGGGTCCTCCGCTGGAGAGGCCCGAGAACATGCTGAGGGAAGCTATGGATAGCTTGGCTAACCCGGTGACGGCAGTGGTAGATACTGGAGGGCGCAAAGAAAATAGTAGCGGCTCAGCAGTCGTTGAACATGACGCTGTGTGAGTACGTGAAAGCAAACACGGTTGATGCAGTGAGGGTAAAAGGGAGAAACCTCATAAGTGAGATGAACAGAGAGGGTGATGATGGACCAGAAGGGTCGGAAAACTGTCTGTCTGTGGGGTTGCCGAAGTACAGTACCCCGGCGAAGAACCTCAGAGCAGCAGATGCCGCGGCGTCCGAGCTAGAGGGTCTGACGGGTGAAGCTCGCCAAAGACAGCAAGACCGTTAACGAGCTGGTTCGGATCGCGAACAGGCAGAATGAGGAGCTGTTGAGAAGTAATCTGGAGAGAGTTGGAGCTTCTAAAATCGTCCATTCGGTGATGGGTAACCCAGAGAAATCCGCTGGAGCCGCATCATCACCTCATGGTGGCCCTAGAAGATAAGAGGTAGTAACCTCGGCCAGACGGAACAAGCAAATCGTCCCGTATGACCCAAAGCGTGCGGGAAAGGAAAAATAGATACGGAAAAACGACGATTGAAAAAGTGTGAGCCGAGGTAACCATGATCAAGGCAATGCCGGTCAAGGGAACGCCGCCAACGGCAACGCCGGACAGCGAAACTCCGCAGGAGCAGATCAACCGCCGCAGCGGAATGCACCAAGGCAAGAGCAAAGTGCCGGCCGTGGTATGCAACAGAGAGGACCACAACGGGAGCAAAACCGATACAATGATGGAGACTCGGAGATGATGAATGCGGGATACGCAAGACCAGACTATCATGTGATAGGGTCGAGATTGGGAAGCAGAGAGTTGATGCCGGATGACGCTAGGCTAAAATTAGACCGCTTGTACAGGTCGGAACAGATCGAATGTCAAGGTCCTCCGGGTCCAGCGTGCTTCAGACCCCAGATCATGAAGGAACCGCCGGTATCCAATTTCCAATTACCCAGGGGCACGAAGACATATGACGGCAGTACAAAGCCGGAGGATTGGCTAATAAACTACACAACAGCTGTGAAAATTGCAACTGGCAACTTGAGGTGGGCTGTACGATATGTACCCCAAATGTTGGAAGGTCCAGCTAGGGTTTGGCTGAATAATTTGCCACCCGGAAGCATCAACTGCTGGATAGATTTTGAAGAGATGTTCATCAGCAACTTCTCAAGTACGTATCAGAGACCGAACAGACCGCATACCCTGTTAATGTGCAAGCAGAGATCTAACGAAACGGATCGTGAATTCTTGACCCGGTGGTGTACCGTGAGAAACTCGTGTGAGGGAGTCATAGAGTCACAGGCTATAGCATGGTTCGCACAAGGATGTAGATATGGTAGCGAGTTGTGGATGAAATTGCAAAGGAAAATGCCAGTCACGTTGGCAGAGATGATCCGGATCGCGGATTCTTATGCTTTGGGTGATCCAACTCAACCTAGGATCGCCCCGAACGAGTCAAATGACGAGTACTATCCGAGGGACGGATCCGGGTCATCCCGGAGGAACGATTACAGGGGAAAAAGGAGAGACGATAGACCGGATCATCGGTATGGCTCGCAACAAGTTGCGGCCGTGAATCAAGATCAGCCCGGGGCAGGGAGCAACCAACGCCAGAAAACGGGAGGGCAATGGACTCCTCGAAACGATGGCAAGAAAACATGGACTCCGGAGCAGAAGAAGCAATGGCAAGAAAAGAAAGATCGTCCGAGGTATACCTACGAGTCAATGTTGGACCAGCCGTGCAAGTTTCACACGCCGAATCCGAGCAGCCCGGCGGGTCACACGACGAGACAATGTGAGTGGATGCGCAAGATAGAGCAAGGTGGTTCGGGGAATGCTCAGGCACCTCGGAATGATCAACCTCGGCAGGAGTTACCCCGACAGCAATTGCTCTCCGGAGCAAACACGCAGCAACTGATGTTGCCTCCCCCTCAGCCGAGGTATGACAACAATGAGAGAAGGGATGCAGTGCATCAAGTGGAAAACCAGCAACAACCGGATCAGAGATACTCCGGAAACGAGGGAAGAAATGAGTACAGGGAACATCACCAGAGCTATTGTGTGTTCACAACAGAAGAAATGGATAGGAAGAGCTTGCAGCGCCGACAAATGGAGGTTAACGCGGTTATGCCTGCAGCGATGAGGTACATGTCTTGGTCGGACCAGGAAATTACCTGGAGCATCAAAGATCACCCCAAGCTTATGCCAAGTCCGGGCTCGTATGCACTAGTGTTGGATCCGATGTTCATTGGACCAAACATTAATGTGAGGTTCTCCAAGGTACTGATCGACAATGGCAGTAGCATTAACATCATGTATGCGGATACGATGCACAAGTTGGGCATCTCGGAGAACATGCTCCAGGCTACGAGAACAACTTTTCACGGTATCGTGCCCGGCATATCCTGCGAACCAATAGGCAAAGTCCGGGTCGACGTGCTGTTCGGTACAAGGGATAACTGCCGAACCAAAAATCTGGAGTTCGAAGTGGTAAACCTGGAGAGCGCGTATCATGCATTACTCGGGAGACCAGTGCTGGGCAAATTCATGGCAAGTTGCCACGTTAGTTATCTGAAGATGAAGTTGCCCGGGCCAAATGGTGCAATTACTATCGTTGGGGATTTCCGACGTTCTATTGAGTGCGCTTCAGCCGGGTCTAACTTAGCCGAGTCACTCGTAATTGCCCAAGAGAAAAGAAAAATCCAAGAAGTGACGGCATTAGCTCGGTCCACGCAGCAGTATATGCCGGCGTTAAGTAACCCGCATGGAAGCCTTTCATTTCAAGCCGCAAGATACCGGTGGATAACGTGTTTCCGGAGCGCACCGTGACAATTGGAGCCGGATTAACTGACAAATAGGAAAGCGAGCTCGTCAACTTCCTCCGTGAGAATCGGGATATATTTGCTTGGTCCACACAGGACTTGCAAGGTGTTCCGAGGGAGTTGGCCGAGCACTCTTTGAATGTAATACCCAGAGCAAGGCCGGTGAAGCAGCCTCTCCGACGCTTCGCCGAAGATAGGAGAAAGGTCATTGGTGACAAGATAGCTCGGTTGCTAGCAGCAGGATTTATCATGGAAGTGCTATATCCGGATTGGCTCTCTAACCCGGTACTGGTAGAAAAGAAGAAGGATGATCCGAACGTGGCAGTGGTTTGGCGTATGTGTATCGATTATACGAACCTGAACAAGGCATGTCCGAAAGATCCATTTCCGCTGCCAAGGATAGATCAGGTCATCGACTCTACCGCGGGATGTGAACTGTTGTCATTTATTGACGCCTATTCTGGTTTCCACCAGATACCCCTAAACCCGAACGATCAAATAAAAACTGCTTTTATTACCCCGTACGGGGCTTATTGCTATCGCACTATGCCGTTTGGTTTACGAAACGCCGGACCAACGTACCAAAGGTGTATGCAAAAGTGTCTGCACGATCAAGTAGGTCAAAATGTGCAAGTTTACGTGGACGATGTGGTTATCAAGACCAAGGAAAGCGCAACGCTCCTTGACGACATAGGGCAAACATTCGTGAACTTGAGGAGATTCCGGATGAAGCTTAACCCGGAGAAATGTACCTTCGGTGTCCCGGCTGGGAAATTACTCGGATTTCTCGTCTCTAGCCGAGGTATCGAGGTTAATCCAACTAAGATCCGAGCCATCGAACGAATGGAACTGCCGAAGTGTCTCAACGACGTCCAGAAGTTCACCGGATGCCTGGCGTCGCTGAGTCGGTTTGTATGTCGGTTAGGGGAAAAGGCACTGCCTCTCTACCAACTCATGAAAAAATCACATAAATTCGTTTGGACGCCGTAGGCCGATGAAGCTTTTGCCCACTTAAAAAAAGATGTTGGCCACTGCACCAGTGTTAGCTTCTCCACTGTCGAAGGAGCCAATGTTGCTCTACATAGCCGCAACCAACCGAGTTGTAAGTGCAGTGATTGTAGTGGAACGAGATGAAGAGGGTAAGTCGGTGCAGAGGCCAGTGTATTACTTGAGCGAGGTATTGTCTGTCTCAAAACAGAACTACCCGCATTTTCAAAAGGTGGCATACGGAGTTTATATGGCGGCAAAGAAGTTAAAGCACTACTTTGAAGAGCATCCCATCAAAGTGATATGCGAAGCCCCCATATCCGAGATAATGGGCAACAAAGATGCGAATGGCAGAATCGCAAAATGGGCAATTGAGCTAGCACCATACGCACCCCAATACGATAGAAGAGAAGCGATCAAGTCCCAGGCTGTAGCGGACTTTTACGTGGATTGGGCAGAGGTACAATACGAACCACCGCCACCGGATCCGAACTACTGGAGGATGCACTTCGACGGATCGAAGACCAAAGCCGGATTAGGTGCCGGGGTTATGCTCACCTCGCCAAAGAAGGATTAGCTCAAGTACGTGTTGCAGATCCATTTCGCAGCATCAAACAATGTCGTCGAGTACGAGGCTCTCGTGCATGGTCTAAAAGTGGCAAAGGAAATTGGCATACGTCGAATAATCTGCTTTGGCGACTCGGATCTAGTAATACAACAGGTGTCCGGAGTGTGGGACGCCCTGGATCCAAACATGGCATTATACAGATTTCATGTGCAGAAAATCTCGGGTTACTTTGAGGGATGTGAGTTTCATCATGTACCTCGCATGGAAAATGAAGCTTCCGACATGTTGTCGAAGCTCGGCTCGACCCGACAGGCAATTCCACCAGGTGTTGCATTGGAGCACCTCAGAAAGCCATCTATCAGGCCGTCCCCAGAAACCGATTCAATCTTTGTCCCGGAAAACGCGGAATCCGGAGCTGAGCCCATGAACATTGACGTGGGAAGTAGTACGCCGAACCCGGGGACTACCTCGGCAAACCCGGGGAATATCTCGGCAAACCCGGGGACTACCTCACCAGACCCGGGGACTGTTCGGCGTGATCCGGCTGAAGTTATGCCAGTGGATCAGATGGAAATTGACGAGGAGATGTTCCTTGCGAGAGCAGTACCAGCTTGGGCGCTGCCTATATACCAGTTCTTGAAAGATAGAACGTTACCCACTGAGGAAGTGCTAGCCAGGCAAACTCAGCGGAGGGCCAAAGCTTACACAATCATCAATTCCGAGCTGTACAAGCGAAGTGTAACCAATATCCTCCAGCGGTGCGTTGATCTGGAAGAAGGACTTGACATCCTCCGAGATATACACCATGGAGAATGCGGGCATCACGCCTCATCACGGGCCTTAGTGGCAAAGGCATTCCGGCATGGATTTTACTGGCCAAGCGCCTTGGAGCAAGCGGAGGATCTGGTGAGAAAATGCAATGGTTGCCAAAGGTATGACAACAAGACACATATGCCTATGTCGGAACTCAAAACCATACCAATTACATGGCCATTTGCTGTGTGGTGCTCGGATATGGTTGGCCCGTTCAAACCAGCCAAAGGGAACATGACGCACCTTCTGGTCATGGTGGACAAGTTTACAAAATGGATCGAAGTGAAGCCTATAAGAAAGTGTGATGGAGCTACAGCTGTGACATTTCTCAAAGACATCATCTTGAGATACGGTTATCCTCACAGTATCATAACTGATAACGGCACCAATTTTGCTGAAGGAGCATTTGCACGATTCTGCCGAGATAAGAAAATCCGACTCGACATAGCCTCGGTAGCCCACCCCGCATCAAACGGACAAGTGGAAAGATCCAACGGATTAGTGCTATCCGGGATAAAACCCCGGCTCATTGAGCCGCTGCAAAGATCAGCGGGGTGCTGGATAGAAGAACTACCAGCGGTATTGTGGAGTTTAAGAACAACTCCGAATCGATCAACGGGCTACACGCCGTTCTTTCTGGTATATGGGGCAGAAGCTGTATTACCAGCCGACATAGAGCATGATTCGCCTAGGGTCACCCAATACACAGAAGCCGAAGTGCAAGAAGCCCGGCAAAATGATGTTGATCTGCTGGAAGAAGCGAGACAACTGGCACTGTCCAGATCCGCCATATATCAGCAAAATCTCCGACGCTATCATAGCCGGAAAGTGTGCCCCCGAGTCTTCCGGGAAGGCGATCTGGTGCTCCGGTTGGTACAGCGTACCACTGGCATGCATAAATTATCCCTCCCTTGGGAAGGACCATTTATCGTGAGCAAAGCATTGCACAATGACTCTTACTATCTCATAGATGCAAAGCCACAGGAAAAGAACAAGGCGGAGAGGTCCGGAGAGGAATCCAAGCGACCGTGGAATGTAGCTCTACTTCGTCTGTTCTACACTTAGCTAAAGAGTGTATGTACCCGAGTCATCCTCATATGTCGGTATGTATGTCGGCAATGAGCCTATCAATGCAATAGCAGGGCCTGGAGCAGTAACTCGGAGACTGCCTTAATAAATGATTGTGGTTATTTTTTATGCATTAGCTAGAATGACTCGTTTCCCTTAACCCGGATTAGTAATGTGTGAGCACCAAAAACCCAACCTTTCGACTCGCTGCTGTCCAACAAGAATTGGCTTCATGGCGAGCAAGGGAACAAGTTTGGAATTGCATGGCACATGAAAAACGACTAAGGAAACGAGTTTATTCGAGCTAATGTTTGTTTTTCAGACTAACCCTGTATTTATTTTCAAGTTACTATGCTGAATTATTTTGAGCTAAACCTAAAAGTTTCTAAGTATTGTTAAAACAATTTTTGAAGCTTGGGTTCGTAAGTCGTAAAACCGAATCAAGGTAGACACGGACCGAGCCAGAGAATTGGACGAACAAGAAAATGAAACTCGGGGACTACGCCCAAGTTAATCCGGTATAGAAATGTACTAGCAAAATATCACATATCCAGCATACAAGTGGACCCGGCATACCGGGGATCTGATAAATTTTCAAGTTTTTTAGAATTAAGGAGCAGCAGGAGGAGGAAGTTCGGCGTCATCATCACTGTCTTTGATCTCTGAAGCAGCATCTTCTCCGTCATCGCCCGACCCATCCTCCACGTTCTCCATCTGTTCCTCCTCGCCGGATTCCAGAAAGCTCGGCCCCTCAACCCAGTCATGGACTAGAGAATATTCGATGAGGCTGTAGGCGCAAGCCTGGCGCCGAGCTACCCAGTCCGGATCATCAGTCCATTTGGATCCGGTGCGCCGACGGGTGAGAAGGCTCAGATCGATTTTCTCGTACCATGAAAGGATATGATGGAGAAGGGTATCTGCCGCGGCCCGCCCGGCGGATTCCCTCCAGAGGTCGAGTTGAGTCTCAATCTCCATTAGCTTGTCCGCAAGAAGTGTGACCCTTTCCGGAGCGTCCTCGCTTGGCCAGAATGCGTTGAAGATCCGGACCGCAACGTCGAGGAGATCCTTGCCATAGTTCTTGATAGTTTCCACCCGGGCTGACACGCTAACCAATAGGTCCTCCAGGTCTAAAGGGATACTCTCACCATCAGGAGCAATGGGAGTACCCCTCTCCTGGCGAAACTTGGCAACGGCAGCGCTGGCAATAGCAGTACCCTCCGGAAAGTTATCTGAAAATAGGGAAAGGGAGGATGCTGAAGCACCGGCATATGAGTTAACCCGGAAAACTGCGTCGGGCAAGAGAAAGAAACTTACGTGACATATGGTAATGGATCCGGGTCAACTCCTGGATACAACTATCGCGTCTCTGCCGAAGTTGTTCAAGCTCGGCGAGCGCCGACCCAAGCCGGACTTCGGATTCCTTGAGCAGATCCTGGTCCTTGGAGATCTGAAGGGTAAAGCGCTCACGCTCTTCGGTGTAGTTCTGGACAACTTTCTGGAGCTCGGTTTTGTGTTGGGCCTTCATCGTCTCCATCTCGGCCTTGAGTTTGGCTATTTCGTCGTCATCCTTCTTCTTCAGCTCGGCTTGATGTTGTCCTGCTTGTTCGAGAAAATGCAGCATCATATCAGGCACGGGCACACTATCCTCAAGCGATGCTGAAATGATGTGTTGACCCGGCAAAGCCGAGGAGTGAATGTTTGCCGAGCCAAGAAAAATAAAGAATGGAGAGCACAACGATGTTGACCGAAAGGGGACATACCTCGGATTTCCTCCAAGTTTTTTCGCATAATCTTGTTTTCAGCCTCCACCCCAGCTGCAAAAAACCCAATAAGGAGGTTAATCCGGCAGAAACAAACGAAACGATGAGGTGTTAAGAGACGAAATTACCCCTCTTTTCATGCTCCGCGCCAAGTGCAACGTGTTTTGCACGCAAGGTCTTATTGGTATCAAGCAGGCGCTGAAACTCGGTGCTCCGACGGTTGGTAGTTACCTGACAAAGGCACAGACGTGTAAAATTAGGTGTGTGCATATTCGAAGTGTACAAGATCCGGGCCAAGCGGAACTTAACCCGGCTCTAGGTGTGTGCATATTTGAAGTGTGCAAAATCCGGGCCAAGCAGAACTTAACCCGGCTCTAGGTGTGTGCATATTCGAAGTATACAAGATCCGGGCCAAGCGGAACTTAACCCGGCTCTAGGTGTGTGCATATTTGAAGTGTGCAAAATCCGGGCCAAGCAGAACTTAACCCGGCTCTAGGTGTGTGCATATTCGAAGTATACAAGATCCGGGCCAAGCAGAACTTAACCCGGCTCTAGGTGTGTACATATTTGAAGTTTACATGCAGCTACGTTGATCTTCTAAGGAGCATCCGGCCGAATAACAGGTTACTCCGCCGGAGGCTCGGGGACTAATGGTTATTATCTACAGCATGTAAAGAAGAAACAATGTACCTCCATCATACGCCCAGCGAGGTTAATGGCCTTGGCGGCGGTATTCATCTGAGCGGAAAATTCAGCTGGGCTGAACTTTTCCGAGAGATCGTCGTTGTAGACGAACTCCGCCTTATTCCAGTTCATGACAAACTCGATGAGGCTCGGAGGGTACCGCTCGCCAGTGGGCATGTGAGGTGCCACCAAGCCCTTGGCGTGAGATTCCTTCCTTTCAATCAGGGCAAGAGCCGGGCTAGTGTGAAGAACCATCTACTGCGAATCAGCTGGCTCGGCGGGAGGATCCGTCGAGCCTGATGACTTCTTCTTTGGAAGCATCGACGACAAGGTTCGCTGCCCAGCCTCGGCGGAGGTGAACTTGCCTTTGGCCTGCTTGGAGGAAGTGACCGCAGTGGATTTGCCCCCGGAAACCGCTGGAGTGGGTCCTCGCCGAGCTTGAGATGACTCGGACGAGGCAGATGAGCTTGGCGCAGGAGCTTTGGTGGCTGGCGTTGGAGCTGCTGTTGGTTTCTTCGGAACCGGGACAGGCGCTGGTTCGGTGGCTGGTGCTGGAGCTGCTGCTGGGGCTGGAGTTGCGGTAGACTTAATTGTTGCTGGTTGCGGCAATGCCGAAGTGCCGGACGCCATCGCCTCGGCCGATCCGACCCCTCCTGATCCAAGGTCGCGTCCCTCTGAAGGAGGTACTGCGGAACCCGGAGTGGCCGCAGAGCCTTCTGGAATAGGGCTCAGCGGGTGTGACTCGTCGTCACGGGGAGGGGAAAGACTAGACCGAAGAGGGGAGGAGATGCTCGATCCGCTCTGAGGGACCTCCATAGGAGCCCTGCAAGAGAAAATAATGTCAGGAGTGAAATTACCCCGAAGCAGGGAGAAGTGTGTTGCGCAATAATGTCAGGAGCGAACTTACGCATCCGAGGTCTCTGCCTCCTTAGGTTTCCGGGCCCTCCTTGCCGGGGCTTTGCCTACCCGTTTGGAGGCAGTCTTGTCTCCAGCCTTCTTTTGCCTTTTGGAAGGCTGAGAAGGTCCGAAAGAAGAACTCGACGCGGTTCCGCGTTTCTTCTTTGATGCCGCCGGAGCAGGCTTGCCCGTGGCAAGGGGAGGATCCTCGTGGATGTGCCCACCGGGGTTAGCTGATGCCGGGTAAGCAAAAGACAGAGGGACAGCCTCAACGGGTTCAATCACATCGATATCCGAGTCATCCTCATCGTCGGGCCAATCTCTAAGAGAAGAGAATTTACCGCTGGGTCGTCTGGTGGCATCGGGGGTGGGGAGGAACATCTCCTGGTCTGGCTCCTCCTCGTCCGGAATTTCTCGGTCCGGGGCCCACTTAAGGGTCGGATCCAGGCCATCCTCGAGGGTTTGCCGGAGAAACAGCTGAGAAAAAAGCACAAGGGGCAAAGTCAAGAATGTGATAAGAGCCGACATGAAATTGATCCGAGACAAGTTTACCCCGCAAAGCTTACCGCGGGAGGGAGCCTGTCACGGCAGTAATGCTCGATTCCCCACGTCCATTCGGCAGAGAAGTCCTTATGGTGGTGAAAAGAGCCTTGACCCGGCGGAAGATCTCCGTATTGCTCAACTCGAATGAGGAGGTTCGGTTGGGGTCGCGACTAAAGCTCATATGGCACAACTTGTGAGTGCGCCGCTGAAGGGGAGAGAATCGGTTGCGCACGAACATGATCATGGCATCCTCGTTGTGCAATCCGAGCTTCTTCAGCTCCACAAACCTTTTGTTCACTTGGTTGGCCAGGGCTGTAGGCTTCTTGGCAACCTCCTCCCAAAAATCCGTGTCAGGGGGACCCGGAGCATAGGGCAGCAACCGGATCAAATCTTCTGTGCCTTCATTCCGGACGTAGAAGAAGGTCCGGGCCCACCCTTTGCAGGAGTCAAGCCCGGTGACCTGGGGAAATATTGAAGACCTCCGGGGCGAGATTGAGGCAGCTCCGAACTGAGTTAGCTGTTTGTCCTCAGACTCGACATGGATATTGGGGACCACGTTGCGACGGAGGCCAAAGAACTAGATCCACAGCTCCTTCGTAGGCCATAGCCCGGTGTAGCCCTCAATCGAAGAAACGAAAGCGGACAGAGAGGTGATGGCATTCGCCGGGAGATGGTGTGGTTGCAAGTGATAGGTCCGGATCCAGTCTCGGAAGAAATCACTCACTGGAAGCCAGAATCCTCGTTGGAAATGGGATAAGAAAACAACAAATTCGCCCGGATTGGGTGAGGGGGCCAGCTCCAAGGAGGCGAGACGAGCAGCGACGCCAGCAGGGATGCACCGGGTCCGGTAGAGCCAAGAGAGGTCATCCTCGCAGACCCAGGAGCCGGCCCACGCGCCGCGGTCCGCCGCGCCGGCGTCCTCCTCCATATCTTGTTCAACAACGGCGAGCTCTTCCTCCGTCATCTCAATTCCGGTGTCTTCGTTGGAGCTGGCGGCGGCGGAGCCTTGCGGTCTAGACTGACGAGGATCCGTGGCTGAACAGAGCGCAGCGGTGATGGCGGTACGGAGGAACAAAGAAAATGCGGCGGTGACGCTGCTGCAATGGGCACTGGCGGTGGCACGGTTGCGAAGAAGAAGAACAGGAACAGGCGAGGGGGCGTGGAGATGGAAAAGTTCTAAGGGGCACGCCCCTCCCCTATTTAACCGCCCCCAGTCATCAACGAGTGGGATCGTGCTGCGCAGGAAAACCACACGATGTGGCCGTGTATCACTAACGTCGACCAATCAGAGAGGAGCCACACCGGAGGCCGCGGAGTGAATGTGATCCAATGACACGACGTGCAGTTGCGGTAAACGAGGAGACAGGCGTGACGTAACCCCCGCACAGTAATCACTGACATTTACTGCGGCGGTTACTGCGCAGGCCCTTAAAGTAAGGCAACGTAATGATTAACCGTTACGTGGGTTGGCGTATGAGAGAAGGAAGCACGGCCCGGATCCGAGCCACGGTGGTAACCCGGCCGGCGAGTGAAAACTTGAACCGTGCGGAGGGAAAGTAAAACCAAACGATCCGAGCCAAAGTGGTGATCCGGCCGGCAAGTGACAACTTGGAGCGTGCGAAGGGAACATAAATCCATATAATCCGGGACGAACGTCCGAAGCTTGGATACGATTGAAACTGATGTGGCCTTAGCGACCAAGGCCGCCAAGGCCGCACCAGCTTCGGGGACTAATGTTGGGGGGATAACCCCGGGTAGGGTCACTCCGGGGTATAAGGGCCGAGCTAGCCGAGGTTCGGCAAGGTCAAAGCGGATGCTGGCCGAGTCACCTCAAGGCAGGCCGAATCACGGAGTAACCCGGACCAGGGAGGTCGCCTAACATTGTCTCGTCCGACTCAAGGAGTGAGTCGGAGGCACCTATCTAGCTTATATGCAGGAACAGGTGTGGCCGGATCAACTGCGATCCGGATCCTCGTTTGGCTTCTAGGAGAAGGAAGGAATATCTCTGGTCAAAAAGAAGGCCCGGTGTGTACTGGATGAGCGAGTAAAGCAAGGGCAGGACCACCGGATCGTGGCCGACAAGGGTGACGACGCTCACGTCGGCTGACGCGGGCGCTGCAGAGGCAACATCGCTAAAGCAAGAGATACGTGGGGGAAAAGCACCCCTGTCGGGTTACTAGTTTGGGAGGCGGCATATTCTTAGGAATATGCCTCCACGTATGCCCTAGGCCAGGACCGAACCACCCCTATATAAGGGGGGGGGTTGGGGTTCTGGTAAGGGGGTTGGGTCTTTTCGGATACAGAGCAAGGGAAATACTGGTGGGTCTTGAGTTCTAGGACTAGAGGATAGGCAAGAGTAAGAGAGCCACTTCTTCCTCCTCTAGTCAAAACAGCTCGAGGAGCACTTGTAGGCTTGGAGACTGAACATCAATACAGAGCTTCTGTGTAGAGAATCACTCTACTATCCCTCCCTGGATTCCCCTAGCGCATATTAGTCCCCACCTTCAGCCTATCCATGGAATCTGCCGTGACACCACCACGACAGATTTCCACGCAGATTGGGAAGAAGCACAGCAGCCAGAGAAGCTCCCGTACTATCAACACCCGGATTTTTAATCCTAGATGCCCGTTATGCATTGCGAGACGTAACGGATTGGATATCACAGTACATCATCCATTACAAACCATACATAAGGTCTTACACAAATAAGGATCTCATGATCCAGTCTTAATACAACAAGCAGCGGAATTAAAAGATAAGAGTAGCGGTGGGGTCCATCGTTAGGGGCACATGCAATGCTGACGAAGGCAGATAGTCCTAGTTATCACAACCGTCCTGTTGACCATCATCTTGATAGTCTCCTTCATAGTCTGGCCATGAGAATAGCCAGGGACAAAAGCCATGAGTACTCTTTAAGTACTCGCAAACTACCACTAACAAGTAGTATAGTGCAAAGTTAAAGTGCTAAATCTAAGTTTAACTATAAAGTTAAGTTTGAAACCTAAGCTGAGTTCTGAAGCAAAGAAAGATAAAATAAAGTTCTAGAATCACTTAAGTTGGGAAGCTATTGTCATAAACATAACCCTATTATGGTCAAGTCAAGATTCATCATTGATTTCAAGTTATTTGGAAAACATCTGACAACGAAACAGTATGGCCATTCCAACTGTCCATAACCGCGGACACGGCTATTCGAATAGTTTGACACTCTGCAGAGGTGGTACACTTTCACCATAAGATTTGATACATCTGTTAGGGATAACCCTAAATCATCATACTTAGTATGCAGATAATCAAACATAACCTTTCCTTTACACACCCTAGTATAATCACCTCTCCTATGAGCATGGCCTCCCTACCATGACTATCAGTCATCTTGGGCACTGCATAGGTGGACAACATTGAGAGGTAGCCTCAGCTCAAACCTCTCCCGCGAGGGAACTAATACTAATGCATATAAATTTCCAGCTAAGCCTTACCCAATTCAGGTAGTGTGGTTGTACGGTAAATTTGGAATGATATCGCATCCGAATCCAAGCATCAGTTTTATAAAAGGGTTAAGGCTCATGCCTCAACATTTTCATCATCATAAACCATTTGTGTTTCTCAACACAGGTCAAAACATCTCAATAGAATGACTCATCATTCCAAGGTTTTCACAATTCATTTTCACCAAGTGTTCCCGTCTAAAGTGACTCAAGTTTTTATCTACTCTAAACTACTAAGTTAAGAGTGTTCACTAAGGTGGAAAGATGATGGGTTCAATCTCATGCCATAGAATGACATCTAAAGCTTATCCAAATAGGTCAAGTTTTATACTTTTTATGCTACCTTCAAAAACAAGTAAGGGACTTTGTGTAAATTAAAGGAACTAAAGTTTGTAAGGTAATACTTGGGGTAGTAATAGTCAAGGTGGTGTGACCAAAGCATGCCTAAAGCATCTTTGCTCATTCATCTAGCTTAATTCTAGCTTGCTAACAATAGCTTGCACTGTTAATGGTGGCTTGCCTTGGTTGGTGTAGTGGTTGAAGTTTTCTTCTTCTTCTTGGTAGCACTCCTCCTCCTCGTAAGCTTGGTCGGTACTATCTTCTATAAATACATACGGAGTACCAATTACCAAACAATACTTAACTAGTCTAATTAGTACTCTAAGGCACACAATTGATGATTTATTATCATCACAAGCATCACAAGTTTAATTCACTAGTTTCATTCTTTTTAATTTAGAAAAGTAATTTCTACTCATTGAAAAATTAACTAAGATTTAATATTCACCACTTAAAATATGGGATCATGTGGACACATGTCATCACCACATATTCTAACATGTGGGAATGTGATTTCAGGATTGGATCATAATTACTTTGGTTTAAGTTCAATATTTAATGATTTAAAGTGACTAGAAATGCCTATATAGCATTATTTTAGTACTAGTCCAAAGTCACTGCATGTAAACCTTAATATTATTACATATTCAGATAGGTATGGTGAAATGTGATTTTTGAGAGTTGGAATCAACTCAAAACCTATCTTGGTTGATTTTATAAAAACGTTGCAAGCTGCAATTGCTTCTGTTTTATTATTTTTTACTAGGAGAGATCTATAACTCTAATTGAATTAAATCCAACGGGCTTGGGTAGATCATTTCAATACTTTTCAGGCAAAATTGGTTTCATCCAATTTGGATTTGTAAAACTCTCTGAATTGACTTTCAAACTCAGAGACAGAACTAAGTTTAAACTAAATAGGAAAATTCTAATTCAAACTAACTGGGTCGCGTGGGAAAATCTAATGGGCCGGCCCAGTGTCACTCCGCGGCGCGGGGCTCATGTGACAGGGGGGTCCACAAGTCAGCGGCTCATAACGCGCGAAGCGGTACGGGGCGATGTGGGCCGTTAGATTAGACTAAGGATCAACGGCTGTGGCTTGTCGTCAACGACGGACCTGTCGCCGGCGAGCTCGAACCCTAGCGGCTCGGTGGGGGTGCATAGGGGGCATACTAGGGCTCCAGCAAGGTCGGCGAGGCGGGCAAACGGACTGGTGGTCGACGGCAAGCTCAGGGATGGTCGAGGCAGCTCCGGGGGTGGTCGCAATCAGCGGCGCCAATCTCCTCCAGAGGCGGCCTGCTCCAGTGCAATTCCGGCAAGCTGCTGCTCCCCTTGCTCCGGCTAGTGGTGTGGGATGATCAGTGAGGTGAAGGGAGTGGAGTGGTGTGCTTCGAATGGCTGGGGTGCCCTTCTTTTATAGGCTCGATGGCGAGACCGAGAGGGATGGGCAGGCGATGGTGGCGACATGGCTACGGGCGGCTAGCGGCATGGCTGAGGGTGGCGATCGACAGGGAGTCTCCTGGCGGTGCTCTAGGAACTCAATGTGGGCATAGGGGCGGTGGTATGCGGTTGAGGGCAGCTGGCGCTCTGAGCTGCAGAAGCGGCAATTTCCATGGCGAGTGGTGGCTGTGGTGCGTTGGGCGGCGAACAGGCGTGTCTGTCGTGTTCCCTGGGTTGTGGCGGAGCGGTGGGCGCGGGCTGCGGTCGAGCGGCGGCTTGTGCACGCGTGCCGGGTGCGGCGCTCTGGCGCGTGCTCCGCATGTCTCGGTGGCACTAGGCGCGGGCTCTCCTTGGTGGTCCACTGCTGGGATTGGCTCGGGGAAGGGACAGAGGGTGGCGGTGAGGTCCTGGCTACCTCCTAGACATGGTGAGAGAGAGGGAGGTGGTCTGCTAGGGCGAGTGCATGGTTGGCCGGCGAGCTAGTGCTCGGGGTGGCTTGGCACTGTGGCTAGGGACAAGGGGGAGGGGTGCTAATGGTATGGTTAGATCATGAGGGGACCAAAGGATTAAATGGAGATCAAATGGGGGCAAAACCCTATTCAAAACAGTGAGCTATGGTTTAGAGTTTAACCCTGCCTGCCAAGTGTTTGATTAAATGGCCGCAAGAAATAAACTTTTGAATTTTGAAAAGATTTTTGGTGGGTTTGCTAGGCATAAGCTTGAGACTCTATGGTTGCTTGGGTTTTGAAAATTGAGCTTGTTTGAGTAGTTTTTGAAATAGTGGGATCTTCCCATATGAATTAGATTCAATTTTAAACTGTCGTTTAAAATTAGCATTTGAAAGATTTTAGCAGATCACAAAGTGGGCCTTGGTACCTCATTATGTGTACTATCAAGGGGTGTAAAGATCCACACATGTTTCTATTAAGTTTTGAGTACTAGGAATAGCCAAAGTAGGCATGATAGTTAATTTGGCCAAAATGATCATTCACTTTAATTATTCATTTTGAGTTGTTCTTCTTTGGGAAAAGTTCGGGAATGATGTAGATGATGTTTATTTCACCTAAGAAACATTTTACAAGCAAGGAATTACAGAACCATGGCAATTCAAATCAATTCCTAAATTAAATGCTCATATACATGAATGCTTTCATTTTTAATCTGGGAAAGTTTTTGTTAACCCTAAATTTGATGATTTGGATCTTGATAAGCTTGGATTGAAGTTTTGGGATGTTACAAACCTTCCCCCCTTAAACAAAATCTCGTCCCGAGATTTACAAAGAAAACTAGGAACTAAAGAGATCTAGGAACTCTGTCCTAATGTAATCTTCATGCTCCCAAGTGGCTTCCTCCTCGGTATGGTTGCTCCACTAAATCTTGAGAAACTTGATACTCCTGGTCCTGGTGGTTCTGTAAGATTCTTCTAAGATACGTATGGGCACTTCCCGATAGGTCAGGTCATTGTTGATTTCTACAGCTCTGTGATCTATGTTCTTGAAAACTTCAGTCTTCTCAGGCACTTCCAAGCATTTGCGAAGTAACGAGATATGGAACACATTGTGGATGGCTGACATCTCTTCAGGCAGTTCCAGTTGATACGATACTTCTCCTCGACGGTTTAGAATCTTGAAAGGTCCGATATATCTGGGGGCTAACTTTACCTTCAGACTAAAGCGTTGAGCTCCCTTCAATGGTGAAACCTTGAGATATACAAAATCTCCGACATTGAAAGTCAGGTCTCTCCTTCTCTTGTCAGCATAACTCTTATGTTTGGATTGAGCGGTCTTGAGGTGCTCACGGACTTTGTGAACTTTCTCTTCTGCTTCCCGGAGAATGTCGGGTCCAAAGATCTGACTCTCTCCTACTTGCGGCCAATTTAAAGGGGTACGACACTTTCTTTCGTATAGGAATTCAAAGGGTGCCATCTACAAACTAGCTTGATAACTGTTGTTATATGAGAATTCTGCGAAAGGCAGGCAGTCTTCTATTTTGATCCATATTCCAACACACAAGCTCTAAGCATATCCTCTAGGATCTGGTTGACTCTCTCAGTCTGTCCATCAGTTTGTGGGTGATAAGCGGTACTGAAGTTCAACTTGGTTCCCAAACCTTCTTGGACTTTCTGCCAAAATCTTGAGGTAAACTGGGTTCCTCGATCTGATACAATGGTCTTGGGGGTTCCATGTAGACTGACAATCCTAGCAATATACAGTTCAGCTAGCTTCGCACTCTGGTAGGTAGTCTTGACAGGTATGAAGTGGGCTACCTTGGACAGTCTATCAACGATGACCCAGATTGAGTCACTTCCCCTACTGGAAGTAGGCAAACTGGTGATAAAGTTCATTTCTACGGAATCACATTTCCATTCCGGAATCTGCAGTGGTTGCAATAGTCCTACAGGTCTCTGATGTTCTGCTTTGACTCTTTGATAGATGTCACATTTGGCGATGTAGCTTCCGATTTGTCTCTTCATCTTGTGCCACCAAAATTGCTCTTTCAAATATTGATACATCTTTGTTCCTCCGGGGTGGATAGAATAAAGAGTATCATGAGCTTCCTTCATGATAATTTCCTTTAGCTCCGAATCTGCTGGCACATAGATACGTCCTTTGTACCACAGTACTCCTTTGTCTTCAATGAATCCAGGTACCTTTCCTATACCAATACGACGTTTGATTCCGTCGATACTTTCACTACCCTTCTAGGCTTCCTTGATTTGGCTAATCAAAGTGGGTTGAAGTTCAATGCTAGCTAAGAATCCTTTGCTAACTAATTCAGTCCTGAACTGCTCCAACTCTTCATATAAACTTGGCTGCTTTTCCTTGATCATGGTGTTTAGCCTACACGGCAATCTGCTAAGAGCATCCGCTACCACATTGGCATTGCCGAGGTGATAGTGAATGTCAAGGTCATAATCCTTGATTAACTCTATCCATCTCCTTTGCCTCATATTCAGTTCTTTCTAAGTGAAAATATACTTTAAACTCTTATGATCCGAGTAAATCTCATAGCGATTACCCATCAGATAATGACGCCATGTCTTCAACGCTAGAACCACAGCTGCTAGCTCAAGATCATGGGTCGGATAGTTCTGCTCATGCTGCTTCAGTTGTCGAGACAGATACGCGATGACTTTGCCTTCTTGCATCAATACACATCCTAGACCAATCTTGGATGCATCACAATATACATCAAACGGCTTCTTGATGTCTTGCATGATCAATATTGGGGCTGATATCAATCTCTTCTTTAGCTCCTGAAAACTGGATTCACATTTGTCGGTCCATTCAAACTTCTTGTCCTTCTTCAACAATTGGGTCATGGGTTAGGCGATGCTGGAGAATCCTTCTACGAACTTGCGGTAGTATCCCGCTAATCCGAGAAATGCCCGGACTTGGGTTTGAGTGGTTGGGGCTTCTCATTCTTCGACATCTTTGATCTTGGCAGGATCAATAGAGACTCCTCCGGCAGACACAATATGTCCTAGGAATCCTACTTCTTTCAGCCAAAACTCACACTTGCTGAACTTGGCATATAACTGATGCTCTCTCAGGGTTTCTAGGATGATTCTCAGATGTTGCTCATGCTCTTCTTCTGACTTGGAGTAGATAAGGATGTCGTCAATAAATACAACTACAAACTTATCTAGGAAATTCATAAAGATCTTATTCATGAGATTTATGAAATAAGCAGGGGCATTGGTTAATCCAAAAGACATAACCGTATACTCGTATAAACCATAGTGAGTAGTAAAGGCAGTCTTCGGAATATCCGTTGCACGAACCTTAAGTTGGTGATAACCAGTCCTAAGATCAATCTTTGAGAATACCTGGGCTCCAGTCAATTGATCAAATAGATCCTCTATCTTTGGCAAGGGGTACTTGTTCTTGATGGCGACGTCATTCAACTTTCTGTAATCTGTACACAGACGATCGCCTCCATCTTTCTTGTCGACGAATAACACTGGTGATCTCCATGGCGATGCGCTTGGTTGAATCAAGCATGTTGCTAACATGGCATCTAACTGCTTCTTCAGTTCCACTAACTCTGAGGGGTTCATGCTATAGGATCTCTAGGCTATGGGTCCGGTTCCGGGGATTAGTTCGATGATGAACTCAATATCCCTATCCGGGGGCATACCTGGCAATTCATCTGGGAATACGTCGGGGTATTCACAGACTACTCTGACTTGGTCTATGGTGGGTAGGGCTAGACTCTTGTTGCACTTGAATTGACGGGGTAAGGTTTTAGAGATATGCTCTACTGTTACTCCAGAACTACTGGTCATGGTGATGGCTTTCTTAGCACAGTCTATCAGTCCTTTATGCCTTGACATCCAATCCATACCTAGTACTACTTCCAATCCTTTGGTTCCAAGTACTATTAGGTTGGCGTAAAAATATATCCCATGTATTCTGATAGGCACAGCTTTGCAAATTTTTCTAGCTTTGGTTGTTGAACCAGGGATTTGAACTATCATGACATGCTTCAGGTTGGTTGGGTGAATATTACTAGTGCATGCAAATTCTTCGGTGACAAATGAATGTGATGCTCCCGAATCAAACAATACTCTTGCTAAAACTGAGTTGACAGAAAACATACCTAGCACTACATCTGGCGCTTCCTGGGCTTCCTCGGCGTTCATGTGGAAGAGATGACTGTTGCGGTTGTGAGGGTTCCCTGGGGCAAACCTTCTCCCTGGTTGAACACGACGCTGTTGTTGAGCTGGGGCATTCACAGTGGCATTGGCAGCAGTCTTCTTGGGACACTCATTGGAGTAGTGACCCTTCACTCCACACTCAAAACAGGTGATCTGGGACTTGTCCTTGGCTGCAACAGGCATAACATTGCTACCAGTTCTGGGTGCAGTGTTGTTGCTATTGTTTTTGTTGATCTTGGGAGGTGCACGGTTGAAATTGTTGGCATTGACGGAGTTGGGATGGTTTCCTCCAGACTTCACATTGCCTCCGCTACGGTTAGGGTAGCTTGGGCGAGACATTGGGGGTCGGTTTTTCCTTGGTGCATATCCTGGTCAAGGGTTGGGACGGTACTTCTGGTGACTACTGGATCCTGATTGTTGCATCATACGACGTTTATGGTTGTCGTCTGCCTGATTAATCTTCCCTTCCATCTGAATGGCAGATTCGACTAGCTCTTCGAGATCCTAAAAACGGATGTTGATGAGGACATTCTGCATCTCATCATGCAGTCCGTTCAAGAATCTCTCCTTCTTCTTGGCCTCCGTGTTGATCTCATCAGGTGCATATCTGGCAAGTGACAGGAATCTGTCACGATATTCTACCACAGTCATTCTTCCTTGCTTCAATTCGCAGAATTCATCTCTCATCCTATTGACTAGGCCTTGCGGTACGTGGGTGCGGCTGAACGTGACTTTGAATGCTTCCCATGTCATCACTTGACCATGGTTCATATTGCGGATACTATTCCACCAAGCTCTTGCATCTCCCGCCAGATAGTGGGTGGCGAAGAGAACTTTCTCGTTTTCATCAACTCCTGCAACTTCGAGGTTGTTTTCCATTGTCTGTAACCAGTCGTCAGCATCTAATGGGTTTTCAGATTGGTTGAAGATTGGGGGATTGGTATTCTGAAATTTTTTGAGTTTGGATCCATGGTGATCCTGATTTCCATGCCCTTGGTTGTTGAGAGCCATCTGGGCTATCTGTTGTAGTGTTGCTAAGTTGGCTTGACATTCTGCCCTGCTTGCTTCACGGTCGGCGATGAGATTCTGCAAGATTTGCAGCATTGGGTCTTGCGACGAGCTGCTCCCTCCTTGGTTTCCACGAGTCATCTGAAGATTGAGATAGATATAGGGGTAAGAGGGAAAGTCTAGGGTTCATGGTTTTGGTTTTTCAAAGCTAAAACTTTGAGTTGGACTCAGGTTTTTCAACTAACTTCATTTTCATTCATGCAAGCAAGCACACGATACAACACACACCACAACAATCAAAGGAAAACAGATGGTTTGAAGAACCATTCTGTAAGCTATGATACAGTGGGACCGATACATCTCATGCTACGATAGTGCTCTAGTGCATCTACTCATCATCGATGAAGTCAGAGTCCTCATCGTTAGTGTAGAATTCCATGGCATCCTCCTCTAGAAAGTCATCATCGTTGCTAAGGTAAGAATCCATGTCTCCTTGGATGTCTTCACCCTCATCTTCTTCTTCCTTGGTGGCAAGCTAAGCTTCCTGCTCTTTGACGGTCTTCTCGAGGTCGGCCACCTTCTTGCAAAGACGGGCGATGGTGCGATCCTTCTTTGCGTGTTGGCGGTAAAGAGACTGGCGATCCTGGACGAGCAGTGCGAAAGTCTGGGCCTTTTGGTCGGCAATGGCACGGTTCTGGTTGGCTAACTCTCTGGCATTGTCCAGTTCTTGTTGTTGGTCGTGAAGCAAGAAGTCAAGATTCTCCACTTGACGCCTCAACTCTAGGTGACTTGGCATCTCCATCGGCATTCCCATGAAGTCACGTCTTGCATAGTGGGCTAATAGACGTGCGAGAGCTTCATGCATTGCCCTGGCTAATCCATCTAGCCAGTTGTTCTCTCTTACAGAGAACTGAATTCTCCTAGAAGTTGGTGCTTCAATGCTTCCTCTAAGATCCGCGGTGACTAGCCACTTTAGGTCTCCTCTTGGGGGTCCTGGAAGTTGAGATCCAAGAAACTCTGGATGTGGGTGTCCCAAGAACTCTGACAGTGAATCCAGATCCCTCTCGAAGATCAGCTGACCTTTGTTTCCCAACTGGTAAAACTTGCTGAACTGAGTCTCCATCTACAAGAATTAAGGATGAGGAAATTAGTGAAGGGATCAAGTGTGTCAAATTTTAAGTAGTAATGTAAGAATTTCGAGGAACATGAATTTTTGAGAAAGAAAGAATCCCCAAGGATAAGAGAGGAGATAGTTTTTCGTAAATACTCACTTTGGTTTTGAAACTAAGTTTTTGTTCGGACGTCCATTCTAACTAGGGTCTCCTATGGTCAGGATGGCTCTAATACCAACTTGTCAACATCCGGATTTTTAATCCAGATGCCCATTATGCCATACCTCGCAATCCCAGGATTACCATTTTTGCGAGACATAACGGATTGGATATCACAGTACATCATCCATTACAAACCATACATAAGGTCTTACACAAATAAGGATCTCATGATCCAGTCTTAATACAACAAGCAGCGGAATTAAAAGATAAGCGTAGCGGTGGGGTCCATCGTCAGGGGCACAGGCAATGCTGACGAAGGCAGATAGTCCTAGTTATCATAACCGTCCTGTTGGCCATCATCTTGATAGTCTCCTTCATAGTCTGGCCATGAGAATAGCTAGGGAAAAAAGCCATGAGTACTCTTTAAGTACTCACAAACTACCACTAACAAGTAGTATAGTGCTAAGTTAAAGTGCTAAATCTAAGTTTAACTATAAAGTTAAGTTTGAAACCTAAGCTGAGTTCTGAAGCAAAGAAAGATAAAATAAAGTTCTAGAATCACTTAAGTTGGGAAGCTATTGTCATAAACATAACCCTATTGTGGTCAAGTCAAGATTCATCATTGATTTCAAGTTATTTGGAAAACATCTGACAACGAAACAGTATGGCCATTCCAACTGTCCATAACCGCGGACGCGGCTATTCGAATAGTTTGACACTCTGCAGAGGTGGTACACTTTCACCATAAGATTTGATACATCTGTTAGGGATAACCCTAAATCATCATACTTAGTATGCAGATAATCAAACATAACCTTTCCTTTACACACCCTAGTATAATCACCTCTCCTATGAGCATGGCCTCCCAACCATGACCATCAGTCATCTTGGGCACTGCATAGGTGGACAACATTGAGAGGTAGCCTCAGCTCAAACCTCTCCCGCGAGGGAACTAATACTAATGCATATAAATTTCCAGCTAAGCCTTACCCAATTCAGGTAGTGTGGTTGTACGGTAAATTTGGAATGATATCGCATCCAAATCCAAGCATCAGTTTTATAAAAGGGTTAAGGCTCATGCCTCAACATTTTCATCATCATAAACCATTTGTGTTTCTCAACACAGGTCAAAACATCTCAATAGAATGACTCATCATTCCAAGGTTTTCACAATTCATTTTCACCAAGTGTTCCCGTCTAAAGTGACTCAAGTTTTTATCTACTCTAAACTACTAAGTTAAGAGTGTTCACTAAGGTGGAAAGATGATGGGTTCAATCTCATGCCATAGAATGACATCTAAAGCTTATCCAAATAGGTCAAGTTTTATACTTTTTATGCTACCTTCAAAAACAAGTAAGGGACTTTGTGTAAATTAAAGGAACTAAAGTTTGTAAGGTAATACTTGGGGTAGTAATAGTCAAGGTGGTGTGACCAAATCATGCCTAAAGCATCTTTGCTCATTCATCTAGCTTAATTCTAGCTTGCTAACAATAGCTTGCACTGTTAATGGTGGCTTGCCTTGGTTGGTGCAGTGGTTGAAGTTTTCTTCTTCTTCTTGGTAGCACTCCTCCTCGTAAGCTTGGTCGGTATTATCTTCTATAAATACATACGGAGTACCAATTACCAAACAATACTTAACTAGTCTAATTAGTACTCTAAGGCACACAATTGATGATTTATTATCATCACAAGCATCACAAGTTTAATTCACTAGTTTCATTCTTTTTAATTTAGAAAAGTAATTTCTACTCATTGAAAAATTAACTAAGATTTAATATTCACCACTTAAAATATGGGATCATGTGGACACATGTCATCACCACATATTCTAACATGTGGGAATGTGATTTCAGGATTGGATCATAATTACTTTGGTTTAAGTTCAATATTTAATGATTTAAAGTGACTAGAAATGCCTATATAGCATTATTTTGGTACTAGTCCAAAGTCACTGCATGTAAACCTTAATATTATTACATATTCAGATAGGTATGGTGAAATGTGATTTTTGAGAGTTGGAATCAACTCAAAACCTATCTTGGTTGATTTTATAAAAACGTTGCAAGCTGCAATTGCTTCTGTTTTATTATTTTTTACTAGGAGAGATCTATAACTCTAATTGAATTAAATCCAACGGGCTTGGGTAGATCATTTCAATACCTTTCAGGCAAAATTGGTTTCATGCAATTTGGATTTGTAAAACTCTCTGAATTGACTTTCAAACTCAGAGACAGAACTAAGTTTAAACTAAATAGGAAAATTCTAATTCAAACTAACTGGGTCGCGTGGGAAAATCTAATGGGCCGGCCCAGTGTCACTCCGCGGCGCGGGGCTCATGCGACAGGGGGGGTCCACAAGTCAGCGGCTCATAACACGCGAAGCGGTACGGGGCGATGTGGGCCGTTAGATTATACTAAGGATCAACGGCTGTGGCTTGTCGTCAACGACGGACCTGTCGCCGGCGAGCTCGAACCCTAGCGGCTCGGTGGGGGTGCATAGGGGGCATACTAGGGCTCCAGCAAGGTCGGCGAGGCGGGCAAACGGACTGGTGGTCGACGGCAAGCTCAGGGATGGTCGAGGCAGCTCCGGGGGTGGTCGCAATCAGCGGCGCCAATCTCCTCCAGAGGCGGCCTGCTCCGGTGCAATTCCGGCAAGCTGCTGCTCCCCTTGCTCCGGCTAGTGGTGTGGGATGATCAGTGAGGTGAAGGGAGTGGAGTGGTGTGCTTCGAATGGCTGGGGTGCCCTCCTTTTATAGGCTCGACGGCGAGACCGAGAGGGATGGGCAGGCGACGGTGGCAACATGGCTACGGGCGGCTAGCAACATAACTGAGGGTGGCGATCGACAGGCGGTGCTCTAGGAACTCAATGCGGGCATAGAGCGGTGGTATGCGGTCGAGGGCAGCTGGCGCTCTGAGCGGCAGAAGCGGCAATTTCCACGGCGAGCGGTGGCTGTGGTGCGTTGGGCGGCGAATGGGCATGTACGTCGTGTTCCCTGGGTCGTGGCGGAGCGGTGGGCGCGGGCTGCGGTCGAGCGGCGGCTTGTGCACGCGTGCCGGGTGCGGCGCTCTGGCGCGTGCTCGACATGGCTCGGTGGCACTGGGCGCGGGCTCTCCTCGGTGGTCCATTGCTGGGCTTGGCTCCGGGAAGGGACAGAGGGTGGCGGTGAGGTCCTAGCTACCTCCTAGACATGGCAAGAGAGGGGGAGGTGGTCTGCTGGCGCGAGTGCATGGTCGGCCGGCGAGCTAGTGCTCGGGGTGGCTCAGCACTGTGGCTAGGGACAAGGGGGAGGGGTGCTAATGGTATGGTTAGATCATGAGGGGACCAAAGGATTAAATGGAGATCAAATGGGGGCAAAACCCTGTTCAAAACAGTGAGCTATGGTTTAGAGTTTAACCCTGCCTGCCAAGTGTTTGATTAAATGGCCGCAAGAAATAAACTTTTGAATTTTGAAAAGATTTTTGGTGGGTTTGCTATCCATAAGCTTGAGACTCTATGGTTGCTTGGGTTTTGAAAATTGAGCTTGTTTGAGTGGTTTTTGAAATAGTGGGATCTTCCCATATGAATTAGATTCAATTTTAAACTATGATTTAAAATTAGCATTTGAAAGATTTTAGCAGATCACAAAGTGGGCCTTGGTACCTCATTATGTGTACTATCAAGGGGTGTAAAGATCCACACATGTTTTCGTTAAGTTTTGAGTGCTAGGAATAGCCAAAGTAGGCATGATAGTTAATTTGGCCAAAATGACCATTCACTTTAATTATTCATTTTGAGTTGTTCTTCTTTGGGAAAAGTTTGGGAACGATGTAGATGATGTTTATTTCACCTAAGAAACATTTTACAAGCAAGGAATTACAGAACCATGGCAATTCAAATCAATTCCTAAATTAAATGCTCATATACATGAATGCTTTCATTTTTTATTTGGGAAAGTTTTTGTTAACCCTAAATTTGATGATTTGGATCTTGATAAGCTTGGATTGAAGTTTTGGGATGTTACACGTACCTCCACTACTAGTCGCTCCATTTTGACGGCTCCAAGAACGCTGACGGTGCAGGGGCTGGGGTCATACTAACCTCTCCCAAAGGAGACAAGCTCCGCTACGTGCTCCACCTAAACTTCAAGCCCTGCACCAACAACATGGCAGAATACAAGGTCCTCCTTCATGGCATGAGAGCCGCTAAGGAGATGAACGTCAACCGCTAATGATGCTATGGCGTCTCCGATCTAGTCGCCGGCCAAGTCGCCAGGACGAGTGACGCCGTCTCCCCAACAATGATCACGTACCGCCAAGCGGTAGACCAGATGGGAGGACACTTCGACGGCTATTCCGTAGAGTGGATCGACAGAAGCAAGAACGAGGAGGTAGACGCCCTCTCCCGCATCGGGTTGGCCCGACAAGCGCCACCAGCAGGTTTCTTCCTCGACATCATCCACAAACCGTCGGTCAACCCACCAAAAGAGATCGACATCGGGATACCACTGCAACCAGAACCAGCCTTAGTCACCATGGTTGTGGAGCCCAGCGATTGGACAGCACCATACATCGCCTTCTTGGAGAACAAAATCCTACCAAGCAACGAGACGGAGGCACGAATGATCGTGCGCCGCTGCAAATCCTTCGTCATCATAAACAGTGAGCTCCATAGACGCAGCGTGACTGGCGTGTTCCAGCGCTGCGTACAGCCAGAAGAAGGCCGCAAGATCCTCCAGGACATTCACGCCGAGAACTGCGGCCATCACGTCGGCGCCAAGTCACTAGTCGCCAAGGCCATGCGGTACGGCTTCTACTGGCTCACCGTGCACGCCGACGCCATCAACATCGTCCAACGATGCATCGGGTGCCAGAAGTACGCCCACCAGACGCACCTCCCTGGTTCGGCACTCAAGACCATCCCCATCACATGGCCATTCGCCGTATCGAATGTCCAAGCAGAACGCGCCAACCAGAGCGTCCTCCACGGACTCAAGCCACGACTCCAAGTGCCCCTCGAGCGCACCCCAGGATGCTGGGTTGACGAGCTCCCCTCTGTCATATGGGGGATCCGCACCTCCGTCAATCGCTCCACCGGGTTCACACCCTTCTTCATGTGTACGGTTCTGAGGCCGTAATGCCAACCGACCTGGAGCACGATTCACCTCAAGTCGCCAACTACGTCGAAGTGACCAACGAGGTCGCCCGCCAAGACAGCATCGATCAACTTGACGATGCACGCGACCTAGCTCGCTCTCACACCACCATATACCAGCAAGGACTCCGCTGCTGCCACAGCCGTCGAGTACGAACTCGCACCTTCCAGGAAGGCGACCTGGTCCTACGACTGGTCCAAGACAAGAAAGGCATGCACAAACTCTCCTCCCCCTGTTGGAGGGGCCATTCGCCATAGGACGAGTCCTCGGCAATGACGCCTACTACCTCATCGACATACGGGGTGACGGCCAGCTCGAGGTCGAAAGGCCATGGAATGTAAACCTCCTCAGAAAGTTCTATACTTAGAACCTCAAATTGTACTCAACTGGCATATATAATGAAATTCATTAGGATCGCACAAATTGTGTCTACTCGCCATATTCTTGTGCCACTCGCACTCGTACATATTATCAATACGCTACCCACGGAAGTCAACCTCTGGTCGAGAGACCGGCACGACTAAGTAGTGCGGCACAAGGGCACCGGAAATACTCGGGCCTTGGGTCGTCCATGAAAACGCCAACCCGGAGCCACCGTTGGAGTCGCCTAGCCCGACTGGCCTACCAGGTCAAGACAACCGGTACACGCTTCTCACAGCGACATGTCCCTCCCATCCTCACGTAGAGCGACTCGAACGGTTAAGTACCACGCACGGGGACTCCGCACAATGGGAACCCCCATGCGGCTCAGGAATACACCAAGTAAGAGAGCTTCCTTGGACTCGCCAAGCGACTGGCCCTCCGGGCCAGGGGAGGAGACGCGTTATAAACAACGCATTTACAACCTACAACAAGAACACGACCAATATGGTTGAGCACCACGCTCGGGGACTCGCCTACAAATCAATCCTACTCGCGCTCGGGGACTCGCCACTCAGAAGACACGAGAGATAAAACAACGCACAACCAAAACAAAACATAAAAAGTATACAATCGAGTTATACCCCATTAAAGGGCGGACGCGCTCGGGGACTCGCTAAATCAAAAATAAATACACTACACAATCTTGGTCGCAATACGAGTCGATTGACTCCCTTTGGCGTACATTACAAAATATATTACAGCAGTCGCCACTTGGCATACATCACAAACTGCCCAACTACATTCTTTATTCTACAGGTCCTGACGAAGAAGCACCGCCACACCCCTTGACATGAACAAAAGGCCGCCACGGGTTTGTCGGGTACGTCGTCAGCGACTTCGACAACACCGACCGGAAGGGCTGCTCCGACTTCATGTCACGATGCTCCGGCTCGGGGTCGCCAAGCGCCAACACCGTATCCTGGTATGGTAGCAGATCCCCTATAGCCAGGACCCGATCGGCGTAAGGGGCATCCTTCGCGGTCAGCTTTAGCACCTCGGACATCTCCACCATGCCGGTCGCCGATGGGTAGCCACTCGTCACGTCGTCCAGGTCGAAGTCGTCGGGGAAGTGGGCGAGAACCAAACTCAATGTTGTGGTGGCCCTGTGCCTGAACGCCGAGCGCGCCATCCACTCCACGATGGCAGGCACCTCCTCCAGATAGCGCCACACCTCTGTGAGCTCCCCAGGAATAACCTCGGTGGGGGACATGCCTTGGAGAACAGCCTGGACACATAACACCGAAGCCGTGGCCGCGTTCACCACGACAGTCACACACTACGAAGCGTTGAAGGTCTGGACCACCAGGTCGCTTTGACCTATCACAATTGCAAATTCAAACGTTAGTGAAACTACGGACATCCCCAATCAGGGACTTGCCGAACAAGTCAGGCAAAGAGGGAGACTTACCAAGGAGTTTGCGGCAGCTCTCCGTGACATGCTTCTCCAAGGCAGCTTGCTCGTTGTGCAGCCCCACGATGATCGAATCCCTGGCTTTGTGTTCTTCCTCAGCCATAGCAACGGTAGCCTTCGCTCGCTCCTCTGAAGAAATTGAGGATGCTTTCGCCTCCTCCAAGTCTTGGATCAGGGAGGCAATTCGTCCATTCGTCGCGTCCAGCTCGGCGACTGGAACATACCCTTCATGGGCCTTCGAAATCGCAGTTGGGAAACCATCTGAAAGAGAAGCCATCAGCACGTCACACACAAACAGTTCATACTCGACAAAGGAAAGGACAGAAAAGCAGATACTCACCAATAGTTTCCTGGAGCCACTGGTTCGCCTCCTGTGCTTCGCGCAGGTCACGCTCCAAGCGCTCCCTTGCGGCCTGCTGATCGGTCGACTCCCTTTGCAAACCCTGCAAATAAACAACACACCTCAGCACATACCAAAACAGATTCCCAGTTCCCAGCCACTGAAATTCAGTGACCAGGAACTCGGGGACTAGAGAGTAGGAAAAAAGTTCAATTCCTAGCCACTGAAATTCAGCGACTAGGAATTCGGGGACTGGAGAGGAGAAAGAAGTTCAGTTCCCAGCCACTGAAATTCAGCGACTAGGAACTCGGGGACTGGAAATACCTAAATGGCGGCGCCAAGCATCCTGTGAAGTTCTCCGGCGTCAGTCGATGGGATCGTGAAGGAAGTGCGCCCACGACGGGACCCAATGTCTGCATCCATGATCTCCGGACTCTGCGGAGATTGGGTGTCCGCCACAGCCTGGAAATCCCCTGGCCATGAAGCGCGGGAATGTCACTGACGCTCTGGCAGGAACACTGGTTGTCGGGGCCAGCGCTTCCGGCACGGCTGCAGCCAAGACTGGCTATGATCGCGCCGCCACCACTTCTTCGGCGACTGCCGCAATATCAGGCTCCGCGGCGCCGTCCTTGGCTGTGGCGTCGTCAGCACCCCCCTTCTGCTTCTTCGCGACTTCCCGCGGTCGCCACATCTCCGGCGGATTTTCTCTCCTTGGGGAGATCACCCTCTCCCGTGGTGGCGGCCGGCGGAATCTTTGCCACCGACGGACGTCCAATCTTCTTGGCTCCAGACCTGCCCGAATTCCCATAGTCAATACAACAACAATACAAACACAAGAGGCGAATCGGCATGAAGAACTAATACTCACTTAGCGACCGGGAGAATGCGAAGCCCGGTGCTGATGTGGGCAGGCTTGTCCAATTCTGGACCTAGCTTACGAGTGAGCCCCCTCTCAAAGACATATGAAGCCCACGACACCGCGGGCTTCCTCGATGACGAAGCTGCGGTCGCCGGAATCTCCGGCTCCGAAGACGCGGCCGCTCTCGACGGCTGCGGCGACTTAGACATCGCCGCCCCGGCCGCTTCTTGGCTTGGATCCCTCGAGACCGTCGGCGCAATCGCCACCAAGGGAACCTCTACCACTGCCTCAATGTCCTCGCCCTCCAACCCCTCTATCGGGATCACGTCCTTTGGGGCTTTGCGCGAGACTTTGGGGGTGTCTTCATCGTCAGAGTCGTCGTCCGACTCAAACACCACCGCCGACTTGGACGGCGACATTGGCTTCTTCGCTGGTGACTTAGGCTTGCGTGCGGGCTTCGACGGCGTAGCAGTACGTCGGGACGTGTGCTCCTGCGCGACCTCGTCGCCTCCGTCGTGTTCGTCCATGCTGCGGCTCGCCTCGAACTCACGTTGCTTCTGCATACGGGTCTTGCGAGCCATGGCGGCTGGGGGAGGAACCTCCTCTTCCTCCCCGTCGCTGTCAGGAGAGTCTCCCTTGGAGTCCTCCTCGATATCCTAGGGAACCTCTTTGTCAAGCGGAGGGAGCCAGCCCTCCAACACCTGAAAAAGCTGAAAAAACCACGAGTAAACACCAGATGCAGCGACTGAGAGTTGAGGTGCGGAAACAGGGACTGAGAAGGAAAACTTACTGTGGGGGCCTCGTTCTTCACGGGAGTGTACGGGGCGAGCCTGACCGCCACGCTGGTAAACTCCACGTCGGTGATATTTTTCAGGGCGGCCTTGTAGTCCTCAATCTCCCATGACTCCTTATTGGTTCGGGAGGGGTCGTGCTTCCCGCTGTATTCATACATCCAATGCGGCCGAGCCGCCAGAGGAACCAGACGCCGCTCGAGCCAGCAGTTGTAGAGGTTGATCGAGATCAACCCCTGGTCCTTCAACTTCTGGATCTGGTCCATCATTTCCGCGACAGCCATCCACTGGTCTTCGGGAAGCTTCTTCGGTGCCAACCGGCAAGGCTCGCTCCTCTCGTCCATGAACTCGGGAAGTGCCACCTCACCGGAAGGAGTGGATTCCTTTACGTAAAACCAGCTCTTCTTCCACTCGCTGGCGGCTTTTTTTGATAGGAGAAGCTTGATGAAATTAGCCTTCGGCTTCAATTGGAAAGTGACGCCGCCTGCGGCCAATATCAGGCCGCCGGATGCCTCACGCCCGATGCGGCCGTGGAAGAGCTCCATCCACAGCGGAAAATACGGCTTGCAGCCGAGGTAGCACTCGTAGAAGGCGACGAAGATCGCCAGCTGCTTGATGCTGTGCGGGCCAAGATCCTACGGCTTGATCGCGTAGTATGTGCAGAAGCGCTAGAAGAAAAGCAAGGTGGGGAACCCCAGACCTCTCTCAAGATGACTGGGGAAGCAGGTGAATTCGCCAGCTCTCGGCTTCGGCTCGGTCTCGGAGGAAGGGGGAACCCACCAGATCCCCTTGCGGAGGACTCCAGCATCCTCAAAGGACTTGAGCTGGGCTGTGGTGCATTTGGATTTCCCCATGAGCCTTTGGGAGGCGCCATCGGGTAGGACGTGGAATCGCACGGTACGGAAAGGACGAGTCGTAAGGTCAAAGGAAGGAAGATCGAGGACAGGAAGAATACGTGTGGGAGAATGAAGAATGCAGGAAGGATTCACAGAATTGGATCATCATTCCCCTTATATGGGAATGCTACCCGCCAAAATCGGGATAGCCGTTACTCACGGTAATTGCACCGAAGTTACCGTTGGAAATTCCAACGGATAGTTTGACCAGAATTGACGGTCCAACTCCTCAGTTCCACCCGGTACCCGCCAATATTTTCTACTCGCCGAAGCGGCGACTTCGCGGCGATAACATTCATTGGGATGGCGAATGGAAACCACTGGAAATTCTCCTTGGTTCTGATGGAGTCCATCGCCGACTAGACTGCGCGTCCAAATTGGGCTCGCCTACTCCGAACACCAACGGGACACCTGCGCCTACATCAACGATGGCCTCGGGGACTACTGTTGGGGATATGCTAAAGGGGGTATGCCCAACAGGATGTTCCGATTGGGCTGAAGGGCCTGTGAGTGCGCCTGAAGGACGGCGACTGGCGACTGGAGGCCCAGGAGCGCAACAGAAGCCTAGTCAGATTAGGTCAAAACCTCTGAATCCTTATCGTGTTCGGTTGTAGATTGTAAACCCTAGCGAGGTGCCTCATATATAAACCTCCCTAGGGTATCCTAGAGACTCACGTTCCATCATACACCCCCTCAAGCGACTCGCTGCTTAGACGCCGAGCTCACCATCTCTGTAACTTGCTCTCTGGTAATCTAATCTAGCAGGAGTAGGTCTTTACCCTCCGGGGGGCCGAACCTGGGTGAAACCATGTGCATCCGCCCCCATCTCGCACCGCAGATGGCCACCAACTCTTCCTCACGTTTCAATCAATCACTGCTAGTGGCAGCGACTGCCGTGGCCATTTCCACGACAGTATCTATAACTTTTGATGTTCCATGCTTGGTTTATATCTACTTTCTTATGTTTTGTCCACACTTTGGAGTACTTTTTATACACTTTCCTGGACTAACCTATTAACAAGATGCCACAGTGCCAGTTGCCTGTTTTCTGCTATTTTTGGTTCCAGGAAAGTCAGAAAATCAATATTCTTGGAATTGGACCGGACAAAAGCCAAAGTCGATATTTTACCAGAAGACTCATGGAGCCAGAAGACGAGACAGAGAGGGGCCACAAGGTGGCCATACCATATGGTGGCGCGGGCTAGCCCTGGCCGCGCCACCAGGTGGTGTGGGCCCCCTGGCCGCCCACCGACCTTGCCTCTTCGCCTATAAGATACCTCCCGATGCAAAACCCCTAAATCATCAAGCCTCCAGCCACGAAAAGTTCCACGGCGCCACCGCCACAGGTGGGGAGATTCGGGAGACAGAAAGTCTCTGTTCCGGCACCCTGCCGGGACAGGGAAGTGCCCCCGGAGCCATCTCCATCGATCTCCACCACCATCTCCATCACCATTGATGATTCCCATGATGAGGAGAGAGTAGTTCTCTCTCGAGGCTAAGGGTTCTACCGGTAGCTATGTGTTCATCTCTCTCTATGCATGATCATGTTGTGATCATGAGCTTTGTAATCTAGTAGATCTACCTTGCTACTCAACTGCTTTAATAGATCTCTGCTCTCTCCATGTGTGTCAAAGTGATAGCGTGCACACCATGGTGGCACTTAGGCTAGAGATTACAAATACTTGTTATGAGTTATATTTGGAGTTGTATGTCTTTATGTAATTGTGGTGTTTGTTTGAACCATCTAGTGCTCAAGGTGACAGTGTGGGGTTATCTAGATGGGAAAGGCTTACTTTGAGGTGTGATGTTATAGCCCTACCATCGATTAGAGTGTTTAACCGGAGAGTAGTTAAGAGTAGTATCATAAAGAGAAGATATTTATATGAGAGTGTTCACTAGTGAAAGTATGATCCCTAGGCCTTGTTTCTAAGCATTGATGCACCGTTTGCTACTAGATCTGTTACATGTTTGCTTGCATCCATCTTTATTTCAGTTTTGCCTTTAGTCTTTTCCCACGTCAACCACACGCCAGCAAGCTATTTTCTATCACCGTTACCACTTATAATTATCCATACCACTTGTATTTCACTATCTCTTCACCGAACTAGTGCACCTATACACCTGACAAGTGTATTGGGTGTGTTAGGGACACAAGAGACTTCTTGTATCTTGATTGCACGGTTGCTTGAGAGGGGATACCTTTGACCACTTCCTTCCTGAGTTTGATAAACCTTGGGTGATCCACTTAAGGGAAAACTTGCTGTTGTTCTACAAACCTCTGCACTTGGAGGCCCAACAACTGTCTACAAGAATAGAAGTGCGTAGACATCAATGTGACATGTAGAAATATGTTAAGCTTCAAAAGAGCTCCTTTGTTCCATTTGTGTGACATACTAAGGGAGTGTAACTTGCTACAAGATAGTGTTCATGTAAGTGTGGAAAAAAGTGGCAATGTTTTTGCACACTATTGGACATAACCTTTGGAATAGGGTCGTTACAACCAATTTTGGTAGATCATTCTGGACCATGAGCATATATTTTAGGCGTGTCCTTCATGCCATCGGCGAGCTACGCAATGAATATACCAGGCCATCTTCATCGGAGATCCTAGAAAAAATTGCAGGAAACCACCGGTTTGACCCATATTTTAAGGTATTAGTTGAAACTATTACTTAGCTATTTAGGATATACTTCGTATATTTAACCTATCTCACTACATAGGATTTTATTGGATTTATTGATGGTACACATGTGCGAGCATATGCTACCGAAGACATGGAGCATTCTTTTCATGCTAGAAAGTCTTTTGCTACTCAAAATGTGATGGCGGCGGTGATTTGGACCTCCGGTTCACATATGTGTTGGTTGGTTGGGAGGGAACAACACATGATGCATTAGTTTTAATGCATTAGCGTGTGAGAGAGGCATGCAAGTCCCACAAGGTAACAAATTACCTTGGATATGATTGTCCATTTATTGTCCAAACCATTGTCACTATTTTTTGTTTTCTTTTAGGCAAATACTACCTAGTTGATGTCGGATATGGAGCTAAGACTGGATTCTTGCCACCTTTTCGTAATGTGAAATACCATTTGAATGAGTGGGGGAGCAATCTTGTCCAAAATGTCGAGGAGCAATCCTGTCCAAAAGCGCCACCGGTGCAAGCAAGACCACCGGCAAGGGTGGGTGGTTCATTGGACCAATCTGATGTCCACCATGATTCTAGGCTTTTTGGCTGACCTTGTGGTTAGTGGTGCAAGAACTTCAAGTGGATTCAAGACTTGTCATCATAACCAATGTGCCAAGGTTTTGAATGAACATTTCAAGCTATCTACTTGAGAATAGACTAGCAACCATCTTAAGAAGTGGAGGAAGATATGGGGCAGGCTAGTCCAATTGAAAATTCTGAGTGAATCTCTATGGGATGAGGATACTTGCACTATTAGGATTAGCGATGAACACTATGTAGGGCATTGCATTGTATGTTTGTTCCATGAACACATGTGTACTTTTTGCTACTCACTTGAACTCTTTGCATCTATTATATGATACTAACATATGCCCTTTTTGTAGAATAACAAATATGATATCCCTTTGTTGAATAACCCAATTAACCACTATCGTGCAATGGAAACAATTTTTGGATCAACCACGGCTATAGGGAAACATGCCAAGTCTAGGAATGAACCTATCTCTGTGGATCTTGAAGATGAAAGTGAGGTGCAAACGTCACCAAATGTAGGTGAGTCTTCTGGAAAAGCACCTCCAAAAAAGAAGGCTAAGATTGTGCACATTGAAGATGATGCATTAGTCACCACTCTCAAAGATGGTTTCAAAATGATGGTTGATGCTCTTGTGAAGTCTGGTGGAGATGATGATGCTATACCATATGATTTGTGGATGCTTTGGTTGCAATCAAGGAATTGGACGAGGGACACATTGATCACTACTATGCTCATCTTGTTAACAATCCAAAGATGGCAAAATCATTCATGATGCTTTAACTTGACAACAAGTTGGTTTGGGTGAGTAGGTATGTGGATAAGACCTTTGGAGTGATCTATAATTTGAAGTGATGGTGTGAACTTTAGTTAGGTGATGGACTGTAATGAACTTTATTATTCGATGGACTGTAATGAACTCTAACTAGTGATTTTGGATCACTACTATGCCATGAACGTGTTGAATTTGGACTATTTCGATGACTACTATGGTTGTATGGATTGAAACGTGTTTTCTGTTTGACGTCATATATGTGTTATGCTTGTTAGAATATATTTTTTATTGCTTATCATTGAAAATACAAACAAAATGTTGCAGATTTTTTTGTTAGTATGGTAACATGTTGGAGGTATGCTCACCATAGCTATGAAGTGATGAGCTGAAACCGATTCTACCCATTCCATTCCACTTTTTTGGTCCAAACCAAACAAAAAAGGAATCATTCCATCCACCTTTTTGTCCCAACCAAACACGAGAATGGAAGCGTCCCACTACAGTGGAATGGAACCATGACATTCCGTTCACTTCATCCCATTACCAAACACACCATAAGTTTATGGCTCGCCTCCGCCACAACCAGCTATGGCGGCGGCAGATCCACTCAGTCGTCGTGTTTCATTCTTGTTGGACTCGTGGACGGATGAAGACAAGGGGAATAGAGAAGGGGACAAGGGAGAATAAAGCCCACTTATGGGGTGGAAGATAAGGCATGTGTACTAATGGGGGCACCCTTGATGCTTGGTGTGCGTTAAGAGTAGACGGGGTGGTCAATTGTGAAGGAGCAATCGTGGTTACAAGGATGTTTACTCGCTTGTGGTATCCCACGACAAGCCAATCACACATCTCGTAATTGGGGTGAATGAACCCCAAGCTTTATTTGGCAAACTGTTCTAAACAATGTAACTATTATTTGACATTAATTAATAAAGCTAGCTAGGATGGCCTTTCCTAGAAAAACACACATCTTATATAGTGCAATAAAGTTATAAATAGTTATATACTCTACGAATTATCATCTACTAATTATGTAAAGAAAATATCATCTACTAATTTAGCCATATAGCCACTCTTAGCTGGCAACATGCAGCTACAGTCTGAACCAGGCTCATGCTGATTTCGCACCTTGAGGCATTTTTGCGTCATCCCAAATGTATGGATATGAGAAAATATGGAAAACAAATTTGGTAGAAATATGAGATGGGGTGATGTGTCATCAAAAAGGATAGGGACACTACATATTGAGAAAACATGTGAAGATGGGGTTAATCTCGTAAAACAATAGCATAGATTTCAAAAACAATAGAGTGATGTGATAGTATGCGGACACACAATGGTGAGTAGTAATGCCATTCCAAAAATTTATGTACTATGGTGATGTTGTCCCAATGTCGCAAACCATTTTTTACAAGAATAGAGTCTTATAATCTAGTTCATCATGACTCTAAGAAAAGCATGAATAAAAGAATAGAACTGGATCATGCCACACTAATTCCCAAAGAGTTACTTCGGAAATTAGATAATTTTATATCAAAAAATCTCTCGTTTAGAAAAAACATCCATGGTAATTCTGGTGGTCACATTTCTTTTGCACCCAAAAAATACTTGTCCAAAATCCTATGGGACTGAAATTTTATAGAATTATGTGAACATACTTCAGTATTGGGAACCCTAATCCGGCTTGGGCACTCATAAGGGATGTGGATGTACTCACTTAGTTCACAAATAAATGAGTAATTGGATATTGATGTTGTCTTTAAGATGTAATTTTGGCTGCTATTTTGTACTACAATATGCTTAAAACTCTCGTAAATCAATATTATAAACATAATTTCGAGGAAAAATAGATGATGCGAATTTGTCATTGACAAATTTGCGTCATCTATTTTGAGACGGAGGGAGTACATATATATGATTTTCAAGTCCATAATGGATGTTCAAAACATCACTAGATATTCAAAATGATATTTAGGTAAGTGCATATCCGGAACCCAATCTAACTATCTCAAGAAATATTAGCAATCTAAGTTTAAATTTTGATCTTATGTACTCCTTTTGTTCCAAATTATATATATACGTTTTTAAGTCTGTAGGTTCGGAACAAAATGAGTGAACCTGCACAATAAAAGACGTCCAGATATATATATTTCAGAAACATCTTATATTGTAGAAAGGAGGGAGTATATTCAAACCACCACTTATTTGTGAATTAGAGGGAGTAACAGAGTGTTTTCAATCTGTTTTTGCCTTAAGTTGCACACGCATGTACTTTTGCATTCTAGAATTTGGGACATAAAATGTGAGATCTACCGTCGTCCTGGTCATCGGGATTCTGCCATGCACGCTTTCCTGCCGCTCGTTCTCGCTCTCCGGACACTCATGTTCCTTGCCAGCGGAGCCTCTCTGTGGACAGTTGTGTTCCTTGCCTTTCGAGCCGCTCTTCGCCTCGTCATCCCTCATCGTCCCGGAGTTGGGCTGAGGTTGTGTGACACTCGTCGTTGCATGCAACGGTGCCGCCAAGACCCTCTCCTAGGTGTTGTGAGGAGTTCAATGTCAACGCCAGTTCTCTGTTTCAGTCCCAGATTGCCTTGATGCGCTTGGAGCTCCTTCAGTTGGTCGAAGTCTGTGTCGAGGAGGTGTCTTGCCCCCTTCATGAAGAGGTGGCAACACTCAAGTTGTTGCTAGCGAGCGTTGGTGATTCTCTGGAGCCAGCGGAGGCGTGTACTTCTAGTGGCCTGGACCTTGCTCCTGGCCAGGCTTCGTTTCCACTTGAATCGACTGAGCAGAAGTCGTCTGTGGTTGAGGAAGAACATCTCTATGGTTGTTTCTCTCCTCGTAGTAGCCCTTGTCTGTCGCCGCAGCCTGATGTGTCAGCTGCTTCCGAGGGAGAGGAGATGGATGGGATCATGGCACCAGTGTTGCAGATCACTCATGGCTTCAGGAGTTGTGTGGGGACTCATTTGAGTCCTTGGTGGTGGCCACGGCACCCTCGCCACCGCATTTGCCCACCTCCGAGGATAATGGATGTAACACCTCAAAAATATTAATCAAGATTATTAAGTTCAAATCACCTAAGTTTAGGGTTAACAAAAACATTTCTTATTAAATTTAATATCAGTGTATGTGTGAATGGCATTAGTGTATGAATGAGTGCAATTGCCATGTTTGATTGCTACAAATAATAAAGAATGGTCTAAACATCAATACTACATCATCTAGGACATTTACAAACAAAATCAAAAGAAAAGGACAATCAAATATGAATCATATAAGCAAATGGTCATTTTGACCAAATTTATCCACTAGACCACTTTGAGTGTTTCTAGTCAAAGATTTCTAACAGAAACTTTCCCAATTATTTTCACCCCTTGCTAGACCAAGTAAAAATGAACCCGGGCCCACTTTACAAACTAATAGAAACTATTTTCAAATCTATTTAAAGGACATTGCAAAATTGAATCAAGTTCATATGCATAGATCACCATTTTTCAAAAACCACTCAAATCAATTCACCTTGGCAAACCCAAGCAACCATAGGCTATCAAGCAAGTACTCAGAACACTCACCAAATTTCATCCAAAAATTCAAACTTTGAATTCATGCGAGCCATTTGGTCGAGCACCTGGCACCAGTAAACACTTGCCTAACTTCTATTGTTTGGAGCAGTAATTGATCGCCACTAGTGCATCAATTCTCTCCCCTGGTCTCCCCTAGTGCCCAGCAGCGTAGTGGACAAGCTTCCCCTTTGCCGTTCGCACCAGTGCAGCGCCGCCCGAGCTCACCGTGCCGGTCGACCATGCCCCACTTGCCACAGACTGCGTCGCCCTCTCCCACGATGTCCAGGAGACAGGCGACACTCCACCGCCACCCTTTGTCCACCCCTCGACCAGAGACAAGCCGTGGACTAGCCGTAATCGCCGTGCCCACTTCTCTGTCTGCCATGCCGAGAGCGCCACATATCGCCGTAGCTGACACGCGCACACATGCCGTGCCTTGCCCTCTCCACGCGTGCCCGCACTCACCGTGACCCCAGCTACCCCCAGACACGCACGTTCGCTGCCGCGTGAACCATGGACACTGTGCGACGTCTCGAACGCCGCCGTTCCCGCACAGAGCAGGGATCGCTCCCAACAGTTCTCGACCGCCCCTTAACGCTCCATCACTCGCATGACAACTGCCCTGAAGCACCGCGTCAACCCCTACCCTCGGCAATGCCGATAACCCTATGTAACGACGTCGTCGACGAGCCCGAGCCATGCCTCTCTGCCCCTCTCGTCCGTGTATAAATAGAGGCCACCCCAGCCCCAATTCTCCACACCAGCTCACTCCCCTCTCTCTCAGAAACCCCCCACACCTCTCCCTGCAGCAAGGTGAGCACCCCATCGCCGGAATTTCACCACAGCCCACCGCTACATAGGAGAAGAGGAACTGGAGCTAGGAGTCACCCCAGGAGCCGCCGTGACCGCGCCTCGAACCGCCGTCAACGACAACCTCATTCGCCCCCATCACCGACCTTAGCCGGAGCCCTGGTGAGCCCCCACATACCCCCATCGTCGCGTTAGGTTTTAGTCTCGCTGGAGCTATTCGACGAAGACGACGAACCACAATCATTAGATCCTAGTCTAATCGTAGGGCTGAGATTGAAACTTACCGTTTAGGCTTAATTGAGTCGCTGACGAGTAGGACCCGCCTGTCAGCAGCCTGCTGCGCACGTGCCGCGTAGCTGGGCTAGCCCAATTAGTTTACCGCGCAGAGCCCGTCAATTCAAATAGATTTTTCCCATTTTAGTTAAAACTAGATTATGTCAGTAGATTCAAAAATCAATTCAAAGATATTCACTGAACCAAATTGCATGATTCCAATTTTTTTAGAAAGGTATTCAAATTATATACCAAGCCTGTTGGATTCAAACCATTTAAAATTATAGATCACCTATACCAAAAATAACAAGGCAGAGACTTTTCCAACTTCAAACATTTTTCAAAAATCAACCATAAATGCTTTTGAGTTGATTCCAACTCTCAAAAATCACATTTGACAAGATCTATCTAAATATGTAAAAATATTTAGGTTTACATGCAGTGATCTTAGACTAGTAGCAAAAGAATGCTATATAGGATTTTCTAGTCACTTTAATTGTATTAAATAGTTATTTTAAACTTTATAAAATATGACCACCACTTTAAATCACGTTCCCAAGTATTAGAATATGTGGTGATGACATGTGTCAACATGATCCCCTATTTTAACTGGAGAATATTAAATCTTAAGTATTTTTAATGAGTAGAAATTACTTTTCCAAAATAAGATAAATAAGACTAGGTCTTTATTTCATGTGATGATTGTGATGATGCTAGATCATCTAGTGTGAGCCTTTGTGTGCTACATAGAAGTAGTTAAGTATTGTTTGGTGATTGTGTACCTCGTATTCATTTATAGACGATAGTATCGGCCCGGGCTATGAGGAGGAGGAGTACTACGACGACGACGACGAAGAAGAAGAAGAAGAAGAAGAAGAAGAAGAGAACTTCAACCACTTCACTACTCAAGGCAAGCCATCACTAATTGCAAGCTAGATCTATACATACTATATATGCAAGCCTAACACTACAAGTTAACTATGCAAGCCATCCTTGCAAGATAACCTATGCAAGATGCATTAGGCATGCTTTGGTTATGCAACCTTGAGTATACCAATCCCAAGTTTTACTTACAAGCTTTATTCTTTTATTTTTACCAATGTTCTTTACCTTTAGTTAGTGATTTGTGAGTATTGGAAAAATAGGATAGATGCCATAAAGAGTATAAAACTAGGCCTAAGTAGTTATACTTAGATGCCATAAAAAGCATAAAACTAGATTGGATAGTTACACTTGATTAGCACCCTCATTAGTGACACCCTCATTGCTAGTTGCTAGTGTTAAACTACTACTGATCATTTAGATGGGAATACTTAGGGGAAATGATTATGAAAACCTTGGAATGATGGTTCATTCTATTGAAATGTTTTGACATGTGTTATGAACACAAAATGATTTGATGATGAAACTTCTTGAGGCATGAGCCTTGATTTTGATAAAAACTGATGGTTGGGTTCGGATGCGATTCCATTCCAATTTTACCGTACAACCACAATACCTGAATTGGGTAGGGCTTAATTGGAAGTTTATATGCCTTAGTATGGGTTCCCTCATGGAAAGAGGTTGAGCTGAGGCTACCTCGTGAATGTGAATGTCCACCTATGCAGTGCCCAGGATGGCAGATGACCATGGCTGGGAGGCCAAGCTCATAGGGGAGGTGCCTATACTAGAGTGTGTAATTGAAAGGTTATGATTGATTATCCGCATACTAAGTATGATGATTTAGGGTTATCCCTGACGGATGTATCGAATTTTGTGGTGAAAGTGTACCCCTCTACAGAGTGTCAAACTATCCGATTAGCCGCGTCCGCTGTAACATCCCAAAACTTATAATCAAGGTTATCAAGTTCTAATCACCCAATTTAGGGTTAACAAAAACTTTTATTAAGAAAAAGAATATGAATGCATGTGTGTTTGCATTAGTGTAGAACTGAGTGTATATGCCATGCTTGATTGTTCTAAATGTTGTGAAATGGTTTAAGGATGAATGCTACATCATCTAGGCCAATTACAAACAAAATCCAAAGAAAAAGAAATCAAATATGAATAAAAAAACCAAATGGTCATTTTGACGAAAATCAACCACTAGGCCACTTTAGGTGTTCCTAGAAGAGAATTTCTAACAGAAACTATTCTATTTCTTTTCACCCCTTGCTAGACCAAGTGAAAGTGTATCAAGGACCACTTTACAAACTTACAAAAACATCTAGCAAATCAATTTAATGGACAATGGAAAATTGAATCCAATTCATATGTTAAGATCCCACTTTTTCAAAAACCTACCAAATCAATTCCCCTTGACCTCTCCAAGCAAACATAGTTATTAAAGCTTAAGATCAAACCACTCAAAAAATTTGAATCAAAATTTCCAACGTATCTTTCATGCGGCCATTTCATCAAAAACCTGGTTAGCACAGATTAAGCTTTTGATTAACTTCACTGTTTAAACAGTAATTAAACGACCAATTGATCTCCCCTTAACTCCCATGTCCCCTCTGAGTCCAACCAGCACCCAGACCAACCCCCCTTCACCGTGGAGCATAGTGGAGCGCCGCCCATTTGTGGTCGTCGCCAGCCAACCAAGGCCAGCTCGCTCCAGACATCCCCGCGCCCAACCAGGATGTCCAGGAGCGACGCCGCAGCCTACCGCCACCCCCTGTCCAGCCCATGATCGCAACTCGGTCGTGGACCACCCTAGCTCCACCGTGCTCTATGCCTCTGTGCCATGTCCAGAGCGCGCCAGTGCGCCGTGCCCGACCAGCTCGCCCAGCTCGCGCCTTGCCCTCATCGCGCACGTGCAGCCTCGCCATGATCACGCCACCCCGGTAGACACCCCCGTTCGCCGCCGCGTGACCCGTAGCTCCCATGCGCCGTCGAGAACGCCACCTGTCCCGCGCGGAGCGCCGCACGCACCAGACCAAACTAGCCCAACCCATGCCGTGCCCTTACTTCCGTGAGAACCGCCAGGGAGCACCGCACCATCCTATACCCTCGCCCATGCCTTTAGCTCGATGTACCGTCCTCGCCGGAGACGCCAACCCATCCCGCTCGGTCGCCTCGTCGGTGTATAAATAGAGGGCCTCTCCACCCCATTTATCCACACCACCTCACTCCCCACACCTCACTGGCCTCCCCCACTTCTCCCCGAAGCAAGGCGAGCCCACCGTGCCGGAATTGCACCGGAGTCCGTCTCTCCTGGAGGAGAAGGGCACCAGCGATTCCGACCACCCCAAGCCATGCCGTGATCGCGCCTCGCCTCGCCGTCGTCTACCACGTCGATTGCCCCTGTCGCCGACCCTAGCTGGAGCCCAGGTGAGCCCCGCGAGACCCCCACCACTGCGCTAGGTCACATTCCTCTCCGGAGCTGTTCGTCGTTAGCGATGACGCTCAGCCGTTGGATTAGAATAGGATCGCACGGTCCAGATGCTTAGATACCGTTTCGGTTAAACAGAGTCGCTGACTGGTGGCCCCCATCTGTCAGCAGCCCGCTGCGGCGTAGTGCAGCTGGGCCGGCTCGTTTAGCTTTCCTGCGCAGCCAGGGAATTCAAATATGGATTTTTCAATTTAGTTGAAATCCTATTGTGTCCACACATTCAAAAATCAATTCAGAGAGTTTCACTTAACCAAATTGAATGATTCAAATTTTGCTAGAAAGGTAATTAAAATATCTATCCAAGCCCATTGTATTTAAATAATTTGGAGTTAGAGATAACCTATAGTAAAAATAACAAGACAAAGACTTTTGCAACTTCAAACATTTTTCAAAAATCAACCATAATAGATTTTGAGTTGATTCCAACTCTCAAAAATCACATTTGACAATATCTATCAGAATATGTAAAAATATCTAGGTTTGCATGCAGTGACTTTGGACTAGTACCAAAATAATGCTATATAAGCATTTCTAGTCACTTTAAATCATTTAAATAGTAATCTTAAACTTTATAAAATGTGACCAACCCTTTAAATCACATTCCCAGGTATTAGAATATGTGGTGATGACATGTGTCCACATGATCCCATATTTTAATTGGAGAATATTAAATCTTAATTAATTTGAATGATTAGAAATTACTTTTCTCCAATAAACTAAATAAAACTAGTCATTATTGCATGTGATGATTGTGATGATGCTAGATCAACAAGTGTGAGTCTTAGTGTGCTAAATAGACTTAGTTAAGTATTGTTTGGTGATTGTGTACCCCGTATTCATTTATAGACGATAGTACCGACCAAGGATACGAGGAGGAGGAGTTCTACCCCGAAGAAGACGGAGAAAACTTCAATCACTTCACCAATCAAGGTAAGCCATAATTACTAAGCAAGCTAGACCCTTGCAAGCTAACACTTGCAAGTTTCTTAACTATGCAAGCTAGATCTATGCAAGGTTTAACCTAAGCAAGATGCATTAAGCATGCTTTGGTTATATACCTTTGATTTATACACATCCCAAGTTTTACTTGCAAGCTTTACTCTTTTACTTTACCAAAGTTCTTTACTTTTAGCTAGTGCTTGGTGAGTATTGGAAAGTAGTATAGATAGCATAAAGAGTATAAAACTAGGCCTATACTAGATGTCATTCTATGGCATGAGATTTAGATTAGCATCCCTCATTAGTGAACACTCTTAACTTAGTGGCTAGTGCTAAGCATAAAACTTGATCACTTTAAATGGGAATACTTGGTAAAAATGATTGTGAAAACCTTGGAATGATGAGTCATTCTATTGAAATGTTTTGACATGTGTTGAGCAACACAAATGGATTTGATGATGAAAATGTTGAGGCATGAGCCTTAGCCCTTTATAAAAACTGATGGTTGGGTTCAGATGCGATACCATTCCAATTTTACCGTACAACCATAATACCTGAATTGGGTAAGGCTTAGCCGAAAGTTTATATGCATTAGTATGGTTTCCCTCGCGGAGGAGGTTTGAGCTGAGGCTACCTCTTGATGATGTCCACCTATGCAGTGCCCAGGATGGCAGATGGCCATGGCTGGGAGGCCAAGCTCATAGGAGAGGTGCTTATACTATAGTGTGTAAAGGAAAGGTTATGATTGATTATCCGCATACTAAGTATGATGATTTAGGGTTATCCCAGACGGATGTATCGAATTTTGTGGTGAAAGTGTACCACCTCTGCAGAGTGTCAAACTATTCGAATAGCCGCGTCTGCAGTCATGGACAGTTGGAGTGGCCATACTGTTCCGTCGTCAGATGTTTTCAGAATGACTTATGAAGTGAACTATGATTTTGACTTCACCACAATAGGGTTGTAAATATGAAAACTATGTTCTCAACTTAAAGTGATTTAGAACATTTTCCTAGTTTTCTTTACTTTTGAACTCAGCTTAGATAAATCTAGCTTTTTGCAAATAAACTTAGAGCTTAGGACTCCTACTAGAACTACCTTACTTGTTAGTGATAGTTTGCGAGTACTTAAAGAGTACTCATGGCTTTGTCCATGGCTATTCCCGTGGCCAGACTATGAGGAGGACTATCAGGAAGATGGACAGCAGGACGACTATGACAACTGGGATCATCTCCCATCGTCAGCATTGCCTGTGACACTGAAGATGGAGCCCACGGCTATGCTTATTATTACGATGCTTGTTTGTATTAAGACTGGATCATGAGATCCTTTATTTGTGTAAGAGATTACTATGGTTTGTAATGGATGTTGTACTATGATATCCAATCTGTTATGTCTCGCAAAAATGGTAATCCTGGGATTGCGATGTATGGCATAACAGGCATCTGGGATTAAAAATCCGGGTGTTGACAAGTTGGTATCAGAGCCATCCTGACCATAGGAGACCCTAGTTAGAATGGACGTCCGAACAAAAACTTAGTTTCAAAACCAAAGAAGTGAGTATTTATAAAAACCTATTCCCACTCTTATCCTTGATTCTCTCAAAAAAATCATGTTCCTCAAAAATTCGTACATCACTCCATAAAATTTGACACACTTGATCACCTCATTAATTTACTCATCCTAAATTCTTATAGATGCAAGTTCAGTATTGCAAGTTCTGCCAGTTGGGCAACGGAGGCTAGCTGATCTTTGAGAGGGATCTTGATGCACTGTCAGAAAAACTTGAGCGCCCGCATCCGGAATTCTTCGGGGCACAACTCAAGGATCACCCAGGAGGAGATCTACAATGGCTGATAGTTGTAGATCTCAGAGGCAAGATGGAAGCACCCCTTTTTAAGAAGATTCAATTCACTGTGCGAGAGAACAACTGGCTAGATAGATTATCCAGGGCTATGCATGAAGCTCTTGCCCGTCTGTGTGGACAAAACATCAACTTGATCCAGGAAACTCGCTTTGTGCACTTCGCAAGGCGTGATTCCATGGGAATTCCATTGGAGATGCCAAGTCACCCGGAGATGAAGCGCCAAGTGGAGAATCTTGACTTCTTGTTGTATGATAGGCAGAAAGAATTGGACAATGCTCGAGCCTACGCCAACCACAACCTTGCCATTGCCGCCAAGAAGGACCAGACTCTCGCCAAGGATCGCCAATCACTTCGTCGTCAACGCGAGAAGAAGGATCGCACCATCACTCATCTTCGCAAGAAGGTGGCCGACCTCGAGAAGACCATCTGTGAGCAAGAAGTCCAGCTTGAAGCAAAGGAAGAGGAAGAAGGTGAAGACATCCAGGGAGATCTCCACTCGTACCTCAGTGATGACAATGACTACCTAGAGGATGATGCCATGGATTTCTACACCAATGATGATGATTCTGACTTCATTGATGATGAGTAGATGCACTTGATCACTACCGTAGGAATGAGCTGTATCGGTCCCACTGTATCCTAGTTCACGGAATGGTTCTTAAAACCATTTGTTTTCCATTTGTGTTGTGGTGTGTGTTGTATTGTGTGCTTGAATGAATGAATGAATGAGAAAGAGTTAGTTTGCAAACCCTGAGTCAAACTCAAAGTTTAAACCTTGTGAAAACAAAACCATGAACCTTAGAACTTTCCCTCTTACCTCATTATCTATCTCAATCTTCAGATGACTCGTGGAAACCAAGGAGGAAGCAGCTCATCGCAGGACCTGATGTTGCAGATTCTGCATATGCTAGTTTTCGACCGTGAAGCTAGTAGAGCCGAACGCCAAGCCAACCTAGCCACCCTTAAACAGATAGCTCAGATGGCCCACAATAATCAAGGCCAGGGAAATCAGGATCATCATGGATCCAAGCTTAAGAACTTTCAGAATACCAATCCCCCTATCTTTAACAAGTCTGAGGATCCCTTAGATGCTGATGACTGGCTGCAAACAATGGAGAACAATATGGAAGTCGCAAGAGTTGATGCCAACAAGAAGGTACTATTTGCCACCCATTATCTGGCAGGAGATGCAAGAGCCTGGTGGAATAGCACCCATACTATGAACCACTGTTAGGTGATGACTTGGGAAGCTTTCAAGATCAAGTTCAGCCGCACCCATGTGCCGCAATGTTTAGTCACCAGAATGAGAGATGATTTTAGAGAACTGAAGCAAGGAAGGATGAAGGTAGTTGAATACCATGATAAATTTCTGTCCCTCGCTAGATATGCCCCTGATGAGATCAACACTGAAGCCAAGAAGAAGGAAAGGTTCCTGAATGGATTGCATGATGAGATGCAGACTATGTTAGTCAACATCCGTTTTGAAGACCTAGAAGAGTTAGTCCACTCTACCATCCAGATGGAAGGGAAGATCAACCAAGCCAATGACAACCGCAAGCGCATAATGATGCATCAGACTGGGTCCCACAATACCCAGAAGTATCGCCCCAACCCATCTATAGGATATGCCCCAAGAAACAATAGACCCCCGATGTCCCGTCCAAGCTACCCCAATCGTAGCGGAGGAAACTTGAAGTCTGGAGGAAACCACAACAACAACCCCAGCAACTCCAACAACTTCAATCGTGCACCTCCCAAGTCCAACAACAACAACAGCAACAATACTGCCCCAAGGACTGGAAGCAATGTCGTGCCTGTTGCGGCCAAAGACAAGTCCCAGATTACTTGCTTTGAATGTGGAGTCAAGGGTCACTACTCCAATGAGTGCCCCAAGAAGCTTGCAGCCACCACCAATGTGAATGCCCCAGCTCAGCAGTAGTGCCGTGTTCAGCCTGGAAGAACATTTGCCCCAGGGAATTCGCTCAACTGCAATGGTCGTTTGTTTCACATGAATGCTGAAGAAGCTCAGGAAGCGCCCGATGCCGTGCTGGGTATGTTTTCTGTTAACTCGGTACTTGCAAGAGTGTTGTTTGATTCTAGACGATCACACTCGTTTGTTACAAAAGAATTTGCATGCACGATTCAACGAACAAAATTGAAGCATGTTAGGATAGTTTAAATTCCTGGTTCAACCACCAAAGCTAGAAAAATTTGCAAGGTTGTACCTACCAGAATCCATGGGATAGATTTTTATGCCAATATAATAGTACTTGGAACCAAAGGTTTTGAAGTAGTACTAGGAATGGATTGGATGTCGAAACATAAAGAATTGATCGACTGTGCCAAGAAAGTCATAACCATGACCAGTAGCTATGGAGTATCACTAGAGCATGTATCTGAAACCTTGCCCCGTCAATTCAAATGCAACAAGAGGCTAGCCCAACCAACCATAGACCAAGTGAGAGTAGTATGTGAATACCCCGACATATTCCCAGATGAATTGTCCGGTGTGCCTCCAGATCGGGATATCGAGTTCATCATTGAACTAATTCCTGGAACTTGACCCATAGCTCAGAGACCTTATAGTATGAACCCATCTGAATTAGTGGAGATGAAGAAGCAACTTGATGCTATGCTGGAGAAAGGTCTGATTCAACCAAGCGCATCGCCATGGAGATCGCCTATTTTGTTTGTGGACAAGAAAGATGGAGGTAACCGTTTGTGCACGGATTACCGGAAGTTGAATGATGTCACCATCAAGAACAAATACCCACTGCCCAAGATAGAGGATCTGTTTGATCAATTGACTGGTGCCAGAGTGTTTTCTAATGTTTGATCTTAGAACTGGTTATCATCAACTCAAGATTCGTGCAACAGATATTCCAAAGACCGTCTTTACCACCAGATATGGATTGTATGAGTATACGGTCATGTCTTTTGGATTAACCAATGCCCCCTCTTATTTCATGAATCTCATGAATAATATTTTTATGAACTTTCTGGATAAGTTTGTTGTTGTTTTTATCAACGACATCCTAATCTATTCCAAGTCAGAGGAAGGCCATGAGAAACACCTAAGAACCACCCTTGAAACCCTTAGAGAGCATCAGTTGTATGCCAAGTTTAGCAAATGTGAGTTCTGGCTAAAGGAAGTAGGATTCCTCAGACATATTGTGTCAGCAGGAGGAGTTGCTGTTGATCCCGCCAAGATCAAAGATGTTGAATAATGGGAAGCCCCAACCACTCAAACCCAAGTCCGTGCATTTCTCGGATTAGCGGGATATTACCGCAAGTTCGTAGAAGGATTTTCGAGCATCGCAAGACCGATGACCCAATTGTTGAAGAAAGATAAGAAGTTTTAATGGACTAGCAAATGCTAAGCAAGTTTTCAAGAGATCAAGAAGAGATTGATTTCAGCCCCAATATTGATTATGCCAGATATCAAGAAGCCTTTTGATGTGTATTGTGATGCATCCAAGATTGGTCTGGGATGTGTGTTGAGGCAAGGAGGCAAAGTCATAGCGTACCTGTCCAGACAACTACAGCAACATGAGCAAAACTACCCTACCCATGATCTTGAACTAGCAGCTGTAGTTTTAGCTTTGAAGACATGGCGTCATTACCTTATGGGTAACCGCTGTGAGATTTATTCGGATCACAAGAGTCTGAAGTATATTTTCACCTAGAAGGAGTTGAATATGAGGCAAAGGATATGGATAGAGTTAATCAAGGATTAGGACCTTGACATTCACTATCACCCCGGCAAAGCCAATGTGGTAGAGGATGCTCTTAGCAGATTGCCGTGTAGATTAAACACCATGATCAAAGAAGCCCAGCCAAGTTTACTTGAAGAGTTGGAGCAGTTTAGGACAGAGCTAGTTAGCAAAGGATTTTTAGCTAGCATTGAACTTCAACCTACTTTGATCAGTCAGATCAAGGAAGCCCAGAAGGGAAATGCGAGTATCGATGGAATCAAACGCCGTATTGGTACAAGAAAGGTACCTGGATTTACCGAAGATGAAGAAGGAGTTTTGTGGTACAAAGGACGTATCTGTGTTCTAGAAGATTCGGAGATGAATCAAGTTATCTTGCCGGAAGCTCATGATACTCTTTATTCTATCCACCCCGGAGGATCGAAGATGTATCAGGATTTGAAGGAGCAAATTTGGTGGCACAAGATGAAGAGAGAAATCGGAAGCTACATAGCCAAGTGTGATATCTGTCAGAGAGTCAAAGAGGAACATCAGAGACCCGCAGGACTGTTGCAACCATTGCAGATTCTAGAATGGAAATGGGATTCCGTCGGAATGGACTTTATCACCGGTTTGCCTACTTCTAGTAGGGGAAATGAGTCTATTTGGGTCATAGTTGATAGACTGTCCAAGGTAGCCCATTTTATACTTATCAAGACAACCTACCAGAGTTCAAAGCTAGAAGAGTTGTACATTGCTAGCATTGTCAGTTTGCATGGAACCCCCAAGACCATAGTATCGGATCGAGGAACCCAATTTACCTCAAGATTTTGGCAGAAAGTCCAAGAAGGATTAGGAACCAAGTTGAATTTCAGCACAGCTTATCACCCGCAGACTGATGGACAGACTGAAAGAGTCAACTAGATCTTAGAAGATATGTTGAGAGCTTGTGTGTTAGAGTATGGATCAAAATGGGAAGATTGTCTGTCTTTCGCAGAATGCTCATAAAAGAACAGTTATCAAGCCAGTTTGCAAATGGCCCCATTTAAATTTCTATATGGAAGGAAATGGCATACCCCTTTGAATTGGTCGCAAGTAGGAGAGAGTCAGATCTTCGGACCCGACATCCTACGAGAAGCCGAAGAGAAGGTTCACAAAGTCCGTGAACACCTCAAGACCTCCCAATCCAGACAGAAGAGTTATGCCGACAAGAGACGTAGAGACCTGAATTTCAATGTCGGATATTTTGTGTATCTCAAAGTATCGCCCTTGAAATGAATGCAACGTTTTCAACTGAAAGGAAAGTTAGCCCCCAAATATATTGGACCCTTCAAGATTTTGAATCGTCGAGGAAAAGTATCTTATCAACTGGAACTGCTAGAGGAGATGTCAGCCATCCATAATGTGTTCCATATCTCGCTACTTCGCAAATGCCTAGAAGTTCCGGAGAAGACCGAAGTTTTCAAGAACATCGATCATAGAGCCATTGATATCAACAAGGATCTGACATATCATGAAGTGCCCATTCGTATCTTAGAAGAAGCTTTCAGAACCACCAGGACCCGGAGTATCAAGTTTCTCAAGATCCAATGGAGCAACCATACCGAAGAAGAAGCTACCTGGGAGCGAGAAGATTACATTAGGACTGAGTTTCCAGATGTCTTTAGTTCCTAGTTTTTCTTAAATCTCGGAACGAGATTTTGTTTAAGGAGGGAAGGTTTGTAATATCCCAAAACTTATAATCAAGGTTATCCAGTTCTAATCACCCAATTTAGGGTTAACAAAAAAAATATTAAGAAAAAGAATATGAATGCATGTGTGTTTGCATTAGTGTAGAATTCAGTGTATATGCCATGCTTGATTGTTCTAAATGTTGTGAAATGGTTTAAGGATGAATGCTACATCATCTAGGCCAATTAAAAACAAAATCCAAAGAAAAAGAAATCAAATATGAATAAATAAACCAAATGGTCATTTTGACCAAAATCAACCACTAGGCCACTTTAGGTGTTCCTAGAAGAGAATTTCTAACAGAAACTATTCTATTTCTTTTCACCCCTTGCTAGACCAAGTGAAAGTGTATCAAGGCCCACTTTACAAACTTACAAAAACATCTAGCAAATCAATTTAATGGACAATGGAAAATTGAATCCAATTCATATGTTAAGATCCCACTTTTTCAAAAACCTACCAAATCAATTCCCCTTGACCTCTCCAAGCAAACATAGTTATTCAAGCTTAAGATCAAACCACTCAAAAAATTTGAATCAAAATTTCCAAAGTATCTTTCATGCGGCCATTTTATCAAACACCTGGTTAGCACAGATTAAGCTTCTGCCTAACTTCAATGTTTAAACAGTAATTAAACGACCAATTGATCTCCCCTTAACTCCCATGTCCCCTCTGAGTCCAACCAGCACCCAGACCAACCCCCCCTTCATCATGGAGAACAGTGGAGCGCCGCCAATTTGTGGTCGTCACCGGCCGACCAAGGCCAGCTCGCTCCAGACAGCCCCGCGCCCAACCAGGATGTCCAGGAGCATCGCCGCAGCCTACCTCCACCCCCTGTCCAGCCCATGATCATAACCCGGCCGTGGACCACCCTAGCCCCTCCAGGCTCTACGCCTCTGCGCCATGTCTAGAGCGCGCCAGTGCGCCACGCCCGACCAGCTCGCCTAGCTCGCACCTTGCCCTCACCGTGCACGTGCTGCCTCGCCATGATCACGCCACCCCGGCAGACACCCCCGTTCGCCGCCGCGTGACCCGTAGCTCCCGAGCGCCGTCGAGAACGCCACCTATCCCGCGCAGAGCACCGCACGCGCCAGACCAAACTAGACCGTCATGTGTCGCGCCCTTACTTCCGTGAGAACCGCCAGGGAGCACCGCACCGTCCTATACCCTCGCCCATGCCTTTAGCTCGATGTACCGTCCTCGCTAGAGACGTCAACCCATCCCGCTCGGTCGCCTCGTCGGTGTATAAATAGAGGGCCTCTCTACCCCATTTCTCCACACCACCTCACTCCCCACTCCTCACTGACCTCCCCCACTTCTCCCCGGAGCAAGGCGAGCACCACAGCGCCGGAATTGCACCGGCGTCCATCGCTGCTGGAGGAGAAGGGCACCAGCGATTCTGACCACCCCAAGCCCTGCCATGACCGCGCCTCGCTTTGCCGTTGTCTACCACTTTGATTTCCCTTGTCGCCGACCCTAGTTGGAGCCCAGGTGAGCCCCGCGAGACCCCCACCGCCGCGCTAGGTCACATTCCTCGCCGGAGCTATTCATCATCGACGATGACGCTCGGCCGTTGGATTAGAATAGGATCGCACGATCCAGATGCTTAGATACCGTTTTGGTTAAACAAAGTCGCTGACTGGTGGCCCCCATCTGTCAGCAGCCCGCTGCACCGCATAGTGCATCTGGGTCGGACCGTTTACCTTTCCCGTGCAGCCTAGTGAATTCAAATATGGATTTTTCAATTTAGTTGAAATCCTATTCTGTCCATATATTCAAAAATCAATTCAGAGAGTTTAACTTAACCAAATTGCATGATTCGAATTTTGCTAGAAAGGTAATTAAAATATCTATCCAAGCCCGTTGGATCATTTGGAGTTAGATATAATCTATAGTAAAAATAACAAAATAGAGACTTTTGCAACTTCAAACATTTTTCAAAAATCAACCATAATAGCTTTTGCGTTGATTCCAACTCTCAAAAATCACATTTGACAATATCTATCGGAATATGTAAAAATATCTAGGTTTGAATGCAGTGACTTTGCACTAGTACCAAAATAATGCTATATAGGCATTTGTAGTCACTTTAAATCATTTAAATAGTAATCTTAAACTTTATAAAATGTGACCAACCCTTTAAATCACATTCCCAGGTATCAGAATATGTGGTGATGACATGTGTCCACATGATACCATATTTTAATTGCAGAATATTAAATCTTAATTAATTTCAATGAGTAGAAATTACTTTTCTTCAATAAACTAAATAAAACTAGTCATTATTGCATGTGATGATTGTGATGATGCTAGATCATCAAGTGTGAGCCTTAGTGTGCTAAATAGACTTAGTTAAGTATTTTTTGGAGATTGTGTACCATGTATTCATTTATAGACGATAGTACCGACCAAGGGTACGAGGAGGAGGAGTTCTACCCCGAAGATGACGGAGAAAACTTCAATCATTGCACCAATCAAGACAAGCCATCATTACTAAGCAAGCTATACCCTTGCAAGCTAACACTTACAAGTTTCTTAACTATGCAAGCTAGATCTATGCAAGCTTTAACCTAAGCAAGATGCATTAGGCATGCTTTGGTTATATACCTTTGATTTATACCCACCCCAAGTTTTACTTGCAAGCTTTACTCTTTTAATTTACCAAAGTTCTTTACTTTTAGCTAGTGCTTGGTGAGTATTGGAAAGTAGTATAGATAGCATAAAGAGTATAAAAATACGCATATACTAGATGTCATTATATGGCATGATATTGAGATTAGCATCCCTCATTAGTGAACACTCTTAATTTAGTGGCTAGTGCTAAGCATAAAACTTGATCACTTTAAATGGGAATACTTAGTAAAAATGATTGTGAAAACCTTGGAATGATGAGTCATTCTATTGAAATGTTTTGACACACAAATGGATTTGATGATGAAAATGTTGAGGCATGAGCCTTAGCCCTTTATAAAAACTGATGGTTGGGTTCAGATGCGATACCATTCCAATTTTACCGTACAACCACAATACCTGAATTGGGTAAGGCTTAGTCAAAAGTTTATATGCATTAGTATGGGTTCCCTCACGGTGGAGGTTTGAGCTGAGGCTACCTCTTGATGATGTCCACCTATGCAGTGCCCAGGATGGCAGATGGCCATGGCTGGGAGGCCAAGCTCATAGGAGAGGTGCTTATACTAGAGTGTGTAAAGGAAAGGTTATGATTGATTATCCGCATACTAAGTATGATGATTCAGGGTTATCCCTGACGGATGTATCGAATTTTGTGGTGAAAGTGTACCACCTTTGTAGAGTGTCAAACTATTCGAATAGCCGTGTCCGCGATCATGGACAGTTGGACTGGCCATACTGTTCCGTCGTCAGATGTTTTCAAAATGACTTGTGAAGTGAACTATGATTTTGACTTGACCACAACAGGGTTGTGAATATGAAAGCTAGGTTCCCAACTTAAAGTGATTTAGAACATTTACCTAGTTTCCTTTACTTCTGAACTCAATTTAGATAAATCTAGCTTTTTGCAAATAAACTTAGAGCTTAGGACTCCTACTAGAACAAACTTACTTGTTAGTGATAGTTTGCGAGTACTTAAAGAGTACTCATGGCTTTGTCCCTGGCTATTCCCGTGGCCAGACTATGAGGAGGACTATCAGGAAGATGGACAGCAGGACGGCTACGACAACTAGGATCATCTCCCATCGTTAGCATTGCCTGTGACACTGAAGATGGAGCCCACGGCTACGCTTATTATTCTGCTCCTTGTTTGTATTAAGACTAGATCATGAGATCCTTTATTTGTGTAAGACCTTATTATGGTTTGTAATGGATGATGTACTATGATATCCAATTTGTTATGTCTCACAAAAATGGTAATCCTAGGATTTTGATGTATGGCATAACAGGCATCTGCAATTAAAAATCCAAGTGTTGACAAGTTGGTATCAGAGCCATCCGTACCATAGGAGACCCTAGTTAGAATGGACGTCCGAACAAAAACTTAGTTTCAAAACCAAAGAAGTGAGTATTTATAAAAACCTATTCCCACTCTTATCCTTGATTCTCTCAAAAAAATCATGTTCCTCAAAAATTCGTACATCACTCCATAAAATTTGACACACTTGATCACCTCATTAATTTACTCATCCTAAATTCTTATAGATGGAAGTTTAGTATTGCAAGTTCTACCAGTTTGGCAACGGAGGCCAGTTGATCTTTGAGAGGGATCTTGATGCATTGTCAGAGTATCTTGAGCACCCGCATCCAGAATTCTTCGGGGCAGTATCTTGAGCGTCTGCATCCAGAATTCTTCGGGGCACAACTCAAGGATCACCCAGGAGGAGATCTACAATGGCTAATAGTTGCAGATCTTAGAGGCAAGATGGAAGCACCCCTTTCTGAGAACATTCAATTCACCGTGCGAGAGAACAACTGGCTAGATGGATTAGCTAGGGCTATGCATGAAGCTCTTGCTCATCTGTGTGGACAAAACATCAACTTGATCCAGGGAACTCGCTTTGCGCACTTCGCAAGGCGTGATTCTATGGGAATGCCATTGGAGATGCCAAGTCACCCGGAGTTGAAGCGCCAAGTGGAAAACCTTGACTTCTTGTTGTATGATAGGCAGAAAGAATTGGACAATGCTCGAGCCTACGCCAACTGCAACCTTGCCATTGCTGCCAAGAAGGACCAGACTCTCGCCAAGGATCACCAATCACTTCGTCATCAACGCGAGAAGAAGGATCGCACCATCACTCATCTTCGCAAGAAGGTGGCCGACCTCGAGAAGACCATCTGTGAGCAAGAAGTCCAGCTTGAAGCAAAGGAAGAGGAAGAAGGTGAAGACATCCAGGGAGATCTCCACTCGTACCTCAGTGATGACAATGACTACCTAGAGGATGATGCCATGGATTTCTACACCAATGATGATGATTCTGACTTCATTGATGATGAGTAGATGCACTTGATCACTACCGTAGGAATGAGCTGTATCGGTCCCACTGTATCCTAGTTCACAGAATGGTTCTTAAAACCATTTGTTTTCCATTTGTGTTGTGGTGTGTGTTGTATTGTGTGCTTGAATGAATGAATGAATGAGAAAGAGTTAGTTTGCAAACCCTGAGTCAAACTCAAAGTTTAAACCTTGTGAAAACAAAACCATGAACCTTAGAACTTTCCCTCTTACCTCATTATCTATCTCAATCTTCAGATGACTCGTGGAAACCAAGGAGGAAGCGGCTCATCGCAAGACCCGATGTTGCAGATTCTGCAGATACTAGTTTTAGACCGTGAAGCTAGTAGAGCTGAACGCCAAGCCAACCTAGCCACCCTTAAATAGATAGCTCAGATGTCCCACAATAATCAAGGCCAGGGAAATCAGGATCATCATGGATCCAAGCTTAAGAACTTTCAGAATACCAATCCCCCTATCTTTAATAAGTCTAAGGATCCCTTAGATGTTGATGACTGGCTGCAAACCATGGAGAACAATCTGGAAGTCATAGGAGTTGACGCCAACAAGAAGGTACTGTTTTCCACCCATTATCTGGCAGGAGATGCAAGGGCCTGGTGGAATAGCACCCGTACTATGAACCACTGTCAGGTGATGACTTGGGAAGCTTTCAAGATCAAGTTCAGCCGCACCCATGTGTCGCATGGTTTAGTCACCAGAATGAGAGATGATTTCAGAAAACTAAAGCAAGGAAGGATGACGATAGTTGAATACCGTGACAAATTTCTGTCCTTGGTAGATATGCCCCTAATGAGATCAACACTGAAGCCAAGAAGAAGGAAAGGTTCATGAATGGATTACATGATGAGATGCAGACTGTGTTAGTCAACATCCATTTTGAAGACCTAGAAGAGTTAGTCGACTTTTCCATACAGATGGAAGGGAAGATCAACCAAGCCAATGACAACCACAAGCGCAGAATGATGCATCAGACTGGGTCCCACAATACCCAGAAGTATCGCCCCAACCCATCTGCAGGATATGCCCCAAGAAACAATAGACCCCCGATGTCACGTCCAAGCTACCCCAATCGTAGCGGAGGAAACTTGAAGTCTGGAGGAAACCACAACAACAACCCCGACAACTCCAACAACTTCAAATGTGCACCGCCCAAGTCCAACAACAACAACAACAATACTGCCCCAAGGACTGGAAGCAATGTCGTGCTTGTTGCAGCCAAAGACAAGTCCCAGATTACTTGCTTTGAATGTGGATTCAAGGGTCACTACTCCAATGAGTGCCCCAAGAAGCTTGCAGCCACCACCAATGTGAATGCCCCAGCTCAGCAGCAGTGCCTTGTTCAGCCTGGAAGAAGATTTTCCCCAGGGAATTCGCTCAACCGTAATGGTCGTCTGTTTCACATGAATGCTGAAGAAGCTCAGGAAGCGCCCGATGTCGTGTTGGGTATGTTTTCTGTTAACTCAGTACTTCGGAGAAGATCCAGTTCAGGGTTCGAGAGAATAACTGGCTAGATGGATTATCCAGGGCTATGCAGGAAGCTCTTTCCCGTATGTGTGGACAAAACATCAACCAGATCATCGGGACTTGCTTTTCTCACTACGCAAGGCGTGATTCTATGGGACTTCCCTTGGAGATGCCAGGACACCTGGAGCTGAAGCACCAGGTGGATAATCTCGACTTCATGTTGTATGATAGGCAGCAGGAGTTGGACAACGCTCGTGCCTACACCAACCACAACCATGCCATTGCAGTCAGTAAGGACCAGACCCTCGACATCCTCGCCAAGGAGCGCCATTCACTTCATCGTCAGCATGACAAGAAGGATTGAATCATCGATCGTCTTTGCAAGAAGGTGGACACTCTCGAGAAGACCATCCGTGAACAGGAGATCCAGCTTGAAGTGAAGGAGGAGGAAGATGAAGATATCTGTGGAGATCTCTACTCTTACCCAAGTGATGATGACGACTACCTAGAGGATGAGGAAATGGATGTCCACACTGATGATGATGATGTCGCCTTCATAGATGATGATTAGATGCACTTAAGCACTACCATAGGAGTGAGTTGTACCTGGTCCCATTGTATCGTAGTTTCACAGAATGATTCTTAAAACCATCTGTTTTCTATATGTGTTGTGGTGTGTGTTTGTATTGGGTGATATGAATGAATGAATGAATGAGAGGAAGTTGTTAGTTTGCAAAACCTAAGTCAAACTCAAAGTTTAAAGCTTTTGAAAACAAAACCATAAACCCTAGAAATTTCCCCCTTATCTCATTATCTATCTCAATCTTCAGATGACTCGTGGAAATCTCGGAGGAAGCAGTTCATCTCAGGACCCAATGCTACAGATTCTGCAAATGTTTGTTTCTGACCATGAAGCTAGTAGAGCCGAACATCAAGCCAACTTAGCCACCCTTCAACAGATAGCTCAGATGGCCCACAATAATCAAGGCCACAGAAACCAGGATAACCATGGATCCAAGCTCAAGAATTTTCAAAACAGCAATCCCCCTATATTTAAGAAGTCTGAAGAGCCTTTAGATGCTGATGACTGGCTGCAAACCATGGAGAACAACTTAGAGGTTGCAGGAGTTAAGGCCAATGAAAAATTATTGTTTGTCACCCATTATCTAGAAGGTGATGCAAGAGCCTGGTGGAATAGCACCCGTACCATGAACGGAGGTCAGATGATGACCTGGGATGAGTTCAAAATCAAGTTCAGCAGGACCCATGTGCCCCCGGGTCTGATTAAGAGGATGAGGGATGAGTTCCGAGATTTGAAACAAGGAAGGATGGTTGTGGTTGAGTACAATGACAGATTTCTGTCACTAGCTAGATATGCCCCTGAAGAGATTGACACAGAAGCAAAGAAGAAAGAAAGATTCCTGAACGGACTGCATGATGAGATGCAAACCGTGCTAGTCAACATTCCGTTTGATGATCTTGAAGCTTTAGTGGACTCTGACATTCAGATGGAAGGGAAGATCAACCAAACCAATGACAATCGCAAGCGCAGGATGATGCACTAGCCTGGATCCCACCATACCTAGAAGTATCGCCCCAACCCGTCTGCAGGATATGCCCCAAGAAACAACAGATCCCCTATGTCCCGTCCAAACTATACCAATCGTGGCGGAGGAAACTTCAGGTCTGGAGGAAACCACCACAATAACCCCAACAACTCCAATAACTCCAACCGTGCATCGCCCAAGTCCAACAATAACAACACCAACAACAACAATACTACCCCAAGGACTGGAAGCAATGTTATGCCTATTGCCGGAAAAGACAAGTCCCTGATTACTTGCTTTGAATGCGGATTCAAGGGTCACTACTCCAACGAGTGCCCCAAGAAGCTTGCAGCAACCACCAATATGAATGCACCCGCTCAGCAGCAGCACCGTGTTTAGCCTGGAAGGAGATTTGCCCCAGGGAACCCACTCAAGCGCAACGACCGTCTGTTCCACATGAATGTTGAAGAAGCCCAAGAAGCGCCAGATGTCATACTAGGTATGTTTTCTGTTAACTCAGTACTTGCAAGACTGTTGTTTGACTCTGGAGCATCGCACTCGTTTGTTACAGAAGAATTTGCATGCACTAGTAAGATTCAACCAACAAAATTGAAGCATGTTATGATAGTTCAAATACCTGGTTCAGCCACCAAAGCTAGAAAAATTTACAAGGATGTACCTATCAGAATCCATGGAATAGATTTTTATGCTAATCTAATAGTACTTGGAACCAAAGGTTTGGAAGTAGTACTACGAATGGATTGGATGTCGAAACATAAAGGATTAATCGACTATGCCAAGAAAGACATAACCATGACCAGTAGCACTGGAGTATCAGTAGAGCATGTATCTGAGACGCTGCCCCGTCAATTCAAATGCAACAAGAGTCTAGCCCAACCAACCCTATACCAAGTCAGAGTACTCTGTGAATACCCCGACGTGTTCCCAGATGAATTGCCTAGTATGCCCCCAGATCGGGATATCGAGTTCATCATTGAACTAGTTCCTAGAACTGGACCCATAGCCCAGAGACCTTATAGTATGAACCCATCTAAATTAGTGGAGCTGAAGAAGCAACTTGATGCTATGCTGGAGAAAGGTTTGATTCAACCAAGTGCATCGCCATGGATATCGACTGTTTTGTTTGTGGATAAGAAAGATGGAGGTAACCGTTTGTGTACGGATTACCGGAAACTGAATGATGTCACCATCAAGAACAAGTACCCACTGCCGAAGATAGAAGATCTGTTTGATCAGTTGACTAGTGCCAGAGTGTTTTCTAAGATTGATCTTAGAACTGGTTGTCATCAACTCAAGATTCGTGCAACGGATATCCCAAAGACCGCCTTTACCACTAGATATGGATTGTATGAGTACACTGTCATGTATTTTGGATTAACCAATGCCCCCGCTTATTTCATGAATCTCATGAATACGATTTTTATGAACTTCCTGGATAAGTTTGTCGTTGTTTTTATTGACGATATTTTGATCTATTCCAAGTCAGAAGAAGACCATGATCTACACCTGAGAACCATCCTTGAAACCCTTAGAGAGCATCAGCTGTATGCCAAGTTTAGCAAATGTGAGTTCTGGTTGAAGGAAGTAGGATTCCTAAGACATATTGTGTCGGCGGGAGGAATTGCTGTCGATCCCACCAAGAATAAGGATGTTGAAGAATGGAAAACCCCAACCACTCAAACCCAAGTCCGCGCATTTCTCAGATTAGCCGGATATTACCGCAAGTTTGTTGAAGGATTTTTGAGAATTGCAAGACCAATGACCCAGCTATTGAAGAAAGATCAGAAGTTTGAATGGACGGACTAATGTGAAGCAAGTTTTCAAGAGCTCAAGAAGAGATTGATTTCAGCCCCAATTCTGATTATGCCGGATATCAAGAAGCCTTTTGATGTGTATTGTGATGCATCCAAGATTGTTCTCGGATGTGTGTTGATGCAAGAAGGCAAAGTCATATCATATCTGTCTAGACAACTAAAGCAACATGAGCAGAATTACCCTACACATGACCTCGAACTAGCAGCCGTAATTTTAGCTTTGAAGACCTAGCGTCATTACCTTATGGGTAACCGCTGTGAGATTTATTCGGATCACAAGAATCTGAAGTATATCTTCACCCAGGAGATGAATATGAGGCAAAGGATATGGACAGAGTTAATCAAGGATTATGACCTTGACATTCACTATCACCCCGATAAAGCCAATGTGGTAGCGGATGCTCTTAGCAGATTGCCGTGTAGATTGAACACCATGATTAAAGAAGCCCAGCCAAGTTTGCATGAAGAGTTGGAGCAGTTTAGAACGGAGCTAGTTAGTGAAGGATTTTTAGCTGGCATTGAACTTCAACCCACTTTGATCAGTCAGATCAAGGAAGCACCGAAAGGAAATGCAAGTATCGACGGAATCAAGTGTCGTATCGGTACAGGGAAGGTACCCGGATTCGCCGAAGATGAAGAAGGAGTTTTGTGGTACAAAGGACGTATCTGTGTGCCAGCAGATTTCGAGTTGAAACAAGTCATCATGCAGGAAGCTCATGATACTCTTTATTCTATCCATCCCGGAGGAACGAAGATGTATCAGGATTTGAAGGAGCAATTTTGGTGGCACGAGATGAAGAGAGAAATCGGAAGCTACATAGCCAGGTGTGATATCTGTCAGAGAGTCAAAGCGGAACATCAGTGACCCACAGGACTTTTGCAACCATTGCAGATTTCGGAATGGAAATGGGATTCTGTCGGAATGGATTTCATCACCGGTTTGCCTACATCTAGTAGGGGAAATGACTCTATTTGGGTCACGGTGGATAGACTGTCCAAGGTAGCCCATTTTATACCTGTCAAGACCACCTACCAGAGTTCGAAGCTAGCAGAGTTGTACATTGCTAGAATCGTCAGTTTGCATGGAACCCCTAAGACCATAGTATCGGATCGAGGAACCCAGTTTACCTCAAGATTTTGGTAGAAAGTCCAAGAAGGATTAGGAACCAAGCTGAACTTCAACACAACTTACCACCCGCAAACCGATGGACAAACTAAAAGAGTCAACCAAATCTTAGAAGATATGTTGAGAGCTTGTGTGCTAGAATATGGCTCAAAATGGGAAGATTGTCTGCGTTTCGCAGAATTCTCATACAACAATAGTTATCAAGCCAGTTTGCAAATGGCCCCCTTTGAATTTCTGTATGGAAGGAAGTGCCGTACCCCCCTGAATTGGTCGCAAGTAGGAGAGGTCATATTTTCGGACCCGACAGCCTACGAGAAGCCGAAGAGAAGGTTCACAAAGTCCGTGAACACCTCAAGACCGCCCAATCCAGACAGAAGAGTTATGCTGACAAAAGACGTTGAGACCTGACCTTCAATGTCGGAGATTTTGTGTATCTCAAAGTATCACCCTTGAAAGGAATGCAGCGAAGTATCATATCAACTGGAACTGTCGGAGGAGATGTCATCCATACATAATGTGTTCCATATCTCGTTACTTCGCAAATGCCTAGAAGTTCCGGAGAAGACCGAAGTTTTCAAGAACATCGATCACCGAGCCATAGATATCAAGAAGGATCTAACCTATCGTGAAGTACCCATTTGTATTTTGGAAGAAGCCTTAGGAACCACCAGGACCCGGAGTATCAAGTTTCTCAAGATCCAGTGGAGCAACCATACTGAAGAAGAAGCTACTTGGGAGCGAGAAGATTATATTAGGACTGAGTTTCCAAATCTCTTTAGTTCCTAGTTTTTCTTAAATCTCGAGACGAGATTTTGTTTAAGGAGGGAAGGTTTGTAACACCCCAAAAATATTAATCAAGATTATCAAGTTCAAATCACCCAAGTTTAGGGTTAACAAAAACTTTTATTATTAAATTTAATATGAGTGTATGTGTGAATGGCATTAGTGTATGAATGAGTGCAATTGCCATGTTTGATTGCTACAAGTAATAAGGAATGGTTTAAAGATGAATACTACATCATCTAGGACATTTACAAACAAAATCAAAAGAAAAGGAAAATCAAATAGGAATCATATAAGCAAATGGTCATTTTGACCAAATTTATCCACTAGACCACTTTGAGTGTTTCTAGTCAAAGATTTCTAACAGAAACTTTCCCAATTATTTTCACCCCTTGCTAGACCAAGTAAAAATGAACCCGGGCCCACTTTACAAACTAATAGAAACTATTTTCAAATCTATTTAAAGGACATTGCAAAATTGAATCAAGTTCATATGCATAGATCACCATTTTTCAAAAACCACTCAAATCAATTCACCTTGGCAAACCCAAGCAACCATAGGATATCAAGCAAGTACTCAGAACACTCACCAAATTTCATCCAAAAATTCAAACTTTGAATTCATGCGGCCATTTGGTCGAGCACCTGGTAGACACCAGTAAACACTTGCCTAACTTATACCGTTTGGAGCAGTAATTGATCGTCACTAGTGCCTCAATTCTCTCCCCTGGACTCCCCTAGTGCCCAGCAGCGCAGTGGACAAGCTCCCCCTTTGCCGTTCGCACCAATGTAGCACCGCCCGAGCTCACCGTGTCGGTCGACCACGCCCCACTCGCCATAGACCGCGCCGCCCTCTCTCACGATGTCTAGGAGACAGGCGACACTCCACCGCCACCCTCTGTCCACCGCTCGACCAGAGACAAGTCGTGGACCAGCCGTAATCGCCGCGCCCACTTCTCTGTCTGCCATGCCGAGAGTGCGCTAGAGCGCCGCAGCCGACACGCGCACACACGCCGCGCCTCGCCCTCTCTGCGCGTGCCCACACTCACCATGACCCCAGCTACCCCCCCCCCCCCCAGACATGCCCGTTCACCGCCGCGTGAATCATGGACACTGTGCGCCGTCTCGAACGCCGCCGTTCTCGCACAGAGCACGGATCGCTCCCGACCGTTCTCGACCGCCCCTTGCCGCGCCATCACTCGCATGACAACCGCCCTGAAGCACCGCGTCAACCCCTACCCTTAGCCATGCCGATATCCCTCTGTACCGACGTCGCCGACGAGCCCGAGCCATGTCGCTCTACCCCTCTCGCCCGTGTATAAATAGAGGCCACCCCAGCCCCAATTCTCCACACCAGCTCACTTCCCTCTCTCTCAGAAACCTCCCACACCTCTCCCCGGAGCAAGGCGAGCACCCCATCGCCGGAATTTCACCGGAGGCCGCCGCTGCAGAGTAGAAGAGGAACTAGAGCTAGGAGCCGCCCCAGGAGCCGCCGTGACCGCGCCTCGAACCGCCGTCAACGACAACCTCATTCGCCCCCATCACCGACCTTAGCCGAAGCCCTGGTGAGCCCCCACATACCCCCACCGTCGCGTTAGGGTTTAGTCTCGCTGGATCTATTTGATGGAGACAACGAACCACGGCCATTAGATCCTAGTCTAATCGTAGGGCTGAGATTGAAACTTACCGTTTCGGCTTAATTGAGTCGCTGACGAGTAGGACCCGCCTGTCAGCAGCCTGCTGCACGCGCTCCGCGTAGCTGGGCCGGCCCAATTAGTTTCCCGCGCAGAGCCCGTCGATTCAAATAGATTTTTCCCATTTTAGTTAAAACTAGATTCTGTCAGTAGATTCAAAAATCAATTCAAAGATATTCACTAAACCAAATTGCATGATTCCAATTTTGTTAGAAAGGTATTCAAATTATCTACCCAAGACCGTTGGATTCAAACCATTTGAAATTATACATCACCTATACCAAAAATAACAAGGCAGAGACTTTTCCAACTTCAAACATTTTTCAAAAATCAACCACAAATGGTTTTGAGTTGATTCCAACTCTCAAAAATCACATTTGACAAGATCTATCTGAATATATAAAAATATTTAGGTTTACATGCAGTGATCTTGGACTAGTACCAAAAGAAGGCTATATAGGCATTTCTAGTCACTTTAATTGTATTAAATAGTAATTTTAAACTTTATAAAATATGACCACCACTTTAAATCATATTCCCAAGTATTAGAATATGTGGTGATGACATGTGTCAACATGATCCCCTATTTAATTAGAGAATATTGAATCTTAAGTATTTTCAATGAGTAGAAATTACTTTTCCAAAATAAGTAAATAAGACTAGGTCTTTATTTCATGTGATGATTGTGATGATGCTAGATCATCTAGTGTGAGCCTTTGTGTGCTACATAGAAGTAGTTAAGTATTGTTTGGTGATTGTGTACCTCGTATTTATTTGTAGACAATAGTACCGACCCAGGCTACGAGGAGGAGGAGTACTACGAAGAAGAAGACGAAGAGAACTTCAACCACTGCACTACTCAAGACAAGCCATCACTAATTGCAAGCTAGATCTATGCATACTATATATGCAAGCCTAACACTACAAGTTAACTATGCAAGCCATCCTTGCAAGATAACCTATGCAAGATGTATTAGGCATGTTTGGGTTATGCAACCTTGAGTATACCAATCCCAAGTTTTACTTACAAGCTTTATTCTTTTACTTTTACCAAAGTTCTTTACCTCTAGTTAGTGATTTGTGAGTATTGGAAAAATAGGATAGATGCCATAAAGAGTATAAAACTAGGCCTAAGTAGTTATACTTAGATGCCATAAAAAGCATAAAACTAGATTGGATAGTTACACTTGATTAGCACCCTCATTAGTGACACCCTCATTGCTAGTTGCTAGTGCTAAACTACTACTGATCATTTAGATGGGAATACTTGGAGGAAATGATTATGAAAACCTTGGAATGATGGTTCATTCTATTGAAATGTTTTGACATGTGTTATGAACAAAAAATGATTTGATGATGAAACTTCTTGAGGCATGAGCCTTGATTTTGATAAAAACTGATGGTTGGGTTCGGATGTGATACCATTCGAATTTTACCGTATAACCACAATACCTGAATTGGGTAGGACTTAACTGGAAGTTTATATGCCTTAGTATGGGTTCCCTCACGGAAAGAGGTTGAGCTGAGGCTACCTCGTGAATGTGAATGTGAATGTCCACCTATGCAGTACCCAGGATGGCAAATAGCCATGGCTGGGAGGCCAAGCTCGTAGGGGAGATGCCTATACTAGAGTGTGTAATTGAAAGGTTATGATTGATTATCCGCATGCTAAGTATGATGATTCCGGGTTATCCCTGACGGATGTATCGAATTTTGTGGTGAAAGTGTACCCCTCTACAGAGTGTCAAACTATTCGAATAGCCGCGTCCGCGGTCATGGACAGTTGGAGTGGCCATACTGTTTCGTTGTCAGATGTTTTCAAAATGACTTGTGAATTGAACTATGACCTTGACTTGACCACAACAGGGTTGTGGAGATGAAAACTAGGTTCCCACTTAGGTGATGTAGAAAATTAAATTAGGTTCTTTACTTTTGAACTCCTTATGAAATAAACTTGGTTTTTGCAAATGAATCTAGAGCTTAAGATTCCTACTAGAACTACCTTACTTGTTAGTGATAGTTTGCGAGTACTTAAAGAGTACTCATGGCTTTGTCCCTGGCTATTCCCGTGGCCAGACTATGAGGAGGACTACCAGGAAGATGGACAGCAGGAGGTCTATGACAACTAGGATCATCTCCCATCGTCAGCATTGCCTGTGACCCTGAAGATAGAGCCCCTACTACGTTTACTTTCTGCTGCTTTGATTGTATTAAGACTGGATCACGAGATCCTTTATTTGTATGATCTTTATTATGGTTTGTAATGGATGATGTACTATGGTACTAATTCTGTTATCTCTCGCAAAAATAGTAATCCTGGGATTGCGATGTATGGCATAACAGGCATCTGGGATTAATAATCCAGGTGTTGACAGTGGAGGAGTGTTGTCGGATAGCTCTGAGGCTCGTTTTGCTAAAGAGCTTGGAGACTTACTCGCCAGTTTAGAGGCGGCGAGCCCTGGATATGGCAAAGGCATTGCTTGCGTCTTGGCGGGGATAGCTTCGGAGGACATAATCAACAAGGTGGAGAAGTCTCTCAAGAAGGTATTTCTCAGGAGCAAAAGAAGAAATAGGGGCGTAGCAAGGGAAGATTGATGACCTTTCTTAGGTTGTCCGGTTGGTGGGTCCTTGTGTCGTCGGTGTAGGTTAAAAGTGCTTGTTGGTTAGAGGTTGCATGTTTCAGATGTTGTCCCTTTGTGGCGTTAATGTAGCAGTTTTCGCCCGGTTTTCTGTAATTAACTAGGCAACTCTATTCTTCTTAATTAATAGACTGGAGCAAATCTTTCGCCCGCATTTTAAAAAAACACATATTATATATGCACTTAACTTGATATCTCTATAGAACTTTATCCATGCCAGCTTACATAATAGAGCGGCACTTTATGGTTCCTCAATCACAAGTTCACAACCGAGCCTTGACTGCAGCACCAATATGATGATCTAACAAAAAATGGTCGAAAAAGGGAGTTTCAGCTCCATATTAATCCAAATCAATTTGCTTCCTTTCATAATTTATTTCAACTGCCAAAATTTTCAACAGCACTGTGTTAGGTACAGTAGAGGATGACAATATCATACGAAGCATAGATTCACCAGAATCAAAGCAATAATCCTACCGTGACACAGCGCTTCACCACAGGTGAGAGCATGAAAAACCTATCTCTAGTTCTCTAATAGCAGAGCAAGTTCTTCAAATAAATTAACACTTCAGCAAGCGTGCATAATCATGTAAACCACCGACAGAGCAGGATGGTAGTTTTTAGTTTTGATCCAAGTACTATCAACGACATAATCCAACTTGGAAGAGCACATTTCTCCAGAGGGCAAAAAAAGGCTACATACTACACTAAAGTGCTGTGCCTTCAGCATGTCATCAATCAGAACACCTTTACTTTGCATGTTGGACAGTCTGCGTCCCTGGGAACATCTTGTCTAACTTCACACTGGAGAGAACCTTGTTAGGGTCCAGCTCCATGCGCGCCTTGTTATACGCGTCAACAGGGAAACGCTTCCGCAACCTAACCTGCAGTTCAGCAAGTTCATCCTTGTCCTTTGGAACCTAAGGAGATGAATAAGAAAGTATTAATTCAGAGGTGCACTATTTTGTAAATAAATAATGCAAGATAGTTCAGCAAGCCACTGCTATGCCTGCAAGAGAAAATATCATTCTCTTGTAATTTACATGTATGATGCTAATCTTCCACCATGTCAGCAGCAAAGCTTACTGTAACAAACACCCAACGGTAGGTGCACAAATCTTGCAGGTGCTAGTAAAAGTTGGTACCTCAATTTTGGCCCAATGCTCATATGCAGAATAATTATCCCAGAGACTAGTTTGCGTCAGACTTCTGTAGTTGAAGAACTCCTCGGTAATGTCCTTCCTTTGGCGAGGGTCCGATGTTGGTAAATACATTATTATACCGACCTGTATTACATAACCACACACTAAGTTTTTTAAGAGGATTAACAAATAAAGCTGTTAACTAGTTGCAGCATGGTAAAGACCGCACAAGACCTTGTTACATTGCTAAAAACTGAATAAATTGATGGAGCTACAGTCCCTACAGAAGTGCACCAAGTGTTGCAAGAACATGGTAAAACCTCTGAAAAATAATTCACATAATTTTGAGAATCTCCAGAGCAGTTAGTTAGGTTATATGTACTGTTAGTGTTCTATCACTCCTTTCAGGCTGATTGTAATTTATATTCCAGAATATGATAAATGTTTTCAAACTTTCCACATCATCTACACTGATAAGAATTTTAAACAACGGTCTGATTTTATTAGAAACAACACAAACAAGATAGCATGAAACAAAGCTCTTCCCATGACTGTGTTATTACTGAAACTGACACCAATAGATTACAAGAAATACTGATTTATGTAGGTATGGATGCTATTTAATAAGTACACATGACATGAAAGCATTCAGAGTAGCAAAGTATTTCATCAGCTTGTAAACTATATATCAACGTCATTTTGGACTGAGTTATACAGGAGCATGCCCTCTAAAAATTAGGATAAATACTGCAAATGCGTTAAAAATCATGTTAGAAGTTTTAAAATCCCGAGAGATATACCAAATATAGAATAGGGAATGTCTATATCTTTACAAATTTTAAGATAAACACAAATCTCATTTGAGACAAGAGGAAACGTGGGGAATAGTATGACACATTATTCAGTAACTCAGTACTACTTGTCTTTTTGGTACCGTGCAAATCTGAATGAGTTTGATTTTAAAATTTTGCATGGCCATGGAACATGCCCTCCCATAAGTCTGGTATAACTACACTTTTGTAACTCACACGTCTGATTTTCATGCAATCTGCATCATTTAACCCATTTCCCCATATATAGGACAAGTAGAAACTAATTAGTATGAGTACAAGAAAACTTTAGGTGGATGACAGGCAATAATAACATTGATTGACACAACAACACACAATGTTACAGAAGAACAAGTTACCCATGAAAATATATCATCTTCTCCGGAGCTTGATGCTGGGCTCATGGGACTCCTGCTGCGGGCAGTCCAACGCTGCTCAATAGGTGCAGGCGCAGGTACATCTTCCTTCTCAATCAACTGTAGCAACTCCTCCATATAATCTAAATCCTTCATACTTGGTTTAGCTAGAGTTCCAGTAGGGAAGCAGGTTTCATTAACCCACTGCTGCCCACCACATTCAAAACCTAGTATTTCATCACTCCAGCCCATGCGATATCCCTCAGATTTCTTCCAGTACTCAGCTTCTGCTTTATTAATCCTGATCACATGATCTTTATCAAGAGGATCAAGGGCAAGCAATTGATCTCTCAACTCAGGAAATGACAGTTCATCGATCGCCGAGTCTTTACTTTCTGCTTCATTTCTGAAAAGCATCTATAAAGTGGCATAAGCTAGAAACCAAATAAAATAAATCACCATTGCTTAGTAAAGCTAGAAAAATTAGTGCAGAACATATTCAAATTAGTTCATTCGAGTTACAAGTGGTTCCAACATCCTTTTAAGTATTTTACTTGGCTACACACACCTCCAATTTGAGCATGTATGTCAATCATTTCAAGGTAACAACACAATAGCGGGCACACAAAAAATCCCTTTCTGACACTTGTCAAAATTATAAGTTACGCAAATCTTCCTACAACAGCACCCCCATGCCTTTCTGAACAAGCCTCAAGAGTGACAACGGTATCAAGGTGGAGAGGGTCTCAAAATTATGACTTAGGAAACTCTTTCTACAAATATGATGGCACCCCCCATGCCTTTCTGTACGAGCCTCGAGAGTGATAAGGGTCTCAAGGTGGAGAGGCCAAACTCAAATAAATGTGTAGGAGCAAAGCTAAAGACACAATGGTCACCAGAGTAAAATCGCTTGCTCCTACAGTTCATTTTTCTAACCAAGGAAATATTTAGCTGATTCATTCGAGTACAAAATAATATCAGCATAAGAGCAGAGTATCCAAATGAAGTTTGTTAGTAGTCAAGCGTGACAGAGAAAAAGTGCAAGTGTACTTGTAATGTGCTCTCCTGTTAACCTAGAAAGGATCACCATGCAATTTGCATGGAGAAAACTACAGAATATTGCAATTCCTAGTAGCAAACCATTAGCCATGTGTTCGCACCTATATTTCTTCAGTGACTCCCGATAAAGGTCACGAACATGCTGCAGGGCTTCATCCTTTCCGGATTTTGATGTCAACTTTGGCGTTTTCCATTTTGAAGGAGGATTACATTGGACAACAACAACTGTATCAGTATATGGAATCCACAGGTACTTGATATGTTTGTTTTCAGACAGCCATTTCCTGAAAAGGGCGGGGAAGCAAGGAAGTTAGAAATTCCTCCAGTAAAGGATAGTAAAACTGTACAGACTAATCAACTGAGACAGTGTGTAATATTACTTGTGGTTTTTCTTGATCTCATGTGCATTAGAAACAAAGGTATGCTCAACAAGTTGGTGTCTTTCTACACACTGAAGAGTAACTTCTGCAACGACTCCAAGGCCACCAAGTCCACAGCGGGCAAGATAAAATAAGTCAGGATCTTTCTCACTCGATAACTCTAATGTCCCTTTGGCAGGAGTAACCAGTTTCATGCTAATAACCTGCTCGTCAATTGGAGGCAATAATGCGCCAGTGCCATGGGCACCAACCTGTGTGCAATCAAGAATAACATTTGAAATTAGTTGTACCTAAATGTATTTGGTCTAAAATGATGTTAATGGAGGTCAAGATTCATTCCCACAAGTTGTAGAGCAAGCTAAGAAACAATTAGATCCTTCAAGGAGTAGGGCGGGAAGAGTAGGGCATATATATTCTGATATTCAAGTGTCATTGCATAGTTGGTTAGTTGCTATGCCCACAAGGCAGTGACTGAATACTTGAGATCCCAGAGGCCAATATGTTGGCATGATGTTGGTTTATGGATCTGTTCCTTTGATGCCATAAGAACTGTCCATACTATTCGCCCCTTGAGCAATACTTATCTCTCTCAAGAAAAAGGGCAATACTTATGTAAACAGTTTCATTTTTTAGTAGATACACTTGGAATTCTATGATAAAATATGTCAAAAACATTTGTAGCTGGTAATAATTTAGTAACAACGTGTGATTAAATATAGAATAAAGACCAGGTTAAGAAAAAATCGCCTTCTGAAGAAAGGAAAATGTATGGAAGTCCTGATTAGATGATAAGATTCGACCAAAGATAACCTTGAGTCTTTCTATCTACCATTTTCTGCTGATTGATCTGCCTACAAGAAATTGATTTCCCCCCAGTAGGTCATACCTGAATGATGCCGCCGACCTGCTGCTCCCGAACGGACGCAAAGTTCTGCAGCGTGAGACCATGCTCTCGGAGCGCATCGACGAGCTGAGAAACACGTATCCCTGCCTGCACCGTGACAGTCTTCTTCTTGACGTCGACGTCGAGCACCTTGTCCATGAGCGCAAGGTTGACCATGCCGGCCCGGGAGAGGCCGAGGCCGTTGGGGGACAGCCCAGAGCCGACGGGCCTGAGCCTGCGTCGCTCCCTGTGGACGGTGGCAAGGGCATCCTCGAGCGCGGGGATGGAGTCTGGCTGGAGGAGGACGCGGGTGTGGACCTCGTGTGTGCCGCTCCAGTTGGAGACGGTGTGGAGGTCGTCGGGGAGGGGCGCGTACTTGAAGGGGACGGCCTTCTTGTGGAGCGCGTCGGACGGGAAGGGGAAGGAGTAGTAGGTGGCGGCGCCGCAGCCGAGGACGAGGAGCGCGTAGCCGGCGTACTTGCGGAGGTCGGCATCGGAGGAAGGGAGCGGGGAGGAGGAGGAGAGGGCGCGGATGAGTTGGAGGTGGTGGTGGGGCTGGGAGGGGGGCGAGGAGCGGCGGAGGAGGCGGGAGAGGAGGAGGTGCCGCATCGTCGGGAGTGGGCAGCGGAAGTTGGTGCGTGGCGCCGCGGTTGAGTCCTGGCCGGAAGATTGGCGACGGGGGCGGCCACCGCACCAGATCGCGATGGGTTTTAATTGCAGTTTCGTCAGGGAACGGGGTTTTTTCAACCCTTTTGCTAACTCTCGGCTAACCGAGAATTTGCTCAGCTCTCGATCGATGCGGTTAGATTGTTTTGTCGCTAAGAACGAGCCGATCCTTTTGGTGTAGCTTGTAGGCTTTTTGTTTATTGTTGGGCTGCAAGAGTAACCGGCTCGATATTTTTTGTTGAGGAGGATCGAGCTGTAGCTACTAATGGGCTCGATTTTTCAACTAGGATCTGTTTATTCTATTATTATTTTTCCTTTTGGGGCTTGTTTAATTGTATATATAGTCACTCAAATTAAGTATACATGTGTAATTGGAAATCTATGCCATTTTCTACGTGCAATTACATGTAGTTGTGCAATTGAAATCCTTGTATTTTTATGTGGATTTGCACATATGTGCGTAGTTACACATATTTGTGTAATTGCATATATGTGTGTAATTTAAATGTATCTTTGTATGCACATGCAATTTTATGCTCAAATAAAATCTATGTATTTTTTTCATATATGTGTAATTGCACATAACTGTGCATTTGCATATGGATATTGTGCAATTGCATTGTACATATAATTTGGAACTTTATGACGTGGCTAGTTTGTACATTGAGATAGAAAAATTTAAATGACTCTTAGTGGTGTTCTACTTTATAAGAAGATATATATTTGTTAATGAGCTTTTTTTGGATAGTGAATGGGCTTGTTGTTATTTCTGTTTGGGAATTGGGATTGTTATTGGGCTTCTAATACGCATGAAAAAAAGCCTAGAAGAGGAAAACGTTGGAGGGCTTCTTTCTATTCATCGTGGCTGAGTAAATCGATCTGATGTTTCCTAAGAAAAAGTAGATCGATCCAGAATTAGCCTAGTCTTGGTTGATCGAGCGCTAGGCGTCTCATTTTTTCAACGGGCGCTACCAGCGTAAAACTGGATTGGTCGAACACAGCTAACTCTAGCGGATGAGTATGATCCTCTAGCTCCAAGAGCAACCGTATACGTCAAAATTGTACTTCATCTCTCCCAAATTATTTGTCACATGTTTGTTTAGACTCTCCTAAATTATTCTTCATAAGTTTATTTAGATAATATGTGTGACACAAGTGACGGCTCCCGGAAATGGCTCGCGGGTATTCATTGTATAATTTTTTTTGTCTCATTGCACAATATAAACTATGAAAACTGATAGCATTAGCAATTTAGCATAAAATAGTATAGGACAGTAACAAATTTTCATTGAAGCCATAATTCATAAATCATAAGAGATAAGACAATAATTTCATAATAACTACAAAATACCAATCTACTACAATAGTACAAAACATCTTCGCATTGAGTCACTACCTCTTGATTGAAACCCTGACCATATTTCATCTTACAAATTACAATACAACTCTGCGGTCGCCTTGTTGGAAGAGATTCAACAACTGTCCAATTCGGTGTAGCTGTTTCATTTGTCTTTTTGTCTTTTGAAGCTTTCTTCTTCATCTAGATTACAAGAAACCAAGAGAGAAATAGTAAACATGTTGTTGCTAATTTATACACGGCTAGTAATTGATACATGACTAGTAATGGATATATTCAAAATCGAATATGATAGTAATTGATACAAAACTAAAATAATGAATCTTCTAGCTAGTAATTGATACAAACTATAACACCGAATATGCTATGAATTGGTATTGAACTTCAGAAATCTGAAGCATCTAGCCATCTAGGAAATCTGAAAAAAAAGACTAAAGAGGGGGAAACATGGAAACCTGGCCGTTGATGTCCGCTTCTGCTGTCCGCTGCTCCGCCGCTTCCCGCCAGCGTTCTCCTGGCCGCTGCTCGTTCGGCCAGGAGGGCCTGCCCGCACCGCCGCTGCCTGGTGGAAACAGGAGCCGTGGAGGTTGCGTCCTAGGTCGCGTGCGTGTGGTCGATCGTATCTGCTCCGGTGCGATGCCAGGAGCTGAACGAGCGACCAGATCGACTCTATGGGCTATGGGCCGTATTCAGCGTGACTACATGTATTAATTTTTTTGCTTAAATTCTTTGGTATTCACGTGAATACAGGGGAATACCCTCAGGGCCGCCCATGTGTGACACACTAACTCTCGATTCACTGTTTATTGGAGTCTCGATACAAGTTTTCCACGACTTCATGACGGGAGAGGACAAAATTCAACCAACTAAGTTCGAAGGAGGAAGAGAAACTCTAAGAGAGAACAACATCTTGTCTTACAAGTTGATGCCTATCTCCCAGTCGCCGCCAGTGTTTTGTTACCATCGCTCCTTACCTTTTGGGCCTTGGCTGGTCTTGTGTTTGCTTCTTCACGGCCACATGAGCTTCACATATCTATTCCCGCTCCATCTCTCATATCTTCACACATAGAGCATCAGGCAGCAGTTGTGTTGTGACAATACCCCTCCCCTAGAGATCTAGTTTGCCCCAACCTAGTGTTTGCGGGAACTTATCGACGACCGCTCCCAAGTGCTTCCATGTCTAGCATGTCTCTGGCTAGCTTTCCCATTGTAGCAGAAGTTGAGGTACACGCTTGTTCCCTCGACGAATGATGTGTCCGTCACAGATGACAATTATTGTGGATGATGTAGGTCTTGCGACAAGGCATTTGGTAGTTCAGCACTAACATGATAGGCACAAAGCTTTCTTCTGCTCCTGGCACATGCACAACTGGTTGAATGCGAGATGACTCTAGTAGCTGGAGTTTGTATGAAATGTTGCACATGTTCTTCAGAATTAGGAAAGGCCCAAAAAATTGGATATCGTTTCTATGAAGATTGTTGAGCCAGAGATGTTTGCACATAGGGTTGAAGATGCATGTACACCCAGTCTCCAATCTTACATGTGTGTTATGTTCTCTATTTGTCAACCTGATGTTTCATTCTGCATTGTGCCCTCTCCGAATTCTGCTGAATTACCGACATCATCACCGTTTTGACTTTTGAGCTAAGAATCAAGATCATTCTATCCAGTGGGAGCTCTTTGCTGAAACCCAAAATGACTAGGTTGCCTGCCACACAACGCTTCAAAGGGTGATCATCTCAGGGCTGAGTGGTATGATATATTGTACTAGTACTCTGCCAACGATATTCATTTTGCCCACTGATTTGGATGTGCATAATGAGGGAAAACAAGTATGATTTCATGCATTGGTTGAGCCATTCTGTTTGGCCATCGGTTTGGGGCTAGTAGGAAGAACTCATGTTGAGTGTTGTGTCAGCTAGGCGAAAGAGGTTTTGCTAGAAGTGACTGGGGAAAATCTTGTCTCGATCGGTGATCAAAACTTTGGGAATGTTGTGCAAATGGTACACATTGTATGAAGGGGTTCACAACAGAAAACAAAAAAATACATGACTAGCGCAACACCAATGCCAAGATCTATCTATGAGTTAATGTAGTGACAGAGAGAGGTTTTGGCGACATACTCTTGTAGACCGAAAGCGTTTAACGTTCGTGAGAACGTGGATGATGTAGTCGTACTCGTAGCCGGCCTCAAGGTCTCGTTGCTCCTCGCAAGACAATCCTGCTGCCACAAGTGGCAACACCCTCGTAGTTTTGCACATGTCCGGTGCTCAACAATGACTCTCGTTCTCCCCAATCTAGCCGGGATTGCAGAAGTAGACCTTCTGGAACCGGGATTCAGCAGCGTGACGGTGTGTCGGAGTGGTGTCATATCCCACGCATGCAATTCTTCTTGGAACTGCAAGCACGAGAGCCAAGAGAGATAGAGAATCCTAATAAAAAATGCCTTAGTAAATTCTCAATTTATTTATTGTTATCTTCCCTCTCCCTTGGACCCTCTTTATATAAGAGAAGGGGAGGGACTCCTACCTGCGAGCTGGCAATGTGGGACTAAAGGAGGAGCAGGGCATGCCATGGGGAGGAGGCCGGCCGGGTGGGCCCCTAGGGCGGTGGCTTGGCCTTCCTTGGCTGATTAATAGTGTACAACCATGCACGTTTACATCCTTCTAGAGCGCAGATACCGAAGTTTGTGACAGGATCTAGGGAAATCGTTAGGTGACACGATAGAAGAGAACTTAGACAAAGAACGTCGTGACAAAACTTTTAGATCATGGAAAAGGAAGATGATGCTGACGCGGCCGAAGAGTACTCCGTTAAGCAAAAAACTGGCAAAAGACGGATGAACATCTTCTTGTGGTCAGAATCTCTGCCACGTTCACAACCTGCGACCAAAATAAGATATACAAATGTTGATGGAAGCCATCTTAGCTGGGTATATAAACTAGTAGGACTCCCTGTAAACATCCCACACTATTCTGTGTAATTCCCCAACAAGCAGAATGTCTTGGTATCTGATGAGTCCATTTTTGAAGCATTTTTATCTTATGTTTTTCATGAGTAGAGTTAGAATTTTGGTATTTTACGGTGCTCGCGCACACCTTTTACCCTTGTTTTAACATGGTCCTGAATTATTAATTATTTTGTGAATATATCAATTAGGACTATCATGTTATGTCATAATATGATATTTCTGAGTGATAAATGTCATTAAATGATTTTCTACGGGCCTGAGAGAAGAGAGGATGTGAGTGTTGGGGTTCCGCGTATGAAAACAATAATTTTTACCCTACGCTCCTGAACCCCTGATGCTGCCAGGACCTATCTATTAGTAATACAGTAACGGGAGGGGCTTTTCGCGAACTTACCCTTGAAGACCGAAAAGCGTTGTCAACGCTCAGGAGAGCATGGTTGATGTAGATAAGCCGAAGCCGACCTTAAGGTCGTGATGAAGTCCTCGCGCTCCAATGGCTCCAACGACTTGAGTGCCTCAAGTGCGACACCTCACGGGGGGTTACACACGTCCGGTGCCTGACGATGACTCCCGCTTCCCTGATCCAGCAACAGTTGTGGAAGTAGAGCTCCTGGATCTGAATCCCGCAGCGCGATGATGCTCCATGGTGAAGATGTCTCTCGTTCGCACAGTCCGAACTTGGGACCACGGTCACGAGAGAGAGAGAGGGAGAGAGAAAATATCAATTAGAGGTCCTCCCAAAAGTGAGAAGACCTTTATTGATTATTGGTTGTATTTCTCTGGCCAAATACCCCCACTATATATAGGGGGAGGGGAGGTACTACCTCCCTCAAAGTCCTGGGGTGGGACTAAAGGAGAGGAGGGGGAGGGGTAGCTACCGGCCAGCCCTAGTGGGCCCCGCGCGGGGGGGCTAGGCCCAGCCGGCCACCCCCTTTGTCCCTTCTCCCTCTCTCCTTTCCCTAATGGGCCCTCTCCCCTCCGGGAATTGGCCCATTAAGCCTTTTGACCTTTTAAATTGATTTTCTCTTTATTAAATAATTATGAATAAATGATTAAATCAATATTTAACATTCATTCACATATTATTCAACCTCTATGGTTATGGAACACTTCCACCACCACTCCGGACATCCTCCAGACTTATCGAAACCCTTCCGGTTTTCTCCCTACTATTCCTCGACGATTCTATCGATCCTATAAACACTCTCTAAGCATCATCAAGCCCTCAAGCGTGATACCCCACGGTTCGAGAACACTCCAGACATGGTCGGGACACTCCCGCACCAATGATCAACAGAGGGACCTGGATGGCCATGCGACCCCTGTGCGTTCCACGAAGATCTTTCGTCGTTTGAACCAGGACAGTCATGTCTTATTCCCTTTGTCTCTTGATACTTGCATTGCCCGAGATCTGATCAATGACATCACCATGTCGTGTTCAATCTCGTTACCGAACAACGCTACTTGACTCGTTCCGACAAGTAATATCCCTGTGATCAAATCACACGCTGCGCAGCTATTGGATATAACTTCTCCGAGTGGGCCCTTCAGTATCTTTCCGTCACATGGATGGACAAATCCCGCCCTTGACATATATTGCCTCTACGGTTTCCTCCGAGTACCTGAACACACCTTTATAACCACTGTATTACCAAGTGGCGCTTGATGCTATCTAAGCACTCTCGGGAGACAGTGATTGATATAGCCTCATGGTCTAAGGAATAGTCTACGAGGATCCATTTCTAATCATCATAACTTGAACTTCATGACATGATCGGGTCACGATGTTTAGGTTGGGTATTGGTTCATCATCTCATTCTCAGAATGAGTTGACTCCATTTCCAACTGGCATAAATGCCACATGATCAGGAAACTTGATCATATGTTGACCAATGAACCAGTGACTAGAGTTTGACTGGGAACCTCTAGTTGTTTGTATATCACACGTGTATTGATGTTTTCACTCAATACAGTTATAGCATGATATAAAACTTAATCATAAACTATATGAAATATGATAATAGTCCTTACTACTATTTGTCTCTAGGGCATATTTCCAACAGTCTCCCAATTGCACTAGAGTACAAATACACTAGTTGCATTTGTTCTTTAATCATTGGCACCATATATCCGGTACCCTGAACATGCTTGCTCATGGAAGAGGTTGAGTCTTGGGTCTGTACTTTACAGTCCGATATCCTTTGCAACTTACTAATATCACCTTGATTGACATTAATACTTTATCATCACATGATAACATCTATGTGTATGCATCGTCGCTATGGCAGCAGAACGAGGCTTGATTCCAGGAGCCTACGGTGACTTTAGATCAACCTTGAGGGATTTCTCATGGGCACTGTGCCCTGGGACACATCATTCTACGTTAAAAGCAAACTAGCCCCGCCATAACATTATACAACACTTCAGATGGTACCCTTATCTATTATTATAAATGTAACCATCGAAACACTAGTGCACTCTGTGCAACTTTCGATGTTTTGTTCACCTCGCTTCCTACTTGACTCCAATCGGTATGTACGGGAGTTTCCAACATATTCCCTTATAACATAACCCTTTATGCTTTAAGATATGTCATCCTCTATGGATTTGGAAAACATGTCTGCGGTTCTCTATTAGACACTGCGGACAAACTTAGCTCAACGTTTTGTGATTCAAACTTAATCACTTTCAAACGTTCCTTATTGGATCATATATTATGTTAAGTTATCATCATGGTTTTCTAAGATAGAATCTATGTCTCAACATAGTGGATGATGATCATCCCTTTCTTTCTTTCAACCATTGATGTTAAACTTAATGTTATTCCTAACTTGAGTTATTAAGGACCAGTTCCTTAATTAACTTCTATTCCAAAACCCTTTTCAGAATCCCTTAAAGAATACTACATAATATCATAATACACTTATTATCAACTTCTACACCTCATAAATCATTATTTATTGGTACTTGCGCTTTTATTCTTAACTCACTTAAGAATCACTCCTACAAGCTCCCACTCAAAATATGTTTCTAACACATTTGGGTATGAGTCACTACTCTTACTCAAACTATGTTCCTACATATTTGAATTTGAGACTTATATTGCTCCCACTTAAAAATATGGCATTCACATATTGTTTTAGGAAGACTTTCATAGCTCCCAGTCAATTTCATGCAAATTGCATATCTACTCATCATTTTGAACAACTTCAAAATCTTTTGATCAAATATCAAAGTGAGAGATTTACTATGAGACACTAGTACTTTTACTAGTTTTTAAATCCTCTAGACATTTAGCACACTTGAATCAAATTCATTTGAATTCATCCAATACTTGACAAATTGTGCTTTTGTCATTCACCCCCTTTTCCACTATCGCTTTGCAGCCATTTGGGAAAATTCCAAGTAACCCCTTTTACTTGTGAGATTCAACAACGAATTGCTTTCTAATCTCAAGTGAATTTTGCTTCTAGGATTTCTCATAATTTAGTTTACCATTATTTCCTTAGTAGTTCGTAGGTATGTCATATTCCAAGAATCATGACAAATGATTCACAAATGTCTCCATACAAGATATGGGATACATTTTGAATCCTACTTTATGTAGTGAAAACACCAGTGGGGAAAACACAATGATCATTATCATTGATTCTTTCCTTTTGTGAAGACAATCATTCAGGAACATTGTCCGTTGCACTTCTCAACACTCTGATGCATGGATTTGAATCCTCATCATGTTTTTTACTATCTTCCATTTTCTCCATAATCGAAAAATATCAGTAAAAGTGAGCTTTCTAAAAAATGCACCAAAATCCAAGCAATGCAAGTTTTGCTTCTCTTTTGGTTTTAGCTATGGACTTCGTATTCAAAGTTTCCAATGAATACTCTACAAGGACTTATTCGTTATTGTTTTGGTTATATCGAATAACCCCAAAACTTTTACGACAATCCATACTAGTTATGGAGCCACTTTCACGTATTCAAATGGTTCACTACATTCTAATTGAGTGCTAACTATTTCTAACTAATGGTCTCTACATCTACACTACAACGATTTATTTGGTGCCATCTATTTACCCACTTTGATATCTAATATCACATTGTGATGCTTTGCATTTTGACATTTCAAAATACTTTGCATTCCACAATTTTCTTTTATGCCATTCTTATAAAGTCGAATTTCATTACTGTTGATCAAATCATAGTAATTAGATTCTCTTTTATATTTATACCCTTTGTTGATGAAACACTTTGATCATATCAAATAGTTTCATATTCATGTTTCCTTTGGTAAACTACTTTACACATTTAAACAATCATATAATGCTAATTACCATTTTTGTTAAAACACAATACATCGAATATGTATTTAGTTTCAACAATTCATTAAACACTTTGTATTCAAGTAATACATGGTGTTCAAGTTATTTTTGCCGAACTTAGGCATGATTTATATGTGACAAGAAATCGAATGTATTTCACATATTATCAACATAACATTGAATTTAAACAATGGTTTTCATTCAGTAATGAATATCATTTAAGTTGGGTATTTTAAGGCATTTCAATATTTTACAAATGTTCATGCATTATCAATTAGTTTCAAACAACAAGGATAATTCACACATAATCAAACAAGATATGAACACGAATAGAAATCATTCATAAAAGTGGAACAACCGTTTGTTACAAACTCATATGAATAACCGTCTCACAAAGTGTGAGACACACTAAAGAAGTTCACAATCTTTTGATTACAATAACTATCCAAAACATAAACTAAATGATAAATGTCGAGGGAGAGTGTCGTTGGCCATCATCGTCATGCTCTCCATCAACACGCAACGTCACCTCCTCTCCAGCAAGTGATGACCCACAAGTATAGGGGGTTTATCGCAGTATTTTCGAGGGAAGTGAAACCCAATTTATTGATTCGACACAAGGGGAGCCAAAGAATATTTATAAGCCTTAACAACTGAGTTATCAATTCAGCTACACCTGGAAATAATCTTGCTCACAGCAGTTTATCAGTACCAACAGTTTTGTAGTAGGAATAGTAAAGTAATAGCAGTAGTAAAGTAAAGACAGTAGTAACAATTGCAGTAAACAGTAGGATTCGAGTGCGGTAGGCATAGGGATGGATGGACGGGCGTTGCATGGACAAGACAATTCATATAGCAATCAGAACAAAGGGCATTTGTAGATAAATAAGATAAAGCATCCAAGTACTAAATAATCATAGGCATGTGTTCCATATATAGTCATACGTGCTCGCAACGAGAACTTGCACAACATCTTTTGTCCTACCAGCCCGTTTGCAGCGGGGCCTCAAGGGAACTACTAGAAATTAAGGTGCTCCTTTTAATAGAGCACCGGAGCAAAGCATTAACACTCCGTGAACACATGTAATCCTCACATCAAAGCCATTCCCTCCGGTTATCCCGATTTCTGTCACTTCGGGGCAATTGGTTCCGGACAACAACGTGTGTATACAACTTGCAGGTAAGACCATAAACAATACTATCATAATGAATCAATAACAAGTTCAGATCTGAAATCATGGCACTCGGGCCCTAGTGACAAGCATTAAGTATAACAAGTCACAACAAAGTCAAAAAGCACTAATAAAAGATACTAGGAACCATGCCCTAACAATCTGATGCCATTACATGAACGATCTCATCCAATCTCTACCATCCCCGTAGCCTACAGCGGGGGATTACTCACTCATAGATGGGGAAAACATGGATGGTCGATGGAGAAGCGATGGTGATGATGATGACGATGATCTCCTCCAATTCCCCGGCAGGGTGCAAGAACGGAGTTTCTGGTTCCGAATCGTGGAATCTGGTGGTGGCAGCGGAGCGGAACTCTTTTTGGAAAAACGTCGAACCCCCCCTGAGTTTTTAGGCCAGAAGGCAACTTATAGGCGAAGAGGGAGACCGAGGGGGTGTCTGGGGTGGCTAGACCACCCCCTGGCGTGGCCAGGCCTAGCCCGCGCGGCCAGGTGGTGTGGCCTGGGCCCAGCCCCACTCCGTATCGTATTCTGGCTCCGGGAGTCTTATGGTGAAATAGGATTTTTGGCATATTTTCCCGGATTTTTCCTGGTAGTTGATTTTCTGCACAAAAACTAGACACCAAGGTAATTCTGCTGAAAACAGCGTCAGTCCGTGTTAGTTGTATCCAAATCACACAAGTTTAGAGGAGAAACAATAGCAAAAGTGTTCAGGAAAGTAGATACGTTTTGGACGTATCAACTCCCCCCAAGCTTAGCTTATTGCTTGTCCTCAAGCAATTCAGTTGAAAACTGAGTGCGATAAAAGAAACTTTCACGAACACATTTGCTTCATATGATGTATATATTCTCAGCATGTGATTAACTACTTAGACAATTCATAATAAAGAGTATGCAACTAAGTTTACTTAATAGCATTGCAAGCTATGAAGAGATTCCAACTCAAAAATAATAAGTAGCATGAAACATAAACATAAGCAACATTACAATGCTCATAACAAGGTATGATAGAGTGGTATCTCGCTTGCCTTTGATTGTGAATGCCAAGGCACCTCTGAAGTTCAGATGAAGACTAGAAGTAAAGATATCAAAGATACAAGCATCAAAGTCATAACACAATTAATCAAGTTTTGAGACAAGCACATTACACTAAGAATGACAACTATGCTCTCAAGAAAATGCTCATAGAATAGGTGATGACTCAACAAGGAAATGAAAAGGTTTTGAATAGTTTGAAAGGCTTCCAAATGCTGAAAGTATGGTACTCGTTAGCTTTGATCTCTCATTGCCCCTATCATAAGCATCTTTAATGTGGTTAAGGTGAAAGTGAGGTCCAATCTGAGTTATATGCTTGACAGACTATAAACTGGAAATCTCATGTCCCTTGAGTACGAGGGCCGCTCCTCATGCTACTCAACTTTAGTTACCGGTAAGTCCTTGTCATCGTAAATACGTGCGTATCATAGAGAACTGCCAACGGGGTACCCCTTGCCCGATGATACGGAAGAATCCCCATATCAAAATGACAAGGCAAGCAGACAACGAGTATCTCAGCAATCTTCTTATTTACCATGGGAAAAATGGTGCTTTTTTCTCTCTTTCCTCTTTTCTCATATGTCTCTTTTTTTCTTTTTCTCAATAGCTATCTCTTTTTTATAAGAAGAATTCTTCATAGATACTCATTATGGTTACGCTGCAGGTTTCCACCATGATTAGGCATGGATTAGACCGGCAGCCTAGGCGTTTCTCTAACACACATACATAACTACATGGACTTACAAGCTCCCCTTTTATTTCACCAACGACATACGCAAACAAAAGAGCATGATATCAACTGGGTATATATTTACAGGTGTTGAAAGCATTCCCCGTGACAGCACGGTTCTGCTAATCCCCAGCCTATAATTTGCAAGCATATAACTTTCATGGACAATCACAATGGTTCAGGTTTATTAAGTGCAAGAAATAAAGTGTGCCATCAAGTTCGTGAGAGCTTTACTAACTAACTTTCTCATAACAAGCAAACATTTTATTTGGAAGAAAACAAGGCACAATGAATATGCACGGGATAGCAAATGATGCTAATAGGTAGGTATGGTGGACACTTTTGGCAATATTGGTTTTGGGGGATTGGAAACACGAGTAAAACATACTCAGTGTAAGTGGAGGCTAGCAATAGTAAGGTAGCAACAAACGAGAGAGCAATAACTGTCATAATCATGCTTGCAACAAAACAGGACTAATCATGGCATGAAAGTGATTCAAGACCCTCAAGGCAAAATAATTCATCGAGGCTCAACTGATTATTTCAGTCATATCCATGCGTGAGCATGTGCCAAGTCAATTCAAATGAAACATTCAGAGGAGGATACCATGGTGTCATACCAAGTTATGAATAGAGTAATGCAAGCAAACATTCATATGACATGCTACAACCTATTAGCGAGCTGGAGCTAATCATAAGAAAGCAAGAACTACTAAGTATCCATAAATAACATACACCCTACACGAACAGGCTAAGCATGCCCACAATGATGAGTATATGTACAAAAATGAAAACAAATAGAGTTCGTTACCAGCCTCTTACCACACCTCAAGTTGTCATTAATCCTCATTATTGCCCTTCACTTGTGTGGCTTGAATAATAACATGAAACCAAATTCCACTGAGGACTGCTGAACCCAGCAACAAAACTATCAAAACCAAAGAAGAACGACAAATATTTTTGGTGTTTTTGATTTTTTTTAAACAAGAACCAAAAAGGAAGAACAAGTAAAGCAAAATATTTTTGGGTTTTTAGAATAGTTCAAACAAAGCATAAAGGGAAAAGCAAACCAAGGCAAAAAGAAGAAGAAGCAAACAAAGAGAAACAACAGAAATAGTTTTAGTCTTTTTGTGTTTTAGAAAACAAAAACAAAGAGAGAACAAAAACTAAAAAGAGAACGAAACATGAATATACAAAGTACCGACGAAACATGATATGGAGATGAGTGTGATGTCGGTGTACCTCCCCCCAAGCTTAGGCTTTTGGCCTAAGTGGGTATCAATCCAAATACGAGTAAGGGTTCCAAGCAGGCGGGTCATTGTAAGAATGATCGTAGTTAGGCCCTTGGGAAGAAGAAGAAGCTCCCCAATCATAAGTAGGCTGCTGATATGAAGACTCCCCCTCATTCGAGGGCTGGACCGAATCATCTGTGACCTCCCTTCTAGTATCCTGCTCCTGTTGGGAGAGCTCTCCCAAGTATGTATCAAACTCCTCCTCCGTGAGGGACCATCCTTCCCTGTTATCAAGGTTAAACACAACAGGTGCAGGCAAAAGAACAACACGCTCGAACTTGCTCCTTCTCCAACCAGCTTTGATAAAGGTTATTTCATAAGACAACTCACTCAAGCTAGCCCAAGAAGAAACAAATTTATGTTGTACCATGGAATTAAGATCAAGCCTTTCTATGGGAAATTGTAGGTCTAGATGATGAGGCACTAAACCATGCAATGCTAGTAAACGAGAAGCAAAGAGGCCTCCACAAATTCCACCTTTCTCGCGGTTAGCAGCAAGACGGAAAGCTATCAAGGCACCCAAGTTATAAGTCCTATCTCGTTTAAGAGCAGCAGAGATGAATGCTAGATCATATGAAGATAACTTATTGACAATTTTCCTAGCAAGAACACACTTGGGAATAAAGTAAGCAAAGTAGCGAATAGAGGGGAGATGAATGTTACGGATTTTCCTGCTCTCCTTCGAGAAGCTGCTCCCTTGGCAAATCTCTGCGTACAAGTCTATGAGTGTTGCAGGTCGCTCTTTAATCCTGCCACATGATCCCCACTGAGGTACCTTAATAGCTGCACAAAAGTCATCAAAAGAGAGGTTGACAACAATATTGTAAATTTTGTAGTGGACCATAGGGTTAGGCAAAGAGTGACTAAATCGAAAGTCCTGCACTACAGACATGGTTAGTTTCACAAATTGACAAGGTTCATCCTCCACAAAGTGCTCCAATCCTGCATTAGCAACCAAAGTATGGAAGTCCTGGGAAATTACTGCTGCCCTCATGAATTCGTAGCATGGATAGATGGAAGGAAAAACTTCCTCCTCTCGGTGAACCTTCATAACGTCAGGCACCCCTTAGTTCATGTTGGTTGAGTTGACGCTCATTCATCTTCTATTCTGAAATTTAAACATCTATTAAACAAGTGATTGCAAGGTGAATATATAATGAAGGGCACTACTCATAGGGACTTGTAGAGGCCTAAACATGCATCAAAACTATATCTCTAAGCATCAAACAAGCTTACAAGCTCTCAAAACCTGTCACCTACAGCAGCAAAATACTCAAGATATAAACCACTAAACACAAATCTACTTGGACAAGCGGAGGAGTCACATACCGGAGAACAAATGCTCCAAATTTCAGCAGCAAAGAAGGGCTGAGCAAGGAGATCGAAAAATCGAGGGCAAGCACAACAAGAACACGATTTCGAGCAATGAACTGGTGTTTACTCGAGAGAGAGAAGAAAGTGGCAAGTGAGAGAGTGAGTGGAGGGCCAGGGGTGGCCCACACCATAGGCAGGCGCACCCCTGGGCTGCCCGCGCTACTAGGTGGTGTGCCTGCCTGGTGGGCCCCCTGGTACCTTCCAGGTACTCCTCTGCCCCTTTTTACACGTAAAAAATTAATATGAATTTTCTAGAATTTTTCGAGACACTTTATTTTTGGGAAATTTTCAGGCATAACAGAATGATTTTCTAGCAGAAAAAAGTTTCTGGAATGATGCAATAACAAAACAAGGCTAGAAATACAGAAGTTCTAAGACACTCTAACATGCAAGCAACTAACAACAGAAAAGAAAACTAAACAAAAGCAAAAACTAAATGGATAGAATAGAAGTAAGCGGAGATAATCATGGTGAAAACATTGTTTTGTTCAATGAAATCCTTCTGTTAACAAGGTTGATCAGGTCTTGTTACCAAAACAATTTTATATGAAACAAAACTTTGTATTCCACTAATGATTATGTTACCTCAACTTTGATAGCAATGGTCCCAATCATAATAGTTTCAAATTTTTCTCTTGGTATGGGACAATATATCTCTCCAACTTGAATGCCCTCAACATATTCAATTGAATTTAAACCATAAGTCCTATCAATCTTCTTGGGGAAATAGACAGTATGCTCCTTGTCATTAACATTAAAGGTCACCTTTCCTTGATTACAATTAATAACAGCTCCTGCAGTATTAAGAAAAGGTCTCCCAAGAATAATAGACATATTATCATCTTCGGGCATTTCAAGCACAGCAAAATCAGTTAATATCAAGCAATTATGAGCCACTTGAAGAAGTACATCCTCACATATACCAACAGGAATAGTGGTAGATTTATCAGCCATTTGCAAAGATACATCAGTTGGTATTAGTTTTTCAAGTTGAAGTCTCTTATAGAGAGAAAAAGGCATGACACTAACTCCTGCTCCCAAATCACACAAAGCAGTTCTAACATAACTATTTTAATAGATCAAGGAATGATGGGTTCATAGCATGGAAAACAAAAAAATTCTACCGCAAGAACGAACAAAACCCAGATCTAATCTAGATAAAAGCCAAGATCTAATCTATTAGACATGTGCAACGAGATAGATCTGTACTAACCCTCGTAGAACCGAAAGCGTTACGAGATTGGATCTCGGGGTTGATGTAGTCGATCACTTGCCGATCTCAAGATCGTGTGGACGATCCTTCCGGTGCCGCGTTCCGGCAGCGCTTCCGCAGTCGGTCATACGTGCGGAGTCGAAGCAGACCTTCCTCTCCCCGTTCCAGCGAGCAGCGGAGGTAGTAGATCTTCTCCATGGAATCCCAGCAGCACGACGGTGTGGTGGTGGTGGTGGAGTAGAGAATTCTGCAGGGCTTCGCCTAAGCCTGAGCAGAGGGAAGGAGGAGGAGAGAGGCGGCGTCTAGGGTATGAAGTGGGAGAGAGCAAGGGGGTGGCGCCCCCACCCCTCTATTTAAAGGAGGGAGGCGCCATGGGAGGGGGAGTCCTAGTAGGACTCCCCTCCCTTCCTTGGCCGGTGGATTGGGAAGGGGGGAGGAGTCCTCCTCCCCCACGACTCCTTGTCTTGCCCCACAAGGACTACTTGATCCTTTCTTGGTTTTCAAGCAAACTCCAAGAAATCTCCTAGAACCTTCCAGAACATTCCAAAACCTTCTAGAATCTCCATACAAACACTCCGGAACATTTCCTAACTTAGAAAATGATCCCCAATATATGAATCTTATTCTCCGAACAATTTCGAATCTCCTCGTGATGTCCCGGATCCAATCCGAGACTCCAAACAACATTCGGTCTCCAACGCATATTCCATATCTACTTAAAACAACTTCGAACCTTAAGTGTGTCACCCTACGGTTCGTGAATATGCAGACATGATGAAGACACCTCTCCGATCAATAACCATCAGCAGGATCTGGAGATCCATAACGGCTCCCACATACTCAACGATGACTTAGTGATCGATAGAACCATTAACATACGAAACCAATTCCCTTTGTCACGCGATATTCTACTTATCCGAGGTTTGATCGTCGGTATCTCCATACCTAGTTCTACCTTGTTACTGATAAGTACTCTTTACTCATTCCATGTTATGTCATCCCTTGTGACCTAGTCACATGCTTGTAAGCTAACTAGATGACATTCCACCGAGAGGGCCCAGAGCATATCTATCCGTCATATGGATGGATAAATCCCAATCTTGGTCCATGCGCTTCAACACACTTTCAGAATACCCAATGACACCTTTATAACCACCCAGTTATGAAGCGGTGTTTGATGTCATCAAAGTACCCATCCGGTGATGGTGATTAACATAACCTCATGGTCGAAGGATTAGGTTACTATGCATTTGAAAGCTTATAGCAATACGAACTTAATGACTTGATCTTATGCTACGCTTACTATGGGTGTGTGTCCATCACATCATTCTCCTAATGATATAACCTTGTTATTAATGACATCCAATGTCCATGATCAGGAAACCATGATCATCATTTAATCAACAAGCTAGTTCCACAAGAGGCTTACTAGGGACTCTTTTATGTTTACAAAACACACATGTATTAGTGTTTCCTTATAATACAATTATAGCATGGGATGTAAACAGTCATCATAGACACAAAGATATAATAATAACCACTTTTATTATTGCCTCTTGGGCATATCTCCAACAAGGAATAGTTGGACTCTCTGGGTCTCCAAGTTTCTTTGGAACCTTACCATTAAAGGAATAATTAGCTAGCAAAGTAGAGATTTCTTCATTAGGGATCTTCCTTTTATTTGAGACAATATCCTTCATATACTTTGAATAAGGAGGCAATTTAATAGCACCAGTCAAAGGAATTTGCAGGAATAAAGGTTTCATACACTCACAAAACTTATTATAGTGTTCATCTTCCTTTGACTTGTGTTTCTTATCAGGGAAAGGCATAGGTTTTTGGACCCAAGGTTCTCTTTCACCATCATGTTTTTTAGCAACAAAATCTTCTTTAGTGTATTTAGTATTCTTAGTGTGCCTTTTAGGTTCTTCTTCAACTTTTCTTTATCAGGAACATCATTTTCTTCATTACCACTTTCAGTTTCAGCATCAGAGGCAGATATACTATTAGGATCTTTAGCAGGTTCATAGGGTTCTACAATAGTTTTATGTTTCTTTTTTCTTTTCTTACGAGTAGTACCACTATTTTCAGCTTGTTGAGAATCCTGCTCAATTCTTTTAGGATGCCCCTCAGGATATAGAGGATCCGGGGTAGCAGCACCACTTCTAGTTCTAATTTCATAAGCATGTTTTTCTTTAGCAGCATTAACTAGCAAGTCTTTTTGTACTTTAATAAGTTGATCTATTTGAGTTTGAACCATTTGAAAATGTTTAACAAGCATTTTAACATCATTAGAGGTTCTTTCCACAATATCCTTCAACTCAACAATAGCTCTAGAGTTTTCCATTAGATGATTTTGCACCCTTTTATTAAAATTATCCTGCTTAACAATAAAAATATCGAATTCTTCTAAGCATTGATCAGGAGGTTTAGAGTAAGGGATATCACCTTCATCAAAGTGTTGGAGAGAGTGTACCTCAATAGTGGATGAATGGGGAACTGGCTTACCTAATTCTTCTATAGGAGGTAAATTCTTGACATCTGCAACTTTAATTCCCTTCTCCTTAAGACATTTCTTAGCTTCCTTCATCACTTCATCATTTAATTAAATAACTCCCCTCTTCTTAGATGATGATATAGGCGCTGGTATAGCTGGTTCAGGTATAATTGTTTCAGGTATTGCTGATTCAGGAGGAGTCCAATCTTCATAGTTCTTGCTTATTTTAGCCATTAATTTCTCAGCTTCCTTGGGAGTCCTATTCCTGAAAACACAATCATCACACCTATCCATGTATGTCCTAGATTCTTCAGTTAGTCCATTATAAAATATATCAAGAAGCTCATTCTTAGGTAATGGACATCCAGCCTGTGCATGAATCAAAGCACAAAACCTTGCCCATGATTCAGGCAATATCTCTTTTCTCCCTGTTTAAAATCAAAAAGTTCCTGCAAAATAGCATGTCTAGCACTAGGAGGAAAATATTTCTGCAGGAAAGTACTAATCAAGCAATCAGGGCTATCAATAGATCCAGGAGGTAAATTTTTAAACCAAGTTTTAGCTTCTCCTTTAAGTGAAAAAGAGAAAAGCTTAGCAACAAAGTAGGTGCGCATCTTAATATCATCAGAAAATAGGCCACTCATCGTAGAAAGCTCAGTCATATGTGCTACTGCACTTTCATTCTTAGTCCCACAAAAAGGTTCTTTCTCAACAATAGCTATATAGGATAAATCAAGAGATAAATCATAATCTTTATCTTTAATGATTATGGGAGAAGCAGCAAACTTAGCATTAGGAGACAATTTGGGTCTAATAGTACGCCTCTCAAGGAGACTCTTAGCAGCACTCCTATCATGGGTGTTTTGACATTCTTTAATAAATTCATCGGTCATCTCAACATAACCGTCTTCAATATCATAGCTTTCTCTAGACTCAGGTGAACTAACAGGTGTAGTAGTGTCTTCATTAGGAGTTTCAGTATTTCCAGCTATAGTTCTAGCAATCATAGCATCTAGGAAAGGACCTAATGAACCCCTCTTATCAAGCATAGTAGAAGCAGCATCATAAGTATCAGAAGTTTCAGATTTAGCAGTAGTAGCAGCGTGTGTAGCATGTGTGTGTGGTGGTGTAACGATCTTACTCATAACAGATGGTGAATCAAGAGCAACAGAGGTGGACGGGCGTTGCATGGACAAGACAATTCATATAGCAATCAGAACAAAGGGCATTTGCAGATAAATAAGATAAAGCATCCAAGTACTAAATAATCATAGGCATGTGTTCCATATATAGTCATACGTGCTCGCAATGAGAACTTGCACAACATCTTTTGTCCTGTCAGCCCGTTTGCAGCGGGGCCTCAAGGGAACTACTGGCAATTAAGGTGCTCCTTTTAATAGAGCACCGGAGCAAAGCATTAACACTCCGTGAACACATGTGATCCTCATATCAAAGCCATTCCCTCCGGTTATCCCGATTTCTGTCACTTCAGGGCCATTGGTTCCGGACAACAACGTGTGTATACAACTTGAAGGTAAGACCATAAACAATACTATCATAATGAATCAATAACAAGTTCAGATCTTAAATCATGGCACTCGGGCTCTAGTGACAAGCATTAAGCATAACAAGTCGCAACAAAGTCAAAAAGCACTAATAAAAGATACTAGGCACCATGCCCTAACAATCTGATGCCATTACATGAATGATCTCATCCAATCCCTACCATCCCCATAGCCTACAACGGGGGATTACTCACTCATAGATGGGGGAAACATGGATGGTCGATGGAGATGCGATGGTGATGATGATGGCGATGATATCCTCCAATTCCCCGTCCTGGCAGGGTGCCAGAACGGAGTTTCTAGTTCCGAAACATGGAATCTGGTGGTGGTGGCGGAGCAGAACTCTTTCTGGAAAAACGTCGAACCCCCCTGAGTTTTTAGGTCAGAAGGCAACTTATAGGCGAAGAGGGAGACCGAGGGGGTGTCTGGGGCGGCCAGACCACCCCCTAGCGCGGCCAGACCTAGCTCGCGTGGCTAGGTGGTGTGGCCTGGGCCCAGCCCCACTCCGTCTTGTATTCTGACTCCGGGAGTCTTCTGATGAAATAGGATTTTTGGCATATTTTCGGGATTTTTCCTGATAGTTGATTTTCTACACAAAAACTAGACACCATGGTAATTCTGCTGCAAATAGTGTCAGTATGTGTTAGTTGTATCCAAATCACACAAGTTTAGAGGAGAAACAATAGCAAAAGTGTTCGGGAAAGTAGATACGTTTTGGACGTATCAGCAAGCACCTCTCATGTAGAAGGACCTGTTTTCAGCAAAACAGAACAAGTATCAAATATACTTAACACTGCAAATGTGTTTGCAAGATTATAACATTTATAAAATTGTATATCAAATATTGATGTCTACGCACTTCTATTCTTGTAGACAGTTGTTGGGCCTCTAAGTGCAGAGGTTTGTAGAACAGCAGCAAGTTTCCCTTAAGTGGATTACCCAAGGTTTATCGAACTCAGGGAGGAAGTGGTCAAAGGTATTCCCTCTCAAGCAACCCTGCAATCAAGATACAAGAAGTCTCTTGTGTCCCCAACACACCCAATACACTTGTCAGGTGTATAGGTGCACTAGTTCAGCAAAGAGATAGTGAAATATATGTGGTATCGGTGATAGAAAATAGCTTGACGGCGTGGAAAAGACTAAAGTAAAACTGAAATAAAGAAGGAAGCAAGCAAACATGTAACAGATCTAATAGCAAACAGTGTCTCAGTGCTAAGAAACAAGGCCTAGGGATCATACTTTCACTAGTGAAGACTCTCATATAAATATCTTCTCTTTATGATACTACTCTTAACTACTCTCCGGTTGGACACTCTAATCCATGGTAGGGCTATAACATCACACCTCAAAGTCCATCTTTCCCATCTAGATAACCCCACACTGTCACCTTGAGTACTAGATGGTTCAAACCAACACCACAATTTCATAAAGACATCCAACTCCAAATATAACTCATAACAAGTATTTGTAATCTCTAGCCTAAGTGCCACCGTAGTGTGCACACTGTCAACTTCACACATGTGGGGAGAGCAGAGATCTATTAAAGCACTTGACTAGCAAGGTAGATCTATAGATTACAAGCTCATGATCTCAATAAGATCATGCATAGAGAGAGATGAACACATAGCTACCATTAGAATCCTTAGCTTCGAGAGAGAACTACTCCCTCCTCATCATGGGAATCAACAATGGTGATGGAGATGGTGGTGGAGATCGATGGAGATGGTTCCGGGGGCACTTCCCCATCCCGGCAGGGTGCCAGAACAGAGACTTTCTATCCCCCGAATCTCCCCTTCGGTGGCGGCGGCGATACGGAACTTTTTGTGGATTTCTGATTGACTATCTAGGTTTTTGCCTCGGGGGGAATATATAGGCGAAGGAGGCAAGGTCGGTGGCCGGCCAGGGGGCCCACACCATGCCCTGGCACGACCTGGGGGGACCCGCGCCTAGGGGTGTGTGGCCAGGCCCTGGCCCTCCTCCGTCTCGTATTCTGGCTCCGTGAGTCTTCCGGTAAAATAGGAACTTTGGCTTTTGTCCCGTCCAATTCTGAGAATATTCATTTTCTGACTTTCCTGGAACCAAAAACAGCAAAAAACAGGCAACTGGCACTGTGGCATCTTGTTAATAGGTTAGTCCAATAAATCATAAGAAACGTACTCCAAAGTGTGGACAAAACATAACAAAGTACATAAAACCAAGCATGGAACATCAAAAATTATAGATACATTAGCAACGTATCAACATCCCCAAGCTTAACTCCTGCTCGTCCTCGAGTAGGTAAGTGATAAAAAGAAAGAATAATTTTTGAGGTGACGTGCACCATCATAAGCTTGATCAAAGTATTTGTAAAACATTCAAAGCTGGGATCGTAGTACTTCAATCATAGCATGAAAGACAAAGTTCTGGCAATAAGACAAAGAAACTATGTTGCAACATGAAAAAGCACAAACAAAAGATTCATGAATAACAATGCTTTGCAAGACGTTTGTTTCTTTCACATAAAGAAAACATAGCATAATAGTATTCAACTTGTCCCTCATAGAGTAGCAAATATAAATGCATAGGACACCTTTAAAGTTCATAAGAGTGACTAGATACAAATAGTTTAAAACAAGCAATATCAAGTTATGCATCAATCAACAAGTCTTGGGACAATGCATATAGAACTAAGAATGGCCACTATGCTCTCAAAGTAGGTGCATACAGAGAGAAGGTGGAGACTCAATATATAAGTGGAAGAAAGGCCTTCATAGAAGGAAGCAGAGATTCAGGTTTCATAAAGAGCTTCCAAAAATTATAGTACTTATAGCTTTCAGCTCTCATTGCCCCTATCATAAGCATCTTGAAGTGATTAAGGTTAAAGTGAACAAACTATGGTGTATATGCTTGACGAAGTATAAGTTAGGAATCTCATGTCCCTTGAATACGAGGGCCACTCCTCATGCTACTCAAGTTTAGTCACCGATAAGTTCTTGTCATCGTAAGTACATGTGTATCATAGAGAACCGCCAATGGGGTGCCCCTTGACCGATGATACGGAAGAATCTCCATATCAAAATGACAAGGCAAGCAAACAACGAGCATCTCAGCAATCTTCTTATTTACCATGGGAATATGGTGCTTTTTTCTCTCTTTCCTCTTTTCATATCTCTTTTTTTTCTCTTTCTCTTTTTCCTCAATATAGGACTTTTTTTATAAGAAGAATGCTTCATAGACAACTCATTATGGTTACGCTGCAGGTTTCCACCATGTCAGCATGGATTAGACCAGCGGCCCAGGTGTTTCTCTAACACATATACATAACTCCATTGACTTACAAGCTCCCCTTTCATTTCACACCGACGACATCCATAGACAAAAGAGGATGATATCAACTAGGTACAAAGTACCTGTGCAATGTTGAAAGTGTTCCCCATGACAGCATGGTTCTGCTAATCCCCAACAAATAAGTGCAAGCATATACAACATAGACGACACAATGGTTCAAGTTTATTAAGGGCAAGAAAAGTAAAGTGTGCCATCAAGTTCGTGAGAGCTTTAATCACTAGTTTTCTCATAACAAGTTTAATTTGGAAGATAAAAAAAAGCATGAATATACTTGGAATAGAATAAGCTAATAGGTAGGTATGGTGGACTCTTTGGAATAACTTGGTTTAGGGAGTTGGATGCATGAGTAGGACTCATACTTGGTTATGGAGGCTAGCAAAAGACTGGGAGCGACAAACTAAGAGAGCAATAATGGCCATAATCATGCAGAGCGACAAAACATCATTGATCAAAGCATAAAGTGATACTACAAGTTGAAAACTAAAGGATCATAAAGGCTATGGTGACTTGAGATAGTCATAACATGGTGTGAGCATGTGCCAAGTCAACCCAAATAAAGCATCAAAGGAGAATACCACAATACCATGCTTTAATATGCTAAAACAACGCATGATTCTTCAAAGGCACATGAAGCAATCTCAATTGTTTATAACAAGTCATGCTACAGCAAAGAATACTAAACATAAATCCAAAACAATATCAAGCATGGCATAACCAAGCATAGGCCACAGTCAAAAACAAACTCTCTTTACCACTTAAGCATGAATTTTGCTACTCTTTTCCAAACCAAACCAAACTATTTGAAAACCAATGTGTGAAAGAGGGGGTCCAACCAATTTATTCAGAAAACTAAGCAAACAAAAAACCAAACAAAAACGAAAAAGAAGACGCTCCAAGAACAACACAACTGTGCATGAAACAATAAAAATGAAGCGTTTGGAAGAAACCTGGGATTTTTATTGATGAAGAGGGGGATGCCTTGGGCATCCCCAAGCTTTGACGCTTGTACTTCTTGGATATTTCTTGGAGTGACACGTGTGGCATCCCCAATCTTTATCTTTAGTCCATTCTTCATCTCATTACATCATTCTCTCCATACACCTGAAATTTTTCCTTCATACAAAACTTCAGACAATCTTTATTAGCAACATTAGTGCACTCAAGATAATAAGTCTTTAGGTTCAGTTCCAACACCAACAAAACTTCCAATTAAACACAATCTACTGTAGCACTTCCCTCAAAAAGCTCAATTCCCCAAACGAACTCAAAAAGGAACCAACAAGAAGCAAATGCAGAAAATGGCAGAAATCTGTCAAAACAGACCAGCAGGTAAGGAAGATTTTTTTCAAAGACCTTCTGTTGCTCAAATCAAAAAGTGTTGAACTAACTAAAGTTAGATAACAACCTGGGGCAGAAGCACAACAATTTTCGCCTCAAAAGGACGTATAGATATTTTACACGATTTTTTACGGTGAAGCACAGAAATCTGTTTCGGGACAGCAACTTTCTCAATCATTACTTCTCTCTCATTAGAGGTTACTCTTGACACAAAAAGCAAATAAAAAGGATAAGGATAAGTTAGTACTGAAGCAATAACTTCTAAGACTCATCTAAAACTTTTGGGTTATCTGCCAATAAGTACTTTTTTTAACACCTTTAAGTTACGCATGATAGTTTGAGAAGATGCTCACATAAAAATATGAATTGAAGTAAAAGAGAGCATCAGGAAGCAAATTTAAAGCACATTTAAGTCTAAGCCACTTCCTATGCAAAGGAATCTTGTAAATAAACAAGTCATGAAAGCACAAAATAACAAGCATAGGAAAGCAAAACAAGTGCAATTTCAAGACTTTCAACATAAAGAGGGGAAACTTAATATTATTGAGATACATAAAACCATATTTCCCTCTCTCATAATAACTTTCAGTGGCATCATGAATAAAATTAATAATATAACTATCACATAAAACATTCTTATCATGAGCCACATGCATAAAATAATTAATACTCCCCACATAAACATAGTCATTCTTATTAATTATAGTGGGAGCAAATTCAACAAAATAGCTATCATTATTATTCTCATCACCATAATCATCAAATATAGGAGGCATATTGTAATTATTAATTTTCTCCTCAATAGTAGGTGGACTGAAAATATCATATTCGTCATTGTAATTATCATATATTGGAGGTTTGGTATCATCATAAGCAATAGAATAGCTATCTTCCAAAGCTGGGGAACTAAAAAGATCATTTTTATAAAAACTAGCTTCCCCAAGCTTAGACTTTTCCATAGCATTAGCAATAATGGTGTCCAAAGAATTCATACTAACAACATTTCTATTAGCATGCAAATAAAGTTCCATAGGTTTTTTAATTTTCTCTTCAAACACGTCATGTCCTAACTCAAGATAAATACTATAAAGCTCTCTAATTTTTTTATTGTTTTCCATTAATCCTAACTAGTGAAAACAAGAAACAAAAAGACAAAATTGCAGAATCTAAAGGAAATAACTTCGAGCACTCACACCGGAGGATGTGAGTACCTTTTACCTTACCTCCTCGGCAACGGCGCCAGAAAATAGACGTTTGCCGTGGGAGGTTCTTCTTCTTTAATCCTCCGGTGTGAATGCCTTTTACCTTACCTCCCCGACAACGGCGCCAGAAAATAGCTTGATGTCTACGCACTTCTATTCTTGTAGGCAGTTGTTGGGCCTCTAAGTGTAGAGGTTTGTAGAACCGCAGCAAGTTTCCCTTAAGTGGATTACCCAAGGTTTATCGAACTCAGGGAGGAAGTGGTCAAAGGTATTCCCTCTCAAGCAACCCTGCAATCAAGTTACAAGAAGTCTCTTGTGTCCCCAACACACCCAATACACTTGTCAAGTGTATAGGTGCACTAGTTCGGCGAAGAGATAGTGAAATACAAGTGGTAACGGTGATAGAAAATAGCTTGACGGCGTGGAAAAGACTAAAGTAAAACTGAAATAAAGAAGGAAGCAAGCAAACATGTAACATATCTAATAGCAAACGGTGTCTCAGTGCTAAGAAATAAGGCCTAGGGATCATACTTTCACTAGTGAACACTCTCATATAAATATCTTCTCTTTATGATACTACTCTTAACTACTCTCCGGTTGGACACTCTAATCCATGGTAGGGCTATAACAGCACACCTCAAAGTCCATCTTTCCCATCTAGATAACCCCACACTATCACCTTGAGTACTAGATGGTTCAAACAAACAACACAATTTCATAAAGACATCCAACTCCAAATATAACTCATAACAAGTATTTGTAATCTCTAGCCTAAGTGCCACCATGGTGTGCACACTGTCAACTTCACACACATGGGGAGAGCAGAGATCTATTAAAGCACTTGAGTAGCAAGGTATATCTATAGATTACAAGATCATGATCTCAATAAGATCATGCATAGAGAGAGATGAACACATAGCTACTGTTAGAACCCTTAGCCTCAAGAGAGAACTACTCCCTCCTCATCATGGGAATCAGCAATGGTGATGGAGATGGTGGTGGAGATCGATGGAGATGGCTCCGGGGGCACTTCCCTGTCTCGGCAAGGTGCCAGAACAGAGACTTTCTGTCCCCCGAATCTCTCCTTTGGTGGCGGCGGCGCTGTGGAACTTTTCGTGGATTTCTGATTGACTATCTAGGGTTTTTGCCTCGAGGGGAATATATAAGCGAAGGAGGCAAGGTTGGTGGTCGGCCAGGGGGCCCACACCATGCCCTGGCGCGGCTTGGGGGACCCGTGCCTGGGGGGGTGTGGCCAGGCCCTGGCCCTCCTCCGTCTCGTATTCTGGCTCGGTGAGTCTTCCGGTAAAATAGTAACTTTGGCTTTTGTCCCGTCCAATTCTGAGAATATTTATTTTCTGACTTTCTTGGAACCAAAAACAGCAGAAAACAGGCAACTGGCATTGTGGCATCTTGTTAATAGGTTACCAAGAAATCATAAAAAAAGTACTCCAAAGTGTGGACAAAACATAAGAAAGTAGATAAAACCAAGCATGGAACATCAAAAATTTTAGATACGTTAGCAACGTATCAAATATATACCTTTGTCACTGATGACCTGAGCAACATTTGGTTCAACCAACACATTCCTGAGATGTGTTACGAACCGGTGGAACTCCATTGATTCCGTGTCGCCTCTCATAATGCAAGTCCATCATCCAGCTATCCAGGAAGTATGTAGGCCTCATGTACAATCATGCATGCGCTCCAAGTGGTTGTCGAGTGATGAGTTCTCCTCCATCTTAATGGAGAGGAAGTCTCCCATCAACTCATGCTCCCATATGCGTGCTTGTTCCACGAAATGTGTCCTAAGATGTAGCATTACCGTACGATGGTTGATATCACCCACGAAAGGCCACAGCTCGTCCACCATTCCGAAACGCATTGTAACTGAAATGAAGGAGGCCATCTCCCAATGGAGATAGCGGTCTTCCCGCTGCTCTGGGGTCTCTAGGTCAATGGGCTGATCCAAATCCATCCCGTCGAGTATGTAGTCGACCACGTCATTCTCTCTAAGGAGAACGTGGAGACGCGCAACCCATATAGAGAAGTTTGATCCATCTAATCTGAGCTTCTCTCCTTCTAACCAATCAATCGTCAACAGTAAAGGTGGCATCAGGGAGAACTTTTCTACATTTACAATTGCAAAAAGGAATTTAGACTAAGTTTATAATTAAATGAGTTAATAATAACTCCACTCAGAAACACCTATCCCTATAAGGGTTCCTAGTGATAACACGACCCCTATCAGCCACATCTCCCCCGATCGTCACGGCCATCAATGTGGGTTCAAGGGTGGACGCTAAACGTCGGTCACATCATTCATGCGACTCATGCTCGATCTTTCGACCATCCGTGTTCCGAGGCCATGTCTGCACATGCTAGGCTCACCAACTCAACCTTAGTGTATTTGCTGTGCAACATGGCTTACACCCACTGTATGCGAACGTAGATATGTCGGACACCCATGCCTATACCATGGATCGCCTCATACCGAAGAACTTTCTTGGTGGTGCACACTAAGGGGGAACACAATCGTTGGTAATTTTAACAGGGATCATCTTATTAGGCTACCGTCGAGTATCTAATACTAGCACACAATAAGATATACAAACAATAACATTGAATGTAAATGCGATGTGATATGGTCCTTCACGTTGTGATCTCCATCCGTCATCACCGGATTCCGGCGCCAGGGTTCCAGCGCCGTAGACACATGGGTACCGATGTCATTCCGGCGTGCTAGTCCGTCACCTCCGTGATTATCTACTACTACGTAACATAAGGTAATCACTTTACCTTAGCCACAACCATATCACAAAGCAACGCCCCCTGCAAAACAAAGTTAGATGCCTCTACTTTATCTTTGCATGTTTTACGTGGTTGAATGGGCTTTCGCACAAGAACCGTTCTTACCTACGAACTTTCAGCACAACGCTGATCAAGTAGTTGTCTCTACTACACCCCCTTTCGGGGCCCTCTGTTGCAAATGGTATACCAACTAATGCGAGAGAGACAGACACCCCCCTAAGCCACTTTATATGGTACAAGCCGCATGTCAAGCGTGGACCAGTCTTGCGAATGAACGCGTAAAGTCGGTTGGGGGCCGCTTCATCAAGCATTATTGCGGTATACACAAGTACACGTGGGAGGGTAACAACTAAAATATCAATGCCCACACGCTACATCTCGTGTGTTCTACCCGTACTAGCATTACTACGCATAGATCTAGCTCTGATACCACTGTTGGGGTTCCGCATATGAAAACAATAATTTTTACACTACGCCCATGAACCCCTGATGCTGCCAGGACCTATCTATTAGTAATGCAGTAACTGGAGGGGCTTTTCGTGAACTTACCCTTGAAGACCGAAAAGCGTTGTCAACGCTCAGGAGAGTGTGGTTGATGTAGACAAGCCGAAGCCAACCTCAAGGTCGTGATGAAGTCCTCGTGCTCCAATGGCTCCAACGACTTGAGTGCCTCAAGTGAGAGACACTAAATAATAATACATTATGAACATTAAGGTTAACTACTTTACAAATACTATTGTAGATGTCTCATGCTACCTTCAACTTTGGCCCCTTCCTTGATAAAAAAAGATCAAAACTAATGGGACGAACTTCATTGCATGGTCCCACAATTTAAGGATTGTCCTTGTTCCCCAGAAGCTCTCCTACATACTTGATGCTGCTATAGGTGACCAACCCGCTACTACTACCTCTCAGGATGATAAAAATGTTTATGAGCTGAAGGCAGATGATAATGCATGTGGCCAGACTCCATAGTGGCAAGCTCTACGCCATGGAGGCCAACCTACAGAAGTGCTTTGAGAACAAGAGCGCCTTTGAGATCATCATTGATCTCAAGGCCATCTTGTGCCCTAGGCCCGGTCTGAGAAGTATGAGGTTTTGAACCTCTTCTTCTTGGCTAAGATGGAGGAGCATAGCAGCTTGAGCGAGCATGTAGTCAAAATTTCTGGCTATGTTCAATGCCCGAACGACCTTGATTGCAAAATCAACGATGAGCTGGCGATTGATATGGTGTTGCAGTGTCTGTCCCCTAGCTACAAGAGCTTCATGCTGAACTACAACATGCAGGGTATGACTAAAACTCTGTCTGAGTTGTTCACCATGCTCAAGCGCACTGAGGTAGAAATCAGGAAGGAGCACACCATCTTGATGGTCAACAAGTCCATTGACTTCAAGAAGTCATGAAGAAAGGCAAGGAAAAGAAGTATAAACCCAAGAGGTACGGCAAAACTATTGCCTCTTCCTCCAAGGCACCCAAGTCCAAGCCCGGCGCCACATTCTTCTACTGCAAGGGTGAGGCTCACTAGAAGTGTAACTGCCCCAAATACCTAGATGATAAGAAGGCGGAAAGATCGTTTCCAAAGAGAAAGGTATATATGATATACATGTTATTGATGTTTTCCTCACTAGTGCCAGGAGCAACACCTGGATATTTGATACCGGTTGTGTTGCTCATATATGTAACCCTCAACAGGAGTTGCAGAATAAGCGGCACCTAGTGAAGGATGAGGTGATGATGCGCGTCGACAATGGCAACCAAATTGAAGTCATGGCCGTCGACAACCTCCCTCTTCATCTCCCTTCGGGATTAGTTTTGAATTTGAATAATTGTTACTATGTACCGACTTTGAGAATGAATATTGTCACTGGGTCTTGCTTATTGCAAGACCGTTATTCGTTTAAATCAGAGACAAGTGGTTGTTCTATTTATATTAATAATGTGTTTTATGCTCATGCATGATAAAGGAAAGGTTTATTCTTATTGAATCTTGATTGTGAGGATACACATATCCATAGCATAGATGTCAAGCGATCCAAGCATGATAGCGATAATTCCATGTACATGTGGCATTACTGTCTAGGTCACATGAGCGTGAAATGCATGAAGTAGCTCCATTATGATGTACTTCTAGAAACGTTGGATTTTGAATCCCTCTATAGATGTGTACCGTGCCTCATGGGCAAAATGACCAATACGTCGTTCAATGGTATGATGGAACAGACTGCAGACCTATTGGGAATCATACATTCTGATGTATGCGGACCAATGATCGTATCCATGCACAATGGTTATCGTTATTTTGTCACCGTCACTGATGATTTGAGTAGATACGGGTATATCTACTTAATGAAGTACAAGATTTAAACCTTTGAATAGTTCAAGGAATTTCAGAGTGAAGTTGAGAATCAACTCAACAAGAAGATCAAGCACCTTCGTACTGATTGAGGGGGGTGAGTATTTGAGTTACGAGTTTGGCACACATCTGAAGGCTTGTGGCATTGTACCACAAGTTACGCCGGCTGGAACACCATAGCGTAATGGTGTATCCGAGCGACGTAATCGCATCCTATTGGATATCACACAGTCTATAATGTATCTCATTTACTTATCTGTATCTTTCTGGGGATATGCACTTGAGACTGTTGCATTCATTTTAAATAGAGTGCCATCCAAATCCGTGAAGACAACGACATATGAATCATGGCATGGAACTAAGCCAAAGTTGTCTTTCCTGAAGGTTTTGGGATGTGAGGCTTACATTAAGAAACTACAACCTGAAAAACTCGAACCTAAATCGGGAAAATGCATCTTTGCAGGATATCCAAAGGATACTATTGGATATACCTTCTACAACCAAGCTAAGGGCAAAATGTTTGTCGCAAAGAATGATACCTTACTCGACAAAGAGTTTCTTGCGAAAGGTGTGAGCGGAAGGAAGGTAGAACTCGATGAGATCATCGACCCTGATCTTCAAATACCGAGTGTCGCAACGGAAGCTAATCCGGAGCCACCCTTATCAATTGAAGTGGGAGCAAATGATGATGATCATGAACCTCATTGAAAGAGCATGTGGGCCCCCATGTGTAGTTTTGGTAATTAATGACAATCTCTATGGACTAATGTTTGCATTGAGTTGCACTTGTAGGAGTTGTCCATTGGTTTTGCGTGGACCATGTGTTGGTTTCAAGGTGGAAGAAATGAAGAATAAGAAGGATTGTCCAAGGGCCTTGGGCCTTTTTGGAGTCATATGAGTGGTCATGGATCGAAGAAGACAAGGTCAAAGAAGAGGCTACCCCCATGGTGTAATGGGGAGCATATGCCATGTCTTCATCAAGCGAGTGCATGCAAGAGAAATTAAGAAATGTGTTCGTCTTGAGAAGGACAAGATCGTCTACATCGTGATATAGTGGTTTGCTCAAGGCAAAGGTAATCTTGATAGGTTTTCCCTTTTGTCGGTCTCATGTTGGTAGTTGGGAGACCCAGTTTAGGATAGATAAATGTACTATCAAGAGGGGCTCTCGAGTGAGTAGCTCGATCATATCTTTCGGAGAGATCTCAAACCTTTGCATTCTTAGCATCATCTTTCTTGGTTGTATTTTTTGCCAAATCTGACCTTTTTGTGAAACTTCAACCGAATCTAGGGTCGGCGCCATTTTAAATGGAGCAAAAGTTATACAGGTCAGTGCCAACACGTGAGAACAGGGGGACAACCTAGGGAGGTTGGCGCCGTTTTAAATGGAGCCGACATCGGTGCTGTTTTAAATGGAGCAGACCTCCTTCGGTTTGGTTTTCTGATGTGTTGGCACCGACATTTGCAACTTCGGCTCCATTTAAAATGGCGCCGACCCCAGGGGTCAGATTCCAAATTAGTTTCGAGGAGGGGTCAGATTCGGTTGAAGTTTTTAGATTTGGGCAGATCTGGCAAAAAAAACTTTGTTGGTCCTATTCATGTGAGGTTATAGAGCTTGTGGTAATCTTCATAATAAGCTCTTGTTCATCAAAATCGTATCTTCCTTTTATATCTTGTTGTGATTTTTTCTTGGAGGTTTTCCGGATTCTCACCAAGTGAGGTATCTCACATTATAATACTTGATACATTTTCACTTGGTGGTACCCAATGTTTCCAACAAAATTGGGTAGCTCTTGTTGTTCTCTTTCCAACAAAATTGTTTTCGGGTCAATCGGAGTTTCCCTAGCTCAAGTTATCGTTGTTTCATTATTTCCAATATTTGAGGGGAAATTAGAGGAGATCTAGATCTACAATTTGACCAAACCAAATAATCTCTTTGTGAGTGATTCTTTGAGATCTATATCTTGGGGATTTTATGTTCTCCTTGTGTTCTTCCTCTCTTGTTCCCCCAATTTATTTAGTAGCTTTGTTGGAACTTGAGAGTGAAGTATTGGAGCATATTTGTGGTGTTCTCTCCATTTGCATTAGGTGCATCGGTTTGTGTTCTCTTCGGAGGATTTGCTTGGTGAAATCAAGAATCTAGTCCCTCTTGGGTTCTTGGAACCCTAGACGGTTGTGTGGCCTTTATGGCATGTTTTTGGGGCCTTCAATTAAGTTGTGAAGCTCTCCCCAAGATTGAGGCATTGGTGGCGATTATTGGGAGCCTCCAATTAAGTTGTGGAGATAGCCCCAATCTTGTACGGGTTTGGTGACCGCCCTCAAGTGTCCCATAGTGGAACGGGTGCTTGCCGCATGGTGGGTTCTCGGGAGAATAGGGTGAGGCCTCTTGTGGCGTTGGTGGTCTTAGTACCGCCCACCCCTCCAATGAGACGTACTCCTTTGTTGTGAGGAACTCGGTAAAATATCATCATCCCCGCGTGCCTCGGTTATTTCTATACCCGAGCTCTTTACTTATGCACTTTACATTGTAATAGCCTTCGTGCTTGAAGTATTCTATATTGCTATCACTTTGTTGCTTGTCTTGCTTAGCATAAGTTGTTGGTGCACATAGGTGAACCTTAGTATATCTAGGCTTTGTGCTTGACAAAAGAAAACGCTAGTTTTATTCCTCCATTGTTAATCCCATCTCGTAAAAGTTTTAAACCTCCTATTCACCCTCCCCCTCTAGGCAACATCCGTGATCTTTCACTCATGATGAGATAGCTATCGAGCCATCCAGGTTAATAAGAAACATGCTACTCCTAAATGGTAAAGTTATCTTGTGAACATGGTCATGACTGTGGAACATGATAAACCTGCAACCTACATGGAAGAAATGGAAGGCCCTGAACCCGAGAAATAGCGAATAGCCATGGAATCGGAAATGAAGTCCATGTATGACAACCACATATGGACTTTGGTGGACATTCTCGAAGGCCGAAAGGCTGTCAAGAATAAATGGATCTTTAAGAAAAAGATGGACGCTGACAGCGACATCACCATATACAAATCTCGACTTGTCGCAAAAGGTTTCCGACAAATTCAAGGAATTGCCTATGAAGATACATTCTCTCTCGTAGCAAAGTTGAAGTCTATTCGGATTCTACTAGGAGTTGCTGCACATTTCGATTACAGAATATGGCAGGTGGATGTAAAAACCGCCTTCTTGAATGGCAACATTGTGGAAGAGTTGTATATGATGCAACCAAAGGGTTTTGTCAATCCATAGGATGCTGGTAAAGTATGCAAACTCCAGAGGTCCATTTATGGACTGAAGCAAGCATCTCGGAGTTGGAATCTTTGATTTGATGAAGTCATCAAAAGTTTTGAATTTTTCCAAAACGCATAAGAGACCTGTATATATATAAGTGACCAAGAGCTTAGTGGCATTCCTGGTACTATGTGTGGATGACATATTTGTTGATAGGGAATGACGTGAATCTTTTAAATAGGGTGAAAGAGTATTTAAATAGTAAATTCTCCATGAAGGACATGGGTGAAGATGCCTACATATTAGGCATTAAGATCTATAGAGATAGATCAAAACGTATGCTGTCTCTTAGTCAGAGCACTTACTGGAAAAGATACTAAAGCATTTCAGAATGGATCCGTCAAAAAAAGGTCCATTGCTGGTCATAAAAGGGAACAAGTTGAGTGTGACTCAGTTCCTAGAAATGGAACGTGAAAAGTAAGAAATCAGAGGCGTTCCCTATGTCTCGGCCATTGGCTCCATCATGTAGGCCATGCTGAGCACTAGACCAGATGTAGCCTTGGCTCTTAGCTTGACAAGCCATTTCCAAAGCAATCTTGGGTTGGTTCATTGGAATGCAGTTAATAATATCCTCAAGTACTTGAGAAGAACTAAGGATATGCTTCTAGTCTTTGGACGACGTGAAGAAGAACTTTCCATAACAGGTTATGGGATCCAAAGCTTCTGCACTGATCCAGATGACTCAAAGTCTCAAACAGGGTACATGTTCATGGTTAATGGTGGTGCAGTGAGCTGGAGGAGCGGGAAGCAAAGCTCGGTGGCTCAATCTACAATCAAGCTGTTTGGATGAATAAATTCATCACGGAAATTGGAGTGTTCCCAAGAACGCAAGACCATGTGTGCATCTACTACGACAACATGGGGGCCATTACGAATGCGAAGAACGATAGGTTCCACTCCACGGTCAAGCACATACTCCGACATCACCATGTAGAATTCGTTGCTGAGGAAACATTAGAATTTGTAAAGTACATACATATGTGAATGTAGTTGATCCATTCACTAAGCCTTCTTCCATAGAAAAAGCATGATCAACACCGGGATGCTATTGGTGTTAGATTATTGCCTATTGTAAACTAGTGTAATTATACTCTAGTGCAAGTGGGAGACTGAAGGAGATATGCCCTAGAGGCCAATAAATAAAGTGGTTTTATTGTTATATCTCTAAATGTTCATAATAGTTTTGTATCATGCTATATCTGTATTAAGAGAAAACATTAATACAGGTGTGGTGTATAAACAACCAGGTCCATAGTATCCTCTAGTACTAGTTCATTTGGTAGATGATGATCGAGGTTTCCCGATCATGGACTTGACATAAAAAAGACAGTTAACAACGAGGTCACTTAATGAAGTGATAGAAACACTCGGCCGTAGAATTGCAATGTGATCCTATCACAATTTTCAATGTTGTGATATCTAGCAAAGTGTAGTAACTTAATCCTTCGACCGTGAGATCATGTTTAATCACTATCTCCCGCGGCTGCCTTGATCACATCAACCATCAGGTCTGTAACTGGGTGACCATAAAGGTGTGTTTCAGGTATTCCAGAGGAATAGTTGAGGCATATGATCGAGATCGGGATTTGCCTATCTGAGTGATGGATAAATACTCAGGGGCCACTCAGTGAGATCACGTCAATGATCTTGCAAGCAAGTGACTAGGTCACAGGGATGTGATAACATAGGAACGAGTAAAAGTGTTTGTCGGTAACAAGATCAACTGTATACAGATACATGAGATCAGGTCTTGGACAAACTAGGTATCGTTGTGCAAAGGGAATAAGACTCGACATTTACAAGGTTCAAGCAAACAAACAAATTCATGGAATATGGAGGGATCACCATGTGTTTCCAGATACCGCTGATGATCATATGATCGGGAAGAAGTCTCCTTCATAAATAAACATTCCTGAACCGTAAGGGTGTCAAACTTAAGGGTAATCAACGTTGCGGGTTGATCTTCTACCGATAGAGAAATAGGAAGAGAGAACCGGAATTGTTCCGGAGAGATACTGAAATGTTCGGAATACATTCAAAAGGATATTTGATTGAGAGGAATTAAATAAAGTATATTTCATATTCAATTGTGAATTAATATTAAATATAATTATTTAAATAAAATAAATAGGGAAAACTTGCCCACATGGACCCTCCCTAGGAGGGAGGATGCCCAAGAGGGGAGAGGTGGCGGCCCAAGTGGGCCAAGGCGCCATGCTGGGGGCACCCACCCCGCCGGCCACTGATGGCTCAAAATATATCGAGCTCATTGGGAACCCCAAGAGGAAGGTATGATGAGCACATCATCAAGTTTTCTCTCAGTTATGAAACCAAGGTTATCGAACCAATATGACCAAGGAAACAACTCCAAGGTGTTATTTCCAGCTTGCAATCCTAAACAACACAACCATAGAACTTTGCCCCAACTTACAGTGAGGTTGTCAATCTCACTAGTTTTGCTGAAAACAAAGGATTAAACGTATTGTGTGGAAGATATTAATTGCTTGCAGAAAGTAAATAGTAAACATTAAATAGTAGATGGTAGATTGATGGTAAAAGAATGACCGGGGTCCATAGTTCACTAGAGGTGATTCTCCTTAAGATAGATGACATGTTGGGTGAACAAATTAAGCGGGCCAACTAACAGACACCGAGAAAGCATACATGCATATACTAATCATCTTGACTCCTATGAGATTTGATTGGGCATTACAACATTATACATAGACCGTAATCCAACTGCATCTATGACTAATAATCCACCTTCAGGTTATCATCTGAACCCCCTCCAGTATTAAGTTGCAAGCAACAGATAATTGCATTAAGCAAAGTGTGTAAATTAAACAATACAGTTGTCCCATGGACAAAGGGTTGATGTTTTCTCCCTGGTAGCAACAACACGTCTAGTACCTTAGAGATTCCTGTCACTTCCCCAGATTACTAGAGGCATGAACCCACTATCGAGCATAAATACTCCCTCTTGGAGTTGCTAGCATCTACTTGGCCAAGATAGCTACTAACAACGGAAATCATGCAAGGTCACAAATAACATAGACATGATAGAATCAATAATCAATCTGAAATAGCATCTCAATATCCATCGGATCCCCGCAAACACAACATGTAAGATTACAAATAAATGATCTTGATCATGAAACGGAGCTCACAAGATCTAAACATGATAGCACAAAGGAGGAGAACCAACCATCTAGCTACTACATGGACCCGTAGTCCAAGGATGAACTACTCATGCATCACACCGGAGACAGTCATGGTGATGAAGAAGGCCTCCAGGGTGATCTCTCCCCTCCAGAAGGGTGCCAGGAAGAGCTTCAGATGCCTCCCGATCTAGGGATGGAGATGGTGGCGGCTATAGACTCTTTCGTGGAATCTTTATCGGGCCCTTAGGGTTTTCGTCCTGGGAGGCTTTTATAGGCGGAAGGGCTAGGTCGGTGGAGCACCAGGGGCCCACACCCCCTGGTGGCGTGCCCCCCAGGCCGTGCCACCACCAGGTGTGGCCGCCCTGGTGCGCCACTTCGTCTCCCCTCCGGACTCCGTGTTGCTTCGGGTAAAATATTGACTTTGGCTTTTGTCCGGTCCAATTCCGAGAATATTTCCTTACTAGCTTTTCTGAAACCAAAAACAGCAGAAAACAGGCAACTGGCATTGTGGCATCTTGTTAATAGGTTAGTTTTAGAAAATGTGTAAAAATACTCCAAAGTGTGGACAAAACATAACAAAGTAGATATAAAACAAGCATGGAACATCAAAAATTATAGATACGTTTACGACGTATCAACATCCCCAAGATTAACTCCTGCTCGTCCTTGAGTAGGTAAGTGATAAAAAAGAATAATTTTTTGAGGTGACATGCACCATCACAATCTTGATCAAGGTATTTGTAAAACATTGATAGATGGGATCATAGTACTCTAACATAGACATGAAAGATATAGTTCTAACAATAAGACATAGCAACTATGTTGTAACATGAAAAGGTACAAACAAAAGATTCATGAATAACAATGCTTTGAAAGACGTTTGTTTGTTTCACATATAGAAAACATAATGAGAATGGTATTCAGCTTGTCCCTCATAGTGTGGCAAAACATAATGCACATTAAACTAAGAATGACCACTATGCTCTCTCAATATGCACATAAAGATAGAAGATGGAGACTCAACATAAAAGTAAAAGAACGGCCCTTCATAGAAGGAAGCAGGGATTCAAGTTTCATAAAAAGCTTCCAAAAATTATGGTACTTATTAGCTTTCAGCTCTCATTACCCCTATCATAAGCATCTTTAGGTGATTAAGGTTAAAGTGAACAAATATGTGGATATGCCTGACAAGTTATAAGCTGAAAATCTCATGCCCCTTACTTACGAGTACCGAACCTCATGCTGCTCAACTTTAGTCACGGGTAAGTTCTTGTCATTGTAAGTACATGTGTATCATAGAGAACCGCCAACGGGGTACCCCTTGCCCGATGATACAGAAGCTTTCCCATATCAAAATGACAAGGAAAGCAGACAATGAGCATCTCAGTGATCTTTTTGTAAGCTATTTGCATAGGGTTTTCCCTTTTTTTTTCTTTTTTTAGGATGCTTCACAGATTTCTCACTATGGTTATGCTGCATGTTTCCACATTGATTAGGCATGACTTAGACTAGCCGCCCAAACGTTTCTCTAACACATATACAAACTCCATGGGCCTTACAAGCTCCCCTTTCATTTCACACCGTCGGGATCCATAAGCAAAAGAACATGATATCAACTAAATAAAGTGCAATGTTGAAAGTGTTCCCCATGGTAACATGGTTCTGCTAATTCACAACTTACAAAATGCAAGCATATATGCAACATAGATGGGCACCATGGTTCAAGTTTATTAAGTGCAAGAAGTTAAAGTGTGCCATCAAGTTCGTGAGAGCTTTAATCACTAATTTTCACATAACAAGTTTAATTTGGAAGGTAGATAAAAATATGAATATACTTGGAATAGAAATAATGCTAATAGGTAGGTATGGTGGACTCTTTGGAATAACTTGGTTTTATTTGGAGTTGGATGCATGAGTGGAACTCATACTTGGTACATGTGGAGGCTAGCAAAAGACTGGGAGCGACCAACTAAGAGAGCAATAATGGCCATAATCATGCAAAGCGACAAAGCCTTATTAATTAAAGCATAAAGTGATATTACAAGTCGAAAACTAAATGATCATAGAGGCTATGGTGACTTGGTATAGTCTTAACATGGTATGAGCATGTACCAAGTCAACCCAAATAAAGCATCAAAGGAGAATACCACAATATTATGCTTTTATATGCTAAAACAACGCATGATTCTTTGAAGGCACATTAAGCAATCTCAATTGTTTGTAAAAAGTAATGCTACAACATTAATCACTAAGCATAAAGTCAAAGCAATGTCAAACATGACAAGATAAAGTCTAGGCCACAGTCAAAATAAGACTCCTTTGTTCCACTTATAAGCATGAACTTTCCTACTCTTTTCCAATCCAAATCAACTTATTTGAAACTATGTGTGAATGCGGGGGTCCAACCAATTTATTTAAGCAAACTAAGCAAACAAAAACTAAAAACAAAAACAAAGATGCTCCAAGAACAACATAGTTGTGCATGAAACAATAAAATTGAAGTGTTTGGAAGAAAACCTGAGTTTTTTATTGATGAAGAAGGGGATGCCTTGGGCATCCCCAAGCTTTGACGCTTGTACTTCTTGAATATTTCTTCGGGTGACACGGGTGGCATCCCCAAGCTTGAGCTTTGTCAATACTTCATCTTATCACATTATTCTTCCCTACACTTTAAGATTTCCTTCATACAAAACTTCACACAATCTTCATTAGCAACATTAGTGTACTCAAGATAATAAGTCTTTAGGTTCAGTTTCAACAGAAGTAAAACTTCCACTAAAAAACAAGCTACTGTAGCAATTCCTTTTAATAGTTCAAGAAATTTCACAAGAACTCAAAGAGAAAGATATTAAGAGGCAAATGCAAATAATGGTAGAAATCTATCAAAACAGACCAGCAGGTAAAAATCGATTTTTTCGAAGACCTTCTGTTGCTCAAATCGAAAAGTGTTAAACTAACGAAAGTTGTCTAAAAACCTGGGGCAGAAGCACAAAAATTGCAGCTCAATCGGACATATAGAGATGTTTCACGAATTTTTACAGCGAAGCACAAAAATCTGTTTCGGGACAACAACTTTCCCAAGCATTATTTCTCTCTTATTAGAGGTTATTCTTGGCACAAAATCCACACAAAAAGGATAAGGAGAGGTTATTACAGAGGCAATAACTTCCAAGACTCAACAAAATTTATTGACTAAAAATTTGGGTTATCCCAATAAGTGTTTTTCTTTAATGCCTTTGAGCTAGGCATAAAAAGCAAGAATCAAGTATTCTCAAATGAAGAAGCATTAAGATCAAATTTTGTTTTAATAGGAGAGGCAAAAGGAATCTTCTCTCTCTTCTTAGGGAAGTGTTTTTTACCTTTATTGAGTGGGAATTGATATTTAATGGTGCCTTCTTTCATATCAATAATGGCACCAACAATTCTAAGAAAAGGTCTTCCCAAAATAATAGGACAAGAAGCATTGCATTCAACATCCAAAACTTAGAAATCAATGGGGACATAGGTATTTTTAACCATAATAAGAACATCATTAATACTCCCCATGAGTTTCTTTTTAGCATTATCATCAAGTTGGACATCTAAATAACAATCTTCCAATGGTGGTAAATCAAGCATTTCATAAATCTTTCTAGGAATAATAGAAACACTACTATCAAGATCACATAAAGCTTTGAGATCAAATTCATTTATTTTCATATTAATGATGGGTTCCCAACCATCTTCTAATTTCATAGGGATACAAGCTTTATGTTTCACCTTTTCTTCTTTAATTTTTATGAGAGCATCAGTAATGTGTTTTGTAAAGGCCATATTCATAGCACTAGCATTAGGACTTTTAGCAAGCTTTTGTAGGAACATAATTACTTCAGAGATATTGCAACCATCAACATCAAAATCATAATTACCATCCAAGGTTGTAGAGCTACTATTTCCCATATTTCGAAGAATTTCAGCATTTTTATTAGAGAAGGTTCCATTGGTTTTAGGCATTTTTGCAAAAGGAATGGGGACTTCATGTGGTTTGCTAGCATCAACATTAGTGGTGGTGATAGTACAAATATTACTATTTCCCACTTAGCATGCAATTCAGCTAACAGTCTAACATTTTCATCAATTCTAACTTGTATGGCATTAGTAGCAGCAAATGGATTTTCAATAGTTTTAGGTTTAGCAGCCATTTTATTAATCAAAGAAAATTGTGCTTCAGACAACGATGATATATTTCTTTCAGCATTCGAAAGTTTTAATTGTAAACTAGGAATTTCCCTATTTAAGCTCTCAAGTTGATGACTAATATTTTTCAAAATAGTAGATTGTTCCTCCATGGTTTTAGTAAATAATTTATTCTGCTCATATTGAATTTACATGAAGTTTTTAGTGGCTCTTTCAACTTCTAAAATTCTTTCCTCACTAGGCATTCCAGATTTACCATGATAACTATAAGTATTATTAGGAGGGTAAGGCCTATAATTGTTATTACCATAAGCATTGTTGCCAAAATTATTATTTCTAATAAAGTTCACATCAACTTGCTCTTCTTGAGCAACCAAAGAGGCTAAGGGAACATGATTTGGATCAATATGAGCTTTCCCATTAACAAGCATAGACATAATAACATCAATTTTATCACTCAAGGAAGACGTTTCTTCAACTGAATTTACCTTCTTACCTTGTGGAGCTCTCTCAGTGTGCCATTCAGAATAGTTAACCATCATATTATCAAGGAGCTTTGTTGCAGCACCCAAAGTAATGGTCATAAAGGTACCTCCAGCAGCAGAATCCAACAGATTTCTTAAAGAATAATTCAGTCCTCCATAAAAGGTTTGGATAATCATCCAAACAGTCAGTCCATGAGTGGGACAATTCTTTACCAAAGATTTCATTCTGTCCCAAGCTTGAGCAACATGTTCATTATCAGATTGTTTAAATTTCATTATTTCACTTCTCATAGATATAATGTTAGCAGGAGGATAATATTTTCCAATGAAAGCATCTTTGCATTTAGCCCAAGAATCAATACTATTTCTAGTTAGGGATAGCAACCATTCTTTAGATTTTCCTCTCAAAGAGAAAGGAAACAATTTAAGCTTAATAATATCTCCATCTATATCCCTATGTTTTTGCATCTCACAAAGTTCAACAAAGTTATTAAGGTGAGCAGCAGCATCTTCAGTACCAACACCAGAAAATTGTTCTTTCATAACAAGATTGAGCAAAGCAGGTTTAATTTCAAAGAAAGTAGCTTTAGGAACAGGTGGAGCGATAGGTGTGCACATGAAATCATTGTTGTTGGTGCTAGTGAAGTCTCACAACTTAGTGTTTTCAACAGTAGTCATATTTTTGTGTTTTTAATATAAACAAGCAAACTAGTACAACTAATTTTTGTGTGTTTTTGATAAAAGAAACAAGCAAACAAAGCAAAAATAAACTAAGCAAAACAAAAAACAAAGTAAAGCGATTGGTTATGAAGGACTCCCCTCGTGAAGCTGTCCTTGACTCCCTGGCAACGGCGCCAGAAAAAAGGCTTGATGGCTCAAAATATATCGAGCTCATTGGGAACCCCAAGAGGAAGGTATGATGAGCACATCATCAAGTTTTCTCTCAGTTATGAAACCAAGGTTATCGAACCAATATGAGCAAGGAAACAACCCCAAGGTGTTGTTTCCAGCTTGCAATCCTACACAACACAACCATAGAACTTTGCCCCAACTTACACTGAGGTTGTCAATCTCACTAGTTTTGCTGAAAACAAAGGATTAAACGTATTGTGTGGAAGATAGTAATTGCTTGCAGAAAGTAAATAGTAAATAGTAAATATTAGATGGTAGATTGATGGTAAAAGAATGGACCAGGGTCCATAGTTCACTAGAGGTGATTCTCCTTAAGATAGATGACATGTTGGGTGAACAAATTACAGTGGGCCAATTAACAGATACCGAGAAAGCATACATGCATATACTAATCATCTTGACTCCTATGAGATTTGATTGGGCATTACAATAGTATACATAGACAGTAATCCAACTGCATCGATGACTAATAATCCACCTTCAGGTTATCATCCGAACCCCCTCCAGTATTAAGTTGGAAGAAATAGATAATTGCATTAAGCAAAGTGTGTAAAGTAAACAATATGATTGTCCCATGGACAAAGGATTGCTGTTTTCTCCCTAGTAGCAACAGCACATCTAGTACCTTAGAGATTCCTGTCACTTCCCCAGATTACTAGAGGCATGAACCCATTATCGAGCATAAATACTCCCTCTTGGAGTTTCTAGCATCTACTTGGCCAAGACAACAAAAAGCATGCAAGCTCATAAATAACATAGACATGATAGAATCAATAATCCAATAGCATCTCAATATCCATCGGATCCCTGCAAACACAACATGTAAGATTACAAATAGATGATCTTGATCATGAACGGAGCTCACAAGATCTAAACATGATAGCACAAAGGAGGAGAACCAACCATCTAGCTACTATATGGACCCGTAGTCCAGGGATGAATTACTCACGCATCACACCGGAGGCAGTCATGGTGATGAAGAAGGCCTCCAGGGTGATCTCTCCCCTCTGGCAGGGTGTCGGGAAGAGCTTCAGATCCCTCCCGATCTAGGGATGGAGATGGCGGCGGCCACAGACTCTTTCGTGAAATTTTTATCAGGCCCTTAGGGTTTTCGTCCCGGGAGGCTTTTATAGGCGGAAGGGCTAGGTCGGTGGAGCACCAGGGGCCCACACCCCCTGGTGGCGCACCCCTAGGCCGCAACGCCACCAGGTGTGGCCGCTTTGGTGCGCCACTTCGTCTCTCCTCCGGACTCCGTTGCTTCAGGTAAAATATTGACTTTGGCTTTTGTCTGGTCCAATTCCGAGAATATTTCCTTACTAGCTTTTCTGAAAACAAAAATAGCAGAAAACAGGCAACTGGCACTGTGGCATCTTGTTAATAGGTTAGTTCTAGAAAATGTGTAAAAATACTCCAAAGTGTGGACAAAACATAAGAAAGTCGATATAAAACAAGCATGGAACATCAAAAATTATAGATACGTTTACGACGTATCAGCCACCCTAGGTGGGCTTAGCACATAGGTGGGCCCCACCCCACCACCGACAGCCAGCCCTGCCACCTCCTACAAGTGTTTAGTCCCACCCCCGAGACATGGAGGGTGGGAGTACCCCAGTTTTTCCTATATATAGTGGTGCCATTCAACCTAATTCCTCAATCAATAAATCCAATTGGCATTAGCAATTCTCTCTCTCCCTTCCTCTCTCCCTCTCAATGTGTTCCCAAGTTAGGAACATGCTACACGAGGTAGAGGTGTATCCACCTAGTGCATGTTGTCATGCCGCTAGAAGCGGTCCGGATCTTCTTCTTCCACTGCCTTGCTGGAGCGGGGCCCGAGAGACATTGTTTACTTTGTACGCGTGTAAAACTCGAAGATAAAAGGGTAGTTTATCCTCTATTGTTTTTGGTTGACAATGACACCATAGTTAGAGCGGACTAATGCTACCTACTAGTGTCTTAAACAAGTTTTAGTCCGTCGGTATGTTGGAAGATCGTCAGAGACCCCCCCCCCCCATTTTGATATCGAAGAGGTGTGCTGGAGTTTTGCCTTTTATATGTAACTTGAGTCTTTAGGAACTCCACACTATTAAGAGGGGTTATCTCGATGAGCTTGTTGTGGATGAATTCCTCAGCATTATACACATCCCATACACCCACTTATTACATCACCAAAGAGAGAGGGGAGAGAAATCTACTTTTCATAGCATCTCTGCCAAGCTCGGTGTATAGGCCGGTTGAACCAGCTCCCATACCGAGTGGTCTGGTGCCAGCGTCGGAAAACCAAACCCAAACCGGGATTCTCGGTTTATTATACCGAGTCTATTCGGGCTCGTGCATAGGGACTTTTCTGGTTTGGATTCTGGTTTACCAGGCTATATACCGGGTGGTCCGGTGTGTGGGTTGGTCCAACCGAACTTGAAACCGGACTTCGCAGAAACGCTCTAAACGGCTAGATTTCTCCCTTGGGTATAAATACCAGTTCTTCCACCTTGAGTAGGTTAGGCATTCAGTTCATATGTCATCCTTGAAGCTCTCTCTCTCCCTATTGTTGAAACACAATTCCTTGAGGATCTCCCATTCTACCCAACCAATTCCAAATCCCTTTGGTAGAAAGCAAGAGGAGGTCCTGATCTATGTTTCCACCAAGCCAAAGTTCATTCCCCCTTGAGTTCATCGATTTACTTGTTACTCTTGGGTTAGTGGGAAACCCTAGGCGGCTAGGGTCGCCCGGAGGCATTCGGCTTGTGATTTTCTTCGTGGAAAGTTTGTGAGGGTTTGGAGACTACCTTAAAGTCTACCATGAGTAAGTGAGCTATTCCTTCGTGGGATAGGCTCGGAGAAGAATGTGAGCCTTCATGGCATTGGGGAATCCTTCATGGAACCTCACACCTCTCCAACGTGACGTAGCCCCCTTCCCAAAGGTGGTAAACACGGGAATACATCTTCGTCTCCGCATGCATCGGTTATTCCTTAACCACTCTCTTATTTGTGTTGTTGACTTTGTGATAGCCTTTGTGCTTGAAGTATCTTGTATCATCATCTAGGTTGCCTCACCTAGTTTGCATTTAGGCACACTTATATTCCGCAAAGCCTAAAACTTGCAAAAGATTATAAAGAATTTTGTAGAAACCTATTCACCCCCTCTAGGTAAGCCATCTTACACTTGCAATTGGTATCAGAGCCTCGTGCTCTTCTAAGGGCTTTACCGCCTAAGAGAAAAGATGGTTTTATCCGATGATGAGGAGAGAAAAACTTATTCGGTCAAGGAGATCCGTGAACTCTTTGCCAAATAGTCCCTTGAAAAGGCTAAGGCGGATTCCAATCTCCATGCTTGAATAAGTTTTCTTGAGGGATGTTTTACGGGGATAGGCGATGGGCATGCTTGTCGGACCTTCGGTAGTACCTCAAGGGAGGCCGATGGACACCGGTAAGGAGGCCATCAACGAGGCCTCTAGTGAGAGTGACCCGATGAAAGCCTCTATGCCTCCTATTCCATTTCCGTATATATATACTAAATAAAAGAACATCATGCCTCATATTAATGGTTCGGGTCCAGCACCTCATTATGATGGAACTCACTTCTCTCATTGGAAGGTTTCTATGGAATCTCATCTTCGCAGCTGTAGTGTGGATCTTTGGGAGATTGTGGGTAAGGGCTTCTATTTGCAAGATCCCAACAATCTCACTCTAGGAGAATACTACGACCATCAACTAAATGCAATGACTTGTGACAAGATAAGGAGTGCCATCCACCACACTCTCTATGATCAAGTTAGCAACATCCCGACCACCAAGGAGCTTTGGGTGAGGACTGTCATTCTCCAAGAGGGAACATCCCTTATCCAAAAGTCCAAGTATGAAGCTGCCAAGTCAGAGATGAACATGTTCATGAACCATGATGGTGAGTCCATCGCAGAAGCATACAAGAGACTTGTTTCCCTTCGTGTGAAGATTGATGGTCTTGGATGTGACAAGTATGATGATGGGTTCAACTTGAATGATGAGCTCATCAAGTCCAAGATTGTCTCCATGATCGCTGCTTCTGACAAGAATCTTGCCTTGAACTTGCAACTCCTAGATTCAACCCGCCACTTCTCTCCCGATGATCTAGTATCATACCTTGTTGCCACGGATAATATGGCGGATGAAGGACAAAATATCAAGGAGATCAACCGTGCCATTGGGCCTTCTCAATCCCTAGAATTGAAGGCCAAGTATGTGCAAGATATTTTTGCAAAGAAGAGAGTGATAGTGAGGGCATTGACGACATGCTAGCCCAAGTTGCTCTCTTCACCAAGAACTTGAAGTTCCGAAGAAGAAGAAGCTCAGCCGGACCAAGTGAGAAGAAGAGGAATCGCTACAATTGTGATGAGTCAGACCACTTTGCTGACAAATGCCCATATGAGAAGAGACTTGACAAGCCCAAGTATTAAGAGGGCGCCAAGCCAAGATTAAAGCCAAACCCATCAACGAGAGGTACATGAGGAACAAGAAGCGTGATGGCAAAGACTTTCTTGGTCAAGAGTACGTATCTGATGCGGAGAGTGAAGATGAGGAGAAGGTTATGGGAGTGGCCGGTTTGGCTTTTGCCGAACCAGAGTCACTCTTCACATATGACTACACCAAAGACTATGTCAATGACTCCATCACTCCCAAGGTCGCCGGTACATGCCTCATGGCAAGGAGTACCAAGGTAATCTCTTCCCCTCCATCTCTCTCTAGCATCTTGGATGATCATGATAGTGCCAATGATAGTGACAATGATGAATTCGATGAAAACTATGTACAAGAAATGTGTAAAATCATGAAGTCCCTTCCTAGCAATGCTCGCGCTAGATTCAAACAATTAATGAACCCCGTCAATTCACGTGACAAGACCATTGATAGTTTGGAATCTCATATTGATGATGAGAAACTAAGATTCGATCTTCTTGTGCAAGAGCTAAGCAAGGAAATGGACATTACTTCCCTTCTTAAAGAACGAATTGAAATCTATGAACTAGATAAGGCAAAAGATATGGATACCATATATAGAGCTATCACCTTGTCCCAAGATCTTGATACTTCAAAGAAAGAACTCGAGGTTGCTCATGCTTCTCTCACTAATGACCTTGATAACCTTGAGAAAGCCAATTTTCTTGTCAAGCGTGAGCTCATAAAACTTGGAGAGAATCATGATCAACTTCGACTGTCCTATGAAAAGGCTCTTGGTACATTGAATGATCCTATTATTGTTGAGAATATTCCTTGTGCTTCTAACCATTCCTTGGATCAATCTAGTCTCCTTAAGGAGAATAAGAAGTTGAAGGAACAACTTGAGATGGAGCGTCTCAACCCTACCACCAAGGGCAAGATTCTTGATGAGATTCTTGCTCGCCAAACGATGAGAGCTCCAAGGCAAGGTATGGGGTTTGACCCCAAGAACGACAAGAATGGTGCCAACCCACCTAAGAAGATCAACTTTGTGCGTGAAGGGCACAAGGTGGTTGACCAAGTAAAGAAGAATGTTGTGAATGGGGGAGCCACTAGGGGCAACCCCAACCACAAGTTCGCGGGAAAATCTAATCCATCCTATGTGCTATGTAAGGGCACCCAAGGAGATGTGTATGCCAAATATGTTGGCCCTCGTAATGGTTATGCTTATAGGTGGTACTCAATTTGGGTACCAAAATATCTTGTTGCTAATGCTAGGGGACCCATTACTCAATGGGTTCCTAAATCAAAGAATTGATTTTGTAGGGGTATGCCTCTAGTGGATCAGAATGGGTGTTTGATAGTGGATGCACCAATCATATGACCGGAGGTAGAAGTGCGCTTGATCAATTTATTCATGATGTTAAATCAACGTCAAGCATCACTTTTGGAGACAACTCTAAAGTAAAGTTACTAGGTTATGGAAAGTTGGTGGTCTCCAAGGCCTTGACCCTAGAGACCGTCATGCTTGTTGAGAACCTTGGCTACAACTTGCTTTCAATAAAACATCTTGCAGATGCCGATTATGATTCCTATTTCTCTAGAACTTTTGTGAAAGTCTTTAGGAGTGATAATCTCAAGTTGGTCCTTATTGGATATGTGGAAGATGACATTTATGTGGTCAACCTCTCGCAAGAGAGTCAATCTCTTCCTACGTGTCTAATGGCCAAGGTTGACGAGGGATGTCTTTGGCATCACTGCCTTGGCCACGTCAACATGAGAAATCTTAAACAACTCCTAAAGGGTGAACATATTGTTGGACTAACCGGTGTGTCTTTTGAGAAAGATTGTGTGTGTAGTGCTTGCATTTCCAGAAAGCAACATGGAAGGAGTCATCCATCAATATCCAAGGTGGCCATGTCAAGACCATTGGAGCTTCTCCATTTGGATCTCTTCAGGCCATCAACATATGATACTCTTGGTGGAATAAAATATGGTCTTGTCATCATTGATGATTACTCAAGATACACTTGGGTATTCCTTCTCAAGTCAAAGGATGAGACCTACAAGTACTTCATGATCTTCGCCAATTAATCTCAACACACTCATGAAGTGGATATCAAGACCATTAGGACCGACAATGGCACCGAATTCAAGAATTACACCATGCAAGAGTTTGTTCAAGATGAGGGGATTAAGCATGAATTCTCGGCTCCATATACTCCTCAACAAAATGGGGTTGTTGAAAGGAAGAAACGGACTATCATTGAGATGGCAAGAACAATGTTGAGTGAGTTCAAGTCACCCCACAATTTTTGGGGAGAAGCCATCGCCACCGCAGTTCACTACTCGAACCGGCTCTTCCTCCGAGCTCCCTTTGACATGACTCCATATGAGATTCTCACGAAGAACAAGCCCAATGTCAACTACTTCCGAGTCTTTGGGTGCAAGTGCCGCGTTAAGAACAAGAAATAAAAGCTCGGTAAATTCGAATCTAGAACTATCAAGGGTATTTTTGTTGGTTATGCGGAAAACTCTCACGCCTATAAATACTACAACAAAGCCAATGGTTGTGTTGAAGTATCTTGTGACGTGGAGTTTTTGGAAGATAATGGCCCCCAAGGGGGCAAGTTGTTCCACATGTTGTAGGTGATGGAGATTCCTCTCAAGTCATCAAGTTAATGGGAATTGGTCATATCTTGCCCAACGAACATCATACTCACGATCTAGATGTTGATGAGGGAGGATCAAGCCCAACTCAAGTGGAGCCTAGCTCTATTCAAGTTGAACCATCAAGTGCACCTCATGACGAACAACTCTCGCAAACCGAAGAACAAGAACCAATCCCTCAACCCATTGAGCAAGACCAAGAAGACGTACTAGTTCCCCAAAATCAAGGTCAAGCTCAAGATGTGGTCAATTATCAAGGACCAACGAAGGATGAATTCGTTGATCATGAAGGGACGATCCGGAAGATCAAGTCCGCCTCTATTGCAAGTGGACTCCAAGTCAATAATATACTTGGAAGCATATCAAGAGCAATCGAGACTTGCAACAATAAGAAGCAGCTCACTACCTTTTGTGTCCATCATGCTTTTGTGTCCAACTTCGAGCCACTCAAGGTCCATGAAGCTCTAGAAGATCCGGATTGGGTCATTGCCATGCAAGAAGAACTCGAGTGTTTCACCCGCAATGAAGTTTGGTCTCTTGTGGAGAGACCTAAAGATCATCGCATCAATGTCATTGGGACCAAGTGGGTATTCAAGAACAAGCAAGACGAGAATGGAACCGTCACAAGGAACAAAGCAAGGTTAGTGGCGCAAGGGTATGCCAAAATAAAAGGTATTGACTATGAGGACACCTTTGCGCCCATTGCTCGCCTTGAAGCTATTTGTCTCTTGCTTGCATATGCATCTTTTCATAACTTTAAGCTTTATCAAATGGATGTGAAAAGTGCATTTCTTAATGGTCCCTTGAAAGAGGTTGCATATGTAGCTCGACCCCCGGTTTTTGAAAACAGAGGCTTTCCCAACCATGTGTATCTACTCCATAAGGTGCTCTACGGACTAAAGCAAGCTCCTCGTGCTTGGTATGAGCACCTTAGGGATTTCTTACTCATGGACGATTTTAGCATGGGTAAAGTCGATTCCACCCTTTTCACCAAACAGGTTAAAGGGGGTGGCTTATTTATTGTTCAAATTTATGTTGATGATATTATCTTTGGTGGAGCTAACGAATCTCATAACAAAGCTTTTGCTGAGTTGATGACCCAAAAATTTAGGATGTCCATGATGGGGGAGTTGAAGTATTTCTTAGGCTTCATTGTGAAGCAACTTGCTCAAGGCACCTTCATCTCCCAAGAGAAGTACATGAAGGACATGCTTGCAAAATTCAAGATGACCAATGTCAACCCCATGAATACTCCCATGCCACTCAATGGGAAACTTGGCCTTGGATAAGGTGAGAAGGATGTGGACCAAAATGTATATCGCTCCATGATTGGCTCCTTTCTCTACCTTTTTGCTTCTAGGCCGGATATCATGTTAAGTGTTGGAATGTGTGCTCATTTTCAATCCTCTCCCAAAGAGTGGCACTTGATGGCGGTCAAATGGATTTTTAGGTACCTTGTTCTCACTCCTACTCCCGGGCTTTGGCATCCAAAGGGGTCAACCTTTGAGCTTGTTGGCTATTCAGATTCCGATTGGGCCGGTGATAAGGTTGACCAGAAGTCGACCTCCGGGGCTTGCAAATTCCTTGGCCAGTAATTGGTGAGTTGGTCATCCAAGAAACAAAACTCCACCGCCCTATCCACCGCCGAAGCCGAATACATTTCCACGGCATCTTGTTACGCTCAATTGTTATGGATGAGGCAAACCTTGAAAGACTATGGTGTGTCTCTTGTTACAGTGCCTCTTCTATGTGACAATGAAAGTGCAATAAAGATCGCCAATAAACCCGTACAACATTGTCGCACCAAACATATTGACATCCGCCACCACTTCCTATGTGACCATGTCGCAAATGGTGACATCAATCTCACTCATGTGGGAACGATGTTCCAATTGGCAGATATTTTCACGAAGCCTTTGGATGAAGCCCGTTTTGTCATGTTGAGGTGAGAACTCGGTATTCTAGATCCTAAAAACTTGGATTGATTCACTTCTTGCATTATATTCCTTCTCTTAACTTGCTATGTAGTCTAGTCACGCAACACATATAGGGATAGTCATCTTACCATGTCTTGGTTTGATGCATACCTATGTGTGCGATATTAATTAATCTTGTGTCATGATATGGGTCCAAGCATCTAACTTTGAGGCGCCATGACATGTGTGCTTAAACATAGGGGAGAAATCCCCTGCCAACCTTTGGTCTTTTGTGGCTCTTGCTATTTTTGAATCATGCCTATTGTTGCTATTTGAGTGTGTTAATTTGGTTCTTCTCCCATAGGCATGCCTAGATCACCTACCTCCTTTACCCTTTTGGAGTCTACTATCTTCTTCTACATGCACATGCCATTCTCGGAAAAATTTCTGTTTTCCACACAAAAAATTTCTTTCAAAGTTTTTCTGGATTTTCGGTTTCTGGCCCGGTCCAACCGGCCGCAGGACCGGACCGTCCGGTTTCCAGCCTGGTTCCAACCGAGTCTATCCGAATCTGCACACAGAAGTTTACTGAACGAAGTTCGGTTTCCAACCGAGTGCTCCGGTTGTGGAGCCGGTTGACCGGACTGCCAACCGAACCTTCCTCACGAACCAAATCTGTAGATTCAGTTTTAAGTTCGGTTGATTGGCCTGTATACCGACCGGTCCGGTTTGGATCTCGGTTGAACCGGCCTCCACACCGGGATCTAAAAAAATTCCCCCTTCTTCTTCCCTGGCCGCCCCACCCCTCCACAAGTTACCTTTTCACTTCCCTCGACCCTCTCTCTCTCCATTACCGCCCCTCCCACCTTCACCCCTCTCCTAGGGTGATTCCACCCCTAGGATTCATAGATCGGGCCACCAAATCGCGGAGAAGGACCTTTGGAGGCTCTCCACAGAAGAAATCTCTCCATCTTGTGGTGGTTTGGGAGCATTTTGTGTTCTTCTTCCTTAAGGGCTATTGGTGCTTTCCTCCACGGGAAGCCATGTCCTCGGGTAATCCCTTGCTCCTCTCCCTTTTTCTTGACAAATCCCCATGTTTTGCTACACATCTTGATGGATTTCCCAAGTTAGGGTTTCCACCTTTGTCTTTGTATGCCAACCACATCAAACCATGGCCTACACCTCTTGAGGAGTTTGTATTTGTGCAAGTATTGAGTCATGGGTAAAATATTACATTGCAAAGACCAGATTTGGGTCCTCCCAGACTGGTTCGGTTTCTGGCCCAGTTGAACCGGCCCTGATACCGGGTCGTCCGGTTTGAGCCCGGTTTTCCGGTGCTAACATCGGACCTCCCGGTACTGGAGCCGGTCCAACCGGCCCTGGCACCGAACCTCTCTGCAATGTCTCATCTTCTACCATGCACTTGCCCAAATCCAAGTTTTTCCTCCGTTTTTTTTCTGTTTGGCATGTGTACTTATCCTTGTGCTCCCCAACCTATCTCTCTTTTTCATAGGTGCAGATGATGATGACTATGTGAGCGATAAGTATGTGCCCTGAGGAAACTGGTAGGGCTAAGAGGGCTCGTTGAGCAAGTCAGTCTGTGCAGCGTGAGAAAGAGGGCGGTGCCCATTCTGGTCACATCAAGAGCAAGGCCATCAGGGGCAAGAAACCTGTCGTGCAGGCTGACGAGGAAGATGTGCCTACTCAAAACCTGAAGAATATGGATATTGGTATGTACCGGGCCCTTCGCAAGCAGAATCCCTATCGCTGCAAGTCTCGCACCTATCCTGGCCCTGACAAGAAGTTCTGGACTGAGACCCAAGCCTTGATGTGGGATCACATTTACACTCAGTTCAAGGTCACCTCCTACGGTAACATTCTTACTTTCAATGTGGACTGGTTCAACATGTATGCAACCTCAGATTATTGTTTTGCTGATGATGCTTTGAAGAAGATGGATCTATTTGACCTTGTGTGTCTCAAGGAAGACTACTATCCTGAGTATATCCATCAGTTCTTCTGCACAGTCTATTTTCATGATGATGATGACCACACTATGACTTGGATGACTAGCACGCGGCGTTTTCGTGCCACCTATGCAGATCTGATTGAGGTTATGGGCTATTCTGGCAAGGCTGGTGGTTTTTGCATTCATAGCGAGAAGATAAAGCATGCATACACTCTTGCTTTCTGCTATCCCAAGGATTCTGAGTATGCTCCTCCATGCATCTATGGCATGTACTTCTACTATCACACTTTGGCTAGCATCTTCCGTCAGTCACTTGTTCCCCGAGTTGGAGATACTACAAACTGTTGTGGGTTCTTCGCCAATCTCCTGTACTATTGTCGCCCTGACAGGTTGAGGAAGATTGATGGTTGTGACTTTGTGTACTACGAGCTGTGGCGGGCTGCTTTGGACATGATGACCCCTACTTTCTACGTGTATGTGCAAAAGCTGCTCAACAAGGTTGTGCCTCCCGGTGTGATGGCTAGATAGCGTGTGGAATAGGAGCAGCTTACCCTCTCTCTTCGTGGTCTGTCTCCTAATGTTCCTGAGATGAGGCCTCCCGAGCAACGCACCAAGGTTGTTCATGATCCTCAGCCTCGCTTTGCTACTAGTGCTGGTTATCGTCATCCTATTGGAGAGTCCTCCTCTCATCCCATGCACAAGGGTGGTGCTGCCACGTCCTTCAGGCGGCTGTTTCAGATGTGCCGCTCGTCCTATGATGTGAGCCACAAGTCTCTTGAGATGAGCCAAGAGACTCGGCGCAGGCACAATGAGTTTCTCGTGACCCAGAATGTCACTCCTCCACCGGATGGTCCCGAGATGACTCTAGTTCCTTATGTAAACTATGGGATGCTGCCAATTGATGATGCTATGCTCTTTGGCTACTTCCCCAATCAGTTTCCTCATGTTGGCCCCAGTGGTTCCTTGCTGCTCCTCCTAGTTCTGATGATGATGATGATGATGATGCTGATGATGAAGAGGAGATCCATGAAGATGAATATGCCCCCGTTAACCCTCCTCCGCCTCCTACGTTATTCTAGTTGGGTTCCGTTAACATCACTCTACTTCTCTTCCTTTTGGGTGTTTTGATGCCAATGGGGGAGAAGAGTAGAGTTCATTTAGGTATCTACGAGTTCCTTTCCGGGGTTTTCCAGGGTTCGCCGTTTGCACAATGCCTCATGATTTCTCTTTTCTTCTTATGTCATTGTGCTTTCCATTTTCTTTTGCGTTGGAACTATTTGCTCTCCTTCCGTGTGTTGGACAAGTTTGTGCTATGTGTGTGAACCATAGATATGTCTATTGTGCTATGACTATGTGTATTTCTATTATCTGTCTAACTTAGCGTAGATATCCATGCTTTATATCTTGTCATATTATGCTTGACTTCATGAAGACATGCGGGAAGCTCTCCATACTCTATTTTAGATGCACCTTGCATTCAAACGCAAATTCAACCAAGTACATACTTTATGGGGGAGATCACGTATGTCTTTATGGAATTCCTCGGGTTATAGCTCTCTATTATATCCTTGTGAACTCTAGCTCGGTTTGTCATCGCCAACCAAAAAGGGGGAGATTGAAAAAGGGTAGTTTACCCTCTACTGTTTTTGGTTCACAATGACACCGTAGTTATAGCGGACCAATGCTACCTACTAGTGTCTTAAACAGGTTTTAGTCTGCTGGTATGTTGGAAGATCATTAGAGACCCCCCCATTTCGATATAGAAGAGGTGTGCCGGAGTTTTGCCTTTTATATGTAACTTGAGTCTTTAGGAACTCCGCACTATTAAGAGGGGTTATCTCGATGAGCTTGTTGGGGATGAATTCCTAAGCCTTATACACATCCCGTACACCCACTTGTTCCATCACCAAAGAGAGAGGGGAGAGAAATCTACTTTTCATAGCATCTCTGCCAAGTTTGGTGTACAGGCCGGTTGAACCGGCTCCCATACTGAGTGGTCCGATGCCAGCGTCGGAAAACCGAACCCAAACCAGGATTGTTGGTTTATTATACCGAGTCTATCCGGGCTCGCGCACAGGGAGTTTTCTGGTTTGGATTCCGGTCTACCAGGCTGTATACCGGGCGGTCCGATGTGTGGGCCTGTCCAACCAAACTTCAAACCGGACTTTGCAGAAATGCTCTAAACGGCTAGATTTCTCCCTTGGGTATAAATACCAGTTCTTCCACCTTGAGTAGGTTAGGCATTCAGTTCATATCTCATCCTTGATGCTCTCTCTCTCCCAATTGTTGAAACACAATTCCTTGAGGATCTCCCATTCTACCCAACCAATTCCAAATCCCTTTGGTAGAAAGCAAGAGGAGGTCCCAATCTACATTTCCACCAAGCCAAAGTTCATTCCCCCTTGAGTTCATCATGTTAGCTTGTTACTCTTGGGTTTGTGGGAAACCCTAGGTGGCTAGGGTCGCCCGGATGCATCCGGCTTGTGATTTGCTCCGTGGAAAGTTTGTGAGGGTTTGGAGACTACCTTAAAGTCTACCACGAGTAAGTGAGATATTCCTTCGTGGGATAGGCTCGGAGAAGAAGGTGAGCCTTCGTGGCGTTGGAGAATCCTTCGTTGAACCTCACACCTCTCCAACGTGACGTAGCCCCCTTCCCAAAGGTGGCGAACACGGGAATACATCTTCGTCTCCGCATGCTTCGGTTATTCCTTAACCACTCTCTTACTTGTGTTGTTTACTTTGTGATATCCTTCGTGCTTGAAGTATCTTGTATCATCATTTAGGTTGCCTCACCTAGTTTGCATTTAGGCACACTTATATTCCGCAAAGCCTAAAACTTGCAAAAGATTATAAAGAATTTTGTAGAAACCTATTCAACCCCCCCTCTAGGTAAACCATCTTACACTTTGAGTGGTGCTGGACGCTTGAAGCCTTCTAGACCCTAAGGTCTGCTTCGCTCGTCTTGGTCGACAACTTTTGTGCGGGAAATTAATCCCGGATCCGGTCTTCAAAGGTATGAATATCGTACCCCGCTCGTTATTGTACTTCTCCATAGATAGATCTTGGGTTGGTGCATTCTCCTAGTAGAATTTTTTTCTACCACAAAACCCCTTCAACCTTCCCCTTTCCCATTCTTTCCCCATCGATTTGATCATGAGATTCATGAAGATTGGTCCAACCTTGAAGTTGACCCCTATCATATGACATTAGGCCCAGGTTTCTCATTGTTCTTCACCGTTCTTCTCCACCAAATGTTTTCTTGAAAATCCACAAAAATAGCCACAAATTCGAGTTGATCTCTTGATACCACTATCATATGGTATCAAATGCTTTTGGTTGCCATGTATTTCTCATAAATTTGGCCTTTTCTCCATAAATTCAAAAAATCCATTAAAAACAACCCACTTTCGTGTTTTGGATCAATCTGTGTTTTGAGTGTGTTTTGGTCAGTTTTGATCTATGGATTACTTGCTAAACTTATTGATCTACCTTCCTATGTGTTTCCATAGCCTAATTCCATCATTTTCCCCTCCAAATCAGAGTTCCCCTTCGAGTTTTTTGCTAAAATTGAGTTTTCCAAGTTCACGAACTCGTTGTGGTGGGCATCCCGGTGGACCCGTATCATTTCGGCGCCTGCTCCGACATACTCGGTGCCACTAGAATCATTCCAGAACCAGCTCTGGTGCAGCCTCGACTCCACCAGAATTGTTTCGGCGCCAGGCCCAGTGGACCAAGAAATTTCCGACCCCAGGCCGAAATGCTCCTGTTAGCTTTACCTTCCGTACCGTTTTGAGCATAATTTTTGCATTCAAACTCGGATTTTGGTGTTCTTTAGCTCGTTTAGAAGAGGACAAAGAGCTCTACATCATCATCCACGTTGTTCATTCTATATACTTCAACCAAATTCCATGAGAAAGGCGGAATCCACTAATAAAGGGTGAAGATCGATGACAAAAGGTATAAACATCAATGGCGTCAAGCACCATCTATAAGGAATCAAGGACCAATACTTCATCTACTAGTGCCACCACCACAATGTCACCCAAAATAGAACATGAAGACAAGGTTGAGGATGGTAAGATGATGCATATAAAATGCATACATGAACTTTGTAGTTTATTGATACATATTCCCACATATTTGCAACTTATATGGTGTTATATTCATGTTTTACATTGATTTATGGGGATTTACTAATGATCCCATTTATTTGGTTTATAACTCTGCAGTACATGAAAACCCTCTTTCGTGTATTTTTATCTTTTAGGGATCTAAACAAAGTCAAATGTCCTAGGGACTTTTCGAGGATTATTTTTTGCGAAGAGAAGCATCTAGAGCACAAGAACCACGAGAGGGGAGGCCCAAGGCCCAAACGAGACCAGGTGGCGCGGGCCCCACCCTAGGCCACGCCACCCAACCTCTCTCCCTCCTCGAGCCTCCACAGTCATCCATCTTCATCTCAGCCTTGAAGTCTTGACCTAAAAACACCTATAAAAAGACCCCTGAGGCAATCTTGGAGGAGGCAGCGTAGAAAGACAGAAACACCAAAACAGAGATAGAATCAACAAACATTGGAGGGGGAAACACCATATGAATTTTCCAACATGATTATGGTCATCTATGTAATTCCTATGTGGTAGATACATATTCTACGAATGGATATTTGAGATTGGAATTCTATTATGTGTGAGATGTATTGGTAGATGCCATATATGTACCCCGTTCTTTAGTACTTGCTTGGATCCAATATGTATAAGAGGGCATGTATGGGGGAACGTGTGTATTAGTTGGAGTAACATGGTGGTGGTGATTGGATAGTGATAGCAAAATTCAAGATCACTAGGGATAAAATGCATGCATGTGTTAATATCATCCAGTGACAGATCAGATGATCTTGTTTGTTCAAGGTATCATATTTGTTATTTAAACATCATGTCAAAGTACCTAAGGCTATACTCTATTTATTCTTAATTCTAGATTACATGGATTGTTCTCTTTCTAAAAGAATATAAGTGAGGTGTGATGTATCATCTTTAAAATAGGGCTTGATGCCCATATGAATGCTTATCATACATATAATGAAGTATCATCAATATTGTATTGCTTATGAATTGTTTTGTATCCACTATACTTTATGAGAGAATAGACAAGTGAACCCATGAACCCCCCTATCCAACTTTTATTATAAGAAACAACTTGCATTTACTTTCATTACTTTTATATTTGCTACATCAATTAAATCTTAAACCAGAAAACACTTTTAGTATTGGCAAACACAAACAAAAACCCAAAAGGACATTTAACTTATTGTTTTTACTTCCTTGTCTAGTTATAGATTGCTTTAAGTTTAATTTATTTATAGTTTATTTCAGTTTTACTAATATGAAATCTTGTGCTTGATAACCACATGGCAGAGTTGGGGACACAATAAAAATACTTTGTTTTGTAGGTTTCTTGAAGAAGAAAATAGGAGAAGTCTCTAAGCCAATTCCCCAAGAGTTCGATATAAACTCTCGAGTCACCCTTGTGGGAAAAACACTTGCTACAACACTTGTTACATACATCAACAATGCTGACAATGGGACACCTACTACTGGCACTGACGATGAACATAAAAGGTATTTACACTATGCATTTGCGCTTATTGTGATTTTCTACTAAAAGTACTGCGTGTGACGTATCACATGATGCCTTACATACATTTTTTCTTTCTTTAGTTTAGGCTGCTCAAATAATGCCACCAACTATATGTTGCATTCATCTTAATATTGACAAACATTAACCTCTGAGGGCAACATTACTTGCGATTTGTGCAGAAAAGCACCAGATAAACTAGGGATTTGCATGCACTCGAGGGTGGAAAATATAGTGAGAAATACCAAAAGTGAATCCCAACTCATCGATGAGCCCACATGCTAGTTCGAGGACATGATCTTGTTCTTCGGGATCATTGACATCCTGCAAGACTATAATATCAGGAAGAAGCTCGATCATGCCGTACAAATCTATGCAGTATGATCCCAACTCCATATCAGCGGTCGACCCGAAGCAGTACTGCAAGCGGTTCCGGGGCTTCATTTACAGGGCTCTCGCAGAGGATGTACAGTAGTTACAGCATTGACAGAAAGGGAAAGCCCAAAATTGACTCAAGAGAGTAGACCTTAACAGTTGGCCGGTGATTGTTCTTTGCCCACCATCCAGTATTCTTTCGTAGATAACATCATTGATTCTTTCTGTTGTAGACAGACAGCACACAAACATCACAACAATTTCTTCTACTGGTATGTGTCTATAGATTTTGTACATTTTCCAAATCTTCTCTTTACTTTTATAATTATTAGATGTAGGATAACTGTATTCATGCCAATTGGTATGAAAAGGATGTAGTAACAGAGATTACTGTTTTATGTAACCATTACTTGCTCATTTTCGTATCCTTCCAAAGAGGTTCACTTTGTGCATAGGATCAACTGAACTATCCATCTACTAGTTTTTTAACCCATTTACCTAAATTACTTATAGAATTATGGTATGATGGACAACATAAACTGCATCTGGGATTCATCCAAATCGTAGAAACTGCATTTAGGATGAAGTTCAGAAACTGCATTTGGGGATCCCAAGAAAAGTTTAGAAACTGCATTTATTGGATCCCAACAGAAGTTTCAGAAACTATACACAAGTGACAAGTACTAGTATGCTACAAACAAAATTCTGCTAGTACCGAAATCTGGGATCCATGGCGCCAGGCGCCCCTACAAATCATGCAGCGAGAAGCACTGCGCCACTCGCTCCGCCAGGTCGTCAATGACGTTTCTCAACCACCGTGCGACGCCGATGGACACAACGACGAGCACGGCAATGTACAGCGAGACCCCGACGACCAGTGCAAAGATGTACGCGGACGTCCTCACCTTCCTACAGCTCCCGGCGGCGTACGCACCCATGAGGCCAAACAGGTCCAGGATCATGGCGGCGTGTAACGCCAACAGGGCCGTCGGGGTGTTGCTCACCCTCTCGATCAGGAGGAGGACCGTCACGACCAGGGACGCCATGAAGGACGTCGCGTTGCAGTAGAAGAAGGCCCTGTACCGGCGCGGGTAGGTGCTCGCTAGAACCGGGTCGCCGTTGCTCCAGAGGCCACCGGGTGGGCTCATCGCGGCCTGGTACGTGACGGCGGCCGCGAGCGCGGCGAGCAGCAACAGGTATTTGGGAAGTTTCTCATCCCAGAGATCGCGCGACTGTCGTGCGCCGGCTGCCGTGGTCGGAAGCCCGCCGGCTCCGGATCCCGCACCGTCGCCGGCGCCTTCTTCAACGGCGCCGATCATTAACATGAACCTGTCCGCGAGACCGCGCGCCGTGTCCGACAAGACCAGCGCGACCTGGAGCGCGATGCAGAGCAGAACTGCGAATATGAGAATGAGGACGTACATCGAGGTCGACACCCTCCTGCTGCTCCCGGCGGCGAAGGCGCCCAAGAGCCCGACGAGGTCGAGGATCACGCAAACCCGCAGCGCGTGGCACCGTATCCCTGTCGTGGAGAGCTTCCTGTTCACCAGTAGCATGATGACGGCGAGGGACGCGACGAAGGCAGTCGCGTTGCAGTAGAAGAACGCCAGGTATCGGCGCGGGTAGTTGTCGTTGAGCACCGGGTCGCCGGCGACATGGTGGCCGGACTTGCTCTCTTGCCAGAAGCCGCCCGGCGGGCTCATGCCGGCTTGGTAGGTGAGGCCCGCCGCGAGAATCGCGAGGAGCAGCAGAAGCTTGCGCCTCTTCTCCAGTGTGTGCTCCTCTTCCCCTTCCTCGGTGTGCTCGACCACCTCCTTGAGCCAGCCGGGCGCGCATTGTTTCATCTTCCCCCTCAAAGCTTGGCGCCATGCGGCCCAATCCGGGAACAGTTGTAACATGAACACCACGACATGGATACCGACGTAGAGGAACACCGGAAGGACGAGCAGCGACACGTACACGGATTTGGACACCTGCCGGCAGCTCCCGGCGGCGTAGGCGCCGATGAGGCCAAACAGGTCCAGAATCATGGCGATCTGCAACGCGCAGTACTTGATCCCCTGGGTGCTAAATATGTTGCTCAGTAGGAGGATGAGGATGACCAGTGACGCGATGAAGGCTGTGGCGTTGCAGTAGAAGAAAACCAGGTATCGCCGGGGATACGTGATGTGGAGGATCGGGTCGCCGGTGAGGTAGTGGTGGCGACCATCGGCGGCATCGTGCTGCCAGAAGCCGCCCGGCGGGTTCAGTCCGGCTTGGTACGTGACGCTCGCCGCAAGAATCCCGAGCAGGAGCAGATACATCCGTGACTTCCTGAGAATCTGGTACGCATCGCCATTGCCGTGCTCTGATGCTCTGCTTTGCTGATGCTCGTCAGTTTGCTGCTCCAGTCTATCAAATTGGAGATAACTTTCAAGTGCTATCTGCAGATCATGGATCAGATTCTTCACAGGCTCGCACAAGAACACGAGTGCCTGGAGGACGATGTAGAAGAGAACGGCGGCAACCAGCGCGACGACGTAGATGGAGGTTTTGATGCTCCGGCAGCTCCCGGAGGCGAATGCGCCCATGAGCCCGACCATGGCCGCGGCCGTGCACACCCAGAGCGCGTACGACTGGAACCCGTGCCTTGTCACGGTGTTGCTCATGAGTAGCATGACGACGACCAGCGACGCGACGAACGCGGTGGTGTTGGAGTAGAAGAAGACCATGAAGCGGGACGGGTGGTGGAAGCGGAGCAAAAGGTCGCCGGCGAGGTGGTCGTCGGCCTGGCTTCCTGGCCAGAACCCGCCCGGCGTGCTCAGACCGGCCTGGTACGTGATGGTAGCCGCCAGCGTCGCGAAGATGAGCAGATACTTGCGCGCCCGCTCGACGCTGCGGTCCGGCGTGTCCATGTGGCCGCCGCGCGCGCTCTGGGCGGCGAACAGCACGAAGACGAGGACGTGGGCGGAAACGTAGGAGGCGACCAAGGCAACAAGGACGAAGACGTATGCAGACATGGCCTCTTCCCTGCAGCTTCCCGCGGCGTAGGCGCCCATCAGACCGAACTGATCGAGCATCATGGCGGCCTGGAGCGCGCGCAGCCAGCGGCGGCGGTGGCAGAGGGAGCGGACGAGCAGGAGGTTGACGATGACGAGGGAGGCGACGAAGGCGGTGGCGTTGCAGTAGAAGAAAGCCTTGTAGCGGCGCGGGTAGGTGACGCGGAGCACCGGGTCGCCGGCGAGGAGCGCGCCGCCGTCCAGGTTGTCAGGCCAGAACCCGCCTGGCGGGCTCAGCCCGGCGGAGTAAGTGACGGAGGCCGCGAGCGTGGCCAGGAGCAGCACGTACTTGCGCAACTCCCAGAGGAAGTCCACCTCCGCCGGAGCGAGCCGGGTGGCGGCACTTTGGACGGCGAAGCCCAGTCGTGGCGAAACAGCCGGCACCGGAGGGAGCGGGTCGGCGGCACTGGCGACAGCGATGCCCGGTGGTGGCCGTGGCGGAGCGGCCGGCGCAGGAACGAGCGGAGAGGCGGCACTGGCTATGACGACGCCTGGTGGTGGCGGAACGGTCGGCGCCGGAGCGAGCTGGGTGGCGACACTGGCGGCGGCGACGCCTGGTGGTTGCGGAACTGCCGGCGCCGGAGCGATATGTGTGGCGACACTGCTGGCGGCGACGTCTGGTGGTGGCGGAACAGCCGCCGCCGGAGCGATCGGGGCGGCGGTGCTGCCGAGGGAGACGCCCGGTGGTAGCGAAACGGCCACTGCCGGAGCCAGCAGGGCGGCGACACTGTCGACGGCGACGCCCCGTAGTGGTGGAACGACCGAAGCCGGAGCGAGCGGGGCGGCGGCACTGTCGACGGCGACGCCCGGCGCTGGCAGAACTGCCGGGGCCGGGGCCGGAGCGATCGGAGAGGCGGCACTTTCGACGGCGATGCCCGGTGGTGGAGGAACGGACTGCGTTGGAGCTACCTGCTCGCGGTCAACCCCAACTACTACGGCCGTCGCCATGCCCCTGCCGTCCACGAGTTGGGGGCTCGTTCACATGCACTTTGCAGAGCTGCTAGCTCCGATTGTAAGCAGTCCACTGTCGGAGAGTGAGCTTTATCGAGAGAGAGCGATGGGCGATGGTTCGCCGGCGTCTGGCCATATTCTTGGATTGGCGCGTGAGGGCCGCGTTGCAAGTCGCGTGGAGAAGTCGTGCCAATTTCCCAGGAGGCGCACGCACGCACGCGGTAACAACGTCTCGTCACGACGACGCGACCGGGGACCGGGAGGACGGTGAGTCCGGAGCACTATACTGCTGCTGCTGGAGTGCCTGGGTTATTCTTCTTGTGGCCGGCGGGGGTAGTGAGGAATTGTTCGGAAAAATCAAGATCCAAGGAGTATGTTGCTTTTCGCAGCTGCCAATCACTGAAGGGACCTACGTCGTCTCAGCGGATCTCTCTATCAAATCTTTCGGTTTCGCCCGCGCTTTAGCTTCCTCGAACATTCTCTCGTACTCCCTCCATTTATTAAGATGTTTTTTTCCGAACCATGAGGGAGAAAGCGTGTGACCATAACCAGGGAATCCAAGCTTCTTTTGTTTTCCCTCTGTAGGCTTATTCGAGCACATTTCCACCACGACCGGAAGGAATTCTTCCTACATTCCCCATGACCACATTTGCTGCTGCGTTGAAAATGTACCTAACCCGATAATCATCGGGACCCCTGCGAACACCACGGTTTCTATTCTTCAGCCTGCAGGTTCCATGCCCAAATCACTTGTAGGGTTGTGCTCATCATTTCAACTCTCTCCATGGCTCGGGTCCGCAAATAAGTGTACTTCTAGTTCTACATAAGTCAAACTTTCTCAAATTTAACCAATATTATAAATATATCAACATATATTACTTGAAATTGTTATATTATGAAACTAAATCTGAAAACAAATTGAGTGATATCAATTTTGTGTCATAAATATTAATGTGTTTTCTAATAAAACCAGTCAAAGTTTACTAAATTTGATTTAAGACAAGACTAGAAGTACTGTCCGGTTCACCTTGTGACTTTGGTTGACAAACCGATGCCAATTGACCAAATATTTGCCTCCTTCAACCACGTCTGTACCCTCTATAAAAAAACTCTTCTCATTTTGTCAACAGCCTTGAAAACCTAAGGTGGAGGTTCCAGCGACATCAAATTAAAAATGGTAATGGCGCTGAGCACCGATTGTATCTCCCTCCTTGAGTCAACATGTGAGTTTTCCAATGTGCAAGTTCGCTTCATATTTTATCTACTCTGTCTGTCCGAAAATAACTGGCTGGGATTTACGTAGATAGACATGTTTTAGTATACAAATATATTTGAATTAAAAAATACAAGTCACTTGTTTTTAGACGGAGGGAGTATCAAAATTTCAATGTCCCTCTTAAGTGCTTTTTTGAAGACGAACCCTTCATCATCTGCATCGTACGATCACGAGCACTTATATTTCTTTTGACACTACTTGAGCACCCTAAATTTGATAAAGCACTCTCACTACAACATGAGTGGGTCATGGCGCTTTAGACGCCGAGGCACACGCCTAATCGCCGTGTTCGTGCTAGCGTTGGAAAAAAAAGCCATAATTGTATCGGGAACAGTGCATCGACGACCTTTTTTTGGCTTGGCAAAACGTCATTGGTCGGCCTAGCGCTTTCGTGACACCCGTAGGATGCGCCTCGGTAAATTATAGATAACGGCAAAATTTTATTATCGTGTATAAGGGTGAGGGGGCGGTGTATTACTCTGCCGATGTTTTATTCACTAAATTCGAAATATATTAAATATCCACAAAGATACAGAACTATATTTATTAACACAATAAAACAGATTACACGTATTAACATGATCTTAAATTAACTACCTCAATTGCTACTAATATTACAATGCATCACAATTGCTATTAATATTACAATGCAAGTCGTTGCATGTTGCATACCACTTTTCTTTTTCTAGGGAAAACTTTCTGATTCTCTATCCTTAACCTATCTACTTCTATCAGGTCAAAAAAACCTATCTACTTCTATCTTTCTATTATGTGCGAGGTTGATATCAGTCACCTGCAACTCCAACTGCATCTTATTTTTCTATGATTTTCTTCTCTTGCACAGTTTTTTTGATGTCTTCTTTCAACTGCTTGTTTTCCCTTTCTAGAACGAGCATTATGTTTTCGATGTAGCTCAAACGATCCTAAAAAAAGGCACATAGATCGAGTCGGTAAAAAAATACTAAAATCCCAATCGACCAGAACGCAAAAAAACCCGGATAAGTGGACGGATCCTGGCCATATTCTCCGTCGAGCACGGACAGATCCAGCTTGAGATCTTACGAGAGGCGAGACTAACAAATCCGGCTCGAGTTCTGCTCGAGATCTCACGGGGAGGAGTGAGACGGACAGACCCGGCTCGAGATCTCACGGGAAGGGACGAGACAGACAAATCTGGCTCGAGATCTCACGAGGAGTCGCACGAGGCACATATTTGCTAAGTGCAGGTGTGCACCGGCTAGACGTAGACAGCTCCGCGAGAGTGAGACTTTGCTGAAATATGTTAGGGTTGTGCGCGAACTGAAGGTGGGTGGTGGAACGGATTCCAACGTCCACTCACTCAGTTCGATCGATCATTCAACAGAATATCAAAACACAATTGGTCTTCAGCTGCTAATGAATATGGGTATTCCTGGCTTAAGGAGCAGAAAGTCCCGCTTGCCCAACATTTGTGAAATAGTCTACCTTAATGTCTATGACGGTCCAGTAAACTTCCCACTCGTATCAAGCAAGCCTTTGGAAAGGTAGTTGCTCAAAACCCTAATTTTCCATGCCTGAGTGTCTTTAGTTGCTCCTTGCTCTAGCTTCTCACCGCAGAACCAAGGATCCAACTTAAAAGGCAATCGATGACTAAGCTTGCGATCAAACTAGCTTCCTTTTGGGATGTGATCGGTAAGCCGTGCTCTTGAATTGGTAGAGCCTGATGTTCTCTAGTCTATGGCTAGTGTTGCCAAATGTTGTTAGTAAGACATACATATTCCTTTTTTTTTCCCTTAGATTGGATTGGAATGATTGGAATGGAATGTGCCTCGTATTGACTCTTGCTGTCTGAGACGATAAGCTAGAATCTAGTAACATCAGGAACAACCCTGAGAAGTATCATGCCAATTCAAGCCCAATTGATTTCACTTTGGCACTGTTTTAAGGTGACGTGCCTTGACATACTGTCTGACGCAGCTTGTCACATTGTGGAACATTCCGCAAATACATCCGTAATATTGCTTGGGTAGCGGTTCCAGGAAAATAGGATCCTGAGTTTAACTCGATGAGTAATCTTGGTCATCATTTTATGCAAATACGAGATCCTCGTTTTTATGGAATTCCTGTAGTGCCAGGATAGGAAGAAGGAAGATTGGGAAATCTGTCTGAAACAGAGTCTCTTTTATTACCTCCTAAACTTCTTTGTTGGTAGCGGATATCCACTAGCTCTAGTATTTTAGTAATAGAGTACATAGCGTAAACAAACAAATAAGGTGGTGCTCCAGGACAAGGTCTTACTGGCTCATCTCATGGAGGGAAAAAGCAAATGTAGTTAGTTGTCATGTTGTTGTTTGCCTCCTCGACACATTCCCCGACATTGTCCCACACAGAAAGAAAGAGTGTGGAGCCCCGGTCTGACCTGTAAGTCCGCTAACATAAAGCGAGGAGTTGAGTCTGAAGTGGCGAACTAAAGTCACTTTCGTAACCATACTTTCTACAGCTAACACGTGTCCAGCGGGAATGCGAAGCGCAAACGAACGTGATCTGCTATACCGAATCCCCTATTGGCCATTGGGGACCTAGTGGAAGCTATATAATAAAATAGAGTGAAAGGGTCCACCCCGAAAACAAGGGGGTACTAACTAATAGCCAAGTCCTCTCCGAACCGCAGGAGATAGTTGCCCATCATACGGCTCACCAACTTCACTTGCCTCTAAGGGGGGCTCGCTCCGGACAGGTTCGGATCACTTACTATACACGACCCTACGAAGGGGTTAGGAGCGTTTTCAAGATGATACTTTCTTTGTCGAGACGAAAAAGGAACATCAATTAAAGAATGTAAAACATATCCCCCTTGTAAAGGATTTCTCCATAATGACCATTAATAGTTGCTCCTATAGTGTCCAAATAAGGTTTAGCTGCTCTTATAACAAAGGAATCCATATTAACAATGAAAATTTGACCAGATTTTTTTATATGCGATTTAAATATACATGCATTTTCACACCGGTCAAGGCAAGGACTTCCATCTTCCCCCGCACTAAACACTCCATTATCCCCATATTGGGTAGGTCTTGTGCTTTTTTTGCTTCTTTTATATAAAATGCTCCTTTTGCAACTAAAATCCCGGAGTTAGGGAACTTTTCTTGTTGATTTAGCTGACTTTTCCGCATTTTTGCGATTCTACTGGATCCCATAACCAATGAAAGGAATCGATCAGATGGTCATCTAAAGACTCTGGGCTTCCAGCAAGCCACTACCACATCGATTTCGTTAGGAATCGAGGATCTTTTATGCTTGGTTCGGTCTCTCTGAGTGGAATAAGTGGGTCCTTCTTCTTTTTCCTGACTGATGAAGGTCGAAACCGAAGATCGAATCAAGCGGAGTTTGGATTCCTATGTTTGTACCAACTCAAATGATTGATGAATTGGATCTTGAGTCAAAAAACTTCGCTACTCAGCAAGGGTGAAAGAATGACAAAGAGACTGACATCGCATAGGATGGGAAGGACCCAATCATCTGCCTCTTTCTTGGTCCACCCCCCGGTAGGTACTTTATAGCTCACAACATGAGGTAGGAAGATATGTGACATAGTCTCATTGATTTCATTGACAACCAGATTATCTTCCTGATTGGGATTCTTGACAATGACAATGGCACATCTCAGTCGTCGGCTGTGTGTAAAGTCCATCAAGGTTTGTTTGCTTCGCTTCACTTTACGATACTGTTCCATTGCTTCTACGCAGTAAGAAGTTGGCAACCGGGATTTCGGATAGATAGCGATATCAACGAAAATTGAGGCTATCTATAATGATGAATGGAAAAACAAAGGTGTGCTCCCACATGATAAGGTCAAATTTCAACATCGCATACTAAGAAAGAAGTTCCCTCTATTGTCCTGTATGGTATGGCATTTTCAGGCGAACTTCGTTCTTCGTTATATGCATCTCCATCTGTTATTTATGCTCTGCAATGTTAGTAAAATAGGAATATTCATTTAAGTAGTCAACGAAAGTAAACTCTCTTCTGACCAAATAGCGAGCTTGCGACGTACCTACTCGATCTGCAGATTCAAGCAGAGCGATTGAATTCACTAGTCTCTTATGTGAAAGGACTTTATCATTAAGAAGTTTTAGTTTTTTATAAGATTAAGTAAAACTTAAAATTTAGAATCTAGTTAATAACTAAGATCTGCGATTTTACGGATTTCCTATACTATATCCATTTCTATTTTTTTGCGCCGTCTGAAATACCAAACCCTATTTTTCTGTTAGTCAAGTCCTGCTTCACCCCAAGCAAAAGAAATTGCCCGGTCTTCGCCCTATGTACAAAACCGATGGAATCAGCTGAAGTAGTTGATATAACCCAAGTCTTGAATACCAGTCCGCACTTTAAGAAAATAAAACAATCTAAAGATAAAAGTCGGGTCCCTGTTCTTTTCTTTTATCGAGAGAATTGGGTATTCCATTTCTCTTTAGAGCCGTTTGAGTCAGTGATTTAAAAAGCATAGGGTAGGCCTCGACAGAGGGCCACATTGCTATTAGTTATAAATATGTAAATAGTCCGACTCGCTACCCGTGTTCCCAATCCAATGAAAAAGTGGCTTTCCTGGTGGACTCAGCTACCACTAGGCGATCCGTTACCTAGTGCCGATGTCGGATCTAGCAGCTCTGACCATAGACCGGTCTCTCTATTATCTTCATCCGATGGATTTGAATCCGCTAGACCCCAACCAAAGCATAGAGATGGATTCGTAGCATGAGGTGGATTAGAGGTGAATTAGAGAATAGACAGAGGTCCGTTGGCATTTCAGCCTTTCTTCTCCTTTCAGGGCCTATCCGAAAGAGAATCTAGTACCTCTTGGTCCTGAATAGCAGAATAGGACGAATGAACCGGCCCCTGCGGATATCTTTGCTTCGGAACAAAACAAAACCCTGCAATCAAATAGATTGTCCCAAGGACGCCATATTCTAGGAGCCAAAGTTATGCTATTGAAAATTCGTTCCTCTAGGAGTTCCGAGCATTCCGTTCCCTTTTTCAAACCCACTTCTTTTCATATAGCAATCCCTGATCAAAGAGAGAACAATACTCATTTCAAAACATTTCTAATGTATTCCTTGGTTCGAACCGACAAAGTAATGGCACTCGATTATTATTAACCCGACTGCAATCTTTTTCTGTCGGTAAGGATTGCACTAGAGCACCTTCCACTTCTAATAGGCCATGAACTATAGATAGAGAAGAATCATTCTGAGCGAGTACATAAGAAGCGATCCACTTTTTTCATCGGTTCTAGGGGAAGACCAAAGATCTTGTGCGGCAGGTCCGCCAAAAAACTCAAAAGAGAAAGAAGTCTCGTTAATCTTGTCATACTCGTTCCAAGTTCGAAGTACCTTTTGGACACATCCAGTTCGATGCTACCTCTATCTTTATCTACATGGATATTAACACGCACTATTTTGAGAGTCAAGACCCCATTTTGCTTTAAAGAGCAAAAGAAATCCTAGATAATTACTAATTCACTGCTCTAACCTTAGTAGAATTTAACTAGACCTGTTCATTTTGCCATTTGCGTTTTTTCATGGTCGATAAAATCTTTCTTTTGATGTGTTGCTAGGGTATTTCATGACTGAAGTCCTTTCGATGCCCTGCTACTCGGACGAAGCTGACTTACTTGAGCGTGCCCTGCCTACTTCTCTCTCTAGAGATTCAGGATAAAGATGCTGGTTAGAACCCCCCATTTATCCCATTTATACGATTTAAGGATACATAAAGCAGATTTTTTACTTTACTAGACTTTTGAACTTAGAACACTAAGAGGTCAAATTTTATATTTTTATTTAAAATTTTAAAATAAGTAAAAGAAGTTGGTTACATTTATGGTTATGTTTATACAATGTATCAATGGCCAACTCTCAGTAGAAGGGAAGGTTCTTTTAGAATAAACAAAAGGAAAAGAAAAAGAAAACAGAAATCATGATCAACTAAGCCCTCTCGAGAGCTTGCTTAAGAATAAGAAAGAAGAATCTTATGGAAATAACATGGAATAAGGTTTGATCCGTGTAGCACGTTGACCATAACTCATGAACCCAGTTACCATATGGAACATATTCATTCTAAATATCTATAAAAAAGATATGTTTCTTTCTCTTGTTTGAGAGAGATTTTGTGTTGAAAATATTCTTACTGTTATTGTATTATCTTATTTATAGTGAAACAAGTTGGGAAGAGGTTGTTAACAAGAGATTGCCTAGAGAAATAGATAAAAGAAATTTCCATCCAAGATTTAATAACTGATCCATTCTCATCCTAGGCAAAGTCCATCTTATTGTGATAGAAATGAAGATGCATTTCGCATGCTATTTTGATGCGTTTGGGTTTGGATTTTGCTCCTGGTGATATTTTTTTGCGTTGGATCAATGTCGCGTAGGCTGTGTGTACTTGGAGAAGTTTTATGTTTCCAGGTTAAAAAATGTTTGTTCTTATTTTTTGGGGGGCACATGCACGCCTCGATTCGTGGTTTTCGAGGATGTTTTGCTTTTGATTCATAATTATACGAGTCTATGCAGAAAAACAGTTAGTGTGATTTCCTGGAGAACTTTTCTGGGTTTGCCATTTTTCCTTGCTTTGGAGAGATCATTGTTTAGTATGTTCGGAAGCGTCTACATTAGATTTTGCTTTCGGCGATCATCCATACGTATTACTTGTTCATTTTGGAGCACCTTTGTGTTTCACACTTGAGGGAGCAGATTAGATGTACTAGATATTGGTATTTCCGATACTTTCCTTGTTTTGTTGAAATCATGTTGCAATCGTTATGGTTAATTGGTTTGGCTAGAGTAGTTTCACGTATCTCGAATGGGACTTGGGTAATTGGTTTCTAGTTTCTATTACATCCTGCAAAGTAAATGGAAGTTTCTAGCATTTTGCTCGCTTTATTTTTCTAATTTTTTTGCTGCAAACATAGGTCAATTTTACAAATTTGAGAAGGCACACCAGCTGGATCATAATTCTATCGGTCGTGGAGTCTAGCATTTTGTCAAATAGTAATGCTCCTTCTAAGGTTGATAAAGGTAAAGCAGTGGCCCAAGAACCCACTACATCTAAGCCCAAGTCCAAATGAGGTCATAGGAGGGATCGTGGAATGCTTTTCTGCTGAAGACGATTTCAGAATAAAAATGTAAAGTCACAATTATTTAGCTTATTCTCTCAATTTCAATAGACCATTGCTATATTTAGTATATCTAATATGAATTGGCTCCCTCCTTTCCCTCAAAGAGTTGGGGTCTCTCTGGACTTATCTTTTGCCTCTCTCCCAGATTCATAAAAAGGGAGCAAGAGGGCCTCTCGACGGGAGTGATTCCCCGAAAAGAGATTGTTCCTAGCATCCTCGAGTTCGTAGTCAAACTCACCTTCATCCACCTTTCATGGACTGGCGTGGGCAAGCGGCAATGTCTGGAGCAGGAGGTGGAAGCTTTGGTTGAGGAACCCTTTCTATAAGTCATGAAGACATGGACCAAAAGACTAAGAAATTGCACAATTTATTGATTGACCGAAAAACTCAAGCTGAGTAACTTGCTGGAATGATCGCTATGGCTCTAGGCTGTGTGATCTTTGGGATGCAGAATAGGGGATCGCTTTCCAACCATTAGTTAGGACCAGTGAAAACCCACGCTTGGTGAAGGTGAAGTTCAGTTTGAAGATCTAACAATTCCTTATGTCGGGTATCCTCGATTGATGCAGCCTCAGAAGCCCCGGCTAACTCCATGCCAGCAGCCACGGTAAGATGGGGGCAAGTGTTCTTCCGAATGACTGGGCGTAAAGGGCACATAGGCAGTGAATCGGGTTGAAAGTGGAAGTCACCAAAAAGTGGCGGAATGCTCTCGAAACCAATTCACTTGAGTGAGACAGAGGAGAGTGGAATTTTATGTGTAGGGGTGAAATCCATAGATCTATGAAGGAACGCCAAAAGCGAAGGCAGCTCTCTGGGTTCCTACCAACGCTGGGGTGTGAAAGCATGGGGAGCGAACATGATTATATACCCTAGCAGTCCATGCCGTAAATGATGAGTGTTCGCCCTTGGTCTACGCGGATCATGGGCCCAGCTAATGCGTGAAACACTCCGCCTGGGCAGTACAATCGCAAGACCGAAACTCAAAGGAATTGACGGGGGCCTACACAAGCGATGGAGCATGTGGTTTAATTCGATACAACATGCAAAACCTTAGCATCCCTTAACATATGAACAACAAAACCTGTCCTTAACGGGATGGTACTGACTTTCATACAGGTGTTGCTGAAGGAAATATGCCCTGAGAGGCAATAATAAAGTTGTTATTATGTATTCCTTGTATATGATAGATGTTTATTTTGCATGCTATAATTGTATTGATAGGAAACATTAATACATGTGTGTTTAATAAACAAAAAGGGTTCCTAGTTATGCCTCTCTTATAGACTAGCTTGTTGATTAACAAGATGATCAAGGTTTCCTGATCATGGACATTGGATGTTGTTAATAACAAGGTCACAACATTTGTGAAATGATGTGATGAACATTCATCCGAAGTATAGCATTACGATCAAGTCATTATGTTTATATTGCTATAACATCATACGAAGTAATCTTTATCCTTAGACCATGAGATCATGTTAATTGCTAACACCGGAAGAGTATCTTGATAACATCAAACGTTACACCGTAACAGGGTGACTATAAAGATGGGTTCAGTACTACGAAGGTGTTATGTTGAGGCTCATGGATCAAGAGTGGAATTTGTCAATCCAGATGACGGATAGATATACTCTAGGCCTTCTCGGTGATATCACATTAGGATAGCTTGCAAGCAAGTGATGTGATCACTAGAATGTTATATCACGGGAACGAGAAAAGAGTGCATGTCGGTAACGAGATCAAACTAGGTATGGAGATATCGATGATCGAATCTCGGAAATGTAATATATCGAGAGACAAAGGGATTTAGTTACAAGCGTTAAAGATTCTCACGATCACAGGAGTCATCGTTGAATGTGTAGGAGTCAGTACGGATCTCCAGGTCCCGCTGCTGATTATTGATCGGAGAAGGGTCTCGATCATGTCTGCATTATTCGCGAACCATAGGGTGGCACACTTAAGAGTTACCGGACACCATTTTAGAGCACATATGTTTCAGACAAAAGAATTGCAAAGCGCGGGAATTGTTTCAATAGAAACCGGAAATTGTTTCGGGTGAAATTGCAGAAGGTGGTTCTGCATGTGATATTGAAATATTGCAAGGGTCTATATGTGAATGTTTGTTAATTAAAGTAATTAACAAAATTCTGAATAAATTTAATAAAAAGAGTTTTATTAAATGAGAGAGCATTAAATTTGGAGAAATTTAATGCATTTAAAGTGGAGACTTTAAAAGGGAATGTGAAGAGGCATTTTAATGTGGAGGGGTTACCACCACATGAATGGGGGAGGTGAGGGGTCACCCCCCATGCGCCGGCCATGGAGAGAGGGGGCACCCCCCTCTCCTATAAAAGGCCACCCATTCCCTCCTTCATCCTTACACCTCCTTGTGAAGGATCTCTCTCCCCCTCTAGAATTATTCCCCCATGGTCTCGGATTAGCGAGATACATGTTCCCGGTGGCATTTCGTTTGGAAGGAGTTGCTGCTTCCGCTGGATCGCTGGAGTGAGGATGTGGAGGTTGTCCGGTGGCTTGAACGTGTGTGCGAGTGCGGATGCGCTGCTGAGTTGCGGTGCTCGGACTTCCTCACGATCTTGAGATCGGCAAGTGTACGACTACATCAACCACCAGTTCCTACTCGTAAACAAAACTCGTTGTCTTCAAGGGTAAGTTCTCCATGGATGTATGTCCACCCGTTGCTCTGTATCTAGTAGATAGATCTTGGCGTATAGTTCTCATCGTAGGAATTTTTTTGTTTTCTATGCTGCGGACCCAACAGTGGTATCAGAGCCTGATCTATGCATAGGTGCTTTGCACGGGTAGTACACATATGTTTATATGTGGACGATGATGATCATGTTATTGCATCTTCTATGTACTTTGGATATTGGTGGCATAGTGGGATGAAGCGGCCCGGACCAACCTTACATGTCATCGTACATGAGACCGCTTCCATGACTGACATGCAACTAGTTTTGCATAAGTGGCTAGCAGGTGTCTGTCTCTCCTACTATAGTCAATATCTGATTTACAACGAGTTGCTAATAACTTGGTTATCCTCGTTGTGGTTCATGTTTGTAGGTAAGACCGGTTCTATCTCTGAAAGCCCTAAGCCACGTAAAACTTGCAATTGATAAATTAGAGGCGTCTAGTTTAGATCGTTGCTGGGCTAGTGTCTTGATATGGTATTGTTGTAAGTAGATGTATGATAGATAATCTTACAACTCACTTAACGTGTAAGTTCCATATACCTTGGCCTTACACACAAAGGAATGATAGAGATCATACCACGATGCAAATGGTAGAGATCAAATGCATGGACCATATCACCTCACTTCACACATTAGCATCTTATATTGCTAGTTTGGCGCTTTTGGTAGCATTATAAGACGATCCCTCATTTAGATATCAAGATAAAATGTGTTCTTCCTTAAGTATGCACCATTTTGTGGATCGTGTTTTGAGGCATCACGTGATGATCAGGTGTTTTCGACTCTACGCTTTCATACAACGGGTGTAAGACAGTTTTACACACGCAAATACTAAGGTTCTTACTTGACGAGCCTAGCATGTACATACATGGCCTCGGAACACAGACCGAAAGGTTAAGCATGAGTCATATAGTTGATATGATGCCCATATAGATGCTCGCCTTTGAAGCTACACCGACTCACGTGATGATGGGACTTGGTGTAGTGGATTTGGTTCATGTAATCACCAAAAGGACACGAGGGATGTCGTTTTTGAGTGGAAGTTCATTAGTAATTTGGATTAGTTGAACTCAATCTATCATAAACTTAGTCTAAATATATTTTACAAATTCTGTTGTAGATGGCACCACCTGCTTTTAATTTCAATGTGTTCATGGAGAAAGAGAAGCTTGCTACGAATGGTAGCAACTTCACCAACTGGGCTATGAATTTGAGGATTCTCCTCACTGCTGCACAAAAGCAATATGTGCTAGAGGCGCCACTAGGCCCCCCACCAGCTCCTGATGCCCCTGACAAGGAAAATAATGTCTATATAACTCGTCAGGAGGACCACAACTTAGTTCATTGCGGCATACTGTATGGGCTAGAGCCAGAACTTCGAAAACATTTCGAAAATGGCAATGCCTTTGATACCATGGGAGAATTGAAAATGATTTTCGATACCCATGCTGCCGTAGAGAGTTATAATGCTTCTGAAAAGTTCTTTAGCTGCATGATGGAAGAGAACAACTCTGTTAGTGAGCATGTACTCAAAATGTCTGGGTACACCGATAAGCTTGTGTCCTTGGGAATAACGATTCCCATTGACTTAGGCATACATCGTGTTCTCCAATCTCTGCCACCTAGCTACAAGAGCTTCGTGATGAACTATAATATGCAGGGCATGAAGAAGTCTCTTCCCGAGCTTCTGTCAATGCTTAAGACTGCAGAAGTGGAGATTAGGAAAGAACATCAAGTGTTGATGATCAATAAAACCACCGGTTTCAAGAAGGACAAGAAAGGCAAGCAGAAGGGAAAGAAGGGCGGCAAATCTGCTGCCGCGCCTGAAAAGAAACCCCGAGCTGGCCCTAAGTCTGACACCGAGTGCTACTATTGCAAGGGGACTGGCCATTGAAAGCGCAACTGCCCCAAGTATTTGGCGGACAAGAAGGCCGACAAGGCAAACAAAGGTATATGTGATATACATGTTATTGATGTGTACTTGACTAGTACTCGCAGTAGCACCTGGGTATTTGATACGGGATCGGTTGCTAATATATGTAACTCGGTTCAGGGGCTGTGGAACAAGCGACAACTAGCAAGGGATGAGGTCACGATGCGGGTCGGCAATGGATCAAGAGTTGATGTGATCACCGTCGGAACGCTGCCTCTCCATATGCCGTCGGGATTAGTTATAAACCTGAATAATTGTTATTTGGTGCCTGCACTGAGCATGAACATTGTATCCGGATCATGTTTGATGCAAAGTGGTTATTCGTTAAAGTCTGAAAACAATGGTTGTTCGATTTATATGAATAATATCTTTTATGGTCATGCACCTGTGTTGAATGGTTTATTTCTGTTGGATCTCGATAGTAGTATTACGCATATTCATAATGTTGATGCTAAAAGGATTAAACTTGATAATGATATATCTACATATATGTGGCACCGCCGTCTAGGTCATATTGGCATTAAACGCATGAAGAAACTCCATTCTGATGGACTTTTGGAATCACTTGATTTTGAATCATTTGATACATGTGAGCCATGCCTTATGGGCAAGATGACTAGAACGCTGTTTTCTGGTTCAATGGAACGGGCGACAGATTTATTGGAAATCATACATACTGATGTGTGTGGACCAATGAGTGTGTCGGCGCGAGGTGGATATCGTTATTTTGTTACTTTCACGGATGATTTGAGTAGATACGGGTATATCTATTTGATGAAACACAAGTCTGAAACCTTTGAAAGGTTCAAAGAATTTCAGAATGAAGTGGAAAATCATCGTAACAGAAAGATCAAATTTCTGCGGTCCAACCGTGGAGGAGAGTATCTTAGTTACGAGTTTAGCACACATATGAAAGACTGTGGAATAGTTTCACAACTCACGCCTGCCGGAACACCACAACGTAATGGTGTGTCAGAACGTCGTAATCGTACTTTATTGGATATGGTTCGATCTATGATGTCTCTGACTGACTTGCCACTGTCATTTTGGGGTTATGCACTGGAAACCGCTGCATTCACTTTAAATAGGGCACCATCTAAATCCGTTGAAAAGACACCGTATGAATTATGGTTTGGAAACAAACCTAAGCTATCATTTCTTAAAGTTTGGGGATGCGATGTTTATGTGAAGAAACTTCAAACGGATAAACTCGAACCCAAAGTGGAAAAACGCGTCTTCATAGGATACCCTAAGGAAACAATTGGGTATACCTTCTATCACATATCCGAGGGAAAGGTCTTTGTTGCCAAGAATGGATCCTTTCTTGAGAAGGAGTTTCTTGCGAAAGGTGTGAGTAGTCGGAAGGTAGAACTCGAAGAGGTTATTGAACCTTCTCTTCATGAAATGGCGAGTAGCGCAGCTCCAGAAGTTGTTTCAGAGTTAACTTCACCTAATGAAGAGAGAGCTAATGATATTGATCATGAAACTCCGAAAGAGGACACTGCCGAACCTCGCAGGTCAAGTAGGACATGTGCAGCTCCTGAACTGTACAGCAATCATGTTATGAATTTCATGATTGATGAAATAGATGACCCTGCGATGTATGAAGAAGCGATGATGAGCCCTGATTCCAACAAATGGCTAGAAGCCATGAAATCCGAGATGGAATCCATGTACGAAAACCAGGTTTTGACCTTGGTGGACTTACCTCACGATCGAAAGGCCGTTGAGAATAAATGGATTTTCAAAAGAAAAACTGATGCTGATGGTAATGTAACCATCTATAAGGCTCGACTTGTCGCAAAGGGGTTTTGACAAATTCAAGGAGTTGACTACGATGAGACATTCTCTCCCGTAGCGATGCTTAAGTCGGTTAGGATTATGTTAGCAATTGCTGCATATTTCGATTATGAAATATGGCAGATGGATGTCAAAACTGCGTTCCTCAATGGTAATATTGAAGAAGAGTTGTATATGATACAACCTAAGGGTTTTGTCGATCCTAAGGATGCTGATAAGGTGTGCAAACTTCAACGATCCATCTATGAACTAAAGCAAGCATCCCGGAGTTGGAATCTCCGCTTTGATGAGGTGATCAAAGAGTTTGGATTTGTCCAAACTTATGGAGAGGCTTGTATTTACAAGAAAGTGAGTGGGAGAAATGTGGCATTTCTGATATTATATGTGGATGACATATTATTGATTGGAAATGATATAGATCTTTTAAACAGTGTTAAAAGTTATCTAAACAGCAAATTTTCGATGAAGGACCTTGGTGAAGCTTCATATATATTAGGCATTAAAATCTATAGAGATAGATCAAGACGCCTAATTGGGCTATCGCAGAGTACATACCTTGATAAGATATTAAAGAAGTTTAATATGGACGGAAGTAAGAAGGGGTACTTACCTATGTTGCAAGGCAAGACATTGAGTAAGACTCAAAGTCCAGCTACGGCGGAAGAAAGAGAGATAATGGATAAGATCCCCTATGCCTCAGCCATAGGCTCTATAATGTATGCCATGCTATGTACAAGACCGGATGTGGCACATGCTATTAGTTTGACTAGTAGGTACCAATCTGATCCAGGTTCGGAACACTGGATAGCGGTCAAGAATATCCTTAAGTACTTGAGAAGAACTAAGGATATGTTTCTTGTATGCGGAGGTGAAGAAGAGGTAGTCGCTAAGTGTTATGTCGATGCTAGCTTTGACACTGATCCGGATGACTCTAAGTCTCAATCCGGATATGTATTTCTCTTGAACGGAGCAGCAGTTAGTTGGAGGAGCTCCAAACAACCTGTGGTGGCTGGATCAACGACAGAGGCGGAATATGTTGCTGCTTCAGAAGCAACGCAGGAAGCGGTTTGGATGAAGGAGTTCATAACGGAACTAGGTGTGGTTCCTAGTGCGTTGGACCCAATGGTGATCTATTGTGACAATAATGGAGCCATAGCCAACGCCAAGGAACCAAGGTCTCACAAGAATTCCAAGCATATTAAGCGCCGGTTTCACTCCATCCGCGAGCATGTCAAGGATGGAGATATAAAGATTTGTAAAGTGCACATGGACCTGAATGTAGCAGATCCGTTGACTAAAGTACTCCCTAGGGCAAAACATGATCAACACCAGAACTCCATGGGTGTTAGATTTATCACTATATAAACTAGATTATTGTCTCTAGTGCAAGTGGAAGACTGAAGGAAATATGCCCTGAGAGGCAATAATAAAGTTGTTATTATGTATTCCTTGTATATGATAGATGTTTATTTTGCATGCTATAATTTTATTGATAGGAAACATCAATACATGTGTGTTTAATAAACAAAAAGGGTTCCTAGTTATGCCTCTCTTATAGACTAGCTTGTTGATTAACAAGATGATCAAGGTTTCCTGATCATGGACATTGGATGTTGTTAATAACAAGGTCACAGCATTTGTGAAATGATGTGATGAACATTCATCCGAAGTATAGCATTACAATCAAGTCATTATGTTTATATTGCTATAACATCATACGAAGTATTCTTTATCCTTAGACCATGAGATCATGTTAATTGCTAACACCGGAAGAGTATCTTGATAACATCAAACGTCACACCGTAACAGGGTAACTATAAAGATGGGTTCAGTACTACGAAGGTGTTATGTTGAGGCTCATGGATCAAGAGTGGAATTTGTCAATCCAGATGACGGATAGATATACTCTGGGCCCTCTCGGTGATATCACATTAGGATAGCTTGCAAGCAAGTGATGTGATCACTAGAATGTTATATCACGGGAACGAGAAAAGACTGCATGTCGGTAACGAGATCAAACTAGGTATGGAGATACCGATGATCGAATCTCGGACATGTAATATATCGAGAGACAAAGGGATTTAGTTACAAGCGTTAAAGGTTCTCACGATCACAGGAGTCATCGTTGAATGTGTAGGAGTCGGTACGGATCTCCAGGTCCCGTTGCCGATTATTGATTGGAGAAGGGTCTCGATCATGTCTGCATTATTCGCAAACCGTAGGGTGGCACACTTAAGAGTTACCGGACACCATTTTGGAGCACATATGTTTCAGACGAAAGAATTGCAAAGCGCAGGAATTGTTTCAATAGAAACCGGAAATTGTTTCGGGTGAAATTGCAGAAGGTGGTTCTGCATGTGATATTGAAATATTGCAAGGGTCTATATGTGAATGTTTGTTAATTAAAGTAATTAACAAAATTCTGAATAAATTTAATAAAAAGAGTTTTATTAAAATTTAATGCATTTAAAGTGGAGACTTTAAAAGGGAATGTGAAGAGGCATTTTAATGTGGAGGGGTTACCACCACATGAATGGGGGAGGTGAGGGGTCACCCCCCCATGCGCCGGCCATGGAGAGAGGGGGCACCCCCCTCCTCATATAAAAGGCCACCCATTCCCTCCTTCATCCTTACACATCCTTGTGAAGGATCTCTCTCCCCCTCTAGAATTATTCCCCCATGGTCTCGGATTAGTGAGATACATGTTCCTGGTGGCATTTCGTCTGGAAGGAGTTGCTGCTTCCGCTGGATCGCTGGAGCGAGGAGGTGGAGGTTGTCTGGTGGCTTGAACGTGTGTGTGAGTGCGGATACGCTGCTGAGTTGCGGCGCTCGGACTTCCTCACGATCTTGAGATCGACAAGTGTACGACTACATCAACCACGAGTTCCTACTCGTTAACAAAACTCGTTGTCTTCGAGGGTAAGTTCTCCATGGATGTATGTCCACCTGTTGCTCTATATCTAGTAGATAGATCTTGGTGTATAGTTCTCATCGTAGGAAATTTTTTGTTTTCTATGTTGCGGACCCAACAGTTGCATGGCTGTCGTCAGCTTGTGTCGTGAGATATTCGGTCAAGTCCTATAACGAGGGAAACCCTCGTTTTGTGTTGTTGATACATGCGCCTAAGGATAAATTGCTGCCAAAGTTTAAAAGGAGTCGAGTGACGTGCCAACGCTACTACTTAATTGAGTGCTAGCATGTAGCTGTGCTTTTAGCAAATGGATGCGAAGAAGAACCAAATGCCTTGGACGCGTAATGGATCCTGAAGCACTATTTCCGCATCCCCCTGTCCAAAACCTCCAACATTAGGATTACTTGTTAATTGTTGATCAAGCTTGTTGAATTCCCCCTCTGAAACAAGAAGTTCTGGCCTAGGGGGTATAGTATCAATCACTTGGCGTCCATCCGAGTGTAATGTGATGGCTTTTTTCGTAATAGGCCTATAGATACGACCATTCTCATTGTGGTTTAAAGATCCCGTAAGAGCCTCAAGCGCAGGTGTCAGTTGGATCCAACCATTCCCACCTGTATCAAATTGCAGAAAGACATGTTTCCCCTTCATGATCTCGTCAGACAAATTCCTAGGGTTTGTCATTCGACATCGAGGAATAGAAATCGACCAGAGTAAATCAAGGCCATACTTGAAATGCCCCTCCTAAAAACCTTAAGGGGCTGCATTCGCTTCAAGGGCGCCTGGCAAATATTAGGCGATTCATAGCCAATTTAGCAGGAAGAATCCAACCTTTTACAAGACTCACAAAAAATACATTCCATTCTTTTGGGATGAAAACTACCAACAAGCCCTAGATGGCATCAAAAGCTATCTCCTCAATCCGCCAGTCCTGACTTTAGAAATAGCATAGTTGATCTTGTCTTTGGAGTCACTCGCATCTAGTTCATCTATAGATGCATTATAGAGTTTCATTGGTCCTATCAGTGTCTCTCATATGTGATTGCTAGCCATAAGTCCCAACAAAACACTCAGAAGACTGGCGCATTGAACAAGCTAGGTGTTGATATGCAATGAGATGGTTGAAGCACGATCTTCATACTTCTCGGCCTTACTTAATCTTCTAATAGGCAAAAGCCGGTGCTTGTTTGCTTATTCCTTAGCTCAGTCAGCTGTCCAGTCTACGACACCCAAACTACTGGAGTTTTCTCCAGCAGCCGAGTGAACAAAGCTAGCCACAACTTCTCTCTTCCTTCTTGCTCCCGGGGAAGGCATACAATACTTTGATTATGAAAAGCCTGCTACGGGACAAGTGAAACAGGCTGTAAGTTCGGTGAGGACAATAGTTCCTGCAAAGACAGTGGAATGCCTTGCTAAATCAAGTCAACGAACTAACCATTGCACTGCTTCATTGAACACACGCATATAGAGAGCGGTATAAAAATGAACCAAACTAGTGCATCAGCAGTGCATCATGCTTAGGTGCAACACCATCAAACTATGACACCATACTTGAAACAATATCTTGACAAAAAAGAATTGCAGATGTGGGCAACTTACTGGATTTTAGAAAACATAAGTAAATGGGCTTCCGCCTGAGCTTCCAAGGATAAAGGTAGATGAACAACCATTTGTTCCCCATCAAATTCCGCATTGAAACCCTTACACACATTTATTCCATTTTGTGAAATATCATGAATCTAGTGGAAAAGGGCCCCTCTAGAACATTCCTTTTAATGGAATTGTTCATTGGGTTCGACTTCTTGTTCTAAAAAATAGAAACTTGTCTCTCGTATGTTATTGTAAGGTGATTCATTCATAATATTTCTTATATGCGGTTTCAAGATGCTTTAAAGGTATCTTTTTGAATCGGCTTTTGAGCTCCATTATGTGGACTTTCTCAATTTAGGAATTTGGGACTTGGTGGTAGTGGTAAATACTAATTGCATCGTCTAAATGCTCCCTGACCAAGTTAGCATACTCATCATGGTTGAGTTGAGAGGGCAGCCTGTGCGCTAATTGGGCTTCAAGGTTGGCTATACGTGAAAAAAACTCGCTTTCTACCGAGGCCTGTTCTGTCCTAAACTATCCAAGAATGTTATTTTTTTTCATAGGAAGATTCCAAAAGCACATTGATACCGAAAGAATCTTCGGAACTGGTGGAGAGGTTATTCTGATTGAAGGCTAGACAAATAACAAGACTGAGGTATGTAAATCAAACATGTGAAATAGCTATCTAATATTAGATAGATATAGAATACCAAAAGCATGATAATAGATTCCAAAATAAGCAAATAAGCTTTTTTTGCTTTGTTTTTCTTTTGTGCATGCTTTTCGCCTACCTTCTCGACCACGGATAGGCTACGGGTCTTTGTACTTCAGCCCCATTGTGTGAATGCCACATCAAGGTGACATGATTCGAACCTATGGCTCTCTGTATCCAAAACAGATGCGCTGGTCAGACTGCGCTACACCTCGTCTCGATTCTCTCCCTATATCCACCTTTACTCGGTATTCAGGGTTCCATCCTTTATGTATTTGCGCTCTTAATCTTTTTACAGTTCTTACTTGGTGATTTCTATGATTGATATAGAAGGTGGTCAGAGCTGCCAGATCCGACATTGACACTAGGTAACAGATCACCTGGTGGTAGCCGAACTTCGTCCACCGTTGAAGGTCCAAGCATAGTTGTTTTAGATAAGAAGAAATGAGCAGGTGAACCTTCCACTCTTGCCCTCCAAAAGTACTCAAAAAAGGCAAATTGAACCTCTCTACACGAATAAGCAGAAGTTTAAAATGGTTCAGGAGAGTTTACTAAGCTATCACGCACAGTAAAGAGAATACCATTCCAAGTTCCTGGCTCTTCAATGGATGGATCTGACTAAGCGGATATCGGACTCGTGTGCTTGAATCAAAAGAAAATACCGGTACAAATTAGGCTTGTAATTCGAGTGACCAATGCAGCCTTCCTAAAATGAAAGACCCGAAGCTTACAAAAAGCAAAGTGGAAACGGGAGCTCTTCCACTAAGTACAGACATCCCATTTTATGAAAAATAAGGAGCATGCTATTATTAAAATTCAAAGCACTTGGTAATCTTCAACCAGTTCTATGCTTCAATATAATTTCCCGGAGTAAGCGTGATAGCTTGTTTCCAATACTCAGCAGCTTGATCAAACCAACATTCTGCTATTTCCAAATCACCCTGTAGAATGGCCTGTTCTCCTCGGTCAAAATAGGCAGTTTCTTCCCTTAGAACCGTACTTGAGAGATGTTTTATTCGAAAGGTCCAGACCTCTATATATTATGAATAAAGTAATCATGCTAGTTGATTCCTAGCACTTAATCTTAATTTATTGTATCTTCTTGGAGTTCCCTCTCTAGGAATTTGGTTTTTATTATTCCAGTATATTACTTTATTTATCCCTTTAATTGATGATCATACGTCTGGAATGCATTGTATGTCCTAGAATAGGTCCTATTCTTCTACCCTTTCCAGGTAGTCGATGACTATTCACAGCTACTACCTTAACACCAAAGAAGAGTTCGACCCAATGCTTGATTTCTGTTGGGAATATATCGAGAGCCTTCGTGGGCTTGCTGGATCTTTTAGCCTTTATACCTAAAAAGGAGGAATTAAACAACATAGATATTACTTATTACAGATTTAGTAAAGCAATCGATGCAAATCAACAATACATCTTTGGTAGCAAAATATAACAAATATACATACATGCTAAACAACACTGGTACTACTTATTACATATGCCCAACTATATCAGTCAGTTCACTCTTAAATAATGGTATATTTTGGAAAATAATGTTGCACTCCTCCTTAATCTCGCTGAGATCTTTCTTCTCAACGTGTCTTTTCTTGCATACTTCTTCTCGTCAAGTTTTTAAATCTTTGGTCGCTTTGAGTTTGCACCACCGATGAATTAATGTGCGCTGAAGTATTATTGATTCATGCTCTTCATCAACCCATGCCACGAAGTCGCATGCCATGTTCTCATGACCGCACGCGCAGAACTTGCGGCTGGTGTCCTTAGGCCTCGCCTTGTCACCCAGTACATAGTGATGTAGTTGTAAACCGCACTTGCAATTATGATACATCTGTGAGTTGAATTTGTTCTAATCTGGGTCATAGATATCATTAGGTATATTAGGGTGGATCTTGAAAAGAAAAACAACCATGTATATATGTGTGAGATCGAAAAATACCAAAATGCATAGGAAATCGAGATAACCCCAAATCGTATCTTGATCAAACAAATAGCAACCGTGGTGTGATTAAATTGAAATTTTTAAGCATATATAAGCAATGCACATACTGTCATATTACAGTCGAGCTCTCTACCCTATGTATGTTGAAGCTATCGTCGGGCGCCTCCACAGTCTCCATTTCCGCCTCTCGCAAGCTGAGGATTCATCCTGAGAGAGGTTTTAGAGAGGAGGGCAAGATATAAAGACAAGGCTCAGCTCAGTGTTGGGCCAAGCAACTCAGCGACACAGACCAAACTAGTCAATGGGATGTGCTTGAGTTTTCTCCACTATGGGACCGACAGTTAACGATGCTTGCAATGGGTGATGCACATTGCAATGCCTACATCCATCTAGTACAACATTACAGTGCATCAGCCTACACAGACACCTAACACGACACCAAAATCTGCCAGTATCGTGTCTACCACAGTATAAGTGGTCGCGCATAACAATGGTGTCGTAATTGCTCATCTATCGGGTAACCAACTTTTATAGGTACTTTTCTCTTATGCCGCCCCAAAAAAGTGTCGAGCATGGGGCTATTTTTGTAGTGTCTATGCTTAAAATGTTTTACTCTCATAAAAATAGAGGCGCTAAAGATTTTGATCGGCAAGCCTAGCTAAATTTTTTATACTTGTTTTGATCTTTAGGTTTATTTTCTAACAAGTTATGTGTGGCTAGGAAGAGAATTTAGGTGCTACCATTCAAATATTTTTGTGATCATGTTTAAGGTTCCAGGATTTGTCAAGCTAAAATGTGAAATCCCCTCGAACTTGTAAGTTCTGCAATTCACATTGACTCTATGCTATTGTTCTTTATCACTTCGTAACTCGAGGGAGAGTAATAACTAAGCTTGGGGGAATTGATAGTTGCCGATTTATCACATTTTACCAAAATTTTCACATTGGTTTCTATTCATGTTCGATGGTTTTCACCTTTCAACTAATGCTAATATAGTGAAAACAAATGAACCTTGTTATTTATGATGACTTTCAGGTGTTGAGCATTGTTGGAAGGATTTAAGGCCATTTATGAGCTTATTGTAGGAAATCAAGCAGCGCATCAATTGGGAAGATCATCATAGAGGCTCTATATGTTTTAACGACCATCTTTATGGGTGTGTCCCGCCTGTACCACATGCCTTCGCTTTCTCCTGGTCAAATAGATTAACTTTCATGAAGGAGGAAGAGACAAAAACAGAACACAACAACCGTCATTCATTCCATAAGAGAGCAAGAAGAGATCCAGAGAAGAAGAAGATGATTTTTCGATCTGATCTGAGATCTTCAACCTCTAGACCATCCACTCCACCATCATTCCCCTTGTATAAGAGATAGAGAGAGATATTCATACTTGTAAGATTAGGGATTTCAACTTTATTCAAACTTGGATTAGTAATTGATTCCATATTCCTTATTGTGGCTTTCTACAGTAATATCAAAATGAACCCTATTTACATTATGATTATATCATTGTATATTCTCTTCTCATGTGTGAGTAAATACCCATAGGCATGAGAGATGTAAGGGATTGGTGAAATGTGATGTGCTTATCTAATATTCCATCCATACGTGATTGTTGTTACTAATATTTTGTGCAAGAATGATTATCTATGTCATGTGTAATGCTTGTTATCTAATTTAAGGGCCTAGGTAACATGATCCAGAGAACCACATAGACAAGAACTTGTTTTCTAGTGAATCAGTGATCTCTGAGTGACATAGGTAATATGAAAGAGGATCTAGTACAACTCGAGGAGAATGAGAAGCCACGAATCATAAAGCCTTGATTTGGTCTCACGATCTTAAATGTTGCACTGACTATGGCTGGTGGTAACATGCAAAATTTGAAGGAAGTATGCCCGAGAGGCAATAATAAAGTGGTTATTATCTTATTCCATGTTTATGATAAATGTTTATTTTACATGCTAGAATTGTATTGATTCGGAAACATCAATACATGTGTGTTTAATAAATAAAAAGGGTTCCTAGTCATGCCTCTCTTATAGACTAGCTTGTTGATTAACAAGATGATCAAGGTTTCCTGATCATGGACATTGGATTTTGTTAATAACAAGGTCACACCATTGGTGGAATGATGTGATGAGCATTCATCCGAAGTATAGCATTACGATCAAGTCATTATGTTTATATTGCTATAACATCATACGAAGTAATCTTTATCCTTAGACCATGAGATCATGTTAATTGCTAACACCGGAAGAGTATCTTGATAACATCAAACGTCACACCGTAACAGGGTGACTATAAAGGTGGGTTCAGTGCTACGAAGGTGTTATGTTGAGGCTCATGGATCAAGAGTGGTATTTGTCCATCCCGATGATGGATAGATATACTCTGGTCCCTCTCGGTGATATCACATTGAAATAGCTTGCAAGCAAGTGATGTGATCAGTAGAATGTTATATCACGGGAACGAGAAAAGAGTGCATGTCGGTAATGAGATCAAACTAGGTATGGAGATACCGATGATCGAATCTCGGACATGTAATATATCGCGGGACAAAGGGATTTAGTTACTAGCGTTAAAGGTTCTCACGGTCACAGAAGTCATCGTTGAATGTGTAGGAGTCAGTATGGATCTCTAGGTCCCGCTTCTGATTATTGATCTGAGAGGGGTCTCGATCATGTCTGCATTATTCGCGAACCGTAGGGTGACACACTTAAGGGATACCGACACCATTTGGAGCAAATATGTTTCAGATAAAGATTTAAGAAAGCGCTAGAATTATTTCAATAGGCACCAAAACTGTTTCGGGTGAAATTGCTGAAATTGGTTCTGCATGTAATATTGAAATGTTGCAGGGGGTTTTATGTGAATGTTTGTTAATTAAAGTAATTAAAAAAATTCTGAATAAAATTAATAAAAGAGTTTTATTAAATGAGAGAGCATTAAATTTGGAGAAATTTAATGCATTTAAAGTGGAGACTTTAAAAGAGAATGTGAAGGGGCAAATTTATGTGGAGGGAGTTACCACCACATGAATGGAGGAGGTGAAGGGTCACCTCCTCCATGCGCCGGCCATGAAGGAGGGGCACCCCCTCCTCCTATAAAAGGCCACCCCCTCCTCACTTCTCACACACACCTCCTTGTGAAGGATCTCTCTCCCCCTCTAGTATTATTTCTCAATGGTCTCGGATTAGCGAGATACATGTTCCCGGTGGCTTTATCTGGAAAGGAGTTGCTGCTTCCGCTGCTTTGCTGGAGCGAGGGACGGAGGTTGTCGGGGTACCGGACGTGTGTGCGATCACGGATGCACCGCTGCTTTGCGGTGCTGGACTTGGTGCTGCTGGAGCTGGATCTGATGGACGTGCTGGAGCCGGACCTGCTAGACTTCCTCACGATCTTGAGATCGACAAGTGTATGACTACATCAACCACGAGTTCCTACTCGTTAACAAAGCTCGTTGTCTACGAGGGTAAGTTCTCATTGGATGTATGTCCACCCGTTGCTTTGTACCTAGTAGATAGATCTTGGCGTGTAGTTCACACCGTAGGAAATTTTTTGTTTTCTATGCTGCGGACCCAACAAAATTATCATGTGAGTCATACAAATGCACCCAGAGGAGTCTTGGATAATAATGGGTTGCTCGCCTTCTTGCACACTTATATGAAGAATTACAATTACTTATTCCATTTGCTCCACCTAGCATATTCACTATCTTCATGAATCGAGACTCTCCATGCCCAATCTCTTGTCTACAGGAACCTCAACTAATCTTCCTACTTTTATGTTATTTACTCTCTATTTAAATTCCCGTTTACACTCAACCACACTCAACACCTTTTCACCTTCAATACTTGCAGTTAATTCACTCAAGACCCATGGCACCTTGGATGCGACCAAAACGCCGCTAATAAACACTTTCCTAGGTTCTTCATTAGGATCGATATAAAAAAACGAAAGTAATACTTCCACGAAAGCATTCTTAAAATGAACATGTGCTCCTGACATCATTTATTGTGCCATATTCAATCATAATTGATTCATATAGGTTATAGTCATGTTATATAATGATTGTAGGGATTTTATAAAAATCCTTTTCTTTGTATTATAACTATGCAGATAGGAAAATGTTGTTTTGTGATTTTTTAAATTTCAGGGACTTTTGCGAACTCAAAAGGACCCGAGTTTTTTTCTACTAATGTTTTTCACCAAGGCAAATGCCTAGAGCACTTGGACCTCAAATAGAGTCAAATGAGGGGCAAAAGAGGGCCCATGGCGTGACGTGATACCCTAGTTGCGCCATAGGGCCCACCTTACCCTCGAAGCTCTAATGCCATCGATATTTGTGCCCCTCGACTCATCTTGACCTAAAAAGGCTATTTATACCTTTGATCCGGATTTACGCATGCAATATAGTAGCTTTTTCCCTAGTAGACATAGGTTTAATCGAACCTTGGGAAACAATGCTAAAAGGAAATTAATAAGGCATGTCTACAAGACTTGTTTGTTCATTGTACCTTCGTTTACCAGAACTTTCTAGTTTACTTTAGAACGTGGGTTGTTGTTTCAATGGATGAAGATAGACCAGGGTTGAAGATTCACCTACAACTGCACATCATATGGGATAAAAATAGTAATATGCATATTCATGTGTAATGATTTAATAAAGATAAAATTTGTGGGAAACACATCCTGATATACTAGAGCCCATGTGAGTCACGGGCATAGCAGTAGTATTTTGATCCAACCATTACAACTGTGAAGTACCGGGCTACAACAATTATTAAGTGAAAACACAGATCAAAGCCTTAAGAAGTGTTGTTGTTGTTGTTGTTCCCAAATGGATCGCTAAACAATGAAGACCGTACTCCCCTTTCTGTCACTGGGTTTCCTACAAGATCGCCGCTCACCAAGTATCTCACCTCGAGCCTTTATCAATCTCTAGGATCTTGGATACCTGCAAGTCCATAGATCGAGATAAGAGACAAAGAAAAAATGATACAAATATGTATTCAATCAATACACAATACTCCCATGGATTAGATGCACATAATTGCTGCGAGGTTTCACCCCAACCCGCACCCCATGAGGACTACCCACTCATAACAATAAGATCAAGGATACAAAACATTGTGCAAAATACTTAGATTGAAATCAAATATCCTCCGCTCAAAAAATTCAAATATTCTTATGGTCGCCAAATCAAAAGGAGATCTGAAGTACAAGCTAATGGCTATGGTTATGGAGAGGACGGAGGGTGGAGAGGATGAACTATGATGGTGGATCTCCTTTGATGGTGTTGTGATGCAATCTGAGAATGACAACCCTCTGCACGATGGCTGGGACCTCGAAATATATAGGCACCTTCACGAAAGTCGTAGGGTTTGACGAGATGAAGCCAATTCCACATGGTACGGGCGGACTATTTGGGTGGGCCTTGCCCGTACCAATGGTCGTTAAATCCTCTGTCGACTGGTTTTTACTCCAGGATTGCTTGGCCGTGTAGACTTCCTCAAAATCTTCATTAATAACTCCTGATTTTGCCTAAAAAGTATGATTTCCTGCACAACATAATTCAAAGCAAGGGTTGCACATCCTTGCAATAATTAGTCATTAGTAGCAAGGCTAGAGAGATTCTTGGTAAATTACTATAGGATATATGCCCTAGAGGCAAGTAATAAAGGGATTTCTATTTTCGTACCCTTGGTTCCTTAGTTGTACTCAGTTTTCCCCAGCCGCTTAATTTTTCCTCTCTTTTGCCCATCTCCTTGTATGAAACTCTCACACGGTCTGAAAACTCGATGTCCGTCAGTCTTGCCATTACGTGCTGACAAGTGGGGCCGCGTTTAGTCGGGTCTAGTAGTGGACCCTCGCTGTTACGTGCTGACAAGTAGGGTTGCGTTCTGTCCAGTCCCGTAGTGTATCCTTGTCGTTACATGCTGACAAGTGGGGCCGCATTCAGCCGGTTCCGTAGTGGACACCTCTCTCCACTTATCTAGATTAGCATCGGACCCACAGCTTATCCACGTGAGCATCGGACCCACGGCTTACCTAGGTTGGTATTGCAAGATGGGACCTTGAGCCAGCCCCGCGCCCATGCCCGTGTCATTGCCTCCCCTTTCTTCTTCTTCTTCTTCTTCTTCTTCTTCGGTGACGACAGCCCTTTGTCTAGCTTCATTTTCATATAGTGAAATGTAATGCATATATGAAAATTATACACCTTTGAACTCTTTGAAATCATATTTAGGACATGATAATGTTGTGCTAATAAAATCTTGATCATTTATCATTTCCATGGAGTGAAATATAATACATAAACTTTCGTATACAGAAATTATAAACCTTTGAACACTTTGAAATCGCACTTAATACGTGATAGTGTGTGCTAACAAATTTTTGAGAGATTATCATTTTCTCCCCCATTTTCATAGAGTGGAATGTAATGCATAAACTTGCATATATGAAAATTATACACCTTTGAACTCTTTGAAATAGCACTTAATACGTGATAATGTTGTGCTAAGAAAATCTTGAGAGATTATCATTTTCATAAAGTGTAATGTAATGCACAGACTTGCATATGCGAAAATTGTAAACCTTTGAACACTTTGAAATCACACTTAATACGTGATAATGATGTGTTAACAAAATTTTGAGAGATTATCATTTTCTCCCCCATTTTCATAGAGTGGAATGTAATGCATAAACTTGCATATACGAAAATTATACACATTTGAACTCTTTGAAATCGCACTTAATACGTGATAATGTTGTGCTAAGAAAATTTTGAGGGATTATCATTTTCATACAGTGGAATGTAATGCATAAACTTGCATATACGAAAATTATACACCTTTGAACTCTTTGAAATCTCACTTAGGACATTATAATATTGTGCTAATAAAATCCTGATCATTTATCATTTCCATGGAGTGAAATATAATGCATAAACTTGCGTATATAAATTTTTTAAACCTTTGAACACTGTGAAATCGCACTTAATAACGAGATAATGATGTGCTAGCAAATTTTTGAGAGATTATCATTTTATCCCCCATTTTCATAGAGTGAAATGTAATGTATAAACTTGCATATACGAAAATTATACACATTTGAACTCTTTGAAATCGCACTTAATACGTGATAATATTGCTCTAAGAAAATATTGAGAGATTATCATTTTCATAGAGTGGAATGTAGTGCACAAATTATACACCTTTGAACACTTTCCCTTCAAATTATATTCAAAGTCATTTGTTTATAGAGTTAAAGTACGAGTGGCAAACTCGTTATTTTGCATGGATAGAGGGGTGACCTCGATAGATATAGGGGTTATCCTGTCTGCTAGATCATACAGGATCAATGGTTGGTGAGCACGATCCGCGTGACAACTGTCTCAACCAATCAGAGTGTAGCGGCCAAGAGGAGCACATGTGTGAGAGATTGTGACTAAGAGAGGGGAAAACTGAGTAGAACTTAAGAACCAAGGGCAAAACAGAGTAGAACTTAAAAACCAAGGGCAAGACTAACAAAGAGATTCGAATAGAAAATAGAAATAAATTTAAAAAATGGAAAATGCGTCTTTTATACAATAAAATACATCTTGGCATACATCAAACTATTTGCAATTCAAATATACACTAGTTTGACAATTATTGCCCCATTTAGACAAACTATGTTTTGGGGAGAGATGTTTTGGGAAGAGGCTTGAGTAGAAAGCCATGAACCTTCATACATAGTAGGTGATTTGAGAAGTGGTGATTTGGGTTAAAACTTGATCTATATACATTTATTATGGTGGAAGGTCACATAATAAGACTCCCTCGGTAGATGCCACTATGTTTTGATCTTTTTGAATTTGTTGTGCATAAAATGACTCAATTAGCTAGCTAAAACCCATTCGTTGACTCTCTATTGAACAGCCACCAGAGGGTAAAACTGAGTATATTGCACACGATAGTGTTAGTACTACAGGGCAAAACTGAGTACAACCAAACCGCCAGTGTTACACTCGAGGGCAAAACTGAGTACAACTAAGTCGCCAGGGTTAGACACGAGGGAAAAAACATGACTCACGGTACACGTGTACGGTGCATGCGGCGGTAGCGGACACGTGTGGCCGTGCACGGTGCAATAGCGTACGCGGTTACGCGGTGCACGGTGGTGAACGAAATGTCGCTTCCCTTCTTCTTTATAGAGGTCTCCTCACTCCCACTCATCACTCACTTGCTCACTCAACCGTATCCACTGTCCCATCACCTTCTGCAAACCCCCAAGAAAACCCCAACTACGCCGGCGATGGAGAAGAACGACGTGGTGGCCATCGGCACCTCCAAGGCCGCCGGCGAGGAGGCCCCCGTCGAGGCGCTAAAGGCAGCCGCCGTCCCTGTCCAGACCCCTGTCCCTGCTTCCGCCGTAGCTGTCGGCGAGGAGGCCCCCGCTGGTCGGCAGATCCCGCTCAGCTGGGACCCCTATGAGGAGGTTGATTACATAAGGCTGGAGAACCCCTAAGACACCACCATCGCTGACCAATGGTCGCAGTTAACCAGGTATTTCTCCCCTTCCCTTGTTCTTCCCCCATTCCCATTGTTGGATGCTAGATCGTATGTTATTAGGGTTTGGCTATTCATATTTTTACAATAACTAATCCTCTTTTGTTAGATCTCGTATTTCGATGAATCCCCCTATTCGTATTTCGATGAATCCCGCTATTCGTATTTGAATCCCCCTGTTCGTAGTTGGGATCAATATTCGATTTGGTTTCAGATATGGGGACTAGGGAATAATCAGGGGATCTCAATCGGTTAATTTATGCAAATAATCAATCCTGATTATCAAGGTATCTCAATCATGTCCTTATTGCACTCTACTGTTTTTTCCAACATGAGGATAGCAGCGACGTCTGCAGCGACGCCAAGTCCAAGGACACCAAGACTCGTCATGTGCCGAGGAGGCTGAAGTCCGGCCAGTATGACAACTTCTTCTTTGACGACGTCTACAGGTGCCCTTTTACACCACCAGGAGGCTCTGCGCCACCGACTTCAACTCCGTCGTGAAGCATACCGAGGATGTGAGGACCTGTGGCGAGTCCATGAACGTCCATGGCTTCAGAGCCAAGCACTAGGCCCTCGGTCTTCACCTCCGCACCCTCCAGAAGGTGGCCATCGAGGAGGGTCGCATGCCCTCGATCAAGCCTAAGGCGCCTAAGGTCAAGGGACTGGGCAACAAGAAGTGGAGGAGGCGCTAGAGGCAGGATGTAGCACCCCGGTAAAACCACTACTAGAAAATCACTTGGTGTTTCTGTTTTGTTGCATCATCATGACCGCATGCTATTGTCATCATGCCACATTGCATTTGAGCATCGTCATGTCATCATGCATCTTTTTGCCAAAAAACTATTTTCTAAAAGCCCAACTTTGTTTTCTAAAACACCCCTTCTTTATTTCAGACTATAAACCCCGATCCTCTTGGATCTTTATTTGTCTAAAACATGTTTGCAACTGTTTTGTTTTAAACAAAACAAAATAAATATATAATAATACAAAACCTACTTTATTAAACCCACCGGAAGAGGCAGCCCAGCCCGTAGGCCAGGCCACCTACAACCTCGGCGTAACCAAAACCGGATCAAACCCTAACCCTAGCTAATCCCTGCTGCTGCCACACCCCAAACCACACTCCGCCACCACCAGCTACCCGCACGCACACAACATGCAATGCCACCCCCGGTGCACCTACATGATACACGCGTCTCACCCCAGCCCCACCACCTCACTGTCCCCGCGTCACAACCACCCCTCACATCACGTCGCAACGGGACAAGCCCCGCATCCCCGTCATGCCACTCACACTCGCTCGGCTGAACCCACCCTTGTCGTGATACCCACCCAACCTAGCGATAGGCTTCCTCGGGATTTCTGCCCGCACCTGGCCGTGACCCTACTCCCTCTCCATCCTCGCGTGACCCTGCCGCAATCCCCTACGCCCGCTTGCTACGCCTCCTCTTCTGAGCAGAGCCGCCACCACCCCGCAGCTCCTCGTCGCTGGAGCCCCAGCACCGCATGTCGTGACCCGGCCCCACCCGTGAGCCCGACACTCCTCTCGATCCCCTCCCTCGCGCACCCCACCGTCGCCATGATCTCTGGCTCCTAGAGCATCGCTGTCGCTTGCAAGCTCCCCTCGCCCGTTGCCTCCCCCAAGCTCTACTGTCCCTCCGCAGGCCACCGCTGCCATCCTCGCCCCTTGATGACTCACAAGTATAGGGGGTGTATCGCGGTATTTTCGAGGGAAGTGAAACCCAATTTATTGATTCGACACAAGGGGAGACAAAGAATATTTATAAGCCTTAACAACTGAGTTGTCAATTCAGCTGCACCTGGAAACAATCTTGCTCACAGCAGTTTATCAGTAGCAACAGTTTTGTGGTAGGAGTAGCAAAGTAACAGCAGTAGTAAAGTAAAGACAGCAGTAACAATAGCAGTAAATAGTAGGATTCGAGTGTGGTAGGCATAGGGATGGATGGATGGGCGTTGCATGGACAAGACAATTCACATAGCAATCAGAACATAGGGCAATTGCAGATAAATAAGATAAAGCATCCAAGTACTAGATAATCCTAGGCATGTGTTCCATATATAGTCATACGTGCTCGCAATGAGAACTTGCACAACATCTTTTGTCCGGCCAGCCCGTTTCAGCGGGGCCTCAAGGGAACTACTGGCAATTAAGGTGCTCCTTTTAATAGAGCACCGGAGCAAAGCATTAACACTCCGTGAACACATGTGATCCTCACATCAAAGCCATTCCCTCCGGTTATCCCGATTTCTGTCACTTCAGGGTCATTGGTTCTGGACAACAACGTGTGTATACAACTTGCAGATAAGACCATAAACAATACTATCATAATGAATCAATAACATGTTCAGATCTGAAATCATGGGACTTGGGCCCTAGTGACAAGCATTAAGCACAACAAGTCGCAACAAAGTCATAAAGCACTAATAAAAGATACTAGGCACCATGCCCTAACAATCTGATGCCATTACATGAACGATCTCATCCAATCCCTACCATCCCCATAGCCTACAGCGGGGGATTACTCACTCATAGATGGGGGAAACATGATGGTCAATGGAGAAGCGATGGTGATGATGATGGCGATGTTCTCCTCCAATTCCCCGTCTCGGCAGGGTGCCAGAACGGAGTTTCTGGTGCTGTTTCGTGGAATCTGGTGGTGGCGGCGGAGCGGAACTCCTTCTGGAAAAACGTCGACCCCCCAAAGTTTTTAGGTCAGAAGGCTCCTTATAGGCGAAGAGGGAGACCGAGGGGGTGCCTGGGGGGCCCACACCACCCCATGGCGCGGCCTGGCCTGGCCCGCGCCAGCAGGTGGTGTGGCCACCCCCTATCTCTTCTCCGTCTCGTATTCTGGCTCCTGGAGTCTTCGGGTGAAATAGGGTTTTTGGCATATTTTCCCGGATTTTTCCTGATAGTTGGTTTTTTGCATAAAAAGTAGACACCAAGGCAATTCTGCTGAAAACAGCGTCAGTCCGCGTTAGTTGCATCCAAATCACACAAGTTTAGAGGAGAAACAATAGCAAAAGTGTTCGAGAAAGTAGATACGTTTTGGACGTATCAACTCCCCCCAAGCATAGCTTATTGCTTGTCCTCAAGCAATTCAGTTGAAAACTGAGTGCGATAAAAGAACTTTCACGAACACATTTGCTTCATATGATGTAAATATTCTCAGCAATGTGATCAACTACTTAGACAATTCATAATAAAGAGTATGCAACTAAGTTTACTTAATAGGCATTGCAAGCTATGAAGAGATTCCAACTCGAAACTAATAAGTAGCATGAAGTATAAACGTAAGCAACATTACAATGCTCATAAAAAGGTATGATAGAGTGGTATCTCGCTTGCCTTTGATTATGAATATCAAGGCACCTCTGAAATTCAAGTGATGACTAGAAGTAAAGATATCAAGGATACAAGCATCAAAGTCATAACACAAATAATCAAGTAATGAGACAAGCACAAAGAATAACAACTTGCTCTCAAGAAGGTTCTCAAAGAATATGTGGAGACTCAACAAGTAAAGGAAAATGTTTTGAATAATTTGAAAGGCTTCCAAATGCTGAAAGTAAGGTACTCATTAGCTTTGAGCTCTCATTGCCCCTATCATAAGCATCTTTAATGTGGTTAAGGTGAAAGTGAGGTCCAGTCTGAGTTATATGCTTAACAGACTATAAACTAAAAATCCCATGTCCCTTGAGTACGAGGGCCGCTCCTCATGCTACTCAACTTTAGTTACCGGTAAGTTCTTGTCATCGTAAATATGTGCGTATCATTGAGAGCCACCAACGGGGTACCCCTTGCCCGATGATACATAAGAATCCCCATATCAAAATGACAAGGCAAGCAGACAATGAGTATCTTAGCAATCTTCTTATTTACCATGGGAAAATGGTGCTTTTTTCTCTCTTTCCTCTTTTCATAAATCTCTTTTTTTCCTTTTTCTCAATAGCTATCTCTCTCTTTTTTTTATAAGAAGAATGCTTCATAGATATCATTATGGTTACGCTGCAGGTTTGCACCATGTCAGCATGGATTAGACCAGCGGCCCAGGCATTTCTCTAACACACATACATAACTCCATGGACTTAGAAGCTCCCCTTTTATTTCACACCGACGACATCCGCAAACAAAAGAGCAAGGTATCAACTGGGTATATATTTACAAGTGTTGAAAGCGTTCCCCATGACAGCACGATTCTGCTAATCCCTAGCCTATAATTAGCAAGCATATAACTTTCATGGAGAGTTCACAATGGTTCAGGTTTATTAAGTGCAGGAAATAAAGTGTGTCATCAAGTTCGTGAGAGCTCTACTAACTAACTTTCTCATAACAAGCAAACATTTTATTTGGAAGAAAATAAGGCATATTGAATATGCACGGAAGTAGCAAATGATGCTAATAGGTAGGTATGGTGGACACCTTAGCAATATTTGGTTTAAGGGAGTTGGAAACATGAGTAAAACACTCAGTGGAAGTGAAGGCTAGCAATAGTAAGGGAGCAACAAACGAGAGAGCAATAGCTGTCATAATCATGCTTGCAACAAAACAGGACTAATCATGGCATGAAAGTGATTCAAGATCCTCAAGGCAAAATAATTCATCGAGGCTCAACTGATTATTACAGTCATGTGCATGCGTGAGCATGTGCCAAGTCAATTCAAATGAAACATTCAGAGGAGGATACCACGGTGTCATACCAATTTATGAATAGAGCAATGCAAGCAAACATTCATAAGACATGCTACAAACTATTAGCAAGCTAGAGCTAATCATAACAAAGCAAGAACTACTAAGCATCCAAAGAAAACATACACTCTACATGAACGGACTAAGCATGCCCACAGTCATGAGTATATGTACAAAAATGAAAACAAATAGAGTTTGTTACCAGCCTCTTACCACGCCTCAAGTTGTCATTAATCCTCATTATTGCTCTTCACTTGTGTGGCTTGAATAATAATATGAAACCAATATTCCACTGAGGACTGCTGAACCCTGTAGCAAACTCACAAAAACCAAAGAAGAACGACAAACATTTTTGTTGTTTTTGATTTTTTTAAACAAGAACCAAAGGAAAAACAAGCAAAGCAAAATCTTTTTGGGTTTTTCAAATAGTTCAAACAAAGAAAAAAAGGAAAAACAAACCAAGACAAAAAGAAGAAGCAAACCAAAGAGAAACAATAGAAATATTTTTGGTCTTTTTGTGTTTTAGAAATCAAAAGCAAAGAAGAACGAAAACTAAAAAGAGAACGAAAACATGAATATACAAAGTACCGACGCAACATGATATGAAGATGAGTGCAGTGTCGGCGTAGCTCCCCCCAAGCTTAGGCTTTTGGCCTAAGTGGATATCAATCCCAAGCCGGCCAGGATGATGTGTCACCGTAGTATGACGAGGAGGTCCCCTTGTCCTGGTGCGAGCTCGAGTACGTCCCTCCGTAATGCGCGGAGTAATCATAGGAGGGTACATCCTCCTGGTGCTGCTCGTGGAAACCCAGCAAGCGAAGCTGCTCGTCCACCTCCTCCTTGGAGCGCGACCACGGTCTCCTGTGAACACTAAACAAAGAAGGTTGTGGCAAAAGGATCTCCCTTTCATCCCCGTCAGTGAAAAGCATCCTATATACTAGACTGTCCAAATCAGAAGTAGCAGTGACAAAGTGATGAGTTTTCATAGCAACAAGGTCAAGCCTCTGTGGTGCTAGCATAGTATCATTGGGATCCACTAAAAGACCTAATGCATTGACTATACGCGAGGCGATGATGCCCCCATAGATAGCCCCCCTAGCAGCTAGGCGGCGAGCAATAAGCGAGCCAAGATTGTATCGAGTATCGTTGCTAAGCGCAGCAGCAAGGAATGCTAAATGATAGTTGGAGATATTACTTGTGTTCTCCCTACCCAGTACACTAGTAGCAAGATAATATGCAAAGTATCTAAGAGCGGGGAGTTGGATATTTCTTATCTTTCCGTGTTGCGCCACGCGGTCATCATCATTGGTCACCCCTCGGTAAAGCTCCAACAAATCAGCGGGTCGCCCTTGAATTTTCTTCACTGTCCCTGTCATGCGTACACCTACAATACTGCAAAATCTCTCCAAAGGCATGGTGAAGGGCAGATTATAGATTTTAAAAGAGACAGTCGACTGATAGGGTGTGTTAGTAAACGTGAAGCTCTCAACAAAAGTTTTGGTGAGCATAATGTATTGCGCACTCTCATCTTGCATATATGAGTTCAAACCAACCCTCTCAATTAGTAGCAAGAAATCATCAAGAATACCTGTAGCTTGTAAGAAAGTAAAACAAGGAAAAGAGGATGGGTGAGCATCCCCATCATCCCTTTCACTACCAATACGAGTTGCAATGAGATCTTCGTTGTATGATGGCCTAGCCTGAGAGGCTAATCTTCAGGGCCTCGACCTCCTAGGTGCATCACTCTCAAAAATCTCTCCAAGAGTATGGTTGTTCATGCTTGGTATTCTGAAATTTAAACACCTATTAAACAAGTGATTTCAAAGTGAATATAATGAAGGATTCTACTCATAGGGACTTGTAAGAGGCCTAAACATGCATCAAAACTATATCTCTAAGCATTAAACAAGCTTACAGGCTCTCATAACCAGTCACCTATAGCAGCAAAATACTCAATATATAATCCACTAAACACAAATCTACTTGGACAAGGGGAGGAGTCACATACCAGGGAACAAATGCTCCAAATTTCAGCAAGAAAGATGGGCTGAGCAAGGAGATCGAAAAAATCGAGAGGAAGCATAGCAAGAATGCGATTTTGAGCAATGAACTGGAGCTTACTCGGGAGAGAGAAGAAAGTGGCAGGTGAGAGAGTTAGTGGGGGGCCAGGGGTGGCCCACACCAGGGCATGGCGCCACCATGTGGTGTGCCTGCCTGGTGGGCCCCCCTGGTACCTCCCAGGTACTCCTCTGCCCCTTTTTTCACGTAAAAATTTAATATGAATTTTCTGGAATTTTTCGAGACACTTTAATTTTGGGCATTTTTCAGAAATAGAAGAATGATTTTTCTGACAGACTTTTTTTTGGAAACATGATGCAAGGACAAAACAAGGCTAGAACTATAGAAGTTCTAAGACACTCTAACATGCAAGCAACTAACAATAAAAAGAAAGCTAAATGGAAACAAAAACTAAAATGGAAAGGATAGAAATAAATGGAGATAATCATAGTGAAAACATTGTTTTGTTCAATGAAATCCTTTTGTTAACAAGGTTGATCAGGTCTTGCTACCAAAACAATTCCATATGAGACAAAACTTTGTATTCCACTAATGATTATGTTACCTCAACCTTGATAGCAATGGTCCCAATCATAATATTTTCAAATTTTTCTCTTGGTATGGGACAATATATTTCTCCAACTTGAATGCCTTCAACATGTTCAATTGAATTCAAACCATAAGTCCTTTCAATCTCCTTGGGGAAATAGACAGTATGTTCCTTGTCATTAACATTGAAAGTCACATTTCCTTGATTACAATTAATAACAGCTCCTACAGTATTAAGAAAAGGTCTCCCAAGAATAATAGACATATTATCATCTTTAGGCATTTCAAGCACACCAAAATCAGTTAATATCGAGCAATTGTGGGCCACCTGAACAGGTACATCCTCACATATACCCACAGGAATAGTGGTAGATTTATCATCCATTTGCAAAGATATATCAGTTGGTATTAATTTTTCAAGTTGAAGCCTCTTATAGAGAGAGAAAGGCATAACACTAACTCCAGCTCCCAAATCACACAAAGCAGTTCTAACATAACTGTTCTTAATAGAGCAAGGGATAGTTGGAATCCCTGGGTCTCCAAGTTTCTTAGGAACCTTACCATTGAAGGAATAATTAGCAAGCAAAGTAGAAATTTCTTCATTAGGGATCTTCCTTTTATTCGAGACAATATCCTTCATATACTTTGAGTAAGGAGGCAATTTAATAGCATCAGTCAAAGGAATTTGCAGGAATAAAGGTTTCATCCACTCACAAAACTTATTATAGTGTTCATCTTCCTTTGACTTGTGTTTCTTATTAGGGAAAGGCATAGGTTTTTACACCCAAGGCTCTCTTTCACTACCATGTTTCTTAGCAATAAAATCTTCTTTGGTGTATTTAGTATTCTTAGTGTGGTTTTCAGGTTCTTCTTCAACATTTTCTTCACTAGGAACTTCATTTTCTTCATTACCACTTTCAGTTTCAGCATCAGAGATAGATATACTATTAGGATCTATAGTAGGTTCAGAGGGTTTTACAACAGTTTTATGTTTATTTTTTCCTTTTCTTACGAGTAGAGCCACTATTTTCAGCTTGTTGAGAATGCTGCTCAATTCTTTTGGGATGCCCCTCAGGATATAGAGGATCCTGGGTAGAAGCTCCACTTCTAGTTCTAATTTCATAAGCATGTTTTTCTTTAGCAGCATTAACTAGCAAGTCGTTTTGCACTTTAACGAGTTGATCTATTTGAGTTTGAACCATTTGAAAGTGTTTAACAATCATTTTAACATCATTAGAGGTTCTTTCCACAATATATTTCAACTCAACAATAGCTCTAGTGTTTTCCATTAGATGATTTTGCACCCTTTTATTAAAGTTATCTTGCTTAACAATAAAGATATTGAATTCTTCTAAGCATTTACCAGGAGGTTTAGAGTAAGGGATATCACCTTCATCAAAGTGTTGGAGAGAGTGTACCTCAATAGTGGATGAGTAGGTAATAGGCTTACATAATTCTTCTATAGGAGGTAAATTCTTAACATCTGCAGCTTTAATTCCCTTCTCCTTAAGACATTTCTTAGCTTCCTTCATTACTTCATCATTTAATTCAATAACTCCCCTCTTCTTTGATGTTGGGATAGGCACAGGAATAGATGGTTTAGGTACAATTACTTCAGGTATAGCTTGTTTAGGAGGAGTCCAATCTTCATAATTCTTGCTTATTTTAGCCATTAATTCCTCAGCTTCCTTAGGAGTCCTATTCCTGAATACATAATCAGCACAACTATCTAGGTATGTCCTAGATTCTTCAGTTAGTCCATTATAAAATATATCAAGAAGCTCATTCTTAGTTAATGGACTTCTAGCCTGTGCATGAATCAAAGCACAAAACCTTGCCCAAGATTCAGGCAATACCTCCTTTTCTCCCTGTTTAAAATCAAAAAAGTTCCTGCAAAATAGCATGTCTAGCACTAGGAGGAAAATATTTCTGCAGGAAAGTACTAAACAAGCACTCAGGGATATCAATAGATCCAGGAGGTAAATTACTAAACCAAGTTTTAGCTTCTCCTTTCAGTGAAAAGGGGAAAATCTTGGCAACAAAGTAAGTACGCATCTTAATATCATCAGAAAACAAACCACTCATGGTAGAAAGTTCATTCATATGTGCTACCGCACTTTCATTCTTAGTCCCACAAAAAGGTTCTTTCTCGACAATAGCTATGTAAGGTAGATCGAGAGAGAAATCATAATCTTTATCTGTAATGTTTATGGGAGAAGCAGCAAACTTAGCAATCAGAGACAATTTGGGTCTAATAGTACGCCTCTCAAGGAGACTCTTAGCGGCGCTCCTATCATGGGTGTTTTTACATTCTTTAATAAATTCATCGGTCATCTCAACATAACCATCTTCAATATCATATCTTTCACTAGACTTAGGTGAACTAACAGGTGTGGTAGTGTCTTCATTAGGAGTTTCGGTATTTCCAGCTATAGTTCTAGCAATCGTAGCATCTAGGAAAGGACCTAATGAACCACTCTTATCAAGCACAGTAGAAGCAACATCATAAGCATCAGAAGTTTCAGATTCAGCAGTAGTAGCAGTGTGTGTAGCATGTGTATGTAGTGGTGTAACAAGCTTACTTATAACAGATGGTGAATCAAGAGCAGCAGAGGTGTTCAGAACCGTACCTCTTCTTGTAGTGGATGGTAAAATAGGAAACTTGCCATCACGAGACTTACCCATGATGGATGGATAGCAACAAACAATAGAGAATCCAAGTGAACTTGATAAATAAAGCTATGCTCCCCGGTAACGGCGCCAGAAAATAGTCTTGATGACCCACAAGTATAGGGGGTGTATCGCAGTATTTTCGAGGGAAGTGAAACCCAATTTATTGATTCGACACAAGGGGAGACAAAGAATATTTATAAGCCTTAACAACTGAGTTGTCAATTCAGCTGCACCTGGAAACAATCTTTCTCACATCAGTTTATCAGTAGCAATAGTTTTGTGGTAGGAGTAGCAAAGTAATGGCAGTATTAAAGTAAAGACATCAGTAACAATAGCAGTAAACAGTAGGATTCGAGTGCGGTAGGCATAGGGATGGATGGACGGGCGTTGCATGGACAAGACAATTCACATAGCAATCAGAACATAGGCCAATTGCAGATAAATAAGATAAAGAATCCAAGTACTAGATAATCCTAGGCATGTGTTCCATATATAGTCATACGTGCTCGCAATGAGAGCTTGCACAACATCTTTTGTCCTGCCAGCCCATTTGCAGCGGGGCCTCAAGGGAACTACTGACAATTAAGGTGCTCCTTTTAATAGAGCACCGGAGCAAAGCATTAACACTCCATGAACACATGTGATCCTCACATCAAAGCCATTCCCTCCGGTTATCCCGATTTCTGTCACTTCGGGGCCATTGGTTCCGGACAACAATGTGTGCATACAACTTGCATACAACGTGTGCATACAACTTACAATACTATCATAATGAATCAATAACATGTTCAGATCTGAAATCATGGCACTCGGGCCCTAGTGATAAGCATTAAGCACAACAAGTCGCAACGAAGTCATAAAGCACTAATAAAAGATACTAGGCACCATGCCCTAACAATCTGATGCCATTACATGAACAATCTCATCCAATCCCTACCATCCACATAGCCTACAACGGGGGATTACTCACTCATAGATGGGGAAACATGGCGTGGCCTGGCCCGCGCCAGCAGGTGGTGTGGCCACCCCCTGGCTCTTCTCCGTCTCGTATTCTGGCTCCTGGAGTCTTCGGGTGAAATAGGGTTTTTAGCATATTTTCCCGGATTTTTCCTGATAGTTGGTTTTCTGCATAAAAAGTAGACACCAAGGCAATTCTGCTGAAAACAACGTCAGTCCGTGTTAGTTGCATCCAAATCACACAAGTTTAAAGGAGAAACAATAGCAAAAGTATTCGGGAAAGTAGATACGTTTTGGACGTATCACCCCTGCTCCGCTGATACATTGCAAATGTATCTATAATTTTTGATGTTCCATGCTTGGTTTTATCCACTTTCTTGTCTTTTGTCCACACTTTGGAGTACTTTTCATATGATTTCTTGGACTAACCTATTAACAAGAGCCACAGTGCCAGCTGCCTGTTTTCTGCTGTTTTTGGTTCCAGGAAAGTCAAAAAATGAATATTCTCGGAATTGGACGGGACAAAAGCCAAAGTGCCTATTTTTCTAGAAGTCATCAGATGCCAGAGTACGAGACGGAGAGGGGCCAGGGGGCCACCACACCACCTGGCCGCGCAGCCCAGCCTGGCCCGTGCCAGGGGGTGGTCTGGCCGCCTCCGGCACCCCCTCGGCCTCCCCTTCCGCCTATAAGATGCGCTCGGGACGAAAACCCTAAATACCCGATCAAAAATCCACGAAAGAGTCTGTAGCCGCCGTCATCTCCATCCCTAGATCGGGAGGGATCTGAAGCTCTTCCCGGCACCCTGCCGGAGAGGGGAATTCACCCTGGAGGCCTTCTTCATCACCATGCAAGCCTCCGGTGTGATGCGTGAGTAGTTCATCCTTGGACTACGGATCCATGTAGTAGCTAGATGGCTGGTTCTCCTCCTTTGTGCTTTCATGTCTAGATCTTGTGAGCTCCGTTCATGATCACGATCATCCATTTGTAATTCTGCATGTTGTGTTTGCGGGGATCCGATGGATATTGGGATGCTATTTCAGATTGATTATTAATTCTATCATGTCTTTGTTATTTGTGATCTTGCATGCTTTCCGTTGTTAGTAGCTATCTTGGCCAAGGAGATGCTAGCAACTCCAAGAGTTAGTATTTATGCTCGATAGGGGGTTCATGCCTATGGTAATCTGGGGAAGTGACAGAAATCTCTAAGGTACTAGATGTGTTGTTGCTACTAGGGAGAAAACAACAATCCTTTGTTCATAGAACAATTGTATTGTTTACTTTACACGCAGTTCGTAAAGCAATAACCTGTTGCTTGCAACTTAATACTGGAGGGGGTTTGGATGATAACCTGAAGGTGGATTATTAGTCATAGATGCAGTTGGATGGCGGTCTATGTATAATGTTGTAATGCCCAATCAAGTCTCAAAGGAGTCAAGATGATTAGTATATGCATGTATTGCTTTCTCGATGTTTGTCAATTGCCCCGCTGTAATTTGTTCACCTAGCATGTTATCTATCTTAAGGAGAGCCACCTCTAGTGAACTATGGATCCCGGTCCTTTTCTTTTACATACAATCTATAAACTGTTACTGCTTTGTGTTTACTTTTTGCAAACTATTACTTCCTTCCATTCGATACGTTTAATCCTTTGTTTTCAGCAAAACACGGTGATATTGACAACCTCATCGCAAGTTGGGAATAGAGTTCTGTGGTTGTGTTGTGCAGGTCTCCACGTTGCTACTAGCATCGGTAGTGCGCCCTGCCAAGGCTCAGCTAGCAACACCTTTGGGGTGTTTCCTTGCTCCTACTGGATTGATAACCTTGGTTTCGTACTGAGGGAAACTTGCTGATGTGCTCATCATACCTTCCTCTTGGGGTTCCCAACGAGCTCTACATCAACACCGAGCCATCAAGCATTTTTCTGGCGTCGTTGCCGGGGAGTCAAGGACATCTTCACAAGGGGATTCCCTCATAACCAATCTCTTTACTTTGTTATTTTTGTTTTGCTTAGTTTCTTTTTGTTTTGTTTGCTTGTTTCTTTATCAAAAACACAAAAAAATAGTTTTACAAGTTTGCTTTCTTATTCAAAAACACAAAAAAATGACTACTCTTGAAAACACTAAGTTGTGTGACTTCACTAGCACCAACAACAATGATTTTATGAGCACACCTATTGCTCCACATGTGCCTGAAGATACTTTCTTTGAGATAAAACCCGCTTTGCTCAATCTTGTTATGAGAGAACAATTTTCTGGTATTGGTAATGAAGATGTTGCTGCCCATCTAAATAACTTTGTTGAACTTTGTGAGATGCAAAAGCATAGGGATGTAGAAGGTGATATTATTAAGCTGAAATTGTTTCCTTTTTCTTTGAGAGGAAAAGATAAAGAATGGTTGAATTCCTTAACTAGGAATAGTATTGATTCTTGGACTAAGTGCAAAGATGCTTTCATTGGAAAATACTATCCTCCTGCTAAGATTATATCTATGAGAAGTGAAATAATGAAGTTTAACCAATCTGATAATGAACATGTTGCTCAAGCTTGGGAAAGAATGAAATATTTGGTAAAGAATTGTCCCACTCATGGACTGACTGCTTGGATGATCATCCAAACATTTTATGCAGGATTGAACTATTCTTCAAGGAACCTATTGGATTCTGCTGCTGGAGGTACCTTTATGACCATTACTTTGGGTGCTGCAACAAAATTTCTGGACAATATGATGGTTAATTATTCTGAATGGCATACTGAGAGAGCTCCACAAGGTAGGAAGGTAAATTCTGTTGAGGAAACCTCCTCCTTGAGTGATAAGATTGATATTATTATGTCTATGCTTGCGAATGGGAAAGCTCATATTGATCCAAATAATGTCCCTTTAGCTTCTTTGGTTTCTCAAGAAGAACAAGTTGATGTGAACTTCATAAGAAATAATAATTTTGGCAATAATGCTTATAGGAGTAATTTTGGTAACAACAATTATAAGCCATATCCTCCCAACAATGGTAATGCTTATGGAAATTCTTACAACAATAATAGGAGTGCTCCCTCTGAACTTGAAGTTATGCTTAAAGAGTTTATTAGTAAACAAACTGCTTTCAATAAAACTATTGAGGAAAAACTCTCTAATGCTGAAAGAAATATAGCATCTTTGGCTGAAGCTCAATCTTCTTTGAATAAAATGGCTTCTAAACCTGAAACTAATGATAATCCCTTTGCAACTACTAATGCTATACAAGTAAGAATTGATGAAAATGTTAGACTATTAACTGATTTACATGCTAAGTGGGAAAGAGAAGATGAATTTGCTAGAAACATTAGTGTTTCTACTATCACCACCACTAGTGTTGAGGCTAGTAATAGTTCTACTACTTTAGATGATAAAGTTGATTTTGATCTTGATGGTTGCAATATCTCTGAAGTTATTAAGTTCCTACAAAAGCTTGCTAAAAGTCCTAATGCTAGTGCTATGAACATGGCCTTTACAAAACACATTACTGATGCTCTCATAAAGATTAAAGAAGAAAAGATGAAACATAAAGCTTCTTTTCCTATAAAACAAGAAGATGGTTGGGAACCCATCATTAATATGAAAGTGAATGACTTTGATTTCAAAGCTTTATGTGATCTTGATAGTAGTGTTTCTATTATGCCTAGAAGGATTTATGATATGCTTGATTTGCCTCCACTTGAAGATTGTTATTTGAATGTTCCACTTGATGATAATGCTAAAAAGAAACTCATGGGGAGTCTTAATGATGTTCTTATTATGGTTAACAATGCCTATGTCCCCGTTGATTTCTATGTTTTGGATGTTGAATACAATGCTTCTTGTCCTATTACTTTGGGAAGACCTTTTCTTAGAATTGTTGGTGCCATTATTGATATGAAAGAAGGCACCATTAAATATCAACTCCCACTCAAGAAAGGTATAGAACACTTCCCTAAGAAGAGAGAAAAGATTTATTTTGCCTCTCCTATGAAAACAAAATTTGGTCTTAATGCTTCTTCATTTGAGAACACTTGATTCTTTCTTGCTTCTTATGCCTAATTTAAAGGCGTTAAAGAAAAGTACTTATTGGGAGATAACCCAAAAGTTTTAGATGAGTCTTGGAAGTTATTACTTCAGTAATAACCTCTCCTTATCCTTTTTATTTGCGTTTTGTGCCAAGAGTAACCTCTAATGAGAGAGAAGTAATGATTGGGAAAGTTGTTGTCCCGAAACAGATTTATGTGCTTCACCGTAAACATTCGTGTAAAATCTCTGAACGTCTTTTTGAGGCGTGAATTTTTGTATTATTAGGAAACACTAATACATGTGTGTTTTGTAAACATAAAAGAGTCCCTAGTAAGCCTCTTGTTGAACTAGCTTGTTGATTAATAGATGATCATGGTTTCCTGATCATGGACATTGGATGTCATTAATAACAAGGTCATATCATTAGGAGAATGATGTTATGGACACACACCCATAGTAAGTGTAGCATAAGATCAAGTCATTTAGTTCGTATTGCTACAAGCTTTCAAATGCATAGTAACCTAATCCTTCGACCATGAGGTTATGTTAATCACCATCACCGGATGGGTGCTTTGATGACACCAAACACTGCTTCGTAACTGGGTGGTTATAAAGGTGCCATTGGGTATTCTGAAAGTATGTGTTGAAGCGCATGGACCAAGCTTGGGATTTGTCCATCCATATGACGGATAGATATGCTCTAGGCCCTCTCGGTGGAATGTCATCTAGTTAGCTTGCAAGCATGTGACTAGGTCACAAGGGATGACATAACATGGAATGAGTAAAGAGTACTTATCAGTAACGAGGTAGAACTAGGTATGGAGATACCGATGATCAAACCTCGGATAAGTAGCATATCGCGTGACAAAGGGAATTTGTTTCGTATGTTAATGGTTCTATCGATCACGAAGTCATCGTTGAGTATGTGGTTGCTGTTATGGATCTCCAGATCCCGTTGATGGTTATTGATCGGAGAGGTGTCTCCATCATGTCTGCATATTCACGAACCGTAGGGTGACACACTTAAGGTTCGATGCTGTTTAGGTAGATTATGGAATGTGCGTTGGAGACCGAATGTTGTTCGGAGTCTCGGATTGGATCTGGGACATCACGAGGAGATCCGGAATTGTCCGGAGAATGAGATTCATATAACGGAGATCATTTTCTAGGTTCGTAAATGTTCCGGAGTGTTTATATGGGGGTTCTAGAAGGTTTCAGAATGTTCCGGAAAGTTCCAGAAGGTTCCGTGGACTTTACTTGAAAACCAAGAAAGGAAAAGGGGAGACTTGGGGGGAAGGAAACTCCCTCTCCCTTGTGCGCCGGCCCTAGGAGGTGGGCCTAGGGGTGGGAACCCTAGGCCGCACCCCTCCCTCTATATATAGAGGGGTGGAGGCGCCACCCCCCCTTTCCCCTCCACTCTTGCCCTAGCCGCCTCTCTCCTCCTCCTTCGCTCTGCTCAGGCTTAGGCGAAGCCTTGCAGAATTCTCTACTCCACCACCACCACCACGCCGTCGTGCTGCTGGGATTCTGTGGAGAGATCTACTACCTCCGCTGCTTGCTGGAACGGGGAGAGGAAGGTCTGCATCGACTCTGCATGTGTGACCGACTGTGGAAGCGCTGCCGGAACGCGGCACCGGAAGGATCGTCTACTCGATCTTGAGATTGGCAAGTGATCGTCTACATCAACCACGAGATGCAATCTCGCACAAGGCTTTCGTATCTACAAGGGTTAGTATAGATCTATCTCGTTGCACATGTCTAATAGATTAGATCTTGGCTTTTATCTAGATTAGATCTGGGTTTTGTTCGTTCTTGCGGTAGAATTTTTTTTTTCCATGCTACGAACCCATCAGTGGTATCAGAGCAAGGTCTATGCGTAGATCTGTTGCACGAGTAGAACACAATGGTTTTATGGGCGTTGGTGCTCGTTCCGTCTTTTGCTTTGTGTACTTTGCATCTTGCAGTATGGTGGGATGAAGCGGCTCGGGCTAACCTTACATGTCATCGCACATGAGACTTGCTCCACGCTTGACGTGTAACTTGCCTTGCACAAGTGGCTTTGCGGGTGTCTGTCTCTCCCACCATAGTATAGATCCAATTTACACTTTGCACTTGATAGCACTTGTATCAATGTTGTGGTTTCAGTTTTGTAGGTAAGATCCGTTCTTATTCGAAAGCCCCAAACCACGTAAAACATGCAAAGAAAATTAGAGGTGTCTAACTTGTTTTTTGTAGGGGTTTTTTCATGTGGTATGGCCATCATGTGATTGTGATTATATTTGATGTATGCAATGATCCTTGTTGTAATATGGCAACCGGCAGGAGCCTAATGGTTGTCTTTAATTCTGTTAAGACCTGCGTGTCTATTCATCTTGTAATAGCTTTATTCCAAGTAGTTGTAATAGTTGCTAGTGATGATGGACAACCATGAAGCGGTGCCACTGACCTTGACGTAATGCTGGTGATGATGAAGATCATGTGCGTGCTTTGGAGATGGAGATCAAATGCATAAGAAGAAAGGGCCATATCATATCACACTAATTATGAATTTCCTGTGATGTTAATCCTTTATGCATCTTGTATTGCTTAGATCGCGACGGTAGCATTATAAGATGATCCCTCTCACTAAATATCAAGTAATAAAGTGTTCGTCCTTAGTTGGCACCGTTGCTAAGACTCGTCGTTTCGAAGCATCTCGTGATGATCGGATGTGATAGATTCTACGTGTGCATACAACGGGTGCAAGCCAGATTTGCACATGCGGAAACTAAGGTTAATCTTGACGAGCCTAGCATGTACAGACATGGTCTCGGAACACGGAATACCGAAAGGTAGAGCATGAGTCATATAAATGATATGATGAACATGAAGATTGTTCGCCGATGAAACTACATCTTCTCTCGTGAAGATCGGACTTGGTGTAGTGGATTTGGTTCGTGTAATCACTAAGACAACATGAGGGATGTTGTTTTGAGTGGGAGTTCACCTAGTTAATTTAATAATTAAAATTGAACTCAATTTATCATGAACTTAGTCTAAACTACTTGCAAATTTGTTGTAGATTATGGCGAACCTCTCCATCAATTTCAATGCGTTCCTAGAGAAAGAAAAGCTTAAGAACAATGGAAGCAACTTCACGGACTGGCTCCGTGGACTGAAGATTGTCCTCAGGGCTGGTCAGATGACCTATGTGCTCGAAGCACCGCTAGGTGACCCACCTGCAGAAGATGCCACCGATGACGTAAAGAATGTGTACGCCACTCGAAAAAATCACTACTCCACAGTTCAGTGTGCCATCCTGTACGGTTTAGAAACAGAGCTTCAGAAGCGCTTTGAGCACCACGACCCGTTCGAGATCATTAAGGAGCTCAGGCTGATTTTTGAGACTCACGCGGCCATGGAGAGCTATGAGGCCTCCGAAAAGTTCTTTAACTGTAAGATGGAAGAGGGGAGCTCCGTTAGCGAGCATGTGCTCACTATGTCTGGGCACGCAAACAAGCTCCAAGAGTTGGGGATAACGATTCCTAATGAGTTAGGGATTCATCGTGTCCTCCAATCACTGCCACCGAGTTATAAAAACTTTGTGATGAACTACAATATGCACTGCATGAACAAGACGTTGCCTGAACTATCATCCATGCTGAAAACTGCTGAAGTGGAGATCAAGCAGGAGCACCAAGTGTTGATGGTCAATAAGACCACCAATTTCAAGAAACAAGGCAAGCCTAAGGACAAGGGCAACTTCAAGAAGGACGGCAAGAAAGCTGCCGCACCTGCTAAGAATCCCAAGGCTGGTCCTAAGCCTGAAACTGAATGCTTCTACTGCAAGGGTGCTGGTCACTGGAAGCGTAACTGCCCCAAGTACCTGGCGGATCTGAAGAACGGCAACATCAAGAAGAAAGGTATATTCGATATACATGTTATTGATGTGTATCTTACTAGTAATCGTAGTAGTGCCTGGGTATTTGATACTGGTTCGGTTGCTCATATTTGTAACTCGAAACAGGAGCTACGGAATAAGCGAATACTGGCGAGAGACGAGGTGACGATGCACGTTGGAAATGGCTCCAAGGTTGATGTGATCGCTGTCGGCACGCTCCCTCTACATCTACCTTCGGGATTAGTTTTAAATTTGAATAATTGTTATTTGGTGCCTACGTTAAGCATGAACATTATATCTGGATCTTGTTTATTGCGAGACGGTTACTCTTTTAAGTCCGAGAATAAAGGTTGTTCGATTTATATGAGTAATATCTTTTATGGTAATGCACCTGAGATGAATGGTTTATTCTTACTGAATCTCGATAGTAGTGATACACATGTTTACAACATAGATGCTAAACGAACAAAATTGAATGATAATTCTACATACATGTGGCACTGTCGTCTTGGTCACATTGGAGTGAAGCGTATGAAGAAACTCCATTCTGATGGACTTCTTGAATCACTTGATTTTGAATCACTTGAAAGATGCGAAGCATGTCTAATGGGAAAAATGACTAAGACTCCATTCTCTGGTATAATGGAGTGAGCTACAGACTTATTGGAAATAATACATACCGATGTGTGCGGTCCAATGAGTGTAGCATCGCGTGGTGGATATCGTTATGTTCTCACTTTCACAGATGACTTAAGTAGATATGGGTATGTCTACTTTATGAAACGTAAGTCCGAAACTTTCGAGAAGTTTAAGGAATTTCAAAGTGAAGTGGAAAATCATCGTAACAAGAAGATTAAGTTTCTGCGTTCTGACCGCGGAGGTGAATATCTAAGTTATGAGTTTGGCATGCATTTAAAGAAATGTGGAATACTTTCGCAATTGACACCGTCGGGAACACCACAGCGTAATGGTGTCTCCGAACGTCGTAATCGAACTCTCTTAGATATGGTTCGGTCTATGATGTCTCTTACAGATTTACCGCTATCGTTTTTGGGCTATGCATTAGAGACAGCCGCATTCACTTTAACTAGGGCACCATCTAAATCCGTTGAAACGACACCGTATGAATTGTGGTTTGGTAAGAAACCTAAGTTGTTGTTCCTTAAAGTTTGGGGTTGCGAAGCATATGTAAAGAAGTTACAACCTGATAAGCTTGAACCCAAAGCGGAGAAATGCGTCTTCATAGGATACCCTAAAGAAACAATTGGGTATACCTTCTATCATAGATCCGAAGGCAAAGTTTTCGTTGCCAAGAATGGATCCTTTCTTGAGAAGGAGTTTCTCTCGAAGGAAGTGACTGGAAGGAAAGTAGAACTCGACGAGGTTATTGAACCTTCTCTCGGAGTTGAGAGTAGCACAGCACCGGAAGATGTTTTTGTGCCGCCTGTACCAATTGGAGAGGAAGCTAATGATGGTGATCATGAAACTTCGAACGAAGTTGCCGCTGAACCTCACAGGTCAACGAGGGTTTGTACCACTCCTGATTGGTATGACCCTGCCTTGAACGTCATGTTGGTGGACAACACTGATGACCCTGCGACGTATGTAGAAGCTATGGTGAGCCCAGATTCCGACAAATGGCTAGAAGCCATGAAATCCGAAATGGGATCCATGTACGAAAACCAAGTGTGGACTTTGGTGGACTTACCGGATGGCCGTAAGGCTGTCGAGAACAAATGGATTTTCAAGAGAAAAACAGATGTTGATGGTAATGTTACCGTCTATAAAGCTCGACTTGTCGCGAAAGGGTTTCGACAAATTCAAGGAGTTGACTACGATGAGACATTCTCGCCAGTAGCGAAGCTAAAGTATGTCAGGATTTTGTTAGCAATTGCTGCATATTTCGATTATGAGATTTGGCAGATGGATGTCAAAATGGCGTTCCTTAATGGTGACATTGAGGTAGAGTTGTATATGGTACAACCCAAGGGTTTTGTCGATCCTAAAGATGCTGACAAGGTATGCAAACTTCAACGCTCCATTTATGGACTGAAGCAAGCATCCCGGAGTTGGAATCAATGTTTTGATAAAGTAATCAAAAACTTTGGATTTATACAAACTTATGGAGAAGCTTGTATTTACAAGAAAGTGAGTGGGAGCTCTATAGCATTCCTAGTACTATATGTAGATGACATATTGTTGATTGGGAATGATATAGAACTTCTTAATAGTGTCAAAGCCTATTTGAATAATAGTTTTTCAATGAAGGATCTTGGCGAAGCGGCATATATTCTAGGCATCAAGATTTATAGAGATAGATCAAGATGCCTAATAGCGCTTTCACAAAGTACATACTTGGACAAAGTCCTAAAGAAGTTTAGAATGGAAGAGAGCAAGAAAGGGTTCGTGCCTATGTTGTCAGGTAAGACCTTGAGTAAGACTCAAAGTCCAGCTACGGCAGAAGATAGAGAGAAAATGAATAATATTCCCTATTCCTTGGCCATAGGTTCTATCATGTATGCCATGCTGTGTACAAGACCGGATATAGCACATGCTGTTAGTTTGACTAGCAGATATCAAAGTGATCCTGGAATGGAGCACTGGACAGCGGTCAAGAATATCCTAAAGTACCTAAATAGGACTAAGGATATGGTTCTTTCTTATGGAAGTGATGAACGGCTTGTTGTAAACAGTTACAGTGATGCTAGTTGGAACACCGATCCAGATGACTCGAAGTCACAGTCTAGATACGTATTTATTTTGAATGGTGCTGCAGTGAGCTGGAGGAGTGCCAAGCAAAGCGTTGTGGCAAAATCTTCAACTAAATCGGAATACATAGCTTCTTCGGAGGCTGCACAAGAAGCCATATGGATGAAGGAGTTCATTACTGAACTTGGCGTGGTTCCTAGTGCGTTGGACCCGATGGCCATCTACTGTGACAACACAGGTGCCATAGCTAATGCATAGGAGCCAAGGTCACATAGCAAGCTGAAGCACATCAAGCTACGTTTCCATGCTATTCGCGAGTATGTCCAAGATGGTGACATAAAGATTTGCAAAGTACACACTGATCTGAATGTGGCAGATCCGTTGACTAAACCTCTCCCTAGAGCAAAGCATGACCAACACCAGAATGCCATGGGTGTTAGGTATATTACCATGTAATCTAGATTATTGACTCTAGTGCAAGTGGGAGACTGTTGGAGATATGCCCAAGAGGCAATAATAAAAGTGGTTATTATTATATCTTTGTGTTTGTGATGAATGTTTACATCCCATGCTATAATTGTATTATTAGGAAACACTAATACATGTGTGTTTTGTAAACATAAAAGAGTCCCTAGTAAGCCTCTTGTTGAACTAGCTTGTTGATTAATAGATGATCATGGTTTCCTGATCATGGACATTGGATGTCATTAATAACAAGGTCATATCATTAGGAGAATGATGTGATGGACACACACCCATAGTAAGTGTAGCATAAGATCAAGTCATTTAGTTCGTATTGCTACAAGCTTTCAAATGCATAGTAACCTAATCCTTCGACCATGAGGTTATGTTAATCACCATCACCGGATGGGTGCTTTGATGACATCAAACACCGCTTCGTAACTGGGTGGTTATAAAGGTGTCATTGGGTATTCTGAAAGTATGTGTTGAAGCGCATGGACCAAGATTGGGATTTGTCCATCCATATGACAGATAGATATGCTCTGGGCCCTCTCGGTGGAATGTCATCTAGTTAGCTTGCAAGCATGTGACTAGGTCACAAGGGATGACATAACATGGAATGAGTAAAGAGTACTTATCAGTAACGAGGTAGAACTAGGTATGGAGATACCGACGATCAAACCTCGGATAAGTAGCATATCGCATGACAAAGGGAATTGGTTTCATATGTTAATGGTTCTATTGATCACGAAGTCATCGTTGAGTATGTGGGAGCCGTTATGGATCTCCAGATCCTGCTGATGGTTATTCATCGGAGAGGTGTCTCCAGCATGTCTGCATATTCATGAACCGTAGGGTGACACACTTAAGGTTCGATGCTGTTTAGGTAGATATGGAATGTGCGTTGGAGACCGAATGTTGTTCGGAGTCTCGGATTGGATTTGGGACATCACGAGGAGATCCGGAATTGTCCGGAGAATGAGATTCATATAATGGAGATCATTTTCTAGGTTCGGAAATGTTCCGGAGTGTTTATATGGGGGTTCTAGAATGTTTCGGAATGTTCCGGAAAGTTCCAGAAGGTTCCGTGGACTTTACTTGAAAACCAAGAAAGGAAAAGGGGAGACTTTGGGGGGAAGGAAACTCCCTCCCCCCTCTCCCTTGTGCGCCGGCCCTAGGAGGTGGGCCTAGGGGTGGGAACCCTAGACCGCACCCCTCCCTCTATATATAGAGGGGTGGAGGCGCCACCCCCCCCCTTGCCCCTCCACTCTTGCCCTAGCCGCCTCTCTCCTCCTCCTTCGCTCTGCTCAGCTTAGGCGAAGCCCTGCAGAATTCTCTACTCCACCACCACCACCACGCCGTCGTGCTGCTGGGATTCCGTGGAGAGATCTACTACCTCCGCTGCTCGCTGGAACAGGGAGAGGAAGGTCTGCATCCACTCCGCACGTGTGACCGACTGCAGGAGCACTGCCGAAACGCGGCGCCGAAAGGGTCGTCTACTCGATCTTGAGATCGGCAAGTGATCCTCTACATCAACCACGAGATCCGATCTCGCACAAGGCTTTCGGATCTACAAGGGTTAGTACAGATCTATCTCGTTGCACATGTCTAATAGATTAGATCTTGGCTTTTATCTAGATTAGATCTAGGTTTTGTTCGTTCTTGCGGTAGAAATTTTTTGTTTTCCATGCTACGAACTCATCAGTTATAACTGAACCTTAAGACTTATTTATCTTGAGTGCACTAATGTTGCTAATAAAGATTGTGTGAAGTTTTGTATGAAGTAAAAATTTCAGGTGTATGGAAGGAATGAGTAATGAGATGAAGAATGGACTAAATCTCAAGCTTGGGGATGCCACGCGTGTCACCCCAAGAAATATCCAAGAAGTACAAGTGTCAAAGCTTGGGGATGCTCAAGGCATCCCCTTCTTCATCAATAAAAATCCAAGGTTTCTTCCAAACACTTCATTTTTATTGTTTCATGCACAGTTGTGTTGTTTCTGGAGCGTCTTCTTTTTCTTTTTTGTTTTTGGTTTTTTGTTTGCTTGGTTTGCTTAGTTTTCTGAATAAATTGGTTGGACCCCCTCTTTCATACATTGGTTTTCAAATAGTTTGGTTTGGATTGGAAAAGAGTAGGAAAAGTTCATGCTTAAGTGGTAAAGAGAGCTTGTTTTTGACTATGGCCTATGCTCTGTCCTGCCATGCTTGATATTGTATTGGCCTTATGCTTAGTATTCTTTGTTGTAGCATGACTTGTTATAAACAATTGAGATTGCTTAATGTGCCTTTGAAAGAATCATGCGTTGTTTTAGCATATTAAAGCATAGTATTGTGGTATTCTCCTTTGATGCTTTATTTGGGTTGACTTGGTGCATGCTCACACCATGTATGACTATCCTAAGTCACCATAAGACTTTATGATCCTTTAGTTTTCAACTTGTAGTATCACTTTATGCTTTGATCAATGATGTTTTGTCGCTCTGCATGATTATGGCCATTATTGCTCTCTTAGTTTGTCGCTCCCAGTCTTTTGCTAGCCTCCACAACCAAGTATGAGTTCCACTCATGCATCCAACTCCCTAAACCAAGTTATTCCAAAGAGTCCACCATACCTACCTACTAGCTTATGCTATTCCAAGTATATTCATGCTTTTGTTTACCTTCCAAATTAAACTTGTTATGAGAAAACTAGTGATTAAAGCTCTCACGAACTTGATGGCACACTTTACTTTTCTTGCCCTTAATAAACTTGAACCATTGTGTCGTCTATGTTGTATATGCTTGCACTTATTTGTTGGGAATTAGCAGAACCATGCTTTCATGGGGAACGCTTTCAACATTGCACTTGGTACTTGTACCTAGTTGATACCATGCTCTTTTGTATATGGATGTCATCCATGTGAAATGAAAGGGGAGCTTGTAAGTCCATGGAGTTATGTATATGTGTTAGAGAAATGCCTGGGCCACTGGTCTAATCCATGCTGACATGGTGGAAACCTCCAGCGTAACCATAATGAGCTGCCTATGAAGCATTCTCCTTATAAAAAAGAGTCCTATATTGAGAAAAAAGAGAAAAAGAAAAAAAAGATTATGAAAAGAGGAAAGAGAGAAAAAAGCACCATATTCCCATGGTAAATAAGAAGATTGCTGAGATGCTCGTTGTCTGCTTGCCTTGTCATTTTGATATGGGGATTCTTCCGTATCATCGGGCAAGGGGTACCCCGTTGGCGGTTCTCTATGATACACATGTACTTACGATGACAAGAACTTACCGGTAACTAAACATGAGTAGCATGAGGAGCGACCCTCGTATACAAGGGACATGATATTTCTGACTTATACTTTGTCAAGCATGTACACCATAGTTTGTTCACTTTAACCTTAATCACTTCAAGATGCTTATGATAGGGGCAATGAGAGCTGGAAGCTATAAGTACCATAATTTTTGGAAGCTCTTTATGAGACTTGAATCCCTTCTTCCTTCTATGAAGGCCTTTCTTCCACCATTATATTGAGTCTCCACCTTCTATCTTTATGCACCTACTTTGAGAGCATAGTGGCCATTCTTAGTTCTATGTGCATTGTCCCAAGACTAGTTGATTGATGCATAACTTGATATTGCTTGTTTTAACTATTTGTATCTAGTCACTCTTATGAACTTTGAAGGTGTCCTATGCATTTATATTTGCTACTCCATGAGGGACAAGCTGAATACTATTATGCTATGTTTTCTTTATGTGAAACAAACAAACGTCTTGCAAAGCATTGTTATTCATGAATCTTTTGTTTGTGCCATTTCATGTTGCATCATAGTTTCTTTGTCTTATTGCTAGAACTTTGTCTTTCATGTTATGATTGAAGTACTATGATCCTAGCTTTGAATGTTTTGCAAATACTTTGATCAAGTCTTTGATGGTGCATGTCACTTCAAAAATTCTTTCTTTTTATCACTTACCTACTCGAGGACAAGCAGGAGTTAAGCTTGGTGATGTTGATACATTGCAAATGTATCTATAATTTTTGATGTTCCATGCTTGGTATTATCCACTTTCTTGTGTTTTGTCCACACTTTGGAGTACTTTTCTTATGATTTCTTGGACTAACCTATTAACAAGAGCCACAATGCCAGCTGCCTGTTTTATGCTGTTTTTGGTTCCAGGAAAGTCAGAAAATGAATATTCTCGGAATTGGACGGGACAAAAGCCAAAGTGCCTATTTTTCTGGAAGTCATTAGATGCCAGAGTACGAGACAGAGAAGGGCCAGGGGGCACCACACCACCTGGCCGCACGGCCCAGCCTGGCCTGCGCCAGGGGGTGGTCTGGCCGCCTCCGGCACCCCCTCGGCCTTCTCTTCCTCCTATAAGATGCCCTCGGGACGAAAACCCTAAGTACCCGATCAAAAATCCACGAAAGAGTCTGTAGCCGCCGTCATCTCCATCCCTAGATCGGGAGGGATCTGAAGCTCTTCCCGGCACCCTGCCGGAGAGGGGAATTCACCCTGGAGGCCTTCTTCATCACCATGCAAGCCTCCGGTGTGATGCGTGAGTAGTTCATCCTTGGACTACGGATCCATGTAGTAGCTAGATGGCTGGTTCTCCTCCTTTGTGCTTTCATGTCTAGATCTTGTGAGCTCCGTTCATGATCACGATCATCCATTTGTAATTCTGCATGTTGTGTTTGCGGGGATCCGATGGATATTGGGATGCTATTTCAGATTGATTATTGATTCTATCATGTCTTTGTTATTTGTGATCTTGCATGCTTTCCGTTGTTAGTAGCTATCTTGGCCAAGGAGATGCTAGCAACTCCAAGAGTTAGTATTTATGCTCGATAGGGGGTTCATGCCTCTGGTAATCTGGGGAAGTGACAGAAATCTCTAAGGTACTAGATGTGTTGTTGCTACTAGGGAGAAAACAACAATCCTTTGTTCATAGAACAATTGTATTGTTTACTTTACACGCAGTTCGTAAAGCAATAACCTGTTGCTTGCAACTTAATACTGGAGGGGGTTTGGATGATAACCTGAAGGTGGATTATTAGTCATAGATGCAGTTGGATGGCGGTCTATGTATAATGTTGTAATGCCCAATCAAGTCTCAAAGGAGTCAAGATGATTAGTATATGCATGTATTGCTTTCTCGATGTTTGTCAATTGCCCCGCTGTAATTTGTTCACCCAGCATGTTATCTATCTTAAGGAGAGCCACCTCTAGTGAACTATGGATCTCGGTCCTTTTCTTTTACATACAATCTATAAACTGTTACTGCTTTGTGTTTACTTTCTACAAACTATTACTTCCTTCCATTCTATACGTTTAATCCTTTGTTTTCAGCAAAACACGGTGAGATTGACAACCTCATCGCAAGTTGGGGACAGAGTTCTGTGGTTGTGTTGTGCAGATCTCCACGTTGCTACTAGCACCGGTAGTGTGCCCTGCCAAGGCTCAGCTCGCAACACCTTTGGGGTGTTTCCTTGCTCCTACTGGATTGATAACCTTGGTTTCGTACTGAGGGAAACTTGCTGATGTGCTCATCATACCTTCCTCTTAGGGTTCCCAACGAGCTCTACATCAACACCGAGCCATCATCCGCCTTGAAGCTCGACGCGGCTAGGACCCTGCATGGCACCGCCGCTGCCTGGGTCGAGCTCGCCACCTCGCGTTCTTCCTCTATAGGCCCCACCCTCGTCCTTGCCCCCAACCCTCACCGGCCACCGTCGACCCCGTCGTAGATCCTCCATGCGCGAGCGCCGCCATGACGCCCAACTTCTGCCTTTGGCCGCCCTTGTTGCACGAGGCCGCCTCCGCTCGACCCCGTGCTGTTGGCTCACCAGGAGCCCTCCCGCCGGCCACCACGCGGTCCCACTTTCACCGATAACCATCACCTCCTCCACCTCTCCGTAGGCTCCCTCCTCTCTGCCCGGAGGCCACTTCGCTTCCACCCTGTCCTCCGGCCACCGCCACTTGTGGGAACCCCAAGCTCAGGCCGCCACTGCTGGCCCTCTCTCCATCGCTAGGGAGCGCCTTTCCACCCATGAGCTCCTACATCAGCCACCGTCGCCTTGCTCCGCTTGCGCAGACGCCGCTGGAGGGCGCCCTTCCGACGGCCTCTTACCGCCCATCATCATCGCCACCATGGGCCCTGGCAGCTCCGGACGCCCTATGCTCTGTCTGTGCCCGCTTGGTGCTGACGAGTCCCTGATGCTCTTGGTGCGCACAAGTCCAGGTGCTATAATTGTTGGTGCCATGTTGTTCTTGTCCGTGCCCACTATATCCTCTTCGTCCTAGGGGTGGCTCTGTATCCATCAAGATCTCTGCGTGGTTCCCAAAATACGAGTGTGCCTTTGCCAAGATCTTCCGCTGACCAAGGAGAAAACAGGACTGAACATGGTGTCCCCCAAGACCACCTATACCCAAGGGGTTTTGAGAAGACACGCAAGATCTACTACATGGACTTCAAAGACCTCGACGCCCAAAACCAAGATCTCCGTCCGGCCGTGTGAACAGTAAAATGCCAAGATCTTCGACTCGAACCTGAAGACCCCGATCCACGGATCTGGTGATGCCGAACACCAAGTTATCCTCACGGATCCGAAGACCAATCCCATCGAACCCCCTCGGTGAACCCCAAGATTTCCGATACCCTAATATGTGATCCCTTTTCCGAGACCCCTATTTTTATAATAAATGATATCAACTTGCTGCATTTAAATTGTCATTCTTGCATAGATATTCATTAGTTTGGGGGCATTATGCTGATTCACCTCATAATCAAATATGGGGACCATATGCGGGCAATTCTAGTCTTATATTGGCTCCATTTAAATTTATGTAGTGAACTGGTGCCATATTTTGCCTTGATAAGACAACATCTAAATTGCGGGGTACCTAAACAACATGAACCTTCTAATTAATTGTCGGGACCTCGGTTCTGCTTAATATTTCCTAGTTGCATCGCATCCTTGCCATGTCATGCATTATGCCCGATCTTCTACCGTAGTATTAAATAGTGCATCCGGTGTTTCTTTTAGTGATTTGCTTCTTCGCGGATTAGGCCATTGAGTGGATGCGAGTATCGATAAGTTCTTCGCATAATGTATCTTCGTCAATGTTTCTAGGTGAGCAATCTCCCCCTTTCTACCTATTTTGCTTTTATAGTCTTTATTTCCTCCTGTTGATCTATTGCTATCCGTGGTGTGATGCTTTCGTTTCCATGCACCATTTATATTCCTTGCAGCCTCTATATTTCCTTGGACACATCCTATTGCCTATTGTTTATTGTCAGTCGGCCTTGCGAGTCATAGTTGCTTGCTCAGGTACTGCTTCGTGTTGTTGTCGTTCCACCGTTGATGGAAGGATGGCACATGCTTAATGGTGGAGATGATCATGGCTTTTTTATGACTTGTTAACTAAAATACTAGAAATATCTATAATGTAGAGGCACCGGTGGGTAATAGTCAATATTTGGTTTTTAACCGCCCACTTGTGTCCACCTAGGACCCGAGTTCTTGACACCTGTTCCGAGATCGAGCGTGCTAACCATAGGTGGGTGTGTGGGCACCCCATCGGCTTACTACCTGATTTCAAAGTACTATGCTAGGGGCCACAAAGTAGTTTGGAGCTTTATTACTATCATGTACTTATGCCATACTTTACTGCTTTATTTACGATTGTGCATGGAGCGCCTGTACTGTTTAGGAATGTGGAATGTTTTCGCGGTATCGACAAGCCCAATCACACTTTCAGGTTCCCAGTCATTTACAACCATTGGCACAAACCCTAGGTTCGTCTCGGAGCCGTCCGACTTCGTTGCAGTTAGCTTAGTGGGGTGGCCCCCGTGTAATTGCTTTGGGTCTGGGAAATGCTATGTCCGAGGCCCCGTCGCATACCGTTGGGTGTATGTTTAGGATCATGATCATATTCAGATCTGACAATAAGGGTTGAAGTGTGTGTGGATACTTTGGTGCACCCCTGCAGGGTTAAATCTTTTCAAAAAGTCGTGTCCGCGGTTATGGACGACTTGGAACACAGTTTCTCGATCATAGACAACTATAACTAAAGTTTACTGCTATGATTTGACTTGTATCTGATATGACTAGTAAATCGGATAACCACCATGGAGAAAAATAATAAAATTGCTAACCATGTGGGTTTCCTTGGCATGACTTCCTTGTTTGGTCTCGACGGGGAAATACCAGGATGGGTATGATTGGTGTTAGTATCAGGTTGGTTCCGAATAGGTCTTTATTATCCCTCTCTGATAGCCGACAGTTGTATCTAGTCTCTATAGGTTATTTAGTGCATGCTTCGCTGCCGCTTCAGTCCACCATACCTATGTAGGCGAGAGCCGCCGAATTCTAGACTCGCTGTGTACTGGCCTCAGTACTGACCGCTCACTTTTTCCTTTGCTCCTTGTCGGCACCCCTTTTTGTTTGACATGTATAAGTTTGACGTCGTTAGCAGGGTTACCCTTCCGGCTTGGCCTGGGCAGGGTTATGGACGCCATTGGTTATTCTTTAGGGCTCTTAGCCCCATTTGCATCTTATCCGTACTCGGATTTCATATCGTTTTCAAGGTGATTTGGATCTTTGTATTTTATATCTGTATTCTTAACTCATGGAGTCGTTGTTGTATATATATGTTCTGTAGATTCCACCGTGGACTATTGTGTAATGATATTACTTTGTTTTCCACCCGCATGCAAGTGCCTGGTGGGCACCTTTGAATAGTTTCGATGCGGGTTTGGCGGGAATCGCTAAAACTTGCATAGGGCCAATTCGAGGGTGTTACAAAGTGGTATTAGAGGCCAGTAGTTGCGATACCCCACTAGTCCAGCCGGTAGGATAACCTAGCTAATGGACGATGTAGTGTGTCAAAACTATTTTGCAAAAAACGGTTGGACAGATCAAATTAGTTGTGCTTTTACTCCTTACCTCTGTGCTATTCTCCTCTTACCTTCGCGTGTTTTGAATATGTTCTCTTACCTTTCTTCGAGTATAGGATTTCTCGTGGTTGGATTTCTGTCGTACCTTCAGGGTTTCGCTTCCTCCCTTTTATAATAGTGGAGCTCCAATCATCTAACCCGCATCTTGTTTGTTGTACCCTTCATCCAATCTTTTGGGTCCTTGAACTCTTTATCTGTATCTGCACCTTGACGGATATCCGAATCTTTGAAAAACATATGAGGAGGATGACCATTGGTGAAGTTGGAGTATACCTTGAGCATGTGTTGTTCATGCCAATGGAACCATCGTGGAACCTAATCATTATGTCTTTTCATACGATTTCTTTTGTATCTTCCGGTGGTACCCAACACGACGACATCATCTATGAAGAACATGCATCACTCCTTTGTTTTCCAAACATTGCTTGTGAAGATCTTCAGTCTAAATTCCGAGAGTGGTTGCATGGTTCTTCTATTCGTGTACAGAGTAATGCTTTGAGTGCGGGATGGAGTCATGACCATACCAGTACTCTTCTCATTCACTTTTGTATGTTGAATGGTGGATCGATGTAATCTTACTCTTTCCACGGAAGTTAGAGGTGGCCTTATCTTTTGAGACCTTTACCTTCGTCCTTTGTTTCTCCAGAGTGTTCTCTCAATGAACGTGAACAACAACCCCCTATTTGGTGGTGTCGCTGATTTCAAGATGGAACAAGAATCCTTGTTAGTGGTGTCGCGAGGATCTACATGAAGCAAGAAGATTCAGATTGTCGGCCTTCTCCCCCGTACCATGAGGCGGATCTCAAGGGAAAGATCCACTGTTAGTGGTGTCGAATTGTAGCACCCCGGTAAAACCACTACTAGAAAATCGCTTGGTGTTTCTGTTTTGTTGCATCATCATGAACGCATGCGCATGTCATCATGCCACATTGCATTTGAGCATCGTCATGTCATCATGCATCTTTTTGCCAAAAACTATTTTCTAAAAGCCCACCTTTATTTTCTAAAACACCCCTTCTTTATTTAAGATTATAAACCCCGGTCCTCTTGAATCTTTATTTGTCTAAAACATATTTGCAACTGTTTTGTTTTAAACAAAACAATATAAATATATAATAATACAAAACCTATTTTATTAAACCCACTGGAAGAGGCAACCCAACCCGTAGGCCAGGCCACCTACAACCACGGCCTAACCCAAATCGGATCAAACCCTAACCCTTGTTAATCCCTACCGCTGCCACACCCTAGACCACACCCCACCACCACCAGCTACCTGCACGCACGCAACATGCAACGCCACCCCGCGGTGCATCTACACGTTACATGTCTCTCACCCAAGCCCCACCACCTTGCTGTCCCCGTGTCGCAACCACCCCTCACGTTGCGTCTCAACAGGACACGTCCCGCGTCCCCGTCATGCCACTCGCACTTGCTCGCCTGAACCCACCCTTGTCGCGATACCGACCCAGCCTAGCGATAGGCCGCCTCGAGATTTCCGCGAGCACCTGGTCATCACCCTAATCCCTTTCCATCCCGCGTGATTCCCGCCGCAATCCCCTACGCCCGCTTGCTGCGCCTCCTCTTTTGAGCAGAGCTGCCACCGCCCCGCAGCTCCCCGTCGATGGAGTCCCAACATCGCGCGTCGTGACCCGGCCCCACCCATGAGCCCGATGCTCCTCTCGATCCCCTCCCTCGCGCACCCCACCATCACCATGATCTCTGGCTCCCAGAGTGCTGTCGTTGCCTGCAAGCTCCCCTCGCCCGTTGCCTCCCCCAAGCTCTGCCGCCCCTGTGCAGGCCACCGCCGCCATCCTCGCCCCTGCTCCGTGCTGACTCATGTAATAACGAGATCGTTGGGGAACCCCAAGAGGAAGGTATGATGAGCACAGCAGTAAGTTTCCCTCAGTTATGAAACCAAGGTTATCAATCCAGTAGGAGCAAGGAAACACCTCCAAGGTGTTGCTAGCTGGCCTTTGGCAGGGCGCACTACCGGTGCTAGCAGCAACATGGAAACCTGCACAACACAACCACAGAACTTTGTCCCCAACTTACAGTGAGGTTGTCAATCTCACCGGTTTTGCTGAAAACAAGGGATTAAACGTATTGTGTGGAAGAAAGTAATAGTTTGTAGAAAGTAAATAGTAAACAGTTGTAGATTGATGATAAAAGAAAGGACCGGGGTCCATAGTTCACTAGTGGTGGCTCTCCTTAAGATAGATGACATGTTGGGTGATCTGACTCTTTTTTATAAGAAGAATGCTTCATAGACACCTCATTATGGTTATGCTACAGGTTTCCACCATGACAGCATGGATTAGACTAGCGGCCCAGGCTTTTCTCTAACACACATACATAACTACATGGACTTACAAGCTCCCCTTTCATTTTACACCAACGATATCCATAGACAAAAGAGCATGATATCAACTAGGTACAAAGTACAAGTGCAATGTTGAAAGCGTTCCCCATGACAGCATGGTTTTGCTAATCCCCAACATATAAGTGCAATCATATACAACATAGACGACACAATGGTTCAAGTTTATTAAGGGCAAGAAAAGTAAAGTGTGCCATCAAGTTCGTGAGAGCTTTAATCACTAGTTTTCTCATAACAAGTTTAATTCGGAAGGTAGATAAAAACATGAATATACTTGGAATAGCATATGCTAATAGGTAGGTATGGTGGACTCTTTGGAATAACTTGGTTTTAGGAGTTGGATGCATGAGTGGAACTCATACTTGGTTATAGAGGCTAGCAAAAGACTGGGAGCGACCAACTAAGAGAGCAATAATGGCCATAATCATGTAGAGAGACAAAACATCATTAATCAAAGCATAAAGTGATACTACAAGTTGAAAACTAAAGGATCATAAAGGCTTATGGTGACTTGGGATAGTCATAACATGGTGTGAGCATGTGCCAAGTCAACCCAAATAAAGCATCAAAGGAGAATACCACAATACTATGCTTTAATATGCTAAAACAACGCATGATTCTTTCAAAGGCACATTAAGCAATCTCAATTGTTTATAACAAGTAATGCTACAACAAACCAAGCAAACAAAAAACCAAAACCAAAAACGAAAAAGAAGACACTCCATAAACAACACAATTGTGCATGAAACAATAAAAATGAAGTGTTTGGAAGAAACCTTGGATTTTTATTGATGAAGAAGGGGATGCCTTGGGCATCCCCAAGATTTGACGCTTGTACTTCTTGGATATTTCTTGGGGTGACACGCGTGGCATCCCCAAGCTTGAGCTTTAGTCCATTATTCATCTCATTACTCATTCCTTCCATCAACCTGAAATTTTTCCTTCATACAAAACTTCACACAATCTTTATTAGCAACATTAGTGCACTCAAGATAATAAGTATTTTGGTTCAGTTCCAGCACCAATAAAACTTCCATTAAAACACAAGATACTGTAGAACTTCCCTCAAAAAGCTCAATTCCCCAAAAGAACTCAAAAAGGAACCAACAAGAAGCAAATGCAAATAATGGCAGAAATCTATCAAAACAGACCAGCAGGTAAAGACGAATTTGTTCGGAGACCTTATGTTGCTCAAATCTAAAAGTGTTGAACTAACGAGAGTTAGATAACAACCCGAGGCGGGAGCACAAAAATTCACGCCTCAAAAAGATGTACGGAGATTTTACACTAATTTTTACGGTGAAGCACAGAAATCTGTGTTGGGACAGCAACTTTCCGAATCATTACTTCTCTCTCATTAGAGGTTACTCTTGGCACAAAAAGAAAATAAAAAGGATAAGGAGCGGTTATTAGTGAAGTAATAACTTCCAAGACTCATCTAAAACTTTTGGGTTATCTCCCAATAAGTACTTTTCTTTAACGCCTTTAAGTTAGGCATAAGAAGCAAGAACAAGAATCAAGTGTTCTCAAATGAAGAAGCATTAATATTAATACCAGAAGTATCTTCAACAAGGCAAGGTATCTGATCCAAATAAGTTCTCGAGGATCCTTTCTCAACGCCTTGGGTTCACTATTTTCATCAAACGGGTTTTCGGGAGCAATCCAATCAAGATTCTTTTCTATAGCTTCATGCATTGCTACAAGTTTGAAAGGTATTGGTATCTTAATTTCCTCCCCATTAGGTTCGGTTTTATTCATCTTTTCTCATGTACCAACAACATCTACACATGAGCCTAGCATATTAAAATGTTCAAAGACTTTTCTAGCTTCCTTGGCAACATCATAGAATTCTTTAAGCAAAGTTTCCAGAATAAAATCTCTCTTTTCAGGATCATCAATTTCTTTAAGTTTAAAAAACATTATTTGCATTAAGGGGCTAAGGTTAACAAACCTAGCTTCCAACATGTGAACTAAAGAAGCTGCAGCAATTTCATAGTTTGGAGCAAGTTCTGCAAGGGATCTATCCTCAATATCCTCATGCTTACTAACATGATTAAAGAATTCTTCAATATTATCTTTTCCAATTATAGAGCCACTACCTATTGAAAGGTCTTTCAGGGTGAATTTAGGGATCAACATGGTGAGCTAAGGAAGAGGTAACCACTATAGAAAGACTTAATTTTTTTGTGTTTTTAACAAAAAAAACTAGTAAAACAAATTTTGTGTGTGTTTTTGATAAAGAAACAAGAAAACAAAGCAAAAGTAAACTAAGCAAAACAAAAATAACAAAGTAAAGAGATTGGTTATGAGGGACTCCCCTTGTGAAGATGTCCTTGACTGCCCGGCAAAGCGCCAGAAAAATACTTGCTGACTCGTGTAATAACGAGCTCGTTGGGGAACCCCAAGAGGAAGATATGATGAGCACAGCGGTAAGTTTCCCTCAGTTATGAAACCAAGGTTATCAATCCAGTAGGAGCAAGGAAACACCTCCAAGGTGTTGCTAGCTGGCCTTTGGCAGGGCGCACTACCAGTGCTAGCAGCAACATGGAAACCTGCACAACACAACCACAGAAATTTGTCCCCAACTTATAGTGAGGTTGTCAATCTCACCGGTTTTGCTGAAAACAAAGGATTAAACGTATTGTGTGGAAGAAAGTAATAGTTTGCAGAAAGTAAACAGAAAATGGTAAACAGTTGTAGATTGATGATAAAAGAAAGGACTGGGGTCCATAGTTCACTAGTGGTGGCTCTCCTTAAGATAGATGACATGTTGGGTGAAAAAATTACAGCGGGGAAATTTATAAACATCGAGAAAGCAATCATGCACATACTACTCATCTGGACTCCTTTGAGATTTGATTGGGCATTACAACATTATACATAGACCATAATCCAACTGCATCTATGACTAATAATCCACCTTCAGGTTATCATCCAAACCCCCCTCCAGTATTAAGTTGCAAGCAACAAGTTATTGCATTACACATTGCGTGTAAAGTAAACAATATGATTGTTCTATGAACAAAGGATTATTGTTTTCTCCCTAGTAGCAACAACACATCTAGTACCTTAGAGATTTCTGTCACTTCCCCAGATTACTAGAGGCATGAACCCACTGTCGAGCATAAATACTAACTCTTGGAGTTGCTAGCATCTACTTGGCCAAGATAGCTACTAACAACGGAAAGCATGCAAGATCACAAATAACAAACACATGATAGAATCAATAATCAATCTGAAATAGCATCTCAATATCCATCGGATCCCCGCAAACACAACATGTAAGAATTACAAATAGATGATCTTGATCATGAACGGAGCTCACAGATCTAAACATGATAGCACAAAGGAGGAGAACCAGCCATCTAGCTACTACATGGACCCATAGTCCAAGGATGAACTACTCACGCATCACACCGGAAGCTTGCATGGTGATGAAGAAGGCCTCCAGGGTGAATTCTCCCCTCCGGCAGGGTGCGGGAAGAGCTTCAGATCCCTCCTGATCGAGGGATGGAGATGACGGCGGCTACAGACTCTTTTGTGGAATTTTGATCGGGTCTGTTGGGTCTATATCGGAGGCATCTTATAGGCGAAAGGGGAGGCCGAGGGGGTGCCTGGGATGGCCACACCACCGCCTGGCACGGGCCAGGCCTGGCCGCGCGGCCAGGTGGTGTGGCCGCCCTCTGGCCCCTCCCCGTCTTGTATTCTGGCTCCGTGTGTCCCTCGTTGAAAACTGACTTTGGCTTTTGTCCCGTCCAATTCCGAGAATATTCATTTTCTAACTTTCCTGGAACCAAAAACAGCAGAAAACAGGCAGCTGGCACTGTGGCTCTTGTTAATAGGTTAGTCCAAGAAAGTGTATAGAAAGTACTCCAAAGTTGGAACAAAACATAAGAAAGTAGATAAAACCAAGCATGGAACATCAAAAATTATGGATACATTAGCAACATATCACTCCGCCTTCAAGCTCGACGTGGCCATGACCCCGCTGTTAGGACCCTACTCTGTTCCACCTAAACAACCTGGGATCTACGGCTGAAGACGCGGGTTTGGGATCCAACGGCTATCTGTAATCATTTCTATTTTTGATTAAGTGGTTGTTTAGCACCTTAAGTAAACATTAATTAGTTGTAATAAGCAGTACCATATTAGTTGCCATGTTCCTTCGATATAAAGGGGCAGGAGTGGGAGGATGGGAGGCAGCTTATAGAAAACCCTAAATTTCCTTTCCAGTATTTTTCCCTTCCTTAGCTGTAGCTGTCATGTAGATCTGAGCGCTCGAGCTCCACCTTCTCCCTCTTCCTGGAGTTATCGTCGGCGATCCCCAATGGGTCTAACACGGTGGTATCAGAGTATTGACCTGAGTACCCTTCCCTCCCTCCCTCTTCACACCGGTGACCCTCCCTCCCTCTTCGCACTGGTGACCCTCCCTCCCTCTCCAATTCGGCAACAAGGTTATCGAGTCACACCGTCTCGGCTGTAAAATCCCTCTGCTACCGCCATGCCATTAGACGCAAGGTCGCGCTCGACCTCATGCGAGCACTCATGCCGAACAGCTTCCCGATAGCACACCGCGGATGATGAGCACGAAGAGGACCAGATGAAGGGCAAACTTCCCCGCGAGGTGCGTTCCATCAGGCACCAATTGGACCGCTACGACAGGGCGGCTTGCGATTCCTCCGTAGCCCTCAACAAACTACAAGGTGAGATGTCCAACCTCACTGCAATGATGAGCAACATGACCACAACCTTCCAAAAATTCAATCCCATGGATACCTCGAGCAACGGAACAACACAGCCTACCCACCAAACCTTCTCCACACCGCCACCACCACAAAATCAGGGCCTTTCGCCAATCCCTGAAACCACTACCCCAGCACCCACTCCCACTACCGCAATCCCAAACCAACAACCTTTTCCACCCCAATTAGGCAAATTTACTCCCGATCAACTTCGTCTTCCCCCAACAGCCCAAGGCCTACCACTTGTTCGACAAAATGCCCATGTCACAACCACAACACCACCAATTCTTTCTACCACCCAATCCCCATCCACCCACATCAACTACACCCAGCACACCAATCCGCAAACTCAACCACAATACTACACCCCAAAAAATTCACAACCTTTCCAAGCCTTCCAACAAACCTTCCCACAAACATACAACCCTTATATATAACCCCTACTTGCCACCACAACTACCATACTACCCCCCACCAGCACCATACCCAAACTACTATTCACAACACTTACCACCAAACCAATACCAATACCCCCGTCAACCAATCACCAACCAACAACAACATATTCCACCTATTCTAGAGCAGCAGCACAACCCAAACCACACCTACAATGAGCCACACCTGCGAACACCGCATGTTGAGCTGCCTACATTCCAAGGAAATGGTCCCCGTGCTTGGATTCTGGAAGGCGAAGATATTTTTAGCCTGGTGGGCATTACAGCAGAGCACAGAGTGTGCTGGGGGCTAGCTCACATCAGAGGCCAAGCTAAAACATGGCTCATCAGCTCTGGATTATAGATGCAGGACATTTTATGGACCGAACGTTGCCAAGTCCTGATCGACAGATTTCTGGATAATCAAGCAGTGGATCCCATGGACCAATTACAGCACCTCAAGCAAGTAACAATAGTGGACATTTACATAAATTCATATGAGCAATGGATGACCATGATGAAGAGAGGCAGACCATATTTTCCACATGATTTCTTTGTGGACAGATTCATTAGTGGTCTCAAAGACAATATCAAACACACTGTACTGTCAGAAACCTGATACTCTATTGTCTACTTACTGGTATGCTCGTCAGTATGAGAAATCATACTTGTCCTCAACTAGAAGGAATCTCCCACTGCCTATTATCCCACCACGAGCACTACCAGGAAGAGAAATTCGCAACAGGGAAATCAATGGAAAAGCGCGAGAGCCAAGAAAATGTTGGTATTGCCCTGACAACTGGGTCATTGGACACAAGTGTCAACCAATGCAAATGGCTCTGAATGCCATACAAATGTAGGGGAACTCTAAAGATGAGGACAATGATATCACCCAACCTGTGCAAGAACACCCACAGCCGGATATAGAGAACCAACTACCACAAGACAAGAACACATATATCTTGATGCATATCTTTGTCTCTGCTTACACTGGTTCTCCTAGTGGATGTACGATTTCCCTCCTACTCAAACTTAAAGGAGTTTCAGCCATAGATTTAGCTGACATAGGAAGTACAAATACCTTCCTGGATTACAAGTATGTTGTCAAACACAACATAGGGATGCAGCCAACCACTCCCAGGACAGTCACAGTAGCAGGTGGAGGTACTCTGATCTCTGAAGCAGTAGCACTAAACTGTTCTTTTCAAATACAAGGGCATACTTTTCAGGCAGATTTCAGAATACTTCAGTTGCAAGGATCTGACATTATTCTGGGTATCAACTGGTTTAAACAATACAGCCCTGTCACATTTGACTTTGTGGGAATGACATTATCATTAGCAAAAGAGGGGACTACTCATACATTTCATGACCACCTGGTCCCAAAAGATAACCTCTTGATCTCTGCTGAGGAATGTGCTAAGCTCTTGGACCAAGGAGCAGCTGGATACCTCCTACAATCTCCCTCTGTGAATGACACCTCTCTACCCACCCTGCTGGATGGCAACAAGCCCACAGAATTGCTAGATGTTCTAAAAGAATTTGAAGACATCTTTGCTCCACCTACAGGCCTACCCCAACATAGGAATTCTCACCATAAGATTCCTCTTATTCCTGGTGCAACTCCCCCAAACATCTGGCCTTACAGAATGTCTCACAGTCAAAAGAACACAATTGAAGCAATCATCGAAGAAATGCTGCAAAACAATGAAATTCAGCATAGCTGCAGTCCATTCTCTTCCCCAATAATCTTGGTCAAGAAAAAGGAAAAATCCTGGAGACTATGTGTTGATTACAGAAGCTTGAATGAATTGACAATCAAAAACAAGTTCCCCATTCCTGTCATAGAAGATCTCTTGGATGAACTGTATGGTGCAAATATATTTTCCAAACTGGACCTTAGATTAGGCTACCACCAAATCAGAATGCATCCACCAGATATTCCCAAAACTGCATTCTCCACACATATGGGACACTATGAATACAAGGTGGTGCCTTTTGGGTTGAGCAATGCTCCCGCAACATTCCAAGACCTAATGAACAACATCTTCAGCTCCTTCTTAAGGAAATTTGTTCTAGTGTTTTTTGATGATATACTCATCTACAGCACTGACATAGTCCAGCATAAGCAGCACCTGAAGACTGTTCTGGGCATACTCATGAACCATGAACTGAAAGCCAAATTGAGCAAGTGCATCTTTGGCCAACCTGAAGTGGAGTATTTAGGCCACATCATATCCGGCAAGGGAGTAGCCATAGATCCAACTAAGATTGTAGACATCATCAACTGGAAGACACCAAGAACAATCAAAAAACTAAGGGGCTTCTCGAGGCTAACTGGATACTAGAAGCGGTTCATCAAAGGGTATGCAACCATCTGCCAACCACTGTTAAATACACTCAAGAAAGATAACTTCTAGTGGGGAGAGCCACAACAACAAGCTTTTATTCAATTGAAAGAAGCCATGTCTTTCCCACCACAATTAAGCTTGCCTGACTTCTCCCAACCTTTCACCTTGGAGACTGATGCATGTGCCACTGGCCTGGGGGCTGTCCTAATGCAGCAAGGGAAACCTTTAGCTTTTTTCAGCAAGATCATAGGTCCTGCAACAAGTGCACAATCTATTTATGAAAAGGAGGCTTTAGCAATCTTGGACGCTCTAAAGAAATGGAGGCAGTACTTCCTAGGAAATAAGGTCATCATCAAAACAGATCAAAGGAGTTTGCAATACTTGGGCAGCCAAAGATTATTAGAACGAATACAACATAAACTCATGCTAAAGTTGCTGGAATTTGACTACTCCATACAATACAAAAAGGGGAAGGAGAACACAGTAGCTGATGCACTCTCAAGGCAATTCCAGGAAGAAGACCCAACCCACAGCACCATAGCTACACAATCAAGTGAATAGTGCAGCTCAGTGTCTGTCTTGATCCCTACATGGCAATCAGAAGTAATAGATTCTTACACCAAGGATTTCCACTGCACCAAATTACTTCAGGAGCTTGTTATCAATAAGGATAGCCACCCCAATTTCTCACTCCAAGCTGACATATTGAGGTTCAAAGGGAAAATATATATTGGTAACTCTACTACTCTCAGAACCAAATTATTCCAGCCATTCACTTCTTCTGTTTATGGAGGACACTCTGGACATAGAGTAACCCTACACAGAATCAAGCAGCTCTTTTATTGTCCCAAGAAAAAACAGTTCATTGCTCAATTAGTAGCTGAATGCCCTACATGCTAGATTTCAAAAACAGAAAAGGTCCAATATCCTGGCTTACTCAGTCCTCTACCCATCCCCAAACAAAAGTGGACAGATATCAGCATGGATTTCATAGAAGGCCTGCCCAAATCACAAGGTAAGGATGTTATCCTGGTAGTAGTTGATAGACTCACCAAGTATGCACACTTCTTGTCACTATCACACCCCTATAATGTGCAAAATATTGCAGACTTATTCATGGATAACATTGTGAAACTGCATGGTCCCCCTACTAGCATTGTCATTGATAGAGATACCATTTTCAATAGCCACCTGTGGAAGGAATTTTTTTGTTCTTTCAACATCACTCTGAATTATAGCTCAGCTCATCACCCAAAGACTGACGGCCAAACTGAACGGGTCAACCAATGCTTAGAAAAGTACCTGCGGTGCATGGCTTTCCAAGAGTCTAAGAAATGGAACTAATGGCTGCCTGCAGCTGAGTGGTGGTACAACTGTTCTTACCACACATCCATTAAAATGACTCCCTTTGAGGCTCTCTATGAGTATGCACCCCCATTGCTGCATCAAATAGCAGTCCCTTGCAACGTATCAGTAGAGACTCAAGTTACAATGAAAGAGAAGGATCAAATGATCGAAACTCTGCAAGCAAACCTGTTACAAGCCCAAAACAGGATGAAAAAGTACACTGACAACAAAAGGACTGACATGTAATTTCAAGTAGGTGACTTCGTCTATCTCAAATGCAACCATACAGAGAGACGTCACTGGAATTGAGGAACTCACTGAAGCTCACATCCAAATGGTATGGTCCATTTCTGGTGTTACAGTGAATTGGCATAGTGGCATACAAGCTTCAACTTCCTCCTGGCACACAAATGCACAATGTTTTCCATGTAAATCAACTGAAGAAACATCTGGGAGCATCAGCCATCCCAAACCCCAAACTTCCTCTAGTGAATGAATCAAGAAAGGTGAAGATGGCACCAGTAGCGGTACTCCAACATCGACAAGGACCACGGAGCACTGGCGAATATGATGTGGCCGTCCCTCAGTGGCTCATCCACTGGACCAACATGACTAAGGAAGAAGCCACCTGGGAAGATGCCGTCTTCATTCAAGCAACCTTCCCTGAATTCAAGACCTGATGTCTTGAGTCGAGGAGGGGGTAGTGTCAGGACCCTACTCCGTTCCACCTGAACAACCTGGGATCTACGGCTGAAGACGCGAGTTTGGGATCCAACGGCTAGCTGTAATCATTTCTATTTTTGATTAAGTGGTTGTTTAGCGCCTTAAGTAAACATTAATTAGTTGTAATAAACAATACCATATTAGCTAGCCTCGTTCTTCGATATAAAGGGGCGGGAGTGGGAGGATGGGAGGCAGCTAATAGAAAACCCTAAATTTCCTTTCCAGTATTTTTCCCTTCCCTAGATGTGGCTGTCCTTTAGATCTGAGCGCTCAAGCTCCACCTTCTCCCTCCTCCTCGAGTTATCATCGGCGATCCCCAACGGGTCCTGACACCTGCATGACGCTACCGCCGCCTGGGTCGAGCTTGCCGCCTCGCGTTCTTCCTCTGCAGGCCCCGCCCTCGTCCTCGCCCCCGACCCTCGCTGGCAACCGTCGACCCTGTCGCAGATCCTCTCTGCGCGAGTGCCGCCGCGACGCCCAGCTTCTGCCCCTGGCAGCCCTCGTCACGCGAGGCTGCCTCTGCTCGACCCCGCGACACCGGCTCGCTAGGATCCCTCCCTCCGACTGCCGCGCAGTCCCGCTTTCACTAGCAACCGCCGCCTCCTCCACCTCCCCGCGGGCTCCCTCATCTCTGCCCCGAGGCCGCTCCGCTTCCACCCCATCTTCTGGCCACCTCCACGCATGGGAACCCCAAGCTCGGACCGCCACCGTTGGCCCTCTCTCCGTCACCGGGGAGCGCCTTTCCGCCCCTGAGCTCCTACATCTATTGTTGTCACCTTGCTCCGCTTCTGTAGATGCCGCCGGCGGGCGCCCTTCCATCGGCCTCTTGGCGCCCATCATCGTCGCCACCGCAGGCCCTGGCAGCTCCAGCCGCCCTATGCTCTGTGTGTGCCCGCTTGGTGCCGACAAGTCCCTGATGCTCTTGTTGCGCACAAGTCAAGGTGCTATAATTGTTGGTGCCATGTTGTTCTTGTTCGTGCCTACTAGATCCTCTTCGTCCTAGGGGTGGCTCCGTATCTGTCAAGATCTCCGCGTGGTTCCCAAAATACGAACGTGCTTTGCCAAGATCTTCCGTTGACCAAGGAGGAAACCGGACCGAACACGGTGTCCCCTAAGACCACCTGTACCCAAGCGGTTTTGAGAATACACACAAGATCTGCTACACGGACCACGAAGACCTCGATGCCCAAAACCAAGATCTTTGTTTGGCCGCGTGAATAGTAAAACACCAAGATCTTCGACTCAGACCCGAAGACCCTGATCCACGGATCCGGTGATGTCGAACACCAAGTTCTCCTCATGAATCCAAAGACCGATCCCATCGAACCCCCATGGCGAACCCCAAGATCTCTGATACCCTAATGTGTGATCCCTTTCCTGAACCCCCTATTTTTATAATGTGTGATATCAACTTGTTGCATTTAAATTGTTCATTCTTGCATACATATTCATTAGTTTGGGGGCATTATGCCGATTCACCTCATAATCAAATATGGAGACCATATGCGGGTAATTCTAGTCTTATATTGGCTCCATTTAGATCTGTGTAGCGAACGGGTGCCATGTTTTGCCTTGATAAGACAACATTTAAATTGCGGGGTACCTAAACAACATGAACCTTCTAATTAATTGTCGAGACCTCGGTTTCGCTTAATATTTCCTAGTTGCATCGCATCTTTGTCATGTCATGCATCATGCCTAATCTTCTACCATAGTATTAAATAGTGCATCCGGTGTTTCTTTTAGTGATTTGATTCTTCGCGGATTAGTCCATTGAGTGGAAGTGAGTATCGACAAGTTCTTCAGATAATGTATCTTCATCAATGTTTCTAGGCGAGCAATCTTCCCCTTTCTACCTATTTTGGTTTTATAGTCTTTATTTTCTCTTGTTGATCTATTGCTATATGTGTTGCAATGCTTTAGTTTCCATGCACCATTTATATTCCTTGCAGCCTCTATATTGCCTTGGACACATCCTATTGCCTATTGTTTGATAGCCAGTCGGCCTTGCGAGTCGTAGTTGCTTGCTCAGGTGCTACTTCGCGTCATTGTCATTCCACCATTGATGGAAGGATGGAACATGCTCAATGGTGGAGATGCTTAATGGTGTAGATGATCATGGCTTTTATTATGACTTCTTAACTAAAATACTGGAAATAGATATAATGTAGAGGCATCGGTGGGTAATATTCAATATTTGGTTTTTAACCGCCCACTTGTGTCCACTTAGGACCCGAGTTCTTGACACATGTTCCGAGATCGAGCGCGCTAACCACAGGTGGGTGGGTGGGCACCCCATCGGCTTACTACCTGATTTCAAAGTACAGTGCTAGGGGCCACAAAGTAATTTGGGGTTTTATTACTATCCTATATTTATGCCATGATTTACTTCTTTATTTATAATTGCGCGTGGAGCGCCTGCACTGTTTAGGAATGTGGAATGTTTTCGCGGTATCGACAAGCCTAGTCACACTTTTGGGTTCCCAGTCGTTTACAACCATTGGCACAAACCCTAGGTCCGTCTCGGAGCCGGCCGACTTTGTTGCGGGTTGTTAGTGGGGTGGCCCCCATGTACTTGCTTTGGGTCTAGGAAATGTCATGTCTGAGGCCCTGTCGCATACCGTATGGTGTATGTTCAGGATCTTGCTCATATTCGGATCTGACAATAAGGGTTGAAGTTCGTGTGGATACTTTGGTGCACCCCTGTAGGGTTAAATATTTTCAAAAAGCCGTGTCCGTGGTTATGGACGACTGGAAGCACAGTTTCTCGATCATAGACAACTATAACTAAAGTTTACTTCTATAAGTTGACTTGTATCTAATATGACTAGTAAATCAGATAACCACCATGGAGAAAAAGAATAAAACGGCTAATCATGTGAGTTTCCTCGGCATGACTTCCTCGTTTGGTCTCGAGGGGGAAATACCAGGATGGGTATTATTGGTGTTAGTATCAAGTTGGTTCCAAATAGGTCTTTCTTATCCCTCTCTGATAGCTGACAGTTGTATCGAGTCTCTATAGGTAGTTTAGTGCATGCTTCGCTGCCACTTTAGTCTACCATACCTATGTAAGCGAGAGCTGCCGAATTATAGACTCGCCATGTACTAGCCTCAATACTGACCGCTCCCTTTTTCCTTTGCCCTTTGTCGGCACCCCTTTTTGTTTGAAAGGTATAAGTTCGACGTCATTAGCAAGGTTACCCTTCCGGCTTGGCCTAGGCAGGGTTATGGATGCCATTGGTTATTCTTCAGGGCTCTTAGCCCCATTTGCATCTTATCCATACTCGGATGTCGTATCGTTTTCAAGGTGATTTGGATCTTTGTATTGTATATCTGTATTCTTGACTCATGGAGTCATTTTGTATATATATGTTCTATGGGTTCCACCGTGGACTATTGTGCAATGATATTACTTTGTTTTCCACCTGCACCCAAGTGCCTGGTGGGCACCTTTTAATCATTTCAATGCAGGTTTGGCGGGAATCACTAAAACTTGCATAGGGCCAATTCGAGGGTGTTACAGAGGAGGCAGAGGCCATGAGGGGCCACTGATCTTGTGCTGCTGCTGATGTGAAGCAGCTTCTTTTGTCTTGTCTATGTTGAACTTGTCTGCTGCTGCTGTTGAGCATCCTAATTGTCGAACCTCGTTAAGTACCGTACTATATATCCTATATTAGCTGCTTTGTCTATATCTGCTCTATTTACTGAATTTATTTATGGTGTTGGTTAGATTTTCTGCTCTAGATTTGCTACCAGATTGGGGGAAAATGAGGGCCAAAAGGAACAATGAATGAAGAGAGAAACTGCTCTAGATTTGCTACCTTTTTGGGCAAAAAAACACAACTATTAGCCAGAGAGGGGAAAAGGCGCTCTTAAAAAGGCCAATCATAAAACAACAAAAAAGAAAACTTCCAATTTAGGCAACAAGGCGCATGTAACCACCAAATGTGCCCCACATGGTCCCACACCACGTCCCCCACAACGCGTTCCCAACAAACCTGCCCCACATAGTCCCACATGGTGTGGCCCCACACGTTAGCATAATGCGTTCCTGACCAAACGACCCCACGTGGTCCCACACCATGCAGCCCCACACGTCGGCCAATGGTCAACCTGACGGCAGGTGCCATTCGAGCTCTTTGATGGGTTTCCGAGAAGGAGAGGGGCAAAAGTGAGAAAAGGTTAAGCGGCTGGGGAAAACTGAGTACACCTAACGAACCAGGGGCACAAAAATAGAAATTCCAATAATAAATGGAGTTTATTATCATATATCAATTATTTCATAATTGTTTCATATTGTGCTATAACTGTATCAAGTGGAAACATTGATACAGGTGTGGTATGAAACAAACCGACTCCCTAGTAGCCTCTATTTATACTAGTTCATTGGGTAACCGATGATCAAGGTTTCCTGATCATGGAGCTTTTATGCCAAGTGACAACGAGGTCATATCATTGGTGAATGATGTGATGGACATTACCCAAAGATTGCAACACGATCAAGTCACAGAGTTCATTATTGCAATAGTCAGAAACATAGTCTCCTTCTCCTTAGACCATGCGATCATATTACTCATTGTCTCCCGAGGCTGCCTTAACTACATCAAATGTTACTCTGTTAAATGGTGATTATAAAGGTGTACGTTAGGTAATCCAGATGAACAATAGATGATATATGACTCAAGACTGGGATTTTTTGACCCAGGTGACGGGTAAGATACATACGACCGACTTGGTGAGATTACATCCATAATGTTGCAACATGTGACTAGGTCACGGGGATGTAATATTGCGGTAAAAGGTAAAACAGAACTTGTCGGTCACGGGATTGAACAAGGTATGTGATACCGGTGATCGGATCTCGAACAAGTTGTATCGGAGAAACAAAGAGAATTGGACTCGACGTTTTACAGTTCAAACGACATTGTCATCGTGGAATGCACAGGGATTATTATGGGCATCCCGGTCCGCTATTGATCATTGATGCGATCATGTCTGTGCCATTCTCGAGCCATGGGGAAATACACTTAAGCGTACGATGAGCTATAGATCCTCTGTAAGTTGGAATCACCATATGAAGGAGAAAAGGAAACTAGCAAAGTTCCGTGAGAGAACCGGAATCATTCCGGAAAGTTCCAAAGTCATTCGGAGGAAATCAAAAGGTGTTTCGGGTCAAATCGGATTTTGTAATATGTATTTACATATTAATTAATGTAATAAATATTAAATATAATATTAAAATCAAATTTGAAAGGGTATTCCACTAATGGGCCAAACTTCCTAGGGAAAAAGGGCCCATGAGGAAAACCGCAAGAGGGAAGGGCCAAGGACCAAAGGGGGCCAAGGCCTGGACGCCACATGGGGCCCACCCAACCATCCTTGGGCTGTGTGCGGGGTGGGTCTGCCCTGGACAGCCAGCCCATGGTGCCACCCCATTCTCTCCCTTGTTTAGTCCCACATGGGAAACCCAAAGGGGAGGGCACACCTCCCTCCGCCTATATAAAGGGGTGCCCATGGGTGGCATAATACACAACAATTTGAGATGTTCTCTAATGTATTTCCTTAGAGAATTCCTCTCTATCTCTAGTTGTCTCCTTTTGTTGGCACGGTCCCAATAAAGGACTATACGCGTAAGAGATGACGCACCTACAACACACCATTGTGCTGCAGGGATTCCAAGCCAGAGATCTACTTCCGCACTCCCAGAAGGGATCAAGAGGGTCGGATGTCATCATCATACACCGTATGCGTACGAAACCTCGAGGGTGCCTCATATGAGGGCATCTTGGATGTCGTGAGCTGCTGCACGATGAAGATGGATCAAGGGGTGACCTGCGAGGAGCTTCACGACCTTGAGGTCAGCCACGAGTTCAACTACTTCAACCATGTTCCCCTTGGAATGTTAACCGCGTACGGTCTACAAGGGTGTGTATTCTATACGCTCCAGTCGTTACTGTATTTCTTCTAGATAGATCTTGGGCGATTAGGGCATTCCAATGTAGGATTTTTTTTGTTTTCTGCTACGGAACCCCTTAGTGGTATCAGAGATGATCTATGCGTAGGAGTGTTGTACGGCCAATATGCAAAAGTTTTGTGCGGGCATTGATCCTCTAGTTGTTACCCTCTAACGTGCACTTGTTTATATCGTGATATTGTTTGATGAAGCGGCCCAGACCGACCTTACGCGTATTGTTATGCAAGACTGGGTCCAAGCTCGACATACGGCTTGTCTCATATAAGTGGCTAGAAGGTGTCTATCTCTCATTCAATAGTTGATATAGCATTTAGAACGGAGGGCCCCGAACTGAAAGGGGTGTAGTAGAGACAACTGGTGGATCCATGTGGTGGTTAGAAAGTTCATAAATTTGAAACGGTTCTATTACAAAAGTCCTAACAACCATGTAAAACTTGCAAAAGATAAAGTAGAGGCGTCTAACTTTGTTTTGTAGGAGGGCTCGTGTTGTGATGTGGTCTTGGTCATTACGAAGGTAAAGTAGTTTACTTTTCTGTTACTAAAGTAGTATAGTAATAGTTACCATTCCGATGGACAACCCGCTGGTGGCATCGTGGACTTGTCGTCAAACCGATGGCAAGATAGAGATCATGCCGAAGCGCTCGATGGAGATCAAGCCGCAAGAAGAAGGACCATATCATATCACAATATACATATGATGATGATACCTATTTTTACATCTTACTGTGTGCTAGTATTAGATACTCAACGGTAGCATATTAGATAAGATGATCCCTAATAATTTCAATAATAGTGTTCTCCCTTATGTGTGCAAACACCAAGAAAGTTCGTCATTATGAAGCCGGTCGTGACGATGAGGGGATAGACATATCTACGTTCACATACGGTGTGTGTAACAAACCATGTATGTGCCACGCAATACAGTAAGGTTAATTTGGCGATTCTAGCATGTACAGACATGGCCTCGGAACACAAGAGACCGAAAGGTCAAGCATGAGTCGCATGAATGATGTGACTGATATTTAGGAATGTCTACCTTTGAAACTGCATCGTCGGCCGTGACAATCGAGGGTGGTGTAGTGGATTGGGATCGTGTGATCGCTAAAATTGTCCAAGGGATGACAATTTTAGTGGGAGCTCAATTATGGATTGAACTCATATTATAAACTTAGTCTAGATGTCTATTTGCAAATATCTTAGTAGATCATGATCTATCCCATTGAGGTCCTTTGTGACCATGGAAATTTCTGGCTGAATGTGGAACTTAGCAGAAGGGTCCAACTTCATAGATTAATACCCACGCCTGAGGGACGTCCTCGTATTAAGATGATCTTTTCTTCTTGATACAATAACCATTAGGAGATAGTCTGATGACTCCACAACGATTGCCATGGAGGTCATGTATGAAAAGGGTATATGTTCGATATAAAAAATATTAATGCAATTCTTGCAAAACTCGTTGTAGTTTGCAAAGTATTTGATACTTGTCATGTTTTGTGAAAAACATGATTGTCTGTTTGAGAATTGCTGGAAATGAGGCAATGTGGCTTGATGACGGCGACCAAAATAGTTGATGGCCAACATCACTCCTTTACTCAAAGTTTATCATTTGGATTAGTGGATATGAATATAATTTTGTAGTCCTTGTTTGTGTGTCTTGCTTTTGGCGAGACGATTATTCATATAAATAAGTTACAAGTCAGTTATACTATTCCTATGAATAATACCTTTATGGTCACATTACGATTATAAATAAGTTATTCTCACCACTATGTTAATGATAATAGTTTAAGCATTTATAAAGGATTAGGATGCTAAAAGATATCCAAAGTTTAATAATGACATGACACTATTGTTTAAGTCATGGTGGTTATTGCATGTTTTTCATTCTAAATGAAAATCGAGGTCTTAAATATTTGATCTAGAGACTTTGCAAAACCATGCCTCGTTTGACGAAGTGACTAAAATTCTGCATTCTGGTAAAATAGTGATATGTGAAAAAATGTTGAATTTTATACATAGTGGTGCATCGTATTTTTAACAAATAGTGGAAATCGTTATTTCATAAGCTTCATTGTGGATTTAAGTGCATATGAGTATTTACTTAATGAAACGTTCAAATGATTTCAAAGTGAAGGAAGATATTGAATTAACATAAATACAAAGTATCTTCGATTTGATCGACATGACTAAAGTATTTATGTTAATTTTAGCATAAAAGGACTTGTGAAAGATGTTTCACAAATTATGATAATTGGGAAAAAATCAAAGTGTTTCTTACCCCTTAGACAGGGTTAGTCATGTGTCAGCATGAAAGGCTCACTCTTTGACTTGCTGATGTCCGAAACCCGGCTTCATGGCAAGCAAGAGAAAAAGTTGGCGAGTGTTGTGCACACAAAAAGTACTAAGGAAAGTAAAATAAGCGAGCCGACATTTGTTTTCTCGACTAACCCCTATATTTAATTTCTTTTTTCTTATGCCTAATAACTCTGAGCTAATTCTCATGGTTTTTGAGTATTGTTAATTTAATTTTTTGATCTTGTGACTCATAAGTCGAACGCGGAAAAATTGTAGACATGAGCCAAATCATAAGATTGAGTGAACAAGAAAATAAACTCGAGGACTCCACCCAAAGGAATCCGACATAAAAATTTAGTAGTAGCAAAGCAACTTAAACTGTATAATACATATTCACCTGGCATACCGGGGATTTAACCAAATTTAAAGTTTTTTACGCCTAAGGGGTCGTAGGAGCCAAATCAGGAGCATCAGTAGATGGAGGATGAATCTCATCTCCCAAAGTGTGAGCCTCGGTTTCATCTTCGCCATCCGGGTTTTCTTCATCACCTTCAGAGTTTTCTTTGATTTCATCATCGGCATCGTCAAGATAACTCGACCCCTTATTCCAGGCATGAACCTGGGCATACTGAATAATATCATTGGCTCGGGCTTGGCACTTCTTGATGAACTCCGGGTCAGTAGTCCATTTGGAACCTGTGCGCATGGTTTGGAGAATATCTAAATTGATACTATCATACCATGAGAGCACAAAGGTTAGAGCACTATCAGCGCGCCGACTTGAGCATCCGACTCACGCCATAGACTCACCCACTCTTCACACTCCATTAGTCTCCCGACCAGTTTCTTGACATGTTTTGGAGAAGATTCTTGTGGCCATAGTACCATGAAAATCCGGATGTCAACATCAAGAAGGTCAATCCCGAAAGAGTTCATTGGCCCAAGGTTGGCCGAGAGACCAACCAAGGTATCGCCAATATCATGATCTTCTGGGATAGGACCAGCCTCGACTCTTTTTGCCCGGAATTTCCAGATAGCACTAGCGGCAAGAGGTTTGGATTCGAGGAAGTTGCCTAAGGAATGAGAACAAAAGAACAAGTTAGGAAAAGCAATGAGAATATAAGGGAAGACCAGAGAGAGAGACTCACGGGTCATGACACTACTCATTCGGGCGAGCTCAGTCAACCAAGTCCTAGTTTTCTTCTTGAGTTTTTCGAACTCAGTAGAAACTGAGTCAAACTTGATATCGGATTCTTTGAGTAACTCTTTCTCCTTTTCGATCTGGGTGGTGAGCCAGATTTTCTCCTCAAAAAAATCCTGGTCGATTTTCTCAAGCTCAGCCTTCTAGAGTTTCTTCAATTCTTCATTCTCGGTGTGAAGCCAAGAGATTTCATTGTCTCTCTCCTTCAGCTGAGTTTAGTGCTCTCCTACTTGTTCGAGAAAATGACTCATCAGTTCGGGCATAGATATGCAATCCTGATGAATCTCTCCAAAAGATTTTGTACCAGCTGGGCGGAGGTAAAAATTATAGTGTGAGTCAAAAGGGGTAAGTACAAAGTGAAGTGCAAGAAGAAAGGTACCTTCCAAGTCAGCAAGGCGCTTTTGCAGCTCCTCATTCTTGGCCTCAACCCCGAATGGCAAAAATGAATCAAGGGTTAACTCGACAGATATAAAATAAAAAGAGTATTGGGGCAGTGAGGCAAGTGCACACCCTTATTCTCTAGATCAAGTAACAACTTATTGTGCTTGGTGGAGAGCCCCTAGTGCTCAAAAAGGAGTTTCTGAAACTCAGTGGTGCGCCTATTGGTGGAGATCTGAGAATGACAATGTGATTAGTCATCGAGTAAAGTGGATATGAAATTCTACTCAAGATTCGAGTCAAGTAAACTTAACCAAAATCTAGGTGGCTGGATATTCGATTCTACTCAAGATTCGAGTCAAGTAAACTTAACCAGAATCTAGTTGGCTGGATATTCGATTCTACTCAAGATTCGAGTCAAGAAAACTTAACATAAATCTAGGTGGTTGGATATTTGATTCTACTCAAGCTTCGAGTCAAGTAAACTTAATTCGAATCTAGCTGGCTGGATATTTGATTGTACTCAAGATTCGAGTCAAGTAAACTTAACCCGAATCTAGGTGGCTGGATATTCAATTCTACTCAAGATTCGAGTCAAGAAAACTTAACCCGAATCTAGGTGGCTGGATATTCGATTCTACTCAAGATTCGAACCAAGTAAACTCGACCCGAATCTAGGTGGCTGGATATTTGGTTCTAATGGGTATTTCGACTAAGTTATGATAACTCAACCCATTACCTCGGATGAACTAAGATTCACAATTAAATTAAGTAGTGTTGGTCTAAGAGCATCCGACGAAGTAATATCTTACTCCCCCGGAGGCTCAGGGACTAGGGGTTATATGTATATCTATTGTAAGTATGAAAAGTATAGCCAAGGTATTTACCTCCATCATCCTATCAGCTTCAGCAAGAATCGCTTGGGTAGTATACATCCTCTCAGCAATTTCGGTCGGGCCAAACTTCTGCTCCTTTGGGTTTCCAGATAGCACTTCGCCATAATCGGCATCGTTCCAATCTGTGGCATAATGGGTGAGGGAACCAAGGCTTTGACCGCTCAAAGTCTGGGTCAGGACCAAACCTTTCCCGGCTGAAGTTTTCTTGGTCGTGGCCATAGCCGCAGCAGGGCTAACATGAAGTGCTAGCTGTTTGTCCTGAGCCAAACAAGAGGCAGCGCCGGGTTTCTTCAACATTGTGGCAACTAACGGCTGCTCAGGTATAACCATAGTTTTCTTCTGCGTTACCTTGGTTGCTGCAGCTGATTTCTTTAATTTAGCAGTTGGATTCACCTGCTGCTGCGATTGTTAGCTGTGGTTGAAATTGTGAAGCTATAGCTGGGGCTAAGGCTGCTGGCTCTGCCGAGGTGGTTGTTGTTGCCGAGTCTGGGCTGACTTGGATGATGGTTGTGCTGGTTGCTGCTATTGGATCAAAATTGGCTCTAGAGGCTGCTGTTGTTGTGCTTGCGAACCTGAGAATGGTTAGACACCTAAACCATACCTCAACCAAACCCATGCCAGCAAACATGACAACCGAACCTAAACTGAACCCATTTGATATTTAAGCTAGCCCAACCAAAACCAAACCTGCTCGTTTTCTCACCTAGATCAACCTAAACCAATTCTTCAACCGTGGGTTGAAACCATTTAGAAAAGTGGGTTCGGAAGTGTTGGATCAAATGGGTTCACGTAACAAAGCAACGAGCACATAAGGATCCAGGAATGGATCAAGCGCTGTGGTGAGAGCCTACACCATGCCTGCCAGAAGCCAGACAGTTGCACCTTGTCGGTACGTGATAGGACGACCACACTAGACGACGGCTTGTGCTTCACGACGGCGATGGATGGGGATTTGAGTGTTAGCGGTGCCGGTGCCGAGGATGATGTTCTACTTCGGCGGTGTCCGTGCGTAGGTCGACTAGGAGAGCTCCAGTAACTCATCTGCGGCCACCGCCGCCATGCCCCACATCTCGCTGACAGCCAGCGGCCGCTCTCCGTTTTGCCTGCACTGCACAGGTCGACGAGGAGACCTCCAGCAGCTCGCCAGCCTCATCAGGGGAAGCGCCCCTTGCCGGACGCTGGCACCAGCAGCACCTTGCCGGCCAGGTCCAGCTCGCTCCCTTCTACTCCATGTTGCCGACAAGGTCCTACTCAAGGCTCGGTGCTCCTCGGCCAGCGAGAGCAGCTCTAGGCTCGAAACTTTCTCTAAAGTTCTCGATGCCGAGCTTGCTGTCGTGCTACTCAATGCGCTCACCGTTGGTTCCTTCTCTGCTCTGCTGGCTTGTTCTGCTCCTCGATGGCGCCCCGTCGGACCTCTACTTCCACAAAGAACCATCGATCTCAATCAAGGAGACGCAGAGGAGCTCCGTCCCTCGCCTTCGCCTCTCCGCCACCATCTGCAGCTCCCTCTGCTGCTCCGCTGATGTCACTGTTAGTTCCTGAAGCAAACTGCAAAAATTGAATCAAACTTCAATTTGAATCATTGCTACTGTCATATGTCATCGTTCAATTTGAATCACTATCACTTGTCCAATTTGGTTCAAAAAAGTGCAGTTTATTTTCAGAATTTCCCTAGCTAGAACAATTTGAATAATCTTAAATCTGAATCACCGTCAGTTGTTCAATTTGGTTCAACTATGTATGCCACACATGTGTCAGACAACTAACAAGTTAGCAATTTAGAGTAGGGCCTCAATTAATTGATTCAATCTCACTGACCTGAGCAACTCATGTATCATATGAAGCAAGATACATTTTTCTCTCTGCCTGACAGCAGACTTACACGTACGTATGAAGATGACAAGCTATACAAGATGTAAACATAGTATCACTTGATCTCACTAGCTATACTGGGTGCAGAAACTGGGACCTGACGAGCCTTCAAACTTTAATGCAACAATACTAATATTAATACTAATGCCACATACCTATCCAGTAGATCTTGGTGAACTCTGTAGATTTCTGAATCTGATACAATCAATTGAGGCAATGAGTGCAGTTTGTTTTAGCTGCGCCGCTTTGCACATCACCGTCGATTCTTCTCCTCGCCGGAGAGACCTCTTCCACCACCGCCACCTGCCTTGCCCTTGTGCTGCAACTGCTCTGGCTGCTAGGAGCGATCGAGGAGGAGAAGACCCTGAAGTTGACTTGGGAGGAAAGCGGTGGTGGCTGCAGTCACGGGGAGGGGGTGGAAAGGGGATGGCGAGCCACGAGCGGTGGCAGCTTCAGTCACTGGGAAGGGGGGGTGGGGCGGGGACGGTGAGATGAGAGCGATGGCAGCGGTCGCGGATAAAGATGATGACGGCTTGAGCGACGAAGACGAATCACTCACATGAACCGGTTTGGAACCACGGTTTCAGCCTATTAGGAACCAAAACCATTGGAACCCATACCCAACTGCACCAAACCACTTACGAGGACAAACCAAACCAAACCGAACTGTTATCTAAAAAGGCCCATTAGCACCCAAACCAAAAAATCCCATATACAAAACCGAACCAAAAAAACCTGGTTAAAGTAAAACTAATCTCAGATTTAGTGCTTGGGGTGGAACTAGCTCCAGGATTACCGGAGCTTCAGCTGAAACTATCTCGGCGCCCGTGTTGCTGGCATCAGAATCTCCCATCTCTCTATCAAGGATGGTGGTGTTTTCCCTCTGGTCTGGCATAGCCTTGTCAGTTGGGGCACCACCTCCCCCTCCAACCTCGGCCTCACCCTCTGGCTAGGAAATAGTTGTATCTGGTGCTAGGGTGTGTTAGCCCGAATCGGGCTATGAACTCGAGTATCTTCTAGAGGAGGAGATGGTGGCGCAACAATTGGAGAAGTCATGCTGGAGTCACTTTGGGGTATATCCAAAGCAGGCCTGCAGTTGGATATGATGACTGTCGTGGAAATGGCCACAGCAGCACTGCAGTAGGCAGCGATTGATAGAATTGGGGGCGAGAGCTGGCGGCCATCTGCGGCGCGAGATGGGGGCGGATGCACATGGGTTTACCCAGGTTCAGCCCCTCGAAGGGTAAATACCTACTCCTGCTAGATTAGATTGATGGAGAGCGAGTTACAGGGGTGGCGAGCTCGGCGTCTAAGCAGCGAGTCGCTCGAAGGGGTGTATGATGGAATGTAAGTCCTCAGAGTACCCTAGGGAGGTTTATATAGGAGGCACCTTGCTAGGGTTTATAGTTTACAGCTGACCAAGGTATGGATTCGGAGGCGTTGACCTAATCCGACTGGGCTTCGAGTATGCTTCTGGGCCTCCAGTCTCCAATCGCCAGGCCTTTCCTCAGTCGCCTTCCAGTCGCCGTCCTACAGGCCCATTCGCTAAACCTTTGACTCAGCCGGAACGTCTTGCTGGGCATACCCCATTTGGCATATCCCCATCAGTAGTCCCTGAGGCCATCGTTGATTCAAACGCAGGTGTTCATTTAGCAGTCGGAGTAGGCGAGTCCAATTTGGATGCCCAGTCGAACCGACGATGGGCTCTGCCGAAACCAAGGAAATTCTCCACCGGGCTTCCAGTCGCTGCTTTGGCGGATGCAATCGCTGCCAGGTCGCTGCCCCGCCGACTAGATAGGGCACAGTTGTAGGCGAGTCGAGTGAAGGAGTTGGACTGTCAACTTAGTCAAACTATCTGTTGGGTAGTCCAATGGTAACTTTGCGGCAATTACCGCGGGTAACGGCTACCCCGAGATTGGCGGGTAGCACTCCTTTATAAGGGGAGTGATAGATCAGTCTTGTAGATCCTTCCTCGCATTCTTCATCCTCGCATATCCATTCCTTATGTCTTCCCTCGATCCAAACTCTCTAGACCAAGCGATCCGACTTTCTTCCTGATGGCGCCTCCGAAAGATTCATGGGGAAAATCCAAATGCACTGCACCGTAGCTCAGGTCCTTTTAGGACACCGGGGTCCTCTGCAAGGGGAATTGGCGGATCCCCGTGTCTTCCGAGATCAAGCCGAAGCCGCGTGCTGGCAAGTTCATCTGCTTCCCAAGCCATTTGGAGAGGAGCTTTGGGTTCCCTACTTCGTTGTTCTTCCGGCGGTTCTACGCATATTATGCGATCAAGCCGTCGGATCTCAGCCAGCACAGCATCGAGCAGATGGCGATCTTTGTCGCCTTCTGTGAATGATACCTCGGATGCAGGCCGTACTTCCTTCTATGGCTGGAGCTGTTCCGCGGACGCATCAGGCGCGAAGGGTCGGGCGGTCCAATCTTGGCGGCCAGAGGCGTCACCTTTCAGCTGAAGCCGAAGGTCAATTTTGTCAAGCTCATGCTGCCGAAGAAGGCCGCGAGCGAATGGAAGAAGATCTGGTTCTACGTGAAGGAGTCCACGCCCTCCGGCGAAGTGGCGTTGCCAGAATTTGTCGCGGAGAGAAGCGAGCCCGGTCGGCTGGCAACGAATAGGCTCCCCGACGATCAAAGGATGGCCGTCGTGGAAATGATGGACTAGATCCAGAAGCTGAAGGACCAAGGGCTGTCCTCGATCAACCTGTACAACTGCTGGCTCGGGCGGTGCATGGTTCCATTGGCAGCCTTGCCGCACTGGATGTATGAGTACATCAGGAAGAATGATCCTTCCTGGACTAGCAAGGAGTTGTGGGACGCTGAAGACTATAAGGCCACCTTGAAGAATATTACTGACGCGGAATTTACAACCATGTCGCCCGGTCTCGCCTCGTACATTCCTGTGAAGAACGAAGCTCCCACAATAAGTCTTTTTCTCTGAATTTATCTTCAGTCGTGATTCCAGCGGTGCAATTTGTAGCCGCATCATCTGAAACTTGTTCATGTCCACTCTCAGTTGTTCCAGGTTCTGGAAGGCTGGCTCCCCCCACTCGACGAAGAGGTCCCTCAAGAGTTCAAGGAGGGTGTCGAAGGAGAATCCTCTGAGGAAGAGATGGAGGTTCCTCCCCTAGCGCTTGCGGCCCACAAGACTCGCATGCAGAAGCAGCGCGAGTTCGATGCGAGCCGTAGTCTTGAAGAACGTGAAGAAGACGACGAGATCTTGCAAGAGCATAGTTCTCGGCGAACAGCCACGCCGGTGAAGCCCGCGCATAAACCAAAGTCGCCAGCGAAGAAGCTGACGTCACCGTCCACGTCGACGGTGCTGCTCGTGTCGGATGATGAATCCGACAACGACGTGGCCAAGACCTCATGCAAGATCCCGGAGGGTGCGATTCCGATGATGGGATCGGAGGCTGAGGACACCGAAGCGGTGATGGAAGTTCCACTTGCGGTGATCGTGCCAACAACTTCGGTGGCGCCAGAGTAGGAGGTAGCTGAAGCTGCGGCGTCAAAGTCGCTGCGACCTTCGGGGACGGTCGCGTCTTCTGAGCCGGAGATTCCTGCGACCGCGGCTTCATCATCGAAGAGGCCCACAGTGTCGTGGGCTTCGGATGTCTTCGAGAAAGGCCTCACGTGCAAGCTAGGCCCGGAGCTAGATAAGCCCACCCACATCAGCACAGGGTTGCATGTTCTTCTAGTCACCAAGTATCGGGGGGATGACCTCCGGATACCCCAACCAGACAAGAATCACAGTAGTCGGATTGTGTCCGGCTGGCTGAGCGCAGCCGGACAGGAGCAAGTCGAGCCGGCTACCTCACGGTAACCGGAACGGCGAGGAGCAGCAAGGCACGGGACCGGCAACATCAGCGTAGCCGGATCCAATCAAGAGGACAGAGCGACGTGCTGCATAGTGCACGGTACGCCCTGGTACGATGACAAGACTCGCAACTACCCGGCCATACCGAAGACTTTGCGGGGTGACGTGGGAACAATGGCCAGACGCTGATGACAGGCTCGCACGGCGTTCACTGTACCCACGATGACCTTACCGCTTGTACCCTGATGGGATGTCAGTGTACCGAGTATTGTAGAAGACCAGCCGACTGGGACCCTCCTGTGGGGTCCGCCAGCCAGACTGGCCAGTAAGACCGTTGCCTCTCTGCCTATATAAGGAGAGGCAAGGTTCTAGTAGAGGGGGTTGGTCTCAGTGCATTTAAGACAGTAGCTAGAGAATACTGCTCGAGGAGCGATTGTAGCCCATATAGCACTCATAGTCAGATCGACAGGAGTAGGAGCTTTACCTCATCACGAGGGCTCCAAACCTGGGTACTTCCTGTCTCCAGCTACACTTGCTTGTATCCAATCCCGCCCGCGGATGCCGTCGATAGCTTCCCTGCTAGTCCCCACACCTCTATCTAACCTGCTTAGGTACTTCCGTTCCCAATACAACGACAGTTGGCGCCCACCATGGGGCAAGATGGCTTCGACCAAAGTCATGTTCTACACGGGACCCACACTTCAGCCGGTGAGCGCGTGGCCTCCGGCCTGGTACTCACGCTCGGCAAATTCGATTGTGTCATTGACAACGCTTCCTGCTTTGCCGGAACCTCGTTTTCGGCAAACGGTTTCGTCCTGCTTTTCGGCGACCTCCCCGTCTACGTCACCACCGTGCCGGAGCGTTTCCCTAGGGAGATTGTTTCCGTCGTGGAGCTGCCGCACCTAGGCAGCAGCGCCTCCATCGCCCCTCGTGGTGTCGAGGTAATGATGGCCGGCTCTAGCTCTCACCCCCGCCAGCCGTGGGAGCGGGGCGCGCACGAGGGCGGAACTTCTGCGCCGCCATAGTCCCGAAACCCGGTGGAGGAGGCCATCAACCGGCTCCTCACGCCGGTTAACCTCGGGGATAACCCGGAGGAGGCGGAGGCCAACTTCGGCATGGAGAGATAGCTTCTCCTCCAGGAAGCCATGGAGTTGGCTGCGACCCGCAAGCAGATCGAGATCACCCGGCGCGAGTATGACCACGTGCACGGCTTCACTCCGGCTACCGCGGAGCCGAGCCGGCGCGGGCAAGTGCGACGCCGGGACGGGGAGCTAGGCGGTAGGATGGAGAAGGATGGTGAGCCGGATCCCGCACCCGCTCTCATCCGGCCCACCTACAACACGCCCATCAAGAACCTGCGCGCGACACGAGCCGCAGTAGACGAACTGCCCAACCTGGAGGGCGAGGAGCGAGTTCGCCAGCACGCTCGAGTGCAGGAGCTCCTCCGGATCGCGGACGAGCAGGCTGATGCCAACCGACAGATACAGGAGGATCCCAGTTGCTCCAAGGGGAGCAAGCCGCCTGCCAACAGCAAGGGTGCGCCCCGTGACACCCAGCAGGCGTCCTCTCCTCCGGCTATGGCCCGCAGTAAGCGTCGCGGTTCTGGCAGCAAGGGCTAGCCGCACCAGGAGCAAACGGTGAACAGCAACCCACCGCCTCCCCCTCCACCAACCGGAGCGCCAAGACCTGCCGGATCCCGTCTCTCGGGCTAGGTAGGAGCGCCCAACCCGGATCGTCCGGATGCCCATGACCGCATCGAGCTCCTCGCTCAAGCGAGCTTGACGGAAGAGGAAGACTCCACCGGACCGGTTTGTTTTGGACCCCGCATCCGGAACAAGCCATTTCTGGATAAGTTTACCCTGCCTAGGGACACCCCCAAGTACGATAGCAGCATGAAGCCGGAAGATTGGCTGACCGACTATGCCATGGCAGTTGGCATCGCCCATGGGAACAAGCGCATAGTTGTGCGCTACGTTCCCCTTATGCTAACCGGGTCAGCGAGGACATGGCTCAACAGCCTCGTGCCCAACAGCATCAACGCCTGGCCAGACTTTGAAAAGGTGTTCCTCCGCAACTTCAACGACACGTACAAGTGTTCAGGCCGCCCGCGCGACCTGGCCCTATGCGTCCAGGGCGACCGCGAGACGGACCGCGAATACCTCGCCAAGTGGACGGAGTTGCGCAACACCTGCGAGGGCATCCTGGAGAGCTAGGCCATTGGCTTCTTCATTGAGGGATGCCGAGAAGGCACCATGCTTCGCCACCGGCTACTATGTGACGAGCCGAAAACCATGGTGGAGCTCATGACGGTTGTGGACCAGTACGCCACGGCGGATGCCGCCATGAAGAAACCCCTGCGAGTAAGTGCCGATGGGCGTCTGAATCCGATGGAGCCAGCTCGCGACCGCCCAAGCAATCCGGCTAGAGAAGATGGATCCTCCAGGCGCCACGACAACGACAACCGGTTCCATGGGGACCGCCAAGCCGGGCAGCAGAAGCCCCGCTACCACACGTGGCAGGTCAATGCTGTGGAGGTCAGGCCCGAAGCGCTGGCTAACGATGCAAGAAGGCAGAAGCCGCGGCTCACCTTTGACCAGATGTTTGATGGCCCGTGCAAGTGGCATAGCAGTCCCTTCAAGCCAGCTATGCACACCACCTAGAACTGCAGCTAGACCCGCCAGCTAAAGGACCAGGGCAACCAGCAACATCTTCCCCTGCCCCCTCCTAGTGGACCACCACCGGCTAGGGGAACCGGTAATGATGGTAACGGAGGCAACGGCGGCAACAACAACAAAGGCTACCCCCAGCTGCACTCCACCTACCACATCTTCGAGATGGAGCTGGACGACAAGCACAGCCATAGGCGACGCTCCAAGGAGCTCAATGCCATCGTCTCCCCAGTCCCCCAGTACCTAAACTGGTCGAAAACCCCCATCACCTATAGCCGAGAGGATCAGCCAGAACAGCTTCCGACTCTCGGGGGCTACGCTATGGTGCTTGACCCCCTCATCGTCTCCAACAAGCGCACCTGCCGCTTCTCGCGCGTCCTCATCGACGGAGGCAGCAGCCTCAACTTTCTCTACCGGTCTTTGCTAGAGAAGCTGGGCATCCGTGAGTGTGACATGCGCCCGACTACCACGACGTTCCATGGTGTACTGCCAGGACCGGCTTGCGCTCCGTTGGGTAAAATCTAGTTGGACGTCATCTTCGAGACCGAGGAGAACTTCCGCCGCGAGCCGATTTGGTTCGAGGTGGTGAACCTGACTAGCTCCTACCATGCTCTCCTCGGGCGCCCCATCCTCGCCAAGTTCATGGCCGTCCCCCACTATGCGTATTTCAACACGAAGATGCCAGGACCAAATGGCGTGATCACCGTCTCCGGCTGCTTTAGGCGGTCGATGGAGTGTGCCTCAGCTAGCTCCAAGATGGCAGAGGCCCTCATCATAGCCGAAGAAAAGCGCGTGATCATGCGCAATGTGGCCATGGCCTAGCAAGAAATTTCGGCTAGCAGCAAGCCGGCTGGAGAAGCAGCCTTCCAGCCGGCAAAGGAGACGAACAGGATCCTGCTCGACCCCTCCGACCCGACCAAGTTCGTCACCATTGGTGCCAACTTGGACAGCAAATAGGAAGGCGCGCTCGTCGACTTCCTCCGTGAGAATCGAGACATCTTTGCATGGTCACCCAAGGACATGCTAGGTGTGCCGAGGGAGTTCGCCGAGCACTCACTTCATGTGTGGCTAGATGCCAAGCCGGTCAAGCATCCTCTATGCCGGTTCGTAGAGGAGAAAAGAAAGATTATTGGTGATGAGATCACCCGGCTCCTTGCAACCGGGTTCATCATGGAGGTGTACCACCCGGACTGGCTCGCCAACCTAGTCCTGGTGTTGAAAAAGAACAAGACCTGGCGCATGTGTATCGACTACACCAGCCTGAACAAGGCGTGCCCGAAAGACCCTTTCGCCTTGCCATGTATCGATCAGGTTATCGATTCCACAGCTGGCTGCGATTTGTTATCCTTCTTGGATTGTTACTCCGGTTATAATCAGATCTGGCTAAACCCAGCTGACCAGATAAAAACATCGTTTATCACCCCGTACAGGGCTTTCTGCTATGTAACCATTCCTTTCGGTCTGAAGAATGCAGGTGCTACCTATCAGCGTTGCATGCAGAAGTGCTTGTACTCGCAGATCAGCCGAAATGTGCATTCCTATGTGGACGATATGGTCATCAAGACCAAGGATAAGCGCACCCTCCTCGAGGACCTGGGGGAGACATTCGGCAACCTCTGGCAGTACCAGATGAAGCTAAACCCGGAGAAATGCGTCTTCGGAGTCCCATCCGGCCAGCTACTCGGTTTCCTCGTTTCATAATGAGGGATCGAGGCGAATACGGAAAAGATTGCGGCCATCGAGAGGATGCAGCCGCCTAGGAGCTTGCTTGGAGTCCAGAAGTTCACCGGATGCCTAGCCTCCCTCAGCTGTTTCGTCAGCGGGTTAGGGGAGAAGGCACTTCCGTTGTACCAGCTAATGAAGAAGACGGACAAGTTCTCCTGGACCTCGCAGGCTGATGCCGCTTTTCATGACCTCAAGCGCATGCTATCCACAGCGCCGGTTCTAGCCACGCCGGCTAGCAAGGAGCCGATGTTGCTCTATATAGCAGCCATCAGCCGGGTCGTTAGCGTCGTCCTAGTGGTGGAGCACCCCGGGGAAGGCAAGGCTCCGCTAGTTCAGCGACCCGTCTACTACCTCAGCGAGGTTCTCTCCCTCTCCAAGCAGAACTGCCCCCATTACCAGAAGATGTGTTATGGTGTGTACCTGGCGTGCAAGAAGCTCAAGTATTACTTCCAGGAGCATCTGATTAAGGTCGTGTGCACCGCACCCCTTTCGGAAATCATCGGCAACAAGGACGCCACCGGCCGAGTCACCAAATGGGCCATCGAGCTTGCCGCCTACTCCATCCAGTACGAGCCCCGGCTCACGATCAAGTCGCAAGCTCTGGCGGACTTCCTCATCGACTGGGCCATGACCCAGTACCTCCCACCTGTTCCTGATTCGGACCATTGGAGGATGCACTACGCCGGTTTGAAGATGCTCGGGGGCTTGGGAGCCGGTATCGTGCTCACCTCGCCCAAAGGAGACCGGCTGGAGTACATCCTCCAGATCCACTTCAAGGCCTCCAACAACATTGCCGAATACGAGGCGTTGGCACACGGCCTCCGGCTAGCCAGAGAGATCGGTGTCAACCAGATCCTTTGCTTCGGCGATTCGGACCTAGTGGTGCAGCAGGTATCCGGAGAATGGGATGCCCGCGATGCAAACATGGCTCTCTACCGGTTCCACATATAGAAGCTTAGCGCCTGCTTTGACGGATGTGAGTTTCATCACGTCCCTTGCGTCAACAACGAGGCAGCCGATTCACTCGCGTGAATCGGATCCACCAGGCAGGCAATCCCACCAGGGGTCTCCTTCGAGCACCTGCGCAAGCCCTCCATCAACCCGTCCCCCGAGTCGGATTCCATTATCTGGGCAGGGAGCGCTCCGGCTGACGGCATGGCAGACGTGGAGCCGGCAGAACCTGCGAAGAAGAAAGCCCGCACCAACTCTGGCAAGCCCATACCCTCTGGCTCGCAAGACCCGGGGGCTGCCGACTCGTCAAGAGGCTCAGGGGCTGCCGTTTCGGGTACCTCATCCGGACGACCCCCCGACGACCCTCAACCGAAGAGGGGAAGCACCTTCACTATCCGGGAGATACCATCCTAGGCACAACCCTTCCTGAACTACATTGCTAATAGAGAGTTTCCGGATGACGAGGTGGATGCCAGGCAAATCTAGCGCCGTGCGCACACGTACACCATCATCAACAAAGAACTGTACAAGCGCAGCGTATACGGCATCTTCCAAAGGTGTGTCGATGTGGACATAGGTTACCGGCTGCTGAAAGACATCTACCAGGGCGAGTGCGGGCATCACGCTTCATCTAGGGCAATAGTCGCCAAGGCGTTCCGCCACGGCTTCTATTGGCCCACCGCCCTCAAGGATGCCGAACAACTAGTCCGTGCGTGCAACGGGTGCCAACGCTTCGGGCAGCTCAGGCACATGCCGGCTTCGGTACTCAAGACCATACCGATCACCTGGCCCTTCACTGTCTGGGGCCTCGACATGGTCGGTCCCTTCAAGCAGGCGCGCGTGGGCATGACTCATCTGCTGGTGGCGGTGGACAAGTTTACAAAGTGGATAGAGGCCAAGACTATCCAGAAGCTGGACGGGGCGACAGTCATCACCTTCTTCACCGACATCATCAACCGGTTTGGCTACCCCAACAGCATCATCACCGACAACGGCACGAACTTTGCCAAGGGGGCCTTCGCCCAGTTCTGCAGCAACAAGGGCATCCGGTTGGACCTTGCTTCCGTCACACACCCGCAGTCCAACGGGCAAGTCAAAAGGGCAAACGGCCTAGTGCTAGCCGGCATCAAGCCGCGCCTCATTGAGCCCTTGGAGCGGTCGCCCGGATGCTGGATTGAGGAACTTCTGGTTGTGCTGTGGAGCCTCCGCACCACGCCGAATAGGTCAACCGGCTTCACCCTGTTCTCCCTCGTCTACAGCTCGGAAGCCGTCCTCTCCATGGACATCGAGTTCGACTCTCCACGCAAACTCCTCTACGATGAAAAGGCTAACCAGGAGGCACAGGAGGATGGCGTGGACCTCCTCGAGGAGGCCTGCAAGCTGGCATTGTCCAGATCGGCCTTGTACCAGCAGCGCTTACGCCACTACCATTTGAGCCGGATCCGCCCCGTCGCATTCCGCGAGGACGACCTGGTTCTTCGGCTGGTGCAAGACACGAAGGGCATGCACAAGTTATCGCCACCCTGGGAGGGCTCCTTCATCATCAGCCGGGCGCTGTCCAACGACTCCTACTACCTCATCGACGTTCAGCAGCCGCGCAAGAACAAGATGGACAAGTCAGATGAGGAGACAGAGCGCCCCTGGAATGCGGCCCTGCTCCGCCCGTTTTACACCTAGTCACCAGACAGTGTATGTATCCTGCAAACCCTATGAATGAAAATGCGGACCCCTACGAGATGCTCGGGGGCTCCTTGCTAGAAATTGGTGTGTACTTGTTTCCGGTTCAGTTTTTCCGGCTCCGGCAACCCTTACCCGGGGGCTCGCCGGCTAGACTGACCTGCTAAATCAACAAACCGACTGAGTAGTGTGCGACGATGTCAGAGGCCCACTCTTCTTCTCAACTACAGACCGCAACCCGGCTGTCCGGCTAGCAAGAGCAAAAGCCCGAGGCATCCCACATGAAAAACGGGGAGGAGATGCGATAGATCGGGCGTCCTGACCTTGCAACTAGCTTGAGACAATCCAGCTACCAACTCGTCAGTACCGCGCAATGTATTATCAGCTCCCTTAGATTCCGGCTGCAGACCGCAACCCGGCTGCCCAGCAAGGATGCAGCGTAAACAGCAGAGCACATGGGAAAGTGGCTAAGTGTCCAGAGAGGCACAAGCTAGTTTTCGAAAAACAAATCCGCCTTCTGGCTAAAAGGCGCTACCTTAACCGACTAACCTATTGACGGGTGGGAATATATGTATGTTTGTTTTTTGTATGACTACATCGAGTCGGAATTCAGGAAGAAAGAAGATTCGAAGTCCTTGCCTTCATCAAGTTCTCCGAATCTCGGGGGCTACACCCACTGGGTGAGCTCGCGCGCCCCAGTGGAATCTTATAGTTTCCGACTGGCTAAAGGAGTTAGCCGGATATTTGGAGCCCAGGTGAGGGCAAGGGCAAAATGAAAGGAAGAAGATTCGAAGCACCTGGCTATGCCAGCTACTCCGAATCTCGGGAGCTACACCCAGTGGGTGCGCTGACGCGCCCCCACTGGAATAGAAGTTCCCCCAGCTGCAGGCGTCTAGCCAGAGGAAGTAACCGGCTAGAGGTGTCTAGCTAGACAAAGCTAAGGACTTGAAGAAAAGAGAAGATTCGAAGCAGCTGGCCACGCTAGCTACTCCGAATCTCGGGGGCTACACCCAGTGGGTGCGCTGGCGCGCCCCCACTGGAGTTGGAGTTCCCTCGGTTAAAGGCGTTCAGCCGAGTGAAGTCAGCCGAATAAATTCAATCGGTGAAATATCAAAACTTCAAAGCACACAAAAATCACAAGTTGGAAGCAAGCCAAAATGGTTCAGATTGGATATAAAAAGAGAGGGAGACAAAGCCCCCATGAGTTCATCTGGCGTCATAAACAGTCGGCACAGACAATAAGGTTCAAACAAGACAAATAACAAATACACTCGGCATCCCGGGGATCATATCTAGGCAGCCGGGCCTTTGCCGTGCGGAGGATCCTGGCTGGTAGCAGTCTCGGGAGGAGGAGGCGCGTTGGTTGATCCGGCTCCGACGTCCCCACCGATCGGCTACGACGAAGCTTCTGCATCCGGAGTGCCGGTGGACTTTGAGTCGGTGCGGACCTCGTCGATGTCCGCGTAGTCGGCAATCTTGATGGCGGAGGCCCGGAGCTCCGGATGGGCCTGTCGGCGAGGTTGGCACCAGCACGGAAACCCCCGTCGATCTTCTCGATGCGGGCGTCCTTGTACCAGGAAAGCATCAGGGCCAAGGCCATTTCTGCCCTGGCTCATGCCTCCAGATTCCTCAGGTGGTCGACGGTAGCCGGCATCTCTGCCACCTTGGCCGCCAGCTGTACCATCGTCTCTGGAACCGGAGCATCCGGCCACAGGAACGTGAAGATGGCCTGAGCCGCCTGGTGAAGCTTGGTAGCCTCCTCGCCAAGGAGGACGACCAACTCCTGGGTAATCGGCTGCTCCCCCGGCCAGTTCTTCTACAGCCGGTTATACGCCAGCAGGTCTACGCCGGGATAAAAAGTTGTCAGAAAAAAGGAACGTCAGATCCGGCTACCGGATACGGAAAGACGAAGGGAGTCGGAGAAAGAACTTACCCTTCGCCGTGTGCCCGACCTGCATTAGCTCCTCCACGAGGGCCTTCTCCCGAACCGTCAGCCGTTTAACCTCCTTCTCTTGGTCCTTGTTCTGGGCCTCGAGGAGGTCAAAGTCTTGGGCCCGGCTGGCGAGGGTGGCGTCGTGCTCCTTGATGGTGGCCTCCAGGACGTCCACCCTGGCGTGCCAGTCCTTATTCTGCAGCCAAAGCATAGAATTGGACTTGCTCAGCCGGTCGTTCGCCTTCTTTAGGCGATTGATTTCCCGCTGAGCGCACACCATGATGGCTGCAAAAGGCTGACTATCAGCAAAAAACGAAGAAAAGGAAAGACCAAAGTATCCAGCTGAGGGGACTTCCTCTGTGAGGACCCGTTAGCAGCTGCAAGCTTCTGCTCTAGAGTCCGATTGCCGCCGGCTGTGGCCTCGAGCAACCGGATCTCCTTCACCGCCAGCTCGAGAGGGGCAGCAAGGTCCGCCAGTGAAGCGATGGAGGAGGCATCATCGTCAATGGCATTGGCAACCAGTGACTCCTTCGCCTTGGCCACTGTCGTCCGCCACTACTCCCCCGGCTTGTCATCGGAGTTGTCATCACCGATAACCATGAGCTCCTTGCCGGTGGCGGCCCTCCGTGCTGCCGTGGGGAAACTACCTCCACTTTGTGAGGTGGTCACAACCGTTTCTGGCTGCACCACCATGGTCGGCAGAGCGTCCCCTGCTCTGGCTATGGCAGGCGGATCAGCTTGAGGTGGTGGCGGAGGCGGTGCCCGGGAAGAAGGAGGAGGAGCGGAGGCAGACGCGGGGGGCGCGGTGTCCGGCGCGTGGGGCGGCGAGCTAGTGGGCGCCCGCGCCGGGCTCGTAGCACCGAAGGAAACCAGCATGTTGGGAAATAGAAGACAGAAAAGAAGCAAACAAGAAGTAAGCCAAAGACAGAAAAAGAGAGCACAAAAAACAGAAGAGAAGCAACAAGATCCAGCGAATAAGCTTACCCCGACACCATGGGGGGTGGCCCCTTCTTGCGACCAAGGCGGCTCGGCGGAAGGGTGCTGGTCCAGCTCCTCTTGGGGGCCGACTCCTCCATGGCAGGCTGGCTGGCCCTACCCCCTCCTCCGCTGGACCGACTGGAGCCACCCCTGCTAGCGCCAAACCGGCTGGAGCCGCTCCCATCGGCGCCGGACCGGCTAGAATCGCCATCCATCGCACGGCGACGAGTAGGCTCAGCAGCCGGCGCGGCCTCCTCCTCGTCAACCTCCGCATGGGGGTTGGTGGCCGGCTCGTCATTCAGGCTGGGGAAGACGTCGCCGTCCCCATCCGACTCCTCGCCGGACCGGTGAGTGCGTGGCTCGGGCAGGTCGGGCGTGAAGTTCTGGAGGGGGGTCTCGCCCTCCTCCCGGAGGATGCAGGGGAACCATCTGTCAAGAAAAAAGAAGCACAAGAGATCAGCCGGACAACAAAAATCGCAAGAAAGAAAATCCGGCTGGCGAGACTTACCCGGGGTGCACGGTTGTCGTGGCTGTAAGGCGCCAGCCCGAACGTCTAGCCTTCCGGCAGCCGCTCCTTCGTGATTCTCCATACCCACTCCTTCAAGTTGTGTAGCGGGGATCACGGCGGGACAGCTAGGTTGGGTCCAGCCGGCTGGAGTAGAAGCACATCTTGTGTGCCCGCTACTATAGGGGCATCATTAGCCTGGACATCTAGCTGAGGGTGATGTCCAGGACGGTCAAGCCGGCGGTGACGAGGGCACGCATGCATTACAGCATCGCATCCGACTCCGCCTTCTCGCCGTAGATCTTCAGATCTCACTACTGCTAGCTAGATTCCACGTCCTGAAAAGCCGGCAGGTTGATCCAGTCCTCGGCGGTGAGGTTGCGGACGTAGAAGTACGATTGTTGCCACAGTCGCACCGTGTCCTGTAGCCAGAACTTGGGGTAGCCAGTCTGCGTGCGGGAGTATATGGAGGTGCCGTCGCACGTCACCAGTGGCCCCTTGGTGAACTGGACCTGCGGCCGGACTCGGAAGAGCCGGCAGAAGAGCCCGAGATCCGGCTGGATCCCGAGATAGCTCTCGCAGAAGGCCACAAAGTGTGCCAGCATCCCGATGGCGTTGGTGCCTAGGTGGTGGAGGCGGAGGTCGAAGAAAGCAAGAAAAGTGAGGAAGAAAGGATGCACCGGCAGCATGAAGCTGTGGGCAAGATGCGACAGAAAAATCACCCGCTCCCCCTCTGCCGAGTGCGGTGATTCCTCTCCCTCTGGCGCCAGCCGCACCTCCACCTCCGTGTCCAGCGGTAGCAAGCGGGTGGCGCGGTACTTCTGGATGTGCTCCTCCGTCACAGAGGAGCCGCACCAGGCTCCGCGTTCGGCAGCCATCTCTGGCTCACGGGGAGGCGCTCCAGTTGAAGAGTAGCGGTGGCCCGTACTGCCGACGATGCTAAACTGGTGGTGCGGCGAACTACAGCAGTAGCAGCAGCGAGCGGGGCGACGCAAGGAAGGCAAGGGCGTAGGAGAAGAATGGGGAAGCAGCGAACGGAGGGACGAACCGCTCTCCCCGGGCGGCCCTTTAAAGACCCGGAAGCGGAACCGTCCGTGGTGCCACGTGGCGCCTGCCCAGACGCACCCCGCTCCCCACACCGCGTAGGATCCTTTGCGCAGGCACGAGACACATAGACGATCCCGGAGCAGAAACCGAAGAGACAGAGGGCAGTTCCCGAGACGACGCGCAATGGGACGTTACACTGCCCGCCGTAGTGTAATGATGGCGCATGCCCGCGTCGCCGGCGTCAGCACTGACCTCACGGGTAGCGCAACCGCCAGGCGTAGCCGGCCAGAAAATTCAAAATGAAAGAGGAGCGCACGCACATTTCACCTAAGGGAGAAATCTACACGCGCTCGGGGGCTAGTGTCGGGGGGCTGACCTCCGGATACGCCAACCAGACAAGAATCATGGCAGTCGGATCGTGTCCGGCTGGCTGAGCGCAGCCGGACAGGAGCAAGTCGAGTCGGCTACCTCATGGTAACCGGAACGGCGAGGAGCATCAAGGCATGGGACCGGCTACATCAGTGTAGCCAGATCCAATCAAGAGGACAGAGCGGCGTGCTGCACAGTGCAAGGTACACCCTGGTACAATGACAAGATTCGCAACTACCCGGCCATACCGTAGACTTTGCGGGGTGACGCGGGAATAGTGGCCAAACGCTAATGACAGGCTCGCACGGTGTTCACTGTACCCACGATGACCTTACCGCTTATACCCTGATGGGATGTGAGTGTACCGAGTACTGTAGATGACCAGCCGGCTGGGACCCGCCAGCTGGACTGGCCAGTAAGACTGTTGCCACTCTGCCTATATAAGGAGAGGCAAGGTTCTAGTAGAGGGGGTTGGTCTCAGTGCATTTAAGACAGTAGCTAGACAATACTGCTCGAGGAGCGATTGTAGCCCATATACCACTCATAGTCATATCGGCAGGAGTAGGAGCTTTGCCTCATCACGAGGGCTCCAAACCTAGGTACTTCCTGTGTCCATCTACACTTGTTTGTATCCAATCCCGCTTACGGACACCATCGATAGCTTCCCTGCTAATCCCCACACCTCTATCTAACCTTCTTAGGTACTGCCGTTCCCAATACAATGACACCAAGTAAGTCTCGAGTTTCCTTTCCAATTCTTGGACGACTTTTTGTATGATTTCTTTGCTGACTTTGGAGGTTTTTGTAGGTCCGGAGCTAAGAAGATAGGTTGCCCTTTGGTAGCTAAAATTCCGTCGAGCGTCACCACGGGGGAACGCGGTCTCCCCAGGAAGAGGAAGCCTGCTGCGGAGGCTGCACCTGCTGAAGACACGAAGAAGCAGAAGGGTGAGCCCGACAAGGCCGTAGCAAAAGATAGTGCCAGAGGGAGTGACGCTACCACCAGCGGCGAGGAGGTGGCAGCCACTCAATCGGAGCTAGCTGAGGGGGATCCAACGACAGTACCGCCAGCTCCAGCAACCAGTGCCCCGACGAGGGCATCCGCGTCATTCCCGCGCTTCATGGCAAGGGGTTTTCCGTTCGTGGCAGAAACCCAATCTCCGCAGATGCCGGAGATTGTCAATGAGGACGTCGGACCTTGTCGTGGGCGTACCTCCTTCATGGTCCCTTCGACGGACGCCAGAGAACTTCACAATATGCTTGGCACCGCCATTCAGGTACGTCTAGTCCCCGAATGTCTAGTCGCTGAATTTCAGCGGCTAGGCACTGAGTTTCTTCTAGTCGCTAGTCCCTAAGTGTCTAGTCGCTGAATTTCAGCGGCTAGACACTGAATTTGTGTTTTTGCAGTTGCTAATTTTTCGGTCTGCTTGTAGGGCTTGCAGAGGGAGTTGGTTGATCGGCAAGCCGCAAAAGAGCATCTGGAGCGTGATCTGCGCGTGGCGCAGGAGGCAAACCAGCGACTCCAGGAGACCGCTGGTGAGTACTTGTATTACTTGGCGATTGCGAGCTGCTGATGTTGACAGAATGCTGACTGTTGTTTCTGTTCCGTTCAGATGGTCTTTCGGCCGCCATTGCCAAAGCCCGAGAAGGGTATGTTCCAGCTACCGAGCTGGACATGGTGAATGGGCGTATCGACTCGGTGGTGAAGGAATTGGAGGAGGCGAAAGTGACCATGATCTCTTCTGAGGATAGGGCAAAGGCCGTAGTCGCCGCGGCTGAGGAGGAGCGGAAGGTTGCGGACTCCATCATCCTTGGGCTGCAAAGTGATCTCGCTGCCTTGGAGAAGCACGTCACCAAGCACTGCCGGAAGCTCCTTGGTGAGTTGTTGCTCTTCTTTTTGACATGTGCGGTGAGTCCCCGAGTGGGTGAATTGGTGGTGGCACTAACGTCTGACGTTGTAGCTGTGATAGGTCAAAGCGATCCGGTGGTGCAAACCTTCAATGCTTCGAAGTGTGTGACCACGGTGGTGAACGCGGCCACCGCCTCGGCGTTGTGCATCTAGGCGGTTCTCCAAGGAATGTCCCCCACCGAGGTTATACCTAGGGGACTGACTAAAGTATGGCGCTACCTGGAGGAGGTACCCGACGTGGTAGAGTGGATGTCACGTTCGGCTTTTAGGCACGAGGCCACCACGGCATTGAGCCTAGGGCTCGCCCACTTCCTTGACGACTTCGACCTTGACGATGTCACTAGCGGCTACCCTTCGGCGACTGGCGCGATGGAGATGTCGGAGGTGTTGAGGCTGACCGCCAAGGATGCCCCCTTTGCTGATCGGGTCCTGGCGATGTGGGACCTGCTTCTGTACCAGGAGACGGTGGTGGCGTCGGGCGACCACGAGCCAGAACATCATGACCTGAAGTCGGAGCAACCCTTCCGGTCGGCGCTATCGAAGTTGCTGACAACCTACCTGACGAACCCATGGCAGCCATTCGTCCGTGTCAAGAGTGGTGGCGATGCTTCTTCACCAGGGCCTGCAAAATAGATAGCTTCTCTAGGCAGTTTGTAAGATATGCCAAGTGGCAACATTTGTAATATGAACAATATTTGTGTATAGGAGTAAGAGGAGTCAATCGACTCGCAATGCAAGTTTAATTGTGTGGTGTGTTTAACTTTTGTTTGAGCGAGTCCCCGAGTGCGTCCGCCCTTTAATGGGGTATAACTCGTTTGTGTACATATGTGTTTGCTTTGGATTTTTGTGTTGGTTGTCCCTCATGACTCCGAAGGGGCGAGTCCCCGAGTGTGAGTGGGGTTATTTTAGGCGAGTCCCCGAGTGTGTGCCTATTACAGGTTGTTGGTGCGTTGTTTGTAACGCGTCTCTCCCCTGGCTCGGAGAGTCAGTTGCGTTGTGAGTCCAAGGCAGCTCTCTTACTTGGTGTGTTCCCGAGCCGTGTGAGGGTTTCTGTTTGCGAAGTCCCCATGCGTGGTACTTAACCATTCGAGTCGCTTTGCTCAATGATGGGGAGGACAGGTCGCTGTGGGAAGCGTATGTCGGTCGTCTTGGTCCGGTGGGCCAGTCGAGCAGGGTGACTCCAATGGTGGCTCCGGGTTGGCGTGTTCGTGGACGACACAAAGCCCAAATATCTTCGGTGCCCTTGGGTCGCACTACTTAGCCGTGTCGGTCGCTCGACCAAGGATTGACTTCCGTAGGTAGCGTATTGCTTAATGTGCGAGTGCGAGTGGCACAAGAGTATGGAGAGTGGACACAATTTGTGCGATCCGAATGAATTTCATTATATATCATCTAGGTACAAGTTTGAGTTCTATGTATAGAACTTTCGGAGAAGGTTTACATTCCATGGCCTCCCGACCTCAAGCTGGCCATCGCATCGTATGTCGATGAGGTAATAGGCGTCGTTGCCAAGGACGCGTCCTATGGCGAATGGCCCCTCCCATGGAGGGGATAGCTTGTGCATGCCTTTCTTGTCCTAGGCCAATCGTAGGACCAAGTCGCCCTCCTGGAAGGTGCGGGTTCGGACTAGGCGGCTATGGTAGCGGTGGAGTCCCTGCTGGTAGATGGCGGTGCGGGAGGGAGCCAGGTCGCGTGCCTCGTCGAGCTGGTCGATGTTGTCTTGGCGGGCGGTCTCGTTTGTCGCCTCGACGTAGTTGGCGACTCGAGGTGAATCGTGCTCCAGGTCGGTCGGCATCACGACTTTGGCACCATATACCATAAAGAAGGGCGTGAACCCCGTGGAGCGGTTGACGGAGGTGTGGATCCCCCATATTATGGAGGGGAGCTATTCAACCCAGCATCCTGGGGTTCGCTCGAGGGGCACTTGGAGTCGTGGCTTGAGTCCGTGGAGGACGCTCTGATTGGCTCGTTCTGCTTGGCCGTTTGACTCCGGGTGGGCGAATGAGGCGAGGTCGAGTCGTATGCTATGCTCTTCGCAGAATTCTTCCATGGCGCCCTTGGCGAAGTTGGTGCCGTTGTCTGTTATGATGTTGTGCGGGTAGCCATACCGGTAGATGAGCTCGCGGAGGAACTTGGTGGCCGTCTTGCCATCACACTTTTTGATCGGCTTGGCTTCGACCCATTTGGTGAATTGGTCGACCGCGACCAGGAGGTGGGTGAAGCCAGATGGGGCCTTCTTGAACAGGCCGACCATGTCTATGCCCCATACGGCGAATGGCCAGGTGATGGGGATGGTCTTTAGTGCCGAACCAGGGAGATGCGTCTGGTTGGCGTACTTCTGGCACCCGACGCATCGTTGGATGATATCGGTGGCGTCGGCATGTGCGTTGAGCTAGTAGAAACCGTGCCCCATGGCCTTGGCGACCAGTGACTTGGTGCCGGTGTGATGGCCGCAGTTGCCAGCGTGGATGTCCTGGAGGATCTTGCGTCCTTCTTCTGGCTGTATGCAGCGCTGGAACATGATGGTCACGCTGCGTTTGTGGAGCTCGTCGTTGATGATGGCGAAAGACTTGCATCGGCGCATGATCATTCGCGCTTCTGTCTCGTTGCTTGGGAGGGTCTTGTGCTCGAGGAAGGCGACATATGGTGCCATCCAATCACTGGGCTCCATGATCATGGCGACTAGGGCCGGCTCAGGTTGTAGTGGTATCCTGACGTTGATCTCCTTCGGCAGGGAGACCGAAGGCTTGTGGATGATGTCAAGGAAGACGCATGCGGGTGGCGTTTGCCAAGCCGACCCGATGCGAGAGAGGGTGTCTGCTTCCTCGTTCTTTCGCCTGTCAATCCACTCGACTGAGTAACCATCAAAGTGTCCTCCTAGTTGGTCTACCGCTTGGCGGTATGCTATCATTGTCGGGGAGACGGTGTCGCAGGTCCCGGTGACTTGGCCGGCGACTAGATCAGAGTCGTCGTAGCACCGTAAGTGGTTGATGTTCATCTCCTTAGCGGCCCGCATGCCGTGAAGGAGGGCCTCGTACTTTGCCATGTTGTTGGTGCAGGGCTTAAAGTTGAGGTGGAGCACGTAGTGGATCTTGTCTCCCTTGGGGGAGGTCAGTATGACCCTGGCCCTGGCATCGTCGGTGTTCTTGGACCCGTTGAAGTGGAGCGACCAGTAGTGGAGGTATGGGAGCTTCTCCAGCTGTTGTGCTTCTTCCCAGTCTACGAGGAAATCAACCAGGGCTTGCGACTTGATTGCTTTGCAGGGCTCGTACTTGATGTTGTGGATGCCAATTTCGACGGCCCACTTGGTGACTCGCCCAGTTGCCTCACGATTGTGTATTATGTCCTGTAGTGGCACGGAGGAGATGACCATGATTGGGTGTTCCTGAAAGTAGTGTGGGAGTCGCCATTGAGCTCGGAATACCGCGTATACCAGTTTCTGGTACTACGGGTAGCGTTGTCTTGAGTCTGTCAGGACTTCGCTGATGTAGTAGACGGGGCGCTGCATGGGGCGCTCCTTGCCCTCCTCTGGCCGTTCGACGACCATCACGGCGCTGATGACTCGAGTGGAGGCCGCCACATAGACGAGCATTGGCTCTTTGTCGATTGGGGTTGCGAGGAGTGGAGCCGCGAGTAGCACTTCTTTGAGTGCTTTGAGTGCATTGTCCGCCTCCACATCCCATTGGAACGTGGGGTTCTTGCGCATCAGGCGGTAGAGTGGCATTGCCTTCTCACCAAGCCGGAGAATGAAGCGACTGAGAGCCGCGACTCGCCCGGCCAATTTCTGGACGTCACGCAGGCACTCGGGTTTTCCAAGTCGCAAGATGGTGTTGATCTTGGTGGGGTTGGCCTCGATGCCTCGTTTGGAGACCACGTACCCCAGGAGCTGTCCGGTGGGGACGCCGAAGGTGCATTTCCCTAGGTTGAGCTTGATGTTATACCTCTGCAGGTTTGCAAAGGTTTCGGCCAGGTCGGCAAGCAGGTCGTCCTGGCGGGTGGACTTTACCACCATGTCATCGATGTAGACGTGTATGTTGCGGCCAATTTGGCTCGCGAGGCACTCCTGCATGCACCTTTGGTAGGTTACCCCGGTGTTCTTGAGGCCAAACGTCATGGCCGTGTAGCAGAAGGTACCGAATGGCATGATGAACGTCGTCTTCTCCTCATCCTCGACTACCATTTTGATCTGGTTGTAGCCAGAATATGTGTCGAGGAAGCATAGCGACTCCGATCCCGTGGTTGAGTCGATGATCTGATCAATGCACGGTAGGACGAACTCCTCCTTCGGGTAGGCATTGTTGAGGTTGGTGTAATCGATACACATTCTCCACGTGTAGTTCTTTTTCAGTACCAGGACTGAGTTTGCCAGCCACTTGGAGTATTTGATCGGCCGAATGAAGCCTGCGGCTAGCAGGCGCTATACTTCTTCGACGATTGCTCGGTGGCGCTCTTCATTGAAGGGCCGTAGCGACTGCTTTACTGGTCGTACTTTGGGGTCAGTGTTGAGTTTGTGCTTAAAGAGTTCCCTCGGGACACCGGGCATGTCAGATGGTTTCCATGCGAAGATGTCGCGATTCTCACGGAGGAACCTGCTGAGCACGCTTTCCTATGTGGGGCTCATGTGCGCCCCAATGGTGACCGTCTGGCTGGAATCGCCTGGGAAGAGCTCGACGGTGCGGGTGTGTGTGGTTGCCTCGAATGTGGAGCTCATGGAGGTTGGCTTCTTCAGGATGGTGGGGTCGTCCTTGTTGATGTTGCCCGCATATTTCGCGAGTTCCTCCGCGTGGTTCGTTTCCGTGGCGATGACGGCGTCGGCAAACTCAGCGCCTTTGTCTTCGCATTCCACGGCCATATCGGGGTCGCCGTGGACGGTGATGATGCCGCTTGGCCCTGGAAGCTTCATCATGTTGTAGGCGTAGTGGGGGGCCGCCATGAATTTGGCGAACATTTGGAGTCCCAGGACGCAGTGGTAGGGGCTGCGGAAGTTCACCAATTCGAACTTGATCCGCTCGGTGTGGTAGTTTGCTGGTGTGCCGAAGGTGACTGGTAGAGTTATTTTCCGATCGGGTACGCCTTCCGACCGGGGACGATGCCATGGAAGGTTGTCAGGGTCGGCTTGATTGCTGATTCTGGGAGTTAGAGCCTCTTGAACGTGTCTAGGTACATGATATTGATGGAGCTCCCGCCGTCCATCAGTGTCTTGGGCAGCCAGTAGTTGGCCATGACCACCAGGGCGACTCGCCTTGGGTACTCGATCTTTGGTGCGTGGTCCTAGCGATGCCATGTGATGCTTTACTCAGACCAGTTGAGGAAGCGGGGAATATCGACCTGCGTCACCACATTGATGGCGACTCCGCGGGCGAGCACCTTCCTCTCGCGCTTGGTGCCGAGCCCGATGAATGTGTGGAGTGATCCGATGGCGTTGCCAAAGCCGTCGACGTTTCCGTTATCCCGTGGCGGGTTGTTGTTGGGGTCCTCCCGTGCCCGCCTTGCTTTTTCGATCTCCTTGAGGGAGTGGCAGTCGTCGGTAGTGTGGGTGGCGGGCTTTCCCTTCCTGCTGTGGTAGACACAGGGTTGGTTGAGCAGGGCGGCAGGGTCAAATTTCGGCCTTTCCGCGTTATTGGCGCGGTAGTTTCCGCTGTCGCGGTAGTTTCCCCTGTCGTGGCGGAAGTTCTTCGGGTCACGTTGACCATAGCCGGCATCTGCGATGAAGTCGACTCACCTATCACCACGGCATTTCCCGGTGATGCGAGTGTTGCTGTAGCGCATGTCGCGCTGTCGCCCGCTGTCGTGGGCGCTGACGCGGCGTCTTCCTCCTAACTCGTTGTCAGAGTCCTGGTTGGGGTCCTCTTCCGCGTAGCGCTTGGCGATCTCGAGGAGGTAGGGGATGTTGTCGAGCGTCTGATAGACCCTGTTGATCTTGGTGACCAGGGGTTCGTACCGGCACACGTTCTTGAAGCAGTGTATCACCGTGTCCGGGTGGATGCCGGAGGCGTTGATCCATAGCTCCTGCCACCTTTGGATCCAGTGGCAGGTCGACTCGCGTTGTCCCTGGATGCATCGTTCCAGGTCCTCAATGGTGGTGGCGCAGGTGTAGGAGCCCTCAAAGTGCCTGACGAAGGCGTCCCACATCTCCTGCCACAAGTCGATGTTGTCGGTGGGGAGGGTGTTGATCCATTGCTAGGTTGCACCCTCCATCATCAGGGGGAGGTAGCGAGCAACTAGCAGGTCGATGTGGCCGGCGATTCCCATTGCCATGAGGTATGTGTCCAGCCAGACCGCTGGATCATACGTTGGATCGTACTTTTTGATCTCCTTGGGTGCCTTGAAGTTGGCAGGGTACTTCTCGCCTCGGATCATAGGTCTGAAGCACTGGGGACCTACTCGGCTGAGCTAGCCCCTGGGTTCAGGGTCGCCGCGGTTGGTGAGGGTGTGCCTCAAGTCGTTGGGCTGGCGCACCCGCCAAGCCTGGTTGTTGAAGATGTGCGTCCGGGCATTGATGGGTTGCCCGTTGGCGGCGACCGTATTGTTCACCAGTCGCGGCTCGTTGGTGGAGAGCACGGGGTTGGCGGCCCGTGGCTGGTTTGCCAGGGGATGCGGTGGTAGGCAGGTCATGGCATTGGCGACGGTTGGGTGACCACTTGAGGCTGCCCTGCTTGCCGAGGAGCGAGAATACATTCGCCCCCGCGGGTCGACTCCCGCGGCTTGCTGCTCGACAGCCCTGGCGAGTAGGGCCTTGGCATACTGGATTTGCAGCGCGCCTTCTCCCTGGACGTCGAGGTTGGCGACTGCGGCGTTGGCCATGATGACGTTGTCCATCGGGGTGGAGTATAGTGGGAGTCTGTTGGCGTCGCGGGCCTGTGGCGAGATTATGATCCGTGGCTAGTCCGGCGAGGGCGCGCGACCAATGGGTGGTGGCGGGGCCCCAGTCGCCGGTGCGCCAAGTGGTGGTCGATTGCTGCCACCTGGTGGCGCGTTCACGCAGTACTTGCGCTCAGCCGCGCGTGCGGGGTCGGTCTCGTCGTTGAAGTTTAGGACGCGACCCTGGATGTTGGAGTTCAGGCGGGTCCTGATACGGCGCTGGTGGTAGAGCGACAGCTCCTGCGCTATTGCCCGCTCGAGGCGGAATTTCTCGTGCTCGGCTAGCTCCTTGCGCTGCGCCTCCTCCAGTCACAGGCGGGCTTCCTCCACCTCCGTGGCCGTCGTGGTTGGAGGGATTGGTGTGGAGAATGGATCTGGCGGGGCAACCGTGCTGCCCGCCATGTAGATCGTGTTGAAGCGATTGGATCTGGCATGGAAGTCCTTGGGGGTACTCTAAGCCAGAGTCGGAATCAAAGATCCCAAGGATTGAGGAGTCCTCGAAGTCCTCAGGGTTGGAGACCCGCGTGATGGAGTCCTCCCGTGATGTTGTGGTGATGGATCCGTAGACCGAGGCAGGGTATGCGGAGTCAGCATCGTCGTGTAGGGTCGCGTCGTCCACGGTGGTGTTGGTCTCGGCCGCGTTGCTGGCGGCCGAGTCGTACTCGGAGGCGAGGATCCTAATGGATCGGACCTGATCCTCCGAGAGCAGATCGCGGCGTGGCGGTGATCCACCGACGATCACCGTCGCCGCTAGGTCGACTGCGCCGGTGAAGCCGACAAACAGGTTGATGGAGCCAACCGGCATTATCGCGCTGTGGGTGACCGGGCGAGACGTGGGGATGTAGCTGCTGGGCAGGATCTGTAAGATCCCGCTGATGGCGATCATGCGGCCGGTGGCGATCGTCCGGTCGATCAGCGAGTAGGGTCTCGCCGTAGAACTCAGGCCAGTCCGGCTAGGCTCCACGGTGGGCGCCACTATCATGGTAATGGCCACGGCAGTCACTACAGTAGGCAGCGATTGATAGAATTGGGGGCGAGAGCTGGCGGCCATCTGCAGTGCGAGATGGGGGCGGATGCACATGAGTTTACCCAGGTTCGGCCCCTCGGAGGGTAAAGACCTACTCCTGCTAGATTAGATTGATGGAGAGCGAGTTACAAGGGTGGCGAGCTCGGCGTCTAAGCAGCGAGTCGCTCGAAGGGGTGTATGATGGAACGTAAGTCCTCATAGTACCCTAGGGAGGTTTATATAGGAGGCACCTCGCTAGGGTTTATAGTTTACAACCGAACAAGGTATGGATTCGGAGGCGTTGACCTAATCCGACTGGGCTTCGAGTACACTTCTGGGCCTCCAGTCTCCAATCTCCAGGCCTTTCCTTAGACGCCTTCTAGTTGTCATCCTGCAGGCCCATTTGCTAAACCTCTAACTCAGCCAGAACGTCCTGCTGGGCATACCCCATTTGGCATATCCCCATCAATGAGGCAAAAAGAGTCAGATAAGAAAGAGAGAAACAAGAGATACAAAATGAGAGAAACAATAAATATAAGGATAACCTGGAAGAGAAATCTTACCCGGACCTAACATGTGGTGCTTTTTTCTTTCGAGGTTTCTTGAATCCCTTCTTTTTCCTGTTAGTGGACTTAGGTGCCTCGGGCTGAAGGGTAGAGGACGTGGTGTGTTTCTTTGCTGCACCTTTACCTCCCACAACAACGGGAGGCACCTCATGCACCTGACCAGCCGGGTTAGCTGGTGTAAAGTGACACGGGTAGGTGAATGATATTGGCCTTGGATCAAGTACCTCTAGAATGTGACATTCGTCCTCCTCATCATCACCATCATCATCCGGACATTCCCTTAATGGTTCTAAGACATGAGTCTTACCATGGGATCAGCCAAAGCCGGCATCAGGAATGGGCATAAAATCCTCGGAGTCCGGTTCTTCAAAATCCGAGGTATCGCGGTCCTTAACCCGAGGGAGGGATTCACAGTATCTTCGATGGTTTTCCAGGGAAATTTCTGCACATGGAAACAAAGAAAGGTCAAATGAACTAATCTGCCGACATAATGGGTATGACGGCAAAGATGACTCGGTTTTTACCTGGGGTGCTAGGTTCTCTTGGCTGAAGGGTTCTTTTCTCCAGGCCCATGCCTCGGTCATGTCGGTATTAAAGATAGACTTGACACTTTTACAGACTTGAGCCTTGTTTATCTCAAAAGTGGAGGTGTGGTTCGGGTCAAAGCGACCACTCATGTGACACATCTTGTGGCTACGGTGCTGGAGGGGCAAACCCCGCTGCTGATGAACGTGGCCATCAGATCATCACTGGATAACCCGACAACCTTCAACTCAACAATATAGAAGTTAACCTCATTAATAAATGGGTTCTTGTTCCTCGGGTCAAAATCCCAGTTGGTCTTGGAGGGAACACCAATAGAGAAGGTAGGGAGCCAAATCATATTTGTGTCGGTATCGTTCTTCACATAGAAGAACGATCTTAGACATTTCTTGCACGAGTCAAGGCCTTGGATCCGGGGGAAAATAGATTTCTTCTAGGGTGTAATAGAAGCGGCCCTGCACTAGGTCAGAGGTTTCTCGCCAGGAGGAACACCCAAAGATGGAATGACATTGGACCGAAGTTGAAAGTACTTCGCCTAGAGGTTTATGCAAGGCCAGAGGCCGAGGTATCTCTCGCAACAAGAGATGAAGGCAGAAAGAGAAGCAATGGCATTAGCTGGAAGATGGTGGGGTTGGAGACTGAAGGTTTCAAGGATTTCCTTGGTAAAATCGCTCATGGTAAGACCAAATCCTCTAGCAAAGTGAGCAACAAAGACAACATACTCACCATCATCTACTTGATTATTTTACTTGTCATCGGGGATGCAGCAAGTTACTTCCGGCGGAATTCGCTGGGTCCACCGGAGCCAATCAATTTCATATCACGTGACGTTGGAACTTTACCATGAACCACACTCGGAGGCGGTTTCTTCTTCTTGCTCAGCGGCAATAGGATCTTGGGGATCCATCTCCTCGGGGTCGTTGTCCTCCGATGCAGTACTTGCTTCAGAGGAGAGAGGCAAGGACAGGCATGGTCCTGTAGCGGCAGCGTGGAGCTGCGCTTGAGCGGGGCAGGAGCACAAGAGGCACAGAGGGGCAGCATTGTCGTGTGTTGATGGATGCAGCAGCGGCGGCGACGCGAGGAGGAAGAAGGAGCACGAGTGGGGGAAAGTGAGCAAGGGTTTCCCCCGCTACCCAATTTAACTACATGACGCATTGTGGGTAGTTGGATTTGTTGCACCCACGAGGCCCATGATATGTGCGTGTATATCGCAGGATAGTTGGAGAAAATGTGTCACAGGCACGGTTATGGTGCGGGGATGTGTAACTTCATCTTGCGGCCGTAGCGGTAATCGAGGGGCCATGCGGTGAAGTGATGTGTGGCAGTGATAACTACCACGGCGTGGCAATGAATAATGTCTAGACCCAAAAAATGAGGCAACACAATGATTGCTTGACACGTAGTATGAGATAAGCAATACGAAAGAAATCAAATGGTTAAGGAAGATAAGTAGGAAAATTGACTTGGCCAGCGAGATATATCTCGGTTTAAGCCAGGCAAGGTCAATTTGGCTTGTGAGTCGGCAATTGGTGTAGCCAAGTTAAAATTAGTATTGGCCGACATATAAATATGTCGGGAATATGGAGAATATGTGAGTAAGATGAACCTGATGTGGCCTTTTCAGCTAGAGATGCTAAGACTGCAATAGCTTCCGGGACTAATGTTGGGGGATGACCCTAGGTAGGTCAAGCTAAGGTATAAAGACAAAGTTGACTGGGATACAAGTTGACTTATCTGAAGGAGTTATGCCCTAGAGGCAAATAATAAAGTGTATTATTTGATATATCTCATGTATGTTCATACTACGTTTCATACTGTGCTATAACTGTGTGAATACGAAACGTTAATACACGTGTGGTATGTAAACAATCCATGTCTCTAGTTACCTCTAGTGAACTAGTTCATTGGTCATGAGGATGGTCTATGTTTCAAGACCATGGGCATTTATGCCAACTGACAATGAGGTCATGTTATTAGTTGAATAACATGATAGACAAACATTCGACTTTATATCTTCATGAAGATCTAGTTACAAAGTTCACCATTGATGATAAAACACAGAGAACCTCGTAACTCGATCCTTTGACTGTGAGGTAATACAAATCACCATTCCGGAAGAAGCTTAGATGGTTATCTAGAGTCATCTCGTAACAGGGTGACCAAAAGGTGCCACTCAGGTTTTCCGAAGGGATGCGTAGAGGAGTACATATCAAGACCAGGATTTGTCTAGTCTGTGTAACGGACAGATACATGTGGCAATCTCGGTGACATTGCATTAATGAAGCTTGCAAGCATGTGACTAGGTCACGGAATGCAATGGCATGAGAACGAGAAAACAAGTTCATCAGTAACGAGATCGAACTAAGATATGCAGATACCAAAGATCAAGTCTCGGATGAATTTGGTATCGAGTGACAAAGGGAATGGGGAACGACTATCTCACGGTTCGAGCGATTGTATTCGTGAAATGCACGGGGGTCACATGGCCATCCAGGTCCCTCTGTTGATCATTGATATGAGAGTGGTCTCTATCATGTCCGGAGTATTTCGAACCAAAGGATGTCACGCTTAAGGGTAGGGACGCTTAGGGTAGATGAGGCATCGTATGAGAAATAGAGAGAGAGAGACCGGAATAGTTTCGGTAATATCCGATGGAGATCGGAAAGGGGTCCGGAAGTTGTTCCAGAGTGAAGAGATAATGTAATATGTATATTTGAATGTTAATTGGAGAATTAATATTAAATATATATTTTATTTTTGAAGGCACTATATTGCTAATGGGCCTCACTCGAAGGGAGGCCCAAGTGGGCAAGGCGCCTAGGGAGTGGGGGCTAGCCGGCCTAGGGCTAGTGGGCCGCCCTAGTGGGGCCCACCTAGGGCCGGCGGCTGCCCCAAGGTGGCCGGCGGATGTGGGGATTAGTCCCACCCCGCCTAGCCCCTAGGTGGTGCGCCCCCCTCCTACTATATAAAGGGGCCCCCTCCCCCTTGGAGACCACCCCATTCCTCTCATTCTCTCTCTCATCTGCTAAGGACTTCCCCGTAATATTGGGGAGGACCTCGTGGTTGAGTTCTCCACCTTCACACTACCGACGTGTGATCGGTGATCCGGCATCTACTTCTTCCGCTGCTTGGCTGGATCGGAGCCCGGTTGACGTCCCCTACACCGGACGTGTGACGAACTTCGGAGGCACCACACTTGGGGTGCTGCTCGTCTTCATCAATATACGCCTTCCTGCGTAAGGCGTGCCTCTCTCTGCAAAGGTATGAATATTGTATTCCTTCTCCGTTACTTATGTCTACGTAGTATAGATCCTGGTATTAGAGTTCGAGTAGATAGAATTTTTTTGTTTTCTGCTACGGAACCCTTCAGTGGTATCAGAGCGGGTCTATGGGTAGACATGTCGTACGGATAGAACACATAGCAATATGTGGGCATTGATTCTCTAGTTGCTACCCTCTTTAGTGTTATTGTTTATATCGTGGCACTATTTGATGAAGCGGCCCCCAACCGACCTAACGTGGTGATTCACGAGACTGGTCCACGAATCAAAGTGGCTTAGGGGGGTGTCTGTCTCTCTACAGTAGTTGATATAGCATTGACACTGGAGGGCCCTGAAAAGGGAAGAAGAACGGCAATCATTGAATCCATGTTGTGGCTCGATGTTCGTAGGTGGGAAGGGGTTCTACTGCGAAAGCCCTAAAGTCGCGTAAAACATGCAATAGTTAATATAGAAGCGTCTATCTTTATTATTGCATAGGGGCAAGTATTATAACATGGCAATGACAAGTTTGTGAAACTCTCATTGAAGCTATTGATGATGATCATAAAGCTAAAACCATGTCATAACACTTTACTTTAGAAGTGTTACTTATTGTGCTAGTATACTTACTAGACGGTAGCATAATAAGATAATCCCTCATAGTATTCCAGTTATCGTATTCCCCTTGTGTGTGCACCACCAAGAAAGTTCTTCGATATGAGGCGATCCAGGGTTACAGGCCTGGGTGTCAAACATATCTACGTTCACATACAGTGGGTGTAAGCCATGTTGCACTGCGAATACACACGAGTTAGGACTAGCGAGCCTAGCACGTTAGAGAAACGTGGCCTCGGGATACAAGAGACCGAAAGGTCGAGCATGAATCACATGGTTGATGTGATCGACATTAGGGAATGTCCACCTTTGATACTGCACTGATGGCCATGACAATCGGGGGAGGTGCAGAGGATAGGGATCATGTGATCACTAAACGAGTAGAGGGATGTTCATTTAAGTGGGAGTTCTTTTAGTTAAAATTCGAACTCATTATTATGAACATAGTCTAAACACTTTGCAAATCCTTTGTAGATGTCTCGCCCACCCACCTTCAACCTTAGCACTTTCCTCGAGAAGGACAAGCTGAAAACTGATGGAACCAACTTCACCGCATGGTTCCGCAATCTTAGGATCCTCCTAGTCCCCTACAAGTTGACTTATGTCATCGAGGCTGAGCTTCCGGCTAAGCCTGCAGATTTTGCCTCTGAGGACGAAAAGAATGTCTCGCAGTCCAAGGCAGATGATTTCTCCCTCATCCAGAGTGGAATGCTCTATGCCATGGAGCCGGAGCTTCAAAAGCATTTTGAGAAGATGAATGCTTTTGAGATCATTGAGGATCTTAAGGCTGTCTTTGCTCCACAGGCTCGTGCAAAGAGGTATGATGCATCCGAGCTCTTCTTCTCTGCTAAAATGGAAGAGCACATCAGTATTAGTGAGCACGTGGTCAAAATGTCTGGCTACGTTAAACGAGTAAACACCCTGGATTGCAAAATCCCAGAGGAACTCGCTATAGATAGGGTGCTGCATTCGCTGCCCCCTAAAGGGTTTTGTGATGAACTACAACATGCAAGGGATGACCAAGACCCTTGCTGAGGTGTTCGCCATGCTCAAAACTGCTGAGGTTGAAATCAAGAAGGAGCACACGATGCTGATGGTCAACAAGACCACCAACTTTAAGAAACCAGGGCAAAAGGGAAAAGGCAAGGGCAAGAAGCCTAAGAGGGATGGCAGTTTGTTCCCACCACCTCAAAGGCTGCCAAGCCTGGCCCTAAGCCCGACACTTCATGCTTCTACTGCAAAGGGGATGGGCACTGGAAACGCAACTGCCCTAAGTACCTTGAAGACAAGCGAGCTGGCAAGATAGCCATTCCGGACAAAGGTATATATGATATACATGTTATTGATGTATTCCTTACAAGCACCAGAAGTAACACCTGGGTATTTGATACCGGATCTGTTGCTCACATTTGTAACTCTCAGCAGGATCTGCAGAGTAAGAGGCGCCTGAGGAAGGACGAGGTGACGATGCGCGTCGGCAATGGTTCAAAAGTCGAAGTGATGGTCGTCGACACCCTGCATCTACGTCTACCGTCAGGATTATTGTTGATTTTGAATAAATGCTATTATGTACCCACACTGAGTATGAATATTGTGAGTGGATCTTGCCTGTTGCAAGACCGTTATTCGTTTAAATCAGGAACAAATGGTTGTTCAATTTATATGAATGATGTTTTCTATGTTCATGCACCTGTACGTGATGGTTTATTCTTACTTGATCTTGATTGTGATACACACATCCATAGTGTTGATGCTAAACGTTGTAAGCATAGTGACAATAATTCCATGTACATATGGCATTGCCGTCTTGGTCATATTGGCATAAAGCGCATGAAGAAGCTTCATTCAGAAGGGCTTCTTGGATCATTGGATTTTGAATCCCTTGATACATGTGAACCATGCCTCATGAGAAAGATGACCAGGACACCATTCTTCGGAATAGTGGAGAGATCTATAGACCTACTTGGGATCATACACACGGATGTATGTGGATCAATGAGCGTCTCGACACGCAATGGTTATCGTTACTTTGTTACCTTTACTGACGACTTGAGCAGATATGCATATCTACTTAATGAAGCACAAGTATGAAACCTTTGAAAAGTTCAACGAATTTTAGAAAGAGGTAGAGAATCAACTTAACAAGAAAATCAAGCACCTTCGATCGGATCAAGGAGGCGAGTATTTGAGTTATGAGTTTAACATGCACTTGAAGGACTGTGGGATTGTACCACAGCTTACGCCAGCCGGAACACCACAGCGTAATGGTGTGTCGGAACGTCCTAACCGAACTCTATTGGATAGTGTACGGTCCATGATGTCTTTAACTGATTTGTCTGTGTCTTTTTGGGGATACGCGTTAGAAACCGCCGCTTTTATTTTAAACCGAGCACCATCCAAATCCGTGGAGACAACCCCATATGAGATATGGCATGGCAAGAAGCCATTATTGTCGTTTCTGAAAGTTTGGGGTTGTGAGGCTTACGTTAAGAAACTGTAGCCAGACAAACTCGAACCCAAATCGGAAAAATGTATCTTTGTGGGATACCCAAGGGAAACCGTTGGGTATACTTTCTACAACCAAGCCGAAGGCAAAACGTTTGTCGCAAAAACTGGCACCTTTCTTGAAAAGGAGTTTCTTGCAAAGGGGGTGAGTGGAAGGAAAATAGAGTTAGATGAAATTGTTGACCCTTCTCTCCGTATTCCGAGTAGCGCAACGGAAGTTGTTCCGAAACTGCTCTCCAACATGGAGGAAGAGCCCGTTGATGCTGATCAAAACAATGACATCGAGACTCCTGAGGTTCGTAGGTCTACAAGGGTTCATGCCACTCCAGATTGGTATAGTAGCCTTGTAATGTCTGTCATCTTAGATGATCAGGAAGAACCTGCAAACTACAAAGAAGCTACGGATAGTGCCGACTCCGAGAAATGGCTAGAAGCCATGAAATCCGAAATAGGATCCATGCATGAAAACCAAGTTTGGACCTTGGTGGATCTGCCAGAAGGCCGCAAGGCCGTGGAAAATAAATGGATCTTTAAGAAAAAGACAGATGCGAATGGTAATGTGACCATTCACAAAGCTCGACTTGTCGCAAAGGTTTTTCGACAAATTCAAGGAGTTGATTACGACGAGACTTACTCTCCCGTAGTAATGCTTAAGGCTGTCAGGATTTTAATAGCAATTGTTGCACATTTCGACTATGAAATTTGGCAGATGGATGTCAAGACCGCATTCCTCAATGGTCACATTGATGAAGAGTTGTATATGATGCAACCAGAAGGTTTTGTCAATCCTAAGGATGCTGGAAAGGTATGCAAACTTCAACGGTCCATTTATGGATTGAAGCAAGCATCTCGGAGCTGGAACCAACGTTTTGATCAAGTGATCAAGAGTTTTGGATTTATCCAAAACCAACAAGAGTTCTGTGTTTACAAGAAAGCGAGTGGGAGCTCGGTTGTTTTCTTAGTAGTATATGTGGATGACATATTACTCATGGGAAACGATGTGGATCTTATGAATAGCGTGAAAGCATATTTAAGTAACCAATTTTCCATGAAGGATCTAGGTGAAGCTGCATATATATTAGGAATCAAGATCTATAGAGATAGATCGAGACACCTAATAGCATTAAGTCAAAGTACTTACATAGATAAGATTTTGAAGAGGTTCAAAATGAAAAACACCAAGAGGGGTTTTACACCTATGGTGAAGAATTGCAACTTGAGTATGACTCAATGTCCTGTAACAGATAATGATAGAGAAAAGATGTCTTACACACCCTATGCTTCAGCAATAGGATCTATCATGTATACAATGCTTAGTACCCGGCCTGATGTGGCATTGGCTCTTAGTTTGACGAGCCGATATCAGAGTAATCCAAGACTGGATCACTGGACGGTTGTGAAAAATATCCTAAAGTATCTGAGAAGAACAAAGGATATGTTCCTGATCTATGGAGGAAATGATGAAGCTCTAAACATAACAGGTTACGTAGATGCGAGCTGGAATTCAGATCATGATGATTCTAAGTCTCAAACAAGATTTGTTTTCTTGGTGAATGGTGGGGCGGTAAGCTGGAAAAGCAAGAAGCAGCCAGTGGTGGCACAATCTTCAATGGAGTTTGAATACATTGCTGCGGCTGATGCAACAAATGAAGCTGTTTGGCTAGGGAATTTCATCATCAAACTGGGAGTTTTTCCCAATGCGCAAGACCCCGTGACGATCTATTGTGCTAACACAGGAGCCATTGCAAATGCAAGGGAGCCAAGAACTCATTCCACAACCAAACATATCAAGCTTAGATTTCACGTCATTCGGCAAAACATTGACGAAGGTGAAGTCAAGATTTGCAAAGTAGATATGGAACTGAACGTAGCAGATCCGTTGACAAAAGCTCTCCACTTAGACAAGCATGAACAACACCGAGATTCCATTGGTGTTAGGTTCCTGCCTATTGTAAACTAGTTTTATATACTCTAGTGCAATTGGGAGACTGAAAGAGTTATGCCCTAGAGGCAAATAATAAAGTGTATTATTTGATATATCTCCTGTATGTTCATAATACGTTGCATACTGTGTTATAACTGTGTTAATACGAAACGTTAATACACGTGTGGTATGTAAACAATCCATGTCTCTAGTTACCTCTAGTGAACTAGTTCACTGGTCATGAGGATGGTCTATGTTTCAAGACCATGGGAATTTATGCCAACTAATAATGAGGTCATGTTATTAGTTGAATAACATGATAGACAAACATCCGACCGTTATATCTTCATGAATATCTAGTTACAAAGTTCACCATTGATGATAAAACACAGAGAACCTCGTAACCCGATCCTTTGACTGTGAGGTAATACAAATCACCATTCCGGAAGAAGCTTACATGGTTATCTAGAGTCATCTCGTAACAGGGTGACCAAAAGGTGCCACTCAGGTTTTCCGAAGGGATGTGTAGAGGAGTACATATCAAGACCAGGATTTGTCTAGTCTGTGTAACGGACAGATACATGTGGCCATCTCGGTGACATTGCATTAATGAAGCTTGCAAGCATGTGACTAGGTCACGGAATGCAATGGCATGAGAACAAGAAAACAAGTTCATCAGTAACAAGATCGAACTAAGGTATGCAGATACCAAAGATCAAGTCTCGAATGAATTAGGTATCGAGTGACAAAGGGAATGGGGAACGACTATCTCACGGTTCGAGCGATTGTATTCGTGAAATGCACGGGGGTCACATGGCCATCCAGGTACCTCTGTTGATCATTGATATGAGAGTGCTCTCTATCATGTCCGAAGTATTTCCGAACCGAAGGATGTCACGCTTAAGGGTAGGGACGCTTAGGGTAGATGAGGCATCGTATGAGAAATAGAGAGAGAGAGACCGGAATAGTTTCGGTAATATCCGATGGAGATCGGAAAGGGGTCCGAAAGTTGTTCCGGAGTGAAGAGATAATGTAATATGTATATTTGAATGTTAATTGGAGAATTAATATTAAATATATATTCTATTTTATTTTTGAAGGCACTATATTGCTAATGGGCCTCACCCGAAGGGAGGCCCAAGTGGGCAAGGCGCCTAGGGAGTGGGGGCCAGCCGGCCTAGGGCTAGTGGGCCGCCCCAGTGGGGCCCACCTAGGGCCGGCGGCTGCCCCAAGGTGGCCGGCGGATGTGGGGATTAGTCCCACCCCGCCTGGCCCCTAGGTGGTGCGCCCCCCTCCTACTATATAAAGGGGTCCCCCCTCCCCCTTGGAGACCACCCCATTCCTCTCATTCTGTCTCTCTCATCTGCTGAGGACTTCCCCGTAATATTGGGGAGGACCTCGTGGTTGAGTTCTCCACCTTCACACTACCGTCGTGTGATCGGTGATCCGGCATCTACTTCTTCCGCTGCTCGGCTGGATCGGAGCCCGGTTGACGTCCCCTACACCGGACGTGTGACGAACTTTGGAGGCACCACACTTGGGGTGCTGCTCGTCTTCATCAATATACGCCTTCCTGCGTAAGGCGTGCCTCTCTCTGCAAAGGTATGAATATTGTATTCCTTCTCCGTTACTTATGTCTACGTAGTATAGATCCTGGTATTAGAGTTCGAGTAGATTGAATTTTTTTGTTTTTTGATACGGAACCCTTCATTATCTGTGTCGGCCGAGTAACGGCTGAGTCACCCAAGCCGGACTAACCCGGCAAGACCCAGCCGACATATCTTATATGTCAGCATAATATATATGATGTTTCCTCTATGCAGGTACCTTCCTAACCGAGTCATCTGGGATAGGGGCGACACAGGGGTTGGCATGCACCAGAAGGCTATGAGCCGACCTCAGAGTCAGCGCTTTTCTCTCTCCCAGAATTCCTGGAGGACATAAGTGCTAAGTCAAGCGTGCCCCTAAAACCCGAAGCAAGGCCGGGCCATAGGATTCCTGGAGGGGACAGTGTTAGAACACCAAAGATCTAAGAGGATGGGCAGGTCAAGTCCCATCGAGGGACCCCATGATGGGAAGAGGATCTGGCCTAACCAACAACTTCTGAACTAGAATATGCTGGGAATATACCTTGCCACATCATCCCTAGATGTAACCAGGCCACCCCTTGCGCCAGGGCCTCCAAAGAGAGGGTCAATTCATTTGCGTACTACCGTGTAGTAGTGAGAGAGGAAGAAGCTCTATCTGCATCTTGTTCCTCTCGATACAGCTCAAGGAGCAATGGTACTACTAATTTGATCATATTATAAGATCTAGATGTAGGAGTAGAGGTTTTATCTCACTAGGAGAGCCTCGAACCTCGGTATATCATGTATCTATGCGTGTTCTTCGTGTGCGGTATCCACCGCACTCCCTCCCCGGGTTCAACTAGCGTCATCCGGCCCCATCTTTAGCCATCCCATGGCATTTGTCGTGACACCACCACGACAAAGGGCCACCCATGTCATCAACACATAGATGAAATCAGGAGTTCTAACATAGATCGTTCGTAGGCTAGCGGAGTTGTTGGCATCCAAAGGTATGCATCAAAAACATATAGAATTTTTAAATAGTATCACATTTTTATTCGGAAGTGGCATGAATCACAATTACCACTAGACTTCATTTCAATAAAACAACTCCTTTGAAGAGTGTCGTCAAGTCTATCAAAACATCTATGGGGTTAAGTATCTTCAAATGTATACTCTTAAGACAATTACTCATCAAACAAGTCATAATTTATAGACTTTTTCTTATTGTAATTGTTTGGCAACGTTATTTCCAAGGAAAGACTCTATTAACTACAAGAACTAGAGCAAAAGCTTCCAGAACTAACTACTCATGCAAATTAAAAGCTTTACTCTAACTATTTTGAATTACTCCCACTAGCATAGCATCTTAGAAAATCAACTAACTAAGATGATCAATTCAAACTTCTAAAATGGGAGACATAGGACATACCTATCATGAGTGACTTCATATTTATCTTCCTTATGGGGATGTGTTCCTTCAAAACTTAAGTCAAAATCACTCTCATAATAGTATTGAAGCAAAGAGGCAATAGGCAAATCCACTTTCGTGAAAAAGGATAAAAGGAAAAATCTTTTTTATTTTTTAGGGGATTAAAGAATAGGAAAGCTTGTGACCAAGAAAGAAACTAAGAAATGAAAATTAGATTAACAAAAAACAAACAAAAAACGAAAGATGTTGGAACAAACCAACACGAGTGTTTCAAAGCTCACAAGGAGCTGAAGTACAACCTCATCATTACACAAATATAAATGTCAAGGGACACATCTCCAAGCTCAGGCTTTTGCAAGCCCTTTTGTTGCTCATTGTGGTGGTGGTGTATGATCTCCCATGTTCCATTGTACGCTCCAATTGGTGAAATGGGTTGAGAGGTTGGCGGTAGCATCTCCAAGATTGATGGAGAGGTTGCTCATGTTCTGAATGCTTCCTTTGAGAGAGTAGATATCGTCATAGGTGGTGTATTAGTTTGGTGGTTGCACATCTTGTTTGGGTCCTTCTTGTTCTACTTATTCATCTCCTCCTTATTCATCCATGGGTTCTTCTTATTGGGGTAGTCTTGCTTCAACCTGAGCGTCAAAACTCAAACGTCCATCCTCGATAGAGAACAAACCATTAGGAAGAGGAGCTGGGATCAAGTGATCTGCTCCAGGTATATCAAGAAAGTATCTACCGTTGGATTTTGAAATCATACGACAAGCTCTTAGAGTAGCAAAACCGAGACGGCGGTTGATGGCCTGCAAGTGCAAGGGTCCATCAAAGCATGTTTTCGTGGAAGTATTAATTCTAGTTTTTATAACGATCCTAATAAGGATCCTAGGTAAGTGTTTTTATGTGGCGTTTCTGTCGCACTCAAGGTGTCACCTGTCTTGAGTGAATTGGCTGCAAATGTCGAAGGTGGAAGGTGGGTGAGTGAATAATATAGGTAACTTGCGTAAAGGAAAAAAGCGAGAATTAAATAACATAAAAGTAAAGACGAGAAAGGTGTTTGAGGTTTCTACAGATGAGAAATTATGCATAGAGAGAAATGGTTCATGGTAATAGTGAAAGTGCCAGATGAATAAGATGGAATAAGTGATTGTGATATTTCTTATTTATAAGTGAGTAGGCAAGCAACCCATATACCGAATGGAAGTCCTCATGGCCAATTATTCCCAATCTCAGTGATCCATCTGTCTGTTACTACGACAATGGTCAGCACATTAATTAAGGTCTTCCGACCGGATCAAGGCCTTAGTCTTGATGGTTCCATGTTGTCCTCGAGTAGTACTATCTCCTCATTGATATCGGTCTTGTCACTCGGGGTAGCCGATTCGCTAGCATACAAGTTCATACCTATGAGATCTCTAGATCATGTTACCTGGGCCATTAAATTGGATAACAAGCATTAGGCGAACATAGATATTCATTCTCACAATTTAATAAACACTACAACAATCACAAATGGATGGAATTAAATAAAACACAACACATCTCACCAATCCCCTACATCTCCCACGCCTATGGGGATTTACTCAAACATGAGAGGAAGATAAATCAAAGGTGTAATTTTATTGCAAATGGAAATCATCTCAAAGTTACTGTAGCAAGCCACAATACCGATTGAAGATCGAATCAAATACAAACCAAGGTAGATCAAAGTATCAAACCCTAATATTACAAGTCCAAATCTCTCTCTCTCTCTCTCTCTCTCTCTCTCTCTCTTAGTACAAATGGGGATGATGGTGGAGTGAATTGTTTAGAGGATAGAGATCGTCGAAGAATGAGACGGTGTTCTTCTCCTTCTCTAGATCTGATCTCTCCCCTTCTAGATGAGTTTGTGGCGGATGTGTTCTGTTTTTTGTCGTCCCCCTTCATGAAAGTTGCTTGTATTGATATAACGGAGATGGCGGTGGGAAATATGGGTGGACAATACAGGCACACCCTGACCGTACCAGTGGTCGTTACGCGCTCTGAATACCTCCAATGAAATAGGCTACAATTGGGGATTTGCTTCTTTAGGTGTAATTAGCCCATAAATGCTATTAGATCTTCCAAAAATGTTCATTGCCTGAAAACCATCACAAGTAACCAAGGATTTGCTAGTTGCGATGTTAACATTAGTGAAAAGGGTAAACTTCATTGAAATCCGGCAATAAACAAGAGGAAAACCAATGATAAAAAGTGTTGAAATTTGGAGCTATCAGTTGTCTCCTGCCAACGGTTCAATATTACATAGGTTGACTTGAAGTGCACGTGTAAGAACGGTGACAACTCCTCCTCCACATATGGGACCACGAGATTGAAGAGCTTGATTATTAAGATAAAACAATAGAAGGGCGCCCAAATTTGGCGTTGATGTCTAAGTTCCTGCGATCAACAACAGGGTTATTGTAGTACTTGTAGCAGCAACTACTTATTAGAAAGTTTGTCCCATGGAAGCTTTGCAAATGGAAACAACACAGCCCCGTAGTCACGTTGTCAATGCGGCCACGTTCACACCCAAAACGGTATTTGGAAATAGTCTACTCTATAGGTTACTAGAATGGCAATGAATTGAAGAATTGAATGAAATGAGAGAGGATGTCTAGGTTTGGGTCTCACTAGTACAAGAATAACGAGCTAAACAAGAACAAAGTAAACTAAAACTGAAAGTAAACAAAAATGGGTTGTACTTGTAGAATTGAATGAAATGAGAGAGGGTTTCTATGTTTGGGTCTCACTAGTACTAGATGGGCAAATGTATGTGTGATCCATTGTCTACAAGAGATTCCTTGGACAAATAAACATTCCCCACTTGATTACTGGGCTATCACACTATGTGTACTATGCATGATTCTCGCGTGTCACTCACAAGGCAAATGCATACTTCTGGACCAAGGGATCCCATGAACTCATCTTTGACTCATGTAATTGAATACTTGGATCACAAACACATTCTAACTTAGCGCACTAGATCAAACCTCAAACTAGAACCTAATCAATCAATCACACATGGATGAATAGAAATACAAATAGTAATTCATGGAGATCATCATGTTCAATCTTACAAATACAAAATCTAAAACAAGGGAGAGATAGGTGGATACGTCGTTGGGGATGATGACGATGAATGGTGCACACAGTGACGATGGGGGCGTCTCCTTCTCCTTCTCTTGCTTGGATCTTATGGAGGTGTTGGAGGATATTTTGATCTTGGAGGTGTGCGGTGTCTACGGAGAGGCGGCGGAATGGCAGGGCTCCATCCCTAAGGCGTGGATGGATTATGATGTAGGTGGCTAGGGTTCCCCTCCTTAAATAGGCATTCTGGAGGTTGTTTTGTGAACCGACAGAGCTCGAGGTCGATTATGCCCATTGGGCCTTCACAAATGTTGTTTCGTTTTACAAAAATAAGTCTTTAGAGGGGGATACGACCATACGGTACGGGCAAGATCCACCTTAAACCCTTAGATGTCTGAATTGTTTTGGCCGCCATTTCTTCATACGGACTCTGGTTCAGGTGTTCTTTGGCTCATTAGATTCATGTGGATGAGGGCTACACCACCATGGTATTGGATAATAAATATGAGATGATGGGAAAATATGACTTTTCAACATCTCATATGGCTAAGTTTGGCGCATGTAACTTCTCCATGTTGAATCTTCTTGGCTCCTTTTATCCATGATTGTCCATAACACCTACACACAAGTCAAATACAAGGAAAAAGTAATAAAATCCTACTAAAACTACTAGTTGTGCAAAGTCCATATGAAAATGAATGAGAACTAGCAAACATGCATAATGGTCATAGTTGTAGCTAGATGTAGCGTGTGATGAGTGGCAATATGAATAATTTGTATGCTTAAATATGCATCATATTTTCACTCATAAACATCCCCAAGCTAAATGTTGCGCGTCCTCGAGAAAGAGAGTTCATATAAAATTAATGTTATCATCTAGCTTATCATAGAAGATTGATGCCTTGTATCCTTATTTTCCCTATAAGCTCAAAGTAAGATAGAACATATTCATACAAGGCAACACAATCTCAGTTATGTCAATCCATAAAATATCAATTACAACTTCAATGCTCCATGAAAAGTAAATCTAGCTTGAAAGAAAACTCGTGATCCTCCTATTATGCCTTTTATATTTTGTATCCTTACTTCCATAAGGTAAAAGCTTAGAAATTAAGAGTGAGAGATCATGTCATAAGAATCATAGCATTGGAGTGTTTCATTAGAACACACACATCAATAGATCGAGACTATCAAACACTACTATTCCATTCACTGTCTTTCAAGAAAATTCATGTGGTAGTAACGAGACCATGCCAAAGACTGTTTTGTGTGAATCTTTATTTATTTCAAAGATAGTTTCCAATAAGGATCATTGAGTGATCTTTTAAGCAACAGTTTTCACAACCTTCAAGAGTACCAGTATGTTTTCCCATTACGGTAATAGGTGTTACCCATGTCGTCAACTCATAGCCAAAATGAGGGGTTGTACCATTGATCGTTCGTAGGCTAGCAGAGTTGTTGGCATCCAAAGGTGTACACTAAAAATATGTAAATAAGATTTAACCAGCATCACATTTTGACCCATAAAATTTTAGCTTTGGCATGTATCTCAATCACCACTAACTTCATTTCAATCAAACAACTTCTTTCAAGAGTGTCATCAAGTCTACCAATAAATCTATGGTGTTGAGTATCTATAAGGCTAGACTGTTAAGACAATTAAACATCACTCGATAAATTATTTAGAGACTTCATTAATATACTTTTAATCATGTGAAGTGTAGAAATTGTGGCAATGTATTCTAGAGAATCACAATATTCTTCTCAAGCTGGATAAACATTTTAACATGGTGCATCAAATATCTAACTCAACTCTTATGAATCCTAACAAAAGAAAGTGCATCCATTATATAAAAATGAAACATAACTTACCTAAGAAATCATTCAAAAACATTTGGATATATGATTGCACAAAAGGTTTCATTGAATAAGAACATTACACAAGACTCTACACATGCAGAAGTAACTTCCCCAAGCTAGAACTTTTGCAATAACCAAACTTGAATAGATTACTACAAGAAAATAGAAAATGCAGTTATCAAAAGAGAGTGTGACAAGTGGTTACCTCCCCAAGCTTGAATAAAGCAAGGGTGACACACTTTACCATTGAGGTACGAATAACCTCACTTTTGATGGACATGGACCTTTGGTTCAATGAATACTTACTTATTGAAGTGTTGAGTTGAAACAACTAAGTGGCTTATGCAAGTGTTTCCATGGTTGGCACAAATCATGAATTTCATCACACAAGGTTCAAGTCCCTGCGAAAATAACAAACAAAGTAAAAGAAAATGATTCGGTGTATGAATGGAGTTCATTCGCCCAACCGTGAAAATAAAAGAAAAATAAAACATGAAAAACTACAGAGAATTATAGGCTAGGGAGTTTCGAAGGTAGGTAAAATAAAATGAAGTATAATGGAACATGTAGAAGGTAACCCACTGACCTGAGGTTGTCAAAATAAAAATATTGGGGGGTTATAACCTTTTTGTACCCATCCATGCCCTTGTTGTGCGGTGCTCCTCCTTGGTACGGGCGTGTGATACGGGGGTGTGCCTGTACTGCACCTCGTCTGCTCCTTATTATTTCTTTCTATTTTTTCTCCCGTCGAAGTCGATATGACCAGGTGGTACGGGCAGATTGCGCTCGTACGGGTGGTCGTTAAACTCTCTAGAAAGTTTACATAGTTTCTGCGTCTCGTAGAGAGATCGGTACGGGCGGGTAGTACAGATGCGTCTCGCCGTATCGATGCTCGTTAAGTGCGTAGTAACTTTTCTAGAAAAATTTATGCTTCTTCTAATGTGTCACATGAGTTGAACAAGTTATTTTCTCCAAAAAAATTTATTATAGACCTGAAATGTTAGTCCAACATCCAAACAAAGCATACATATATTTTTGTTGAGAAGATTCAACTAAGAATAGCAACACAATATTAGAGCAACAAACAATTCTACCTTTTGAAAGTAGTCCCAAGCCAACTCTTATAGTATCATGCAAAGATATAAGTGCCAATGCACAAAATTAAGAAAGACACCTAATGACTTCCGGGTTGCCTCCTGGGAAGCACTTTCTTTAAAGCCATAAAGCCAGGCCTGATACTTCATTAAATCATTCACCTGGATCCCAGGTGATATTAACCCGTGGTGTGATGGTACTTACGTCTAGGTGAGGGTTGGAGCATCTCATAGAAAAGTAAGGTCGGAGTCGTACCCTCTTGCGGTGCATCGGCATCATATAGACAAATAGGTTCTCTCTCTCAAGCGAGTGTTGATGCACCAAGATTTATGAGCATGCCTCCTTATGTAGCTGCAATGAGAGGATTAGAGATTCTAATATAATATTAATTTTTTATCTTGGTTACCATTGTAGGGGAACACATTATAGTATTCTTCCTTTGCAACGGGAAGTGGTTCCTGCACATTAGCATTGAAAGATTCATAGCAAGGTCATATCTCTGGTTCATCATTAATAATTCTCCCCTCATGAGTATCTAGGCACAAGGCCTCCACAGATAAATTATCATCATTTTTAACATTATAAGAATCATCACTAAAGAGAGAGGCCTTATTAACAAACTTAGTGTTTTTAACATACCGCTCGTCAACCTTACATTTGTGCTCCTCATTTTCATCTCGTGGTTCCTGCAAATGATCATCTTCGGGCACTACGGCTTTACACTATGCCTTACTCTCCACCACAAGTGCATTCTCACTAAGATGTCCTTGACAATACTCAACAATATATTGCAAGGTTTCGTATGCCATTTGTAAAAATTCATTATCACTACTCGTCAAAAGTATAATGAATTTTCGGAGTACTTCATGGGAACCTTCATCAAGAACAGACTCTCTATCTTCCCTATTACCATCACTACTATTGTAAGACACCACCGATTCATCATAGGTATGAGAACATTGAAAGTAAATATGCCCTAGAGACAAATAATAATAACGATTATTATCATATTTCATAAAGTTTATTATTAAGTTTTATATAATGCTATAACCGTATTGAGAGGAAACATCAATACACGTGTGATATATAAACAACCAGGGGTTCCTAGTGAAACTCTAGTCACTGTTTCATTGGTCAACAAATGATCAAGATTTCCTGATCATGTGGCATTTATGCCAGTTGGAAATGGAGTCAACTCATTCTGATAATAAGATGATGAACCAATACCCAACCTAAACATCGTGACCCGATCATGTCACGAAGTTCAAGTTATGATGATTAGAATGGATCCTCGTAGACTATTCCTTAGACCGTGAGGCTATATCAATCACTGTCTCCCGAGAGTGCTTAGATAGCATCAAGCGTCACTTGGTAATACAGTGATTATAAAGGTGTGTTCAGGTACTCGGAGGAACCATAGAGGCAATATATGCCAAGAGCGGGATTTGTCCGTCCACGTGACGGAAAGATACTCAAGGGCCCACTCGGAGAAGTTATATCCAATAGCTGCGCAGCATGTGATTTGATTACAGGGATATCACTTGTCGGAACGAGTCAAGTAGCATTGTTCGGTAACGAGATTGAATGTGACATGGTGATGTCATCGATCAGATCTTGGACAATGCAAGTATCGAGAGACAAAGGGAATAAGACACGACTGTCCTGGTTCAAACAATGAAAGATCTTCATGGAATGCATAGGGGTCACATGGCCATCCAGGTCCCTCTGTCGATCATTGGTCCGGGAGTGTCCCGACCATGTATGGAGTGTTCCCGAACCGTGGGGTATCACGCTTAAGGGCTTGATGATGCTTAGAGAGTGTTTATAGGATCGATAAAATCACTGAAGAAGAGAAGAGAGAAAACCGGAAGGGTTTCGGTAATTCCGGAGGATGTCCGGAGTGGAGGTGGAAGGTGTTCTATAGCCACAAAGATTGAATAATAAGTGAATGAATGTGAAGGGGCAAAGGGGTGGCCGGTTGGGCCAAGCCCCCCCCCCCCCCCCCCCCGGGGGGGCACTAGGGCCGGCCGGTGGCTGCCCCCCCCTCTCCCTCTCCTTTAGTCCCACCCCGGGACTTTGAGGGAGGTAGTACCTCCCCTCCCCCTATATATAGTGGGGGTATTTGGCCTGATAAATACACACAATATTCAATAAAGGTTTCCTCACTTTTGGGGATACCTCCAATTGATATTCTCTCTCTCTCCCGTGACCGTGGTCCCAAGTTTGGACTGCACGAACGAGTGACATCTTCACATCGGAGTGTTGTCATGCTGCGAGATTCAGATCCAGGAGCTCTACTTCCGCAACTGCTGCTGGATCAGGGAAGCGGGAGTCATTGTCAGGCACTGGACGTTTGTAACTCCGTATGAGGTGTCACAATTGAGTCACTCAAGTCGTTGGAGCCACAGGAGCGCAAGGACTTCATCGCGACCTTGAGGTTGGCTTTGGCTCGTCTACATCAACCACGCTCTCCTGAGCGTTGACAATGCTTTTTGGTCTTTAAGGGTAAGTTCACGAAAAGCCCCTCCCGTTACTACATTACAAATAGATAGGTCCTGGCAACATTAGGGGTTCAGGGGGTAGGGTAACATTTTATTGTTTTCATACGCGGAACCCCTACAGTGGTATCAGAGCTAGATCTATGCATAGTATTGCTAGTACGGGTAGAACACACGAGATGTAGCGTGTGGGCGTTGATCTTTTAGTTGTTACCCTCCAACGTGTACTTGTGTATACCGCAGTAATGCTTGATGAAGCGGCCCCCAACCGACTTTACGCGTTCATTCGCGAGACTGGTCCACACTTGACATACGGCTTGTACCGTATAAAGTGGCTTTAGGGGGTGTCTGTCTCTCTCGCATTAGTTGGTATTCCATTTACAATAGAGGGACCCGAAAGGGGTATAGTATAGACAACAACTTGATCAGCGTTGTGGTGAAAGTTCATAGGTAAGAACGGTTCTTGTGCAAAAGCCCATCCAGCCACGTAAAACATGCAAAGATAAAGTAGAGGTGTCTAATTTTGTTTTGCAGGGGGTGTTGCTTTGTGATGTGGTTGTGGCAAAGTAAAGTGATTACCTTGTGTTATGAAGTAGTAGTAGATAGTCACAGAGGTGACAGGCTACCATGCCAGAAAGACCCCGGTACCCTGGTGTCTACGGCGCCGGAATCCGGTGACGACAGATGGAGATCACGATGTGAAGGACCATATCACATCGCATTTACATTCAATGTTATTGTTTGTATATCTTATTGTGTGATAGTATTAGATACTCGACGGTAGCCTAATAAGATGATCCCTGTTTAAAAATTACCAATGATTGTGTTCCCCCTTAGTGTGCACCACCAAGAAAGTTCTTCGATATGAGGCAGGTCATGGTGAGCGGGTGTCAGACATATCTACGTTCGCATACAATGGGTGTAAGCCATGTTGCACAGCGAATACACTAAGGTTGAGTTGGCGAGCCTAGCATGTAGCAGACATGGCCTCAGAACACGGATGGTCGAAAGATCGAGCATGAGTCACATGAATGATGTGACCGACGTTTAGCGTCCACCCTAGAACCCACATTGATGGTCGTGATGATCGGGGGAGATGTGGGGAAAAGGGGTCGTGTTATCACTAGAACCCTTCAGGGAATAGGTGTTTCTGAGTGGAGTTATTATTAACTCATTTAATTATAAACTTAGTCTAAATTCCTTTTGCAATTATAAATGTAGAAAATGGTTCTCCCCGATGCTACCTTTCCTATTGACGATTGGTTAGAAGGAGAGAAGCTCAGGCTAGACGGATTAAACTTGTCTATATGGGTTGTGCGTCTCCACATTCTCCTTAGCAAGAATAACATGGTCGACTATATACTCAACGAGATGGATTTGGATCAGCCCAATAACCTAGAGACCCCAGAGCAGCGGGAAGACCGCTATTACCATCATAAGATGGCCTCCTTCATTTCAGTTATAATGTGTTTCGGAATGGTGGATGAGTTGTGGCCAGTCGTGGGTAATGTCGACCCTCGTACAGTAATGCTACAGCATAGGACACATTTCGTGGGACAAGCATGCATATGGGAGCATGAGCTGATGGGAGATTTCCTCTCCATTACGATGGAGGAGAACTCTTCGTTTAACGACAACTTGGAGCGCATGCATGATGCGTACATGAGGCCAGCATACTTCCTGGACAGCTGGATGACTAGCTCTTTTGCAAATGGCGTTGTGCTGCGGTCGCTGCCACCAAGCTACCGAGCACATGTCAGGACTTGCATCGTGAGAGGAAATGCGGAAACACAGTATTTCCATAGGTTCATTTCACATCTCAGGAATGTAGAGATTGAACCCATTGCTGGTGAGGTCATCGATGACAAAGGTATATATTTGATATACAATTTTATAAATGTTATAATCTTGCAAACACATGTTGCAGTGTTAAGTATATTTGATACTTGTTCTGTTTTACTGAAAACGGGTCCTTCTGCGTAGAGGTGCTTGCTGGAGAGGAGGTGACGTTGCATGTTGATGGCGAGCATGATGATGATGGCCAACGACACTCTCTCTCAACATTTATCACTTAGTTTATGTTTAGGATGATTATTGTAATCAAAAGATTGTGAACCTCTTTAGTGTGTCTCACACTTTGTGAGACGGTTATTCATATGAGCTTGTAACAAACAGTTGTTCCACTTTTAGGAATGATTTCTATTTGTGTTCATATCTTGTTCAAATATGTGTGAATTATCCTGGTTTTGAAACTAATTGGTAATACATGAACATTTGTAAAATATTGAAATGCCTTAAAATACCCAACTTAATGATATATTCATTAATGAATGAAACCATTGTTTAAATTCAAAGTTATGTGATAATATGTGAAAGTCATTTGATTACTTATCACATATGAATCATGCCTAAGTTCGGCAAAATAACTTGAACACCGTGTATTGCTTGAATATAGAGTGTTTTAATGAATTGTTAAAAGTAAATACATATTCGATGTATTGTGTTTTAACAAAAATGGTGATTATCATTATATGATTGTTTAAATGTGTAAAGAAGTTTACCAAAGGAAACATGAAGATGAAACTATCTGATATGATCAAAGTATTTCATCAGACAAAGGGTATTAAAGATAAAAGAGAATCTAATTACTACGATTTGATCAATAGTAATGAAATTCGACTTTATAAGAATGGCATAAAAAGAATTGTGGAATGCAAAGCATTTTGAAACGTCAAAATGCAAAGCATCACAATGTGATATTAGATATCAAAGTGGGTGAATAGATGGCACCAAATAAATCGTTGTAGTTTAGATGTAGTGATCATTAGTTATAAATAGTTAGCACTCAATTAGAATACATAGTGAACCATTTGGATTCATGAGAGCGGCTCCATATCTGGTATGGATCATCGTAAAAGTTTTGTGGATATTCGATATAACCAAAACAATAGCGAATAAGTCCTTGTAGAGTATTCATTGGAAAACTTTGAATACGAAATCCATAGTTGAAACCAAAAGAGAAGCAAAACTAGTATTGCTTGGATTTTGGTGCATTCTTGAGAAAGTTCACTTTTAGTGGTTTTTCTCGATTATGGAGCAATTGGAAGATAGTGAAAAACACGATGAGGATTCAAAACCCTGCATCGGAGTGTTGAGAAGCGCAACAGAAAGTGTTCCTGAATGATTCTCTTCAGAAAGGAAAGAATCAATGATAATGATCATTGTGTTTTCCCCACTGGTGTTTTCACTATATAAAGTAGGATTCAAAATGCATCCCATATCTTGTATGGAGACATTTGTGAATCATTTGTCATGGTTGCCAGAATATGTCATACCTACGAACTACTAAGGAAATAATGGTAAACTAGAATTATGAGAAATCCTAGAAGCAAAATTCCCTTGAGATTAGAAAGCAATTTGTTGTTGAATCTTACAAAGTAAAGGAGTAACTTGAATTTTCCCAAATGACTGCAAAGCCATAGTGGAAAAAGGGGTGAATGATAAAAGCACAATTTGTCAAGTATTAGACAAATTCAAATGAATCTGATTCAAGTGTGCTGAATGTATAGTGGATTTAAAGCTGGTAAAGTACTAGTATCTCATAAAAAAATCTCAGTTTGATGTTTGATCAAAGGATTTTGAAGTCGTTCAAAATAGTGAGTGGATATGCAATTTGCATGAAATTGAGTGGGAGCAATAAAAGTCTTCCTAAAACAATATGTGTAGGACATATTTTTAAGTGGGAGCAATATAAGTCTCAAATTCAAATATATAGAAACATAGTTTGAGTAAGAGTAGTGACTCATACCCAAACATGTTGGGAACATATTTTGAGTGGGAGCTGAAAGGAGTGATTCTTAAGTGTGTATACGACACATCTATTATATACTAAAAGTACATGACGGATTAACCAGAAAAAAGATAATTTTGCTAGAAAATCCCACAAAAATCCTATACATCTAGCCATCGATTTAACTAACAAGATGATTACAGCCGATGGATCTTATAGATAGTCTATTAACATTAAACTTCAATATAATTATCCACCATTGCCATTAAAAAGTGATTCTCGCATCCCTTCGGCAGGTTATGATCTAGCTAAAAAGACTAGCTGAATTGGTTTTAACCTAACGTTCTCCCGCACTCTGCCGGCCCGCCGCCGCCGTATGTGAGCGTGTCGCCTCATGAAGGCTTCCTTCGCCGACGTATTCCAGTCTGCTAGCGTGTCCTCAGGAATCCGCCATGTTCACATCGGTGCACTCAGCCGGTCGATGCCCTCATGAACATCAATCGTTGTAGGCTTCAATCTGTATGACATGCATACACATGCAGCCATGCACGATGGATTCAAGCCACGCAAGATAGATCAATCAATTTTTTTTTTAAGAATTAAGGATCAATCGATTGAATTTGACTTGCGTCGTGCACACAACTAGAAAGCCCTACGTTAGGTATTGGCACCTGAGCTCATATTCTTTGATGTTGCAACATATATCTCATGTCCTTGCTTGAAGATCCAACGTCCGCTCAAGCTAGGGCATTCAATTATGCTGCTGTCTTTGTGTGATGATCTATCATGTATGTAGAATCCCGATCGATAATCTATATATGATCTATTACATACGTATAAATTAATCTACAGGTATCAAGGAATCTTTGTGCAATGTGTCAGCTAACATCATGGCCTGCAGATGCACACATTGACAGGAACGACTCGGCCTATCCGAGATGCTCATGTTTTCAAGGCGAACGTATACCAGGTCTCAAGGAGCTGAAGACGGCAACGTGCTCTAGATCACTAGCGTTCAGTAGCAGCGGCAAGTTTGTGCCAAATTTAATAAGCAGCAGGAGGAGAGGTCAAGGCATGATGCTCCACAACAACAACAACGCCTGGCACTAGGTGTAAAGTAGCAGCGGCAAGTTTAGTCTCACGGGCGACACCAAGGCGGAGCAGATCGAGGCATCCATGGATACTTGACTTCTACAAGCAGATGCGTTTAATCGTCAGATAGAACATTGATGGTTCAAGTACATCTTCATAAACAGTAATAATCTGACATTACTATTCAATATTCTGTTTAAATTATATACTCATTGTTGTGTAGAAAAATAAAGATACAGCGAAGTGAAAATGTGAGCTAGATAGGAAGAAATATCATAAATCTGCTCAAGATTCTTAAAAGAAACCAAATGTGCAATCCAACAAGGTGATTCTAATACTAATCATGAACCTTTATTAGGTAGAACATACATAAATTTATTGAATAATAAGTGTATTCAACAACTGTCAAATAAAGAGTTGATCTATGTAGATAGTATCTTCTTCCTACATATAAAAAACAACAATGACACAAATAACCTCATAACAAAATATAAATTTACATAAGCCCCCTTCTGTGTCCGCAGTTGATTTCAGATTGGACAGGTTAAATCAAAATGCTAAATTTTTATTCGTATCCATGTTAATCCTTAGAAATAAAAAAAACATATTTATAAGGAGAATCAAACTTCAAGACAAGAAAAAGAGACGAACTTTGATAAATAGAGATCTGAGTGGACTACGCAGCTATGCCAGAAGAACAAGTTTCAAGCCACATGAGAGGTAAACGAATCTAAACGACGTTATTTACTTCTGCATATTATTATGACCCGATTTGTTTTGGTTACTACCCTTAATTATGTTTCTCATCATTGCACTAAATTGGTGTTAGCGTATCCTGGAAATGACATTATAGCATAATCCTCTTTCTAAATATCATGGTGGTTCTGTAGTAATGTCGATTAGCCATCAATTCAGCTGCTCATTAACTTGGGCGTAATTTCAAGCAGTGAAGTCTAAGGACCTCTTTGGATTTATGGATTTTTTTTAAAAAAAAAGAGGAATCCAATCTATAGGGTATTTTTTCTAAGGAAGCCCTCTGGATCAGAAGAATAACACCTCCAAAATTTCAACTGATCGCATTCCTACACCTCAATTCCATTGAAATTACAACATCCACTCTACCTCTTTATTACACTCATTCGCATATGATCAAGACACTTTCTTATATTCCATTCAATATGACTATTCCTATATTTTTTATCTATTTTACAATCCTCTATATTGTACGTGCTATCCTATCAAATTCATGTCTTTTTCATATTCTTTTATTTTTTATGTTGTAATCCAAAACATAAAATAATGCATCCAGGGATCATATAGAATCAATAACGACTAGATGTATTTTAGGTTTTTTAAGCGCGGGAATCTTAGGCATGCAAGTAACTCCCTGACTATGAGTCAGTCGACGTACGATAGTTATTTCTTAGTCAAACGTTGGCACCCATTAGATCAACAATTTCTCACCTCTTTTGCGCTAGACCAATAGAGAAGTCATGTTGAAGTGTTCTTAAGATAACTTACAAATAGTTTTGAATATATTTCTTTTACAGATAGAGTAGCTCATCTACATATTTAAGCCATTCAAATATTGAGAGTATCACAACTATCGACCATTGAAAAATAAGTTTAAATTCATTTTGTGATACAATAATGAAAAAAGTCACATACTACGAATTTCTTGCCGCCGTTATCAATTGTCCATTAGTAAAATTTGAAGAAAAGTATAAAAGTCAAGCATAATATGCCTGAAGGTTGATCATCAATGGTCAGTTATTACACATGTGTTTGAGAGAAGGATCCATCTTTCCATCACCTCTCGATGCCTTATTGGTTATTTAAGGCCTTTCATGGTGCAACTCGTATCTTAGCATGTTATTATACGAGACATAAATACTTAAAATCAACCTCACTGATGTATTCTATTTTAAGAGTCTTATCTACATTTGAAGATTTTGGTGATATTCATGTATGAGATTAGATTAACCATTCCTTTTTCCCCATGGCTTCCTGCAAGGGTTGTATCACCAGTATCTCTCCTCATTAACTATAGTGCCACCTATGCATTTTGTCTATGATATTGTGCTAAGATACTACCAATGTGAAAGGCCTAAGACGAGGGGAATAAGCGAGTTTTGAATGATGGATTGGTTTGACTTAGGCATACATACTTCCTTTAATTAGTAGATCTTTCGAGATTATTTCCAAAAAAAGAAGACACAAGGATAGTTCATTCATTCATCGTTGGACACTCTACACCTTGAGCTCAACAATAAACGAGGCATCTATATATGAGAATCACAAATTCTACCTTGGTCATGAAGTTCAGTTAAATTTCAGTATTCATCAAAGCGGAAGCCCAAGGTGGAGACAACTAGCTCATATTCAAAAGAAGTCTCCAATGGTATAAATTTTGTGGCTTGTATCTCATATTTTGTTGACCAAATTAATGGTTATAGTTTTACTTAAAATGCATGAAAGCCCAATAAACAAGTATGGAGGGAGTACTATTCCTATAGAAAAGTAAAGACCTATCTACACTTAAATTAGTTATACATGTTGATCCAATACTATGTAATCATAAGCCCTAAATATCTACAAAGACATCAATTTAAACACATTCAAGTTGGTGCCCTCGCATTTGCGAGGGCCACCGTGCTAGTTAAGAATAAAAGCGCAAGTGCTGATAAATAATGATTTATAAGGGGTAGAAGTTGATAATAAGTGTATTATGATATTATGTAGTATTCCTTAAAAGGATTCTGAAAAGGGTTTCAGAATAGAAGTTAATTAAGGAATTGGTCCTTAATAACTCAAATTAGGAATAGTATTAAGTTTAACATCGATGGTTGAAAGAAATAAAAGGATGATCATCATCCACTATGTTGAGACATAGGTTCTATCTTAGAAAACCATGATAGTAACTTAACATAATATATGATCCAAGAAGAAACGTTTGAAAAGTGATTAAGTTTGAATCACGGAACATTGAGCTAAGTTTGTCCGCAGTGTCTAATAGAGAACTGCAAACATGTTTTCCAAATCCATAAAGGATGGCATATCTTAAAGCATAAAGAGTTATGCTATAAGGGAATATATTGGAAACTCCTGTAATACCGACTAAAGTCAAATAGGAACGAGGTGAACAAAACATCGAAAGTTGCACAAAGTGCACTCGTGTTTCGATGATTACATTTATAATAATAGATAAGGGTACCATCTAAAGTGTTGTATAATTTTATGGCGGGGCTAGTTCGCTTTTAACATAGAATGATGTGTCCTAGGGCACAGTACCCATGAGAAAGCCCTCGAGGTTGATCTAAAGTCACTATAAGCTCCTGGAATCCGGCCTCGTTCTGCTGCCATAGCGACGATGCATGCACAAAGATGTTATCATGTGATGATAAAGTATTAATATCGTGATCCAACCTAAACATCGTGACCCGATCATGTCACAAAGTTCAAGTTATGATGATTAGAATGGATCCTCGTAGACTATTCCTTAGACCGTGAGGCTATATCAATCACTATCTCCCGAGAGTGCTTAGATAGCATCAAGCATCACTTGGTAATACAGTGATTATAAAGGTGTGTTCAGGTACTCGGAGGAACCGTAGAGGCAATATATGCCAAGAGCGGGATTTGTCCGTCCACGTGATGGAAAGATACTCAAGGGCCCACTCGGAGAAGTTATATCCAATAGCTGCGCATCATGTGATTTGATCATAAGGATATCACTTGTCGGAACGAGTCAAGTAGCATTGTTCGGTAACGAGATTGAACGCGACATGGTGATGTCATTGATCAGATCTCGAGCAATGCAAGTATCGAGAGACAAAGGGAATAATACATGACTGTCCCGGTTCAAACGATGAAAGATCTTCGTGGAATGCACAGGGGTCACATGGCCATCCAGGTCCCTCTATCGATCATTTGTCCGGGAGTGTCCCAACCATGTCTGGAGTGTTCCCGAACTGTGGGGTATCATGCTTAAGGGCTTGATGATGCTTAGAGAGTGTTTATAGGATCGGTAGAATCACTAAAGAAGAGAAGAGAGAAAATCAGAAGGGTTTCGGTAATTCCAAGGGATGTCCGGAGTAGAGGTGGAAGGTGTTCCATAGCTATGGAGATTGAATAATAAGTGAATGAATGAAATTGATTTAATCATTTATTCATAATTATTTAATAAAAGAGAAAATCAATTAAATGGTCAAAAGACTTAATGGGACAATTCCGAAGGGAGAAGAGCCCATGAGGGAAAGGCAAGTGGAGAGAAGGGGCAAGGGGTGGCCGGCTGGGCCAAGCCCCCTACGCAGGGCCCACTAGGGCCGGACAACGGCTGTCCCCCCTCTTCCTCTCCTTTTTTCCCACCCTGGAACTTTGAGGGAGGTAGTACCTACCCTCCCCCTATATATAGTGGGGGTATTTGCCCAGATAAATACACACAATATTCAATAAAGGTTTCCTCACTTTTGGGGAGACCTCCAACTGATATCCTCTCTCTCTCTCTCTCTCTCTCTCTCTCTCTCTCGTGACCGTGGTCCCAAGTTCGGATTGCGCGAACGAGAGACATCTTCACCGCGGAGTGCCGTCGTGCTACCGGATTCAGATCCAGGAGCTCTACTTCCACAACTGCTGCTGGATCAGGGAAGCGGGAGTCATCGTCAGGCACCGGATGTGTGTAACTCCCTTCGAGGTGTCACACTTGAGGCAATCAAGTCGTTGGAGCCACAGGAGCGCAAGGACTTCATCACGACCTTGAGGTCGGCTTCGGCTCGTCTACATCAACCACGCTCTCCTGAGCATTGACAACGCTTTTTGTTCTTCAAGGGTAAGTTCGCAAAAATCCCCTCCTGTTACTGCATTACTAATAGATAGGTCCTGGCAACATCAGGGGTTCAGGGGCGTAGGGTAAAATTTTATTGTTTTCATACGCGGAACCCCTACAATGGGGGTGTCTCCTTCTCTTGCTTGGATCTTGTGGAGGTGTTGGAGGAGATATTGACCTTGGAAGTGGGCATCGTCTATGGAGAGGCGTCGGAGCGGTAGGGCTCCGCCCAGAGGTGTGGATGGATTATTATGGAGGCGGCTAGGGTTCCCCTCCTTAAATAGGCATTCTGGAGGTCGGTTTTGCAAACTGACGCAGCTCGGGGCTGAATATGCCCATTGGGACTTCACAAATGTTGTTCCATTGGATGAAAATAAGTCTTGAGAGGGCGGTAAGCCCGTACGATACGGGCAAGCTCTGCCCGTACCAGTGGTCGTTAAACCTTCAGATGTCTAAAGTGTTTTGGTCGCCATTTTTTCATACAGACTCCAATTAAGGTGTTCTTTGGCTTGTTGGATTCGTGTGGACGAGGGATACACCACAGTTGTCTTGGATCATCAATATGAGATGATGGAAAATATGACTTTTCGACATCTCATATGGCTAAGTTTGGCGCTTCTAACTTCTCCATATTGAATCTTCTTGGCTCCATTTATCCATGATTGTCCATAGCACCTACACACAAGTCAAAGACAAGGAAAAAGTAATAAAATCCTACTAAAAGTACTAGTTTTGCAAAGTCCATATGAAAATGAATGAGAACTAGTAATCATGCATAATGGGTACAGTTGTAGCTCGATGTAGCATGTGATGAGTGACAATATAAATAATTTGTATGCTTAAATATGCATCATATTTGCACTCGTGAGGCATCAAGTTATAGTTTGGAATAGAAGATCTTGTGAGGATCATCATATCCTCCTCATTAACTCTAGTATACTCGCCATGTGCCTGCAAAGTGTTAGCAATAACATAAAACAAATAACGAACAAAAAGGTGATCATTTTTGATTGCCTTGGGAATGTTTCCATGGATTCTTATTTTATTAAGGCGGTCCAACAGTGAGGGATCAAGAACAAAGGTGGTGGACCATATGTCGGTGTTGTTGTTGGCAAACCCAAAATAATGAGCCCATTGGTCAAGTGTTAAGTTATACTCATGATTCATAAGGCAAAAATTGATGCGGTGAACTCCCGACATATACTCCTCGGAGCAGTAGTGTGAACCCACTATATGCGTCAAGGTACTGAGGAACTCAAGTGTCAAGTGACAATATGTGGCAGCGTCCTAAAAAACAAAGTGATACAAACCAACATTGTTGCAAAGTAAAACAAAATCATGACAAATACCCAGTTGATTGACGATATAAGGACACACCCACTTGGTGGACTTGATTTCTCGATGTTTGAGACGATTGAAATGAGTGAGTTGAAACTCCTCGGTGAACTTGATGCCAAATGACTCGAAGATTAGCATATCAACAGGTGGTATGGCTTGTTCCACAACCACTGCACGTGTATGGCTCCTCGTATTCATCTATAAAATAAAAAATTATGCTAATTAAAAATTTGTTCTAATAGAAACTTAGCAAAAGTGATCCTCTACACTTTAAAAAAATATCCTCTAAAAACAAAACTAAGCATGCTCATAATCAAGATTAGCTCAAGAACAATACCTAAGTCTAGATTGATAATGGTAAAGGATTGAGCAAGGTTTTTATGCAAATAAGCTGGGGATCAGAGGAGAAACATACCTTAGATCGATTGGGTATGAGGAATAAAAGAAAGAACAACCAGAATTGAAGATCCAATGGAGGTGGTTTGGAGTTTGGAGGAAGAAGAAAGAGAAATTTGTGATTTAGCAATTTTAGGTTTATACCTCTCCCTCGCTTCATGTCATGGCCGAGTACGCGGTACGAGGGTGAGATGGCCGGAGCCCACCCATACCAAGTGACTTACCTTTGGGTCGACGTATCCCTCCAGCGGTGCACTCGGTATGGGTGCACGGTACGGTCGCCCGCGCCCGTACTACTAATCGTTAACTCCTCAGAACAGCTGCCTCAAACTTGATGTTTTGCTCGCGCTACGGTATGGGCGGACGGTGCGGTCCTCTCCGGTCGTACCAGTGGTCGTTAAACGTAATGTATCAACCAACAACAGTCAAAGTTTGCATTTTCTTGTGTCAGGATGTTGTATAGGAGTGTGGTATGGTTGCCTCCGATCGTACTAGTGCTTGTTATGCTCACTTTAAGCTTCAAAAACTTAAGGAATTAAGTTAGTAGCTTCACGCAACTTTGCACATCTAAGCAAAAAAGAATGATAGCAAATAAATTTTATAAAAACAACAGTACCTTATGGCCATATGTTAGGAAAAATAATAGGTCAAGGTTAGCCTTCATTTCTTCTCCTCTCTTCAAAGCACCTTCTTGAACACTCTTTATTAAAAACAAAACCAAAACAAAACAAAACTAACACAATATTAAAACTTTATTTCACATGGGTTGCCTACCATGAAATGCTTCTAGTTAAGGTCAAATAGCTTGACCCAGATGGTGATTATTTAGGATTTACAAGTGGGACACCCACTCCAAAGTAATTAGCTTTTAAAATGATTACACCATTACCGTCATTAGGCTTGGCCTTCTTCTTCCTAGGGAAGTGGACTATAAAAGGATCTCTAGATGGTAGTTCTATTCTCACATTCCCTTAATGTAAATTGATAAAAGCTTTGATAGTTCTTAGGAATGGACTACCTAGAACTATAGGTGCTATGGGATCTTCAAGCATGCTTTAATTTCAACAACTATATCTTCCTTCATCCCAACAACTTGTTTATAGGTTGAATCAGCAAGATGGAGTCTCATTTCAGTAGATGTAAATGGCCCTAAGTTTAACTTATCAAATAGACTCTTGGAAATTGTTGAGACGCTTGCACCAGGATCACAAAGAGTAGCTAGTTTCTTATACTCCATTTCTAGTTCACAAACTTTAGATGCTACTTCTTCTATAAATTGTTTGTATGTAGCATCGTTATCTTGTTCTATACCGGGATTCCTTATGGTCGTCATCTTCAATAGATATTTCACATTATAATTTGGTGATGGCGCATTGCATAATCTAGATCTTTAGCCTTCTCATCTTTATTTTTTCCCTCGTCATCTTGAGGTCTTCCACCGGATTTCGCTCGGGCTTTCCAGCAAAATTTGCAAGTATGAGAGCTTGCCTCTGAGCTACTTTGCCCAACTGTGCTTCCATGGTCTTGGTTCTTTCCTGTAGAGCCTGCACATCATTTCTAATTGCAACGGCCTGGTTATATAATTTTCCAATACTAGTCTCATGTTTCTCCGTGATTTTAATAAGAATATTATTTTGCTAGGTTTGAGCTTGCATGAAAGTTCTAATAGTATTTTCAAAAGAGAGGTTGCCATGATTTTCTCCACTATGGTTATCACAATTGTTATTGTAAGGAGTACCTGCAGGATTAGAATATTGCTTTTGAAAATTTGAGCCAAAGTTTTGACTCTTCCAAGCAGGATTATAAGGATTACGAGCTATAAAATTAACTTTATTAATATCAGTAGTGATAACATTAATTCAGGTATCTTACTTACCCTTCACAATATTAAGTAACTCATCTACCTTTGAAGTAAGCTCTTCATTATGTTCCTCGGTGATGGAGTTCACCCTTTTTGAGGATCTTTCTACATGCCATTGGGCATGGTTATTTTGCATATCATCAAGTAACTTCTTTGCAACACTCACTTGCTTTCCCATGATGGTTCCTCCTGCTGTGGTATCTAGCATAGACTTATACATTGGGTTAAGACCATTATAAAATAAATATAATATAAGCCATTCTTCCATACCATGACTAGGACAGTTCATCATGACTTCTTTCATCCTTTCCCAAGCAAGCGCTACTAGCTCGCGGTCTTCTTGTCTAAAACTTGTAATGTTGGACCTTAGTTGCATAGTCTTAGCTAGAGGAAAAATGTCATAAAAAGATCAGTGCATTCCTCCCAAGATGTAATGGTGCCTTTAGGCAAAGCTAGCATCTAGTCCTTAGCCTTTCCTCTTAGAGGGAAAGGAAATAAATGTAATTTAACCGTGTTTGTGTCAACATCTTTAATGCACATCATGTCGCAAATCTCAGTTAAAGTATTTAGGTGCAAACCTGAGTCTGAAATGGATCGTATGGGCACCTAGAGGGGGTGAATAGGTGCTACACCAATTTTAATTCTTTTTCAATTTTAGGCTTAGCACAAAGGTAAATTCTCTAGATAAACTAATGTGTGGAATTTCCCTATATGCAAACCTATCTACTAGAGAGTAAGGAGCGAGTGGAAGAGGAACGAGTGAACCGAAGTGAAGCACGCGGGGACACAGGATTTGTTTAACCGCAGTTCCTTCCTTGTTAAGGGAAGTACGTCTGCGTTGGAGGGGTGGGCGGTACTAATACCACCACGCCACAAAAGGCCTCACCCTGTTCTCTGATGGATCTCGCCATAACAGGCCTGATCCACCTTCCACTATAGGTACCCTTCGAGGCGGGCACCAGCGCCTTTACACAACTAGCGGGGCAACAACTCCACAACAACTTGGAGGCTCCCGAAATGACAACAAGCTGCCACAAGAACAAAGTTGTCAAATACAATAACACGATCTAGGTATTAACGAGAATACTAGATCAGGGATTTCTCCAAGTGAATGGAGAGGAGTTGAAGCGCTTGATTCTTGATGTTGATGATGAACTTCTCCTCCTTCAATTCCACCAAAGATCGAGGCCTTAGGGTGGTTGAAGTGGGAGATCGAGATTTAGAGCTCTTGCACAGGGTCTGGTCAAATTCGAATCAATCAAGAAGACTGGACGTTGGGGAAGAAGGGGTACTTATACCCCCTTCCAAAAGCCAGCCGTTGCACACTTTGGGGGCTGGATTATCCGGCCAAAGTGAGGGCCGGATTATCCGGTCTGGGGAAACTCCGCCCCAGACTCGGAATATCCAGCAGAAAATCCGCCTCCTCTCTGAGCGTCGCGCCGAGCTTGCCCTTGATCAACTTCTGGGGTCCGGATTATTCGGCCCTATGCGAAGGCCGGATTATCCGGCCTGGGGAAGAAAAACCGCCCCAGTTTGGATTTTCTGGTAGAAAATCCGACCGGATACCGAGCGACGCGCCTTGGCTCCTTTTGTTCGAAAACTGGGGGCCGGATTATCCGGCCCTTGCGAAACCCGGATTATCCGGCCTGGGGAGGAAAAACCGCCCCAGTTCGGATTTTCCGGGAAAAATCCGACTGGACACAGAGCGACGCGCCTTGGCTTCCTTGAGAGATGAGGTAGGCCGGATTATCCGGCCCTTGGAGGGGCGGATTATCCGGCCCCCTTCAAAACTTCCTGCAAACTTAGCACACATGAAAAGTCTCCATAGTATTGTTATCTAACACGCAAAACATAGGAAAACATGAAATGCTCTTTCAATCTCCCCCTTTTTGGTGTTAGATGACAATACCAGGATTTGCAGGAGAAAGACACAAGACAAACAGAGAAAACTATGGAAGGGACTCCCCCTCAATGTGTGCATAATAGAGTTTTGCATTGGAATACAAATGCACACAAATAGGTGAATCTATTCCATAGACAAAAGGGCAAAAACACATACCATCGAAGTAGAGAATAGGCATCCTTGACATAAATCACACTTATTATTGGATAACCATTATGAGCGTGCGCCTTCTGTGATAAACCACCTCCAATAGGATATGAATAGATATAACCATGAGCATAATCCATGATATGAAGTCCATAGGTATCATCCAGACAACCACAAATCACAAACCACGAATATAAAAGTTCAACGCTAAATGGGCATAAGCAAGAAATAACGAATAAAAAAGTGCAAGTGCTTATGCCCGACCCATGCAAATCCATGGACAACCTAATAGAACTACTTCTCTCCCTTTGGCATCGAGACACCAAAAAGGGAGAAGAGCGATGCTAGCGCCCCATGGGATCACTCATCATAGTCCTCGTCCTCGTCCTCGTCCTCATCCTCGTCCTTGTCCTCATGCTCTTCCTCATCCTCATCGTCAAGCTCCTCAGTGTCACCTTCCTCATCATCGACATCAGTAGCAGGCGCAGAGGGGAACAAGTGATGCTCCAGCTCACCATAGTTCAGCCCGGAGGAAGAGTTCCACCGAGCATATGGAGTGGGAGGTGTAGGAGCCGGAGGAGCACCTGAAGCGCCAGACACATGGTGGATAATGAGCTGCTGGGAGTGGGCCAACTCATTGCGCTGCCTGTAGGCCTCATACTGACCCTTGCATGTGTCCACGCCCATGCAGAGGATGTGACGCTGGAACCAATTCAGCTGCTTGATCTCGCGGGCCACGGGAGGCACTGGGGGCCGACGAGCATCCCTCATGAGGCCCTCAGGAGCAGAGGAGGGGTGAGCAGTCTTCCGAACCTTGTTGTAAATCTTCTTGGCCTTGTGCACCGAGTCAATGTGGAACTCCTCGGCAGGAAGCAGGTGGCGGATGAGCAACATAATGTAGGGCGCATAGGGAATGGACAGACGGTTGAACATAGCATCACACAGCTCATGGTAAATGAAGTCCATGACATCCAGCCTGTACTGCACTGACTCGTCCTCGCAGGAGGCAACCTCATGAGAAAATTGAAGTAGCTGAACGAGGTGACCACGGATGTTGTCATTGTTGCCCCCACTCGGTGTAATAGAGTCACGGAAGAGACCCACCAATGCAGCATAGATGGGAGCAAGACCAGCCACAGTACCGACAATACCATTGTCCACAGTGCACGGAGAGAGAGCAGCATCCTTGTTGGGCTTCAACTGAGTGATGATGCGGTGGCCACTGGCTCTATCCCTGCTGCGGAAGGAGTACCCCAAAACCTCAGCAAACACGTGAAAATCAGCAGTCATGGGCCTGTCATGAGTCATCCACTTCATAGTGCGACGCTCATCACCACAAATCACCAGAGTGGAGAAGAATTGCTTCACCACCTCAGAGTCAAAGGAGAACTAGAGGGACATGAGATGGTGCAGCCCCATCCTCTCAGCCACATACATCGCATCAACAAGATGCACCTTCTCCAAAGCATCAACAAGAACCAGAGGGTGCATAGGCCTAATGTTCAGCCTGGCATAGATGTCGTCATAAATCCCCTTCTGTTTGGCACACCAAAAGCGGGAATCCCCCACAACAGCATCACAAGGCAGCTCAGCAAACAAATCACGGTGACGGATGGCGGAAAAGGAGACTGCATCCAAAGCCCTGTAGTTGATCTTGGGCTCCTTTCCCTTCCTCTTGGACACGCCCTTCCGAGTCCTCTTGGATTGTTCAGCCATGCGCCTTTCCTCGTTCTTTCGTCTCCTCAATTCAACTTCGTCCACTAGTTTACCTTGACCGTCGTCCCGAAAGTACTTGGTGCGAGGACGGCACTTGTAGGTCTTGGGAACACCGGAACTACCTGTGAGGAGAATAAGGGTGATAGCAAGGGGATAAGCATACACACAAGTCCAGGAGAGAGTATTGAACAACTAGGCAAACAATTCATAGGTCAAAACTACTCAAAACATACACCATAGTGAAACTGAAGCAGACTTGAATCTGTCAGGCCGAATTATCCGGCCTGGCCAAGGGCGGATAATCCGGCCCTGGCAGAAATTTTCGATTTCACCAAGAATGCATGCAAAATAAAGTAGATCGGGCCTAGAAACTGTAAGACTACAAGTTCTATGCGAAACCACATCCTTCTAGACAACGTTCCATCCAACAAGATACACATCTAGCCAAAGATGGAGAGAGAGGGAGTTACCCTCACTCATTGGAGCAAGAACACGGAGGAGAAGGTACCCGGAGGCGCGGAGAAGAAGATCCGGGAAGACCCGGAAAATCCGGTGGCCGAAGAGGCTCCGGGGAGGGTGAGGGGCGGCAGGGGAGAAGGAGAGGGCTGGGGGAGAAGTGCTGCTCGATATGAGCCCTTCCCCCCGAGCCCTGCCCTTTAAGATGGAATCCGCCAGGGCCGGATTATCCGGCCAACACTTGGGCCGGATTATCCGGCCTAAAATCTGGGATTCTGTTATACACAGAACCAGGCCCGCGCGTCCCCAAACAACACCCCCACAAGGTGTACAAGGGACTTATGTGCAAGAATAGATGTCTTAGGGGTAGGGAAGGCTTAGGATTGAGAATGCCAAACTGAGATGGTACTAGACACTCAAAATTGCAAAATCCAAATCAAATAAAAGCCAAGATTGAGTGTGATTCCCATAAGAACACGAGAGAGCAAATAACATCCAAAAAGATCCAATTCTCCACAGAGGAGAGGGCGGTGGCCTAAGCCACCTTGTTGGAGTGGATGGTGTGACACCGCGAAGATATATCTTGGGTTCACGACCAATACTCATCAATAAGCTCACATATCACAACATGATATTAAGAGAAATGATATAACTTTCTATTGGCATTATGGGGGGAGGGTTAGCCCAATAAGTTAGGACCACACTCCCCCTAAATCCATGCCCACACCTAGACCAAACAAGGATTGAGATGTACGAGTGGGTGCATGGGTAATCAAGACAAGCTCCCGGAATCAATGATATTTAGCTCATTCCTCAAATAGCAGAATTTTGCTTCATCAAGTGGCTTTGTAAAAATATCCGCCAGTTGGTTCTTCGTGCTCACAAAAGATAGATCAATATCACCTCGAGCAACATGGTCACGAATAAAATGATTTCGAATCTCAATGTGCTTTGTCCTTGTGTGCTGAACTGGATTGTACGCAATTTTGATAGCACTTTCATTATCACATAAAAGAGGCACTTTGTCACAATTGACACCGTATTCCTTTAAAGTTTGCCTCATTCACAATAATTGAGTACAAGCGCTGGCAGCAGCAACATATTCAGCTTCGGCGGTGGAGAGAGATATACAATTCTGCTTTTTGGAGGACCAACATACAAGAGATCTTCCCAAGAATTGACAAGCTCCAGAAGTTGACTTCCGATCATCCTTATCACCAGCCCAGTCTAAGTCAGTATAACCACATAAAGAGAAATTGGAGCCCTTGGGATACCAGAGACCAAAGTTGGGGGAATGAACTAAATATCGAAAGATCCTCTTGACCGCCACTAAGTGGCTTTCTTTAGGAGCTGCTTGATACCTTGCACACACTCCCACACTCAACACAATATCGGGTCTAGATGCGCAGAGGTAAAGAAGAGAGCCGATCATGGACCGGTATACCTTTTGGTCCACATCTTTACCATGAGGGTTGAGTTCGAGATGACACTTTGTTTGCATCGGAGTAGCGACACCATTTCGATCCATCATCTTGAATCTCTTGAGCATGTCTTGTATGTACTTTTCTTGATTAATAAAGGTTCCTTCTCTTAGTTGCTTGATCTCGAATCCAAGAAAGAACCGTAATTCCCCCATCATAGACATCTCAAACCTGTCAGTCATAAGCTTTGAAAATTCATCGTTAAAAGCTTTGTTAGTAGAACCAAAAATGATATCGTCTACATATAGTTGGCATACAAAGAGCTCCCCCTTAACCTTCTTAGTAAAAAGAGTGGGTTCGATTTGCCCAACTTCGAAGCCACGATCTAACAAAAGCTCTTTAAGGTGCTCATACCACGCACGTGGGGCTTGTTTAAGGCCATAGAGTGCCTTATCGAGTTTGTAGACATGGTTCGGGAAGTTAGGATCCTCAAACCCCGGGGGTTGCTTTACGTATACCAACTCATGTAGAGGACCGTTAAGGAAGGCACTCTTTACGTCCATTTGTTGCAACTTAAAGTTGTTATGAGCAGCAAAAGCAAGTAGGATACGGATGGACTCAAGACGAGCCACAGGAGCATAGGTCTCGCCGAAGTCGATGCCCTCAACTTGGGAGTAACCTTGTACCACAAGTCTTGCCTTGTTCCTCACAACAATGCCATTCTCATCTTGCTTGTTCTTGAAAATCCACTTGGTGCCAATAACATTGCGGCACTCTTTGGGTTTCTCCACTAGTTTCCAGACTTTGTTGCGCTCGAAATTGTTCAATTCTTCATGCATAGCAACAACCCAGTCTGGGTCTTCAAGAGCTTCAAAGACCTTCTTAGGTTCCACCATGGATATATGAGCTTGATGCTCACCAAAACTGGCCAATTCTCTTCTAGTAGACACCCTTCGTCGAAGATCACCAACAACCTTGTCGAGAGTGTGACCCCTCAACTCAAGGTTACGGTCAGCTCGAGCCTTGCGACGAAGTTCAATAAGTTTGTTGTCTCTTGGTGGAGGAGATTCATCACTTGAGTCTTCATTGGGGGCATTTTCTCCGCCTTGATCAGTAGCTGGAACATCAGTAGCAGGTGGTGGAGATGCATGCCCTTGAGGTGAGTCCGTAGCCATAACAGGAGGCTGCAGAACTGGAGAGTCAGGGCCGGATAATCCGGCCGATGAAGAGGCCAGATAATCCGGCCTGGGAGGACTTGCAACAGCATCTTCAGGAAGCCTAGGACTCGCTTGAACTGGCGAGGAGCCGGATAATCCAGGGTCAGCCGGAAAATCCGGCCTGGAGCTTGTGTTGATATCTTCACCACCAGGAGCAGCATGGACAGCTGGAGCGGGGTGGCCGGATAATCCGGTATCCACCGGAAAATCCGGCCTGGAGCTTTCTAGGGCATCTTGACCTTCAGCAGTTGATGGAGATGGTGTAGAAGTTGCCCCCATGGTTGGAGCATGTTGCGTATGTGTAGATGAGGGCTCTATATGAGTAGAGCATTGTCCTTCCCGGTCCGCCACAAGGGGTTCCTCAATGGGGCGGAAGAATCCCACGCCCATTCTTCTTATGGCATCTTGGGGTATTTCAACATCTGCATCACAAACACCAAATTGCTCCGCACGGGAACCGTCATTTTCCTCGAACACCACACTACAAGATTCTACAACAGTTCCGGAGAGCTTATTGTAGACTCTATAAGTGTGGGATTCGGCACCATAACCAACAAAAATACCTTCTAGAGCCTTAGAATCAAACTTAGATAAACGAACTCCTTTAATAAGAAAGAAACACTTACACCCAAATACCCAAAAGTATGAGATGTTTGGCTTGTTACCGGTAAGTATTTCATACGGCGTCTTGTCCAAAATCTTGCGAAGGTATAAACGATTGGATGAATGACAAGCAGTAGAGATTGCTTCAGCCCAGAAGTTATATGGAGATTTGAATTTGGCCAACATTGATCTTGCCATGTCCATTAGAGTTCGATTCTTGCTCTCGGGTACACCATTTTGTTGAGGGGTGTACGCAGCGGAATATTGATGTCTTATCCCCTCTTCACTTAGGAACTCATTTAAGGTGTAGTTCTTAAACTCCGAGCCGTTATCACTCCTTATAGCCAGAATGGGGACGTTGTGTTGACGTTGAACCTCGTTGGCGAAGTCGATGACAGTTTGTTGAGTTTCACTCTTCAACTTGAAGAAATAAACCCAAGTGTATCTTGAGTAATCATCAACAATCACTAGACAATACTTCTTCCCACCAAGGCTTGCATGAGATGGAGGTCCGAAAAGATCCACATGAAGAAGCTCCAAGATCCTTTTTGAAGAGATAATAGTTTTCCTTCGATGAGGAGAATCATGCATTTTCCCTTCAACACACGCCCTACAGACACGATCTTCGGCAAAAGAGACATTTTCTTTTAGTCCAAGAATGTGGCCACCCTTGTGGAGACTTTGCAAAGTTCTCATATTGACGTGGGCTAGTCGGCAATGCCATAGCCAACCCGCGTCAGCCTTTCCGAAAAGACACATCGGACCTGTAGTGGTTTTCCCCGAAAAGTCTACCACGTACAGGTCGTTTTCGACATATCCCACGAAAGCGACTTTTAGAGACTTGCTCCACAAGAGTACCTCCAAATCAGCATCAATGTAAACTGCAAAGCCCATCTTACCAAGGGCACGAACAGAAAGTAAGTTATACCCGAGGGTCTCAACAAGCATGACGTCCACGAGAGAGATATCGTGAGCCACCACAACTTTGCCGAGTTCCAATACCTCAGATTTTGACTTGTCACCATAGGAGACGGTAATGTGATTAAGATTCGGCCGCATCTCCGTGATGATCTCCTTGCTTCCGGTCATATGACTCGTACAACCGCTATCGAGTACCCATTTAGAACCACTGGAAGCATAACCCTGCAAGAAAATTACTTCTTGGTTTTAGGTACCCATTTTTCAATGGGTCCTCTCATGTTAGTAACAAGGGTCTTGGGAACCCAAATAGACCAAGGAATGTAACAATCATAAGGCCCTACATAACTAGCATAAACATCACCATAAGAATTACAATATAGTTCGAAGTTAGGATTGTTGATCCCTGCAAAACCATCATAATTAGTCTTGTCATTGGTAATGTTGCTAGTCTTTGATTGAGCAGTCTTGTTCTTCTTGTTCTTCTTGTTTTTCTTGCTCTTTGTCTTGGGTATGTAACCAAGACCTTCTTTACTGTTGTTTGACCTTTGCCTGCTCAGTACCTCATCAATAACCCCTATACCTTTGTGTTGAGAACTCCTTGCATGATCTTCTTTTCCAACGGATGAAGATGAGGTACTTGGTACATTATACCATTTCAATTGAGTTTGGAGCTGGTCATGAGACTCATTTAGAGTAGAATGATCACTCTTCAATGCCTTGTGAGCACTTTCAAGATCATCAAACTTCTCCAAAAGTCTAGCATGAACAGCCCCAAAATCAATCTTTTCTTTCTTTAGTTTCTTTACCTTGGCAAGGGCATGGTCACGTTCTTTAATGAGCTGAGATACAGTTTCTTCTTGTGACTCCTCTAGGGATTTGAGTCTTTCTTCCAAAGAAACTCGAGTTTCCTCTTCCTCTTCCAAGGCATTCTTCAAAGAGGCTATCTCCAAAGCATCTTCTCTTTCAATTCTGCCCTTTTCTTCAAGGAGATCTTCGGCTCGAGCAAGTTGACTCATAAGAGTATCAAAATGGAGTTTGTGCTCACCTTGTAGGTTAGTGAAGAAAATATCCAAGGCAATAACTTCTTCTTTCATTTCAAGACTGTCATGATCATCCATATCCAAAATTATGTTAGTCTTAGAAAATGAGGAGTCAGAAGTCGATACCTCGGATCCTCTTGCCATTAGGCAAGTGGCGATGTTATTGATGGCGTTCTCGTTTGGCGAGTCGAAGAGAGAGGAGGGAGTCGATGTGGTGGCTATAGCAGCCACTTTGCGAGAACTATCATCATCCTCTTCATCTTCACTTGCGGAGGAGTATTCCTCTTGAGCTACAAGGACCATCTTGGGTTGCTTCTTGAAAGGACCATTCTTCTTAGCAAATGGCTTCTTCTTAGGAACTTTGGATTTCTCTTTAAGAATGAGCCTGCCACCATTGTCTTCTCTATTTTCATAAGGACACTCGGCTACAAAGTGCAGTCTATCTCCACAGTTGAAGCAAGTTCTCAATCTTGGGCCACTTTCTCTTCTTCCATTTGACCTGTTCTTGCGCTCAAGTTTAGACTTGGCTTTGGCAGGGTCCTTCCAAAAGTTCCTTGCATAGAATGCCATGTACTCACCATGAGCACGTTTGACCTCATCGGGGCAGTCCATGGATATCCTCTCAAATGCTCCTTCATCATCCTCTTGCTCAGCAACATTGGCTTTGAGAGCCATATTGACACCCTTTTGCATTCCAATGGCCCGAGCACGGGCATCTTCAGCATTCTTTGCCGCCACTTTGAATGACGCCATTTCTTGCATGACTTCATTGGATGTCATTTGATGATAGTTGTGTCTACCTTGCAAGCTCTTCAAATCCATCGGTTCGAAAGGCATTAAGGCACTCACATGCTTCCTTTTTATCCATGCATCATCAATGTGAGTGGCCCCATGCTTCCGAAATGTTGTTGCGATGCCCTTGAGTCTTCTATACATGTCCTCATGGTTTTCACCATCCAACATGTAGAATCCCTCAGCTTCGTTACTAAGGGCATCATACCGGTTTCTTCTCATGCTTTCATTTCCAACAAAAAGGTCCGTAAGAGCATCCCATGCCTCTTTAGCCGTGTTGAGATGTTCAATGTGTGGCATGTCCTTGGGACCCACACCCAGCTGTATCATGTGGAGAGCAGTGGCATTCAACTGGCTATCCACAACTTCCCTTCTTGTTAGATTGGTTTGATCTCCAACATGAAGACCTTCTTCAATGATCCTCCACAATTCAATAGAGGAGCTGCAAACATGAGATTTCATTAGAAATTGCCATTGGTTAAAAGAAGATGCAGTGAGCTTGGGTGGATCACTCCTATTGTTTATATGAGGATGAGGGATAGGTGGGTCGGGGGAATATACGTGGCGAACCTCACTATATTCCTCCTTACCACTTCCCTTTTTGGAGGTGGAACCATTTAGTTTTTCACCTTCCACATCATCATCCTTGGATCCGGTGTTACCCTTTTCCTTAGATGATGGTGAGGGAGCCTCAGAGGAGGATGGAGATGGGGCTATGGATGATGTAAGGCGAGCAATCATTTGATTCATCTCCTCCATCTTGGCCTCAAAGGATTTCAACGAGGTTGTTTCCAACGACTTGAGATCATCCATTGTGACCTTATCCACAGCCTCATTTCCATCATCCCTTGTACCCATACTACTCTTAGGCGGTTAAGCCCGAATTAAGAGCCGGGGCTCTGATACCAATTGAAATGGATCGTATGGGCACCTAGAGGGGGGGTGAATAGGTGCTACACCAATTTTTAATTCTTTTTCAATTTTAGGCTTAGCACAAAGGTAAATTCTCTAGATAAACTAATATGTGGAATTTCCCTATATGCAAACCTATCTACTAGCGAGTAAGGAGCGAGTGGAAGAGGAACGAGTGAACCAAAGTGAAGCACGCGGAGACACAGGATTTGTTTGACCGCGGTTCCTTCCTTGTTAAGGGAAGTACGTCTGCATTGGAGGGGTGGGCGGTACTAAGACCACCACGCCACAAAAGGCCTCACCCTGTTCTCCGATGGATCTCGCCACAACAGGCCTGATCCACCTTCCACTATAGGTACCCTTCGAGGTGGGCACCGGCGCCTTTACACAACTAGCGGGGCAACAACTCCACAACAACTTGGAGGCTCCCGAAATGACAACAAGCTGCCACAAGAACAAAGTTGTCAAATACAATAACACGATCTAGCTATTAACGAGAATACTAGATCAGGGATTTCTCCAAGTGAATGGAGAGGAGTTGAAGCGCTTGATTTTTGATGTTGATGATGAAATTCTCCTCCTTCAATTCCACCAAAGATCAAGGCCTTAGGATGGTTAAAGTGGGAGATCGAGATTTAGAGCTCTTGCACAGGGTCTGGTCAAATTCGAATCAATCAAGAAGACTGGACGTTGGGGAAGAAGGGGTACTTATACCCCCTTCCAAAAGCCAGCCTTTGCACACTTTGGGGGCCGGATTATCCGGCCAAAGTGAGGGTCGGATTATCGGTCTGGGGAAACTCTGCCCCAGACTCAGAATATCCGGCAGAAAATCTGCCCCCTCTCTGAGCGTCGCGCAGAGCTTGCCCTTGATCAACTTCTGGGGGCCGGATTATCCGGCCTGGGGAAGAAAAACCGCCCCAGTTTGGATTTTCCGGTAGAAAATCTGACCGGATACCGAGCGACGCGCCTTGGCTCCTTTTGCTCGAAAACTAGGGGCCGGATTATCCGGCCCTTGCAAAACCCGGATTATCCGGCTTGGGGAGGAAAAACCGCCCCAGTTCGGATTTTCCGGGAAAAAATCCGACTGGACACAGAGCGACGCGCCTTGGCTTCCTTGAGAGATGAGGTAGGCCGGATTATCCGGCCCTTGGAGGGGCGGATTATCCGGCCCCCTTCAGAACTTCCTGCACACTTAGCACACATGAAAAGTCTCCATAGTATTGTTATCTAACACGCAAAACATAGGAAAACATGAAATGCTCTTTCAGAGTCCTCAGCAGATGAGCCTCCAAATTGGTTATGTTGAACCAAACTCAAAAGGTTAGGCTTAATTTCATAAGGTTCCGCATCAACAACGGGCTAAATAATAGGTGCATGAATAAAATCATCAGTGGGAGTAGCATACTCCCCAAGTTTCATTTGAGCCATGGCTCTTTTCTCTTTGGTATTTTTATATAAGAAAAACAAATAACAAGTAACTAATATTTTTTGGGATTTCAATATATAGCAAAAAGTAGACTAATAACAAGAAATAAACTATAAACAAAAATAAAACTAAAAACAAGGTATCTAGTGACATCACCAGGATAGTGAATTGCCTCCCCGACAACGGCGCCAGAAAAAGGGTTGGTACCTTCGATCTGGATTTACGAATGCAGTATAGTATCTTTTCCCTAGTAGACCTAGGTTTAAGCGAACCTTGGGAAACAATGCTAAAAGGAAATTAATAAGGCACATCTACAAGACTTGTCTGTTCGTTTTACTTTTGTTTACCTGACCTTTCTAGTTTACTTTAGAATGTGGGTTGTTTCAATGGATGAAGATAGGTCAGGGGGTGAAGATTCACCTGCAGATGCACATCATATGGGATAAAGATAGTAATACGCATATTCATGTGCAATGATTTAATAAAGATAAAATTTGTGGGCAACACATCCTGATATACTAGAGCCCCTGCAAATCACAGGCATAACAATAGTATTTTGATCCAACCATTGCAATCGTGAAGTACCGAGCTACAACAATTATTAAGTGAAAACACAAATCAAAGCCTTAAGAAGTGATGTTACTGTTGTTCCCAAATGGATCGCTAAACAAAGATCGTACTCCCCTTTCTGTCACTAAGTACCTATGATGGTTGTGAAAATAGCCATCTTTCTCTGTATTTAAACATTTTAGTCAAGTAATTGACCAAGAGTCTATCTAGCCTTACTACTAATGACTAATAATTGCAAACATGTGCAATCCATTGTTTTGAATTTTGTTGTGTAGGAAATCATGCTTTTAAGGTGAAATCAAGAGCCAATAATGAAGATTTTGAGGAAGTCTACATGGCCAAGCAATCCTGGAGTTAAAACCAGTCGATAGAGGCATTAACGACCACTGGTACGGGCAAGGCCTGCCATACAAACCCTACGACTTTCGTGAAGGCACATATATATTTCGAGGTCCCCACGCAGGAGGCCACCATTCTCAGATTGCATCACAACACCACCAAAGGAGATCCACCACCATAGTTCATCCTCTCCACCCTCCATCCTCTCCATAGCCATAACCATTAGCTTTTACTTGAGATCTCCTTGTGATTTGGCGACCATTGTAAGAATATTTGATTTCAATCTAAGTATTTTTCAAATGTTTTTATCCTTGATATTATTGTTATGAGTGAGTAGTCCTCAAGTGTTGCACGTTGGGGTGAAATCTCGCAACGATTATGTGCATCTAATCCATGGGAGTATTGTGTGTTGATTGAATAAAGATTGGTATCTTTGTTTCTTTGTCTTTTGTCTCGATCTATGGACTTGTAGGTACCCAAGATCCTAGAGATCGATAAAGGTTTGAGGTGAGATACTTGGTGAATGGTGATCTCATAGGAAACCCAGTGAAAAAAGGGGAGTATGGTCTTAGTTTAGCGATCCATTTGGGAACAACAACAACAACATCACTTCGTCCTAAGGCTTTGATCAGTATTTTCACTTAATAATTGTTGTAAGCCCAGTGCTCTGTGGTTACAATGGTTGGATCAAAAGACTATTGCTATGTGTGTGACTCACAGGGGATCTAGTATATCGAGATATGTTACCCACAAATTTTATCTTTGTTAAATCATTACACATAAATATGTGTATTACTATCTTTATCCCATATGTTGTGCAGTTGCAGGTGAATCTTCAACCCTGGCCTATCTCCATCCATTGAAACAACCTACAAACCAAAGTAAACTAGAATGGTTCGGTGAATGAAGGTAAAACGAAGAAACAAGTCTTGTAGATGTGCCTTATTATTTTCCTTTTAGCATTGTTTTCCAAGGATTCGATTAAACCTAGGTCTACTAGGGAAAAAGCTACTATACTACATCCGTAAATCTGGATCAAAGGTATCAACCCTTTTTCTAGCGCCATTGTCGGGGAAGCAATTCGCAATCCTAGTGAGGTCACTAGAGACCTTGTTTTTAGTTTTATTTTTGTTTGTAGTTTATTTCTTGTTATTAATTTACTTTTTGTTATCAATTGAAAATCCAAAAAATAGCTATTTTTTTATTTGTTTCTCTCATATCAAAAACACCAAAAATAAAAGAGCCATGGCTTAAAAGAAACTTGGGGAGTATGCTACTTCCACTAATGAATTTATTCGTGCACCTATTACGCAGCCCGTTGTTGATGCGGAAACTTGTGAAATTAAACCTAACCTTTTGAGTTTGGTTCAATAGAATTAATTTGGAGGCTCATATGTTGAGGACTCAGGTTTTCACCTAAATACTTTTACTGAGATTTGCGATATGATGCGCATAAAATATATTGACCCAAATGCGGTTAAATTACATTATTCTATTTCTCTCTAAGAGGAAAGGATAAAGACTAGTTGCTAGCTTTGCCTAAAGGTACTATTAAATATTGGGAGGAATGCACCAATCTTTTTATGACAATTTTTCCCCTCCAGCTAAGACTATGCAGCTAAGGTCCAACATGACAAGCTTTAGAAAAGAAAACCGCGAGCCACTAGCGCTTGTTTGGAAAAGGATGAAAGAAGCCATAATGAACTGTCCTAGTCATGGGATGGAAGAATGGCTTATATTACATTTCTATACCTATATATACTTACTAATAATAAAGGACGAAGTGTTTCTTGTGGTCCAACACTTTTTTTTGATCCTTCCACCCTCCCACCAATCTACATTTAACGTAACAATGACATTATACCGGTTTTGATCAGGCGAACTGTGTCCAATCGGGCTAACTTTTTTTTGAGAACTCACACCCACTTTATTCATTCGTCATATAGTTATTACAAACACCTTCAGGTGGAGCTAAGAACCACACATGGCGCCCGGTATCTCGAGCAATCGAACCTCTTGCCAGCCTGTGTGCGTCGCCGTTGGACCTTCTTCCTTCATGCATGAACTCAACGGTAACAAAGTCACCCGCCCGAGCTTGTAGTTCCTTCATGATGTGGCCATATGAACCCCATCCTTCACCCTCCAAACTCTTGATCACATTTAGGCAATCGGATGCAACTCTAAATTTTGTCAAGAGGAGATCTGATGCAAGATCCAGTCCTTCTCGGCACGCCAACGCCTCCAGCACCTCTGGATCAGAGTAACCCTGAATAACCACCACCGATGCGCCCAAGAAAGCCCCCTCCGTTGAGCGGGAAACCGCCGCCAAGGCACCGTGTCCAGTGTTTTTGGACAAGGCCGCATCAACATTTATCTTTGACATCCCCGCTGGTGGTGCAATCCACTTCGGATCTGCCGCCTTACTAGCCCGGGTCACCATAGGTTCTGAGTTATTGATATTCAGATCACTCAAAAATCTCTACACAAAGCAATGCATGGATAATGGGCTTTGGTATTCCCCTTCATGAATAATTCTCCTTCGGGCGTACGAGAGTTCCCAGAGAGTCACCACTACCCTGGTTGATTCTTCCTTTGACAGATCATTAAGCACCGAATTGAGCCACGCTCGAGCGTGAGGTTCTTGAAGATTTATGACATAATCATTCAGTTCTTCCGGTGCCAAAGCCCATGCACTTCTTGCTTGATGACATTCCACCAAAGAATGTCTCCAAGAGTCTTGCTCCCCACAGACAACACAAGTACTATGTTTAGCCATGTTTCGGTGGTTTAACACATCTCTGGTAGGTAGTGATTGTCTCGCCAATATCCACAAAATACCTTTAGTTTAGATGGAACCTTGACCCTCCACAGAGAGGTCCAACTCTTCTCTTCCTCCTTAATATTCGATGAAGAAGTTGTCCCGTCCAGCCATGCAGTTCGGTTCTCCCTAGTCTGCACCAGTAGTTTGTAGGCCGATTTGACGGAAAAAATCCCCTTCCGATCATAATGCCAAGCCCAGAAAACAGTCTGTCTCTGGGTACTCAATGGAATATTCTCAATGATCTCATAATCCATCGGTAAGAATGCTTCATGCAGCAGGTTCCTATTCCAAGACATAGTAGACTGATCGATCAGTTCGCTCACAAGGATGGGTGGTTCCTGGGTGTTAGCATCCATAATGCATGTGACCGGCCGTAGCAAGCCGTCTCTCGGAATCTAATTTGAACTCCAAATTTTAGTGTCCTCTCCAGTACCAATTCTTTTAATCACTCCTAGCTTCAGCACCTGACGGCCATCAAGAATTGATCGCCAAATCTTAGAGGGCAACACCCCTAGCTCCGCCTCCAGGAAATCCTCGTTAGGGAAATACATGGCTTTGAGAATCCGTGCACTCAAGGAACTCGGTTCCTGTAGTAGCCTCCAAGCTTGCTTGGCCAGTAAAGCTAGGTTAAACAACTCAATATCGCGGAAACCTAATCCACCCATATGTTTCGGCTATGTCATATCCTCCCACGCCACCCAACAGGTGCACCATTTCCCTTCCTTACATCCCCACCAGAAATTCCACGGCAGGCTGTTTATATGTTCACAAAGCCCCCTAGGCAATCTGAAGCATGCGATGGAATAGGTGGGTATCGCCTGTGCTACTGCTTTAATCAGCCTCCTTGCCCGCCATTGAGATTAATAACTCCAGCCACCCCTGGACCCTCTTCCAAACTCGATCTTTTAAATATTTAAACACGCCATTGATAGAGGTGCCCACATCAGATGGCATACCCAAGTACCTCTCACTAAGAGTAACATTATGGATGTCGAGACAATCCATTATTTCTTGCCTCAATGAATCCTGACAACCTTTAGCAAAGTGTATTGAAGATTTATCCAAATTCACCCACTAACCCGAAGCACTATAGTAGATCTGCAGAATATTATTAGTCTCTTGTGAACTCTCCCTATTTGCTCTGAAAAACAACAGGCTGTCGTCTGCAAAGAGTAAATGGCTAACCATCGGAGCTTATGGGGCCACCTTTATCCCACTTAAGCTTGACGACTCCACTCTTGACTTTAACAGGCACGAAAGACCCTCTACTGCCAGCAAAAACAAGTAAGGGGAGATGGGATCTCCCTGGCGAATCCCCCTCGATGGTGAAAAGTCGTCTAGGTGCTCACCATTAAAGAGAACTGAGAAAGAGACAGTAGTGACAAGCCACATCACCGTCTCCACCCATAACTGATGAAATCCCAACCACAACATGATGGCTCGTAGATAGTCCCACTCTACTCGGTCATAGGCCTTCTTCAATCTAGCTTGAGCGCACAACACCTCAAAATTTTGGCTCGCTTGCGCTTCATGAAGTGCAAACACTCGAAAGCTGAAATAATTTTGTCTATTATCAAACGTTCAGGTACAAAGGATGATTGCTCTTCTGAAATAATTTGAGGTAAAATAGTCTTCAGTCTATTAGCAGCCACCTTCGATGCAATTTTGTACAAAACATTGCACAAGCTAATTGGGCGAAATTGTCCCAACTCCTCCAGGTTAGCCACCTTCGGTATTAGCACAATAAAGGTCTTGTTGATCACCGATGGGTCGTCCTCCCTTTGAAGAATTCGTAGCACTACCGAAGTCACTTCGCTACCACACACTTCCTAATGGCGCTGAAAAAAGTGTACGGGAAAACAATCCAGCCCTGGCACTTTTGTAGGAAACATCTGAAACAATGCTTCCTTCACCTCCTTTTCCACAAAAGGCTTCAACAGACCGTCATTCATCTCAGGAGTAACTTTGATCGGTATGGTACCAAGGACCGCCTCCATATTGTGTGTTCCTTCTGACCGGTAAAGATCCTTGTAAAACCTTGTAGTCATCCTCCCCGGCTCCTTTACATCCTCAACAACTGTACCATCAGAGTTTTTGAGCCGGCTGATTTTTTATTCTTTCTTCGTTGGCTTGCTCGCATATGGAAAAAAATTGTGTTCTTATCGTCTGCCTTTAGCCATTGAACCCGGGATCGCTTCTGCCACATAACTTCCTCTCTATGGTTTATCTCCACTATCCGATCGGTTACCTTGATTTCAGCATGCGAAGGCCCCATCCGGTTCGGATCGGCCTGTAACTTTTCTAGATCCCCCTTAAGATGCTTTAGCTGAAGTCTAACTTGGCCAAAAGAATTCCGGCCCCACCCCTACAGCTGGCCGACCATGTCTGTCAGTTTCTGCTGTAGTTCCAGAGATGTGGTCACAGCTCCTGCCTCCTGCCAAGCCTGCTGCATCATTGGAGGAAAGTCAGCGTGAGTTTCCCACATAAGTTCATACCTGAACCTTCCTTGCATGTTCCTCCCTGCCCTTGGATCCGCTTGCTGATTCCAATGCAAGAGAATCGGTCCATGGTTCGATGAGGCAGCCACTAAGTTTTCAAGGGTTGCATTTGGGAACCTGGCACACCAGTCCGCCGTGGCCAGCGCCCGGTCTAGGCGAACCTGGCAATAGGATCCCCCCACCACCTTCTTCTCATACGTCCACCACCGTCCTTCAAAACCTAGGTCACGAAGTCCACATACATCCACCATCTCTCGGAACCTAGCGATTTGCGCCAAACTACGCTCTTGCACCCCTTCATGCTCTGGTTGATGTAAAACTTTATTGAAGTCACCAATGCACATCCAAGGAAGAGAATTTGATGACTTAATAAACTTCAACATGTCCTAAGTTTTGAACCGCAAATGTGTCTGTGCCTCCCCATAAACACACATAAGTCTCCACGGCTCGCCTCCGCTCTCCGTGACAATTGCGTCTATATGATACTGTGAATACGGTAAAATTTCCACCCTTGTTTCATTATTCCAAAAAATTACAATACCACCCTTCCGCCCAGCACTACTGACCGCAAAGGAGTTATCATAACCTAAAGTACCTCTTAAACCTTCTGCCCATGCTCTATGAACCTAAGTTTCGACAACACAGAGCACAGTAGGGGCATACGCCTTCACGAAATCACGAAGTTCCTTCACGGTCGCCGCGGTGCCCACACCACGGCCGTTCCAGCTTGCGCAACTCATTGCTACGGGCGGCGCTCCGAACCGGAGCCCGCCTCAAGATTTGCTTGAGCACTGAGATCGCTTCCCCCTTTGACTATCCTCTTCTGCTTCTTGAGCTCCTTTGGTAGAATATACTCCGACGGGGGAGGAGGGATACCCACCCCGGCCGTAGAGTTGGCTTCAGCGTATGTTAGCTGCAGCTGCATCTTTGCCTTGGCCCTAGCCCCTTGCCGGCCATTTCCTTCTTCTACCGATTTCATGGGGCTGGTCGTCGTGTCCACCAGCTCACTCTCCTTCCCCCCTCGAGCCCAGCATCACCCGAGGTCCTCTACCTCGAACTATTTTCCACCATCGCCATATGTTTTTCCTTCCACACTCCTTCACGTCCTCCACCACGAGCGCCAGCGGCCTGACCGCGGCCACTGCCAAAGGATCGCCCCCCCCCGTCCGACCACCAGAGCAACCTCCAAACCCCTCGCGCGGCCATGCTTCCAGCCCTACCTCGACCCCTTCCCAGTCCATCTCTCTCCCTTGCAAACCCGGCACGCACACGTGGTGTCTCCGGGTGCCAGGTAGCCATCGGTGCTAACATGCAGTCTCCAAACTAAAGCTCTTCTTTAGAGAATTCTCCCGATCCACACTCCAGCACCGAATGACCCATCATACCGCAGTGATCACAAAACTTCGGAGCCTTCTCAAACAACACTTGCATGAAGATGCTACCACATCCTTCCGGTGACAGGCTCACCACTCGCATCAGTGGTCTCTCTGAATCAAGATTGACTCGGACTCTATGGAATTCTCCACACCCAAAGGAAACCACCTGCATCTCCACCTTGAACACCTCCCCCACCTTCGAGGCCAATTGCCTAAGGATTGCTTCAGTTTGGTATAGAGGTGGAATTTTATGGATCTGAATCCAAGCTTGGACCTTCCTCGGGATCACCGATGGTGTAGTTGTCGTGCCATCATACTCTTCCACCATCAGAGCACAATCCCGAAACAGCCACGGACCCTCCTCCATGATCCTCTTCCAATCTCCCAGACAGTGTGCCTTTATTGTGAACAAATTCCTCTCCGTAGCCCGGAAAGTAACCTCCCTGCATGTGTTCCAAGCAGCCATCATCGTCCGCCTCAACGACTCCTCGCTGAAACTCTTCCTCGTCAGCAGCTTCCCAACGGCCCTCCACTTGACCTCCGGCAAGCTCCCCCGGTCTTCCTTGCCCAAGAAAACACCCTCCTTCTCCACATCGCTCAGCTTCAGACTCTGGAGGAGGTCCTCCATGCTCGCCCCCTTCCAAACTCCAGACGGATCCGCCGCCATCAACCACTCCTCAGAAAAACCGATCTACCGCCAGCCAAAAACGCACCGCTGCCCGCCAAGGCCGGGTGGTTGTGCAAGACAACCCCTTGATCAGCCCGAGCAGGAGCAACAATGACGATCGCGGCGTAGATCGGTGTCTAGAACCTCGCTGACGAAGGATCGCCGCCGAGTCGCCCTAACCCTAGAAAACTAGGTCTCACTGTTCAATGGCTGATGCACTTTTTCATCCATTGACTTACCAATGCCATTATACTGGTTTTGATCGGCGAACTGTGTCCAAAGGCCGATGGGCCTTTTCATCCATTGACTTGGCCACTGACCGCTCCCTCCGAATTTTGAATCTGTATGAATTATTGAGAGCATTGAATAGTCCCACCTTGCTCCTTTCTACCGAATCCCACCTGCTCATATACTTCTCAAGGTTCCTGGAATCAGCAAGCTCTGGTTGTTAATCTGATAGTATGCAACAACACCATTGATTGACGGGACGAGGTCCCTGGAAGGGGAGTCTCACACTATGACAATAACCACAAGCACACCGTTAGGGAACCAAGACGACCACCCACATGAAAACGGCCGGCGAGACGGGGTGGTGGTGGCGCGCGGCGAGCATCGAAGAGGGGCGGGGCCTGTCCTATGTGCGGGTGGCGGCGACCTAGGGTGGTGCGACCAGTGGGGTCGGGGTACAGGGGCTCGATGGGACGCGCGGTGTCATGTCCTCACATCCTGATCAGGTGATGACGGACACAGTGATCGACCCAGGTTAAGCTAGAGAATGAATTAGGTGTTGTCGTGCGGGAAATTGGTTCTAATGAGCTGCGTGTGTGGTGGACCCCAAGCGTCAGGGGTGAGGCATTGTGATAAGCCTCTGTAACGCTCAGGTGGAGCTATGATTGAATTAATAGAAGACTAGTTGAAGGCCCGTGCGTTGCCACGGGTCATCAAGTTTATGCGTCATGACGTGTAGAATATGACAAATTTTAATTAGCATTTTTCAAAGGCAAACAATGAGGATAACAACAACAACAACAACAACAACATTTGGATCTCTCTAGTTAAACATAGAATAAATAATAAATATTCTTATACTATAGAATATTTTCTTGGCTAAATGTGTAAATACCAAAAAATACAACTACTCTTTCCTGTATGCAACTGAAATGCATAATACACGAACTGCAAGATGACCTGATTGTACATCCTCCTAGAAAGAAAATTAATACAGTAGCAGGATCAATTTGTCCGAAACAAAATATCAAAATATATGAACATTGAAGCCTAAACTTAGTCTTGCATCCTATATATATCTTCATAGCACATCAAAGCACATCGCTTCCACTTCCTCTGCCTCGAAGTATCCTGAGGTCCACACCTAAAGGCATATACATATTAATCAGATGCATCTAAATGTTGACGACACTTTTTGACATTTGAACAACTTGCCCCATAGTGGTCTACTACACCTGAAAAAATTATGAGCAGTATATGTTCTAAGCACAAATAATTATTACCTAGTAGTAGTACGAATCGGATCTCAGCATGAGCTTCTCAATCTTCATCTCCACTGTGCTTAGGTCGTCGACATGTGACTTCTACTGCAGTTCAAAGTCTTTCTCCTTTTACAACTGCATCACGTAAGCAAGAACAAAATCCAAAAATCTGTAACAATAGCCAAAAGATATTCTACGCTTGAGTTATACACACAGTAGTTGACGTTTCTCTCTTTAAAAGAAAAATAAATGTGTCATCTTATTTCGTCATTTTACCCAAAACTTGAAGTTGCAGTTCAAGCTTCATGAGGTCAAAATGCATGCGTTCTTTGCAGTAAAATAAGTATAAATAGAAATGTATACTGCAGTTGTAGTGCTGTATACTTAAGTCTTAATGCTGCAACCCAAAGATATTTCATCACTTGCAGGAAAAAGAGTTCACCAGCAGATGTATGTATCGATCTAATATAGATTGTTGCCCTACTTAATCCAATTCTGAAGCATCCCAAGATCTTACTGTCTATAATTTAACTTGCAGAATATTCTCATCCACTACGTAGCAGTATAAATCATGCATTGGATTCTTAATATGCGAGTTGAAATACATTTGCTTTGCTCTTTAATAGTTTTGAGTGACTTTATTTAGACTTGTAAAGTTTAGGGGAAATAACCATGCCAAGTCAAATCTGGGATGACTAATTAAACATGCAATGGGTTATTCTATGTTATTGCAGTTTGTAACCCTGCTCTTCAGTAGAAGATGAACATGTCATCATTATTTGGTAAACAAAATTGACATCAAGCACTTTACCTTTGTCCTAATAATGTTACTTATGTAGAAGTTACATTGGTTATGTTAATGTTTCTTGCCAAAGGTAACGGTGTTGTTTGTTTCAAAAAGTAGTTACTCACAACAGGAAGAAAAAGAAAACATCAGATCAGTGTTCATTCCAAGGTGAAAGATAGGGTGTGGAATATCATGGTGAATGAGCAGTCAGAAATCAGCAGCAACACAAAATAAGCATGGTGAACTCATAATATCTTTTAGATAGATGCACTCATAACTCGAGGCATGGAATAAGTTTATAAGTGACCAGCAAAGAACTTACTACTGAAATACCCAGACGGAAAGTTGATAATGGACAACATTGAAGTTGACCTCTGAGAATCCATGCATTTGAATGGATAGGCTCTGCACTTTTAGAAGTACGCTCAATTCAAAAAATATAACCGACATCACTTTTTTTTATGTTGTTCTACTTTATCTAGAACTTGGCACACTGAAGACGCTCGGCCTCTTGAGCAACCTAAGGCCTCAATGGCATGAGTAAACTCCTTTCTAAATCTCAGCCTACTTATGAACACATTGTCGAGGGCAATGTTAAATATTATTATCGTTTCTGTCAGTATCTTCGTGATCTCCTTGCTCACCGTCTGAAATTGGTGGGGAAAAGAACTTTGGTTTTATGTATACTTGTTTAAACCTCATAAGGAAACTATAAAGTTCAGCGAACAGAGCTTCAGTTGAAAAAATGAGACACTATAAGCCTTATTCATATGCAGTATGCAAGAAAAATGTTCTTACCAGTTTTTAATCGTGCAACAACATGCAATACATGTGTAGAAAACAAAGATATACAAAACGAAAGTAGTCATGGAATGAGAGAGACTTCTTAAACTTGGACATTTCTTCTATCCCGTAGCCAAACTTGTCAGTTGCTGTTCCGTCACCCATTGAACCTGATACGTATATGTCGACGCCCGGACAGGGACAAGACGGAGCAAAAAAGAAAAGCAAAACATCAGCGTATTTACCTTCACCGAGACTGTGGGCGTCTCGTGTAGAGCTGGGTCATCCAAGTCGCATGTGCGGGGGCTGGAGCTCCAGGGTCGAGGCGTCGACGGACGGCTCGAGGGCAGAGTATACGTGCTCGGGGCAGCAACGTCTCAGCCATCGCAGAGGGGTTGAGCAGATCGAGCCAGGGCATGGGGCGAGTTATGGAGGGGATATTGTGACCGCTTTGGTGGCAGCGGCTTGGGACGGTCACGAGCTGACGGCGGCAGCAAATGCAGAAGGCCGCGGCAACCAAATCGGAGCTGTCAGAGACGGGGTCTCGACCGTGGGAGGGCCCCGAGAGGGAGCACCCCGAGATCAGAGGCGGTGGATCTGCGACGGACAATCCCGTTACTCCCGCTGGAGGAGGTAGGTGGCACTGCTGGCCAGAGATCGAGCGGTTGTGACCAGTTGGTGAAGAATCCAATCGAGGTTTGGTCGTGTGGGGGAAAGGAGGGCAGCGATGAGAAAAAAACATGAACCGGGTTTTCCACTAATCCATGGCACAGGTGGGTAATTCCTTATTCCGCGCAGGGGCAAACTCGTCAAAATAAAGGCAGACGGAAATTTTCCTGCACGACGAACGTACGGTTACGTAAATTAGTAGATAGATTCCTGAACTCTCATCTCTTTCTCTGATCTCTCACCCCTCTTCTATGTGATTTGTATCCTCATCCCCTAGCTACCTACCGACGATTGTGAGACCCCTCTCTTGGGTCCTCACAATTTGGTATCAGAGCCTAGACTCGTCTGTTGCGCTCGTCAAATCTCGAGTTCGATCTGTAACATCCACCGCGAAAGGTGCAGCTCGACCTGGGTTTAGCAGCTCGAAATCCTGAGCGGGGTTAGATCGAATCAGAGTTGAGCCACGGCGCCGTCTAAGCCCTCTGCCGCTACTCGTCAGATCCTGAGCATGATAGGAGACAGTTCTGAGCAGATTTAGGCGAGATTGGGGGATTTACTCTCTCGTGTTGATTCCATGGCAGTCTAGGTCACCAACCTTGGCAAGCAGCTGGAGACGACACAAGAGAGTGTCGATGAGGTGCGGATGAAGCAGCGCGAGGTGGAGAAGCGGGATCAACCACCACCGCCTATTCCTCCAGTACCTGACGGGGGTCATGCGGGGACCTCGTGGACAGCACCAAGGTTGGCCAATTTGGTTCCACCGGTCTTCAGTTCGCCGGCGGGAGTTCACGAGGGGGTTCGCACGGAGACGGATGAGATGCCTACTACAGGAAATCTACGACGTGAGTATCATTCAACAATCAACACCTCATCCTCCTAGGGAATTTTTTGCAAGCCACCTAAACATGATTTTCCCAAGTTTGATGGAACTCATCCGCACATGTGGTTTGATTTGTGCCACGCTTACTTTGAGATGTATTCTATCCCTCGCCATCAATGGTTGCCGGTGGCTTCTCTGTATTTTTTCGGGCATGCGGCTCTTTGGTGGCAGGCATATAAGAGGTGTCACGCGGTGATGAACTGGGAGGTGCTATGTGCAGCAATTGTCGAGGAATTTGGGCAGGACGAGTATGATATACAAATATCCAAGTTGCATCACCTTCGTCAGACTAGTACCGTGCTGGAGTATTGGATAGCATTTGAGACGATCATGTATCAGTTGATTTCCCCGGATCCTTCATTGAACACTAAATTCTTTGTGTCTCAGTTTGTTATAGGTTTGAAGGATGAGCTTCGCACAGCTATGCGTCTGCAGGCACCCTCTAGTGTGACACATGCAGTATCTCTGGCTCGCATTCAGGAAGAAGAATTCGAGTTGCATCGTCCTCGTCAAAGAGTGATTCCTTCAGGCAAGTCTCCAGTGACTTCTCTCACTAATTCGTCATCCATAGCTGCGTCAGCTTCTGGTACAAAATGCAATGCTGATGATTATGGGCGAGAATGTCAGTCGAGAGACTACCGCAGAGCTAATGGACTCTGTTTCCGTTGCGGCGATAAATACAACAAGGATCATCAGTGTAAGAAACCTATGCAGCTGTTGACAATACACTTGGGAGAGTTTGGTGAGGTGTTCACTGAAGACATTGTTCAGGCTCTAGAATTGCTGAATGAACCTGAATCTGACACAGGTACGGTTCAGTGTTGTCATCTATCCTTGCAGGCTGTTTCTGGAGGTGAGGCTAATGATACTATTCATTTGCGAGCTCAAGTGGGGAATCAGGTTATGATTACCTTGATCGATTCTGGTAGTAGTCACAGTTTCATCAACACTGAATTTGCTCGTCTCGCTAACTATTCGATTACTGCCACAACCACAACTCAGGTGAAGATGGCAAATGGCAGTTTGGTTTGTTGCGATAAGCAAGTATGTGCTCTTCCCTGGTCAACACAAGGTTACACTTTCCACACTGATATGCGTGTGTTGGAATTAGGTGGCTATGCTGCAGTGCTTGGAATGGATTGGCTCCAGAGTTACAGTCCTATGACTATTGACTGGATTGACAAATCTTTGAAGATTCCTCACAATGGTTCTGAAGCCCACTTGCAGGGGATTCGGTCTTCCTCTATGACCTTATCTTCAATGACAGTGGAGGAATTACGCAATGCCCATGCTGGTAATGATATTTGGGCGCTGGCAGTGGTTGAGTTAGATGCAACACAACCTGAAGCTTCACCATCAGCAGTTGTGCCACCTGATCTGGCAGAATTATTAACTGAATTCAAGGATGTGTTTGCTACTCCGTCTAGCTTACCTCCCCATCGTGTATATGATCATGCAGTATCTTTGGAAGCTCAACATGCACCAATTAACTGACGCCCTTATCGACACTCTCCTTTTCAAAAGGATGAGATCGAACGGCAAGTCTCAAAGATGCTCAAGGCAGGGATTGTCACACCTAGCATGAGTCCTTACGCCTCGCCAGTTCTGTTGGTCAAGACGAAGGACGGAGAGTGGAGGTTCTGTGTTGATTATCGCCGGTTGAATTTTCACACTATTAAGAACAAATTTCCACTACCAATTGTCGATGAGTTACTTGACAAACTCGCTGGTGCACAATTTTTCTCAAAGCTGGACCTACGCGCTGGTTATCATCAAATCCGGATGCGCGAGTCTGATGAGGAGAAGACTACCTTCAAAACCCACTCCGGCCACTTTCAATTTCGTGTGATGCCCTTCGAGTTGATCAACTCACCAGCCACGTTCCAGTGTTTAATGAATTCAATCTTCTCAGACCAAATTTGCAAGTTTGTGATTATGTTTCTGGACGATATTCTGGTTTACAGTCGTTCTTGGCCCGAACATCTTGCACATCTGCGAATGGTGCTTATTACACTCCGTGATCATCAACTTTTTGCAAAAATGTCAAAGTGTTCTTTCGCACAGGATAATATCTCATATCTAGGGCATATTATTTCACGAAAGGGTGTGGCTACGGATCCAGAGAATACACGGGTAATGGAGCAGTGGCCTGTTCCAACTTCTTCTATAGAGTTGCGCGGTTTTCTTGGCTTAACCGGCTATTACCATAAATTTGTGTCGGGTTATGGAATTCTTGCAAAGCCGCTGACTCTGTTGCTTACAAAAAAAGGGATTTCATTGGTCTGAGCAGGCAGATCAAGCTTTCAATCAACTGAAGCGTGCCATGATTTCTACCCTTGTCTTGGTATTGCCGGATTTTGCATTGCCATTTACAGTGGAGACAGACGCGTGGGACACAGGCATTGGGGCCGTGTTGACCCAAAACAACCATCCCATAGCTTACTTGAGCAAGGCTCTGGACGTCAACAATCGCAAACTTTCAGTGTATGAGAAGGAATTTCTCGCAGTTATGATGGCAGTTGACAGGTGGCGACCATACTTACAGCGTGGTTCTTTCACAATACTGACAGACCATAAAAGCCTGGTTAATTTACAAGATCAGAAACTTGGTACAGATCTGCAGCGCAAGGCAATGGCTAAAATGGTTGGATTACAATTCCATATAAAATACAAGGAAGGAGTAGACAATGGCGCCGCCGATTCACTGTCAGTTGGAGAGGGTTAATCAATGCTTGGAGCAATATTTGCATTGTGCTACACATGACAGCCCAACAAAATGGCGCAAGTGGCTGCCGATGGCAGAGTTTTGGTATAATTCTTCCTTCCATACTTCTCTCGGGTGTTCCCCCTTTCAAGCTTTGTACGGCATGGAGCCCAACTTTGGAGCCATGCCGAACTTGGGTACAGCTGAAGGGGATACCATTGCTGATGTGGCTGGTGAGCGCCAAGCGTTCCAAGATCTACTTCGTGCTCATTTGCTTCATGCTCAGGTCCGTATCAAGAATCAAGCCGATAAACACCGTTCTGATAGACATTTTCAGATTGGGGAAGAGGTGTTGTTGAAACTCCAACCTTATGTCCAACATTCGGTGGTGCATCGTCCATCAGCTAAAATGGCACTCAAGTTTTATGGTCCCTATAAGGTGCTGGCTCGTGTGGGTGCTACAACTTACAAGATTGCTCTGCCAACTGAAAGTAAGATCCACCATGTATTTCACATTTCCCAGTTGAAGCCATTTACACCCAACTACAACCCTGTGTTCTCTGAGTTGCCTCCGGTTGTGGATTTCTCTGCTAGCTCTTTTGTGCCGTAATGCATTCTGGATCGCCGTATGATCAAGAAGGACAATGTTGCGGTGCCACAAATCAAGGTTCAGTGGTCCTCCTTGTCATCAGATAGTGCTACATGGGAAGATTATTATGTCTTGCGCAAGCATTTTCTGGATGCAGTTATCTGGAATGGGGCTTCAGCTCGAGAGGGGGAAAGTGTCACGTCCTCACATCCTAATCAGGTGATGACGGACACGGTGATTGACCCAGGTTAAGCTGGAGAATGAATTAGGTGTTGCCGTGCGGGAAATTGGTTCTAATGAGCTGCGTGTGTGGTGGACCCCAAGCGTCAGGGGTGAGGCATTGTTATAAGCCTCTGTAACGCTCAGGTGGAGCTATGATTGAATTAATAGAAGATTCCTGAACTCTCATCTCTTTCTCTGATCTCTCACCCCTCTTCTCTATGATTTGTATCCTCATCCCCTAGCTACCTACCTACGATTGTGAGACCCCTCTCGTGGGTCCTCACACGAGGGCGGCGGGGGACTTGCTCGTGACGGCGCGGGCGATGGGCGAGCTCGCAGGGTGCGGCCGTGAGTGTGGGGAGGCAGCGGCCGGGTGTGGCGGCACACAGAGGAGGCGCTCGACACGGAGGGGTGAGGTCGCTAGCGGCGGCGAGGTTGCTCGAGAAGGAGGGACCGAGGTGAGTGGGATCGACGGCGGCGAGCACGGCGGCGGCTCACTCAGCGGGACAACGGCATTGGAGAAGCTCCCAGGGGCGGCGGGACTCGCGCAGATCGAGTAGACGGGACGGGGGAGCGGGGCTCTGCGGGGGCCAGGTGAGGACGAGGGGGCAAGGAAATCGAGGAAGAGCGACGAGCGGGTGGGGGGCCCGGGAGGGTGAGCGATGTTGCGCGGGCGCGTTACAAAATTAACTTGTTGGTTCATGGACTTTGAGCCTCGCTAATTATTTCCCGTCCTTAAATCGAGTATAAAATAATACTTATGAAAAAGAAAATTTAGTCAAGCACCCCATCCTCCGATGGAAGCCGCTAACCAAAGGCGCTAAAATAGGATCCTTTTTTCTTTTTTTTCCAAACTTGTGGTGAATAGATAATTTGATAACTGTAGAGGGCTGTTTCTATTTTTTTTGTTGATTGACATAGATGGAGAGAAAATTAAGAAAATAGGTATTGTTGGAATTCGAAGAGGGAGACATATGGAAGCCATTCAAGTCTGCTGGAAAAATAACAGAGAATGTTTTTGGAGAGCATCTTCAAACAAGGATATTATATGGAGGAATGGACCCATAGCAACGCATATACATCTTTCATATGAAGTTTATAGTAGATCAAATTTAAATAATTAAAGATAAGAGCAAAATTAGGCCACGTATATGTGGGCAATCGATATTCCTGCAAAATTTGGTTGTGCTGAATATTTCTCTTTTTTTCTGGTGGAACGCACGGTCACTTCTGCTATATACAGAAAAGAGTGATGGTTAGTTTGTCTCTGACTTTAGCTATGGGGCCATCCTAGCGGGCCATGACATTTAGGACACCGAAACAGTTTGAATTGTTTCGTTTTGGGTGTGAGGAGGACCCGATTCGGATTGGATGTCCTCCCCTGTCAGCGGATGTGTCCAAAACGACGCCCCATTTCTCCCTCCGTTTCGGGCATGTCTGGGCATTTCGCATGCGCGCCAAATCGGTTAGAGGCTATTTTTTAAGGTTTAATTAAATACATAAAATATGAACGAATAAATAGTGCAGTACACCATACAAATAGTTCAACCATTAAAGCAAGGTTGTGGATTATGAAAAGATGCCTATAGGAATCTCTAGAATGTAAAGTTGCATATGAACAATTATTTTGAGTGAATCCGTGAACAGGAAAGTGAAGCAACCCGTACATATGACATAATTGAATTGTCAATCTCGAACTTACTTTAGCCTAGAAATTTATACTGCATACAAGAAAACATGTACATTTTGAATTGCCTTCAAGCAACATGCGTAATACAAAAAGTATACCACACACAATACCGTTCCTCATAGATGCATCGAAGATTAGCGACATTTCTGCAAGCAACATGTCCAATTTAAATCACAAGTTGGTGATGATTATAAGATATGATAACCAAGACAACATTTTTTCTCTTCTGCAGCATCGTCCAGGCATTGTGCTAGTATTTTATAATGATCTTAACCCAATGTCTAAGTCTATGCTAGATACCATAGCTGGAGGGACCATCATGGGAAAGCAAGTGAGTGTTGCAAAGAAGTTACTTGATGATATGAAAAATAACCATGCCCAATAGCATGTAGAAAGATCCTCAAAAAAGGTGAATTCCATCATCGAGAAACATAATGAAGAGCTTACTTCAAAGGTAGATGAGTTACTTAATATTGTGAACGGTAAGGAAGATACCCAAATTAATGCAATCACTACCGATGCTAATGAAGTTAATTTTATAGCTCGTAATCCTTATAATCCTGCTTGGAAGAGTCAAAAATTTGGCTCAAACTTTCAAAACAATATTTTAATCCTATATGTGCTCCTTATAATAAAAATTATGATAACCATAGTGGAGAAAATCATGGCAATCTCTCTCTTGAAAATACTATTAGAACTTTCATGCAAGCTCAACCGAGCAAAATAATATGCTTATTAAAATTACGGAGAACCATGAGACTAGTACTGAAAAATTATCTAACCAAGTCATTGCAATTATAAATGATGTGCAGGCTCTACAAGAAAGAACCAAGACCGTGGAGGCACAATTGGGCAAAGTAGATGAGAGCCAAGCTCTCATACTTGCAAAATTTGCTGGAAAGCCCGAGTCAAACCCGGTGGAAGACCTCAAGATGACGAGGGCAAAAAATAAAGACGAGAAGCCTAAAGAGCTAGATTATAGCAATGTGTCATCACCGGATTGTACCGTGAAGATTTGTTGAAGATGATCACCGTCAAGAATACTGGTATAGAACAAGGTAACAATGATACATACCAACAATTTATAAAATATGTAGCATCTAAAGTTTGTGAACTAGAAATGGAGTATAAGAAACTAGCTGATAAGCTTCCAGCTAAGCTAGATGATATTTTTCAGCAAACTATTCAAATTGAAATTGGGGTTAATGAGATATCTGCTCTTTGTGATCTTGGTGCAAACGCCTCAACAATTTCCAAGAGCTTATTTGATAAGTTAAACTTAGGGCCATTTACAACAACTAAAACCAGACTCCATCTTGCTGATTCAACATATAAACAAGTTATTGGGATAAAATAAAATATAGTTGTTGAAATTAAAGGATGTCCCGCTCTTATTAATCTTGTTATAGTGGGCGTGCCTAAAGATCCCATAGCACCTATAATTTTAGGTAGGCCATTCCTAAGAGCTATCAAAGCTTTGATCAATTTACATGAAGGGAATATGAGAATAGGGCTACCATCTAGAGACCCTTTTATAGTCCACTTCCCTAGGAAGAAGAAGGCCAAGCCTAATGATGATGATGGTATAATCACTTTAAAAGCTAATTAATTTGGAGTGGGTGTCCCACTTGTTATAATGATCTTAACCCAATGTCTAAGTCTATGCTAGATACCGTAGCAGGAGGGACCATCATGGGAAAGCAAGTGAGTGTTGCAAAGAAGTTACTTGATGATATGAAAAATAACCATGCCCAATAGCATGTAGAAAGATCCTCAAAAAAGGTGAATTCCATTACCGAGGAACATAATGAAGAGCTTACTTCAAAGGTAGATGAGTTACTTAATATTGTGAAGGGTAAGGAAGATACCCAAATTAATGTAATCACTACCGATGCTAATGAAGTTAATTTTATAGCTCGTAATCCTTATAATCCTGCTTGGAAGAGTCAAAAGTTTGGCTCAAACTCTCAAAGCAATATTTTAATCCTATAGGTGCTCCTTATAATAAAAATAATGATAACCATAGTGGAGAAAATTATGGCAATCTCTCTCTTGAAAATAATATTAGAACTTTCATGCAAGCTCAACCGAGCAAAATAATATGCTTATTAAAATCACGGAGAACCATGAGACTAGTACTGAAAAATTATCTAACCAAGTCATTGCAACTATAAATGATGTGCAGGCTCTACAAGAAAAAACCAAGACCGTGGAGGCACAATTGGGCAAAGTAGATGAGAGCCAAGCTCTCATACTTGCAAAATTTGCTGGAAAGCCCGAGTCAAACCCGGTGGAAGACCTCAAGATGACGAGGGCAGAAAATAAAGACGAGAATCCTAAAGAGCTAGATTATAGCAATGTGCCATCATCGGATTGTACTGTGGAAGATTTGTTGAAGATGATCACCGTCAAGAATACTGGTATAGAACAAGGTAACAATGATACATACCAACAATTTATAAAATATGTAACATCTAAAGTTTGTGAACTAGAAATGGAGTATAAGAAACTAGCTGATAAGCTTCTAGCTAAGCTAGATGATATTTTTCAGCCAACTATTAAAATTGAAATTGGGGTTAATGAGATATCTGCTCTTTGTGATCTTGGTGCAAACGCCTCAACAATTTCCAAGAGCTTATTTGATAAGTTAAACTTAGGGCCATTTACAACAACTAAAACCAAACTCCATCTTGCTGATTCAACATATAAACAAGTTATTGGGATAAAATAAAATATAGTTGTTGAAATTAAAGGATGTCCCGCTCTTATTAATCTTGTTATAGTGGGCATGCCTAAATATCCCATAGAACCTATAATTTTAGGTAGGCCATTCCTAAGAGCTATCAAAGCTTTGGTCAATTTACATGAAGGGAATATGAGAATAGGGCTACCATCTAGAGACCCTTTTATAGTCCACTTCCCTAGGAAGAAGAAGGCCAAGCCTAATGATGATGATGGTATAATCACTTTAAAAGCTAATTAATTTGGAGTGGGTGTCCCACTTGCAAAGCCTAAATAATCACCATCTCGGTCAAGCTAATTGACCTTGGCTAGAAGCGCTTCATGAGAGGCAACCCATGTGAAATAAAATTTTAATCTTGTGTTAGTTTTGTCTTTGTTTTTTTATTTTTGTTTTAATAAAGAGTGTTCCAGAAGTTCCTTTGAAGAGAGGAGAAGAAATCAAGGTAATCCTTGATATATTATATTTGCTGAACACGTGGCCATAAGGTACTACTGTTTTTTATAAACTTTATTTGCTGTAATTTTGTTGTTGCTAAGATGTGCAAAGGCGCGTGAAGCTATAACTTAATTCTTTAAGTTTTCGAAGCTTACTGTGAGCTTAACAAGCACTGATACGATCGGAGGCGACCGTACCGCGCGACTGTACCACATCGCGGCGCAATAAAACACAAACTTCGATTTTTGTTGATGGACACAGAGGCCATAACGACCACTGGTATGACCGGAGTGGACCGTACCGTGCGCCCATACCGAGTGCACCGCCGGAGGGATCCTTCAACCCTACGGTAAGTCACTTGGTACGGGCGGGCTTCGGCCGTACCGCCCGCCCGTACCACATACTCGACCACGACATGAACCCCAGGGAGAGATAAACCTAAAATCCCTAATTCACAAATTTCTCTTTCTTTTTCCCCCAAATTTGAAACTACCTCCATTAGATTTTCAATGTTGTCCATTATATCTTCGATTTCTCGCACAAATCGATCTAAGGTATATTTCTCCTCCGATCCCCAGCATATCTGCACCAAAACCTTGCTCAATCTTTCACCATTATCAATCTAGACTTAGGTTTTGTTGTTGGGCTAATCTTGATTATGAGTATGCTTAGTTTTTTCTTTAGAGGAGATTGTTTTGTAAGAAGTGTAGAGTTATGCTATGTTTCTATTGGATAAATTTTTAATTAGCTTTATTTTTGTTTTAGATGAATACGAGGAGCTGTAAACGTGCAGTGGTTGCGGAACAAGCCGCACCACCCGTTGATACGCTAACCCTCGATTCATTTGGCATCGAGTTCACCGAGGAGTTTCATCTTACTCGTTTCAACTGTCTCAAACACCGAGAGATCAAGTCCACCAAGTGGGCGTGTCCTTACATCCTCAACCAACTGGGTACTCGTCATGATTTTGATTTCCTTTGCAACAATGTTGGTTTGTATCACTTTACTTTTTAGGACGTCGCCACATATCGTCGCTTGACACTTGAGTTCCTTATTACTTTGACGCATACGGTGAGTTCACACTATTGCTCTGATGAGCATATGCTAGGAGTTGATCGCATGAACTTCCGTCTTATGAACTGTGAGTATTCCTTGACACTCGACCAATGGGCTCATCATTTTGGGTTTGCCAACAACACCACTGACATATGCTCCACTACCTTTGTTCTTGATCCATCACCCTTGGACTACTTTTGTAGAATGAAAATCTGTGGAAACATTCCCAAGGGAAACCAAATTGATCATCCTGCTATTCGTTATTTATTCTATGTTATTGCTAACACCTTGTAGGCACGTGGTGGGTTTACTAGAGTCAATGAGGAGTATATGATGATCCTTGCAAGAGCTACTATTCCAGACTGTAATTTGATGCCAAATTTGGGCGCCCTTCTATTGTTCTATCTTAATCATCAAGCTCTTCGATCCCGTGGTCCCATATGTGTAGGAGGAGTTATCACCATTCTTGCACGTGCGCATCAAGTCAACATAGGTAATATCCAACTGTTGCCAGGAGACCGCCGTCTTGGTTTCTCTACTTTAAGAGCTTGTGGTATGATTTCTAAATCCAATGGTAGTTACTTTCTTGATATACCTGGAGTGGATCACTTGATCCCAGCTCCTTTGCCTAATGGTTTGCATTTTGATGGATGTTTGCATTTTGACACGCAGGTTGAAGCAAGACTACCCCAACAAGAAGAACCCATGGATGAAGAAGGAGAAGATGAAGAGGTAGAACAAGAAGCACCTGAACAAGATGAGCATCCACCGAATTACTACACCACCTATGATGATATTTATGCTCTCGAAGGAAGCATCCAGAATATGAGCAGCCACTCCATCAACCTTGGAGATGCTACTGCTAACCTCTCAACCCAATTCACCAATTGGAGCATCCAATGTAACTTGGGAGATTATCCACCACCACAATGAGCAACAAAAGGGCTTGCAAAAGCCTGAGCTTGGAGATGTGTCCCCCTTCATTTATATTTGTGTAATTATGAGGTTGTACTTCAACTCCTTTTGAGCTTTGAAACACTCGTGTTGGTTTGTTCCAACACTTCACTTTTTTTGTTTGCTTTCATTTTTTGTTTGTTTGTTTCTATTTGCTTAGTCCCTTGATTGTTTGCAAGTTTTTCTATTCTTTAATCCCCATCTTGAAAAACACAAAAAGTTTTTTCCTTTTATCCTTTTTCACAAAAATGGATTTGCCTATTTCCTCTTTGCTTCAATATTATTATGAGAGTGATTTTAACTTGAGTTTTTAAGGAATACATCCCCATAAGGAAGATAAATATGAAGTACTCACGAGAGGTATTTCCTATGTCTCCCACTTTAGAAGTTTGAATTGTTTAACATAGCTAGTTGGTTTACTAAGATGTTATTCTAGTGGGAGTAATTCAAAATTGTTAGAGTAAAGCTTTTTATTTGCATGAGTAAGTAGTTGTGGAATATTTTGCTCTAGTTCTTGTAGTTAACCGAGTCTTGCCTTGGAAATAATATTTCCAAACAAGAACAACAAGAAAAGTCTCAAATTTATGACTTGTTTGATGAATAATTATTTTAAGAGTATATCTTTGAAGATACTTAACCCCATAGATGTTTTGATAGACTTGACGACACTCTTGAAGGGAGTTGTTTGGTTGAAATTAAGTCTAGTGGTAATTGTGATTCATGCCAAAGCTAAACTTTTGGATCAAACTGTGATACTATTTTAAAAAGTTTATATGTTTTGATACACACCTTTGGATGCCAAGAACTCTGCTAGCCTACGAACGATCAATGATACAACCCCTGATTTCGGCTATGAGTTGACGACATGGGTGGAACTTGTCACCGTAATGGGCAAAAGTATTGGTACTCTTGAAGGCTATGCAAACCATTTATTAAAAGAATCACTCAATGATCCTTGAAGAAAAATAAAGATCTGCACTAACCAATCTTTGGCATGGTCTCATTACTAGTCCATGAATTTTATTGAAAGACAATGATTGAAATAGTAGTGTTTTGATAGTCTTGATTTACTAATGTGGGTGTCAATAAGACACTTCATTGTTATGCTACTTAGGACATGATCTCTCTTACTTAATTCTGCTACTATAAAATATTCGAGTGTTCCTTGGCAGACTGGGAGTTAACTAGAGGAATTGGATTGATTGTTACACTTCTAGTTGTTTCTACTTATATTAAATTCTACTTTGATTGTTTTGAGTTAACGAAGCTCGTATAGTATTCTTAGCATCTCTCTAACTTTGATGAGCTTTTCAAATGGAAGAAGTGCTGGACGCATATGACTACCAACCCTAAGTGAATTCATAATCTCGTTATTTCAGTTTAAACGTTGAGTTCTTTATGGTTTTGTCGTTTTCTTGCTCGAAGACGATCAAGGTTTGAGCTTTGGGGAAGTGGATGGCTGTGAAAATAGCCATCTTTCTCCATGTTTAAACTTTGTTTTTAGTTAAGTAATTTACCAAGAATCTCTCTAAAATTGCTACTAATGACTTGCAAAATTGTGCAATCCATTGTTTTGAATTGTGTTGTTTAGGAAATCATGCTTTTAAGCGAAATCTTGAGATAATCATGAAGATTTTGAGGAAGTCTACACGACCAAGCAATCCTGGAGTTAAAACCAATCGACATAAGACTTATCGACCACTGGTACGGTCATGGTCAGCCCGTATGGCCTACCCATACCATGTGGCATTGGCTTTGACTCGTCAAACCCTATGACTTTCGTGAAGGCACCTATATATTTCGAGGTCCCAGCCGCCGCGCAGGAGGCCGCCATTCTCATATTGCATCACAACACCACCAAAGCAGATCCACCACTGTAGTTCATCCTCTTCACCTCCATCCTCTTCATAGCCATAGCCATTAGCTTGTACATGATATCTCCTTGTGATTCAACGACCATTGTAAGAATATTTGATTTCAATCTAAGTATTTTGCAAATGTTTTCTATCCTTGATCTTCTTGTTATGAGTAAGTAGTCCTCACGGTCTGCAGGTTGGTATGAAACCTTGCAGCGATTATGTGCATCTAATTCATGGGAGTATTGTGTAGTGATTCAATACAGATTTGTATCTTTGTTTCTTTGTATCTTGTCTCGATCTATGGACTTGTAGGTACCTAAGATCCCAGATATCGATAAATTCTTGAGGTGAGCTACTCGGTGAGCGGCGATATCGTAGGAAACCTAGTGACAGAAAGGGGAGTATGGTCTTTGTTTAGAGATCCATTTGTGAACAACAGCAACATCACTTTTTAAGGTTTTTATCCATGTTTTCACTTAATAATTGTTGTAAGCCTGGTGGGCCAGGACAACGCCAACTCCCCACCCACAAACCCGACCACCACCACCGAGATCTAGTTCGGCTCCCACCGTGTCCTCCTCGACGCGCCCTTCATGCTCCCGGTGCACCACAACCTAGCTACCCCTCCCGCCGCCGCGACCACCAGAACCTACCCCATCATCCTCTCATCAGACGATGACTCCGCGCCCCTTTCTCAGCGGGCTGATGCGACCAGCAATGACGCCTACACCGGAGGGCAGGCCTTCATCATTCCACCTGGTGTTCGCACGATCAGCGTGACCATCTCACAAATCCCGCTGGCCGTGGAGGCTCTCGACGCTGATGCCACGGGCAGCATCCTGCTCGGGATCCTCGTGTCTCGCCCTGAGGCCGAATCATCCGCAGCAGCGGCTGCACGGACCTGGGGCCCCATCATAGACGTCTACGTCCCTGACTCGCTGGTCCAGGACACAAGCCTCTTTGCCTTCGCTCTCATCGAAACTCCGATCCTGGGGCCCTTCGAGTTCATCCACATGGTGGTGGAGTCCAGGCTGCCCAACGTCTCCTTCCACTTCGTGGCCTCGACCTATGGCACAACCCTCATGATCTTCTCCGATGCAGATGCTCAGGAGGAGGTCATGTCGCCATCACCGATCCGCTTCGCTGGCCTCAACATCGACTCCGTCAGGCCAGAGAACACGGAGTACAGATCCACCACCATGTACAGCCTGCTCCTCGAGGTAGCCATTTCCAATTTCCCCTTGAGCTTTGGCATGAGGCTGGTGCTGCTTTCATCCTTGGCCATGTTGGAGAATTCTGTTGTGTAGACTGCGCATGCTTCCTCGGCTCCGACCACTCATCCATGTGTGGCTTCATCAACATCGAGGCCAATGGCTCCATCCCACCGGCCATCATCCTGCGCCTCCCCAACAACGACATCGTCACCGTCTCCCTACGCATTGTGCAGTCCTGGGTCATCAGAATGGGGGCTCCATTCATGTCGGGTGGCAGCCCCGACGACGACTGACCACCTCACCGGTGGGCTCCTTGCTGCCAGCAACAACCACTAGGCGTTGCAACCCGTGACACCCAGACTATGGACGACATCGATGTGGACATTTTCTTTTTTTCACTCAAACTTAAGGGAGAAACTTTGCTTCTTATGTTAAGTGGTGAGAATATCCATAAAGGAGCCGAATGAAATTAAAATTTCATGTTCGGTTTTGAATTAGAGACGTTAAAAATAAGAAACCAACATCGACTATAACCCCTAGCCTTCCAAGCTACATCACTTACGTACCATTGTACGACGACACAAGAGCTCCTTATGTGGTATCACTTTACCACTCCATCGACGGAGGCGACCAGGTCGTGCCCAACCCCCCAACCCCCGCACGCACCAGCAAACACTCGCCTGCCGGATCGGTCGCCCACGATCTTGCCGCGCTCGACGTGGTGGCCGAGACTGCCCATGCCACGGCAACCGCTGCTGCAAACGCAGTTGTGGTGGACGCGGAGGAGCTCATCGGCTCCATCCGTGACCTCATGCTATCCACCTTCGAGTTCGGTTCCTCATCGACCCAGCTACCCTCGGCCTGCCCACCATCCCCTCTGCATGAGAGCGACGCCCACAAGCGCCGTATCCGGGCCAAGTGCGTCGCGGACTCCACAAAGAAGCTGCGCCGCAGCCAGCGCCTGGCAGCCAAGGAGGAAGAGAACTACCTCGACATGGTCTCCAAGGCCATCAATGCCAAAGCTGCGACATGTCCATGGACATGGACGACCTCGCGCAGGCCCTCAAGGACTCCGGCCTTGCTGATTGCCTCGAGCTGCCTTCCGTGGACGTCGCGGCGCTGGTGCGTGTGGCGCCTATGAGGAGGAGGCGCAATAGATCTCAGAAGACAAGGTGGCGCCGCCATCCCCATGATCAGCATGCCGACATCAGCTTCGCACCGGTCGGGCCTCTTCCACGACGTTTCCCGGCTCGGCTACTCCCCGCGTCATGCTCAAGTGGTGCTCCATAGTGTCCTATCCCAAGTTACTACCTTAAGTTTGCTTTCCACGTTGTCCCTCCATGCTAGGTGCTGCTCAGTTCCCTGTGTTCTATCTGTAATGGTTTCGGCTCTAATCGTAATGAAAATGCTAGTATTACTACTTGCCTTGTTCGCTCTCGCTTAGTCTCGTAGGTGACCTCCACGTTAATTATGCCTAACTAGCTGAATGCCCGTGCGTTGTCACGGTCGTCGAAGATTTTTTCTTAAATGTAGTATAACACACTAAAAAACCATGTGTATAAACTACAGTCACATACAACATATTAAAACATTAAGACTCTAGACTAATCGAGCACACATTCATGATTCTGCTTTTCTGAACCAAAACGTGGACATACTTCACAGCTCTTTGTCTTGTACACACCCTCCTTGAGCACAACGAAAACATTTTCAGAGCCTAAGTGCTATATTAGTAAAAAGAAAAACATGCAATAATTGCATTGCTTGGTTAAGTGCTATATTAGTAAAAAGAAAAACATGCAATAATTGCATTGCTTGGTTTTAAACCATGTACGTTTTGTTTTTCATATACTACAATGATCACATAAATAAGTATACACTTGCACGCATACTTAGAGTATTCAGAAATTCCTGGAATGAGTAGGAGTGGTAGTTAAAAGGTAGTATGCATGGAACAAAGACTCACAAGTACTGACAGTCTTGGTGAAACAAAGAAAATTGCATTAATCCACGTTCAGCTGAATAACTGATGGAAATTGAAAATATTGTTACCACAAAAAATATTCCTATTTCCATTCATTTTGCTTGGGAACTAAGAAAGAGTCAACAAAATTCTGCAGGCTACAAAATAAGAGTGATTTGACCAGAATACTAATTTGCTACCTTGCCAATGATATTTAGCTAGTAGATTAGCTCAGCAACATAATACTTCAAGAGATCAGAATCACCTATTAATATTTATGAATGAAGGAGATGAATTTGCACAGCAGAATTGCTAGTTCATCACTTCTTGAGAATCGAAAACTGCTTATCCATTAAATGGTCCCCAAGTTTGGCAGTCTTGATCTACCCAATGGGCTAAGATCGGCAGATACATGCAAAATTTAGAGCCCTAGATAGACCAAAGTTCTACTTATTGGGGTACACAAAAGTATGGTACCAGTGGTTGCTGAACTTGAGTATCTGCATAAGCAAAAAGAATAAAAACAGCAATTTAAGTTTTTCCATGTAAAAAAGAATCAAATCGATTTAGTAGAATCTAGTTTTTTTCCAGGATAACCAGCTGCAGTCATACCAATGTGAAACTGAAACTTATTTTCCATCCACGTGCTTATCATTGAGAATCTAACCCAACGATCTAACCAACCTATCCAACAATAGGTTATATGGGGATCAAGGGCACCCCGATGTGAGAATGACAATGGTTCAAGAAGGCTGCTATGGTCTCAGGGCAAAGATCTTGGGCAGCAGCTGAGGCAGGATGAGAGGTCTGGAGCTCGTTCGGATGGCGGATCCTGGAGCTAGGCAGGCGATGATGGCAACAGTTTTTGCCCCTGTAGTTCCTGCTTCTCCACCTAGCCATCACTGCCGTTCAAGGGATCAGTGAGCTGCGGGGACCTGCTGTGCTGGGATAACCGTGAGAAGAAGGCCATCAGGACAGGTCAGAGCAACATGTGGATCAACAACGATTCAAGGTTGGAGTTGCCTCTGAACTGGAGCTAGGAGAATGCATTCTCACAGATGTGGACACCCCTCTGAATCTTATATGCGATTGAATAAAATCTTAATTAATTCGAACAGATAATTCCATCCCGAGTTCATCAGGCCACAAGGATGACCCGAAATTGAGATTAGATGGACATGTGCACATGGCCAATGTAAATATGCAAGACGAATTGACATAAGCCACAAGTAGGCGCATTGGTACCTCAAAGAGGACAGAGTTGCCTTGTGCGGCTCTATGACGATTGATGACCAGCCAGTGCTCGCAGTCGCCCCCGTCCATGGCCAGAACCAGAGGGGGAGAAGCTTAACAAGGCCTATGTCCGCCTCTTGTAGGATGTGGACAAAGTGGGCGACGCGATCTGCCTACGATGCTTCAGATCGAGAATCAACACTGCAGATCCGTGTCCATGGCCGCCGCACACGGCGGGACGGCAGCAGCAAGATGTGGAGTGGTGGTGCACGTGCGGTGTCAACTGTCCTCGGTGCCCCTCGGTGACGCAGACGCGGCGGCCCAGTCGGGATGGAGGCGCTGGGGCCGGGTCGCGAGCTGGAGAGAGGAGGCGAGCCGAGGAAGGATGGCGCGGGTGGGGGGCGCCGTCGCCGGGAACGAGCAAGCTGGCCGGCGGCGATGGGGCCTGGGTCACGGGCGGCATACGGGGAGGAGGGGGACAGAGGCTGGCGGTGATGGGGCCTGGATCGCGCCGGGCGGACGGGAGGAGAGGAACTGTGTGTTGCACTTAGCGGTGGCAGGGCAGGTAAAACTTTAGAAATAGCAGGGGCAAAACGGTCCAGAGAAAAATCGGAACCAAAAAACTGGCGGACGAACCTACCTTAAGGAAAATTAGTTTTTTTCGAAATGGGGAGCGAAGCCCCGGCCTCTGCATCAATTGATGCACACAGCCTCATTTATTGCAACGTTTTAAATAAGATTCAAAGTATTACATTTACGGATCAGAGAGGGTTGAGACATGTATCAACCATCTAAAAAAGAATAGCAAAATAAAGCTATCCATTACGTAGTCTACTAGTGTGACGCCACCCAGTAGCCTGGAAATAGAAGTCCTGTGCAACCATTAACAACCGGTTGCATCCAGTATCCATAGGCTCCCGCTGATCCACCGGGAGAAGGTAGGACCATAGTTGTATCCAATGCGCCGCCAATCGAATAACCTGCAAAAAAGTGGTACCCGTTTGTTTATTGAAAACAATGTTATTTCTGGACGTCCATATGGACCAACATAAAGCAGATACCCCAATACGTATTCTCGCTTTATTCTTTTTATCAACTCCATTTAGCCAATTTCCAAACATATTTGTAATATTGGATGGTGGAGGTATATTATAAGTGAAGAAAATAATTCGCCAAATAATAGAAGCAAATGGGCATGAAAGAAACAAATGCTCTATAGACTCCACTGAATCACAAAAGCAACACTTCTGACAGCCATTCCACTTGCGCTTAGCCAAGTTATCTTTAGTTAATAGCACTTTGTTCTGCAGAAACCACATGAAAATTTTGATTTTAAGGGGGATTTTTAATTTCCAAAGATACTTATGTAAGAATCTTGTATGACCATTCATTTGATCTAAATACATAGATTTTACAGTGAAGGTACCCGTTGTGGTTAATTTCCAAACAAATTGATCAGGGTGATCTGTAAGATGAACTGTCATTAGACGTTGGCATAAGTGCAACCACCGTGTCCACCTATTGCCAGTCAAACCTCTCCTAAAAACAATATTAAGAGGTGTTTGTTCAAAAACATTTGCCACCAGGACATTTTTCCTTTGAACAATATTGTATAAGGACGGATATTGTTGTGCCAGTGATGTATCCCCTAGCCAAACATCTTCCCAAAAAAGGACCGTTTCACCATTTCCAATTCTAAAAAGGCCATTAGCAAAGAACATTTTCTTCACCCGCATGAGAACTTTCCAAAAGGGAGAATCTGTAGGTTTTCCTTCTACCTGAGACAAAGTGTTATTCTGAAGGTACTTGTTATGTAATAATTGTTGCCACATTCCCTCCTCAGTTAGTAATTTAAATAGCCATTTGCTAAGTAAACACTTATTCTTTATCTCAAGAACCTCTATACCTAACCCCCCCTGATCTTTAAGGCGACAAATAATATTCCACTTTGATAACCTATATTTCTTCTTAGTATCCGTACTTTGCCAAAAAAATCTAGACCGGAAGAAATCCAGGCGTTTTCTTACACCCTTAGGTATCTCTAAGAAAGAAAGCAGGAACATCGGTAAACTAGTCAAAACCGAGTTAATCAAAACCAGACGATCCCCATAGGATAGCAATTTTCCTTGCCAGCAACTTAGCTTTGAGAGAAAACGACTCTCCACAGGATTCCATTCTGAATTTCTTAGTTTTCTATAATGGATAGGTACTCCAAGATACCGAAATGGAAGTGAACCAGTTTCGCAGCCAAAAATCTGCCTATATTCAAGTTCCAACTCTTTCGCTTTACCAAAACAAAAAAATTCACTCTTATGGAAATTAATTTTTAACCCAGACAATTGTTCAAAAGTAGAGAGTATTAGCTTCATATTAACAGCCTTTTCTAGATCATGCTCCATAAAAAGTATGGTATCATCTGCATACTGAAGAATAGAAACCCCACCATCCACCAAATGTGGAATAAGGCTTCCAACTTGACCATCTTCTTTTGCACGAGCAATGAGGATAGCGAGCATATCAGCAACAATGTTGAAAAGAATTGGGGATAGAGGATCCCCCTGCCTCAACCCTTTTCTAGTTTGGAAATAATGGCCAATGTCATCATTTACCCTTATTCCCACACTACCTCCTTGCACAAATTGTTTGATCCATTCGCACCATTGAGGATCAAAACCCTTCATGCGTAACACTTGTTGCAAAAAAGGCCACTTCACCTTATCATATGCCTTTTCAAAATCAATTTTAAAAAGCACACCATCCAACTTCTTTCGATGAAGCTCATGGATAGTTTCGTGCAAAACAACAACTCCTTCAAGGATATGTCGTCCTGGCATAAAAGCAGTTTGGGTAGGTCTAATCACCTTATGAGCCAACTCAGTAATGCGATTAGTCGCTACCTTTGTGAAGATCTTGAAACTAACATTAAGTAGACATATAGGTCTATATTGTTGTATTTGGACTGCATTTTCTTTTTTTGGAAGTAACGTAATCACCCCAAAGTTCAATTTAAAAAGAGGCAAGTCTCCTTTTTTCAATTGATCAAAAAGGGCCATGATATCATTTTTTATAACACCCCAAAAGGTTTGATAAAACTCAGCAGGTAACCCATCTGGTCCTGGAGCTTTATTATGTTCCATCTGAGAGATAGCCTCCAAGACTTCTTTCTCGGTAAAATCAGCAGTAAGAATATCATTTTCTTCAGCTGAAAGTTGGGGGATGTCCTCTACCCGTTCTTCCATGAGAGAGAAATTATTATAATCAGGCTCACCAAAAAGCTTTTTATAATATTCAGTAATATAGACCTTCAAATTATCTTCTCCTACAATAGTTCCTTCGTCTTGCTCTAACTGGAAAATTTTCTTTTTCCTATGCTTTCCATTAGCGATTAGATGGAAATATTTAGTGTTATTCCCACCTTCTTGAACATGTTTAACCTTAGCACGTTGAGCCCATTTGGTCTCTTCATCCCGTCTAAGTTTGTTAACACGATCATTAGCATCTTTAAGCTTATCCTTTTCTGAACCCATTAGTGGACAAGTTTCTGCCTTAATGTCCAGTTCATCAATAATAGACAGTAGGTGCTCCATCTCTTTTTTATATTTACCACTTAGATTCTTGGCCCATCCTCTCAAGAAACGGCGTAGGTGTCTAATTTTAGTTTGCCATCTTTGAATAGGAGTCTCTCCCACTGATGTTGATTCCCATTCATTTTTTATCATCTCAAAGAAACCATCTTGACACAACCATGACAGTTCAAAAGAGAATTTAGCATTGTTCCCTAAATGAGCTTGATGACCAGAGTCAATAAGTAACGGTGTATGATCAGAACCTGAGCGTGTCAACGCCCTTACCGATACTAAAGGGAACTTTTGTTCCCATTCAACGGTAGTAAGTATACGGTCCAATTTTTCGTAAGTTGGATTTTCTCTTCTATTAGCCCATGTGAATTGTCTACCCGAGAGACCAATTTCTCTAAGGTCCAAACTCTCGATGATCGCGTTAAACATAAAGGGCCATCGAGGATTAAAATTGGCATTGCTTTTATCTTCTCGTCTGCGTAAGATATTGAAATCACCCCCCAACAACATAGGTAATGATTCCGTCTCACACATCCGAACAAGCTCGGATAGAAAGAAAGGCTTATGGACATCTTGCGCAGCTCCATATACTGGCACAAATATCCATTCAAAGCCATCATATTTAGATCGCATGTGCAACTTAAGGCAGAAATCCCCAGTCTCCACATTTTTCACTTGGAGAGTTTCTGAGTTAATGCCGACCAAAATCCCGCCCGACCTCCCATGTGGAGGTAAACAAAACCACAGAAATTCTCTACCCGCAGCAAGATGTTTTAAAAAAGGCACCGTAAAATTAGATCTACCCGTTTCCAACAACGCAATAAAATCTAAACGATGTTCTCTAATCGCCTCATTAACAAACAAGTGTTTCGCTGGGTCTCGAAAACCCTCACTGTTCCACGTCATTCCTTTTAATCCTGCCATTAGGATCTATTCTTTTTAATTTTAATGCGTGTACTTCTTCGCACATTTGTCTTATCATAAGACTTGCGTCGACGTGGACGCGTTACTTTTGCCCATTGAACATCAAGTTCAGAAATATTTTCACTGATAGGGCTATGTTCATCAACCAAATCCTCGCATAGGTTGGATGCATGAGACACTATCAAATTATGCCCACAACTATTGTTATCTTCACATTTTTTTAGGATGGTTAAAGATCGATTTAAGTCGGTGTCAAGTATCAGCTTAGCTGCTGCACATCTCTCCTCTTTATTTTGTCCCATCGAAACCCCCAAAATATTTGCCCTATCTATAATTTCTTCTTCAGAAAAAGATGAAACATCAAATTTATAGGAAAGATTCATACCTTGGCCATGCGAGTTGTCACGACGCTGGGCAATCAACATCGCCCTTTCCATTTGCGTGGCGTCGGCGTTCGGCTGGGCCTGAAGGCGTCTGCTTGATCTCAGTCCAGTTGGCGGCTGCACTCCACCAAAACGAACAAGTTCAGCCATTGTCGGTCCATCTGTTCCAGTGGTCTTTGTTCCGGCAGGGTAGCTCGATGGCCTGCTCCCACCCATGCTCAAACCGCCCAGCTTGATACCCCCATCTGGGGTTTTGGGCGAATCAGTAGTAGCTATTGATCCTGAAGTCCAAGCAGCAGTATCAACACGAAGCGCATACTGCTGCTTCACATTAGGATCCACCAGAGACAAGACATCCTCACCATCTCTTGATGATTCAGTCAACAAAGCTGAGGGCAAAGCACAGGTTGACACATCAACACAGACAATACCACTATCATTAAACAGAGCAGCAGCAGGAACATGTGAATGTAACAAAGGAGAATAAACATTTTCCCCGCTCATACCTTTAGACAACGCAGATGTACTCCTAGACATGTCAACGTCCAGGGAAAGTGTACCAGGAAGATCAACTTCCTTACGTACTGAAGAGTCATCTAAATATGGTAAAAGTTGTTCACTCATCGTAGCTGAAACCAAAACTGAACAAGATAAATTCAAATTTCCCGAACCTGAAACTAGGTCGCTGGCTACATAAGGTGCATCCAATGTACTACCCATCAGTGTAGACTGCTCCAGTAATTTCATTGAAGCTCCTGGCCTCACGGACAGAACAGCGTCCGGGTGAAGCGAGTCTATAAAAGATTTGTCATTCACATTTACAATATTGTCATCAAGCGACCTTAAGCTAAGATCTGGAAAACGGGAATTAAAATTTCGATTAAGCATACCTTTCAAAGGAGCCACGTCATTCCCACGTGATAACATAATCGACGTTGGTGCAGACTTAACCAAACGATTAACTACTGGTGTTGTTGTCTCCAATCCCAAACTAGGAATAGGAATAGCAAAAGAGCCAAAACTAATTGTTGCTTGATTGTTGAGTGATGCCGCTCCATCATAAGCCCTCTCCTCATGACCATTCCCAGCAGAATTATGTTCCATAGTTTGCTTGTTGTCATCCCCATCAACCATAGCGTTTCTCTCAGCATGAGAGTTATCCGCATCATGATCATCATCCCCCTTCTGAATATCATCCATGATGACATCTTCACTTACAGGAGGTAAAGGTTGACCCTCCACTTGAAAACGTAACTTATAAAAATTGCCTTTAATCATCACATCCATTCTCACTGGTATGAGACAAGGATCCATACATGCAACCTGGATACGCAAAACATTATTCTGCCGAGTGTACTTGATATCAATATCCAATGTCTTCCCAAAAAGAGTGCCAATTGCCCACAAATTTAGATAATCATCCAAAGCTTCAGTTGGAAGGTCATGAACTAACACCCATATGTTCTCAATATACCAAGCAGGCTGTACCATAGCCTTCCAAAAATCAAAAGTTATTGAGCATGGACTATTTGGAACTCTAAAAGAACCGAAATGTTGAGCAGTAAGTAGATCTTTCTTGCTCGGAAAATTCACCTGGTAGACATTCTCCCCTGTTTGGCGAATATTCCATTGGTAATGTTCATCTGGCACAACCCACTGCAACTGCGAAACAATTTCTGGAATTGTCATAGTACCATTCTGAACAGTTACCCTCGCCATTCTTGTATTCTCAACTCTTGGACGTATAGCACCAGTCAAAGGTGCCTCAAAGAACATGAGTTGCTCATGAGCAAAGCCATACATTATCATTGTTGGCCTTGGCAAAGATAGAACTGGACAAGCATTTGAAGGGTGGGCAGGTGAATGACAAATATCACATATGGGAGTTACACAGTCATTAACATGGTGCCCTGGTTGGTCACAACGAAAACACTTAGGGCCCTTCTGTTTTTTAACTCTAGCAGCTTGACCTCCATCTGAATTAGCATCAGTGTTTGCCTCCCTGTATTCTAAATTTCGGACATTTGTATTCTGTCCAAGTGAACGTGACACATCAGAGACCGTGCCGGTACCGTACTGGTTCGCAATAGGATCCTGACTGGTTGCAGGAAAACGAGCCACAGCCGGTTGTCGTGGCGTCATGGCAGTCTGCCGCGACGGCGCTGCAGGCTGCCGAGGTGGCTCGGCAGACAGCGGCACTGCAGATTGCCGCGGTTCAGTCAGCAAGCCACCCGTAACTACAGCCCCTCCTTGTTTTGTTGCCTGCAACACACCGGCCTGTTCCGCAAATTGCTTAGCGATCTCTGTCGCAGCGTTTTTGATAAACTGAGCCTGCATCGCTGATAAATCCATCTCGTGGTCTCCACGGTCACGGGAGCCACATCCCCTACCACCGAAAGCACCACGGTTAACACGACCACGGCCATTGTTGCTGACAAAACGACGAGGGTTTCGGCCACCGCCACTACCATTGTGGTGCCAGCCATTGTTCAAACCCACACCAGCGTGTTGTGCACCCGAACTGAAACCCGCGCCTGCATTGAAACCAGTCTGACCACCATCAAAGCCATGATAACCTCCATTCCTTTGTCCATCTGCACCTTGATAGTTTCCATGTTGATAATCTCCATGACCTTCGCCCCCATCCCCAGCAGTTCCGCTAGGGCCTCCCTCATGATAGTTATTGAAACCCTGGCCTCCAGCAAAATCACGACGCCCATCACCGCCGCGACCACCACCATAGCCATTCCCTCTTCCTCGATTCTGGTTTGGCCCGCCTCCACGGTTGGCCATGTCAGGAACGAGTATAGGTTCTCCTCCCGCAAGATCCAGAGGCGCCTCCGACGCCGCCGGCTTGGAAAGTTTTTTCCAGGTATACCCTAGGAGTCGACTCATACCTCCAGACGTATACCCTTTAGGTTTAGACCCGTGGGCCTCTGACAGTTGACCCAACTGGCCAATCATTCTTGTCAGAGGCCTCACGAACGAGTCCGGAACCAAGCCCACATGACCTGTGTTCACGGATCGAGCGATGGGATCCGAAAAAACTGCATGTTTGAATACAGAATTTCTCACCGGAGCTGTAAAAGATGTAGATAATCTTCTTCCTTTCAGCCGGTTAGCCTGACGATGAGCGGCCAGTTTCCTTCTCCTCCTCTGAATTATTGTCCAGTCGGCAGCATCAAACTCCTCAAGAAAGAAAGTCGTCGGAAGCAGCACAGACGAGGTCCTCCTGGACGGAGTACCTGCATGCAAAGCAGATGGAAGTCCAGAATATACCTGAGGCTGATCTGCATCAGCAAGGCTGCACCGATCTTCAAGTAACTGAGACGCCATTGCTCTTTGTCTTCGTTTCTTCTCCTCTTTCCTACGCACCGCACTCAGCCTCAACGTAGCCAGATCACATGCCTCCGCGGTCTGTTCCCTACAGAGGTAGGACAACGACGTAGGCGTAGAGATCGCCGATCCACGACGAGGACCCGCCGGAGAAAGATCTCCGGCGTCATCATCGCTAGCGTCGGACGCGAGCGGCCAAAATCGCCCTCGAAGACGCCCCAACGGATCTCCGCCTAACGCGGTCATATTCTACGGTGCTACTATATGTGAAGACCAGAATAGTGGCAGATCAATTATTGCGAGTATTTGTTAATCATGAAAAATTAGTATATAGATTTGTCCTTCCTCGTCGGATATTGGAACATTCGTGGCCTTAACGACGCTGCCAAGTGCAAGGAAGTTCTAGCTGAACTAACTGAACTTAAGCCCTCTATTACCCTCCTTCAAGAGACCAAACTTAGCAGCTACGATACGTTCAAAGCCAAAACTTTTCTACCCAATATCTGCGACCAACTCTCCATCCTCCCCGTCGTAGACTCTGCTGGTGGCATCCTAAACGTTATTTCGTCTCGGCAGTTCAAACTTATCTCTAAAACCATCGGCACGTTTTCCCTAACCACGATCCTCTCCACCTTTTTAGCCATGAAAAATATTCAAATCACCAATGTCTACGTCCCTACCGATCACGATCTACAACCAACCTTCCTCGCCGAACTCCGCACCTTGGAGCCACCCCCAGACACACCCTGGATCATCCTTGGAGACTTTAACCTCATGAGGTCCGCCTCGAACAAAAACAAAAATTCTTTCAAACACAATGAAGCGGACATGTTTAATCTCACAATACACGACCTATCGCTAATTCAGCTATCCTTTCTAGACAGGTCATTCACCTAGTCCAGCAACCGCCTAGACCCCACGCTGGAAAAAATAGATAGAGCCTTCATAAACGTGGCCTGGAATTACGTCTTCCCAAGCTCGTCCATCTCCTCTCTCACTCGCTTCATCTACGACCATGTCCCTCTAATCGCCTCGATCGCTAACGTTGTCCCGCGTCCCGCCTTTTTATGTTTTGAAAATAGTTGGATTGCTAATAACTCTTGCCGCCACACCCTCACGACCACTTGGGCTGCATGCGGGCCGCTCACGGACGCGGCCCAGGAGATAGTCGCCACGCTCAGAAAATGTCGCTTCGCGCTCAAAAAATGGAGGTGTGCGACTCTTTCCTCACACCACATCGAATCTAACTGCAAAATTGTAATCACGCTCTTAGATTTAATCGAGGAATGCCGAACCCTAGCACAACAGGAACTCCACCTCAGACGAGTGGTTATCTCTACCCTCCGTCGTGCCATCCGTTCTCGAGTCGACCACTGGAAGATCAGGTCTAAAACAAAATTCGCCATAGATGGAGACGAAAATACGAAATATTTCCACGCCTGTGCTTCCAATTGCCTGCGCACAAATAAAATTGCTACTATAAAACACAATGGGACCGAATTTAAGAACCATGACTAGAAAATCAAAATCCTCACCTCCTTTTACTAGGAACTACTTGGCACAACATTTACCCCTACCTGGGACTTTGACCTAGCTACCATCTACAACCCCATCGATCACCTCTTGTCTCATCTGGATCCCCCTTTACCCCAGAAGAAATAGCCACTACTTTCCTCGGACAAAATATTTCTGCCAGCTCGGGACCAGATGGCTTCGGCCCTGGCTTCTACATGAAGTTTTGGCAAAACGGTGAAACCAAAGATCCTATGCTTCTTCGCCCAGTTCTACAACTTTCAGTCAAACATTGAGGGCATTGATCAAGCTTACATGATTCTAATCCCAAGAAACGATGACGCTAGATCCCTAGAATCCTTTAGGCCCATCTCCCTCCAAAACTGCCCGATCAAGGCCATATCCAAACTCCTCACCAATAGACTCCAAAAGTTGATTCCATGCATTGTGGATCCAAACCAAACAGGTTTCATCAGAGGACGATGCATCATGGAGAACTTCCTCCTTGCAGTCGATATCCTAAACTGCTGTCACAAACGAAAAGCGCCAACCATCACCATAAAGCTAGACTTCTGTAAGGCCTTTGACTCAGTCTATTGGGACTCACTGCTTAAACTTCTGAAACATAGAGGGTTCCCGCCCAAATTCTGTGCATGGATTGAACTCCTCCTACGTTCCAGAAGGACGACAGTACTACTAATAGGGTCCTATGGCCTTGGATCAACTGCAAAAAGGGACTGCGCCAAGGCGACCCACTATCCCCTACGTCTTCATCACCCTAGCTAACATCCTCCAAAAATGATAATACTAGCATGCGATGCTGGTCTTCTTGCCCACCCTCTCTCAGACGACCTATCGTGCCCTGTCCTCCAATACACAGACAACACACTAATCATCTTACGGGTAACACCCACAACGGCGATTGCACCCAAGGACATCCTTCTAAACTTTGCGGACGCCACAGGCCTATCGATTAACTTTCAAAAGACTACCTTTGTACCCATGAACATTAGCAATGAATTCGTGTCCTCCATTGCCTCTACCCTAGGAGCGCCCATTTCCTCCTTCGCCCAAACATATCTAGGCCTACCACTCTCCTCCACAAAACTGCCCGCATCATCCTTCCAACCAATTATAGATAGATGTGACTACTACCTCGCAGGTTGGTGTGCCTCCCTAATATCAAAAGGAGGCTGCCTTGTCCTACTATCTGCGGTCTTAGACTGCCTACCCACATACTTCATGGCAGCTTTCCTACTCCCCGCCTCAGTCTTTCAAACCATCTACAGTCGCCGACGTGCTTTCTTCTGGGCCACGGAGGAATCGTGCTCCGGAGCACAATGTTTGGTTGCATGGGACAAAGTTTGCACACCTACTTGCCTGGCAGGGTTGGAAGTCAAAAATTTAAATGCACGAAATGTTTGTCTTCTTCTGAAATTTTGCTACAAATTTTTGCATTCAGACGACCTACCCTGGAAACATTGGAGTAAGACTAACTTGCTATTCCCACCTTTTGTATCCACTCCTTCATACATATCCAAGATAATCTCCAAACACATTGCATTACTATCCCAAATTTCCAGATGCACAGTCCATAATGGTATATCAGTATATTTTTGGCAAGACACATGGATCCTCCTAGAGCCCCTCGCCACTGCCTTTCCCGCTCTATACACACACCACACCCAACAACATGCTTTCATTCATGATGTTCTGCTTAATGGGATCGAAAGCGGGCTAGGGAACCGCTTAACTAATGCAACAACCGAGCAGCTTGCCCTTCTGTCTACTCTTTTGCAGGATGTGATGCTAACAAACGATAAAGACATCGGAATGCTGCTAGACAGATCATGATTCTCCACTAGTGGGGCCTACGCCTCACTAAAGACGGCGCTCATGGACCAACACGCATCCCACATATGGTCGACAAGGGTGCCCATGAAATTCAAGGTCTTTGGGTGGCTTCTCCAGCTAGACAGGATCAATACAAGATCCAATCTTTGTCACAAGAACATTATTCCCTCCATAGCATGTATGAGGTGCACTGCTACCATGGAGGATCAACATCACCTGTTCTTTGACTACCTCGTTGCGGTTGCCGTGTGGCAGAAGCTGCAGATCAACCCTAGCGGCCACCACTTCACCGACATTTGGTAGGCGCCACTACCAGCTGGACTATCCCAGTGCATATGGGATTCTGTCGCGCTAATTATTCTTTGGAAAATTTGGGATGATAGAAATGTTGTGGTATTTAGGGCGATCAACCAAGACACCTCATCAACCATTAGGAATATGGTAGCTGATCTCACCCTTTGGTCACACCGTTTCAAAAATACGGAGACACGCACGACGGCCGACCTGTGGCGAGACCACCTCTCTTTGTACTATGTAAACTTACCATTTGAAGCAATATATTCAGGTGGGGATTCTCTCCTCCCCGGTGAAAGCCTCAAAAAATTGTTGTAAGCCTGGTGCTTCGCGGTTACAATGGTTGGATCAAAATACTATTGCTATGCTTATGACTCGCAGGGGATCTAGTATATCGGGATATGTTGCCCACAAATTTTATCTTTGTTAAATCATTACACATAAATATGCGTATTACTATATTTATACCATATGATGTGCAGCTACAAGTGAATCTTCAACCCTAGCCTATCTTCATCCATTGAAACAACCCACGATACAAAGTAAACTAGAAAGGTGCGGTGAATGAAGGTAAAATGAAGAAATAAGTCTTGTAGATGTGCCTTATTATTTTACTTTTAGCATTATTTCCCAAGGATTCGATTAAACCTAGGTCTAATAGGGAAAAGCTACTATAGTTCATCTGTAAATCCAGATCAAAGGTATCAACCTACAAGTCCATAGATCGAGACAAGATACAAAGAAACAAAGATACAAATCTCTATTTAATCAATACACAATACTCCCATGGATTGGATGCACATAATCGATGTGAGGTTTCACCCAACTCGCAGCCCGTGAGGACTACTCACTCTTAACAATAAGATCAATGATAGAAAACATGTGCAAAATACTTAGATTAAAATCAAATATTCTTACAATGGTCGCCGAATCACACGGAGATCTCAAGTACAAGCTAATGAATATGGCTATGGAGAGGATGGAGGGTGGAGAGGATGTTATGGTGGTGGATCTCCTTTGATTGTGTTGTGATGCAACCTGAGAATGGTGGCCCTTTGTGCAGCGGCTGGGACCTCGAAATATATAGGCGCCTTCAAGAAAGTCATAGGGTTTGACGAGACAAAGCCAACACCACATGGTACAGGAGGACCGTACAGGCGGGCCTTGCCCGTACCAGTGGTCGTTAAAGCCTCTGTCGACTGGTTTTTACTCCAGGATTGCTTGGCCGTGTAGACTTTCTCAAAATCTTCATAATAGCTCCTGATTTCACCTAAAAAGCATGATTTCCTACACAACACAATTCAAAGCAAGGGATTGCACATCTTTGCAATAATTAGTCATTAGTAGCAAGGCTAAAGAGATTCTTGGTCAATTAGTTGACTAAAAATGAAGTTTAAACACGGAGAAAGATGGCTATTTTTATAGCCATCAGCTATATATAGTGCCCTGATCGTGATCTCAAAGGACGGCTGCTAACCCCAAGAGTAGGGGATCACTGTATCACCTCTCAGTGTGGAAGTAGGGTATCAATCCGCAGGAGCAATAAGGAAAAGCTATTTACTCTCTCCAACTAGAGTGTCACGAGATCTAGTTGTTTGTGCACTAAACAAGTTAAAGGAACAAGTAGGTTGATTTAATCCAAGAAAGTAAAGTGCAACAAAATAGTATTGTATAAGTGTCCCAATCCTGTAAATATAAGAGGACAAGACATTGGTTTACTCTTTTAGAAATAATGGACTTGGGTTCATGGGTTCACTCAATCCTCTCTCTCTCCCTATCGTGGACGTGTGTTGCATGCACCGTCATACCCCGCATCGCTGGATGGTGGACCGTGCATGCCGTGGGCCTTCCATCAACGAACGCAGGTAGGATCGCGCTTTGTGAGAGGCTTTTTAGCCGCGACACGCCTCTGCACCTGCTAGGTGGCGGGGCCTGCCCAAAAACAACATGGAGGGATGAACCCATGCCGACCGCGGTTTATCACAGTCATGGGCCCGCCTAGAGCCGACGTGGTGCCATGAGCCCATGTTTGTCACCCTTTCTCATGGCCGTGGGGCCTGCCGAGAGATGACGTGGCACGATTTCGTTGTCAAACGACATTTAAAGTAAGTCCATGATCGAGAAACCTCGATCATCAGCTGCCCAATGAACTAGTCTTCTAGAGGATACTAGGGACTTGGTTTGTTTACGTACCACACTTGTATCAATGTTTCCACTTGATATAGTTTTAGCATAGTATTAAAGTATTACGAACTAATTGAGAATGATAATAAAATCTATTTATTATTTGCCTCTAGGGAATATCTCCTCTAGTCTTCCACTTGTACTAGAGTACAAATAATCTAGTTTTCATTCGCTCCTAATCATACACCATATCACATATGTGTTTATTGATCATGCATGCTCATGGAAAACGTCATTTCCTTGATTTGTTTTACCAGATCTATATGCCTTGTGCAAATCGTTAATGTCTCCTAATTTTGACCTTTACACCATTATCACATAATGTGTCGAAGTATTTGTTTGGCGATAGAGTGAGAATTTGTTTCATAATGTTTAACAATGATGGCCTATTAGTCACGAGAACTTTCAATGTTGTCATGTAAACTCAGAAACACACTCAGCAGAAGTCAAACTTATTTAGCCAAAACAACTGTACTAGCCACTTCAGAAGTAGTCACATACTTCTATATCTATGTAGATCCTAATCGACTGTGCATTGATTGCAACTTCGATGCCTAACCTTGATCCTTACATTTTAAGGATAAACTTAACCCTAGTTTAGTGATTCCGTACCGCAGGTCATTAAGCTTGCAGTAGCTTCTCCTCACTGTTGGAAATATGCCCTAGAGACAAATAGTAGTAAGGACTATTATCATATTTCATATAGTTTATGATTAATTTTTATATCATGCTATAACTGTATTGAGTGGAAACATCAATACACATGTGATATACAAACAACCAGAGGTTCCCAGTGAAACTCTAGTCATTGGTTCATTGGTCAACAGATGATCAAGTTTCCTGATCATGTGGCATTTATGCCAGTTGGAAATGGAGTCAACTCATTCTGAGAATGAGATGATGAACCAATACCCAACCTAAACATCATGACCCGATCATGTCACGAAGTTCAAGTTATGATGATTAGAAATGGATCCTCGTATACTATTCCTTAGACCATGGGGCTATATCAATCACTGTCTCCCGAGAGTGCTTAGATAACATCAAGCGCCACTTGGTAATACAGTGGTTATAAAGGTGTGTTCAGGTACTCGGAGGAAACCGTAGAGGCAATATATGTCAAGAGCGGGATTTGTCCGTCCATGTGACAGAAAGATACTCAAGGGCCCACTCGGAGAAGTTATATCCAATAGTTGCGCAGCGTGTGATTTGATCACAGGGACATTACTTGTCGGAACGAATCAAGTAGCGTTGTTCGGTAACAAGATTGAACACGACATGGTGATGTCATTGATCAGATCTCGGGCAATGCAAGTATCGAGAGACAAAGGGAATAAGACACGACTGTCCTGGTTCAAACGACGAAAGATCTTCGTGGAACGCACAGGGGTCGCATGGCCATCCAGGTCCCTCTGTCGATCATTGGTGCGGGAGTTTCCTGACCATGTCTGGAGTGTTCCCGAACCGTGGGGTATCACGCTTAAGGGCTTGATGATGCTTAGAGAGTGTTTATAGGATTGGTAGAATCACCGAGGAATAGTAGGGAGAAAACTGGAAGGGTTTCGATAAGTCCGGAGGATGTCCGGAGTGGAGGTGGAAGTGTTCCATAACCATAGAGGTTGAATAATATGTGAATGAATGTTAAATATTGATTTAATCATTTATTCATAATTATTTAATAAAGAGAAAATCAATTTAAAAGGTCAAAAGGCTTAATGGGCCAATTCCCGGAGGGGAGAGGGACCATTAGGGAAAGGAGAGAGGGAGAAGGGACAAATGGGGTGGCCGGCTGGGCCTAGCCCCCATCTCGCGCGGGGCCCACTAGGGCTGGCCGGCGGCTACCCCTCCCCCTCCTCTCCTTTAGTCCTACCCCGGGACTTTGAGGGAGGTAGTACCTCCCCTCCCCCTATATATAGTGGGGGTATTTGGCCAGAGAAATACACCCAATAATCAATAAAGGTCTTCTCACTTTTGGGAGGACCTCTAATTGATATTTTCTCTCTCTCCCTCTCTCTATCGTGACCGTGGTCCCAAGTTCGAACTACGCGAACGAGAGACATCTTCACCGCGGAGCGCCGTCGCGCTGCGAGATTCGGATCCAGGAGCTCTACTTCCGCAACTGCTGCTGGATACCAGAACTCCCACACAAACAAACATCCCTCAACATTTTTTTGGTGATACACGACCCCTTTACACTGCATCATCCCCGATCATCATGGCCTTTAATGTAGCTGCCAGGGTAGATATCTCCATATCAGTCACATCTCCATGTGACTCATGCTTAACCTTTTGGTCATCTGTGTTCCGAGGCCATGTCTGTGCATGCTAGACTCGCCAACTTTGACCATAGTGTATTGTTGTGCATACATGGCTTGCACCCACCGTATGCAAACGCAGAGATGTCTAGCACCCAATGATCACAACCTGCTTCATAACTGTGAACTTTCTTGGTGGTGCACATGTGTGTAAGAACGTGAATATTGGTATTATAGTATTATAGATTATCTTATTATGCTACCGTCGTAAGTCTAATACTAGCACAACAAGATCCACACAACAACTAACATCTAATGAAAACAGTTATGTATGTGTGATATGTGGTGGTTGTCGCATCTTGATCTCCATCGAGAGTGCCACCATATGCACCAGATTCACAGTGGCACCTTGCCTTCGGCTGTCTATCCCATAAACACTTAGCTAAACCACACATATCACTTGCCCTCCTACAAAACAAAGTTAGACGCTTCTACTTTATGTTTGCAAGTTTTACGTGGTTGATTGGGATTTTTCACAAGAACCGCTTCTTACCTACGAATCCAAACAAAACATGGAATAACTAGTTGCCTCTTTTAATACTTTTTTAGGGATGTCCTTTGTAAGTGCCATATCAACTAATGTCAGAGAGACAGACATCCACCAACCACTTATATGGTATAAGCAGTATGTTAGTCGTGGAACTGGTCTCACGTAAGGTTGGTTCAGGCTGCTTCATCCGACATTACAACGATAGTAGCAATGTAACATCCCAGCATTAGAGCTTAGAAATAAGATGAGATGAGGTGTGTGCATTTCATTCATGCATAAAAAATCTGGATAATTTTCGCGCTTTTAAATAAAACTTGTTAAAGTGATTGAAGCTTCTCTTAACTTGGTGGAACTGAAGTAGATCATCAAGTTGATTGTGATAAGTTTCAATATGACCTTTGCCAAAACCTTATCTTTGGGTAATATAATTTGATCTAAGGGTAGATCAAATGTAATAAAACTAAATTACAACACACTACTTAATAAGGAGTACTAGATCTTCTAGAGATCATTACATGGTATTCCATATAACAACTTGTAACACGCCAAAACTTCTAATCAAGATTATCAATTTCTAATCACCCAATTTAGGGTTAACAAAAACTTTTATTAATAAAATAAATATGAATGCATGTGTTCTTGCATTAGTGTAGATTTGAGTGCTTATGCCATGCCTGATTGTTCTAAATGATGTGAAATGGTTTAAATGTGAATACTACATCATCTAGACCAACTAAAAAACAAAATAAAAATAAAAAGAAATCAAATATGAATAAATAAAGCAAATGGTCATTTTGACAAAAGTAAACCATAGGTCACTTTGTGTGTTCCTAGAAGAAGATTTCTAACAGAAACATTTCTATTTCTTTTCACCCCTTGCTAGACCAAGTAAAAGTGTATCAATTCCCACTTTACAAACTTACAAAAACATTTTCCAAATCAATTTAATGGACAGTTGAAAATTGAATGTACTTCATATGTTAAGATCCCACTTTTTAAAAAACCTATCAAATCAATTCCCCTTGACCTGTCCAAGCAAATATAGACTCTCAAGATTAATTAAAGATCACTCAAAAATTTTGAATCAAAACTTCCAAACTTTAGTTCTTGCGGCCATATCATCAAACACCTTGCTTACACTAATTAACCCTCTGCCTAACTTCACTATTGTGCACAGTAATCCTCGGCCAATTGGTCTCCACTTCACTCCCTTGTCCCCTCTGGTGTCGAGAAGCACCCAGACCATCCCTCCTTTGGCCATTATGCACAGTGGAGCGCCGCCCGTTTGTGGTTGTCGCCGGCCGACAGTGGGTAGCACGCCAGGAGCCTCGCCAGCCTCGCCCACGACGCGCACCAGACACGCCGCACTCAACCGCCACCCCCTGTCCAGGCCACGACCCCAACCGAGCCCTAGACCACCCTAGCACTGCCGCGCCCTATGCCTCTATACCATGCCCAGAGCACGCCAGCTCGCCATGCCCGATCGGCTCGCACAGACCGCATCTCGCTCTCACCGCGCATGCTCACACTCGCCATGATTGCCACTACCTCCTAGACACCCCCGTTCGCCGCCGCGCGACCCATATCTCCTGCACGCCATCGCAAACACCACCGCTACCGCTCAGAGCACCGCACGCTCCCGACCAATCCATCGCCCCGGGCCGCGCCATTACTTCTCGCCAGGGAACCGTGCACCATCCCCTAGCCTCAGCCGTGCCCCTAGATTCCTATAGCATCGTCACCGACGAGCCCGAGCCCATGCCGCTCCATCCCCTCGCAGCAGTATAAATAGAGGCCCCCTCTGCCTCCATTCTCCACCCCAACACCCTCACTACTCCTCACTGACCCTCCCCCACTTCTGCCTGGAGCAAGGCGAGCTATCCCTCGCCGGAATTTGGCCAGAGCCTGCCGCTGCTGGAGGAGAAGGGCGCCGTCGATTTCGACCACCCCAAGCCCTGTCGTGACCGCGCCTCGCCTCGCTGTCATCTACCATGTCGATCGCCCCAGTCACCGACCCTAGCTGGAGCCCAAGTGAGCCCCACGAGATCCCCACTATGTGTTAGGTTTAGTTCCTCGTTGGAGCAGTCCTTCGTTGACGATGACTCTCGGCCGTTAGATTAGATTTAGATCGCATGTCTCAGATTCGTGGATACCGCTTCGCGTAGATAGACTCGCTGACTGGTGGAACCCGTCTGTCAGCACCCCGCTGCGCTGTGCAGTGCGGTTGGGCCAGCCCGTTTAAGTTTCCTGCGCAGGCCTGGAAATTCAAATATTGAATTTTCCTTTTTAGTTAAAACCCTATTATGTCCACGAATTCAAAAATCAATTTAGCGAGTTTCACTTAACCAAATTGCATCATTCAAATTTTGCTAGAAAGGTAATTAAATTATCTATCCAAGCCCATTGGATTTAAATCATTTAGAGTTAGAGATAATCTATAGTAAAAATAATAAGATAGAGACTTTTTCAACTTCAAACATTTTTCAAAAATCAACCATAATAGCTTTTGAGTTGATTCCAACTCTCAAAAATCACATTTGACAATATCTATCTGAATATGTAAAAATATCTAGGTTTGCATACAGTGACATTGGACTAGTACCAAAAGAATGCTATTAGGGCATTTCTAGTCACTTTAAATTTATTAAATGATAATCTTAAAATTAATAAAATATGACCAACACTTTAAATCACATTCCCATGTATTAGAATATGTGGTGATGACATCAACATGATCCCATATTTTAATTGGAGAATGTTAAATCTTAATTTCAGTGAATAGAAATTACTTTTCTCAAATAAACTAAATCAAACTAGTTCTTTATTTCATGTGATGCTTGTGATGATGCTAGATCATCAAGTGTGAACCTTAGTTTGCTAAATAGAAGTAGTTAAGTATTGTATGGTGATTGTGTACCCCGTATTTATTTATAGACGATAGTACTGACCCAAGCTACGAGGAGGAGGAGTTCTACCTAGAAGAAGAAGAGGAAAACTTCAACCACTGCTCTGCTCAAGACAAGCTATTATTGGCAAGCTAGATCTATGCAAGCTTTAACCTAAGCAAAATGCTTTAGGCATGCTTTGGTTATATACCTTTGATTATACCAATCCCAAGTTTTACTTGCAAGCTTTACTATTTTACTTTACCAAAGTTCTTTGCTTTTAGTTAATGCTTTGTGAGGTTTTGGAAAGTAGTATAGATAGCATAAAGAGTATAAAACTAGGCCTATACTAGATGTCATTCTATGGCATGAGATTGAGATTAGCATCCCTCATTAGTGAACAATCTTAACTTAGTGGCTAGTGCTAAGCATAAAACTTGATCACTTTAGATGGGAATACTTGGTGAAAATGATTATGAAAACCTTGGAATGATGCTTCATTCTATTGAAATGTTTTGACATGTGTTGAGAAACACAAATGGATTTGATGATGAAAATGTTGAGACATGATCGTTAGCCCTTTATAAAAACTGATGGTTGGGTTCAGATGCGATACCATTCCAATTTTACTGTACAACCACAATACCTAAATTGGGTAAGGCTTAGATAGAAGTTTATATGCATTAGTATGGGTTCCCTCACGAAAGAGATTTGAGCTAAGGCTACCTCTTGATGATGTCCACCTATACAGTGCCCAGGATGGCAGATGGCCATGGCTGGGAGGCCAAGCTCGTAGGGAAGGTGCCTATTGATGTCTACGCACTTCTATTCTTGTAGACAGTTGTTGGGCCTCCAAGTGCAGAGGTTTGTAGAACAGCGGCAAGTTTTCCCTTAAGTGGATCACCCAAGGTTTATCGAACTCAGGGAGGAAGTGGTCAAATGTATCCCCTCTCAAGCAACCCTGCAATCAAGATACAAGAAGTCTCTTGTGTCCCCAACACACCCAATACATTTGTTAGGTTTATAGGTGCACTAGTTCGGTGAAGAGATAGTAAAATACAAGTGGTATGGATATAAGACAACAGTGCTAGAGAATACTTTGATGGGTAGGAAGAGACTAAAGGCAATCTGAAATAAAGATGGAAGCAAGCAAACATGTAACAGATCTAGTTGCAAATGATGTTTCAATCCTTAGAAACAAGGCCTAGGGATCATACTTTCACGAGTGAACACTCTCATATAAATATCTTCTCTTCATGATACTACTCTGAACTACTCTTCGGTTGGACACTCTAATCCATGGTAGGGCTATAACAGCACTCCTCAAAGTTCTCTTTCCCCATCTAGATAACCCCACGTTGTCAATTTAAGCTCTACATGGTTCCAACAAACACCACAATTTCATAGAGACATCCAACTCCAAATATAACTCATAACAAGTATTTGTAATGTCTAGCCTAAGTGCCACCACGGTGTGCATGCCGTCACTTTCACACACATGGGGAGAGCTGAGATTCATTAAAGCACTTGAGTAGCAAGGTAGATCTACTTGATTACAAAGCTCATGATCACAATATGATCATGCATAGAGAGAGATGAACACATAGCTACCGATAGGGCCCTTAGCCCCGAGAGAGAACTACTCCCTCCTCATCATGGGAATCAACAATGACGATGGAGATGGCGGTGGAGATCGATGGAGATGGCTCCGAGGGCACTTCCCTGTCCCGGCAGGGTGCCAGAATAGAGACTTTCTGTCCCCCGAATCTCCCCTTCTATGGCGGCGGTGCTATAGAACTTTTCATGGCTGGAGGCTTCTTATAGGTGAAAGGGGAGGCCGAGGGGGTGCCTAGGGCGGCCAGACCACCCCTGGCGTGGCCAGGCCTGGCCCGCACGGCCACGTGGTGTGGACGGCCCCCGGCCCCTCTACGTCTCGTATTCTGGCTCCTTGTGTCCCTCGGTGAAAAACTGATTTTGGCTTTTGTCCCGTCCAATTCCGAGAATATTCATTTTCTGACTTTCCTAGAACCAAAACCAGCAGAAAACAGACAACTGGCACTATGACTCTTGTTAATAGGTTAGTCCAAGAAAGCGTATAGAAAGTACTCCAAAGTGTGGACAAAACATAAGAAAGTAGATAAAACCAAGCATGGAACATCAAAAATTATGGATACGTTAGCAACGTATCAACATCGCCAAGCTTAACCCATGCTTGTCCTCGAGTAGGTAAGTGATAAAAAGAAAGAATAATTTTTGAGGTGACATGCACCATCATAAACTTGATCAAAGTATTTGTAAAACATTGATAGCTGGGATCATAGTACTTCAACATAACATGAAAGAAAAGTTCTAACAATAAGACAAAGCAACTATGTTGCAACATGAAAAGGCACAAACAAAAGATTCATGAATAATAATGCTTTGCAAGACGTTTGTTTGTTTCACATAAAGAAAACATAGCATAGTGGCATTCAGCTCCTCCCTCATAGAATAGCAAATATAAATGCATAGGACACCTTCAAAGTTCATAAGAGTGACTAGATACAAATAGTTTAAGGACAAGCAATATCAAAGTTATGCATCAATCAACAAGTCTTGGGACAATGCACATAGAACTAAGAATGGCCACTATGCTCTCTCAATAGGTGCATAAAGATAGAAGGTGGAGACTCAACATAAAAGTAAAAGAAAGGCCTTCATAGAAGGAAGCAGAGATTCAAGTTTCATAAAGAGCTTCCAAAAATTATGGTACTTATTAGCTTTCAGCTCTCATTGCCCCTATCATAAGCATCTTGAAGTGATTAAGGTTAAAGTGAACAAGCTATGGAGTATATGCTTGACAAAGTATAAGTTGGCAATCTCATGTCCCTTGAATACGAGGGCCGCTCCTCATGCTACTCAAGTTTAGTTACCGGTAAGTTCTTGTCATTGTAAGTACATGTGTATCATAGAGAACCACCAATGGGGTACCCCTTGCCCGATGATACGGAAGATTCCCCATATCAAAATGACAAGGAAAGTAGACAATGAGCATCTCAGCAATCTTCTTATTTACCATGGGAAAATGGTACTTTTTTCTCTCTTTCCTCTTTTCTCATATCTCTTTTTTCTTTTCTTTTTCTCTTTTTATCAATATCTGACTCTTTTTTATAAGAAGAATGCTTCATAGACAGCTCATTATGGTTACGCTGCAGGTTTCCACCATGACGACATGGATTAGACCGGCGGACCAGGAGTTTCTCTAACACACATACATAACTCCATGGACTTACAAGCTCCCCTTTCATTTCACAGCAATGACATCCATCGACAAAAGAGCATGATATCAACTAGGTACAAAGTACAAGTGCAATGTTGAAAGCGTTCCCCATGACAACATGGTTCTTCTAATCCCCAACATATAAGTGCAAGCATATACAACATAGATGACACAATGGTTCAAGTTTATTAAGGGCAAGAAAAGTAAAGTGTGCCATCAAGTTCGTGAGAGCTTTAATCACTAGTTTTCTCATAACAAGTTTAATTCGGAAGGTAGATAAAAACATGAATATACTTGGAATAGCAAATGTTAATAGGTAGGTATGGTGGACTATTTTAGAATAACTTGGTTTTATGAGTTGGATGCATGAGTGGAACTCATACTTGGTTATGGAGGCTAGCAAAAGACTGGGAGCGACCAACTAAGAGAGCAATAATGGCCATAATCATGCAAAGCGACAAAACATCATTAATTAAAGCATAAAGTGATATTACAGGTCGAAAACTAAAGGATCATAAAGGCTATGGTGACTTGGGATAGTCATAACATGGTTTGAGCATGTGCCAAGTCAACCCAAATAAACCATCAAAGGAGAACACCACAATACTATGCTTTAATATGCTAAAACAACGCATGATTCTTTCAAGGCACATTAAGCAATATCAATTGTTTATAACATGTCATGCTACAAAAAAGATCACTAAGCATAAATCCAAAACAATATCAAGCATGGCATGACAAAGCATGAGCCACAGTCAAAAACAAGCTCTCTTTACCACTTAAGCATGAACTTTCCTACTCTTTTCCAATCCAAATCAACTTATTTGAAAGAACTCACAAAGATAATAGTAAATAAAGATCAGTGAGATTGTCTCATAAATCCAAAAATAAGAACTAAAAAGTTCTAAGATGAAAGCACAAGAAAACTAAGGCTAAACACAGTGCTAGCAAAAGAGAACGCTCACAAAACAATAAGAATGAAAACTAGTTTTATGCAATGAATAACGGGGTGTGTCTCTCTCGAAAAGAAGTGTGCTGGGATCCAACCAACTTATTGCAGCAAACCAAGCAAACGAAAACCAAAAACAAAAACAAAGATGCTCCAAGAACAACACAATTGTGCATGAAACAAATAAAAATGAAGTGTTTGGAAGAAACCTGAGATTTTTATTGATGAAGAAGGGGATGCCTTGGGCATCCCCAAGCTTTGACGCTTGTACTTCTTGGATATTTCTTGGGGTGACACGGGGTGGCATCCCCAAGCTTGACCTTTTGTCCATTCTTCATCTCATTACATCATTCTCTCCATACACCTAAAATTCTTCCTTCATACAAAACTTCACACAATCTTTATTAGCAACATTAGTGCACTCAAGATAATAAGTATTTGGGTTCAGTTTCAACACTAATAAAACTTCCTTTAAAACACAAGCTACTGTAGCACTTCCCTCAAAAAGCTAAGTTCCCCAAAAAGAACCCAAAAAGGAATCAACAAGAAGCAAATGCAAATAATGGCAGAAATCTATCAAAACAGACCAGCAGATAGAAACCGATTTTTTCGAAGACCTTCTATTTCTCAATTCGAAAAGTTTGAACTAACGAAAGTTAGATAACAACCTGGGGCAGAAGCACAAAAATTCACGCCTCAAAAAGACCTTCAAAGATTTTACACGAATGTTTACGGTGAAGCATAGAAATCTGTTTCAGGACAACAACTTTCCCAATCATTACTTCTCTCTCATTAGAGGTTACTCTTGGCACAAAAAGCAAATAAAAAGGATAAGGAGAGGTTATTACAGAGGTAATAACTTCCAAGACTCATCTAAAACTTTTGGTTTATCTCCCAATAAGTACTTTTATTTAACGCCTTTAAGTTAGTCATGATAGTTTGAGAAGATGCTCACATAAGAAATATGAATTGAAGTAAAAGAGAGCATCAAGAAGCAAATTCAAAGCACATTGTAAAGAATCTTGTAAAGAAACAAGTCATGAAAGCACAAAGCAACAAGCATAGAAAAGCAAAACAAGTGCAACTTCAAGACTTTCAACATAAAGAGGGGAAACTTAATAATGTTGAGATACATAAGACCATGTTTGCCTCTCTCATAATAAATTTCAGTAGCAACATGAATAAAATTAACAATATAACTATCACATAAAACATTCTTATCATGAGCCACATGCATATAATTATTATTACTCTCCACATAAGCATAGTCATTCTTATTAATTGTAGTGGGAGCAACTTCAACAAAATAGCTATCATTATTATTCTCATCACCATAACCATCAAATATAGGAGGCATATTGTAATCATTAATTTTCTCCTCAATAGTAGGTGGACTGAAAATATCATATTCATCATTGTAATCATCATATATTGGAGGTTTGGTATCATCATAAGCAATAGAATGGCTATCTTCCAAAGCCAGGGAACTAAAAAAATCATTTTTCATAAAAACTAGCTTCCCCAAGCTTAGACTTTTCCATAGCATTATCAATAATAGTGTCCAAAGAGTTCATACTAACAACATTGCTATTAGCATGCAAATAAAGTTCCATAGGTTTTTTAATTTTCTCTTCAAACACTTCATGTCCTAACTCAAGATAAATACTATAAAGCTCTCTAATTTTGTTGTTGTTTTCCATTAAGCCTAACTAGTGAAAATAAAAACAAGAAACAAAAAGATATAATTGCAGAATCTAAAGGAAATAACTTTGAGCACTCACACACCAGCTACAATACTAGAAGATAGCTTAGTAGCCAGAGGATGTGAGTACCTTTTACCTTACGTCCCCGGCAACGGCGCCAGAAAATAGCTTGATGTCTATGCACTTCTATTCTTGTAGGCAATTGTTGGGCCTCCAAGTGCAGAGGTTTGTAGAATAGCAAGAAGTTTTCCCTTAAGTGGATCACCCAAGGTTTATCGAACTCAGGGAGGAAGTGGTCAAAGGTATCCCCTCTCAAGCAACCCTACAATCAAGATACAAGAAGTCTCTTGTGTTCCCAACACACCCAATACACTTGTCAGGTGTATAGGTGCACTAGTTCGGCAAAGAGATAGTAAAATACAAGTGGTATGGATATAAGACAACAGTGCTAGAAAATACTTTGATGGGTAGGAAGAGACTAAAGGCAATCTGAAATAAAGATGGAAGCAAGCAAACATGTAACAGATCTAGTTGCAAACAGAGTTTCAATGCTTAGAAACAAGGCCTAGGGATCATACTTTCACGAGTGAACACTCTCATATAAATATCTTCTCTTCATGATACTACTCTGAACTACTCTCTGGTTGGACACTCTAATCCATGGTAGGGCTATAACAACACTCCTCAAAGTTTGCTTTCCCCATCTAGCTAACCCCACACTGTCACCTTGAGCTCTAGATGGTTCCAACAAACACCACAATTTCATAGAGACATCCAACTCCAAATATAACTCATAACAAGTATTTGTAATGTCTAGCCTAAGTGCCACCACGGTGTGCACGCTGTCACTTTCACACACATGGGGAGAGTAGAGATTCATTAAAGAACTTGAGTAGCAAGGTAGATCTACTTGATTACAAAGCTCATGATCACAATATGATCATGCATAGAGAGAGATGAACACATAGCTACCGGTAGAGCCCTTAGCCTCGAGAGAGAACTACTCCCTCCTCATCATGGGAATCGGCAACGATAATGGAGATGGCAGTGGAGATCGATGGAGATGGCTCCGGGGGCACTTACCTGTCCCGGCAGGGTTCCGGAACAGAGACTTTGTATCCCCCGAATCTCCCCTTCGATGGCGGTGGTGCTACGAGACTTTTTGTGGCTAGAGGCTTCTTATAGGCAAAAGGGGAGGGAGAGGGGTGCCTAGGGCGGCCAGACCACCCCTGGCGCGGCCATGCCTGGCCCGTGTGGCCAGGTGGTGTGTCCGGCCCCTGGCCCCTCTCCGTCTCGTATTCTGGCTCCTTATGTCCCTCGGTGAAAAACTGACTTTAGCTTTTGTCCCGTCCAATTCTGAGAATATTCATTTTCTGACTTTCCTGGAACCAAAAACAGTAGAAAACAGGCAGCTGGCACTGGTGGCTCTTGTTAATAGGTTAGTCCAAGAAATTTTATAGAAAGTACTCCAAAGTGTGGACAAAACATAAGAAAGTAGATAAAACCAAGCATGGAACATCAAAAATTATGGATACGTTAGCAACGTATCACCTATACTAGAGTGTGTAAAGGAAAGGTTATAATTGATTATCCGCATACTGAGTATGATGATTCAGGGTTATCCTTGACGGATGTATCGAATTTTGTGGTCAAAGTGTACCACCTCTGCAGAGTGTCAAACTATTCGAATAGCTGCGTCCGCGGTAATGGACAGTTGGAGTGGCCATACTGTTTCGTCGTCAGATGTTTTCAAAATGACTTGTGAATTGAACTATGATTTTGATTGACCACAATAGGGTTGTGAATATGAAAACTAGGTTCCCAACTTAAAGTGATTTAGAACATTTACTTAGTTTTCTTTACTTCTGAACTCAGTTTAGATAAATCTGGCTTTTTGCAAATAAACTTAGAGCTTAAGGTTCCTACTAGAACTACCTTACTTGTTAGTAATAGTTTGCGAGTACTTAAATAGTACTCATGGATTTGTCCCTAGCTATTCCCGTGGCTAGACTATGAGGAGGACTATCAGGAAGATGGATAGCAGGACGGCTACGACAACTAGGATCATCTCCCATCGTCAGCATTTCCCGTGACACTGAAGATGGAGCCCACTGCTATGCTTATTATTCCGCTGCTTGTTTGTATTAAGACTGGATCATGAGATCCTCTATTTGTGTAAGACCTTATTATGGTTTGTAATAGATGATGTACTGTTATATCCAATCTGTTATGTCTCGCAAAATGGTAATCCTGGGATTGCGATGTATGGCATAACAGGCATCTGGGATTAAAAATCTGGGTGTTGACAAGTTGGTATCAGAGCCATCCTAACCATAGGAGACCCTAGTTAGAACGGACGTCCGAACAGAAGCTTATTTTCAAAACAAATGAAGTGAGTATTTATGAAAACCTATTCCCACTCTTATCCTTGATTCTTTCAAAAAAACATGTTCCTCAAAAACTCTTACATCACTACATAAAATTTGACACACTTGATCACCTCACTAACTTACTCATCCTAAATTATTATAGATGGAAGTTCAGTATTGCAAGTTCTACCAATTGGGAAATGGAGGCCGGCTGATCTTTGAGAGGGATCTTGATGCACTGTCAGAGTACCTTGAGCACCGGCATCCTGAATTCTTCGGTGCCCAACTCAAGGATCACCCAGGAGGAGATCTACAATGGCTGATAGTTGCAGAACTCAGAGGCAAGATGGAAGCACCCCTTTCTGAGAAGATTCAATTCACCGTGCGAGAGAACAACTAGCTAGATGGATTTGCCAGGGCTATGCATGAAGCTCTTGCCCGTCTGTGTGGACAAAACATCAACTTGATCCAGGGAACTCGCTTTGCGCACTTCACAAGGCGTGATTCTATGGGAATGCCATTGGAGATGCCAAGTCACCCAGAGTTGAAGCGCCAGGTGGAAAATCTTGACTTCCTGCTGTATGATAGGCAGAAGGAATTGGACAATGATCGATCCTACGCCAACTACAACCTTGCCATTGCCGCCAAGAAGGACTAGACTCTCACCATGCTCATCAAGGATCGCCAATCACTTTGTCGTCAACGCGAGAAGAAGGATCGCACCATCGCTCATCTTCGCAAGAAGGTGGCCGCTCTCGAGAAGACCATCCATGAGCAAGAAGTCCAACTTGAAGCAAAGGAAGAGGAAGAAGGTGAAGACATCCTGGGAGATCTTCACTCATACCTCAGTGATGACAACTACTACCTGGAGGATGATGCCATGTATTTCTACACCGATGATGATGATTCCGACTTCATTGATGATGAGTAGATGCACTTGATCACTACCATAGGAATGAGTTGTATCGGTCCCACTGTATCTTAGTTCACAATATGGTTCTTAAAACCATCTGTTTTCCATTTGTGTGTGGTGTGTGTTTGTATTGTGTGCTTGAATGAATGAATGAGAAGGAGTTAGTTTGCAAAACCTGAGTTCAAACTCAAAGTTTAAAACTTTTGAAACAAAACCATGAACCTTAGAACTTTCCCTCTTACCTCATTATTTATCTCAATCTTCAGATGAGTCGTGGAAACCCCGGAGGAAGCAGCTCATCACAGGACCCGATGTTGCAGATTCTACAGATGCTAGTTTCTGACCGTGAAGCTAGTAGGGCCGAGCGCCAAGCCAACCTAGCCACTCTTCAGCAGATAGCTCAGATGGCCCACAATAATCAAGGCCATGGAAATCAGGATCATCATGGATCCAAGCTTAGGAACTTTCAGAATACCAATCCCCCTATCTTTAACAAGTCTGAGGATCCCTAAGATGCTGATGACTGGCTACAAACCATGGAGAAAAATCTGGAAGTCGCAGAAGTTGACGCCAACGAGAAGGTATTGTTTGCCACCCACTATCTGGCAGGAGATGCAAGAGCCTGGTGGAATAGCACATGTACTATGAACCACGGTCAGGTGATGAGTTGGGAAGCTTTCAAGATCAAGTTCAGCCACACCCATGTGCCACAAGGTTTGGTCACCAGAATGAGAGATGAGTTTAGAGAACTGAAGCAAGGAATGATGATAGTAGTTGAATACTGTGACAAATTTCTGTCCCTAGCTAGATATGCCCCTGATGAGATCAACACTGAAGCCAAGAAGAAGGAAAGATTCCTGAATGGATTACATGATGAGATGTAGACGGTGTTAGTCAACATCTATTTTGAAGACCTAGAAGAGCTAGTAGACTCTGCCATCCAGATGGAAGGGAAGATAAACCAAGCCAATGACAACCGCAAGCGCAGGATGATGCACCAGACTAGGTCCCACAATACCTAGAAGTATCACCCCAACCCATCTATAGGATATGCCCCAAGAAACAATAGAACCCCTATGTCCTGTCCAAGTTACCCCAATCGTAGCGGAGGAAACTTGAAGTCTGGAGGAAACCATAACAACAACCCTGGCAACTCCAGCAATTCCAACCATGCACCGCCCAAGTCCAACAACAACAACAACAATATTGCCCCAAGGACTGTAAGCAATGATGTGCCTGTTGCAGCCAAAGAGAAGTCCCAGATTACTTGCTTTGAATGTGGAGTCAAGGGCCACTACTCCAATGAGTGTCCCAAGAAGATTGCAGCAGCCCCCAATGTGAATGCCCTAGCTCAGCAGCAACGCCGTGTTCAGTCTAGCAGAAGATTTGCCCCAGGAAATTCGCTCTACCGCAATGGCCGTCTGTTCCACATGAATGCTGAAGAAGCTTAGGAAGCGCCAGATGTCGTGCTGGGTATGTTTTCTGTTAACTCAGTACTTGCAAGAGTGTTGTTTGATTCTGGAGCATCGCACTCATTTGTTACAGAAGAATTTGCATGCACTAGTAAGATTCAACCAACAAAATTGAAGCATGTTATGATAGTTCAAATACCTGGTTCAACCATCAAAGCTAGAAAAATTTGCAAGGCTGTACCTATCAGAATCCATGGGATAGATTTTTATGCTAATCTAATAGTACTTGGAACCAAAGGTTTGGAAGTAGTACTAGGAACAGATTGGATGTCGAAACATAAAGGATTGATCGACTGTGCCAAGAAAGCCATAACCATGACCAGTAGTTCTAGAGTATCAGTAGAGCATGTATCGAAGACTTTGCCCCGTTAATTCAAATGCAACAAGAGTCTAGACCAACCAACCCTAGACCAAGTCATAATAGTCTGTGAATACCCCGACGTATTCCCAGATGAATTGCCCGGTATGCCCCTAGATCGGGATATCGAGTTCATTATTGAACTAATTCCTAGAACTGGACCCATAGCTCAGAGACCTTATAGTATGAACCCATCTGAATTAGTGGAGCTGAAGAAGCAACTTGATGCTATGCTGGAGAAAGGTTTGATTAAACCAAGCGCATCGCCATGGAGATCACCTATTTTGTTTGTGGACAAGAAAGATGGAGGTAACCGTTTGTGCACGGATTACCGGAAGCTGAATGATGTCGCCATCAAGAACAAGTACCCACTACCCAAGATAGAGGATCTGTTTGATCAGTTGACTGGTGCCAGAGTGTTATCTAAGATTGATCTAGAACTGGTTATCATCAACTCAAGATTCATGCAACGGATATTCCAAAGACCGCCTTTACCACCAGATATGGATTCTATGAGTATACGGTCATGTGTTTTGGATTAACCAATGCCCCCGCTTATTTCATGAATCTCATGAATAAGATTTTTATGAACTTTCTGGATAAGTTTGTCATTGTTTTTATCGACGATATTCTAATATATTCCAAGTTAGAAGAAGACCATGAGAAACACCTGAGAACCATCCTTTAAACCCTTAGAGAGCATCCGTTGTATGCCAAGTTTAGCAAGTGTGAGTTCTGGTTGAAGGAAGTAGGATTCCTCGGACATATTGTGTCGGCAGGAGGAGTCGTTGTTGATCCCACCAAGATCAAAGATGTTGAAGAATGGAAAGCCCCAACCACTCAAACCCAAGTTAGTGCATTTCTCGGATTAGCGGGATACTACCGCAAGTTCGTTGAAGGATTTTCGAGCATCGCAAGACCAATGAACCAATTGTTGAAGAAAGATAGGAAGTTTGAATGGACCGAAAAATGTGAAGCAAGTTTTCAAGAGCTCAAGAAGAGATTGATTTCAGCCCCAATTCTGATTATGCCAGATATCAAGAAGCCTATTGATGTATATTGTGATGCATCCAAGATTGGTCTCGGATGTGTGTTGATGCAAGAAGGCAAAGTCATAGCATATCATATCTGTCCCGACAACTGCAGCAGCATGAGTAAAACTACCCTACCCATGATCTTGAACTAGCAGCTGTAGTTTTAGCTTTGAAGACATGGCGTCATTACCTGATGGGTAACCGCTGTGAGATTTATTTGGATCACAAGAGTTTGAAGTATATTTTCACTCGGAAGGAGCTGAATATGAGGCAAAGGAGATGTATAGAGTTAATCAAGGATTCTGACCTTGACATTCATTATCACCCCGGCAAAGCCAATGTGGTAGCGGATGCTCTTAGCAGATTGTCGTGTAGATTAAACACCATGATCAAAGAAGCCCAACCAAGTTTGCATGAGGAGTTGGAGCAGTTTCGAACGGAGCTAGTTAGCAAAATATTTTTAGCTAGCATTGAACTTCAACCTACTTTGATTAGTCAGATCAAGGAAGCCCAGAAGGGAAATGCAAGTATCGATAGAATGAAACATCGTGTTGGTACAAGAAAGGTACCTGGATTCACCGAAGATGAAGGAGTTTTGTGGTACAAAGGACGTATCTGTGTGCCAGCAGATTTGGAGTTGAAACAAGTTATCATGAAGGAAGCTCATGATACTCTTTATTCTATCCACCCCGGAGGAACGAAGATGTATCAGGATTTGAAGGAGCAATTTTGGTGGCACAAGATGAAGAGAGAAATCGGAAGCTACATAGCCAAGTGTGATATATGTCAGAGAGTCAAAGTGGAACATCAGAGACCCGCAGAACTGTTGCAACCATTGCAGATTTTGGAATGGAAATGGGATTCCGTCGGAATGGACTTTATCATCGGTTTGCCTACTTCTAGTAGGGGAAATGACTCTATTTGGGTCATAGTTGATAGACTGTCCAAGGTAGCCCATTTTATACCCGTCAAGACAACCTACCAGAGTTCGAAGCTAGCAGAGTTGTACATTGCTAGAATCGTCAGTTTGCATGGAACCCCCAAGACCATAGTGTCAGATCGAGGAACCCAGTTTACCTCAAGATTTTGGCAGAAAGTCCAAGAAGGATTAGGAACCAAGTTGAATTTCAGCACATCTTATCACCTACAAACCGATGGACAGACTGAAAGAGTCAACCAAATTTTAGAAGATATGTTGAGAGCTTGTGTGTTAGAGTATGGATCAAAATGGGAAGATTGTTTGCCTTTCGCAGAATTCTCATACAACAACAGTTATCAAGACAGTTTGCAAATGGCCTCATTTGAATTTCTGTATGGAAGAAAGTGTCGTACCCCCCTGAATTGGTTGCAAGTAGGAGAGAGTCAGATTTTCGGAGCCGACATCCTACGAGAAGCCGAAGAGAAGGTTCACAAAGTCCGTGAGCACCTCAAGACCGCCCAATCCAGACAGAAGAGTTATGCGGACAAGAGACGTAGAGACCTGACCTTCAATGTCGGAGATTTTGTGTATATCAAAGTATCACCCTTGAAGGGAATGCAATGTTTTCAACTGAAAGGAAAGTTAGCCCCCAGATATATTGGATCTTTCAAGATTCTGAATCACCGAGGAGAAGTATCTTATCAACTGGAACTGCCAGAGGAGATGTCAGCCATCCATAATTTGTTCCATATCTCGTTACTTTGCAAATGCCTAGAAGTTTCAAAGAAGACTGAAGTGTTCAAGAACATCGATCACCGAGCCATAGATATCAACAAGGATCTGATGTATCGTGAAGTGCCCATCCGTATTTTGGAAGAAGCCTTCAGAACCACCAGGACCCGGAGTATCAAGTTTCTCAAGATCCAATGGAGCAACCATACCGAAGAAGAAGCTACTTGGGAGCGAGAAGATTACATTAGGACTGAGTTTCCACATCTCTTTAGTTCCTAGTTTTTCTTAAATCTCGGTAGGAGATTTTGTTTAAGGAGGGAAGGTTTGTAACACCCCAAAACTTCTAATCAAGTTTATCAAGTTCTAATCACCCAATTTAGGGTTAACAAAAACTTTTATTAATAAAATGAATATGAATGCATGTGTGTTTGCATTAGTGTAGATTTGAGTTCTTATGCCATGCTTGATTGTTCTAAATGATGTGAAATGGTTTAAAGGTGAATACTACATCATCTAGACCAATTAAAAACAAAATCAAAAGAAAAAGAAATCAAATATGAATAAATAAAGCAAATGGTCATTTTGACAAAAGTAAACCACTAGGTCATTTTGTGTGTTCCTAGAAGAAGATTTCTAACAGAAACATTTCTATTTCTTTTCACCCCTTGCTAGACCAAGTAAAAGTGTATCAAGGCCCACTTTACAAACTTACAAAAACATTTTTCAAATCAATTTAATGGACAGTTGAAAATTGAATCTAGTTCGTATGTTAAGATCCCACTTTTTCAAAAACCTATCAAATCAATTCCCCTTGACCTGTCCAAGAAAATATAGACTCTCAAGCTTTATTAAAGATCACTCAAAACTTTTGAATCAAAGTTTCCAAACTTTAGTTCTTGCGGCCATATCATCAAACACCTTGCTTACACTAATTAACCCTCTACCAAACTTCACTGTTATGCATAGTAATCCTCAACCAATTGGTCTCCACTTCACTCCCTTGTCCCCTCAGGTGTCGAGCAGCACCCAGACCATCCCCCTGTGGCCATTATGCACAGTCGAGCATCACCCGTTTGGGGTCATCGCCGGCCGACAGTGGGAAGCACGCCAGGAGCCTCGCTAGCTTCGCCCACGACGCGCACCAGACATGCCGCACTCCACCGCCACCCCCTGTCTAGGCCATGACCCCAGCCGAGCCCTGGACCACCCTAGCACCGCCGCACCCTATGCCTCTGTGCCATGCCCAGAGCACGCCAGCTCGCCATGCCCGACCGGCTCGCACAGACCGCGCCTCACTCTCTCTGCGCATGCTCACACTCGCCTTGATCTCCACTACCTCCTAGACACCCCCGTTCACCGCCACGCGACCCGTAGCTCCCGCACGCCATCGCAAACACCGCCGCTCCCGCTCAGAGCACCACACGCTCCCGACCAATACACACCGCCCCGTGCCGCGCCATTACTTCTATGATGATCGCCAGGGAACCGCTCACCGTCCCCTAGCCTCAGCCGCGCCGCTAGCCGCCTGTAGTGTCGTCACCGACAAGCCTGAGCCCATGCCGCTCCATCCCCTCGCCGCAGTATAAATAGAGGCACCCTCTGCCTCCATTCTCCACCCTAACACCCTCACCACTCCTCACTGACCCTCCCCCATTTCTTCTTGGAGCAAGGCGAGCTATCCCTCGCTGGAATTTGGCCAGAGCCCACCGCTGCGGGAGGAGAAGGGCATCGTCGATTTCGACCACCCCAAGCCCTGCCATGACCGCGCCTCGCCTCGCCCCTACCATGTCGATCGCCCCCGTCGCTGACCCTAGCTGGAGCCCAGGTGAGCCCCGCGAGATACCCACCGCCGCGTTAGGTTTAGTTCTTCGCTGGAGCAGTCCATCATCGACGATGACTCTCGGCCGTTAGATTAGATTTAGATCGCACGGCTCAGATTCGTGGATACCGCTTCGCGTAGATAGACTCGCTGACTAGCGGACCCCATCTGTCAGCAGCCCGCTTTGCTGTGCAGTGCAGTTGGGCCGGACCATTTAAGTTTCCCGTGCAAGCCTGGAAATTCAAATATTGATTTTTTCCTTTTTAGTTAAAACCCTATTCCGTCCAACAATTCAAAAATCAATTCAGAGAGTTTCACTTAACCAAATTGCATGATTCAAATTTTGCTAGAAAGGTAATTAAATTATCTATCCAAGCCTGTTGGATTTAAATCATTTGGAGTTAGAGATAATCTATAGTAAAAATAATAAGACAGAGACTTTTCAACTTCAAACATTTTTCAAAAATCAACCATAATAGCTTTTGAGTTGATTCCAACTCTTAAAAGCCACATTTGACATTATCTATCTGAATATGTAAAAATATCTAGGTTTGCATGCAGTGACATTGGACTAGTACCAAAAGAATGCTATTAGGGAATTTCTAGTCACTTTAAATTTATTAAATGATAAACTTAAAATTAATAAAATATGACCAACACTTTAAATCACATTCCCATGTATTAGAATATGTTGTGATGACATGTGTCAACATGATCCCATATTTTAATTGGAGAATATTAAATCTTAATTAATTTCAATGAGTAGAAATTACTTTTCTAAAATAAACTAAATCAAACTAGTTCTTTATTTCATGTGATGCTTGTGATGATGCTAGATCATCAAGTGTGAACCTTAGTTTGCTAAATAGAAGTAGTTAAGTATTGTTTGGTGATTGTGTACCCCGTATTTATTTACAGATGATAGTACCGACCCAAGCTACGAGGAGGAGGAGTTCTACCTAGAAGAAGAAGAGGGAAACTTCAACCACTGCTCTACTCAAGGCAAGCTATTATTGGCAAGCTAGATCTATGCAAGCTTTAACCTAAGCAAAATGCTTTAGGCATGCTTTGGGTATATACCTTTGATTATACCAAGCCCAAGTTTTACTTGCAAGCTTTACTATTTTACTTTACCAAAGTTCTTTGCTTTTAGTTAATGATTTGTGAGGTTTTGGAAAGTAGTATAGATAGCATAAAGAGTATAAAACTAGGCCTATACTAGATGTCATTCTATGGCATGAGATTGAGATTAGCATCCCTCATTAGTGAACACTCTTAACTTAGTGTCTAGTGCTAAGCATAAAACTTGATCACTTTAGATGGGAATACTTAGTGAAAATGATTATGAAAACCTTGGAATGATGCTTCATTATATTGAAATGTTTTGACATGTGTTGAGAAACACAAATGGATTTGATGATGAAAATGTTGAGGCATGAGCCTTAGCCCTTTATAAAAACTGATGGTTGGGTTCGGATGCGATACCATTCCAATTTTACTGTACAACCACAATACCTGAATTGGGTAAGGCTTAACCGGAAGTTTATATGCATTAGTATGGGTTCCCTCGCGGAAGAGGTTTGAACTGAGACTACCTCTTGATGATGTCCACCTATGAAGTGCCCAGGATGGCAGATGGCCATGGCTGGGAGGCCAAGCTCATAGGGGAGGTGCCTATACTAGAGTGTGTAAAGGAAAGGTTATGATTGATTATCCGCATACTAAGTATGATGATTTAGGGTTATCCTTGATGGATGTATCGAATTTTGTGGTGAAAGTGTACCACCTTTGCAGAGTGTCAAACTATTCGAATAGCTGCGTCCGCGGTCATGGACAATTGGAGTGGCCATACTATTCCGTCGTCAGATGTTTTCAAAATGACTTGTGAATTGAACTATGATTTTGACTTGAACACAATAGGGTTGTGAATATGAAAACTAGGTTCCCAACTTAAAGTGATTTAGAACATTTACTTAGTTTTCTTTACTTTTGAACTCAGTTTAGATAAATCTGGCTTTTTGAAAATAAACTTAGAGCTTAAGATTCCTACTAGAACTACCTTACTTGTTAGTGATAGTTTGCGAGTACATAAAGAGTACTCATGGCTTTGTCCCTGGCTATTCCTGTGGCCAGACTATGAAGAGGACTATTAGGAAGATGGACATCAGGACAGCTACGACAACTAGGATCATCTCCCATCGTCAGCATTGCCTGTGACACTGAAGATGGAGCCCACTGCTATGCTTATTATTCTGCTGCTTGTTTGTATTAAGACTAGATCTTGAGATCCTCTATTCGTGTAAGACCTTATTATGGTTTGTAATGGATGAAGTACTATGATATCCAATCTGTTATGTCTCGCAAAAATGGTAATCCTGGGATTGCGATGTATGGCATAACAGGCATCTGAGATTAAAAATCCGGGTGTTAACAGAACTCAAGGATGAATACTTAATATTCTAGAAATGATATCAAGGTATTACCTACACCAAACCCTGAATACCAAGTTAAGTATATAACTTAAGTAAGGAAACCCCATAATTAAACCTTGATATACTTGCTTGCCATAGTTATTCCTACCATGAGAATCATGGTAGTTTCTAAACACTAACTCTTATTACAAATAGAGTAGGAAAGGAAGTCAAGCCAAGACCATCCAGCACATACTCTGAATATCATATTAGGAGATAACATTCCTACTTAACCAAGTCCTAGTGTTTATTGATCATCAATATTGAGTAACCAATTCCTGACCTAGAAATTATTGACTTATTATATTAACCTTCCAAAGACCTTAAGTAAATCAATACGGAGGAGGAACTAGATATGGTTGAGTGTGCCATCATCAATGGAATGTGATCCTTAGTGGAGATCAAACCATCTGATGTTGGAGGAGATAGCTCACTCATGAGTTAACTAGAAGAGGTGTCTAAACCTAAAAGTGAAGTTAGTATTTATGGAGCTATGAGAAATCTAGTAGTACTAGAGTACCAGATAATAATCCTGTTAAGCCAAGTAGATATAAATAAAATTAAGCCTCCTTAACAAGATAAATCCTATAGAGAGACTAGTACAAGTCTATTGCTAGTGTTAATGGATCTTGATGAGACAATTAGAAGCCAAAGCTAAGCATGATCAAGGGTTAGTGGTCATTATTCTCAAGTCAATTGAGGATAGATGATTAGGTATTAAAGAAGAGTTGTGATTATACCAAATTAAGTAAAGCCCTAGTAAGATGAATCATCTAGCTTGATCATGAGAGGTCAAGCTAGAGTATGATGAAGTATTTGATGAGTTATATGGAGTAGTTGGAGGCATAGTAGTTTAACCAATTTAATACATGAAAACTTGTATTATGGAGAGTAGTACCATACCTATTCCAGAAGACTGATATCACATGTGACATGGAGAGAAGTGTAATCTTACAAGCCTTGAAAGTAGTTAATGGATGGAGTTAGAAGTAGCTACTTTGATGGATTCATCAAGGGTAGTTAGCAATGGAAGTTATATAGATACTAGGAGAAGAATGAGTATTTTTGAAGTGGCATGACCATGTCATCATATGATGATGGATATGGTGGAGTGAGATGATTGTCTTATTTAGGAAGATGAGATCTTTGTGAATAAATTAAGGGAGATTTATAGAGTATATTTAGGAAAGGAATTCCTTATCTCAAGATAAGCTTAGTCAGGTATTAAGGTAAGGAATCTTTAGAAACCTTTAACCAACAGTATATCAAGCCATGACAAGACCCATGTCTACCTCATTGTTCAAAACCTAAAATAAAAATGATAGTGGAACCATTTACTATTCCTAGGTAATCATGGAACAATACCTCTATGACAAATAAAGCTTCCAAAAGATAATTAGAGAACTATATGCGTGTTTACGGATGAAAGCCTTGTCCACCTTATTGTCTTAAACCTTATTATAAACCTAAGTAAATGTTGATGGGCATTGAGATCACTTGTGCCACATGAATGACAATGGTTATTCACCACTATATAATAAACTTCTATCAACATATTAGCCACACTTAAGAAAGTAATGAACAACTAGTTCAAGAAGTGATCCATGCGTACTTTGAAAGTAAGTAGAATGGTTGTGAAGCAATTGTAATGAATTTGGAATAAAAGAAATTCCAAACTTTAAAGAACCCTAAAATTTAAACCACCTTATGCATTAATTTCTTTATGCTCATAAGTATGACAAGATCTTATGGATGTCATTAACCATTTTAAATCTTTATCATTATAAATAACATGGTGAAAACATAATCATTTTTATAAGACTTTTGGATAATAAACAAAATATAAAACCCTAAGGAATAAATGTTGCCATCAATAAAACAATTTCTTAATAGTTTAAATTTATGTAAAATCATGAAAAGTACAAGCACCACTTAGTCCCCAAGATTCTTGCAGTATTTAATGTGTTCCATGAAAACTTTGGATATTTAAATCCTTAGGAAAATTCATATTTGGAGATAGTTTCATCAAAACAAAAAAAAGGAAGGAAAAATCTGAAGCCGATCAATTAGGCCCAGAGTATAGAATCTACAGCCCTATCCACCGTCGTGTGCGCCAGTTGTCGTTTCTCGCTCACTCTGCAACAGCCCAATAGCAGCCCGGCCCAAATACCGGTTCGGTCGTCCGTCATGTCGTCGTCATCGTCACGCAGGGAAGCAGCTACGTGGCTGCACCGCCATCATCAATCCTCCGCCGTGTTACGATACTCCCGCCGCCGTTGGGAGGAGCAGATAAGACCACTGCGTCATCCCCTACCTCCCCATACCAATCTCATCTTCTCTCTCGCCCTCTGGAGCAAACCTCCTTTCCCACCGAAACCCTAGCTCGGATGAGAGCTCCGCCATCACCATGGGAGCTTCCCCTGGCCTATCTAAGCGCACCACAGAGCTCGCCTCTATCTCCTTCTTCATCTCCGACCAGTTTCGCAAGCAGGCGTGCAATAAGCGGCGCGGAATTGGGTTCGGCATCCTGTCGACCACCACGACCATTATCATTGATTCGCCGCCATCGGACCTCCCCATGCCTCATCGTCCTCACCATCATCACCAGGGTAAGCTTTTGCATATCCATGTGCCATCCACTCGCTCCCTCTCGCTCCACAATGCCATAGCGTCGTGCACTATCGTTGGCCTCGGCGGAAGTTGGTCATCGGAGTACCTCCGATGACCAAAAAGGGGCGGCGACACCACTCCTAAGATCTCCTTGGCCTCCTCTATCTCATAGTGCCCTCGATGGGACCCCGCGAGCACCACATCACTGGGTCCGTCATCGACTGGGAGGAGCCCTCCATTGATGACGCCATCATGGCCTCATCCCCAGTCCCACCAGTAGTTTGACTCGGGTCAAGTGCTGAGGTGGCTTGCCTACATGGCCCCTGACCCACATGTCCATGAGTTAGAAGGCTAGGGTGTGTATCAGTATAAAAAGGTATTGCCTATTTAGTAAATAAGTAAATCAATATAAATGATTTCTAGAAATTTAATAAAATGATTAAATCTTAGAAATGCAATATCTTTTGTTTTATAATTTAGAAAAATATATATTATATATCAAAATGTTCAGAAAAATAAATTCTATAACCTAAACCTATTATTAGATTTTATTTTCCAATTTAAATAAAATAATAACTATTATTAGTAAATAATCTATTAGGGATAAATCTTAAATAAAAATGTTTTATTATTTAAAATTCATAAAAATAGGTATAATATATCAAAATTATTAGAAAAACAAAATATACATTTATAAACTTATTTTCTACATTTTTGTGCCACTTAACTCAATATTTATTATTTATTTAGTATTTATAAAGTGATTAAAACTTATAAAAATTATATCTTATTATATAAAAATCACAAAAAAATTATAATATACCAAAATGATCACAAAAATAATATCTACATGTTAAAAATATAATAATCCACTTTTGAATTAAATAAATGTTTATTACTCCAATAAACTTGAATTAAACTTATTTCCTTAATTGATAATTCATATAAGGATAAATAAAAATTGCTAATATTTCTAATATTATCCATTAAAGGTCTATTAATAATGTTAATCTTAAGTAATGGTACTATAAAGTCAAAATAGTCTAAAAGCATCCTAAATACAATGTTTGTTAAATTACTATTCACAAATAAGTGTATATTATTTTCCAAATTGACTTTAACAAATATAAAATCCTCAAGGATAATATTTTGACTTATTAAAACCTTTACTATTATTTCACTCACAAGTTAATAAGTATATTAAAAATCCCAAGATAATTCATAAGTAGTTAAGTAATGATGTTTCCATATTATGAATTATACCCACTCATTTTTAAATAAATAAATAATTCTATTCAACTATAATATTAAGAAAATATGACTCAAATAGAAGTGTTACCACTCTTAATTAAACTTAAAGAAACATTATGAAGTGAACCAAATTTTAATACCATATAATGACCAAGATAGATAAGTCTCAACTACTAGTGTAGTCATTATTCAAATGAAGTAATTCTTTCTTCTTTGAGAATTATAACTAGCAAGAAAGCCTAAGAGTGTTAACTTATAATTTAAATGCTTTTGTTTAGTTAAGTATGATTTTCTTTAAAAGATATTCTTTTAAGAAACATGAAAAGTAATCCTTAAGCATACTATAAAGGCTCTTATTGATTAATAATCTGGCTTAAGAAATCTTTCAGATACCATGCCCATTTGAGTGCTTTACTATTTTATGCTACTCATTGTAATTGCATGTTATTTCACACACTCTCACAAGCCTTAATAAGAAGCACAAGTGTGAAACTGGTATAAAAGTGCAACACATTCCAAAGAACTCATCATAAGCTTCAAACCCTAGATCAGATACAGTTATTCCGGGAATTCGCGTTTATCAAACTACATTACATTACTTATGCATAATTGAATCTTGCTTCTTTAAACATTCGTCCTTACCGTACCAATGATGTTATTTACAAAATTTGGATCTTCTATTATTTCGAAGACCGTGAGTGCATAATCTTGCAATCACAAAAGGCAAGTTCACACTTGCTCATGTCCTTCTATCAAATGCTTATAACTCAAATGTTGTCATCACTGCATTTCAAAAAGGTCAGAAAATACTATTTTCATAATAATATGATTATGGATTATTTACCAAGTGGTAATAATCTATTGATACAGTTCCAATGGTAAAGGAACATAATATCTAGGACTTAATCAACCAATGTCGCCAGTGATTCTAGCGCCATATATTACGTGTTAACCATGAGATTTGGAATGGGACGGAGAAGTTAGCTGTATCTTCTTCCTCTCGCATGCATCCGGATGGCCAGGTCATGGCTATTATCCTCGTAGCATGCATTAATTGGTAATTTGTAGAGGATATGCAGCATATGGGTGGGAACCCTCAATGTCCCACAATAGTTCTGACATCTGACGATTTGTACCAACCATTGCCGTAATTCAAGATGTGGGCATGGCATACACCAAGGGGACATGCGGGGTCGCGAAGGGGGAAATGATTGGCTTGGATCTTAGATTGGTCCCCACACCAAGGAAGTGTGGACGAGAATGCAACTCGGATGTGCAACAAGGCTAAGGTCTCTCATGAGAAAAGTGACACACCTTTGTAGAGTGTAAGAACTGTGACATGTTACTCCCTGTTCCGGGAAGGAGCTACGAATGCAGTAGGAAAGGAACCCCACTAAGGTTCTGGTCAACCTATGAAGGCTATTGGACATAGTTTTCAGAATAAAAGCAACCTTTGAAGAAATGTTTACGAAAACCTGCATTGCCTATGACCTTTGGTCTGTGGCTGTAGAGATAGTACATCATACACTCCTTTTTAGTGAACTTGCTGAGTACGCTCATACTCAATTGTACCTTCTTAACCCCTGCTAGGTTCTAAGCCATTGAAGACGATGTCATCATCAATTTTTGCTCAAGAAACCATCATCGACAGCTCAAATTCTTCAATAAAGTCAATGAAGTCAACATATACAACAACCGAAGTGAAAACAAAATTCTTAATTAGATAGTAGTAGATTCTCTAGCCATGAAACCTACTTCTGTAGAGCATTGCAATAACAGAAATGGCAAGCCAAATAGTTTAGTTGCTAGACTTAGTTACTAGATAGGTCTGAGTTATTATTTCTGGTGCTTCTTGGTAAGAAGTTCTTTGTCTCTCTTTAACCTAGAGTGTTCTCTAGATCTTCTGTAAAGAGTCGAGTTGTAATCTATAGTCATGTCTTGGACCTGTTGTGTTTCTGTTATACCACTCGGAGGGATGTAATACTAGTGAACGGTGTTTCATTGGTGTTATGTCAACAACTATAGTGTACTACATCATGCAGTGGTATGCTGGGTCACCACAAGCAAGTACATGTGGGAGGGTAGCAGTTAGAAAATAAACACCCAAACAATCCATGTGTGGTCTACTCGTACTAGTATATCTACACATATATCAGGCGGATGCCACGGAAGGGGTTCCATGGCAAAAAACAAAAAAAATTCCTACTATGAGAACGCACCATCCCATGATCTATCTATGGAAAAGTACAGTAACGAGCGGGATACGGTATTCATACCTTTGAAGATCGGATACAGGATTACATTCCTGCACAAATGTTGCCGATAAAGCCGGGCAAAGCAGACCTTGTAGTATAGAAGGCTTCAAGCCTCCAGCACCATTAGTGGTAGTGCCACGTCGATTTTATAGACGCATACGGTGTAAACGGCGTCTCCTAGGCCCCAGTCTAGCAAGGCAGCAAAACAAGAAGACCCGGACCGATTCTAGTGGCACGACAACATGCACTAGGTGGATAAACCTCTACCTCGTGTAGCACGTTCTTAACTTGGGAACACACTGAGATGGAGAGAGGGAGGGAGAGACAGAATGGCTAATGCCAATTCAATTTATTGATTGAGGAATTAGGGTAAATGCCACCCATATATAGGAAAAACTAGGGCCCATGTGGGGGGTCACTTTTTCTTTTTATTTAAATAATTATTTAATATTAATTCACAATTGAATATTAAATACACTTTATTTAATTCCTCTCATTCAAAACTCCTTTTGAATGTATTCTGAACACTTTGGTATCTCTCTCCAGAACACTTCTAGTTCCCTCTTCCTATTTCTCCGTAGGTAGAAGATTAACCCGTACCATCGATTACCCTTAAGCGTGACACCCTTACGGTTCAGGAATGTTTAGTTATGAAGGAGACTTCTCCCCAATCAAATTATCATCAGCGGTATCTGTAAACACATGATGTTCCCTCCACATTCCATAAATTTGGTTGTCTGCTTGAACCTTCTAAATGTCGAGTCTTATTCCCTTTGCACAACGGTACCTGATTTGTCCAAGACCTTATCTCATGTATCTATATACAGTTTGATCTTGTTACCGACAAACACTTTTACTCGTTCCCGTGGTATCACATCCATGTGACTTAGTCACATGCTTGGAAGCTCATTGATGTGATCTCACCGAGTGGGTCCAGAGTATCTATCCATCTCTCGGATAGACAAATCCCGATCTCGATCATATGCCTCAACTATTCCTCTAGAATACCTGAAACACACCTTTATGGTCACCCATTTACGGACATGATGGTTGATGTGATCAAGGCAGCATTAGGAGATAGTGATTAAACATAATCTCATGGTCGAAGGATTAAGTTACTACGTTTTTTTAGATATCGAAAAGTTGAACATTATGACTGGATCTCATTGCAATTCTACGGTTGGGTGTTTCCATCACTTGATTAAGTGACCTTATTGTCAGCTGACTTTTTTATGTCAAGTCCATGGTCGGGAAACCTTGATCTGCCCAATGAACTAGGATACTAGGGACCTGGTTGTTTATATACCACACCTATATTAATGTTTCCTCTTAATATAATTATAGCTTGATACAAAACTATTATGAACATTTAGAGATATAACAATAAAACCACTTTATTTATTGGCCTCTAGGGCATATCTCCTTCAAAGGTAGCTGAAGAAAACAAACACCACGTGAAGAACACGATGAAGACATGCAAACATAGCATGATACAAGGCCAATTGCTGCCGCCGATAGCCACTGGTCCGATAGAATCCTTGCAAGAAAAGATCGTTCAATGTGCTCCCTTCAATCCCGAGTAGAGAGGAAAGAACACACCTTGGAGAGGGTCTTGACAACTACACTCACGACCATGCAATATGTAGGCCTTGTACAACTTGAACATCACTATGACAACGTCCAAGAGGTGGGTGACGATAGAAGGGTTCCCTCGTGAAGGGAATGAGACATGACTAGAAATTATCCATATAAGGGTTTATAGTATATCATCTATGTCTAAGGAATATGGGAGAGACATAGGGGTTATATTGTAATACCACGGACCCTACTCTCTAAGAAACAAGCTAGGATGAACCCAAAAGTGGACAAGGGATTCTACCGTGGAGGCCCAAGGCCACCTACGTGTAGGCCCGTAGAAGCAGAGCAGGGCACGGTACCGGCTAACCACCCTACCCACTTTCAAGAACTTCATGACAAGAGCAAGCAGCGTAGTCGACAGGTATGCGAACAAAATATGCACAAGTGTGTATGCCAGTGACATACAACAGTACATCAGAGACAGACCAATTAAAACAATAGAAACAAAAATATTCAACGCCATACGGCAAGATCCAAATATCCTACATAGAGATAATAATTTAGGATACATCCTCATACATCACACATCAGAGTATCAAGCGGAAGCGGAAAACAAGATCCGGGTATGGACAAGAAGAAAATTGGCATAAGATGCCTCTGAAATAAGCACATCCCGCCCATAGATCTCACAGATCTCCATTCATGGAATCTCTACACCTAACAGTCATTGCCACCATCATCGGTGTCCTCGACCTAGTAACCTTCTTGTGAGTAAACCTATCCATCTGAATCAAAATATTTATCGTGTGAGACCCTAGGGGTACTCAGCAAGTCTTAATGCATCTAAAGGGGACAACCTGGGGGTGACGCAATTGCAGCGAAAGATAATATCTAAATAGTTCTATAGAGACACGCTACAATATCCACCCAACCAGAGATGGACGGATGCTCGTTAATTAGTAACAACGGTTATATAAGTAACATAAATAAACATCACTCGCCCTCCTTCTCACTTACCGACGAGAAGGCGTAAGAACATCCCATCCGTTGGCAATTTTATTAACCATTTCATGAGTGTTGCACTATTTACTAGTCATGTTTTAGTCAAATTAAAGGCGGTACTTTAGTTATAGTTATCTATGATTGAGAAATTGTGCTCCAAGTCATCCATAACCGCGGACACGTCTTTCAGTAAGATTTACCCTGCAGGGGTGCACAAATAGCAACACGCACACGATGAACCTCGGGAAGAAACAAATAAAAAGCAACGAGGCCTCACGACAATGCATTCACAGGATTCATAAATGATTTTAGGGGTCCACCCCACTAAGCTACCTGCAACAAAGTTGACCGGCTCTGAGACGGACCCAAGGTTTGTGTCAACGGTTGTAAATGATTGGGGATCCGAAAGTGTGAATAGGCTTGTCGATACTGCGAAAACATTCCATGTTCCAAAACCGTACAAGCAATCCATGCGCAATAGTAAATAAAGCAGTAAAGCATGGCATAAGTACAAGATAGTAATAAAGCCCCAAACTAGTTTGTGGCCCCAAGATATAAAGTGTGAATCATGCTCAGGTGAAGGGGGATCCATAGAGTCTCCCACATGTGGATAGTACGAATAGTCAAGGAACGGGTATCAAGTACGCAGGTCCTAGGGACACAAGTGAGCGTGAAAGAACCAAATAGCAACTATTGCCCACCAGTGCCTCTTTCTTTCGTTATCCCATTACTACACAGTTTAAGTTGTTTAGGTACCTCGTTATCCAAATACTTGCACAAACCCTACACATGCAATTCTACGACTCGCATGGCTCAAACAACTCCTGCATTAATGACTCATAGGATGGTGATACAAGCTTCAGTGGGGTTTAAAAGTAAAGGCTAGTACTTGGGATTCCAATTTAATGCATTCGTGACTCAATGATCCAAGAACAATGTAGATGCATAAGTGTTATATGTATGCAAGCATGGGGAATTTCTTGCCTATCGGATCAACAGTAGGGTAACCGGGATTCGGGTAGTACACTTGGTTCTCCTAATAGTTTCCTTGCTCGACATCTGTCCGGAATAAAAGCCAAACACACAAGGGTCATAATAAATAAAGTGCATAATCATATGAATATATATGCAACAAGCAAACAAGGTATACCATGATGGAATGATGCACAATTTCATGGTATACCATAGCATGGCATGGGTGAGGTGTGAGAACAATAATAAAGCACTTTATTTATTTAGGCATGTTTTTCTCCCATAAATAGTTTTGAATATTTAATATTTAAATTTTATATTCTTCAATTGATAACATGGAATGCATAATCATAACGGTCTCGTCGCGCTGATCGATTCAGACATATTTTTTGTCGAATTTGGAATTACGGAATTAAAGTTATGAATTAATTAAGAAATAGGTATTTAATAGTATTTCAATTATTTCGTAATTTTAAATTACTCAAATAATATTTTAAATAGCATATTAATATTCCTCATGTTTTTCTGATTCAAAAGCATATATTATTTGTATTATTTAGAATTATGAATTTTAAACAATATTTAAATCAAATTAAGTCAAATGGGGTCAAAGTCAAAGGTTTGACTAGTTTGAATTAGTTCTAAAAAAATTGAATTTACATTGGAATTCACATTTAAAAACTAAATAATTTCATATTAAGTTTGAATTCAAATTCGAAAGTATTTAAAAGTTATGATTTAATTCATATTTATTCATATTCTGATTTTATTTTGAATTTAGAAAATAGCCGAAACTTTAGTTACACAGGAAAACTCTACCCACAGTCAATGACAAGTGGGGTCACGAGCTATACGGGGCCACCGCGCGCAACCGGTGTTGGGTCGACACGTGGCTGGGCTGGGGACTGGCGTGGGAGGTTTCCAAAGATTCGGGGGCCTTTTTAGAAAAGGTTTCGGGCCACTCGATTGGATCTGAGCCCCACTTTGATCGACGATGGCGACGAATTCACTGGACGAAACGAGATGGCGCAAAAACGAAAACCGGAGACAGATCCTTTGAATACAATTTTCGTTCAGAAAGATTTCGCAAAGGTTCAACAGGGACATTGGGGCAACAACGAGAACAGTAGACCCGCGCGGCTGCTACTACTGACGAACGGCCGCGTCGCTGCTGTGGTTTTAGAGCGCGACGTGGGGTGGCGATGATTGCTAGCAAGGGAGAAGGAGAGAGGAGGCGAGGCTCACCTATGCATGGCATGGTCGCGGCAAACCGAGCGGGGAGCGACGGCGGAACAACCGACGGCGAGGTCGCCGGTGGCGACCGCGGCGCACGGTGGTGACGAGCAGCGCCGGCGGCACCTACGTGACCTTCTCCTCCTCTCTCCAGGATCGATTCCTTCAGCGTACATGAAGTAGACGACGATCTGGTTCTATTCCCGCGCTCAACCAGGACCTCCAGGTTCCATGGCGTCGGCTTGGTGGCGTTATGCTAAAGTTCTTCGATGACTCTTGCATTGCTCGCCAAGGTAGAGGAGGCAGCATGAGATGAGGAGGGGAAGCAAGATAGGGTTCGACGTGGCTGCCTCAGATGGGGATTAAAGGAGAGGGGAAAGTAAGGGAGCAGGTGGGGTAGAGGTTCTCACGCGCTGCCCTTAACCAGAGAGGAAGACGACAACAGTAGGATTCTCTTCAGAGATCGATGAGAGAAGGGCCATGGGCTTCCAGGGTAGATGGTGGCTGCGGGCCTGGAATAGGAGGTGGGCTGCTGCGGCTGGTAACTTCTTCTCTCTATTTTTTCTCTGCTGTTAGCTTTTTCTTTATTTGTTGTTTGTTTTCTTTTACAAAACCACTTTTAACATTCGAATATTTTTGTAAATTTTTACAGGGATTTAAATAGGAGCTTTATGTCAAAAATAGAGGCAAACGAGGAATAGAAGGGGTAGAAAAGGTGATGCCCACTTAGCCATTTCAGGCATTTTTCAAAAATAAAAGGGATACTGTAAACAAAATAGAGATGAAGAATCCCAAGACACGTTGTATTTGAAGAAGTGGTGTCTCCCATTAAACATGAGGGATCCCCTTGTACAAACCAACAATAAAGGGAGGTAATGCCACATGTAGAGATGTTGATGTAGAAGAAAGAAAGGCACGCGCACATGTAGGAGGTTGATGGAATGTGGTGAGTTTGCATGGGCCATGCATGCATATGTGGTGTGGTGGTGAAAACCACCACCTCTCCACTAGCATATGCATACCAAAAATTTGTGGACCATTCTATCTTCCTCTCATGAGTGTATATAGATGATGGGCATATTTGAAATGAAGACCAAATGTTAGTGTGCATGGGCCACTATAGATGGTATGGTCTTGTAAATCAGGTATACACATAATTTTTAATAAAATCATGACAAGATGATAAAAAGGAGCCACACTCATATCATGCAAGGGTGGCTCCCATCATAATGTTGTGAAAACAATACTAGAGGAAGTATGGAAGCATAGACAAAGAGATAGGACCCACCTCAATTATTTATGAGCTAGATTTAAAAGACAATGATAAATGCAATTTCTCATATTACTTGGGATGGTGGAATTTAGGTAGAGCCAAAGAATGGTGGTGGAGTTCGAAAAGATATGCCCCCAACTCAACTTGGGCATCAAGCAATATATCAAGACCAACTACAATAAATCAAGAGGCAAATACAAGTAATACAATATAAATGCATATGGGATAAGAACCAAACAAAAGGGGTTTTATATGTGCTCAAATGCAAGGTGGCTGTCAACACCCGGATTTTTAATCCCAGATGCCTGTTATGCCATACCACGCAATTCCAGGATTACCATTTTTGCGAGACATAACAGATTGGATATCACAGTACATCATCCATTACAAACCATAATAAGGTCTTACACAAATAAGGGATCTCATGATCCAGTGTTAATACAAATCAAGCAGTGGAATGAAACGTAGTAGGGGATCCATCTTCAAAGTCACAGGCAATGCTGACGATGGGAGATGATCCTAGTTGTCGTAGACGTCCTGCTGTCCATCATCCTGATAGTCCTCCTCATAGTATGGCCACAGGAATAGCCAGGGACAAAGCCATGAGTACTCTTTAAGTACCCGCAAACTATCACTAACAAGTAAGATAGCTCTACTAGGAATCTTAAGCTCTAGGTTTATTTGCAAAAAGGCAGGTTTATCTAAACTGAGTTTAGAAATAAAGAAAACTAAGTTAATGTTCTAAATCACTTAAGTGGGAACCTAGTTTTCATATTCACAACCCTGTTGTGGTCAAGTCAAAATCATAGTTCACTTCACAAGTCATTTTGAAAACATCTGACAACGGAATAGTATGGCCCCTCCAACTGTCCATGACCGTGGACGCGGCTATTCGAATAGTTTGACACTCTGCAGAGGTGGTACACTTTCACCACAAAATTCGATACATCCGTCAGGGATAACCTCGAATCATCATACTTAGTCTGCAGATAATCAATCATAACTTCTCAATTACACACTCTAGTATAGGCACCTCCCCTATGAGCTTGGCCTCCCATCCATGGCCATCTGCCATCCTGGGCACTACATAGGTGGACATTCACACTCACAAGTGATGACCCACAAGTATAGGGGGTGTATCGCAGTATTTTTGATAAGTAAGAGTGTCGAACCCAACAAGGAGAAGAAGGTGTTGATGAGTGGCTTGGAGCAGGAATTCTCTGTAAATACTTAGCAAATGGATTTTTAGGGTTTTTTGATAATACAGATAAATAAAGTACGAGTAAATAAAAGACAATAAGAATAAATGCAGCAAGTGGCCCAATCCTTTCTTTAGCAAAGGACAAGCCGGTTGTATTACTTAAGATGATCAAACGTTCTCGAGGACACACGGGAATATCGTCAAGTGCTTTTGCTTCATATAGTTGATTAATCTTCTTTAGTTTGCTAAGTGTTGTGTGGGTGAACCTATGCTAATGTACCGACCTTCCTAGGACTAATATATATTTGTGATTATACCCCTTGCAAGCATCCGCAAGTACAAGAAAGTAATTAAGGTAGAAACCTAACCACAACTTTAAACTCTAAGACCCTGACGTCCCTTGTGCAATGGTTTCCTAACGGGGGTTTAGGTTTCTGTCACTCCGGCAACCCCTACGATTAGTAGCCAAATACACAATGCATTCCCCTAGTCCCATATAGGTGAAGTGTCATGTAGTCGACATTCACATGACACCACTAGAAGAAATACACCACAACTTAAATATCAAACTATTGAATCTTTCTCAACACAATTGCACTACTAACAACATGACTTCTCCCATGTCCTCAAGAACAAAACGAACTACTCACAATACATCATATGGATCAAGATCAGAGATTATATAATGATATGTAACAACCTAAACATAAATAATAATTCGACGGTTCACTCAATAGCATCAACTACAAGGAGTAATCAACACTGGGAAAGTTTCCCCTAAGAACTATGCAAGATTCAACCCAATTGTTACAGCGGTATGAAGTGGTGATGATGGTGCTGATGGAGATGATGGTGGTGATGATGATGATCCCGATGAAGTCCAACTTGATGGTGGTGTTGATGGCGACGATCTCCCCTCTCTGGGAAGGAATTCCCCCGGCAGAATTCTGTCTGTCGGAGAGATCTTTCTCTCTCGGTGTTTTCCGCCCCGCAGAGGTGGCGGAATCTTTCTGTGGTCGCTCCCCGAGTCTTAGGGTTTTGGGAGGATAATATACGCCAGAGGGGAGAGGCTGGAGTGGACTAGGGCGGCCACACCACCTGGTGGCGCGGCCTAGGGTGGCCCGTGCCAGGGGGTGGTGTGGGCCCTCTGTGGCCTATCTCCACTTACCCTTCTGGCTTTCTTCGTCTTCTGGAAAAATAGGATTTTCCATGTATTTTCCTGGATTTTCTGATCTTCGCGAATTTTGCCTCCAAACAACACCTTTTCCATCAAAATCCCAACTGCAGCGGTCCATGCTCCAAAAGTCATCAACCATGCAAAAACAGATGAAATAACATAAGTATCATCTCTTAATATGAAATATATCAATGAATAACAGTAAATCATGATATAGAATAGTGATGCAAAATGGACGTATCAACTCCCCCAAGCTTAGACTTCGCTTGTCCCCCAGCGAAACTGAACTCAATAAACATGACCTCAGGTTTATGGAGTGAAGAGTCGATAAAATAATACGGACAAGAAGCATCACATTCATCGATACATAGGTCATAATAGAAGACAACTCACTATTATATAACTTAACTTGCAATAAGTAAAGGAAACACAATAAAGATACATAAAGTAAATCATAATTGGTAATGGCAGACTTAGCTCTTGGTCGAAGAATAGTTGACAATTTGCTGAAGTTCATAAATAACTGATTTTCAATGATAGCTTTCAAAGTAGTAGACACTAAGATAAGAGCCATGTGAAAAACAAGGAACATAAGAAACATGATTGAATAAATCATCATATGAATGAATGAAACACAACAACTCAAAATACTTGCTGAGGTAAAAGGGAATAGGTTTACTGACTCAACTAAAAAGTAAAAGATAGGCCCATCACAGAGGGAAGCTAGGATTTTAATTTTCATAAAGAGCTTCCAAAAATTATGGTACTTGTTATCTTTCAGCTCTCATTTCCCCTATCATAGGCATCTTTAAGTGATTAAGGTTAAAGTGATCAAATATGAGGATATGCTTGACAAGTTGTAAATTGAAAATCTCATGTCCCTTGAATACGAGGGCCGCTCCTCATTCTACTCAAGTTTCGTTACCGGTAAGTTCTTGTCATAGTAAGTACATGTGTATCATAGAGAATCGCCAACGGGGTACCCCTTGCCCGATGATACGGAAGAATCCCCATATCAAAATGACAAGGCAAGCAGACAACGAGCATCTCAGCAATCTTCTTATTTACCATGGGAATATGGTGCTTTTTCCTCTCTTTCCTCTTTCCTCATCTTTTTTTCTTTTTCTCTTTTTCTCAATCTCTGTCTCTTTTTTACCATTTGTGTTTCTCAACACATGTCAAAACATCTCAATAGAATGCCTCATCTTTCCAAGGTTTTCATAATTCATTTTCACCAAGTATTCCCATCTAAAGTGACTCAAGTTTTTATCTACTCTAAACTACTAAGTTAAGAGTGTTCACTAAGGTGGAAAGATGGGGTCAATCTCATGCCATAGAATGACATCTAAAGTTATCTATATAGGTCAAGTTTTATACTCTTTATGCTACCTTCAAAAATAAGTAAAGGGCTTTGGGTAAAGTAAAGGAAGTAAAACTTGAAAATAATACTTGGGGTAAACAATAGTCAAAGTGGTATAACCAAAGTATGCCTAAAGCATCTTTGCCCAATCATCTAGCTTAACTCGAGCTTGCTAAGAATTATACTTGCAAGTGTTAGCTTGCATTGTTAATGGTGGCTTGCCTTGTGCAGTGCAGTGGTTGAAGTTTTCTTCCTCCTCTTGATAGAACTCCTCCTCCTCGAAAGCTTGGTCGGTACTATCGTCTATAAATACATATAGAGTACACAATCACCAAAAAATACTTAACTAGTATAATTAGCATTCTAAGGCACACATTTGATGATCTATTATCATCACAAGCATCACAAGTTTTATTAACTAGTTTCATTCTTTTTATTTAAGAAAAGTAATTTCTACTCATTGAAAAATAACTAATATTTAATATTCACCACTTAAAATATGGGATCATGTGGACACATGTCATCACCACATATTCTAACATGTGTAAATGTGATTTAAGGGTTGGATCACAATTACTTTGGTTTAAGTTCATTATATAATGATTTAAAGTGACTAGAAATGCCTATATAGCATTATTTTGGTACTAGTCCAAAGTCACTGCATGTAAACCCTAATATTATTACATATTCAGATAGGTATGGTGAAATGTGATTTTTGAGAGTTGGAATCAACTCAAAAGCTATCATGGTTGATTTTATAAAAATGTTTGAATGTGCAAAAGCTTCTGTTTTGTTATTTTTACTAGGAGATATCTCTAACTCTAATTGAATTAAATCCAACGGGCTTGGGTAGATCTTTTCAGTAGCTTTCTAGCAAAATTGGAATCACTCCATTTGGATTTGTAAATCTCTCTGAATTGATTTTCAAACTAGGGGACAGAACTAGGTTCAAACTAAAATAGAAACATCCTAATTTGAATTAAATGGGTCGCGTGGGAAAGCTAAAGGGCCGGCCCAGTGGCACTCCGCGGCGCAGGGCACAGCTAACAGGGGGTCCAACGGTCAGCCGCTCTTTACACGCGAAGCGGTATGGGGCGATGTGGGCCGTTAGATTAGAACTAGGATCTACTTCTGGGGCTCGTCGTTGACGACGGACAGGTCGCCAGCGAGGTCTAACCCTAGCAGCTCGGTGGGGGTGCTCAGGGGGCGTACCAGGGCTCCAGCGACGACGGCAAGGCGGGCAAACGAACTGGTGGTCGACGGCGAGCTTAGGGGTGGTCGCGGCAGCTCCTGGGGTGGACGAAATCGATGGCGCCTTCTCCTCCTCTGCACCGGGCTCCTCCGGCCAAATTTCGGTGAACCAGTGCTCGAGCTGCTCCAGCTAGAGGTGGGGAAGGACCAGTGAGGGGAGGGGAGTGGAATTGTGTAAGTGGTTTGTGCTGGGGTGGCCTCTATTTATAGCTCGACGAGGCAACCGAGAGTGATGGGCAGGCAACTCCGGCAAGGTGTACACATCATGCTAGTGGCGTGGCTCGAGGTAGGGGACAGTGGCCTGCCTCCTGACGGTGCTCTATAGCTTAAATGCGAGGCTAGGGACGGTGGCGTTTGGTCGGGCGGTGCTCACGCTCTGAGCGGCCGAGGCGGCGTTCGACACGGCGTGCGGTGGCTGTGGTTCAAATGGTGGCGAACGGGCATGTCCAGGCGGTTCCCTGGGTCGTGGCGAAGCAGTGAGAGTGGGCTGCTGTCGAGGCGCGGCGTGTGCACGCTTGTCGGGCGCGGCGCTCTGGCGCGTGCTCGGCATGGTGCAGACACTCTGGGTGCGGTGCTCTGTGGGTGGTCCATGGCTTGTATCTTCTCGGGGAGGGGACAGAGGGTGGCGGTGTGGTCTGGTCTAGCTCCTAGACACGGCGAGAGAGAGGGGCGGTCTGCTGCTGCGTTGCCAAGTTTGGCCGGCGAGCATGTCCTCGGGGTGGCATGGCACTGCTGCTAGGGGATAGGGGATGGGGTGTTTATGGCTTGGTTAGATCGAATGGAGACAGAGGGAGTGATTTGAGGTCAATTGGGTGGCAAAACCCTGTAGAAAACAGTGAGCTAATACTAGGTGTAAATCCTGCCTGCCAAGTGTTTGTGAAAATGGCCGCAAGAAATTTAGTTTTGAATTTTGAAAAGATTTTTGGTGGGTGTGTTAGTAATAAGCTTGAGACTCTATGGTTGCTTGGGTTTTGAAAATGAAGCTCATTTGAGTGGTTTTTTAAATAGGGTGATCTTGATACCTACACTAGATTCAATTTTCAAATGTCATTTAAAATTAGTGTTTGAAAGTTTTTGGCAGATCACAAAGTGGGCCTTGGTACATTATTACATGTACTAGCAAGGGGTGCAAAGATCCACATTTGTCTCTGTTAGGTTTTGAGTACTAGGAATAGCCAAAGTAGGCATGTTGATTAAAATGGCACAAATGACCATTCTCTTCTTTTATTCATTTTGATTTGTTTTTCTTTGGGATTTGTTTGGGAATGATCTAGATGATGTTTATTTCACCTAAGAATCATTTTACAAGCCATGGATCACTTAAACAAGGCAATTCAAAACAACTCCTATTTAAATGCACACACATATGAATGCTTTAATAATTTTAATTGGAAAAGTTTTTTTTTGTTAACCCTAATTTTGATGATTTGGATCTTAATAACCTTGGATTAAAGTTTTGGGATGTTACAAACCTTCCCCCCTTAAACAAAATCTCGTCCCGAGATTTACAAAGAAAACTAGGAACTAAAGAGATCTGGGAACTCTGTCCTAATGTAATCTTCTCGCTCCCAAGTGGCTTCGTCTTCGGTATGGTTGCTCCATTGAATCTTGAGAAACTTGATACTCCTGGTCCTGGTGGTTCTGTAAGCTTCTTCTAGGATACGGATGGGCACTTCACGATATGTCAGGTCATTGTTAATCTCCACAACTCTGTGATCGATATTCTTAAAAACTTCAGTCTTCTCTGGCACTTCTAGGCATTTGCGAAGTAACGAGATATGGAACACATTGTGGATGGCTGACATCTCTTCAGGTAGTTCTAGTTGATACGATACTTCTCGGCGGTTCAGAATCTTGAATGGTCCGATATATCTGTGGGCTAACTTTCCTTTCAGACTAAAGCGTTGGGTTCCTTTCAATGGTGAAACCTTGAGATATACAAAATCTCTGACATTGAAAGTCAGGTCTCTCCTTCTCTTGTCAGCATAACTCTTTTGTCTGGATTGGGCGGTCTTGAGGTGCTCACGGACTTTGTGAACCTTCTCTTTGGCTTCCCGGAGAATGTCGGGTCCAAATATCTGACTCTCTCCTACTTGCGACCAATTCAAAGGGGTGCGACACTTTCTTCCGTATAGGAATTCAAATGGTGCCATTTGCAAACTAGCTTGATAACTATTGTTATATGAGAATTCTGCGAAAAGCAGGCAGTCTTCCCATTTTGATCCGTACCCTAACACACAAGCTCTTAACATATCCTCTAGGATCTGGTTGACTCTCTCAGTCTGTCCATCAATTTGCGGGTGATAAGCGGTGCTGAAATTCAACTTGGTTCCAAATCCTTCCTGGACTTTCTGCCAAAATCGCGAGGTAAACGGGGTTCCTCGATCTGATACTATGGTCTTGGGGGTTCCATGCAGACTAACAATCCTAGCAATATACAGTTCTGCTAGTTTCGAACTCTGGTAGGTAGTCTTGACAGGGATAAAGTGAGCTACCTTGTACAGTCTATCAACTATGACCCAGATTGAGTCATTTCCCCTACTGGAAGTAGGCAAACCGGTGATAAAGTCCATTCCTACGGAATCCATTTCCATTCTGGAATCTGCAATGGTTGCAACAGTCATGTGGGTCTCTGATGCTCTGCTTTGACTCTTTGACAGATGTCACACTTGGTGATGTAGCTTATGATTTCTCTCTTCATCTTGTGCCACCAAAATTGCTCTTTCAAATCTCGATACATCTTCATTCCTCCGGGGTGGATAGAATAAAGAGTATCATGAGCTTCCTGCATGATAACTTGCTTCAGCTCCGAATCTGCTGGCACACAGATACGTCCTTTGTACCACAGAACTCCTTCTTCGTCTTTAGTGAAACCAGGTACATTTCCTGTACCAATACGACGTTTGATTTCTTCGATACTTTCATTTCCCTTCTGGGCTTCCTTGATTTGGCTAATCAAATTGGGTTGAAGTTCAATGCTAGCTAAGAAACCTTTGCTAACTAATTCAGTTCTGAACTGCTCCAACTCCTCATACAAACTTGGATGCTTCTCCTTGATCATGGTGTTAAGCCTACACGGCAATCTGCTAAGAGCATCCGCTACCACATTGGCTTTACCGGGGTGATAGTGAATGTCAAGGTAATAATCCTTGATTAACTCTATCCATCTCCTTTGCCTCATATTCAGCTCCTTCTGAGTGAAAATATACTTTAAGCTCTTGTGATCTGAGTAAATCTCACATCGATTACCCATCATATAATGACACCATGTCTTCAATGCCAAAACTACGGCTACTAGCTCAAGATCATGGGTTGGATAGTTCTGCTCATGCTGCTTCAGTTGTCGAGACAGATACGCGATGACTTTACCTCCTTGCATCAACACACATCCGAGACCAATCTTGGATGCATCACAATATACATCAAACAGCTTCTTGATGTCTGGCATGATCAATATTGGGGTTGATATCAATCTCTTCTTCAGTTCTTGAAAACTGGCTTCACATTTGTCGGTCCATTCAAACTTCTTGTCCTTCTTCAGCAATTGGGTCATAGGTCTGGTGATGCTCGAGAATCCTTCTATGAACTTGCGGTAGTATCCCGCTAATCCGAGAAATGCACGGACTTGGGTTTGAGTGGTTGGGGCTTCCCATTCTTCGACATCTTTGATCTTGGCAGGATCAATAGAGACTCCTCCAGCAGACACAATATGTCCTAGGAATCCTACTTCTTTCAGCTAAAACTCACACTTGCTGAACTTGGCATATAACCGATGCTCTCTTAGGGTTTCTAGGATGATTCCCAAATGTTGCTCATGCTCTTCTTCTAACTTGGAGTAGATAAGGATATCGTCGATAAACACAACTACAAACTTATCTAGGAAATTCATAAAGATCTTATTCATGAGATTCATGAAATAAGCAGGGGCATTGGTTAATCCAAAAGACATGACCATATACTCGTATAAACCATAGCGAGTAGTAAAGGCGATCTTCGGAATATCCGTTGCACGAATCTTAAGTTGGTGATAACCAGTCCTAAGATCAATCTTTGAGAATACCTGGGCTCCAGTCAACTGATCAAATAGATCCTCTATCTTTGGCAAGGGGTACTTGTTCTTGATGGTGACGTCATTCAGTTTTCTATAATCTGTGCACAAACGGTTGCCTCCATCTTTCTTGTCGATGAATAACACTGGTGATCTCCATGGTGATGCGCTTGGTTGAATCAAGCCTGTTTCTAACATGGCATCCAACTGCTTCTTCAGTTCCACTAACTCTGAGGGGTTCATGCTATAGGGTCTCTGGGCTATGGGTCTGGTTCCGGGGATTAGTTCGATAATGAACTCAATATCCCTATCTAGGGACATACCTGTCAATTCATCTGGGAATACGTCGGGGTATTCACAAACTACTCTGACTTGGTCTATGGTGAGTAGGGCTAGACTGTTGTTGCACTTGAATTGACGGGGTAAGGTTTCAGATATATGCTCTACTGTGACTCCAGAGCTACTGGTCATGGTGATGGCTTTCTTAGCACAGTCTATCATTCCTTTATGCCTAGACATCCAGTCCATACCTAGTACTACTTCCAATCCTTTGGTTCCAAGTACGATTAGGTTGGCATAAAAATCTATCCCATGTATCCTGATAGGCACAACTTTGCAAATTTTTCTAGCTTTGGTGGTTGAACCAGGAATTTGAACTATCATGACATGCTTCAGGTTGGTTGGTGAATCTTACTAGTGCATGCAAATTCTTTGGTGACAAATGAATGCGATGCTCCCGAATCAAACAATACCCTTGCTAAAACTGAGTTGACAGAAAACATGCCCAACACTACATCTGGCGCTTCTTGGGCTTCCTCGGTGTTCATGTGGAAGAGACGATCGTTGCAGTTGTGAGGGTTCCCCGGGGCAAACCTTCTCCCTAGTTGAACACGACGCTGCTATTGAGCTGGGGCATTCACATTGGCAATGGCGGCAGTCTTTTTGAGACACTCATTGGAATAGTGACCCTTCACTCCGCACTCGAACAAGTGATCTGGGACTTGTATTTTGCTACAACGGGCACATCATTGCTGCCAGTTCTAGGTGCAGTGTTGTTGTTGTTTTTTTTGTTCTTGGGAGGTGCACGGTTGAAGTTGTTGGCATTGCTGGAGTTGTGATTGTTTCCTCCGGACTTCACATTTCCTCCGCTACGGTTGGGGTAGCTTGGGCGAGACATTGGGGGTTGATTGTTCCTTGGTGCATATCCTGGTGAGGGGTTGGGACGGTACTTCTAGTGACTGTTGGATCCAGGTTGCTGCATCATACGACGTTTGCGGTTGTCGTTTGCCTGGTTAATCTTCCCTTCCATCTGAATGGCAGAGTCGACTAGCTCTTCGAGATCCTGGAAACGGATGTTGACGAGGACAGTTTGCATCTCATCATGCAGTCCGTTCAAGAATCTCTCCTTCTTCTTGGCCTCCGTGTTGATCTCATCAGGGGCGTACCTTGCAAGCGATAGGAACCTGTCACGGTACTCCACCACAGTCATTCTGCCTTGCTTCAAGTCACGGAACTCATCCCTCATTCTGGTGACTAGACCCTGTGGCACATGGGTGCGGCTGAATTTAATTTTGAAGGCTTCCCATGTCATCACTTGACCATGGTTCATGTTACGGATACTGGTCCACCAAGCTCTTGCATCTCCCGCCAGGTAGTGTGTGGTGAAGAGAACTTTCTCGTTGTCATCAACTCTTGCAACTTCTAAGTTGTTTTCCATTGTCTGTAACCAGTCATCAGCATCTAGTGGGTTTTCGGCTTGGTTAAAGATTGGGGGATTGGTATTCTGAAAGTTTTTGAGTTTAGATCCATGGTGATCCTGATTTCCATGCCCTTGGTTGTTTTGGGCCATCTGAGCTATCTACTGCAATGTTGCTAAGTTGGCTTGGTGCTCTGCCCTACTTGCTTCACAGTCTGCAACTAACATCTGCATAATCTGCAGCATTGGGTCTTGACGAGCTGCTCCCTCCTTGGTTTCCACGAGTCATCTGAAGATTGAGGTAGATAAAGGGATAAGAGGGAAAGTTCTAAGGTTCATGGTTTTTGTTTCAAGGCTAAAACTTTGAGTTAGACTCAGGTTTTGCAACTAACTCCATTTCATTCACTCAAACATGCACACGATACAAACACACACCACAACAACAAAGGAAAACAGATGGTTTGAAGAACCATTATGCAAGCTACGATACAGTGGGACCGATACATCTCATGCTACGACAGTGCTCTAGTGCATCTACTCATCATCGATGAAGTCAGAGTCCTCATCGTTAGTGTAGAAGTCCACGACATCCTCCTCCATAAAGTCATCATCATTGCGGAGGTAAGAATCCATATCTCCCTAGATGTCTTCACCCTTCTCTTCTTCCTCCTTTGCTGCAAGCTGAGATTCCTGCTCCTTGACGGTCTTCTCGAGGTCGGCCACCTTCTTGCGAAGACGGGCGATGGTGCGATCCTTCTTCTCATGCTGGAGGCGAAGAGACTGACGATCCTTGACTAGTAGTGAGAAAGTTTGGGCCTTCTGGTCGGCAATGGCACGGTTGTGGTTGGCGAACTCCCTAGCATTGTCCAATTCCTTCTGACGATCGTACAACAGGAAGTCAAGGTTCTCCACTTGATGCTTTAACTCTGGGTGACTTGGCATCTCCATCGGCATTCCCATGAAGTCACGTCTTGCATAGTGAGCAAAACGGGTTCCTTGGATTTGGTTGACGCTAAGGGCACATAGACATGCGAGAGCTTCATGCATTGCCCTGCCTAATCCATCTAGCCAGTTGTTCTCTCTCACGGAGAACTGGATTCTCCCGGACGTTGGTGCTTCTATGCTTCCTCTAAGATCAGAAGTGACTAGCCACTGTAAATCTCCTCCTGGGGGTCGTGGAAGTTGAGCTCCAAGAAACTCCGGATGTGGTCGTCCCAGTAACTCCGATAGTGAATCCAGATCCCTCTCGAAGATCAGTTGACCTCCGTTTCCCAACTGGTAGAACTTGCTAAACTGAGTCTCCATCTACAAGAATTAAGGATGAGGAGATTAGTGAAGTGATCAAGTGTGTCAAATTTTAAGTAGTAATGTAAAAATTTTGAGGAACATGAATTTTTTAGAAAGAATGAATTCTCAAGGATAAGAGAGGAAATAGTTTTTCATAAATACTCACTTTGGTTTTGAAACTAAGTTTTTGGTTTGGACGTCCATTCTAACTAGGATCTCCTATGGTCAGGATGGCTCTGATACCAACTTGTCAACACCCGGATTTTTAATCCCAGATGCATGTTATGTCATTCATCGCAATCCCAGGATTACCATTTTTGCGAAACATAACAGATTGGATATCACAGTACATCATCCATTACAAACCATAAATAAGGTCTTACACAAATAAGGATCTCATGATCTAGTATTAATACAACAAGCAGCGGAATAAATAATAAGCATAGCGATGGGGATCTTCAGGGGCACAGGCAATGCTGACGAAGGCAGATAGTCCTAGTTATCATAGCCGTCCTGCTGGCCATCATCTTGGTAGTCTCCTTCATAGTATGACCATGAGAATAGACAGGGACAAAAGCCATGAGTACTCTTCAAGTGCTCGCAAACTACCACTAACAAGTAGTGTAGTTCTAAGTGAAAGTGCTAACTCTAAGTTTAACTATCAAGTTAAGTTTGAAACCTAAGATGAGTTCAGAAGCAAAGACAGATAAAATAAAGTTCTAGAATCACTTAAGTTGGGAAGCTAGTGTCATAAACACAACCCTGTTGTGGTCAAGTCAAGGTTCGTCATTTCTTTCATAAGTTATTTTGAAAACATTTGACAACGAAACAGTATGGCCATTCCAACTGTCCATAACCGTGGATGCGGCTATTCGAATAGTTTGACACTCTACAGAGGTGGTACACTTTCACCACAAGATTCGATACATCTGTTAGGGATAACCCTGAATCATCATACTTAGTATGCAGATAATCAAACATAACCTTTCCTTTACACACCCTAGTATAAGTCCCTCTCCTATGAGCATGGCCTCCCAACCATGACCATCTGTCATCTTGGTCACTGCATAGGTGGAAAACATTGAGAGGTAGCCTCAGCTCAAACCTCTCCCGCGAGGGAACTAATACTAATGCATATAAACTTCCGACTAAGCCTTACCCAATTCAGGTATTGTGGTTGTACGGTAAATTTGGAATGGTATCGCATCCGAATCCAACCATCAGTTTTGTAAAAGGGTTAAGGCTCATGCCTCAACATTTTCACCATCATAAACCATTTGTGTTTCTCAACACATGTCAAAACATCTCAATAGAATGCCTCATCTTTCCAAGGTTTTCATAATTCATTTTCACCAAGTATTCCCATCTAAAGTGACTCAAGTTTTTATCTACTCTAAACTACTAAGTTAAGAGTGTTCACTAAGGTGGAAAGATGGGGTCAATCTCATGCCATAGAATGACATCTAAAGTTATCTATATAGTTCAAGTTTTATACTCTTTATGCTACCTTCAAAAATAAGTAAAGGGCTTTGTGTAAAGTAAAGGAAGTAAAACTTGAAAATAATACTTGGGGTAAACAATAGTCAAAGTGGTATAACCAAAGTATGCCTAAAGCATCTTTGCCCAATCATCTAGCTTAACTCTAGCTTGCTAAGAATTATACTTGCAAGTGTTAGCTTGCATTGTTAATGGTGGCTTGCCTTGTGCAGTGCAGTGGTTGAAGTTTTCTTCCTCCTCTTGATAGAACTCCTCCTCCTCGAAAGCTTGGTCGGTACTATCGTCTATAAATACATACAGAGTACACAATCACCAAAAAATACTTAACTAGTATAATTAGCATTCTAAGGCACACATTTGATGATCTATTATCATCACAAGCATCACAAGTTTTATTAACTAGTTTCATTCTTTTTATTTAAGAAAAGTAATTTCTACTCATTGAAAAATAACTAATATTTAATATTCACCACTTAAAATATGGGATCACGTGGACACATGTCATCACCACATATTCTAACATGTGGGAATGTGATTTAAGGGTTGGATCACAATTACTTTGGTTTAAGTTCATTATATAATGATTTAAAGTGACTAGAAATGCCTATATAGCATTATTTTGGTACTAGTCCAAAGTCACTGCATGTAAACCTAATATTATTACATATTCAGATAGGTATGGTGAAATGTGATTTTTGAGAGTTGGAATCAACTCAAAAGCTATCATGGTTGATTTTATAAAAATGTTTGAATGTGCAAAAGCTTCTGTTTTGTTATTTTACTAGGAGATATCTCTAACTCTAATTGAATTAAATCCAACGGGCTTGGGTAGATCTTTTCAGTAGCTTTCTAGCAAAATTGGAATCACTCCATTTGGATTTGTAAATCTCTCTGAATTGATTTTCAAACTAGGGGACAGAACTAGGTTCAAACTAAAATAGAAAAATCCTAATTTGAATTAAATGGGCCGCGTGGGAAAGCTAACGGGCCGGCCCAGTGGCACTCCGCGGCGCAGGGCACAGCTGACAGGGGGTCCACCGGTCAGTCGCTCTTTACACGCGAAGCGGTACGGGGCAATGTGGGCCGTTAGATTAGAACTAGGATCTACTTCTGGGGCTCGTCATTGACGACGGACAGGTCGCCAGCGAGGTCTAACCCTAGAGGCTCGGTGGGGGTGCTCAGGGGGCGTACCAGGGCTCCAGTGACGACGGCGAGGCGGGCAAACAAACTGGTGGTCGGCGGCGAGCTTAGGGGTGGTCGCGGCAGCTCTTGGGGTGGACGAAATCGATGACGCCTTCTCCTCCTCTGCACCGGGCTCCTCCGACCAAATTCCGGTGAACCAGTGCTCGAGCTGCTCCAGCTAGAGGTGGGGAAGGACTAGTGAGGGGAGGGGAGTGGAATTGTGTAAGTGGTTTGTGCTGGGGTGGCCTCTATTTATAGCTCGACGAGGCAACCGAGAGTGATGGGCAGGCAACTCCGGCAAGGTGTACACATCATGCTAGCTTTGTGGCTTGAGGTAGGGGACGGTGGCCTGCCTCCTGACGGTGCTCTACGGCTTAAATGCGAGGCTAGGGGCGGTGGCGTTTGGTCGGGCGGTGCTCACGCTCTGAGCGGCCGAGGCGGCGTTCGACACGGCGTGCGGTGGCTGTGGTTCAAATGGTGGCGAACGGGCATGTCCAGGCGGTTCCCTGGGTCGTGGCGAAGCGGTGAGCGTGGGCTGCTGTCGAGGCGCGACGTGTGCACGCTTGTCGGGCGCGGCGCTCTGGCGCGTGCTCGGCATGGTGCAGACACTCTGGGCGCGGTGCTCTGTGGGTGGTCCATGGCTTGTATCTGCTCGGGGAGGGGACAGAGGGTGGCGGTGTGGTCTGGTCTAGCTCCTAGACACGGCGAGAGAGAGGGGCGGTCTGCTGCTGCGTTGGCAAGTTTGGTCGGCGAGCATGTCCTCGGGGTGGCATGGCACTGCTGCTAGGGGATAGGGGATGGGGTGTTTATGGCTTGGTTAGATCAAATGGAGACAGAGGGAGTGATTTGAGGTTAATTGGGTGGCAAAACCCTATAGAAAACAGTGAGCTAATACTAGGTGTAAATCCTGCCTGCCAAGTGTTTGTGAAAATGGCCGCATGAAATTTAGTTTTGAATTTTGAAAAGATTTTTGGTGGGTGTGTTAGTCATAAGCTTGAGACTCTATGGTTGCTTGGGTTTTGAAAATGAAGCTCATTTGAGTGGTTTTTTAAATAGGGTGATCTTGATACCTACACTAGATTCAATTTTCAAATGTCATTTAAAATTAGTGTTTGAAAGTTTCTGGCAGATCACAAAGTGGGCCTTGGTACATTATTACATGTACTAGCAAGGGGTGCAAAGATCCACATTTGTCTCTATTAGGTTTTGAGTACTAGGAATAGCCAAAGTAGGCATGTTGATTAAAATGGCACAAATGACCATTCTCTTCTTTTATTCATTTTGATTTGTTTTTCTTTGGGATTTGTTTGGGAATGATCTAGATGATGTTTATTTCACCTAAGAATCATTTTACAAGCCATGGATCACTTAAACAAGGCAATTCAAAACAACTCCTATTTAAATGCACACACATATGAATGCTTTAATAATTTTAATTGGAAAAGTTTTTTTTGTTAACCCTAATTTTGATGATTTGGATCTTAATAACCTTGGATTAAAGTTTTGGGATGTTACATCTTGTATCTTGATTGCCGGGTTGCTTGAGAGGGATACCTTTGACCACTTCCTCCCTGAGTTCGATAAACCTTGGGTAATCCACTTAAGGGAAAACTTGCTGCTGTTCTACAAACCTCTGCACTTGGAGGCCCAACAACTGTCTACAAGAATAGAAGTGCGTAGACATCAAGTACCCCGGCAAAGAACCTCAGAGCAGCAAATGCGGCCGCATCCGAGTTAGAAGGTTTAACCGGAGAGGCCTGACAAAGGCAACAAGAGAGGGTAAATCACTTGTTGAGAGTTGCATGCCAACAAAATGAAGAAATAAACAAGGCTAACCCGGTACCACCAGGGCCCCCACAGGTGGTACATTCGGCCAGAAATAATCCGGCAAGATCTAGAGGAGCCGCGTCATCTCCGGGTCATAATCCCAGGAGAGAAGAGGTAGTGGACTCCGGAAGAAGAGACAAGCAAATGGTTCCTTATGACTCGGTAAGGGATGGAAAAGGCAAAGCAGTGCAAGTTGATGAGGACCGGCACAGTACCAGCCGAGGTGTGGCTGCCTGAGGTAATCGTGACCAAGGCAATGTCGGTCAAAGAAATGCTGCCAACGGCAATGCCGGACAGCGCTATCCCGTGGGAGCGGGGCAAAATTTACCTCAGACGCAGCAACAACGCGAACTTCGGCAAGAGGGGAGCGTCGGACAAGCAGCACAACATCCTCGTGCACATCCGGATCAGGAAAGGTACAATGATGGTTACTCAGCTATGATCAACGATGGACACCCTAGACCGGATCACCATGTAATTGGATCACGGCTAGGAAGTAGGAATTTGCAGCCAGACGATGCAAGGTTGAAGCTGGATAGGATTTACAGGTCGGAGCAAATTGAAATACATGGTCCACCGGGTCTAGCATGTTTCGGGCCACGGATCATGAATGAGCCACCAGTGCTGAAATTTCAGCTGGCTAGAGGAACCCAAACTTATGATGGTAGTACCAGGCCAGAGGATTGGCTGATCGACTATGCCACAGCAGTCAAGATCGCAACAGGAAATTTGAGATGGGCGGTGAGATATGTAACACAGATGCTGGAAGGACTAGCGCGAGTTTGGTTAAACAATTTGCCACCAGGAAGTGTTAACTGCTGGCTGGATTTCCAGGAGCTGTTCGTTAGCAATTTATCAAGCACTTACAAGAGACCCAACAGACCACAAACCCTTGCGTTATGCTGGCAGAGACCAAATGAGCTAGATAGAGATTTCCTGACTCGGTGGTGCAATGTGCAAAACTCATGCGAAGGAGTAATTGAATCACAAGCTATTGTGTGGTTCGCTCAGGGATGCAGATATGGAAGTATGCTGTGGAAAAGATTACAGCAAGATATGCCAACTACCTTGGCTGAGACAATCTGGATCACAGACTCGTATGCCTTGGGAGATCCAACGCATCCCCGGTTAATGTCTAGCAAGGAAAACGAAGAGTATTACGGCCAGGATGGCCCCGGATCGTCAAGGAGGAATGATTTTCGAGGAAAAAGAAGGGGTGAGCGTCCGGATTATCGGTATAACTTGTAGCAGGTCGCAGCAGTGGACCGGGATCAGCCCAATGCCGGAGCAAGCCAACGCCAGAAAACTAGAGGGCAAAACTGGCAGCAGAAAAACGAAGGGAGAAAGCCTTGGACGCCGGAACAGAAAAAGCAGTGGCAAGAGCGAAAGGATAGACCGAGGTATACATTCGAGTCTATGCTAGATCAACCTTGCAAATTTCATACACCAAGTCTGAATAGTCCGGCGAATCATACAACCCGGCAGTGTGAGTGGATGAGGAAGTTAGAATAGGGAAGTTCGGGGAATGCACAGGCACCTCGGAACGAAGCACCTAGAAATGAGGCACCACAGCCACCATTACTGACGGGGGGAAACGGACAACAACTAATGCTACCACCACCTCCTCCGAGGTACGAGAATCCGGAAAGAAGGGACGATGTACATCAAGTGGGCAATAACCAACAGCAAGGTCAAGGTTACAACGAGAATGAGGGGCGAAATGAGTATAGGGAACATCACCAAAGTTATTGTGTGTTTACCACAGAAGAAAATGACCGGAAAAACTTGCAGCGCCGACATATGGAGGTGAACGGAGTAATGCCGGCTGTGCCGAGATATATGCCTTGGGCGGATCAAGAAATCACATGGAGTATCAAGGATCACCCAAAGATCATGCCAAACCCGGGAACCTATGCCCTGGTCCTGGATCCGATGTTCATCGGGCTGAATCTCAATGTGAGATTTTCCAAAGTATTGATTGACAATGGCAGCAGTATCAACTTTATGTACAAGGATACCATGCACAAGTTGGGAATAACAGAGAACATGTTGCAAGCAACAAGGACCACCTTTCATGGTATTGTGCCAGGTATTTCTTATGAACCAATTGGTAAATCCCAGGTTGACGTGTTATTCGGCACAAGAGATAGCTACCGCACTGAGAACTTGGAATTTGAAGTGGTGAATCTGGAGAGCGCTTATCACACGCTACTTGGCAGGCCAGCGCTAAACAAGTTCATGGCAACTACTCACATCAGTTACCTTAAGATGAATTTGCCCGGACCAAGGGGCGTGATAACCATATCAGGGGATTTCTGGCGTTCGATCGAGTGCGCCTCAGCTGGATCCAATTTAGCTGAGTCACTTGTGATAGCTCAAGAAAAAAGGAAGATACTGGAAGTGGCGGCATTGGCTCAATCCGCTCAACAGCATATGCCGGCCCTGACCAACCCGCATGGAAGTGTGTCATTCCAAGCAACTAAAGACACAAAGAAGGTGCCAATAGATGATCAGTTCCCAGAGCGCACCGTCATCATTGGTGTCGGGTTAAGCAGCAAATAGGAAAGCGAGCTCGTCAACTTCCTCCGTGAGAATCGGGATTTCTTTGCTTGGTTTACGCAAGATCTGCAAGGTGTACCGAGGGAGTTGGCTGAGCACTCATTAAATGTAAGACCCGGGGCTAAGCCGGTAAAGCAGCCTCTTAGGCGTTTCGCAGAAGATAGAAGGAAAGTTATTGGAGACGAGATAACAAGACTACTAGTGGCCGGGTTTATCATGGAGGTACTCTATTCGGACTGGCTCTCTAATCCGGTGTTGGTGGAGAAAAAGAAAGATGATCCGAACGTGGTTGTGGTATGGCGCATGTGTATCGATTACACGAACATGAATAAGGCATGTCCTAAATATCCATTCCCGCTCCCTAGAATAGATCAAGTCATAGACTGAACGGCCAGATGTGAGCTACTGTCATTCATTGACGCGTATTCTGGTTTCCATCAAATACCCCTGAATCCGGATGATCAAATAAAGACTGCGTTTATTACCCTGTACGGGGCTTATTGCTATCGCACTATGTCGTTCGGATTACGTAATGCCGGAGCAACATACTAGCGATGCATGCAAAAATGCTTGCATGACCAAATAGGTCGGAATGTGCAGGTTTATGTGGATGATGTGGTAATAAAAACCAAAGAAAGCAATGCGCTCCTTGAGGATATCCGGCAGACATTCGCGAACTTGAGAAGGTTCCGAATGAAACTGAACTCGGAGAAATGCACTTTTGGTGTACCCGCCGTAAAATTACTTGGTTTTCTGGTATCTAGCCGTGGCATTGAAGCTAACCCGACAAAAATCCAGGCCATAGAAAGAATGGAACTACCAAAGTGTCTTAACAATGTGCAGAAGTTCACTGGTTGCCTGGCATCGTTAAGTCGGTTCATATGTCGGTTGGGAGAGAAGGCCTTGCCCCTTTATCAGCTAATGAAAAAGGCAGACAAGTTCACATGGACACCATAGGTGGATCTTGCATTTCGAGAATTGAAAAAGATGTTATCTACCGCACCAATCCTAGTTGCACTACTACCTAAGGAGCCAATGTTCCTCTATGTAGCCGCGACCAACCGAGTCGTAAGTGTAGTGATCGTAGTGGAGCGCGAAGAGGAAGGAAAGTCGGTGCAAAGGCCAGTGTATTATCTGAGCGAGGTATTATCAGCCTCGAAACAGAACTATCCTCACTATCAGAAGATGACATACGGTGTATATATGTCGGCCAAGAAACTCAAACACTATTTTGAGAAACACCCCATCAAGGTGATATGTGAGGCAACCATTTCAGAGATCATGAGTAATAAAGATGCAAGTGGCCGGATAGCAAAGTGGGCAATCGAGTTAGCTCCCTATGCACCACATTTTGACAGAAGGGATGCAATCAAGTCACAAGCAGTGGCGGATTTCTTTGTGGACTGGGCTGAAATGCAATACGATCCACCCCTACCAGACTCAAATTACTGGAGAATGCATTTCGACGAATCAAAACTCAAAGACGGGTTAGGCGCCGGAGTAGTGATTACCTCGCCAAAGAAGGATCAACTGAAGTATGTCCTTCAAATCCACTTCAGTGCCTCGAATAACGTGGCGGAGTACGAAGCATTGGTACATGGTCTCAAAGTGGCAAAGGACGTGGGGATACGTCGGATACAATGCTTTGGAGATTCGGATTTGGTGGGGCAACAAGTGTCTATAAATTGGGATGCCTTGGATGCTAACATGGCCATGTATAGGTTCCATGTTCAGAAAATAAGTGGGTTCTTCGAAGGGTGTGCGTTCCATCACATACCTCGGATCGAAAATGAGGCAGCAGATACCCTGTCCAAACTGGGCTCATCCCAACAATCAATTCCTCCAAACGTGGCTTTGGAGCACTTGAGAAAACCATCTATCACACCGTCACCCGAATCAGATTCAATTTATATCCCGTCACTTCCCGGATCAGGAGTTGCACCTATGGAGATAGAATGGGGAAGCACCTCCGCAAACCCGGGGACTGCCTCAGCAAACCCGGGGACTGTACAACTTGATCCGACGGGAGTTATGTCGGTGGATGCAATGGAAGTGGATGAGGAACCATTTCTCGTCTGGGCTATTCCATCTTGGGCCAAGCCAATTTTTGATTTCCCGAAAGAGGGCATCTTGCCGTATGATGAAATAAGTTCAAGGAAAATTCAGAGAAGGGCAAAGGCCTATACAATTATCAACTCCGGACTATACAAAAGAAGTGTGACGTCAGTGCTACAACAGTGTGTTGATCCAGAGGAGGGACTTGACATACTCTGGGGTATTCACCAAGGGGAGTGTGGCCACCATGCCTCCTCAAGGGCCTTAGTAGCAAAAGCTTTCCGACATGGGTTTTATTGGCCTAGTGCTTTGGAGCAAGCAGAGGACTTGGTGAGAAAATGTAATGGTTGTCAAAGATACGCCACAAAAACTCACCTACCAATGTCGGAGCTGAAAACTATCCCCATTACATGGCCATTTGTTGTATGGTGCCTAGACATGGTAGGACCATTTAAGCCGGCCAAAGGAGGGATGACCCATATTCTGGTCATGGTTGACAAGTTCACCAAATGGATTAAAGTGAAACCAATTCGAAAATGTGATGGGGCAACAACAGTAAGATTCCTCAAGGATATAATCCTAAGGTATGGCTACCCCCATAGCATCATAACTGATAATGGAACAAATTTCGCTGAAGGAGCGTTTGCGAGATTCTGCCAGGAAAAGAAGATCCGGTTAGATGTCGCCTCAGTCGCCCACCCTGCATCGAACGGGCAAGTGGAAAGGTCCAACGGACTGGTATTGTCTGGGATAAAACCCCGGCTCATAGAGCTGCTACAAAGATCAGCAGGGTGCTGGATAGAAGAACTACCAGCGGTACTGTGGAGTTTAAGAACAACTCCGAATCGATCAACAGGCTATACGCCATTATTTCTGGTATATGGGGAAGAAGTTGTATTACTAGCCGACATAGAGCATGATTCGCCAAGGGTCGCCCAATACACAGAGGCCGAAGTGCGCCAAGCCGGGCAAAATGATGTTGATCTGCTGGAAGAAGCGAGAGAACTGGCCTTGTCCAGATCTGCCATATATCAGCAAAATCTCCGACGCTATCATAGCCGGAAGGTAAACCCCCAATTTTTTCGGGAAGGTGATTTGGTGCTAAGGATAATACAGCGCACTGCGGGCATGCATAAGTTATCCCTTCCATGGGAAGGACCCTTCATTGTGAGCAAAGCTTTGCGCAATGATTCCTACTATCTTATTGATGCACAACCCCAGCAAAAGAACAAGGTGGACAGGTCCGGAGAAGAATTCAAAAGACCATGGAACGTAGCACTGCTTCGTCCTTTCTACACCTAAGAGGTGAATGTATCCGAACTACTCGTATGTCGGTATGTATGTCGGCAATGAGCTTATCAATAAAAAAATTGTCACCCCGGGTAGAGACTCGGGGACTGCTATTTTAGTTATCTTTCATTTTCCTATTTTTGTGTCGGGTGGGTTAAGTCGCTTATGTCTTAGTTGGATTAGTAATGTGTGAGCACCAAAAACCTAACTCTTCGACTTTGCTGCTGTCCAACAAGAATTGGCTTCATGACAAGCAAGAGAACAAGTTTGGAATGGCAAAGCACATGAAAAGCAACTAAGGAAAAGAACTTAAGCGGGCCGACATTGGTTTTCTGACTAACCCTTAGTTTATTTTATTCACTAAAATACCGAATCATTTTGAGATAATCTCAAGGTTTCAAGTATTGTTAAGCCAATGTTTTGAACCTCGGACACGTAAGTCGAAAAAACCGAATCAAGGTAGATGCGAACCGAGTCAAAAATTGGGGGAACAAGAAAATGAAACTCGGGGACTTCGCCCACGATAATCCGGCAGTAAATCTTAGTTCGGAACACATAGTTGTAGCACAACCAACCCGAAGTATTTAAATACATCTAAGCCCGGCATTCCGGGGATCTGATAAATTTGACAAGTGTTTTTCAAGGAGCAGGAGCAACAGACGAATCATCTGTCAAGGAGGGAGGTACTCCAGAGTGCGGGGGAGGAGCGCTAGCTTCGGCTTCATCTTCCGTGTTAACCTCACCTTCCTCCGGATCCTCAGCCTCGTCGCCTAATTAGGATCCCTTGCTCTCACTTCCTTCATCTTCGGCTCTAGAGACAATCTCATCATCAGCGACATCAAGATAACTCGGCCCCTCATTCCAGGCATGGCAGAAGGAATACTGGATGAGATTGTTCGCACAGGCCTAGCAGCGCGCGATCCACTCTGGATCCTCGCACCACTTTGACCCGGTGCTCATGTGATTGAGCAATGCCAAGTCAATTCCTTCGTACCATGAGAGCGCAAATTTTAGAGCAATGTTGGCCCCAGCCCGGGCAGCAGACTCGCGCCACACATGCAGCTGCGTGTCAAATTCATTGAGTTTGGCTATGAAAGCCGAGCCTTTCTTTGAAATGCATTCACTGGGCTAGAGGCAGCTAAACATCCGTGTTGCCGCTGGGACAATATCCGCGCCAAAATTCTTTACTACCTCAAGACGAGCGGTGAGACTCGCCAGGAGATCCTCTGTGGTATAAGGGATTGGCTCAGCATCAGGGGCAGCAGGAATTCCATGCTGTTCGTGGGACTGGCGTACGGTAGAGGCAGCGAGTGTATCGCTCTCTAGAAATTTGCCTAAGGATGAGAAGAAAAACAGTGAGCAAAAGACCGAATCCGAATGATAGTAGATCAAGCAAGGGCAGAAAACTTACGCGCAATCTGGAAGAGAAGTCGCTGTATCTCGGAATCAACATTGTCATCGTGGACTCGGAGTTTTTCATATTCAGTGGTCACCGACGTTAGCTTGATGTCGGCTTCCTCCAGTAGGCTCTTGTCCTTGGAGATTTGCCTGGTTAAATGCTCTTTCTCCTCAGCAAACTCCTGGTCGACCTTCTCTAGCACGTACTGATGGGAGCTCTTAAGCTTTTGAATTTCGGTGTTCAGCCGAGTGATCTCCGAGTCCTGCTGCCTGAGCCGAACTATTTCCTCATCTTTCTTTTTAAGTTCAGCTTCATAGTTACCTGCTTGTTCGAGGAAGTGGGTCATCAGTTCAGGCATGGTGACACTGTCATCGAGAGCAACTGCAACATGATTCGAAGGACCCAAAGTATGAGTGTCCACCGGATGAAGCAAGGAAAGTACAATGATCATGTGAAAGGGATAAGTTTACCTTTAATTTCCGCAAGGTTTTTCCTCATGATTTTGTTCTCAGCTTCAACCTTGGCTGCATGATTCGGACAAGACGTTCATATGGGTACTAAGAAGTTTGAATGAACAAGGAAGAGAAAGAATGGAAACTTACCCCTCTTCTGGTACTCCACCAGGATTTTACCATAACGCCCGCGAATGTCTTTGTAGGAGTCCAGCAGGCGCTGGAACTCAGCGGTTCAGCGGTTAGTGGTAATTTGAAATAAGCAAGGAAAAGAAAAAAGTTCAGAGGCAAAGTAGAAATAATTTGAAGTCTACAAGATTCGGGCCAAGTGGAACTTAACCCGACTCTAGGCGTGTGGATATTCGAAGTCTACAAGACCCGGGCCAAGTGGAACTTAACCCGGCTCTAGGCGTGTAGATATTCGAAGTCTACAAGACCGGGGCCAAGTGGAACTTAACCTGGCTCTAGGCGTGTGGATATTCGAAGTCTACAAGATCCGGGCCAAGTGGAACTTAACCCGGCTCTAGGCATGTGGATATTCGAAGTCTACAAGACCCTGGCCAAGTGGAACTTAACTCGGCTCTAGGTGTGTGGATATTCGAAGTCTATAAGACCTGGGCCAAGTGGAACTTAACCCGGCTCTAGGTGTGTGGATATCCGAAGTACATAAGATACGGGCCAACGGAACTAGACTCGGTTCAAAATTTATTGCAAATTGATGTCATTATGAACAAAAACTAAGCTCTACAAGAAGCATCCGACCGAATAACAAGTTATTCCCTCGGAGGCTCAGGGACTAGGGGCTATATCTACAAGTGTTCAATTGCATAAAACATCAACGGTAAAGAAAAAAGAATTACCTCCATCATCCGGCCAGCCAAGGAGATAGCCTTAGTAGTGGAGTTCATCTGGGCGCTGAACTCGGCGGGGCCGAACTTCTCCAGCAAATCGTCTTGAGGATCAACAAATTCAGCGTCGTTCAAGTTTTTCACATACTCAAGGAGTTGTGGACTGTAACTTTCGCCGCTCGGAGAATAGCTCGCCACAAGGCCCTTCACGTGGGCCTCCCGCCTGGCAGATTGAGCTGCAGCAGGGCTGGTATGCAAAACCAGCTGCTGGCCACCCTCTGATCCGGAGGGAGTAGACCCGGAGGAAGTATCTTTGGCTGACCCGGAGGTCTTCTTGGCTTTTCCGGATGAGGATTGAGGAGCTAGTTGAAAGATATCAGCGATTGTGGGTGTAGACCCGGTGGGAGCCGAAGGAGCTTTACCCTTGGGAGGCTTGGAGGATCTTGCTGCTGGTGCTGATGTTGCTAGTGTTGCTGGGGCTGTTGTTGCTGGTGCTGTTGTCACTGTTGCTGCTAGTGCTGCTGGTGCTGTGGCTGCTGGTGCTGGTGCTGGTACTGGTACTGGAGGTGCTGGGGGCGGCGCCGATGAAATTGGCACCTCAACATTGGGCACAGAGGCCGAGGAGCTGGGGACGTCCAGCATCACCGTGTCCCAAGCTGCCCCACTATCCCTCGCGCCGATGTTGCCCTCCTCTTGGCGAGGTAGGCTCTGGTCAGGCGCAACCATAGAACCCTCTTGAATGGGGCTGAGCGAGCGATAATCATCGTTGCGGGGGGAGAGGGACTGCTCCGGAGTGGGGAGGCTATGCCGGAACCGCTCTAAGAAATATCCACAAGAGCTCTAAGAAAAAAGGAAGGGCAGCGAGTCAAAAAGAGAGAACCAACCAGAAACAAAGGCAAGCAAAGGCAAAAATCCGAAGTAGCAATGCTAAAAGGACTTACTCGTCTGCAGTAGGAGGAGCCCGAGGTTTGGGTTCCCTCCGAACTATGCTCTTGGTGGCAGGCTTGGCCGAGGGTTTAACACCGGACTTCTTTTGCCTCTTCTTGGGCGGCGGAACCTCCGAAGCTACGGCCGAGGTAGCTCGCGCTTCTAGGATGGGGCCAAGGCCGGGCCACCAATGGCAAGGGGGGAACCTCATGGACCTGATCGTCTGGATTAGTTGAACATTCGAACATGAGCCAAGTGCAAGTAAGAGATGATAACCGGATCAAATACCTCAAAGACTTCAATGTCCGAATCATCATTGTCTGGCCAATCCCTTAGAGAAGAGGCCTTACCAGTGTTGTGCCTGACGACGTCCGAGGTAGGCAGGAAGGCCTCCGGATCAGGCTCCACCTCGTCCTCCTCGGTGCGGTCCTCCAACCATTTGCTCGCCAGCACCTCGCCATCCTCTAGTGGTTGCTGGACGAATTTCTGAAAGAATAATTGCCAAGTTACAAAAAGAAAACAACATACAAGCAAGATTCGGAAAACAGAGGTAATTTACCTTTGGAGGGGGTTGCCATGGGTGAAGGGCTCAAGTCCCCACTCCCAATCCTCGGAGAACTCCTTCTCCACATTAAATATAGACTTAACCCGGCGGTAGACCGCCGAGTTATCCAACTCAAAGGAAGAAGTCCGGTGAGGATCGAGAGGGCCGCTAAGGTAGCAGATCTTGTGGGCTCGCTTCTGGAGGGGGGAGACCTGGCTACGGATAAAAGCAATCATAATATCCTCCCCTCGGAGATGCTCCTTGAGCAGCTCCGTGACCCGGCATGCCACTTGATTCGTCAGGGCCGTGGCGCGCTTGGGAATGCTTTCCCAAAGTGAGGTATCTGGAGGGCCAAGCTTGAAAGGGACCAGCCGGATCTGGTCCTCCTTGGTAGTGTTCCGGACGTAGAAGAAGGTCCGGGCCTAGCCCTTGCAAGATTCGACTCCGGTGACCCGGGGAAACAGGGACTGCTTCCGGGGAGAAATGGAGGCGGCGCCACACTGGGTCAACTACTTGTTCTCCGGGGTGAGCTCCTTATCCGGAACCACGTTCCTCCGTAGACCAAAGAACTTAATCCAAAGTTCTTTGGTTGGCCAGAGGCAAATGTATCCCTCAATGCCAGAGGCGAAGGAGGACAGAGAAGTAATGGCGTTTGCGGGGAGGTGATGCTGTTGCAACTTGTATGTAGAGATAAAATCAAAGAAAAAATCGGATGTGGGAAGGCCGAAGCCACGCTAGAAATGCGATAAGAAAACTACATATTCCCCAGATTTGGGGGCAGGAGTGACTTCACCGGAGGCGAGGCGGCAGGCGACGCCGGTAGGGATGCGCCACGTGGCATAGAGCCAGTCGAGGTCCTCCTCATGGACGGTGGAGCCGTCCCAACAACCACGCTCGCGGCCTTCCGCTCCTTCCTCCTGCTGCGCCACCACCGCTGCCTCCGCCTCAGACATGGTGGAATCAAAACTTCTAACGGGGTAGTCGGAATAGAGGTAGCCGGAAGAAGGGAAACGGGAAGCACAAGGCCCCATGGTGGAAACTAGCAATGGGGACGGTGGTGTTGGCGCGAAATGCTGCCGGAGCACGGTCGCGGTGGCGCTCGTGGAAGCAGAAAACTGGCGGCGGCGGCAGAGTCGCTATGAAAGAGAGAAAGAGCAGTGGAGCACGACGCAAATGGGGGAACTTCCCCTGGGAGTGCCCCGTACCTCCTACTTAACCTTGCCGCTCGCGCATCGTGGGATCCTTTGTAGGTGACGCGCCGCACGCAACAAGCATGTACGCGGCCTAAGCAGCCAATCAGAACAAGGCCATAGGAGGGTCCACGGGAGCAAGTGATCCCATGACATGACGCGGTGTTACAGTTAACGAGGCACTGCAGTGATGGGACGTTTATAGCAGTTATGCCTGACACAGCGACAGTAACCGACGCGGTAAATGCGCATGGCCCTTAAAATGAGGCAAATGATGATTACCCTCCACGTAGGATGTGGAGAAGTGTACAAGATAAGGAAAGGTAACCAGATAAGCTAGCAAAAGACCTGGCCAATGAGGAATAACTCGGGAAGAGCAAAAGGGTTGCAAGATGAGAAACTCCGGGCTATGATGTAACTCGGCCTAAGGAGCGAAAGATCCGGATATGGGAACCTGATGTGGCCTTAACAACTAAAAGTTGCAAAGATCGCACCAGCTTCGGGGACTAATGTTGGGGGGATACCCCCGGGTAGGGTAACACCGGGGTATAAGGGCCGAGTTAGCCGGGGTACGGCGTGGTCAAAGCAAAGTGCTGACCGGGTAACCTCAAGGCAGGCCGAATCACGGTGTGACCCGGCCCATGGAGCATCTCCTTGACAATGGTCCGGCCGGCATAAGATTTATGCCGACCATGTCTATCTGTTTTGCAGGTAAATGAGTAAGCCGGACTAGCTATACGCTAGCCGGATTATCTTAGCTTCCAAGAGAAGGAATCCCCCGTTGGTTAAAAGCTGGCTTTATTAGCTGTAGCGTGAGCAAAGTAAAGTAAAGAACAGGACCAGCGGGTCAGGGGCGACCAAGGTGACGCGGGCAAAGCCGGATGACATATCCCATGTCTGGTGACGCCAAAAGATGAGGATGACGCTGTGGGTTACGTCCAAAGCCCGGACGAGTCGTTAAAGAGGAATAAAGAAGCATCTACTTTAGGAAAGGAGCATATTCATAGAATATCCTGCCACCTGTGCCCTAGAATTGTAACCCGGGCTCCCCTATATAAGGAGCACTGGGGCCTCCATAGAGAGGGACGGCCGATAGATCGATCACTCTCTGTCTAAGGTAGAACTCTAGGGCTAGTGAACAGGGAGTAAGAGACATTGTCTCCTTCTTGTTGAGAGCCTTTGGAGCACATGTAAACACCATTGATAGAGAATATTCAAGAACTTCCGTGCGTGGAATCACCATGCTCTCCCTCCCTGGATTCCCCTAGCGCTCACTGGCCCCACCTTTAGCCTATCCATGGCATCTGTTGTTGGAGATATGCCCAAGAGGCAATAATAAAAGTGGTTATTATTATATCTTTGTGTTTATGATGAATGTTTACATCCCATGCTATAATTGTATTATAAGGAAACACTAATACATGTGTGTTTTGTAAACATAAAAGAGTCCCTAGTAAGCCTCTTGTGGAACTAGCTTCTTGATTAATTGATGATCATGGTTTCCTGATCATGGACATTGGATGTCATTAATAACAAGGTTATATCATTAGGAGAATGATGTGATGGACACACACCCATAGTAAGCGTAGCATAAGATCAAGTCATTAAGTTCGTATTGCTGTAAGCTTTCAAATGCATAGTAACCTAATCCTTCGACCATGAGGTTATGTTAATCACCATCACCGGATGGATGCTTTGATGACATCAAACACCGCTTCGTAACTGGGTGGTTATAAAGGTTTCATTGGGTATTCTGAAAGTATGTGTTGAAGTGCATATACCAAGATTGGGATTTGTCCATCCATATGACGGATAGATATGCTCTGGGCCCTCTCGGTGGAATGTCATCTAGTTAAGCTCGCAAGCATGTGGCTAGGTCACAAGGGATGACATAACATGGAACGAGTAAAGAGTACTTATCAGTAACGAGGTAGAACTAGGTATGGAGATACCGACGATCAAACCTCGGATAAGTAGAATATCGCGTGACAAAGGGAATTGGTTTCGTATGTTAATGGTTCTATCGATCATGAGGTCATCGTTGTGTATGTGGGAGCCATTATGGATCTCCAGATCCCGCTAATGGTTATTGATCGGAGAGGTGTCTTCATCATGTCTGCATATTCACGAACCATAGGGTGACACACTTACAGTTCGAAGTTGTTTTAAGTAGATATGGAATATGCGTTGGAGACCGAATGTTGTTCGAAGTCTCGGATTGGATCCGAGACATCACGAGGAGATCCGGAATTGTCCGGAGAATAAGATTCATATATTGGGGATCATTTTCTAAGTTAGGAAATGTTCCGGAGTATTTGTATGGGGATTCTAGAAGGTTTCGGAATGTTCTGGAAGGTTCTAGAAGATTTCTTGGAGTTTGCTTGAAAACCAAGAAAGGATCAAGGAGTCTTTGTGGGGAAAGACACGGATTCATGGGGGAGGAGGATTCCTCCCCCCTCCCAATCCGCCGGCCAAGGAGGGAGGGGAGTCCTACTAGGACTCCCCCCCATGGCGCCTCCCTCCTTTAAATAGAGGGGAGGGGCGCCACCCCCTAGACCTCTCCCATCACAAACCCTAGCCGCCGCCTCTCTCCTCCTCCTTCGCTCTGCTCCTGCTTAGGCGAATCCCTGCAGAAATCTCTACTCCACCACCACCACCACACCGTCGTGCTGCTGGGATTCCGTGGAGAAGATCTACTACCTCCGCTGCTTGCTGGAACGGGGAGAGGAAGGTCTGCTTCGACTCCGCACGTGTGACCGACTGCGGAAGCGCTGCCGGAACGCGGCGCCAGAAGGATCGTCCACACGATCTTGAGATCGGCAAGTGATCGACTACATCAACCCCGAGATCTAATCTCGTAACGCTTTCGGTTCTACGAGGGTTAGTACAGATCTATCTCGTTGCTCATGTCTAATAGATTAGATCTTGGCTTTTATCTAGATTAGATCTGGGTTTTGTTTGTTCTTGCGGTAGAAATTTTTTGTTTTCCATGCTACGAACCCGTCAGTGGTATCAGAGCCTTGTCTATGCGTAGATCCGTTGCACGAGTAGAACACAATGGTTTTGTGGGCGTTGGTGCTCGTGGCATCTTTTGCTTTGTGTACTTTGCACCTTGTGGTATGGTGGGATGAAGCGGCTCGGGCTAACCTTACATGTCATCACACATGAGACTTGCTCCACGCTTGACGTGTAACTTGCTTTGCACAAGTGGCTTTGCGGGTGTCTGTCTCTCCCATCATAGTATAGATCCAATCTACACTTTGCACTCGATAGCACTTGTATCAACGTTGTGGTTCAGTTTCGTAGGTAAGATCTGTTCTTATTCGAAAGCCCCAAACCACGTAAAACATGCAAAGAAAATTAGAGGCGTCTAACTTGTTTTTGCAGGGGTTTTGTGATGTGATATGGCCATCATGTGATTGTGATTATATTTGATGTATGCAATGATCCTTGTTGTAATATGGCAACCGGCAGGAGCCTAATGGTTGTCTTTAATTCTGTTAAGACCTGCGTGTCTATTCATCTTGTAATAGCTTTGTTCCAAGTAGTTGTAATAGTTGCTGGTGATGATGGACAACCATGAAGCGGCACCACTGACCTTGACGCAATGCTGGTGATGATGGAGATCATGTCCGTGCTTTGGAGATGGAGATCAAAGGCATAAGAAGAAAGGGCCATATCATATCACACTAATTATGAATTGCCTGTGATGTTAATCCTTTATGCATCTTGTATTGCTTAGATCGCGACGGTAGCATTATAAGATGATCCCTCTCACTAAATTTCAAGTAATAAAGTGTTCGTCCTTAGTTGGCATTGCTAAGACTCGTCGTCTCAAAGCATCTCGTGATGATCGGATGTGATAGATTCTACGTGTGCATACAACGGGTGCAAGCCAGATTTGCACATGCGGAAACTAAGGTTAATCTTGACGAGCCTAGCATGTACAGACATGGTCTCGGAACACGGAATACCGAAAGGTAAAGCACGAGTCATATAAGTGATATGATGAACATGAAGATTGTTCGCCGATGAAACTACATCCTCTCTCGTGAAGATCGGACTTGGTGTAGTGGACTTGGTTCGTGTAATCACTAAGACAATGTGAGGGATGTTGTTTTGAGTGGGAGTTCACCTAGTTAATTTAAGAGTTAAAGTAGAACTCAATTTATCATAAACTTAGTCTAAACTACTTGCAAATTTGTTATAGATTATGGCAAATCTCTCCATCAATTTCAATGCGTTCCTAGAGAAAGAAAAGCTTAAGAACAATGGAAGCAACTTCACGGACTGGCTCCGTGGTCTGAAGATTGTCCTCAGGGCTGGTCAGATGACCTATGTGCTCGAAGCACCGCTAGGTGACCCACCTGCAGATGATGCCACCGATGACGTAAAGAATGTTTACGCCACTCGGAAAAATCATTACTCCATAGTTCAGTGTGCCATCCTGTACGGTTTAGAAACGGAGCTCCAGAAGCGTTTTGAGCACCATGACCCGTTCGAGATCATTAAGGAGCTCAAGCTCATTTTTGAAACTCACGCGGCCGTGGAGAGCTATGAGGCCTCCAAAAAGTTCTTTACCTGCAAGATGGAAGAGGGAAGCTCCGTTAGCGAGCACATGCTCACCATGTCTAGGCACGCAAACAAGCTCCAAGAGTTGGGGATAACGATTCCTAATGAGTTAGGGATTCACCGTGTCCTCCAATCCCTTCCACCGAGTTATAAGAACTTCGTGATGAACTACAATATGCACTGCTGGAACAAGACGTTGCCTGAACTATTGCCCATGCTGAAAACTGCTGAAGTGGAGATCAAGAAGGAGCACCAAGTGTTGATGGTCAATAAGACCACCAATTTCAAGAAACAGGGCAAGCCTAAGAAAAAGGGCAACTTCAAGAAGGACTGCAAGAAAGCTGCCGCACCTGCTAAGAAGCCCAAGGCTGGTCCTAAGCCTGAAACTGAGTGCTTCTACTCCAAGGGTGCTGGTCACTGGAAGCGTAACTTCCCCAAGTACCTGGCAGATCTGAAGAACGGCAACATCAAGAAGAAAGGTATATTCGATATACATGTTATTGATGTGTATCTTACTAGTAGTCGTAGTAGTGCCTGGGTATTTGATACTGGTTCGGTTGCTCATATTTGTAACTCGAAACAGGAGCTGCGGAATAAACGAAGACTGGCAAGAGACGAGGTGACGATGCGCGTTGGAAATGGCTCCAAGGTTGTTGTGATCGCCGTCGGCACGCTCCCTCTACATCTACCTTCGGGATTAGTTTTAAATTTAAATGATTGTTATTTGGTGCCTGCGTTAAGCATAAACATTATATCTGGATCTTGTTTATTGCGAGACGGTTACTCTTTTAAGTCTGAGAATAAAGGTTGTTCGATTTATATGAGTAATATCTTTTATGGTAATGCACCTGAGATAAATGGTTTATTCTTATTGAATCTCGATAGTAGTGATACACATGTTCACAACATAGATGCTAAACGAATAAAATTGAATGATAATTCTACATACATGTGGCACTATCGTCTTGGTCACATTGGAGTGAAGCGTATGAAGAAACTCCATTCTGATGGACTTCTTGAATCACTTGAAAGATGCGAAGCATGTCTAATGGGAAAAATGACTAAGACTCCATTCTCTGGAATAATGGAGCGAGCTACGGACTTATTGGAAATAATACATACCGATGTGTGCGGTCCAATGAGTGTGGCATCACGTGGTGGATATCGTTATGTTCTCACTTTCACGGATGACTTAAGTAGATATGGGTATGTCTACTTTATGAAACATAAGTCCGAAACTTTCGAGAAGTTTAAGGAATTTCAAAGTGAAGTGGAAAATCATCGTAACAAGAAGATTAAGTTTCTGCGTTCTGACCGCGGAGGTGAATATCTGAGTTACGAGTTTGGCATGCATTTAAAGAAATGTAGAATACTTTCACAGTTGACACCGCCGGGAACACCACAGCGTAATGGTGTGTCCGAACGTCGTAATCGAACTCTCTTAGATATGGTTCGGTCTATGATGTCTCTTACAGATTTACCACTATCATTTTGGGGCTATGCATTAGAGACAGCCGCATTCACTTTAAATAGGGCACCATCTAAATCCATTGGAATGACACTGTATGAATTGTGGTTTGGTAAGAAACCTAAGTTGTCGTTCCTTAAAGTTTGGGGTTCCGAAGCGTATGTAAAGAAGTTACAGCCTGATAAGCTTGAACCCAAAGCGGAGAAATGCGTCTTCATAGGATACCCTAAAGAAACAATTGGGTATACCTTCTATCATAGATCCGAAGGCAAAGTTTTCGTTGCCAAGAATGGATCCTTTCTTGAGAAGGAGTTTCTCTCGAAAGAAGTGACTGGAAGGAAAGTAGAACTCGACGAGGTTATTAAGCCTTCTCTTGGAGTTGAGAGTAGCACAGCACCGAAAGATGTTTTTGTGCTGCCTGCACCAATTGGAGAGGAAGCTAATGATGGTGATCATGAAACTTCGAACGAAGTTACTACTGAACCTCGCATGTCAACGAGGGTTCGTACCACTCCTGATTGGTATGACTCTGCCTTGAACGTCATGTTGGTGGACAACACTGATGACCCTGCGACGTATGAAGAAGCTATGGTGAGCCCAGATTCCGACAAATGGCTAGAAGCCATGAAATCCGAAATGGGATCCATGTACGAAAACCAAGTATGGACTTTGGTGGACTTACCGGATGGCCGTAAGGCTGTCGAGAACAAATGGATTTTCAAAAGAAAAACAGATGATGATGGTAATGTTACCGTCTATAAAGCTCGACTTGTCGCGAAAGGGTTCCGACAAATTCAAGGAGTTGACTACGATGAGACTTTCTCACCAGTAGCAAAGCTAAAGTCTGTGAGGATTTTGTTAGCAATTGCTGCATATTTCGATTATGAGATTTGGCAGATGGATGTCAAAACAGCGTTCCTTAATGGAGACATTGAGGAAGAGTTGTATATGGTACAACCCAAGGGTTTTGTCGATCCTAAAGATGCTGACAAGGTATGCAAACTTCAGCGCTCCATTTATGGACTGAAGCAAGCATCCCGAAGTTGGAATCAACGTTTTGATAAAGTAATCAAAAACTTTGGATTTATACAAACTTATGGAGAAGCTTGTATTTACAAGAAAGTGAGTGGGAGCTCTGTAGCATTCCTAGTACTATATGTAGATGACATATTGTTGATTGGGAATGATATAGAACTTCTTAATAGCGTCAAAACCTATTTGAATAATAGTTTTTCAATGAAGGATCTTGGCGAAGCGGCATATATTCTAGGCATCAAGATTTATAGAGATAGGTCAAGACGCCTAATAGCGCTTTCACAAAGTACATACTTAGACAAAGTTCTAAAGAAGTTTAGAATGGAAGAGAGCAAGAAAGGGTTCATGCCCATGTTGTCAGGTAAGACCTTGAGTAAGACTCAAAGTCCAGCTACGGCAGAAGATAGAGAAAAGATGAATAATATTCCCTATGCCTCGGCCGTAGGTTCTATCATGTATGACATGCTGTGTACAAGACCGGATATAGCACATGTTGTTAGTTTGACTAGCAGATATCAAAGTGATCCTGGAATGGAGCACTGGACAGCGGTCAAGAATATCCTAAAGTACCTGAATAGGACTAAGGATATGGTTCTTTCTTATGGAGGTGATGAACAGCTTATTGTAAACGGTTACACTGATGCTAGTTGGAACACCGATCCAGATGACTCGAAGTCACAGTCTAGATACGTATTTATTTTGAATGGTGCTGCAGTGAGTTGGAGGAGTGTCAAGCAAAGCGTTATGGCGAAATCTTCAACTGAATCGGACTACATAGCTGCTTCGGAGGCTGCACAAGAAGCCATATGGATGAAGGAGTTCATTACTGAACTTGGCGTGGTTCCCAGTGCGTTGGACCCGATGGCTATCTACTGTGACAACACAGGTGCCATAGCTAATGCACAGGAGCCAAGGTCACATAGCAAGCTGAAGCACATCAAGCTACGTTTCCATGCTATTCGCGAGTATGTTCGAGATGGTGACATAAAGATTTGCAAAGTACACACTGATCTGAATGTGGCAGATCCGTTGACTAAACCTCTCCCTAGAGAAAAGCATGACCAACACCAGAACGCCATGGGTGTTAGGTATATTACCATGTAATCTAGATTATTGACTCTAGTGCAAGTGGGAGACTGTTGGAGATATGCCCAAGAGGCAATAATAAAAGTGGTTATTATTATATCTTTGTGTTTATGATGAATGTTTACATCCCATGCTATAATTGTATTATAAGGAAACACTAATACATGTGTGTTTTGTAAACATAAAAGAGTCCCTAGTAAGCCTCTTGTGGAACTAGCTTGTTGATTAATTGATGATCATGGTTTCCTGATCATGGACATTGGATGTCATTAATAACAAGGTTATATCATTAGGAGAATGATGTGATGGACACACACCCATAGTAAGCGTAGCATAAGATTAAGTCATTAAGTTCGTATTGCTGTAATCTTTCAAATGCATAGTAACCTAATCCTTCGACCATGAGGTTATGTTAATCACCATCACCAGATGGGTGCTTTGATGACATCAAACACCGCTTCGTAACTGGGTGGTTATAAAGGTGTCATTGGGTATTCTGAAAGTATGTGTTGAAGTGCATGGACCAAGATTGGGATTGGTCCATCCATATGACGGATAGATATGCTCTGGGCCCTCTCGGTGGAATGTCATCTAGTTAAGCTTGCAAGCATGTGACTAGGTGTTGGGGGGATACCCCCGGATAGGGTCACTCCAGGGTATAAGGGACGAATTAGCTGAGGGTCGGCAAGGTCAAAGCGGATGCTGGCCGAGTCACCTCAAGGCAGGCCGGATCACGGAGTAACCCGGACCAGGGGGGGTCGCCTAACGTTGTCTCGTCCGACTTAAGGAGTAAGTCGGAAATGCTTATCTGACTTATATGCAGGAACAGGTGTGGCTGGATCTACTGTGATCCGGATCCTCACTTAGCTTCTAGGAGAAGGAAGGAATCTCTCTCGTCAAAAAAGAAGGTCCGGTACCTACTGGATGAGCGAATAAAGCAAGGGCAGGACCACCGGATCATGCCCGACAAGGATGACGACGCTCACGTCGGCTTACGTCGCTAAAGCAAGTGTGACGCGGGGGAAAAGCACCCCTGTCGGGTTACTACTTTGGGAGGGGGCATATTCTTAGGAATATGCCTCCACGTATGCCCTAGGCCAGGACCGAACCACCTCTATATAAGGGGGGTTTGGGTTCTGGTAGAAGGGGTTGGCAGAATTCTAGTTGGTTGAGCACTAGTTGATCTAGGGTTCTTGGGCAAGATAGTAGGCTAGAGTAAGAGAGCACCTTCTTCCTCCTCTCGCCAACACAGCTCAAGGAGCACTTGTAATCTTTTGGATATTGCAATACAAACTTCTGTGTAGAGAATCACTCTACTATCCCTCCCTGGATTCACCTAGCGCATATTAGTCCCCACCTTTAGCCTATCCATGGCATCTGCCGTGACACCACCACGACAGTTGGTGCCCACCATGGGGCTAGCGGCGCTAGCAGGGGTGAAGATCCGGACGGGAAACTTCATCGGCACCGGCGAGCGCATCGTCTCCGGGCTCGTTCAGCGCTTCGGAGCACTGGATTTCGTCAGCGACAACGCTGGCTGCTTTGGCACGCGCCCGCTTTCGTGCAACGGCCTCTTCGTCAAGCTCGGCGCGCACAAGGTCTACGTTGCTATGGACGTTTCGTGCGTTCATCCGCGTCGCGTCGTCGATGCGGGGGAACCACCCCTCACTGTGGCTCGTGGGGCGCGTATCGCTCGCTCCTCGGACCATGCGGAGGTGATGATGACCGCGCCAGGTGCAGGCGCAAGGAAAGACCCAGCGCCAGACCCGGAGGTAACACCTAAGGCACCGAGAAAAGGTAGAGGACCTCCACTGGAGAGGCCTGAGAACGTACTGAGGGAAGCAATGGATAGCTTGGCTAACCCAGTAGCATCAGTGATCGATCCAGCTCAGGCACAGGCCGAGCTAGAGGAAACCCGACAAAAGATACTAGAGGGCGCAAAGAAAATAGCCGCGGCTCAGCAGTCACTGAACATGACGCTGCGTGAGTACGCGAAGGCAAACAAGGTTGATGCAGTGAGAGTAAAAGGGAAAAATCTCATAAGTGAGATGAATAGAGAAGGTGATGATGGAGCAGAAGGGTCAGAAAACTATCTATCTGTGGGGTTGCCGAAGTATAGCACACCGGCGAAGAACCTCAGAGCAGCAGATGCCGCTGCATCCGAGCTAGAGGGTCTGACGGGTGAGGCCCGTCAAAGACAGCAAGACCGGATTAACGAGCTGGTTCGGATCGCGAACAGGCAGAACGAGGAGCTGCTGAGAGCTAACCCGGGGAGAGCTGGGGAATCCAGGATCGTCCACTCGGTGGTGGGTAACCCGGAGAAATCCGCTGGAGCCGCATCATCGCCTCATGGCGGTCCAAGGAGAGAAGAGGTAGTAACCTCGGCCAGACGGAACAAACAGATTGTCCCGTATGACCCAACGCGTGCGGGAAAAGAAAAAGAAACGCGGAAGAATGATGATCGACGGAGTGTGAGCCGAGGTGAAGCTGGCCGAGGTAATCACGACCAAGGCAATGCCGGTTAAGGGAACGCTGCCAACAGCAATGCCGGACAGCGCAACTCCGCAAGAGCAGGACAACCGCAGCAACGGAATATACCGAGGCAAGAGCAGAGCGCCGGCCAAGGTATGCAGCAGAAAGACGTGCAACGAGAGCAAAACTAATACAATGACGGTGATTTGGAGATGGTGAACGCAGGGTACCCCAGATCGGACTATCATGTGATAGGATCTAGGTTGGGGAGCAGGGATTTGATGCCGGATGACGCCAGGTTAAAACTAGATCGCCTGTATAGGTCGGAACAGATCGAATGTCAAGGTCCTCCGGGTCCAGCGTGCTTTGGACCCCGGATCATGAAGGAACCACCAGTACCCAAGTTCCAATTACCCAGGGGCACAAAGACGTATGACGGCAGTACCAAGCCGGAGGATTGGTTGATAAACTATGCTACGGCGGTGAAAATTGCAACTGGCAACTTGAGGTGGGCTGTGCGTTACGTGCCCCAGATGTTGGAAGGCCCGGCCAGAGTATGGCTGAATAAATTGCCGCCCGGAAGCATCAACTGCTGGATAGATTTTGAAGAAATGTTTATCAGTAACTTCTCGAGTACGTACCAGAGGCCGAATAGACCGCAGACCCTGGCAATGTGCAAGCAAAGACCCAACGAGACGGATCGTGAATTCTTAACCCGGTGGTGTACCGTAAGAAACTCGTGTGAGGGTGTCATAGAGTCATAGGCCATAGCGTGGTTTGCGCAAGGGTGCAGATACAGCAGCGAGCTGTGGATGAAACTACAAAGGAAAATGCCAGTTACGCTGGCAGAGATGATCTGCTGATTCATATGCTTTGGGCGATCCAACTCAACCTAGGCTCCCATCAAACGACTCAAACGAGGAATACTATCGGAGGGATGGAGCTGGGTCGTCCCGGAGGAATAATTACAGAGGGAAAAGGAGAGATGACAGACCGGACCATCGCTATGGCTCGCAACAAGTTGCGGCAGTGAATCAAGATCAACCCGGATCAGGGAGTAACCAACGCCAGAGAACTGGAGGGCAGTGGACTCCAAGAAATGATGGCAAGAAAACATGGACTCCGGAGCAGAAGAAACAGTGGCAGGAAAAGAAAGACCGTCCGAGGTATACCTATGAGTTGATGCTGGACCAGCCGTGTAAGTTTCACACGCCTAATCCGAATAGCCCGACGGGTCACACAACGAGGCAATGTGAGTGGATGCGAAAGATAGAGCAACGTGGCTCGGGGAATGCTCAGGCACCCCGGAACGATCAACCTCAGCAAGAGTTACCCCGGCAGCAATTGCTTTCTGGAGCAAACACGCAGCAGCTAATGTTGCCTCCCCCTCCGCCGAGGTATGACAACAATGAAAGAAGGGATGCAATGCATCAGGTGGAAAATCAGCAACAACCGGATCAGAGGTACCCCGGAAACGAGGGGAGGAATGAGTACAGGGAACATCACCGGAGTTATTGTGTGTTCACGACCGAGGAAACTGATAGGAAAAGCTTGCAGCACCGACATATGGAGGTCAATGCGGCCATGCCAGCGGTGACGAGGTACATGCCTTGGTCGGACCAGGAAATCACCTGGAACATCAAAGATCATCCTAAACTTATGCCGAGCCCAGGTTCGTACGCGCTAGTGCTAGAGCCGACATTCATTGGACCAAACATCAACGTGAGGTTCTCCAAGGTTTTGATTGATAATGGCAGTAGCATCAACATCATGTATGCGGATACGATGCGCAAGTTAGGCATCTCGGAGAACATGCTCCAGGCTACGAGAACAACTTTCCATGGCATAGTACCAGGCATTTCTTGTGAGCCCATAGGCAAAGTCCGGGTCGACGTGTTATTCGGCACGAGGGACAACTGCCGAACTGAAAATCTGGAGTTTGAAGTGGTGAACTTGGAAAGTGCATATCATGCGTTACTCGAAAGGCCAGCATTGAACAAATTCATGGCAAGCTGTCACATCAGTTATCTGAAGATGAAGTTGCCCGGGCCAAATGGAGCGATTACCATTGCTAGAGATTTCCGACGTTCCATGGAGTGTGCTTCAGCTGGGTCCAACCTAGCCGAGTCACTCGTGATTGCACAAGAGAGAAAAAAATCCAAGAGGTGGTAGCATTAGCTCAGTCCGCACAGCAATATATGCCGGCATTAAGTAACCCGCATGGCAGCGTTTCGTTTCAAGCCGCAAAGGACACCAAGAAGATTCCAGTTGATAACATGTTTCGGGAGCGCACCGTGACAATTGATGCCGGGTTAACTGACAAATAGGAAAGCGAGCTCGTCAACTTCCTCCGTGAGAATCGGGATATTTTTACTTGGTCTACACATGACTTGCAAGGTGTTCCGAGGGAGTTGGCCGAGCACTCTTTGAACGTAAGACACCCGGAGCAAGGTCGGTGAAGCAACCTCTCCGCCGCTTCGCTGAGGATAGGAGAAGAGTCATTGGAGATGAGATAGCTCGGTTACTGGCAGCAGGATTCATCATGGAGGTACTGTATCCGGATTGGCTCTCTAATCCGGTGCTAGTGGAAAAGAAGAAGGACGATCCGAACATGGCAGTGGTCTGGCGTATGTGTATTGATTACACGAACCTGAACAAGGCATGTCCAAAAGATCCATTTCTGCTGCCGAGGATAGACCAGGTCATAGACTCAACCACAGGATGCGAACTATTGTCATTCATTGATGCATATTCTGGCTTCCACCAGATACCTCTGAACCCGGATGATCAAATAAAAACGGCGTTTATTACCCCGTACGGGGCTTACTGCTATCGCACTATGCCGTTTGGTTTACGTAATGCAGGTGCAACGTACCAAAGATGTATGCAAAAATGTTTGCACGACCAAATAGGTCAAAACGTACAAGTATACGTGGATGATGTAGTTATCAAGACCAAGGAAAGCGCAACGCTCCTTGACGACATAAGACAAACATTCGCGGACTTGAGAAGGTTCTGGATGAAGCTTAACCCGGAAAAATGTACCTTCGGTGTCCCGGCTAGAAAGTTACTCGGATTTATCGTCTCCAGCCGAGGTATCGAGGTTAATCCAACCAAGATCCGAGCCATCGAACGAATGGAGCTGCCGAAGTGTCTCAACGATGTCCAGAAGTTCACAGGATGCCTGGCGTCGTTGAGTCGGTTCGTATGTCGGTTGGGAGAAAAGGCAATGCCTCTCTACCAACTCATGAAAAAGTCAGATAAATTCGTTTGGACGCCACAGGCCGACGAAGCTTTTACCCACTTGAAAAAGATGCTGGCCACTGCCCCGGTGTTAGCCTCTCCACTATCAAAAGAACCAATGGTGCTCTACGTAGCCGCAACCAACCGAGTTGTAAGTGCAGTGATCATAGTGGAACGCAATGAAGAGGGTAAGTCGGTACAGAGGCCAGTGTATTACCCGAGCGAGGTATTATCTGCCTCAAAACAGAACTACCCACACTTTCAATAGGTGGCATACGGTGTCTATATGGCGGCGAAGAAGTTAAAGCATTACTTTGAGGAGCACCCCATCAAAGTAATATGTGAAGCTCCCATATCCGAGATAATGGGTAACAAGGATGTGAGTGGCCGAATCGCGAAATGGGCAATTGAGCTAGCCCCTTATGCGCCCCAGTACGACAGAAGAGAAGCGATCAAATCTCAGGCTGTGGCAGACTTTTTCGTGGATTGGACCGAGGTACAATACGAACCACCGCCACCAGATCCGAATTACTGGAGGATGCACTTTGACGGGTCGAAAACCAAAACCGGATTAGGCGTCGGGGTTGTGCTTACCTTGCCAAAGAAGGACCAGATAAAGTACGTATTGCAGATCCATTTTGCGGCATCGAACAATGTCGCTGAGTATGAGGCTCTTGTGCATGGGCTCAAAGTGGCAAAGGAGATTGGCATACATCGGATAATATGCTTTGGCGACTTGGATCTGGTGGTGCAGCAGGTGTCCGGAGTGTGGGACGCCCTGGATCCAAACATGGCACTATACAAATTTCACGTGCAGAAGATATCTGGTTACTTCGAGGGGTGTGAATTTCACCATGTACCCCAAGTGGAAAACGAGGCTGCCGACATGTTGTCGAAGCTCGGATCGACCAGACAGGCAATTCCACCGGGTGTAGCATTGGAACATCTCAGAAAACCATCTATCAGGCCGTCCCCAGGAACCGACTCGATCTATGTCCCGGAAAATACGGAATCCGGAGCTGAGCCCATGGACATTGACATGGGAGGTGGTACGCGAGACCCGGGGACTGCGTCAGCAAACCCGGGGACTACCTCGGCAAACCCGGGGACTACCTCGTTAGACCCGGGGACTGCTCAGCGTGATCCGGCTGAAGTTATGCCGGTGGATCAGATGGAAATTGATGAGGAGATATTCCCTCCACGAGCGATACCAGCTTGGGCACTGCCTATACTCCAATTCCTGAAAGATGGAACGCTACCCACTGAGGAGGTGCTAGCTAGGCAAACTCAGAGGAGAGCAAAAGCATACAAAATCATCAATTTCGAGTTATACAAACGCAGTGTAACTAATGTCCTCCAACGATGCGTTGACTCGGAAGAAGGGCTTGACATCCTCCGAGATATCCACCAAGGGGAATGTGGGCATCATGCCTCATCCCGAGCCTTGGTGGCAAAGGCGTTCCAGCATGGATTCTACTGGCCAAGTGCCTTGGAACAAGCAGAATATCTGGTGAGAAAATGCAATGGTTGTCAGAGGTACGCCACCAAGACACATATGCCTATGTCGGAACTCAAGACCATACCGATTACGTGGCCATTTGCTGTATGGTGCTTGGATATGGTTGGCCCGTTCAAACCGGCGAGAGGAAACATGACACATATTTTGGTCATGGTGGACAAGTTCACAAAATGGATTGAAGTGAAACCTATAAGAAAATGTGATGGAGCTACGGCCGTGACTTTTCTCAAAGACATCATGTTGAGATACGGTTATCCACACAGTATTATAACTGATAATGGAACAAATTTTGCGGAAGGAGCATTTGCGCGCTTCTGCCGGGATAAGAAGATCCGACTCGACGTCGCCTCGGTAGCCCACCCCACATCAAACGGACAAGTGGAAAGATCCAATGGATTAGTATTATCCGGGATAAAACCCTGGCTCATTGAGCCGCTGCAAAGATCAGCGGGGTGCTGGATAGAAGAACTACCAGCAGTACTGTGGAGCTTAAGAACAACTCCGAATCGATCAACAGGCTATACACCATTCTTTCTGGTATATGGGGCAGAAGCTGTATTACCAGCCAACATAGAGCATGATTCGCCTAGGGTCACCCAATACACAGAAGCCGAAGTGCAAGAAGCCCGGCAAAATGATGTTGATCTGCTGGAAGAAGCGAGAGAACTGGCACTGTCCAGATCCGCCATATATCAGCAAAACCTCCGACGCTATCATAGCCGGAAAGTGTGCCCCCGAGTCTTCCGGGAAGGCGATCTGGTGCTCCGGTTGGTACAACGTACTACTGGCATGCATAAATTGTCCCCCCCCCATGGGAAGGGCCGTTCATTGTGAGCAAAGCATTGCACAATGATTCTTACTATCTCATAGATGCAAAGCCACAGGAAAAGAACAAGGCGGACAGGTTCGGAGAGGAGTCCAAGCGACCGTGGAATGTAGCACTACTTCGTCCCTTCTACACTTAGCTAAGAAGTGTATGTATCTGAGTCGTCTCGTATGTCGGTATGTATGTCGGCAATGAGCTTATCAATAAAATAGCAGCGCCTCGAGCAGTAACTCGGGGACTGCCTTAATCATGTTTGTCGTAATTTCTTATGCGGTAGCTGGAATGAGTCGTTTTACTTAATCCGGATTAGTAATGTGTGAGCACCAAAAACCCAACCCTTTGACTTGCTGCTGTCCAACAAGAATTGGCTTCATGGCAAGTAAGGGAACAAGTGTGGAATTGCGTAGCACATGAAAAACGGCTAAGGAAACGAATTTATTCGAGCTAACGTTTGCTTTTTCAGACTAACCCTGTATTTATTTTCAAGTTATTATGCTGAATTATTTTGAGCCAAGCCTCAAGGTTTCTAAGTATTGTTAGGACAATTTTTGAAGCTCGGATTCGTAAGTCGTAAAACCGAATCAAGGTAGACACGGACCGAGCCAAGGAATTGGACGAACAAGAAAATGAAACTCGGGGACTACACCCAAGTTAATCCGGCATAAAAACATAGTAGCAAAATATTACATATCCAACATACAATTGCACCCGGCATACCGGGGATCTGATAAATTTTCAAGTTTTTTCAACTAAGGAGCGGCAGGAGGAGGAAGTTCGGTGTCGTCATCACTGTCTTCAATATCTGAAGCAGCATCTTCTCCATCCTCACCCGACCCATCCTCCATGTTCTCCATATGCTCGTCCCCGCCGGACTCCAGAAAGCTCGGCCCCTCAACCCAGTCATGGATTGGAGAATATTCGACGAGGCTATAGGCGCAAGCCTGGCGCCGAGCTACCGACTCCGGATCATCGGTCCATTTGGATCCGGTGCGCCGACGTGTGAGGAGGCTCAGGTCGATCTTCTCGTACCATGTAAGAATATGATGAAGGAGGGTATCTGCTGCGGCACGACCGGCGGACTCTCTCTAGAGGTCAAGCTGAGTCTCAACTTCCAACAGCTTTTCGGCAAGGAGTGTGATCCTCTCCGGAGCGCTCTCGCTTGGCCAAAAGGTGTTGTAGATCCGGACCACAACGTCGAGGAGATCTTTCCCATAGTTCTTGATGGTTTCCATGCGAGCTGACACGCTGACCAATAGGTCCTCCATGTCTAAGGGGATGCTCTCACCATCAGGAGCGACGGAAGTACCCCTTTCTCGGCGGAATTTGGCAACAGCAGCACTGGCGATGTGATTACCCTCGGGAAAGTGATCTGGAAACAAGGAAAAAGAAGATGCTGAAGCAAACATATATGGGCTAACCCGGAAAACTATGTCGGATAAGGGAAAGAAACTTACGTGAGATATGGCGGTGGATCCGGGTCAACTCCTTGATGCAGTTGTCGCGTCTCTGGCGAAGCTGTTCAAGCTCAGCGAGCGCTGACCCAAGCCGGACCTCGGATTCTTTAGCAGGTCCTGGTCCTTGGAGATTTGGAGAGTAAGGCGCTCACGCTCTTCGGTGAAGTTCTGGCCAACTTTTTGGAGCTCGGTTTTGTGTTGGGCCTTCATCTTCTCCATCTCGGCCTTGAGCTGGCTATCTCGTTGTCCTTGGTCCGGAGGAGGGCAAGCTCATCATTTTTCTTCTTCAGCTCAGCTTGATGCTGTCCTGCTTGTTCGAGAAAATGCAGCATCATATCAGGCACGGGCACACTATCCTCAAGTGATGCTGAAATAGTGCGTTGACCCGGCAAAGCCGAGGAGTGAATGTTTGCCGAGCCAAGGAGAAGAAGAAATGGAAAACACAACAAGGTCGGGAAAAAGAGGACATACCTCGGATTTCCTCCAAATTCTTCCGCATAATCTTGTTCTCAGCCTCCACCCCATCTGCAAAAAACCGAATGAGGAGATCAGTCCGGAGAAAACAAGTGAAGAAAAACGGAGAAGCGCTGAGGGAGAAAATTACCCCTCTTTTCATGCTCTGCGCCAAGTGCAACATGTTTCGCGCGCAGGACCTTGTGAGTATCAAGCAGGCGTTGAAATTCGGTGCTCCGGCGATTGGTAGTTACCTAAAAGGAGCACAGAAGTGTGAAATTAACTTGATGAATATTCGAAGTGTACAAGATCCAGGCCAAGTGGAACTTAACCCGGCTCTAGGTGTGTGCATATTCGAAGTGTACAAGATCCGGGCCAAGTGGAACTTAACCCGGCTCTAGGTGTGTGCATATTCGAAGTGTACAAGATCCGGGCCAAGTGGAACTTAACCCGGCTCTAGGTGTGTGCATATTCGAAGTGTACAAGATCCGGGCCAAGTGGAACTTAACCCGGCTCTAGGTGTGTGCATATTCGAAGTGTACAAGATCCGGGCCAAGTGGAACTTAACCCGGCTCTAGGTGTATGCATATTCGAAGTGTACAAGATCCGGGCCAAGTGGAACTTAACCCAGCTCTAGGTGTGTGCATATTCGAAGTGTGCAAGATCCGGGCCAAGTGGAACTTAACCCGGCTCTAGGTGTGTGCATATTTGAAGTTTACATGCAGCTATGTTAGTTTTCTAAGGAGCAACCGGCCGAGTAACGAGCTACTCCACCAGAGGCTCGGGGACTAATGGTTATTATCTACAGCATGTAAAGGAGAAACGACATACCTCCATCATTCGCCCCACGAGGTTAATTGCCTTGGCGGCAGTGTTCATCTGGGCAGAAAATTCTGCGGGGCCGAACTTTTCCGGGAGATCGTCGTTGTAGACGAACTCCGCCTTATTCCAGTTCATGACGAACTCGATAAGGCTCGGAGGGTACCGTTCGCCAGTGGGCATGTGGGGTGCCACCAAGCCCTTTGCATGAGCTTCCTTCCTCTCAATCAGGGCAAGAGCTGGGCTGGTGTGAAGAACCATCTAGTGCGCATCGGTTGGCTCGGTAGGAGGATCCGTCGCTGCTGGTGATTTCTTCGGAAGCATTGACGACAAGGTTCGCTGCCCGGCCTCGACGGATGTAGACTTGGCAGCATCCGAAGCTTTCTTGCCTTTAGCCTGCTGGGAAGAAGTAACCACGACGGATTTCCCTTTGGAAGCTGCTGGAATGGATCCTCGCCAGGGCTGAGATGACTCGGAAGAGGCAGAGGAACTTGGTACTGGAACTACTGTGGGTTTCCTGGCTGCCGGGACAGGTGCTGGTTCGGAAGCTGGTGCTGGAGCTGCTGGTGCTGGAGCTGCTGGTGCTGGGGTTGCGGTAGACTCGCTGGTTGCTGGTTGCGGCAATGCCGAAGTGGCGGATGCCGTTGCCTTGGCCGGACCGACCCCTCCCGATCCGAGGTCGCGTTCCTCTTCATGAGGTACTGCGGAACCCGGAGCAGCCGCAGAGCCCTCTGAAATAGGGCTTAGTGGGCGTGACTCATTATCATGAGGAGGGGAAGGACCAGACCGAAGGGGAGAAGAGATGCTCGATCCGCTCCGAGGGACCTCCATAGGTGGCCTGCAAAAGAAAGTGATGTCAGGAGTAAAATTACCCCGATGCAGGGAGAAGTAAGTTGTGCAGTGAAAAATGACTTACGCATCCGAGGTCTCGGCCTCCTTGGGTTTCCGGGCCCTCCGTGCCGGGGCTTTGCCTGCCCGCTTGGAGGCAGTCTTGTCTCCGGCCTTCTTTTGCCTTTTGGTGGGCTGAGAAGGTTCGGAGGAAGAACTTGACGCGGATCCGCGCTTCTTCTTCGACGCCACCAGAACCGGCTCGCCCGTGGCAAGTGGAGGATCCTCGTGGATATACCCACCGAGGTTAGCTGATGCCGGAAAGGCAAAAGAAAGAGGGACAGCCTCAACGGGTTCAATCACATCGATATCCAAGTCATCCTCATCATAGGGCCAATCTCTAAGAGAAGAGAATTTACCGCTGGGACGTTTGGTGACGTCGGTCATAGGGAGGAACATCTCCTGGTCCGGCTCCTCCTCATCCGGGATCTCTCGGTCCGGCGCCCACTTAAGGGTCGGATCCGTGCCATCCTCGAGAGTTTGCTGGAGAAATAGCTGAGAAAAAGCACAAAGAGCAGAGTCAGAAATATGACAAAAACCGACACATAATTGATCCGAAATATGTTTACCCCGCGAAGCTTACCGCGGGAGGGAGCCTGTCACGGCAGTAATGTTCGATTCCCCACGTCCATTTGGCGGAGAAATCTTTGTGAGTGGTGAACAGAGCCTTGACCCGGTGGAAGATCTCTGTGTTGCTCAATTCGAAGGAGGAGGTTCGGTTGGGGTCGCAACCGAAGCTCATGTGGCAGAACTTGTGGGTGCGCCTCTGGAGGGGAGAGATTCGGTTGCGCACGAACGTGATCATAGCGTCCTCGTTGCGCAATCCGAGCTTCTTCAGCTCCGCGAATCTTTTGTTGACTTAATTGGCCAGAGCTGTAGGTTTCTTGGTGACCTTATCCCAGAAATCCGTGTCAGGGGGACCCGGAGCATAGGGCAGCAACCGAATCATGTCTTCGGTACCCTTGTTCCGGACGTAGAAGAAGGTCCGGGCCCATCCTTTGCAGGAGTCAAGCCCGGTGACCCGGGGAAAGATTGAAAATCTCCAGGGCAAGATGGAGGCAGCTCCGAACTGGGTCAGCTGCTTGTCCTCCGACTCAACGTGGATGTTGGGGACGACGTTGCGACGGAGACCGAAGAACCGGATCCACAGCTCCTTCGTGGGCCATAGTCCGGTATAACCTTCGATCGTAGAGACAAAGGCGGACAGAGAGGTGATGGCGTTCGCCGGGAGATGATGTGGTTGCAAGTGATAGGTCCGGACCCAATCCCGGAAGAAATCGCTCACCGAAAGACCAAATCCCCATTGGAAATGGGATAGGAAAACAACAAACTCACCCGGATTGGGTGAGGGGGCCAATTCTGAGGAGGGGAGATGAGCGGCAACGCCGGCGGGAATACGCCTGGTCCGGTAGAGCCAGTCGATGTCGTCTTGGCAGACCCACGAACCGGCCCACATGCCGCGGTCCGCCGCACCGGCGTCCTCCTCCATCTCCTGCTCAGCGACGACGAGCTCTTCCTCAGTCATCTCGTATACGCTGTCCTCGCTGGAGCTAGCGGCGGCGGGGGTCTGTGGTCTAGATTGACGAGGACCCATGGCTAAGCAGTTATGCAACTGTGGCTGCGGTGCGGAGGCACGGAGAAGGTACGGCGGCGGCGCTGCTGCAACGGGCACTGGCGGCGGCGCGGTCGCGAAGAAGACGAAGGAGAAGAAGGGGAACGAGCAGAGGGCCGCAAAGGTGAAAAATGCTAAGGAACACGCCCCTCCCCTATTTAACTGCCCCAAAGATGGGTGAGTGGGATCGCGTTGTGCGCACGAGCCACACGATGTGGCCGTGTATTGCTTGCATCAGCCAATCACTGAAGAGCCACACAGGAGGCCACTGAGTAGACGAGATCCCATGACGCGACGTGCTGTTGCGGTAAACGAGGAGACAGGCATGACGTAACCCGCGCACAGTAAAACTGACAATTACTGCGGCAGTTACTGTGCAGGCCCTTAAAATAAGACAAGGTAATGATTAGCCTCCACATGGGTTGGCGTATGAGAGAAGGAAACGGGGACCGGATCGAACCATGATAACCATGGGATCCGAGCCAAAGTGGTGACCCGGCCGGCAAGTGAAAACTTGGAACGTGCGAAGGGAACATAAATCCATGTAATCTGAGATAAGGAGCTAGCCCGGAATTAAACGTCTGAGGCTCGGACATAAATGAACCTGATGTGGCCTTAGCGGCCGAGGCAGCCAAGACCGCACCAGCTTCGGGGACTAATGTTGGGGGGATACCCCCGGATAGGGTCACTCCGGGGTATAAGGGCCGAATTAGCCGAGGGTCGGCAAGGTCAAAGCGGATGCTGGCCGAGTCACCTCAAGGCAGGCCGGATCACGGAGTAACCCGGACTAGGGGGGGTCGCCTAACATTGTCTCGTCCGACTTAAGGAGTAAGTCGGAAATGCTTATCTGACTTATATGCAGGAATAGGTGTGGCTGGATCTACTGTGATCTGGATCCTCGCTTAGCTTCTAGGAGAAGGAAGGAATCTCTCTCGTCAAAAAAGAAGGTCCGGTACCTACTGGATGAGCGAATAAAGCAAGGGCAGGACCACCGGATCATGCCCGACAAGGATGACGACGCTCACGTCGGCTTACGTCGCTAAAGCAAGTGTGACGCGGGGGAAAAGCACCCCTGTCGGGTTACTACTTTGGGAGGGGGCATATTCTTAGGAATATGCCTCCACGTATGCCCTAGGCCAGGACCGAACCACCTCTATATAAGGGGGGTTAGGGTTCTGGTAGAAGGGGTTGGCAGAATTCTAGTTGGTTGAGCACTAGTTGATCTAGGGTTCTTGGGCAAGATAGTAGGCTAGAGTAAGAGAGCACCTTCTTCCTCCTCTCGCCAACACAGCTCAAGGAGCACTTGTAATCTTGTGGATATTGCAATACAAACTTCTGTGTAGAGAATCACTCTACTATCCCTCCCTGGATTCCCCTAGCGCATATTAGTCCCCACCTTTAGCCTATCCATGGCATCTGCCGTGACACCACCACGACACTAGGTCACAAGGGATGACATAACATGGAACGAGTAAAGAGTACTTATTAGTAACGAGGTATAACTAGGTATGGAGATACCGACGATCAAACCTCGGATAAGTAGAATATCGCATGACAAAGGGAATTGGTTTCGTATGTTAATGGTTCTATCGATCACGAAGTCATCGTTGAGTATGTGGGAGCCATTATGGATCTCCAGATCCCGCTGATGGTTATTGATCGGAGAGGTGTCTTCATCATGTCTACATATTCACGAACCATAGGGTGACACACTTAAGGTTCGAAGTTGTTTTAAGTAGATATGGAATATGCGTTGGAGACCGAATGTTGTTCGAAGTCTCGGATTGGATTCGGGACATCACGAGGAGATCCGGAATTGTCCGGAGAATAAGATTCATATATTGGGGATCATTTTCTAAGTTAGGAAATGTTCCGGAGTATTTGTATGGGGATTCTAGAAGGTTTCGGAATGTTCTGGAAGGTTCTAGAAGATTTCTTGGAGTTTGCTTGAAAACCAAGAAAGGATCAAGGAGTCTTTGTGGGGCAAGACACGGATTCATGGGGGAGGAGGATTCCTCCCCCCCTCCCAATCCGCCGGCCAAGGAGGGAGGGGAGTCCTACTAGGACTCCCCCTCCCATGGCGCCTCCCTCCTTTAAATAGAGGGGAGGGGGCGCCACCCCTAGACCTCTCCCATAACAAACCCTAGCCGCCGCCTCTCTCCTCCTCCTTCGCTCTGCTCCGGCTTAGGCGAAGCCCTACAGAAATCTCTACTCCACCACCACCACCACACCGTCGTGCTGCTAGGATTCCGTGGAGAAGATCTACTACCTCCGCTGCTCGCTGGAACAGGGAGAGGAAGGTCTTCTTCGACTCCGCACGTGTGACCGACTGCGGAAGCGCTGCCGGAACGCGGCGCCGGAAGGACCGTCCACACGATCTTGAGATCGGCAAGTGATCGACTACATCAACCCCGAGATCTAATCTCGTAACGCTTTCGGTTCTACGAGGGTTAGTACAGATCTATCTCGTTGCTCATGTCTAATAGATTAGATATTGGCTTTTATCTAGATTAGATCTGGGTTTTGTTCGTTCTTGCGGTAGAAATTTTTTATTTTCCATGCTACGAACCCGTCATCTGTCGTGCCACCACCATGACAATTGTTACAGCGATATGAAGTGGTGATGATGGTGTTGATGGAGATGATGGTGATGGTGATGATGATGATCCCGATGAAGTCCAGCTTGATGGTGGTGTTGATGGCGACGATCTCCCCTCTCCGGGAAGGAATTCCCCCGGTAGAATTCTGTCTCTGGAGAGATCTTTCTCTCTCGGTGTTTTCCACCCTGCAGAGGCGGGGGAATCTTTCTATGGTTGCTCCCCGAGTCTTAGGGTTTCGGGAGGATAATATACGCTAGAGGGGAGAGGCTGGAGTGGACCAGGGCGGCCACACGACCTGGTGGCGCAGCCTGGGGTGGCCCACGCCAGGGGTGGTGTGGGCCCCCTGTGTCCCATCTCCACTTCCGCTTCTGGCTTTCTTCGTCTTCTGGAAAAATAGGATTTTCCATGTTTTTTCCCGGATTTTCTGATCTTCGCATATTTTGCCTCCAAATAGCACCTTTTCCATCAAAATCCTGACTACAACGGTCCATGCTCCAAAAGTCATCAACCATGCAAAAACAGATGAAATAACATAAGTATCATCTCTTAATATGAAATATATCAATGAATAACAGTAAATTATGATATAGAATAGTGATGCAGAATGGACGTATCAACGAGGTAGCCTCAGCTCAACATCTTTCCGCGAGGGAACCCATACTAAGGCATATAAACTTCCAGCTAAGCCCTACCCAATTCGGGTATTGTGGTTGTACGGTAAAATTGGAATGGTATCGCATCCGAACCCAACCATCGGTAAAATTGGAATGCCTCAACATTTTCATCATCAAATCCTTTTGTGTCCACAACAGATGTCAAAACATTTCAATAGAATGAACCATCATTCCAAGGTTTTCATAATCATTTTCACCAAGTATTTCCATCTAAAGTGATCCACTTTTATGCTTAGCACTAGCCACTAAAGTTGAGGGTATTCACTAATGAGGGGTGGTAATCAAGTGTAACTATCCAACTCTAATCTCATGCCTTGGAACAACATCCAAGTACAACTACTTAGGCCTAGTTTTATACTCTTTATGGTATCTATACTATTCTTCCAATACTCACAAAGTACTAACTAAAGGTAAAGAATTTTGGTAAAGTAAAAGAATAAAGCTTGCAAGTAAAACTTGGGATTGGTATGATCAAAGTTATATAACCAAGCATGCCTAATGCATTTTGCTTAGGTTATCAAGTGGGAAGTGTTAACTTGCATAGTTCTATCTGGCAATTAGTGATGGCTTGCATAAGTATGACACTTGCAAGTGTTAGCTTGCCTTGAGTAGAGCAGTGGTTGAAGTTTTCTTCTTCTTCTTGGTAGTACTCCTCCTCCTCGTATCTCGGGTCGGTACTATCGTCTATAAATGAATACGGGGTACACAATCACCAAACAATACTTAACTAATTCTATTTAGCACACTAAGGCTCACACTTGATGATCTAGCATCATCACATGGAATAAAGACTTAATCCTATTTATCTTATTTTAGAAAAGTAAGTTCTACTCATTGAAAATAATTAATATTTAATATTCTCCAATTAAAATATGGGATCATGTTGACACATGTCATCACCACATATTCTAATACATGGGAATGTGATTTAAAGTGTTGGTCATATTTTATTAAATTTAAGATTATCATCTAATAGTTTAAAGTGACTAGAAATGCCTATATAGCATTATTTTGGTACTAGTCCAATGTCACTGCATGCAAACCTAAATATTTTTACATATTCAGATAGATCTTATCAAATGTGATTTTTGAGAGTTGGAATCAACTCAAAAGCATTTATGGTTGATTTTTGAAAAACGTTTGAATGTGAAAATGTCTCTGTCTTATTATTTTTACTATAGGTGATATCTAACTCCAAATGATTTGAATCCAACGGGCTTGGATACATAATTTATATACCTTTCTAATAAAATTCGAATCATGCAATTTGGTTCAGTGAATCTCTCTAAATTGATTTTTGAATCTACTGACAGAATGTGGTTTTAACTAAATTGGAAAATACTAATTTGAATTTCCAGGCCTGCGCGGGAAACTAAACGGGCCGGTCCAGTCTGCACAGCACAGCGCAGCGGGTTGCTGACAAGCGGGATCCACTAGTCAACGACTTAAACTAACCGAAACAGTATCGTTAAATCTAGGTCGTGCGATTAAAAGACGATCCAACATCGGCAATTCATCGTCGATGATGAACAACTCCGGCGAGGAATAAACCTAACGCGGCGGTGTGGGTCTGGTGAGGCTCACCTGGGCTCCAGCTAGGGTCGGCGATGGGGGCGAACGACATGGTCGACGACGGCGGTTCGAATGGTGGTCGCGGCAGCTCCTGGGGCGGCTCCAATCGACGGCGCCCTTCTCCTTCTGCAGCGGCGGGCTCTGACTAAATTCCGGTGAAGCAGTGCTCGCCTTGCTCTAGGGATGGTTGAGGGAGGCTCAGTGAGGAGTGGGGAGTGTGTTGGTATGGAGAATGTAGGCGGAGGGGGTCTCTATTTATACAACAGCGAGGGGACATTGCGGCATGGGCTCAGGCTCGTCGGTGATGATGATACAGGAGGCTAGCGGCGCGGCTGAGGGTAGGGGCGGTGCGGTGTTCCCTGGCGATCATCACTGGCTTAATGGCGAGGCACGGGGCGGTCTAGGTTGGTTGGGCATGTGCGATGCTCTGCGCGCGAGCGGCGGTGTTCGATACAGCGCACGGGTGCTACGGGTCATGCGGCGGCGAACGGGGGTGTCTGGGAGGTGGTTGTGATCATCGCGAGTGGGCACGTGCACGGAGAGAGCGAGGCGCGATCTGTGCGAGCCGGTCAGGTGCGGCGCTCTGGCGCGTTCTCGGCACGGCAGAGAGAGACTAGGCGTGACGTTGCTGGGGTAGTCCAGGGCTTTCCTGTAGTTGAGGCTTGGACAGGGGGTGGCGGTGGATGGTGGCGTGTCTAGTGCATGTCGTGGGAGAGGGTAGTGTGGTCTCTGTCGCTCTGTCCACAGTTGGCCGGCGAGTGTGGCTTCGGGCGGCGGCGCACTGATGCACTCGGCTAAGTGGGGGCGTGTCTGGCGCTGCTCGACACTGGCGGAGACAGGGGAGTGAAAAGGGAACCAATTGGTCTAGTGATCACTCAAACAGTGAAGTTAGGCCAGAGTTAATTAGTGTCTTCAAGGTGTTTGATTAAATGGCCGCAAGAGATTAAGTTTGAAAATTTTGAATGAATGTTTGTTGAGTGAGCTAAACTTATGCTTGAGTATATATGGTTGCTTGGAAAAGTCAAGTGGAATTGGTTTGAGTGGTTTTTGAAAAAGTGTGATCTTACCATATGAACTAGATTCAAATTTGAACTGTCCATTAAATAGATTTGAAAATAGTTTTTATGAGTTTGTAAAGTGGGATTGGATTCACTTTTACTTGGTCTAGCAAGGGGTGAAAAGAAGTGGAATTGTTTCTGTTAGAATTTCTCTTCTAGGAACACTCAAAGTGGCCTAGTGGTTAACTTTGGTCAAAATGACCATTTGATCTTTTTATTCATATTTGATTTATTTTTCTTTGGATTTTGTTTGTAAATAGCCTAGATGATGTAGCATTCACCTTTAAACCATTTCTCATCATTTGTAACAATCAAACATGGCAAATTCACTCAATTCTACACTAATGCAAAACACACATGCATTCATATAGATTTTGGAATAAAAGTTTTTGTTAACCCTAAATTTGGGTGATTAGAACTTGATAACCTTGATTAATGTTTTTGGGGTGTTACAAACCTTCCCTCCTTAAACAGAATCTCGTCCCAAGATTTAAGAAAAACTAGGAACTAAAGAGATTTGGAAACTCAGTCCTAATGTAATCTTCTCGCTCCCAAGTAGTTTCTTCTTCACTATGGTTGCTCCACTGGATATTGAGAAACTTGATACTCTATGTCCTGGTGGTTCTGAAGGCATCCCCAAAATACGAATGGGTACTTCACGATACGTCAGATCCTTGTTGATATCTATGGCTCGGTGATCAATGTTCTTGAACACTTCGGTCTTCCCTGGAACTTCTAAGCATTTGCGAAGTAACGAGATATGGAACACATCATGGATGGCTGACATCTTCTCTGTCAGTTCTAGTTGATATGATACTTCTCCTTGGCGATTCAAAATCATGAAGGGTCCAATATAACTGGGAGCTAACTTCCCTTTCAGTTGAAAATGTTGCATTCGCTTCAAGGGTGATACTTTGAGATACACAAAATCTCCAACATTGAAGGTCAGGTCTCGATGTATCTTGTCAGCATAACTCTTCTGTATGGATTGGGCGGTCTTGAGGTGTTCACGGACTTTTTGAACCTTCTCTTCGGCTTCTCATAGGATGTCGGGTCTGAAAATCTGACTCTTCCTACTTGCAACCAATTCAGGGGGGTACGACACTTTCTTCCATACAGAAATTCAAATGGGGCCATTTGCAAACTAGCTTGATAACTATTGATGTATGAGAATTCTGCGAAAGGTAGATAATCTTCCCATTTTGATCCATATTCTAGAACACAAGCTCTCAACATATCTTCTAAGATTTGGTTGACTCTTTCAGTCTGTCCATCGGTCTACGGGTGATAAGTTGTGCTGAAGTTCAGCTTGGTTCCTAATCCTTATTGGACTTTCTGCCAAAATCTTGAGGTAAACTGGGTTCCTCGATCCGACACTATGGTCTTAGGGGTTCCATGCAAACTGACAATTCTAGCAATGTACAACTCTGCCAGCTTCGAACTCTGGTAGGTAGTCTTGACAGGTATAAAATGGGCTACCTTGGACAGTCTATCAACTATGACCCAGATAGAGTCATTTCCCCTACTAGAAGTAGGCAAACCAGTGATAAAATCCATTCCGACGGAATCCCATTTCCATTCCAGAATCTACAATGGTTGCAAAAGTCACGTGGGTCTCTGATGTTCCGCTTTGACTCTCTGACAAATATCACACTTGGCTATGTAGCTTCCGATTTCTCTCTTCATCTTGTGCCACCAAAATTGCTCCTTCAAATCCTGATACATCTTTGTTTCTCCGGGGTGGATAGAATAAAGAGTATCATGAGCTTCCTGCATGATAACTTGCTTCAGCTCGGAATCTGCTGGCACCCAGATACGTCCTTTGTACCACAACACTCCTTCTTCATCTTTGGTGAATCCGGGTACCTTTCCTGTACCAATACGATGTTTGATTCCGTCAATACTCGCATTTCCTTTCTCCACCTCCTTGATCTAACTGATAATGTGGGTTGAAGTTCAATGCTAGCTAAAAATCTTTTGCTAACTAGCTCCGTTCTAAACTGCTCCAACTCTTCATGCAAACTTGGATGGGCTTCTTTAATCATGGTGTTTAATCCACACAGCAATCTGCTAAGAGCATCCGCTACCACATTGGCTTTGTCGGGGTGATAGTGAATGTCAAGGTCATAATCCTTGATTAACTCTATCCATCTCCTTTGCCTCATATTCAGATCCTTCTAGGTGAAAATATACTTCAGACTCTTGTGATCCAAATAAATCTCACAGCGGTTACCCATAAGGTAATGACGCCATGTCTTCAAGGCTAAAACTACGGCTATGAGTTCAAGACCATGGGTAGGGTAGTTTTGCTCATGCTGCTTCAGTTGTCTAGATATATATGCTATGACTTTGACTTCTTGCATCAACACACATCCGAGACCAATCTTGGATGCATCACCATACACATCAAAAGGCTTCTTGATATCTGGCATAATCATAATTGGGGCTGAAATCAATCTCTTCTTGAGTTCTTGAAAACTTGCTTCACATTTGTCTGTCCATTCGAACTTCTTATCTTTCTTCAACAATTGGGTCATCGGTCTTGCGATGCTCGAAAATCCTTTGAAAAGGAAATGGATCTCGCCTATAGGGGGTGAATAGGTGTTTTAAAATTATTACGGTTTAGGCTCTAATAAATGTGGAATAAAACTTAACGTTTAATTTATCAAGCCAAAAGCTATATCCACTAGGTTCACTAAGTGCACCAACAACCTATGCTAAGCAAGGCAAGCAATAAGGTGATAGCAAGATATAATACTTCAAGCCCGATGGCTATCACAATGTAAATTGCATAAGTAAAGGGCTCGGTTGAGAGATAACCGATGAACACGGAGACGAAGATTTGTTTCCCGAAGTTCACTTCCAAAGAAGCTACGTCTCTGTTGGAGAGGTGCGGAGGCGCAATGTACTTCGAATGCCACAAGTGGCTCACCTCGAGGTGTGGTGGCTCGATGCTCACCCAACGCCACATAAGGCCTCACCCCAAGATGCGAAGGCATGCAACCGACCGACGCCACAAAAGGCTCACCCTATTCTCCCGTGAGCTCACCACAAAGGCCTACTCACATTCCACTATGGGACACTTGAGGGCGGTCACCGAACCCGTACAAGGCTTGGGGAAATCTCCACAACTCAATTGGAGGGCTCCCAAGAAATGCCACAAAGGCTCCACAATGCCACAAAAGGACAACAAGCTTGGGGAACCTCCACAACTCAATTGGAGCCCCAAGAACACACCACAACTTCACACAACTGTCTAGGGTTCTAAGAACCCAAGAGAAACAAGCCCAAGAGCTTGAACTCGCCAAATCTCCGAGGAGAACTCAAACCTATGCACCAAATGCAAGAGGCAAGTTCTTCACTCTAAAATTCCACCAAAGCTACAAAAGCTATTGGGGGAATAAGGGAGGAAGAACACAAGAGGAGAACACAAAAACTCTCCAAGATCTAGATACCAAGGATTTCTTCACAAAGAAGGGATTTGGTTTGGTGGGGATTGTAGATCTAGATCTCCTCTCTCAAATCCCTCAGAAGTTGCAAGAATCATGGGAGGGAGAAGGGAAGAGGGCAAGCTTTTGAAGGTCAACAATGGAGGAGAGAGAGTGGAAGAGCTAGCAAAAATGACCTCCAAAGTTGGGGAAACTTTTGGGAAGAGGGGGCCCTTAAATAGGGCAAGAGAATCTGCCCGTTTGGGCCAGATTCGCGCCCCACCGGAACTACCGGTGCCCCACCGGTACTACCTCTAAATAGAAACACAAGATACAGAAGAAAAACGAGATTTACCGGAACTTTGGCCGGAACTTGGGCCGGTACTACCTCTCAAGCAAAAACGTTGGACAGCATTGCACGAAAACTTCAATAACTTTTGACTCCGGACTCCGATTTCGATGATCTTGGGTTAGTTTTAAAGAGAACAAAAATATCTACAATATTATGCAAAGAAACATCATAGTCCAACAAGATAGGATAAAAATAAAAAGGACAAAGGTATGACCTCTCAGAAGCGACGAACCGGTAAAACCTCCAGAACCCAAAACACAAGAAGTTGAGCTTGGAAACTCTAATTGGGATGAAACCAATTTTGTTGGAAAGATAATAAAGAGTAGAATCCAAAAAAAAGGTGAAATATTGGGTATCACCAAGGGAGAAAATACCATGAATATATATGTGAGATACCTCCCAAGGTGTGGAGCCAGAAAAACCCGCAAGATCAAAAACGCAATAAGATATGCAAGGAAAATCCGTTTTTGACAAACTAGAGCTTGTTATGAAGATAACCACAAGCTCTAGATCCTCACATGGACAAGAACCAAACAACAACCAAGAAATATGATGCTATGTATGCAAAGGTTTGAGCTCTCGTTGAAAGATACGAACGAGTCACCCACTCGAGAGCCCCTCTTGATAGTACGGCTACCTATCCTAAACCCAGTATCCCAACACTACAAGAGACCAGTAAAGAGAAACCCTATCAAGATCATACCTTTGCCTTGAGCATCCCACTTGAGCTTGATGTAGATGATCTTGTCACCTTCAAGATGGAACACCTTTCTTGATTGCACTTGCTTGCACTTGCTTGATGAAGTCTTGAGACATGCTCCCCCATACACCATGGGGAAGCCTCTTCTTTGAACTTGTCTTCATCATTCTCTTGAGATTGCACATCAATTCTTGACGATGTCTTGAAGAAAGCCATGAGGAAATCCATCTTCTTCTTCAAGACATACTTGATCTTCTTCTTCTTCTACTTGATTCCAATAGGCACAAAGCCCTTGGACAATGCTACTTCTTTTTCATCCTTGAAACCAACACATGGTCCAAGCTATGTCAATGGACAAACCTACAAGTGAAACTCAATTTGCACATTAGTCCATAGGGATTGTCATTAATTACCAAAACCACACATGGGGGCATACATGCCCTTTCAATCTCCCCCATTTTGGTAATTGATGACAATCCCCAAGAGAGGGTTTAAATATGGAATTTAATGAACAAAATGGTTGCCCCAACATCAAATACTACACTAGTATGTGATGTTGGTACAACCACAATATATAGAGCAAACTCCCCCACAATCTATGCATGTGTGATGAACTTGAATTTCATTGCATAGATTGCCAACCATTATCGGTGGTTGAGTTTCCTCTATATATATTAAACATGCAAAGCAACAACAAAGATGCAAGAGCATGAAAGGCTAATGCTTAAGAACCAACTCAAAGCATAAACCAACTTCCCTTAAACCCTCTAAAACTTCTCCCCCATTGGCATCGATTGCCAAAATGGGTGAAAAGTTCTAGACGGCCAATATAGTGAGAATTCCTATAAAGGTGTGCATATGCACATATTCAATGATGAATCCTTGGGAGGAAGTAAAACTATATCGAGGACCCAAAGATTGCAAGAAAAAAAAGAGAAACTAGCTTCAACAAATGAAGCGAGCAACCCAAAATACCCAAAAATACCAATTGACAGCAACAATTGATACCAAAAGAAAGACACAAGATATTATGATACTAGCAAATGAGTGTTTAAATGAAATACGGAAGCTCCCCAATCTTTGTGCACAAGATAGAATAAACTAATTTGAATGCATCTTGCACAAATATGGAATCCTCACTCCCCATAAACATCTAAGACACAAAAGATGAGAACAAAGGCAAATGAGCATTCTTAAATGAATTGAAGAAACTCCCCAAGGATTATGCACCAATTATAATAATTGTATTTGGAAACAAAGTGCACAATCATGGAATCCTAACTCCTACAAACTTATTTAACAATACACGGCAAGAGAGATCAAATTATGAGTGCCCGGAGATGCAAACAAAAGGGACAATTACTCATAGGAAAATAAATTTGGAAGCCACCGAAGAATCAACAAGAAGTAAAAGCTGGTCTCCAAGGAAAACAAAAACAACCAAAGATTTATCTTCTCTTGTGTGTATAAGTTTCTAGGTGGAAAATATCACAAAGACATATGCCTACAAAGAAACATGCACACACAAAATAGATACACAAGAAAGCACATGAACAACAAAATGAAGTCATATAACATACCAATAGGATTTTTGCTTGAAAGCATGGCCAAAGGCTCAAATATATCTTATTGTACATCAATGAGCTTCAAACACAAACACACTACATACATTACAACTATTACCAAGGGAAAGGAGATAGTTGAAATATATGGAGAGAGGCAACAAGTATCACAAATAGAAATCAACTTGGCAAGATACTCACTATTGCACATGGGAGAATTTGAGGAAAAGATAGGCAAAAAGCTTGCAAGATTGACATATTTGGTGGTGAATCATGAGCATGATTTTGTATAGTTCCCATTATATGCACTCATCTCAACATACTCACATTTGCAATAGAGAGATCTCCTAAACACTAACAAAATAAACATAACATATACAAAAGCACAAACTCATGACAACAAGCAACCTACAAAAGGTTGGAAGCAAGATATGTATGCATGAGAGAGATACTAGTTACCAAGATATAATGGTAGGATGTAGAGGATAAGAATTTGTTGAACATCCTAGCTTGTCTCCAATTGACATGTAGCCACCACTTCTTCTCCAATGGATGAGACAAGCGTCCAATATATCTCCAATGTACCTAAAACACAATTAAGTACACTATGTTCCCAAACAAATTGGGTCCAAAGTAGTTAGTGAAACTACAATACATAGGAGACCTTCCACATAAAAATATGTGCATATTGATATGAAATTGAATTTCATGCACATCTTAGCCGATAAGATTTGGTGTAGAATCCCCTATATATTGGATCAAGAGAGCAAGCATGCCATAATAAAAAAATGTAGTAAATATGCATGCATGAGACTCTCAAGAACCAAAAATGAGATACAATTTGAACTAAAACACCAAGTAAACCAAGAAGTAGCACACAAGAGTGTGACACGACAAAAGGTCTCCAAATTGTATCAAAGAGCCAAATCAACACATGAAAGGACACAAATTCAACAAATGAACAAGGCAAAAGCCAAAGAGCGAGAGATGCACAAAACACACAATGCTCAAGGATTTATCTCATTCTAAAAGATCAAAGGAAGTAACAAAGAATGAGACAAACCCAACTCCCAAATAGAGCAAGGTTCCAACACACAAACCACACTCTCTACACTTTTCATGATGGCACAAAGTACCAAAAGAAAAGATCAACCTTCCAAGCACGAAAAACGTGATATGGATCAACACAAGAAGCATAAAAGGAGTGTTCTACATAATATAGGAGAGCTCCCCCGTGAATGGTGCATTATATTGAATTTTGCTTTTGAATGCAAAATGCACACAAAAGAGATCATCACCACTACCTACATTAAATAAAACACAAGAGAATACCAATAAAATAAAACGATCCACAAGAGGCAAGGAAGACATGAGAGTCAAAGGAAAACATTTTCTTGGCCAAAGGTAGAACAAAGAAAAGCAAAGGCCAAAGTGAATATGATCAACAAATTCTACCACATGTGGAGTATTGTCCAATGACAATAATTATAGGGAAATTTTTCCCGAGGTAGTTTGCAAGGAAATCACGATCATATTCACACAAAGAAGCATGTAACAAGATATAAAAATTATGCTTGACGCTTTGAGAGAGAGATTCTTGATAGCTCCAAATAGTCACACAATCATCAAAGATTAAAGTAACTTTAGGCGAATGGTTTCCAAGGAGGACATGGAGGTCCAAATTTGAGGAAACACATATCAAGACAAACTCTCACAAACAAGATCCAAAAGATGAGCAATAAAAGCAATCCAAATCAAATTAGAACTTTTTTGAGCTAAATGTGCCACATAGGAGCTAGATAGTTCTCAATATCAATTCTAAGTGGCACTACCTCAAATGTTCACATTTTCTAGGTTTGTAATATGCACCAAGCATATGACTCCCCCATAATGTGATAGATCAATAAATCTCGACAAGAGGCAAAAAGATCAAAAAGGAGATGATAAATGGACATTATGGAATACTAATTCTTCATGAGAATGACATACCACATAGAGACAAGATAAACATGTAATGTCAACACTAAGTGGTATTCCTCATGTACACACATTTTAGGATTGTGGAATGCCCAAGCATAACACTCCCCCAAAATGGGATAGTCCATTAATTTCTTGCAAGAGCCCAAAAAGATACCAAAGAATTCAACAAAGGCTCAAACACAAGAACATAAATACATGATGTGCCAACCAACATACACAAATATACTTGATAACTCAATATAAGTACGAGGGAAGCACAACATATACACACACATGCAAGGTACAAAAATCACACATGCACAAGGGAGCAAGTAACTTTCAATGTAAAGAGTTGAGCACATGTTACCGCAAGGAGGAACATTGGATATAAGATAGAAGCATGATAATACAAATGGCTTGACTTGACAACAATAAATGATGAATATCCCTCAGTTCTTCATAATGTAGCCAAACCTCCAATTCCCTCCAACAACACCTATTGATCAAGTTTTAGCTTGTTGGTCCCCAACCAAGTTGGGTCCTAAGAAGTTAGTCACAATAGGCTTGGCCACCCAAATGGTTCTTTTCTTGACACCACTTTGGGCACCAACATATTTGGAAAACACATTGCCCACCAAGAGAATATGCATCATATATCAAGATAGGATTGGATGAGGAGTTACCCATGGTGCATGAGGAAGAGATGTGCCCATTCTTGCGGCATATGTAGCAAGTTCTTCTCTTGCCATCTTTCTTCTTGGAAGATGCCACCCCGTGAGGAAGAGCTTGAGTCTTGGGAGGAGGCTTGCTTCTAGCTTGAGGTGGAGCTTGAGTCCGCTTCCCTTGTTGCTTCTTCTTCAATGGACAACATCTCACATGATGTCCTTCTTCCTTGCACTTGAAGCACACAATGTTGGCCGGATTCTTTACTTGACCTTGGCCATTCTTCTTGTTGCCCTTGTGCTTCAACATGTTGGTGGGCTTGTTCTTGATGTTGGAGTTATATCCAAGCCCACTCTTGTAATTTGGGGATCTTCGCACACCAAGATGTTCTTGAGTGTGGTCTTCCCTTCATGACACTTCTTCAAGTCATTCTTCAAAGAATTGACTTGAGCCTTGAGCTTCTTTTCCCCCCTACATGGTTAGTATCAACAACAATACTAGAGGAAATAGATGCTACGTTGTTAGAGCAACAAGGCAAGGGATGCAATTCATCACAAGATATAGCAATAGCATGAGTGGATGAATTACAAGGACTAGCACATGGCAATATGACACTAGGAGTATATGTAGTGCTAATGTCCACATGAGGCTCACTAGATGTTACCTTTGACACAATAGCCTCATGAGCCAACTTTAGCCTACCATGGGAAACTAGAAGATCCTCATGCGAGCTTGAGAGCTTAGAATGACTCTCTTCCAATTTCCCATAGTTGCTAGTTAGCAAAGCAAGTTGAGCATGTAGCTCAAAATTCTCCTTCACAATAGATGCTTCACAAGAGATAGAGTTAGTAGCACAAGCATCATCAGTAGTAAGCGGTGAGGGCAACTTGGAAAGCTCTTTAGTGTATGAAGCTTTAAGTTGCTCATGTAACTCGGTGAGTTTGATGAGCTCCCCCTTGATGACTCTAGAGCCATTGTTGAGGTGCTCAAAATCCTCAAGGAGTTTAGCATAGGCAACTTCAAGTTCATCATTTTTAATTTGAAGGTCACTAGACACCTCAAGATCTATATCATGAGATTTCTTTACTCTAGATAGCTCTAGAGCAAAGGTCTCCTCAAGAGATTCCTTGGTGGTTTGTTTCTCTTCAAGAGCTTCATTTAGGTTTGCAATGTCATTAGCATACTCACGCTCAAGACTACTCATTTTGTCAATTGTGTCCACATGCTCATAAATTAGTTGCTTACTTTCAATGGCTAAGTTCAAGATTTCAATGAAAGTAGAGCAAGCATTTTCATTTTTGTGTAGAGCACGAAGGACTAGCTCCCTCTTCTCTTTTAGAGAAGCAACATCATCATCTACTTCATCTTAGTCAACATTCACATCATCAAGAGGTGCATTGGGGTCCAAAGGATAATTTACCTTTGATTCCTTAGCCATGAGGCATAAGTGAATGTTGGAAGAAGGTGATGATGGGGGAACACTTGAAGCTCCAATAGTAACCTTGCCTTGGCCCACACATTCTTCGATTTCCTCTACATGGTTAGAAACACAAGTACTAGAGGAAATAGAAGCACATTTATCATGACAACGAGGCAAAGCAAGCATATCATCATGAGATATATTCAATCCATTTATACATGATATGCAAGGGCAATCACAACTAGGATGTAAATCACATATGGTCCTACATGTGTTCATGCCCAAAGATACAACATTGCAATGAGATAGATATGAAGAATCATCAATGACAAGCTCACTATCCACATTGCAAGTTCTATCACCACTCACCATGTCATTACCTTGTGACAACTCTCATGTAGGTGAAGTGGAGGAAGATGAGAACTCATCATGGCTGGAGGTGGAGGGAACACAATCATCCTCATCAATCTTGGACACATCATATTTTGCTTGAAGCTTGGTCCAAATATCATGAGCATTCCGAAAAGGCATGATTGAGGAAAGAACTACAAAGCTCACAACATTAACAAGCACATTAGATGCTTGAGCTTCGAGATAAGAGTTTGTCTCCTCCTCTAAGGATAGATTTTGGGGATCCTTAGGAGGAGACAAGCCCATATCTAGAATTCGCTCAATATTTGGGTCAATGACCCGAAAATGACTAAGCATGCGAATACGCCAAACAACATAATTTGTGCCATCAAATGTAAATGTGTGAGAGTGCACTAAACCCCTAGGAGACATCCTTACTCTCGAGGCGGTGAAGCCTAAGAAGCGAGAGACCTCGCTCTGATACCAATTGAAAAGGAAATGGATGTCGCCTAGAGGGGGGGTGAATAGGCGTTTTAAAATTATTACGGTTTAGGCTCTAATAAATGTGGAATAAAACTTAAAGTTTAATTTATCAAGCCAAAACCTATATCCACTAGGTTCACTAAGTGCACCAACAACCTATGCTAAGCAAGGCAAGCAAAAAGGTGATAGCAAGATATAATACTTCAAGACTGATGGCTATCACAATGTAAATTTCATAAGTAAAGGGCTCGATTGAGAGATAACCGATGAACGCGGAGACGAAGATTTGTTTCCCGAAGTTCACTTCCAAAGAAGCTACGTCTCCGTTGGAGAGGTGCGGGGGCGCAATGTACTTCGAATGCCACAAGTGGCTCACCTCAAGGTGTGGTGTCTCGATGCTCACCCAACGCCACACAAGGCCTCACCCCAAGATGCGAAGGCACGCAACCTACTGACGCCACAAAAGGCTCACCCTATTCTCCCGTGAGCTCACCACAAAGGCCTACTCACGTTCCACTATGGGACACTTGAGGGCGGTCACCGAACCTGTACAAGGCTTGGGGCAATCTCCACAACTCAATTGGAGGGCTCCCAAGAAACGACACAAAGGCTCCACAATGCCACAAAAGGCCAACAAGCTTGGGGAACCTCCACAACTCAATTGGAGCCCCAAGAACACACCACAACTCCATATAACCGTCTAGGGTTCTAAGAACCCAAGAGAAACAAGCCCAAGAGCTTGAACTCGCCGAATCTCTGAGGAGAACTCAAACCTATGCACCAAATGCAAGAGGCAAGTTCTTCACTCTCAAATTCCACCAAAGCTACAAAAGCTATTGGGGGAATAAGGGAGGAAGAACACAAAAACTCTCCAAGATCTAGATCCCAAGGATTCCTTCACAAAAAAGGGATTTGGTTTGGTGGGGATTGTAGATCTAGATCTCCTCTCTCAAATCCCTGAAAGAGATGCAAGAATCATGGGAGGGAGAAGGGAAGAGGGCAAGATTTTGAAGGTCAACAATGGAGGAGAGAGAGTGGAAGAGCTAGCAAAAATGACCTCCAAAGTTGGGGAAACTTTTGGGAAGATGGGGCCCTTAAATAGGGCAAGAGAAATCTGCCCGTTTGGGCCAGATTCGCGCCCCACCGGAACTACCGGTGCCCCACCAGTACTACCTCTAAATAGAAACACAAGATACAGAAGAAAAACGAGATTTACCGGAACTTGGGCCGGTACTACCGCTCAAGCAAAAACGTTAGACAACATTGCACGAAAACTTCAATAACTTTTGACTCCGGACTCCGATTTCGATGATCTTGGGTTCGTTTTAAAGAGAACAAAAATCTCTACAATATTATGCAAAGAAACATCATAGTCCAACAAGAGAGGATAAAAATAAAAAGGAGAAAGGTATGACCTCTCAGAAGCGACGAACCGGTAAAACCTCCAGAACCCAAAACACAAGAAGTTGAGCTTGGAAACTCTAATTGGGATGAAACCAATTTTGTTGGAAAGATAATAAAGAGTAGAATCCAAAAAAAAGGTGAAATATTGGGTATCACCAAGGGATAAAATACCATGAATATATATGTGAGATACCTCCCAAGGTGTGGAGCCGAAAAAACCCGCAAGATCAAAAACGCAATGAGATATGCAAGGAAAATCCGTTTTTGACAAACTAGAGCTTGTTATGAAGATAACCACAAGCTCTAGATCCTCACATGGACAAGAAACAAACAACAACCAAGAAAGATGATGTTATGTATGCAAAGGTTTGAGCTCTCGTTGAAAGATATGAACGAGTCACCCACTCGAGAGCCCCTCTTGATAGTACGGCTACCTATCCTAAACCCGGTCTCCCAACACTACAAGAGACCGGTAAAGTAGAAACCCTATCAAGATCATACCTTTGCCTTGAGCATCCCACTTGAGCTTGATGTAGACGATCTTGTCACCTTCAAGATGGAATACCTTTCTTGATTACACTTGCTTGCACTTGCTTGATGAAGTCTTGAGACATGCTCCCCCATACACCATGGGGAAGCCTCTTCTTCAAACTTGTCTTCATCATTCTCTTGAGCTTGCACATCAATTCTTGACGATGTCTTGAAGAAAGCCATGAGGAACTCCATCTTCTTCTTCTTCTTCTTCAAGACATAGTTGATCTTCTTCTTCTTCTACTTGATTCCAATAGGCACAAAGCCCTTAGACAATGCTACTTCTTTTTCATCCTTGAAACCAACAAATGGTCCAAGCGATGTCAATGGACAAACCTACAAGTGAAACTCAATTTGCACATTAGTCCATAGGGATTGTCATTAATTACCAAAACCACACATGGGGGCATACATGCCCTTTCATCCTTCAACGAACTTGCGGTAGTATCCCGCTAATCCGAGAAATGCATGGACTTGGGTTTGAGTGGTTGGGGCTTTCCAGTCTTCAACATCTTTGATCTTGGCGGGATCGATAGTGACTCCTCCTGCCAACACAATATGTCCTAGGAATCCTACTTCCTTCAACTAGAACTCACATTTTCTAAACTTAGCATACAACTGATGCTCTCTAAGGGTTTCAAGGATGGTCCTAAGGTGTAGCTCATGGTCTTCTTCTGACTTGGAATAGATTAGAATATCATCGATAAAAACAACGACAAACTTATCCAGGAAGTTCATAAAAATCTTATTCATGAGATTCATGAAATAAGCGGGGGCATTGGTTAATCCAAAACACATGACTGTATACTCATACAATCCATATTTGGTGGTAAAGGCAGTCTTTGGAATATCCGTTGCATGAATCTTGAGTTGATGATAACATGTTCTAAGATCAATCTTAGAAAACACTCTGGCACCATTCAACTGGTCAAACAGATCCTCAATCTTTGGCAGTGGGTACTTGTTCTTGATGGTGACATCATTCAGCTTCCGGTAATCCGTGCACAAACGGTTACCTCCATCTTTCTTATCCACAAACAAAACAGGTGATCTCCATGGCGATGAGCTTGGTTGAATCGGACATTTCTCCAACATAGCATCAAGTTGCTTCTTCGGCTCCACTAATTCAGATGGGTTCATACTATAAGGTCTCTGAGCTATGGGTCCAGTTCTCGGAATTAGTTCAATGATGAACTCGATATCCCGATCTGGGGGCATACCGGGAAATTCATCTGGAAATACATCGGGGTATTCACAGACTACTCTGACTTGGTCTGTGGTTGGTTGGGCTAGACTCTTGTTGCATTTGAATTGACGGGGCAAGGTCTCAGATACATGCTCTACTGATACTCTAGAGCTACTTGTCATGGTTATGGCTTTCTTGGCACAGTCGATTAATCCTTTATGTTTCGACATCCAATCCATTCCTAGTACTACTTCCAAACCTTTGGTTCCAAGTACTATTAGATTGGCATAAAAAATCTATTCCATGGATTCTGATAGGTACAACCTTTGCAGATTTTTCTAGCTTTGGTGGTTGAACTAGGTATTTGAACTATCATAATATGCTTCAATTTTGTTGGTTGAATCTTACTAGTGCATGCAATTTCTTCTGTAACAAACGAGTGCGATGCTCCAGAATCAAACAACACTCTTGCAAGTACTGAGTTAATAGAAAACATACCCAACACGACATCGGGCACTTCCTGAGCTTCTTCAGCATTCATGTGGAATAGACGGCCGTTGCAGTTGAGCGAATTCCCTGGGGCAAATCTTCTTCCAGGCTGAACACGGCATTGCTGCTGAGAAGGTGCATTCACATTGGTTGCTGTTGCAAGCTTCTTGGGGCACTCGTTGGAGTAGTGACCCTTGACTCCATATTCAAAGCAAGTAATCTGGGACTTGTCTTTGGCTGCAACAGGCACAACGTTGCTTCCAGTCCTTGGGGCAGTATTGTTGTTGTTGTTGTTGGACTTGGGCGGTGCATGGTTGAAGTTGTTGGAGTGGATGGGGTTGTTGTTGTGGTTTCCTTCGGTCTTCAGGTTTCCTCTACTACGATTGGGGTAGCTAGGACGGGACATCGGTGGTATGTTGTTTCTTGGGGCATATCCTGCAGACGAGTAGGGGCGATACTTCTGGGCATTGTGGGATCCAATCTGGTGCATCATCCTACGCTTGCGATTGTCATTGGCTTGGTTGATCTTCTCTTCCATCTGAATGGCAGAGTCTACGAGCTCTTCTAGATCTCTAAAACGGATGTTGACTAACACAGTCTACATCTCATCATGTAATCCATTCAGGAACCTTTCCTTCTTCTTGGCTTCAGTGTTAATCTCATCAGGGGCATATCTAGCTAGCGACGGAAATTTTTCACGGTACTCAACTACTGTCATCCTTCCTTGCTTCAGTTCCCTGAACTCATCTCTCATCTTGGTGACCAAACCTTGTGGCACATGGGCGCGGCTGAACTTGATCTTGAATGCTTCCCAAGTCATCATCTGACCGTCGTTCATGGTACGGGTGCTATTCCACCAGGCTCTTGCATCTCCTGCCAGATAATGGGTGGCAAATAGTACTTTCTCATTGGCTTCAACTCTTGCAACCTCCAGATTGTTATCCATGGTTTGCAGCCAGTCATCAGCATCTAAGGGATCCTCATACTTATTAAAGATAGGTGGGTTAGTGTTCAGAAAGTTTTTGAGCTTGGATCCATGGTGATCCTGGTTTCTATGACCTTGGTTGTTGTGGGCCATCTGAGCTATCTGTTGAAGAGTGGCTAGGTTGGCTTGGCGTTCGGCTCTACTAGCTTCACGGTCGGAAACTAGCATTTGCAGAATCTGCAGCATTGGGTCCTGAGATGAGATGCTTCCTCCAGGATTTCCATGAGTCATCTGAAGATTGAGATAGATAATGAGATAAGAGGGAAATTTTTAAGGTTCATGGTTTTGTTTCAAAAGCTTAAACTTTGAGTTTGACTCAGTTTTTGCAAACTAACAACTTCCTCTCATTCATTCATTCATTCAAAGCACCCAATCCAAACACACACCACACACAAATAGAAAACAAATGGTTTTAAGAACCATTATGTGGAACTACGATACAGTGGGACCGATACAACTCATTCCTACGGTAGTGATCAAGTGCATCTAATCATCATCAATGAAGTTTGAATCATCATCATCAGTGTGGAACTCCATGGCATCATCCTCCAGGTAGTCGTGGTCATCATTGAGGTAAGAGTAAAGATCTCCCTGGATATCTTCACCTTCCTCCTCCTCCTTTGCTTCAAGCTGGACTTCCTGTTCACGGATGGTCTTCTCGAGAGCGGCCACCTTATTGCAAAGACGATCGATGGTGCGATCCTTCTTGTCGTGTTGACGACGAAGTGATTGGCGCTCCTTGGCAAGAATGGCAAGAGTCTGGTTCTTCTTGACGGCAATGGCAAGGTTGTGGTTGGCGTAGGCTCGACCGTTGTCCAATTCCTTCTGCCTATCATACAACATGAAGTCAAGATTGTCCACCTGGTGCTTCAGCTCTGGGTGTCCTGGCATCTCCAAGGGCATTCCCATAGAATCACACCTTGCAAAGTGAGCAAAGCGAGTTCCCTGAATCAAGTTGATGTTTTGCCCCACAGGCGGGCAAGAGCTTCATGCATAGCCCTGGCTAATCCATCTAGCCAGTTGTTATCACGCAAGGTGTCGTGGTGGTGTCACGGCAGATGCCATGGATAGGCTAAAGGTGGGGACTAATACACGCTAGGGGAATCCAGGGAGGGATAGTGGAGTGATTCTCCACATAGAAGTTTGTCTTGCTATACCTGCTAGATTACAAGTGCTCCTTGAGCTATATTGGCGAGAGGAGGAAGAAGGAGCTCTCTTAATCTTGCCTGCTATTTTTTCCTGGAACTCTAGATCAACTAGCCCTATGGAATCACCAAACCAACTAGAGCTCAACCAACCCCTTCTACCAGAGACCTAGCCCCCCTTATATAGAGGAAGTTCAGTCCCTGCCTAGGGCATACGTGGAGGCATATTCCTAAGAATATGCCCCCTCCCAAAGTGGTAACCCGACCGGGGTGCTTTCCCCCCGCGTCACACATGCTTTAGCGACGTAAGCCTCTGCGGCGCCCGCGTCAGCCGACATGGGCGTCGTTACCCTTGTCGGCCATGACCCGGTGGTCCTTCCCTTGATTTCTCCGCTCATGCAGTGCGTACCGGACCATCTTTTTGACCAGAGAGATTCCTTCCTTCTCCCAGAAGCTAAGCAAGGACCCGGATCATAGTAGATCCGGCCACACCTGTTCCTACATATAAGTTAGACAAGTACTTCCGACTTATTCCTTAAGTCGTATGAGACAATGTCAGGCGACCCCCCTGGTCCGGGTTACTCCATGATTCGGCCTGCCTTGAGGTGACCCGGCCAGCATCCGCTTTGACCTTGCCGAACCTCGGCTAACTCGGCCCTTAAACCCCGGAGTGACCCTACCTGGGGGTATCCCCCCAACATTAGTCCCCGAAGCTGGTGCGGTCTTAGCTGCCTTGGCCGCTAAGGCCACATCAGGTTCATTTATGTTCGAGCCTCGGACGTTTAATTCCGGGTTAACTCCTTATCTCGGACTATATCGATTTACGTTCCCTTTGCACGTTCCAAGTTTTCACTTGCCGGCCGGGTCACCACTTTGGCTCGGGTCCCATGGTTATCATGGTTTGATCCGGGCTCCGTTTCCTTCTCTCATACGCCAACCCACGTGGAGGCTAATCATTACCTCGTCTTATTTTAAGGGCCTGCACAGTAACCCCCGCAGTAATTGTCAGTTATCACTATGTGTGGGTCACGTCACGCCTGCCTCCTCGTTTACCGCGTCAGCGCGTCGCGTCATGGGATTGCTTCTACTCTGTGGCCCCCCGTGTGGCTTTTCCCTGATTGGCTGATGCAGGTGCTACACGGCCACACCGTGTGGCTCGTCGGCGCAGTGCGATCCCACTCATCCATCTCTGGGTGTGGTTTAAGTAGTGGAGGGGCGCACCCCTTAGCGTTTTTCCACCTCTGCGCCCCTCTGCCTATTGCCTTTCTCCTTCGTCTTCCTAGCGACCGCACCGCCACCAGTGCTTCTAGCAGCAGCGCCGCCGCCGCACCTTCCCGGTGCCTCTGCATCGCAGCCGCCGCTGCGCAGCAGCTTAGCCACGGGTCCTCGCCAATCTAGGCCACAGATCCCCGCCGCCGCTAGCTCCAGCGAGGATAGTGGATACGAGATGACGGAGGAGGAGCTCGTCGTCGCCGAGCAGGAGATGGAGGAGGACGCCGGCGCGGCGGACCGCGTTGCGTGGGCCAGTTCATGGGTATGTCAAGATGACATTGACTGGCTCTACCGGGCCAGGCGCATTCCCACCGGCGTCACCGCTCGTCTCCCCTCCGCCGAATTGGCCCCCTCACCCAATCCGGGTGAGTTCATTGTATTCATGTCCCACTTCCAACGGGGATTTGGTCTGCCGGTGAGCGATTTCTTCCGGGATTGGGTTAGGACCTACCACTTGCAGCCGCACCATCTCCCAGCAAATGGTATCGCCTCTCTTTCCGCCTTTGCCTCTATGATCGAAGGCTACACCGGACTATGGCCCACGAAGGAGCTGTGGATTCGGTTCTTCGGCCTTCATTGCAACATCGTCCCCAATATCCACGTAGAGTCGGAGGATAAACAGTTCACCCAATTCGGAGCTGCCTCCATCTCGCCCTGGAGGCTTTTGGTTTTTCCCCGGGTTACCGGGCTTGACTCCTGCAAAGGATGGGCCCGGACCTTCTTCTACGTTCGGAATGAGGGTACTGTAGATTTGATTCGGTTGCTGCCCTATGCTCCGGGTCTACCTGATACGGATTTCTAGGAGGAGGTCCCCAAGAAGCCTACAGCTCTGGCCAACCAAGTTAACAAGAGGTTCGTGGAGCTGAAGAAACTCGGATTGCGCAACGAGGATGCTATGATCACGTTCGTGCACAACCGAATCTCTCCCCTCCAGAAGCGCACCCACAAGTTGTGCCACATGAGTTTCGGCCGTGACCCCAACCGAACCTCCTCCTTCGAGTTGAGCAACACGGAGATCTTTCGCCGGGTTAAGGCTCTTTTCGCCACCCACAAGGATTTCTCCGCCGAATGGACGTGGGGAATCGAGCACTACTGTCATGACAGGCTCCCTCCCGTGGTAAGCTTCACGGGGCAAACTTATTTCGGATCAAGTATGTGTCGGTTTTTGTTGTATTTTTGACTCTGTTCTTCATGCTTTTTCTCAGCTGTTCCTTTAGCAAACTCTCGAGGATGGTATGGACCCGACCCTTAAGTGGGCGCCGGACCGAGAAATCCCGGATGAGGAGGAGCCGGACCAGGAGATGTTCCTCCCTATGACCGACGCTACCAAATGACCCAGTGGTAAATTCTCTTCTCTTAGAGATTGGCCCGATGATGAGGATGACTCGGATGTCGACGTGATTGAACCTGTTGAGGCTGTCCCTCTTTCTTTTTCCTTTCCGGCATCAGCTAACCCCGGTGGGCATATCCACGAGGATCCTCCACTTGCTACGGGCGAGCCGGTTCCGGTGGCGTCGAAGAAGAAGCGTGGAGCCGCATCAAGTTCTTCCTCCGAACCTTCTCATCCCACTAAAAGGCAAAAGAAGGCCGGAGACAAGACTGCCTCCAAGCGGGCAGGCAAAGCCCTGGCACGGAGGGCCCGGAAACCCAAGGAGGCCGAAACCTCGGATGCGTAAGTTATTTTTCATTGCGTAACTCACTTTTCCTTGCATCGTGGTAATTTCTCTTCTGACATTATTCTCTTTTTCAGGCCTCCGGTGGAGGTCCCTCAGAGCAGATCGAGCATCTCTTCACCCCTTCGATCCGGCCCTTCTCCTCCTCGTGACGACGAGTCACGCCCGCTGAGCCCTATTCCGGAGGGTTCTGCGGGTGCTCCAGGTTCCGTAGTGCCTCATCAAGAGGAACACGGCCTCGGAGCGGGAGGGGTCGGTCCAGCCGAGGCGACGGTGTCCACCACTTCGGCATCACCGCAACCAGCAACCACCGAGTCTATCACAACACCAGCACCAGCAGCAGATCCAGTACCAGCGACCGAGCCAGCACCTGTCCCGGCACCAAGGAAACCAACAACAGCTCCAAGTCCAGCTACAAGAGCTCCAGTGCCAAGTTCTTCTGCCTCGTCTGAGTCATCTCAGCCTCGGCGAGGAACTATTCCAGCAGCTTCTAAAGGGAAATCCACCGCAGTTACTTCTTCCCAGCAAGTAAGGGCAAAAAGACTCCGGATACTACCAAGTTTGCATCCATTGAGGCCGGGCACTGAACCCTATCGTCAATGCTTCCGAAGAAATCACCAGCAGTGATGGATGTTCCTGCTGAGCCAACTGATGCGCAGCAGATGGTTCTGCACACCAGCCTAGCTCTTGCCCTAGTTGAGAGGAAAGAAGCTCATGCAAAGGGCTTGGTGGCACCCCATATGCCTACCGGCGAGCGGTACCCTCCGAGCCTTATCGAGTTCGTCATGAACTGGAACAAGGCGGAGTTCGTCCACAACGACGATCTCCTGGAAAAGTTCGGCCCCGCAGAATTTTCCGCCCAGATGAATACTGCCGCTAAGGCAATTAACCTCGCGGGGCGAATGATGGAGGTATGTCGTTTCTCCTTTACATGCTGTAGATAATAACCATTAGTCCCCGAGCCTCATTAGAAAACTAACGTAGCTGCATGTAAACTTCGAATCCGCACACACCTAGAGCCGAGTTAAGTTCCACTTGGCCTGGATCTTGTACACTTCGAATATGCACACACCTAGAGTCGGGTTAAGTTCCACTTGGCCCAGATCTTGTACACTTCGAATATGCACACACCTAGAGCCGGGTTAAGTTCCACTTGGCCCGGATCTTGTACACTTCGAATATGCACACACCTAGAGCCGGGTTAAGTTCCACTTGGCCCGGATCTTGTACACTTCGAATATGCACACACCTAGAGCCGGGTTAAGTTACTCTTGGCCCGGATCTTGTACACTTCGAATATGCACCAAGTTAATTTTACACTTCTGTACTTTTTTCAGGTAACCACCAATCGCCGGAGCGCTGAATTCCAACGCATGCTTGATACCCACAAGATGCTACGCGCAAAACATGTTTCACTTGGTGCAGAACATGAAAAGAGGGGTAATTTCTCCCTCGGCAACTCTCCGTTTTTCTTCACTTTCTTCCGCCGAACTAATCTCCTCATTCGGTTTCTGCAGCTAGGGTGGAGGCTGAGAACAAGATCATGCGGAAGAACTTGGAGGAAATCCGGGGTATGTCCTCTTTTGTTCGACCTCGTAGTGTTTTCCATTTCTTCTTCTCCTTGGCTCGGCAAACATTCACTCCTCGGCTCTGCCGGGTCAACATACTATTTCAGCATCGCTTGAGGATAGTGTGCCCGTGCCTGATATGATGCTGCATTTTCTTGAACAAGCAGGGCAGCATCAAGCTGAGCTGAAGAAAAAGGATGATGAACTTGCTCTCCTCCGGACTAAGGACGATGAGATTGCTAAGCTCAAGGCTGAGATGGAGAAGATGAAGGCCCAGCATCAAACCGAGCTCCAAAAGGTTGGCCAGAACTTCACAGAAGAGTGTGAGCGCCTTACTCTCCAGATCTCCAAGGACCAGGACCTACTCAGAGAATCCGACCTCCAGCTTGGGTCGGCAAACGCTGAGCTTGAGCAACTTCGCAAAAGACGCGATGCCTGCATCAAGGAGTTAACCCAGATCCATAGCCATATTTCTCGTAAGTTCCTTTCCCTTGTCCGGCATAACTCTCCGGGATTACCTCACATGTCTTTTCTTTACCTTCTTCCTTTGCCTTGTTTCCAGACAATTTTCCCGAGGGTACTTCTATTGCAAGTGCTGCTGTTGCCAAATTTCGCCAAGAGAGGGGTACTCCCGTCGTTCCTGACGGTGAGAGCATTCCCTTAGACATGGAGGACCTATTGGTCAGCCTATCAGCTCGCGTGGAAACTATCAAGAATTATGGCAAGGATATCCTCGACGTTGCAGTTCGCATTTTCAATACGTTCTGGCCCGGAGAGGGTAGCCCGGAGACCATCGCGACTCTCGTCGAGAAGTTAATGGAGATTGAGACCCAGGTTGACCTCTAGAGAGAGTCCGCTGGTCGTGCCGCAGCTGATACCATCCTTCACCATATTCTCACATGGTACGAGAAGATCGACCTCAGCCTCCTTACATGCCGGCGCACCGGATCCAGATGGACCGATGATCCGGAGTGTGTAGCTTGGTGCCAGGCTTGCGCCTACAGCCTCGTCGAATATTCTCCTATTCATGACTGGGTTGAAGGACCGAGCTTCCTGGAATCTGCTAGGGACGAGCACAATGAGAACGTTGAAGATGGGTCGGATGAGGGAAGAGAAGATGATGCTTCAGATATTGAAGACAGCAACGACGACGCCGAACTTCCTCCTCCTGCTGCTCCTTAGTTCCAAAAAACTTGAAAATTTATCAGATCCCCGGTATGCCGGGTGTAATTGTATGCTGGATATGTGATATTTTGCTACTACATCTCTATGCCGGATTAACTTGGGCGCAGTCCCCGAGTTTCATTTTCTTGTTCGTCCAATTCTCTGGCTCGGTCCGTGTCTACCTTGATTCGGTTTTACGACTTACGAATCCGAGCTTCAAAAATTGTTTTAACAATACTTAGAAACTTTTAGGCTTAGCTCAAAATAATTCAGCATAATAACTTAAAAATAAATACAGGGTTAGTCCGAAAATACAAACATTAGCTCGAATAAATTCGTTTCCTTAGTGGTTTTTCATGTGCTACGCAATTCCAAACTTGTTCCCTTGCTTGCCATGAAGCCAATTCTTGTTGGACAGCAGCAAGTCGAAGGGTTGGGTTTTTGGTGCTCACACATTACTATTCCGGGTTAAGTAAAACGACTTATTCCAGCTACCGCATAAAAAGTAACAACAAACGTTATTAAGGCAGTCCCCGAGTTACTGCTTGAGGCGCTGCTATTTCATTGATAAGCTCATTGCCGACATACATACCGACATATGAGACGACTCGGATACATACACTTCTTAGCTAAGTGTAGAAGGGACGAAGTAGTGCTACATTCCACGGTCGCTTGGATTCCTCTCCGGACCTGTCCGCCTTGTTCTTTTCCTGTGGCTTTGCATCTATGAGATATTAAGAATCATTGTGCAATGCTTTGCTCACAATGAATGGCCCTTCCATGGGGGGGATAATTTATGCATGCCAGTAGTACGTTCTACCAACCGGAGCACCAGATCGCCTTCCCGAAAGACTCGGGGGCATACTTTTCGGCTATGATAGCATCGGAGATATTGCTGATATATGGCGGATCTGGACAGTGCCAGGTCTCTCGCTTCTTCCAGCAGATCAACATCATTTTGCCGGGCTTCTTGCACTTCGGCTTCTGTGTATTGGGTGACCCTAGGCGAATCGTGCTCTATGTCGGCTGGTAATACAGCTTCTGCCCCATATACCAGAAAAAATGGCGTATAGCCTGTTGATCGATTCGGAGTTGTTCTTAAGCTCCACAGTACCGCTGGTAGTTCTTCTATCCAGCACCCCGCTGATCTTTGCAGCGGCTCAATGAGACGGGGTTTTATCTCGGATAATATTAATATGTTGGATCTTTCCACTTGTCCGTTCGATGCGGGGTGGGCTACCGAGGCGACATCGAGTCGGATCTTCTTAACTCGGCAGAAGCGCGCAAATGCTCTTTCCGCAAAATTTGTTCCATTATCGGTTATAATATTGTGTGGATAACCATATCTCAAGATGATGTCTTTGAGAAATGTCGCGGTCGTAGCTCCATCACATTTTCTTATAGGTTTCACTTCAATCCATTTTGTAAACTTGTCCACCATGACCAAAATGTGTGTCATGTTTCCTCTTGCCGGTTTGAATGGGCCAACCATATCCAAGCACCATACAGCAAATGGCCACGTAATTGGTATGGTCTTGAGTTCCGACATAGGCATATGTGTCTTGGTGGCGTACCTTTGACAACCATTGCATTTTCTCACCAGATCTTCTACTTGTTCCAAGGCACTTGGCCAGTAGAATCCGTGCCGGAACGCCTTTGCCACCAAGGCTCGGGATGAGGCATGATGCCCGCATTCTCCTTGGTGTATATCTCGGAGGATGTCAAGCCCTTCTTCCGGGTCAACGCATCGTTGGAGGACATTGGTTACACTCCGTTTGTACAACTCGGAATTGATGATTGTGTATGCTTTTGCTCTCCTCTGAGTTTGCCTTGCTAACACCTTCTCAGCGGGTAATGTTCCGTCTTTCAGGAATTGGAATATAGGCAGTGCCCAAGATGGTATCGCTCATGGAGGGAACATCTCCTCATCAATTTCCATCTGATCCACCGGCATAACTTCAGCCGGATCACGCTGAGCAGTCCCCGGGTCTAGCGAGGTAGTCCCCGGGTTTGCTGAGGCAGTCCCCGGGTTTGCTGATGCAGTCCCCGGGTCTCGCGTACTACCTCCCGTGTCAATGTCCATGGGCTCAGCTCCGGATTCCATATTTTCTGGGACATAGATCGAGCCGGTTCCTGGGGACGGCCTGATAGATGGTTTTCTGAGGTGTTCCAATGCTACACCCGGTGGAATTGCCTGTCTGGTCGATCCGAGCTTCGACAACATGTCGGCAGCCTCGTTTTCCACTTGGGGTACATGGTGAAATTCACACCCCTCGAAGTAACCAGATATCTTCTGCACGTGAAATTTGTATAGTGCCATGTTTGGATCTAGGGCGTCCCACACTCCGGACACCTGCTGCACCACCAGATCCAAGTCGCCAAAGCATATTATCCGATGTATGCCAATCTCCTTTTCCACTTTGAGCCCATGCACAAGAGCCTCATACTCAGCGACATTGTTCGATGCCGCAAAATGGATCTGCAATACGTACTTTAGCTGGTCCTTCTTTGGCGAGGTAAGCACAACCCCGGCGCCTAATCTGGTTTTGGTTTTCGACCCGTCAAAGTGCATCCTCCAGTAATTCGGATCTGGTGGCGGTGGTTCGTATTGTACCTCGGCCCAATCCACAAAAAAGTCCGCCACAGCCTGAGATTTAATCGCTTCTCTTCTGTCGTATTGGGGCGCATAAGGGGCTAACTCAATTGCCCATTTTGCAATTCTGCCACTCACATCCTTGTTACCCATTATCTCGGATATGGGAGCTTCACATATTACTTTGATGGGGTGCTCCTCAAAGTAATGCTTTAACTTCTTTGCCGCCATATAGACACCGTATGCCACCTTTTGAAAGTGCGGGTAGTTCTGTTTTGAGGCAGGCAATACCTCGCTCAGGTAATATACTGGCCTCTAAACCGACTTACCCTCTTCATTGCGCTCCACTACAATTACTGCACTTACAACTCGGTTGGTTGCGGCTATGTAGAGCAACATTGGCTCCTTTGATAGTGGAGAGGCTAACACTGGCGCGGTGGCCAACATCTTTTTCAAGTGGGCAAAAGATTCATCGGCCTGTGGCGTCCAAACGAATTTATCCGACTTTTTCATGAGTTGGTAGAGAGGCAGTGCCTTTTCTCCCAACCGACATACAAACCGACTCAACGATGCCAGGCATCCAGTGAACTTATGGACATCATTAAGACACTTTGGCAGCTCCATTCGTTTGATGGCTCGGATCTTAGTTGGATTAACTTCGATACCTCGGCTGGAGATGAGAAATCTGAGTAATTTTCCAGCCGGGACACCGAAGGTACATTTTTCCGGGTTAAGCTTCATCCAGAACCTTCTCAAGTTCATGAATGTTTGCCTTATGTCGTCAAGGAGCGTCGTGCTTTCCTTGGTCTTGATAACCACATCATCCATGTATACTTGTACGTTTTGACCTATTTGGTCGTGCAAACATTTTTGCATACATCTTTGGTACGTTGCACCTGCATTACGTAAACCGAACGGCATAGTGCGATAGCAGTAAGCCCCGTACGGGGTAATAAACGCGGTCTTTATTTGATCATCCGGGTTCAGAGGTATCTGGTGGAAGCCAGAATATGCATCAATGAATGACAACAGTTCGCATCCCACGGTCGAGTCTATGACCCGATCTATCCTCGGCAGTGGAAATGGATCTTTTGGACACGCCTTGTTCAGGTTCGTGTACTCGATACACATACGCCAAACCACTGCCACGTTCGGATCGTCCTTCTTCTTTTCTACCAGTACCAGATTAGAGAGCCAATCCGGATATAGTACCTCCATGATAAATCCTACTGCTAGTAACCGAGCTATCTCGTCTCCAATGACTTTTCTCCTATCCTCGGCGAAGCTGCAGAGAGGTTGCTTCACTGGCCTTGCTCCGGGTCTTACGTTCAAAGAGTGCTCGACCAACTCCCTCGGAACACCTTGCAAGTTCTGTGTAGACCAAGCAAAAATATCCCGATTCTCACGGAGGAAGTTGACGAGCTCGCTTTCCTATTTGTCAGTTAACCCGGCACCAATTGTTACGGTGCGCTCCGGGAACATGTTATCAACTGGAATCTTCTTGGTGTCCTTTGCGGCTTGAAATGAAACGCTGTCATGCGGGTTACTTAATGTCGGCATATATTGCTGCGTGGACTGAGCTAATGCTGCCACCTCTTGGATTTTTCTTTTCTCTCTCGCAATCACGAGTGACTCGGCTAGGTTAGACCCGGCTGAAGCACACTCAATGGAATGTCGGAAATCTCCAGCAATGGTGATCACTCCATTTGGCCCGGGCAACTTCATCTTCCGATAACTGATGTGACAGCTTGCCATGAATTTGTTCAATGCTGGTCTTCCGAGTAACGCATGATATGCACTTTCCAAGTTCACCACCTCAAACTCCAGATTTTCAGTTCGGCAGTTATCCCTTGTGCCGAATAGCACGTCGACCCGGACTTTGCCTATGGGCTCACAAGAAATGCCTGGTACAATGCCATGGAAAGTTGTTCTCGTAGCCTGGAGCATGTTCTCCGAGATGCCCAACTTGCGCATCGTATCCGCATACATGATGTTAATGCTACTGCCATTATCAATCAAAACCTTGGAGAACCTTACATTGATGTTCGGTCCAATGAATGTCGGATCTAGCACTAGCGCATACGAACCTGGACTCGGCATAAGTTTAGGATGATCTTTGATGTTCCAGGTGATTTCCTGGTCCGACCAAGGCATGTACCTCGTCACTTCTGGCATGACCGCATTGACCTCCATATGTCGGTGCTGCAAGCTCTTTCTATCTGTTTCCTCAGTCGTGAATACACAATAACTCTGGTGATGTTCCCTGTACTCATTCCTTCCCTCGTTTCCGGGGTACCTCTGATCCGGTTATTGCTGATTTTCCACCTGATGCACTGCGTCCCTTCTCTCATTGTTGTCGTACCTCGGCGGAGGGGGAGGCAACATTAGCTGCTGCGTGTTCGCCCTGGAGAGCAATTGCTACCGAGGTAACTCCTGCCGAGGTTGCTCATTTCGGGGTGCCTGAGCATTCCCCGAACCACCTTGCTCTATCTTACGCATCCACTCACATTGCCTCGTCGTGTGACCCGCCGGGCTATTCGGATTTGGCGTGTGAAACTTACACGGCTGGTCCAACATTGACTCATAGGTATACCTCGGACGGTCTTTCTTTTCCTGCCACTGTTTCTTTTGCTCTGGAGTCCATGTTTTCTTACCATCATTTCTTGGAGTCCATTGCCCTCCCGTTCTTTGGCGTTGGTTACTCCCTGCTCCGAGTTGATCTTGATTCACAGCTGCAACTTGTTGCGAACCGTAGCGATGATCCGGTCTATCATCTCTCCTTTTTCCTCTGTAATCGTTCCTCCGAGATGACCCAGCTCCATCCCTCTGATAGTATTCCTCGCTTGACTCGTTTGACACGAGCCTAGGTTGAGTCGGATCGCCCAAAGCATACGAATCAGCAATCCGGATCATCTCTGCCAGCGTGATTGGCATTTTCCTTTGCAACTTCATCCACAGCTTGATGCCATATCTGCACCCTTGCGCAAACCACGCTATGGCATGTGACTCTATGACACCCTCACACGAGTTTCTCACGGTACACCACCATGTCAAGAATTCACGATCCGTCTTGTTAGGTCTTTGCTTGCACATTGCTAGGGTCTGCGGTCTATTCGGCCTCTGATATGTACTTGAGAAGTTGCTGATAAACATTTCTTCAAAATCTATCCAACAGTTGATGCTTCCGGGTGGTAAATTATTCAGCCATACTCTAGTCGGGCCTTCCAACATCTGGGGTACGTAACGTACAACCCATCTCAGGTTGCCAGTTGCAATTTTCACCACCGTAGCATAGTTTATCAGCCAATCCTCCGGCTTGGTACTGCCGTCATACGTCTTCGTGCCTCTGGGTAACTGGAAGTTTGGTACCGGCGGTTCCTTCATGATCCGGGGTCCAAAGCACGCTGGGCCTGGAGGACCTTGACATTCGATCTGTTCCGACCTATACAGGTGATCCAGTTTTAACCTGGCGTCATCCGGCATTAAATCCCTGCTTCCTTCTGCCTATCATACAACATGAAGTCAAGATTGTCCACCTAGTGCTTCAGCTCCGGGTGTCCTGGCATCTCCAAGGGAATTCCCATAGAATCACGCCTTGCAAAGTGAGCAAAGCGAGTTCCCTGAATCAAGTTGATGTTTTGCCCCACAGGCGGGCAAGAGCTTCATGCATAGCCCTGGCTAATCCATCTAGCCAGTTGTTCTCACGCAAGGTGTCGTGGTGGTGTCACGGCAGATGCCATGGATAGGCTAAAGGTGGGGACTAATGCACGCTAGGGGAATCCAGGGAGGGATAGTGGAGTGATTCTCCACACAGAAGTTTGTATTGCTATACCTGCCAGATTACAAGTGCTCCTTGAGCTGTGTTGGCGAGAGGAGGAAGAAGGAGCTCTCTTAATCTTGCCTGCTATTTTTCCCTAGAACTCTAGATCAACTAGCCCTATGGAATCACCAAACCAACTAGAGCTCAACCAACCCCTTCTACCAGAGACCTAGCCCCCCTTATATAGAGGAAGTTCAGTCCCTGCCTAGGGCATACGTGGAGGCATATTCCTAAGAATATGCCCCCTCCCAAAGTGGTAACCCGACCGGGGTGCTTTTCCCCCGCGTCACACATGCTTTAGCGACGTAAGCCTCTGCGGCGCCCGCGTCAGCCGACATGGGCGTCATCACCCTTGTCCGCCACGACCCGGTGGTCCTGCCCTTGCTTTCTCCGCTCATGCAGTGCGTACCGGACCTTCTTTTTGACCAGAGAGATTCCTTCCTTCTCCTAGAAGCTAAGCAAGGACCCGGATCATAGTAGATCCGGCCACACTTGTTCCTGCATATAAGTTAGACAAGTACTTCCGACTTACTCCTTAAGTCGGATGAGACAATGTCAGGCGACCCCCCCCCCCCTTGGTCCGGGTTACTCCGTGATTCGGCCTGCCTTGAGGTGACCCGGCCAGCATCCGCTTTGACTTTGCCGAACCTCGGCTAACTCGGCCCTTATACCCCGGAGTGACCCTACCCGGGGGTATCCCCCCAACACAAGGTCAATTGGATCTTCTCAGAAGTGGGTGCTTCCATCTTGCCTCTGAGATCTACAACTATCAGCCATTGTAGATCTCATCCTATGTGATCATTGAGTTGGGCCCCGAAGAATTCCGGATGCGGGCGCTCAAGATACTCTAACAGTGCATCTAGATCCCTCTCAAAGATCAGCTGGCCTCCATTGCCCAACAGGTAGAACTTGCAATACTGGACTTCCATCTATAAGAATTTAGGGTGAGTAAGTTAGTGAGGTGATCAAGTGTGTCAAATTTTATGTATTAAAGCAAGAATTTTTGAGGAACATGAATTTTTTTGAAAGAATCAAGGATAAGAGTGGGAATAGGTTTTCATAAATACCCACTTCTTTTTGAAAATAAGTTTTTGTTCGTACGTCCATTCTAACTAGGGTCTCCTATGGTCAGGATGGCTCTGATAACAACTTATCAACACCCGGATTTTTAATCCCAGATGCCTGTTATGCCATACCTCGCAATCCCAGGATTACCATTTTTGCGAGACATAACAGATTGGATATCACAGTACATCATCCATTATAAACCATAATAAGGTCTTACACAAATAAGGGATCTCATGATCTAGTCTTAATACAAATCAAGCAGCAGAAATAAACGTAGTAGGGGCTCCATCTTCAAAGTCACAGGCAATGCTGACGATGGTAGATGATCCTAGTTGTCGTAGACATCCTACTGTCCATCATCCTGATAGTCCTCCTCATAGTCTGGCCATGGGAATAGCCAGGAACAAAGCCATGAGTACTCTTTAAGTACTCGCAAACTATCACTAACAAGTAAGGTAGCTCTAGTAGGAATCTTAAGCTCTAGGTTTATTTGCAAAAAGCCAGGTTTATCTAAACTGAGTTTAGAAGTAAAGAAAACTAAGTTAATGTTCTAAATCACTTAAGTGGGAACCTAGTTTTCATATTCACAGTCCTGTTATGGTCAAGTCAAAATCATAGTTCACTTCACAAGTCATTTTGAAAACATCTGACAACGGAACAGTATGGCCACTCCAACTGTCCATGACCGTGGATGCGGCTATTCGAATAGTTTGACGCTCTGCAGAGGTGGTACACTTTCACCACAAAATTCGATACATCCGTCGGGGATAACCCTGAATCATCATCCTTAGTATGCGGATAATCAATCATAACCTTTCAATTACACACTCTAGTATAGGCACCTCCCCTATGAGCTTGGCCTCCCAGCCATGGCCATCTGCCATCTTGGGCACTGCATAGGTGGACATTCACACTCACAAGGTAGCCTCAGCTCAACCTCTTTCCGTGAGGGAACCCATACTAAGTCATATAAACTTCCAGCTAAGCCCTACCCAATTCGGGTATTGTGGTTGTACGGTAAAATTGGAATGGTATCGCATCCGAACCCAACCATCAGTTTTTATAAAGAACTAAGGCTCATGCCTCAACATTTTCATCATCAAATCCTTTTGTGTCCACAACACATGTCAAAACATTTCAATAGAATGAACCATCATTCCAAGGTTTTCATAATCATTTTCACCAAGTATTCCCATCTAAAGTGATCCACTTTTATGCTTTACACTAGCCACTAAAGTTGAGGGTATTCACTAATGAGGGGTGCTAATCAAGTGTAACTATCCAACTCTAATCTCATGCCTTGGAACGACATCCAAATATAACTACTTAGGCCTAGTTTTATACTCTTTGTGGTATCTATACTATTCTTCCAATACTCACAAAGTACTAACTAAAAGTAAAGAATTTTGGTAAAGTAAAAGAATAAAGCTTGCAAGTAAAACTTGGAATTGGTATGGTCAAAGTTATATAACCAAGCATGCCTAATGCATTTTGCTTAGGTTATCAAGTGGGCAAGTGTTAACTTGCATAGTTCTAGCTAGAAATTAGTGATGGCTTGCATAAGTATGACACTTGCAAGTATTAGCTTGCCTTGAGTAGAGCAGTGGTTGAAGTTTTCTTCTTCTTCTTGGTAGTACTCCTCCTCGTATCTCGGGTTGGTACTATCGTCTATAAATGAATACGGGGTACACAATCACCAAACAATACTTAACTAATTCTATTTAGCACACTAAGGCTCACACTTGATGATCTAGCATCATCACAATCATCACATGGAATAAAGACTTAATCATATTTATCTTATTTTAGAAAAGTAAGTTCTACTCATTGAAAATAATTAAGATTTAATATTCTCCAATTAAAATATGGGATCATGTTGACACATGTCATCACCACATATTCTATTACATAGGAATGTGATTTAAAGTGTTGGTCATATTTTATTAAATTTAAGACTACCATTTAATAGTTTAAAGTGACTAGAAATGCCTATATAGCATTATTTTGGTACTAGTCCAATATCACTGCATGCAAACCTAAATATTTTTACATATTCAGATAGATCTTATCAAATCTGATTTTTGAGAGTTGGAATCAACTCAAAAGCATTTATGGTTGATTTTTTAAAATGTTTGAATGTGAAAAAGTCTCTGTCTTATTCTTTTTACTATAGGTGATCTCTAACTCCAAATGATTTGAATCCACCGGGATTTGATAGATAACTTAAATACCTTTCTAACAAAATTGGAATCATGCAATTTGGTTTAGTGAATCTCTTTGAATTGATTTTTGAATCTACTGATAGAATGTGGTTTTAACTAAATTGAAAAATACTAATTTGAATTGTCAAGCCTGCGCGGGAAACTAAACAGGCTGGCCCAATCTACACAGCACAACGCAGTGGGCTGCTAACAGGTGGGGTCCACTAGTCAGTGACTTAAACTAACCGAAACGGTATCGTTAAATCTAGGTCGTGCGATTAAAAGACGATCCAACGGCAGGAGTTCATCATCGACGACGAACATCTTCAGCGAGGAATTAAACCTAACACGGCGGTGGGGGTCTGGTGAGGCTCACCTGGGCTCCAGCTAGGGTCGGTGATGGGGGCGAATGGTGTGGTCGATGACGGCGGTTCGAATGGTGGTCGTGGCAGCTCCTAAGCGGCTCCAATCAACGGCGCCCTTCTCCTTCTGCAGCCGCGGGCTCCGGCTAAATTCTGGTGAAGCGGTGCTTGCCTTACTCCGGGGAAGGGTGAAGGAGGCTCAGTGAGGAGTGGGGAGTGTGTTGGTGTGGAGAATGGAGGCGGAGGGTGTCTCTATTTATACAACGGCGAGGGGACATTGCGGCATGGGCTCGGGCTCGTCGGTGACGACAATACAGGCGGCTAGTGGCGCGGCTAAGGGCAGGGGCGGTGCGGTGTTCCTTGGCGATCATCACTAGCTTAATGGTGAGGCACGGGGCGGTCTAGGTTGGTCAGGCGCGTGCGATGCTCTGCGCGGGAGCGGCGGTGTTCGATACGACGCACGGGTGCTATGGGTCGCGCGGCGGCAAACGGGGTGTCCAGGGCTTTCCTGTGGTCAAGGCGCGTTCTCGGCACGGCGCAGAGAGACTAGGCGCAGCGTCGCTGGGGTGGTCCAGGGCTTTCCTGTGGTCGAGGCTTGGACAGGGGGTGGCGATGGACGGTGGCGTGTCTGGTGCGCGTCGTTGGAGAGGGCAGCGTGGTCTCTGTCGATCTGTCCACGGTCGGCCGGCGAGTGTGGCTTCGGGTGGCGGCGCACTGGTGCACAACGGCTAACGGGGGCGTGTCTGGTGTTGCTCGACACTGGGGAGACAGGGGAGTGAAGAGGGAACCAATTGGTCTAGTGATCACTGCTTAAACAGTGAAGTTAGGCCAGAGTTAATTAGTGTCTGCAAGGTATTTGATTAAATGGCCGCAAGAGATTAAGTTTGAAAATTTTGAATGAATTTTTGGTGAGTGAGGTAAACTTATGCTTGAGTATCTATGGTTGCTTGGAAAAGTCAAGTGGAATTGGTTTGAGTGGTTTTTGAAAAAGTGTGATCTTACCATATGAACTAGATTCAAATTTCAGCTGTCCATAAATAGATTTGAAAATAGTTTTTATGAGTTTGTAAAGTGGGATTGGATTCACTTTTACTTGGTCTAGCAAGGGGTGAAAAGAAGTGGAATTGTTTCTGTTAGATTTTCTCTTCTTTTTGTTTGTAAATGGCCTAGATGATGTAGCATTCACCTTTAAACCATTTCTCATCATTTGTAGCAATCAAACATGGAAAATTCACTCAATTCTACACTAATGCAAAACACACATGCATTCATATAGATTTTGGAATAAAAGTTTTTGTTAACCCTAAATTTGGGTGATTAGAACTTGATAACTTTGATTAATGTTTTTGGGGTGTTATAGTGGCATGGTGACATGAGCATGATATAATGATGATGAAATAAATGATATGTAGAAAGTAGCATTATATAGACTAGGCAACTAGGATTACAAATATTAGACAATTAGGATGCTACATATATATAGTACTAGGAGCGAAGGGGTAGGTAAAGAGAATATTCCACGACATCAAACCTAGATCTGTGCACAGACAGGCGTTTCTAGCGGTAAGTCTAGCGGCAAGTCTAGCGGTGCTGGCATGTAGCCAGTTCAGTTCCGGTGGGCTGGGTTGGTTCTGATGGGCGCCGAACAAGAATATTGTAAGCCATTTCGTCGGGGCGCTAGGTTCCACCAGGGCTAGCGCCTAGTTGAGCTGGCATTTGCAATGGCCGGTCCGGCTGGTCAGGTCTGGCGCTGACTTGTGTTGGCTCTTCCGGAGGCAGGTCTGGTTGGCCGGGTGTGGCATCGATTTGAGTTTATGCTCCTTGTTTCGTGCACTTGACTTCGTCTTCACTTGGGTTACTTGCCAGGGTGGATGTAGAGACACTAGTAGGATGGGCTGCATTAGGTGTGCTGCACCAAGTGGCAAGATCCCGGTGTGCTTGGGCATTGGGAGTTGAATGATGACTTCAACTTCTTTAACAACATGACAAGTTTGTTTGAATTCCCTCATCATGAGTCTAAGACTTATGTTGAACTGAGTAGGGAATTCCTTGCCACCTTTAAGTTTGACTATAAAAAGTCTAGGAAAGGTAAGAGAGGTAAGGAAGAAATTAACACCTTTGCTGTTAAATTTAGGATGAAAGGCATGCGCTTAACCATGTCTTTGGATAATTTTTTGTAAAGCTTTACATCTTCCAAACAATGGTAGTTAGGAGAAAATCCCTACAGAATCTAATAATGAACTCAAAGAATTTTGGAAGTTTGTTAGTGTAAATGTGCCCGAGGAGATTCATAGGGGTAAGCTTACTCATATTCAGCACACTGGGCTTAGGTAATCTGGTTTGTTTTTAGCTAGAGGATTTCTTGCTAGAGACAACTCTTCTTGTTGCACGGGTCCTATCATCCACTTGCTTAAGTGTGCAAAGGAAGGAAGGGAGTCTATTTTAATTTGGGAGTCATTCTAGCTAGAATCTTGTCTTATGAAGGAAGTGTCACATAACAGTTCCACACCTATTTATTGTAGACCCATAGCCACTATGATTTGTGATTATATTAAGGATGACATGCATTTTTTGACAAGGGTATTGTATCTAATGGGTATACTCATCTAGATGTAGGTATGTTAGAACATATTGGAATTTTGGAGTGGTATTCGTGTTCCCATTATATTTTTAGGTACATGACTAGACATGGGGCTTCACTACCACACACCTTCATCTACTCCAGAACTTCAATAGGAACAACGATGGGTAGAGGGTCCCGGAGGATACTCCCTCACCATGGGAGACCGAGCCTGCACCTGTGGAGTATCCCTCATGGGAGCCAGCGCCTGACGAACACGAGGCTGGACCGAGAAGCTTGGATCCATACTACTACTAGCTATCACCCAAGCTTGGGGAGTATGATTTTATCCATTTTTCATTGTTCATACCATAATCATGATATTTTAGTTGTAGTCTTGATGTTTTAAAGTCTAAGAAACAAAAACACAAAAAGATTTCTACTTTTCCGTTCTTTGCAATTGTTTCTTTTGAGTAAAAACCAAAGTAAAAAAGATTTCCTTTGCCTCCTTTGTTTATTTACCCTCTAGTTATTCTCCTTGTTCATCCAAAAACATAAAACAAAAAAAATGCATTTGCTTGATAAAAATGGTAAAAGGAAGCACAGAATCTGCGTGTCATTGTTCACCTTTTTATTTCTCTGATGTTTTTGTAACTCCGATTGATTTTAAGCATATATAGCTGCTGTAAATTTTCATTCCCCACATGCACAAAAATTGAATAGAATTCCTGACATGTCCAAGTAGGGCAATTCTGGATGTTACTACAACAGAATTTTTTCTTGACAAATTTTAATTGTAGTTGCAAAAGTGGTCTGTTTGAATTTAGAAATGATCTCTAATGATATAACTAGACTTCTCTTTGCTCCCGTCGGGACTTGTGTTAGAAAAAACGTTGGACTAGGTGACAGTTTCTCAGGAAAAACATCCACATCATGCTAAGAGATGTGATGGTAGGTGCTAAGTAAAAAAGGCGTAGGAACCAGGCACCACTGCTAAGCTTAGTTCCCAAGCCAAGCCAGATAACATGCATTAGATGGACAAGCGCGCTTCACCGCGCCGCCTGCATGGCGTTGTTAACCTTGATGGTCAGTGTGGAGGGACTGAGAAGAAAAGAAGTGGATTCGATATGAAGAGAGATGGAGACAAAGAAAGTGACATTCAACTAAACATTGATAAAATGATTGAGGACGTGGACGACGAATCAAGGTGGCAGGTTTCAGAGAGTTTGGAAGCGAAGCAGAGAAATATGACATGGTAGGGCAGGTTGGAAAGGGACACAGAAGGATAGTCTTGCACCAGTTCCAAAACTATTGTGTCAGCAAACAAAGGGATATTTTTCCAAGTAACCGAAATTAACAACTATCCGAAATTCCAGCATTCATATGAATAGAGGAGCCAGATTAATCAAAGTGAAGATGGAACTCCTAGAAAAGCAAGAAAAATAGGCCCTAGGGAGAAGGTCATTCAGTGGGTTTACGGTTTCGAGAAAAAAATACCTTTTACCATGAAAATGTACCTCTACAATCAGGAAAGATTGCTTCTCGACCAACAGTCAGTCACCATATATAGCGCTAACATAAGAAAACTCATATTTTTATGGTTGATGTGATCCAGCAATAAGTATCATGAAAGATAAACATCCTTCTTGGGATACCAAAAGAAAGCAAAAGCATATCAGCATCACTTTTAAGGATGTCTATATTAATATGCATGTCACTTTCTTCATGAACCTATGCATGTCCTATTCTTCATGAACCTGCACTAATGTGCATGTCTTATTGGGGCGAAGGACTCTTTGCAGTATGCATTCCAAAAAAAGGAGTCCGGAAAATTTGGCCGGTGTGACCCAACCAACATCTTCAGTAGTAAAACAAAATTACCATCATATGTAGTCTCGGCCCGATGTTCTCCAAACAAATAATATTTTTACCACGATACCTCAAAAAGCTAATCAAATACTACTTACGTTCCCAAATATAAGATGTTTTGATAGGCTAAAATAGGCCACAAAAACATCTTACATTTATGGACATAGGTAGTATGTTGGTTTAGCAGTTTTCCATGAGTGCATTGAACAGACTATCTCGACTCCACAAAAATTAATCATCATACTCCAATCCTCAAAACTCAAAAGGCTGATGGTAACGTCCATCTACACATGAACTCGTCATATGTCACGGACAACATGTGAAAAGGGGTACCACATGTCAAAAAACTCAAAGCTAAGCCTATCATAGGTTAGTTCCTTTACATCATATATCCTTTTATCACAATTATTGTAGTGCAGTATACTTTCTAGCTGTTACAAATGTAGTCATTGCAGCTAATTGTTTTCTAGGACCATGCTTTTATTCACATAATAATATGCACTTCAACATTCACATTTACAAACCATGAGATAATTTGATTCCATACTTCTCCAAGAAACAAATGCCACGAGACAGTACATACATTATGTGGTGTCCGAAGAATCAAATTAAAACTCATGCAGTGGAACTAAATGATTTTTTCGGGTAACAAATGCTATTCATATTGAAGTACTCATCACACCTACTTTCGATGTGATCTCAGAGTTTCCGAAGCACTTGGGAGTATCCACGTCACCCCCTGCAATGAGTCCAAGCAAACATAAGCAACATTTACCACTTCTAGCCACTCGATTCCGTCGACACCCCAGCCTGATAAGAAATTTTGACGGCAATTCATAGTCCAAATAGCACCCCATCACTATAGAGAAAAACCAAGTTGGAAATCCCATATATAATACAGAAAAATTGATCCCCTTTTGTGGCCCGACAAAGCCTGGAAGACCCAAGAAACTGCCAAACCACACGAGTACATGTAAAATCCATCAGAGCATAGCCTCAACATATGGCCCTATTTTTCCCTACTCTCATGAGACGCACCCTGCAATGGGAGATCTTGAAGGTGAGAGGCTGCAGGCTACTTCTCCCATATTCACTAAAGGAGATTCAAGAAAGAATGCCTTTGAGTTGGCTACGCATCCTCATATGGAAAAATAAAACCCTATGGAAGTCCCCCGAGAAAGGGGATAGAAAGATAAATGCTAATGCCTTTTCTGTAGCTAGAATGGGTGCAAGAAGTGCAGGTCACTTGGCCTGGTTATTCATTACTACCAAGGTGATAATGTATGCAGGACATCCTTTGATCAATGGCACTAGTAATGAAGAAGCAGAAGCTCTGGTGGTACTTCTTGACCTGCAATTTGGACAGAACTGTGTTCAATCAGAGTTCATGGTCGAGACAGATTGTGCTCAATTGGTTAGTGAAATACACAAAACTGAGAGATGCATGTGAAGACACACGGGTATTTACAGAGAAATCAAGGCAAGACAAATACTAATGCTAAACAGGAGATGAGTAACATTAGAAGAGAGAAGAATAGGTTCGCTAATAAAATTGCAAGATATGTAAGAATTACAGGGTCCTACGAAATCTAGCTACCACATGTCCTAGTGATTTGATACTAAGAATGAAATGCTCTTTTTGATCTAAAAAAGCACGTCATGAGGGCGGGGTTTATGGCTTGATTTGTTATAAGCCTGATATTATCTAAATTCAAAATAGCAATAGCTTTGACTAATATATTACTCCCTCTGATCTAAATTAGTTGACTCAAATTTATCAAAATACGGATGAATCTAATACTAAATTATGTCTAGATATAATCGAATCTAGACAAATCTAAGTCAACTAATTTGAGTCTGAGGGAGTAGTTTAATGATGCATTGATGCTCCCGTTTAAGACGTACATATATTGCCAGCTCTTTAACATAGCAAGGACAAAAGCTATATTGTGATGGTCCCAACAATAAAAATAACTTACACAGTTATTAAATTGATATACATTTATTGCTAACCGAAACACAAAAATAAAAAAGGGCTGCTACTTTTACCGACCTTCTTCAGGCTAAGTTACATATCAACATTTTTAAGAACATTTTAGATTAATTCATAATGCTACAACCTACAGACCCATGTAAGTATCAATGCTATATATTTATAAAAACATGGATATTAACATCTATCTTCACAAAATTAGACATGTAGATAAATAACTTTCAGGCACTTTATTGGTACAATTTGTATATAGCAGAGAACATTTCTTGCTAGCTTTGCACAAATATCAACTTGCTTCCAATTTATTTATTTTGGAGGTACCTTGCTTGCTTACAATTTCATAACCCAGATGTTCACAATATGAAATAAAATAATAAACATCAACCAAGCAATACAGAACACAATCAGGTTCGTACGATGCACTACTATATCTAGAACTCGGCAAAATCCACACGGTTAGAGCCTAGAAAGGTGAGCACCACAAGGGACCAAAACCAGAAGGAAAATGCGTACATATTGAAGATGGAGCAAATGAAAAAAGAGAAAGGAGGCAAACCATTGTGGAGGTGCATCGGACATGTGCAGCAAGGGACCGGTCAGACGACGATGGCAGGACCAACAGGAGAGGACGGGCACAGGTGGAAGAGGAGCACGGCTGTGGACATCCCCGTCGGTACCACTGAAAGACTTAGCTATTCTCTCGGTCAATTTAGGGGACAGACTGTAGCCATGTCCAGGGGGCCTAAATTGAGCTGTTCGCTCAGATTGCCATCGAACTTCGAAAGGATAGACATCTTCATTGCCCAACATGGACGAAGAGGATCCTCATGAGGAAGCCAAGCGAGGGAGGAGGCAAAAACAAGAGCTTATGCCAAGCGCAACCTCACAAATCTTAATCAAAATTAAGCAATTGCATCGCTGCCACCTCCGCACGATGCTCGATCGTCGCGGCCTGCGTGTGATGCCCGACCGTTGCCGTCGCCGTCTGATGCCCGGCCGCCGCTGCCAGGAAGGTGAGAGACGGGAGGATAGAAGATAGGGTTCATGTCTTCATCAGGATAGAGAGAGGTGAGATACGGAGAGAGACTCGCATCATCGGCCTAGCAGTAACACTCCCCTACGAACTGACTCCACCACTGGGCCTGCAAACAACGACACGGACCAGTGGAGGCCCACAACCAGCGGCACCTGGACTCAGAGCGCACTGCAGATGGTCTCACCGCGCGTCGCAGTGACCATGCTTAAGCTTATAGGGAATTCGCTGATAAATTTAAGTGCTCATATTAGCGACTATAGGCTACCAACTATAAAGTTGATGCTGATGTTATATAAGAACACCGAAAATAAATAATCAAATGACATCAGTTGATCTTACAGTGTAGTTGTTGACGAATTGAGCCACCACCAGGTCCATCAGGCACGCATCCATTAGCTTGGCCTTCCAAGTCTGAACTGACACGGTAACATGCTGCAGCTGGCCACCATCAGGTCCATCAAGCACTCATTCAGTTTAGTGCAAAAGCTATCTCAAGCAAATAGCACTAATGCATTGTTCCTTGGTCACGCGAGATGGCTCCTTGACAAGGAAAATGTGCACCTACAATGCGTAAATATCCAGTTACATATTGAGTCGAACAATGAGGTATCAGCTAGAAGCCAGAAACTTGAACAAAATCAATCTTTATAGTAACATGCAGATTCATTTTAGAAATAGTACATGTGAGAATACATTAGCAGAAATTCTGGCATTAAGATTAGTCTAGTGTTCCAATGGTCGATTTTATTTTCTTCAGGCTAAGGAAACAATTTCTTGCATTGAGGAAAATTCCACCGGTAAGCTTACTTAGCAAAAAACATCAAGTCTGACAGAAAACTGTCTAAGCTAGATATAACATCTTTGTTTCAGTTATAACGTAGAAATGTTTCCGTGTGAGGATGTTGATTACCTGACCTTGATAGCTCACACTCTGACGCGATTGATCTGTGTGGAATGCAAGAGAAACCTGAAATTGACAGTTTTAGCTGTACATAAGAATAAACAACTGAAGGGCATCGAGGGGGCTTACACAAGGGCGAGGATTCGTGGTCGTAGTTAATATCGTCCATAGGATGATTTTGTCCTCGCGTGGTGGAGGGCGTAGCAGTTGTACGCAGAACATTTTGTTCTCGCGACAGCACCATGCACTACACGTTGAACACAAAGAATAGGAACTGGCCGAAGAGGATTTAGGAGAGGAGCTTACCAAGATCATGCTGTCAGTATATGGGTACCTATGCGAAGCCTGCATTGAAACGGAGCAGCACGTCCGCCGACCACACATTCCGCCAGCCCATGGTCGCGCCGGTGCTTCGGAGCTCGCCACGGTTTTCTTCATCATCCTCATGTCTGCAGACGCATGTATCTGTAGTGCTGGTTTGCAAAATAAAGAGGTGCAAGACCTACCTGGCGCCGCCAGCAAAAAGGAACTCTAGAGGCTCACGCGCATCTCGCTGGCATCGGCGTCGACCGCCTAGCGCCTCACTGCACCGTGCCAGTAAACCTAAGAAATAAGAAAGGGGAGGGGGCGAGACCTACCTGGCGGCGTCGGAGGAAAGGACTACAGGAGACGACGCGTCGGTGGTCGTCCAAGGTACTCGCGGCCAGCCAACGCTGCATACCACCACTGGCGGCTGAGAGCGGAATGTGTTGAGCGCCCCGGTGATGTTGTCATCGACTGTTGCTAGTCGCCACTGCGGGCCAGCCAGGACCTACCACGACACCAAGGTGCGGGGGGCCGAGGCTAGCCCAGGAGCTGACGACGGCAGTAGGCGGCGGATTAGGGTTAGGGTTTTTGGGAGTGGAGGAGGAGGTCGCGTAAGGAGGGACGCGCGTGAAGCCACGGTCCGGCCAGGACCTACGACCACACCGAGGTGCGGGAGGCCGAGGCCAGCCAGGAGCTTAGTTACCTAAACTGAACTGAAGAAGTTTGTTGTATGAGACCCTAGTTACCTAAACTGAAGAAGTTTGTTGTATGAATAAAAGAAAAAAACTATCAACCTTACGGCCCTCACAAACAGTAATCACTCGTTTGGTGGCAGAAATATAAATAATGCTGTTCTACGACATCTGGTTCTGTCAAACGCGCATAATTTTTTTTAAGAAAGCGAGCATGGATCATGGATCCTTTAAAGATGTTTGTTCTTATATATCTAAGAACGGAACCACAGAAACTGGTAAAAATGATTGGGTGTACCAAATTTATATCACAAATTGGTATGTAGCATCAAGTGATGTGTTATGTCGTAATAAAAGTAGTAATTGTCATTAGTAAGAGAGGTCCTGGTGGAACTCTCATCGAGCATTAAAAATTTGTTGAGCTGCACTGCCCATTCACTTACTTTGTTTTTATGAAGTGTCTACCCGTTATCTGAGCAGCAATTAGTAGAATATACTACTTGAACAAAGAAGCATCATACCAACTATATGGATGTGCCTGATTACATAGACTTGTATGCACGCAAAAATCATGGTTTCACAAAAAAATGGATATCAAAAGAGTTCGGGTTCACTGAAATATATGGATAAAAACACACTTGAGTGCCATCTGAACTGTATAAGAATGTTGAGAAAAATAATATTAAATAAGCCGCCAATAAGTCAATTTAAGTATCAAAAACTCGGCATTGATGTCCCAAGTTCTAAGAGAAGGCAGAATGTTACCCTTTACTGACCGCATGAAGTACTTGATCTTAGTAGTTAATTAACCTTCAAAAAATTGCTTCCTGGTGGCAAAGAAGAGAGCAGGAGCTCAATAAACAAATAGAACAATCAAAAACTTTCTTTTGCAGGCGACAACGCTCTACAACAGTTAATTTAACTTGTGTAACAACTTGGTACCCAAAACAAAACAAACTATATTCTCCTTACGTACCACTCTCAGTACGACAAAGATCTCAACATTTCAGATTCTATATTCAGATTCAAGATTCAGTTAATATTTGGAAATTACCAGAGAACACTTGGCCCGAACTTGTACACAACAAAGTAAAATCCATGATCAAAGTAGATAGGCCAAGATGGGAGGTTTCAGCATCGTGTGCATGTTCTCCTCCAGCAGCACATAGATGACCATGTATGATTCGTTCTCTAATTTTGAAAAAATGTGTTCATCATCCTAGACTACAAATCAAGCTTAAAATGAAGTCGATCAGTGGTACCTCATATCAAGAACACACGAGATCTAAAAATAAGAATTGCAGTAAGATATAGTACTTGATATAATCAGCTCATGCAAAGATCCTTGTAGTGGATCAAAATTTCAGGACAGATGATTGAAAACCAAAATAGCATTTCTAGAAGAACTTGAGTATCTCTGATCAGCAATAATATTGCATAAGACTTCGAATCATCTTGAATTGTTGGATCTTCCACAAACCCGTCCGCCAAAAGTACTATCTGCAAATGTCATATACAGGCCAATCAGATGAAAGAACCAATCAATTGAGCTCGTAGGAAGTTACGTACTTTATTAAAAAATGCTATTTTAGCCGAACTTACGGAATCAAACGGTTGTAAACTGAAGCTCTCCAAGTGACAACATTTCCTTCACGGTGAACTAACATGATTTTTTTCTAGACGACTGAAGTCCAAACCTTTTAATTATCTATCTTGGTCTATTTCCGGCACGTGATTGAACATCCACAACTCTAACCATGGGGCTAGGAAAGAATCCAGTACATGAATATGTAAAATCAAGTTATGATATGCTGCTGACTTGTTCCAAGCCAAAATAAAATAACTATGCCTAGAACTGAGTTAAACAGAAGGTTTGTTGTGACAGCAACCCGACGATTCCTCCTGCTTACTTGTTGGCTGCAGCTGCACTTCTTTATGGGTGTTAGATGGTCACCAGCTGCTGCCGTGGACTGTCCGACCTGACCAAGAGAACCAAAAAACCCAACAATTCAGGTTTTGATTCCAAGGATGTGGTAGTGGGCTAGTGGGTTAAGGCTCAAACAGACAGTAGAGTATTGAGGATGTCGTCATGCAGGGAAACGACACCTTCGCCGGGATTGAAGAAGATTAAAACTTCAAACTGAAACATTCATATTCCGTGGAATTCAAATCAAACTGAAACTAATGTGGAAAGAGGAAGATTTTCTCCAGCCTGCATCTACACAACATCATTAGTTCATCTAACATGAGACAAATACTGAATATTGTTGTGCATGTGGATCCGTTTGCCATGGACAAGCAGACGGAAGGAGAAGGAAGAAGTCGTATACAGGCAGGTCGGCGACTTCGAAAGCTTCAGACCGCCACAATGGATCCTGCACCCACCACACGACACATATCCAGAACGGAAAGTTCAGCAGGTAGAGGTGTGGTTGACGGCGCAGCCTGCCGGCGATGCCGACCAGAATCAGAAGAGGGGTGACCTCCTTCGTTGGTCGCCGGCCACTCTCCCACGCCTCCTTCTCCATCCGGGTGCATGCTTTTGGGGATCTTGGCAAAAATAGGGTTGGGCGAGTGAAGGTCTCCGTCGCCGGTTTGAGCGGGGACGTGGCGAGGACGGCGAGTGACGGCAAGGATTTGACATGGGAGGATAGAGGAGAAGCCGGGAGGAGGCGGCAAGGGCGAGCAGAGATGGGGCGAGGGCGAGGGTGTCAGACACCTACAATATATGAAGCGTGAAGAACTAGAGTGCCTGACCGCTTCAGGGCAGTTATAAGGATCGGACGGCCAAAGACGATGTGAAGAACCTACGGCTCAGATTCAATGACAGCTATCTCTGTTCAATTATTACTGTTTATCTTCTTATCCCGTCCTGTAATAAATCAACTGGCTATTTATAGTCTCTCCCGTGGAGACAGCGGGGTATCAATGAAAATATCTGAACCCTACATTTATCTGTTCTTTTACTTATCGTTCTAGGGTTAGATAGTTAGGTAAATTCCCCAATCGATTGAGGAATCCTCTTCCCCAAGGATATTTCTGTGTCTGATCGCAACCCGGATCTGACATATTGGTATCAGACCCGACGTTCCTCGGCGGAATTTTTTCTCTGAATTCGCGATCTGAGGGCAGCGGGGCTCCAGATCGTGGAGGCGTCCCGGATTGGGTAAAGAGGGTGGTTGGGATCTCTCGTAAAATCCCACCCTCCCCTCCCTTTTCGCGGCGGCGAGGTACGGGTCAACGGCGGCGTAGGCGGAGGAGTCGTCAATTTTGGCGAGGTCGACGGCGGCGGCTTGGCGGCGGCGGCACCATTCGGGCACAAACTAAGGGTCGTGTTACGGTTGCTGGAGAACATCTCCTCCAGTGGTAAAATTCCGATGACAGCCTTGGTTCGTGTGCTTATCTGGTGGCGGGATCGCGAGGCGGCGGTAGAAAAGGATCCGACTTCGCTCCTAGATGGGGAAATCCAAGACCACTGAAAGTCCTAAAACAGCGGAGCTAGCAGCGCTCAAGCTAGACATGGAGCATGTCAACATGCGCACCGAGGAAATTGGCTGTAAGGTAGACGGTGTTCAATATCAGATGAACACTCTCTCGGAGCAGCTGTCCACACTCACCACCATGCTTCTGGAGAACAGAGGCAAGGCTACAGAGCAAGAACAAGTGATGCTTTCCAACACCAAGCAACCGTCTGGTAAAATTGAGGAAATTCGAGGCCACTCTCAGTCACCCCACTGGCGTCGTCGCAGTGAAGCAACCGACATGCCACGATATGAGTACTCCTACCAGCAATTCCCCGAGCATGAGTATGCATCTGGAGAGCATCAACAAACCTACCTTGAGGCACATCCAGGGGAGACTGATCACCAATTCTACTACCCAGAACCCCCACCACAAAACCAAAACCCATATTACCCAAACCCACCTCCTTACCAATACCATCAGTACCCATTCCCTCCACCACCACAAATTCCGCAGCCTTACCCAGTTCCATCCCCACAATGGAACCAATACCCACCCTATCCAAACACTCAGAACCCACAATACCCATGCCAAGTATACCCAGAACATACAACCATCCACAAATCCCACATTGGCAACAAGCCAACAACCAAATTCCCACGCAACTTATACAACAACCCTAGCCAAACCATACAAACCTAAACTACCCTCACCCACAACACAACAAAAACCCTGAGCTACATGATAGGGGATTCCAACAGAGGGGAAACAGGAATCAAGACTATGACAAAGATGCTCAATTCTACAAATCAATTGCCAAGGCACCCAAGATGGACTTTCCTTGATTTGATGGCAGTAATCCACAAGAATGGCTGAGAACTACCAAGAAATACTTTGCTATGGTTTATGTCCCAGAAGACGCAAAATTTGATTATGCCCAAATGTACATCACAGGCAGGGCTGACACTTGGCTTAGAAATTCTGGCGTGCTTGAGGAAAACCTCAACTGGGAACAATTCTGTGTAGCTCTCTTGTCAAGATTCTCTGGCAGCAATGCATATGATGTGCTGGAAGAATTCAATTCCATTAAACAAGGAAACAGCACGATGTCTGAGTACACTGACAAGTTTGAGGAAAAAATGGCAGACTATAGAAAAGAAAACCCTGAGGTAAAGGAATCCTACTATATCAAATGCTACATCAACGGGTTAAAAGGAGAAATCAAACATTATATCAAAACCTTGCAACCTTCCACTCTGTATCAAGCTATGGAGTATGCTAGGAATATGGAACAGGGAGTCAATGCAACTGTTGCTAGTAACAAGAGAACCTTCTCTCCTAGTACCTTCCAGAAAGGGAACTACTCCTCTCAACCATACAACAAACAGAAAACTATGGCAGAGACCTCCTCAACCAAGAAAGAGCCTGACAAGCCTTCTCCTAAACCTGACATTAAATTTAGAGAAACAAACTTGTGCAAATACTGTGGCCAAAAGTGGTTTTTTGGCCATCGTTGTCAGCAGTACAAAAATTTACACCTTATGACAGCTGAAGATGAGGAAGAGTTCCAAGATTGTCAACAAGAAGTGGTTGATACCCCTAACCAGGACACACCCGAGACACAACAGAAGGCTGATGAGCACTTGATGCAAATATCAGTCCAAGCCATTAAGGGGCAGATCTCTAAAAATACATTTACAGTCATAGTTAACATTGGAGGCAGAAGGGGAATTGCTTTATTGGACACAGGCAGCTCACACACTTTCATGGATCTGAAATTTTCCACCAAAATAAGTTGTCCTACAGTTCAGAATCCCCTAGAAAGAGTAATGGTCGCTGGGGAAGGGGTATTACACACATGGTCATATGTTGCTGATACCCCTTACAGCATACAAGGACACTCCTTCACCAACCAATTCAAAATATTGCCCCTGCAAGGATTTGACATAATTTTGGGCAGTGACTGGATGGAAACCCACAGCCCAGTCAAGTTTAACTACCAGTCCAGAATAGTTAAACTAAAACTTGAGGGTAAAGTAAAGATTACCCTCCAAGACAATTCCCTGAAGAAAGGAGTTCAACTCATGCCCATGCACACGCTTCAAAAAGAACTGACAAAAGGAGCTACTGGTTATGTCTTATTTCCTCTCTCCAATGAAGCAAACAGTACTGATTGCAGTATAGATCCAGAGGTGCAAGCACTCTTACAGGAGTTTACAGAAATATTTGAAGAACCTAGTGGCTTACCCCTAGAGAGTAAGAATGATCATGCAATCCCACTCAAGAATGATGCCCAGCCTCCCATGATAAGGCCTTATCGAGTTCCCCACAAACAAAAGAGTGAAATGGAAGAACAAGTACATAAATTACTAGAATCGTCAGTAATTAGGCATAGTACCAGCCCTTATGCTTCTCCTGCCATCTTGGTAAGAAAAAAAGATGGGACCTGGAGGCTATGTATTGATTATAGAAGACTGAATTGCCAAACTATTAAAGACAAGTTTCCCATCCCTGTTATTGAGGATCTGCTTGATGAGCTCAATGGAGCACAGTTCTTTAGTAAACTGGACCTCAGATCTGGCTATCATCAGATTAGGATGAAACCGTTAGATATCCACAAAACAGCATTCAGAACTTATTTTGGGCATTTTGAATACTTGGTCATTCCATTTTGGTTAACCAATGCTCCAACAACATTTCAAGCCCTCATGAACAACATTTTTGCTGAATATCTGAGGAAATTTCTTCTGGTCTTCTTTGATGACATTTTGGTTTACAGTAAAACCAAGCAAGACCACCTGCGACATTTGAAGCTGGTGCTACAAAAACTAAGAGAAAACAAACTGTTTGCTAATCATAAGAAATGCACCTTTGCCACTCCACAAGTGGAGTACTTAGGACACATCATTTCTACAAATGGTGTATCTACTGATCCAAAGAAGATAGAGGCTGTGAAAGATTGGCCTGTACCACAGAATCTCACCCAACTGAGAGGGGTTTTGGGCTTGGCTGGCTACTACAGACGTTTTGTGAAAGATTTTGGCCTCATCTGCAGGCCCCTCCACGACATGTTGAAGAAGGATTCCTTTAAGTGGACAGAGACTCAATCTATAGCTTTTGAACAGCTCAAAACCAGTCTAGTGACTGCCCCAGTCATGGCCCGACCAAATTTCAACATCCCATTTACTCTAGAAACTGATGCAAGTGGACATGGATTGGGTGTCGCCTTGATGCAGAATGGCAAACCATTATCCTATTTCAGCAGAACACTGGGTACTAGGTCTGCAGCTCTGTCCACATATGACAAAGAGGCCCTAGCCATACTAGAGGCCCTCAAGAGATGGAGGCATTACCTGCTGGGCAGTTAACTGCAGATAAAAATGGACTAAAAAAGTTTGAAGTTCATCACTGAACAAAAGGTGGCAGAAGGCATACAACATAAGCTCTTGTTGAAACTGCTAGAATTCAATTATACAATTGATTACAAGAAGGGCAAAGAGAACAAAGCAGCTGATGCTTTGAGCAGAAGGACTCCCAGCCTAATGGCAACCACAGTCATCACCCCCTCTTGGGTTGAGTCAATTGAGCTCAGTTATTTAGAAGATAATCACTGTAAAGAACTGTTGCAAAAACTGGCAGTAGCACCCACCTCAGAACCATCCTTCACTCTGACTGCTGGTGTGTTGAGATACAAGGGTAGAATATATATTGGCAAAGATGACAATCTCAAACAGCAACTGCTGGAGTCACTACATGCATCCCCAATTGGAGGTCACTCGGGAATGGTGGCTACTTACCAGAGGATAAAGAAAATCTTTTACTGGCCTGGCCTAAAAAGAGACATTGAAAAATGCATAGCTGAATGTCCAGTATGCCAACGAGCAAAAGCTCAACACTACCAATATCCTGGTCTGCTTCAACCACTTGACCCTCCAGACATGGCATGGCAGCATATTACTATGGATTTCATCGAAGGCCTTCCTAAATCCCAAGGGAAAGAAGTCATATTGGTGGTGGTTGACAGACTCACTAAAACGGCTCATTTCATTGCTCTTTCTCGTCCATACTCAATTCATTCGGTTGCACAAGCTTTTGTTGATAATATCTTCAAACTCCATGGCCCTCCTATCAGCATAGTGACTGATCGAGATCGTATCTTCACTAGCAACATGTGGCAACAAGTTTTCAAGGCCATGAATGTCAAATTGAAGCTCAGCACTGCCTGCCACCCTCAAACGGATGGTCAATCCGAATGGGTGAATCAATGCCTGGAATCTTACCTGCGTTGCATGGATTTTCAAGAACCAAAAAAATGGGCATCATGGTTACCATTAGCGGAATGGTGGTACAATACTACCTACCACACAGCTCTCAAGGTGTCCCCATTTCAAGCTCTCTATGGCTTTGCTCCTCCCCTATTGAATAAAGTGGCAGTTCCAGGTCCTGGAGATACTGAAGCACATGACTTTCTTCAGGAAAAACAACAGCTGTTGATGAAGTTAAAGGAGAATTTGACGCAGGCCCAGGCTCGCATGAAGAAATATGCTGACCAAAAGAGAAGTGAATGCTCCTTTGACATTGGTGATATGGTTTACTTGCGTATGCAGCCATACAGGATGGCAGATTTTGGCATCAGGCACGCCATCAAACTAACCTGTAAGTACTATGGTCCATTTTGAGTACTGAACAAGGTGGGCTCCCTGGCTTACAAACTGCTGTTACCTGAGGGGGTCAACATACACCCCATGTTCCACGTCAGTCAGCTGAAGAAACATATAGGCAAAAATGTAGTACCTCAACAAGGACAACCTCTTGTGACGCCTGACGGTGTAATCAAAACTGCCCCTCTTAAGGTAATAGAGACAAGGTCCCTGCCCCGGAACAAAACTCTGGTCACTCAATGGCTCATCGAGTGGGAAAACCTGACACCGGCAGAGGTATCTTGGGAGGATGCTAATTTCATCAAGAAAGTATTTCCAGACTTTTACACAGAAACATTGCAGTCATGGTTCCCAGGTAACAACGACACAGATGCAACTTGAGGACAAGCTTGCAGCTGAGGAGGGGGTATTGTCAGACACCTACAATATATGAAGCCTGAAGAACTAGAGTGCCTGACCGCTTCAAGGCAGTTATAAGGATCGGACGGCCAGAGACGATGTGAAGAACCTACGGCTCAGATTCAATGACAGCTATCTCTATTCAATTATTACTGTTTATCTTCTTACCCCGTCCTGTAATAAATCAACTAGCTATTTATAGCCTCTCCCATGGAGACAGCGGGGTATCAATGAAAATATCTGAACCCTACATTTATCTGTTCTTTTACTTATCGTTCTAGGGTTAGATAGTTAGGTAAATTCCCCAATCGATTGAGGAATCCTCTTCCCCAAGGATATTTCTGTGTCTGATCGCAACCCGGATTTGACAGAGGGCGAGCGGAGAAGATGAGGCGGGGGCGAGGGCAGGTCGATTGAGCGTTTGTGCGGGGGTCACATCCAGCGAGCAAAAATAAGGCCCACCGACAGAGACAAAGGATGGCATGGTGCGCCTCAGGAGGCCTGAGAAAGCTCGCTTTATCTCACGGTTAAGCCTTTAGATAATGATTAAACGCAAAAGATAAACGTAGGAGGGCCTTAGGGGCAGGGAGGTTAAAAACAAAGATGCAAATTTCAGCATTACTCCACATCTGACGTATACATACTGATATGCTGTCAATGTTGTAGACAGAAACCTTATTTCTTCAAAGAGGAGGTTGCTAGCTTAATTTCTTCAGTTAAGCCTAATCTATAATAGCTATAGAGGGACCGCAACAAATCAAAAAAGATCAATGTAGCTTCACTTGACAAACCAAGTACACAGACATGCTTGCTTACCTAACGAACAACGAATAGCTTGCAGCTCTGCTAGGGAGCTCTACACCTCCTTCGTGATCCTCAAAGGAGACGTCATTGCCACCAGAGGGAGAGCGACGCAACCTACAGAACCGTTGTTGTGCACGCGTAAGGACAGCCGGGAGCCGACGACCTTTCGCTTCGGGGCGTGGACTCATCTACCTTTCAAGCATGGCACGCATTCAGGCACCTTCTCGCTGAAAACATATCTTATCTTTAGCTCTACACGGCTGGCACATCTAACCTAGCTACTCCCTCCTCCCGACCCCGTGCGGCGCCGCCACCGCACCGGGTTGCTACCGTCGCCCCCGGCCAGCCACCCACTCCTGCACGCCCCTCCTCTCCGCCGCCGCCGGTTCCGTCGCCGGCAGGGCCCTAGCCCTCGCGTGTGTCGCTTCCATGGCAGAGACGGCTCGAGATCCAGGCATCGGTGGCGGCGTTCCAGCGGATCTCTAGCAATGATGGCGGGTGGGGGACGACCAGTGATCTCTAACGGCAGCGGTGGCGGCGGGGCGACAGATGGTGTCGAGATCTAGGGTTCCTAGATCAGTGACGTCTTTGTTGGGGATATACTTTCCGGGTATCCTCACAGTTCCTCCCTGACCAGGGTGGCCCACTTTGGGTTAGAGCTTTGCTTCACGGGCGTCCCAGTAAGGGAGAAGAGACGGAGTCCAGTCCAGCTATGGGAAGGCCCAGAAGACTTACCGACATAGGCTCATAGTGTTACTTGTAGTTCTAGATGTACTCTGTAACCGACTCTTAGTCGTAGCCGGATAGATCTCTCTTGTAAACCCTAGGCCGGATATCTATATAAGCCGTCCTAGGGAGAGCCTTTAGGGCACCCAATGGTCTACAATCTCAACTCTCACAGGCGAACCCCTTGTAACCCATATTCCGGCTCTATCGTATTACTGGATTGCTAGCAGGAGTAGGATCCGTCCAAAGCCGGCGGATTCGAACCTGGGTAAACTTGTGTGTTCACCGTCCCAGAACACCGTACGTCTCACACCTCTCTCTTCCGCATGTCACGAGGACTCCCTTATGGCGTACTTGTCATCAATCTGATGACAGTTGGCGCCCACTGTGGAGCAAGTGAGCTTCGGATCTGCGTTCCGAGCGGAATCTGCAAAAATCGGAATCGGCGAGACTATCGCCGTCGGTCGCATCCTCTACGCCAGCGACGTCCCTCTCATTGTTCTCGACGAGACTTGGATTCCGGCTAGGGAAGCCGTGACCACCTACACCATCATGTCTTTTGGCGACATCGATGTTTACATCGGCTTTGCTAAACCTGTCCCACCCACCCCAGCGGTGATGATAGAGGCAGAAGAAATTTCTGGATCCCCTTTGTCCGCGGAGGCGGCAGAGTTCCGGATCTCAGAAAACCCTAATCCCACCCAACCCGCACCAGTTGCGGAGATAGTGGAGAAATCCGAGCCTGAAGCAGACCTGGCGGTCCAGGTTGAATCTGGAGTGGATCTCCCTGGAGAGACCGAATCCCAAATCGACCCACCCGCTGAAGTCAAAATCCAGGAGGAGCATAGCAACAACGCTGGTTCCGGCTCTGATAACACCGGGACAGACAGGCCTTTCCTAAGATACACACTAAAACACATGATGATGCAAAACTCAGGCGTAGATGCAATCCTCGAGACCATTAGACGTTTCGACGAAGCCTACTATGAAGACCGCAGTTATCTCAGGAGGGGCGCATCACACTTTGTCGGATATGTGGGATCCGGATCTGGCTCCGCCAATGCTGGAGACAACACCGACTCTATGTTGGGGTCTATCGGAACAAGCGTAGAACTACCAGCATCTTCGGATGACTCCATGACGTCTGCAGATTTCTGGAAGTTCTCCGCGGAATATGAAGAGGAAGTTAACTCAACAGCTGTTGCAGAAGGAGAAGACATGGACGAAGGATCCGGAGAAAGCTCTCCCAAAGCACAAGACAACATGGATATCGGAGATAATCCCGAGAACCAAATGGCTGAAAGTACCGATCAAAGTTTAACTTCGAGAAACGGGCCCAAAGCTGTCTTTGCTACCGGCGCTGCCAAGAAGTCAAAGAAGAAGAACAAGAAGAACAAGACCCCGGCAAAAGACCCTCCGACAGAAGAGGTGATTGCCAAGGAATACGAGGAAGACTCGGATGGAGCACTTATCCCATACGAGCCCAAAGAAGAGTCGGTAGATGGACACATGATCACTGAAGGTGCGCGTAAACTCATCGATGCTGCATTAACCACATATATTCCTACAGCTGCAGAACTTACTGCTGAAGAGTTGGACGAAAGGGCCCAGGCCCTAGAAGCGCGTCGCCAGGTACTCCTCAATGAAGCCAAAAACCTTGAGGAGGAAAAGAAACACATGGCAACTACGAAGAAGTACAACTCCAGGCAGCATCAGAAGACCAGGAAACGTCATACTCTTGACGACCAATTCCTGCAGATTCATAGAGTCCTTTTTGGAGGAGAACATGGGATGCCTCGATGCGACAGCAACGGGGATTGGGTGTATCCAACACCAGTACAGAACACCGTTATAGCTCGAGAAATCCTATCTGCTAATCCGGGCCTAGAACAGATCCGATTGGGCATTAAGCTGCTCAACAAGGGCCTGGAACAGCAAAAGGTCGCCCTGTCCGGAAGCCAAAAACTGGTCTCCTATTCTGACCAATGTCGCACAGATCCGGCCTGGGCTGACGTAAGACCCCAACGTATTCTGGAACAGCACCATCGTTCCGACCGTCGGGAAGACAACTACTCAAGAACCGGATCTTCAGGACAGCACCACAAAGCTGCACGTGACTAGCGTAACGTTAAACCAGTTGCAGAGCAAGAGGCAATTGCTGCACTAAATCCGATGAATCCTCCCCGGTGAGAATCGAAGGATCACAGGGATGAAGATAAAGAGAAACGTTGGGAGGAGGACCGACAAAGAATGCCACCTCCTAGACATGCAAGCCGTCCGGCCGACGGACGAAGAAACGACAGATACCGTGCCGAGTCAAACCGGCAGGGGGCTCGTCACAATGAAGATCCTCCCTGGAACCGGAATAATGACACTCCGGACGGAGGCCGGCGATCAGCCGGAAACAACCTAGCTGCTCCACCTTCCCAACCAAGCAGCCATCATAACGGCCCCCAAGGAGGCCAAGGAGGACGTCGTGGTGAAGGAGGTGGTGGCAGAAGCCGAAATCCGGCTCCAAGGCACCGCAGCCATAGTCGTCATTCGTGACGATCTTTATCCCCAAGTGACGCAAGGCACAGGATTAATTCCAACATAGAAGCGCGGCGCTATGAAAATGATGATATATACATGGGCCCAAAGTGCTTCGGACCACGCATAAGAGCTACAAAATTTCCGGAAGGATTTGCCATCTCAAGACATATTCAAGCCTACGACGGTATAGCTCGGCCAGATACTTGGCTCCAGGATTTCTTCCAAGCTTGCTGTATCGCCAAAGGTGGAAACAGCCTGGTCGCAACCCGGTATCTCCCACTTATGTTGCGGAAGATGGCATGATCATGGCTCAATGAACTTCCGAAGAACACCATCCACAACTGGTATGACATGCAAAGTGCGTTCTTTCGGAATTTCGAAGGCACATACCGGAGGCCCTGTACGGTAGGAGACCTACAGTGTTGCACCCAGAAAGCCGGAGAAACTTGTCGGGATTATCTCGGATGATGGATCGACACCAAGAACTCCTGTGAAGGAGTAAATGACCAAACTGCGATTAAAGCTTTCATTGCAGGTCTCCTAATTGGTTTACTACGTCATCGCTTGAAGTGTGACAAAGTCACTAATTTGGGAGAGATGATAGAAATAGCGAGCAAGTATCCAGATGCTGACGACGACACAGAGGAATTACTTAATGCCCTTGTTGTGCCACAGTCGGCAAAACAACCAAAGCAACAAGCTCGGAAGCGCAAAAATACCTCGGAAGAAAAGCCCAACGCGGAAACGGCAGTGGTTACTGCTACTTTTGGGTCTGGAGGACGAGGAGGACGTGGCGGTGGCCGCGGACGCTGTCGTGGGACGTCAAGAGTCCAAGGTAGAGGAGACCAGCAACCCGACAAAACCTACTCTTGGACCGACATTGCCAATAACCCATGTGTGCATCACCTAGACGCCAATGGGGGCTCGTCCCACACAAACGCCGAGTGTCGTTTCAATGACGACATTAAGAGAGATGATACCGCTGGCTATAGGGCTAAGCGGAAGAAGGGAAAGAAGAATCCCGAAAAGGATAAAGAGACCAAGGAAGATTCCAACATGGAGGAAGCTGATGCTTCAAATCCCAAGCCGGAAGGGAAGAAAAATTTTCCGACCAAGAAAGACACTTATGTCACCTTCCTCAGATCTCAACCAGCAAAGGTCAAGAAAGCAGTTCTACATGAGCTCAATGCAACAGTTCTGGCTATCCCCTAATTCTTGGATTGGTCGGAAGTGGCAATCACATTTGACCGGGCAGATCATCCTCCTAAATTGCACAGGCGAGGAAAATATGCCTAGTCGTCAACCCACTTATTGACGGCTATGGTTTCTCCAAGACTCTCATGGACGGCGGTAGCAGCATTAACATTATGTATGTCGAAATGCTACGCCGGATGAAGATCTCGGAGACCCAGCTGAACCACAGCTCTGTGATCTTTCACGGGGTTGTCCCAGGAAGACAAGCAAATTCCCTAGGGGAAATCACTTTGGATGTTACCTTTGGAACTCCAAAGAAATACTGGATGGAGGCACTTTCCTTCGAAGTGGTCCCGTTAAGAGCGCATACCATGCTATATTCGGACGTCCGGCTTACTGGGATTTTATGGCTCTTTCGTGTTACATTTACAATATGATGAAACTTCCAGGTCCCAACGACGTGATCACCATCAGGGGAGACCCGAAGAAAGTGCGAGAGTGCAAGGATGGAAATTCCGCCTTTGCTATAGCCGTGCTGCACGCCCAGGAGTACCAGGAGATCAAGAAGAGCATAGATCCGTCCGATATGCCCGCAACGAAGAAGGAGGTGACAAAGCCGAATCCGGATGTCAAGGCATCAGAAGAGACAAAGAAGACGCCGTTGAAGGATGATGACCCCTCCAAGTTGATCCAGATAGGCGTAGGCCTAGATAGCGCATAGGAAAGTGCGCTCGTCAAGTTCCTCAAAGCAAATCAAGATATCTTCGCATGGCAGCCATCTAACATGACTAGAGTACCTAGGGAACTTGTCGAGCACTCTTTAAATGTAAACCCGAATGCTAAACCCGTCAAACAGTCCTTACAACATTTCGGCGATGAAAAGCGTAAGGCAATAGCTAAGGAACTAGCACGGCTCGAGTTAGCCGGATTCATAGAAGAGGTCATCCACACTGAGTGGTCGGCCAATCCTGTAATGGTCCCTAAAAAGGACACCACTGATTTAAGGATGTGTGTTGATTATACTGCCCTGAACAAGGCTTGCCCCAAAGATCCGTTCGCTCTCCCTAGGATTGATCAAGTTATCGATTCTACAGCAGGCTCGGAACTCCCCTGTTTTCTCGACGCATATTCCGGTTATCACCAAATCTGGATGAAGGAATCTGACAAAGTCAAAACTTCATTCATAACCCCCTTCGGAACCTTCTGTTTTGTTATGATGCCCTTTAGGCTGAAGAACGCAGGAGCTACGTACCAACGCACAATGTAGCGTTGCCTCCACGATCAAATCGGACGCAATGTATATGCATATGTGGATGATATTGCGGTGATGTCCAAAAAGAAGGAAACATTAATTTCCGACTTGGAGGAAACGTTCGCCAATCTACGAAAATACAACACCATGCTTAATCCCAAGAAATGCTTCTTTGGAATCCCAGCCGGAAAATTGTTAGGTTTTATCATGTCTCAAAGAGGCATAGAGGTGAACCGAGACAAAATCAAGGCTATACTCAATATTTTCAGGCCAACTCGCCTGAAGGACGTACAAAGACTAACTGGTTGCATTGCCGCAGTCAGTTGGTTTGTAAGCCGGCTCAGTGAGAGAGCCGCACCATTATACAAACTCCTAAAAAAGACCAAGGATTTTGTATGGACCAACGAGGCTGAAGCTGCACTGCAAGACCTAAAAGCAGTACTCTCATCTGCTCCCATCCTTGCAACTCCGAAACCACATGAACCGATGTTGCTCTATCTTGCTGCGACGAACAAAGTCGTCAGTATCGTCATGGTAGTGGAGAGATCGGAGGAAAATCAGGAACACTTGGTGCAACGTCCGACTTACTTTCTCAACAAGGTCTTAACAGAATCGAAACAGCGGTATCCGCACTATCAAAAGCTAGCTTATGGGGTGTTCTTAGCATCTCGTAAGCTACGGCACTATTTTCAGGAGCATCCAATTACCGTGGTGAGCACAGCTCCCATGAGAGATATAATCAACAATAGTGACGCCACAGGACGCGTCGCCAAATGGGGCATAGAGCTTTCAGCTTTTGATATTGAGTATAAACCTCGGACAACAATCAAATCCCAAATCCTTGCTGACTTTGTTGCTGATTGGACAGAGACAAAGGAGAATATGACCCTTCTTGAGTCAGAATATTGGACCCTATATTTTGATGGGTCTAAGGCTCGCAGGGGCTCGGGGGTTGGCGTGGTGCTCAAATCACCCCAAGGAGATAAACTTTTATACGTGTTGCAGATCCACTTCACAGCGACAAATAATATTGCCGAGTATGAAGCACTGCTACATGGAATCTGGATTGCTAAGGATATCGGCATCCGACATTTGATGTGTTACGGAGATTCGGATCTTGTTGCTCAGCAAGTGTCGGATATTTGTAATGCAAATAAACACATGGCAGCATATAAATCTGTCATGGACAATTTATCTAAATCGTTCGAAGGGTTTGAGGTTCAACACATCCCTCGAGCAGAAAATGAGGAAGCAGATGCATTATCTCGAATAGGCTCTGCACGGAAGGAGGTACCGAATGGCGCTTTTTTAGAGCACCTCAAAGTTCCCTCAATAAAGGAAGTGGATGAGGAATATCCGACCAAATCCGACTCACCTTTAATAGCAGTACTGACTATAATTTCCAGCTGGACTCAACCCTACCTTGACTATTTGGTAGATGGCAAATTACCCGAAGACGGAGTTCTGAGCTGGTAGATCATCCGACGAGCAAAAGCCTATACTATAGTTAGTGGTGAGCTCTATAAGCGGAGTGTGTCTGGGGTCTTTCAGCGCTGCGTATCTCCGGAAGGAGTGGAAATCTTAAGAGAAATCCACGAAGGAGAGTGTGGTCACCATGCTGCAGCCAAATCTTTAGTGGCAAAAGTTTTCTGACATGGTTTTTTCTGACTTACAGCCAAGGCAGATGCCGAACGGCTGGTCAAGACGTGCAAGGGCTGCCAAAAGTACACCAAATAAGCTCATGTTCTGGCTAATCAGCTGCAAACAATACCTATAACATGGCCTTTCGCGGTCTGGGGGCTTGACATGGTAGGACCGTTCAAACAGGCTCCAAGTGGATGTACTCACCTCTTAGTGATGGTGGATAATTTTACTAAATGGATGGAGGCTAAACCCATCACTAGTTGTGATGGAGCAACAGCCAAAAGATTTGTCGAGGATGTCATAATCCGGTATGGTTATCCGCATAGTATTATCACGGACAACGGGAGTAATTTCTCTATGGGAGAACTTGCTGAATTCTGCAACGAACAAAATATCCGGCTTGACATTGCGTTAGTCGCACATCCGCAGGCTAATGGACAAGTCGAAAGAGGAAATGGTTTAATCCTACAAGGCCTAAAACCGAGACTCGAAGCACCACTACGACGTGTTGCGGGGGCTTGGGCAGAGGAATTACCTTATGTAATATGGAGTTTACGAACAACTCCGAATAGGTCAACTGGATACACACCTTTCTTCTTGGTCTATGGCGCAGAAGCAGTTCTTCCTAGTGATTTGATTCACACTTCTTCTAGAGTGGTCGCGTATATAGAAGAGGATGCCGAGATTTCTCGACAAAATAATCTCGACTTAGTCGAAGAAGTTCGCGTCGTTGCTGAGATAAGATCGATAGCCTATAAGCAGAAGTTACATAAGCATCATAGCCAGAGAGTCAGAAATAGATCTTTCAATAAAGGCGATTTGGTTATCCGGCTTGTGCAACAAAGAAAGCACAAACTTTCCCCGGTATGGGAAGGACCCTTCTTGGTTAGTCGAGTATTGCACAATGGTTCATACTACTTAACTGATATGCGGCTAGTCAAAGAAAGACCTGCTACTAAGAAGAGAAAGAGAGATGGAGGAAGTACAAATCCGGATGAGTTAGACAGACCATGGAATATTGCTCAGCTACGTCCCTTTTATTCTTAGTTTATCCTTCTTTGTAATCATATATGTGTACATGTTCTGTGAGAAATAAAAGTTTTGGTTGCCTCAAGTTTTTCTGAGAAGTTTTTACCATCTTATTTCCGAATGATCATGTCACAGTCGAAAATCCCAGAATTCTTGAAAGTACTTTATGCTCATGTTTGTTCTGGTTTAGATTCTAAAATTGCTACCCTCGGGTATAAATCTATATTTCATAGTCTATACTTTGGTTATTTGTCAGATTTCCGGATGCGGGTATTTTCTGAGTAGTGAATTGTTGGTACTGGAAGCCGGCTTTGTTTCCGAGTTTAAACTGGTTTAGCAATTGAGCTCCGTTGCTCGGCGAAGTTTCTGTGCTGAAAGTTTAGCCGGCTCATGAAAGGGACGAGGCGGAGAGCCAGATAAACGATAAGTATAGAAAAAAATTACAAGTGCTTATGCAAACATTTCAGGCACAAAATATCAAAGTTAAAAGTGCTGAATAGATAAATTAAAACTTAGCACTAGCAAAAGTATCATACTACTTATTTACAGATCCATAATGTTTTCAGAATAACACATCTGTTCTTTCTGCTGATCTATGATGCAGGAGGAGAGGTAGGAGCTGCCGACTCGCTGGATGCATTGGCCTCGGCTTGATAACATTCTGAAATGTTCAAATCCGATATGGTTTGATCATCGTCGGAAACTTCAGCTGTTTCTTCGGGAGGCGGAGGCGGTGTGTCCACACGGGTGAAGAAGGGAGTGTCGTAGCTGGTCAAGTCAGCTACGTGGCACCCATATCCGGTGCAGGAGTCCATGATGGCTTTAATATCTTGCTCCTGGCCGTCTTCGTCCATAGTAGAGTACCCTATGGTCACTTTCCAGATTTCCATGCTTCCATGGTGGCTCATGACCATTGTGAGAGCGTTCTGCGCTGCGAATCGTGCGTAGGACATGTTCCAGTCCTGGACAAGCTGCGGCATCTCCTTTGCCTTGTCTCGCACCTGAAAGTCGGACATGCTATGCATATCCGGAACCTTGAGAGCTTCGCCAATATCCTCAAGGGATTGGCAGAAGTCATGAAGCAAATCACCGACTTGGGTAAGCCGGTGAGTGCGAGGCTCGGCAGAGGCGGAGTCCGTGAAGTTCAGAGGACCTATGCATATAACACAAAACGGTTAAATAAATCTGACATCAAAAGAGTCGAAGAATGTAGACAAGTCAGAAAGTTGGAAACATACCAAAGATGACATCATCAACTTTGGTTTTATCCTCACGAAGACTCTAGAGTTCAGCCCGGAGCGCTTCGGAAATGTCCTTCTCTCTGAATAGCTCATCGTTGAGATCCGAGATTTTCTTCTTGTGGAGTGCAATCTTGCGATCATGCTCCACGGTGTCCATGGAGGAGGATTCGAGAACTTGAGCAATGCTCTTCTCATGATCTGCCTTGAGCTGGTCTAGCTCTCAACGGAGATCTTTGTTTTCCACCACCAAGGTCTTCAAATTCTCGGCCTCTTCGATCATAGCGCAGGACTGTTTTACCAGTGTTGTAAGTCAAAAGAACAACATTTCAACAAAAATATTCGTCTATTGAAAATGCAAGACAAGGTTTGAGACTCAGAATGTTTACCTTCAGCCTCATCCTTGGAAACTTTAAGCTCAGCATTTTCAAGTCGGAGAGCTTTGATCTCTCTCTCTGCTTATTGCAGATATTCTTCAACAATTCCTGGTTATATGAATTAACTTTCTATAAGTCAGAATACCCAGAGTCAGAAGTCTACTAAAGACTCGGGCTAATATTGTAGCTAATATCAGCACAAGCCTTGGGGGCTACACTAGTTCATTCTTTGGCATCTGAAGGAAGCATAAACCCGGATTGTTTATCCAACTTCATGCTTGGGTCTAGAGGATATGATATAAAGTACCATAAAGAAAAACGTGAGTTGGAATTCTGACTTACATGATGTTCATGAGTGAGCTTGCTCAGGCACATGGTCACCTTAGTGGTAACCTTCTCGGCGAGGGTGAGTGGAATAACCGGAGGTGGTGGAAGCACACCAGCTCTTAACCCCTCGTCGCGAAGGCGGACTTGTTCGAAAAGTTGGGAGTACTTGACGTCCTCTTCTTCTTATGCTTCTTCTTCGGTAGAAACGGTTCGGCTTTCAAGGCATTCCTTGGCCAACCGTTGGATCTCCTCTACAGATTTCTGAGATAAGCCAAATTTGGCAAGTCCCAGATTGCTCAGGAGGTTGTCGGTAAAAACTTCTACCGAGGGATCATTACCCAAAGAGGGTTCACCCTTATCAAAACCTAAGTCACCCATGGTGACGTCAGTCTGTGACTCAAGGATCACTAGCCCTGTCGAGGGAGCCAGATCTTCTGCAACGGTTGGAGATGGAGTAATCTCCGACGCTGCAGAAGGTTGAGGGGCAGGAGTCGGAAGAGCCACGGCAGGAGAAGCCAAGGTTAGCTTCGTCTAATGCAGGGGCTTTGAAGTAGTTCCCTTCCCCTTGCCCTTGATGAGTTGTTTAGCTCTGAGAAGGTAATAGAATGAAGAACATTATATCTCGAAAGAAATCATGAGTAAAGTACAAAGGCGGAAGTTGTGTGGAAAGTTACCTCTTCACAACTGGCACTTCCTTTGTGTCGATAGCCACTGTTTGAGCTTTGCGCTTTCTGGGCACAACGTCCGGCAGTGGGACTAATTCCTCCTCCTGAGAAAACTTGGGAGGATATCCCTCGATAGGAGCTAATTCCGACTCGGGGAGGTCAACAAGCTGAAAAGAAGATAGTATTTCAGTGTTGCGAAATAACTTAACGGTGAAACACATAAAAAGGGTTTATTACTAAAGCTTACCAGCACTACAGGGTCTTCCGTTGTATGCATGTCCAGGGACAAATCCGGAATCTTTCTCTCGATCCGCTCCTTTATTAGCCATTTGATTTGGCTTATATAGTCTTGTGGCTTTAAGGCCTTGGGGCTGATGCGGAGGGAGTCCTTTTTCGACGCCGTGATGGAATGAATCAGTCGGTCGTCGTGGTGCTGGAGAGGCTAGATCCGGCGTGCCACCCAGCACTGGACCAAGTCGGACCCTTTAAGGCCCTTGTGCTTCATCAGGTATTTGATCTGTCTCTTGGCGAGAATCAGATCGTCACTGAGAGCCAGAGCAGCCTCGTCCCAAGACGCTCGGGGTGTGGCGGCTCCATCGATGAAAGCCGGCAAAGCAGTGGCTTTGCCGGGAGGGGGAATATCCTTATGATAGAAAAAAGGTAGCCGGCCACTGTTTGACCAACTCACTAGCTAAAATCCAAGGATAAACATGCTCACGCCTAACCTAAAGACTAATCGTACCGGTAATGTAAGGATTACCGGGGGTGATGGAATTTCTCCGGACATGGAAATAGTACCGGAAGAGAGTGAGACTCGGCCTAATGCCGAGGGGGCCCTCACACAAAGACGCATAGGCGCTCATCTCTAAGATGGAGTTCAGGGGGAGATGGTGAAGTTGAACACCGTAGTGATCTATCACCTCAGAAAAGAAATCTGAGGGAGGAAAGGAGAAACCTCTGTCCAGGTGAGTGCCGAAGTGCACTCGCTCGCCGTTGCGAGGGTTGGGGACGGCTTCGCCGAAGCCGCTCCGCCAATTGCCGACGCGGAGGAGCCCTTCTTCTTCTTCTACGCTGCAGAGCTTGTCGTCGTCGAGGACGCACGAGATCCAAACCCCGCGATTGCTCTCCTTTTCCGCCGCCGTGGTCGTCGCTGCTGCGCTGGAAGATGAAGTGGAAGCCATTTTCCTGGTGCGCCGGTGACCTTGGTTGGGCGGCGCTGGGAATTTTCGAGGGCAAGGAAGCTCTGTGCGCGTGGTAGAAGTCGAGGATAAGGAAACAACGCTGGAATAGGTGAAGAAGATGAGGAAAAGGAATCCTCACCCCTTATAACCGCCGAACCATGCCAAGATTCGTGCAAATGACACAGTACACACGCCACGTGTCATGGAAAGAACTTGGAAGTCCCCACATGATGATTACGCCGCCTTGATCTCCACGCGCGCATTGAAACGGCGCCTCGGTTCCGCGAAAGGCGGGTCCACCAATGGTCATGCTGATAGGAAGTGTCTGTCAGTGACATGACTTGACCATGACTGATGTCAGATGACGTTAGAGACCAAGTTCCAGTTTAGTTTGAATATCGAGCTAGAAATCCGAATAACATATTGATAGGTCCGACTTGTTTTTGAGACCCGGATCGTATCTTTTGTTTTGAAGTTTCAGGAACCCTTCAAGATTCTGCAAGCCGAAGATCAAGCTAGACGATGATGAATCCGACTTTGGATCTTGGAGACTTCCGGGGCTGCTGTTGGGGATATACTTTCCGGGTATCCTCACAGTTCCTCCCTGACCAGGGTGGCCCACTTCAGGTTAGAGCTTTGCTTCACGGGTGGCCCAGTCAGGGAGAAGAGACGAAGTCCAGTCCAGCTACGGGAAGGCCCAGAAGACTTACCGACATAGGCCCATAGTGTTACTTGTAGTTCAAGATGTACTATGTAACCAACTCTTAGTCGTAGCCGGATAGATCTCTCCTGTAAACCCTAGGCCGGATATCTATATAAGCCGTCCTAGGGAGAGCCTTTAGGGCATCCAATAGTCTACAATCTCAACTCGCACAGGCGAACCCCTTGTAACCCATCAAAGCAGGAGTAGGATCCATCAAAGCCGGCGGATTCGAACCTGGGTAAACTTGTGTGTTCACCGTCTCGGAACACCGTACGTCTCACACTCCTCTCTTCCGCACGCCTCGAGGACCCCCTCATGGCATACTTGTCATCAATCCGACGATAGTCTTCGCCTCCTCGACGTCGACCGATGTCATCCGGAGGTATTCTGCGGCATACTTTGCATCATGAGGGCACCCGGGGTGGAGGCCTTGGGTTTGGTGGAGGTGGACATCTTCTCCGTCGAAGGTGGTCGGCCTGTGGCTGGATTGGCAAATCTCGCGATCCGTCTTCCAGTCCCATCAACGAGGCGGGGAGACCTAGGTGCTGGTGAAAACCGAGCCATTGGCAGGCGATGGCGGCGTTACCACGTCGTTACCTTGATAAAGGCATCACCATGCACCTTATGTCGACCTCAATCGTGCTACTCCGGGGGAAACCCTAAGATCTCCGGGTCGGGCGATGGCGGTGCTGCGGTGTCGGTATCACATTCTCTCCTGGGAGCATCGCTTGTGGAGCAGCGTTGGATGGAAGTGGCAGGAGAGGTGGAGCGGCTAGCGCGCGGGAGGGAGGGGGGTGCTGCTTGGCACCGCGGTGGTGTCGGTGGCTGATGTGGCAAGTGTCGGCATATCGATCTACACGCTGAAGATGGTTGGTAGAGGATAGTGAAGGCGGCAACATCCGGTGCGTGTGCGTGGGTGCCGCTCCGTGGATATGTTGTGCGGTTCTAGGGCTCCTTTTGCTTGAGTTCGAGCCGCCGTGCCAAGGCGCTCCAGCTTCTCTTGGCGAGTGACAATAGTGTGAGTGACCATTGGGCAGGGTCAAAACAGGTAGATAGGTGTTTGATAGATCTCGTTGGGGAGCTGACGATATGGTTATCGTTTTTGCTCGGTGTTTTGTTTTGACGGTTTCGATTTGTATGATCTTTGTAATGGCCTTAGCCAAACATTATGGTTCTAATAATAAATAAATACTATGTGCACCGCTCGATGCAGAGGCCGGGGTTCCGCTCCCCTTTCAAAAAAAAAAGCCACCTTCTCTCTGGCGATGATGTCCATCGGTCTCTCATCCCGCAGCGGTTGAAACAGAGAAAGGATGTGAGATAGGGAAGCTATACTACTCGAAAATTAAAGCTGGACGATGCGAGAGTTTGTATCCTCGCCAGTATCCTCGCCACATCTGCTACTATTTGAGAACAAGGAGGTTTGACAGACGCTAAATAATTCATACCTTGAGGAGGCGCTCTAGAAGGCAACCTGGTGGAAGAGAAGGAGCTGTCGTCGTTGTAGACAGACCGAGTTGTTGCTCACTTGCACTCAAACCTGTGGACAGAGAGCGTGTGAGGTTACCAAGAAAGGGGAGGGGAAAGGAAGGCAACCATACCCGCCGCCAAGTGCAACCCTATCCTTGATGCTGGAAGTCTGTGCAAATGTCCAAGCTGCTACCCATCTCAACCAACCGCTCCACCTCCTTGCTAATATCCTGGAGAAAAAAGAAAGAAAATTAACGGTAAACCTAAACATTGTAAGAATAAATCGATACTGGACGCGGTTGTGGGGGGAGGCACTATAGTAGAGAACGGGCTTGTAGTCCCGGCCCGTAAGGGTTTTATTCCCGGTTTTGGAACTGAGACCGAAGAAGCGGGACTAAAGACCTATTCACTAGTGTCGGCATGGTTACCAGCCGGGACCAATGATCCTCCACGTGGTCGTCGTGGCGCGGGCGGGACACCCCCATTAGTCCCGGTTTCTATTACGAACCAGGACAAATGGTTCTCTACCGTGGCAGCATTTTAGGCATTTTCTCTGCTGCGGCAGAGAATTTATTTTGTATACTTTTATTTATTTCTTTTTTCATTTCAAAATTATTTTTAAATATTTCTACGCTACCACATACAGTACGCACATACAGTACGCGTTCGTGCATATATATAAGATAATTTGTCTTAAGATCAAGCATATACAAATATATACATGATAGTTACATGGAGATTACAATTACTGGGACTAAAGTCTGTCTATTCGATTACACGGTCGGGGATCACCGGTAGCGCCTATTCACACTAAATTCTCTAGCGTCATCTACCATCTCATTTATCAAGAATCCCGCCAGTTCTTCTGTAATTCTTAGTACGCGTTGCTTTGATAGGAGCTGATCCATGCTCTCGAACTATATAAGAAAAGAAGATGAATATGAATATCAATCATATAAAAAAGTGACGGTAATAAAATAATGTTGTGAATGTATTACTTACATCGACTCTATAATTTTTGTGTTCAGTGGTAAACGTGCGAATGAACTCGCAAACGTAGAATCCACATATATTCGTCCGCGGTGGCTGCTTCGCGCACTTTACGAGAATAGAATTCAATCAAAATAATAATTTAGCATCATAATTATATTGAAACTAGAAGTAAAAAGATGTGCAGGCATATCACGTACTATTTACCAAAATCGGTTTAAACGTCAGCTTCTCACTAAAATCACCCGTAACCGTACTCTTGAACAGGTTCCAAACCCTGCTCGGTAAAGAAAATGAATGAATGAATTATTTATTACCTGATATCTTAGGAAATCAACGAAAGAGACCGATATAGCACGAAAATTACCTCTGGAGCATATTCTGCATGTCCCTAAACTCTTTCAGGTGTCTTTTTAATGAATCCACGACTTCAACTATTCTCTTATCAAGTTGAATGTTTAGCACAACCCAGTGGAATCTGCACATGTTTATATATACATCAGTAACTCATCAATTACACTTAACATCGAGTAAGCAAAAGTGAATGTGTAAAATAGAGTAAGATCCTCACTTAAAATTGTAAGGAAATAGTATGTGGTCATATAAATTTTGCTCTGTTAGAAACCTTATAGCATCTCCACTCGTAACCCCCATACGATCTCCGGCGCGGCCTGTTTTTTGCCCGTATGGAGGGGGCTCCAGCGCAATGTTGCCAAATGGGGGGGGGGGGGCACCGGCTCCCAGACGTGCCCCCATAACAAAACTTAAATATTTTAAATTTAGCAAAAATTTGGACAAACAGTTCAAAATTCATCGAAACATAGACGAACAGTTTAAATTTAACAGAAATTTACAAGAAAAAAACGTCATCGAATGGCAGCCACGGCCGATCTCAAGCCGGCGGTACATTGTCACGGCGTAGTCAAACAGGCCGTCCTTGTCATCATTGTTGCTGGGCGGCTCATCCTTTGCTAGCGGTAGGCGGCTGCACCCCTCGCTACTGGTCCTGCATGCCAGCCTCGTGGAAGGACCAGCCGCCCCCTCATCGCCGTCGATGTCGACGAAGCGGCCGTGGTGCCTGGCACGCTCGGCCTGCTCCCGTCGCTAGTCCTGCACGAACCACCTGGTCGCGAACTCGTCGGTGGCTGGTAGGACAGCGTTGAAGGATGCCCGCTCCAGCATCCTCTGGCCCAGAAATTCTTCCGGGTCCTCGCCGTCCGCCAGCTGGAGCGATGCCGCCTTGTACTCCGGCGGTGGCGTCCACTCCTTCTTGGGCTCGGGCTTGGGCCTGCCCAAGCGGAGGTGGCCATGAGGCGGCGAGGTAGGCACGTGGCGCCTGCATGGTGGGCTCGCATGCTCGTCCTTCACCGGCGCGAGCATCCCCTGGTAGCGTGGCGATGGCGAGGAGTACGGCGAGTACCGTGTCGGGGACGCCAACAAGTGCGAGGAGGAGGAGGACACCGATGGCGCGCGACGAGGCCCCCAGTTGTTGGCGGCCTGCTGGCGAGTGTGTGGGAGACGCGGCGGCATCACCAACGGCGGGTTGTTGTCGTTGGCGATGTGGTCCAGCACCCAGGCGAGGGTTCGTCCCGCAGTGCTCCACCATCTTTTCGGCCTTCGTTGTTGAAGTTCGCCGGTGGTGCGCCGATGCCGTCGTAGGCCTCGATGCGGTCCTCACGCCGTCGCGCGAAGAAGGCCGCCCACACCTGGAGGTTGTTGGGATCCCAATGGGGGTCGTTGCGCTCCTCGTCGGTGAGCGACCCCCAGTAGTGCTCGTAGATCGCGGCTCTGCGGGTCGTGCCGGTGGGGATAGGAGTCACAGGGAGGCTGCCGCGACTCAGCGCTCACCCGGTCGAAAACTGAAAAGCCAGCGACACGGGGTAGCCGGTGATCCATAGCGCCTGCGCCTCGTCGATGTGGAGCTAGAGGCGGCCAAAGCCGTTGGCCGCCGCATTGTTGTAGTCCGCCATCGCCGAGGGAGAAGAAGATGAAGAGCTTGGGGGTTGGGGGAGGAGATGGTGGAGCTCGCCATCGAGATAATGTGTGTGCGGAGGCAATGGAAACCGCCGTGGGTTTTTATAATGGGGGAGGAGTGGGAGGCAAGCGGTGGGCATTAACGTTGCCCGTGCCCCATTGATGGGACGCATTGGCTGCACTGCCCGCTGCCGTTCGCTGGAAAGGCTGTGGCGAGCAGCGGCATTACTCGGCGCTGATGGCGAGGAAGAAGACCGGCTCTATGCGGCTGCCATGCGGGCCAGCTTTAACCGGGCGGGTTTGGCACGCGCGCTCCCGCCTTCTCTTCCCGCCACCCGCCCTGCCACGCGTCCATCCGGTGCCCCCGCTCGCCTCCCTATACATTGGGTTTGTCCTGGGGCCGCCGGGTAAATAACTAGGCCGCGCCGGCGCCAAAAAATATTGGGGCGCGCGGCTGGGCTTGAAATTTCGCGCCGGCGCCCCCCAAAATGCTATGGGGGCATTTGAGGCCCCCCGAGTGGAGATGCTCTTAGAATATTATCCCGCGTCTCCTCGGGATTATTCGTTAGTGTCTTCATATATACTTTATCTGGGTAAATTAACCCAACACTATAGAGTGACTTTCTTTTACATTCCTGTATCTTCATTCTGCATAATAATAGAGTACAAAAGGATATAATGAGGATAATTACATGCAATGAACTGAAAAACTAAAAAACTGAGCAACTTATATGTAGACAATGAATTCAACAACTTAAAGACAATAGAAACTCATGAGAGATTTGTCGAGGGCGTCAAAATTGTATAACTGGAAGAGTTCTGGAAACTCAACATGGACCTCTTCGGCTCGGAAGTAGTACTCATGTGGGACTTTCTCCACGATCATTATTCTGTCCTCCTTTATGGCTCTCAAGTACCATTTATGTAAACTCCGCATTTGTGTTGGTAGTTGTTGGAACCACTCATCACTGACCAGAGGCATCCCTAGGACATATTGTAACTACCTCGGTGAATTACGCTCTTAGTTACAAGCCTGGATGAGCGGAAATGGTTAAAATAGTACGGTGGGGCCAAATGCCACTCACAGGTAGACCTTTCGGCCGTCCTAACCATTTCCAAAACATCGGGACAAGAACGAGCGGCGTAATCGGCAGGCGAAGGGATCAACTACATACACAAATGAGTATGTATGCAAGCCACCATACAACAGTCCTCAGAGCCATTCCATCTAAAAGAAATAGAAATATTGCAACGCCATACGGCAAGATCCAAAATCCTAGATAGATATAATAGCTTAGGATATCTCCTCATACATCAAACATCAGAGTATCAGGCGGAAGCGGAAAACAAGATCCGAGTACGGATAAGAAGCAAATCGGCATAAGATGCCCCATAAATAAACACATCCCGCCCACAGATCTCACGGATCCCCGTTCCCGGAATCTCTACACCGAGTGATCGTTGCCCACATCGTTCGTCTCCTCCACCCAGTATCCATCTTGCGAGTTTACCTGTTCATCTGAATCAAACAATTTATCGTGTGAGACCCTAGGGGTACTCAGCAAGTCTTTATGCCTCTAAAGGGGACACAACCTGGGGTGACGCAATTGCAGCAAAAGATAACACCTAACAATTCTATAGATACTCGCTACCATCCGCCTAACCAAAGATAGACGGATATCCGTGAATTAATAACAACAGTTATGATAGTAATATTAACAGATCCATCCTCCTCCTCGCTTACCAACGAGGAAGCGGACGAACAGCCCCCATCTGTTGGCAGTTTTATTATCCATTCCATGAGTGTTGCACTATTTACTAGGCAGGTACTTAGTCAAATTAAAAGCGGTACTTTAGTTATACTTGTCTATGATCGAGAAACTGTGCTCCAAGTCGTCCATAACCGCGGACACGGCTCTCAGAAAGATTTACCCTGCAGGGGTGCACAAATAGCAACACACACTCGATCAACCTCGGAAAAACCAAATCAAAACCCAACGAGGCATTCACGACAAAGCGATCACAGGATTCATAAATGTTTCAGGGGGCCACCCCATTAGGCTACCCGCAACGAAGTTGGCCGGCTCCGAGACGGACCCAAGGTTTGCGTCAATGGCTGTAAACGACTAGGAACCCGAAAGTGTGACTGGGCTTGTCGATACCACGAAAACACTCCGCATCCAAAACAGTACAGGTGCTCCTCGCACAATCTTAAATAAAGCAGTAAAGCATGGCATAAGTACAGGATAGTAATAAAGCCCCAAACTACTTTGTGGCCCCAAGAAATAAGAATGAATCAAGCTCTGGCTCAGGGGGGGTCCATAAGGCCTCCCGGATGTGGATAGTGCGAATAGTCAAGGAACAGGAATCAAGTACTCGGGGTCCTACGGGACACAAGTGAGCATGAAGAACCAAATAGCAGATATTGCCCACCGGTGCCACTATCATTAGTTATCCCATTACTACTCAGGTTAAGTTGTTTAGGTACCTCGTTATCCATCAGACACTCACATACCCTACACATGCTGTTCTACGACCCGCATGGCTCAAACAACTCCTGTAGTAATGGCTCATGGGATGGAGGAACAAGCTTTGGTGTGGTTTAAAAGTAAAGGCTATGCAATACTTGGGATTCAATTTAATGCAATCGCGACTCAAAGATGCAAGAATAAGATAGAGGCAATAGGTACTATATGTATGCAAGCATGTGGTAGTGCTTGCCTGGCAGCTAAGTTGAAGCGAGGGACGGATCTGGGTAGTGCTCCTGGGTTTCTTGATATATCCCCTACTCAGCGTCTATTCGAAGAAGAACCAAACAAACAAGGGCCAACATAAATAGAGTGCACAAGCATATGAATTAAAATGCGACAAGCAAACAATCATGCCATGATGAATGATGCACAATTTGCATGGCAATAATGTAGCATGGCATGGGTGAGGTGTGGAGTACAAGAATAAAGCATTTTATGGAGTTTTAGTCACATTTTATCCTCAAATAAGTTGCTGTATACTTTATATTTATATGATGCATGCTGCAATTCAGAACATGGAATGCATAAACAGAAAGGTCTCGTCGAGCTGATCATTTTAGACATATCATTTGTCAAATTCGGAGTTATAAAACAAAAGTTATTAATTAATTAAGGCAAAGGGCATTTTATTTGTAATTTTAATCAACTCGAAATTTTAAAGTGCTCAAACATTATTTTGAATAGCATATTTGAATTCCTCACATTTTTCTGATTCAAAAACATATATTACATGTTTAATTTGGAATTATATTTCACAAGTTATTTTAAAACAGATTTGAATTTGAATTTAAACAATTTTGAAAAAGGTTTTAATTAAACAGCAAGCAGAAACCATTTTGTACTCACACAGACCTAGCCACTGACACCGCCAAGTGGGTCCGGGCTGATCTGGCGGTAACAGGCGCAACGAAGGGTTTTCTGTACCGCGGCCTTAGCTAGCCCAGGTCGCTGACCGGTGGGTCCGTCGGTGGGGCCGGGCCCACATGACAGCGAGAGGGGAGGGTCAGCCACGTGTCGCGGCGAAGGGAGCGCGGGTTGAGGTTGGAAGAACTAGGGGGCTTAATTGCAAAACGGACGGAGAGGCTGACGGGTGGGGCTCGGTGTACCGCGGGTTGAGGCGAAAATAAAAAGGAGGGGCTATTTGCAAACGACCATCGACCCGTACTGTTGTTCTTCTCTCTCTGACCCGCGGTCAGTTTCGTGCGCGACAGCGGAGCGCGGCGCGCGGGGAACTCGATCCGGGGACCTGGGGCTCGCGCGTGGAGGCGGTAACCAAAGCGGCGGTTGAGGGTTGGTGACAGCAAGGTGGATGGGGGCTAGATATGCCGTTGGCGAGGCGCTACGCCGAGTGAACGCAGCGACCGCCGGCGCGCAGAGGGTGTTTGGTGTATGGTCCAGCGCGTCCAGACAACGACAGCGAAGAGGGGGGGTGTCTGGGAGGTACAGGGGCTCACCGCGGGCTCGACGGAGGGCTCGGATCGAGGCAGGGAGCTGCGGAGCGGCGAGGTTGCAGACGACCCGGAGCTAGGGTTTTGCGGCGGAGCGGCGAGGGTTCTCTCCGGTGAGCTGGGCCTTCTCCTCCTTACTGGCACGTACGGGGCGACGCAGAGGATGGTCCTCGTCCTTCCTCGACAACCACAGCTCCTCGCCACCGGCTACAAGAGGGGGGGACAGTGGAGACCGACGGGTCGCCGGCCGGTGGAGAGAAAGGTAGTGGGGGAGGAGAGACGGTTGCGGCACGAGGCCAGGGGTGGTTTGGTAAGGCAGAGGAAGGAGGGGGAGGGGATAAGGGCGAGCCTAGAGGGAGGCGATGCCGTGGGGGACGCGGCGGTGGGAAAAAGGTGGCTCGGCCACCTTTCCACCTCGCCCTCACGTGCTCGTCGTTGGGGACAGCAGAGGGGCTGCCAGTGGGCCTAGGGCGAGAGGAGGGACCGGCTCGGAGCTAGGGTCGTCGGGTGGGGCTGCTGTGGCAGGGAGAGAGAGCTAGAGAGAGAGAGAGCTAGGGAGATGGAGTAGGCTCGGGTTAGGGTTTTTGGTTAGGGGTAGGGCTTCGGCCTGGGGTAGGTTAGGGCTGGCAGTGAGGCTGCAGGGTGGGGCCGGCGTGAGGAAGAGAAGAGAGGGAAGGACTAGCTCGGGTTAGGTTAAATGGTGGCCTCGGGTTAGGTAGAGGGGTAGTCTTGGGTTAGGGTTTTGTTTAGGGTTAGAGAGAGAGGTGGCTGGGGTGTGGGCCAGGGAGAGAGGGTGGCCAGGTGGGGCCAGGGAGAGAGGACACCTCGGCATGGTGAGAGGAGAGGGTGAGGTGAGAGAGGAAGATGGGTGTAACCACATGAGCATGAGCAAGCATGTGGGTAGGAGATGGTCATGGGGATGGTCTTGCATGGCACTACACAAGAGAGGTGGATGAGGTTTGATGGCACAAGGCAAGAAACAAAGCAAGGTAGAAAGGATTGAGAGAAAAAGAGAGATGAGAAGATGATCCACTCAAAAACAAATAAAACCAAAGGACAAAAGATGGTGATGGTTGCATGGCCCATGCAAGTATTTATGCCATGTGTTAATCTTGTGAAAACAGAATAAAATCCCATGGCATTTATTATGTGCATCCTCAAAAGATGGAGTAAAGCTAAGGAGTTATAGAATTAGATCCACCCAACCCACATGAGCTAGAATAAAAATCAAGAGAAAAAGACTTACAAGCTCATGCTTTATAGGAATGGTGGAAGTATAAAGTGGTGACAAGGAAAGGTGATGGAGTTGAATAAAAGATATGCCCCCAACTCAACTTGGGCATTTAAACAATATATCAAAAACCAAATACAATATCAAGAGGCAAATACAATTAACAATGCATATGAGAGAAGAACCAAATCAAAAGGGTTTTATATGATGCTCAAATGCAAGGTGGCATGATGACATGAGCATGATATAATTATGATGCAACAATTATATATAGGAAGTAGCCATTATCTTACTAGACCAAGTAGCATTACAATTGTTAGACAATTGGGATGCTACAACTCTCCCCCACTAAACAGGAATCTCGCCCCGAGATTCTAGGAAGAAGAAGAAGACTGAAAGAGGGTAGGATACTTGGCACGGAGCTCCTCTTCACGTTCCCAAGTGGCTTCATCCACGGAATGGTGCGACCACTGGACCTTGCAGAACTTGATGGACTTGTTGCGAGTCCTTCTTTCTGCGACTTCAAGGATTTTTGTGGGGTGTTCTAGATAAGACAGGTCTTCTTGGAGATTGATGAGATCATGATCCACGGTCCTGCCGGGATCCTTGAAGCACTTCTTGAGTTGAGAGATGTGGAAAACATCATGGACCTTGAGTTTTTCCGGGAGCTCAAGAGCATAAGCAACTTCTCCTCTTCTTCCACGAATTTTGAATGGACCGATGTATCTAGGAGCCAGCTTTCCTTTGATACCAAAACGGTGCGTGCCTCTCATGGGAGTGACACGAAGGTAAACGAGATCACCAGGGACATACTCCATGTCCGTGTGCTTTCTGTCATAATTGCTCTTCTGGCGACTTTGAGCAATCTTCAGATTTTCAAGAATGATGTGCACCTTCTCCTCTGCTTGAGTTACAATGTCGGGGCCAAACAATATTCTTTCTCCTGCACCCGACCAACCAATCGGAGTTCTGCATTTGCGACCATAGAGAGCCTCAAATGGTGGCATCTTTAGACTTTTCTGGAAGCTATTGTTGTAAGAGCATTCAGCATAAGGAAGACATTCTTCCCACTTCATGCCGAAAGAGATGACGCAAGCACGGAGCATATCTTCCAGGATCTGATTGATCCTTTCAACTTGTCCTTGCGACTGAGGGTGGTAAGCTGTGCTGAAGTTCAATTTTGTTCCCAAAGCATTTTGGAAACTTCCCCAGAACTTGGAAGTGAAGATGCCACGGTCTGAACTGATCTCAAGAGGAACCCCATACAGAGAGACAATTCTGTTGATATAGAGCTCAGCCAACTGAATTGCAGAAATTGTTTCCTTGACGGGAAAGAAGTGAGCCACTTTAGAAAGCCTGTCAATGACAACAAAGATTGCATTGTTGCCCTTCTGCGACCTTGGAAAACCAGTGATGAAGTCCATCTCTACTTTCTCCCATTTCCATTCCGGGGGTTTCAATGGCTGTAGAAGACCGGAAGGTTTCTGATGGACAGCTTTAACTCTACGGCAGACATCACACTCCGAGACATACTTGGCACAATATCGTTTCAATCCCGGCCACAAATATTGTGTTTTCAAGTCCATGTACATCTTTGTGCTGCCAGGGTGGATAGAAAGAACAGAATCATGCGCCTCCTTGAGAACTTGCTCTCTCAAACCGGGGTAGTTCGGAACAAACATCCGGTGTTCAAAGAAAAGCGTGCCTTGGTCATCGACGTGGAAGGACTCATACTTCGGAAGCTGCATGTTGGAGATGATCTTTTTGGTGTACGGATCACCAAGTTGAATGGAGCGAACCTTTTCTTCCAAGAGAGGGGTTGCCAGAAGGTTCAGAAGATACCCTTGATCCACAATTTCAAGGTTGAGCTGACGGAATTCCTCGCACAAGAGCGGCTGTTGTTCTTCCAACATGAGGTTGCTGACATAAGCTTTGCGGCTGAGAGCATCGGCCATGACATTAGCTTTACCCGGAGTGTAGTTGATGGTCAACTCGAAATCATTGATTGCTTCAATCCACCTCCTCTGACGAAGGTTGATATCAGGCTATGTGAAGATATACTTCAGACTCTTGTGATCAGAAAAGATTTCACAACGGTTGCCAAGCAAGTAATGCCTCCATACTTTCAAAGCAAAGACAACTGCTGCGAGTTCGAGGTCATGTGTAGGATAGTTGATCTCATGCATCTTCAACTGTCGAGAGGCATAAGCAACAACTTGTTTTTCTTGCATAAGGACCGCACCCAATCCTTGCAAGGATGCGTCACAGAATATCTGGAAAGGCTTGGAGGTATCTGGAGGAACCAAGACTGGTGTGGAAGTGAGCTTCTCTTTGAGTGTTTCAAAGCTTGCTTGACATGCAGGAGTCCAAAGGTATTTCTTGCCTTTCTTGAGGAGATCGGTAAGAGGCTTCGCTATCTTCGAAAAGTTCTGAACGAAGCGACGGCAATAACTAGCCAAACCAAGGAAGCTCCGGACTTCTTTGACATTTACAGGGGGAAGCCAGTCAACAATTGTCTTTACAGGTTCTGGATTGACGGCAATGCCCTTGGCAGAGATGACGTGACCAAGATAGGAGACTTGAGGCAGCCAAAACTCACATTTGGAGAACTTTGCATACAGGTGGTTCTCACGAAGCTTGTTTAGGACACACCGAAGGTGTTCTTCATGTTGTTCCTTTGACTTAGAATAGACTAGGATGTCATCCAGATAGACCACAACGAACTTATCAAGATACTCCATGAAAACCGAGTTCATAAGCCTCGAGAAGGTGGCAGGTGCGTTGGTGAGACCGAAAGACATGACCGTGTACTCATACAAGCCATAGCGGGTGGTGAAAGCTGTTTTAGGAACATCTTCCTTGCGAATCTTGATTTGATGATAACCACTTCTCAAGTCAAGCTTAGAGAATACCACAGCTCCAGCTAGCTGATCGAAGAGATCATTAATCCACGGAAGGGGATATTTATTCTTGATGGTTTTAGCATTGAGAGCCCGATAGTCAACACAAAGTCTATCAGTCTTGTCTCGCTTCTTCACAAAGATGGTTGGGCTACCCCATGAAGAAGTACTGTGTTGAATGAAACCTAACTTCTCTTGTTCATCAAGCTGACGTTTGAGTTCAGCCAACTCAGCAGGACCCATTTTATAAGGCCGCTTGGAGATAGGAGCCGTTCCAGGTTCAAGCTCAATTACAAACTCAACCTCACGATCCGGAGGCATACCTGGCAACTCTTCAGGAAAGACATCTGGGAACTCACAGACCACCGGAACACTCTGAATAGCTTCCATAGCATCAGCATTCAGAGCCGCCAAAGAGAAAAGCTGAAAAGCAGGAGTCAGACTTGGAGAATAGACTATATGGCCTCCAGGAATTTTCAGAGAAACCGAGCGTTCAGCACAATCAATCACAGCTGCATTTGCTATCAACCAATCCATGCCCAAGATAACATCAATGTCAGAATTGCCTAGAATAATTAAGGACACCGAGAACAAAGAGCCACCAGTCTCAATTTGGTTGCCGTGGCTGATTTTAGAAGCTGCCATTGTTGCTCCAGGAGAAAGGACCATTAACCGCTTAAGGAGAGGATCCATAGCTAACTCATTCTCATTTGCAAATTTGTGAGAAACAAAAGAATGCGATGCACCAGAATCAAACAAAACTCATGCAGGGACTGAGTTAACGGAAAGCATACCCATCACAACTCCAGGTGCATGCTCAGCTTGAGCGGCGTTGACACAGTTGGCACGAGCAACCGTAGACCCGGGCTTGGTGTTGATGTTGAGAGCCCGAGGTGGTGGTGCACGAACCATAGGAGAGCTTGCCGCAGGTCTTGGAGGTGGTGGAGGAAGAGCTTTGTTGTTCAAAGGACAGTTCCAGTGTTGATGCCCAGTGTTTCCACATGTGTAACAAGCACCAGGTGGACGTGGAGCAACGTAGCCAGGGACTCCGCCAGGCGCTCCAGGGTAGTTGTGGTTGTAGCCCCTGGGAGCAGCAGTGAGGAAGTTTGGTGGCCTTGCCGCGTAGCTTGAAGGTCTTGGTGGAGCCGGGAGCGACGGTGGGGTGTTAGGAACCCAGACACGACGCTTAGAAGGAGTTGACATAGCTGAAGAGCTTGCTTCATCGCGGTTGTGTTTCTTTGACTCCTCAAACACTTGCCTACTTGCTTCTTCCTGCAGGGTTGTATGTTGAAGTTCCAGAAAAGACGCCGGCCTTGCATGTGTGATTGCATATTTAATCGATGCATTGAGCCCTTGTCGGAACCTCTTTTGCTTCTTCTTGTCATCAGAGATCTCATCGCCACCATAACGAGAAAGGTTCATGAAGTTCCTGATGTAGGTATTGACATTGTCATTGCCCTGCTTGAGGTTGAGAAACACTTCCTTCATCCTCTCCATGACAATTTCTGACAGATACTGCTCTTTGAAAGCTCCAGTGAACTGTTCCCAAGTAGGCTGAAAACCAGTGCAGTTTGCCTTGAGGTAATTCTCCCACCACAGAGCTGCATCTCCCTTCAGAAGGTGAGTGGCACATTTTACCCATTCTTGCTCAGGAACATCAGCAGTCACCAGTAACCTTGACATCTCACACAACCAATCATCAGCATCAAGTGGTTGATCGGACACAACGAATTGACGTGGGTTGAACTTCAGGAAGCTTTTGATGTCTCCTCGCTTGGAAGGTGGAGGTAGCAGAACAAACTCATTCCTCCTGACACTTTCTTCAAAACGCTGCTGGTTCTGCTGCATTGCTGCCAAGGCATTGGCGATGCTTGACAACACGGCCCCCAGTTCAGGTTGTATGTCCTCCTCAGAACGGCGTGGTGGTGCCATCCTGTGATTGATATAAAACACAAGTCAGTACCATAATGGAGAATAATAATAATCCAAAATAGTACCAAGATGGAATTAACCAAGATTAAAGGATACAATTTACTAAGATGATATTAAAATATCAACAAAGTTCAAAGCACCTAGAAGATATTAAGCATATCGCACACGACTGAAAAGGAGTGTGGAAGCACAGATGTATCAAAGAAAATTTTTCCGCATTTTCGGCATTAAAATACCAATAGATGCACAAAATCACTTATCAGGTAGAGATTAGCAACTCCACATTCTGTGAAAGCATGCTGGAAGGAAGAACACCCTTAAGAAGATGGCACCGGTTAACAAGGAGTCAGATAGATCGCGCCGGTTTTTAAAAGCCTGTCAGTATGGAATGTACCAACAGTTGATAACCAAAGGCAGATTGTGATAACAAATTGGATGCAACATATAGACAAGGAATTACACACACACACACACACACACTTTCTATGGTACTACGGAAACCCAGAACACGTGAATCCTAGTTTGAATTTTAAGAAGAGGATTGAAAACGTTACACTTCCTTACCAGAAAAGGGTGGGTGGGTGGGTAAGAAGAAAAGTGGAAGCAGTCCTACTCTCGCGTTTTGTTTTTTCCTAGTATACATAGCTACCAAAAATATTTGCTAGACTGACAACGACCATTTGGCTGAGACCCTGAAGGGCGGGATGGCTCTGATACCAATTGTAACTACCTCGGTGAATTACGCTCTTAGTTACAAGCCTGGATGAGCGGAAATGGTTAAAATAGTACAGTGGGGCCAAATGCCACTCACAGGTAGACCTTTCGGCCGTCCTAACCATTTCCAAAACATCGGGACAAGAACGAGCAGCGTAATCGGCAGGCGAAGGGATCAACTACATACACAAATGAGTATGTATGCAAGCCACCATACAACAGTCCTCAGAGCCATTCCATCTAAAAGAAATAGAAATATTGCAACGCCATACGGCAAGATCCAAAATCCTAGATAGATATAATAGCTTAGGATATCTCCTCATACATCAAACATCAGAGTATCAGGCGGAAGCGGAAAACAAGATCCGATTACGGATAAGAAGCAAATCGGCATAAGATGCCCCATAAATAAACACATCCCGCCCACAGATCTCACGGATCCCCGTTCCCGGAATCACTACACCGAGTGATCGTTTCCCACATCGTTCATCTCCTCCACCCAGTATCCATCTTGCGAGTTTACCTGTTCATCTGAATCAAACAATTTATCGTGTGAGACCCTAGGGGTACTCAGCAAGTCTTTATGCCTCTAAAGGGGACACAACCTGGGGTGACGCAATTGAAGCAAAAGATAACACCTAACAATTCTATAGATACTCGCTAACCATCCGCCTAACCAAAGATAGACGGATGTCCGTGAATTAATAACAATAGTAATGACAGTAATATTAACAGATCCATCCTCCTCCTCGCTTACCAACGAGGAAGCGGACGAACAGCCCCCATCCGTTGGCAGTTTTATTATCCATTCCATGAGTGTTGCACTATTTACTAGGCAGGTACTTAGTCAAATTAAAAGCGGTACTTTAGTTATACTTGTCTATGATCGAGAAACTGTGCTCCAAGTCGTCCATAACCGCGGACACGGCTCTCAGAAAGATTTACCCTGCAGGGGTGCACAAATAGCAACACACACTCGATCAACCTCGGAAAAACCAAATCAAAACCCAACGAGGCATTCACGACAAAGCGATCACAGGATTCAGAAATGTTTCAGGGGGCCACCCCATTAGGCTACCCGCAACGAAGTTGGCCGGCTCCGAGACGGACCCAAGGTTTGCGTCAATGGCTGTAAACGACTGGGAACCCGAAAGTGTGACTGGGCTTGTCGATACCGCGAAAACACTCCGCATCCAAAACAGTACAGGTGCTCCTCGCACAATCTTAAATAAAGCAGTAAAGCATGGCATTTTATTTGTAATTTTAATCAACTCGAAATTTTAAAGTGCTCAAACATTATTTTGAATAGCATATTTGAATTCCTCACATTTTTATGATTCAAAAACATATATTACATGTTTAATTTGGAATTATATTTCACAAGTTATTTTAAAACAGATTTGAATTTGAATTTAAACAATTTTGAAAAAGGTTTTAATTAAACAGCAAGCAGAAACCATTTTGTACTCACACAGACCTAGCCACTGACACCGCCAAGTGGGTCCGGGCTGATCTGGCGGTAACAGGCGCAACGAAGGGTTTTCTGTACCGCGGCCTTAGCTAGCCCAGGTCGCTGACCGGTGGGTCCGTCGGTGGGGCCGGGCCCACATGACAGCGAGAGGGGAGGGTCAGCCACGTGTCGCGGCGAAGGGAGCGCGGGTTGAGGCTGGAAGAACTAGGGGGCTTAATTGCAAAACGGACGGAGAGGCTGACAGGTGGGGCTCGGTGTACCGCGGGTTGAGGCGAAAATAAAAAGGAGGGGCTATTTGCAAACGACCACCGGCCCGTACTGTTGTTCTTCTCTCTCTGACCCGCGGTCAGTTTCGTGCGTGACAGCGGAGCGCGGCGCGCGGGGAACTCGATCCGGGGACCTGGGGCTCGCGCGCGGAGGCGGTAACCAAAGCGGCGGTTGAGGGTTGGTGACATCAAGGTGGATGGGGGCTAGATATGCCGTTTGCGAGGCGCTACGCCGAGTGAACGCAGCGACCGCCGGCGTGCAGAGGGTGTTTGGTGTATGGTCCGGCGCGGCCAGACAACGACAGCGAAGAGGGGGTGTCTGGGAGGTACAGGGGCTCACCGCGGGCTCGACGGAGGGCTCGGATCGAGGCAGGGAGCTGCGGAGCGGGGAGGTTGCAGACGACCCGGAGCTAGGGTTTTGTGGCGGAGCGGCGAGGGTTCTCTCCGGTGAGCTGGGCCTTCTCCTCCTTACTGGCACGTACGGGGCGATGCAGAGGATGGTCCTCGTCCTTCCTCGACAACCACAGCTCCTCGCCACCGACTGCAAGAGGGGGGACGGTGGAGACCGATGGGTCGCCGGCCGGTGGAGAGAAAGGTAGTGGGGGAGGAGAGACGGTTGCGGCGCGAGGCCAGGGGTGGTTTGGTAAGGCAGAGGAAGGAGGGGGAGGGGATAAGGGCGAGCCTAGAGGGAGGCGATGCCGTGGGGGACGCGGCGGTGGGAAAAAGGTGGCTCGGCCACCTTTCCACCTCGCCCTCACGTGCTCGTCGTTGGGGACAGCAGAGGGGCTGCCAGTGGGCCTAGGGCGAGAGGAGGGACCGGCTCGGAGCTCGGGTCGTCGGGTGGGGCTGCTGTGGCAGGGAGAGAGAGCTAGAGAGAGAGCTAGGGAGATGGAGTAGGCTCGGGTTAGGGTTTTTGGTTAGGGGTAGGGCTTCGGCCTGGGGTAGGTTAGGGCTGGCAGTGAGGCTGCAGGGTGGGGCCGGCGTGAGGAAGAGAAGAGAGGGAAGGACTAGCTCGGGTTAGGTTAAATGGTGGCCTCGGGTTAGGTAGAGGGGTAGTCTTGGGTTAGGGTTTTGTTTAGGGTTAGAGAGAGGTGGCTGGGGTGTGGGCTACGGAGAGAGGGTGGCCAGGTGGGGCCAGGGAGAGAGGACACCTCGGCATGGTGAGAGGAGAGGGTGAGGTGAGAGAGGAAGATGGGTGTAACCACATGAGCATGAGCAAGCATGTGGGTAGGAGATGGTCATGGGGATGGTCTTGCATGGCACTACACAAGAGAGGTGGATGAGGTTTGATGGCACAAGGCAAGAAACAAAGCAAGGTAGAAAGGATTGAGAGAAAAAGAGAGATGAGAAGATGATCCACTCAAAAACAAATAAAACCAAAGGAGGACAAAAGATGGTGATGGTTGCATGGCCCATGCAAGTATTTATGCCATGTGTTAATCTTGTGAAAACAGAATAAAATCCCATGGCATTTATTATGTGCATCCTCAAAAGATGGAGTAAGGCCAAGCTAAGGAGTTATAGAATTAGATCCACCCAACCCACATGAGCTAGAATAAAAATCAAGAGAAAAAGACTTACAAGCTCATGGGTTATAGGAATGGTGGAAGTATAAGGTGGTGACAAGGAAAGGTGATGGAGTTGAATAAAAGATATGCCCCCAACTCAACTTGGGCATTTAAACAATATATCAAAAACCAAATACAATATCAAGAGGCAAATACAATTAACAATGCATATGAGAGAAGAACCAAATCAAAAGGGTTTTATATGATGCTCAAATGCAAGGTGGCATGATGACATGAGCATGATATAATTATGATGCAACAATTATATATAGGAAGTAGCCATTATCTTACTAGACCAAGTAGCATTACAATTGTTAGACAATTGGGATGCTACACATATGTAGGGACTACATGAGCCTTGGGTAACTTGTCGTCTTGGGAACCTAGCAGTTCAGCCACACTCACACCCACAGAGGCTGCCAACTTCACAACTTCTTCCATATCCTGCTGGGGTAGGTCTTTGGATAACACCCTGAGTGGTGGGATTGATTGTTTGGCCTGTTTCCCAAGCTGGGGAACGTCCCTCCTTTTCCCGCTTGCTTTTCTCCCGCTTGGATTGTTTGCACTTGGTTTGTTTGCACTTTTACTTGATTTTCTCTCGCTTGCACTTTTACTTGATTTTCTCTTCTTCACTTCCTTCTGAAGTGTGCGTAGATAGTCATCTAGCTTATGGTGTAACTCATATTGTGATTTTGTGTTCAGAAAACCAAGTGCATATGCTTTTTGCTTCTCGGTGTATACCGAGGCGAGCTCAGGTTTCTTCTTTTGAAAATGCGCATCACATTCGGCCTTTGTGATCGCTGCGTTGTCTTCTTCAGTACGATTGTAAGGTCTGATGGGAAGATTCTTATGAGGTACTCTTGAGAGGGGCGACATTTGTCGTTTTGGACTACTGCGTCGGTTAGTACTCATCCACGGGGCACGCTTCCTCTTATTGTCCTTAGTGGGCGGCAAAGACGGCTGACCCTGCGGCGGAGATCGAGATAGACTCGTGCTGTGGTGGCCGTAGTCATGAGGTGGGATTCTTGGAGGTGATGGAGGTGAAGGTGACATGCGACGACTCAGAGGCGGTGTTGGCCTTGGCGCCGATCCTGGAAGCTTGATGTTGTTCGTGTCCCATAGAATGATACCACCCAGTACTTCCCCGAGTGTCCTCTCACCTTCAAGTCCAGGGATGTCAAGCTCCATTGAGTGAAACCCCGTTGCGATTTCATCCACCCTGACTTTAGCATATCCAGTTGGAATCTCACGGCCATGCTAGCATGCGTCAGGTGAACAAGGTAAAGCACATCCGACCGCCACCTTCAGGGATATGTTCTTCACCTTTTGATGGAGCTCACAAGATATCTACTCTTTGATTCCATCCATGGGGTAGCCGGGACCACCATCTATCATCCGTGCATCATTAGACGGGACCGCTGATTCAGCCACACTACTTCTCCGCTGAGATGGGCTGGTGGTAATATCGAGTGCAAGATCTTGCAGGTGTGCTACTCCTCTAAGTTCGTCAATCTGTCATTGTTGGTTATCAATTCTTCCTAGAAACTGGTTGAACTTGTCTCCCTCCTCCTACTGCCACCTCTTTGCTCTCTCTCTCGGCTTCTATAAGTATCTTTGTCTTTGGGAAACCCCATCTCCCACATATAACTAGGGCCAAGGCCTCATACTCGTCCTCCGCGTTCATCATTCCCGAGGACCTTTGTCAGCAAGTCTTTCTCTCTATCGAGATGGAACTTTGTTTTCCCCTCTTTAATTTCTTTCACCACTCTCTGCCATGTCTCACGGGGTATCCTAATACCGTCACTGCAAATAAGGTCCCATGTATTATTGTTATACTCACTCCCATGCCCAAGGAACCAATTTCTTGCCCTCAAATCCCATTCTTCGCGTATTGGTTCTGGAGTGATCCCTTTAGCAAGTAGCTCACTGTCTTTAGCATCCCACTTTGGCATGGCAGTCTCGTAACCCCTGGCCCCAGGTGATGGTGATATTTCTTCTTCGCGGCATTTATCTTGTTTTTTCTGACTTTTACTTAGAAGGTTCTGACTGCTTGTACTTCACAAATGCATCCCAGTAAGGCTGCTGCTTCGTTAGATATCCTTCGAATTTTGGAGCAGTCTTCTTCTTCTGATACTTTTTCCATAAAGCTTTCTTCTAGTTCTTGAATAGTTTGGCCATCTTCATAAGAGTCCACTGCTTGACTTTCTTCCTCAATGCAGCTGTGTCGGCATCATCCTCATATTTTGGCAGAGTGAAATGTGCCATGAGGTCATTCCAAAGACCCTCTTTCTACCCGTCGGTGACATACTCACTCTCTTCCACCCCTTTGGTCTTATTCCACTCTTGAACCGTGATCGGGATAAGATCCCTAACCATAACTCCGCATTGTTGTACAAATACACTTTTAGCCTTTTGGGGTTCCAACGGTTCGCCCCGTGGTGATACCACCGTAACTGTATAACGTGTAGATGCGTCCAATTTTTTGGCCGGGCCTCGTTTGGAATATTTTTGCCCGATGTGGAGGCCTAAGAGAAGAAACATTCATTAATACATATATACAACTCAATTAATGCATCTACCGATCACCGGACTTCATATATATACCTCGTTGAACTTCGTTAAGGGTCCACCGGAGCCGTCGGCTTCGCCATCATTGGAGCCGTCGGCTTCTCCCTCAATTCTATCGACCTCCTCACCCTCACCGGAGGGGTTCAGATACATCGACCCAGGACTAAACGTCCCTTTTTAAAAAATTTGACTTCAAACTTCGTTTCCCGCCTTATTGCATACAATGTTATTAAATAAACCAGTATATATCAATATTATTAAGTCAAATAAAACTTACAATATTTTAGGGTTTAGGGTTAGGGTTTCGGGTTTAGGGTTTAGGGTTTCGTGTTTAGGGTTTCAGGTTTAGGGTTTAGGATTTAGGGTTTTGGGTTTAGGGTTTAGGGTTCTAGGGTTTATGGTTTAGGGTTTAGGGTTTAGGGTTCTAGGGTCTAACTATTAGAACTAGTAATAGGGACTAAAGATATTTCAGGGGCCTTTAGTCCCGGTTGGAGCCAATAACCAGGACTTAAGATATTTCCCATCCTTCTTAGAGGCGTCAAGCCATGTGTCATGCTTTCCCGCCATTTCCCTCCGCTTCCCGCCATATTTTCCCACCATTTCCCTCTATATCTAAGCCGAGCGCCATGGCCATTCACACATCCACAACTTCCCCTCTCACAATAATGGACACCACATACTGGGCCATTCTGACCCTAGAGGAGACCGAGGCACTGTGGGCCTCCAGCTACCCATGCCCGCCAGGCTACCGGCTGCCCGCCGACTGGATGCTGAGCGTTGGAAGTGTTCATGTCCCTCCTGTGCCTCAAGGTTCCGCTCGCCAGGCGGACATCATGAACCACTTCTACCTTGAGCTCACGCAGGAGCAGCGGATGGATCCCCATTGGGATCCCGACAACTACGACACCTAAAATGCCTTCTTCACTAACTGGCGGGAAAGGGAGCTCGCTAGGTATGAGGGTGACGGCCCGCCCCCATTAAACCACAACGAGGCCGGTCGCCGCCTGTGGTGGGCAAACCGGACTATCGTCGGTGTTATGCGCTACATCGCCCAGGGAGATCATCCTCGCTTGCGGTGCCCGCACTTTAACCCTCCACAAAGCCACAAGAAAGGTGTCGGTGGTGAAGGCCATGGGCTACGCGACATCATCATCCAGGAGCCTGCTCCCTCTCATGTCGTGAATCTGAGGCCGGAGTGGTAGGTACCCCTGGAATATGCCCTAGCTAGGCTTAGGATCCAACCGTGTGCGCCTAGCGACAACGACGATGATGACAAAGACGAAGACGACCCTAAAGCTGTGTACTATAGGGCTAGACATGAGAATGACTAAAGGGGGGCCTTTAGTCTCGATTCCATAGTCCCCGTTTTTTAATAATAATAAATGTCTTGAGTGTTAGTCCTGGTTTGTGGCTGGACCGACAGGACTAAAGGGGGACCCGGGACTAAAGGTCCTTTTTTAAATTTTTGACTACAAACTCTATTTCCTGCCTTATTGCATACGATCTAATAAAACTTACAATATTTTAGGGTTTACGATTAGGGTTTTGGGTTTAGGGTTTAGGGTTTATGGTTTAGGGTTTAGGGTTGGTCTCTCTACAACTTTCCTAAAGTCCTAGTTGGTTTCATGGCTTTCGGTCCAAATGACGAATGTTATATGCAGAATCACAAGATATTTTGTGATACTATGCCCATATTGTGCATGCATGTGCATCTTGGGATGGTGAACAATGTTCCAGGAGGAGGTTTTCCTTTTCGTCCACCAGAAAAGCCATTTTCCATTTTCCGAGCGCCAAAAACAGGGTGTTTTGTGAAGCAACCACCGAAATGCTATTTCAAAATGCTACCACCCCATTTTTAAAAAATACTAGAACACCTTACATGAAATATCTCCCAACCAGGAGATCACAAACATTTCCGTACTTCTCGGGTGAAAAAGACAAATGTCTGCCGAATCAGTAGGAAGTGGCTCCAGTTTGAACTATAGGTAAATGATCTAACACTCATGATTTTTTGAAAAAAAACATTTTTAGAGTCACAATATGATATTTCTTCAGATATCCAATGCAAGTTTTAACAAAGCTCATCCCCTATCTTCATGCCTGCTGTTTTGACCATAGTTTGAAATAGGAAATATTTGAAACGGGCATAATAAATTCAAAAATAGCCCGAACAATGTAAATCTTTCGCGTGGTGTCATATTATGTGACATAGTTACAAGGAAAAATACCAAACTTGGTATATTGATTATGTCTCAAAAAAACCTTCACAAAATGACCTATCATGTTCGAGGTTTCATGGCTTTCGGTCCAAATGACGAATGTTATATGCAGAATCACGATATAGTTTGTGATATTGTACCCATATTGTGCATGCATGTGCATCTTGGGATGGCGAACAATGTTGCAGGAGGAGGTTTTCCTTTTCATCCATCAGAAAAGCCATTTTCCATTTTCCGAGCACCAAAAACAGGTAGTTTTGTGAAGCAACCACCAAAATGCTGTTTCAAAATGCTACAACCCTATTTTTCAAAAATACTAAAACACCTTACATGGAATATCTCCCTAAAGGAGATATGCCCTAGAGGCAAATAATAAATAGGTTTTTATTGTCATATCTCAGTTAGTTTATAATAGTTTCATATTGTGCTATAACTGTGCCAAGTAGAAACATTGGTACAAGTGTGGTATGAAACAACCAAGTCCCTAGTAGCCTCTATTCATACTAGTTCGTTGGTCATGAGGATGATATGGGTTTCAAGATCATGGGCATTTATGCCAATTGACAACAGGATCATATCATTAGAGAATGATGTGATTGGACATTCCTCGAAGGATTGCAACACGATAAAGTCATATAGTCCATTGTTGCAACAGCTATACCTAGACTCCTTTTCCTTAGACCGCGAGCTCATATTACTCATTGTTTCCTAAGGCTGCTTAGACTGTATCAAGCGCCACTTGGTAATACAGTGGTTATAAAGGTGTACGTTGGGTATTCCGAAGGAACAGTAGATGACATGTGACTGCAAGACCGGGATTTGTTCACCCACATGACAGGTAAAGACACATACGACCGGCTTAGTGAGATTACATCCATAAATGTTGCAACATGTGACTCGGTCACGGGGATGTAATATCACGGTAACAAGAAAATAGAACTTGTTGTGAACGAGATTGAACAAGGTATGGGATACCAATGATCGGATCTCGGACAAGTCGTATCGACAAACAAAAGGAAGAGGATGCTACATTTAGCGGTTCAAACAACATTGTCATCAGGAATGCATAGGGGTCACATGGATATCCCTAGTCCCTCTGTTGATCATTGATTTAGATCTTGTCTAGAGCATTCCCGAGCCATGAGAGGATACACTTAAGGGTACAATGAGAGCGATCATTCGTAAGACGGAATCACAGTAGAGAAAGAGAAAGATGGAATCGTTCCGCAGAGAAATCCGAAGTTGTTCAGAGAAAGAATAAAGGAAAAGACCCGGAAAAGTGTTTTCAGATAAATGAGAATTTGAATATATATTTATTATATGTTAATTATGAATTAATATATTCTAAATAATATTTATATTAAGATTTATAAAGGCGACTTTTATATTAGGCCAAATCCCGGAGGGAAATAATCTAGAATAAAAGATGTAGAAAAATAAAGGGAAAAAAAGAAAAGGAAAAACTGGCAGCTGCCGCTGTGGGCCAGGCGGCCCACTAAGGGTGGGCGCTGACAGACAGTCGGCCGCGGGGGCGACAGATAACTGTGCACCGCGCAGGGTCGCCAGCGGGCCGCTGCTGTTGGCCGGCCCATCTGGGCGACACGCAGCAGGGCGAGCTGGGCCGCGGGGGGAGCAGCCGGCCCACCCGGGCGCTAGCCGCCGCCGCCTGCTGGGCCACTGGGATGCTAAGGCCCACCCGGGGTTGGCTCTGCCTCGTGGCGAGCTAGGCCACCGATGTGGCGCCAGGTCCACCTGACTGGCTGCTGTTAGCTGGCTGCCCCTTTTTTCTTTTATTAGCTATTTTTTATTTTGTCTATTGGGCTGAGTTGATTCGGCCCAATCGGCCAGGACGAAAATTCCAGTAATTTTCCTTTGACTATTAGTCCCACATGGCTAATCCAATGGGGAGGGCACACCCCCTCCGCCTATATAAAGGGGTGTCCATGGGTGGGATTAAACACACAACTTGAGAAGTCCTTTGGTTGACTTTCTCCCTCCCTCTCTCTATACCTTGTGACCATGGCCCCAAGTCTGGGATGTGCGATCAAGGCACACCTGCAGTACGCTGTTGTGCTGTAGGGATTCCTAGCCGGATATCAACTTCCGCACTCCCGGCGGGATCGGGGAGCCGGAGGACTCATCGTGCACCAGATGTGTACGAAGACACGAGGTGAAACACATAGGGTGCTTAAATATCGTGAGCCGAAGCTGTTGCACGATGAAGATGAAGAAGGAGCAAGGGGTGACGTGCGAGGAGCTTTGCGATCTTGAGGTCGGCTACGAGTACGACTACTTCAACCACGTTCCTCGTGGAACGTTAACCGCGTACGGTCTATAAGGGTATGTATTCTATACGCATTGGTCGTTACTGCATTACTACATAGATAGATCCTAGGCAGTTTTAGGGGTTCCATCGTAGGAAAAATTTTGTTTTTTGCTGCAATCCCCTTCACTTCCAACCGGGAGATCTCAAACCTTTTCGTACTTTCCGGGTGAAAAAGACAAATGTTTGCCGAATCGGTGGGAAGTGGGTCTGGTTTGAACTATAGGTACATGATCTAACGCTCATGATTTTTTGAAAAAATCATTTTTAGACTCACAATATGATGTTTCTTCAGAGTCCAATGCAAGTTTTAACGAGGCTCATCCCATATCTTCATGGCCGCCATAAAAGGTTTAATACATTATTACCAAACTTGGCTCATCCTCTATCTTCAGAACAATGTTGCATAGATTTATTACATAAAAGGTTTAATACATTATTACACATCACCAACATCCCTATCAAGTGTTGTGGTTTTCTTCTACGCCGTAGCCATGGAGAATCTTCATCATCTAACATGATGCTTGGGTCAGTTTTCAGTTTGAAGGGCGGAATTTCATGAAACTTATTATAATCTTCTGACATGTCTATCTTTTCATCCACTCCCACGATTATTCTTTTTCCTGAAAGAACTATGTGGTACTTTGGATCATCGGACGATGTATTCTTTTGATGATTTATTTTCTTGGTTTGGTAGACATGTCCTTCACATAGAAAACCTGATCCACATCGTTGGCTAGGACGAATGGTTTGTCCATGTATGCAATATTTTTGAGATCCACTGTTGTCATGTCGTACTTTTGGTCTACATGTACCCCGCCTCCTATCAGCTTGCCCCATTTGCACCGAAACAAAGGGACCTTAAAATTAGGTCCATAGTCAAGTTCTCATATCTCCTCTATATACCCATAATATGTGTCCTTTTGCCCATTGTTATTTTATGCATCAAAGCGGACACCACTGTTTGGTTGGTGCTCTTTTTATCTTGGACGGTCGTGTAAAATGTATTCCCATTTATCTCATACCCTTGGAAAGTACATATAGTCGAAGATGGTAACATGGCCAACAAGTACAGTTGATCTCCAACAGTGGTGTTATTCATGAGATGTGTCTGCAACCAACTGCCGAAAGTCTTCTCGTGTTCCCCTTTAATCTAGGAGTCAGGCTTCCCGGGTTTTTTGGAGCATAGAATATTCTCATGTTTCTCGATATACGGAGCCACCATGATGGATTGTGTAGAACTATGTAGTGTGCTTGACTGAAAGAATGCTCGTCCCTACATACCATTGATTTTCTTCCTAGTGTGCCTTTTCTAGTCAGCCTCCCCTCATACCGAGATTCAGGAACACCAATCGGCTTAAGGTCAGGAAGAAAGTCAACACAAAACTCAATGACCTCCTATGTTCCATAGCCCTTGGAGATGCTTCCTTCTAGCCTAGCATGGTTATTAACATATTTATTTAAGACTCCCATGAACCTCTCGAAGGGGAACATATTATGTAGAAACACGGAACCGAGAATTCTAATCTCTTTGACTAGGTGAACTAGGAAGTGCATCATAATATAGAAGAAGGATGGCGGGAACAACAACTCGAAGCTGACTAGACATTGGACCACATCAATCTATAACCCTGATAGACTTTCTAGATGGATTACCTTCTGAGAAATTACATTAAGGAATGCACATACCTTCACAATGGCTAGTCGAACATTTTCTGGTAGTATTCCCCTCAATGCAACCGAAAGCAATTGCGTCATAAGCTTGTGGCAGTCATGAGACTTTAGGTTTTGGAATTTTTTCTCTTTCATATTTTGTATTCCCTTTCGACGAGAAGCCAGATGGGACCTTGATACTAAAAAGGACTTCAAAAAAAATTCCTTCTCTTGTTTGGTAAGAGTATAGCTGGTAGGCCCTTGAAACTTCCCTAGATACATGTCGTCTTGTCCTTTATGATGTTTCTGGTCCTCCCGTTCCGCCGGGGTATCTTTTGACTTCCCATACAAGCCTAGGAAGCCTAGAATATTCACGCAAAGATTCTTCATCAGGTGCATCACGTTGATTGCAGAGCGGACCTCATGCACTTCCCAATAGGGTAGCTCCCAAAATATATATTTCTTCTTCCACATGGGTGCGTGTCCGTCGGTGTCTTTAGGAACAGGTTGTCCTCCAGGATCCTTTCCAAAGAGTACATTTAAATCCTTAACCATACCAAATACATCAGCACCAGTACGGGGGACAGGCTTCGTCCGGGTTTTTGCCTTGCCATTGAAATGCTTGCCTTTTTTACTTAAGGGATGCTTGGGCAGAAGAAAACGATGATTGTATGGGTACACATTCTTCCTAAATTTATCCAGATATATACTTTCAGTCTCATCTAAACAGTGCGTGCATGCATTGTATCCTTTGTTCGTCTGTCCTGAAATGTTACTAAGAGCATACCAATCATTAATGGTTACGAACAGCAATGCCTATAGGTAAAATTCCTGTTGTTTATGCTCATCCCACACACGTACACCTGGTTTGGCCCACAACTATAAAAGTTCATCAACTAATGGCCTTAGGTACACATCAATGTCGTTACCGGGTTGCTTTGGGCCTTGGATGAGCACTGGCATCATAATGAACTTCCGCTTCATGTACAACCAAGGAGGAAGGTTGTAGATACATAGAGTCACGGGCCCGATGTTGTGACTGCACCTCTATTCCCCAAAAGGATTCATGCCATCGGTACTTAGACCAAACCATAAGTTCCTTGCATCACCAACAAAGTCTGGGAAGTCTCTCTCGATTTTTCTCCATTGCTGACCATCAGCGGGGTGCCTCAATATCCCATCTTTCTTATGGTCTTCCATGTGCCATCACAACAACTTGGCATGCTCTTTTTTCTTGAACAAATGTTTCAGCCGTGGTATTATAGGAGCATACCACATCACCTTGGCAGGAACCCTCTTCCTGGGTGGCTCGCCCTCAACATCACCAGGATCATCTTTTCTGATCTTATACCGCAATGCAGTGCATACCGGGCATTTATCCATATTCTCGTACTTCTCACCGCGGTAGAGGATGCAGTCATTAGGGCATGCATGTATCTTTTGCACGTCTAATCCTAGAGGGCAGACATGCTTCTTTGCTTTGTACGTACTGTGGGCAATTCGTTCTTTCTTGGAAGCATCTTCTTTATTAGTATCAGCAACTTTTCAAATCCCGAGTCAGTCACACCGGTCTCTGCCTTCCACTTCAGCAATTCCAGTGTGCTACCCAGCTTCTTCTGGCCATCTTCACAAGTTGGGTACAACAATTTTTTGTGGTCCAATAACATCTGCTTGAACCGCAACCTCTCCTTTTTTGTGTCGCAACCTTGCTTTGCATCAGAAATGACCCGACCAAGATCATCATCGGGCTCATCGGGTGCCTGTTCTTCACCTCCTTCTTCTTCATTTTCTTCCATTGCGATATCATCGTATTTAGGGAACATAGTTCAGTAATTGTCATCATCGTTCTCTTCTTCATCGCCATCTTCCATCATAGCCCCTCTTTCTCCGTGCTTGGTCCAAACATTATAGCCGGACATGAAACCAGACCGAAGCAGGTGGCTTTGAATGACTCTCGAGGAGGTGTGAGCATGCTCATTCCGACATTCAACACATGGACAACACATAAAACCATCCTGCCGCTTGTGCGCCTCGGCCACAAGGAGAAAAACCACACGCCTTCTCTGTAAGTGTCAGAGCGTCGGTCACCATACATCCTTGGATGGCTCATCTACATCATACAACCATATATATCAAAAGCAATCACGATGCTAAAATTAGGACCACGCGGTCTAAACGAGAAAATAGTTGCTAACTTTTTAGGACACTTGGAAACAAAGAGGAGAAAGCTTAAGTGTGTCTCGGGCACCTCATATCATGTTTGTCTTGTGTGAACTCAAGTGGCATAGCTCTCACAGGCATTTCATCGAACACCTCTAGTGCATAAGAGAAAAAACCTAGCACAAACTATGCCACACCTTCCCCCCATGAAAAATAGAGGAGAGTTGTGCCATATATATAGGGCCAGCCCATTTGTCCCGGTTTGAGATACGAACCGGGAGTTATGGGTGTGCCAGGACCTCGTAGCAGGGCCCAAATCTATTAGTCCCGGTTTGTATATCAAATCGGGACAAATGGTCTCTTACAGGCCGGGACAAATGATTTCGGGGGTTTCGGGCCCTCCGGTTTAGACCATTAGTCCCAGTCCCAGCCACGGCCGGGACTAATGGCCCGAACCAAAGGCCCCTTTTCTACTAGTGAGGGGGCGTCTGGCATCGGCGGAAAGGGAGGCTTCCGGCGATGGAGGCAAGAGGGCAGGTCCTGGCAGGACGGCGGCAACACGGAAGGTTGCTTGGTGGCAGTGCGGTAGGTCTTCTGGCAGCAGAGGCCCGAGCGGTGGGGTACCGCTGGCACGCATATGTTTAAGTCTCGGTGGACGCCGCCCATGAGTTGAAGTCTTGGTGAATGGCTGCACTACAACTGCGGCCTAGCACCCTGAGAGAGAAAGAAGAAAAAGAGATATGAGGGAGATAAGAAGACGCGAGGGAAGAAATTAGCACACCTATAGGGAATTTGAAGGATGGGATGATGTTAGGATGATCTCCTCCTGAGTGGGCACAACAACCTACCAGCCCTTAGATCCGCGCGGGGGCACCCAACCAACTATGGTTGGTGGGACCCTATTACCTACGCTATATAAAGAGGTGGGGGCCGACGGCCAGCAATACGAGGTTCTTCGTGGAACCTCACACCCCACCGACAAACCCTACTAATCTAGCGAATGTAGTAGTAACGGGAAGTTCCACCGTCGTTGCCTAGCCCACACCCTACTCTCGCCGTCGCTCGCCACCATGGCCAACTCGTCGGGCTCATCGAGCCAAGGACAAGGTACACACCTCCCTCTCCCGATCTATCTCCCTCTGTCTCTAGCTATACTGATGCAAGTTTGATCAATAGAAAAGGTTCATACCCGGTTAGATCTACCCTAGTAGGATCCTAGAGAGTCAACATTGGTATTAGAGCACTCTAGGTTTGTAGATCTTCCTCAGGTACCAAGAAAATCAGAGAACAGCTCGATCTTGAATCGAAAACAGAAATAATCATTACCCTAACCCTAGATGCAATGCAAACAGAGAACCCGACCCTTGTTTATCACCCTGCAAACATAAAAAGTTCATTTTTGCAAATAGAAATCAACACCGGTTGTCACCGGAAAAGGGCGCCGCCATCTGCGCTACTTGACGGCGGTGCGCACAACCTTAGGTGCACGCACATGCCAGCAAGTGGGGCAGGGGGCGCTGCCAGCCTCTTTGTCTCGATCTCGCCTTATCGCAGGGTTCTTGGGGGTGTAAAACAAAAGGTCAAAAGCATAGGGGAGGGGCTCCTCGTTGTCGGCAAAGTGCCAGGCCGTGCTGCCTCCTCACCAAGCAACAGAAAACCTCACCCTCCGCCAGAGCACGAGCTAGAGAGTCAAGGGGAGAGGAATAAAAGAATGGGGCTAGGGTTGCCATCGGGCTGGGGCGAGCTGGTTTTGACCCCGCGAAGTGAGCGATCATTCGTTCGATGGAGATTGGCTGGATCGTACGACCAGGAGCGGCCTCGCGTGCATGCGATGCGGGCTATGGGGCGGCGCCGGGCCGTTGGGCCATTTCCAGGGTCACGGGCAAGTGCTCGGGAAGCCGTAGGCGACGCGCACGGCAGCACTCTCATAGGGAGAAGTGCGTAGCAGCAGACCGCGGCCGACCGTGCGCCGTTTCTGGCCGAGGAAGGGCGTTGCGCGTACATGAGCCGGTTTTTCTTTTACAGAAGCCCTTTTTTGACAGGTTTTGCTCATTTTTTGACGATTTTTGGTTAAGATTTTCCTATTCAAGCTGAACTAATGATAGGTTTGTTTTAGGAAATAGAATAGTATAAAGTATTGCTTCTAAAAAGTATAAGTTTATGAATTTTATTCATTTTTTCCGCTGCGAATAGTTCAAAAGTGCCTTTTAAATTCAAATAGAAGAAAAGAGAAATTAAAAGAGGATGTTAAATTGTTTATTCTAGTTATGATCCTGTTACTTTTTCTGACCAATGTCGTTAATAGGAAACTGGCATTGTGGCCCAGTATTTAATGTCGGGCGAGTCTCAGCAAAACGGAGTAGATGAAAGGCGTAACTGTACACTTATGGACATGGTTCACAGTATGATGAGTTACTCCATCTTACCATTGGGATTGTGGATGGAGGCATTAACGACCGCCATTCACATTCTTAATAGAGTACCAAGCAAGTCGGTGCCCAAAACACCATACGAGTTGTGGATAGGAAGAGTTCCCTCTCTACATCACTTGAGGGTAATGATGTTGTTTTAGGGATCTATTGCAAATCCTAGTATTTTCATCTAACATCAAAAAGGGATTGAAATAACAATTTATGATCCCTATAGTTTTGTGTGTTAGATAACAATTCCATGGACTATTTAATTTTGTATTGAGTGTTGCAAATTTCCCCCCAAAAGAGCTTGATAACCCCCAAGTGCAGGGAATCACCGTAGGACAATTCGATAAGTATTTGACTGTTGAACCCACGAGAAGATGAAGGTAAACTATCTATTCTCTAAAGTCCTATAACCCACTTATATTGCCTGCTATGCAAAGCTAGGATCTAAAGTGTGTGCGTGTGGTTGTTTTTGGTATTAACTAGAAAACAATAAAGTAGTTGAAATAAATACTATAAGTAAAATAATATAAATGAAGTGGATCTAGTGGAGTGGATATGGATAATCTATGGGAGTAAATGTTTAGGAAAATTGCTATTTTATTCATTTGGTTGTCACAATTAGTGAAGCACATATATAGTCTTTTTATTGTTTCTTCTAGGAGGATCCATAACTAGGTGTAGCCATTTATATGAGCAAATACACCACTAGTGATTAATCCCAAGGCCAATTAAGAAAAAAACAAGGGAATATTAAGACATAAAGTCCAACCACCGTATTTAGATCTAAGGTCCCCATGATATCCCTATTGATTAACCATGAATTAATACTACATATATTTCTAATACTTGGGATTCGGCTTCTGTCAACTCCGTCTATCCCTCATCCTATCAACATGCAATGGTGACAACCTTGTGAATCCCCCAACATATGTGTGCACTCATATGTTAGTTCATCAATATCATCATATAAGATAACATATACTTGTATGCAACCAAAACAAACTAGATCACAATTGGCATAACAATTCGCTACTCAAACATCAACATAGTCATACAATAGATCATGCAAAAATAATATATTGCATCATACATCATGTTTTCCAAGAGATTACAGTGGGGGTGATGGGATCTTGTAGTAGATGGTGATGGATATGAGCCTCCCCATGGGGGAGAGGCGGCACCGGCGGCAGCGCAAGGCAGCGGCGCCCCGACGACCTCCTAGGGGCGACGGCTTCCCTTGGGGGCAGTGGCCCCTTAGCCCTTCTTCTTCCTTGGAGATAGTGCAGAAATGGAGAAGCTTATACCCCTCTTTGGGGGCTGCCAAGGAGGGGAAATTTCGTGGGTTGATGCCTTCAAAAGTAGGGTTTCCTCTCAATATATAGTGGTGGAGATGCAATCTTGGCATAAGATGGATGCCCCTTGGATTCAAGGACTCTTGAGCATCTCTAAAACCTTCCTAGGAGTACCCTCTATACTTAATGAGTCATTAAAATTGTGGTTGGGCCGAAATCATCAAAGATGGAAGGAGTTTCAGTCAACCACGACACATATTTTCAGAGTCCCGAAATTGCTTCTGTCCTCTGCAGTAATATGGCTATAAAAATTGTATACAGACTATGATTGGGGCGAATTTTATGCCTAAATTGTTGCGCAAAAAATTCCCCACAACTTTCCTTCCTACATTTGTTCCATTAGATGTCATCTTCGGGGTCGTTTCTGGCAATCTTCAAAAAGAGTTCTGCAGGGACAGATTTCAGGAATTTTCAGATTTCTCCATAATGCATAGTTTCATTCCATATTTGTGTATTTTCTACACAACAAAGTATAAAACAAGAACTTGTACACTTTTTTCAACTATTAGTAGGTTAGTCGCAATAAATATAATAATGTTGCAAAAAAATAATGATTCTGAAGCAATAAACGACAAGGCAAATACAGCAAAACAGAAGTTCTTCGGGCGGATTATCCGCCCCTGGCTAGAGCCATATTATCTGCCCTTGCCTCGATCAATAGGGGATCCAATGCGCGATACTCTGATTGGGGGCAGAGAATTCCCCGGATTGTCCGACCAGGGCCGAAGTTTTTGCCCTGGCCGGATAACCCGCCCCTCCGAGGGGGGTAGATTATCCATTCCCCAGAGATTTATCAATGGACCAACCGGCGCGGATATCAGATTGGGGATGGATATTTGGCCTAGTTTATTTGTTCCAGGCCGGATTTTTGTGCCCGGTCGGATTATCCGGCCCCTGCTTAGGCCAGATTATCCGGCCCCAGTTTTCTCCAACGGTAGCTTTTTGGGAGGGGGTACATATATCCCATCTGATCCTCATTCCAAACTCTCTCGGATCCAGCAAAAAAGCTAAGCCCTGTGCAAACCGATTCTGCACGAGATCTCCACTTTCAACCACCCGAAGGCTTTGATCTTTGGGGCTTCAAAAGAGGAGGCATTGATCTACATCATTACCAATCAAGATCTTCACATCCTCTCCCATTCATTTGGGGGAATTTTGATTTAGTGTTTTTTTTGAATTTCTAGATCTCAGTTTCATTACTTGATCACTTGTTTTATTGTGGCATCATGTTTTCATCACGGGAGCCTCCAATTCAGTTATGGATTTATGCCCCAGTAGCGTTATAGAGGCACCAGTTCAAGCCAGTTGTGGCGAGATCCATCGAAGAATAGGGTGAGGCCTATTGTGACATGGTGGTCTTAGTACCACCCACCCCTCCAACACAGATGTACTTCCCTTAACAAGGAACTAACTGCGATAAAATAAATCCCGTATCTCCGTATGCTCCAGTATGGTTACCTTGTCCCCCTCACCACCTTTACTCGCTTAGTAGCTAGGTTGGCATATAGGGAAATTCACCTTAGCTTCATATCTAGAGAATTTACCTCTGTGTTAAGCCTAAGTTTGAAAAAGAATTAAAAATTGGAATAGCACCTATTCACCCCCCTCTAGGTGCCCATACGATCCATTTTAGTTTGGAAATTATCGCTTAACAGGTTATCATTATCATTAGGATTAGAGATCAAAAGGCAAACACTCAATTTGGAAATAAGAAACCATCTCAAGTTCGTGGAAACAATGTCATATGAGTTATGGCATGTTCGAGTTTCTAGAGATTTCGACAATATCGAAGTCATGGCGAATAAATAAGTATTTGTAGTGTATTCTTCAGAAACTATCAATACATCTTCCAAACTAAAACCAAAGGCAAAACTTTTATTGCCCAAACATGGTACTTTCTCGAGAAAATATTTTATAATAGAAGATGTTAATGGAAGAAAGTGAAATTTCAAGCAAGGTATTTGACCTTACCTACAAATGAGGAGTGGGGCAACGGAATATGTTCTATGAGCTGAACTATATAATTAGAGGAGAAACTAATGATAAATATCATGACATTTTAACTAACACTTTTACTGAAGACAGTAGGATTTAAGAATATACTCTGCATGTTTCAGAATTATATTGTTGATTTACTTTTCATGTTATTAAAACATGACATACGTACAAACTAAGAAAAATCATGATGGACCTAAGTTACATTTAAGGTCGCAAAGTGAATGTTACTTGATCTTATTAAGTAAATATTGTTTACTTAATATTCTCAAAAACTACAAAGTCACAAGTAAGAAATGAAACCGAATGGAGGACTTAAAAAGCTCGATTTGTCATAAAACATGTTTTGACAAATTCAATGAAAATTGACTATGATATGTAGTGATTCTCAAAGTCTATTGGATTTACACCAACAATTACTCCAGTTTGGTAACTGAAAGTAAGGTTATCAAAACTCTTCAATATCAAGATTAAAAGACATGGTTTTAATTGATACAACAAGCAGTTTTTGGAAAACCTCGTGATTGTCAGTGTCTCGTAGTAGGAGAACTCTCGAATTTATAAATGATAAATTAATTTTGGAAACTACCAAAATATCGAGAAGTCTTGTATTTGGATAATTTTGAGTGGGGGCTGAGTGGAATCTTAATATCATATGTATATGACATTTTTAGTGGGAGCATGGCAACATTCACATATACGTGACTGACATATAATGAACGATGCAATAGTTAGTTAAGTACTCTAAGAATGAAATTTAAACAACAACAAAATATTAAACATTGAAATCTATCAAGATAGGTTGACTCATTTAATGAACATTATTGTCGAAATGTACTGGTTTAGATTCTGAATAGTTCAGAATAGAACAAGAAAAGAAAGTGGTTCTTACTTGTGAGACTAGGAGAAACATTGAGTTAATCTTAGCATTACAACATGGTTAGAAGGAAGAAAAGAGATGTGTTATATATCCTATGCGTCGGTCATAGATTCTTCCATATAACCACATTGTATACTTGACGTAATGTGACCCATGTTTCTGGTTAGTAGAACAAGTTCTTAGTTGTAAGAACATGCTACCAAAATGATTCTTGAATTAATCACTGAACCAAAGTTAAGTTTATCGTTATATGAGGATAAAGGTTATGCATCACTATTGCAATTAATGTATTGTTGATTAGGTTCTACATAGATATAGAAGTATGTGGCTAGTATAAATTGTTTTTGCTAAATAAGTTCAACTTTTGCTAAGTGTGTTCCTGAGTTTACATGACAATATTGAAAGTTCAATTGACTGATCGACCATCATTGTATTATCTAGATAACAAAAGTCTAACTCTATCACCAAAGCAAATACTTCGGTAACATTATATGATAATGGTGTAAATATCAAAATTAGATGACATTAACGATTTGCAAAGAACATAAGGATCTGGTAAAACAGATCATAGAAAGGAAGGTTTCTCCATAAGCAAGAATAATCAAGAAACACATACGTGATATGGGTTTATGATTAGTAACAATGCAACTAGATTATTTGTACTCTAGTGCAAGTGAGAGACTGAAGGAGATATGCCCTAGGCAAATAATAAAGGGTGTTTATTATCATGTCTCATTAGTTCATAATAGTTTTGTATCATGCTATAACTATGTCAATCTGAAACATTGATACACGTGGGGTATGTAAACAAACCAATAGTACCTAGTAGCTGATGTCTACGCACGCTTCTATTCTTGTAGATAGTGTTGGGCCTGCAAGGGCAGAGGTTTGTAGAACAGCAGCAAGTTTCCCTTAAGTGGATCACCCAAGGTTTATCGAACTCAGGGAGGAAGTGGTCAAAGGTATCCCTCTCAAGCAACCCTGCAATCAAGATACAAGAATTCTCTTGTGTCCCCAACACACCCAATACACTTGTCAGGTGTATAGATGCACTAGTTCGGCGAAGAGATAGTAAAATACAAGTAATATGGATGATTATAAGTGGTAATTGCAATCTGAAATAAGAGTGGCAGCAAGCAAACATGTAACATGACTGATTGTAAATGGTGTTTCAATGCTTAGAAACATGGCCTAGGGATCATACTTTCACTAGTGGACACTCTCATATAAATATCTTCTCTTCATTATGCTACCCTGAACTACTCTCCGGTTGGACAATGTAGGGCTATAACAGCACACCTTAAAGTTTGCATTCCCCATCTATATAACCCCTCGCTGTCACCTTGAGTGCTAGCTGGTTCCAACAAACACCACAATCTCATAGAGACATCCAACTCAAACTATACTCATGATAAGTATTTATGTAACCTTAGCCAAAGTGCCACACGGTGTGCACACTGTCAATTTCACACACATGGGGATAAGCATAGATTAATTAAAGCACTTGAGTAGCAGAATAGATCGTAGATTACAAAGCTCATGATCTTAATAAGATCACGCATATATATATAGACAGAGAGATGAACACATAGCTACTTGTAGAGCCCTTAGCCTCGAGAGAGAACTACTCCCTCCTCATCATGGGAGTCAACAACGACGATGGTGATGGCGGTGGAGTCGATGGAGATGGATCCGGGGGCTCTTCCCCATCCCGACAGGGTGCCGAAACAGAGACTTCGGTCCCCTGAATCTCCTCTTCGGTGGCGGCGATGTTGCAGAACTTTTCGTGGAATTCTGATATGGTATTTATGGTTTTCGTCCTGGGGGAATATAGGCAAAGAGGTGATGCCAGAGGTGGGCCAGGGTGACCCACGCCACCCTAGGGTGTGCCTGCCTCCTGAATCCCCTCTGTCTCCCCTTTGGACTCTGTGTCGCATCAGAAAAAATAGGAACTTCAACTTTTGTTTCGTCCAATTCCAAGAATATTTCTTTTCTGGCTTTTCTGAAACCAAAAACAGCAGAAAACAGGCAACTGGCACTACGGCATCTTGTTAATAGGTTAGTTCCAGAAAATGTATAAAAATACCTCAAAGTGTAATCAAAACATAAGAAAGTTGATATAAAACAAGCATGGAGCATAAAAAATTATAGATACGTTTATGACGTATCAAGCGTCCTCAAGCTTAACTCCTGCTCGTCCTCGAGTAGGTAAGTGATAAAAAGAATAAATTTTGAGGTGACATGCACCATCACAATCTTTATCAAGGTATTTGTAAATCATTGATGGCTGGGATCAAAGTACTCTAACATGAACATAAAAGACAAAGTTCTAACAATAAGACATAGCAACTATGTTGTAACTTGAAAAGGGTACAAAACAAAATATTCATGAATAACAATGCATTAAAAGATGTTTGTTTGTTTCACATATAGAAAACATAATAAGAATGGTATTCAGCTTGTCCCTCATGGTATAGCAAAACATAAATGCATAGGACACCTTCAAAGTTCATAAGGGTGACTAGATACAAGTAATTTAAGAACAAGCAGTATCACAAATATGAATCAATCAACAAGTTTTGGGACAATGCACATTAAACTAAGAATGGTCACTATGCTCTCTCAATTGGTGCATAAAGATAGAAGATGGAGACTCAACATAAAAGTAAAAAGAAAGGCGCTTCATAAGAGGGAAGCAGGGATTTCGAGTTTCATAAAGAGCTTCCAAAAATTATGGTACTTATTAGCTTTCAGCTCTCATTACCCCTATCATAAACATCTTTAGGTGATTAAGGTTAAAGTGAACAAATATGAGGATATGCTTGACAAGTTATAAGTCGAAAATCTCATGCCCCTTGCCTATGAGTACCGGACCTCATGCTACTCAACTTTAGTCACAAGTAAGTTCTTGTCATTGTAAGTACATGTGTATCATGGAGAACCGCCAACGGGATACCCCTTGCCCCATGATACAGGAGCTATCCCATATCAAAATGACAAGGCAATAGACAATAAGCATCTCAACAATCTTTTTATTTGCTATTTGCATAGGTTTTTATTGAGGATGCTTCACAGAATGCTCTGTATGGTTATGCTGCAAGTTTCCACCATAATTAGGCATGGCTTAGGCTAGCCACCTAGGCGTTTATCTAACACATATACAAACTCCATGACCTTACAAGTTCCCCTTTTATTTCACACCGCTAGGATCCATAAACAAACGAACATGATATCAACTGAATAATAAGTGCAATGTTGAAAGTGTTCCCCATGACATCATGGTTCTGCTAATTCTCAACTTATAAAGTGCAATCATATACGCAACATAGATGGACGCAATGGTTCAAGTTTATTAAGTGCAAGAAAGTAAAGTGTGTCAACAAGTTCGTGAGAGCTTTAATCACTAATTTTCACATAACAAGTTTAATTTGGAAGGTAGATAAAAGCATGAATATACTTGGAATGGTGTAACACACCATGCATAGGAATTTATAGTGGACTCTATGGAACAAATTGGTTTTCTTGGGGGTTGGATGCATGAGTGGAACTCATACTTGGTACATGTGGAGGCTAGCAGAAGACTGGGAGTGACCAACTAAGAGAGCACTAATGGCCATAATCATGCAAAGCGACAAAACATTATTAATTAAAGCATAAAGTGATATTACCAGTCAAAAAAACTAAATGATCGTAGAGGCTAAGGTGACTGGTTCATAGTCTTAACATGGTGTAAGCATGTGCCAAGTCAACCAAAATAAAGCACCGAAGGAGAATACCACAATATTATGATTTTGTATGCTAAAACAACGCATGATTCTTTCAAGGCACATTATGCAATCTCAATTGTTTGGAATAAGTCATGCTACAACAATAATAACTAAGCATAAAGTCAAAGGAATATCAAACATGACATCATAAAGTCTAAGTCACAGTCAAAACAAGCTTCCTTTTGTACCACTATAAGCATGAAACTTCCTATTCTTTTCCAATACCAATCGAAAAATAAAGCTAAACGCAGTGCTAGCAAAGGAGAACACTCACAGAACAATAAGAGTGAAAACTAGAGTGTTCTAGGCAATGAATAATGGGCTGTGTCTATCTCCAAAAGAAGTGTGTTAGGATCCAACCAACTTATTGCGGCAAATAAAACAAAATAAAACTAAAAACAAAGATGCTCCAAGAACAAAACATAGTGCATAAGGTAATAAAAGTAAAGTGTCTTGAAAGAAGACCTTAGATTCTTGATGAAGAAGGGGATGCCTTGGGCATCCCGAAGCTTTGATGCTTTTACTTCTTGAATATTTCTTGGGGTGACATGGGTGGTATCCCCAAGCTTGAGATTTTGTCCATACTTCATCTCATCACATCATTCTCTCCCTACACTTGAAAACTTCCTTCATACAAAACTTCACACAATCTTCATTAGCAACATTAGTGTATTCAAAATAATAAGTCTTTGGGTTTAGTTTCAACACAAGTAAAACTTCCATTAAAACACAAGATACTATAGCAATTCCTTACACAAGATACTTCCATTAGAACTTCAGCTTTTGTTTCGTCTAATTCCGAGAATATTTCTTTTCTGGCTTTTCTGAAACCAAAAACAGTAGAAAACAGGCAACTAGCACTGCGGCATCTATAAAAATACCTCAAAGTGTAAACAAAACATAAGAAATTTGATATAAAAAAAGCATGGAGCATCAAAAATTATAGATACGTTTATGACGTATCAGTAGCCTCTATACAACTAGTTCATTGGGCAACTGATGATCAAGGTTTCCTAATCATGGTGCATTTATGCCAGTTGACAATCAAGTTATATCATTGGTGAATGATATGATGTACATTACCCATATAAGTATTGCAACACGATCAAGTCACAAAGTTCACATTGCAATAGTTAGAAACAAAGTATCCTAATCTGTATACCATGATATCTAGTTTAATCACTATCACCCGTCGCTGATTTGACTACATCAACCATCACACCATAGAAGGGTGATCATAAAGGTGTATGTTGGGTATTCTAGAGGGGCATGTTGAGGTGCATGTATCAAGATCGGAATATGTTCTCCTATGTGATGGGAAGATACACATGGTCCAATCAATGAGATTACATCCATAAATGTTGCGCAACATGTGACTAGGTCACGGGGATGGAATATCACAAAATAAGTAAAACAACACTTATCATTAATGAGATTGAACAAGGTATAATGATACCAATGGTCAGGTCTCAGACAAGTCGATTATCGAAGTAAAAAAGGGAATTGGACTCAACGTTTATGGTTCAAACAACAATAGACGTCACGGAATGCACATGGGTCATTATGGGCATCTCGGTCCTGCTATTGATCATTGAATGCAGAGATCCCAAGCATAAGATCTACTTCTGCACTCACTATAGGGATCAATGAGCCGGAGGCCATCATCGTACACCGGACGTGTGCAAAACCATGGAGGTGCAGCCACTAGTGGCACCAGGGTTGTCATGCAAGGACCTGAGGTGACCGTCGAGGAGCTTCATGACCTTGAGGTCATCTACGGCTCGGCTACTTCATCCATGTTCCCCTCGGAACATTAAGTGCTTTTGGTCTTCAAGGGTATGTTACCAAAACCTTCTGCATTACAACATTACTCATAGATTGATCCTGGCATTGGGTGTTGTGTTAGTCATGAAAAAATTGTGTTTTCTACTACCAAACCCCTTCATGGCTACGGCGCTATGAGATGTACGCCTCTAGCGGCTATAATAGCGACGCGTTTGAAAATGATGCATTTTGCTGAGGTGTGAAGAGAGAGGATCCTATGAGGGACGAAGTGGATCATGGGGGAGAAACGTGCAATCGAAGGAGTGGATAAGAGTGAGCGAGTCTATCATGGACATCCTATCTGCGCAAGAACACGAGCATTAGATGGTAGGCGCGGACTTTTGCAGATGGTAGGTTAGGCTGTAGGTGGATGCGATAATGCACGAGTGGTATGGTAGGTCATAGGGCATGTGCGAAAACCCACGCGATGCATTTTCTCATAGCAAATTTGTGGATTATCAAGCTTCCAAGTAGAACGGAGTGCATTTTCGTAGCAGCAAAATTTGGCCCACGGGAATCTTTTTGCTGGCATCAAATTCCACATCATTTATCACCAAGCATGGTTCTTCCCGTGTACAATGACAGTGGGCCCATGCCGCACACGTGGTCCACCGTATAGCGACTAAGGGTCGGACGCGAGCATGGAAGGCGTTCACGGTAGGGAATCTCGTGCTCTGGACCTTAGTAGGTCCCGCCTTCTGAATAGCAGGGCTCCGTTGCCACGATGCCAATTGTCCTTTTCTGCATCCATACCACGACCGAAAAGAATCGGGACTACGTGGATAGCAGATTTATAATCAAGCTATTATTTGCTCCTGATGTGTGAAAGGGAAATATGCCCTTATCCATTATTTTCGTTAATGATTACACCGAAGCTGAAGTGCGGACTAATGTTACCAACTAGTATTTACATAGGTTCAGTCTACAGGTGATGATGATATGTGGTGTGGGACTCCCCATTCGCTACTCAAGAAAAGAGCCGATGTTTTTGTTCTATTTTTCTCTCCCTTTCATCTGAATCTAATAGGAAACACCACACTATTAAGAGGGGTAGTCTCGATGAGATATTTGGGGATGCCTTTCTACCATATACACATCCTATCACCATATATCCATCACACCCACAAGATAAGAGACTTTAGTCAAAAAAACATGCATGTTTGGGGTTCCTGCCAAACCGGCGGTCAATCTAGCACCACCGAACGTGGCTCTTTGGGCCACCGGGTTGAAAAACCCTCATACTGAAATGGTATACTAACAACCAGTTTGATGGAGTGCCGGTTCATCCGACCCCGTGCGAGTTCACTTTGGCTCAGGTTCCGGCTCAGCGACTTTGTCGCTGGTTTGTGTGGTACAAAGTCCGGCGATGTTGGACTTGGTGCCGGTTTGTTCGCGTTTGCCTCCAAGTGTCTACTTTTCCTCTTGGACTATACATAGCCCTTTATTCTCCATTGAGAGGTTAGGTGATTTATTTCAGATTCTATCTTTGATATCTCTCTCCATTGTTGAAACACCAAAAGCATGAGGATCTCCCATTCTACCCAACCAAAGCCAAATTTGTCATTGAATTGAAGACAAGTACGCCATGAGGGGGTCCTCGGGGCATTGTAATATGTGGGGTGTGAAACATACGGTCATCCAGGATGGTGAGCACACAAGCTTACCCAGGTTCGAATCTGCCTACGGTGACGGATCCTACTCCTGCTAGCAATCTAGTAATACGGCAGAGCCAAAAGTACAAATTATAAGAGAGGTTTCGTCTGTGCGAGTTGAGGTTGTTGTGATTGGTTGCCCTAAAGACCAATCTTTAGGATGGCTTATATAGTCATCTGGTCCTAGGGTTACAGGAGAGTCCTATTCGGCTATGATACAGAGTCGGTTACATCGTACATATTGGACTACAAGTATTCCTACAGGCCTAAGTCGGTAAGTCTTTTGGGCCTTTCATAGCTAGATGGGTTTCCAACTTCTCTCCCTGACTAGGCCGCCCATGAAGTATAGATCTAACCCGAAGTGGGCCACCCTGGCCAGCGAATCACAATGGGTATACCTGGAAAGTATATCCCGAACAGTAGCCCCTGGAAGCCTCCAAGATCCAAAGTCGGATTCCATCGTCTAGCTTGATTCTTCTTCAGTTGTAGAATCTTGAACGGTTCCTGAAACTCCAAAACAAAAGGTAGGATCTGAGTCTCAAAAATGATTCAGACCTTTTAATATCTTATAATTATTTCCATACTTGATTTCAAACTAATCCAAAACTTGCTCTGTGGCACAACCTAACGTTAGTCCAGGTCTAGTCTTGTCAGTGATAAATATTCTATCAGTGTGACCGTTGGTGGTCCACAATGCACGGAACCGAGGCATCGTTTCAATGCATGCATAGAAATCGAGGCAGCATATCCTTCACGGGGAAGCTGTCCTACTCGTTCCGCAATGCGTGGTGTGATGTTTGCGAGTTTGCACTAATCTTGGTGCAGATGAGGTTATAAGAGGTAAAATCTCCTCATTTTTCTCCAATATGTGCCCTTGTCCTCCTTCTCCCTGAGAAAAGCCACCGCCTGATCTTCCCTTCTCTCTACCCCTAATTCCAACAGCACCGCCCACCCAAGGTCATTCCTCCGGCGAGAAGGCTAAAGCATCAAGCTCTGGAGGCGCACCATCGTCAGTGGTGGTGGAGGATAAAAAGTACCGCAGGGTCTGGATCCCCTGTGTACTGGATGATGAGAAGCTCTAAGGCATCAAGGAGGAAGGTATTCTCCGCACTAGCGAGTGGAGGGGCGGCTTCGGCGAGCTTCTTCCTACTCCCCACGATTACCAGCGGGTTCACTTCGGGACCCATCTGGATTGAGGTTTGAGATTTTCGACGTTGGAGTTTTTCTCTGAGGTACTTTCCTATTACGGCGTGCAGCTCCATAATCTTCCTCCAAATTCTATTCTTGAGCTAAGCGCCCATGCCTCCCTTCGCGAGGGTTATCTGGAATAAAACCGAGTCTTACTTTGTTCTAGTACTATTTTAATACTAGGAAAAATTCTATCACTGCCGGTGTTCCATAAAATACCGGAACCCTTAGCTTAGTCCTTAGGAGAGACCGAGTCTACCCAAAGGTCATAGCTAGTGAATCAGTGAAGAGGTGGCCATCCACCTTTTTCTATCATAAGGATAAGCTGGCTCCCGTCAAGCCAGAAAGCTTGCCGGTTTTCATCGATGGTGCCGCCACCCACCAAGAATCTTGGGATGCACAAGCGTCGACTCTTTCGAAGACTTGATCCACACGATGAGGCGTATTGAGTTTTTGATGAAGCATAAAGGACTAGGGGGATCTGACTTAGTCCATTGTTGGCTAGCTCATTGGATTCAATCTTGCAACATCGTGGGGATCGTCTATTGCACAAGATCACCAATAACAAGAAGGACATCCTGAGAGTGAGCTGACTCTTGATTCCGTCCAAGGAATACGAGACCCGGGTCAAGTGGCTGATCAAGGAGCATTAAACCGGAGAATTCTGGAGATCTCCATGGACATGTTCACAATAGAGAACCCCTTGAACCCCATAAGATTTTTGACTGACCCATCTTGTACTTTGTTTGTCTGTATATATATTTTATTTGCAATGTTGAGATATTCTAACTTTCAGCTTGCTGACCTCCTCGAATTAGATCTAGCTCCTCTCGAGGGATATCCACCAGCTCGAATTAGAGCTAGCTCCTCTCGAGGGATATCCACCAGAGGATCCAATTCCTCAGGAGGATGAAGAACTTGAAGTGCTGCCAGAAACGCTCACCCAGAAGCGTAAAACTACAGTTGTCTCGGCTGGCCCACAAACAATGTCAGTCATTAAGAAGTAAGTTCTTCCATCAGACTTTGTATTTTTTTCTCATATTCTTTCTAGGTCATAATGATCTTAATCCATTACTTCCTAGAGCTAAATCATTGATTAAAGGAAAGGGAAAGTCGGGGTAAGACTTTGCGCCAGCAGAAGTTAACTTTGGTTTCACCCACTTTTGCGCCTCCGACTCCTAACCCAACCTCATCGTAAATGTTGGAGGACATTCCGTCTCCGCACACTGAGGATATTGTGGCTTAAACTAAAGAGCCAGTGAACATTGGTTCACAAATCGATGACAGCATTGGTGACTCGAAAACTGATAAGGGTGAACCTCTAAGGGTAATGATCACTTAGTCGAAGTCTTTGCAGAAAACCTTCTGCAGAATCCAGGTGTCGCCAAACTTGGCCTTACTTAGAAGAGCGCAGAAGAAATCCAAAATCTATCCCTCCATTGCATGGAGACCAGAAATATTTCGGTTGAAGAAGAGGGTCAAGAAGCTAAAGACGTGAAGCTTGTCGATCTGCTAGAGCAAGTTCGTCTTCGTGACAAGAAATTAAAGGTTGGTTGATACATTGCAAATGTATCTATCATTTTTGATGTTCCATGCTTGGTTTTATCTACTTTCTTGTGTTTTGTCCACACTTTGAAGTACTTTTCATATGATTTCTTGGACTAACCTATTAACAAGAGCCACAGTGCTAGCTGCCTGTTTTCTGCTGTTTTTGGTTCTAGGAAGTCAGAAAATGAATATTCTCGGAATTGGATGGGACAAAAGCCAAAGTCGCTATTTTTTCGGAAGACATCTAGAGCCAGAATACGTGACAGAGAGGTGTTGGGGCCTGGCCGCGCGGCCAAGCCTGGCCCGTGCTAGGGGGTGGTCTGGCCGACCCCAACACCCCCTCGGCCTCTCCTTCCGCCTATAAGATGCCTCCGATACCAAAACCCTAAGGACCCGATCAAAATTCCACGAAAGAGTATGTAGCCACCGTCATCTCCATCCCTAGATCGGGAGGGATCTGAAGCTCTTCCCGACACCCTACCGGAGAGGGGAATTCACCCTGGAGGCCTTCTTCATCATCATGCAAGCCTCTGGTGTGATGTGTGAGTAGTTCATCTCTAGACTACGGGTCCATGTAGTAGCTAGATGGCTGGTTCTCCTCCTTTGTGCTTTCATGTCTAGATCTTGTGAGCTCCGTTCATGATCAAGATCATCTATTTGTAATTCTGCATGTTGTGTTTGTGGGGATCCGATGGATATTGAGATGCTATTTCAGATTGATTATTGATTCTATCATGTCTTTGTTATTTGTGATCTTGCATGCTTTCCGTTGTTAGTAGCTATCTTGGCCAAGTAGATGCTAGCAACTCCAAGAGTTAGTATTTATGCTCGATAGTGGGTTCATGCCTCTGGTAATCGGGGAAGTGACAGAAATCTCTAAGGTACTAGATGTGCCGTTGCTACTAGGGAGAAAACAACAATCCTTTGTTCATAGAACAATCGTATTGTTTACATTACACGCAATTCATAAAGCAATAATCTATTGCTTGCAACTTAATACTGGAGGGGGTTCGAATGAGAACCTGAAGGTGGATTATTAGTCATAGATGCAGTTGGATGGCGGTCTATGTATAATGTTGTAATGCCCAATCAAGTCTCAAAGGAGTCAAGATGATTAGTATATGCTTGTATGCTTTCTCGATGTTTGTCAATTGCCCCGCTGTAATTTGTTCACCCAACATGTTATATATCTTAAGGAGAGCCACCTCTAGTGAACTATGGACCCCGGTCCTTTCTTTTACATACAATCTACAAACTGTTTACTGCTTTGTGTTTACTTTTTGCAAACTATTATTTCCTTCCATTCGATACATTTAATCCTTTGTTTTCAGCAAAACCGGTGAGATTGATAACCTCATCGCAAGTTGGGGACAGAGTTCTGTGGTTGTGTTGTGCAGGTCTACACGTTGCTGCTGGCACCAGTAGTGCGCCCTGCCAAAGTTCAGCTAGCTACACCTTTGGGGTGTTTCCTTGCTCCTACTGGATTGATAACCTTGGTTTCATAACTGAGGGAAACTTACTGCTATGCTCATCATACCTTCCACTTGGGGTTCCCTAATGAGCTCGTTAATACACGAGTCAGCACCGGTGTAGTTCCGCCTCCACCTGTCATCCCTTTAACTCTAGCCAAGAAGGTTTCTGCTGAAGTCAACAGCAGTCTCAGCAAATTGCAACATGAGCATTTCGTAAGTCATTTTTCGACTCCTTTTACTCTATTTATATCATATCCTCTAGCCCCCAAGCATGAAGTTGGATAGAACTAGAAATCCGAGTATATGCTTTTATAGGATGCCAAAGAACGAAGTAGTGTAGCCCCCAAGGCTCGTGCTAAAATTTGGTTAAAAATAGCAGCCCGAGTCTTAGTAGCCATCTGACTCTGTTTATCATTCTGACTTACAGAAAGTTAATGTTTACAACTAGGAATTGTTGAAGAACATCTGTAACAAGCGGAAAGAGGTCAAGGCTCTCCAAATTGAAAATCCTCATCTTAAAGTTGATAAGGATGAAGCCGAAAGTAAGCTTTCTGGCTATCTCTTCTCGAATTTTTATGTTTTAGCCATATTATGAATTTCGACTAACTTTTTCTTCCTTACTCCAGGTTTGCTGACTCAATCCTTCAAACTCGTGGAGGAAGCTGAAAACTTCAGAGCTTTGGAATCCAAGAATGTTGGTTTGTGAGATAAACTTAAAAAATTGCAAGAGGACCATGAACGCAGTGTCAATAATATCCTTGAATCTAGCAACATGGCCACTAAAGAACGCGACCAGATCATTGCTGTAGAGATAAAGAAATCTAGGATTTGAAAGCAGAGATGGATAGGCGGAAGGATACCACTCAAGCCCTATGGGATGAACTCCAGAGTCTACGAGAGGAAAAGGTCAAAGTAGACGAAACTATCTTTGGTATGTTTACTGCCATTCCTTCTCCTTTTTTTGGATTTTTCGAATTTTTTGTCAGATCTTGCTAATATTACTCCATTCTCAAGGCCTCTCAACCTCCTAGATTCATCTTTGTCTGAGCCACGCACCAGCCTACTTGTCGCAGTCGGAGATTTACTTCATGATTTCCGCCAATCTCTTGAAGAGATTGGTGAGACGGTTAATCTCTCTGACTTAAGAAAATTGTCTTCCTTTGAGATGCATGACAAAGTGAAGGATATCCCATAGTTGGTCAAGGATTGCAAAATATCCTACACCCACACAGTGGCGCATAATGCCCTCACCATGGTAATGAGCCACCATAGAAACATGGAAATCTAGCAAGTTACCAAGGTTTATTAGACTTTTGATGAAGATGGCAAGCTTCAGAATGTTGGCGAGATCTAGGATTCTTGTGCTAGATATGCTTGCCGTGTAGCTGATGCAACCAACTACGAGAAGCCATTTTTCAAATCCGTCGAAGTGCCTCCAATCCCCCCAACCGAAGATGATGAACTTCTCGATGACGGCGACAAAGAGACAGAATCTGATGTCCTCATGTCAGAGAAATATCAGGGTGACTTGGGCGGTAACACCAGTGGGCCCGCAAATCCTTCCCCCGCAACATGAAATTTGCAAGAAAACTCTACATTATTCTGAAACATGCTTGATGTAATGGGTAAACTTATTTATTTTGTGGTGTTGCTATGTAAGAACAGTTGCTTTACTCTTAGCACGTATGTTTTTATTTTGTGCTTGAAAAATACTTAAGCACTTTTTGTTCATACTTATTATTTATCTATCTTTCTACCTCGTCCCTTTCGTGAGCCAGCAAACCTTTAGCACAAAAACTTTCTAGAGCAACGGAGCTCAATTGCTAAACCAGTTTAAACCTAAAATCAAAGCTGGCCTCCAGTACCAACAAATCACTACTCGAAAAATACCCCCGTCCAGCAATCAGACAAAAATCAAAATGTAAACAGAAAATGAGACTTACACCCAAAGGTAGCTTTTATTTAAAATCAGAAATCTAACTAGAAAAAACATGAGCATAAAGTACATTCAAGTATCCTCGTATTTTCGACTATGACATGTTCGGAAATAAGATGGTACTTAAAAACTTCTTAGAAAAAACATTAAGGGGACCAATACTTTATTTTACTTTGAACATGTACATTGATATGATTACAAACAAAGAAATTTAAAGAATAAAAGGGACGTAGCTGAGCAATATTCCTTGGCTGTTCTATCTCATCCGGGTTTGTACTACCGCCAACCCTCTTCCTTTTCTTAGTAGCAGGTCTTTCTTTGTCCGGCCTCATGTCTGTTAGGTAGTATGAACCATTGTGAAATACTCTACTAACCATAAAGGGCCCTTCCCATATTGGGGAAAGTTTGTGCATTCTTTTTTGCACTAGTCGGAGAACTAGATCGCCTTTTGTGAAAGATCAATTTTTGACTCTCTGACTATGATACTTGCGTAACTTCTGCTGATAGGCTATAGATCTCTGCTCAGCAATGGTGTGAACTTCCTCGAGTACATCGAGTGCATCTTGTCGAGAAACTTTGGCATCTTCTTTGACGTACGCATCGACTTAGGGAGAAAGATGGATAAGATCACTCGGAAGAACTACCTCTGCACTGTAGACAAAGAAGAAAGGTGTATATCCGGTTGACCTATTAGGAGTAGTTCGTAAACTCCATACAACAGACGGCAATTCGTCCGCCCAAGTCCTCGCAGCACGCTGAAGTGGTGCTTCGAACCTAGGACGGAGGCCTTGAAGAATTAGTCCATTAGCCCTTTCGACTTGTCCATTGGCTTGTGGATGTGCGACCAATGCAATGTTGAGATGGATCCCTTGATCTTCACAAAACTCGGCAAGTTATCCCATTGAAAAGTTTCTCTTGTTGCCTGTAATAGTACTGTGCGGATAACCGAATCAGATTATGATGTCCTCGATGAATATTTTGGCTGTAGCTCCATCACAACTTGTGATGGGTTTAGCCTCAATCTATTTCGTAAATTTATCCAACATCACAAGTAGGTGAGTAAATCCAGTTGCAGCCTGTTTAAATGGTCCTACCATGTCAAGCCCCTAGACCGCCAAAGGCCATGTAATCGGAATTATTCGCAGCTGATCAGCAGGAACATGGGCTTGCCTGGCGTATTTTTGGCAGCCTTTGCATGTCTTGACCAGTTTGTCGACATCTGACTTAGCTACAAGCCAGAAAATCCGTGTCGAAAAGCTTTTGCCACTAAAGATTTGGTTGCGGCGTGATGTCCGCATTTGCCTTCATGGATTTCCCTTAGATTTCCACTCCTTCTTCCGGAGAAACACACCATTGAAAACCCCCAGATACACTCCACTTATAGAGCTCAACACTGATTACTGTGTAGGATTTCACTCGTTGGATAATCTGTCGGCTCAGAACTTCATCTTCGGGTAATTTTCCTTCTACCAAGAATTCGAGGTAGGGTTTTGTCCAGCTAGAATTACAACCAGAATTGTTATGAGCGGTGATTCGGATTTGGTTGGATACTCCTCATCAACTCTTGTGATAGAGGGAACTCTGAGGTGCTCCAAAAAAGGACCACCCGGGACCTTTTTCCGTGTAGAGCCAATTCTTGATAGTGCATCTGCTTCCTCATTTTCTATTCAAGGAATGTGTTAAACTTCAAAACCTTTGAACGATTTTGCTAGTTCATCCATGACAACTTGATATGCTTCCATGTGCTTATTTTCCCTATAGATACAAGATACTTGTTGAGCAACTAAATCTGAGTCTCCGTAGCACATGAGTCCGTGAATGGCGATGTCTTTTGCAATTCGAATTTCATGCAACGGGGCTTCATATTCGGCAATGGTATTTGTCGTTGTCAAGTGAATTTGCAACACATAGAATAATGTGTCTCCTTGGGGTGATTTGAGTACCACCCCAGCCCCCGAGCGCTTTCGACCCATCAATGCAGGGTCCAATATTCCGACTCTGGGACATTCATGTTTTCTACCATCTCCGTCCAATCAGCAATGAAATTGGAAAGTATTTGGGACTTTATCGATGTACATGTTTATACTCAATGTCAAAAGCTACTATCTCAATTCCCCACTTAGCGACGCGTCATGTGGCATCGTTGTTGTTGATTATGTCTCTCATGGGAGCTGTGCTCACCACGGTAATCTTGTGCTCTTGAAAATAGTGTTGTAGCTTTCTGGATGCGAAGAACACACCATAGGCTAACTTTTGGTAATGAGGATACCGTTGTTTTGATTCTGTCAGGACCTCGCTGAGGTAGTAAGTTAGATGTTGCACCAGGTATTCGTGTTTTTATTCCGGTTGTTCCACCACCATTACGATGTTGATGAATCTGTTTGTCGCAGCCATGTAGAGCAACATAGGTTCCTAAGGTTCCGATGTTGCGAGGATTGGGGCAGATGAAAGTACGACTTTGAAGTCTTGGAGCGCAGCTTCAGCTTCGTCGGTCCAGATGAATTTCTTGGTCTTATTCAAGAGCCTGTATAGTGGTGCGGCTCTTTCACCTAGCCAGCTTATGAACTGACTAACCGTAGTGATGCAGCTAGTGAGACGTTGTGCGTCTATGCCTCTCTGAGACACGATGAAACCTAACAATTTTCTGGCTAGTATCCCGAAGAATACCTTCTTCGGGTTGAGCATTATGTTGTATTTTTGTAGATTCGTGAATGTTTCCTCTAAGTCAGAAATTAGGGTTTCCTTCTTTTTGGACATCACATCTATATCATCCATGTATGCATGTACATTGTGTCTGATTTGATCATGGAGGCAACACTGCATAGTGCACTGGTACGTAGCTCCTGCATTTTTTAGCACGAAAGGCATCGTTATGTAGCAGAAGGTTCTGAAAGGGTGATGAACAAAGTATTTAATTTGCCTGATTCCTTCATGCGTATTTGGTGATAACCGGAATATGCATTGATAAAGCACATGAGTTCCAAGCTCGTTGTTGAGTCGATCACTTGATCGATTCTAGGCAAAGCGAACAGATCTTTGGGGCAAGCCTTGTTCAAGGTAGTATAATCAACACACATTCTTAAATCAGTAGTGTCCTTTTTAGGGACCACTACAAGATTGGCCGACCACTCTGTGTGGATGACCTCTTCGATAAATCTGGCTAACTCTAACCGGGCTAGCTCCTTAGCTATAGCTTTGCGCTTTTCATCGCCGAAACATCATAAGGACTATTTGACGGGTTTAGCATTAGGATACACGTTTAAAGAGTGCTTGGCAAGTTCCCTAGGTACACCGGTCATGTCAGAAGGTTGCCACACAAAGATATCTTTAGTAGCTTCAAGGAACTCGACAAGCGTGCTTTCCTATGCATGGTCTAAGCCTTAGCCTACCTGTGTCACCTTGGAGGGATCATCGTCGTCCTTTAGCGGTGTTGTCTTCATCTCTTACCATGCCTTGAACTCCGGAGTCGGCTTCATCATCTCCTTCTTCGTTGTGGGCATCTCGGATGGCTCAATGTTCTTCTTGATCTCCTAGTACTCCTCGGCATGCAATACGACTTCAGCAAAGGTGGCAGCTCCATCCTTGCATTCTCGTGCTTTCTTTGGGTTTCCCCGGATTGTGATGAATCCATTGGGACGTGGAATTTTTAGCATGTTATAGATATAACAAGGGAGAGCCATGAATGTCCAGTAGGCCGGACGCCCAAAGATAGCATGGTATGCTCTCTTGAATGACACCACTTCAAAAGACAGTGGCTCAGCCCGATAATTATTTGGCGTTCCAAAAGTAACATCCACAGTAATGTCTCCCAGAGAGTTTGCTTGTCTTCTAGGGGCAACTCCATGGAAAATCAAGCTGCTATAATTCAGCTATGTTTCCGATATCTTCATACGGTGCAGTGTTTCAACATAGAGGATGTTGATGCTACTATCACCGTCCATGAGAGTCTTGGAGAACCCATAGCCGTCGATCAGCAGATTGATGACCAGAGCGTACTTTCCTCGCCTATGTGGTTTAAGCAGATGGTCACTTCGGTCAAAGGTAATTGTTACTTCTGACCAGTCCAGAAACTGGGGGACAGCCAGAACAATTGCGTTGAGCTCATGCAACACTGCCTTTTTGACCTTACCAGTTTGGGATCCTAGGAAGCAGACATAGGTGTCTTTCTTGGTTGGGTAAGTCTTCTTACCCTCCGACTTGGGATTTAAAGTGTCTGTCTCCTCCATGTCGGAATCATCCTTGGACTCCTTCTCTTTCTGAGAATTTTTATTTCCTTTTTGTTGCTTGGCTCTATAGCCAGCGGATTCGTCTTTCTTGATGTCATCATTAAAACTACACTCAATATTTGTGTGGGACGAGCCCCCGTTGGCATTCGGGTGATGCATGCACGGATTATTGGCAATGTTGGCCCAAGAGTAGGTTTTACTAGGTTGCTACTCTCCTCTACCTTGGACCCGGGAAGTTTTGTGGCCTTGTCCCCGGCCGCTTCCACGCCCTCCTCGCCCTCTAGATCCGAAAGTTGTGTTAACACCTGCTGTTTCTAGATTGTGTTTTTCCTCCAAGGTGTTTTTGCACTTCTGGGCCTGCTGCTGCTTCGGTTTTTTAGCTGACTGTGGTATGGCTAGGGCATTCAATAGTCCCTCTGAATCATCGTCGGCATCTACATATTTTCTTGCCATTTCTATCATTTCTCCCAAGTCAATGACTTTGTCGCACTTTAGCCGATGACGCAGTAATCCGACTGGGAGCCCTACAATGAAAGCTTCAATCGTGGTATGGTCGTATACTCCCTCGCAGGAGTTCTTCATGTCGATCCATCATCCAAGGTAGTCTTGGCAAGTTTCTCCGGCCTTCTAGGTGCAACGCTGCAGATCTCTGACCATGCAGGCCTCCTGTATGTGCCTTCGAAATTCCGAAAGAATGCACTTTGCATATCATACCAGTTGTGAATTGTATTCTCCAGGAGTTCATTGAGCCATGATCGAGCCGTCTTCTGCAGCATCAGTGGGAGATACCAGACTACGACCAAGTTGTTTCCTCCTTCGGTGATGCAGCAAGCCTAGAAGAAACCCTAGAGCTAGGTGTCTACCCGAGCCACACTGTCATATGGTTGAATGTGCCTTGAGATAGCAAATCACTCTGCAAATTTTGTTTGTCAGATCGGTGGCTCAAATCACTTTGGACCCACGTATATGATGTCTGACTCGTAGCACTGTGCCTCTAAGTTTGAGTTGATCTGGTGCTTGGCGTCACTTGGTGACAGGGAGCACCGTCTCGGATGTTCGTTGTGGTTGTGGTGCCATGGAGCCAGGTCTCTACTTCCCCCACCACCTCCTTCGCCCCATGGAGGGTGCCAACTATCATCGGATTGAAGACAAGGACGCCATGAGGGGGTCCTCGGGGCATTGGAAAATGTGGGGTGTGAAACATACGATCATTCGGGACGGTGAGCACACAAGCTTACTAGGTTCGAAACAGCCTATGGTGGACAGATCCTACTCCTGCTAGCAATCTAGTTATACGGCAGAGCTGAAAGTACAGATTACAAGAGAGGTTTCGCCTATGCGAGTTGAGGTTGATGTGATTGGTTTCCCTAAAGGTCGATCCCTAGGACGGATTATATACTCATTTGGTCCTAGGGATACATGGTAGTCCGATCCGGCTACAATACAGACTCGGTTACATAGTACATCTTGGACTACAAGTATTCCTACAGGCCTAAGTCGCTAAGTCTTCTGGGCATTCTCGTAACCGGATGGGTTTCCAATTCTCTCCCTGACTAGGCCACCCGTGAAGCATAGCTCTAACCCGAAGTAGGCCACCCTGTTCAGCGAATCATAGTGGGTATACCCGGAAAGTATATCCCCAATAAAATCACTTTGGTATAAAGCAAGAGGAGGTCCTGATCTATGTTTACACCAAGCCAAAGTTCATTCCCCCTTAAGTTCATCAAGTTTGCTTGTTACTCTTGGTTTTTGTGGGAAACCCTAGGCGGCTAGGGTCGCTCGGAGACATTTGTCTTGTGATTTTCCCGTGGAGAGTTTGTGAGGGTTTGGAGACTACCTCGAAGTCTATCACAAGTGAGTGTGTTATTCCTTCATTGTTATAGGCTCAGAGATAAGGTGCCCTTTGTGGCTTGCAGAAATCCTTCGTGGAATGTCATACCTCTCCAAACGTGACGTAGCTCCCCCAAGGGAGTGAACACGAGAATACATCTCCATTTCCGCATGCTTCTGTTATCCCTAAACCGAATCTCTTACTTGTGATATTTACTTTTTGATAGCCTTAGTGCTTGAAGTATCTTGTATCATCATCTAGGTTTCCTTACCTAGTTTGCATTTAGGCACACTTATATTCCGCAAAGCCTAAAACTTGCAAATTATTATAAAGAAATTTGTAGAAACCTATTCACCCCTCTAGGTTAACCATCTTACCCTTTCAATTGGTATGAGAGCCTAGGGATCTTTTAAGGGCTTTACCTCCTAAGAGAAAAGATGGTTTTCTTCGATGATGAGGAGGGAAAGACCTATTCGGTCAAGGAGCTTCGTGAAATCCTTGCCACCGACACTCGTGAAAATGCTAAGGTATATTCTGACCTACTTGCTTGAAGAAGTTTCCTAGAAGGATGTTTTAAGGGGATTGGCGAGGGGGGCCTTTTTAGTGGTCCTTTATCACCTCATGGGAGGCCATTGGACACATAAAAGGAGCATGTTGGCGATTCCTCTCATGAGGGTGATCCTTCTAAATTTCCAGGCCTCCTAATAAATTTCCTTATATATTTCCTAAGCAAAAGACATCATGCCTCACATTAATGGTTCAGGTCCTGTACCCCAATTTGATGGAACTCACTTCTCTCATTGGAAAGATATTATGGAATCCCATCTTTGCAGCTGCAGTGTGGAGCTATGGGAGATTGTGTGCAAAGGCTTCAACCCACAAGATCCCAACGACCTCACCTCAGGAGAGTACTATGATCATCATCTTTTGACAAGATTCAGAGTGCCATCAACCTCACTCTCCATGATCAAGTTAGGACATTCACATCGCAAAGGAGCTTTAGGATAGGATTGTTGTTCTCCAAGAGGGAATGTCTCTCATCCAAAAGTGCAAGTATCAAGCCGCCAAGTTAGAGATGAACTTGTTCATGAACCATCATGGCGAGTCAATCGCCAAAGCATACATCAGACATGTTGCTCCCTGTGTGAAGATTAATGGTCATGTTTGTGACAATTATGATGATGGGTTCAATTTGAATGATGAGCTCATCAAGTCCAAGATTATCGCAGCTAGTGACAAACATCTTGCCCTAAACTTGCAACTTCTTAATTCTAGAAATCAATTCTCTCCCGATGATCTAGTATCATATCTTGTTTCCATGGATAATTTGGCAAATGAGGGGCAAAAGATCAAGGGGATCAACTGTGCTATTTGGTCTTCCCATACCCTAGCATTGAAGGCCAAGGATGTGAAAGTGGATGAACAAAAGTGAAGAAGAGAATGATAGTGACCAAATGTGAGAGGTTGATGAGATTATCTCTCAACTTGCACTCTTCACAAAGAACTTGAAGTTCCAAATAAGAAGAAGTTCAATCAGATCAAGAGATAAGAAGAGGACTTGCTACAATTGTGATAAATCGAATACTTCGCCGACAAGTGCCCATATGAGAAGAGACTTGACAAGCCCAAGTATGAAGAGGGTGCCAAGAAAAGATTGAAGCACAACCCCATCAACGAAAGATACAAGAAGAATAAAGAAGAGTGATGGTAAAGGCTTCCTAGGTCAGAATACATATTCGGTGCAGAGGAACAGGATGAGGAGACAACTCTTGGTGTGGCCGGTTTAGCTTACACCAAACCCTGGTCACTCTTAACCTATGACTACACATATGACTACTCCGACGACTCCCCTACTTCTAAGGCTACCGAGACTTTCCTTATGGTAAGGGGTTCCAAGGAAATATCCGGTTCAGAGGATGAAGATGAGGAGAAGGTTGTGGGTTGATGACCCACAAGTATAGGGGGTGTATCGCAGTATTTTCGATAAGTAAGAGTGGCGAACCCAACGAGGAGCAGAAGGTGCTGGCTAGTGGTATGGATCGGGAATTCTCTGCAAATACTTAGCAAATGGATTTTTAGGGGTTTTTGATAAAGCAAGTAAACGAAGTATGAGTAAACAAAAGACAAAGAGAATGAATGCAGCAAGTGGCCCAATCCTTTATGTAGCAAAGGACAAGTCGGTTGTATTACTTAAGATGACCAAATGTTCTCGAGGACACACGGGAAGACTGTCAAGTGCTTTCGCTTCATATAGTTGATTAATCTTCTTTAGCTTGCTAAGTGTTGTGTGGGTGAACCTGTGCTAATGTACCGACCTTCCTAGGACTAATACATACTTGTGATTATACCCCTTGCAAACATCTGTAAGTACAAGAAAGTAATTAAGGTAGAAACCTAACCACAGCTTTAAACTCTAAGACCCTTACGTCCCTTGTGTAATGGTTTCCTAACGGGGGTTTAGGTTTCTGTCACTCCGGCAACCCCTACGATTAGTAGCCAAATACACAATGCATTCCCGTAGGCCCATATAGGTGAAGTGTCATGTAGTCGACGTTCACATGCCACCACTAGAAGAAGTACACCACAACTTAAATATCAAACTATTGAATCTTTCTCAACACAACTCCACTACTAACAACATGACTTCTCCCATGTCCTCAAGAACAAAATGAACTACTCACAAGACATCATATGGATCATGATCAGAGATGGAATAATGATGAATAACAATCTGAACATAAAAAATAATTCAATGGTTCACTCAATAGCATCAACTACAAAGAGTAATCAGCACCGGGAAAGTTTCCCCTAAGAACTAATGCAAGATTCAACTCAATTGTTACAACAATATGGAGGTGGTGATGATGGTGCTGATGGTGATGATGATGATGATGATCCCGATGAAGTCCAGCTTGATGGTGGTGTTGATGGCGACGATCTCCCCTCTCCGGGAAGGAATTCCCCTGGCAGAATTCTGTCTGCCGGAGAGATCTTTCTCTCTCGGTGTTTTCCACCCCGTAGAGGCGGCGAAATCTTTCTGTGGTCGCTCCCCGAGTATTAGGGTTTCGGGAAGATTATATACGCCAGAGGGGAGAGCCAGAGGTGGGCCAGGATGGCCACACCACCTGGTGGCGTGGCCTAGGGTGGCCCGCGCTAGGGGGTGTTGTGGGCCCTCTGTGGCCCATCCCCACTCCTCCTTCTGGCTTCCTTCATCTTCTGGAAAAATAGGATTTTCCGTATATTTTCCTGGATTTTCTGATCTTCGCGAATTTTGCCTCCAAACAGCACCTTTTCCATCAGAATCCTAGCGGTCCATGCTCCAAAAGTCATCAACCATGCAAAAACAGATGAAATTACATAAGTATCACCTCTTAATATGAAATATATCAATGAATAACAACGAATTATGATATAAAATAGTGATGAAAAATGGACGTATCAACTCCCCCAAGCTTAGACTTCGCTTGTCCCCAAGCGAAACTGAGCTCAATAAACATGACCTCAGGTTTATGGACTGAAGAGTCGATAAAATAATACGAACAAGAAGCATCACATTCATCAATACATAGATCATAATAGAAGACAACTCACTATTATATAACTTAACTTGCAATAAGTAAAGGAAACACAATAAAGATACATAAAGTGAATCATAATCGGTAATGGCAAACTTAGCTCTTGGTCTAAGAATAGTTGATAATTTGCTAGAGTTCACAGATAACTGATTTTCAATGATAGCTTTCAAAGTAGTAGACACCAAGATAAGAGCAATGTGCAAAACAAGGAACATAAGAAACATGATTGAATAAATCATCATATGAATGAATGAAACACAATAACTCAAAATACTTGCTGAGATATAAGGGAATAGGTTTACTGACTCAACTAAAAAGTAAAAGAAAGACCCTTCACAGAGGGAAGCAGGGATTTCAAGTTTCATAAAGAGCTGCCAAAAATTATGATACTTATTAGCTTTCAGCTCTCATTGCCCCTATCATAGGCATCTTTAGGTGGTTAAGGTTAAAGTGATCAAATATGAGGATATGCTTGACAAGTTGTAAGTTGAAAATCTCATGTCCCTTGAATACGAGGGCCGCTCCTCATGCTACTCAAGTTTAGTCACCGGTAAGTTCTTGTCATCGTAAGCACATGTGTATCATAGAGAACCGCCAACGGGGTACCCCTTGCCCGATGATACGGAAGAATCCCCATATCAAAATGACAAGGCAAGCAGACAACAAGCATCTCGGCAATCTTCTTATTTACCATGGGAATATGGTGATTTTTTCTTGCTTTCCTCTTTTCATAATCTCTTTTTTTCCTTTTTCAATCTCTATCTCTTTTTTATAAGAAGAATGCTTCATAGATGCTCTTTATGGTTACGCTGTAGGTTTCCACCATGTCAGCATGGATTAGACCAGTGGCCTAGGCGTTTCTCTAACACATATACATAACTCCATGGACTTACAAGCTCCCCTTTCATTTCACACCGACGACATCCATAGACAAAAGAGCATGATATCAACTAGGTACAAAGTACCAGTGCAATGTTGAAAGCGTTCCCCATGACATCATGGTTCTGCTAATTCACAACTTACAAAGCGCAAGCATATATGCAACATAGATGGGCACAATGGTTCAAGTTTATTAAATGCAAGAAAGTAAAGTGTTCCATCAAGTTCGTGAGAGCTTTAATCACTAATTTTCACATAACAAGTTTAATTTGGAAGGTAGATAAAAACAAGAATTTACTTGGAATAGCAATAATGCTAATAGGTAGGTATGGTGGACACAAATGGCATGGGTTTGGTTTAAGGATTGGATGCACAAGAAGTATTCCCTCTTAGTACAGGTTTTTGGCTAGAAAGGCTAGGTAGCAAGTATAAGAGTTGAAGGAAACAAACAAACATACAAGTGATAAAAACAAACATGCAATCATCCTTGGAAGCATAAAAGATCTTAACTAGAGAATACTAAACTTATGAGCAAATCAAGAAAGAAAGAAAGAAAGAAAGATGATGAAATTATTTTTCTTTAGAGTACTTTTATCTTTTTCATTCAACTCTCAAAAATAGTGTTGCTACTGACCAAGCCAGGTTTGCCAAAAACAACTAAATAAACTCAGTGATCCCAAAGTGCTACCAATACTAACAACAAGATCAATCATATAACCGCGAATTGAAAACTAATATAAGATATGCAAAAGAGTAAATGATAGAACTTCTCATTAATATTCCATAATGGCAACTCACACCAAGGGATACATATCTAACGAGAGAGGGGACACTTCCATAATGCAAAACCATCCTACATGATAACTTCTCTATTCATGATATGACTCTACTAAAAAGGTAAAAACATAGAAGATAGTGATATGATACCGCGACACTCCCCCAAGCTTGGAACAAACCAAGGGGATGCCAAACCTGATGACAAATTACTCCTTCGGTGGTGGTGGTTTCCTCTCATCATCGTCCGACTTCTAGGGTAAGGGCTCCCCATCAACAAAGGACATCATGGTCTCCAGCATCCTGAAACTTGCAGCAGCACTTATGCGTTTAAACCTAACCTTGTACTCATAGTTTTGATTTTGAACGTCGTAGAGTTGTGCTTGCAGTTTGCTGGTTGTTTGGCGGAGTGAGAGGACTTCATCCTTGAGCTCAGCAGTCTCCTTATGGATGATATCCACTTCGCGTTCCACCATCTTCTTGTACCTAAAGACTTCTTGCTCCAGTGCTTCCATCCTATCCTCCAGACCTCCTTCACCTTTAGGGCCTTGAACCTCTTTTATCCGGACCTCCCCATCTTCAAGCAACAATTCCTTGGGATGAATCTTCAACTCTCTCATGTATGGGTTGATGATATCCTCTAAGGAATCTTCCTTGGCTGATCCAGAGGAAGACATTGTGGCTCCAAATCTGTGACTACCTGTCAGAAACAGATTGAAACGAAAACACGATGAAAACACGATATACGAACCTCGGGAGATCTAGGGGGTTATATATTACGAAGTTTCACAACAAAAGGAAGGTACTGGGAGAAAATGGGTCGGACACAGAGTCCAGAGTGGCCACACCACCTGGTGGCGTGGCTAGGGGTGGGCCCGCACCACAGGGTGGTGTGAGCCACCCTGGCTCCGTTTCCATCCCTCTTTTGCTTCGTAGCTTTCCATATTGACTAAAAACTGCAAAAATATAACTGGACAGATCTTTCATGGAACTTTTCTTACCAGAACTATTACCTATTTAAGAACAGAGTCTGCAGGTCTCTAAATTTGGTCCTTGATAAATTTTTCTAGAGTTATAACTTGAAAGGCATCAACATCTTCATTGTAAGAATCTCCAGCAATATAGTGCTTGCGTCGCTGCCCATTCACTACTTGTGTAGTATTATCTTTTAAAGAAGAAATTTTTATTGCTCCCGAACGGTACACTTCTTGAATAACGAAAGGTCCTTCCCATTTTGACAGTAGTTTTCCTGCAAAAAATCTGAGACAAGACCTATACAATAGAACTTTCTCACCAACATGAAATTCTCACTTAAGTATTCGCTTGTCATGCCATCTTTTAACTTTTTCCTTAAATAGCCTAGCATTCTCATAGGCTTCACTCCTCCATTCATCTAAAGAACTTAAGTCAAATAATCTTTTCTCACCAGTGAGCTTACAATCTCTATTGAGTTCTTTAACTGCCCAGTAAGCTTTGTGTTCTAATTCTAAAGGTAGGTGACAAGCTTTCCCATAAACCATTTTATAAGGAGACATCCCCATAGGGTTTTTGTAGGCAGTCCTATAAGCCCATAAAGCATCATTCAACTTTTTAGCCCAGTTTTTTCTAGATCTATTAACAGTCTTTTGCAAGATGAATTTAATTTCTCTATTTGATAACTCTACTTGCCCACTAGTTTGGGGGTGATAAGCTGAAGCAATTCTATGATTAACATCATATTTAGCAAGGGTCTTTCTAAAACCACCATAAATGAAATGAGAACCTCCATCGGTCATAAGATACCCAGGCACTCCAAACCTAGGAAAGATAACATCCTTAAGCATTTTTAGGGAGGTCTCCCTATCAGCACTCTTCATAGGTATGGCTTCTACCCACTTAGTAACATAATCAACGGCAACAAGTATATGAGTATAACCTTTTGAGGGAGGAAAAGGACCCATAAAGTCAAATCCCCTGTAATCAAAAGGTTCAATAACTAGAGAGTAATTCATAGGCATTTCATTGCATCTAGAAATATTACCAACACAGTGACACTCATCACAAGATAAAACAAATTTTCTTGCATCTTTAAAAAGGGTAGGACAATAGAAACCTGATTGTAGCACCTTTTGTGCAGTTCTATCTCCCGCATGATGTCCTCCATAGGCACTGCCATGACATTTCTGCAATATCTCCTTTTTTTCGTATTCTGGAACACATCTTCTCATAATACCATCCTCTCCTTCTTTATATAAATGGGGGTCATCCCAAAAATAATGCCTCAAATCGTAAAAGAACTTTCTTCTTTGCTGAGCTGTGAAAGTTGGAGGCAAATACTTGGAGACAATAAAGTTAGCATAATCAGCGTACCAGGGGATCCCTCGTGAGCTTACCCCTACTGCCGCCAACTATTCATTTCGGAAACTATCATTAACAGGCATAGGATCAAAAGAGATATTTTCCAATCGAGATAAGTTATCAGCAACAAGATTTTCAGCACCTTTCCTATCTACAATATGCATATCAAACTCTTGTAAAAGCAGCACCCATCTAATAAGCCTAGGCTTAGCATCCTTCTTTGTCATAAGGTACTTAATAACAGCATGATCAGTATGAATGGTGACTTTTGAGTCTACAATATAGGGTCTAAACTTATCACAAGCAAAGACGGCAGCTCGAAATTCTTTTTCAGTAGTAGCATAATTCCTTTGAGCAGCGTCCAGAGTCTTACTAGCATAATGAATAACGTTTAACTTTTTATCAATTCGTTGCCCAAGGACAGCACCTATAGCAAAATCACTAGCATCACACATTATTTCAAAGGGTAAACTCCAATCAGGTGGTTGAACGATAGGAGTTGTAGTTAAAGCCTTCTTAAGAGTTTCAAAAGATTCCTTACAATCATCATCAAAAACAAAGGGTACATCTTTTTAAAGAAGATTAGTGAGGGGTTTTGATATCTTAGAGAAATCTTTAATAAACCTTCTATAGAAACCAACATGACCAAGGATACTACGAATACCTTTGATGTCTCTTGGGCAGGGCATTTTCTCAATTGCCTCGACTTTAGCTCTATCCACTTCTATGCCTCCTTCAGAAACCTTATGCCTAAGGAAAATCCCTTCATTAACCATGAAGTGGCATTTCTCCCAATTAAGAACAAGATTAGTTTCTTCACACCTCTGTAAAACTTTATCAAGGTTGTGTAGACAATTATCAAAAGAAGTTCCATAGACAGAGAAGTCATCCATGAACAGTTCCACAATTTCCTCACAAAAACCATGAAAGATAGCAGACATGCATCTTTGAAAAGTAGCAGGAGCATTACATAAACCAAAAGGCATACATCTATAAGCATAGGTTCCATAAGGGCATGTAAAAGTAGCTTTTTCTTGATCTTGTTTTTTAACATCAATTTGAGAGAAACCAGAATATCCATCAAGAAAAAAAAATGGATCTTTTTAGACAATCTTTCTAACATTTGATCAATAAAAGGAAGCGGGTAATGATCTTTCTTAGTAACTTTGTTAACTTTCCTGAAATCGATACACATCCTATAGCCTACTACTATTCTTTGGGCAATAAGCTCATCATTATCATTAGGCACAACAGTAATACCTCCCTTTTTAGGGACACAATGAACAGGACTAACCCATTCACTATCAGCAATAGGGTAAATAATACCAGCATCAAGGAGTTTCAATACCTCATTTCTTACCACTTCCTTCATCTTAGGATTTAAACGTCATTGGTGCTCTACCACTAGCTTTGCATCTGGTTCTATATTGATAGCATGCTGGCATATAGTAGGAGAAATCCCTTTTAAATCATCTAGGGTATAGCCCATAGCCCCTCGGTGTTTCTTCAGTACCTCCAATAACCTTTCTTCTTCCTTTCCTGAAAGTTTAGAGCTAATAATAATAACAGGATATATCTTATTATCATCAATGTAAGCATATTTAAAATCATCGGGTAAGGGTTTTAGATCGAAGACCGGATCCTTTTTAGGTGGCAATGTGGTACCGAAGTCTTCTTTAGGCAAGTTGTGCTTAAGCATCTTAGGTTGATTACGGAGAATCTCGTCAATCTCATTCCTTTCTTCCATGAAGATTTCACCTTCATGATCTTCCATAAATTGCTGTAAAGCATTTTTAGGAGCAAGAGAAATAGAAGCAAGTTGTTCAACTCTAAAATCCTCATTATGGGTTTCATGTTCACAAGGTTCTTTAGTAAATTTCGAAAAATTAAACTCATAAGATTCCCCATCAAACTTAGTCAAGATTTTCTCCCATTTGCAATCTATAATAGCTCCACAAGTACTCAAGAAAGGTCTACCAAAAATGATAGGATAAGTTTTACTAGCAGCTGAACCAAGTACTAGAAAATCAGCAAGATACTTAATCTTACCACAAAGAACTTCCACATCTCGTACAATACCAATTGGAGAGATGGTCTCTCTATTAGCAAGGTGAATAACCACATCAATCTCTTCCAATTCGCAGGGACTGATTTCATGCATAATTTCTTTGTAAAGCTCATAAGGAATAGCACTGGAACTTGCACCAATATCACATAAACCATAATAGCAATGATCACCAATTCTAACAGAAAGCACATGGACACTAGCTTTTTTAGTTCTATTAGGATGTGAAACAATATTAGAAGCATCCTCACAAAAGACTATGTGTCCATCTTCTACGCTTTTAGTGACAAGGTCTTTCACAATTGCTACAACAGGTTCAATGTTTATTTGTTAATAAGGTTTTATAGTTCTCTTTGCACTTTTAGTGATTACACTAGTTATCATAGGATGGTCCTTTACCTTATCCGGGAAGGGTTTCTCGATATATAGTTCAGGTAAGATGTGATCAATAGTGTAAAACTCAGTACTCCCAACAGGAACATAGTCAACAATATCTTTATAAGGTGCATGGTACTTGTTCCATCCTTTTTTGGAATTTCAATATAAGAAGAAAAAGCCTTAAAGCAATTTGTAATAACTTGTAAATCAAGACCATAAGCATTACTAATATTTTGAAAGCCACCAGTTCCCATAAAATATTCAACATAATCATAATTTATACCTGACTTTCTTCCTTTGTCATTCTCCCAAGCTTCAACATTGTCTTGAATACGGTCCAGAAGATCCCATTTAGCTTCTTCTTCCATGCGAGTGAATGATCCAGCACAAGAAGCATCCAATAAATCCTTATCATGTAGAGGAAGCCTTGCATAAAAGTTATTGATAATAACATTGTTGGGGAGCTCATGAATGGGACATTTGAGCATTAGTAACTTCAATCTCCCCCAAGCTTGAGTTGTACTCTCTCCATCAAGAGGCCAAAAGTTGTATATTTGATTCCGATCTTTATGAATCTGACTAGGAGGATAAAACTTTGAATAAAAGAGAGGTGCTATTTCCTCCCATTCAAGAGCTTGACCATTCTTCAGCACTTATACCATACCTCAGCTCTTCCTTTTAGTGATAATGAGAATAACTTCTTCTTGACTTGATATGTAGTAATACCTGCACACTTGAACAACCCGCATAATTCGTGTATAAAGAGCAAATGATTACCGGGATGGACAGTTCCATCCCCAACATAGTAGTTATCCATAACACGATCAATAATTCTTGTAGGTATTTTAAAAGCATCATTCTCAGCAGGTGGTGGTTCATCTACTACCTTATCAGTGGTAGTAGCATTACCAAATAAGAAACTCAGCGAATTATCCATAACGAAAATAAAGCAACTAACAGAAGTAAACAATACTCACAATAGAAGTTTCCTTTACCAGTTCCACTCTCCAATAACACTTCACTCCCTGGCAACGGTGCTAGAAAATAGTCTTGATGACCCACTAGTATAGGGGGTGTATCGCAGTATTTTCAATAAGTAAGAGTGTCGAACCCAACGAGGAGCAGAAGGTGCTGGCTAGTGGTATGGATCAGGAATTCTCTGCAAATACTTAGCAAACGGATTTTTAGGGGTTTTTAATAAAGCAAGTAAACAAAGTACGAGTAAACAAAAGACAAAGAGAATGAATGCAGCAAGTGGCCCAATCCTTTATGTAGCAAAGGACAAGTCGGTTGTATTACTTAAGATGACCAAATGTTCTCGAGGACACACGGGAAGACTGTCAAGTGCTTTCGCTTCATATAGTTGATTAATCTTCATTAGATTGCTAAGTGTTGTGTGGGTGAACCTGTGCTAATGTACCGACCTTCCTAGGACTAATACATACTTGTGATTATACCCCTTGCAAACATCTGTAAGTACAAGAAAGTAATTAAGGTAGAAACCTAACCACAGCTTTAAACTCTAAGACCCTTACGTCCCTTATGCAATGGTTTCCTAATGGGGGTTCAGGTTTCTGTCACTCCGGCAACCCCTACGATTAGTAGCCAAATACACAATGCATTCCCCTAGGCCCATATAGGTGAAGTGTCATGTAGTCGACGTTCACATGACACCACTAGAAGAAGTACACCACAACTTAAATATCAAACTATTGAATCTTTCTCAACACAACTCCACTACTAACAACATGACTTCTCCCATGTCCTCAAGAACAAAATGAACTACTCACAAGACATCATATGGATCATGATCAGAGATGGAATAATTATGAATAACAATCTGAACATAAACAATAATTCAATGGTTCACTCAATAGCATCAACTACAAAGAGTAATCAACACCGAGAAAGTTTCCCCTAAGAACTAATGCAAGATTCAACTCAATTGTTACAGCAATATGGAGGTGGTGATGATGATGCTGATGGTGATGATGGTGGTGGTGATGATGATGATGATGATCCCGATGAAGTCCAGCTTTTTTGATGGCGACGATCTCCCCTCTCTGGGAAGGAATTTCCCCTGCAGAATTCTGTCTGCTGGAGAGATCTTTCTCTCTTGGTGTTTTCCGCCCCACAGAGGCGGTGGAATATTTCTGTGGTTGCTCCCCGAGTATTAGGGTTTCGGGAGGATTATATACGCCAGAGGGGAGAGCCAGAGGTGGGCCAGGGCAGCCACACCACCTGGTGGCGCGGCCTAGGGTGGCCCGCGCCAGGGGTGGTGGGCCCCCTGTGGCCCATCTCCACTCCTCCTTATGGCTTCCTTCGTCTTCTGGAAAAATAGGATTTTCCGTATATTTTCCCGGATTTTCTGATCTTCGTGAATTTTGCCTCCAAACATCACCTTTTCCATCAGAATTCTGACTATAGCGGTCCATGCTCCAAAAGTCATCAACCATGCAAAAACAGATGAAATTACATAAGTATCAGCTCTTAATATGAAATATATCAATGAATAACAGCGAATTATGATATAGAATAGTGATGCAAAATGGACGTATCATGGGTGTGGCCGGTTTGGTTTTTGCCGTACCCGGGTACTCCTCACCTATGACTACACCAAGGACTAATCCGACGACTCCCCTACTCCTAAGGTTGTCAGGATTGGTCTTATGGAAATGAGATCCAAGGTAATCTCTTCTCCATCTCTCTCTAGCATCTTGGATGATCATGATAGTGACAATGATGAATCTTATGAAAACTATACACAATAAATGTATAAGATTATGATGTATCTTCCCAGTAATGCTCATGCTAGAGTCAAGCAATTAATGGACCTTGTCGATTCACGTGACGAGACCATTGATATCTTGGAATCTCATATTGATGGTGAGAAACGGATATTCAATCTCCTTAAACAAGAGATAAGTGAGGAAATAACACCACTTCACTTCTTATACAACAAATTGAAACCTTTGAACATGATAAGGCAAAAATATATGGATACTCTTGATAGGGATAATTCCTTGTCCCAAGATCTTGATGCATCAAAGAAGGAGCTTGAGATTTCTCATTCTTCTCTCACCAATGACCTTGAGCACCTCGAGAAAGCTAATTTTCTTTTCAAGTGTGAGCTCATAAAACTTGGGGAGAATCATGATCAACTTCGAGTATCTTATGAAAAGGCTCTTAGTACATTGAAGGATATTGTTGAAAATATTACTTGTGCCTCTAACCATACCTTGGATCAATATTTACTTATTGAGGAGAATAATAAGTTGGAGGAACAACTTGAGAAGGAGCGTCTCACACCTACTTCCAAGGGCAAGATTCTTGATGAGATTCTTGCTTTTCAAAAGGTGAGAGATCCAAAGCAAGGAATTGGGTCTGACCCAACGAACAACAAGAATGGTACCACTCCACCTAATAAGATCAACTTTGTGCAAGAAGGGCACAAGGTGGTTGGTTAAGCCAAGAAGAATGTTGTGAATGAATGGGGGAGCCACAAGGGGAAACCCCAATCATTATTTTGTGGGAAAATCCAACCCATCTTATGTGTTATGTAAGGGCATCCAAGGGTATGTATATGCTAAATATGTTGGCCCTCGTAATGCTTATGCTTATAGATGGTACTCAATTTGGGTACAAAAAGATCTTGTTGCTAATGCTAGGGGACCCATTACTCAATGGGTTCCTAAACTAAAGAATTGATTTTGTAGGGTTATGCCTCCGATGGATCAAAATGGGTGTTCGATAGTGGATGCACCAATCATATGACCAGAGGTAGAAGTGCACTTGACCAATTCATTCATGATGTCAACTCAACGTCAAGCATCACTTTTGGAGATAATGCTAAAGGAAAGGTACTAGGTTATGGAAAGTTGGTGGTCTCCAAGGTTTTGACCCTAGAGACCGTCATGCTTGTTGAAAACCTTGGCTACAACTTCCTTTCAAGTAAACATCTTGCGGATGTCGGTTATGATTCATATTTTTCTAGTGCATTTGCGAAAGTATTTAGGAGTGATAATCTCATTTTGGTCCTTGTTGAATATGTTGAATACGACCTTTACATGGTCGATATCTCGAAAGAGATCACATCTCTTCCTACATGTATAATGGCCAAGGTTGACATGGGATGGCTTTGGCATCGCTGCCTAGGCCACGTCAACATGAGAAATCTTAAACAACTCCTAAACAGTGAGCACATTATTGGACTAATCGGTGTCTCTTTTGAGAAAAATCACGTGTGTCGTGCTTGCATCTCCAGGTAGCAACTTGGGAAGCATCATCCATCTATATCCAAGGTGGCCACCTTGAGGCCTTTGGAGCTCCTTCACTTGGATCTCTTTGGGCCATCAACATATGATACTCTTGGTGGAAGGAAGTATGGACTTTTCATCGTGGATGACTATTCAAGATATACTTAGGTCTTACTCCTCAAGTCAAAGGATGAGACCTACAAGGAATTCATGATCTTCTATAAGCAACCCCAACGCACCCATCAAGTGGAGATCAAGACCATTAGGACCAACAAGAGTACCAAATTCAAGAACTACACCATGGAAGACTTCGTTCAAGATGAGAGGATCAAGCATGAATTCTCGGCTCCCTAAACCCCTCAAAAAATGGTGTTGTTGAAAGGAAGAATTGGACAATCATCAAGATGGCAAGAACAATGTTGAGTGAATTCAAGTCACCCCACAACTTTTGGGGAGAATCCATCTCTGCCACGGTTCACTACACGAACCGGCTCTTTCTCAAGCTCTTTTCGACATGACTCCGTATGATATTCCCACTCACAAGAAGCCCAATGTCAACTACTTCCACGTATTTGGGTGCAAGTGCCTCATCAAGAACAAGAAATAAAAGCTCAGTAAATTCGAATCTAGAACTACAAAGGGTATCTTTACTGGTTATGTAGAAAACTCTCATGCCTATAGATACTACAATATATCTAATGGATGTGTTGAAGTATCTTGTGACATGGAGTTTTTGGAGAATAATGGCCCCCAAGAGGGGCATGTTGTTTCACATGATGTAGGTAATGGAGACTCTTCTTAAGTCATCAAGTTGATGGGAATTGGCATATCTTGCCCACCTAATCTCATATTCATGATCAAGGAGATGATGAGGAAGAATAAATTCCAACTCATGAACAATCTAGATCTACTCAAGTTGAAACATAAAGTGCATCACTAGATGAACAACTCACTCAATAGGTCTCACATACCAAAGAACAAGAACTAAGCCCTCAACCCCTTGAGCAAGACCAGGTAGAAGAACAAGATCCTCCACCTCAAAGCGAATCTTAAGATGTTGTCAATGATCAAGGACCTTCAAAATATGAATTTGTTGATCATGAAGGGGCAATCCGGAAGATTAAGGCCACCTCCATTGCAAGTGGGATTCAATTCAACAATATTCTTCGAAGCATATCAAGAGGGATCGAGACTCGAAACAAGAAGAAGCATCTCATGACCTTTTGTGGGCATCATGCCTTTGTGTCTAACTTTTAGCCACTCAAGGTCCATGAAGCTTTGGAGGATCTGGATTGTTTTGTTGCCATGCAAGAATAACTCGAGTGCTTCACCTGCAATGAAGTTTGGTCTCTTATGGAGAGGCCTAAAGATCATCGCATCAATGTCAATGGGACCAAGTGGGTGGTCAAGAACAAGCAAGATGAGAATGGAACTATCACAAGAAACAAAGCAAGGTTAGTGGAGCAAGGGTATGCCCAAATAGAAGGTATCAACTATGAGCACACCTTTGCGCCCGTTGCTCACCTTGAATCTATTCATATCTTGCTTGCATATGCATCTTTCCATAATTTCAAGCTTTATCAAATGGATGTGAAAAGTGCATTTCTTAATGGTCCCTTGAAACAGGTTGCATATGTAGCTCAACCCAGGTTTTCGAAGACTCTCTCTATTGCAACCATGTGTATCTACTCCATAAGGAACTCTACGGACTAAAGCAAGCTCCTCGTGCTTGGTATGAGCACCTTAGGGATTTCTTACTCATGGATGGGTTTAGAGTAGGTAAGGTCGATTCCACCCTTTTCACAAAACAGGTTAAAGGGGGTGGCTTGTTCATATTTCAAATTTATGTTGATGATATTATCATTGGTGGAGCTAACGAATCTCATAACAAATCTTTTGCCAAGTTGATGACTATGAAATTTAGGATGTCCATGATGGGGGAGTTAAAGTACTTCCTAGGCTTCATTGTGAAGCAACTTTCTCAAGACACCTCCATCTCCCAAGATAAGTATGTGAAGGACATGCTCAAGAAGTTTGATATGACCTGCCAATCCCGCGAAGACACCCATGCCACAAAATGGGTAGCTTGGTATTGAAGAAGGTGAGAAGGACGTGGATCAAAAGGTATATCACTCCATGATTAGTTCCTCACTCTACCTTTGTGCTTCTAGGCCGGATATCATGTTAAGTGTTGGCATGTGTGCTCTTTTTCAATCCGCTCCCAAGGAGTGCCATTAGATGGCAATCAAACAGATTCTTAGATACCTTGTTCTCACTTCTACACTCAGGCTTTGGTATGCGAAGGGGTCAACCTTTGAGCTTGTTGGATATTCAGACTCTGATTGGGCCAGTGATAAGATTGACTGGAAATCAACCTATGGGGCTTGCTAATTCATTGGCCAGTCGTTGATGAGTTGGTCATCCAAGGAACAAAAATCCACCGCCCTATCCACCACCGAAGTTGAATACATATAAACGACATCTTGTTGCGCTCAATTGTTATGGATGAAGAAAAACTTGAAAGACTATGGTGTGTCTCTTGGTACAGTGAATCTTCTATGTGACAACGAAAGCATAATAAAGATTGCTAATTACCCCGTCCAACATTTCCATACCAAACATATTGACATCCGCCACCACTTCCTACGTGGCCATGTCACAAATGGTGACATCAATCTCATTCATGTGGTAACGATGTTCCAATTGACGGATATTTTCATGAAACCTTTGGATGAATCCCATGTTGTCATGTTGAGGTGCGAACTTGATATTCTAGATCTTATTAACTTTGAATGATTTACTTCTTGCACTATATTCTTGCTCTTAACATGCTATGTAGCCTAGTCGTGTAGCAAATGTGGGGATAATCAGCTTACCATGTCTTGGTTTGATGCATACCTATGTGTGCAATATAAATTGAGCTCGTGTCATGATATGGGTCCAAGCATATATCTTTGAGGTGCCATTACATGTGTGCTTAAACATAGGAGGATAAATCCCCCGCTGAACATCTACCTCTTGTGTATTGTGAGAATTGGTTCTTGATGTTTTCAACCCATACCCATTGTAGCTATTCATATTTTTTTTGTTCTCACTCCAATGGGTATGGATAGAATTTTTGATTTTTGCATCTTATGTACATGTCACATTCTTCTCCATGAAAATTTTGCAAAATTTCACATCAAAAGGGGCTCTTTTCAGCCTTCCAGGCATTTTTGGTGGTCACTTTGGTGCCACCGGGTCTATCGCCAGATCGAACCATGGGATGCCGGTCTGAACAGGCTCCTCACTAAACCGCTATACTGCAAGGTTTTTTGGCGGGGAGCCGATTCATCTAGCGCGGCGCCGGATCGCTTCGGTGTACAGCTTGGCACTGTCGGTTTGACCGCTGGATTGCAAATTTCTAGGTCTTATCACGGGGTGTTGGTTGGACCCTTGTTCATTCTCTGCCCCCACCATGCCCTCTCCTCCATTTCCATTGCCCCGAGCTCCTCCATACCCTCCCTTTCCTTCCCCACCCAACAAATCTCTCTCAAACTCCCCAAATTGATAGATTGGGTGATTACAAGGCCTTCCACCGAAGCAAATCTCTAGATTTGGACCGCACTAGGAGATCTTGGATTTCTTCAAGTTTTCCCCTTGACACAGTGTCTTGCTATGCGGGTACCTTCTCAACATAGATTACGCTTGAGTACCCCAAAGGATCCAGCGATCATTCAAATTGTGTGGCTTCGTTTGCTTGGCAGTCGTACACATGTGGCGTAATCAATGTAGATCCTCCATACGTAGTTGGAGAAGATATAGTCCATGGAAGAGTCGAAACAGTCTACGACAGAGTCAAAAAAGTCTGCACTAGAGTCGAAATAGTCTATGGCAGAGTTGAAACAGTCGTCGAGTTTGCGATTCATGATGACCGGCGGGTCCACCATGTGGAGTGTTGGAGCCTATGTCAGCTCGTTATCATAACCGAAAGAGATGATGTCACTTAGATCAACGAGATCCTCCCGGTCCGCGACATAGTCGTGATTGTTCATGATGTTTGTTGGGGACACGATTTCCCCTCGAGTAGAGCCGACTGTAGACGATAGTGTCGTTGTAGGCGCTGCGATTGCTATCGACGGACCCGAGTAGATCGTATCCGAGAGGTAGAAAGTTTCCACCGACCTGATGCGGAAGTGGAAGCATCTAATCATCATATTTGTCTCCCCATCGAAGTTGTCGAAGGCCGGAAGAGGGGTGGGTGGGCGTAGATCTAGATTGATGTGATCGTAGCGGACCTCACCTACCCCAATCACCGAGTTGCTGCTTGGTGGAGAGGGAGCCACCGAATTCATGACTCTAGCGCCTAGATTTCCCACAGACGGCCGCAATTGATGAGGGGTAACCTTGGCAACGTTCATGGTTATGGACTTAGTGTTTCGGGGAAGAGAGAGCATTGGTGATTTTGTTGGCTTGTCAGACAAAAAAGGGAGTTTTTTCCTTTCTAATTATTTAAGAAGATGATTACAAAGTCGTCGGTTCGCTAGATGCAATCTAACTCATAGCGGGTTGAGGTTTGCTGAAAGCTATGATAGTGTGTCTGTCAGCTCCTCCTAGCCCTTATATGAGAGGCTAGATCTTGGATCCAAATACGGATATATTATAAGTTTGATTTACAACACTATGACTATGTCGATTTATACTTATGTCTTAATCACCACGTCTTATTCCTAGGCTTTGGATGCTTCCAGGACTCTTGGTTTCTTGTGGGCCTTGTGGGCCGTAGTTCGGGTACATACCAGGTATACCAATCGTGGGAACCCAATAAGTCATACATATGTCAACCATGTCTTCCACGGGTATTTCATCTCTCCTCTCTTTCTCTCGATCTCCCTAGTTTACCTCCATGTTCTTGGATGTACTCCACCTACAGTTTAATCTAGGTTACCTTTTTTGGTTGTGGAGCCAACTATGTCCTTTCAAGGTCTCCCCTCTACTCATAGCTACGTTTTCACACGTATTTGAGTCAATTTTTGCAAATTTTCAAAGACACAACATCAATTTTGGCATCCTAGGGATATTTCGGTGGGCGTTTCATTGCCACCGGACCTGGCGCCGGACTATCCGGCTATGCGTTTCGGCCTGCCGGGCCTGGTGCCAAATGATTTGGCGAGTGATCTGGCTCCACCGGTTTGCTCGCCAAACATGCTCTTTCTCCAAATTTGCGACTTTGCACTTGTCCAAACCTAAATTTTTGGGTTCGTCCTTCCTCGTGACATGTATGCTTATTCTTTGTTTGCCATCTCTTTGCTCATTCCCGTAGAGTCCTACCATGAGCGTGTGCACGAGGATGAGATTGTGGAATACACCGTTGAGGCAAAGAAGAGGAAGTTGGTTGCTCTACGACCCGAAGGCTGTTGTACCAGTGGCCGCACTAAGCAAGTTGTTCACCGTGGCTCTTCGTCTGTTCCAAAGGGCGCAAGGGGTGGCAACAAGATGCCTACACAGAAAGACAAGGGCAAGAACATTGGTCCTCCAGAAGAGGAAGTGATCCTAGATTCCAACATCGCCAGTTGTACTGCTAAGCAATGGCAACTTTTGCGGAGGCAGAATCAGTACCGGTTCCATCAAAGGACCTACACTCATCCTGATAAGAGGTTTTGGACCAACACTCAGCGGAAACTTTGGGATGACTTCTACAATGATCCTAAACGGATGTTGAGTGGCTATCTTGTACTACCACCTATATGCCTCCACAGACTTCTAGTTAATTGATTCCGCCTTGAATAAGATGGATATGTTTAACCTTATCACTTTGGAGGAGATTCTGTGTTTGTCGCTCATTCACCAGTTTCATGCTACAATTTTCTTTCATCCTGATTCAACAAACACCATTTCTTGGATGACTAGGACTGATCCCTATTCAGTGATGTTTTAGGAGTTTTGCGAGGCCATGGGATATGGAGATGGAATGTCTGATAATGCTTTTCGTATTCACTCACAGCAGGTTATGACTGTTGATGACCTTGCTCACTGCTACCCTCCCAATCCAAGTTAGCCATCACCTAGGATTTATGGCATGTATTACTACTACCACTCCTTGGACAAGCTTTTCTATGAGAACCTCGTTAGCAAGGCTGGTGATGAAGCAAGCTGTCATGCCTTCCATCACAAACTCATGTACTATTGTCATCCTAATCCTCTTTGGAAGATCCATAGTTGTGATTTCATCTTCTGTGACCTTTAGTGGTCTGTGGAGAAGTGTATTCTCCTAACTATAGTCAGAATGTTTAGCGTTTGATCAATGTGGTTGTGTAGCCCAACAATGCAACTCGTGGTGAGCGCTATAAGATGGAGACGACCACTCTTTCTCTCTGTGGTATGTATATTGATCTTCCTGAGATGATGCCCTCTGAGGGACGGACCAAGGCTTAACATGACCCACGCTCTCGTGCTTCTAGATCCCCCCCATACTGTCCATGCTCCCAAGAAGGGCCTTGCCAAGTTTTTCACCAGCTTATGGGATATGTGTTGGGGAACCTATGATGTTGCCCACCAGGGGTTAGAGTTGAGCCAAGAAACAAGGAGGAAGCAGAATGATTTCATTGCTGAGTGGGGACATGATGTTCCTACAGTTGGCATTGAGCTTGATTCGGTTCCCTATGTCAACCATGAGATGCCGCCCATTTCTGATGACATGTGCCATGACTTTGATCCTTCTCAGTATCCAATGTTTACTCAGTATGGACTTTACCAGCGTTCATCTTCCACACATGAGGATGATGATGAGGATGAGAACTAGTATGAAGAAGGAGAAGACGAAGATGAGGAAGATCCTCTGCTGCTCGTGCTCGTGCTCTTGATTCCTTCCCTTCTTTCCTTTTTGGTGTTTCTATGCCAAAGGGGAGAAAAGAGTAGAGTCTATCTAGGATTATAGGGATATTCGCCAGGGTTTCCGGGTTTCTACATATGCACAAGACTTGCTACTTTATTTGGTTCTCATTGACTTGTGCTACTATTTGCTATTTAGAACCATTTGAACCTTTCATTGTATGTGTGTATGACAATTTGTACTATGTTTATCGTACTTGGATATCTCTATGCTATCATGCTTCTCTACTTATTGTTAGATATCCATGCCTTTATCTTGTCTATACCATGCTTGTTTCCTAAAGATATTGGGGGAGCTCTCCATATCCCTATTATTGCACTTTGCATTCCAAAAGCAAATTCAACCATGTGCATACTTTATGGGGGAGCTCATCTAATATTTTTAATGGAAACATATTTTTAAGCTCATCATAATATCCCCTTGTGACTCTAGCTCGGTTTGTCATCTTTAACCAAAAAGGAGGAGGTTGAAAGGGCAATATGTCCTTATCCATTATTTTGGTTAATGATTACACCAGAGCTAAAGTGTGGAATAATGTTACCTACTAGTGTTTACATATGTTTAGTTTGCAAGTGATGATGATACATGGTGTGAGAACCCCCATTTGCTACTTAAGAAAAGAGCCGGTGTTTTCGTTATATTTCTCTCTACTTTTCATCTTAGTCTAATAGGAAACACCACACTATTAAGAGGGGCGGTCTCGATGAGATCTTTTGGGATGACTTTCTACCATATACACATCCTATCACCATATAGCCATCACACCCACAAGAGAAGAGCCTTTAGTCAAAAAACATGCCTGTTTGGGGTTTCTTCCAAACCGGCGGTTAATCCAGCACCACCGGACATGGCACCGAACTATCCGTGGGACGCTGGATTGAAAACACCCCATACCGAACTAGTATACTGACAGCCAGTTCAGCGGGGCGTTGGTTCATCCGGCGTGGCACTGGTTCACTTTGGCTCATGTTCCGGCTCGCCGATTTTGTCATCGGTTCATCTGGCGCACGATCGAGCGACGTCGGACTTGGTGCCAGTTTGTTGTCACTGCCTCTAAACGGCTACTTTTACTCTTGGACTATATATACCTCTTTCTTCTCCATTTAGAGGTTAGATAATTCATTTCATATATTATCTTTGAGCTCTCTATCCCCTTTGTTGAAACACCAAAAGCTTGGCGATCTCCCATTCTACCCAACCAAAGCTAAATCCCTTTGGTAGAAAGCAAGAGGAGGTCCCAATCTATGTTTCCACCAAGCCAAAGTCCATTCTCCCTTGAGTTCATCAAGTTTGCTTGTTATTCTTGATCTTTTGGAAACCCTAGGAAGATAGGGTCGCCCAGAGGCATTCGGCTTGTGATTTGCCCCGTGAAAAGTTTGTGAGAGTTTGAGACTACCTCAAAGTCTACAACAAGTGAGTGAGATATTCCTTCATTGGGATAGGCTCGGAGATAAGGTGCCCTTCGTGGCTTGGGGAAATCCTTTGTGGGATCTCACACCACTCCAAACATGAGGTAGCTCCCCCAAGGGAGTGAAAACATGAATACATCTTCGTGTCTGCGTGCTTCGGTTATCCCCAAATTGAATCTCTTACTTGTGTTATTTACCTTGTGATAACATTTGTGCTTGAAGTATCGTGTATCATCATCTAGGTTGCCTCACCTAGTTTGCATTTAGGCACACTTATATTCCCAAAATCCTAAAACTTGTAGAAGATTATAAAGAAATTTGTAGAAACCTATTCACTCCCTCTTGGTTAACCATCTTGCCCTTTCAATGTGAATGATAACCACTTTATCAACTCTCTTGATAGTCTCAAATAAATTTATTTGAATACAAACTTGTATCACACTCATGGTTATGATGTTATAAAATGAAGTCTTGCAAGAACTAATTTGCATTTGATCGACTAGACTTCTCTCTGGGGGGTGGGGTGGTAGGAAGAACGTATGTTGATACAGTAGCCTTACATTTACATCTAGGAGAAAAGCCGTAAGGAGACAAGACTAGCAGACATAACATTTGATGAGCCAAATAGGTTGTAAGACATAGGGAGAACGGATGAAAACAATTAAGTGAAAAGAAAAACAAAGAAGTACATTGAAACTAAACCGTAACATATTAATTATACAAATACATAGATCTTCTCGGAGTTTAGGCACATACTAGGAGCACTGATTTGAGCCTAATCAAAAACTGACTGCTGCACCTGCAGGAACACATGTTGAAACTGTTGCGGGGAATAACTGGGTGAAAAAACGGCCTAGGAAATTGGCCTGTAGGGTGCATATACTGTTGTCCCGCTTGTTGTTGAGGCGGCAGGTAAGCTGGCAGAACCGGACGACACGGCGGAGGCTGGAGAGGCATCAGCGGTGGAGGCGTGGCAAACCCAGTCCCAACCGATCCAGGAGCAACTACCGGCGGTGGTCTATGGCCGACTATACCAGAGTTTGCACCCGATGTTGAAGAAGTTGGGGCAACAGGCGCCCTGACATAGCGTGCATGGACAAAGGGGGCCCTGGTTGCCCCAGCGTTCCACCTAGAGATGCAAGTTTGGAACCTTTTGGGATACCCTCTATTTTAGTCTAGTTCAACCAAATGAACTAGTTTTCTTAAAAAGTGATGATTTGTGAAAACCTAGTTCACTTTTTTATTAACGAGGGTAGAGGGTATCCTTTGGTACCCATTTGCATCCTTAGTTCCACCACCAGGCCCACCCGGCGCAGGTGGACGGGACATGGCGGGAGGCGGGGGAGCCACAGTGACTTCTGCGAAGGAGCGACGAGTGGTCACGACGGCAGCGGTCGACGAAACCGGATCTGGGATCTGCCATGACGGGGTGGTGAGCGGCAAAGTCGTGGCGGAGTAGGATGGAGATGGGGTAGACGAGACGGCTGCGTATTGGAGTTGAGGGTTGACTAAGAGCACAGTTGGTCTTGTCAAACGAGGTCGTATCCGACATCTCAATCAGTCCCCGCTGCATGTATGTGGGCCCCACCTCCGTGATCCGCCAAATCCGCCCCAGACTCCGCACGAGAGGAAACGGCCATTGTTGACACCGCGTGGTCCGCCGGCACCAATGTTGACGCCGTAGAAGCAAACTCTGCTGCTTGAGGAAGGAACATGCCTAGGACCCGCGGCGGCATAATCCGTCGACCAGGCAAAGGCCCCCTCCAACGGCCCATCCTCGGTGGCCGAGACAGACGGAGCCCGGACGGCGAAGAGGAGGAACAACGAGGACGTCCCTCGGCCACGCGTCCAGTAGAAGGAGGCTACATCGAGCGAGCCCTTCCATCCATGGCGAGGCTCTCACCATGACCGAGTCTGCCACCGATCTGCAAAAAAACAGCAGAAGACTCATCTGAAACTCGTCTAGGTGCTCGCCTCTCCCAGAGACGTGATTCTTGCGTAGGGTAGCCTGCTTCCTCCCAGAACTCCGCTAGGATCTGCGCTCGTCGCCTTCTCTTCCGATGCACCACCGGAGTCCATACCTCCTCCTCCTTAGCAATGGCTTCCTCCGCGACACCGCACGGCGACGTGTTCCTCCTTTGCGGTGTCTACACCGAGGTAGAAAAAGCGAGATCCCGCCTTTGCGATGTACTCTCTCGGTTTCAAAATATAAGATGTTTTAAGATTTATGAAAGTAGTGTATCCAGACCCGAATAAACCTACACACCAAAAGAAGTCTAAATACACTCTTTTCACTAAAACATCTTATATTTTAAAACGAGAATAGAGTAGGTAGGAAAAACGAGATCCCACCGGTCGCTAACTGGGGAGAGGACCGGCGCCAGGGTTAGCCACCACTCGCCGCCGTACGCGCGTTACCCGTCGCCTCAGTTAGATCTTCTGGTTCTCCATTGTCGATCGATATGTTCCTGCTTGTATACGTGCAGTGTTTGATATCTTTTCACATACAAAAGTTTAGCTCTCATGAAGTAATCAGTTGAACGCTCAGATGCCACTCTCATACACCCTTAACACAACTCAATTCAAAATCAAAAGAGGCACGAGCCATTCAACTTACGGTAGCAGTTCTCGAAAAGGTTTGTACCTGTCAATGCAATGTTGCTAGTACATCAACTTTGTCGTACCAAAATCTTTGCCTACTAGAAGAACATTTCCAGGTGCTGCTTCAGACATCATTTGCGACCTGGCCTGAAACCCGTATTGCAACACCCGGCTTTGCAATAATCTCAAGTCCGCAGCACTCACGTCAATACTACACCCCGGACGAAATAATCAAGCTAAATTAACAAATCATTCTAGCCCTCTTATCATCGAGAGCGACACGGACACAGTCGTAACGTGTTTAATGCTAAACCACAACATCTTGTCTAATTCAGCGCTTCAGGGGATCTAGTTCATCGCTTCTTATGTGTCTGCCATTGTCTCGTAACATACTGGAAGATCTCTTTTAGTGTAGCTTTGCGACCCTCCTTGTAATTCCACAGCTCTGGTACAGCACAGCGGCCATTCGGGTTGTACTCGTTAAGTTCAAGCAGAGCCTTTGTTACCAAAGCATACACTTCTTAACCATACTCTTCCTTCAGAACATGAAGCTTCTCATCATCCTCAGAGAGAAGTTCCTACACTGAAGCACACACCATGTGATAAACAATATGTCTCCCACACTAAATAAAAGATGAGCAGATAATTAATGGCTTCAAAATGTGTACTACACGAATATGCCAAGACAATTGTCATTATAAAATATCTTTGCTGCTAACTTAAGAACGTAGTCATAGACGAACTGCAGTGTCAACAAATGTTGTCTGGACCACAGTTCAGCACAACATTTGGAACAAAAAAAATGTTTAGCCATGATATAATAAACTCAAGACACGACTGCTTCATTATATGGTAATACAGCATTGCAAAAACTGTAGCAAATTTACAACAGGAGCTTTCCATGCTTTTCGTAATAGTGAATTGCAGAAAGTTCAGGAAAAAACATATTACCTGACATGCTGTTAGGGCTTCAAACCCCAGGAATCATCTCATAAATAAATGTCAACAGCCAAGACCCAAGATATATCGAAGTTACCCAGCATAGAACTAAAACTGGACATTTAAGAGATGAAACAGAACTTGCCGCAGGTGAGTCAATAAACTTTTAAATGGGAGTAGTCAGCACACAAGAGCGCCGAATGAAATTTAAGAAACATTAGGAGATTCATTGTGCATGTGGTAAGTATACTATTGGAAAAAAAGTTTGATTGCTTCATATATAGCTCCATGAGCAAATGCTATATGCACTGAAAACCGACAGATTAACTACTATGACTGGTATAGAAGTGACCGTCAGCTTAAAGAGGAAACAGGTAAATGGAAGAAACCAAGTCTTCATTAGAAAGCAAACCACTATTATTCGATTATATCATATAGATCTCAATCAGAAGCAGCTAAGATTAAAATAAGGTCAACTGCAAGCAGTGACCTATACTTGCAAGGATTTACCATACCATGTCGATATTATAAGGTGTATAAAATTCTATGATAATAACAAAATCTTTTCAGGATCTGACAGTCATTTGCTATGCATTTAGATCACTCTACGGGTTCCTCTGTTCATAGACTCTTGCTTGCATATGGAACCTAGTTGGGGGTGCGGTACAGCTTGCCGAAAACATGCAGCACGGCAACAACAGCAATAAACCCAATGCTCATGATCAGAACAGCGTTCGGAGACATCTTGCGCCCAGCAGTCTCATCGGTGTAGAACTGAAGCATTGTACTGGCACCAGCACCACCAGCAGGTCGACGCCTGCGCAAGCTTGCAGCAGCTGCTGCACTCCCCCTTGCTGGTGCATCACCATTGGCCACCATCTTGTTTAATCTCCCTGCATTTTAGTAGGGATTTTCGATCAGAAGGCTTGTAGCACTATATAGTGTATCATAAAGGACCAAAACAAACAGTGTTTCAATGAACAAATGTGATGTAACCAAAAGGCAGGGTCCCAAAAGTAGTTTTACAGGCGAAGTTTTCACAGTTACACATTTCATTGCAAAACCATTAAAAGTTACCATCTGTACTGCTTATGCCACACCATACATTAATACTTGCCAATGTTCATACCTAGATTCTACAATGTACTGTAGTAAGTTAAAGATAAATTCATCAATGCCAAGAGCCAAATTGACAGCCACCCACAAAATTGTAATCAAAAGAATTGTGCTGAGGGGCATGGCCAATCAGCCCTGCCTTGATATCTGCCTAAGTGAAACTGTTTTAAAAACAACCATGAAGCTTAATGTGCAGAACACAATCTTACACGCAATGATTAACAGATATGATGTTACACAGGCAGATCATAAGGGCGTCTTGAATTCAATCAAAGGGCGATTAAGTAAAGATCTATTCTAATCGTATACAAACGGGCGGAAAGATTTCTCCGACTGAACAACCCAACTCAGAATCTACGGACGAACAAGGACATGAATTCAGCCTGGGTCGGAATCCACGCTAAAATTTCACAGCGCGCCCATGCAGATCAAACATCTAAGAATGATCCTAAAACGCATCAAGATGCCACCAGATCTGAATCCTCAACGACAAGGACATGAATTCAGACTAGGCAATCTAACGGAAAGCAAAAGGAGAGCCTCCGTTCTCTCCGGACGGACAAGGTGGGGATCCAACACCAGTCTGCTCGGAGAAAAGATGAGATTTTTTTTTGGAACATAAATATATATTGACAATAACGATCACAGTACATCGAGGCTCTGAATAATAGAGCAAGAAACAAGAAACATAAGGTGGCACAACCGAAATAAAAATGTAGATAACGCGAGACGCTGACACCGAAGACTACAAGAGGAACCACACGGCGATCGCCCATCCGTCAACAACTCGGATCCGAAAGTGCCGCAATTGTAGTCTTCAAAGGCCTCTATGCTCCATGCCAGTTGATGCCCCACGGGTGGCTCTCCCGACGGTCAATCTAGCATTTGCAGCCGAGGAAGTGGAGTACTGAGCTGTAGGTACTGAATATCCTTCACTGAGCTCCTACTCAGGGGTCCCCGCCGTTGAATCTGAGGAACTGCAGTGGAAGTGTTGTCATCCACATCCGAGGGATCAACCCGAACAACGGGGACGATGTCAACACCATGCTTTATCATAAAACCAATATAACCGTGTGCGCTCAAACATTGAAGGAAGATGATCTTGCTCAATTGTGTGTATAGCACAGCCTAGCATCATGGTCAACTGGTAAATTTGTCTACCAGACTCCGATTCAGCAACCATGACCTCCAGAATATCAAAACCAGGTGGTTCAATAGGTCTGCCCTGAATAGAAGATTCAAGTGCTTGAACCAAAATAATACTACCTTGGCTCCACCGATTCAAGCTAATATTTTGATTGCAATTTAAATTCTGGGCATCATGCTGAGTTGACCATAACACTGCATCCAAACTCTCCAGCGTTTGAGAAAAATCAGAGGTTGCATACCCAGAAGTGGAGATCGGAAAGCAACCGGTGGTGCATGCTCCAGTTGTTCCCGAAGTGCTCGTGATGCCGAGCACCCACTCGGTCCACCGCCACAGAGAAGCTGACGACGCGATCCCCCGACGCCGCCTTTCTTCATCCTCTGGCCACCACGACCGACCAGATGGAGGTAGACAGGTTCAGAGGAGTTGCAGAGCAGGAGCAGGGAACGAGCCACACACTTATTTGCAGGGCTCCCACTCATGTCCTCCGCTACAGCAATCTCCCACCGGAGGAGCTCGCGAGAGAAGAGCATGGGCGGCTCTCTGTTGTCGTGTGGAAACAGCAGAGGAAAGAAGCCCAGAGGACGAGGCAGTTGGAGCAGCCGAGCGCCACACACCTCTCCTCCCTCGGCGCCATGGCCAGCCGAGAAGAGGGGCAACAGCCACCAACCGAAGCTCGCCCGAAGAGGAGCCTTATTAAAGGAATCGCCGGCAGCATCAAATCCCGTCACCACCGCGAGGACAGCGATGGAGACGCCAACCCGCCAGATCTGGCTCAACGATCTCGGCGAAATCCAACCGGCACTCAGCCGCAGTCTAAACCTAGTATATACAGAAGGAACACCAGGGCCTCTCCTCAGCTTCCCTCTACCGGCGGCGCCGGCGAGGTTGGCCTTGGATCGGCCCGGCTTTCTCACGAGACCAGAGCGGTACTGTAGCGGGGGGAGGAGAACTCGCCCACGACTTGTGGCAAGGGGGCGAGAAAAGATGAGATAGGGAGGAGGATTGCGCGTACCTGATGAATTCGCCCTCTCGGATCCTTGCTCTCCTCCAAACCTGGCCAACGGCCGTGCCTGGGCGTGCCGGCCCGTGGCACGACTTCAGCCCGCCAGAAGCCTGGCACGGCACGTGGTAGACGGGCCCGTGCCGGCCCGTGGCCCGGCTGGGGCCGTACCCGTGCCGGTCCGGCACGGCCCGCCAGGCCCGCCACCTGCCGAAAATCAGAGATATACGCGCAAAAGAGAGAGTCCTGAGGATTTGAACTCACGACCTAGAGGTCAGTTTCCCAGCATCCAACGAACAGACCAACCAAACATAGCTAATTTCTTACCTATTCCATTTTTTTTATAGGATAAATGGGACGGGCCAGCAGAAAGAGCCTAACAGGCCCGCGTGCTTGACGGGTCTAACGTGCCGCGGGCCGGCCCGCTAGGCACCGCGGCCGGGCTGGGGCTGCTAAGCCGGGCACGCGTGCCGGCCCGGCACGACACGTGAGCTTGGCGGGCCGTTGTGGGCCGTGCCGGGTCAGGCCTGTTTAGCGTGTGCCATGCCTGGGCCATGCCGGGCCGGCCCGTTGGCCAGGATTGCTCTCCTCACGAACAGGTTGCCGTAAATCAGATTGCGGAATGTTGTCTCCCGTGCCCAGCGTGCCCCAGATTATCTATGCACCCTCCTAGCCCCTTTTCGGGTCGGGTCCGTATGTCCGGTGCGTGACGTGGTTCATCCCTTCTGATTGGACGGGACGCGCTCCGAACCATCGATGATCTAGACCGTTCGCTCTTGACGTGTTTGCTAGCCCTTTTTAGAAGGACAGAACTAGGCATCCTTCGGAGGATGTGAGGAGTCCGAACCTCCGGCTCCTACGGCTGCCTGTCACGTGTCCACTTTGATTTAAAAGCCATTTTGTTTCTATGTAGAAAAAACCGTTTTTGTTACATGTAGTAAAAAAAGTTAGGTTTTTATAAAGGAAATACCGACTTCGTCCGAAAACCTTATCGGAGATCTCGTCGAAATCCTCGTAGCAAAAGAATCTCTGTCTCTATCTCTGTCTCTGCTACCTAAAGAAAAGAAGTCGACCGTCTCCGCCAATACGTCGCGTGTCCTTCGTCCAACTATCTCCGCACGGCCGCACGACTACATACACACTCCTCCCAGCAGCACCGCCGCCACCCTCCTCGATCCCCAACACCAACACCTCCCCTGCACGTGCCCCAGCACCACCGTCGCCCCTGCCCGAGGAACCACACATGGATTCCGGAATTGAGCCCCTCGAATTACAACGTCTGGTTTCATTCGTTCGGCAGCGGTTCCTTCAAATGAGAAGAGGATTCAAATCGAACCAAGGACCGCGTGGATCAGGAACCCTAGCGGGGCGGAGCACAACGGCGGGCTGCCGGACCACGCCATCGCTGACAACATCGGGCCGGAGGCAGCAGCGGCAAGGGCGTCCGCGCGCCTGACCTGTAGGCTCCAGCCCGCCCAGGCAGTTCACCTCTTCATCTAGGTTAATCTTTCAAGGTTTCCTCCATCTCAATTTCTTGATGCCTTGATTTCTTATGTATGAACATCAAGACCAGGTCATCCTACATCAGCACATTTGTTGATTTATCAGGTTTCTTGATCCGGCACCGGTGTATTTGTTGACTTATCAGATTTGGTGTCAACAATTGCAAGAAATGCACATGAAGGCTAGAAGGGGAAGGAAGCAGCGAAGAGGAGAGGTAATTTACTTTTCTAAAAAAAATCCTGATTTGGTGCCACTGCCCAGAAGATCGGTTTCTATGATTCCGTGCGTTGGTTTTCGGTAAAGATCTGGTTCATGATAGGTTACTGAGTAAACTGTTTTGCCATCTCAGTGACTTTACCATGAAGGTTGATGAATTTTCTCAGATTCCTTGTCTTTCTTCATCTCCTGGATGACCACCCTTCAGCTTTTGGAATGTAGTCAGTCTATGAACATGAGACATTGCCTTTCTTTTGACAACATAATTTGTGCTGCACATGTTAGCCTGGACCTGGAATTTACTCTTTCTTAAATTGTTTCTCTCTCATTTTTCTCATCCATATAGTTCGTCCTGCTGAACCTTCTGTATTTGCTGACACGGGGTTTCTTCTCAGTTACACATCGTAATCTTGCTGCTATCAAACGACTTCATTATATCTTGTGTTTAGTTGCAACGATTTTAGATTTACCCACGAAGGAGTTGATTTCTTCTTGTGCAGCTACGGAATAAAATAGCTCCCAAGTAACACATGGATATTCTAAAAGTTCACAGAAGAAGCCGAATAATTGATGGCGTTGTGGCATTTTATACAGTCCCGGTTGCTCCATGGATATGGTAATTTCTCTAACTAGACTCCTGTTGTTTTCAACAGGGCTGTAAAACCAGATTAGTTTTTCCTGCGCCATATTAATGTTTCCTCTATACTTGAATATTATATAATAAACTTAGTGCAGTCTTGAGTCGCCATATAAAACATATATTTTCCTACAGGCAAATATTTTTTTATGTATAATGAAGGAGGACGCATAATATCATTCGATCTGGTTTGGACAGAGATCATAAACTGATAACATGATTCATCTAGCCAGGTGCAAATCATTGGTTTGTGTAGTTTATCACTTCAAGAGTTAGAATCCTTTTTTACAATTTGACTTATGGCACTAGACAGTAACAATCCTTAAAAAGGGCCATAATATATTTATCTTCATTACTGTGGAGAGGTATCTTCTTTATATGTCATTTTAAAGTATTGTCTGTCTTCTTGGCCATGTGTGTATTTGAGGTTGGTGATGGTCATCTTGGGGAGGAAATGATTATCGATGATGTTAATAGAATGCCCAGAAGTAGGTCAACTGTTGTATTGTGCTATGATGAAAATGCTGAATATATGATGTATTGATTAACAAGCATACCGGTGAGAAATGTGAAACCATTGATTTTCAGCTTACATGCACCATCTCTGTTGTAATTACACTTTCTTCAGTATTATAACTGTATGTCAAGTCAAATTGATCTTTCTTTATGTATATGGACGCTACGAGTTTGTATTATCGCAATTTTCCGTATTGGAAATTATCGCAAGTTTTGATGTGATCTAGAATATGAGAATGAACTATATATTGGAAATTGCTAGATATATTTATATGCACATATGTTTCTTCGGTTATTGACTTCTATGTTAATAATCTTAAAGTACACCTAAAATATAGCTTAGACAATTCATGTTTGTGTGCTCAATATGATTTCTTAATTATTTTGCCATTCAAGTAGACACGTGCAAGGCATATGCGTGATTACTATTTGTGTAATATCTCAAAACTTTAATCAAGGTAATCAAGATTAAATCTATCCAAATTAGGGTTAACAAAATTTTTTTCCATTTAAAATATTTAAGCATTCATATGTGTGTGCATTTAAAATAGGAGTTGTTTGAAATGTCATTATTGTTTGTTCTAATGGTTGTAAAATGGTTCTATGATGAATGCCACATCATCTAGATCATTCCCAAGCAAAAACCAAAGAAAAAGAAATTAAAAAGAAATAAATAAAGGAAATGGTCACTTTTGCCATTTTAATCACCTAGCCCACTTTGGGTATTACTAACACTCAATTTCTAACAGAAACAATTGTGGATCTTTGCACCCCTTGCTAGTACAAGTAGTGATGTGCCAAGGCCCACTTTGTGATCTTCCGAAAACATTCAATTCTAATTTTAAATGACATTTTAAAATAGAATCTAGTTTATATGTCTAGATCACACTTTTTCAAAAACCACTCAAATGAACTCAACTTTACAATCCCAAGCAACCAAAGATGCTTAAGCATGTGACAAACAACTCCACAAAATTTCATCTTAAAATTTAAAAGTTTTCTTCTTACGACCATTTGGTCGAACAGGTGGATGCACAAATTTTCTGCCTAACAAACACTATTGATGGATCAATGCTTTGTCGAGTATTTGGCCTCCATTTGGTCCCCTTGTCTCCTCTACCTCTAACCAGCCCATAACTAAGCTACTAATCGGCCTAGAGCAGTAGTGTCGCGTCGCCCGTTTTGGTCATCGCCGGCCGAACGTGGGCAACGCTCCCCGGACCACGCCGCGTCGTTCCAGCACCACCACTAGCTCCGCCCAACCCTACCGCACTCCCTTGTCCACCCCACGGCCATAGCCAGCCCCTGGACCACCTCCACTCGCTCGCGCCCATGCCTCTCTACACTGCGCCAGAGCGCCTTCACCATCAGCACACCACAGACCGCGCATCGACCACAGACCGCGCGCTTCGCTCCGCCTTGACCACCTCACCCTGCCAGACACGGCCGTAACCCGCCGCTCAACCCACACTCGACGGGAACTGCGTCGAGCACCGCCTCTGTCTCCTAGAGCGTGCGACGCTCCTGATCGATTGCCACCGCCCCTAGCTGCGCCATAAATCCGTAGAGGACCGTCAGGAGGCAAGCCACCGTCCGCCTACGCCGCCCATGCCGATAGCACCCTGTATCATCGTCACCGACGAGCTCGTCGTCGCCCCTTCGGTCCCCTCCTCGAGCCTATATAAGGAGGCCTTCCCCAGCCTCAATCGCCACACCATTCAACTCCCCTCTCTCCACTAGTCCTTCCCCACCTCTCGCCGGAGTAGTTCGAGCAGCCTCTCGCCAGAATTGATCCGGAGACCGCCGCAGCAGAGGAGGAGACGCTGCCGTTGATTTCGTCCACCTCAGCCTCTGCCGCGACTTCGCCTGAGCTCGCCGTCGTCTACTCGTTCGTTTGTCCGGCTCGCCGCACTAGCTAGAGCCCCGGTACGTCCCCACTGCACCCCCGCCGAGCCGCTAGGGTTCAGTCTCGCCGACGACGTGTTCGTCGTCGACGACGACCGTGAGACGTTGATCTAGTTCTAATCTTGTGGTTCATATCGCCCCGTATCGCTTCGCGTGTAATGAGCCACTGACAAGCGGACCCCCTGTCAGCAGTCCTCAGCGCCACAGAGTTAATCTAGGTCGGCCCAATTAGTTTTCCGCGCGACCCAGTTAACTCAAATTTAGATTTTTCCTTTTTAGTTGAAACCTAGTTCTGTCCACTAGTTTAAAAATCAATTCAGAGAGTTATATAAATCCAAATTGAGTGATTCTAATTTTGTTGGAAAGCTAATGAAAATCTATATCCAAGCCCGTTGGATTTAAATCATTTAGAGTTATAGATCTCTCCTACTACCTCCTTCACGGTTTGCAGGGCGCCTAATCAAATTTGAGTTTTTCCAAAACTGCAACGTTTCTAGGCGTATAAGAATTAATTGTTAATTAATGTGACACCTTTCCTCTCAACTTCCTATGCATGCAACAGTCTCCCACCAATGCATGCGCCTTAACCGCTCACTAATAGGCCTAATTTTCAGCCAATAAGTTCACGCCTAGGTCCGTGAGATTTTTGTAAAGCGCCCTGCAAACCGTGAAGGAGGAAGTAGTAAAAATAATAAGGTAGAAGCTTTTGCACATTCCAACATTTTTCTAAAATCAATCACAATAGCTTTTGAGTTGATTCCAACTCTCAAAAATCACATTTAACCATACATATCTGAATATGTAATAATATTAAGGTTTGCATGCAGTGACTTTGGACTAGTACCCAAAATAATGCTATATAGACATTTCTAGTCACTTTAAATCATTAATTATTAAACTTAAACTTATTAAAATATGAGCCAACCCTTAAATCACATTCCCATATGTTACAATATGTGGTGATGACAGGTGTCCATATGATCCCATATTTTAATTGGAGAATATTAAATCTTAGTTAATTTTAATGAGTAGAAATTACTTTTCTTAAATAAAATAAATAAGGCTAGTTCATTAAACCTTGTGATGTTTGTGATGATACTAGATCATCAAATGTGTGTCTTAGTGTGCTAAGTAGACTAGTTAAGTATTGTTTGGTGATTGTGTATTCCGTATGTATTTATAAACGATAGTACCGACCAAGTCTACGAGGAGGAGGAGTTCTACCAAGAGGAGGAGGAAGAGAATTTCAACCACTGCACCAACCAAGGCAAGCCATTATTAACAATGCAAGATAACCTTTGCAAGCTATTGTTAGCAAGCTAGAATTAAGCATGATAAACTAAGCAAAATGTATTAGGCATGCTTTGGTTATACCATGTTGACTATTACCTACTCCAAGTTTTATTTACAAGCTTTCCTTTCTTTACTTTATCAAAGTTCTTTACCTTTTTATAGGTAGCATCAAGAGTATAAAACTTGGCCTATCTAGTTAGACTTAGATGTCATTTTATGGCATGAGATTAATCTTAACATCCCACTTTAGTGAACACTCTTAACTTGGTAGTTTAGAGCTAAACCAAAATTTGATCACTTTAGATGGGAATACTTGGTGAAAATGACTTGTGAAAACCTTGGAATGATGAGTCATTCTATTGAGATGTTTTGACATGTGTTGAGAAACACAAATGGTTTATGATGATGATGAAAATGTTGAGGCATGAGCCTTAGCCCTTTTATAAAAACTGATGGTTGGGTTTGGATGCGATACCATTCCAATTTTACCGTACAACCATAATACCTGAATTGGGTAAGGCTTAGCCGGAAGTTTATATGCATTAGTATTAGTTCCCTCGCGGGAGAGGTTTGAGCTGAGGCTACCTCTCAATGTTGTCCACCTATGCAGTGCCTAGGATGACAGATGGTCATGGCTGGGAGACCATACTCATAGGAGAGATGCTTATACTAGAGTATGTAAAGGAAAGGTTATGTTTGATTATCTGCATACTAAGTATGATGATTCAGGTTTATCCCTGACAGATGTATCGAATTTTGTGGTGAAAGTGTACCACCTCTATAGAGTGTCAAACTATTCGAATAGCCGCGTCCGCGGTTATGGACAGTTGGAGTGGCCATACTGTTCCGTTGTCAGATGTTTTCAAAATGATTTATAAAATGAATTGTGACATGACTTGACCAGAACAGAGTTGTGACTATGACAACTAAGTTCCCACTTAGGTGTTTTCCAACTTTATTTTATCTTTCTTTGTTTCTGAACTCAGCTTAGGTTTCAAACTTAGCTTTACAAATAAACTTAGAACTGAGCATTCCTACTAGAACTATCTTACTTGTTAGTGATAGTTTGCGAGTACTTAAAGAGTACTCATGGCTTTGTCCCTGGCTATTCCTATGGCCAGACTATGAGGAGGACTACCCTGAAGGAGGACAGCAGTACGGCTACGACAACTAGGATCATCTCCCATCGCCAGCATTGTTTGTGACCCTGAAGATGGACCCCACCGCTACGCTATTTATTCCACTACTTGATTGTACTAAGACTGGATCATGAGATCCTTTATTTGTGTAAGAGCTTATATGGTTTGTAATGGATGATGTACTGTGATATCCAATATGTTATGTCTCGCAAAAATGGTAATCCTGGGATTGCGATGTATGGCATAATAGGCATCTAGGATTAAAAATCCAGGTGTTGACAAGTTGGTATCAGAGCCATCCTGACCATAGGAGACCCTAGTTAGAATGGACGTCCGAAACAAAAACTTAGTTTCCAAAACCAAAGTGAGTATTTATGAAAACTATTTCCTCTCTTATCCTTGGGGAATTCTACTCTCAAAAAAATTCATGTTCCTCTAAATTCTCACATTACTACATAAAACTTTGACACACTTGATCACTTCACTAACTTTCTCATCCTAAATTCTTATAGATGGAAGCCCAATACAGCAAGTTCTACCAGTTGGGCAACGGAGGCCAACTGATCTTTGAGAGGGATCTTGATTCACTGTCTGAGTTCTTGGAGCGTCCGCATCCGGAATTTCTTGGAGCTCAACTCCCGGGTCCACCAGGAGGAGATTTACAATGGCTAGTAACTGCTAATCTTCGAGGCAAGATAGAAGCACCAGTATCTGGGAGGATTTAGTTCTCCGTGAGAGAGAACAACTGACTAGATGGATTAGCCAGGGCAATGCATGAAACTCTCGCTCGTCTATGTGCCCAGAGTGTCAACCTAATCCAAGGAACCCGCTTTGTTCACTATGCAAGGCGTGATTCTATGGGAATGCCGCTAGAGATGCCAAGTCACCCAATATTGAAGCGTCAAGTGGAGAACCTCGACTTCCTACTGTACGATAGACAGAAGGAGTTGGACAATGCTAGAGAGGTCGCCAACCACAACCTCGCCCTTGCCACCCAGAAGGCCCGGACTTTCTCACTACTCGTCAAGGATCGTCAGTCTCTTCGCCGTCAACGTGCAAAGAAGGATCGCACCATCGACCGTCTTTGTAAGAAGGTGGCATCTCTCGAGAAGACCATCAAGGAGCAAGAAGCTTAGCTTGCAGCCAAGGAAGAAGAAGAAGGTGAAGAAATCCAAGGGGATATTGACTCCTACCTCAGCAATGATGATGACTATCTGGAGGAGGATGCCGTGGACTTCTACACCGACGATGATGACTCCGATTTCATCGATGATGAGTATAAACACTAGAGCACTATCGTAGGAGTGATGAGTATCGGTCCCATTGTATCGTAGCTTACAGAATGGTTCTTAAAACCATCTGTTTTCCTTTGATGTTGTGGTGTGTGTGTGTTTGTATCGTGTGCTTTGCTTGAATGAATGAAAAGAAGTTAGTTGCAAAACCTAAGTCAAACTCAACGTTTTAGCTTTGAAATCAAAACCATGAACCTTAGAACTTTCCCTCTTACCCCTTTATCTATCTCAATCTTCAGATAACTCGTGGAAACCAAGGAGGGAGCAGCTCATCACAAGACCCAATGCTGCAGATTCTGCAGACTCTCATTGCAGACTGTGAAGCTAGTAGGGCAGAGCGCCAAGCTAATCTAGCAACACTGCAGCAGATCGCCCAGATGGCTCACAACAATCAGAACCATGGAAATCAGGATCATCATGGATCCAAACTCAAAAACTTCCAAAATACCAATCTCCCAATCTTTAGCACTTCGGAGAACCCACTGGATGCTGATGACTGGTTGTAGACAATGGAGAACAACTTAGAAGTAGCCAGAGTGGATGCCAACGAGAAGGTTCTTTTTGCCACCCACTATTTGGCAGGAGATGCAAGAGCATGATGGAACAGCACCCACACAATGAACCATGGTCAAGTGATGACATGGGAAGCTTTCAAGATCAAGTTCAGCCGCACCCACATGCCGCAGGGTCTAGTCACCCGAATGAGGGATGAATTCAGAGAGTTGAAGCAAGGCAAAATGACTGTAGTGGAGTACTGTGACAGATTCTTGTCCCCCGCCAGGTATGCACCTGATGAGATCAACACGGAGGCCAAGAAGAAGGAGAGATTCTTGAACGGACTACATGATGAGATGTAGAAAGTCCTCGTCAACATCCGTTTCGAGGATCTCGAAGAGCTAGTCGACTCTGCCATTCAGATGAAAGGGAAGATTAATCAAGCAAACGACAACCGCAAACGTCGTATGATGCACCAAGCTGGATCCAACAGTCACCAGAAGTACCATCTCAACCCTTTTGCAGGATATGCACCACGGAACAATCGACCCCCAATGCCTCGCCCAAGCTATCCCAACCGTAGCGGAGGAAATGTGAAGTCCGGAGGAAACAACAATCACCCCGGCAACTCCAGCAATTTCAACCGTGCACCTCCCAAGCACAACAATAGCAACAACACCACACCTAGAACTGGAAGCAATGCTGTGCCCGTGGCAACAAAAGACAAGTCTCAGATTACTTGTTTCGAGTGTGGAGTGAAGGGTCACTACTCCAATGAGTGTCCCAAGAAGATTGCCGCCACTTCCAATGTGAATGCCCCAGCTCAACAGCAGCATCGTGTTCAACCAGGAAGAAGATTCGCCCCAGGGAACCCTCACAACCGCAACAGCCGTCTCTTCCACATGAACGCCGAAGAAGTCCAAGAAGCGCCAGATGTAGTGCTGAGTATGTTTTCTGTCAACTCAGTTTTAGCAAGAGTGTTTTTTGATTCTAGAGCATCGCACTCATTTGCCACCGAAGAATTTGCATGCACTAGTAAGATTCACCCAACCAACTTGAAGCATGTCATGATAGTTCAAATCCCTGGTTCAACTACAAAAGCTAGAAAATTTTGCAAAGTTGTTCCTATCAGAATACATGGGATAGATTTTTATGCCAATCTAATAGTACTTGGAACCAAAGGTTTGGAAGTAGTACTAGGAATGGATTGGATGTCAAAGCATAAAGGATTGATTGACTGTGCCAAGAAAGCCATCACCATGACCAGTAGCTCTGGAGTCTCAATAGAGCATATATCTGAAACCTTACCCCGTCAATTCAAGTGCAACAAAAGTCTAGCCCTACCCACCATTGACCAAGTCAGAGTAGTCTGTGAATACCCCGACGTATTCCCAGATGAATTGCCCGGTATGCCCCCGGATAGGGATATTGAGTTCATTATCGAACTAATCCCCGGAACCGGACCCATAGCCCAGAGACCCTATAGTATGAACCCCTCAGAGTTAGTAGAATTGAAGAAGCAGTTGGATGCTATGTTGGCAACAGGTTGATTCAACCAAGCGCATCGCCATGGAGATCGCTAGTGTTATTCGTCGACAAGAAAGATGGAGGCAACTGTTTGTGCACAGATTATAGGAAGCTGAATGACGTCACCATCAAAAACAAGTACCCTTTGCCAAAGATAGATGATCTATTTGATCAGTTGACTAGAGCAGCTGTGTTCTCTAAGATTGATCTTAGGACTGGTTATCACCAACTTAAGATTCGTGCAACGGATATTCCAAAGACCGCCTTTACTACTCGTTATGGATTATACGAGTATACGGTCATGTCTTTTGGATTAACCAATGCCCCTGCTTATTTCATGAATCTCATGAATAAGATCTTTATGAATTTTCTAGATAAGTTTGTCGTTGTGTTTATCGACGATATCCTTATCTACTCCAAGTCAGAAGAAGAGCATGAGCAACATCTGAGAATCATCCTTGAAACCCTTGGAGAGCATCAGTTGTATGCCAAGTTCAGCAAATGTGAGTTTTGGCTGAAAGAAGTAGGATTCCTAGGACATATTGTGTCTGCAGGAGGAGTCGTTGTTGATCCCACCAAGATCAAAGATGTTGAAGCATGGGAAGCCCCAACCACTCAAACCCAAGTCCGTGCATTTCTCAGATTAGCGGGATATTACCGCAAGTTCGTTGAAGGATTCTCAAGCATCGCCAGACCCATGACCCAATTGTTGAAGGGCAAGAAGTTTGAATGGACCGAGAAATGTGAAGCCAGTTTCCAAGATCTCAAGAAGAGATTGATTTCAGCCCCAGTATTGATCATGCCAGATATCAAGAAGCTGTTTGATGTGTATTGTGATGCATCCAAGATTGGTCTCGGATGTGTATTGATGCAAGAAGGCAAAGCCATCGCATATTTGTCTCGACAACGGAAGCAACATGAGCAGAACTACCCTACCCATGATCTTGAGTTAGCAGTCGTAGTTTTGGCATTGAAGACATGGCGTCATTACCTTATGGGTAATCGCTGTGAGATTTACTCAGATCACAAAAGCTTGAAGTATATTTTCACTCAGAAGGAGCTGAATATGAGGCAAAGGAGATGGATAGAGTTAATCAAGGATTATGACCTTGACATTCACTATCACCCCGGCAAAGCCAATGTGGTAGCGGATGCTCTTAGCAGATTGCCAGGTAGGCTAAACACCATGATCAAGGAGAAGCAACCAAGTTTGTATGGGGAGTTGGAGCAGTTTAGGACTGAGCTAGTTAGCAAAGGATTTTTAGCTAGCGTTGAACTTCAACCCACTTTGATTAGCCAAGTCAAGGAAGCCTAGAAGGGAAATGAAAGTATCGACGGAATCAAACATCGTATTGGTACAGAAAAGGTACCTGGATTCACCGAAGATGAAGAAGGAGTTCTGTGGTACAAAGGACGTATCTGTGTGCCAGCAGATTCAGAGCTGAAGCAAGTTATCATGCAAGAAGCTCATGATACTCTTTATTCTACCCTGGAGGAACGAAGATGTATTACGATCTAAAGGAGCAATTTTTGTGGCATAAGATGAAGAGAGAAATCAGAAGCTACATCGCCAAGTGTGACATCTGTCAAAGAGTCAAAGCGGAACATCAGAGACCCGCAGGACTGTTGCAACCATTACAGATTCCGGAATGGAAATGGGATTCCGTCAGAATGGACTTTATCATCAGTTTGCCTACTTCTAGTAGGGGAAATGACTCAATCTAGGTCATCGTTGATAGGTTGTCCAAGGTAGATCATTTTATTCCTGTCAAGCCAACCTACCAAAGTTCGAAGCTAGCAGAATTGTACATTGCGAGAATTGTTAGTTTGCATGGAACCCCCAAGACCATAGTATCAGATCGAGGAACCCAATTTACCTCGAGATTTTGGCAGAAAGTCCAAGAAGGATTAGGAACCAAGTTGAATTTCAGCATAGCTTATCACCCGCAAACCGATGGACAGACTGAAAGAGTCAACCAAATCTTAGAAGATATGTTGAGAGCTTCTGTGTTAGAGTACGGATCAAAATGGGAAGATTGCCTGCCTTTCGCAGAATTCTCATATAACAACAGCTATCAAGCCAGTTTGTAAATGGCACCATTTGAATTCCTATACGGAAGAAAGTGTCATACCCCTTTGAATTGGTCGCAAGTAGGAGAGAGTCAGATTTTTGGACCCGACATTCTCAGAGAAGCTGAAGAGAAGGTTCACAAAGTCCGTGAGCACCTCAAGACCGCCCAATCCAGACAGAAGAGTTACGATGACAAGAGAAGGAGAGACCTGACTTTCAATGTCAGAGATTTTGTGTATCTCAAGGTTTCACCATTGAAGGGAACCCAATGTTTTAGTCTGAAAGGAAAGTTAGCCCCCAGATATATCGGATCCTTCAAGATTCTGAATCGTCGAGGAGAATTATCTTATCAACTGGAACTGCCAGAGGAAATGTCAGCCATCCACAATGTGTTCCATATCTCGTTACTTCACAAATTCCTAGAAGTGCCAGAGAAGACTGAAGTTTTCAAGAACATCGATCACCGAGCTGTTGATATCAACAAGGATCTGACGTATCGTGAAGTGCCCATCCGTATCTTGGAGGAAGCCTACAGAACCACCAGGACCCGGAGTATCAAAAGCCACCTGGGAGCGAGAAGATTACATTAGGACCGAGTTCCCAGATCTCTTTAGTTCCTAGTTTTCTTTCTTCAATCTCGGGACGAGATTTTGTTTAAGGGGGGAAGGTTTGTAACATCCCAAAACTTTAATCAAGGTAATCAAGATCAAATCTACCCAATTTAGGGTTAACAAAAACTTTTTCCATTTAAAATCTTTAAGCATTCATATGTGTGTACATTTAAAATAGGAGTTGTTTGAAATGCCATTATTGTTTGTTCTAATGGCTGTAAAATGGTTCTATGATGAATGTCACATCATCTAGATCATTCCCAAGCAAAAACCAAAGAAAAAGAAATCAAAAAGAAATAAATAAAGGAAATGGTCACTTTTGCCATTTTAATCACCTAGCCCACTTTGGGTATTCCTAGCACTCAATTTCCAACAGAAACAATTGTGAATCTTTGCACCCCTTGCTAGTACAAGTAGTGATGTACCAAGGCCCACTTTGTGATCTCCCAAAAATATTCAAACTCTAATTTTAAATGACATTTGAAAATGTAATCTAGTTCATATGTCTAGATCACACTTTTTCAAAAACCACTCAAATGAACTCAACTTCACAATCCCAAGCAACCAGAGATGCTTAAGCATGTGATAAACAACTCCACAAATTTGGTCGAACAGGTGGCATGCACAAATTTTCTGCCTAACAAACACTATTGATGGATCAATGCTTTGTCGAGTATTTGGCCTCCATTTGGTCCCCTTGTCTCTCCTAACTCTAACCAGCCCATAACTAAGCTACTAACCGGCCTAGAGAAGTAGTGCCGCGCCGCCTGTTTTTGGTCATCGCCGGCCGAACGTGGGCAACGCTCCCTAGACCGCGTCGCGCTGTTCCAGCACCACCACTAGCTCCGCCCAATCCTACCGCACTCTCCTGTCCACCCCACGGCCATAACCAGCCCCTGGACCACCTCCACTCGCTCGCGCCCATGCCTCTCTGCACCGCGCCAGAGCATGCCAGAGCGCCTTCACCGCCAGCACGCCACAAACCGCACCTCGACCACAGACCGCGTGCGCCGCTCCGCCCTGACCACCTCACCCCGCCAGACACGGCCGTAACCCGCCGCTCAACCCACACTCGCCGGGAACTGCGTCGAGCACCACCTCTGTCTCCCAGAGCGCGCGACGCTCCTGACCGATTGCCACCACCCCTAGCTGCGCCATAAAGCCATAGAGGACCGCCAGGAGGCAAGCCACCGTCCGCCTACGTCGCCCATGCCGATAGCACCCTATATCATCGTCACCGACAAGCTCGCCGTCGCCCCTTCGGTCCCCTCCTCGAGCCTATATAAGGAGGCCTTCCTCAGCCTCAATCGCCACACCATTCAACTGCCCTCTCTCCACCAGTCCTTCCCCACCTCTCGCTGGAGTAGTTCGAGCAGCCTCTCGCCGAAATTGAGCCGGAGACAGCCGCAGCAGAGGAGGAGACGCTGCCGTTGATTTCGTCCACCTCAGCCTGTGCCGCGACTTCGCATGAGCTCGCCGTTGTCTACTTGTTTGTTTTCCCGCCTCACCGGACTAGCTAGAGCCCCGGTACGTCCCCACTGCACCCCTACCGAGCCGCTAGGGTTCAGTCTCGCCGGCGACGTGTTCGTCGTTGACGACGACCGTGAGCCGTTGATCTAGTTCTAATCATGCGGTCTGTATCGCCCTGTACCGCTTTGCGTGTAATGAGCCACTGACAGGCAGACCCCCCTGTCAGCAGTCCTCAGTGCCCTGGAGTGAATCTAGGCCGTCCCAATTAGTTTCCCGCGCGACCCAGTTAATTCAATTTTAGATTTTTCCTTTTTAGCTAAAACCTAGTTCTGTCCACTAGTTTAAAAATCAATTCAAAGAGTTATATAAATCCAAATTGAGTGATTCCAGTTTTGTTAGAAAGCTAATGAAAATCTCTATCCAAAACCATTGGATTTAAATTATTTAGAGTTATAGATCTCTCCTAGTAAAAATAACAAGACAGAAGATTTTGCACATTCAAACATTTTTCTAAAATCAATCACAATAGCTTTTGAGTTAATTCCAACTCTCAAAAATCACATTTAACCATACCTATCTAAATATGTAATAATATTAAGGTTTGCATGTAGTGACTTTGGACTAGTACCCAAAATAATACTATATAGGCATTTCTAGTCACTTTAAATCATTAATTATTAAACTTAAACTTATTAAAATATGATCCAACCCTTAAATCACATTTCCATATGTTAGAATATATGGTGATGACAGGTGTCCACATGATCCCATATTTTAATTGGAGAATATTAAATCTTAGTTAATTTCAATGAGTAGAAATTAGTTTTCTTAAATAAAATAAATAAGGCTAGTTCATTAAACCTTGTGATGTTTGTGATGATACTAGATCATCAAATGTGTGCCTTAGTGTGCTAAGTAGACTAGTTAAGTATTGTTCGGTGATTGTGTATTCCGTATGTATTTATAGACGATGGTACCGACCAAGTCTACGAGGAGGAGGAGTTCTACCAAGAGGAGGAGGAAGAGAATTTCAACCACTGCACCAACCAAGGCAAGCCATCATTAACAATGCAAGATAACCCTTGCAAGCTATTGTTAGCAAGCTAGAATTAAGCATGATAAACTAAGCAAAATGCATTAGGCATGCTTTGGTTATACCATGTTGACTATTACCTACTCTAAGTTTTATTTACAAGCTTTCCTTTCTTTACTTTACCAAAGTTCTTTACCTTGTTTATAGGTAGCATAAAGAGTATAAAACTTGGCCTATCTAGTTAGACTTAGATGTCATTCTATGGCATGAGATTGATCTTAACATCCCACTTTAGTGAACACTCTTAACTTGGTAGTTTAGAGCTAAACCAAAATTTGATCACTTTAGATGGGAATACTTGGTAAAAATGACTTGTGAAAACCTTGGAATGATGAGTCATTCTATTGAGATGTTTTGACATGTGTTGAGAAACACAAATGGTTTATGATGATGATGAAAATGTTGAGGCATGAGCCTTAGCCCTTTTATAAAAACTGATGGTTGGGTTCGGATGCGATACCATTCCAATTTTACCATACAACCACAATACCTGAATTGGGTAAGGCTTAGTCGAAAGTTTATATGCATTAGTATTAGTTCTCTCGCGGGAGAGGTTTGAGCTGAGGCTACCTCTCAATGTTGTCCACCTATGCAGTGCCCAAGATGACAGATGGTCATGGCTGGGAGACCATACTCATAGGAGAGGTGCTTATACTAGAGTGTGTAAAGGAAAGGTTATGTTTGATTATCTGCATACTAAGTATGATGATTCAGGTTTATCCCTGACAGATGTATCGAATTTTGTGGTGAAAGTGTACCACCTCTGTAGAGTGTCAAACTATTCGAATAGCCGCGTCCGCGGTTATGGACAGTTGGAGTGGTCATACTGTTCCGTTGTCAGATGTTTTCAAAATGATTTGTGAAATGAATTGTGACATGACTTGACCATAACAGAGTTGTGACTATGACAACTAAGTTCCCACTTAGGTGTTTTCCAACTTTATTTTATCTTTCTTTGTTTCTGAACTCAGCTTAGGTTTCAAACTTAGCTTTACAAATAAACTTAGAACTTAGCATTCCTACTAGAACTACCTTACTTGTTAATGATAGTTTGCGAGTACTTAAAGAGTACTCATGGCTTTGTCCCTGGCTATTCCTATGGCCAGACTATGAGGAGGACTACCCTGAAGGAGGACAGCAGGACGGCTACGACAACTAGGATCATCTCACATCGTCAGCATTGCCTGTGACCCTGAAGATGGACCCCACCGCTACGCTATTTATTCCGCTACTTGATTGTACTAAGACTGGATCATGAGATCATTTATTTGTGTAATAACTTATATGGTTTGTAATGGATGATGTACTGTGATATCCAATCTGTTATGTCTTGCAAAAATGGTAATTCTGGGATTGCGATGTATGGCATAACAGGTATCTGGGATTAAAAATCCAGGTGTTGACAATTTGTGTCCACCAGTGAGACGGTGACTAGCGACAGTGGTGGAGCATTTTTCTAATTCACTAATTGTGTTCATTGTAATCACAAGAGAGGAAGGGGAACATGTCATGTTGACCACGGATATGAAGATGAGAAGTGATGTAGAAAGGAAAAAAGGAGAAGGAAAGGAGAAGGCGAACTTGCATGGTGACGAGCTTGGCATCAATGACAAGGACAGTCGAGAGATATCTGATGAGTAACGAGCACTTCGACAATATTATGTCAGGTGTTTGCAAATGCATGTAACATGATCTCAAATATTTCTTATTGCTTGCTTCTATAGATTGCGAGTATTAACATTGAATACCATGTCATTATGAATTGACCTGGTATATGCGTACATACTAACTTGGTACATCGAATTCATCAAAGAAGTCAAGCAAAACATTTTTTTACTAAGTAAAGAATCACACTTTCCATTAATTGATTCACACGCAATTTGCTAATTACTTTCTTTTCAAGCGTGTTCAGTAGTCAGCGTTAGAAGACATTCAATTATTTTTAAAACACAAAAAACACAATTCATAGAAAATAGTGCACCGTGTATATGTTTGATTTTAAAATACAAATGGTCGATCCATCTATTTTTGATCACTTCACTGCAGGAATCTCCTAGATTGAAGAAAATAGGTAGTTTGGCTCTGTGTTCCTGTTAGTTCATTTTGTCAGCTTGTTTTCACATTAATATCTGTTTCAGTTCCTGTGAAGTGGGCACAAGATGCTAGAAGCTTCGGCATCGTGAACTTCCACGACTGCATGTTGTATTGGCAGCAGTTGCTGTTTGATGCCTCTGCCTGAGAGATTTAGCATGCTGGCCACGAATGTGCTCTATTGCTGGCTAGGGGTATTCTTTAGAGAGGAGACTCATCAACTTCTCTATTGTTGGTATGTAAGGTTTTTTTTTTGCTGATATTCATCTTTCTTATAGGTGCTAATTAGTTAGTTTTCTCCCTTTCATATTGGTATGATGAAGACATGTAAAATAGGGTCTCAATGAATTATTATCCTTTGTCTCCAACCGAAAAATAGGTTCTTGAATTTTATTGATTGGTTCATTCATCACATCTCATCTCAGTTTCTACAACCCCGCTTGCCTCAGTTTCCTTGCACTGCATTTGCTTAATCATATTTTGGACGAGTGTGCTTGCCAAGAGGTTGGCATTAACAAATGATGAGGATGATCGTCTTTCTTAATATCTTTCTTCAATTTCAGTAGTATAATCATACCTGGTGGGCAATGCGTAATACACATTGTGATTTCTGTGTTATATAATATATTGTTGCATCCGTAGCTGATGGCTATCTACGATGGAGGGTTGGTATATGATCAATTTGTGTACTCTGTGTACACCTATATAAGAGAATTAGTTTATCTTTTGCATTTATATATGCATATGTACATAATAATTCAACTTCGAATTTAAAATAGTTGTCTATGGAAGTACCACCGACAACTTACTTTGTGTTCCCCGTGACACCAAATTTTTGTCTCCCGGTGCAACGCGTGGGCATGTTTCCTAGTGTGTTAATATAGCAAAATCACCGGACGGTTATAGCAAAAAAAAAATACCGGAAACCGACTTCGCTAGAGACCTTACCGGAGACCTCGTCGGAATCCTCGTAGCAAAAAAGATGTGCTAATATAGCAAAATCACTGGACGGTTGTAGCAAAAAAGATCGTCGGATACCGACTTCGCCTAAGATCTCACCGAAGATCTCGCCGGAGTCCTTATAGCAAAAAAGATATGCTAATATAGCAAAATCACCAGACAATTGTAGCAAACAAATATTCGCCAGAGATCATGTAGCAAAAAACTTCTTCAAATGATACAAATTCAGAGAACATATTGAGCAAAAATTCAAAGAATGATACAAATTTACAGAATGTATTGATACAAATTGCATCGACAGTTGCCGGTCATAGCATCGACCGCTGCAGGTCGGTGGTCGCTGGTGGAAGCATCGGTGGTCGCCGCTTCCATCTTTGGGAGTAGGGGCTTGTAGCATCCACGGTGGCCGGTCGTAGCATCGGTGACGGCCGGTCATAGCATCAGCGACAAGTTGGAGCAGCGACCTGAGGACCCCGAGACCATGGGGCAGTGTGGTAGCAGACGAAGGTGGATGTAGGCCATGAAAAGGAAGGCAGGCGACGATGGTGGCGGAGCAGGAGCAACGGGACGATGGCAAGTCAGCATCACGCGTGCAGTGGAGCAAGCAAGAACGAAATGAGTATGAGGATGACATCCGATGCAGCCCAAGAGATCCGCGGCGACCGGCGAGATCCAAGGCGGCGCGCGCGGGATTAATCGGCGGCGGCGGCACTATAGGGGCAGCGGACTGGAGGAGCAGGTGCCTTTTCGTCTCGCTGAGAACGAAGGAAACGGGTGGAGGAGAACTACGCATCAATAGGATAAGGCCGTAAGCGGTGGAGCATGGGCCCGGTATGGGGATGTAACACCGCAGTTTTAGTTAATCTTATATTAAGGTTTGTTTGTGCATCATGAACATCATCCCTTAAAATGCCTGCAAGAAAAAGAAACTAAAAACCCTAACACCCTAATATCCTTCCTCTCTTGAAAACTTCTCCATATGGTTTTGAAAATATTTGAAAAACACAAAATATGTGGAGCCCAAACAGTAACAAGGGCCCTGTAATATTTTCATACTTTTTACAAAGCCTCTTGTATTTTTGAAATTGTACAAAACAGATCTATTTTAGAAATACAAAATAAAAATGATTTCAGAAAATAAAATAGAGCCAGACCAGCAGCCCAGGCCGTAGCCCAGTTGGCCCTCTTTCTTCCCTCTCTCTCTGCCGCTCAGCGCGCAGCAGCCAGCAGCCCACGCGCAGCCCACTCGGCCCAGTACCCGTTCGCGTCCCTCACCTTTCTTCCTCCTCCGACAAAGAGAGCGAGAAGCAGCTCGGTGGTCGCTGCATCATCGTCCGTCCTCGCGCAATGATTCGCGTCTCACCGCCTCCCCTGGAGTCAAGGATAAGACCGCGTGGATGCCCTCTCTCGCCTCATACCCTTATCTCTTTCCCCCTCACTCCCCATCGTGAGCTCCTGTGAGCTCCCGAACCCTAGCTGGCGGCCGCCGCGTTGCGCTGCCATCTCCGGCCTCACCTCGCGCATTTGAGGCCATTATCAGCCCCGCCTAGACCTCTGCTTCCTCCTCGCTGAAACGTGCAAGTTGGGAGGCTCCCAGACGCCGCAATCGGAAGCTCCTTCCCAAACTCCGGCCATCATCTCCGTCGTTGATTCCGGCCGCCTTCGCCCTCGAGCTTCCTCCCCGACCTCTTCTCTACAACCACAGTGAGCTAGCGGTTATGAGGAACCCCTTCGTTCCTTCCCTCGCGCTCTGGCCCGCTCGCGTGTCGTGCGCCGCTGTCGTCGCTCCAGTAACCTAAACCGAGCGGCGCCGCCAGATCTAGGTTTGCCGCGGTGTGCTCGTTCGAATGCGGTGCTCCGTGCAAGCCCGTTTGTCCCCTAGTGCCGCCAGCCACTGCCGGCCGACGTGCCTAGGTGGCGTCGATGTGGCGTTGCGTGGCGCTGACATGTTGCTTGCGTCACCGCTGTGCAACCTTTGCCACGGTGGCAACCTAACGTGGCCCCTGGTCCACAGGTCAGTCATAGAGGGTAGCTTCTGCCTCGGTGTAAAAATGATTAAACGCCCTCGATGACATCAGCCTTGCGCAGTAAAAGTTTAAAAAAAATTAATAATTTCAGAAAAGGGTTTTAATCTTATAAAATTGATATCTAATTATTTATAAGTCATAAAATATGTATAATATATCAAAATGTCCAGAAAATTGAGATCTATCTATTAGCATCAAAAGCATGCATTGTTCAACAACTTTCGTTACAAGTTTAATTAGAAGAACATACGAACCCTCATAGGTGATTCCGGGGTTCCTCATTTACTAGGGTTTGTAACCTCAGAACCCTATTTAAATTGTTGAGCATGCCTTAGTGACATGGGTATACCCTACAGGTACTCGAGCTTGGTACATACGGTCCAAATACATACAGGCCCATGGTGTCGACAAGGCCCGGATAGAGGGACTCGAGTAACCTACGGACTCTCGATTGCTTGAAGGACAAGAAGAAGTTAAAGATAGAAAGTTTGAAGGGGAAAACCCTAACTTGTAACCGACTCGACCTGTTACTTGAGACCTAGCCTATCTATATAAAGGCTAGGAGGGGGCGGCGAGGAGGACACACGCAACCCTAGTTTCCACAATCCTCGCCAGATTTCGTCTGCGCATCATTGTAACTTTCGACTCCCTTGATAATTCCACGAGCAGACAAGCAGGAGTAGGGACCTCTACGAGGCCTGAACCTGGGTAAATCCTTTGTCCCCTGTGTGCTTGTTTGCTAGCCGATAGATGTCTCCAGCACTCCCTCCTTCTCCAAAACCCAAGTCCATAACAATGGGCATTGACGAGTTAACTCGTCGTCAATTGGCGCCGTCTGTGGGAATTGGGAGTGCTGATGTTGCGGCTTCTTCGGCCCCATCAAACGCGATCTACAACTCTGTATCAACAGAGATTCGCGAGCTTTTCGGCGCCTTCGACTTCACCATCCACACGCCGGCTACTCGCCCGGCCTTCGAATCCGTGGGCGACGGAATCAGCCTGGCGATTGGGAGCTTCCGCTTCCAAGTCGGTCAGATGGGCACGCTTCGCATGCCTGATCAGCCGACGGCACCGGCGATTGCCCCAGCATCATGGTTCCCTCCATCGATCGGTGCCCTCAGCGAGCTCAATACTCCAGCGGCGGTCGGGAACCTGATCAGCGACAGCAGTCGCGACTCCGATCTAAGCGATCTGGCCACTGAAGATGGAACCTACGATTCCGGATCTGAAAGTTGTGGAAGCAAAAGCTTCCCAAATCACTTCATGTGTGCCGTCATCAACGCGGGCGACACCTCCGCCAACCGTGGCAACAATGGTAACACCGGCAACGGCACCGACCCGCCCAACGCTGCCAACGGCGGCAATGGAAGAGCAGTCCTCCTCGACATCCATGAAGGGACCTGCGGGCACCACGCCGGCAGCCGCGCCCTCGTCGCCAAAGCTCTACGAGCTGGATTTTACTGGCCCATGGCCATGCGCGACGCCAAGGATATAGTCCAAAAGTGCAACGCCTGTTAGCGATTCGTGGACAAGCCACACGCACCAGGCGCAGAACTACGGCCTATTCCATTGGCCTGGCCCTTCGCCCAGTGGGGACTCGACATGGTCGGCAAACTTCCAAGGGTCTCACAAGGAGGCTACGTCTACCTCTTGGTCGCAGTCGACAAGTTCACCAAGTGGATCGAGGCCATGCCAGTGACCAAGCAATTAGGGCACAACGCAGTCAAGTTCTTCGAGTCCATCGTCTACCGCTTCGGCGTGTCACACAGCATCATCACCGACAACGGAACGAACTTTACATCCAAGGAGTTCCAAGATTTCTGCGAGAACCTGGGGATCAACATCAGCTATGCCTCAGTCGCACACCCGCAGACCAACGGTCAGGTGGAAAAGGCAAATAGGCTCGTCTGCAGCGGTATCAAGAAGCGACTCCTCCGGCCACTCGAACAAGCCGCGGGCTGCTGGCCAAACGAACTGCAATCCGTACTCTGCAGCCTGTGTACAACTCCAAACAGCGCCACCGGCTACACACCATTCTTTATGGTACATGGAGCAGAGGCAGTATTACCCGCCGAGGTACGGTACAGAGCGCCACGTGTAGTCGCCTACAGCGAGAAGGAGTCATCCCTCGCACTCGAAAACTCCGTCGACCTTCTTGACGAAGCAAGATAAATCGCCGCAGAAAGATCTACGATCTACCAGCAGAACCTGCGCAACTACCATAGCAGAAGGCTTCGCCCAAGATCCTTCGTCGAAGGTGACCTGGTCTTGTGACTGAAGCAGCAGGGGCATCTCAAGCTCGAGTTCCCCTGGGAAGGACCGTACGTGATTACAGAAGTAATCTCAGGTGGCGCCTATCGCCTTCAAGATTTAGAGACAGGAGTCGCATACTCCAACCCTTGGAATGTCGCACAACTGCGACGCTTCTACCCTTAGTCGTTTCTTCTTTACTTTTGCATCGCAAATAAGGCTATTCAGCCAAGGCTACTTAGCCGCATATTGTACTACGTACTGGTCTCCGAATAAATAAAAGCTAAGTGCCCCAAAACTCCGTGCTCTCTTTTCTTTTGTCAACTTTCATACTCGGGGGCTGCGCCACCCTATATACATATGTTCTTCGAACAATAACGCGACATCCTGAGTAGCTGGCACATCAATCGAACCCCTTAACACAAACACAACCCAGCTGCCACGCAGCTGACAGGTTGACAGGGGAAAGACACAAATATGACCAGACTAACGAAAAGGACTTGCACAAGTGCAACGCACCCTACGCTTATAAAGTTATTTGTATACATTCAACAATAAATTATCTACAAATATATATGAGCTTTACAACACCAGTACACTTATATGCAGGATACATATTTGGCTACCCTTGCAACAGAAGAACATTAGTCTGTTCCTCGAAGAAGTCGACGATTTCCTCGGCTGGACGATCCACCGCTTGATAGTGCGGCACCATGTTCCAGGAAGATCCTGCTGGTGGCACCGGTGGCCCAGATGCAATGGCGGCGACATCCACGTCAGGCCTGTGAAAACGCACCACGGAGAGCGCAGCCTTGGCACCAGCCACCAGCTGCTGCCTCACGCACTCGCGAACCGCGGACATATCTTGAAATTTCGTCAGCAGGGCCAGCAGGCTTGATGGAGTATCATCCAGCGGGAACATCGCCCGGTAGATGTTCTTCAAACACGACTGCGACTTCTTCAGAAAGAGCAGCACTCACGAGGCGCGATCCTGTAGGGTCGCTAACGCAGTCGCACGATCATGATCTACCCAGAAGTATCCACTCTCCTGAAGTTGCTCTTGGGTGAGATCATGAAGGCGGATGGCAATCCTATCCCTCTCCTCCTGCGGACGGCGTGCGCTAACAACTACACGAAGCAGCATCAACAGGATGAGTACAACGTACCATTGCGATTAACTACAAAGGAAAAGACGAGGATGAGAAAACTAACACTTAAACTGGTCGCCCAGTTGTGTCACCTTGTCAAGCAGATATTGCTCGCAAGCGGCAGCTTTTTCAGCCTTCGACTTCCACACGTCCGCGCTACCGCGGATCACGGGCAACTCACGCTCCAGTTGCTTAACGCGATCACAAAGTCACGAAAGCAAGGAAAGCTCCTCTACCCTGGAGCAAGATGGTGCCACTGTATCCTCAAGAGATGGCGAGTCTGGGGTTCCTCCCACAAGACCACTTGATGTACCCTACCAAAAATCAAGCCAGAAGCAAAATAAGGCGACCAACTCAACAGTCAAAAGTAACAGGTGCATTTAGGACCAATAAAAGTATCTACAAACACATTCGCCAACAGGCATGTTCTCCAATCAAAAGAGCAAGTTCACCAGCTATTACAAGGAACTAACTACGGAGCAGCCGGCTTCTTCGACTTCGATGACCTTGGGGGCTTCATCAAGTCCGTGGAAGTATCAGATGCCACTGACTTTCCGCCGGCCCCTGAGGCCGAAGTTTTCGCCGCCTTCTTCGCGCGATTGAGCTCCTCCGAATACTTGGCAACAGTGTTTATCAAGGAATGGCCATATTTGGCATAGGCAGTCGCAAAAGGAGCGAATACTACCTGCTGACCATCCGCGCCAACAGGCATCGTCTTCGACACCGCAGAGGGATCCACTTCGACTCCGTGGGCTTGCACCATGGCAAGCGACATGGTCGCGCCAGCTGCGCGGAGGGAGTTCTTGTACGGGGCAGGCACACCCCCAGCGAGCGACTCCACCAGCTCCTCCACATTGTCAATCAGCTCCGCCTTCGGCATCAGCTCCTCCCGGAGGCGACTCAGGGTGGCCTTGGCTTTGGACAATGTATTTTGGACAGCGGCGCTACGGTCTTCGACCGCAGATACCGCGCCCGCCAAAACGTCATCGCGGCCAAGGGCTTGTGGATCAAAACTCAAACCGCCAGCATCTACAACAAAATACATACATGGATCAAACTCCTAATGCTACCGGCACTACAGAGGAAGAGAAGAACATCAATAAAAAATCTACCAAGTAAAGGTACCTGAGAGGGCCTTGGCGACTGAGAAAAGTTGCTCTTCGAACGACTTCTCCCTGGCCGCAAAGGAGGCACGCAGATCCTCTTCGCGCTTCTGGGCCTCATCACGAGCCGCGATTGCCTCGTCGCGCCCCTTCACTACTGCGGCCAGCGTCTTCTCGAACGTGGCGACATCACGCAGTAAAACATTATGCTCAGCTACATGGCAGTCAACAATTTGGCCGTTAGTCGATTATACCAAAATACAGAGAAGACGAAAAAGAATAAGTATAGAACACTCACTCTCAACCACGCGGTGGCGCGTCTCCAGCATCGCATGCTGGCGACCCATCGCCATCACTTGCTCTGCCACCTGTGCGGCTTCCTTTACAAGGAGCTGTCGCACAAAATAAGGAGTCAGCAGAGGGCAATAAAGGGCGTTGACTGCCAAATTATAAAAAAAAGAGAAAGATATCCTTACATGGTCCTCCAGTGACTCCGAAGAAGATTGCTGAACCATCATCTGAGCTACTACTCGATGCTCCCCTACATGAGGAGAGCTTGAAGAATTGTGCCCGGAGTGGGCCGCTGCCGGAGGAGAAGGAGCACGCCCAACCTCTATCTTGGCCCTTGAGGTCGCGACTCCCGATTCCTTCAAAAATTCGACGTCGCCAGACGATGACGACGCCTCTTGACTACAAGGTAAAATCCGCAATCAGAAAGGGCAAAATCCAGGGAAAAGCCAACAAGAAGAAAACAAGCAAAGAAAAAATGCACTAGCAAACTTACCAGTCAAATCTGTCAAGATCAAATGTGGCCTCCTTTGACTCCGACGAAGACTCCTTGGGCAATCGCATCTTCTTACGAGAAGATGGTGCCACAGCCCTCACAGGAACGACGGGAATTGGCGACTTCGCGCCAATAGCCGCGCCTCCTAGAGTGGAAGGAGTCGACACGTCGGAATCCTCGCTACGTGAACGCTTGCGAGTATCCGGACTCTCGGACTCGGGGGCTTCCTCTTCCACATCGGAAGGGACAGTCGACTCAGACTGATCCTCTTCCAAAGCTTCACAAGGAATAATCCCCTCAGGGAGGGGAGGCATGCAAGGTGACACCGCCCACTCCTGCATACAAAAAGTAAAACAGATAAGCAACAGAAGACACAATCGAGAAAATACGCTACTACGTGGCACAACCATACCTCAGGAGGAGGATTCGAAGCATCGAAAGGAGGAACGACTGGCTCGTTCGGAAGCACATCCTTGAGGGTATACTTCGTGACCAGTCGCACCCTCTTATCTACCTCACTCACGGACATGCCATCGGCAGACACGCGAGTGGGATCATCAGCGCCACCCCATTGGAACATGGGATGGACCCTGGCCTGGAGAGGCTGGACGCGACGACGCAGCCAAGTCCTGACAAGGGCGCAGCCTCCCTCTTCTGCGCCTATGCGACTCTCGAGGTCGCAGACGCGCTGATATAACACGTCTGTTTCCGCGAGTTCGGAAGGCATGATCACGTTCTTCCAAGAACGCATCTTCTTGCAGGGAGTCGCGGGATCGAAGGACGCGAGTCCAAAGTGCTCGTCCTTGGCCTTCTTATCGCGCACATAGAACCATTTGTCCCTCCATCCCTGGACGGACTTGGTGAGCTTGATATCAAAGTAGGTGGCGGATGGGTCAACATGGATTCCGCAACCACCTACGTCATAAACTAAAGAGCCAGATGCGGACTGACGCTTCAGTTTAAAGATGCGTTTAAAAAGACCAAAGTGCGGATCGATTCCGAGCCAGCACTCGCAGAGAGTGATGAAACAAGTGATGTGGAGGAGAGAATTTGGGGACAGCTGATGGACTGGAGCCCATAGAAACACAGAAGACCCCGAAGAAAGGGGTAAAGAGGCAAGGAAAGACCACGAATGATGAAAGCAAGAAACATCACTTGATAACCAGCGGGAGGCACAGGAATGGTCTCACCGCTGGGGACGCGCGAATCGGCGACTGCTGCAGAGATCACTCCGTCTTGGCGAAGAAGACGGAGATCCGATGCCTTGATAATAGAGGGGCGCCATGCGCCATTGGTCACGCGAGTGCCCGCGACTTTCTTCTTCCCGGCGGCGGCACTGGTGACCGCAGCAGCAGAGCCGCCCTTCTTCTTCGCTGTAGTGAGGGTGGCCGCGGAATCAGCGGCAACATCTATTTTCTTCTTCCCCATTGCGCGGCGGCGATGAGAACGAAGGAAATAGCTTGGGAACGAATGGAGCTGGTCCAGCATCATGGGGAAGATGAGCGCAGAGGAAAGCAAGAAAGCAAACGGCAATGGCGATGGCAGCAAGGAAGAAAGAGCACAGATGGGAAATTACCGGCACAGCATCGCTACTTAACCCCTGGAAGATGCAATCCAACGGCTGACAAAAACCCTATTGGATGCGTGGCACGCATCGCGTAGGACACGTGGCGAAGAGGAAGCGCGAACCGTCCCCCACTTCAACCATTACGCGTGGAAATCGAGGAGGCACAGTTAAAAATAAGATTACGCACGCCCAGTCAAATCAAAGTTAGAAAGTGGGACCCACCGCTCGTCACGTCCCGTCAAAACCGCTCACGCGGGCAACTAAGGTCATACAAGAGTCAGCACTAACGTCACCAAGCCTATGCAGCGGAAAACTTCGACTATTTTTAGTCCTTGCTGGAGTCTTCGACTCCACCAAGCACTCGGGGGCTACTCCCATAGGGAGCGCTGGCCGTGCACCCTACGACTTTCTTTTTCTTGTTGCAGGAACATGGAAAATTACAAAAGCAAACCCAACCACTCGAAACACAGTTCGATTATGGACATGTGTTACTCCCATAGGGAGCGCCGGAAACAAGCAGGCAAAAGACGATAGCAGTCGCGAAAGTGTTTTAGTACCTGTCTGAGTTATCGACTGAACAAGCAAGCAAAAGACGACAGCAGTCGCAAAAAGTTCTTTAGTCCCTGCCTGAGTCTTCGACTCAACCAGGCACTCGGGGGCTACTCCCATAGGGAGCGCTGGCCGCGCACCCTATGATTATTTGTGCAATAAAACCGTGTGTTGATAACATCCACACTCGAAACTCATGGCAACACCGCCTCATAATTTTTCCCTACAAAGAGACTGCGTCTCCTGGGTTACCCGAATCGTCTCCGCGATGATAAAGTTCGGATGCCGCGCCTACGGCGTGAAGATAAGACCTGAGTAAGGCCTGGCAACGCATTTAACTGCGCACTACCAGAAACATACCCATGCCTACAGGCACGATGAACATGCCTTGACGGACGCGTCAAGTGCTCACACCCATATAACTGGAATTCGACTCCTGTAAGACCTCCGCGGCCTGAGTCGAATTACACCAGCACTTTTCTGGATTCGAGTCCGGGGACTCGAATTTGAGTAGATTGTGTTGTTTCACCCTAAGGTGGTTAACTGGTACTGATACTTGGGTTATATCAGGCACGTATATCAATAATCCCTATGACGCAAATAAAAGCAATCGAAATGTACTCATTTAGGCACTCGAAGGCTTCAAAAGTCCCCAGTCGAATCTGCGATTCCACTGGGCACTCGGGGCCTACTGACATGGGTATACCCTACAGGTACTCGATCTTGGTACATACGGTCCAAATACATACAGGCCCACGGTGTCGACAAGGCCCAGATGGAGGGACTCGAGTAACCTACGGACTCTCGATTGCTTGAAGGACAAGAAGAAGTTAAAGATAGAAAGTTTGAAGGGGAAAACCCTAACTTGTAACCGACTCGACCTGTTACCTGAGACCTAGCCTATCTATATAAAGGCTAGGAGGGGGCGGCGAGGAGGACACACGCAACCCTAGTTTCCACAACCCTCGCCAGATTTCGTCTGCGCATCATTGTAACTTTCGACTCCCTCGATAATTCCACGAGCAGACAAGCAGGAGTAGGGACCTCTACGAGGCCTGAACCTAGGTAAATCCTTTGTCCCCTGTGTGCTTGTTTGCTAGCCGATAAATGTCTCCAGCACTCCCTCCTTCTCCAAAACCCAAGTCCATAACAATGGGCATTGACGAGTTAACTCCTCGTCACTTAGGGTTCTATTTCAACTCTTTTAACTTGTCATATCATCATTCTTGTTTGAGCATTGCATCGAGGCCATGTGTTGATTGTTTTTTCCCCTTTCTTTCTGGTGTTTACTTCTTCCCGGTAGAATACGATATTGAGATCGAGATTGGAGACCGAGGTTAACACCATCGAAGATCAACGAACAATACTTGCTCAAATATAATCAAGTCAAGTACAAGGCTCCCAAAGATCTATATGTGGGTATCAACAAACAAGGCAAGCATAGCCCCACCATTATACAATCCTATGATTTCGAAAGCATTTCATTCTTGCCATGATACATATGATTCTACTGTGGTCTTTTATCGATAGATAGAATATCCTATATGTCGCATTACTCCCTTTAAGCTTATATTACCTGATCCACTGCTCCTAGCATAACTAGGTTTGGCTTGTGTGCACTGCTAGAGCTTATATCTATGTCTTGCTTAGCCATGCATAACTGTCAGTTGTGGTTCATCTAGAGGATGTACCAAATGCAGAGAATCTAGTATGTTAGGAGAATGAGGTATATTGATGAGGTAAGATCAGTAGTAAAGGTTAAACATGCTAAGGCTTGTATGGGAGGCCACGGTGGGATGTGGTTTTTGCAGTCCCATGCTCGCCACTACTAGGACCCGAGTTCTAGCCTCTTGAACCAAGACGAGCGTACAACCACACGGGGCCTGGAAACCTCATGGGTAACTAACTTGCCTAGTAGATTCCATGAGTCACATAGTTCGGGCGTTCCATTCGACATATGCATAGAAAACATTTTGAAAGATTTGGCGGGTCAAGGTGCATCATAACAGGTAGGTAAGCGTGGACGGGGTTGCTTGGGGTCGATAGAGCCCCTGGTAAACCAACCTTGCCTCACATCTCTAGGGACCGGATTCGGGATTTGACCCATTACGGCGGAACCCTCCTTAGGGCATGACTCATGGTCTCGACGAAAGCAAGGTAAAGGTTGTGTCCAACCACCCTCTGCCAGCCTTCCAAGGAAGAGGGCTCAACTATGGTGGTATTAAGAGTTGGTTGGTACGTGTGGGTAAAGTTGTACAACCCTGCAAGGTTTAATCTTTTCGAAAAGCCATGTCCACGGTTATGGACGACTTGGGAACAGACGTGAAGATCATAGAGAACTTTAACCTAATCATAAAACTTGGCAGATCAACGTGTGCTTAAGGATGCTTCCTCATGGGGACGAGGGGGTGATCCTAGTTGTGAGATGAGGATTACTTTGGTGGATATCAATATGATGATCAATTTTTTGGATATGTTGCTCTCTTATCCCCTTTTAAAATATTCTGACTAGACGAGCTTCTTCTCCCTCTTGTTTTATAAACAAAGATGGCTTTATGCAAAATAACCCCACCAGCCATAAGTCTTGTGGAGTACACCCTGTACTCACCCTTGCTTTGTTGATACTTTCAGAGTAAGTGTTCCCTTGAAGACAAGTTTGGTATGACATCAACACCGATGAGTAGTTTGGGGTTCCTGACTGGCAGCCTGGAATCTATGGGCTAGGATGTCATCGTTATGCTTCAGGCCTCTTAGGATATTTGTTAAGTTTGCTATACTTAATAGCATAATTTGCCTTCCGTTGTTTGATGTTTGTGGTCAGTGACCTCTGCTTGTAATATTTTGGTTCTTCGCTCAGTTATGAGCTTGATGTAATAATTTTTGTGTCGCAGGATTACTGTTGTGTTACCGATTTCTCACTAGATATCCTCGGGCTCTAGGTTAAGCTTATGTTAGGCTGAGGTCTAGATTTTTCTAACCCTGATCCTGGGGGTGTTACAGTTCTTGGTATCAGAGCAGTACTGACCGTAGGAAAACCTTGCTACTAGTCGATGTTGAGTCTAGTATTTGTGAAAACTATTTCAAAGATGAAAATTATTTGCGAAAACTCTAGTATGCTCCTTTTGCTCCTTATCTGGTATCGCTCTTAACTAAGGGTCATCTTATCTTGTGTTGACTTTGGAAAAAGTTTTGTTATCTCTTCTAGTCTTTCAAAACTTAGGTGCCTTCTGCGCATGTCGTTTCTCAGCCAGTTGACCTAGTGTTAAGTTCTCTAGAGTTGTGTGTGTTGTGTTTTTTGTGTCCCCTTTGCTCTGTTTCATCTGAGAGATTCCTTTCCATCATGATCTCTCTACTTTATGGTCCCACAATATTATATTGAAGGATCCATAGTGTTCCGTTCTAGGCTTCGAGGTTTCCTTTCGCCTCGTGTACCTCCTTTTTATATGTTTGGGTACTTAAGAAGTTCTTTCTTCTCTTGGAAGATACCTTGTGGTTACTACCTTGCAGTGTACGCTGTGTCACTCAAGTAGTACCTACCTCTTTCTCGGGTTTTAACCCTTGGACTTGAACCGAAAATCCCAGATTCTGCTGGATTCTAGTGTGGTGAATGTTGTACATGAAGCTGATCTTTAACCCAAGGTACATTCCTTTGATCCCTGTTGTTAATGTTCAAACATTACCTCAGGATGGCTAGTACCTTCTAGTAGAGTCTTCAAGCTTGTGATCTTTGTCGCAATTGAATCTCGACAGTTAAGGACTTCACCTACCACTAGCTATGGAAAATATTCTTTAATGGAACCAAATAGATCACGACAAGAGTAATCCTCGTGAGTTTCGCCTCTATATTTGTGACTCTGCCACACCCTCCCTTTTATGCATTGGCTTTTGGAAGAATGATAATCTATGCATCTGCATCTTGGGATCTATCCTGAGCATGTTCTTTTCCCCTTGTTGTTTTCCGACCTTTGTCTACCAGTTGATAGCCAAGTAGTAATTTGCATTGGTGTCTTTCGATGCAAGATACTCTTGTGGTCCATCATGACAAACCATTTCGGGATGTCAGGATAAACAAACTCTAGTACCTTGTCATATCTAGGACCAGGTCAAAGTGTTGTAATCCGCAGATCCAGAAGCATTGATTAGTTTATGTTTGTTCCATCTTAGAGTATCACACTCTTATAAACTAAGAGGTCATGCCGAGTCTCATGACCTTCTTAATGAAGTAATGCTCTTACACATAACTACCCACCCTTCCTTCGAGCTTTCACGCTCGTGAATGATGCGTGTGTATAATAATGTGGCCATCTGAGATTCTTAGTAATTAATGTTGCTTTGAACTCCGAGGACATTTGTGTCATTCTCAGCGTGATGGTTAACCCTATCACTAAGCGAAGTTTGACTATGCTACCAAGTCCGTTACCCTAGTACATTCTCTTCGGTCAAAGGCTCGTGCCAAAACTCTGAGACTATGTCTTCTTGCCTTACCAAGCAAGTTTCCTCTCGGAATAAGTGACATATCGGTGGTTCGTGATATTCTAGATGTCTACTAGAAGTATTTCCTTGTTGCCATATGACCGTGTTGTCCAGTTCTTGAGCAAGATAGTTCTTTGAACTGCTCCTTTCTCCAAGGATCCGTACCGGATACCCCTAAACTAGTTGGTTGAGCTTAAACAACAACTTTGAGAGTTGTAAGACAAAAGTTCTATCTTACTTAGTTCATCTTAAAGGGATGTATAGTTTCGCTCACGATGAAGAAAGATAACATTTCCTTCATGGATATGTTATCTTCCCCCACCTTTGATTTGATTTGGTTTATCGTCAAATCAAACTCAGTCCCAAGGACTATCTTGATGATGTTTCTACTTGTGATGTTTCACTTGAGTACATCCTCATGTTCTTTGATTTGAACAATACTCTGCCTTGTTCATACAGCATATGAGTTCATCATTGTAGAGTATCTCGATAAGTTTGTTGTTGCGCCCATCGACAATATCCTTATCTTCTCCATACTAGAACAGACTCATATGAAACATTTGGCATTAATGTTGGGAACTTTTGAGAATCATCTTCGGGTTATCTTGAAGTAAGTGTTCTGGATGTTGGAAGTGACCTTCTCCGATTCACGTGCAAATGTTGAAAGATGTCACCGTGGATTTGAGTAGAGTTATCTTTGTTCTCTTTAAGGACACATGTGTATTTCATTGCAAGTACTTGATGTATGTGCAGCTGTCCTCTGACAAGTTGTTATTACATGGGTCTAGCAATCTAGCTCAGTCTATTGGAGCTTAACACTGAAGTCCATGTCTTGAGAATCTAGTAACTTTACCTTTGTGGTAAATGTTGCAAGCTTTCTATTCGGACATGCTGAGTCTGAAGTATCATCTCACCTAACCAAATTTGAATCTCAAGAAGATATGATGGTTGGTGTTCTTCAAGGTTTTGACATAGGTCTCTTTGTAAATCCGACATGATTGATGTAATGGTTGACACAACTAGTCAAAAGATCTATTGTCATATTCTATTGAACCAGCAAATATCAACCACTCTTCATGAGGCTCATTCTACGATTTTATAATAGGAGTTGTGCTTATGGTTCCCTTTGTATCCGAAGTCCGACCTTTAATTGATGTCTAATTTCTCGAGCATCAAGGAGAACATTTAAAGTAGTGCTGCTAAATGTCTCTCGGTCGATCCTCTAGACCCTTTTATGTTGGCAAGAATTCTGTTGTGTCAAGTAATTGAAGTCTAAGAATGAAGTTTCTTTTTCCTCGTGTCATCAGGAATCCTCTTATATATTCATCTTAGTGGTGTAAAGTGATATCACGATCTTTGGCAAAGATTTTTATAATCCTGGATGAATAAAGAGTTTCCTTCGTTCCTCTAACATGTTCATAGAGTGACTATGATTTTGGTAATCATTAGTTCCTCTTGTTACATGTTCCTTGTGTCTCTTGCGAGTCCTCGCCACAAAACACCTTTCTGTCTTGACCTTCTATTGAACGAACAGTGACCAAGTTTCTCTTCCTTCTCCCTACCTGCAGAATCTCGGGTCGAGATTCTCGTAAGGGGGATAGAGATGTAACACCCTAGTTTTAGTTAATCTTATATTAGGGTTTGTTTGTGCATCATGAGCATCATCCCTTAAAATGCCTGCAAGAAAAAGAAACTAAAAACCCTAACACCCTAATATCCTTCCTCTCTTGAAAACTTCTCCATATGGTTTTGAAAATATTTGAAAAACACAAAATATGTGGAGCCCAAATAGTAACAAGGGCCTTGTAATATTTTCATACTTTTTACAAAGCCTCTTGTATTTTTGAAATTGTACAAAACAGATCTATTTTGGAAATACAAAAGAAAAAGGATTTCAGAATATAAAATAGAGCCAGACCAGCAGCAGCCCAGTTGGCCCTCTTTCTTCCCTCTCTCTCTCTGCCGCTCAGCACGCAGCAGCCAGTAGCCCACGTGTAGCCCACTCGGCCCAGTACCCATTCGCGCCCCTCACCTTTCTTCCTCCTCCGACAAAGAGAGCGAGAAGCATCTCGGTGGTCGCTGCATCGTCGTCCGTCCTCGTGCAGTGGTTCGTGCCTCACCGCCGCCCCTAGAGTCAAGGATAAGACCGTGTGGATGCCCTCTCTCGCCTCATACCCTTATCTTTTTCCCCCTCACTCCCCATCACGAGCTCCTGCGAGCTCCCGAACCCTAGCTTACGGCCGCCGCGTCGCGCTTCCGTCTTTGGCCTCACCTCACGCATCTGAGGCCACCACCAGCCCCGCCTAGACCTCTGCTTCCTCCTTGCTGAAACATGTAAGTCGGGAGTCTCCCAGACGCCGCAATCGGAAGCTCCTTCCCGAACTCCGGCCAACATCTCCGTCGTCGATTTCGGCCACCTTCGCCCTCGAGCTTCCTCCCTGACCTCTTCTCTACAACCACAGTGAGCTACTGGTTCTAAGGAACCCCTTCATTCCTTCCCTCGCGCTCTGGCCCGCTCGCGTGTCGTGCGCTTCCGCCTACCGCCATAGTAGCTAACCGCCGTCGTCACTACAGTGACCTAAACCGAGCGACATCGCCATATCTAGGTTCGCTGCAGTGTGCTCGTTCGAATGCGCTGCTCTACGCAATCCCGTTTGCCCCCTAGCGCCGCTAGCCATCGCCAGCCGACGTGCCCTCCAGTGAGCCTAGGTGGTGCCGATATCTTTATTAACTTCGAGAAACTCGATGAGCACGCTTTCCTATGTGTGGTCTAAGCCTTTGCATGCATGTGTCACCTTGGAGGTTCGTCGTCCTTCAGCGGTGTTGTCTTCGTCTCTTACCATGCCTTGAACTCCGGAGTCGGCTTCATCACTTCCTTCTTTGTTGTGGACATCTCGGATGGGTCAATGTTCTTCTTGATCTCCTGGTACTCCTTGGCGTGCAGTACGGCTTCAGCAAAGGCGGCAGCTCCGTCCTGGCATTCTCGTGCTTTCTTTGAGTTTCCTCGGATTGTGATGACTCCATTGGGACCTAGAATTTTTACCATGTTATATAACAAGGGAGATCCATGAATTCCCAGTAGGCCAGACGCCTGAAGATAGCGTGGTATGTGCTCTTGAATGGCACCACTTCAAAAGGCAGTGGCTCAGTCTGATAAGGTGTTCCAAAAGTAACATCCAGAGTAATGTCTCCCAGAGAGTTGGCTTGTCTTCCGGGGATAATTATGTCTATGCACTTCTATTCTTGTAGACAGTTGTTGGGCCTCCAAGTGCAAAGGTTTGTAGAACAGCAGCAAGTTTTCCTTTAAGTGGATTACCCAAGGTTTATCGAACTCAGGGAGGAAGTGGTCAAAGGTATCCCTCTCAAGCAACCCTGCAATCAAGATACAAGAAGTCTCTTGTGTCCCCAACACACCCAATACACTTGTCAGGTGTATAGGTGCACTAGTTCGATGAAGAGATAGTGAAATACAAGTGGTATGGATAAAAGACAACGGTGCTAGAAAATATACTTGCTGACTCGTGTATTAACGAGCTCGTTGGGGAACCCCAAGAGAAAGGTATGATGAGCACAGCAGTAAGTTTTCCCTCAGTTATGAAACCAAGGTTTATCGAACTAGTAGGAGCAAGGAAACACCTCCAAGGTGTTGCTAGCTAGACTTTAGCAAGGCGCACTACCGGCGCCAGCAACAACGTGGAAACCTGCACAACACAACCACATAACTTTGTCCCCAACTTACAGTGAGGTTGTCAATCTCACCGGTTTTGCTGAAAACAAAGGATTAAACGTATTGTGTGGAAGAAAGTAACAGTTTGTAGAAAGTAAACAGAAAGCAGTAAACAGTTGTAGATTGATGGTAAAAGAAAGGACCAGGGTCCATAGTTCACTAGTGGTGGATCTCCTTAAGATAGATGACATGTTGGGTGAACAAATTACAGCGGGGGAATTGACAAACATCGAGAAAGCAATACATGCATATACTAATCATCTTGACTCCTTTGAGATTTGATTGGGCATTACAACATTATACATAGACTGTAATCCAACTGCATCTATGACTAATAATACACCTTCAGGTTATCATCCGAACCCCCTCCAATATTAAGTTGCAAGCAATAGATAATTGCATTACACATTCCGTGTAAAGTAAACAATACGATTGTTTTATGAACAAAGGATTGTTGTTTTCTCCCTAGTAGCAACATCACATCTAGTGCCTTAGAGATTTCTGTCACTTCCCTAGATTACTAGAGGCAAGAACCCACTATCGAGCATAAATACTAACTCTTGGAGTTGCTAGCATCTACTTGGACAAGATAGCTACTAACAATGGAAAGCATGCAAGATCACAAATAACAAAGACATGATAGAATCAATAATCAATCTGAAATAGCATCTCAATATCCATCGGATCCCCGCAAACACAACATGTATGGATTACAAATAGATGATCTTGATCATGAACGGAGCTCACAAGATCTAAACATGAAACACAAAGGAGGAGAAACCAGCCATCTAGCTACTACATGGATTCGTAGTCCAAGGATGAACTACTCACGCATCACACTGGAGGCTTGCATGGTGATGAAGAAGGCCTCTAGGGTGAATTCCCCTCTTCGGCAGGGTGCCGGGAAGAGCTTCAGATCCCTCCCGATCTAGGGATGGAGATGACGACGGCTATAGACTCTTTCATTGAATTGTGATCGGGTACTTAGGGTTTATGTATGAGGCATCTTATAGGCGAACAGGGAGGCCGAGGGGGTGCCTAGGATGGCCAGACCACCCCTGGTGCGGGCCAGGCTTGGCCACACGGCCAGGTGGTGTGGCGGCCCCCTGGCCCCTCTCCGTCTCGTATTCTGGCTCCTGACTTTGGCTTTTGTCTCGTCCAATTCCGAGAATATTTATTTTTTGACTTTCCTGGAACCAAAAACAGCAGAAAACAGGCAGCTGGCATTGTGGCTCTTGTTAATAGGTTAGTCCAAGAAAGTGTATAAAAAGTACTCCAAAGTGTGGACAAAACATAAGAAAGTAGATAAAAACCAAGCATGTAACATTAAAAATTATGGATACGTTTGCAACGTATCAGACAACTCCATGGAAAATCACGCCGCTGTGATTCAGCAGTGTTTCTGATATCTTTACGGTGCAGCATTTCAACATAGAGGATGTTGATGCTACTATCACTGTCCATGAGAATCTTGGAGAACCCATAGCCATCGATCAGCGGATTGTTGACCAAAGCGTACTTTCCTCGCCTATGTGATTTAAGTAGATGGTTGCTTTTCGGTCAAAGGTAATTGTTACTTCCGACCAGTCTAGAAACTGGGGGACAACCGGAACAGTTGCATTGAGCTCTCATGCAACACTGTATTTTTGACCTTGGCGGTTTGGGATCCGAGGAAGCAGACATAGGTGTCTTTCTTGGTTGGTTAAGTCTTCTTACCATCCGACTTGGGATTTGAAGTGTCTGCCTCCTCCATGTCGAAATCTTCCTAGGATTCCTTCTCTTTCTCAGAATTTTCTTCCCTTTTTGTCGCTTAGCTCTGTAGCCAGCGGATTCGTCTTTCTTGATGTCATCATTCAAACGACACTCAGCATTTGTGTGGGACGACCCCCATTGCCATCTAGGTGATGCACGCACGGATTATTGGCAATGTCGGACCAAGAGTAGGTTTTACCAGGTTGCTAGTATCCTCTACCTTGGACCCGAGAAGTTTCACGCCCAGCCACCTCCACGCCCTACTCGCCCTCCAAATCCGAAAGTTGCGTTAACAACTGTTGTTTCTAGATTGGGTTTTTTCCTCTGAGGTATTTTTGCACTTCTAGGCCTACTGATGCTTCGGTTGTTTAGCCGACTATGGTATGCCTAGGGTGTTCAGCAGTCCCTCTGAATCATCATCATCTACATATTTGCTTGCCGTTTCTATCATTTCTCCCAAGTCAGTGACTTTTTCGCACTTTAGCCGGTGACGCGGTAATCTGATTGGGAGTACTGCGATGAAAGCTTCGATCGCGATCTGGTCATTTACTCCCTCGCGGGAGTTCTTCGTGTTGATCCATCATCCAAGGTAGTATCAGCAAGTTTCACCGGCCTTCTGGGTGCAACGCTGCAGATCTCCGACCCTGCAGGGCCTCCTGATGTGCCTTAAAAATTTCGAAAGAACGCACTTTGCATATCATACCATTTGTGAATTGTATTCTCCGGGAGTTCATTGAGCCATGATCAAGTCGTGTTCTGCAGCATTAGTGGGTGATATCGGACTATGACCAAGTTGTTTCCTCCTTTGGCGATGCAGCAAGCCTAGAAGAAACCCTAGAGCCAGGTGCCTGCCTGAGCCACACTGTCATACGGTTGAATGTGCCTTGAGATAGCAAATCCCTCTAGGAATTTTGTTTGTCGGATCCGTGGCCCAAATCAATTTGGACCCACGTATATGTTGTCTGAGTCATACCACCATGCCTCTATGTTTGAGTTGATCCGGTGCCTGGCGTCACTTGGTGACAGGGAGTGCCATCTCAGATGTTCTTTGTGGCTGTGGTGCCGTGGAGCTAGGTTTCTGCTTCCCCCGCCACCTCCTTCACCCTACGGTGGGCACCAACTATTGTCGGATTGAAATTTAGTACACCATGAGGGGGTCCTCAGGGTGTTGGACGATGTGGACTGTGAAATGTATGATCGTCCGGGACGGTGAGAACACAAGCTTATCAGGTTCGAATCCACCTGCAGTAGACGGATCCTACTCCTCCTAGCAATCCAATAATACGGTAGAGCGGAAAGTACAAATTACAAGAGAGGTTTCGCATATGCGAGTTGAGGTTGTTGTGATTGGTTTCCCTAAAGGTCAATCCCTAGGATAGCTTATATAGTCATCTGGTCCTAGGGTTACAGGAGAGTCCTATCCGGATACGATACAGAGTCAGTTACATAATACATGTTGGACTACAAGTATCCCTACATGCTTAAGTCGGTAAGTCTTCTGGGCCTTCGCTTAGCCAGATGGGTTTCCAACTTCTCCGCCTGACTAGGCCGCCCGTGAAGCATAGCTCTAACCCGAAGTGGGCCACCCTGGTCAGTGAGTCACAGTGGGTATACCCGGAAAGTATATCCCCAACAAAATTCCTTTGCTAGAAAGCAAGAGGAGGTCCTGATCTACATTTCCACCAAGCCAAAGTTCATTCCCCTTAAGTTCATCAAGTTTGGTTCTTACTCTTGGATTTGTGGGAAACCCTAGGCGGCTAAGGTTGCCCGGAGACATTCGGCTTGTGATTTGCCCATGGAAAGTTTATGAGGGTTTGGATACTACCTCAAAGTCTAGCACAAGTGTGTGAGTTATTCCTTCATTGGTATAGGCTCGAAGATACGGTGCCCTTCGTGGCTTGCAGAAATCCTTCGTGGGATCTCACACCTCTCCAAACATGACGTAGCTCCTGAAATGGATCGTATGGGCACCTAGAGGGGGGGGGTGAATAGGTGCTACTCCAAATTTTAATGCTTTTTCAATTTTAGGCTTAACACAAAGGGTAAATTCTCTAGATAAACTATTAGGTGGAATTTCCCTATATGCAAACCTATCTACTAGCGAGTAAAGGGCGAGTGGAAGAGGAACGAGTGAACCGTAGTGATTTGTTTTACCGCAGTTCTTTCCTTGTTAAGGGTGGGCGGTACTAAGACCACCATGCCATAATAGGCCTCACCCTATTCTCCGATGGATCCCGCCACCAAAGGCCCGATCCACCTTTCCACTATAGGAACCCTTCGAGGCGGGTACCGGTGCCTTTACACAACTAGCGGGGCACAACTCCACAATCAACTTGGAGGCTCCCGTAATGACAACAAGCTGCCACAAAAACAAGTTATCAATAACAAAGAACAAGATCTAGATATTGACAAGAATACTAGATCAGGGATTTCTCCAAATGAATGGAGAAGAGTTGATGCGCTTGATTCGTGATGGCTATGAAGATTGTCTCCTCCTTCAATTCCCCAAAAGATCGAAGCCTTCAGGTGATTGAAGTGGGAGATCTAGTGAGAGAGCTCTTGCAAAGGTCTGAACAATTTCGAGTGAATCAAGAGTTCTACATGATGAGGATGAAGGGGCGTTTATACCCCTGCACCCTCTGAGCCGTTGGAGCCATTTGGGGCCGGATTATCTAGCCCAAGTGAGGGCCGTATTATCCGGCCTAGGGAAAACTCCACCCCAAACTCGGATAATCCGGTATATAATCCACCCCCACCCTGAGTGATGCGCCGAGCCTGCCCTTGATCGCCTCCTGGGGGCCGGGTTATCCGGCCCCATGCGAAGGCCGGATTATCCGGCCTGGGGAGGAAAAACCGCCCTAGTTCGGATTTTCCGGAAGAAAATCCAACCGCACTCCGACCGTCGCGCCTTGGCTGCCTTTGATCGATTTCCGGGGGCCGGATTATCCGGCCCATGCGATGGCCGGATTATCTGGCCTGGGGAGGAAAAATCGCCCCAGTTTGGATTTTCGGGAGAAAATCCGAACCCAATCTGAGCGTCGCGCCTTGGATGCCTTTGATCGATTAGTTAGGCCAGATTATCCGGCCCTTGGTGGGGCGGATAATCCACCCCCCAAAACACACGAACAGCCCCCTGCACACATAGCGCACATGTGAAAACTCCACGGTATTGTTATCTAACACTCAAAACACAGGAAACCATGAGTTCTTTCAATCTCCCCCTTTTTAGTGTTAGATGACAATACTAGGATTTGCAGGAAAGTTCTCAAGGCAACAAGATTTAATGAAAGACAAAGACCCCCCCTCAATGTGTGCATATTAGAAATTTGCATTTGAATACAAATGAACACAAATAGGTGTGAGTATGTACCATTGAAATATAAACAACATAATCATACCACCGAGATAGGGAGAGAGGCGTCCTTGAAATAGCCACAAATATCAACGTGATAACCAATATGAGCGCCTTCCTCGAGAAAGATTCCCAGCATAATAGGATATGAATAGGTGAATCCATATGCATAATCCTTGAGATAAATCCAGACGTCCACCGACACAGAGTCTCATACAAACCACAAGCCACAAATTAAAGTTCAACGCTAAATGGGTACAAGCGAGAAAACAACGAATAGGAAAAAGTGCAAATGCTTGTTCCTGACCCATGAAAATCCTCGAAGATCTAATAGAACTACTTCTCCCCCTTTGGCATCAAGACGCCAAAAAGGAAGAAGAGCGATGCTAGCGCCCCAAGGTATCACTCATAGTCCTCATCCTTGTCCTCTTTCTCATTCCCATCCTCATCCTCATCTTCAAGCTCCTCGGTGTCTTCATCCTCATCATCAGCAGTGGTCGCAGAGGGGAACAAGTGATGCTCCAACTCTCCATAGTTCATCCCAGAAGAAGAGTTCCACCGGGCATATGGTGTGGGAGGGGTAGGAGCCGGGGGATCACCAGAAGCACCGGACACATGGTGAAGGATGAGCTGCTGAGAGTGAGCCAACTCATGGCGCTGCTTGTACGCCTTGTATTGGCCCTTGCGTGTGTCCACGCCCATGCAAAGGATGTTCCGCTGGAACCAGTTCAACTGCTTGATCTCACGAGCAATAGGAGGCACTGGAGGCCTGCGAGCATCCCTCATGAGACCCTTAGGAGCAGAAGAGGGGTGAGAGGTCTTCCGAACCTTGGTGTAGATATTCTTTGCCTTATGCACAAAATCAATGTTGAAATCTTCAGAGGGAAGCAGGTTCCTGATGAGCATCATAATGTAGGGAGCATAAGGAATGGACAACCAGTTGAACATTGCATCAGTCAATTCATGGTAGATGAAATCCATCACATCCAGCTTGTATTGCACAGACTCATCCTCGCACGAGGTAACCTCGTGAGAGAAGGCAAGGAGCTAGACAAGGTGACCACGGATGCTATCATTGTTGCCTCCACTCGGAGTGATGGAATCACGGAAGAGGCCCACCAAGGTAGCATAGATAGGAGCAAGACCAGCAAGAGTGCCCACAATGCCATTGTCCATTGTGCAAGGAGATATTTGTTGGGCTTCAGCTGGGTGATGATGCGGTGGCCACTGGACCTATCCCTACCGCGGAAAGAGTATCCAAGGACCTCAGCAAACACACGGAAATCAGCAGTCATAGGCCTGTCACGAGTCATCCACTTCATAGTACGGTGCTCATCTCCACAAATAACCAAAGTGGAAAAGAACTGCTTCACCACCTCATAATCATATGAGCACTAGAGAGCCATGAGATGGTGCAGCCCCATCCGCTCAACCAAATACATGGCATTGATACGTCCAAAACGTATCTACTTTCCTGAACACTTTTGCAATTGTTTCTCCTCTAAACTTGTGTGATTTGGATGCAACTAACATGGATTGACACTGTTCTCAACAGAATTACTTTGGTGTCTAGTTTTTGTGCAGAAAATCAACTATCAGGAAAAATCCCGGAAAATATGCCAAAAATCCTATTTAACCAGAAGACTCACGGAGCCAGAATACGAGACGGAGTGGGGCTGGGGCCCAGGCACACCACCTGGCCACGTGGGCTGGGCCTGGCCGCGCCAGGGGGTGGTTTGGCCGCCCCAGACACCCCCTCGGTCTCCCTCTTCGCCTATAAGATGCCTTCTAACCTAAAAACTACGGGGGGGTCGACGTTTTTCCAGAAGGAGTTATGCTCCGCCGCCACCACCAGATTCCACGAAACAGCACCAGAAACTCCGTTCTGGCACCCTACAGGACGGGAATTGGAGGAGATCATCGCCATCATCATCACCATCGCTTCTCCATCGACCATCCATGTTTCCCCCATCTATGAGTGAGTAATCCCCCGCTGTAGGCTATGGGGATGGTAGGGATTGGATGAGATTGTTCATGTAATGGCATCAGATTGTTAGGGCATGGTGCCTAGTATCTTCTATTAGTGCTTTATGACTTTGTTGAGACTCGTTATGCTTAATGCTTGTCACTAGGGCCCGAGTGCCATGATTTCAGATCTGAACATGTTATTGATTCATTAAGATAGTATTGTTTATGGTCTTACCTTAAAGTTGTATACACATGTTGTTGTCCGGAACCAATGGCCCGAAGTGACAGAAATCAGGATAACCGGAGGGAATGGCTTTGATGTGAGGATTACATGTGTTCACGGAGTGTTAATGCTTTGCTCCGGTGTTCTATTAAAAGGAGCACCTTAATTGCCAGTAGTTCCCTTGAGGCCCCGCTGCAAACGGGCTGGCAGGATAAAAGATGTTGTGCAAGTTCTCATTGCGAGCACGTATGACTATATATGGAACACATGCCTAGGATTATCTAGTACTTGGACGCTTTATCTTATTTATCTGCAATTGCCCTATGTTCTAATTGCCTTGTGAATTGTCTTGTCCATGCAACGCCCGTCCATCCATCCCTATGCCTACCGCACTTGAATCCTACTGTTTACTGCTATTGTTACTACTGTCTTTACTTTTACTACTTCTATTACTTCACTACTCCTACTACAAAACTATTGCTACTGATAAACTGCTGTGAGCAAGATTGTTTCCAGGTCCAGCTGAATTGACAACTCAGTTGTTAAGGCTTATAAATATTCTTTGGCTCCCCTTGTGTCGAATCAATAAATTGGGTTTCACTTCCCTCGAAAATACTGCGATACACCCCCTATACTTGTGGGTCATCAAGACTATTTTCTGGCGCCGTTGCCGGGGAGCATAGCTTTATTTATTAAGTTCACTTGGATTCTCTATTGTTTGCTGTTATCCATCCATCATGGGTAAGTCTCGTGATGGCAATGTTCCTATTTTACCATCCACTACAAGAAGAGGTACAGTTCTGAACACCTATGTTGCTCTTGATTCACCATCTGTTATGAGTAAGCTCGTTACACCACCACATACACATGCTACACACACGACTACTACTGCTGAATCTGAAACTTCTGATACTTATGATGCTGCTTCTACTGTGCTTGATAAGAGTGGTTCATTAGGTCCTTTCCTAGATGCTACGATTGCTAGAACTATAGCTGGAAATACTGAAACTCCTAATGAAGACACTACTACACTTGTTAGTTCACCTGAGTCTAGTGAGAGTTATAATATTGAAGACGGTTATGTTGAGATGCCGATGAATTTATTAAAGAATGTAAAAACACCCATGATAGGAGCGCTGCTAAGAGTCTCCTTGAGAGGCGTACTATCGACACAAATTATCTCCTATTGCTAAGTTTGCTGCTTCTCCCATAAACATTAAAGATAAAGATTATGATTTCTCTCTTGATCTATCTTACATAGCTATTGTTGAGAAAGAACTTTTTTGTGGGACTAAGAATGAAAGTGCGGTAGCACATATGACTGAGCTTTCTACCATGAGTGGCCTGTTTTCTGATGATATTAAGCTGCGTACTTACTTTGTTGCTAAGATTTTCCCTTTTTCACTGAAAGGGGAAGCTAAAGCTTGGTTTAGTAATTTACCTCCTGGATCGATTGATAACCCTGATTGCTTAATTAGTACTTTCTTGCAGAAATATTTTCCTCCTAGTGCTAGACATGCTATTTTGCAGGAACTTTTTGATTTTAAACAGGGTGAAAAAGAGATATTGCCTGAATCATGGGCAAGGTTTTGTGCTTTGATTCATGCACATGCTGGAAGTCCATTACCTAAGAATGAGCTTCTTGATATATTTTATAATGGACTAACTGAAGAATCTAGGACATACCTAGATAGTTGCGCTGATTGTGTTTTCAGGAATAGGACTCCCAAGGAAGCCGAGGAATTAATGGCTAAAATAAGTAAGAATTATGAAGATTGGACTCCTCCTGAACCAGCTATACCTGAAGTAATCATACCTGAACCAGCTATACCGGCGCCTATACCATTATCTAAGAAGAGGGGAGTTATTGAATTAAATGATGAAGTGATGAAGGAAGCTAAGAAATGTCTTAAGGAGAAAGGAATTAAAGTTGCAGATGTCAAGAATTTACCTCCTATAGAAGAATTATGTAAGCCAATTCCCCACACATCCACTATTGAGGTACACTCTCTCCAACACTTTGATGAAGGTGATATCCCTTACTCTAAACCTCCTGATCAATGCTTAGAAGAATTTGATATCTTTATTGTTAAACAAGATAATTTTAATAAAAGGGTGCAAAATCATCTAATGGAAAACACTAGAGCTATTGTTGAGTTAAAAGATATTGTGGAAAGAACCTCTAATGATGTTAAAATGATTGTTAAACACTTTCAAATGGTTCAAACTCAAATAGATCAACTCATTAAAGTGCAAAAAGACTTGCTAATTAACGCTGCTAAAGAAAAACATGCTTATGGAATTAGAACTAGAAGTGGTGCTGCTACCCAGGATCCTCTATATCCTGAGGGGAATCCCAAAAGAATCGAGCAGGATTCTCAACAAGCTGAAAATAGTGGCTCTACTCATAAGAAAATGAAAAAGAAACATAAAACTATTGTAGAACCCTCTGAACCTGCTAAAGATCCTATTAGTATATCTATTTCTGATGCTGAAACTAAAAGTGGTAATGAAGAAAATGTTGTTCCCGATAAAGAAAAAGTTGAAGAAGAACCTGAAAAGCACACTAATAATACTAAATACACTAAAGAAGATTTTATCGCTAAGAAACATGGTAGTGAAAGAGAGCCTTGGGTCCAAAAACCTATGCCTTTCCCTGATAAGAAACACAAGTCAAAGGAAGATGAACACTATAATAAGTTTTGTGAGTGGATGTGACGAAGGTTTAACTCATCAATGCCCATTGTGATGGACTTGCGTTTTGGAGAAGGAGGGAGCGCTGGAAGCATCAATCGGCTAGCAAACAAGCACACAGGGGACTCGAAGATTTACCCAGGTTCAGGCCTCGTAGAGGTCCCTACTCCTGCTTGTCTGCTCGTGGAATTAACAGAGGAATCGAAGATTACAATGGTGTGCAGATGCAATCTGGCGAGGGTTGTGGAAACTAGGGTTGCGTGTGTCCTCCTCACCGCCCCCTCCTAGCCTTTATATAGATAGGCTAGGTCTCAGGTAGCAGGTCAAGTCGGTTACAAGTTAGGGTTTTCCCTTTAAACTTTCTATCTTTAGCTTCTTCTTATTCCGCAAGCAATCGAGAGTCCGTAGGTTACTCGAGTTCTCCATTTGGGCATTGACAACGCCGTGGGCTTCCGCCGTATTCAGCTCGTATATACCAATCTCGAGTACATGTAGGGTATACCATGTCAGTAGCCCCCGAGTGTCCAGTGGAATTGCAGATTCAACTGGGGACTTTATGAAGCCTTTCAAGTGCATGACTGAGTATTTTTCGACTGCTCTATTTATGTCATAGGGATTGTTGATGTGCGTGCCTGATTTAACCGATATATTGGTATCAGTTAACTACCTTAGGGTAAAACAACGCAATCTACTCGAACTCGAGTCCCTGGACTCGAATCCGGAAAAGTGCTGGTGTAATTCGACTCAAGCCGCGGAGGTCTTACAGGAGTCGAATTCCAGTATATGTGTGTGAGCACTCGACACATTCGTCAAGGCATGTTCATCGTACCTGTAAGCACGAATATATTTCTGGTAGTGCGCAGCAAATGCGTTGCCAGGCCTTATTCAGGTCTTATCTTCACGCTGCAAGCGTGGCATCCAAATTTTGTCATCACGGAGATGATTCGGGTGACCCAGGAGACGCAGTCTCTTTGTAGGGAAAAATATGAGGCGGTGTCGCCATAAGTTTCGAGTGTGGATGTTATTGACACACAGTACGATGTATAAATAATCATAGGGTGCATGACCAGCGCTCCCTATGGGAGTAGCCCCCGAGTCCTTAGTCGAATCGTGGATTCGAGTGAGGATTCAGAACGTGTCACTCGAGGATCTTGTATATGCGCGACCAATGCTCTAGTTTTGAGTAGCCCCCGAGTGTCTGGCGGAGTCGTAGACTCGGGCTGAGACTCCAGTCTTGTATCTTGCAGTGGTAGTCGAAAATCATGCGAGGAGAAACCACTGACCCGGAAGTGCATCGAGTCAGCGTGTCACGCATAAGGAGCTTGAATCGACGATGCAGTTGGAGTCGACACAGTCACTTCTTTCGGGTGCGTCGCTAGCACCACGTCTTTGTAGCATCAAGCGATGCAACCATCCGAGGAGGAACTCGACTCCGGTCTTGAGTGAATGGCGTAGTCAGTTGTTTTGTCGACTCCTGTTGGAGGACCCGATAGAATAGCTCGATGCAGTCGACATCTTTGTAAGCTGCAGAATATGCAAAGAATTGTGAAGTATATGTATCTTGTAAAGAATATTTGCATGTTGGCTTGTAAAGTATAATTCTAGTGCCAATCGAGTCGACACTTTTGCATGTATGCTAGGCCTTTTTCGTTAGCCTGATTACCCTTAGTCTCAGTACCTTGCCGAGGTACTCAGAGTTCAAGGATTCGACGATCAGGCAGAATCAGCTACTCGGGCTATCGCGTATGAGGTGTTCGAGTGCGTGGAGTCGACAGCACATTAGGTCACTCGAAGAGGGCGCGGACCCCGAGTGTTTCGAGTGCAAGTTACAAAAAATCAGCTCTAAGTAGAAGGAAACTTAGCTTTATTGGTTGTTGACGTGGCGGACGGACTCGACACCAACGTGCAACTCTCCACCAACCGAAGATTGTAATGGGTAGCCGCAGTCGAAGACTGTAGCGGGTCGCTGGCCGATGGAGGTGACGGGTCGCGGGAGCCGATGCAACCTGCGGATCACCTGAGTTGAAGACCACGGCGGGCCACCGTAGTAGAAGACCATAGCGGGTCGATGGAGTTGAAGACCGCGGCGGGTCGCCGCTATCGAGGGAGCCAATTGACGAGGGAGCCCCCGAGTGGCCGGAGCTGAAGATCGCAGTGGGTCTCCGGAGTCGAAGACTCAATAGGTCGCCAGAGTCGAAAACCGTAGCGAGTCGAAGACCAATGCGGGTTTCTAGAGCCGAGGGAGCCCCCGAGTCGCCAGATCTAGAGAACATAGCGGGTCGCTAGACCCGAAGGATCCCCCGAGTCGCCAGAAGCGAAGACCACAACGGGTTGTCGATGTCGAAGATCATGGCGGGTCGCCGAAGCGAAGGGAACCCCCGAGTCACTGGACCCGAAGACCGCAGTGGATCGCTGGAGCGAAGGAAGTCACCGAGTCGCTCCAGCCGAAGACCAGAATAGGTCTTGTGGCGAAGTCGATGGAGCCCTTGAGTGTAGAGTCAACACCATGGACGTGGAGTCGACAGGGCGGTGAGTCGCATGGTGGAGTCGACGCGGCCATCAAATCACCAGTGGAAGGAGTCGACACGACGGACACGTACTCAACACGACAGAGTCGGGGCAGTCGGTGCACCAGTGATGAAGTAGACGATAGATGCACGATTCCGGTAACATCGATGCTAATCTAGTGAAGCTGAGTCGAAGAAGATGTAGTCCATGGTAGAGTAGAAACAAGATGTGGTGTAGTCGAAATAGTCCGCGGCCGAGTCCAATCAGTCTTAGTGCAGTCCGCGAGGTGAAGCTGACGTATCGGTATAGTGTCACGGAGCGCCGTGCAGAAGGTTGTAGACATCAGCGTGAAACCTTGATCAATTTGTTGCTTTATCAATTCTTCTCTAGTAACTTGAGTTGTCGATTCATGTCCTCACGTATCTTTCTTCCTTTTTTTCTTGAGTTTGATCTATTGAATGATCTGGCTTCTCGATTGCTTTTCTTCATTGTCATGTGTTGGACAAATATAGAGGATGCAAAGACCTGTTTGGCCATGGCTTCCCTGACACGAACATGGTACATCAATATGGGTTGAAAAAGGCTCCTCGTGTGACTCCCTTTTTTTAATTCTTTTCTTTCCATGCACCTTGAACTTGATCGATTGCCATGTTTAAATTCCCGTATGTCAAGGCAATATTTGGTCGGTGACATCAGGTTATCCATGTTTGTTTCAGGCGATGTGCAGCAAACTGTCGGACCCAATAATTCCCGGCAATGAAAGCTTGATGTTGGTGAGTTGACAGATTTTTCTATACGCCCGTCTGCGATGCTCCATGAAGTTGACTACATCGAAGGCAATAAAATGGCCGAGCGTGGCCTGGCCGTTGATGTCGACAAGAAGTTCTGCCTGAAACAGATCTGCTCCCTGAAATAGTCAAGTTGTAGTTTGTTGATGACGGAGCCGTCGAGATCGCAACATCAGCGCTCCCAGTTCCCACAGACAACGCCAATTGACGAGGGTTTAACTCATCAATACCCATTGTGATGGACTTGGGTTTTGGAGAAGGAGGGAGCACTAGAAGCATCAATCGGCTAGCAAACAAGCACAGGGGACTCGAAGATTTACCCAGATTCAGGCCTCGTAGAGATCCCTACTCCTGCTTGTCTGCTCGTGGAATTAACAGAGGAATCGAAGATTACAATGGTACGCAGATGCCATCTGGCGAGGGTTGTGGAAACTAGGGTTGCGTGTGTCTTCCTCGCTGCCCCTCCTAGCCTTTATATAGATAGGCTAAGTCTCAGGTAGCAGGTCGAGTCGGTTACAAGTTAGGGTTTTCCCTTTAAACTTACTATCTTTAGCTTCTTCTTATTCCGCAAGCAATCGAGAGTCCGTAGGTTACCCGAGTTCTCCATTTGGGCCTTGACAACGCCGTGGGCTTCCGCTGTATTCAGCTCGTATATACCAAGCTCGAGTACCTGTAGGGTATACCCATGTCAGGATGAAACCTATATTCTTGCAAATTCCTTTGACTGATGCTATTAAACTGCCTCCTTACTCAAAGTATATGAAGGATATTGTCTCGAATAAAAGGAAGATCCTTAATGAAGAAATTTCCACTTTGCTTGCTAATTATTCCTTTAATAGTAAAGTTCCAAAAAAAACTTGGAGACCCAGGGATTCCAACTATTCCTTGCTCTATTAAGAATAGTTACGTTAGAATTGCTTTGTGTGATTTGGGAGCTGGAGTTAGTGTTATGCCTTTTTCTCTCTACAAGAGACTTCAACTAGAAAAATTAATACCAACTGATATATCTTTACAAATGGCTTATAAATATATCACTATTCCTGTTGGTATATCTGAGGATGTACCTGTTCAAGTGGCTCATAATTGCCTGATATTAATTGATTTTGTTGTGCTTGAAATGCCTGAAGATGATAATATGTCTATTATTCTTGGGAGACCTTTTCTTAATACTGTAGGAGCTGTTATTAATTGTAATCAAGGAAAGGTGACTTTCAATGTTAATGACAAGGCACATACTGTCTATTTCCCCAAGAAGATTGATAGGACTTATGGTTTGAATTCAATTGAACATGTTGAGGGCATTCAAGTTGGAGAAATATATTGTCCCATACCGAGAGAAAATTTTGAAACTATTATGATTGGGACCATTGCTATCAAAGTTGAGGTAACATAATCATTAGTGGAATACAAAGTTTTGTCTCATATGAAATTGTTTTGGTAACAAGACCTGATCAACCTTGTTAACAAAAGGATTTCATTGAACAAAACACTGTTTTCACCGTGATTATCTCTGCTTACTTTTATTCTATCTATTTTAGTTTTTGCTTTCGCTTAGTTTCTTTGTTGTTAGTTGCTTGCATGTTAGAGTGTCTTAGAACTTCTGTAGTTCTAGCCTTGTTTTGTCATTGCATCATTTAAAAAAAAATCTCTGTCTATCAGAAAATCATTCATCTATACCTGAAAATGCCCAAAAATAAAGTGTCTCGATTTTTTTTAGAAAATTCATATTAAATTTTTACGTGAAAAAGGGGCAGAGGAGTGTCTGGAAGGTACCAGGGGGGCCCATGATGGCATGGTGTTGATGTAGAGCTTGTTGGGAACCCCAAGAGGAAGGTATGATGAGCACAGCAGCAAATTTCCCTCAGTTATCAAACCAAGGTTTAATCGAACCAGTAGGAGCAAGGAAACACCCCAAAGGTGTTGCTACCTGAGCCTTGGCAGGGTGCACTACCGGTGCTACTAGCAACGTGGAGACCTGCACAACACAACCACAGAACTCTGTCCCCAACTTGCGATGAGGTTGTCAATCTCACCGTGTTTTGCTGAAAACAAAGGATTAAACGTATCAAATGGAAAGAAGTAAAAGTTTGCAGAAAGTAAACACAAAGCAGTAAACAGTTTATAGATTGTATGTAAAGAAAAGGACCGAGATCCATAGTTCACTAGAGGTGGCTCTCCTTAAGATAGATAACATGCTGGGTGAACAAATTACAGCGGGGCAATTGACAAACACCGAGAAAGCAATACATGCATATACTAATCATCTTGACTCCTTTGGAACTTGATTGGGCATTACAACATTATACATAGACCGCCATCCAACTGCATCTATGACTAATAATCCACCTTGAGGTTATCATCCGAATCCCCTCCAGTATTAAGTTGCAAGCAACAGATTATGGCTTTACGAATTGCGTGTAAAGTAAACAATACGATTGTTCTATGAACAAAGGATTGTTGTTTTATCCCTAGTAGCAACAACACATCTAGTACCTTAGAGATTGCTGTCACTTCCCCAGATTACCAGAGGCATGAACCCACTATCAAGCATAAATACTAATTGTTGGAGTTGCTAGCATCTACTTGGCCAAGATAGCTACTAACAACAGAAAGCAAGCAAGATCACAAATAACAAAGACATGATAGAATCAATAATCAAAATGAAATAGCATCTCAATATCCATCGGATCCCCACAAACACAACATGCAGAATTACAAATAGATGATCTTGATCGTGAATGGAGCTCACAAGATCTAGACATGAAAGCACAAAGGAGGAGAACCAGCCATCTAGCTACTACATGGATCTGTAGTCCAAGGATGAACTACTCACGCATCACACAGGAGGCTTGAATGGTGATGAAGAAGGCCTCGAGGGTGAATTCCCCTCTCCGGTAGGGTGCCGGGAAGAGCTTCAGATCCCTCCCGATCTAGGGATGGAGGTGACGGCGGCTACAGACTCTTTCGTGGATTTTTGATCGGGTCCTTAGGGTTTTCGTCCTGAGGGCATCTTATAGGCGGAAGGGGAGGCCGAGGGGGTGCCGGAGGCGGCCACACCACCCCTGGCGCGAGCCAGGCTGGACCGCGCGGCCAGGTGGTGTGGTGGCCCCTGGCCCCTCTCCGTCTCGTATTCTGGCATCTGATGACTTCCGGAAAAATAGGCACTTTGGCTTTTGTCCCGTCCAATTTCGAGAATATTCATTTTCTGACTTTCCTGGAACCAAAAACAGCAGAAAACAGGCAGCTGGCACTGTGGCTCTTGTTAATAGGTTAGTCCAAGAAATCATATGAAAAGTACTCCAAAGTGTGGACAAAACACAAGAAAGTGGACAAAACCAAGCATGGACATAAAAAATTATAGATACATTTGCAATGTATCAACCCACCAGGCAGGCACACCACCTGGTGGCGTGGCCAGCCCTGGGGCGTGCCTGCCTATGGTGTGGGCCGCCCCTGGCCCTCCACTCACTCTCTCACTTGCCACTTTCTTCTCTCTCCCGAGCAAACACCAGTCCATTACTCAAAATCGCGTTCTTGCTGTGCTTGCCCTCGATTTTTCGATCTCCTTGCTCAGCCCATCTTTGCTGCTAAAATTTGGAGCATTTGTTCTCTGGTATGTGACTCCTTCGCTTGTCCAAGTAGATTTGTGTTTAGTGGTTTATATCTTGAGTATTTTGCTGCTGTAGGTGACAGGTTTTGAGAGCTTATAAGCTTGTTTGATGCTTAGAGATATAGTTTTGATGCATGTTTAGGCCTCTTACAAGTCCCTATGATTAGTGCCCTTTATTATATTCACTTTGCAATCACTTGTTTAATAGATGTTTAAATTTCAGAATAGAAGATGAATGAGCATCAACTAAACCAACATGAACTATGGGTGCCTGAGGTTATGAAGGTTCATCGAGAGGAGGAAGTTTTTCCTTCCATTTATCCATGCTCCGAATTCATGAGAGCTGCAGGAATTTTCCAGGATTTCCATACTTTGGTTGCTAATGCAGGATTGGAGCACTTTTTGGAAGATGAACCTTGTCAATTTGTGAAGCTAACCATGTCTGTGGTGCAGGACTTTCAATTTAGTTACTCTTTGCCTAACCCCATGGTCCACTACAAAATTTACAATATTGCTATCGACCTTTCTCTCGATGACTTTTGTGCAGCTATTAAGGTACCTCAGTGGGGATCATGTGGAAGGATTAAAGAGCGACCTGCACCACTCATGGATTTATACGCAGATATTTTCCAAGGGAGCAGCTTCTCGAAGGAGAGTGGGAAAATCCATAACATTCATATCCCCTCCATTCGCTACTTTGCCTACTTTATTGCCAAGTGTGTTCTTGCTAGGAAAACTTCCAATAAGTTATCTTCATATGATCTAGCATTCATCTCTGCTACTCTTAAACGAGATAGGTCTTACAACTTGGGTGCTTTGATAGCTTTCCGTCTTGCTGCTAACCACGAGAAAGGTGGAATTTGTGGGGGCCTTATTGCTTCTCGTTTACTAGCATTGCATGGTTTAGTGCCTCATCATCTAGACCTACAGTTGCCCATAGAAAGGCTTGATCTTAATTCCATGATACAGCATAATTTTTTTCCTCGTGGGCTAGTTTGAGTGAGTTGTCTTATGAAATAACCTTTCTCAAAGCTGGTCGGAGAAGGAGCAAGTCCGAGCATGTTGTTCTTTTGCCTGCACCTGTTTTGTTTAACCTTGATAACATGGTAGGATGGTCCCTCACGGAGGAGGAGTTTGATACGTACTTGGGAGAGCTCTCCCAACAGGAGCAGGACACTAGAAGGGAGGTCATAGATGATTCAGTCCAGCCCTCGAATGAGGGGGAGTCTGCATATCAGCAGCCTACTTATGATTGGGGAGCTTCTTCTTCTTCCCACGGGCCCAACTACGATCATTCTTACAATGACCCGCCTGCTTGGAACCCTTACCCGTATCTGGATTGACACTCACTTAGGCCAAAATCCTAAGCTTGGGGCGAGGTACACCGACATCACACTCATCTCCATATCATTTTGCGTCGGTACTTTGTATATTCATGTTTCGTTCTCTTTTTAGTTTTCGTTCTTTCTTTGCTTTTGCTTTCTAAAACACAAAAAGACCAAAAATATTTCTGTTGTTTCTCTTTGGTTTGCTTCTTTTTCTTTTTTGCCTTGGTTTGTTTTTCCCTTTTTGCTTTGTTTGAACTATTCGAAAAACCCAAAAGGATTTTGCTTTGCTTGTTCTTCCTTTTTGGTTCTTGTTTTAAAAATAAAAAACATCAAAAATATTTGTTGTTCTTCTTTGGTTTTGTGAGTTTGTTGCAGGGTTCAGCAGTTCTCAGTGGAATTTGGTTTCATATTATAATTCAAGCCACACAAGTGAAGGGCAATAATGAGGATTAATGACAACTTGAGGTGCGGTAAGAGGCTAGTAACAAACTCTATTTGTTTTATTTTTTGTACATATACTCGTCATTGTGGGCATGCTTAGTCTGTTCGTGTAGGGTGTATGTTATCTATGGATGCTTAGTAGTTCTTGCTTTCATATGATTAGTTCCAGCTTGCTAATAGTTTGTAGCATGTCATATGAATGTTTGTTTGCATTACTCTATTCATAACTTGGTATGACACCGTGGTATCCTCCTCTGAATGTTTCATTTGAATTGACTTGGCACATGCTCACGCATGCATATGACTGAAATAATCAGTTAAGCCTCGATGAATTATTTTGCCTTGAGGGTCTTGAATCACTTTCATGCCATGATTAGTCCTGTTTTGTTGCAAGCATGATTATGACAGCTATTGCTCTCTCGTTTGTCGCTCCCTTACTATTGCTAGCCTTCACTTACACTGAGTATGTTTACTCATGTCTCCAACCCCCTAAAACCAAATATTGCCAAAAGTGTCCACCATACCTACCTATTAGCATCATTTGCTATTTCCATGCATATTCAATATGCCTTCTTTTCTTCTGAATAAAATGTTTGCTTGTTATGAGAAAGTTAGCTAGTAAAGCTCTCACGAACTTGATGGCACACTTTATTTCCTGCACCTAATAAACCTGAACCATTGTGAATGTCCATGAAAGTTATATGCTTGCAAATTATAGGCTGGCGATTAGCAGAATCGTGCTGTCATGGGGAACGCTTTCAACACATGTACATATATACCCAGTTGATACCATGCTCTTTTGTTTGCGGATGTCGTTGGTGTGAAATAAAAGGGGAGCTTGTAAGTCCATGGAGTTATGTATGTGTGTTCGAGAAACGCCTAGGCCGCTGGTCTAATCCATGCCGTCATGGTGGAAACCTGCAGCGTAACCATAATAAGTATCTATAGAGCATTCTTCTTATAAAAAAAGAGAGAGATAGCTATTGAGAAAAAGAAAAGAAAAAAAGAGATTTGAGAAAAGAGGAAACAGAGAAAAAAAACACCATTTTCCCATGGTAAATAAGAAGATTGCTGAGATACTCATTGTCTGCTTGCCTTGTCATTTTGATATGGGGATTATTCCGTATCATCGGGCAAGGGGTACCCCGTTGGCGGTTCTCTATGATACGCACGTATTTATGATGACAAGAACTTACCGGTAACTAAAGTTGAATAGCATGAGGAGCAGCCCTCGTACTCAAGGGACATGGGATTTCTAGTTTATAGTCTATCAAGCATATAAATCAGATTGGACCTCACTTTCACCTTAACCATATTAAAGATGCTTATGATAGGGGCAATGAGAGCTCAAAGCTAATGAGTACCATACTTTCAGCATTTGGAAGCCTTTCAAACTATTCAAAACCTTTTCATTTCCTTGTTGAGTCTCCACTTATTCTATGAGCACCTTCTTGAGAGCATAGTTGTCATTCTTAGTGTAATGTGCTTGTCTCAAAACTTGATTATTTGTGTTATGACTTTGATGCTTGTATCTTTGATATCTTTACTTCTAGTCTTCACCTGAACTTCATAGGTGCCTTAGCATTCATAATCAAAGGCAAGCGAGATACCACTCTATCATACCTTGTTATGAGCATTGTAATGTTGCTTATGTTTATGTTTCATGCTACTTATCATTTTTGAGTTGGAATCTCTTCATAGCTTGCAATGCCTATTAAGTAAACTTAGTTGCATACTCCTTATTATGAATTGTCTAAGTAGTTGATCAGATGCTGAGAATATATACATCATATGAAGCAAATGTGTTCGTGAAAGTTCTTTTATCGCACTCAGTTTTCAACTGAATTGCTTGAGAACAAGCAATAAGCTAAGCTTGGGGAAGTTGATACGTCCAAAACGTATCTACTTTCCCGAACACTTTTGCTATTGTTTCTCCTCTAAACTTGTGTGATTTGGATGCAACTAACACGGACTAACGCTGTTCTTAGCAGAATTACTTCGGTGTCTAGTTTTTGTGCAGAAAATCAACTATCAGGAAAAATCCCGGAAAATATGCCAAAAATCCTATTTCACCAGAAGACTCCTAGAGCCAGAATACAAGACGGAGTGGGGCTGGGGCCCAGCCACACCACCTGGTCGCGCCGGGGGGTGGTCTGGCCGTCCCAGACACCCCCTCGGTCTCCCTCTTCGCCTATAAGATGCCTTCTGACCTAAAAACTACGGGGGGTTCGATGTTTTTCCAGAAGGAGTTCTGCTCTGCCGCCACCACCAGATTCCACGAAACAACACCAGAAACTCTGTTCTGGCACCCTGCCAGGACGGGGAATTGGAGGAGATCATCGCCATCATCATCACCATCGCTTCTCCATTGACCATCCATGTTTCCCCATCTATGAGTGAGTAATCCCCCGCTGTAGGCTATGGGGATGGTAGGGATTGGATGAGATCGTTCATGTAATGGCATCAAATTGTTAGGGCATGGTGCCTAGTATCTTCTATTAGTGCTTTATGACTTTGTTGCGACTCATTATGCTTAATGCTTGTCACTAGGGCCCGAGTGCCATGATTTTAGATCTGAACATGTTATTGATTCATTATGATAGTATTGTTTATGGTCTTACCTGCAAGTTGTATACACACGTTGTTGTCCGGAACCAATGGCCCCGAAGTGACAAAAATCGGGACAACCGGAGGGAATGGCTTTGATGTGAGGATTACATGTGTTCACGGAGTGTTAATGCTTTGCTCCGGTGCTCTATTAAAAAGAGCACCTTAATTGCCAGTAGTTCCCTTGAGGCCCCACTGCAAACGGGCTGGCAGGACAAAAGATGTTGTACAAGTTCTCATTGCGAGCACGTATGACTATATATGGAACACATGCCTAGGATTATCTAGTACTTGGATGCTTTATCTTATTTATCTGCAATTGTCCTATTTTCTAATTGCCTTGTGAATTGTCTTGTCCATGCAACGCCCGTCCATCCATCCCTATGCCTACCGCACTTGAATCCTATTGTTTACTGCTATTGTTACTACTGTCTTTACTTTTACTACTGCTATTACTTCACTACTCCTACTACAAAACTGTTGCTACTGATAAACTGATGTGAGCAAGATTGTTTCCAGGTGCAGCTGAATTGACAACTCAGTTGTTAAGGCTTATAAATATTCTTTGGCTCCCCTTGTGTCGAATCAATAAATTGGGTTTCACTTCCCTCGAAAATACTGCGATACACACCCTATACTTGTGGGTCATTAGGCATCAACAAGGTGGGGCTTCTCCAAAGCCTCAGCAAGAATCAGCGGGTGCATAGGCCTAATGTTCAGCCTGACATACACATCTTCAAAAATACCTTTATGTTAAGCACACCAAAAGCGAGAATCCCCCAGCTCAGAATCACGTGGTAACTCAACAAACAAATCACGGTGATGGATAGAGGAAAAAGTGACTGGATCCAAAGCCTTGTAGTTGATCTTGGGATCTTTGCCCTTCCTTTTGGACACACCCTTTCTATTCCTATTTGCCTGTTCAGCCATGCGCTTCTCTTCAACTCAACCTCGTCCCTTAAGTTACCATGTCCGTCGTCCCGAAAGTATTTACCACGAGGACGGCGCTTGTAGGTCTTGGGAGCACTGGAACCACCTGTGAGGAGAACAAGGGCGATGGCATGGGGATAAGCATACACACAAGTCCAGGAGAGAGCGTGGAAAAAATAGTCAAAAAGTTCATAGGACAATTCTACTCAATGCACACAACATGGTGAAACTGAACCAGATTTGATTCTGTCAGGCCGGATTATCCGGCCTGGCCAGGGGCGGATAATCTGGCCCTGGCAGAAATTTTTCAGCTTCACCTAGATTGAATGCAAAGAGTAGACCAAGCCTAGAAACTGCAAGACTACGGTTTCTACGCGAAACAACATCCTTCTAGACAACGTTCCACCCAACAAATAATACATATAGCCAAAGATGGGGAGAGAGGGAGTTACCCTCACTCATTGGAGGAATAACACGGAGGAGAAGGTACCCGGAGGCGCGGAGAAGAAGATCTAGGGAGGCCCAGAAAATCCAGTGGCCGGAGTGGCTCCGGGGAGGGTGGGGGACGGCAGGCGGCGGCTGAGGAGGAGGAGAGGGTTGGGGAGAAGTGCTGCTCGTTATGAGCCCTTCCCCCCGATCCCTACCCTTAAAGACGAAATCCGCCAGGGCCGGATTATCCGGCCTACACTTGGGCCGGATTATCCAGCCTAAAATCTGAATTTCTGTTGTACACAGATTCAGGCCCGCGCATCGCCAAACAACACCCCCACAAGGTGTACAAGGGACTTGTGTGCAAGAATAGATGGCTTAGGGGTAGGGAAAGGCTTAGGATTAAGAGAGCCAAACTGAGATGGTACTACACACTCAAAATTGCAAGAACCAAATCAACTAAAAGCCAAAATTGAGTGTGATTCCCATAAGAACATGAGATGAGCTAAAACAACCAAAAAGATCCACAAAAATCCAACTCTCCTCATGGAAGAGGGTGGTGGCCGAAGCCACCTTGTTGGAGTGTATGGTATGACACCGCAAAGATATATCTTGGGTTCACGACCAATACTCATCAATAAGCTCACATATCACAAAATGATATTAAGAGAAATGATTTAACTTGCTTCCGGCATTATGGGGGGAGGGTTAGCCCAATTAATTAGGACCACACTCCCCCTATTTCCATGCCCACATCTAGACCAAATAAGACTGAGATGTACGAGTGAGTGCATGGGTAATCAAGACAAGCTCCTGGAATCAATGATATTTATCTCATTCCTCAAGTAGCAGAACCTTGCTTCATCAAGTGGCTTCGTGAAAATATCATCAAGTTGGTTCTTCGTGCTCACGAAAGATAGATCAATATCGCCTCGAGCAACATGGTCTCGAATAAAATGATTCTGAATCTCAATATGCTTTGTCCTTGTGTGATGTACCGGATTGTACGCAATTTTGATTGCACTTTCATTGTCACATAAAAGAGGAACTTTGTCACAATTGACACCGTATTCCCTTAAAGTTTTCCTCATCCACAATAACTGAGTGCAGGCACTAGCAGCAGCAACACATTCAGCTTCGGCGGTGGAGAGAGAGAGAGATACAATTCTGCTTTTTAGATGACCAACACACTAGAGATCTTCCCAAGAATTGACAAGCTCCAGAAGTGGATTTCTGATCATCCTTATCACCAGCCCAATAGAGAGAAATTGGAGCCCTTGGGATACCATAGACCAAAGTTAGGGAAATGAACCAAATATCAAAAGATCCTCTTCACCGCCACTAAGTGACTTTCTTTAGGAGCTGTTTGATACCTTGCACAGACCCCCACACTCAACACAATATCGGGTGTAGATGCACAGAGGTAAAGAAGAGAGCTGATCATTGAACGGTATACCTTTTGGTCCACATCTTTACCATGGGGGTTAAGTTCAAGGTGACATTTTGTTTGCATCGGAGTGGCGACACCATTAAGATCCGTCATCTTGAATGTCTTGAGAATGTCTTGGATGTACTTAGCTTGATTGAAGAAGGTTCCTTCTCTAAGTTGCTTGATCTCGAATCCAAGAAAGAACCGTAATTCCCCCATCATAGACATCTCAAACCTGTCAGTCATAAGCTTTGAAAATTCATCATTAAAAGCTTTATTAGTAGAACCAAAGATGATGTCGTCTACATATAGTTGGCATACGAAGAGCCCCCCCTTAACCTTCTTAGTAAAAAGAGTGGGATCGATTTGCCCAACTTCGAAGCCACGGTCTATCAAAAGCTCTTTAAGGTGCTCATACCACGCACGTGGGGCTTGTTTAAGGCCATAGAGTGCCTTATCGAGTTTGTAGACATGATTCGGGAAGTTAGGATCCTCAAATCCCGGGGGTTGCTTTACATATACCAACTCATGTAGAGGACCATTAAGAAAAGCACTCTTGACGTCCATTTGCTGCAATTTAAAATTGTTATGGGCAGCATAAGCAAGAGGATACAAATGGACTCAAGCCGAGCCACAGGAGCATAGGTCTCGCCGAAGTCAATGCCCTGGGAATAGCCTTGTGCCACAAGTCTCTCCTTGTTCCTCACGACAATGCCATTCTCATCTTGCTTGTTTTTAAATATCCATTTAGTGCCGATAACATTGCTACAATCCTTGGGCTTCTCCATGAGTTTCCAGACCTTGTTGGGCTCGAAATTATTCAATTCTTCATGCATAGCAACAACACAGTCCGGATCTTCAAGAGCTTCAAACACTTTCTTGGGTTCCACCATTGAGATGTGAGCTTGATGCTCACCAAAACTTGCCAATTCCCTTCTTGTGGAAACCCTTCGTCGAAAATCATCTACAACCTTGTCGAGAGTGTGACCCCTTAACTCAAGGTTCCGATCAGCAAGAGCCTTGCGACGAAGTTCAATAAGCTTGTTGTCTCTTGATGGAATGTTTCATCACTTGAATCTTCATTGGAATCATTTGCTTGACCTTGATTATAATTCAGATTAACAATAGTAGGAGGTGATGAAGCGAGCCCTTGAGGTGGGTCAGTAGCCGTAACAGGAGGCTGCTGAACAACAGGTGATTTAGGGCCAGATAATCTGGCCTATGGTGAGGCCAGATAATCCGGCCTGGGAGAACTTGTAGCATCTTCATCAGGCTGCCTAGGACTTGCTTGAACTAGCGAGGGGCCGGATAATCCGGGGACAGCCGGAAAATCTGGCCTGGAGCTTGCAGCAATTTCTTCAATATCAGGAGCAGTTTGATCGTCAGGAGCGGGGTGGCCGGATAATCCGGTGTCGACTGGATAATCCGGCCTGGAGCTTTCTAGAACATCTTGAGCGTCAGCAATTGATGGAGATGGTGTAGAAGTTACTCCTGTGGTTGGGACATGTTGAGTATGTGTAGATGAGGGCTCTTCATGAGTAGAGCATTGTCCTTCCCGATCCGCCACAAGGGTTTCCTCAATGGGGCAGAAAAATCCCACGCCCATTCTTCTTATGGCATCTTGGGGTATTTCAACATCTGCATCACAAACATCAACTTGCCCCGCATGAGAGCCATCATTTTCTTCGAACACCACACTACAAGATTCTACAATAGTTCTAGAGAGCTTATTGTAGACTCTATAAGTGTGGGATTCGGCACCATAACCAACAAAAATACCTTCTAGAGCCTTAGATTCAAACTTAGATAAACGAACTCCCTTGATGAGAAAGAAACACTTACACCCGAATACCCGAAAGTATGAGATGTTTGGCTTGTTACCGGTAAGTATTTCATATGGAGTCTTGTCCAAGATTTTACGGAGGTATAACCGGTTGGATGAATGACAAGCGGTAGAGATTGCTTTAGCCTATAAGTTATAAGGAGACTTGAATTCGGCTAGCATTGATCTTGCCATATCCATTAGAGTCCGATTCTTCCTCTCGGCTACACCATTTTTTGAGGGGTGTACATAGCGGAATATTGATGTCTTATCCCCTCTTCACTTAGGAACTCATTTAAGGTGTAGTTCTTGAACTCAGAGCCGTTATCACTTCTTATAGCCAGGATAGGGACGTTGTGTTGACGTTGAACCTCGTTGGCGAAGTCGATGACCGTTTGTTGACTTTCACTCTTCAACCTAAAGAAATAAACCCAAGTGTATCTTTAGTAATCATCAACGATCACAAGACAATACTTCTTCCCACCGAGGCTTGCATGAGATGGAGGTCCGAAGAGGTCCACATGAAGGAGCTCTAAGATCCTTTTTGACGAGATAATAGTCTTCCTTTGATGAGGAGAGTCATGCATTTTCCCTTCAACACAAGCCCTGCAAACACGATATTTGGCAAAGGAGACATTTTGTTTTAGTCCAAGGATGTGGCCACCCTTGTGGAGACTTTGCAAAGTTCTCATATTGACGTGGGCTAGTCGGCGATGCCATAACCAACCCGTGTCAGCCTTTCCGAAAAGACACATCGGGCCTATAGTGGTTTTCCTCGAAAAGTCCACCACGTACAAGTCATTTTCGACATATCCCACGAAAGCGACTTTTAGAGACTTGCTCCACAAGAGTACCACCAAATCAGCATCAATATAAACTGCAAAGCCCATCTTACCAAGGGCGCGAACTGAAAGTAAATTATACCCGAGGGTCTCAACAAGCATGACGTCCACGAGAGAGATATTGTGAGCCACCATGAATTTGCCGAGACCCAATACCTCAGATTTTGACTTGTCACCATAGGAGACGGTTAGTCATGTGACTCGTGCATCCGCTATCGAGTACCCATTTAGACCCACCGGAAGCATAGCCCTGCAAGACAGTTACTTCTTGGTTTTAGGTACCCATTTTTCAATGGGTCCTCTCATGTTGGTGACAAGGGTCTTGGGGACCCAAATAGACCAAGGAATGTAACAATCATAAGGACCTACATAACTAGCATAAACATCACCATAATGATCGCAATATAACTCAAAGTTAGGATTGTTAGCCCCTACAAAACCATCATAATTAGACTTGTCATTGGTGGTGGTGCTAGTCTTTGGTTGAGCAGTCTTGCTCTTCTTCTTATTCTTGTTTTTCTTGTTCTTTGTCTTGGGAATATAACGAAGACCTTCTTTTCCATTGTTTGTCCTTTGCTTGCTCAGTATCTCATCTAAAACTTCTTTACCTTTGTGTTGAGAACCTCTTGCAAGTCCTTCTTTTCCATAAGATGATGTGGAGGTGCTTGGCACATCATACATCTTCAATTGAGTTTGGAGCTGGTCATGAGACTCATTTAGAGTCGAGTGATCACTCTCCAATGCCTTCTGAGCACTGTCAAGTTTATCAAACTTCTCCGAGAGTCTAGCATGAGCAGCCCCAAATTCAATCTTTTCTTTCTTTAGTTTCTTTACCTTGGCAAGACCATTGTCACGTTCTTTGACGAGCTGAGCCATAACTTCCTCATGTGACTCCTCAATAGATTCGAATCTCTCTTCCAAAGATACTCGAGCTTCCTCTTCTTCTTCCAAGGCATTCTTCAAAGAAGCTATCTCCAAGGCATCTTCTCTTTCAATTATGCCCTTTTCTTCAAGAAGATCTTCGGCTTGAGCAAGTTGACTCATAAGAGCATCAAAATGAAGTTTGTGCTCACCTTGCAGGTTAGTGAAAAAGTTGTCCAAAGCAATAACTTCTTCTTTCATTTTAAGACTAGCATGATCATCCATATCCAAATTTATGTTAGTCTTAGGAAATGAAGAGCTGGAACTTGATACCTCGGACCCTCTTGCCATAAGGCAGGTGGCGTTGTTGTTGATGACGTTCTCGTTTGGAGAGTCGAAGAGAGATGATGGAGTCGATGTGGTGGCTATAGCAGCCACCTCGCGAGAACTATCTTCATCCTCTTCATCTTCACTTGCAGAGGAGTATTCTTCTTGTGCCACCAAGACGATCTTGGGTTGCTTCTTATAGGGGCCATTCTTTTTTAATAAATGGCTTCTTCTTAGGCGCCTTGGATTTTTCTTTAAGAATGAGCCTACCACCATTGTCTTCTCTATTTTGATATGGACACTCGGCTACGAAATGCAGCATATCTCCACAATTGTAGCATGTTCTCAATTTTGGGCCACTTTCTCTTCTTCCACTTGACCCATTCTTGCGCTCGAGTTTCGACTTGGCCTTGGCATGATCCTTCCAAAAGTTCCTTGCGTAAAATGCCATGTACTCACCATGAGCACGTTTGACTTCATCAGGGCAGTCCATGGAGGCCCCCTCAAAAGCTCTTTCGTCCTCATCTTGCTCAACAACATTAGCCTTTAGAGCAACATTGACCCCCTTTTGCATTCCAATGGCACGGGCACGGGCATCTTCAGCGTTCTTTGCAACAACTTTGAATGACGCCATTTCTTGCATGACTTCATTGGATGTCATTTGATGGTAGTTGTGTCTACCTTGCAAGCTCTTCAAGTCCGTTGGCTCGAAAGGCATTAAGGCACTCACATATTTTCTTTTTATCCATGCATCATCAATGTGAGTGGCTCCATGCTTTCTAAATGTTGTTGCAATGCCCTTGAGTCTTCTATATATGTCTTCATGGTTTTCACCATCCAACATGTAGAATCCTTCAGCTTCATTACTAAGGGCATCATACCTATTCCTTCTCATGCTTTCATTCCCAATAAAGAGATCGGTGAGGGCATCCCAAGCTTCTTTAGCTGTGTTGAGATGTTCAATGTGGGACATGTCCTTGGGACCCACACCGAGCTGTATCATGTGGAGAGCCATAGCATTCAATATGCTATCCACAACTTCTCTTCTTGTCAGGTTGGTATGATCTCCAATATGAAGACCCTCTTCAATAATCCTCCAAAGTTCAATAGAAGAACTGCAAACATGAGACTTCATTAAGAATTACCATTGATTAAAAGAGGATGCAGTAAGCTTGGGTGGATCACCCCTATTGTTTATATGAGGATGAGGGATAGGTGGGTCGGGGTAATATATGTGACGAACCTCACTATATTCCTCCTTACCACTTCCCTTCTTGGAGGTGGAACCATTATGTTTTTCACCTACCACTTCATCATCCTTGGATCCGGTGTTAGCCTTATCCTTGGATGATGGTGTGGCGGCCTCAGAGGAGGATGGAGATGGGGCTATGGATGATGTGAGATGAGCAATCATTTGATTCATCTCCTCCATCTTGGCCTCAAAGGATTTCAACAAGGTTGTTTCCAACGTCTTGAGGTCATCCATTGTGACCTTATCCACAACCTCATTCCCATTCTCCTTGGTACCCATACTTCTCTTAGGCGGTTAAGCCCGAATAAAGAGCCGGGTCTCTGATACCAATTGAAATGGATCGTATGGGGACCTAGAGGGGGGTGAATAGGTGCTACTCCAAATTTTAATGCTTTTTCAATTTTAGGCTTAACACAAAGGGTAAATTCTCTAGATAAACTATTAGGTGGAATTTCCCTATATGCAAACCTATCTACTAGCGAGTAAAGGGCGAGTGGAAGAGGAACGAGTGAATCATAGTGAAGCACGCGGAGACACGGGATTTATTTTACCGTAGTTCCTTCCTTGTTAAGGGAAGTACATCTGCGTTGGAGGGGTGGGTGGTACTATGACCACCATGCCATAATAGGCCTCACCCTGTTCTCCGATGGATCCTGCCACCAAAGACCCGATCCACCTTTCCACTATAGGAACCCTTCGAGGCGGGTACCGGTGCCTTTACACAAGTAACGGGGCACAACTCCACAATCAACTTGGAGGCTCCCGTAATGACAACAAGCTGCCACAAGAACAAGTTATCAATAACAAAGAATAAGATCTAGATATTGACAAGAATACTAGATCAGGGATTTCTCCAAATGAATGGAGAGGAGTTGATCCGCTTGATTCGTGATGGCGATGAAGATTGTCTCCTCCTTCAATTCTCCCAAAGATCGAAGCCTTCGGGTGATTGAAGTGGGAGATCTAGTGAGAGAGATCTTGCAAAGGGTCTGAACAATTTCGAGTGAATCAAGAGTTCTGCATGATGAGGATGAAGGGGCTTTTATACCCCTGCACCCTCTGATCCAATGGAGCCATTTGGGGTCGGATTATCCGGCCCAAGTGAGGGCCAAATTATCCGGCTTGGGGAAAACTCCGTCCCAAACTCGGATAATCTGGCAGATAATCCGCCCCCACCCTGAGTGACGCGCTGAGCCTGCCCTTGATCGCCTCCTAGGGGCTGGATTATCTAGCCCCATGCGAAGGCCGGATTATCCGGCCTGGGAAGGAAAAACCGCCCCGGTTTGGATTTTCCGGAAGAAAATCTAACTGCACTCCGAGCGTCGTGCCTTGGCTGCCTTTGATCGATTTCTGGGGGCCGGATTATCCAACCCATGCGAAGGCCGGATTATCCGGTCTGGGAGGAAAAACCACCCCAGTTTGGATTTTCCGGGAGAAAATCCGAACCCAATCTGAGCACCGTGCCTTGGCTGCCTTTGATCGATTAGTTAGGCCGGATTATCTGGCCCTTGGTGGGGCGGATAATCCGCCCCAAAACACACGAACAGCCCCCTACACACTTAGCGCACATGTGAAAACTCCACGGTATTGTTATCTAATACTCAAAACACAGGGAACCATGAAATGTTCTTTCAGCTCCCCCCAAGGGAGTGAACACGCGAATACATCTTTGTGTCCGCATGTTTATGTTATCCCTAAACCAAATCTCTTACTTGTGATATTTACTTTTTGATAGCCTTAGTGCTTGAAGTATCTTGTATCATCATCTAGGTTGCGTCACCTAGTTTGCATTTAGGCACACTTATATTCCGCAAAGCCTAAAACTTGCAAAATATTATAAAGAAATTTGTAGAAACCTATTCACCCCCTCTAGGTTAACAATCTTACTCTTTCAATTGGTATGAGATCCTAGGGATCGTTTAAGGGCTTTACCTCCTAAGAGAAAAGATGTTTTTCTCCGACGATGAGGAGGGAAAGACTTATTCGGTCAAGGAGATTCATGAAATCCTTCCCACCGACACCCGTGAAAAGGCTAAGGCATATTCCGACCTACTTGCTTGAATAATTTTCCTATAAGTATGTTTTAAGGGGATTGGTGAGGGGCCCCTTTTTGGTGGCCCTTTATCACCTCATGGGAGGCCATTGGACACTAAAAAGGAGCATGCTGGTGATTCCTCCCATGAGGGTGACCCTTCTAAAGTCTCCAGGCCTCCTAATTAATTTCCTTATATATGTCCTAAGCAAAAGAACATCATGCCTCAGATTAATGGTTCGGGTCCCATACCCCAATTTGATGGAACTCACTTCTCTCATTAGAAAGCTATTATGGAATCCCATCTTCGCAGCTGCAGTGTGGAGCTATGGGAGATTGTGTGCAAAGGCTTCAACCCACAAGATCCCAACGACCTCACCTCGAGAGAGTACTATGATCATCAGCTCGTGACAAGATTCGGAGTTCCATCAACCTCACTCTCCATGATCAAGTTAGTGACATTCACACTGCAAAGGAGCTTTGGGATGGGATTTTTGTTATCCAAGAGGGAACGTCTCTCATCCAAAAGTGCAAGTATGAAGCCGCCAAGTCAGAGATGAACTTGTTCACAAACCATGATGGCGAGTCAATCGCCAAAGCATATATAAGACTTGTTCTCTCTGTGTGAATATTAATGGTCTTGTTTGCGACAAGTATGATGATGGGTTCAATTTTAATGATGAGCTCATCAAGTCCAAGATTGCTACCATGATTGCAGCTAGTGACAAACATCTTGCCCTAAACTGGCAACTTCTTGATTCTACAAATCAATTCTCTCCTGCTGATCTAGTATCATATGTTTTTGCCACCGATAATTTGGCAAATGAGGGGCAAAAGATCAAGGAGATCAACCATGCTATTTGGTCTTCCCATACCCTAGCACTTAAGGCCAACGATGTGCAAGTGGATGAACAAAGTGAAGAAGAGAATGATAGTGACCAAATGTGAGAGGTTGATGAGATTCTCTCTCAACTTGCACTCTTCACAAAGAACTTGAAGTTCTAAAGAAGGAGAAGTTCAAACAGACCAAGAGAGAAGAAGAGGACTTGCTACAATTGTGATGAATTGAATCACTTCGCCAACAAGTGCCCATATGAGAAGAGACTTGACAAGCCCAAGTATGAATAGGGTGCCAAGAAAGAGTGAAGCAGAACCCCATCAACAAAAGATACAAGAAGAATAAAGAAGAGTGATGGCAAAGGCTTCCTAGGTCAAGTATACATATTTGGTGCAGAGGAAGAGGATGAGGAGAAGATTGTTGGTGTGGCCGGTTTGGCTTATGTCGAACCCTGGTCACTCTTTACCTATGACTACACATACGACTACTCCGACGATTCCCCTACTTCTAAGTCTACCGAGACTTTCCTTATGGCAAGGGGTTCCAAGGAAATATCCGGTTCAGAGGATGAAGATGAGGAGAAGGTTGTGGGTGTGGCCGATTTGGTTTTTGCCTTACCCGGGTCACTCCTCACCTATGACTACACCAAGGACTAATTTGACGGCTCCCCTACTCCTAAGGTTGTCAGGACTTGTCTTATGGCAATGAGCTCCAAGGTAATCTCTTCTCCTCCATCTCTCTCTAGCATCTTGGATGATCATGATAGTGACAATGATGAATTTGATGAAAACTATATACAATAAATGTATAATATTATGATGTCTCTTCCTAGCAATGGTCGTGCTAGAGTCAAGCAATTAATGGACCTTGTCGATTCACGTGACGAGACCATGCATAGCTTGGAATCTCATATTGATGATGAGAAACATATATTCAATCTCCTTAAGCAAGAGATAAGTGAGGAAAATAACACCACTTCATTTCTTAGACAACAAATTGAAACCTTTGAACTTGCTAAGGCAAAATATATGGATACTCTTGATGGGGCTAATTCCTTGTCCCAGGAGCTTGATGCATCAAAGAAGGAACTTGAGATTTCTCATGCTTCTCTCACTAATGACCTTGAGCACCTTGAGAAAGATAATTTTCTTATCAAGTGTGAGCTCATAAAACTTGAGGAGAATCATGATCAACTTTGAGTATCTTATGAAAAGGCTCTTAGTACATTGAAGGATCCAATTATTGTTGAAAATATTAATTGTGCCTCTAACCATACCTTAGATCAAGCTCTCCTCATTGAGGAGAATAATAAGTTAGAGGAACAACTTGAGAAGGAGTGTCTCACACCTACTTCCAAGGGAAATATTCTTAATGAGATTCTTGCTTGTCAAAAGCTGAGAGCTCAAAATCAAGGAATTGGTTTTGACCCAAGGAACAACAAGAATGGTACCACTCCATCTAATAAGATCAAGTTTGTTCAAGAAGGTCACAAGGTGGTTGGTCAAGCCAAGAAGAATGTTGTGAATGGGGGAGCCACAAGGGGTAACCCCAATCATTAATTTGTGGGAAAATCCGACCCATCTTATGTTCTATGTAAGGGCACCCAAGGGTATGTATATGCCTAATATGTTGGCCCTTGCAATGGTTATTCTTATAGATAATACTCAATTTGGGTACAAAAAGATCTTGTTGCTAATGCTAGGGAACCCATTACTCAATGGGTTCCTAAACCATGAATTTATTTTGTAGGGTTATGCCTCCGATGGATCAAAATGGGTGTTTGATAGTTGATGCACCAATCATATGACCAGAGGTAGATGTTCGCTTGACCAATTCATTCTGAAGGGGTTCCGCGTATGAAAACAATAAATTTTACTCTACGCCCCTGAACCCCTGAAGCTGCTAGGACCTATAATGGGAGGAGCTTTTCACAAACTTACCCTCGAAGACCGAAAAGCGTTGTCAACGCTCAGGAGAGCGTGGTTGATGTAGACGAGCCGAAGCCGACCTCAAGGTCGCGATGAAGTCCTTGCGCTCCTTGGCTCCGACAACTTGAGTACCTCAAGTGCGACACCTCGCGGGTAGTTACACACGTCCGATGCCTGACGATGACTCCCGCTTCCCCGATCCAGCAGGAGTTGCAGAAGTAGAGCTCCCGGATCTGAATCCCGCAGCGCGACGGCGCTCCACGCTGAAGATGTCTCTCACTCGCGCAGTCCAAACTTGGGACCACGGTCACGAGAGAGAGAGAGGGGAGAGAGAAAATATCAACTAGAGGTCCTCCCAAAAGTGGGGAGACCTTTATTGATTATTGGTGTATTTATCTTGGCCAAATACCCCACTATATATAGGGGGAGGAGGGGGTACACCCTCCCTCAAAGTCCCAGGGTGGGACTAAAGGAGAGGAGGGTGGCCGCCGGCCACCTAGTGGGCCCTGCGTGGGGGGGGGGGCTAGGCCCAGCCGGCCTCCCCCTTGGCCCCTCTCCCTCTCTCATTTCCCCTAATGGGCCCTTCCCTCCGGAATTGGCCCATTAAGCCTTTGACCATTAAAATTGATTTTCTCTTTATTTAAATAATTATGAATAAATGATTAAATCAACATTTAACATTCATTCACATATTATTCAACCTCCATGGCTACGGAACACCTTCCACCTCCACTCCGGACATCCTCCGGACTTACCGAAACCCTTCCGATTTTCTCCCTACTCTTCTTCAGTGATTCCACCGATCCTATGAACACTCTCTAAGCATCATCAAGCACTTAAGCGTGATACCCCACGGTTCGGGAACACTCCAGACATGGTCGGGACACTCCCGCACCAATGATCGACAGAGGGACCTGGATGGCCATGTGACCCTTGTGCGTTCCACGAAGATCTTTCGTCGTTTGAACCGGGACAGTCGTGTCTTATTCCCTTTGTCACTCGATACTTGCATTGCCTAAGATCTGATCAATGACATCACCATGTCGTGTTCAATCTCGTTACTGAACAATGCTACTTAACTCGTTCCGACAAGTGATATCCACGTGATCAAATCACATGCTACGCAGCTATTGGATATAACTTCTCCGAGTGGGCTCTTGAGTATCTTCCCGTCACATGGACGGACAAATCCCGCTCTTGACATATATTGCCTCTACGGTTTCCTCCGAGTACCTGAACACACCTTTATAACCACTGTATTACCAGATGGCGTTTGATGCTATCTAAGCACTCTCGGAAGACAGTGATTGATATAGCCACACGGTCTAAGGAATGGTCTACGAGGATCCATTTCTAATCATCGTAAATTGAACTTCATGACATGATCGGGTCATGATATTTAGGTTGGGTATTGGTTCATCATCTCACTCTCAGGATGAGATGACCTCATTTCCAACTGGCATAAATGAAGGGAATATGCCCGAGAGGCAATAATAAAGTGGTTATTATCTTATTCCATGTTTATGATAAATGTTTATTTTACATGCTAGAATTGTATTGATCGGAAACATCAATACATGTGTGTTTAATAAACAAAAAAGGGTTCCTAGTTATGCCTCTCTTATAGACTAGCTTGTTGATTAACAAGATGATCAAGGTTTCCTGATCATGGACATTGGATGTTGTTAATAACAAGGTCACACCATTGGTGGAATGATGTGATGAACATTCATCCGAAGTATAGCATTACGATCAAAGTCACTATGTTTATATTGCTATAACATCATACGAAGTAATCTTTATCCTTGGACCATGAGATCATGTTAATTGCTAACACCGGAAGAGTATCTTGATAACATCAAACATCACACCGTAATAGGGTGACTATAAAGGTGGGTTCAGTGCTACGAAGGTGTAATGTTGAGGCTCATGGATCAAGAGTGGGATTTGTCCATCCCGATGACGGATAGATATACTCTGGGCCCTCTCGGTGATATCACATTGAAATAGCTTGCAAGCAAGTGATGTGATCACTAGAATGTTATATCACGGGAACGAGAAAAGAGTGCATGTCGGTAACGAGATCAAACTAGGTATGGAGATACCGATGATCGAATCTCGGACATGTAATATATCGCGGGACAAAGGGATTTAGTTACTAGCGTTAAAGGTTCTCAATATCACAAAAGTCATTGTTGAATGTGTAGGAGTCAGTATGGATCTCCAGGTCCAGATTCTGATTATTGATCTGAGAGGGGTCTCGATCATGTCTGCATTATTCGCGAACCGTAGGGTGACACACTTAAGGGATACCGACACCATTTGGAGCAAATATGTTTCAGATAAAGATTTAAGAAAGCACTGGAATTATTTCAATATACACCGAAACTGTTTCGGGTGAAATTGCTGAAATTGGTTCTGCATGTAATATTGAAATGTTGCAGGGGGTTTTATGTGAATGTTTGTTAATTAAAGTAATTAACAAAATTCTGAATAAAAATAATAAAAGAGTTTTATTAAATGAGAGAGCATTAAATTTGGAGAAATTTAATGCATTTAAAGTGGAGACTTTAAAAGAGAATGTGAAGGGGCATTTTAATGTGGAGGGGTTACCACCACATGAATGGAGGAGGTGAAGGGTCACCTCCCCCATGCGCCGGCCATGAAGGAGGGGTACCCTCCCCTCCTCCTATAAAAGGCCACCCTCTCCTCACTTCTCACACACACCTCCTCGTGAAGGATCTCTCTCCCCCTCTAGTATTATTCCCCATGGTCTCGGATTAGCGAGATACATGTTCCCGGTGGCTTTATCTGGAAAGGAGTTGCTGCTTCCGCTGCTTTCCTGGAGCGAGGGACAGAGGTTGTCGGGGTACCGGACGTGTGTGCGATCACGGACGCACCGCTGCTTTGCGGTGATGGACTTGGTGGTGCTGGAGCTGGATCTGATGGACGTGCTGGAGCCGGACCTGCTGGACTTCATCACGATCTTGAGATCGGCAAGTGTACGACTACATCAACCACAAGTTCCTACTCGTTAACAAAGCTCGTTGTCTATGAGGGTAAGTTCTCGTTGGATGTATGTCCACCCGTTGCTTTGTACCTAGTAGATAGATCTTGGCGTCTAGTTCACACCATAGGAAATTTTTTGTTTTCTATGCTGAGAACCCAACAGTGGTATCAGAGCCTGATCTATGCGTAGGTGCTTTGCACGGGTAGTACACATATGTTTATATGCGGGCGATGATAATCATGTTATTGCTTCTTTCATGTATTTTGGATATTGGTGGCATAGTGGGATGAAGCGGCCCAGACTAACCTTACATGTCATCGTACATGAGACCGGTTCCACGACTGACATGCAACTTGTTTTGCATAAGTGGCTGGCGGGTGTCTGTCTCTCCTACTATAGTCAATATCTGATTTACAACAAGTTGCTAATAACTTAGTTATACTCGTTGTGGTTCATGTTCGTAGGTAAGAACGGTTCTATCTCCGAAAGCCCTAAGCCACGTAAAACTTGCAATTGATAAATTAGAGGCGTCTAGTTTAGATCGTTGCTGGGCTAGTGTCTTGATATGGTATTGTTGTAAGTAGATGTATGATAGATACTCTTACAACACATTCAACGTGTAAATTCCATAGACCTTGGCCTTACACACAAAGGAATGATAGAGATCATACCATGATGCAAGTGATAGAGATCAAATGCATGGACCATATCATCTCACTTTACACATTAGATGTTAGCATCTTATACTGCTAGTTTGGCGCTTTCTATAGCATTGTAGGATGATCCCTCATTTAAATATCAAGATAAAATGTGTTCTTCCTTACGTATGCAACGTTCTATGGGTCGTGTTTCGAGACATCACGTGATGATCGGGTGTTCTCAACTCTACGCTTTCATGCAACAGGTGTAAGACAGTTTTACACACGCGAATACTAAGGTTCTTACTTGGCGAGCCTAGCATGTACAGACATGGCCTTGGAACACGGACCGAAAGGTTAAGCATGAGTCATATAGTTAATGTGATGACCATATTGATGCTCGCCTTTGAAGCTACACCGACTCACGTGATGATTGGACTTGGTGTAGTGGATTTGGTTCATGTAATCACCAAAAAGGCACGAGGGATGTCGTTTTTGAGTGGGAGTTCATTTCTAATTTGGATTAGTCGAACTCAATTTGTCATAAACTAAATCGAAGTGAATTTGCATAATTTGTTGTAGTCATTCGCATCTGTTCACTACCTTATGCTTAGTTTTTATTTGAGATAATAGAACTACAGAATTCTGGATATTTACTTTACGAACTGGTATCGTATTGTTTTGAATGTCAATTTAAAGTTTATAAGTCCTATTGCAAACTTTCAGCAAACTCTATTTACTCAATGAAGTTTAATAAGTAGTATTAAATCAAGAGTAAGAATTCCAATGTTAGTATCTAAAGTATCATGTTTGCCTCCATGATTATTGATATTCAAAAGTTGTTTTAATATCAAGATTATATTGGAGCTGAAAATTGTTTCACAAACCATCATGTGTGAAAGATATTGTGATATCTGAAACAATGTTTTTGGTTGCATTATGATAGAGTATAATTTAGCAAAATACATGTTCTCATATTGTATGAGAATTTGTGAAGGATGGAGATGCTAGGCATCCGAATCTACCAAAAAGGTTTTGGGAACTGATATTATACTTGTGATTCTTCCTTATAAGCTATAGTAGCTTGATCATGAAAGTTGTCATGATAAGGATGAATAGAATATGTAAGTAAAATGTTTACTACACTAATAGATTACTAAAGAATGGATTTTTGAAAGAATGCCAAACATTTGATGATGGTGATCCACTTCAAAGTGCAAGTCCAAAGGTATTAGTATTTGACTATATATGCTTTGTACTATGTGTCATGTGAATGACACCACTATTGATGTAGATAGATTCTTCTAAAAGAAAAAGGAATTGCTGAAAGAGAATCTATAAAATAATTGGCAGAAAAGAAAAGTTGGAGATGTCCAACTTAGGTATATAGAAGATATACATGTTATGGTTGTATTCCTTGCTTGTTAAACAATGTGGTTCTTAGGTATTGGATACCGAATTGGTTGGTATGAAGTATCATACAGGACAACACAATTCATGAAGTACAATGGCCTAAGTAACTAGCAAGAGAATAAGTGATAATGTTCATCGAAAACAAATAAAGTGTTATTGTGTTTTTCATTGTCATCAAACCTAGCCTTCAAGATTTGTTTTAATAATTGTTAGTTTGTTCCGGTATTACGAGAACAATGGTTGTTCAAATAATTACCATATTCCATAAAGGATGGATGAACTTTTACAAGTCTAGTGGGAGAAATCACATCCATAAACACTATTGCTAAAATGTCGCAAGACAAATGATTGAAAGATCACTTATGAAGTGACATCGCTGTTTAAATTATATTGGAAAGAAAACATGAAGAAACTCCATGTTGATGATTTTTGGAGTCTTTGATTTTGATCAATTAACGCTTGTGAAACTTTCCTCGAGATAATTGAAACTCCATCCATAGGCCAAAGAGGAACGGATGACTAACTTATTGGATATTATGCATGTTGATGTATATAGTCCATTATATGTAGCCATATGCGATGGATCTTTTTGCTTCATATGCTTTCTCCGAAAATTTGAGTGAATATATCTGTATATTTACTTAATAAGGAAGAAGTATGAAACATTTGAAAATTGTTCAGACTTTCAAGATGAAGTGGAAAATCATTGTAACAAGAAAATAAAGAGTTTATGATTCGATCATAAAGGAAGATATTTGAGTTACATGTTTAGCAAAAAACTTAAGATTTGAGGAATTGTTCCATGATTTGTGTTTCTCGATAAACCATAGGAGTATGGTATATTCGAGAGATGAAATCAAACCATGTTTGACATGGTAAGATCAAAGGTGTCATTTATAAAACTGCCATTATGTTTTAAGGATTGAAGCTTTAGAGACTACCGCTTTTACACTAAAAAGAGCACCATCGTGATCCGTTGAAATGACACCATATAAGTTATGGTTTGGGATAAAACCCGAATTGTCTTTCCTTAAATTTTGGTATGCTATGCATAAGTAAAATGTTTACAACCAAAGTCGGATAAGCACGTCTTTGTAGGTTATCCCAAAGAATTTGTTGGGAATTTCTCCATAACACCGAGGACAAAAGAGTTTGTCGCTTAGAACATCAAGTTTCTTGAGAAGGAATTTTTCGTGAAAAGTTAAGTGGGAGGACAATAGAACTTTGATAAGGTTGTTGAACCTTAGCTATATGTGCTAAGTAGCGCAGCGCCGGGAAGTGTCCCGGTGGCGGCCACAATGCTCATGGCTCTCGTGATTACAAAAGGTGTGATCTCGGACATTAGAGTTCCTATAGAACCGTGTGGGTCGGTAAGAATCAAATAGTAAGATTTGATAAGCAAGTTGTTATTGTTTTGACAATGATGAACCGACTACATGCAAAGAAGCTATGATGGGCCCTGACTCCATAAAATGACTAGAAGTCATAGAATCCATGATAGTATCCATACACGAGAAAACAAGTTTCTGAACTTGGAAGACCCTCCAGAAAGGCGTGAAGCCTATCGGTCGTGTTTGGATCTATAAAGAAATAAGACATGGATGTTTAACATCTATGAAATAGTCGACATGTCGGAAAGAAGTTTACGACAATGTTCAAGGAGTTGACTATGACAAGATTTGATCTTTCATAGCGATATATAGTCTTGACGGATTAATGTAGCAACCACTACATATAATTTGGTATATGGTAGTTGAATAAACAAAACAAGGTTCTTCTAATAGAACGGTAACCTAGGACATGTACATGACATGGTCCGAAGGGTTTTGTTAATTCAAAGGGTGCTAAAAGGGCATGTAAACTTCAATAGTTGAAGTAAGCATAGCGGAGTTGGAATCTTCACCATGATGAAACTGTTAAAAGAGTTTAAATTCATCAGAGATGATGAAGATGCTTGCATTTGCAAGAAATTAAGTGGGAGCGCTGAGACATATTTCTAATACATTATGTAGAGGACATATTGTTGATTGGAAATGATGTATCTTGTATTGACACAAGTCAAGAATTTCATTAAAATAAGATTTCGGTGAAAGACTTGGGCAAACCCGGAATATTAGGCATCAATATCTATATGGATAAATTAAGGCGCTAATATGGTTGTGCCAGACATACATATATGAGATATTGAAAGGGTTCAATATGGAAACAACAAGAAAGGTTCTTGCTGCATGGAAAGGATTGTATCAAAATTCAAGTGTTTCAACACTTGGTGAGTAAAATCACATGAAGATTTTGATCGATTATACCATGATATGTATATATCCAGAATGTCCTATGCTCTAAATGTTATGAGCATATACCAGAATGATTCATAAGATGATCATTGGACAATAGTGAAGATATTCTTATGAGCTTTGGAAGAACTAAGAATATATCATGTATAACTGACAAATAGTTAAAGGTAGTTCATTGTAAAGTGTTACAGTGATACTAGTTTTGTCACAAGATACAAATTAAATTTATCTCAATTTAGACTATGGGTGGCACAATATAATGGAAAGGATGTTCATGACGGATTTGGATGAGTTCCAAAGTTGAGATATTGTGACGGGTACTACAACAAAAGGCTAAGTATATGACTACTATAGTAGCAACATAGGAGGGCATTTGTGTTAAGTAGTTTGTTATCAAACTAGGTGTGGTTCAAAGTGGGCTAATACTATGAAGATATATTGTGTGACAATAATATCAACATATTTTGAGCCGAACAAACTAAAGGTCTCACCAAAGGACCAAATTTATACAATGCCATCTCATTTGAGAATGAGTGATGCGTAGAGACGCAAAGACATGCAAATACACATGGACCTGAAACTGTCAGATCCAGAGATTATGTTAACCACTAGCAATAGCGTATATGCAACACCAGAAAGCCAAGGTGTTCAATACGCAAAGTTTTTCAAACTAGATTATTGACTCTAGTGCAAGTGGGAGACTGAAGGGAATATGCCCGAGAGGCAATAATAAAGTGGTTATTATCTTATTCCATGTTTATGATAAATGTTTATTTTACATGCTAGAATTGTATTGATCGGAAACATCAATACATGTGTGTTTAATAAACAAAAAAAGGGTTCCTAGTTATGCCTCTCTTATAGACTAGCTTGTTCATTAACAAGATGATCAAGGTTTCCTGATCATGGACATTGGATGTTGTTAATAACAAGGTCACACCATTGGTGGAATGATGTGATGAACATTCATCCGAAGTATAGCATTACGATCAAAGTCATTATGTTTATATTGCTATAACATCATACGAAGTAATCTTTATCCTTGGACCATGAGATCATGTTAATTGCTAACACCGGAAGAGTATTTTGATAACATCAAACGTCACACCGTAACAGGGTGACTATAAAGGTGGGTTCAGTGCTACGAAGGTGTTATGTTGAGGCTCATGGATCAAGAGTGGGATTTGTCCATCCCGATGACGGATAGATATACTCTGGGCCCTCTCGGTGATATCACATTGAAATAGCTTGCAAGCAAGTGATGTGATCACTAGAAAATTATATCACGGGAACGAGAAAAGAGTGCATGTCGGTAACGAGATCAAACTAGGTATGGAGATACCGATGATCGAATCTCGGACATGTAATATATCGCGAGACAAAGGGATTTAGTTACTAGCGTTAAAGGTTCTCACGATCACAGAAGTCATTGTTGAATGTGTAGGAGTCAGTATGGATCTCCAGGTCCCGCTTCTGATTATTGATCTGAGAGGGGTCTCGATCATGTCTGCATTATTCGCGAACCATAGGGTGACACACTTAAGGGATACCGACACCATTTGGAGCAAATATGTTTCAGATAAATATTTAAGAAAGCGCTGGAATTATTTCAATAGACACCGAAACTGTTTCGGGTGAAATTGCTGAAATTGGTTCTGCATGTAATATTCAAATGTTGCAGGGTGTTTTATGTGAATGTTTGTTAATTAAAGTAATTAGCAAAATTCTGAATAAAAATAATAAAAGAGTTTTATTAAATGAGAGAGCATTAAATTTGGAGAAATTTAATGCATTTAAAGTGGAGACTTTAAAAGAGAATGTGAAGGGGCATTTTAATGTGGAGGGGTTACCACCACATGAATGGAGGAGGTGAAGGGTCACCTCCCCCATGCGCCGGCCATGAAGGAGGGGTACCCTCCCCTCCTCCTATAAAAGGCCACCCTCTCCTCACTTCTCACACACACCTCCTCGTGAAGGATCTCTCTCCCCCTCTAGTATTATTCCCCATGGTCTCGGATTAGCGAGATACATGTTCCCGGTGGCTTTATCTAGAAAGGAGTTGCTGCTTCCGCTGCTTTGCTGGAGCGAGGGATGGAGGTTGTCGGGGTACCGGACGTGTGTGCGATCACGAATGCACCGCTGCTTTGCGGTGCTCGACTTGGTGGTGCTGGAGCTGGATCTGATGGACGTGCTGGAGCCGGACCTGCTGGACTTCATCACGATCTTGAGATCGGCAAGTGTACGCCTACATCAACCACGAGTTCCTACTCGTTAACAAAGCTCGTTGTCTACGAGGGTAAGTTCTCGTTGGATGTATGTCCACCCATTGCTTTGTACCTAGTAGATAGATCTTGGCGTGTAGTTCACACCGTAGGAAATTTTTTGTTTTCTATGCTGCGAACCCAACAATAAATGCCACATGATCAGGAAACATGATCATCAGTTGACCAATGAACCAGTGACTAGAGTTTCATTGGAAACCCCTGGTTGTTTATATATCACATGTGTATTGATGTTTCCACTCAATACAGTTATGACATGATATAAAACTTAATCATAAACTATATGAAATATGATAATAGTCCTTACTACTATTTGTCTCTAGGGCATATTTCGAACAGTCTCCCACTTGCACTAGAGTACAAATACACTAGCTGCATTTGTTCTCAATCAATGGCACCATATATCTGGTACCCTGAACATGCTTGCTCATGGAAGAGGTTGAGTCTTGGGTCTGTACTTTACAGTCCCAAATCCTTTGCAACTTACTAATGTCCCCTTGATTGACATTAATACTTTATCATCACATGATATCATCTGTGTGTATGCATCGTCATTATGGCAGCAGAACGAGGCCTGATTCCAGGAGCCTACAGTGACGTTAGATCAACCTCGAGGGCTTTCTCATGGGCACTGTGCCCTGGGACACATCATTCTATGTTAAAAGCAACACTTTAGATGGTACCCTTATCTAATATTATAAATGTATTCATCGAAACATCAGTGCACTCTGTGCAACTTTCGATGTTTTGTTCACCTCGCTTCCTACTTGACTTTAATCGGTATTTACGGGAGATTCCAACATATGCCCTTATAACATAACTCTTTATGTTTTAAGATATGTCATCTTCTATGGATTTGAAAATATATCCACAGTTCTCTACTAGATACTGCGGACACACTCAGCTCAACATTCTATGATTCGGACCTAATCACTTTCAAACGTTCCTTATTTGGATCACATATTATGCTAAGTTATCATCATGGTTTTCTAAGATAGAACCTATGTCTCAACATAGTGGATGATGATCATCCTTTTCTTTCTTTCAACCATTGATGTTAAACTTAATGCTATTCCTATTTCGAGTTATTAAGGACTGGTTCCTTAATTAACTTCTATTCCGAAACCCCTTTCAGAATCCCATAAGGAATACTACATAATATCATAATACACTTATTATCAACTTCTACATCTTATAAGTCATTATTTATAAGTATTTGCACTTTCATTCTTAACACAATTAAGAATTACTCCCATAAGCTCCCACTCAAAAATATGTCATTCACATATTGTTTTAGGAAGACTTTCATAGATCCCAGTCAATTTTATGCAAATTTCATATCCACTCATTATTTTGAATAACTTCAAAATCATTTGATCAAATATAAAACTTGGAGTTTTACTATGAGATACCAGTACTATTACTAGTTTTAAATCCTCTAGACATTCAGCACACTTGAATCAAATTCATTTGAATTCGTCCAATACTTGACAAATTGTGCTTTTGTCATTTACCCCCTTTTTCCACTATGGCTTTGCAGTCATTTGGAAAAATTCAAGTAACCCCTTTTTACTTGTGAGATTCAGCAACTAATTGCTTTCCAATCTCAAGGGAATTTCGCTATTAGGATTTCTCATAATTTTAGTTTACCATTATTTCCGTAGTAGTTCGTAGGTATGTCATATTCCAGGAATCATGACAAATGATTCACAAATGTCTCCATATATGGATTACATTTTGAATCCTACTTCATGTAGTGAAAACACTAGTGGGGAAAACGCAATGATTAATATCATTGATTCTTTCCTTTTGTGCAGAGAACCATTCAGGAACGTTTTCTGTTGCGCGTCTTGATACATTGCAAATGTATCTATAATTTTTGATGTTCCATGCTTGGTTTTATCCACTTTCTTGTGTTTTGTTCCAACTTTGGAGTACTTTTCATATGATTTCTTGGACTAACCTATTAACAAGAGCCACAGTGCCAGCTGCCTGTTTTCTGCTGTTTTTGGTTCCCGGAAAGTCAGAAAATGAATATTCTCGGAATTGGACAGGACAAAAGCCAAAGTGCCTATTTTTCCGGAAGGGATCAAGTGCCAGAATACGAGACGGAGAAGGGCCAGGGAGCCACCACACCACCTGGCCCGTGCCGGGGGGTGGTGTGGCCGCTCCCGGCACCCCCTCGGCCTCTCCTTCCGCCTATAAGTTGCCCTCGGGACGAAAACCCTAAGTACCCGATCAAAAATCCACGAAAGAGTCTGTAGCCGCCGTCATCTCCATCCCTAGATCGGGAGGGATCTAAAGCTCTTCCCGGCACCTTGCCGGAGAGGGGAATTCACCCTGGAGGCCTTCTTCATCACCATGCAAGCCTTCGGTGTGATGCGTGAGTAGTTCATCCTTGGACTATGAATCCATGTAGTAGCTAGATGGCTGGTTTCTCCTCCTTTGTGCTTTCATGTTTAGATCTTATGAGCTCCGTTCATGATCCAGATCATCTATTTGTAATCCATACATGTTGTGTTTGCGGGGATCTGATGGATATTGAGATGCTATTTCAGATTGATTATTGATTCTATCATGTCTTTGTTATTTGTGATCTTGCATGCTTTCCGTTGTTAGTAGCTATCTTGGCCAAGTAGATGCTAGCAACTCCAAGAGTTAGTATTTATGCTCGATAGTGGGTTCATGCCTCTAGTAATCTGGGGAAGTGACAGAAATCTCTAAGGTACTAGATGTGCTGTTGCTACTAGGGAGAAAACAACAATCCTTTGTTCATAGAACAATCGTATTGTTTACTTTACACGCAGTTCGTAAAGCAATAATCTGTTGCTTGCAACTTAATACTAGAGGGGGTTTGGATGATAACCTGAAGGTGGATTATTAGTCATAGATGCAGTTGGATGGCGGTCTATGTATTATGTTGTAATGCCTAATCAAGTCTCAAAGGAGTCAAGATGATTAGTATATGCATGTCTTGCTTTCTCGATGTTTGTCAATTGCTCCGCTGTAATTTGTTCACCCAGCATGTTATCTATCTAAGGAGAGCCACCTCTAGTGAACTATGGATCCCGGTCCTTTGTCTTTACATACAATCTATAAACTGTTTCTGCTTTGTGTTTACTTTCTGCAAACTTTTACTTCTTTCCATTCGATACGTTTAATCCTTTGTTTTCCGCAAAACACGGTGAGATTGACAACCTCATCGCAAGTTGGGGACAAAGTTCTATGGTTGTGTTGTGCAGGTCTCCACGTTGCTACTAGCACCGGTAGTGCGCCCTGCCAAAGCTCAGCTAGCAACACCTTTGGGGTGTTTCCTTGCTCCTACTGGTTCGATTAAACCTTGGTTTCATAACTGAGGGAAAACTTTCTGCTGTGCTCATCATACCTTCCTCTTGGGGTTCCCAACGAGCTCTACGTCGATCGTCGAGTGCATCAAGACATTTTCTGGCGCCGTTGCCTGGGAGTCAAGGACATCTTCACAAGGGGAGTCCCTCATAACCAATCTCTTTACTTTGTTGTTTTTGTTTTGCTTAGTTTCTTTTTGCTTTGTTTGCTTGTTTTGTTCTTCAAAAACACAAAAAAAATTAGTTTTACTAGTTTGCTTTCTTATTGGAAAAACACACAAAAAATAGTTCCTATCTTGAGTGCCACTATGTCTAGCCTTGCTCCAATCACTATGTCACCCGAGGAAATGATTTTCACTTCTAAACAAGGAATTGAGGGAAGTTTTAAGGAAGCTTGGTCTAGAATCTCTGATCTACATGAAAAAACTGAGTCTAAAATGACTCAAAGCTTGTTCCTTAGCAGTTTTTACCTTGGGATTGCTCTTTGCTATAGATATGCCCTAGATGCTATTGTGGGAGGAGATTTCCTCCAATGTAATGAGGATGATGCTATTAATGCTATAAAGAAATTGATCCTCACTTACAACATGCCTAGCCAAACTGATATTTCCTTCGCAAAAATATTTGCTAGGTTGGATACTCTTGAGGCTAGCACTACTAGATTAGAAGGTGCTATAATACGCTTAGGGAGCATCACAATTATGTTCCAATAAATTCTGAACCATCAAAGTGGCTCCCTACAGTAAAAATTGAGATAAACACTGAAACTTTTCAAGCCCGCTGTGATATCATGTCTGAATTTTGCCTTATGCCCAAGGATATTTATGAATCTTTGAATCTTTGGGGGCTTACGGAAGGAGGAAAAGAAATATCTCTTGCTAATAATACTACCATATTACCTCTTGGAATAGCTGAAGGAGTGTTTACAAAGATCCTTGGGGAAATGATTTCTATTGATTATCTTGTTATTGAATGTGCAGGAAAAGGACAAATTACACTTGGAAGGTCCCTATTAGAACTCCTTGGAGCAATAATAGATGTGGGAAAGGGGACCATGCACCTTTCTTCTCCACCAAACAATCACATTTTCCCAAAGGATAAGAATAAAAATAAGAGAGGTAAGGACAAGAAAGTTGGTTTTAATGCTTCTTCATTTGAGAACACTTGATTCTTTCTTTGCTTCTTATGCCTAACTTAAAGGCGTTAAAGAAAAGTAATTGTTGGGAGATAACCCAAGAGTTTTAGATGAGTCTTGGAAGTTATTACCTCTGTAATAACCGCTCCTTATCCTTTTTATTTGCTTTTTGTGCCAAGAGTAACCTCTAATGAGAGTGAAGTAATGATTGGGAAAGTTGCTGTCCCAAAACAGATTTCTGTGCTTCACCGTAAAAATTCTGAGAGAGCTCTGTACGTCGGATTGAGCTGTAATTTGTTTTGCTTCTGACCCAGGTTGTTATCTAACTTTTGTTAGTTCAACACTTTTTGATTTGAGCAACAGAAGGTCTTTGGAAAAATTCGTCTTTACCTGCTGGTCTGTTTTGACAGATTTCTGCCATTTTCTGCATTTGCTTCTTGTTGGTTCCTTCTTGAGTTCTTTTAGGGAATTGAGCTTTTTGAGGGAAGTCCTACAGTATCTAGTTTTCTAATGGAAGTTTATTTGGTGTTAAAACTGAACTTAAGACTTATTTATCTTAAGTGCACCAATGTTGCTAATGAGATTGTGTGAAGTTTTGTATGAAGGAAAATTTTCAGGTGTATGGAAGGAATGAGTAATGAGATGAAGGATGGACTAAAGCTCAAGCTTGGGGATGCCACGCGTGTCACCCCAAGAAATATCCAAGAAGTACAAGCGTCAAAGCTTGGGGATGCCCAAGGCATCCCCTTCTTCATCCATAAAAATCCCAGGTTTCTTCCAAACGCTTCATTTTTATTGTTTCATGCACAGTTGTGTTTTTCTTGGAGCTTTTTGTTTTCATTTTGGTTTTTAGTTTGCTTGGTTTGCTTAGTTTTATAAATAAATTGGTTGGACCCCATCTTTCATACATTGGTTTGCAAATGGTTTGGTTTTGTTTGGAAAAGAGTAGGAAAGTCCATACTTATGTGGTAAAAAGAGCTCGTTTTTTACTGTGGCCTATGCTTCGTCATGCCATGCTTGATATTGTTTTGGGTTTATGCTTAGTATTATTTGCTGTAGAATGACTTGTTATAAACAATTGAGATTGCTTAATGTGCCTTGGATGAATCATGCGTTGTTTTAGCATATTAAAGCATAGTATAGTGGTATTCTCCTATGATGCTTTATTTGGGTTGACTTGGCACATGCTCACACCATGTTATGACTATCAAAAGTCACCATAAGCCTTTATGAACCTTTAGTTTTCAACTTGTAGTATCACTTTATGCTTTGATCAATGATGTTTTGTCGCTCTGCATGATTATGGCCATTATTGCTCTCTTAGTTTGTCGCTCCCAGTCTTTTGCTAGCCTCCACAACAAAGTATGAGTTCCACTCATGCATTCAACTCCCTAAACCAAGTTTTTCCAAAGAGTCCACCATACCTACCTACTAGCTTATGCTATTCCAAGTATATTCATGCTTTTGTTTACCTTCCAAATTAAACTTGTTATGAGAAAACTAGTGATTAAAGCTCTCACGAACTTGATGGCACACTTTACTTTATTGCCTCTAATAAACGTGAACCATTGGGTTCTTCTTTGTTGCGTATATGCTTGCGCTTTATAAGTTGAAATTAGCAGAACCATGTTTCGTGGGGAACGCTTTCAACATTGCACTTGTACTTTGTACCCCGTTGATATCATGTTCTTTTCCTTATGGATCCCGGCGGTGTGAAATAAAAGTGGAACTTGTAAGATCATGGAGTTTGTATGTGTGTTAGAGAAACGCATGGGCCGCTAGCCTAAGCCATGCCTAATCATGGTGGAAACTTGCAGCATCACCATAATGAGCACTCTATGAAGCATCCTCAATAAAAACCTATGCAAATAGCAAATAAAAAGATCGCTGAGATGCTCATTGTCTGCTTGCCTTGTCATTTTGATTATGGGAAAGCTCATGTATCATGTGTAAGGGGTACCCCATTGGCGGTTCTTAATGATACACATATACTTACAATGACAAGAGCTTACTCATGACTGAAGTTGAGTAGCATGAGGATCGGTCTTCGTAAGTAAGGGGCATGAGATTTCAGTTTATAACTTGTCAAGCATATCCTCTTAGTTGTGTCACTTTAACCTTAATCACCTTAAAGATGCTTATGATAGGGGCAATGAGAGCTGAAAGCTATAAGTACTATAATTTTTGGAAGCTCTTTATGAGACTTGAATCCCTACTTCCTTTTACAAAAGGCTTTTCTTCCACCATTATATTGAGTCTCCACCTTCTAACTTTATGCACTACTTTGAGAGCATAGTGGCCATTCTTAGTTCTATGTGCATTGTCCCAAGACTAGTTGATTGATGCATAACTTGTTATTGCTTGTTTTAAACTATTGTATCTAGTCACTCTTATGAACTTTGAAGGTGTCCTATGCATTTATATTTTCTACTCTATTGAGGGACAAGCTGAATACTATTATGCTATGTTTTCTTTATGTGAAACAAACAAACTTCTTGCAAAGCATTGTTATTCATGAATCTTTTGTTTGTGCCTTTTCATGTTGCATCATAGTTTCTTTGCTTATTGCTAGAACTTTGTCTTTCATGTTATGATTGAAGTACTATGATCCTAGCTTTGAATGTTTTGCAAATACTTTGATCAAGTCTTTGATGGTGCATGTCACCTCAAAAATTATTTCTTTTTATCACTTACCTACTCGAGGACGAGTAGGAGTTAAGCTTGGGGATGTTGATACATTGCAAATGTATCTATAATTTTTGATGTTCCATGCTTGGTTTTATCCACTTTCTTGTGTTTTGTTCCAACTTTGGAGTACTTTTCATATGATTTCTTGGACTAACCTATTAACAAGAGCCACAGTGCCAGCTGCCTATTTTCTGCTGTTTTTGGTTCCAGGAAAGTCAGAAAATGAATATTCTCGAAATTGGACGGGACAAAAGCCAAAGTGCCTATTTTTCTGGAAGGGATCAAGTGCCAGAATACGAGACGGAGAAGGTCCAGGGAGCCACCACACCACCTGGCCCGTGCCAGGGGTGGTGTGGCCGCTCCAGGCACCCCCTCGGCCTCTCCTTCCGCCTATAAGTTGCCCTCGGGACGAAAACCCTAAGTACCCGATCAAAAATCCACGAAAGAGTCTGTAGCCACCGTCATCTCCATCCCTAGATCGGGAGGGATCTAAAGCTCTTCCCGGCACCTTGTCGGAGAGGGGAATTCACCCTGGAGGCCTTCTTCATCACCATGCAAGCCTCCGGTGTGATGCGTGAGTAGTTCATCCTTGGACTACGAATCCATGTAGTAGCTAGATGGCTAGTTTCTCCTCCTTTGTGCTTTCATGTTTAGATCTTGTGAGCTCCATTCATGATCAAGATCATCTATTTGTAATCCATACATGTTGTGTTTGCGGGGATCCGATGGATATTGAGATGCTATTTCAGATTGATTATTGATTCTATCATGTCTTTGTTATTTGTGATCTTGCATGCTTTCCGTTGTTAGTAGCTATCTTGGCCAAGTAGATGCTAGCAACTCTAAGAGTTAGTACTTATGCTCGATAGTGGGTTCATGCCTCTGGTAATCTGGGGAAGTGACAGAAATCTCTAAGGTACTAGATGTGTGATGTTGCTACTAGGGAGAAAACAACAATCCTTTGTTCATAGAACAATCGTATTGTTTACTTTACACGCAGTTCGTAAAGCAATAATCTGTTGCTTACAACTTAATACTGGAGGGGGTTCGGATGATAACCTGAAGGTGGATTATTAGTCATAGATGCAGTTGGATGGCGGTCTATGTATTATGTTGTAATGCCCAATCAAGTCTCAAAGGAGTCAAGATGATTAGTATATGCATGTATTGCTTTCTCGATGTTTGTCAATTGCCCCACTGTAATTTGTTCACCCAGCATGTTATCTATCTAAGGAGAGCCACCTCTAGTGAACTATGGATCCCGGTCCTTTGTCTTTACATACAATCTATAAACTGTTTCTGCTTTGTGTTTACTTTCTGCAAACTTTTACTTCTTTCCATTTGATACGTTTAATCCTTTGTTTTCCGCAAAACACGGTGAGATTGACAACCTCATCGCAAGTTGGGGACAAAGTTCTGTGGTTGTGTTGTGCAGGTCTACACTTGCTACTAGCACCGGTAGTGCGCCCTGCCAAAGCTCAGCTAGCAACACCTTTGGGGTGTTTCCTTGCTCCTACTGGTTCGATTAAACCTTGGTTTCATAACTGAGGGAAAACTTTTTGTTGTGCTCATCATACCTTCCTCTTGGGGTTCCCAACGAGCTCTACGTCGATCGTCGAGTGCATCACTTCTCAACACTCTGATGCAGGGTTTTGAATCCTCATCGTGTTTTTCACTATTTTCCATTTGCTCCATAATCGAGAAATATCACTAAAAGTGAGCTTTCTCAAGAATGCACCAAAATCCAAGCAATACGAATTTTGCTTCTCTTTTGGTTTCAGCTATGGATTTCGTATTCAAAGTTTCCAATGGATACGCTACAAGGACTTATTCGCTATTGTTTTGGTTATATCGAATAACCCCAAAACTTTCATGAATTCAAATGGTTCACTACATTCTAATTGAGTGCTAACTATTCCTAACTAATGGTCTCTACATCTACACTACAACGATTTATTTGGTGCCTTCTATTCACCCAGTTGATATCTAATATCACATTGTGATGCTTTGTATTTTGACATTTCAAAACGCTTTGCATTCCACAATCTGTTTTATGCCATTCTTATAAAGTTGAGTTTCATTACTATTGATCAAATCACAGTAATTAGATTCTCTTTTACATTTATACCCATTGTTGATGAAACACTTTGATCAAATCAAATAGTTTCATATTCATGTTTCCTTTGGTAAACTACTTTACACATTTAAACAATCATTTAATGATAATAACCATTTTTGTTAAAACACAATACATCGGATATGCATTTACTTTCAACAATTCACTAAAACACTTTGTATTCAAGTAATACACGGTGTTCAAGTTATTTTGCCGAACTTAGGCATGATTTATATGTGAAAAGAAATCGAATGACTTTTCACATATTATCATTATAACTTTGAATTTAAACAATGATTTTTCATTCATTTAATGAACATGTCATTAAGTTGTGTATTTTTAAACAAGGCATTTTAATGTTTTACAAATGTTCATGCATTATCAGTTAGTTTCAAACAACAAGGATAATTCACACATAATCAAACAAGATGTGAACACGAATAGAAATCATTCATAAAAGTAGAACAACTGTTTGCTACAAACTGATATGAATAACCATCTCACGAAGTGTGAGATACACTAAAGAAGTTCACAATCTCTTGATTACAATAATCATCCTAAACACGAACTAAATGATAAATGTTGAGGGAGAGTGTCGTCGGCCATCATCATCATGATCGCCATCAACACGTAACGTCGCCTCCTCTCCAGCAAGCACCTCTCATGCAGAAGGACATGTTTTCAGCAAAACAGAACAAGTATCAGATATACTTAACACTGCAAATGTGTTTGCAAGATTATAACATTTATAAAACTGTATATCAAATATATACCTTTGTCATTGATGACCTCTAGCGACGTCGGGTTCATCCACCACATTTCTGAAATGTGATATGAACTCGAGGAAATCCAGTGTTTCCGTGTTGCCTCTCATAATGTAGATCCTGACCTGTGCTTGGAAGCTTGGTGGAAGCGACCACAACACAACTCCCATCGCAAAAGAGCTTGAGAACCAGTTGTCCAGGTAGTATGCCAGACTCATGTACGCATCGTAGATGCTCAATAAGTGCTCATACAGTGAGGAGCCCTCCTCCATCTTTATGGAGAGGAAATCCCCCATCAGCTCATACTCCCACATGCGCACTTGTTCCACGAAATGCGATCTCAGATGTGCCATGACCACCCGGGGTTTAAGACTTCCCACCATTGGCCATATCCCATCCTCCATTCCGAGGCGCATCGTCACTGATATGAATGTGGCCATCACACGACGATGGCAGCGCAGATCTCGCTGCTCCTGGGTCTCATGAGAATAGGGTGGCTCCAAATACATCTCGCGGGTCATGTAGTCAGCTACATTGTTCTCACCAAGGAGATCAAACAGGCGTATGACCCATGCAGAAAAGTTGGATCCATCTAACTTGAGCTTTTCTCCTTTTAACCAATCATCGATAGGAAAGGTAATCTCGGGAAGAACTATTCTCTACATTTGTAATTGCAAAAGGAATTTAGACTAAGTTTATAATTAAATGAGTTAATAATAACTCCACTCAGAAACACCTATCCCCAGAAGGGTTCCTAGTGATAACACGACCCCTATCAGCCACATCTCCCCCGATCATCACGGCCATCAATGTGGGTTCAAGGGTGGACGCTAAACGTCGGTCACAACATTCATGCGACTCGTGCTCGATCTTTTGACCATCTGTGTTCTGAGGCCATGTATGTACATGCTAGGCTCGCCAACTCAACCTTAGTGTATTCGCTGTGCAACATGGCTTACACCCACTGTATGTGAACGTAGATATGTCTGCCACCCGATCATCACGGCCTGCCTCATACCGAAGAACTTTCTTGGTGGTGCATGATACGTCCAAAACGTATCTACTTTCCCGAACACTGTTGCTATTGTTTCTCCTCTAAACTTGTGTGATTTGGATGCAACTAACACGGACTGACGTTGTTTTCAGCAGAACTGCCTTGGTGTCTACTTTCTGTGCAGAAAATCAACTATCAGGAAAAATCCTGAAAAATATGCCGAAAATCCTATTTCACCAGAAGACTCCCGGAGCCAGAATACGAGACGGAGGGGGGTTGGGCCCAGGCCACACCACCTAGCCGCGCGGGCAAGCCTAGGCCGCGCCAGGGGGTGGTCTGGCCGCCCCAGACTGCCCTCGGTCTCCCTCTTCGCCTACAAGTTGCCTTCTGACCTAAAAACTCTGGGGGGTTCGACGTTTTTCCAGAAGGAGTTCCGCTCCGCCGCCACCACCAGATTCCATGAAACAGCACCAGAAACTCCGTTCTGGCACCCTGCTGGGACGGGGAATTGGAGGAGATCATCGCCATCATCATCACCATCACTTCTCCATCGACCATCCATGTTTCCCTCATCTATGAGCGAGTAATCCCCCGCTATAGGCTATGGGGATGATAGGGATTGGATGAGATTGTTCATGTAATGGCATCAGATTGTTAGGGCATGGTGCCTAGTATCTTTTATTAGTGCTTTATGACTTTGTTGCGACTTGTTATGCTTAATGCTTGTCACTAGGGCCCGAGTGCCATGATTTCAGATCTGAACATGTTATTGATTCATTATGATAGTATTGTTTCTGGTCTTATCTACAAGTTGTATACACACGTTGTTGTCCGGAACCAATGGCCCCGAAGTGACAGAAATCGGGATAACCGGAGGGAATGGCTTTGATGTGAGGATCACATGTGTTTACGGAGTGTTAATGCTTTGCTCTGGTGCTCTATTAAAAGGAGCACCTTAATTGCCAGTAGTTCCCTTGAGGCCCCGCTGCAAACGGGCTGGCAGGACAAAAGATGTTGTGCAAGTTCTCATTGTGAGCATGTATGACTATATATGGAACACATGCCTAGGATTCTCTAGTACTTGGATGCTTTATCTTATTTATCTGCAATTTCCCTAAGTTCTGATTGCTATGTGAATTGTCTTGTCCATGCAACGTCTGTCCATCCATCCCAATGCCTACCGCACTTGAATCCTACTGTTACTGCTATTGTTACTGCTGTCTTTACTTTACTACTGCTGCTACTTTACTATTCCTACTACAAAACTGTTGCTACTGATAAACTGGTGTGAGCAAGATTGTTTCTAGGTGCAGCTGAATTGACAACTCAGTTGTTAAGGCTTATAAATATTCCTTGGCTCCCCTTGTGTCGAAACAATGAATTGGGTTTCACTTCCCTCGAAAATACTGTGATACACCCCCTATACTTGTGGGTCATTAGTGCACACTAAGGGGGAACACAATCGTTGGTAATTTTAACAGGGATCATCTTATTAGGCTACCGTCGAGTATCTAATACTAGCACACAATAAGATATACAAACAATAAGATTGAATGTAAGTGCTATGTGATATGGTCCTTCACGTCGTGATCTCCATCCGCCGTCACCGGGTTCCGGCGCCGTAGACACCAGGGTATCGGTGTCATTCCGGCATGGTAGTTCGTCACCTCCATGACTATCTACTACTATGTAACAAAAGGTAATCACTTTACATTTGCCACAACCATATCACAAAGCAACGCCCCCCTGCAAAACAAAGTTAGACGCCTCTACTTTATCTTTGCATGTTTTACGTGGCTGAATGGGCTTTCGTACAAGAACCGTTCTTACCTACGAACTTTCAGCACAACGTCGACCAAGTAGTTGTCTCTACTACACCCCTTTCAGGGCCCTCCGTTGCAAATGGTATACCAACTAATGCGAGATAGACAGACACCCCCCTAAGCCACTTTATACGGTCCAAGCCGTATGTCAAGCGTGGACCAGTCTCGCGAATGAACGCATAAAATCGGCTGGGGGCCGCTTCATCAAGCATTACTGCGGTATACACAAGTACATGTGGGAGGGTAACAACTAAAAGATCAACGCACACACGCTACATCTCGTGTGTTCTACCTGTACTAGCATTACTACGCATAGATCTAGCTCTGATACCACTGAAGGGGTTCCGCGTATGAAAACAATAAATTTTACTCTATGCCCCTGAACCCCTGAAGCTGCCAGGACCTATCTATTAGTAATACAGTAACGGGAGGAGCTTTTCTCGAAATTACCATCGAAGACCAAAAAGCGTTGTCAACGCTCAGGAGAGCGTGGTTGATGTAGACGAGCCAAAGCCGACCTCAAGGTCGTGATGAAGTACTTGCGCTCCTTGGCTTCAACGACTTGAGTGCCTCAAGTGCGACACCTCGCGGGGAGTTACAAACGTCTGGTGCCTGACAATGACTCCCTCTTCCCTGATCCAGCAGCAGTTGCGGAAGTAGAGCTCCTGGATCTAAATCCCGCAGCACGACGGCGCTGCGCGATGAAGATGTCTATCACTCGTGCAGTCCAAACTTGGGACCACGGTCACGAGAGAGAGAGGGGAGAGAGAAAATATCAATTAGAGGTCCTCCCAAAAGTGGGGAGACCTTTATTGATTATTGGTGTATTTATCTTGGCCAAATACCCCACTATATATAGGGGAGGAGGGGGTACACCCTCCCTCAAAGTCCCGGGGTGGGACTAAAGGAGAGGAGGGGGGAGGGGGTGGCTGCCGGCCACCTAGTGGGCCCTGTGTGCGGGGGGGCTAGGCGCAGCCGGCCTCCCCCTTGGCCCCTCTCCCTCTCTCCTTTCCCCTAATGGGCCCTCTCCCTCCGGAACTAGCCCATTAAGCCTTTGACCATTAAAATTGATTTTCTCTTTATTTAAATAATTATGATTAAATCAACATTTAACATTCATTCACATATTATTCAACCTCCGTGGCTATGGAACACCTTCCACCTCCACTCCGGACATCCTCTGGACTTACCGAAACCCTTCCAGTTTTCTCCCTACTCTTCTTTGGTGATTCCACCCATCATATGAACACTCTCTAAGCATCATCAAGCCCTTAAGCGTGATACCCCACGGTTCGGGAACACTCCAGACATGGTCGGGACACTCCCGCACCAATGATCGACAGAGGGACCTAGATGGTCATGTGACCCCTGTGCGTTCCACGAAGATCTTTTGTCGTTTGAACTGGGATAGTCGTGTCTTATTCCCTTTGTCACTCGATACTTGCATTGCCCGAGATCTGATCAATGACATCACCATGTCGTGTTCAATCTCGTTACTGAACAATGCTACTTAACTCGTTCCGACAAGTGATATCCCCGTGATCAAATCACACGCTGCGCAGCTATTGGATATAACTTCTCCGAGTGGGCCCTTGAGTATCTTCCCATCACATGGACGGACAAATCCCGCTCTTGACATATATTGCCTCTACGGTTTCCTCCGAGTACCTGAACACACCTTTATAACCACCATATTACCAGATGGCGTTTGATGCTATCTAAGCACTCTCGGAAGACAGTGATAGATATAGCCTCACAGTCTAAGGAATAGTCTACGAGGATCCATTTCTAATCATCATAACTTGAACTTCGTGACATGATCGGGTCATGATGTTTAGGTTGGGTATTGGTTCATCATCTCACTCTCAGAATGAGATGACCACATTTCCAACTAGCATAAATGCCACATGATCAGGAAACATGATCATCAGTTGACCAATGAACCAGTGACTAGAGTTTCACTAGGAACCCCTGGTTGTTTATATATCACACGTGTATTGATGTTTCCACTCAATACAGTTATAGCATGATATAAAACTTAATCATAAACTATATGAAATATGATAATAGTCCTTACTATTATTTGTCTCTAGGGCATATTTCCAACACATTCATGATTTCAACTCAACATCAAGCATCACTTTTGGAGATAACGCTAAAGGAATACTAGGTTATGGAAAGTTGGTGGTCTCCAAGGTTTTGACCCTAGAGACCATCATGCTTGTTGAAAACCTTGGATACAACTTGCTTTGAATTAAACATCTTGCAGATGTCGGTTATGATTCGTATTGTTCTAGTGCTTTTGCAAAAGTATTTAGGAGTGATAATCTCAGTTTAGTACTTGTTGGATATGTGGAAGACAACTTTTACATGGTTGATATCTCGAAAGAGATCACATATATTCCTACATGTATATTTGCCAAGGTTGACATGGGATGGCTTTGGCATCGCCACCTAGGCCACGTCAACATGAGAAATCTTAAACTACTCCTAAAGGGTGAGCACATTGTTGGACTAACCGGTGTCTCTTTTGAGAAAATCACGTGTGTCGTGCTTGCATATCCAGGTAGCAACTTGGGAAGCATCATCCATCTGTATCCAAGGTGGCCACCTTGAGGCCTTTGGAGATCCTTCACTTGTATCTCTTTGGGCCATCAACATATGATACTCTTGGTGGAAGGAAGTATGGACTTTTCATCGTAGATGACTATTCAAGATATACTTGGGTATTCCTCCTCAAGTCAAAGTATGAGACCTATAAGGAATTCATGATATTCTCCAAGCAATCTCAATGCACCCATCAAGTGGAGATCAAGACCATTAGGACCGACAACAATACCAAATTCAAGAACTACAACGTGCAAGAGTTCGTTCAAGATGAGAGGATCAAGCATGAATTCTCGGATCCCTACACCCCTCAACAAAATGGTGTTATTGAAAGGAAGAACCGTACAATCATCAAGATGGCAATAACAATGTTGAGTGAATTCAAGTCACCCCACAACTTTTGGGGAGAATCCATCTCTAGCGCGGTTCACTACACGAACTGGCTCTTTCTCCGAGCTCTTTTCAACATGACTCCGTATGATATTCTCACTCACAAGAAGCCCAATGTCAACTACTTCCATGTCTTTGGGTGCAAGTGCCTCGTCAAGAACAAGAAAGAAAAGATTAGTAAATTCGAATCTAGAACTATAGAGGGTATCTTTATTGGTTATGCTGAAAACTCTCATGCCTATAGATACTATAATAGATCAAATGGATGTGTTGAAGTATCTTGTGACATGGAGTTTTTGGAGAATAATGGTCCCCAAGAGGGGAAAGTTGTTTCATGTGATGTAGGTGATGGAGATTCTTCTCAAGTCATCAAGTTGATGGGAATTGGGCATATCCTGCCCACCTAATCTCATATTCATGATCAAGGATATAATGAGGAAGAATAAAGTCCAACTCATGAAGAGCCTAGATCTACTCAAGTTGAACCATAAAGTGCACCACTAGATGAACAACTCACTCAAGAGGTCTGACATACCAAAGAACAAGAACCAAGCCCTCAACCCCTTGAGCAAGATCAGGTAGAAGAATAAGATCCTCCACCTCAAGGTGAATCTCAAGATGTTTTCAATGATCAAGGACCTTAAACATATGAATTTGTTGATCATGAAGGCACAATCCAAAAGATCAAGGCCGCCTCCATTGCAAGTGGGATTCAAGTCAACAATATTCTTGGAAGCATGTCAATAGGGATCGAGACTCGAAACAAGAAGAAGCATCTCATGACCTTTTGTGGGCATCATGCCTTTGTGTCTAACTTTGAGCCACTCAAGGTCCATGAAGCTTTGGAGGATATAGATTGGGTTGTTGCAATGTAAGAATAACTCAAGTGCTTCACCTGCAGTGAAGTTTGGTCTCTTATGGAGAGGCCTAAATATCATCGCATCAATGTTAATGGTACCAAGTGGGTGGTCAATAACAAGCAAGATGATAACGGAACCGTCACAAGAAAAAAAAGCAAGGTCAGTGGCACAAGGGTATGCCCAAATAGAAGGAATCAACTATGAGCACACCTTTGTGCCTGTTGCTCGCCTTGAAGCTATTTGTCTCTTGCTTGCATATGCATCTTTCCATAATTTCAAGCTTTATCAAATGGATGTGAAAGGTGCATTTCTTAATGGTCCCTTGAAATAGGTTGCATATGTAGCCCAACCCCAGTTTTCGAAGACTCACGCTATCGCAACCATGTGTATCTACTCCATAAGTCACTCTACGTACTAAGAAAGCTCCTCGTGCTTGGTATGAGCACCTAATGTTGGAAATATGCCCAAGAGACAAATAGTAGTAAGGACTATATCATATTTCATATAGTTTATGATTAAGTTTTATATCATGCTATAACTGTATTGAGTAGAAACATCAATACACGTGTGATATATAAACAACCAGGGGTTCCCAGTGAAACTCTAGTCACTGGTTCATTGGTCAACTGATGATCATGTTTCCTGATCATGTGGCATTTATGCCAGTTGGAAATGAGGTCATCTCATTCTGAGAGTGAGATAATGAACCAATACCCAACCTAAACATCGTGACCCAATCATGTCACGAAGTTCAAGTTATGATGATTAGAAATGGATCCTCGTAGACTATTCCTTAGACCGTAAGGCTATATCAATCACTGTCTCCCGACAGTGCTTAGATAGCATCAAATGCCATCTGGTAATATGGTGGTTATAAAGGTGTGTTCAGGTACTCAGAGGAAACCGTAGAGGCAATATATGTCAAGAGCGGGATTTGTCCGTCCATGTGATGGGAAGATACTCAAGGGCCCACTCGGAGAAGTTATATCCAATAGCTACGCATCGTGTGATTTGATCACGGGGATATCACTTGTTGGAACGAGTTAAGTAGCGTTGTTCAGTAACAAGATTGAACATGACATGGTGATGTCATTGATCATATCTCGGGCAATGCAAGTATCGAGTGACAAAGGGAATAAGACACGACTGTCCCGGTTCAACGACGAAAGATCTTCGTGGAACGCATAGGGGTCACATGGCCATCCAGGTCCCTCTGTCGATCATTGGTGCGGGAGTGTCCTGACCATGTCTGGAGTGTTCCCGAACCGTGGGTATCACGCTTAAGGGCTTTATGATGCTTAGAGAGTGTTCATAGGATGGGTGGAATCACCAAAGAAGAGTAGGGAGAAAACCGGAAGGGTTTCAGTAAGTCCGGAGGATGTCCGGAGTGGAGGTGGAAGGTTTTCCATAGCCACGGAGGTTGAATAATATGTGAATGAATGTTAAATGTTGATTTAATCAATTATTCATAATTATTTCAATAAAGAGAAAATCAATTTTAATGGTCAAAGGCTTAATGGGCCAATTTCGGAGGGAGAGGGCCCATTAGGGGAAAGGAGAGAGGGAGAGGGGCCAAGGGGGAGGCAGGTTGGGCCTAGCCCCCCTCCCCCCCCCCCCCCCCCCCGCGCAGGGCCCACTAGGTGGACGGCCACCCCTCCCCCTCCTCTCCTTTAGTCCCACCCTGGGACTTTGAGGGAGGGTGTACCCCCTCCTCCCCCTATATATAGTGGGGTATTTGGCCAAGAGAAATACACCAATAATCAATAAAGGTCTCCCCACTTTTGTAAGGACCTCTAATTAATATTTTCTCTCTCCCCTCTCTCTCTCGTGACCGTGGTCCCAAGTTTGGACTACGCGAGTGAGAGACATCTTCGCCGCGGAGCGCCGTCGCGCTGCGGGATTCAGATCCGGGAGCTCTACTTCCGCAATTGCTGCTGGATCGGGGAAGCGGGAGTCATCGTCAGGCACGGGACGTGTGTAACTCCCCGCGAGGTGTCGCACTTGAGCCACTCAAGTCATTGGAGCCAAGGAGCGCAAGGACTTCATCACGACCTTGAGGTCGGCTTTGGCTCGTCTACATCAACCACGCTCTCCTGAGCATTGACAACGCTTTTCAGTCTTCGAGGGTAAGTTCGCGAAAAGCTCCTCCCGTTACTGTATTACTAATAGATAGGTCCTGGAAGCTTCAGGGGTTCAGGGGCGTAGAGTAAAATTTATTTTTTTCATACGCGGAACCCATTCAGTGGTATCAGAGCTAGATCTATGCGTAGTAATGCTAGTACGGGTAGAACACACAAGATGTAGCGTGTGGGCGTTGATCTTTTAGTTGTTACCCTCCCACGTGTACTTGTGTATACCGTAGTAATGCTTGATGAAGCGGCCCCAACCGACTTTACGCGTTCATTTGCGAGACTGGTCCACGCTTGACATACGGCTTGTACCATATAAAGTGGCTTAGGGGGGTGTCTGTCTCTCTCGCATTAGTTGGTATACCATTTGTAACGGAGGGCCCTGAAAGGGGTGTAATAGAGACAACTACTTGGTCGGCGTTGTGCTGAAAGTTCGTAGGTAAGAACGGTTCTTGTGCGAAAGCCCATTCAGCCACGTAAAACATTCAAAGATAAAGTAGAGGTGTCTAACTTTGTTTTGCAGGGGGGCGTTGCTTTGTGATATGGTTGTGGCAAATGTAAAGTGATTACCTTTTGTTACATAGTAGTAGATAGTCATGGAGGTGACGAACTACCATGCCGGAATGACACCGATACCCTGGTGTCTACGGCGCCGGTACCCTGGCGTCGGAACCCGGTGAGGGAGGATGGAGACCACGACATGAAGGACCATATGACATAGCATTTACATTCAATGTTATTGTTTGTATGTCTTATTGTGTTCTAGTATTAGATACTCGATGGTAGCCTAATAAGATGATCCCTGTTAAAATTACCAACGATTGTGTTCTCCCTTAGTGTGCACCACCAAGAAAGTTCTTCGGTATGAGGCATGCCGTGATGATCGGGTGTCAGACATATCTACGTTCACATACAGTGGGTGTAAGCCATGTTGCACAGTGAATACACTAAGGTTGAGTTGGCGAGCCTAGCATGTACATACATGGACTCGGAACACGGATGGTCGAAAGATCAAGCATGAGTCGCATGAATGATGTGACCGACGTTTAGCGTCCACCCTTGAACCCACATTGATGGCCGTGATGATCGGGGGAGATGTGGCTGATAGGGGTCGTGTTATCACTAGGAACTCTTTTGGGGATAGGTGTTTCTGAGTGGAGTTACTATTAACTCATTTAATTATAAACTTAGTCTAAATTCCTTTTGCAATTGTAAATGTAGATGGCTCACCGTGAAGCTTACTTTGTCATTGAGGATTGGGTAAAGGGTGAGAAACTTAGACTTGATGGCTCCAACTTCCCTAGTTGGCTTGTGCCTAGATGATCTCCTTACTAGGAATCATGTGGTAGACTACATACGCCGCACGATGGATTTGACTCAGCCAGACTACTATGAGACCCCACAAGAGCTGGCAGACCGCTACTATCATCAAGAGATGTCCACCTACATTCAGATAATAATGCATTACGGGATGGTGGATGAACTACATCTGCTCATGGGTGATCTTGATCCATATTCGATGGTGGATCAGCTGAGAGCAGAGTTCATAGGCCATGTGCGCATGTGGAAGCACGAGCTGCTTGGAGAGTTCCTTTCCATACAGATGGAGGAGCATACATGTCTGAAGGGTCACTTGGAGCGCATGCTTGATGCACACACAAGACTGGTTCACTTCGTGGATTACTAGATGGTTGATCCATTTATGATAGACGTACTGCTTCAGACGTTACCTCCCAGGTACGAAGGACATGTCCGGAGTAGCATCATGAGTGGTGATACGGAAGCATTGGATTTCCATGAGTTCATATTACGTTTCAGGAATGTAAAGGTTGAACCAATCACCGGAGAGGTCATCGATGACAAAGGTATATATTTGATATACAGTTTTATAAATGTTATAATCTTGCAAACACATTTGTAGTGTTAAGTATATCTGATACTTGTTCTGTTTTGCTGAAAACAGGTCCTTCTGCATGAGAGGTGTTTGTTGGAGAGGAGGTGACGTTGCGTGTTGATGGCAAGCATGATGATGACGGCTGACGACACTCTCCCTCGACATTTATCATTTAGTCTGTGTTTTAGGATGATTATTGTAATCAAGAGATTGTGAACTTCTTTAGTGTGTCTCACACTTTGTGAGACGGTTATTCATATGAGTTTGTAACAAACAGTTGTTCTGCTTTTATGAATTATTTCTATTCGTGTTCATATCTTGTTTGATTATGTGTGAATTATCCTTGTTGTTTGAAACTAATTGATAATGCATGAACATTTGTAAAACATTAAAAAGGCCTTGTTTAAAATACCCAACTTAATGATATGTTCATTAATGAATGAAACCATTGTTTAAATTCAAAGTTATGTGATAATATGTGAAAGTCATTCGATTTCTTATCACATATAAATCATGCCTAAGTTCGGAAAAATAACTTGAACATCGTGTATTACTTGAATACAAAGTGTTTAATGAATTGTTAAATAGAATACATATTCGATGTATTGTATTTTAATAAAAATGGTAATTATCATTATATGATTGTTTAACTGTGTAAAGTAGTTTACCAAAGGAAACATGAATATGAAACTATTTGATTTGGTCAAAGTGTTTCATCAATAAGAGGGTATAAATATAAAAGAGAATCTAATTGCTATGATTTGATCGATAGCAATGAAATTCGAATTTATGAGAATGGCATAAAAGAAATTGTGAAATGCAAAGCGTTCTGAAACGTCAAAATGCAAAGCATCACAATGTGATATTAGATATCAAAGTGGGTGAATAGAAGGCACCAAATAAATCGTTGTAGTGTAGATGTAGAGATCATTAGTTAGAAATAATTAGCACTCAATTAGAATGTAGTGAACCATTTGAATTCGTGAAAGTTTTGGGGTTATTCAATATAACCAGAACAATAACGAGTAAGTCCTTGTAGATTATTCATTGGAAACTTTGAATACGTCCATAGCTGAAACCAAAAGGAAAGCAAGATTCGTATTGCTTGGATTTTGGTACATTTTTGAGAAAGCTCACTTTTAGTGATGTTTCTCAATTATGAAGCAAATGGAAATTGGTGAAAAACACGATGAGGATTCAAAACCCTACATCAGAGTGTTGAGAAGCGCAACGTACAATGTTCCTGAACGATTCTCGTCACAAAGGAAAGAATCAATGACATTGATCATTGTGTTTTCCCCACTGGTGTTTTTCACTACATGAAGTAGGATTCAAAATGTAAATCTATATCTAGTATGGAGACATTTGTGAATCATTTGTCATGATTCTTGGAATATGACATACCTACGAACTACTAAGGAAAGAATGGTAAACTAAAATTATGAGAAATCCTAGAAACAAATATGTAGGAACATATTTTGAGTGGGAGCTTATAGGAGAAATTCTTAAGGGTGTTAAGAATAAAGGCGCAAATACTTATAAATAATGATTTATAAGATGTAGAAGTTGATAATAACCGTATTAAGATATTATGTAGTATTCCTTAAGGGATTCTGAAAGGGGTTTCGGAATAGAAGTTAATTAAGGAACCAGTCCTTAATAACTCGAATTGGGAATAGCATTAAGTTTAACATCAATAGTTGAAAAGGATGATCGCCATCCACTATGTTGAGACATAGGTTCTATCTTAGTAAACCATGATGATAACTTAGAATAATATGTGATCCAAATAAGGAACGTTTGAAAGTGATTAAGTTTGAATCACAGAATGTTGAGCCGAGTTTGTCTGCGGTGTCTAGTAGAGAACTGTAGACATGTTTCCCAAATCCATAAAGGATGACATATCTTAAAGCATAAAGGGTTATGTTATAAGGGAATACGTTGGAAACTCCTGTAAATACCAACTAAAGTCAAGTAGGAAGCGAGGTGAACAAAACATCGAATGTTGCATAGAGTGCACTAGTGTTTCGATGAATACATTTATAATAATATATAAGGGTACCATCTAAAGTGTTGTATAATGTTATGGCGGGGCTAGTTCGCTTTTAACGTAGAATGATGTGTCCCAGGGCACAGTGCCCATGAGAAAGCCCTCGAGGTTGATCTAACGTCAATGTAGGCTCCTGGAATCAGGCCTCGTTCTGCTGCCATAGCGACGATGCATACACAGAGATGCTATCATGAGATGATAAAGTATTAATGTCAGTCAAGGTGACATTAGTAAGTTGCAAAGGATTTGGGACTGTAAAGTACAAACCCAAGACTCAACCTCTTCCATGAGCAAGCATGTTTAGGGTACCGGATATATGGTGCCAATGATTGAGAACAAATGCAGCTAGTGTATTTGTACTCTAGTGCAAGTGGGAGACTGCTGGAAATATGCCCTAGAGACAGATAGTAGTAAGGACTATTATCATATTTCATATAGTTTATGATTAAGTTTTATATCATGTTATAACTGTATTGAGTGGAAACATCAATACACGTGTGATATATAAACAACCAGGGGTTCCCAGTGAAACTCTAGTCACTGGTTCATTGGTCAACTGATGATCATGTTTCCTGATCATGTGGCATTTATGCCAGTTGGAAATGATGTCATCTCATTCTGAGAGTGAGATGATGAACCAATACCCATCCTAAACATCGTGACCCGATCATGTCACGAGGTTCAAGTTATGATGATTAGAAATGGATCCTCGTAGACTATTCCTTAGACCGTGAGGCTATATCAATCACTGTCTCCCGAGAGTGCTTAGGTAGCATCAAACGCCATCTGGTAATATAGTGGTTATAAAGGTGTGTTCAGGTACTCATAGGAAACCGTAGAGGCAATATATGTCAAGAGCGGGATTTGTCTGTCCATGTGACAGGACGATACTCAAGGGCCCACTCGGAGAAGTTATGTCCAATAGTTGCGCAGCGTGTGATTTGATCACGGGGATATCACTTGTCGGAACGAGTTAAGTAGCGTTGTTCAGTAACGAGATTGAACACGACATGGTGATGTCATTGATCAGATCTCGGGCAATGCAAGTATCGAGTGACAAAGGTAATAAGACACAACCGTCCCGGTTCAAATGACGAAAGATCTTCGTGGAACGCACAGGGCTCACAGGGCCATCCAGGTCCCTCTGTCGATCATTGGTGCAGAAGTGTCCCGACCATGTCTGGAGTGTTCCCAAACCGTGGGTATCACACTTAAGGGCTTGATGATGCTTAGAGAGTGTTCATAGGATCGGTGGAATCATCGAAGAAGAGTAGGGAGAAAACCGGAAGGGTTTCGGTAAGTCCGGAGGATGTCCGGAGTGGAGGTGGAAGGTGTTCCATAGCCATGGAGTTTGAATAATATGTGAATGAATGTTAAATGTTGATTTAATCATTTATTCATAATTATTTAAATAAATAGAAAATCAATTTTAATGGTCAAAGGCTTAATGGGCCAATTCCGGAGGGAGAGGGCCCATTAGGGGAAAGGAGAGAGGGAGAGGGGCCAAGGGGGAGGCCGGCTGGGCCTAGCTCCCCCTCCCCCCACGCGGGGCCCACCAGGTGGTCGGTGGCCACCCCCTCCCCCCTCCTCTCCTTTAGTCCCACCCCGGGACTTTGAGGGAGGGTGTACCCCCTCCTCCCCCTATATATAGTGGGGTATTTGGCCAAGATAAATACACCAAAAATCAATAAAGGTATCCCCACTTTTGGGAGGACCTCTAATTGATATTTTCTCTCTCCCCTCTCTCTCTCTCGTGACCGTGGTCCCAAGTTTGGACTGCGCGAGCGAGAGACATCTTCACCGCGGAGCGCCGTCGCGTTGCGGGATTCAAATCCGGGAGCTCTACTTCCGCAACTGCTGCTAGATCGGGGAAGCGGGAGTCATCGTCAGGCACCGGACGTGTGTAACTCCCCGCGAGGTGTCGCACTTGAGGCACTCAAGTCGTTGGAGCCAAGGAGCGCAAGGACTTCATCACGACCTTGAGGTCGGCTTCGGTCGTCTACATCAACCATGCTCTCTTGAGCGTTGACAACGCTTTTCGGTCTTCGAGGGTAAGTTCGCGAAAAGCTCCTCCCGTTACTCTATTACTAATAAATAGGTCCTGGCAGCTTTAGGGGTTCAGGGGCATAGAGTAAAATTTATTGTTTTCATACGCGGAACCCATTCACCTTAGGGATTTCTTACTCATGGATGGGTTTAGCGTGGGTAAGGTTAATTTCACCCTTTTCACCAAACGGGTTAAAGGGGGTGTCTTGTTCATATTTCAAATTTATGTTGATGATTGGAGCTAACGAATATCATAACAAAGCTTTTTCCAAGTTGATGACTATGAAATTTAGGATGTCCATGATGGGGGAGTTAAAGTACTTCCTAGGTTTCATTGTGAAGCAACTTGCTCAAGGCACCTTCATTTCCCAAGAGAAGTATGTGAAGGACATGCTCAAGAAGTTTGATATGACCTGCCAATCCCGTGAAGACACCCATGCCACCAAATGTGTAACTTGGTATTGGAGAAGGTGAGAAGGACGTTGATGAAAAGGTATATCACTCCATAATTGGTTCCTCACTCTACCTTTGTGCTTCTAGGCCGGATATCATGTTAATGTTGGAATGTGTGCTCTTTTTAAATCCGCTCCCAAGGAATGCCATTAGATGGCAGTCAAACGGATTCTTAGATACCTTGTTCTCACTCCTAAACTTAGGCTTTGGTATCCAAAGGGGTCAACCTTTGAGCTTGTTGGCTATTCGGACTCCGATTGGGCCAGCGATAAGATTGACCGGAAGTTGAACTCTAGGGCTTGCTAATTCACTGGCTAGTCGTTAGTGAGTTGGTCATCCAAGAAACAAAACTCCACCGCCCTATCCACCACCAAAGTCGAATACGGCATCTTGTTGCGCTCAATTGTTATGGATGAAGCAAACCTTGAAATATTATGGTGTGTCTCTTGGTATGGTGAATCTTCTATGTAACAACGAAAGCAAAAGAAAGATTGCTAATTACCTTGTCCAACATTGTCGTACCAAACATATTGACATTGGCCACCACTTCCTAAGTGACCATGTCACAAATGGTGACACCAATCTCATTCATGTGGGAACGATGTTCTAGTTGATGGCTATTTTCATGAAACCTTTGGATGAATACCATTTTGTCATGTTGAGGCGATAACTCGGTATTCTAGATCCTAAAAACTTGGTTTGATTTACTTCTTGCACTATATTCTTGCTCTTAACATGCTATGTAGCCTAGTCACGTCGCATATGTGGGGACAGTCATCTTACCATGTCTTGGTTTGAGGCATACCTATGTGTGCAATATAAATTGATCTCGTGTCATGATATGGGTCCAAGCATCTATCTTTGAGGTGCCATTACATGTGTGCTTAAACATAGGAGGAGAAATCCCCTGCCGAACATCTGCCTCTTGTGTATTGTGAGAATTTGTTCTTGATGTTTTTGATCCCATACCCATTGTTGCTATTCATATATTTTTTGTTCTCAATCCAATGGATATGGATAGAACTGTTGCTTTTTGCATTTTTTTTGTACATGTCACACTGCTTCTCCATGAAAATTTTGCAAAATTTCACATCAAAAGGGGCTCTTTTTAGCCTTCCAGGCATTTTTAGTGGTCACTTTGTTGCCGTCGGGTCTATCACTAGATCGAACCATGGGCTGCTGGTATCAACAGGCTCCTCACTGAACCGCTATACTGCAAGGTTTTTTGGCGGGGAGCCGGTTCATCCAGCGCGGCACCGGATCGCTTCAGTGTATAGCCTGGCACTGCCGGTTTTACCGCCGGATTGCAAATTTCTAGGTCTTATCTATCCAAGCCACAGGGTGTTGGTTGGACCCTTGTTCATTCTCCGCCCCTACCATGCCCTCTCCTCCATTGCCATCGCCCCGAGCTCCTCCATCCCCTCCCTTGCCTTCCCCACCCAACAAATCTCTCTCAAACTCCCCAAATTGATAGATCGGGTGATTACAAGGCCTTCAACTGAAGGAAATCTCTAGCTTTGGACTGCATTGGGAGATCTTTGATTTCTTCAAGTTTTCCCCTTGACGCAGTGTCTTGCTGTGAGGGTGGGCTTGTTCGTCTGCGGTACCAAAGTTCGCAGGCCAGCGCATGGCAGTACCTAAGTTGCCTGAAATTACCGTGTTTCGAAAAGTTGGGCCGCCAACTACTGAGAGGGGCCATTTCGAGGCAAACTCATCTCACCCCTACCAAATTCAAACATTCCGTTAAACCGCCCCATGAAGTAGACGGTCGGGATCCACATGTCGGTCATCTGTCCGTGACGCGGGCGCCAACGCGGCAACCTCTTAGGAAAATCGAGCAGCTAAGTGGATCGGATGCGTTGACCAATTTCACAAATCCATTCCCAGCTTTCCCCTAGCACCGGCGGCGTCGGAATCCACCCTCCAGGAAGGACGATCCCTTCGGACATTTGACTTCCGACGCCAAGTTGCTGCGGCCAGTTGCTGCGCCCAGTCGCTGATCCCGAGCTCCAATGGCGCATGCCGTAGCCGCCGTTGCGAGGCTCTAGCCCACCTCCGTCGCCGACTAGCCGAGCAGCTCGGAGGATGGCAGATCCTACTATCAAGAAAGAAGAAGTTCTGTCTACAAGCGGGTGAGCTACCCTTCTCTTTGCTATTCGCACTAATTACAACTGCTAGCTGGCTACTGAACCTCAAATTGTTTGTTAGCCCAACGCTGACAAACATATTTTGTCCACAGCTTTCTGTCAAGTGGGATCTGCGCGGACCCCCCTTACCTGGTTACGGTAGTCCTCTACAGGTACGACTCTAATGGCAAGTGGTATGGAAGCCATTGTTTCATGATGGAAGAATCGCCTGCATAGATCTACACTATATCGAGTATGGTTTCTGCTCTGCGTAATCATGTTGAATTATGGCCGAAGCAGACAACAAAGTTCAGCTTCATGGATGAACGTGGCATCATGGTTCCTATAACGTGTGACAGTCAGCTAATTGGGTTGATGAAAAGGTATGCTTCGGCTGCCATGTTTGACCTGAAATGTCATGTACTGGATGTGGAAGCTGCTGCAACTGGGAGTCACCCTTCTATTCTTGGACAAGGTGGTTGCTCGAACCCAATTAGCTCCTGGTAAGCAAAGGTCGCTTGGGGTTCGCATGTTTGTACTGAATTGTAATTTTTGTTTTATTTACTTTGTAGATATTAGGCAGTTATGCAACAGTCTTGTTTCTTTGACAGGAAGCGCCACAAGGTTAGAAACATGACTGTCGGGTCAGTGATTTTGCTGCCCGAAGAAATAAAAAACGAGTGGAAAGATGATGTTGGACACGATTCTGGTGCCCATTGTCTCGGCGATGCAGCGTACGTGAAGCTAAGAAAATTGGCACCGAGGAAGAGGAAGAAGGCAGGAAATGAAGAAGCCAGTGGACGTGAAGGCTTGGCACCTAGGCTGCGGAAGAAGGCTGCTGGCAATGAAGATGCATAGTAATGTGTTGAACTTGAACCTATATATGTAATTCTGTTAAATTTTGATCGCTCTGTGTGTGGCATGTTGCTGGGCGAAACAATCTACCCACGTTCTCTGAGTAAAATGTACCGCGACTTAGGGTTTGGAAACGCCCGAGTCAATAGTTGAATCCGAAATTGTAATTGTGCCACTACTATCTAAAAACAATGATCCACCGGTTCCACGATTGCTGAGGGGCAGGAGGTCTCCAAATACGACGGAATGTAAGTGGCACATAAATAAATTATTTAAGCTGCCACACTCCACGAAGCAACAACTTATTTCAGATGTTGCACAACGACGTGGCAACATAAACAACAATGTTCTCACTGATAATGCCTAGATGAGGAGGAAATGGGTACAACTTTCTGGCCTAATCTTGAGCCTGTCTATCTCCCCGCCTCTCTGCTCCTGCATCCCCTGCATCTGGCGAAGCTCCCAGATCTCCAGTAACCGGGTGTACGTGCTTCCACTTTATAAATTGTGGTTGTGCCATTTGCATGCGGCACAATCCACGTAGATTACGTTTAAACAAACCACCAGTGTCAGAATACACTAGTAGAAAAGGTGTCTTTGGTCCACGGTTACGTTCCCAATCCGGGACAGAGATCTAAATCGAGGCAGAAATTGATCTAAATCACAAATTCTTCCACAAATTAATCGAGACAGAGATCTAAATCGAGGCATTTCATTAATTCCACCACAAATTCTTCTAAACAAAGGTGCGATTTCACATCCTACATTAATTCAACCAACTAGTCAACAATTTCACTTCCGCTGCCGCTGTCCTCCGAGCCGCCGGCTTCCTCGTCTTCGTCGGACGGAACCTCCACGATTTCCGCATTATACGCAAGACGGAGCACCTCTTCGCGGTGAGCGGCGGCGATGATGGTGAACTTGGTCCGTCCAGGGACGGACCAGAACCTCTCCCGCCCTTCTCGGTTGCGGAGATCCCGGTGCACCACACGCCTGTAAACGATGCGGTTGCCAATCTTGGCCTTCCGCTCCTTCTTGAATAGCATCGGCCAGTACGGGCTGGCCGTCGCGTACCAGGGCAGCGTCCTCTTCCATGCGGGGATCTGGAGGCGGCGCGCCGCGATTTCGCTCTCCATCACGGCTTCGCCGGGGAAGAGGAGCAGAGCCACCGGCACCCCCGCATAGCCGATGCGCCATCCTTGGGGCACTATCGCGGCCGGCGGCACGAGGATGTCGAAGTGCGAGAACATCACCGCCTCGTAGAAGTTCAGCGAGGGCATCTCCATGGCGGCGCGGTGGATATTGGAGAGGGAGCGAGGGGGTGCATGGTGCGGTGGAGATTGGAGAGGGCGAGGGGATGGGCGACGAAGCGACGAGCTGTGGCGCCTCCTATTTGTACACGAGGATGACAAAGCAACGGGCGGAATATCCAAGGGGCATTGGTCAGACAAAAGGAAGTAATGCAGCGTTAAGACAGATTAACGGGCGACCAATTTTTTTACTCCTAGGACTCCGGGGCCAATAGTTCAGACCGCTAGGTCAACAAGTACAACTATTACAACTTAAAAAAGGCACGGGGCTTAAGCTAAATAGAACTAGTTAACACACATCTCCTTGATATTCCTAATCTTAGCCTTATGCGCATCTTCCTACGAGAGCAAGGATCGAATTGTCTGCTCCTTCCTTTTAGCATCTTCCTTGCACAGCTTCAATTGTTTCTCTGCATCTTTCCTCATGCACTTGTCAATACTCGTAGTTGTGAACTGCAGGACTTTGGCCTAGTGAAGATCCTTCCTTGCTTGAGTCAGTTCTTGCTCTGCTTTAGCCTTCAGGGCCAATGTCGTGTCCCTCTCCTTCTCGACTTTGCTAACCTTGTCTTCCACCCCCATGAGATCTCGCTTATGCTTGGTCGTGTCAACTGGTTCCCATAGCTTCATCTCAACACTGTCAAGAAGTGAGTTGAATGCGGATTCTTTCAACTCAACAGTCATTTCCCATAGTTTGTCCAGCGTTTTCTACATCGATTTGGGCCACTCTGGATCTACCCATTTGACAACACCGCAACTTCCGCCTCGCATCATTGCACGATGTCCTTGACACCGTAGAAACCTCCTGCCTGCGTTTCGTCCTTCGAACGCTACAAATTTAGCGGGCACATATCCATGTTTACATAGCAGAGGACTGTCTTCATCCGCTAAACCGTGATAGTCGGCGTCATACATCGTCTGGTTGGCCTAACACATCATACGCGCATGAGTAAACGGAGTAGATCTGGCTCAAAAAATAGATAAATGGACACAGATGATATAGATAGAGATGAGACGACTCACATCGCAATCACCATCCCTGTCGTCACGATGCGTTTCCTCGTCGTCTCCCCTTGAACCCATGGCGAGAGGGGAAGGGGGTGCTGGCTGCCGGAGAGGGGATTGGGATGGCTGCGTTGTCGGCTTGTGGCTACGGCAGGATGGGAGTGAAGTGGGGAATGTGGCTTCGAGGGGAAGGAAGAGAAGTACAGGGAGGAAGAGAAGTAATGGGGACGTGACACTGGGATATGGCCCGCTCAACTGGTGAGTCGTGACACTCGCAACAGGGGAGCCCCCGGTGTTGCCAGTTTGTCCAGAGCAAGCGTGGCCAATCATGCCGCAGAACAGACTACTCACAGACCGATCTCATGAAAACCATCCCAATCGTCCAAGCGCCCCGATCGGACGGTATGTAACAATCGACAAGTAGAACAACTGTGTTAGGGCGTGCCTTCTAGAAGACTCGGTCTAACGCTAAGGTTAGGGCTCTCCTAAGGTTAATTAGTATCCATATGCGGTTTATGAAAAGAACATGCATCCAATAACACGGGTGGATCTAGCTGTGGTTAATGAGAAGAGCAGACATGCAATGACACCGGTGATATGTGGTTTGTGGGAAGAACACACATGCAATGACTCTGGTGATATGTGGTTTATGAGAAGAACACACATGCAATGACTCTAGCTGTGGTTAATGAAAAGAGCAGACATGCAATGACACCGGTGGATCCATGTGTGGTTCATGGGAAGAACACACATGCAATGACACTGGGTGTGGTTCATGATATGGTCTGTGATAAGAACACACATGCAATGACACTGGTGGATCCATGTGTGGTCTGTGAGAAGAACACACATGCAATGACATTGGGTGTGGTTCATGATATGGTTTGTGAGAAGAACACGCATGCAATGACACTGGTGGATCCATGTGTCGTCTTTGGGAAGAACACACATGCAATGACACTGGTGATATGTGGTCTATGAGAAGAACACACATCCAATGACTCTAGTTGTGGTTCATGAAAAGAGCAGACATGCAATGACACTGGTGGATCCATGTGTGGTTCATGGGAAGAACACACATGCGATGACACTGGGTGGATCCATGTGTGGTTCATGAGAAGAGCAGACATGCAATGACACTGGTGGATCCATGTGTGGTTCATGGGAAGAACACACATGCAATGACACTAGGTGTGGTTCATGATATCGTTTGTGAGAAGAACACACATGCAATGACACTGTTGGATCCATGTGTGGTCTGTGAGAAGAACACACATGCAATGACATTGGGTGTGGTTCATGATATGGTTTGTGAGAAGAACACACATGCAATGACACTGGTGGATCCATGTGTGGTCTTTGGGAAGAACACACATGCAATGACACTGGTGATATGTGGTCTGTGAGAAGAACACACATCCAATGACTCTAGCTGTGGTTTGTGAAAAGAGCACGCATGCAATGACACTGGTGGATCCATGTGCGGTTCATGGGAAGAACACACATGCGATGACACTGGGTGGATCCATGTGTGGTTCATGAGAAGAGCAGACATGCAATGACACCGGTGGATCCATGTGTGGTTCATGGGAAGAACACACATGCAATGACTCTGGTGACATGTGGTTTGTGAAAAGAACAGACATGCAATGACTCTAGCTGTGGTTAATGAGAAGAGCAGATATGCAATGACACCGGTGGATCCATGTATGGTTTGTGAGAAGAACACACATGCAATGACACTGGGTGTGGTTCATGATATGGTTTGTGAGAAGAACACACATGCAATGACACTAGGTGTGGTTCATGATATGGTTTGTGAGAAGAACACACATGCAATGACACTGGTGGATCCATGTGTGGTCTTTGGGAAGAACACACATGCAATGACACTGGTGATATGTGGTATGTGAGAAGAACACACATCCAATGACTCTAGCTGTGGTTCATGAAAAGAGCATACATGCAATGACACTGGTGGATCCATGTGTGGTTCATGGGAAGAACACACATGCGATAACACTGGGTGGTTCCATGTGTGGTTCATGGGAAGAGCAGACATGCAATGACACCGGTGGATCCACGTGTGGTTCAAGGGAAGAACACTGATGCAATGACTCTGGTGATATGTGGTTTGTGAAACGAACACACATGCAATGACTCTAGTTGTGGTTAGTGAGAAGAACACACATGCAATGACACTGGGTGTGGTTCATGATATGGTTTGTGAGAAGAACACACATGCAATGACACTGGTGGATCCATGTGTGGTCTTTGGGAAGAACACACATGCAATGACACTGGTGATATGTGGTCTGTGAGAAGAACACACATCCAATGACTCTAGCTGTGGTTCATGAAAAGAGCAGACATGCAATGGCACTGGTGGATCCATGTGTGGTATGTGAGAAGAGCAGACATGCAACGACACCGGTGGATCCATGTGTGGTTTGTGAGAAGAACACACATGCAATGACACTGGTGGATCCATGTGTGGTCTTTGGGAAGAACACACATGCAATGACACTGGTGATATGTGGTCTGTGACAAGAACACACATCTAATGACTCTAGCTGTGGTTCATGAAAAGAGCAGACATGCAATGAAATTGGTGGATCCATGTGTGGTTCATGGGAAGAACACACATGCGATGACATTGGGTGGATCCATGTGTGGTTTGTGAGAAGAACACACATGCAATGACTCCGGTGGATCCATGTGTGGTTCATGGGAACAACACACATGCAATGACACTGGGTGTGGTTCATGATATGGTTTGTGAGAAGAACACACATGCAATAACACTGGTGGATCCATGTGTGGTCTTTGGGAAGAACACACATGCAATGACACGGGGTGTGGTTCATGATATGGTTTGCGAGAAGAACACACATGCAATGACACTGGTGGATCCATGTGTGGTCTTTGGGAATAACACACATGCAATGACACTTGATCCATGTGTGGTCTGTGAGAAGAACACACATCCAATGACTCTAGCTGTGGTTCATGAAAAGAGCATACATGCAATGACACTGGTGGATCCATGTGTGCTTCATGGGAAGAACACACATGCGATGACACTGGGTGGATCCATGTGTGGTTTGTGAGAAGAACACACATGCAATGACTCCGGTGGATCCATGTGTGGTTCATGGGAAGAACACACATGCAATGACTCTGGTGATATGTGGTTTGTGAGAAGAACACACATGCAATGACTCTAGCTGTAGTTAATGAGAAGAGCAGACATGCAATGACACCGGTGGATCCATGTGTGGTTTGTGAGAAGAACACACATGCAATGACACAGGGTGTGGTTCATGATATGGTTTGTAAGAAGAACACACATGCAATGACTCTAGCTGTGGTTTGTGAAAAGAGCACGCATGCGATGACTCTAGCTGTGGTTCATGGGAAGAGCAGACATATAATGACACTGGTGGATCCATGTGTGGTTCATGGGAAGAACACACATGCAATGACACTGGGTGTGGTTCATGATATGGTCTGTGAGAAGAACACACATGCAATGACACTGGTGGATCCATGTGTGGTCTGTGAGAAGAACACACATGCAATGACACTAGGTGTGGTTCATGATATGGTTTGTGAGAAGAACACGCATGCAATGACACTGGTGGATCCATGTGTGGTCTTTGGGAAGAACACACATGCAATGACACTGGTGATATGTGGTCTGTGAGAAGAACACACATCCAATGACTCTAGCTGTGGTTCATGAAAAGAGCAGACATGCAATGACACTGGTGGATCCATGTGTGGTTCGTGGGAAGAACACACATGCGATGACACTGGGTGGATCCATGTGTGGTTCATGAGAAGAGCAGGCATGCAATGACACTGGTGGATCCAGGTGTGGTTCATGGGAAGAACACACATGCAATGACACTAGGTGTGGTTCATGATATCGTTTGTGAGAAGAACACACATGCAATGACACTGTTGGATCCATGTGTGGTCTGTGAGAAAAACACACATGCAATGACACTGGGTGTGGTTCACGATATGGTTTGTGAGAAGAACACACATGCAATGACACCAGTGGATCCATGTGTGGTCTTTGGGAAGAACACACATGCAATGACACTGGTGATATGTGGTCTATGAGAAGAACACACATCCAATGACTCTAGTTGTGGTTTGTGAAAAGAGCACGCATGCAATGACACTGGTGGATCCATGTGTGGTTCATGGGAAGAACACACATGCGATGACACTGGGTGGATCCATGTGTGGTTCATGAGAAGAGCAGACATGCAGTGACACCGGTGGATCCATGTGTTGTTCATGGGAAGAACACACATGCAATGACTCTAGTGACACGTGGTTTGTGAAAAGAACAGACATGCAATGACTCTAGCTGTGGTTAATGAGAAGAGCAGACATGCAATGACACCGGTGGATCCATGTGTGGTTTGTGAGAAGAACACACATGCAATAACATTGGGTGTGGTTCATGATATGGTTTGTGAGAAGAACACACATGCAATGACACTGGTGGATCCATGTGTGGTCTGTGAGAAGAACACACATGCAATGACACTGGTGGATCCATGTGTGGTCTGTGAGAAGAACACACATGCAATGACACTGGGTGTGGTTCATGATATGGTTTGTGAGAAGAACACACATGCAATGACACTGGTGGATCCATGTGTGGTCTTTGGGAAGAACACACATGCAATGACACTGGTGATATGTGGTATGTGACAAGAACACACATCCAATGACTCTAGTTGTGGTTCATGAAAAGAGCATACATACAATGACACTGGTGGATCCATGTGTGGTTCATGGGAAGAACACACATGCGATGACACTGGTGGATCCATGTGTGGTTCAAGAGAAGAACACAGATGCAATGACTCTGGTGATATGTGGTTTGTGAAAAGAACACACATGCAATGACTCTAGTTGTGGTTAGTGAGAAGAACACACATGCAATGACACTTGGTGTGGTTCATGATATGGTTTGTGAGAAGAACACACATGCAATGACACTGGTGGATCCATGTGTGGTCTTTGGGAAGAACACACATGCAATGACACTGGTGATATGTGGTCTGTGAGAAGAACACACATCCAATGACTCTAGCTGTGGTTCATGAAAAGAGCAGACATGCAATGGCACTGGTGGATCCATGTGTGGTCTGTGAGAAGAGCAGACATGCAACGACACCGGTGGATCCATTTGTGGTTTGTGAGAAGAACACACATGCAATGACACTGGTGGATCCATGTGTGGTCTTTGGGAAGAACACACATGCAATGACACTGGTGATATGTGGTCTGTGAGAAGAACACGCATCCAATGACTCTAGCTGTGGTTCATGAAAAGAGCAGACATGCAATGACATTGGTGGATCCATGTGTGGTTCATGGGAAGAACACACATGCGATGACATTGGGTGGATCCATGTGTGGTTTGTGAGAAGAACACACATGCAATGACTCCGGTGGATCCATGTGTGGTTCATGGGAACAACACACATGCAATGACAGTGGGTCTGGTTCATGATATGGTTTGTGAGAAGAACACACATGCAATAACACTGGTGGATCCATGTGTGGTCTTTGGGAAGAACACACATGCAATGACACGGGGTGTGGTTCATGATATGGTTTGTGAGAAGAACACACATGCAATGACACTGGTGGATCCATGTGTGGTCTTTGGGAAGAACACACATGCAATGACACTGGATCCATGTGTGGTCTGTGAGAAGAACACACATCCAATGAGTCTAGCTGTGGTTCATGAAAAGAGCATACATTCAATGACACTGGTGGATCCATGTGTGGTTCATGGGAAGAACACACATGCGATGACACTGGGTGGATCCATGTTTGGTTTGTGAGAAGAACACACATGCAATGACTCCGGTGGATCCATGTGTGGTTCATGGGAAGAACACACATGCGATGACATTGGGTGGATCCATGTGTGGTTTGTGAGAAGAACACACATGCAATGACTCCGGTGGATCCATGTGTGGTTCATGGGAACAACACACATGCAATGACAGTGGGTCTGGTTCATGATATGGTTTGTGAGAAGAACACACATGCAATAACACTGGTGGATCCATGTGTGGTCTTTGGGAAGAACACACATGCAATGACACGGGGTGTGGTTCATGATATGGTTTGTGAGAAGAACACACATGCAATGACACTGGTGGATCCATGTGTGGTCTTTGGGAAGAACACACATGCAATGACACTGGATCTATGTCTGGTCTTTGGGAAGAACACACATCCAATGACTCTAGCTGTGGTTCATGAAAAGAGCAGACAAGCAATGACACTGGTGGATCCATGTGTGGTTCATGGGAAGAACACACATGCGATGATACTGGGTGGATCCATGTGTGGTTTTTGAGAAGAACACACATGCAATGACTCCGGTGGATCCATGTGTGGTTCATGGGAAGAACACACATGCAATGACACTGGGTGTGGTTCATGATATGGTTTGTGAGAAGAACACACATGCAATGACACTAGTGGATCCATGTGTGGTCTGTGAGAAGAACACATATGCAATGACACTGGGTGTGGTTCATGATATGGTTTGTGAGAAGAACACACATGCAATGACACTGGTGGATCCATGTGTGGTCTTTGGGAAGAACACACATGCAATGACACTAGATCCATGTGTGGTCTGTGAGAAGAGCACACATCCAATGACTCTAGCTGTGGTTCATGAAAAGAGCAGACATGCAATGAAACTGGTGGATCCATGTGTGGTTCATGGGAAGAACACACATGCGATGACACTGGGTGGATCCATGTGTGGTTTGTGAGAAGAACACACATGCAATGACTCTGGTGGATCCATGTGTGGTTCATGGGAAGAACACACATGCAATGACTCTGGTGATATGTGGTTTGTGAGAAGAACACACATGCAATGACTCTAGCTGTGGTTAATGAGAAGAGGAGACATGCAATCACACCGGTGGATCCATGTGTGTTTTGTGAGAAGAACACACATACAATGACACTGGGTGTGGTTCATGATATGGTTTGTAAGAAGAACACACATGCAATGACGCTAGCTGTGGTTTGTGAAAAGAGCACGCATGCGATGACTCTAGCTGCGGTTCATGGGAAGAGCAGACATACAATGACACTCGTGGATCCATGTGTGGTTCATGGGAAGAACACACATGCAACGACACCGGTGGATCCATGTGTGGTCTGTGGGAAGAACACACATGCAATGACACTGGTGGATCCATGTGTGGTTCATGGGAAGAACACACATGCAATGACACTGGTGGATCCATGTGTGGTATGTGGGAAGAGCAGACATGCAATGACACTGGTGGATCCATGTGTGGTTCATGGGAAGAACACACATGCAACGACACTGGGTGTGGTTCATGATATGGTCTGTGAGAAAAACACACATGCAATGACATTGCTGGATCCATGTGTGGTCTGTGACAAGAACACACATGCAATGACACTGGGTGTGGTTCATGATATGGTTTGTGAGAAGAACACACATGCAATGACACTGGTGGATCCATGTGTGGTCTTTGGGAAGAACACACATGCAATGACACTGGATCCATGTTTGGTCTGTAAGAAGAACACACATCCAATGACTCTAGCTATGGTTCATGAAAAGAGCAGACATGCAATGACACTGGTGGATCCATGTGTGCTTCATGGGAAGAACACACATGCGATGACACTGGGTGGATCCATGTGTGGTTTGTGAGAAGAACACACATGCAATGACTCTGGTGGATCCATGTGTGGTTCATGGGAAGAACACACATGCAATGACACTGGGTGTGGTTCATGATATGGTTTGTGAGAAGAACACACATGCAATGACACTAATGGATCCATGTGTGGTCTGTGAGAAGAACACACATGCAATGACACTGGGTGTGGTTCATGATATGGTTTGTGAGAAGAACACACATGCAATGACACTGGTGGATCCATGTGTAGTCTTTGGGAAGAACACACATGCAATGACACTGGTGATATGTGGTCTGTGAGAAGAACACACATCCAATGACTCTAGATGTGGTTCATGAAAAGAGCAGACATGCAATGACACTGGTGGATCCATGTGTGGTTCATGGGAAGAACACACATGCGATGACAATGGGTGGATCCATGTGTGGTTTGTGAGAAGAACACACATGCAATGACTCTGGTGGATCCATGTGTGGTTCATGGGAAGAACATGCTTGCAATGAATCTGAGTGTGGTTCATGATATGGTTTGTGAGAAGAACACACATGCAATGACACTGGTGGATCCATGTGTGGTCTTTGGGAAGAACACACATGCAATGACACTAGGTATGGTTCATGATATGGTTTGTGAGAAGAACACACATGCAATGACACTGGTGGATCCATGTGTGGTCTGTGAGAAGAACACACATGCAATGACACTAGGTGCGGTTCATGATATGGTTTGTGAGAAGAACGCACATGCAATGACACTGGTGGATCCATGTGTGGTCTTTGGGAAGAACACACATGCAATGACACTGGATCCATGTGTGGTCTGTGAGAAGAACACACATCCAATGACTCTAGCTGTGGTTAATGAAAAGAGCAGACATGCAATGACACTGGTGGATCCATGTGTGGTTCATGGGAAGAACACACATGCGATGACACTGGGTGGATCCATGTGTGGTTTGTGAGAATAACACACATGCAATGACTCCAGTGGATCCATGTGTGGTTCATGGGAAGAACACACGTGCAATGACTCTGGGTGTGGTTCATGATATGGTCTGTGAGAAGAACACACATGCAATGACACTGGTGGATCCATGTGTGGTCTTTGGGAAGAACACACATGCAATAACACTGGGTGTGGTTCATGATATGGTTTTTGAGAAGAACACACATGCAATGACACTGGTGGATCCATGTGTAGTCTTTGGGAAGAACACACATGCAATGACACGGGGTGTGGTTCATGATATGGTTTGTGAGAAGAACACACATGCAATGACACTAGTGGATCCATGTGTTGTCTTTGGGAAGAACACACATGCAATGACACTGGATCCATGTGTGGTCTGTGAGAAGAACACACATCCAATGACTCTAGCTGTGGTTCATGAAAAGAGCAGACATGCAATGACACTGGTGGATCCATGTGTGGTTTGTCAAAAGAGCAGACATGCAACGACACTAGTGGATCCATGTGTGGTTTGTGAGAAGAACACACATGCAATGACACTGGTGGATCCATGTCTGGTCTTTGGGAAGAACACACATGCAATGACACTGGTGATATGTGGTCTATGAGAAGAACACACATCCAATGACTCTAGTCGTGGTTCATGTAAAGAGCAGACATGCAATGACACTGGTGGATCCATGTGTGGTTTATCGGAAGAACACACATGCGATGACACTGGATGGATCCATGTGTGGTTTGTGAGAATAACACACATGCAATGACACTGGTGGATCCATGTGTGGTTCATGGGAAGAACACACATGCAATGACACTGGGTGTGGTTCATGATATGGTCTATGAGAAAAACACACATGCAATGACACTGGTGGATCCATGTGTGGTCTATGAGAAGAACACACATGCAATGACACTAGGTGTGGTTCATGATATGGTTTGTGAGAATAACACACATGCGATGACACTGGTGGATCCATGTGTGGTCTTTGGGAAGAATACACATGCAATGACACTGGATCCATGTGTGGACTGTGAGAAGAACACACATCCAATGACTCTAGCTGTGGTTCATGAAAAGAGCAGACATGCAATGACACTGGTGGATCCATGTGTGGTTCATGGGAAGAACACACATGCGATGACAATGGGTGGATCCATGTGTGGTTTGTGAGAAGAACACACATGCAATGACACCGGTGGATCCATGTGTGGTTCATGGGAAGAACACACATGCAATGACTCTAGGTGTGGTTCATGATATGGTTTGTGAGAAGAACACACATGCAATGACACTGGTGGATCCATGTGTGGTCTTTGGGAAGAACACACATGCAATGACACTTTGTGTGGTTCATGATATGGTTTCTGAGAAGAACACACATGCAATGACACTGGTGGATCCATGTGTGGTCACTGAGAAGAACACACATACAATGACACTGGGTGTGGTTCATGATATGGTTTGTGAGAAGAACACACATGCAATGACACTGGTGGATCCATGTGTGGTCGTTGGGAACAACACACATGCAATGACTCTGGTGGATCCATGTGTGGTTCATGGGAAGAACACACATGCAATGACTCTGGTGATATGTGGTTTGTGGGAAGAACACACATGCAATGACTCTAGCTGTGGTTAATGAGAAGAGCAGACATGCAATGACACCGGTGGATCCATGTGTGGTTTGTGAGAAGAACACACATGCAATGACACTGGGTGTGGTTCATGATATGGTTTGTAAGAAGAACACACATGCAATGACTCTAGCTGTGGTTTAGGAAAAGAGCACACATGCGATGACTCTAGCTGTGGTTCATGGGAAGAGCAGACATACAATGACACTCGTGGATCCATGTGTGGTTCATGGGAAGAACACACATGCAACAACACCGGTGGATCCATGTGTGGTATGTGGGAAGAACACACATGCAATGACACTGGTGGATCCATGTGTGGTTCATGGGAAGAACACACATGCAATGACACTGGAGGATCCATGTGTGGTATGTGAGAATAACACACATGCAATGACACTGGTGGATCCATGTGTGGTTCATGGGAAGAACACACATGCAACGACACTAGGTGTGGTTCATGATATGGTCTGTGAGAAAAACACACATGCAATGACACTGGTGGATCCATGTGTGGTCTGTGAGAAGAACACACATGCAATGACACTAGGTGTGGTTCATGATATGGTTTTTGAGAAGAACACACATGCAATGACACTGGTGGATCCATGTGTGGTCTTTGGGAAGAACACACATGCAGTGACACTGGATCCATGTGTGGTCTGTGAGAAGAACACACATCCAATGACTCTAGTTGTGGTTCATGAAAAGAGCAGACATTCAATGACACTGTTGGATCCATGTGTGGTTCATGGGAAAAACACACATGCAATGACACTGGGTGGATCCATGTGTGGTTTGTGAGAAGAACACACATGCAATGACTCTGATGGATCCATGTGTGGTTCATGGGAACAACACACATGCAATGACACTGGGTGTGGTTCATGATATGGTTTGTGAGAAGAACACACATGCAATGACACTGGTGGATCCATGTGTGGTTTGTGAGAAGAACACACATTCAATGACACTGGGTGTGGTTCATGATATGGTTTGTGAGAAGAACACACATGCAATGACACTGGTGGATCCATGTGTGGTCTTTGGGAAGAACACACATGCAATGACACTGGATCCATGTGTGGTGTGTGAGAAGAACACACATCCAATGACTCTAGCTGTGGTTCATGAAAAGAGCAGACATGCAATGACACTGGTGGATCCATGTGTGGTTCATGGGAAGAACACACATGCGATGACAATGGGTGGATCCATGTGTGGTTTGTGAGAAGAACACACATGCATTGACTCCGGTGGATCCATGTGTGGTTCATGGGAAGAACACACAAGCAATGACTCTGGGTGTGGTTCATGATATGTTTTGTGAGAAGAACACACATGCAATGACACTTGTGGATCCATGTGTGGTCTTTGGGAAGAACACACATGCAATGACACTGGGTATGGTTCATGATATGGTTTGTGAGAAGAACACACATGCAATGACACTGGTGGATCCATGTGTGGTCTTTGGGAAGAACACACATGCAATGACACTGGATCCATGTGTGGTCTGTGAGAAGAACACACATCCAATGACTCTAGTTGTGGTTCATGAAAAGAGCAGACATGCAATGATACTAGTGGATCCATGTGTGGTTCATGGGAAGAACACACATGCAATGACACTGGGTGGATCCATGCGTGGTTTGTGAGAAGAACACACATGCAATGACTCCGGTGGATCCATGTGTGGTTCATGGGAAGAACACACATGCAATGACTCTGGTGATATGTGGTTTGTGAGAGGAACACACATGCAATGACTCTAGCTGTGGTTAATGAGAAGAGCAGACATATAATGACACCGATCCATGTGTGGTTTGTGAGAAGAACACACATGCAATAACACTAGGTGTGGTTCATGATATGGTTTGTAAGAAGAACACACATGCAATGACTCTAGCTATGGTTTGTGAAAAGAGCACGCATGCGATGACTCTAGCTGTGGTTCATGAAAAGTGCAAACATGCAATGACACTGGTGGATCCATGTGTGGTTCATGGGAAGAACACACATGCGATGACACTAGGTGGATCCATGTGTGGTTTGTGAGAAGAACACACATGCAATGACTCCGGTGGATCGATGTGTGGTCTTTGGGAAGAACACACATGCAATTACACTAGGTGTGGTTCATGATATGGTTTGTGAGAAGAACACACATGCAATGACACTGGTGGATCCATGTGTGGTCTGTGAGAAGAACACACATGCAATGACACTGGGTGTGGTTCATGATATGGTTTGTGAGAAGAACACACATGAAATGACACTGGTGGATCCATGTGTTGTCTTTGGGAAGAACACACATGCAATGACACTGGATCCATGTGTGGTCTGTGAGAAGAACACACATCCAATGACTCTAGCTATGGTTCATGAAAAGAGTAGACATGCAATGACACTGGTGGATCCATGTGTGGTTCATGGGAAGAACACACATGCGATGACACTGGGTGGATCTATGTGTGGTTTGTGAGAAGAACACACATGCAATAACTCCGGTAGATCCATGTGTGGTCTTTGGGAAGAACACACATGCAATGACACTCGGTGTGGTTCATGATATGGTTTGTGATAAGAACACACATACAATGACATTGGTGGATCCATGTGTGGTCTGTGAGAAGAACACACATGCAATGACACTGGGTGTGGTTCATGATATGGTTTATGAGAAGAACACACATGCAATGACACTAGTGGATCCATGTGTTGTCTTTAGGAAGAACACACATGCAATGACACTGGATCCATGTGTGGTCTGTGAGAAGAACATACATCCAATGACTCTAGTTGTGGTTCATGAAAAGAGTAGACATGCAATGACACTGGTGGATCCATATGTGGTTCATGGGAAGAACACACATGCGATGACACTGGGTGGATCCCTGTGTTGTTTGTGAGAAGAACACACATGCACTGACACCGGTGGATCCATGTGTGGTTCATGGGAAGAACACACATGCAATGACTCTTGGTGTGGTTCATGATATGGTTTGTGAGAAGAACACATATGCAATGACACTGGTGGATCCATGTGTGGTCTTTGGGAAGAACACACATGCAATGACACTGGGTGTGGTTCATGATATGGTTTGTGAGAAGAACACACATGCAATGACACTGGTGGATCCATGTGTGGTCTGTGAGAAGAACACACATGCAATGACACTGGGTGTGGTTCATGATATGGTTTGTGAGAAGAACACACATGCAATGACACTGGTGGATCCATGTGTGGTCTTTGGGAAGAACACACATGCAATGACACTAGATCCATGTTTGGTCTGTAAGAAGAACACACATCCAATGACTCTAGCTATGGTTCATGAAAAGAGCAGACATGCAATGACACTGGTGGATCCATGTGTGCTTCATGGGAAGAACACACATGCGATGACACTGGGTGGATCCATGTGTGGTTTGTGAGAAGAACACACATGCAATGACTCCGGTGGATCCATGTGTGGTTCATGGGAAGAACACACATGCAATGACTCTGGTGATATGTGGTCTGTGAGAAGAACACACATGCAATGACTCTAGCTGTGGTTAATGAAAAGAGCTGACATGCAATGACACCGGTGGATCCATGTGTGGTTCAAGGAAAGAACACACATGCAATGACACTGGGTGTGGATCATGATATGGTCTGTGAGAAGAACACACATGCAATGACACTGGTGGATCCATGTGTGGACTGTGAGAAGAGCAGACATGCAACGACACCGATGGATCCATGTGTGGTTTGTGAGAAGAAAACACATGCAATGACACTGGTGGATCCATGTGTGGTCTTTGGGAAGAACACACATGCAATGACACTGGTGATATGTGGTCTGTGAGAAGAACACACATCCAATGACTCTAGCTGTGGTTAATGAAAAGAGCAGACATGCAATGACACTGGTGGATCCATGTGTGGTTCATGGGAAGAACACACATGCAATGACACTGGTGGATCCATGTGTGGTCTGTGGGAAGAGCAGACATGCAATGATACTGGTGGATCCATGTGTGGTTCATGGGAAGAACACACATGCAATGACACTGGTGGATCCATGTGTGGTCTGTGAGAAGAACACACATGCAATGACACTGGGTGTGGTTCATGATATGGTTTGTGAGAAGAACACACATGCAATGACACTGGTGGATCCATGTGTGGTCTTTGGGAAGAACACACATGCAATGACACTGGTGATATGTGGTCTATGAGAAGAACACACATCCAATGACTCTAGTTGTGGTTCATGAAAAGAGCAGACATGCAATGACACTGGTGGATCCATGTGTGGTTCATGGGAAGAACACACATGCGATGACACTGGGTGGATCCATGTGTGGTTTGTGAGAAGAACACACATGCAATGACACCGGTGGATCCATGTGTGGTTCATGGGAAGAACACACATGCAATGACTCTGGTGATATGTGGTTTGTGAAAAGAACAGACATGCAATGACTATAGCTATGGTTAATGAGAAGAGCAGACATGCAATGACACCGGTGGATCCTTGTGTGGTTTGTGAGAAGAACACACATGCAATGACACTTGGTGTGGTTCATGATATGGTTTGTAAGAAGAACACACATGCAATGACTCTAGCTGTGGTTTGTGAAAAGAACACGCATGCGATGACTCTAACTGTGGTTCATGGGAAGAGCAGACATACAATGACACGGGTGGATCCATGTGTGGTTCATGGAAAGAACACACATGCAATGACACTGGTGGATCCATGTGTGGTTTGTGAGAAGAACAGACATGCAATGACTCTAGCTATGGTTAATGAGAAGAGCAAACATGCAATGACACGGGTGGATCCATGTGTGGTTTGTGAGAAGAACACACATGCAATGCCACTAGTTGTGGTTCATGATATGGTTTGTAAGAAGAACACACATCCAATGACTCTAGCTGTGGTTCATGAAAAGAGCATGCATGCGATGACTCTAGTTGTGGTTCATGGGAAGAGCAGACATACAATGACACCGGTGATATGTGGTTTGTGAGAATAACACACATGCAATGACTCTGGCCGTGGTTCATGAAAAGAGCAGACATGCGATGACACTGGTGGATCCATGTGTGGTTTGTGATAAGAACACACATGCAATGACACCGATGGATCCATGTGTGGTCTGTGGGAAGAACACACATGCAATGACACTGGTGATATGTGGTTTGTGAGAAGAACACACATCCAATGACTCTAGTGGATCCTTACGTGGTTTATGAGTGGTTTATGAGAAGAACACACATCCAATGAACTCTTGTGGATCTATCTTGGCATAATTTGATGTATGCCACGATGTATTTCATTGTGCAAGACACTCACTTTCCATTTTTATACTACTCAGTATCGCCCTTGGTTTTATGTGGTACTACTCAGTTTTGCCCCCTCCCCTCTCTCTATCTTTCGTAGAAGCACAAATCTGTGATCACCCTGTCTGCTACTCCCTGATTGGTTATCACAGTTGTCACGCGGATCGTGTGCACCAGCCGTTGATTCTGTGCGATCCAACGATGATCATTGCACACGTCGTGCCCTTCACAGTACAGCGCGAGACAGCACGGTCGTCTCCCTCAGCGAGACTTCTACAAGAAGGAACACGATGCCGTCCATGGAAAAAGTCGTCGAGCGGTCATGTTATGTTTAATCAAGTCTGAAAAGCCTACTACTGCTACTACTACGCCACAATGCATGCGTCATCGTGTGCACGGTCATCGATGGATAGCTGCAATTTATTGCCACTTGATTTTAATAAGACATATCCCATTTTTTACGCAGCGGCTCTCAATCGCCAATTTTAGGGCCGTGTCAAACTTCGTACATAGAAATTGTGTGTGCGCCCTTTGCATGCGTCTCGATACAGAACTGCCATGCATGGCCCAGGAAAAAACGTGATGTACCGTGCGCGTGTTGCGGTGCACGGTGCAATCGACTGCGCGGCACGTTGCACGGTGGTGCAACAAAACGTGCCTTGCTTCTATCCACCCACTCTCGCTCATTGTCCCCACGCAACCCTCTCCACTGTCCCACCAGCGTCCGCAAACTCCCGAGAATACCCCGTCCGTGTCGGCGATGGCTGAGGAGGATAAGGTGGCCATCGTCGCCTCCATGGCCACCGGCGAGGAGGCCCCCGTCTCCTCGCCGGTCCCCCTCGACGCGTTGAAAGCAGCCGCTGTCCCTGTCCAGGCCCCAGTGGAGGCATCGATGGCAGCCGCCGTTCCTGTCCAGGCCCCCATCCCAGCTACCGCGGAGCCTCCGAAGAGGAGGCCCCCGCCGGTCACAAGCAGATCGTGCACTTCTTGGGCACCTACGATCTAGATAAGTACATCGCTCTGCTAAACCCCTACGACACCGGCATCAACGACCTATGGTCGGAGGTTGCTAGGGTTTGCTCCCCTCCCCTGGTTCTTCTACCGTTTGTTAGAAATAATGGGCTAATCTATTTAAAATTTAGTTGGTATTGTCATGTTTAATATTCTGGAATTAATCATGGAAATTGTGCCTAATTATCCAACACCGTTCCCATCGTTGGATGCTAGATCTTGGTTTATTAGGATTCGCTTGTTCGTATTTCGATTGCTCGATCTTCTTACACCATCTACTCCCCCATTTTCCCTTTCTTCCAATAGGTTTCCGGCAGCGACGTCTGCAGCGATGACGAGTCCATTCACACCAAGGCTCGTCAGGTGCTGAGGAGGCTGCGGGCTGGCAAGTACGATGGCTTCCTCACGCCCCTACTACAGCTGCCCCTTCCGCAAGGAGGCGTCTACTGCTTGACGAGTCGCTCCGCCGGCGGCACCGTCTTGAACACCTTACTGAAGCATGCAGAGGTCGCGGGCTCCGGCATCCACAAAAGCGGCAAGCCCGAGCCCGCGAACATCAATGCCTACATCGCTGAACACCGTGCTCTCAGCATTCACCTCCGAAACCTCCAGCGGGTGGCCATCAAAGAGGGTCGCATGCCTCCAATCAGGCCCAAGGCCCCCAAGTCCAAGAAACTGGGCAGCAAGAAGTGGCGGAGGCGCCAGAGGGAGATGGAGGCGCTGGCGAATGAACGGGTTGGATGTCTCCTTGAATGTATCTGCATCTGCCACAGCTGCTGCTGCTAAGCAGCTTCTTTTGATTTTCTATATTTTGCTTGCATCCTATTTCTGGCTGAATGCATCGAACCCCGTTAAGCAACCTACTACTTTCTATCGCTATATCCTATTTAGCTACACACAGCTATATCTACATTTGTTTTTTTTCTAAATGAATGTATTCTGCCTGGTGTGATTTGCTGCTCTAGATTTGCTACCTGATCGGAGGCAAAAAGAGGTCCAAAAGGGAACGAGTTATTGAAGTGAGAATCTTCTCTATATTTGCTACCAATTTGGGCAAAATGAAACATATATGTTTAGCGAGAGAGGAAAAGGGCACTGTTTCAAACTGCCAGTTAAGAAGCTACCATCTTGACAAGCTACAAGACACATACATAAACATAACACAACAAGGGTTAAATTTATTTTACTAGTATCACTTGATGCGCTAGACATCTTGGCAAGCTAACTGAGTTCCACAAAACAGAAACATAACACTGACAAGTAAAATTTAATTCACTCCTCATCAGACCACTTGACGCGCTTGCTATCATTCCAGGTACTCCACGTCCGACGAACTGCTTTGTCCCAAATGGCATCTGACTTGGCTTTCCTATCTTCAGCGTCCTGCGGCACAATTAGCGGTGCATCACAGGCCTGATTGTTGCCGCTAGAAGATGCCGCCTCTCTGTTTGCCGCTTCAGCTGCAGCCTCTCTGTCAGCTGCTTCTTCAGCTGCAAGCTCTCTTTCAGCTACTTCTGCAGCCTCTCTGTCAGCTGCTTCAGATGCAGCCAATTTCTTTGCATATTCAACTTCAAACTCAGCTATTCGGCATTTTCTACAAAGGGCTCCCCTAAGCTCGTCTTCCCTCTTGCAAACAGGGCAAAACACGAGGTAACGTTGAAAAAATGGATCTTCTTGTATAGCTGGTAGGTCACGTAAGCATCTATGGCTGCATACTTTAGGTTTATATCAAACAACGGCCACTCGTTCCAGAAATCGTGCCTATCCTTAGAGAAATCTTCCTTCATTGTGACGTACGACTCATCGAGGATTCTAGTTGCGAGTGATGCCATTCCATCCTTCTTCCTGCCCCCTAGGATCTTGACAAGATGCTGAATATCGATCCAGTTGTGCACAGGAATTATAATTTCCTCTTGATACAATTTTGAAAAATCAGTTGTTGTGTCCACAGTGTAGAAAACAATTCCCTTTTTTTCAAGGAACTGGCGCAGCGCCGGACATTTCCTATCAGTCCTAAAAGTATGTAGTTTGTCATCACCAAAATTTGTAACTACAAATATTTTGTCAATGCAAGATCATCATCTCAATATAATTTTGAAAAGTTTAGTAAATGCAAGATCAAGACTCTCAACATTGTATTGTCATAATTTATTCGGTTTTGATATTTCTCAGTCGACTAAACGAGTTGCACATTTCTTTTAACTACGGTTGCACTTTTCTTAGGTGATTGAGACTAAAGAAAATCTCAGTCGATTGAGACATAGGAAAACCCTAATTTATTTGGTCCTAAGTAAAATCCAGTAGTTGCAAGATGAGCAAGTGGATAAAGAACAAGAGGAGAAAACCCTAAAAGCGGTTAGCTACAGAGAGCAGATCTACAAACCGGGAGAGGTGGTAGACGAGGACGTGTTTCCGCATGGCAAGTTGAATGACGGCGACTTCACTCCCTTCATATGGGTGCTCCGGGGTGTACTCGAGGTCCAATCCCACAAACTTGTCCTCGTCTATCCCAAGCCAACCCTCGTACATCCTCAGGACACGCACCACTATCTCCTCCTTGTTGGTGTAGACAACGTCTATCTTCTTGTTGTCATGGGTAGTGAAGCTTGTCTCTAGAGTGCGTAGATCTTCCATGGCGGCAAGGAGAAGACGGGAAGAAGATAGTAGATGACAGGAAGAAGAAGAGTGGTTTCTGCGAGGCAGGGGAACGGTGGAACCGTCAATGCGCTTTTATGGTAGGGGTTAACGATTGGGACGGAAGTCCAAGGAGAGACGCGTGGTGGTGGCCATTCCAGCTTTTGAGTAAACAAAAAATAATTATAATGCCGATACATGGGCCCTGTTTTGTCACGTCAATACACTGGGTAGGGGGTGTTGTCCTATCCACTGTGCCAACGCTGCAAGCCTACGTGACAGCCACCCCGCCTAAGCGACGGGAGCGACATAACGGCGAACTGACAGGGGGGGGCCCAACTTGACGCCCGTTAGCCTGATTTTTTGTATTGAAATGCAAAGTTGAATTCGTGCCGAAAAAGACCCTCTGAGTATTTGGCACACCAACTGTAGTCATCCCGGCTGATTTCAGGGAACTTGGGTACCGCGTTGCCTGTACACCCCAACTTTCGGGCCGCAAAATGATATTCTCGCTGTGAGGGTACCTTCTCAACATAGATTACGCTTGAGTACCCCAGAGCGTCCAGCGATGGTTCAAATTGTGTGGCTTTGTTTGCTTGGCAGCCGTACACATGAGGCGTAATCGATGCCGAGCCCCCTACATAGTTGGAGAAGATATAGTCCATGACAGAGTCGAAACAGTCTGCGACAGGGTCAAAAAGAAGTCCACACCAGAGTTGAAATAGTCTATGGCAGAGTCGAAATAGTCATCGAGTTTGCGATTGATGATGACCGTCGAGTCCGCGGTGTGGAGTGTTGGAGCCTATGTTAGCTCGTTATCAGAACCTAAAGATACGATGTCACTTAGATCAACGAGATCCTCCTGGTCCGCGACATAGTCGTGATTGTTCATGATGTTTGTTGGGGACGAGATTGCCCCTCCAGTAGAGCCGACTGTAGATGATAGTGTTGCCGTAGGCACTGCGATTGCTATCGATGGACCCGAGTAGATCGTATCTGAGAGGCAGAAAGTTTCCACCAACCCGACACGGAAGTGGAAGCATATGATCATCAGATCTATCTCCCAATCGAAGTTGTCGAAGGCCGAAAGAGGGGTGGGTGGCTGTGGATCGAGATCGTTGGGATAGTAGCGGATCTCACCTACCCCAATCACCGAGTTGCTGCTTGGTGGAGAGGGAGCCACTGAATTCATGACTCCGTCACCTAGATTTCCCATAGACGGCACCAATTGATGAGGGGTAACCTTGGCAATGTCCATGGTTATGGACTTAGTATTTTGGGGAAGAGAGAGTGTTGGTGATTTCATTGGATTATCAGAAAAACAAGGGAGTCGATTCATGTTTGATTATTGAAGAAGATTACAAAGTCGTTGGTTTGCTAGATGCAATCTAACTCAAAGCGGGTTGAGGTTTGCTGAAAGCTACGGTACTCTATCTGTCGGCTCCTCCCAGCCCTTATATGGGTGGCTAGGTCTTGGAGCCAAATACGAATAGGTTACAAGTTTGATTTACAACACTACGACTATGTTGGTTTATACTTATGTCTTGATCACCACGTCTTGTTCCTGGCCTTTGGATACTTCCAGGACTCTTGGTTTCTTGTGGGCCGTAGTTTGGGTACATACCAGGTATACCAATCATGGGAACCCAATAAGTCATACCCATGTCAAGCATGTCTTCCTCGGGTATTTCATCTCTCCTCTCTTTCTCTCGATCTCCCTAGTTTACCTCCATGTTCTTGGATGTACTCCACCTACAGTTTGATCTAGGGTTACCTTTGTTGGTTGTGGAGCCAACCATGTCCTCTCAAGGTCTCCCCTCTACTCATAGCTACGTTTGCACAAGTATTTGAGACAATTTTTGCAAATTTTCGAAGACATTGCATCATTTTTGGCATCCCAGGGATATTTTGGTGGGTGTTTTGGTGCCACTGGACCTGGCGCCGGACTATCTGGCGACGCGTTTCGGCCTGCCGGGCCTGGTGCCAAATGATTTGGTGAGTGATCTGTCTCCACCAGTTTGCTCGCCGAACATGCTCTTTCTCCAAATTTGCGACTTTGCACTTGTCCAAACCTAAATTTTTGGGTTCCTCCTTCCTTGTGACATGTACGCTTATTCTTCGTTTGCCATCTCTTTGCTCATTCCTGCAGAGTCCGACCATGAGCATGAGCATGAGGATGAGATTGTGGAATACACTGTTGAGGCAAAGAAGAGGAAGTTGGTTGCTCCGCGGCCTGAAGGCTATCGTACCAGTGGCCGCACTAAGCAAGTTGTTCATCGTGTCTCTTCGTCTGTTCCAAAGGGCGTAAGGGGTGGAAAGAAACTGCCTACCCAGAAATACAAGGGCAAGAACATTGGTCCTCCAGAAGAGGAAGTGATCCTAGATTTCAACATCGCCAGCTGTACTGCTAAGCAATGGTGACTTTTGTGGAGGCAGAATCAGTAACGGTTCCATCAGAGGACCTACACTCATTCTTATAAGAGGTTTTGGACCAACACTCAACAGAAACTTTGGGATGACTTTTGCAGTGAGCCTGAACGGATGTTGAGTGGCTATATTGTGCTCCCCCAAGGTCCTCAATGTTGAGCACTACCACCTATATGCCTCCACGGACTTCTAGTTCATTGATTCCGCCTTGAATAAGATGGATGTGTTTAACCTTGTCACTTTGGAGGAGATTCTGTGTTTGTCGCTCATTCGCTAGTTTCATGCTATAGTTTTCTTTCATCCTGATTCAATAGCACCATTTCTTGGATGACTGGGACTGATTCCTATTCAGTGATGTTTCAGGAGTTTTGCGAGGCAATGCGCTATGGAGATGGCATGTCTGATAATGCTTTTCGTATTCACTCACAGAAGGTTATGACTGTTGATGACTTTGCTCACTGCTACCCTCCCAATCCAAGTCATCCATCACCTAGGATTTCTGCCATGTGTTACTTCTACCACTCCTTGGACAAGCTTTTCTGTGAGAACCTCGTCAGCAAGCTTGGTGATGAAGAAAGCTATCATGCCTTCCATCAAAAACTCATGTACTATTGTCATCCTGATCCTCTTCGGAAGATCCATGGCTGTGATTTCATCTTCTGTGAGCTTTAGTAGTCTGTGGAGAAGAGTATTTCTCCTAACTATAGTCAGAATGTTCAGCGTTTGATCAATGTGGTTGTGCAGCCCAATAATCCAACTCATGGTGAGCGCTATAAGATGGAGAAGATCACTATTTCTCTCTATGGTATGTATCTTGATCTTCCTGAGATGATGCCCTCTAAGGGATGGACCAAGGCTTACCATGACCCGCGCTCTCGTGCTTCTAGCTCCCGCCGTATTGTCCATGCTCCCAAGAAGGGTCTTGCCAAGTTTTTCACCAGCTTATGGGATATGTGTCGGGGAACCTATGATGCTGCCCACCAGGGGATAGAGTTGAGCCAAGAAATAAGGAGGAAGCAGAATGCTCTCATGGCTGAGTGGGGACATGATGTTCCTACAGTTGGCACTGAGCTTGATTCGGTTCCCTATGTCAACTATGAGATGCCACCCATTTCTGATGACCTATTCCATGACTTTGATCCTTCTCAGTATCCAATGTTTTCTCAATATGGACCTCACCAGTGTTCATCTTCCACACATGAGGATGAGGATGACGATGAGAACTAGGATGAATAAGGAGAATATGAAGACGAGGAAGATCCTCCGCTGCTCGTGCTCGTGATCTTGATCTTGATTCCTCCCCTTCTTTCCTTTTTGGTGTTTCTATGCCAAAGAGGGAGAAGAGAGTAGAGTCTATCTAGGATTACAGGGATGTTCGCCAGGGTTTCCGTGTTTCTCTGTATGCACAAGACTTGCTACTTTATTTGGTTCTTATTGGATTGTGCTACTATTTGCTATTTAGAACCATTTGAACCTTTCATTGTGTGTGTATGACAAGTTGTACTATGTTTATCGTACTTGGATATCTCTATGCTATCACGCTTCTCTACTTATTGTTAGATATCCATGCCTTTATCTTGTCTATACCATGCTTGTTTCCTAAAGATATTGGGGGAGCTCTCCATATCCCTATTGTCGCACTTTGCATTCCAAAAGCAAATTCAACCATGTGCATACTTTATGGGGGAGCTCATCTAATATTTTCAATGGAAACATATTTTAAGCTCATCATAATATCCCTTTGTGACTCTAGGTTGGTTTGTCATCTTTAACCAAAAAGGAGGAGATTGAAAGGGTGAAAGAGCATGTGGGCCCCCATGTGTGGTTTTGGTAATTAATGACAATCTTTATGGACTAATGTGTGTATTAAGTTGTACTCTTAGGAATTGTCCATTGGCATCGCTTGGAGTATGTGTTGGCTCCAAGGTGGAAGATATGAAGAAGAACATGCGTTGTGGAAGCTCAATATGCGCCATCCCTAGAAGATCTCATGTTTGGTGCTTGCCATCCTTGGCGTTTATGGATCGATGAAGACAAGGCCAAAGGATGCTCAAGGCAAAGGTATTCTTGATAGGTTTTTCCCTTTTGCCGGTCTCGTGTTGACCGGGTTTAGGATAGATAGCCGTACTATCAAGAGAGGCTCTCGAGTGGGTATCTAGATCATATCGTTCGGAGAGAGATCAAACCTTTGCATACTTGCATCATCATATTTGGTTGTTTTGTATTATCCATGTGAGGATATAGAGCTTGTGGTAATCTTCATAGCAAGCTCTTATTCGTCAAAATCGGAACCCCCTTTTATATCTTGTTGCGATTTTGATCTTGGCGGTTTTCTGGATTCTCACCGAGTGAGGTATCTCACATTATACTACTTGATACATTCTCACTTGGTGATATCCAAGGTATCTCTTGTCGTCCTCTTTCCAACACAATTGGATTCGGGTCAATCGGAGTCTCCTAGCAAAAGTTATCACCATTGGAATTTTTGCCTTATTTGCTTTGTAAAAGAAAAAAGAAAAAACATCTCCTGTCTCGGCCGTCCGGTACTACCGGGCCAGTACTGGATGCGTCTAAGCCGCGCGGCCTAGCTCTTTGCATGGCCCGGCAGCGCTGGCCGGTAGTACCGGGCCCAAGCGGTACCTCTGCCCCGGCCGGCGGTACTACCGGGTCGGCCCACCAGGTCGTCCTGCTGCTTCCCCCGCTCGCCCAGCCTGCGCTGCCGCTGCTCCTCCCCAGCTTCGCTTGATCTGGCTCGCCCCTGATGCCCTCCCACGTGCCAGCCCCGCCTCGCTAACCTCTCGCTCGCGCACGAGGCTCCAGATCCCCTGCGCTCGCCAGCTGTCGCTTCCGTTCGCTCATGCTGTGCGTTGCTAGGCTGACCGGGCGGTAGTACCGGCCTGGTCCAGTACTACCGGCCCAGGTCGAATCTAGCCCCCAACGGGCAGATTTTTCTAGCCCCTTTAAATAGCCTTCTTCCTCTCTTTTTTAGGGTTGCTTCTTCCTCTTATTTTCTCAAGCCTTTGTCTTTGCTTTGACTCATCTTTGAGCTTGATTAATCTCCCCCCCCCTCCAATGATTCTTGCCCGTATTTGAGGGGAAGATAAGGTGATCTAGATCCATGTTTTGACCAAACAAAATCATCTCTTTGTGAGTGTATCTTTGGGATCTAGATCTTGGGGAATTTTGTGTTCTTCCTCTCTTATTCCCCCAAGTGCTTTAGTAGCCTTGTTGGAATTTGAGAGTGAACATGTGGGGCATCTTTGTGGTGTTCTTGCCTTTTGCATTTGGTGCATCGGTGTGTGTTCTCTTCGGAGGATTTGTTCGGTGATATTCATCGTTCCTTGTCCCTCTCGGGTTCTTGGAACCCTAGACGGTTGTGTGGCCTTTGTGGCGTGTTCTTGGGGTCTTCAATTAAGTTGTGAAGCTCCCCCAAGATTGAGGCCTTGGTGGCAATTATTGGGAGCCTCCAATTAAGTTGTGGAGATAGTCCCAATCTTGTACGGGTTTGGTGATCACCCTCAAGTGTCCCATAGTGGAACGGGTGCTTGCCCGCATGGTGGGTGCTCGGGAGAATAGGGTGAGGCCTTTGTGGAGTTGGTGGTCTTAGTACCGCCCGCCCCTTCAATGAGACGTACTCCCTTGTTGGGAGGAACTCGGTAAAATATCGTCGTCCCTGCGTGCCTCGGTTATCTCTATACCCGAGCTCTTTACTTATGCACTTTACATTGTGATAGCCTTCGTGCTTGAAGTAATTATCTTGCTATCGTATTGTTGCTTATCTTGCTTAGCTTAAGTTGTTGGTGCACATAGATGAACCTTAGTATATCTAGGCTTTGCGCTAACAAAGATGATGGGGCTCCAATTTAAAGTGGTTTATAAAAAAGGTATTCACAATGGTATGGCTGATTCTCTTTCTCGCAAGCCTACTGCTGAGTCCTAGCTGTTTGCTGTCAGTACAGTGCAACCGACCTAGCTTTCAACAGTTCAAGCAAGCTATCACGCATATGACATGGCTCGGGAATTGTTGCAAAAACTTGTTGTCGCTCCCTCGTCATTAGAGCATTACACGCTCCGCCAGGGTATCCTGCGGTACCAAGGCCGTATCTGGGTGGGCAATGACAATTCCTTGTAGTTGCAAATCGTTTCGGCATTCCATGATAGTCCCTAGGGCGGTCATTCTGGGTTTCCTGTCACTTATCGCCGCAGCAATCAACTGTTCAAGTGGCCACGGTTGAAGCAAATGGTAAGGGAATTTGTACGCACCTGTCACATTTGTCAGCAGGCTAAGCCCGAGCGCATTATCCGCCGGGTCTCCTCCAACCATTGCCAATTCCATCTCAGCCTTGGGAAGTTGCAACGATGGATTTCATCAATGGGTCACCACCCTCTCGGCAATTCAATTGTCTATTGGTCGTCGTCGATAAGCTCACGAAGTATGCCCACTTTATACCGTTGTGTCACCCGTATACAGTTGAGAAGGTTGCAGAATCTTTTGCGGATCACATCTATAAGCTGCATAGCATGCCGCTGGCTCTCGTTTCGGACCGTGATCCGGTGTTCACGAGCAAATTCTGGCAGTCAGTCTTCCGTTCCACTGGCACGCAACTGAAGATGAGTACCAGCAATCATCCCGAGACAGATGGGCAAACGAAACGGGCGAATCAATCAATCGAGTGTTATCTCCGATGTTTCATCAGCGCGCACCCCTCTCAGTGGGCCAAATGGATTTCTCTCTGCGAGTTTTGGTACAACACTAACTTGCACTCTTCGCTCGGTAAGTCTCCTTTCGAGTTGTTGTATGGAAGATCCTCGCGCTATTTTGGCGTTACTGCTTCAGATCAGATTGCATTGTCAGACATATAGTCTTGGCTCGATGAGCGTGGCCGCATCCTCGTTTCCGTTCGTTAGCACCTAGAGCGTATGCAACAACGTATGAAGGCCCAAGCTAACAAGAATCGGTCCGAGCGGGAATTTGTTGTGGGAGATGATGTCTTTCTCAGGCTGCAGCCATACATTCGGACCTATGTTGCTCACCGTCAGAATCAGAAGCTTGCCTTCAAGTTTTTTGGACCTTTCACCATTCTCGAACGGCTTGGTCAGGTCGCTTACAAGCTGGATCTTTCACCGATCAGTCGCATTCACCCTATTTTCCATGTTTCCCAACTGAAGCCCTGTGTCGGGCCGGGTCGCCAGGTATCGTTCCAATTACATGTTCCTGATTCTGCCTTCCATTTTCCTGTGCGTGTGCTCCAGACCAAGGTTCGACATCAGGGGCTACGGACAGTCGCTCAGGTTCTTGTGCAATGGAGTGGCTCTTCTAAGGCAGAAGTGACTTGCGAAGATCGTGAGGCACTGCAGCAGCATTTTCCTCGTGCACCTGCTTGGGGTCAAGCAGGTTTTCAAGAAGGGGGATTGTCAGCTTACCTGGGCCACTAGGCAGCCAAGAGGAGTGTGGGCCGGTGAATCCAGGAAGGGAGACAAGGCCACTGCGGAAGAAGAAGCCTCTGGGTTGAATCACAAGTGGCGATTGGGCCCAGTGAAGCCCATGAGTGTATCATTACGCTAGGGAGTGCCATTTAGGTGAGGATCGATCGACTGAGAGAACTTGGCTTGTAATTGAATGATGAACGGCAGTGCCGTGTAGGACTGGCTCATGGGTGGTTGGGAGGAATCCGGCCGGGAAATCCAAATTCTAGATCTCGATCTCTTATGTCCTGGTGAAATCGGTAGAATTCATAGCCGGTCCCTTACACATTGGGAGGTAGGAAAAACGAGATCCCACCGGTGATCCCGGAGGGCTAACTGGGGAGAGGACCGGCGCCAGGGTCAGCCGCCGCTCCTTACACATTGGGAGGTAGGAAAAACGAGATCCCACCGGTGATCCCGGAGGGCTAACTGGGGAGAGAACCGGCGCCAGGGTCAGCCGCCGCTCGCAGCCGTACGCGCGGCTAACTGGGGAGAGGACCGGCGCTAGGGTCAGCCGCCGCTCGCAGCCGTACGCGCGTCACCCATCACCTCAGTTAGATCTTCTGGTTCTCCATTGTCGATCGATATGTTCCCCATCGCCTCAGTTAGATCTTCTGGTTCTCCATTGTCGATCGATATGTTCCTGCTTGTATACGTGCAGTGTTTGATATCTTTTCACATACAAAAGTTTAGCTCTCATGAAGTAGTCAGTTGAACGCTCAGATGCCACTCTCATACACTCTTAACACAACTCAATTCAAAATCAAAAGAGGCACGAGCCATTCAACTTACGGTATTATCAACAAACCTACTTGATTGTACGGTAGCAGTTCTCAAAAAGGTTTGTACCTGTCAATGCAATGTTGCTAGTACATCAACTTTGTCGTACCAAAATCTTTGCCTACTAGAAGAACATTTCCAGGTGCTGCTTCAGACATCATTTGCAACCTGGCCTGAAACCCGTGCTGCAACACCCGGCTTTGCAATAATCTCAAGTCCGCAGCACTCACGTCAATACTACACCCCAGACGAAATAATCAAGCTAAATTAACAAATCATTCTAGCCCTCTTATCATCGAGAGCAACACGGACACAGTCGTAACGTGTTTAATGCTAAACCACAACATCTTGTCTAATTCAGCGCTTCAGGGGATCTAGTTCATCGCTTCTTCTTATGTGTCGCTTCTTCTTATGTGTCTGCCATTGTCTCGTAACATACTGGAAGATCTCTTTTAGTGTAGCTTTGCGGGCCTCCTTGTAATTCCACAGCTCTGGTACAGCTCAGCGGCCATTCGGGTTGTACTCGTTAAGTTCAAGCAGAGCCTTCGTTACCAAAAGCATACACTTCTTAACCATACTCTTCCTTCAGAACATGAAGCTTCTCATCATCCTCAGAGAGAAGTTCCTACACTTAAGCACACACCATGTGATAAACAATACGTCTCCCACACTAAATAAAAGATGAGCAGATAATTAATGGCTTCAAAATGTGTACTACACTGATATGCCAAGACAATGGTCATTATAAAATATCTTTTCTGCTAACTTAAGAACGTAGTCATAGACGAACTGCAGTGTCAACAAATGTTGTCTGGACCACAGTTCAGCACAACATTTGGAACAAAAAAAATGTTTAGCCATGATATAATCAACTCAAGACACGACTGCTTCATTATATGGTAATACAGCATTGCAAAAACTGTAGCAAATTTACCACAGGAGCTTTCCATGCTTTTGGTATTAGTGAATTGCAGAAAGTTCAGGAAAAAACATATTACCTGACATGCTGTTAGGGCTTCAAACCCCAGGAATCATCTCATAAATAAATGTCAACAGCCAAGACCGAAGATATATCAAAGTTACCCAGCATAGAACTAAAACTGGACATTTAAGAGATGAAACAGAACTTGCCGCAGGTGAGTCAATAAACGTTTAAATGGGAGCAGTCAGCACACAAGAGCGCCGAATGAAATTTAAGAAACATTAGGAGATTCATTGTGCATGTGGTAAGTATACTATTGGAAAAAAAGTTTGATTGCTCCATATATAGCTCCATGAGCAAATGCTATATGCACTGAAAACCAACAGATTAACTACTATAACTGGTATAGAAGTGACCGTCAGCTTAAGAGGAAACAGGTAAATGGAAGAAACCAAGTCTTCATTAGAAAGCAAACCACTATTATTCGATTATATCATATAGATCTCAATCAGAAGCAGCTAAGATTAAAATAAGGTCAACTGCAAGCAGTGACCTATACTTGCAAGGATTTACCATACCATGTCGATATTATAAGGTGTATAAAATTCTATGATAATAACAAAATCTTTTCAGGATCTGACAGTCATTTGCTATGCATTTAGATCACTCTACGGGTTCCTCTGTTCATAGACTCTTGCTTGCATATGGAACCTAGTTGGGGGTGCGGTACAGCTTGCCGAAAACATGCAGCACGGCAACAACAGCAATAAACCCAATGCTCATGATCAGAACAGCGTTCGGAGACATCTTGCGCCCAGCAGTCTCATCGGTGTAGAACTGAAGCATTGTACTGGCACCAGCACCACCTCCAGCAGCAGCAGCACCGCCAGCAGGTCGACGCCTGCGCAAGCTTGCAGCAGCTGCTGCACTCCCCCTTGCTGGTGCATCACCATTGGCCACCATCTTGTTTAATGTCCCTGCATTTTAGTAGGGATTTTCGATCAGAAGGCTCGTAGCACTATATAGTGTATCATAAAGGACCAAAACAAACAGTGTTTCAATGAACAAATGTGATGTAACCAAAAGGCAGGGTCCCAAAAGTAGTATTACAGGCGAAGTTTTCACAGTTACACATTTCATTGCAAAACCATTAAAAGTTACCATCTGTACTGCTTATGCCACACCATACATTAATACTTGCCAATGTTCATACCTAGATTCTACAATGTACTGTAGTAAGTTAAAGATAAATTCACCAATGCCAAGAGCAAAATTGACAGCCACCCACAAAATTGTAATCAAAAGAATTGTGCTGAGGGGCATGGCCAATCAGCCCTGCCTTGATATCTGCCTAAGTGAAACTGTTTTAAAAAGAACCATGAAGCTGAATGTGCAGAACACAATCTTACACGCAATGATTAACAGATATGATGTTACACAGGCAGATCATAAGGGCGTCTTGAATTCAATCAAAGGGCGATTAAGTAAAGATCTATTCTAATCGTATACAAACGGGCGGAAAGATTTCTCCGACTGAACAACCCAACTCAGAATCTACAGACGAACAAGGACATGAATTCAGCCTGGGTCGGAATCCACGCTAAAATTTCACAGCGCGCCCATGCAGATCAAACATCTAAGAATGATCCTAAAACGCATCAAGATGCCACCAGATCTGAATCCTCAACGACAAGGACATGAATTCAGACTAGGCAATCTAACGGAAAGCAAAAGGAGAGCCTCCGTTCTCTCCGGACGGACAAGGTGGGGATCCAACACCGGTCTGCTCGGGGAAAAGATGAGATTTTTTTTTAACATAAATATATATTGACAATAACGATCACAGTACATCGAGGCTCTGAATAATAAAGCAAGAAACAAGAAACAAAAGGTGGCACAACCGAAATAAAAATGTAGATAACGCGAGACGCTGACACCGAAGACTACAAGAGGAACCACACGGCGATCGCCCATCCGTCGACAAATCGGATCCGAAAGTGCCGCAATTGTAGTCTTCAAAGGCCTCTCTGCTCCATGCCAGTTGATGCCCGCGGGTGGCTCTCCCGACGGTCTATCTAGCATTTGCAACCGAGGAAGTGGAGTGCTGAGCTGTAGGTACTGAATATCCTTCACCGAGCTCCTACTCAGGGGTCCCCACCGTTGAATCTGAGGAACTGCAGTGGAAGTGTTGTCATCCACATCCGAGGGATCAACCCGAACAACGGGGACGGTGTCAACACCATGCTTATCATAAAACCAATATAACCGTGTGCGCTCAAACATTGAACGAAGATAATCTTGCTCAATTGTGTGTATAGCACAGCCTAGCATCATGGTCAACTGATAAATTTGTCTATCAGACTCCGATTCAGCAACCATGACCTCCAGAATATCAAAACCAGGTGGTTCAATAGGTCTGCCCTGAATAGAAGATTCAAGTGCTTGAACCAAAATAATACTACCTTGGCTCCACCGATTCAAGCTAATATTTTGATTGCAATTTAAATTCTGGGCATCATGCTGAGTTGACCATAACACTGCATCCAAACTCTCCAGCGTTTGAGAAAAATCAGAGGTTGCATACCCAGAACTGGAGATCGGAAAGCAACCGGTGGTGCATGCTCCAGTTGTTCCCGAAGTGCTCGTGATGCCGAGCACCCACTCGGTCCACCGCCACAGAGAAGCTGACGACGCGATCCCCTGACGCCGCCTTTCTTCATCCTCTCGCCACCACGACCGACCAGATGGAGGTAGACAGGTTCAGAGGAGTTGCAGAGCAGGAGCAGGGAACGAGCCACACACTTATTTGCAGGGCTCCCACTCATGTCCTCCGCTACAGCAATCTCCCACCGGAGGAGCTCGCGAGAGAAGAGCATGGGCGGCTCTCTGTTGTCGTGTGGAAACAGCAGAGGAAAGAAGCCCAGAGGACGAGGCAGTTGGAGCAGCCGAGCGCCACACACCTCTCCTCCCTCGGCGCCATGGCCAGCCGAGAAGAGGGGCAACAGCCACCAACTGAAGCTCGCCCGAAGAGGAGCCTTATTAAAGGAATCGCCGGCAGCATCAAATCCCGTCACCACCGCGAGGACAGCGACGGAGACGCCAACCCGCCAGATCTGGCTCAACGATCTCGGCGAAATCCAACCGGCACTCAGCCGCAGTCTAAACCTAGTATATACAGAAGGAACACCGGGGCCTCTCCTCAGCTTCCCTCTACCGGCGGCGCCGGCGAGGTTGGCCTTGGATCGGCCCGGCTTTCTCACGAGACCAGAGCGGTACTGTAGCGGGGGAGGAGAACTCGCTCACGACTTGTGGCAAGGGGGCGATTCAAGATGAGATAGGGAGGAGGGTTGCGCGTACCTGATGAATTCGCCCTCTCGGATCGGAGAACTCGCTCACGACTTGTGGCAAGGGGGAAAGAAAAGATGAGATAGGGAGGAGCCGAGGAGGATTGCGCGTACCTGATGAATTCGCCCTCTCGGATCCTTGCTCTCGTCTGGAACAGGTTGCCGTAAATCAGAGTGCGGAATGCTGTCTCCCGTGCCGTGCGGTGCCCCAGATTATCTATGCACTCCTAGCCCCTTTCCGGGTCGGGTCCCGTTTGTCCGGTGCGTGACGTGGTTCGCGCGTTCTGATTGGACGGGGCGCGCTCCGAACCATCGATCTAGACCGTTCGCTCATGGCGTGTTTGCTAGCCCGTTTTTAGAAGGACAGAACTAGGTGTCTTCCGGAGGATGGAGGCGTCCAGCCTCCGGCTCTTACGGCTACCACGTGTTCACTTTGCTTTAAAAGTCATTTTTTTCTATGTAGCAAAAAAAAATCCGTTTAAGTAAAAAAAGTTTCGTTCATAAAAATATAAGAGAAATACCCACTTCATCGGAGATCTCACCAGAGACCTCGCCGGAATCCTCGTAGCAAAAAAATGTGTTAATATAGCAAAATCACCTGACGGTTGTAGCAAAAAAAAATTACCGGAAACCGACTTCACCAGAGACCTTACCGGAGATCTCGCCGAAATCCTCGTAGCAAAAAAGATGTGCTAATATAGCAAAATCACCGGACGGTTGTAGCAAAGAAAGATCGCCGGATACCGACTTCGCCTAAGACCTCACCGAAGATCTCGCCGGAATCCTTATAGCAAAAAAATATGTTAATATAGCAAAATCACCGGACAATTGTAGCAAACAAAAATTCCCCAGATCACGTAGCAAAAAACTTCTTCAAATGATACAAATTCAGAGAACGTGTTGAGCAAAAATTCAGAGAATGATACAAATTTAGAGAATGTATTGATACAAATTGCATCGCCGGCCTCCGCTTGCAGCATCGACGGCCGGCGGTCATAGCATCGGCCGCTGCAGGTCGGTGGTCGCTAGTGGAAGCATCGGTGGTCGTCGCTTCCATCTTTGGGAGTAGGGGCGTGTAGCATCCACGGCGGCGGGTCGTAGCATCCACGGCGGCCGGTCGTAGCATCGGTGGCGGCCGGTCATAGCATCGACGGCAAGTTGGAGCAGCGACCAGAGGACCCCGAGACCATGGGGCAGTGTGGTAGCAGACGGGGGTGGATGTAGGCCATCAAAAGGAAGGCAGGCGACGATGGTGGCGGAGCAGGAGTACCGCGACGATGGCAAGTCAGTGTCACGCGTGTAATGGAGCAAGCAAGAACGAAATGAGTATGGGGATGAGATCTGATGCGGCCGACGAGATCCGCCGCGACCGGCGAGATCCGAGGCGGCACGCGCGGGATTAATCGGCAACGGTGGCACTATGGGGGCAGCGGTCCGAAGGAGCAGGTGCCTTTTCGTCTCGCTGAGAACGAAGGAAATGGGTGGAAGAGAACTACGCATCGATAGGATAAGGCCGTAAGCGGTGGAGCGTGGGCCCGATATGGGGACGCGTGTCGCACGTAGAAGCAGGAGGTCACGTTGCGTCGTAGTCTCCGACGGTATACAAGTGTTTTCCTTTTCAGAAAGAAGTCTAAATTACCCCCATATGTTTCAGGCTTCGGAGAGAGAACACCCCTAAGTTTAAAGTGGGGCTGATAGCCCTCCCTAACTATCAAAAACTAGGTAAATTACCCCCTAACGCTTTCGATAGCAGTATTGTAAAGTTGTTTCGTTGACGTGTGCGCGGTTTTGGACAGCAAGGACCAGACCACGTGGAAACATGGTTCGGCTGGTCTAAAATCCCCTTTCTTCTCTCGCTCGCAAAGTCCCAACCTGGATCCCGCCGGCGGCAATTCCTCCACCCAGCCAGCCTGCTCGCCGCTGGCACGTCTTCTGTCGGCTCCCACTACCTGCTGACATCGGTTCCCTAGCCTCGCCTCCCTTGTCACCACGCACCTCTGACCCCCTCGTGCTCCCGCCGCTGCATGCCCCTATTGTCCGTCGTCGGAGTGTTTGCCACCGCATGTCCTACTAGACTCTGTCGGTGTCCGTACACACGCACTGGAGTTTTTCTGTTGCAGTTGTTGTTGGGTCATGCAGAGATAAACAAAATGTTTTCCCTACGCGGTGATCCCAAGATCTAGCTGAGGTGATAGGCCACGAGAATTACGACTAGACGTGCAGTTACAGAATTGATGAAGCATGTCGCTTGATGTAGTGTTGTCCTCACGACCCGATCCACAATCGTTGAAGGGCTGAACGTACAGCACCTCTGCCAGGATCCACACGTAGAAGGAGGAGCGCCGGCGGTGGACTGCTAGGTCTGGTGCGACGGTAGGACTGGACTTATTGGAGCTAAGATTTTCAACGCATGAAATGTGCATGTTGGGCACCTGCGCCCCAATATATATAGGAAGTAAAAGTGGGCTTCACTCACTTGTGGCACATTCACTAAAAGGCCTATTTTAATCATTGTGGGTCCAACTCACTGACTTAGTCCGTGTCCGATTCGGGTCTAAGCCAAATAGATTTCTATTTTAGGTCTAACCCAAACTTGCTCCCGCTCTTAAGTGTGTGGCCCGACAGGCTCATCGTGACTCGAACACGATCTGAGTCTCACTCGTAATCGATTAGTCGGTAGCGGCCCCTAGCAGAACATGTTGACTCCCAAGTACCAAAGAGTCATTATGACATACCTTCCAATGCGACTTTCATCTAAGTCTCTTTTGCCTCACGATACATCTTGTCAAGCTATAGGCAAATAATCGACATCCTTCAATAGCTCAACTCTCTTCTCGGTCCGAGATAAGTGATTCATCCGACTAACTCTTAGTCGATCGCCTCGGTTAACACTTAACCGAGTCGTGCATGGTCATGCTTTCCAAATCATATCTTCCGAGAGGGCCCAGATAATATCTCTCCGGTTGGAGGGAAATCCCATCTTGGTCATCCACATCACGCAACTTGATTCTCAGTCGACCTGAACTCTGCCTTTATAACTGCCCTTTGATGGAACAATGTTTGACAGAACCTAAGTCAGTGATCCATAACTCGGATTGTGCAATAACCTCAGGTCTAAGGATTATATTGATTGAGATATACAAATGACGACTTGTTTGTTGTATCTCAATATGGGTCAATCTGACTTGCTAAACTCTTTATCTGAATCTGTGTTAGTCGGAATAGCATCACCATGCTCATGACAAGTGGAACCGAGTCATCATCCGACTTTCACATTGGTCTAAGTTGTGTGTCTAGCACAACCTCAACGACCAAGGACAACTAGTATGAACAACATGAATATATATAGTTCCACAATTGAATCACATATTCAATGATACATATCAGTAGTTCATACAAGGACAATAACTGTATGAATACATCGGGAATAACATCATACATGATTGCCTTTAGGGCAATTTCCAATAGTCTCCCACTTTCACTAGAGTCAATCATCCGATATCACATGTCTAGGCATATAATGTCCGTAGTTCTTAGGTACGCCTCATGCTTTAGCTGTGGTAGCGGCTTTGTTAATGGATCCGCAATATTTGCATCTGTGTGTACCTTGCATAACTTGATATCACCTTGATCCACGAAGTGGCGAATCAGGTGGTACCGCATGAGTATATGTTTGTTCTTCTTATATAGTCTTGGTTCATTGGCTTGTGTAATATCACCATTGTTGTTGCAATACACGTCTAATGGATTGGATGAGCTCTGAACCACATCAAGATCTATGAGGAAATTCCTCATCCAAACGGATTCCTTTGCCGCCTCCGAGGCAGCAATATACTTAGCCTCTGTCATAGACGAAGACACAATCTCTTGCTTGAAACTCTTCCAGCTCATAGCCTCTCCATTTATAACAAACACATATCCGGATTGGGAATGAGAATCATCCGAGTCAGTGAGATAACTCACATCCGTGTAACCCCTTACACTGAGTTCATCCTCACCTCCATAAACTAGGAACATATCTTTAGTCCTTCTCAAGTACTTAAGGATATTTTTAGCCGCTTCCCAGTGGATTTCTCCAGGGTCAGCCTGGTATCTGCTCATAACACTTAGAGTATAGGAAACATCTGGCCTTTTACAAATCATAGCATACATGATGGATCCGACTACGGAAGCATACGGAATCGCACTCATCAGACTTTGCTCATCAGTTGTCAAAGGACACTGAGTCTTGCTAAGTTTTACGCCATGGGACATCGGTAAGAACCCCTTCTTAGACGTTTCCATGTTGAATCTTTTCAACACTTTGTCCAAATATGTATTCTGACTCAATCCAATGAGCCTCCTTGATCTATCTCTATAGATCCGGATTCCTAGTATGTAAGTCGCCTCACTCAAGTCCTTCATTGAAAAACTCTTTTCCAATGATTCCTTGGTTTCTTGCAACATCTGGACATCATTTCCAATCATTAATATGTCATCCACATATAAGATCACAAAGTTTACTTTGCTCTCACTAAACTTATTGTATAAACAAGAATCATGATCACTCTTGATGAAGCCAAACGATTTGACTACCTCATCAAAGCGAATGTTCCAACTCCGAGATGCTTGCTTCAACCCATAAATGGATTTCTAAAGCTTGCATACCTTGTCAGCTTTAGCCGGATCGACAAAACCCTCGGGTTGTATCATATACATGTCCTCGGTCAAATTTCCATGAAGGAAAGTCGTCTTAACATCCATCTGCCATATCTCATAGTCGAAATAGGCTGATATAGCTAACATGATCCGAACTAACTCACTACTAGGGAAAACACTACTCGAGGCGCACCAGAAAGGCTATTCGAGTCGCATATGGGATGCACTTCGAGGCTTGTGCCGCTAGTATTTTTTACTCGAGGCGCATCTGATTTGCTCCTTATATCGATATGTGCCTCGCATATCTAGGGTATACAAGGCGAATATCAGATACGCCTCGAGTATGTCTGAAAGATGCGCCATATCGTATACGAGGCCATATATATCGATATGCGCCTCACATATCTAGGGTATACAAGGCACATATCAAATACGCCTCGAGTATGTCTAAAAGATGCGCCTCGAGTATGTCTGAAAGATGCGCCTCTAATAGTTTACAGATGTGCCTCGAATAGCATATTTGAATTTCAAATTTACCCGTGGCGTCACCGCCGCCATCAAAATGCAAAAAACACCCTCGTTCTGAATTGCAAAAGCAATCGAGTCCGCGCATCACCGCCGTCGTGTCACCTCGCTAGAGCATGGTGGCCATTGATGCGGCCACAACCTACCACCACGGGGAGGTGCGGGATTTCATGGCCACGCTAGTTCTCGAGCGGGAGGTGTCGGCCCGAGGAGGAGGAGGTGGCAACCGGAGGAGGATGTGGCAGCCGGAGGTGGTGGTGGCCGGAGGAGGAGGAGGTGGCAGTCGGAGGAGGATGTGACGTCTAGAGGAAGAGGTCATCATCGTTGTCACTACAAGGAGGAGGAGGAGGCAGAAGCAGGAAGGACAGAGAGAGAGGAGAAGGAGAAGGAGAATAAGAAGAAGAGGAGGAGAGGAGGATAAGGGGAGGAGAAGGAGAAGGAGAAGGAGAAGAATGGGAGGGAAAGGAGAGGGGTAGGTGGCTGGCCAGATTTGGATTTCGAATCCCGCCCAAAAGGTGGAGAGAAGTGATTGGTGCTAGGTAGCTCCATGTACCAAAAAGTGAAAAAGGAAGAACACAAGGTGTCGTGGTGGTATCACAACATATGGTATCATGACATATGCCATGGGTAGGCTAAAGTTGGGGCCGATGGACACTGGAGGAATCCGGGGAGGGATGATGAAGTGAAGACCTCATACAGAAGAACTCAGAGAGACACGATATACCCAGGTTTAAGGCTCTTCTAGTGAGATAACACATCTACTCTTGTATCTAATCTCATATAACTTGACATGCTTGTGGCTGCAATGGTGCTCCTTGAGCTATACTCTTATGCCTCTAATGGAGAGGACAGAGGAAGAAGAAACCATGCTCCTAGTGAGTAGAGGGAGAGGAGCCCCTTTGGGGGCCTCCTAGGCAACGATCTCCCTGGTACTCCTTATAAAGAGTAGCCCAGGGGACAAGGTATGTCATCGTAGCTACCGTCTATGAGCTAGCTTATGGGTTCTTGCCTAGTCATCTTGTCCTTTGGTGAGTCATCAGTCTTATCCCTTTGGCATATACCTTAGCATCTTAGGATATGTCCGGCATATTCCCTAGCATCTCCCAAGATGCCTAGCATATTCCCTAGAATCTTGGACCAATGGTGCCAGTCTGAGCCAGGGGCATCCCAATACTGGCACCTGACGTAGGCTTGACTTGACTTGGAGGCGTGGTGATGTAGATGTCAAGGAAGTGTCCAAATATGAACAAAGTGGTATCCAGGACGATGTAATTCGGCCTGGTGAAGTGAAATTCGGCCCTGGGGGAAGTAACTCGGCCTAGGGATGAAATGGGGCCTAGGTGGGCGATAAATAGTGCCCAACTGAGTTACTCCTAGCCTAGTCGGGTCACTAGGTGATTCAGCCCAGGCGGAATAGCAATAGGGGAAGCCCAGCTGGACTACCCCTTGATTCGGCCTGGTAGAAGCTTCAGCCAGCCTGTAGGCGTGTAAGGGCCCAGCCGGGTTAGAGGCGTAGTCAGCCTAGTGGAGACCCGTGGTGGGCCGGCCGGGGTGAAGCAGTTGCCGGCCCACCCGGGAAGTGGTGGCGCCGGGTCTACGTGGGAGAGGGCGTTGGCATTGGTTCCCATGGTGGGCTGGGTTACTCCTCAGTCGGCCCACCCGGGCGAAGCAAAGTGAAGCTAGCGGGGTGGCCTCGCTCTGGCGGCGATGCTACGTAGTCCCGCGGTGGGATCGGGAGAAGGCGTTGAGGAGCAGTGCCATCACTGGAGCCCCGAGGTGGGCCGAATTACCCTTAGCCCGGCCTACCCAGGTGAAAATACCTCAGTCTAGCCGAGTTTTTTTACTTAATTCAGCCTAGACAAGTTGTACTAGCCTGGCTACGGATCCAACTAGGATGAGGTTTCCATAACTCGGCCCATGTTTATTTTTCTCCTCATTTTCTCCATCTAATTGCTCTTGTACTCCTTTTTACATCTTTTATCTACATAAGCTTTCTTCATATGACTAATCACTTTATTAAGTCTCTTTATACCTTAACTCTGGGGTACCTGGGGTAACACCCCCGACATTAGTCCCTGAGGCTATGTGGGATTCATAGACTCGTGCATAGGCTTCTTATAAAATATATCCAGAGTTGTTTACCGACATGTAGTCCTTTTCATATATTCTTGACTTCCGGCCTTCGGGGGCACTGGTCATAACCCTTTTTGGGTAAGTTTATGACTTTTGGCCTTCTTTGGCTCTGGTCTTAATGAAGGAGTTATGCCCTAGAGGAAAATAATAAAGTGTATTGTTTGATATATCTCCTATATGTTCATAATACGTTTCATATTGTGCTTTAACTGTATTAGTACGAAACGTTAATACATGTGCAGTATGTAAACAAACCGTGTCTCTAGATACCTCTAGCGAACTAGTTCATTGGTCATGAGGATGATCTGGGTTTCAAGATCATGGGCATTTATGCCAATTGACAATGAGGTCACGTCATTGGTTAAATGACGTGATAGACAAACATTCGATAGTTATATCTCAATGAGCTCTAGTTACAAAGTTCGCCATTGATGATAATCGCACGAAACCTCGCAACCTAATCCTTAGACTGTGAGACAATGCAAATCACTGTTCTGGAGGGAGCTTAGATGGTTATCAAGTATCATACCGTGACTGGGTGATCAAAAATGTGTCACTCAGGTTTCCCAAAGGGGCACGTGGAGGAGTATATATCAAGACCAGGATTTGCCAGTCCATGTAACGGATAGATACATATGTGGCCATATCGGTGACGTTGCATTAACGAAGCTTGCAAGCATGTGACTGGGTCACGAGATGCAACGACATGGGAACGAGTAAACAAGTTCATCGGTAACGAGATTGAACTAAGGTATGGAGATACCAAAGATCAAGTCTCGGATGAACTAGGTATCAAGTGGCAAAGGGAACGGGAAACGACTATTCACGGTTCGAGCGATAAGATTCGTGGAATGCACGGGGGTCATCATGGGCATCCAGGTCCCGCTGATGATCATTGATATGAGAGGATTCTCAATCATGTCCAGAGTGGAAGCTATGGATAGTGCTGATTCCGAGAAATGGCTAGACATGAAATCCGAAATAGGATCCATGTATGAAAACCAAGTTTGGACCTTGGTAGATCTTCCGGAAGGCCACAAGGCCGTGGAAAATAAATGGATCTTTCAGAAAAAGACAGATGCAGATGGTAATGTGACCATTCACAAAGCTCGACGTGTCGCAAAGGGGTTTTGACAAATTCAAGGAGTCGACTACAATGAGACTTACTCTCCCATAGTGATGCTTAAGTCTGTCTGGATTTTATTAGCAATTGTTGCTCATTTCGACTATGAAATTTCGCAAATGGATGTCAAGACCGCATTCCTTAAAGGTCACATTGCTGAAGAGTTGTATGTGATGCAACCGGAAAGTTTTGTTGATCCTAAGGATGCTGGGAAGGTATGCAAACTTCATTGATCCATTTATGGACTGAAGCAAGCATCTCGGAGCTGGAACCAACATTTTGATCAAGTCATCAAGAGTTTTGGATTTGTCCAAAACAAACAAGAGTTCTATGCTTACAAAAAAGCGAGCGGGAGCTCAATGGTTTTCAAAGTAGTATATGTGAACGACATATTACTTATGGGAAACAATGTGGAACTTATAGAAAGCATGAAAGTGCATTTGAGTAGTCAATTTTCCATGAAGGACTTAGGTGAAGCTGCATACATATTAGGCATCAAAATCTATAGAGATAGATCAAGACGCCTGATTGCATTAAGTCAAAGTACTTACCTTGAGAAGATTTTGAAGAGGTTCAAAATGGAGGATGCCAAAAGAGGTTTGGCACCTGTAACAAAAGGTAGAGTTTGACTCAATGTCTGGTAATGGATGCTGATAAAGAAAGGATGTCTTACATCCCCTATGCCTCAACCATAGGATCTATCATGTATGCAATGCTAAGTACTCGACCTGATGTGGCATTGGTTCTCAGTTTGGCGAGCCAATACCAAAGTAATCCAGGAATGGATCACTAGACAGCTGTGAAAAATATCCTGAGGTATCTCAAGAGAACAAAGGATATGGTCCTAGTCTATGGAGGTAATGATGAAGCTCTAAACATAACTAGTTACATGGATGCGAGCTGGCACTCAGATCCTAATGACTCGAAGTATCGGAAGGGATTTGTGTTTTTGGTGAATGGTGGGGCGGTAAGCTGGAAGAGCAAAAAGCAACCGGTAGTTGCGCAATCTACAATGGAGTCGGAATACATCGTTGCTGCTGATGCGACGAATGAGGTTGTTTGGCTAAGGAATTTTGTCATTGAACTGGGAGTTGTTCCAAGTGTGCAAGACCCTATGATGATCTATTATGACAACATGGGCACTATTGCAAACGCAAAGGAACCAAGAACTCATTCCATAGCCAAACACATCAAGCTATGGTTTCATGTCATCCGACAGAACGTTGATGAAGGTGAAATCAAGATTTGCAAAGTGCACACGGATTTGAATGTGGCAGATCCGTTGACTAAAGCTCTCATACAAGCCAAGGACGAACAACACCTGGATGCCATTGGTGTTAGGTTCCTTCCTATTGTAAACTAGATTAATTTGTACTCTAGTGCAAGTGGGAGACTGAAGGAGTTATGCCCTATAGGCAAATAATAAAGTGTATTGTTTGATATATCTCCTATATGTTCATAATACATTTCATACTGTGCTATAACTGTATTAATACGAAGCATTAATACACATGTGGTATGTAAACAAACCGTGTCTCTAGTTACCTCTAGCAAACTAGTTCATTGGTCATGAGGATGATGTGGGTTTCAATATCATGGGCATTTATGCCAATTGACAATAAGGTCACGTCATTGGTTTAATGACGTGATAGACAAACATCCGATAGGTGTATCTCAATGAGATCTAGTTACAAAGTTCACCATTGATGATTAACGCATGAAACCTCGCAACCTGATCCTTAGACTGTGAGATAATGCAAATCACCGTTCTGGAGGGAGCTTAGATGGTTATCAAGTATCATATTGACATAGGTATGATTACTTGAGTACCTATGATTTGCTACCCAGTCCTGAAGAAAGGTTTACGGCCCATGAAGAGTCAAGATGATTGCCCGAAAGGAGCAACCAACAAAGGATGTAGTTGTATTAGGAAAGAAGAGAAAAGACCGACATCGAGTTGGTATTGTAATCATGTATATGTAACCTATCCGAATACAACTTTGAGACCCAGCCTATTATATATAGGACAAGAGAGGCTTAGGTGAAGATAATCGAACAATCCCCAAGCAATTTTTAATAGTGCGATTCACCAAATATTCAGGCGACTTTGATTCCATCATTCTCCTGACATCCGATGAAATCCCTAGCGTTCTCTTTTCCGCGAAACCCTAAGTCCTTCTTCATGGACATTGTTGAGGTTACACCTCGTAAATTGGCGTCGTCTATGGGAAACTTGAATGCTAGAACCATGGATTTGGCGGAACTCTCTTTTTCAAATAGCAACCCAACAAAAGCGGCTCCACACCCGCCCACCCTTGTGATAGTACCAGCCAAATTCAATGGTGGACCCGATCTAATCATCGGAACTTTCCACTTCCAAGTAGAAGACCCCCAAGAATCACACCCTTCGGCACTGATTATGTCAGAATTGTCGGTGGAAAAGACCACGCTTACATCAATACTAGCATCATCTGTCGGATCCTCAATGGAGGTCACAACAGAAATGGAGGCACCAGAGGAAAACAAGCAAGATGAGGCGGATCTGGGGGACCTTGATGGTCTTTACGACAATCTCTCCTTCGGATCAAAGTCCCCACTAAATCCACCACATGAAAGAATCCCACAAAACTCTGAACCCAAGGAAAGCGGCGAAAGCATCGACTTTAGGATAAGGATGGCAGAAATCTACCTAGAACAGAAACTAATGGACTTCACTGATCCACCCGACAGTGTCTCCATCAATTCAGGACGACGTCACCATTTCATATGTCACTTAGCACCAAGTCTGTGTGATCATCGGAGACGCAACAACTCAGCAAGACTCCAATAGTAATCCTATTTTTAACCCCGATGATATACTATCAAGCGACAATGCAGGAAACCACGGAAACGAGGGAAATCGCAGAAACGGGAAGACCCAGCAAACAACCGTGCAACCCCAGGAGGAGGAGAACCGTGCGGAGGCGAGAGAAAAACTCTCTGGCTACCAACCGAAGCATGGAAAAAAGCAAGAGTAGCAATTTCGGGTGTAATCCCCATGACAGCTGACGCCACGCGTGATGATCTGCTAGACTATCAGTATTTACTTCATCACAAAAAGAGAGACCTACTAAGGATGCAGAGGCAGCTCGATGAAAGAAAAAATCTTGCCGACGAATCCAACCTACGAAGGGCACAACTAAGTTCCACTCGAGGATCAAGGAGTGTGACAGGAGGAGCGCCGCCAAGAAGAGGAACATCTCGAATACAAAACATCCCTGAAACATAAAGAAGCAAACTGATCTGAGACCTGGATTTATCTTTTATGTCAATAGATCAAGCAGGGAATGTCAAGGCAAAAACGGCTCAAGCAGCAATTGTAGCCGCAAAACATACCTAATTACAACTCAGCCTGCACCCGGCGATCCTCGTGGAGCCCTCCACCGCTCCACCCTAATGAACCTCGGCATGGTGGGATCATCCCCCGCACAAGCAGAGAAAAGGATCACGCACCAACCCGATAGATCCCCGCGCTGTCACGATAGTCCTTGGCAAACATGGCACACCCGACAATCACAATCACCACATCAGGTCCACTTCTCAGGATTAGAGCCGCGAAACGATGCAAGAAATGACATCACACAACGAAGGATCGACAGATCTAGGGAAGAGCGTAGCAGCCGAAGGTATTATGACGGTGAGAGCGAGGAAGAGCAATAACTATGCGAAGCCATCTGCTTTACCCGGTGGTTCGCAAGACTCCAGTACCAAAAGATTTCAAATTACCTCACGATCGTCAGAAATACGATGACCTCCAAGAACCCGTAGCTTGGTTGACAGATTATCTGGCCACAGTCAAGTTACAAGGTGGCTCCAAGGCTATCGCAATGCAAAGTTTGAAGCTACACTTAACCGGCGCAGCTCGCTCCTGGTTAAGGCAACTACCCGAAGATTCCATCAGTAGCTGGAATGACCTGGAGGATAAATTTATTCGAATTTTCCACTCCACCTTCAAGCGACCTGCATCTCTAGAACAATTGACATCCTATAAACAGAAACCAGGAGAATCAATATGAGGTTTCATTCAGTGGTGGAACATCATCAAAAACTCGGCTAAAACCATCTCTGATGAAAGAGCAATTGATGCTTTCAACGACGGACTTCGAAGGCAAGAATTCATTGAAGAACTGGGGTGAATTAAACCAAAAACAATTTCACAGCTGATGGATATAGCCAATCACTACGCCGATGGAGAAGACGCATTACACAACAAAAGAGCTTGTTTACCTGAAGAAGACATGGACATGCACAATAACGATAGAAGGCGACGAAACAACGATGGCTACAACACACCAAGTTACGTCACAACCGGTTTCTTTGGAGGGGACAATAGACGGAGTGATGATTACAACAATGGGTACTGCAGTAGCAAGGACGGTGCTGGTGGGAGCTAGCCGCAGCAACGGTACCAGCCAATAAATCGAGACCCTCCCATGTCATCAGGACAAATGTTAGAAGGACCATGCAATATGCACTTCTACATTGACTCAACAGGAAAAAGGCGATCCAATCACCTCTTAAAGTATTGCCGAACATTCTTAAAAATGCAAGAGCTATGCAACGCAAGGGCAACTGAAGCAGCGAACCAAGGCTACGCTACTACACCTGGGGATTTTGCCGTCGGGGCACCACCACCACCATCGGGGCATTCGCCAGCAAGACAGCCGCAGAACACAACAAACCAAGAAGATGAGTACCCCAGATCGAAAGGAGCAATGTCAATGATTTGGAAGGGGCGACCCTCCAATAGGATAGGTAAGCTGATCACTAGACAAGTGAACATGGCGGAAACAACACCACCTCCTACACCAGAGTATCTACATTGGTCAAAGCAAGAAATAACATTCAACAGAGCTGACCACCCACTTCCAGTCCCACGACTTGGTCAATCAACACTAATAGTGGAGGCACAAATCGGCGGGTTCAACATGAGCAAGGTCTTCTTAGATGCGGGGAGCAACATCAACCTCATTTATGCCAAAACTCTGCAGGCAATGAATTGGTCCCTGACAAACTTAGCACCAATGGTTACAACTTTTCACGGAATAGTTCCAGGCAAAGCCAAAACTCCTTTGGGCAAAGTGCACTTTGACGTGGTCTTCGGATCGAGAAGCAACTTCAGGCACGAGAAACTAGAATTCGAAGTCATGGACTGGCCATCACAGTATCACGCGATCCTAGGATGACCAGCCTTCACTAGATTCATGGCAGTACCCCACTATGCATACCTAGTGCTAAAAATGCAAGCCCCAATGGGGTCATAATAGTAAAAGGAAGCTTCTGTCGTTCGGATAACTGCGATCGAGAATTCAACAAAATATCAGAATCCTTCGGGATGGAAATGCAATTTGGTCAGCTAAAAATAGCGAATGAAGAACTACTACACGTAGGACGCAGCGAGCAAACCCCAGAAAATCAGGAGCATTGCACACCCGCAAAATCTACTTATTCGGCCTCCACCTTCGGTCCGGCATAAGAAGGCGTACTCGGCGATTTTTTCTAAATACAAGAAACTAGGAAAACCAACTTTTTTCTCCCTCTGGTCCGCCATACAGATATGGCGCTTTCAATCGAGAAAAATCAAGTCTACATCAAGCTAACAAGGAACGTGATGGAGCACCGCAAGACCGAATTCGCAGTTTTTAGGAAAGATCATTACTCTTATATTCAATAAAGGCCGATGGCTAGGCGATTACTTTCATGCAATGTATCCATTTATACGTATCCATGAATAAAGAAAGTATTTCTCGGCATAAAAGTTTATAAGGCACATGAAGGCAGCTACACAAAAAGACATCAGTTCGTTGGATCCTCAACAAAAATACAACGTACAATCAAAATCTCGTATAAAGCATACGAATCTTTTTGACAAGTATAAAGAAGATCTATACAATATTAGTACAAAAGCTACACAATAGAGGCAAAAACGATCAGATAGCAAAGTTCATAAAAAACTCCTCGTCTGCCTCCAGGCACCTTCGAACAATTCTAATTGCAGGTCTACGGACATCAGCATAATGAGGCACCATGGCGATAAGACCACTATCATTAGGAGAAGGCAGCCCCGATGATATGACATCCAGATCTAGTGTCGCGTAATGCACATGCACCCAAGACAACGCAAGCTTGGCACCCGCCACATGTTGAAGCTTTACGAAATGATGAATTTGTTCACCCTGCCAAATTTCGCCATCAAATCAGCTAAAGTCTAGGGCTAAGAATCCCGAGGAAACCTGGCGTTATAAATAATGGCCAGTGATCTGCGACATCACTCGACAAACTGCTCCACCTCGGATACATGGTCCTGAAGCAACGTCACAATGTAAGCGCGACGATGATCAATCCAGAAATCCATCCCAGAATTCTGAGAGGCAGACACAAGAGCTTGCATTCAGTTGCGCAGACATTGGGTTTCTTCCCTCTCGCACAATCGAATGCCTATAGAGAAAAAAGAAAAGGAGATAGAAATTGGCATCCCGTAAAAAGAGGAACAACAGGAAGCAAAAATTTAAGGACTTACACAACATCTTTTCACTTGCCCTGGAAATCTCATCCAAGAAATACGCCTCACGATCAAGGGCCTGACGCGTCTTTGATTGGGCAACGTCCACCATTGATTGAACAACACGAAGTTTTCCTTCGGGTTTCTTCACCTGTTCATTTTTTTCAGCATATAAAAGAGGGTCTACTGTATGCACAATGGCATCCTCAGTTCCACCCATTCCAGATGAGGATGGGGTCATATTCGACGTCTGCATAGGCGCAGGAGGAGCAGCCAAATCATTCAAAATCTGGCAAGACACATGAAAGATAGAAAACCTTCAGCAAAAAAAAGCCACTTATATACATATGTACAAAAATACCCTTCTCATCAAAAGAAGGCATTTCAGCAATAGGATAAGTATATAGTCATTACAACGGCAGCAGAAGAAATGCGGGAAACTACAAAACAAGGCTACGGAGCTGATTTCTCCAAAGACAAGGTTGCGTTGGTAGAAGGAGCACTAGCTATGGTAGGGGCAGCAGCCAAAGAAGGAGCAGCAACCGAAGAAGGAGCACCAGCCAAAGAAGGAGAAGTTGATCCCTTTGAATCTGACTTTATACCTAGAAGCGGCCGAGAAAATTTCTTGGCCCTCTTAACGAAAGACTTCAAATCAATTGGATGGCCTTTGGAGTTGACTGGGACAGAGGAGCTAACTTTCTTCTAGGTGACCTTCTCGCCATGCGCCATCACCAAGGCCATTGAAGTTTCCGCACCACTCTTCGACTGAGTCACACTGTATCCAATAAGCGGACTCAGGTCGGTGCCAAAAATAGCGACAAGATCGTTCAGGTCGGCAAGTACTTCCTTTGGCGGGAAAACTTCAGCATGCAAACCCTTGAAGGCACGGCGTGATCGGACAAGGAGGTTGCGCACATGAACACTATTAGCCTCCAAGGTGCTAACAACATCCGATAAGGGGTCAACCTTCTTGTCTTCATCAAGCAGCAAATTTTGGCATGATAGCTCTACACGCACCAAAAAGGGGTGACGATCAGAACATAGAAACAATGAGGACTGAACCAAAAAACTTCCTTTGACAAATGAAAACTTACGAGTCAAGGAAGTGTTGATGGTCTCCAAGCGCTTCTGAAGATATTCATCTTGGGTGGCGGCTTGCTTGGCCTTTTATTTGGCATCATTGATGTCTTTCTAATTGGCCTCTTCCAAAGCCTTCTCAGCAATCCAAAGTTTGGTCTCCAGATCGGCAGCACGCTCCAACGCCTTGTCTCGAATAACCTTGGACTCCTTGACAGTGGCTGCAGAAATAAGAAAGTAACGCAAAAAGTCAGAAAGTTGGGAGGAAGAGTAGAAATCACAAAAAAATGATGATGAGAATATACCTCTTAGACCTTCGGCTTCATTACGGATCTTGATAAAGTGAGAGGCCATATCAACCATCTCACGCATAACAGGCTGCAAAGAAGGGCAGTAAGAAGACAAGTGAAGGAGGGTCCATAGTGAAATTAAAAAAGCGGGTGTACTTACAGCTTGCATATCCACCTCGGCAGGGCTTTCAGATATCACCACGCCTTTGCCAGCTGATTTTCTTTTCTTCGGTGGTGGGGGCTTCGGCGAAGCAGCAACATTCTTCTAGACAAGTGGATCCGCAGAAGACGCGAGCAAATCTTTTGGCCCATCGATAGTAGGGGCAAAAGAAGTCCCAAGGGGAGATAAGGTTGGGTCCTCTGCATCATCACCACTACAAGGGAAAGGATGAAGAACAAAGAAGCCTCAGTAACCAAATCATCTGACAAAATAGCAAAAAGAAGAAAAGCACTTACGAGGATACGTCCTACGCAAAGCAGAACAGGTTCTTCTAAGGAGGAGCCGATGATAATGGAACGACACCCAAAGGTTTTGAGGCTGTAGAATCATCTGAGTCCTCGATGTTTTCTGTGGTGTCAGGACGTTTCCGCTTTACGCCAATAGGCGCAACACGAAAATCGTTGGAGCGAGCCGATGGAAACAACGACGTCCTCGATGAAGATTCCATAGTAGACGTCTCCATTTTTTCGTCAATAACAGTCCTAGTCATGGGGAGATCATCGGAAGCAGAAGGACTGGCAGGAAGTTCACCGCTCTTGGGAAGAGGAGGAAGGCATGATAGATGATCATAATCCAGTGCAAACATAAAAACCAGCAGTCACAAAGGAGAACAATTGCAAAATAGACTAAAGATGGTAAACAAGGAGAAAGGAATTAACCTTAAGAAGACGATTCTTCTTGCCAAAAGGCTCAATGCGACAATCAGATGGAACCGTACTCTTTGCTGTAAGGTCATAAAACTACGAACCCTTTTTTCATAAATCTTGAGGGTCAGGTCGTCCCAAGAAATCCTCATTGGATCCTTTTTCCGGTATACGCCCACATACCAGAAATACGGGCCTGTAGTGGCTAGACACGGATCCGCAAGAAATACACCAAAATCTGAAGACCAGATAATTCCTTGCCAACCTCATGCCGCAGTTTTGAAATAGAGTTAAGATGGGGTTGGATCTGTGTCATTTCTTTGGCAGAAGGACACTGATCCCAGGAGTCAAGTTTGTGGCAAGTCTTTTTAGGATCAAAGGGGGCTAACCCAAAATATTGACCCTCGACTGATTGATCCTTGATGTAAAACTGATTGGCTTTCCATCCTTGGATGGAATCAGCGGGCTTAAAGTCAAAGTAATCTACATCAGAGCGAATGGAGAAAATGGCGCCACCAATGTCATGGACGATGGTGTCGGTGACGTTGCAGTGAACATAAAAGTAATACTTCCACATGCCCCAATGGGGATGAATCCCAAGAAAAGCATTCACAAAGAGTGATAAAACAAGCAACATGGAGGATAGAGTTCGGTGTGAGCTGATACAGCTGCACGCCATAGACGAAAAGAAGAACATGAAGAAATTCATGGATAGGAAGAGAAAGGCCGCGAAAAAGAAAGGAGAGAAACATTACCCTCCAACCCGGTTCGGGGATTGGAGCAGCTTCATCCCCAGGAAGCTTGAAGGTACCCTCCGCCAGATGGTCGGAGTTCTACGCCTCACGAAGATCCTGTGTTGTACACTTGGAAGGGGCCCAGCCGACGACCCTATTCCTGGTGGCCTTCGTGGCCGCAATGGATGTCCCCACCTTGCTCTTTCCCATGGCGAAGAAAAAGAGCAACACTAGCACGAAGCAGGAGTTTGCAAGAGAACAAGGAGCATAAGGAAGAAGATGAAGCCAGCAGAGGAGAGGTGAAAAACAGTAAAAAGGTTTCCTCCCCTTTATAAAGAACTTCGGTATGAAGTTAAAACCATTCGATGTAAAATTAAATGGTCGCAAGGACATGCGATGGTGACGCGTGTCAACAGATTTTGTAAAGGAAAATATCTTAGGAAGATATTGCTACGGTAAAAACGGGAACACATCACACGCTACCTCGATCTCCACGCAAAAAAGAGGATGTGTGGTTAGGAAACTGCGTTGAATACGCCACCATGCGTCATCATTACTGCAGCACGGGCCCATGCTCGACACGTCTCATCGCAAGCATATTTTTCGAGAATCAAGCAGCGTAAAATCCGTCATCGATGATGTCACAACAAAAATGGTTCAGTGGAAAGGATACACACCCGAAGAAAAATAGGGAGCCAAAGCAAATTCCTCCATGAGATAGATTGAGCCTACAATCGAATATGAAAATTTTGACTGTAGTCTCGGGGGTTACTCCTATCGAGAGCGATGTTCGCGCACCCGACGAATATTTGAAGAAACATTGACATCATATTTTCGAGCCTATGTCCTGACACATACATCCGAACATAGCTGCTGACTCGTGTATTAACGAGCTCGTTGGGGAACCCCAAGAGGAAGGTATGATGAGCACAAAAGTGAGTTTTCCCTCAGTTATGAAACCAAGGTTTATCGAACCAGTAGGAGCAAGGAAACACCTCTAAGGTGTTGCTAGCTGGACTTTGGCAGGGCGCACTACCGGCGCCAGCAGCAACGTGGAAACCTGCACAACACAACCATAGAACTTTGTCCCCAACTTACAGTGAGGTTGTCAATCTCACCGGTTTTGATGAAAACAAAGGATTAAACGTATTGTGTGGAAGAAAGTAATAGTTTGCAAAAAGTAAACAGAAAACAATAAACAGTGGTAGATTGATGGTAAAATAAAGGACCGGAGTCCATAGTTCACTAGTGGTGGCTCTCCTTAAGATAGATAACATGTTGGGTGAACAAATTACAGTGGGGCAATTGACAAACATCGAGAAAGCAATACATGCATATACTAATCATCTTGACTCCTTTGAGATTTGATTGGGCATTACAACATTATACATAGACCGTAATCCAACTTCATCTATGACTAATAATCCACCTTCAGGTTATCATCCGAACCCCCTCCAGTATTAAGTTGCAAGCAACATATAATTGCATTACGCATTGCGTGTAAAGTAAACAATATGATTGTTCTATGAATAAAGGATTGTGTTTTCTCCCTAGTAGCAACAACACATCTAGTACCTTAGAGATTTCTGTCACTTCCCCAGATTACTAGAGGCATGAACCCACTATCGAGCATAAATACTAACTCTAGGAGTTGCTAGCATCTACTTGGCCAAGATAGCTACTAACAACGGAAAGCATGCAAGATCACAAATAACAAAGACATGATATAATCTATAATCAATCTGAAATAACATCTCAATATCCATCGGATCCCTGCAAACACAACATGTATGATTACAAATAGATGATCTTGATCATGAGTGGAGCTCACAAGATCTAAGCATGGTAGCACAAAGGAGAAGAACCAACCATCTAGCTACTACATGGACCCGTAGTCCAAGGATGAACTGCTCACGCATCACACCGGAGGCTTGCATGGTGATGAAGAAGGCCTCCAAGGTGAATTCCCCTCTCTGGTAGGGTGCCGAGAAGAGCTTCAGAACCCTCCCGATCTAGGGATGGAGATGATGGCGGCTACAGACTCTTTCGTGGAATTTTGATCGGGGTACTTAGGGTTTCTGTATCAGAGGCATCTTATAGGCGAAAGCGGAGGCCGAGGGGGTGCCTAGGGCGGCCAGACCACCCCTGGAGCGGGCCAGGCTTGGCCGCGTGGCCAGGTGGTGTGGCGGCCCCCTGGCCCATCTCCATCTCGTATTCTAGCTCCGTGTCCCCCTCGGTGAAAAACTAACTTTGGCTTTTGTCCCGTCCAATTCCGAGAATATTCATTTTCTGACTTTCCTGGAACCAAAAACAGCAGAAAACACGAAGCTGGCACTGTGGCTCTTGTTAATAGGTTAGTCCAAGAAAGTGTATAAAAAGTACTCCAAAGTGTGGACAAAACATAAGAAAGTAGATAAAAACCAAGCATGGAACATCAAAAATTATGGATACGTTAGCAACGTATCAACATCCCCAAGCTTAACTCTCGCTCGTCCTCGAGTAGGTAAGTGATAAAAAGAAAGAATAATTTTTGAGGTGACATGCACCATCATAAACTTGATCAAAGTATTTGTAAAACATTCATAGCTGGGATCATAGTACTTCAACATGGCATGAAAGATAAAGTTCTAACAATAAGGCATAGCAACTATGTTGCAACATGAAAAGGCATAAACAAAAGATTCATGAATAACAATGCTTTGCAAGATGTTTGTTTGTTTCACATAAAGAAAACATAGCATAGTGGCATTCAGCTTGTCCCTCATAGAGTAGCAAATATAAATGCATAGGACACCTTCAAAGTTCATAAGAGTGACTAGATACAAATAGTTTAAGAACAAGCAATATCAAAGCTATGCATCAATGAACAAGTCTTGGGACAATGCTCATAGAACTAAGAATGGCCACTATGCTCTCAAAGTAGGTGCATAAAGATATAAGGTGGAGACTCAACATAAAAGTAAAAGAAAGGCCTTCGTAGAAGGAAGCAGAGATTCAAGTTTCATAAAGAGCTTCCAAAAATTATGGAGCTTTCAGCTCTCATTGCCTCTATCATAAGCATCTTCAAGTGATTAAGGTTAAAGTGAACAAACTATGGAGTATATGCTTGACAAAGTATAAGTTGGAAATCTCATGTCCCTTGAATACGAGGGCCGCTCCTAATGCTACTCAAAGTTTAGTTACCGGTAAGTTATTGTCATTGTAAGTACATGTGTATCATAGAGAACCGCCAACGGGGTACCCCTTGCCCGATGATACGAAAGAATCCCCATATCAAAATGACAAGGCAAGCAGACAACAAGCATCTCAGCAATCTTCTTATTTACCATGGGAAAATGGTGCTTTTTTTCTCTCTTTCCTCTTTTCTCATATCTCTTTTTTCTTTTTCTCTTTTTTCTTCTCAATATCTATCTCTTTTTTTATAAGAAGAATGCTTCATAGACAACTCATTAGGGTTACGCTGCAGGTTTCCACCATGACAACATGGATTAGACCAGCGGCCCAGGCGTTTCTCTAACACACATACATAACTCCATTGACTTACAAGCTCCCCTTTCATTTCACACTGACGACATCCATAGACAAAAGAGCATGATATCAACTAGGTACAAAGTACAAGTGCAATGTTGGAAGCGTTCCCCATGACAGCATGGTTCTGCTAATCCCCAACATATAAGTGCAAGCATATACAACATAGATGACACAATGGTTCAAGTTTATTAAGGTCAAGAAAAGTAAAGTGTGCCATCAAGTTCGTGAGAGCTTTAATCACTAGTTTTCTCATAACAAGTTTAATTCGGAAGGTAGATAAAAACATGAATATACTTGGAATGGCAAATGCTAATAGGTAGGTATGGTGGACTCTTTGGAATAACTTGGTTTTATTTGGAGTTGGATGCATGAGTGGAACTCATACTTGGTTATGGACGCTATCAAAAGACTGGGAGCGACCAACTAAGAGAGCAATAATGGCCATAATCATGCAAAGCGACAAAACATCATTAATCAAAGCATAAAGTGATACTACAAGTCTAAAACTAAAGGATCATAAAGGCTTATGATGACTTGGGATAGTCATAACATGGTGTGAGCATGCGCCAAGTCAACCCAAATAAAGCATCAAAGGAGAATGCCACAATAATATGCTTTAATATGCTAAAACAACGCATGATTCTTCCAAGGCACATTAAGCAATATCAATTGTTTATAACATGTCATGCTATAGAAAAGATCACTAAGCATAAATCCAAAACAATATCAAGCATGGCATGACAAAGCATAGGCCACAGTCAAAAACAAGCTCTCTTTACCACTTAAGCATGAACTTTTCCTACTCTTTTCCAATCCAAACCAAACTTATTTGAAAACCAATGCATGAAAGAGGGGGTCCAACCAATTTATTCAGTAAACTAAGAAAACCAAGCAAACGAAAAACCAAAACAAAAACAAAAAATAAGGCACTCCAAGAACAACACAACTGTGCATGAAACAATAAAAATGAAGTGTTTGAAAGAAACCTGAGATTTTTATTGATGAAGAAGGGGATGCCTTGGGCATCCCCAAGCTTTGACGCTTGTACTTCTTGAATATTTCTTGGGGTGACATGGGGTGGCATCCCCAAGCTTGAGCTTTAGTCCATTCTTCATCTCATTACATCATTCTCTCTATACACCTAAAAATTTTCCTTCATACAAAACTTCACACAATCTTTATTAGCAGCATTAGTGCATCCATTATAATAAGTCTTTATGTTTAGTTTCAACACCAATAAAACTTCCATTAAAACACAAGCCACTGTAGCACTTCCTGTTGGGTCCGCAGCACAGGAAACAAAAAATTTCCTATGGTATGAACTACACGCCAAGATCTATCTACTAGGTACAAAGCAACGGGTGGACATACATCCAACGAGAACTTACCCTCGTAGACCACGAGCTTTGTTCACGAGTAGGAACTCGTGGTTGATGTAGGCGTACACTTGCCGATCTCAAGATCGTGATGAAGTCCAGCAGGTCCGGCTCCAGCACGTCCATCAGATCCAGCTCCAGCACCACCAAGTCGAGCACCGCAAAGCAGCGGTGCATTCGTGATCGCACACACGTCCGGTACCCCGACAACCTCCATCCCTCGCTCCAGCAAAGCAGCGGAAGCAGCAACTCCTTTCTAGATAAAGCCACCGGGAACATGTATCTCGCTAATCCGAGACCATGGGGAATAATACTAGAGGGGGAGAGAGATCCTTCACGAGGAGGTGTGTGTGAGAAGTGAGGAGAGGGTGGCCTTTTATAGGAGGAGGGGAGGGTACCCCTCCTTCATGGCCGGCGCATGGGGGAGGTGACCCTTCACCTCCTCCATTCATGTGGTGGTAACCCCTCCACATTAAAATGCCCCTTCACATTCTCTTTTAAAGTCTCCACTTTAAATGCATTAAATTTCTCCAAATTTAATGCTCTCTCATTTAATAAAACTCTTTTATTATTTTTATTCAGAATTTTGCTAATTACTTTAATTAACAAACATTCACATAAAACACCCTGCAACATTTGAATATTACATGCAGAACCAATTTCAGCAATTTCACCCGAAACAGTTTCGGTGTCTATTGAAATAATTCCAGCGCTTTCTTAAATATTTATCTGAAACATATTTGCTCCAAATGGTGTCGGTATCCCTTAAGTGTGTCACCCTATGGTTCGCGAATAATGCAGACATGATCGAGACCCCTCTCAGATCAATAATCAGAAGCGGGACCTGGAGATCCATACTGACTCCTACACATTCAACAATGACTTCTGTGATCGTGAGAACCTTTAACGCTAGTAACTAAATCCCTTTGTCTCGCGATATATTACATGTCCGAGATTCGATCATCGGTATCTCCATACCTAGTTTGATCTCGTTACCGACATGCACTCTTTTCTCGTTCCCGTGATATAATTTTCTAGTGATCACATCACTTGCTTGCAAGCTATTTCAATGTGATATCACCGAGAGGGCCCAGAGTATATCTATCCGTCATCGGGATGGACAAATCCAACTCTTGATCCATGAGCCTCAACATAACACCTTCGTAGCACTGAACCCACCTTTATAGTCACCCTGTTACGGTGTGACGTTTGATGTTATCAAAATACTCTTCCGGTGTTAGCAATTAACATGATCTCATGGTCCAAGGATAAAGATTACTTCGTATGATGTTATAGCAATATAAACATAATGAATTTGATCGTAATGCTATACTTCGGATGAATGTTCATCACATCATTCCACCAATGGTGTGACCTTGTTATTAACAACATCCAATGTCCATGATCAGGAAACCTTGATCATCTTGTTAATGAACAAGCTAGTCTATAAGAGAGGCATAACTAGGAACCCTTTTTTTGTTTATTAAACACACATGTATTGATGTTTCCGATCAATACAATTCTAGCATGTAAAATAAACATTTATCATAAACATGGAATAAGATAATAACCACTTTATTATTGCCTCTCGGGCATATTCCCTTCAGTCTCCCACTTGCACTAGAGTCAATAATCTAGTTTGAAAAACTTTGCGTATTGAACACCTTGGCTTTCTGGTGTTGCATATACGCTATTGCTAGTGGTTAACATAATCTCTGGATCTGACAGTTTCAGGTCCATGTGTATTTGCATGTCTTTGCGTCTCTACGCATCACTCATTCTCAAATGAGATGGCATTGTATAAATTTGGTCCTTTGGTGAGACCTTTAGTTTGTTCGGCTCAAAATATGTTGATATTATTGTCACACAATATATCTTCATAGTATTAGCCCACTTTGAACCACACCTAGTTTGATAACAAACTACTTAACACAAATGCCCTCCTATGTTGCTACTATAGTAGTCATATACTTAGCCTTTTGTTGTAGTACCCGTCACAATATCTCAACTTTGGAACTCATCCAAATCCGTCATGAACATCCTTTCCATTATATTGTGCCACCCATAGTCTAAATTGAGATAAATTTAATTTGTATCTTGTGACAAAACTAGTATCACTGTAACACTTTACAATGAACTACCTTTAACTATTTGTCAGTTATACATGATATATTCTTAGTTCTTCCAAAGCTCATAAGAATATCTTCACTATTGTCCAATGATCATCTTATGAATCATTCTGGTATATGCTCATAACATTTAGAGCATAGGACATTCTGGATATATACATATCATGGTATAATCGATCAAAATCTTCATGTGATTTTACTCACCAAGTGTTGAAACACTTGAATTTTGATACAATCCTTTCCATGCAGCAAGAACCTTTCTTGTTGTTTCCATATTGAACCCTTTCAATATCTCATATATGTATGTCTGGCACAACCATATTAGCGCCTTAATTTATCCATATAGATATTGATGCCTAATATTCCGGGTTTGCCCAAGTCTTTCACCGAAATCTTATTTTAATGAAATTCTTGACTTGTGTCAATACAAGATACATCATTTCCAATCAACAATATGTCCTCTACATAATGTATTAGAAATATGTCTCAGCGCTCCCACTTAATTTCTTGCAAATGCAAGCATCTTCATCATCTCTGATGAATTTAAACTCTTTTAACAGTTTCATCATGGTGAAGATTCCAACTCCGCTATGCTTACTTCAACTATTGAAGTTTACATGCCCTTTTAGCACCCTTTGAATTAACAAAACCCTTCGGACCATGTCATGTACATGTCCTAGGTTACCGTTCTATTAGAAGAACCTTGTTTTGTTTATTCAACTACCATATACCAAATTATATGTAGTGGTTGCTACATTAATCCGTCAAGACTATATATCGCTATGAAAGATCAAATCTTGTCATAGTCAACTCCTTGAACATTGTCGTAAACTTCTTTCCGACATGTCGACTATTTCATAGATGTTAAACATCCATGTCTTATTTCTTTATAGATCCAAACACGACCGATAGGCTTCACGCCTTTCCGGAGGGTCTTCCAAGTTCAGAAACTTGATTTCTCGTGTATGGATACTATCACGGATTCTATGACTTCTAGTCATTTTATGGAGTCAGGGCCCATCATCGCTTCTTTGCATGTAGTCGGTTCATCATTGTCAAAACAATAACGACTTGCTTATCAAATCTTACTATTTGATTCTTACCGACCCACACGGTTCTATAGGAACTCTAATCTCCGAGAGCACACATTTTGTAATCACGAGAGCCATGAGCATTGTGGCCGTCACCGGGACACTTTCAGGCGTTGCGCTACTTAGCACATATAGCTAAGGTTCAACAACCTTATCAAAGTTCTATTGTCCTCCCACTTAAGTTTTCACGAAAAGTTCCTTCTCAAGAAACTTGACGTTCCAAGCGACAAACTCTTTTGTCCTTGGTGTTATGGAGAAATTCCCAACAAATTCTTTGGGATAACCTACAAAGACGTGCTCATCCGACTTTGGTTGTAAACATTTTACTTATGCATAGCATACCAAAATTTAAGAAAAGACAATTCGGGTTTTATCCCAAACCATAACTCATATGGTGTCATTTCAATGGATCACGATGGTGCTCTTTTCAGTGTAAAAGCGGTAGTCTCTAAAGCTTCAATCCTTAAAACATAATGGCAGTTTTATAAATGATACCCTTGATCTTACCATGTCAAACATGGTTTGATTTTATCTCTCGAATATGCCATACTCCTATGGTTTATCGGGAAACACAAATCATGGAACAACTCCTCAAGTCTTAGGTGTTTTTTCTAAACATGTAACTCAAATATCTTCCTTTATGATCGAATCATAAACTCTTTATTTTCTTGTTACAATGATTTTCCACTTCATCTTAAAAGTCTTTGAACAATTTTCAAATGTTTCATACTTCTTCCTTGTTAAGTAAATATACAGATATATTCACTCAAATTTTCGGAGAAAGCATATGAAGCAAAAATATCCATCGCATATGGCTACACGTAATGGACTATGCACATCAGCATGCACAATTTCCAATAAGCTAGTCATCCGTTCCTCTCTGGCCTATGGACGGAGTTTCAATTATCTCGAGGAAAGTCTCACATGCGTCAATTGATCAAAATCAAAGACTCCAAAAATCCATCAACATGGAGTTTCTTCATGTTTTATTTCCAATATAATTTAAAACAGCGATGTCACTTCATAAGTGATCTTTTAATCATTTGTCTTGCGACATTTTAGCAATAATGTTTATGGTTGTGATTTCTCCCACTAGACTTGTAAAATTTCATCCATCCTTTATGGAATACGGTAATTTATTTGAACAACCATTGTTCTCGTAATACCGGAACAAAATAACAACTATTTAAACAAATCTCGAAGTCTTGGTTTGATGACAATGAAAAACACAATAACACTTTATTTGTTTTTGATGAACATCATCACTCATTCTCTTGGTAGTTACTTAGGCCATTGTAGTTCATGAATTGCGTTGTCCTGTATGACACTTCATACCAACCAATTCGGTACCCAATACCGGTATCCAATACCTAAGAACCACATTGTTTAACAAGCAAGGAATATAGCCATAACATGTATATCTTCTATATACCTAAGTTGGACATCTCCAACCTTTTATTTTCTGCCAAATATTTTATAGATTCTCTTTCAGCAATTCCTTTTCTTTTAAAAGAATCTATCAACATCAATAGTGGTGTCATCAACATGACACATGGTACAAAGCGTATATAGTCAAATACTAATACCTTTGGACTTGCACTTTGAAGTGGATCACCATAATCAAATGTTTGGTGTTCTTTCAAAAATCCATTCTTTAGTAATCTATTAGTGTAGTAAACATTTTATTTACATCTTCTATTCATCCTTATCATGACAACTTTCATGATCAAGCTACTATAGCCTATAAGGAAGAATCGTGAGTATAATATTAGTTCCCAAAACCTTTCTGGTAGATTCGGATGCCTAGCATCTCCATCCTTCACAAATTCTCATACAATATGAGAACATGTATTTTGCTAAATTATATTCTATCATAATGCAACCAAAAACATTGTTTCAGATATCACAATATCTTTCACACATGATGGTTTCTGAAACAATTTTTAGCTCCAATATAATCTTGATATTAAAACAACTTTTTGAATATCAATAATCATGGAGGCAAACATGATACTTTAGATACTAACATTGGAATTCTTACTCTTGATTTAATACTACTTATTAAACTTCATGGAGTAAATAGAGTTTGCTGAAAGTTTGTAATAGGACTTATAAACTTTAAATTGACATTCAAAACAATACGATACCAGTTCGTAAAGTAAATATCCAGAATTCTATAGTTCTATTATCTCAAATAAAAACTAAGCCTAAGGTAGAAAACGAATGCCAATGACTACAACAAACTATGCAAATTCACTTTGATTTAATTTATGACAAATTTGGTTCGACTAATCCAAATTAGAAATGAACTCCCACTCAAAAACGACATCCCTCGTGCCTTTTTGGTGATTACATGAACCAAATCCACTACACCAAGTCCGATCATCACGTGAGTTGATGTAGCTTCAAAGGCGAGCATCTATATGAGCATCATATCAACTATATGACTCATGCTTAACCTTTCGGTCCGTGTTCCGAGGCCATGTCTGTACATGCTAGGCTCGCCAAGTAAGAACCTTAGTACTTGCGTGTGTAAAACTGTCTTACACCCGTTTGTATGAAAGCGTAGATTCGAGTACACCCGATCATCACGTGATGTCTCGAAACACGATCCATAAAACAGTGCATACTTAAGGAAGAACACATTTTATATTGATATTTAAATGAGGGATCATCTTACAATGCTATAGAAAGCGCCAAACTAGCAGTATAAGATGCTAACATCTTATGTGTAAAGTGAGATGATATGGTCCATGCATTTGATCTCTATCATTTGCATCGTGGTATGATCTCTATCATTCCTTTGTGTGTAAGGCCAAGGTCTATGGAACTTACACGTTGAATGTGTTGTAAGAGTATCTGTCATACATCTACTTACAACAATACCATATCAAGACACTAGCCCAGCAACGATCTAAACTAGACGCCTCTAATTTATCAATTGCAAGTTTTACGTGGCTTAGGGCTTTCGGAGATAGAACCGTTCTTACCTACGAACATGAACCGCAACGAGGATAACCAAATTATTAGCAACTAATTGTAAATCAGATATTGACTATAGTAGGAGAGACAGACACCCGCCAGCCACTTATGCAAAACAAGTTGCATGTCAGTCATGGAACCGGTCTCATGTACGATGACATGTAAGGTTGGTCCGGGCCGCTTCATCCCACTATGCCACCAATATCCAAAATACATAGAAGATGCAATAACATGATCATCATCGCCCACATATCAACATATGTGTACTACCCGTGCTAAGCACCTATGCATAGATCAGGCTCTGATACCACTGTTGGGTCCACAACATAGAAAACAAAAAATTTCCTACGGTGTGAACTACACGCCAAGATCTATCTACTAGGTACAAAGCAACGGGTGGACATACATCCAACGAGAACTTACCCTCGTAGACCACGAGCTTTGTTAACGAGTAGGAACTCGTGGTTGATGTAGTCGTACACTTGCCGATCTCAAGATCGTGAGGAAGTCCAGCAAGACCGGCTCCAGCACGTCCATCAGATCCAACTCCATCAGCACCAAGTCCAGCACTGCAAAGCAGCGGTGCATCCGTGATCGCACACACGTCCGGTACCCCGACAACCTCCGTCCCTCGCTCCAGCAAAGCAGCGGAAGCAGCAACTCCTTTCTAGATAAAGCCACCGGGAACATGTATCTCGCTAATCCGAGACCATGGGGGAATAATACTAGAGGGGGAGAGAGATCCTTCACAAGGAGGTGTGTGTGAGAAGTGAGGAGGGGGTGGCCTTTTATAGGAGGAGGGGGGTGCCCCTCCTTCATGGCCGACGCGTGGAGGAGGTGACTCTTCACCTCCTCCATTCATGTGGTGGTAACTCCCTCCACATAAATTTGCCCCTTCACATTCTCTTTTAAAGTCTCCACTTTAAATGCATTAAATTTCTCCAAATTTAATGCTCTCTCATTTAATAAAACTCTTTTATTATTTTTATTCAGAATTTTGTTAATTACTTTAATTAACAAACATTCACATAAACCCCCCTGCAACATTTCAATATTACATGCAGAACCAATTTCAGCAATTTCACCCGAAACAGTTTCGGTGTCTATTGAAATAATTCTAGCGCTTTCTTAAATCTTTATCTGAAACATATTTGCTCCAAATGGTGTCGGTATCCCTTAAGTGTGTCACCCTACGGTTTGCGAATAATGCAGACATGATCGAGACCCCTCTCCGATCAATAATCAGCAGCAGGACCTGGAGATCTATACTGACTCCTACACATTCAATGATGACTTCTGTGATCGTGAGAACCTTTAACGCTAGTAACTAAATCCCTTTGTCCCGCGATATATTACATGTCCGAGATTCTATCATCGGTATCTCCATACCTAGTTTGATCTCGTTACCGACATGCACTCTTTTCTCGTTCCCGTGATATAACATTCTAGTGATCACATCACTTGCTTGCAAGCTATTTCAATGTGATATCACTGAGAGGGCCCAGAGTATATCTATCCGTCATCGGGATTGACAAATTCCACTCTTGATCCATGAGACTCAACATAACACCTTCGTAGCACTGAACCCATCTTTATAGTCACCCTGTTACGGTGTGACGTTTGATGTTATCAAGATACTCTTCCGGTGTTAGCAATTAACATGATCTCATGGTCTAAGGATAAAGATTACTTCGTATGATGTTATAGCAATATAAACATAATGACTTTGATCGTAATGCTATACTTCGGATGAATGTTCATCACATCATTCCACCAATGGTGTGACGTTGTTATTAACAACATCCAATGTCCATGATCAGGAAACCTTGATCATCTTGTTAATCAACAAGCTAGTCTATAAGAGAGGCATAACTAGGAACCCTTTTTGTTTATTAAACACACATGTATTGATGTTTCCGATCAATACAATTTTAGCATGTAAAATAAACATTTATCATAAACATGGAATAAGATAATAACCACTTTATTATTGCCTCTCGGGCATATTCCCTTCACTTCCATCAAAAAGCTTAATTCCCCAAGAGAACTCAAAAAGGAACCAACAAGAAGCAAATGCAAATAATGGCAGAAATCTGTCAAAATAGACCAGCAGGTAAAAACCAATTTTTTAGAAGACCTTCTGTTGCTCAAATCAAAAAGTGTTGAACTAACGAAAGTTAGATAACAACCTGGGGCAGAAGCACAAAAATTCACGCCTCAAAACGACATACAGAGATTTTACACGAATGTTTATGGTGGAGCACATAAATCTGTTTCGGGACAACAACTTTTCCAATCATTACTTCTCTCTCATTAGAGGTTACTCTTGGCACAAAAAGCAAATAAAAAGGATAAGGAGCGGTTATTACTAAAGTAATAGCTTCCAAGACTCATCTAAAACTTTTGGGTTATCTCCCAATAAGTACTTTTCTTTAACGCCTTTAAATTAGACATAAGAAGCAAGAAAAAGAATCAAGTGTTCTCAAATGAAGAAGCATTAAAACCAAATTTTGTTTTCGTAGGAGAGGCAAAAGAAATCTTCTCTCTCTTCTTAGTGAAGTGTTCTGTACCTTTCTTGTGTGGGAGTTGATATTTAATGGTGCCTTCTTTCATATCAATAATGGCACCAACAGTTCTAAGAAAAGGTCTTCCCAAAGTAATAGGACAAGAAGCATTGCATTCAACATCCAAAACATAGAAATCAACAGGGATATAGGCATTGTTAACCATAATAAGAACATCATTAATACTCCCCATGAGTTTCTTTTTATATCATCAAGTGGGACATTTAAATAACAATCTTCCAATGGTGGCAAATCAAGCATATCATAAATCCTTCTAGGCATAATGGAAACACTACTATCAAGATCACATAAAGCTTTAAAATCAAAATCATTCACTTTCATATTAATGATGGGTTCCCAACCATCTTCTTGTTTTATAGGAATAGAAGCTTTATGTTTCATCTTTTCTTCTTTAATTTTTATGAGAGCATCAGTAATGTGTTTTGTAAAGGCCATATTCATAGCATTAGCATTAGGACTTTTAGCAAGCTTTTGTAGGAACTTAATAACTTCAGAGATGTTGCAACCATCAAGATCAAAATCATAATTATCATCTAAAGTAGTAGAGCTATTACTAGCCTCAACACTTGTGGTAGTGATAGTAGAAATACTATTGTTTCTAGCAATTTCATCTTCTCTTTCCCACTTAGCATGGAGTTCGGCTAATAGTATAACATTTTCATCAATTCTAACTTGTATGGCATTAGTAGCAGCAAAGGGATTATCAATAGTTTCAGGTTTAGTAGCCATTTTATTCAAAGAAGATTGCGCTTCAGCCAATGATGTTATATTTTGTGACACCCCGGGATGAGAGTTAAACAAATCCAGACCTTAGCCTGACATAAGATTAACCTAGAGCTCGAGGATATCCAGTGAAGAATCGGTATCACAACAGTAACCCTGCGACACAAAAATTATTACAGCAAGCTCATAACTGAGCGAAGAACCAAATATTACAAGCAGAGGTCACTAACCACAACCATTAAACAACGGAAGGAGAATTATGCTATTAAGTATAGCAAACTTAACAAATGGCCTAAGAGGCCTCAAGCATAACGATGGCGTCCCAACCCATAGATTCCAGGCTGCCGGTCGTGAACCCCAAGCTACTCGTCGGTGTCGATGTCGTACCAAACTCATCTTTAGGGGAGCACTTACTCTGAAAGTATCAACAAAGCAAGGGTGAGTACAGGGTGTACTCCGCAAGACATGGCTGGTGGGGTTATTTTGCATAAAGCCATCTTTGTTTTGTAAAACAAGAGGGAGAAGAAGCTCGTCTACTCAGAATATTTTAAAAGGGTATAAGAGAGCGACATCTCCAAAGAATTGATCATCATCTTTCGATATCCACCAAAGTAATCCTCATCTCACAACTAGGATCACCCCCTCATACCCAAGAGGAAGCATCCTTAAGAACACATTGAAACCTCCAAGTTTTACGATTAGGTTCATGTTCTCTATGATCTTATAATTTGGTCACTAAGCGTTCATAACCGTGAACACGGCTTTTCGAAAAGATTTAACCCTGCAGGGGTGTACATATTTACCCACACATATCAACCGACTCTTAATGCCAGATCATTAGCCCTCTTCCTTGGAAGCCTAGCAGAGGGTGGTTGGCCACAACCTTTACCTTGCTTTCGCTGAGACCATGAGGCACGCCCTAAGGATGGTTCTGCCATAACAGGTCAAATCCCGAAGTCGGTCCCTAGAGATGTTGGTGAGGTTGGTTTACCAGGGGCTCCATCGACCCCAAGCAACCCCGACCATGCTTACCTACCTGTATGAATGCACCGCCTTCGAGAACAACCAGAATGCATATGCCGAATGGAACGCCCGAACTATGTGACTCATGGAATCTACTAGGCAAGTTAATCAGCGGAGGGGTTCCCAAGCCCCGTGTGGCTATACGCTTGTCTCGGTTCCAAAGGCAAGAACTCGGTTCCTAGTGGTGGCGAGCATGGGACTAGAAAAACCACATCCCACCGTGGCCTCCCATACAAGCCTTAGCATGTTTAACCTTAACCACTGATCTTACCTCATCAGTATACCTCGTTCTCCTATCATACTAGATTCTCTGCATTTGGTACATCATCTGGATGAACCAGCACTGGCAGTTATGCATGGCTAAGCAAGACACAGATAAAAGCTCTAGCAGTGCACACAAGCCAAACCTAGTTATGCTAGGAGCAGTGGATCAGGTAATATAAGCTTAAGGGAGTAATGCAACAGATAGGATACTCTATCTATCAATAAAATACCAAAATAGAATCATATGCAACATGGCAAGAATGAAATACTTTCGAAACCATAGGATTGTATAATGGCGGGGCTATGCTTGCCTTGTTTGTTGATACCCACATATAGATCTTCGGGAGCCTTGTACTTGACTTGATTACATTTGGTCAAGTATTGATCTTCGGTCTTCGATGGTGTCGATCTCAGTCTTCAATCTCGATCTCGATATCATATTCTACCGGGAAGAACCAAACACCAGAAAGAAAGGGGAACAACAATCAACACATGGCATCGATGCAATGCTCAAGCAAGGATGATGATATGACAAGTTTAATAGCATTGAAATGTAACCCCATAGCATGCTTGGCAATTTAAGCGGGATCCGAAGGGTCCAAACCCTAATATAGGAGAGACCCCGGAATCACCTGCGGGGGTTCATTCAGTTCTCTACTTAAATTTGTCTTGAAAGTTGTTGAACAATGCATGATTATGAGTCTATTGTAAAGATCCCATTTTTCTGAATATTTTGATATATTATACATATTTTTCTAAGTTATAAATAGTAACTTACTGAATTTATAAGATTTAAACCATTTTCTGGAATTATTAAACAATTAAAAGCTTTTATTGCATCAGCAAAGACGCAGGCTGACGTCACCAGAGGGGACAAGTTGTTTCTCACCGGGGCTTGGTCTACCCACTCTGACTGATGTGTGGGGCTAGGGCCACGTCGGGCTGCCACGCTGGCAGAGCTTGCTCGACGCCCACGTCAGGGCCACATGAGCGCCACCTCGGCGCCACATGGGCTCGCCGGAGGGCATGTCGACCAGCAGTGGTTAGTGGCGCTAGAGGGCTTGCTGGGATGCACGGAAGGGTGTGTTAGACGCATATCGGCGCGGCGGACCTAACCGTGGTGGCTCCGCTCCTATTTGGTAGCCGAAGCATCACCGGCGGCGAGCGTCTGTGGAGGCCAATGGCGGAGCTCGATGCGGGCACGATACAGAGAGGGAGGAAGGCAGAGGAGAGCACTAACATGCTCAGAGGATCACCTAGAATGCAGTGGAGATGTCGGCTAGGCCTGTCGAGGTCGGTGATGGCCGGAATTGTCCACAACGATGGTGGTCGGAGTTCGGGAAGGAGGTACCGATTGGGGCGCCTGAGAGCCTCCCGGCTTGCAATTCTTGTCGGGGAAGAACGAGGAGACATTGGCAGTCCTAGCGGTGGCCTCAGCGGAGCCTGGGGCGGCTGGAGACGGTGGGGACTGGCGGTTGCCGTCGAGCTAGGGTTCAGGGCAGAGGGGATCACGAGAGAGAGGACGAGAGGGAGAGCCAGAGGTACTGGAGAAGATAACCACGGCGCTGGGGGTCTTATCCCCTTCTAATGGGGTGGCGGCAGGCGCGAATCCTGGCGCAAAGGGCAACAACAGCGCCGGCGACACGCATCAGCTTCGCTGCGTCCTTCTGGCAGAGGAAGAAGAAAGAAGAAAGGGAGTGAAGAGGTACGAGCCAGGTGGGCTGGTTGGGCTGGCTGCAGGCGCGTGGGCGACAGGTAGAGAGAGGAGGGGGTTGGACTAGCTGGGCTGCTCGCCTGAGGCATCTGGCTCCATTTTTAGCCAAAATATTTCCCTGTTTCTGTTTTGTGTTTTCTCTTTGTATTTTCATTTGAAACTGTTTTGAACCATTTCAAAAATACCAGAGGCTTTTGCAAATATATGAAATAGTGTGGGGTCCCTTTATTCCATTTGGGCTCCGCATGTTTTTTGAGTTTTCATAAATATTCAAAACCTTTTGAATTCATTTTCAAAGAGGGAGGGGGAGGAAAATAGGGTTTAGGGTTTTGCTTTATTTCTTTTGCATGCAATTTAAAAGATGATGATCATGGATGCACAAATAAACCTAATTAAGGATTAACTAAAACTGGGGCGTTACAGCTCTATCCCCCTTATGAGAATCTTGACCCGAGATTCCACAGGTAGGAAGAAGGAAGAGACACAGGGTCACTCTAAGGATAAAAGGGAAACACACTAAACAACACACCGAGTATCTCATGGTCAACTCATGATGGAGTGTTCAGAACAACTCTGAGATGACAAGCATGAAACACATCAAGGTGACGGAGGAAACAAAAGGAGATAGGTTTCAAATTGATAGATAGCTGGTCTTCTCAAGGATTGAGACCATGAAGCTTTAGAAGAATTTAGGCTTCTGAAAAGGAAAGCTTACAACGGAAGAACATCACCACAGACTTCGAGAAATGAACCTCTATTAAATGGCTTAAGTAGAGCTTTCAGGGATACAGAGATACAGATAACCAAGCAGTTGAACTACTTTTGATATAGAAGGATCACTCTTCGTTCAACAGAAGGTTAAGACAAAAAGGTGTTTTGTGGAGAGGACTCACAAGAGTCACAAGGAACATGTAACAAGAGGGATTTATGATTACCAAAATCATAATCGCTCTTCGAACATGTTAGGGGAATCGAAGGAAACTCTTTCTTCATCCAGGTTATCAAAATCTTTGCCAAAGATCATGAAATCACTTTACACCACCAAGATGATTAAACAAGAAGATTCCCGATGACACGAGGAAAAAGAAACTTCATTCTCAGACTTCAATTACTTGGCACAACAGAGTGCTTGCCAACACAAAAGAGTCTAGAGGATCGACCGAGAGACATTTTAGAACACTACTTTAAATGTTCTCCTTGATGTTCGAGACACCAAACATCAAGTAAAAGTCAGACTTCGGAGACAAAGGAAACCATAAGCACAACTCCTATAATTAAATCATAGAAGATGCCTCGTGAAGAGTGGTTATTATTTGCTGATTCAAGAGAATTTGACAATAGGCTTTCCGACTAGTTGTGTCAACCATTACATCAATCATGTCGGACTTACATAAAAACCTATGTCAAAACCTTGAGGAACACCAACCATATATCTGCTTGAGATTCAGATTCGGTTAAGTGGAATGATACTTCAGACTCAGCATGTCCGAATAGATAGTTTGCAACATTTACCGTAAGGATAAAGTCACTAGATTCTCAAGACATGGACTATGGTGTTAAGCTCCAATAAATGGAACTATGTTGCTAGACCAATGTATTAGCAACTTGTCGAAAGGCAACTGCACCTACATGAAATACTTACAACAAAGTACACATGTGTCCTTGAAGAAACGGAAACAACTCTACTCGAATCCATGGCAACATCTTTCGGAAATTGCACATGAATTGGAGAAGGTTACTTCTAACTTCCAGAACACATACTTTGAGATAACACGAAGGAGGTTCTCAAAAGTTTTCCAACATTAATGCCAAATGTTTCATATGAATCTAGTCTAGCTTGGAGAAGATAAGGATGTCATCGATAGGCTCAACAACAAACTTATCGAGATACTCCAGAAAGATGGACTCATATGTTTTATGAACGAGGCAGAGTATTGGCCAGACCAAAGAACATGAATATGTACTCAAGTGAAACATCACAAGGAGCAGCATCATCAAGATAGTCCTTGGAACTGAGTTTGATTTGACGATAACCCAAATCAAATCAAAGGTGGGGGAAGATATCATTTCCACGAAGGAAACACTATCTTTCTTCAGCACAAACAACACTAAACATCCCTTTAAGAAGGAACTAAGTCGGGTAGAACTTTTGTCCTACAACTCTCCAAGTTGTTGTTTAAGCTCAACCAACTAGTTCAAGGGTATCCAGCACAGATCCTTGGAAACGGAAGCAGTTCAGAGAACTTGCTTGCTCAAGAACTTGACAACACAGTCATGTGGCAACATGGCGATACTTCGGGGAAGACATCCGAATATCATGAACCACCGATATGTCACTTAGTTCGAGAGGAAACTTGATTGATAAGGCAAGAAGACACAGTCTCAGAGCTTCAGCACAAGCCTAACCCTTTGACCGAAGAGAGTGTACCAGGGTATCGGACTTGGTAGCACACTCATTCTTCGCTTCGTGATAGGGTTAACCAATCATGCTAAGAATGACACAAATGTCCTTAAGGTTCAAAGCAATAAGAATTGCTAAGAATCTCAGATGGCTATATTATTACACACACATCATTCTAGAGCATGAATCTCAGAGGAAGGGTGGGTAAATAGGTGTAAGAGCATCACTTAATTAAGGGGTCATGAAACTCAGCACAACCTCTTAGTGTATAAGAATATGATACTCTAAGGTGGAACAGACAAAAGCTAATCATGCCTCTTAATCTGCGGATTACAATACTTTGACCTGGTCCTAGATATGACAAGGTATTGGAGTTTGTTTCTCCTGCCATCCCGAAATGGTTTGTCATGACGGACCACAAGAGTATCTTGCATCAGAAGACACCGATGCACATTTACTACTAGGCTACTAACTGGTAGACAAAGGTCGAAAACAACAAGGGGAAAGGAACATTCTCAGGATAGAATCCCGACATGTGGATGCATAGATTATCAATCTTCTAAAAACCAATGCATAGAAGGGAGAGTGTGGCAGAGTCACGAGTATCACGAGGAGTACTCTTATCGTGATATATTTGGTTCCATTAAAGAACAACTGTCATAGCTGGTGGTAGGGGAAGTCCTATGTTGCCGAAATTCAATCACGACAATAACCACAAGCTTGAAGGCTAGAATTGTAGTACCAGCCATCCCGAGGTAATGTTTGAACATTAACAACAGGGGACAATAGATTGGAACTTGGGTTAAAGATCAGCTTCATGTACGAGATTCACAACACTTGAATCCAGCACAATCCGGGATCTTTGGTTCAAGTCCAAGGGTTAAAACCCAAGAAATAAGTAACTACTACTTGAGTGACATAGAGTACACTTCAAGATAGTAATCACGAGGTAGCTTCCAAGAGAAGAAACAACTTCTGAAGTACCCAACAAACAAAAAGGAGGAACACGAGGTGAAAGGAAACCTCGAAGCCTAGAACAGAACATTATGGAACCATCAACACAATGTTGTGGGACCAAAAGATAGATCATGATGGAAAGTAATATCTTAGTTGAAGAAGAGCAAAGGGAAATAAGGAACACACAACACACACAACTCTAGAGAACTCTACACTAGGTCAACTGGTTGAGAAACGACATGCCCAAAAGGCACCTAAGATTTGAAAGACTAGGTGAGATTTCAAAATCAACACAAGGTAAGATTACCCAGATTTAGAGCGATACCAGATAAGGAGCAAAATAAACATACTAGAGTTTTCGCAAATACTTTTCATCTTTAAATTAGTTTTCACAAACACTAGACTTAACATCGACCAATAGCAAGGTTTTCCTACGGTCGGTACTGCTCTAATACCAAAAACTTTGACACCCCCGGGATCAGAGTTAAACAAATCCAGACCTTAACCTGACATAAGCTTAACCTAGAGCTCGAGGATATCCAGTGAAGAATTGGTAACACAACAGTAACCCTGCGACACAAAAATTATTACAGCAAGCTCATAATTGAGCAAAGAACCAAAATATTACAAGCATAGGTCACTGACCACAACCATCAAACAATGGAAGGAAAATTATGCTATTAAGTATAGCAAACTGAACAAATGGCCTAAGAGGCCTGAAGCATAACGATGACGTCCCAGCCCATAGATTCCAGGCTGCCGGCCGGGAACCCCAAGCTACTCGTCGATGTCGATGTCGTACCAAACTCATCTTCAGGGGAACACTTACTCTGAAAGTATCAACAAAGCAAGGGTGAGTACAGGGTGTACTTCGCAAGACTTATGGCTGGTGGGGTTATTTTGCATAAAGCCATCTTTGTTTTGTAAAACAAGAGGGAGAAGAAGCTCGTCTACTCAGAATATTTTAAAAGGGGATAAGAGAGCGACATCTACGAAGAATTGATCATCATCTTTCGATATCCACCAAAGTAATCCTCATCTCACAACTAGGATCACCCCTCATACCCAAGAGGAAGCATCCTTAAGCACACGTTGAAACCTCCAAGTTTTACGATTAGGTTCATGTGCTCTATGATCTTAGAATTCGGTCACCAAGCATTCATAACCGCGAACACGACTTTTCAAAAAGATTTAACCCTGTAGGGGTGTACAACTTTACCCACACGTACCAACCGACTCTTAATGCCAGATCATTATCCCTCTTCCTTGGAAGGCCGGCAGAGGGTGGTTGGCCACGACCTTTACCTTGCTTTCACCAAGACCATGAGTCACGTCGTAAGGATGCTTCCGCCGTAATGGGTCAAATCCCGAAGTTGGTCCCTAGAGATGTGGGCGAGGTTGGTTTACCAGGGGTTCCATCGACCCCAAGCAACCCCAGCCATGCTTACATACCTGTATGAATGCACCTCCTTCACCACCTTCGAGAACAACCAGAATGCATATGTCGAATGGAACGCCCGAACTATGTGACTCATGGAATCTACTAGGCAAGTTAATCAGCGGAGGGCTTCCCAAGCCCCGTGTGGCTGTACGATCGTCTCGGTTCCAAAGGCAAGAACTCGGTTCCTAGTGGTGGCGAGCATGGGACTAGAAAAACCACATCCCACCATGGCCTCCCATAGAAGCCTTAGCATGTTTAACCTTAACCACTGATCTTACCTCGTCAGTATACCTTGTTCTCCTATCATACTAGATTCTCTGCATTTGGTACATCATCTAGATGAACCAGCACTGATAGCTATGCATGGCTAAGCAAGACACAGATAAAAGCTCTAGCATTGCACACAAGCCAAACCTAGTTATGCTAGGAGCAGTGGATCAGGTAATATAAGCTCAAGGGAGTAATGCAACAGATAGGATACTCTATCTATCCATAAAATACCACAGTAGAATCATATGCAACATGGCAAGAATGAAATACTTTCGAAACCATAGGATTGTATAATGGCGGGGCTATGCTTGCCTTGTTTGTTGATACCCAGATATAGATCTTTGGGAGCCTTGTACTTGACTTGATTACATTTGGTCAAGTATTGATCTTCGGTCTTTGATGGTGTCGATCTCAGTCTTCAATCTAGATCTCGATATCATATTCTACCGGGAAGAACCAAACACCGGAAAGAAAGGGGAACAACAATCAACACATGGCATCGATGCAATGCTCAAGCAAGGATGATGATATGACAAGTTTAATAGCATTGAAATGTAACCCCATAGCATGCTTGGCAATTTAAGCGGGATCCAAAGGGTCGAAACCCTAATATAGGAGAGACCCCGGAATCACCTACCGAGGTTCATTCAGTTCTCTACTTAAACTTGTCTTGAAAGTTGTTGAACAATGCATGATTATGAGTCTATTGTAAACATCCCATTTTTCTAAACATTTTGATATATTATACATATTTTTCCGAGTATTTATAAGATTTAAACCATTTTCTGGAATTATTAAACAATTAAAAGCTTTTATTGCGTCAACAAAGACACAGGCTGACGTCACCAGAGGGGACATGTTGTTTCTCACTGAGGCTTGGGCTACCCACTCTGACTGATGTGTGGGGCCAGGGCCATGTCAGGCTGCCACGCTGGCAGAGCTTGCTCGACGCCCACGTCAGGGCCACATGAGCACCACCTCGGCGCCACATGGGCTCGCCGGAGGGCATGTCGGCCAGCAGTGGTTAGCGGCACTTGAGGGCTTGCTGGGACGCACGGAAGGGTGTGTTAGACGTATATCGGCGCGGCGGACCTAACCGTGGTGGCTCCGCTACTATTTGGTAGCCGGAGCATCACCGACGGTGAGCGTCTGTGGAGGCCCACGATGGAGCTCGGTGCGGGCACGATACAGAGAGGGAGGAAGGCAGAGGAGAGCACTAATATGCTCAGAGGCTCACCTAGAATGCAGTGGAGAGGTCGGCTAGGCCTGTCGAGGTCGGTGATGGCTGGAATCGTGCACATCGACGGTGGTCGGAGTTCGAGAAGGAGGTACCAATTGGGGCGCCTGAGAGCCTCCCGGCCTGCGATTCTTGTCGGGAAAGAACAAGGAGACATCGGCGGTCCTAGCGGTGGCCTCAGCGGAGCCTGGGGCGGCTGGAGACGGTGGGGACTGGCGGTTGCCGTCGAGCTAGGGTTCGGGGCAGAGGGGATCGCGAGGGAGAGGGCGAGAGGGAGAGCTAGAGGTACTGGAGAAGATATCCACGACGCTAGGGGTCTTATCCCCTTCTCCTGGGGCGGCGGTAGGCGCGAATCCTGGTGTCGTCGGATTGATGACAAGTACGCCATGAGGGGGTCCTCGAGGCATGCGGAAGAGAGGGGTGTGAGACGTACGGTGTTCCGGGACGGTGAGAAGACAAGTTTACCCAGGTTCGAATCCACCGGCTTTGGACAAATCCTACTCCTGCTAGCAATCCAGTAATACGGCAGAGCCGGAATATGGGTTACAAGGGTTCGCCTGTGTGAGTTGAGATTGTAGACTATGAGGGTAGGTTCCCTAAAGGCTCTCCCTAGGACGGCTTATATAGATATCTGGCCTAGGGTTTACAGGAGAGATCAGTCCAGCTACGACTAAGAGTTGGTTACAGAGTACATCTTGAACTACAAGTAACACTACGGGCCTAAGTCGGTAAGTCTTCTGGGCCTTCCCGTAGCCGGATTGGACTCCGTCTTTTCTCCCTGACTGGGCCGCCCATGAAGCAAAGCTCTAACCCGAAGTGGGTCACCCTGGTCAGTGAGGAACTGTGAGGATACCCGGAAAGTATATCCCCAATAGCAGCCCCCGAAAGTCTCCAAGATCCAAAGTCGGATTCATCATCGTCTAGCTTGATCTTCGGCTTGCAGAATCTTGAAGGGTTCCTAAAACTTCACAAAAAAAACGAGCCGGGTCTTAAAAAATAAGTCGGACCTATCAACATGTTACTCGGATTTCCCAGCTTGATTTTCAAACTAAGCCAGAACTTGGTCTCTGATGTCACCTGACACTAGTCATGGTCAAGTCACGTCATCTGACAAACATCCTGTCAGCACGACCATTGGTGGGTCCATCGTTCGGGGAAACGAGGCGCCGTTTGAATGCGTACACGGAGATCAAGGCGACGTAATCATTGCGTGGGTCCTTCCTAGTTCCTTCCATGACGTGTGGCAGTTACACAGTACCATTTGCACGAATCTTGGCGCGGTTAGGTAGATATAAGGGGTGAGGATTCTCCTTCTCCTCTCTTCACCTGTTCCCTTTGCCGTTTCTTCTCCTCCACATCTCCCTCGCGCATAGAGCTCCCCTGTTTCCCAAACTCCCAGCGCCGCCCATCTAAGGTCACCGGCGCACCGGAAGAATGGCTTCGTCTTCATCATTCGGCTTGGCTGCGGAAGCAGTGACGGCGGCGGCGGCAGCAGAGAAGGAAAGCTATCGTGGGGTTTGGATCTCCTGCTTGCTGGATGACGAGAAGCTCCACGGCGTGGAGACTGAAGGGCTCCTCCGTGCTAGCGACTGGCGGAGTGGTTCCGACGAAACCATCCCCAACCCGCGCGCCGGCGAGCGGGTACACTTCGGCACCCACCTCGACAGAGATTTATCTTTCCCTTCCTCGGAATTCTTTTCCTAGGTGATAGATCATTACGGTGTTCAGCTTCACCATCTTCCCCCCAACTTCATCTTAGAGATGAGCACCTATGCGACCTTGTGCGAGGGATTTCTCGGCATTAGGCCGAGTCTTACTTTATTCCGGTACTACTTCCATGTCCGGAGAAACTCTATCACTGCCGGTAATCCTTATATTACCGGTACAATTAGTTTTTCAGTTAGGCGTGAGCGTGCTTATCCTAAGATTCTAGCTAGTGATTCGGTCAAACAATGGCCAGCCACTTTCTTTTACCACAAGGATGTTCGTGCTCTCGGCAAAGCCACTGCTTTGCCGGCTTTCATCGACGGAGCCGCCATGCCTCAATTATCTTGGGACGAGGCTGCTCCGGCTCTCAGTGATGATCTGCTTCTCGCCAAGAGGCGGATTCAATATTTGATAAAACACAAAGGATTGAAGGGATCCGACTTGGTCCAATGTTGGGTATCACGCCGGATCCAACCCCTCCAACACCATGGAGACCGACTGATGCATTCCATCACGACATCCAAAAAGGATTCCCTTCGCATCATCCCTAGAGCCTATACATCGCAAGGTTATATAAGCCAGATTAAATGGCTGATAAGGGAGCGGATCGAGAGGAGGATCCCGGAGGTTTCTCTGGACATGCACACAGCAGAAAACCCTGCTGTGCCAGTAAGCTTTTAACAATAAACCTTTTTATGTGTTTCATCCTTTAAGTTATCTCGCAATACTAATATGTTTTCTTCTTTTCAGCTTGCCGACCTCCCCGAGTCAGAACTGGCTCCTATCGAGGGATATCCTCTGAAGTTTTCTCAGGAGGCGGAACTGGTCCCATTGCTGGACATTGTGCCTAGGAAGCGCAAGGCTCCGACAGTGGCCGTCGGCACAAAGGAAGTGCCCATCGTGAAGAGGTAACTTTCAACACAACTTTCGCCTTTGTACCTTACTCAAATTTTCTTCCGAGATGTAATATTTTCCATTCTATTATATTCTCAGAGCTAAGCAGCTCATCAAGGGCAAGGGGAAGGGAACTTCTTCGAAGCCCCTGCAACAGACGAAGCTGACCATAGCTTCTCCTGCCGTAGCTCCTTCGACTCCTGCCCCACAACCCTCTGCAACACCGGTGATTACTCCTTCGCCGGCTGTCGCAGAAGATCTGGCTCCTTCAACGGAGCCAGCGATCCTTGAATCACAGACTGACATCACCATGAGTGAGTTAGGTTTAGATAAGGGTGAACCCTCTTCGGGTAATGATCCCTCGGCAGAGACCTTCGCCGAGAACCTCCTTAACAATCCGGGGCTTGCCAAACTTGGCTTGTCCCGGAAATCTGGGAAGGAGATCCAGCGGCTGGCCCGGCAATGCTTGGAGAAGATAAATCTCTCTGCCGAAGAAGAAGCACAAGAGGCGGAAGACATCAAATACTCTAACCTTCTTGAACAAGTTTGCCTTCGCGATGAGGGACTTATAGCTGGTGTGCGTCCACCACCTCCGATTATTCCACTCACCCTCGCCGAGAAAGTTACCACCGAGGTGACCATGTGTGTGAGCAAACTCACACACGAACATCATGTAAGTCGGAATTCCAACTCACGTTTTTCTTTATTGTAATTTATATCATATCCCCTAGCCCCCAAGCATAAAGTAGGATATACAATCCGAGTTTATGCTTCCTTAAGATGCCAAAGAATGAACTAGTGTAGCCCCCAAGGCTCGTGCTGATATTAGTAACAATATTAGCCCGAGCCTTTAGTTGACTTCTGACCCTGGGTATTCTGACTTACAGAAAGTTAATTCATATAACCAAGATTTGTTGAAGAATATCTGCAACAAGCGGAGAGAGATCAGATCTCTCCGACTTGAAAATGCTGAGCTGAAGGTTTCCAAAGATGAGGCCAAAGGTAAACATTCCGAGACTCAAGCCTTGTCCTGTATTTTCATAGTCAAATATTTTTTTGCTGAACTATTGTTCTTTTGTCTTACAGCACTGGTAAAACAGTCCTGTGCTATGATGGAAGAGGCCGAGAACCTCAAAACCTTGGTGGTGGAGAACAAAGAACTTCGCCAAGAGTTGGATAAGCTCAAGGCGGATCATGAGAAGAGCATAGCTCAAGTTCTCGAATCCTCCTCCATGGCTACTGAAGAGCGTGATCATAAGATTGCGGCTCAAGATCAGAAAATCTCGGATCTCAATAATGAACTTTGTAGAGAGAAAGACCTTTCCGAGGCGCTCCGGGCTGAACTCCGGAGTCTTCAGGAAGAGAAGATCAAAGTTGACGACGTGATCTTCGGTATGTTCCATCTGTCTGACTTGTCTATTTTCTTCGACTTCTTTCAATGTCGGATTTTCTTTACCATTTTTGTGTTATGCAAATAGGTCCTCTGAACTTGACGGACTCCACCTCTGCCGAGCCTCGCACCCACCGGCTTACCCAAGTCGGTGATTTTCTTCATGACTTCCGCCAATCCATCGAGGAAATTGGCGAAGCTCTCAAGGTTCTGGATATGCATAGCATGTCCGACTTTCAGGTGCGGGACAAGGCGAAGGAGATGCCGCAACTTGTCCAGGATTGGAACATGTCCTACGCGCGATCCGCAGCGCAGAACGCTCTCACCATGGTCATGAGCCACCATGGAAGCATGGACATATGGCAAGTGACCAGAGGGTATTCTACAGTGGATGAAGATGGACAGGAGCAAGACATCAAGGTCATTATGGACTTCTGCGCCGGATATGGATGTCATGTAGCTGACTTGACCAGCTACGACACTCCCTTCTTCACCCGGGTGGACACTCCGCCTCCGCCTCCCGAAGAAGCAGGCGAAGTTTTCGACAATGACCACACCATGTCGGATGTGGACATCTCGGAACGATATCAAGGCGATGTATCCAGCGAGCCGGCAGCTCCTTCCTCTCCTCCTGCATCATAGATTACCAGAAACAAATGTATTATTCTAAGAAACATGATGGGTCTATAAATATGCAGTACTATAATTTTGCTAGTGCTAAGCTTTTGATCTATTTAGCACTTTTGGCTTTAAATTTTTGTGTGCCTGAAATGTTTACATAAGCACTTATACTTTTTCTTCTAGACTTATCATTTATCTGGCTTTACGCCTCGCCCCTTTCGTGAGTTGGCTAAACCTTCTGCACGGAAACTTCGCCGAGCAACGGAGCTCAATCGCTAAACCAGTTTAAACTCGGAAACAAAGCCGACTTCCAGTACCAACAATTCACTACGCGGAAAATACCCGCATCCGGCAATCAGACAAATAACCAAAGTACAGACTAGAAACTTTAGAGTTATACCCGAAGGTAGCATTTTTAGAATCGGAAATCTAAACCAGAACAAACATGAGCATAAAGTACTTTCAAGTATTCTGGGATTTTCTACTATGACATGATCATTTGGAAATAAGATGGTAAAAAACTTCTCAGAAAAAACTTGAGGCAACCAAGACTTTTATTTCTCACAGAGCATGTACATATGTATGGTTACAAAGAAGGATAAACTAAGAATAAAAGGGACGTAGCTGAGCAATATTCCATGATCTGTCTAACTCATCCGGATTTGTACTGCCTCCAGCTCTCTTTCTCTTCTTAGTAGCAGGTCTTTCTTTGACCGGCCTCATGTTAGTTAAGTAGTACGAACCATTGTGCAATACTCGACTAACTAAAAAGGGCCCTTCCCATACTAGGGAAAGTTTGTGCTTTATTTGTTGCACAATCCAGAGAACCAAATCACCTTTATTGAAAGATCTGTTTCTGACTCTCTGGCTATGGTACTTGCATAACTTCTGCTGATAGGCTGTTGATCTCATTTCAGCAACGACACGAACTTCTTCGACAAAGTCGAGATCATTTTGTCGATAAATCTCAGCATCTTCTTTGATATACATGGCCACTCTAGGAGAAGTATGAATTAAATCACTAGGAAGAACTGCTTCTGCGCCATAGACCAAGAAGAAAGGTGTGTATTCGGTTGACCTGTTCGGAGTCGTTCGTAAACTCCATATTACAGAGGGTAATTCCTCTGCCTAAGCCCCCGCATCACGTCGTAGTGGTGCTTCGAGTCTTGGTTTTATGCCTTGTAGGATTAAACCATTTGCTCTTTCAACTTGTCTGTTAGCCTGCGGATGTGCGACTGACGCAATGTCAAGCCAGATATTTTGTTTGTTGCAGAGTTCGGCCAATTCTCTCATAGAAAAATTACTCCCGTTGTCCGTGATAATGCTATGCAGATAATCATACCGGATTATAACATCCTCGACAAATCTTTTGGCTGTTGCTCCATCACAACTAGTGAAAGGTTTATCCTCAATCCATTTGGTGGATTTATCCACCATCACTAAGAGGTGAGTAAATCCACTTGGATCCCGTTTAAACGGTCCTACCATATCAAGCCCCCAGACCGCAAAAGGCCATGTTATAGGTATTGTTCGCAGCTGATCAGCCGGAACATGAGCTTGTTTGGCGTACTTTTGGCAGCCCTTGCACGTCTTGACTAATCGTTCGACATCTGCCTGAGCTGTAAGCCAGAAAAATCCGTGTCTAAAAGCTTTTGCCACTAAAGATTTGGCTGCAGCGTGGTGACCACACTCGCCTTCGTGGATTTCTTTTAAGATCTCCACTCCTTCTTCCGGAGATACGCAGCGCTGAAACCCCCCAGAAACACTCTGTTTATACAGCTCACCTTTAACTATAGTATAGGCTTTCGCTCGTCGGATAATCTGCCGGCTCAGAACCTCGTCTTTGGGTAATTTTCCATCTACCAGATAGTCCAGGTAGGGTTGAGTCCAGCTGGGAATTACAGCCAGGACTGCTATTAGAGGTGAGTCGGATTTGGTTGGATATTCCTCATCCACTCCCTTTATTGAGGGAACTTTGAGGTGCTCTAAAAAAGCGCCATCCGGGACCTCTTTCCGTGCAGAGCCTATCCGAGATAATGCATCTGCTTCCTCGTTTTCTGCTCAAGGGATGTGTTGAACCTCAAACCCTTCGAATGATTTAGATAAATCATCCATGACAGCTTTATATGCTGCCATGTGTTTATTTGCATTACAAATATCTGAAACTTGTTGAGCAACAAGATCCGAATCTCCATAACACATCAAACGTCGGATGCCGATATCCTTACCAATCCGGATTCCATGCAGCAGTGCTTCATACTCGGCAATATTATTTGTCGCTATGAAGTGGATCTGCAACACGTATAAAAGTTTATCTCCTTGGGGTGATTTGAGCACCACGCCAGCCCCCGAGCCCCCTCGAGCCTTAGACCCATCAAAGTAGAGGGTCCAATCTTCCGACTCAGGGAGGGTCATATTCTCCTTCATCTTTGTCCAATCAGCAACAAAGTCGGCAAGGATTTGGGATTTGATTGTTGTCCGGGGTTTATACTCAATATCAAAAGCTGAAAGCTCTATGCCCCATTTGGCGACGCGTCCTGTGGCGTCACTGTTGTTGATTATATCTCTCATGGGAGCTGTGCTCACCATGGTAATTGGATGCTCCTGGAAATAGTGTCGTAGCTTACGAGATGCTAGAAAAACACCGTAAGCTAACTTTTGATAGTGCGGATACCGCTGTTTTGATTATGTCAGGACCTCGCTGACAAAGTAGGTCGGACGCTGCACCAGGTGTTCCTGATTTTCCTCCGGTCTCTCCACCACCATGACGATACTAACGACTTTGTTTGTCGCAACAAGATAGAGCAACATCGGTTCCTATGGTTCCGGCACAGCAAGGATAGGAGCAGATGAGAGTACTTTCTTCAGGTCTTGTAGTGCAGCTTCAGCTTCGTCAGTCCACACAAAATCCTTGGTCTTTATCAGGAGTTTGTATAATGGTGTGGCTCTTTCACCAAGCCGGCTTACAAACCGACTGACTGCAGCGATGCAACCAGTTAGTCTTTGTACGTCCTTCAGGCGAGTTGGCCTGGAAATATTAAGTATAGCCTTGATTTTGTTCCGGTTCACCTCTATGCCTCTTTGAGACATGATGAAACCTAACAATTTTCCGGCTGGAATTCCAAAGAAGCATTTCTTCGGATTAAGCATGATGTTGTATTTTTGTAGATTGGCGAATGTTTCCTCCAAATCAGAAATCAGCGTTTCCTTCTTTTTGGACATCACCGCAATATCATCCACGTATGCATGTACATTGCGTCCGAGTTGGTCGTGGAGGCAACGTTGCATTGTGCGCTGGTAGGTAGCTCCTGCGTTCTTCAGCCCAAAAGGCATCATAACAAAATAGAAGGTTCGGAAGGGGGTTATGAATGAAGTTTTGACTTTTTCATATTCCTTCATCCGGATTTGGTGATAACCGGAATATGCGTCGAGAAAACAGAGGAGTTCCAGGCCTGCCGTAGAATCGATAACTTGATCAATCCTAGGCAGAGCGAACGGATCTTTTGGACAAGCCTTGTTCAAGGCAGTATAATCAACACACATCCTTAAATTAGTGGTGTCCTTTTTAGGGACCACTACAGGATTGGCCGACCACTCAGTGTGGATGACCTCTTCTATGAATCCGGCTAACTCGAGCCGTGCTAGTTCCTTAACTATTGCCTTACGCTTTTCATCGCCGAAACGTCATAAGGACTGTTTGACGGGTTTAGCATTCGGGTTTACATTTAAAGAGTGCTCGACAAGTTCCCTAGGTACTCCGGTCATGTCAGATGGCTGCCATGCGAAGATATCTTGATTTGCTTTGAGGAACTTGACGAGCGCGCCTTCCTATGTGCTATGTAGGCCTACGCCTATCTGGGTCACCTTGGAGGGGTCATCATCCTTCAACGGTGTTTTCTTCATCTCTTCTGATGCCTTGAACTCCGGATTCGGCTTTGTCACCTCCTTCTTTGTTTCGGGCATCTCGGACGGATCTATGCTCTTCTATATCTCCTGGTACTCCTGGGCGTGTAGCACGGCTTCAGCAAAGGCGGCATTTCCATCCTCGCACTCTCGTGCTTTCTTCGGGTCTCCCCTGATGGTGATTACGCTGTTGGGACCTAGAATTTTCATCATATTGTAAATGTAACACGGACGAGCCATAAAAGCCTAGTAAGCCGGATGTTCAAATATAGCGTGGTACGCGCTCTTGAACGGGACCACTTCGAAGGAAAGTGCCTCCGTCCGATAATTCTTTGGAGTTCCAAAGGTAACATCCAAAGTGATTTCTCCCAGGGAATTAGCTTGTCTTCCTGGGACAACTCCGTGAAAAATCACAGAGCTATGGTTCAACTGGGTCTCCGAGATCTTCATCCGGCGTAGCGTTTCGACATAGAGAATGTTGATACTGCTGCCACCGTCCATGAGGGTCTTGGAGAAACCATAATCGTCAATAAGTGGATTGACGATTAAGGCGTATTTTCCTCGCCTGTGTAGCTTAGGCGGATGATCAGGTCGGTCAAATGTGATTGCTAGTTCCGACCAATCCAGGTATTGGGGGACAGCCGGAACTATTGCGTTGAGCTCATGTAGAACTGCTTTCTTGACCTTTGCTGGTTGAGAACCGAGGAAGGTGACATAAGTGTCTTTTTTGGTCAGAAATTTTTTCTTCCCTACCGGCTTGGGATTTGAAGCATCGACTTCCTCCATGTCGGAATCTTCCTTGGTCTCTTTATCCTTTTCGGGATTCTTCTTTCCCTTTTTCCACTTCGCTCTGTAGCCAACGGTATCATATCTTTTGATGTCGTCATTGAAACGACACTCGGCGTTGGTGTGGGACGAGCCCCCATTGGCATCTAAGTGATGTACACATGGGTTATTGGCAATGTCATCCCAAGTGTAGGTTTTGCCTGGTTGCTGGTCTCCTCTACCTTGAACTCTCGAAGTCCCACGGCCACGCCCGCGGCCTCCATCGCGTCCTCCTCGTCCTCCAGACCCGAAAGTAGCAGTGACCACTGCCGTTTCTGCGTTGGGTTCTTCTTGCAAGGTATTCTTGCGCTTCTGAGCTTGTTGCTTTGGTTGTTTTTTTGACTGTGGCACAGCTAGGGCGTTGAGTAATCCCTCTGCGTCGTCATTAGTGTCTGCATACTTGCTCGCTATTTCTATCATCTCTCCCAAGTCAGTAACTTTGTCACACTTCAAGCGATGATGTAGTAAACAAATTGGGAGACCTGCAATGAAAGCTTCAATCGCAGTTTGATCATTTACTCCCTCACAGGAGTTCTTGGTGTCGATCCATCGTCCGAGGTAATCCCGACAAGTTTCTCCGGCCTTCTAGGTGCAATGTTGTAGGTCTCCGACCGTACAGGGCCTCCGATATGTGCCTTCGAAATTCCGAAAGAACGCACTTTGCATGTCATACCAGTTGTGGATGGTGTTCTCCGGAAGTTCATTAAGCCATGATCGTGCCGTCTTCCGCAACATGAGTGGGAGATATCAGGTTGCGACCAGGCTGTTTCTGCCTTTGGCGATGCAGCAAGCTTGGAAGAAATCCTATAGCCAGGTATCTAGCCGAGCAATGCCGTCGTAGGCTTGGATATGTCTTGAGATAGCAAATCCTTACGGGAATCTTGTAGCTCTGATGCATGGTCTGAAGCACTTTGGGCCCACGTAGATATCATCATTTTCGTAGCGCCGCGCCTCTATGTTGGAGTTGATCCTGTGCCTTGCGTCATTCGGGGATAGAGATCATCGCGAGTGTCGGCTGTGGCTGCGGTGCCTTGTAGCCGGACTTCGGCTTCTACCACCACCTCCTCCACCACGGTGCCCTCCATTGCCTCCCTAGGGGCGGTTGTGATGGCTACTTGGTGGAGAGGGTGGGGCAGCTGGGTTTTTTCCGGCTGATCGCCGGCCTCCGTCCGGAGCATCATTATTGCGGTTCCAGGGAGGGTCTTCATCGTGATGAGCCCCCTGCCGGCTTGTCCCAGCACGGTGTCCGTCGTTCCATCGTCCGTCATCCGGGCGGCTTTCATGTCTAGGAGGTGGCATCCTTTGTCGGTCTTCCTCCCGACGTTTCTCTTTATCATCGTCCCTGTGGTCCTTGGACTCTCGTCGGGGCGGGTTCCTCAGATTCAGTGCAGCAATTGCCTCTTGCTCCACAACTGGGTTAACATTACGCCATTCACAGGCAGCTTTGTGGTGCTGTCCTGAAGATCCGGTTCTCGAATAATTGTCTTCCCGGCGATCAGGGTGATGGTGCTGCTCTGGAATGCGCTGGGGTCTTACGTCATCCCATGCCGGATCTGTGCGACATTGGTCGGAATTAGAGACCAGTTTTTGACTTCCGGACATGGCGACTTTTTGCTGCTCTAGTCCCTTGTTGAGTAGTTTGATTCCCAACCGGATCTCCTCCGGGCCTAGATTAGCTGATAAAATTTCTCGTGCCGCCATGGTATTCTGTACTGGTGTTGGATACACCCAATCCCCTCTGCTATCTTTCCGAGGCTTCCCCATCTCTTCTCCGAAAAGGACGGCATAAATCTGCAGGACTTGGTTGTCATTGGTATGACGCTTCCTGGTCTTCTAGTATTGCCTGGAGTTGTACTTCTCCGCAGATGCTATGTGTTTCTTTTCCTCCTCAATGTTTTTGGCTTTATCGAGGAGTACTTGACGACGCGCTTCTAGGGCCTACGCCTCTCGTCCAGTTCTTCAGCAGTAAGTTCTACAGCTGTAGGAATAGGTGTGGTTAATGCAGCATCGATGAGTTTACGCGCACCTTCAGTGATCACGTGTCCATCCACCGACTCTTCTTTTTTGGGCTCTTCTGGGATAAGTGCTCCATCCGAGTCTTCCTCGTATTCCTCGGCAATCACCTCTTCTGCCAGAGGGTCTTTTGTCGGGGTCTTGTTTTTCTTGTTCTTCTTCTTTGCCTTCTTGGCAGCGCCGGTAGCAAAGATGGCTTTGGGTCCGTTTCCTGGAGTCAAGCTCTGATCGGTACTTTCGGACATATGGACCTCGGGATTATCTCCGACTTCCATATCATCCTGCGCTTTGGGAGAGTGTTCCCCGGATCCTTCATCCATGGCTTCTCCTTCCTCTGCAGCTTTGGAGTTATACTCCTCTTCATATTCCGCGAAGAACTTTCGGAAATCTGCTGATGTCATCGATTCATCTAAGGATGCGGGTACGTCGATGTTTGTTCCAATTGCCTCCAGCACAGAGTCGGTGTTGTCTCCAGCATCAGCAGAGCCGGATCCGGATCCCACATATCCGACAAAGTGCGACGCGTGCTTCCTGAGGTACCTGTGACTCTCGCGATCATCTTCGTCGAAACTTTTGATGGTCTCGAGAATTGCGTCTACGCCTGAGTTTTGCATTATCATACGTCGCAGCGTGTACCTTAGGAAAGGCCTGTCTGTCCCGGCGTCATCAGAGCCGGAATCAGTGTCGTTGATATGCTCCTCCTGGATTTCGACTTCAGCGGGTGGGTCGATCTGGGATTCGGCCTCTCCAAGGAGATCCACTCCAGATTCGACTTGGACCGCTTGGTCCTCTTCAGGCTCGGATTTCTCCACTATATCCGCAACTAGTGCAGGCTAGGTGGGATTAGAGTTTTCTGAGATCCGGAACTCTGCCGCTTCCACGGACAAAGGGGACCCAGAAGATTCTTCTGCCTCTATCATCACCGCTGGGGTGGGTGGGATAGGTTCAACAAAACTGATGTAAACATCGATCTCGCCAAAATACATGATGGTATAGGCAGTCACAGCCTCCCTAGCCAGGATTCAGGTCTCATCGAGAACGATGAGAGGGACGTCGCTGGCGTAGAGGATGCGACCAATGGAGATAGTCTCGCCGATTCCGATTCTTGCAGATTCTGCTCGGAACGCAGATCCAAAGCTCACTTGCCCCACGGTGGGCGCCAACTATCATCGGATTGATGACAAGTACGCCATGAGGGGGTCCTCGAGGCATGCGGAAGAGAGGGGTGTGAGACGTACGGTGTTCCAGGACGGTGAGCACACAAGTTTACCCAGGTTTGTATCCGCCGGCTTTGGACGGATCCTACTCCTGCTAGCAATCCAGTAATACGACAGAGCCAGAATATGGGTTACAAGGGTTCGCCTGTGCGAGTTGAGATTGTAGACTATGAGGGTAGGTGCCCTGAAGGCTCTCCCTAGGATGGCTTATATAGATATCCGGCCTAGGGTTTACAGGAGAGATCAGTCCGACTACGACTAAGAGTTGGTTACAAAGTACATCTTGAACTACAAGTAACACTACGGGCCTAAGTCGGTAAGTCTTCTGGGCCATCCCGTAGCCGGATTGGACTCCGTCTTTTCTCCCTGACTGGGCCGCCCGTGAAGCAAAGCTCTAACCCGAAGTGGGCCACCCTGGTCAGTGAGGAACTGTGAGGATACTCGGAAAGTATATCCCCAACACCTGGCGTAGAGGGCGACGGCGGCGCCGGCAACACGTAGCAGCTTCGTTGCCTCCTTCTTGCGGAGGAAGAAGAAAGAAGAAAGGGAGCAAAGAGGTACTTGCCAGGTGGGCTAGTTGGGCCGGCTGCGTCCGCGTGGGCGACAGGTAGAGAGAGGAGGGGGTTGGACTAGCTGGGCTCCTCGGCCTGAGGCATCTGGCTCCTTTTTTTAGTCGAAATATTTTTCCTTTTTCTGTTTTGTGTTTTCTCTTTGTATTTTCATTTGAAAATGTTATGAACCATTTCAAAAATACTAGAGGGTTTTGCAAATATATGAAATAGTGTGGGTCCCCTTTATTCCATTTGGGCTCCACATGTTTTTTGAGTTCTGATAAATATTCAAAACCTTTTGAATATATTTTCAAAGAGGGAGGGGAGAAAAATAGGGTTTAGGGTTTTGCTTTATTTCTTTTGCATGCAATTTAAAAGATGATGATCATGGATGCACAAACAAACCTAATTAAGGATTAACTAAAACTGGGACGTTACATATTTCTTTCAGCATTAGAGAGTTTTTCCTCAATAGTTTTATTGAAAGCAGTTTGTTTACTAATAAAATCTTTAAGCATAGCTTCAAGTTCAGAGGGAGCACTCCTATTATTGTTGTAGGAATTTCCATAAGCATTACCATTATTGGTAGGATACGGCCTATAGTTGTTGTTACCAAAATTATTCTTGTAGACATTGTTGCTAAAATTATTATTTCTTATAAAGTTCACATCAACTTGCTCTTCTTGAGCAATCAAAGAGGCTAAGGGAACATGATTTGGATCAATATGAGCTTTCCCATTAACAAGCATAGACATAATAACATCAATATTATCACTCAAGGAGGAGGTTTCCTCAACATAATTTACCTTCTTACCTTATGGAGCTCTTTCAGTATGCCATTCAGAATAGTTAACCATCATATTATCCAGAAGTTTTGTTGCAGCACCCAAAGTAATGGTCATAAAGGTACCTCCAGCAGCAGAATCCAATAGATTTCTTGAAGAATAGTTCAACCCTGCATAAAAGGTTTGGATAATCATCCAAGCAGTCAGTCCATGAGTGGTACAATTCTTTACCAAACATTTCATTCTTTCCCAAGCTTGAGCAAGATGTTCATTATCAAATTGTTTAAACTTCATTATTTCACTTCTCATAGATATGATCTTAGCAGGAGGATAGTATTTTCCAATGAAAGCATCTTTGCATTTAGTCCAAGAATCAATACTATTCCTAGTTAAGGAATTCAACCATTCTTTAGCTTTTCCTCTCAAAGAGAAAGGAAACAATTTAAGCTTAATAATATCTCCATCTATATCCCTATGCTTTTGCATCTCACAAAGTTCAACAAACTTATTTAGATGAGTAACAGCATCTTCATTACCAATACCAGAAAATTGTTTTCTCATAACAAGATTGAGTAAAGCAGGTTTAATTTCAAAGAAAGTAGCTTCAGGAACAGGTGGAGCAATAGGTGTGCACATGAAATCATTGTTGTTGGTGCTACTGAAGTCACACAAATTAGTGTTTTCAAGAGTAGTCATTTTTTTGTATTTTTAATAAAGAAAGCAAAGTAGTAAAACTATTTTTTTGTGTGTTTAAAGAAACAAGAAAACAAAGCAAAAATAAACTAAGCAAAACAAAAACAACAAAGTAAAGAGATTGGTTATGAGGGACTCCCCTTGTGAAGATGTCCTTGACTCCCCAGCAACGGCGCTAGAAAATATACTAGCTGACTCGTGTATTAACGAGTTCGTTGGGGAACCCCAAGAGGAAGGTATGATGAGCACAGCAGTGAGTTTTCCCTCAGTTATGAAACCAAGGTTTATCGAACCAGTAGGAGCAAGGAAACACCTCGAAGGTGTTGCTAGCTGGACTTTGGCAGGGCACACTACCGGCGCCAGCAGCAACGTGGAAACCTGCACAACACAACCATAGAACTTTGTCCCCAACTTATAGTGAGGTTGTCAATCTCACTAGTTTTGATGAAAACAAAGGATTAAATGTATTGTGTGGAAGAAAGTAATAGTTTGCAGAAAGTAAACAGAAAACAATAAACAGTTGTAAATTGATGGTAAAATAAAGGACCGGAGTCCATAGTTCACTAGTGGTGGCTCTCCTTAAGATAGATAACATGTTGGGTGAACAAATTACAGCGGGGCAATTACAAACATCGAGAAAGCAATACATGCATATACTAATCATCTTGACTCCTTTGAGATTTGATTGGGCATTACAACATTATACATAGACCGTAATCCAACTGCATCTATGACTAATAATCCACCTTCAGGTTATCATCCGAACCCCCTCCAGTATTAAGTTGCAAGCAACAGATAACTGCATTATGCATTGCGTGTAAAGTAAACAATAGATTGTTCTATGAACAAAGGATTGTTATTTTCTCCCTAGTAGCAACAACACATCTAGTACCTTAGAGATTTCTGTCACTTCCCTAGATTACTAGAGGCATTAACCCACTATCGAGCATAAATACTAACTCTTGGAGATGCTAGCATCTACTTGGCCAAGATAGCTACTAACAATGGAAAGCATGCAAGATCACAAATAACAAAGACATGATAGAATCAATAATCAATCTGAAATAGCATCTCAATATCCATTGGATCCCCGCAAACATAGCATGTATGATTACAAATAGATGATCTTGATCATGAACGGAGCTCACAAGATCTAAACATGATAGGACAAAGGAGGAGAACCAGCCATCTAGCTACTACATGGACCCGTAGTCCAAGGATGAACTACTCACGCATCACACCTGAGGCTTGCATGGTGATGAAGAAGGCCTCCGGGGTGAATTCCCCTCTCCGGCAGGGTGCCGGGAAGAGCTTCAGATCCCTCCCGATCTAGGGATGGATATGACAGCGGCTACAGACTCTTTCATGGAATTTTGATCGGGGTACTTAGGGTTTCTGTATCGGAGGCATCTTATAGGCGAAAGGGGAGGCTAAGGGGGTGCCTAGGGCGGCCAGACCACCCCTTGGCACGGGCCAGGCTTGGCCGCGCGGCCAGGTGGTGTGGCGCCCCCTGGCCCCTCTCCGTCTCGTATTCTGGCTCCGTGTCCCCCTTAGTGAAAAACTAACTTTGGCTTTTGTCCCGTCCAATTCCGAGAATATTCATTTTCTGACTTTCCTGGAACCAAAAATAGCAGAAAACAGGCAGCTCGCACTGTGGCTCTTGTTAATAGGTTGGTCCAAGAAAGTGTATAAAAAGTACTCCAAAGTGTGGATAAAACATAAGAAAGTAGATAAAAACCAAGCATGGAACATCAAAAATTATGGATACGTTAGCAACGTATCAATAGCCTCGAGGGCTACTCCTATCAGGAGCACTCATGTGCACCTAATAAAGGAAAAACAAAAAACCTCCTATCAGGAGAGGGTCTATGAGAAAAAATGAAAACATTAGAAAAATATATCTCGGATCGCATCCAAACGCGATAAAATTCTGAATGCCATGTTCAAAAACATGAAGGTAAGACCCCAGAATTCATCATGTGGGGCCTGGTAATTGCACAAGAATGCGCTCTGCTAGTAAACTATTCGTATCTATGATGCAAAGAAAAATCCCGACGGACGCGTTGGGTACCCGATAAAGTAGAACTAGGATTCAGTATTCGGTAAGACCTCAGCGGTTCGAACTAAATTATGCCAGTAATAAATTCCGAGTTCAGGCCTGGGGACTTGAATTTGATGTAGGACAATCTTGTTTTTGCCTAGGCACAATTAACTGATTCCCGATCCGTCGGATGCATCAGGCTTGTTGTACCAAATCCCTATGAAATCAAAAAACAAAGGAAAAGAACTGAACATATCTTTGAGACTCAACCTGAATCTATGATTCAAGTAGAGTCTCGGGGGCTACTGACATAGGTATGATTCTTGAGTACCTTTGATTTGCTACCCAGGCCTGAAGAAAGGTTTATGGCCCATGAAGAGTTAAGATGATAGCCCAAAAGGAGCAACCGACAAAGGTTGTAGTTGTATTAGGAAAGAAGAGAAAATACCGACATCGAGTTGGTATTGTAACCATGTATATGTAACCTATCTGAATATAGCTTCGAGACCCGGCCTATTACATATAGGACGGGAGAGGCTTAGGTGAAGATAACCGAACAATCCCCAAGCGATTTGTAATAGTGCAATTCACCAAATATTCATGCGACTTTGATTCCACTATCTCCTGACATCCGACGAAATCCCCAGCATTCTCTTTTTCGCGAAACCCTAAGTCCTTCTTCATGGACATTGCCGAGGTTACACCTCATCACATACCAAGACTGGGTTATCAAAAAGGTGCCACTCATGTTTCCCAAAGGGGAGCGTAGAGGAGTACATATCAAGACCAGGATTTGCCAGTCCATGTAATGAATAGATACATATGTGGCCATCTCGGTGATGTTGCATTAACGAAGCTTGCAAGCGTGTGACTGGGTCACAAAATGCAATGACATAGGAACAAGTAAACAAGTTCATCGATAACGAGATCGAACTAAGGTATGAAGATACCAAAGATCAAGTCTCGGATGAACTAGGTATCAAGTGGCAAAGGGAACGGGAAACAACTATTCACGGTTTGAGCGATAAGATTCGTGGAATGCACGGGGGTCATCATGGGCATCCAGGTCCCGCTGATGATCATTGATATGAGAGGATTATCAATCATGTCCAGAGTGTCCTCAAACCTAAGGATGTCACCCTTAAGGGTGGGGGCGCTTAGTGATAGATGAGGTACCGTTGGAGAAATAGAGAGAGAGAAACCGGAATAGTTCTAGGTAACATCCAATGGTGATCAGAGGGGGTGCAGAAGGAGTTCCGAAGTAAAGGAATATAATAATATGTGTATTTGAATGTTAATTGGAGAATTAATGTTAAATATATATTTTATTTTAGGGTTTCCTATTTTCGTGCCCTCGATTCATTAGTTGTACTCAGTTTTCCCCAGCCGCTTAGTTTTTCCTCACTTTTCCCCTCCCTCTATTCTGAAACCCTCACAAGTGCTCGGACGGGGGGATGCCGTCAGGTTAAAGGCTTGACAGCCTCATGATGACTAGTGGGATCGTGTCGGGAGGGTCGTGTGTTGAGCGTTACGTTACGTCGCCTCGACCGTTACATGCTGGAAGGTGGGGCCAGGATACACAATAGACCAACCATCCATCTCTCGCTGATTATGGGGGACGTGGTGTTGGACCATGTGGGGCGCGTTTGGTGGTTACGTGCACCCAGTCTCCTAAATTGGAAGTTTCCTGTTTTGTTATTTTTATGATTGGCCTTTTTAAGAGCGCCTTTTCCCCTCTCTCTTGCTAATAGTTGTGTTTTTTGCCTAAAAAGGTAGCAAATCTAGAGCAGCTTCGCTCTTTATTCATTGTTCCTTTTGGCCCTCGTTTTCCCCAATCTGGTAGCAAATCTAGAGCATCAAATCTAACCAACACCATCAGTAAATTCAGTAAACAGAGCAGATGTAGATAAAGCAGCTAATATAGGTTATATAGTACGGTACTTAACGAGGTTCGACAATTAGGATGCTCAGCAGCAGCGGACAGGTTTAATACAGACAAGACAAAAGAAGCTGCTTTACAGCAGCAGCAGCAGCATAAGATCAGTGGCCCCTCATGGCCTCTGCCTCCTCTCTCTGGTGCCTCCTCCACTTCTTGCTGCCCAATCCCTTAACCTTGGGCACCTTGGGCTTGATCGGGGGCATGCGACCTTCTCGATAGCCACCTTCTGGAGGTTGTGGAGGTGAAGGCTGAGCGCCTGGTGCTTGGATCTAAAGCTGTGGATGTTCATGGACTCGCCGCAGGTCCTCGTGTCCTTGGCATGCTTCACGAGGGAGTTGAAGTCCGTGACACGGAGCCTCCTGGCGGGGCAGAAGGGGCACCTGTAGATGTCGCCAGCGAAAAAGTTGTTGTACTGACCAGACTTCAGCCTCCTCAGCACATGATGAGTCTTGTGTCCTTGGACTCATTGTCGCTGCAGAAGTCGTTGCTATCCTCCTGTTAGAAAAAATAGTAGAGTGTAATAAGGACATGATTGAGATACTTTGATTATCGGGATTGATTATTTGCATAAATTAACCAATTGGGATCTCCTAATTATTCCCCAAATCTCAAACCAAATTGAATACTGATGCCAACTACGAACATGGGGGTTCAAATACGAACAGGGGGTTCATTGAAATACGAGATCTAATACAAGAGGATTAACTACTGTAAAAATACGAACAGCCGAACGCTAATAACATACGATCTAACATCCAACAATGGGAACGGGGAAAGAACAAGAGAAGGGGAGAAAACCCTGGTTACCTCCAACCATGGGTCGGTGATGCTGGTGTCATAGGGGTTCTCTGGCCTTATGTAATCAACCTCCTCGTAGGGGTCCTAGCCGAGCGGGATCTGCCCGAGACCGATGGGGGCCTCCTCGCCGATAGCTATAGCGGATGTAGGGACAGGGACGACGACTGCCTTCGATGCCTGGACGGGGGCCTGTATGGGGACAAGGGCCTTCTCGCCGTTGGCCTTGGAGGTGCCGATGGACACCGCCCCGTTCTTCTCCATCGCCGACGTGGTTGGGGTTTTCTTGGGGGTTTGTAGAAGGTGATGGGACAGTGGAGACGGTTGAGTGAGCGAGCGAGTGATGAGTGAGTGTGAGGAGGCCTCTGTTAAAGGAGATGGGAAGCAACGTTTCATTGCACCACCATGCACCGCGTAACTGCGTACGCTACTGCACCATGCACGGTCACACGTGTTCGCTACCGCCCCGTGCACCGCACACGTGTACCGTGAGTCACGTTTTTTCCCTCGTGTCTAACCCTGATGATTTAGTTGTGCTTAGTTTTTCCCTCGAGTGTAACACTAGCAGTTTGGTTATACTCAGTTTTTCCCTCCAGTACTAACACTTCTGTGTGCAATATACTTAGTTTTACCCTCCGGTGGCAAGTCAATAGAGAGTCAATGAATAGGTTTTAGCTATCTAATTGAGTTATTTTATGCACAACAAATTCAAAAAGAGCAAACATAGTGACATCTACCCATGGAGTCTTATTATATGACCTGCCACCATAAGAAATGTATATAAATCAAGTTTTAACCTAAATCATGACTTCTAAAATCACCTACTATCTATGAAGGTTCATGGCTTTCTACTCAAGCCTCTTCCCAAAACATCCCTCCCCAAAACATAGTTTGTCTAAATGAGGCAGTAATTGTCAAACTGGTGTATATTTGAATTCCAAATAGTTTTATATATGCCAAGATGTATTTTATTGTATAAAAGACATATTTTCCATTTTTTAAATCTTTTTATATTTTCTATTTGAATACCTTTGTCATTCTTGCCCTCGGTTTTGAAGTGCTACTCAGTTTTTCCCTTGGTTCTTAAGTTCTACTCAGTTTTCCCCTCTCTTAGTATCAATCTCTCGCACCTATGCTCATCTTCGCTACTACGCTCTGATTGGTTGAGACAGTTGTCACGCGGATCGTGCCCACCAACCATTGATCCTTTGTGATCTAGCGGACATGATAACCCCTATATCTGTCGGGGGTCACCCCTCTATCCATGCAAAATAACGAGTTTGCCACCGGTAATTTAACTCCATAAACAAATGAACTTGAATATAATTTGAAGGGAACGTGGTCAAAGGTGTATAATTTTTGCATTACATTCCACTCTATGAAAATGATAATCTCTCAAGATTTTCTTAGCACAATATTATCACGTATTAAGTGCAATTTCAAGGAGTTCAAATGTGTATAATTTTTGTATATGCAAGTTTATACCTTAAATTCCACTCTATGAAAATGGAGGGGAGAAAATGATAATCTCTCAAATTTTTGCTAGCACACCATTATCTCGTTATTAAGTGCGATTTCATAGTGTTCAACTGTTTAATTTTTTTGTATACACAAGTTTATGCTTTATATTTCACTCCATGGAAATGATAAATGATCAGGATTTTATTAGCACAACATTATTATGACCTAAGTGCGATTTCAAAGAGTCCAAAGGTGTATAATTTTTGTATATGCTAGTTTATGCATTACATTCCACTATATGAAAATGATAATATCTCAAGATTTTCTTAGCACAACATTATCACGTATTAAGTGCAATTTCAAAGAGTTCAAAGGTGTATAATTTTCGTATATGTAAATTTATGCATTATATTCCACTCTATGAAAATAATAATCTCTCAAGATTTTCTTAGGACAATATTATCACGTATTAAGTGTGATTTCAAAGAGTTCAAAGGTGTACAAACTTCGTATATGCAAGTTTATGCATTACATTCCACTCTATGAAAATGGGGGAGAAAATAACAATCTCTCAAAATTTTGTTAGCACATCATTATCACGTATTAAGTGCAATTTAAAAGTGTTCAGAGGTTTATAATTTTCACATATGCAAGTTTGTGCATTACATTCTACTCTATGAAAATGATAATCTCTCAAGATTTTCTTAGCACGACAGTATCACATATTAAGTGAGATTTCAAAGAGTTCAAAGGTGTATAATTTTCGTATACGCAAGTTTATGCATTATATTTCACTCCATGGAAATGATAAATGATCAGGATTTTATTAGCACAACATTATCATGCCCTAAGTGCGATTCAAAAGAGTTTAAAGGTGTATAATTTTCGTATATGCATTATATTTTACTATATGGAAATGAAGCTAGACAAAGGGCGCGGGCACGGGGCTAGCTCGGGGTCCCATCTTGCAATGCCAACCTGGGTAAGCTGTTGGTCTAGCGCTCACGTGGATAAGGTATGGGTCCGATGCTGATCTGGATAAGTTGAGAGAGGTGTCCACTACGGGAACCGACTGAACGCGGCCCCACTTGTCAGCATGTAATGACAAGGGTACACTATGGGACCCGACAGAACGCGTCCCTACTCATCGGCACGTAACAGTGAGGGTCCACTACGGGACCCGACTGAACGCGGCCCCACTTGTCAGCACGTAACAGCAAGGTTGACGGACGGCGAGTTTCAGACCATGTGAGAGTTTCGTACAAGGAGATAGGCAAAAGTGAGGAAAACTAAGCGGCTGGAGAAAACTGAGTACAACTAACGAACTGACAGTACGGAAATAGAAATCCCTTTATTTTATTATTAAAGGCAGCCCAATGCTAATGGGCCTCACCCGAAGGGGAGGCCCAAGGGGAAAGGCGCCTAGGGAGAAGGGGGCCAACCGGCCTAGGCTTAGTGGGCTGCCCAAGTGTGGCCCACCTAGGGCTGGCGGCTGCCCCTAGGTGGCCGGCGGGTGTGGGCATTAGTCCCACACCGCCTGACCCCTGGGTGGTGCGCCCCCTCCTACTATATATAGGGGTCTCCCCCTCCTCCTCCCCTTTGGAGGCATCCAATTCTCTCATTCTCTTTCTCATTTTCCTTTGAGGACTTCTCTGTAATATTGGGGAGGACTTCAAGGGATTTGAGTTCTCCACCTTCACACTACCGTCGTGTGATCTTCGGTCTGGCATCTTCTTATTTTGCTGCCTAGCTGGATCGGAGCCCGGGAGATGCCGCCCACACCAGACATGTGTAGTACTTCAGAGGCACCATACTTGGGGTGCTTGGAGCTGCTCGGCTTCATCAATATACGCCTTCCTGCATAAGGCGTGCCTCGGTCTTCAAAGGTATGAGTACCATCTCTCTCTTCCATTACTTATGTCTACATAGTATAGATCCTGGTATTAGTGTTTGCTTAGTTAGAATTTTTTTGTTTTCTCCTACAGAACCCTACACTTAACCCTTTTGGGCAAGTTCATGACTTCTAGCCTTCTTTGGCTCCGGTCTTAAACCTTTTGGGTAAGTTTATGACTTCTGGCCTTCTTTGGCTCTGGTCTTAACCCTTTAGGCAAGTTTATGACTTCTGGCCTTCTTTGGCTCTAGTCTTAACCCTTTTGGGTATGTTTACGACTTCTGGCCTTCTTTGGCTCTAGTCTTAACCCTTTTGGTAAGTTTATCACTTCTGGCCTTCTTTGGCTCTGGTCTTAACCCTTTTGGGTATGTTTATGACTTCTAGCCTTGTTTGGCTCTGGTCTTAACCCTTTTGGGCAAGTTTATGACTTCTGGCCTTCTTTGGCTCTGGTCTTAACCCTTTTGGGTAAGTTTATGATTTCTAGCCTTCTTTGGCTCTGGTCTTAACCATTGTTGGTAAGTTATGACTTCTGGCCTTCTTTGGCTCTGGTCTTAACCCTTTTGGGTAAGTTTATGACTTCTGGCCTTCTTTGGCTCTGGTCTTAACCCTTTTGGGTAAGTTTGTGACTTCTGGCCTGCTTTGGCTCTGGTCTTAACCCTTTTGGGTAAGTTTATGACTTCTGGCCTTCTTTAGCTCTGGTCCTAACCCTTTTGGGCAAGTTTATGACTTCTAGCCTTCTTTGGCTCTAATCTTAACCCTTTTGGGTAATTTTGCGACTCCTGGTCTTCTTTTGCTCTGGTCTTGACCCTTTTGGGTAAGTTTGTGACTTATGGCCTGCTTTGGCTCTAGCCTTAACCCTTTTGCGTAAGTTTATGACTTATGGCCTTCTTTGGCTCTGGTCTTAACCCTTTTGGGTAAGTTTATGACTTCTCGCCTTCTTTGGCTCTGGTCTTAACCCTTTTGGGTAAGTTCATGACTTCTGGCCTTCTTTGGCTCTGGTCTTAACCCTTTTGGGTAAGTTTGTGACTGCTGGCCTGCTTTGCCTCTGGTCTTAAACCTTTTGGGTAAGTTTATGACTTATGGCCTTCTTTGGCTCTAGTCCTAACCCTTTTGGGCAAGTTTATGACTTCTGGCCTTCTTTGGCTATGGTCTTAACCCTTTTGGGTAAGTTTGCGACTTCTGGCCTTCTTTGGCTCTAGTCTTAACCCTTTTGGGTAACTTTGTGACTTATGGCCTTCTTTGGCTCTAGTCTTATAGATTTCAATCTGAGTTATCCCATCCGAGATATAATTGCTGAGTTACATGACTCAAATATGACTCACGTCTCGGCTACGAGATACCTGGCTCACATCCGAGTTACATGACTTGAAACTTGAGTTTCTTGAATCACATCCGAGTTACATGACTCAAAACCGAGTTACTTGACTCAAATCTGAGTTACTAGTTAACTAGGAAAGCTGAGGTAAATCCGAGTTACAAGGTAACTAGGCGAGCTGTGGTAAATATGAGTTACAAGGTAACTAGGCGAGCTGAGGTAAATCCAAGTTACAAGGTAACTAGGCGAGCTGAGGTAAATCCTAGTTACCATTGCCGAGATATGATATGACCTTATGATATGTTGGCAAATTGCCATACATATGGATTCGAGATACATATCCGGGATATGCTTTTGAGATATGATACGAATTTATGATATGGTGGCAAACTGCCATGGATCCGAGATATAGATCCAAGATTGAGTATGATCAGTTCTAGCTATGCTAGCAAATTACCATCCGAGATATGGAATAACCTGGATAACTGATTCAAAAACCAATTCGAGGTACTAGATAACCTGGCAAGATGAGGTAAAAAAATGATCTGAGGTATAAGATAACCTGGCAAACTGAAGTAAATACCAATCCGAGTTAAATTTGAGTTACCAGGTAACCAGGTAAGCTGAGTTAAATCCGAGTTACAAGGTAACTAGGCAAGCTGAAGTAAATACCAATTTGGGTTAAGGATAATCTGGCAAGCTAAAGTAAATACACATCCGAGTTAGATCTGAGTTACAAGATAACCAGACAAGCTGAGTTAAATCTGAGTTACATGGTAACTAGGCAAGCTGAAGTAAATACCAAACTGAATTAAAACTGAGTTACAATGAGCCACTATGACTCGGTAAGTTTTCTTATAAACAACATACGAGACCAAAGCATGTCCTATGTCTTCTCTGAGTTAAAGCTCTATGCATGGAGACATCGAGTCCTCGAGATACTTTTTCTATCCTTAGGTGACTCAAAAGATACGTTGGCTAGTCCCCGAGTTGAGTTATATTTTTCCCGGGGTGAACAACTAAGTGATTGAGGATGATAGCCCCCGAGTGACATCCGGGGTTATCTCATGTGCGCGTTGGTTGAGTTACTTGATACTCACTGTACACTTGGTAAGGAGGTTGAGTTATGCTAGTTGAGTCACACTTGCTGAGTCAACTAATACTTACAATACTATTGGTGAAGAGGTTGAGGTTGAGGTTGAGTCCTCTCAACAAGGGAGGCTTGTATGCCAAATCCCCTGCTCTCTATAAGTTGAGGAAGAGGATGCAGAAGCTTTCGATCAATGATGAATCAGAGCTTGATGAAGACGTTCCCGTCTGGATGGGAACCCAACCAGTGCCTCTGATCAGCCCCACGGTGGGTGGCAAATGTCTTGGTGGTATCACGACATATGCCATCGGTAGGCTAAAGTTGGGGTCGATGGACACTGGAGGAATCCGAGGAGGGATGATGAAGTGAAGACCTCATATGGAAGAACTTAGAGAGACACGATATATCCAGGTTCGAGGCTCTCCTAGTGAGATAACACCTCTACTCCTGCATCTAATCTCATATAACTTGCCATGCTTGTGGCTACAATGGTGCTCCTTGAGTTGTACTCTTATGCCTGTAATGGAGAGGAAAGAGGAAGAAGAAACCATGCTCCTAGTGAGCAGAGGGAGAGGAGCCCCTTCGGGGGCCTCCTAGGCAACGATCCCCCTTGTACTCCTTATAAAGGGGAGCCCATGGGACAAGGTATGTCATCATAGGTACCGTCTATGAGCTGGCTTGTGGGTCCTTGCCTAGTAATCTTGTACTTTGGTGAGTCATCGGTCTTATCCCTTTGGCATATTCCTTAGCATCTTAGGAGATGCCCAACATATTCCCTAGCATCTCCCAAGATGCCTAGCATAATCCCTAGCATCTTGGACCAACGGTGCTAGTCTGAGCCAGGGGTGTCCCAAGACTAGCACCTGACGTAGGCTTGACTTGACTTGGAGCCGTGTCAATGTAGATGTCGAGGAAGTGTCAAAATGTGAACAAAGTGGTATCCAGAACGATGTAATTCGGCCTGGTGAAGTGAAATTTGGCCCTAGGGGAAGTAACTCGGCCTGGGGGTGAAATGGGGCCCAGGTGGGCGATGAATAGTGCCCAACCGAGTTACTCCTAGCCCAGCTGGGTCACCAGGTGATCCAGCCTAGGCAGAATAGCAATAGGGGAAGCCTAGCCGGACTACCCCTTGATTCGGCCTGGTAGAAGCTTTAGCCGGCCTACAGGCGTGTAAGGGCCCAGCCAGGTTAGAGGTGTAGTCGACTTGGTGGAGACCCGTGGTGGGCTGGCCGGGGTGAAGCAGTTGCCGACCCACCCGGGAAGTGGCTGCGTCAGGTCTACGTGGGAGAGGGCGTTGGCGTTGGTTCCCGCGGTGGGTTGGGTTACTCCTCAGCCGGCCCACCCGGGCGAAACGAAGTGAAGCTGGCGGGGTAGCCTCGCTCTGGCGGCGATGCTGTGCAGTCCCGCGGTGGGATCGGGAGAAGGCGTTGAGGAGCAGTGTTGTCACTAGAGCCCCGAGGTGGGCTGAATTACCCTTAGTCCGGCCCACCCGGGTGAAAATACCTCGGTCCAGCCGAGTTTTTACTTAATTCGGCCTGGACAAGTTGTACTAGCCTGGCAACGGATCCAACTAGGTCGAGGTTTCCATAACTCGACCCATGTTTATTTTTCTCCTCATTTTATCCATCTAATTGCTCTTGTACTCCTTTTTACATCTTTTATCTATAGAAGCTTTCTTCATATGACTAATCACGTTATTGAGTCTCTTTATACCTTAACTCTGGGGTACCCGGGGTAACACCCCCGACACAAGGCGCATCTTGTATAGGATGCGCCTCGAGTATTCTGGTACCACCTTTCCCACTTTTTGGCACATGGAGTTGGGCCCGCGGGTTCAGGTTTTAGGCCCACCTCAGTTACTAGAGGTGCATCTATGGGTCATGCGCCTCCAATATCCAAGGCGCATATGGGCATATGCGCATCCAGTATAGGGGCACCTACCACCACCGAGCCCACCCACCTTATTCGAGGTGCATATGCTCAATATGCGCCTTCAATATCCAAAAATACACAAGACGCATATGCACATGCGACTCTAGTATTAGGGCACCAACCACCACCGGGCCCACCCACCTTATTCGAGGCGCATCGGGTCCATATGTGCCTCGATTAGTTGAATTACTCAAGGCGCATATGGACCAGATGTGCCTTGAATAAGGGGAGGCAGCCAGATCTGGTTCGTACATGAAAAATAGAAGACGCACCCTTCACAAATGTGCCTCCATTATTCAAATATACAAGGCAGTGTGCCTTATATATTTAGTGGAGGCGCATATGGTTAGTACGTGCCTCCTATAAGCCTATCTCCTATAGGGTTTTTCCTAGTAGTGACTTAAGCATCGCTACAGGTGAGAAATTCTCGTTGTAGTCAACTTATTGAACTTGTCGGAACCCCTTCGCGATAAGCCGTGCTTTATAGACAGAAACATTTCCATCCATATCAGTTTATTAAATACCCATTTGCATTCTACAGGTCTTGCACCATCTGGCAGATAAACCAAGTTCCAATTTTCATCCATGGACTTTAACTCGGATTCAGATCCCACAATCGCTTCCCAATAAGTTGTCGGCTCATCACTGTCCAACAGTAACACATCAGCTACCATGACCGGCTCAACCTCTAAGGCTTTTGCCGACTCTCTACTGACCGGTTCTTCTCAAATTTCTTCGAGCTGCACTGTACTCCCACTGACTCCTCGACTGAGAAACTCTTTCTCAAGAAAGACACCATTCTGAGCGACAAACACTTTGCCCTCTTCTCGGTTGTAGAAGTAGTAACCCAAGGTTTCCTTCGGATACCCCAGGAAAATACACTTATCCGACTTGGCAGTAAGCTTGCCCGACTGAAGTCACTTGACAAATACTTTACAACCCCAAATCTTAAGAAAAGATAGGCTCGACTTCTTGCTAGTCCACATCTCATGCGGTGTCTTCTCTACCAACTTTGATGGTACTCTTGTTTAGTGTGAACGCTATAGTTTCTAGACAATAACCCCCAAATTATAAAGGTAGATCTGTTGGACTCATCATTGATTGTACCCTTGCTCCGTGTCCATCACCCGTCGCGCTTCATGGTCTATCGCTGGTCGTCGTCATGCTGCTCATGAGTAACACCATGACACATCACGGGTTCCGGTCCTAGGTGCTTTCGGTGTGCATGGCTGATAGCTATGAGTTTCGACATATTTTTGATGGTTATTATTGATGGTTTTCTTCTGGATTTGATCGTTTTCTAGATTTACCTAACGCTAATACTTCAGTAGCAAAGAAAAGTTGGTTTTTAATGTGTGTTTCAGGTTCTGAACATCAATAGAGGGTTTTAACAAGAGAAATACAATATTTAGGCGAAAACAAGCAAGTCTCTTTTTGGAAGCAATCAAGGAAGGCAGATAGAAGCTTTAACGAGCAACTATATAGCGGGAATATTTTCTGGCCGTATAGTTCCCGTCATATAGATGCCGCCGCCTCCGTCTTGTCAAAAGGGACAACTTTCGTGAAAAGGCCAGAGGATAAATCACAACACAACAGCCGCCATCCCATCCAGAAGGGAGAAAGAAGAGATCCGGAGAAGAAGGGGAAGACGTTCTTCATCTCGCTCCATGATCTTCGACCTCCTAGCCATCACACCCTCATAGCCATTACTTGTACTTGAGAGAGAGAGAGATCTTCACTTTGCAAGATTAGGGTTTGAGATTGTTTCTTCCTATCTTGAATTGTGTTGGATTATTTATTCTTATTGTGGATCTCCACAGTAATATCAATAAGAACTCCCTTTATTTAATTATATCAATGATGCTTTCTTCTCTCATGTGTGAGTAAGTTCCTTGAGCGTGGGAGATGTAAGGGATTGGTGAGATGTGATGTGCCTCCATATATTTTACATTAGTTTGTGATTGATTTTAATTACTATATTATGTGTGCTTGACTATCTGTGGGATGCCTAATGCTTGTTGTCCAATTAAGCATCCAGACAACATGATGCTTTGTTCTACATAGATATGATCTTGTTCGCTAGCAGACCAGCGACCCCCGAGTGACACGAGGATATTAATGGGAAACTAGTTTGACTCGAGGATCACGAGGAACCACTATGCTTATTGCATTAGTCCGATCCAAGAAGCTTAATTGCTAAGCAACTTGAAGGATCTTAATCATCTAGTGACTAACCATGGTTTTGGTAACAGACTAGTAGGATTATTGAAGTTGGGACGAAATCTACCAAGAGGAGTTCTGGCCAATTATGGGTTGCTCACCTACAGATATACTTATAAGATTATAATTGTTGCACTTACCATTTTTCCACCTCGCACAGTCACTATCACCATGAACTGTATCTCCTCGCACCTTCTTTGTCATCTGCAGAAAACCACAAACAATCAAATTGTTCTTTACTTTTATGCTTTTTATTCCTGAAGTTTACATTTTAGTTTTATTTAAATACATCCAGTTTAATCCAAATCTCATTCTTATTTCCACACTTGCAGCCAATTCACTCGAAGACCTGTGACAACTTTGAGTGTGACAGAGACTTCATTCATAAACACTTACCTTTGGGCTCCTTGTGGGATCGATATCTATACTTCGAACTAGCTACAAACGATATGTGCACTTGCAAACATCAATGGCCGTGGCCATGGTCGGGCTCATGGGCTCCTTTGCCACCGGGATCTTGTGGACTAACTACGTGTTCGTGCTGGTGGCTGCCCTTCTCTTCTACGTCGGCTCCAATCACTCGTTTTCTTCTCTGAGCTTGTGAAGAATTTGATCCAGGATGCACAAGTAGCACTTGAAAGATACCTCAAAATATTCAGAATCGGTCCAGCAATTCAGAATGTGAGCTAGAATATTTCCCGTCTAAACCTAGTACAACGATATCTCAAAGGTGTTCTCTTGGTCGAGAGAACAAAAGGAGGATTTCTCTCTTGCCACCTATCCTGGGTCGAGGTCCTGTTCATGGCGGGTGCGCCTCCACCCCCCCCCTATGGAGGACGAGGTCGGACTGTAGCGGACACGCGTCGCCTTCCACCCTGTGTTCTCCTACCCCACGCCCGACCCCTATTGGCATTTCATCCAGAGTTCCCTCGATAGCGCGTCACTTGGACTTCAGATCTAGAGTGACAAGGAGACTAACACTGGCGATCTTCGCGGATGGAGGCAAGGGAGAGGGGGCGTGCGGCGGCCCGCATCAGGGAGCCAATGCGTGTGGTGGAATGGACGACCGATGGAAGGGCACAACTCCGGTGCTCTCCAGCATTGTCCACCGGGGCTTGGCGTGGGGAGCCAGGAAAATGCATTCGAGAAAGGGGATGGCGGAGATCCAGTAGGTTCCCCCCACACTTCGATCTCTGTATTTGAACCTTCGGGACCATTGACATTAGAGGTGGGATCATCAAAGGGTCTCGAGGTGCTCCAAGGCCATCCTCGACATCGGAAGAAGAAATTGAGGAGCCTGAAGTTGATTTCCAAGGAGATGATGCTAGCACCATTGACTAATGTAGCGCGAACAGTGGGGATTCAGAAACCTATGCCAAACAGGAAGAGAGGGAGGCATCGAAGGGCAACCTCTCCTCTCTTTATGGCAGAGCAATCAGTGAGGCACCTCTTGTCGTGAATTGGGCTCTGATTCGAATGGAGCTAGATCTAACAAGGAAGGAGATGGCGGCAGCAGTGGCAATTTTGCAGTTGGGAACATAGGTGGAGGTGATAGTGTAGACTCTGAATTTGTTCTCAACTCAGCTACAGAGATGACACAGCTTGCAGGTTCAGGTTCAGTAGAGTTTTCTCCTTCAGCTGCGCGGGAAGATGGAGTAGTGGAAAGTGGGAGGAAAAGGTTCAAGCTATGGAGGGGACCGGGCTGTAGTGAGGTGCAGAAGGGGGTTGAGCAAAAGGAACTTGGTTTTTTGACCAACTCTGGAATATTCCTCCATAGCCTGGACGCACTAGGGACACGAGTCTACCATGCCCACAACCACCACCGTGGGCACCACCACCCTCGATCCCATACGCCGGGGACAGACTAAAAAAGCATCCTCGTGGATTAGGGTTCTCTCTCCCCTCCTCTTGGTAGCGGAAGAAACCACAGGTTTATAGTGATTAGGGGTAGAAGTTGTTGATTTCTCTGTAGATTTTCTAAGTGGGAGAGCTAAGTTGATGGCGGATCGAGGAAGAGGAAGAGGGAGGGGAAAAGCTGGGAATTCTGGTCAGGAGCCTTGGCATCAGCAGCAGTCTGGGCAATTTCAACAGATGCAGCAACAACAGCCTCTGTTCAAGTTTAGCCAGATGCAACCCTAATTTTACAATAATCAACCTCCGTTTGAGTTTCATCCAGGTAACACACCTCCCTAGGGTTTTCATGGACCTTTTCATGGATTCCCACCTCCTCAATTTGGGATGCACTCCAACTAGTGGGTTGCTCCCCACAATTATCCTCAATAGCAAGATCAGGGTAGTAGTGGTGAGTAGTCTGGTAAACAAAAGAATCCTCCAAAAGCAAAAAAGAAGATGGCTATGGCTCAGAAAGAACAACCTTCTGGCCAACTGACTCCCCCTCAGATGAGTTACATCAATGCTATTTGCATGAGTTGTGGAGAACAAGGACACCACCAGGATACATGTGACAAGCCTCAGAGGTGTTTCATATGTAAATCTCTGGTGCACTTTGTCAGGAATTGCCTAGTCAGGAAAAGGCCTAATCAAGTGGCCAAATACATTGGGAGTGCTGCTACTGTCATGGGATTTTACCATATTGAGGCTCTAGAGGTGACCATTAACCCAATTGCTTCTACCAAGAACTATGGAGTGGTGCTTGTGGAAGAAGGGGAAATATCTGAAGAGGAATTGGCTAATAATTTTTCAAAGATCTATAAGACCAACTGGCCTTGGCAGATAAGGGAGCTGGGATGCAGTGGTTCTTTCCTGGTGAAATTCCCTCCACACATCAATGTGGAACAGGTTATAGGATATCCCAAGTTTGCTTTGGTCAAAGAAGGTGTGTGGGTCAAGGTGGAAGCATGGAATGAAGACCTAGAACTAGTGGAAACCTTGTATAACATCTGGTTAAAGGTTACAGGTCTGCAGACCAAATGGTGTGAGTGGAATATCTTGGACCAAGCAATGTCAGTGTGTGGGATCCTGAAGGATGTAGATTGGCTCAGCATATTTAGGAATAATGCTAAGGAAGTGAGGGTTAAGATCAAGTGTAGAGATCCTAGTAAAGTACCTTCTAGTAGGCTCTTTGATTTCCATGGGAGTCTGTTCCAGTTGGGGTTTTCTGTGGATTTGGAGGCATGTATTGATGACTTCCAATAAGATGATCTCTTGGGTGATGATATTGTAGATAGGAATAAGAGAGGTGACCCTAATGGTGCTGGCCAGCAAGGGCACAATGAACATAGCAGGCAGGGAGATACGTCTGGAGGACAGGGTGGAGGTGCTAATGGATCTCCTGGAGGTACTCATGCTTCCACAGCTGGCCAGGTTGATAAAACTAGGTCCAGGGAGGCTGAGGGGATTAATCCTCCACTGTCACTGAGGTCTTCCAACTCCTGGTTCAAAAAGGCCTGGTTGATAAAGAAGGTGGTTTTGTGTGGGATAAATCACCTGTAGATTGTAAAGTGCAAACTAAAGTCCATGAGTTCTGGGATGAGGAAGAATATAGCTACATGTCATTGGATCAAAAGCTATGTTTGGTAGAAGATGACTAGGGAAAGATGCATGAGTTCCCACAACTGCCTGATGATATTATGCCCAGTTTTGATGAGATTGATGTCAGTGTTGGTGGCCCATGCCAGAGGATTCTTAAGAAGCAAAAGAAGTGGGGCCTTGTGCAACTAGTCAGACAAAGCAATAGGATTAACAGATCTCATAGTATCATTGAGAAAGCACAAGAGAGGAAGAAGGTGACTAATTTGGAGGTTCCCAAAGGGATGAAAGGTATAATGTCCCAAAACCCGTTCAAAATTCTTGATGATCATGAACTAGATGATATGACTTCTGTAATTGGTCTAGAAATTAATGATTTAGATCCCCTATCTAGTATAGTAGAAGAATTAGATCACACTAGTTTAGATAATGGTTTAAACTAGGAGAAAGTAGATAGTGTAGCTGACATTTGGACTGAAGTAGTTAGGAAATCTCAGGGCAAGCACCCCAGGAAAATGTCTAAATGTTAGTAGGATTCTAGAATAGTAGAAGTCTTTCTGCTGTAGGTAGGAAAAAGTACATAGATGAAAATTTAGTCCCTCTTAATCTAGACTATATTGGGTTTCAGGAAACTAAGAAGGATTCTTTTAGTAATTCCTTCCTGAAATCTATCTTAGGGAATATGAATTTTTCTTGGAATTTTCTCCCTTCTATTGGCACTGCTGGTGGGATCCTAGTAGGTGTTAACCTAGATCTTTTTGAGGTTCTCTCCTGGGAAATTAGGAGCTTCTCTATAAATGTGATAGTGAAAAATAGATTAGATGAGTTTGTGTGCAAAATCACAACTATTTATGGATCTGCATATGAGGATAGGAAGCAAGAGTTTATCTCTAAACTTCATGAACTCTTTCTTAATTGGCAGGGCCCTGCCATTATTGGGGGAGATTTCAACCTAGTTAGGTCTATTGCTGATAAAAGTAATCATAACATTGATCTTAGATGGGCTAACAAATTCAATGCCTAGATTGAGATATGGGCTTTGATGGAAATTGGCCTGGCCAATATATCTTTTACTTGGGGTAATAATCAGGAAGAGTAAATCATGAGTAGAATTGATAGAATTTTCTATACAACTAAATTTGACTCTCATTTTCCTTTGGCTCATGCTAGAGCTTTAGATAGAGTGGGGAGTGACCATACACCCATTATTTGGGATTCTAGGGAAGGACACTTTCCAAAGAAGAGTAGCTTTAAGTTTGAGAAATGGTGGCTTGCTAGAACTGATTTTAAAGATATTGTCATTAGAGCCTAGTCCTTGCAAGTGAATAGTGCTAATACAGTGGATGTTTGGTAAGCCAAAGTTAGATTATTTAGAAGGTTTGCTAAAGGATGGAATATGAATATAGAAGCAACCATTAGGAAAAGTAGGAAAGCTCTGATGGATGAGTATGATAATCTAGACATTAAATCAGAGAATAATGCCCTAACGGTTGAAGAGAGGGAGAGGTTCTCTTTCATTCTGCAGGAGATGAATAGTTATTGGGTCATGGAAGAAACTAAGGCTAGATAAAGATCTAGATATAGAATATTTTAGAGGGGGATAGGAGCACTGCCTACTTCCATGCAGTAGCTAATCAGAGAATAAGAAAGAAACTTATACATGTCTTGGATGGGCCTGATGGCCCGGTCACTAATATCAAAGATATGTTGAAAGTGGCCACTGACTATTACAAAGAGCTTTTTAGTTGGGAAGATAGGCCTAATATTAGGATTAGACAAGATTTCTTTTTTGATGAAGAACAAGTTAGTAGTAAGGAGAATGGGGCCCTTGGGGCCCCTTTTACTCTTGATGAGATTAAAGAGGCTGTGTTTTCCTCTTACTTTGATGGAGCACCTGGGCTTGATGGGCTCTCCTTTATGTTTTATCAATATTTTTGGGATGTTGTCTCTTTTGACCTGCTAAACACGTTTAATGCTTGACATAGAGATAACCTGGATATTTTTAGGATTAACTTTGCCATGGTCACTCTGATCCCTAAAGAAGAGGATGCTAGGACTATGAAAAAGTTTAGACCCATTAGTTTGTTAAATTGTTCCTTTAAGATCTTTACTAAAGTTCTAACTAATAGATTAGCTAGGGTTATTGATAGGCTTATTGATCACCAGCAATCTGCCTTTATTAGGGGTAGGTTTATCCTTGAAAGTGTGGTTACATCCCATGAGATCATACATGAGGTACATAGGAAAAAAGAACAAGGGATGATTTTAAGATTGATTATGAAAAATCCTATGATAGGGTTAACCTAGATTTCTTATATGAGTTGTTAGAGGACCTAGATTTCTTATATGAGTTGTTAGAGGCTAGAGGTTTTAGTCCCTTGTTTGTTAGACTGATTAGGCAGGTCACACAAGGAGGCTCTGTTGGTGTCAAGATTAATGATACTGAGAGTGACTTCTTTTTGACAAGTAAGGGCTTAAGACAAGGAGATCCTATTGCTCCTTTGCTGTTCAACCTCTGTGTAGATGTTTTCTCTAAGATGCTAGTTAAAGGGGCCAGGAATGGCCTGATTAGAGGGTTATGTCCTAATTTTGTGCCTAGGGGGGGGTAGCTTGTCTGCAATATGCAGATGACACCTTGCTCTTCCTAGAGCATGATGAGAGAGTAGCTATTAATTTTAAATGGATCCTGACTTGCTTTGAGGAGATCTCAGGCATGAGAATTAACTATCACAAAAGTGAGTTAATTCCCATTACTATGTCTTTAGAGGAACTTCAACCATACATTGATATCTTCCAATGTGTGGCTGGAGACTTTAGTGTCAAGTACCTGGGATCCCTCTTCACTATAGCAAACTAAGAAGAGAGGATCTACATCCCCTTATAGAGAGCATTATTAGAAGGATTACTAGCTGGAGAGGTAAACTGCCGTCCTCTGCTGCCAAAAGAGTGCTCATACAAGCCTGTTTAGCTAGTATTCCTATTTATCTCTTGTCCTTCTTTAAATTTCCAAAATGGGCCTTGAGCCTTATAGATTCTCAACTTGCCAATTTCTTTGGAATGATGAAGAAGGGAATCATAAGATCCACCTAGCCAATTGGCCCTCTGCGTGCATGAAAAAGGAAGCTGGAGGGCTGGGTATTCCCGATCTGCAGGATCTAAACCTATGCTTAAAAGGATCCTAGGTTAAAAGATACATCCAGAGGGAAGGCGCTTTGTGGAGAAGAATCATTGATGCTAAATATTCCACAAAGAACCCCAACATCTTGTGCTGTCAGGAAACACATCCTTCTACTTTTTGGAAAGGAGTGATGTGGGCAACTAGAGCTATTAAAGTAGGGTATAAATGGAAAGTTGGTAATGGTAGATATATAAGGTTTTGGGAAGATATCTGGTTTGGAAATTCACCTTTAGCTACCCAATTTTGGGATCTATATGTAATTTCCAATCAATAGACCCAAACCATTGCTGAACTTTGGGATGGAGTTCAGTTGAAGTGTGACTTCAGAAGAACTTTCTCTAAGGAGATGATGGTTCAATGGTTTGAGCTGGAAACTATTGCTAGGACTGTTGCTTTCTCAGATTCTGAAGATCAACTTATCTGGCGGTACGAAACTAATGGGGTTTAGTCTTCTAAATCTATGTATGCTCTACTGAATTTTAGAGGGGTAACACCCATCTATTTACTTGCTGTTTGGGATTTGAAAATCCCACCTAGGATTCAGGTTTTTCTCTGGCTATTTTCAAAAAAATAAAATTATGACTAGGGATAATCTGAGGGCTAGGGGTATGCCTAAACCTCTAGAATGTGAGCTATGCAAGGAAATAGAAATTGTTAAACACCTCCTGTTTGAATGCATTGTAGCTAGGCAGCTCTGGGAGAATGTGGCAGATGTTTTTAATATCCTTGTCAGTAACTTTGAATATGTTGCTTCAAAATGGCTTGCTAATAAAGGGTTTCTGCATTTTAATGTTGCTACTTCTGCAGTCCTCTGGGCTCTATGGAATAATAGAAATACCCTAGTCTTTAATAAAACTACTTGGATTAATATGAAGCAGGTATGGCGCCTGGTTCTACTCTATTTGAGGGACTAGAAACTCCCTTTCAAAGATTTGGAGGGGGGAGATCGAGCAATTTATGGCCAAGATGACGCAAAAGCTGAGAAGTCCACCGGCCCTCCCAGCGCCCTGAAGTGTCCGGACTTTGGGTAGATTTCTACATGGAAGACTACGGCTTCGTCGAGCTATGGGGGAGATCATCACTGGAGTTCCTTCAGGAGCATCCTGAGCAGAGTGGCTCTATCCATGTGGTGGTCTCAAAAAGTTAGGAGCAGTCTGGCTGGCTTGCACGTCTGTTCTCTTAGATCATGTCTTTTATTGGTTGCTTCTCTAGTAGTTAATAGTGTGGTCGCTTCTGAGCTTTTGCGATCGGCTAAATTTTCTATCTGTGCGGCAGTTAGATAGGCCGAGTGGTTAGTTGGAGTAGGTTTGGACCTGGTACTTTTATTTTCTCTGCTATTCTGACTTGGTAAGTTTCATTATGCTTACCGAAACTCATTATGCTTACCGGAACTGGGGAGAAAATCCATGTTAGTCAAAAAAAGTACCTCAAATATGACAGACCGGAGCAACATCAGCAAATCAGAGCATCCGAGCACGGCAATGGCGATGCGTACCAGATTCTCAGGAAGACGTGGATGTATCTGCTACTGCTCGGGATTCTTGCGGCCAGCGTCACATACCAAGCCAGACTTAACCCGCCAGGCGGCTTCCGGCAGAGCGATGCCGCCGATGGTCGCCACCACTACCTCGCCGGCGACCCGATCCTCCACTTCACGTATCCTCGGCGATACCTGGCCTTCTTCTACTACAGCACCACCGCCTTCATCGCGTCTCTGGTCATCCTCATCTTCCTCTTGAGCAACATATTCAGCAACCAGGGGATCAAGTACTGCGCGTTGCAGATCGCCATGATCCTGGATTTGTTTTGCCTCATCGGCGCCTACGTCGCCGGGAGCTGCCGGTAGGTGTCCGAATCCGTGTATATCTCGCTGCTCGCCGTTCCGGTGTTCCTCTACGTCAGCATCCATGTCGTGGTTTTCATGCTACAAGTGTTCCCGGCTTGGGCTGCATGGCGCCAAGAGTTGAGGGAGAAGATGGAACAATGCGCGCCCAGCTGGCTCAAGGAGGTGTTCGAGCACGCCGAGGAGGAAGAGGAGCGAACAATGGGAAAGAGGCACAAGCTTCTGCTCCTCCTTGTGTTTCTTGTTGCAAGCATCACCTACCAAGCCGGCATGATCCCGCCGGGCGACTTCTGGCAAGAGAGCAGGCCCGACGGCCATGTCACCGACCTGTGCTCAACGACAACCACCCACGCCGGTATAGGGTCTTCTTCTACTGCAACGCGACAGCCTTCGTGGCATCCCTCGCCGTCATCATGCTACTGGTGAACAGGAAGATCTCAACGAGAGGGATCGAGCAATTTATGGCCAAGATGACGCAAAAGCTGAGAAGTCCACTGGCCCTCCCAGCGCCCTGAAGTGTCCGGACTATGGGTGGATTTCTACGTGGAAGACTACGGCTTCGTCGAGCTATGGGGGGAGAGCATCACTTGAGTTCCTTCAGGAGCATCTGGAGCAGAGTGGCTCTATCCATGTGGTGGTCCCAAAAATTTAGGAGCAGTCTGGCTGGCTCGCGCGTCTGTTCTCTTAGATCATGTCTTTTGTTGGTTGCTTGTCTAGTAGTTAATAGTGTGGTCGCTTCTGAGCTTTTGCGATCGGCTAAATTTTCTATCTGTGCGGCAGTCAGATAGGCCGAGTGGTTAGTTGGAGTAGGTTTGGACCTGGTACTTTTATTTTCTCTGCTATTCTGACTCGGTAAGTTTCATTATGCTTACCGGAACTCATTATGCTTACCGGAACTAGGGAGAAAATCCCTATTAGTAAAAAAAAGTACCTCAAATATGACAGACCGGAGCAGCATCAGCAAATCAGAGCATCCGAGCACGGCAATGGCGATGCGTACCAGATTCTCAGGAAGTCACGGATGTATCTGCTACTGCTCGGGATTCTTGTGGCCAGCGTCACATACCAAGCCGGACTTAACCCGCCAGGCGGCTTCCGGCAGAGCGATGCCGCCGATGGTCGCCACCACTACCTCGCGGGCGACCCGATCCTCCACGTCACGTATCCCCGGCGGGCGATACCTGGCCTTCTTCTACTACAGCACCACGGCCTTCATCTCGTCTCTGGTCATCCTCATCTTCCTCTTGAGCAACATATTCAGCAACCAGGGGATCAAGTACTGCGAATTGCAGATCGCCATTATCCTGGATTTGTTTTGCCTCATCGGCGCCTACACCGCCGGGAGCTGTCGGTAGGTGTCCGAATCCGTGTATGTCTCGGTGCTCGCCGTTCCGGTGTTCCTCTACGTCGACATCCATGTCGTGGTTTTCATGCTACAAGTGTTCCCGGCTTGGGCTGCATGGCGCCAAGAGTTGAGGGAGAAGATGGAACAATGCGCGCCTAGCTGGCTCAAGGAGGTGTTCGATCACGCCGAGGAGGAAGAGGAGCGAACAATGGGAAAAAGGCGCAAGCTTCTGCTGCTCCTTGCATTTCTCCCGGCAAGCGTCACCTACCTAGCCAGCATGATCCCGTCGGGCGACTTCTGGCAAGAGAGCAGGCCCGGCAGCCATGTCGCCGGCGACCCTCTGCTCAATGACAACCACCTGCGCCGGTACAGGGTCTTCTTCTACTGCATCGCGACGGCCTTCATGGCATCCCTCGCCATCATCATGCTACTGGTGAACAGGAAGATCTCAACGAGAGGGATCGAGCAATTTATGGCCAAGATGACGCAAAAGCTGAGAAGTCCACTGGCCCTCCGAACGCCTTGAAGTGTCCGGACTTTGGGTGGATTTCTACGTGGAAGACTACGGCTTTGTCGAGCTATGGGGGGAGAGCATCACTGGAGTTCCTTCAGGAGCATCCGGAGCAGAGTGGCTCTATCCATGTGGTGGTCTCAAAAAGTTAGGAGCAGTCTGGCTGGCTTGCGCATCTGTTCTCTTAGATCATGTCTTTTATTGGTTGCTTCTCTAGTAGTTAATAGTGTGGTCGCTTCTGAGCTTTTGCGATCGGCTAATTTTTCTATCTGTGCGGCAGTCAGATAGGCCGAGTGGTTAGTTGGAGTAGGTTTGGACCTGGTACTTTTATTTTCTCTGCTATTCTGACTCGGTAAGTTTCATTATGCTTACCGGAACTCATTATGCTTACCGGAACTGGGGAGAAAATCCATGTTAGTAAAAAAAAGTACCTCAAATATGACAGACCGGAGCAGCATCAGCAAATCAGAGCATCCGAGCACGGCAATGGCGATGCATACCAGATTCTCAGGAAGTCACGGATGTATCTGCTACTGCTCGGGATTCTTGCGGCCAGCGTCACATACCAAGCCGGACTTAACCCGCCAGGCGGCTTCCGGCAGAGCGAAGCCGTCGATGGTCGCCACCACTACCTCGCCGGCGACCCGATCCTCCACATCACGTATCCCCGGCGATACCTGGCCTTCTTCTACTGCAGCACCACCGCCTTAATCTCCTCTCTGGTCATCCTCATCTTCCTCTTGAGCAACATATTCAGCAACCAGGAGATCAAGTACTGTGCGTTGCAGATCGCCATGATCCTGGATTTGTTTTGCCTCATCGGCGCCTACGCCGCCGGGAGCTGCCGGTAGGTGTCCGAATCCGTGTATGTCTCGGTGCTTGCCGTTCCGGTGTTCCTCTACGTCGGCATCCATGTCGTGGTTTTTATGCTACAAGTGTTCCCGGCTTGGGCTGCATGGCGCCAAGAGTTGAGGGAGAAGATGGAACAATGCGTGCCCAGCTGGCTCAAGGAGGTGTTCGAGCACGCCAAGGAGGAAGAGGAGCGAACAATGGGAAAGAGGCGCAAGCTTCTGCTGCTCCTTGCGTTTCTCGCGGGAAGCATCACCTACCAAGCCGGCATGATCCCGCCGGGCGAGTTCTGGCAAGAGAGCAGGCCCGGCGGCCATGTCGCCGGCGACCCTGTGCTCAACGACAACCACCCGCGCCGGTACAAGGTCTTCTTCTACTGCAACGCGACGGCCTTCGTGGCATCCCTCGCCGTCATCATGCTACTGGTGAACAGGAAGATCTCAACGAGAGGGATCGAGCAATTTATGGCCAAGATGACGCAAAAGCTGAGAAGTCCACTGGCCCTCCCAGCGCCCTGAAGTGTCCGGACTTTGGGTGGATTTCTACGTGGAAGACTACGGCTTCGTCGAGCTATGGAGGGAGAGCATCACTTGAGTTCCTTCAGGAGCATCCGGAGCAGAGTGGCTCTATCTATGTGGTGGTCTCAAAAAGTTAGGAGCAGTCTGGCTGGCTTGCGCGTCCGTTCTCTTAGATCATGTCTTTTGTTGGTTGCTTGTCTAGTAGTTAATAGTGTGGTCGCTTCTGAGCTTTTACGAACGACTAAATTTTCTATCTGTGCGGCAGTCAGATAGGCTGAGTGGTTAGTTGGAGTAGGTTTGGACCTGGTACTTTTATTTTCTCTGCTATTCTGATTCGGTAAGTTTCATTATGCTTACCAAACTCATTATGCTTACCGGAACTGGGGAGAAAATCCCTGTTAGTAAAAAAAAAAGTACCTCAAATATGACAGACCGGAGCAGCATCAGCAAATCAGAGCATCCGAGCACGACAATAACGATGCGTACCAGATTCTCAGAAAGTCGCGGATGTATCTGCTATTGCTCCGGATTCTTGCGGCCAACGTCACATACCAAGCCAGACTTAACCCGCCAGGCGGCTTCCGGCAGAGCGATGCCGCCGATGGTCGCCACCACTACCTCACCGGGGACCCGATTCTCCAGATCACGTATCCCCGGTGATACCTGGCCTTCTTCTACTGCAGCACCATCGCCGTCATCTCGTCTCTGGTCATCCTCATCTTCCTCTTGAGCAACATATTCAGCAACCAGGGGATCAAGTACTGCGCGTTGCAGATCGCCATGATCCTGGATTTGTTTTGCCTCATCGGCGCCTACACCGCCGGGAGCTGCCGATAGGTGTCCGTGAATGTCTTGGTGCTCGCCGTTCCGGTGTTCCTCTACGTCGGTATCCATGTCATGGTTTTCATGTTACAAGTGTTCCCGGCTTGGGCTGCATGGCGCCAAGAGTTAAGGGAGAAGATGGAACAATGCGCGTCCAGCTGGCTCAAGGAGGTGTTCGAGCACGCCGAGGAGGAAGAGGAGCGAACAATGGGAAAGAGGCGCAAGCTTCTGCTGCTCCTTGCGTTTCTCACGGCAAGCATCACCTACCAAGACGGCATGATCCCGCCGGGCGACTTCTGGCAAGAGAGCAGGCCCGGTGGCCATGTCGCCGGCGACCCTGTGCTCAACGACAACCACCCGCGCGGTACAGGGTCTTCTTCTACTGCAACGCGACGGCCTTCGTGGCATCCCGGTGAACAGGAAGATCTCAACGAGAGGGATACGGTGCCACGCTGCGGGCTTGCGTGATCCTTGACCTTGTCGGGCTCATGGGCGCCTTCGCCGCCGGGAGCTGCCGGGGGGTGTTGACCTCGATCTACGTCCTCGTGCTAATATTCGCAGTTCTGCTCTGCATCGCGCTCCAGGCCGCGCTGGTCTTTTTCGATACTGCGCGCCGTTACGCGAAGAGGTTCATGTCAAAGATCGGCGCCGTCGAGGACGACGCGGATGATGGCGGCCTGCAGAGCACGGCAGCCGGCGCCCAACAGGCGCGCGATTGTTGGGACGAGAAGTTGCCCAGATACCTGCTGCTGGCCGCTGGGATCGCGGCTGCCGTAACATACCATGCCGCGATGAGCCCGCCCGGCGGCCTCTGGGCTGACGGCCAGACTAACCACGTCTCCGGCGACCCCGTTCTGGAGAGCATCTACCCACGCCGGTACAAGGTCTTCTTCTACTGCAACGCGACGTCCTTCATAGCGTCCCTGGCCGTCATGATCCTCCTCCTGATCAAGAGGGTGAGCAACACTCCGCCGGTACTGTCAGCGCTGCACGCCGCCATGATCCTGGACCTGTTTGGCCTCATGGGCGCGTACGCTGCCGGGAGCTGCAGGAGCGTGAGGACGTCCGTGTACATCTTGGCCCTGGTCGTCGGGGTCTCAGTGTACATTGCTGTGATCATCATGGTGTCCATCGGCGTCGCGCGGTGGCTGAGAAGGGCCATGGACGAACTGGCGGAGCGAGTGTCGCGGTGCTTCTCGCTGCATGATTTGTAGAGTCTCCTGGCGCCATGGATTTGGTGGAAGAATTTTGTTTCTAGCATAGTACTACTTGTTAGCACTCGTGTATTCTCTGCAGTTTCTGAAATTCTGTTGGGATCCAATAATGCAGTTTCTGAAATTTTGTTGCAATCCAAAATTCAGTTTCTAAGAATTTGATGTATCCCAAATGCAGTTTATGCTGTCATCGTGCCATAATTTTATAATTAATTTAGGTAAATGGGTTAAAAAAAACTAGGTAAATATATAGTTAAATTGATCCTATGAACAAAGTGTAACTCTTTGGAAGGATAGGAAAATAAGTAAGTAATGGTTACACAAAACAATAATCTCTGTTACTATATCCTTTTCATACCAATTGGCATGAATACAGTTATCCTACATCTAATAATTACAAAAGTAAAGAGAAGATTTGGAAAACGTACAAAATCTATAGACACATACTAGTAGAAGAAATCGCTGCGATATTTGCGTGCTGTCGTCTACAACTGAAAGAATCAATGATTTTATCTACGAAAGAATACTGGATGGTGGGCAAAGAACAATCACCAGACAACTGTTAAGGTCTGCTCTCTTTAGTCAACTTGGTGTTCCCTTTTCTGTCAATTGGAGTAACTACTGTACATCATCTGCGAAAGCCCTGTAAATGAAGTCCCGGAACCGCTTGCAGTACTGCTTCGGGTCAACCGCTGATATGGAGTTGGGATCATACTGCATGGATTTGTAGGCATGCTCGAGCTTCTTGCTGATATCATAGTCTTGCAGGATGTCAATGATCCCGAAGAACAGGATCACATCCTGGAACTCGCCTGTGGGCTCACCGATGAGCTGCGATTCACTTTCAGGATTTTTCACTATGTTCTCCACCCTCGAGTGCATGCAAATCCCTAGTTTATCTGGTGCTTTTCTGCACAAATCACAAATAATGTTGCCCTCAGAGGTCAATGTTTTTCAATATCAAGATGAAGAAAGAAAAACTGTATGTAAGGCATCATGTGATACGTCAAAGCTTCTTCAATGGAATCATGTCTGATTGTATTGCATTGATACTAACCCAACGGATACATGTGTTAGGTTGCTCTCCAGGCAATACTTTTAGTAGCAAATAACAGTACCTTTTCTGTTCATCATCAGTGGCAGCAGTAGGTGTCCCATTTTCAGCATTGCTGCTGTCTGTAACCAGAAAGAAGAAGAAATTTTCAGCCTCATCGCTTCAAATGTATCTATGAATAGTTCTACAATTGCAAATATTTGTAAGAAGCGTTTTTTCGAAAAAATATAAGAGGCATTCATGGGGCAACATATCTTTGCATCGATCTTTGAAGTGAACGCCCACCAAAAGACTGTAATCCATGATCCTCTCCTGCTCCAGCAACTCGCAATCTCTATCTACTTGCCTGGCAAGAAACATAAATCATGAGCATAATAGTTGCTTGGGTCTCTTCAATTACAGTTGTGATTCTTCTGACATGTTTAAGAACCTCCCATGGGACAGCTTTGCATTCAGACATCAAAACATGCTTTTATAAAGATTTATAATACATGCAAGTACCAGCGTCAACTAGTAAGCAGATGAGAGGAACCATAATATGCAATTTGGAAGATGGGAGACGTACTTGCAGAAGTCCTGGAACCAGGATCCTCCTAACCGAAAAACGAAATTGAGATCAAGGTCCTTGAGCGTGGTGGTCTCGTCAATTTGGTCAAGGGGTTTGTCTGTCATCCGACCAAGCGAAGATCCTTTCAAGTCGAAGCGCCGATGGATTGAGTATTGAGAACAGAATAGATTCCCCATTATAACGAACCGGACCTGAATTACATAGCAACAAAATCTCAGCCATCATCTTTGATCCTAATACACTGAATTTCAAATACTCCCTCCGTCCTGAAAAGGATGTCGCAAATTTGTCAAAATTCGGATGTATCTATATACTAAACAGTGTCTAGATACATCCAAATCTAGACAAATCCACGACATCTTTTTCAGGACAGAGGGAGTAGTATCCTAACCTTTTTCTGAATAGCCCCTGTGATTTTAACACAGTGCAGACCAAAGAACTTAGTTATTAGCGTATGGTCATAAGCACGGACGTGTTTATAATAGGCTGGAAGCATCCGAAGAAGCACCTGTCGATGATCGAAACCACGACCCATATCAGACTTAAACTTCCATGCATAGCTAAGGTGAAGAAGGGAACAATACCTTAACTTCTGCTTTCTTCATTGTTTTGATCATATACTTGTCATCATTGGTGAGGTAAAAGAAACTTCCACTTTTACCGGGTGACGATAGTTCCAGGAGTGCATCATCCCCACATATCGAGATCATGTAATCCGCAGGGTCGACGTCGAAGAGCTTGCGCAATGTCCTGGATCGAAGAACACGGAAGAACAAATTAGCCCCGTTCTGGAGACTCACGGAAGCAATACGAGAGACAAAATGCAGACCTGAAAACCAATGGGCAGTAGTCCTTCCACCGGAAATCACACGATTGGTGAGGCGGTGTATGCTTGGATCCTTCCGGAGGAAATCTTGTCCACACCTTCTCTTTAGGGTCAAATGCTGATGATTTGAGATCCAGTGTGGTAGGTGCTGACTGCCGTCCCACAGCATGCCTGCGCACCAAGAGAAAATCAATGGCAGTCAAATTAATGAAATCATCAGATAGCAAGTTAGAAAAGAAATTGATGGCAGTGGTTGACCAAGAAGAAGAAGAAAAGCAAGAGACCTGATGCCCAGCTGCAAGTTGAGCATGAGCTCGTAGTTCCTATGCCCCTTGGATATGGTCTCCCCCTGCTTCTTCCCTGGCTTTTTGATGCCGGAGAGCGTCCGCGACCATGCCCTGTCTGCCCGAGTACTAGCATCCTCGCCGCCCTCATCCCCCAGAGCGAGACCCTCGAGGTCCGACACGCTGCTCCGCCGGCGCATGCTCGACACCCTCCCTTGGTCGGCGCTAATCTCGGGCGGCCGCCACACTGGCTTCTTAAGCACGGCCTCCACTCCGGGCCACGTGAGTATCTTGTGCGACGGCAGCAGCGACGCCGTTTTCCCCTCGCAGACCTCGAGATCCTCGAGCAGCTTGGTGATGGCCTCGCGGGGCTCCCGGGGCACGGGCACCGCAGGGCCACCGGATGGCGGGTAGTAGACGCCCTTGGCGTGCGTGACGCCGGACTCCTGGCACCAGGTGCCGATGTACATTCCGCCATCAGCCCAGCGGAAGGTGCCCTGGCCCTTGGGTTTGGCGTCCTCCCATGAGCCGTCGTAGCGGTCGCTCTCGGACCATATGACGGTCCCGCAGCCGTGCATCTCGCCGGCCTTCCAGGTGCCAATGTACTCGTGGCCCTGGCGCCAGATGTAGCGGCCGTGGCCGTCCTGCAGGCCGTCGCGCCAGTGGCCATCGTAGACGTCGCCGTTGGCGTATGCCTGCGTGCCGCGGCCGTGCCGGAGGTTGTTGGCCCAGAGGCCGGCGAAGGTGTCCCCGAACTCGCCAATGTAGGTGCCCTGGCCGTGCATGTAGCCGCCGGCGAGGTCGCCCTCGTAGGTGGCGCCCGAGGGCCAGGAGAACTTGCCGCGGCCGGCCGCACGTCCGCGGCGCCAGGCGCCCTCGTACATGCTGCCGTCCGTCCAGAGGAACTTGCCTTGGCCGTGCGGGAGGTCCCCGCGCAGGTCGCCCTGGTAGAAGTCCCCGCTGGGGAGCAGCTGCTCCGAGTGGCTGGGCTCCCCGAGCTCGCCATCCTCCTCCCCCTCCTCGGCGTCATTGGCCTCGGCGGCGGCTGCACCTGCTATCTCGTCGGCGCCGGCGTACTGGTAGATGGTGTTTGAGGAGGCGACGGAGAGGGAGCTGATGGGGTCGACGATGCCGTCGACGCCGGCGACGGCCGCGGGAAAGGCGTTGGCGCCTTTGCGGATGGTGGTGAGCTTGCGGATGTTGGCCTCCCAGAGCCTCCCGGCCTGGGGCGGGAGCTGGTTGGTCTTCTTCCCCGTCGACGCCATGGCGTTTGCCTAGCCTAGGTGTCAGCGCGCGACGCGACGCGAGGCGACGCGGTGGATCAGAAGGACGGAGGTGGAGGGAGGCCGTGCATGGCGATGATGGCCTCGAATTTTTGCATGGCGCTGCGAGTTTTGGGTTGCGCGGGAGGCGGGGCGGAGGCTGGGAGGAGTTGTCGGGGGCACGGTGCCGAGGTGAGCTCGCGGGCGCGACATTTGGAGGGACAACGCGCGCGGAGGCATTCTGCTCTGCTCTGCGTGCTTGCTGCCCCCCAACCCAACAAACAATATTGGGGGGAGCAGAGCGACACGAGCGCGTCGAAAAGGTTCGCGCGCTTCTTGGGAACCTCGTCCTGTCGTGCATACCGCCACAGTTTTTCCTACCGGCTACGTACCATTTTCCCTTTTCTGATTCTCGCTACAGAAATGCTAACGCACAATCAGCTGATACTATTCTTTTAGTTAGGGCAGAAAATCTCAGAGATCAGAGATACTTTCAGTAATGATCCAGCCAGGCTTCAGCGTGAAGGCTTTTTTTTTAAAAAAAGACAAAAGACTTGCCATTTTCGTTGATTAAGGAGGTTTTTAAGATAATGCTTACAAACCACGTCTTGGCCAAAACCAAACAACAAAACAATTACTCGCGCAAGATTAAATTACTAAGAGCTTTTGCTCCCGCAAAGCACCACAAGCGTGCTTCCTCCTTGATTTTTGTTACCATCATATCAATAGTGACGGCGTGGCCTCGAAAAACTCTTGCGTTCCTTTCCTTTCGTATTTCCCATGAGACTAACATTGCGAGTGAGCCAAAGCCTTCCTTTGTGATCCTTTCTTGTGGGTCGTCTTCTGATTTGGTGGAGTGAAATTGGTGCCAAGTAGCCGTGTTGATTTGGTGGAGACCGAGCCAAGTTTTAACTTGTTCCAAATCCTCGTGGAGAAGCGGCACTTGAAAAGGAGGTGGGAGGCCGACTCTTGTCTTTGATTGCATAGCTTACATAGACCACAATTTGGCCATCCTCTTCGGGCAAGCCTATCCGCCGTCCACACTCTATTTTGAAGGATCAACCAAGCAAAGAACTTGCATTTAGGAGTTGCCCAAGGCTTCCAAACAAGGGGGGACAACGATGAGGTGGTTAAGCCCAAGAATTGCATATTGTACGGCGAGTTAGCCGAGTAGTATCCATCATTTATGAGCTTCCAAGAGATAGCGTCCGGTCTTTAGGGTTGTAGAGTTACATTGACGAGCTTCTCCCAAAACTTGTAGAATTGGTCAACATACTCCAATGATAAGCCATTTTGGGTGTTGATTTGGAGACCCAAAAGTCATTATGCAAAGCATTTTGCACCAAACATTTATTCTTCCTAGATATCTCAAAAACTAGAGGGGTGACGTCCTTGGGTCTCATTCCATCTAGCCAACCCGTCTCCCCAAAGAGAGCCTTTTTTCCATCTCCAATGCTGACCGTTGTCGCTGCCGCAAAAAGGTCATGATCCTTTGAACTGCAAGGATTTCCAAGGCCGACCCATGGCTTATTCTCATCTTTCCATTCTTGCCAAAGCCACCTTAATCTTAGGGCCGCCGCAAACTTTTTAAGGTTGAGGATTCCAATGCCTCCTTTATCCTTAGGCTTGCAAACGAGGTCCCAATTAACTTTGTATTTGTCACCGGTAACTTTATCACAAGCCGCTCATAGGTATTGCTCTTCTCAAGCTATCAATCTTTTTTAACATCTCAATAGAAACATCAAGGACGGCGATAAAGTAGATGACCACACTTGTAAGCATCAACTTCACAAGACTAGATCTCCCGGCAATAGTAACGTGCTTTCCAATCCATGGCACAAGCTTTGCCACCACCTTGTCTTCCAAAGGTTGGAAATAGATTCTTTTGAGACGAGTCACCGATAAGGGGAGCCCAAGATACTTTATTGGGAAGGAGGTACGCATAGCCGGGAAAGCTTGTAGGATGTCCTCAAAATCGATGTCCTGGAGGCTAATTCGACTCATTCAAACTTGTACCAAAGCTCCAGCCGTGTCAAACAGTAGTACAGTACTGATTCAAGCTAGGTTAGGGTTTCTTTAAGCATGGTTAGTTGGCAGCAGTATCCTACTCAATTCCAAGAAGATGCAAGATAGTAAGCAAAGCAGCTGTAGGCAGGCAGCAGCAGCATCAACGTCTGCTCTGGTCTTGGGGACATCGACTCTGCTGAGTCTGTCGATTTCCTCCGTGGAAAAGGCATCGTTTGTTTCTCCCAAGACCAGCTCGTTGACCTGAGCCTTGGGCTTTGCCCTGTGCAGGACGCAGGTCAAGCAGCAGCAGATGCTACCTGCTTCCAGCGTGCGATATGTGTACTACTCGGTCTCCTTCCGGCGTGCAAGCCTCCAGTTGTAATGATCTACCCAAGACCTACATACAATACTGAAATAAACAGTACTCATCAATCCCATCCAAATTACTTGTCGCAGTTTCAGGCAGAATGTTGCCTAAAATTTGTCTAGGTTCAATGGAACTGCGACGAGTAATTTGGATCAGAAGGAGTACTATACCTCCATTCCAGTAACAGTATACTGTTCCGACCGTAAAACTGTATCCCTCCATATGTAGATCTGATGAACAGCAGCTCATGTTAAGTACACGGACATAAGTACATAATAACAGGCCTAGCTGAGGCTGCAATGCTCATTTCCATTCAAACATCATTACCAGCATGCGGACCATATCGAGATAAACCAATTGGATTGCCGGGTAATCTTCTACAGTAAGCGCAAACAAATCCAGCGAATTTTTTTCAAATAGCCTGACCGAGTAGACCATTCGGCACGGACGTGGCCGAATAAAAGTCCACTCGGCGTCGCTGTCGCCGAGTGCATGCGTGGTGGGCCCGCTGGGTTCGATTGGCTCAGTCGGCGACAGCCTGGCCGATTGGGCCATTCGTCGACGCCCTAGCCGAAAGGAGCCACAGAAGAGGGCCGCGCGAGCCCCTCGCCCCGCGCCCAGCCGCCTTCTTCCTCGCGTCGCTCATCTCTCTGCCCTCTCTCTCCCAGCGACGAACCCAGTCATATTTTCATCATTTTCCTCAGATTTAACCCAAATTAGCCAACAAATCTTTGTTCTAAAACCAGTATAGAGAAAGGGGAAGCCCGATCTACTGATGGGTTAGCTCAGGACTGGATTTGGTAGTGGTTTTTTGGAGGAATGGTGGTGGAGCTTGGTGGAGCAATGGCAATGGTGGTGGAGCTTGGAGCTGGGGCGTTTGTGAGCTGCCTCGTACTGCTTCTTTGGTGAATCGAGCCTGCTGTACCTAGTGGCTTCTCACGCTTCGAAGGTAAACTCTAATCACTCGTTAATCACAGTTATTGTATATGGTTATGCGGCTACGCGGACTGTGGTTAGCAGGCTATTAGAATAGTTAGGATGGTTCTAGTATATTATTTAGAATAGTTGTATATAGTTTAATAGAATAGGTGGGTTTGTAGAAAATATTGGTGGATTTGTAGAAATATTAGCCAGACTATTATTTAGAATATTAGCGGGTAGTTGTACATAGTTTTATTTAGAATAGGTGGATTTGTAGAACGATTTGGCAGGTGAAAATTAGCCAGACTATTAGTATATTATTTAGAGTATTTACTATGGATAATTAATTATTTAGATTGATTTTTTTTATGTCAGCAGAGATGTCGAATGTAGTGAAGTTCGTGTTTTACTATGGTCCTGGTAATGTCCAATACTATGAATATGGAGCAGATTTGCGTGAGTTTCATTCTATGGAGTTGGATTTGACTGCCCCTCAAACCTGGAGTGTTAGTCAGTTGAAGGAATGGTTGACGGGCTGTTTAGAATATAATCTCGAAACATACACCGACAGTGTCCAAGCATTGTGGACAAAGTCTACCAAGAAAATTTTCTGGATTTTGAAGGATATAGATCATAACTGAGATTGGTTTAAATGGTTAAAAGGTTGCCAGGACAGACAGATACACCCTGTTGCACTAGTGCTTCCTGTCATGAAGGAGATCAATCCGCAAGCATCTGAAGGTGGACACGGTCCTGGCCATAGTGTTGAATATGGTGGCGGAACATACTCTATGTCCAATTCTGGAGGTGGTGGTTATGAATCAGAGCAGAGCAGTCAGATAGGAGGAGGTGGTGGTGGTGGTTACGAACCAGGGCAGAGCAGTCAGGATGTAGGTGGGGGATACGAAAGTGGAGAGGTAGATGGGGACGAGGAAAGTGGGCACATGCAGGACACGATGGAGGATGAGGATTGCATGGATGGTGAAAGTGGTGATTCTAAACATTCAGATAGTTCCGATGAAGAAGGCAATGGAGAAGACGTACCGATTCCTGCATCCTGGAATCAAGACATCTCCGGTGTCATGACCGTTAACGACTGTCATGATTCTGGCTGGGAATATCACAAAAATAAAATTGCGCAGGGCGCCAGATATCCAGACAAGAAACATTTGCAAGATGCAGTCATTGCTTAGGCATTGTCTACACAGAGGGTTCTCAGTACAACTGTGTCAAATAAGAGATACTTGACAATGGAATGCGTGGATATTAATTGTCCAGCCAGGGTCCATGGATATCTTCCTAAATATGACACAAGTTGGTTGGTGAGTGACATGGTGATGCACACATGTCAGCTTTCATCTATCCCTACAGATCATCGTAACCTCTCGTCCGCGCTTCTGGCACAGTTGTTTTACAAGGAGATAGTGAAGAGCAAAGCGGTGGAAGTGAAGACTATAATAAATAAAGTAAGGGTCAGGTTTAATTACGACATTTCGTACGGTAAGGCTTGAAGGGCAAAGCAGAGGGCTCTTGAGGACAGGTTTGGTTCTTTCAGAGACGCGTATGACTCTGTGGTGAGACAGCTCCTTACACTGCAGGCAAGAAACCCAGGCACCTATGTCGACATCCAACACTATGTGATACCTGAGGATCCATCCGTAAAGGTGCTTCATCGAGTGTTCTTCTCTTTCTCTGTGTGCATCCAAACTTTCACTTATTGCCGACCAGTTATATGTGTGGACGACACGTTTCTCACTGGAAAGTATAAGGGACAGATCCTTACCGCCATAGGTCAAGACGGCAACAATAAAATTGTCCCACTCGCCTTTGCTTTTGTTGAGGGAGAAAACACTGAAAGTTGGACATGGTTCTTCAGGCAGCTCAAGATAGCAGTTGTCAAAGATAAGCCCAATGTGTGCATCATTCATGATAGGCATACAGGTATACTAAATGCAGTTAAACGTTTGACACAGCCTGGGCCTGAAGAACAAACCCCTTGGCTCGACATGCAGAGCCGTTGGTGCATGCGCCATTTGGGAGCTAATTTTTTCTCACAGTTCAGGAACAAGAATCTGATGAATCTTTTCAAAAAACTATGCAAGCAGAACCAAGGGAAGTATGATTTCATACGTGCACATCTCGATGACTTTACTCAGAAACATGTCAGAGCTAGGAAAGCGGCCCAAACGGCAGCTATAGCTGCACATCAAGCAGCAGTTGCTGCCCAGGCTGCTACTGGAGAAGCACATCTTGAAGAAGAGCCTGTAGGGCTTTGTGACTTGCCTGGATTTGATCCGCCTGGTACAAGGAGAAGGTCCGGGAGACAGATTAAAAAATTTCAACAGTGGATAGAGCACGAACCTTTGGAGAGATGGTCTTTGCTACACAACACCCATGGAGCTAGGTAAGGTGTGATGACTACAAACCTTGCTAAGTCATATAACTTTGTTCTTAGAGGTAATAGGGCTCTGCCACTTACAGCCATTGTCGAGGGTATTCTGTATGGCACGATCACATATTTCAGAGACAGACGACAGAAAGCTCAGTTGCATATATTAAACAATCCGAACACACGCTTCTGCAAAAAAATTATGGAGTACATGGATAAAAAGATGGCAAAAGCTCGGACACACACTGTCGTGGCTGTTGGAAATGCTGAGAGAAGGTTTGAGGTGCGGTTACCTACCGATATGTTTGGCTGTGGTAATGAGCTAAGGACACACGAGGTTAAGATTGGAAATGAGCAATGGCCAACCTGTGAGTGCACATGCAACAAACCAAAATTGCTCCATCTCCCATGCTCGCATGTGCTTGCTGCGTGTGGGCAGCTGGGGTTGGACGCAATCTCGTTCGTGTCTCCGTACTATCTAAAAGAAGCCGTGATTAATACTTGGACAGGTGAGATGTCAGAATTTCGAGTAGTTGGTAATTTCAACAAGGTAAACCCTGGTGAAAGACAGTACATCCCCCACCCTGCTCTAATACGAACAGGCAGAGGAAGACGTCAGTGTAGGCGCATCCGGAATGACATGGATGAATCAAAAGCTGGAGGTCCAACGCGACAATGTTTTCTATGCAATGATTTTGGCCATAGGGCAAGGTGTTGTCCCAAGTTCGGAACAGGTGTAGTACCTACGCGAGGCTGTGGTACCCGGGCTCAAAGAGGTAGAGGTCGCGGGCGAACTTAGGTTATGATGAACTATGTTTAATTTGTAATGCGTGATGAACTCTGTTTTAGTTTGTAATGCGTGATGAACTATGTTCCATTTGTAATACGTGATGAACTATGTTTAATTTTTAATACGTGATGAACTCTGTTTTAATTTGTAATATATGATGAACTTTGTTTTAATTTGTAATACGTGATAAACTATGTTTAATTTGTAATACGTGATGAACTCTGTTTTAATTTGTAATACGTGATGAACTATGTTTAATTTGTAATACGTGATGAACTCTGTTTTATTTGTAATATTGTGCAGAAATGGCGAGAAGATACAGTTTGCTCAGTGAAGATATTGAGAAGAAACATCGTGCTAGAATCTTGGAGGATAAACCTAACTCCCTCGAGCCCTTGGTCACTCGCACTCCCAACGTAAATTGGAGGATACACCCGGCTTGGGTTCCTAGGTACGATTTTGTTTTAATCATGCATTACAACAATTAAGCTTTCATCTTTTCTCGCACTAAGTCTTTTGTCGACTCTATTTCGATATGCAGGCTGAAGTGGGCTGGGCTTTTACCTTTTGCTCATCTGGTTGAGGACACTAGAGACTCTACACGTCTATTATATGACCAGTCATTGCTGAGCTGCTTGGTTGACCGATGGAGGCCTGAGACACACACTTTTCACTTCTGTTGGGGTGAAATGGCTCCTACTCTCCAGGATGTGTCTTACCTGTTGGGACTTCCCTTGGCAGGCCAGCCCATTGGGCCGCTTGATGCACTAGCCAGTTGGAGCACCAATATGGCCCAACGTTTTGAGGGTATTACTGTCGTTCCATTTGACCACGATGAGCACGGGCCCAAGTTCGACTGGTTACTAGGATTTCAGGTGTGTTCGATAACTTGTTAGTCCAATTGTCTTTACGCATCGCACCATTCATTGCTTGTTTGTACTAAACTATCTTTGCGTTAATGCAGATCCAACGGTTAGGCTATCTAGAGCTCTAGTTGACTGAGCCACAGATCACTCGGTGCTTGGATGCGTACTTACTTTGGCTTCTCGGGAAGGTGATGTTCACCGAGAACCATGTCACCACTATCACCGCTCGCTACATCCCTATTGCATTGCAGATGCTAATGCAACAAGCGCAGACATGATTACACAAAGGAGTTGGGGTTCTGCGGTCTTGGCAGCTACGTACAGAGGTATGTGCAGCGGTTGTCAGCGTAAAGCTCCTAGGTCAGGCTTGCTTGAATGCCCTTTACTGTTGCAGCTTTGGTCCTGGGAGCGGTTTCCTATTGGACGACCGGACGTAGTTGTTGAGACGGCCTACCCATCACATGCATTGGGTGACCCTCCGACATGACTGTTCGATGCAGACCGCATCGACCTACCGACTTTCGGTACAGTTTGGACACGTCGCAAGGTATGTGCAAAGTTTTTAATTAGTTCATGTACTATATGACTAGAAATTACATGTGTTCTTTGGCAGAGACGCTTTTCTCATGCTCAGGTGAGGGGTTGCTACCCCGCTTTCTCCGAGCAGTTTGACGTGCTGCTCGCGAGCTCGATGATGTGGGAGCCCTACACGGATGAAGCCGTTGGTGCTAGATTTCGCAAGGTTGGGGACGACGTGGAAGCCGTCACACTGATTTCTACTCTCTGTACCAGAGACGCGGCATATTGGCTTACAAAATCGAAGATCATCTTCGACATGCAGGTAGAGGAGATGAGCCTACATAGAGTAATGAGGCAGTTCGGCCTTCGCCAGTTGGCCGACCCTCGTCCTACTGAGAGTGCCGTACCTTCGGTGGTCCACACGTAAGTTTATTAACTTATCTAGTTTACTGACTTATCTGGTTTATTGACTTATAGCAATCACTCTCAAATTGTAGGTTGTCAAGGAAGGGAAGCAACAAGACCGTCACAGGCTGGCTCCATAGAGTTGGGACATACGTAGAGGAGTGGAACAGCGCAACAACACAAGTCTGGGACTCGGATGCCCCGTTTGATATGGACGAATTCAACCACTATCTGCGAAGCTACATGAGCGCCACACGTCTATGCATCGCACAACAGAGTGACCCAGGGGCGATGCCGAGCGCGGCTACTTGGGATAGTTATCCGAGTCAGTCTACTACGGGCAGCAGACAGCACGCGGTAACACATTGTCTACATCTTATGCACCTACTTGGGATAGTTTCTATTCCATTTTTCATCCTAGTGGTTCAAATTGCAGGCATAGTTGCTACTCGATCTTGAGACGGATAGTGCTGATTACAGACGGTCCCTTTCGTTTGGACCTCTGCTTATACCACGGGAGCAGCAGCAGACCTGGCTGAGTCGCCTAGAGGAGAAGATCCGACGTATCCACGGAGTTCTCACGTGCACCCGCTCTTCGGACGTTGCTCACCAGCCGGGACCACAGCGGCCTCCGCGTCACTCGACACAGCAGAGGCAGCACCAGCAGCAGCCACGTCCACCCTCGCCTGTACGACAGTCTCCTCGTTCACGGCTTACACCACAGGCAACACCGAGGCCTCCCCCTCCAGACCAGCCTGGAGGTTCGTCATGGCAGCAGCAGAGTTCTTTCGACTGGTGGCAGCAGCAGCAGCCACCTTTTCAAGGTGGAGGTCCGTCGTGGCAGCCTCAGCAGCCACCTTTTCAGGGTGGAGGTCCGTCGTGGCAGCCTCAGCAGCAGCAGCCACCTTTTGGCCACTCTCCCGCGCCGAACTACGGCTTTCGTCCACAGCCGCAGCCATAGGGTATGCGTCTTACACAATACCGAGACTAGCTTCATATCATATCAATTTCTTATATACTTCGGTATTCATATGCAGGAGCCTTTGGGTCTACGCCTGACTATCAGGAATCTTTTTCTGGATCGGCGTGGATGAGTGATCATGAGATGGAGCACAACACTCAGGACTTCATGACACAGAGCAGTTGGATCAACATTTTTCAGACCCCCACACAGGAGACTCAGTACGACGAGCACGACTCAGTGATTCCTCCTCGAAACGTTCGGGCGCCCATTAGGTACGGCTGGACACCACCAGAGCAACCAGAGCAACCACGTGAGCGTTAGGGCAGACGACGACGCTGATACCTCTCTCAGCCATATGTCTATATATGTGTGAGACATGCACCTTTCTATGTGTGAGACATTTCTATATCTATCTATCTATGTATGAGACATATGTCTATCTATGTGTGAGACATGCACCTTTCTATGTGTGAGACATTTCGCAATGTTATTCATTTCTTGGTCGAGATCGCTAACAAACAACTACAACAGATAAGTAGGATACAAACGAGATAATTAAGATACACACACGAGCTACAAGGGAGAATTGTTCTATCCCTACGATGATGCCTTCTTCACGTCCTGCTCTTCTTGCCCTTACCCTTCGACGATGCCTCGACTTTACCCTTCTTCTTGGCCTGCCTTTCGTCCCACTCAGCTCTCCACAGTCCCAACGGCAGGCGTCATGAATATATCATCTTCATCCTCGCTCTCTTCTAGCTTGTCATTGCTCTTCTTGCCCTTCGACGATGCCTCCCCCGATGATGGCTTGCCCTTAACCTTCGACGATGCCTCGCCTTTACCCTTCTTTTTGGCCTGCCTTTTCGTCCCACTCAGCTCTCCACTTAGTCCCAACGGCAGGCGTCATGAATATATCATCTTCATCTTCACTCTCTTCTATCCAAATCCAAGGGAGCGTGATGTTCTGCTGCCTTGCCCCTTCATTAGAGAATCTTTGCTTGCTCCACCTAGCATTGATCCGAAGTAGCTCTTGCCGTATCTCCTCTGGAGTCCTCTTCGGCCAGCCTTTTCTACGCAATCCCTCACCCAACTCAGTGATGAGACAATCACTACCAATTAGTTCCTCTAATGGGGCTGGATTGTTGTCTATCCTAAAGTTCCTAGCCAAATGGAAAAGGTCGACGGACATGTCTGGCACGAAACTGCGATCGTAGGAAAACATACTGGCTAAAAACGGGGTGGCTGCTGCTTAAACAACTGCGCGAGGAGGGGTTTTTATAGGGTAACATTCTGGCGGAAAAAAATCTGGCTAGAAACATTATGGCGGGAAAGATTTTGGCGGGAGATATTTTGGCGGGAAGCATTATGGCGTAAAACATTCTGGCGGGAAGCATTTTGGCGGGAATGTTTTTTTGATGGAAAGCAACATTAGTCTGACATGTTGAATTAAAGATACATCACAACACTATAACTGAAATGAAGATATATCAAGAGACTACAACTGAAAGTAAGTTACATCAAGACACTACAACTGAAATTAAGATACATCAAGACACTACAACAGAAATTAAGATACATCGGGACACTACAACTGAAATGAAGTTACATCAGGACACTACAACTACAACAGGAATTAAGATACATCGGTACTGAGACACATGTCTACCTTCCCTGAGTCCAACGCGGGTACTTCCCGGTCTTGTCCCCACGTTCCTCTGCCGCCCGCGCCTCGACAGCTCTTTCTCTTAATCTCTTCATTTCCGCCTCACGCGCCTCCTTGCGCACCTGTTCTTGCCACTCCTCTTCCTCTCTTCTCTTCCTGTTCAGCTCGCGGTTTCGAGCTTGCTCTGCTCGGAATTCTTTCATTTCTCTCTTCCGTTCCTTCTTAGCGTTCGCGGCCTTCCTTTCAGCACGTTCCTCATCAAGAAAGCTCTCCCTTGCACGTCGGCTCCTGTCCGCAATCTCCTGCACGGCCCAGGCTGGCTGCTCCGTGTCAATCCAATGGTACCACTTGCAAAGTGGAGGAGGAGACTGCAAGCAAATCAGTGGAATGAATAAAAGAACTCAGGATAACATGAATGGTTGATATTAACCATGCTCTGGGAACATACCGGAGGCCTCTCGTACGACGAACTTGCTTGTCGGGGCAGGCTTGCGTCGTAGTTGGGACACATGAAAAACTTCATGCCCATGCAGGTGGAGAAATCGATCGACTCCTTAACCTTGGCAAGATGGCCGCACCAACAACGCTCGTGTGTCACCCCTTGTGGCAACCTAGCATCTTTCATCTTCCTAGGCCTATACTCTGGATCCGAACAAGGCACACTCATGATGTAGAGGAGAAAAAATGCGATAGAAAGAGAAGGAACAACTGAACTGGGTGAATAGAGAACATCTCGGTGCCTGAATTTATAGAGGCAATGGGAACACTAGGCGGAAAAGAACAACGGCAAAACGTGGCAGGAATCGGCTGGCGGGAATAGGTTGGCGGGAAAAAACAGCGGCAACACGTGGCGGGAAATAATGGCGGGAAACGGCTGGCGGAAACCGAAAACTAATCTCGTTTAGCGTCGTTGCAGTGATTTAAGCATGTATTGGTTATGTCGGATTGTTTGGTTATGCATTGATCATGCAGGATTTGGCCACGGCCTGGCCGATTAGTGAAATCGGTGAGGGCCAGGCCGATTGAGCCAGTCGGCTTGCTCCTGGCCGAGAGGGTCATTCGGCTAGGGCCTCGCCGATTGGTTCAGATCCATTCGGCTTGACCGTGGCCGAATGAGGCATTCGGCTAGACCCTAGCCGATTGCAGCTGCTGTCAGCCGACTGCTCCATTCGGTCTGGCTGTGGCCGATTCGTTGCATTCGGTCGGCCGTGACCGACAAATGCCTAGATCTGTAAAACTTTAAATTCGTGCGACAGTTGTGGAATTAAATAAAAAAAGTGCGCTATTTAAAAAAAAATCGCACAAATCCAAACCTCCATCCACTGATCTAACAGGCTAACAGAATAAGCAAAAGAGCATAGTGCTTACAGACCCTGAGATTCCAGTAGCACATAAACCCCGGACCAGTCTAACAGCAGATTAAGGATGGAAACCACGCTCTAACAATGCTACATTTGCCAGTATTCAGGTTAATGGCTACACAGATCAAACCTTTGTTCCCTAGCAGAAGAGTCTCCGAATTTCACCTTTGCGGAGACATCGACAATGTTTCCTAGTTTCATCGCACAAGCTGCCGATTTCTCTGTAATCATCTCGCTGCAGATCTACCAAAGAAACCAAGATGTATACTGTTACTGATCAAATTCCTGTGAAATACTTACTACTAAAAATTTATCTACAACTGTAAGTGAACATAAAATTTTGAGATGTCAGTTTTCAAAGGAAATGACTTCCAACCGAAAAGGTAAAGAACTGATACACCATAAGACATGGAAATTGGTTATCTTGTGTATGTACTAGTAATTTTTTGTCCGAACTATTGTTTTGCTTTCATGGTGTAACCAGTGCATGCGTCATGGTATCCTTGAACAACTCTGAATAGGAGTTTCGGATGATGATTACCACTCCCCTACAGAAGAAGCCACCAAGGTACTAAGTCCTCATGTAAAGACCATTTCCATACAACAATAAGTTCATCCAAACCAGCAGCTGATCCTTCGATGTTCCCTGCTTTACTGGTGATCTCTAATCTAGAGCCTAAGAGGTTCTAAAGTTTACATTGCTCTTAACAAGTGCTTTTATGGTGGATTCCCTTTTCATGGTGGACACTTAGACATCCTCCTTCTACGGTTCTACTCTTGCCTATCTTCATGGCATCATATTCGTTTTCATCAAGTATTAAGAGAGAACATAGTATGGTAGAGTATGGAGATGCACAAGAAGACAAAGGTCTAGCCCATTTTAATTCCCATGAGAAAGTAAGTCTTCCAGAAAGCACACCAAGATAGTCCAAAGAGAGAAAGCTTAAGGCTTGTAAGGCCATGTACAACGCGGACGCTAGTGAGGAGCGCTAGGATTTATTTCCTGGTCAATTAGCAGTTACACCATTGAATCCCAGCGTCAAGCCTGGCATGCAGCGGGCGCTTGGCCCTTATTTTCTCGTACACGTGACTGCGGGCACCAGCAGCAAAGGTGGTCTAGCGTAAAAGTTTAGCGTCCAGCGTTGTGCGGAAGGACGCTTAGGTGATTTTTTAGTTTCCAATCTTTTTTTTCTCCATAAACGCCTACCAATGTACATGCCCTAAGACCTGGTAGATAGAGTTCAGATAGGCTGAATGAGGACACGTTCATGGTTAAAGAACACTAAGCTAATGATGGGCATGCGGAAGATATTTAATCTACTCATTTTGGTGCTAAGGCCAACAAGTACATATTTTCTGATGTGAAGATGACATTGCATTGAGTGAACAAAAATCAAGGAGGCGTCTAGCAAACTTTCTAAATTGATGAAAAGGTTAGACTTTCTGGTACAGGGCAGGTCACCTTTAGGTACCATGTATTGAGAAAACGCAAAAAGCTCTTTGCGTTTCATTTCATTGAAAAGATAGAGTTGTTGTTGTTACACGCCTCCAAAGAGGTTCTCGCACTATCAGCTAATACAGATTCCTAGTGAACATCCCAAGTCATGGGTACTACATCCCGAAGCCCTTTTGCCCCAGCTAGGACCCAGGCTGCGGTCTCATCCTTGATCTTTGCCATCAGACCTGAGATGGAGGGTCTGGCTCTGTCGAATACACAGTCGTTTCGGTGTTTCCATAGCATCCATGGTATCAGCAGAGTGGCAGAAGCTAGCCCCTTATGCATGGCCTTGGGTGTGTTCAGCTTTGCTTTGGTCCACCAGTCGAATAACGACGCCTCGTTTTCAGGTGGTCTACAGGCCATGCGCAGCCATGCCAGAGCTTCATGCCAGGCCTGTCGGGAAAAGGGGCAAGTGATGATCAGGTGTAGCATGGTCTCCTGGGCCTGATCACAGAGGAGGCATCTGGGGTGGTGCTGCAGGTGGCGCCACACCTGTCCATGTCAGCCAGCCAATGGAAGAATTTGACGCGGTTGGGCGCCCAGGACTTCCAGATGAGCTTCCACGACTTAGAGCTGGTGGATCCATGGAAGGAGGCGAGATATGCCGACTTGGCTGTGTATACCCCATCTGCTGTCCACTTCCAGATCAATTTGTCTGGCGCTGTAGAAAGCTTAGTGGGTGTGATGAGCTGCCAAAGTTGCAGATACTGTCCTAACTCCTGTATCCCGAGCACGCCATGTATGTCCAGTGCCCAGCAGTTGCTGGCGAGTCCGTCCGCCACCGTCAACGCCCTGCGTCGTCGCTTGGGAATGCAGTCGTGAAGAAGTGGAGCTATTTCGCGAATAGATCGTCCCTGGATCCATCTGTCCTCCCAGAAACTTGCCGTCAGGCCATCTCCCAGCACAAGGTAGGTAGAGGCAAAGAGCAGACTGCGTTCTTCGTCGCTCAGCTGCAGGTCAAGGCCACTCCAGGCTCGATTGGTGTCTGTTCTATTAAGCCACTGCCATCGCAGGCGCAGCGATGTGCCTGAGGCAGCCAAGTCGCGCACGCCCAGGCCCCCAAGTGATGTGGGTCTGCAGCCCTAGGTACCATGTATTGCTTGGAGCAAAACCCTGATTGTCAAGCTTACATACCATGATTTTATCGAAACCAGTTTAGCTCACTTTTGTTACTGTCAAGCTTAGTCTTAGCCAGTTTCATGGTTAACTGTTCATTAGGCTCCATGAATTACTCAGACGAAAATCTCTGTTTGGTAGCAAAGTATATTAAAAATCAAAGTATTCTAAAACTACACTATTTATCCCGTGGACAGAAGATACTGCAGTTTCGAGAAATCAAAGTATTTTGAAGTTTTTAGAATACTCTGACATGTTTGGCTAGCTAGTACTGTAATTATCAATAAAAACTTGCTATCCGTTTGAAATTTCTATTGCTAACTCATGGGAAGAACGGCCACTTCTTCCTCCAAGCTCGCCATGCACGGAGACGTCCAGCTCCCTGTTAACACCACTCCTCCATGACCTTGCAGGTCCACGCCGAAGTCAGGCTGCTCTCACCCATCTGCGACGCGGACGCGGACACCCAACGTCTTCTCGGGCATCATGTGATGGCTCATGATCCCCCCTAGTTTAAGCTTGCTAGCTGCTAGCTTCATGGTAGCTTAATTCATCGGTGATCAACAAGTTCAGAATTAACTATGCTGCCAGCAATCAACCAACAGTGCAGCTGGGTCGCACCTATACGTCGTATGCCTGAGCAACCTGCTTGTGTGGCCGCCACGCTCCTACTGCTGCACCTTCTGCCGATGCGAGGTTCTCATTGACCGAAGTCCAGAGGCAGAGCCACGACAAGGAGAACAAGCTTGATGCGGCGACGGCGGCGGTTCAAGGGAAGCGACCGAGGCGGGGATGTTTCTCTCGCTTTCTCCGTTTCAGGAAAAAGACGGTCCGGACTTGTTTTTTAAATACTCCCTCCGATCCAAATTAGTTGACTTAGATTTGTCTAGATTCGATTGTATCTAGACATGATTTAGTATTAGATACATCCGTATCTTGACAATTTTGAGTCAACTAATTTGGGTCGGAGGGAGTACTTCGAAAATACCACGGTTTAAGGGATACTAAAGCCATGTACTAAAGTATTAATACCACAGTTTTTTGTCGTTGCCAAACAAATCAAAGTAGTCAAAACTGTAGTATTTTTGGAAAGTAGTATTTTCCAAATACTTCAAAAATACTTTGCTACCAAACACAGCCAAATATTGGTAGTACCATGAAATATAAGCATCTTAGCCAGTTTGATATTGTGTAGTTCACTAAGTGGACGTAATTTTCTGAGGATAGGCCTGTTTGGCAACACAGTTTTTTCTCTGTATTTCAAAGATACCAGAGCTTATTAGAATACTATAGCTTGCAATACTTTGAGTTGTTTGGCTAAAATGAAATACCAAAGTTTTGAAACCATAGAATTCCAAAAACTGAGTTATTTTCACACTATAATAGAAAGAGGTCAGGACCTCCTTTTCTGAAAACTGAAGCATCTCATGCCCAGGCACTGAAATACCGTGTTTTTCGAATACTTTGGTTTTACAAAAACTAAGCTGCCAAACAGAGATGGGTTCGATACTTTTATTCACTAGAATTTTTTCTGTGAAATTTTTACAGGGAAACTTTTCAACCATAGATTAATCCTGGTTTGTAAACTCATAGTAATAAACTCATTTCTTTCTTACATCTAGCCATTGCTTAGAAGTTTAGAACTACTACTACCATCTATGCGCTAAAAAAGAAGAGAGCAAACCTTGGTAATTGGACACAGCGAAAGCCTCATAGGTGAGTAATTCCACACGGTACAAATCAGTCAACGAGCCAAACCAAATACGCAGAAGTTCAGTCACACCAATCCAGCATTCTTCTTCATCTCCTCCTCCCTCTTGATATCCTTCTTCTTCCTCATCTTCACTCTCGGTTTCATGGTACGGTGCTGCAAGTGCTCGGCCTGGAAGGCGACCATCGCCCTGAGCACCCTCACCATCGTCTCCTCGATCTCCGTGCCCCTTTCCTCCGGCTCCAGCAGCCGCAGCGCCCTTGAAACTGCCTCCATTGTGCTCATACACCCCTTATGTGGCTCCTTCTTCACCACGAGCTCCGACTCGAACATGCTGTCCCCGTCGACGCCGCTGTCGACGGGCAGGGAGACAGGGACAACGAACGATGACAGGAACGGGAGGCTAGCGGCGTGCATCTCCTTGGCCTGCTGCCAGGTGCCATCGAGGAGGAGGAGGATGGGATTAGCGCGCGCGGAGGGAAGCGTGGACCGGCACCAGGAGGCGAGGTCGGAGGCGGCGGGTGAGGGGAAGAGGAGGAGGACGGGGTTTGGGGACGGAGGAGGGAGGAGTGGGGTGGAGGAGGGGCGGAGGCGGCGACCGGGGAGGAGGTGGAGGTTGGCGAGGCAGCGGGCGAGGAGGGGGAGGGTGGAGAGCGGGTTGCGGTGGAGGGCGTGGGGGTGGTGGAGGACGACGACGGTAGTGGATGTGGGGAGCGGTGACGGGGGAAGGTACGGGCAGAGGCAGACGCGAGACGGGCGGCCGCAGCCGGCATGGCAGATAGCGCGGCCAGGTGGGGTCGGCGTGTCGCCGGCGTCCTCGTCGGAAACGGCGGAGGGGAGTGGTAAGTCCAAATCCATCTTGTGATTCTTGTCCACGGTTTTTTTTTTCTTTTTTGAGATAATCTTGTCCACTGTTACTCGCTCAAATCTCAATGCTGGAGAGGGTTTACGTGTATAGCACTGGCCTTGGCCCATTCATCCCAGTTTGGCCCATCAAAATATCAAAATTGGTAACTGGGGCGGCAATTGTTGGTCAATCTCTGGGCTGATCCATTTCGAACATCAAATATGTTACTCCCTCCATCCATATTAGTTGATTTAGATTTATCTAGATTCGGATGTATATAGTACTAAAACATGTTTAGATATAAATAAATCTAGACAATTCGAGTCAACTAATATGGGTCGGAGGGAGTAGGAAAAAGTCTACCTAACCCCACAACTCTCGTGTTCTGGACAGAGAACCCCTAACAGGAACATCGAGGGACGGAGCAACGCCGCATCGCCGCCGGCAGATGGGTAAGCCCATACCTTACCGCCAACTCCCATTCAACTACACTCCCGCCATGATCTGCGACTACGGACTGAAGGTGCCGCAATGGATATCTTGGAGCGATGAAAACCCCAGGAAGAGGTACCGCAATTGTAGCACACACTCGGTTAGATCTCTTATCTGAAGCTTCCCTTTCTTCTCTTTCTTTTCTTCTTTCTGAATTTTTGGATGTTTATTTGGTTGTCGATTTCCTCTGTCGGATTCGGGGTGGTAAAGGGTGTGACGAATTCAGTTGGGTTGACGCGTCAATGTCCAAGTTTCATAAGGAATTAATTCGAGACCTGTGTGATGTTGTGTGGGACAAAACCGAAGAAATTGGAAGGCTAGAAGAAGAAATTCAGTAGATGCAAGTGAAACAGAGCAGCGAGGAAGTGAAACGAAGCAGTGAGGAAGTGAAACAAAGCAGTGAGCAAGAAAAAATTTAGCAGATGCATGAACAAGTGGAGATGCAAACTAGTGAAATAGCCAGGCTGAAGATGCAGGCGGGTGGAGGAAGCAACATGGTTATTATTTGGATTTTTTCTTTAGTTTTTGCAATGTATTGTGGAATGTTCATGAGTCGCTGAAGATAGTGTGAGCCTGTTGTAGTGGAATGTGGACTAAAAATCCGGCAGCATTTTGTATGCATTTTGTGTTGAATGTTTGTCAACAATAAATATGAAATTTTGCAGAAATTTGTCGATAATTTGCCTTGCACACATCTTGTATCAGGACATCACAGAGATAATAGTGCAAACAACATTGTTTTCACACATAGTCATACACATCAGTTTGAAAGACAGGTTTTTTCACATAGATAATAGTGCAAACAACATAGGTTTCATCCACATATGTCACATAGATAACAGTGCAAGAACATATCAGCACTACATGCTCAAAAGACACGGTTTTTCCCACATGTGCACTACACTACTCCATCTCCTCCTTCTCCATCTTCTCCACCTTGCCCAGATTGTCCACCTTTTTTTTTAATTTCCTTGTAGATACCAATGCATTCTCCTAGAATCTGGCACTGCTTCAGTCACCACTTGGGACATTGGGATTGTCATTTTCCTAGCTGGTTGCTTGGGAGCTTGACTAGAGTGGGAACTTTACTAGATGATGTAGGACCTGGAACTAGCTATGAGCTTGTAATTGATTTTTTTTCTTATTTTTCTTTGGCACATGTTCTGTTGGCTGCATATTATCTTGCTACACACAACAATAATAGATGGAGTATGTTACCTTGATTTGCCTGAAGTACTTCTCTACAATGACAGTGCTTATGACCAGCTTGTTATCCCTCCTGGGTGGGCATGTGTGTACATTGTAATACCTAGAAACAATCAGCCATGGTGACTTACTGTTGACTAAGCCATAACTTTTCCATTGATATTTAGGAAAATTGCATATGGCTCTGACTCTTCTTTGCTCATCCTTTGGAAATTTCAGGTGATGAAAATTCTTGATGCCATAATTCAGCAAAGCTTGTTTAAATTGCCTGCTGTCAGTGAAAGCCTGACCAAGATGAAAAACTTCTGCACTCTCATCATATACTCTATGCTTTGTATTCCTTGTCCTCACTACATTCTCATCTTCACTGTCATCATCATAGGAAAGTTCCTCCTCACTGTCATAACATTCTCCTTCTTGTTCTTCTTCCTTCAAAGATTCCGCAAGAAATTCATCTAGGATCTTGCAGGCTTCAAATTTCTCCTCACCAAGCATTTTTGTCTTCACTTTCTTCTTTAATTCACTTGCAACCTTTCTGTAGCTAATTGACTCTTCATCTTCACCAGGGTTGTCACTATCATCTGCTCCATGAGCAGCATTGTAATCACTATCATCATATGAATCAATGGAAGTTGCTGCCCGGTCTTGACTCAATTCTACTGCTTTCCCTTTCTCCTTCACGGATGCCCTTGTAACTGAAAACTTCTATGGTTTTGCTTCTTGCACATTGCTGCAGTCAGGAAACTCTTCCCTATGTGTATCATACTCCAATGATGCATTATCTATTTGAACCTATTCTTCTTCATCTACATTGCACCCGAATCCAAGAAAGCTGGTATCTTTGCATAAATGACCATTACACCACCATCTGACACATAGTTGGCCATACTCAGAATTGATCTGTTATCACAAAGATTAATAAGTGCATATGTAACAGGCCTAGCTGGCATCTTCCAACATAGATCAGTCTTCTTCGTTGCTTCTTCAGAGAGGGCAACATGATCTGCAAGATGTTTTTTCAAATCTGCAACTGAAAGCTTGGAATATAGAATATTGTGTTGGGTTCGCAGCATAGAAAACAAAATTTTCCTACGATGGGAACTACTAAGCACCAAGATCTATCTACCTAGATACAAACAACATTTGGATATACATCCATAGAGAACATACCCTTGAAGACCGACAAAGTGTTACGAGGTTGAACTCGTGGATGATGTAGTCATACGCTTGCCGATCTCAAGATCAATAGAAAGTCCAGAGCCGCAAATCAGCAGCGCATCCGTGATCGCACACACGTTTGGTCCATCGAACAGCCTCCGCCTCCTTGCTCCAGTGATGCAGCGAAAGTAGCAACTCCTTCCAGACGAAAAGCCACCGGGAACATGTATCTCGCTAATCTGAGACCATGGGGAATAATTCTAAAGGGGGGAGAGATCGTTCACGAGGAGGTGTGTGATGAGAGGAGGGAGTGGGGGCCTTTTATAAGGTAGAGGGGGGCAGCCCCTCTCCATGGCCGGCAGCCAAGGGAGGTTCCCCACCTCATCCCCATTCATGTGGTGGATCTCCCACTCACATAAATTTTCCCTCCACTCAAAATTCCACTCATGCCCATTAAATTTCCACCAAATTTAATGCAAACTCTCATTTAATAAAACCCCTTTATTTATTTTATTCAAATTTTTGTCAATTACTTTAATTAACAAACATTCACATAAAACCCCTACAACCTTTCAATATCACATGCGGAACCAATTTTAGCAATTTCACCCGAAACAATTCTAGTGTCTATTAAAATAATTCTAGCGCTTTGTAATTATTTTCTCTAGAACATATTTGCTCCAAATGGTGTCGGTATCCCTTAAGTGTGTCACCCTACGGTTCTCAAATGATGAAGACATGATCGAGACCCTTCTCCAATCAATAATCAACAACGGGACCTAGAGATCCGTACTGACTCCTACACATTCAACGATGACTTTTGTGATCGTGAGAACCTTTTAACGTTAGTAACTACATCCCTTTGTCTCATGATATATTACATGTCCGAGACTCGATCATCGGTATCTCCATACCTAGTTTGATCTTGTTATCGACATGCACTCTTTTCTCATTCTCGTGATATAACATTCTAGTGATCACATCACATCACTTGCTTGCAAGCTATCTTAATGTGATATCACCGAGAGGGCCTAGAGAATATCTATCCGTCATCGGGATGGAAAAATCCTACTCTTGATCCATGAGCCTCTACATAACATCTTCAGAGTATCTGAACCCACCTTTATGGTCACCCTGTTATGGTGTGACATTTGATGTTATCAAGTTACCCTTCTAGTGTTAGTGATTGGCATGATCTCATGGTCTAAGGACTAGAATTACTTCATATGATGTTATAGCAATTTAAACATAATGACTTTGATCGTATTGCTATACTTCGGATGAATGTTCATCACATCATTCCACCAATGATGTGACCTCGTTATTAACAACATCCAATGTCCATGATCGAGAAAACTTGATCATCGTGTTAATCAATGAGTATAATAGAGGCATAACCAGGAACACTTTATTTGTTTATTAAACACACATGTATTAACGTTTCCAATCAATACAATTATAGCATGCAAAATAAGCATCTATCATATACTTGGAATAATATAATAACAAATTTATTATTGCCTCTCGGGCATATTCCCTTCATAGTGGACATCCCATGTTTGCCCCCTTTCCAATTCCATTCCTTTTGCTTCCATTTGAATTCTCCACGGTAATGAAACCTCACCGACAAATAATCGAGAGGATCCATCCGGAAATCCTATGGAACTGACCAAAACAAAATCACTCTCAGGGCAACTTAACTGAATTTACTGAACTAGTGAAAAAACCTTACTTTGCAGCACCAACCCGAACATCAATTAAATTTCTACAGATTTTTCGTGCATACTGACCGCACCTTGCAACAACATGAACCCTAACTACAGTGATGCCTAGACCAGATCTGACAAAAACATCCCCAAATTAACCACCAACAAGAAACGTCTAAACCCTACCTAAACCTGCCTCGGGCAATACGGGAAAGACAGGGGATTTGATTTTTGCATGGGGAAGAACATTGCTAACCTTGCTTGGTTGCTGCGCTGCCCTGGAATCGTCAAATCATGCCGCTGATCGACCTTGTTGACCGATCGCCACCGTGTACGGAGTGGTTCCCATGGCGGATAAGTGGAGAGGAAGGGGAGAGCACGAAGAGGCGCAACGGTTGTGACTCGACCAGACTGGGTCATCTAGACTAGGGGTTATTTGGGCACGCGTTGTCAGGGCCTAGCGGTTATGTGTTAGATATCATGCATCTTTGCGTGCAGGGCATGCCCATGAGCGTCCACGTTGGCAAGACTAGGGGAAAACCCGCTCTAGGGGGTTAGATGTCTGGTTTCAGTTAGTTTAGGGGATTAAGTACGACAGTTTCCAGTTAGGGGGGTTCTCTGTCCAAGATCACATATGTATGGGGGTTATGTAGACTTTTTCCAATATGTTATGTACTAGTTTTGTTTCTTTGGATCGACTAGCGGATATCAAATGTGGTCGTGTCCATTTGACTCGGATGTAAGAAGGGATCACTATTGGGAACTCTAGGGGCATGTTTGGTTGCTCGTGGCTTTTAGTAGCACCTGAAGATCATGGCTCCATAGAAGCTGCGCACCGCAATGCAACCTATCATGCCAAAATAACCATTCTTTTGGTTCCATGTATTCTTATTTCCCTAGGGGTTTGGAAGGCAAGGCCCAGTTGTTTGGTTCCCTGCATTCTTAGTTTTCAGCAAACTGGTACTTGTTTGCCTAGTTGCATTGTCCCTGATAGACTTACCTCCTGACTTCTTAGGTGAGCTTACCCAACATCAGCAAGGCAGAAAACAAAGTTCAGACAATTGCAATTCAGAGAACTACTAGATTATATTAAGACTGAATCGACATAATCAGTCGTGGCGGGTGTGCTATAGCACGAGTTCACGAACAACTGCTCATGATGCAGCACAAGCTCATCACAAACGGAGGGTTTATAACTGAATACCACCTCCCAAAATATACAAACCAAAGTTCAGGGGTCACCGCAACTAAAGTTTGTCAGCCCATCTACTCCAAAATACATATCACAATCATCATCATCAACACCACTACCGGCACCTCCTTGAATAGCTCAGTCCGCTGCTCAGAGGTAGTGCTTGTTTAGGAAGGCTGTAAACCAGCTCATCCTATGCTCAGGGGTCATGGCAAGATACCTGGTCGCATGTCCACTATGCTCCATCAGGTGGGTAAGAGCACGATGTATCATGCTTAGAGAGACGGGGGCAACGGGAATGCAAGGATTGTAGATGACCTTCATCTTAGCATAGTTCGCAATGGGCTTGTTGATCAACTCAGTGTCCTTCAGCTGAGCCTACATGGGAATCACAGTTAGTTCAAGACATGTTAGTTCATATGTGAGATTTACAACTACTAATGTAAGTGCAAATATATCGAACCTTGATGTGCACATAGTAATCATCATCGTCCATGATGATAGAAGTGAAGGGGTTCGCGTATGAAAACAATAAATTTTTACCCTACGCCCCTTGAACCCCCTGTTTCCAGGACCTATCTATTAGTAATGTAGTAACGGGAGGGGCTTTTCGCGAACTTACCCTTGAAGAACGAAAGCGTTCTCAACACTCGGGAGAGCGTGGTTGATGTAAACGAGCCAAAGCCGACCTCAGGTCATGATGAAGTCCATGTGCTCCTGTGGCTCCAACAACTTGTAGCGCCTCAAATGTGACACCTCGCAGGCAGTTACATGCATCCGGTGCCTAGCGATGACTCCTGCTTCCCTGATCTAGTAGCAGTTGTGGAAATAGAGCTCCTGGATTTGAATTCTGCAGCATGACGACGCTCTGCGGTGAAGATGTCTCTCGTTCGCGTAGTCCGGACTTGGCACCACGATCACGAGAGAGAGAGAGAGATAGAGAGAGAGAGAATATCAATTGGAGGTATCCCCAAAAGTGAGGAAACCTTTATTGAATATTGTGTTGTATTTATTTGGTCAAATACCCCACTATATATAGGTGGAGGGGAGGCACTCCCTCCCTCAAAGTCTCGGGGTGGGACTAAACAAGGGAGGAGGTGGGGGAGGCGCCACTGGCCACCCCACCATGGGCCCCACATGGGGGGCTGGCCCATTAGGGCTACCGGCCACCCCCTTGGCCCCTCCTAGGGATTCCTCCCCCTCTTGGGCCCTTTACCCTCCGGGATTTGGCCCATTAAGCCTTTTGACCTTTTAATTGATTTTCTCTTTTATTAAATAATTATAAATAAATGATTAAATCAATATTTAACATTCATTCACATATTATTCAATCTCCATGGCTATGGAACACCTTCCACCTCCACCCTGGACATCCTCCGGACTTACCGAAACCCTTCTGGTTTTCTCTCTTTCTATTCTTCGGTGATTCTACTGATCCTATAAACACTCTCTAAGGATCACCAAGCCCTTAAGCGTGATACCCCACGGTTCAGGAACACTCTAGACATGGTCGGGACACACCTAGACCAATGATCAACAGAGGGACCTGGATGGCCATGTGACCCCTGTGCATTCCACTAAATCTTTCATTGTTTGAAAAGTAACTGTCGTGTCTTATTCCTTTTGTCTCTCGATACTTGCATTGCCTAAGATCTGATCAATGAAATCACCATGTCAGGTTCAATATCGTTACCGACAAATGCTACTTGACTCGTTCTGACAAGTGATATCCCTGTGATCAAATCACACGTTGCGCAGCTATTGGATATAACTTCTCCGAGTGGGCCCTCGAGTATCTTTCAGTCACGAGGATGGATAAATCCCGCTCTTGACATATAATGCCTCTACTATTCCTCAGAATACCTGAACACACCTTTATGATCACTGTTTAACCAAGTGACATTTGATGCTATCAAAGTATCCTCGGGAGACAGTGATTGATATAGCCTCACGGTCTAAGGAATAGTCTACTAGGTATATTCTAATCATCATAACTTGAACTTCGTGACATGATCGGGTCACGATGTTTAGGTTGGGTATTAGTTCACCATCTCATTCTCAGAATGAGATGACTCCATTTCCAACTGGCATAAATGCCACATGATCAGGAAACCTTGATCATCTATTGACCAATGAACCAATGACTAGAGTTTCATCGAGAACCCCTAGTTCTTTATATATCACACGTGTATTGATGTTCCTTTCAATACAATTATAGCACGATATAAAACTTAATCATAAACTTTATGAAATATGATAATAATCCTTATTATTATTTGTCTCTAGGGAATATTTCCAACAGTCTCCCACTTGCACTAGAGTACAAAGAAACTAGCTGCATTTGTTCTTAATCATTGGCACCATGTATCCCGGTACCTTGAACATGCTTGCTCATGGAAGAGGTTGAGTCTTGGGCCTGTACTTTATAGTCTCAAATCCTTTGCAACTTACTAATGTCACCTTGATTGACATTAATACTTTATCATCACATGATAACATCTTTGTGTATGCATCGTCGTTATGGCAGCAGAACGAGGCCGGATTCTAGGAGCCTACAGTGACTTTAGATCAACCTCATGGGCTTTCTCATGGGCACTGTGCCCTGGGACACATCATTCTACGTTAAAGACGAATTAGTCCTGCCATAACATTATACATCACTTTAGATGGTACACTTATCTATTATTATAAATGTGATTATCGAAACTCTAGTGCACCCTGTGCAACTTTCGATGTTTTGTTCACCTCGCTTCCTACTTGACTTTAGTCGGTATTACCAATATAGGAGTTTCCAACATATTCCCTTATAACATAACCCTTTATGCTTAAGATATGTCATCCTTTATGGATACGGACTCATGTCTACAATTCTTTATTAGACACTGCGAACAAACTCAGTTCAATGTTCCGTGATTCATGCTTAGTCACTTTTCAAACGTTCCTACTTGGATCATATATTATGTTAAGTTGTCATCATGGTTTCCAAGACAGAACCTATGTCTCAACATAGTGGATGATGATCATCCTTTTCTTTCTTTCAACCACTGATGTTAAACTTAATACGATTCCTAATTTGAGCTATCGAGGACTAGTTCCTTAATTAACTTCTATTCTGAAACTCTTTTCAAAATCCCTTTAGGAATACTACATAATATTGTAATATATTTAATATCAACTTCTATTCCCTATAAATCATTATTTATTGGTACTTGCGCTTTCATTCTTAATGTGTTGTACACACTTAAGAATCACCCTTTTAAGCTCCCACTCAAAATATGTTCCCAACATAAATTTGAGTCATTACTCCTACTCAAAAGATGTTCCTACATATTTGAATCTGAGACTTATATTTCTCCCACTCAAAAATATGTCATTCACATATTGTTTTAGGAAGACTTTAATAGCTCTCACTCAATTTCATGCAAATTTCATATCCACTCACTATTTTGAACAACTTCAAAATCCTTTGATCAATTATCAAACTGAGAGATTTACTATGAGACACTAGTACCTTACTAGTTTTAAATCCACTAGACTTTCAGCACACTTGAATCAAATTCATCTGAATTTGTCCAATACATTATTCATGACAAATTGTGCCTTTTTCATTCACCCTTTTCCTTCATGACTTTGCAGTCGTTTGGAAATTCAAGTAACCCCTTTACTTGTTAAGATTCAGTAACAAATTGCTTTCTAATCTTAAGTGAATTTTGCTTTAGGATTTATCATAATTTTAGTTTACCATTATTTCTTAGTAGTTCGTAGGTATGTCATATTCCAGTAATCTTGACAAATGATTCACAAATATCTCCATATGGGATATGGGGTACATTTTGAATTCTACTTCATGTAGTGAAAACACTAGTAGGGAAAATACAATTATCATTATCACTGATTCTTTCCTTTATGAAGAGAATCATTCAGGAACACTTTCTGTTGCGCTTCTCAACACTCTAATGCAGGATTTTGAATCCTCATCGTGTTTTTCACTATCTTCCATAAGCTCCTTATTCGAGAACATAAACTTTCTCGAAAGAGTACCAAAAATTAAAGCAATACTAATTTTGCCTTTCTTTTGGTTCTAGCTATGGCTATCGTATTCATATTTTCCAGTGAATACTCTACAAGGACTTATTCACTATTGTTTTGGTCATATCGAATAACCCCAAAACTTTCACGACGATCCATACAAGATATGGTGCCGATCTCACGAATTCATATGGTTTACTATATATTCTAATTGAGTGCTAACTATTTCTAACTAATGGTCCTTACATATATTCTACAATAAATTATTTGGCGCCATCTATTCACCCACTTGATATCTAATATCACATTGTGAAGCTTTGCATTTTGACATTTCAAACGCATTGCATTCCATAATTCTCTTTATGCCAATATTATAAAGTCGAATTTCATTACTATTGATCAAATCGTAGTAATTAGATTCTCTTTTAACTTTAATACCCTTGGTTGATGAAATACTTTGATCATATCAAATACTTTCATATTCATGTTTCCTTTGGTAAACTTCTTTATACAATTTAAACAAGTGTATAATGATAATCCCCATTTTGTTAAAACACAATACATCGAATATGTATTCTCAATTCGTCAAAACACTTTGTATTCATGTAACACACGGTGTTTTAAGTTATTTTGCCGAACTTTGGCATGATTTATATGTGACAAGAAATCAAATGACTTTCACATATTATCACATAACTATGAATTTAAACAATGGTTTCATTCAAAATGAATATATCATTAAGTTGGGTATTTTCAAGGCATTTTAATATTTTACAAATGTTCATGCATTATCAATTAGTTTCAAAACCAGGATAATTCACACATAATCGAACAATATATGAACACGAATAGAAATCATTCATAAAAGCAGAACAACTGTTTGTTACAAACTCATATGAATAATTGTCTCACGAAGTGTGAGACACACTAGATAAGTTCATAATCTATCGATTACAATAATCATCCTAAAATAATAAACTAAATGATAAATGTCGAGGGAGAGTGTCGCTGGCCATCATCATCATGCTCACCATCAACACGCAACGTCACCTCCTCTCCAGCAAGCAACTCTCATGCAAATGGACCTGTTTTCAGCAAAACAGAACAAGTATCAAATGTACTTAACACTTCAATATGTGTTTGCAAGATTATAACATTTATAAAATTGTATATCAAATATATACCTTTGTCATCGATGACCTCACCGCAATGGGTTCAACTTTCACATTCCTGAGATGTGATATGAACCTGTGGAAATCCTGTGTTTCCGCATCGCCTCTCATGATGCAAATCCTGGCATGTGCTTGGTAGCTTGGTGGCAGCAACCGCAACACAACGCTATTTGCAAAAGAGCTCTTCATCTAGCTATCCAGGAAGTATGCAAGCCTCATGTATGCATCATGCATTTGCTCCAAGTGGTCTTCAAGTGAAGAGTTCTCTTCCATCTTAATGGAGAAGAAATCTCCCATCAGCTCATGCTCCCATATGCACGCTTGTTCCACGAAATGTGTCCTAAGCTGACCATTACCATACGAGGGTAAAGATTACCCACGACTGGCCACAGCTCATCCACCATCCCAAAACGCATCATCATTGATATGAAGGTGGACATCTCATGACGGTAATAGCGGTCTTCCCGCTGCTCTGGGGTCTCTAAGATACTAGGTTGCTCCAAATCCATCTTGTTGAGTATATAGTCAACCACGTCATTCTCGCTAAGGAGAACATGGAGACGCGCAACCCATATCAGGAAGTTTGATCCATCTAGCCTGAGCTTCTCTCCATCTAACCAATCATCAACAGGGAATGTAGCATCGGGGAGAACCATTTTCTACATTTATAATTGCAAAAGGAATTTAGACTAAGTTTATAATTAAATGAGTTAAATACTAACTCCACTAAAAACACCTATCCCCTAAAGGGTTCTAGTGATTACACGGTCCCTTTTCCCCACATCTCCCCTGATCGTCACGGCCATCAATGTGGGTGCTAGGGTGGACGCCTAAATGTTGATCACATCATTCATGTGACTCGTGCTCGACCTTTCGACCATCCGTGTTCTGAGGCCATGTCTACACATGCTAGGCTCGCCAACTCAACCTTAGTGTATTCGCTGTGCAACATGGATTACACCCACTGTATGTGAATGTAGATATGTCTAACACCCGATCATCACGACGCTGCCTCATACCGAAAAACTTTCTTGGTGATGCACACTAAGGGAGACCACAATCATTGGTATTTTATTAGGGATCATCTTATTAGGCTACCGTTGAGTATCTAATACTAGCACACAATAAGATATACAAACAATTAACATTGAATGTAAGAGTGATGCAATATGGTCCTTCTCGCTGTGATATCCATCCCGCGCCTCCGGATTCCAGCGCCAGGGATCCGACACCGTATGCACCAGTGTACCGGTGCCTTCTGGCATGGTAGTCCTTCACCTCCGTGACCATCTACTACTACTTAGCAACATAAGGTAAGTACTTTACTTTTGCCACAACCATATCACATCACAACGCCCCCTGCAAAACAAAGTTAGATGCCTCTACTTTATCTTTGCATGTTTTACGTGGCTGAATGGGCTTTCGCACAAGAACCGTTCTTACCTATGAACTTTCACCATAATGCTGATCGAGTAGTTGTCTATACTACACCCCTTTCGGGGCCCTCCATTGCAAATGGCATACCAACTAATGCGAGAGAGACATACATCCCCCTAAGCCACTTTATACGGTACAAGCCGTATGTCAAGCGTGGACCAGTCTCGCAAATGAATGCGTAAAGTCGGTTGGGGGCCGCTTCATCAAGCATTGCTATGGTATACACAAGTACACGTGGGAGGGTAACAACTAAAAGATCAACACCCACACACTACATCTCGTGTGTTCTACCCGTACTAGCAATACTACACATAGATCTAGCTCTGATACCACTGGAGGGGTTCGCGTATGAAAACAATAAATTTTTACCCTACACCCCTTGAACCCCATGTTGCTGGGACCTATCTTTAGTAATGTAGTAACGGGAGGGCTTTTCGCGAACTTACCCTTGAAGACCCGAAAAGCGTTGTCAACGCTCGGGAGAGCGTGGTTGATGTAAACGAGCCGAAGCTGACCTCAAGGTCATGATGAAGTCCTTGCGCTCCTATGGATCCAACGACTTGTAGTGCCTCAAATGTGACACCTCATAGGGAGTTACATGCATCCGGTGCCCGGCGATGACTCCTGCTTCCCCGATCCAGCAGCATTTGTGGAAGTAGAGCTCTTGGATCTGAATCCCGCAGCATGACGGCGCTTCGCGGTGAAAATGTCTCTCGTTTGTGTAGTCCGGACTTGGGACCACGGTCATGAGAGAGAGAGAGAATATCAATTGGAGGTCTCCCCAAAAGTTAGGAAACCTTTATTGAATATGGTGTTGTATTTATTTGGTCAAAATATCCCACTATATATAGGGGGAGGGGAGGCACTCCCTCCCTCGAAGTCCTGGGGTGGGACTAAACAAGGGAGGAGGTGGGGGGAGGCGCCACCGGCCACCCCACCATGGGCCCCACATGGGGGCCCGACCCATTAGGGCCGCCGGCCACCCCCTTGGCCCCTCCTAGGGATGCCGCCCCCTCTTGGGCCCTTTCCCCTCCAAGATTTGGCCCATTAAGCCTTTTGGCCTTTTAATTAATTTTCTCTTTTATTAAATAATTATGAATAAATGATTAAATCAATATTTAACATTCATTCACATATTATTCAATCTCTGTGGGCATGGAACACCTTCCACCTCCACTCCGGACATCCTCCGGACTTACTGAAACCCTTCTGGTTTTCTCTCTTTCTATTCTTTGGTGATTCTACCGATCATATAAACACTCTCTAAGAATCACCAAGCCCTTAAGCATTATACCCCACGGGTTGGGAACACTCCAGACATGGTCGGGACACTCCCGGACCAATGATCAACAAAGGGACCTGGATGGCCATGTGACCCCTGTGCATTCCATGAAATCTTTCGTCATTTGAACCATGACTGTCATGTCTTATTCCTTTTGTCTCTCGATACTTGCATTTCTCAATACCTAATCAATGTCAACATGTCGGGTTCAATCTCGTTACCGACAAATGCTACTTGACTCGTTCCGACAAGTGATATCCCTGTGATCAAATCACACGTTGTGCAACTATTGGATATAACTTCTCCAAGTGGGCCCTCGAGTATCTTTCCGTCACACGGATGGACAAATCCCGCTCTTGACGTATAATGCCTCTACTGTTCCTCCAAATACCTGAACACACCTTTATGATCACTGTTTAACCAAGTGACGTTTGATGCTATCAAACTATCCTCGGGAGATAGTGATTGATATAGCCTCACGGTCTAAGGAATAGTCTACTAGGTCTATTCTAATCATCGTAACTTGAACTTCGTGACATGATCAGGTCGCGATGTTTAGGTTGGGTATTAGTTCATCATCTTGACTCCATTTCCAACTGGCATAAATGCCACATGATCAGGAAACCTTGATCATCTGTTGACCAATGAACCAGTGACTAGAGTTTCACTGGGAACCCCTGGTTGTTTATATATCACACGTGTATTGACGTTTCCTTTCAATACAGTTATAGCATGATATAAAAATTAATCATAAAATTTATGAAATATGATAATAATCCTTATTATTATTTGTCTCTAGGGCATATTTCCAACAAGAAGAGGTCTCCTCAACCCAGCGCACGGTCTCACGCCTCTTGATTCTCAGGACCTGAATCCACCTAACTCTCTAGTGCCTCATGTGGTTGTACACCTGGTTCAAAGTGACTGTCCAGCGATAGAACTTGAAGACATTGTCAGCAATCAACCGCATGTCCACCTCTTTGAATGCCCAAACAACTGAACCCCCTTTCTCGATCAACTGACATACCTGATTTAGGACGAAGGTGGACAAAGATGCTGGCCATGACATGGCCAACTTCCTACTGATCACCGCATCGGGCATCATCACATGACACAGAGGCCTCACATAGGTTGCGGACAAATCAGGGGACACAACCTTCTCCTACGACACTAGAGATACGCAATGTGTTCAGTTCTAGGGGAAGAACTATACTTGCAACAATAATCCTATCTACAGCACATGGCAATCCTCATAGCACAACATGAATACTAACTACCAAAATGGACCACGATCTACTAGGATGGAACATATACGAACATATGAACTGTGAGCTAGAACATGGCAACAGATCTAAGCTATGACAACTAGGGTTAGGTGTTTCTTACCACGATCTCAATCTCGACTGACGAGGATGACATGTCGAAGATAGCCAAGGACGAAGGCTTGCCGAAGATGAGCTAGACCCACCAAAGTAGAAGGTGCCGCTTACCTGCCCGTCGGTGAGGCAGAGAATTTGGAGGGAGAGCTCGAAATTGGGGGAAATGGTGGTGGGGATTTTGGATCTGGAGGAGGGACGGTGTTTATAGCCATCATGAATCGGCGAGCGGTAACCCCAATTTCTCCCGCCGGATTTTCAGAGCTCCCATCATCCCTCCTTTGCACGTGCGCGTGCATCTTCTTCCCTCGCGAGCGTGAGAAAAACTTGGCTCCATGGAAACGCCTAATTTGGGTGTTCCTCTAGGGCCAGGCTGAGGGGCGCTTTAAAACTCGTGCGGTGCAAAGATTCCTCCAACCGTGCAGAACCAAACACCCTTATTTCTTCCCATCCCATGCGAGAAATGGCAAAACGAGCAACCAAACACGCCCTAGAAGCACTAGCATGCAAAGAGGCGAGGCGAATGACATAGTGGATGGTGTTCTACTCAGGTCAATCCTAGTGGCATCGGATTGCTTAGAGGTTGTCAATGGTTTGAAGAGTGAGAATATGGGCATCTTTACTAGCATTCTGATGGAGATGAATTAGAGAGCCCAGCTGAGAGGTAGTGTAGTTTTCTCACATGACAAAAGGAAGTTGAGTAGAGAAGCCCACAATCTAGTGAGGATGGCTTCAACTAAGTTAGTAGGAAGACATTTATGGCTACTAGAGTCACCTTTTGGTTTTGACATGTAGTAATTCGTCCAAATGCTGAATCTTGAATAAAGGCATGTGAGCTTTCAATTTTTTTTGACTCGGGTGCTCCCAATTCCATGACATACAAAAAATCTGTAGATGAACAAACTTGAGTTTACACATGTAGAATAAAAGGAGAAAAAATATAAATAATAACTAGGCATCTCCCATGCTTTGTCCTCTTCATCGATGCATACTCGTTCTCCTCATCAGTTGTGTGGTGGTGTCCGCGACACATGGTTCCGTCAAATACTTTGATGGTGAGCAAGGTGTGCCGTCGTAGTTGAATATTAGGAAGTGTCCGACCTGCAGGTCATGCGTGTGGGCAAATTGTTTGCATTTGTGGTGGAGGTACATATGGCCTTGGCTGTCGAACAACTCCTCCACACGCTAGATGTGGAGAACGCTGTTGGCATCCTGCAAATTGACTTCATGGGGTTCATATCCATCGAGCACTCGTCCAAACTTATCAAAGAGTCACCACTTGTCCCAATTTTTTTGGTAGATGCGCACACCAAACTCGAAGTTGGAGACGTCCACGATGAATGGCGAGGTAGATGGCGGTGCACAAAGGCCTCATCCCTGCCCCATCATGGGGCCAATAGGCCCCCACAGATCCTCCACCCCTGGATAACGTTGTTCTGGCCATGTCTGCCGATGTTGTGTGGGGGGAGCAAGGGTGGCTCAAAGTGACAATGAAGCGTGTGTGGGGAAGATAGATGCGGGTGGCCTACTTAAAAAGGCCAAGAATCCATGACATTTATGTTGGCGTAGAGGTCGAGTGGTCTGTATAGATGGTAGAGCAGGATTCAAGCGGACGTTATTGATGGCGGTGCAAGAGTCAAGCGACCATCCAGCCTTAATATATGACGACGCATACATTGCTAAGCAAATTGGGGGGTCTTCTAGGCAGGCCCATGGAAGACATGGGAGGTCACGCGCATGGTCTGCGGTGCGTCCGACTGATGCATGTGAAATGTATCTATGAACTTTGTAGTTTATTATGTTAAAATCTATATTGTTTTGAAACTTTGTTATATTTATTGGGATCAACCTACTAATAGTTGTAGAAGTGCATTTTTGGTCTACACTTTATCGTGTAGAAATTGCATAAATATGGAAAGCAGTCGCTCATTATAGTAAAATTTGGAGTTTCCTAAGCGACATAGGTGTTACATTGACTTAATCGCAGACCGCTTTTAGCAATGGCTCGTAATGCGACATCTCTTCCACTACCAGCGCCCTTTAGTATAACTTCTTCTCGTTGTAAACCTACTGTATGAATAGCATCTATTGTTGTTCTTTTACCAGCATAGGGTGATGATTTTATTGACCTTTTGAATCCACAAGTACCTGCAGAGTACCAGAAAACCCCCTGTAGAACAGTTTTCGAAGATTCCCCAGAAAGTCCCTGCAGATGGTGTCAAACGGAAAAAATCAACACATGAAATTTGTTTGCAGTTTTCTGGTAATATCGATTTGTTGGGGAACGCCCTATGCAAAACAAAAATTCTAGCACATAACCAAGATCCGATGCGAGAAGAAGGTAACGAATCATACCCTCGAAGATCTAACTAGCAGAAGTTCGTTGATGACGAGGTTGGTCGTGCATTCATCCCTACAACAAGCCTTAGCAAGTCGCGAGGATATGTATTATCCCATAGACGGCTCGAATGATCAAGTGCTCCAAGCATCACACCTCCACAAGTATTCACACGTGCAACAAGGATGGCACCGCGTCGAAGTGAGATGAAGCTCATAAACCAAGAAGGAATGTGTCGATGAAGATCTAACAACACTTCATCATCTGGCTAGATTAGATTTAGATGGAGGTAGTAGATGAGCAGCACACTAGCATGAAGAAGAAGTTTCACGCAATGATGATGGCAATGGGAAGAAGAGGTGTAAGACGAGCTCTGAGGTGCTGAGGCGGTGACGGGAGGCGACGCAGGTCGACGGAGGCAGGGCTTGGGCAGGCTAGTGCGTGGTTCTCCAAAAACGCGTGTGTTTGACCTTGGCCCTACCTCCGTATATATGTGTGGCTAGCTCTCTCTCCAAGAGAGGGAGTAGGAGTAGGACTTCGTGTCCTCGTAGGACTCCTCCTTCCTTTCCTCCACACATAGATAGAGAGAGGGAGTTGGATTCCACCATGGAATCCTTCTCTCCCTGCTCCTCCAACTTGGCTAGGGAAGGAGTACGATTCTCAGAGGGACTTCTCCCTACTCCATCGCCTCTCCTCCAACCGCCGACCTAGGGGAGGCCCTGGCCAACTCGTCCAGGGTCCCCCTTCCTTGGACGCATGCCCCGGTGGGGCCCATGATGCACCCACCAGGATAATTACTTTTAATTAGAAATATTTATTCCGAAGCTTTCCGAAAAATTCTGAACTCCTTCGAATTAATTCTAGAACCTTTCTAAAATATTTTTGATGTCTTCCATAACATGTTCGGAACAATTCCGTCCATTCTCTGTGATATCCTAGACACCTCCAGAATATTTCGAGACACTCTGAAATATCCTTTTGGGATTACTTCATTCAAATATATTAATCGCACTCATGTTCTAAATGTTGATAGCGTCTTAAGTGTGTGACCCTGTGGGTTTGGATATTCATGGACATGTCTAGAACTCCTTTCGCTACAATGATTACTATTAGCATCTTGGTACATGTAGTAATCCCCATAAATAACACGAAGATCTTTATTGTGTGAACCATAGTATGATATCTGATACATATCGTGTTGCTTCAACGATACTTCACATAACTCGAGATGAAACACTAGGTTATTCTCGTTACCTAGCATGTACCCTTTACTCATACCGTACTATCGATGTTCATGTGGTAAACAACTTGACCACGTGTTTGGTCAAATGATGATGAACATCATAGCACGTGAGTGGGCCTAGAGTGTATCTCTCCATCATTAGGAGTAGCAATTCCTGCAAGCATACTGCTGACTCGTGTATTAACGAGCTCGTTGGGGAACCCTAAGAGGAAGGTACGATGAGCACAGCAGTAAGTTTTCCCTCAGTTATGAAACCAAGGTTATCAATCCAGTAGGAGCAAGGAAACACCCCAAAGGTGTAGCTAGCTGAACGTTGGCAGGGCGCACTACCGGTGCCAGCAGCAACGTGGAGACCTGCACAACACAACCATAGAACTCTGTCCCCAATTTGCGATGAGGTTGTCAATCTCACCGGTTTTGCTGAAAACAAAGGATTAAACGTATCGAATGGAAGGAAGTAATAGTTTGTAGAAAGTAAACACAAAGCAGTAAATAGTTGATTGTAGATTAAAAGTAAAAGAAAGGACCGGGGTCCATAGTTCACTAGAGGTGGCTCTCCTTAAGATAGATAACATGCTGGGCGAACAAATTACAGCGGGGCAATTGACAAACATCGAGAAAGCATACAAGCATATACTAATCATCTTGACTCCTTTGAGATTCGATTGGGCATTACAACATTATACATAGACCGCCATCCAACTGCATCTATGACTAATAATCCACCTTCAGGTTATCATCCGAACCCCCTCCAGTATTAAGTTGCAAGCAACAGATTATTGCTTTACGAATTGCGTGTAAAGTAAACAATATGATTATTATATGAACAAAGGATTGTTGTTTTCTCCCTAGTAGCAACAACACATCTAGTACCTTAGATATTTTTGTCACTTCCCCAGATTACTAGAGGCATGAACCCACTATCGAGCATAAATACTAACTCTTGGAGTTGCTAGCATCTACTTGGCCAAGATAGCTACTAACAACGGAAAGCATGCAAGATCACAAATAACAAAGACATGATAGAATCAATAATCAATCTGAAATAGCATCTCAATATCCATCGGATCCCCGCAAACACAACATGCAGAATTACAAATAGATGATCTTGATCATGAACGGGGCTCACGAGATCTAGACATGAAAGCACAAAGGAGGAGAACCAGCTATCTAGCTACTACATGGACCCGTAGTCCAGAGATGAACTACTCACGCATCACACCGGAGGCTTGCATGGTGATGAAGAAGGCCTCCAGGGTGAATTCCCCTCTCCGGCAGGGTGCCGGGAAGAGCTTTAGATCCCTCCCGATCTAGGGATGGAGATGACGGTGGCTACATACACTTTCGTGGAATTTTGATCGGGTACTTAGGGTTTTCGTATCAGAGGTAATATATAGGCGGAAGGAGAGGCCGAGGGGGTGCCTGGGGCAGCCAGACCACCCCCTAGCGTGGGCCAGGCCTGGCCGCGTGGCCAGGTGGTGTGGCCGGGCCCCAGCCCCTCCCCGTCTCGTATTCTGGCTCCAGATGTCTTCCGGTAAAATAGTGACTTTGACTTTTGTCCCGTCCAATTCCGAAAATATTCATTTTCTGACTTCCTGGAACCAAAAACAGCAGAAAACAGGCAGCTGACACTATGGCTCTTGTTAATAGGTTATTCCAAGAAATCATATGAAAAGTACTCCAAAGTGTGGACAAAACACAAGAAAGTAGATAAAACCAAGCATGGAACATCAAAAATTATAGATACATTTGCAATGTATCACATAGCATGTGAATAATTGACGTACCATCTGGTAAGAGCAAAGACCAACTTTATGATTACTCCTGTTCGGAGCAACATTTGAAGAATCCTGCCATATCCATATTGTACCCAAGTTTGCATGTGTCTCGCAGTCAAACGAACTTCAATAAAGGCAATACATTGTTTATGAGAAAGTACCGATAAAACATATTGATGATGCATTTCATGGTATATCATGTTGGGTTTATCCATCGTCGTTGTTCTCCCAACAACTCTGATCTCATATATCATTGGCAACTCCATAACACTTTGTTGTTTTGCCCATAGTCCCGATTCAGGACTATGGGAAAAACGACAAAGTGTTATGGAGTTGCCAATGATATATGAGATCAGAGTTACTATCGTTGATACATGAACTAGTCTCAGAGGCAATACTAGGGATGTCTTATTAGTGTTTATTATTCCACATATGTATTAGGGTTTTCCTCCAAATACACATTATCTGAAACTAATACAATTGTAGCATCAAACAATAAACTTAATTATGAAACAGAAATATGAATAATAATACATTTATTATTGCCTCTAGGGAATATTTCCATCAGTCTCCCACTTGCACTAGAGTCAATAATCTAGTTTACATTTAGCAGTCTAACACCTATGACTTCCTGGTGCTTCTCATGCTCTGCAAGCGTGATCAACTTAGTCAACGGATCTACCACATTCAGATCTGTATGAATTTGCATATCTTGATGTCACCATCATTCAAGAACTAGCGTATGAGATGATATCGATGTTATACATGCTTATTTTTATGGTGAGACCTTGGTTCTTTTGCTTGAGCAATGGCACCATTGTTGTCACAATGAATCTCCATAGGCTCTAACACACTTGGAACCACACCAAGTTATGAAATGAAGTTCTTAATCCAAACACCCTCCTTTGCAACATTCGACACTGCTATGTACTCTGCCTCTGTAATAGAATCCATAATTGTATCTTGCTTAGAACTTTTCCAGCTCACCGCTCCCCTATTCAAAGTGAACACATAGCCGGATTGAGACTTGAAATCAATAGGATCAGTGAAAAAGCTTGCATCAGTGTAACCCCTTGCAATGATATCTTTGTCACCTCCATATATGAGAAATATTCTTAGTACATCGCAAGTACCTAATTATATTATTCACTGCTATCCAGTGATCAACTCATGGATCACTCTGGTACCTTCTCGTAACACTTAGAGCATAGAATACATCTGGTCTTGTACATATCATGTCATACATGATGCGGTGACCCAGCATACCACTCCATGATGTAGTACACTATAATTGTTGATATAACTCCAATGAAACACCGTTCCACTAGTATTACATCCCTTAGAGTGGTACAATGGAAACATAGCAGGTCCAAGACATGACTATAGGTTACAACTCGACTCTTTACAAAAGATCTAGAGAACACTCTAGGTTATAGAGAGTGAAAGAAACTTCTTACAAAGAAGAACCAGAAATAACAACTCGGAACTAACACACTAATAAGACTAGTATCGAAACTATCTAGTTTGTAGTTGTTGCTATTGCAATACTCTATAGAAATAGGTTCCGGGGTTAGATATTATACTCCTATCTAATTAGGAACTTCACCTTTACTTTAGTTGATGTATCTATCGACTCCATTGACTTCATTGAAAAACTTGAGCTTTCAACGTTGATTTCTTTGAGTTTAAGTTGGTGTTGACGTCGTCTTCATCGGCTTTAGAACCAAGCAAGGGTTAAGAAGGTACGGTTGAGTACGAGTGTACTTAGCAAGTTCACTAAAAAAGAGTGTTTGATGCACTAATTATAGCCACATACCATAGGTCGTAGGCTATGCAGGTTTTCATAAACATTTCTTCAAAGATTACTTTTATTCTGAAAAACTATGTCCGTTAGCCTTCATAGGTTTAACAGAACTTCATGGACTTCCTTTCCTGCCGCGTTCATAGCTCCTTCCCGGAACAGGGAGTAACATGTCACATTTCTTACACTCTGTAGAGGTTCGTTACTTTACCCACAAGAGACCTTAGCCTTGTTGCACATCTAAGTCACGAGCTTGTCCATACTTCCTTGGTATAGGGCCCAGTCTAAGATCCAAGCCATTTGTTGTCCTTCTTCGTGACCCCACATGCCCATCGGATTGCATGTTAGACCTAGGATAAAACTTGTTTCCAATGGCAGCATAAGGCGTACAACCCTCATAGATACCAGAAGCCGTGGGACGTTGAGGGATCCCACCCATATGCTACCAATTATCACGAAGAATTGCAGCCACGACCTGGTCATCCATTGACATGCGAAAGGAAGAAGATCCAGGTGATTTTCCCATCCCATTCCAAGTCTTATGGTTAACGCGTATTATATGGCGCAAGAATCACTAGCGACATTTGTTGTTAAGTCCTATATATTATGCTCCTTTACCACTGAATTGTAATAGTAGGTTATTACCATTTGGTAAATAACCTATAATCATATAATTAAGAAAATAAAGTTTTCTGACCTTTTTGACATACATGTGATGACAACATTGGTTTAGAAATACTTGATAGAAAATAACCAAAGGACATGAGAAAGTGTGAACTTTCCTTTGTGATTACAAGATTATGCAATCACGGTCTTCGAGAAGATATAAGATCCAATATCTGAAAACAACATCATTGGTCCGGTAAGGACTAATGTTTAAGGAGGTAATATGCTATTATGTATAAGTAATGCTATGCATTTTATAATACTACCCAAGTCAATCCCCAACATTATAAGTGAATTAAATTTAGGTGATTTCTTTAAGATTTGGTTTATCTTCCATTTTACTTTACAAGCAAATATATCTATAAGGAACTTAAGCCTTAACATACAGGATATAAAAGCGAGTATAATTAATGTTGAGTCATTATACTTCTATTGGATTGTATAATAGACTAAGGTTAACTGTAAAATTCATGAATAATATTAAGATATAATGTTTATGGTATTTTAGACAAAACTTAACTATAAAAATGAATCTTAAGGCATGATGTTTTATAGTATTACTAAGGTTTAGGGTCTCTCTAAGCATAATTAAGAGTATAAGATTATTTATCCTAATTAGGAATGGATACTACCTTTTATGTTCTTGTATTTGGGAAATGTGAAGGGAATATGCCTTGAGAGGCAATAATAAAGTTGTTATTATGTGTATTCCATGTATATGATAGATGTTTATTTTGCATGCTATAATTGTATTAATACGAAAACGTTAATACATGTGTGTTTAATAAACAAATAGAAAGTTCCTAGTTATTCCTCTCTTTGAACTAGCTCGTTGATTAACAAGATGATCAAAGTTTCCTGATCATGGACATTGGATGTCGTTAATAACAAGGTCACAACATTTGTGAAATGATGTGATGAACATTCATCCGAAGTATAGCATTACGATCAAAGTCATTGTGTTTATATCGCTATAACATCATACGAAGTAATCCTAGTCCTTAGACCATGAGATCATGTTAATCACTAACACCGAAAGAGTATCTTGATAACATCAAACGTCACACTATAAAAGGGTGACTATAAAGGTGGGTTCAGTGCTACGAAGGTGTTATGTAGAGGCTCATGGATCAAGAGTGGGATTTTTCCATCCCGATGACGGATAGATATACTCTAGGCCCTCTTGGTGATATCACATTAAGAATAGCTTGCAAGCAAGTGATGTGATCACTAGAATGTTATATCGTGGGAACGAGAAAATAGTGCATTGATGGCTCTGTGTATGGCGCCCAGAAAAGTGCTGGTGCATGGTTGATGTAGAGCTCATTGGGAACCCCAAGAGGAAGGTATGATGAGCACAACAGCAAGTTTCCCTCAGTTATGAAACCAAGGTTTAATCGAACCAGTAGGAGCAAGGAAACACCCCAAAGGTGTTACTAGCTGAGCCTTGGTAGGGCGCACTACCGGTGCTAGTAGCAACATGGAGACCTGCACAACACAACCACAGAACTTTGTCCCCAACTTGCGATGAGGTTGTCAATCTCACCGTGTTTTGCGAAAAACAAAGGATTAAACGTATCGAATGGAAAGAAGTAACGGTTTGCAGAAAGTAACACAAAGCAGTAAAAGATTGTAGATTGTATGTAAAACACAAGGACCGGGATCCATAGTTCACTAGAGGTGGCTCTCCTTAAGATAGATAACATGCTGGATGAACAAATTACAGCGGGGCAATTGACAAACACCGAGAAAGCAATACATGCATATACTAATCATCTTGACTCCTTTGAGACTTGATTGGGCATTACAACATTATACATAGACCGCCATCCAACTGCATCTATGACTAATAATCCACCTTCAGGTTATCATCCGAACCCCCTCTAGTATTAAGTTGCAAGCAACAGATTATTGCTTTACGAACTACGTGTAAAGTAAACAATACGATTGTTCTATGAACAAAGGATTGTTGTTTTCTCCCTAGTAGCAACAACACATCTAGTACCTTAGAGATTTATGTCACTTCCCCAGATTACTAGAGGCATGAACCCACTATCGAGCATAAATACTAACTCTTGGAGTTGCTAGCATCTACTTGGCCAAGATAGCTACTAACAATGGAAAGCATGCAAGATCACAAATAACAAAGACATGATAGAATCAATAATCAATCTGAAATAGCATCTCAATATCCATCGGATCCCCGCAAACACAACATGCAGAATTACAAATAGATGATCTTGATCATGAACGGAGCTCACAAGATCTAGACATGAAAGCACAAAGGAGGAGAACCAGCCATCTAGCTACTACATGGATCCGTAGTCCAAGGATGAAGTACTCACGCATCACACCGGAGGTTTGCATGGTGATGAAGAAGGCCTCCAGGGTGAATTCCCCTCTCCGGCAGGGTGCCGGGAAGAGCTTCAGATCCCTCCCAATCTAGGGATGGAGATGACGACGGCTACAGACTCTTTCGTGGATTTTTGATCGGGCCCTTAGGGTTTACGTCCCGAGGACATCTTATAGTCGGAAGGGGAGGCCGAGGGGGTGCCACGGTTGGCCTCACCACCCCCTGGCGCGGGCCAGGCTAGGCCGTGTGGCCAGGTGGTGCGGTGGCCCCCTGGCCCCTCTCCATCTTGTACTCTGGCATCTGATGACTTCCGGAAAAATAGGCACTTTGGCTTTTGTCCAATCCAATTATGAGAATATTCATTTTCTGACTTTCCTGGAACCAAAAACAGCAGAAAACAGGCAGCTGGCACTGTGGCTCTTGTTAATAGGTTAGTCCAAGAAATCATATGAAAAGTACTCCAAAGTGTGGACAAAACACAAGAAAGTGGATAAAACCAAGCATGGAACATCAAAAATTATAGATACATTTGCAATGTATCAACATCCCCAAGCTTAACTCCTGCTCGTCCTCGAGTAGGTAAGTGATAAAAAGAAAGAATAATTTTTGAGGTGACATGCACCATCAAAGACTTGATCAAAGTATTTGTAAAACATTCAAAGCTGGGATCATAGTACTTCAATCATAACATGAAAGACAAAGTTCTAGCAATAAGACAAAGAAACTATGATGCAACGTGAAAAGGCACAAACAAAATATTCATGAATAACAATGCTTTGCAAGACATTTGTTTGTTTCTCATAAAGAAAACATAGCATACAAGTATTCAGCTTGTCCCTCAATAGAGTAGCAAATATAAATGCATAGGACACCTTCAAAGTTCATAAGAGTGACTAGATACAATAGTTTAAAACAAGCAATATCAAGTTATGCATCAATCAACTAGTCTTGGGACAATGCACATAGAACTAAGAATGGACACTATGCTCTCAAAGTAGGTGCATAAAGGTAGAAGATGGAGACTCAATATAATGGTGGAAGAAAGGCCTTTTATAAAAGGAAGTAGGGATTCAAGTCTCATAAAGAGCTTCCAAAAAAAATGATACTTGTAGCTTTCAGCTCTCATTGCCCCTATCATAAGCATCTTGAAGTGATTAAGGTTAAAGTGAACAAACTATGGTGTATATGTTTGACGAAGTATAAGTTAGAAATCTCATGTCCCTTGTATATGAGGGCCGCTCCTCATGCTACTCAAGTTTAGTCACCAGTAAGTTCTTGTCATCGTAAGTACATGTGTATCATAGAGAACTGCCAACGGGGTACCCCTTGCCCGATGATACGGAAGAATCCCCATATCAAAATGACAAGGCAAGCAGACAACAAGCATCTCAGCAATCTTCTTATTTACCATGGGAATATGGTGCTTTTTTCTCTCTTTCCTCTTTTCATAGTATCTCTTTTTTCTTTCTCTTTTCTCTTTTTTTTCAATATAGGACTCTTTTTTATAAGAAGAATGCTTCATAGACAGCTCATTATGGTTACGCTGCAGGTTTCCACCATGTCAGCATGGATTAGACCAGCGGCCCAGGCGTTTCTCTAACACATATACATAACTCCATGGACTTACAAGCTCCCCTTTCATTTCACACCGACGACATCCATAAACAAAAGAGCATGATATCAACTGGGAACAAAGTACCAAGTGCAATGTTGAAAGCGTTCCCCATGACAGCATGGTTCTGCTAATCCCCAACAATAAGTGCAAGCATATACAACATAGACGACACAATGGTTCAAGTTTATTAAGGGTAAGAAAAGTAAAGCGTGCCATCAAGTTCGTGAGAGCTTTAATCACTAGTTTTCTCATAACAAGTTTAATTTGGAAGGTAAACAAAAGCATGAATATAGTTCGAATAGCATAAGCTAGTAGGCAGGTACAGTGGACTCTTTGGAATATCTTGGTTTAGGGAGTTGGATGCATGAGTGGAACTCATACTTGGTTGTGGAGGCTAGCAAAAGACTGTGATCGACAAACTAAGAGAGCAATAATGGCCATAATCATGCAGAGCGACAAAACATTATTGATCAAAGCATAGAGTGATACTACAAGTTGAAAACTAAAGGATCATAAAGGCTTATGGTGACTTGAGATAGTCATAACATGGTGTGAGCATGCGCCAAGTCAACCCAAATAAAGCATCAAAGGAGAATACCACTATACTATGCTTTAATATGCTAAAACAACGCATGATTCATCCAAGGCACATTAAGCAATCTAAAATGTTTGTAACAAGTCATGCTACAGGAAAGAATACTAAGCATAAAGCCAAAACAATATCAAGCATGGCATGACAAAGCATAGGCCACAGTCAAAAACAAGCTCTTTTTATCACATAAGCATGAACTTTCCTACTCTTTTCCAAACCAAACCAAACTATTTGCAAACCAATGTATGAAAGAGGGGGTCCAACCAATTTATTCAGCAAACTAAAAAAACCAAAGCAAATGAAAAACCAAAACTAAAACGAAAAAGAAGATGCTCCAAGAACAACACAACTGTGCATGAAACAATAAAAATGAAGCGTTTGGAAGAAACCTGGGATTTTTATTGATGAAGAAGGGGATGCCTTGGGCATCCCCAAGCTTTGACACTTGTAATTCTTGCATATTTCTTAGGGTGACACACGTGGCATCCACAAGCTTGAGCTTTAGTCCATCCTTCATCTCATTACTCATTCCTTTCATACACCTGAAATTTTTCCTTCATACAAAACTTCACACAATCTTTATTAGCAACATTAGTGCACTCAAGATAAATAAGTCTTAAGGTTCAGTTCTAACACCAAATAAACTTCCATTACAACACTAGCTACTGTAGCACTTCCCTCAAAAATCTCTCTTCCCCAAAAGAACTCAAAAAGGAATCAACAAGAAGCAAATGTAGAAAATGGCAGAAATCTGTCAAAACAGAACAGCAGGTAAATACGATTTTTTTCGAAGACCTTATGTTGCTCAAATCAAAAAGTGTTGAACTAACTAAAGTTAGATAACAACCTGGGGCAGAAGCACAAAAATGTACGCCTCAAAAGGACGTTCAGAGATTTTACAAGAATTTTTACGGTGAAGCACATAAATCAGTTTTAAGACAGCAACTTTCCCAACCATTACTTCTCTCTCATTAGAGGTTACTCTTGGCACAAAAAGCAAATAAAAAGGATAAGGAGCGGTTATTACTGAAGTAATAACCTCTCCAAGACTCATCTAAAACTTTTGGGTTATCTCCCAATAAGTACTTTTCTTTAACGCCTTTAAGTTAGGCATAAGAAGCAAGAAAAAGAATCAAGTGTTCTCAAATGAAGAAGCATTAAAACCAAATTTCTTGCCCTTACCTCTCTTACTGTTATTCTTAACCTTGGGGAAAATATGATTGTTTGGTGGAGAAGAAAGGTGCATGGTCCCTTTTCCCACATCTATTATTGCTCCAAGGAGTTCTAATAGGGACCTTCCAAGTGTAATTTGTCATTTTCCTGCACATTCAATAACAAGATAATCAATAGAAATTATTTTCCCAAGGATCTTTGTAAACACTCCTTCAGCTATTCCAAGAGGTAATATGGTAGTATTGTTAGCAAGAGATATTTCTTTTCCTCCTTCAGTAAGCCCCCAAGTATTTAGAGATTTATAAATATCTATCACAGCGAGCTTGAAAAGTTTCAGTGTTTATCTGAATCTTTACTTTAGGGAGCCACTTTGATGGTTCAGAATTTATTGGAACATAATTGTGATGCTCCCTAAGCGTATTATAGCAATCTTTTAAGCTAGTAGTGCTAGTCTCAAGAGTGTTCAACCTAGCAAATATTTTTGCGAAAGAAATATCAGTTTGGCTAGGCAAGTTGTAAGTGAGGATCAATTTCTTTATAGCATTAATAGCATCATCCTCATTACATTGGAGGAAATCTCCTCCCATAATAGCATCTAAAGCATATCTATAGCAAAGAGCAATCCCAAGGAAAAAACTGCTAAGGAACAAGCTTTGAGTCATTTTAGGCTCAGTTTTTTCATGTAGATCAGAGATTCTAGACCAAGCTTCCTTAAAACTTTCCTCAATTCCTTGTTTAAAAGTGAAAATAATTTCCTCGGGTGACATAGTGATTAGAGCAAGGCTAGACATAGTGGCAACTTAAGAAAGGAACTAATTTTTTGTGTGTTTTCAAATAAGAAAGCAAACTAGTAAAACTATTTTTTGTGTGTTTTTGAATAACAAAACAAGCAAACAAAGCAAAAAGAAAACTAAGCAAAACAAAAACAACAAAGTAAAGAGATTGCTTATGAGGGACTCCCCTTGTGAAGATGTCCTTGACTCCCCGGCAACGGCGCCAGAAAATCGCTTGATGGCTTAATGCACGGCGCCCAAAAAAATGTTTGATGGCGGTGTTGATGTAGAGCTTGTTGGGAACCCCAAGAGGAAGGTATGATGAGCACATCAGCAAGTTTCCCTCAGTTATGAAACCAAGGTTTAATCGAACCAGTAGGAGCAAGAAAACACCCCAAAGGTGTTACTAGCTGAGCTTTGGCAGGGCGCACTACCGGTGCTAGTAGCAACGTGGAGACCTGCACAACACAACCACCGAACTTTGTCCCCAACTTGCGATGAGGTTGTCAATCTCACCGTGTTTTGCGGAAAACAAAGGATTAAACGTATCGAATGGAAAGAAGTAAAAGTTTGCAGAAAGTAAACACAAAGCAGTAAATAGTTTATAGATTGTATGTAAAGAAAAGGACCGAGATCCATAGTTCACTAGAGGTGGCTCTCCTTAAGATAGATAACATGCTGGGTGAACAAATTACAGCGGGGCAATTGAAAAACACCGAGAAAGAAATACATGCATATACTAATCGTCTTGACTCCTTTGGAACTTGATTGGGCATTACAACATTATACATAGACCGCCATCCAACTGCATCTATGACTAATAATCCACCTTCAGGTTATCATCCGAACCCCCTCCAGTATTAAGTTGCAAGCAACAGATTATGGCTTTACGAATTGCGTGTAAAGTAAACAATACGATTGTTCTATGAACAAAGGATTGTTGTTTTATCCCTAGTAGCAACAGCACATCTAGTACCTTAGAGATTTCTGTCACTTCCCCAGATTACCAGAGGCATGCACCCACTATCGAGCATAAATACTAACTCTTGGAGTTGCTAGCATCTACTTGGCCAAGATAGCTACTAACAACGGAAAGCATGCAAGATCACAAATAACAAAGACATGATAGAATCAATAATCAATCTGAAATAGCATCTCAATATCCATCGGATCCCCGCAAACACAACATGCAGAATTACAAATAGATGATCTTGATCATGAACGGGGCTCACGAGATCTAGACATGAAAGCACAAAGGAGGAGAACCAGCTATCTAGCTACTACATGGACCCGTAGTCCAGAGATGAACTACTCAACGCATCACACCGGAGGCTTGCATGGTGATGAAGAAGGCCTCCAGGGTGAATTCCCCTCTCCGGCAGGGTGCCGGGAAGAGCTTTAGATCCCTCCCGATCTAGGGATGGAGATGATGGCGCGCTAAAGACTCTTTCATGGATTTTTGATCAGGCCCTTAGGGTTTACGTCCCGAGGGCATCTTATAGTCGGAAGGGGAGGCCGAGGGGGTGTCAGGGCTGGCCTCACCACCCCCTGGCGCGGGCCAGGCTGGGCCACGCGGCTAGGTGGTGTGGTGGCCTCCTGGCCCCTCTCAGTCTCGTACTCTAGCATCTGATGACTTCCGGAAAAATAGGCACTTTGGCTTTTGTCCTGTCCAATTCCGAGAATATTCATTTTCTGACTTTCCTGGTACCAAAAATAGCAGAAAATAGGCAGCTGGCACTGTGGCTCTTGTTAATAGGTTAGTCCAAGAAATCATATGAAAAGTACTCCAAAGTGTGGACAAAAGACAAGAAAGTGGATAAAACCAAGCATGGAACATCAAAAATTATAGATACATTTGCAATGTATCATGCCTGTCGGTAACAAGATCAAACTAGGTAATTGGATACTGATGATCGAATCTCGGACATGTAATATATTGTGAGACAAAGGCATTAAGTTACTAGCATTAAAGGTTCTCACGATCACAGAAGTCATCATTGAATGTGTAGGCGTCAGAATGGATCTCCAGGTCCCGCTTCTGATTATTGATCTGAGAGGGGTCTCGATCATGTCTGCATTATTCGCGAACCGTAGGGTGACACACTTAAGTGTTACCAAACACCATTTGGAGAAAATATGTTTTAGACGAAAGAATTGCAAAGCGCTGGAATTATTTCAATGGACACCAGAATTGTTTCGGGTGAAATTGCTGAAATTGGTTCTGCATCTGATATTGAAATATTACAGTGGGTTTTATGTGAATGTTTGTTAATTAAAGTAATTAACAAAATTCTAAATAAAATAAATAAAAGAGTTTTATTAAATGAGAGTTGCATTAAATTTGGTGGAAATTTATTGCATGTGAGTGGAACTTTGAGTGGATGCATGTTTATGTGGGTGGAGCTTCCACCACATGAATGAGGAAATGGTGGGGGCAACCCCCTTGGGTGCTGGCCATGGGGAGGGGGAGAGCCCCCTCTCCTATAAAAGGCCTCCCTCTCCTCCCTCTCAAAGCACACCTCCTCGTGAAGGATCTCTCTCCCCCTCTAGATTTATTCCCCCATGGTCTTGGATTAGCGAGATACATGTTCCCGGTGGAATTTCATCTGGAAGGAGTTGCTTCTTCCACTGATTCACTGGAGCGAGGAGGTGGAGGTTGTTCGGTGGCCTGAACGTGTGTGCGAGGACAGATGCACTACTGATTTGCGGTGCAAGGACTTCCACATGATCTTGAGATCGGCAAGCGTTTAACTACATCATCCACGAGTCCCATCTCGTTAACAAAGCTTTGTTATCTTCAAGGGTATGTTCTCTATGGATGTATATCCACCCAGTGCTTGTGTTAACACCCGGATTTTTAATCCCAGATGCCTGCTATACCATACCTCGCAATCCCAGGATTACCATTTTTGCGAGACATAACTGATTGGATATCACAGTACATCATCCATTACAAACCATAATAAGGTCTTACACAAATAAAGGATCTCATGATCCAGTCTTAATACAAACAAGCAGCGGAATGATAAGCGTAGTAGTGGGCTCCATCTTCAGGGTCACAGGCAATGCTGACGATGGGAGATAATCCTAGTTGTCGTAGACCTCCTGCTGTCCATCATCCTGATAGTCCTCCTCATAGTCTGGCCATGGGAATAGCCAGGGACAAAGCCATGAGTACTCTTTAAGTACTCGCAAACTATCACTAACAAGTAAGGTAGTTCTAATAGGAATCTTAAGCTCTAGGTTTATTTGCAAGAAGCCAAATTTATCTAAACTGAGTTTAGAAGTAAAGAACAATGATTTAATGTTGTAAATCACTTAAGTGGGAACCTAGTTTTCATGTTCACAACCCTGTTGTGGTCAAGTCAAACTCACAAATCATTTCACAAGTCATTTTGAAAACGTCTAATGACGGAACAGTATGGCCACTCCAACTGTCCATGACCGCGGACGCGGCTATTCAAATAGTTTGACACTCTGCAGAGGTGGTACACTTTCACCACAAAATTCTATACACACGTCAGGGATAACCCTGAATCATCATACTTAGTATGCGGATAGTCAATCATAACCTTTCAATTACACAATCTAGTATAGGCACCTCCCCTATGAGCTTGGCCTCCCAGCCATGGGCATCTGCCATCCTGGGCACTACATAGGTGGACATCATCAAGAGGTAGCCTTAGCTCAAACCTCTTCCGCGAGGGAACCCATACTAATGCATATAAACTTCTAGCTAAGCCCTACCCAATTCAGGTATTATGGTTGTACGGTAAAAATGGAATGCTATCGCATCCGAACCCAACCATCAGTTTTTATAAAGGGCTAAGGCTCATGCCTCAACATTTTCATCATCAAATCAATTTGTGTTTCTCAACACATGTCAAAACATTTCAATAGAACGAATCATCATTCCAAGGTTTTCATAATCATTTTCACCAAGTATTCCCATCTAAAGTGATCCACTTTTATGCTTAGCACTAGCCACTAAAGTTAAGAGTGTTCACTAATGAGGGGTGCTAATCTTCAATATCATGCCATAGAATGACATCTAAGTGTAGGCCTAGTTTTATACTCTTTATGCTATCTATTCTATTTCTCCAAATACTCACAAAGCACTAACTAAAAGTAAAGACTTTGGTAAAGTAAAAGAATAAAGCTTGCAAGTAAAACTTGGGATTGGTATAAATCAAAGGGATATAACCAAAGCATGACTAATGCATCTTGCTTAGGTTAATACTTGCAAGTGTTAGCTTGCAAGGTCTAGCTTGCTAGTAGTGATGGCTTGCATAGTTAAGAAACATGCAAGTGTTAGCTTGCCTTGATTGGTGAAGTGATTGAAGTTTTCTTCGTCTTCTGCTTGGTAGTACTCCTCCTCCCCGTATCCTTGGTCGGTACTATTGTCTATAAATGAATACGGGGTACACAATCACCAAACAATACTTAACTAATTCTATTTAGCACACTAAGGCTCACACTTGATGATCTAGCATCATCACAATCATCACATGAATTAAAGACTTAATCTTATTTATCTTATTTTAGAAAAGTAATTTCTACTCATTGAAATTAAATAAGATTAATATTCTCAAAATAGAATATGGGATCATGTGGACACATGTCATCACCACATATTCTAATACATGGGAATGTGATTTAAAGTGTTGGTCACATTTTATAAAGTTTAAGATTATTATTTAATAGATTTAAAGTGACTAGAAATGCCCTAAGAGCATTGTTTTGGTACTAGTCCAATGTCACGGCATGGAAACCTAAATGTTTTTACATATTCAGATAGATCTTCTCAAATGTGATTTTTGATAGTTGGAATCAACTCAAAAGTATTTATGGTTGATTTTTGAAAAATGTTTGAAGTTGCAAAAGTCTCTATCTTGTTATTTTTACTATAGATGATCTATAAATCCAATTGATTTAAATCCAACAGGCTTGGATACATAATTTAATTACATTTTTAACAAAATTTGAATCATGCAATTTGTGTTAGTGAAACTCTCTGAATTGATTTTTGAATACAGGTACAAAATAGGGTTTTAACTAAATTAGAAAATCAACATTTGAATCTCCAGGCTTGCGCGGGAAACTTAAACGGGCCGGCCCAACTGCACTGCACAGCGCAGCGGGCTGCTGAAAGACGGGGTCCACTCGTCAGCGAGTCTAACTAAACAAAACGGTATCTACGAATCTGAGCCGTGCGATCTAAATCTAATCCAACGGCTGGGAGTCATCATCGATGACGAACTGCTCCGGCGAGAAACTAAACCTAACATGGTGGTGGGGGTCCGGCGAGGCTCACCTGGGCTCCAGCTAGGGTCAGCGATGGGGGCAAATGGTGTTGTCGATGACGGTGGTTCTAGCGGTGGTCGCGACAGGTCTTGGGGTGGTCGAAATCGACGGCGCCCTTCTCCTCCAGCAGCGGTCGGCTCCGGCCAAATTCCGGCGAGGGAGAGCTCGCCTTGCTCCGGGGAGAAGTGTGGGAGGCTCAGAGGGGATTGGGGGAGTGCAGTGGTGTGGAGAATGGAGGCGGGGAAGGCCTCTACTTATACTACGACGAGGGGACCGAACGACATGGACGCGGGCTCGTGACGATGCTACAGGCGGCTATCAGCGCGACTGAGGGTAGGAGGCGGTGCGCGGTTCCCTGGCGGTTCTCACGGGCGTAATGGCAAGGCACAGGGTGGTGTGGATTGGTCAGGAGCGTGCGGCGCTCCGCGCGGACATAGAGGTGTTTGCGACGGCGTGTGGCAGCTACAGGTCACGCGGCGGCGAACAGGGGTGTCTGCAGGGTTGGGGTGATCATGGCGAGCATGAGCGTGTGCGGAGAGGATGAGGCGCGGTCTATGCAAGGCGGTCAGGTGCGACGAGCTGGCACGCTCTAGGCATGGCGCAGAGGCATAGGGCACGGCGGTGCTAGGGTGGTCTAGGGCCAGGCTGGGGTCGCGGCTTGGACGGGGGTGGCGGTGGACCAAGGCGTGTCTGGTGCACGTCGTGGGCAAGGGCGGTGAGGCTGCTGGCGTGTTGTCCACTGTCGGCCGGCGACGACCAATACTGGGCAGCGCTCCACTGTGCATAACGGCTCAGGGGGGATTGGTCTGGTGCTTGGCTAGGCTCAGGGGAGACAAGGGAGTGAAGAGGGGACACTAGGGTGGAGAATTACTGCTCAGAATAGTGAAGTTAGGCAGGTGATTAAATGGTGTAAGCAAGGTGTTTGTTGTAATGGCCGCAAGAAAAATACTTTGGAATTTTTGAATGAGAATTTGTGAGTGATTTGATCTTAAGCTTGAGTATCTATGTTTTCTTGGAGAGGTCAAGTGGAAATGGTTTGATGTTTTTTTTGAAAAAGTTTGATCTTCAAATATGAACTAGATTCAGTTTTCAACTATCCATTAAATTGATTTGGATTGGGAGGTCTTGAGGTGCTCACGGACTTCGTGAACCTTCTCTTTGGCTTCTCGTAGGATGTGTCGGGTCTGAAAATCTGACTCTCTCCTACTTGTTACCAATTCAAGGGGGTACGACACTTCCTTCCATACAAAATTTCAAAGGGGGCCATTTGCAAACTGGCTTGATAACTGTTGTTGTATGAGAATTCTGCGAAAGGAAGACAATCTTCCCATTTTGATACATACTCTAACACACAAGCTCTCAATATATCTTCTAAGATTTGGTTGACTCTTTCAGTCTGTCCATCGGTCAGCGGGAGATAAGTTGTGCTGAAATTCAACTTGGTTCCTAATCCTTCCTAGACTTTCTGCCAAAATCTTGAGGTAAACTGGGTTCCTCGATCCTACACTATGGTCTTAGGGGTTCCATGCAAACTGACAATTCTAGCAATGTACAACTCTGCTAGCTTCGAACTCTAGTAGGTGGTCTTGACAGGTATAAAATGGGCTACCTTAGATAATATATCAACTATGACCCAAATAGATCCATTTCTCCTACTAGAAGTAGGCAAACCGGTGATAAAGTCCATTCCAATAGAATCCCATTTCCATTCCAGAATCTACAATGGTTGCAAAAAGTCCAGCGGGTCTCTAATGTTCCGCTTTGACTCTCTGACAGATATCACACTTGGCTATGTAGCTTCTGATTTCTCTCTTCATCTTGTGCCACCAAAATCGCTCCTTCAAATCCCAATACATCTTCGTTCCGCTGGGGTGGATAGAATAAAGAGTATCATGAGCTTCTTTAATGATAACCTGCTTGAGCTCCAAATCTGCTGGCACACAGATACGTCCTTTGTACCACAAAACTCCTTATTCATCCTCGGTGAATACAGGTACCTTTCCTATAGCGATACGACACTTGATTCCGTCGATACTCGCATTTCCTTTCTACGCCTCCTTGATCTGACTGATCAAAGTGGGTTGAAGTTCAATGCTAGCTAAAAATCCTTTACTAACCAGCTCCATTCTAAACTTCTCCAACTCTTCGTGCAAACTTGGTTGGGCTTCTTTGATCATGGTGTTTTAATCTACATGGCAATCTGCTAAGAGCATCTGCTACCACATTGGCTTTGCCGGGGTGATAGTGAATGTCAAGGTCATAATCCTTGATTAACTCTATCCATCTCCTTTGCCTCATATTCAGCTCCTTCTGGGTGAAAATATACTTCAGACTCTTATGATCTGAATAAATCTCACATTGGTTACCCATAAGGTAATGATGCCATGTCTTTAGGGCTAAAACTACGGCTGCTAGTTCAAGATCATGGGTAGGGTAGTTTTACTCATGCTGCTTCAGTTGTCTGGACAGATATGCTATGACTTTTCCTTCTTGCATCAACACACATCCGAGACCAAGCTTGGATGCATCACAATACACATCAAAAGGCTTCTTGATATCTAGCATAATCAGAATTGGGGCTGAAATCAATCTCTTCTTGAGCTCTTGAAAACTTGCTTCACATTTGTCCGTCCATTCAAACTTCTTATCTTTCTTCAACAATTGGGTCATCGGTCTTGCGATGCTCGAAAATCCTTCAACAAACTTGCTGTAATATCCCGCTAATCCGAGAAATGCACGGACTTGGGTTTGAGTGGTTGGGGCTTCCCATTCTTCAACATCTTTGATCTTGGCGGGATCAATAACGACTCCTCCTACATACACAATATGTCCTAGGAATCCTACTTCCTTCAACCAGAACTCACATTTGCTAAACTTGGCATACAACTGATGTTCTCTAAGGGTTTCAATGATGGTTCTCAGGTGTAGCTCATGGTCTTCTTATGACTTGGAATAGATCAGAATATCGTTGATAAACACAACGACAATCTTATCCAGAAAGTTCATAAAAATCTTATTCATGAGATTCATGAAATAAGCGGGGGCATTGGTTAATCCAAAAGACATGACCGTATACTCATACAATCCATATCTGGTGGTAAAGGTGGTCTTTGGAATATCTGTTGCACGAATCTTGAGTTGATGATAACCAGTTCTAAGATCAATCTTAGAAAACACTCTGGCACCAGTCAACTAGTTAAACAGATCCTCTATCTTTGGCAGTGGGTACTTGTTCTTGATGGTGACATCATTCAACTTCCGATAATCCTCCATCTTTCTTATCCACAAACAGAACATGCGATCTCCATGGCAATGCGCTTGGTTGAATCCGACCTTTCGCCAACATAGCATCAAGTTGCTTCTTCAGTTCCACTAATTCAGAGGGGTTCATACTATAAGGTCTTTGAGCTATGGGTCTAGTTCTAGGAATTAGTTCAATGATGAACTCGATATCTCGATCTGGGGGCATACTGGGCAATTCATCTAGGAATATGTTGGGGTATTCACAAACTACTCTGACTTAGTCTAGGTTTGGTTGGGCTAGACTCTTGTTGCATTTGAACTGACGGGGCAAGGTTTCAGATACATGCTCTACTAATACTCCAGAGCTACTGGTCATGGTTATGGCTTTCTTGGCACAGTCGATCAATCCTTTATGTTTCAACATCCAATCCATTCCTAGTACTACTTCCAAACCTTTGGTTCAAGTACTATTAGATTGGCATAAAAATCTATTCCATGGATTCTGATAGGTACAGCCTTGCAAATTTTTCTAGCTTTGGTGGTAGAACCAGGTGTTTGAACTATCATAACATGCTTCAATTTGGTTGGTTGAATCTTACTAGTGCATGCAAATTCTTCTGTAACAAACAAGTGCGATGCTCTAGAATCAAGCAACACTCTTGCAAGTACTGAGTTAACAGAAAACATACCCAGCATGACATCTGGCGCTTCCTGGGCTTCCTCAGCATTCATGTGGAACAAACGGTCGTTGCGGTTGAGCGAGTTCCCTGGGGCAAATCTCCTTCCAGGCTGAACACAACGTTGTTGCTGAGCGGGTGCATTCACATTGGTGGTTGTTGCAAGCTTCTTGGGGCACTCATTGGAGTAGTGACCCTTGACTCCACATTCAAATCAAGTAATCTGGGACTTGTCTTTGGCTGCAACAGGCACAACATTGCTTCCAGTCCTTGGGGCAGTATTGTTGTTGTTATTGTTGTTGTTGTTGTTGTTGGACTTGGGTGGTGCACTGTTGAAATTATTGGAGTTGCCGGGGTTGTTGTTGTTGTGGTTTCCTCCAGACTTCAAATTTCCTCCGCTACGATTAGGGTAGCTTGGACGGGACATCGGGGGTCTGTTGTTTCTTGGGGCATATCGGGCAGACGGGTTGGGGAGATACTTCTGAGCATGGTTGGATCCACTCTAGTGCATCATCATGCGCTTGCGGTTGTCATTGGCTTGGTTGATCTTCCCTTCCATCTGAATGACAGAGTCTACAAGCTCTTCTAGATCTCCAAAACGGATGTTGACTAAAACAGTCTACATCTCATCATGCAATCCGTTTAAAAACCTCTCCTTCTTCTTGGCTTCAGTGTTAATCTCATCAAGGGCATATCTGGCTAGCGACAGAAATTTGTCACGGTACTCAACTACTATCAACCTTCCTTGATTTAGTTCTTTGAACTCAACTCTCATTCTGGTGACTAAACCATGTGGCACATGGGTGTGACTGAACTTGATCTTGAATGCTTCCCAAGTCATCATTTGACCTTCGTTCATGGTACGAGTGCTATTCCACCAGGCTCTTGCATCTCCTGCCAGATAATGGGTGGTGATATATTGCAAATGAATCTATAATTTTTGGTGTTCCATGCTTGGTTTTATCTACTTTCTTGTGTTTTGTCCACACTTTGGAGTACTTTTCATATGATTTCTTGGACTAACCTATTAACAAGAGCCACAGTGCCAGCTGCCTATTTTCTGCTGTTTTTGGTTCCAGGAAAGTCAGAAAATGAATATTCTCGGAATTAGACGGGACAAAAGCCAAAAATCCTATTTCACCAAAAGACTCCCGGAGCCAGAATATGAGACGGAGTGGGGCTGGGGCCCAGCCACACCACCTGGCCATGCGGGCTGGGCCTGGCCGCGCCAGGGGGTGGTCTGGCCGCCCAGACTCCCCCTCGGTCTCCCTCTTCGCCTATAAGATGCCTTCTGACCTAAAAACTCAGGGGGTTCGACGTTTTTCCAGAAGGAGTTCCACTCCGCCACCACCACTAGATTCCACGAAACAGCACCAGAAACTCCGTTCTGGCACCCTGTCGGGACGGGGAATTGGAGGAGATCATCATCATCATCATCACCATCGCTTCCTCATCGACCATCCATGTTTCCCCATCTATGAGTGAGTAATCCCCCGCTGTAGGCCATGGGGATGGTAGGGATTGGATGAGATCGTTCATGTAATGGCATCAGATTGTTAGGGCATGGTGCCTAGTATCTTTTATTATTGCTTTATGACTTTGTTGCGACTTGTTATGCTTAATGCTTGTCACTAGGGCCCGAGTGCCATGATTTCAGATCTGAACATGTTATTGATTCATTATGATAGTATTGTTTTTGGTCTTACCTGCAAGTTGTATACACACGTTGTTGTTCGGAACCAATGGCCTCGAAGTGACAGAAATCGGGATATCCGGAGGGAATGGCTTTGATGTGAGGATCACATGTGTTCATGGAGTGTTAATGCTTTGCTCCAGTGCTCTATTAAAAGGAGCACCTAAATTGCCAGTAGTTTCCTTGAGGCCCTGCTCCAAACGGGCTGGCAGGACAAAAGATGTTGTGCAAGTTCTCATTGCGAGCACGTATGACTATATATGGAACACATGCCTAGGATTATCTAGTACTTGGATGCTTTATCTTATTTATCTGCAATTTCCCTATGTTCTGTTTGCTATGTGAATTGTCTTGTCCATGCAACGCCCGTCCATCCATCCCTATGCCTACCGCACTCGAATCCTACTGTTTACTGCAATTGTTACTAATGTCTTTACTTTACTACTGCTGCTACTTTACTATTCCTACTACAAAACTGTTGCTACTGATAAACTGCTGTGAGCAAGATTGTTTCTAGGTGTAGCTGAATTGACAACTCAGTTGTTAAGGCTTATAAATATTCTTTGGCTCCCCTTGTGTCGAATCATTAAATTGGGTTTCACTTCCCTCGAAAATACTGCGATACACCCCCTATACTTGTGGGTCATCAAGACTATTTTATAGCGCCGTTGCCGGGGAGCATAGCTTTATTTATCAAGTTCACTTGGAATCACTATTGTTGAAGCTTAGTTTATTTATGCCTTATTTGCTTGTTTCTTTATCAAAAATACAAAACATTAGTTCCTACTCTAGTTGTTATTTTCGTTGGTCTGTTATTGTCTTGCTTTATCATGCTTGCTGTCAATGGTTGGTTTCTTTGAAACTGAATCTTATTGGCAAGGTGGGTTCACGGAGGAACAAAAATATTATTATAAGGAACACCGCTTGTCACAAAAAGGGAAACACTTATGGGAACAAATTGATAAATTGTATACCATTGCTAGAAACGTGTGCTCTACTTATAATGTTACTTATTGCTTTGATAAATCTTGTTGCTGTAAGAGGTATAAACACCTCCCTTTTCAATGTGAGTATAATGATAATGTTACCATATCTTCTTATGTTAAGGGAAACTATGACTTTTATGATGTGGAACAAATTGAGGAATTTATTTCTTGGAAGGGTGCATTTGAGCTTGCTAGTTTGCTTGAAAATATTTACGATTCACCTTATAAATATGAGGTTTATGATATACTTAGATTTTGCTTTGATAATTACAAGGAAGAAAATGGCTATATTCTTGAATATATTAATAGATGCTTTCCACAAATGGAAGAGACTAATGCCTTGCAGGATCTTATGGAAGAAGAAATTGATGAACCTGAAAGCAAATTAGATGAAAAAGAGGAGGAGAGTGATGAACAAAAGGAGGAAGAATGGATTAGCTACCCATGCCTACCTTCTAATGAGAGGAACTCTTTATCCCTTACATTATTTGATTGTCCCCCATGCTTACCAAAGGAGGATGAATGTTATGCTCATGTTATCTGTGATAATCCTTTATTTGTGCCTAACATCGAGATGCATAGTACTAAAAAGTTTTGCTTAGAAATTGTTTATGATAAAGCTCTAGACGATGGTCCTATATTGAATGATCAGTCATCGTGTTATAGAATTGTTAAAAGTGGGTTTGAAGGTTTTAATCCCACTATCTTTGAGCTTGATAAAAATTATGTTTTTGTAGAACATGAAAAGCATGCTTTATGTGATAGTTATATTGTTGAGTTTATTCATGAGGCTACTGAAAATTATTATTAGAGAGGAAAATATGGTTGTAGAAGTTTTCATGGTATTGAAACACCTCTCTATGTGCTGAAAGTTTTGAAGTTACTCTTGTTTTATCTTCCTATGCCTGTCACTTTGTTCTTTGTGAATTTATTTGCATACAAGATTCCTATGCATAGGAAGTGGGTTAGACTTAAATGTGTTTTGAATTTGCTTCTTGATGCTCTCTTTTACTTCAACTCATATTTCTTATGTGAGCATCATCTCAAACTATCATGCCTGAAGATGATAATATGTCTATTATTCTTGGGAGACCTTTTCTGAAATACTGCAGGAGCTGTTATTAATTGTAATCAAGAGAAGGTGACCTTCAATATTAATGACAAGGAACATACTGTCTATTTCCCCAAGAATATTGAAAGGACTTATGATTTGAATTCAATTGAACATGTTGAGGGCATTCAAGTTGGAGAAATATATTGTCCCATACCAAGAGAAACATTTGAAACTATTATGATTGGGACCATTGCTATCAAGGTTGAGGTAACATAATCATTAGTGGAATACAAAGTTTTGTCTCGTATGAAATTGTTTTGGTAACGAGACCTGATCAACCTTATTAACAAAAGGATTTCATTGAACAAAACAATGTTTTGACCATGATTATCTCCACTTACTTCTATTCTATCCATTTTAGTTTTTACTTATGCCTAACTTAAAGGCGTTAAAGAAAAGTACTTATTGGGAGATAACCCAAAAGTTTTAGATGAGTCTTGGAGCGGTTATTAAGTAATAACCGCTCCTTATCCTTTTTATTTGCTTTTTGTGCCAAGAGTAACCTCTAATGAGAGAGAAGTAATGGTTGGGAAAGTTGCTGTCTTAAAACAGATTTATGTGCTTCACCGTAAAAATTCTTGTAAAATCTCTGAACGTCCTTTTGAGGCGTAAATTTTTGTGCTTCTGCCCCAGGTTGTTATATAACTTTCATTAGTTCAACACTTTTCGATTTGAGCAACAGAAGGTCTTCAAAAAAAATTCGTCTTTACCTGCTGGTCTGTTTTGACAGATTTCTGCCATTTTCTGCATTTGCTTCTTGTTGGTTCCTTTTTGAGTTCTTTTGGGGAATTGAGATTTTTGAGAGAAGTGCTACAGTAGCTAGTGTTTTAATGGAAGTTTATTTGGTGTTAGAACTGAACCTTAAGACTTATTTATCTTGAGTGCACTAATGTTGCTAATAAAGATTGTGTGAAGTTTTGTATGAAGGAAAAATTTCAGTTGTATGGAAGGAATTAGTAATGAGATGAAGGTTGGACTAAAGCTCAATCTTGGGGATGCCACGCATGTCACCCCAAGAAATATCCAAGAAGTACAAGCGTCAAAGCTTGGGGATGCCCAAGGCATCCCCTTCTTCATCAATAAAAATCCCAGGTTTCTTCCAAACACTTCATTTTTATTGTTTCATGCATAGTTGTGTTGTTCTTGGAGCGTCTTATTTTTCGTTTTCGTTTTGGTTTTTGTTTTCTTAGTTTTCTAAATAAATTGGCTGGACCCCCTCTTTCATACATTGGTGTTCAAATAGTTTGGTTTGGTTTGGAAAAGAGTTGGAAAGCTCATGCTTAAGTGGTAAAGAGAGCTTGTTTTTGACTGTGTCCTATGCTTTGTCATGCCATGTTTGATATTGTTTTGGCTTTATGCTTAGTATTATTTGCTGTAGCATAACTTGTTATAAACAATTGAGATTGCTTAATGTGCCTTGGAAGAATCATGCGTTGTTTTAGCATATTAAAGCATAGTATAGTGGTATTCTCCTTTGATGCTTTATTTGGGTTGACTTGGTGCATGCTCACACCATGTTATGACTATCCCAAGTCACCATAAGCCTTTATGATCCTTTAGTTTTCAACTTGTAGTATCACTTTATGCTTTGATCAATGATGTTTTGTCGCTCTGCATGATTATGGCCATTATTGCTCCCTCGTTTGTCGCTCCCTTACTATTGCTAGCCTTCACTTTCACTGAGTATGTTTTACTAATGTTTCCAACTCCCTAAAACCAAATATTGCCAAAGTGTCCACCATACCTACCTATTAGCATCATTTTCTACTTCCGTGCATATTCAATATGCCTTGTTTTCTTCCGAATAAAATGTTTGCTTGTTATGAGAAAGTTAGTTAGTAAAGCTCTCACGAACTTGATGGCACACTTTATTTTCTTGCATTTAATAAACCTGAACCATTGCGTCCTTCTTTGTTGCGTATATGCTTGCACTTTATAAGTTGAAGTTAGCAGAACCATGTATCATGGGGAACGCTTTCAACATTGCATTGGTACTTAGGACCTCGTTGATATCATGTTCTTTTGCCTATGGATCTCGGCGGTATGAAATAAAAGTGGAACTTGTAAGATCATGGAGTTTGTATGTATGTTAGAGAAACGCCTGGGCCGCTAGCCTAAGCCATGCCTAATCATGGTGGAAACTTGCAGCATAACCATAATGAGCATTCTATGAAGCATCCTCAATAAAAATCTATGCACATAGTAAATAAAAAGATCGCTGAGATGCTCATTGTCTGCTTGCCTTGTCATTTCGATTATGGGATAACTCCTGTATCATGTGCAAGGGGTACCCCGTTGGCGGTTCTCTATGATACGTATATACTTACAATGACAAGAGCTTACTCGTGACTGAAGTTGAGTAGCATGAGGATCGGTCTTCGTAAGTAAGGGGCACGAGATTTCGATTTATAACTTGTCAAGCATATCCTCTTAGTTTTTTCACTTTAACCTTAACCATTTAAAGATGCTTATGATAGGGGCAATGAGAGCTCAAAGCTAATGAGTACCATACTTTCAGCATTTGGAAGCCTTTCAAACTTTTCAAAACCTGTTCATTTAATTGTTGAGTCTCCATACATTCTATGAGCACTTTCTTGAGAGCATAGTGGCCATTCTTAGTTCTATGTGCATTGTCCCAAGACTTGTTGATTGATGCATACCTTGATATTGCTTGTTTTAAACTATTTGTATCTAGTCACTCTTGTAAACTTTGAAGGTGTCCTATGCATTTATGTTTTCTACACTATGAGGGACAAGCTGAATACTATTATGCTATGTTTTCTTTATGTGAAACAAACAAACGTCTTGCAAAGCATTGTTATTCATGAATCTTTTGTTTGTGCATTTTCATGTTGCATCATAGTTTCTTTGTTTTATTGCTAGAACTTTGTCTTTCATGCTATGATTGAAGTACTATGATCCCAGCTTTGAATGTTTTACAAATACTTTGATCAAGTCTTTGATGGTGCATGTCACCTCAAAAATTATTCTTTCTTTTCATCACTTACCTACTCGAGGACAAGTAGGAGTTAAGCTTGGGGATGTTGATACATTGCAAATGAATCTATAATTTTTGGTGTTCCATGCTTGGTTTTATCTACTTTCTTGTGTTTTGTCCACACTTTGGAGTACTTTTCATATGATTTCTTGGACTAACCTATTAACAAGAGCCACAGTGTCAGCTGACTGTTTTCTGCTTTTTTTGGTTCCAGGAAAGTCATAAAATGAATATTCTCGGAATTGGACGGGACAAAAGCCAAAAATCCTATTTCACCAGAAGACTCCCGGAGCCAGAATATGAGACGGAGTGGGGCTGGGGCCCAGCCACATCACCTGGCCGTGTGGGCTGGGCCTGGCCGCGCCAGGGGGTGGTCTGGCGGCCCTAGACTCCCCCTCGGTCTCCCTCTTCGCCTATAAGATGCCTTCTGACCTAAAAACTCAGGGGGGTTCGAAGTTTTTCCAGAAGGAATTCCGCTCCGCCTCCACCACCAGATTCCACGAAACAGCACCAGAAACTCCGTTCTGGCACCCTGCTAGGACAGGGAATTGGAGGAGATCATCGCCATCATCATCACCATCGCTTCCCCATCGACCATCCATGTTTCCCCCATCTATGAGTGAGTAATCCCCCACTGTAGGCCATGGGGATGGTAGGGATTGGATGAGATTGTTCATGTAATGGCATCAGATTGTTAGGGCATGGTGCCTAGTATCTTTTATTAGTGCTTTATGACTTTGTTGCGACTTGTTATGCTTAATGCTTGTCACTAGGGCCCGAGTGCCATGATTTCAGATCTGAACATGTTATTGATTCATTATGATAGTATTGTTTTTGGTCTTACCTGCAAGTTGTATACACACGTTGTTGTCCGGAACCAATGGCCCCGAAGTGACAGAAACCGGGATAACCTAAGGGAATGGCTTTGATGTGAGGATCACATGTGTTCACGGAGTGTTAATGCTTTGCTCCGGTGCTCTATTAAAAGGAGCACCTTAATTGCTAGTAGTTCCCTTGAGGCCCCGCTGCAAACGGGCTGACAGGACAAAAGATGTTGTGCAAGTTCTCATTGCGAGCACGTATGACTATATATGGAACACATGCCTAGGATTATCTAGTACTTGGATGCTTTATCTTATTTATCTGCAATTGCCCTATGTTCTGTTTGCTATGTGAATTGTCTTTTCCATGCACCGCCCGTCCATCCATCCCTATGCCTACCGCACTCGAATCCTACTGTTTACTGCAATTGTTACTGCTGTCTTTACTTTACTACTGCTGCTACTTTACTATTCCTACTACAAAACTGTTGCTACTGATAAACTGCTGTGAGCAAGATTGTTTCTAGGTGCAGCTGAATTGACAACTCAGTTGTTAAGGCTTATAAATATTCTTTGGCTCCCCTTGTGTCGAATCAATAAATTGGGTTTCACTTCCCTTGAAAATACTGCGATACACCCCCTATACTTGTGGGTCATCAGGTGGCAAACAGTACTTTCTCATTGGCTTCAACTCCTGCGACCTCCAGATTGTTCTCCATGGTTTGCAACCAATCATCAGCATCCAAGGGATCCTCAGACTTGTTAAAGATTGGTGAGTTGGTATTCTGGAAGTTCTTAAGCTTGGATCCATGATGATCTTGGTTTCCATGGCCTTGATTATTGTGGGCCATCTGAGATATCTATTGAAGAGTGTCTAGGTTGGCTTGACGTTCGGCTCTACTAGCTTCACGGTCAGAAACTAGCATTTGCAGAATCTGCAACATTGGGTCCTGCGATGAGCTGCTTCCTCCGGGGTTTCCACGAGTCATCTGAAGATTGAGATAGATAATCAGATAAGAGGGAAATTTCTAAGGTTCATGGTTTTGTTTCAAAAGCTTTAAACTTTGAGTTTGACTCAGGTTTGCAAACTAACAACTTCTTCTCATTCATTCATTCAAGCACATAATACAAACACACACCACACACAAATGGAAAGTAGATTGTTTTAAGAACCAGTCTGTGAAACTAAGATATAGTGGGATCGGTATAACTCATTCCTACAGTAGTGATCAAGTGCATCTAATCATCATCGATGAAGTCAGAATCATCATCATCAGTGTGTAACTCCATGGCATCATCCTCCAGGTAGTCGTTGTCATCACTGAGGTAAGAGTAAAGATCTCCCTAGATATCTTCACCTTCCTCCTCCTCCTTTGCTTCAAGATGGACTTCCTATTCACGGATGGTCTTCTCGAGAGTGGCTACCTTCTTGTGAATACGACCGATGGTGCGATCCTTCTTCTCGCGTTGACGACGAAGTGATTGGCAATCCTTGGCAAGCATGGCGATAGTCTAGTCCTTCTTGACGACAATGGCAAGGTTGTGGTTGGCGTAAGCTCAAGCATTGTCCAATTCCTTCTGCCTATCATACAACATGAAGTCAATATTGTCCACTTGGTGCTTCAACTCTGGGTGTCTTGGCATCTCCAATGACATTCCCATAGAATCACGCCTTGCAAAGTGAGCAAAGCAAGTTCCCTGGATCAAGTTGATGTTTTGCCCACACAAACGGGCAAGAGCTTCATGCATGGCCCTGGCTAATCCATCTAGCCAGTTGTTCTCTTACAAGGTGAATTGGATCTTCTTAGAAGTGGGTGCTTCCATCTTGCCTCTGAGATCTGCAACTATCAGCCATTCTAGATCTCCTCCTATGTGATTGTTGAGTTGATCCCCGAAGAATTCCAGATGCGGGCTCTCAAGGTACTCTAACAGTGCATCTAGATCCCTCTCAAAGATTAGTTGACCTCCGTTGCCCAACTGGTAGAACTTGCAATACTGGACTTCCATCTATAAGAATTTAGGATGAGTAAGTTAGTGAGGTGATCAAGTGTGTCAAATTTTATGTAGGAATGTAAGAATTTTTTGGGAACATGATTTTTTTGAAAGAATCAAGGATAAGAGTGGGAATAGGTTTTCATAAATACTCACTTCTTTCGTTTTGAAAATAAGTTTTTGTTCGAACGTCCATTCTAACTAGGGTCTTCTATGGTCTGGATGGCTTTGATACCAACTTGTCAACACCCGGATTTTTAATCCCAGATGACTGTTATGCCATACCTCGCAATCCCAGGATTACCATTTTTGCGACACATAACAGATTGGATATCATAGTACATCATCCATTACAAACCATAATAAGGTCTTACACGAATAAAGGATCTCATGATCCAGTCTTAATACAAACAAGCAGCAAAATGATAAGCGTAGTAGTGGGCTCCATCTTCAAGGCCACAGGCAATGCTGACGATGAGAGATGATCCTAGTTGTCGTAGACCTCCTGCTGTCCATCATCCTGATAGTCCTCCTCATAGTCTAGCCAAGGGAATAACCAGGGACAAAGCCATGAGTACTCTTTAAGTACTCGCAAACTATCACTAACAAGTAAGGTAGTTCTAATAGGAACCTTAAGCTCTAGGTTTATTTGCAAGAAGCTAGATTTATCTAAACTGAGTTTAGAAGTAAAGAAAAATGATTTAAAGTCCTAAATCACTTAAGTGGGAACCTAGTTTTCATGTTCACAACCCTGTTGTGGTCAAGTCAAAGTCACAAATCATTTCACAAGTCATTTTGAAAACATCTGACGACGGAATAGTATGGCCACTCCAACTGTCCATGACCACGGATGCAGCTATTCGAATAGTTTGACACTCTACAGAGGTGGTGCACTTTCACCACAAAATTTGATACATCCGTCAGGGATAACCCTGAATCATCATACTTAGTATGCGGATAATCAATCATAACCTTTCAATTACACACTCTGGTATAGGCACCTCCCCTATGAGCTTGGCCTCCTAGCCATGGCCATGTGCCATCCTGGGCACTACATAGGTGCACATCATCAAGAGGTAGCCTCAGCTCAAACCTCTTCTGCGAGGGAACCCATACTAATGCATATAAACTTCCGGCTAAGTCCTACCTAGCCCTACCCAATTCAGGTATTGTGGTTGTACGGTAAAATTGGAATGGTATCGCATCCGAACCCAACCATCAATTTTTATAAAGGGCTAAGGCTCATGCCTCAACATTTTCATCATCAAATCCATTTGTGTTTCTCAACACATGTCAAAACATTTCAATAGAATGAATCGTCATTCCAAGGTTTTCATAATCATGTTCACCAAGTATTCCCATCTAAAGTGATCCACTTTTATGCTTAGCACTAGCCACTAAAGTTAAGAGTGTTCACTAATGAGGGGTGCTAATCTTCAATCTCATGCCATAGAATTACATCTAAGTGTAGGCCTAGTTTTATACTCTTTATGCTATCTATTCTATTTCTCCAAATACTCACAAAGCACTAACTAAAAGTAAAGACTTTGGTAAAGTAAAAGAATAAAGCTTGCAAGTAAAACTTGGGATTGGTATAAATCAAAGGGATATAACCAAAGCATGCCTAATGCATCTTGCTTAGGTTAATACTTGCAAGTGTTAGCTTGTAAGTTCTAGCTTGCTAGTAGTGATGGCTTGCATAGTTAAGAAACTTGCAAGTGTTAGCTTGCCTTGATTGGTGAAGTGATTGAAGTTTTCTTCGTCTTCTGCTTGGTAGTACTCCTCCTCCTCGTATCCTTGGTCGGTACTATCATCTATATATGAGTACGGGGTACACAACCACCAAACTATACTTAACTAATTCTATTTAGCACACTAAGTCTCACACTTGATGATCTAGCATCATCACAAACATCACATGAATTAAAGACTTAATCTTATTTATCTTATTTTAGAAAAGTAATTTCTACTCATTGAAATTAATAAGATTTAATATTCTCCAAATAGAATATGGGGTCATGTGGACACATCTCATCACCACATATTCTAATACATGGTAATGTGATTTAAAGTGTTGGTCACATTTTATAAAGTTTCAGATTATTATTTAATAGATTTAAAGTTACTAGAAATGCCCTAATAGCATTGTTTTGGTACTAGTCCAATGTCACTACATGCAAACCTAAATGTTTTTACATATTCATATAGATCTTCTCAAATGTGATATTTGAGAGTTGGAATCAACTCAAAAGAATTTATGGTTGATTTTTGAAAAATGTTTGAAGTTGCAAAAGTCTTTGCTTGTTATTTTTACTATAGATGATCTATAACTCCAATTGATTTAAATCCAACGGTCTTGGATAGATAATTGTTGGTGATATGCCTAAGAGGCAATAATAAAAGTGGTTATTATTATATCTTTGTGTTTATGATGAATGTTTGCATCCAATGCTATAATTGTATTATAAGGAAACACTAATACATGTGTGTTTTGTAAACATAAAAGAGTCCCTAGTAAGCCTCTTGTTGAACTAGCTTGTTGATTAATTGATGATCATGGTTTCCTGATCATGGACATTGGATGTCATTAATAACAAGGTTATATCATTAGGAGAATGATGTGATGGACACACACCCATAGTAAGCGTAGCATAAGATCAAGTCATTAAGTTCGTATTGCTACAAGCTTTCAAATGCATAGTAACCTAATCCATCGACCATGAGGTTATGTTAATCACCATCACCGGATGGGTACTTTGATGACATCAAACACCGCTTCGTAACTGGGTGGTTATAAAGGTGTCATTGGGTATTCTGAAAGTACGTGTTGAAGCACATGGACCAAGATTGGGATTTGTCCATCCATATGACGGATAGATATGCTCTGGGCCCTCTCGGTGGAATGTCATCTAGTTAGCTTGCAAGCATGTGACTAGGTCACAAGGGATGACATAACATGGAACGAGTAAAGAGTACTTATCAGTAACGAGGTAGAACTAGGTATGGAGATACCGACGATCAAACCTCGGATAAGTAGAGTATCGCGTGACAAAGGGAATTAGTTTCGTATGTTAATGGTTCTATCGATCACAAAGTTATCGTTGAGTATGTGGGAGCCGTTATGGATCTCCAGATCCCGCTGATGGTTATTGATCGGAGAGGTGTCTCCATCATGTCTACATATTCACGAACCATAGGGTGACACACTTAAGGTTCGAAGTTGTTTTAAGTAGATATGGAATGTGCATTGGAGACCGAATGTTGTTCGGAGTCTCGGATTGGATCCGGGACATCACGAGGAGATCCGAAATTGTCCGGAGAATAAGATTCATATAATGGAGATCATTTTCTAAGTTAGGAAATGTTCTGGAGTATTTATATGGGGATTCTAGAAGGTTTCGGAATGTTCCGGAAGGTTCTAGAAGATTTTTTTGGAGTTTACTTGAAAACCAAGAAAGGATAAAGGGAAACTTAAAGGGTAAGTAAGGGAAACTTGGGGGGGGGGGGGAGGACTCTCCCCCCAAGCTCCCTTGTGCGCCGGCCCTAAGGGGTGGGCCTAGGGGTGGGAACCCTAGGCCGCACCCCTCCCTCTATATATAGAGGGGTGGAGGCACCACCCCCTTTGCCCCTCCCACTCCAAACCCTAGCCGCCTCTCTCCTCCTCCTTCCATGTGCTCTGGCTTAGGCGAAGCCCTGCAGAATTCTCTACTCCACCACCACCACCACGCCGTCGTGCTGCTGGGATTCCGTGGAGAGATCTACTACCTCCGCTGCTCACTGGAACGGGGAGAGGAAGGTCTACTTCGACTCCGCACGTGTGACCGACTGCGGAAGCGCTGCCGGAACGTGGCACCGGAAGGATCGTCTACTCAATCTTGAGATCGGCAAGTGATCGTCTACATCAACCACGAGATCCGATCTCGCACAAGGCTTTCGAATCTACAAGGGTTAGTACAGATCTATCTCGTTGCACATGTCTAATAGATTAGATCTTGGCTTTTATCTAGATTAGATCTGGGTTTTGTTTGTTCTTGCGGTAGAATATTTTTGTTTTCCATGCTACGAACCCATCAGTGGTATCAGAGCCTTGTCTATGCGTAGATCTGTTGCACGAGTAGAACACAATGGTTTTGTGGGCGTTGGTGCTCGTGCCGTCTTTTGCTTTGTGTACTTTGCATCTTGCGGTATGGTGGGATGAAGCGGCTCGGGCTAACCTTACATGTCATCGCACATGATACTTGCTCCACGCTTGACGTGTAACTTGCTTTGCACAAGTGGCTTTGCGGGTGTCTGTCTCTCCCACCATAGTATAGATCCAATTTACACTTTGTACTTGATAACACTTGTATCAACATTGTGGTTCAGTTTCGTAGGTAAGATCCGTTCTTATTCAAAAGCCCCAAACCACGTAAAACATGCAAAGAAAATTAGAGGCGTCTAACTTGTTTTTGCAGGGGTTTTGTGATGTGATATGGCCATCATGTGATTGTGATTATATTTGATGTATGCAACGATCCTTGTTGTAATATGGCAACCGGCAGGAGCCTAATGGTTGTCTTTAATTCTGTTAAGACCTGCGTGTCTATTCATCTTGTAATAGCTTTATTCCAAGTAGTTGTAATAGTTGCTAGTGATGATGGACAACCATGAAGCGGCGCCACTGACCTTGACGCAATGCTGGTGATGATGGAGATCATGTCCGTGCTTTGGAGATGGAGATCAAAGGCATAAGAAGAAAGGGCCATATCATATCACACTAATTATGAATTTCCTGTGATGTTAATCCTTTATGCACCTTGTATTGCTTAGATCGCGACGGTAGAATTATAAGATGATCCCTCTCACTAAATATCAAGTAATAAAGTGTTCGTCCTTAGTTGGCACCGTTGCTAAGACTCGTCGTTTCGAAGCATCTCGTGATGATCGGATGTGATAGATTCTACGTGTGCATACAACGGGTGCAAGCCAGATTTGCACATGCGGAAACTAAGGTTAATCTTGACGAGCCTAGCATGTACAGACATGGTCTCGGAACACGGAACACCGAAAGGTAGAGCACGAGTCATATAAATGATATGATGAACATGAAGATTGTTCGCCGATGAAACTACATCTTCTCTCGTGAAGATCGGACTTGGTGTAGTGGACTTGGTTCGTGTAATCACTAAGACAACGTGAGGGATGTTGTTCTGAGTGGGAGTTCACCTAGTTAATTTAAGAATTAAAATTGAACTCAATTTATCATAAACTTAGTCTAAACTACTTGCAAATTTGTTATAGATTATGGCGAACCTCTCCATCAATTTCAATGCGTTCCTAGAGAAAGAAAAGCTTAAAAACAATGGAAGCAACTTCACGGACTGGCTCCGTGGACTGAAGATTGTCCTCAGGGCTTGTCAGTTGACCTATGTGCTCGAAGCACCGCTAGGTGACCCACCTGTAGAAGATGCCACCAATGACGTAAAGAATGTTTACGCCACTCGGAAAAATCATTACTCCACAGTTCAGTGTGCCATCCTATACGGTTTTGAAACGGAGCTTCAGAAGCGCTTTGAGCACCACGACCCGTTCGAGATCATTAAGGAGCTCAAGCTCATTTTTGAGACTCACGCGACCGTGGAGAGCTATGAGGCCTCCGAAAAGTTCTTTAACTATAAGATGGAAGAGGTTAGCTCCGTTAGCGAGCACGTGCTCACCATGTCTGGGCCCGCAAACAAGCTCCAAGAGTTGGGGATAACGATTCCTAATGAGTTAGGGATTCACCGTGTCCTCCAATCACTGCCACCGAGTTATAAGAACTTTGTGATGAACTACAATATGCACTGCATGAACAAGACGTTGCCTGAACTATCGTCCATGCTGAAAACTGTTGAAGTGGAGATCAAGAAGGAGCACTAAGTGTTGATGGTCAATAAGACCACCAATTTCAAGAAACAGGGCAAGCCTAAGAACAAGGGAAACTTCAAGAAGGATGGCAAGAAAGCTGCCGCACCTGCTAAGAAGCCCAAAGCTGGTCCTAAGCCTGAAACTGAATGCTTCTACTGCAAGGGTGCTGGTCACTTGAAGCGTAACTGCCCCAAGTACCTGGCAGATCTGAAGAACGGCAACATCAAGAAGAAAGGTATATTCGATATACATGTTATTGTTGTGTATCTTACTAGTAATCGTAGTAGTGCCTGGGTATTTGATACTGGTTCGGTTGCTCATATTTGTAACTCGAAATAGGAGCTGCGGAATAAACGAAGACTGGCGAGATACGAGGTGACGATGCGTGTTGGAAATGGCTCCAAGGTTGATGTGATCACCGTCGGCACGCTCCCTCTACATCTACCTTCGGGATTAGTTTTAAATTTGAATAATTGTTATTTGGTGCCTGCGTTAAGCATGAACATTATATCTGGATCTTGTTTATTGCGAGAAGGTTACTCTTTTAAGTCCAAGAATAAAGGTTGTTTGATTTATATGAGTAATATCTTTTATGGTAATGTGAAGGAAATATGCCCTGAGAGGCAATAATAAAGTTGTTATTATGTATTCCTTGTATATGATAGATGTTTATTTTGCATGATATAATTGTATTGATAGGAAACATCAATACATGTGTGTTTAATAAACAAAAAGGGTTCCTAGTTATGCCTCTCTTATAGACTAGCTTGTTGATTAACAAGATGATCAAGGTTTCGTGATGATGGACATTGGATGTTGTTAATAACAAGGTCACAACATTTGTGAAATGATGTGATGAACATTCATTCGAAGTATAGCATTACGATCAAGTTATTATGTTTATATTGCTATAACATCATACGAAGTAATCTTTATCCTTAGACCATGATATCATGTTAATTGCTAACACCGGAAGAGTATCTTGATAACATCAAACGTCACACCGTAACAGGGTGACTATAAAGATGGGTTCAGTACTACGAAGGTGTTATGTTGAGGCTCATGGATCAAGAGTGGAATTTGTCAATCCAGATGACGGATAGATATACTCTGGGCCCTCTCGGTGATATCACATTAGGATAGCTTGCAAGCAAGTGATGTGATCACTAGAATGTTATATCACGGGAACGAGAAAAGAGTGCATGTCGGTAACGAGATCAAACTAGGTATGGAGATACCGATGATCGAATCTCGGACATGTAATATATCGAGAGACAAAGGGATTTAGTTACAAGCGTTAAAGGTTCTCACGATCACAGGAGTCATCGTTGAATGTGTAGGAGTCAGTACGGATCTCCAGGTCCCGCTGCTGATTATTGATCGGAGAAGGGTCTCGATCATGTCTACATTATTCGCGAACCGTAGGGTGGCACACTTAATAGTTACCAGACACCATTTTGGAGCACATATGTTTCAGACGAAAGAATTGCAAAGCACAGGAATTGTTTCAATAGAAACCGGAAATTGTTTCGGGTGAAATTGCAGAAGGTGGTTCTGCATGTGATATTGAAATATTGCAAGGGGCTATATGTGAATGTTTGTTAATTAAAGTAATTAACAAAATTCTGAATAAATTTAATAAAAAGAGTTTTATTAAATGAGAGAGCATTAAATTTGGAGAAATTTAATGCATTTAAAGTGGAGACTTTAAAAGGGAATGTGAAGAGGCATTTTAATGTCGAGGGGTTACCACCACATGAATGGGGGAGGTGAGGGGTCACCCCCATGCGCCGGCCATGGAGAGAGGGGGCACCGCCCCTCCTCCTATAAAAGGCCACCCATTCCCTCCTTCATCCTCACACCTCCTTGTGAAGGATCTCTCTCCCCCTCTAGAATTATTCCCCCATGGTCTCGGATTAGCGAGATACATGTTCCCGGTGGCATTTCGTCTGGAAGGAGTTGCTGCTTCCGCTGGATCGCTGGAGCGAGGAGTCGGAGGTTGTCCGGTGGCTTGAACGTGTGTGTGAGTGTGGATGCGCTGCTGAGTTGCGGCGCTCGAACTTCCACACGATCTTGAGATCGGCAAGAGTACGACTACATCAACCACGAGTTCCTACTCGTTAACAAAACTCGTTGTCTTCGAGGGTAAGTTCTCCATGGATGTATGTCCACCCATTGCTCTGTATCTAGTAGATAGATCTTGGCATATAGTTCTCATCGTAGGAAATTTTTTGTTTTCTATGCTGCAGACCCAACATAATGCACCTGAGATGAATGGTTTATTCTTACTGAATCTCGATAGTAGTGATACACATGTTCACAACATAGATGCTAAACAAACAAAATTGAATGATAATTCTACATACATGTGGCACTGTCATCTTGGTCACATTGGAGTGAAGCGTATGAAGAAACTCCATTCTGATGGACTTCTTGAATCACTTGATTTTGAATCACTTGAAAGATGCAAAGCATGTCTAATGGGAAAAATGACTAAGACTCCATTTTCTGGAATAATGGAGCGAGCTACAGACTTATTGGAAATAATACATACCAATGTGTGCGGTCCAATGAGTGTAGCGTCGCGTGGTGGATATCGTTATGTTCTCACTTTCACGGATGACTTAAGTAGATATGGGTATGTCTACTTTATGAAACATAAGTCCGAAACTTTCGAGAAGTTTAAGGAATTTCAAAGTGAAGTGGAAAATCATCGTAACAAGAAGATTAAGTTTCTGCGTTCTGACCGCGGAGGTGAATATCTAAGTTATGAGTTTGGCATGCATTTAAAGAAATGTGGAATACTTTCGCAGTTGACACCGCCGGGAACACCACAGCATAATGGTGTGTCCGAACATCGTAATCGAACTCTCTTAGATATGGTTCGGTCTATGATGTCTCTTACAGATTTACCGCTATCGTTTTGGGGCTATGCATTAGAGACATCCGCATTCACTTTAAATAGGGCACCATCTAAATCCGTTGAAACGACACCGTACGAATTGTGGTTTGGAAAGAAACCTAAGTTGTCGTTCCTTAAAGTTTGGGGTTGCGAAGCATATGTAAAGAAGTTACAACCTGATAAGCTTGAGCCCAAAGCGGAGAAATGCGTCTTCATAGGATACCCTAAAGAACAATTGGGTATACCTTCTATCATAGATCCGAAGGAAAAGTTTTCGTTGCTAAGAATGGATCCTTTCTTGAGAAGGAGTTTCTCTCGAAAGAATTGACTGGAAGGAAAGTAGAACTCGACGAGGTTATTGAACCTTCTCTCGAAGTTGAGAGTAGCGCAGCACCAGAAGATGTTTTTGTGTCGCCTGCACCAATTAGAGAGGAAGCTCATGATGGTGATCATGAAACTTTGAACGAAGTTGCTGCTGAACCTCGCAGATCAACGAGGGTTCGTACCACTCCTAATTGGTATGACCCTTCCTTGAACGTCATGTTGGTGGACAACACTGATGACCCTGCGACGTATGAAGAAGCTATGGTGAGCCCAGATTCCGACAAATGGCTAGAAGCCATGAAATCCGAAATGGGATCCATGTACTAAAACCAAGTATGGACTTTGGTGGACTTACCGGATGACCGTAAGGCTGTCGAGAACAAATGGATTTTCAAAAGAAAAACAGATGCTTATGGTAATGTTACCGTCTATAAAGCTCGACTTATCGCGAAAGGGTTCCGACAAATTCAAGGAGTTGACTACGATGAGACTTTCTCACTAGTAGCAAAGCTAAAGTCTGTGAGGATTTTGTTAGCAATTGCTGCATATTTCGATTATGAGATTTGGCAGATGGATGTCAAAACGGTGTTCCTTAATGGTGACATTGAGGAAGAGTTGTATATGGTACAACCCAAGGGTTTTGTCGATCCTAAAGATGCTAACAAGGTATGCAAACTTCAGCGCTCCATTTATGGACTGAAGCAAGCATCCCGGAATTGGAATCAACGTTTTGATAAAGTAATCAAAAACTTTGGATTTATACAAACTTATGGAGAAGCTTGTATTTACAAGAAAGTGAGTGGGAGCTCTGTAGCATTCCTAGTACTATATGTATATGACATATTGTTGATTGGGAATGATATAGAACTTCTTAATAGTGTCAAAGCCTATTTGAATAATAGTTTTTCAATGAAGGATCTTGGCGAAGCGGCATATATTCTAGGCATCAAGATTTATAGAGATAGATCAAGACGCCTAATAGCGCTTTCACAAAGTACATACTTGGACAAAGTTCTAAAGAAGTTTAGAATGGAAGAGAGCAAGAAAGGGTTCGTGCCCATGTTGTCAGGTAAGACCTTGAGTAAGACTCAAAGTCCAGCTACGGTAGAAGATAGAGAGAAGATGAATAATATTCCCTATGCCTCGGCCATAGGTTCTATCATGTATGCCATGCTGTGTACAAGACCGGATATAGCACATGTTGTTAGTTTGACTAGTAGATATCAAAGTGATCCTGAAATGGAGCACTGGACAGCGGTCAAGAATATCCTAAAGTACCTGAATAGGACTAAGGATATGGTTCTTTCTTATGGAGGTGATGAACAGCTTGTTGTAAACAGTTACACTGATGCTAGTTGGAACACCGATCCAGATGACTCGAAGTCACAGTCTGGATACATATTTATTTTGAATGGTGCTGCAGTGAGCTGGAGGAGTGCCAAGCAAAGCGTTGTGGCGAAATCTTCAACTGAATCGGAATACATAGCTTCTTTGGAGGCTGCACAAGAAGCCATATGGATGAAGGAGTTCATTACTGAACTTGGCGTGGTTCCTAGTGCGTTGGACCCGATGGCCATCTACTGTGACAACACAGGTGCCATAGCTAATGCACAGGAGCCAAGGTCACATAGCAAGCTGAAGCACATCAAGCTACGTTTCCATGCTATTCGCGAGTATGTCCGAGATGGTGACATAAAGATTTGCAAAGTACACACTGATCTAAATGTGGCAGATCCGTTGACTAAACCTCTCCCTAGAGCAAAGCATGACCAACACCAGAACGCCATGGGTGTTAGGTATATTACCATGTAATCTAGATTATTGACTCTAGTGCAAGTGGGAGACTGTAGGAGATATGCCCAAGGGGCAATAATAAAAGTGGTTATTATTATATCTTTGTGTTTATGATGAATGTTTGCATCCCATGCTATAATTGTATTATAAGGAAACACTAATACATGTGTGTTTTGTAAACATAAAAGAGTCCCTAGTAAGCCTCTTGTTGAACTAGCTTGTTGATTAATTGATGATCATGGTTTCCTGATCATGGATATTGGATATCATTAATAACAAGGTTATATCATTAGGAGAATGATGTGATGGACACACACCCGTAGTAAGCGTAGCATAAGATCAAGTCATTAAGTTCGTATTGCTAGAAGCTTTCAAATGCATAGTAACCTAATCCTTCAACCATGAGGTTATGTTAAACACCATCACCGGATGGGTACTTTGATGACATCAAACACCGCTTTGTAACTGGGTGGTTATAAAGGTGTCATTGGGTATTCTGAAAGTATGTGTTGAAGCGCATGGACCAAGATTGGGATTTGTCCATCCATATGACGGATAGATATGCTCTGGGCCCTCTCGGTGGAATGTCATCTAGTTAGCTTGCAAGCATGTGACTAGGTCACAAGGGATGACATAACATGGAACGAGTAAAGAGTACTTATCAGTAACGAGGTAGAACTAGGTATGGAGATACCGGCGATCAAACCTCGGATAAGTAGAGTATCGCGTGACAAAGGGAATCGGTTTCGTATGTTAATGGTTCTATCGATCACGAAGTCATCGTTGAGTATGTGGGAGCCGTTATGGATCTCCAGATCCTGCTGATGGTTATTAATCGGAGAGGTGTCTCCATCATGTCTACATATTCACGAACCGTAGGGTGACACACTTAAGGTTCGAAGTTGTTTTAAGTAGATATGGAATGTGCATTGGAGACTGAATGTTGTTCGGAATCTCGGATTGGATCCGGGACATCACGAGGAGATCCGAAATTGTCCGGAGAATAAGATTCATATAATGGAGATCATTTTCTAAGTTAGGAAATGTTCCGGAGTATTTATATGGGGATTCTAGAAGGTTTCGGAATGTTCCGGAAGGTTCTAGGAGATTTTTTTGGAGTTTACTTGAAAACCAAGAAAGGATAAAGGGAAACTTAAAGGGTAAGTAAGGGAAACTTGGGGGGAAGGAATCTCCCCCCAAGCTCCCTTGTGCGCCGGCCCTAAGGGATGGGCCTAGGGATGGGAACCCTAGGCCGCACCCCTCCCTCTATATATAGAGGGGTGGAGGCGCCACCCCCCTTTGCCCCTCCCACTCCAAACCCTAGCCGCCTCTCTCCTCTTCCTTCCATCTGCTCTGGCTTAGGCGAAGCCCTGCAGAATTCTCTACTCCCCCACCACCACCACGCCGTCGTGCTGCTGGGATTCCGTGGAGAGATCTACTACCTCCGCTGCTCGCTGGAACGGGGAGAGGAAGGTCTGCTTCGACTCCGCACGTGTGACCGACTGCGGAAGCGTTGCCGGAACGCGGCGCCGGAAGGATCGTCAACTCAATCTTGAGATCGGCAAGTGATCGTCTACATCAACCACGAGATCCGATCTCACACAAGGCTTTCGGATCTACAAGGGTTAGTACAGATCTATGTCGTTGCACATGTCTAATAGATTAGATCTTGGCTTTTATCTAGATTAGATCTGGGTTTTGTTCGTTCTTGCGGTAGAATTTTTTGTTTTCCATGCTACGAACCCATCAATAATTTAATTACCTTTCTAACAAAATTTGAATCGTGCAATTTGGTCCAGTGAAACTCTCTAAATTGATTTTTGAATCCAGGTACAAAATACGGTTTTAACTAAATTGGAAAATCAACATTTGAATCTCTAGGCCTACGCGGGAACCTTAAACAGGCCAGCCCAACTGCACTGCACAGCACAGCGGGCTGCTGAAAGACGGGGTCCACTTGTCAGCGAGTCTAACTAAACGAAATGGTATCTACGAATCTGATCCGTGCGATCTAAATCTAATCTAATGGCTGGGAGTCGTCGTCGACGACGAACTGCTCCAGCGAGGAACTAAACCTAACGCGGTGGTGGGGGTCCGACGAGGCTCACCTGGGCTTCAGCTAGGGTCGGCGATGGGGGCGAATGGGGTTGTCGATGACAACGGTTCCAGCGGTGGTCGCGACAGGTCTTGGGGTGGTCGAAATCGACGGCGCCCTTCTCCGCCAGCAGCGGTGAGCTCTGGCCAAATTTCAGCAAGGGAGAGCTCTCCTTGCTCCGGGGAGAATTGTGGGAGGCTCAGAGGGGAGTGGGGAGTGCAGTGGTGTGGAGAATGGAGGCAGGGAAGGCCTCTACTTATACTACGGCGAGGGGACCGAACGGCGTGGGCGCGGGCTTGTCGGTGACGATGCTACAGGCGGCTATCGGTGCGGCTAAGGGTAGGGGCGGTGCACGGTTCCCTGGCGGTTCTCACGGGCGTAATGGCAAGGCACGGGGGGGTGTGGATTGGTCGGGAGCGTGCAATGCTATGCACGGACACAAAGGTGTTTGCGACAGCGTGCGGCAGCTACCGGTCACGCGGCGGCGAACGGGGGTGTCTACGGGGTTGGGGTGATCATGGCGAGCGTGAACATGCGTGGAGAAGGTGAGGCACGGTCTGTGCGAGGCGGTCAGGTGCAGGGAGCTGACGCGCTCTGGGCATGACGCAGAGGCATAGGGCGCGGCGGTGCTAGGGTGGTCCAGGGCCATGCTGGGGTCGTGGCTTGGGCAGGGGGTGGCGGTGGACCGAGGCGTGTCTGGTGCGCGTCATGGGCGAGGGCGGCGAGGCTCCTGGCGCACTATCCACTGTCGACCAGCGATGACCAAAACTGGGCGGCGCTCCACTATGCATAATGGCTCAGGGGGATTGGTCTGGTGCTTGGCTAGGCTCAGGAGAGACAAGGGAGTGAAGAGGGGACACTAGGGTAGATAACTACTGCTCAGAACAATGAAGTTAGGCAGGTGATTAAATGGTGTAAGCAAGGTGTTTATTGTAATGGATGCAAGAAAAATACTTTGGAATTTTTGAATGAAAATTTGTGAGTGATTTGATCTTAAGCTTGAGTATCTATGTTTGCTTGCAGAGGTCAAGTGGAAATGGTTTGATGGGTTTTTGAAAAAGTGTGATCTTCACATATGAACTAGATTCAATTTTCAACTGTCCATTAAATTGATTTGGAAAAGGTTTTTGTAAGTTTGTAAAGTGGGCCTTGATACATTTTTACTTGGTCTAGCAAGGGGTGAAAAGAGGTGGAATTGTATCTGTTAGAATTTCTCTTCTAGGAACACTCAAAGTGACCTAGTGGTTAACTTTGGCCAAAATGACCATTTGCTTTATTTATTCATATTTGATTTCTTTTTCTTTTGATTTTGTTTGTAAATGGTCTAGATGATGTAGCATTCACCTTTAAACCATTTCTCATCATTTATAGCAATCAAGCATGGCAATTTCAATCAATCACACATCAATGCAAACACACATGCATTCATATTCAAATTATTAATAAAAGTTTTTGTTAACCCTAAATTGGGGTGATAGAACTTGATAATCTTGATTAGGGTTTTTGGGGTGTTACATCTTGTATCTAGTAGATAGATCTTGGCGTATAATAGTTCCCATCATAGGATTTTTTTTTGTTTTCTATGCTGCGAACCCAACAGTGGTATCAGAGCCTGATCTATGCATAGGTGCTTTGCACGGGTAGTACACATATGTTTATGTGGGTGATGATGATCATGTTATTACTTCTTTCATGTATTTGGATATTGGTGGCATAGTGGGATGAAGCGTCCCGGACTAACTTTACATGTCCTCGCACATGAGACCAGTTCCACGCTTGACATGCAATTAATTTTGCATAAGTGGCTAGCAGGTGTCTGTCTCTTCTGCTATAGTCAATATCTAATTTACAACGAGTTGCTAATAACTTTGTTATCATCGTTGTGGTTCCATGTCGTAGTTAAGACCGGTTCTATCTTTGAAAGCCCTAAGCCACGTAAAACTTGTAATGGATAAATTAGAAGCGTCTAGTTTAGGTTGTTGCTGGGCTAGTGTCATGATATGGTAATGTTGTAAGTTGATGTATACACTACAAGAAAAGTTTCCTTCTGCAACGAATTGGCCCGACGATTGTCGTAGAAGGCGCGTCTTCCATGACGAAATTCTCGGCTCGACCGTGGCCGATGGAAAACTTTTTTTTCCAGTTTCGCGGCCCTCTACTACGACGGATCTGCTAAAAACATGGAGGAAGCTCGGCTGGCACGTGGCAGAAGAAAGATTTTCATTTCTTGCGCGATGTTGACTCGCCGAAGTCTTTTGAGGCGTGTGGGTCCCAGACGTCAGTGTCTCTAGCCGACCATACTTTTCGGTCATGCCTCCTAATTTGAACTCAGTAACGTATCTCGAGGCATATGCCGTTTAGTCAGGCTTCTAGGTCCCACATGTCAGCCTCTTATTAGAAGGATCGTGTGTATGATGGAATTTTTTTCATTCGCTCGCGCTATCCTATTTCGAAGTTGATAGCGTTGCTCGACGCATCTACCATCTAATCAACCTCCTTGGACCTACATGTCATCCTCTCATTAGAAGAAACGTGTGTATGACGGAATTTTTTCCTTCGCTGGTGCTACCCCGTTCTGAGTTGATAGCGCTGCTCGACGCATCAACCATTTAACCAACCTCCTGAGCCCCACATGTCATCCTCTCATTAGAAGAAACATGTGTATGATAGATTTTTTTCCTTGGCTCGCGCTACCCTGTTCCGAACTTGATAGCGATATTCGATGCATCTACCGTTTAATCACGATGCTAGGGCCCCACATGTCATCCTCTCATTAGAAGAAACGTGTGTATGATGGATATTTTTCCTTCGCTGGCGCTACCCCGTTCCGAGTTGATAGGGCTGCTTGACGCATCTACCGTTTAACCAACCTCCTAAGCCCCACATGTCATCCTCTCATTAAAAGAAACGTGTGTATGCTGGATTTTTTACCCTCTGTCACGCCTTCATGTTCCGAACTAGATAGCTTTCCTCGCTGCATCAGCCATTTATTCAGGCTGGTGGGTCCCTTATGTCAGCCTCACATTAGAAGAATCGTGGGTATGATGGAATTTTTTCTTCTCTAGCACTACCCTATTCCGAACTAGATAGCGTTGCTCGACGAATCTGCCGTTTGCTCACGCTGCTAGGTCCCCCATTTCAACCTCTCATTAAAAGAAATGTGTACATGCTGCACTTTTTTCTCGCTCGCGTCTCCTTGTTTTGAACTGGCTACGTTGCTCGATGCAGCAGCTGTATAAGGTCGCGCTACTGGGTCCCACATATCAGCCTCTCTATAAATGAAACATGCGTATGATGGACTTTTTTGGCCATGTCCGCTGTTTTGACCTTGGGAACTTGCTGGGTCCTAGATGTCAACCACCTCTATGCAGGAAATGTGTCTATGCTGGGTCCCAGCTGATAGCCTCTATTTGAAAGAAAGGTGTGCATGTTGGACTTTTTTTCAGGTCCCAGATGTTAGCCTCAGAGTCAAAAAATGCTCAGAAAGGCCGAATTAAAAAGATTCTGGGCTAACTCGGGGCGGATGCCCTATTCGTCATGGCTTATATTCCATGGGCTCACTCCTAAATTGAATGGGCTATGGTTCGTGGCCACAAGACCACGAAAAGGCCGAATTAGAAGGTATTGGGCTATGCTTGGGGCTGATAGGCTAATTTCATGGGCTATGCTTGGGCCTGCTGGGTCCGACATGTCAGCTTCTCTATAAGTGCAACGTGTGTATGATGGACTTTTTTCGGCGGCGTCCGCTGTTTTCACCATGGCAGCCGTGTATGGTCTTACTGCTGGGGCCCTTATGTCAGCCTCTCTGGCATGTTCTGGCTTATGGGTCCCCGATGTAGCCTTGTATGTTCTGTCTGGTGGGTCCCTGATGCGAACCTCTCTGTACAAGTATTTAAACTTTTGTTTCGAACCCACCCTCAAAACAAACTCCAGGGACGCTGCATGCTGGTGGGTCCGTGATGTCAGCCTCTCCGTAATGCAATATTGCTAGAAAAAAATGTAAATCCAAGATACGATACGAACAAAAGACCTTCAAATCAAATAAACGTAAACTGAGTGTGTTGCCACCATAACAAAGATATTTATAGAATAAATATCATTAAACTTTTATTAGTAATACAATTTATGAATTAGTCTTCTTAAAAATATTTTGGGTGTCTATGTTTATCTCTTTTAAAATATAAAAGGGCAGCGCTCCTGGCATATCAATTTATAAAATGCCACATAATAGAGTATTTTCTTAAAAACATGGGTAGGCAGAGTTTTTTTATTTTGAGAGGTGGGGGGCAATGCCCAAAAGGCCGAATTAAAAAGAGTTTGGCTATTCTACATAGGATGCTCTATATGGGTTATACTCCATAGGGCAGGATCCATGGGCTTCATTCTCAAATTTTAGTGGGCTGTGATCAGCAGTCCCCTGACCCCTAAAAGGCCAAATTAATATGTTCTCGGCTATGCTCCATGGGGTCCTTTCTCAAATTTTACTGGGTTATGGTCAGCAATCCCCTGACCCCGAAAAGACCGAAAAAAATGTTCTAGGCTAAATAGGGGCCGAATGAGCTACTAGATTTCTTCTCCTGGTTAATATAAATTGCATTGTGATGTGCTCAGCCAGATTCGAAACGAAGACCTCAGAGAGGGAGGGGAAAGCGATAATTCTTTTTGGCAGCTATTCATGTCAAAATTTAGTAGTACAGAATAAGGTAGAAAAATTATCAACAGATTTGAAGTTCATATTCATGAGCACTTGACCAATTCAGCAACATTTCAAAAGTGACCAATTAAGCAATACAGACAATGAAATACAATAGCAGTACAGAGAGAAGCAGTTTTTGTTTCAGCTCTAAAAACCTTGTCGCGTGATCAGTTTGTCCTTTTCACCAAACACACACGACCATTGGAGCAAGCAAAACTGACGATCAAGTATGCTTTGAGTCCCTTCTTCTCACATCAATGTCTGTGTGACCCCCGTATGCAACCCAAAATGCCCAAGTCTCATATAGATTGTGACATGGCCATGTTTCAAAAGAAAAACAAGTACCAGTACATCGGTATTAGTTCCACAAAATGCTTTAGTAATAATAACGACAGAATATTTGAGAGATTCAGTAGCTTTCCTGCTTGAAATTCAATAGCGGTACAGAGATAATAACTTCTTGTTCCATCTCAAAAAACCTTGACGCATGATCAGTTTGCCCAGTTCTCCGAATAGGCTCGATCATAGGATTCTCCCCCACGATTGATGCATATTGATTAATGCAGACCGGTAATATGAGATGGTTCACTGCAGATCATAAAGTGTTTTTTCCTCCGGATGATGCCCGACACCTCCCAGTTCCCAGGCGTGGATGAACTGCAGATTGTATGGGTCCAAAACCCTAGCTCTACTGTCGGGTAATAGGCAGTGATCAGCACATTGTACATGGGAGACGAGCATGCGTCCGGCCTGATGCACATGACGGATCCGCTGATGTCGCCCGACTCGCGCATGTCAAATAGCAGAGCAAACACCGTACCATCGTCCCCTGATCCGATCTTCTCTACTCTCGATGAGCGCGGTGCCAACAATGTCTGAGAGATGTACCTAGAGTTTCTAAAGGAAGTAAGATTCAGCGGACTAAATTGCAACATGCTAAATATTATAATAAAAATATGATAAAGTAAATATGAGAAACCTGACTTCGATAAAACATAGGTAGTACTCCCTCCGTTTCAAATATAAGATATTTTAGCTTTTGTGAAACAAGTGTATCTAGACCCCTTTTAGTATATGGGTTCACTCTAAAATTCAATAGCAGTACAGAGAGAATCAGTTCTTGTTTCAGCTCAAAAAACAGACTCGATCATTGGAGCAAGCAAAACTGACAATCAAGTGACAATGCCTGTGTGACCCCCAAATGTAACCCAAAATGCCCAAGACTCATCTAGATAATTGTGACAATGCTAACTTTCAAAATAAAAGCAAGACAAACTGCTGCACTTTATCTAAACAAGTAACAGTATATCACTATTAGTTAAACAAAATATTTCAGTAATAGCAACGACAGAATAAAGGCGAAGCAAGACCATCTCCTGTCCTTGGCCTAAACAAGTACTACCAGTACCGGTATATAGTAGTACAAAATAGTCCGAAGTACAAGAACTAGTGCTATACTAGTACTACTCTGTATCCAAAATCCAATCTCCAGTACACGTACGTCCGTGGTATGTAGTGAGAGTGGGATAAACAAAATCTGAGGTAGTAGAATGGTCAACTCGGAATTCTCCCTCGCGATGGATGCATATTGAGTAATATAGGCCCTGGGTCAAGAAGTTTGAAGGTACACCACCATGGAATGCTTTTCCTTCTGCATGATTCCAGGCACCGCCCTGCTCCCAGCAGTGAAGGAATTGCGCACTGCACCCTCCCAAAACCTAGCCTCTATTGTACAAGGGCGATGAGCACCCTTCCGGCCTGACGCACACGACGGATACGATGATGTCTCCCCACTCGAGCATGTCAAATAGCACAACAAACACCGTACCATCATTCCCAGATCTGATGTTCTCTAGTCTTGATGAGCGCGGTGCCGACAACGGCTGAGAGATGAACCTGGGATTTCTAAAGGAAGTAAGAATCGGCGGACTAAATTGCATCATGCTAAATATACATATAAGAAGTTCTCAGGCGCCTGAGACTCCCAAGAAAAATATATAGAGCCATGTTTCAAAGGAAATGCTAGATCATCTCCAGTGTTTGATCTAAACAAACTTGAACGACAGATCATCATCAGAATCATGATGGTTATATTTTCCATGTCCCACATTGTGGATGCAAAATGTGTAATCCAGTGTGAACCTATCATTTTTCTTAATCAGGAAATTAAGGTAATCTTCAGTAATCCTGATGGAGGCCGACGACGCGCTGCTCTTCGGCTCGAAAAACAGGCTATCTTCAGCGAACTCCTCCAGGTCCTCTCCAATCATTGAAGGTTTGTAAAAGTGCAACTCCACCACGTATCGCAGAAACAAGCACGCCGCTGACCTGATGCACTGGACGGATACGGCGAGGCCATAGTCGAGCATGTCAAACCATACGGTGAACAATGTACCATCGTCCCTAGATAACACAGTCTCTACTCTCCATGAGCCAGGTGCCAGCAAAGGCTGAGAGATGTACCTGTGTTCCTCGCCATAGTGGAAACTGTGCACTTCAATTGAGTGGGCTTTTTCGAGGTGAGCGAGGAGCGCTGTGGGCGGGGCGGCGAACTCGCAGCCAGGCTCAGTGTGGTTGCACGGGCCGTGTGGGCACGCCATCCTGTGGTTGAGGAGGTCGTGGAAGGCGACCAATGTCCTGCAACCAACATTGGGGCATCTGCTTCCTTTTCCGCCGACGACTTGGCGTCACAACTCCTTGGAGCATGCGGCTAGCCGGACAGCGCTGGTAGTGTCCATACGCATAGCGATTTCTCCGAAGGCGTCGTCGTTGACCTTGCTCCAGCCACTATACTGAATGTTGTGCATCGAATCCGCCATTGCGTATGGATGGACTGGGAGCGAGGGCGGATTCAAATATGATTGTTGGGGTTTCTTGGAGGAGAGTGATGGAGGCCTACAAGAACCGATGCAGCGGGCAAGAAATGGCTAGGAAAATTTAGGAAGTGAGGCGCCCGAGAGGATCCAAAATGCGGCTAGCCAGTGTTAGCGAATGGGGATCGCCGGAGATGGGGAAGATGGGAGGCTCTTTGAACGAGGGGTGTTAATTTTGCGTGTTCCCTTGTCGGTCTTCTGCAGTGGATCAAGGACGCCTGCTAGAGTTATAGCTAGAGTGCTAGACTAGCAAGCTGTCACGTCCTGGCTCAGTATTGTACCGTCTCGTCACGTAGACTGTGTTTCAGGAAAGGACGTGAACACACATTTCTCCCTCCCTGCTAGATAACGTGCACCATAGAATCGCTTTTCTAGCACACGAAGAATTTGAACCCACATGCCCAACTCTGATAATTAGGACTACTAAAAAACTATAATAATAGGTGAAGCTCAAAAAATAATTATAATTTTGAGCCACGTCCATAGAATATCCTTTGTATATTTAGTTCTTATACTTTGTATCATGTACTCCCTCCTACACATATTAGTTGACTCAGATTTGTCTAGATATGGATGTATCTAGACACATTTTAGTATTAGATACATCTGTATCTAGACAAATCTAAGTTAACTAATATGGCTCAGAGGGAGTAGTAGTAATCAACATATTAGCTACCTAATAGTACTCGCCATGCTCTAGAAAAATGACGAAGAACATTCTAGAATTATTGAAAAGTGTGTTTTGAGGTTTGTGCATATATTTTAGTGTGCTAAAGACTATCAATAGTATCTCCTAGATGCTAGAATGGATAGAATTAAGATCTAACGGTACTTTATGGACGTAGCTCGGGCTTCACCTATTATAATTTTATATAAACTAGTAGAAGGCACGTGCCGCACACGTATATACTGTATGAAATGTGATTAACAAACATTAAGTTGTTATAAACCAATAGTCTTGTTTGAGAATGCATACATTAAGTCTATTAATAATAACTATCTACACATATTGAGAATACAACCTACTATGCTACTATGAATTTTTTTGGGGGGTGACATGATGGTTCTAGAACATGGTGGAGTTTGAGTTTGCTCTATGTAGTACTCAACATGAATCCACCTACTCTGAACCATTGGATCTAACAACCCAACGGTCAGGATTAGTACTATAGATCCAATTCAAAACTGCTCCTTTATAGTAGTAGAGAAAAAATGATATGGCATATACTTCTACTATTTGATTCTCAAGTGCAAGGCATGTGCAACTTACTAATAAGATATATAACATGTATATCTTTGAATATCGATCATTGGATATAGATTGACAGATTCTAACATTGCTAATTGTTGGATCTCTTGCAAATTTAAGAAAGAATCTATCGCGCTTACTTGTAGTTCAAATTTGACCTACTTTCTTTAAATCAACATAAAGTTATTTGAGTGCATGGGCGTAGTTAGCTAATATATAGGAAAGCTTGAAATGTCCTAAGACTAGGGAATTGTAACAAAACATGTCCGTGTTTTCTGAAAATCAGGTGGTGGCACTTTTTTTTGACTGGGGTATGTCCTGAAGGAGTGAGATGCTTCAATAATTAACACAGCTAGTGCATGTGTATATGTTACACCAAGGATCTTAAAAAAGGTGAAAATTGCATCCATGTCCATACATTTAACACAAAGGACCCTACAATCAAGCAATTAAAATTAGTAGTCGGGTTCTGCTCCTCTATCACGGAGCTGAGCCATGCTCTTCGTAGTAGTACCAGTAAGCTGCACGTGCCTTGCACATGAAACTCACATAATATACAGAAGCATGACATGTCATTAGTATATAACATTGTAATAGGTAAATCTTGAAATATATATGAATTTGAGCCACGTCGTTTCTAAAGTATGAGTGTATATTTGGTTCTTGCACTTTATATCATGTAGAAATAAATGTTTATTAGCTACCTAATAATTGAAAATTTTAGAACCATGGTCTAGAGAAACAATCGAGAAGATTTTAGAATGATGGATAAGTGCGTTTTGACATTTTTATACATATATATCTTATCTTATCTTATCTTACCACTATATAGTGTACGAATAACTTTGAATATTGACCGTTGGATCAAGACTCGTGAATCCCAATATTTCCAGCCGTTGGATCTTCTTTTCCATTCTAGCATCTAGAAGATTTTATTGATAGTCTTCATCACAATGAATGGTATGCACATAACTCAAAACACACTTCTCCATCATTATAGAATCTTCTCCCTCGTTTCTCTAGAGCATGTTACTAGAATTTTCTAGTTTTAGATAGCCAATAATCGTTGATTTCTAAATGATATACAAAGTATATCAACCAAATATACACCCATACTTTATAGATATCGATCAAATTTATATTTTTGTATGCTTTACCTATTAAAATTGTATATAGTGATGATATGTCAGATGTCTATTATCCGAGTCTCACGTGTTGATCAAAAGGGACGTGCCATACACGTATATACTGTATGAAATGTGATTTAACAAACGTTAAGTTGTTATTAACAAATATTCTTGTTAGAGAAAATGCATACACTAAGTCTATTAGTAATAACTATCTACCCATATTGATAATACATCCTACAATGCTATGAAATTTTGGGGGTAGTGAAATGATGGTTCTAGAACATGTTGGAGTTTGCTCTAGGTACTATTCAACACGAATACAGCTTATCTGAACCATTGGATCTAACAGCCCAACGGTCAGAATTGGTGCTATGGATCCAATTTAAAACTGTTCCATTGTAGTAGTAGAGAGAATACAGCCTACTATGCTATGATATTTTGGGGGTGGTGACATGATGGTTCTAGAACATGGTGGAGTTTGCTCTAGGTACTATTCAACACGAATCCAGGTACTCTGAACCATTGGATTTAACAACCCAACAGTCATGATTGGTGCTAAGGATCCAATTGAAAACTACTCCATTATCTTATCTTACCACTATATAGTGTACGAATAACTTTGAATGTTGACCGTTGGATCAAGATTTGTGAATCCCAGTATTTCTAGCCATTGGATCTTATTTTCCATTCTAGTATCTAGAAGATTCTATTTGTAGGCTTCGGCATAATGAATGCTATGCAAAAACCTCCAAACACACTTCTCCATCATACTGGAATCTTCTCCTTTTTTCTCTAGACCATGTTATCAAAAATTCATGTGTTAGGTAGCTAATAATTTTTGACTTCTACATGACATACAAAGTACAAGGATACACCCATACTTTATAGATGTTGATCAAATTTATAATTTATTGTGCTTTACCAATTATAATTTTATATAGTGATGATATGTCATACGTCTACTATCTGAGTCTCACGTGCAAGGCACATGCAACTTTCTAGTAATAGTACAGATAGAGATATGATGTCGATATGGTCATCCTTTGAATAACCTTCATTCCCGATGCTTGGAAAGGAAGAGAAAAAAAATCGAAAGTTTGAATTCTACTAATTTTTGCCGCCAATGCCCGGTTCCTTCCTATGTACACCAATGCACATGCCGGAGACACAGCTGAGCCGCTGTACCAAGACACACATGCGCAACACTGTGGACGAGGGAGTGCTAAGATGGATGGTGAGGTGGCGACTGAGAGCAAAAAAATAAATTTGTTTTGTTTTGAGTGCACATAAATCCTGAAATTTACTAGAGTGTGTATGTTGTAAAGGCTATAGTACCTCATGTCAGGAACCCATCATAATTCTGCTCTGACATCGCACCGCCTTCAAGTGCCCTATCACACTGCCCACCCACCCTGCCTCCCTTTTATTCTCCGAGCTCCTCTTGCTCTTCGGTTTTTCCCTCATCTCACTAGTACCTCCGTCCCAAAGCTTAAGGCCCCGTTTGGAATGCAGGAATGCAAAACATAGGAATAGAAAAAACACAGGAATTAAGATAGTATCATGTATGCTCAATTCCTACAGGAATCAATACCACAGGAAAAAATTTAGGGTGTCGTTTGGATGTCACATAGGAAAACCGCATGAATTGTAGACACAAGGAGATGAAACATAAGGTTAGACCTCATGTTATTTTTCCTAGAAAATTCCTATGAAATATCCTATACCATAGGAATTTCAAAGGAATCTTAGATTCCTATTCCTTTGTCCCAAACGAACCCATAGGAATTTTTCCTATAGGAATCCTATCCTCCAAAAATCCTATGATTTTCCTTTGTTCCAAACAGGGCCTAAGGCTTTTTTTTGATAAGTGAAGCTACGAAAAGTTTGACCAAATTCTAAAAAGATATCAAGAACTACTGTATGATATTAGTAGATACCATGTGAATATATGTTTCATGATGTATTAAAGGGTATGTATTTCATATTGTAAATATTAATATATTTTTCTACAAACTTGGTCAAACTTTGCATAGTTTGACTTTTCAAAGAAAATAGGCCTTGAGCCTTGGATGCAGGTACTACTAGTGTTTAGTACTCCGTCCCAGAACTTAAGTCTTGATATATAGACATCGTGGGTCCCTTCAGATGGCGTTAGGAAAATTCAAGAGGAATCTACCGCGCTTACTTGTAGTTCAAGTTTGACCTCATTTCTTTAAATCAATATAAAGTTATTTAAGTGGGAACGGTTCTCTAGGGAATCTTGAAATGTGCTAAGACTAGGGAATTGTAAGAAAACATGGTCCCCACTTCTTCAAAAAACTGGGTGGTAGTTAGGCCTGGAATTATAACTCGAAACTAGCGAGCTAAATGAGTGTAACTCGTGACTTGGCTCGACTCGGCTTGAACTCGATGTCTAACGAGTCGAGCCTAGTAATATATTTGAACTCGTTTGTTCACCCAAGCTGAATGAGCTACTCGTTTAGCTCGTTAAACTTGTTCAAATATAGAATTTGAAACTTTCCACTTATGAGTGCTATACTATGAATGTTTCTTGTACATGTAATGGTGTAGAACTACTATATTTTCCATTTGATCTTGCCTTCGTGTTATTATGAAAGTACTATCCTTATTCTAGTTCTTAATTAGTAGGATAATTACTAGTTTTTCTTATATGTGCTCTTGTTCGTAACTCATAACATGCTAAATAAGCTACTCGTGAGTTACTCGTGAGTTTACCGAGTCGAGCCGAGTTTCGAATATGAACTCGTTTTGTAAACAAGCCGAGACAAGCTAGGTCATTAGTTGAACGAGCTTTAGCGAGTCGAGCTGAGCTGATTCGGTTCGGCTCGAATTCCAGCCGTAGTGGTGGTACTTTTTTTTGACTAAGGTATGTTCCTAGGGAGCGAGATTCTTCAATTAGTTAACACGGTAAGTGGATGTGTACATGTTACACCAAGGACCTGAAAAAACAAAAAATACATCCAAGTCCATACATTTAGCACAAAGGACACTAAAATCAAATGCTTGAAAATTTTGTAACATGGTCTATAGAAACAGGGGGAAGATTCTAGAATGATGGAGAAGTGTGTTTTGAGGTTTGTGCATAGTATTTCATTGTGATGAAGATTATTAATAGAATCTTATTGATGCTAGAATAGAAAAGAAGATCTAACGGTTGGAAATGTTGGGATTCGTGAGTCTTGATCCAACAATTAATATTCAAAAATTTTTGTACACCATATAGTGTTAACATAGTGGTAATCGTAAGACTAGTACTTGCTTAGCAAAAGAAAACAATGCACTTCTCACTTTCAGCATATCTTGTTGAAGAATATGCATGAATCTACTACATGCAGGTACTGTATCATACACTATATATGATGTTAATATGGTCATGACCTTGGCTATTCGGGTCGAAACCAGGAATGTTCATACACCTTAGGCCAATACACATTGTGAAGCAGCGAGAGCATTTTTGTATTCAAAGGTGTCAAAAAACATGTTTCTCATTTTTTTCTTAGCACTATATAGTGTACGAATAACTTTGAATATTGACCATTGGATCAAGACGTGAATCCCAACATTGTCAGACATTCGATCTTCATTATTTCCATTTTAGCATCGAGAAGATACTATTGATAGTCTTTCTTTTCTTATCTTACCACTACTATTAAAAGGCACGTGCCACACACGTATATACTGTATGAAATGTGATTTAACAAACATTAAGTTTTTATTAACCAATAGTCTTGTTAGATAATAATGGATACAATAAGTCTATTAATAATATATCTACACATATTGAAAATACAACCTATTGTGCTATGAAATTTTGGGGGTGGTGACATGATGGTTCTAGAACATGGTGGAGTTTGCTATAGGTACTATGCAACACGAATCGAGATGCTCTGAACCATTGGATCTAACAGCCCAACGGTCAAGATTGGTGCTATGGATCCAATTCAAATTAAAACTTCTCCATTATAGTAGTAGAGATATGATGTCAATATGGTCATGACCTTTGCTGTTCGGGTCAAAGCCAGGAATGTACATAAACCGTAGGCCAATACACATTGTGAAGAAGCCATATCATTTTTTTGTATTCAAAGGTGTCAAAACACATGTTTCTCAGTTTTTTCTTAGCACTATATAGTGTACGAATAACTTTGAATATTGATATGGATCTTCTTGTGAATCCCAACATTGTCAGATGTTGGATCTTCATTTCCATTTTAGCATCGAGAATATACTATTGATAGTCTTTCTTTTCTTATCTTACCACTATTTTTTATATATAGTGTGCGGACAACTTTGAATATTGACCGCTGATTCATGGCCCGCGAATCCCAACATTGCTGCTAGTTATTGGATCCTCTATTCCATTCCATCATCTAGAAGATACTATTGATAGTATTTGTTATCTTATCTTACCACTATATAATGTATGAATAACTTTGAGTATTAACCTATGGATCAAGACTCGTGAATCACAACAATGTTAGCCGTTGGATCTTCTTTTTTCCATTCTACCGTGTGGTTGTACTTTTCTCAATATGGGTAGATAGTTATTACTAATAGACTTAATGTATGCATTTTTCTCTAACAAGAATATTGGCTAAAACAACTTAATGTTTGTTAAATCACATTTCATACCACTTTATCATTATCAATTTGTTTTCACCCATCAACTCAGTCATCCACGTAGGGCCCACATATTGGGGAGGTCGCGGTCGCCTTGGACGCACCACAAAATTATGACCGTCGATCGAGTGCAGGAAGTAGAGTCAGCATTCCGTCCAATCGCTTACCCTAGTCATTGTTGGGTCCGCAGCATAGAAAACAAAAATTTTCCTACGGTGTGAACTACACGCCAAGATCTATCTACTAGGTACAAAGCAACGGGTGGACATACATCCAACGAGAACTTACCCTCGTAGACAACGAGGTTTGTTAACGAGTAGGAACTCGTGGTTTATATAGTCGTACACTTGCCGATCTCATGATCGTGATGAAGTCCAGCAGGTCCGGCTCCAGCACGTCCATCAGATCCAGCTCCAGCACCACCAAGTCCAGCACCGCAAAGTACCGGTGCATCCGTGATCGCACACACGTCCGATACCCCGACAACCTCCGTCCCTCGCTCCAGCAAAGCAGCGGAAGCAGCAACTCATTTCTAGATAAAGCCACCGGGAACATGTATCTCGCTAATCCGAGACCATGGGGAAATAATACTAGAGGGGGAGAGAGATCCTTCACAAGGAGGTGTGTGTGAGAAGTGAGGAAAGGGTGGCCTTTTATAGGAGGAGGGAAGGGTACCCCTCCTTCATGGCCGGCGCAAGGGGGAGGTGACCCTTCACCTCCTCCATTCATGTGGTGGTAACCCCTCCACATTAAAATGCCCCTTCACATTCTCTTTTAAAGTCTCCACTTTAAATGCATTAAATTTCTCCAAATTTAATGCTCTCTCATTTAATAAAACTCTTTTATTATTTTTATTCAGAATTTTGTTAATTACTTTAATTAACAAACATTCACATAAAACCCTCTGCAACATTTCAATATTACATGCAGAACCAATTTCAGCAATTTCACCCAAAACAATTTCGGTGTCTATTGAAATAATTCCAGCGCTTTCTTAAATCTTTATCTGAAACATATTTGCTCCAAATGGTGTCGGTATCCCTTAAGTGTGTCACCCTACGGTTCGCGAATAATGCAGACATGATCGAGACCCCTCTCAGATCAATAATCAGAAGTGGGACCTGGAGATCCATACTGACTCTACACATTCAACGATGACTTCTGTGATCGTGAGAACCTTTAATGCTAGTAACTAAATCCCTTTGTCCCGCGATATATTACATGTCTGAGATTCGATCATCAGTATCTCCATACCTAGTTTGATCTCGTTACCGACATGCACTCTTTTCTCGTTCCCGTGATATAACATTCTAGTGATCACATCACTTGCTTGCAAGCTATTTCAATGTGATATCACCGAGAGGGCCCAGAGTATATCTATCCGTCATTGGGATGGACAAATCCCACTCTTGATCCATGAGCCTCAACATAACACCTTCGTAGCACTGAACCCACCTTTATAGTCACCCTGTTACGGTGTGACGTTTGATGTTATCAAGATACTCTTCCGGTGTTAGCAATTAACATGATCTCATGGTCTAAGGATAAAGATTACTTCGTATGATGTTATAGCAATATAAACATAATGACTTTGATCGTAATGCTATACTTCGGATGAATGTTCATCACATCATTCCACCAATGGTGTGACCTTGTTATTAACAACATCCGACGTCCATGATCAGGAAACCTTGATCATCTTGTTAATCAACAAGCTAGTCTAAAAGAGAGGCATAACTAGGAACCCTTTTTGTTTATTAAACACACATGTATTGATGTTTCCGATCAATACAATTCTAGCATGTAAAATAAACATTTATCATAAACATGGAATAAGGTAATAACCACTTTATTATTGCCTCTCGGGCATATTCCCTTCAGTCATCGCCATCGATATTTGCCACACGCATCGGCTTCATCAGCGACATTGATTGTCCCCTCGCTTCGGTAATCTGCCACACTAATCTTGGATCACCTCCTTCCTATTTAATCTCTCCCCTTCCCCGCACCAAACCATCTCTAATCCCCCGCTTCCAGCAACCATCTCTGACCTCGTCTGTCATCCATGGGAACCTTCCGGCTGACGCCCGCCGTACCGGAGCGCAAAGACCCCGACATCGCCGCACAGGAGGACAATGCCCTGCGCATTCGGGCTTTCTCCCTGCGGAGAACAAATAGGCAGCTGGCGTGCGCCTTCCTTGATGCTGGGTATGGTGAACGCAAGTACCAGATGTATGGCGTGTACGACAATCCGGATGGGACACTGAAGGTCAAGTTTGTCAACTTCAGGGACGCCCGTCTCCTCTACGGCCAAGCCTTCCACTGCGGCTGCGAGATGGTGGTATTCACCGGCTCCAACATTTTCACCAACTACTGGAACCGGTTCCCAAACAACGACAACTTCATCCACAATGTTCTCCCGGAGCTGCCGATGGCTTCGAAGGTGCCACCTCGTTTTCCAGCGGTGCCACCGATGGCTCAGGAGGTGCCGCTGCCTTCTCCGGAGGTGCCGATGAGTTAAGAGCCGGCTCTGTCGCTGGAGCTATTGTTGGTACCGATGTCACGAGCTGCTGCTGGCGGGGCGGACTAGGTGCAAGGAGGCACCGAACCTGCACTAGTTCGGCAGCGAGTCCTGTATGAAGTTAATGGTTGGATGAAGTTTCTTCTGGTACTACTCATAATTTTTTTTTCTTTTGGTACTACTCACTATACCCTGTAGTACTAGTAGTAGTACTGCGAATGACGATCTATTGAATATCCTTCCCCCCGAATGTTGTGAAGGAAGTGAAAATTTCGAAACCAGGAAAGTTTGAATTGCTACTCTATTGTAAGGACCAAAATGATTCCCACCAACACAGCTGACGAACACGCCAGACAAAGACACGGAGCCGCCGACAAAGAAACGGAGCCACCAATGGCAGGTTGTCGGTCGATGCGCATGCATAGTGCCACGTTGTGGACGAGGGAGAGATCAGCCGGTCGGGGTGTGGGGGTGGTGATGGGGGAGTGAAGGAGAGAGAAAACACATTTTGTTTTGCGTGCATATATATTGTGGTCCTGAAATTTACTCTACTCACTGTATCCTGTACCTCCTGTCAAGAACCCATCCCAGCTTTGCTCTGACATCACACCGCCTTCAAATCCTCCTCTTCTTAGCTCTCTCGCTACCTCCTCTATGCTCATATAGTCTCTTCTCGCTCTTTATTTTTTTAACAAAAAAGGAAATAAATTCTTCTTACTTGCTTTTCAGAAAATAAATTCCCGTCACTTGGAAAAATGAAATTGATTATTTTTTCTTTTTAATATCTTTGATTGTTTTCAAAAGATGGCCAAATTTGTTGGCATGCAAATTCTTGGATATGGGATCATAAGCATAAAGTACATTCTACATTAAGGACCTAAAAAAAGGGAAAATTACATCGAGGTCCATACATTTAGCACAAAGGACCCTAAAATTGAGCAAAGAAAACAGTCAGGTTCGACTCCTTCTCGAGAGAGCAGCTGGTCGAGCCATACTCTTCATACTACTTCCTCTTTGATTGTTTGCAAAATATGGCCAAATCTGTCGCCATGCAAATTCTTGAATATGGGATCATCAACATAAAGTATGATGTAGAGATATGTCCTTGACCTCGTGGTCGTTGGGATTGAAAATCCAAGATTTTTTCATACTTGTTGACAACTATGCTTAAATTCGTTGAAATTTCATCACTTAGTTTTAGGTTAGCATTTTACACGGTCAGTGGGAGTACATTCTACATAAAAGACCTAAAAAAGGGGGAAATTACATCGAGATCCATGCATTTAGCACAAAGGACCCTAAATTTTAGCAAAGAAAACAATCGAGTTCGTCTCCTTCTCAAGAGAGTAGTTGATCGAGCCATACTCTTCATACTACTTTCTCTTCGATTGTTTTCACAATATGGCCAAATCTATCGCCATGCAATTTCTTGGATACTCGATCATCATAATAAAGTATGATGTAGAGATATAGCCTCGACCTTGTGGTTGTTCGGCTTGAAATCAAAGAATGTTCATACTCGTTGACAACTATAAGCTGAAATTCGTTTAAATTTCACCACTTACTTTTAGGTTAGAATTTACACGGTCGATGGGAGTACATTTTACAACAAGGACCAAAAAAGGGGGGAAATTACGTCGAGGTCCATACATTTAGCACAAAGGACCCTAATATTAAGCAAGCAAAACAGTAGGGTTCGGTTCCTTCTCGAGAGAGTAGCTGATTAAGCCACACTCTTCATACTACTTCATCTTCGATTGTTTTCAAAATATGGCCAAATTTTTCGATATGCAAATTCTTGAATATGGGATCATCAGCATAAAGTATGATAAAAAATGGCCTTGACCTTGGTCGTTCGTCTTGAAATACAAGAATGGTTCGTACCCATTGACAACTAAGCTTAAATTCGTTTAAAATTTCACCACTTACTTTTAGGTTAGAACTTTACACTGTCAATCAGAGTACATTTTGCATCAGGGACCTTAAAAAAGCAAAAACTATGTCGAGGTCCATACATTTAGCATAAAGGACCCTAAAAGGGAAATTTTCTGGTTCGGCTCCTTCTCGAGAGATCAGCTGATCTGAGCCAAACTCTTGATACCACTTCCTCTTCGAGTGTTTTCAAAATATGGCCAAATTTGTTGCCATGCAAATTCTCTCATATGGGATCATCAACATAATGTATGATGGTTGATATATATGGCCTTGACCTTGGTCGTCCGGATTGAAATCCAATAATGGTCGACGCGCGTGCGCAGCGCCATGTTGTGGACGAGGGAGAGATCAGCCGGCCGGGGTGTGGGGGTGGTGATGGGGGAGTGAAGGAAAGAGAAAACACATTTTTTTGCGTGCATATATATTGTGGTCCTGAAATTTACTCTACTCACTGTACACTGTACCTCGTGTCAGGAACCCATCCCAACTTTGCTCTGACATTGCACCGGCTTCAAATCCTCCTCTTCGCAGCTCTCTCGCTTCCTCCTTTGTGCTCATAGTCTCTTCTCGCTCATTCTTTAACAGAAAAAAGGAAATAAATTCTTCTTACTTGCTTTTCAGAAAATAAATTACTATCACTTAGAAAATTGAAATTGATTATTTTTTGTTTTTAATATCTTCGATTGTTCTCAAAAGATGGCCAAATTTGTCGGCATGTAAATTCTTGGATATGGGATCATGAGCATAAAGTCTAATGTAGAGATATGGCCTTGACCTTGTGGTCGTTCGCCTTGAAATCCAAGATTTTTTCATACTCGTTGACAACTATGCTTAAATTCGTTGAAATTTCACCACTTACTTTTAGATTAGCATTTTACACGGTTGGTGGGAGTACATTCTACATGAAGGACCTAAAAAAGGGAAATTACATCGAGGTCCACACATTTAGCACAAAGGACCCTAAAATTGAGCAAAGAAAACAGTCGGGTTCGGCTCCTTCTCGAGAGAGTAGCTGATCGAGCCACACTCTTCATACTACTTCATCTTCGATTGTTTTCAAAAGATGTCCAAATTTGTCGGCATGTAAATTCTTGGGTATGGGATCATGAGCATAAAGTCTAATGTAGAGATATGGCCTTGACCTTGTGGTCGTTCGGCTTGAAATCCAAGATTTTTTCATACTCGTTGACAACTATGCTTAAATTTGTTGAAATTTCACCACTTACTTTTAGGTTAGCATTTTACACGGTCGGTGGGAGTACATTCTACATCAAGGACCTAAAAAAAGGGAAAATTACATTGAGGTCCACACATTTAGCACAAAGGACCCTAAAATTGAGCAAAGAAAATAGTCGGATTCGGTTCCTTCTCGAGAGAGTAGCTGATCGAGCCATACTCTTCATACTACTTCATCTTCGATTGATTTCAAAATATGGCCAAATTTTTCGGCATGCAAATTCTTGGATATGGGATCATCAACATAAAGTCTGATGTAGAGATATGGCCTTGACCTTGTCGTCTTTCGCCTTGAAATCCAAGATTTTTTCATACTCGTTGACAACTTTGCTTAAATTCATTGAAATTCACCACTTACTTTTAGGTTAGCATTTTACACGATCAGTGGGAGTACATTCTACATCAAGGACCTAAAAAAAGGAAAATTACATCGAGGTCCACACATTTAGCACAAATGACCCTAAAATTGAGCAAAGAAAACAGTCGGGTTCGGCTCCTTCTCAAGAGAGCAGCTGATCGAGCCACACTCTTCATACTACTTTATCTTTGATTGTTTTCAAAATATGGCCAAATTTGCCAGCGTGCAAATTCTTGGATATGGGATCATCAGCATAAAGTCTGATGTCAAGATATGGCCGTGACCTTTTGGTCGTCTGGCTTGAAATCCCATATTTTTTCATACTCGTTGTCAACTATGCATAAATTCATTGAAAATCACCACTTACTTTTAGGTTAGCATTTTACATGGTTAGTGGGAGTAAATTCTACATCAAGGACCTAAAAAAGGGAAACTTACATCAAGGTCCACACATTTAGCACAAATGACCCTAAAATTGAGCAAAGAAAATAGTCGGGTTCGACTCCTTCTCGAGAGAGTAGCTGATCGAGCCACACTCTTCATACTACTTCATCTTCGATTGTTTTCAAAATATGGCCAAATTTGTCGGCATGCAAATTCTTGGATATGGGATCATCAGCATAAAGTCTGATGTAGAGATATGGCCTTGAGCTTTTGGTTGTTCGGCTTGAAATCCAAGGATGTTCATACTCATTGACAACTATAAGCTGAAATTCATTTAAATTTCACCACTTACTTTTATGTTAGAATTTTACACGGTCGGTGGGAGTACATTTTACAACAAGGACCTAAAAGGGGAAATTTTACATCGAGGTCCATACATTTAGCACAAAGAACCCTAAAAACAAGCAAGCAAAACAGTCGGGTTCGGCTCCTTCTCGAGAGAGTAGCTGATCAAGCCACACTCTTCATACTACTTCGTCTTCAATTGTTATCAAAATATGGCCAAATTTATCGGCATGCAAATTCTTGGATATGGGATCATCATCATAAAGTATGGTGTAGATATGGCCTTGACCTTGGTCGTTCGTCTTGAAATACAAGAATGGTTCATACTCGTTGAGAACTAAGCTTAAATAAATTTAAATTTCACCACTTACTTTTAGGAGGTTAGAACTTTACACGATCGATCGAAGTACATTTACATCAGGGACCTCGAAAAAGCAAAAATTACATCGAGGTCCATACATTTAGCATAAAGGACCCTAAAAGGAAAAATTTCTTGTTCGACTCCTTCTCGAGAGATCAGTTGATCTGAGCCAAACTCTTGATACTACTTCATCTTCGATTGTTTTCAATACATGGCCAGATCTATTGCCATGCAAATTCTCTGACATGGGATCATCATCATCATATAAAGTATGATGTTGATATGGCCTTGACCTTCGTCGTTCGGCTTGAAATCCAAGAATGTTCATACTCGTTGATAAGTAAGCTTAAAATCGTCTAAATTTCACCACTTACACTTTTTTTTGACAAAAACAGTAGGGAAGACCCCTACTGTGTCATTTTATAAATTTTATAATGTACAGAGGGTTGAGCCAGGCTCAGATCCATAATACAGATGATTTACATTCATAATGTGTCAAGCCACTGCTGCATACCTTCCTTGAGACTAGGTTTAGCTCTATGCATAGTCAAGGTGAAGGTTGCTTTAAAGAAGGAAATACATCTAGTGATGGAAGGATTAAGATCCCTGAAAATATAGCCATTTCTTTGTTCCCATATACTCCAGCATCCAGTGATGATAATTTCTATAAGAAAACTGGGGTTGAATCTGCTTCCAGCATCATTGATCATTTGATGTATATCCATATCAGTGTTCCATTCAAGTCCTAGGGCCCACTAGAACCCTTGGCTGAAACTGCATTCAAAAAACAGATGTTGCAGCGTTTCCTGAGGACAGGTGTCACATATTACATAGTCATTGAATTCCACAAAGAAATTCTTTCTTGCCATTAAATCTTTGGTATTTAGTCTCATATTCAGAAGTAGCCAGGCAAAAAAATTGTGTCTTGGGAGACAACATGATTTCCAAATATCAAGTATGGGCTTTGGTGTTGGGTGTGCCCCAATCAGTGCTCTATATATCTTTTTGGTTTTGAAGGTCTCACCCCAGGAAAAGTACCATGAGTCATGGTCATCAGTGTGATTTATGCTTCTGATATTCTCCAGCATATCAATAAATTCCTCATGAGCAATAATGGATAAGGGGAGTTGAAAGAGGTCATAGAAATCATTATCAGCTACAGAGATGGCCTTGGCCATGGTCAAAGTATCATTGTGGCAGAAAGAGTACATGTGTGGGTATTTATCTTCAAAACATTCATCTTTCCATAGATCCTTCCAGAGTAGCATAGATTTTCCATTGCCAATTTTACAGTAAGTAAGGTCTCTGTAAATATCAACATAATTCATACAGTCTCTCCACCAGAAGGATCCAATATGATTCATTGAGTGTGGGGCAGAATCTCCTTGGTAGTAAGCTTTCCAAATGAGATCAACCCATGGAATATCAGCCCTGTTGTAGAATTTATGAATATTTTTCAGTAGTAGGGCCTGATTTTGTACCCTGAGGTTTATGACACCTAAACCACCTTGGTCCTTTGGTCTACAGACCAAATCCCATTTAGCAAGACATTTGCCATGTCTATGGATATCTTTCCCTGCCCAGAGGAACTGTCTGCCACCTTTTTCAAAATGGATAAAAATTGTTATGGGGACTTTAAAAGAGTACATGGCATGGATGGGCATAGAATTTAGTACAGAGTTCAATAATGTGAGTCTTCCTGTATATGACATGAGAGAAGATAGTCCTGAAAGCTTTCTGTCAAATTTGGATACAATGGGCATCAAGCTATCAATAGATGGTTTTGTGGTACCAAGTGGGATACCCAGGTAGGTAAAAGGTAAACTCTCCAATTTGCATCCAAAATCAGAGGCCAGTTGACATGCATCATCCACTATTACATTGATAGGTATCAGGGTAGATTTGTCATAATTTACCTTGAGACCTGTCATATTGCTGAATTGTTGGAGTCTGACCTTGAGGTTATTAAGTTGAAAACTATCAGCAGGCATAATCAGTAGGGTATCATCAACATATTGAAGAATAGGATATTTTTGTCCATAATCATTATCAAGTGGCAGGCTGATTTCTGTGCCAGGTATCATTGATAATTTCTTGTAATAATTCAGCTGTGCAGACAAATAGAAGGGGGGATAAGGGGTCTCCTTGTCTGACACCTCTTTTGCAACATATTTTTTCCCCTAGGACACCATTTAGTAACACTGAAGTGGAGGCAGAGAACAAGATAGATCTTACCAGGGAAATCCATTTGGGCCCAAAACCTTTAGCATTCAACATATTAATAATTGCATTATATTCAATCTTATCAAAAGCTTTCTCATAGTCAATCTTCAGAATAATAATGGGTTTCTTAGACACATGGCAGATGTGAAGATATTCAAATGCCCATCCTAGACAATCACGGATATTTTCCCCTTTAATAAAGCCATACTGATTATTATGGAGAATGGGTTTAATAACCTTCTGGAGTCTATTAGCCATAATCTTGGTGATGAATTTAAGTGGAAGACTAACCAGAGAAATGGGCATGTAATCATTCATAGTCTCAGGATCATTTATCTTGGGGATGAGAGTAATAAAGGCAGTGTTGATGGCATTCAAATTCACTGATTCATGATAGAAGTCATGTACCAGTTTTACAAAATCTTCTTTGATAATAGGCCAGCATTTCTTAAGGAATTTCCCATTCAATCCATCAGGACCAGGTGCTTTGTCAGAAGGAAATTCATTGACCACAGATTCAATCTCTACATTTGTGAATGGAGCATCCAGGTGAAGAAGATCATGAGGTATGACCAAATCATCAAGGTTAATGTCATTGATAATATTTTCACTTGTGCCAAGTCTTTGTTTGTAAGATTGCCAAATTGCAGCAGCTTTGAGTTCATGTTTAGTCAGAACCAAATTGTCTTCAGTCTTGATATGTGTGATGAGATTTTTCCTGAAATTCTGGGTTGCCATAGCATGGAAGAATTTGGTGTTCTCATCTCCCAATTTGGCCCATCTAATTTTAGCCCTACTTTTCCAATAGATTCTTTTAGCCTCCAGGAGCTTATTGGTATGTTCCATCAAAATCATTTTAAAATTCTTCTCATGTAAAGCAAGTGGTCTCTGATCTTCTATTCCTTCAAGTAATGCCAGGATAAAAGTGCAGTTCTCAATAGTCTGATTTAAGTTTGAAAGTTTTTTGCTCCATTTCTTAAGGCCAGCTCTAAGGTGTTTGAATTTGCAGTTGATAGCAAGGGCAGAATCACTGTTATAGGGAGCAGAATTCCAGAGAGTGTTCACAGTGTCATAAAAACCATCAAATTCCAGCCAAAAGTTCTCAGATCTGAATAATTGTGCTTTAGGAATAGTAGTGCCCACTTGGATACTGATGGGTGTATGATCAGAGCCAATTCTTGAGAGAGGATGGGCCATTGTGTTGGGGAAAGTTGTAGTCCATAAAGGGCATGTGAAATTCCAATCCAGCTTTTCTAGTAGAGGGGGGTCTTGCATGTTACTCCAGGTGAATGATCTTCCTTTTAGTGGTACTTCCACAAGATCATGAGATTGGATGGCATTGTTGAAAAGCATCATATTATGAGCATCACCACCTTCTCTGTTTCTATCATCAGGGCTTCTTATGAGATTGAAGTCACCCACTAACATCTAGAATGGATAATTGGAAGTATCAATATTATGCATCCAATTGAAAAAATCAGCTCTGTGTTCATTGTGTGCAGGTCCATAAATATTGGTCAGGATCCAAGTGACACCAGAGTGATTACAAGTGAGAGCCACAGTTAAATGGAATTTAGATTGACAAAGAAGCTCTCCTGTAAAAAGGCTACCATTCCAAATAGTAATCAATCCTCCAGAATTACCAAGGGAAGGAGAAAAAGCAAAATGAGAGAATCTCCTCGTACAGAATTTTCTTAAGTAAGAGTGCTCAAAATCTTCTCTTTTAGTTTCTTGGAGGCAAATAATATCACAATTGCTAGAGTTTACTTTTTCTCTAATTTGATCATGTCTCAAGACAGAATTGATGCCTCTAACATTCCAGTCAAGAATCATCCAGTTTCTATTCATAATTCAATCTGAGATGGATCCACAGATTCTGATCAACATAGTTAACCAGGGTTTTTTTGGGGATAGCTGGCAGATCAGATGTAAATATAAAATGCAGCTTGAACCCAGGTTGGTAAATCCACAGATATGAAAAGGAGGTATAAAACATAAAAGGGGAGATAGCAACAACCACTTACACTTTTAGGCCTAAAAGGGGGGAAATTACATCGAGGTCCATACATTGAGCATAAAGGACCATAAAATTAAGCAAGGAAAATAGTCGGGCTTGGCTCCTTCTCGAGAGAGTAGCTGATCGAGCCATACTCCTCTTCATACTACTTCATCTTTGATTATGTTCAAAATATTACCAAATTTGTTGGCATGCAAATTCTTGGATATGGGATCATCAGCATCAAGTATGATGTAGATATGGCCTTGACCTTGGTCGTTCGTCTTGAAATACAAGAATGGTTAATACTTGACAACTAATCTTAAATTCATTTAAATTTCACCACTTACTTTTAGGTTAGAACTTTACACGGTCGATTGAAGTACATTTACATCAGGGACCTCAAAAAAGTAAAAAATTACATTGAGGTCCATATACATTTAGCATAAAGGACCCTAAAAGAATTTTTTTTGTTTTGGCTCATTCTCGAGAGATCACCTGGTCTGAGCCAAACTCTTAATACTACTTCCTCTTCGAATGTTTTCAAAACATGACCAGATATGTTGCCATGCAAGTTCTCTAACATGGGATCATCAACATAAAATATGATGTTGATATGGCCTTACCTTGGTCGTTCGGCTTGAAATCTAAGAATGTTTATACCCGTTGACAACTGAGCTTAAATTCATTTAAATTTTACCATTTAATTTTAGATTAAAAATTTTACACGGTCGGTGGGAGTACATTTTACATCAAGGACCTAAAAAAGAAAATTATTACATTGAGGTCCATACATTTAGCACAAAGGACCCTAAAAGGAAAACTTTATAGTTTGGATCCTTCTCGAGCGGCCAATACACAATGTTGATATGGTCATGACCTTGGCTGTTCGGGTCAAAACCAGGAATGTTTGTACACCGTAGGCCAATACACATTGTGAAGAAGCCAGAACATTTTTTTTGTATTCAAAGGTATCAAAATACATGTTTCTCATTTTTTCTTAGCATTTTATATAGTGTACGAATAACTTTGAATATTGACCATTGGATCAAGACTCAAATCCCAACATTCTGAGACGTTGGATCTTTATTTCCATTTTAGCATCGAGAAGATACTATTGATAGTCTTTCTTTTCTTATCTTACCACTATTATATATAGTGTGCGGACAAAAGTATGAAAATTAATTTATGCAAATTTGTTAAAATTATATGTCTGTATTTTTTTAATAAATATATTCATGTATTTGAACTATTAATGACTGCCAAAATGTTTTTATTGTCTAGTGTCTAAAAAATTAAACATAGTTGAAAACTGGGGCGTAAGTGTGAGATGTTTCTTTTCTACTTTGCTTTGGATCACTTTTGTCCATTAGATGAATATTGGTTGGTAGATACAGGGGGCATGCTGATCCGAGTACCCCTAGCAGTGGGCACGTGGAGTAGTAGTTGAACAATTTCAGAAAACACTTAAAATCAAAATATAAACATTAACATCAAAGACAGCTTACAAGCTAAATACACCCTTCCTAGTGCCAAAAGAGACCCTGCCTCCGACTACTACTACATTAATTAGTAAACGAGTGGTACTTTTCTACAACTAAATTAACTAGTAATACATCATTACCATCACATTAGGATCACTTAGCCGAAGATTAAGACCAATTCATCCTGTCGATGCAAACGCAGAAAGACAACACCTTGATCGTCCCGTACTGTCCATCAGCCGCGGTAATGTACCGCGGTGGCACCGTGAGGAATGTTAGATCTTCGAGGCCAACACTACCGGGCGACGCGTAGCTCGTCGGCTCAATGACCCTATTAAGGGTGTCCGTCGAGAAGTCCGCCGACGACTGCGGGTCAGTCGCGCACAACTTCACCCTGTACCAGGGCCATGAGCACGGGGCCGCCCTGACACACACCAAGGAAACGGCGGCGGCCTGGCCGAGCTCACTGACGATGAGGCTGAACACAGTAGCATCATCACCGTAGACGATGACCATGGATGGCGGAAAGTATGGTAACGACATCGTTACTATACACTCCATGGGCTGGCCGTACGATAGCATATGCACTTATACCTTGTGGATGCCGTTGAGGTGCAAAAGGATCTCGACCAGCGAGGTGGTGAATATGCAGCCGACCTCCGTGTAGCCGCACAGGCTGTACGGACACGCGGCCTTGTGGTCGTCGAGCTCGTGGTAGGCGACCATGGTGATGCAGCCATCGTGGGGGCATATAACAGTTATTGGCGTTAGCTCGTCTTTGTCCATCGCCAGCTAGCTCTTGGTGGAATCCTCGGACGCGCCCAACGTTGGAGTGGTTCCCTAGAATCCTCCGACACACTCACTGATGTAGTGCCCACAGTCCTGAATTTTTATGCAGCATTGAGTTTTTTTTGAATGAAGGCTGCAGAAAGTTGACAGGTGAGAGTAAATCAGACACTTAATACCCTCTACAGTACTATACCAGACAAACTGATTCTACCCGCGTGACTGGTAAGAAGGTCTACGCCTTTTTTTGGAAATGAAAAAGGTCTACACCAAGAGAGAGACAGATAAACCTGGGGCCTGGCGCAAAGTGTACAGTGCTGCGGGGGAGAGAACAAGGACTGCATGCATGTCTTCAACACGATCTGCATTTTATTCTATATGCTTGTCTCTTCTGGCTCTTTCTTTCTCGGCATGGTAGACTCGTTTTTCTTCTCCATTTCTTTCTTGTGGGTAAAGCTTGTCCAGATACAGATATAGATACAGATACAGATACAGATACAGATACAGATACAGATACAGATACAGATACAGATACAGATACAGATACAGATACAGATACAGATACAGATACAGATACAGATACAGATACAGATACAGATACAGATACAGATACAGATACAGATATAGATACAGATACAGATACAGATACATACAGATACAGATACAGATACAGATACAGATAACAGATACAGATACAGATACAGATACAGATACAGATATAGATACAGATACAGGTACAGAGTATTAGTAGTAGTACGTACTAGTACATTTGAACTAGTACTCCAGTAATACGGAGTATATGTCTTTTTATACTCGAGTTGTACTACCAGTACTCTAATAGTAATACAGTACATATGTCTTATTTTTACTATACTACTACTACTAGTACTCCTATAGGTAGGCATCTGCGGGGGTGGGTGGCGGGTGGCGGTGGCTATTTGCGGCTTTTTACTACTCCTAGGGCGGTGGGTGGTGGGCAGCGGTGGCAGTAGGGTTCTAGTAGTACGGAGTAGTACTCGAGTACTCCTTCTCACTAATTCATGAAGTAAGACTTCAGTAGTGTACTCTAGTCCTGTACTGCTTAGATGCAACTGTCATCATACCACGGTTTCTATGGAGACGCCCGAGACACGGGTGCTCAAATGCACGTCCTAGGTGGGCCCCGATGCCTAGCGATTGGATAAAGCCTTGCTACCTGACCACACAACCAAGGCAATTCATTTCGCTACTCTCTACTATAGTACGTAGTAGTATACTATTTCTCGGTGTGTTTCGAAATTAACTTCTTGCTAAGAATATGCATGTCTAGAAATTTGACCGTGCTTTGAAAACAAACAAAGAGACTATGAGTCACCATGTTTTGAAATTTTGGTTGTGTTTCGAAATTAACTTCACACCTTGCGATAATATTTTCAGTGGACCTACCAGGCAGTCAATATATTGAGAACGAGTGAGAGTTTGGAATGATTCAACTTATTGCCAAGAATATGCATGCCTAGAAATTTGACCATGTTTTGAAAACAATCAAAGTGGCTGTGGCTCACCGTGTTTTGAAATTTTGCGTGTGTTTCGAAATTAACTTCACACCTTGCGAAAATCTGTTCACTGGACCCACCAGGGAGTCAATGTATCAAGAATGAGTGAGAGTTTGGAATGATTCAACTTATTGCTAAGAATATGCCTGCCTAGAAATTTGACCGTGTTTTGAAAACAATCAAAGATGCTATGACTCACCGTGTTCTGAAATTTTGGCTGTGTTTCGAAGTTAACTTCACACCTTGCAAAAATCTATTCAGTGGACCCACCACCAGGCAGTCAATGTATGGAGACGAGTGAGTGTTTGGAAAGATTCAACTTCTTGCTAAGAATATGCATGCCTAGAAATTTGACCGTGTTTTTAAAACAAACAAAAAGACTATGACTCATCGTGTTTTGAAATTTTGGCTGTGTTTCAAAATGAACTTCACACCTTGTGATAATATATTCAGTGGACCCACAATGCAGTCACTGTATCGAGAACGATGAGAGTTGTTTGGCAAGATTCAACTTCTTGCTAAGAATATGCATGCCTCGAAAGTTTGACCATGTTTTGAAAATAATCAAAGAGACTATGACTCACCGTGTTTTGAAAGTTTGGCTGTGTTTCGAAATTAACTTCACACCTTGCGATAATCTGTTCAGTGGACCTACCAGGCAGTCAATGTATCGAGAACGAGTGAGAGTTTGGAATGATTCTACTTATTGCTCAGAATATCCATGCCTAGAAATTTAACCGTGTTTTGAAAACAATCAAACTGGCTATGGCTCACCGCGTTTTGAAATTTTGCGTGCGTTTCGAAATTAACTTCACACCTTGTGAAAATCTGTTCACTGGACCCACCAGGCTGCAGTCAATGTATCGAGAACGAGTGAGAGTTTGGAAAGATTCAACTTATTGCTAAGAATATGCATGCCTAGAAATTTGACCGTGTTTTGAAAACAATCAAAGTGGCTATGGCTCACCGTCTTTTGAAATTATGCGTGCGTTTCAAAATTAACTCCACACCTTGAGAAAATCTATTCACCGGACCCTCCAGGCAGTCAATGTATCAAGAACGAGTGAGAGTTTGGAATGATCCAACTTATTGCTAAGAATATGCATGCCTAGAAATTTGACCATGTTTTGAAAACAATCAAAGAGGCCATGACTCACCGTGTTTCAAAATTTTGGCTGTGTTTCGAAGTTAACTTCACACCTTGCGAAAATTTGTTCAGTGGACCCACCAGGCAGTCAGTATATCAAGAACGAGTGAGAGTTTCAGAAGATTCAATTTCTTGCTAAGAATATGCATGCCTAGAAATTTGACCCTATTTTGAAAATAATCAAAAAGACTATGACTCACCGTGTTTTGAAATTTTGCCTATGTTTCGAAATTAACTTCACACCTTGCAAAAATCTGTTTAGTGGACCCACCACCTGGCAGTCAATGTATGGAGACGAGTGAGAGTTTGGGAAGATTAAACTTCTTGCTAAGAATATGCATGCCTAGAAATTTGACCGTGTTTTGAAAACAAACAAAGAAACTATAACTCACCATGTTTTGAAATTTTGGCAATGTTTCGAAATTAACTTCACACCTTGCGATAATATTTTCAGTGGACCCACCAAACAGTCAATGTATCGAGAACGAGTGAGAGCTGTTTGGCAAGATTCAACTTCTTGCTAAGAATATGCTTGCCTTGAAAGTTTGACCATGTTTTGAAAACAATCAAAGAGACTATGACTCATAGTGTTTTGAAAGTTTGGCTGTGTTTCGAAATTAACTTCACACCTTGCTATAATCTGTTCAGTAGACCTACCAAGCAGTCAATGTATCGAGAACGAGTGAGAGTTTGGAATGATTCAACTTATTGCTAAGAATATGCATGCCTAGAAATTTGACCGTGTTTTGAAAACAATCAAAGTGGCTATGGCTCAGTGATGGCTCAATGCATGGCGCCCAGGAAAATGCTTGATGGCGGTGTTGATGTAGAGCTTGTTGGGAACCCCAAGAGGAAGGTATGATGAGCACAACAGCAAGTTTCCCTCAGTTATGAAACCAAGGTTTAATCGAACCAGTAGGAGCAAGGGAACACCCGAAAGGTGTTACTAGCTGAGCTTTGGCAGGGCGCACTACCGGTGCTAGTAGCAACGTGGAGACCTGCACAACACAACAATAGAACTTTGTCCCCAACTTATGATGAGGTTGTCAATCTCATCGTGTTTTGCAGAAAACAAAGGATTAAATGTATCGAATAGAAAGAAGTAATAGTTTGCAAAAAGTAAACACAAAGCAATAAAAGATTGTAGATTGTATGTAAAGAAAAGGACCGGGATCCATAGTTCACTAGAGGTGGCTCTCCTTAGATAGATAACATGCTGGGTGAATAAATTACAACGGGGCAATTGACAAACACCGAGAAAGCAATACATGCATATACTAATCATCTAGACTCCTTTGAGACTTGATTGGGCATTACAATATTATACATAGACCGCCATCCAACTGCATCTATGACTAATAATCCACCTTCAGGTTATCATCCGAACCCCCTCCAGTATTAAGTTGCAAGCAACAGATTATTGCTTTACGAACTGCGTGTAAAGTAAACAATACGATTGTTCTATGAACAAAGGATTGTTGTTTTCTCCCTAGTAGCAACAACACATCTAGTACCTTAGAGATTTCTGTCACTTCCCCAGATTACTAGAGGCACGAACCCACTATCGAGCATAAATACTAACTCTTGGAGTTGCTAGCATCTACTTGGCCAAGATAGCTACTAACAACGGAAAGAATGCAAGATCACAAATAACAAAGACATGATAGAATCAACAATCAATCTGAAATAGCATCTCTATATCCATCGGATCCCCACAAACACAACATGCAGAATTACAAATAGATGATCTTGATCATGAACGGAGCTCACAAGATCTAAACATGAAAGCACAAAGGAGGAGAACCAGCCATCTAGCTACTACATGGATCCGTAGTCCAAGGATGAACTACTCACGCATCACACCGGAGGCTTCATGGTGATGAAGAAGGCCTCCAGGGTGAATTCCCCTCTCCGGCAGGGTGCCGGGAAGAGCTTCAGATCCCTCCTGATCTAGGAATGGAGATGAGGACGGCTACAGACTCTTTCGTGGATTTTTGATCGGGCCCTTAGGGTTTTCGTCCCGAGGGCATCTTATAGTCGGAAGGGGAGGCCGAGGGGGTGCCGGGAGCGGCCACACCACCCCCGGCACGGGCCAGGCCTGGCCGCGCGACCAGGTGGTGTGGTGGCCCCCTGGCCCCTCTCCGTCTCGTATTCTAGCACTTGATGACATCCGGAAAAATAGGCACTTTGGCTTTTGTCCCGTCCAATTCCGAGAATATTCATTTTCTGTCTTTCTTGGAACCAAAAACAGCAGAAAATAGGCAGCTGGCACTATGGCTCTTGTTAATAGGTTAGTCCAAGAAATCATATGAAAAGTACTCCAAAGTTGGAACAAAACACAAGAAAGTGGATAAAACCAAGCATGGAACATCAAAAATTATAGATACATTTGCAATGTATCAACATCCCCTATCATAGCCCCTATCATAGGCATCTTTAGGTGATTAAGGTTAAAGTGACACAACTAAGAGGATATGCTTGACAAGTTATAAACCGAAATCTCATGCCCGTTACTTACGAAGACCGATCCTCATGCTACTCAACTTCAGTCACGAGTAAGCTCTTGTCATTGTAAGTACATGTGTATCATTAAGAACCGCCAACGGGGTACCCCTTGCACATGATACGGGAGCTTTCCCATAATCAAAATGACAAGGCAAGCAGACAATGAGCATCTCAGCGATCTTTTTATTTGCTATTTGCATAGGTTTTTATTGAGGATGCTTCATAGAGTGCTCATTATGGTGATGCTGGAAGTTTCCACCATGATTAGGCATGGCTTAGGCTAGCGGCCCTGGCGTTTCTCTAACACACATACAAACTCCATGATCTTACAAGTTCCACTTTTATTTCACACTGCCAGGATCCGTAAGCAAAAGAACACTATATCAACTGGGTACAAAGTACAAGTGCAATGTTGAAAGCGTTCCCCATGGTACATGGTTCTGCTAATTTCAACTTATAAAGCGCAATCATATACGCAACAAAGAAGGACCCAATGGTTCAAGTTTATTAGAGGCAATAAAGTAAAGTGTGCCATCAAGTTTGTGAGAGCTTTAATCACTAGTTTTCTCATGACAAGTTTAATTTGGAAGGTAAACAAAAGCATGAATATACTTGGAATAGCATAATCTAGTAGGTAGGTATGGTGGACTATTTGGAATAACTTGGTGTAGGGAGTTGGATGCATGAGTGGAACTCATACTTTGTTATGGAGGCTAGCAAAAGATTGGGAGCGATAAACTAAGAGAGCAATAATGGCCATAATCATGCAGAGCGACAAAACATCATTTATCAAAGCATAAAGTGATACTACAAGTTGAAAACTAAAGGATCATAAAGGCTATGGTGACTTTGGATAGTCATAACATGGTGTGAGCATGTGCCAAGTCAACCCAAATAAAGCATCAAAGGAGAATACCACTATACTATGCTTTAATATGCTAAAACAACGCATGATTCATCCAAGACACATTAAGCAATCTCAATTGTTTATAACAAGTCATGCTACATCAAAGAATACTAAGCATAAAGCCAAAACAATATCAAGCATGGCATGACAAAGCATAGGCCGTAGTAAAAACGAGCTCTTTTTACCACGTAAGCATGAACTTTCCTACTCTTTTCCAAACCAAACCAAACTATTTGCAAACCAATGTATGAAAGAGGGGGCCCAACCAATTTATTCAGCAAACTAAGCAAATCAAACAAACGAAAAACCAAAACAAAAACAAAAAAGAAGACACTCCAAGAACAACACAACTGTGCATGAAACAATAAAAATGAAGCGTTTGGAAGAAACCTGAGATTTTTATTGATGAAGAAGGGGATGCCTTGGGCATTCCCAAGATTTGACGCTTGTACTTCTTGGATATTTCTTGGGGTGACACGCGTGGCATCCCCAAGCGTGAGCTTTAGTCCATCCTTCATCTCATTACTCATTCCTTCCATACACCTGAAATTTTTCCTTCATACAAAACTTCACACAATCTTTATTAGCAACATTAGTGCACTCAAGATAATAAGTCTCAAGGTTCAGTTATAATTCCAAATAAACTTACATTAGAACACTAGCTGCTGTAGCACTTCCCTCAAACAGCTCAATTCCCCAAAAGAACTCAAAAAGGAACCAACAAGAAGCAAATGCAGAAAATGGCAGAAATCTGTCAAAACAGACCAGCAGGTAAAGACGAATTTTTTTGAAGACCTTCTGTTGCTCAAATCAAAAAGTGTTGAACTAACGAAAGTTATATAACCACCTGGGACAGAAGCACAAAAAATTACAGATCAATCCGACATACAGAGCTCTCTCACGAATTTTTACGGTGAAGCACAAAAATCTGTTTCGGGACAGCAACTTTCCCAATCATTACTTCTCTCTCATTAGAGGTTACTCTTGGCACAAAAAACAAATAAAAAGGATAAGGAGAGGTTATTACTGAAGTAATAACTTCCAAGGCTCATTTAAAACTTTTGGGGTTATCTTTCAATAAGTACTTTTCTTTAACGCCTTTAAGTTAGGCATAAGAAGCAAGAAAAAAATCAAGTGTTCTCAAATGAAGAAGCATTAAGACCAAATTTCTTGCCCTTACCTCTCTTACTTTTATTCTTAACCTTGGGGAAAATATGATTGTTTAGTGGATAAGAAAGGTGCATGGTCCCCTTTCCCACATCTACTATTGCTGCAAGGAGTTCTAATAGGGGCCTTCCAAGTGTAATTTGTCCTTTTCCTGCACATTCAATAACAAGATAATCAATACAAATCATTTTCCCAAGGATATTTGTAAACACTCCTTCAGCTATTCCAAGAGGTAATATGGTAGTATTATTAGCAAGAGATATTTCTTTTCCTCCTTCAGTGAGCCCCCAAGTATTTAGAGATTTATAAATATCTTTGGGCATAAGACAAAATTCAGACATGATATCACAGCGAGCTTGAAAAGTTTCAGTGTTCATCTCAATCTTTACTGTAGGGAACCACTTTGATGGTCCAGAGTTTATTGGAACATAATTGTGATGCTCCCTAAGCGTGTTATAGCAATTTTCTAAGCTAGTAGTGCTAGCCTCAAGAGTGTTCAACCTAGCAAATATTTTTGCGAAAGAAATATCAGTTTGGCTAGGCATGTTGTAAGTGAGGATCAATTTATTTATAGCATTAATAGCATCATCCTCATTACAATGGAGGAAATCTCCTCCCACAACAGCATCTAAAGCATATCTATAGCAAAGAGCAATCCCAAGGTAAAAATTGCTAAGGAACAAGCTTTGAGTCATTTTAGGCTCAGTTTTTTCATGTAGATCAGAGATTCTAGACTAGGCTTCCTTAAAACTTTCCTCAATTCCTTGTTTTAAAGTGAAAATCATTTCCTCGGGTGACATAGTGACTGGAGCAAGGCTAGACATAATGGCACTCAAGATAGGAACTAATTTTTTTGTGTTTTTCAAATCAGAAAGCAAACTAGTAAAACTAATTTTTTTGTGTTTTTGAAAAGAAAGCAACTCAGTAAAACTAATTTTTTTTGTGTTTTTGAATAACAAAACAAGCAAACAAAGCAAAAAATAAAACTAAGGCAAACAAAAACAACAAAGTAAAGAGATTGGTTATGAGGGACTCCCCTTGTGAAGATGTCCTTGACTCCCCGGCAACAGCGCCAGAAAATCGCTTGATGGCTCAATGCACGGCGCCCAAAAAAATGCTTGATGGCGGTGTTGATGTAGAGCTCATTGGGAACCCCAAGAGGAAGGTACGATGAGCACAGCAGCAAGTTTCCCTCAGTTATGAAACCAAGGTTTAATCGAACCGGTAGGAGCAAGGAAACACCCCAAAGGTGTTACTAGCTGAGCTTTGGCAGGACGCACTACCGGTGCTAGTAGCAACATGGAGACCTGCACAACACAACCACAGAACTTTGTCCCCAACTTGCGATGAGGTTGTCAATCTCACCGTGTTTTTCGGAAAACAAAGGATTAAACGTATCGAATGGAAAGAAGTAATAGTTTGCAGAAAGTAAACACAAAGCCGTAAAAGATTGTAGATTATCTGTAAAGAAAAGGACCGGGATCCATAGTTCATTAGAGGTGGCTCTCCTTAGATAGATAACATGCTGGGTGAACAAATTACAGCGGGGCAATTGACAAACACCGAGAAAGCAATACATGCATATACTAATCACTTGACTCCTTTGAGACTTGATTGGGCATTACAACATTATACATAGACCGCCATCAAACTGCATCTATGACTAATAATCCACCTTCAGGTTATCATCTGAACCCCCTCTAGTATTAAGTTGCAAGCAACAGATTATTGCTTTACGAACTGCGTGTAAAGTAAACAATACGATTGTTCTATGAACAAAGGATTGTTGTTTTCTCCCTACTAGCAACAACACATCTAGTACCTTAGAGATTTCTGTCACTTCCCCAGATTACCAGAGGCATGAACCCACTATCGAGCATAAATACTAACTCTTGGAGTTGCTAGCATCTACTTGGCCAAGATAGCTACTAACAACGGAAAGCATGCAAGATCACAAATAACAAAGACATGATAGAATCAATAATCAATCTGAAATAGCATCTCAATATCCATCGGATCCTCGCAAACACAACATGCAGAATTACAAATAGATGATCTTGATCATGAACGAAGCTCACAAGATCTAAACATGAAAGCACAAAGGAGGAGAACCAGCCATCTAGCTACTACATGGATCCGTAGTCCAAGGATGAACTACTCACGCATCACACCGGAGGCTTGCATGGTGATGAAGAAGGCCTCCAGGGTGAATTCCCCTCTCTGGCAGGGTGTCGGGAAGAGCTTCAGATCCCTCCCGATCTAGGGATGGAGATGACGGCGGCTACAGACTCTTTCGTGGATTTTTGATCGGGCCCTTAGGGTTTTTGTCCCGAGGGCATCTTATAGTCGGAAGGGAAGGCCAAGGGGGTGCCGGGAGCGGCCACACCACCCCCTGGCGTGGGCCAGGCCTGGCCGCGCGGCCAGGTGGTGTGGTGTCCCCTGGCCCCTCTCCGTATCGTATTCTGGCACTTGATGACATCCGAAAAATAGGCACTTTGGCTTTTGTCCCGTCCAATTTCGAGAATATTCATTTTCTGACTTTCCTAGAACCAAAAACAGCAGAAAACAGGCAGCTGGCACTATGGCTCTTGTTAATAGGTTAGTCCAAGAAATCATATGAAAAGTACTCCAAAGTTGGAACAAAACACAAGAAAGTGGATAAAACCAAGCATGGAACATCAAAAAATATAGATACATTTGCAATGTATCACTCACCGCGTTTTGAAATTTTGCATGCATTTCGAAATTAACTTCACACCCTGCGAAAATCTGTTTACTGGACCCACCAGGGAGTCAATGTATTGAGAACGAGTGAGAGTTTGGAATGGTTCAACTTATTGCTAAGAATATACATGCCTAGAAATTTGACTTTGTTTTGAAAACAATAAAAGTGGTTATGGCTCATAGCGTTTTGAAATTTTGCGTGCGTTTAGAAATTAACTTCACACCTTGCGAAAATCTGTTCACTGGACCCACCAGGCAGTCAATGTATCGAGAACGAGTGAGAGTTTGGAATGATTCATCTTATTCCTAAGAATATGCATGCCTAGAAATTTGAACATGTTTTGAAAACAATAAAAGAGGCTATGACTCACCGTGTTTCGAAATTTTGGTTGTGTTTCAAAATTAACTTCATACCTTGCGAAAATCTGTCCAGTGAACCCCCTAGGCAGTTAATGTATCAAGAAGGAGTGAGAGTTTGGCAAGATTCAACTTCTTGCTAAGAATATGCATGCCTAGAAATTTGACCGTGTTTTGAAAACAAACAAAGAGACTATGACTCTCCGTGTTTTGAAATTTTGGCGGTGTTTCGAAATTAACTTCACCCCCTGCGATAATATTTTCAGTGGACCCACCAGGCAGTCAATTTATCGAGAATGAGTAAGAGTTGTTTGGCAAGATTCAACTTCTTGCTAAGAATATGCATGCCTCGAAAGATTAATCGTGTTTTGAAAACAATCAAAGAGACTATGACTCACCATTTTTTTAAAGTTTGGTTGTGTTTTGAAATTAACTTCACACTTTGCGATAATCTGTTCAGTGGACTTACCAGGCAGTCAATGTATCGCGAACGAGTGAGAGTTTGGAATGATTCAACTTATTGCTAAGAATATGCATGCCTAGAAATTGGACCATGTTTTGAAAATAATAAAAGTGGCTATGGCTCACCGTGTTTTGAATTTTTTGTGCGTTTCGAAATTAACTTCACACCTTGCAAAAATCTGTTCACTAGACCCACCAGGCAGTCAATGTATCGAGAACGAGTTAGAGTTTGGAATGATAACTTATTTCTAAGAATATGCATAACTAGAAATTTGACCATGTTTTCAAAACAATCAAAGAGGCTATGACTCACCGTGTTTCAAAATATTGGTTGTGTTTCGAAATTAACTTCACACCTTGCGAAAATCTGTTCAGTGGACCCACTAGGTAGTCAATATATCAAGAACGAGTGAGAGTTTGGCAAGATTCAACTTCTTGCTAAGAATATGCATGCCTCAAAATTTGACCGTGTTTTGAAAACAATTCTAGAGAAAAACGGATTCATAAACAACCTCACAAATTTAAAATTATAAAACGCAACACAAAGAGCCTCACAATTTTCAAAATATAAAATAGAAGAGAGTGGAGAGAGGGAAAATCAATTTTCTATTTCTTGTGGGCAATCCACAAGCTTGAGGTGCACCTTAATGTTGATGTAGTCACAGGTGCCTCGTCGGTGAGCATTGATGGGACTGAGGCTAGCTAGGGCTATGATTCTGATGTTTGTGTGTCTACTGGATTCTTCTGGCATATATAGACCGATGTTTCGTGCTTGCTTGATTTTGCAGGCGACGTAGCCTTTTTGACGTGTCGTGGTGACGGCCAGGGGATAGGGAGAGCTCGTGGCACGTTGGGCGCAGTTGAGTTTTCAAATCAATGTGACATTAAATAATTTCAAATCAATGCTCCAAAAATGCCGCGCAAGGAGATGATTTACGTGGACTATACAAAGGTTATTTTTTATCCATGGACTTTGATATACTACTAATCTGTATTTCACTTATAATGATTGATATTGGTAATTAAAGAATACATGCGGGTTCCCAGGCTTCTTCCTTTCAGTATTAATTACCTGAATTCATGTGGGTAATTAACGTGGGTTTCTCTGTATGGGCACCATTCTTTCCTCAAACGCATGAAAAAATTAAAGGGAGGAAGTAATTTCACCTTCCTCAGTAATACAAGAGGTTTTATTGCGTCGCAATGGAAGATGAAATAACAAACGGAGTACTTATACTAGTACTAGATCGCAAACACCATTCCAATTTTCACTTGATAATACTAATATTCAATCTCCGAACATTACTACATAAAGGAAGTAGAGGTGAAATTAAACAAAGTTAATCCTAAGACTTCTTCGTCTTCTTGGACCTGGATCCTTCCGCTGTCACCTTCGTGCTGGCGTCGTCCTTCCGCTTCCCGTGGCATGCCCCAGCTCTTGCCGTATTCTTCTTCTTCAAACCTCCCGCTTGCTTCTCCTTCCTCTTCTCATTGCGGATGAAGGTGGGATCAAGTGCACTCTTCTTGGAGACAAAGTCGAGAAATGGCCATAAATCTTCCGACCCCTGATCCTCCTGCTCGTGCTCCCTCTTCTTCTTGCCGATGGAGGATGGATTGAGTGAATTCTTCTTGAAGACGACGTCTCCTTCATAGATGAAAGACCAAGGATCCTCCTCCTCCTCTTTGCTCTCTGCCGGCGGCGTCTCCTCCATCAAATGACGGTAAGTAGGGTCCTCGTCGGAAAAATTACCTTCCGGTGTGTCGGAATAGTACGGCTAGTCAACGGACTCCTCGCCATCATCATGGTAGGGACTGATATCCCCGTTCGCCCGTGCGTTGGACTCGTCAATGGAGGTGCACTGATCAGAGCAGCTGCGCGGCACTTTTGTGTGTGTGGTGGCTTGGCCGGCCTAAAAGGACAGTGAGAGACAGAGAGAGTTCTTCGCTGTGTGCGTCATGCCTGGATGGGAGAGGTGGTCGTTATTGATCGCCCCTTAAAAAGGCTTGCTCGGGACATCTAGGAGTTGCCACATGTCGTAGGAGCAGCCTGGCAGTTCCCTTCCATCATTTTTTATACTCCCTCAAATCATTTTTTATAAAAGTACCCTTCCATCATTGAAACGTGATCTAATGGTTGGTACTCCTTCGCCCTGAGAGCATCAGCAGCAAGGATATTGCAAGTACCACCACATGTTGGGGAGGTTTTTGCACATAACAACAACCATAGACCTTTTTTGTGCAAAATACAGACATTTTCTGTAATCATTGTACATAATACATAACCAGTCATTGAATGTTTTTTTTTTTTGGGAAACGTTTCATAGTTAATTATATAATATAGTACTAAAATATAATTTTTATCTAAATTAATAATAGGTAAAGCTCAAAAAATAATTATAATTTTGAGTGACATTCATAAAGTATCTGGTGTATTTTTGGTTCTTGTAAGTTGTATCATTTAGAAATTAACCTATTAGTAGGTACATAATTCCCGACATGCTCTAGAGAAATGATATATAGATTCTATAATGATGGAAAGTGTGTTTTGAGGTTTATGCATAGCGTTCAATGTGCTAAAGACAATATCAATAGAATCTTCTAAATGTTAGAGTGGAAGGAAAATCCATCGATAAGCAATGTTGGGATTTCCAATCTTCATCCAACGGTTAAAGTTCAAAGTTATTCATACACTATATACTGGGTATGATAAGATAATTAAATGTATAACATGTCATTAGAATCTTTGTGGTTTTTGCATAGTGTTCATTGTGCTAAGGACTATCGATAGATTCTACGTGCTAGAATGGAAAAAAAGATCCAAGAGTTAACATTGTTGGGATTTGTCAGTCTTGATTCAATTTTCATTATTCAAAGTTACTCGTACATTATATAGTGCCAAGATTTGCAAGAAGTCACACGCTACTTCCTACTAGTAAAAGGCACGTGCCACACTCGTATATACTGTATGAAATGTAACTTAATGAATATTAAGTTTTTATTAACCAATAGTCTTGTCAGAGAAAAAAGGCATACGTTAAGTATATTAATAATAACTATCTACACATATTGAGAATACAACCTACTATGCTATAAACTTTTTTTGCGGGGAAGGGGGGGGTGACATGATGGTTCTAGAACATGGTGGAGTTTGCTCTAGGTACCACTCCTTCAACACGAATCCAGCTGCTCTGAACCATTGGATCTAACAGACCAACAGTCAGGATTGGTGCTATGGATCTAATTCAAAATTGTTCCATTATAGTAGTAGAGATAATTCAAAAATATTGGTGATGCTATATGTGCATGACCCAACAACTTTCGGATAATCTCAAGGAAAACTAAGGATGCATGTATCAATGAGCGTGAATGGACAATAAGAGTTGTGAGGACAGATTACTTGTGGGGCCTAGCAACCCCACATTTCTTCTTGTTTTTAATGAGCTTACCTCATGGGTGGCTTTGATCTCGTTGCTCAGGCGCACTATATTATTCACGTTAGCGGAATAGTGGGTTCCCAAAATTTCCTTTTAAACATAAGGTTGAACACTCCTAGCCATAGTGATTCAAAATTTATCAATAAAGGGGGTTTATTTATTGGGTGGCCGAGTGGTTGACACCACACGTCATTGTCATGTACTTCCTCCGTTTAGAAATATAAGACGTTTTAGCTTTGTGAATCAAATGTATCTAGACGACATTTAGTGTATAGGTTCGTAGATGTTCGGAGTGAACCTTTATATTAAAAGACGTCTAGATACATTTATTTCACAAAGCTAAAACATCTTATATTTCGGAACGGAGAGAGTAGACATGATTTTTGCTAGGAAGGGCAAACACTAATGAATACTTATAGGAAGGCTAGGAAATTGGAAATTGTGTTCCATTGTTAAACCTTCGCGCTCTTCTTTCTAGAGTCAGATTTTAGCAATTCAATAAAAAAGGTTGTTGGACATGCTCCAAAGCCCAATAATTTTTCTTTTTAAATAAGAACAATAGTGATTAGCTCGAATTATTAATTGTGGTCTACGTATGTTGTACTACTGTACTTCATAGAATATGCTATGTGTGCATGACCGAACAACTTTCAGAAAACCTGAAGGAAAACGTGGCCGCATTAATGAATGGGCGCGAAGTAAGGCTGGCAATAGGTAGGGTGTGAGTAGGGTAAAACAATATCATACCCACTCCTGTTTAGGCAATGGGTAGAAAATTTTAACCATACCCGTACTCGCGGGTATAAAACTTTACCCATGCACGTACCCATAAAAAATATCGAAGTTTAGAAGCCACGGTATCATACTCTTCCCTAGGTTGCTTGGCCCCATAGGTTGTAAGTCTACATGTAAGTTCTACTACTATGTCAGTTTAAATGGGTAGGGTATTTGTCTATCTACCCGTGCCCGTACCCATGACTTAACGGGCTAGATTATTCACATTAGTGAAATAGTGGGTTCCCATATTTTTGTTTAGAATAGTAGTACGAACACTGCCAACCATAGTGATTGAAAAGTTATCGATAAAGGGCGCATTATTTTTTTAAAGCTCAGGGCGATTTATTATTACACTCGATTGCCCATACCACCGGCCTACCATTCTACTATTATTAGTTGTACTATGGATAAACAAATTCACTCGAGTTGGTTGGGGCTTTAATCATAATTTTCGTGCTCACTACCTGTATTGGTGACAACATCTTTATACGCATCATCGTTCATGAATAGATATAATACGGAAATATATCAATGTCATAGTATTTTAGTGCCTACCAAAGTAATACTTCAGTTTTTTCTCTTCTTAGTTTCTTCAAAAAGGGGTCTGACCTCTTTCTCAATTATTTTAAAAAACATAGTTTTGGAGAATACTTCAGTTTAAACCCCTATTATTTGTTGGAAGAAAACACTAAAAGGTATTCAATAGTTCAGTTTATTGAGAAATCAAAATGTTTTCTAAATAATTTAAAAATACTTTGATGCCAAACTCGTCCTTAATATCTGAACCGAGCCAATCTGGGCCATGGATGATCAATATTTAGATGCCAAATGGCCAAATGGGCCCTTAATTCTGAACTGAGGCAGTATGGGCCAGGGATGATCATCGATGTGCCTGTCGGCCTTTGATTCCAGGAAGTACGGCTTACCAATTTACTACTACTTGGACTATACATAAATCTGAATTTAGTCGAGCGGGAAAATCTTCTGCTATCCAATGTTTCAAACATCTTGGAATCCCCCTTGTACCCCTAGTGAAGTCGGTTCGTTGGGGCTTCAATTGTAATTTCCCCGTTCAGTACCTCTATACCCCGCCCCTACCACCGACTCCCCCTCACCCACACACAATCCTCGCCCCAACCACGCTAGCCCTGCGGAAAACCCTAGATCTACCTTCAACACCTTAGATCTGATTCACCGTTGTCGCTGTGCACTGCACCAGATCTGCTTCACGACCCACTCTCCTGGCGCGCCGAACACATTCCCACCGCCATGAATCTGCTTCTTCGTCGCTGTCGATCAACGCTCAGAGGAACCCTTGTTCTGCTTCACCTTCGCCCACAAGCACCACAACCGCAGCACCCTCGACAACCTCGACGTCACCACCCAGGATTCGCATCATGCCTAAACACCGTCATGACCGAGGTAACCATATCTCCTTGGAGTTTGGTAAGATAAATATGTAGCAGTTAACTGTATTTTGCATTGGTGCTACTTTTGTAGTAACTTACAAGTACTATACTTGTTACCCGTATCTTCCTAAATAATTTTTTGTAGTCAGGTTTAATCGTAAGGAATTCAAGTGCGATTTTGTATTTCATGGCGAAATATGAGTCAGCCAACGGTTAACACATTTGTTTCCATTGTCTACTTTAGTAAGTGCCCATATGTGATGCAGTTATAATTTCTCTCTGGCTTGGCGTAGGCTATGGCACTAATTGTTATTTCTTGCTTGATGCTTTTGTCCTATGTATGCAGTACGTGTTTACATTAGTTATGTTGCTTCCACTAAGATGTCTGTTTTATTTGCTTCTGCTTACCCCACTATTACTAACTGTTTGATGTTGTTATGCAACGAACAGGTGCAGTTTACACTAGAAATCGTAGAATGAATGGCCCCTACAATCTCGTAAGTATCTATTGCTTTTGTATCACTTCATGCTAACATCTGTGAGACTGGAACCTTTTGTGTTCACTATTCACTGCACCATTATGCAGAGGACTGACACTGAATTATGGAGACCACCAGTCCAATTACTTGATGCAGTGGACATCGTCGATGAACATACCTACCACTAGATCAGCAACCCCGAGACTCTACATAGAGCTACTTCAAGGACGCCCCCCTTTTCTTAAGGTTTAAGTCCCTTGGTGTCATGCCATTGACTCTAGTTGAGTTGTTATTTTTGTTGGAGGCACTAGGGTGATTATAAGAAGGCTAGAAATGCAACGGAATCCAATATAAAGAACTTCCTACTTCAAATATCACTCTGGTATCTACACATGTATGGCTTTTTAATACAAGGGAGATGATATGACACTTTGTCTTTGGGCAGACAATCAAAAAATTTAAACATTCTAACTGTTCAATAGATTGTTTGACCATTTCTCTAAAATGATTTTTCTATTCTATTAGAGGCACCCGTCTGCACGAGGTCCTTGTGTCGAGTGCTTACATCGCTATAACAGACCAAATAATCTTTTGAAAATCTTTGAGAATGAACATGGTAGTTTTGTTTCTTTGTATGATGTTGTAACTTCTTTTATTTTAGTTTCAGGCTTCATCAAGTAGAGTAGTCATTTAACAGGGCAGAAGTGACAGTTGCACACTATCTCATCCCTCTATGAAGTCAACTGTTCCAGTTATTCCAGAAGAAAGAGATGTATGATGCCCTGCCGTTACTAATTGCTTTCTTCCTTTTAGCAAAATGTCTGATTTGAAATTTGTTGGTTTTTGTTTTCCTTGGTAATTATGTTATATGACGTTTCTTTTTGTTTTAGGTTGCAAATATAAATATGAAGGCAGAACAGAAAACAACTACCTCAAGTGTAGATCTCTTTGGACAGAGCAGTAGTGATAGTGCGTGTTGCTCACGTAGGTACAGAATCTCGACTGCTCCATACATTCCAGCAGATAGAGTTTCTGGTGTTGCACTCCAAGATGCACTTGATGTAGTTGGACAGCAAGCCAATAGAACATATGCACTAGTCTCCATAGCAAGGAAGGAGTTACCTGAGTTAAAAACAAGCAAGCTTTGACGGAGAATCTACTTAATAATATCCTCAACAAGTCTCGTGGTAATCCCGCTGTTACATGTGAGGCGACGTGAGCTCCCTAAAAGGAACATTTTTGAAACTGAGATTATATTGTTTATTAACTGTGTTGTACTCCTATGATGCTTTACAAGCTACGGAATTTTTTAGGACTATAATAATTTACTAATTTTCCAGTTATAAGTTTTTTCCATAGTTCTAAAATTTATTTAGCATTTTAGAGAACTTGTGTTCTTTGTTTATCCATGTTTATGTCCTAGCAATGGATCTAAGTTAGATAGGCTTAAACAGTAGCAGGCCCACAATGTTTTATCAGTCCTTGATGGACAACCAATCAACAGTGACGGGCCTACACCGAGTAAAGGCCAGAACAGTTAAAGGCCGGAAGAGTGAAAGGCCAGAACAGTGAAAGGCCGGAATAGTAAAGGACAGAACAGTGAAAGGCCGCAACAGTGAAAGGCCACAACAGTGAAAGGCCGGAATAGTGAAAGGCCAGAACAATAACAGACGGGAAATAGTAACAAGGCCAGAACTTTAGCAGGCCAGAATCTTCAGCCTGTTTATGGGACTGAATTATAGAAGGCCGGAACAGTGAATGTCCAGAACAGTAAAGGCCGTAACTATAGAGGGCCGTAACATCCCACTATGGGTGCGAGAAAAGTGACAGGCCGACATAAGGCCTTAACAGTAACGGACAGACTTGGCCCAGGCTGAAAATGGGCTAGACAGTATTGGACCAAGGTGGGCCTTCTATAGGCTGAAACAGTGTCGGGCCTGAAAGTTCACGGGCCGTGGATGTCTGCACTAGTGGGCCCATTTCAAACAGTGTAGTACGAAACAGTAACGGGCCATAATCTTATTGGGCTCCTCTTATGGGCCGGCCCACTTAATTATTAGTAGGCCTTGGCTGGGCCTGGCTTCTACCATGGTTTCTGTGGCCGTTAACGGTGGTAACTGGGCGTTAACGGTGTTTGCCATGTAGCATTTTGCATGACGTCAACTATCAACGCGGCTAGCGAACAGATCTATGACGGAACACGTTTTCGTGGCCGAAGGGTGCGATCTACCATGGTCAGGAAAAAAACCATGGTAGATTCTTTTGTGGCACGACTTTTACCACGATGGGCATCCATCGTAGAAGACTTTTTAGCCACGAAAAACAGGCCTTTAACCACGAAAATCGTCCGTTGTAAAAGCCAACTTTTCTTGTAGTGATAGTTGATACTCTTACAGCACACCTAACGTGTAAGTTCCATAGACCTTGGCCTTACACACAAAGGAATGATAACGATCATACCACGATGCACAAGATAGTGATCAAATGCATATACCATATCATTCCACTTTACACATATGATATTTGCATCTTATATTGCTAGTTTGGCATTTTAGTAGAATTATTAGATGATCCCTCATTTAGATATCAAGATAAAAATGTGTTCTTCCTTAAGTATGCACCGTTCTATGGATCATGTTTCGAGACATCACGTGATGATCGGGTGTTCTCAACTCTATGCTTTCATACAACGGGTGTAAGACAGTTTTACACACGCGAGTACTAAGGTTCTTACTTGGCGAGCCTAGCATGCAAAGACATGGCCTCGAAAGGCAGATCTAAAGGTTAAGCATGATTCATATAGTTGATATGATGCCCATATTGATGCTCGCCTTTGAAGCTACACCGACTCACGTGATGATTGGACTTGGTGTAGTGGATTTGGTTCATGTAATCACCAAAAAGACACGAGGGATGTTGTTTTTGAGTGCGAGTTCATTTGTAATTTGGATTAGTTGAACTCGATCTATCATAAACTTAGTCTAAACTTTACAAATTCCGTTGTAGATGGCACCACCTGCTTTTAATTTCAATGTGTTCATGGAGAAAGAGAAACTTGCGACGAATGGTAGCAACTTTACCAACTGGGCCATGAATTTGAGGATTCTCCTCAATGCTGCACACAAGATATATGTGCTAGAAGTGCCACTAGGCCCCCCACCACCTCCTGATGCCCCTGACAAGGAAAATAACGTCTATCTAACTCGTCAGGAGGACCACAAATTAGTTCATTGCGGCATATTGTATGGGTAATGCCTTTGATACCATGGGTGCATTGAAAATGATTTTCGATACCCATGCTGCCGTAGAGAGTTATAATGCTTCTGAAAAGTTCTTTAGCTGCATGATGGAAGGGAACAGCTCCGTTAGTGAGCATGTACTCAAAATGTCTGGGTACACCGATAGGCTTGTGTCCTTGGGAATAACGATTCCCATTGACTTAGGCGTACATCGTGTTCTGCAATCTCTCCCACCTAGCTACAAGAGCTTCATGATGAACTATAATATGCAAGGCATGAAGAAGTCTCTCCCCAAGCTTCTGTCAATGCTTAAGACTGTAGAGGTGGAGATCAAGAAAGAACATCAAGTGTTGATGATCAATAAGACCACCGGTTTCAAGAAAGACAAGAAGGGTAAGTAGAAGGGAAAGAAGGGCGGCAAATCTGTTGCCGCACCTAAAGAAAAAGTACTTGCTGACTCGTGTACTAACGAGCTCGTTGGGGAACGCCAAGAGGAAGGTATGATGAGCACAACAATAAGTTTTCCCTCAGTACGAAACCAAGGTTATCAATCAGTAGGAGCAAGGAAACACCCCAAAGGTGTAGCTAGCTGAACGTTGGCAGGGTGCACTACCGGTGACAGCAGCAACATGGAGACCTGCACAACACAACCACAAAACTCTGTCCCCAACTTGCGATGAGGTTGTCAATCTCACCAGTTTTGCTAAAAACAAAGGATTAAACGTATCGAATGGAAGGAAATAATAGTTTGTAGAAAGTAAACACAAAGCAGTAAACAGTTTGTAGATTGTATGTAAAAGAAAGGACCGGGGTCCATAGTTCACTAGAGGTGGCTCTCCTTAAGATAGATGACATGCTGGGTGAACAAATTACAGCAGGGCAATAGGCAAACATCAAGAAAGCATACAAGCATATACTAATCATCTTGACTCCTTTGAGATTCAATTGGGCATTACAACGTTATACATAGACCGCCATCCAACTGCATCTATGACTAATAATCCACCTTCAGGTTATCATCCGAACCCCCTCCAGTATTAAGTTGCAAGAAACAGATTATTACTTTACGAATTGTGTGTAAAGTAAACAATACGATTGTTCTATAACCAAAGGATTGTTGTTTTCTCCCTAGTAGCAATAGCACATCTAGTACCTTAGAGATTTTTGTCACTTCCCCAGATTACCAGAGGCATGAACCCACTATCGAGCATAAATACTAACTCTTGGAGTTGCTAGCATCTACTTGGACAAGATAGCTACTAACAACGGAAAGCATGCAAGATCACAAATAATAAAGACATGATAGAATCAATAATCAGTCTGAAATAGCATCTCAATATCCATCGGATCCCCGCAAACACAACATGCAGAATTACAAATAGATGATCTTGATCATGAACGGAGCTCACAAGATCCTGACATGAAAGCACAAAGGAGGAGAACCAGCCATCTAGCTACTACATGGACTCGTAGTCCAGAGATGAACTACTCACGCATCACATCGGAGGCTTGCATGATGATGAAGAAGGCCTCCAGGGTGAATTCCCCTCTCCGACAGGGTGCCAGGAAGTGCTTCAGATTCCTCCCGATCTAGGGATGGAGATGACGGCCGCTACAGACTCTTTCGTGGAATTTTGATCGGGTACTTAGGGTTCCATATCAGAGGAAATATATAGGCGGAAGGAGAGGCCGAGGGGGTGCCTGGGGCGGCCAGACCACCCCCTGGCATGGGCCAGGCCTGGCCGCGCGGCCAGGTGGTGTGGCCGGGCCCCAGCCCCTCTCTGTCTCGTATTCTGGCTCCAGATGTCTTCCAGTAAAATAGTGACTTTGGCTTTTGTCTCGTCCAATTCCTAGAATATTCATTTTCTGACTTCCTGGAACCAAAAATAGCAGGAAACAGGCAGCTGGCACTGTGGCTCTTGTTAATAGGTTAGTCCAAGAAATCATATGAAAAGTACTCCAAAGTGTGGACAAAACACAAGAAAGTAGATAAAACCAAACATGGAACATCAAAAATTATAGATACATTTGCAATGTATCAATATCTTTTATGGTCATGCACCTGTGATGAATGGTTTATTTTTGTTGGATAGAGATAGGGACCGAGCAGAGAGTGCGGATGACTATAGCTAACGGAATACCCTTTCTTGGTGGCTCATGGATCTAGGTGAAAGTAAGGTAAAGGTCATGTTCAACCTCCCTCTGCTAGCGCACAAGGGAAGTGCGTTTGCCCAGGTGCACTAAGAGAAGGTTGTTCATGTGGGTAAAGTTGTACACCTAGGCAAGGTTAAATATTTTTGAAAAGCCGTATCCACGGTTAAGGATGACTTGGTGACTAGATTCTAAGATCATAGAGAAATTTAACCTAATCATAAAACTTGGTAGATCAATGTGTGCTTAAGGATGGTTCCTCAAGGTACGAGGAGGTGATCCTAGTTGAGAGAAAAGATTATGATTTGGTGGATATCAAAATATGATGATTATAGTTGGAGACGTCGCTCTCTTATCCCCTTTTAAAATTGTTCCTATTAGACGAGCTTCTACTCCCTCTTGGTTTACAAACAAAGATAGCTTTATGCAAAATAGCTCCACTAGCCATAAGTTTGGTGGAGTACACCCTGTACTCACCTTGCTTCATTGATACTTTTGTTGTAGAGTAAGTGTTCCCTAAAGATGATTTTGGTACAATATCGACACCGATGAGTAGCTTGGGGTTCCTGGCCAGCAGCTTGGAATCTATGGGCTAGGATGTCATCATTATGCTTCAGGCCTCTTAGGCCATTTGTTAAGTTTTCTATATCTAATAGCATAATTTGCCTTCCATTGTTGATGTTTGTGGTCAGTGACCTCTGATTGTAATATTTTTGGTTCTCTACTCAGTTATGAGCTTGCTGTAATAATTTTTGTATCGTAGGGTCACTGTTGTGTTACCGATTCTCTCACTGTAAACTCCCGAGTTCTAGGTTAGGATTATGTCAAGCTAAGGTCTAGGATTTGTCTAACCCTGATCCTGGGGGTGTCACAGGTTTTGGTATCAGAGCCATACTGGTTGTAGGAAAACCTTGCTATTGGTCGATGTTCAATCTAGTGTTTGTGAAAACTATTTTATAGATGAAAAGTATTTGCAAAACTCTACTATGATTATTTTATTCCTTATCTAGTATCTCTCTAACTCTGGGTCATCTTATCTTGTGTTAACTTCAAAAAGTTTGATATCTCTTCTAGTATTTCAAATCTTAGGTGCCTTATGGGCATGTAGTTTATCAATCAGTTGACCTTATGTTGAGTTCTGTAGACTTAGTGTGTGTCATGTGCCTCTTGTTCCCCTTGATCTTCTTTAGTTGAGAGATTCCTTTCCATCATGTTATCTCTATATTATGGGCCACAATATTATGTTATAGGTTCCACAGTGTTCTCTTCTATGCTTCGAGGATTCATTTCACCTCGTGTGCCTCCTTTTTATTTGTCTGGGTACTTCAGAAGCTGTCGCTTGTGTTGGAAGATACCTTGTGATTACTGATGACCCACAAGTATAGGGGGTGTATCGCAGTATTTTCGATAAGTAAGAGTGTCAAACCCAACGAGGAGCAGAAGGTGCTGGCTAGTGGTATGGATCAGGAATTCTCTGCAAATACTTAGCAAACGGATTTTTAGGGGTTTTCGATAAAGCAAGCAAACAAAGTATAAGTAAATAAAAGATAGTGGGAATAAATGCAGCAAGTGGCCCAATCCTTTATGCAGCAAAGGACAAGCCGATTGTATTACTTAAGATGACCAAACGTTCTCGAGGACACATGGGGAGACTGTCAAGTGCTTTCGCTTCATATAGTTGATTAATCTTCTTTAGCTTGCTAAGTGTTGTGTGGGTGAACCTGTGCTAATGTACCTCCCCATCCAAGACTAATACATACTTGTGATTATACCCCTTGCAAACATCCGTAAGTACAAGAAAGTAATTAAGGTAGAAACCTAACCACAACTTTAAACTCTAAGGCCCTTACGTCCCTTGTGCAATGGTTTCCTAATGAGGGTTCAGGTTTCTGTCACTCCGGCAACCCCTATGATTAGTAGCCAAATACACAATGCATTCCCCTAGGCCCATATAGGTGAAGTGTCATGTAGTCGATGTTCACATGACACCACTAGAAGAAGTACACCACAACTTAAATAACAATCTATTGATTCTTTCTCAACGCAACTCCACTACTAACAACAAGACTTCTCCCATGTCCTCAAGAACAAAACGAACTACTCACAAGACATCATATGGATCATGATCAGAGATGGAATAATGATGTATAACAATCTGAACATAAACAATAATTCAATGGTTCACTCAATAGCATCAATTACAAAGAGTAATCAACACCGGGAAAGTTTCCCCTTTGAACTAATGCAAGATTCAACGCAATTGTTACCGCAATATGGAGATGGTGATGAGGGTGCTGATGGTGATGATGGTGGTGATGATTATGATGATCCCGATGAAGTCCAGCTTGATAGTGGTGTTGATGGCGATGATCTCCCCTCTCCGGGAAGGAATTCCCCCGGCAGAAATCTGTCTACCGGAGAGATCTTTCTCTCTCGGTGTTTTCTGCCCCGTAGAGGCGGCGGAATCTTTTTGTGGTCTGCCCCTGAGTCTTAGGGTTTCGGGAGGATGATATACGCCAGAAGAGAGAGGCTGGAGTGGGCCAGGGTGGCCACACCACCTCCAGGCGCGGCCTAGGGCTGCCCGCGCCAGGGGGTGGTGTGGGCCTCCTGTGGTCCATCTCCACTCCATCTTATGGCATCCTTAGTCTTCTGGAAAAATAGGATTTTCCGTATATTATCCCGGATTTTCTGATCTTCGCGAATTTTGCCTCCAAACAGCACCTTTTCCATCAGAATCCTGACTACAGCTGTCCATGCTCCAAAAGTCATCAACCATGCAAAAACAGATGAAATAACATAAGTATCACCTCTCAATACGAAAAGTATCAATGAATAATAATGAATTAAGACATAGAATAGTGATGCAAAATGGACGTATCAACTCCCCCCAAGCTTAGACTTTGCTTGTCCCCAAGCGAAATTGAGCTCAATAAACATGGCCTCAGGTAAATGAGTGAAGAGTCGATAAAAGAATACGGACAAGAAGCATCACATTCATCAAATACATAGATCATAATAGAAGACAACTCACTATTATATAAATCAACTTGTAATAAGTAAAGGAAACACAATAAAGATACATAAAGTGAATCATAATTGGTAATGGCAAACTTAGCTCTTGGTCGAAGAATAGTTGATAATTTGCTGGAGTTCACAAATAGCTGGTTTTTCAATGATAGCTTTCAAAGTAGTAAACATCAAGATAAGAGCAATGTGCAAAGCAAGGAACATAAGAAACATGAGTGAATAAATCATCATATGAATGAATGAAACACAACAACTCAAAATACTTGCTGAGATAGAAGGGAGTAGGTTTACTGACTCAACTACAAAGTAAAAGAAAGGCCCTTCAAAAAGGGAAGCAGGGATTGCAAGTCTCATAAAGAGCTCCCAAAAATTATGATACTTACTAGCTTTCAGCTCTCATTGCCCCTATCATAGGCATCTTTAGGTGATTAAGGTTAAAGTGACACAACTAAGAGGATATGCTTGACAAGTTATAAGTTGAAATCTCATGCCCCTTACTTATGAGTACCGATCCTCATGCTACTCAACTTCAGTCACGAGCAAGCTCTTGTCATTGTAAATACATACGTATCATTGAGAACCGCCAACGGGGTACCCCTTGCACATGACACAGGAACTATCCCATAATCAAAATGACAAGGCAAGCAGACAGTGAGCATCTCAGCGATCCTTTTATTTTCTATTTGCATAGATTTTTATTGAGGATGCTTCATAGAATGCTCACTATAGTTATGCTGCAAGTTTCCACCATGATTAGGCATGGCTTAGGCTAGCGGCCCAGGCGTTTCTCTAACACACATATAAACTCCATGATCTTACAAGTTCCACTTTTATTTCACACCGCTAGGATCCATAAGCAAAATAACATGATATCAACTAGGTACAAGTACCAATGAAGTGTTGAAAGCGGTCCCCATGATGCATGGTTCTGCTAACTTCAACTCATAAAGCGCAAGCATATACGCAACAAAGAAGGACCCAATGGTTCAAGTTTATTAAATGCAAGAAAGTAAAGTGTGCCATCAAGTTTGTGAGAGCTTTAATCACTAATTTTCACATAACAAGTTTAATTTGGGAGGTAGATAAAACAAGAATTTACTTGGAATAGCAATAATGCTAATGGGTAGGTATGGTGGACACAAATGGCAAAGGTTTGGTTTAAGGAAGTGGATGCACGAGAAGAATACCCTCTTAGTACAGGTTTTTGGCTAGCAAGGTTGGGTAGCAAGTATAAGAGCTGAAGGAAACAAACAAACTTACAAGTGATAAAGACAAACATGCAATCTTCCTTGGAAGCACAAAAGATCTTAACTAGAGAATACTAGACTTATGAGCAAATCAAGAAAGAAAGATGATGAAATATTTTTTCTTTAGAGTACTTTTATCTTTTTCATTCAACTCTCAAAAACAGGTTTGCCAAAACCAACTAAATTAACTCAATGATCCCAATGTGATACCAATACTAACAACAAGATCAATCATATAACCACGAATTGAAAACTAATATAAGCTATGCAAAAGAGTGAATGATAGAACTTCTCATTAATATTCCATAACGGCAACTCACACCAAGGGATACATATCTAACGAGAGAGGGGACACTTCCATAATGCAAACCATCCTACATAATAACTTCTCTATTCATGATATGACTCTACTAATAAGGTAAAAAGATAGAAGATAGTGACGTGATACCGCGGCACTCCCCCAAGATTGGAACAAACCAAGGGGATGCCAAACCTGATGACGAGTTACTCCTTCGGTGGTGGTGGTAACCTCTTGATGATCTCACTGATCAGTTTCCCCAAGTCCTCAATCTCGAAAGTGAGATTACGAATCAGCTGTGAGTTTTTCTCAATGCGGCTCATGATCATGTCGTGTTGAGAATTCTAGCACTTGCTATTCTTTCCCCACTCTTCCTCCTTGAAGTCTTCTTTTCCTGCATGGCTAGAACGAGGCAAATCCCAATTGGAGGGTAATTTCCCCTTGGGCATATTCTGGTATTGATGCTCATGGATAAGGGTATGGAAAGGATTCTTGGTGCGTGGATGAAGTGACCAGGGATCTGAACGGTGATGAGGAGGCTTCCCTCCAATGGCTGGATTTGCCACCACTCGAATGCTTGCAATGGTAGTGCCGGTGTGCGGATGTTGGCCTTGCTCCTCTTCACCTTCACTCTTTACCTCCTTCTCCTTCCCGGGGTCTTGGAGGTCTTCCTCCATGGGCTCCTTCCCTTTATCCTTGGCAGACACCATTGTGCTTCTAAGCCTTCAAAGAGTATGTCCTGGCAGAAACAGATCGAAACGAAAACATGACGAAAACACGATATACGAACCTTAGAAGATCCGGGGGATTATATATTATGAAGTTTCATAACAAAAGGAAGGTACTGGGTGAAAATGGGTCGGAGGCGGAGTCCGGGGTGGACTCACCACTGGTGGCGCGGCCAGGGGTGGGCCTGACCACAGGGTAGTGTGAGCCACCCTGGCTCCGTTTCCGTCCCTTTTTTGCTTCGTAGCTCTCCTTATTGACTAAAAACTGCAAAAATATAGTTGGATAGTTTTTCGCGGAACTTTTCTTACCAGAACTGTTACCTATTTGAAAACAAACTCTGTAGGTCTCTGAATTTGGTATCTAGTAGATTCTTCCGGAGTCATCTCTTGAATATCATCGATATCTTTATCTTCATACACTTATTACTTGAGTCATAAAACCCTTCTCTTCCTTATTACACCATTATCTCCACTACCTGGAAATTTCTTTCACACAAAACTTCACTTAGTTCTCATTAGCAACATTAGTATAAGTGAAGTGATAAAGCCTTTTGAGTCCAACTTCAACTGAAAACCATCAAAACAAAAGCTACTGAAGCAACTCCTTCCGAAAACCCAAAAAGAATTCAAAAAGGAAATCGAATAAAGAAGCAAATGCAAGAGTGGCAAAATCTGTCAAAACAGACCAGCAGGTAAAGATAAATTTTTTCGAAAATCTTATGTTTCTCAAATCAAAAAGTGCAAAACTAACGAAAGTTAAATAACAACCTGGGGCATAAGCACAAAAAATTACAGCTCAATCTGACAGACAGAGGTCTCTCACGAATGTTTACGGTGAAGCAAAAAAATCTGTTTCGGGACAGCAACTTCCCCAAATCTTACTTCTCTCTCATTAGAGGTTGATCTTAACACAAAAACCAAACAAAAAGGATAAGGACCGGTTATTACCGAAGTAATAACTTCCAAGACTCAAAGAAACAAAAACAAACTAAAAGCAAAAACAAATTGGGTTGTCTCCCATAAAGCTCTTTCTTTATAGCCATTAAGATGGGCATGATAATTTTGGAGATGCTCACTCAGGAATATGAATTGAGGTGAAAGAGAGCATTAAGAATCAAAAAATACACACGTTTAAGTCTAACCCACTTCCTATGCAAGGGAATTTTGTAAACAAACAATTTTTTAAAACCAGAAGCAACTTGCATAAGAGGGCAAAACAAGTGCAACATAAAAACTTTCAACATAAAACGAGGAAACTTGATATTATTGAGATACATAAGAACACTTTTACCTCTCTCATAGTAGCTTTCAGTATCATGCATAAACTTAACAATATATCTATCACAAGGACCATCATAGCAATGATCACTTATTCTAACAGAAAACACGGGAATACTAGCTCTCATAACACTACTTTGTGAAACAATATTAGAGGTATCCTTACAAAGGATAGGGTGTCCCTCTTTTTCATATTTAGTAACAAAGTCTTTCACATTTACTATTATAGGTTCATCAACCATTTGTTTATCAGGTTCAACAGCTTTATTCATACTTTCATTAACCATACTTGCTATCATAGAATGTTCCTTCATCTTAACTGGGAAAGGAATTTTCTCAATAAAAGGTTTAGGTAAAACATGATTAGCAGTATAAACTTCAGTATTTCTTGCAGGAACACTCTTAGCAACATCTTTATAAGGTTCATGATACTTATTCCACTTCTTTTTAGGCACTTCAATGTAGGAAGCAAAAGCCTTAAAATAAGAAGCAATAGCTTGAGAGTCTAGACCATAAGCATTTTTAATATTTTGAAAGTCATCAGTTCCCATAAAAGATTCAATGCATTCATAATCATAATTTATACTTGACTTTCTACCTTTGTCATTCTCCCAAGCATTAGCATTGTCTTGAATACGGTCCAGAAGATCCCATTTAGCTTCTTCTTCCATGCGGGTGAATGATCCAGCACAAGAAGCATCCAATAAATCTTTATCATGTAGAGGGAGCCTTGCATAAAAGTTATTGATAATAATATTGTTGGGGAGCTCATGAATGGGATATTTGAGCATTAGTAACTTCAATCTCCCCCAAGCTTGAGCTGTACTCTCTCCATCAAGAGGCCAAAAGTTGTATATTTGATTCCGATCTTTATGAATCTCACTAGGAGGATAAAACTTTGAATAAAAGAGAGGTACTATTTCCTCCCATTCCAGAGCTTAACCATTCTTCAGCAGCTTATACCATTCCTCAGCTCTTCCTTTTAGTGATAATGAGAATAACTTCTTCTTAACTTGATCTGTAGTAATACCTGCACACTTGAACAACCCGCATAATTCGTGTATAAAGAGTAAATGATCACCGGGATGGACAGTTCCATCCCCAACATAGTAGTTATCCATAACACGATCAATAATTCTTGTAGGTATTTTGAAAACATCATTCTCAGCAGGTGGTGGTTTATCTACTACCTTAGCAGTGGTAGTAGCATTACCAAATAAGAAACTCAACGAATTATCCATAACGAAAATAAAGCAACTAACAGAAGTAAACAATACTCATAGTAGAAGTTTCCTTTACCAGTTCCACTCTCCAATAGCGCTTCACTCCCCGGCAACGGTGCCAGAAAATAGTCTTGATGACCCACAAGTATAGGGGGTGTATCGCAGTATTTTCGATAAGTAAGAGTGTCGAACCCAAGGAGGAGCAAAAGGTGCTGGCTAGTGGTATGGATCAGGAATTCTCCGCAAATACTTAGCAAACGGATTTTTAGGGTTTTTCGATAAAGCAAGCAAACAAAGTATGAGTAAATAAAAGACAGTGGGAATAAATGCAGCAAGTGGCCCAATCCTTTATGCAGCAAAGGACAAGCCGGTTGTATTACTTAAGATGACCAAACGTTCTCGAGGACACATGGGAAGACTGTCAAGTGCTTTCGCTTCATATAGTTGATTAATCTTCTTTAGCTTGCTAAGTGTTGTGTGGGTGAACCTGTGCTAATGTACCGCCCCATCCAAGACTAATACATACTTGTGATTATACCCCTTGCAAACATCCGTAAGTACAAGAAAGTAATTAAGGTAGAAACCTAACCACAACTTTAAACTCTAAGACCCTTACGTCCCTTGTGCAATGGTTTCCTAACGGGGGTTCAGGTTTCTGTCACTCCGGCAACCCCTACGATTAGTAGCCAAATACACAATGCATTCCCCTAGGCCCATATAGGTGAAGTGTCATGTAGTCGACGTTCACATGACACCACTAGAAGAAGTACACCACAACTTAAATAACAGTCTGTTGAATCTTTCTCAACGCAACTCCACTACTAACAACAAGACTTCTCCCATGTCCTCAACAACAAAACGAAGTAATCACAAAACATCATATGGATCATGATCAGAGATGGAATAATGATGTATAACAATCTGAACATAAACAATAATTCAATGGTTCACTCAATAGCATCAACTACAAAGAGTAATCAACACCGGGAAAGTTTCCCCTTTGAACTAATGCAAGATTCAACGCAATTGTTACAGCAATATGGAGATGGTGATGAGGGTGCTGATGGTGATGATGGTGGTGATGATGATCCCGATGAAGTCCAGCTTGATGGTGGTGTTGATGGAGATGATCTCCCCGCTCTAGGAAGGAATTCCCCCAGCAAAAATCTGTCTGCCAGAGAGATCTTTCTCCCTCAGTGTTTTCCGCCCCGCAGAGGCGACAGAATCTTTCGGTGGTTGTCCCCCGAGTCTTAGGGTTTCGGGAGGATGATATACGCCAAAGGAGAGAGGCTGGAGTGGGCCAGGGTGGCCACACCACCTCCAGGCACGGCCTAGGGCTGCCCGCGCCAGGGGGTGGTGTGGGCCCCCTGTGGCCCATCTCCACTCCGTCTTCTGGCATCCTTAGTCTTATGGAAAAATAGGATTTTCCGTATATTTTCCCGGATTTTCTGATCTTCGCGAATTTTGCCTCCAAACAGCACCTTTTCCATCAGAATCGTAACTACAACGATCCATGCTCCAAAAGTCATCAACCATGCAAAAATAGATGAAATAACATAAGTATCACCTCTCAATATGAAATATATAAATGAATAATAGTGAATTAAGACATAGAATAGTGATGCAAAATGGACGTATCAATTACTACCTTTGCAGTGTACGTTGTGTCACTCAAGTAGTAGTTACTTGTTTCTTGGGTTTTAACCCAAGGACTTGAACCGAAGGTCCCAGATTGTCCTGGATCCTAGTGTTGTGAATCCTGTACATGAACCTGGCCTTTAACCAAAGATCCTTTCTATTGACCCCTATTGCTAATATTCACACATTACCTCAGGATGGTTGGTACTACAATTCTAGCCTTCAAGCTCGTGGTTGTTGTTGTGATTAAATTGCGACAATGTAGGACTTCCCCTACCACATGTTCTGGCAGATGTTCTCTTATGGAACCAAATAGATCATGGCCAAAGTTCTCCTAGTGAGTCTCATATCTATACTCGTGACTCTGCCACACCTCCCTTCTCTGCATTGGTTTTTGGAAGATTGATAATCTATGCATCCACATCTTGGGATTTTATCCTGAGTATGTTCTTTCTCCCTTGTTGTCTTTGATCTTTGTCAAATTGGTAGCCATGTAGTAAATGTGCATTGGTGTATTCTGATGTAAGATAATCTGATGGTCCATCAATACAAACCATTTTGGGATGTCTAGGAGAAACAAACTCTAGCACCTCGTCATTTCGAGGACCAGGTCAAAGTGTTGTAACCCACAGATTAAGAGGCATTGGTTAGCTTCTATTCTATACTACCATAGGGTATCACACTGTTCTATATCAAGAGGTTGTGCTGAGTTTCATGAACCCCTTAATGAAGTGATGCTCTTACACATATTTACCCACCCTTACTCTGAGATTTTGTGCTCATGAATGATGCGTATGTGTAATGATGTATTCATCTAAGATTCTTAGTAATTATTATTGCTTTGACCTCTAAGGACATTTATGTCATTCTTAGCATGATTGGTTAACCCTATCACTAAGTGAATTATGATTATGCTACTAAGTCCATTATTCTAGTGCACTCTCTTAGGTCAAAGAGTTAGGCTTCTCCTGAAACTCTGAGACTATGTCTTCTTGCTTTGTAAATCAAGTTTCCTCTCGAACTAAGTGATATATCAGTGGTTCGTGATATTCTAGATGTCTTCGTAGAAGTATCACCATATTACCACATGACCGTGTTGTCAAGTTCCTGAGCAAGCTAGTTCTCTAAACTGCTCCTTTCTCCATGGATTCATATTAGATACCCCTGCATTAGTTGGTTGAGCTTAAAAAACAACTTGGAGAGTTATGAGACAAAAGTTCTATCAGATTTAGTTCTATTCTAAGGGATGTATAGTTTTGTCCGTGCTGAAGAAAGATAGTATTTCCTTTACGGATATGTTATCTTCCCCTCTTTTGATTTGATTTGGGTTATCGTCAAATCAAACTTAGTTCCAAGGACTATCTTGATGATGTTTCTACTCGTGATGTTTCACTTGAGTACATCCTCATGTCCATTGGTCTGACCAGTATTTTTGGTTTGTTCATATGACATATGAGTCCATCTTCTTGGAGTGTCATGGTAAGTTTGTTGTTGATCCCATCGATGACATCCTTATCTTCTCCATGCTAGCCTAGATTCTTTTGGAACAATTGGCATTAATGTTGGAAACTTTTGAGAACCATCTTCGGGTTTGTCTCGAAGGATTTGTTCTAGATGTTGGAATTAACCTTCTCCAATCCATGTGCATATGTCAAAAGATGTCGCCGTGGATTCGAGTACGGTTATCTTTTTTCCTTAAGGACACATGTGTGTTTTATTGCAAGTACTTCATGTAGGCGTGGCTGTCTCTCTACAAGTTGCTAATACATGGGTCTAGCAATCTAGAGTGTATTGGAGCTTAACGCTATAGTACATATCTTGATAATCTAGTAACTTTACCTTTGTGGTACATGTTGCGCACTATATATTTGAACATGCTGAGTCTGAAGTATCATTCCACCGAACCAAATCTGAATCTCAAGGAGATATGATGGTTGGTATTATTCAAGGTTTGGAGATAGGTACCCTTGTAAATAAGGCAAGATTTTGTGTTGGTTGACTCAATTAGACGAAATACCTTTTGTCATGAGGCTTCTTGTATGACTTATTATAGGAGTTGTGCTTATGGTTTACTTTGTCCCCAAAGTATGAACCTGACTTGATGACTAATTGAAGACTTGTCAAAAGTTTGATATTGGTATCTCGAACATCAAGGAGATCATTTAAAGTCGAGTTGCTAAATGTCTCTCGGTCAATCTTCAAGACTCTTTTATGTTGGGAAGCTTTTTGTTGTGCCAAGTAATTGAAGTTTGAGAATGAAGTTTCTTTTTCTCGTGTTTTAGGAATCTTGTTACTTATTCATCTCGTGGTGTAAAGTTATATCATAATCTTTGGCAAATATTTTGATAGTCCTGTATGAATAAAGAGTTTCCTCCATTCTCTGCAACCATGTTTGAAGGGCGACAATGATTTTGGTAATCAATAGTTTCACTTACTACATGTTCCTTGTGTGACTCTTATGAGTCATCTCCACTAAAACAACCTTTTATCTTGGCCTTCTTATGGACAAAAGAGTGACCCTTCTATGTCAAAAGTAGTTCAACAACTTGGTTTTGTTGATCTATATCTTTGTATCCATGGAATCTCTACTTAAATAGTTTAGTGGAGATTCATTTCTCGAAGTCTGTGGTCATGTTCGTTCTAGTGGAAACCTTATTCCTCAGAAGCTTAAACTCTTCTGTAAACCCCATGGTCTCAATCCTTATGAAGAACATCTATTTGTCAACTTGAATCCTTCTCCTTTTGATTCCATCGTTACCTTGGCGTATTTCATGTTCGTCACCTCAGAGTTATTCTTGAACAATCCTTCATGATTTGACCATGAGATACTTGGTGTGTTGTCTGGTGTGTTCCCTCTTATCTTTAGTGTAACCTTGTTTCCTCCTTCCTTCCTACCTTTGGAATCTCAGGTCGAGATTCTTGTAAGGTGGATTGACGAGGGGTAACCTCGACAATGCCCATGGTTATGGACTTAGGGTTTCGTGGAAAAGAGAATGTTGGGGATTTCGTCGGCTGATCAGACAAACAAGGGAGTCGAAGTCATCTGATTGCTTATGGTCAAATCGAGTACATATTGATCAAGGCATTTTCGATCTCTCTTCATTGGCTCCTCCTAGCCTGTATATAATAGGATAGGTCCCGAGGCCATATACGGACAGGTTACAAGTTACAATTATAACACTAATACAATGTCGGTTTCTAATTTCCTTGTCTAGCAAGCTGTGCTTTCCGTCGGATGCTTCGTGAGCCTTCTTCTTGGGCTTCGTGGGACATGATCCATCATGTAAGAAGGGTAACTAATCATAAGAACTCGAATATTCATACCCATGTCAGTAGCCCCCGAGACTCCATCTGAATCGCATATTCGGGTTGAGTCTCAAAGACAATTTTATCATAAACCGGAGTTTTTATTTTATTTAAATCATTGTAGGGATTTGGTACAACAGGCTTGATGCATCCGACGGATCGGAAATCAGTTAATTGCTCTTGGGAAAAACATTGTGAACCTACATCAAATTCAAGTCCCTAGGCTCGAACTTGGAGTTTTCCTGGCGTAATTTAGTTCGGGTCGTTGAGGTCTTATCGAATACTGAATTCTAATTCTATTATTTCAGGTACCCAACGCATACGTCGAGATTTTTCATCGTATAGTTGATACGGATAATTTACTGGCAGAGCGCATTCATTTGCGGTTACCAGGCCACACAGGGTAAATCCTAGGGTCTTACCTTCATGTCATGGTGATGACCCACAAGTATAGGGGGTGTATCACAGTATTTTCGAGGAAAGTGAAACCCAATTTATTGATTCGACACAAGGGGAGCCAAAGAATATTTATCAGCCTTAACAACTGAGTTGTCAATTCAGCTGCACCTGGAAACAATCTTGCTCACAGCAGTTTATCAGTAGCAACAGTTTTGTAGTAGGAATAGTAAAGTAGATGAAGTAGTAAAGTAAAGACAGCAGTAACAATAGCAGTAAATAGTAGGATTCGAGTGTGGTAGGGATAGGGATGGATGGATGGGCGTTGCATGGACAAGAGAATTCACATAGCAACCAGAATATAGGGCAATTGCAGATAAATAAGATAAAGCATCCAAGTACTAGATAATCCTAGGCATGTGTTCCATATATAGTCATACGTGCTCGCAATGAGAACTTGCACAACATCTTTTGTCCTGCCAGCCTGTTTGCAGCGGGGCCTCAAGGGAACTACTGGAAATTAAGGTGCTCCTTTTAATAGAGCACCGGAGTAAAGCATTAACACTCCGTGAACACACGTGATCCTCACATCAAAGCCATTCCCCCCGGTTATCCCGATTTCTGTCACTTCGGGGCCATTGGTTCCGGACAACAATGTGTGTATACAACTTGCAGGTAAGACCATAAACAATACTATCATAATGAATCAATAACATGTTCAAATCTGAAATCAAGGCACTCGGGCCCTAGTGACAAGAATTAAGCATAACAAGTCGCAACAAAGTCATAAAGCACTAATAGAAGATACTAGGCACCATGCCCTAACAATCTGATGCCATTACATGAACGATCTCATCCAATCCCTACCATCCCCATAGCCTACAGCAGGGGATTACTCACTCATGGATGGGGGAAACATGGATGGTCGATGGAGAAGCGATGGTGATGATGATGGCGATGATCTCCTCCAATTCCCCGTCCCGGCAGGGTGCCAGAACGGAGTTTCTGGTTCCGAATCGTGGAATCTGGTGGTGGCGGCAGAGCGGAACTCCTTCTGGAAAAACGTCGAACCCCCCTGAGTTTTTAGGTCAGAAGGCTTCTTATAGGCGAAGAGGGAGACCGAGGGGGTGTCTGGGGCGGCCAGACAACCCCCTGGCGCGGCCTGGGCTAGCTCACGTGGCCATGTGGTGTGGCCTGGGCCCAGCCCCCCCTCCGTCTCGTATTCTGGCTCCGGGAGTCTTCTGGTGAAATAGGATTTTTGGCATATTTTCCGGGATTTTTCCTGATAGTTGATTTTCTGCACAAAAACTAGACACCAAGGCAATTCTGCTGAAAATAGCGTCAATCCGTGTTAGTTGTATCCAAATCACACAAGTTTAGAGGAGAAACTCTAGCAAAAGTGTTCGGGAAAGTAGATATGTTTTGGACACCCCTCGGAAAAGTTCCAGCAAATCAGCGAGTCGCCCTTGAATCTTCTTCACGGTCCCTGTCATGCTTACACCTACAACACTGCAAAATCTTTCCAATGACATGGTGAAGGGCAGGTTATAAATTTTGAAAGAGACAATTGACTGATAGGGCGTGTTAGTAAACACGAAGCTCTCAACAAAAGTTTTGGTGAGCATAGCGTATTGCTCACTCTCATCTTGCATATATGAGGTCAAACCAACCCTCTGAATCAGTAGCAAGAAATCATCAAGAATCCCTGCAGCTTGTAAGAAAGTAAAATAAGGAAAAGTAGATGGGTGAGCATCCCCATCATCCCCTTCATTACCAATACGAGTTGCAATGAGATCTTCGTTGTATGATGGCCTAAACTAAGAGGCTGATCTTGAGGGCCTCGACCTCCTAGGTGTATCCCTCTCAAATATCTCTCCAAACGTATGGTTGTTCATGCTTGATATTCTGAAATTTAAACACCTATTAAACAAGTGATTGCAAAGTGAATATAATGAAGGGCACTACTCATAGGGACTTGTAAGAGGCCTAAACATGCATCAAAAATATATCTCTAAGCATCAAACAAGCTTACAAGCTCTCATAACCTGTCACCTACAGCAGCAAAATACTCAAGATATAATCCACTAAACACAAATCTACTTGGACAAGAAGAGGAGTCACATACCGGAGAACAAATGCTCCAAATTTCAGCAACAAAGATGGGTTGAGCAAGGAGATCGAAAAAATTGAGAGCAAGCACAACAAGAACGTGATTTTGAGCAATGAACTAGAGCTTACTCAGGAGAGAGAAGAAAGTGGCAAGTGAGAGAGTGAGTGGAGGGCCAGGGCTGGCCCACACCATGGCATGGCGCCACCTAGGGCAGGCCGTGCCACCAGGTGGTGAGCCTGCCTGGTGGCCCCCCTGGTACCTTCCAGGTACTCCTCTACCCCCTTTTTCACGTAAAAATTTAATATGAATTTTCTGGAATTTTTCGAGACACTTTATTTTTGGGCAATTTTCAGGCATAGATGAATGATTTTCTAACAGACAGATTGTTTTTTTTGGAAATGATGCAATGAAAAAACATGGCTAGAACTACAAGAGTTCTAAGACACTCTAACATGCAAGCAACTAACAACAAAGAAAACTAAATGAAAGCAAAACTAAAATGGATAGAATAAAAGTAAACAGAGATAATCACGGTGAAAACATTGTTTTGTTCAATGAAATCCTTTTATTAACAAGGTTGATCTGGTCTTGTTACCAAAACAATTTCATATGAGACAAAACCTTGTATTCCACTAATGATTATGTTACCTCAACCTTGATAGCAATGGTCCCAATCATAATAGTTTCAAGTTTTTCTCTTGGTATGGGACAATATATTTCTCCAACTTGAATGCCCTCAACATGTTCAATTTAATTCAAACCATAAGTCCTTTCAATCTTCTTGGGTAAATAGACATTATGTTCCTTGTCATTAACATTAAAGGTCACCTTTCCTTGATTACAATTAATAACAGCCCCTGCAGTATTAAGAAAAGGTCTCCCAAGAATAATAGACATATTATCATCTTTAGGCATTTCAAGCACAACAAAACCAGTTAATATCAAGCAATTATGAGCCACTTGAACAGGTACATCCTCACATATACCAACAGGAATAGTGGTAGATTTATCTGCCATTTGCAAAGATATATCAGTTGGTATTAATTTTTCTAGTTGAAGCCTCTTATATAGAGAGAAAGGCATAACACTAACTCCATCTCCCAAATCACACAAAGCAGTTCTAACATAACCATTCTTAATAGAGCAAGGGATAGTTGGAATCCCTGGGTCTCCAAGTTTCTTTGGAACCTTACCATTAAAGGAATAATTAGCAAGCAAAGTAGAATTTTTTTCATTAGGGATCTTCCTTTTATTCGAGACAATATCCTTCATATACTTTGAGTAAGGAGACAATTTAATAGCATCAGTCAAAGGAATTTGCAAGAATAAAGGTTTCATCCACTCACAAAACTTATTATAGTGTTCATCTTCCTTTGACTTGTGTTTCTTATCAGGGAAAGGCATAGGTTTTTGGACCCAAGGTTCTCTTTCACTACCATGTTTCTTAGCAATAAAATCTTCTTTAGTGTATTTAGTATTCTTAGTGTGCTTTTCAGGTTCTTCTTCAACTTTTTCTTCATTTGGAGCTTCATTTTCTTCATTACCACTTTTAGTTTCAGCATCAGAAATAGATATACTATTAGGATCTATAGCAGGTTCAGAGGGTTCTACAATAGTTTTATGTTTCTTTTTCCTTTTCTTACGAGTATCACCACTATTTTCAGCTTGTTGAGAATCCTGCTCAATTCTTTTGGGATGCCCCTCAGGATATAGAGGATCCTGGGTAGCAGCACCACTTCTAGTTCTAATTTCATAAGCATGTTTTCTTTAGCAGCGTTAATTAGCAAGTCTTTTTGCACTTTAATGAGTTGATCTATTTGAGTTTGAACCATTTGAAAGTGTTTAACAATCATTTTAACATCATTGGAGGTTCTTTCCACAATATCTTTTAACTCAACAATAGCTCTAGAGTTTTCCATTAGATGATTTTGCACCCTTTTATTAAAATTATCTTGTTTAACAATAAAAATATCAAATTCTTCTAAGCATTGATCAGGAGGTTTAGAGTAAGGGATATCACCTTCATCAAAGTGTTGGAGAGAGTGTACCTCAATAGTGGATGAGTAGGGGATAGGCTTACATAATTCTTCAATAGGAGGTAAATTCTTGACATCTGCAGCTTTAATTCCCTTCTCCTTAAGGCATTTCTTAGCTTCGTTCATCACTTCATCATTTAATTCAATAACTCCCCTCTTATTTGATGTTGGAATAGGCACTAGAGTAGTTGGTTCAGGTATAATTACTTCAGGTATAGCTGGTTCAGGAGGAGTCCAATCCTCATAGTTCTTGCTTATTTTAGCCATTAATTCCTCAGCTTCCTTGGGTGTCTTATTCCTGAAAACACAATCAACACAACTATCTAGGTATGTCCTAGATTCTTCAGTTAGTCCATTATAAAATATATCAAGAAGCTCATTCTTAGGTAATGGACTTCCAGCCTGTGCATGAATCAAAGCACAAAACCTTGCCCAAGATTCGGGCAATATCTCTTTTTCTCCCTGTTTAAAATCAAAAAGTTCCTGCAAAATAGCATGTCTAGCACTAGGAGGAAAATATTTCTGCAGGAAAGTACTAATCAAGCAATCAGGGCTATCAATAGATCCATGAGGTAAATTACTAAACCAAGTTTTAGCTTCTCCTTTCAGTGAAAAGGGGAAAATCTTAGGAACAAAGTAAGTACGCATCTTAATATCATCAGAAAACAAGCCACTCATGGTAGAAATCTCATTCATATGTGCTACCGCACTTTCATTCTTAGTCCCACAAAAAGGTTCTTTCTCAACAATAGCTATGTAAGATAGATCAAGAGAGAAATCATAATCTTTATCTTTAATGTTTATGGGAGAAGCAGCAAACTTAGCAATAGGAGACAATTTGGGTCTAATAGTACGCCTCTCAAGGAGACTCTTAGCAGCGCTCCTATCATGGGTGTTTTTACATTCTTTAATAAATTCGTCGGTCATCTCAACATAACCGTCTTCAATATCGTAACTCTCACTAGACTCAGGTGAACTAACAGGTGTAGTAGTGTCTTCATTAGGAGTTTCAGTATTTCTAGCTATAGTTCTAGAAATCGTAGCATCTAGGAAAGGACCCAATGAACCACTCTAATCAAGCACAGTAGAAGCAACATCATAAGCATCAGAAGTTTCAGATTCAGCAGTAGTAGCGGTATGCATAGCATGTGTGTGTGGTGGTGTAACGAGCTTACTCATAACAGATGGTGAATCAAGAGCAACAGAGGTGTTCAGAACAGTACCTCTTCTTATAGTGGATGGTAAAATAGGAACCTTGCCATCACAAGACTTACCCATGACGGATGGATGGCAGCGAACAATAGAGAATCCAAGTGAACTTAATAAATGAAGCTATGCTCCCCGGCAACAGCACCAGAAAATAGTCTTGATGACCCACAAGTATAGGGGGTGTATCGCAGTATTTTCGAGGGAAGTGAAACCCAATTTATTGATTCGACACAAGGGGAGCCAAAGAATATTTATAAGCCTTAACAACTGAGTTGTCAATTCAGCTGCACCTGGAAACAATCTTGCTCACAGTAGTTTATCAGTAGCAACAATTTTGTAGTAGGAATAGTAAAGTAGCAGCAGTAGTAAAGTAAAGACAGCAGTAACAATAGCAGTAAACAGTAGGATTCGAGTGCGGTAGGCATAGGGTTGGATGGAGGGGCGTTGCATGGACAAGACAATTCACGTAGCAACCAGAACATAGGGCAATTGCAGATAAATAAGATAAAGCATCCAAGTACTAGATAATCCTAGGCATGTGTTCCATATATAGTCATACGTGCTCGCAATGAAACTTGCACAACATCTTTTGCCCTGCCAGCCCGTTTGCAGCGGGGCCTCAAGGGAACTACTGGCAATTAAGGTGATCCTTTTAATAGAGCACCGGAGCAAAGCATTAACACTCCGTGAACACATGTGATCCTCACATCAAAGCCATTCCCCCCGATTATCCCGATTTCTGTCACTTCAGAGCCATTGGTTTCGGACAACAACGTGTGTATACAACTTGCAGGTAAGACCATAAACAATACTATCATAATGAATCAATAACATGTTCAGATCTGAAATCAAGGCACTCGGGCCCTAGTGACAAGCATTAAGCATAACAAGTCGCAACAAAGTCATAAAGCACTAATAGAAGATACTAGGCACCATGCCCTAACAATCTGATGCCATTACATGAACGATCTCATCCAATCCCTACCATCCCCATAGCCTACAGCGGGGGATTACTCACTCATGGATGGGGAACATGGATGATCGATGGAGAAGCGATGGTGATGATGATGGCGATGATCTCCTCCAATTCCTCATCCCGGCAGGGTGCCAGAACAAAGTTTCTGGTTCCGAATCGTGGAATCTGGTGGTGGCGGCAGAGCAGAACTCCTTCTGGAAAAACGTCGAACGCCCCTGAGTTTTTAGGTTAGAAGGCTTCTTATAGGCGAAGAGGGAGACCGAGGAGGTGTCTAGGGCGGCCAGACCACCCCCTGGCATGGCCTGGGCTAGCCCGTACGGCTAGGTGGTGTGGCCTGGGCCTAGCCCCCCTCCGTCTCGTATTCTGACTCTAGGAGTCTTCTGGTGAAATAGGATTTTTGGCATATTTTCTAGGATTTTTCCTAATAGTTGATTTTGTGCACAAAAACTAGACACCAAGGCAATTCTGCTGAAAACAGCATCAGTCTCTGTTAGTTGTATCCAAATCACACAAGTTTAGAGGAGAAACACTAGCAAAAGTGTTCGGGAAAGTAGATACGTTTTGGATGTATCACATGGACACGACGTTCAGACTTATTTCTCACATTAGGCGCGGTCCAAGATTTTTTGAAATATTATCGACTGTGTTGTTTGGTTGTTGGAATTGCTGATGTTTGTCAGCTTCTTATTTTCTTCGGGTGATGCCTATAAACGCTCCCGACGGGAGAAAACGTTTGAGGATACGACGATGTGATGCTCATAAGTTTATATTTTTTTGATTGTGGTGGAGTTTTTATTTTATCGGGTGTCTTTTCGACACACAAAGATAATATTGCTTCTGGTCATGCTTTGGCTTTACAAGAAAAAGTGCACGTGCATTGCACCAGGAAAATAAATGATAACCATATTAATTGAGTTAAAAAATACTTACTACACCGACATGGCACCGGCTCAGACCTCCCTCATGCAAGGCCATCTCCTGCCCGACCTACTCGGTTCCCGCCTCACCAGCACAGTTCGATCCTCCATGTCTCCGGGGCCCTTGCTCCTTGACCTCGAGAGCCCTACACCTCCGCGTCCATGGACATCATGCTCATCCCTGACCCCTTGCGACCGTCTCACAATCCGCCCTCTTCGAACCTGCTTGATTAATACAATCATCTAGGAAGTTTGTTAATTATCCAATCTCTCTATTGGCCCTCTCTGATGTAATATGACACATATGCACCATGCAACTGATCTCAGTTCTGCATTACAATCACTGTAATATTCTGTCTTAGGGCATCTCTAACCGATCCCCTAAAATCGGTTAGAGGAGTAAAAATACGCAGCGGTGGCACCTAACTAAACTCCTAAACAGTTAGAGGAGTAGAATTATACTCATCGGAGGAGTAAAAGTGGCGGCCGACTCCTAAATTTACTCCTCCAAGGCCACTTCAGAGGAAACCTCCCGCCTCTCGACCTCCTCTTCCCGCCCACCGTCGTTCTTTCCTGCCCGCCTCCCCACCGGCGCCAATGTCGCCAACTCCGCCTGCAATCGACGCACAGCTCTCTGGCACCAGAGATGCCCCAACGCCGCCACAATCGAAGATCTCCGCCGCAGCCGCGGGTGGGAAAAGATTGGGGCCAACAACATGGTACGGCCGGGCGGCACGACCGTCAAGGCCTCCGGTAAGGCCGGCGGCAAGCGCGTGGAGGCTCTCGAGGTGGCGTAGAGTCCTCGCCTTGATCTTGTGGATGGCCCATGGTAGAGCAAGACGACTCCAGCCAAAGTGGCGCTCATGGAGGTGGCGGCATGGAAGAAGAGGAAGAAGGCCCAGGCGGCGGTGCCGAAGGCTGCAGCTGCCTCTTCGACGTGCAAGGCCTCGACAACAAACCGTCCCTGAGGCCGGCCACCGCAGGTGGCAGTTGTCAACGTCGACGAGTGCAAGGTGTTCGATGGATCGTTAGCAAGGTAAAATATCTCTTTTTCTCCTCTCCTCTCATCGGTTCGCGATTTGTAGGCACACGGTGACGTTGTTTTGATGAAATGTAGTGTGGTGGAGATGGAGGTGTCCTCCTTCATGAGCCAATTGGATGCTAGCGATGCCACCGGGATCGACGACCTCAACTTTGACGACAATTAAGTGGTTGAGCCCACCACCTAGCAAGAAGAGGTGGAGGAAGTCAAAGTGGAGGAGACACAAGGAAGCGCAAATAAGAGCCGAGCCTCCAACTATAGCGAGAAGTAGGACATCGCATTGTGCTATGCATGGATGCATGTGTCTCTCGATGCATCAGTTGGCACCGACCAATCGAAGGAGAATTTTTGGGCTCGCATCAAGGACTACTACAACAACACCATGGAGGTGCCGATCACTCGCACACAAGGCTCTCTTGGCCACCAGTGGGGTGCCATACTTGAGTGTTGCAACCGGTGGTCCGGTTGTGTTGATCAATTGCAAACCAACCCGCCAAGTGGAGTGCCCATGACGTAGTTTAGGCCACTCATCCAAGACCTCTACAAGATACGCAATAAGAAGAATGGAGGCAAAGCTTTCACCTTGCGCCATTGCTACAACGAGCTTGTTGGGAATGAAAAGTGGATGCGAAGGAATTGGGAGACCACTCCAAAAAGGTCTAGGGTGAGCATCTGCATCGATGCCAATTATGAGGAAGACAAAGACCCGCACAAGAGGCCCGAGGGGTAAAAGCTTGCAAAGGAGAGGAAAAGGATAGGTGCCCAAGTTGGAGGCTACAAATAAGAACTATGTGCCATGGTTGAGACCAAGAAAGCTTTGGCGGCCAAGAGGAGGGATGAGAAGGCGGCAAGGTGGGCTGAGCTCAAGGCAATGGAGGAGGAGAAGTGGAAGAAGAAGATGGCGGTCGAGGAGAGGAGGTCCCTTGCCGAGGAGAGGAGGGTTGCACTTGAGGAGGAGAGGATAGCAAAATAGAAGGAGATCGATGAGTGTGCTATCATGTTCATGGATCCAAGCAACATGGATGCCACGGCTAGAAAGTATTGGGACCTCACTCGAGCAAATATACTTCAAAGATCTTTTGGTGGAGATGCTCATGGCCAAGGAGGTGATGGTGGCCGAGGAGGAGGAGATGGTGGTGGTGATGGTCATGGTCATGGTGAGGATGGTGGTGGCAGAGGAGGAGGAGGTGGTGATGATGAGTTCTTTCAGAGATGGTCTTTGAGCTCTTCGATGGTGGTCCACAACATATGAGGTGATATTTTGGTGGTATTTTGGATCAAACAATGTCTGAAAGGGCATGTATGCCCACATGTGTGGTTTTGGTAATTAATGACAATCTCTATGGACTAATGTGCAAATTGAGTTTCACTTGTAGGTTTTTCCATTGGCATCGCCTGTACCATGTGTTGGTTTCAAGGATGAAAAAGAAGAAGCAATGTCCAAGGGCTTTGTGCCTATTGGAATCAAGTAGAAGAAGAAGATCAAGTATGTCTTGAAGAAGAAGAATAAGATGGAGTACCTCATGGCTATCTTCAAGACATCATCAAGAAATGAAGGGCAAGATCAAGGTGCACCATCTCTAGAAGATCTCATGCTTGGAGCTTTCCATCCTCGGCGTTCATGGAGTGTTGAAGACAAGGTCAAAGAAGAGGTTTCCTCATGGAGTATGGGGGAGCCATTCGCAAGTCTTCATCAAGCAAGAGCAATCAAGAAAGGTGTTCCATCTTGAAGGTGACAAGATCGTCTACATCAAGCTCAAGTGGGATGCTCAAGGCAAAGGTATGATCTTGATAGGTTTTCTATTTTACCAGTCTCTTGTAGTGTTGGGAGACCGGGTTAAGGATAGATAGCTGTACTATCAAGAGGGGCTCTCAAGTGGGTGACTCGTTCGTATCTTTTGGAGAGAGCTCAAACCTTTGCGCCATAGCATCATATTTCTTGGTTGTTGTTTGGTTCTTGTCCGTGTGAGGATCTAGAGCTTGTGGATGTCCTCATAACAAGCTCTAGTTCATCAAAAATGGATTTCCCTGATATATGCGGTTTTGATTTTGTGGGGTTTCCGCTTCTACACCTTGGGAGATATCTCACATATATATTCATGGTATTTTCTCCCTTGGTGATTCTACTCGTCATTATATTTCCAACAAAATTGGTTTCATCTCGTTTGGAGTTTGGATGCAAAAGTTGTGGCAGTTCTAGTTCTGGAGTTTTTGCTTGGCCGGTAGTTCCGGTGGGCCACCGGTAGTACCGCTAGGGCAGTTTGCCGCTGGTAGTACCAGTGTAAATTCTGGCCCATCTTCCGGAAACCCCAATTTCCATTCAGTACCCTCTCTTTCTTGGTGTGCACTATTTGACGGAACTTGGATCAGATTTTCTGGCGGTAGTACCAACCCCGCCGGAAGTTCCGGTGGTCAGCGGTAGTACCAACCATGCTCGAGTTTTGGTTCTTTTCGCATCACGTTTCTGAGCGTTGGCTAGGTTCCATTGGTAGTACTGGCCACCCGCCGGTACTACCGGCCGTGCGCGAAACTATGAGTAACGGCTAGATCGGGGAGCCCATTAAAAGGATCTCCCTTCTCCTTCTTCTCTCTCTCCTCCATTGTTGACCTTGAAGAGTTTGTCCTCTCCCTTCCCCCTCCTATGATTCTTGCATATTTTTGAGGGATTTGAGAGAGAGATCTACAACCCCCACCAACAAAATCCCTTCTTTGTGAAGGAATCATTGGGATCTAGATCTTGGACAGTTTTCTGTTCTCCTCTCGTGTTCTTCCTCTCTTATTCCCCTAATAAATTTTGTAGCTTTGGTGTAATTTGAGAGAGAAGGACATGCCTCTTGCATTTGGTGCATAGGTTTGAGTTATCCTCGGAGATTCGGCGAGTTCAAGCTCTTGGGCTTGTTTCTCTTGGGTTCTTGGAACCCTAGACAGTTGTGTGGGGTTGTGGTGTCTTCTTGGGGCTCCAGTTGAGTTGTGGAGGTTCCCCAAGCTTGTTGGCCTTTTGTGGCTTTGTGGAGCCTTTGTGGCGTTTCTTGGGATCCCTCTAATTGAGTTGTGGAGATTGCTGCAAGACTTGTACGGGTTTGGTGATCGTCCTCAAGTGTCCCATAGTGGAACATGAGTAGGCCTTTGTGGCAAGCTCACGGGAGAATAGGGTGAGCCTTTTGTGGCATCGATGAGTTGCGTGCCTTCGTATCTTGGGGTGAGGCCTTGTGTGACGTTGGGTGAGCATCAAGCCACCACACCCCGAGGTGAGCCATTTGTGGCATTCGAAAGTACATTGCGCCACCGCACCTCTCCAACAAAGACGTAGCTTCTTTGGAAGTGAACTTCGGGAAACAAATCAACATCTCCGCGTCCATCGGTTATCTCTCAACCGAGCCCTTTAATTATGCAATTTACATTGTGATAGCCATCGTTCTTGAAGTATTTTACCTTGCTATCACCTTTTTGTTTGTCTTGCTTAGCATAGGTTGTTGGTGCACTTAGTGAACCTAGTGGATATAGGTTTTGGCTTGATAAATTAAACGTTAAGTTTTATTCCACATTTATTAGAGCCTAAACCGTAATAATTTTAAAATGCCTATTCACCCCCCTCTAAGCGATGTCCTTTTCCCTTTCAATGTCGATAGCTTCTTTTTGGTGACCTTGATTGATGTTAGTGGTAGAGTCTACTTTTGAATGAACTCTATGCATGTTTTATTTCGATGTGTTTAATTCGATGAACTATGCATATGTATGTCGTTTAAGTGGTCTATTGCTTGTGTTTGAATTTTCCGTATGTTTGTTGTTTGTAAGATGTTTGAATGCATATGTGGAGTGGTGAAAAAAATGGGTCAAAACAAGTTTACTCCTCTAAAAATAGGGGATCGGTTCAGCGCCGACCTCCTTTAGAGGAGTTCATTTTACTCCTCTAAAGTTTACTCATCCCTTTACTCCTCTAACCGATTGGGGATTGGTTAGAGATGCCCTTAGAGCATGAGAGTTCATTGTAGGGAATTGAATGTATATAGGACCATTAGTTGTCTACTTATCCATCCAAAAAGTGCTCAAACTATTATCAAATTGTACTGTCATAGCCTTTCCGTAAAGTTTCTGTTTTTCAGATGCACATTCGCTAACCATTCATCCTAGCACGTGTTTCCAAGAAAAGACCTTCACCACTGCAACTTTTGGATCTAGATAAGCGAATAGAAATGATCGATAATCCGTGCAAGTAGAATACATGGATAAGCAGTAGAAGTATTGTCTCTCGCGACTGAGCGTGAAAAGAAGCTTCGGCACCTTGTAGTCTGAATGGCAGGTGATGTACTGCCGCTTGCTGCTCGACATGAATATCATGCCTTAATTCCCGTTGCCGTATTTTGGCAAATTCCTAAAAGAAAGAGAATAACGGGAGATCAGAACATATGAGAAAGAAATAATGCATATTAATTCTGTTGGTTTCAAATGGATGGAGCTTTTGAGCTGAAAAATGCAAATAGTAGTGACCGCAGCAGTACACAGCCAACCGGTCGGCCCATCCATCCACCCCCTTCAAATCCTGCAAGATGCGGCGCGTGTAGGGAGGATGATTGAGATGATTTGGCGGCGGCTGGGGGCAGCAGAGGAGTAGAAGGACCGCATCTTGGACATCCCCATCACGCTGTGCCTGTAGATTCTCATCCGGCTGTTGCATAAGTCGGCCATCTGCATTGGCTTGTTCTCCTTGCTCCTGTTCTGCTTCCCCTTCTCGGGCAAGGTGGACCACCAGCTGACCGCCATTGACAAACAAGATAATCAACGGGTGGACATCTTCTCGCTCAAGTTCCACACGGGGCATCTCGTAGAGCCCAACCTTAGGCACTGCCTCGACAATGCCGCAGCCTGCAGGGTCGATAACATGCATCTCCGTCTTGATGACTGCCCAAAGGATGGACAGGGCACACACGGTCTACACCGAGGCTCCTCACACAGCTGTCGGTGTGGGGCCTCCACGTCGCGTCGGCGGACATCCATGGTTGCGACACTCGAGGCCTCCTATCGGTATCTATGATCGATGCCACCATGCGACGGTACATCGCTACCTGCCCTGCCTCCGCAAGCTCGAGCTCCACTACTGCCACCACCTCCACCATATCAACTTCACAAAAGGTCGGCAACCTCTAGACCCTCACTATCGTTCGCCTACGGACCTATCCTATGTGATTCCCCGCCTTGCGAACCTCACCAAACCCAAAGCCGCATGTCGATGGATGGGGAAGGATATGCGATCTTCAGAGATTTTTCAGATTGAGACTCATCAAAGTAGATCCGGGATGACCATACTCGATGCTCTTGATCATGTCCATGGCCACGATGCCAAAATCAGGCCGAATCACGGCCGATTCTTAGGGCTAGGGTTCGGGCTAGCGATGGGCCTCGGCTCTGTTGTTCCTTTGGCATGACGGTGCGGTAGGGAATTAGGGACGTGTTTCGATCGGTGGGGAAGGGGATTGGGGAGGCAGAGCGATGGGATCGGACCGAAGCTGGGGCATGAAGGTGGAACGAATGGTTATTTCCGCTCAATAGTGGCATTTCCCTGTAAATAGCTATACATGGAGGAGGAAATCGTCTAGAAAAGTGTAGGAACGGTGAGAAACACTTCTTACTTTATTATTATTAGGTATATATATGTAGAACAAGGTCTTTCTATCGGGTGCGTGACAGCTCTCCCGATGGAAGTAGCCCTCGAGGCTACAGTCGAATATTTGTATTCGATTGTAGGCTCATGTATCTAGTCATCCGAAGAAAGTTTCAACTCAGCTATTCTTTTTCTAGAACCATCATGACGTTTTTATCGGGTGCACGACAATGCTTCCCATGGGAGTAACTTTTGAGGCTATGTCCGGATGGTTTCATTGGAACATAAGCTCATGGTTGTGACTCGTTTTTTCTGTTTTACCTGATATTGCGACAACTTATGCAAGCATCAATATATTCTATTTATGGAGCCCCCCAGTATAGAAATCTGAAGAACTAAAGCTGAGTTCAAAAGAACTTTATCCTTTATTGTAAAACTAAAGGCAAAGGTACATGTCCTGGCATAATTGCCTGGCCGCTGGCCTTTATTTAATGTAAATTGCAGAAAAATAACAAACTCTAAGCATAAAAACATCACAGCTACGCAACATTCCATGGATTGGTGTACTTGACTCATGTTTTCTTGTCTTGGAGCCGATATGCTCTGCCAGGTATTACTTCTGTAACGATGTAAGACCCTATCCATGGTGATTCCAACTTTCAGTGACCATCTTATTTGAGGTGAAGGACCAAATCCCCTACGACAAAAGACCTGGGTCGTAATCGTTGGTTGTGGTAGTTGCGTAAATTCTGCTGATATATGGTTGCTCTTTGTAAGGCAACACCGCAAGCTTCATCGAGTGTGTCGACGTCATCTTCTAGTGCTTCTTGGGATTCTTCTTCATCATATTAGGCAGCTCAAGGAGACTCATGAATTGATTCAACAGGAAGGATAGCTTCCGTGCCATGGACCAAAAAATGGTGTTTCTTGTGTTGAATTGTTTGGGGGGGTGCATAGACTCCATAGGACAGAGGGTAACTCATCTACCTAGGATCCTTTTGCTCCATCGAGTGGTTCCAACAATCTTTTCTTAATACCACTAGTGACGAGACCGTTGGCCTTTTCCACTTGCCCATTGTTTTGCGGGTGAGCGACTGAGTCATAGCTTACTTTTATACACATCTCCTTGTAGTACTCCTTAAATTCATTGGAAGTGAAGTTTGTTCCATTGTCGGCGATAATACTATTTGGTACCCCGAATTGGAACACTATTGATTTGATAAAATTCACAACCGAAGTTCCATCTTGGCTAGTGATGAGCATCGGTTCAATCTACTTTGTAAATTTGTCGACTGCTACTAGCAGAAAGACATGTCCTCCTGGCGAAGATTTATGAAGTTTACCCACCATATCAAGCCCCCACTGAGCGAATGGCCAAGCAAGAGGTATAGGGTTAAGTTCTATGGCAGGTGTGTTGGGTTTTGTCGTGAAACATTAACATGCTTCACATGTTCGTACGATATCTTTTGCATCTTACACTGTTGTGAGCCAGTAGAACCTTGCGTGAAAAGCTTTAGATGCAATTTCTCGGCTGCTGGTGTGATGGCCACACACTCCTTCATGTCTATCTTTAAGGATGATCTTCCCTTCCTCGGGCGTAACGCATCGATGTAACACCCCTGAGATGCTTCTTTTATACAATTTCCCTTTAATGACTCTAAAAGCTTTATACCGACGTGTGATTCGTCGTTCTTCTATCACATCCTCGAGGAGTTCTCCTCTCATCATGTATGCTACATACAACTGCATCCATGTGGGATCTATTATCATGACTTCTTCGAGTTCTAGCTCTTCATCAAGGACTTCTTCTGTGCTTTCAGGTGCTGGCGTAGCCCCCGAATCCTTTTGCGACTTGACCTTCTTTTTTTGGCACTATGACTTCATAGACCCTTTTGTCTTTGATAGAGTGTTCCGTTATTTCCTCCCAAAAAACCCTGGATCGTACTGGTAAGCATAACGATCTGATATTTACCAAATTTTCGGCCTCTTCATTGCTTGCCCTTCCTATGTGTGAAACTTCACACCCGTCAAATTGAGCTTCCATGATGTTGTATATATCACGGTAAGCAACCATGTTGTCACTGATAGCGTCGTAGTTGTTCATTGCTTGTTGTGCCACGACGTTGGAGTCACCAAATATTTTCAAGCGAGTTGCACCGCAAGCTTTAGCCATACGCATGTTGTGTAACAGGGCTTCATATTCAGCTTCATTATTTGATGCATTTGCAAAATTCATCCGAAGTATGTAGCGCATTTTATTGCCTTGAGGTGAAACCAATATGACTCTAGCTCCTGCTCCTTCTATCCTTTTGGATCTGTCGAAATATATTGTCCATGCAGTGGAGAGGTCTGGCGGACCCACACACTGTAGTTCTGTCCGCTCAGTGATGAAGTCGGGTAAAACTTGAGATTTAATCGTCTTGCACTTCTTGTACGTGATATATCGAGGGGATAGCTCAATGCCCCATAAAGAGACGCGCCATGTAGCTTCTGGATTATTGAGAATATTGGAGAGAGGTGCTTCATTGACTACTATGATCGGGTGTTTCGAAAATAGCGGCGTACTTTGTGTGCTATCATGAAAACGCCATAAGCTAGCTTCTGATAGTGCCGATACCTTTGTTTGGATGGAGAGAAATAGACTCGTCTTTGAACACCATGGGTTTTTCCTTCTTCGGGTCGCTCGACGACCAAAACTATACTTACCAGCTGATTAGTAGAAGCAATATAGAGTAGCAGGGGTTCTTTTTCTCGTGGAGACACGATGACAGGGGATGTCAAAAGTGTTGTCTTGAGGTCCTCAAAACCGTGCTGAGCTTCATCTATCCATTCGAATTTATTTGATTTCTTCATGAGGGCGTAGAATGGTAATGCTTTTTCGGCTAAGCGAGCGATAAAATGGCTGAGTGCCGTGACTCACCCAGCCAATTGATGCACGCCCCGAAGATTTGTTGGCTTTTTCATCATGAGGATTGCGTGCATTTTCTCAGGATTGGCCTCCATTCCTCTTGCTGATACGAGGTATCCAAGGAGTTGCCTCGCAGGGACTCCAAAGGAGCACTTCATCGGGTGGATCTTGATGTAGTATTTGTCGAGGTTATCAAATGTTTCTTGAAGATCATCGATAAGAGTAGGCCCTTGTTTTGTTGTAACTATAACATCGTCGATATAAACTTGTATGTTTGTTCCTATTTGGCTTCCTAGGAAATTTTGCATCATCCGCTGATATGTTGCACCCACATTTTTGAGTCCGAAGGGCATTGTTGTGTAGCAGAATACGCCATAGGTGTAATAAATGTTGTTTTATCCCAGTCTTCCTCCTTCATCTGAATCTGGTGGTATCCTGAGTATGCGTCTAGAAAGAAAAGACATTCGCACCCCGGATTCGCATCGATTATTTGATCGATTCGTGGTAGTGGGAAGTGATCCTTTGGACAATGTTTGTTTAGCATCGTGAAGTCGATGTACATACATATCTCCTCTGTGTTTTTCTTCCGGACGCATACTGGATTTGCGACCCACTCTGCTTTCTTAAATTCCTTGATAAATTTGGTGTCCATTAGGCGATGAAGTTCTTTTCCAATAACCTTTCATTTTTGTTCTGCAAAACGACGAAGTGACTGTTTTACTGGCTTGGTGTTAGGATCCAGGTTAAGTGCATGCTCACCAAGCTCCTTGGGGATTCCTGGCATGTCGGCTGGTAGCCATGCGAAAATCTCCTAGCGCTCATGGAGGAACTCGATGAGCGCGCTTTCCTATGCAGGAACGAAATTGGAGGCCACAATAGTTGTCTTTTTTGAATCCGTGGGGTGCACTTGGACTTATCATGTATCTTTTGTGGTGTCAAAAGCTTGGTCAGGGTTGGCCCGTGACATTGCCAGGGGATCTTCTTCTATTGAGACTTTGAGTTGCTTGAATTCTGCCTCCATCCTGAAGGATTCCAAGGTTTTATTGAATTCTCGGTCACAGTTATCGGATCGAGTGAAGCTACCTCTCACGGTTATGATTCCTCCTGGCACTGGCATTTTCATTATGAAATATGCATAGGGTGGCACAACCATGAATCGTGCAAAGGTTGGTCGTCCCAGGATTGCATGGTACTGTGATGGCCAATACATGACTTCAAACTTAAGCTTTCCGTGCCTGAAATTATCTTTGGATCCAAAAACAACGTCAAGATAAATTTTACCTAAGGGAATTTCGGCTTTACCTGGAACAATGCCATGGAAAGATGTGTTCGTTGGCGCCAAATTTTTCAAGGAGAAGTTCATTGGCAGTAGGGTTTTGGTGTAGATTAGGTTGATAGTGCTTCCTGCATCCATGAAGACCTTCCTCATATCGAATCCGCCGATTTGTGCTTCTACTATTAGAGTTGAGTGTCCTGGTCGTGGGAGCCAAAGTGAGTGGTCAGCTCTGCTGAATGTGATTTCTTGTTCGGACCAATGGAGATACTCGGGTTTAGGTGGTGGCGTTGTTACCGCCATGTTGACTTGTCTTGTGATTAATTTCTGGATCCTATTTGATGGACGCCCTTTTTGTAACATTAACATTGTACCTTTGGACCTTGGGTATTCATCCTCCTAGTTTCCATTTGCTATGGTTTGCGGTTGCCCTGCTGTCGGTTGTGCATGTAGCGGTGGTGGTGGTGCGCCAAACGCCAATGTACAGGGTGCTACGGCATATCCTCGATTCACTGTGTCTGTTGCTTTTGTGTTACACACCTCCTGCATTTTTAAGAAAGTACGACAGTCCTTCATGAGATGATTTGATCGCCTCCTTCCTGTAGAGTCAAAGTAACAATGCATGTTGCAGGGTCCTTCCAACATTTGTAATGGAGACACGGGGGGCTCCCGAATCCTCTATTGGTACTGTTGTGTTGGTTGGGTTCCTCCATTAACATCTCTGTGAACATGATATCCGCCATTACAATCGTCGCTTGTTCAGTTATCTTCTCCCAAAAATCCGGCCGCCACATGGCTTGGTCCACTACGTCCGTCGTTGTTGCGTCTTATTATGTCATTATTGCGTCTGTCCCATTCTTCTTTGGTGAGCATCCTTGCTTGGTATTTACAGTGTCTTCACCATCTACCCAGCGTCTGCCAATGTCCATTAACTGCGAAATTGTTTTTAGTTTGACTCGCCCTAACTCTTCCATAAATTTGCTTCGCTGAAGACCGTCGTTGAAGGCGTCAATCGCCCTTTCATCGTATATAGCTTCGGCCGAGTTTTTGATGATGTTCCGCCTCTGGATGAAAGATCGTATTGGTTCAACCGGCTTTTTCTTGCACCCTCACAGTTGCTCCAAGGATGCAGGTCGCTTGAAAGTGGATGTGAAGTTTCGAATGAACTTGTCTTCATGGTCAGTCTAGCTGCTGATGGATTCTTTTGGTAATTGTTTTAATCATGATCGTGCGGCACCACTTAGGTGTAACTGCGGGCTTTGCATTTCGGTAGCGTTGGAGCCACCCTATAGTTTGATGGTTGCCAGATAATCTGCTAGCCAAGCTTCGGGTTCTTGAAGACCGTCGTATTTTTGATGATCGTGAGGGAGTTTCAAATCTTTGGGTACTGGTGTTTTGCGAACCCGTTGGGTGAAGAAACTAGCCCCACATAGTTTGTGCTCATCCTTACTTTCCCTATTGTAAAATTTGCGGTTTTTGCGCTCCTCCCTGGATCTGTCAATCCTTCGATGTGTGATGTTGTTTCTTGCCTCGTCTCGTGCTTCGGCATTTGAGAAGTGCACCCGGTGTGGTGACTACGATCGTCGGGTGTGCCGCACATATCGAGGGCTGCTGCGATGGTGTGGGGATCTATCAGGTTGTTGCGTGAGTCCTTATTCTCCTTGTGTGAGGGATGCTCCTACCGTGTCGAGGTTCACGAGGACGAATCGATGGAGGGTCGCACGAGGATCATCGGATGCTGGTTGTGTTGTTATTAGGTAGGTTTGGGCAGTGACTATTGCGGTTTGTGTTGTTTTTTCTCTTATATGTCCCTCTTGGTCTACTGACATAAACGATAGATCAAGGTTTCAGGCCATCCCATTTCTTTCTGCCTCGGGGATATTTTGTAGCCGCAACGTTCCACTCCTCGGTGGCGCACCTCCCTTGATGCTTCCTGATCCTTGTGTAGAGCTAAGCTGCGCTCGTCTGAGGCTAGATTCATCGTCTAGCCTTTTTCTTTCATCGAGTTGTCTTTGCATCCTAAGCAACTCCCTCTTCTTGTAGTGGAGTTCGTACTGCCATGAGATACTCGCGTATTGCTTCCGCTGTCATGGGAACTGCTCCTGAAACTACGTCTCTTGCTCTTTCTATGTCTCCACGGATAATCGAAGAGTTATCCGTTCACCGTCATGTGTTCCTTTTCTTCCTTGTGCGTCATGATTGTTGGGTGGGTCTCTTTATGTGGTTTCCTGCATTATCGTCCAATAAAATGCCACTGGGATCAAGGATAGGGTTACCGTTAGAGTCTCGAGGTATCGATGTTTCCCCGAGGATCATGCACACTTGGTGGTGTGTTTTATATGAGTTGCTGGCGTCATTGTCTAATACGAGGGAGACACTGTTTGATAGATCGACGAGATCCCTTAGTTTTTGTTCCAGGTAAATCTCTGCCATCCTGATTCTCAAGTCTATACTTTCACTGCTTTCTTCTAGTTCAATGTTTGCTAGACTTGGTCCACATGGTGGCATTAGTTGGGTATTTGATCCGAAGGAGAGGCCGCTACATAAATCAGCCAGATCCACTAGATGTGCGGAGTTTCCAGATTTATCCCCGTCGTTTGCCGGCTAGGGTGAAGTTTCTTCTGATGTGCTGATAGAGGATGCAGGTATTGTCGTAGGCGCTGCTATTATGATTGAAGGGTCCACAGATATCTGGGCCATCAGGCATTTTTTTGGGTTCCTCCACCTGGAAGTGGAATTTTCTGATGATGAGATCGGATCCTCCGTTGAAGCCGACAGGAACTGAGATAGGGTGGGCGGGTGTGTATCGGCTGCCACTGAATTGTTACTTGATGGAGAGGGGGCGCCGAACCCGTGATTCCAGCGTCCAGATTTCCCACAAACGGCGCCAATTGACGAGGGGTAACCTCGACAATGCCCATGGTTATGGACTTAGGGTTTCGTGGAAAAGAGAACGTTAGGGATTTCGTCGGCTGATCAGACAAACAAGGGAGTCGAAGTCGTATGATTGCTTATGATCAAATCGATTACAGACTGATCAAGGTTTTTCCGTGTCTCTCCATTGGCTCCTTTCAGCCCATATATAATAGGTTGGGTCCCGAGGCCGTATACGGACATGTTAGAAGTTATAATTATAACACTAATACAATATCAATTTCTAATTTCCTTATCTAGCAAGTTGTGCTTTTTGTTGGATGTTTATTGGGCCTTCTTCTTGGGCTTCGTGGGACATGAGCCATCATGTAAGCAGGGTAACTAATCATAAGAACTCGAATATTCATACCCCTATCAGGGATAGAGATGTAGCACCCTTAGTTCTACTAAATAGTAATTAGGGTTGATTGTGCACTTATGAGCATCATTTATTTTTGTTAAAGAAAAATACATGCAAGAAAAAGATATAAAACCCTAATTTCCCCTCTCTCTAAAATCCATTCAAAAGGTTTTGAATTTCGAAAATTTTAAAGTTGTGGACCACAAATAGTATAGAGTGTCCCTAAGTGTTCCAAATAGTTTTATCAAGGCCTCTGATATTTTTTAAATTATACAAAGAAGCATTGAAGTTGGATTTCAAAATGTAATATGAGAAAGAAATTAGAAAATGTTTTGGACAGGAAAAAATTACCTAGATCTAAACCATGACATAACATAGCCTCCCTCTTCCTTCCTCAACCTTCTATGCGGCCCAACCTTGGCCGAACTAGTTCACGCTTCTAATCTGACATCTTCCCCGCATCCAACGGAGGCCAAGATCCTCTGTGTCGCCACCTTCGCCGCCCATCTGTGCCAGGATCACGCTAGCGTTGCAATGCGTGCGGCCGCCTCACATTCGTCTACACGTACCCCTGTGCTGCTGTGGATGAACTCTATTGCATAGTCCCCCTCAATTTCTTCTCTGGCCCTAACCCTAGCTCCAGACGTCGATGTTGTCCCTCCTTTGCCATGACCCCCTCACCCATCTGAGGCAACTTCCATAACCGCCATGTCATCGTCAATCATCTCATCAAGAGCACGATTTAGAGAAGCCCTAGGCACTACAATCGATATCTCCTTCCCGAGCTCCGGTCGTTGTCCAATCTCCACTATTCGGCCTTCCTGAGCTTGGTGACTCCTATGTAAACATCACAGTGATTTTCTAAGTCTCCTTGTACCCTCCCTTCTCGCGCTTGCTTCCTAGTTTGACCCCATGACGTGCGTCGTCAGCTACCGCCATAGCACGTCGTCGAGTGCCAAGTTCCCGCGACCTATTCCATGCAGTGCCGCCACCAAAGTGCTCCCCGCACTCATCTCCATCCATTGGACCCCTCCATAGCAGCCCGTGCACCCTCAATCTGTGATAACATCATCCACTTGAGAGTTTCCTATTGCTGATGCCATGCTGACATCGACATGAGACAATAAGTCCTTTTATTTTATTAATTCAAATATGAAAATCATTTATGGAAAATAAAAATACCCCTATGTGCCCAGTTTGTTACAATTTTAATAACTTTTAAAAATAGTTTCTATAATTGATAAAAATTTGACATGTCGGACCAAGTGGATAAATGTTTTAAATATTCCAAAAATGTTAAATTATTTTAAAATGATTTAAAATGGATTTAAAATTGGGGAAATTCATGACTAATTCATTATAAATTAGAAAAATACAAATAATGTATCAAAATGTTTAGAAAATGAGATCTACATCTTAGCATAAAAATCATGCATTATTAAGCAACTTAAACTAATAAGTATGATAGGAGAACAAATCTACCCCTCATAGGTGTTCCGAGCTTTTTTCCTAGTATTAGTGTTTAGACCCCCTCAGAACCTGTTTAAATTACCAAGCATGTATTAGGTTCTATTTCACTACTCTTTAACTTTTCATATCATCATACTTACTTGATTATTGCATCTATTACATGTGTTGATTGTTTCCCCTATCTTTTTGGTGTTTTACTTCTTCCCCGGTAGAATTCGAGAATGAGTCTAAGATCAAAGCTAGAAGTAAATACCATCGAAGATAAATATTTGAACAACCATGATTAATTAAAGTACAAGGCTTCTGAAGATCCTTATTGGTTATTAACGGGAAAAGGCAAGCATAGCCCCACCACTATACAATCCTATGCTTTCAAAGTATTTCAATTCTTTCCATGATGCATATGATTATATTGTGGTCTTTTATCATGTTCAACCACACTCTGTCGTCGCACAAGGGAAGTGTGTTTACCCGGGGGCACTAAGAGAAGGTTGTTCGTGTGGGTAAAGTTGTACACCCCTGCAGGGTTAAATCTTTTTAAAAGCCGTGTCCACGCTTAAGGATGACTTGGTGACCAGATTTCAATATCATAGAGAACTTTAACATAATCATAAAACTTGGTAGATCAATGTGTGCTTAAGGATGCTTCCTCTCGGGGTACGAGGGGGTGATCCTAGTTGAGAGAAAAGATGATGATTTGGTGGATATCAAAAGATGATGATTATAGTTGGAGACGTGGCTCTCTTATCCCCTTTTAAAAAATTCTCATTAGACGAGCTTCTACTCCCACTTGTTTTAGAACAAAGATAGCCTTATGAAAAATAGCTCCACTATCCATAACTCTTGAGGAGTACACCCTATACTCACCCTTACTTCATTGATACTTTTGCAGCAGAATAAGTGTTCCCTGAAGATGACTTCAGTACGACATCGACACTGATGAGTAGCTTGGGGTTCCTGGCCGGTAGCCTGGAATCCATGGGCTAGGATGTCATCGTTATGCTTTAGGCCTCTTAGGCCATTTGTTAAGTTTGCTATAGCATAATTTGCCTTCCGTTGTTTAATTTCTATCCCTGCTTGTAACATTTTGGTTCCCTACCCAGTTATGAGTTTGTTGTAATAATTTTCGTGTCGTAGGATCACTATTGTGTTACCGATTCTCTCATTGTAAACTCCCAAGTTCTAGGTTAGGCTTATGTCAGGATAAGGTCTAGGATTTGTCTAACCCTGATCCCAAGGATGTCACAAATAAATTCTATATGTTATGAGAAAAATACTTTCCATCCTTAATGGATGATGTAGGTTGGGATTTGAGATACACAACCTAGTGGGCCATCTCACCCACCTAGACATTAGTAGGACACCCTCCAAGGGAAGGTGTGGTATCACCTATCTCGTCTGATTAATGTCATCTTTAAGTTTGTCGCAAATGCTTATGTCCTCCATATTTCTTTGATTTCTTAGCATAACATTATTAGGACTAAGATGCTTTAATCAATATATGCCACATTCATGAGAGTGTCATCTTATTGCAAGAGATAATACATGAAACTAAAACAAACAAACTCGGGAGAGTCTTTCTTGAAACTTGACTCTGAAAAAGCATATGACTAGGTGAATTGGGATTTCTTGCGAGAAGTCTTGCTCTGGAAAGGTTTCGACCTGGGTTGGGTCCATAGGGCGTTGGTTTTGGTCTTAGGAGGCCAAATGTCAATTCCCATCAATCGAGAGATCGGTAATTTCTTCTATAATAGGAGAGTGCGGCAAGGGGACCCAATATCCCCCTTTTGTTTGACTTCATGGTGGAGGCTTTGGCCGCTATTCTCGAGTCCCCGAAGTATGCCAAACACATTAAGGGGGTAATCCCACACCTTATCCCTGGATGGGTGTCTCACATACAATATGCAGATGGCATGATCATTATGATCCATCCCAATGACTTGGACATTGCCAACTTAAAGTTACCTCTACTTTGGTTTGACTCCATGTCAGGGCTACATATTAAGTTCCACAAGAGTGAGGTGTTGGTTTTGGGGACCAATACTGCAGAACAACATAGGATCATGAACATGCTTAATTGCAAACATGAATCTTTCCTTTTCATGTACCTCGAGCTATCGATTAATGATATGTATCTCGTGACTTTGGACTGGCGCCCACTCACGACCAAGGTGGCAAAGAGAGCGGACCCATGGATGCCAAATTCATGTCCTCTGCTGCTGAGCTAGCTCTTGTCAGTGCATGTTGTCCAACCTTCCTCTACATGCCATGGGGGTGTGCATGTTAGGGGAGGGGACTCACCAAGTTATTGTCAACACCCAGTTTTTTTAATCCCAGATGCCTGTTATGTCATACATCGCAATTCCAGGATTACCATTTTTGCGAGACATAATAGATTGGATATCACAGTACCTCATCCATTACAAACCATAATAAGGTCTTACATGAATAAAGGATCTCATGATCTAGTCTTAATACAACAAGCAGCGGAATAAATAATAAGCGTAGCGGCGGGGTCCATCTTTAGTGGCACAGGTAATGCTGATGATGGAAGATAGTTCTAGTTATCATAGTCGTCCTGCGGTCCATCATCTTGGTAGTCTCCTTCATAGTCTGGCCATAGGAATAGCCAGGGACAAAATCCATGAATACTCTTTAAGTACTCGCAAACTATCACTAACAAGTAAGGTAGTGCTAGTGGGAAAAGCTAACTCCATGTTTATTTGTAAAGTTAAGTTTGAAACCTAAGCTGAGTTCAGAAACAAAGAAAGATAAAATAAAGTTCTAGAATCACTTAAGTTGGGAAGCTAGTGTCATAGTCACAACTCTGTTGTGGTCAAGTCAAGATTCATCATTCATTTCATAAGTCATTTTGAAAACATCTGACAATGGAACAGTATGGCCACTCCAACTGTCCATAACCGCGGACGCGGCTATTCGAATAGTTTGACACTATGCAGAGGTGGTACACTTTCACCACAAGATTCGATACATCTGTCAGGGATAACCCTAAATCATCATACTTAGTATGCAGATAATCAAACATAACCTTTCCTTTACACACCCTAGTATAAGCACCTCTCCTATGAGTATGGCCTCCCAACCATGACCATCTGTCATCTTGGGCACTGCATAGGGGACAACATTGAGAGGTAGCCTCAGCTCAAACCTCTCCCGTGAGGGAACTAATACTAATGCATATAAACTTCCGGCTAAGCCTTACCCAATTCAGGTATTGTGGTTGTACGGTAAAATTGGAATGGTATCGCATCCGAACCCAACCATCAGTTTTGTAAAAGGGCTAAGGCTCGTGCCTCAACATTTTCATCATCATAAACCATTTGTGTTTCTCAACACATGTCAAAACATCTCAATAGAATGACTCATCATTCCAAGGTTTTCACAATTCATTTTCACCAAGTGTTCCCATCTAAAGTGACTCAAGTTTTGATTTAGCTCTAAGCTACTAAGTTAAGAGTGTTCACTAATGTGGGATGCTAATGTCAATCTCATCCCATATAATGACATCTAAGTTTATCTAGATAGGTCAAGTTTTATACTTTTTATGCTACCTTCAAACAAGTAAAGGATTTTGGTAAAGTAAAGAAAGTAAAGCTTGGAAATAAAACTTGGGTAAGGTAATAGTCAAAGTGGTATAACCAAAGCATGCCTAATGCATCTTGCTTAGGTTATCTAGCTTGGAAGGTCTAGCTTGCATTATTAATGATGGCTTGCTAGTATAATACTTGCAAGTGTTAGCTTGCCTTGGTTGGTGTAGTGGTTGAAGTTTTCTTCCTCCTCCTCTTGGTATAACTCCTCCTCCTCGAAAGCTTGGTCGGTACTTGATGACCCACAAGTATAGGGGGTGTATCGCAGTATTTTTGATAAGTAAGAGTGTCGAACCCAACGAGGAGCAGAAGGTGCTGGCTAGTGGTATGGATCAGGAATTCTCTGCAAATACTTAGCAAACGGATTTTTAGGGGTTTTTGATAAAGCAAGTAAATGAAGTATGAGTAAATAAAAGATAGTAGGAATAAATGCAGCAAGTGGCCCAATCCTTTATGCAGCAAAGGACAAGCCGGTTGTATTACTTAAGATGACCAAACGTTCTCGAGGACACATGGGAAAGCTTGTCACCTACCTTTAGAATGAGAACCCCCATCAGTCATGAGATACCTAGGCACTCCAAACCTAGGAAAGATAACATCCTTAAGAATTTTTAGAGAAGTTTCCCCGTCAGCACTCTTCGTAGGAATGGCTTCCACCCACTTAGTAACATAATCAACTACAACAAGAATATGAGTATAACCTTTCGAGGGAGGGAAAGGACCCATAAATTCAAAACCCCAGCAATCAAAGGGTTCAATAACTAGAGAGTAGTTCATAGGCATTTCATTGCGTCTAGAAATATTACCAACACTTTGACATTCACCACAAGATAAAACAAATTTTCTTGCATCTTTAAAAAGGGTAGGCCAGTAGAAACCTGATTGTAGAACCTGTTGTGCAGTTCTATCTCCTACATGATGTCCTCCATAAGCACTACCATGACATTTATGCAATATCTCCTTTTGTTCATATTCTGGAACACATCTTCGCGTAATACCATCCACTCCTTCTTTGTATAAGTGTGGGTCATCCCAACAATAATGCCTCAAATCATAGAAAAACTTCCTTCTTTGCTGAGCTGTAAAAGTTGGAGGCAAATACTTGGAGACAATAAAGTTAGCATAATCAGCGTACCAAGGGCTCCCTCGCGAGCTTACCCCTACTGCGGCTAACTATTCATTTGGGAAACTATCATTAACAGGCATAGGGTCAAAAGAGATGTTTTCCAATCGAGATAAATTACCAGCTATAGGGTTTTCAGCACCTTTCCTATCTACTATATGTAGATCAAACTCTTGTAAAAGAAGCACCCATCTAATAAGCCTAGGCTTAGCGTCCTTCTTTGTCATAAGGTATTTAATAGCAGCATGATTAGTATGAATGGTGACTTTTGAGTCTACAATATAGGGTCTAAACTTATCACAAGCAAAAACGATAGCTAGAAATTATTTTTCAGTAGTAGCATAATTCCTTTGAGCGGCGTCTAAAGTCTTACTAGCATAATGAATAACGTTTAAGTTTTTATCGATTCGTTGCCCAAGGACAACACCTACAGCAAAATCACTAGCATCACACATTATTTCAAAGGGTAAACTCCAATCAGGTGGTTGAACAATAGGGGCTGTAGTTAAAGCCTTCTTAAGGGTTTCAAAAGCTTCCTTACAATCATCATCAAAAATGAAGGGTACATCTTTTTGAAGAAGATTAGTGAGGGGTTTTGATATCCTAGAAAAGTCCTTAATAAACCTTCTATAGAAACCAGCATGACCAAGGATACTACGAATACCTTTGATGTCTCTTGGGCATGGCATCTTCTCAATTGCCTCAACCTTAGCTCTATCAACTTCTATGCCTCTTTCAGAAACTTTATGCCCAAGGACAATCCCTTCATTAACCATGAAGTGGCATTTATCCCAATTAAGAACAAGATTAGTTTCTTCACATCTCTGTAAAACTTTATCAAGGTTGTGCAGACAATTATCAAAAGAAGTTCCATAGACAGAAAAGTCATCCATGAACACTTCTACAATTTCCTCACAAAAACCATGAAAGATAGCACACATGCATCTTTGAAAAGTAGCAGGAGCATTACATAAACCAAAAGGCATACATCTATCAGCATAAGTTACGTAAGGGCAAGTAAAAGTAGTTTTTTATTGATCTTGTTGTTTAACAACAATTTGAGAGAAACCAGAATAGCCATCAAGAAAACAAAATGGGTCTTTTTAGATAACCTTTCCAACATTTGATCAATAAAAGGAAGCGGGTAGTGATCTTTCTTAGTAACTTTATTGACTTTTCTAACATCAATGCACATCCTATAGCCTACTACTATTCTTTGAGGAATAAGATCATCATTATCATTAGGAACAACAGTAATACCTCCTTTTTAGGAACACAATGAACAGGACTAACCCATTCACTATCAGCAATCGGGTAAATAATACCAGCATCAAGGAGTTTCAATACCTCATTCCTTACCACTTCCTTCATCTTAGGGTTTAAACGTCGTTGGTGCTCTACTACTGGCTTTGCATTTGGTTCTATATTGATAATGCTGACATATAGTAGGTGAAATCCCTTTTAAATCATCCAGAGTATAGCCCATAGCTCCTCGGTGTTTCTTCAAAACCTCCAATAACCTTTCTTCTTCCTTTCCTGAAAGTTTAGAGTTAATAATAACATGATATATCTTTTTATCATCAATATAAGCATATTTAAGATCATCAGGGAGAGGTTTTAGATCGAAGAACGGATCCTTTTTAGGTGGCAACGTGGTACCCAAGTCTTCTACAGGCAAGTTATGCTTAAGCATCTTGGGTTGACGATGGAGAATCTCGTCAATCTCATTCCTTTCTTCCATGAAGATCTCACTTTCGTGATCTTCCATAAATTGTTGCAAAGCATTGTTAGGAGCAAGAGAGATAGAAGCAAGTTGTTCAACTCTAAAATCCTCATTATGGGTTTCCTCTTCACAGGGTTCTTTAGTAAATTTCGAAAAGTTAAACTCATAAGATTCCCCATCAAAGTTAGTCAAGATTTTCTCCCTCTTGCAATCTATAATAGCTCCACAAGTACTCAAGAAAGGTCTACAAAAAATGATAGGATAAGTTTTACTAGCAGCGGAACCAAGTACTAGAAAATCAGCAGGATACTTAATCTTACCACAAAGAACTTCCATATCTCGTACAATACCAATTGGAGAGATGGTCTCTCTATTAGCAAGGTGAATAACCACATCAATTTCTTCCAATTCGCAGGGACTGATTTCATGCATAATTTCTCTGTAATTCTCATAAGGAATAACACTGGAACTTGCACCAATATCACATAAACCATAATAGCAATGATCACCAATTCTAACGGAAAGCACAGGGACACTATCTTTTTTAACTCTATTAGGATGTGAAACAATATTAGAAGCATCCTCACAAAAAACTATGTGTCCATCTTCTATGCTTTTAGTGACAAGGTCTTTCACAATTGCTACCACAGGTTCAACATTTATTTGTTCATCACGTTTTACAGTTCTCTTTTCACTTTTAGTGATTACATTAGTTATCATAGGATGATCCTTTACCTTATCTGGGAAGGGAATCTTCTCGATATAAGGTTCAGGTAAGATATGATCAGTAGTGCAATACTCAGCACTCCCAACAGGAACACAGTCAACAATATCTTTATAAGGTGCATGGTACTTGTTCCATCCCCTTTTTGGAATTTCAATATAAGAATCAAAAGCCCTAAAGCAATTCGTAATAACTTGTAAATCAAGACCATAAGCATTACTAATATTTTGAAGTCATCAGTTCCCGTAAAAGATTCAATGCATTCATAATCATAATTTATACCCGACTTTCTACCTTTGCCATTCTCCCATGCTTCAACATTGTCTTGAATACGGTCCAGAAGATCCCATTTAGCTTCTTCTTCCATGCGAGTGAATGATCCAGCACAAGAAGCATCCAATAAATCCTTGTCATGTAGAGGGAGCCTTGCATAAAAGTTATTGATAATAATATTGTTGCGGAGCTCATGAATGGGACATTTGAGCATTAATAACTTTAATCTCTCCCAAGCTTGAGCTGTACTCTCTCCATCAAGAGGCCAAAAGGTGTACATTTGATTCCGATCTTTATGAATCTCACTAGGAGGATAAAACTTTGAATAAAAGAGAGGAACTGTTTCCTCCCATTCCAGAGCTTGACCATTCTTCAGCAGCTTATACCATTCCTCGGCTCTTCCTTTCAGCGATAATGAGAATAACTTCTTCTTAACTTGATCTGTAGTACTACCTGCACACTTGAAGAACCCGCATAATTCGTGTATAAAGAGTAAATGATCACCGGGATGGACAGTTCCATCCCCAACATAGTAGTTATCCATAACACGATCAATAATTCTTGTAGGTATTTTAAAAGCATCATTCTCAGCAGGTGGTGGCTTATCTACTACCTTAGCAGTGGCAGTAACATTACCAAATAAGAAACTCAGTGAATTATCCATAACAAAAACAAAGCAAATAACAGAAGTAAACAATACTCACAACAGAAGTTTCCTTTACTAGTTCCACTCTCCAATAGCGCTTCACTCCCCGGCAATGGTGCAAGAAAATAGTCTTGATGACCCACAAGTATAGGGGGTGTATCGCAGTATTTTCGATAAGTAAGAGTGTCGAACCCAACGAGGAGCAGAAGGTGCTGGCTAGTGGTATGGGTCAGGAATTCTCTGCAAATACTTAGCAAACAGATTTTTAGGGTTTTTTGATAAAGCAAGTAAACGAAGTACGAGTAAATAAAAGATAGTAGGAATAAATGCAGCAAGTGCCCCAATCCTTTATGTAGCAAAGAACAAGCCGGTTGTATTACTTAAGATGACCAAACATTCTCGAGGACACATGGGAAGACTGTCAAGTGCTTTCGCTTCATATAGTTGATTAATCTTCTTTAGCTTGCTAAGTGGTGTGTGGGTGAACCTGTGATAATGTAACGACCTTCCTAGGACTAATACATACTTGTGATTATACCCCTTGCAAACATTCGTAAGTACAAGAAAGTAACTAAGGTAGAAACCTAACCACAGCTTTAAACTCTAAGACCCTTACGTCCCTTGTGCAATGGTTTCCTAACGGGGGTTCAGGTTTCTGTCACTCCGGCAACCCCTATGATTAGTAGCCAAATACACAATGCATTCCCCTAGGCCCATATAGGTGAAGTGTCATGTAGTCGATGTTCACATGACACCACTAGAAGAAGTACACCACAACTTAAATATCAAACTATTGAATCTTTCTCAACACAACTCCACTACTAACAACATGACTTCTCCCATGTCCTCAAGAACAAAACAAACTACTCACAAGACATCATATGGATCATGATCAGAGATGGAATAATGATGTATAACAATCTGAACATAAACAATAATTCAATGGTTCACTCAATAGCATCAACTACAAAGAGTAATCAACACCGGGCAAGTTTCCCCTAAGAACTATGCAAGATTCAATGCAATTGTTACAGCAATATGGAGATGGTGATGAGGGTGCTGATGGTGATGATGGTGGTGATGATGATGATGATGATCCCGATGAAGTCCAGCTTGATGGTGGTGTTGATGGCGATGATCTCCCCTCTCCGGGAAGGAATTCCCCTGGCAGAAATCTGTCTGCCGGAGAGATCTTTCTCTCTCGGTGTCCCCCCCCCCCTCGCAGAGGCGGCGGAATCTTTCTGTGGTCGCTCCCGGAGTCTTAGGGTTTCGGGAGGATAATATACGCCAGAGGGGAGTGCCAAGGGTGGACCAGGGCGGCCACACCACCTGCTGGCTCGGCCTAGGATAGCCCGCGCCAGGGGGTGATGTGGACCCCCTGTGGCCCATCTCCAGCCCCCCTTCTAGGTTCCTTCGTCTTTTGGAAAAATAGGATTTTCTGTATATTTTCCCGGATTTTCTGATCTTCGCGAATTATGCCTCCAAATAGCACCTTTTCCATCAAAATCCTGACTGCTATGGTCCATGCTCCAAAAGTCATCAACCATGCAAAAACAGATGAAATAACATAAGTATCACCTCTCAATACGAAATATATCAATGAATAACAGTGAATTATGACATAGAACAGTGATGCAAAATGGACGTATGAGTACTATCGTCTATAAATACATACGGGATACACAATCACCAAACAATACTTGACTAGTCTACTTAGAACACTAAGGCACACATTTGATGATCTACTATCATCACAAGCATCACAAGGTTTTATTAACTAGCTTTGTTCTTTTTATTTAAGAAAAGTAATTTCTACTCCTTGAAAATAACTAAGATTTAATATTCTCCAATTAAAATAGGGGATCATGTGGACACATGTCATCACCACATATTCTAACATATGGGAATATGATTTAAAGGTTGGATCACATTTTAATAAGTTTAAGTTTAATATTTAATGATTTAAAGTGACTAGAAATGCATATATAGCATTATTTTGGTACTAGTCCAATGTCACTGCATGCAAACCTTAATATTATTACATATTCAGATAGGTATGATTAAATGTGATTTTTGAGAGTTGGAATCAACTCAAAATCTATTATGGTTCAATTTAGAAAAATGTTTGAATGTGCAAATGCTTTCTGTCTTGTTATTTTTACTAAGAGAGATCTCTAACTCTAAATGATTTAAATCCAACGGGCTTGGATAGATAATTTTAGTAGCTTTCCAACAAATTTGGAATCACTCAATTTTGTTTAGTAGATCTTACTGAATTGATTTTTAAACTAAGGGACATAATTGGTTCTAAATCTAAATAGAAAAATCTAGATTTGAATTACTGGGTCAACGCGGGAAAGTAATTGGGCCAGCCCAGTGACGCTCAGCGGCGCAGAGGGTGGCTGACAGGTTGGTCCCGCTTGTCAGTGAAACTTAAAACCCGAAACGGTATGGGCGATCTAGGCCACACGATTAGAATAGAGATCAACGATCCATAGTCATGGTCGACGATGAACTCGTCGCCGGAGAGACTGAACCCTAAACGGACGGTGGGGGTCTACTGGGGACGTACCAGGGCTGAGGTGGACAGAATCGACGGCAGCGTCTCCTCCTCGGCTGTAGCTGCCTCTGGTGAAATTCCGGCGGCCTGCCGCTCGAGCTGCTCCGACGAGAGGTGGGGAAGGACTGGGGGTGAGAGGGGAGTGTGAGGGTGTGAGGAATTCGTGCTGGGGAGGCCTGCTTATATAAGCGCGACGAGGCAGCAGTGCGGCATGGGTAGGCGTCTCCAGCGAGGGCGGTACAGGGGGCTACCTGTGTGGGCGAGGTAGGCGGACGACGCACGGTTCCCTGGTGGTGCTCTACAACTTAATGGCGACGCTAGGGGCGGTGGATTGTGGTTGGGAGCGTCGCGCGCTCTAGGAGACAGAGGCGGTGCTCAACAGCGATCACGACGACTGTGGGTCGCACGGCGATGCAAGGCCGTGTCTGGTGGGTTGCTGTGGTCGAGGCGGAGCGGCGTGCGCGGTATGGGGTCAAGGCGCGGTCTGCTGCATGCTGGCGGCAATCATGCTCTGGCGCGCTCTGGCTGCACACACAGAGAAAGGGCGGCGAGGCTAGGGAGTGGTCCAGGGGCTGGGGTTGATCGAGGGGTGGACCGTGGGCGGCGGTGAGGTCACGTCGTGCTTCCTGGAGCAGCGGAGAGGGGCTAGCGGTCTGCTGTGGTGTTGGCAAGGTTGGCTGGCGAGCATGGCGTCGGGCATCATGTCACTGTTTCCCTAGGCCATTGGGTAGGTCTTTGATAGCTTGGTTGGGTTTGGGGGAGACAAGGGACTTGAATTGGGTTCAAATGGCTCGACCAAATTTGATCAAAAACAGTATAAGTTGGGCCATTTTGATTCTGCCTGCCAGGTGTAGTGATGTATCTTATGCTTGAGGATCTAGGTTTGCTTGGGATTTTGAAATGGAGTTAATTTGAGTGGGTTTTAAATTAGTGTGATCTATACATATGAACTACATTCAATTTTCAATTGTCATTTAAATTTAGTGTTTGAAAGTTTTTGGGATGAAACAAAGTGGGCCTTGGTACTTCACTACTTGTACTAGCAAGGGGTTCAAAGAACCACAATTGTTTCTGTTAAGATTTGAGTTCTAGGAATAGCCAAAGTAGGTTAGGTGATTAAAATGGCAAAAGTGACCATTTGCTTATTTTATTCTTTTTTGATTTGTTTTTCTTTGGGATTTGCTTGGGGATGATCTAGATGATGTTTAATTCACCTTAGAATCATTTTACAACCAATGGATCACTCAAACATGGCAATTCAAAACAACTCCTAATTTAAATGCACACACATATGAATGCTTAATGATTTTAAATGGAAAAGTTTTTGTTAACCCTAAATTGGGTAGATTTGATCTTGAATAACCTTGGATTAAGTTTTGGGATGTTACAAACCTTCCCCCCTTAAAAAAAATCTCGTCCCGAGATTTACGAAAGAAAACTAGGAACTAAAGAGATCTAGAAACTCTGTCCTAATGTAATCTTCTCGCTCCCAAGTGGCTTCCTCTTCGGTATGGTTGCTCCATTAAATCTTGAGAAATTTGATACTCCTGGTCCTGGTGGTTCTGTAGGCTTCCTCCAAGATATGGATGGGCACTTCATGATACGTCAGATCCTTGTTGATATCAACGGCTCGGTGATCGATGTTCTTGAATACTTCGGTCTTCTCCGGCACTTGTAGGCATTTGCGAAGTAACGAGATATGGAACACATTGTGGATGGCTGACATCTCTTCTGGCAGTTCCAGTTGATACGATACTTCTCCTCGGTGATTCAGAATCTTGAAGGGTCCGATATATCTGGGGGCTAACTTTCCTTTCAGACTAAAACGTTGGGTTCCCTTCAATGGCGAAACCTTGAGATACACAAAATCTCCAACATTGAAAGTCAGGTCTCTTCTTCTCTTGTCAGCATAACTCTTCTGTCTGGATTGGGAGGTCCTGAGGTGCTCATGGACTTTGTGAACCTTCTCTTCAGCTTATCGGAGAATGTCAGGTCCAAAAATCTGGCTCTCTCCTACTTGCGACCAATTCAAAGGGGTACGACACTTTCTTCCGTATAGGAACTCAAATGGTGCCATTTGCAAACTGGCTTGATAGTTGTTGTTATATGAGAATTCTGCGAAAGGCAGGCAATCTTCCCATTTTGATCCATACTCCAACACACAAGCTCTCAACATATCCTCTAAGATTTGGTTGACTCTTTCAGTCTGTCCATCAGTTTGCGGGTGATAAGCGGTGCTGAAATTCAACTTGGTTCCCAATCCTTCTTGGACTTTCTGCCAAAATCTCGAGGTAAATTGGGTTCCTCGATCTGATACTATGGTCCTGGGGGTTCCACGTAGACTAACAATTCTAGCAATGTACAACTCTGCTAGCTTCGAACTCTGATAGGTAGTCTTGACAGGTATAAAGTGAGCTACCTTGGACAGTCTATCAACGATGACCCAGATTGAGTCATTTCCCCTACTAGAGGTAGGCAATCCGGTGATAAAGTCCATTCTGATAGAATCCCATTTCCATTTCGGAATCTGCAATGGTTGCAACAGTCCTGCGGGTCTCTAATGCTCTTGTTTGACTCTTTGACAGATGTCACACTTGGCGATGTAGCTTCCGATTTCTCTCTTCATCTTGTGCCACCAAAATTGCTCTTTCAAATCTTGATACATCTTCGTTCCTACGGGGTGGATAGAATAAAGAGTATCATGAGCTTCCTGCATGATAACTTGCTTCAGTTCCGAATCTGCTGGCACACAGATACGTCCTTTGTACCACATAACTCCTTCTTCGTCTTCGATGAATCCAGGTACTTTTCATGTACCAATACGACGTTTGATTCCGTCGATACTTTCATTTACCTTCTGGGCTTCCTTGATTTGGCTGATCAATGTGGGTTGAAGTTCAATGCTAGCTAAAATCCTTTGCTAACTAGATCAGTTCTAAACTGCTCCAACTCCTCATACAAACTTGGTTGCATCTCCTTGATCATGGTGTTTAGCCTACACGGCAATCTGCTAAGAGCATCCGCTACCACATTGGCTTTTCCGGGGTGATAGTGAATGTCAAGGTCATAATTCTTGATTAACTCTATCCATCTCCTTTGCCTCATATTCAGCTCCTTCTGAGTGAAAATATACTTCAAGCTCTTGTGATCGGAGTAAATCTCACAGCGATTTCCCATAAGATAATGACGCCATATCTTCAATGCCAAAACTACGGCTGCTAACTCAAGATCATGGGTCGGATAGTTTTGCTCATGCTGCTTCAGTTGTCGAAACAAATAAGCGATGACTTTGCCTTCTTGCATCAATACACATCCGAGACCAATCTTGGATGCATCACAATACACATCAAACGGCTTCTTGATATCTGGCATGATCAATATTGGGGATGAAATCAATCTCTTCTTCAGTTCTTGGAAACTGGCTTCACATTTGTCGGTCCATTCAAACTTCTTGTCCTTCTTGAACAATTGGGTCATGGGTCTGGCGATGCTCGAGAATTCCTCTACGAACTTGTGGTAATATCCCGCTAATCCGAGAAATGCACGGACTTGGGTTTGAATGGTTGGGGCTTCCCATTCTTCGACATCTTTAATTTTGGCGGGATCAACAGAGACTCCTCCGGCAGACACAATATGTCCTAGGAATCCTACTTCTTTCAGCCAAAACTCACATTTGTTGAACTTGGCATACAACCGATGCTCTCTCAGGGTTTCTAGGATGATTCTCAGATATTGCTCATGCTCTTCTTCTGACTTGGAGTAGATAAGGATATCGTCGATAAACACAACGACAAACTTATCTAAGAAATTCATAAAGATCTTATTCATGAGATTCATGAAATAAGCAGGGGCATTGGTTAATCCAAAATACATGACCGTATACTCGTATAAACCATAACGAGTAGTAAAGGTGGTCTTCGGAATATCCGTTGCACGAATCTTAAGTTGGTGATAACTAGTCCTAAGATCAATCTTTGAGAATACCTGGGCACCAGTTAACTGATCAAATAGATCTTCTATCTTTGGCAAAGGGTACTTGTTTTTGATGGTGACATCATTCAGCTTTCTGTAATCGATGCACAAACGGTTGCCTCAATGTTTCTTGTCAATGAATAACACTGGTGATCTCCATGGCGATGCACTTGGTTGAATCAAGCCTGTTGCTAACATAGCATCCAACTTCTTCTTCAATTCTACTAACTATGAGGGGTTCATGCTATAGGGTCTCTGGGCTATTGGTCCGGTTCTGAGGATTAGTTCGATAATGAACTCAATATCCCTATCCAGGGGCATACCAGGCAATTCATCTGGGAATATGTCGGGGTATTCACAGACTACTCTAACTTGCTCTATGGTAGGTAGGGCTAGACTCTTGTTGCACTTGAATTGACGAGGTAAGGTTTCAGATATATTCTCTACTGTTACTCCAGAGTTACTGGTCATGGTGATGGCTTTCTTAGCACAGTGTATCAGTCCTTTATGCTTTGACATCCAATCCATACCTAGTACTACTTCCAATCGTTTGGTTCCAAGTACTATTAGATTAGCATAAAAATCTATCCCATGTATTCTGATAGGCACAACTTTGCAAAATTTTCTAGCTTTTGTAGTTGAACCGGGAATTTGAACTATCATGACATGCTTCAAGTTGGTTGGGTGGATCTTACTAGTGCATGCAAATTTCTCAGTGACAAATGAGTGCGATGCTCCAGAATCAAACAACACTCTTGCTAAAACTGAGTTGACAGAAAACATACCTAGCACTACATCTGGCGCTTCTTGGGATTCTTCGATGTTCATGTGGAAGAGACGGCCGTTGCGGTTGTGAGGGTTCCCTGGGGAAAATCTTCTTCCTGGTTGAACACGGCGCTGTTGTTGAGCTGGGGCATTCACATTGGCAGTGGCGGCAATCTTCTTGGGACATTCATTGGAATAGTGACCCTTCACTCCACACTCAAAACAAGTGATCTGAGACTTGTCTTTAGCTGCGACGGGCACAGCATTGCTTCCAGTTCTGGGTGTAGTGTTGTTGTTGTTGTTGCTCTTGGGACGTGCACGGTTGAAATTGCTGGTGTTGTTGGGGTTGTTGTTGTTTCCTCTAGACTTCACATTGCCTCCGCTACGGTTGGGGTAGCTTTGGCGAGACATTGGGGGTCAGTTGTTTCTTGGTGCATACCCTGCAGACGGGTTGGGACGGTACTTCTGGTGACTGTTGGATCCAGCTTGGTGCATCATACGATGTTTGCGGTTGTTGTTTGCCTGGTTAATCTTCCCTTCCATCTGAATGGTAGAGTCTACTAGCTCTTCGAGATCCTCGAAGCGGATGTTGACGAGGACAGTCTGCATCTCATCATGCAGTCCGTTCAGGAATCTCTCCTTCTTCTTGGCCTCCGTGTTGATCTCATCAGGTGTAATCTGGCAAGTGACAGGAATTTGTCACGGTACTCCACTACAGTCATTCTGCCTTGCTTTAACTCTCTGAATTCATCCCTCATTCTGGTGACTAGGCCCTACGGCACGTGGGTGCGGCTGGACTTGATTTTGAAGGCTTCCCATGTCATCACTTGACCATGGTTCATCGTGCGTATGCTATTCCACCAGGCTCTTTGATGACCCACAAGTATAGGGGGTGTATCGCAGTATTTTTGATAAGTAAGAGTGTCGAACCCAACGAGGAGCAGAAGGTGTTGGCTAGTGGTATGGATCAGGAACTCTCTGCAAATACTTAGCAAACGGATTTTTAGGGTTTTTTGATAAAGCAAGCAAACAAAGTACGAGTAAATAAAAGACAGTAGGAATAAATGCAGCAAGTGGCCAAATCTTTTATGCAGCAAAGGACAAGCCGTTGTATTACTTAAGATGACCAAACGTTCTCGAGGACACATGGGAAGACTGTCAAGTGCTTTCGCTTCATATAGTTGATTAATCTTCTTTAGCTTGCTAAGTGTTGTGTGGGTGAACCTGTGCTAATGTACCGCCCCATCCAAGACTAATACATACTTGTGATTATACCCCTTGCAAACATCCGTAAGTACAAGAAAGTAATTAAGGTAGAGACCTAACCACAGCTTTAAACTCTAAGACCCTTACGTCCCTTGTGCAATGGTTTCCTAATGGGGGTTCAGGTTTCTGTCACTCCGGCAACCCCTACGATTAGTAGCCAAATACACAATGCATTCCCCTAGGCCCATATAGGTGAAGTGTCATGTAGTCGACGTTCACATGACACAACTAGAAGAAGTACACCACAACTTAAATAACAATCTATTGAATCTTTCTCAACACAACTCCACTACTAACAACAAGACTTCTCCCATGTCCTCAAGAACAAAACGAACTACTCACAGGACATCATATGGATCATCATCAGAGATGGAATAATGATGTATAACAATCTGAACATAAACAATAATTCAATGGTTCACTCAATAGCATGAACTACAAAGAGTAATCAACACCGAGAAAGTTTCTCCTATGAACTAATGCAAGATTCAACGCAATTGTTACAGCAATATGAAGATGGTGATGAGGGTGCTGATGGTGATGATGATGATGATGATCCCGATGAAGTCCAGCTTGATGGTGGTGTTGATGGCGATGATCTCCCCTCTCCGGGAAGGAATTCCCCCGGCAGAAATCTGTCTGCCGGAGAGATCTTTCTCTCTCGGTGTTTTCCGCCCCGCAGAGGCGGCGGAATCTTTTTGTGGTCGCTCCCCGAGTCTTAGGGTTTCGGGAGGATGATATACGCTAGAGGAGAGAGGCTGGAGTGGGCCAGGGTGGCCACACCACCTCCAGGCGTGGCCTAGGGCTGCCCGCTTCAGGGGGTGGTGTGGGCCCCCTGTGGCCCATCTCCACTGCGTCTTCTGGCATCCTTAGTCTTCTGAAAAAATATGATTTTCCGTATATTTTCCCGGATTTTCTGATCTTCGCGAATTTTGCCTCCAAACAGCACCTTTTCCATCAGAATCCTGATTGCAGCGGTCCATGCTCCAAAGTCATCAACCATGCAAAAACAGATGAAATAACATAAGTATCACCTCCCAATACGAAATATATCAATGAATAATAGTGAATTAAGACATAGAATAGTGATGCAAAATGGACGTATCAACTCCCCCCAAGCTTACACTTCGCTTGTCCCCAAGCGAAACTGAGCTCAATAAACACGGCCTTAGGTTTATGGAGTGAAGAGTCGATAAAAGAATACGGACAAGAAGCATCACATTCATCAAATACATAGATCATAATAGAAGACAACTCACTATTATATAACTCAATTTGTAATAAGTAAAGGAAACACAATAACGATAAATAAAGTGAATCAGAATTGGTAATGGCAAACTTAGCTCTTGGTCGAAGAATAGTTGATAATTTGCTGGAGTTCATAAATAGCTGGTTTTTCAATGATAGCTTTCAAAGTAGTAAACATCAGGATAAGAGCAATGTGCAAAGCAAGGAACATAAGAAACATGATTGAATAAATCAACATATGAATGAAACACAACAACTCAAAATACTTGCTGAGATAGAAGGGAGTACGTTTACTGACTCAACTACAAAGTAAAAGAAAGGCCCTTCAAAGAGGGAAGCAGGGATTGCAAGTCTCATAAAGAGCTCCCAAAAATTATGACACTTACTAGCTTTCAGCTCTCATTGCCCCTATCATAGGCATCTTTAGGTGATTAAGGTTAAAGTGACACAACTAAGAGGATATGCTTGACAAGTTATAAGTTGAAATCTCATGCCCCTTACTTATGAGTACCGATCCTCATGCTACTCAACTTCAGTCACGACCAAGCTCTTGTCATTGTAAATACATGCGTATCATTGAGAAGCGCCAACGGGGTACCCCTTGCACATGACACAGGAGCTATCCCATAATCAAAATGACAAGGCAAGCAGACAGTGAGCATCTCAATGATCTTTTTATTTTCTATTTGCATAGGTTTTTATTGAGGATGCTTCATAGAATGCTCACTATAGTTATGCTGCAAGTTTCCACCATGATTAGGCATGGCTTAGGCTAGCGGCCTAGGCATTTCTCTAACACACATATAAACTCCATGATCTTACAAGTTCCACTTTTATTTCACACCGTCAGGATCCATAAGCAAAAGAACATGATATCAACTAGGTACAGAGTACCAAAAGTGTTGAAAGCGGTCCCCATGATACATGGTTCGGCTAACTTCAACTCATAAAGTGCAAGCATATACGCAACAAAGAAGGACCCAATGGTTCAAGTTTATTAAATGCAAGAAAGTAAAGTGTGCCATCAAGTTCGTGAGAGCTTTAATCACTAATTTTCACATAACAAGTTTAATTTGGGAGGTAGATAAAACAAGAATTTACTTGGAATAGAAATAATGCTACTAGGTAGGTATGGTGGACGCAAATGGCAAAGGTTTTGGTTTTAAGGAGGTGGATGCACGAGAAGAATACCCTCTCAGTATAGGTTTTTGGCTAGCAAGGCTGGGTAGCAAGTATAAGAGTTGAAGGAAACAAACAAACATACAAGTGATAAAGACAAACATGCAATCTTCCTTGGAAGCACAAAAGATCTTAACTAGAGAATACTAAACTTATTAGCAAATCAAGAAAGAAAGATGATGAAATTATTTTTCTTTAAAGGTACCTTTATCTTTTTCATTCAACTCTCAAAAATAGTGTTGCTACTGACCGAGCCAGGTTTGCCAAAACCAACTAAATTAACTCAATGATCCCAAAGTGATACCAATACTAACAACAAGATCAATCATATAACCACGAATTGAAAACTAATATAAGCTATGCAAAAGAGTGAATGATAGAACTTCTCATTAATATTCCATAACGGCAACTCACACCAAGGGATACATATCTAACGAGAGAGGGGACACTTCCATAATCCAAACCATACTACATAATAACTCCTCTATCCATGATATGATTCTACTAAAAAGGTAAAAAGATAGAAGATAGTGATGTCATACCGCGGCACTCCCCCAAGCTTGGAACAAACCAAGGGGATGCCAAACCTGATGACGAATTACTCCTTTGGTGGTGGTGGTATCCTCTCATCTCCGTCCGTCTTCCAAGGTTAAGGCTTCCCATCAACAAAGGACATCGTGGTTTCCAACATCCTGAAACTTGCAGCAGCACTTATGAGTTTAAATCTAGCCTCATACTCACAGTTTTGATTTTGAATGTCATAGAACTGTGCTTGCAGTTTGTTGGTTGTTTGGCAGAGTGAGAGGACTTCGTCTTTGAGTTCAGCAGTCTCCTTTTGGTGCTCGGTGATGAGTTCGGAACAAATCTTATGGATGATATCCACTTCGTGCTCCGCCATCTTCTTGTACCTAAAGACTTCTTGTTCCAATGCTTCCATCCTGTCCTCCAGACTTCCTTCACCTTTAGGGCCTTGAACCTCTTTAAGCCGAACCTCCCCACCTTCGAGCAATAACTCCTTGGGATGAATCTTCAATTCTCTCATGTATGGGTTGATGATATCTTCCAAGGAATCTCCCTTAACTGATCTAGTGGAAGACATTGAGGCTACAAATCTGAGATTTTACCTGGCAGAAACAGATCGAAACAAAAACACGACGAAAACACGATATACAGACCTCGGAGGATCCAAGGGGTTATATATTACGGAGTTTCATATCAAAAGGAAGGTACTGGGTGAAAACGGGTCGGAGGCGGAGTCTGGGGTGGCCTCACCACCTGGTGGCGCGGCCAGGGGTGGGCCCGTGCCACAGGGTGGTGTGGGCTACCCCGGCTCCGGTTCCGTCCCTTTTTCGCTTCGTAACTTTCCTTATCGACTGAAAACTGCAAAAATATAGTTGTATTGTATTTTCGCGGAACTTTTCTTACCAGAACTGTTACCTATTTGAAAACAGACTCTGCAGGTCTCTGAATTTGGTCCTCGATGAATTTCTCCGGAGTTATAACTTGAAAGGCATCAACATCTTCATTATAAGAATCTCCAGAAATATAGTGTTTGAGTCGCTGTCCATTCACTACTTGTGTAATATTATCTTTTAGAGAAGAAATTTGTATTGCTCCTGAACGGTATACTTCTTCAATGATGAAAGTTCCTTCCCATTTTGATAGTAGCTTACCTGCAAAAAATCTGAGACGAGACCTATACAATATAACTTTCTCACCAACATGAAATTCTCTCTTAAGTATTCGCTTGTCATGCCATCTTTTAACTTTTTCCTTAAAGAGCCTAGCATTCTCATAGGCTTCACTCCTCCATTCATCTAAAGAACTTAAGTCAAATAATCTTTTCTCACCAGCAAGCTTACAATCTCTATTTAGTTCTTTCACTACCCAGTAAGCTTTGTGTTCTAATTCTAAGGGTAGGTGGCAAGCTTTCCCATAAACCATTTTATAAGGAGACATTCCCATAGGATTTTTGTAAGCAGTTCTATAAGCCCATAAAGCATCATTCAACTTCTTAGCCCAGTTTTTTCTAGACCTATTAACAGTCTTTTGCAAGATAGATTTAATTTCTCTATTTGATAACTCTACTTGCCCGCTAGTTTGGGGGTGATAAGCTGAAGCAATTCTATGATTAACATCATATTTAGCAAGGGTCTTCCTAAAACCACCATGAATGAAATGAGAACCCCCATCAGTCATGAGATACCTAGGCACCCCAAACCTAGGAAAGATAATATCCTTAAGCATTTTTAGAGAAGTCTCCCCGTCAGCACTCTTTGTAGGAATGTCTTCTACCCACTTAGTAACATAATCAACGGCAACAAGAATATGAGTGTAGCCTTTCGAAGGAGGGAAAGGACCCATAAGGTCAAATCCCCAACAATCAAAAGGTTCAATAACTAGAGAGTAGTTCATAGGCATTTAATTGCGTCTAGAAATATTACCAACATGCTAACATTCATCACAAGATAAAACAAATTTTCTTGCATCTTTAAAAAGGGTAGGCCAGTAGAAACCTGATTGTAGTACCTTTTGTGTAGTTCTATCTCCTGCATGATGTCCTCCATAGGCACTACCATGACATTTACGCAATATCTCCTTTTGTTCATATTCTGGAACACATCTTCGCATAATACCATCCACTCCTTCTTTGTATAAGTGTGGGTCATCCCAAAAATAATGCCTCGAATCATATAAGAACTTTCTTCTTTGCTGAGCTGTAAAAGTTGGAGGCAAATACTTGGAGACAATAAAGTTAGCATAATCAGCATACCAAGGGCTTCCTCGCGAGCTCACCCCTACTGCAACTAACTGTTCATTTGGGAAACTATCATTAACAAGCATAGGGTCAAAAGAGATGTTTTCCAAATGAGATAAATTATCAGCTACAGGGTTTTCAGCACCCTTCCTATCTACTATATGTAGATCAAACTCTTGTAAAAGCAGTACCCATCTAATAAGCCTAGGCTTAGCGTCCTTCTTCGTCATAAGATATTTAATAGCAGCATGATCAGTATGAATGGTTACTTTTGAGTCCACAATATAGGGCCTAAACTTATCATAGGCAGAAACAACAACTAGAAATTCCTTTTCAGTAGTGGCATAATTCCTTTGAGCAGCGTCTAGAGTCTTACTAGCATAATGGATAACGTTTAACTTTTTATCAATATGTTGCCCAAGGACAGCCCCTACAGCAAAATTACTAGCATCACACATTATTTCAAAGGCTAAACTCCAATCAGGTGGTTGAACAATAGGGGCTGTAGCTAAAGCCTTCTTAAGAGTTTCAAAAGCTTCTCTACAATCATCATAAAAAACGAAGGGTACATCTTTTTGAAGAAGATTAGTGAGAGGTTTTGATATCCTAGAGAAGTCTTTAATAAACCTCCTATAGAAACCAGCATGACCAAGGATACTACGAATACCTTTGATGTCTCTTGGACATGGCATCTTCTCAATTGCCTCAACCTTAGCTCTATCAACTTCTATGCCTCTTTCAGAAACTTTATGCCCAAGAACAATCCCTTCATTAACCATGAAGTGGCATTTCTCCTAATTAAGAACAAGATTAGTTTCTTCACATCTCTGCAAAACTTTATCAAGGTTGTGCAGACAATTATCAAAAGAAGTTCCAGAGACAGAAAAGTCATCCATGAACACTTCTACAATTTCCTCACAAAAACCATGAAAGATAGCACACATGCACCTTTGGAAAGTAGCAGGAGCATTACATAAACCAAAAGGCATACATCTATAAGCATAAGTTCCATAAGGGCAAGTAAAAGTAGTTTTTTCTTGATCTTGTTGTTTAACAGCAATTTGAGAGAAACCAGAATAACCATCAAGAAAACAAAAATGGGTCTTTTTAGACAACCTTTCCAACATTTGATCAATAAAAGGAAGCGGGTAGTGATCTTTCTTAGTAACTTTATTGACTTTCCTAAAATCGATGCACATCCTATAGCCTACCACTATTCTTTGAGGAATAAGCTCATCATTATCATTAGGGACAACGGTAATACCTCCCTTTTTAGGAACACAATGAACAGGACTAACCCATTCACTATCAGCAATAGGGTAAATAATACCAGCATCAAGGATTTTCAATACCTCATTCCTTACCACTTCCTTCATCCTAGGATTTAAACGTCGTTGGTGCTCCACTACTGGCTTCACATCTGGTTCTATGTTGATAGAATGCTGACATATAGTAGGTGAAATCCCTTTTAAATCATCCAGAGTATAGCCCATAGCTCCTCGATGTTTCCTCAAAACTTCCAATAACCTTTCTTCTTCCTTCCTTGAAAGTTTAGCGCTAACAATAACATGATATATCTTTTTATCATCAATATAAGCATATTTAAGATCATCAGGGAGAGGTTTTAGATCAAAAACTGGATCCTTTTTAGGTGGCATCGTGGTACCCAAGTCTTCTACAGGCAAGTCGTGCTTAAGCATCATAGGTTGATCACGGAGAATCCTGTCAATCTCATTCCTTTCTTCCATGAAGATTTCACTTTCATGATCTTCCATAAATTGCTGCAAAGCATTGTTAGGAGCAAGAGAAATAGAAGCAAGTTGTTCAACCCTAAAATCCTCATTATGGGTTTCCTCTTCGCAAGGTTCTTTAGCAAATTTCAAAAAATTAAACTCATAAGATTCCCCATCAAACTTAGTCAAGATTTTCTCCCTCTTGCAATCAATAATAGCTCCACAAGTACTCAAGAAAGGTCTACCAAAAATGATAGGGTAGGTTTTACTAGCAGCCGAACGAAGTACTAGAAAATCAGCAGGGTACTTAATCTTACCACAAAGAACTTCCACGTCTCGTACAATACCAATTGGAGAGATGGTCTCTCTATTAGCAAGGTGAATAACCACATCAATCTCTTCCAACTTGCAAGGACTGATTTCATGCATAATTTCTCTGTAAAGCTCATAAGGAATAGCACTGGAACTTGCACCAATATCACATAAACCATAATAGCAATCATCACCAATTCTAACAGAAAGCACAGGAACACTAGCCTTTTTAGTTCTATTGGGATGTGAAACAATATTAGAAGCATCCTCACAAAAGACTATGTGCCCATCTTCTACACTTTTAGTGACAAGGTCTTTCACAATTGCTACCACAGGTTCAATTTTTATTTGTTCATCAGGTTTTACAGTTCTTTTTTCACTTTTGGTGATTACATTAGTTATCATAGGATGGTCCTTTACCTTTTCGGGGAAGGGAATCTTCTTGATATAAGGTTCGGGTAAGATGGGGTCAATAATGCAATACTCAGCACTTCCAATAGGAGCATAGTCAACAATATCTTTGTAAGGTGCATGGTATTTGTTCCATCCCCTTTTTGGAATTTCGATATAGGAAGCAAAAGCTCTAAAGCAATTCGTAATAACTTGCAAATCAAGACCATAAATATTACTAATATTTTGAAAGTCATCGGTTCCCATAAAAGATTCAATGCATTCATAATCATAATTTATACCTGAATTTTCTACCTTTGTCATTCTCCCAAGCTTCAACATTGTCTTGAATACGGTCCAGAAGATCCCATTTAGCTTCTTCTTTCATGCGAGTGAATGATCTAGCACAAGAAGCATCCAATAAATCTTTATCATGTAGAGGGAGCCTTGCATAAAACTTATTGATAATAATATTGTTGGGGAGCTCATGAATGGGACATTTGAGCATTAGTAACTTCAATCTCCCCCAAGCTTGAGCTGTAGTCTCTCCATCAAGAGGCCAAAAGTTGTATATTTGATTCCGATCTTTATGAATCTCACCAGGAGGATAAAACTTTGAATAAAAGAGAGGCACTATTTCCTCCCATTCCAGATCTTGACCATTCTTCAACAGCTTATACCATTCCTCAGCTCTTTCTTTTAGTGATAATGAGAATAACTTCTTCTTAACTTGATTTGTAGTAATACCTGCATACTTGAACAACCCGCATAATTCGTGTATAAAGAGTAAATGATCACCGGGATGGACAGTTCCATCCCTAACATAGTAGTTATCCATAACACGATCAATAATTCTTGTAGGTATTTTGAAAACATCATTCTCAGCAGGTGGTGGTTTATCTACTACCTTAGCAGTGGTAGTAGCATTACCAAATAAGAAACTCAGCGAATTATCCATAACGAAAGTAAAGCAACTAACAGAAGTAAACGATACTCACAGTAGAAGTTTCCTTTACCAGTTCCACTCTCCAATAGCGCTTCACTCCCCGGCAACGGCGCGAGAAAACAGTCTTGATGACCCACAAGTATAGGGGGTGTATCGCAGTATTTTCGATAAGTAAGAGTGTCGAACCCAACGAGGAGCAGAAGGTGCTGGCTAGTGGTATGGATCAGGAATTCTCTGCAAATACTTAGCAAACGGATTTTTAGGGGTTTTTGATAAAGCATGTAAACGAAGTACGAGTAAATAAAAGACAGTAGGAATAAATGCAGCAAGTGGCCCAATCCTTTATGCAGCAAAGGACAAGCCGGTTGTATTACTAAAGATGACCAAACATTCTCGAGGACACATGGGAAGACTGTCAAGTGCTTTCGCTTCATATAGTTGATTAATCTTCTTTAGCTTGCTAAGTGTTGTGTGGGTGAACCTGTGCTAATGTACCAACCTTCCTAGGACTAATACATACTTGTGATTATACCCCTTGCAAACATCCGTAAGTACAAGAAAGTAATTAAGGTAGAAACATAACCACAGCTTTAAACTCTAAGACCCTTACGTCCCTTGTGCAATGGTTTCCTAACGGGGGTTCAGGTTTCTGTCACTCCGGCAACCCCTACGATTAGTAGCCAAATACACAATGCATTCCCCTAGGCCCATATAGGTGAAGTGTCATGTAGTCGACGTTCACATGACACCACTAGAAGAAGTACACCACAACTTAAATAACAATCTATTGAATCTTTCTCAACACAACTCCACTACTAACAACAAGACTTCTCCCATGTCCTCAAGAACAAAACAAACTACTAACAAGACATCATATGGATCATGATCACAGATGGAATAATGATGTATAACAATCTGAACATAAACAATAATTCAATGGTTCACTCAATAGCATCAACTACAAAGAGTAATCAACACCGGGAAAGTTTCCCCTATGAACTAATGCAAGATTCAACGCAATTGTTACAGCAATATGGAGATGGTGATGAGGGTGCTGATGGTGATGATGGTGGTGATGATGATGATGATGATGATCCCGATGAAGTCCAACTTGATGGTGGTGTTGATGGCGATGATCTCCCCTCTCCAGGAAGGAATTCCCTCGGCAGAAATCTATCTGCCGGAGAGATCTTTCTCTCTCGGTGTTTTCCGCCCCGCAGAGGCGGCGGAATCTTTCTATGGCTGCTCCCCGAGTCTTAGGGCTTCGGGAGGATGATATACGCTAGAGGAGAGAGGCTGGAGTGGGCCAGGGTGGCCACACCACCTCCAGGCGCGGCCTAGGGCTGCCCGCGCCAGGGGGTGGTGTGGGCCTCCTGTGGCCCATCTCCACTCCGTCTTCTGGCATCCTTAGTCTTCTGGAAAAATAGGATTTTTCGTATATTTTCCCGGATTTTCTGATCTTCGCGAATTTTGCCTCCAAACAGCACCTTTTCCATCAGAATCCTGAATGCAGCGGTCCATGCTCCAAAAGTCATCAACCATGCAAAAATAGATGAAATAACATAAGTATCACCTCCCAATACGAAATATATCAATGAATAATAGTGAATTAAGACATAGAATAGTGATGCAAAATGGACGTATCACTCTTGCATCTCCTGCCAAGTAGTGGGTGGCAAATAGAACTTTCTCGTTGTCATCAACTCTGGCTACTTCCAAATTGTTCTCCATTGTCTGCAACCAGTCATCAGCATCTAGGGGGTTCTCCGAAGTGCTAAAGATTGGGGGATTGGTATTCTGGAAGTTTTTCAGCTGGGATCCTTGATGATCCTGATTTACATGCCCTTGGTTGTTTTGGGCCATCTGGGCGATCTGCTGCAGTGTTGCTAAGTTGGCCTAGCGCTCTGCCCTGCTTGCTTCACGGTCTGCAACTAACATCTGCATAATCTGCAGCATTGGGTCTTGCGATGAGCTGCTCCCTCCGGGGCTTCCACGAGTCATCTGAAGATTGAGGTAGATAAAGGGGTAAGAGGGAAAGTTTTATGGTTCATGGTTTTGGTTTCAAAGCTAAAACTTTGAGTTTGACTCAGGTTTTCAACTAACTTCATTTCATTCATTCAAACGAGCACACGATACAAACACACACACACCACAACAACAAGGGAAAACAGATGGTTTTAAGAACCATTCTGTAAGCTACGATACATTGGGACCGATACTCCTCAATCTACGATAGTGCTCTAGTGCATCTACTCATCATCGATGAAGTCAGAGTCATCATCGTCGGTGTGGAAGTCCACGGCATCCTCCTCCAGAAAGTCATCATCATTGCTGAGGTAAGAGTCCATATCTCCCTGGATGTCTTCACCTTCCTCTTCTTCCTCCTTTGCTGCAAGTTGAGCTTCTTGCTCCTTGATGGTCTTCTCGAGGTCGACCACCTTCTTGCGAAGACGGTCGATGGTGTTATCCTTCTTTTCGCGCTGGCGGTGAAGAGACTAACGGTCCTTGACAAGCAGTGAGAAAGTCTGGGCCTTCTGGGTGGCAATGGGAAGGTTGTGGTTGGCAAACTCCCTAGCATTGTCCAATTCCTTCTGGCGGTCGTACATCAGGAAGTCAAGGTTCTCCACTTGACGCTTCAACTCCAGATGACTTGGCATCTCCATTGGCATTCCCATGAAGTAACGCCTTGCATAGTGAACAAAGCGGGTTCCTTGGATTTGGTTGACACTCAGGGCACACAGACGTGCGAGAGTTTCATGCATTGCCCTGACTAATCCATCTAGCCAGTTGTTCTCTCTTACGAAGAACTGGATTCTCCTGGACGTTGGTGCTTCTATACTTCCTCAAAGATCAGCGGTGACTAGCCATTGTAAATCTCCTCCTAGGGGTCCAGGAAGTTGAGCTCCAAGAAACTCTGGATGTGGGCATCCCAAGAGCTCAGACAGTGAATCTAGATCCCTCTCGAAGATCAGCTAGCCTCCGTTGCCCAACTGGTAGAACTTGCTGAACTGAGTCTCCATCTACAAGAATTAAGGATGAGGAAGTTAGTGAAGTGATCAAGTGTGTCAATTTTTATGTAGTAATGTAAGAATTGGAGGAACATGAATTTTTGAGAAAGAATGAATTCCCAAGGGTAAGAGAGGAAATAGTTTTCATAAATACTCACTTTGGTTTTGAAATAAGTTTTTGTTCGGACGTCCATTCTAACTAGGGTCTCCTATGGTCAGGATGGCTCTGATACCAACTTGTCAACACCCGGTTTTTTAATCCTAGATGCCTGTTATGTAATACATCGCAATCCCAGGATTACCATTTTTGCGAGACATAACAGATTGGATATCACAGTACCTCATCCATTACAAACCATAATAAGGTCTTACACGAATAAAGGATCTCATGATCCAGTCTTAATACAACAAGCAGCAGAATAAATAATAAGCGTAGCGGTGGGGTCCATCTTCAGTGGCACAGGCAATGCTGACGATGGAAGATAGTCCTAGTTATCATAGTCGTCCTGCTGTCCATCATCTTGGTAGTCTCCTTCATAGTCTGGCCATAGGAATAGCTAGGGACAAAAGCCATGATTACTCTTTAAGTACTCGCAAACTATCACTAACAAGTAAGGTAGTGCTAGTGGGAAAAGCTAACTCCATGTTTATTTGTAAAGTTAAGTTTGAAACCTAAGCTGAGTTTAGAAACAAAGAAAGATAAAATAAAGTTCTAGAATCACTTAAGTTGGGAAGCTAGTGTCATAGTCACAACTCTGTTGTGGTCAAGTCAAGATTCATCATTCATTTCATAAGTCATTTTGAAAACATCTGATAATGGAACAGTATGGCCACTCCAACTGTCCATAACCGCGGACGCGGCTATTCGAATAGTTTGACACTCTGCAGAGGTGGTACACTTTCACCACAAGATTCGATACATCTGTCAGGGATAACCCTGAATCATCATACTTAGTATGCAGATAATCAAACATAACCTTTCCTTTACACACCCTAGTATAAGCACCTCTCCTATGAGTATGGCCTCCCAACCATGACCATCTGTCATCTTGGGCACTGCATAGGGGACAACATTGAGAGGTAGCCTCAGCTCAAACCTCTTCCTCTCGACGACGAACTCGTCACCGGCGAGACCGAACCCTAAACGGATGGTGGGGGTCTACTGGGGACGTACCAGGGCTCCAGCTAGTGCGGCGAGGCGGGCGATCGAACTGGACGGTGACGGCGGGCTCAGGCGAGGTCGCGGTAGGGGCTGAGGTGGACGGAATCGACGATAGCGTCTCCTCCTCTGCTGTGACTGCCTCCGGTGAAATTCCGGCGGCCTGCTACTCGAGCTACTCCGGCGAGAGGTGGGGAAGGACTAGGGGTGAGAGGGGAGTGTGAGGTTGTGAGGAATTCGTGCTGGGAAGGCCTTCTTATATAGACGCGACGAGGCGGTAGTGCGGCATGGGCAGGCGTCTCCTGCGAAGGCGGTACAGGGGGCTACCGGCGTGGGCGAGGTAGGCGGATAGTGCACGGTTCCCTGGTGGTGCTCTACGGCTTAATGGCGATGCTAGGGGCGGTGGATTGTGGTCGGGAGCGTCGCGCGCTCTGGGAGACAGAGGCGGTGCTTGACGGCGATCATGGCGACTGTGGGTCGCGCAGCGATGCACGGCTGTGTCTGGTGGGTTGCTAGGGTCGAGGCAGAGCAGCGTGCGCGGTATGGGGTCAAGGCGCGGTCTGCTGCGTGCTGGCGGCAATCGCGCTCTGGCGCGCTCTGGCTGCACGCAGAGAGAAAGGGCGGTGAGGCTGGGGAGTGGTCCAGGGGCTAGGGTTGATCGAGGGGTGGACCGTGGGCGGCGGTGAGGTCCCGCCGTACTTCCTGGAGCGGCGGACAGGGGCTGGCGGTCTGCTGTGGTGTTGGCAAGGTTGGCCAGCGAGCATGGCGTCGGGGCGGCATGGCACTGTTGCCCTAGGCCATTGGGTAGGTCTTTGATGGCTTGGTTGGGTCTGGGGGAGACAAGGGACTTGAACTGGGTTCAAATGGCTCGACCAAATTTGACCAAAAACAGTATAAGTTAGGCCATTTTGATTCTGCCTGCCAGGTGTTCGACACAATGGCCGCATGAACAAAATATTTGAATTTTGAGCTAATTTTTGGTGGAGTGATGTATCTTATGCTTGAGGATCTAGGTTTGCTTGGGATTTTGAAATGGAGTTCATTTGAGTGGGTTTCGAATTAGTGTGATCTATACATATGAACTACATTCAATTTTCAATTGTCATTTAAATTTAGTGTTTGAATGTTTTTGGGATGAAACAAAGTGGGCCTTGGTACTTAACTACTTGTACTAGCAAGAGGTGCAAAGAACCACAATTATTTCTGTTAAGATTTGAGTTTTAGGAATAGCCAAAGTAGGCTAGGTGATTAAAATGGCAAAAGTGACCATTTGCTTATTTTATTCTTTTTGATTTGTTTTTCTTTGGGATTTGCTTGGGGATAATCTAGATGATGTTTAATTCACCTTAGAATCATTTTACAACCAATGGATCACTCAAACATGGCAATTCAAAACAACTCCTAATTTAAATGCACACACATATGAATGCTTAATGATTTTAAATGGAAAAGTTTTTGTTAACCCTAAATTGGATAGATTTGATCTTGATTAACCTTGGATTAAGTTTTGGGATGTTACAGTTATGAACAAACATCACACACGATTCTATTGGGATGGCATGGCCCTAAACGCAAATATGATTGAGTGTGTTGGCGGTGATGTGTAAACCAAAAATCCTTGGGAGGTTTGGGGATCATGGATAGGAAGATCATGAATGTGTGAATCATGGACAAATGGTTTGAAAGCTCTACTCGAGGGAGCATGGTCTCTAGGCAAACATGACTAGGAGCAAGCACCTTAGGAATAAGGACTTGTTGGTGGATTTCCATCTCCCAAGATCTTCGTTCTGGAACACGATTCAAAATATGAAAAACTTGTTTTGTTTGGGAGCAAAGCATAAAGCTGAGAATGGTTCATCCACGAGGTTGTGGATGGGGTTGTGGCAGGGGTCGGGGGCCCTCAAAGACATATTCCAAACTCTGTTTGCCATCACCTATGATCTGAAGGCCTCTGTCACACAGCCCTCGCACACGGATGGGTGGAAATCCCCTTTCAATGTGATTTTAGCTTTTTTGAACGAGTTGAGTGGAGAAACCTCATGCGCTAACTCGAGGGGGTTACTCTCTCGAAGGTATCATATCAAATCTTGTGGGATCTAGACCTTCAGGAAAGTTCTCAAAATCTATGCTAGGGAACCCCTCGTATGCACTTTAGAAACCTTTGGAAGATCAAGGTCCCTCTCAAGATCAGGGTGTTCGTATGGTAGTTGGTTAGGAAGTGTCTCCCCTCAAATGATAACATAAGGCTTATACACGAGATCTCGACGGGGCGTTGTGCTTTTTGTAATGAGTAAGAGGATACGAATCACATTTTCTTGTCTTGCACACTAGCAAAATTTATGTGGAGCGCAGTTAGGGAACTACAGGGATGCTTCTGGAACCCCTTATGTTTTGCCGACATGTATAGGCTCTTGCACATTTACGCAGGCCAACTAAAACAAGTCTATTGGATCTATTGTGCGGCCATTTGCTGGATGTTGTGGAAAGATATGAATATATTCACTATATATGGGAAATTTTCGGATCAATCGGCTGATGGCCTATACAGATTGTCTATGTATCTGCATATGTGGAAGCCAGTGGCTATAAGACAAGACTACGAGGCTTTGGAGATGACGACTGGAAGGATTTGCTCGCTCCACGCTACTGTTAGGGATGGTGCTTGCACTCTCCTGCCTTTAACTTTCCGTAGTGTGTGTCTTTTGTGTGGGTATAGGAGTGGACACTTGAAGCTCTGAACTGGTTTCATTAGGGTTGGAGACCTCTCTGTTGTATGAATCTTATTGTATTGTTGTGCTGGTTTGGCTTCATGAATTTAAAACCGATCTCTTCTCGAGCCTATGGTCTAATAAAACAAAACTACCTACCACTTCTAACTAGAGATTTTGGAAGAACAAAACCTGAACAGTGCTAGGCGGTCGGCAGATCCGGAAGAGAAAACGGCTCCTCTCTCTTGTCCAATCGCCAAATTTTCTTAAAATGCAAAATCTTTGGTGTCTGATCCATGTGTTATATCCTCATACACATAGTTGCACCGTCGCGACTTTCCTTCCCATGGTGGCGAGACAAAGAGTACAAAAGGACTACACAACAATGTAAAAAACATCGATGCCATAGAAGTAATTTGAATGCAAATTTCCATTTTTTGCGACAAAAATTCCTATTAAATGTAGCAAATACCCATATTGTTGCACAAAATCCTCATGAAAAAGTGAAAACATGGGATACCTACTTTTGCATTGCCTCACAAAACATTGTCCACAGTCAGAATCACTATATCATCTCGCCATGTGTTCATAGTAGAATACATGCGAGGCTACAACAATTGAAAAACATCCAAGCAAATCGAAATCCCGATTTCTTCAAGATTTTGCCATGTGTCGTGTGCGTGGAAGAGGGTCCAACGATTGGGAGCATATGACCCATTCGTATAGGAATTGTAACTGGCACATTCGCACTCGCTACGCCAATTCTTCTTTGTTTGGAAAATGTGACAATGCTTACCCCTAAGCATCATAACTCGGTGCAATTTATGCACTAGCGGGGTTTTGGGTAGGATAAAATCGTGTGTAGAAGGTTTTGGACAATCTATTAAAATACAAGCATGTTACCATATGAAGTATACACGTGTAAATTATATTTACAAACTATGAGATACTTTGCAAACATGAAAGTAATGCGATACTACCTTTTTGAGCATTTAATAAGTGACGATAGTTTTAAGAGAGTGTGTTTGGATTTTTTTTTGGGTTGTTTTGATCATTTGTGTACCTCACATTTAAAGTGAAATTACACCAAAATTGTGATCGAAACAAATAAAAAATGTGTTAAATTTCAAATACAACAAAAGGATGTGCAATCGCAAAATATAAGTGCAATTTCACCCAAAGAAGTGCAATCTCGCAAAAGTGTGATCGCAACCAATATACAACAAAAAAATAAAACAAAACAAGTTGGATATTTTTATTTCAAGATTTTTCGGAAAGAAACAGAAGAGTTGTTTATGGTACAAAAACTGGCATATGAGGAATAACACAGCTTGAGAGGACATATGAGCCCAATATAAATATGCAGATAAAAGTAAGCAACCCCTCCCCCTTTCCCAACAACAACCGGAAAATCTCTCAGAAAAAAACCCAGAAAAGGACTACATCAACGAGTATTTCAATCTCGAAATTTTTTAAATCTTAGAAGGAATTCCTAAATCGAATCCTTTTAAGCTTTACTTTTTTATTTGATCCACTAGGCGATTCGACCGCTACATTTAATACTCCATCTTTCTCTACTTTTTTGATAAAGAAAATATGTTAATACCAAGAAAGTATCGATTGTCTTGCTATACTCCTATCAGGTAATGATCGACGACGCCAATTTTTCTACTTTGACTACATCGAGTCCGACATGGTTGGTGGTATCCTTTTTGCAAGTTTTATCCGTAGTGCTGGCCGCCGTGACGAAGCTTCGGAGGCTTCTCTCCGCGGGCCCATCAGAAGCCATTGCCTCTCGCGCCATCTCTTTCAGAGCTTCCACTTTTTCCCTGATCTCGAGGGCCCTCGCGCCAGCACCCATGACCAGCTCCACGCACCTCGCGAGCTCCGCCCCGGTTAAGACGCCCTCGCCGTTGCGCTCTCCTCTGTCGCCGGCAGTCCACTCCTCTATCAACAACGCGTTTGTCGGCTGGTCCAACATGCTCGGCGCGGCGACGACCGGCATGCCCAGGGCCACGGCCTCCAGCGTCGAGTTCCAGCCGCAGTGCGTGACGAAGCATCCCACGGACGAGTGCGCCAGGACCTCCGGCTGGTCGCACCACTCCACCACCATAGCCTTCCCTTCCAGCACGACGTCGTCAAAGCAGCTGCTCACGTCCTCCTGCCGGCCGTCCTTGCGCACGACGAGCAGGTACGGCCGGCCGCACTGCCGCAGCCCGTGCACGATCTCCTCCATCTGCTGCTTGCTGTACGTCCATATGCTGCCGAACGAGACGTACACCACCGACATCTTCGGCTGAGCCCCGAGCCACTCCATGTACCTCTTCTTGTCGGCACCGGCGTGGTCGAACAGGTGGATCCGCGCCTCGGCCAAGGACCTCGTCACGGGTCCGACGGCGAACACGTCCAGGTGCTGCCTCATGGCCGCGAGTGCCGCCGGCTCTAGCTTGTCGAAAGTGTTAACGAGGAACTTGGCACTCTGTCCCTGCGCGTCCATGAACTCGAACAATTCACGGAACATGTCGTTGACGACCTCGGCCACCTCGCCGCCGGTGGTGGCGACGAGGAACGACGGGAAATCGCGGATCCGGAGAGGCTGGAACAGCCCTGGCAGGGTCACCTCGTACGCGGGGTCGGCGGCGTGGGACGCGATCAGCTCGCCGTAGCCGTGGAAGTAGTGGTAGTACGCGGCGAGGACGGTGGCTGGCTGGATCCAGAACACGGCGATGGGGATGGCATGCTCCCGTGCGACGTCCAGTGCATAGGGGAGCACAAGGCTGCACACGACGCACGTAACGGGCTGGCCGCGTGCGGCGAGGCGCGCGACGATGGCGGACAGGCTCTCGAAGCTCGCGCGACGGCGCGCCCTCCCATCGGCGTCCTTAGCGTTGGTGCCGTCGTCGACGCCGTCGGAGTAGGGGGCGTAGGAGATGACACCGTCCGTGGCATCTTCGTCCTCCAACACACCGCTGTCTGACGAAGGGAACATGCGCCGGTAGGTGAACAACGGGACCGAGAGCGTGGCGAGGACGGGGCCAGAGCCGTCTGCATCGTGGAGCTGCACGAGGCTGCGCGCGAGGACGCGACACGGGTTGAGGTGGCTCTGGGTGCGCACGGCGTTGCTACGGCCGTGAGGAGGGTGCGGCAGGCGTTCCATTTCGGCCATGACAAGATGGATCGTGTAGTTCGTGTTTGTGTTTGTGTGTCTCGCTAGTACTCCGTAGCTCCTAGTCATAAATAGAAGCGTGAGAAATTGAGGAGTCAACGACCGCGAACGAGTGTGCTTGAATAATCAAGCCACCAGTTCGCTGGATTTCTCGTATCTAGCTAACATATGTGAGGCCAGCGCTGATATTATAGAATCTTTTTTTAATAGGGGAACTGCGTTCATTATTCAAATCTCAGCACCATCCGAGTCCAGCCCGTTCAGAATACAAATCGGTGGTACCGCAAATCACGTCTTACTGAGCCTAGCATCGCAGCCCCACTACAGGAATGGCACGCTACATCCAGGCCAAAAAGCCGTCGGCGTAGGCAAAAATGCCCTCGGCGTATGCTACGCCGACGGCTGTGCTCGGCGTAGCCTCCTCGGCAAAGCTCTTCCTCGGCGGAGGCACTTTTGCCCGTCGGCGTAGCTCTAGTCGTCGGCGTATGCTACGCCGACGGCTTTGCCCTCGGCATAGCCCCGTCGGCATAATAACGGCAAGTTATAAAAAAACCAAAAAAAATCCATTTTTTTTTTTATTTTTTTTTTAACTTTTCAAAATCTTTGAATTGTTTGAATCGTTAATGTCTCACGTGGAACATTTTTAACACTAATTATAGTTAATCTTTACTCAAATTGTAGTCTTGAACAAACTTCCCGCTCGGTCACCTATCCTAGCACTACTCCGGCTCCAGCACGCTTAACTTCTCAGTTCCTTCCAAATCAGCTTCCGCGAAGCAATTTGTACCTAGTTGTCAATACTATAATATCAATCTTATTAACTCTTATATCATTATGTCACATGTTTTTATTTTTTGAAACTACAAACACTTATTTAAGTAAACAACAATGAATAAGTAAAAATATTATTGATTCAAATAAAAATACTATTGAATTCAAATAAAAATATAATAATTTTACTTTTTTATATTTTCTATTTAATATGGAATAATTAATATCTTTAAATCCGTAAATCAGAATTTGATAAATAATATGTCTAAATTGATCAGAAAAATAAAAGGAATCTAAATATGATATTCATATCAACTTGTCACAAACACCCCGTTTTTGAATTAGCTATTTGGTGGTTGCTTCACAAAATCCTCCTTTTTTGCGCTCGAAAAATGGAAAATGGCTTTTTGGTGCGACGAAAAGGAAAACTTCCTACTACAATATTGTTCGTCATCCCATGATGCACATATATGCAAAATATGGACACATTATCTCAAACTATGTCTTGATTCTAGCCATAACATTGGTCATTTGACCCGAAAGCCAAGAAACCTCAAATGAGATAGGTCATTTTGTGAAGCTTTTTTCAGACATAATCAATATAGCAGGTTTGATATTTTTCCTTGTAACTAAGTCACATAATATGACATCACGTGAAGATTTTGCATTGTTTCGATCGTTTTTGAATTTTTTATGCCCGTTTTAAACTATCGTCAAACTTTCTCGAACGACGGGCATGAAGATTCTTAGCTCGGGACCGAGCCTCACTAAACTTGCTTTGGATCTTTGATAAAATAGCATATTGTGAACCTAAAAATAATTTTTGTAAAAAAACATGAGCATCGGATCATGTACCTGTAGTTCATATCTGATCCACTTCCTATCGATTCGGCAGGAATTTGTCTTTTTCATCAGGGGTGGACGGAAAGGTTTCAAATCCTCCTGTTGGGACATTTTACATATAAGGTGGTCTAGTATTTTTTTAAATGTGGTGGTAGCATTTTGAATTAGCCATTTGGTGGCTGCTTCACAAAACTCCCCCATTTTTATGCTCGGAAAATGGAAAATGACTTTTTGGTACGACGAAAATGAAAACATCTTCCTGCAACATTGTTTGATATCCCATGATGCACATATATGCACAATATGGACATATTATCACAAACTATGTCTTGATTCTAGCCATAACATTGGTCATTTGACCTGAAAGCCAAGAAACCTCGAATGAGATAGGTCATTTTGTGAAGGATTTTTTCAGACATAATCAATATAGCAGGTTTGATATTTTTTCTTGTAACTAAGTCACATAATATGACACCACGTGAAGGTTTCGCATTGTTTGGATCGTTTTTGAATTTTTTATGTCCGTTTTAAACTATCGTCAAACTTTCTCGAACGACGAGCATGAAGATTCTTAGCTCGGGGCCGAGCCTCACTAAACTTGCTTTGGATCTTTGATAAAATAGCATATTGTGAATCTAAAAATGATTTTTGTAAAAAAACATGAGCATCGGATCATGTACCTGTAGTTCATATCTGACCCACTTCCTACCGATTCAGCAGGAATTTGTCTTTTTCACCAGGGGTGGACGGAAAGATTTCAGATCTCCCTGTTGGGACATTGTCCATATAAGGTGTTAAAGTATTTTTGTAAAATATGATGATAGCATTTTGAATTAGCCATTTGGTGGTTGCTTCACAAAACTCCCCCATTTTTGTGCTCGAAAAATGGAAAATGCCTTTTTGGTGCGACGACAATGAAAACTTCCTCCTGTAATATTGTTCGACATCCTATGATGCACATGTATGAACAATATGGGCACATTATCACAAACTATGCCTTGATTCTAGCCATACCATTGGTTATTTTATCCGAAAGCCAAGAAACCTCGAATGAGATAGGTCATTTTGTGAATGATTTTTTCAGACATAATCAATATAGCAGGTTTGATATTTTTCCTTATAACTATGTCACACAATATGATACCATACGAAGGTTTCGCATTGTTTAGATCGTTTTTGAATTTCTTATGTCCGTTTTAAACTATATATAATATTTTATGTTTCACTTAATTTTTTTACAAATATGTAATATTTGAGTGTAGATAGATAGATCTTATTTTTCTGCAAATTTTGATATATTATTTGTATTTTTCCGAATTATAATGATTTAGTTATGATTTTTTAAAGTTTAATGAGATAAAAGGAAAAATAACTACGCCGAGGGCAGCCGTCGGCGTAGCATAGGATACGTCGAGGGCATTTCTACGCCGACGGCTGCTTGGCGGGACTGGCCTGGTCATGGTCTACGTCGACGGCCCCGATGTTTGGCCGTCGGCGTATTCATCCATTCCTGTAGTGCCCTCTTTAAAAATATGCGCAACACCATTAGCCGAGCGTCGCACTTGCACCCATCTGACTTGAAAGTCCTGAAAAGTTCACAGATCCTGTTTGATCTCCTCCACCGATTGTCCATGAACCGACCTGTCCAGCATCTCTTTAAAGGGATTTGTAGCATAGAAAACAAAAACAAATTCTACGCATATGCGGAATAAATTCCAAGAACCATCTATAAGATGTATGCAACGAGAGGGAATTTGGAATTATATACCCTTGTAGATTCCAAAGCGTTACGATCTTAGATCGTTGGTGGTGAAGAATTCTCGCGTCGGATCAATCCGATGTAGACTCCTCTTCCTCGGTCCAAGTGTCGCACGAGCGGCACCTCCGCGGTATCCACACGTACGGCCCGACACCGACTCCCCCTTCTCGATCCAGCAAGGTTAGATGGAGTGGTTTATGAGAATCCGACAGCACAACGGCGTGCGAACGGATGTATGGTGGAAATTTTGCAGGGCTTCGCCAAGCGCCTGCGAAAGTGCAAGAATAGACAAAAGAACTACAGGCAAACTGGAAAGAAAAAGAGACTTCGCCTGCCGGCCAGACCATTTCCAGACGCCTCGTCGCCTGCTCTATTTATAGGCAGATGGCCGAGCATTGCTCATACGTGTGCGTTTCAAGTTGAAACACTCCAGCGATCAATTCCATTAATTGTGCCAGGAAACGCATGTGTCAGGTAACATACAATCGATCAAATCAATTTGTTGAACGTTATATGCTCAAGCCACCACGTGAAGGCCCAATGGCACTAGGCCGAATGGCCCTTTCTTTTCTACCCCTTTTTCTTTTCTTTTCTTTGTCTTCTTTTGCCCCACACGTTGCCCTCACATGGGGCCAATCAAATTGGCCCATTTAAGCTATTATCTTGTGGGCTAATTTTATCTTATATTTATTTCCATTAAATAAATATATATTTATCAATATTTATTAATTTAGTTAATTAATAAATCATTGACATTCTTCCCGGAACAATTCTGTATATCCAAATCAAAATTCGATATCACCATATATAATTCCCACTAAACCCTAGCGATACCGAACGTTAAGTATGTAACCCGACGGGTTCGTAAATAAGCGGACATGGTCGAGACACTTCTTGGACCAATAACCAATAGCGGCACCATGGATGTCCATAATGGCTCCCACAAATTCTATGAAAAACTATCCAGTATTTTATTTTTTTGTCTCGTGATATTTTACTTGTCCGAGATTCGATCGTCGGTATCTCCATACCTAGTTCAATCTCGTTACCTGCAAGTCTCTTTACTCGTTCCATAATATTATTTCCTGTGACTAACTTTCTTAGTCACATGCTTGCAAGCAACTTTGGATATATTACTACCGAGAGGGCCCAGAGATATCTCTCCGTCACAGGGAGTGACAAATTCCAGTCTTGATTCATGCAACTAACAAGCACTGTTCGAGATACATGAAAAACACCTTTATAATCACCCTGTCACAAAGCGACGTTTGATGTTCCCAAGGTATTCTTTTGGACTTATTAGATTACGTGATCTCATGGTCTTAGGAATTGGAAACCAAATAATATGAGGATTGGCAATTGGAACTTAGTGACACGATCAAATTTATATTCTTTATTTAGGTCTATCCATCACATGACCTCATTATTAATCAACATCACATGTTCATGGTTAGGAATCCATAACCATCATTTAATCAATGAGCTAGTTAAGTAGAGGCTCACTAGGGACAAGGTGTTGTTCATATTCCACACATGTATTATGATTCCGCTTAATGTAATTGTAGCATGGATAATAAACATTTATCACGAACAATGAAATATCAATAATAAATATTTTATTATTGCCTTTAGGGCATATTTTCAACAGTCTCCCACTTGCACTAGAGTCAATAATCTAGTTTACACTTGGTAACAATCTAACACCCATAGCCTCGTGGTGCTGATCATGTTTTGCTCGTGGAAGAGGCTTAGTCAACGGATCCGCGACATTTAGGTCCGTGTGTACTTTGCAAATCTTTATGTCACCTTCTTTGACATACTCACGAATAGTGTGAAAACGACGCTTGATATGCTTGGATTTCTGGTGAGATCTCGGCTCTTTGGCATTGGCAATGGCACCAGTGTTGTCACAATAGATAGCCATAGGATCCAACGCACTCGGAACCACACCAAGTTCGGATATGAACTCCTTCATCCAAACTCCTTCCTGAGCAGCTTCGGAAGCCGCCACGTATTCCGCTTCAGTTGTAGATGCAACAATGACGCTCTGCTTGGAGCTCCTCCAGCTTACAGCTCCTCCATTAAAAATAAACACGTATCCAGATTGAGACTTAGAGTCATCCGGATCGGTGTTGAAACTAGCATCGACGTAATCTTTTACGACAAGCTCTTCATCATCGCCATAGACAAGAAACATATCCTTAGTTCTTTTCAGATACTTCAGGATGTTCTTAACCGATGTCCAGTATTCCACTCCTGGATCACTTTGGTACCTGCTAGTCAAACTAATATCATGGCACACATATGGTCTAGTACACGGCATGGCATACATGATAGAGCCTATGGATGAAGCATAGGGAACACTATTCATCTTTTCTCTTTCTTCTACCGTAGCTAGACATTGAGTCTTACTCAACGTCTTACCTTGTAACATGGGCAAGAACCCTTTCTTTGCATCTTCCATTCTGAACATTTTCAGAACTTTATCAAGGTATGTACTTTGAGTCAAACCTATTAAGCGTCTTGATCTATCTCTATAGATTTTGATGCCTAATATGTACGCTGCTTCACCAAGGTCTTTTATTGAAAAACTTTTATTCAAATAAGCCTTAACACTTTCAAGTAGTTCTATGTCATTTCCAATCAATAATATGTCATCCACATATAGTATTAGAAATGCAACAGAGCTCCCACTCACTTTCTTGTAAATACAAGCTTCTCCGAAAGTTTGGATAAATCCAAACCCTTTGATCACCTCATCAAAGCGGAGATTCCAACTCCGAGATGCTTGCTTCAGCCCATAAATAGAACGCTGAAGTTTGCATACCTTATTAGCATCATTAGGATCGACAAAACCTTTGGGTTGCACCATGTAAAACTCTTCCTCAATGTTACCATTAAGGAACGCAGTTTTGACATCCATCTGCCAAATTTCATAATCGAAAAATGCAGCAATTGCTAATAAAATCCGAACAGAATTTAGCATCGCTACCGGTGAGTAAGTCTCATCGTAGTCAACTCCTTGAATTTGCCGAAAACCTTTTGCGACAAGTCGAGCTTTATAGATGGCAACATTACCATCAGCGTCTATTTTTCTTTTAAAGATCCATTTTTTCTCAACAGCCTTGCGATTATTGGGTAAGTCTACCAAAGTCCATACTTGGTTTTCATACATAGACCCCATTTCGGATTTCATGGCTTCTAACCATTTATTGGAATCTGGGCTCAACATCGCTTCCTCATAGGTCGTAGGTTCATCATCATTGTCTAACAACATGATATTCACAACGTAGTCACCGTGTCATTCTGGAGCAGCACGCGACCTAGTCGACCTACGAACTTCGGTATGAGCATTCTTCGAAGTTTCATGATCATTATCATTTGCTTCCTCTCTAGTAGGTGTAGGCGCCACATCAGGAACAACTTCCGGTGCTGCGCTACTTTCTACTTCGAGAGCAGGTTCGACAACCTCGTCTAGCTCTACCTTCCTCCCACTCACTCCTTTCGAGAGAAACTCCTTCTCTAGAAAGGTTCTGTTCTTTGCGACAAACACTTTGCCATCGGATCTATGATAGAAGGTGTATCCAATAGTTTTCTTAGGGTATCATATGAAGACCTATTTTTCCAATTTGGGTTCGAGTTTATCAGGCTGTAGCCTTTTGACACAAATGTCGCATCCCCAAACTTTAAGACATGACAACTTAGGTTTATTGGCAAACCATAATTCATACGGTGTCGTTTCAACGGATTTAGATGGTGCCCTATTTAAAGTGAATGCAGCTGTCTCTAATGCATAACCCCAAAATGACAGTGACAAATCTGTAAGAGACATCATAGAGCGCACCATATCTAATAAAGTGCGATTACGACGTTCAGACACACCATTACGCTGCGGTATTCCAGGTGGCGTGAGTTGTGAAACGGTTACACATTTCTTCAAATGCATACCAAACTCGAAACTCAAATACTCGCCTCCACAATCAGATCGCAGAAACTTGATTTTCTTGTTGCGATGATTCTCTACTTCATTCTAAAATTCTTTAAACTTTTCAAATGTTTCAGACTTGTGTTTCATTAAGTAAATATACCCATATCTACTCAAATCATCTGTAAAGGTAAGAAAATAACGATATCCACCGCGTGTCGAAGTACTCATTGGACCACATACATCGGTATGTATTATTTCCAATAAGTGACTTGCCCTCTCCATTGTACCGGAGAACGGAGTTCTGGTCATCTTACCCATAAGGCATGGTTCACACATATCAAATGATTCGAAATCAAGTGACTCAAGAAGTCCATCGTTATGGACTTTCTTCATACACTTTACACCAATATGACCCAAACGGCAGTGCCACAAGTATGTGGTATTATCATCATTCAACTTGCATCTTTTGGCATTAACATTATAAACATGTGTATTACTACTATCGAGATTTAATAGAAATAAACCATTCACATCTGATGCATGACCATAAAAGATATTATTCATATAGAAAGAACAACCTTTGTTCTTAGACTTAAATGAATAACTGTCTCGCAATAAACATGATCTAGATATAATGTTCATGCTCAACACAGGCACTAAATAACAATTATTGAGGTTTAAAACTAATCCCGAAGGTAGATCTAGAGGGAGCATGCCGACGGCGATCACATCAACTCTTGATCCATTCCCCACGCGCATCGTCACCTCATACTTAGCTAGGCGTCGTCTATTCTATAACCCCTGTTTCGAGTTATAAATATTAGCAACTGAACCGGTATCAAATACCCAGGCGCTACTATGAGCACTAGTAAGGCACACATCAATAACATGTATATCACATATACCTTTGTTAACGTTGCCAGCCTTCTTATCTGCCAAGTATTTTGGGCAGTTGCGCTTCTAGTGACCTTCACCCTTGCAGTAGAAGCACATAGTGTCCGGCTTAGGTCCAGCCTTGGGCTTCTTTGAAGGATTGGCAACAGATTTGCCACGCTTCTTAGAGCTTCCCTTCTTTCCCTTAGCCTTCTTGAAACTTGTGGTCTTCTTGACCATCAACACTTGATGGTCTCTCTTGATGTCCACCTCCACGGTTTTCAACATTACGGAGAGTTCTGTGAGCGACTTGTTTGCACCACCCATGTTGTAATTCAGCACAAAACCTTTGTATCTTGGTGGCAGTGATTGTAGAACTCTATCCGTCGTGAGTTCCTTTGGAATCTTGCATTCCAATTCCTCAAGGCGTTGAACATAGCCCGTCATCTTAATAACGTGCGCGCTCACAGAGCTGTGCTCATCCATCTTAGCAGAGAAGAACTTGTCGGAAATCTCATATCGTTCAATACGAGATTGGGTCTCAAACATAGCTTTGAGTTCCGCTGCCATCTCATGGGCATCCGTGAGTTCAAAACGCTTCTGGAGTTCAGGCTCCAATGATTGGAGCAATGCGCACCTCACAAGCATGTAGTCATCATAGTGTGTCTCATACACGTTGCGCTCATCCTGAGTCGCAGTATCAGCAGGGGGGTCACCTAGCGGACTTTCTAGCACATAGGACTTCTTCATGCCAGCAAGGATAATCCTCGCATTTCGGTGCCAGTTGGTGAAGTTTGACCCATTGCCTTTTAGTTTTTCTTTGTCTAGGAATGCGTTGAAGTTGAAGGAAGCTAAAGCCTTAGACATCTACAACAAATATTTGCAAGTTTAGACTATGTTTATGATAATTAGTTCAAGTTAATCAGTTATTAAATGAACTCCCACTAAACTCAACATTCCTCAAGTTGCTTAGTGACACGTGATCCAAATTCACTAAACCAAGTCCGATCATCACGTGAGTTGGTGTAGTTTCAAAGGTGGACATCAGCATGTTGATCATATCATCCATATGACTCATGTTTGACCTTTTGGTCCGATGTGTTCTGAGGCCATGTCTGTACATGCTAGGCTCGTCAAGCTAACCATAGTGTTCCGCGTGTGCAACATGACTTACACCCGTTGTATGTGAACGTAGAATCTATCACACCCGATCATCACGTGATGCTTCAAAACGACGAACTTTCGCAATAGTGCTTACTATGGGAGAACACTTTTATCTTGATATTTTAGTGTGAAGAATCATCTTATAATGCTACCGTCATGATCTAATCAAGCAAAATAAGATACATAAAAGGATAAACATCTCATGCAATTTATAATGTGACATGGTATAGTCTTTTTCTTCTTGTGTTTTTGATTTCCATCTCAAAGCACGACATGATCTCCATCATCACTGGCACGACGCCGAGGTCATGGGCGCCATGAGCATAGTTTCTTACACCAACTATTGCTTCTACATCTATTGCTACTCTAGCGATAAAGTAAACCAATTATATGACGTTTAAACATTGACACGCAGACCATACAGTAAATAAAGACAACCATATGGCTCCTGCCGGTTGTCAAACTCATCGACATGCAAATCGTGAAAATATTACAAAATATGATCATCTCATACATCAAATATATCACATCATATTTTGTCCATATCACATCACATGCCCCTGCGAAAACAAGTTAGATGTCCTCTACTTTGTTGTTGTAAATTTTACGTGGTTTTGGGGCTGCACTTAGGAAGAACCGTTCTTACTTACGCATAAACCACAATATTGATAAACATGTTGTCTCTATTACACCCTTTCAGGCCCTCCATTGTAAAAGCAATATTCACTATAGTAGGAGATACTGACACCCACAAACCACTTATGCAAAACAAGTTGCATGTCAAGCGTGTAACCGGTCTCGCGTAAGAGTATGTGTAAGGTTGGTTTCGGGCCGCTTCATCCTACTATGCCGCAATATTAACTAGTACACATGAGAGGGTAACAACATGATCATCAACGCCCACAAAAACATTGTGTTCTACTCGTACCATACATCTACGCATAGATCTAGGCTCGGATACCACTGAAGGGATTCGTAGCATAGAAGAAAAAAAATTCCTACGCATATGCGGAATAAATCCCAAGAACCATCTATAAGATGTAGGCAACAAGAGGGGATTTGTAATTATATACCCTTGTAGATTCCAAAGCGTTACGATCTTAGATCGTTCGTGGTGAAGAATTCCCGCGCCAGATCAATCTGATGTAGACTCCTCTTCCTCAGTCCAAGTGCCACACGAACGGCACCTCCGCGGTATCCACACGTACGTCCCGACACCGACTCCTCCTTCTTGATCCAGCAAGGTTAGATGGTGTGGTTTATGAGAATCCGACAGCACAATGGCGTGCGAACAGATGTATGGTGGAAATTTTGTAGGGCTTCACCAAGCGCCTGCGAAAGTGGAAGAATAGACAAAAGAATTACAGGCAAACTGGGAAGAAAAAGAGACTCAGCCTGCTGGCCAGACCATTTCCAGACACCTCGTCGCCTGCTCTATTTATATGTAGATAGCCGAGTGTTGCTCATACGTGTGCGTTTCAAGTTGAAACACTCCAGTGATCAATTCCATTAATTGTGCCAGGAAACACATGTGCCAGATAACATACAATCGATCAAATCAATTTGTTAAACGTTACATGCTCAAGCCACCACGTGAAGGCCCAATGGCACTAGGCCGAATGGTCCTTTCTTTTCTACCCCTTTTTCTTTTCTTTTCTTGGCCTTATTTTGCCCCACACGTTGCCCTCACATGGGGCCAATCAAATTGGCACACTTAAGCTATTATCTTGTGGGATAATTTTATCTTATATTTATTTCCATTAAATAAATATATATTTATCAATATTCATTAATTCAGTTAATTAATAAATTATTGACATTCTTCCCGGAACAATTCCGTATATCCAAATCAAAATTCGATATCACCATATATAATTCTCACTAAACCCTAGCGATGCCGAACGTTAAGTGTGTGACCCGACGGGTTCGTAAATAAGCGGACATGGTCAAGACAATTCTCGGACCAATAACCAATAGCGGGACCATGGATGTCCATAGTGGCTCCCACAAATTCTACGAAAAACTATCCGGTATTTCATTCCTTTTGTCTCGCGATATTTTACTTGCCCGAGATTCGATAATCGGTATCTTCATACCTAGTTCAATCTCGTTACCTGCAAGTCTCTTTACTCGTTCCACAATATTATATCCTGTGACTAACTTCCTTGGTCACATGCTTGCAAGCAACTTTGGATATATTACTATCCAGAGGGTCCAGAGATATCTCTCCATCACAGGGAGTGACAAATTCCAGTCTTGATCCATGCAATTAACAAGCACCGTTCGAGATACATGAAAAACACCTTTATAATCACCCTGTCACGAAGCGACGTTTGATGTTCTCAAGGTATTCTTTTGGACTTATTAGATTACATGATCTCATGGTCTTAGGAATTGAAAACCAAATAATATGAGGATTGACAATTGGAACTTAGTGACACGATCAAATTGCTTTTTCTTTATTTAGGTCTATCCATCACATGACCTCATTATTAATCAACATCACATGTTCATGGTTAGGAATCCATAACCATCGTTTAATCAATGAGCTAGTTAAGTAGAGGCTCACTAGGGACAAGGTGTTTTTCATATTCCACACATGTATTATGATTCCGTTTAATACAATTGTAGCATGGATAATAAACATTTATCACGAACAATGAAATATGAATAATAAACATTTTATTATTGCCTCTAGGGCATATTTCCAACACTCTTCCCGTAGCTTCGATGCAGCCGTCAGGCAATCCATTTTCTGGCACCACTTTCCCCACATTGAGCTCTCTCGCCAGGTCCATCCCCCTCTTACATGCTCGGAGCTCCGCTTCCTCCGGATCAGAGATGGAAGATAAAAAATGGCATGCCGCTGCAATGAAGACACCATGGTGGTCGCGAGCAACCACGCCTCTACCCCAACGCCAAGAGATTTCACCAGAGCTCCATCAGCATTGATTTTAACCCAATCCACCTGCCACATGTGTGTTGGACTTGGCCTCCTGGACCCCGCGCCACTCCTCTGAAAGATAAAGGATTCTTCTCGCCACCGACCCCGCATCCTCTATCTGCTGCCCCTCTCTCGCATCATTACGGGCCAGCCACAAGTGATATAGAGTCATCATCACAAGCTCCAGTTCCCGATCCTTCACTCCCTCAATCCATTCCAAGAACCAGCCCTGAAAATACCGTGGGGATTGAATGGATTCAGGTGGCCTTACAAGCCTAGCTACTCCGGTGTCCTTCAGCTCATACCAGACTTGCTTTGTGTGAGGACAGAACCAGAATCGATGCAACACCGACTCTTCCCTTCCACAAGCCACACAAACCACCCCTTCTTTTATGTTCCTTCGCTTCAGTTCAGTACCCACTGCCAGCCCATTTCAGATTAATCGCCACACATGGATCTTGACCTTCCCTAGGACACAAGGCCCCCATAGTGCTAGTTGGCCTTTATGAGCACCTGTTGAAGCCGATGAACCCCACTTCTCCTGACGCCTCTCTGCGGATGCGCAGACATAGGTGGTACGCTGATCTCACCAAAAAACCCATTCTTTGTGAGGTTCCAGGCATAGTAATCAGCAACAGCAGGACCCCCGATCGGAGTCTTCTTTATATCCAGTGCATCATACTCATAGAAGATTTGATCAACCTTGGCCTCATTCCATGCACCACCATCAGCCGTCAGTAGCTGCTTGACCTTTACAAGATCAGTGTCACACTTTCGACCTAGTGGCCGTAGTGCCCCATCTCTCGGTATGCAGTTACTGCCCCAGATGTCCACCAGCTCACTGGCCCCCAGCGGGGCACCTTGCCGGGAGCAGCGACGCTTCCTTACAGTACCTGGCATTGACTACTCTCGCACAACGATGTAGGTGTAGTCAAGATCCTCCACGCCTACTTGGCCAAGAGAGCTTGATTGAAAGCTAGGAAATCCCTGAAACCCATTCCTCCATCCCTCTTGGACTGACACATCTTCCAGGAGATCCAGTGCACCTTCCTGGTGCCATCCGAGTCGTTCCACCAGAAGTTCGAGGAGATAGAGCAAAGAGACTTGCGTTGTTTCTTCGTCAACCAAAAGCAACTCATCGGGTACGCCGGAGTAGCCTGCAGGACAGACTTAATGAGGATTTCCTTCCCCTTTTTTGATATCCCCTATCCTTTCCAGCCCCTCGCTCTAGCACCGGACCTTTCCCGAATATACTGGAAGCAACCTTCCTTAGAGCGGCCTACCACAGTTGGAAGACCCAAGTATCTCTCCGACAACACTTCCGATTGCACCCCCAACACCTGTTGGGGTTCGCAGCATAGAAAACAAAAAATTTCCTACGATGGGAACTATACGCCAAAATCTATCTACTAGACACAAGCAACGGGTGGATATACATCCATAGAGAACTTACCCTCGAAGACAACAAAGCTTTGTTAACGAGATGGAACTCGTGGATGACGTAGTCGTACACTTGCCGATCTCAAGATCGTGATGAAGTCCAGTACGTCCGGCTCCAGCACATCCATTAGATCCAGCTCCAGCAAGTCCATCACCACCAAGTCCAGCACCGCAAAGCAGCGGTGCATCCGTGATCGCACACACGTCCGGTACCCCGACAACCTCCATCCCTCGCTCCAGCAAAGCAGCGGAAGCAGCAACTCCTTTCCAGATAAAGCCACTGGGAACATGCATCTCGCTAATCTGAGACCATGGGGGAATAATACTAGAGGGGGAGAGAGATCCTTCACGAGGAGGTGTGAGTATGAAGGTGTGAGAGGGGGGCCTTTTATAGGAGGAGGGGAGGGTACCCCTCCCCATGGCTGGTGCCCCAAGGGGTGGCCCCTCACCTTCTCATTCATGTGGTGGTAACTCCCTCCACATAAATTTTCCCCTTCACATTCTCTTTTAAAGTCTCCACTTTAAATGCATTAAATTTCTCCAAATTTAATGCTCTCTCATTTAATAAAACTCTTTTGTTAATTTTATTCAGAATTTTGTTAATTACTTTAATTAACAAACATTCACATAAAACCCCCTGCAACATTTCAATATTACATGCAAAACCAATTTCAGCAATTTCACCCGAAACAGTTTTGGTGTCTATTGAAATAATTCCAGCGCTTTCTTAAATCTTTATCTGAAACATATTTGCTCCAAATGTGTCGGTATCCCTTAAGTGTGTCACCCTACGGTTCGCGAATAATGCAGACATGATCAAGACCCCTCTCAGATCAATAATCAGAAGCGGGACCTGGAGATCCATACTGACTCCTACACATTCAATGATGACTTCTGTGATCGTGAGAACCTTTAATGCTAGTAACTAAATCCCTTTGTCTCGTGATATATTACATGTCCAAGATTCGATCATCGGTATCTCCATACCTAGTTTGATCTCGTTACCAACATGCACTTTTTCTCGTTCCTGTGATATAACATTCTAGTGATCACATCACTTGCTTGCAAGCTATCTTAATGTGATATCACCGAGAGGGCCTAGAGTATATCTATCCGTCATCGGGATGGACAAATCCCACTCTTGATCCATGAGCCTCAACATAACACCTTCGTAGTACTAAACCCACCTTTATAGTCACCCTGTTACGGTGTGACATTTGATGTTATCAAGATACTCTTCCGGTGTTAGCAATTAACATGATCTCATGGTCTAAGGACTAAGATTACTTCGTATGGTGTTATAGCAATATAAACATAATGACTTTGATCGTAATGCTATACTTCGGATGAATGTTCATCACATCATTCCACCAATGTTGTGACCTTGTTATTAACAACATCCAATGTCCATGATCAGAAAACCTTGATCATCTTGTTAATCAACAAGCTAGTTTATATGAGAGGCAGTACTAGGAACTTTGTATTTTGTTTATTAAACACACATGTATTAACGTTTCCAATTAATACAATTATAGCATGCAAAATAAACATTTATCAGAAACATGGAACAAGATAATAACCACTTTATTATTGCCTCTCGGGCATATTCCCTTCAGTCTCCCACTTGCACTAGAGTCAATAATCTAGTTTGTAAACTTATATATACAACACCTAGGTGTTGAATATACACGTTTGCTAGTGGTTAACATAATCTCTGGATCTGGCACTTTCAGGTCCGTGTGTATTTGCATGTCTTTGCGTCTCTACGCATCACTCATTCTCAAATGAGATGGCATTGTATAAATTTGGTCCTTTGGTGAGACCTTTAGTTCGTTCGGGTTAAAATATGTTGATATTATTGTCATACAATATATCTTCATAGTATTAGACCACTTTGAACCACACCTAGTTTGATAACAAACTACTTAACACAAATGCCCTCCTATGCTGCTACTATAGTAGTCATATACTTAGCCTTTTGTTGTAGTATCTGTCACAATGTCTCAACTTTGGAACTCATCCAAATCCATCATGGAACATCCTTTCCATTACATTGTGCCACCCATAGTCTAAATTGAGATAAATTTAATTTGTATCTTGTGACAAAACTAGTATCAATGTAACACTTTACAATGAACTACCTTTAACTATTTGTCACTTATACATGATATATTCTTAGTTCTTCCAAAGCTCATAAGAATATCTTTACTATTGTCCAATGATCATCTTATGAATCATTCTGGTATGTGCTCATAACATTTAGAGCATAGGATATTCTAGATATATACATATCACGGTATAATCGATCAAAATCTTCATGTGATTTTACTCACCAAGTGTTGAAACACTTGAATCTTGATACAATCCTTTCCATGCAGCAAGAACCTTTCTTGTTGTTTCCATATTGAACCCTTCCAATATCTCATATATGTATGTCTGGCACAACCATATTAGCGCCTCAATCTATCCATATAGATATTGATGCCAAATATTCCGGTTTTACCCAAGTCTTTCATCGAAATCTTATTTTAATGAAATTCTTAACTTGTGTCAATACAAGATACATCATTTCCAATCAATAATATGTTCTTTACATAATGTATTAGAAATATGTCTCAGCGCTCCCACTTAATTTCTTGCAAATGCAAGCATCTTCATCATCTCCGATGAATTTAAACTCTTTTAACAGTTTCATCATGGTGAAGATTCTAACTCCGCTATGCTCACTTCAACTATTGAAGTTTGCATGCCCTTTTAGCACCCTTTGAATTAACAAAACCCTTCGGACCATGTCATGTACACGTCCTAGGTAACCGTTCTATTAGAAGAACCTTGTTTTGTTTATTCAACTACCATATATCAAATTATATGTAGTGGTTGCTACATTAATCCGTCAAGACTAAATATCGCTATGAAAGATCAAATCTTGTCATAGTCAACTCCTTGAACATTGCCGTAAACTTATTTTCGACATGTCGACTATTTCATAGATGTTAAACATCCATGTCTATTTCTTTATAGATCCAAACATGACCGATAGGCTTTACGCCTTTTCAGAGGGTCTTCCAAATTCAGAAACTTGATTTCTCATGTATGGATACTATCAAGGATTCTATGACTTCTAGTCATTTTATGGAGTCAGGGCCCATCATCACTTCTTTGCATGCAGTCGGTTCATCATTGTCAAAACAATAACGACTTGTTTATCAAATCTTACTATTTGATTCTTACCAACCCACACGGTTCAATAGGAACTCTAATCTCCGAGATCACACCCTTTGTAATCACAGGAGCCATGAGCAATGTGGCCACCACCGGGACACTTTCCGGCGCTACGCTACTTAGCACATATAGCTAAGGTTCAACAACCTTATCAAAGTTCTATTGTCCTTCCACTTAACTTTTCACGAAAAGTTTTTTCTCAAGAAACTTGACGTTCCAAGCGACAAACTCTTTTGTCCTCGGTGTTATGGAGAAATTCCCAACAAATTATTTGGGATAACCTACAAAGACGTGCTTATCCGACTTTAGTTGTAAACATTTTACTTATGCATAACATACCAAAATTTAAGAAAAGATAATTCGAGTTTTATCCCAAACCATAACTCATATGGTGTCATTTCAACGGATCACGATGGTGCTCTTTTCAGTGTAAAAGCGGTAGTCTCTAAAGCTTTAGTCCTTAAAACATAATGGTAGTTTTATAAATGACACCTTTGATCTTACCATGTCAAACATGGTTTGATTTCATCTCTCAAATATTCCATACTCCTATGATTTATCGGGAAACACAAATCATGGAACAATTCCGCAAATCTTAGGTGTTTTGCTAAACATGTAACTCAAATATTTTCCTTTATGATCGAATCATAAACTCTTTATTTTCTTGTTACAATGATTTTTCACTTCATCTTGAAAGTCTTTGAACAATTTTCAAATGTTTCATACTTCTTCCTTATTAAGTAAATATATAAATATATTCACTCAAATTTCTGGAGAAAGCATATGAAGCAAAAAGATCCATCGCATATGGCTACACATAATGGACTATGCACATCAGCATGTACAATTTCCAATAAGCTAGTCATCCGTTCCTCTTTGGCCTATGAACGGAGTTTCAATTATCTCGAGGAAAGTCTCACAAGCGTCAATTGATCAAAATCAAAGACTCCAAAAATCCATCAACATGGATTTTCTTCATGTTTTCTTTCCAATATAATTTAAACAACGATGTCACTTCATAAGTGATCTTTCAATCATTTCTCTTGCGACATTTTAGCAATAGTGTTTATGGATGTGATTTCTCCCACTAGACTTGTAAAAGTTCATCCATCCTTTATGGAATACGGTAATTATTTGAACAACCATTGTTCTCGTAATACCAGAACAAAATAACTATTATTAAAACAAATCTTAAAGGCTAGGTTTGACGACAACGAAAATCACAATAAGACTTTATTTGTTTTCGATGAACATCATCACTTATTCTCTTGCTAGTTACTTAGGCCATTGCAGTTTTTGAATTGTGTTGTCCTATATGACACTTCATACCAACCAATTCGGTATCCAATACCTAAGAACCACATTGTTTAACAAGCAAGTAATACAGCCATAACATGTATATCTTCTATATACCTAAGTTGGACATATCCAACCTTTTCTTTTTTGCCAAATATTTTATAGATTCACCTTCAGCAATTCCTTTTCCTTTTAAAAGAATCTATCAACATAAGTAGTGGTGCCATTCACATGACACATAGTACAAAGCGTATATAGTCAAATACTAATACCTTTGGACTTGCACTTTGAAGTGTATTACCATCATCAAATGTTTGGTATTCTTTCAAAAATCCATTCTTTATTAATCTTTTACTGTAGTAAACATTTTACTTACATCTTATATTCATCCTTATCATGACAACTGTCATGATCAAGATACTACAGCCTATAAGGAAGAATCGCGAGTATAATGTTAGTTCCCAAAACCTTTTTGGCAGATCCGGATGCTTAGCATCTCCATCCTTCACAAATTCTCATACAATATGAGAACATGTATTTTGCTAAATTATACTCTATCATAATGCAACCAAAAACATTGTTTCAGATATCACAATATCTTTCACACATGATGGTTTCTGAAACAATTTCCAGCTCCTATATAATCTTGATATTAAAACAACTTTTGAATATCAATAATCATGGAGGCAAACATGATACTTTAGATACTAACATTGGAATTCTTAATCTTGATTTAATACTAGTTATTAAACTTCATGAAGTAAATAGAGTTTGCTGAAAGTTTGCAATAGGACTTATAAACTTTTAATTGACATTCAAAACAATACGATACCAGTTCGTAAAGTAAATATCCAAAATTATATAGTTCGATTATCTCAATTAAAACTAAGCATAAGGTAGTAAACAAATGCCAATGACTACAACAAATTATGCAAATTCACTTTGATTTAGTTTATGACAAATTGAGTTCGACTAATCCAAATTAGAAATGAACTCCCACTCAAAAACGACATCCCTCGTGCCTTTTTGGTGATTACATGAACCAAATCCACTACACCAAGTCCGATCATCACGTGAGTCGGTGTAGCTTCAAAGGTGAGCATCAATATGGGCATCATATCAACTATATGACTCATGATTAACCTTTCGGTCCGTGTTCCGAGGCCATGTTTGTACATGCTAGGCTCGCCAAGTAAGAACCTTAGTACTGGCATGTGTAAAACTGTCTTACACCCGTTTGTATGAAAACGCAGAGTCGAGTACACCCGATCATCACATGATGTCTCGAAACACGATCCATAGAACGGTGCATACTTAAGGAAGAACACATTTTATCTTGATATTTAAATGAGGGATCATCTTATAATGCTACTAAAACGCCAAACAAGCAATATAAGATGCAAACATCTAATGTGTAAAGTGGGATGATATGGTCCATGCATTTGATCTCTATCATATGCATCATGGTATGATCTCTATCATTCCTTTGTGTGTAAGGCCAAGGTCTATGGAACTTACACGTTAGGTGTGTTGTAAGGGTATCTATCATACATCTACTTACAACAATACCATATCATGACACTAGCCATGCAACAATCTAAACTAGACACCTCTAATTTATCCATTGCAAGTTTTACATGGCTTAGGGCTTTCGAAGATAGAACTGGTCTTACCTACGAACATGGAACCACAACGATGATAACTAAGTTATTAGCAACTCGTTGTAAATCAGATATTGACTATACTAGGAGAGACATACACCTGCCAGCCACTTATGCAAAACTAGTTGCATGTCAGTCGGGGAACCGGTCTCATGTGCGATGACATGTAAGGTTGGTCCAGGCATCTTCATCCCACTATGCCACCAATATCCAAAATACATAGAAGATGCAATAACATAATCATCATCGCCCACATATAAACATATGTGTACTACCCGTGCAAAGCACCTATGCATAGATCAGGCTCTAATACCACTGTTGGGGTTCGCAGCATAGAAAACAAAAAAATTCCTACGATGGGAACTATACGCTAAGATCTATCTACTAGATACAAGCAACGAGTGGATATACATCCATAGAGAACTTACCCTCAAAGACAACAAAGCTTTGTTAACAAGATGGAACTCGTGGATGATGTAGTCGTACACTTGCCGATCTCAATATCATGATGAAGTCCAGTACGTCCGGCTCCAGCACGTCCATCAGATCCAGCTCTAGCAAGTCCATCACCACCAAGTCCAGCACCGCAAAGCAGCGGTGCATCCGTGATCGCACACACATCCGGTACCCCGACAACCTCTGTCCCTCGCTCCAGCAAAGCAGCAGAAGCAGCAACTCCTTTCCAGATAAAGCCACCGGGAACATGTATCTCGCTAATCCGAAACCATGGGGGAATAATACTAGAGGGGGAGAGAGATCCTTCACGAGGAGGTGTGAGTATGAAGGTGTGAGAGGGGGGCCTTTTATAGGAGGAGGGGAGGGTACCCCTCCCCATGGCCGGCGCCCCAAGGGGTGACCCCTCACCTTCTCATTCATGTGGTGGTAACTCCCTCCACATAAATTTGCCCCTTCACATTCTCTTTTAAAGTCTCCACTTTAAATGTATTAAATTTCTCCAAATTTAATGCTCTCTCATTTAATAAAACTCTTTTATTAATTTTATTCAGAATTTTGTTAATTACTTTAATTAACAAACATTCATATAAAACCCCCTACAACATTTCAATATTACATGCAGAACCAATTTCAGCAATTTCACCCGAAACAGTTTTGGTGTCTATTGAAATAATTCCAGCGCTTTCTTAAATCTTTATCTGAAACATATTTGCTCCAAATGGTGTCGGTATCCCTTAAGTGTGTCACCCTACGGTTCACGAATAATGCAGACATGATCGAGACCCCTCTCAAATCAATAATTAGAAGCGGAACCTAGAGATCCATACTGACTCCTACACATTCAACGATGACTTTTGTGATCGTGAGAACCTTTAACGCTAGTAACTAAATCCCTTTGTCTCACAATATATTACATGTCCGAGATTCGATCATCGGTATCTCCATACCTAGTTTGATCTTGTTGTCGACATGCACTCTTTTCTCGTTCCTGTGATATAACATTCTAGTGATCACATCACTTGCTTGCAAGCTATCTTAATGTGATATCACCGAGAGGGCCTAGAGTATATCTATCCATCATCGGGATGGACAAATACCACTCTTGATCCATGAGCCTAAAGATAACACCTTCGTAGTACTGAACCCACCTTTATAGTCACCCTGTTATGGTGTGACGTTTGATGTTATCAAGATACTCTTCCGGTGTTAGCAATCAACATGATCTCATGGTCTAAGGACTAAGATTACTTCGTATGGTGTTATAGCAATATAAACATAATGACTTTGATCGTAATGCTATACTTCGGATGAATGTTCATCACATCATTTCACCAATGTTGTGACATCGTTATTAACAACATCCAATGTCCATGATCAGAAAACCTTGATCATCTTGTTAATCAACAAGCTAGTTTATATGAGAGGCAGTACTAGGAACTTTGTATTTTGTTTATTAAACACACATGTATTAACGTTTCCAATTAATACAATTATAGCATGCAAAATAAACATTTACAAGATAATAACCACTTCATTATTGCCTCTCGGGCATATTCCCTTCAACACCAACTTCAGACCATTTTTTGTTTCACTTGGGCATCTTTTCCCGAAGAAAATGGAGGATTTCTGTAGGTTTACCTTTTGCCCCGAGGCCACCTCATACCTTTGAACGATCTCCCTCAGAGTAGCCAGACTCTCCGTAGTTGCTTCCAAGAAGACTATGTTGCCATCTGCAAACAATAGATGGGTCACAAGTGGCCCATCCGTACCAAATTTAACGCCCTTAAGCAAATTGTCCTCCCGCGCTCTCCTAAGCAACTTGGAAAAGCCTTCCACACAGAAGAGAAACAGGTAAGGCGATAGAGGGTCCCCCTGCCGAAGTCCTCTGGATGGGACAAACACCTCCAAAAGACCTCGGTTGAGCTTTACCAAAAACCTGACCATCGTCATACACCTCATCACCATATCCATCCACGCTCTTGAGAAGCCTAACTTGATCATTATTTGCTCCAAAAACACCCACTCCACTCGATCATAGGCGTTCAACATATCCAACTTCACAGCACAAAGCGGTTTCTTCTTCTTCTTCTTAGTGCGAATCGAGTGAGTACACTCATATGCAATGAAGACATTATCCGTGATAAGCCGTCCCGACATGAATGCACTTTGCTCCTCCGAGATCAGATTGGGAGGATGCGCTTGAGTCTATTTGCCAACACCTTCGATGCTATCTTATACAGTACATTGCACAAACTGATAGGTCTAAATTGAGAACATAACTCCGGTGAGTTAACCTTCGGTATCAGCATAATAATGGTATCATTAAAATCAGCTGGGATATCCACACCCCGGAGGAAATCTTGAACAGACCTACACACTTCATCTTTTAGCAACAACTGGTGTGGCTAGTAAAAGAGGGAAGGCAGCCCATCCGGCCCAGGCGATTTTGTCGGGCCCATTTGAAATAGAGCCTGTTTTATTTCCTCCTCCGAAATCATCATCGAGAGATTCAGATTCATCTCCTCCGTGACAAATTCCTGCATATTATCCAGGATCAAGTCCATATTATTGGCCCCCTCAGAGGCATACAAGTTAGAGTAGAAATATCGAGACAGTTCTCTCATCTCTATGTAGGTCACACAACTACTTCCATCGTCCCTCCTGAGGGCTTTAATAGTATTTTTCCTTCTCCGGTGAGAGGCACGGTTCTGAAAGTACTTCGTATTTTGATCACCCTCTTTGAGCCAATCTATACGCGCACGTTGTTTAAACATAATCTCCTCTCTTTCATAAACCTCATGCAGGTCTTTCTCAATGTTCTTACCTTCACCGAAAAAATTGGTTTGCAGAGATTCCTCCCGTGCAGTTGTGAGTCGCTGCTTCAGCCTTTTAATTTCCCGCCTGACTGAGCCAAACACCTCACCACTCCATTGCTGTATTTATTTCGACACACGTCTGAGTTTGTCCCAAAGAGCCCCCAGTCCATGTCCTTCATCTGCTCCATTTATCCATGCTTGCTCAACCATGGACTGATAATGCTCATGTCGTAACCACATCTCCTCAAATTTGAAGCCCCGGTCACTACTTATGGGCTCCTTAAAAACATCTGCAACACGCACCAGAAGCGCCAAGTGGTCCGATTCTTCTGTCTGAATGTGCTCCACCGATGTTGGCGGGAAAATCCGAGCAAAGGTATTTGAACACGTCGCCCTATCTAATCTGGCTTGCACATTGTCAGGCCCTTCTCGATGATTGTTCCATGTGAAGCTATACCCGAGTAGCCGATGTCCACTAGACCATAGTCCCGCCAAGCAGTCTCTGAACTGCTCCATCTGCATGCCATTCCTCGCATTCCCAGCGTGTTTCTCATCCTACCGCATGATCTCATTGAAATCCCCGGCACAGATCCATGGCCGGTTGTCTTGAGCACATAGGTAGCGCAGCGCCTCCCAGGTCCTCATACGTAAGTCTACACGAGGTTCTCCGTAGATTCTAGTGAATCTAAACTCTTTTCCATCAATCCTGATCTGAGCATCAATATAGTATTGACACCACAGCCTGACAAACACGTCAACACCATCCTTCCACCATAATGCTAAACCCCCTCCTTTGCCGTTGTAGTCAACAGCCACCCCGTTACGGAACCCCAAGCTCCACCTCAATCTCTCCATCGCCTTTACTCTCTTTTTTGTTTCAGAGAGAAAAAACACCACTGGATTGTAGGATCTGCAAAGATCCCTTAGTTCCCCTACCACCGGGTCTAATCCTAGTCCCCGACAGTTAAGGACGAGGAGATTCATTGTTCCTGGCGGTCCTGCTGGGCAGGAGCCATCGCTGGATTTTCGAGTCTGTCAAACACAAAGCCCGTCCTCTGTTTTTTCCCTACCGAACCCTCACCCTCCTCCCCAATAACCTGAACCGGCACAGGCTTCCGCACTTGTTTTGTGCCCCTTTTTCTGTTCTTCGTACCCAGTGGTATAGCAGATTCCGGGGCAATGTCATGTCCTGGTTTCCTATGTTTCTTTGAGTATGTACCAGCCTTTCTTCTCCCCGCGCCGGCCGGATCAACAAACCCTCTTGGGTCACCCGCCCTGGCCCTGTGGCACGTATCAGGGCTCGTGACCTCAACCCTCTCATTTGTTCTTCCTCTGTCCCGCTCTTCAAGTCCCTCCCTCTCGCCAGTGCGAGATTTGCTAGCGAAGGACGCCTCCTGTGAAATATTTTTGCGAGAGGGGACATTCCTGACTGACGTACCACCAAAACCCCTTGGGTCCGAACCCCCGGACTAGCTACTAAAGCTATTTCCCGACATAGCTGGTCGAGTAGAGGAAGCATGTTTCTTCATATCCTTTGGTTCGGCCCGCAGCCACTCCCCCCATGATGACCCACAAGTATAGGGGGTGTATCGCAGTATTTTCGATAAGTAAGAGTGTCGAACCCAACGAGGAGTAGAAGGTGCTGGCCAGTGGCTTGGAGCAAGAATTCTCTATAAATACTTAGCAAACGAATTTTTAGGGTTTTTTGATAATGCAGGTAAATAAAGTACGAGTAAATAAAAGACAATAAGAATAAATGCAGCAACTGGTCCAATCCTTTATTCAGCAAAGGACAAGCCGGTTGTATTACTTAAGATGACCAAACATTCTCGAGGACACATGGGAATACCGTCAAGTGCTTTCGCTTCATATAGTTGATTAATCTTCTTTAGTTTGCTAAATGTTGTGTGGGTGAACCTATGCTAATGTACCGACCTTCCTAGGACTAATACATACTTGTGATTATACCCCTTGCAAGCATCCGCAAGTACAAGAAAGTAATTAATGTAGAAACCTAACCACAACTTTAAACTCTAAGACCCTGACGTCCCTTGTGCAATGGTTTCCTAATGGGGGTTCAGGTTTCTATCACTCCGGCAACCCCTACGATTAGTATCCAAATACACAATGCATTCCCCTAGGCCCATATAGGTGAAGTGTCATGTAGTCGATGTTCACATGACACCACTAGAAGAAGTACACCACAACTTAAATATCAAACAATTGAATCTTTCTCAACACAATTCCACTACTAACAACATGACTTCTCCCATGTTCTCAAGAACAAAACGAACTACTCACAAGACATCATATGGATCATGATCAGAGATGAAATAATGATTTATAACAATCTGAACATAAGCAATAATTCAACTATTCACTCAATAGATTCAACTACAAAGAGTAATCAACACCGAGAAAGTTTCCCCTAAGAACTATGCAAGGTTCAACCAATTGTTATAGAGGTATGGAGGTGATGATGATGGTGCTGGTGGAGATGATGGTGGTGATGATGATGATCCCGATGAAGTCTAGCTTGATGGTGGTGTTGATGGCGACGATCTCCCCTCTCCGGGAAGGAATTCCCCCAGCAGAATTCTGTCTGCCGGAGAGATCTTTCTCTCTCGGTGTTTTCCGCCCCGCAGAGGCGGCGGAATATTTTTGTGGTCATTCCTCGAGTCTTAGGGTTTCGGGAGGTATATGCCAGAGGGGAGAGGCTGGAGTGGACCAGGGCAGCCACACCACCTAGTGGCGCAGCCTGGGGTGTCCCGCACCACTGGGTGGTGTGGGCCCCCTGTGGCCCATCTCCACTTCCCCCTCTGGCTTCCTTCGTCTTCTGGAAAAATAGGATTTTGCATGTATTTTCCCGGATTTTCTGATCTTCGCGAATTTTGCCTCCAAACAACACCTTTTCCATCAGAATCCTGACTGCAGCGGTCCATGCTCCAGAAGTCATCAACTATGCAAAAACATGTGAAATAACATAAGTATCATCTCTTAATATGAAATATATCAATGAATAACAGTAAATTATGATATAGAATAGTGATGCAAAATGGACGTATCAACTCCCCCCAAGCTTAGACTTCGCTTGTCCCCAAGCGAAACTGAACTCAATAAACATGACCTCCGATTTATGGAGTGAAGAGTCGATAAAAGAATACAGACAAGAAGCATCACATTCATCAATACATAAGTCATAATAGAAGACAACTCACTATTATATAACTTAACTTGCAATAAGTAAAGGAAACACAATAAAGATACATAAAGTAAATAACAATTGGTAATGGCAAACTTAGCTCTTGGTCGAAGAATAGTTGACAATTTGCTGGAGTTCACAAATAACCGATTTTCAATGATAGCTTTCAAAGTAGTAGACATTAAGATAAGAGCAAAGTGCAAAACAAGGAACATAAGAAACATGATTGAATAAATCATCATATGAATGAATGAAACACAACAACTCAAAATACTTGCTGAGGTAGAAGGGAATAGGTTTACTGACTCAACTAAAAAGTAAAAGAAAGGCCCTTCACAGAGGGAAGCAGGGATTTCAAGTTTCATAAAGAGCTTCCAAAAATTATGGTACTTATTAGCTTTTAGCTCTCATTGCCCCTATCATAGGCATCTTTAGGTGATTAAGGTTAAAGTGAACAAATATGAGGATATGCTTGACAAGTTGTAAGTTGAAAATCTCATGTCCCTTGAATACGAGGGCCACTCCTCATGCTACTCAAGTTTAGTCACCGGTAAGTTCTTGTCATAGTAAGTATATGTGTATCATAGAGAACCGCCAATGGGGTACCCCTTGCCCGATGATACGGAAGAATCCCCATATCAAAATGACAAGGCAAGCAGACAACAAGCATCTCAACAATCTTCTTATTTACCATCAAAATATGGTGCTTTTTTCTCTATTTCCGCTTTTCTCATCTTTTTGTTCTTGTTCTCAATCTCTATCTTTTTTATAAGAAGAATGCTTCATAGATGCTCATTATGGTTACACTGCAGGTTTCCACCAAGACAGCATGGATTAGACCGGCGGCCCAGGCGTTTCTCTAACACACATACATAACTCCATGGACTTACAAGCTCCCCTTTCATTTCACACCGACGACATCCATAGACAAAAGAACATGATATCAACTAGGTACAAAGTACCGGTGCAATGTTGAAAGCGTTCTCCATGACAACATGATTCTGCTAATTCACAACTTACAAAGCGCAAGCATATACGCAACATAGATGGGCACAATGGTTCAAGTTTATTAAGGGCAAGGAAAGTAAAGTGTGCCATCAAGTTCGTGAGAGCTTTAATCACTAATTTTCACATAACAAGTTTAATTTGGAAGGTAGATAAAAACCAGAATTTACTTGGAATAGCAATAGTGCTAATAGGTAGGTATGGTGGACACAAATGGCATAGGTTTTGGTTTAAGGATTGGATGCACAAGAAGAATTCCCTCTCAGTACAGGTTTTTGGCTAGCAAGGCTGAGTAGCAAGCATAAGAGTTGAAGGAAACAAACAAACATGCAATCTTCCTTGGAAGCACAAAAGATCTTAACTAGAGAATACAAAACTTATGAGCAAATCAAGAAAGAAAGATGATGAAATTATATTTCTTCAAGAGTACTTTTATGTTTTTCATTCAATTCTCAAAATAGTGTTGCCACTGATCGAACCAGGTTTGCCAAAACCAACTAAAATAACTCCATGATCCCAAAGTGATACCAATACTAATGACAAGATCAATCATATAACCATGAATGAAAACTAAAATAAGATATGAAAAAGAGTAAATGATAGAACTTCTCATTAATATTCCATAACGGTAACTCACACCAAGGGATACATATCTAACGAGAGGGGGGAAACTTCCATAATGCAAACCATCCTACATAATAACTTCTCTATTCATGATATGACTCTACTAAAAAGGTAAAAAGATAGAAGATAGTAATGTGATACCGCGACACTCCCCCAAGCTTGGAACAAACCAAGGGGATGCCAAAACCTGATGACGAATTACTCCTTCGGTGGTGGTGGTATTATCTCGTCATCGTCTGACTTCCAAGGTAAGGGCTCCCCATCAACAAAGGACATCGTGGTCTCCAGCATCCTGAATATTTCTTTCACATAAAACTTCACACAATTCTCATTAGCAACATTAGTGTAAGCGAGGTAATAAGCCTTTTTAAGTCTAATTTCAACTGAAATCCATCAAAACATAAGCTACTGAGCAAATCCTTCCAAAAACCCAAAAAGAATTCAAAAAGGAAATCGATTTAAAGAAGCAAATGCAAGAGTGGCAAAATCTATCGAAACAGACCAGCAGGTAAGGATCAATTTTTTAGAAAATCTTCTGTTGCTCAAATCAAAAAGTGCAAAACTAACGAAAGTTAAATAACAACCTGGGGCAGAAGCACAAACAATTACAGCTCAATCCGACATACAGAGATCTCCCATGAATTTTTACAATGAAGCACAAAAATCTGTTTCGGGACAACAACTTCCCCAAATCTTACTTCTCTCTCATTAAAGGTTGATCTTGAAACAAAAACCAAACAAAAAGGATAAGGAGAGGTTATTACCGAAGTAATAACTTCCAAGACTCAAAGAAACAAAAACAAACTAAAAGCAGGAATATAATGGGTTGTCTTCCAAAAAGCTCTTTCTTTATAGCCATTAAGATGGGCATGATAATTTCAATGATGCTCACATAAGAATATGAATTGAAGTGAAAGAGAGCATTAAGAAGCAAAAATATACATGTTTAAGTCTAACCCACTTCCTATGCAAGGAAATTTTGTAAACAAACAAATTGTTGAAACTAGAAGCTGCAAGCATAGGAAGGCAAAACAAGTGCAACATAAAAACTTTAAGCATAAAACGAGGAAACTTGATATTATTGAGGTGCATAAGAACAGTCTTCCCTCTCTCATAATAACTTTCAGTATCATGCATAAATCTAATGATATAGCTATCACAAGAACCATGGTAGCAATGATCACTTATCCTAATAGAAAACATAGGAACACTAGCTCTCATAACACTACTTTGTGAAACAATATTAGGGATATCCTTAGGATAGTGTGTCCCTCTTCTACATATTTAGCGAAAAAATCTTTCACATTTGCCATTATAGGTTCATCATCCATTTGTTTATCAGGTTCAATAGCTTTATTTGTACTTTCATCAACCATACTAGCTATCATAGAATGTTCCTTTATCTTAACTGGGAAAGGTATTTTCTCAATGTAAGGTTCAGGTAAAGCACGATTAGTAGTATAAACTTCAGTATTTCTTGCAGGAACACCCTTAGCAACATCTTTATATGGTTCATGATACTTATTCCACTTCTTTTTAGGAACTTCAATATAGGAAGCAAAAGCCTTAAAATAAGTTGCAATAGCTTGAGAGTTTATACCATAAGTATTTTTAATATTTTGAAAGTCGTCAGTTCCCATAAAAGGTTCAATGCATTCATAATCATAATTTATACCTGACTTTCTTCCTTTGTCATTCTCCCATGCTTCAGCATTGTCTTGAATACGGTCTAGAAGATCCCATTTAGCTTCTTCTTCCATGCGAGTGAATGATCCAGCACAAGAAGCATCCAATAAATCCTTATCATGAAGAGAAAGCCTTGCATTAAAGTTATTGATAATAATATTGTTGGGGAGCTCATGATGGGACATTTGAGCATTAGTAACTTCAGTCTCCTCCAAGCTTGAGCTGTACTCTCTCTATCAAGAGGCCAAAAATTGTATATTTGATTCCGATCTTTATGAATCTCACTAGAAGGATAAAACTTTGAATAAAAGAGAGGTACTATTTCCTCCCATTCAAGAGCTTGACCATTCTTCAACAGCTTATACCAGTCCTCAACTCTTCCTTTCAATGATAATGAGAATAACTTCTTCTTGACTTGATCTATAGTGATGCCTGCACACTTGAACAACCCGCATAATTCGTGTATAAAGAGCAAATGATCACTGGGATGGACAGTTCCATCTCCAACATAATAGTTATCCATAACACGATCAATAATTCTTGTAGGTATTTTAAAAGTATCATTCTCAGCAGGTGGTGGTTCATCTACTACCTTAGCAGTGGTAGTAGCATTACGAAATAAGAAACTCAGTGAATTATCCATATTGAAATAAAGCAACTGACAGAAGAAAAGAATACTCACAGTAGAAGTTTCCTTTACCAGTTCCACTCTCCAATAGCGCTTCACTCCCTGGCAACGGCGCTAGAAAATAGTCTTGATGACCCACAAGTATAGGGGGTGTATCGCAGTATTTTTGATAAGTAAGAGTATTGAACCCAACGAGAAGCAGAAGGTGTTGGCTAGTGGCTTGGAGTAGGAATTCTCTGTAAATACTTAGCAAATGGATTTTTAGGGGTTTTGATAATGGAGGTAAATAAAGTACGAGTAAATAAAAGACAATAATAATAAATGCAGCAAGTGGCCCAATCCTTTATTCAGCAAAGGACAAGCCGGTTGTATTACTTAAGATGACCAAACATTTTCGAGGACACATGGGAATACCGTCAAGTGTTTTCGCTTCATATAGTTGATTAATCTTCTTTAGTTTGCTAAGTGTTGTGTGGGTGAACCTATGCTAATGTACCGACCTTCGTAGGACTAATACATACTTGTGATTATACCCCTTGCAAGCATCCGCAAGTACAAGAAAGTAATTAAGGTAGAAATCTAACCACAACTTTAAACTCTAAGACCCTGACGTCCCTTGTGCAATGGTTTCCTAACGGGGGTACAGGTTTTGTCACTCTAGCAACCCCTACGATTAGTAGGCAAATACACAATGCATTCCCCTAGGCTCATATAGGTGAAGTATCATGTAGTCGACGTTCACATGACACCACTAGAAGAAGTACACCACACCTTAAATATCAAACCATTGAATCTTTCTCAACACAATTTCACTACTAACAACATGTCTTCTCCCATGTCCTCAAGAAAAAAATGAACTACTCACAAGACATCATATGGATCATGATCAGAGATGAAATAATGATGTATAACAATCTGAACATAAACAATAATTCAACGGTTCACTCAATAGCATCAACTACAAAGAGTAATCAATACAGGGAATGTTTCCCCTAAGAACTATGCAAGATTCAACCCAATTTTTACAGCGGTATGGAGGTGATGATGATGGTGCTGGTGGAGATGATGGTGGTGATGATGATGATGATGATGATGATGATCCCGATGAAGTCCAGCTTGATGGTGGTGTTGATGGCGATGATCTTCCCTCTCCGGGAAGGAATTCCCCCGGCAGAATTCTGTCTGCCGGAGAGATCTTTCTCTCTCAGTGTTTTCCGCCCTGCAGAGGCGGTGGAATCTTTTTGTGGTCGCTCCCCGAGTCTTAGGGTTTCGGGAGGATAATATACGCCAGAGGGAAGAGGCTGGAGTGGACCAGGGCGGCCACACCACCTGGTGGCGCGGCCTAGGGTGGCCCGCGCCAGGGGGTGGTGTGGGCCCCCTGTGGCCCATCTCCACTTCCCCCTCTGGCTTCCTTCGTCTTCTGGAAAAATAGGATTTTCCATGTATTTTCCTGGATTTTCTGATCTTCGCAAATTTTGCCTCCAAACAGCACATTTTCCATCAGAATCCTAACCGCAGCGGTCCATGCTCCAAAAGTCATCGACCATGCAAAAACAAGTGAAATAACATAAGTATCATCTCTTAATATGAAATATATTAATGAATAACAGTAAATTATGATATAGAATAGACGTATCACCCCACTGCTTCACATCTTCCTTGACCGCAAGACAGCCTCCCGGAGAGTGAACAATGCGCCCACACTCGAAACAGAAATGCGATATCTTCTCATACTGCAAATCAAACCACTTTCTCACCTCTCCATCATCGGCTTCCTTTAAGGTTACTCCATGGAGCAGCGGTTGATCAACTCGAACTGCCACCCTGATCCTCAATTCTTCTCCCCATGCCATACCCTCCTCATCCACATCAACCGAGATAAAACTCCCAATCCAACTCCCGATCAATTCACCGTAGGCTTTATTCATGTAATCCATCGGGAGGTCACGGACTCTAACCCAGACCTCCACCGAGTCGAAAACCATATCAGACAGGTGCATCACACCATCAAAATCCTTCAACAGAAGAGCACTAAAGTTGAATTGCCAAGGGACGTTTTTCAGAGCGTGCTTCCAATCCCCTTCAGAGATGAATCGAACCACGAATCTATTATCCCCGATGTCTTTGAACTGGGCTTGGTGATGAAGCCCCCGGTCCTTTCCATCGCTCTCTCCAGGGCTCCAATGACCAGCCTCCTCGGTGAGTAGATCATGCCCACCGCTGCCCATCTCGGCCTCGGGACCGAGCTCTTGTTAATGCCTTTGATCACCAGACCCAACGCCTCCTTGTCTATGAGCAGAAGATCTCTCATCTTCGCCGACAGACCTGCAGCCAGATCCTCCGTCCCACCTTTGGCCAATGACCTCGACGCTGACCTAGATCGGCCACCGTTCACCACCGAGCACGCAGGAGAAGCCATCTGCCACAAAACGCCACACCCCGCGAGTGCGAGCACCCAAGGGAAACACTGAGCCGGCCAAGCCGAGATGATCTCACCGTCGAGAGCACCCCCACCGCCAGAGAACAACCACCCTCGAGGAAAACCCTAGCTTCACCGCGATCGCCTTTCGATCGCCCTAGGGTTACTTCCGTACATGGTGGACCCATGCGATACCCATTTTGGAACAGATATTAGAATCTGACAGCCAAACAATCTTGTAGATTAACATTATACAGAAATAAACAACATTTATATCTATAATCTGTAACAATTAAATGGGTTTTTGATAATTCTCTATCGGGTCCTAACTAATTGAATTTGCATCGCGATTCATGCGTCCTCGTGGGTTGCGACTAATGCCTAGTCTAGCAACAAAGTTTTTCTAAAACTGAAATATGTTAATATCATAGTATTTTAGTGCCTAGCAAAGTAATACTTTAGTTTTTCTCTTTTCTTGATTTTAGAAAAAAGAGGATCTAACATCTTTCTTAAATACTTTAGAAAACCATATTTTAGAGAATACTTAGGTTTTAAAACCGTATTATTTGTTGGATCCAAACACCTCAAAGTATTTAATACTTCACCAAAGTATTCTCTTAATACTTTAAAAATGCTTATTCGGTGAAGTATTCTCTTAATACTTTAAAAATGCTTATTCAGCTCCATTACAAACGAAAATTTTCTCGCAAGTAGAGCTAACTCAGATTTTTAGTTGCAAGTGGGCAACTAAGAAAATTCCAGTTACATTTGTAGTGCAAGAATATGTCCATCGCCGAGATTGCACCATGATTCGTTCTAGCACGGTGTCGTGGGTTTGACACGACGTATGAGGTAGCTTACGAGAGGTGGAAGGCCAGTTGTATCAGTATTCGCGGATCGAGATTGGACACAATGGTTTATCCAGGTTTTACCCTCTCTCGGTGGAGGAGAAGACCTACTCCTGCTAGATTGTTACTGCTCGAGTCGAATACAAGGACGCAAGGCGTGGAGTGGCGACTAGAGCTATGGTGTGTGGAAATTGCTTAGTGCGTACTCCCTCCGTTCAGAAATATAAGATATTCAGAAGGCAAACGAGGAACAAAACCGAAGGTAAAGAATAGAAATAAGGAGGCCGAGGTAGAACTCACCACAACCAGACGAGCCAGTCACCGAGAACTTCATCGGAGGTGCCAGAGCGGGGAGGAGTATAGGAGGTGGCGGTGGATCGGGAAGGATGAGCGGAGTCGGCGGATTGGAAAGGAGGAGAGGATGTGAGGATTGGGGAGGAGAGGAGACCGATGTAAGCAGGAGCGTACGAAAAGAAAAGGGGGACGCAACAAATAAACCTCCACTGTATCTGCCCCTGGTCCCCCGCCCACGCGTGGCCCCATGCCATCATGCACTAATCGAAGGCAAAGGGAGGTTAGAAATGTTCGGACTACATCCAACGACTGGGGAAGCAAAAGCCGCACAAAAACTACTACTCCGAGTCAATCGTGCGGCGGACGCAGACGCGCGCGCAGACGCCCGAGGAGGCGGGTAGGGTAGGAGGAGTTCTAGAAAGTAATTTTAGCTTTTTGAAATGAATATATCTAGTTGGTTTTTAGTGTATAGATTTATTATGAACCTCTACAAATCTATACACTAAAACATGTCTAGTCTAAATATATTCGATTCACAAACCTAAAATATTTTGTATTTCTGAACTGAGGAAGTATATTCTAAGGTTTCCTATGAGGTTTATATAGTACCTCCGTTAGGATTTGATAGATACGATCCGAGTTGGTTAAGGAAACATAATTGCCTACTTTGTTAGTTGGGCCATTGTTTGTACTCCAAGTCGACTCGCCACGAGCCTTCTCTGAGTCGGGCCTGTCTTGAAGAGATGCAGTCGGCGAGCGAGGCTACCGGATAGCTAAGAGCATCTCCACTCATGCCCTCGATAACTCCTCGAGAGGACTTTTTTTATCCGAACGGTGAAAATTGGTCCAACCATGCTCGGGACCTCGATTTTCGTCGGATATGACCCAAAATCAATCCAGCAAACACAAGCCAAACCCAGCGTACCGGGATTTTCCTCGGGGCGCCGGATGAGAGAAAATGCGCGGGAAAAAAACGTCCCTGCCTAGTAGACCCGAGCTATCGGCGAGAGGTTGGCTTCATCCTCATCCCCGCAGCTCCCGCGCGTGAGTTAAGGAGGTTGCCAATATCCTTTGTGCAGGTGACTGACCGTCGAGTTCAATCGTCGGCTACGCGGCGCATTTACGGCGCAGCACCGCCTCGGCTTCCCGCACCACATCATCGGCTTCTCGTGCTCCTCCTTACACCAGCGAACTCCACTCCTCCTCCATAGATCTTTTTCTCCGGATGATGGCGGAAAGGTTCCTAGGCGACGACACGTCGGCGAACGGCTTCGGTCGGTGCTCCCTGAACAAGTGGAAGGGACGCTTCCTCTACGAGGTCGTCTACCCCGCTCCACCGGAGTTTCGCACACCGCCAACATGGAGGCTCGGCGTGGGAGGCGTGTCAATCCCTCCTCCACCCACCAGAGTCCAGATGGTCGACGAGATCCAAGCCGTCCTCGCTGGAATGTCCGACGAGGACAGGGCGGACCCGCGTTGTCATCATGACAACCACGCGGGGTGGTACCAGTACTTCGCTGACCGCCACACTCGAGATCCGGCCTCTGACGAGGGACCGCCGATGGCGCCGGCGAGGAATAACATGCAAGGCTGGTGCCTCTAGTGGGGTGTGCCGGGGTGCGTGCTCCCGAACATCCTCGAGCACATCGAGGCCAGCAACTACCATCGCCTCAGGTACACGATGCTAATGCCAGTCTCACTCTCCTGCCGACGTGACACTTCTTAGATGCCGAGGAGGATGACCGCCTCTCGCTCCTCCTCTTCGGCGGCCTCTATATCCCGCTCCTCCGTCTTGGCGCCGACGTCAAGCTTGCCCTTCTCCCGGTGAAGCGCGAGCCACCTTCACCGCTGCCGCGGTCTGCGCCGGTGTTGACGCTCACGCGGAATCACCATCAACGAGACTCGGGCTCCCTCCCCGTAGCGTGGGCACCTCCGCGTGGTCTGGCCGAAGCTGAAACCGGTGTGCACACAGCAGGACAAGGAGCCGGTGTGCACGCTGGAGGACGACAAGGATGCCTACACCGTGAGGTTGGTGATGGAGGCGTCCCTCAACAATGTCCCATCGATGGGCCACCCGATGTTGTCGGATTGAGGACAAGTACATCATGAGGGGGTCCTCAAGACGTGGGAAGAGGTGGGGTGTGAGACGTACGGTTGCCCGAGACGGTGAGCACACAAGCTTACACAGGTTCAGATCCGTCTGTGGTGGATGGAATCTACTCCTGCTAGCAATCCAGTATATCGGTAGAGCCGGAAGTACAACAAATTACAAGAGAGGTTTCGCCTATGCGAGTTGAGGTTCTTGTGGTTGGTATTGCGTGCCCTAAAGGCTGGTCCCTAGGTCGTCTTATATAGTTATCCGGACTAGGGTTTAAAGGACAGTCCTATCTGGCTACGATATAGAGTCGGTATAGAATACATCTTGGACTACAAGTATTCCTATAGGCCTAAGTCGGCAAGTCTTCTGGGCCTTTCCGTAGCCAGATGGGTTTCCATCTTCTCTCTTTGACTAGGTCGCTCGTGGAGCATAGCTCTAGCCCGGAAGTGGTCCACCCTAGTCAGCAAGTCATACTGGGTATACCCGAAAAGTATATCCACAACAGTAGCCCCCGGAAGCCTCCAAGATCCAAAGTTTGATTCTATCGTCTAGGTTGATTCTTCTTCGACTCTCAAATCTTGAAGGGTTTCTGAAACTTCAAAAAAAATATAGGATCCGAGTCACAAGTGAGTCGTACTTGTTGACATCTCATCATTGTTTTCATGCTCGATTTCAAACTGAGCCGGAATTTGGTCTATGACATAACCTGACAATTTTTCAGGTCTTGTCACGTCACTGACAAATATTTTGTCAACATGACCATTGAAGGTTCCCGTATCATTCGGAACCAAGGCGCTATTTTAAAGCGAACGCATAGATCGAGACGGTGGAGGCTTCACGAGGAAGCTACCCCTCCCATTGCATGACGCGTAGCGGTAATCCGGCGTATTAAGCGTAGATATTGATTTCACCGATTGGCGGGATGGTGTAGCTTGTCACGATCTCCATAGCCGGAATCCAGGTCTCATTGATAAGGACGAGAAGAACATCACTAGCGTAGAGGACGCGACTATCAGCGGTTGTCTCGCTGATTCCTACACGTGTAGATTCTGCCCGGAATGAAGGTCCAAAGGTCACTTGCCCCACATTGGGCGCCAACAGTCATCAGACTGATGACAAGTAAGACATGAGAGAGTCCTCGTGGTGTGGGAAATGTTTGGGTATGAGACGTACGGTTGCCCGGGACAGTGAGCACACAAGCTTACCTAGATTCAAATCCGACTGCGGTGAACGGATACTACTCCTACTAGAATTTTAGTATATCGGCAGAGCCGGAAGTACAACAGATTACAAGAGAGGTTTCAGTTGTGTGAGTTGATGTTATTGTGGTTGGTATTGCTAAAGTATGGTCCCTAGGTCGGCTTATATAGTCATCTAGCCTAGGGTTTATAGGAGAGTCATATCCGGCTACGATATAGAGTCAGCACATAGTACATCTTGGACTATAAATATTCCTACATGCCTAAGTCAGTAAGTCTTCTAGGCATTCCCTTAGCCAAATGGTCTTACATCTTCTCTCTCTGACTGGGCCACCCGTGGAGTATATCTCTAACCCGGAAGTCGGCCACCCTAGTCAGCGAGTCACAATGGGTATACCCGAAAAGTATATCCCCAACACACGAGGCTATCGGCTGGTCCAAGGCGGAGCATGAGCGAGAGGAGGCTGCATGCCAGCGCCGAATCCTACGCGCCACCCTAGTCATCCTTGACGACACCGACAATGAGGACAAGGCTGGGCCAAGCGCACCTCAGTGTAGAGGAGACGTCGGCCCGGGCAGTAGTCGCGGCCCTGTGAAGGACGAGCCACCGAGCGACGACGACGACAGTGACGACGGGGACTTCAAGGTATTCTACTGGCGCATTGGCATGCACTAGACCGCCCTTTCGCGGACGAGCATTTAAATATTTGTTTTTAAGTGTTTTAGTTAACTATCGGCTGAACTTGCCTATGTATTGCAGATCCTCGCATATATATGAACCAATTTCGCCTAAATAATACGAATATCGTCTACTTTGTATGAATTTTCACTAAACTTTCATGAATTCCGCCTACATTTGTACGAATTCGAGTTTGCTCGCCGGCAAGCCTTAGGATCGTGACTGGGAACATATAGGCCCCCAGGCCAAATATTCTCCCAGTCAGACGAAAATTAGTGCAGGATTTCGGCTGGGGGGCCTCAAACGAGTGGAGATGCTCTAAGAACGTGCTAGGTGGGCTAGGGGTGGATAGTGGACGCGACCCATTTGCCCAATGAATCGCCCCCATGTTTGGGACCAGTTTGGGTGGAAAAGTGTTGTCGGTGGGGAGGGAGGACAAGATTTGGAGGCACCATTGGGTTGAAATAGACAGATGTGAGGGTTTGGGGTATCCGGTTGGAGATGCTGGACGTGTTTGCTAGGGCGCACGCCCATTCCTCACACCTGGCTGGCAGGAATAAGGCCGTTTTAAAAATGTGACGCTAACTCGCATCGCACAAGTTTAAAAGCACCAAAAAACATGTCACACTAGGAATGCCAAAATCGGGTGTTTTTGTGGGGATAGGCACCGGCGAGCCAAAGATCGACACATGGGTGCATGCACGGAGAAGAGCGGGAGACGAGCGACATATTGAGAACGTGCGCCATAAATCTCCCACCGCTCACTCACCACTCTCACTCTCCCTATTGAAAATCTCTCCTTATTTTCTCCCCTCTCTTTGTCGGCGGTTTCTCTTCCACCGGTTGATCGAAAACTACCGCAAGGGCAACACACAACGGTAGATCGAGGGAGAGCACTATGCTTCTACTGGCGAAAGTGGATCAACGGCGATGACACCTTCTTCCTCAGCACATCCGGTGCTCCCGACGGGCAACAATGGAGGTAAGGCCTCAAACCACCCTCTCTTTGCCTTAACAGCGTAGATTTGTATGTTAGCGTCTAATTCCGAGCATATAATTGACATGCATGCTAGATATGTATCTATTTGTGGTTATTTTGGTTGATTTGATAGGTTTTGTTCTTTGCTTTTCTTGTATACACGTGGCGCCTTTGTAAGCACTAGATCTACCGAAACCTTGGTTTGATCTCAGCTTGTTAGTGGCTAGATTTAGGCAGATGTTTTTTTAGAGTTTCTCCGATAGGAAAAATTGGGCATTTTTCACTGTTCATAATATGTTTGATTACTTCATATTCCGTGTCCAAGATCCCAATGGTTTGAACCCAAGAATGCATGTTATGATTGACCTTGGACACACGATGCCTACTACAAGACACAAATATTTTCTCTACAATTAGGCGAGTGCTGATGATTAAATATGCAACACAATAAAATGGAAGGGATGACCCTTTCAAATCTTGTTCTGACATCTATTCAAGCTCATGGAATTTGGTTCGGTAGTATTATTGCTTTCTTTTGTACATGCTCTGAACTATTATGCATGATTTTGTGTTTCCTGTTTAGTTTTGGCAGATGATTAAAACCGTAACTGAATGTGACTAGGGAGTGAATATGTATTACCTTGAATCATTCATAAGAAACTATGTTGTGCATTGTTCTAGGTAGTAAAGAGTCATCTCACAGGCCCTTGTGTGCACATCATATATGAGGCTCACACATCTCACCCAACTTATGATGATACTCTAGTACAATGTGATCCTATAGCTGGTGCCATTGGAACCCGACGGTATGCACAACCAAATTAGTTGTGCATATCCTTTGGATTCTGGTAGCACCAATTCTTCCATTTGTGTTCTAGTTATTCTGAGGCTCGGTAGTGGTTATATCATTGTGTTTTTCTTGCTTTGGATGATGATTACAATGTCGCACAATAAAATGTTTTGGGATTCTCTTCATGCCCAAACTTATGTGCTAACCAAATTGCTTGATCATTTGTGTTGGCCACGGGGAGAATCCCTTTGTATTTGTGCACTTGCATTTTTTTCGAAATGGGGGCGTACTCCAGCCTCCGCATCAAAATGATGCATATGGCTGTTTTATTACCTTATTAGCATCAAAAGTATTACAATTATTACAACTCAAGGATCAGCTAGAATTGATACGAAGATCAAGCAGCAAAAAAAATAAGACAAAAATCAAGGCAGCATCATAAAGTGATCTATGATCAATCCACTAGGCGCACCGGCTAAAGAAATCCCGTGCAGCTATTTCCAATTGGTTGCACCCAGACTCCATGGCATCCCGCTGTTCTTCGCACTGAAGATAGGACCATATATAGATCCAGTGAATAATCATAGGGAACACCTGAAAAAAGGTTATTTATTTATTTATTTATTAAAAACAACATCATTACATACATTCCAAATAGTCCAAACCACATCACAAACTCCCACTCTGATTTGGATTAGATCCTTCTTGGCAATACCTCTTAACCAATTGCCAAACAGGTTTGTAATATTCTTTGGAGGGGATAAACCAAAAGTCATGAAAATGATGCGTCATGTAATTTTTGCCAAAGGGCGGTTAAAAAAAAGTGTTGAATATTTTTATCTTTGTCGCAAAAAATGCATTTCTTACAGCCTTGCCAATTTCGTTTAGTAAGATTATCCTTTGTCTAAATGACTTTAGATGCAGAAACCACATGAAAATCTTGATTCTAAGTGGCACTTTCAATTTCCAAATGTATTTACGTTGGTATTTTGTGTGATTGTCTAACAAGTTGAGGTACATATATTTGGCAATGAAAACACCTAAGTGCATGAGGCTCCAAATAAAAGAATCATTCTTCTCTGAAAGTTGGATGTGCATTAGTCGTTCCACCAACTCTAACCAGAGCGCCCACTTGTTGGGAGTTAGAGTCCTCCGAAAAGTAATATGTAGTGTACGATGATCTAACACATCAGCCACCGAAACTTGTTTTCGTTCAGCTATGTTATAGACAGATGGATATTGACGAGCTTAGGGAATATCGCCTATCCAGCTATCTTCCCAAAATCTAGTATCCATGTTGTTCCCTACTTTAAAAGATCCCCGACTAAAAAACTCTTCTTTAACTTTCGTCAAACCTTTCCAAAACGGCGAGTCATATGGTTTTGTTGCGATCCGAGAGAGAGTTTTAGACTGAAGGTATTTGTTTCGAAGTAAATCTTACCATACCCCGTCCTCATTTAATAATTTAAAGAGCCATTTACTAAGAAGGCACTTGTTTTTAAAATCTAGAACCTCAATACCTAGGTCTCCCTGATCTTTTGGTTGACAAATAACAATCCATCTAGTTAATCTATATTTTCTCTTTTTCCCATCGCTCTAGCAAAAAAATGTGATCTATAAAAGTCAACCTTTTTATCACCCCAATTGGAATCTCGAAAAAAGAACATAAACATTGGAAAACTTGTTAGAACTGAATTAATAAGGATTAAACGATCTCTGTAGGATAAAAGTTTTTCTATCCAACTGCTTAACTTCCGCTCAAATCTATCCTCAATTGGTTTCCATTCTGTGTTTTTAAATTTCCTATAGTGTATAGGAATTCCTAGATATTTGAAAGGGTTCTCGCACCCAAAACGTAGTTTGTATTGATCCACTATCCTTGTGGCATGACCAAAACAAAAAATCTCGCTCTTATAAATATTAATTTTAAGCCTAGACAATTGTTCAAACATGCACATAATCAATTTCATGTTTAAATCCTTTTGTAAATCATGCTCCATGAAAATAACTATGTCATCTGCATACTGAAGGATAGACACTCTTCCCTCAACTGGATGAGGAATAAGCCCTTTAACTTGGCCGTCTTCTTTGGCCCTATTGATAATTATTGCTAGCATATCGGCTACAATATTAAATAAAATAGGAGATAGGGGATCTCCTTACCTAAGTCCTTTTCAAGTTTGAAAATAATGCCCAATGTCATCGTTAATTCTAACCCCAACACTACCACAACTTAAGTAATTCTGAACCCATTGACACCACTTCGGGTCAAAACCTTTCATGTGCAAAGCTTGTCGCAGAAAATACCAGTTATCCTTATAATAAGACTTTTCGAAATCATTTTTTGTAGTACCCCATCCAATTTATTCTTATGTAACTCATGAATGGTTTCATGAAGAGCAACCTCTTAGGAATGATGCCCTAGAGGCTCACATTTCACCTTGTATTTGTAACCCAAAATCCGGCTTGGAACTAGCTGTATGTGTCACTTCAATTGGTGTAGGTGTGGAACCACATACTCATATCTAGCTCTAGCCAGTTTTTCCTTAGTCGTTTGAGCTTGGGAGGGAAACCCACTGCCGAGACTAATGTCAGTCGGAAGATGACAATATTTCACGTGTCATGAGCATGGAGATGCTATCCGCCTTACATTGGCTAGTCAGAAGAGGTACGATAGCCGAACCGATCCAAAGTTTAGTAGGATGTTAGCACGCTGTCATACGCTCCGACTAACACAATGGAATCCTTAGACCTGAGGGGATCGCACGATCTGAGTTGTGGAAATGCCGGCTTTGACTCCATCTAACGCTCATCGTAACCGGGAGCAATAAGGGTGGTCTTGGGTCGACTTTGAAGAAAGCTCCGTGACGTGGATTAGCTATGATAGAATTTGCCCCTCCATCTCGAAGAGATATTCTCTGGGCCCTCTCATGTGATATGATCCAGAAACATGGCCATGCACTGCTCGATCAAGTGTTGATCGAGATAGTCTGACTTAGTGAAGCCAGAGGGAATCAGTTATCACTGGAACAAGAAGAGAGTAAACCAGCACTTGGATGACGGAATCTCCCCTGCAGTTTATCACCAATATCGTGAGGCAAAGGGACTCGGACAGATCGTCACATTGAGGGCACTTGCGGAAACTGAGAGTCGACAAGTCTTGCTAGAGGCCGTTGGTGACTATCAGCTCTAGTCGGAAAGTCACTGAGCTACGGCTCTGAATAAATGATTAGTGAGTTGTGTCCGTCTTACCGTAAGCCTGTGGGATCACACACTTAAGAGAGTGGGACGAGGCGGATATTGATCCGACTATCACAAGCTGGCAAGTTGGACTTGCTCGGACAGGGACACGTGTCAATGGGTTGGACCCACTTAGACTAGGGTTAAGGTTTAGGACCAAGGGACACAAATGTTGTGTTCCCTCACCTACTCTCCCATATAAAGGAAGGTAGGTGGCGGCAGACAGAAGAACAATCTAGTGCTGCTTCCTAGGGTTTCGCTTGACTTGGTATTTCCACCTTCCTATCTTGCGGCGGCAAGAACGATACTAGCATCTCACTTGCTGTTGTTCCACCTTGTACGTGTGTGTGACAGGAGAGGCACCACACTTGCGGTGCTCATTAGAGACGTTAGGCGGCAGCGAAGTCGGAATCGAGGAGGAGCACGGAGCCGGCAATGAGGTGGTCCTAGGATTGACAAGTTCGCCAGAGCCGGACAAGACAAGGGGAACATATGGCACCACCACGACGCGCTTCCTCAGCTTCTGCACCTGCGCATCAAGAGGAACAAACTATTGCCTTTGACCTTAGCCGGATCTTTGGGTGGCTTGCTGGAGACCTCGCCGGAGCAGAAAAGTTTTTGTTTTCGGCCTAGCTCTGCCCGTTGCCCAACTGTGGTATCAGAGCATTGGCTCTAGGTTTTTTCTAGGTTCTTGCACATGAGATGCTCTAGTAGGAAGGATTGGATCTTTCTCGCTGTTTTCACTTTGCCATTTTGATCTACTTTGATCTAGGGCAGTGGCCATATCTGGTTTGTCTTGGCCAAGAAATTGGTCGGAACTGGTCCAGATCTGAGTGGGAGGTCACGTGGCTGACATCCACGATCAACCACTAAAGTTGCTTTTCTTGTTGACAAGAATATGACAGTTGTACCCTGTAAAAAGTTACAGCTAAGAGTTAGCTGGTATAAGTCAAAAGGGTTCCGACTTGCAACTTTTATTTTCTTATTCTTCCCTCAAAGAAGGTCTAGTTGGATTACCCCACCATTTGCTGCAGCACTACAAGTCGGACATTTTTGGTTAGTGGGCTCACATTGTTGGGGCACTTCCAATTCTCTCCGATAAAGTGTGAGAGATTTGGACTCTCTTAAGCAGCGCACTTGGTAGCTAGACGGAGCTATCACAATAGTTGTGGGCTTCGAGGTAAGGAGGGTTATCGGACAATCCAACAGGAATCAGATAGAGATCTGATTGTCAAGGTGTTTCCTACTCGGAATATTCTTTGGCTAGCAGTGATGCAAAGGCTCACTAGTCGGATAATTGACTAGGATCCTGAATCACTGCCGACTGTTGGAGGGATATCAGTCTTAGTCGGAGTGTGCATGATTAAAGAGTTTAATCCACCTTCTCTGTTACAGATACATTGCCTTAAGTGTTTTGCATCTTTCGTTTGTAGATGGCACCAACTAGCACCGTTCAGATTTCCAGTTTGCGTTGCATACAATCCTTGAGAAGAACAAGCTGAATGGAACAAACTTTACCAACAGGTATCGTAACTTAAGAATCATTCTCAAGCAAGAAAAGAAGGAACATGTCCTGGACAATCCAATTCCAGAAGAGTCGGGCAGTGATGAGCCTAATGCTGTAAGAACCGCTTTTTGCCGTCCTCAGGATGAGTCGACGGAAGTCAGCTGCCTTGATGGCTCTGATTTTTGCCATCTTCCACTGTGTTTAAACGTTGTTTTTGGTCAAGTAATTGCCAAATAAACTCTCAACCTTTCTACTAATGACTAATAATTTCAAAGATGTGCAAATCCCTTCTTTGATTTATGTTGTGCAGGAAATCACTGCTTTTAAAGCGAAGTAAGGAGTCATAATCAAGGATTTGAGGAAGTACACACGGCCAAGTAATTGGGAAGCAGTTCCAAGGCATCAGAATGCTTAACAACCACTGGTACGGGCGTGGTCCACCCATACCACCCACCCGTACCAGGTGGCGACGACTTCGTCTCGTCAAACCCTACAACTTTTGTGAAGACGCCTATATATTTTGATGCTCCAGCCGCTGACCAGAGAGCCGCCATTCTCAGATTGCATCGCAACACCCCCAAAGGAGATCCACACCATTGTTCATCGATTGTTCATCACTTCCACCATTTATCCCTCCACTGGCCATAGCCATTGCTTTGTACTTTTAGATCTCCTTGTGATTTGGCAACAATTGTAGAAATATTTGATTTCAATCTAAGTATTTGCATGATGTTTTCTATATCCGATCTATTTATTATGAGTGAGAAGTCCTCACGGGCTGCGGGTTGGACAGAAACCTCGCAGCAATTATGTGCATCTAGATCATGTGACAATTGTATTTTTTTGGATTCATGATTTGTATCTTTTGTTTCTTCATCTCTCGCCTCGATCTGTGGACTTGTAGGTACCCAAGATCAAATAGATTGATAAAGGCTTGAGGTGAGATACTTGGCTAGCGGCGATCTCATAGGAAACTCAGTGACAGAAAGGGAAGTACGGTCTTCGCTTAGCGCCCCATTTGGGATCAACAACAACATCACCACTTAAAGCTTTAATCTATGTTTACACTTAATAATTGTTTGCAACCCGTGGCTTTGGTGTGTTCTCGGTTGGATTAAAAGTCTATTGCTATGCTCGCTGCATCACGGGGACTCTAGAATATTAGGATGTGTTGCCCACAAAAGATTATCTCAATACAAACATGATACATGACTATGCTTATTATTATCTTTCATCCCATTTGATGTGCAGCTGCATGTGGATCTTCAACCCTATCCTATCTCCATCCATTGATTCAGACCCGTTATAAAGTAAATTAGATTGGTCCGATCAACTAAGGTAAAACAAACAAACAAAGTCTTATAGATGTGTCCTTTCTTATTACCTTTTAGCAGTGCTTTCCAAGGTTCGATTAAACCTAGGTCTTATAGGGAAAAATCTATTATACTACATTCATGAATCCGGATCGAAGGTGTCAACCCTTTTTCTGGCGCCGTTGTTAGGGAAGCAATTTCGCTATCCTGGTGAGGTCATTAGAGACCTTGTTTTTAGTTTTATTATTAGTTGTAGTTTAATTCTTGTTATTAGTTTACTTTCTTGTTATCTATTTGAAAACCCAAAAAAATAGTTAGTTGTTATTTATTTTCATTACATAAAAATTACCAAAAAGATAAGAGCCATGGCTCAAAATATATTAGGGGAGTATGTACTCCCACCGATGATTTTATTCATGCACCCATCACTCAACACATAGTTGATGCGGAAACTTATGAGATAAAACCTAACCTTTTAAGTTTGGTTCAACAAAACCAATTTGGGGGTTCATCTTCTTAGGATTCGGGATTGCACTTAAATACTTTTACTGAGATTTGTGACATGATGTGTACTAAAGACGTAGATCTAAATGATGTTAAGCTAAGATTATTCCCTTTCTCTCTTAGAGGAAAGGCTAAGGATTGGTTGCTAGCTCTACCAAAGGGCATTATTAAATCTTGGGAGGAATGCACTAATTTGTTTATGACTAAATTCCCCCCCAGCTAAGACTATGCAACTAAGATCCAACATCACAAGCTTTAGATAAGAAGACCGTGAGTCACTAGCACTTGCATGGGAAAGGATGCAAGAAGACATAATGAACTGTCCTAATCATGGGATGGAAGAATGGCTTATATTACATTTATTTTATAATGGTCTTAACCCAATGTCTAAGTGTATGCTAGATATTGCAACAGGAGGAACGATCATGGGGAAACATGTAAATGTTGCATAGAAGTTACTTGATGATATGCAAAATAACCATGCCCAATGACATGTAGAAAGAACCTCGAAGAGAGTAAGTTCAATTACCGAGGTAAACAATGAGGAGCTTACATCTGAGGCAGATGAGTTGCTTAGCTTAGTAAAGGGTAAGGAAGATACCCAAGTTAATGTTATCACTACTGATGTTAATTTTATAGCTCGCACTCCTTTTAATCCTTCATGAAAAATAATTATGCTTCTAATGTTCAAAAATATCATGCTAATCCCGCAGGAGCTCCTTATAATAATTATGATAATACTAATGGAGCAAATCAGGGCAATCTCCCATTTGAGCAAACTATTATAACATTTATGCATGCTCAAACTGAACAAAACAATATGCTTATTAAGATTACGGAGAACCATGAAAGTAGTTTAGGAAGATTATCTAACCAGGCCATTGCAATTAGAAATGATGTGTAGGGTCTACATGAAAGCACAAAGACCGTGGAGGCTCAGCTGGGTTAAGGGGCCGAGAGCCAAGCTCTCATACTAGCAAACTTCGCCGGCAAACCCAAGCCAAATCTGGTAGAGGACCTCAAAATGATGAGGGTGGTGACAAACGATGAAAATCCTGAAGAGCTGGATTACAGCAACACGCCAATATCATAATATATAGTGGAAGATCTATTGAAAATGATCACCATTCAGAATCTAGGTATAGAACAAGGTAATGATGCTATGTACCAACAATTCATACAACAAGTAGCTGATGGGTTCGTAGCATGGAAAACAAAAAAATTCTACCGCAAGAACGAACAAAACCCAGATCTAATCTAGATAAAAGCCAAGATCTAATCTATTAGACATGTGGAACGAGATAGATCTGTACTAACCCTCGTAGATCCGAAAGCGTTACGAGATTAGATCTCGGGGTTGATGTAGTCGATCACTTGCCGATCTCAAGATCGTGTGGACGATCCTTCCGGCGCCGCGTTCCGGCCGCGCTTCCGCAGTCGGTCACACGTGCAGAGTCGAAGCAGACCTTCCTCTCCCTATTCCAGCGAGCAGCGGAGGTAGTAGATCTTCTCCACAGAATCCTAGCAACACGACGATGTGGTGGTGGTGGTGGAGTAGAGAATTCTGCAGGGCTTCGCCTAAGCCTGAGCAGAGGGAAGGAGGAGGAGAGAGGCGGCGGCTAGGGTTTGATGTGTAGGGGGCAAGGGGGTGGCGCCCCCACCCCTCTATTTAAAGGAGGAGGCGCCATGGGAGGGGGAGTCCTAGTAGGACTCCCCTCCCTTCCTTGGCCGGCGGATTGGGAGGGGGGGAGGAGTCCTCCTCCCCCACGACTCCTTGTCTTTCCCCACAAGGACTCCTTGATCCTTTCTTGGTTTTCAAGCAAACTCCAAGAAATCTCCTAGAACCTTCCGAAACATTCCGAAACCTTCTAGAATCCCCATACAAATACTCCGGAACATTTCCTAACTTAGAAAATGATCCCCAATATATGAATCTCATTCTCCGGACAATTCCGGATCTCCTCGTGATGTCCCGGATCCAATCCGAGACTCCGAACAACATTCGGTCTCCAACACATATTCCATATCTACTTAAAACAACTTCGAACCTTAAGTGTGTCACCCTACGGTTCGTGAATATGCAGACATGATGGAGACACCTCTCCGATCAATAACCATCAGCAGGATCTGGAGATCCATAATGGCTCCCACATACTCAACGATGACTTCGTGATCGATAGAACCATTAACATACGAAATCAATTCCCTTTGTCACGCGATATTCTACTTATCCGAGGTTTGATCGTCGGTATCTCCATACCTAGTTCTACCTCGTTATTGATAAGTACTCTTTACTCGTTCCATGTTATGTCATCCCTTGTGACCTAGTCACATGCTTGCAAGCTAACTAGATGACATTCCACCGAGAGGGCCCAGAGCATATCTATTCGTCATATGGATGGACAAATCCCAATCTTGGTCCATGCGCTTCAACACATACTTTCAGAATACCCAATGACACCTTTATAACCACCCAGTTACGAAGCGGTGTTTGATGTCATCAAAGTACCCATCCGGTGATGGTGATTAACATAACCTCATGGTCGAAGGATTAGGTTACTATGCATTTGAAAGCTTATAGCAATACGAACTTAATGAATTGATCTTATGCTACGCTTACTATGGGTGTGTGTCCATCACATCATTCTCCTAATGATATAACCTTGTTATTAATGACATCCAATGTCCATGATCAGAAAACCATGATCATCAATTAATCAACAAGCTAGTTCCACAAGAGGCTTACTAGGGACTCTTTTATGTTTACAAAACACACATGTATCAGTGTTTCCTTATAATACAATTATAGCATGGGATGTAAACATTCATCATAAACACAAAGATATAATAATAACCACTTTTATTATTGCCTCTTGGGCATATCTCCTCTCCCACTTGCACTAGAGTCAATAATCTAGATTACATGGTAATATACCTAACACCCATGGCGTTCTTGTGTTGGTCATGCTTTGCTCTACGGAGAGGTTTAGTCAACGGATCTGCCACATTCAGATCAGTGTGTACTTTGCAAATCTTTATGTCACCATCTCGGACATACTCGCGAATAGCATGGAAACGTAGCTTGATGTGCTTCAGCTTGCTATGTGACCTTGGCTCCTGTGCATTAGCTATGGCACCTGTGTTGTCATAGTAGATGGCCATCGGGTCCAACACATTGGGAACCACGCCAAGTTCAGTAATGAACTCCTTCATCCATATGGCTTCTTGTGCAGCCTCCGAAGCAGCTATGTATTCCGATTCAGTTGAAGATTTCGCCACAACGCTTTGCTTGGCACTCCTCCAGCTCACTGCAGCACCATTCAAAATAAACACGTATCCAGACTGTGACTTCGAGTCATCTGGATCGGTGTTCCAACTAGCATCAGTGTAACCGTTTACAACAAGCTATTCATCACCTCCATAAGAAAGAACCATATCCTTAGTCCTATTCAGGTACTTTAGGATATTCTTGACCGCTGTCCAGTGTTCCATTCCAGGATCACTTTGATATCTGCTAGTCAAACTAACATCATGTACTATATCCGGTCTTGTACACAGCATGGCATACATGATAGAACCTATGGCCGAGGCATAGGGAATATTATTCATCTTTTCTCTACCTTCTGCCGTAGCCGGACTTTGAGTCTTACTCAAGGTCTTACCTGACAACATGGGCACGAACCCTTTCTTGCCCTCTTCCATTCTAAACTTCTTTAGAACTTTGTCTAAGTATGTACTTTGTGAAAGCGCTATTAGGCGTCTTGATCTATCTCTATAAATCTTGATGCCTAGAATATATGCCGCTTCGCCAAGATCCTTCATTGAAAAACTATTATTCAAATAGGTTTTGACGCTATTAAGAAGTTCTATATCATTCCCAATCAACAATATGTCATCTACATATAATACTAGGAATGCTACAGAGCTCCCACTCACTTTCTTGTAAATACAAGCTTCTCCATAAGTTTGTATAAATCCAAAGTTTTTGATTACTTTATCAAAACGTTGATTCCAACTCCAGGATGCTTGCTTCAGTCCATAAATGGAGCGCTGAAGTTTGCATACCTTGTCAGCATCACTAGGATCGACAAAACCCTTGAGTTGTACCATATACAACTCTTCCTCAATGTCACCATTAAGGAACGCCGTTTTGACATCCATCTGCCAAATTTCATAATCAAAATATGCAGCGATTGCTAACAAAATCCTCACAGACTTTAGCTTCGCTCCTGGTGAGAAAGTCTCATCGTAGTCAACTCCTTGAATTTGTCGGAACCCTTTCGCGACAAGTCGAGCTTTATAGACAGTAACATTACCATCAACATCTGTTTTTCTTTTGAAAATCCATTTGTTCTCGACAGCCTTACGGCCATCCGGTAAGTCCACCAAAGTCCATACTTGGTTTTTGTACATGGATCCCATTTCGGATTTCATGGCTTCTAGCCATTTGTCGGAATCTGGGCTCACCATAGCTTCTTCATACGTCGCAGGGTCATCAGTGTTGTCCACCAACATGACGTTCAAGGCAGAGTCACACCAATCAGGAGTGGTACGAACCCCCGTTGACCTGCGAGGTTCAGCAGTAACTTCGTTCGAAGTTTCATGATCACCATCACTAGCCTCCTCTCCAATTGGTGCAGGCGGCACAAAAACATCTTCCGGTGCTGCGCTACTCTCAACTCCGAGAGAAGGTTCAATAACCTCGTCGAGTTCTACTTTCCTTCCAGCCACTTCTTTCGAGAGAAACTCCTTCTCAAGAAAGGATCCATTCTTGGCAACGAAAACTTTGCCTTCGGATCTATGATAGAAGGTATACCCAATTGTTTCTTTAGGGTATCCTATGAAGACGCATTTCTTGGCTTTGGGTTCAAGCTTATCAGGTTGTAACTTCGTTACATACGCTTCGCAACCCCAAACTTTAAGGAACGACAACTTAGGTTTCTTACCAAACCACAATTTGTACGGTGTCGTTTCATCGGATTTAGATGGTGCCCTATTTAAAGTGAATGCGGTTGTCTCTAATGCATAGCCCCAAAATGATAGCGGTAAATCTGTAAGAGACATCATAGACCGAACCATATCTAAGAGAGTTCGATTATGACGTTCGGACACACCATTACGCCGTGGTGTTCCCGGCGGTGTCAACTGTGAAAGTATTCCACATTTCTTTAAATGCATGCCAAACTCATAACTTAGATATTCACCTCCGTGGTCAGAACGCAGAAACTTAATCTTCTTGTTACGATGATTTTCCACTTCACTTTGAAATTCCTAACTTCTCGAAAGTTTCGGACTTATGTTTCATAAAGTAGACATACCCATATCTACTTAAGTCATCTGTGAAAGTGAGAACATAACGATATCCACCACGTGATGCTACACTCATTGGACCGCACACATCGGTATGTATTATTTCCAATAAGTCTGTAGCTCGCTCCATTATTCCAGAGAATGGAGTCTTAGTCATTTTTCCCATTAGACATGCTTCGCATCTTTCAAATGATTCAAAATCAAGTGATTCAAGAAGTCCATCAGAATGGAGTTTCTTCATACGCTTCACTCCAATGTGACCAAGACGACAGTGCCACATGTATGTAGAATTATCATTCAATTTTATTCGTTTAGCATCTATGTTGTGAACATGTGTATCACTACTATCGAGATTCAATAAGAATAAACCATTCATCTCAGGTGCATTACCATAAAAGATATTACTCATATAAATTGAACAACCTTTATTCTCAGACTTAAAAGAGTAACCGTCTCGCAATAAACAAGATCCAGATATAATGTTCATGCTAAACGGATCTTACCTAGGAACGGATCTTCCTAGTAGGACTCCCCTCCCTTCCTTGGCCGGCGGATTGGGAGGGGGGAGGAGTCCTCCTCCCCCATGACTCCTTGTCTTGCCCCACAAGGACTCCTTGATCCTTTCTTGGTTTTCAAGCAAACTCCAAGAAATCTCCTAGAACCTTCCGGAACATTCCGAAACCTTCTAGAATCCCCATACAAATACTCCGGAACATTTCCTAACTTAGAAAATGATCCCCAATATATGAATCTCATTCTCCGGACAATTCCGGATCTCCTCGTGATGTCCCGGATCCAATCCGAGACTCCGAACAACATTCGGTCTCCAACGCATATTCCATATCTACTTAAAACAACTTCGAACCTTAAGTGTGTCACCCTACGGTTCGTGAATATGCAGACATGATGGAGACACCTCTCCGATCAATAACCATCAGCGGGATCTGGAGATCCATAATGGCTCCCACATACTCAACGATGACTTCGTGATCGATAGAACCATTAACATACGAAACCAATTCCCTTTGTCACGCGATATTCTACTTATCCGAGGTTTGATCGTCGGTATCTCCATACCTAGTTCTACCTCGTTACTGATAAGTACTCTTTACTCGTTCCATGTTATGTCATCCCTTGTGACCTAGTCACATGCTTGCAAGCTAACTAGATGACATTCCACCGAGAGGGCCCAGAGCATATCTATCCGTCATATGGATGGACAAATCCCAATCTTGGTCCATGCGCTTCAACACATACTTTCAGAATACCCAATGACACCTTTATAACCACCCAATTACGAAGCGGTGTTTGATGTCATCAAAGTACCCATCCGGTGATGGTGATTAACATAACCTCATGGTCGAAGGATTAGGTTACTATGCATTTTAAAGCTTATAGCAATACGAACTTAATGACTTGATCTTATGCTACGCTTACTATGGATGTGTGTCCATCACATCATTCTCCTAATGATATAACCTTGTTATTAATGACATCCAATGTCCATGATCAGAAAACCATGATCATCAATTAATCAACAAGCTAGTTCCACAAGAGGCTTACTAGGGACTCTTTTATGTTTACAAAACACACATGTATCAGTGTTTCCTTATAACACAATTACAGCATGGGATGTAAACATTCATCATAAACACAAAGCTATAATAATAACCACTTTTATTATTGCCTCTTGGGCATATCTCCAACAGTAGCATCTAAGGTTCGTGATTTAGAGATGGAGTATAAAAGACTAGCTGATAAGCTTCCAGCTAAGCTAGATGATATATTTGATCCCACTATTAAAATTAAGTTGGGAGTTAATGAGATATCTGTACTTTGTGATCTTGGTGCAAGTATCTCAACAATTTCCAAAAGCCTATTCGATAAATTAAACTTGGGGCCATTTGTTACAACTGAATTAAGACTCCATCTAGCTGATTTGACTTATAAACAAGCTATTGGGATCAAACAAAATATATTTGTTGAAATTAAAGGAAGTCCCGCTCTTATTGATCTAGTTATTGTGGACATGCCTGAAGATCCCATGGGATCTATAATTCTAGGTAGGGAATTTTTAAGAACTATTAAAGCCTTGATTAATTTACATGAAGGGAATGTAAGAATAGGTCTACCATATAGAGATCCATTTATAGTCCACTTCCCTAGGAAAAAGAAGGCCAAGCCTAATGATGATGATGGTGTGATTACTTTAAAAGTGAACTATTTTGGAGTGGGCATTCCACTTCCCAAACCTAAGTGATTTCCATCAAGGTCAAGCTAATTAACCTTAACTAGAAGCGTTTCATGGGTGGCAATCCATGTGAAATAAATTTTCTCTAAGTTTTTATTATGTTTTATTTTCGTGTAAGTTTTTGTTTTGTTTTTGTTTTTAATAAAGAGTGTTCAAGAAGATCTATGGAAAGAGGATAAGAAATAAGGTAATCCTCTATATTATGTTTTACTAACACATGGCCTAAGAAGTATTGTTGGATCATTACTTAGTGTTTTTGCTGCTATCTAACCTTTTGATAAGATGTACGAAGGCCCACGAAGCTACTAATCAAATTCTTGAGTTTGTTGTAGTTCACAGCGTCGATAACGACCAATGGAACGACCAGAGTGGCCAGTACCGTGCGCCCATACCACCTCAAGGCAAAAGGGGATAGAAATTTTGATGATTGTCGAAGGAATCAGTGGTGATAACAGCCATTGGTACGACCGGACGCACCCGTACCGCGTGCCCGTACCGTACCCTTGAGCAAACATCAGATTTTAAGCAAAGTTACCACAACAATAATTACCAGCAGTACGGGCGCGCGCGACCGTACCGCACGCCCGTACCGAGTGCACCGCCTGGGAGCTGTTGTCGCCCTCAAGGTAAGCCTCCCGGTACGGGCGGGCTCCGGCCGTACCGCCCGCCCGTACCGAGTACGCGGACGCCATAATCTACCCGAGGAGGTAACCTAAAAATCCCAATTCATCTATTTCTCTTTCTTCTTCCTCCAAACTTCAAACCACCTCCATTAGATCTTCAAATTTACTCAATCTTTCTTCAATTCTTTGCACTCACTCGATCTAAGGTATGATTCTCCTCCGATCCCCAACTTATTTGTGCAAAAGCTTAGCTTAATCATTCATCATTGTCAATCTAGACATAAGTCTTGTTCTTGATTCAATCTTGGTACTAAGTATGCTTATCATTGTTCCTAGAGGAGTTTCTTTTGTAGTTAGTGTAGACAATCACTTATGCTATGTTTTTATTGGACCAAAAAATTGATTAGCAATTTTATTTACTTTGTCTTGTTTTTTATTAGATGAACACGAGGATTCATACACGTGAGATGGTTGCGGAGTCTTCCGCGCCACCCGTTGATACGTTAAACCTAGAGTCACTTCGCATCGAGTTCACCAAGGAGTTCCATCTTACCCGTTTCAATCATATCAAGATTCGAGAGATCAAGTCCACCAAGTGGGCGTGTCCTTATATCCTGAACCAACTTGGCATTCGTGCTGATTTCGATTTACTTTGCAACAATGTTGGTTTCTACAATTTTGTCTTTCAGGATGTTGCAACGTATCGCCGCTTGACGCTTGAGTTCTTCAGCACCTTGACACACATGGTGGATCCTTATGGTTGTTCCGAGGAACAAAGGCCTGGAGTTGATCGAATCAAATTCCGCCTTATAAACTATGAGTATACTTTGACACTCAGCCAATTGGCTCAATGCTTTGGGTTTACCAACAACACCACCAATGTATGCATAACTACCTTTGTTTTAGATCCTTCCCCTTCACAATACTTTAACTTGATGAGAATTTGTGGACACACACCCAAGGGGAACCAAATTGATCATCCTGCCATTCGATATTTGTTCTATGTTATTGCTAACACATTGCAGGCACGTGGTGAGTTTACTAGAGTTAATGAGGAGGACATGTTGGTCGTTGCAAAAGCTGCACTTATCAATTGTAATTCACCGCCAAATTTGGGCGCATTACTTGTGTTTTATCTTAAGCATCAAGCTCTTAAATCTCGAGGACCCATATGTGGAGGAGTTGTGACCGTTCTTGCATACGCACTTCACATCAACCTAGGTAACTGATACGTTGCTAACGTATCCATAATTTTTGATGTTCCATGCTTGGTTTTATCTACTTTCTTGTGTTTTGTTCCAACTTTGGAGTACTTTCTATACACTTTCTTGGACTAACCTATTAACAAGAGCCACAGTGCCAGCTGCCTGTTTTCTGTTGTTTTTGGTTCCAGGAAAGTCAGAAAATGAATATTCTCGGAATTGTACAGGACAAAAGCCAAAGTCAGTTTTTCACCGAGGGACACCCGGAGCCAAAATACGATACAGAGAGGGGCCAGGGGGCGGTCACACCACCTGGCCACGCGGCCCAACCTGGCCTGCGCCAGGGGGTGGTCTGGCCACCCTAGGCACCCCCTCGGCCTCCCGTTTCGCCTATAAGATGCCTCCGATATAAAAACCCTAAGTACCCAATCAAAATTCCACGAAAGAGTCTCTAGCCGTCGTCATCTCCATCTCTAGATCGGGAGGGATCTGAAGCTCTTCCTGGCACCCTACCGGAGGGGAGAATTCACCCTGGAGGCCTTCTTCATCACCATGCAAGCCTCCGGTGTGATGCGTGAGTAGTTCATCCCTGGACTACGGGTCCATGTAGTAGCTAGATGGTTGGTTCTCCTCCTTTGTGCTATCATGTTTAGATCTTGTGAGCTTCGTTCATGATCAAGATCATCTTTTGTAATTCTACATGTTGTGTTTGCGGGGATCCGATGGATATTGAGATGCTATTTCAAATTGATTATTGATTCTATCATGTCTTTGTTATTTGTGATCTTGCATGCTTTCCATTGTTAGTAGCTATCTTGGCCAAGTAGATGCTAGCAACTCCAAGAGTTAGTATTTATGCTCGATAGTGAGTTCATGCCTCTAGTAATCCAGGGAAGTGACAGAAATCTCTAAGGTACTAGATGGTATGTTGCTACTAGGGAGAAAACAACAATCCTTTGTTCATAGAACAATCATATTGTTTACTTTACACGCAATGCGTAAAGGAATTATCCGTTGCTTGCAACTTAATACTAGAGGGGGTTCGGATGATAACCTGAAGGTGTATTATTAGTCATAGATCCAGTTGGATTACGGTCTATGTATAATGTTGTAATTCCCAATCAAGTCTCAAAGGAGTCAAGATGAGTAGTATATACATGATTGCTTTCTTGATGTTTGTCAATTGCCCCGTTGTAATTTGTTCACACAACATGTCATCTATCTTAAGGAGAGCCACCACTAGTGAACTATGGACCCCAGTCCTTTCTTTTACTATCAATCTACAATCAACTGTTACTGTTTTTGGTTTACTTTCTGCAAACTATTACTTTCTTCCATTCGATACATTTAATCCTTTGTTTTCACCAAAACCGGTGAGATTGACAACCTCATCGCAAGTTGGGGGCAAAGTTCGGTGGTTGTGTTGTGCAGGTCTCCACGTCGCTGCTGGCACCGGTAGTGCGCCCTGCCAAAGTTCAGTTAGCAACACCTTTGAGGTGTTTCCTTGCTCCTACTGGTTCGATTAAACCTTGGGTTCATAACTCAGGGAAAACTTGCTACTGTGCTCATCATACATTCCTCTTGGGGTTCCCCAATGGGTTCGATATATTTTGGGCTTAGCAACCGATTTTCTAGCGCCGTTGCCGGGGAGTCAAGGACATCTTCACAAGGGGAGTCCCTCATAACCATTCTCTTTACTTTGTTATTTTTGTTTTTCTTAGTTTACTTTTGCTTTGTTTGCTTGCTTATTTATAAAAAACACAAAAAATTAGTTTTACTAGTTTGCTTTCTTTATTAAAAACACAAAAAATAACTACTCTTGAAAACACTAAGTTGTGTGACTTCACTAGCACGAACAACAATGATTTTATGAGCACACCTATTGCTCCACCTGTTCCCGAAGCTACTTTCTTTGAAATAAAACCTGCTTTACTCAATCTTGTTATGAGAGAACAATTTTCTGGTATTGGTAATGAAGATGCTTCTGCTCATCTAAATAACTTTGTTGAACTTTGTGAGATGCAAAAGCATAGGGATATAGATGGAGATATTATTAAGCTTAAATTGTTTCCTTTCTCTTTGAGAGGAAAAGCTAAAGAATGGTTGAATTCCTTAACTAGGAATAGTATTGATTCTTGGACTAAATGCAAAGATGCTTTCATTGGAAAATACTATCCTCCTGCTAAGATTATATCTATGAGAAGTGAAATAATGAAGTTTAAACAATCTGGTAATGAACATGTTGCTCAAGCTTGGGAAAGAATGAAATCTTTGGTAAAGAATTGCCCCACTCATGGACTGACTGCTTGGATGACTATCTAAACTTTTTATGCAGGATTAAACTATTCTTCAAGAAATCTATTGGATTCTGCTATTGGAGGCACCTTTATGACCATTACTTTGGGTGCTGCAACAAAGCTCCTGGATAATATGATGGTTAATTATTCTGAATGGCACACTGAGAGAGCTCCACAAGGTAAGAAGGTAAATTCTGTTGATGAAACCTCCTCCTTGAGTGATAAAATTGATGTTATTATGTCTATGCTTGTTAATGGGAAAGACCATATTGATCCAAATAATGTTCCTTTAGCCTCTTTGGTTGCTCAAGAAGAGAAAGTTGATGTGAACTTTATAAGAAATAACAATTTTAGCAACAATGCCTACAGGAATAATTTTGGTAACAACAATTATAGGCCATATCCTCCCAACAATGGTAATGCTTATGGAAATTCCTACAACAATAATAGGAGTGATCCCTTTGAACTTGAAGTTATGCTTAAAGAATTTATTAGTAAACAAACTACTTTCAATAAAACTATTGAAGAAAAACTCTCTAATGCTGAAAGAAATATAGCATCATTGGTTGAAGCTCAATCTTCTTTGAATAAAATGACTGCTAAACCTGAAACTAATGAGAATCCCTTTGCAGCCACTAATGCCATACAAGTAAGAATTGATGAAAATGTTAGACTATTAGCTGAATTGCATGCTAAGTGGGAAAGAGAAGATGAAATTTCTATAAACATTAGTGTTTCTACTATCACTACCACTAGTGTTGAGGATAGTAATAGCTCTACTACTTTAGATGATAATTATGATTTTGATCTTGATGGTTGCAATATCTCTGAAGTTATTAAGTTCCTACAAAAGCTTGCTAAAAGTCCTAATGCTAGTGCTATGAATATGGCCTTTACAAAACACATTACTGATGCTCTCATAAAAATTAAAGAAGAAAAGATGAAACATAAAGCCTCTATTCCTATAAAACAAGAAGATGGTTGGGAACCCATCATTAATATGAAAGTGAATGATTTTGATTTCAAAGCTTTATGTGATCTTGATAGTAGTGTTTCTATTATGCCTAGAAGGATTTATGATATGCTTGATTTGCCACCATTGGAAGATTGTTATTTGAATGTCCCACTTGATGATAATGCTAAAAAGAAACTCATGAGGAGCATTAATGATGTTCTTATTATGGTTAACAATGCCTATGTCCCTGTTGATTTCTATGTTTTGGACGTTGAATGCAATGCTTCTTGTCCTATTACTTTGGGAAGACCTTTTCTTAGAACTGTTGGTGCCATTATTGATATGAAAGAAGGCACCATTAAATATCAACTTCCACTCAAGAAAGGTATAGAACACTTCCCTAAGAATAGAGAGAAGATTTCTTTTGCCTCTCCTATGAAAACAAAATTTGCTCTTAATGCTTCTTCCTTTGAGAACACTTGATCCTTTTTCTTGCTTCTTATGCCTAACTTAAAGGCGTTAAAGAAAAGTACTTATTGGGAGATAACCCAAAAGTTTTAGATGAGTCTTGGAAGTTATTACTTCAGTAATAACCTCTTCTTATCCTTTTTATTTTCTTTTTGTGCCAAGAGTAACCTCTAAAGAGATAGAAGTAATGATTGGGAAAGTTGCTGTCCTGAAACAGATTTCTGTGCTTCACCGTACAAATTCGTGTAAAATATCTATACGTCCTTTTGAGGCGTGAATTTTTTGCTTCTGACCTAGGTCGTTATCTAACTTTCGTTAGTTCAACACTTTTCGATTTGAGCAACAGAAGATCTTCGAAACAATTCGTCTTTACCTGCTGGTCTGTTTTGACAGATTTCTGCCATTATTTGCATTTGCTTCTTGTTGGTTCCTTTTTGAGTTCTTTTGGGGAATTGAGATTTTTGAGGGTAGTGCTATATTAGTTTGTGTTTTAATGAAAGTTTTATTGGTGTTGGAACTGAACCTAAAGACCTATCATCTTGAGTGCACTAATGATTGCTAATAAAGATTGTGTAAAGTTTTGTATGAAGGAAAAATTTCAGGTGTATGGAAGGAATGAGTAATGATATGAAGGATGGAATAAAGCTCAATCTTGGGGATTCCACACGTGTCACCCCAATAAATATCCAAGAAGTACAAGCGTCAAAGCTTGGGTATACCCAAGGCATCCCCTTCTTCATCAAGAAAAATCCCAGGTTTCTTCCAAACACTTCATTTTTATTGTTTCATGCATAGTTGTGTTGTTCTTGGAGCGTCTTCTTTTTCGTTTTCCTTTTGGTTTTTTTGTTTGCTTTGTTTTCTTAGTTTGCTGAATAAATTGGTTGGACCTACTCTTTCATGCATTGGTTTTCAAATAGTTTGGTTTGGTTTGGAAAAGAGTAGGAAAGTTCATGCTTAAGTGGTAAAGAGAGCTTGTTTTTGACTGTGGTCTATGCTTTGTCATGCCATGCTTGATATTATTTTGGCTTTATGCTTAGTATTCTTTGCTGTAGCATGACTTGTTATAAACAATTGAGATTGCTTAATGTGCCTTTGAAGAATCATGCGTTGTTTTAGCATATTAAAGCATAGTATTGTGGTATTCTCCTTTGATGCTTTATTTGGGTTGACTTAGCACATGCTCACACCATGTTATGACTATCCCAAGTCACCATAGCCTTTATGATCTTTTAGTTTTCAACTTGTAGTATCACTTTATGCTTTGATTAATGATGTTTTGTCGCTCTGCATGATTATGGCCATTGTTGCTCTCTTAGTTGGTCGCTCCCAGTCTTTTGCTAGCCTCCATAACCAAGTATGAGTTCCACTCATGCATCCAATTCCTAAAACCAAGTTATTCCAAAGAGTCCACCATACCTACCTATTAGCATATGCTATTCCAAGTATATTCATGTTTTTATCTATCTTCCGAATTAAACTTGTTATGAGAAAACTAGTGATTAAAGCTCTCACAAACTTGATGGCACACTTTACTTTTATTGCCCTTAATAAACTTGAACCATTGTGTCGTCTATGTTGTATATGCTTGCACTTATATGTTGGGGATTAGCAGAACCATGTTGTCATGGGGAACGCTTTCAACATTGCACTTGTACTTTGTACCTAGTTGATATCATGCTCTTTTGTCTATGGATGTCGTAGGTGTGAAATGAAAGGGGAGCTTGTAACTCCATGGAGTAATGTATGTGTGTTAGAGAAATGCCCGGGCCGCTGGTCTAATCCATGCCGTCATGGTGGAAACCTGCAGCATAACCATATTGAGCTGTCTATGAAGCATTCTTCTTATAAAAAAGAGTCAGATATTGAGAAAAAAAGAGAAAAAAAGAGAGATATGAGAAAAGAGGAAAGAGAGAAAAAAGCACCATATTCCCATGGTAAATAAGAAGATTGCTGAGATGCTTGTTGTCTGCTTGCCTTGTCATTTTGATATGGGGATTCTTCCGTATCATCGGGCAAGGGGTACCCCGTTGGTGGTTCTGTATGATACACATGTACTTACTATGACAAGAACTTACTAGTAACTAAACTTGAGTAGCATGAGGAGCGACCCTCGTATTCAAGGGACATGAGATTTCCAACTTATACTTCATCAAGCATATACATCATAGTTTGTTCACTTTAACCTTAATCACTTCAAGATGCTTATGATAGGGGCAATGAGAGCTGAAAGCTAAAAAGTACCATAATTTTTGGAAGCTCTTTATGAGACTTGAATCCCTACTTCCTTCTATGAAGGCCTTTCTTTTACTTTTACGTTGAGTCTCCACCTTCTATCTTTATGCACCTACTTTGAGAGCATAGTGGCCATTCTTAGTTCTATGTGCATTGTCCCAAGACTTGTTGATTGATGCATAGCTTTGATATTGCTTGTTTTAAAATATTTGTATCTAGTCACTCTTATGAACTTTGAAGGTGTCCTATGCATTTATGTTTGCTACTCTATGAGGGACAAGCTGAATGCCACTATGCTATGTTTTCTTTATGTGAAACAAACAAACGTCGTGCAAAGCATTGTTATTCATGAATCTTTTGTTTGTACCTTTTCATGTTGCAACATAGTTGCTTTGCCTTATTGTTAGAACTTTGTATTTCATGCTATGTTGAAGTACTATGATCCCATCTATCAATGTTTTACAAATACTTTGATCAAGTTTATGATGGTGCATGTCACCTCAAAAATTATTCTTTCTTTTTATCACTTATCTACTCGAGGACTAGCAGGAGTTAAGCTTGGGGATGTTGATATGTTGCTAACATATCCATAATTTTCGATGTTCCATGCTTGGTTTTATCTACTTTCTTGTGTTTTGTTCCAACTTTGGAGTACTTTCTATACACTTTCTTGGACTAACCTATTAACAAGAGCCACAGTGCCAGCTGCCTGTTTTCTGTTGTTTTTTATTCCAGGAAAGTCAGAAAATGAATATTCTCGGAATTGGACGGGACAAAAGCCGAAGTCAGTTTTTCACCGAGGGACACCCGTAGCCATAATACAAGATGGAGAGGGGCCAGAGGCTGCCACACCACCTGGCCGCACGGCCCAGCCTGACCCACGCCAGGGGGTGGTCTGGCCGCCCTAGGCACCCCCTCGGCCTCCCCTTTTGCCTATAAGATTCCTCTGATATAGAAACCCTAAGTACCCGACCAAAATTCCACGAAAGAGTTTGTAGCCGCCGTCATCTCCATCCCTAGATCGGGAGGGATCTGAAGCTCTTCCCGGCACCCTGTCGGAGGGGAGAATTCACCCTGGAGGCCTTCTTCATCACCATGCAAGCCTCCGGTGTGATGCGTGAGTAGTTCATCCCTGGACTACGGGTCCATGTAGTAGCTAGATGGCTGGTTCTCCTCCTTTGTGCTATCATGTTTAGATCTTGTGAGCTCCATTCATGATCAAGATCATCTATTTGTAATTCTACATGTCGTGTTTGCAGGGATCCGATGGATATTGAGATGCTATTTCAGATTGATTATTGATTCTATCATGTCTTTGTTATTTGTGACCTTGCATGCTTTCCATTGTTAGTAGCTATCTTGGCCAAGTAGATGCTAGCAACTCCAAGAGTTAGTACTTATGCTCGATAGTGGGTTCACGCCTCTAGTAATCTGGGGAAGTGACATAAATCTCTAAGGTACTAGATGTGATGTTTCTACTAGGGAGAAAACAACAATCCTTTGTTCATAGAACAATCATATTGTTTACTTTACACGCAATGTGTAATGCAATTATATGTTGCTTGCAACTTAATACTAGAGGGGGTTCGGATGATAACCTGAAGGTGGATTATTAGTCATAGATGCAGTTGGATTACGGTCTATGTATAATGTTGTAATGCCCAATCAAGTCTCAAAGGAGTCAAGATGAGTAGTATATGCATGATTGCTTTCTTGATGTTCGTCAATTGCCCCGCTGTAATTTGTTCACCCAACATGCCATCTATCTTAAGGAGAGCCACCACTAGTGAACTATGGACCCCGGTCCTTTCTTTTACTATCAATCTACAATCAACTGTTACTGTTTTTGGTTTACTTTCTACAAACTGTTACTTTCTTCCATTCGATATGTTTAATCCTTTGTTCTCAGGAAAACCGGTGAGATTGACAACCTCATCTCAAGTTGGGGGCAAAGTTCTGTGGTTGTGTTGTGCAGGTCTCCACATTGCTGCTGGCACTGGTAGTTCGCCCTGACAAAGTTCAGTTAGCAACACCTTTGAGGTGTTTCCTTGCTCCTACTAGTTCGATTAAACCTTGGTTTCATAACTGAGGTCAAACTTGCTGCTGTGCTCATCATACCTTCCTCTTGGGGTTCCCCAACGGGCTCGATATATTTTGGGCTTAGTAGTAACATCCAACCGTTCACTGGAGGTAACCGTTTCGGTCCATCTACTCTAAGAGCATGTGGTATGATTTCTAAAATTCATGGTAGATGTTTCTTCAATATACCTGGAGCGGATCACTTGATTCATGCTCCCTTTCCTAACGGTCTATTCTCTATCGAGGATGGACGTTTGCGTTATGATGCGCAGGTCGAAGCTAGTCTACACCAATAAGAAATACCCTTGGGAGGAGGAGAAGATGAAGAAGTAGAACAAAAAGGACCCAAACATGATGTGCACCCACCAAACTACTACACCACCTATGAAGATATCTATGCACTCGAAGGAAATATTCACACCATGAACAACCTCTCCATCAACCTTTGAGATGCCGCTGCAAGCCTCGCCACCTAGTTCCATGATTGGAGCAGCCAATGGAACATGAGAGATTATCCACCACCACCACAATGAACAACAAAGGGGCTTGCAAAAGCCTGAGCTTGGGGATGTGTTCCCCTAGCAAATTTATTTGTGTAATAACGAGGTTGTACTCCACCTCCTTGTGAGCTTTGAAACACTCATGTTGGTTTGTTCCAACACTTTGCTTTTTAAATTTGCTTTCATTTTGGTTTATTCGTTTTCTTTGTTTTTCTTTAAGCCCTTGCTTGGTCGCAAGTTCTTTTCTATTCTTTAATCCCTATCCTCAAAAATACAAAAAGATTTTTCCATTTATCCTTTTTTCGAAACATGGATTCATACTTTGCCTATTTGCTTTGATATCATTTCGAGAGTAATCGTGTTTGAGTTTTGAAGGAACACATCCCTATAACGAAGAGGATCAGGAAGTTACTTATGAGAGGTATGTCCTATGTCTCCCACTTATGAAGTTTGAATTGTTTATCTTAGTTGGTTGATTTGCTAATATGCATGCTAGTGGGAAGTAATTTAATATGGTTAGAGTAAGGCTTTTTATTAGTATGATGATTAGTTGTTGAAGCTCTTTCTCTAGTTCTTTTAGTTAACCGAGTCTTGCCTTGGAAATAATAATGCCAAACAAGTACAATAAGAAAAATTCTGAAATTTATGACTTGTTTGATGAATGATTGTCATGAGAGTATACCCTTGATTATACTTAACCCCATAGATATTTTGACAGTCCAACAACACTCATGAAACAAATTATTTGATTTAAATTAAGTCTAGTGGTAATTGTGACGCATGCCAAAGCTAACCTTGTGGATCAAACCGTGGTTCTAGCTAAAAAAAGAAAAGAGAAAAATGCGAGACAACTTGGTTCTATGTCTCTGACACACACCTTTGGGATGCCAACAACTCCACATAACAAGTCCTTGGCATGGTCTCATTACTACTTTACAAATTTTTCTTGAAAGACAATAATTGGATCAGAAGTGTTTCAGATTGACTTGATCTATTGATGTGGTTGTAAATAAGACACTTCATTGTTATACTACTTGGGACATGAAACTCTCTTACTCAATTATGCTATTTAAACATCTTAAGTGTTCCTTGGAAAGCTAAGAGTTAATTAGAGGAATTGGATTGATTGCTACACTTCAAGTTATTTATTCTTATATTAAACTTTACTTTGATTATCTTGACTTACAAAAGCTTATATAGTATTCTTGTCATCTCTCTAACTTTGATAAGCTTTGCAAATGAATGAAGTGTTGAGCACATACGACTACCTACTATAAGTGAACTCCTATTCTTGTTGTTTCAAGTTTAAATGCTGAATTCCTTATAGTTCTTTTGGTTCTTCTTGCTCGAGGACGATCAAGGTTTGACCTTTGTAGAAGTTGATGGCTCTAATTTTTGCCATCTTCCACTGTGTTTAAACATTGTTTTTGGTCAAGCAATTGCCAAATAAACTCTCAACCTTTCCACTAATGACTAATAATTGCAAAGGTGTGCAAATCCCTTCTTTGATTTATGTTGTGTAGGAAATCACTCCTTTTAAAGCGAAATAAGGAGTCATAATGAAGGATTTTGAGGAAGTACACAGGGCCAAGTAATTGGGAAGCAGTTCCAAGGCGTCAGAATTCTTAACGACCACTGGTACGGGTGTGATCCGCCTATACTAGGTGGATACGACTTCGTCTCTTCAAACCCTACTACTGTCATGAAGACGCCTATATATTTTGAGGCTCCAACCGCCGGCCAGAGAGCCGCCATTCTCAGATTGCATCACAAAACCCCCAAAGGAGATCCACACCATTGTTCATCACTTCCACCATCCATCCCTCCACTATCTATAGCCATTGCTTTGTACTTTTAGATCTCCTTGTGATTTGGTGACCAGTGTAAGAATATTTGATTTCAATCTAAGTATTTGCATGATGTTTTCTATCTCTGATCTATTTGTTATGAGTGAGTAGTCCTCACGGGATACGGGTTGGAGAGAAACCTCACAGCAATTATGTGCATCTAGATCATGGGAGAATTGCATTTTGTTAGAATTCGTGATTTGTATCTTTTGTTTCTTCGTCTCTCGCCTTGATCTATGGACTTGTAGGTACCCAAGATCCCATTGATTGATAAAGGCTTGATGTGAGATACTTGGCTAGTGACGATCTCATAGGAAACTCGGTGATAGAAAGGGAAGTACGGTCTTCGCTTAGTGCCTCATTCGGGATCAACAACAACATCACCACTTAAAGTTTTAATCTGTGTTTACACTTAATAATCATTTGCAACCCGTGGCTTCGGTGTGTTCTCGGTTGGATTAAAAGTCTATTTCTATGCCCGCTGCATCACGAGGGATCTAGAATATTAGGATGTGTTGCCCACAAAAGATTATCTCAATACAAACATGATACATGACTATACTTATTATTATCTTTCATCCCATTTGATGTGCAGCTGCAGGTGGATCTTCAACCCTGGCCTATCTCCATCCATTGATTCAAACCTGTTGTAAATTAAACTAGATTGGTCCGGTCAACTAAGGTAAAAAGAACAAACAAAGTGTTGTAGACGTGTCCTTGCTTATTACCTTTTAGCAGTGCTTTCTAAGGTTCGTTTAAACCTAGGTCTTCTAGGGAAAAATCTATTGTACTACATCCATGAATCCAGATCAAAGGTATCATGCCTCATGCTCGCTCACATGGAGCTGGAACTGCAGCAGCAGTTTGAGAATGTTGAGGCATACGATATACTCATCGCCCTCAAGAGAATGTTTGAGACACAGGCTAGGATGGAGAGGTACAATGTCTCCAAAGCCTTGCTTGGGTGCAAGCTCAAAGACGGAGATCCACTGGGACCGCACATGATTAAGATGGTCAGATATGTGTAGTCCTTGGATCGTTTGGGTTTTCCCTTGAGCGAAGAGTTCACTACCGACATTCTCCTGAATTATCTTCCTAGTGCTTATGGTCCGTTCATTTCGAACTACCATATGCATGGTATGGATAAGAAACTGGCAGAACTTCAGGGGATGCTCCAGATAGCAAAGGCCGACATCAAGAGAGGTGGCACCAGTCAAGTGTTGATGGTGTAGAACGCTTCCAAGATCAAGAAGAAATCATGGTCTAAGAAAGCCAAGCCAAAGGGAGATGGCACACTGGATCCAAGTCCCAACATCGTCTCAGTGACTGGCAAGTCAGCAAAACCTCCGGGTATACTGTGATTTTACTGTAAGGCAGAGGGTCACTGGAAGAGGAACTGCGACAAGTACAAGGTGGATAAAGCCAGGAGTGGAAGTATGACTTCTGACTTAGTTACACTTGTTATGAATGTTATAGACATTTATCTTGCCGACACTCCTAGAAGTACCTAGGTATACAATATGGATCGGTTGTTCATGTGTTCAACTCGATGTAGGGACTTGTAAGGCATAGGAGCATGGTGAGAGGGGAGATTGATATCAGAGTCAAAAACAAGTCAAGAGTTTATGCGTGAGCCGTAGGGACGATGCAACTCCAGTTACCTTCAGGATTTGTACTGAAAATAAATAAATGTTATTTGGTTCCTATACTAAGCCAAAACATCATTTCTGCCTCATGTTTGATGGAGCAAGGTTATGAATCAAGTATTAAGAACAATGGTTGTTCCTTTTAATTGAATAATGTGTTTCATGGCTATGCATCTATCCAATACGGACTTTTTGTGCTTGATCTTGAATGTAAATCGGTCTATAACTTGAATGCTAAAAGGTTGAAGCCGAATGATCTTAGTTCTACTTATCTATGGTATTGTCGCCTTGGTCATATCAGCTGGAAACGCTACAGAAGCTCCATGGTGATGGACTCTTGTATTCGTCTGGCTTGGAGCCATTCGAAACATGCGAATCATGTTTACTAGGGAAGATGACCAAGACACCTTTCGCAAAGAGTTGCGAGAGGGCATCCAACTTGCTGGAACTGAGACATAGTGATGTATGTGGTCCAATGAGTACGACAACCAGAGGTGGTTATGAGTATTTTGTCACATTCATGGATGATCTCAGTAGATATGGTTATGTCTACCTGATGAAATCCAAGTCGGAGACCTTTGAAAAGTTCAAAGAATTTCAAAGTGAAGTGCAAAACCAACATGGCAAGAATATTAAGTTTCTGCGATCAGATTGTGGAGGTGAATATATGAGCCATGAGTTTGATGACCATCTCAAGAGTTGTGGAATAGTTCCACAGCTCACTCCATCTGGAACACCTTAGAGGAATGGTGTGTCGGAAAGGCAGAACCGAACCTTGTTAGACATGGCGAGGTCGATGATGAGTAAGACGGATCTACCTTTATCGTTTTGGTTTTTTGTCTAGACATAGCAGTGATAACAATAAACAAAGTACCATCAAAATTATTAGAAAATACACCACATGAGATGTGGACGGACAAGAAGCCAGCCCTGTCTTTTCTTAAGATTTGGGGATGTGAAGCTTTGTCAAGAGGTTACAATCCGACAAGCTCAGCCCCAAGTCGCATAAGGTAGTTTTCGTAGGCTACCCTAAGTAAACCTTGGGTTACTATTTCTACAACCGAGAAGAGGGCAAAATGTTTGTCGCTCGAAACGGGGTCTTTCTGGAGAAAGGCTTTCTAAGCCATAAAGATTGTGGGAATAGGGTGCACCTCGAAGAAATTCGGGATTCACCGACTCAGGACAAATCGGTAACCTTGGAGGTTGAGCCGGACATTGTGCCCAAGGCAGCAAATGTACCAGAGCTACGAAGATCAGCTAGACTACATGGAGATGTACTTATGCTTGATGATGATGAGTCAAATACCTATCAGGATGCGATGGGCGATTCTGAGTCATGGCTTGGAGCCATGATATCCGAGTTAAAGTCCATGGATGACAATTAAGTTTGGAACTTGGTTCATCTGCCATATGCTGCAAGATCCATCGAGAGAAAATGGGTCTTTAAGAGGAAAACTGACCAAGATGGAAATATTTCTGTCTATAAAGCACAACTTGTCGCGAAAGGGTTCCAACAAGTTCAAGGAGTTGACTATGAGGAGACTTTCTCGCCAGTAGCGATGCTTAAGTCAGTAAGAGCATATCCACTCGTCCCTCCTAAAGGCCCCCCAAAGGCCTTTGAGGTGTGCCGGCACCCAAACTGACGCCCAGCCGTGCCCCCAAATGTTTTTTGGCACCGGCGCGTCCCATTTAGTTATCCGGTGCCCCCAGCCCGAACCCAGTCCACGCGGGGGGGCAAGTGGGGGCATCAGATGGAGCTGAAAATGACGTGAGCCATCCCTGTCGGTGACACACACCTATGAAAGCCACCCACATTCCGCGTTCTCACCCACCCACCCTCCCTTCCGCCCGCTGCCACCACTTGACACTGCCAGCACCCCTTGCTGTCGTCCACCGTTCTGCCCACTAGAGTCGCTATCGTTGCTGCTGAGAATACTCCCCCAACCCTCCCGAGCCGCCCACACTCACTCCCTACCTGTCTCCACGGTTGCTAGTAGCCGCAAGCTCGCCGCACAATCGCCGTGCCTGCGAGGTGTTCGACGGTTTGCCGAAGGCATGGGTTCGGATGAGGAAGAGATGTTGTCCGCTTTGACAGACGACAAAGTCACCGTTGCTACTGGCGTCCGAGACAGCATCGGTGACGATGATCATCTCTTGATCGTCACATTCCTCCTGGGCATGATCGCCAGCGCCGATGAGAAGCCGCTTTCTTAGGGTTCAAAGCCTAGGCGGTGCAAGAGCAAACCAAGACAGAGGATGGAAGGCTACTGCATGCTCTACGCAGACTACTTTGCTGATGACCCATTGCACAGCGATGTCACATGTCGGTGCCGTTTTAGAATGTGTCGGAAGCTTTTCCTGAAGATTGTCGGGGAATTGAGAAACTTCGACGACTACTTCAAACTAAAGAGAGATGTCATCGGCACACTTGGTTTCTCCATAATCCAGAAATGCAGTGTGGTGCTTGAGGCTGTGGCAGATCAAGATCTATGGATTTGGCATCCTTTCTTCGGTATGGCAGGATCACACAATGACATCAACGTGCTGCAGTGTTCAAATGTGTTTGCCAAGCTTGTTGAAGGAAGAGCTCCTCCTGTGCAGTTCGAGATCAGTGGCCACCAGTATGAGAAGGGCTACTACTTGACAGATGGCATCTACCCAAGATGGTCAACATTTGTGAAGACAATCTCAAACCCTGTGCCTGGAGGAAAGAAACCTTGGTTTTCCCAACAGCAGGAGGCTTGCAAGAAGGATGTGGAGAGGGCATTCGGTGTGTTGCAAGCTCAATTTTCCATTGTCAGGTACCCTGCCCTTACCTGGTCGAAAGATTAAATGTGGAAGGTCATGACTGCCTGTGTGATCTTGCACAACGTGATCATCGAGAGCGAGCGAGAGAATCCAGTGTTTGACACTGAAACCTATTTTTGCCAAGGTCCTCTTGCAGATATTGACCACCAAGTTCCACCTGCATTTGCTACTTTTCTTGCTAGGCGGCAGGAAGTTCGAGACACAAATACTCATAGCCAACTGCAGAATGATCTAGTGGAGCATCTGTGGAGGCCCGAAGGAGCCATTTAGTTTGTTTATTTTCTTGCCTTTTGTTTGATGAACATTTTGAATTGTTTGTTTAATTTCATGAATTCGTAATAAATCTGAATGTTCAATTATGTATTTGCTATATTGAACATGTTTAAATTAATTGTTGATTTGATAAAAAAAATGATTTTTTTGTATGCGGGCACGACTAGGAGCCAGCGCCCCGCCAAATCGTGAACCAGTCCGGCACCCCCCCATATGGCCCAAAATTGGGCCACGCCAGACGCCCTATGGGGAGAAGAGTGGAGATGCTCTAAATACCATGTTAGCATTAGCTGCATATTTCGATTGGGAGATATGGCAGATGGATGTCAAAATGGCTTTCCTTAATAAAAATTAACTGAGGACATGTATATGATACATCCTGAGGGTTTTGTCGATCTGACTAGTCCTAACAAAGTTTGCAAGCTTCAAAAATCCATATATGGATTGAAGCAAGCAAGTCGGAGTTGGAACATTCATTTTGATGAAGTAGTCAAATCGTTTGGCTTCATCAAAAGCGAACAAGAATCTTGTGTATACAGGAAGTTTAGTGAAAGCTCGGTTGTTTTTCTTCTATTATATGTAGATGACATATTGATAGCCGGGAACAACATTCCAATGTTACAAGAAATCAAGGATTTTTTGGAAAGGTGTTTCCAAATGAAAGACTTGGGTGAGGCGACATTTATACTAGGAATTAAGATCTATAGAGATAGATCCCGGAGACTCATAGGTTTGAGTCAGAGTACATATCTAGATAAGATATTGAATAAGTTCAATATGGATTCGGCTAATAAAGGGTTCTTGCTGATGGTGCATGGAATCCGACTTAGTAAGACTCAATGCCCAACATCGGCTAATGAGCGAAGTCGGATGGAGAGGATCCCTTATGTTTCAGCAGTAGGATCGATCATGTATGCAATGATATGTACTAGGCTGGATATTTCCTATGCTCTAAGTGTAACTAGAAGATATCAGTTGGATCCTGGCGAAGGCCATTGGATAGTAGTAAAGAATATCTTTAAGTACTTGAGACATACTCAAGATGAGTTCCTAGTCTATGGTGGTGAGGAAGAGCTAGGTGTAAAGGGTTACATGGATGCTATCTTTCAGACCGACCTAGATGACTCGCGCTCGCAATCTGGCTATGTCTTCATAGTAAATGGAGGTGCAGTGAGCTAGAAGAGTTACAAGCAAGAATCGTGGGCTGATTCAACTACGGAGGCTGATTATGTTGTTGCCTCAAAGGCAGCAAAAGAATAGGTTTGGATCATAAATTTTCTGATTGGACTCGGTGTTGTTCCAAGTTCGTCCAGTATGTTAGACGTGTACTGTGACAATACCGGTGCTATTTCACAAGCTAAGAAACCACGGGCACACCAGAAAAATGAGCACATACTCAGGAAGTTTCACCTGATTCGGCAGTTTGTCGATCGTGGAGAAATTACACTATGCAAGGTACACACGGATGCAAATGTTGCAGACCCATTGACCAAGCCGCTTCCACAACCTAAATTTGAGGCACATGTAAGAGCGATGGGCATGAGATGCCTGAGTGTTTGACTCTAGTGCAAGTGGGAGACTGTCAGGAATGATGCCCTAGAGGCTCACATTCTGCCTTGTATTTGTAACCCGGAATCTTGCTTGGAGCTATTTGTATGTGTCACTTCAATTGTTGCAAGTGCGGAACCACATACTCATATCTAGATCTAGCGAATTTGTCCTTAGTCGTTTGAGGTTGGGAGGGAAACACACTGCCGAGACTAATTTGTAAGTCAGAAGATGATGATGTTTCATGTGTCATGAGCATGGAGATGCTATCCTCCTTACATTGGTTAGTCATAACAGGTACGATAGCCGGACCGATCCAAAGGTTAGTAGGACGTGAGCACACTGTCATACCCTTCGACTAACACAATGGAATCAGCGGAGGGGTTCGCAGAATCCGAGTTGTGGAAAGGCTGGCTTTAACTCCATCTAACACTCACCATAACTGGGGGCAATAAGGGTGGTCTTGGTCTGACTTCAAAGCAAGCAGGATGACGTGGATCAGCCAAGACGGAATTTCCCCCTCCATCTCAGATAAATATTCTTTGGGCCCTCTGGTGTGATATGATTCAGAAGCATGGCCATGCGCTACTCGATCAAGTGTTGATCGAGGTAGTCCAACTTAGTGAAGCCGGAGGGAATCAGTTATCACTGGAACGAGAAGAGAGTAAACCGGCACTGGGATGACGAAATCTCCTCTGGGGTTTATCACCAATATCGTGAGGGAAAGGGACTCGGACAGATCATCACATTGAGGGCAGTTGCAGAAACAAGGAGTCGACAAGTCTTGCTAGAGGCCGCTGCCGACTATTAGCTCTAGTTGGAAAGTCACTGAGCTACGACTCTGACTGAATGATTACTGAGTTGTGTTCGGTTTACCGTAAGCCTGCGGGATCGCACACTTAAAAGAGTGGCTAGGCGGATGTTGATCCAGCTATCACAAGCCAACAAGTTGGACTTGTTCGGATAGGGACACGTGTCAATGGATTGGACCCACTTTGACTAGGGTTAGGGTGTAGGACCGAGGGACGGGCAGAAGAACAATCCAGTGTTGCTTCCTAGGGTTTCGCTAGACTTGGCAATTCCACCTTCGTGTCCCATGGTGGAAAGAACGAGACTAGCATCTCACTTGCTGTTGTTCCACCTTGTACATGTGTGTGACAGCAGAGGCACCACACCTCTGGTGCTCTTCGGCGACGTTAGGCGGTGGCGATGTTGGAGAATAGGAGGAGTACAGAGCTGGTGATGAGGTGGTCCTAGGATCGAGAAGTTCGCTAGAGCCGGACGAGACGATGGGAACGTACGACACCACCGCGATGCGCTTCCTCAACTTCCGCACCTGCGCGTCGAGAGGTACAAACTATTGCCTTTGACCTTAGCCGGATCTTGGGGTCGCTTGGCGGAGACCTCGACAAGGCATGTTTTTGTTTTCGGCATGGCTCTGTGCGTTGCCCAACACAACCACACCCTCCAAAATATGTGTCCCCGACATAAATGTAGTTTGTGTAGGTCTGACCACCTTGTGTGAACCTCAGTAACATGATTAGTTCCAACTTTAGTAAAAAACTTAAATCTTACGTTAAGTAGGCAAATGGGTTGATATTGTTGGATCTGAATCGCATATTCTTTTTTTGGGAGAAGAACAATGGTTCCGGAATTAAGTTGAAATAAAGGTAAAATTCCATTTTGGAAGGCCTGAAACATTTTCATAAGGTCCCCTTTAATGACCTCCCAGAAAGTTTGATAAAATTCAGCCGAGAACCCATCTCTCTGAAGCGCCTTATTCTTTTCCATTTGCAAGATCGCATCATGCACCTCTTGCTCGGTAAAATTGGTCGTTGAGATTTTATTTTCCTCATCCGAAAGTTGAGGGATGTCAGCCTTGTCTGACCCCCTCAAAGAAAAGAAGTTTGGAATCGGAGCACCAAAGAGACTTTTATAGTACTCGGTAATGTAATATTTTAAATTATCCTAGCCAACAATAGTTCCTTCATCTTGCTCTAATTGAACATTTTTTTTCCTTCTATGTTTGCTATTAGCTACTAAGTGAAAATATTTTGTATTATATCCTCCCTCCTGAATATACTTAACCTTGGCTCTTTGAGCCCATTTAGACTCCTCTTTCCATCTTAATTTAGCTAGTTTAACATTATCATCTCTAAGCTGGTCACTTTCAGAGACATTTAGAGGAGCAATCTCAGTTTTTTTGTCAAGCATATCAATAAGAATAAGTAACCGATCCTTCTCTTTTTTATATAAGCTACTTATGCTTTTGCCCACCCTCGAAGAAAGCTCCTAAGATGCTGGATTTTATTCTGCCAAATTTCCATTGGACTATTACCGTGTGAGATAGAGTTCCTCTCTCTAGCAATGATGTCCCGGAAGCCATCATGTCTAAGCCAAGAAATCTCAAAATAAAACTGCACTTTATGAGCTTGTTCACCAGAATCGAGGATAAGTGGAGTGTGATCAGATTCGGCTCTTGCCCGAGCACGGATAGAAACGAGAGGAAACTTCTATTCCCACTAAACACTTGCCAATACTCTGTCTAATTTCTCATAGGTGGGTGTATCTCTATGGCTCGCCCAAGTATATTGCCTACCGGACATCACAATCTCACAAAGATCTATTCTTTCAATGATGGCATTAAATACAAAGGGCCATATAGTGTCAAAGTTTGCATTGTTTTTATGTTCTTGTCTATGCATAATATTGAAATCCCCTGACTACCATAGGAAGAGACTCAGCCTCATAGACACACAGAAGTTCCGCTAGAAATTCTACTTATGTTCTTGTTGAGCGACACCATATAGAGGAACAAGAGCCCACTCAAACCCATCAACTTCTGACCTCAGATTAACACAATGGTTACCATTAGTAACATTAATCACCTTTAGATTTGAGTTGTTAATACCTACAAGAATACCACAGTACCTCCCTTGTGGAGGTAGGCAGTACCAAACGAAATCCAGGCCTCCCGAAAGATGACCAAGAAAGGGAGCTGCCAAGTTAGCTCTACCAGTTTCAAAAATGGCAAAGAAATCTAGTTTTCATTCTCTAATTGAATCATGCACTAAAGAGTGTTTAGCAGAATCATGGAAACCATCACTATTTCAAAAGGCACCTTTCATCGCAACAAGTTTCACTTTTCATTTTTTAAGCGAGCACTACGGTGTGTAACTACATAAGTATCAGTGACCCTTCGCTTATAAACCCTAATCTGTTTAGTAGGCCGAAAAGGAGGTTCCTTGTGATCCTCAAAGATGCCATGGTCCTCCGACTAAATCAGCCTAAAGTTTATTAGCCTCATCCAACAAAATACCCGACCTAGAATCCCTCTCTATACTTCCACTAAATTTTTATTCTACAAAACAAAAAAGGTCCTTTGAAGATCAATTTCTTTTATCTTGCTAATAGATTCTAACTGTTCATTAGGTGATAGTACTAGCGATACACCTAACTTAGATGCACGAGCCACAACAACATCATTAGGAATCGAAGCAATGGTGTAAAGAGCTAGTATTTTTGTACCTGAATATAAGAAATCCTCACAATATTGTACATTTTGCTGAGCACATTCCAGATGAGTCACATTGGCATTTGGTTGGGCCTTCATGCGCTCGCTCGTTCGCACATCCAAAACCGTTGACTCCGGAATTCCCCCATAAGAAATCACATCTACCTTTGAATACCGACCTCCAAGAAAAACCCTAGTACCCTTTGTGGACTCAGAATCAACTTGGATAGAAGGAGATGATTGTAGCAAAGCAAAGCCTACCCCGACTCTCCCTTGGAGTGCATGGAGAAGATGTAGACTTAGCCCGATGGGGATCTTCAGAAAGCATACGAGTATCCACCAACATATCCATCGATGGAGAAGAGCCCTGGTGAAACTTAGTACCTTCTGAAATAATAGCCTGCCACGGCAGAGAATGAGCCAAAAATGCAGCCTCGGCAGCCTGTCATGGCAAAGAATGGGCCAAAAAAGCAGTCTCAGCAGCCTGTCGCGGCAAGGAAATGTCTGATATAGCTGGAGGAGCAGATCATGCTTCCTCTTCCTCCTCCTCAACCATATGAAACCATCTCTTGGATGGTGCAGATTTAGATCCGTGGTTAGCAAGTGTGGTACTTGGATAGATAGATAGATCACTCAAATAATTCATAGAGCCAAACTGAATGTGCTCAACCTCCTCCACCATCTCCTCAGATTTGCTAGACCCATCCTGCTTTTATTCCAAACTTTGGTCCTTTTGCGAGGCGTCTCCTGAATTCTTATCCTTTTTGTGCTCCTCCATATCATTAGACCTATGAGCTTATTTTTTATTGTTATCATCTGATGTACCATCCTCCTGATCAGCATATCCAGCGGGGACTACAGAGCCATCAAGGGCTTCAACATGAATCTCAATAGTGTAGCCCTGCCCCTCATATAAATGATCTAGGTATCTTGGAATAAGCTGAGGTTTGGCACAATCGATTCTAATACGAGCAATACCATGTTCTCGAGTAAATTTCATGTCAACCTCTTTTGTCTTACCAATAAGAGACCCAACAGCAAACAAACCAAGAAAATCCATGCAAAGCGTATCGGGACAACCCAAAACTCTAATCCACATATCAAATAAGCCCCACTTGTCCAGCCCTCTAGACGACCAATCCTCAAAATGCATGGTAATAGATGTCCCCTCCACATCCACCGGCTTAAACCTCTGTTGCCTCACTAGAAGCTCTTTGGACAGAAAAACAACACAAAAATCATTAGGACCGACTAGAGTAATGCCCCACTGATTATGACCGGGAACCAACCATTGAAGCTCCATCAATAGCTGTTGAATGCTCATTGTACCCCCTGTTATCCTAACTCTACCGACCTTACCACTATCATTTTTTGCTTCATCTCCTTGTTATGTGGGATATCATAAAAGTTTATTCCTTCTCTACTGTAGGTTTGGGCATCGAGAGAAGATGGCAATCCTTATCTACGTGCTTTGCTGAGTCATAGTAGATACACAAAACAGCAGTACATTCTGTAGCCATATGACCCTTCAGATCGCATCTAAAACATAGAGTGCTATTAGGGTTTTTCTTAGCCCCAACAGCAAGAGATTTGGCGGCCATGCGTGGAACCTTAGATTCATGAGACGTACCTTGTGATAACCTCTGTCCAGAAATAGAGGACACCCCCGGTCCAGTCCTTAACCCAGAACCACCAGATCCACCCTAGTGCACATCTTGTTGTTTAGGATTTGGGCGAGTCCCTCTTCTATTGAAATTACCCCGGTTATTAAACCTCCTAGATGTGTGACCTCTACCTGAATAATTCTATGCTTATATGGTCGACAAAATCTCTGATTGGCACGAAAGTTTGAACCTCCTCGATTTATATTTTGGGCATTACCACCATCATCAAAACCTTCCTCAAAGCTACCAAAATCACCTCTGAAAACAATACTGTTTTGTTGATTATTCTCAAAATTCTGCCCCAGATTATTAGAGGAAAATCAACTACCTTCTGCTTGAAAGAATTGTTGCTGATAATTATTGCCTAGGTTCTGGGACTGGTAGCCTTGTGCCACCCTTCCATAACCACCACGTCCACCAAAACTCCCTATAGGAAAATAATTAGAGTTGAAATTACCTCCCCTTCCTCCGACAAAACCACCACCAGACTGTTGTTGTCCCATACCTTGGACACCCATCCCAAATCCACCAGACATACCTGGAGCTTGTTCTCCATATTTGTATTGCTGCAGGAACTGCTGATTGTTGTTACCCCTAGTGCCATTATTCACTAGCAGCCTAGAATTCCGCGAGCCATGAGCTGCCATGGCCAAAGGGGTGACCAGACGTGCCACCGTTAATCCCTCAACACAAACGAGATGGAGAGGATTCTGCGAAGACCAACATAACCCTAGAACTTTTGTTGCCACAAAAAACTTGGGCCTTGTACCCTTAATTATTGTGCAAGGTAAAAAACCAAAGTGGCCCTTGTGGCCTTTTTTACCGGTGAAGAAGGAAACTAGGCCTTATGCCTGATGGCTGCAACATGTTTGAAATTCGAATTCACCCCGGAAATCATGTGATCCGAGATCACCACATGCATGATCAGGGATGGCCAACGCTTGTGCCGTACCATGATGATGGCGGCCAGGCAGCACCGATCCCTATGATATGGAGCCACGATGATGATAATCACCTTTATAGATCTTTGTCTGCTCTTTAGCTGCTAGATTACTACGATATGATCTTCCTGATTTGCTCTTGTTCTTTCGCCTAGCAAGAGTCCACTCCATCGCCCGAAAAGCATCCCCCAAGGAGAAGACCGACGGCGGCATGACGGGCATCTTGAAGGAACGATCAGGTTTTAACGAACTCATCGGTGAAGCCTCCCTATGCAATAGGGTTAGGGCTAATTTCTGTGTAGCCCAACTGCGCAGCTTCCTCTTCTCCTCTATCTTGCTTTTCCTAGGACGAAGATCTCTATGATTACATCGAGGAGGAGTTTTGCAAACATACCTGAGCGATTTCTCGGACCAGCTCGACTCCGGCAAATCACCTGCATTTTCCTCATCAGAGGAGCCAGAGTCAATGGCCCAGAATTTACCTGGCGGCAGCGAACAAGCTCCGGCACGCTACGTCACTTCCTGCATCGCCTAGGACATCCTTACTCATTAAATCCTTTGGTGCATCTAGCATCAATACATGATTGCCTATCATTGACAATAAGCTAAATCTACACTGTATGTCATCATCATCATGGAAACATTGGAGTGCACTTACATATGAGGCTAGATTTCTTGTTCATTTCTACTTACCACATAGCTTGTTCATGTGTGATCACCACAATGCATGTGTTAACATCTGTTATATCTTTTATCGGTGCTCCAAGATGCTGATGGAAGGTGCTCTCCAACCAATGGAGGATGCTCGAGGGATGAAGGCGAGGGAAGTGGCTCCAAGAGGGCGAGGGATGCTGGCGAGGGTAGTGCCGCCAAGAGGCCGAGGGGTAGTCCGGTGAAGGTTGGGAACTTCCACGATCAAGTAGGTCCAACCTATTTCGCCAAGGTGATCTTGGCACCTGGATTCGGTGTGCTGCCATTCCAGATGACTTCAGGCCTTTCCTCGTAACTGTGTCGAGGATGATCGTGTTGAAGACCAACACTGGATGCAGCTGGATGGTGGAGCTCAGGGATGTTAGCGGCAGGGTTTTCCTTGACCAGGGTAGCATAGCTTCACCATTGCCCACCAGATCAAGATCGGGTACTTTCTGACCTTCAAGATGCTGAAGGGTAACCTGTTTAAGGTTACCATCTATGACTACATATGTGCGTAGTGATCAAGAATTGCCCTGAGCATGGTCCAACCATTGCCATGATAGATGAGTAGAATATTCTCGCTATAGTGTAATAAGTTTGTGTTTGTTGTTAACTATGTCCTACCGTCGTGCTTAACTTGTTACAATATTCTGTCGTGCTGCTATATATATTGCAGTGTCATTAACTATGTTGTGGATGTCAATTCTTGTTGGGGTTTTAGGCTTGATGCTGCTAAGCTCACCATCTGGAGAAGAGGTTATCAGACCAGACGATCGGGATGAAACAAAACACATGCTTTCATTTCATCCAGGCCTAATATAGCCTGCCAAACGACGAGCCTCATTTCTGCCCAACTCCCAAATAGTTTCCACGTGGACAAGCAAATAACTGGGAGATTTTGACCCAGAGCCTAATCACGCGTGCAGTTCCCGCGCGTACAAGTTGCACCTACAGGAAAAAGTCCTACGAGAAAGTGTACCAAAACGCACTTCCTTATCCCCTCATGTTGTTACTTTTTAGATAATAGGTCAAAATTCCTGACGTTAAGTTAATAATGCCAACAACATTGAAACACGTACATAGGGTTGAACCCAGCTTACAGGGAAGAACTATACGCATAGACAAGAAGAAAGGCCTATCGGAGATGCTACCAACGGAAAAATGAAACGCCGATGACAACTACAGAAGCCCATGCATAGGAGGAGAAGACGTTGGATGGGCGCATGTTGGGTCGGCGCTCACCATAGTGGGAAAACTGACAGCTACCAGTCAAAACGGCTCCATCAACACAGGCAATGCCACTAGAGGGCGACCACCACTAGGAATCGGCCGACTACTCACCATCGAGAAGCAGCATTATGGACTATCCAGACAGGGAACACAAAGAGTGCAGAACATAGAGCAAGCTTTGCCAAGGAGAGTGGAGTAAAACCACCCAACCATCGGAGAGCCGCTTGATACCTTCAATCCGGATTCACGGATGTAGAACAATAGCTTTTTCCCTAGAAGACCTAGGTTTAATCGAACCTTTGAAAGCACTACTAAAAGGTAATAAGAAAGTACACGTCTACAATACTTTGTGTGTTCGTTTTACCTTAGTTGACTGGACCAATCTAGTCTACTTTATAGTGGATTTGAATCAATGGATGGAGATAGGCCAGGGTTAAAAATCCACCTGCAGCTGCACATCAAATGGGATGACAGATAATAATAAGCATAGTCATGTATCATGTTTATATTGAGATAATCTTTTGTGGGCAACATATCCTAATATTCTAGAGCCCCTGTGATGCAGCGGTCATAGCAATAGACTTTAAATCCAACCGAGAACACACCAAAGCCACGGGTTGCAAACAATTATTAAGTGTAAACACAGATTAACGATTTAAGAGGTGATGTTGTTGTTGATCCTGAATGGGGCCCTAAGAGAAGACCGTACTTCCCTTTCTGTCACTGAGTTTCCTATGAGATCGCCGCTAGCCAAGTATCTCACCTCAAGCCTTTATCAATCTATGGGATCTTGGGTACCTACAAGTTCATAGATCGAGGCGAGAGACGAAGAAACAAAAGATACAAATCATGAATCCAAACAAAATACAATTCTCCCATGATCTAGATGCACATAATTGCTGCGAGGTTTCTCTCCAATCCACAGCCCCTGAGGACTACTCACTCATAACAAATAGATCGGAGATAGAAAACATCATGCAAATACTTAGATTGAAATCAAATATTCTTACAATGGTTGTCAAATCACAAGGAGATCTAAAAGTATAAAGCAATGGCTATGGCTAGTGGAGGGATGGATAATGGAAGTGATTAACAATGGATGAACAATGGTGTGGATCTCCTTTGGGGGTGTTATGATGCAATGTAAGAATGACGGCTCTTTGGCCGGCGGTTGGAGCCTCAAAATATATAGGCGTCTTCATGAAAGTTGTAGGGTTTGACGAGACGAAGCCGTCGCCACCTGGTATGGGTGGGTGGTATGGGTGGACCACGCTCGTACCAGTGGTCGTTAAGCATTCTGACGCCTTGGAACTGCTTCCCAATTACTTGGCCATGTGTACTTCCTCAAATCCTTCATTATGACTCCTTATTTTGCTTTAAAAGCAGTGATTTCCTGCACAACATAAATCAAAGAAGGGATTTACATATCTTTGCAATTATTAGTCATTAGTGGCAAGGTTGAGAGTTTATTTGGCAATTGCTTGACCAAAAACAACGTTTAAATGCAGTAGAAGATGGCAAAAATCAGAGCCATCAACTTCCCCAAAGCTCAAACCTTGATCGTCCTCGAGCAAGAAGAACCAAAAGAACTATACAGAATTCAGCGTTTAAACATGAAACAACAAGAATATGAGTTCACTTATAGTAGGTAGTCGTATGTGCTCAACACTTCATTCATTTGCAAAGCTTATCAAAGTTAGAGAGATGACAAGAATACTATACAAGCCTCGATAAGTCAAGATAATCAAAGTAAAGTTTAATATAAGTATAAATAACTAGAAGTGTAGCAATCAATCCAATTCCTCTAATTAACTCTCAGCTTGTCAAGGAACACTTAAGATGTTTAAATATCATAATTGAGTAAGAGAGTTTCATGTCCCAAGTAGTATAACAATGAAGTGTCTTATTTACACCCACATCAATAGATCCAGTCAATCGAAAACACTTCTAATCCAATTATTGTCTTTCAAGAAAAATTCATAAAGTAGTAATGATACCATACCAAGGACTTGTTATGTGGATCCTCATAGATATATCTTTTTTTCATCTCATTTTTCAGGGATCGTTGTTTGTTTCTTTTTGCTAGTATTTGCACAACCTTTGAGAGTACCAATACTTTTGCCCATACATTGACACAGATGCCAATCATGACATCAACTCATAGCCGAAATCCGGGGTTATACCATAGATCGTTCAAAAGCTAGCGGAGTTGTTGGCATCCCAAAGGTGTGCGTCAGAGACATAGAACCAAGTTGTCTCGCATTTTTCTCTTTTTTTGAGCTAGACTTTGGCATGCCAATCGAGTTGTTTGATCCACAAGGTTAGTTTTGGCATGCATCACAATTACCACTAGACTTAATTTCAATCAAACAATTCCTTTCATGAGTGTTGTCGAGACTGTCAAAATATCTATGGGGTTAACTATAATCAAGGGTATACTATCAAGACAATCATTCATCAAACAAGTCATAAATTTCAGAATTTTCTTGTTGTACTTGTTTGGAATTATTATTTCCAAGGCAAGACTCGGTTAACTAAAAGAACTACAGAAAGAGCTTCAACAACTAATCATCATACTAATAAAAAGCCTTACTCTAACCATATTAAATTACTTCCCACTAGCATGCATATTAGCAAATCAACCAACTAAGATAAACAATTCAAACTTCATAAGTGGGAGACATGGGACATACCTCTCATAAGTAACTTCCTGATCCTCTTCCTTATAGGGATGTGTTCCTTCAAAACAAAAACACGATTAGTCTCGAAATGATATCAAAGCAAAGAGGCAAAGTATGAATCCACGTTTACGAAAAAAAGGATAAACGGAAAAATCTTTTTGTATTTTTGAGGATAGGGATTAAAGAATAGAAAAGAACTTGCGACCAAACAAGGGCTTAAAGTAAAACAAAGAAAACAAATAAACCAAAATGAAAGCAAATTTAAAAAGCAAAGGAAAAGGCAAAGTGTTGGAACAAACCAACACGAGTGTTTCAAATTGCACAAGGAGCTAGAGTACAACCTCGTCATTACACACATAAATTTGCTAGGGGAACACATCCCCAAGCTCAGGCTTTTGCAAGACCCTTTGTTGTTCATTGTGGTGGTGGTGGATAATCTCCCATGTTCCATTGGCTGCTCCAATCATGGAACTGGGTAGTGAGGCTTGCAACAGCATCTCGAAGGTTGATGGAGAGGTTGTTCATGGTGTGAATATTTCCTTCGAGTGCATAGATATCTTCATAGGTGGTGTAGTAGTTTGGTGGCTGCACATCATGTTCGGTTCCTTCTTGTTCTACTTCTTCATCTTCTCCTCCTCCCACGGGTATTTCTTGTTGGGGTAGACTAGCTTCGACCTGCGTGTCATAATGCAAACGTCCATCCTTGATAGAGAATAGACCGTTAGGCAAGGGAGCAGGAATCAAGTGATCCGCTCCAGGTATATTTAAGAAATATCTACCATGAATTTTAGAAATCATACCACATGCTCTTAGAGTAGATGGACTGAGACGGTTACCTCCAGTCAACGGTTGGATGTTACCTAGGCTGATGTGAAGTGCGTGTGAAAGAACGGTCACAACTCCTCCTCCACATATGGGTCCTCGAGATTGAAGAGCTTGATGCTTAAGATAAAACACAAGTAAAGCGCCCAAATTTTGCGTTGAATTACAATTGATAAGTGCAGATTTTGCGAGGACTAACATGTGCTCCTCATTAACTCTAGTAAACTCACCACATGCCTGCAATGTGTTAGCAATAACATAGAACAAATATCGAATGGCAGGATGATCAATTTGGTTCCCCTTGGGTGTGTGTCCACGAATTCTCGTCAAGTTAAAGTATTGTGAAGGGGAAGGATCTAAAAAAAAGGTAGTTGTGCATACATCGGTGGTGTTGTTGGTAAACCCAAAGCATTGATCCCATTGGCTGAGTGTTAAAGTATACTCACAGTTCATAAGGCAGAAATTGATTCGATCAACTCCAGGCCTTTGTTCCTCGGAACAACCATAAGGATCCACCGTGTGTGTCAAGGTGCTGAAGAACTCAAGCATCAAGCGGAGGTACGTTGCAACATCCTGAAATACAAAATTGTACAAACCAACATTGTTGCAAAGTAAATCGAAATCAGCACGAATGCCAAGTTGGTTCAGGATATAAGGACACGCCCACTTGGTGGACTTGATCTCTCGAATCTTGAGACGATCGAAATGGGTAAGATGGAACTCCTCGGTGAACTCGATGCCAAGTGACTCGGGGGTTAACATATCAACGGGTGGTGCGGAAGACTCCACAGCCATCTCACGTGTACGACTCCTCGTGTTCATCTAATAAAAAAACAAGACAAAGTAAATAAAATTGCTAATATTTTTTTGGTCCAATAGAAACATAGCATAAGTGATTCTCTACACTAACTATAAAAGAAACTCCTCTAAAAACAATGCTAAGCATACTTAGTACCAAGATTGAATCAAGAGTAAGACCTATGTCTAGATTTACAATGATGAATGCCTAAGCCAAGCTTTTGCACAAATAAGTTGGGGATCTGAGGAGAATCATACCTTAGATCGAGTGAGTGCGAAGAATCAAAGAAAGATTGAGTAAATTTGAAGATCCAATGGAGGTGGTTTGAAGTTTGGAGGAATAAGAAAGAGAAATAAATGAATTGGAATTTTTAGGTTACCTCCTCGGGCAGATTATGGCGTCCGCGTACTCGGTACGGGCGGGCGGTACGGCCGGAGCCTGCCCATACCGGGTGGCTTACCTTGGGGGCGACGACAGCTCCCAGGCGGTGCACTCGGTACTGGCGCGCGGTACAGTCACGCGCGCCTGTACTGCTGGTCATTATCGCTGCGGTGACTTTGCTTCAAATCTGATGTTTGCTCGGGGGTATGGTACGGGCGCGTCCGGCCGTACCAGTGGTCGTTATCGCCACTGATTCCTTTGGCAATCAGCAAAATTTTTATCCCCTTTTGCCTTGAGGTGGTACGGGCGCATGGTACGAGACACTCTGGATGTACCAGTGGTCGTTATCAACGTTGTGAACTAAAACAAACTCAAGAATTTGATTAGTAGCCCGTGCGCCTTCGCACATCTTATCAAAAGGTTAGATAGCAATAAAAACACTAAGTAATGATCCAACAATACTTCTTAGGCCATATATTAGTAAAATATAATATAGAGGATTACCTTATTTCTTCTCCTCTTTCCGTGGATCTTCTTGAACACTCTTTATTAAAAACAAAAACAAAATAAAAACTAACACGAAAATAAAACATAATAAAAACTTAGAGAAAATTTATTTCACATGGGTTGCCTCCTATAAAGCGCTTCTAGTTAATGTCAATTATCTTGATCTTGATGGCAATCCTTAGGTTTGGGGAGTGGAATGCCCACTCCAAAATAGTTCGCTTTTAAAGTAATCACATCATCATCATCATTAGGCTTGGCCTTCTTTTCCCTTGGGAAGTGGACTACAAACGGATCTCTAGATGGTAGCCCTATCCTTACATTCCCTTCATGTAAATTAATCAAAGCTTTAATAGTTCTTAGAAATGGCCTACCTAGAATTATATGTGCTATGGGATCTTCAGGCATGTCCACAATAACTAGATCAATAAGAGCGGGACTTCCTTTAATTTCAACAACTATATTTTGTTTGATCCAAACAGCTTGTTTATAAGGCGAATCAGCTAGATGGAGTCTTAATTTAGTTGTAACAAATGGCCCCAAGTTTAATTTATCGAATAGGCTTTTTGAAATTAAGACACTTGCACCAAGATCACAAAGTGTGGATATATCATTAACTCCCAACTTAATTTTAATAGTAGGCTCAAATATATCATCTAGCTTAGATGGCAGCTTATTAGCTAGTCTTTTATACTCCATCTCTAAATCACGAACCTTAGATGCTACTTGTTGTATGAATTGTTGGTACATAGCATCATTACCTTGTTCTATACCTGGATTCTGAACGGTGATCACGCATGGAAGAATGCCAAAGAGAATCTAGAAGAGCTTGTTCGTAGGAGGTAGGAATTGAGGAAATATTTGGGGTGGCATTGAGGTTAAGAAAACAGCAAGGAACGTGAAAGCCCTTTTTACCACGAGTACACATGACATGATCGTTAGCGGGAATATTGACGGGAGCAGTGTGAGGAGGAAGTTGTGGAGTGGGAGAGTTACTCGGAGTACTAGCAGCGCTAGCAGGAGACGGGGTAGGTGTGTCTGTTCCTGCAGAGGACGTGGTGGTGGTGGGCGAGGACCTGGCAGGAGAAAGTTGTGCGGCAGGCTGTCGCGGAGCCTCGGTAGGCTGGTTGGCTGTCGCGGTAGAGGTAACCGCGATCACGAACGCGGGAATAAGGTATCGCAGCGTGATCGTATGTTGGGTAGGCGGGGAAGAAGCAGGTGTAGACGACTGGATGATGGAGTATGGAAAAGTATTTTTGTCGAAGATGACATGACGTGAGACTAGAACATGTCCAGAAGAGGGGTCAAAACATCGAGAGCCTTTGTGATCGTCGGAGGGTCCGATATAAATACATGGTAATGATCAAGGAGAAAGTTTGTTAGGGGCGGTGTTGGGGAAACAAAGACAACCAAAAACACACAATGCGGAATAGTCGGGATGATGTAGGAAGAGAGACTGAAAGGGAGTATAGAGTGGACACATTTTGGTTGGTCGGATGTTAAGGAGATATGTTGCCGTGCGGAGGGCTTCAGCCCAAAACCAAGGGGGAAGAGAGGCTTTGATGAGTAAAGTACAGAGAATGTCATTGATGGATCGTAAGGATTGTTCGTATTTACCGTTTTGAGGAGAAGTGTATGGACAAGAAAAACATAAGACAATGCCTTGAGAGAGAAAGAAAGATCTGTTTTGGGTATTGTCAAACTCTCGGCCATTGTCACATTGGATAAAACGTATGGAAAGGCCGAAGTGTGTAAGAACATATCACTAAAAATTTAAAAAAATTGAGTGCACATTGGATTTGGCGCGAATAGGAAAGGTCCACATGTAGTGAGAATAATCGTCAAGAATAACAAGATAGTATTTGAAATTAGAAACACTAGGAAGCGGAGAGGTCCATAGATCACAATGCAATAACTCAAACGGTGAAGTACTATAGGTAGTTGATGTGCCAAAAGGTAATCTAACATGTTTGCCGCATTGACATGCATTACAAATAGAGGGATCATGAGAAGAACTAAAACTATCAATAGGAAGACTAAATTCTTGAAGCAAAGACGACATAGTATTTTTATTGGGGTGGCCGAGCCGACAGTGCCAAAGGTCGATGGAGGTGTGCATGGCTTGAGGTGTGGAAGAGGATAGAGATCGCCCGAGCTATTGTAGTGAGCGAGGACCTCCACCGTTTTCAGATCTTTCACAGATAAGTGATGGCTCAATGCACGACGCCCAGAAAAATGCTTGATGGCGGTGTTGATGTAGAGCTCGTTGGGAACCCCAAGAGGAAGGTATGATGAGCACAGCAGCAAGTTTCCCTCAGTTATGAAACCAAGGTTTAATCGAACTAGTAGGAGCAAGGAAACACCTCAAAGGTGTTACTAGCTGAGCTTTGGTAGGGCGCACTACCGGTGCTAGTAGCAACGTGGAGACCTACACAACACAACCACAGAAATTTGTCCCCAACTTGCGATGAGGTTGTCAATATCACCGTGTTTTGCAGAAAACAAAGGATTAAACGTATCGAATGGAAAGAAGTAAAAGTTTGCAGAAAGTAAACACAAAGCAGAAACAGTTTATAGATTGTATGTAAAGTAAAGGACTAGGATCCATAGTTCACTAGAGGTGGCTCTCCTTAAGATAGATAACATGCTGGGTGAACAAATTACAGCGGGGCAATTGACAAACACCGAGAAAGCAATACATGCATATACTAATCATCTTGACTCCTTTGAGACTTGATTGGGCAATACAACATAATACATAGACCGCCATCCAACTGCATCTATGACTAATAATCCACCTTCAGGTTATCATCCGAAACCCCTCCAGTATTAAGTTGCAAGCAACAGATTATTGCTTTACGAACTGCGTGTAAGGTAAACAATACGATTGCTCTATGAACAAAGGATTGTTGTTTTCTCCCTAGTAGCAACATCACATCTAGTACCTTAGAGATTTATGTCACTTCCCCAGATTACCAGAGGCATGAACCCACTATCGAGCATAAATACTAACTCTTGGAGTTGCTAGCATCTACTTGGCCAAGATAGCTACTAACAACGGAAAGCATGCAAGATCTCAAATAACAAAGACATGATAGAATCAATAATCAATCTGAAATAGCATCTCAATATCCATCGGATCCCCGCAAACACAACATGTATGGATTATAAATAGATGATCTTGATCATGAATGGAGCTCACAAGATCTAAACATGAAAGCACAAAGGAGGAGAAACCAGCCTTCTAGCTACTACATGGATCCGTAGTCCAAGGATGAACTACTCACGCATCACACCGGAGGCTTGCATGGTGATGAAGAAGGCCTCCAGGGTGAATTCCCGTCTCCGGCAGGGTGTCGGGAAGAGCTTCAGATCCCTCCCGATCTAGGGATGGAGATGATGGCGGCTACAGACTCTTTCATGGATTTTTGATCGGGTCCCTAGGGTTTTCGTCCTGAGAGCAACTTATAGGCGGAAGGAGAGGCCGAGGGGGTGCTAGGGGCGGCCAGACCACCCCCTGGCGCGGGCTAGTCCTGGCCGCGTGGCCAGGTGGTGTGGCCGGCCCCCAGTCCTTCTCCGTCTCGTATTCTGGCACTTGATCCCTTCCGGAAAAATAGGCACTTTGGCTTTTGTCCCGTACAATTCCGAGAATATTCATTTTCTGACTTTTCTGGAACCAAAAACAATAGAAAACAGGCAGCTGGCACTATGGCTCTTGTTAATAGGTTAGTCCAAGAAATCATAATAAAAGTACTCCAAAGTTGGAAGAAAACACAAGAAAGTAGATAAAACCAAGCATGGAACATCAAAAATTATAGATACATTTGCAATGTATCAATAAGTCAAACGGGTCAAACTCTAAAGAAACATTGTTGCCAATAGTAAAGCGATGAACAAAGATGAGATTTTTGATTAAATATGGAGCAACAAGAATATTGCGGAGAAGAAAATTTGTGTGGGGATTAGTTATGTATGATTGATCGGCACAAGATATAGGAATTGAAGAACCATCACCAATAGTTATAGAGGAAAAAGGAGAAGAAGAACAAGCTGACAGAAAATCCATATTTGAAGACATGTGCGAAGATGCACCAGAATCGAAAATCCAATCCGTACCTTCGTGGTTGTTGAGTGTGAAATTGTTCATGGCAGTGATGAAGGCGGATTGGTCCCAGCTTAGTGGAGTGATTGATGAAGCGGTTGATGGCGATGGTGTAGGCATGTACGGTAGTGCCGGAGGAGCCCCGTACATGTAGTTCATTGGCGTCGAGGATGGCATGTAGTATTGTGGCGCGTGGGGCACCATGTAGGCCGTCAGTGGAGCTTGGGCGGTGTAGACCTGTTGCGGAGGTTGAGGTCCAAGTGGCCCTGGCGAGCCTATGGATGGACGAAGACCAGGATTCCATGTCCCGGTGTAGGCCGGTGGGGTGCCATAGGGAGAAGGAGCCGACCAAGGCATAGCCCATGCCTGAACGAGACCCGTCCATGGATCGTGCTGCGGCTGCCAGGTTGGCGAGAGGGCCGCGACGGAGGGAGGTGTCTGCACTGATGGAGTCGGCGTTGGAGGGGCCGGTGTTGGAGGGGCCGATGCTAGAGGAATTTGGTGGAGAGTAGAGGTGGAGGAGGAAGATAGAGGTGCGCCGGCGGCACGGGCTTTGGCCGGCGTCCAGAGTGGACGCGCCGTCAGCGGCAGCGGAGTTGGCGGAGCCATCTAGGTGTAGAAAAACCTAGGCGTCTGATACCATGATATTTTGGGATAATAATAACTTGTATTGATTTGAATAATAGTACAAAGTTTATATAGAAGAGAGGAGGAGGGTCGGCCAACCTAAACCTACTTTGGACCAACTTAGGACTAGAGTCCTACTCTAACTCAAACTCAATTCTAATAAGACCTTCCACGGTATATTCCGGTGTTGGCGCGTTGCTGTAATCCAGCATTTCAGGCTTTTCATCGTTTTTCACCACCCTCATCATTTTGAGGTCCTCTACCGGATTTGGCCCGGGTTTGCCAGCGAACTTTGCTAGTATGAGAGCTTGGCTCTCGGCCACTTTACCCAGTTGAGCCTCCACGGTCTTTGTTCATTCCTGTAGGACCTGCACATCATTTCTAATTGCAACGACCTAGTTAGATAATCTTCCTAAACTACTTTCATGGTTCTCCGTAATCTTAATAAGCATATTGTTTTGTTCAGTTTGAGCTTGCATAAATGTTCTAACAGTTTGCTCAAACGGGAGATTGCCAGGATTTGCTCCATTAGTATTATCATAATTATTATAAGGAGCTCCTGCAGGATTAGCATGATAACATTAGAAGCATAATTATTTTTCCATGCAGGATTAAAAGGAGTGCGAGCTATAAAATTAACATCATTGACATCCGTAGTGATATCATTAACTTGGGTATCTTCCTTACTCTTTACTAAGCTAAGAAACTCATCTACCTTAGATGTAAACTCCTCATTGTTTACCTTGGTAATTGAACTTGCTCTCTTTGAGGCTCTTTCTACATGCCATTGGGCATGGTTATTTTGCATATCATCAAGTAACTTCTTTGTAACATTTACATGTTTCCCCATAATCGTTCCTCCTGCTGAAGTATCTAGCATAGACTTAGGAAGTGGGTTAAGACCATTATAAAATAAATGTAATATAAGCCATTCTTCCATCCCATGATTAGGACAGTTCATTACGGCTTCTTTGATCCTTTCCCACGCAAGCGCTAGGGGCTCACGGTCTTCTTGTCTAAAGCTTGTGATGTTGGATCTTAGCTGCATAGTCTTAGATGGGGGAAAAGTTTAGTCATAAACAAATTAGTTTATTCCTCCCAAGATTTAATAGTGCCCTTTGGTAGAACTAGCAACCAATCCTTAGCCTTTCCTCTAAGAGAGAAATGGAATAATCTTAGCTTAACAATATTTGGATCTACGTCTTTAATACACATCATATCACAAATCTTAGTAAAAATATTTAAGTGCAATCTCAAATCCTCAGAAGATGAACCCCCAAATTGGTTTTGTTGAACCAAACTTAAAAGGTTAGGTTTTATCTCATAATTTTCCGCATCAACTGCGGGTTGAGTGATGGGTGCACGAATAAAATCATCGGTGGGAGTAGCATACTCCCCTAATCTCTTTTGAGCCATGGCTCTTATCTTTTTGGTAATTTTTAAGAAACGAAAACAAATAACAAGTAGCTAATTTTTTAGGTTTTCAAATAGATAACTAGAAAGTAAACTAATAACTAGAATTAAACTACAACTAATAATAAAACTTAAAACAAGGTCTCTAATGACCTCAACAGGATAGCGAAATTGATTCCCCGACAACAGCGCCAGAAAAAGGGTTGATACCTTTGATCCAGATTCATGGATATAGTACAATAGCTTTTTCCCTAGAAGACCTAGGTTTAATCGAACCTTGGAAAGCACTCCTAAAGGTAATAAGAAAGGACAGATCTACAAGACTCTGTTTTTTCGTTTTACCTTAGTTGACCAGACCAATCTAGTTTACTTTATAATGGGTTTAAATTAATGGATGTAGATAGGCCTAGGTTCAAGATCCACCTGCAGATTCACATCAAATGGGATGAAAGATAATAATAAGCATAGTCATGTATCATGTTTATATTGAGATAATATTTTGTGGAAAACATATCCTAATATTCTATTGCCCCATGATGCAGCGGGCATAGCAATAGACTTTTAATCCAACCGAGAACACACCAAAGCCACGGGTTGCAAACGATTATTAACTATAAACACAGATTAAAGCTTTAAGTGGTGATGTTGTTGTTGATCCCGAATGGGGCCCTAAGCGAAGACCGTACTTCCCTTTCTTTCACTGAGTTTCCTATGAGATCGCCGCTAGCCAAGTATCTCACCTCAAGCCTTTATCAATCTATGGGATCTTGGGTACCTACAAGTTCACAGATCGAGGCGAGAGACGAAGAAACAAAAGATACAAATCATGAATTCAAACAAAATACAATTCTCCCATGATCTAGATGCACATAATTGTTGCGAGGTTTCTCTCCAATCCGCAGCCCCTGAGGACTACTCACTCATAACAAATAGATCGGAGATAGAAAACATCATGCAAATACTTAGATTGAAATCAAATATTCTTACAATGGTTGTCAAATCACAAGGAGATCTAAAAGTATAAAGCAATGGCTATGGCTAGTGGAGGGATGGATAATGGAAGTGATGAACAATGGATGAACAATGGTGTGGATCTCCTTTGGAGGTGTTATGATGCAATGTAAGAATGACGGCTCTCTGGCCGGCGGTTGGAGCCTCAAAATATATAGGCGTCTTCACGAAAGTTGTAGGGTTTGACGAGACAAAGCCGTTGCCACCTGGTACGGGCGGGCGGTACGGGAAGACCGCGCCCGTACCAGTGGTCGTTCAACATTCTGACGCCTTTGAACTGCTTCCCAATTACTTGGTTGTGTGTACTTCCTCAAAATCTTTCATTATGACTCCTTATTTCGCTTTAAAAGCAGTGATTTCCTGGACAACATAAATCAAAGAAGAGATTTTCACATCTTTGCAATTATTAGTCATTAGTGGCAAGGTTGAGAGTCTATTTGGCAATTGCTTGACAAAAAACAACGTTTAAACGCAGTGGAAGATGACAAAAATCAGAGCCATCACCGCTCGACACGAGACTCCAAGACTGCATCTTCAAGAAGATCACGACGTCGAAGCGCCGCTGACGCCCCATCGACGATCTTGGATTTTCACCCAGAGTCCATAGAAAAACCGAGAACCACCACAATGACTCCTTTAGGAAGGGGACGACATCCACGGACGTCGTCATCGCGGCCCAAAGGGCAAGGGATTCCGTTGGCAGAGGCACCCAGTTGTCTGCGCAGGGTAGAGGTCATCGTCAAGGCAACCGCCCTACCGTGGTCATGCCACGCGGCTCGCCGGTTCCACGCCATCGACATGACCAAGGCAACAGGCCAGCAGCAGATCCCCTGTCACGCCCGCCAACCAAATTACTCCCAACCATCTAGGGTCATCGCCCTAGGAACCAAGCAAAGAGAACCGAAGAACTGAAGAAAACGCTGGGAGTCACCATCACGAGGTCCCTAGAGACCAGTGAGACGACGAAGACGGGTCCCCTTCCAGATCGACGTCCTATGGCCCCATGGCCACCAGCGCCGTTGGATCTGGGGTTGAGGGTGCCCCTGCTCTGGCCCAATCGAAGCGGCCAGCCGGCCGTGCTGCCCAGCCCCCACCAGGACTCAACCTGAAGCCGCATGCCACTGCCAGATAGGTGTGGCCGCTCGCATCTCGCACCAGAGCACACCCGAGCTCCCGCTCGTGCTGCCCGCCGCCAACCCAGAATACGTCGTCGCCGCCAGCACGCCCAACATGCTGAGCCAACATACCGCCGCCACGCCCCGCCGTCCGCAGCCTCTCGAGCCGTCACGCCTGCGCAAGAGGGAGGGGAGGCGCCCAGCCGCCTGCGCCTTCGGGGCTTCGTCCGAAGATGCCCATAGGCGGCGGCGAGTAGAAGGGCAGAGGTGAAAGGAGGTTGACGGTGGCCGTGAGCTAGGGTTCGCTCGTGTCCGCTAGCGGGAGCGGTCCGAGCGAGAGCGTTTTTTGAGCACCAGACCATCCCCTCATGCTGTCGGCTAACTTCTTCGACGAAGTGCGTGTACGGCCACTTGTTGCGGTCCTTGCTGGACACTTGGGACACTGTCTCCGCACAATTAATTAGAGGTAGCTGAGTCCATCGGAGAGACAGATTACAGTCAAGTGGTTGTGGAGAAAAACAAATCGTCCCCACCCCTATGGTTACGGAGGATTCCATCCGCTGCTTGGGCTGTATTTTCATCAGATTTTACGGATGCCACTAGATTTTCTACATCGAGTTCGACATGGTTGGTTGGTGAATGGTGGTATCCGTGACGAAGCTTCGGAGATTTCTATCCGCCCGCCCGCCAGAGACCGCCGCCTCTCGCGCCATCCCTTTCAGAGCCTCTACTCCTTCCCTGATCTCCACGGCCCTCGTGCCACCATCCATGACCAACTCAACGCACCTCGCGAACTCCTCTCCGGCGAAGACGCCATTGCCGTTGCGCTCACCCCTCACGCCGGCCACACACTCCTCTATTAAATACGCGTTCGTCGGCTGGTCGAACATGCTCGGCACCGCGACGACCGGCACGCCCAGGGTCATGGCCTCCAGCGTCGAGTTCCAGCCGCAGTGCGTGACGAAGCATCCCACGGACGGGTGCGCCAGGACGGCCGGCTGGTCGCACCACTCCACCACCATGCCCTGCCCCTTCAGCACGGCGTCGTCAAGGCAGCTGCTCACGTCCTCCTGCCGCCCGTCCTTGCGCACGACGAGCAGGTACGGCCGGCCGCACTGCCTCAGCCCCTGCGCGATCTCCTCCATCTGTTGCTTGCTGTAGGTCCATATGCTGCCGAACGAGATGTACACCACCGACATCTCCGGCTGAGTCCCGAGCCATTCCATGTACATCTTCCGGTCGGCGCCAGCGTGGTCAAACAGGTGGATCCGCGCCTAGGCCGAGGATCCCACCAGGGGCCCGATGGCGAACACGTCCAGGTACCGCCTCATGGCCGCAAGTGCCGCCGGCTCCAGCTCGTCGAAAGTGTTGACGAGGAACTTGGCGCGGTGCCCCTGTTCGTCCATGAACTCGAACAGTTCGCGGAACGCGTCGTTGACGAACTTGCCCACCTCGCCACCGGTTGTGTCGACGAGGAACGACGGGAAATCTCGGATCCGGAGAGGCTGGCACAGCCCTGGAAGGGCCACCTCGTACGAGGGGTCGCCGGCGTGGGACGCGATGAGCTCGCCGTAGCCGTGGAAGTTGTGGTAGTAGGCGGCGAGGACGGTGGCCGGCTGGATCCAGAACACGGCCACGGGGATGGCGTTCTCACGGGCGACGTCCAGTGCACAGGGGAGCACAAGGCTGCACACGATGCACGTAACGGGCCGGCCGCGTTTTGCGAGGCGCGCGACGACGGCCGAGAGGCTCTCGAAGCTCGCGCGGCGGCGGCGCGCCCTCCCATCGGCGTCCCTAGCAATGGTGCCGTCGTCGACTCCATCGGAGTAGGGGGCATAGGAGATGATACCGTCTGTGGCCTCCTCCTCCAACACACCGTTGCCGGACGAAGGGAACATGCGGCGGTGGGTGAACAACGGGAACGAGAGCGTGGCCAGGACGGGTTCAGAACCGTCTGCGTCGTGGAGCTGCACGAGCCTGCGCGCGAGGACGCGACACGGGTTGAGGTGGCTCTGGATGCCGTAGGCCACGAGTAGAAAGTGGCGGCGCACGCCGGCGCCACCGCCATGCGGGTGCGGCAGGAGTTCGGTTTCGGCCATGACAAGGGTAGTTCGTGTCTGTGTTTGTGTGTCTCTGCGTGTAATTTAGCCCTTAGTCATAAATAGAAGCGTGGGAAGAAATTGCCGAGCTTGGAATGAGTCAATGAAATGAGAGTGTGCTTGAATTATTAATCAAGCCACCTGTTCGCGGTTCGCCAGATTTCTTATATCTAGCTAACAAGTGTGAGGTCAGCGCTGACGGTATAACTTTTTTTTTCCGAATAGAACAGTGGCATAAAAAACAAACAGTACAAAACACCATAAGAAAAACAAAAATTACAACGAGATCCTTGAGAAGCCCGTCATCTTCAACCTCTAAACCGTGTCGACGACGCGCTGCTGCTCCTCCCTGAGTCGGCCTGACGTTGTTGGCTGCGGACGAGAAGTCGCCAAACATGTCAAGAAGACCACATCCGTCCCGAAGATGAAGAAGAAGAATGAAGTGCTGATGAAGCTCCTTGTGTTGGGTCCGCAGCATAGAAAATAAAAATTTTTCTACGATGTGAACTACACGCCAAGATCTATCTACTAGGTACAAAGCAACGGGTGGACATACATCCAATGAGAACTTACCCTCGTAGACAACGAGCTTTGTTAACGAGTAGGAACTCGTGGTTGATATAGTCGTACACTTGCCGATCTCAAGATCGTGATGAAGTCCAGCAGGTCCGGCTCCAGCACGTCCATCAGATCCAGCTCCAGCACCACCAAGTCCAGCACCGCAAAGCAGCGGTGCATCCGTGATCGCACACACGTCTGGTACCCCGACAACCTCCGTCCCTCGCTCCAGCAAAGCAGCGGAAGCAGCAACTCCTTTCCATATAAAGCCACCGGGAACATGTATCTCGCTAATCCGAGACCATGGGGGAATAATACTAGAGGGGGAGAGAGATCCTTTACAAGGAGGTGTCTGTGAGAAGTGAGGAGAGGGTGGCCTTTTATAGGAGGAGGGGGGTGCCCCTCCTTCATGGCCGGCGCATGGAGGAGGTGACTCTTCACCTCCTCCATTCATGTGGTGGTAACTCCCTCCACATAAATTTGCCCCTTCCCATTCTCTTTTAAAGTCTCCACTTTAAATGCATTAAATTTCTCCAAATTTAATGCTCTCTCATTTAATAAAACTCTTTTATATTTTTATTCATAATTTTGTTAATTACTTTAATTAATAAACATTCACATAAAACCCCCTGCAACATTTCAATATTACATGCAGAACCAATTTCAGCAATTTCACCCGAAACAGTTTCGGTGTCTATTGAAATAATTCCAGCGCTTTCTTAAATCTTTATCTGAAACATATTTGCTCCAAATGGTGTCGGTATTCCTTAAGTGTGTCACCCTACGGTTCGCGAATAGTGCAGACATGATCGAGACCCCTCTCCGATCAATAATCAGCAGCGGGACCTGGAGATCCATACTGGCTCCTACACATTCAACGATGACTTCTGTGATCGTGAGAACCTTTAACGCTAGTAACTAAATCCCTTTGTCCCGCGATATATTACATGTCCGAGATTCGATCATCGGTATCTCCATACCTAGTTTGATCTCGTTACCGACATGCACTCTTTTCTTGTTCCCGTGATATAACATTCTAGTGATCACATCACTTGTTTACAAGCTATTTCAATATGATATCACCGAGAGGGCCCAGAGTATATCTATCCGTCATCGGGATTGACAAATTCCACTCTTGATCCATGAGCCTCAACATAACACCTTCGTAGCACTGAACCCATCTTTATAGTCACCCTGTTACGGTGTGACATTTGATGTTATCAAGATACTCTTCCGGTGTTAGCAATTAACATGATCTCATGGTCTAAGGAGTAAGATTACTTCGTATGATGTTATAGCAATATAAACATAATGACTTTGATCGTAATGCTATACTTCGGATGAATGTTCATCACATCATTCCACCAATGGTGTGACCTTGTTATTAACAACATCCAATGTCCATGATCAGGAAACCTTGATCATCTTGTTAATCAACAAGCTAGTCTATAAGAGAGGCATAACTAGGAACCCTTTTTGTTTATTAAACACACATGTATTGATGTTTCCGATCAATACAATTCTAGCATGTAAAATAAACATTTATCATAAACATGGAATAAGATAATAACCACTTTATTATTGCCTCTTGGGCATATTTCCTTCAGTCTCCCACTTGCACTAGAGTCAATAATCTAGTTTGAAAAACTTTCGTATCGAACACCTATGGCTTTCTGGTGTTGCATATACGCAATTGCTAGTGGTTAACATAATCTCTGGATCTGACAGTTTCAGGTCCGTGTGTATTTGCATGTCTTTGTGTCTCTACGCATCACTCATTCTCAAATGAGATGGCATTGTATAAATTTGGTCCTCTGGTGAGACCTTTAGTTCGTTCGGGTTAAAATATGTTGATATTATTGTCACACAATATATCTTCATAGTATTAGCCCACTTTGAACCACACCTAGTTTGATAACAAACTACTTAACACAAATGCCCTCCTATGCTGCTACTATAGCAGTTATATACTTAGCCTTTTGTTGTAGTATCCGTCACAATATCTCAACTTTGGAACTCATCCAAATCCATCATGGAACATCATTTCCATTATATTGTGCCACACATAGTCTAAATTGAGATAAGTTTAATTTGTATCTTGTGACAAAACTAGTATCAATGTAACACTTTACAATGAACTACCTTTAACTATTTGTCACTTATACATGATATATTCTTAGTTCTTCCAAAGCTCATAAGAATATCTTTACTATTGTCCAATGATCATCTTATGAATCATTCTGGTATATGCTCATAACATTTAGAGCATAGGACATTATGGATATATACATATCATGGTATAATCGATCAAAATTTTCATGTGATTTTACTCACCAAGAGTTGAAACACTTGAATCTTGATACAATCCTTTCCATGCAGCAAGAACCTTTCTTGTTGTTTCCATATTGAACTCTTTCAATATCTCATATTGAACCCTTTCAATATATTATATATGTATGTCTGGCACAACCATATTAGCGCCTTAATCTATCCATATAGATATTGATGCCTAATATTCTGGGTTTGCCCAAGTCTTTCATCGAAATCTTATTTTAATGAAATCCTTAACTTGTGTCAATTCAAGATACATCATTTCCAATCAACAATATGTCCTCTACATAATGTATTATAAATATGTCTCAGCGCTCCCACTTAATTTCTTGCAAATGCAAGCATATTCATCATCTCCGATGATTTTAAACTCTTTTAACAGTTTCATCATGGTGAAGATTCCAACTCCGCTATGCTTACTTCAACTATTGAAGTTTACATGCCCTTTTAGCACCCTTTGAATTAATAAAACCCTTCGGACCATGTCATGTACATGTCCTAGGTTACCGTTCTATTAGAAGAACCTTGTTTTGTTTATTCAACTACCATATACCAAATTATATGTAGTGGTTGCTACATTAATCCGTCAAGACTATATATCGCTATGAAAGATTAAATCTTGTCATAGTCAACTCCTTGAACATTGTCGTAAACTTCTTTCCTACATGTCGACTATTTCATAGATTTTAAATATCCATATCTTATTTCTTTATAGATCCAAACACGACCGATAGGCTTCACGCCTTTCCGGAGGTCTTCCAAGTTCAGAAACTTGTTTTCTCGTGTATGGATACTATCACGGATTCTATGACTTCTAGTTATTTTATGGAGTCAGGACCCATCATCGCTTCTTTGCATGTAGTCGGTTCATCATTGTCAAAACAATAACGACTTGCTTATCAAATCTTACTATTTGATTCTTACTGACCCACACGGTTCTATAGGAACTCTAATCTCTGAGATCACACTTTTTGTAATCACGAGAGCCATGAGCATTATGGCCGCCACCGGGACACTTTCCGGCGCTGCGCTACTTAGCACATATAGCTAAGGTTCAACAACCTTATCAAAGTTCTATTGTCCTCCCACTTAACTTTTCACGAAAAATTCCTTCTCAAGAAACTTGACGTTCCAAGTAACAAACTCTTTTGTCCTCGGTGTTATGGAGAAATTCCCAACAAATTCTTTGGGATAACCTACAAAGACGTGCTTATCCGACTTTGATTGTAAACATTTTACTTATGCATAGCATACCAAAATTTAAGAAAAGACAATTCGGGTTTTATCCCAAACCATAACTCATATGGTGTCATTTCAATGGATCACGATGGTGCTCTTTTCAGTGTAAAAGCGGTAGTCTCTAAATTTCAATCCTTAAAACATAATGGCAGTTTTATAAATGACACCCTTAATCTTACCATGTCAAACATGGTTTGATTTTATCTCTCGAATATGCCATACTCCTATGGTTTATCAGGAAACACAAATCATGGAACAATTCCTCAAGTCTTAGGTGTTTTTGCTAAACATGTAACTCAAATATCTTTCTTTATGATCGAATCATAAACTCTTTATTTTCTTGTTACAATGATTTTCCACTTCATCTTGAAAGTCTTTGAACAATTTTCAAATGTTTCATACTTCTTCCTTATTAAGTAAATATACAGATATATTCACTCAAATTTTCGGAGAAAGCATATGAAGCAAAAAAGATCCATCGCATATGGCTACATATAATGGACTATGCACATCAGCATGCACAATTTCCAATAAGCTAGTCATCCGTTCCTCTCTGGCCTATGGACGGAGTTTCAATTATCTCGAGAAAAGTCTCACATGCGTCAATTGATCAAAATCAAAGACTCCAAAAATCCATCAACATAGAGTTTCTTCATGTTTTCTTTCAAATACAATTTAAACAGCGATGTCACTTCATAAGTGATGTTTCAATCATTTGTCTTGCGACATTTTAGCAATAGTGTTTATGGATGTGATTTCTCCCACTAGACTTGTAAAAGTTCATCCATCCTTTATGGAATACGGTAATTTATTTGAACAACCATTGTTCTCGTAATACCGGAACAAAATAACAATTATTTAAACAAATCTTGAAGGCTTGGTTTGATGACAACGAAAAACACAATAACACTTTATTTGTTTTCGATGAACATCATCACTCATTCTCTTGCTGGTTACTTAGGCCATTGTAGTTCATGAATTGCGTTGTCCTGTATGACACTTCATACCAACCAATTCGGTATCCAATACCAGTATCCAATACCTAAGAACCACATTTTTTTTAACAAGCAAGGAATACAACCATAACATGTATATCTTCTATATACCCAAGTTGGACATCTCCAACCTTATATTTTCTGCCAAATATTTTATAGATTCTCTTTCAGCAATTCCTTTTTCTTTTAAAAGAATCTATCAACATCAATTGTGGTGTCATTCACATGACACATAGTACAAAGCGTATATAGTCAAATGCTAATACCTTTGGACTTGCACTTTGAAGTGGATCACCATCATCAAATGTTTGGTGTTCTTTCAAAAATCCATTCTTTAGCAATCTATTAGTGTAGTAAACATTTTACTTACATCTTCTATTCATCCTTATCATGACAACTTTCATGATCAAGCTACTATAGCCTACAAGGAAGAATCGCAAGTATAATATTAGTTCCCAAAACCCTTTTGGTAGATTCGGATGCCTAGCATCTCCATCCTTCACAAATTCTCATACAATATGAGAACATGTATTTTGCTAAATTATACTCTATCATAAAGCAATCAAAAATATTGTTTCAGATATCACAATATCTTTCACACATGATGGTTTCTGAAACAATTTTCAGCTCCAATATAACCTTGATATTAAAACAACTTTTTGAATATCAATAATCATGGAGGCAAACATGATACTTTAGATACTAACATTGGAATTCTTACTCTTGATTTAATACTACTTATTAAACTTCATGGAGTAAATAGAGTTTGCTGAAAGTTTGAAATAGGACTTATAAACTTTAAATTGACATTCAAAACAATACGATACCAGTTCGTAAAGTAAATATCCAGAATTCTATAGTTCTATTATCTCAAATAAAAACTAAACATAAGATAGAAAACGAATGCCAATGACTACAACAAACTATGCAAATTCACTTTGATTTAATTTATGACAAATTTGGTTCGACTAATCCAAATTAGAAATAAACGACATCCCTCGTGCCTTTTTGGTGACTACATGAACCAAATCCACTACACCAAGTCCGATCATCACGTGAGTCGGTGTAGCTTCAAAGGCGAGCATCAATATGGCCATCATATTAACTATATGACTCATGCTTAACCTTTCGGTCTGTGTTCCGAGGCCATGTCTGTACATGCTAGGCTCGCCAAGTAAGAACCTTGGTACTCACGTGTGAAAACTGTCTTACACCCATTGTATGAAAGCGTAGAGTCGAGTACACCCGATCATCACGTGATGTCTCGAAACATGATCCATAGAACGGTGCATACTTAAGGAAGAACACATTTTTATCTTGATATCTAAATGAGGGATCATCTTAAAATGCTACTAAAACGCTAAACTAGCAATATAAGATGCAAACATCTAATGTGTAAAGTGAGATGATATGGTCCATGCATTTGATCTCTATCATATGCATCATGGTATGATCTCTATCATTCCTTTGTGTGTAAGGCCAAGATCTATGGAACTTACACGTTAGGTGTGTTGTAAGAGTATCAACTATACATCAACTTACAACATTACCATATCATGACACTAGCCCTGCAACGATCTAAACTAGACGCCTCTAATTTATCAATTGCAAGTTTTACGTGGCTTAGGGCTTTCGGAGATAGAACCGTTCTTACCTACGAACATGAACCACAACAAGGATAACTAAGTTATTAGCAACTCGTTGTAAATCAGATATTGACTATAGTAGGAGAGTCATACACCCGCCAGCCACTTATGCAAAACAAGTTGCATGTCAGTCGTGGAACCGGTCTCATGTACGATGACATGTAAGGTTGGTCCGGGCCGCTTCATCCCACTATGCCACCAATATCCAAAATACATAGAAGATGCAATAACATAATCATCATCGCCCACATATAAACATATGTGTACTACCCGTGCAAAGCACCTACGCATAGATCAGGCTCTGATACCACTGTTGGGTCCGCAGCATAGAAAACAAAAATTTTCCTACGATGTGAACTACACGCCAAGATCTATCTACTAGGTACAAAGCAACGGGTGGACATACATTCAATGAGAACTTACCCTCGTAGACAACGAGCTTTGTTAACGAGTAGGAACTCGTGGTTGATGTAGTCGTACACTTGCCGATCTCAAGATCGTGATGAAGTCCAGCAGGTCCGGCTCCAGCACGTCCATCAGATCCAGCTCCAGCACCACCAAGTCCAGCACCGCAAAGCAGCGGTGCATCCGTGATCGCACACACGTCTGGTACCCCGACAACCTCCGTCCCTCGCTCCAGCAAAGCAGCGGAAGCAGCAACTCCTTTCCATATAAAGCCACCGGGAACATGTATCTCGCTAATCCGAGACCATGGGGGAATAATACTAGAGGGGGAGAGAGATCCTTTACAAGGAGGTGTCTGTGAGAAGTGAGGAGAGGGTGGCCTTTTATAGGAGGAGGGGGGTGCCCCTCCTTCATGGCCGGCGCATGGAGGAGGTGACTCTTCACCTCCTCCATTCATGTGGTGGTAACTCCCTCCACATAAATTTGCCCCTTCATATTCTCTTTTAAAGTCTCCACTTTAAATGCATTAAATTTCTCTAAATTTAATGCTCTCTCATTTAATAAAACTCTTTTATTATTTTTATTCAGAATTTTGTTAATTACTTTAATTAACAAACATTCACATAAAAGCCCCTGCAACATTTCAATATTACATGCAGAACCAATTTCAGCAATTTCACCCGAAACAGTTTCGGTGTCTATTGAAATAATTCTAGCGCTTTTTTAAATCTTTATCTGAAACATATTTGCTCCAAATGGTGTCGGTATCCCTTAAGTGTGTCACCCTACGGTTCGCGAATAATGCAGACATGATCGAGACCCCTCTCCGATCAATAATCAGCAGCGGGACCTGGAGATCCATACTGACTCCTACACATTCAACGATGACTTCTGTGATCGTGAGAACCTTTAACGCTAGTAACTAAATCCCTTTGTCCCGCGATATATTACATGTCCGAGATTCGATCATCGGTATCTCCATACCTAGTTTGATCTCGTTACCGACATGCACTCTTTTCTCGTTCCCGTGATATAACATTCTAGTGATCACATCACTTGCTTGCAAGCTATTTCAATGTGATATCACCGAGAGGGCCTAGAGTATATCTACCCGTCATCGGGATTGACAAATTCCACTCTTGATCCATGAGCCTCAACATAACACCTTCGTAGCACTGAACCCATCTTTATAGTCACCCTGTTACGGTGTGACGTTTGATGTTATCAAGATACTCTTCCGGTGTTAGCAATTAACATGATCTCATGGTCTAAGGACTAAGATTACTTCGTATGATGTTATAGCAATATAAACATAATGACTTTGATCGTAATGCTATACTTCGGATGAATGTTCATCACATCATTCCACCAATGGTGTGACCTTGTTATTAACAACATCCAATGTCCATGATCCGGAAACCTTGATCATCTTGTTAATCAACAAGCTAGTCTATAAGAGAGGCATAACTAGGAACCCTTTTTGTTTATTAAACACACATGTATTGATGTTTCCGATCAATACAATTATAGCATGCAAAATAAACATTTATCATAAACATGGAATAAGATAATAACCACTTTATTATTGCCTCTCGGGCATATTCCCTTCACCTTGACGATCCGAAGGTCCACACAACCAGACAAAATCCTCGAAGACCACAACACTCCCACAAGCTTCTCGATGTTGCCGCCGAGATAGGGTTGAAGCTGAAGAGACCTTATTGCACGAGGCGCTGCCACCACCACCTAAGCGCCGCTCGTAGAGAACTTGATCCTAAAAACTGAGAACGGAGCCCTTAAAACAAGGGGTGAAACCCTCCTGCCGACGAGGGTCGTGATCCACCACACCTCCATGGCCGAAGGCCACAGAGGCGAGGCAGATCGACGGCGGCGCCGACAGGAGGCGAGGAAGACCTAATCGTCTGGGCTCGTACGTCAGGCGCGGAGGGGTTTTGACGGTATATATCCTGATAGGCTAACAATCCAAGTACTCGATCTTGTAGCATGTCCGCTACATGGATATTTTTTCTTTGAGGTGTGCTTCGGTGTCCCCCTAAAACTTAAGTTTGTTAGGGCTAGTTTCATTTTGACCGATATGTATACCTCCGTATAGAAGTACTCGGTCAAGCTGGGTATACTCCACGTTCTTACCGGCTGATCCCACCTCCCGTTATCGCTATGTCTTTGCATGCCACGTTATAAAATTTTGTTGCGATGTCTGCCTCCCGTAGGCATGTGCGTATACGTCTAAGAGGACCATACAGGCTTCGGGTGGGTTCATACGATCTTCGAAACGAATCGGTATCGAGTTTCTGTTGTCCAAATTTGATAAGGAGAGGGACACCAAAGCAAAAGTGTTTTTCTTTTTTTTAAAGAGTCGTTACGATTATTATTCTCACTTTGTATGAAAATAGATGTCAAAAAATTATCTAAATTTGAATAAATCTAGATACTATTAAATAGTGTCTAAATATATCTAAATATATAAATATAGAAAAGTTCGCGACATCTATTCGGACATGGCGTTTCTATTCGCGAGCACATATACACATGCTTGCTGGACCAATCGTGTTGTCTTGATATCTGTGCCTTGTCACGTTTTTTAGTCTGATACAGAACGTAGAAATAGTGCTACTGTAGCTTCGTGGTATCTGCTACACTAGTACCGATCCATTTTCACCTCCATCCAACGTCCGTGTTAAATGCGTCTGCAGTTGTGGACCATGTGAGCGGTAGGTATTTGGCTAGAAAATGATATACTTCCTCCGATTTAAATTAGTGCTTTTACATTTGTCTAGATTTGATGTATCTAGTTATGTTTTACTGCTACATATATCCGAATCTAGCTAGAATATTAATTTGGATCGGAGTGAATACCTATATGGGAATACATCACGAACCCCCGAATCTTAGCGGGAATGAAGCGCAAGGATACCGAGAGCATCTGTGCACGAGATCAGAAACGAATTTCCGTAGAGTCTAGTACAAGTTGGTTCACAAATAGTCTGGTGCAACACTAACCAAGTCTTAAGCGATTTATTTTCGCAGCCTTCTCCTTAGCTAAGACATGCGCCGAAATATTTGCAGATCATCGCACCGCAGAAGAATCACCAAAGCTTTTCAACAGGAACTTTATTTCCTCCACTATCGAACCGTAAAGAGATCGGTCCTGGTCTTCCCTTAGCAGCTTGGCTGCAACTCCCGTGTTGTCCGTCTCCAACATTACCTTCTGAACTCCACGTCCCTGAGCTAGCATAATCCCTCTTCGATATACAAGTAGCTCGTCACCTTCAACATCGATCAAGTGAGAAAAAAGGTATGCTCCACTCATGAAGCTTCCACGGTGGTCACGGATAACCACGCCACCTCCTCCATGGCCATCTGATTCTCGGTAGATACCATCCGCATTGATTTTGAACCATCCCACTTCAGGGGAGCCAGTGCTCCACAGGTTTAGCTGCAGTGACAACAGGGGCCTGTTAGTGAAAATTTTGTCATTCTTCCACCGCAGCAATAGTCCTCATGGCGGCAGTTCTAGAGTCCGCTAGATTCTGATTTTCCCTCCCATCATTCCGAGCCTGCCAAAGATTGTAGTGCATCATAAAAACCCAAGAAATCTCATCACCTTTTTTCCTTGCCAATCCAGTCCAGCGGCCAACTTTTCAGTTGTGCATGATAGCTTAATATCTTAGGAGGGTGCATGATCAGCTAGGCAATTCCATGCCGACTTTGAATAAGGGCAAGACCAGAATTGGTAGGTTAAGTTTTCAGTTCTGCCGCGTGCTAGACAGACAACGCCATCTTTGATCTTCGGATGACTTAACTCCGAACCGATAGCCAAACCATTTTCAATCAGCCACAGACAATGCACTTTAACTTTATTTGGTACCTAAGCATCCCAGATTGCTAGCTAACTCTTATGATGATCAAAGGACCTAGAGGACTGAGAACCATCCCAGATCCTTTTCTTACATAGGATAGCAAGGTAATAAGCCGATTTTACCGAGAACATGCCATTCTTTGTATTGTTCCAAGCCAAGAAATCCTCTGAACCCTGCCTCCCCAAAGGGACTTCAAGGGTGTCCTCGGCATCTATTGGACAAAGGTGCTGCCTCATCTTCTCCTCATTCCATCCTCCCCCATATGGCAAGATCAGAGTCTATACTAATTCAGGCCTCTCCTCGAGCATATGCCCAAATGGGCGTCTCGCTCCTGTTCTAGAGATCCAATCATCCTCCTAGATTTTTATCTTTACACCATCGCCCACACGCTAGAAAAGACCATCCTTTAGCAAATGTCTGCCATGGATAATTCCCCTCTATGTGTAAGACACATGCTTAGCGAAGCTAGCACTTCAGAAGTCTGAATCTCTGAAATACCTCGCCTTCAGAACCCTAGCACATAGTGAGGTGGGATTCATCAACAGCCTCCAGCCATGTTTAGCTAAGAAGGCCTGATTAAAACATGCATAGTCACGGAAGCCCATACCACCACTCTCTTTGCTCTTACACATGTGATCCCATGCAATCCAGTGAACCATCTTTTGCACATCTTTATCTCCCCACCAAAAATTGGAAGCCACCCAGCTTAGCTGCTTGCATTGCTTCTTAGTTAGTTGAAAGCACCTCATGGCATAAGCAGGGACAACCTACAGAACAAATTTTATCAGGATACCTTTCCTAGCCATCTCCATTCCTTGCCCTTCCAACCTTTAAACTTTCCCCCATGATCTTTCAGTCAGGTACTTGAAACATCCCTCTTTTGATCTTCCTACAACAGTGGGCAGTCCCAAATACCATTCGGAAAGAGCTTCAGAATTGATCTCCATAATGTGCTTTAGGTCTTGTTTCAAGGTATCATTACAGCCCGACCCAAAGTAGATAGAAGATTTTTGGAGACTAACTTTCTAGCCCAAACTAGCCTCATAATCATGGAGAATTCTCCACAAATTCAACATACTTCTAAGCGTAGCACCAAACCTCACTCCCTGATGCTCCCTCTCCCACTGTGCTTATTTCAGTAATGCCAAAAAACCTTCCACACTGAAGAGAAATAAATACGGTGAAATCAGATCCCCTTATCGTAGTCCCCTAGTAGGAACAAAAGGTTTAGAAAATTCCCCCATTCAACTTAAGTGAAAACCTAACAGATGAAATGCATCTCAAAATAAAGTCCACCCACTATTGGGCAAAACCAAGTTTTAGAAGCATTCTTTTCAAGAAAACCCACTCAACTTTGTCATATAGTTTGACCATGTCCAGCTTCACATCACACAAAGGTGTTTTCCTCTTTCTTGTCCTGATTGCTTATGTGCGGTGACCCAACATACCACTGCATGATGTAGTACACTATAAGTGTTGACATAACAGCAATGAAACATTGTTCACTAGTATTACATCCCTCAGAGTGGTACAACAGAAACACAGCAGGTCCAAGACATGACTACAGATTATAACTCAACTCTTTACAAAAGATCTAGAGAACTCTCTAGGTTAAAGAGAAAGATGGAAACTTCTTATGAAGAAGAACTACAAAATTATAACTCAGAACCCTCTGGCTAAAATGATTAGCATCTAAACTATCTGTCTTGCAATTTCTACTAATGCAATATTCTACAGACATAGGTGTTATGGCTAGAGTATTTACTACTAACTAATCAGGATCTTCGCCTTTGCTTCGGTTGATGTATATGTTGACTTTATTGAGGAACTTGAGCTGCCGATGATGGTTTCTTAAGAAGAAATTGATGTTGATGTCGTCTTCAACGGCTTAGAATCTAGCAAGGATTAAGAAGGTACGGTTGAGTATGAGCGTACTCAGCAAGTTCACTAAAAAGAAATGTATGATGTGCTATCTCTACAGCTACAGACCAAAGGTCATAGGAAATGCAGGTTTTCGTAAACATTTCTTTAAAGGTTGCTTTTATTATGAAAACTATGTCCGACATCCTTCACAAGTTGACCAGAACCTTCGTGGCTCCTTCCCGGAACATGGAGTAACATGTCACAGTTCTTACACTCTGCAGAGGTGCGTTGCTTTACCCATCAGAGACCAAATCCTTGTTGCACAATCGGGTGATCTTTCCCGTCCAAAATTCCATGATGTGGGGCCTAGTAGATGATCCAAGCCAATCACTGCCCCCTTCGCAACCCCACATGTCCCCTTGGTGTACGCCATGCCCACATCTTGAATTACGGCACTAGTTAGTACAGACCGTCAGATGCCAGAACTATCGTGGAACATTGAGGGTTCCCACCCATATGCTGCATATCCTCTACGAATTACCAATAAATGCACGCTACGAGGATAACAACCACAATCTGGCCATCCGGATATATGCGAGAGGAAGATACATCTGACTTCTCCGTCCCATTCCAAATCTCATGGTTAACGCGTAATATACGGTGCTAGAGTCACTGGCGACATTGGTTGATTAAGTCCTAGATGATACATTATTCTATAATGGCGTTTCCATTGCCAGTTATGACAGATTAACTGATCACCCTGGATCAGTAACCGATACTTCAAGTTAATTATGAAAATAGTGTTTTCGACCTTTTTGAAATGCAGGTGATGACAAAATTTGAGTTACAAGCATTTGATAGAAAATAATCAAAGGACATGAGCAAGCGTGAACTTGCCTTGTGATTGCAAGGTAGTGAAGTTGGATACTTCCACTCAACCTTGAGCTCTGGTTTCTACAGAAAACCATTATTACCCGGTAAAGACAATATTTAAAGAAGCAATATGCAATGCATAGTAATGTCATGCAATGATTTATTTTCTTTCTTCTTTGTGTGTTTTACCCATCTTGTATATGTTTTAAGTTTCTTTTAATTACTAAAATAAAAGCATTATTTAAGAATTCATTAAATTCATATTATTCTGACATTTAGCAATTTTATAATAACTAGTATTACTCTAAGGGTTTAAAAATGAATTTATTAGATTTTTTTAACTTTTTAAATATTTAATTAAAATTCCTTTAAGGAAACAAGACTTTATTTCTATTATACATGATTTACCTTTCAAAAATACAAAGTATTTTCCTAGAACAGTACTTCCTTTTAGAATCTTAAAAATGAATTTTATTCAATTTTAAGTATTTTGTATATTTTTATAAAATTCTAGAAGGAACAATTATAATTTTGATAATAGATCTATATTTAATTCCTAAAATTTACTATCTATTATTTTTATTGGATAAAGGGTATTTTTGTGATTTCATAAATATATTATTTATATTTTTAGGATTTTTATTTATTTCTCTAGAGCTGATTTTGTTCCAGGGACCTATTTGTAAATATTTATTTTTAGATATGTCTATTGAGATATGGGCCTGGCCCACTGGGCTGGCCCGGCCCAACCAGACCCGGCCCACCTGGCGTGATCAAAGACCACCTGGCTGTACTGGGCAGCCCACCGACCCAGTACCCCCCACGCACACTCTCTCTTCCTCACTCCTATATCTCACGACTCTCTCTAGCGCTCGATGCCGCCGCCGTTGCTGCGCACGATTCCAGCCAAGTCCGGTCGCCATGGCTGCCGCCACGGTATAGGACGACCAAGATGACGTCGCTGAACATCGCTGTCCAGGCCGATTTGTCGCTGGTGCTCTCTTCTCTGGCCACATTAACCTCTACACGAGACTAGGGTTAGGGTTCTGCCGTGCACTGGTGCCCCCTTGCTGCCACTACTGTGTGCAGACGCGGGTTGCAGCGCCCCCCTCGGGTGCTCCCCGTGCAACCACCTCTCTGTCGTCGACCTCCTCTCTGCTTCCTCTTCAAATAAATTAATGAGGACCTCGAGTAAGTTCTTCTACTTCTCCTCTCTGTGCTCTCTCTTACCTCTAATCCTTGCCATGTGGGCATTTGTGATGGATTTCTCCATTTAGGGTTCATCCATAATGTCTAGGGTTTGACCCTCCTTGCAGTGATGTCCAGTTAGGTTTTTAGGGTTAATATGATCGTGTTAATCTCCTGGATGTTGACCTGCTAGTGGTGCATGTGATACTCTCTGTTGAGCATGATCTGTTGCTCTTTCTTTGTTAGTTAGCACTCTGCTGATCTTGTTGGGGTTACCCTGTTCTCTGTCAGAGAACACTTGGTTGAGCAAGTTTAAATTGGTGTGGCTATCTGTGTGGCTGTGATTGTGAGCTCACTCTTTTTGAGTGATGATGCCTTACTGCTAGCTGATATAGCTTTGTCTAATGCTTTTGGTGTAAAACTTTTATGATCAAAGGCTCTGTCTTATGATAGATGTTGAATGCTATTATAGATGATTCCTATATCATTTAGGAAAATTATTAAGTGTTTTTTAAAAGATGAGGCTTAAGCTTGTTCTCAAGAAGTGATAAACTTGTTGGTACAAAGGTGCTAGACAGTTGGGGATGTGCCCTGTACCAGCAGCTATGATGAGTATCATCTAGTTAAAACTGGATCCCCTGGTCTATGATGTTGGTTTGAGACCATCCTCAAGTAGAAACCCCTTGTTTTTACTTGATGGCTTATTTCTTATGTATGTATCATGTACTTGCATGATCAGATCCATATATAAACATGATTACTCATATGAATATGCTCCAGATTCACTATTGGATTGAAAATGTTGGGGATTACCCTTGGTAGCCTTGTGCTGGCCTATTGCTGCCTTCCCCTTTGACCTTGGCTTGCGCCTCCTAGTGTTGTTGCTCATGTGACCTTGCTGTCCACCCAATGCTTCCTCCTCCTCAAGTCACCATCTTGACTGGTGAGGCCTGGGTTTTCTGGTGGAAAATGGTTTGATCTAATGCTATTATGGTAAGATCTAGTGTTGTTCTTGTGTTGTTCTTGGTTGTGCTGGTGAGAAACTGTGGATGGTTCTCCTATGAAGTGGATAGCAAGGCTTCCTTTACTCTATACGGCTGTGAGTTGGACTACTCCCTTGCTCTCTGTTGCCGACACCTCAATGCATGCATTTAGGTGTGTAAGTTGCTTCCCTGTTTGCTTTGGTTGTGGATGAGATCAAGTAACTATAGTTTAAACTTCCCCCATCCTTTTACTGTTACCTATCTTGGTGAAACTTGCCCCTTCAGCCTGTGATGTTGTTCTGAGGCTTAATTGTTTTAAAAGAACAGATTTTCCACTTGATGTTCTTTGTCCCTTCTTTAATTTAACTTGCTCAATGATGATTAGAAAACAGTGCACTTCACTGTTAGATACTGAGAGCAATTTAACACTAACCCCCTCTTTGTTTTATTTTTATTTCTCTTTTATGTGCAGGTACAAGACCAAGTGATCAGAAATAATAGTTTAGGATTAGTTTAGGTTTTCTTTTATTTAAATTTTGTAATTCCAATTTCTAGTTTTTGTAAAGATAAATGTAATATTTATTCATTATTTAATAAAGCTTTTTTATTTCTTTGGGAATATCTCTATAATGTCTTTACTTCAAATAGAGTTATATTTATTTAATACTGATGGAATAAAGGAAAGAATTAAGAAATACTATTAGAGTCATACTAATATATTTTTATTAATTTACTTTATTGTTTTATAACAGTTATGTATTCAAACAATAATAATAGCTAACTCTTTTTGGAAATCAGATAAATGCTAATTACCTTTAATGCTCTAACACAATTCATTTGTTTTAAATTTTAAGTATAAAACCCATGTTATTCTCTCAAAACATTAGAATCCCTAAGGATTAAAGATTAAAGATTGATTTATATCTAAGTAGTTGTAGTTGATATTCCAACCAAAGTGGAATATTATACAGCCTCATACTATGGTATCAACTAAAGATTTCTCCAGAATACTTTTCCTCAGCAAACCTCTAAGTTTGGGTGCTGGTTAAGGAAATTCCCTTTCTAACTATACTTGTCTTAAATTTCTCCTCTACTTTACTAAGATCTGTTCAGTCCAACTGAACTAATCATCTAGCTCCACCATAACCATCCATCTATGATGACATGATCATGTCCCCTCTACAACATTTCTTCATTCTACTCCTATTACATTAACCTTGTATTTGTTTTTAAGACTTGCAATGTTTCTATTCCCTTTATAAAACTCATGATATCAAACTCCTAGAATGGTAGGGTGCTACTCCCCTCAATACAAGTTTGTTCTTGATATAAGCTTAATTAAGCTACTTTGCTTTCCACTACTCTATATAACTAGTATCACTTACTTCATCATACCCCAGCTTGATTTCTCATGACCAAACTAGATGACTCAACTTGCTCAGGTTTAGCCTGATTCATATACTCACAATACTTCTTCATCAACTGATCATCTATCCTCAAGAGCCTTGAGAATAATAACCACCATCCTTTGACCACACCAAGCTTAGGATTTTATTTGTCTAATCAGGATCTATACTATACTAGGTAATAGGTTGTTACTAGCCTCTTTATAGGCTTATATTGTTAAGGAAGCTTACTTACGTTAATACCTACTTGGCTTAACAAGGTTATTACTTGATACTCTAACACTATTAGCTTTCATATAGCTTCTCAAGTATTATTTAACTCTTAGGTTTAGATACTTCTTCTAATTACTCATGAGTGAGTTCACTCCTTCCATATCAAATGGTTTGGTCACCACTAAGGATCACATTCTGTCAATGATGACACATTCTACTATAAGTAATTCCTCCTTCTTATTAATTTACTTAAGGCTTTGGAAGGTAAACACAACAGGTCAAAGCTAAAGGTCATTAAGTACTAGGTCAAGGATTGATCACTCAATATTGATGATCAATTGACACTAGGCCTTAACTACTTAGGAATGTCATATATTAATATGACAACAAGGGCATGTAATGAATGGTCACGGCTTGATTTCTATTTTCTCTCTATTATAACAAAGTTAATATTTAAGAACTGACCATGATGCTCATGGTAGAAACAACTATGGAAAACTAGTGTTTCAAGATTTAATTATGAGGTTTCTTTACTTGGAGTTGTATACTTGATTAAGTATTCAAGGTTTGTGGTAGATAATACCTTGATATCATCTCTTGAATATTAAATATCCATCCTTGAGTTGTTGTTTGGAATATCATGTAATGATCTCTAAGAGATCAAGTACTCCTTATTAAGTAATGTGATGTGACTTAGTTTTATTACATTTGATCTACGCTTAGATCAAATTATATTACCCAAAGATAAGATTTTGACAAAAGTTATACTGAAACTTATCACAGTCAACTTGATGATCTACGTCAGTTTTACCAAGTTAAGAGAAGCTTCAATCTCTTTGACAAGTTTTCTTTAAAAGCGCGAAAATTATCTAGATTTTCTATGCATGGATGCAATGCATACACCTCATCTCAGCTTATTTCTAAGTTCTAATGCTGGGGTGTTACAGACTCCCCCCTTAAAATAAACTTCGTCCCCGAAGTTTGTACTCTCTTACGTTTCGGAATGAGGAATTGACCTTTATTGATCACAACATTTCTCAACTCTATTTTGATCACAATTGGGATATTTGTGGTATCCTAGATCTAGATCTTTTTCCTTGAATTCTCTTCATATCCGATAATAAACAACTTTAGTTCTAAGTTATCCCACGATTCCTTTTATGATAATTTCTTTGATTATATCCTTATAACCTTATCTAGAATTGGTTGTGGACACATTTTGTCCATTCCAATCCGGTTTTCGTTTTACACTACACCGGTATATTTTGGAATGCTCTCTTTACTCTAAAGGACAACTTACGAGTGTTTTCTTTTTGAACGAGTCCACTGGGTTTAAGCTGTTATGTCTACTTCGATCATTTATCCGGACATACTCTTAAGAGTACTCTTAATACACATGACTTCTTATAACCTTATGAGAATAAGGCTTAACCTCATCATAACTTTGTACTTCTTCTCCAACCTTTAGTTAGAAAGTTAGACAACAACACTTCAGTGTTTATTATTTACTCTCCCCCTTGGGTTTTCCTAATGGTCTTTAAACTACATGTATAACCTTCCTTGACTCTATAGTTAGGATGTTGTTCTCGGTTGATCTTGTACCTTATTTCTATAAGATCTTATGAAATAATATGCGGTATACCCACACAATTGTGGATTTCCGAAATGAATCTTCCAACATTACTTGTCTTACTTTTATCTTCTTGGACATTACTTCTTACCAATAACCCCGATTTTATGAAGCGCCTTGAAAACGATTACTTTAATTTCATACTTCCTTAGGTCTACCCTAACTTAGGCCAAGTTTTATGCTCTTTAATTTATACCAAGATTACCTAACTAGCTCAACCACAAGGATACCAGCTATGGATACCAACCGCGGATCCTCCTAGGTGTATGGATTCCCTACGGTTTTTCGACTTCTCACTGGCATTCTTTGAATCATCAGAACTTGAATACCACCCTGGTTCTAAGACTTCTTCTCTGCACTACTACTCCTTATTGACAGCTCATAATAAGTTGGAATTGATCCAAATTACAAAAAATGTTCAAATCAAATAATGAAACAAAAATACAATACAAGAGTAGTACACAATGCAAATAATGTTTGGAACACACAAAAATGAATTAAAATTGAAATGAATAAAAGTAGGAGCCTACTGGCACCCATGCTGCTACCAGTGGTAATCAATAAGGTCATGTTGCAGCGGACTGTGTGTGGTGGTGTCCTCAATCTCTCGATAAGTCTAAAGGAATGCTTGGATACAGTCTGAGTTTCTCGTTGGCTCCACATGGCTACAAACATTGTCATAGAATATCACCAAGTTTAGATGCCTCTCGTCCTCAACAATCATGTTGTGAAGAATGATACAACATATCATTATGTCATTGAGTGATTATTTGTCCCAAAACCTAGGAGACCTCAAACAATGGCAAACCTAGATTGAGACACACCAAAGGCTCTCTCTAGGTCCTTCCGGGCTGCCTCTTCCTACTTGACGGAGAAAAGAGCCACCATCATTTGCTATTGGTGGTTCCCAAGAAGCGTCTCTATGTCGAAGTCGTCAGAAGACGACAAATCATCAAACAAAAAAATTTGGGTCCAAATCCATCTATAGATAACAAGAAAATATGAAAGGGAACATCCAACCGAGTCCAAAATCAAAGAAGAGAGGAGGATTTACCGTTGATGGGCGACGGGCCACGGGCCTGGGCTAGGTGGCAGGCCATGGGCCTGGGCTGGGCGATGGGCAGCGGGAGCACGATAGGGGAACCGAAGGCGGGTCCTTGGCTTCAAGCCGGAGGCCCCAAGATCTGCGCGATATCCATGGCGACGTGATCAGGATCTCCATCGAGTGCCACCCTTTGGCCGGGAGCGACTGGGGAACGGGTCCGGCAGGCTGCAACGGACTTCTGTGTGGAAGGAATCGGGCTAGCACCATCAGATTCGATGACGGTGGGCGTTGACGGTGACTAATCTTGGTGGCAAGCGGAGGGGAATGAGCTAAAATGCGCCCCACCCCCCGCCAATGGTTTCCAATGATATGGGTCGGCGTCGGGTTGGAGACGAAAATCGTGTCTCTGTTGGCCGAGGGGTGTTTTTCTCGGCCCCCTTAAATAATTATGGGCCGAGGTGTTTTGAGGTGTCTAGTCCGGCCACTTTTTTCGACTGAAACCATAAAGTGGCGGTTATTTTAAGGTTTTAGGAGAGATATGGTTTGCTAGAGATGCTCTTAGCTGGGCCCATCTGGAATAGAGTTGTCTATATTTACTTATCTAAATATGCTGCTTACAGCGATTCATTCATCTCAGGAGTAACAAAATTTACAATGTGATCTAAGTGGAGAGGAACTCTAGTGGTGGGGGCTGGTTAAGATGAATTCTAGCAGCGGGCTGGGTAAGCTGAATTCCTGCAGTGGGCTAGTTAAGCTATATTCTGAGCATCTAGGTCACTGGGAGGGCGCCGTCGTCGAGGTTCACGACGAGGGCGCCATGCAGGTTCTCGGCGAGGGCGTCGTACATGATCATGGTGATGGCGAGATTGCTTTGTGACCAGTTTCCTTTTTTTAGGGATCCTTGATCAGTTTTCTTGTTTTCCTCTCTTGAGCGATCAATTCTTTTAAACCATCGATCAGGTTGAGGAGACAGACGCGATTTTGCTCTACAGGGATGAGTGTTCTGTCCGACATTGTAAATTGCTAAATGTACACATAGATCTGATTAGGCTAAGCACATATGTTAGATTACCTTTAGTTGGCCTGATCGGGTGGTTTGAGTTTGTACGTGTATGTTTGCGGGGTATGCGTAGGAAAGTTCTTGCTCGCTCCTTTATAAGTATTACCTCTGTTTCGAAGCTTAAGGTTTATATTTTTTTCTAAAAATCAAACCACCTAAAGTTTGACCAAGTTTTTAGAAAAAATATTAATATTTACAATACATAATTCATACCCTTTGATACATCATGAAACATATTTTCACATGGTATCTATATAATATCATATTTCTTGATAATTTTTTAAAAAGTTTAGTCAAACTTTTCATAACTTGATCTTTCAAAAAATATAAGCCATGAGGTTTGAAACTGAGGTAGTAGCAGAGATTACCCTCGCCTATCTATCGCTCGCGTGTCGGTTGCTTATGCACACTGATACACTACAAATGTATCTATAATTTTTTATGCTCCATGCTTGGTTTTATCCACTTTCTTGTGTTTTGTCCACACTTTGGAGTACTTTTCATATGATTTCTTGGACTAACCTATTAACAAGAGCTACAGTGCCATCTGCCTATTTTCTGCTGTTTTTGGTTCCAGGAAAGTCAGAAAATGAATATTCTCGGAATTGGACAGGACAAAAGCCAAAGTGCCTATTTTTCCAAAAGACTCCAGGAGCCAGAATACGAGACGGAGGAGGGCCAGGGGCTAGCCACACCCCCTAGGCGCGGGCTGGGCCTGGCCGCGCCAGGGCATGGTGTGGTGGCCCCAGGAACCCCCTCGGTCTCCCTCTTCGCCTATAAGAAGCCTTCTGACCTAAAAACTTAGGGGGGTTCGACGTTTTTCTAGAAGGAGTTCCGCTCCGCCGCCACCACCAGATTCCACAAAACAGCACCAGAAACTCCATTCTGGCACCTTGCCGGGATGGGGAATTGGAGGAGATCATCGCCATCATCATCACCATCGCTTCTCCATCGACCATCCATGTTTCCCCATCTATGAGTGCGTAATCCCCCGCTGTAGGCTATGGGGATGGTAGGGATTGGATGAGATCGTTCATGTAATGGCATCAGATTGTTAGGGCATGGTGCCTAGTATCTTTTATTAGTGCTTTATGACTTTGTTGCGACTTGTTGTGCTTAATGCTTGTCCCTAGAGACCGAGTGCCATGATTTCATATCTGAACATGTTATTGATTCATTATGATAGTATTGTTTCTGGTCTTATCTACAAGTTATATACACACGTTGTTGTCTGGAACATATGGCCCCGAAGTGACAGAAATCGGGATAACCCGAAGGGAATGGCTTTGATGTGAGGATCACATGTGTTCGCGGAGTGTTAATGCTTTGCTCCGGTGCTCTATTAAAAGGAGCACCTTAATTGCTAGTAGTTCCCTAGAGGCCCCGCTGCAAACGGGCTGGCAAGACAAAAGATGTTGTGCAAGTTCTCATTGCGAGCACGTATGACTATATATGGAACACATGCCTAGGATTGTCTAGTACTTGGATGCTTTATCTTATTTATCTACAATTGCCCTATGTTCTGATTGCTATGTGAATTGACTTGTCCATGCAATGCCCGTCCATCCATCCCTATGCCTACCGTGCTCGAATCCCACTATTACTGCTTTTGTTACTACTGTCTTTTCTTTACTACTGCTGTTACTTTGCTATTCCTACTACAAAACTGTTGCTACTGATAAACTGCTGTGAGCAAGATTGTTTTCCAGGTGCAGCTGAATTGACAACTCAGTTGTTAATGAAGGGAATATGCCCGAGAGGCAATAATAAAGTGGTTATTATCTTATTCCATGTTTATGATAAATGTTTATTTTGCATGCTATAATTGTATTGATCGGAAACATCAATACATGTGTGTTTAATAAACAAAAAGGGTTCCTAGTTATGCCTCTCTTATAGACTAGCTTGTTGATTAACAAGATGATCAAGGTTTCCTGATCATAGACATTGGATGTTGTTAATAACAAGGTTACACCATTGGTGGAATGATGTGATGAACATTCATCCAAAGTATAGCATTACGATCAAGTCATTATGTTTATATTGCTATAACATCATACGAAGTAATCTTAGTCCTTAGACCATGAGATCATGTTAATTGCTAACACCGGAAGAGTATCTTGATAACATCAAACGTCACACCATAACAGGGTGACTATAAAGGTGGGTTTAGTGCTACGAAGGTGTTATGTTGAGGCTCATGGATCAAGAGTGGGATTTGTCTATCCCGATGACGGATAGATATACTCTGGGCCCTCTCGGTGATATCACATTGAAATAGCTTGCAAGCAAGTGATGTGATCACTAGAATGTTATATCACGGGAACGAGAAAAGAGTGCATGTCGGTAACGAGATCAAACTAGGTATGGAGATACCGATGATCGAATCTCGGACATGTAATATATCGCGAGACAAAAGGATTTAGTTACTAGCGTTAAAGGTTCTCACGATCACAGAAGTCATCGTTGAATGTGTAGGAGTCAGTATGGATCTCCAGGTCCTGCTTCTGATTATTGATCTGAGAGGGGTCTCGATCATGTCTGCATTATTCGCGAACTATAGGGTGACACAATTAAGGGATACCGACACCATTTGGAGCAAATATGTTTCAGATAAAGATTTAAGAAAGCGCTGGAATTATTTCAATAGACACCAAAACTGTTTCGGGTGAAATTGCTGAAATTGGGTCTGCATGTAATATTGAAATGTTGCAGGGGGTTTTATGTGAATGTTTGTTAATTAAAGTAATTAACAAAATTCTGAATAAAAATAATAAAAGAGTTTTATTAAATGAGAGAGCAATTTGGAGAAATTTAATGCATTTAAAGTGGAGACTTTAAAAGGGAATGTGAAGAGGCATTTTAATGTGGAGGGATTACCACCACATGAATGGAGGAGGTGAAGAGACACCTCCTCCATGCGCCGGCCATGAAGGCGGGGCACCCCCCTCCTCCTATAAAAGGCCACCCCCTCCTCACTTCTCACACACACCTCCTTGTGAAGGATCTCTCTCCCCCTCTAGTATTATTCCCCCACGGTCTCGGATTAACGAGATACATGTTCCCGGTGGCTTTATCTGGAAAGGAGTTGCTGCTTCCACTGCTTTGCTGGAGCGAGGATGGAGGTTGTCGGGGTACCGGACGTGTGTGCGATCACGGATGCACCGCTGCTTTGCCGTGCTGGACTTGGTGATGCTGGAGCTGGATCTGATGGACGTGCTGGAGCCGGACCTGCTGGACTTCATCATGATCTTGAGATCGGCAAGTGTACGACTACATCAACCACGAGTTCCTACTCGTTAAAAAAGCTCGTTGTCTACGAGGGTAAGTTCTCGTTGGATGTATGTCCACCCGTTGCTTTGTACCTAGTAGATAGATCTTGGCGTGTAGTTCACACCGTAGGAAATTTTTTGTTTTCTATGCTGCGGACCCAACAATGGTATCAGAGCCTGATCTATGCGTAGGTGCTTAGCACGTGTAGTACACATATGTTGATATGTGGGCGATGATGATCATGTTATTGCATCTTCTATGTATTTTGGATATTGGTGGCATAGTGGGATGAAGCGGCTCGGACCAACCTTACATGTCATCGTACATGAGACCGGTTCCACGACTGACATGCAACTTGTTTTGCATAAGTGGCTGGCAGGTGTCTGTCTCTCCTACTATAGTCAATATCTGATTTACAACGAGTTGCTAATAACTTAGTTATCCTCGTTGTGATTCATGTTCGTAGGTAAGAACGGTTCTATCTCCGAAAGCCCTAAGCCACGTAAAACTTGCAATTGATAAATTAGAGGCGTCTAGTTTAGATCGTTGCTGGGCTAGTGTATTGATATGGTATTGTTGTAAGTAGATGTATGATAGATACTCTTACAACACACTCAACGTGTAAGTTCCATAGACCTTGGCCTTACACACAAAAGAATGATAGAGATCATACCACGATGCAAGTGATAGAGATCAAATGCATGGACCATATCATCTCACTTTACACATTAGATGTTAGCATCTTATATTGCTAGTTTGGCGCTTTCTGTAGCATTGTAAGATGATCCCTCTTTTAGATATCAAGATAAAAATGTGTTCTTCCTTAAGTATGCACCGTTCTATGGATCGTGTTTCGAGACATCACGTGATGATCGGGTGTTCTCAACTCTACGCGGGTGTAAGACAGTTTTACACACGCGAATACTAAGGTTCTTACATGGCGAGCCTAGCATGTACAGACATGTCCTCGGAACACGGACCGAAAGGTTAAGCATGAGTCACATAGTTGATGTGATGACCATATTGATGCTCGCCTTTGAAGCTACACCGACTCACGTGATGATCGGACTTGGTGTAGTGGATTTGGTTCATGTAATCACCAAAAAGGCACGAGGGATGTCGTTTTTGAGTGGGAGTTCATTTCTAATTTGGATTAGTCGAACTCAATTTGTCATAAACTAAATTGAAGTGAATTTGCATAATTTGTTGTAGTCATTCGCATCTGTTCACTACCTTATGCTTAGTTTTAATTGAGATAATAGAACTATATAATTCTGGATATTTACTTTATGAACTAGTATCATATTGTTTTGAATGTCAATTTAAAGTTTATAAGTCCTATTGCAAACTTTCAGCAAACTCTATTTACTCCATGAAGTTTAATAAGTAGTATTAAATCAAGAGTAAGAATTCCAATGTTGGTATCTAAAGTATCATGTTTGCCTCCATGATTATTGATATTCAAAAAGTTGTTTTAATATCAAGATTATATTGGAGCTGAAAATTGTTTCAGAAGCCATCATGTGTGAAAGATATTGTGATATCTGAAACAATGTTTTTGGTTGCATTATGATAGAGTATAATTTAGCAAAATACATGTTCTCATATTGTATGAGAATTTGTGAAGGATGGAGATGCTAGGCATCCGAATCTCCCAAAAGGTTTTGGGAACTAAAATTATACTCGTCATTCTTCCTTATAGGCTATAGTAGCTTGATCATGAAAGTTGTCATGATAAGGATGAATAGAAGATGTAAGTAAAATGTTTACTACACTAATAGAGTACTAAAGAATGGATTTTTGAAAGAATACCAAACATTTGATGATGGTGATCCACTTCAAAGTACAAGTCCAAAGGTATTAGTATTTGACTATATACGCTTTGTACTATGTGTAATGTAAATGACACCACAATTGATGTTGATAGATTCTTTTAAAAGAAAAAGGAATTGCTGAAAGAGAATCTATAAAATATTTGGCAGAAAATATAAGGTTGGAAATGTCCAGCTTAGGTATATAGAAGATATACATGTTATGGCTGTATTCCTTTCTTTTTAAACAATGTGGTTCTGACGTATTGGATACCGGTATTGGATACCGAATTGGTTGGTATGAAGTGTCATATAGGACAACGCAATTCATGAACTACAATGGCCTAAGTAACTAGCAAGAGAATAAGTGATGATGTTCATCGAAAACAAATAAAGTGTTATTGTGGTTTTCGTTGTCATCAAACCTAGCCTTCAAGATTTGTTTTAATAATCGTTATTTTGTTCTGGTATTACAAGAACAATGGTTGTTCAAATAATTACCGTATTCCATAAAGGATGGATGAACTTTTACAAGTCTAGTGGGAGAAATCACATCCATAAACACTATTGCTAAAATGTCGCAAGACAAATGATTAAAATATCACTTATGAAGTGACATCGCTTTTTCAAATTATATTGGAAAGAAAACATGAAGAAACTCCATGTTAATGGAATTTTGGAGTCTTTGATTTTGATCAATTGACGCTTGTGAAAGTTTCCTCGAGATAATTGAAACTCTGTCCATAGGCCAAAGAGGAACGGATGACTAAATTATTGGATATTATGCATGTTGATGTATATAGTACATTATGTGTAGCCATATGCGATGGATATTTTTGCTTCATATGCTTTCTCCAGAAATTTGAGTGAATATATCTATATATTTACTTAATAAGGAAGAAGTATGAAACATTTGAAAATTGTTAAAAGATTTTCAAGATGAAGTGGAAAATCATTGTAACAAGAAAATAAGGAGTTTATGATTCGATCATAAAGGAAGATATTTGAGTTACATGTTTAGCAAAAACACCTAAGATTTGAGAAATTGTTCCATGATTTGTGTTTCTCGATAAACCATAGGAGTATGGCATATTCGAGAGATGAAATCAAACCATGTTTGACATGGTAAGATCAAGGGTGTCATTTATAAAACTGCCATTATGTTTTAAAGATTGAAGCTTTAGAGACTACCGCTTTTACACTGAAAAGAGCGCCATCATGATCCGTTGAAATGACACCATATGAGTTATGGTTTGGGATAAAACCCAAATTGTCTTTTCTTAAATTTTGGTATGCTATGCATAAGTAAAATGTTTACAACCAAAGTCGGATAAGCACGTCTTTGTAGGTTATCCCAAAGAATTTGTTGGGAATTTCTCCATAACACCGAGGACAAAAGAGTTTACTTGGAACGTCAAGTTTCTTGAGAAGGATTTTTTCGTGAAAAGTTAAGTGGGAGGACAATAGAACTTTGATAAGGTTGTTGAACCTTAGCTATATGTGCTAAGTAGCGCAGCGCCGGAAAGTGTCCCGGTGGCGGCCACAATGCTCATGGCTCCCGTGATTACAAAAGATGTGATCTCGGAGATTAGAGTTCCTATAGAACCATGTGGGTCGGTAAGAATCAAATAGTAAGATTTGATAAGCAAGTCGTTATTGTTTTGACAATGATGAACGGACTACATGCAAAGAAGCGATGATGGGCCCTGACTCCATAAAATGACTAGAAGTCATAGAATCCGTGATAGTATCCATACACGAGAAAACAAGTTTCTGAACTTGGAAGACCCTCCGGAAAGGCGTGAAGCCTATCGGTCGTGTTTGGATCTATAAAGAAATAAGACATGGATGTTTAACATCTATGAAATAGTCGACATGTCGGAAAGAAGTTTACGACAATGTTCAAGGAGTTGACTATGATAAGATTTGATCTTTCATAGCGATATATAGTCTTGATGGATTAATGTAGCAACCACTACATATAATTTGGTATATGGTAGTTGAATAAATAAAACAAGGTTCTTCTAATAGAACGGTAACCTAGGATATGTACATGACATGGTCCGAAGGGTTTTGTTAATTCAAAGGGTGCTAAAAGGGCATGTAAACTTCAATAGTTGAAGTAAGCATAACGGAGTTGGAATCTTCACCATGATGAAACTGTTAAAAGAGTTTAAATTCATCGGAGATGATGAAGATTCTTGCATTTGCAAGAAATTAAGTGGGAGCGCTGAGACATATTTCTAATACATTATGTAGAGGACATATTGTTGATTGGAAATGATGTATCTTGTATTGATACAAGTTAAGAATTTCATTAAAATAAGATTTCGATGAAAGACTTGGGCAAACCCGGAATATTAGGCATCAATATCTATATGGATAGATTAAGGCACTAATATGGTTGTGCCAGACATACATATATGAGATATTGAAAGGGTTCAATATGGAAACAACAAGAAAGGTTCTTGCTACATGGAAAGGATTGTATCAAAATTCAAGTGTTTCAACACTTGGTGAGTAAAATCACATGAATATTTTGATCGATTATACCATGATATGTATATATCCAGAATGTCCTATGCTCTAAATGTTATGAGCATATACCAGAATGGTTCATAAGATGATCATTGGACAATAGTAAAGATATTCTTATGAGCTTTGGAAGAACTAAGAATATATCATCTATAAGTGACAAATAGTTAAAGGTAGTTCATTGTAAAGTGTTACATTGATACTAATTTTGTCACAAGATACAAATTAAATTTATCTCAATTTAGACTATGGGTGGCACAATATAATGGAAAGGATGTTCCATGATGGATTTGGATGAGTTCCAAAGTTGAGACATTGTGACGGATACTACAAAAAAAGGGCTAAGTATATGACTGCTATAGTACCAGCATAGGAGAGCATTTGTGTTAAGTAGTTTGTTATCAAACTAGGTGTGGTTCAAAGTGGGCTAATACTATGAAGATATATTGTGTGACAATAATATCAACATATTTTAAGCCGAACGAACTAAAGGTCTCACCAAAGGACCAAATTTATACAATGCCATCTCATTTGAGAATGAGTGATGCGTAGAGACGCAAAGACATGCAAATACACACGGACCTGAAACTGTCAAATCCATAGATTATGTTAACCACTAGCAATAGCGTATATGCAATACCAGAAAGCCATAGGTGTTCAATACGCAAAGTTTTTCAAACTAGATTATTGACTCTAGTGCAAGTGGGAGACTGAAGGGAATATGCTCGAGAGGCAATAATAAAGTGGTTATTATCTTATTCCATGTTTATGATAAATGTTTATTTTGCATGCTATAATTGTATTGATCGGAAACATCAATACATGTGTGTTTAATAAACAAAAAGGGTTCCTAGTTATGCCTCTCTTACAGACTATCTTGTTGATTAACAAGATGATCAAGGTTTCCTGATCATAGACATTGGATGTTGTTAATAACAAGGTCACACCATTGGTGGAATGATGTGATGAACATTCATCCGAAGTATAGCATTACGATCAAGTCATTATGTTTATATTGCTATAACATCATACAAACTAATCTTAGTCCTTAGACCATGAGATCATGTTAATTGCTAACACCGGAAGAGTATCTTGATAACATCAAACGTCACACCCTAACAGGGTGACTATAAAGGTGGGTTCAGTGCTACGAAGGTGTTATGTTGAGGCTCATGGATCAAGAGTGGGATTTGTCCATCCCGATGACGGATAGATATACTCTGGGCCCTCTCGGTGATATCACATTGAAATAGCTTGCAAGCAAGTGATGTGATCACTAGAATGTTATATCACGGGAACGAGAAAAGAGTGCATGTCGGTAACGAGATCAAACTAGGTATGGAGATACCGATGATCGAATCTCGGACATGTAATATATCGCGAGACAAAAGGATTTAGTTACTAGCGTTAAAGGTTCTCACGATCACAGAAGTCATCGTTGAATGTGTAGGAGTCAGTATGGATCTCCAGGTCCCGCTTCTGATTATTGATCTGAGAGGGGTCTCGATCATGTCTGCATTATTCGCGAACTGTAGGGTGACACACTTAAGGGATACCGACACCATTTGGAGCAAATATGTTTCAGATAAAGATTTAAGAAAGCGCTGGAATTATTTCAATAGACACCGAAACTGTTTCGGGTGAAATTGCTGAAATTGGGTCTGCATGTAATATTGAAATGTTGCAGGGGGTTTTATGGGAATGTTTGTTAATTAAAGTAATTAACAAAATTCTGAATAAAAATAATAAAAGAGTTTTATTAAATGAGAGAGCATTAAATTTGGAGAAATTTAATGCATTTAAAGTGGAGACTTTAAAAGGGAATGTGAAGAGGCATTTTAATATGGAGGGGTTACCACCACATGAATGGAGGAGGTGAAGGGACACCTCCTCCATGCGCCGGCCATGAAGGAGGGGCACCCCCCTCCTCCTATAAAAGGCCACCCCCTCCTCACTTCTCACACACACCTCCTTGTGAAGGATCTCTCTCCCCCTCTAGTATTATTCCCCCATGGTCTCGGATTAGCGAGATACATGTTCCTGGTGGATTTATCTGGAAAGGAGTTGCTGCTTCCGCTGCTTTTCTAGAGCGAGGGACGGAGGTTGTCAGGGTACCGGACGTGTGTGCGATCACGGATGCACCGCTGCTTTGCCGTGCTGGACTTGGTGATGCTGGAGCTGGATCTGATGGACGTGCTGGAGCCGGACCTGCTGGACTTCATCACGATCTTGAGATCGGCAAGTGTACGACTACATCAACCACGAGTTCCTACTCGTTAAAAAAGCTCGTTGTCTACGAGGGTAAGTTCTCGTTGGATGTATGTCCACCCGTTGCTTTGTACCTAGTAGATAGATCTTGGCGTGTAGTTCACACCGTAGGAAAATTTTTGTTTTCTATGCTGCGGACCCAACAGTTAAGGCTTATAAATATTCTTTGGCTCCCCTTGTGTCGAATCAATAAATTGGGTTTCACCTCCCTCGAAAATACTGCGATACACCCGCTATACTTGTGGGTCATCAAGACTATTTTCTGGCGCCATTGCTAGGGAGCATAGCTTTATTTATCAAGCTCACTTGGATTCTCTATTGTTCGCTGCTATCCATCCATCATAGGTAAGTCTCGTGATGGCAAGGTTCCTATTTTACCATCCACTACAAGAAGAGGTACGGTTCTGAACACCTCTGTTGCTCTTGATTCACCGTCTGTTATGAGTAAGTTCCTTACACCACCACATACACATGCTACACACACTGCTACAACTGCTGAATCTGAAACTTCTGATGCTTATGATGCTGCTTCTACTGTGCTTGATAAGAGTGGTTCATTAGGTCCTTTCCTAGATGCTACAATTGCTAGAACTATAGCTGGAAATACCAAAACTCCTAATGAAGACACTACCACACCTGTTAGCTCACCTGAGTCTAGTGAGAGTTATGATATTGAAGATGGTTATGTTGAGATGACCGATGAGTTTATTAAAGAATGTAAGAACACCCATGATAGGAGCGCTGCTAAGAGTCTCCTTGAGAGGCGTACTATTAGACCCAAATTGTCTCCTGATGCTAAGTTTGCTGCTTCTCCCATAAACATTATAGATGAAGATTAAGATTTCTCTCTCGATCTATCTTACATAGCTATTGTCGATAAAGAACCTTTTTGTGGGACTAAGAATGAAAGTGCGGTAGCACATATGAATGAACTTTCTACCATGAGTGGCTTGTTTTCTGATGATATTAAGATGCGTACTTACTTTGTTGCTAAGATTTTTCCCTTTTCACTGAAAGGAGAAGCTAAAACTTGGTTTAGTAATTTACCTCCTGGATCTATTGATAGCGCTGAGTGCTTGATTGGTACTTTCCTCCAGAAATATTTTCCTCCCAGTGCTAGACATGATATTTTGTAGGAATTTTTTGATTTTAAACAGGGAGAAAAAGAGGTATTGCCCGAATCTTGGGCAAGGTTTTGTGCTTTGATTCATGCATAGGCTGGAAGTCCATTACCTAAGAATGAGCTTCTTGATATATTTTATAATGGACTAACCGAGGAATCTAGGACATACCTAGATAGTTGTGCTGATTGTGTTTTTAGGAATAGGACTCCTAAGGAAGCTGAGGAATTAATGGCTAAAATAAGCAAGAATTATGAAGATTGGACTCCTCCTAAACAAGCTATACCTGAAGTAATTGTACCTGAACCATCTATTCCTGTGCATATTCCAACATCAAAGAAGAGGGGAGTTATTGAATTAAATGATGAAGTGATGAAGGAAGCTAAGAAATGTCTTAAGGAGAAGGGAATTAAAGCTGTAGATGTCAAGAATTTACCTCCTATAGAAGAATTATGTAAGCCTATTCCCTACTCACCCACTATTGAGGTACACTCTCTCCAACACTTTGATGAAGGTGATATCCCTTACTCTAAACCTCCTGATCAATGCTTAGAAGAATTCGATATCTTTATTGTTAAGCAAGATAACTTTAATAAAAGGGTGCAAAATCATCTAATGGAAAACACTAGAGCTATTGTTGAGTTTAAAGATATTGTAGAAAGAACCTCTAATGATGTTAAAATGATTGTTAAACACTTTCAAATGGTTCAAACTCAAATAGATCAACTCGTTAAAGTGCAAAACAACTTGCTAGTTAATGCTGCTAAAGAAAAACATGCTTATGAAATTAGAACTAGAAGTGGTGCTGCTACCCAGGATCCTCTATATCCTGAGGGGCATCCCAAAAGAATTGAGCAGGATTCTCAACAAACTGAAAATAGTGGTTCTACTCGTAAGAAAAGGAAAAAGAAACATAAAACTGCTATAGAACCCTCTGAACCTGCTATAGTTCCTAATAGTATATCTATCTCTGATGCTTAAACTGAAAGTGGTAATGAAGAAAATGAAGTTCCTAATGAAGAAAAAGTTGAAGAACAACCTGAAAACCACATAAGAATACTAAATACACCAAAGAAGATTTTATTGCTAAGAAACATGGTAGTGAAAGAGAACCTTGGGTCCAAAAACCTATGCCTTTCCCTGATAAGAAACACAAGTCAAAGGAAGATGAACACTATAATAAGTTTTGTGAGTGGATGAAGCCTTTATTCTTGCAAATTCCTTTGACTGATGCTATTAAATTGCCTCCTTACTCAAAGTATATGAAGGACATTCTCTCGAATAAAAGGAAGATCCCTAATGAAGAAATTTCTACTTTGCTTCCTAATTATTCCTTCAATGGTATGGTTCCTAAGAAACTTGGAGACCCAAGGATTCCAACTATCCCTTGCTCTATTAAGAACAGTTATGTTAGAACTGCTTTGTGTGATTTGGGAGCTGGAGTTAGTGTTATGCCTGTCTCTCTCTATAAGAGGCTTCAACTTGAAAAATTAATACCAACTGATATATCTTTGCAAATGGCTGATAAATCTACCACCATTCCTATGGGTATATGTGAGGATGTACCTGTTCAGGTGGCTCACAATTGCTTGATATTAACTGATTTTGTTGTGCTTGAAATGCCCGAAGATGATAATATGTCTATTATTCTGAGGACACCTTTTCTTAATACTGCAGGAGCTGTTATCAATTGTAATCAAGGGAAGGTGACCTTCAATGTCAATGACAACGAACATACTATATATTTCCCCAAGAAGATTGATAGGACTTATGGTTTTGAATTCAATTGAAGATGTTGAGGGCATTCAAGTTGGAGAAATATATTGTCCCATACCAAGAGAATTTTTTTTAAAAACTATTATGATTGGGACCATTGCTATCAAGGTTGAGGTAACATAATCAATAGTGGAGTACAAAGTTTTGTCTCATATGCAATTGTTTTGGTAGCAAGACTTGACCAACCTTGTTAACAAAAGGATTTCATTGAACAAAACAATGTTTTCACCATGATTATCTCCGCTTACTTCTATTCTATCCATTTTAGTTTTTGCTTATGCCTAACTTAAAGGCGTTAAAGAAAAGTACTTACTGGGAGATAACCCAAAAGTTTTAGATGAGTCTTGGAAGTTATTACCTCTGTAATAACCACTCTTTATCCTTTTTATTTGCTTTTTGTGCCAAGAGTAACTTCTAATGAGAGAGAAGTAATGATTGGGAAAGTTGCTGTCCCGAAACAGATTTCTGTGCTTCACCGTAAAAATTCGTGTAAAATCTCTGTACGCCCTTTTGAGGCTTGAATTTTTGTGCTTCTACCCCAGCTTGTTATCTAACTTTCGTTAGTTCAACACTTTTTGATTTGAGCAACAGAAGGTCTTCGAAAAAATTCGTCTTTACCTTCTGGTCTGTTTTGACAGATTTCTGCCATTTTCTACATTTGCTTCTTGTTGGTTCCTTTTTGAGTTCTCTTGGGGAATTGAGCTTTTTGAGGGAAGTGATACAGTAGCTAGTGTTCTAATAGAAGTTTATTTGGTGTTAGAACTGAACCTTAAGACTTATTTATCTTGAGTGCACTAATGTTGCTGATAAAGATTGTGTGAAGTTTTGTATGAAGGAAAAATTTCAGGTGTACGGAAGGAATGAGTAATGAGATGAAGGATGGACTAAAGCTCAAGCTTGGGGATGCCACGTGTGTCACCCCAAGAAATATCCAAGAAGTACAAGCGTCAAAGCTTGGGGATGCCCAAGGCATCCCCTTCTTCATCAATAAAAATCCCAGGTTTCTTCCAAACACTTCATTTTTATTGTTTCATGCACAGTTGTGTTGTTCTTGGAGCGTCTTCTTTTTCGTTTTCATTTTGGTTTTTAGTTTGCATGGTTTGCTTAGTTTGCTGAATAAATTGGTTGGACCTCCTCTTTCATACATTGGTGTTCAAATAGTTTGGTTTGGATTGGAAAAGAGTAGGAAGCTTGAGTGGTAAAAAGAGCTTGTTTTTGACTGTGGCCTATGCTTTGTCATGCCATGTTGGATATTGTTTTGGCTTTATGCCTAGTATTATTTGCTGTATCATGACTTGTTATAAACAATTAAGATTGCTTAATGTTCCTTGGATGAATCATGCGTTGTTTTAGCATATTAAAGCATAGTATAGTGGTTTCTCCTTTGATGCTTTATTTGGGTTGACTTGGCGCATGCTCACACCATGTTATGACTATCTCAAGTCACCATAGCCTTTATGATCCTTTAGTTTTCAACTTGTAGTATCACTTTATGCTTTGATCAATGATGTTTTGTCGCTCTGCATGATTATGGCCATTATTGCTCTCTCGTTTGTCGCTCCCTTACTATTTGCTAGCCTTCACTTTCACTGAGTATGTTTTACTCATGTTTCCAACTCCCTTAAACCAAATATTGCCAAAGTGTCCACCATACCTACCTATTAGCATAATTTGCTACTTCCGTGCATATTCAATATACCTTGCTTTCTTCCGAATAAAATGTTTGCTTGTTATGAGAAAGTTAGTTAGTAAAGCTCTCACGAACTGGATGGCACACTTTATTTCCTGCACTTAATAAACCTGAACCATTGTGAACTCTCCATGAAAGTTATATGCTTGCAAATTATAGGCTAGGGATTAGCAGAACCGTGCTGTCACGGGGAATGCTTTCAACACTTGTAAATATATACCCAGTTGATACCTTGCTCTTTTGTTTGCGGATGTCGTCGGTGTGAAATAAAAGGGGAGCTTGTAAGTCCATGGAGTTATGTATGTGTGTTAGAAAAATGCCCGGGCTACTGATCTAATCCATGCTGACATGGTGGAAACCTATAGCGTAACCATAATGATATCTATGAAGCATTCTTCTTATAAAAAAAGAGAAAGATAGCTATTGAGAAAAAGAAAAAAAAGAGATTTATGAAAAGAGGAAAGAGAGAAAAAAGCACCATTTCCCATGGTAAATAAGAAGATTGCTGAGGTACTCATTGTCTGCTTGCCTTGTCATTTTGATATGGGGATTCTTCCGTATCATCGGGCAAGGGGTACCCCGTTGGCGGTTCTCAATGATACACACATACTTACGATGACAAGAACTTACCGGTAACTAAAGTTGAGTAGCATGAGGAGCGGCCCTCGTACTCAAGGGACTTGGGATTTTTAGTTTATAGTCTGTCAAGCATATAACTCAGATTGGACCTCACTTTCACCTTAACCACATTAAAGATGCTTATGATAGGGGCAATGAGAGCTCAAAGCTAATGAGCACCATACTTTCAGCATTTGGAAGCCTTTCAAACTATTCAAAACCTTTTTCATTTCCTTGTTGAGTCTCCACACATTCTATGAGCACTTTCTTGAGAGCATAGTGGCCATTCTTAGTTCTATGTGCATTGTCCCAAGACTTGTTGATTGATGCATACCTTGATATTGCTTGTTTTAAACTATTTGTATCTAGTCACTCTTGTAAACTTTGAAGGTGTCCTTTGCATTTATGTTTGCTACTCTATGAGGGACAAGCTGAGTGCCACTATGCTATGTTTTCTTTATGTGAAACAAACAAACTTCTTGCAAGGCATTGTTATTCATGAATCTTTTGTTTGTGCCTTTTCATGTTGCATCATAGTTTCTTTGTCTTATTGCTAGAACTTTGTCTTTCATTTTATGATTGAAGTACTATGATCCCAGCTTTGAATGTTTTACAAATACTTTGATCAAGTCTTTGATGGTGCATGTCACCTCAAAAATTATTCTTTCTTTTTATCACTTACCTACTCGAGGACCAGCAGGAGTTAAGCTTGGGAATGTTGATACATTGCAAATGTATCTATAATTTTTGATGCTCCATGCTTGGTTTTATCCACTTTCTTGTGTTTTGTCCACACTTTGGAGTACTTTTCATATGATTTCTTGGACTAACCTATTAACAAGAGCCACAGTGCCAGTTGCCTGTTTTCTGCCGTTTTTGGTTCCAGGAAAGTCAGAAAATGAATATTCTCGGAATTGGACGGGACAAAAGCCAAAGTGCCTATTTTTCCAGAAGACTCTAGGAGCCAGAATACGAGACGGAGGAGGGCCAGGGGTTGGCCACACCCTCCCAGGCGCGGGCTGGGCCTGGCCGCGCCAGGGAATGGTGTGGTGGCCCTAGGCACCCCCTCGGTCTCCCTCTTCGCATATAAAAAGCCTTCTGACCTAAAAACTTAGGAGGGTTCGACGTTTTTCCAGAAGGAGTTCCTCTCTGCCGCCACCACCAGATTCCATGAAACAGCACCAGAAACTCCGTTCTGGCACCCTGTCGGGACGGGGAATTGGAGGAGATCATTGCCATCATCTTCACCATCACTTCTCCATCGACCATCCATGTTTCCCCCATCTATGAGTGAGTAATCCCCCGCTGTAGGCTATGGGGATGGTAGGGATTGGATGAGATCGTTCATGTAATGGCATCAGATTGTTAGGGCATGGTGCCTAGTATGTTTTATTAGTGCTTTATGACTTTGTTGCGACTTGTTGTGCTTAATGCTTGTCACTAGGGCCCGAGTGCCATGATTTCAGATCTGAACATGTTATTGATTCATTATGATAGTATTGTTTCTGGTCTTATCTACAAGTTATATAAACACGTTGTTGTCCGGAACCTATGGCCCCGAAGTGACAGAAATCAGGATAACCGGAAGGGAATGGCTTTGATATGAGGATCACATGTATTCGCGGAGTGTTAATGCTTTGCTCCGGTGCTCTATTAAAAGGAGCACCTTAATTGCCAGTAGTTCCGTAGAGGCCCCGCTACAAACGGGCTGGCAGGACAAAAGATGGTGTGCAAGTTCTCATTGCGAGCACGTATGACTATATATGGAACACATGCCTAGGATTGTCTAGTACTTGGATGCTTTATCTTATTTATCTGCAATTGCCCTATGTTCTGATTGCTATGTGAATTGTCTTCTCCATGCAACGCCCGTCCATCCATCCCTATGCCTACCGCACTCGAATCCCACTGTTACACCTTTTGTTACTACTGTCTTTGCTTTACTACTTCTGTTACTTTGCTATTCCTACTACAAAACTGTTGCTATTGATAAACTGCTGTGAGCAAGATTGTTTTCCAGGTGCAGCTGAATTGACAACTCAGTTGTTAAGGCTTATAAATATTCTTTGGCTCCCCTTGTGTCGAATCAATAAAGTGGGTTTCACTTCCCTCAAAAATACTGCGATACACCCCCTATACTTGTGGGTAATCACACACCACTAACTCCTGTCACCGCACACCACCTCCTCTCCCTTCCCCTCTGACCTTCCTCTTTGTCGTCGCCCCTTCATCCCTGCGTCGTCGTTGCCGCCCTACCTATCCTCTCTCCACCACCTGCTTTTCCCAATTGGGACCCACCTTTCTCCCCGCCGTCGTGTAGATATCCCCTCCTTTCATGGTCAAAGGTCACATTTTTATGCACCTGATCCACGGGGAACCTCGATCCTGACCAGCTGTTGGAGCCGTAGAGGTCATGCGGCGAGATGGGTGCATCCGTGCACCCTATGGCCTGATCTCCACCTCCGTGAGAATGAAATCAATCAGAAATAATGCCACCATCCTGCCCGCCCACCGGCCACCACGATGGCCCACATGAAGCACCTCGCGACAAGGATCCTCAAGGAGGCGCAACCCTGCTTTGAGCGCTCCCATCGCTGGAGGCTGCCTGTAACACCCTCGAATCGACACTATACAGATTTTAGCGATTCCCGCCAAACCCGCATAGAAACGATTCAAAGATGCCCACCAAGCACTTGCGTGCGGGTGGAAAACAGAATAATACGATTACACAATAGTACACGATGAACCCACAAGAACATATATACAACAACGACTCAGCGAGTCAAGAATACGGATATAAATTACCAAGATCCAAATCACATTGAAAACGATACAACATCCGAGTATGGATAAGAAATAAATTGGATTAAGCGTCCTGGAGGCGTCCATAACCTTGCCTAGGCCAAGCCAGAAGGGTAACCTTGCTAACGTCGTCGAACTCATGCATGCCAAAGAAAAAGGGGTGCCAATAGAGGGAAAAGGAAAAAGGGAGCGATCACTACTGAGGCCAGCACAGGGAAAAAAAGGGAGCGTCTTAGAACTCAGCGGCTCTCGCCTACATAGGTATGGTGGGCTTAGCAGCAGCAAAGCATGCACTAAACAACCTATAGATACTCGAGACAACTGTCGGCTATCAGAGAGGTATAAGATAGACCTATTTGGAACCAACCTGATACTAACATCAAACATAACCCATCTTGGAGTTTCCCCCTCGAGACCATACGAGGAAGTCCTTCCGAGGAACTCACACCATTGGCAGTTTTATTAATCATTCCATTATAGTTGCAATGCTTACTAGTCAGGCATAAATAGGATATTTCATCCCAATATCAACAGTTGTTTGCACTTTTAATTAACCATTTCGTTGTAGTGGAGCTGATTACTAGTCATCCCAAAGTCAAATTTATAACACTACTTTAGTTTGAGTTGTGTATGGTCGAGACAGTATGCTCCAAGTAGTACATAACCATAGACATGGCTTTTCGAAACGATTTACCCTGGAGGGGTGCACAAATAGCAACACACACACGATCAACCTCGGAAAAAATCAAATAAAAAGCAATGAGACATCACGACAAAGAATTCACAAGATTCAAAAATTATTTCGGGGGGCCACCGCACTAAGCTACCCGCAACAAAGTCGGCCGGGCTTCAAGACGGACCCAGGGTTTGTGTCGACGGTTGTAAATGACTGGGAACCCAAAAGTGTGTCTAGGCTTGTCGATACCACGAAAACATAGCACAATTCCTAAACAGTACATTAGTAAACCGCTCCTCAAACAACAGTAGTTAATAAAGCAGTAAAGCATGGCATAAGTACATGGTAGTAGTAAAGCCCCAAACTATTTTGTGTCCTCCCAAAAATAAGATGTGAATCAATCTCAGGCGAAGGGGGATCCATAAATTCTCCCACACATGGATAGTGCAATAGTCAAGAAACAGGCATCAAGTACATGGGTTCTAGGTGGACACAAGTGAGCGGGATAAAAACCAGATCTTAACTATTGCCCATTGTGCCTCTTTATTAGTTATACTATTCCTAACGTTTTAATTATCAAGTTGTAATTAAAACCATGATTATCTCCACCATTAAGCATGTGCCAACCTCCTAACAATTGTGGAACTCGATGACTCCAACCAACACCTGAGCAAGCAACTACGACTCGCAAGGCCATATATTTACCAAAATAACATGCAATAGGAAGTGACCAAGACAATATAGACTGCAGGGAGTATAAATAGTATGGAAATAAAAGCATCGCAACATGGATAGCAATAGAGAGAAGTAAAGCCATAAAACAAAAATAGGTAGAAGGGGAGGATGCTCACCTGAGAAACAATGTCGGGTAGTCGAAGGATTGTCGTATCTCACATCAACTCATCATTCTACCCGGTAAAGAAGCAAAGTACTAGAAGAGGCAAAAAATGCAATATTTAATACTTCGGCAAAATATCGGGCATGATCATGATAGGATGCATGACATGGAAAAATGCGATACAACTTATCAATATTAAGAGGAATCGGAAACCTGGAAATTCAATAGAAGGTTCAACTTGTTTAGGTACCCCACAATTTAAATGTTGAATTAACAAGGCAAAACATGGCATAGGTTTGCTACACAAATTAAATGGAGTCCGGAATAAGACAACAATATCCTGCATAATCACTCCACATTTAATTTAGGTGAATCGACTATTTAGCCCAAACCACGGGATAATATGTATGCAAGCATGTACAATTTAACATGCAACAAGTTGTATGTCATTTAATAAAATAGGGGTCTCAAATAGGGATCACACATTTAGGGTCGAAGATCTTGGTTTTGAAGGGGTTCGGGCTCGGTCTTCGGATCCTGGAAGGAGATTTAGGCATTCCAAGGGGTTCAGGTTCGATGAGATCGGTCTTCGAGTTCCAGGAGGACGATCGTCCGGCTCTAGTGTCAGTGGTGGGCTTGGATCCACATCGGTTCAGTCTCTTTGATGATAAGAACTTGGCTTCAACAACAGTGCCATATTGGTGTTCCACGAGACACGGAACACAAACACCTCACGTTAGTAGTAGCTCGACATGTCTGCAACATGAACCGCTGGGCACAAAGCCAAACACATCAGGGACGCAAGCACACTCGAGAGGAGGACATCGGTCAGAAGAGGGCCACAAGGTGACCACAATGCATGCGAAGATCATCGCGGACAGCGGTGGCGCTAGGATAGTGAGGAAGGAGGCGCTCCGGGGCTGCAGACATGGAGGAGGGAGACATCGACGTGAAGCGGAAGGGAGGTCAAGGTAGCGGATATGGAGCTCTAGGAGGCGGGGCAGCAAGACGAGGTACTGGACGGGGCGGAGAAGAACCCAGGGTTGCGGCGCACGGGGAGGTCGATGACGTCGGGCGGCGCTGAGCTTGCATGCGCGGGGCGGTGCTCGGGGATGGGGTCCACTAGAGCACAGGCATCTTGCAGGAGCTTGAGGCAGCGCAGGTGGTGGCAGTGCTCTGCACAATGTGGTTGGCCAAGGCGGAGGGAGCCGATGTGAGGACGAAGCAGGACCACGGCGATGCGGGGGCGGATGGGCGGGGCTTGGCGAGGTCGGGGTCGAGCTGGACCTCGAGGTGGAGGCTGATACCGGCAGAAGCGACGTCTAGGCAGAGAGGAGGCAGGGCTTGGAGGAGGATAGCAGAAGTGGCGACCGGGAGGAGGGTGAGTGAGGCAGTGGAGGTGCAGGAAGGCGAGTCGCATGGCGGCAGCACTCACAGATGGGCACAGATGGTGGCGGCGTGATCTCTGGGAGGAATATGCGGGATCGATCCCGCGTGCGTGCGTGTCCTGTGTGATGTGTGGTGCGTGCGTGTACCGATTGTGTCATGTAGGGTTAGGTGTGTGTGTGCCTGTCATGCTGCGGCGCTGGGGTAGGGGTGTGCAGGGTGTGTGTGTGTGGGTAGGTGGGGCTAGGGTTTGGTCTAGGCTTAGGGTTTAGGGGCGTCCAGCTGAGCTTTTGGGCCAGGCTTACTGCCTCGCTAAAAAAATAAGTTTTATATTTATTATTTTTCTGTGTTATTTTAAAGGCCTTTTGTAAATAGTTTTATACAAATCATTTGAGCATAACATAAAGTTTAGATTTGAAATAGAATAGAGAGTGATATAAAACAAAGTTGGGTTTTCCCAAAACAAGTTTTTCAGACAAACATATGCATGATGTCATGATGATGCACAAATCAAATAACAAGCAAATTTTAATTAGGGTTTCCCGGGGTGCTGAAATTCGACATCACTAACAAGGGATATCGTCCCGAGATCCGCCTCATGGTACGGGGAAGGAAGATGATGATTAGTTGCTTCTTGCTTCGTGTAGATCCTCGCGACACCACTAACAAGGATTCTTGCTCCATCTTGAAATCGTCGACTCCACCAACAGAAGTTTGTTGCTCACGTTCGTCGGAGAACACTCCGGAGAAACAAAGATGACGGTAGATGTCTCAAAAGATAAGGTCACCCCTAACTTCCGTGGAAGGAGTATAAATCACATTAATCCACCCATTCAATGTATAAGAGCGACTGAGAAGAGTAGTGGTATGGTCGCGACTCCATCCCGCACTCAAAGAATTACTCCATATATGAATAGGGGGATCATGCAACCAAACTCTCAGAATTTAGACTGAAGATCTTGACAAATGATATTCATAAAGAGTCAGAAAAAAATGATGTTGTCTCAGAAGTCATAGAACACTGGAAACATATGATGAAAGATCAGACAGAATGAAGTCCCGATGTAGCACCACCGTTACAAAAAGAAGAAAGAGGAACCCTAAAGGTATGATGGAAACCCAACCACGAGAAATCCTGGACTTGAAGGAAGGTAAGAGAGTAGATTAAAACACGCAAAGGTAAGAGGAGAATAACATAGAGATAAGGAATAAAAGCAGAGCTATTTAGATCTATCCAACCAATTTTGCAAAATAATTTTGACACTCTACATCGTACGTTAGCTAGGTTATCCTACAAGCTAGACTAGTGGGGTATCGCAACTACTGAGCTATGATACCACTTGTAACATCCTCAAATCGGCACTATGTAGATTTTAGCGATTCCCGCCAAACCTGCATAGAAACAATTTAAATATGCCCACCAAGCACTTGCGTATGGGTGGAAAACAAAGTAATACCATTACACAATAGTCCACGATGGAACCCACAAGAACATATATATATACAACAACGACTCAGCAAGTCAAGAATACGAATATACATTACGAAGATCCAAATCACATTGAAAACGATACAACATCCGAGTATGAATAATATGAAAATTAGACTAAAAGTCCTAAAGAATAACAAATGGGGTCCATAACCCTGCCTAGGCCAAGCAGGAAGGGTAACCTTGCTAATGTCATCGAACTCATACCTGTCAAAACAAAAGGGGTGCCGACAAATGGCAAAGGAAAAAGGGAGCAGTCAGTACAGAGGCCAGTACATGGCGGGTCTTAGAATTCAGCGGCTCTCACCTACATAGATATGGTGGTCTTAGCAGCAGCAAAGCATGCACTAAAAAACCTATAGAGACTCGAGACAACTGTCGGCTATCATAGAGAAATAAGATAGACCTATTTGGAACCAACCTGATACTAACATTAAACATAACCCATCCTGGAGTTTTCCCTTCGAGAATATACGAGGAAGTCCTTCTGAGGAACTCACACCATTGGCAGTTTTATTAATCATTCCATTCTTGTTGTAATACTTACTAGTCATGTATAAATAGCATATGGCATCCCAATATCACCAGTTATTGTCACTTTTAATTAACTATTCCGTTGTAGTGGAGTTGATTAATAGTCATGCCAAAGTCAAATTTATAATACTACTTTAGTTTGAGTTGTCTATGGTCGAGACACTATGCTCCAAGTAGTACATAACTGCAGACATAGCTTTTCGAAAAGATTTACCCTACAGGGGTGCACAAATAGCAACACACGCATGATCAACCTCGGGAAAAACCAAATAAAAAGTAATGAGACATCATGACAAAGCATTCACAAGATGAGTGTGGATTTGCTGCCTAGGCGATAGATGCCCCCCCACCCCCACCCCAGCAGCACCGTATGATTCTTGTCAATATTTGCACTGCCATTGTGCTTTCGTTTGATATGGTGCCAATGAAGTGGTGTTAATCGCTGATAAAGAGAGCTTGGGCTGCTGGTGACGAGGTGTAACCTCGGCAATACCCATGATTACGGACTTGGGGTTTCGCGGAAAAGAGAACGCTGGGGATTTCGTCGAATGTCAGGAAAACGATGAAGACAAAGTCGCCTGAATATTGAGTAAACACGCTATTACAAGTTGTCCTCTAGATTTCTGTGTGTCCTCGCTTGGGCTTCTCCTGTACTATATATAATAGGCCGGGTCTCAAAGCTGTATGCGGATAGGGTTTATACACGCGTGATTACAATACTAACACAATGCCGGTTTATAGTCTCTTTCCTAATACAATCAGAGCCTTTGTCGGTTGCTTCCTTGGCCCGCCGTCTAGAATCTTCATGGCATGTAAGCCTTTTACCTAATGTAGGGTAGCCAATCATAAGCATCCGAGTAATCATACCCATGTCAGTAGCCCCAGAGACTCTACCTGAACCGTAGTTTCAGGTTGAGTCTCAAAGTTTCTTTTTCCTTTATTTTTATTACTTTTTGTGTTTTGTAGGGATTTGGTACAACGAGAGACGAGGGTTTAACTCGTCAATGCCCATTGTTATGGGCTTGGGTTTTGGAGAAGGAGGGAGCGCTGGAGGTATCACTCGGCTAGCAAACAAGCACACAGGGATGCAAGTTTTACCTAGGTTCAGGCCTTGTAGAGGTCCCTACTCCTGCTTGTCTGCTCTTGGAATTAACGAAGGAATCAAAGATTATAGGGGCGCGCAGATGCAATCTGGTGAGAGTTGTGGAAACTAGGGTTGCGTGTGTCCTCCTCGCCGCCCCTCCTAGCCTTTATATAGATAGGCTAGGTCTTTGGTAGCAGGTCGAGTCGGTTACAGATTAGGGTTTTCCCTTTAAACTTTCTATCTTCAGCTTCTTCTTGTCTCACAAGCAATCGAGAGTCCGTCGGCTACTCGAATTCTTCATTTGGGCCTTGGCAACACCGTGGGCTTCTGCCGTATCTAGACCGTATATACCGAACTCGAGTACCTGTAGGGTATACCCATGTCAGTAGCCCCCGAGTGTCCAATGGAATCGTAGATTTGACTGGAGACTTTATGAAGCCTTTCGAGTGCATGACTGAGTACATTTTCGAGTGTTTAATTTGTGTCATAGGGATTGTTGATATACGTGCCTGATTTATCCGATGCATGTATCAGTTAACTGCCTTAGGGCAAAATAATGCAATCTACTCAAACTCGAGTCCCCGGACTCGAATTCGAAAAAGTGCTGGCGTAATTCGACTCAGGCCGCGGAGGTCTTACAAGAGTCGAATTCCAGTGTATAAGTGTGAGCACTCGATGCGTCCATCAATGCATGTTCATCATACCAGCAGGCATGGATATGTTTCTGGTAGTGCGCAGAAGATGCGTTGCCAGGCCTTATTCAGGTCTTATCTTCACGCTATAAGCGCGGTATCCGAATTTTTGTCATCGCGGAGATGATTCGGGTGGCCCAGGAGACACAGTCTCTTTGTAGGGATAGTATGAGGCGGAGTCGCCATAGCATTGCATGTGGATGTGATCAACACACAATACGATGTACAAATAATCATAGGGTGCACGACTAGTGCTCCCTATGGGAGTAGCCCCCGAGTGCCTAGTTGAGTCGAAGACTCAGGCGGGGACTAAAAACTTTTTTGCAACTGTTGTCATCTTTTGTTGCTTGTTTCAGTCGAATTTGCTTCCGGCGCTCCCTATGGGAGTAACCCATAATCCTCCATCGAATTGTGGATTTGAGTGGTGGGTATGTCCTGAATGTTCTTATACCTGCATCAAGATAAATCGTAGGGTGCACGACCAGCGCTCCCTATGGGAGTAGCCCCCGAGTGCTCTGTGGAGTCGAAGACTCGAGCAAGGATTAAAGTAGTCGAAATCTTCTGCTTCTAAACTTGATGACATCAGTGCTGATGATGTGATGACCTCAGTTGCCCGTGTGAGCGGCTTTGACGGGACGGGACGAGCGGTGGGTCCCACTTTCTGACTTCGATTTGACCGAGCGTGCGTAATCTTCTGTTTTAACTGCGTCTCCTCGATTTCCGTTCGTAATGGAGATAGTGGGGAGCTGTCTACGCACTTCTATTCTTGTAGACAATTGTTGGGCCTCCAAGTGCAGAGGTTTGTAGAACAGCAGCAAGTTTTCCCTTAAGTGGATCACCCAAGGTTTATCGAACTCAGGGAGGAAGTGGTCAAAGGTATCCCCTCTCAAGCAATCCTGCAATCAAGATACAAGAAGTCTCTTGTGTCCCCAACACACCCAATACACTTGCAGGTGTATAGGTGCACTAGTTCAGTGAAGAGATAGTGAAATACAAGTGGTATGGATAATTATAAGTGGTAACGGTGCCAGAAAATAGCTTGCTGGCGTGTGGTTGACGTGGGAAAGACTAAAGGCAAACTGAAATAAATATGGAAGCAAACAAACATGTAACAGATCTAGTAGCAAACGGTGTTTCAGTGCTTAGAAACAAGGCCTAGGGATCATACTTTCACTAGTGAACACTCTCATATAAATATATTCTCTTCATGATACTACTCTTAACTACTCTCTGGTTGAACACACTAATCAATGGTAGGGCTATAACAGCACACCTCAAAGTAAGCCTTTCCCATCTAGATAACCCCACATTGTCACCTTGAGCACTAGATGGTTCCAACAAACACCACAATTTCATAAAGACATCCAACTCCAAATATAACTCATAACAAGTATTTGTAATCTCTAGCCTAAGTGCCACCATGGTGTGCACCCTGTCACTTTCACACACATGGGGAGAGCAGAGATCTATTAAAGCACTTGAGTAGCAAGGTAGATCTATAGATTACAAGCTCATGATCTCAATAAGATCATGCATAGAGAGAGAGATGAACACATAGCTACTGGTAGAACCCTTAGCCTCGAGAGAGAACTACTTCCTCCTCATCATGGGAATCAGCAAAGGTGATGGAGATGGTGGTGGAGATCGATGGAGATGGCTCCGGGGGCACTTCCCCGTCCCGGCAGGGTGCCGGAACAGAGAATTTCTGTCCCCCGAATCTCCCTTTCATTGACGATTTAGGGTTTTTGCCTCGGGGGAGATATATAGGAGAAAGAGGCAAGGTCGGTGGCCGGCCAGGGGCCCCACACCATGCCCTGGCGCGGCCAAGGGGGACCTGTGCCTAGGGGTGGTGTGGCCACCCTGTGGCCCCTCTCCGACTCTCCTTCTGGCTCCATGAGTCTTCCAGGAAAATAACAACTTTGGCTTTTGTCCGGTCCAATTTCGAGAATATTCATTTTCTGACTTTCCTGGAACCAAAAACAGCAGAAAACAGGCAACTGGCACTGTGGTATCTTGTTAATAGGTTAGTCCAAGAAATCATATAAAAAGTACTCCAAAGTGTGGACAAAACATAAGAAAGTAGATAAAACCAAGCATGGAGCATCAAAAATTATAGATACATTTTCAATGTATCAGGGAAGATTCATGTTTTGGCTTCACCACGTGTCGATGGCGATGTGAGCCACGCATCTAGTAGGGTTTATGCTGGCCATTGGATGGCATCCACGAGGAGGTTAAGTAGCAGCGCAGCTGCGGTAATTTTCCCATCTGCCTTTCTCTGCTCGTGCCTCCATTGCGATTGTTGCTGCTCTCTGCTTCCGTGCGCACATCCTCTTCGCGGCACTAGACCAACTATGTGTCTTCCCAGTTACTTCCTCCGCTCTTACCGCCATCGGAAGATGGGCAAGAAGAAGGGAGGCGCTGCCGCTGGTTTCACGGCCTCCATTGCTGCCGCCAAGAAGAAGGATGGTGCCACCACCATGGGCACCAGCGCCGCCGGTGCTGGGAAGAAGAAGGGTGCGGGTACCCACATCACCAATGGCGCATGGCGTGCATCCATCATCAAGTTCGCCGAGCTTCATCTTCATCGTCAAGACGGAGTTCTTCCCTCCGTGGAGTACGACTCGTGAGTGCCTAGTGTGGAGGTAATTCCTTGCCCTCCTGCTGGTTTCCGGGTGATGTTCCTTGTGTTCATCATCCGAGGTCTTTCTCTGGCCCTGCATCCTTTCTTCAGGGGCCTCCTTTGCTTCTACGGGCTCCAGCTGTATCAGCTGTCCGCAAATTCTATTCTCCACATCTCCTACTTCATTACCCTTTGCGAGTGCTAGCTCGGAGTTGAGCCACACTTTGGCCTCTTTAAGAGGCTTTTTAAGCTAAAGCGTCAGTCAGCATCTGGTTCTGTAGTCTACAACGTAGGAGGCTGCGGAATCCATGTCAACTCCTCCGCCACTTATTTCGATATCAAACTCATGGCATCCGTCCAAGGCCAATGGAGAGCATTACGGACTCACGCCCTTCGATCCCGCAACGCTGTGCAAGAGGAGGCATTCTTGGAAGAACGTAGTGATGCCTGGCGAGTCCGAGGAGACGGAAGTGCTGTACAAGCGCGTCTACGACCTCGAGAGTCACATAGGTAAAGAAGATGTAGGCGCTGCCCTCATTCGCACATGGTTGCGTCATCGTATCCAACCTCTGCAGGCCAGAGTCCACCCCATGTTCTGATGGGCTGGTGAATGATGCCACTCACGTATCTGCCGATGGCATTTCTGCGGGTGAAGTAGATAAGAGGCTGCGACTGGTGACGAAGTATACCGCCAAGGAGGTTCTCCTAGGAGAACCAGTCCTGCCTACCTTCGACGCCTCTAACCCTCCTCCTGAGGTAGAATTGTTCTACGAAGTAGCTTTCTTTGTCGATTGCCATTAAGTTCTTGATGTATAATGAATTATCTTCTGAATGCAGGATTGGAAGGTGTCTCCCAATTTGCCCCTCTTCCTGAAGGGGCTATTCCTCGCGAAATGGATGAAGAGGACGACTCGGAGTCGACCGTCCCAATTGAAGAGAAGGAGGGAGCCCCCGAGTCCAGCGACCCGGACACTCGCAAGCGTTCTCGCAGTGAGGACTCAGATGCTTCGTCACCGTCGACTCCAGAAGGCCCTTCTGTTGGTGTAGAGGAGCTGATCCCTGCCGTTCCTGTGCGGTCCGTGGCTCCTCCTGCTCGGAAGAATCTACGACTACCAAAGGAGTCGTCGGAGTCAGAGGAGCAAACCTTCGACTTTAACAAATTTGACTGGTAAATTTTCGACTTTGTCTTAGTTTCCTTTTTGAGTTGACTTCCCTGAAGTTTCTGCTGGATGCGTTCTATAGTCAAGAGGCGTCGTTATCTTCTGGCGACGTCCAATTTCTGAAGGAGTCCGGAGTCGCAGACTCCAAGGCCAAAGAGGTGGTCGAACGATCTTCTTCTCCTCCATTGGCGGCCCACTCCGGGCACAATTCTTCGAGTTCCCCACATGCTGGGGAACACTAGATTGTTACTCGGATGACTGCGCGACAGTCATCTTCGTAGTCTCTGGAGGACCATGTAAGCATCTCTTTGCTCTGTTGGCAGTCGAATATATACTTGGTGATGTTGCTGAACTTTTGGTTTCTTTTAATGCAGCTCATCATGAAGGAGGCTGCCCGCCTGGCGGAGCAAGTCCTGGAGATGGGTCGACAACATGCGCGACTGGACAATCGCCATCACGTTGTCGAAGGTTAGTATTGCCTTTGTATTTTTCTTGGTGAAGTGTCTAGATGCGTTTGATGATACATCCTCTCCTGCAGTTGAGCATAAAAAACTTTTGTGCCATGCCGCTTCACTTGAGAAGGAGCTTGTCGCGGTGGCGAAGAGTCATGACGAAGCAATCGTGGCCTTGGAGGAATCGCAAAAGCGCGAGGAGGACTTGCAGAAACGCGAAGAAGACTTGCATTCATCCAATGCCGAGAGGGAGAAGTTGCTCGAGGAGCAGCTTGTCTCGATTTCTAAGTCCCTCTCAGGTATTCTTTCTGCTGAATTGGCTTTGTTTCCTGGTTCGACATCGTGGTATCGCACCAATACTTTGCTTTATGTAGATGTCGGCGGCCTGAGCTTTGACGCCCAAGCCCTTCGTCGCGATGATGCATTGGCTGGTGCCGTCGTTGTAGTCGAAGACCACAGTTCTTCTCTTCAAGGGACGCTGACGAAGGCCAAGAATGCTCTCAGTCACATACGCAGGGATCTAACTCCCAAGGCTGAACTGCTTGACAACCTGGAGGACCTAGCGGAATCCCTTGCTGGGGGTATTCCTATGGACTTCAGGAACTCTCACCGGTCCGTCGGCGCCACCATGGCACTCGCAATGGTGCAAGCCTATGGTGTGGAGGTGGATCCCGCCGTGATTTCCAAGGCGATGCCCGTCGACACGGATGGCCAACTGGTAGTGTTTGCTCCCTTCGCTACTAGATGTGGTAAATATGGGCCGCAACTCATTAGTACAGTCGCCAAGTACTCCGAGGAGCTGCAGCGAGCGAAGAATGCGACGAAGGATGTGGCGTCAGGGGCCGGCACCAGAAAGTCTATGGCGTCGGAGACCGCCACGGATTCAACGAGGCACCCGAAGTCCAAGTCGAAGTCGAAGAAGCAGGCTCCTCCTCAGTATCTATCTTGTAATAGTTGTAGTTTTAACCTCTGTGTTGGAACAATGCCTTTATGGAAGTCCCAGTCGAGACTTTTGTTGAGCTTGAATGCGTAAATGCCTTTTGTTAATGTATTCTTGGTCCCTTACTTTGCTCTTGCTTGGTTTGTGATAGGGCACATCAAGTGGTCCCTCGAGTGATCCTCGTGATCCACCGCCCACTGACGAGACCTTGGCGCAGCCGCGCTCAAGGGTGGATGAATTGTCCCAGCTTTTGTGACCGTGCAATCACGTTAAACAACTGGAAAGTGAGTTGCCCATCCTCCACAGTAACGCGGATGTATGGAAGTCGAGGGCGGAGAAGGATACCGCCCGTGAGCATTATCTATTGGAGGAGGTGACGCAACTGGGAGATCAATTCAAGTGTTAGCTTTCTGCCCTCTTATCTTTTCTTTTAGTCAATCACCGCAGTGCCTTGTCTTCATACTTTGCCTTTTTGCTTGGTGTAGTAGTCAGTTCTCGTCATCCGTAGGATGAGAAAGACCAGATTGCCATTCGAATGAATGACCTAACCCAGGAGCAGCTTCAGGAAAGTGGGTATTTTTGGGTGGACCATGATCGTGCGATTGCACTTGCGACCCTGTAGAATCGTGCTTCGCGAGTACTTCACTTTTTGAAGAAGGTGCAGTCGTGCCTTAGGCATATCTACCAAATGATGTTTCCGTTGAACGACGTCCCTTCAAGCCTGTTGGCTCTTCTGGCAAAGTTCCAAGATCTGAGTGCAGTTCGCGAGTGTGTGCGACAGCAATTAGTGGTTGGTGCCAAGGCTGCTTTGTCGCCGGTGCGTCTGCATAGGCCAGATGTAGACGTTGCAGCTATTGCCGCTGGGCTGCCGACCCCGCCGGACGGTTCGACCTGGAACATGGTTCCACATTATCAGGCAGTTGATCGCCCAGCTAAAGAAATCATCGATTTCTTCGAGGAGCAGACGAACGTTCTTCTGTTGCAGCAGTAGCTTTAGTTTGTATCCTAATTAATTTCTATTGATATGTAAAGAGCTTGCTAGTTTATATGTTTTGCGAGTGTATTTATGCTCTGCAGTTCCATTTCATTAGCCTGACTTATTTTATCTCAGCACCTTGCCAACCTATCAGGTGTGTTGCAACTGGGTTGATGTTTTATCAAGGGTTCGATTGATGTTGTGTCAGCTACTCAGGATACTGCGACTTGTTCGTAGAACGAGGATGTAAAGGTGGCGTAGCCCCCAAGTGATAAGATTGCCAGAAAAATGAGGGAAACACAGAGTTTCGGGGCACTTAGCTTTGTTTATTCGCAGAATAGTACGAGGTACAATGTGTGGCTAGGTAGCCTGGTTGCATAGCCTTATTTGTAATGTAAAAAACGACTAGGGGTAGAAATGACGCAGTTGTGCGATATTCCAGGAGTTGGAGTATGAGACTCCTGTCTTGAAATCTTTAAGGGCGATAGGAGCCACCTGAGGTTACTTCTGTAATCACATAGGGTCCCTCCTAGGGAGACTCGAGCTTGAGAAGCCCTTGTTGCTTGAGTTGCAGGACCAAGTCTCCTTCGACGAAGGATCTTGGGCGTAGCCTTCTGCTATGGTAGTTCCGGAGGCTCTGCTGGTAGATTGTTGATCTTTCCTTTGCAATTTCGTGCGCCTCGTCAAGAAGGTCAACGGAGTCTTCGAGTGCGAGAGTTGACTCCTGCTCGCTGTAGGCAACCACCCGTGGGGCTTTGTAGCGTACCTCTGTAGGTAGCACCACTTCAGCGCCGTGCACCATGAAGAACGGGGAGTATCCCGTGGCGTTGTTTGGAGTTGTGCGCAAGCTCCAGAGTATGGATTGCAGCTCATATGGCCAGCATCCTGTGGATTATTCGAGTGGCCGGAGGAGTTGTTTCTTGATTCCACCGCAGACAAGGCCGTTGGCCTTTTCGACTTGACCGTTGGTCTGTGGGTGAGCTACCAAGGCGTAGCTTATGTTGATTCCCAGGTTTTCACAGAATTCCTGGAACTCCTTGGAGGTAAAGTTCGTCCCATTATCCGTGATGATGCTATGTGGCACACCGAAGCGGTAGACAATGGACTCGAAGAACTTGACAGCACTGGCTCCTGATTGGTTTGTCACCGGCATGGCCTCGATCCACTTGGTGAACTTGTCGACTGCGACCAAGAGGTATACGTAACCTCTTTGCGAGGATCTCGGGAGCTTGCCGACCATGTCGAGTCCCCATTGCAAGAAGGGCCAAGCCAATGTTATTGGCCAGAGTTCCGCGCCCGGTGCGTGTGGTTTGTCCGCGAATCGCTGGCAAGCGTCGCAGCGCTGGACGATGTCCTTGGCGTCGCGCATGGTCGTGGGCCAGTAGAATCCAGCTCGTAGAGCTTTGGCAACAAGGGCGCGACTGCCAGCATGGTGCCCGCAGGTCCCTGCATGGATGTTGAGGAGGATGGCCCTTCCGTCCCTGTTGGAGACGCACCATTGGAGTACTCCTGTGATGTTGCGCTTGTATAGTTCACCGTTGATGATGGTGAATGCCTTGGATCATCGCGCAATGTGTCGCGCGTCAGTTGGGTCGTCAGGCAGCCTCTTGCTGAGAAGATATGTGATGTAGGGTTGAGTCCAAGATGGCTCGATCATCATGACGCCCATTGGTCCTTCGAGTCCTGTGTCGAGCTCCAGGTCGTCGAGTGCCATTGGCTCATTGGGTGGCGTAGCCCCCGAGTCTGTTGACGTGTTTGCTTTCTTCTCTGTAACCTTTGGCTTGATGGAGCATTCGCAGATACGCACGAGAAATACCTCAGGTGGTATGGGGGCGCAGGTGGATCCAATGTTGGCGAGTGTGTCCGCCTCTTCATTGCTTTCGCAGCCTATGTGCCGCAGTTCACAGCCGTCGAAGTCCGCTTCGAGTGTGTCGTAGAGGTCGTGGTAGGCGATCATGTTGTCGTTCAGCACGTCGCACTCGTGCATCGTTTGGTTGACCACCAGTTTGGAGTCGCCGTAGATGATGAGCCTCTTGGCGCCACAGGCTTTCGCCATCCGCATCCCATGGATTAGGGCCTCGTACTTAGCTTCATTGTTGGAGGTGGTGAACTGCATTCGCAGAATGTATTTCAACTTGTCTCCTTGGGGCGATGTCAGTATGACACCTGCGCCAGCTCCGTCCTTTCGTTTGGACCCATCGAAGTGCATTGTCCAGAGATAGGACATGTCTGGTTTTTCGGGGAGCTGGTTCTCCATCCAGTGCACGAGGAAATCATGGAGGACTTGCGACTTGATCACGTCGAGCTTTTCATATGTAATGTCTCATGGAGACAGCTCAATTCCCCAAAGCACGACTCGTCCGGTGGCATCGGGGTTGTTGAGGATATGACCGAGCGGGGCGTCGTTGACCACCACGATTGGGTGCTCCTGGAAGTAGTGGCGCAATCGCCTGGCTGTCATGAAGACGCTGTATGCCAGCTTCTGGTAGTGCGAGTACCGCTGTTTTGTTGGCATGAGCACCTCGCTGAGGTAGTAGACTAGGCGCTGGACCCCGTGGAACTTGTTTTCTTCGGCTCGTTCCACCACGAGCACTGTGCTAACCACTTGGTTGGTGGCGGAGATGTAGAGCAACAACGGCTCTTTTTCACGTGGAGTCACCAGTACTGGCGAGGTGGATAGTAGACGTTTGAGGTCTTCGAATGCTTCTTGCGCCTCGTCTGTCCACTCGAACTTGTCAGTTTTGTGGAGAAGTTGGTAGAAGGGCAGTGCCTTTTCGCCCATTCGACTGATGAATCGACTAAGCGCCGCGATTCGCCCAGCCAGCTGCTGGATGCCTCTTACGTTCTTTGGCTTCTCCATGGCCAGTATGGCTTTTATTTTCTTCGGGTTCGCCTCGATCTCTCGCGGAGATGAGATACCCGAATAATTGCCCAAATGGTACTCCGAAGGTGCATTTGTCCGTATTGAGCTTGATCCGGTAGCGGTCTAGGTTGGCGAAGGTTTAGCGTAGATCGTCGATTAGCGAGGCTTCCTCTTTTGTTTTGATGATGATGTCATCAACATGGACTTGGATGTTGCGACCAAGTTGATTCTTGAGGCAGGCCTGCATGCACCGCTAATAGGTGGCTGCTGCGTTTTTTAGCCCGAAGGGCATCGTTTTGTAGTAGAACACACCAAAGGGCGTCGTAAATGCCGTTTTCTCTTGGTCTTCCTCCTTCATTCAAATTTGATTGTATCTTGAGTAGGCGTCGAGGAAGCAGAGGCATTCACATCCCGCGGTGGAGTCGATGATTTGGTTGATTCATGGCAACGGGAAGTGATCCTTTGGGCAGTGTTTATTCAGGGAGGTGAAGTCCACGCACATCAGCAGGATATCCGTGTCTTTTTTGGGCACGAGCACTGTATTGGCGAGCCAAGTGCTTTCCTTGATATCGCGTATGAATTTTGCATCAAGGAGTCTGTTGATCTCCATTCCGACTGCCTTTTCTCTTGGTTCAGACAGTCGCTGAATTGTCTGCTTGGCTGGCCTTGCGTCTGGATTTATGTTGAGTGCGTGTTCGACGAATTCCCTAGAAACCCCTGGCATGTCTGCTGGACACCAGGCGAAGATTTCCCAATGCTCACGGAGGAATTCGACGAGCACGAGTTCCTATGCAGAACTCAAGTTGTTGGCGATGATGGCCGTCTTGGTTGGGTCCGTTGGGTGGACCTGTACTTTCTTCGTGTGCACTGACGAGTCGAAGGACAGGTCGGGTGAACTTGGCCTGCTCAAGGGAGGCAGACTGTTGTCTGTCGACTCCTTTAGTCTTGCGAGTTCCTCCTACATGCTGAAGGACTAGGAGATTCTGTTGAATTCCCTGTCGCAGCTGTCGGAACTTTCGAAGTTGTCGTTGATTGTGATTATGCTGTTTGGACCCGACATCTTCATCTGCAGGTAGGCGTAGTGTGGCACTTCCATAAACCTCGCGAACGCGACACGTCCGAGGATGCAGTGATATTGTGAAGGCCAGTCCACGACCTCTAAGTCGATGGGCTCTCACCGAAAGTTTTGCGGCATGCCGAAGATGACGTCGAGGTTGATTTTGCCAAGGGGATATACGCCTTTCCCTAGGACGATGCCGTGGAACGTCGTGTCTGAAACTTCCAGACACGTCAGAGGGATCCTCATCGCATGCAAGGTACTCGCGAACATGAGGTTAATACCACTGCCGCCATCCATGAAGACGTGGCTCATGTTAAAAACCCCAATCTGCGCCTCGAGTACAAGTGGACAGTGGTCTGGACGAGGAACTTGGCGTGGGTGGTCACGCCTGTCGAAGGTGATGCAGGAGTCGCTTCCACTGAGGTACTCAATGGTGGAAGGTGGATATTTTAGCGCCAAGTTGACTTGGCGAGTGATGGCCTTCTGCACTCGATTTGAGGGATGCCCTTTTTGGATCATCCCCATGTTGCCCACAGCTCGTGGGTATGGTTCGCCTCCGTGATGTTGGATCGGCGCGGCCGCGGGTGGTGGTGGTCCGGGCGGTGGTGGAGGAGCTCCATGTGCCACGGCGCCTGGGGCAGCTTCGTAGCCCCTATTGACCACGTCGCGGTTCATCCGAGCCAGGCCCTCGTGGAGTCTGAGGAATTCGCGGCAGTCCTTGAGAAGGTGGCTGAATTTTTTCTTGCCATCGTGCTTGTCGATGTAGAAGTGCACGTTGCACGGACCGGATAGTTTGTCCTCCATGGTTGTTGCAGGTGCCTCTTCGCGAGTGCGGTGCTGCCACACCTGCGTGGTTTTCCCGGAGTGCGGTATCCACCGCTGCGATAGTCGCTGTTGCGGTTGTCGTCGCGTTTGTCGGCGTATCTGGCTGCGACCATGTTGTCGTCGTCGTGGTAATCGTAGATGCGCATTCGCCGCTTGCCTCGACGGTCATGTCTGCGCCCGAGGTCGTCGTTGTCGTCGGAGTAGGTGCAATTTTTCACCGAATCCTCTCCGTCGGCCCATCGATTCGCAATTTCCATCAGGTGGTCGATTGTTTTGGGCTTCGAGCGGCCCAGCTCCTCCCTGATCTCTATGCGGCGAACACCACCATTGAACGTGTCGATTGCGCGGTCTTCCGAGATGTTTTCCGCGGAATTCTGGATGATGGACCACCTCTGGATGTACGAGCGTAGCGATTCGCCCGACCTTTGCTGGCAGCTCCTCAGCTCTTCGATTGATACAGGCCTTTTATAAGTGCCCTTGAAGTTGCGCACAAAGCTATAGACTAGCTCTTCCCAGCTACGAATGGATCCGCGCGGGAGATTGTTGAGCCATGCATGGGCGGCGCCCTGCAGTTGTAGCTGCAGGCATTGCATGGCCGTGCTTTGACTCCCGCCATGTAGCCTGACGGAGGAGATGTGGTCCTCCAACCAGATTTTTGGGTCTTGTAGGCCATCGAACTTTGGGTTATCCGACAGGAGTTTGAACCCTTTAGGCATTCGCTTCTGCCTGATGGCCCTGCTGAAGCATCTGGCGCCGCAGAGTTCAATCTCGTCCTCTTCCGAGTCAGTCGAACAAGTGCGTCTTGCCCTTGATTTGTCGATTTTGCGTTGCGTGAGGTCATCGCGCACATCGTAGTCGCGATCGTGTCACCGTGAGCAGCCACACCGAGACAGATCGTGACTGTCGTCGCTGGACGAGGGCGAGGAATAGTGTTTTGCTAGAGCCTTGCCTTTCTTTGGCTCCGGCATTGGCTCCTTATCAAGGGCAGCCTCGATTAGCCCCAGGCCCGCGATCGTAGATCAGTGCATGGTAGCTCGCGGATCTCCAGCTGTTGGCTGGTTGATCAGGAGGTACATGGTGGTCGCCGTTACCGCGGCTTGCGGTGTCTTTGGTACCACGTTGCCCCACGTGTCGACTATTAGAGAACTAAAGTCGAGGACTTTTGCAGCTTCTATGCGTTCTTGCTCAGTGAGATGGGCCATCCGAGATCGCCTCTTGTTGGCCACGTACTCGTTGCCTTTGGAGGATGATCCTCCGTGGGAGGAGAGCCCAGCTCATCGAAGACTCGACTCATCCACCGCCTTTTTACGCACCTCGAGTTGCACGATTGCATGTAGTTGGCGTCTGTATTCCTCCTTTAGTAGACAATGGTAGCCCATCAGCATGTCCTGCGGCATGCCGGGGGCAGAGGATTGCCTCGTCGAGCTTCTCGGCAACGGGCCCACTCATTGTCGTTGAGCCTGATTACGATGCGCTCTACGGTGTTTTCATTCACCATGGTTGGCGGTTCTCTTGCCGCTCCATTGTTGACGGGCGTGCCGTTGCCACCGTTGGTGGGGCCGCCGTTAGGTATGCCGCCATTGGGTGGACCGTCGTTGGGTATGCCACCGTCTGGTGGCTCGGTGCCAGATCCGTTACCAGTGTTGTCGCGATTGGCAGCGTTGTCGCCTGTGTTGATGACCGTGCACATGAAGTGGTTAGGGAAGCTGTTGCTCCCGCAACTTTCAGATCCGGAGCCGTAGGCTCCATCTTCAGTGGCTAGGTCACCCAGATCGGATCCGAGACTAATATCGCTGTCCGTGCTCCCAGTTGTCGCCGAGGTGTCGAGCTCACTAAGGGTGCCGATTGGTGGCGGGAACCACGATGCTGGAGCAATTGCGGGTGCCGTTGGCTGGTTAGGCATGCAAAGCGTGCCCATCTGACCAACCTGGAAGCGGAAGCTCCCAATCGCCAGACTGATTCCATCGCCCACGGACTCGAAAGCCGGGCGAGTGGCTCGCGTGTGGACGGTGAAGTCGAACGCGCCGAAGATCTGGCGAATCTCCGCTATTGCAGAGTTGTTGACCGCGGTTGATGGGGCCGAAGAAGCCGCGACATCAGCACTCCCAATTCCCACAGACGGCGGCAATTGACGAGGGTTTAACTCGTCAATGCCCATTGTTATGGGCTTGGGTTTTGGAGAAGGAGGGAGCGCTGGAGGCATCAGTCGGCTAGCAAACAAGCACACAGGGACACAAGTTTTACCCAGGTTTAGGCCTGGTAGAGGTCCCTACTCCTGCTTGTCTGCTCTTGGAATTAACGAAGGAATCAAAGATTACAGGGGCGCGCAGATGCAATCAGGCGAGAGTTGTGGAAACTAGGGTTGTGTGTGTCCTCCTTGCTGCCCCCTCCTATCCTTTATATAGATAGGCTAGGTCTCGGGTAGCAGGTCGAGTCGGTTACAGATTAGGGTTTTCCCTTTAAACTTTCTATCTTAAGCTTCTTCTTGTCTCACAAGCAATCGAGAGTCCGTGGGCCACTCGAATTCTTCATTTGGGCCTTGGCAACACCGTGGGCTTCCACCGTATCTGGACCGTATATACCAAACTCGAGTACCTGTAGGGTATATCCATGTCAATGAGTCTGATGCTTCCGACGGATCGGGAATCAGTTAATTGCTCCTGGACAAAAACAAGGTTGTCCTACATCAAACTCAAGTCCCCAGGCTCGAATCCGGAATTTGTAACTGGCATAATTTAGTTTGGGCCGCTGAGGTCTTACCGAATACTAAATTCCAGTTTCTATATTATCGGGTACCCAACGCGTCCGTCAGGATTTTTCATCGTATCGTTGATACGGATATTTTACTGGCAGAGCGCATCCTTGTGCGATTACCAGGCCTCATAGGACGAATCCTGGGGGTCTTACCTTCATGTTTCTGAACACGGCATTCGGATTTTTGTCGCATCTGAGCGTGATCCGAGATTTTTGGCTTTTTTGGTGGTTGGCCTGCTAGGCCACCAAGGTTTCTGATTTTATCAGATAGTTTTAATGCTTTATACTATCTTCCGATGGGAGTAATACCTTTTTGAGGATACACTAGTGTAAAACTCAAAAGGTGTTTGCAATTATCAATATACTTCATACACAACTGATTTTCTATCGGGTGCGTGCTAGCACCCCCGATGGGAGTAGCCCCTGAGGCTATGTTCGGGTGCCTGTATCTAGACATAGACTCATAGTTACTGTTAGCTTGATGGAAAGCATTAATCTTTGGAATAAAAATATTAAGGTACAAATAACTTATCTCTTTATATATAAGGCGAAAATTGATGATCCATTATTCTTTGAGCGGATGGCCTTTAGCCGTTGTCCTGGATATCTTGGCTTAATATGCCAAACTGTAACTCTTATCATATTGCAGATAATCTTATGCATAAAAGCGTCCTAGCCGTGCTATGTTCCATGGATTTGAGTAATTTACTCCTATCTTCTTGTCTTGTAGTCGATATGCTCCTCCTTGAATAACTTCTGTGATGATGTATGGTCCTTCCCATGGCGATTCTACCTTCTTGTGACCATCTTGCTTGAGGCGAAGAACTAGGTCCCCTACTGCAAAGGACCTAAGCCGCAATCTTCTACTATGGTAATTGCGGAGGTTTTACAGGTACATAGTTGCTCTTTGGAGGGCTTCGTCTCGAGCTTCATCAAGTGCATCCACATCATCTTCAAGTGCTTCTCTTGATTCCTCTTCATTATATGCAGCTACTCTTGGCGATTCGTGTGATACCTCAACAGGAAGCACGGCTTCCGCACCGTGGACCAAAAATAAAGGTGTCTCTTGTGTTGAATTATTTGGAGTTGTACATAAACTCCATAATATGGATGGTAATTCATCCACCCATGCTTCTTTTGCTCTGTCAAGTGGTGCTAGTAGTCTTTTCTTGAGTCCATGGGTAACTAGTCCATTGGATTTTTGGACCTGTCCATTTGTTTGTGGGTGAGCTACCGAAGCGTAGCTTATTTTCATGCCCATCTCCTGGTAGTACTCCTTGAACTCATTGGAAGTGAAGTTGGTCCCATTGTCAGTGATGATGCTGTTTGGTATGCCAAACCGAAATACTATGGATTTGATAAAATTCATAGCCAAAGTTCCGTCTTGGGTGGTGACAGGCATTGCTTCAATCCATTTAGTAAATTTGTCGACTGCTACTAGCAGAAAGACGTGTCCTCCTGGCGATGATTTGTGAAGTTTTCCCACCATATCGAGTCCCCACTGAGTGAAAGGCCAAGCCAAGGGTATGGGATTCAACTCATCGGCGGGTGCTCTAGGCTTTGTTGTGGATCGTTGACATGCCTCACATGTTCTGACAATGTCTTTTGCATCTTGAACTATAGTGAGCCAATAAAATCCTGCCCTAAATGCTTTTGCAGCAATTCCTCGGCTACTAGAATGGTGACCACAAACTCCTTAATGTATATCTTTGACTATAATTTTTCCTTCTTTGGGTGTTACACAACATTGTAACACGCCCGAAATACTTCTTTTGTATAGTTCTCCTTTGATTATCCTGAAGGCCTTCGATCGTCGAGTGATTTGCCGGGCTTCTATCACATCTTCTGGTAGCTCTCCTTTAGTCATATATGCTATATACGGCCACATCTAGGTGGGCTCAATTAGCATGACCTCTTCAATTTCTTGTTCTTCTTCTTTGATGGCTTCTTCTATGTTCTTGGCTTCTGAAGGAGCCCCCAATTCTTTTTGCGGATGTTTCTTTTTCCCTGTTTTTGCTGCTACAACCTCGGAGACTCTTTTCGCTTTGATCGATCGCTCCACTATCTCCTCCCAAAAACTTCGGGTGGTATTGGTAAGCACAATGATCCGATGTTTGCTAGATTGTTGGCTTCCTTATTGCTTGCTCTTCCTATATGTGATACTTCACACCCATCAAATTGAGCCTCCATAATGCTATACAAGTCGCGATAAGCAATCATATTTTCGCTGACGGCATCGCACTTGTTCATTGCCTGCTGTGCCACAAGATTGGAATCTCCGAAGATTTTGAGGCGAGTTGCACCTAAAGCTATGGCCATTCGCATGCCATGCAACAGGGCCTCGTATTCTGCTTCGTTATTAGATGCATTTGCAAAGCTCATCCAAAGTATATAGTGCATTTTGTCGCCTTGAGGTGATATTAGTATGACTCCTGCTCATGCTCCCTCCGTTCTTTTGGATCCATCAAAGTTCATTGTCCAGGCACTGAAAGGTTTGGTGGACCCGCGCATTGCAACTCCGTCCACTCTGTGATAAAATCTGGCAGAACTTGTGACTTAATTGCTTTTGCGCTTCTCATACGTGATATCCCGAGGGGATAATTCGATGCCCCGTAGAGAGACACGTCCAATTGCTTCTAGATTGTTGAGGATGCTTGACAAAGGCGCTTCGTTGACCACTATGATTGGATTCTCCGAAAAATAGTGGCGTAGTTTTCGTGCTGTCATAAATACCCCGTATGCTAGTTTCTGGTAGTGTGGGTACCTTTGTTTGGATGGCGATAGAACCTCGCTCAGGAAGTAAACTGGACTCTGCACACCGTGGGTCTTCCCTTCTTTGGGTCGCTCTACGACCAGGACCGTGCTGACCACCTGATGTGGCAGTGATATAAGGGAGTAAAGGCTCTTTCTCTTTTGGCGACAGATACATCCATTTTGCATCACTATTCTATATCATAATTTACTGTTATTCATTGATATATTTCATATTAAGAGATGATACTTATGTTATTTCATATGTTTTTGCATGGTTGATGACTTTTGGAGCATGGACCGTTGCAGTTAGGATTCTGATGGAAAAGGTGCTGTTTGGAGGCGAAATTCACGAAGATCAGAAAATCCAGGAAAATACATGGAAAATTCTATTTTTCTAGAAGACGAAGGATGCTAGAAGGGGGAGTGGAGATGGGCCAAGGGGGCCCACACCACCCCCGGGCGCGGGCCACCCTTGGTCACGCCAGCAGGTGGTGTGGCCACCCTAGCCCACTCCTGGCTCTCCCCTTTGGCGTATATTATCCCCATGAAACCCTAATACCAGGGGGAGCGACCACAGAAAGATTCCACCACCTCTGCGGGGCGGAAAACTACAGAGAGAGAAAGATCTCTTCGACAGACAGAATTCTGCTAGGGAAATTCCTTCCTGGAGAGGGGAGATCGTCGCCATCAACACCACCAGCAAGCTGGACTTCATCGGGATCATCATCATCATCTCCATCATCATATCCACCAGCTCCATCATCACCACTCCATACCGCTGTAACAATTGGGTTGAATCTTGCATAGTTCTTAGGGGAAACTTTCCCGGTGTTGATTACTTTTTGTAGTTGATGCTATTGAGTGGAACCATTGAATTATTGTTATGCTTAGATTGTTACTTATCATTATGTCATCTCTGATCTTGATCCATATGATGTCTTGTGAGTAGTTCGTTTAGTTCTTGAGGACATGGGAGAAGTCATGTTGTTACTAGTGGAATTGTGTTGAGAAAGATTCAATAGTTTGTTATTTAAGTTGTGGTGTTATTCTTCTAGTGGTGTCATGTGAACGTCGACTACATGGCACTTAACCTATATGGGCCTAGGGGATGCATTGTGTATTTGGCTACTAATCGTAGGGGTTGCCGGAGTGACAGAAACCTGAACCCCCGTTAGGAAACCTTTGCACAAGGGATGTCAGGATCTTAGAGTTTAAAGTTGTGGTTAGGTTTATATCTTAATTACTTTCTTGTACTTGTGGATACTTGCAAGGGGTATAATCACAAGTATGTATTAGTCCTAGGAAGGTACGTACATTAGCACAGGTTCACCCACACAAACTTAGCAAACTAAAGAAGATTAATCAACTATATGGAGCGAAAGCACTTGACGATATTCCCGTGTGTCCTCGAGAACGTTTGGTCATCTTAAGGAATACAACCGGCTTGTCCTTTACTAAAGAAAGGATTGGGCCACTTGCTGCATTTATTATTGTCTTTTATTTACTTGTACTTTATTTATCCGCATTATCAAAACCCCCTAAAATCCGTTTGCTAAGTATTTACAGATAATTCCTGCTCCAAGCCACTCGTCAACACCTTCTGCTCCTCGTTGGGTTTGACACTCTTACTTATCGAAAATACTACGATACACCCCCTATACTTGTGGGTCTTCAAGACTATTTTCTGGCGCCGTTGCCGGGGAGTGAAGCGCTATTGGAGAGTGGAACTGGTAAAGGAAACTTCTACTATGAGTATTTTTTACTTCTGTTAGTTACGTTATTTCAATATGGATAATTCGCTGAGTTTCTTATTTCATAATGCTACTACCACTGCTAAGGTAGTAGATGAACCACCACCTGCTGAGAATGATACTTTTAAAATACCTACAAGAATTATAGATCGTGTTATGGATAACTACTATTTTGGAGATGGAACCGTCCATCCCGGTGATCATTTGCTCTTTATACACGAATTATGCGGGTTGTTCAAGTGTGCAGGTATTACAACAGATCAAGTCAAGAAGAAGTTATTCTCATTATCACTGAAAGGAAGAGCTGAGGAAAGGTACAAGTTGCTGAAGATCAGAGGAAGTAGTACCTCTCTTTTATTCAAAATTTTATCCTCCTAGTGAGATTCATAAAGATCGGAATCAAATATACAACTTTTGGCCTCTTGATGGAGAGAGTACAGCTCAAGCTTGGGGGAGATTGAAGTTACTAATGCTCAAATGTCCTATTCATGAGCTCCCCAACAATATTATTATCAATAACTTTTATGCAAGGCTTTCTCTTCATGATAAGGATTTATTGGATGCTTCTTGTGCTGGATCATTTACACCCATGGAAGAAGGAGCTAAATGGGATCTTCTAGACCGTATTCAAGACAATGCTGAAGCATGGGAGAATAATAAAGGAAGAAAGTCAGGTATAAATTATGATTATGAATGCATTGAATCTTTTATGGGAACTGATGACTTTCAAAATATTAGTAATGCTTATGGTCTTGATTCTCAAGTTATTGCAAATTGTTTTAAGGCTTTTGCCTCATATATTGAAATTCCGAAAAAGGAATGGAACAAGTATCATGCACCATATAAAGATATTGTTGATTGTGTTCCTGCTAGAAGTACTGAATTTGCACCAGTGATCACATCTTACCTGAACCTTATATCGAGAAATTACCTTTCCCGGATAAGGTAAAAGAGCATCCTATGATAATTAGTGTAATTAATAAAAGTACAAAGAGAACTGTGAAACCTGATGAACAAATAAATATTGAACCTACAGTAGCAATTGTGAAAGACCTTGTGACTAAAAGTGTAGAAGATGGACACATTGTCTTCTATGAGGATGCTTCTAATATTGTCTCACATCCAAATAGAACTAAAAAGGCTAGTGTTCCTGTGCTTTCTGTTAGAATTGTCTTCCGGCTGGAGTCGCACCGCCGAGAGAAGAGCAGAAATATGCTGCCTTATACATTATAAGGCACCATATCCATCCGAATATTAAGTCCAAGTATTTGGAGGATAAATCCCCATTTACTTTGTTTCAGGCCCTCAAAACGAGGTATGAACAACAGAAAGTAGTTGTACTGCCTTAAGCATGTAATACCCCAACAATATTAATCAAGATTATCAAGTTCTAATCACCCAAGTTTAGGGTTAACAAAAACTTTTATTACTAAATTGAATATGAATGTATGTGTGATCTGCATTAGTGTATGATTGAGTAAAATTGCCATATGTGTTTGCTACAAATGATAAGAAATTATTTAAAGATGAATACTACATCATCTAGGCCAATTCTAAACAAAATCCAAAGAAAATGAAATCAAATATAAAGCATATGATCAAATGGTCATTTTGACGAAAATTAACCACTAGACCACTTTGTGAGCTCCTAGGAAAGAATTTTCTAACATAAACATTTCCATTTCTTTTCACCCCTTGCTAGACCAAGTAAAAGTGAACCCAAGCCCACTTTACAAACTCACAGAAACTATGTTCAAATCTATTTAAAGGACATTTCAAAATTGAATCAAGTGTAGGTACTAAGATCACCATTTTGCAAAAACCACCTAAATCAATTCACCTTGACTTTTCCAAGCAACCATAGACACTCAAGAAAGTGCTCAGAACACTCACCAAATTTCATTCAAAAATTTCAAATTTGAATTCTTGGGGCCATTGGGTCGAGCACCTGGCGGACACAGATCAAACTCTGCCTAACTCTACTGTTTTGAGCAGTGATCACCCAACCATTTATCCCCTCTTCACTCCCCTGGTCTCCTCCAGCACCTAGTAGCGCAGCAGACCACTTCCCCTTTGTCGTTGCACCAGTGCAGTGCCGCCCGACGCTCACCTCGCTGGTCGACCATGGACAGCTCGCCATAGACCATGTCGCCCTCTCCCACGATGACTAGAAGACAGGCGACCGTCCACTGCCACCCCCTGTCCAGCCCTCGACCGCAGGCAAGCCGTGGACCACCCCAAAATCGTCGTTCACATTTTCTCTGTGCCATGCCGAGAGCACGCCAAAGTGCCGCAGCCGACCAGCGCGCACAGGCCGCGCCTCACCCTCTCCGCATGTGCACACACTCACCATGACCCTAGCTACCTCCCAGAGATCCCCGTTCGCTGCCGCGCGACCCGTAACCCCCATGCGCCATCTCGAACACCGCCAGTTCCGTGTAGAGCACTACCCGCACCCGACCATTCTCGACCGCCCCGTGCCGTGCCTTTAAGCTCGTGACAACCGCCAGGCAGCACCGCGTCGCCCTACCCTCAGCCACGCCAATAGCTCGTTGTACCGTCGTCGCCGGAGGAGCCAGCCCATGCCGCAATGTTCCTCTCGCCGGTGTATAAATAGAGGCCACCCCCGCCTCAATTCACCACACCATCCCACTCCTCACTCCTCACAGAACGTCCCACACTTCTCCCCGGAGCAAGGCGAGCACCGCACCGCCGGAATTTCACCGGAGCCCACTGCTATAGTGAAGGAAGGGTGCTGTTGATTGGAGCCGCCCCAGGAACCGCAGCGACCACCATTCAAACCGCCGTCGTCTACAACATCGTTCGCCCCCATCGTCGACCCTAGATGGAGCCATGGTGAGCCACACACGACCCCCACCGCCGCATTAGGGTTTAGTCCTCGCCGGAGCCGTTCGACGTAGGAGATGAACCTCAGCCGTTAGATCGCATTCTAATCGTAGGGCCTAGATTGAAACATACCGTTTGGGATAGATGAGCAACTGACTAGTGGGACCCCCTATTAGTAGCCCGCTGCACCCGTGCAATGTAGCTGGGCCGGCCCGTTTACTTTCCCGCGCAGAGCCCAGTGATTAGATTCTGTTAGTACATTCAAAAATCATTTCAAAGAGATTCACTGAACCAAATTGCATGATTCCCATTTTGTTAGAAAGGTATTTAAATTATCTATCCAATCCCGTTGCATTCAAACCCTTTGAAATTATAGATCACCTATAGTAAAAATAATAAGACAAAGACTTTTCCAACTTCAAACATTTTTCAAAAATCAACCATAAATGCTTTTGAGTTGATTCCAACTCTCAAAAATCACATTTGACAAGATCTATCTGAATATGTAAAAATATTTAGGTTTACATGCAATGACATTGGACTAGTACCAAAATAATGCTATATATGCATTTCTAGTCACTTTAATTATATTAAATGATAACCTTGAACTTTATAAAATATGACCAACACTTTAAATCACATTCCCAAGTATTAGAATATGTGGTGATGACATGTGTCAACATGATCCCATATTTTAATTGGAGAATATGAAATCTTAAGTATTTTCAATGAGTAGAAATTACTTTTCTAAAATAAGATAAATAAGACTAAGTCTTTATTTCATGTGATGATTGTGATGATGCTACATCATCTAGTGTGAACCTTAGTTTGCTAAATAGAAATAGTTAAGTATGAAGGAAATATGCCCTGAGAGGCAATAATAAAGTTGTTATTATGTATTCCTTGTATATGATAGATGTTTATTTTGCATGCTATAATTGTATTGATAGGAAACATCAATACATGTGTGTTTAATAAACAAAAGGGTTCCTAGTTATGCCTCTCTTATAGACTAGCTTGTTGATTAACAAGATGATCAAGGTTTACTGATCATGGACATTGGATGTTGTTAATAACAAGGTCACAGCATTTGTGAAATGATGTGATGAACATTCATCCAAAATATAGCATTACGATCAAGACATTATGTTTATATTGCTATAACATCATACAAAGTAGTCTTAGTCCTTAGACCATGAGATCATGTTAATTGCTAACACCGGAAGAGTATCATGATAACATCAAACGTCACACCGTAACAAGGTGACCATAAAGGTGGGTTCGGTGCTGTGAAGGTGTTATGTTGAGGCTCATGGATCAAGAGTGGAATTTGTCAATCCCGATGACGGATAGATATACTCTGGCCCTCTCGGTGATATCACATTAAGATAGCTTGCAAGCAAGTGATGTGATCACTAGAATGTTATATCACGGGAACAAGAAAAGAGTGCATGTCGGTAACGAGATCAAACTAGGTATTTGGATACCGATGATCGAATCTCAGACATGTATTATATCATGAGACAAAGGGATTAAATTGCTGACGTTAAAGGTTCTCACGATCACATAAGTCATCGTTGAATATGCAGGAGTCAGTATGGATCTCCAGGTCCCGCTTCTGATTATTGATCTGAGAGGAGTCTCAATCATGACTGCATTATTCGCGAATCGTAGGGTGACACACTTAAGGGTTGCCAGACACCATTTAGGAGCACATATGTTCCAGACAAAAGGTTTGCAAAGCGCAGGAAATGTTTCGATAGAAACAGGAATTGTTTCGATAGAAACCGGAATTGTTTTGGGTGAAATTGCAGAAAGTGGTTCTGCATGTGATATTGAAATGTTGCAAGGGGTTTTATGTGAATGTTTGTTAATTAAAGTAATTAACAAAATTCTGAATAAAATAAATAAAAGAGTTTTATTAATTGAGAGTTGCATTTAATTTGGTGGAAATTAAATACATGTGAGTGGGATTTTGGGTGGAGGCCATGTTTATGTGAGTGGAGGTTCACCACATGAATGAAGGAGGGGAGGAGTCCCCCCCTCATGCGTCGGCTATGGGAGTGGAGGGGTCTCCCTCCCTCCTATATAAAGCCCCCTTCTCCCCTCTCACAAACCACACCTCCTCGTGAAGGATCTCTCTCCCCCTCTAGATATTTCCCCATGGTCTCGGATTAGCGAGATACATGTTCCCGGTGGCCTTGCGTCTGGAAGGAGTTGCTAGTTCTGCTGATTCGCTGGAGCGAGGAGGTGGAGGTTGTCCGGTGGCTTGAACGTGTGTGCGAGGACGGATGTGCTGCTGATTTGCGGCGCTCGGACTTCCACACGATCTTGAGATCGGCAAGCGTACGACTACATCAACCACGAGTTCCTACTCATTAACAAAACTTGTTGTCTTCGAGGGTAAGTTCTCCATGGATGTATGTCCACCCATTGCTCTGCATCTAGTAGATAGATCTTGGCGTATAGTTCTCATTGTAGGAAATTTTTTGTTTTCTATGTTGCGGACCCAACAAAGTATTGTTTGGTGATTGTGTACCCCGTATTCATTTATAGACGATAGTACCGACCCGGGATACGAGGAGGAGGAGTACTACCAAGAAGAAGAAGAAGAAAAAGAAGAAGAAAAGGAGGAGAACTTCAATCACTACACTACTCAAGGCAAGCTAGAACTATGCAAGCTAACACTTGCAAACTTGAAAACCTATGCAAGATGCAGCAGGCATTCTTTGGTTATACAACCTTGTTTATACCAATCCCAAGTTTTACTTGCAAGCTTTATTCTTTTAATTTACCAAAGTTCTTTACTTTTAGTTAGTGCTTGGTGAGTATTGGAAAAATAGGATAGATACCATAAAGAGTATAAAACTAGGCCTAACTAGTTATACTTAGATGTCATCCCCAGGCATGAGATTAGAATTGGATAGTTACCCTTTATTAGAACCCCTCATTAGTAAATACCCTCAACTTTAGTGGCTAGTGCTAAGCATAAAAGTTGATCACTTTAGATGGGAATACTTGGTGAAAATGATTATGAAAAACTTGGAATGAGGATTCATTCTATTGAAATGTTTTGACATGTGCTGAGAAACCCAAAAGGATTTGATGATGAAAATGTTGGGGCATGAGCCTTAGCCCTTTTCTAAAATTGATGGTTGGGTTCGGATGCGATACCATTCCAATTTTACGTACAACGACAATACCTGAATTGGGTAGGGCTTAACTAGAAGTTTATATGCCTTAGTATGGGTTCCCTCACGGAAGAGGTTGAACTGAGGCTACCTCCTGAGTGTGAATGTCCACCTATGCAGTGCCCAGGATGGCAGATGGCCATGGCTGGGAGGCCAAGCTCATAGGGGAGGTGCCTATTGATGGCTCGTGTATTAACATGCTCGTTGGGGAACCCCAAGAGGAAGGTATGATGAGCACATCAGCAAGTTTCCCTCAGTTATGAAACCAAGGTTTAATCGAACCAGTAGGAGCAAGGAAACACCCCAAAGGCATTGCTAGCTGAGCCTTGGCAGGGCGCACTACCGGTGCTAGTAGCAACATGGAGACCTGCACAACGCAACCACAGAACTTTGTCCCCAACTTGCGATGAGGTTGTCAATCTCACCGGTTTTGCTGAAAACAAAGGATTAAACGTATCGAATGGAAGGAAGTAATAGTTTGCAGAAAGTAAACACAAAGCAGTAAACAGTTTGTAGATTGTATGTAAAAGAAAAGGACCGGGATCCATAGTTCACTAGAGGTGGCTCTCCTTAAGATAGATAACATGCTGGGTGAACAAATTACAGCGGGGCAATTGACAAACATCGAGAAAGCAATACATGCATATACTAATCATCTTGACTCCTTTGGAACTTGATTGGGCATTACAACATTATACATAGACCAACATCCAACTGCATCTATGACTAATAATCCACCTTTAGGTTATCATCCGAACCCCCTCCAGTATTAAGTTGCAAGCAACAGATTATTGTTTTACAAATTGCGTGTAAAGTAAACAATACGATTGTTCTATGAACAAAGGATTGTTGTTTTCTCCCTAGTAGCAACAGCACATCTAGTACCTTAGAGATTTTTGTCACTTCCCTAGATTACCAGAGGCATGAACCCACTATCGAGCATAAATACTAACTCTTGGAGTTGCTAGCATCTACTTGGCCAAGATAGCTACTAACAACGAAAATCATGCAAGATCACAAATAACAAAGACATGATAGAATCAATAATCAATCTGAAATAGCATCTCAATATCCATCGGATCCCCACAAACACAACATGCAGAATTACAAATAGATGATCTTGATCATGAACGGAGCTCACAAGATCTAAACATGAAAGCACAAAGGAGGAGAACCAGCCATCTAGCTACTACATGGACCCGTAGTCCAGAGATGAACTACCCACGCATCACACCGGAGGCTTGCATGATGATGAAGGCCTCCAGGGTGAATTCCCCTCTCCGGCAGGGTGCCGGGAAGAGCTTCAGATCCCTCCCGATCTAGGGATGGAGATGACAGCGGCTATAGACTCTTTCGTGGATTTTTTGATCGGGTACTTAGGGTTTTCATCCCGAGGGCATCTTATAGGCGGAAGGAGAGGCCGACGGGGTGCTGGGGTCGGCCAGACCACCCCCTAGCGCGGGACAGGCCTGGCCGCGCAGCCAGGTGGTGTGGCTGGCCCCCAGCCCTTCTCCGTCTCGTATTCTGGCATCTGATGACTTCCGGAAAAATAGGCACTTTGGCTTTTGTCCCGTCCAATTCCGAGAATATTCATTTTCTGACTTTCCTAGAACCAAAAACAGCAGAAAATAGGCAGCTAGCACCGTGGCTCTTGTTAATAGGTTAGTCCAAGAAATCATATGAAAAGTACTCCAAAGTGTGGACAAAACACAAGAAAGTGGATAAAACCAAGCATGGAACATCAAAAATTATAGATACATTTGCAATTGCAGGAAATAATTTTTTTTTGTATTTTTGATAAAGAAATAAGCAAACAAGGAGAAAGATAAACTTAGCTTGAACAATAGTGATTCCAAGTGAACTTGATAAATAAAGCTATGCTCCCCGGCAACGGCGCTAGAAAATAGTCTTGATGACCCACAAGTATAGGGGGTATATCGTAGTATTTTCGAGGGAAATGAAACCCAATTTATTGATTCGACACAAGGGGACCCAAAGAATATTTATATGCCTTAACAACTAAGTTGTCAATTCAGTTGCACCTGGAAACAATCTTGCTCACAGCAGTTTATCAGTAGCAATAGTTTTGTAGTAGAAATAGTAAAGTAACAGCAGTAGTAAAGCAAAGACAGTAGTAACATGTGGCATCCCGCTAAAACCACTACTAGAAAATCGCTCGTTGTTTCTACTTTGTGCATCATCATGACATCGTCATGCATGTTTGTTCATAAAAGTACTTTGCAAAAACCCTATTTTTGTTTCTAATTAGCCCTCCTTTAATTTCAAATCATAAAACCAGGTCTCCCTGGATATTTTATTTGTCTAAAACCTATTTATAAAATATTTTAAAAGTTAAATAAAAATAAAATATTTTCAGTGGGGGAGGCAGCCGCCGGCCAGGCCCAAAAGCCCAGCCGCAGCCACCTACTACCCCAAAAGCAAACCCTAAACCTAACCGGCTAACCTACCCCAGCCAGCCTCCCCACCCCTTCCCTCAACCCGCCGCCAGCACAGCAGCACGCACGCGCTATGCGACGCGTGACCATCCCCCAACTCCCGCTCGACCCGGCCCCACCTCTTTTCCGCCTCCACCTGCATGTTGCCCACACCACCTGGTCCCTCCTCCCGAGTCCCAACAACCGCCCACACACATCCCCACCAACCCCCGCGTGCACGCGCCTCTCCCCGGCCCCAACCACTCGCCCGCTCCCGCATGCAACCCTCTCTCGCACGCCTCCTCCTCTCCTCGCATTGACCTCCCTGCCGCCAGATGCGCCGCCGCCGAGCCCCTCTCCGAGGTCGCCAGCCTCCGCCGCCACCTCCAGTCCCCGTCTCCGCCGCCAGGAGCCCGGTCGCCCTCGTCGCCTCGCGTCGTCCTCCCCGTAGCCCTCTGCAGCGCCGACCGAGCTCGTTGGTCTACTTCTCCCCAAGAACCCCCACCTTCGTGTGTGTCCTCGTCGGCCCCGAGCGCCTCTAGCGCCGCTCCTCTCCACCTCGCCAGCCGCCAGCGAGCCTAGTTCTCCTCCCGGCCGCCTCCAGCCACGCCGGCCTCCACCGCCCCCGTCATCCGCGACCCCGCATACCGGCATCGCCTCGAGCTCCTCTCCGGTCGCGTCCCGAGCCCTCCCGTGGCCTCCCTCCTCTCTGTCGTCGCCCTCGACCTCCACCCCATCGGGCTCCGCCGCCACGCCTGCGACTTCCTCCCCGAGGCAGCGCCGGCCACTACCTCGTTCCGCGTGGCCCCTGCCTCCCTCGTCCTAGAGCCGTAGAATGTCGCCTCCCTCTCGCGTCATCTGCGTGTCTCCCTCCCCGCAGCCGTCGTATCTACCGGGCCTCGTCCTCGTGCTGCCGCCTTGCTCGGTCGGAGCATTTTTCCTCGCCTCCTATCTTGCCCTCCGGCACGTCCTGCATTCGGCCAGTGATGCTGCTACTGTGAGCTCTTGACGACTAGCAGTTTTGTTCATTTTTGATTAGTTGACCAGCTGCTTCCCAACACAAAGGATATGTAGGGGTGACATGCTACTAGGAGAACGCTGATAGGATTCTCAATGTATCCTCAGTGAAAAGGCCATCCCGTTGACAAGTTCGCCACCTAACATTTACACTGAAACCCCAAGATCGACAACATGGAACTGAAGCCCGTTGAACCCGAAGAATCACCGACAAGGACCATCCCTACACCAAGATCTGCTTCCGAACGCTTCGACCGGGGCCGAACCAAGATCTCCATGGATGCGACAAGACCTCCTTTCCGGATGCGGTGCCGAGAACCCGGACGCCAAGATCGCCGACACGGAACGCCAAGTTCTTCATCCCAAGCGCCAAGACCGACCCGATACGCGGACCCGACAAGATCTTCACGAGGACAAGATCGACACCGACCAGAGCGAGTCCGACGAGCCCCCGATGCCAAACCAAGTCCTTCTTCCCGGAACGCCAAGTTCTCCCTCCGTTGTCCGAGATCGTTCTCGCCGAGACCGATCCCCGTCGAACCCTGTCGAACCCCGGACCCCCGGAACCCAAGATCTTCCGAACCCGATGTGTGCCCCTAAGCCCCTATCTTTTTATAATATGAAATTATCAAATGTCGCATATTGAATTGTTCATGCATGTATATCTGTCTGTGGTTTGGGGGCATTATGCCGATTCACTCATAATTAAATATAGAGTCTATATGCGGGCTATTCTAGTCTTATTCTGGACTCCATTTAAATTTGTGTAGCGAACCGATACCATGTTTTGCCTTGTTAAGACAATATTTAAATTGCAGGGTTTCTAAATAACTGGAACCTATTAATTAATTGTCGGGACCCCGGTTCTGCTTAATACTGCATAATTGCACCGCATCTGCATCATATCATAATCATGCCGGATCTTCTGCCGTAGTATTAAATATTGCATCCGGTGTTTCTTCTAGTGTTTGCTTCTTCGCAGATTAGCCCGATGAGTTGAGGCGAGTATCGACAAGTTCTCCGGATATGAACCTTCGGAAGTGTTTCCCAGGCGAGTAATCTCCCTCTTTCTACCTATTTTGCATTTATAGTCTTTATTTCCTCCTGTTGATCCATTGCTATCCGTGTCACGATGCTTTAGTTTCCGTGCGCCAGTTATATCCCGTGCAGCCTCTATATTGCCATGGACACCTCCTAATACCTGTTGTTTGGTAGATAGTTGGCCTTGCGAGTCGTAGTTGCTTGCTCAGATGCGATCTCGTGTTGTCGGGTACCACAATTGTTGGTATGCTGGCAGATGTTTATGGTGGAGATGATCGTGACTTTAAATACAACTATTAAAATGCTAGATATAACTAATGCAGAGGCATCGGTGGGCAATAGATGTTATTTGGTTCTTCCACGCTCACTTGGGTCCCGTAGGACCCCGAGTACTTGATACCTGTTCCTTGACTATCCAACTATCCGCATATGGGACCATGAATCCCCTTAGCTAGAGCTTGATTCATTCTTATTTCTTGGGGCCACAAAGTAGTTTGGGGCTTTATTACTATCCTGTACTTATGCCATGCTTTACTGCTTTATTTAAGATTATGCGTGGAGCACCTGTACTGTTTTGGACCGTGCCACGTTTTCGCGGTATCAGCAAGCCTAGTCACACTTTCGGGTTCCCAGTTGTTTACAGCCGTCGTCACAAACCCTTGGTCCGTTCTGGAGCCGGCCAACTTCGTTGCGGGTAGCTTAGTGGGGTGGCCCCCTGAAATATTTTATGAATCCTGTGATTGCTTTGTCGTGAAAGCCTCGTTGGGTTTTGATTTGGTTTTTCCGAGGTTGATCGTGTGTGTGTTGCTATTTGTGCAACCCTGCAGGGTAAATCTTTCTGAAAGCCGTGTCCACGGTTATGGACGACTTGGAGCACAGTATCTCGATCATAGACAAGCATAACTAAAGTAGTGCTATAAACTTGACTTAATATGTGACTAGTAATCCGCTCAAGTATAATGGAATGGATATTAAAAATGCCAACAGCTGGTGGATCTAGGTTGTTTTGTGACATGCTATACCTGCCTAGTAAGTATTGCAACTCCAATGGAATGTGATAAAAGTGCCAACAACTGTTGGGTTTTGGGGATTCCTCAGGACAATTGTATCTGACTAGTAAATGTTCCAAGTACAACGGAATGGTAATTCAAATTGCCACTACCTATGCTTCAGGATGACTCATGTTATCTATATCTGATTAGTAATTGCTGCAACTATAACCGAATGAGTAAAATTGCCAACTGTGTGAGTTCCTTGGTCCGACTTCCTCGTTTGGTCTCGAGGGGGAAATACCAGGATGGGTTTGTTTGGTGTTAGCTTCAGGTTGGATCCGAATAGGTCTTTCTTACCCCTCTCTGATAACCGCCAGTTGTCTCGAGTCTCTATAGGTTGTTTAGTACCGCTGTGCTGCCGCTCCAGCCCACCATACCTGTCTAGGCGAGGACCGCCGAATTCTAGCCTCTCCGTGTACTGGCCTCAGTACTGACGCTCCTCTTTTTCTTTTGCCCTTTGTCGGCACCCCTTTTGTTTTAGCAGGTTTGAGATCAACGTCATTAGCAGGGTTACCCTTCCGGCTTGGCCTGGGCAGGGTTATGGACGCCATTGGTTATTCTTCAGGGCTCTTAGCCCCATTTGCATCTTGTCCGTAGTCGGACGCTCTATTGTTTTCAAGGTGATTTGGATCTTTGTATATTATATCTGTATTCTTGACTCATGGAGTCGTTGTTGTATATATGTTCTGTGGGTTCCATCGTGGACTAATGTGTAATGGTATTACTTCGTTCTCCACCCGCATGCAAGTGCCTGGTGGGCGTCCTTGAATCGTTTCTATGCGGGTTTGGCAGGAAGCGCTGAAATCTGCATAGGGCCGGTTCGAGGGTGTTACAGAGTGGTATCAGAGCTCAGCAGTTACGATACCACACTGGTCCAGCCTGTAGGATAACCTAGCTAACAACCAAAGTAGAGTGTCAAAACTATTTTGTAAAATCGGTTGGATAGATCTGATTAGGTCTACTTTTACTCCTTACCCCTCTGTTATTCTCCTCTTACCTCTACGTGTTTTAAATCTGCTCTTTTCCTTTCTTCGGGTCCAGGATTTCTCGTGGTTGGGATTCCGTTGTACCTCCAGGGTTTCGCGTCCTCCTTTGGTAACGGTGCTTCTACATCCTGTCTTCATGCTATCTGAGGAATCCTTCATATGTTGGACTTTTTTTTGTTCCTTGTTTGTGCCTTCCGGTGTTTTCCGACGCGACGACATCATCTACGCCAGATCCGGTGCAGAGCCTCCATCACTCCTTTGTTCCGAACCTCGATTGTTGAGATCTTCAGTCTGATTCTGAGAATGGTTGCACGTTTTTCTACTGATTGTGCGGAGTAATAGTTTGGGTGCGTGATGGTCACTCTATTTGCTCGTGTACATTGAAGTGGATGAGAATGCATCGGTTCTCTCTTTCTATCGAAGTTAGAGGTGGCTTTATTTGTTGATACCTTTACCTTCCTCCTTTGTTTATCCAGAGTGTTCTCTCGACGATCACAGACAACGACCTCTTGTTAGTGGTGTCGCGAGGATCTACACGAAGCGGGAAGATTCAGGTCATCGGCCTTCTTCGCGGTACCACGAGGCGGATCTCGAGGGCGAGATCCCTTGTTAGTGGTGTCGAATTGTGGCATCCCGCTCAAACCACTACTAGAAAATCGCTCGTTGTTTCTACTTTGTGCATCATCATGACATCATCATGCATGTTTGTTCATAAAAGTACTTTGCAAAAACCCTATTTTTGTTTTCTAATTAGCCCTCCTTTAATTTCAAATCATAAAACCAGGTCTCCCGGGATATTTTATTTGTCTAAAAGCTATTTATAAAATATTTTAAAAGTTAAATAAAAATAAAATATTTTTAGTGGGGGAGGCAGCCGTTGGCCAGGCCCAAAAGCCCAGCCACAACCACCTACTACCCCAAAAGAAAACCCTAACCCTATTCGGCTAACCTACCCCAGCCAGCCTCCCCACCCCTTCCCTCAACCCGCCGCCAGCACAGCAGCACGCACGCGCTATGCGACGCGCGACTCACGCGTGACCGTCCCCCAACTCCCGCTCGACCCGGCCCCACCTCTTTTCCACCTCCACCTGCACGTTGCCCACACCACCTGGTCCCTCCTCCCGAGTCCCGACAACTGCCCGCACGCATCCCCACCAACCCCCGCGTGCACGCGCCTCTCCTCGGCCCCAACCACTCGCCCGCTCCCACATGCAACCCTCTCTCGCACGCCTCCTCCTCCCCCCGCATCGACCTCCCTGCCGCCATATGCGCCGCCGTTGAGCCTCGCTCCGAGGTCGCCAGCCTCCGCCGCCACCTCCAGTCCCCGTCTCTGCCGTGAGGAGCCCGGTCGCCCTCGTCGCCTCGCGTCGTCGTCCCCGCAGCCCTCTGCAGCGCCAGCCGAGATCATTGGTCTTCTTCTCCCCGAGAACCCCCACCTTCGTGCGTGTCCTCGCCGGCCCCGAGCGCCTCTGGCCCTGCTCCTCTCCACCTCGCCAGCCGCCAGCGAGCCCAGTTCTCCTCCCGGCCGCCTCCAGCCACGCTGGCCTCCACCGCCCCTGTCATCCGCGACCCCGCGCACCGGCGTCGCCCCGAGCTCCTCTCCGGTCGCGTCCCGAGCCCTCCCACAGCCTCCCTCCTCTCCATCGTCGCCCTCGACCTCCACCCCATCGGGCTCCACCGCCATGCCTGCGACTTCCTCCCCGAGGCAGCACCGGCCACTACCTCGTTCCACGTGGCCCCTGCCTCCCTCATCCTGGAGCTGCAGAATGTCGCCTCCCTCTCGCGTCATATGCGCGTCTCCCTCCCCGCAGCCGTCGTATCTATCGGGCCTCGTCCTCGTGCTGCCGCCTTGCTCGGCCGGAGCATTTTTCCTCGCCTCCTATCTGGCCCTCCGGCACGTCCTGCATTCGGCCAGTGATGCTGCTACTGTGAGCTCTTGACGACTAGCAGTTTTGTTCTTTTTTGATTAGTTGACCTGCTGCTTCCCAACGCAAAGGATATGTAGGGGTGACATGCTACTAGGAGAACGCTGATAGGATTCTCAATGTCTCCTCAGTGACAAGGCCATCCTGTTGACAAGTTCACCACCTAACATTTACACCGAAACCCCAAGATCGACAACATGGAACTGAAGCCCGTTGAACCCGAAGAATCACCGACAAGGACCGTCCCTACACCAAGATCTTCTTCTGAACGCTTCGACCGGGGCCGAACCAAGATCTCCACGGATGCGACAAGACCTCCTTTCCGGATGCGGTGCCGAGAACCCGAACGCCAAGATCGCCGACACGGAACGCCAAGTTCTTCATCCCGAACGCCAAGACCGACCCGATACACGGACCCGACAAGATCTTCACGAGGACAAGATCGACACCGACCAGAGCGAGTCCGACGAGCCCCCGACGCCAAACCAAGTCCTTCCCGGAACACCAAGCTCTCCCTCCGTTGTCCGAGAACGTTCCCGCCGAGACCGATCCCCGTCGAACCCTGTCGAACCCCGGACCCCCGGAACCCAAGATCTTCCGAACCCGATGTGTGCCCCTAAGCCCCTATCTTTTTATAATATGACATTATCAAATGTCGCATATTGAATTGTTCATGCATGCATATCTTTCTATGGTCTGGGGGCATTATGTCGATTCACTCATAATTAAATATGGAGTCTATATGCGGGCTATTCTAGTCTTATTCCGGACTCCATTTAAATTTGTGTAGTGAACCGATACCATGTTTTGCCTTGTTAAGACAACATTTAAATTGCGGGGTTTCTAAATAACTGGAACCTATTAATTAATTATCGGGACCCCGGTTCCGCTTAATACTGCCTAATTGCACCGCATCTGCATCATATCATAATCATGCCGGATCTTCTGCCGTAGTATTAAATATTGCATCCGGTGTTTCTTCTAGTGTTTGCTTCTTCGCGGATTAGGCCGATGAGTTGATGCGAGTATCGACAAGTTCTCCGGATATGAACCTTTGGCAGTGTTTCCCAGGCGAGCAATCTCCCTCTTTCTACCTATTTTGCATTTATAGTCTTTATTTCCTCCTGTTGAAATATTGCTATCCGTGTCACGGTGCTTTAGTTTCCGTGCGTCAGTTATATCCCGTGCATCCTCTATATTGCCATGGACACCTCCTAATACCTGTTGTTTGGTAGATAGCTGGCCTTGCGAGTCGTAGTTGCTTGCTCAGATGCGATCTCGTGTTGTTGGGTACCACAATTGTTGGTATGCTGGCAGATGTTTATGGTGGAGATGATCCTGACTTTAAATACAACTATTAAAATGCTAGATATAGCTAATGCAGAGGCATCGGTGGGCAATAGATGTTATTTGGTTCTTCCACGCTCACTTGTGTCCCGTAGGACCCTGAGTACTTGATACATGTTCCTTGACTATCGCACTATCCGCATATGGGACCATGAATCCCCTTAGCCAGAGCTTGATTCATTCTTATTTCTTGGGGCCACAAAGTAGTTTGGGGCTTTATTACTATCCTGTACTTATGCCATGCTTTACTGCTTTATTTAAGATTGCGCGTGGAGCACCTGTACTATTTTGGATCGTGCCACGTTTTCGCGGTATCGACAAGCCCAGTCACAATTTCGGGTTCCCAGTCGTTTACAGCCGTCGTCACAAACCCTGGGTCCGTTCTGGAGCCGGCCAACTTCGTTGCGGGTAGCTTAGTGGGGTGGCCCCCTGAAATATTTTATGAATCCTGTGATTGCTTTATCGTGAAAGCCTTGTTGGGTTTTGATTTGGTTTTTCCGAGGTTGATCGTGTGTGTGTTGCTATTTGTGCACCCCTGCAGGGTAAATCTTTCTGAAAGTCATGTCCGCGGTTATGGACGACTTGGAGCACAGTATCTCGATCATAGACAAGCATAACTAAAGTAGTGCTATAAACTTGAATTAATATGTGACTAGTAATCTGCTCAAGTATAACGGAATGGATATTAAAACTACCAACAGCTGGTGGATCTGGGTTGTTTTGTGACAAGCTATACCTGCCTAGTAAGTATTGCAACTCCAATGGAATGTGATAAAAGTGCCAACAACTGCTGGGTTTTGGGGATTCCTCAGGACAATTGTATCTGACTTGTAAATGTTCCAACTACAACGGAATGGTAATTCAAATTGCCACTACCTATGCTTCAGGATGACTCATGCTATCTATATCTGATTAGTAATTGCTGCAACTATAACGGAATGAGTAAAATTGCCAACTGTGTGAGTTCCTTGGTCCGACTTCCTCGTTTGGTCTCGAGGGGGAAATACCAGGATGGGTTTGTTTGGTGTTAGCTTCAGGTTGGATCCGAATAGGTCTTTCTTACCCCTCTCTAATAACCGCCAGTTATCTCAAGTCTCTATAGGTTGTTTAGTGTCGCTGCGCTACCGCTCCAGCCCACCATACCTGTGTAGGCGAGGACCGCTGAATTCTAGCCTCGCCATGTACTGGCCTCAGTACTGACGCTCCTCTTTTTCTTTTGCCCTTTGTCGGCACCCCTTTTGTTTTAGCAGGTTTGAGATCAACATCGTTAGCAGGGTTACCCTTCCGGCTTGGCCTGGGCAGGGTTATGGACGCCATTGGTTATTCTTCAGGGCTCTTAGCCCCATTTGCATCTTGTCCGTAGTCGGACGCTCTATCGTTTTCAAGGTGATTTGGATCTTTGTATGTTATATCTGTATTCTTGACTCATGGAGTCGTTGTTGTATATATATGTTCTGTGGGTTCCATCGCGGACTAATGTGTAATGGTATTACTTCGTTCTCCACCCGCACGCAAGTGCCTGGTGGGCGTCCTTGAATCGTTTCTATGCGGGTTTGGCGGGAAGCGCTGAAATCTGCATAGGGCCGATTCGAGGGTGTTACATAATAGAAGCAGTAAACAGTGGGATTCGAGTGCGGTAGGCATAGGGATGGATGGACGGGCGTTGCATGGACAAGACAATTCACATAGCAATCATAACATAGGGCAATTGCAGATAAATAAGATAAAGCATCCAAGTACTAGACAATCCTAGGCATGTGTTCCATATATAGTCATACGTGCTCGCAATGAGAACTTGCACAACATCTTTTGTCCTGCCAGCCCGTTTGCAGCGGGGGCTCTAGGGAACTACTGGCAATTAAGGTGCTCCTTTTAATAGAGCACCGGAGCAAAGCATTAACACTCCGTGAACACATGTGATCCTCACATCAAAGCCTTTCCCTTCCGGTTATCCCGATTTCTGTCACTTCGGGGCCATAGGTTCCGGACAACAACGTGTGTATACAACTTGTAGATAAGACCAAGAACTATACTATCATAATGAATCAATAACAAGTTCAGATCTGAAATCATGGCACTCGGGCCCTAGTGATAAGCATTAAGCACAACAAGTCGCAACAAAGTCATAAAGCACTAATAAAAGATACTAGGCACCATGCCCTAACAATCTGATGCCATTACATGAACGATCTCATCCAATCCCTACCATCCCCATAGCCTACAGCGGGGGATTACACACTCATAGATGGGGGAAACATGGATGGTCGATGAAGATGATGGTGGAGATCGATGGAGATGGATCTAGGGGCACTTCCCCATCCCGACAGGGTGCCGGAACAGAGACTTTTTGTCCCCCGAATCTCCCCTTCGGTGGTGGCGGCGCAGCGGAACTTTTTGTGGAAAAACGTCGAACCCCCCAGAGTTTTTAGGTCAGAAGGCAACTTATACGCGAAGAGAGAGACCGAGGGGGTTCCTGGGGGGCCCACACCATGCCCTGGTGCGGCCAGGCTCAACCCGCGCCTGGGGGTGTGTGGCCAGCCCCTGGCCCTCCTCCGTCTCGTATTCTGGCTCCTGGAGTCTTCTGGAAAAATGGGCACTTTGGCTTTTGTCCCGTCCAATTCCGAGAATATTCATTTTCTGACTTTCCTGGAACCAAAAACAGCAGAAAACAGGCAGCTGGCACTGTGGCTCTTGTTAATAGGTTAGTCCAAGAAATCATATGAAAAGTACTCCAAAGTGTGGACAAAACACAAGAAAGTGGATAAAACCAAGCATGGAGCATCAAAAATTATAGATACATTTGCAATGTATCAACATCCCCAAGCTTAACTCCTGCTCGTCCTCGAGTAGGTAAGTGATAAAAAGAAAGAATAATTTTTGAGGTGACATGCACCATCAAAGACTTGATCAAAATATTTGTAAAACATTCAAAGCTAGGATCATAGTTCTTCAATCATAACATGAAAGACAAAGTTCTAGCAATAAGACAAAGAGACTATGATGCAACATGAAAAGGCACAAACAAAAGATTCATGAATAACAGTGCCTTGCAAGACCTTTGTTTGTTTCACATAAAGAAAACATAGCATAGTGGCATTCAACTTGTCCCTCATAGAGTAGCAAACATAAATGCATAGGACACCTTCAAAGTTTACAAGAGTGACTAGTTACAAATAGTTTAAAACAAGCAATATCAAGGTATGCATCAATCAACTAGTCTTGGGACAATGCACATAGAACTAAGAATGGCCACTATGCTCTCAAAGAAAGTGCTCATAGAATGTGTGGAGACTCAACAAGGAAATGAATAGGTTTTGAAAAGTTTGAAAGGCTTCCAAATGCTGAAAGTATGGTACTCATTAGCTTTGAGCTCTCATTGCCCCTATCATAAGCATCTTTAAATGGTTAAGGTTAAAGTGACACAACTAAGAGGATATACTTGACAAGTTATAAATCGAAGTCTCATGCCCCTTACTTACGAAGACCGATCCTCATGCTACTCAACTTCAGTCACGAGTAAGCTCTTGTCATTGTAAGTATATACGTATCATAGAGAACCGCCAACGGGGTACCCCTTGCACATGATACAGGAGCTATCCCATAATCAAAATGACAAGGCAAGCAGACAATGAGCATCTCAGCGATCTTTTTATTTACTATGTGCATAGATTTTTATTGAGGATGCTTTATAGAATGCTCATTATGGCTATGCTGCAAGTTTCCACCATGATTAGGCATGGCTTAGGCTAGCGGCCCAGGCGTTTCTCTAACATACATACAAACTCCATGATCTTACAAGTTCCACTTTTATTTCACACCGCCGGGATCCATAAGCAAAAGAACATGATATCAACGAGGTACTAAGTACCAGTGCAATGTTGAAAGTGTTCCCCATGATACATGGTTCTGCTAACTTCAACTTATAAAGCGCAAGCATATACGCAACAAAGAAGGACGCAATGGTTCAGGTTTATTAAATATAGGAAATAAAGTGTGCCATCAAGTTCGTGAGAGCTTTACTAACTAACTTTCTCATAACAAGCAAACATTTTATTCGGAAGAAAACAAGGCATATTGAATATGCACGAAAGTAGCAAATGATGCTAATAGGTAGGTATGGTGGACACTTTGGCAATATTTGGTTTAAGGGAGTTGGAAACATGAGTAAACCACTCAGTGTTAGTGATGGCTAGCAATAATAAGGGAGCGACAAACGAGAGATCAATAATGGCCATAATCATGCAGAGCGACAAAACATCATTGATCAAAGCATAAAGTGATACTACAAGTTGAAAACTAGGATCATAAAGGCTTATGGTGACTTGGGATAGTCATAACATGGTGTGAGCATGTGCCAAGTCAATCCAAATAAAGCATCAAAGGAGAATACCACTATACTTATGCTTTAATATGCTAAAACAACACATGATTCATCCAAGGCACATTAAGCAATCTCAATTGTTTATAACAAGTCATGCTACAACAAAGAATACTAAGCATAAAGCCAAAACAATATCAAGCATGGCATGACAAAGCATAGGCCACAGTCAAAAACAAGCTCTCTTTACCACTTAAGCATGAGCTTTCCTACTCTTTTCCAATCCAAATCAGACTATTTGAACACCAATGTATGAAAGGGGAGGTCCAACCAATTTATTCAGAAAACTAATCAAACAAAAGCAAACTAAAACCAAAACAAAAACAAAAAAGAAGACGCTCCAAGAACAACACAACTGTGCATGAGACAATAAAAATGAAGTGTTTGGAAGAAACCTAGGATTTTTATTGATGAAGAAGGGGATGCCTTGGGCATCCCCAAGCTTTGATGCTTGTAATTCTTGGATATTTCTTGGGGTGACACGCGTGGCATCCCCAAGCTTGAGCTTTAGTCCATCCTTCATCTCATTACTCATTCCTTCCATACACCTGAAATTTTTCCTTCATACAAAACTTCACACAATCTTTATTAGCAACATTAGTGCACTCAAGATAATAGGTATTAAGGTTCAGTTATAACACCAAATAAACTTCCATTAGAACACTAGCTACTGTAGCACTTCCCTCAAAAAGCTCAATTCCCCAAAAGAACTCAAAAAGGAACCAACAAGAAGCAAATGCAGAAAATGGCAGAAATCTGTCAAAACAGACCAGCAGGTAAAGACGAATTACTTAGAAGACCTTCTGTTGCTCAAATCAAAAAGTGTTGAACTAACGAAAGTTATATAACAACCTGGGTCAGACTCACAAAAACTTACAGCTCAAACCGACATACAGAACTCTCTCAAGAAGTTTTACGGTGAAGCACAGAAATCTGTTTCGGGACAGCAACTTTCTCAATCATTACTTCTCTCTCATTAGAGGTTACTCTTGGCACAAAAAGCAAATAAAAAGGATAAGGAGCGGTTATTACTGAAGTAATAACTTCCAAGACTCATCTAAAACTTTTGGGTTATCTCCCAATAAGTACTTTTCTTTAACGCCTTTAAGTTAGGCATAAGCAAAAACTAAAGTGGATAGAATAGAAGTAAGCGAAGATAATCATGGTGAAAATATTGTTTTGTTCAATGAAATCCTTTTGTTAACAAGGTCGATCAGGTCTTGTTACCAAAACAATTTTATATGAGATAAAACTTTGTATTCCACTAATGATTATGTTATCTCCACTTTGATAGCAATGGTCCCAATCATAATAGTTTCAAATTTTTCTCTTGGTATGGGACAATATATTTCTCCGACTTGAATGCCCTCAACATGTTCAATTGAATTCAACCCATAAGTCCTTTCAATCTTCTTGGGTAAATAGACAGTATGTTCCTTGTCATTCACATTGAAGGTTACCTTTCCTTGATTACAATTAATAACAACTCCTACAGTGTTTAAGAAAAGGTCTCCCAAGAATAATAGACATATTATCATCTTCAGGCATAATACTTTGAGAGGATGCTCTCATAAGAAATAAGATTTGAAGTAAAAGAGAGCATCAAGAAGCAAATTCAAAACACATTTAAGTCTAACCCACTTCCTATGCATAGGAATCATGTACGCAAATAAATTCGCAAGGAACAAAGTGGCAGGCATAGGAAGATAAAACAAGAGTAACTTCAAAACTTTCAGCACATAGAGAGGTGTTTCAATACCATGAAAACTTCTACAACCATATTTTCCTCTCTCATAATAATTTTCAGTAGCCTCATGAATAAACTCAACAATATAGCTATCACATAAAGCATGCTTTTCATGATCTACAAGCACTAGAGCTTTATTATAAACATTTCCAAAAGAATCCTCAGGAACATAACATTCATCCTCCTTTAGTAAGCATGGAGGACAATCAAATAATGTAAGGGATAAAGAGTTACTCTCATTAGAAGGTAGGAATGGGTAGCTAATCCATTCTTCCTCCTTTTGTTCATCACTCTCCTTCTCTTTTTCATCTAATGAGATTTCAGGTTCATCGATTTCTTCTTCCATAGGATCCTGCAAGGCATTAGTCTCTTCCATTTGTGGAAAGCATCTATTAAAATATTCAAGAATATAGGCATTTTCATCCTTGTAATTATCAAAGCAAAATTTAAGTATACCATAAACCTCATACTTGTGAGGTGAATCATCAATACTTTCAAGCAAACTAGCAAGCTCAAAAGCACCCTTCCAAGCAATAAATTCTTCAATTTGTTCCGCATCATAAAAGTCATAAATTCCTTTAGCATAGGAAGATATGGTATCATTATCATTATACTCACATTGAAAAGGGAGGTGTTTATACCTCTTTCTGCAACAAGACTCATCACAGCAATAAGTGACATTATAAGTAGAGCACACGTTTCTAGCAATGGTATACAATCTATCAATTTGTTCCCATAAGTGTTTCCCTTTTTGTGACAAGCGGTGTTCCTTATAATAATATTTTTGATCTTCCGTGAACCCACCTTGACAATAAGCTTCAGTTTCAAAGACACCAACCATTGACAACAAGCATGATAAGGCAAGACAATAACAGACCAACGAAAATAACAACTAGAGTAGGAACTTTTTTTTTGTATTTTTGATAAAGAAATAAGCAAACAAGGAGAAAGATAAACTTAGCTTGAACAATAGTGATTCCAAGTGAACTTGATAAATAAAGCCATGCTCCCCGACAACGGCGCCAGAAAATAGTCTTGATGACCCACAAGTATAGGGGGTGTATCACAGTATTTTCGAGGGAAGTGAAACCCAATCTATTGATTCGACACAAGGGGAGCCAAAGAATATTTATCAGCCTTAACAACTGAGTTGTCAATTCAGCTGCACCTAGAAACAATCTTTCTCACAGTAGTTTATCAATAGCAACAGTTTTGTAGTAGGAATAGTAAAGTAACAGCAGTAGTAAAGCAAAGACAGTAGTAACAAAAGCAGTAAACAGTGGGATTCGAGTGTGGTAGGCATAGGGATGGATGGACGGGCGTTGCATGGACAAGACAATTCACATAGCAATCAGAACATAGGGCAATTGCAGATAAATAAGATAAAGCATACAAGTACTAGACAATCCTAGGCATGTGTTCCATATATAGTCATACGTGCTTGCAATGAGAACTTGCACACCATCTTTTGTCCTGCCAGCCCGTTTGCAGCGGGGCCTCTAGGGAACTACTGGCAATTAAGGTACTCCTTTTAATAGAGCACCGGAGCAAAGCATTAACACTCTGTGAACACATGTGATCCTCACATCAAAGCCTTTTCCTTCCGGTTATCCCGATTTCTGTCACTTCGGGGCCATAGGTTCCGGACAACAACGTGTGTATACAACTTGTAGATAAGACCAAGAACAATGCTATCATAATGAATCAATAACAAGTTCAGATCTGAAATCATGACACTCGGGCCCTAGTGACAAGCATTAAGCACAACAAGTCACAACAAAGTCATAAAGCACTAATAAAAGATACTAGGCACCATGTCCTAACAATCTGATGCCATTACATGAACAATCTCATCCAATCCCTACCATCCCCATAGCCTACAGCGGGGGATTACTCACTCATAGATAGGGGAAACATGGATGGTCGATGAAGATGATGGTGGAGATCGATGGAGATGGCTCCGGGGGCACTTCCCCGTCCCAGCAGGGTGCCGGAACAGAGACGTTTTGTCCCCCGAATCTCCCCTTCGGTGGTGGCGGCGCAGCGGAACTTTTTGTGGAAAAACGTCGAACCCCCCGGATTTTTTAGGTCAGAAGGCAACTTATAGGCGAAGAGGGAGACCGAGGGGGTTCCTGGGGGGCCCACACCTTGCCCTGGTGCGGCCAGGCTCAGCCCGTGCCTAGGGGGTGTGGCCAGCCCCTGGCCCTCCTCCGTCTCGTATTCTGGCTCCTGGAGTCTTATGGAAAAATAGGCACTTTGGCTTTTGTCCCGTCCAATTCCGAGAATATTCATTTTCTGACTTTCCTGGAACCAAAACCAGCAGAAAACAGGCAGCTGGCACTGTGGCTCTTGTTAATAGGTTAGTCCAAGAAATCATATGAAAAGTACTCCAAAGTGTGGACAAAACACAAGAAAGTGGATAAAACCAAGCATGGAGCATCAAAAATTATAGATTTGCAATGTATCAATCAACATCCCCAACCTTAACTCCTGCTCGTCCTCGAGTAGGTAAGTGATAAAAAGAAAGAATAATGTTTGAGGTGACATGCACAATCAAAGACTTGGTCAAAGTATTTGTAAAACATTCAAAGCTGGGATCATAGTACTTCAGACATAACATGAAAGACAAAGTTCTAGCAATAAGACAAAGAAACTATGATGCAACATGAAAAGGCACAAACAAAAGATTCGTGAATAACAATGCTTTGCAAGACGTTTGTTTGTTTCACATAAAGAAAACATAGCATAATAGCATTCAGCTTGTCCCTCATAGAGTAGCAAATATAAATGCATAGAACACCTTCAAAGTTCATAAGAGTGACTAGACACAAATAGTTTAAAATAAGCAATATCAAGATATGCATGAATCAACTAGTCTTGGGACAATGCACATAGAACTAAGAATGGCCACTATGCTCTCAAAGTAAGTGCATAAAGGTAGAAGGTGGAGGCTCAATATAATAGTGGAAGAAAGGCCTTCATAGAAGTAAGCAGGGATTCAAGTCTCATAAAGAGCTTCCAAAAAATTATGGTACTTATAGCTTTCATATCTCATTGCCCCTATCATAAGCATCTTGAAGTGATTAAGGTTAAAGTGAACAAACTATAGTGTACATGCTTGACAAAGTATAAGTTAGAAATCTCATGTCCCTTGTATACGAGGGCCGCTCCTCATGCTACTCAAGTTTAGTCACCGGTAAGTTCTTATCATCGTAAGTACATGTGTATCATAGAGAACCGCCAACGGGGTACCCCTTGCCCGATGATACGGAAGAATCCTCATATCAAAAGGACAAGGCAAGCAGACAACGAGCATCTCAAGAATCTTCTTATTTACCATGGGAATATGGTGCTTTTTTGTCTCTTTCCTCTTTTCATAATCTTCTTTTTCTCTTTTTTATCAATATAGGACTCTTTTTTTATAAGAAGAATGCTTCATAGACAGCTCATTATGGTTACGCTGCAGGTTTCCACCATGTCAGCATGGATTAGACCAGCGGTCCAGGAGTTTCTCTAACACATATACATAACTCCATGGACTTACAAGCTCCCCTTTCATTTCACACCGACGACATCCATATACAAAAGAGCATGATATCAACTAGGTACAAGTACCTGTGCAATGTTGAAAGCGTTCCCCATGAAAGCATGGTTCTGCTAATTCCCAACAAATAAGTGCAACCATATACAACATAGAAGACACAATGGTTCAAGTTTATTAAGGTCAAGGAAAGTAAAGTGTGCCATCAAGTTCGTGAGAGCTTTAATCACTAGTTTTCTCATAACAAGTTTAATTCGGAAGGTAAACAAAAGCATGAATATACTTGGAATAGCATAAGCTAGTAGGTAGGTCTGGTGGACTCTTTGGAATAACTTGGTTTAGGGAATTGGATGCATGAGTGTAACTCATACTTGGTTGTGGAGGCTAGCAAAAGACTGGGAGCGACAAACTAAGAGAGCAATAATGGCCATAATCATGCAGAGCGACAAAACATCATTGATCAAAGCATAAAGTGATACTACAAGTTGAAAACTAAAGGATAACAAAGGCTATGGTGACTTGAGATAGTCATAACATGGTGTGAGCATGCGCCAAGTCAACCCAAATAAAGCATCAAAGAAGAATACCACTATACTATGCTTTAATATGCTAAAACAACGCATGATTCATCCAAGGCACATTAAGAAATCTCAATTGTTTATAACAAGTCATTCTACAGCAAAGAATACTAAGCATCAAGCCAAAAAAATATCAAGCATGGCATGAAAAAGCATAGGCCACAGTCAAAAACAAGCTCTTTTTACCACATAAGCATGAACTTTCCTACTCTTTTCCAAACCAAACCAAACTATTTGAAAACCAATGTATGAAAGAGGGGGTCCAACCAATTTATTCAGAAAACTAAGAAAACCAAGCAAACTAAAACCAAAACAAAAACTAAAAAGAAGACGCTCCAAGAAAAACACAACTGTGCATGAAACAATAAAAATGAAGCGTTTGGAAGAAACCTAGGATTTTTATTGATGAAGAAGGGGATGCCTTGGGCATCCCCAAGCTTTGACGCTTGTACTTCTTGGATATTTCTTGGGGTGACACGCGTGGCATCCCCAAGCTTTAGCTTTAGTCCATCCTTCATCTCATTACTCATTCCTTCCATACACCTGAAATTTTTCCTTCATACAAAACTTCACACAATCTTTATTAGCAACATTAGTGCACTCAAGATAAATAAGTCTTAAGGTTCAGTTATAACACCAAATAAACTTCCATTAGAACACTATATACTGTAGCACATCCCTCAAAAATCTCAATTCCCCAAAAGAACTCAAAAAAGGAACCAACAAGAAGTAAATGCAGAAAATGGCAGAAATCTGTCAAAACAGACCAGCAGGTAAAGAATAATTTTTTCGAAGACCTTCTGTTGCTCAAATCAAAACGTGTTGAACTAACGAAAGTTAAATAACAACCTGGGGAAGAAGCACAAAAATTCACGCCTCAAAAAGGCGTTAAGACATTTTACACGAATTTTTACGGTGAAGCACAGAAATCTGTTTCGGGACAGCAACTTTCTCAATCATTACTTCTCTCTCATTAGAGGTTACTCTTGGCACAAAAAGTAAATAAAAAGGATAAAGAGTGGTTATTACTGAAGTAATAACTTCCAAGACTCATCTAAAACTTTTGGGTTATCTCCCAATAAGTACTTTTCTTTAACGCCTTTAAGTTAGGCATAAGAAGCAAGAAAGAATCAAGTGTTCTCAAATGAAGAAGCATTAAGACCAAATTTTGTTTTAATAGGAGAGGCAAAAGAAATCTTCTCTATCTTCTTAGGGAAGTGTTCTATACCTTTCTTGAGTGGGAGTTGATATTTAATGGTGCCTTCTTTCATATCAGTAATGGCACCAATAGTTCTAAGAAAAGGTCTTCCCAAAGTAATAGGACAAGAAGCATTGAATTCAACATCCAAAACATAGAAATCAATGGGGACATAGGCATTGTTAACCATAATAAGAACATCATTAAGACTCCCCATGAGTTTCTTTTTAGCATTATCATCAAGTGGGACATTCAAATAACAATCTTCAAGTGGAGGCAAATCAAGCATATCATAAATCCATCTAGACATAATAGAAACACTACTATCAAGATCACATAAAGCTTTGAAATCAAAGTCATTCACTTTCATATTAATGATGGGTTCCCAATCATCTTCTTGTTTTATAGGAATAGAAGCTTTATGTTTCATATTTTCTTCTTTAATCTTTATGAGAGCATTAGTAATGTGTTTTGTAAATGCCATGTTCATAGCACTAGTATTAGGACTTTTAGCAAGCTTTTGTAGGAACTTAATAACTTCAGAGATATTGCAACCATCAAGATCAAAATCAAATTTATCATCTAGAGTAGTAGAACTATCACTAGCCTCAACACTAGTGGTGGTAATAGTAGAAACACTAATGTTTCTAGCAATTTCATCTTCTCTTTCCCACTTAGCATGTAATTTAGCTAATAGTCTAACATTTTCATCAATTCTTACTTGTATAGCATTAGTAGTTGCAAAGGGATTATCATTAGTTTCAGGTTTAGCAGCCATTTTATTCAAAGAAGATTGAGCTTCAACCAAAGATGCTATATTTCTTTCAGCATTAGAGAGTTTTTCCTCAATAGTTTTATTGAAAGAAGTTTGTTTACTAATAAAGTCTTTAAGCATAACTTCAAGTTCATAGGGTGCACTCCTATTATTGTTGTAATAATTTCCATAAGCATTACCATTGTCGGGAGGATATGGCTTATAATTGTTGTTACCAAAATTATTCCTATAAGCATTATTGCCAAAATTATTATTCCTTATGAAGTTCACATCAACTTGCTCTTCTTGAGCAACCAAAGAGGCTAAAGGAACATTATTTGGATCAATATGGGCTTTCCAGTTCACAAGCATAGACATAATAATATCAATCTTATCACTCATGGATAAAGTTTCCTCAACAGAATTTACCTTCCTACCTTGTGGAGCTCTCTCAGTATGCCATTTAGAAAAATTAACTATCATATTGTCCAGAAGTTTTATTGCAGCACCCAAAGTAATGGTCATAAAGGTACCTCCAGCAGCAGAGTCCAATAGGTTCCTTGAAGAATAGTTCAATCCTGCATAAAAGGTTTGGATGATCATCCAAGTAGTTAGTCCATGAGTGGGACAATTCTTTACCAAAGATTTCATTCTTTTCCAAGCTTGAGCAACATGCTTATTATCAGATTGTTTAAACTTCATTATTTCACTTCTCATAGATATAATCTTAGCAGGAGGATAGTATTTTCCAATGAAAGCATCTTTGCACTTAGTCCAAGAATCAATACTATTCCTAGTTAAGGAATTCAACCATTCTTTAGCTTTTCCTCTCAAAGATAAAGGAAACAATTTCAGCTTAATAATATCACCATCTATATCCCTATGCTTTTGCATCTCATAGAGTTCAACAAAGTTATTTAGATGGGCAGCAGCATCTTCATTACCAATACTAGAAAATTGTTCTCTCATAAAAAGATTGAGTAAAGCAGGTTTTATCTCAAAGAAAATATCTTTAGGCACAGGTGGAGCAATAGGTGTGCTCATAAAATCATTATTGTTGGTGCTAGTGAAGTCACACAACTTAGTGTTTTCAAGAGTAGTCATTTTTTGTGTTTTTGATAAATAAAGCAAACTTGTAAAACTATTTTTTTGTGTTTTTGATAAAGAAACGAGCAAACAAAGCAAAAAATAAACTAAGCAAAACAAAAATAACAAAGTAAAGAGATTGGTTATGAGGGACTCCCCTTGTGAAGATGTCCTTGACTCCCCGGCAACGGCGCCAGAAAAATGTTTGCTGGCGCGTGGTTGACGTGGGAGCTTCTTCTTCTTCAGTCCCCAGCAACAGCGCCAGAAAAATGCTTGATGGCTCGTGTATTAACAAGCTCGTTGGGGAACCCCAAGAGGAAGGTATTATGAGCACGGCAGCAAGTTTCCCTCAGTTATGAAACCAAGGTTTAATCGAACCAGTAGGAGCAAGGAAACACCCCAAAGGTATTGCTAGTTGAGCCTTCGCAGGGCAAACTACAGGTGCTAGTAGCAACGTGGAGACCTGCACAACACAACCCTAGAACTTTGTCCCCAACTTGCGATGAGGTTGTCAATCTCACCAGTTTTGCTAAAAACAAAGGATTAAACGTATCGAATGGAAGGAAGTAATAGTTTGCAGAAAGTAAACACAAAGCAGTAAACAGTTTGTAGATTGTATGTAAAAGAAAAGGACCGGGATCCATAGTACACTAGAGGTGGCTCTCCTTAAGATAGATAACATGTTGGGTGAACAAATTACAGCGGGGCAATTGACAAACATCAAGAAAGCAATACATGCATATACTAATCATCTTGACTCCTTTGGAACTTGATTGGGCATTACAACATTATACATAGACCGCCATCCAACTACATCTATGACTAATAATCCACCTTCAGGTTATCATCTGAACCTCCTCCAGTATTAAGTTGCAAGCAATAGATTATTGCTTTACGAATTGCGTGTAAAGTAAACAATATGATTGTTCTATGAACAAAGGATTGTTGTTTTCTCCCTAGTAGCAACAGCACATCTAGTACCTTAGAGATTTCTGTCACTTCCCTAGATTACCAGAGGCATGAACCCACTATCGAGCATAAATACTAACTCTTGGAGTTGCTAGCATCTACTTGGCCAAGATAGCTACTAACAATGGAAAGCATGCAAGATCACAAATAACAAAGACATGATAGAATCAATAATCAATCTGAAATAGCATCTCAATATCCATCGGATCCCCGCAAACACAACATGCAGAATTACAAATAGATGATCATGATCATGAACGAAGCTCACAAGATCTAAACATGAAAGCACAAAGGAGGAGAACCAGCCATCTAGCTACTACATGGACCCGTAGTCCATAGATGAACTACTCACGCATCACACCGGAGGCTTGCATGATGATGAAGTAGGGCTCCAGGGTGAATTCCCCTCTCCGGCAGGGTGCCAAGAAGAGATTCAGATCCCTCCCGATCTAGGGATGGAGATGACGGCGGCTATAGACTCTTTTGTGGATTTTTGATCGGGTACTTAGGGTTTTTGTCCCGAGGGCATCTTATAGGCGGAAGGAGAGGCCGAGGGGGTGCTGGGGTCGGCCAGACCACCCCCTAGCACGGGCCAGGCCTGGCCGTGCGGCCAGGTGGTGTGGCCGGCCCCCAGCCCTTCTCCGTCTCGTATTCTAGCATCTGATGACTTCCGGAAAAATAGGCACTTTGGCTTTTGTCCCGTCTGATTTCGAGAATATTCATTTTCTGACTTTCCTGGAACCAAAAACAGCAGAAAATAGGCATCTAGCACTGTGGCTCTTGTTAATAGGTTAGTACAAGAAATCATATGAAAAGTACTCCAAAGTGTGGACAAAACACAAGAAAGTGGATAAAACCAAGCATGGAACATCAAAAATTATAGATACATTTGCAATGTATCACCTATACTAGAGTGTGTAATTGAAAGGTTATGGTTGATTATCCGCATACTAAGTATGATGATTCAGGGTTATCCCTGACGGATTTATCGAATTTTGTGGTGAAAGTGTACCACCTCTACAGAGTGTCGAACTATTTGAATAGCCGCGTCTGCGGTCATGGACAATTGGAGTGGCCATACTGTTCCGTCGTCAGATGTTTTCAAAATGACTTGTGAATTGAACTATGACTTTGACTTGACCACAACAGGGTGGTGAACATGAAAATTAGGTTCCCACTTAGGTGATTTAGAACATTAACTTAGTTTTCTTTACCTCTAAACTCAGTATTAGATAAACCTGGCTTTTTGCAAATAAACCTAGAGCTTAAGATTCCTACTAGAACTACCTTACTTGTTAGTGATAGTTTGCGAGTACTTAAAGAGTACTCATGGCTTTGTCCCTGGCTATTCCCGTGGCCAGACTATGAGGAGGACTACCAGGATGATGGACAGCAGGAGGTCTACGACAACTAGGATCATCTCCCATCATCAGCATTGCCTGTGACTCTGAAGATGGAACCCCTACTATGTTTATTTTCTGCTGCTTGATTTGTATTAAGACTAGATCATGAGATCCTTTATTTGTAAGACCTTATTATGGTTTGTAATGGATGATGTACTGTGGTACCAATTCTGTTATGTCTCGCAAAAATGGTAATCCTGGGATTGCGAGGTATGGCATAACAGGCATCTGGGATTAAAAATTCGGGTGTTGACAAAGCATTCCATGAATGGACCCATCTTCGATTTCAGGACTTCAAGTCTGTCGAGGGTTACAATCATGAGGTTCATAAGATAAGTTCCAAACTACGTTTTTGCAGGAAGGAACCAACAGATGTGGAAAAGATAGAAAAAACTCTATCCACTATGCTCCCATCTGAAAGGCTCCTACAGCAGCAATACCGCGCTCGTGACTACCAGGTCTTTTCAGACCTGATTCATATCCTACTTTAGGCTGGAAAGCATGATGAGCTTCTTGCTAAGAATGGCTCTCAGCGCCCGGTTGGTTCCCAATCTTTGCCAGAAGATCATATGAATGTCGCGAACGGAAGAAAGTTTGGTGGTGCCTTCAACGGCAATCAATCGAACTTCAGTGATAAGCGAAAGCGCAATCGGAACAGAAAGCCTAGAAACTCAGACAATGGGGAGGGCACCATGAATCCCAAGTTTGACAAAACTAATCTGTGTGACAAGTGTGGATGCTACATGCATCATACTAATAAGTGTAATACCCAAAAGCATATGGCAATTCTCTACCAGCAATCCCAAGTATGCAAAGCACCTCAAGGGAAAAGGTTTGAACCCAACTTCAACCTTCATCCAGATGGCACAACTGGAGCTGGTTGTTCGCAAGACGTCCCTCATGGACCTAGCAACACCATGAATCTCTAGCAGTTGTGGGACCCTATGAGCATGGAGAACATGATGGTTGAGTATGCCTCAAACGACATGTTTGGAGACTTTGACTAGTCCCACTATCTCCTTAATGATCAATTTAGTCATGTCCATTGGGATGTTGTAATACAACATAAGTACTATTATCACAGTATATTGTATCAGCATTCTCATATAAATAAGATGGTATGTATTCTATATATATGAGAAAAGATTTCCATAGGGAAAACTCTCCAACTCGACATATAGATTTCTACGGGACTCAATCCGATGGATGAGGAACTAAGTATTTGAAAAAGTGCCCCTCTCTATTGTTTGGATTGTACTACACGTGCATCCAACTCGTAGAACATGTTGCGCATAAAGCAATTCCATTGGTCAAAACTTGCTCAAGTTCAAGTTCCCATACTAGACTTTGTGTGCACCTCGTGTGCCATTGTAGGGAAGCTAATTTTGAGGCCCTCGCACCTCTAAATACAAGTTGGACCACTTCGGTTCCTTGAACGCATTCATTGTGTGGACCATATTAGGTATTTTCATAATACTAATTGACGCACCTAAACGATGGTCACACGTGTGCCTTATATCCGCACGAAACCATGCATTTACCAGGATAATGAGGGAAGTAATTGAGTTACATGCCCATTATCCCGAAAGTCGAATTTTATCAATTCGCATGGACAAGATGCAGAATTCTTCTCATGTGGCTTCTATGACTTGCATGGCCTTGGGGATTGAAGTTCAGCACCCTGTCCCATTAGTCCATACTCAAAATGGTTTGGTTTGATCCATAATTAAGAGGATCAAACTCATTGCAAGACCTTTGTTAATGAATTGCAATTACCAACTAGATGTTGGAGTCATGCAGCTTTACAAACTGATCAATGACTAACTGCATATCGCATTACTCCTCCTCTGCAATTGATACGTGGAAATACTCTAAGCATTTCCCATCTACGTAAGTTCGGAAGCGCTTCACGCATACCGATCTCACCATCGCAGCATACATCATTGGGCCCGCATACTAAGGATCTGTGTGGGGTACAGATCTCCGTCGATCAACACATACCATTGAAAATCCCTCATTGAAGATCCATTCATAGCCTAGTATGATGATTTCTTATATTGAAGGATGGATTATTTCTAGGCATTAGGGGGAGATTTCATGTACCACACAGAATGCCAGGAAATCAATGAGGACTCCATGTTCCACATCATATCCACGTATTCAAGAATTTGGACTTTACGTCCGGAATTCACATATTTGCAACGCATTGCAAATAACCTGTCAGATTCATTTACTGATCTCAAAGGTGTTACAAAATCCTTTAGTCCGGCTAGAAATGCGCCCGAAAGAGTCGAGGTACCAATCAAAAACCACTCAACTCCCTTTACCTGAAAAGAGGGGGAGTAGTACGGCCTCTAACCAGGATCTAGCTTCCTGCAAGCAACAAAGGAAATCGAGGAGATATCCTCTAATTCAGTAAATGCAAGTGAACCTAGCATCGATAAACACCTTATGGGTAGTATACACCCGGTGGAATGGAAACCTCCACAACCTAGTTTCAGATTGCACACACTGGCTGGGACATCGGAACACTTGGACTCACACGTATTGGGAAATCACGAAGAGTCATCATGGGTGAATGCGATTTCCTCCAACTATATCAATTCTGGAGAATCATATAACAAAAGCCTACACCTGTCGACAAATATTTCCCTTGTATGATTTCCAATAACCTTCACAATGATTCAGATCCAAATACCATGGCCATGGAAGAGTGTAAACCACTCGCTCGGACTGAAACAATTGAAGGGTGCAATCCAAGCAAAAAATAGCCGTGCTATTCCAAATGAATTCCCTACATGGGACTCAATACGTTTTCTTCCATAAATAGAATGAGAACAAAAAGGTGGTGAGAAAGCAAGGCTTGTAGCACAAGGTCGGATTTCCGTAGAGATCCAAGATCTACTCTCTGGACATGACTGGAATCCTCAAAAATTTCCTATAATTATAGCATTGGCAGTGCAAAATCATCTATCTATGCAGTTGATAGATGTAGTGACTACATTTCATGTGGATCACTAGATTTGGACATGTATGGTTCCTGATGGAATCTCTATCCAAATCGAAATACAAATGCAATATGCATTGTGTAAAATCAGTAAGTCATTACATGGCTTATTGTTGTCGGTATATTTTGGTACAATCGACGTAGTGAGTTCCTTATACATAAGGATTACTCCTACAATGATAATTACCTATGCGTGTTTGTCATACATAAGGACTACTCCTGCAATGACAAAGCACGTGATCATCTAAATGACAGAATTTGAGATGAAAGATTTGGTTAAACCCAAACAATGCTTGATACTACAAGTCGGGCTACCTCACTCAAGTTTTATGGTACACCAGGTTTCCTATATTATTAATACTGGAGAAACCTAAAATGCACAAGTCATATCCATATCCCATGTCGGTTATTCGATCTCTAGACATATAGAAAGATTCAATCAAACCATGGGATGATGTAGAAGGGATGTTGGGACTTGAAGTTCCATATCCCATTGCCATTGGACCCACCAAGACAGTTGGTTAGGAATCAAGAATATCTTTCGATATGTCCAAGGCACCACACATTATTTGACTTTTTCTTGTAATTTCAGAGAAATCTGAACTCCAATATCATCATAATACACTGATGTTGGGTACTTGAGTGATCCCCATAATGTGTACCTACATGGTAGAAGTGTCACTGCGTTGATATCTTCGAAATAGACTTCGATGACTACACCTACCAATCATTCTGAAATAAAAAGGCACATTGACATGTGTAGCTTTACAGAATGATAATCTACATACATGAGTCATGTGGTATTGGTTCTCTTGAATCATCGACCATCATCTACACAGATAACATTGCTTGTGTTGCATAGATGCAAATAGGATACATCGAGAGAAATATCACTAAGCGTATTGCCTCTAAATTGTTTTATGTCCATGAACTCTAGAAGAGTCAGGGAATAAACATATTGCGAGTCAAATCATGGGACGATAACATCGCTAGTCTATTCACGAAGTCTCTACCAACTTTAATATTCCAGAAATATTTTTATGGAATTGGTATTTGACGGCTTTAGGATTTGCAAGAATCAGGGGGAGTATCACCCTGAACTACTCCTATTCAAAGCATCATATTACACTCTTTTTCCCTTTATGAGTTTACTATCCAGGTTCTCATCAAGGTTTTTAATGAGGTAATATCGACACGAGATCATATGTCATACTTTTTGTTTTCCCCACCAGGTTTTTTAGGAAAATATACACGACATATACATTGCTCTCTAAACTCTATGATGTTTTCCCTTTGACAGGGTTTTTCTCATATGGAGTTAACGAAGAGGCAATAACAATAATATGTTGTATCATTTTCTCCTAATTTTCCCACTGGGTTTTAAAGGAGTTTTAACAGCATATCCAACCATTATATGTTGCATCATTTTCTCCTTATTTTTCCAATGGGTTTAAAGGAGTTTTAGCAACATATCATACATAACTCTCCTCATATTTTTCCCACAGGGTTTTTAAGGAGATGATTCCAAAGATAATCAATCGCAAGGACATAGAAGGATTAGGGGGAGAGTTAGGATTTAATTAATAGATTAAATAAAAGGGATAATCCTCCCATGTAATTCTCTATGTCGGTTAGTAATATGGTAACCGACATACCAAGTGCCTCTTCACGAACGGACACATCTCTCCATTGTGTCCCTTCCCCTTGTATAAATATGTTGAACATCAATAGAATCAGATATCAGTTCAATCATTTTGTTCATCGTCTCTCATTCTCTCTCGATCCTATATTAACACGGACAACAAATCCGTCGAGATGTGGATGTGCAACAGCGTCAAGAAGCCTCAATGGGATCGGCGTAACACAATCGTTGTTTTCAACGTTTGGTCCCCAGGATCAATATCATATCGCTGCGTTTGATGGAGGGATTTTGTTCAAATATTGTTTGTTTTCTACAAGACGCTACGATCTCAAAATTGGAGCTTTCAATGATGTGGATGAGCTGGAGGACTTGACATATCACAATCCAAGCACATGCACGGTTGAGTTAATTGCAAAAAAAATCATCACATATGTGTGACAAATTTAAAAAAATGCAAAAATCCACTAGGATTGCGCTGATTTGTTGGAATGTCCACTGATGCTGAGATTTGACAATGCTAACCATGATTCTGACGGAAGGATCCCACTGTCAGAGATGACGTGGCAACATAGAAAAAGTAAAAGGAGCCAAATATTAGCTAGGTTACAAATTTTAGGCTATTTTGTAATTTTTGGGGTGGAGCCCAACTGCCTCACCCATCCAGACCTGAGCACGCTGGCAGCAGCGCGCCGCCCGGCGGCGGCCCACCCCGTGCTCGCCTGCAGCTCGCCGCCGGAGCAGGTCTCCATGTCGGAGCTCCCCGCAGCCCCGCACGCACACCGCCCGCCATGCGCCGCCGCCCGACAGCGCCCCGCCCCGTGCTCGCATGTAGCTCGCTGCCGCCGGAGCATGTCCATGTGCCGGAGCTCCCCTGCAAACCCGCGCGCCGCCCAGCGACGCCCCATCCCAAGCTCGCCGCCACCGGAGACTGGTCCCCGTGCCGGAGCTCGCACAACGCCCTGGGCCGTCCCGCGTCAGAGCTGGCCTACCCCGTGCCTGAGCTCGCCGCCCCTGGGTCCGAGCTCGCCACACCGCCCCATTGCCCCTAGACGGAGATCGCCCGCCCGCGCAACCCTGGCCCCGGAGCTCGCCGCGCCACCCCATTGCCCCTAGACGGAGCTCGCCCGCCCGCGCCGCCACACCGCCCTGGCCCCGGAGGTCGCCGCGCCTCCCCATTGCCCCTAGACGGAGCTCGCCCACCTGCGCCGCCCTGGCCCCGGAGCTCGCCGTGCCGTCCCATTGCCCCTAGACGAAGCTCGCCCGCCCGCGTCGCCCTAGCCCCGGATCTCGCCGCACCGGGCCGAAGGTCTCCGTGCCGCCCTAGCCCCTGGCCGGAGTTATCTGCGCTGCCCCTGTCCCCCAAGCCGGAGCTTGCCCGCCCGCTCCGCCCTTGGCCATCACTCGCTCACGGCCGCTCCGACCACAGTGGCTCCACCTGCGTTTGATGTCGTGCGCGCCAGGGGCCATGTCGCGCGCCTCCCGACCCCAGCCACGGCGGTTTCCTCGCCGTCAAAGCCAGCCACAGTGGCTCCTGGCCAGTCGACCAAGGTGCAGCGCCGCTACCTTATAGGAAAAGGATTCTTTTTTTTTATGAGTGAGGAAAAATTTACAAAAATAACCCCAAATTTAGATCTATGTCCCATTATCATTGTCTTATTGCCACATCATCTCTGTCAGTGGGTCCCCTGTCAGAGATGTTGTTAATGTGACTAAACCAGCTCATCAGTGGACATTGCAACGAATCAGCGCACTTCTGGTGGACTTTTGCAAAATTTGTGTAACCCAGTGGTTTTTCTAACTTGTCGCGCATATGCTGTGGCTTTTTGCAATTAACTCGGCACCGTTGGATACCAAAACAGGGTTTTCGCATGCTTCGATGTTATCCACTAGTATGTTCCAAGCCTAATTCCAATCTAGCTCAAGCCCGGTGTTCTGTAAATATTTCTTCCATTCTAGCCACATGACTCGCATCCTTGTGGTGCGACGACACCCGCGTCCACGACCTCCTGGCATGGTGTTGCTCATGCCTTTTATAATGGACCGTTTCTTAGTACGCTATTATAGGCAGTGACATATTCTAAAAAATGGTCACTCCAATAGGTTGTTTCTTAAGGATGTATCTTATGAGTTCATACATTTAATGATTTGGGGCTCATGCATGCATAAGATTGAGCTAGCCAATTTTTCTTCCTATGATTGCGTGCAGGAGATGTAGCTTAAGCCTTTCACAATGGACCGTGTCTTAGCGCGCTATCATAGGCACTGACATATTCTAAGAGACGGTCGCTCCAATAGGTTATTTCTTAAGGGTGTATCTTATGAGTTCATGTATTTAATGATTTGGGGCTCATGCATGCATAGGATTGGGTTAGCCAATTTTTCTGCCTATGGTTGCGTGCAGTAGGTGTAGCTTAGCTAAGATACAACATCACTCTCTTTCATCATTAACTATGGTACCACATAAATAAATTGCCTAGGATATAGAACTAAGATACACCCATTGTGAAAGGCCTTAGCTAAGATACAACCAGGGGCGGAGCCAGGATTGAAGCATGAGGGGGCGAAGAATTTTTTGGTCGCATAAAAGAAAATTGATTAAAATATATTAAGTTTCATTTATAGTTGATGTCTCCAACTTCTTGTGGCATAGCAAAAAGATTGTTAAGATGTGTCTATCACATAATAGTTCCTATCTCAATTGGTTAATTTTTTAGGAAACTCACATAATAAATAGAGACTAAATTAAGTTGCACTGACATTGCACTTACTATAAATCTTAAAGAATGCATGAGAAAAACTGTAGACAACTCAGTATTAGCAAAAGCAAAGTAAAGGAAGCATCGAATCAGCAAATTAATTCTTGTTATGAACAACTCTATTCGTGTCGAATTAGTGTCTCAACTTTGTCTAAAGCCGTATTTATGTATCTAAACATGTTTTAGTTAGTTGATGCACACGGATCTAAACAAAGTTGACACAACTAATTTGGTATATAGGGTACTCCCTATGTATCAAATTAGTTCCAGCGGTACTTGCTAATTGATATAGCTTAGATTTAGCACGTCTACTTGATCCGTTATAAATCCGGCAATGAACTTGACGCCACAACCATGCTTAACATATTGATCATGTCTTAGAGCCCATAGGTTAAGGGTTTGATCATGGATTTTGGCTAGAATTTGATGTATACCCGGCAGCCTATAGCTACACGGGTTAGATTGGCCCTTATTTTGCATAACTAATTATGATGATTGGTACACGATCTAGTACAATACTAGAGGTACATCATGCACCGATTCATTGAGGGGGGCGAATCATTAGGGGGGTCTAGCCCCTGCTCACTCCCCTTGTCTCTGCTCCTGGATACAACACCACACTTTTTCATCATTAACTATAGTGCCACATAAGTAAATTGACTAGGATATAGAGCTAAGATACATTCATTGTGAAAGGCCTCAATGCGGCACCCTGACTAGAGGACGGACGGCGCGGCTCCCCACACCCCTGCGGCGGCGCCAGCGATAGCTTTCCGACATGGCTCCTCGTACCCGGCAACGCGACCCCAGCTCGCATCATGGCGGCAGCGCCCGCGGGAGAGTCCTCCCGCGGAGCGGCTTCCCTCACCGGCACTGGCATGTGGCATCCCCCGTGGCTACTGGCTCCAAGCAAGTGTGCCAAAACCAACCCTGACTTCAATCTTTTGTCTTCAAATTTACCACTATATTTGTCCTAAAGTTACCACATGGCAACTTGATGCAAAATAGAATGTCTTCTTGATTTTTTTTTTCACTAATGTCTTCTTGATATTTCCCTGTACAAAAGGGAATCAGCACTTTGTTGTAGTTTATTAGGGCTTTAGCACTCAATCTGTGCATGCAGCCACGAGCTTGAGGTACAAATCGAGGTCATGGGACGCAACCATGTTGCGCGGCAAATCCTGGCTGCAGAGCAGCAGCTCCCGGCCGACGTCGCTGTACGCCCACCCAATCTTGGAGGCCATCCACCTCTTCACCCACCCGTACTCGTCGGCCGATAACCCCGGCACCTTGGTCACGAGGTCGTTCGAGTTCACCACGCGGAGCACCTTGCCGCCACTCGCCTCCAGCCTGCGCCTGAACGCCGCGTTGCCCACGCGCGGGCAACCGAAGGACACGGCCGTGACCATCGGCGCCGCGGCATCGACGTCTCCCGTGACTGCGGTGGTAGTCGCAATCTCGTAGGCGGTGAGCACAGCGAGCGCCGCGCCGAGGCTGTGGCCGGTGACTTGTGATACTCAGCCGCGGCATGCCCTTGCCGCCGCCGTACTCGCGACGATCCTCTGCACCTCGCCGCGCACCTGGTGCTGCAAGCTGCCGTGCGCCTGGCCGGGGGTGGTGAAGAGCCTCCAGAATCCGCTCTCCGCCATCGGCTCCTCCTCGCCGGCGACATCACCCGATCGCGGCGCCGTGGTGGTCGGGAGGCAGGTGAGAATGGAGTGAAAGTTGTCCAGCCACTCACTGCATGTCGCCGTACCACGGTACGCGATGACGACGTCCCGGCGTCCGAACCGCTCGATCTCGCCTTCGTCAACGCACACCGCCACGTAGCCGATGTAGCTCGAGCTGCACGTGCACGACGACGGCAGCCAGCTCGGCGCCGAGGTAGACGCCGCGTGGAGGAGGCCCGTGACCGCGTAGCCGGTTTCCAGGATGCCGGACCGGCGTAGCAGGGATCGGGACGGGAACCGGCAGGACCCGTAGGACGTCGGGGCGCCGTGGCCTTGGAAGTCGAAACTTGCGTAAGCGGCGCGGACGAACCCCCCGTACCGGACGAGTTCGCCACGGAGCGCGCCATCGAGCGGGCTCAGGAGTCCGTCCCAGTCGCGGGCGCCCTGGAGCTCCGTCCACTGCTCGCCGACCCCCGACGTCGACAGTGACACCCTTGACGCCGGCAGAGGAGGCGCGAAAGAGTTCTTGGATAATGTGCAACGACGGTGGTTGGGTGCGACGCTAAGGTAGCAAGCGCGCACTCCCGAGATGGAAGCCGCCATATTCAGCTCAGCTCGTGGTATGTATCTGAGCTTCCCGGACTCGAATTGACAATTCTGAGCACTCTTCAAAGTTTTTATATGGATATGGATGTTAGGGAGCATCGCATGGATGGGAATAATGCAGGGAACCTAGCTAACAGCGGTGTTCTCGGACGAGGAAACGGCGGGAAGTTGGCAGGTGACGAGCCTTCGGTGGCAGAGTTGCTTGTTGCACTTCGGGTAATGTAATATCTGCAGGGCTCTTAGTGTCCTCATGTTTGGGATTGGTTGGCAACCAAATGTTGTAGTGGTACTATTGGGACTGATTTTGGCACTCAAGAACCCATGATTAATCATGTTATGGTTGAGGATGTTACAGCGCAATTGTTAGCTTTTGCTGTTGCAGTTTTGCGCATGATTAGCACGTTATTTCCCGTACAGGAAACATTTGTTTGCTTTCACTACATGTAGTTACATCGCCCACTAGAGATAGTACTAAACGCAAAATTAGGGGACGATACAACCAAACCAAAAAAAAAAAAATATTAAGGCCTTGGCACTAGAGTTTTTTTAGATTAGAGAGGATTATCCCCACCAAATCTCAGATCTCCACTTATTGCTAAAACCATGTTTGGTTCTCGAGTATTCGGCTAGTTTGATCCCTACTTTTCACAAATTCTACTACACTATCCTTACCTAGTGGACTGAGGATTGCAGTGGTTACACGGGCTTCCGGCCGGTCGGCAAAGCCTATTTCTATGGCTATTTGAGAAAAGTTAGCTGCATAACCCTTTGAATTTAGTGTTCGTCCAGGCTTCTAAAAATTCTTGGGTCCGTCACTGGAGGATTGGGGTTTTATGGGGCATTCAAGGGGTTTGATAAAGATATGGGTTTGATCAAATCCCCTTAGAAATTATCTCTCTAATCTCCAAAAATACTCTACTACCAAACAAAGCCTAAATGGCCACTCCTGCCACGGAGGAGCTTACAAACCATGGAAAATAACCATTTATCACATGGCAAGTTTGACTGTTCTGCTCTAAACAATTCATAGTCGAACTCTAATTTTAATCTCTTGGTGTCTCTTTGTGTGAATTGTTCTTTGAGAGCGGCTGGGCTCGGTCGAAATCATGGAACATTTTTTAATCCTATATCTACTCCTCCATCCTTTATTGTGTGTGGGCCTCTTTAACTAGCTTTTTAAAATTAAGTTAAAAAAACATGTATGACAGTTGTAATTACACAGGGATGGGAAACAATGCAATTGCACAAAAATAAATCTAAATGACGCACGCACGCAGACATCAACGTGCAAAAACATGCATAGATTTCTCCTGTGCATACAACTGTATAAATTTTTGTGGTGAATAAATGCAACTTGCGTATACATGTGGAGATACATACATTTACACATATATCCAATTGCACATATTGCGCTTCTATATGCAATTGCACGTATAAAAATAGGATGTGATTTCTAATGGAGGGTTTACCTGCACTTGTGTGGTCATCCTTTTCCAAAAAAAAAATCACATCAAGAAACAGGCAAATACAAAGCCCATAAAAAGATAAGAAAAAACCAGCAAGAAAACAAGGCTTGCCAAAACAACAAGGAGCCTGTAACGTTTTCGAAACAATTGCACACAAATGGCTGACCAAACTAGAAAAATCCAAAGACAAATAACCTAAATTGCAGCCCAAATAGAAATCCAGACAACAAATCAATCATTGAACGTCGACCGAGCAGTAGGGATTCGCATAGGGGAAGCCAAAAAAATGGCCTACGAAAACCACCAATATCAAACTATGAAGAACACACACGTACATTGGATCTAGTTCATACTAATGATGCAGCGGAGATTCGTTCGTTGGTGCAGCTCTTGATCGAGAATCAAAAGTATGATTCCTCTATAAGTAGCCTTGTGTACATCACCTCCAATCCAGCAGAGCTTCGTCGTCGATGGAGAAGAACTATTGGAGGTTCATGCAGCCTTCTGACATTCGTATATGCGATTGAAAGAGATAAAGTTGGGAGAGGAGAGTTGTAGCCACCAAGAGAGAAATCACATACTCTAGGGATGCACTTTCGTCTCCTTTATATAGGAGGAGGGGAAAGGGAGGGGTGCCATAGGGCCCCCTTTTGGCTAGCGGCTAGGCCATGGGTAGGCACCAGCCAGGATTTGCCCCTCCCACCATCTTGCCGCCCAAGGAAAGGGGCGTTGGCCGCATGGGTTGCCCCCTCCTATGGTGTACGGCCCATGTGGACTTCCCACATGAGCCCTTTTATTATTTCCGATAAACAGTAAAATTATGGAAAAAAATAATTTCCCAATTAATTGGATTTTTTGTATATGTCTTCGAAACACTTTTGAACCTCTTCCAAACTCCGAATCAAATTCTGATTTCACTCCAAAACTTATTTTGATTGTCCAAAACATATTCCGACATAAAAATCACATATAATTATGCAAGAAACACTCAACAGATTGAAGACGCTTAAGTGTGTGATCCCGAAGGTTTGGTAATACGCGGACATGATCCAGAAACTCCTTTCTAGTCAATAATCAATAGCGAGATATAGACATCCATATAGATCCTAGTATATTCACGAGTGATTCGAGCAACCTCCTATCTTCATACATGTTTCCTTTTGCTTCGCGATACATAACAAACCCGAGGTGAAATATGTATGTATCCATTTGAAGGAACTCTTTTATTACAATAGCAACTTATACTCGTTACCATGTTTGCTCTCTTTTCTCGTTTCGGTATTTAGATATTCCGTGAATCTCATCACATTGTGTATGGCTAGACGATGATGTATATCGTAATATCACGAGGTCCTGGAGGGTATCTCTACATCATCAGAGGAGCAAATCCCATTGTTGAACTACCATCTTCCTAAACATACTTTTCTGAAGTACCCAAAGGACAACTTAATGGTTGTCCTTTTAAATACAACGATTGAAGTCCCTCAGAGTAAATCTTACGGTATGAAGGAGCGTAATATCTCATAGTAAAAGGACAGATGTGCACAAATGATAATGCTACGATAAAGCCAACAACTATGTGACGATGCGATCTTGTAGTCTACTATAGGTATTAGGTTTGTTCGGTATCCTTGTCTGCCAACAATATGCTCTCGTTGTCATTGACATCCTTGTTACAATAACTATTTCATGATCAGCAAAACATGAGCACCAAATGACACATGATATAGTCCTAGAGGCGGGACTAGGAATAACTTGGGGTTTATCTCTCTACACATGCATCTGAGTTTTCCTTTGAATATCATATTCAATATACATAGTAGTTGGAGCATAAAGATATAAGTATTAGTGATGAACATGAGAATAAACAATAATATTTGTTATTTCCTCTAGTACGTATTTCCTTCACGAGCGCTAACAAAATCCTCGGTAAGCAGAGAATTAGCAAAAGAGTTGTTCTTTCCGGTGGGAGGTGCTGATGGAGATCTCAATGCCTCGTGACTCTAATCTTCTCTAGGACGATGTCTTTGTGTGCATAGTGTCGTGCATGTGTGTCTATATTATACTATGTGTTAACTAATCCCAAGCTCCTCAACTACATTTGTCGTAACAAAAGGCCTCAAAAAAAGACAACGATAGCCAATGTGTAAACATGATGGCATGTAAATCTTAAAATTTTAGAAATTAAATTTGTATTATTTTGTTGTAACCATATTGATCAACTCTATGCATCCTCTCAAACAGCACATAAATGTAACCATATTCCAAACATACAAGTGCCTAGGAGGCTTGGTATCTTTCTTTGCCCATACAGATTAGAGCATCTTTAAAATTCCATGTCACTATTATAGTGATGAGAGAAATGGAGGAAATCATCGACACAATGTCACAATTTTCGAGGAGTAATGTTAGCATATGTGTTGGGATATGCTAAATGGGTATCACCATTGCATGTCTCTAATCCGACTAACTCGGGTGGCCCACAGTTGGTAGCATGGCCTATGGCCTGTTGGGCGGCCCAGTTAGACGGATCCAGAAGGGAGGCCCATGTCGGATAAAGAAAGGCTACGTGGGAGTCACCAAAATACTCGGAGCCTTGGAGTACAAGACACGAAGACTAGTTAGTATTAGTGTAGGACTCTTTACCTTGTCCGACAAGGTCTTTTCCCTATAACCCTAGGTTCTGGTTCCTTTGTAAGCCGGACATGTGGGAGCCTTTAGGGGACGACTTTACAATACAGAATAACCAACGTACAATGTACAACACCTCGCATAGAGAATCGATCTATATAACTCGGCATATTGCCATTATAGTGATTTATAGCAGGAGTAGAGTCCCGCAACCATTGTGGGACTTGAACCTGGGTAAGCTATGTTACCTCGTACCCGCCAACTCGCGGTCTTCCCCATGCCTCTAAACACGCTCTGTGAGGACCCCTCCATGGTGTACTCGTCGGCAATACCACGATAGTTGGTGCCCACCATGGGGCAAGAGGCGCTTCGAGCTCTACACCGGGTGAGGTCCAAGCTCTTCACAAGAATCAGCGACACCGTAGCCATCGGATGCGTTCTCTTCTCCGGAAATGTCCCGATCGTTCCTCCGGACGAATTCTGGGTCCTGGCGAAGACGAACCCCACTCGCTGCTCTGTCATCCCCTTCGGAGACATCCACATCTTCATCGGTGAAACCGACTCGGGTCCTAGCTCCCAGGAAGTCAGAGACTCATCAAGGCCCGCACGGACCGTCCATTCGTAGAAGTATCTGGCCCGTATCTCTCTCCGGAGTTTGCCGGCTCATATCAGAAAAATTCAAGGCTCACCCAAACCACCCCTGTGTAGGATATAACGGTGGAAGGACCCCGCAAATCTGCTTGGCTTCCCCGAGTGTTAGAGATGTAGAGGTCGCACTTTGTCGGTGTTGTCACCATCTTCGATCTAGCCAGATGTGTTCAGAGGGATGGTGAATCCCCTTGGGAGTACCTCGCTAGATGGATGAGGGTAAGGGAAACCCTAGATGGCAATAACACCGATGATCTTGTCTATCACTTCGTAGAAGGGCTTACGCCCGGAACACTCCTCCGACATACGCTTAGGAGGCGGCAGGCCGCTAGCATGCTCACCCTTGGCGAGGCGGTCGCCACCGTCAACGAATTCACGGACGCCGAGGAAAATACTAAGGCCATGCCAGGTCCTGAGGCTGGAGGAAGCAGCAAAAGCAGCCCCGCACCATCCCCCTCCAGCTCCGCCATCGAAAACATCGAGGCCAACTCCGACTCAATGCTTGACGCACTCTACGCCGACATCAACATGGATGGAAGCGACTCAGATGCTAACTCAGAGGAATACGACGCTGCCATGAGGGAGATCAAACAGGAGATGGAGAGGGAGGAGCTTGCCGATAAGGCTGTCACTTCCCACCAGGTGCTAGTCGCCATCGGGAGCGTGATAGAAGAAGACCAGCAAGGACCGGAACCTAAGAAAGCTCTGCCCATACCTGCGGTTACTAGAGCGGCAGCGGCAAAGAAGGTCGCCAAACCCCTAGGTCCAGCCAAAGCCATGCCTCCTCTGGCTATTCCCCCGCAGCAGGCGCAAGAACTTACCACAAGTCCTAGTACTGCCAAGCAAACAAATCTGCCGCCACCACCATCAATGTCTGCAGCTGGCAATCCCTTGGTCACTCCCACCGACAAGGTGATGTACGGTCCACTCCTCATCGATCCCATCACCATCGCCCATATCCGGAGCGTTACGGAGCTTGATGAGAAACATGCAGAAATCCTTGCGGAGGCCAAATGCATTGCACAATAGGGCACCCAGCTGGACAGAGACATGGCCAAGGAGCAGCAATCCATCAAGGCGGCAAGAGCAATGGAGGCTGAGTACAAGCAATTGCTACAAAAGCACAAGGCAAAGAAGGCACCAGCTCGCGTTGTCGAAGATCCCGGCATTCGATGCTGGTTTGGGTGGGATGCATCCAAACCGGCAAAAGCCACCCCATACATTGATTCAGAGGGGAATCAAGTAATGCCAATGCCCGCCCTTAACATCGTCATCGCCAAGACCCTCCTGGAATAGGACAGGTCACCAGAAGCAGTGGCGCAGGTCTATGACCATGTAGCCAAGGCTTGCAAGCAACAGGAGAAGGCCACCTCACAAAGGCTTGAGTCTAACCCAGAGCTTTGCCAGTCAACCCTAAATAGCTGCCAAAGGCCAAGATCTCTCTGTGACGAAGGATCCCATACAGGCTCTATGGAGGGATGCGCGTAACAGGGCTGACGCCATACCCATATCCTCCAACAACGGAGAAAAGCCTCGCCCTCACCGATCGCCGCCACCCTCGCCATCCCAGCGTCACGAGGAACAACATCCGCACCACCGCACAAGCATGCCACCTCCTAGGCATCCTCAGGCCGGTATCGTCATACACAACCAGGGTGAGCAGCCTTGGCATGCCGGAGAGCGCAGCGGCAATGAAGGACAGAGGAGCAGATCCCACAAGGAAGCACCACGTCCGACAAGCAACTATGATAGGCGTGAGGACTCACATGGAGGGAGCAGCAAGAAGGCTAACCCACCGCCTCCACCGCCACCATCGCCACCTAGTAGCCATCATGGCGGAGGACATGGAGGATCCCATGGATCGCACCACAACTCTCCTCCCCGTGGCAGAAAAGGGAAGCAACCGAAGCCATACAACGCATGTTCATGGCTAGACAAGATCCAAGAAGCCCAGGAACTCCCGTACCTAGGGCCATGATGTTTTGGACCGGTAATACGGGTCACAACATACCCCAAGGGTCTCTGGATAGACAAGACGATCAAGCCCTATGATGGCACTGCCAGGCCAGCCACGTGGTTGCAGGACTACGGCGAAGCGATAAACATTGCTGGGGGAAACCCTAATGTCGCCGTCAAGTACCTCCCACTAATGCTTACTGTTATCGCCTGGCAGTGGATTGATGACTTGTCAGAGAAATCAATCTACAATTGGTTGGACATGCATGAAGCGTTCACCAAAAACTTCGAGGGTACGTACAAGCGTCCCTGCACCGTTGGAGACCTACATTGGTGCATGCAAGAAAAGGATGAATCCTCTTGTGCTTACCTTTCCCGCTGGCTGGATATGAAAAATTCATGCATGGGGGTGCACGAACAAACCGATATGGCCGCCTTCATCGACGGCCTGGAGAAAGGGACATTGCTCCGACATACGCTAAAGCGCCGTCAGGACAACAATGACCTCAACATCAAAGCGATGATTGCCATGGCCAATGAATTTGCCACCACTGACGATGATGCTCGCGGCTCGTTGCCGACAATAGCCAGCCCTACCAAGGCCAAAAGGAACAATAACAACAAGCAGAAACCTTCACCAGAAGAGAAGCAAGCAGCCGACATGGTCTCCACAATGTTCGCTGGCAGAGGCGAAGGCGGGTAGTGTGATCGTGTCCAGGGGCTAGCCATGGACAGCAGAGGAGTAATTCAACACGTCGAGGACCTCGCTGATGTCTGCGAGTGCATAGATCGTTTGTAGCTAGTTTTGAAGTATAGATATCGATCCCACAGGGAGCCCAAAGGTAAGTGTTTATGAATGAAGTCTCTATCACAATCAAAGTTGTCACAGGTCTTCGAGTGAATTGACTGCAAGTGTGCAAATAAGAATGAAATTTGGATTAAACTGGATATATTTAAATAAAACTAAAATGTAAACTTCAGGAATAAAAAGCATAAAAGAAAAGAACGATTCGATTGTTTGTGGTTTTCTGCAGATGACAAAGAAGGCGCGGGGAGATACAGTTCATGGTGATAGTGGCTGTGCCAGGTGGACGAATGATAAGTGTAACAATTATAATCTTACAAGTATATGTGTAGGCGAGCAACCCATAATTATCCAGAACTCCTCTTGGTAGATTTCATCCCAACTTCAATAATCCTACTAGTCTGTTACCAAAACCATGGTCAGTCACTAGACGATTAAGATCCTTCAGGTTGCTTAGCAATTAAGCTCCTTGGATCGGACTAATGTAATAAGCACAGTGGTTCCTCGTGATCCTCGAGTCAAACTAGTTTTCCATTGATATCCCCGTGTCACTCGGGGGTCGCCGGTCTGCTAGCAAACAAGATCCTATCTATGTAGAACAAAGCATCATGTTATCTGGGCCCTTAATTGGACAAGATGCATTAGGCATCCCACAGATACTCAAGCACACATAATATAGTAATTAAAATGAATCACAAACTAATGGAAAATATACGGAGGCATATCACATCTCACCAATCCCTTACATCTCCCACGCCCAAGGAACTTACTCACACATGAGAGAAGAAAGCATCATCGATATAATTAAATAAAGGGAGTTCTTCTCGATATTACCGTGGAGACCCACAATAAGAATAGAAAAGTAATCGAACACAATTCAAGATAGGAAGAAACAATCTCAAACCATAATCTTGCAAAGTGAAGATCTCTCTATCTCAAGTACAAGTAATGGCTATGAGGGTGTGATGGCTAGGAGGTCGAAGATCGTGGAGCAAGATGAAGAACGTCTTCCCCCTCTTCTCCAGATCTCTTCCTTCTCCTTTCTAGATGGGATGGTGGCTGCTGTGTTATGATTTCACCCCCCGCGTCTTCATGAAAGTTGTCCCTTTTGACAAGACGGAGGCGGTGGCAACTATACGGCGGGAACTATACAGCCAGAAAAATATTCCTGCCGTAAGTTGCTCGTTAAAGCTACTGTATGCCTCCCTTGATTGCTTCCAAAAAGACACTTGCTTATTTTCGCCTGAATATTGTGTCTCTCTTGTTAAAACCTTATGTTGATGTTTAGAATCTGAAACACACATTAAAAACCAAGTTTTCTTCGCTACCGAAGTATTAGCATTAGGTAAAGCTAGAAAACGATCAAATCTAGAAGAAAACCATCAATAAAAACCATCAAAAATATGTCGAATCTCACAACTATCACTCGCGTTCCCCAAACGTACAAAGAGTACTGAGATATGTCGTGTTTCGTCTACCTTGACGCAAACGGCAAGGCCACCCACACCAACCGCAATGCAAATTCGTCAATGACCTCAAGGAAGACCCTGAGTCCAGCTACAAGCGAAGTCGGAAGAATAGACCCCGTGGAAAGGGCAAAGGGAAGAAGAAGGAGGAAGAATTCAAGGAATCAGTGACATGGACAAAGATGTGGAACCCAAGTCCGCCGTCAAGGGCGATGGCAAGGGCAAGAACCCCTTCGAAAAGAAGGCCCCAGTCTACCACACTATCCTTGGTACTCCCACCATCTGGGCCCATAAAACCTCAGTGAGGATATTGATGGCTACTCTCCCTCCGGTTCCCCAGTACGTCAGGTGGTCGGAGATTCCAATCACTTGGGATAGGAAAGATCACCCAGACCTCATCCCAACAGAGAACCAGTATGCCATGGTCATCAACCCATTGATTAACGGCACAGGGTTCACCAAGTGCCTCGTGGACAGTGGAAGAAGCATCAACATCATGTACCTGGATACACTGCATAAGATGAACTTTACGGAGACCCAGCTAAGGAAGAGCAACACCATGTTCCATGGCATTGTCCCTGGCCGACAAGCTAATTCCCTAGGATGCATCACCCTTCCGGTCGCCTTTGCTGATGTCAACAATTACCGCCAAGCGTGCATGACCTTTGAAGTGTTGCCTGATGTCTACGCACTTCTCTTCTTGTAGACAGTTGTTGGGCCTCCAAGTGCAGAGGTTTGTAGAACAGCAGCAAGTTTCCCTTAAGTGGATTACCCAAGGTTTATCAAACTCAGGGAGGAAGTGGTCAAATGTATCCCTCTCAAGCAACCCTGCAATCAAGATACAAGAAGTCTCTTGTGTCCCCAACACACCCAATACACTTGTCAGGTGTATAGGTGCACTAGTTCGGCGAAGATATAGTGAAATACAAGTGGTATGGATAATTATAAGTGGTAACGGTGCCAGAAAAGAGCTTGACGGGTAGGAAGAGACTAAAGGCAATCTGAAATAAAGATGGAAGCAAGCAAACATGTAACAGATCTAGTTGCAAATGGTGGTTTAATGCTTAGAAACAAGGCCTAGGGATCATACTTTCACTAGTGAACACTCTCATATAAATATCTTCTCTTCATGATACTACTCTGAACTACTCTCCGGTTGGACACTCTAATCCATAGTAGGGCTATAACAGCACTCATCAAAGTTCGCTTTCCCCATCTAGATAACCCCTCACTATCACCTTGAGCGCTAGATGGTTCCAACAAACACCACAATTTCATAGAGACATCCAACTCCAAATATAACTCATAACAAGTATTTGTAATCTCTAGCCTAAGTGCCACCATGGTGTGCACACTATCACTTTCACACACATGGGGAGAGCCAGAGATCTATTAAAGCACTTGAGTAGCAAGGTAGATCTACTTGATTACAAAGCTCATGATCACAATATGATCATGCATAGAGAGAGAGATGAACACATAGCTACCGGTAGAACCCTTAGCCTCGAGAGATAACTACTCCCTCCTCATCATGGGAATCAGCAATGGCAATGGAGATGGTGGTGGAGATCGATGGAGATGGCTCCGGGGGCACTTCCCCGTCCCGGAAGGGTGCCGGAACAGAGACTTTCTATCCCCCGAATCTCCCCTTCGGTGGCGGCGGCACTGCGGAACTTTTCATGGCTGGAGGCTCGATTTTTTAGGGTTTCTACATCGGAGGCTTCTTATAGGGGAAGGCGCAAGGTCGGTGGAGTGTCAGGGGGCCCACACCACCTGGTGGCGCGACCAAGGGTCACCCGCGCCACCATATGGTGTGGACAGGACCTGGCCCTCCTTCGTCTCTGCTTTGGGATCCGTGAGTCTTCCGGTAAAATATCGACTTTGGCTTTTGTCCTGTCCAATTCTGAGATATTCATTTTCTAGCTTTTCTGGAACCAAAAACAGAAGAAAACCAGCAACTGGCACTGTGGCATCTTGTTAATAGGTTAGTCCTAGAAAATGCATAAAAGTATCTCAAAGTATGAACAAAACATAAGAAAGTAGATATAAAACAAGCATGGAACATCAAAAATTATAGATACGTTTATGACGTATCACTGCCCTTCAAGAGCATGTACCATGTCATCTTCGGACGCGACATATTCCACTCCTTCCTCGCAAAGCCGTGCTTTATCTACAACAAGCTCAAGATACCCGGACCAAACGGCATCATCACCATTGACGAAAGCTTCACCAAGGCAAGGGAGTGCAAGCTGAGCGAAGCCGCCTTCGCCGAAGCAGTCCTCTATGGTGAGGAGTTCAAGGAGATCCAGAGTTAGGTTGATGCCTCAGAGATTCAGGCTTCGAAGAAGCAAATCACTACTGTTGAACCTGCATTCAAGGCCGCCATCAAGACCAAGCAGGTGGAGCTTGTTGAAGGAGATTCCTCCAAGACCACCGCCATTGGCATGGACCTAGATCCCAAATAGGAAAGCATGCTTGTCGAGTTCCTCCATGAGAATAGGGACATCTTTTCCTGGCAACCTATCGACATGAAAGGTGTACCTAGGAAACTTGTCGATCACAGCTTGAATATTGATCCTAATGCCAAACCGGTGAAACAACTTCTATGATGCTTCGGTGAAGAAAGACGACGGGCTATAGGCAAAGAAATAGCTAGGTTACTTAAGGCTAGTTTTGATCGAGAAGTTATTCACACCCGATGGGTGGCAAATCCTGTACCTGTCCCCAAAAAGGGAACCAAAGAATTAAGGATGTGTGTTGATTACACCGGCTTGAACAAAGCGTGTCTAAAGGATCTGTTTGCTTTGCCTCGCATTGACCAAGTCATTGACTTGACGGTTGGCTCGGAACTTCTGTGTTTTCTAGATGCCTACTCAAAATATCACCAAATCTGGATGCGAAAGTCAGACCAATTGGCCACTTCGTTCACCACACATTATGACACATACTGCTATGTCATGATGCCCTTTGGGTTGAAAAACGTTGGGGCCACATACCAGCGAACAATGCAGTGTTGCCTACATGACCAAATAGGTCGTAATGTACATGCTTGATGGCTCCGATTTTTGCCATCTTCCACTGTGTTTAAACATTGTTTTTGGTCAAGAAATTGCCAATGAAACTCCCAGTCCTTGCCACTAATGACTAATAATTGCAAAGATATGCAAAACCTCTCTTTGATTTATGTTGTGCAGGAAATCACGGCTTTTAATGCGAAATAAGGAGTCATAATGAAGGATTTTGAGGAAGTACACACAACCAAGTAATTGGGAAGCTATGCCAGGGTACCAGCATGCTTAACTACCACTGGTACGGGTGCGGTCCGCTCGTACTGCCCACCGTACCAGGTGGCGACGACTTTGTCTCGTCAATCCCTACAACTTTCATGAAGATGCCTATATATTTCAAGGCTCTAGCCGCCGGGCAGAGAGCCTCCATTCTCAGATTACATCACAACACCACCAAAGGAGATCCACACCATTGTTCATCACTTCCACCATCCATCCATCCACTAGCCATAGCCATTGCTTTGTACTTTAGATCTCCTCGTGATTTGGCGACCATTGTAAGAATATTTGATTTCAATCTAAGTATTTGTATGATGTTTTGTATCTCTAATCTATTTGTTATGAGTGAGTAGTCCTCACAGGCTACGGGTTGGGGAGAAAAAACCTCGCAGCGATTATGTGCATCTAGATCATGGGAGTATTGTATTCTGATTGCAATTGAGATTTGTATCTTTTGTTTCTTCATCTCTTGTCTCAATCTACGGACTTGTAGGTACTCAAGATCCCATAGATTGATAAAGTCTTGAGGTGAGATACTTGGCTAGCAGCGATCTCATAGGAACCTCAGTGATAGAAAGGGTAGTATGGTCTTTGCTTAACGCCCCATTCGGTATCAACAACAACATCACCACTTAAAGCTTTGATCTGTGTTTTACACTTAATAATCGTTTGTAACCCGTGGCTTCGGTGTGCACTCGGTTGGATTAAAACTCTATTCCTATGCCCGCTGCATCACGGGGGCTCTAGAATATTAGGATATGTTGCCCACAAGAGATTATCTATATTCAAACATTACACATGACTATGCTTATTATTATCTTTTATCCCATTTGATGTGCAGCTGTAGGTGGATTTTCAACCCTGGCCTATTGATGGCTCAATGCATGGCTCCCAAAAAAATGCTTGATGGCGATGTTGATGTAGAGCTCATTGGGAACCCCAAGAGGAAGGTATGATGAGCACAGCAGCAAGTTTCCCTCAGTTATGAAACCAAGGTTTAATCGAACCAGTAGGAGCAAGGAAACACCCCAAAGGTGTTACTAGCTGAGCCTTGGCAGGGCGCACTACCGGTGCTAGTAGCAACGTGGAGACCTGCACAACACAACCACAGAACTTTGTCCCCAACTTGCGATGAGGTTGTCAATCTCACCATGTTTTGCGGAAAACAAAAGATTAAACGTATCGAATGGAAAGAAGTAAAAGTTTGTAGAAAGTAAACACAAAGAAGTAACAGTTTGTAGATTGAATGTAAAAGACAAGGACCGGGATCCATAGTTCACTAGAGGTGGCTCTCCTTAGATAGATAACATGCTGGGTGAACAAATTACAGCGGGGCAATTGACAAACACCGAGAAAGCAATACATGCATATACTAATCATCTTGTCTCCTTTGAGACTTGATTGGGCATTACAACATAATACATAGACCGCCATCCAACTGTATCTATGACTAATAATCCACCTTCAGGTTATCATCCGAACCCCCTCTAGTATTAAGTTGCAAGCAACAGATTATTGCTTTACGAACTGCGTGTAAAGTAAACAATACGATTGTTCTATGAACAAAGGATTGTTGTTTTCTCCCTAGTAGCAACAGCACATCTAGTACCTTAGAGATTTCTGTCACTTCCCCAGATTACCAGAGGCATGAACCCACTATTGAGCATAAATACTAACTCTTGGAGTTGCTAGCATCTACTTGGCCAAGATATCTACTAACAACGGAAAGCATGGAAGATCACAAATAACAAAGACATGATAGAATCAATGATCAATCTGAAATAGCATCTCAATATCCATCGGATCCCCGCAAACACAACATGCAGAATTACAAATAGATGATCTTGATCATGAACGGAGCTCACAAGATCTAAACATGAAAGCACAAAGGAGGAGAACCAACCATCTAGCTACTACATGGATCCGTAGTCCAAGGATGAACTACTCACGCATCACACCAGAGGCTTGCATGGTGATGAAGAAGGCCTCCAGGGTGAATTCCCCTCTCCGGCAGGGTGCCGGGAAGAGCTTCAGATCCCTCCCGATCTAGGGATGGAGATGACGGCGGCTACGGACTCTTTTGTGGATTTTTGATCGAGCCCTTAGGGTTTTCGTCCCGAGGGCAATATATAGGCAGAAGGGGAGACCTAGGGGGTGCCGGGAGCGGCCACACCACCCCCTGGCGTGGGCCAGGCCTGGCCGCGTGGCCAGGTGGTGTGGTGGCCCCTGGCCCCTCTCTGTCTCATCTTCTGGCACTTGATGACATTCGGAAAAATAAGCACTTTGGCTTTTGTCCCGTCCAATTCCGAGAATATTCATTTTCTGACTTTCCTGGAACCAAAAACAGCAGAAAACAGGCAGCTGGCACTGTGGCTCTTGTTAATAGGTTAGTCCAAGAAATCATATGAAAAGTACTCCAAAGTTGGAACAAAACACAAGAAAGTGGATAAAACCAAGCATGGAACATCAAAAATTATAGATACATTTGCAATGTATCAACATCCCTAAGCTTAACTCCTGCTCGTCCTCGAGTAGGTAAGTGATAAAAAGAAAGAATAATTTTTGAGGTGACATGCACCATCAAAGACTTGATCAAAGTATTTGCAAAACATTCAAAGCTGGGATCATAGTACTTCAATCATAACATGAAAGACAAGGTTCTAGCAATAAGACAAAGAAACTAAGATGCAACATGAAAAGGCACAAACAAAAGATTCATGAATAACAATGCTTTGCAAGACGTTTGTTTGTTTCACATAAAGAAAACATAGCATAAAAGTATTCAGCTTGTCCCTCAATAGAGTAGCAAATATAAATGCATAGGACACCTTCAAAGTTCATAAGGGTGACTAGATACAATAGTTTGAAACAAGCAATAACAAGTTATGCATCAATCAACTAGTCTTGGGAAAATGCACATAGAACTAAGAATGGGCACTATGCTCTCAAAGTAGGTGCATAAAGATAGAAGGTGGAGACTCAATATAATGGTGGAAGAAAGGCTTTTGTAAAAGGAAGTAGGGATTCAAGTCTCATAAAGAGCTTCCAAAAATTATGGTACTTATAGCTTTCAGCTCTCATTGCCCCTATCATAAGCATCTTGAAGTGATTAAGGTTAAAGTGAACAAACTATGGTGTACATGCTTGACGAAGTATAAGTCAGAAATATCATGTCCCTTGTATACGAGGGCCGCTCCTCATGCTACTCAAGTTTAGTCACCGGTAAGTTCTTGTCATCGTAAGTACATGTGTATCATAGAGAACCGCCAATGGGGTACCCCTTGCCCGATGCTACGAAAGAATCCCCATGTGAAAATGACAAGGCAAGCAGACAACGAGCATCTCAGCAATCTTCTTATTTACCATGGGAATATGGTGCTTTTTTCTCTCTTTCCTCTTTTCATATATCTCTCTTTTTTTCTCTTTTCTCAATATAGGACTCTTTTTTTATAAGAAGAATGCTTCATAGACAGCTCATTATGGTTACGCTGCAGGTTTCCACCATGTTAACATGGATTAGACCAGCGGCACAGGCGTTTCTCTAACACATATACATAACTCCATGGACTTACAAGCTCCCCTTTCATTTCACACCGATGACATCCATATACAAAAGAGCATGATATCAACTAGGTACAAGTACCAAGTGCAATGTTGAAAGCGTTCCCCATGAAAGCATGGTTCTGCTAATTCCCAACAAATAAGTGCAAGCATATACAACATAGACGACACAATGGTTCAAGTTTATTAAGGGCAAGAAAAGTAAAGTGTGCCATCAAGTTCGTGAGAGCTTTAATCACTAGTTTTCTCATAACAAGTTTAATTTGGAAGGTAAACAAAAGCATGAATATACTTGGAATAGCATAAGATAGTAGGTACGTATGGTGGACTCTTTGGAATAACTTGGTTTAGGGAATTGGATGCATGAGTGGAACTCATACTTGGTTGTGGAGGCTAGCAAAAGACTGGGAGCGACAAACTAAGAGAGCAATAATGGCCATAATCATGCAGAGCGACGAAACATCATTGATCAAAGCATAAAGTGATACTACAAGTTGAAAACTAAAGGATCATAACGGCTATGGTGACTTGAGATAGTCATAACATGGTGTGAGCATGTGCCAAGTCAACCCAAATAAAGCATTAAAGGAGAATACCACTATACTATGTTTTAATATGATAACACAACGCATGATTCATCCAAGGCACATTAAGCAAACTCAATTGTTTATAGAAAGTCATGCTACAGCAAATAATACAAAGCATAAAGCCAAAACAATATCAAGCATGGCATGACAAAGCATAGGCCACAGTAAAAAACAAGCTATTTTTACCACATAAGCATGAACTTTCCTACTCTTTTCCAAACCAAACCAAACTATTTGAAAACCAATGTATGAAAGAGGGGGTCCAACCAATTTATTCAGAAAACTAAGAAAACCAAGCAAACTAAAACCAAAACAAAAACGAAAAAGAAGACGCTCCAAGAAAAACACAACTGTGCATGAAACAATAAAAATGAAGCGTTTGGAAGAAACCTAGGATTTTTATTGATGAAGAAGGGGATACCTTGGGCATCCCCAAGCTTTGACGCTTGTACTTCTTGGATATTTCTTGGGGTGACACGCGTGGCATCCCCAAGCTTGAGCTTTAGTCCATCCTTCATCTCATTACTCATTCCTTCCATACACCTGAAATTTTTCCTTCATACAAAACTTCACACAATCTTTATTAGCAACATTAGTGCACTCAAGATAAAAGGTCTTAAGGTTCAGTTCTAACACCAAATAAACTTCCATTATAACACTAGCTACTGTAGAACTTCCCTAAAAAAGCTCAATTCCCCAAAAGAACTCAAAAAGGAACCAACAAGAAGCAAATGCAGAAAATGGCAGAAATCTGTCAGAACAGACTAGCAGGTAAAGTCGAATTTTTTCTAAGATCTTATGTTGCTCAAATAAAAAAGTGTTGAACTAACGAAAGTTAGATAACAACCTGGGGCATAAGCACAAAAATTCACGCCTCAAAAAGACGTTCAGAGATTTTACGCGAATTTTTACGGTGAAGCACAGAAATCTGTTTCGCGACAACAACTTTCCCAATCATTACTTCTCTCTCATTAGAGGTTACTCTTGGCACAAAAAAGCAAATAAAAAGGATAAGGAGCGGTTATTACTGAAGTAATAACTTCCAAGACTCATCTAAAACTTTTGGGTTATCTCCCAATAAGTACTTTTCTTTAACGCCTTTAAGTTAGGCATAAGAAGCAAGAAAGAATCAAGTGTTCTCAAATGAAGAAGCATTAAGACCAAATTTTGTTTTCATAGGAGAAGCAAAAGAAATCTTTTCTCTATTTTTAGGGAAGTGTTATATACCTTTCTTGAGTGGGAGTTGGTATTTAATGGTGCCTTCTTTCATATCAATGATGGCACTAACAGTTATAAGAAAAGGTCTTCCCAAAGTAATAGGACAAGAAGCATTGTATTCAACATCCAAAACATAGAAATCAACGGGGACATAGGCATTGTTAACCATAATAAGAACATCATTAAGACTCCCCATGAGTTTCTTTTTAGCATTATCATCAAGTGGGACATTCAAATAACAATCTTCAAGTGGAGGCAAATCAAGCATATCATAAATCCTTCTAGGCATAATAGAAACACTACTATCAAGATCACATAAAGCTTTGAAATCAAAGTCATTCACTTTCATATTAATGATGGGTTCCCAACCATCTTCTTTTTTAATACGAATAGAAGCTTTATGTTTCATATTTTCTTCTTTAATCTTTATGAGAGCATCAGTAATGTGTTTTGTAAAAGCCATGTTCATAGCACTAGCATTAGGACTTTTAGCAAGCTTTTGTAGGAACTTAATAACTTCAGAGATATTGCAACCATCAAGATCAAAATCAAATTTATCATCTAAAGTAGTGGAACTATTACTAGCCTCAACACTAGTGGTGGTAATAGTAGAAACACTAATGTTTCTAGCAATTTCATCTTCTCTTTCCCACTTAGCATGTAATTCAGCTAATAGTCTAACATTTTCATCAATTCTTACTTGTATAGCATTAGTAGCTGCAAAGGGATTCTCATTAGTTTCAGGTTTAGCAGCCATTTTATTCAAAGTAGATTGAGCTTTAGCCAAAGATGCTATATTTCTTTCAGCATTAGAGAGTTTTTCCTCAATAGTTTTATTGAAAGCAGTTTGCTTACTAATAAAGTCTTTAAGCATAACTTCAAGTTCAGAGGGAGCACTCTTATTATTGTTGTAAGAATTTCCATAAGCATTACCATTGTTGGGAGGATATGGCTTATGATTGTTGTTACCAAAATTGTTCCTATAAGCATTGTTACCATAAGCATTGTTGCCAAAATTGTTATTTCTTATGAAGTTCACATCAACTTGCTCTTCTTGAGCAACCAAAGAGGCTAAAGGAACATTATTTGGATCAATATGGGCTTTCCCATTAATGAGCATAGACATAATAATATCAATCTTATCACTCAAGGAGGAGGTTTCCTCAACAGAATTTACCTTCTTACCTTGTGGAGCTCTCTCAGTATGCCATTCAGAATAATTAACCATCATATTGTCCAAAAGTTTTGTTGCAGCACCCAAAGTGATGGTCATAAAGGTACCTCCAGTAGCAGAATCCAATAGGTTCCTTGAAGAATAGTTCAATCCTACATAAAAAGTTTGGATGATCATCCAAGCAGTCAGTCCATGAGTGGGACAATTCTTTACCAAAGATTTCATTCTTTCCCAAGCTTGAGCAACATGCTCATTATCAAGTTGTTTAAACTTCATTATTTCACTTCTCATGGATATAATCTTAGCAGGAGGATAGTATTTTCCAATAAAAGCATCTTTGCACTTAGTCCAAGAATCAATACTATTCCTAGTTAAGGAATTCAACCATTCTTTAGCTTTCCCTCTCAAAGAGAAAGGAAACAATTTCAGCTTAATAATATCACCATCTATATCCGTATGCTTTTGCATCTCACAAAGTTCAACAAAGTTATTTAGATGGGAAGCAGCAACTTCATTACCAATACCAGAAAATTGTTCTCTCATAACAAGATTGAGCAAAGCAGGTTTTATCTCAAAGAAAGTATTTTCAGCCACAGGTGGAGCAATAGGTGTGCTCATAAAATCATTGTTGTTGGTGCTAGTGAAGTCACACAACTTAGTGTTTTCAAGAGTAGTCATTTTTTTGGGTTTTCAAATAAAAAAGCAAACTAGTAAAACTAATTTTTTTGTGTTTTTTGAATAACAAAACAAGCAAACAAAGCAAAAAGAAACTAAGCAAAACAAAAATAACAAAGTAAAGAGATTGGTTATGAGGGACTCCCCTTGTGAAGATGTCCTTGACTCCCCGGCAACGGCGCCAGAAAAATGCTTGATGGCTCAATGCACGGCGCCTAGAAAAATGCTTGATGGCGGTGTTGATGTAGAGCTCGTTGGGAACCCCAAGAGGAAGGTATGATGAGCACAGCGGCAAGTTTCCCTCAGTTATCAAACCAAGGTTTAATCGAACCAGTAGGAGCAAGGAAACACCCGAAAGGTGTTACTAGCTGAGCCTTGGCAGGGCGCACTACCGGTGCTAGTAGCAACGTGGAGACCTTCACAACACAACCACAGAACTTTGTCCCCAACTTGCGATGAGGTTGTCAATCTCACTGTGTTTTGTGGAAAACAAAGGATTAAACGTATCGAATGGAAAGAAGTAAAAGTTTGCAGAAAGTAAACACAAAGAAGTAACAGTTTGTAGATTGAATGTAAAAGACAAGGACCAGGATCCATAGTTCACTAGAGGTGGCTCTCCTTAGATAGATAACATGCTGGGTGAACAAATTACAGCGAGGCAATTGACAAACACCGAGAAAGCAATACATGCATATACTAATCATTTTGACTCCTTTGAGACTTGATTGGGCATTACAACATAATACATAGACCGCTATCCAACTGCATCTATGACTAATAATCCACCTTTAGGTTATCATCCGAACCCCCTCCAGTATTAAGTTGCAAGCAACAGATTATTGCTTTACGAACTGCGTGTAAAGTAAACAATACGATTGTTCTATGAATAAAGGATTGTTGTTTTCTCCCTAGTAGCAACAGGACATCTAGTACCTTAGAGATTTCTGTCACTTCCCCAGATTACCAGAGGCATGAACCCACTATCGAGCATAAATACTAACTCTTGGAGTTGCTAGCATCTACTTGGCCAAGATAGCTACTAACAACGGAAAGCATGCAAGATCACAAATAACAAAGACATGATAGAAACAATAATCAATCTGAAATAGCATCTCAATATCCATCGGATCCCCGCAAACACAACATGCAGAATTACAAATAGATGATCTTGATCATGAACGGAGCTCACAAGATCTAAACATGAAAGCACAAAGGAGGAGAACCAACCATCTAGCTACTACATGGATCCGTAGTCCAAGGATGAACTACTCACGCATCACACGCATCACACCGGAGGCTTGCATGGTGATGAAGAAGGCCTCCGGGGTGAATTCCCCTATCCGGCAGGGTGCCGGGAAGAGCTTCAGATCCCTACCGATCTAGGGATGGAGATGATGGCGGCTACAGACTCTTTCATGGATTTTTGATCGGGCCCTTAGGGTTTTCGTCCCGAGGGAAATATATAGGCGGAAGGGGAGACCTAGGGGGTGCCAGGAGCGGCCACACCACCCCCTGGCACGGGCCAGGCCTGGCCGCACGGCCAGGTGGTGTGGTGGCCCCTGGCCCCTCTCCGTCTCGGATTCTGGCACTTGATGACATCCGGAAAAATAGGCACTTTGGCTTTTGTCCTGTGCAATTCCGAGAATATTCATTTTCTGACTTTCCTGGAACCAAAAATAGCAGAAAACAGGCAGCTGGCACTGTGGCTCTTGTTAATAGGTTAGTCCAAGAAATCATATGAAAAGTATTCCAAAGTTGGAACAAAACACAAGAAAGTGGATAAAACCAAGCATGGAACATAAAAAATTATAGATACATTTGCAATGTATCACCTATCTCCATCCATTGATTCAAACCCATTATAAAGTAAACTAGATTGGTCTTGTCAACTAAGGTAAAACAAACAAACAAAGTCTTTTAGATGTTTCCTTTTTATTACCTTTTAGCATTGCTTTCCGAATTTCTATTAAACCTAGGTCTTCTAAGGAAAAAGCTATTATACTACATCCATGCATCCGGATCGATGATATCAACCCCTTTTCTGGCGCTATTGTCAGGGAAGCAATTTTTCTATCCTGGCGAGGTCACTAGAGACCTTGCTTTTAGTTTTATTATTAGTTGCAGTTTAATTCTTGTTATTAGTTTACTTTCTTGTTATCTATTTGAAAACCCAAAAAATAGTTACTTGTTATTGGTTTTCATTACTTAAAAATTACCAAACAGATAAGAGCCATGGCTCAAAAGAGATTAGGGGAGTATGCTACTCCTACTGATGATTTTATTTGTGCACCCATCACTCATCCCGCAGTTGATGTGGAAACATATGAGATAAAGCCTAACCTTTTAAGTTTGGTTCAATAAAACCAATTTGCGGGATCATCCACTGAAGATTCGGGTTTGCACTTAAATACCTTTACTAAAATTTGTGACATGATGCGTATTAAGGATTTAGATCCAAATGCTGTTAAGCTAAGATTGTTTCCTTTCTCTCTTAGAGGAAAGTCTAAGGATTGGTTGCTAGCTCTACCAAATGGCACTATTAAATCTTGGAGGAATGTACTAATATATTTATGACTAAATTTTTTTCCCCAGCTAAGACTATGCAACTAAGATACAACATTACAAGCTTTAGGCAAGAAGACTATGAGCCACTAGCACTTGCGTGGGAAAGGATGAAAGAAGCCGTAATGAACTCCCTAGTCATGGGATGGAAGAGTGGCTTATATTACATTTGTTTTATAATGGTCTTAACCCAATGTCTAAGTCTATGCTAGATACTGCAGTAGGAGGAACGATCATGGGAAAGCAAGTGAGTTTTGCAAAGAAGTTACTTGATGATATGCAAAACAACCATGCTCAATGGCATGTTGAAAGAACCTCGAAGAGAGTAAGTTCAATTATCGAGGTAAATAATGAAGAGCTTACATCTAAGGTAGATGAGTTGCTTAGCTTAGTAAAGGGTAAAGATACCCAAGTTAATGTTATCACTACCGATGTTAATGATGTTAATTTTATAGCTCACACTCCTTTTAATCATGCATGGAAAAATAATTATGCTTCCAATGTTCAAAAATACCATGCTAATCCTGCAGGAGCTCCTTATAATAATTTTGATAATACTAATGGAGCAAATCATGGAAATCTCTCGTTTGAGAAAACCGTTAGAACATTTATACAAGCTCAAACCGAGCAAAATAATATGCTTATCAAAATTACGAAGAACCATGAAAGTAGTATAGAAAAATTATCTAACCAGGCCGTTGCAATTAGAAATGAGGTGCAGGCTCTATAGGAAAGAAAAAAGACCGTGTAGGCTCAGCTGGGTAAGTTAGCTGAGAGCCAAGCTCTCATACTAGCAAAATTTCCTGGAAAACCCGAGCCAAATCCGGTAGAAGACCTCAAGATGATGAGGGTGGTAACCAATGAATAAAAACTTGAAGAGCTGGATTATAGCAACACGCCAACACTGGAATATACCGTGGAAGATATATTGAACATGATCACCATTAAGAATCCAGGTATGGAACAAGGTAATGATGCTATGTACCAACAATTTATACAACAAGTAGCATCTAAGGTTAGTGATTCAGAGATGGAGTATAAAAGACTAGCTGATAAGCTTCCAGCTAAGTTAGATGATATATTTGAGCCCACTATTAAAATTAAGTTGGGAGTTAATGAGATATCCGCACTTTGTGATCTTGGTGCGAGCGTCTCAATAATTTCCACAAGCTTATTTGATAAATTAAACTTGGGGCCATTTGTTACGACTGAATTGAGACTCCATCTAGCTGATTCTACTTATAAACAAGTTGTTGGGATCAAAGAAAATATAGTTGTTGGAATTAAAGGTAGTCCCGCTCTTATTGATCTTGTTATTGTGGGCATGCCTGAAGATTCCATAGAACCTATAATTCTAGGCAAGCCATTCCTAAGAACTATTAAAGCTTTGATTAATTTACATGAAGGGAACATGAGAATAGGGCTACCATCTACAGATCCTTTTGTATTCCACTTCCATAGGAAGAAGAAGGCCAAGCCTAATGATGATGATGGTGTAATTACTTTGAAAGCCAACTACTTTTGAGTGGGTGTTCCACTTCACAAACCTAAGTGATTGCCATCGAAGTCAAGCTAATTAACCTTAACTAGAAGCGCTTCATGGGAGGCAACCCATGTGAAATAAATTTTTCTTTATGTATTAGTTGTGTTAGTTTTGTTTTTGTTCTATTTTTGTTTTTAATAAAGAGTGTTCAAGAAGACCTATGGAGAGAGGAGAAGAAATAAGGTAATCCTCTATATTTTATTCTACTAACATATGGCCTAAGAAGTATTGTTGGATATTTACTTAGTCTTTTTGTTGTTATTTTGTCCTTTGATAAGATGTGCAAATGCACATGCAGCTACTAATCAAATTCTTTAAATTTTGCAGCTCACGGTGTTCTTAACAACCACTGGTATGGCTGGAGTGGACCGTACCGCGCGCCCGTACCATACCCTTGAGTACCGAACCGATAACGGCCAGCAGTACGGGCACACGCGACCGTACCACGTGCCAGTACCGAGTGCACCGCCTGGGAGCAGCCGTCGCCCCAAAGGTAAGTCACTCAGTACGGGCGGGCTCCGGCCGTACCGCCCGCCCGTACCACATCCACGGCCGCCATAAACATAATGAGGAGGTAACCTAAAAATCCCCAAAATCAATCTTTCTCTTTCTTCTTCCTCCAAACTCCAAACAACCTCGATTGGATCTTCAAATTTACTTAATATTTGTTCGATTCTTTGCACTCATTCGATCTAAGGTATGATTCTCCTTTGATCCGCAACTTATTTGTGCAACAACTTCACTCAATCTTTCATCATTGTCAATCTTGACTTAGGTCTTGTTCTGGATTCAATATTCATATTAAGCATGCTTAACATAGTTTTAGAGGAGTTTATTTTGTAGTTAGCATAGAGAATCACTTATTCTATGTTTCTATTTGGCTAAAAAATAGCAATCTTTATTTACTTTGTCTTATTTTTTTATTAGATGAACACGAGGAGCCGTACATGTGAGATGGCTGCGGAGTCCTCCGTGCCACCCGTTGATACGTTTACCCCTGAGTCACTTGGTATTGAGTTCACCGAGGAGTTCCAGCTGAATCATTTTAATCATCTCAAGCTTCGAGAAATCAAGTCCACCAAGTGGACATGTCCTTATATCCTGAACCAACTTGGCATTCGTGTTGATTTCGATTTGCTTTGCAACAATGTTGGTTTGTATGATTTTATCTTTCAGGATGTTGCCACGTATCGCCACTTGACACTTGAGTTCTTTAGCACCTTGACACACACGGTGGATCCTTACGGTTGTACTAAGGAACAAAGGCCTGGAGTTGATTGCATCAAATTCCGCCTTATGAACTGTGAGTACACTTTGACACTTAGCCAATGGGCTCAATATTTTGGGTTTGCCAACAACACCACTGATGTACGCGCAAATACTTTTGTTTTAGATCCTTCCCCTTCACAGTACTTTAATTTGATGAGAATTCTTGGAAACATACCCAAGGGGAACCAAATTGATCATCCTGCTATTCGATATTTATTATATGTGATTGCTAACACTCTACAGGCATGTGGTGAGTTTACTAGAGTTAATGAGGAGGACATGTTGATCTTCACAAAAGATGCTCTTATCAATTGTAACTTAACGCCAAATTTGCGCGCTCTTCTCGTGTTTTACCTTAAGCATCAGGCTCTTTAATCTCGAGGACCCATATGCGGAGGAGGAGTTGTGATCGTTCTTGCACGCGCACTTCGCATCAACCTAGGTAACATCCAACCGTTGACTGGAAGTCACCATCTCGGTCTTTCTACTCTAAGAGCATGTGGTATGATTTCTTAAAATCATGGTAGATATTTATCCAATATACCTGGAGCGGATCACTTGATCCCAACTCATTTGACTAACTGTTTATTCTCTATCGAGGATGGACGTTTGCGTTTTAACGTGCAGGTTGAAGCTAATCTACCCCCAACAAGAAATAGCCATGGGAGGAGGAGAAGATGAAGAAGTAGAATAAGGAGGACCCGAAGAATATGAGAAGCCACCAAACTACTACACCACCTATGAAGACATTTATGCACACGAAGGAAATATTCAAAACATGAACAACCTCTCCATCAACCTTTGAGATGCTACTGCAAGCCTCTCCACCCAGTTCCATGATTGGAGCAACCAATGGAATGTGGGAGATTATCCACCGCCACCACAATGAGCAACAAAAGGGCTTGCAAAAAACTGAGCTTGGGGATGTGTTCCCCCGGAAAATTTATTTGTGTAATAACGAGGTTGTACTCTAGCTCCTTGGGAGCTTTGAAACACTCATGTTGGCTTGTTCCAACACTTTTTCCTTTGATTTTTCATTGCTTTCATTTTAGTTTGTTTTTATTTTCATTTGTTTTCCTTTTCTTAAACCCTTACTTGGTCGCAAGTTCTTTCCTATTATTTACTCCCTATCCTCAAAAATATAAAAGATTTTTCCGTTTTTCCTTTGTTCATAAATGTGGATTCACACTTTGCCTCTTTGCTTTAATATCATTGTGAGAGTAATCGTGTTTGAGTTTTGAAGGAACACATCCCTATAAGGAAGAGGATCATGAAGTCACTTATGAGAGGTATGTCCTATGTCTCCCGCTTATGAAGTTTGAGTTGTTTATCTTAGTTGGTTGATTTGCTAAGATGTCATGCTAGTGGGAAGTAATTTAATATGGTTGGAGTAAGGCTTTTTATTAGTATGATGATTAGTTGTTGAAGCTCTTGCTCTAGTTCTTTTAGTTAACCGAGTCTTGCCTTGGAAATAATATTGCCAAACACGTACAATTAGAAAAGTATGAAATTTACGACTTGTTTGATGAATGATTGTCTTGAGAGTATACCCTTGATGATACTTAACCCCATAGATATTTTGATAGTCTTGACGACACTCATGAAAGGAATTGTTAGATTGAAATAAAGTCTAGTGGTAATTGTGGTGCATGCCAAAGCTAACCTTGTGGATCAAACCGCGGTACTAGCTCAAAAAAATAGAAAGAAGTGAGACAACTTTGTTCTATGTCTCTAATGCACACCTTTGGGAAGCCAACAACTCCGCTAGCTTTTTAACGATCTATGGTATAACCCTGAATTTTGGCTATGAGTTGATGACATGAGTGGCATACGTGTCAATATATGGGCAAAAGTATTAGTACTCTCAAAGGTTGTGCAAACACTTGCAAAAGAAACATTCAGTGATCCTTGAAAAAGATCAAAGAAAGAAGAAATATATCTATGAGGATCCACATAGCAAGTCGTTGGCATGGTCTCAGTACTACTTTATGAATTTTTCTTGAAATACAATGATTGGATTAGAAGTGTTTTTGATAGACTTGATTTATTGAAGTGGGTGTAAATAAGACACTTCATTGTTATACTACTTGGGACATTAAACTCTCTTACTCAATTATGCTATTTAAACATCCTAGTGTTCCTTGGCAAGCTGAGAGTTAATTAGAAGAATTGGATTGATTGCTACACTTCTAGTTACTTATACTTATATTAAACTTTACTTTGATTGTCTTGACTTACCAAAGCTTGTATAGTAATCTTGTCATCTCTCTAACTTTGATAAGCCTCGCAAATGAATGAAGTGTTGAGCACATAGGACTATCAACTGTAAGTGAACTCTTATTCTCGTTGTTTCAAGTTTAAATGGTGAATTCCTTATAGTTCTTTTAGTTCTTCTTGCTCAAGGGCGATCAAGGTTTGAGCTTTGGGGAAGTTCACTACAAGAAAAGTTGGCTTTTATAATGGATGATTTTCGTGGTTGAAGGCCCATTTTTCGTGGCCAAAGAGTCTTGCGCGACGGATGGCCTTCGTGGTAAAAGCCCCATAACAAATGAATTAACCATGGTTTTTTTTTCGACCGTGGCGGATCGCACCCTTCAGCCACGAAAACTTGTTCCATAGTAGATCTATTCGCTAGCCACGCTGACGGCTGACGTCATGCAAACTGCCACGTGGCAGCCGCCGTTAGCGGCCGGTTACCGCTGTTAATGGTCATTGAAACCGTGGCAGAAGTCAGGCCCAGCCAAGGCCTGCTAAATACTAGCTAGGCCAGCCCATCAGGGAGCCCAATAAGAAGATGACCCATTACTGTTTTGTCCTGCACTGTTTGAAATGGGCCCAAAAATGCAGCCAGCAGCGGCCCGTGAACTTTCAGGCCCGATTCTATTTCGGCCTACAGAAGGCCCATGTTAGTCCAACACTGTGCTGCCACTTGAGGCCTGCACAAATCTGGCTCGGCACTGTTCAGGCCTGTTGCTAATCTAGCCTTTTACTGTCTAGTCCTGTTACTGTTCCAGCCTTTTAGGAATTTCAACCCGTTACTTTTTAGGCCCTTTAGTGTTTGGGCTTTTGCCTGTTCAGGACAGCACTGTTTGGCTTATTACTGTATTGGCATGCCACCGTACTAGCCTTTTGTTGTTGATACCTTTTACGGTTCTGGCCTTTCACTTTTCCGGCTTTTTCTTTGCTATGGCCTTTTACTATTCTGGCTTTTTACTTTTGTGGCCTCTTACTGTTCTGGCCCTTTGCTGTTCTGGCCTCTTATTATTCTGGCCTTTTACTGTTCTGGCATTTTACTGCTACGACCTTTTACTATTCTGTCCTTTTACTGTACTGGCCTTTTATTGTACTGGCCATTTACTATTCTGGCCTTCTACTGTTCTGGCCTTCTACTGTTCTGGTCGTTTTGGGCCATTCATGCACATGTTGTTTCAACGTTCGGCATGCTACTACTTCGTCCTGTTACTGTTTAAGACTTTTTTGCTAGCGCTTACTTTTCGCAGAACAGGTGAATATCAAGACATCAATTAATAAACACACAGAAATTAAAATTACTTGTTACACAACAATAAAAGTTTGTTACAATAGGTTATACAACAAGATCGTAATTCTGACAGATTACAACGTGTTAGTACCATCAATAAGAGATTGGTACATGGCAATTTGCTTCACTGTATCATTTGTCCTCTTCTTCAACATTTCAGCTATGGATCTAAGAGCAGCTACACCCTTTCGTTCTGCATGCAATACAACATTTATATATTTATCACCTGCAGGAGTTGTTGTAGGTGGACTGTTAAGTAAGTTGTTTGCTTCGGAAATGCAACGGGAGGATGAATGGGACGAGGGATCACAACTTTCGGTCCTGCCTTCCAAGGTCTCCTGTTGGGTTTTAACTACAGTCTGCTAAAATATGGTGAAACAGGTTAAAACAAACAACAAGGGAAACAAGTAGTATTATATAAAGTAGAGATCATTTAAAGTAAGTATGAACTTACAATAGCACGTTCAGGCTGACAGTAGCTCCTTCTCGAGCGGGTGTGACTCCTGGTCAATCTGCTAGAAGAATTTGAGCAGAGTAGTTGGAACTCTGGTCCTTGTACTCCATTGTCATTTCTCTGCATGACATTTTAAACCAAGTTGGTTGGTTTGGAAGGATGAAAACTCTTAAAAACCACCAAAAACATAGCATTAAAAATTACCAGATATATGTTTCAAACTAGATAGCTGGTTTAGAAGGATGAAAGCAGGTGAAAACACCAACATATAGCATTAAAAATGACCAGATATATCATCCAAACTAGATGGACATTTTCCGAATTAAGCATTCGCACATATATTCACAATTAAACATAAATGCAAATGCCATGGCAAGTTCTTAGGTAGAATGACTTATTAACTTATTAGGCATGCAGGTTATACAAATAATTAACATGACAAGAAACTGTCCTAAGTAACACAAGGAAACCTCACGACTCAGCCTTGTTGGGCGTCAGATTGTCAGTGATGGATCCTCTATGAGCTGTTTGCATGACCGTGCGAGCGCTCGGAAAGAATAGAATCTATGAGTACGTGTTGGAGGATTAAACCTATAACGTGAGAATAAAGAAAGGGAATAAAAACGAGAAGCTAATGATGTGGATAGGACCTACAAGATGAAGGGTGCAAACGAAATGGCAATAGAATCCAGGATATTGAGAAGCATCCTAACGATTTCGTAGCTTACGAGTACCAAAAATATAGCAAACGTGCAAGAGAAATTACCACTGCGCTGCGAGGATGGGTAGGACGGGCAAGTGGGCAGCAGGGGCGGTGGCTCGGCACTTTAGGGTCAGCAATGAATGATTCAGTGAAGTGGCCCTGGTAGGGTAGACAACGGCATTGGCGAAGTAGATCCATTGCTACGAGAGAGTTGGTGAAATAGTTCTGGTGAAGAGCGCCTATAGTGGAAGAGAGGTCCGGCGGTGAAGCAGCTAGAGGAAGGTCAAGGATGGAGGGGTGTGGGCAAGGAAGAGACGATGGGGGGATATAGGTGGGATGACGCACATTTATGACCTATACCCCTCTATATTTATGACCTATACCCCTCTATTATTGCAGTACTCCCACGGTCCTTGTATCCAGAGCAGGGATAGAAGAGGAATTTTGCATTTGCAAAAAACGGGGCGGGATATTTGAATAGATGCGCGGGATATTTGAATAGATGTGCGCGGGATGTTTCAGCGCCATGCGGAAATTTTGAGGTTGAAGCTTCCTACGTACGCTACTCCGACACGGCCACTCTCACGTGTTGGCCCCGTCTAGACCCACATGATAGTGACAGTATGCTTACCAACATATAAATGAGTTTTCACACATTTGCCGAAATCGATAAACAATATATTTTGAAGGCTTTCATACAATACGAAAGGTCACGACCATATCTCTATTATAGTTATAATAGCGTGTCCATATCGGGTAGATAGTTGCATCTTGGCATTTCAAAAGAAGATTCTAGATTTGATGGACAATGCCCAACTTTCATGAATTTCCAAACTTTCTAGCTAAATCTATGCAATAAAATGACTTTTTGACAATCTGAAGTAAATATGTCTAATTTCGAACTAGAAAGTGTGTGATATACCTTGCTCTTGACTTTTTAAAATAATTCAAAGATATCAAGTAGTCAAATATTGGAGAACCACCGAGAGTTTCACAAAATTCAACTTTTTGATATGAATGGTAATGACACCTAATTTCGACCATTTTAAAAAAATACAAAGAAACAAAATATAAAAAGAAATGCATCCATTTTTTCTCTCTTCGTGTCTCACTATGTGCACTAGGTAGTTTCCATGGAAAAATATAATCTAGAAATTTGATAACTTCTGAGAAAAAAATGTATCACAATATATGGAGTACCATGTAAGAATATGCATGGCTTTCAAACCAGATGATCAAGGTCATGGCCATATCTTTTATATAGTTTATAATAACCTATCCATATTTGTTATGGTGTGTATTGGCATTTAAAAAATTATTTACAAAGGAAGCTTCCGAATTGGAAGTTATTTCAATTTTCTAAGGCACAACAATGGCTTTAGTCATGAAGCTACTACAAAACATGGCTTAAAATCCCACTGCTCCGGTTTTCACTCAAAGTATATATAGCCTAGGGTTAAGTTTAGGGTTCGGGGTTTTATTTTGGGTTGAGGTTTAAGGGTTCATGGTCTATGGTTTAGGATTTTAGGGTTTAGGCTTTTAGGGTTTAGTGGTTTAGGGTTCATGATTTAGGGTTTAGGGTTGTTCAGGGTTTTAGGGTTTATGATTGTTTAGGTTTTAGGGTTTAGGGAATTTTCAATAATAATGTTCAAGCTTTATATATATGGTTATATTCATGGAATAGAATGGCGTTATATCAAAATTTGTTCAAGTATTTCAAAATTTGATCTATAAGTGCATTATATCTCCTTGGTAAGGGTTTAGGATTCTAGGGTTAGGAAGTTAGGGTTCTAGGGTTAGGAGGTTATTAGGGTTTACGGTTAAGGGTTTTTGATTTTCAATAATGTTCAAGCTTTATGCTTATATTCATGTAATAGAATGGAGTTACCACAACTTAATGAAAGTATCTCAAATTTTGATCTATAAGTGCACGGTACCTGCTGGTTTAGGGTTTATGGGTCGATGATTTAGGGTTTTACGGTTTAGGTTTTATGGGTTGTTTAGGGTTTAGGGATTAGCGATTTTTCAGTAATGCTCAAAGATTTATGCTTATATTCGTCGAATAGAATGGCATTACCTGCTTTAATGAAAGTATCACAAATGTTGATCTATAAGTGCATGATACCTGCTTGGTTAGGGTTTTATAGTTTAGGTGTTATGGTTGTATAGGGTTTAGAGTTTAGCAAATTTAGAATAATGCTCAAGCTTTATTGTTATATTCGTCGAATAGAATGACGTTACCTAATTTATTGAAAGTATCTAAAATTTTGATCTATAAAGTGCATGATACCTACTTGGTTAGTGTTTATGGGTTGAGGGTTTGGGGTTTTAGGGTTTAGGTTTTAGGGGTTGTTTAGGGTTTAGGGTTTAGGGAATTTTCGATAATGCTCAATATTTATGCTTATATTCGTCGAATAAAATGCGTTACCAAACAAATTTTGATCTATAAGTGCATGCTACGTGCTTGGTAAGGGTTTAGGGTTTCGGGTTTTAGGGTTTTGGGTTTTAGGAATTTTCAATAATGTTCAAGTTGCTTTATGCTTATATTCGTGGAGTAGAATGGCATTACATCAATTTATTGGAAGTGTCTCAAATTTTGATGTATAAGTGCATGATTCCTGCTTTGGTTAGGGTTTATGGGTCGAGGGTTTAGGGTTATAGGTTTTCACGGTTTAGTTTTATGGGTTGTTTAGGGTTTAGGGTTTTGCGAATTTTCAATACTACTCAAGATTTATGCTTATACTCGTAGAACATAATGGGTGTTAGCTGATTTAATGAAAGTATCTCAAATTTTGATCAATGTGTGCATGACACCTGCTTGGTTAGGGTTTATGGCTGAGGGTTTAGGGCTTTAGGGTTTAGGGTTTAAGTTTTAGGGGTTGTTTAGGGTTTAGGGATTTTTTTATATTACTCAGGATTTATGCTTATATTCGTCAAATAGAATGGCGTTACCCAATTTAATGAAATTATCTTAAATTTTGATCTATAAGTGCATGCTACGTGCTTGGTTAGGGTTTAGGGTATAGGGTTTAGGGGTTTAGGATTTGGGATTTAGGGGTTTCGGTTTTCGGGAATTTTCAATAATGCTCAAGCTTTATGCTTATATTCATGGAATAGAATGGTGTGACCCAATTTAACGAAAGTATCTCAATTTTTGATCGATAGTTGCACGATACCTGCTTGGTCAGGGTTTAGGGGTTTAGATTTATGGTTTAGGATTCCGTGAATTCTCAATAATATTTTCAAACTTTATGGTTATATATATTTGTGAAACAGAATGGTGTTACCAAAATTTAATGAAAGTATCTCCAAAATTGATCTACAAGTTGATGATACCCTGCTTGGTCATATTTTTTGTTAAATAAAATTGAAGGTACCAAAGTACTAAAACAAGGGAGAAATATGAAGAGTTCCTTGAGATTTAGGCGTTGTTTGGTTGGGCTCTAATTCTGACTTTTGATTTTTGGCTTATAAAGCTACGAACGTGTTTTTGACTTTGTTTTTTAGCTTTTACTCTGACATAGTGGAATGATAGTATAAACCAGGTTGGATGATTTTAATGATTTTATCTCGGTTTAGCGAAAAATGTTCGAATTTTGAAGAACAAGCGATGGGAATCTCTACTTCCCCTAATTCTGGCTCACTGACATGTGGGTCACTTGCATAGTGGGTCCAAAAAGTCAGTGTAGGTCGGAGTGGGCGGGCACGTTAATATTGAAGAAGGGCTGGAAACGTGGATGGGGTGATGCACTTGGGAGAACGCAAATTTACCACCTATATCCCTCTATTATTGCAGTGCTCCCACGGATTCTTGTTTCCGGAGCAGGGATAGAAGAGGAATTTTGTATTCTAGAAAGAGGTGAAGCATGTTTGAATGGATGCACAGGATATTTTAATGGATGGGTGCGATCTTTGGGCGCCATACAAAATTTTGAGGTCGAAGCTTCTAGCATACGCTACTCTGGCGTGGGGCCTCTTAGACATGCTGTCACCATCTAAGCCCACACGCCAGCAAGAGTTGCTTCCCAGCACTTAAACGAGTTTCTAGGCATTTGTTGAAATTTTCAAACAATTTAAGGCTTTCAAGAAGATGACCATCGTCCAAAAAAAGGTGACCAAGGTCATGGAAATAGTTTATGATGACGTGTTCGTATTTGCTAGATCAGTGCATCTTTGCAAATCAACCAATATGTCTGCTTCCAAATTTGAAATTTGTTTTCGAATTTCCAAGTAACAACAATGTGTTTTGTTGTGAAGCAACTACAAAGATGATGGCTCAAAATGCCACCGCCCCCTTTTTTCACACAATGTATAACGCCCTTTTAATCTTCCAGACTAAATTTGTGCAATAAAATATTTTTTGGGGATGGATGTTTGAATGGATGGGCGGGATGTTTGAATGGGTGGGCGGGATGTTTCGACGCTCTGCCGAAATTTTGAAGTTGAAGCTTCTAAGGTATGCTACTCCCACTTGGGATGTTGTCCCCATCAGATAGACCCACAGGAATGTATGCTTTCTATCATTTAATGAGTTTATAAACATCTACCGAAATTAATGAATATTAATTCAAGGCTTTCAAACAAGAGGAGCAAGGTCACAGCCATAGTTTATGTACCTTTTTCATGTTTTGTACTACTCCGTACATTGAAGCATCTTCGCCAACCAAGCTTACAAACCCGTCCATATTTGGTAGATCGGTGCATCTTGGCATTTCAAGCAATTGTTTACAAAGGAGATTCCAGATTTGATGGATAATGCCCTACTTTCATGAGTTTCCAAGCTTCCTAGCTAAAGATGCTGAAATTAAATAACTTTTTGATGATTGAAAGTAAGTATGTCCATTTACAAACTACAAAGTGTGTGATATAGCTTGCTCTTGACTTTTTGAAAATAGTTTAAAGGTACCGAATTAGTCAAATATTGGAGAACCACCAAGAGTTTTGCAAGATTTCATTTTTTGATATGAGTAGTAATGACACCAAATTTGGGCTAGTCTTTTTTTAAAATAAAGAAACAAAATATAAAATGAAATACAACCATTCGTTTCTCCATTAGTGTATCACTGTGTGCATTGGCTAATTTCCATGAAAATATATAAAATTTGATAACTCTTGAAAAACTCGTTTCACAATATGGCATACCATGTTTGAACATTCATGGCTTTCAAAAACTAGATGACCAATGTCAAGGCCATATGTGTTACCATACTTTATGATAATGTAACCATGTTTGGTAGATTGGTGCATATTGGTATTTCAACATTGTTTAGAAAAAGAGCTTCCATATTTGGAGTTATTTTAAAAGCTCTAATCAATAATAATGGCTTTAATTTTGTCATACGATATATGGCGTACCATGTATGAATTTGCATGGCTTTCAAACCAGGTGACCAAGTTCATGGACATACCTTTGCTATAGTTTATAACAACATGTTTGTATTTGGTAGATTGGTCCGTATTATTGGCATTTAAAATATTATTTACAAAGGAATCTTCTGAATTTGAAGTTATTTTCAATTTTTCAAGCGACGACAATGGCTTTTGTCATGAAGAAACTACAAATAAGTATGGATCAAAATCCCATTGCCCTAGTTTCCACACAGGATAAATATAGCCTAGGGTTTAGGGTTCGTGTTTTTTGGGTTGAGGGTTTAGGGTTTATGGTATATGATTTAGGATTTTAGGGTTTAGGGCTTAGGAGTTTAAGGTTGGTATTTAGGGTTTAGGGTTTTAGGGTTTTCTAGGTTTTAGGGTTTAAGAATTATCAATAATAATGTTTAAGCTTTTATATATATATATATGCTTATATATATTCGTGGAATACACTTGTGTTATCGCAATTTAATGAAAGTATCTCGGATTTTGATCTATAAGTGCATCATACCTGCTTCATAAGGGGTTGAGGGGATGAGGGTTTAGGGTTTATGGTTTTGGGGGTTTAGGTGTTTAGGGTTTAGGTGTTTAGGGTTTAGTTTTTTTGGGAATTTTCGATAATGTTCAAGCTGCTTTATATATGCTTATATTCATGGAATTGAATGGCGTTAGTACAATTTGAGGAAAGTTTATCTGAAATTTTGATCTACAAGTGCATGTGATACCTCATTTGCCAATGTCGTTTAGGCGGGGTTGAGGGTTTAGGGTTTTAGGGTTTAGGGTTTAGGGTTTAGGGCATTTTCAATAATGTTCAAACTTTATTGTTATATTCGTGGAATAGAATGGCGTTACGGCAATTTAATGAAAGATCGAATCTCAGATTTTGATCTATAAGTCCATGGTACCTGCTTGGTTAGGGTTTATATGGGTCGAAGGTTTAGGGTTTTACGGTTTTACGATTTAGGTTTTATGGACTGAATAGGGTTTAGGGGGTTTATCGAATTTTCAATAATACTCAAGCTTTATGCTTATATTCGTAGAATAGAATATGACGTTACCTAACTCATTGAAAGTATCTCAAAATTTGATCTATAAGTGCATGATACCTGATTGGTTAGGGTTTATGGGTTGAGGGTTTGGGGTTTTAGGTTTAGGTTTTATTAGGGGTTGTTTAGGATATTTTCGATAATCCTCAACATTTATGCTTATATTCATCGAATAGAATGGAGTTACTAATTTAATGAAAATATATCAATTTTTGATCAATAAGTGCATGCTACGTGTGGGGTTGAGGGTTTAGGGTTTTAGGGTTTAGGTTTCCAATAATTTTCAAACTTTATTGTTATATTCGTGGAATAGAATGGCGTTACCGCAATTTAATGAAAGATCGAATCTCAGATTTTGATCTATAAGTCCATGGTACCTGCTTGGTTAGGGTTCATATGGGTCGAGGGTTTAGGGTTATAGGGTTTTACGGTTTAGGTTTTATGGATTGAATAGGGTTTAGGGGGTTTATCGAATTTTCAATAATACTCAAGCTTTATGCTTATATTCGTCGAATAGAATATGACGTTACCTAACTCATTGAAAGTATCTCCAAATTTGATCTATAAGTGCATGATACCTGATTGGTTAGGGTTTATGGGTTGAGGGTTTAGGGTTTTAGGTTTAGGTTTTATTAGGGGTTGTTTAGGGTTTAGGGTATTTTCGATAATGCTCAAGATTTATGCTTATATTCATCGAATAGAATGGAGTTACCAGTTTAATGAAAATATATCAATTTTTGATCGATAAGTGCATGCTACGTGTTTGGTAAGGATTTAGGGTTTAGTGTTTAGATTTTAGGGTTTCGGGAATTTTAAATAATGTTCAAGCTTTATGCTTATATTTGTGGAATAGAATGGCGTTACCGCAATTTAATGAAAGTATATCAAATTTTGATATAGAAGTGCATGGTACCTGCTTGGTTAAGGTTTATGGGTCGAGGGTTTAGGGTTTGACAGTTTAGTTTTATGGGTTGTTTTCGGTTTAGGGTTCAGAGAATTTTTGGTAATGCTCAGGATTTATGCTTATATTCATCTAATAGAATGGTGTTACCTGATTTAATGAAAGTATCTCACACTCTGATCTGTCAGTGCCTGACACACCTGCTTGGTTAGGGTTTTTGGGCTGAGGGTTTTAGGGTTTAGGGTTTAGGAAATTTTCGATAATGCTCAGGATTTATTCTTATATTCGTCAAATAGAATGGCGTTACCCAATTTAACGAACGTATCTCAAATTTTGATCTATAAGTGCATGCTATGTGCGTGGTCAGGTTTTGGGGTACAGGGGTTTAGGGTTTATTTGGGTTTTAGGGGTTTAGCTAGGGATTAGGTTTTCGGGAATTTTCAATAATGTTCAAGCTTTATTCTTATATTCGTGGAATAGAATGGTGTTACCCAATTTAATGAAAGTATCTCAATTTTGGATCTATAGTTGCACGATACCTGCTTGGTTAGGGTTTAGGGGTTTAGATTTTATGGTTTAGGATTCCATGAATTCTCAATAATATTTTCAAACTTTATGGTTATATATATTCGTGGAATAGAATGGCGTTACCGCAATTTAATGAAAGTATGTCAAAAATTGATCTACAAGTTGATGATATCCTGGTTGGTCATATTTTTGTTAAATAAAATTGAAGGTACCCAAGTACTTAAACAAGGGAGAAACAGGAAGAGTTCCTTGAGATTTAGGCGCTGTTTGGTTGGGCTCTAATTTTGGCTTTTGATTTTTGGCTTATAAAGCTACGAACATGTTTTTGGCTTTGTTTTTCTAGCTTTTACTCTGACATAGTGGAATGATAGTATAAGGCAGGTTGGATGATTTTAACGATTTTATCTCGGTTTAGCGAAAAATGTTCGAATTTTGAAGAACAAGCGATGGGAATCTCTACTCCCGTAATTCTGGCTCACTGACATGTGGGTCACTTGCATAGTGGGTCCAAAAAGTCAGTGTAGGTCGGAGTGGGCGGGCACGTTAATATTGAAGAAGGGCTAGGAAACATGGATGGGGTGATGCACTTGGGAGAATGCAAATTTACCACATATATCCCTCTGTTATTGCAGTGCTCCCTCAGATTCTTGTTTCCGGAGCAGGGATAAAAGAGGAATTTTGCATTCTAGAAAGAGGTGAAGCATGTTTGAATGGATGCACGGGATATTTTAATGGATGGGTGCGATGTTTGGGCACCATACCAAATTTTGAGGTCCAAGCTTCTAGCATACGCTACTCCGACGTGGGGCCTCTCAGACGCGTTGTCACCGTCTAGGCCCACACACCAGCGAGAGTTGCTTCCTAGCATTTAAATGAGTTTCTAGGCATTTGCTGAAATTTTTGAACAATTTAAGGCTTTCAAGAAGATGACCATCGTCCAAAAAAAGGTGACCAAGGTCATGGAAATAGTTTATGATGACGTGTCTGTATTTGGTAGATCGGTGCATCTTTGCAAATCAACCAATATGTGTGCTTCCAAGTTTGAAGTTTGTTTTTGAATATCCAAGTAACAACAATGTGTTTTGTTGTGAAGCAAGAGACTACAAAGATGATGGCTCAAAATGCCACCGCCCCCTTTTTCACACAATGTATAACGCCTTTTTAAGCTTCCAGGCTAAATTTGTGCAATAAAATAATTTTTGGGGCTGGATGTTTGAATAGATGGGCGGGATGTTTGAATGGGTGGGCAGGATATTTCGGCGCTCTGCCGAAATTTTGAAGTTGAAGCTTCTAAAGTACTCTACTCCCACTTGGGATGTTATCCCCGTCAAATAGACCCACAGGCTTGTATGCTTTCCAGCATTTAATGAGTTTATAGACATCTGCCGAAATTAATGAACATTAATTCAAGGCTTTCAAACAAAAGGAGCAAGGTCACAGCCATAATTTATGTACCTTTTTCATGTTTTGTACTACTCCGTACATTGAAGCATCTTCACCAACCAAGCTTACAAACCTATCCATATTTGGTAGATCGGTGCATCTTGGCATTTGAAGCAATTGTTTACAAAGGAGATTCCAGATTTGATGGATACTACCATACTTTCATGAGTTTCCAAGCTTCCTAGCTGAAGATGCTGAAATTAAGTAACTTTTTGACATAAAGCCATTCGTTCGCAAAGTGCAATGCTATGTGCATTAGTTTCCATGGTAAGACATAAACTTGTATTTTGACAAGTTTCTGATCAATTTTGATCTATGGTGACTGGCAGGTGGGCCACGTATATGTTGGTGCCCAAAGCAGGGTAGGTCAGAATTTCCAAAGTTATCCCTCCGGACCCCTTCGCGTTGTGTATTAACTTCCACCCTCCGCCGCCTAGGCCTCACCCCTTCCCCACAAAAGAGACGCGCTTAAGGCCGCTCCTCATTGATACATTGCAAATGTATCTATAATTTTTGATGTTCCATGCTTGGTTTTATCCACTTTCTTGTGTTTTGTTCCAACTTTGGAGTACTTTTCATATGATTACTTGGACTAACCTACTAACAAGAGCCACAGTGCCAGCTGCCTGTTTTCTGCTGTTTTGGTTCCAGGAAAGTCAGAAAATGAATATTCTCGGAATTGGACGGGACAAAAGCCAAAGTGCCTATTTTTCCAGAAGTCATCAAGTGCCAGAATACGAGACGGAGAAGGGCCAGGGAGCCACCACACCACCTGGCCGCGCGGACAGGCCTGGCCCGTGCCAGGGGGTGTGTGGCCGCTCCCGGCACCCCCTCGGCCTCAATCAAGTCTCAAAGGAGTCAAGGTGACTAGTATATGCATGTATTGCTTTCTCGGTGTTTGTCAATTGCCCCGCTGTAATTTGTTCACCCAGCATGTTATCTATCTAAGGAGAGCCACCTCTAGTGAACTATGGATCCGGTCTTTTTTCTTTACATACAATCTACAACTGTTTACTTATTTGTGTTTACTTTCTGCAAACTTTTACTTCTTTCCATTCGATACGTTTAATCCTTTGTTTTCTGCAAAACACGGTGAGATTGACAACCTCATCGCAAGTTAGGGACAAAGTTCTGTGGTTGTGTTGTGCGGGTCTCCACGTTGCTACTAGCACCGGTAGTGCGCCCTGCCAAAGCTCAGCTAGTAACACCTTTGGGGTGTTTCCTTGCTCCTACTGGTTCGATTAAACCTTGGTTTCATAACTGAGGGAAACTTGCTGATGTGCTCATCATACCTTCCTCTTGGGGTTCCCAACGAGCTCTACATCAACACCGCCATCAAGCATTTTTCTGGGTGCCATGCATTGAGCCATCAAGCGATTTTCTGGCACCGTTGCCGAGGAGTCAAGGACATCTTCACAATGGGAGTCCCTCATAGTCAATCTCTTTACTTTGTTGTTTTTGTTTTGCTTAGTTTCTTTTTGCTTTGTTTGCTTGTTTTGTTTATCAAAAACACAAAAAAATTGTTTTATAAGTTTGCTTTCTTATTTGAAAACCCAAAAAAATGACTACCCTTGAAAACACTAAGTTGTGTGACTTCACTAGCACCAACAACAATGATTTTATGAGCACACCTATTGCTCCACCTGTGGCTGAAAATACTTTCTTTGAGATAAAACCTGCTTTGTTGAATCTTGTTATGAGAGAACAATTTTCTGGTATTGGTAATGAAGATGCTACTTCCCATCTAAATAACTTTGTTGAACTTTGTGAGATGCAAAAGCATAGGGATATTGATGGTGATATTATTAAGCTGAAATTGTTTCCTTTCTCTTTGAGAGAAAAAGCTAAAGAATGGTTGAATTCCTTAACTAGGAATAGTATTGATTCTTGGACTAAATGCAAAGATGCTTTTATTGGAAAGTACTATCCTCCTGCTAAGATTATATCCATGAGAAGTGAAATAATGAAGTTTAAACAATTTGATAATGAGCATGTTGCTCAAGCTTGGGAAAGAATGAAATCTTTGGTAAAGAATTGTCCCACTCATGGACTGACTGCTTGGATGATCATCCAAACTTTTTATGTAGGATTGAACTATTCTTCAAGGAACCTATTGGATTCTGCTGCTGGAGGTACCTTTATGACCACTCACTTTGGGTGCTGCAACAAAACTTTTGGACAATATGATGGTTAATTATTCTGAATGGCATACTAAGAGAGCTCCACAAGGTAAGAAGGTAAATTCTGTTGAGGAAACCTCCTCCTTGAGTGATAAAATTGATATTATTATGTCTATGCTTGTTAATGGGAAAGCCCATATTGATCCAAATAATGTTCCTTTAGCCTCTTTGGTTGCTCAATAAGAGCAAGTTGATGTGAACTTCATAAGAAATAACAATTTTGGCAACAATGTTTATGGTAATAATGCTTATAGGAACAATTTTGGTAACAGCAATTATAAGCCATATCCTCCCAACAATGGTAATGCTTATGTAAATTCTTACAACAATAATAGGAGTGCTCCCTCTGAACTTGAAGTTATGCTTAAAGAATTTATTAGTAAGCAAACTGCTTTCAATAAAACTATTGAGGAAAAACTCTCTAATGCTGAAAGAAATATAGCATCTTTGGCTGAAGCTCAATCTACTTTGAATAAAATGGCTTCTAAACCTGAAACTAATGAGAATCCCTTTGCGGCTACTAATGCTATACAAGTTAGAATTGATGAAAATGTTAGACTATTAGCTGAATTACATGCTAAGTGGGAAAGAGAAGATGAAATTGCTAGAAACATTAGTGTTTCTACTATTACCACCACTAGTGTTGAGGCTAGTAATAGTTCTACTACTATAGATGATAAATTTGATTTTGATCTTGATGGTTGCAATATCTCTAAAGTTATTAAGTTCCTACAAAATCTTGCTAAAAGTCCTAATGCTAGTGCTATGAACATGGCCTTTACAAAACACATTACTGATGCTCTCATAAAGATTAAAGAAGAAAAGATGAAACATAAAGCTTCTATTCCTATAAAACAAGAAGATGGTTGGGAACCCATCATTAATATGAAAGTGAATGACTTTGATTTCAAAGCTTTATGTGATCTTGATAGTAGTGTTTCTATTATGCCTAGAAGGATTTATGATATGCTTGATTTGCTTCCTCTTGAAGATTGTTATTTGAATGTCCCACTTGATGATAATGCTAAAAATAAACTCATGGGTAGTATTAATGATGTTCTTATTATGGTTAAAAATGCCTATGTCCCCGTTGATTTCTATGTTTTGGATGTTGAATGCAATGCTTCTTGTCCTATCACTTTGGGAAGACCTTTTCTTAGAACTGTTGGTGCCATTATTGATATGAAAGAAGGCACCATTAAATATCAACTCCCACTCAAGAAAGGTATATAACACTTTCCTAAAAAGAGAGAAAAGATTTCTTTTGCTTCTCCTATGAAAACAAAATTTGATCTTAATGCTTCTTCATTCGAGAACACTTGATTCTTTCTTTGGTTCTTATGCCTAACTTATAGGCGTTAAAGAAAAGTACTTATTGGGAGATAACCCAAAAGTTTTAGATGAGTCTTGGAAGTTATTACCTCTGTAATAACCTCTCCTTATCCTTTTTATTTTCCTTTTGTGCCAAGAGTAACCTCTAATGAGAGAGAAGTAATGATTGGGAAAGTTGTTGTCCCGAAACAGATTTTTGTGCTTCACCGTAAAAATTTGTGAGAGAGCTCTGTATGTCGGATTGAGCTGTAATTCTTTGTGATTCTGCCCCAGGTTGTTATCTAACTTTCGTTAGTTCAACACTTTTTGATTGGAGCAACAGAAGGTCTTCTAAAAAAATCGTCTTTACCTGCTGGTCTGTTTTGACAGATTTCTGCCATTTTCTGCATTTGCTTCTTGTTGGTTCCTTTTTGAGTTCTTTTGGGGAATTGAGCTTTTTTAGGGAAGTGCTACAGTATCTAGTGTTCTAATGGAAGTTTATTTAGTGTTAGAACTGAACCTTAAGACTTATTTATCTTAAGTGCACTAATGTTGCTAATAAAGATTGTGTGAAGTTTTGTACGAAGGAAAAAATTTCAGGTGTATGGAAGGAATGAGTAATGAGATGAAGGATGGATTAAAGCTCAAGCTTGGGGATTCCACGTGTGTCACCCCAAGAAATATCCAAGAAGTACAAGCGTCAAAGCTTGGGTATGCCCAAGGCATCCCCTTCTTCATCAATAAAAATTTCAGGTTTCTTCCAAACGCTTCATTTTTATTGTTTCATGCACAGTTGTGTTGTTCTTGGAGCGTCTTCGTTTTCGTTTTGGTTTTTCGTTTGTTTGATTTGCTTAGTTTTCTGAATAAATTGGTTGGACCCCCTCTTTCATACATTGGTTTGCAAATAATTTGGTTTGGTTTGGAAAAGAGTAGGAAAGTTCATGCTTTTGTGGTAAAAAGAGCTCGTTTTTGACTGTGGCCTATGCTTTGTCATGCCATGCTTGATATTGTTTTGGCTTTATGCTTAGTATTATTTGATGTAGCATGACTTGTTATAAACAATTGAGATTGCCTAATGTGCCTTAGATGAATCATGCGTTGTTTTAGCATATTAAAGCATAGTATAGTGGTATTCTCCTTTGATGCTTTATTTGGGTTGACTTGGCACATGCTCACACCATGTTATGACTATCTCAAGTCACCATAGCCTTTATGATCCATTAGTTTTCAACTTTTAGTATCACTCTATGCTTTGATCAATGATGTTTTGTCGCTCTGCATGATTATGGCCATTATTGCTCTCTTAGTTTGTCGCTCCCAGTCTTTTGCCAGCCTCCACAACCAAGTATGAGTTCCACTCATGCATCCAACTCCCTAAACCAAGTTATTCCAAAGAGTCCACCATACCTACCTACTAGCTTATGCTATTCCAAGTATATTCATGAAGGAAATATGCCCTGAGAGGCAATAATAAAGTTGTTATTATGTATTCCTTGTATATGATAGATGTTTATTTTGCATGCTATAATTGTATTGATAGGAAACATCAATACATGTGTGTTTAATAAACAAAAAGGGTTCCTAGTTATGCCTCTCTTATAGACTAGCTTGTTGATTAACAAGATGATCAAGGTTTCCTGATCATGGACATTCGATGTTGTTAATAACAAGGTCACAACATTTGTGAAATGATCTGATGAACATTCATCCGAAGTATAGCATTACGATCAAGTCATTATGTTTATATTGCTATAACATCATACGAAGTAATCTTTATCCTTAGACCATGAGATCATGTTAATTGCTAACACCGGAAGAGTATCTTGATAACATCAAACGTCACACCGTAACAGGGTGACTATAAAGATGGGTTCAGTACTACGAAGGTGTTATGTTGAGGCTCATGGACCAAGAGTGGAATTTGTCAATCCAGATGACGGAAAGATATACTTTGGGCCCTCTCGGTGATATCACATTAGGATAGCTTACAAGCAAGTGATGTGATCACTAGAATGTTATATCACGGGAACGAGAAAAGAGTGCATGTCGGTAACGAGATCAAACTAGGTATGGAGATACCGATGATCGAATCTTGGACATGTAATATATCGAGAGACAAAGGGATTTAGTTACAAGCGTTAAAGGTTCTCACGATCACAGGAGTCATCGTTGAATGTGTAGGAGTCAGTACGGATCTCCAGGTCCCGCTGCTGATTATTGATCGGAGAAGGGTCTCGATCATGTCTGCATTATTCGCGAACCGTAGGGTGGCACACTTAAGAGTTACCGGACACCATTTTGGAGCACATATGTTTCAGACGAAAGAATTGCAAAGCGTAGGAATTGTTTCAATAGAAACCGGAAATTGTTTCGGGTGAAATTGCAGAAGATGGTTCTGCATGTGATATTGAAATATTGCAAGGGGCTATATGTCAATGTTTGTTAATTATATTAATTAACAAAATTCTGAATAAATTTAATAAAAAGAGTTTTATTAAATGAGAGAGCATTAAATTTGGAGAAATTTAATGCATTTAAAGTGGAGACTTTAAAAGGGAATGTGAAGAGGCATTTTAATGTGGAGGGGTTACCACCACATGAATGGGGGAGGTGAGGGCTCACCCCCCCATGCGCCGGCCATGGAGAGAGGGGGCACCCCCCCTCCTCCTATAAAAGGCCACCCATTCCCTCCTTCATCCTCACACCTCCTTGTGAAGGATCTATCTCCCCCTCTAGAATTATTCCCCCATGGTCTCAGATTAGCGATATACATGTTCCCAGTGGCATTTCATCTGGAAGGAGTTGCTGCTTCCGCTAGATCGCTGGAGCGAGGAGGTGGAGGTTGTCCGGTGGCTTGAACGTGTGTGCGAGTGCGGATGCGCTGCTGCGTTGCGGCGTTCGGACTTCCACACGATCTTGAGATCGGCAAGAGTACGACTACATCAACCACGAGTTCCTACTCATTAACAAAACTCGTTGTCTTCGAGGGTAAGTTCTCCATGGATGTATGTCCACCCGTTGCTCTGTATCTAGTAGATAGATCTTGGCGTATAGTTCTCATCGTAGGAAATTTTTTGTTTTCTATGTTGTGGACCCAACAGTGGTATCAGAGCCAGATCTATGCGTAGGTGCTTTGCACGAGTAGTACACATATGTTTATATGTGGGCAATGATGATCATGTTATTGCATCTTCTATGTACTTTGGATATTGGTGGCATAGTGGGATGAAGCGGCCCGGGCCAACCTTACATGTCATCGTACATGAGACCGGTTCCACGACTGACATGCAACTAGTTTTGCATAAGTGGCTAGCGGGTGTTTGTCTCTCCTACTATAGTCAATATCTGATTTACAACGAGTTGCTAATAACTTGGTTATCCTCGTTGTGGTTCATGTTCATAGGTAAGACCGGTTCTATCTCCGAAAGCCCTAAGCCACGTAAAACTTGCAATTGATAAATTAGAGGCGTCTAGTTTAGATCGTTGCTGGGCTAGTGTATTGATATGGTATTGTTGTAAGTAGATGTATGATAGATACTCTTACAACTCACTTAACGTGTAAGTTCCATAGACCTTGGCCTTACACACAAAGGAATGATAGAGATCATACCACGATGCAAATGATAGAGATCAAATGCATGGACCATATCACCTCACTTCACACATTAGCATCTTATATTGCTAGTTTGGCTCTTTTGGTAGCATTATAAGATGATCCCTCATTTAGATATCAAGATAAAATGTGTTCTTCCTTAAGTATGCACTATTTTGTGGATCGTGTTTTGAGGCATCACGTGATGATCGGGTGTTCTCGACTCTACGCTTTCATACAACAGGTGTAAGACAGTTTTACACACGCAAATACTAAGGTTCTTACTTGACGAGCCTAGCATGTACAGACATGGCCTCGGAACACGGACCGAAAGGTTAAGCATGAGTCATATAGTTGATATGATGCCCATATAGATGCTCGCCTTTGAAGCTACACCGACTCACGTGATGATCGGACTTGGTGTAGTGGATTTGGTTCATGTAATCACCAAAAGGACACGAGCGATGTCGTTTTTGAGTGGGAGTTCATTAGTAATTTGGATTAGTTGAACTCAATCTATCATAAACTTAGTCTAAATATATTTTACAAATTCTGTTGTAGATGGCACCACCTGCTTTTACTTTCAATGTGTTCATGGAGAAAGAGAAGCTTGCTGCGAATGGTAGCAACTTCACCAACTGGGCTATGAATTTGAGGATTCTCCTCACTGCTGCACAAAAGCAATATGTGCTAGAGGCGCCGCTAGGCCCCCCACCAGCTCCTGATGCCCCTGACAAGGAAAAGAACGTCTATATAACTCGTCAGGAGGACCACAACTTAGTTCATTGCGGCATACTGTATGGGCTAGAGCCAAAACTTCGAAAACGTTTCGAAATGGCAATGCCTTTGATACCATGGGAGAATTGAAAATGATTTTCGATACCCATGCTGCCGTAGAGAGTTATAATGCTTCTGAAAAGTTCTTTAGCTGCATGATGGAAGAGAACAGCTCCGTTAGTAAGCACGTACTCAAAATGTCTGGGTACGCCGATAAGCTTGTGTCCTTGGGAATAACGATTCCCATTGACTTAGGCATACATCGTGTTCTCCAATCTCTGCCACCTAGCTACAAGAGCTTCGTGATGAACTATAATATGCAGGGCATGAAGAAATCTCTTCCCGAGCTTCTATCAATGCTTAAGACTGCAGAAGTGGAGATTAGGAAAGAACATCAAGTGTTGATGATCAATAAGACCACCGGTTTCAAGAAGGACAAGAAAGGCAAGCAGAAGGGAAAGAAGGGCGGCAAATCTGTTGCCGCGCCTGAAAAGAAACCCCGAGCTGGCCCTAAGTCTGACACCGAGTGCTACTATTGCAAGGGGACTGGCCATTGGAAGCGCAACTGCCCCAAGTATTTGGCGGACAAGAAGGCTGGCAAGGCAAACAAAGGTATATGTGATATACATGTTATTGATGTGTGCTTGACTAGTACTCGCAGTAGCACCTGGGTATTTGATACGGGATCGGTTGCTAATATATGTAACTCGGTTCAGGGGCTGCGGAACAAGCGACAACTAGCAAGGGATGAGGTCACGATGCGGGTCAGCAATGGATCAAGAGTTGATGTGATCGCCGTCGGAACGCTGCCTCTCGATATGCCGTCGGGATTAGTTATAAACCTGAATAATTGTTATTTGGTGCCTGCACTAAGCATGAACATTGTATCCGGATCGTGTTTGATGCAAAGTGGTTATTTGTTTAAGTCTGAAAACAATCGCTGTTCGATTTATATGAATAATATCTTTTATGGTCATGCACCTGTGTTGAATGGTTTATTTCTGTTGGATCTCGATAGTAGTATTACGCATATTCATAATGTTGATGCTAAAAGGATTAAACTTGATAATGATATATCTACATATATGTGGCACTGCCGTCTAGGTCATATTGGTGTTAAACGCATGAAGAAACTTGATTCTGATGGACTTTTGGAATCACTTGATTTTGAATCATTTGATACATGTGAGCCATGCCTTATGGGCAAGATGACTAGAACGCCGTTTTCTGGTTCAATGGAATGGGCGACAGATTTATTGGAAATCATACATACTGATGTGTGTGGACCAATGAGTGTGTCGGCGCGAGGTGGATATCATTATTTTGTTACTTTCATGGATGATTTGAGTAGATACGGGTATATCTATTTGATGAAACATAAGTCTGAAACCTTTGAAAGGTTCAAAGAATTTCAGAATGAAGTGGAAAATCATCGTAACAGAAAGATCAAATTTCAGCGGTCCGACCGTGGAGGAGAGTATCTTAGTTACGAGTTTAGCACACATATGAAAGACTGTGGAATAGTTTCACAACTCACGCCTGCCGGAACACCACAACGTAATGGTGTGTCAGAACGTCGTAATCGTACTTTATTGGATATGGTTCGATCTATGATGTCTCTGACTGACTTGCCACTGTCATTTTGGGGTTATGCGCTGGAAACCGCTGCATTCACTTTAAATAGGGCACCATCTAAATCCGTTGAAAAGACATCGTATGAATTATGGTTTGGAAACAAAACTAAGCTGTCATTTCTTAAAGTTTGGGGATGCGATGTTTATGTAAAGAAACTTCAATCGGATAAACTCGAACCCAAAGCGGAAAAATGTGTCTTCATCGGATACCCTAAGGAAACTATTGGTTATACCTTCTATCACAGATCCGAGGGCAAGGTCTTTGTTGCCAAGAATGGATCCTTTCTTGAGAAGGAGTTTCTCGCGAAAGGTGTGAGTAGTCGAAAGGTAGAACTCGAAGAGGTTATTGAACCTTCTCTTCATGAAATGGCGAGTAGCGCAGCTCCAGAAGTTGTTTCGGAGTTTACTTCACCTAATGAAGAGAGAAATAATGATATTGATCATGGAACTCCGAAAGAGGACACTGCCGAACCTCGCAGGTCAAGCAGGACACGTGCAGCTCCTGAACTGTACGGCAATCCTGTTATGAATTTCATGATTGATGAAATAGATGACCCTGCGACGTATGAAGAAGCGATGATGAGCCCTGATTCCAACAAATGGCTAGAAGCCATGAAATCCGAGATGGAATCCATGTACGAAAACCAGGTTTGGACCTTGGTGGACTTACCTCACGATCGAAAGGCCGTTGAGAATAAATGGATTTTCAAAAGAAAAACTGATGCTGATGGTAATGTAACCATCTATAAGGCTCGACTTGTCACAAAGGTGTTTCGACAAATTCAAGGAGTTGTCTACGATGAGACATTCTCTCCCGTAGCGATGCTTAAGTCGGTTAGGATTATGTTAGCAATTGCTGCATATTTTGATTATGAAATATGGCAGATGGATGTCAAAATTGCGTTCCTCAATGGTAATGTTGAAGAAGAGTTGTATATGACACAACCTAAGGGTTTTGTCGATCCTAAGGATGCTGATAAGGTGTGCAAACTTCAGCGATCCATCTATGGACTGAAGCAAGCATCCCGGAGTTGGAATCTCCGCTTTGATGAGGTGATCAAAGAGTTTGGATTTGTCCAAACTTATGGAGAGGCTTGTATTTACAAGAAAGTGAGTGGGAGCAATGTGGCATTTCTGATATTATATGTGGATGACATATTATTGATTGGAAATGATATAGATCTTTTAAACAGTGTTAAAAGTTATCTAAACAACAAATTTTCGATGAAGGACCTTGGTGAAGCTTCATATATATTAGGCATTAAAATCTATAGAGATAGATCAAGACACCTAATTGGGCTATCGCAGAGTACATACCTTGATAAGATATTAAAGAAGTTTAATATGGACGGAAGTAAGAAGGGGTACTTACCTATGTTGCAAGGCAAGACATGGAGTAAGACTCAAAGTCCGGCTACGGCGGAAGAAAGAGAGATAATGGATAAGATCCCCTATGCCTCAGCCATAGGCTCTATAATGTATGCCATGCTATGTACAAGACCGGATGTGGCACATGCTATTAGTTTGACTAGTAGGTACCAATCTGATCCAGGTTCGGAACACTGGATAGCGGTCAAGAATATCCTTAAGTACTTGAGAAGAACTAAGGATATGTTTCTTGTATACGGAGGTGAAGAAGAGCTAGTCGCTAAGTGTTATGTCGATGCTAGCTTTGACACTGATCTGGATGACTCTAAGTCTCAATCCGGATACGTATTTCTATTGAACGGAGCAGAAGATAGTTGGAGGAGCTCCAAACAACCTGTGGTGGCTGGATCAACGACGGAGACGGAATATGTTGCTGCTTCAAAAGCAGCGCAGGAAGCGGTTTGGATGAAGGAGTTCATAACGGAACTAGGTGTGGTTCCTAGTGCATTGGACCCAATGGTGATCTATTGTGACAATAATGGAGCCATAGCCAACGCCAAGGAACCAAGGTCTCACAAGAATTCCAAGCATATTAAGCGCCGGTTTCACTCCATCCGCGAGCATGTCAAGGATGGAGATATAAAGATTTGTAAAGTGCACACGGACCTGAATGTAGAAGATCCGTTGACTAAAGTACTCCCTAGGGAAAAACATGATCAACACCAGAACTCCATGGGTGTTAGATTTATCACTATATAAACTAGATTATTGTCTCTAGTGCAAGTGGGAGACTGAAGGAAATATGCCCTGAGAGGCAATAATAAAGTTGTTATTATGTATTCCTTGTATATGGTAGATGTTTATTTTGCATGCTATAATTGTATTGATAGGAAACATCAATACATGTGTGTTTAATAAACAAAAAGGGTTCCTAGTTATGCCTCTCTTATAGACTAGCTTGTTGATTAACAAGATGATCAAGGTTTCCTGATCATGGACATTGGATGTTGTTAATAACAAGGTCACAGCATTTGTGCAATGATGTGATGAACATTCATCCGAAGTATATAATTACGATCAAGTCATTATTTTTATATTGCTATAACATCATACGAAGTAATCTTTATCCTTAGACCATGAGATCATGTTAATTGCTAACACCGGAAGAGTATCTTGATAACATCAAACGTCACACCGTAACTGGGTGACTATAAAGATGGGTTCAGTACTACGAAGGTGTTATGTTGAGGCTCATGGATCAAGAGTGGAATTTGTCAATCCATATGACGGAAAGATATACTTTGGGCCCTCTCGGTGATATCACATTAGGATAGCTTGCAAGCAAGTGATGTGATCACTAGAATGTTATATCACGGGAACGAGAAAAGAGTGCATGTCGGTAACGAGATCAAACTAGGTATGGAGATACCGATGATCGAATCTTGGACATGTAATATATCGAGAGACAAAGGGATTTAGTTACAAGCGTTAAACGTTCTCACGATCACAGGAGTCATCGTTGAATGTGTAGGAGTCAGTACGGATCTCCAGGTCCCGCTGCTGACTATTGATCGGAGAAGGGTCTCGATCATGTCTGCATTATTCGCGAACCGTAGGGTGGCACACTTAGGAGTTACCGGACACCATTTTGGAGCACATATGTTTCAGACGAAAGAATTGCAAAGCGTAGGAATTGTTTCAATAGAAACCGGAAATTGTTTTGGGTGAAATTGCAGAAGATGGTTCTGCATGTGATATTGAAATATTGCAAGGGGCTATATGTCAATGTTAGTTAATTAAAGTAATTAACAAAATTCTGAATAAATTTAATAAAAAGAGTTTTATTAAATGAGAGAGCATTAAATTTGGAGAAATTTAATGCATTTAAAGTGGAGACTTTAAAAGGGAATGTGAAGAGGCATTTTCATGTGGAGGGGTTACCACCACATGAATGGGGGAGGTGAGGGGTCACCCCCCCATGCGCCGGCCATGGAGAGAGGGGGCACCCCCCTCCTCCTATAAAAGGCCACCCATTCCCTCCTTCATCCTCACACCTCCTTGTGAAGGATCTCTCTCCCCCTCTAGAATTATTCCCCCATGGTCTCAGATTAGCGAGATACATGTTCCCGGTGGCATTTCATCTGGAAGGAGTTGCTGCTTCTGCTAGATCGCTGGAGCGAGGAGGTGGAGGTTGTCCGGTGGCTTGAACGTGTGTGCGAGTGCGGATGCGCTGCTGAGTTGCGGCGTTCGGACTTCCACACGATCTTGAGATCGGCAAGAGTACGACTACATCAACCACGAGTTCCTACTCATTAACAAAACTCGTTGTCTTCGAGGGTAAGTTCTCCATGGATGTATGTCCACCCGTTGCTCTGTATCTAGTAGATAGATCTTGGCGTATAGTTCTCATCGTAGGAATTTTTTTGTTTTCTATGCTATGGACCCAACAGTGGTATCAGAGCCAGATCTATGCGTAGGTGCTTTGCACGGGTAGTACACATATGTTTATATGTGGGCAATGATGATCATGTTATTGCATCTTCTATGTACTTTGGATATTGGTGGCATAGTGGGATGAAGCGGCCCGGGGCAACCTTACATGTCATCGTACATGAGACCGGTTCCACGACTGACATGCAACTAGTTTTGCATAAGTGGCTAGCGGGTGTTTGTCTCTCCTACTATAGTCAATATCTGATTTACAACGAGTTGCTAATAACTTGGTTATCCTCGTTGTGGTTCATGTTCGTAGGTAAGACCGGTTCTATCTCCGAAAGCCCTAAGCCACGTAAAACTTGCAATTGATAAATTAGAGGCATCTAGTTTAGATCGTTGCTGGGCTAGTGTATTGATATGGTATTGTTGTAAGTAGATGTATGATAGATACTCTTACAACTCACTTAACGTGTAAGTTCCATAGACCTTGGCCTTACACACAAAGGAATGATAGAGATCATACCACGATGCAAATGATAGAGATCAAATGCATGGACCATATCACCTCACTTCACACATTAGCATCTTATATTGCTAGTTTGGCGCTTTTGGTAGCATTATAAGATGATCCCTCACTTAGATATCAAGATAAAATGTGTTCTTCCTTAAGTATGCACTGTTTTGTGGATCGTGTTTTGAGGCATCACGTGATGATCGGGTGTTCTCCACACGATCTTGAGATCGGCAAGAGTACAACTACATCAACCACGAGTTCCTACTCGTTAACAAAACTCGTTGTCTTCGAGGGTAAGTTCTCCATGGATGTATGTCCACCCGTTGCTCTGTATCTAGTAGATAGATCTTGGCATATAGTTCTCATCGTAGGAAATTTTTTGTTTTCTATGCTGCGGACCCAACAATTCATGCTTTTGTTTACCTTCCAAATTAAACTTGTTATGAGAAAACTAGTGATTAAAGCTCTCCCGAACTTGATGGCACACTTTACTTTACTTGCCTCTAATAAACTTGAACCATTGGGTCCTTCTTTGTTGCGTATATGCTTGCGCTTTATAAGTTGAAATTAGCAGAACCATGTACCATGGGGAACGCTTTCAACATTGCACTTGTATTTTGTACCCCATTGATATCATGTTCTTTTGCTTATGGATCCTGGCGGTGTGAAATAAAAGTGGAACTTGTAAGATCATGGAGTTTGTATGTGTGTTAGAGAAACGCCTGGGCCGCTAGCCTAAGCCATGCCTAATCATGGTGGAAACTTGCAGCATCACCATAATGAGCACTCTATGAAGCATCCTCAATAAAAACCTATGCAAATAGCAAATAAAAAGATCGCTGAGATGCTCATTGTCTGCTTGCCTTGTCATTTTGATTATGGGAAAGCTCCCGTATCATGTGCAAGGGGTACCCCGTTGGCGGTTCTTAATGATACACACGTACTTACAATGACAAGAGCTTACTCGTGACTGAAGTTGAGTGGCATGAGGATCGGTCTTTGTAAGTAAGGGGCATGAGATTTCGGTTTATAACTTGTCAAGCATATCCTCTTAGTTGTGTCACTTTAACCTTAACCACTTCAAGATGCTTATGATAGGGGCAATGAGAGCTGAAAGCTATAAGTACCATAATTTTTGGAAGCTCTTTATGAGACTTGAATCCCTACTTCCTTTTACAAAGGCTTTTCTTCCACCATTACATTGAGTCTCCACCTTCTATCTTTATGCACCTACTTTGAGAGCATAGTGGCCATTCTGAGTTCTATGTGCATTGTCCCAAGACTAGTTGATTGATGCATAACTTGATATTGCTTGTTTTAAACTATTGTATCTAGTCACTCTTATGAACTTTGAAGGTGTCCTATGCATTTATATTTGCTACTCTATTGAGGGACAAGCGGAATACTATTATGTTATGTTTTCTTTATGTGAAACAAACAAATGTCTTGTAAAGCATTGTTATTCATGAATCTTTTGTTTGTGCCTTTTCATGTTGCATCATAGTTTCTTTGCTTATTGCTAGAACTTTGTCTTTCATGTTATGATTGAAGTACTATGATCCCAACTTTGAATGTTTTGCAAATACTTTGATCAAATCTTTGATGGTGCATGTCACCTCAAAAATTATTCTTTATTTTTATCACTTACCTACTCGAGGACAAGCAAGAGTTAAGCTTGGGGATGTTGATACGTTGCAAACGTATCTATAATTTTTGATGTTCCATGCTTGTTTTATATCTACTTTCTTATGTTTTGTCCACACTTTGGAGTACTTTTATATGATTACTTGGAATAACCTATTAACAAGAGCCACAGTGCCAGCTGCCTGTTTTCTGCTGTTTTTGGTTCCAGGAAAGTCAAAAAATGAATATTCTCGGAATTGGACGGGACAAAAGCGAAAGTGCCTATTTTTTCAGAAGTCATCAAGTGCCAGAATACGAGACGGAGAAGGGCCAGGGAGCCACCACACCACCTCGGCCTCTCCTTCCGCCTATATATTGCCCTCAGGACGAAAATCCTAAGTGCCCGGTCAAAAATCCACGAAAGAGTCTGTAGCCACCGTCATCTCCATCCCTAGATCGGGAGGGATCTGAAGCTCTTCCCGGCACCCTGTTGGAGAGGGGAATTCACCCTAGAGGCCTTCTTCATCACCATGCAAGCCTCTGGTGTGATGCGTGAGTAGTTCATCCTTGGACTACGTATCCATGTAGTAGCTAGATGGCTGGTTCTCCTCCTTTGTGCATTCATGTCTAGATCTTGTGAGCTCCGTTCATGATCAAGATCATCTATTTGTAATTCTACATGTTGTGTTTGCAGGGATACGATGGATATTGAGATGCTATTTCAGATTGATTATTGATTCTATCATGTCTTTGTTATTTGTAATCTTGCATGCTTTCCATTGTTAGTAGCTATCTTGGCAAGTAGATGCTAGCAACTCCAACAGTTAGTATTTATGCTCGATAGTGGGTTCATGCCTCTGGTAATCTGGGGAAGTGATAGAAATCTCTAAGGTACTAGATGTGCTGTTGCTACTAGGGAGAAAACAACAATCCTTTTTTCATAGAACAATCGTATTGTTTACTTTACACGTAGTTCGTAAAGCAATAATTTGTTGCTTGCAACTTAATACTGGAGGGGGTTCGGATGATAACCTGAAGGTGGATTATTAGTCAAAGATGCAGTTGGATGGCGGTCTATGTATTATGTTGTAATGCCCAATCAAGTCTCAAAGGAGTCAAGATGATTAGTATATGCATGTATTGCTTTCTCGGTGTTTGTCAATTGCCCCGCTGTAATTTGTTCACCCAGCATGTTATCTATCTAAGGAGAGCCACCTCTAGTGAACTATGGATCTCGGTCCTTTTTCTTTACATACAATCTACAACTATTTACTTCTTTGTGTTTACTTTCTGCAAACTTTTACTTCTTTCCATTCGATACGTGTAATCCTTTGTTTTCCGCAAAACATGGTGAGATTGACAACCTCATCCCAAGTTGGGGACAAAGTTTTGTGGTTGTGTTGTGCGGGTCTCCACGTTGCTACTAGCACCGGTAGTGCGCCCTGCCAAAGCTCAGATAGTAACACCTTTGGGGTGTTTCCTTGCTCCTACTGGTTCGATTAAACCTTGGTTTCATAACTAAGGGAAACTTGCTACTGTGCTCATCATACCTTCCTCTTGGGGTTCCCAACGAGCTCTACATCAACACCGCCATCAAGCATTTTTCTGGGCGCCGTGCATTGAGCCATCACTCATCACCAACATGCGCGAAGAAGCTTTCCCTACCCGTTGGTCTTATTGAGATGCACCGCTGGGCACGTCGATCCCACGGTAGTCCTTCTACCTCTAGCTCGATCTGGTTGGCATTTTATTGCCCTTTCAAATACGTAGTTTAATTTGTCCTCAATCTGCATGGTCATAGTTTATTCTGTGCTGGATCTATGTTCCTAAATACCTTTGGGGATTTTTGTCGTCAATATGTTTGCTGAAACGCACAGGTATATATAGTTTTTGTACTCCATCTATATGGTTCCTGCTTTCCTTTTAATAGTAACCAACCTTGTATGTCATAATTAAACAGATGGGCAGATTTTGGATAGAGATTGCTCCATTAGGCAGCACTAAACATATCCTTGATGTTCTACGATTTATGGGATTTGTTAGATCTCATTGTGACAACTCAAAAGTACATTGCCCCTGCCGGTTGTGTGCGAATCGTAGGGTGCTGCCTCAAAGTATAGTGGAAGACCATATTTTTACATTTGGGATGCTAAGCACATATGTTAGATGGGTATTTCATGGTGAACCATATGATCCTCCATATGAACCGGGGAAAGCACATCTTTATCATCAAGATCAAGTAGGGGGAGCAGATGTTGATCAACTGACAGAGGCAGCTCCTTGATACGTTGCAAACGTATCTATAATTTTTGATGTTCCATGCTTGTTTTATATCTACTTTCTTATGTTTTGTCCATACTTTGGAGTATTTTTATACATTTTCTGCAACTAACCTATTAACAAGATGCCACAGTGCCAGTTGCCTGTTTTCTGCTATTTTTGGTTCCAAAAAAGCCAGAAAATGAATATTCTCGGAATTGGACGGGACAAAAGCCAAAGTCAATATTTCACCGAGGGGAACACGGAGCCAGAAGACGAGACGGAGAGGGGCTAGGGGCCGGCCACACCACCTGGCCGCGTGGCCAGGCCTGGCCCGCGCCTGGGGGTGGTGCGGCCACCTCGGGCACCCCCTCGGCCTCCCCTTTCGCCTATAAGAAGCCTCCGATACAAAAACCCTAAGTACCCGATCAAAATTCCACGAAAGAGTCTGTAGCCACCGCCATCTCCATCCCTAGATCGGGAGGGATCTGAAACTCTTCCCAGCATTCTGTCGGAGGGGAGAGATCACCCTAGAGGCCTTCTTCATCACCATGCCTGCCTCCGGTGTGATGCGTGAGTAGTTCATCCCTGGACTACGGGCCCATGTAGTAGCTAGATGGTTGGTCCTTCTCCTTTGTGTTACCATGTTTAGATCTTGTGAGCTCCGTTCATGATCAAGGTCATCTATTTGTAATCTTACATGTTGTGCTTGCGGGGATCCGATGGATATTGAGATGCTATTTCAGATTGATTATTGATTCTATCATGTCTTTGTTATTTGTGATCTTGCATGCTCTCAGTTGTTAGTAGCTATCTTGGCTGAGTAGATGCTAGCAACTCCAAGAGCGAGTATTTATGCTAGATAGTGGGTTCATGCCTCTAGTAATATGGGGAAGTGATAGAAATCTCTAAGGTACTAGATGTGTTATTGCTACTAGGGAGAAAACATCAATCTTTTGTTCATAGAACAATCATATTGTTTACTTTACACACTTTGCTTAATGCAATTATCTGTTGCCTGCAACTTAATACTGGAGGGGGTTCGGATAATAACCTGAAGGTGGATTATTATTCATAGATGCAGTTGGATTATGGTCTATGTATAATGTTGTAATACCCAATCAAATCTCATAGGAGTCAAGATGATTAGTATATGCATGTATGATTTCTCGGTGTCTGTCAACTGCCCCGCTGTAATTTGTTCACGCAACATGTCATCTATCTTAAGGAGAATCACCACTAGTGAACTATGTACCCCGGTCCTTTCTTTTACCATCAATCTACAACTATTTACTGTTTTCTGTTTACTTTCTGCACGCTATTACTATCTTCCACACAATACGTTTAATCCTTTGTTTTCAGCAAAACCGGTGAGATTGACAACCTCACTTTAAGTTGGGCGCAAAGTTCTGTGGTTGTGTTGTGCAGGATTCCAAGTTTTAAACAACACCTTGGAGGTGTTTCCTTGCTCCTACTGGTTCGATAACCTTGGTTTCATAACCGAGGGAAAACTTGCTGCTGTGCTCATCATACCTTCCTCTTGGGGTTCCCCAACGAGCTCGAATATATTTTGAGCCATCAAGCTATTTTTCTGGTGCCGTTGCTGGGGAGTCAAGGACATCTTCACAAGGGAAGTCCCTCATAACCAATCTCTTTACATTGTTTTATTTTTTTTGCTTAGTTTATTTCTGCTTTGTTTGCTTGTTTCTTTATTAAATACACAAAAAAAATAGTTGTACTAGTTTGCTTTCTATATTAAAAACACAAAAAATGACTACTCTTGAAAACACTAAGTTGTGTGACTTCACTAGCACCAACAACAATGATTTCATGTGCACACCAATTGCTCCACATGTTCCTGAAGCTACTTTCTTTGAAATTAAACCTGCTTTACTTAATCTTGTTATGAGAGAACAATTTTCTGGAATTGGTACTGAAGATGCTGCTGCTCATCTTAATTACTTTGTTGAACTTTGTGAGATGCAAAAACATAGGGATATAGATGGAAATATTATTAAGCTTAAATTGTTTCCTTTCTCTTTGAGAGGAAAAGCTAAAGAATGGTTGTAATCCCTAACTAGAAATAGTATTGATTCTTGGACTAAATGCAAAGATGCTTTTATTGGAAAATAGTATCCTCATGCTAAGATTATATCTATGAGAAGTGAAATAATGAAATTTAAACAATCTGATAATGAACATGTTGCTCAATCTTGGGAAAGAATGAAATCTTTGGTAAAGAATTTTTCCACTCATGGACTGACTGCTTGGATGATTATCCAAACCTTTTATGCGGGACTGAATTATTCTTCAAGAAATCTACTAGATTCTGCTGCTATAGGTACCTTTATGACCATAACTTTGGGTGCTGCAACAAAGCTTCTGGATAATATGATGGTTAACTATTCTGAATGGCACACTGAGAGAGCTCCACAAGGTAAGAAGGTAAATTATGTTGAAGAAACATCCTCCTTGAGTGATAAAATTGATGTTATTATGTCTATGCTTGTTAATGGTAAAGCTCATATTGATCCAAACCATGTTCCCTTAGCCTCTTTGGTTGCCCAAGAAGAGCAAGTTGATGTGAACTTTATAAGAAATAATAATTTTAGCAACAATGCCTATAGAAATAATTTTGGTAATAATAATTATAGGCCATATCCTCCCAATAATGGTAATGCTTATGGAAATTCCTACAACAATAATAGGAGTGCACCCTCTGAACTTGAAATTATGCTTAAATATTTTATTAGTAAACAAACTGCTTTCAATAAAACTATTGAGGAAAAACTCTCTAACACTGAAAGAAATATAGCATCATTGTCTGAAGCACAATCTTCTTTGAATAAAATGGCTACTAAAACCGAAAATATTGAAAATCTCTTTGCTGCTACTAATGCCATACAAGTTAGAATTGATGAAAATGTTAGACTATTAGCTGAATTGCATGCTAAGTGGGAAAGAGAAGATGAAATTGCTAGAAATATTAGTATTTCTACTATCACTACCACTAATGTTGAAGCTAGTAAACCCAATGAAACCTTTTCTAATAAAAATGCTGAAATTCTTCGAAATATGGGAAACAATAGCTCTACTACTTTAGATGATAATTATGATTTTGATCTTGATGGTTGCAATATCTCTGAAGTAATTATGTTCCTACAAAAGCTTTCTAAAAGTCCTAATGCTAGTGCTATGAATATGGCCTTTACAAAACACATTACTGATGCTCTCATAAAAATTAAAGAAGAAAAGATGAAACATAAAGCTTCTATTCCTACGAAATTAGAAGATGGTTGGGAACCCATCATTAATATAAAAGTGAATGATTTTGATTTCAAAGATTTATGTGACCTTTATAGTAGTGTTTCTATTATGCCTAGAAAGATTTATGAAATGCTTGATTTGCCACCATTGGAAGATTGTTATTTAAATGTCCCACTTGATGATAATGCTAAAAAGAAACTCATGGGGAGTATTAATGATGTTCTTATTATGGTTAACAATGCCTATGTCCCCGTTGATTTCTATGTTTTGGATGTTGAATGCAATGCTTCTTGTCCTATTACTTTGGGAAGACCTTTTCTTAGAACTGTTGGTGCCATTATTGATATGAAAGAAGGCACCATTAAATATCAAGTCCCACTCAAGAAAGGTATAGAACACTTTCCTAATAAGATAGAGAAGATTCCTTTTGCCTCTCCTATTAAAACAAAATTTGCTCTTAATGCTTCTTCATTTGAGAATACTTGATTCTTTTCTTGCTTCTTATGCCTAACTTAAAGGCGTTAAAGAAAAGTACTTATTTGGAGATAACCCAAAAGTTTTAGTTGAGTCTTGAAAGTTATTGCTTCCGTAATTAGCTCTCCTTATCATCTTTGTGTGGTTTTTGTGCCAAGAGTAACCTCTAATGAGAGAGAAGTAAGACTTGGGAAAGTTGCTGTCCTGAAATAGATTTTTATGCTTCGCTGTAAAAAATCGTGAAAATCTCTGTACATTAGTTTGAGCTATAAATTTTTGTGCTTCTGACCCAGTGTGTTATCCAACTTTCGTTAGTTCAACACTTTTGGATTTGAGCAACAGAAGATCTTCGAAAAAATCGGTTTCTACCTGCTGGTCTGTTTTGACAGATTTCTGCCATTATTTGCATTTGCTTCTTGTTGATTCCTTTTTGGGTTCTTTTTGGGGAAATTGAGCTTTTTGAGGGAAGTGCTACAGTAGCTTGTGTTTTAATGGAAGTTTTACTTGTGTTGTAACTGAACCAAAAGGCTTATTATCTTGAGTACACTAATGTTGCTAATGAAGATTGTGTGAAGTTTTGTATGAAGGAAAAATTTCAGGTGTAAGGGAAGAATGATGTAATGAGATGAAGAATGGACAAAAGCTCAAGCTTGGGGATGCCACCCCGTGTCATGCCAAGAAATATTTAAGAAGTACAAGCGTCAAAGCTTGGGGATGCCCAAGGCATCCCCTTCTTCATCAATAAAAATCTTAGGTTTCTTCCAAACACTTCATTTTTATTGTTTCATGCACAGTTGTGTTGTTCTTGGAACGTCTTCATTTTTGTTTTTGGTTTTCGTTTGCTTGATTTGCTTATTTTGCTTGAATAAATTGGTTGGACCCCCTCATTCATGCATTAGTTTTCAAATAAGATTGGTTTGGATTGGAAAAGAGTAGGAAAGTTCATGCTTAAGTGGTAAAAAGAAACTTTTTTTTGACTGTGGCCTAGACTTTATCATGTCATGCTTGATATTGTTTTGGCTTTATTCTTAGTGATTATTGTTGTAGCATGACATGTTATAAATAATTGAGATTGCTTAATGTGCCTTGAAAGAATCATGCATTGTTTTAGCATATTAAAGCATAGTATTGTGGTATTCTCCTTTGATGCTTTATTTGGGTTGACTTGGCGCATGCTCACACCATTTTAAGACTATCCCAAGTCACCACAGCCTCTATGATCCTTTAGTTTTCGACTTGTATATCACTTTATGCTTTAATTAATAATGTTTTGTCGCTTTGCATGATTATGTCCATTATTGCTCTCTTAGTTGGTCGCTCCCAGTCTTTTGCTAGCCTCCATACCAAGTATGAGTTCCACTCATGCATCCAATTCCAAATAAAACCAAGTTATTCCAAAGAGTCCACCATACCTACCTATTAGCATTTGCTATTCCAAGTATATTCATGTTTTTATCTACCTTCCGAATTAAACTTGTTATGTAAAAATTAGTGATTAAAGCTCTCACGAACTTGACGGCACACTTTACTTTTCTTGCCCCTAATAAACTTGAACCATTGTGTCATATATGTTGTATATGCTTGCACTTATACGTTGGGGATTAGCAGAACCATGTTGTTATGGGGAACGCTTTCAACATTGCACTTGTACATTGTACCCAGTTGATATCATGCTCTTTTGTTTATGGATGTCGTCGGTGTGAAATGAAAGGGGAGCTTGTAAGTCCATGGAGTTATGTATGTGTGTTAGAGAAACGCCTGGGACACTGGTCTAATCCATGCCTAATCATGGTGGAAACCTGCAGCATAACCATAATGAGCAATCTATGAAGCATTCTTATTATATAAAAAAGAGATAGAGATTGATAAAAAAAGAAAAAAAGATGAGAAAAGAGGAAAGAGAGAAAAAAGCACCATTTTCCCATGGTAAATAAGAAGATGCTGAGATGCTTATTGTCTGCTTGCCTTGTCATTTTGATATGGGGATTCTTCCGTATCATCGGGCAAGGGGTACCTCGTTGGCGGTTCTCTATGATACACATGTACTTACTATGACAAGAACTTACCGGTAACTAAATTTGAGTAGCATGGGGAGCGGCCCTCATATTCAAGGGACATGAGATTGTCAAGTTATAATTGGTCAATCATATACTCCATAGTTTGTTCACTTTAACCTTAATCACTTCAAGATGCTTATGATAGGGGCAATGAGAGCTGAAAGCTAATAAGTACCATAATTTTTGGAAGCTCTTTATGAGACTTGAATCCCTGCTCCCTTCTATGAAGGCCTTTCTTTTACTTTTATGTTGAGTCTCCATCTTCTATCTTTATGCACCTATTAAGAGAGCATAGTGGCCATTCTTAGTTTAATGTGTATTGTCCCAAGACTTGTTGATTGATGCATAACTTTGATATTGCTTGTTCTTAAACTATTTGTATCTAGTCACCCTTATGAACTTTGAAGGTGTCCTATGCATTTATGTTTTGCTACTCCATGAGGGACAAGCTGAATGCCACTATGCTATGTTTTCTATATGTGAAACAAACAAACCCTTGCAAAGCATTGTTATTCATGAATCTTTTGTTTGTACATTTTCATGTTACAACATAGTTGCTATGTCTTATTGTTAGAACTATATCTTTCATGCTATGTTAAAGTACTATGATCCCAGCTATCAATGTTTTACAAATATCTTGATCAAGATTATAATGGTGCATGTCACCTCAAAAATTATTTTTTCTTTTTATCAGTTACCTACTCGAGGACGAGCAGGAGTTAAGCTTGGAGATGTTGATACGTTGCAAACGTATCTATAATTTTTGATGCTCCATGCTTGTTTTATATCTACTTTCTTATGTTTTGTCCACACTTTGGAGTATTTTTATACATTTTCTAGAACTGACCTATTAACAAGATGCCACGGTGCCAGTTGCCTCTTTTCTGCTGTTTTTGGTTCCAGAAAAGCCAGAAAATGAATATTCTCAGAATTGGACGGGACAAAAGCCAAAGTCAATATTTCACCGAGGGGAACACGGAGCCAGAAGATGAGACGGAGAGGGGCCCAGCTCATGACCACTAGCCCAGCTGCAAAACTCTTGGGGTGTAGAGCTATCCCATGATTGGTTTGCTACTGTCGTAGTTCTGTAATATGGAGCTACCTTATTATGATTTCTAGGCCTCTGTTAGCAGAACTGTAATTGGAAACTATTCCGTATATTAGTATATACGGAGTATATGTGTGTTTGTGTGTGTTTCTAGTCTGAAATCCAAGCTTATCATTTTATCGGTTCCTAAACTGCTTTTGAGTCCCCAGCGCTGGTGCCCTATGCTGCAACTACCATCGTCTTGTCCACTGCTCCGTGAGATGAATCAGCAAAAGGATAATAAGTTGGGACCAATTTGATTCGAAGAGGGGCGATTTTCTCTATCCTTGGAGAGGAACCCAGGAGAACTAGTACTAGTACCAAGGGAAGGAGGAGGTTGGCTCGGTCAATTATCTCACCCACTTGATGCGGGACCTGCTTTAACTCACCCCTGACGTGGGTCCCGCTTGAAACAGCTGTAGGCCACCACATGATAGCTGGGATAAAAAATTCGGGATTCTCTCCTGTCAAAATGTTCCTGCCACTGCCACTTAAAACTACTTACTATAGAAATAAGTGTAATGCCCAGCCCTACTACTGCTAGTACTACTACTCCCCTGCCCATGCCTTTCTACCGATGACAAGACAAGAAACCATCACTAGCCAGCTCACATCCGACAAGCAACTGTTGGAACTGGTGCAACCTCCGATTGGGGAGTTCTTGTTGAAATAGGTGGGTGTATTTGCTCACCTCGAAATCCGGCTTTGCTTAATTTGCTTCTGATTGGGCCATTGGGGGTACTAGTACTAGGAGGAGTAGTATTCGCTATGCTTTGATTGTGGAGTTCTTGCTTATTGCTCATCTCGGAATCACCTAATCAGGATATTTTTCCTCTTCTCTAATCGATTGGGTCATTTGGGTGGGGTGGTGGTGGGGATGGGGGGTGGGGGATGTGGTACTGATTTCGTATGGATTCCGGATCAGGGCATGGTCACCACTGTTCTGATTGGGGCATTTGGCCGGGTTCGATTTTGATGTTCTTCACTTCTGTAACCTTAACTGCTACTCGTAATGTGCAATGGATTTTGCGTCAGATTTTGTATGGAGAATTATTGGTCAGTGGCGCGCACGGCCACTACGGATAGGGATGGTCCCGTCAGTTCTCTTGAAAGTTGCCTAAAAAGGTAATGTAGCAGTATATTCGTTGCGTTCTTCCATTCTTTCCAATGCTGAAAGTGGTTGGCTGCAACCTGGATGTATCCCTATGCTAAAAATTGTCTCTGTCTGCATCCTATTTTTGTGGAAGCCTCTGTGACACCATCTCTTCTTCATTTACTGTAGCACGGTGGTACATACCTGCGGACATGCGGTGCTCCAGGTGCGGCAAACTGGATGGTACCCCCACATGCCGCAGGATCCGGCGAGTACCACTACTCACCAAACAAGAGCAAGACCACCGACCAGCTGGGAGGGCCCAGCTTAAAGAGAAAGGTATTTGTTCTTAATACCCTTATTACCATGGTGTAGTTAGATTTAAGTATTACCCGCTTGGTGTCATGCATGCTTATCGATGTTCAGAAACATATGTGTGATTTTATTAATTCTGGCACTCTGTTTATGTGAATCCAGGTCTGGATCTGTTAGACTGTCTCATACAGTCAGTATATGACTACTATGTATTGTACTCCCTCCGTCTCAAGGCTTAGGCATATACTATATTTTTTGAAAAGTCAAGCGACAGAAAGTTTGACCAAACTTTTGAAAAAAGTCAAAAACTATCAAGAACTATGATATTATATACATACGACGTGAATATATGTTTCATGATGTATCCAAGGATATATAATTCATATTATAATTTTTTTTTCTAAAAACATGGTCAAACTTTACATAGTATTGAACTGTTGAGCTCTGTTGCTATTTATGCAGATTGAAGGTGTTGCTGCGGAGGCTGAGGCTGCTGTAGAGGCTATTAGATTTCTAATGCCCGCACCAAAAGAGGACATCCTCTACACAACGAGGAAGCGCCAACACAGTACCCCAGTTGGGCAGTGACCTCTCTAAGAAGTGGGTATAATTTGGAAATCCACAATTTCACATGTTATGATTTTCCATGTTATTGTTATCAGCTAGTACTATATGTTTACGCTCATTAGAAGTTCACAAAAATAAAATCTATTTGCTTTAGATGCAATGGTTTTGTCTTATATTATTAGATTTACTTGCTCTTTACATAATTTAACCTTTCCATTTAATTTCAATCAGTATCACACACCAGCTGCTCAGCCCTTTCTGCTACCCTCCTCTTGTCAAGCTTGTGGATTGAAAGGGGGGCCCTGTATGCCATTCCAAAGGCAGAGGGATGAAAAATGGTGCATGGCCACCCTTCGCAAAGGGTACCCATGGTATACGGTAAGGATTCCAAGTGGCTTAGACCGACTTGATGTAAGATCTTGTATCTCACTTTTTTGTTGTCGCCTTACTTTTCTATCAATTTTCTCATGAAGGTTGTCCCTTGTGTCGCTCTCCCCGTTATAAACAAGATGTTCGAAAACGATAAGTTTCTAACTCTGTATAGTGAGGGCCCTAAAAGCATGCGGCAACTATATGATGTGGATGTCTCCCAGACGATGGCCACCACCTATTTGGGTGGCCGTGGTTGGTCCAAGTATGTCTGTGAGAATGGTCTAAAGCAGGGGGACGAGGTATCATTCGATTTTAGCAAGCCTGGCTGATAATTGCACGCCATCGTACACCTGTTGACCGAAGGACCAAGAACAGAGGTAGTACTAATTAATTTGATTATGTACTCATCACAACCTCTAAAGATTTTCTTGTGACTAACTGTTCTGTACCATTATATTTACTCATCATATGACCCTGCCACTTCTGCAGTCCGCTTCCCCTTATGTACCACCCAGAAGGGTGCCAGCATCAAGCTGCTGGCACCGGCACTAGCACCGGCCCCAGTTCCTGCAACGGTACCTGTTGACCTCAGTAGGAGAAAGAATAGAGGTAGTAACTTAATTCGCTTGTATATTCTCATCTCTCTCTAGGAGTTACTATTGTATAAGAAACCATTTTGCTTGTCCACATCTCATATGCCTCTCTGACCACTCATGCAGTCCCCTTACCTACCCCTCAGAAGGTAACCAACACCAAGCTGCTGGCACCCCCAACGACATTGGCCCTAGTTCCTGCTCCGGCACCTGTTGTCCTAAGGAGAAAGAATGGAGGTAGTAACTTAATTTGCTTGTATATTCATCATATCCTCTGATCATTGTCTTGTGAGTAACTGTTGTATAAGAGACCATTTTGCTTGTACACTTTTCATCTACCTCTACCATCCCTGCAATTAGCTTAGCTACCCCTCAGAAGGAATCTAGCATCAAACTGCTAGCGCCGACATCGGTTCTGGGCCTTCTGGCTCCTGCACCAGCCCCTCTACAATTAGTGGCACCATCTCCTGCACCAGCACTAGCCCCAGCACAAGCACTGGCACAAGCTCCTTCATCACCCCGGGCAGCACCTTGTCAGACCATATCCTACACATGTGTCATCACAAGGTCACCCGGATTATGTTTGTGAGTATATGGCGGCAGATAAACTGTTCTGAATGTCTTATCAAGTTTTACATGATTCAGTGCATTGCTCTTAGTAATTATGCGTCTATCTCTTGCTTTGACTCAGAAATTGCCTAAGAGTGCCACAAAGCAACTCCAGGCCAGATGAAAGGGCACAATAGTCTTCACGATGTAGAGCGAAGGATTGTGAATCGAGGCACGCTACGCTATTAACTCGACTGATGGGTGCTTGGCAGCTACTTCTAGGTGTATCACGTTCTAGAAAGCAGCCAAACTTACTATTGGAAGAACGGTCAATGTCGATGTATCTGGTTGCCCTGAATGTCGCATGCTGTTCATGAACTTCCTAGATGTCTTAGCTCTTTGGCCGCATGCTATTATAATTAATTATGTGGTTGTCTTATCTCCACTGATCATATATGGGTGCTAAAACTGTGATAACCTTTTGCTGGATTAGAGCTATGACTAGTACATACTGGTATGGTATATCTATATCTATATGACGGTGTTTTCGATTTTAAAACAAGGTATCGCAGTATTTTCGAGGGAAGTGAAACCCAATTTATTGATTCGACACAAGGGGAGCCAAAGAATATTTATAAGCCTTAACAACTAAGTTGTTAATTCAGCTGCACCTGGAAACAATCTTGCTCATAGCAGTTTATCAGTAGCAACAGTTTTGTAGTAGAAATAGTAAAGTAGCAGCAGTAGTAAAGTAAAGACAACAGTAACAATAGCAGTAAACAATAGGATTCGAGTGCGGTAGGCATAGGGATGGATGGACGGGCGTTGCATGGACAAGACAATTCGCATAGCAATCAGAACATAGGGCAATTGCAGATAAATAAGATAAAGCATCCAAGTACTAGATAATCCTAGGCATGTGTTCCATATATAGTCATACGTGCTCGCAATGAGAACTTGCACAACATCTTTTGTCCTGCCAGCCCGTTTGCAGCGGGGCCTCAAGGGAACTACTGGCAATTAATGTGCTCCTTTTAATAGAGCACCGGAGCAAAGCATTAACACTCCGTGAACACATGTGATCCTCACATCAAAGCCATTCCCTCCGGTTATCCCGATTTCTATCACTTCGGGGCCATTGGTTCCGGACAACAACGTGTGTATACAACTTGCAGGTAAGACCAAAAACAATACTATCATAATGAATCAATAACATGTTCAGATATGAAATCATGGCACTCTGGCCCTAGTGACAATCATTAAGCATAACAAGTCGCAACAAAGTCACAAAGCACTAATAAAAGATACTAGGCACCATGCCCTAACAATCTGATGCCATTACATGAACGATCTCATCCAATCCCTACCATCCACATGGCCTACAGCGGGGGATTACTCACTCATAGATGGGGAAACATGGATGGTCGATGGAGAAGCGATGGTGATGATGATGGCGATGATCTCCTCCAATTCCCCGTCCTGACAGGGTGCCAGAACGGAGTTTCTGGTGCTGTTTCGTGGAATCTGGTGGTGGCGGCGGAGCGGAACTCCTTCTGGAAAAATGTCGAACCCCCCTGAGTTTTTAGGTCAGAAGGCAACTTATAGGCAAAGAGGGAGACCAAGGGGTAGTCTGGGGCAGCCAGACCACCCCCTGGCACGGCATGGGCTTGCCTGCACGGCCAAGTGGTGTGGCCTGGGCCTAGCCCCCCTCCGTCTCGTATTCTGGCTCCGAGAGTCTTCTGGTGAAATAGGATTTTTGGCATATTTTCCGGGATTTCTTGATAGTTGATTTTCTGCACAAAAAGTAGACACCAATACAATTCTACTGAAAACAGCGTCAGTCCGCGTTAGTTGCATCCAATTCACACAAGTTTAGAGGAGAAAAAATAGCAAAAGTGTTCGGGAAAGTAGATACGTTTTGGACGTATCAACTCCCCCCAAGCTTAGCTTATTGCTTGTCCTCAAGCAATTCAGTTGAAAACTGAGTGCGATAAAAGAACTTTCACGAACACATTTTCTTCATATGATGTATATATTCTCAGCATGTGATCAACTACTTAGACAATTCATAATAAGGAGTATGCAACTAAGTTTACTTAATAGGCAATGCAAAATATGAAGAGATTCCAACTCAAAAATAATAAGTAGCATGAAGCATAAACATAAGCAACATTACAATGCTCATAACAAGGTATGATAGAGTGGTATCTCGCTTGCCTTTGATTATGAATGCCAAGGCACCTCTGAAGTTCAGGTGAAGACTAGAAGTAAAGATATCAAAGATACAAGCATCAAAGTCATAACACAAATAGTCAAGTAATGGGACAAGCACAAAGAACGACAACTATGCTCTCAAGAAGGTGCTCAAATAATATGTGGAGACTCAATAAGTAAAAGAAAAGGTTTTGAATAATTTGAAAGGCTTCCAAATTCTGAAAGTATGGTACTTGTTAGCTTTGAGCTCTCATTACCCCTATCATAAGCATCTTTAATGTGGTTAAGGTGAAAGTGACACAACTAAGAGGATATGCTTGACAAGCTATCCCTTACTTACGAATACCGATCCTCATGCTACTCAACTTCAGTCACAAGTAAGCTCTTGTCATTGTAAGTATATACGTATCATAGAGAACCGCCAACGGGGTACCCCTTGCACATGACACAGGAGCTATCCCATAGTCAAAATGACAAGGCAAGCAGACAATGAGCATCTCTGTGATCTTTTTATTTACTATGTGCATAGATTTTTATTGAGGATGCTTCATAGAATGCTCATTATGGTTATGCTACAAGTTTCCACCATGATTAGGCATGGCTTAGGCTAGCGGCCCAGGCATTTCTCTAACATACATACAAACTCCATGATCTTACAAGTTCCACTTTTATTTCACACCGCTGGGATCCATAAGCAAAAGAACATGATATCAACGAGGTACTACGTACCAAGGAAATGTTGAAAACGTTCCCCATGAAACATGGTTCTGCTAACTTCAACTTATAAAGCGCAAGCATATACGCAACAAAGAAGGACGCAATGGTTCAGGTTTATTATATGCAAGAAATAAAGTGTGCCATTAAGTTTGTGAGAGCTTTACTAACTAACTTTCTCATAACAAGCAAACATTTTATTCGGAAGAAAACAAGACATATTTGAATATGCGCGGAAGTAGCAAATGATGCTAATAGGTAGGTATGGTGGACACTTTGGAAATATTTGGTTTAGGGAGTTAGAAACTTGAGTAAAACATACTCAATGTAAGTGAAGGCTAGCAACAGTACGGGAGCGACAAACGAGAGAGCAATAGCTGTCATAATCATGCTTGCAACAAAACAGGACTAATCATGGCATGAAAGTGATTCAAGATCCTCAAGGCAAAATAATTCGTCAAGGCTTAACTGATTATTACAGCCATGTGCATGCATGAGCATGTGCCAAGTCAATTCAAATGAAACATTCATAGGAGGATACCACGGTGTCATACCAATTTATGAATAGAGAAATGCAAGCAAACATTCATAAGACATGCTACAAACTATTAGCGAGTTGGAGCTAATCATAAGAAAGCAAGAACTACTAAGCATCCAAAGATAACATACACCCTACATGAACAGACTAAGCATGCCCACAGTGATGAGTATATGTACAAAAATGAAAACAAATAGAGTTTGTTACTAGCCTCTTACCACGCCTCAAGTTATCATTAATCCTCATTATTGCTCTTCACTTGTGTGGCTTGAATAAAAATATGAAACCAATATCCACTGAGGACTGCTGAACCCTGTAGCAAACTTACAAAAACCAAAGAAGAACGACAAATATTTTTGTTGTTTTTGATTTTTAAAACAAGAACCAAAGAGGAAAAACAAGCAAAGCAAAATCTTTTTGGGTTTTTTGAATAGTTCAAACAAAGCAAAAGGGAAAAGCAAACCAAGGCAAAGAGAAGAAGCAAACCAAAGAGAAACAACAGAAATATTTTTGGTCTTTTTGTGTTTTAGAAAGCAAAAGCGAAGAAAGAACAAAAACTAAAAAGAGAACAAAACATGAATATACAAAGTACTAACGCACATGATATGGAGATGGGTGTGGTGTCGGCGTACCTCCCCCAAGCTTAGGCTTTTGGCCTAAGTGGGTATCAATCCAGATACGGGTAAGGGTTCCAAGCAGGAGGATCATGATAAGAATGGTCGTAGTTGGGCCCGTGGGAAGAAGAAGAAGCTCCCCAATCATAAGCAGGCTGCTGATATGAAGACTCTCCCTCATTCGAGGGCTGGACCGAATCATCCATGACCTCCCTTCTAGTATCCTGCTCCTGTTGGGAGAGCTCTCCCAAGTACGTGTCAAGCTCCTCCTCAGTGAGGGACCATCCTTCCATGTTATCAAGGTTAAACAAGACAGGTGCAGGCAAAAGAACAACACGCTCGGACTTGCTCTTTCTCCAACCAGCTTTGAGAAAGGTTATTTCATCAGATAACTCATTCAAACTAGCCCACGAGGAAACGAATTTATGCTGTATCATGGAATTAAAATCAAGCCTTTCTATGGGGAACTGTAGGTCTAGATGATGAGGCACTAAACCATGCGATGCTAGTAAACGAGAAGCAATGAGGCCTCCCCAAATTCCACCTTTCTCACAGTTAGCAGCAAGACAGAAAGCTATCAAAGCACCTAAGTTGTAAGACCTATCTCGTTTAAGAGCAGCAGAGATAAATGCTAGATCATATGAAGATAACTTATTGGCAGTTTTCCTAGCAAGAACACGCTTGGCAACAAAGTAGGCAAAGTAATGAATGGAGGGAAGATGAATGTTACGGATTTTTCCATTCTCCTTCGAGAAGCTGCTCCCTTGGCAAATTTCTGCGTATAAATCCATGAGTGGTTCAGGTCGCTCCTTAATCCTTCTACATGATCCCCATTGAGGTACCTTAATAGCTGCAAAAAAGTCATCGAGGGAAAGGTCGACAGCAATATTTAAAAAAAATTAGTGGACCATGGGGTTAGGTAAAGAGTGACTAAATTGAAAGTCCTGCACCACAGACATGGTTAGCTTCACAAATTGACAAGGTTCATCTTCCAAAAAGTGCTCCAACCCTGCATTAGAAACCAAAGTGTGGAAATCTTGGAGAATTCCTGCAGCTCTCATGAACTCAGAGCATGGATAAATGGAAGGAAAAACTTCCTCCTCCCGGTGGACCTTCATGACCTCGGGCACCCATAGTTCATGTTAGTTTAGTTGATGCTCATTCATCTTCTATTCTGAAATTTAAACACCTATTAAACAAGTGATGGCAAAGTGAATATAATGAAAGGTACTACTCATAGGGACTTGTAAGAGGCCTAAACATGCATCAAAACTATATCTCTAAGCATAAAACAAGCTTACAAACCCTCATAACCTGTCACCTATAGCAGCAAAATACTCAATATATAATCCACTAAACACAAATCTACTTGGACAAAGGGAGGAGTCACATACCAAGGAACAATTGCTCCAAATTTCAGCAAGAAAGATGGGCTGAGCAAGGAGATCGAAAAAAAATCGAGAGTAAGCACAGCAAGAACATGATTTTGAGCAATGAACTGGAGCTTACTCGGGAGAGAGAAGAAAGTGGCAGGTGAGAGAGTTAATGGAGGGCCAGGGGTGGCCCACACCATGGCATGGCGCCACCCAGGGCAGGTCGCGCCACCAGGTGGTGAGCCTGCCTGGTGGGTCCCCCTGGCACCTCCGAGGTACTCCTCTGCCCCTTTTTTCACGTAAAAATTTAATATGAATTTTCTGAAATTTTTCGAGACACTTTATTTTTTGGGAATTTTCAGGCATAGAAGAATGATTTTTTGACAAACAGATTTTTGAAATGAAGCAATGACAAAACAAGGCTAGAACTATAGAAGTTCTAAGACACTCTAACATGTAACCAACTAACAACAAAGAAAACTAAACAAAAACAAAAACTAAAATGGATAGAATAGAAGTAAGCGGAGATAATCATAGTGAAAACATTGTTTTGTTCAATAAATCCTTTTGTTAACAAGGTTGATCAGGTCTTGTTACCAAAACAATTTCATATGAGACAAAACTTTGTGTTCCACTAATGATTATGTTACCTCAACCTTGATAGCAATGGTCCTAATCATAATAGTTTCAAACTTTTCTCTTGGTATGGGACAATATATTTCTCCAACTTGAATGCCCTCAACATGTTCAATTGAATTCAAACCATAAGTCCTTTCAATCTTCTTGGGGAAATAGACAGTATGTTCATTGTCATTAACATTGAAAGTCACCTTTCCTTGATTACAATTAATAACAGCTCCTGCAGTATTAAGAAAAGGTCTCCCAAGAATAATGGACATATTATCATCTTCAGGCATTTCAAGCACAACAAAATCAGTTAATATCAAGCAATTATGAGCCACTTGAACAGGTACATCCTCACATATACCAACAGGAATAGTGGTAGATTTATCAGCCATTTGCAAAGATATATCAGTTGGTATTAGTTTTTCTAGTTGAAGCCTCTTATAGAGAGAGAAAGGCATAACACTAACTCCAGCTCCCAAATCACACAAAGCAGTTCTAACATAACTGTTCTTAATAGAGCAAGGGATAGTTGGAATCCCAGTGTCTCCAAGTTTCTTAGGAACCTTACCATTAAAGGAATAATTAGCAAGCAAAGTAGAAATTTCTTCATTAGGGATCTTCCTTTTATTCGAGACAATGTCCTTCATATACTTTGAGTAAGGAGGCAATTTAATAGCATCAGTCAAAGGAATTTGCAAGAATAAAGGTTTCATCCACACACAAAACTTATTATAGTGTTCATCTTCCTTTGACTTGTGTTTCTTATCAGGGAATGGTATAGGTTTTTGGACCCAAGGTTCTCTTTCACTACCATGTTTCTTAGCAATAAAATCTTCTTTAGTGTATTTAGTATTCTTAGTGTGGTTTTCAGGTTCTTCTTCAACTTTTTCTTCATTAGGAACTTCATTTTCTTCATTACCACCTTTAGTTTCAGCATCAGAGATAGATATACTATTAGGATCTATAGAAGGTTCAGAGGGTTCTACAATAATTTTATGTTTCTTTTTCCTTTTCTTACGAGTAGAGCCACTATTTTCAGCTTGTTGAGAATCCTACTCAATTCTTTTGGGATGCCCCTCAGGATATAGAGGATCTTGGGTAGCAGCACCACTTCTAGTTCTAATTTCATAAGCATGTTTTTCTTTAGCAGCATTAACTAGCAAATCTTTTTGCACTTTAACGAGTTGATCTATTTGATTTTGAACCATTTGAAAGTGTTTAACAATCATTTTAACATCATTAGAGGTTCTTTCCACAATATCTTTCAACTCAACAATAGCTTTAGCGTTTTCCATTAGATGATTTTGCACCCTTTTATTAAAATTATCTTGCTTAACAATAAAGATATCAAATTCTTCTAAGCATTGATCAGGAGGTTTAGAGTAAGGGATATCACCTTCATCAAAGTGTTGAAGAGAGTGTACCTCAATAGTGGATGAGTAGGGAATATGCTTACATAATTCTTCTATAGGAGGTAAATTCTTGACATCTGCAGCTTTAATTCCCTTCTCCTTAAGACATTTCTTAGCTTCCTTCATCACTTCATCATTTAATTCAATAACTCCCCTCTTCTTTGATGTTGGAATAGGCACCGGAATAGTAGGTTCAGGTACAATTACTTCAGATATAGCTTGTTTAGGAGGAGTCCAATCTTCATAGTTCTTACTTATTTTAGCCATTAATTCCTCAGCTTCCTTAGGAGTCATATTCCTGAAAACACAATCAGCACAACTATCTAGGTATGTCCTAGATTCTTCGGTTAGTCCATTATAAAATATATCAAGAAGCTCATTCTTAGGTAATGGACTTCTAGCCTGTGCATGAATCAAAGCACAAAACCTTGCCCAAGATTCGGGCAAAATCTCTTTTTCCCCCTGTTTAAAATCAAAAAGTTCCTGCAAAATAGCATGTCTAGCACTAGGAGGAAAATATTTCTATAGAAAGGTACTAATCAAACAATCAGGGTTATCAATAGATCCAGGAGGTAAATTACTAAACCAAGTTTTAGCTTCTCCTTTCAGTGAGAAAGGGAAAATCTTAGCAACAAAGTAAGTACGCATCTTAATATCATCAGAAAACAAGCCACTCATGGTAGAAAGTTCATTCATATGTGCTACCGCACTTTCATTCTTTTTCCCACAAAAAGGTTCTTTCTCAACAATAGCTATGTAAGATAGATCGAGAGAGAAATCATAATCTTTATCTATAATGTTTATGGGAGAAGCAGCAAACTTAGCAATAGGAGATAATTTGGGTCTAATAGTACGCCTCTCAAGGAGACTCTTAGCAGCGCTCCTATCATGGGTGTTTTTACATTCTTTAATAAATTCATCAGTCATCTCAACATAACCATCTTCAATATCATAACTTTCACTAGACTCAGGTGAACTAACAGGTGTGGTAGTGTCTTCATTAGGAGTTTTTAGTATTTCCAGCTATAGTTCTAGCAATCATAGCATCTAGGAAAGGACCTAATGAACCACTCTTATCAAGCACAGTAGAAGCAGCATCATAAGCATCAGAAGTTTCAGATTCAGCAGTAGTAGCAGTGTGTGTAGCATGTGTATGTGGTGGTGTAACGAGCTTACTCATAACACATGGTGAATCAAGAGCAATAGAGGTGTTCAGAATCGTACCTCTTCTTGTAGTGGATGGTACAATAGTAAACTTGCCATCACGAGACTTACCATCATGGATGGATAGCAGCGAACAATAGAGAATCCAAGTGAACTTGATAAATAAAGCTATGCTCCCCGGCAAAAGCGCCAGAAAATAGTCTTGATGACCCACAAGTATAGGGGGTGTATCGCAGTATTTTCGAGGGAAGTGAAACCCAATTTATTGATTCGACATAAGGGGAGCCAAAGAATATTTATAAGCCTTAACAACTAAGTTGTCAATTCAGCTGCACCTGGAAACAATCTTGCTCACAACAGTTTATCAGTAGCAACAGTTTTGTAGTAGAAATAGTAAAGTAGCAGCGATAGTAAAGTAAAGACAACAGTAACAATAGCAGTAAACAATAGGATTCGAGTGCGGTAGGCATAGGGATGGATGGACGGGCGTTGCATGGACAAGACAATTCACATAGCAATCAGAACATATGGCAATTGCAGATAAATAAGATAAAGCATCCAAGTACTAGATAATCCTAGGCATGTGTTCCATATATAGTCATACGTGCTCGCAATGAGAACTTGCACAACATCTTTTGTCCTGCCAGCCTGTTTGCAGCGGGGCCTCAAGGGAACTACTGGCAATTAAGGTGCTCCTTTTAATAGAGCACCGGAGCAAAGCATTAACATTCCGTGAACACATGTGATCCTCACATCAAAGCCATTCCCTCCGGTTATCCCGATTTCTGTCACTTCGGGGCCATTGGTTCCGGACAACAACGTGTGTATGCAACTTGCAGATAAGACCAAAAACAATACTATCATAATGAATCAATAACATGTTCAGATCTGAAATTATGGCACTCGGGCCCTAGTGACAAGCATTAAGCATAACAAGTCGCAACAAAGTCACAAAGCACTAATAAAAGATACTAGGCACCATGCCCTAACAATCTGATGCCATTACATGAACGATCTCATCCAATCCCTACCATCCCCATGGCCTATAGCGGGGGATTACTCACTCATAGATGGGGGAAACATGGATGGTCGATGGAGAAGCGATGGTGATGATGATGGCGATGATCTCCTCCAATTCCCCGTCCTAGCAGGGTGCCAGAACGGAGTTTCTGGTGCTGTTTCGTGGAATCTGGTGGTGGCGGCGGAGCGGAACTCCTTCTAGAAAAACGTCGAACCCCCTGAATTTTTAGGTCAGAAGGCAACTTATAGGCGAAGAGGGAGACCGGGGGGCAGTCTGGGGCGGCCAGACCACCCCCTGGCGCGGCCTGGGCTTACCCACGCGGCCAGGTGGTGTGGCCTGGGCCCAGCCCCCTCTCTGTCTCGTATTCTGGCTCCGGGAGTCTTCTGGTGAAATAGGATTTTTGGCATATTTTCTGGGATTTTTCCTGATAGTTGATTTTCTGCACAAAAAGTAGACATCAATGCAATTCTGCTGAAAACAGCGTTAGTCCATATTAGTTGCATCCAATTCACACAAGTTTAGAGGAGAAACAATAGCAAAAGTGTTCAGGAAAGTAGATACGTTTTGGACGTATCAGACGGTTCCCTATATGACCAAATATTATGACAATGATTGTGTTCCAGTGATTGAGTGTGTTTGGAGAAAAGGGCAAACTAATCGCGTGGCATAGTTTTTATAGCTAAAACAAGAATTGTCTCTCTCTGTAGTGATATTGAATTTCAGTGTTTGTATTGCTGAATCAGTCACTTTGAAATGCTTCTGAATTGGTCAAGTGCTGCTGAATATGAACTAGGAATCTGTCGATTTTTTTTATGTATTATTATTCTGTACTCCTTAATCTTTCAAATTGTATTGAATTTGTCAAAAGTTCTATCGTTGATGTTGGCTGCTTGCTCTAGAGCTTTTTTCCTTTGTGTCATCGGAACCGTTGGATGCATTTTGGACAGAGATGAGAGGTTAAAGATATACAGCGTGATTTCACCAAGTGAAGTCATTGGATACCAGCCCTGTTTTGGCGCATGTGGTGTGTGTTCATTAGATATTTTTACATGAATATCTGTAAAAGGAACTATCACTTTTTTTTCTCCCTCGAAGAGGTCTGTGTTTGAATCTGGCGAGACACAGCCCAGTGAAATTTGAGATGGGAGCCCATTGACCATAGCCCAAAAACTTTTTAATTTGGCCTTTTTGGCATTGCCCTCCACCTCTAGAAAAGTCTCTGCCTACCCATGTTTTTAAGAAACTAATCCATTATGTGGATTTTTATAAATCAAGGTTCCAGTAGCACTTCTCTTTTATTTTAAGAGAGATAACATGGACACACAAAATATTTTTTAGAAGACTGATACATAAGTTGTAGTACTAACTTATGTTTAATGATTCAATTTCTATTAGTATCTTTGGTATAGTGGCAAAACACTCAGTTTATGTCTATTTGATTTGATTTGAAGGTCTTTAGTTCGAATCCCCTGTGTGTACATATTTATATATATCTTGGGTTTACTTTTTTTTGAGAAAGGGTTTACTTTTTAATATCGCATTACGGAGAGGCTGACATCATGGACCCACCAGCCTGTAGCATCCCTCGAGTTTAATGGTCTGGTTTTAAAAAAAGTTAAATACTTGTATAAAGAGGCTGGCATCAGGGACCCACCCGCCAGAACATACCAGAGAGGGTGACATGGGGGCCTCAACAACAAGATCATACACGAATGCCACATCAAGCAATGTTGCCAAGGTCAAAACAGCGCACTGGTCGAAAAAAAATCCATCATACATAGGTTTGATATACAGAGAGACCGACATGTGGGACCCAGTAGCGCGACCTTATACAAGTTCTGCCTTGAGCGACGTTGCCAAGTTCGAAACAGGGAGGCGCGAGCGAGAAAAAATTCCAGCATGCACACGTTTCTTCTAATGAGAGGCTCACATGGGGGACTCAGCAGCCTGGAAAACGGCTGATGTATCGAGCAACTCTATCAAGTTCGGAACACGGAGGCGCGACCGAGAGCAAAAAATCCATCATACACATGTTTCTTCTAATGAGTGGATGACATGTGGGGCCCTGCATCATGATTAAACAGTAGATGCAGCGAGCAACGCTATCAAGTTCGGAACACGGAGGCACGGCTGAGGGAAAAATTCGATCATACACATGTTTCTTCTAATGAGAGGATGACATGTGGGGTCCAGGAGTTTGATTAAATGGTAGATGCATCGAGAAGCGCTATCAAGTTCGGAACAGGATAGCGCGAGCAAAGAAAAAATTACATCATACACATGATTCTTATAATGTGAGGCTGACATGGAGGACCTAGCAGCATGACTAGACGGCAGATAGATCGAGCAATGTTATCGAGTTGAAATCTGGGAGGCAATAGCCAAGGGAAAAGATTCCATTATACACGTTTCTTCTAATGAGAGGATGACATGTGGGTCCTAGGAGGTTGATTAAACGGTAGATACATTGAGTGGCGCTATCAACTTCGGAACAGGGTAGCACGAGCGAAGGAAAAAAATTCCATCATGCACATGGTCCTTCTAATGAGAGGCTGACATGTGGGACCTAGCAACCTGACTAAACGGCAGACGCATCAAGCAACGTTATCGAGTTCAAATCAGGGAGGCGCGACCGAAAAGTATGGTCCGCTAGACACTGACGTCCAGGACCCACACGCCTCAAAAGACTTCGGCGAGTCAACATCGCGTGAGGAAACGAAAATCTTGCTTCTGCCACGCGTTGGCCGAGCTTCCTCCATGTTTTTAGCAGATCCGTCGTAGTAGAGGGTCGCAAAACCGGGAAAAAAGTTTTCCATCATCTACGGCCGAGCCGAGAATTTCGTCGTGGAAGACGCGCCTTCTACGATGACCGTCGGGCCAAGTTGTTGCGAAAGGAAACTTCTCTTGTAGTGGTTGATGGCTCCAATTTTTGCCATCTTCCACTGCGTTTAAACATTGTTTTTGGTCAAGCAATTGCCAAATAAACTCTCAATCCTTGCCACTAATGACTAACAATTGCAAAGATATGCAAAAACTCTCTTTGATTTACGTTGTGCAGGAAATCACGGCTTTTAATGCGAAATAAGGAGTCATAATGAAGGATTTTGAGGAAGTACACACGGCCAAGTAATTGGGATGCTATGCCAGGGCGCCAGCACACTTAATGACCACTGGTACAGGCGCGGTCTGCCCATATCGCCTGCCCGTACCAGGTGGCGACGGTTTCATCTCGTTAAACCCTACAACTTTTGTGAAGACACCTATATATTTCGAGGCTCCAGCCGCCGGGCAGAGAGTCGCCATTCTCAGATTACATCACAACACCACCAAAGGAGATCCACACCATTGTTCATCCATTGTTCAACACTTCCACCATCCATCCATCCACTAGCCATAGCTATTGCTTTGTACTTTAGATCTCCTTGTGATTTGGCGTCCATTGTAAGAATATTTGATTTCAATCTAAGTATTTGTATGATGTTTTCTATCTCTGATCTATTTGTTATGAGTGAGTAGTCCTCATAGGCTGTGGGCTAGGGAGAAACCTTGCAGCGATTATGTGCATCTAGATCATGGGAGTATTGTATTTTGATTGTAATTGAGATTTGTATCTTTTGTTTCTTCGTCTCTTGTCTCGATCTATGGACTTGTAGGTACCCAAGATCCCACAGATTGATAAAGGCTTGAGGTGAGATACTTGGCTAGCGGCGATCTCGTAGGAACCTCAGTGACAGAAAGGGTAGTATGGTCTTCGCTTAGCTCCCCATTCGGGATCAACAACAACATCACCACTTAAAGCTTTGATTTGTGTTTTACACTTAATAATCGTTTGTAACTCGTGGCTTTGGTGTGCACTCGGATATATTAAAAGTCTATTGCTATGCCCACTGCATCACGGGGGCTCTAGAATATTAGGATGTGTTGCCCACAAGAGATTGTCTCTATTCAAACATTATACATGACTATGCTTATTATTATCTTTTATCCCATTTGATGTGAAGTTGCAGGTGTATCTTCAACCCTGGCCTATCTCCATCCATTGATTCAAACCCATTATAAAGTAAACTAGATTGGTCTAGTCAACTAAGGTAAAACGAATAAACAAAGTCTTGTAGACGTGTCCTTTTAATTACCTTTTAGCATTGCTTTCTGAGGTTTGATTAAACCTAGAAGGTCTTCTAGGGAAAAACCTATTATAATACATCCGTGAATCCGAATCAAAGGTATCAACCCTTATGTGGACATCATCAACAATAACGACGCTACAGGGTGAGTGGCAAAGTGGGGCATTGAACTTGCCGCCTTTGAAATCACCTACAAGAGGCACTATGCTATCAAATCTAAAGCATTGGCGGATTTTATTGCAGATTGGACAGAGTTACCATAAGACACTCCTATACCAGAGCCAGAGTTTTGGGTCATGCATTTTGATGGATCCAAATTGCTCAATGGCTCGGGGGCTGGTGTATTATTACAATCACCAATAGGAGAGAAGTTACAGTACGTCCTGCAGACCCACTTCAACGCTACAAACAACATGGCGGAGTATGAGGCCCTCATTCATGTACTTTGTGTGGCCAAGGATATTGGCATCAAGCGCATAGTTTCTGTGGAGATTCTGACTTGGTTTCCCAGCAGGTGGCTAGCACCTGGAACATGCGGAACCCAATGATGCCGGCATATCGAGACGAAGTAGATGAGATAGCTGAGTGCTTCGATGGCTACAAAGCAAGTACGTCAAAAGGGAGGATAATGAGGCGGCATATGTGCTACCAAATCTTGGATCAGCTTGTTGACCAATTCCATCGGGTGTTTTCCTAGAGCATTTATGGACCCCATTCGTGAAGAGAGCGGACCCTGACAACCCAGATAGAGTGGATTCATTTGTTAATGCAGTAACAGTGACCTCTCCCACTTGGACAAAACCGTTCATGGACTATCTACAAGGCAAAGCTTTGCTCACTGACGGAGTCAAAAGCCGACAGATAGTACACAGAGCAAAAGGCTACGTCATCATTGACGGATAGCTATACAAAAGAAATACCATAGGAGTTTTCCTACGGTGCCTCTCCTAGCAGCAAGGTATAGAGATCCTCAAAGAAATACATCTCGGAGATTTTGGGCATCACGCCGCTCCCCGATCGTTGGTGGCCAAGACCTTCCGGCAAGGATTCTACTAGTTAACTACCAAGAAGGACGCTGACAAGTTGGTACGAACCTGTCTTGGGTGCCAGTTTTATGCAACGCAACCAAATGTTCCAGCTGAAGAATTGCGAACAATACCAATTACTTGGTTGTTTGTATTCTGGGGGCTTAACATGGTTGGACCTTTGCAAACAACATGTTGTGGATTTACGCATCTGCTAGTAGCCGTTGACAAATTCACAAAATGGATTGAAGCTAAACCCATTAGAAAGATCGATGGGGCAACATCCCTAAAATTTGTCCGGGATTTGGTGGTGAGATTTGGTCTCCCACATAGCATCATCACCGACAACGGCAGAAACTTGTCTCTCGGAGAAGTTGAGGGGTACTGTCATGAAAAAGGCATCCGCCTTGACCTAGCATCTGTGGCACATCCAGAGTCAAATGGGCAAGTTGAATGGGCCAATGAACTAATTCTGCAAGGAATCAAGCCACGCTTAGAGGCACCTCTACATAGAGCAGCTGGAGCCTGGGCGAAGGAGTTGCCATCTGTATTATAGAGTTTATGAACAACACCCAACAGATCTACCGGCTTGACACTTTCTTCATGGTTTATGGAGCAGAAGCCGTCCTGCCATCCGACATCCTCCATGATGCACCAAGAGTCACCTCCTACAAGGAAGATGACGCTAAAGAATCCAGACGCCTATCTCTAGACCTTTCGAGGAAGAGCACGTGTTGGCATGCCAGAGATCCGCCATCTACCAGCAGAAGCTACGTGGTTACCATAGTCGACGCGTTAGGCATTGCTCATTTAAAGAGGGGGATCTAGTGCTTAGACTCAAGCAGGAAAAATCACACAAACTATCCCCGTGTTGGGAAGGACCGTTCATCATAAGAAAAGCATTGCTCAATGGTTCCTATTACCTCATTGATATTCGCGAGTTGAAAGATAGGCCAAAAATCGCAAGCGCAAGAAACGTGACTCCGATGATGATTTCCCGGAGACAGATCGGCCATGGAACATAGCACAGCTACGTCCCTTTTACACTTAGCATACTTTATGTTATGTAATAAGTACCCTTATATGATCGATGAAATAAAGCATTTGGTTCACTCATATTTTCTGAGTCTTTTACCTCCTTTAGTGTTCATTTTTGGATCATATAAACCCTTTTTTGCGCAAGTTTGCATTTGCACTTGTGAAAATTCCTCCTACGAGTGTTAGCCTAAGTTTTCTGGTCTACACGTTTTCTGATGTTTTTATGTGGATTCTGGAGTAGTGACTTTTTGACACTCAAAGCCGGCGATTTTGTTCTTAGGTTCTTGACGATGCTATTAAGCATCATCACCTGGGAGCATAATTATGTGATGAGGGTTTTCCGTCTCACAAAAGGTCAAGCATACGAACCAGAATAATGGATAAGCCAGCACTTGCTTAAAAATATATACATGCTAGATCTAGTTAAGTAGCAGGAGGCTTGTAGCCAAGTTTTCCGCCTTACAAATACATAAAGTTTTTTCCACAAACACACTACAAATATACATTTAATACATCAATGTTTTTTAAGGATCTGCTGCAGGGGACTTCGTTACTACATCAGCAGCAGGAGAGCTAGGCCTGGAGAGCTCATCAAACTTGGAGGGTGCTGGGCTAGATTCTAAAGATGCCAGATCATCGTCCATCTCCTCAGCAGGCACGCAGACACCTCGCTTGGTCAGCTTGGCAACCTTGGTGTCGTAGAAAGTACGGGAGTTCCATATAGCATGTCGGAGGTTATCAAGTCCAAGTCACCGTTGTCAGAATGCGCTTTCACCAAGGACAAGGCCATCCTTGCACCAGCCCAGATGCAAGAGGATTTCCAGCTCTTGACTTTCTCGGGGGCTCGGCGTAGGATCTCTGAGTACTTGGCCATAGAATCTACCGCCTTGATGTTGATGTCTAGTGGCTGGGCTATCTCCTTGGATTGACTGATGGCAGTGTTAATGAAGTTGCCGATAAGAATCATGTATTCTTTTGGATCCGGAGCACCTTCACCCATGTTGGTTATACCAATGGGGGCTATGTTTTCATTAGAGACAAAAATCATGAGTATAACAATACAAATGTTCACCTTACAGAATTGACAAAGTCGGAGGAAAGTTACCAAAGATGCTTGTCTCATCTTGCTTGCAGGTCTTCACCAAGATGTCATGCTCCTTCTGAAGTTTCTTGTACACCTCAAGGTTCCGATCATTCTGCTCTTTGGCAACTTGGTTTTGTTCCTGGAGTTGCGCAATTTCATTCTTTAGGCGCTGCATCTCGGCGTCAGCAGATTCTTGCATCACCTTCATCGCCTCTTCATGGCCCTTGACGACTTTAGCTACGTCTTTATTCAAAAATTTATTCTCATCATTGAGCTCCTGGATATGTTTGGACTGCTCGACAATGCTCTTGGTTTTGGCAATGGCCTCTGTAAGACGGAAAATGGAAAGAATTATGAGAATTCAGAAGAAATGGACCCATGAGGAAAGTAAGGAGTTGTTCAAAGAAAATAGACACTTGCTATTTTGGATATGTTCCTTCAGGAAGGCTGTTTTACCCTGTTCAAGATCCAGATCTTTTCACAACTTAGCAAATCTCTCATTAGTGGCCTTTCTCTGACTATTCTCATTCTACAAAGAAGATAAAGTGCTTAGTTTCTCTAGAGCATCTAGTCGGAACTATTCAGTTTCAACTAAACGCTCAGGGGCTACAGTATCAGATTTTAAATTCAAGAGTGTTCTCTCTTAGAGTATCTAGTCGGAATTATTCGTTCTAAACTAGAGACTCTGGGGCTACACTGAGAAGTTCTACACTTAGTTCTTTGGAGAACTCAGGCTAAAAACTAATGATTTTCTGCCTAAGAGCTCGGGGGCTACAGTGGGATATATTACAAAGTAAAAGAAGTAAAGTTCAGAGACTTACAATGGCAATAACCTTCAGATTGTTGGTCAAATGAGTGTATGCATTATGGAAGGTCTGGGCATTGTTATAAATAGCAGCTGGATGTTTAATAAGATCATCCATGCATAGAGTTGGATGAGTTAAAGGCAGAGGAGTTGTCGAAGTCAGAGGCACGGATGAAGCCCTAGTCGCCTGCTGTGTTACAATGGCAGTTGATGGCTCAGAGGCTCCTGCCTTGTTAGTTGCTATGACTGCCTCCGCCTTCGACCCTTCCATAGGTTGTTTCCCTTTCTCGATGGCATCCTTAGCCGGAGCTTTAGCCATTTTAGAGGAGCTTCTGTTTCCATGGCGGAGACCTCCAGAATGACGGGAGATGAAGGCCTAGTGGAGCCTGTCGCAGTCTTGGTGGCAGGAGTCCAGGGAGCAGCAGCGGGAGACGATTTGGAGAACATATCGCGAATATTTTTGGAACCCCCAACATCTTTGGAGGTCCGCTTCATACCAACACTAGACTTCTTCCTAAAACGTACACAATATAAGTACATGAATTGAGCAGGTGCAACACAAATTAAAGCCGTAGAATGAATATACTTACACCACAGTAGATGACTTGGTTAAGGGGATGCTGGTGGATTTCTTCTTCTTCTTCGCCTCTAAGGCGGAGGTGGATTTCTTGGAGACTCCACTCTTTGTTTTCTTCTTCTTTCCCTCGGCAAGAGCGTCAGAGGTGGAGCTCTTCCGCTTTCGTGCCACCGGAGCTGACTGGTCCTTGGAAGCATCATCATTAGACACAACATGGATATCCTTCAGCCTTGGATCATAGACCTTGGAGGCCATTTGATCTGCCGCCAAGGTCGCCAGCTGATAGATCCAACAGCGAGTCAAGTGAGTAATGCATTCAAGACGTAAGACCTTAGAGTATACATACATAACGAGTAACAAAGGAAGCACAGTTACCTCTGGGCACTTGCTGCTTTCGAACATGTCAAAGGTGATCTTGAAGCCATGCTTCTTGTCCTTCACCTTGATGATGTCCTTAAGCCGGAGCTTGATGGAGTCATTGGAGAAGTTGTCCTGCGAGATTCACATAGGATCTTTCCTGCTCTTGGAGTACTTGCACATCAGCTCGGCGTGGTGCTGTAGAGGTTGGATCCGCCTTATGAACCAGAACATGGCTAGGTCCAAACAGGTCAATCCTCCATCTACCAGCCACTCAATCCGCCTTACGGCGCGAGAGGCCTCGTCGTCGGACGGAAGGGGGCCTTGGGATCTCGAGGTGGGGGCCTCGGCGGCAGCTCCATAGACAAAGTCGGGGTATGAGTCTTGGCGGCTAGCCAGAGGGATATTTGGGACATAGAAATACGTTCGCTGCCAGTTCTTGCAGGACTCATGACCAACAATGTCGGGGAATTGCCGGTGAGGACGGATCTTAAAACTGATTGTTTCGCAAATCCGCAGCTCATCCTTGGATTCTATGGACTCTCTCTTGACGGTGAAAAAGTATACAAACAGATATAACCTAGGCCTAATTCCTAGGTATCCTTCACACAAAGCTATGTAAATGCTGAGTACGAGGATGATGTTGGGAGAGAGGTTGTCGGGGAGTACCCAGAACTGTCGGAGGATCTCGAGGAAGAAGTCGGAGACTGGCAGGCTTAGGCCACGTACTAGCTAGGAGTTGAGGTAGACCTTCTCTCTGGCTTGGGGAGAAGGGACCACCTCGCCGGTTGGTGCCAGCCACCAGGCTAGGCCCTCCGTCACAGGAAGATAGCCTTCGGCGATGAGTTCTTGGAGCTGCACGGCGGAAAGGTCAGACCCCTTCCACACTCCCTTGTGGGAGTCAGCATCTTCTTCTGCAACATCCGATGCCGCTCGTTTCTGGTCACCACCGGTGGATTCCACCACAATGGAGATTGGAACCACCACCCCTTCCGGTGGGACGGAGACACTTCGCGATGGCTCAGTCGAGGCCTTGAGAGTCAACGCCGTCGATGGAGCGCTGCTGCTGGAGGCCATTGCATGGATGGATGGATGATTTGGGGGAGGAAGTACTTTGGCTAGGGTTTTCCGCTGGGAAAGCTCGAACGGTCACGCGACGGGGGGGAAGAATGCGGGTAAAAGTAAAAGCCTAAGCCGCAGTTAATGTTTATAGACCCCAACGTCAAGATTCGTGCAAAGAGATCTAACGGGTATAGTGTTGACGAACGTGCACGGTAATTTTGCCACGTCCTCCATCTTTGTCGCTTAACATTTTGGATTTTGCGTGCACGAATATAGATAATGATTAATTCCCTGCTATATGTGAGTTTCGAGGAAGCGTAGGCTGTAGCCTATGTCATCTTTTTGACCGTTGCAGTGGAAGGGTCACATGCAAAGATTCCATGGAAGACGGAAACTATCCGACTCTGGGAGAAAATACTTAGAGAATCTCCGGCTACATTACAAAGACGGAGAGGACTACAGGGTTCTTTGGGAGACCTTGGAGATATTTCTTGACGAATTGCCGGCATCACCTAGACGGAGCATTCAAGACCAATGGGCAAGATGGTGCAAGATCTGAAAGTCCTCCGGGTGCTACTATTGGGGATATGCTAAATGAGTATCACCATTGCATGTCTCTAATCCGGATAACCCGGATGGATCACAGTTGGTAGCATGGCCTATGGCCTGCTGGGTGGTCCAGTTAGATGGATCCAGAAGGGAGGCCCATGCCAGATAAAGGAAGGCTACTTGGGAGTCACGGACATACTCGGAGCCTTGGAGTACAAGACACAAAGACTAGTTAGTATTAGTGTAGGACTCTTTACCTTGTCCGGCAAGGTCCTTTCCCTGTAACCCTAGGTTCTGGTGCCTCTATAAGCCGGACCTGTGGGAGACTTTAGGGCATAACTTTACGGTACAAAACAACCAACATACAACGGACAACACCTCGCATAGCGAACCAATCTCTGTAACTCGGTGTATTGCCATTATAGTGATTTATAGCAGGAGTAGAGTTTCACCACCATTGTGGGACTTGAACCTGGGTAAGCTATGTTACCTCATACCCGCCAACTCGCCGCCTCCCCCCACGTTTCTAAACATGCTCTGTGAGGACCCCCTCCATGGCGTACTCGTCGGCAATACCACGACAATATGTATTAGTATATATACTAGGTAGATTCCCTTATGTACTCTAATTGTATTTGTACTCTAACACTTGTCCTTTGGCCTATACTAGGAAACATATCCGTGCGTTGCAACGGGGGAGCAAAAGAACAAACATAAATCTATTCCTTCAACTTGTCCATTGGATTTGGAGGCCACCAGTACAAATTCGGCAAATCTAGTTTAGTTAATGTGATTAACTGATTATTGTGAACTTTCGTGTCACCTTAAAGTTAGGAACAATACAATTATCCCTCTGACCCATATTAGTTGACTCGGATTTGTTAGATATGGATGTATCTAGACACATTTTAGTATTAGATACATCCGTATCTAGACACAAGTCAACTAATTTGGGTCAGAGGGAGTAGCGGAAGCATCACTTGAACGAAAATAGATTGGAAGCCACTGCATCAATCTAACCTAATTTAATAATGAAACTTGAAGATACACCTGGAGTATTTGATAATGCTCTAAAACAAGCAACCTTTCATCTTAATTTTCAACCAAAGCTAAAATCAGCCAGAAAAATATATTGAATCAGTTCGGATGTCATCTTAGATCAATAGAAAAAATATCATGTAAAGCTCAAGCAACAAAAAACATACCTTGTGTTGCAGATCATATTGGGTGGTGCACTAATGGATATTGGGCTAGGCGTCCTCGTAGTCCCCTTGGTCACAAACAGGTACTATGGTACTCAACAACTGTTTCTACCCTAGCTTCTTCCCGATGCGGCAACATAGACCACCCCGTTTCCTGGGACCTTCTTTGCGTAGGCAATTTCTTCCGTCTGTCCAGACATTCCATCTATAATCAGACCACAATCCTCACAGTTCCTCTGGTTCAATTAGGCAGCCGTAGCTTCAATCAGCCCACGTATTCCTTTTAATATGCCCACAATCCCTCCAATTTAATTGATCCTTGTTGATTTCCAATTAGGCTTGTTGATACCATGCGTAATCGATTGTATATAAGCTGGTGTTGTTCCTTTTAACGTAGCAGGGTGGGACTAAACTCTAGGGAACCAAATTTGATCCACGGTCAAATTAGTAAGCTGGCCTTGTTTGCCATTGACGTCTAAGCTATGTTTTTTTTCTTGAGAATAGTTGAGGCAATATTTACAATACGAAATTGGCACCAGCCGGCCCATCTTCATGTCCCAAACAAACCCAGTCGAGAAATCAACACGATCGATTCTAAAAAAAAGACGTTCGCACTCGTTGCCGGCAGGTTCCCCTTCGCGTTCGCCGCTGCCGTCATACGACTTCCCCAAGAATGGTGCACAAGAAGCAAATAAGGACACATTCATACTGAATTACCTTCCCATAGAATAGAATTAGTAAAGCTAGAATAGAATAATTGAAATTGTTTGCCATGTAAATTTCATCAAGACCAAAGCGCTTTCAGCTAGCATCAAATTAGCAAGAGGCGCGCGGATAAGTGAGCGTATAGGGATGACGTGCATGGTCCTAGATGGCGCTGTCCGTTCGCATCCCCTAGTGTTTGTCCATGCCACTCTCCCTGACGTGGCAGTGACACGTCCGCGACCGTATCAGTAGCTCTTCTACTGCAGGGAATTTGAATAGAAATAACCCAAAGAAATAACAAATTCACGAAATAAACTCGGGCCACAACAAATTCACGGAACTAACCCTTTGCAACACCGTGAACGACGACGCTGCACTCTAAAGCGCAACACCACGGCTGGTGGCGCCGCACGGCTGCCAGCGTGGCATCGCCGTGGTCTCGTGGGCCCCAGTTCGTAAGTGCGGCGCCACACACTACGGCGCCGCACTGCTATATGCAACGCCACGGAGCATGGCACCGCACTTTAGGTCTTGTACCAGTGCGTGCGGCCGCCCCAGCCTGACCCTCACCTCATTCTTCTCCCAGCCCACGAACAAAGAAGGGTGCATGGCGGCTAGGGTTCCACCCCACACTTGATCCTCCTCAGAAAATCGGCCAAATCTGGGGATTTATTCCAAGAATCGTGCTCCCAATCCCCTCCACCAGGTATTCTCTCTAAATCCTCTCAATTCCATCCACAAATTTCTTACTTTTTGTCCCTTATTTGCAATTTTTGGTGAAACCCTAGATTGTATGGGATAGTCAAATTAATATGAATCATTGCCATGTTTATTTGATTTTTAGGTTTAGGAATACTTGTAAGATGGATAGTGAAACCCTAGGTTCTATGGGATGGTTAATCAAGTTTTGTTAGTATGGAATTATAGGTAGAATATGAATACTTGTAAAGTTAGAACTATAGGTATGAGTAGAAATTAATGGTAGAGTAAGATGGAATGTTTGTTCATGCCAGAATAATTATAGATAGAGTGGAAATTATTGTTTGTATTGTTTACAAGTATGACATGTGACATTTATTGATTCTATTGTTCTTATTGTTTCATTGTGCCATTAGGATGGCTCTTCTCAATTCTCACTACGATGTTCAACACCGTTCCTACAAGTTGTCGAAGAAGATACAGGTACTAAAAAAACTCACATGGTAGTTCTTATTGTTCCGGTTTGTTGAGATGTAAATCTAACCTAGGCCATTGTATGTTTGCAGGAGCTTGTACCTCTTCGACTTAGGTATCACAAGGTCTCGTCGACCAAGAACTTGACTTACGATGAGCGGTACACTCCGTACATTGAGAAGCTAGGACTCCTCCCCTTTATCCACATGGTCACTCGGTCGACACCGAAGTTCAACCCCGCTGCGATCACCGTGCTTGTCGACCGGTGGAGACCGGAGACACACACATTTCACCTTAGGACCGGTGAGACTACGGTGACCTTATAGGACATGAGCATGATCCTAGCACTCCCAATCAAGGGAAACCCTGTGTGCATAAGCACAGATTCAGAGGGGTAGCCTGAGCAGATGGTTAGCCTTATAGGGAAGGATCCACCCGAGGTTATAAACACGAAGGGGGAAACACTGAGGGTCGCTACAGGGGCCACTTTCAGTTGGATCAGACAGAATTTCAAGACCTGCCCCAAGGATATTGATGAGGACATGGTCATGACGTACGCTCGTGTGTATGTGTGGTACATCATCACGAGGACTCTCTTTCCTGACATCAGTGGGGGTCGTGCTCAGTGGCATTGGCTTAAGGTGCTCATAGTTTTTAACTCAGATTTCAGCTGGGGTTCGGCGGCATTGGTTTGGTTGTACCGTCAGGTAATTGCTTGTTTACAAAGTTGTCTATGTTTGCATGACCTCAAAAAATATTGTTTTACTAAACGGTGTATCACTTCATGTGCAGCTGGATGATGCCTGTCTTAGGAGCGCAACCGACGGATGCATCAGTGGTTGTTTGCTCCTTCTTTCGGTGTGGAGCTGGGAACGCTTCCTAGTTGGACGGCCGAGATTGTTGAGCTACAACCCTTATGTTGATGATGGCAATAACCTCCTCCTCCCCACATGGGCTTACAAGTGGGATGTGGTCTCCGATCCCCCAACCGACCCTGTGGCGGCGTACAGGAGGTACACCAACGAGTTTGACACAATAACCATGGATCAGGTAATTTCCCAGCGTGTGGTCAATTCTATGTTATTAATGTGTAATCTTTGAACTTGACATGAGTGTGGTATGTTGCAGGTGACCTGGGAGCTATATGGTCCAAGGGGGAACTTTGGTGTCCCGAACGACTATGTGCTTAACCCGAAGTGCAAGGAAGAAGCCCGTCTGTGGCTAATGCGTTGCCCCATGGTATGCATGTGGGCGGTTGAGCATCACCAGCCATAGTGTGTCATGACCCAGTTTGGGTTATTTTAGGTGAACCCTCCCGAGTGGAAGGACACGTACATAGGGCTCCATGGGTAAGATATCAACCACCTTCACCTGTTATGTAATATCTTTCAAGAAATAACGCTTTATGACTTCTTGTTGTGCAGCTTGGACAGGAAGAAACAGAGGAAGGAGAAGGATTGGGACAAACTTCACAGGAAGTACGTTGACAAATTCAAGAGGTGTGTGATTGAGGCTAAGAAAGCAAAAGGAACACAAGAGCTTTGTTGCTTTCTAAGCCCAAGTGAGAGGATTATTCCACTTTGTTGCCTAGGAGCTTCTTGCCTAGGAACATGTTGGCTACCACTTGGTTGGCTAGGAATATGTTGGCTACCACTTGGTTGGCCAGGGACTTGTTGGATATTCCTCGGCGCTTGTTGGCTATTTCTCCTTTGACTTGGCGCTTGTTGGCTATTTCTCCTTCGGGTTGGCGCTTGTTGGCTACGGCTAGGGACGTGTTGGCTATCACTCGGTTGGCTAGGGACTTGTTGGCTACCACTCGGTTGGCTACCACTTGGTTGGCTTGTGCTTGCTTCATTTCCTTTTGCTCTCTTCCTTTGGGTACACTTTCGTGTATTATTCCCTTCAGCATTGCACGTTCCACACCATCCTCTTTGTTGCCTAGGAGCTTCTTGCCTAGGAACATGTTGGATACCACTTGGTTGGCTAGGAATATGTTGGCTACCACTTGGTTGGCTAGGGACTTGTTGGCTATTTCTCCTTTGACTTGGCGCTTGTTGGCTATTTCTCCTTTGACTTGGTGCTTGTTGGCTATTTCTCCTTCGGGTTGGTGCTTGTTGGCTATGGCTAGGGACGTGTTGGCTACCACTCGGTTGGCTAGGGACTTGTTTGCTACCACTCGGTTGGCTACCACTTGTTGGCTTGTGCTTGCTTCATTTCCTTTTGCTCTCTTCCTTTGGGTACACTTTCGTGCATTATGCCCTTCAACATTGCACGTTCCACACCGCCCTCTCTCACGAGGCTCTTGGAATTGGTTGTTGCCGTTTCTCGGCCACCACCACTTCCCCATCCATCCATGTCACTCCTAAAGCGCTTTGTCTTGCATCTTCCATGTTTAACGACCTTCCATTCTGGATCGGGCCATACTTGAATTCCATGGTACTCTAGCCACTGGTCCAGGTATGGGTGAAATCTAGGAGCCCATGTCTTCTTAGTAGTCTCGATTGAGAATTCGGACACTCACACCATGAGAGGATTATTCCAATCAACATGTTGCCTTCGAGATGTCGTTAGCAAGTGCGAGCAAGAAAGATGAAGCAACAATGGCCTGCCACAAGTGCACTCACAAGTTTTGAGCGAGACCTTGAACGCTCGACCTCCGTGTTGGACACCATCAGCCATGGTTCCTCCTGGCTCCATAACTTGGTAAATTAGCTCGTCATTATCAAATTCCGTGACAACTTAGGAGTCCACTTTCTTTGACTGAAATTGCATCCAATCGTCAACCTTTGGTGGGAACTTGTATTTATGCTTGTCCTTGTAGTCTCCCACAATCTTCCTATCTGTTTCAGCTGAGTACTTTAGAAAATACTCATTCATCTTGTCGAATGTGTACTGGACTATTGTCGTGACGGGCAATGTGCGGACACCTTTGAGCAATTTGTTGAAGCATTCTGCCATATTGCTTGTCATTTGACCGTACCTCCGGCCACCATCATCGAAAGCTCGTGCCCACTTTCCCATATCTCCAATGTTCCTAATGATTAACTCTTTGCCCCCCGCATTGAGTTCTTTGTTATGGAACAATTTGTTTTACAAGTTTGAGAAATGGCGCTCCGTGAAAGCGAGACAACAATCTTGTAGATCATCGGACAAGTCCTTGCTCTTGCATGCCCTATAGAAGTTTGAAACAAAATGTCTCATGCACCATCGATGGTGCAATGGAACATGTCCGGGAATGTCAAGCATCACCGCATTGAGAATTCCTTGATGACGATCCGAGATGACATATAATTCCCTTTGAGCGGGTAAGACCTTGGTTCTCAAAACATGGAAGAACCACTCCCAATTGTCATTGTTTTCCACCTCAACCAAAGCAAAACCCAAAGGAACCAACCGGTTGTTGGCATCGCTAGCTATTGCAATCAAGATAGTGCCCTTGTATTGTCCGGTCAAGAAGGTGCCATCAACGAATATAACAGGCCTACAATGTTCAAAATCCTGAAAACATTGCTCGGAACCCCAAAATGCACGTCCAAATACTCGAACGGTTCTTCCGTTCATTATCCTTGTCTTGTTCCCATAAGGTTCAATCACATGAGTCATTCTCAGGTTAGCATTGGCCATCGCTAACAACAACCGAGGGATTCGGTTATAAGATTCCTCCCAATCACCATACAACATCTTGAATGCGGCTTGCTTCACCTTCCATGCCTTCCTGTACTTCACCTCGTAGTGAAAGAGGGCTTTCACAAACTCTTGGAGCATCTTGATGGTCATTATTGGAAATGACTTGATGTTATTGGAAAGCCTATAAGCAATAAACTCGGAGGTGAGTTGTCGGTGCTCGTGCTTCACATCCTTGCCATCCACCGTAGGGCCTCGGCACATGTGAGTTGATACACAACTAGATATGTGCCAACTTGGACCTCCCTTAAATGGTCTTGCATGCACAATCCAAGGACATCCATCCTCCTCGCATTTAACCGTGTAACGCTTCTTCACATTCGAGTGCACCACCGTGTAAGGGCGATGATGCGTAACCGAGAAGTCCTTTATCCATTGCTTAAATTCCAACAAAGTCTTGAACCTCGATCCACGAGTAAAGCCATTATTCTCTTGATTACCATCCCGATAAGAACTTGACCTTGGTCCAAAAACTATGCCCTTCCCGCCATCAACCGTGGCTTCATCCGCGAGACTAACATCACGGAACAAAGATACCATGTGGTCCCGTCCCAATATGTTTTCATGGATTTCGGCCTCTCTAGCCGTGAACCCCTCCTCGTCAAGTTCTTCTTCGGGACCATCATCATCCGAGTCCGATGCATAGCATTGAGTATATGGGATGTCACGGTCCATGTTCTCTTGCGTAATATATTTGTCCAAATCTCCAACATTGTTGTTGTGGATCTCAACCTCATTCTCATCATGCTAATAATCATCATTTTGCTCTCCCAACACTTCATCTTGGTTCTTCGAAATCAGGCTCAATGTCTGGGTCAATGGAGGTTCAATCAATACCTCTTGGTTTATTGGTGGACTCATAGAACCCAATGGGGAGGCAGGACGGTTCAAATCCAAGTGCAAGTTATTATCAAACTTCTTGGTGGCAAATAGTTCAAGAGCTTTGTCTAGCGACTCCGCCACCACCTCCTTGTATGCAACCCAACGGGGCTCGGAGAAGATACACATGGTCTTCCAACGGGTGTGCATTCCAAAAGCCACATTATGCCTCCCCTCCAACTCAACAACATCATTTGGGTCCATCCATTTCAATTCAATCCTAACTTGCTCCAAGACCTCGGCGTAGGTGGGACTACGCTCAAACACCAAGTCAAGCTCATCCGGGTCCGGTTCTATATTACCTCTCAAAAAGGCATCCTTGTCTACATGGTGAACATGAACAATTCTTGACATTCCTAAAATAATCACAACAATAATACCATGGTCAACATACTCAATACATACTCATTGGTAACATTAACACAATACCCATCCCTATGCCAATTCAACAATACCCTATGCCAAAATCTACCATACATCTTGCATAACAACCTAGGGTTTCCAAGATATGGGTCAAACCAAGAATTTAATGGGTGAAAACAAAGAAAAAGGGGAAGAATACCTCTAGGCACTTGGGGGGATCGAAATCCACGGAGAGAAGTTTCCAATTTGGCCTCTTGGAGGGAGGGATTTGAGGGAGGAGCCGAATCCCTCCGCCTCCGTTGTCTTCTCTGTTCGTGGGAGGCTAGGTAAGTGAGGGTCCGACTGGGGCGGCTGCGCGCACTGGGCGGCGCCATGCTCCGTGGCATTGCATATAGCAGTGCGGTGCCGTAGTGTGTGGCGCCGCACTTATGGAACTAGGGTCCACGAGACCACGGCAATGCCACGCTGGCAGCCGTGCGGTGCCACCAGTCGTGGCGTTGCGCTTCAGAGTGCGGCACCGTCGTTCATGGCGTTGCAAAAAGGGTTAGTTCCATGAATTTGTTGTGGCCCGAGTTTATTTCGTGAATTTGTTATTTCTTTGGGTTATTTCTGTTCAAATGCCCTCTACTGCAAGCCCATAGACCCTCTACTACATGTCTCGTGAGTGGAGAAGACGACAGCGATGTTAGTGCATAAATCGACCGGTCGAACCCCTATACACGAATGATGTGACGCCGTAGTAGGCTTCCAATCGAGCCAGTCTCTTCCGCATGCCCGCTTGTGCCGTCCAGCGGCAGGGGTGGAGGTGATTTCTTAGATTCCTTTATTTAGTTTGGTAGGAGAGTAAATCTGTCCAGAAAAGTGTTGGACCGGAAGAAACACTTCGTCCTCGTATTACGTGTGAGAGGCTTCCCCCAAATAATCTTTCCATCCTACTGATATCAGATTGATCCCGTTCCCAAACCCTGAAATCCGCCACCGCTGACCCTAACCCTAGCCGCCACCGCTGCTTCACCTTCCTCTGCCCCTCATGGCCAACAACGCCACCGCCGACGCTCTCATCTCCGGCAACAGTGGTACCATCGCTCCCTCTATATCGGTCCCTCTCCTTCCTGAAGCCGCACTGCGCAGCACTATGCTCATCGTCCTCTCCCTCGACATCGTGAACTACACCAAGTGGAGCATCTACATGAAGGCCTCCCTTGGATGTGCCGGTCTCATCGGCCACATCGATGTCACCACCGCGGCGACTCCCACGAATGTGACCTGGTCGTCCAGTGACTATGCTGTCCTCAATCTCCTCCACTCGGGCATCGAAGAAGACGTCGCCGACATAGTCCTCTCTCGGGACCAGACCGCGCTCTAGTTATGGCTGGCTCTCCTCAAGCTCTTCTCCGCCAACAAGGCTAGCAAGGCGATCTACCACAACAATGACTTTCGCCAGCTGCTCCAGGGCACGTCCTCGATCACCGAGTACTATCATCGTCAGAAGCATATATCTGATGCCCTCGCCAACAATGACTGCCCTATCTCCCGCGCCCTCGTCCTCAACACACTGCGTGGACTTAGCCCTTGGCTCACCTCCGCCGCCACCATCATCTCCATGACTGATCCACTTCCCACCTTCATTCGCACTCGGAGCATGCTCCTCATGGAGGAGATGCAGCATGCGAACGTGGCCTCCAACGCCTTGTCCACCGCCCTCGTGGATCAATCCCTATGCCTTGCTACACCAACGTGCACCGGCATAGCGTATCACGATGAATCCTCCAACACTTGCTGATCTCGTAGGCGGAAGAAGAAGACCGGTGGTCAGCCAAACGATGTGTTGTACCATGCATCTACACCCGGTCCTACGGGGCCCTGGTTCTGCATCTCTCTTGGCGCGGGATAGTGGTGCCCTCCTACAAGCGCCGACATCCTCCGCCCTCGGCCCCAATCCTACAACACCATGACCACGCCTCTCTACAACTCGGCGCCGTCTACCTCAACCATGTCAGCCTAGGACAACTCTGGCCTCATCGCCGCCCTCAACAACCTCTACCAGCAGGGTGGCTGGGTCATGGACTCTAGCGCCACGTCTCACATGACGAGCGATGAGGGTAACATTCATTTCTCCGCACCTCTCTTTTGTCCACACTTTGTTACTGTTGGGAACAACACCTCTGTGCCAATCTCGTCTTCTGGTTTCACCTCTTTCTGGTCTCCATCCGGTCATATTTTCCGACTCAATCATGTTCTCCTTGTTCCATGTTTAATTCGTAGTCTTCTCTCTATTCACAAATTTACTCGTGATAATTCATGTTCCATTGAGTTCTCTCGTTTTTTTGTGAAGGCCACGAAGCCTCGTCGCGTGATCCTTCGCTACAATAGTGAAGGGGATCTCTAAACGTTTCCTGGCACCCCTCATCATGCACCACCCACCGCAATGCTCGCCTTCGACTCCAACAACGCCGATCTATGGCACCAAAGGCTTGGACACCCTGGTCAAGATGTTATGTCGGCACTTAAGCGTTTTTCTTTAATTAAGTGTAATAAAGTCTGGCGCGCTCATGTTTCCCATGGCTGTTAACTTGGAAAACACGTGCGTCTTCCGTTTAGTTTATCTACTTTTGCATCTAGTGCCAAATTTGAGTTAATACATTATGATTTATGGACATCTCCCATTATTAGTAATTCTGATTTTTGATATTACCTTGTAATCGTCGATGATTATTCTCATTTTTATTGGTCTTTTCCTTTGCGTCAAAAATCCTCTGTGCCACACACCCTTGAGAATTTTCCGCTTATGCCTGTACTAAATTTGGCACCGACCATACGCTCCATCCAAATAGAGAATAACACGAAATTTCTTAGTTTTGTCATTAATGATCTTATTACTAAACACGGAACGACTCTCTGTATGTCGTGTCCCTACGCCTCTCAACAAAATGGCCAGTCTGAGCGTGCTATTCGTACCATTGATGATACCATGCGCACCCTCATGTTTCATGCTCATCTTCCCGAGTCTTTTTGGACCAAAGCTCTTGCCGGTACAACTTATCTCTTAAATCGTTGTCCTTGCAAAGATATTGGCTCGCTTATTCCTTTTACACATCTTCACGATCGTACTCCTACGTATGATACGTTGAGAGTTTTTGGATGTCTTTACTATCCCAATGTTGCTTCGACGACTGCACATAAACTCTGACCTTGGTCGGTTCCGTATGTTTTTCTCGGTTATTCGTCTCAACACCGTGGCTATCATTGTTTTGATCTGTCATCCAACAAAATAATTATCTCACGACATGTTTTTTTCGACGAGGGTGTGTTTCTGTTTCAACATGCAACCATTACTTGGGCACCGGCCACGTCTCTCTCGCCACGACGCCTGGACTTCCTCTTCACCGACATACGGGACGTCGCTGTACCCGTGGTCCCATGGGCGGTACCCGCGAGGCCTACCCTGCACGTCATCCCGCGACAAACACCTTGCCGCCATGCCTGCTAGAGCTCCTGCCGCGGCATCCCGCTCGCCTGTTGCGTGCCTACGACACCCTGTCATGGCCGGTTCTTCTGCCGCGGAGAGCGACGCGCTGCGGCGCCCTCCTCAACACGGCCGCGAGTTCCTCCATCAACCGCATCTGCTGCCCAAGCTCCCACGATGACTCGTTCTGGTCGCGTCACACGCCCCGTTGATTGCCTCGATCTTTCCGTTGTAGACTTTGTGGCTCCTATTGTACCCACTATGTTCCGCCAAGGCATGCAAGATCCTAATTGGCGTCAAGCAGTGGCAGATGAACAGAAGGCTCTTATGGAAAACAACACATGGTCTCTTGTTCCTCGTCAACCTCAGGCTAATGTTGTCTCTTGGCAAGTGGATATTTCGGCACAATTTTCACTTGGATGGAACTCTTGCTCGCTACAAGGCTCGTTGGGTTGTTCGTGGCTTCTCTTAGTGTCCTAGACTGGATTACGACAAGATTTTTAGTCCTATTATCAAGCCGGCCACCATCCGCCTGGTTCTTCAGATTGCCATCTCTAGCTCATGCCCCATTCGACAACTTGATGTGAAGAATACCTTCCTCAATGGCTATCTTGATGAGGTTGTCTATTGTGAGCAGCCTCCTGGTTTTGTTGATGCTTGAGGTCCTGATCATGTGTGTCATCTTCACAAGTCTCTATATGGTTTGAAGCAAGCTCCTCGTGCCTGGTACCAACGATTTGCTGCATACCTCTCTACTTTGGGATTTGTTGCTTCTCTGACGGATACATCATTATTTGTTCTCCGTTCTGGCTCTGACATCCCATATATCCTACTGTGCGTCAACAACATTATTGTTACTGCCTCATCTACTGAGTTTCTACAGCGACTTCTTGCCAGACTACACAGTGAGTTTGCTATGATAGATCTAGGCGATCTTCACTTCTTTCTGGGTATAGTTGTCGGTCATTACTCAGATGGATTGTTCCTCTCTCAACGGCAGTATGATGTGGATATACTTCAGTGTACAGGCATGGTTGAGTGTCATCCATCTCCGACCCCGACAGATAATCAATCCAAGCTCTCTAACACTGATGGTGAAATTCTCTCTGATGCTACAGATTACAGAAGTCTTGCAGGTGCTCTTCAATACCTTACCTTGACGCGGCCGGATATCTCCTATCTGGTTCAACATATCTTTCTTCATATGCATGCTTCATGCCATCCTCACCTTGCTCTCGTGAAGCGTGTTCTTCGGTATGGTACTTTGGATTTCGGTCTCCATCTATGTGCTTTATCATCTACTACTCTCACAACCTATTCTGATGCTGACTGGGCTGGTTGCCCTGACACTCGTCGCTCTACATTTGGGTACTGTGTCTACTACGGTGATAGTTTGATATCTTGGTCCTCCAAGAGACAAACCACAGTCTCTCGCTCTAGTGTAGAAGCTGAGTACCGTGTTGTGGCGCATGTGGTTGTTGAGTGTTGTTGGCTTCGTCAGCTCCTCTAGGAGCTTCATCGACCTCTCAGTTCTATCACGGTTATCTTCTGTGGCAATGTATCTGCTATCTACATATCATCCAATCCAGTGCAACACAAATGCACCAATCATATTGAGATTTGCATACACTTCGTCCGCGAGAAGGTTTTTATGGGCGAAGTCCGAGTTCTGCATGTTCCCTCTACACTTAAGTTTGATGATGTTATGACGAAGGGAGAGCTAGCTATTTATTGATTTTCGGACCAGTCTCTGCGTCCGAGAACCTCCCGCTGTGAATGCCGACGGTGGAGGGGGGTAGCATACGTGTTAGTGTATATAGTAGGTAGATTCTCTTATGTACTCTAATTGTATTTGTCCTCTGACACTCTTTTTTTGGCGCATATATATATATACAACGCATATATATATATACACACCGAAACCCTGTGAGAGGATTCCTCCAAATAATCTTTCATCCTACAAGTAAGGAACAAAGTTTAATGGCTTAATTATCCTTTTTTCCAAAAGTTATCTATTTGCAACTATTTATTTATTTCACTAAATGTTCTAATAATCAAGGGAATCACGTCTTTGGCTGACGGCAACAAAAGACTTTGTGTTTCGAGCACATTGCAGTTAGTACCTAATTATACTTGATGGGTACTACTCTCTTCGTTTAAAATATAAAATGTTTTAGCTTTACGAAATGAGTGTATTTAGACATCTTCTAGTGTGTAGATTCATCTAGGTTTGAAATGAACCTAGACACTAAAAAAGTCTAGATATACTCCTTTCACAAAGCTAAAACATCTTATATTTTAAAATGGAGGGGGTACAATTTTGTATTTCGTGTTGTTTGTCTCTCCTTCCAATCAGTTTAAACTTTTTGATGCACTGGTTTACTGTATGAATTTAATAGGATAGAAGAGCCAAGCGGTCTCTAGTTGGGAAAAAGATATCCAATGCAGCTACGTCTAGGGGGAGGAGCTGATGGCTAATCTTTTTTTAGGGAACCTGATGATGCACCTGCGAATGCGAAATATCGCTGCCTAAACTGACTCAGGTGATGCACGTTTTGCTAAATCCGGAGGCAGAAACAGCAACGGGCCGATGAGTATAGGTTGGACCCACGCTGCGAGCCCATTACGAGACATGATAATCTGCGGCCCAGCACGGCCTGTAATGACGTGGCTTATATAGTCCGGTTCGTAGTCTCAAGAAAAACGAGTAATTTCTTTCGTGAAGGGATGTAGGGCCAGTGAGGCCACCTCCGGCGAGTTGTGAGACGAGCCCCTCTGCCACCTTCCGATCGGAGACAATACCGCGCCCTCGTCCTCCCAGATCCCGGGATCGACTAGTACTCGGCGGCGGATGTGGCTGCGGCGGCCGGGGCTTTGTGGAATCCGTAGGCGCCGGGCCGCGAAGAAGGAGGCGGCGGCGCCGGGGCGGTGCGTCTACCTCGTCGCCTCATCTCGGGGACTGGGATCGTCCGCGCCTACGTATTCGTCAACCAACGACTTCCATCACCAGTGATTCCCCTCTCCTTCCTCGCTGTTACCTTTCCCGTCCAGATTATAGTTCTGGGCGGTGGCACCTAGGTTATGTTTTGGTTTAACATCAGGAAAAACCACCCGAGTTCGGTTAGTGATTGACTGCAACTTAAATTATTCTGGGATTGAGGCTCTGTTGCTTCCGCAGTTTAAGTATATACTATCTCTGTTTCATAATATAAGCCTTTCTAGCAAGCTAAAACAACTTGCTGGAAAGGCTTATATTGTGGAACAGAGGGAGTGCTATTTAGTGTCTTTTGGTGGTTCTCCGGAGAACAAGAGGAGTTCTGATCTGTAAGCAGTAGGCACCTTTGTTAAGGAAATTAATAACAGGTATTATAAGCCTGTTTGCTCAATCCATATTATGCTAGACACGTGTGGCGGCATTACCCGTTTGGATTCACCATGCATGGCTGTATCGTGTCTCTATGTGCTTGCGTTGCGGTGATCTGCAGCGGAACTGTTTTATACTTGGCGTATATCGTTATATCGTATGGTCCACTTGCCCCTGAACAATATTAGTTGTATTGAAGCAGCCGACCTGATATTATCAGGCTTGTAGAGTGTGCATATTTAAAGAAAAGCAGCTGCTGTTGTTGGTGAATATGGTTAGAGTATATGTAAGCGAGAAGAAATTCAGGCAACTTTTAGCATACCGCATCGAATTTGTATTTCCATGTTAATGAAATGATCCTTTTCTTTCTAGCTTAAGACACCATAATGGCGGTTTGGCAAGATAAAAGGAGGTGCCAGAGAGTCCTTTGCTAGGAGGCCATGGAATCTCACATGCCTTATCGAAGATTTTGTCAATTTTTCTGTGACCTCAGATTTTCGGTGAGTTGTTACTTGAATTCCACATGTTCTACCTTGTATGCGCAACTTCTTTTAGCTTGGAGCGTCAGCTACTGAAATTTACTTGTATCGCGAGGAACTTTGTCCCTCTTATTTTGATGTTACTAGAAGCTGTATTGATTAGCCATATCAAATAAAGAAACATTATGATTCATGACACTATCTGGATGCATGATTTTAATAGTCCACCTACCTTCTCTAGTAATTTAATTAGGTTTGTCGACTAACTAATCATTTTGCATAAACCTAGTGTCCACTCTTTATTACTCTCTTTTCACTTATAAATGAGGAAAGCGTAAACAAATTTGAATGTGCTGAGTGCATAGTTCTTGTAGATAATTTGCCAAGTCCATAGTGCCCAGTCTTTTTATGCAAATTCATCAGCTAATGTACGGACCTTGTGAATATGCTTCTTGACATATGGTTTTCAGCTCGCATAGTTAATAAAAACAAACCCATGTATTCCAGCTTATTGTAGCAAACGTACCATTTTTATTTGCTAGCTGGACGATCAAATTGGCAATTATGTTTGTTTAATGTAAAGTATGAAATATGGAGTCACCAGAAGTTAACAAAACTGATGCTAGAGTATTTGTTACGTACTATATTCCTCCTTTGAAATTCGCAATTTTGCTTCATTCGTTTCCCTTTTCTGTGCGATGAGTTTCACAGATCGACCTAACTTCTCTCTCAACATTTTATATTCTGTTCATAACATGTCAACACTTGCAGCATGCTGTTTTTTCATGTCTTTTCTTTGCTTCTGGCTTCTCTTGATTGTCGTTGAGAGAGTAATTCTTTTTGCAGGGTGCCATATGAAAATTGTAGTTCGAAGTTCAAGAAATGAAATTATTGACGCTTCGACAAGCTACAGTATGACATGTTACCTTTTGAAGGTGATCATAGTCTGACAGAAACTAGTTGTCTGTTTTTCTCTCTGATGTTGTTAAACATGCATAGGAACAATTGATCCGATTTTTCTTGTGTCTGAATGTATTGTACGTTATTCTTCTAGAGTTTTGGACTCTTCTATCTTTGTCCCTTGACTCTGGTTGTCCTGTTAGAATTTACCAAACAACTTTGCTGTTCCCTTTTGAAGATGGTTATCACTTTATGTCATGCTCCTCTAAATGATTACTTCCAGTAGCATGTATGTTGTGCTGGTGCTGACACGTTTCTTTTCAACCTTTTATTTTGCAAGAGTTCTGTTATTTTCCCTTTGTCGAAGCATATGTATTCTTTCCCTATCTACATAATAAAGTCAATCCGCTGTTTGTTTTTTCTTTTCCTGTTGCAAGCTTTTGATCTTGTTATTGCTATTTTCGTTTTTTTTTAATATATGTAAGCAAACCATGTGTAACCTTCTATCTATTACAGGGCAAATTTGACATATGCCATTTCTAAGTTCAAAGTTTTGAGAAACACCGTTACTATTTTTTATATTTGAAATATGCCACTAAGAAGTTTGCATATGTAGAGATATACCATTACGCACCATTTAAGGCCATTTGAGAGCAACGTATACCTGTATTCACGTAGTGTTTCTCATACGGACGAAAATGCCCCTCCGGCTAATCTTATCCTTTTGCCTTTCCAACTCCAAGCTCATTCGAGACAACACCAACTTGAGCTGGCATAGCTGGAGTCCCTGATATTTGGCTAGGGAGTTTCAGCTTGCGAGCAATTGAACTAGGCTGATCTATTTGTTTGGGTTGTGGCTCATCTGGTTGGCACTGAAGCAACTGGTCTTTTCATTGGTTTCGCCCAGGAAAGGGTCATATATGAAAGAAACAACTGTATAAGAGGAAAATGGAAAATTACAGTAAGCAAAAAGTTATTACTTATGTTGGGACTTGACAATTATACCAAGGCAATAAAATGTTAAGATGGAATAACTACATCCAATTATATGGAAGAAACATTTTTTACTAGTACTAGCCTAATGCACGATTAGGAAACATATAGCAAGCATGGATAATTTCTGTCGTTGAGCTGCGCCTTAGCTGGCATTGTACCTCCACTGCCTTGCTTGGCCGTGACCTAGTAGAGCTTTCATTGTGACATGCACCATAATTGGTGTCGAAGGTATTTGTTGTTGCGAGGAGATTTACTCTGTTTTCCGTTAGAGATTTTGGTGCTAGGAGGGGCAAATGAACCACCAATACCGTCACCATCTCCAGAATTTGTACTAATATATAAGCCTTTTTAGCAAGCTAAAAGAGGTAGTATACTACCTCCCTCTGTTCACAATATAAGCCTTTTTAGCAAGTTGCTTCTCAAAGCTTAAGGCTTATATTTTTTTAGAAAAAATATTAATATTAATATTTACAATACGAAATCCATACCCTTTGATACGTCATGAAGCATATTTTCACATGGTATCTATATAATATCATAGTTCTTGATAGTTGTTTCTAAAAGTTTGGTCAAACTTTCAATATCTTAACTTTTCAAAAAAAAATATAAGCCTTAGGCTTTGAAACGGAGGTAGTACTATAGATTGTAGTTGGTAGATAGCTTGCTAAAGAAAATTATGTCAAAGAAAGAAGCCCAGCCATATTGGTCTTCATTTTCGTGGTGGATGGAGGGAAGCAATATGTTGGCCGTTCGATTCCTGTCTTCTGCATCTTATTGAATTCTCCCTCTTTTCTGTTTGTTATGGACAAACTGCTAGTCTAGCCCAGTCCTAATAACTATGTCCATTTTGCCATATATACCATATCAGAAGTTTATTGGGAAGTACAGAAGAGGTATCAAGCCCCTTTCGGAATAATTTAATATGGAAATAATCTCAATACTCGCTGGTATGTATCGGAAGTATGAGATATTGTCAAACACTAACCTAGTCTAGCTGTTGGTCACCACTGCCCACTATGGTACTGCAATTTACAAGCCATTTAAGACACCATGTTAGGGGATGTAAGAACTGAAAGATTGATATAAACATCTAAGCAACGAGAGCAATGCAAACTAAATGTTGTTACACTACGGAGTTCCCCAAAACTTTGTAAAAATGGGTATCACATGCAGATGCTGTATATTGGTCTCATTGTAGTTTGTAATTTGTTTTATAGGCCTTTTTTATATTAGTCCTTGATCTGGTCACGTATAATTGCACGTTTATGATGTTTGAACTGTTGATATTATTCAGTATCCCATTTTGCAAGAAGTGTCTTCTTCGTGATAACCATGTATTGAGATCCTCTAATCTTTTTTCTTTTTTACAAATTTCTCTTTCAGACGCAGCAAGGTGGCACCTCAATCATGGATAACTCTGTAATGATATTGTTGAGCGATCTATTTGAGGGACAATGAAAGATCTTCTTGATACAACGTGCTTCTCTCAGGTCACTTACCTTGCTCTTATCTTACGAATTACACATGTATCCGAGTTTCCAATATTATCCCCTTTTTCAAGAACTAAACTTACTAAGTATTATGGAACACCACACAGTATCCATGTTTTCTTTCTAAAAATGGAGACCAATCATCTTGGGCTCGTACTATATTTTAGTTTCTAATAGTATCCTCTTTCAAGAACTAAACTGCTAAGTATTATGGTGCACCACACTGAATCTGTCTTTTCTTTTTAAATACGGAGAAAAATCTTCTTGGGCTCTTGGTACTAATATTTTTTATGTGGAGGTCCAGAAGTATTCATAAATTGTTTTGCACCAACCTGTGGAACTGTCAGGTACAAATTTTTTAGCTAACGTTGCTGCTGCCGTCACATTTAACAAAAATAAGTAGAACTGGCACTGTAGCCAGTTTTGGCCAGGTTGACTTAAACCTGTACCTGATGAAGTTTCAACCACAACACGACAAAGAAAATAAAACAGATCTTTAACATTTATCCTATTGAGCGGAACAGAACAGACTGACATGCACTTATACAATGCAGTCATGCATAAACAGCCATTTGCCAGGCTTAGTTCATTAGCCTTATGGATTTTGAATCAATTTTCATAGTTAATTGATGTGGCTAATAGGTCAGATGTCCAAAATATTTAGTACAACTCAACTTTATGTTGTTTTGTATACAATGTCAGGACTGATGTAATGCTCCCTTTTCATCAAGTATGCTTCATGCATAGGTAGCTTGTCTTTGATTTAAGGGTGGGTAATGTTGATTTTTACTACTTTCCTACTAACTAGTTGGGGCAAACAAATCATGCATATAATGGGTCCATCTTGCAGGATTTCATGTTAGACATTGTATTTACTTCTTTAACAATGAGTTTTAAGTTGTTTGTTTTGTCAGGAAAAAGGTTGAACAAATTGCATTACATATGATCATTGAAATGCCTCTCGAAATACACTTAAGATGTTCTGCTACTCCCTCCGTCCCAAAATAAGTGACGTGGTTTTGTCTAGATATGTATGTACCTAGACATGTTTTAGTGTGTAGATACATTCATATCTAGACAAAACCATGTTACTTATTTTGGTAGGGGGGGGGGGGGGGGGGGGTACATTTAATATAAAATATAGGATGCTCTCTTTTAGCCGACAATTGTTAAATTCTATGTGGTACCAGCTTTGAGTTTAACACACAAGTTTAACAATTGAAAAGTATTTTGTTTTCTTAAGATTCATGCAAATTAAAAATATTATCCTTCAGATTGTTTTCTTAAGATTCATGCAAATTAAAAATATTATCCTTCAGATGGTAGAATAACGAGTAAACATCACAATTACATCATGGGAAGAAGCTGAACATGTTGGTGCTCTGAAGATACAAATAAATGACATGGTTCAAAGTCCAGCAATAGGTTTGGTGAAGTAACAGTAACATAACTTAACCCCAATAACTTATTTCCCTATTCAGTTTAATTAATCATGATATCTTCTTCTTTTGGGTTGATGCAGGGGCTTCTTCGAAGGGTTTTTACAAGACAGATACGTTCAAATAACATGAGCTGGGTTGGTGAAAGTCTGCCCATTCTCCTGCAAAAAATGGCCATATCAGTTTAGTGATAAGATGAACTCAGATACAGGAAATTATCGTAACTACAGCTAAATAGGTAGTAGCAGTTTAAATAAAAAGCAGTATCAAGAAGAAACAATATGTAGTCAGGACCATTTTTCTATTGAAAAAAGGGGTAGCACATGCCCCCCTTTAAGTAAAAAAATAAAAACCGGTAGGCAGCAGCCGTTATATTTTGCAGTAGTAAGCAAAAATAGGGTATCTGGTAATACCAGGATTAAACAGGAACTAGATGTGCTTACTCTAGTGTAGCAAGATGTACTGATGGTTGTTAGATCTGTATTCTACAAAGCAGGAAAAAGAGCCAGGGTGGTGGTGTCAGAATATCGAGAACTGAGTATTCCCTACTTTACTGTATCAGAAGATCCACATATCTGATTATATAGCCAATGCAATTTTTGAAGGGTTGACGATCTTATGCAACCACTTGAGTATTCTCCACTTTACTGTGTCAGTAGGTTAGGCTTAATTTCAGTAAAAATGCTAGTATCAGTGCAGTATGTATTCAGACAATGGCAGATTCAAGGATAGGCAGTATGGCTGAAAGGGTGATTGCATAACTGCACTACCTGGCCAGTTGCTCCTGAGCCATGACTCTGTTTGTTGCCACGCTGTCCTTTGGTGCATCACTCCTAGAATTGCCATTTTCTTCAATTTCTATAAATGCGCCACTGTAAGAATAAGCATTTGGTTCACTGTTGTCAGAATCGACTATGATATTAGGATGCATAGCACGACCAATAGCTCCTGCAAAGACACCACAAAAGTATAGGCGATAATTAATTAAATGAATGATAAAGGGACATGCAATAGGCAGATAATTTTTGTTATGCCAAAAAAAGAAGATAAAATGTAGAACTGGAAGTTTACATCTTTTTCTCTGTCAGGTGTCAACGTCTATTTGTTGGATGACTGGGCTTGGCCCTGGCCCTGGCCCTATTGAATGAAATAACTTAATACTGCTTTGCTGTTTAAGAGACTAAAATGATGTTGCATTGGCACCTCTGACCAAGCGGCTGGTGTTCTATTAAACCACACCTCTTAACCTTGAACCATGCAAACTGTTACATATTCTGTGAGTACTACAGAAAACAACACATCCACCTTTGCATTTCATAGTGCCATCGTCATACTTTGTCTTAATGTTTCAGTCAACCACATGTCAACTAACTTAGTTAAGTACATAGTTCTAGATGGTGTATTGTTTCCCAATTTCTCTCTTTCTATTAGATCTACTCCCTCGGTCTCAAAATAGATGTCTCAGGTTTGTCAAAATTTAGATGAATCTATATGCTAAAAAGTGTCTCGATTCATTCAAAATTTAACAAATCTGCGACATCTATTTTGAGACTAGGGAGTAGAATCCTTCTAAATTTTCTAATGGACAAAGCAAACAGCAAATTTTTAAAACAATTATACCCCGAATAGAAAAAAAAAGCATTCCATATAGCTATGCATTTGATTATCATATATGTGTCATTTCACTTGTGAGACTTGTGTTTAACATGATTCATCGGCTGTTTGGCTTGTGAAATGTTGCACCAACATATTTATAGTTCTACCAAATGTAAACTTGATATAGTTATATATTAATTCGCCTGCCAAAACGTCTTATATTTCGGAATGGAGATACTTTATACCTACTGAAATGCGTGTTCATCTGAATATTGTTGTCTAAGGCACAACATGTACTTAGTTCTTCCTTATAGCACCCAAATTCTCTATTAAAATCTAAACAAACGTATGAACTCAAACACCTAGTTATACAATCACTCAATACTCACAAATTAACTTCACCTTGTGATTGGATGGTTTCAACTTTTATGTTCCTGAGTTGCATGGAACACTATGAGGTGAGGCAATTTTCCTCTTCGCCTTATAGGCTTGCTTCCCATTGTCATTGTCATTGTAGCCCGTGTGTGTGGCTAGGGTCATACAGACTTGACATCATCCCTATCGTGAGTGTGGCACACAATGGAGCTCAACCCGCTATGATATCCGAGTTGATTGTCTTATGTAGATTGAGCACTAAGGTGAAGCTATAACTCAAATCACAACAAAGCTGCGAGCGTTGAGCAAGATCTCCACGATGATGATATACACCTCGTGGCAGAACTACCACAATGTTTTATCAAACCCAGAGATTTTGCTACTGAACTACATAGATAATATTAGGGTGTTTGGTTAGGCTTAATTTTGCCTTCTGTTGGATTTTGTCTTATAAGCCAAAAAACCCTAAATAGATGCTTTTTAGCTTTGGCTAAGCCAAAAGCACCTATTTAGGTGTTCTTTTTAGCTTATAGGCTGAAATCTAAGGGGCTGTTTGGTTGTGTTTAAATCTGTCTTTTGAATTTTGACTCATAAGCCACAAAAACACCTAAATACCTAAATGTATTTGAAATTGGCCTTTAGCTTATACCATCATACAGCTATGTCCAGTTAAAAGCCAAAAGCCAAAGTCTGGTGCTTTTGTGATTTATAAGGCAAAATCCAAAAACATTTAAGCCCAACCAAACGACCCCTAAAGAAGCCAAAGCCTAACTTATAAGCAAGTAAAGCCAAAAGTAAGCCTAACAAAACACCCAGAACAGTGAAGCCAAAGGCTTGACTACTTATTTTTTTTAAGGGCTTTATTGCTCCCAACACATTCCAATAAGAACAAACTTCAAGAAAAAATGAATGATAAATGTTTACCACCTTGATTCTAGCTTACCTATTGACCACTTCACCAATGTATAAACCCCATCAGAAACATGGAGAAAAGCATGCCACAAGCTGGTTTTCTCGTTGTATAAGTCTACTCATTTCATCTATACACGAACACTATTCCAATTTCCAGAGAGTGCTTCATTTAAATAAAAATACTAAAAATATGTAACACTTTTTTCACATTCGAGATGGTCATGTACAGTTTTGGTTTTCGCCTCAGCCAAGGCCTATAAACTTAAACTTTATTTTCTAAGAAGAAAAACTACTCTTAATTTCCATAGTTGATGGTGAAACATTAGTATGCTCATGGGCGGATCTACCCTCCCCTAGCCCCAAGGCCACCCAGGCTTGTACGACACCTTGTAAAACATGATTGTCTATAAAATTTTGACTCCAAAACAACATCATAGAAACGTTCGCCCAAGCTTCTAGAAATTTCTGGGTCAAACAGAGGGTCTTGGACTTTGAGTTGAGAATCAAGTAGGTTGCCACTCAAAGCCCAAGGCCCTTTGTTTGCCAATATTTTTCAAAGTAGGGGTGGGCATGCCAATGGGAGCCATAAAGCTTAACCAGAAAACCGGTGATTTCCGGTGAATGTTAAGAGAAATATGTTAAATTTGTTAGTGTAACATATTAATTTTCATGTGGTGATCCAACATTACATCAATTTTCAATTATTTTATATGTAAACTTATATTTTAAATACAAAAGTAAATTACTACTACACACTTCAGATGTGGCAGACTAATGCCCCTACTTTTTAGTTTGAGAAATATTGACAAACGTCTTTAAATACAGAATTTCTATGTTTTTCAATACTCTTATTTTGCATGTGCATTCTTTATCATATTCCTGTATTTTTCTATTCCCGTGTTTTCAAAATCCCACAAACCAAACAGACCTAAGTCTTTTTCCCATACCGGTTGATGAAACGTGCAGGCTCACCTGTTGCACTACACTTCCAGACCTTCACAAGACTTTTCAGTAGCAAAAGAGTTGAGATAACACACTTCAGAGCATCCGCATTCTCATGCCATAGGAATCGATTGGTCCAGTACTAACGGATGTGAGTGTTGAAGCTAAGCACATATACCACGTTAATTTTTTTTTTTTTTTGATTCGTTGGGAAACTCCTAGAACCTATAAGTGGTACTAAAAGATGTGGAAAACAAAGAGAGGTAAATGAAGATTGCAAAACTGCTTGCTGACCCACACAAGTGCCCACCTCACTGGAATATAGAAATTTAGGGGGGAAAATACAAACTCCTGCAGAACTGGAGAAACTTTCAGCATTTCATGTAACAATGCCCCAGTAGCTTACTTTTTCGCGGACCAATATTCAGTAACTTAGATTCTAATAAAAGCTGGTACCCACACGATATCATACATTGTAGTCAGTCAGATAGTAATATGTTCATAAATAAATTTCGCAATGTAATTAATACAGGCTACAGCCATCAGCATGATTGCTGCTCTTCAATTAACTAGGAAGCAGTAAAATATATTCAGTAAACTTCTCCATGGTAATGAAGAAACGAGAGACAGCCATCAGCCTGTTTGCTGAATTTTAACTAGGATAAAATAAGTTCATCAGTAAGCTTGGCCATAGTAACAAATAAACTAGCTACTCAGACTCCAGGAGGTATGTTCAACACAATAATGAAAACAGCATGATAACTACACTAAACAGCCTTTTCTACATTACCATTTTCAGCAGGTCCTTCGTTCTTCAGCTCATATGCCTGATAAGGCACCTCACTCATGGGTCGAGGGACAGGGCGGCCTGCAAAGTCTTCAGGGAAGAACGTGAAGTCAGGCCCAAAGTTGAACCTGACCTCACAACTTGGCTCATCAGGCATTGTGTACATCGATGCAGCTGGGTAGTAACGTCCTCCAGGAATGTCCTCAAAAGCGGTGCCTTGGCATACCCCATTCTTGAAGTAGACTATCTCACTTCCTACATATGCATTTAGATTGAAATCGGTAAGGCCAACGGACAGAGTTTGGAAAAGTTTGGAGAGCAGGTGCTAGAAAGTGGTAGTGACATGCAAATACAAAACAACAATAGCTGGGATTCTTGGTTTCGAATTGCAAGACCAACTAACAAGGAAACACCTTCCATGTCCATGCAGGCTAAACACAGTCCAATACAATTTTAGAGAAGGTCCGCTGATATGTACTGAACACCCAGAAACAAAAATATCCAATCAGAGCTACAATAGGGTAACTAAATCCCTTTAAACATTACTAATGAAATTTCTGATTCACTAACATAGAAGCAAAAAAAATTATTCATGCAAGCATAACATAATGGAAGCTAACAATGCAAGACACGAAGGTGCTATGATGGACTGATATGCAAAAACATGAACAAAATGTAGACTACAGCGTCATAAATTTTGAAGTCACACCAACGGGCTAACTAAGACAAGGTTTTGTTTGAGAATCAGAATGGGCAGAAGCAACCAACCAGCATAGCTTTGATGTATCAGGGGTGGCAAGAAGTGTGATGTGGAGTGCACTTGTGCAGAAGGGTCAGAATTGCAATGCTATTCATGGAGCATGGTCATTAAAAGGCTACATCTTTAATGTCTGAAAGACTATACACCATGCTTAACAGAAATCGGTAAAATCATAATAAGGGTTGACAACTGCTGTTTTAGGAGCATGGAAATTATGCTGTTTGATTACTTTTCCTTTCATGTTTTGGCTAATGGAGAGTATGCAGCATCCATCATTGTGCTTCTGCATCAAATGCCTCTCCTCCATAGTTTAGAGGAAACAATATCGCCTACTAAATTGACTAGGCAAGATACTGTATGTTTTGGAAACATCACAGAATGAGTGAATGAATCTAATTCCTCACACGTGCAATGTAGATTAGAACCTTTTGACTTCTCCTAACAAAGTGCATAATTTCTGCACACAATGCTTTATGGAACTTTTCTACTCCCTCCGTCCAGAAATAACTAACTTGGGTTTGTCTAGATTCGAATGTATCTAGACGCATTTTAGTGTATAGATACATTCGAATCTAGACAAACCCAAGTCAGTTATTTCTGGACGGAAGGAGTATGTATGTCTAACACTAAAACACATACAGAAACAAGTAGCCATATTCGCATTTACTCGCTTAAATATGTTATTATCCTAAAATGTAAATACTTCATTCCTGCAGTTTAGCATAAAGCACAAACATTTGAGGGGGGGGGGGGGGGGGGGGGGGACCTTAACAAGGATTACTCACCAGGAACTGGATCGGGCGTCTTCTTCTCATCTTTGAGAGGTTGTGCATGGAAAGGCATCCCCTTATACTTAACCAGGTCAGGTTGCTTGGGCTCATACAGCTCCCCTTGAGGCAGAGAAATGTAGAACCCCAGAACATCTCCTTCTGTGTACCCTTCATCGGCGTACTTGGCCCTCCAGGCCTTGTACACCTTGGTGCCATCAACGCTGCGGTAACTGAAACCGAACCCGTCGCAGCCCACAGGGGTCTGAATGTCAGCCTTATTGGTGGCCCAGCCGAGACGGGTGCCGCCGGCGGGTGGAATGCGCAAGACCTTGACCTCAAAATACCACGCGCCGGACGCGACGCCACGGGTGGCGCGTACCATGCGGTAGCCCTTGGTGCCGCTTGCGGTGAGGCGGTCCTCGGAGACCTCGATCTTCTCGGACTTGTAGACACGCGAGAGGAGCACAGGCAGTTCGGGCCCGTCATCGTTGCGGTCGGCAGCAAGGCGGGGCGCTGGAGTGAGGAGGAATTCGTCCTCGCCGCAGGACGGCTTGGGGCGGCCGCCCCCACTGGCGCCGGCACCGCCAGAGACGGCGTGGCTGGGCTGCTTGGCCTTCTTCTTCCCCTTGCGGGAGGTGGGCCTGGTCCAGACGCAGCTGCTCTTCTTCTTGGATTTCTTGCTCGGAGGGGCCGGCGGCGCGAGGGTCATGTGCTTCCTGGCGGCGCCCGAGGGGTCGTTGATCCCGTCGTCCTCGAGGGCGTCATCCACGGCCGGCGCGTAGGGCGGGACGAGGGCAGAAACGTCGGCGTCGGAGGGAGTCGCGGCGTCGGAGAAGGGGGTCTCGGGATCCGCGGAGGAGGCAGGGGTGTCGGGGAGGTTGGGGGTCTTGGCGGCGGCGTCGGGGGTCGGGGCGTCGGCGGGCGGCAGGAACGGGGCGGAATCCGACGGGGGCAGCATCGCGGGCGAGGGAGGGGCGGCGTCCATGGGGGGGAGGAGGGGCACCAGGGAGTCGGGATTCGGAGGCTGCGCTAGGGTTTGGTGTGATTTGGGAGGCGAGGGTTTCGATTTTGCCCGTGGGTTTTGTTGGGGTTCGTGAGGAGGAGGAGGAGAGGAGGAGGAGGAGGAGGAGGAGCGCGAGGAGAGGCGCCAAAGCTTCCGTTTCCGGTTCGCGTTGCGGTGCGGCGATGAGGACGAGATCACACGTCAGGAAGGTGGGAGACGTGGACGGCGGCAGCGCGCTCACGACGAGAAACGCCGGAGGCGGGGAGCAAACCCCGAAAGGCACTAGCCCTGCGCGCGCGACCTGAATTCTGTATGATGATTATTCGGAGCGACCTGAAAGGCGAACCTCCGATGCAGTGTGATGACACACGGCTCTTGTCGGATCTTCTCCTCTTAGCTGTCCGATCCGGCCAGCCATTTGGACAGAAAAAATGACAAATTTTTCAAAAAATCCAGAACAAAAAAGCCCTTCCTATCTCGAATATCATTTTGTTGATAAACCTGTTGCATGACTTACACCATCAATGAGTTTTGAGGAATCTACTGCAGGCACAGGCAGACAAGCTTTTAAGCTATTTTTTTGAGATTTTTGTCTATCGGGAGTTGGGTATCTTCCCTCCTCAGTTTTTCATAACAAAGGGGAATACCAAGGTATTTTATTTGGAATTTGCTTACAACACAACCCAAGATGTAACAAAAGTTTGGATTTCTTCCTCTTCAAGACCCAGAGGAATCATTTCACTTTTGTTATACTCCCTCTATTTCTACATATAAACTGTTTTCGTAAGTGAATTTAACTTGCCAACACATCTTATATTTATGAACATGCTCATAGGGAGTAGTTTATTCTTATTCCCGAGACCTGCTCGAAGCACACTAGGACCCATTTTATGTTTGTTGCTAGCTCTAGGTTTTTTCTCACAAAAGAGAATGGTGACATCTGCACATTGGAGGGACAAATGTCTGAGCAAAGTCCGTTGTTGTTCTTCGATCACATCAGAAGCTTTGATCAGCATCAAAGATTGAAAAAAGTGCACCCTCTCTTTCCCGTCTCCTTTCTCTGTGCGAACTTGGCTATCTTTGTTCTGAAAGTTCGTAAGGGGAATAACCCTGTTTGAAAGAAAACAGGCATGTAGTCCGAGCTCTAACCCCAACCAACGTGCAATTCTGGTTCACATACATGAAAAATGTTCATAGGCTCCACCTTCTACCCCAGGAATTCCATCCCGTTCACTGATGGGAGGCCATCGAGGACAGACATTACAACACGAATCACCTGCTATAAAAGACAAAATTCAAAACTCCCTCCATCCCCTAAGCTGCTATCATAAACATCATATTATCAGGTTGATCATAGGACAGTGTATTCAGACTACCAGGTCGGCTGCCAGGTCAGCAGCCATTCGAACAACGACGTACTAGTACTATGTAGCTCGTTGGAGTCCCCATAGGGGCTTCAGAGACTGGGACCGGAATGCAGCCATGCCTGGAAGAATGCTGACCAACCCGTATTGCAATCCAGCAGTGGTTAGTGGAACTTGAAAAGATCATACCATGGAGATTTAAGAGATGAATCAATCAAGTTCAAGCTAACCCATAAGGAACAAAACAAAACAAATCATAATTGCCACACAATCTATTTGCGTGGGAAAATTTGACTCATTTTTTCAGAAATACAAACGGAGTGCGAATTAGTCAAATAAAACTGGCAATACTGGGCAACTTGAAAGCAACAGCATTCATCAAGGAAACAAACAAGAGAACATCAAATTCAAGAGTTAAGGACCAACCAAACTAGATAGTTTGTTCAAATGTTTGATGATCAGCTTTCAACAAATGTTCTCCAATCTGCAACTGTACCATGGATGCCCTTGCTGAGCTCACTAGATTCAACTCTATGACCAAACAAGTTATCATACCTGGTTCAAAACTGAAACATTTAAGTGAACTAATATTTTATGCCAATCCTGCGCAACAGCAAAATATCTAAATGCGAGAATGATGCTAAGTCTGCTATTTTTATTTGTTTCGAAGCTACAAAACTGGTACCCTGTGCTCGGTAAGTGTTTGCAGTTTACTAGAAGATGTTGTATGCTAGCCAAAAATACCCTAATAATAAGGATATAAGGTCAAACAGCGTGACAAAAGTAACAAAAGATGCAAAAATTGATAACAAACAATGCCAAATGTCCCGTACGATGCAACGACATGATAATCTACATCTCATTTAGGTACAGTTTCCTAATGCAATGAGTTGCCAATGGTCAATGACAACTCAAACAAAAGTGAAACTATTCGACAGACCAGATGCTTTTACAATGACCAAACAACTCTGAGTGTGTCCGACCAATAAATTTGTTAAGCACATCGTTGTTATATTAGCACACAAGATTCCGTGTTCATTTGTGAATATAATTACATACAATGTTCTAAAACCTATATAATAATTGTCCAAAATGCTTCACACAACACGTATTTTGCAATTTCAAACCATGAGAATCAAAGAAAGCACAAATTACAAACTTTACTGTACCAAGACCCTCATCCCAAGCGAAGATCAAGGACCACCAATTTTCATTATTGTTTAGTTATACGTTACATTGAGTATAAAGTTCAACTAGATCAAGGTTATTCCCCAACAGACTGGATGGCAAACAGCTACTATACTTTATTAAATCAATCAAATTCATGCATAGTAATGTGAAACCAGTGAGAAAAGGTTTCACTGTATACTAACTAGTTGATCCCACGGGTTAGAGCTACATTTTAAAGAATCTGTATAAAAACTATCAAGCTAAACAACAGAACCTTGCCAACTGACTTAACAAGCATAACAAGTAAAGGCTCAGGGCATCATGTTTACAAATAATATGAGCATGATTTTGCAAATCCCAGGAGATCCAGATATCCCAAACAAAGCTAGTGCTATCTTGCAAGTACAACCATAACTACTTAGGAGAGTGAGAGCACTATAGAAACCCGGCACCAAAACATAGTCGTCAATCTCTAGTTGATTCAATTTCAGTTCACATAACCTAGTTTCAAGAATTCTGATGTGCGCGGAATCTCAAATTAGATACCATGGTAGTTTTCAAGCATCTGTAGATTTCACTATAAACATTAACATGGTAAGCTAACGATTCTCAATTTACTTAGCAGTATTCAGTACAAAGAACGATATCATATCAGATACTCAAACATATCACCCACTCGATTGACGAGTCTCCTGTATTTAACCTTCCCAATCGACAGGCTCCGCTAAGAACCCTAACGCACCCAAATGTGCAATTTTGATTGAATATCCCCAAATTAAATGGAGTTAACAAGTAGAAACATACTTCTAGTTGTAGCAGAGCTCGAGGCCCATGCTGTCGTGGATCTCGTAGTTACCGAGGGTGATATGGTCCTTGTAAATGGTGTACCACTTCTGGATGCGGATCTTCTCGGGCCTGGTCCCTGTCTGCGCCGCGACGAGCTTCTTGAGGTCGCCGATGGTGTCGTCCTCGTTGCACTTGACCCGCACCTTCTTGCCCAGCCGGTCGTTCAGCACCACCTCGATCATCCTCCCAAACCCTAGCTCCTCCTCCCGCGAAATCTCTCGGATTTTTCTCGAAGGGAACGAAGGCTGGTGCGGAGGTGCGCCGCGTGCTGCTTTCTACAGAGCCGGATTGCTGCCGTCCGATGCATCTGCACCGTTCATCCGTAAAAGGACGTCTGGTGAGCAGATCTCTCTAACCTATATGGTTCTAATTTCCCGACTTTCGGTTCGAGTGACTTTTTTTCTTCGCGGGAAAGGGGTCGCCAAGAACCCGAAGCTGCTTTAGAGGAAGAGTAACATCACACTTATTCCCCGGGCCTTTAAAACGTGAGTAAGAGTGTATGTAATGCGTTTTTACACGTTGAAAACTGCCGGCGAAGATCAGCACCCTTATTCACAGCCTTCGACGAGACATATTTCCTGCCCCGTAAAAACATGAATTCTAGCACAAATGCAATTGGCATACCTTTCGGGCAACGGGTCGAACGATTGCGGGCGGGGGAAACAACGGGAGGCGGAGATGGAGTGGCTGGCGGGAGGCCGCTGCGGCGGGCCAGCCGCTTCTGGCTCACCTGCTTCCTCTTAGGCTTCGATGCCGATGCAGGGGCGGGAGCCGGTGCAGATGTTGTCTGGATGAGGTACGTACCCGTCCTCTTCCTCTTCTTCACGCTAGTGGCCGCAACCATCTTGGCGATATCCATGGAGGTCGAAAGACCTCGGGCAGCCCCGGGAGAAACGGTGAGCGGCGGAGAGGGTGCCCCAGGCTGTTGCGTGCCACCAGCGGACAGCGGGATTGATCCATGGTCCATGCCGTCAGTATCCAGCCGCGACGGCGCAGGAGACGACGGGGGTGCGGAGATCGGCGGCGGCGGGCGGGCGGGAAGGGGGAATGAGCTAAAATCTCTTGCGCGCAAAGGAACGGTGGAGTGCGGGACGCGTTCGGGTCGCCCTCTCCAACCCTGGTTTGTGCGGGTGGAGAGCGGGTTTACGAGTCGGTCCTTACTTTTTTTAAAGGATCGTGTGATTTGAGGGTACTGATCGCCGCCGATTTCTCGCCAAAAATCTTAAAACGGCGGTTATTTTGAGGGTTTGCCCCGTTTAAGGGTGCTATTAGATGTGCTCTTAGTATCTCTAACGAAGCTTATAAACACGCGAAAACTATATAATAACCGCCAGTTTTCGATTTCCTCAAAAAAATCGCTCTAACCAAACGTAAACAGATAAAAACTGTATCTATTTTTACCATCCACCAAAAAATCCCCACCTCGGCCTGCACATTCGATGACTCCTCGACCGAACCGAGTGTGCACCTGTATAGAGTAGTTTACTTGGTGCCACGAAGATTTCAGGAGACTCTGTTGCCGATCTGCCGCGGGGACTCGCCAGAATATGCCCGGAACTCGCCGAAATCAACCGCCAAACATCAGAAGAGGTCGGAAGTGGCCGCCACCGGTCCGAAGCGGGCGAACTCAACCTCCACAAGCAGGAATAGCAGTCGCTGCTGGTCAAAATTGCGGCCTCTGGCCGGTCGAAATCGAGGCCGTGGGGGCATGGCAGGTGCCGCGGACGGTGGCCAGCGTAGGCAGAGGGCGTGCGGCCAGCGTACGGCAAGCAGCTAGGAGCAGGAAAGCAGCTAGCACGACTGATGCGAGCGCTAGAAAACTTCATGACAGTTGTCGTAGGAGCTTCAGCTCTGCACCTTAAAGATTGAGACTCTAAGTGAAGAGTGATGTAGTAAATAGAAGTCTTCTCCAGAAAAACTCGAGGGTTTAAATATCAAACTCTCGAGGAGCTATATGTAAGAGAATGATCCTTATTAAGCAACCTACAAAATAATTGTAGATTGTTTTGTGCGTTCAACCTCACCAAGTGGTTGTCAAGCACAAGGTGTATGTAAGTAAAACTAAAATAAAATACAATAAAAGTAAAATACAATGCAATAGTAAAGTAAATATGCAATGGTGGTAAATACAATGAAATATGATGTTTTTAGATTTTGGTTGGTGTTTGCAAGTATGAGAAATATTTTTGCATTTTCGGATTTAATTAATACTGAAAATAAAAAGTGACGTAGATGTATTGGATAGTGTTTTGTTATGGTTTAAAATGAACTGGGGTTCATGGCTTCGCTTATGCACTCTCTCTTTGAGTTGTGATGGACATGGGACACTCTAGTTGACATAATATTGGTGTAACATGTTAAAATATGGATAGCAATTCATATGGACATCACGTCCTAACATAGATATGTTATTTTACTAATAATTCACTTATACTCCACTAAAAAGGGGATCTCTAAGCAATCTAGTATTAAGAACAATTCAGAGTATAGTATTAAGCTATATGACATGAAGTTAAAATAATAACATATTTGATCTTATCTAAGCATGGTATTTTCTTTATCCCTAGTGAGGCAACTAAGTAAGGTAAACATCCAAGTGATTCGCAAGTTTTACTGTCCTACCCGCAAGATCACCCCCATTGCTCCAAATAATGCACATGTTCCCCCACACATGCTCCCATATACAAGTTTGATCAAAACAAATAAACAAGAATGGGGTACATGATATGAATCTATTCATATATTTCCAATACTGAATAATTGCAATCTCAAATATCAACTATATAAAGATCCACCACATAGGTAATATAAATATGACCGTAATCATGTTATGCAGCTCATACGGTTCTAATACAATATAGAGAGAGATACAATAGCTACTGCCACAAACCCATAGTCCAGGGGTGGACTACTTCCCCTTCATCATGGTGAAGGTGCTAGAGTCGTTGGATGTGAGATCCAGACACATGGCTTAATAGGATTGATAGGATACTCATACCAACAAGTTGTAACTTCTTTTCCGGAAGCTCATTCGAAAAGAACTCTAAGGTTAAGCGTGCTTGGCCTAGAGAAATTCTAGGATGAGTGACTGATACATTGCAAATGTATCTATAATTTTTGATGTTCCATGCTTGGTTTTATCCACTTTCTTGTGTTTTATTCCAACTTTGGAGTACTTTTCATATGATTTCTTGGACTAACCTATTAACAAGAGCCACAGTGCCAACTGCCTGTTTTCTGCTGTTTTTGGTTCCAGGAAAGTCAGAGAATATTCTCGAAATTGGACGGGACAAAAGCCAAAGTGCCTATTTTTCCAGAAGGGATCAAGTGCCAGAATACTAGACGGAGAAGGGCCAGGGAGCCACCACACCACCTGGCCACGCGGCCAGGCCTGGCCCGCGCCAGGGATGGTGTGGCCGCTCCCGGCACCCCCTCGACCTCTCCTTCCGCCTATAAGTTGCCCTCGGGACGAAAACCCTAAGTACCTGATCAAAAATCCACGAAAGAGTCTGTAGCCGCCGTCATCTCCATCCCTAGATCGGGAGGGATCTGAAGCTCTTCCCGGCACCCTGCCGGAGAGGGGAATTCACCCTGGAGGCCTTCTTCATCACCATGCAAGCCTCCGGTGTGATGCGTGAGTAGTTCATCCTTGGACTATGGATCCATGTAGTAGCTAGATGGCTGGTTTCTCCTCCTTTGTGCTTTCATGTTTAGATCTTGTGAGCTCCGTTCATGATCAAGATCATCTATTTGTAATCCATACATGTTGTGTTTGCGGGGATCCGATGGATATTGAGATGCTATTTCAGATTGATTATTGATTCTGTCATGTCTTTGTTATTTGAGATCTTGCATGCTTTCCGTTGTTAGTAGCTATCTTGGCCAAGTAGATGCTAGCAACTCCAAGAGTTAGTATTTATGCTCGATAGTGGGTTCATGCCTCTGGTAATCTGGGGAAGTGACAGAAATCTCTAAGGTACTATATGTGTTGTTGCTACTAGGGAGAAAACAATAATCCTTTGTTCATAGAACAATCGTATTGTTTAATTTACACGCAGTTCGTAAAGCAATAATCTGTTGCTTGCAACTTAATACTGGAGGGGGTTCGGATGATAACCTGAAGGTGGATTATTAGTCATAGATGCAGTTGGATGGCGGTCTATGTATTATGTTGTAATGCCCAATCAAGTCTCAAAGGAGTCAAGATGATTAGTATATGCATGTATTGTTTTCTCAGTGTTTGTCAATTGCCCCGCTGTAATTTGTTCACCCAACATGTTATCTATCTAAGGAGAGCCACCTCTAGTAAACTATGGATCCCGGTCCTTTGTCTTTACATACAATCTATAAACTGTTTCTGCTTTGTGTTTACTTTCTGCAAACTTTTACTTCTTTCCATTTGATACGTTTAATCCTTTGTTTTCTGCAAAACACGGTGAGATTGACAACCTCATTGCAAGTTGGGGACAAAGTTCTGTGGTCGTGTTGTACAGGTCTCCATGTTGCTACTAGCACCGGTAGTGCGCCCTGCCAAAACTTAGCTAGTAACACATTTGGGGTGTTTCCTTGCTCCTACTGGTTCGATTAAACCTTGGTTTCATAACTGAGGGAAAACTTCCTGCTGTACTCATCATACCTTCCTCTTGGGGTTCCCAACGAGCTCTACATCGATCATCGAGCGCATCAAGACGTTTTCTGGCACCGTTGCCGAGGAGTCAAGGACATATTCACAAGGGGAGTCCCTCATAACCAATCTCTTTACTTTGTTGTTTTTGTTTTGCTTAGTTTCTTTTTGCTTTGTTTGCTTGTTTTGTTCTTCAAAAAAACACAAAAAAAAATAGTTTTACTTGTGTGCTTTCTTATTTGAAAACCCCCAAAAAAATGACTACTCTTGAAAACACTAAGTTGTGTGACTTCACTAGCACCAACAACAATGATTTTATGAGCACACCTATTGCTCCACCTGTGGCTGAAAATACTTTCTTTGAGATAAAACCTGCTTTGCTCAATCTTGTTATGAGAGAACAATTTTCTGGTATTGGTAATGAAGATGTTGCTTCCCATCTAAATAACTTTGTTGAACTTTGTGAGATGCAAAAGCATAGGGATATAGATGTGATATTATTAAGCTGAAATTGTTTCCTTTCTCTTTGAGAGGAAAAGCTAAAGAGTGGTTGAATTCCTTAACTAGGAATAGTATTGATTCTTGGACTAAGTGCAAAGATGCTTTTATTGGAAAATACTATCCTCCTGCTAAGATTATATCCATGAGAAGTGAAATAATGAAGTTTAAACAACTTGATAATGAGCATGTTGCTCAAGCTTGGGAAAGAATGAAATCTTTGGTAAAGAATTGTCCCACTCATGGACTGACTGCTTGGATGATCATCCAAACTTTTTATGCAGGATTGAACTATTCTTCAAGGAACCTATTGGATTCAGCTGCTGGAGGTACCTTTATGACCATCACTTTGGGTGCTGCAACAAAACTTCTGGACAATATGATGGTTAATTATTCTGAATGGCATACTGAGAGAGCTCCACAAGGTAAGAAGGTAAATTCTGTTGAGGAAACCTCCTCCTTGAGTGATAAGATTGATATTATTATTTCTATGCTTGTTAATAGGAAAGCCCATATTGATCCAAATAATGTTCCTTTAGCCTCTTTGGTTGCTCAAGAAGAGCAAGTTGGTGTGAACTTCATAAGAAATAACAACTTTGGCAACAATGCTTATGGTAATAATGCTTATAGGAACAATTTTGGTAACAAAAATTATAAGACTTATCCTCCTAATACTACCTATGGCTATAATGGTAAATCTGAATTACCTAGTGAAGGAAGAATTTTAGAAGTTGATAGAGCCACTAAAAACTTCATGCAAATGCAATATGAGCAGAATAAGCTATTTACTAAAACTATGGAGGAACAATCTATCATTTTGAAGAACATTAGCCATCAACTTGAGAGTCTAAGTAGGGAAATTCCTGGTTTACAATTGAAACTCTGTAATGCTGAAAGAAATATATCATCTCTATCTGAAGCTCAATCTTCATTGATTAATAAAATGGCTGCTAAACCTGAAACTAATGAGAATCCCTTTGCAGCCATTAATGCTATACAAGTAAGAATTGATGAAAATGTTAGACTATTAGCTGAATTACATGCTAAGTGGGAAAGAGAAGATGAAATTGCTAGAAACATTATTGCTTCTACTATTACCACCACTAGTGTTGAGGCTACTAATAGTTTTACTACTTTAGATGATAAAGTTGATTTTGATCTTGATGGTTGCAACATCTCTGAAGTTATTAAGTTCCTACAAAATCTTGCTAAAAGTCCTAATGCTAGTGCTATGAACATGGCTTTTACAAAACACATTATTGATGCTCTCATAAAAATTAAAGAAGAAAAGATGAAACATAAAGCTTCTATTCCTATTAAGCAAGAAGATGGTTGGGAACCCATCATTAATATGAAAGTGAATGACTTTGATTTCAAAGCTTTGTGTGATCTTGATAGTAGTGTTTCTATTATGCCTAGAAGGATTTATGATATGCTTGATTTGCCTCCTCTTGAAGATTGTTATTTGAATGTCCCACTTGATGATAATGCTAAAAAGAAACTCATTGGGAGTCTTAATGATGTTCTTATTATGGTTAACGATTCCTATGTCCCCGTTGATTTCTATGTTTTGGATGTTGAATACAATGCTTCTTGTCCTATTACTTTGGGAAGACCTTTTCTTAGAACTGTTGGTGCCATCATTGATATGAAAGAAGGCACCATTAAATATCAACTCCCACTCAAGAAAGGTATAGAACACTTTCCTAAAAAGAGAGAAAATATTTCTTTTGCTTCTCCTATGAAAACCAAATTTGGTCTTAATGCTTCTTCATTTGAGAACACTTGATTTTTTTTCTTTGCTTCTTATGCCTAACTTAAAAGCGTTAAAAAAAGTACTTGTTGGGAGATAACCCAAGAGTTTTAGATGAGTCTTGGAAGTTATTACCTCTGTAATAACCGCTCCGTATCCTTTTTATTTGCTTTTTGTGCCAAGAGTAACCTCTAATGAGAGTGAAGTAATGATTGGGAAAGTTGCTGTCCCAAAACAGATTTCTGTGCTTCACCGTAAAAAATCCTGAGAGAGCTCTGTACGTCGGATTGAGCTGTAACTTTTTGTGATTCTGCCCCAGGTTGTTATCTAACTTTTTTTAGTTCAACACTTTTTTATTTGAGCAACATAAGGTCTTCGAAAAAATTCGTCTTTACCTGCTGGTCTGTTTTGACAGTTTTCTGCCATTTTCTGCATTTGCTTCTTGTTGGTTCCTTCTTGAGTTCTTTTGGGTAATTGAGATTTTTGAGGGAAGTGCTACAGTATCTAGTGTTCTAATGGAAGTTTATTTGGTGTTAGAACTGAACCTTAAGACTTATTTATCTTGAGTGCACTAATGTTGCTAATAAAGATTGTGTGAAGTTTTGTATGAAGGAAAATTTTCAGGTATATGGAAGAAATGAGTAATGAGATGAAGGATGGACTAAAGATCAAGCTTGGGGATGCCATGCGTGTCACCCCAAGAAATATCTAAGAAATACAAGCTTCAAAGCTTGGGTATGCCCAAGGCATCCCCTTCTTCATCAATAAAAATTCCAGGTTTCTTCCAAACGCTTCATTTTTATTGTTTCATGCACAGTTGTGTTTTCTTGGAGCGTCTTCTTTTTCGTTTTAGTTTTGATTTTTAGTTTGCTTGGTTTGCTTAGTTTTCTGAATAAGTTGGTTGGACCCCCTCTTTCATACTTTGGTTTGCAATTAGTTTGGTTTGGTTTGGAAAAGAGTAGGAAAGTTCATGCTTATGTGGTAAAAAGAGCTCGTTTTTGACTATGGCTATGATTTTTCATGCCATGCTTGATATTGTTTTGGCTTTAGCTTAGTATTCTTTGCTATAGCATGACTTGTTATAAACAATTGAGATTTCTTAATGTGCCTTCGATGAATCATGCGTTGTTTTAGCATATTAAAGCATAGTATAGTGGTATTCTCCTTTGATGCTTTATTTGGGTTGACTTGGCACATGCTCACACCATGTTATGACTGTCACAAGTCACCATAGCCTTTATGATCCTTTAGTTTTCAACTTGTAGTATCACTTTATGCTTTGATCAATGATGTTTTGTCGCTCTGCATGATTATGGCCATTATTGCTCTCTTAGTTTGTCGCTCCTAGTCTTTTGCTAGCCTCCACAACAAAGTATGAGTTCCACTCATGCATCCAACTCCCTAAACCAAGTTTTTCCAAACAGTCCACCATACCTACCTACTAGCTTATGCTATTCCAAGTATATTCATGCTTTTGTCTACCTTTCACTTGTTATGAGAAAACTAGTGATTAAAGCTCTCACGAACTTGATGGCACACTTTACTTTATTGCCTCTAATAAACTTGAACCATTGGGTCCTTCTTTGTTGCATATATGCTTGCGCTTTATAAGTTGAAATTAGTAGAACCATGTTTCATGGGGAACGCTTTCAACATTGCACTTGTACTTTGTACCCCGTTGATATCATGTTCTTTTGCTTACGGATTCCGGCGGTGTGAAATAAAAGTGGAACTTGTAAGATCATGGAGTTTGTATGTGTGTTAGAGAAACGTCTGGGCCGCTAGCCTAAGCCATGCCTAATCATGATGGAAACTTGCAGCATCACCATAATGAGCACTCTATGAAGCATCCTCAATAAAAACCTATGCAAATAGCAAATAAAAAGATTGCTGAGATGCTCATTGTCTGCTTGCCTTGTCAATTTGATTATGGGAAAGCTCCCATATCATGTGCAAGGGGTACCCCGTTGGCGGTTCTTAATGATACACATATACTTACAATGACAAGAGCTTACTTGTGACTGAAGTTGAGTAGCATGAGGATCGGTCTTCGTAAGTAAGGGGCATGAGATTTCGGTTTATAACTTGTCAAGCATATCCTCTTAGTTGTGTCACTTTAACCTTAATCACCTTCAAGATGCTTATGATAGGGGCAATGAGAGCTGAAAGCTATAAGTACCATAATTTTTGGAAGCTCTTTATGAGACTTGAATCCCTACTTCCTTTTACAAAAGTCCTTTCTTCCACCATTATATTGAGTCTCCACCTTCTATCTTTATGCACTACTTTGAGAGCATAGTGGCCATTCTTAGTTCTATGTGCATTGTCCCAAGACTAGTTGATTGATGCATAACTTGTTATTGCTTGTTTTAAACTATTGTATCTAGTCACTCTTATGAACTTTGAAGGTGTCCTATGCATTTATATTTGCTACTCTATTGAGGGACAAGCTGAATACTATTATGCTATGTTTTCTTTATGTGGAACAAACAAACGTCTTGCAAAGCATGTTATTCATGAATCTTTTGTTTGTGCCTTTTCATGTTGCATCATAGTCTCTTTGCCTATTGCTAGAAATTTGTCTTTCATGCTATGATTGAAGTACTATGATCCCATCTTTGAGTGTTTTGCAAATACTTTGATAAAGTCTTTGATGGTGCATGTCACCTCAAAAATTATTTCTTTTTATCACTTACCTACTCGAGGACGAGCAGGAGTTAAGCTTGGGGATGCTGATACATTGCAAATGTATCTATAATTTTTGATGTTCCATGCTTGGTTTTATCCACTTTCTTGTGTTTTGTTCCAACTTTGGAGTACATTTCATATGATTTCTTCGACTAACCTATTAACAAGAGCCACAGTGCCAGCTGCCTATTTTCTACTGTTTTTGGTTCCAGGAAATCAGAAAATGAATATTCTCGGAATTGGACGGGACAAAAGCCAAAGTGCCTATTTTTCTGGAAGGGATCAAGTGCTAGAATACTAGACGGAGAAGGGCCAGGGAGCCACCACACCACCTGGCCGCGCGGCCAGGCCTGGCCCGCGCCAGGGGGTGGTGTGTCCGCTCCCGGCACCCCCTCGGCCTCTCCTTCCGCCTATAAGTTGCCCTTGGGACGAAAACCCTAATTACCCGATCAAAAATCCACGAAAGAGTCTGTAGCCGCCGTCATCTCCATCCCTAGATCGGGAGGGATCTGAAGCTCTTCCCGGCACCCTGCCGGAGAGGGGAATTCACCCTGGAGGCCTTCTTCATCACCATGCAAGCCTCCGGTGTGATGCGTGAGTAGTTCATCCTTGGACTATGGATCCATGTAGTAGCTAGATGGCTGGTTTCTCCTCCTTTGTGCTTTCATGTTTAGATCTTGTGAGCTCTGTTCATGATCAAGATCATCTATTTGTAATCCATACATGTTGTGTTTGCGGGGATCCGATGGATATTGAGATGCTATTTCAGATTGATTATTGATTCTGTCATGTCTTTGTTATTTGAGATCTTGCATGCTTTCCATTGTTAGTAGCTGTCTTGGCCAAGTAGATGCTAGCAACTCCAAGAGTTAGTATTTATGCTCGATAGTGGGTTCATGCCTCTGGTAATCTGGGGAAGTGACAGAAATCTCTAAGGTACTAGATGTGTTGTTGCTACTAGGGAGAAAACAACAATCCTTTGTTCATAGAACAATCGTATTGTTTAATTTACACGCAGTTCGTAAAGCAATAATCTGTTGCTTGCAACTTAATACCGGAGGGGGTTCGGATGATAACCTGAAGGTGGATTATTAGTCATAGATGTAGTTGGATGGCGGTCTATGTATTATGTTGTAATGCCCAATCAAGTCTCAAAGGAGTCAAGATGATTAGTATATGCATGTATTGTTTTCTCAGTGTTTGTCAATTGCCCCGTTGTAATTTGTTCACCCAACATGTTATCTATCTAAGGAGAGCCACCTCTAGTGAACTATGGATCCCGGTCCTTTGTCTTTACATACAATCTATAAACTGTTTCTGCTTTGTGTTTACTTTCTGCAAACTTCTACTTCTTTCCATTTGATACGTTTAATTCTTTGTTTTCTGCAAAACACGGTGAGATTGACAACCTCATCGCAAGTTGGGGACAAAGTTGTGTGGTTGTGTTGTGCAGGTCTCCACGTTGCTACTAGCACCGGTAGTGCGCCCTGCCAAAGCTCAGCTAGTAACACCTTTGGGGTGTTTCCTTGCTCCTACTGGTTCGATTAAACCTTGGTTTCATAACTGAGGGAAAACTTCCTGTTGTACTCATCATACCTTCCTCTTGGGGTTCCCAACGAGCTCTACATCGATCATCGAGCGCATCAGTGACCGACCGGAAAGTGGATACCGGGTGCGCACGAGTGAGGACAAAGTGCGCAGAAAAGACTAGTGTTGGTCTTTGGGGCCAGTCTAGATATCCTATTAAGATGTCAGGAGTGACACCCCGGGGCCCAACGGACGGGGTGTTACAAAGTGTGGTATCAGAGCTCAGCAGTTGCAATACCCCACTAGTCTAGCCTGCAGGATAACCTAGCTAACAGATGATGTAGAGTGTCAAAACAATTTTGCAAAATCGGTTGGATAGATCCGATTAGGTCTGTTTTTACTCCTTACCTCTATGCTCTTCTCCTCTTGCCTTTGCGTGTTTTGGATCTGCTCTCTTATCTCTTCTTCGAGTCCAGGAATTCTCGTGGTTGGGTTTCTGTCATACCTTCAGGGTTTCACTTCCTTCTTTGGGTAATGGTGCTTCTACATCCGGTCTTCATGCTATGTGAGGGATTTTTTCTATGTACCTTTTATTGGACCAAAAATTCACTAATTTGTTTTCTTTATATCTTCCGGCGTTTCCAACGTGATGACATCATCATCTACATCAGAACCGATGAAGATCCTGCATCACTACTTTGTTTTCCAATCTCTATTTGTCAAGATCTTCAGTATGATTCCGAGAGTTGGTTGCATAGTCTCCTATTCATGTACAGAGTAATGCTTTGAGTGCGGGATGGAGTCGCCACCATACCACTACTCTTATCATTCTCTTTTGTACATTGAATGGAGGGTCGATGCAATTTTACTTCTTCCGCAGAAGTTAAAGATGGCCTTATCTTTTGAGACCTTTACCTTTGTCCTTTGTTTATCCGGAGTGTTCTCTCAACGAACGTGAACAACGACCCCTTGTTGGTGGTGTCGCCGATTTCAAGACAGAGAAGAATCCTTGTTAGTGGTGTCACAAGTATCTACATGAAGTGAGAAGATTCAGATTGTCAGCCTTCTTCCCCGTACCATGAGGCAGATCTTGGGGACGAGATCCATTGTTAGTGGTGTCGAATTGTAACACCCTAGGTAAAACCACTACTAGAAAATCTCTTGGTGTTTTGTTTCATGCATCATCATGATCGCATGCTCATGTTATCATGCCATATTGCATTTGAGCATCGTCATGTCAACATGCATATGTTTGCTTAAAACTATTTTCCAAAAGCCTATTTTTATTTTCTAGATATTCCTCTCTTTATTTCAAATCAAAACCCTAGGTCCACCCGGAGCTTCTATTTGCCTAAAACCTACTTACAAAATATTTTGTTTTAAAAGAAAGAAAGAAATAGTTTGTCCCGGGGAGGCAGTCCAACCAGTCAGGCCAGAGACCCAACCAGGCCAGACTATCCACTACCCGCCCCGTCTAATCCCTATATCTAAACCTAGACCAAACCCTAGCTAAACAAACCCTAATCCTATATCCTAGCCGACACACACCACACCCATCCCACACACCCGCTGCCGCCAGCCTCATATGCACACAGGCGCGCGCCCCACAAACCCAACCCACCACGTGCAGCACCCTCGTGCACTGCACTGCCCATGTACGCTACACTCTCGCACGCACCCTCCCACTCTGGATCGAATGCGCGGTACATGCAACCCTGCCTACACACAACACTGCGACCACCCCACACTTCCCCGAATGCAACACTTGGTTGCTCGCTTTCCCCATCGTCCCCACATGGGCCCGACCCTACCCCGCGACCTCTATCTCTTCCTTCCCGCACCAGACGCCCCGCTGCCATTGTTCCTCACCCTCGCCTCCCCCGCTTCCCTCCCTTCTTCAACCTCAGTGCCGCCTCTCCTCTAGCCGACCACGCCAGCACCGCCGGTCGCCCTCCTCTTGTCTCCATCCACCGCCCCACTCTTCACCACCGCCGGCTGCAGCCCAAGTTGTCCTCTCCACCGCTGGACCCTGCGTCCCCCGAGCTCTCCTCTGTCACTATCGGCCTCCCCTGTTCGTCTTCAACCTCCGTCGCCCCTCTATGCGAGCTCGGCCCTGAGCGCCGCCCTCGTCCTCCATCGGCCATACGCGAGCGTTGCCGGGCCCCGTCGACTTCTGCACCACGGACGACCTCCTTCTCTGCTTGCTACCTGCCACCTCTTGCCTCTGCAGGTCGCCCTGCCCCTCCATCTGCATTGCCCTGGCCCTCTCGCGCATCCTGCGAGCTCCTGTCAGCCAAAGCCACCCTCTTCCCAAGCTCGCGTGCAGGCCTCGCACGGACCTCCTCTCTGCTTGCTTCCTGGTCCACGGGACGCCCCTATTCTGTCCTAGTGTCATACCCATGACCCTTGCAGGCATGCCTCTTGATGAGTGCATATTTGCATCATGTTTAATATTATTATTTTGCATTGTAGATGTATGATCTTGGTATTTTACGGTGTTTGCGCACATATTTTATGTCTGTTTTCACCAGGATCAGGACATATGATGGATACAATGGACACAATCCTTAGAGCAGTTGTATTGAGGAGAAAAGGAGTAAAAACAACATAAATCGCTTATTTGGGAAATATCAATAATACTAGAAGAAAACCCGAAGCGATCAAAGCTTACATACGGTTTAATGACCAACTATACGTCCGGAATACTTTTTTCGGCCATATAGTTTCGGTCGTATGGTTGGCGCCACCACCGCTTCCTCAAATAGTTTCACCCCGTGCAACTGGATCGGGAAGACGACATATAGAACACCCAGAAATCAATGAAAACCTCACCTCCGGAAGGAATCTGGAGGGGGAACTCGCCCAAGGGATCCATCTTCACCCTACGCAGATCTGGGAGGCCAAGGCATCGATCTTCATCTTCATCAACCGCTGCACCACCATTATCTCCATCCATCCCATCTTCACCCATCTAGATCTTGTTGTAATTTCCGTACTCGTTGTGGATTTATACAAGAACTATTCATTTACAATTGATTCCATTTACCATTGCTATGATGTTGATTGCCTCCATGTCTGAGTAGATCCTTAGTTCTTGGGGAGATGGAGAAACCCTAGCATATGATTGAGATAAGATAGAGATTATTATGTTATACATCATTATGTGTATGAGTTAATTGTCTTCATCTTGATGTTGGGAGTTGTGCACCTCCTTAATATTTGCCTCATATGGGGACTCAATGAAGGGGATTACTTGTTAGTAGATGAAGGGATGATAGCACTTACTGTGACAATAAAGCTATTGTCATTCTTTACGTACTAACTTGGGGAATCAAGGAGAACTCATAAAGCCATGTCCATGCCATGGGAGAAATCCCTTAATAGCGGGATAATATGATTGTTGTCGTTTATCTGTCGGCTTTGGTTATGAAGGATGATGTGAGCAGTGGTTGCTGCCTATTTATCTATATATGGAGCTCCTCCCACATGCATACATATCATGAGAATATTCATTATAATAATCTTGATTGCTTAGTGTAAATTGCTAGCGGTGTATCCACCACTCCCTGAGAATGCCGTTTTCCCTATTTCAGTTCTAAGTTCTTTTACACACGCGGTTCTTACTTTCTGCATTAAGTTCTACTTTACTTTACTTTACTTTACTTTACTTGCTTAGTTCAACCAAAACCCCAAAAATAACTCTACTATTCTTGCATCTTAAATTTATTCCTTAAGTATTTCGTTTAGTTTTGGTTAAAAGCATTTAGTATTTTTCCTACTGCTCCCTATGGGATCGATATCTTTATTTTGAAACTAGCTACAAACGATCTGTGCACTTGCAGTCATCAAGCTATTTTCTGGCGCCGTTACCGGGGAGCTTAGAGCTATAAGTCACTTTAATTTTAGTTATTTACTTTCGTTGTACTAATTTTTAATTTAAGTCCTATGACCGCAACAATGGACAACACTCAACATTTAATCCAGCTTGAGGCAGTAAGGAAAATGGGTTCGCCCATGGACGCTTTTATAAGTGTCAATAAAAGCATAAATCTGGATGGAATTGAGATCCACCCTTTATTATTTGAACTACTGCACTCTAAGAAATTTGCAGGAACCAACGAAGAGAGTCCATATGGACACTTACAATTTTTTGAAGACACTCTTAGTTCCTTTATATTTGACGATTGTGATCTTGATATGGTTAAAACCCAGTTGTTTAGACAAACTCGCTCTAATAATGTTTGCGACTGGTATAGATTTTTGTGTGCAGAAGCACCAAGGACTTGGACGGAACTTACAACGAAGTTCCTATCAAAATATTACTCAGAAAGCAAAGCTCATAGGATGAGAGGTAGTATTATCAGTTTCAAAAAAATCCTGATGAGGGTTTGTATGAGGGATATCTAAGGTACAGGACCTATCTAGATAATTGCCCCCATCATCGTTTGCCTGATTGGTTAATCACTCATACTTTATATGGAGGGCTTAATAAGGAAAATAAAATGAATTTAGACACCACTTCTAATGGTAGTTTTCTATCTTATACCTATGATGAAACTTGGAAATTAATAATGAAAATGAGGGAGGCAACGGAAAATCTTAAAAATGAGGAGATGTGAAATGATTAAAACCCTTGGTATTGATTCTTACTTAGGAAAGAAAATTATTGAGAATTATGCAGTGCATTTATAGGTACCTATAGAATGGTAACCCCATAAACCCATCGAAGGAAGAAGCGTGCAAGAGCACTAATGGAAGAGTTCTCCTCTACATCTATTCGAGAGAATATCAGGAAAAAACAAAAAGAGGAAGAACAAATAAAAAGAAGACTAAAGAAACCAGAAGAACCCCGAAGCTACCAATATAAACAATGTCATATTGAAGGATCTTATGGAAGCATGAACGATGGATAATGAAGTGGTTATGCTAGACTTTGAAACCTCAAAATTCATCGAAGGTAAGGTACGAGGCAACGAAACTTCTAAACCTATGAATCCTATATATTGTGGAGAAACTTTCTTATACAGAATTTGTGAGCCGATCTCCACTATAAATATTATGCCTTCATCACTTTATGAAGAACTTCGCTATAATTTAAATAATCTAGATGTGGAACCGGTAGACACTACTATTAAATTGTTTAATAGAACTAATATAAAATCGGAAGGGGTTATCAGAAACATCTATGTATTTATTGTACCACTCATGTACCCCCTTGATTTTCATATTGTTGACATGCCTCGAGATTCTCTTTGTCCTATTATTTTAGGTAGGCCTTTTGTTTCCATAACCAAAGCTCGAGTTAATAATAAGAAGGAGACTATTTCGATGATGTTTGGAGAAGAGGAAATGACATTCCACTTTGCCAAACTAAAGAAGAGGTGATACATTGCAAATGTATCTATAATTTTTGATGCTCCATGCTTGGTTTTATCTACTTTCTTATGTTTTGTCCACACTTTGGAGTACTTTTCATATGATTTCTTGGACTAACCTATTAACAAGATACATAGTGCTAGTTGCCTGTTATCTGCTATTTTTGGTTCTAGGAAAGTCAGAAAATCAATAGTCTCGGAATTGGACGGGACAAAAGCCAAAGTTCCTATTTGACCGGAAGACCCACGGAGCCAGAAGCAGAGACGGAGGAGGGCCAGGGCCTGGCCACACCATATGGTGGCGCGGGCTAGCCCTGGCCGCGCCACCAGGTGGTGTGGCCCCCCTGGCACTCCACCGACCTTGCCTCCTTCGCCTATAAGAGCCTCCCGATACCAAAACCCTAAATCATCAATCAGAAATCCACGAAAAGTTCCGCAGTGCTGCCGCCACCGAAGGGGAGATTCGGGGGACAGAAAGTCTCTATTCCGGCACCCTGCCGGGACGGGGAAGTGCCCCCGGAGCCATCTCCATCGATCTCCACCGCCATCTCCATCACCATTGCTGATTCCCATGATGAGGAGGGAGTAGTTCTCTCTCGAGGCTAAGGGTTCTACCGGTAGCTATGTGTTCATCTCTCTCTCTATGCATGATCTTATTGAGATCATGAGCTTGTAATCTATAGATATATTCTGCTACTCAAGTGCTTTATTGAATCTCTGCTCTCCCCATGTGTGTGAAAGTGACAGCGTGCTCACCATGGTGGCACTTAGGCTAGAGATTACAAATACTTGTTATGAGTTATATTTGGAGTTGGATGTCTTTATGAAATTGTGGTGTTTGTTGGACTCATCTAGTACTCAAGGTGACAGTGTGGGGTTTCTAGATGGGAAAGGCTTACTTTGAGGTGTGTTGTTATAGCCCTACCATTGATTAGAGTGTCCAACCGGAGTGTAGTTCAGCGTAGTATCACGAAGATAATATATATATATATATATGAGAGTGTTCACTAGTGAAAGTATGATCCATAGGCCTTGTTTCTTAGCATTGAAACACCGTTTGCAACTAGATCTGTTACATGTTTGCTTGCTTCCATCTTTATTTCAGTTTGCCTTTACTCTTTTCCAGGCCACCAAGCTATTCTCTATCACCATTACCACTTATAATTATCCATCCCACTTGTGTTTCACTCTTCGCCGAACTAGTGCACCTATACACCTGACAAGTGTATTGGGTGTGTTGGGGAAACAAGAGACTTCTTGTATCTTGATTGCAGGGTTGCTTGAGAGAGGATACCTTTGACCACTTCCTCCCTGAGTTTGATAAACCTTGGGTGATCCACTTATGGGAAAACTTGTTGTTGTTCTACAAACCTCTGCACTTGGAGGCCCAACAACTGTCTACAAGAATAGAAGTGCGTAGACATCAAGCTATTTTGTGGCGCCGTTGCCGGGGAGGTAAGGTAAAAGGTACTCACATCCTCGGGTGTGAGTGCTCGAAGTTATTTCCTTTAGATTCTGCAATTTTGTCTTTTTGTTTCTTGTTTTCACTAGTTAGGCTTAATGGAAAACAACAAAAAAACAGAGAGCTTTATAGCATTTATCTTGAGTTAGGACATGAAGTGTTTGAAGAGAAAATTAAAAAACCTATGGAGCTTTATTTGCATGCTAATAGCAATGTTGTTACTATGAATTCTTTGGACACCATTATTGCTAATTCTGTGGAAAAGTCTAAGCTTGGGGAAGCTAGTTTTTATGAAAATGATCTTTTTAGTTCCCCAGCTTTGGAAGATAGCTATTCTATTGCTTATGATGATACCAAACCTCCAATATATGATCATTACAATGATGAATATGATATTTTCAGTCCACCTACTATTGAGGAGGAAAGTAATTATGATTACAATATGCCTCCTATATTTGATGATTATGGTGATGAGAATAATAATGACAGCTATTTTGTTGAATTTGCTCCCACTACAATTAATAAGAATGATTATGCTTATGTGGAGAGTAATAATTATTATATGCATGTAGCTCATGATAAGAATGTTTTATGTGATAGTTATATTGTTAATTTTATTCATGTTGCTACTGAAAGTTATTATGAGAGAGGGAAACATGTTTTTATGCATCTCAATAATATTAAGTTTCCTCTCTTTATGTTGAAAGTCTTGAAGTTGCACTTGTTTTGCTTTCCTATGCTTGTTGCTTTGTGCTTTCATGACTTGTTTCTTTACAAGATTCCTATGCATAGGAAGTGGGTTAGACTTAAATGTGCTTTGAATTTACTTCTTAATGCTCTCTTTTACTTCAATTCATATTTCTTATGTGAGCATCTTCTCAAACTATCATGCCTAACTTAAAGACTTTAAAGAAAAGTACTTATTGGGAGATAACCCAAAAGTTTTAGTTAAGTCTTGGAAGTTTTTATCTCTGTAATAACCTCTCCTTATCCTTTTTATTTGCTTTTTGTGCCAAGAGTAACCTCTAATGAGAGAGAGGTAATGATTGGGAAAGTTGCTGTCCCGAAACAGATTTCTGTGCTTCACCGTAAAAATTCGTGTAAAATCTCTGAACGTCTTTTTGAGGCGTGAATTTTTGTGCTTCTTCCCCAGGTTGTTATCTAACTTTAATTAGTTCAACACTTTTTGATTTTAGCAACATAAGGTCTTTGAAAAAATCGTATTTACCTGCTGGTCTGTTTTGACAGATTTCTGCCATTTTCTGCATTTGCTTCTTGTTGGTTCCTTTTTGAGTTCTTTTGGGGAATTGAGATTTTTGAGGGAAGTGCTACAGTAGCTTGTGTTTTAATGGAAGTTTTATTGGTGTTGGAACTGAACCTAAATACCTATTATCTTGAGTGCACTAATGTTGCTAATAAAGATTGTGTGAAGTTTTGTATGAAGGAAAAATTTCAGGTGTATGGAAGGAATGAGTAATGAGATGAAGAATGGACTAAAGCCCAAGCTTGGGGATGCCACACGTGTCACCCCAAGAAATATCCAAGAAGTACAAGCGTCAAAGCTTGGGGATGCCCAAGGCATCCCCTTCTTCATCAATAAAAATCCCAGGTTTCTTTCAAACGCTTCATTTTTATTGTTTCATGCACAATTTTGTTGTTCTTGGAGCGTCTTCTTTTTCGTTTTTGTTTTGGTTTTTCGTTTGCTTGGTTTGCTTAGTTTTCTGAATAAATTGGTTGGACCCCCTCTTTCATACATTGGTTTTCAAATAGTTTGGTTTGGATTGGAAAAGAGTAGGAAAGCTCATGCTTAAGTGGTAAAGAGAGCTTGTTTTTGACTGTGGCCTATGCTTTGTCATGCCATGCTTGATATTGTTTTGGCTTTATGCTTAGTATTCTTTGCTGTAGCATGACTTGTTATAAACAATTGAGATTGCTTAATGTGCCTTGGATGAATCATGCGTTGTTTTAGCATATTAAAACATAGTATAGTGGTATTCTCCTTTGATGCTTTATTTGGGTTGACTTGGCGCATGCTCACACCATGTTATGACTATCCTAAGTCACCATAGCCTTTATGATCCTTTAGTTTTCAACTTGTAGTATCACTATATGCTTTGATCAATGATGTTTTGTCGCTCTACATGATTATGGCCATTATTGCTCTCTTAGTTTGTCGCTCCCAGTCTTTTGCTAGCCTCCGCAACCAAGTATGAGTTCCACTCATGCATCCAACTCCTAAAACAAAGTTATTCCAAAGAGTCCACCATACCTACCTACTAGCTTATGATATTCCAAGTATATTCATGCTTTTGTTTACCTTCCAAATTAAACTTGTTATGAGAAAACTAGTGATTAAAGCTCTCACGAACTTGATGTCACACTTTACTTTTCTTGCCCTTAATAAACTGGAACCATTGTGTCGTCTGTGTTGTATATGCTTGCACTTATTTCTCGGGAATTAGCAGAACCATGCTTTCATGGGGAACGCTTTCAACATTGCACTTGGTACTTGTACCTAGTTGATATCATGCTCTTTTGTATATGGATGTCGTCGGTGTGAAATGAAAGGGGAGCTTGTAAGTCCATGGAGTTATGTATATGTGTTAGAGAAACGCCTGGGGCGCTGGTCTAATCCATGTCGACATGGTGGAAACCTGTAGCGTAACCATAATGAGCTGTCTATGAAGCATTCTTCTTATAAAAAAAAGAGTCCTATATTGAGAAAAAAAGAGAAAATGAAAAAAAGAGATATTATGAAAAGAGGAAAGAGAGAAAAAAGCACCATATTCCCATGGTAAATAAGAAGATTGTTGAGATGCTTGTTGTCTGCTTGCCTTGTCATTTTGATATGGGGATTCTTCCGTATCATTGGGCAAGGGGTACCCCGTTGGCGGTTCTCTATGATACACATATACTTACGATGACAAGAACTTACCGGTGACTAAACTTGAGTAGCATGAGGAGTGGCCCTCGTATACAAGGGACATGAGATTTCTGACTTATACTTCGTCAAGCATGTACACCATAGTTTGTTCATTTTAACCTTAATCACTTCAAGATGCTTATGATAGGGGCAATGAGAGCTGAAAGCTATTAAGTACCATAATTTTTGGAAGCTCTTTACGAGACTTGAATCCCTGCTTCCTTCTATGAAGGCTTTCCTTCCACCATTATATTGAGTCTCCACCTTCTATCTTTATGCACCTACTTTGAGAGCATAGTGGCCATTCTTAGTTCTATGTGCATTGTCCCAAGACTAGTTGATTGATGCATACCTTGATATTGCTTGTTTTAAACTATTTGTATCTAGTCACTCTTATGAACTTTGAAGGTGTCCTATGCATTTATATTTGCTATTCTATGAGGGACAAGCTGATTACTATTATGCTATGTTTTATTTATGTGAAACAAACAAACGTCTTGCAAAGCATTGTTATTCATGAATCTTTTGTTTGTGCCTTTTCATGTTGCATCATAGTTTCTTTGTCTTATTGCTAGAACCTTGTCTTTCATGCTATGATTGAAGTACTATGATCCCAGCTTTGAATGTTTTACAAATACTTTGATCAAGTCTTTGATGGTGCATGTCACCTAAAAAATTATTCTTTCTTTTTATCACTTACCTACTCGAGGACGAGCAGGAGTTAAGCTTGGGGATGTTGATACATTGCAAATGTATCTATAATTTTTGATGCTCCATGCTTGGTTTTATCTACTTTCTTATGTTTTGTCCACAATTTGGAGTAATTTTCATATGATTTCTTGGACTAGCCTATTAACAAGAGCCACAGTGCCAGTTGCCCGTTTTCTGCTGTTTTTGGTTCCAGGAAAGTCAGAAAATCAATATTCTCGGAATTAGACGGGACAAAGCCAAAGTTCCTATTTTACCGGAAGACTCACGGAGCCAGAAGCAGAGACGGAGGAGGGTCAGGGCCTGGCCACACCATATGGTGGCGCGGGCTAGCCCTGGCCGCGCCACCAGGTGGTGTGGGCCCCCTGGAACTCCACCGACCTTGCCTCCTTCGCCTATAAGAGCCTCCCGATACCAAAACCCTAAATCATCAATCAGAAATCCACGAAAAATTCCGCAGCGCCGCCGCCACCGAAGGGGAGATTCGGGGGACATAAAGTCTCTGTTTCGGCACCCTGCCGGGACGGGGAAGTGCCCCCGGAGCCATCTCCATCGATCTCCACTGCCATCTCCATCACCATTGCTGATTCCCATGATGAGGAGGGAGTAGTTCTCTCTCAAGGCTAAGGGTTCTACCGGTAGCTATGTGTTCATCTCTCTCTCTATGCATGATCTTATTGAGATCATGAGCTTGTAATCTATAGATCTATTTTGCTACTCAAGTGCTTTATTGAATCTCTGCTCTCCCCATGTGTGTGAAAGTGACAACGTGCTCACCATGGTGGCACTTAGGTTAGAGATTGCAAATACTTGTTATGAGTTATATTTGGAGTTGGATGTCTTTATGAAATTGTGGTGTTTGTTGGACTCATCTAGTACTCAAGGTGACAGTGTGGGGTTTCTAGATGGGAAAGTCTTACTTTGAGGTGTGCTGTTATAGCCCTACCATTGATTAGAGTGTCCAACCGGAGAGTAGTTCAGCGTAGTATCATGAAGATAATATATGTATATGAGAGTGTTCACTAGTGAAAGTATGATCCATAGGCCTTGTTTCTTAGCATTGAAACACCGTTTGCAACTAGATCTGTTACATGTTTGCTTGCTTCCATCTTTATTTCAGTTTGCCTTTAGTCTTTTCCACGCCACCAAGTTATTCTCTATCACTATTACCACTTATAATTATCCATCCCACTTGTGTTTCACTATCTCTTCGCCGAACTAGTGCACCTATACACCTGACAAGTGTATTGGGTGTGTTGGGGACACAAGTGACTTCTTGTATCTTGATTGCAGGGTTGCTTGAGAGGGGATACCTTTGACCACTTCCTCCCTGAGTTCGATAAACCTTGGGTGATCCACTTAAGGGAAAACTTGTTGTTGTTCTACAAACCTCTGCACTTGGAGGCCCAACAACTATCTACAAGAATAGAAGTGCGTAGACATCAAGTGGACATATGAAGTGGAAGACATCAAGGAAGAGAAAACGATTGCCAAGCTGGCAGCAATTCATTTCAGTACTCCACAAGATGAATTAGAGAGGAGCCTAATTAATTGGGAGGAAACACCAGATGATGTGGAGAGAGAAGACATGGATGATTATATTGATTCAGTTCCGGAAGCACAAAACCCACATGACTACGAAGAACTGGTAAGAAAAGGAGATGAAGAACCTCCGCTAATTGAGTCGAAACAACTTCCAGACAATATAAGGTATGAGTTTTTAGATAATGAAAATAAATGTCATGTTATTATTAGAAAAAATCTGTCAGAAGATGAAACAAATAATCTCATTTCAGTCTTGGTTAAGCATCGTGAAGCCTTTGGATATACTCTAAGTGATATTAAAGGAATTGATCCATCTATTGTAACCCATAAGATTACTATGCTTGATGATGCTGAACCCGTAGTTGATACACAAAGAAGGCTTAATCCGAAAATGAAATAAGTAGTAAGAAAAGAGGTTATAAGCTTATTAGATGCAGGCATAATATATCTTATTTCTGATAGTAAGTGGGTTAGCCCAGCTCATTGCATACCAAGACAAGGTGGTCTTGATCCTGCTATGAATGACAACGGTGAGCTAGTTCCTGTAAGACCTATTGTTGGATATCATATGTGCATTGATTTTAGGAAGCTAAGTCATGAGACATAGAAAAATCATGAACCAATACTGTTTATGGATAAAATTTTAGAAAGACTAAGTAATAATTCTTATTTATGTTTTCTTGATGGTTATTCTGGATATATTCTCAAATTGCCATACAACCGGAAGATCAAGATAAAACAACTTTCGCTTGTCCTTATGGCACATATGCTTATAGATTAATTCCGTTTGGCTTATGTAACGCAACAACAACTTTTCAAGAATGTGTTTTAAAAATCTTTGATGATTTTGTTGAGAAGACTATGGAAGCTCTAACGAATGATTTTGTTGCTTGTGGAACAACCTTTGATAATTGCCTCTACAATTTAACCAAAGTTTTGCAGAGATGCAGGCAATCAAATTTGGTTTTGAATTGGGAACAATGCCATTTCATGGAAAGAGAAGGTAAAGTTTTGGGGCATAAGGTTTCGGAGAAAGGAATAGAAATAGATAAAACTAATATAAATGCTATAGAAAATCTTCCAATACCTCAGGACATAAAAAACTTAAAAATGTTTCTGGGGCATGCAAGTTTTTATAAGCGTTTTATAAAAGATTTTGCTAAAATAGCTATGCCTCTCACCAACCTTCTTGAGAAAGAAACTCCATTCTACTTAGACCATAATTGCATTGCAGCTTTTGTGAGCCTTAAAAACAAGTTAGTTTCAGCACCCATCATGCAATCTCCAAAATGGGATGAACCTTTCGAAATCATGTGTGATTCTAGTGACTATGCTTTAGGGGATGTGTTAGGACAGTGAGACGGAAATAATTTAAATGTTATTTATTATGCTAGTAAACCTCTTAATAAGATTCAGAAAAATTATGCTACTACATAAAAAGAGTTCCTAGCTATAATTTTTGCCTGTGACAAATTTAGATCTTACATCATAAATTCTAAGGTGATAGTTCATACGGATCACCAAGCTTTGCATCACCTCCTTGTGAAAAAGGATGCGAAGCCCCGGTTGATTAGGTGGGTTCTATTACTACAATAATATGATTTACAAATAGTAGATAGGAGGGGTAAGGATAATCCAGTAGCAGATCATCTCTCTAGGATGGAGGGAATAATTACCGACCCCATACCTATAAATGAGTCATTTCCAGGAGAGTATTTAGCAAATGTTGAAATCGCTGATCCTTGGTATGCAGATTATGCTAACTATCTCGTAGTAAAATTTATACCTCCTGGTATGACAAGGAATCAAAGGATGAAATTCTTTAATGATCTTAAATATTACTTTTGGGATGATCCGTATCTATATCGTCATGGACCTAACAGAATGATTCAGAAGTGTGTTCCTAACCATGAAATGAATGTGATTTGCAAGCTTGTCATGACAACCCGTATGGAGGATATCATGCAGGCAAGCGAACTACAACAAAGGTACTTAAGTCCAGATTCTATTGGCCCACCTTGCTTAAGGACGCACACAGGTATGTAGAACACTGCGATGCTTGCCAAAGAAGAGGTAATATATGTAGGAGACAAGAAATGTCCATGAATTATAGTCTTATAATCGAACCCTTTGATGTATGGGGAATGGATTACATGGGACCTTTTATAGAATCAAATGGTTATACTCATATTCTTGTTGCTATTGATTATGTCACTAAATGGGTTGAAGATATTCCAACAAGCCATGCAGATGCAGCCGCCACGGTGAAGATGATCAAGGATGTTATATTCCACAGGTTTGGAGTTCCTAGATTCTTAATTACTAATGGTGGTTCTCATTTTATGAAAGGAACTTTCAGGAAAATCTTCAGCAAATATGGAGTAACTCACCGTGTTTCTTCACCATATCATCCTCAAACGAGCGGTCAAGTGGAACTCTCCAATAGAGAATTAAAGACCACACTCGAGAAGACGGTGGACAAATCAAGAAAAGATTGGTCATACAAGTTAAATGACACTATGGACGTACCATACTGTGTTTAAAAATCCAATGGGTATGACACCTTATAAGATGGTATACGGTAAGGCATGCCATTTACCTTTGGAATTGGAACACAAAGCTTTCTGGGCAATCAAGAACCTAAACTATGATCTTAAAGCAGCATGAGAAAAAACATTTATTAGATATTCATGCTTTAGATGAGCTTAGAAGTGAGGCTTATGAAAATGCTAGATTGTTTAAAGAAAAAGTGAAAACATGGCATGATAGAAAAATAAGACCTTTAAAAATGAGGATGAAGTGTTGCTCTATAATTATCATCTTAAGTTGTTTCCAGGGAAGCTCAGATCAAAATGGGAAGGTCCCTATATAGTTGAAGAAGCTTATTCATCAGGAGCAGTGAAGCTCAAGGGAAAAACATCCTCTCTTTCATGGGTGGTAAATGGACAACGCTTGAAGCATTAACGAGTAAAAGAAGATATAAGTACAGTCACCATACAAGTGATCACCCTAGAAGATTTGATTGAGCAAAGATATGCAAGGGATGGCAACTTCAAGAAAAATGGACTCTGGACGAAATAAACAACACTACGGTCAAGCTATTGACCATAAAAGAGCGCTTCATGGGAGGCAACCCATCCAAGGTAAAGGCTTGAGTAAGTTTTAAAGTTTTTATGAGCTTGTGTTAAATGAGGAACATTTTAAGCTCTAGCAAAGAAAGAGGAAGATTGATAATGCCAATATTGGTCGAAAATTTAAGCTATCATTTTTCTGTCAAAACTTGATATTTCGTTAAGTTTCAGAGTAATAAGGAATCCCTGGAGAAGCAGGAAATTTTTGGTGGACACAGAGGGTTTAACGACCAACTATACGACCGGAATAAAAATTCCGGACGTATAGCTGCGGTCATATAGTTGTTTCGACATCACCCCTTCCATCTATGAAAGGTACTGATAGTTTAACGACCAACTATACGACAGGAATTAAAATTCCGCCCGTATAGTTATCGTCGTATAGATATCGATCCCTTTGACAAAGTTATTTTCTAGTACTGATAGTTTAACGACCAACTATATGGCAAGAATAAAAATTCCACCCGTATAGTTGTGGTCGTATAGATATCGACCCATCTCCAAAAAAAATATTCGGAATACAAAGAGTTTAACGACCAACTATACGGCGGGAACAAAAATTCCCGCCCGTATAGTTACGGCCATATAGTTGGTTCCACCATAGAAGAAATTATATAGTCGGTTCGCAACTATACGGCGGGACCCGTATAGTTGCTCATTATGAAAGGCGGCTAGGGTTTTTAACCTCTCCTTTTTAAGTTGGTCGCATCTAACCTTTTTTATTAAGTTTTTGCAGAGCTACATCCTCCAGCCTCGAAAAATCCTCGCCATGCCTATACAATCCCATTAACAACATTCGTGAAGCAAAGCTATGCAGCCCTTCCATGTCAACAAGATCTGAAAGAAGAAACAAGAGAAGCCCGTGAAGAGGATCGAAGAAGTAGAGCCTAAAGGATCACCATCACCATCCAGCCTGGAGATCAAGGCTCTCCCAAACTGGGAGGATGATGGCTCAAGATATGTAGAGCTCGTTGGGAACCCCAAGAGGAAGGTATGATGAGCACATCAGCAAGTTTCCCTCAGTTATGAAACCAAGGTTATCGAACCAGTAGGAGTAAGGAAACAAATCCAAGGTGTTGCTAGCAACTTGGAATCCTGCACAACACAACCACAGAACTTTGCCCCGACTTACAGTGAGGTTGTCAATCTCACTGGTTTTGCTGAAAACAAAGGATTAAACGTATAGTGTGGAAGATAGTAATTACTTGCAGAAAATAAACAGTAAACGGTAAACAATAGATGGTATATTAATGGTAAAGGAAGTGGACTGGGGTCCATAGTTCACTAGAGATGTTTCTCCTTAAGATAAATAGCATGTTGGGTGAACAAATTACAGCGGGGCAATTGACAAATTGAGAAAGCATAACAATGCATATACTAGACATCTTGACTCCTACGAGATTTGATTGGGCATTACAACATAATACATAGACCATAATCCAACTACATCTATGACTAATAATCCACCTTCAGGTTATCATCCGAACCCCTTCCAGTATTAAGTTGCAAGCAACAGATAATTGCATTAAGCAAAGTATGTAAACTAAACAATATGATATCCCCATGGACAAAGGATTGTTGTTTTCTCCCTAGTAGCAACAACACATCTACAACCTTAGAGATTTCTATCACTTCCCCGGATTACTAGAGGTATGAACCTACTATCGAGTGATGTCCCACAAGTATAGGGGGTGTATCATAGTATTTCGAGGGAAGTGAAACCCAATTTATTGATTCGACACAAGGGGAGCCAAAGAATATTTATAAGCCTTAACAACTGAGTTGTCAATTCAGCTGCACCTGGAAACAATCTTGCTCACAACAGTTTATTAGTAGCAACAGTTTTGTAGTAGTAATAGCAGTAGTAAAAGTAAAGGCAGTAGTAACAATTGCAGTAAATAGTAAGATTAAAGCGCGGTAGGCATATGGATGGATGGATGGGCGTTGCATGGACAAGACAATTCATATGGCAATCAAGACATAGGGCATTTGCAGATAAATAAGATAAAGCATCCAAGTACTAAATAATCATAGGCATGTGTTCCCTATATAGTCATACGTGCTCGCAATGAGAACTTGCACAACATCTTTTGTCCTGCCAGCCCGTTTGCAGCGGGGCCTTAAGAGAACTACTGGCAATTAAGGTGTTCCTTTTAATAGAGCACCGAAACAAAGCATTAACACTCCGTGAACACATGTGATCCTCACATCAAAGCCATTCCCTCCGGTTATCCCAATTGCTGTCACTTCAGGGCCTTTGGTTCTGGACAACAATATGTGTATACAACTTGCAGGTAAGACCATAAACAATACTATCATAATGAATCAATAATTTATTCAAATCTGAAATCATGGCACTCAGGCCCTAGTGATAAGCATTAAGCATAACAAGTTGCAACAAAGTCAAAAAGCAGTAATAATAGATACTAGGCACCATGCCCTAACAATCTGATGCCATTACATGAACGATCCCATCCAATCCCTACCATCCCCAGAGCCTACAGGGGGGAATTACTCACTCATAGATGGGGGAAACATGGATGATCGACGGAGAAGCGATGGCGATGATGATGGCGATGATCTCCTCCAATTCCCCGTCACGACAGGTGCCAGAACGGAGTTTCTAGTTCTGAATCGGTGAATCTGATGGTGGCGGTGCAACGGAACTCTCTCTGGAAAAACATCAAACCCCCCTTGGTTTTTAGGTCAAGAGGCGACTTATAGGCGAAGAGGGATTCCGAGGGGGTAGCCGAGGAGGCCACACCACCCCCAGGCACGGCCTGGCCTGACCCGCACGGCCAGGTGGTGTGGGCCCCTCGTGGCCCTACTCCATGTCGTCTTCTGGCTCCGTGAGTTTTCTGGTGAAATAGGATTTTTGGCATATTTTCCGGGATTTTTCCTGATAGTTGATTTTCTGCACAAAAACTAGACACCAAGGTATTTCTGCTGAAAACAACGAAAACTCAGTCCATGTTAGTTGTATCCAAATCACACAAGTTTAGAGGAAAAACAATAGCAAACATGTTCGGGAAAGTAGATACGTTTTGGACGTATCAACTCCCCCAAAGCTTAGCTTATTGCTTGTCCTCAAGAAATTCAGTTGAAAATTGAGTGCAATAAAAGAAACTTTCACGAACACATTTGCTTCATAAGATGTATATATTCTCATCATATGATCAACTACTCAGGCAATTCATAATAAAGAGTATGCAACTAAGTTTACTTAATACTCATTGCAAGCTATGAAGAGCTTCTAACTCAAAAGTAGTAAGTGGCATGAAACATAAACATAAGCAACATTGCAATGCTCATAAAAATGTATGATAGAGTGGTATCTCACTTGCCTTTGATTGTAGAGTAAACATAAATGCCAAGGCACCTCTGAAGTTCAAGTGAAGACTAGAAGTAAAGATATCAAAGATACAAGCATCAAAGTCATAACACAATTAATCAAGTTTTGAGACAAGCACATTACACTAAGAATGACAACTATGCTCTCAAGAAAGTGCTCGTAGAATGGGTGGTGACTCAACAAGGAAATTAAAAGGTTTTGAAAAGTTTGAAAGGCTTCCAAATGCTGAAAGTATGGTACTCGTTAGCTTTGAGCTCTCATTGCCCCTATCATAAGCATCTTTAAATGGTTAAGGTTAAAGTGACACAACTAAGAGGATATGCTTGACAAGTTATAAGTTAAAATCTCATGCCCCTTGCTTACGAGTACCGAACCTCATGCTACTCAACTTCAGTCACAAGTAAGCTCTTGTCATTGTAAGTACATATGTATCATAGAGAACCGCCAACGAGGTACCCCTTGCACATGATACATGAGCTATCCCATAATCAAAATGATAAGGCAAGCAGACAATGAGCATCTCAACGATCTTTTTATTTGCTATTTGCATAGGTTTTTATTGAGGATGCTTCATAGAATGCTCATTATGGTTATGCTGCAAGTTTCCACCATGATTAGGCATGGATTAGGCTAGCGGCCCAGGCGTTTCTCTAACACACATACAAACTCCATGATCTTACAAGTTCCCCTTTTATTTCACACCGTCGGGATCCATAAGCAAAAGAATCATGATATCAACGAGGTACAAAGTACTAATGCAATGTTGAAAGCGTTCCCCATGATACATGGTTCTGCTAACTTCAACTTATAAAGCGCAAGCATATACGCAACAAAGATGGATGCAATGGTTCAAGATTATTAAGTGCAAGAAAGTAAAATGTGCCATCAAGTTCGTGAGAGCTTTACTAACTAACTTTCTCATAACAAGCAAACATTTTATTCGAAAGAAAACAAGGCATACTGAATATGCACGGAATAGAAAATGATGCTAATAGGTAGGTATGGTGGACACTTTTGGTAATATTGGTTTTAGGGAGTTGGAAACATGAGTAGAGCTCATACTCAATGCAAGTGAAGGCTAACAATAGTAAGAGAGCGACAAACGAGAGAGCAATAACTGTCATAATCATGCTTGAAACAAAACAGGACTAATCATGGCATGAAAATGATTCAAGACCCCTGAGGCAAAATGATTCATCGAGGCTTAACTGACTATTGTTTCAGTCATATGGATGCATGAGCATGTGCCAAGTCCATTCAAGTGAAACATTCAGAGGAGGATACCACAGTGTCATACCAAGTTATGAATAGAGCAATGCAAGCAAACATTCATACGACACGCTACAAACTATTAGTGAGCTGGAGCTAATCATAAGAAAGCAAGAACTACTAGGCATCCATAAATAACATACACCCTACATGAACAGACTAAGCATGCCCACAATGATGAGTATATGTACAAAAATGAAAACTAATAGAGTTTGTTACCAGGCTCTTACCACACCTCAAGTTGTCATTAATCCTCATTATTGCCCTTCACTTGTGTAGCTTGGATAATAACATGAAACCAAATTCCACTGAGGACTGCTAAACCCTGCAACAAACTTCACAAAACCAAAGAAGAACAACAAATATTTTTGGTGTTTTTGATTTTTAAAGGCAAGAACAAAAAGGAAAAACAAGCAAAGCAAAATCTTGTTGGGTTTTTTGAATAGTTCAAACAAAGCAAAAAGGAAAAAGCAAACCAAGGCAAAAAGAAGAAGAAGCAAACAAAGAGAAACAACCGAAATATTTTTGGTCTTTTTATGTTTTAGAAAGCGAAAGTAAAGAAAGAACGAAAACTAAAAAGAGAACGAAGCATGGATAAACAAAGTACTGACTAAACAAGATATGGAGATGAGTGTGATGTTGGTGTACCTCCACCCAAGCTTAGGCTTTTGTCCTAAATGTGTATCAATCCCAAGTTTGCCAAGATGGAGTGCCTCCATAGTACGGCGAGGAGGTACCCTCGTCCTGGTGCGAGCTCGAGGATGCCCCACCATAGTGCGCAAAGTAGTCGTAAGAAGGCACATCCTCCTAGTGCTGCCTGTGGAAACCAAGCAAGCGGAGCTGCTCGTCCACCTCCTCCTTGGAACGTGACCATGGTCTCCTGTGAACACTGAACAAAGTAGATTGCGGCAAAGGAATCTCCCTTTCATCCCTGTCAGTAAACAACATCCTGTATAAACTGTCCGTATCAGAGTCAGCAGTAACAAAGTGATGTGTTTTCATGGCAGCAAGATCAAGCCTTTCTGGTGCCAACACAGTGTCATTAGGATCCACAAAAATTTCTAATGCAACAACCATACGTGAGGCAATAATGCCCCCATAAATAGGTCCCCTAGCAGATAGGTAGTGAGCAATGAGAGAGCCAAGATTGTACCGGGTATCATTATTAAGTGCAGCAGCGAGGAAGGCTAAATGATAATTGGAGATATTACTTGTGTTCTCCCTACCAAGAATGCTAGTAGCAAGATAATAAGCAAAGTATCTAAGAGCTGGGAGTTGGATGTTTCTTATCTTCCCGCGCTGAGCTATGTGGTCATCATCATTTGTCACACTTCGATAGAGCTCTAGCAAATCAGCGGGTCGCCCTTGGATCTTCTTCACGGTCCCCATCATGCCTATACCTATAATGCTGAAAAATCTTTCCAATGACATGGTAATAGGCAGATTATAAATTCTGAAATAAACAGTTGACTGATAGGGGGTGTTAGTGAAAATGAAACTCTCAACGAAAGTTTTGGTGAGAACGGCATATTGCTCACTCTCATATTCCATGTATGAGGTCAAACCGACCCTCTGAACCAGTAGTAAGAAATCATCGAGGATCCCTGCAGCTTGCAAAAAGGTATAACAAGGAAAAGTAGATGGGTGCGCATCCCCCTCATCTCCTTCATTGCCAAAGCGTGGTGCAATGAGATCTTCATTGTATGAAGGCCTAAACTGAGAGGCTGATCTTGAGGGCCTTGACCTCCTAGGTGTGTCCCTCTCAAATATTTCTCCAAAGGTGTGGTTGTTCATGTTTGATATTATGAAATTTAAACATCCATTATACAAGTGATTGCAAAGTGAATACATAATGAAGGGCACTACTCATGGGGACTTGTAAGAGGCCTAAACATACATCAAAACAATATCTCTAAGCATTGAACAACCTTACAAGCTCTCATAACATGTCACCTACAGCAGCAAAATACTCAAGATATAAACCACTAAACACAAATCTACTTGGACAGGCGGAGGAGTTACATACCGGAGAACAATTGCTCCAAATTTCAGTAGCAAAGATGGGCTGAGCAAGGAGATCGAAAAATCGTGGGAAGAATAGCAAGAACGCGATTACGAGCAAAGAACTGATGGTTTCTCGGGAGAGAGAAAGAAGTGGGAAGTGAGAGAGTGAGTGGAGGGATAGGGGTGGCCCACACCATGGCCAGGCGTGCCCCTGGGCTGGTCGCGCCATCAGGTGGTGTGACTGCCTGGTGGGCCCCCCTGGTACTCTCCAGGCACTTCTCTGCCCCTTTTTTCACGTAAAAATTTAATATGAATTTTCTGGAATTTTTCGAGACACTTTATTTTTGAGCAATTTTCAGGTATAGATGAATGATTTTCTTACAGAAAGATTTTTTCGGAAAGATGTAAAAGCAAAACAAAACTAAAACTTCAGAAGTTCTAATACACTCTAACAAACAAGCAACTAACAATAGAAAAGTAAACTAAGCAAAAGCAAAAACAAAAATGGATAGAATGGAAGTAAGCGGAGATAATCATGGTGAAAACATTGTTTTGTTCATTAAAATCTCTTTATTAACAATGTTGATCAGGTCTTGTTACCAAAACAATTTTATATGAAGCAAAACTTTGTATTCCACTAATGATTATGTTACCTCAACCTTGATAGCAATGGTCCCAATCATAATAGTTTCATATTTTTCTCGTGGTATGGGACAATATATTTCTCCAACTTGAATGCCCTCAACATGTTCAATTGAGTTTAAACCATAAGTCCTATCAATCTTCTTGGGGAAATAGACAGTATGCTCCTTGTCATTAACATTGAAAGTCACCTTTCCTTGATTACAATTAATAACAGCTCCTGCAGTATTAAGAAAAGGTCTCCCAAGAATAATAGACATATTATCATCTTCAGGCATTTCAAGCACAACAAAATCAGTTAATATCAAGCAATTATGAGCCACCTGAACAGGTACATCCTCACATATACCAACAGGAATAGTAGTAGATTTATCTGCCATTTGCAAAGATATATCAGTTGGTATTAGTTTTTCTAGTTGAAGTCTCTTATATAGAGAAAAAGGCATAACACTAACTCCTGCTCTCAAATCACACAAAGCAGTTCTAACATAACTATTTTTAATAGAGCAAGGAATAGTTGGAATCCCTGGGTATCCAAATTTCTTAGGAACCTTACCATTAAAGGAATAATTAGCAAGCAAAGTAGAAATTTCTTCATTAGGGATCTTCCTTTTATTCGAGACAATATCCTTCGTATACTTTGAATAAGGAGGCAATTTAATTGCATCACTCAAAGGAATTTGCAAGAATAAAGGTTTCATCCACTCACAAAACTTATTATAGTGTTCATCTTCCTTTGACTTGTGTTTCTTATCAGGGTAAGGCATAGGTTTTTGGACCCAAGGCTCTCTTTCACTACCATGTTTCTTAGCAACAAAATCTTCTTTAGTGTATTTAGTATTCTTAGTGTGTCTTTCAGGTTCTTCTTCAACTTTTTCTTTATCAGGAACATCATTTTCTTCATTACCACTTTCAGTTTTAGCATCAGAGACAAATATAGTATTAGGATCTTTAGCAGGTTCAGAGGGTTCTACAATAGTTTTATGTTTCTTTTTTCTTTTCTTAGGAGTAGTGCCACTATTTTCAGCTTGTTGAGAATCCTGCTCAATTCTTTTAGGATGCCCCTCAGGATATAGAGGATCCTGGGTAGCAGCACCACTTCTAGTTCTAATTTCATAAGCATGTTTTTCTTTGGAAGCATTAACTAGCAAATCTTTTTGTACTTTAATAAGCTGATCTATTTGAGTTTGAACCATTTGAAAATGTTTAACAAGTATTTTAACATCATTAGAGGTTCTTTCCACAATATCTTTTAACTCAACATTAAATGATTTTGCACCCTTTTATTGAAATTATCTTGCTTAACAATAAAAATATCGAATTCTTCTAAGCATTGATCAAGAGGTTTAGAGTAAGGGATATCACCTTCATCAAAACGTTGGAGAGAGTGTACCTCAATAGAGGACGAATGGGGGATTGGCTTACATAATTCTTCTATAGGAGGTAAATTCTTGACATCTGCAGCTTTAATTCCCTTCTCCTTAAGACATTTCTTAGCTTCCTTCATCACTTCATCATTTAGTTCAATAACTCCCCTCTTCTTTGATGTTGGTATAGGCGCAGGTATAGCTGGTTCAGGTATAATTGTCTCAGGTATAGTTGGTTTAGGAGGAGTTCAATCTTCATAATTCTTGCTTATTCAGCTTCCTTGGGAGTCCTATTCCTGAAAACACAATTAGCACAACTATCCAGGTATGTCCTAGATTCTTCAGTTAGTCCATTATAAAATATATCAAGAAGCTCATTCTTAGGTAATGGACATCCAGCCTGTGCATGAATCAAAGCACAAAGCCTTGCCCATGATTCTGGCAATATCTCTTCTTCTCCCTGTTTAAAATTCAAAAAGTTCCTACAAAATAGCATGTCTAGCACTAGGAGGAAAATATTTTTGTAGGAAAGTACTAATCAAGCAATCAGGGCTATCAATAGATCCAGGAGGTAAATTATTAAACCAAGTTTTAGCTTCTCCTTTCAGTGAAAAAGGGAAAATTTTAGCAACAAAGTAGGTGCGCATCTTAATATCATCAGAAAACAGGCCACTCATGGTAGAAAGCTCAGTCATATGTGCTACCACACTTTCATTCTTAGTCCCACAAAAAGGTTATTTCTCAACAATAGCTATGTAAGATAGATCAAGAGAGAAATCATAATCCTTATCTTTAATGTTTATGGGAGATGAAGCAAACTTAGCATTAGGAGACAATTTGGGTTTTATAGTACGCCTCTCAAGGACACTCTTAATAACACTCCTATCATGGGTGTTTTGACATTCTTTAATAAATTCATCGGCCATCTCAATATAAACGTCTTCAATATTATAGCTCTCTCTAGACTCAGGTGAACTAACAGGTGTAGTAGTGTCTTCATTAAGAGTTTCAGTATTTCCAGCTATAGTTCTAGCAATCGTAGCATCTAGGAAAGGACCTAATGAACCACTCTTATCAAGCACAGTAGAAGCAACATCATAAGTATCAGAAGTTTCAGATTCAGTAGTAGTAGCAGTGTGTGTAGCATGTGTATGTGGTGGTGTAAGGAGCTTACTCATAATAGATGGTGAATCAAGAGCAACAAAGGTGTTCAGAACCGTACCTCTTCTTGTAGTGGATGGTAAAATAGGAACCTTGCCATCACGAGAGTTACCCATGATGGATGGATGGCAGATAGTGATTCCAAGTGAACTTGATAAATAAAGCTATGCTCCCCAGCAACGGCGCCAGAAAATAGTCTTGATGTCCCACAAGTATAGGGGGTGTATCGCAGTATTTTCGAGAGAAGTGAAACCCAATTTATTGATTCGACACAAGGGGAGCCAAAGAATATTTATAAGCCTTAACAACTGAGTTGTCAATTCAGCTGCACGTGGAAACAATCTTGCTCACAACAGTTTATCAGTAGCAACAGTTTTGTAGTAGCAATAGCAAAGTAATAGCAGTAGTAAAAGTAAAGGTAGTAGTAACAATTGCAATAAACAGTAGGATTAAAGCACGATAGGCATAGGGATGGATGGATGGGCGTTGCATGGACAAGGCAATTCATATGGCAATCAAGACATAGGGTATTTGCAGATAAATAAGATAAAGCATCCAAGTACTAAATAATCATAGGCATGTGTTCCCTATATAGTCATACGTGCTCGCAATGAGAACTTGCACAACATCTTTTGTCCTGCCAGCCCGTTTGCAGCGGGGCCTAAACGAACTACTGGCAATTAAGGTGCTCCTTTTAATAGAGCACCGGAGCAAAGCATTAACACTCCATGAACATATGTGATCCTCACATCAAAGACATTCCCTCCGGTTTTCCCAATTGCTGTCACTTTGGGGCCTTTGATTCCGGACAACAATATGTGTATACAACTTGCAGGTAAGACCATAAACAATACTATCATAATGAATCAATAATTTGTTTAGATCTGAAATCATGGCACTCGGGCCCTAGTGACAAGCATTAAGCATAACAAGTTGCAACAAAGTCAAAAAGCACTAATGATAGATACTAGGCACCATGCCCTAACAATCTGATGCCATTACATGAACAATCTCATCCAATCCCTACCATCCCCATAGACTATAGTGGGGGATTACTCACTCATAGATGGGGGAAACATGGATGGTCGATGGAGAAGCGATGGTGATGATGATGGCGATGATCTCCTCCAATTCCCCGTCCCAGCAGGGTGCCAGAAAAGAGTTTCTGGTTCCGAATCGCAGAATCTGGTGGTGGCGGCACAGCGGAACTCTCTCTTGAAAAACATCGAATCCCCCTTGGTTTTTAGGTCAAGAGGCGACTTATAGGCAAAGAGGAAGGCCGAGGGGGCAGCCAAGGCGGCCACACCACCCCTAGGCGCGGCCTGTCCTGGCCTGCGAGGCCAGGTGGTGTGGGCCCCTCGTGGCCCAACTCCGTCTCGTCTTCTGGCTCCGTGAGTCATCTGGTGAAATAGGGATTTTGGCATATTTTCCGGGATTTTTCCTGATAGTTGATTTTCTGCACAAAAACTAGACACCAAGGTAATTCTGCTAAAAATAACGCCAATCCGTGTTAGTTGTATCCATATCACAAGTTTAGAGGAAAAAATAGCAAAAGTGTTTAGGAAAGTAGATACGTTTTGGACGTATCATCGAGCATAAATACTCCCTCTTGGAATTACAAGCATCTACTTGGCCAAGATATCTACTAGCAACGGAGAGCATGCAAGATCACAAATAACATAGAGATGATAGAATCAATAATCAATATGACATAGTATCTCAATATCATCGGATCCCCGCAAACACAACATATAGGATTACAAATAGATGATCTTGATCATGAACGGAGCTCACAAGATCTAAACATGATAGCACAAAGGAGGAGAACCAACCATCTAGCTACTGTATGGACCCATAGTCCAAAGGTGAACTACTCACACATCACTCCGGAGGCTGGCATGGTGATGAAGAAGGCCTCCGGGATGATCTCTCCCCTTAGGCAGGGTGCCGGGAAGAGCTTCGGATCCCCCTTGATCTAGGGATGGAGATGGCGGCGGCTACAGACTTTCGTGGAGTTTGGATCGGGTACTTAGGGTTTCTGCACCAGGGTACTTTTATAGGCGAAGGGGCATGGTCGATGGGTGCCCGAGGGGCCCACACCATGGAGCGGTGCACCCTAGGGGGTGGCCGCGCCAGCCCTAGGTGTGGCCACCTCATGGCCCCACTTCGGCTACCCTTCGGACTCCGTGTTCCTTCTGGTAAAATATTGACTTTGGCTTTTGTCCCATCCAATTCCTAGAATATTTCCTTACTAGCTTTTCTGAAATCAAACACAGCAGAAAATAGGCAACTGGCACTGCGGCATCTTGTTAATACGTTAGTTCCAGAAAATGTATAAAAATACCTCAAAGTGTAAACAAAACATAATAAAGTTGATATAAAACAAGCATGGAGCATCAAAAATTATAGATACGTTTATGACGTATCAAGCATCCCCAAGCTTAACTCCTGCTCATCCTCGAGTAGGTAAGTGATAAAAAGAATAATTTTTGAGGTGACATGCACCATCAAAATCTTGATCAAGGTATTTGTAAAGCATTGATAGCTGGGATCAAAGTACTCTAAACATGAGCATGAAAGATAGAGTTCTAACAATAAGACATAGCAACTATGTTGTAACATGAAAAGGTACAAACAAAAGATCATGAATAACAATGCATTGAAACATGTTTGTTTGTTTCACATATAAAAAACATAATAAGAGTGGTATTCATCTTGTCCCTCCTGGTATAGTAGAACATAAATGCATAGGACACCTTCAAAGTTCATAAGGGTGACTAGATACAAATAATTTAAGAACAAGCAATATCAAAGTTATGAATCAATCAACAAGTTTTGGGACAATGCACATTAAACTAACAATGACCACTATGCTCTCTCAATTGGTGCATAAAGATAGAAGATGGAGACTCAACATAAAAGTAAAAAAGAAAGGCCCTTCATAGAGGGAAGCAGGGATTTCAAGTTTCATAAAGAGCTTCCAAAAATTATGGTACTTATTAGCTTTCAGCTCTCATTGCCCCTATCATAAGCATCTTGAGGTGATTAAGGTTAAAGTGACACAAATATGAGGATATGCTTGACAAGTTATAAGTTGGAAATCTCATGCCCCTTGCTTACGAGTACCGAACCTCATGCTACTCAACTTTAGTCACAAGTAAGTTCTTGTCATTGTAAGTACATGTGTATCATGGAGAACAGCCAATGGGGTACCCCTTGCCCCATGACACAAGATCTTTCCCATATCAAAATGACAAGGCAATAGACAATGAGCATCTCAGCGATCTTTTTATTTGCTATTTGCATATGTTTTTATTGAGGATGCTTCACAGAATGCTCACTATGGTTATGCTGCAAGTTTCCACCATGATTAGGCATGGCTTAGGCTAGTCACCCATGCGTTTCTCTAACACACATACAAACTCCATGAGCTCACAAGCTCCCCTTTTATTTCACACCACTGAGATCCATAAACAAAAGAACATGATATCAACTGAATAGTAAGGGCAATGTTGAAAGCGTTCCCCATGGTATCATGGTTTTGCTAATTCACCACTTATAAAGTGCAAGCATATAAGCAACATAGATGGACACAATGGTTCAAGGTTTATTAAGTGCAAGAAAATAAAGTGTCCCATCAAGTTTGTGAGAGCTTTAATCACTAATTTTCACATAACAAAAGTTTAATTTGGAAGGTAGATAAAAACATGAATATACTTGGAATGGTGTAACACACCATGCATAGGAATTTATAGTGGACTCTTTGGAATAACTTGGTTTTCTTGGAGGTTCGATGCATGAGTAGAACTCATACTTGTACAGGTGGAGGCTAGCAAAAGACTAGGAGCGACCAACTAATAGAGGAATAATGGCCATAATCATGCAAAGCGACAAAACATTATTAATTAAAGCATAAAGCGATATTACAAGTCAAAAAATAAATGAACATAGAGGCTAAGGTGACTGGTTCATAGTCTTAACATAGTGTAAGCAAGAGTGCCAAGTCAACCCAAATAAAAAATCAAAGGAGAATACCACAATATTATGCTTTGTATGCTAAAACAACGCATGATTCTTTCAAGGCACATTAGGCAATCTCAATTGTTTAGAACAAGTCATGATACAGAAATAATCACTAAGCATAAGGTCAAAACAACATCAAACATGACATGATAAAGTCTAGGCCACAGTCAAAATAAGCTCCTTTTGTACCACTTAAAAGCATGAAGCTTCCTACTCTTTTCCAATACCAATCAACTTATTTGAAACAACATATGAATGCGGGGGTCCAACCAACTTATTTAAACAAACCAAACAAAAAAATAAAAAAAATAAAGACGCTCCAAGAACAACACAATTGTGCATGAAACAATAAAAAATGAAACATTTTGGAAGAAAACCTGAGATTTTTATTGATAAGAAGGGGATGCCTTGGGCACCCCCAAGCTTTGACGCTTGTACCTCTTGAATATTTCTTGGGGTGACACGGGTGGCATCCCCAAGCTTGAGCTTTTTTCCATACTTCATCTCATCACATTATTCTTCCCTACACCTGAAAATTTCCTTCATACAAAACTTCACACAATCTTCATTAGCAACATTAGTGTATTCAAGATAATAAGTCTTTCGGTTTAGTTTCAACACAAGTAAAACTTCCATTAAAACACAAGCTACTGTAGCAATTCCTTATAAAATCTCAAGTGATCAACGAGAACTCAAAGAGAAAGAGATTGAGAGGCAAATGCAAATAATGGCAGAAATCTGTCAAAATAGACCAGCAGGTAAAAACCGATTTTTTCGAAGACCTTCTGTTTCTCAAATCGAAAAGTGATAAACTAAGGAAAGTTAGATAATAACCTGGGGCATAAGGAAAGAAAATTACAGCTCAATCCGACATACAGGGATTTTTCATGATTTTTTACAGTGAAGCACAAAAACTGTTTCGGGACAACAACTATCCCAAGTCTTACTTCTCTCTCATTAGAGGTTATTCTTGGCACAAAAACCACACAAAAAGGATAAGGATAGGTTATTACTGAGGCAATAACTTCCAAGACTCCACAAAAGTAAAACTTACTTAAAGTAAAAATAATTTGGGTTATCTCCAAATTGTGCTTTTCTTTAATGCCTTTCAGCTAGGCATATGAGCAAGATTCAAGTATTTTCGAATGAAGAAGCATTAAGATCAATACCAGAAATATCTTCAACAAGGCAAGGTATCTCATCCAAATAAGTTCTAGAGGATCCTCTCTCAATACTCTTGGGTTCACTATTTTCATCAAACGGGTTTTCATGAGTAGTCATTTTTTTTGCAAGATTAAAGCAAGCCAACAGAAATAGAAACTGAAATATGAACTATTTTTTTGTGTGTTTTTGATAAAAGAAGCAAACTGGTACAACTAATTTTTTTATGTTTTTGATAAAAAGAAACAAGAAAACAAATAAAAATAAACTAAGCAAAACAAAAACAAAGTAAAGAGATTGGTTGTGAGAGACTCCCCTTGCAAGAATCTTCTTTCTCCCTGAAAAGTGATTGACGAGGAGGAAGAGATTGAAGCTATCCTTAACTCCCCGGCAACAGCGCCAGAAAAGTGCTTGATGGATTAAGATATGTAGAGCTCGTTGGGAACCCCAAGAGGAAGGTATGATAAGCACAACAACAAGTTTCCCTCAGTTATGAAACCAAGGTTATCAAACCAGTAGGAGTAAGGAAACAACTCCAAGTTGTTGCTAGCAACTTGGAATACTGCACAACACAACCACGGAACTTTGCCCCAACTTACAGTGAGGTTGTCAATCTCACTGGTTTTGCTAAAAACAAAGGATTAAACATATAGTGTGGAAGATAGTAATTGCTTGCAGAAAGTAAACAGTAAACGGTAAACAATAGATGGTATATTAATGGTAAAGGAAGTGGACTGGGGTCCACAGTTCACTAGAGGTGTTTCTCCTTAAGATAAATATCATGTTGGGTGAACAAATTACAGCGGGGCAATTGACAGATTGAGAAAGCATAACAATGCATATACTAGACATCTTGACTCCTACGAGATTTGATTGGCCATTACAACATAATACATAGACCGTAATCCAACTGTATCTATGACTAATAATCCACCTTCAGGTTATCATCCGAACCCCTTCTAGTATTAAGTTACAAGTAATAGATAATTGCATTAAGCAAAGTGTGTAAAGTAAACAATATGATTGCCCCATGGACAAAGGATTGCTGTTTTCTCCCTAGTAGCAACAACACATCTACAACCTTAGAGATTTCTGTCCCTTCCCCAGATTACTAGAGGTATGAACCTACTATCGAGCATAAATACTCCCTCTTGCAGTTACAAGCATCTACTTTGCCAAGATAGCTACTAGCAACGGAGAGCATGCAAGATCACAAATAACATAGAGATGATAGAATCAATAATCAATCTGACATAGTATCTCAATATCCATCAGATCCCCGCAAACACAACATATAGGATTACAAATAGACGATCTTGATCATGAACGGAGCTCACAAGATCTAAACATGATAGCACAAAGGAGGAGAACCAACCATCTACCTACTATATGGACCCATAGTCCAAAGGTGAACTACTCATGCATCACTCCGGAGGCTGGCATGGTGATGAAGAAGGCCTCCGGGATGATCTCTCGCCTCCGGCAGGGTGCTGGGAAGAGCTTCGGATCCCCCGATCTAGGGATGGAGATGGCGGCGGCTACAGACTCTTTCATGGATTTTTGATCGGGTACTTAGGGTTTCTGCATCGGGGTACTTTTATAGGAGAAGGGGCAAGGTCGATGGGCGCCCGAGGGGCCCACACCATGGGGCGGCACGCCCTAGGGGGTGGCCGTGCCAGCCCTAGGTGTGGCCACCTCATGGCCCCACTTCGGCTGCCTTTCGGACTCTATGTTCCTTCTGGTAAAATATTGACTTTGGCTTTTGTCCCGTCCAATTTTCGAGAATATTTTCTTACTAGCTTTTCTGAAGCCAAAAACAGCAGAAAACAGGCAACTGGCACTGCGGTATCTTGTTAATACGTTAGTTCTATAAAATGTATAAAAATACCTCAAAGTGTAAACAAAACATAAGAAAGTTGATATAAAACAAGCATGGAGCATCAAAAATTATAGATACGTTTATGACATATCAGAGGACATGTTCCCGCAACGGATGAAGATGATGAGGCAAGCTGCGTTGGCCTAGCATACCACTGCATGATGTAGTACACTATAGTCATTGCCATAACACCAATGAAACACCGTTCACTAGTATTACATCCCTCAGAGTGGTACAATAGAAACACAACAAGTCCAAAACATGACTATAGATTACAACTCGACTCTTTACAGAAGATCCAAAGAACACTCTAGGTTAAAGAGGAAGAAAAAGAAACTTCTTACGAGAAGAACCAGAAATAAAACTCAGAACTATCTAGCTACTAAGATTAGTATCTAAACTATCGGGCTTGCAATTACTGCTATGCATTGCTCTATAGAAGTAGGTTTTATGGCTAGAGAATCTACCCCTATCTACTTAAGCACTTTGTCTTCAGTTTGGTTGATGTATATGTTGACTCCACGGACTTTATTGAAGAACTTGAGCTGCTGATGATGGTTTCTTGAGCAGAACTTGATGTTTATGTTGTCTTCAATGCCTTAGAATCTAGAAAGGGTTAAGAAGGTACGGTTGAGTACGAGCGTACTCAACAAGCTCACTAAAAAGAAGTGTGTGATGCACTATCTCTACAACCATAGACCAAAGGTCGTAGACAATGCATGTTTTCATAAACATTTCTTCAAAGTTTGCTTTTATTCCGAAAACTATGCCCGACAGCCTTCACAGGTTGGCCAGAACTTTCATGGAGTTCCTTTCCTACCGCGTTCATAGCTCCTTCCCGGAATAGGGAGTAACGTGTCACAGTTCTTACACTCTGTAGAGGTGTGTTGCTTTACCCATGAGAGATCAACTCCTTGTTGCACAACTGGGCAATCTTTCCCGTCCACAATTCCTTGATGTGGGGCCCAGTAGGTGATCCAAGCCAATCACTGCCCCTCTCCGCGACTCCGCATGAAGACACGATCCTCCAAGACATGCCCCACCTCTATTAAGCCCCATATAGGACAAGCTATAACTCTGGTAGGCACCCAAAGACTCTATGAGCCAGTTGTGCCCCTAGCAAGCCCCATAAAGGACTAGCTATACCTCCGACAGCCCCTCGTAGATAATCAAGACACCAGTATTGTGGGGAACTAAGGGGTCCCACCCATGTGCTGGATTCTCCACGAGAAATTCACAGCCTCACGATAAGGTCATCCGTCCATGCGAAAGGAAGAAGATCCAGTTGACTTCTCCGTCCCATTCCAAATCTCATGGTTAACGCGTAATATATAGCGCTAGAATCACTGGCAACATTGGTTGATTAATTCCTAGATATTATGTTCCTTTACCACTGGAACTGTATCAGTAGATTATTACCTATTGGTAAATAATCCATAATCATATTATTATGAAAAATAGTGTTTTCTGACCTTTTTGAAATGAAGGTGATGACAATATTTGAGTTACAAGCATTTGATAGAAAATAATCAAAGGACATGAGCAAGTTGTGAACTTGCCTTGTGACTACATGGTAGTGAAGTCGGATATTTCTACTTAACCTTGAGATCTGGTTTCTATGGAAAACCATTATTGCCCGGTAAGGACAATATTTAAAGAAGCAATATGCAATGCATAGTAATGTCATGCAATGATTTATTTTCTTTCTTCTTTGCGTGTTTTACCCGCCTTGTAAAGGTTTTAAGTTTCTTTTAATTAATAAAAGAAAAGCATTATTTAAGAAATCATTAAATTCATATTATTTTGATAGTTAGCATTTTTATAATAATTAGTACTATTCTAAGAGTTTGAAAATGTTTTTATTTAATTTTTAACTCTTTTTAAATATTTAACTAAAATTCCTTTAAGGCAATAAAACTTTATTCTTATTACACTTGGTTTACTTTTCAAAAATACAAACTAGCATTTTTCTATGATAGTACTTCCCTTTACAATCTTAAAAATGAATTTTATTCAATTTTAAGTGTTTTGTATATTTTTATAAAATTCTAGAAGGAATATAATTTTAATAGTAGATCTATATTAAATTACTGAAATTTACTATCTATTATTTTTATTGGATAGAGGATATTTTTGTGATTTCATAAATATATTATTTGTATTTTTAGGTTTTTATTTATTTTTCTAGAGTCTAATTTATCTCAGGGGTATATTTGTAATTAAGTATTTTATAAAAGTCCTTCCTTTAAAACTTGGGCCTGGCCCTCTAGGCTGGCCCAACCCGACTCGGCCCGCTGGGTTGGGTCAAACCAACCTAGGGTTACTGGACCGCCCCCCACGGCCCAGTACCACTTACTCACTCACTCTCCTCTCTCTTCTCTATCGCTCGACATCCTCTATAGCTACTTGATGCCGCCACCGCCGTGGTTGATTCCGGTCGCTCCAGGCCACCGTGCCTATTTCCGTGGTGCAAGACGATGCGGATGACGCTGCTGCTTGACGTTGTCCTGTGAGATCTGGTGATGGCGCTCTCTACTGGCCGTGGTGACCCTCACCTCATGGATAGGGTTAGGGTTCTGTCGTGCTCTGGTGCTCCCTTGCTGATGCTGTGGTGCTCCCTCGCTGACATTGTGGTTCTCGTGGTTCCGCTCTTCTATGGCCACCATCTCCATGTGTAGGCGCGGGTTGTAGCACCCCCCCTCGGGGTGCTCCTTGTGCCATCGTGTGCTGCCTCGACTCTGGCCTCTGCTTCCTCTTCTGTATACTCGTGAGGACCTCGAGTAAGTTCTTCTACTTCTCTCTCCGTGCTCTACCTTGCCTCTATTCCATGCTATGTGGTCACCTGCGATGGATTTCCCTATTTAGGGTTCATCCCTAAATTCCTAGGGTTCATACCCCCTAGAGCGGTGATTTAGCATAGCTCTAGGGTTAATCTTGCCTGTACTAATCCCTTGTTGTTGATCTGATGTTAGTGTAATGTCAGTCTCGGTTGAGCATGTTTGTTACTCTGTTCTCTACCAGAGAATACCCTGCTGATCATGCTTGTGTTACTCTGTTCTCTATCCTAGGCTGCTCTGTAAAAGCATGATTAGATTATGGTGGATGCTCAAATTGTTGTGGCTATGGATTTACTCCTATGGAATTAAATTGAGATTGCTCTCTATACTGATGTTTGGTTATTGGCTTGCTTGTGAAGCACTAATGTGTTTAGTCTCAGGATTTAATCCTACTACTGTGTAAATCTAGTGCTAGCCTCTGCTCTATGATTAATAAGAAGATGATTTATAAAAATATGATGCCTATATACTTATAGGAAAGTGATTATACTTAGTGGATTTTGTACAGTGTGGCCTAATGATAGACAATGTTGATCTTTTCTGTCTTTTCTAAAAGAAAGTGTCTAGTTATGATTCCTAAATCATTTTAGAAGATGATTATTTCTATTGGAAAAGGATATGCTTTGAGTTTGAACTCAAGCAAACATGAACCTGCTAGGTACAGAGGTGCTACCCTTCTGGGAATGTGCCCTGTATCAGCAGCTGTGATGAGTATCTATATAGTTAAAACTAGATTATAGGCCAATGATGCTGGTCTGAGACCTTGCCTATGCAAGAACACTTGCATACTCTGGCTGTTTATTATCTGCTATCTGATATGTTCACTATCATGTGCTTGTAAGAAAATGAATGTGTAAGATGAACAATGATTAGATTTACATGTTGGAACATACTCTGGTTGCTTTGACTAATTGTTGCCTTCTACTTCTGGATTGTGGTAGCCCTAGATTTGTGTTGACTTCCTCCTGGTGTTGTTGCTCCTGTCTGACCTTGCTATCCACCCAATACACCCCCTCCTCAAGTCACCATCTTTGCTGGTGATTTCCTAGGTTTTGTGTGGTGGAAAGTTGTTTGATCTAATGATATTATTGCAAGATCTGATGTTGTTCTTGGTTGTGCTCTCTTGCGAAATGAATAGCAAAGCTACCTTTTCCCTATACGGCTATGATTTAAACTGCTCCTTTTACTCTCAGCTGCTGACACCTCAATGCATGCATTTAGGTGTGTAAGATGCTTCACTATTTGCTTTGGTTGTGGATGAGATCAAGTAACTATAATTTAAACTTCCCCCATCTTTTTACTATTACCTATCTTGGTGAAACTTGCTCCTTCAGCCTGTGATGTTGTTCTGAGGCTTTTATTGCTTAAAAGAACAGATTGTACACTTGATGGTTTTTGTCCCTTCTTTAATTTAACTTGCTCAATGAGGATTGGAAAATAGTGCACTTCACTATTTGAAACTGAGAGCAATCTAACACTAACCCACTCTTTGTTTTATTTCTATTTCACTCTTATTTGCAGGTACAAGACCAAGTGATCAGAAGAATAGTTTAGGATTAGTTTAGGATTTTTCCTTTATTTACCTTTTGTAATACAAATTTGTACTCTTTGTAAAGATCAATGTAATATATATTCATTATTTAAATAAGCTTTTTATTTCCTTGGGAATATCTCTGTAATGTCTTTACTTCAAATAGAGTTGTATTTATTCAATACTTATGGAATAAATGGAAGAATTAAGAAGTGCTATTTAAGTTGTACTAATATATTGTTATTAATTTCCTTTATTGTTTTAGAACAATGATTTATTCAGACAATAATAATAACTAATTCTTTTTGGAAATTAGATAAATGCTAACTACCTCTAATGTTCTAACCTTATTCAATTGTTTCAATTTTTTAACTATGAAACCCACTTTATTCACTCAAAACATTATAATCCCTAAGGATTAAAGGTTAAAGATTAATTTCTATCTGGGTAGTTATAGTTGATATCCCAACCAGAGTGGAATATTATATAGCCTCATACTGTGATATCGATTAAAAATTTCTCCAGAATACTTTTCTTCAACAAATCTCTAAGTTTGGGTTCGAGTTAAGAAAATTCCTTTTCTAAATATACTTTATTTAAATTTCTCCTTTGCTTCACTAAGATCTCTTCTGTCCAACTGATCTAGTCATCTGGCTCCATCATATCCATCAACATATGATGACATGATCATGTCCCTTCTACAACATTCCTTCATTCTGCTCCTAGTACATGAGCCTTGTATCTGTTTTTAAGGCTTGCAAGGTTTCCATTCTCTTTATATAACCTATGATATCAAACTCCTAGAATGGGTAGGATACAACTCCTCTCAATACAAGTTTGTTCTTGTTATAAGCTTGATTAAGCTACTTTGCTTTCAACTACTCCATACAATTAGTATCACTTACTTTATCATACCCCAACTTGATTCCTTATGACCAAATTAGATGATTCAACTTACTAAGGTTTAGCCTAATTTATATACTCACAATACTTCTTCATCAACTGGTCACCTATCCTCAAGAGCCTTGAGAATAATGACCAACATATTTTGATCATACCAAGCTTAGGCTTCTAATTGTCTGATCAGGATCTATACTCAACTAAGTAGCAGGCTTGTACTAATCCCTCTATAGGATTTATCTTGTTTAAAGAACTGACTTTAGGTTTATACCTGCTTAGCTTAACAAGGTTATTACTTGATATTATAACACCACTAGCTTTCTCATAGCTTCTCAAGTATTAGTTAACTCTTAGGTTTAGATACTTCTTCTAGTTACTCATGAGTGAGTTAACTCCTACAACATCCAATGGTTTGATCATCACTAAGGATCTCATTCCATTGATGATGGCACACTCTTCCACGATTAGTTCCTTCTTCTGACTAATTTACTTAAGCTCTTTGGAAGGTCAATATAATAGGTCAAAGCTAAGAGTCAATAAGCTTTAGGTCAGGAATTGATCACTAAATATTGATGATCAATTGACACTAGGCCTTAACTATTTAGGAATGTCATATGTTAATATGACAACAAGGGCATGTAATGAATGGTCTTGGCTTGACTTCTATTTTCTCTCTATTATATAAGAGTTAATGTTTAAGAACTACCATGATGCTCATGGTGGGAATAACTATGGAAAGCAAGTGTATCAAGATTTAGTTATAGGGTATCTTTGCTTAAGTTATATACTTAACTTGGTATTCAAGGTTTGTTGTAGATAATACCTTGATATCATCTTTAGAATATTAAGTATTCATCCTTAAGTTATTGTAGGGAATACCATGTACTGATCTCTAGAAGATCTAATACTCCTTAATGAGTAATGTGTTGTGACTTAGTTTTATTACAATTGATCTACCCTTAGATCAAATTATATTACCCATAGATAAGGTTTTAGCAAAGGTCAGATTGAAACTTATCGCTGTGAACTTGATAACATACTTCAGTTCCACCAAGTTAAGAGAAGATTCAATCTCTTTGGCAAGTTTTATTTAAAAGCGTGAAAATTATCTAGATTTTCTATGCATGAATGCAATGCACACACCTTATCTCAGCTTATTTCTAAGTTCTAATGCTGGGGTGTTACACAAGCTGATCGGGGAAATAACAAGAAAGAGTATCTCCCTAATCCCTATCGTCACAACATAGGATCCTATTATAAACCTCCTCTTGGTCTATCACCTCTTAAACCTAAGAAGGTGCGGCAAGATGAGATTCATGATAAGATCTATGAGTTGGAAAAAGCTTCGAAGGCATGTGTTGAAACAATTGGAGAAGGGATTGACTCCTACTGGATGATGAGCAAAGACCTTGAGAAAAAGGTCGATGACATCAATGGTAGAGTTGGTTTCTTGATCAAAACTGTTTTTGAGTTGACAGATGAGAACAAATTCCTAAGGAGAGAATGTTGAAGCTCTAATACGACATGGCCGAGCTTAGCATCCGCTTTGCAAGCATAGTCAAAGATGGCAACATAAAAGAGGAGGGCAATGCTCTTCCTACCCACGAGGAGGAATAGGTACCAACAAGGAGTTATTTGATCCCGCCTAGCTTGATTCCAATCTTGGGGAGATATTTAAGACCTTGTAATCAATCTTATAAGTTTTATATTACTATTTTAGTTTTGCATTAGTTTGAATTTAGAAATAAGTTTGCATCATTAGAGTTACCTTAAGGAATAGTCGATCCTATTTGTGAAATTCCGAGTTTATTATTATATATGGAGCATTATTGAGTTTGTGCTTGTCTTATTAGATATCTGAATGGCTTGAGTATAATTTTACTTGCGCTTGATGATAACAATAGTAGTCTTCGACACCATTGGTATTAATGGAACATATAAATATAATTTAATCAATATGTTGTAAGTTGATGGTTTGATTTACAAACGTAAAAATAATCTGATTAGTCAAGATGAAAAAGAAACCTTGAACAAAAAGAAAATTAAGAGCGCTACCAAAATAGAGTGAGGACAAGTCGAGGTAGAATCTTCAAGTCATAAAGATGCTTCATATACAATTGGAATTTGATAATTGAGATCGTTAAACTTTGGATTCCTACATGAAGTGGAATGTATGGCTAGCTTCTTTGCACATCACTTAAACAAAAGTGTGAGCATATATAAAGCAAAGAGAAAAAGAAGAAGAAGAAAAAGAGTGAATGTGCAAAGAGCAAGTAGGCATACACCACTATATTGTGGTATGACAAAGAAGTGTTTTGAGATTTTGAATCCCAAGTGAATATGTTAATCCTAAAACACTTGGGACTACCTCGCTGACTCATTCAGTCAAACCGGATACTTTTACATCATGTTGAGATTCATCTTTTGTGAACTGTTGATCAGTAAGGTGTGGAAGCCTTCTAATATTATTCAGATGGTTCGAGTAAGGTACTATTCATGAACTTATTCCTATGTATTATATATGATAAACACATGATGCAACTGCCTCATTTATTTTATTAACTCAGCTTCATGAATATGAGGATCACATCCATTAATCTAAACTTGCTCGGGACGAGAAAGAGTCTAAGCTTGGGGAAGTTGATGAGTGCATATTTGCATCATGTTTTATATTATTATTTTGCATTGTAGATGTAGGATCTTGGTATTTTACGATGTTCGCACACACGTTTTATATCTGTTTTCACCAGGATCAGGACAGATGATGGATACAATGGACACAATCCTTGGAGCAGTTGTATAGGGGAGAAAAGGAGTCAAAAACAACGTAAATCGCTTATTTGGGAAATATAAATAATATCAGAAGAAAACCCGAAGCGATCAAGGCTTACAGAAGGTTTAACGACCAACTATACGACTCGAATACTTTTTCTAGTCGTATAGTTCCAGTCGTATAGTTGGCACCACCACCGCCTCCTTAAATCGTTTCACCCCGTGCAACTAGATCGGAGAGACGACATACAAAACACCCAGAAATCATCAAAAACCTCACCTCCAGAAGGAATCTGGAGGGGGAACTCGCCCAAGGGATCCATCTTCACCCTACACAGATCTGGGAGGCCAAGGCATCAATCTTCATCTTCATCAACCGCTGCACCACCATCATATCCATCCATCCCATGTTCACCCATCTAGATATTGTTGTAATTTCCGTACTTGTTGTGGATTTATATAAGAACTATTTATTTACAATTGATTCCATTTACCATTGCTATGATGTTGATTCCCTCCATGTCTGAGTAGATCCTTAGTTCTTGGGGAGATGGAGAAACCCTAGCATATGATTGAGATAAGATAGAGATTATTATGTTATACATCATTATGTGTATGAGTTAATTGTCTTCATCTTGATGTTGGGTGTTGTGCACCTCCTTAATATTTGCCTCATATGGGGACTCGATGAAGGGGATTACTTGTTAGTAGACGGAGGGATGATAGCACTTACTATGACTATAAAGCTATTGTCATTCTTTACGTACTAACTTGGGGAATCAAGGAGAACTCATAAAGCCATGTCCATGCCATGGGAGAAATCTCTTAATAGCGGGATAATACGGCTAATGTCATTTATCTGTCGGCTATGGTTGAAGGATGATGTGAGCAGTGGTTGCTGCCTGTTTGTCCATATATGGAGCTCCTCCCACATACATACATATCATGAGAATATTCATTGTAATAATCTTGATTTCTTAGTCTAAACTTCTAGCGGTGTATCCACCACTCCATGAGAACGCCTTTTCCCTATTGCAGTTCTAAGTTCTTTTACACACGCGATTCTTACTTTCTTCATTAAGTTCTACTTTACTTTACTTTAATTTACTTGCTTAGTTCAACCAAAAACCCAAAAACAACTCTACTATTCTTGCATCTTAAATTTATTCCTTAAGTACTTCGTTTATTTTTATTTAAAAGCATTTTAGTCTTTTGCCTACAGCTCCCTGTGGGATCGATATCTTTATTTCGAAACTAGCTACAAACGATTTGTGCACTTGCAGTCATCACCTCTTTGCAGCATGGACGCCGTCCACCACCAGTTTCTCCCAGCCCAAGCTCGAAGCCCCTGCATGTGCTTGATACTTGGGCTCCCGAGTTCTCGTTTGATGCCTCGCTGCAAGATATCATCTCAAGATCTCCTGGATGCCTTACCATGGGGTGTAGATGCGTGTATCTATCGTCCCACGACCAGCCCCGTGGTCGTTGATCAAGGCCTCAGACAAGATCTTCTGAAGACCTCATTACCGATTACAAGACATAGATTCAACCATGTAAAGAGGACGTGGTGTTGACCTGGCCGGAACCAGAATCAAGTCCACCCTCGACAAGATGGAAACCCAAGACCTCTATCATGTACACCAAGTTATCCTTCCTGGACCCGAAGAACCTAGACCCGAAGATCGACCCCGAAAGGCATCCTCTTCCCCTTGGATCCAAAGACCGAACCCTAGGCACACCAAGCTCTCCTCGGATCCGAAGACCATTCCTGTCGAACCCCGAGACCCCAAGATCGTCGAACCCCAATGTGTGACCCCTTTTTCGAGCACCATATTTTTATAATACATGATATCAACCCGTTGCATATAATTGTACATGCTTACATACATATTTGTGTGGTTTGAAGGCATTATGCTGATTCACCTCATAATTAAATATGAAGACCATACGCGGAATTTTCTAGTCTTATATTGGCTCTATTTAAATTTGTGTAGCGAACCGATGCCATGTTTTGCCTTATTAATACAACATTTAAATTGTGGGCTATCTAAATAACTTGAACCATATAATTAATTGTCGGGACCCCGGTTCTGCTTAATATTGCCTAGTTGTGTCGCATCTTTGCCATATCATGCATCATATCATGAACATGCCCGTTCTTCTGTCGTATTATTAAATAGTGCATCCGGTGTTTCTTTTAGTGGTTTGCTTCTTCACAGATTTGGCCGTTGAGTGGATGCGTGTATTGACAAGTTGTTGGATAATGTATATTCGGCAGTGTTTCCCAGGCGAGCATTCTCCCCCTTTCTACCTATTTTACATTTATAGTCTTTACTTCCTCATGTTGATCTATTGCTATCCGTGTTGCGATGCTTTAGTTTCAGTACCATTTATATCCTTGCAGCGTCTATATTGCCTTGGACACGTCCTATTGCCTGTTATTTGGTAGACAGTTAGCCTTGCGAGTCGTAGTTGCTTGCTCAGGTGTTGGTTCGAGTCGTCGAGTTCCACCGTTGTTGGGAGGTTGGCAAATGCTTAATGGTGGGGATGATCATGACTTTATTACAACTTATCAATTAAAATGCTAGAAATAGATATAATGCAGAGGCACCGATGGGTAGTAGTCAATATTTGGTTTTTAACCGCCCACTTGTGTCCACCTAGGACCCAAGTTCTTGACATCTGTTTCGAGACTGAGTGCGCTAACCACATGTGGGGTGTCTGGGCGCCCCTATCGGCTTATTACTTGATTTCAAAGTACTATATTGGGGGCCACAAAACTAGTTCGGGCTTTATACATTACCTACTGTATCTATGCCATGTATGTCATGTTTATTACCTATTGCTCTATGAGCGTTTATTACTGTTGCGTAGGTGCGACACTCTGTCATGAGAATATATTGTCTATGGCCTCTGCTCGCATGACAAGTGCACGCAACCTTAGGATCCGTACGAGGAGGATTAGCTATACCTCGTATGGGTAGCTCTATCGGGTGACCCCCATGTACTTGCTTTGGGTCTGGGAAAGCGTCGTGTCCGAAGCCCCGCCAGCATACGATGGAAGTATGTTAATTGATTTGGCAAAAAGGGTGGAAGTGCGTGTGGAAACTTTGTGCACCCCTACAGGGTTAAATATTTTCGAAAAGCCGTGTCCGTGGTTATGGACGACTTGCAGCACATTTTCTCGATCATAGACAACTATAACTAAATTTTACTATTATAATTTGATTTGTATCTGATAAGACTAGTAAGTTGGATAACCCCATGGAAAGAATGAATAGAATGGCCAACTGTGTGGGTTTCCTTGGAAGGACTTCCTCGCTTGGTCTCGAGGGGGAAATACCATGATGGGTATGTTTGGTGTTAGTATCAGGTTGGTTCCGCATAGGTCTTTCTTATCTCTCTGATAACCGACAGTTGTATCGAGTCTCTATAGGTTGTTTAGTGCATGCTTCGCTGTCGCCTCAATCCACCATACCTATGTAGGCGAGAGCCGCCGAATTCTAGACTCGGCATGTACTAGCCTCAGTACTGATCGCTCCCTTTTTCTTTTACCCTTTGTCGGCACCCCTTTTGTTTAACAAGTATAAGTTCGACGTCATTAGCAGGATTACCCTTTTGGCTTGGCCTAGGCAGAGTTATAGACACCATTGGTTATTCTTCAGGGCTCTTAGCCCATTTGCATCTTATCTGTACTCAGATGTTGTATTATTTTAAGGTGATTTGGACATTTGTACTGTATAACTATATTCTTGACTCGTTGAGTCATTGTTGTATACATATGTTGTGTGGGTTCCATCATGAACTATTGTGTAATGGTATTACTTTGTTTCCACCTGCATGCAAGTGCCTGGTGGACATCTTTGAATCGCTTCTACGCGGGTTTGGTGGGAAGCGCTAAAATCTGCATAGGACCATTTGGGTCGGACCGCGGTCGCTTTTGGATTGTGGTCTGGCCTTTCCGGCCAGTCGCACCCAGCGGCATGACCCATTTTGCTAGAATTTTTATCTTTTTGTAGATTTAAACATAAAGTACATAGACAAATGTATATTTTGATAATTAAATAAACTAGATTAGTTAATCTAATTAAAATAGTGCTTACATATGAATAGTTCACACTCACATGGTTCGATAAAAATTAACTAAATGTCAGTCAAATTACAAGAAACAAATAAGGGGTTAACCGATTTGGTTTCCCGCAGCCCATATATGCTCAACCAAATCTAGTTGAAGTCGGTCATAGGCGTGCCTGTGACACAAATTTTCACGCACTTGCATAAATTCTTCCCAAAACGCTACATCTGGCTCTGGCTCAACCAATTGACCCTGAAAATCCCAGCCTTGGTCCAAGATGTTGTCATCACACTTATCCTCGACGATCATGTTGTGCATGATCACACAAGCAGTCATCACATCCCACATCCTCTTCGTGCTCTAGATTCTAGCAGGATATCGAATAATAGCCCATCTTGACTGATGCACACCAAATGCTCGATCCACATCCTTCCTAGCGACCTCTTGCTCTTTCGTAAACGTCTTGCATTTCTCATCTCGGGTTGTGAATTGTCTTCACAAAGGTCGTCCGAGAGGGGTAGATACCGTCAGCTAGATAGTAACCCATATCATATGGATTGACATTGATCTCATAGGAAACCTGTGGGGCATTGCCTTCTGCCAGCCTAGCAAACACCGAAGACTGCTGGAACACATTGATGTCATTGCTTGATTTAGCCATGCCAAAAAAGGAGTGCCAAATCCAAAGATCATGTGATGCAACAACCTCTAGTATGACGGTGTAACCCTCCACATGCCTTTTGAACTGCCCTTGCCAATCAAAAGGACAGTTCTTCCATTGCCAATGCATGCAGTCGATGCTTCCAAGCATCCTAGGAAACCCCTACTCTCGTTGATGGACAAAAGGCGGGAAGTGTCTTCGGTGTTTGGCTCTCTTAGATAAACTTGGCCAAACACCGTAATAACTGGGCTGCAAAACCGGTACATGGCCTCATGGCATGTAGAGTCGCTCATGCGCATGTAGTCGTCGAGAAGATCACCGGGCACTCCATATGCAAGCTGCCGAGTGGCAACCGAACATTTTTGGTAAGAGGAGAAGCCATATAATCGTACTTGGCCTTGAAGTAGTTATCGTACTCCCTCACCCCATTGAGAATGTCCAAACACAGGTTACTGGACATCCGATAGTGGCAACAAAATGCCTTCTCTTTGAAGACTAGATTAGTTGGGTAGAAGTAGTCCATGTAAAGGCATATGTGCCCAGCTTTCCGGTCGCGTTCATGGTTGGCTTCCCGCCGCTTCGCCGAGCCAAATCTACGCGGCGGTAGGAGGTAGTGGTCGTGCACCATCTGTGTAGCTGCCAGCAGAACTTCGGTCTCACCGTCGGACTCCTCCTCGGATGATGACTCGATGAAATTCTTATAAAAGAACTCGATTGCCCTTCGACCGCTACCCATTTGTTCAGTATACGGCCGTCAGTGGCCATGCCAACTCCCGCAACGGACTAGATAATCTAGAAAGGACCGGCGAACGCACCTCAGGAAAACGACCGAACAAGTTATGCGCGATGCACTCCAGAGACTGTGGCGTGTCTAGTCGACAGTGGAGGCCGAGGCGGCGGGATGGCTTGTGGCGCGTCCAGTCATTTCTAGCAATGCGCGTGGCCTGTGGTGCTGCTCGATATCGTGAAGGACGTTGAAGATCGGGGAGCCGAGAAACGGGCAGGAGTTTGTACATCGCACTTTAATGGATTGGACGTTTGGCCGATTGCCTTGGATTGACGAAGCACTCGACGACATGGACGAGCAGCGCAGAGAAGAATGTCATCGGCAGCAGAGACACCACGACGAGGAGGAGCCGTTCAGGCCGGTTTTGAGGGAGACAACCTGCGGGGCCGGCTCAAGGCTGCAGACAGAGTGCGCAGTGTGCCTCAAGGACTTCGAGGCAGAGGACAAGGACACAAGGTCAGCACGATGCCGTGCGACCACTGCTTCCATCAGGGCTGCATCTCTGAGTGGCTCCGGGTCAGCTACGTCTGCCCCCTCTGTCGCCATCCACTATGACGTCCATCGTGGATGGAGATGGAGGCGACCATCCCATCCCATGATGAATCTCTCTCGGTTCACTAGAAAGATGTGGTCTCTCTCTATTTCTGATGCAAACAGAATGTTGTCTACTCCTCAATGTAAGACTGGTATGAATGACATGTTAATTTTTACCTGCCACCGTTGAAACCCAGATCAGTAGAGCACTGATGCTCTCATGTCACTCACTGATGATATTGCAGTCCTTGTTCTGTCACAGTATTCCTCGACATTGAGTAATAGCAATATGTGCTTTTAGTTGATGAATTAATGGATGGAGGAGTCACACAAGGGAAGTTCATGCTGAATGACTTTTGTTGTCACTAACAAGAAAATATTTGACAGCAATTCTACTCTTGCCTTCCACAGACTTCAGACCGAAAAAACATTATAGGAAACTGAAACAGTAAATAACTGGAAGAGGTCCAACCACGGCCTTACAATTCTGCCAAAAAAGAACTACTGTATTACAGAAGTATACCTGGACAACCACCCCCAAATTTAAGTGCAAGTTGGTGGCTGCATGATTTAAGTGAAGTTGGTAAGTACGTGATTTTACAGCGGATTAGACAATGGTGTGATTTTGCAGGCACATTGGCCCTCTTATGACACTATCTTCTCATGTAAAAGTAAAAAATACACTATTTTCTTGAGTGTTTGTATAATCAGGCTGTCAAAGTATTACGCTCACATCAGAAAAAGTTCGTACATTGTTGGATGGCTGAATGAATTAGTGGACGTGTTTTTTTATTTTGAGAAACACAGTACAATCGTAGACGCTCACAACACGTACATGCACCCACCCCTATGAACGCACACACACACCCTATCCCTATAAGCACCTCCGATAGACTGAGCCGGCAGAGCGGGTCATGAGATTGACGAAGTCACCACGGATGCCTTGCTGTCGACGGGAACATCGCCTCCCACTGAACGAATATTCCACCTTTTATGCAACACACAGTGTCAAACCTGGGGTTCAAACTCTGGTGGACTGGGGGTACAACCATCCTCTTAGCCACTCAACCACAGGTTTGTTTCGCATTCAACGGAGGTGGTAGAGGCATTTCCACCGCTACCGGCAACGATACAGCCGTCGCGGCATGGCTAAGTACTGAGATGAAATGAATGGCGAAGGAAGGAGATAAACTAGGTCTGACCAACAACGATGATTACATCCACTCCATGAAGAGAAAGAAGAAGGGTAAGAAAGGTTTATGCGCAGTGAAACTAGATATGATGAAGGCCTACGATCGTGTGGAATGGCCCTTTCTCGAAGCAATCATGCATAAGTTGGGTTTCCCAAGGCGGATAATTGAGCTTGTCATGCATTGTGTGCAGTTTTCTGTGAAGGTTAATGGTAATTTGCTAGATTCGTTTAACCCTACTAGAGGACTGCGACAGGGTGACCCAATATCACCGTACCTCTTCCTTCTCTATGGGGAAGGCTTGTCAGCATGTTGAATTTCTATAACAATGGCTATACTGAGGCATGCGTAACAGATCGCCATGGATCACTCACCTCTTGTTCGCTGATGATAGTTTGATTTTTATCAACGCTTATGTAGAAAGTGCAGGGAGGCTGAATGAGATTCTCAACATCTACAACCTAGCCTCAGGGCAATAGGTCAACAGAAACAAAAGCTCCATATACTTCAGCCCTTGCACACGTGAGCCTGTGAGGACAGAAGTCAAGCAAGAGCTGGATATCTTGGTGGAAGCTTTTTGTGAAAAGTACTTAGGACTTCCAACAGCCGTCGGGAGATTAACAAATGATGCTTTCGAGTTTATTACCGATAGTGCAAAGGGACAAATGAACGGATGGGCGGAGAGGCCGCTTTTCTATCCGGCAAAAGAGACTCTACTGAAGTCGGTTATCTAGGCAAAAACCACGTACAATATGAGTTGTTTTGAGCTCTCCAAAGGTTCGTGCAAGAAGCTAGTCTCGCTGATGGCACAGTTCTAGTGGAGTGGGAATCTTGGCAAGTGTTCCATGCACTGGACCGCTTGGGAGAAGTTGGCGATCCCTGGCATGGGGTTTAGGGACATGCGCGCCTTCAATTTGGCATTGGTGGGTAAGCAAGGATGGAGGCTACTAACCTCCCCAAAATTCGCTGTGTGCCCAAGTCCTGAGGGGTCGTTACTACCCGGATCGAGGGTTTATGGAGGCCACTGCCCATTGTGCTGCGTCCCGAACATGGCAGGCAATAATCGCAGGACGCAACGTGTTGGAAGTGGGCCTGGTGAAAAGAATTGGAGCTGGGGATACTGTGTCAATTTGGAGTGATAGTTGGATACCGAGCTCTAGAACTATGCGTCCTTCGGGAAGGCTGATCGATACTGATGCAGAGACAGTGAGTGATATAATCGCAGTTGACCACTATTGGAATGTTGAAAAGGTACGATTGATCTTTCTTGCCCCAGATGCAGATGATATTCTGCAAATCCCGCTGAGGTTGCAAGTGAGTGAAGATGGTCTCGCTTGGGCGAAGGAAAAATCTGGTATGTACATGGTTAGATCGGCCTATCAAGCCCTTGTTCTCAATGATGATCACGAGGAAGCTCATAGGCTAAATATTACTTCATCGTCGATTGGTGAGGAGATCATGTGGAAAAAGTTGTGGAAGATTAGAGTTGTACCCAAGGTTCATACATTTTGGTGGAGGGTTTTGAAAGGCTTCATGCCTGATTATACGACCCTCCTCTGACGCCATGTCAGAGACGATAACACCTGTGGGATCTTCAAATCATCCGCTGAAGATTTGAGACGCACTTTGATAGAGTGCTCTCACGCCAAGCTATTTTGGGAGGCTGCAATGGAGATTCTGAATCTAAAGCTCCCGCATCTCCATCCGAACACATGGGCAAAGGACATTATCTATGAGAGTTTCATCTCAGAAGAGGACAAACCAAAATTTATCACTATCATGTACTCGATATGGGATTCTCGGAACAAATGGACTCATGATGAAAAGGGGTATACCCCGGTGTCAACCATGGAATTTGTAAGGGACACGCTACTGTCCCTTGATCTACCACGGCCTCAGCAGCATTCACTGCCAAGGAGGCCAGAATGCACTTGGCAGAGACCACCAGAGGGAGTAATGAAAATAAACTTTGATGGCGCGGTTGCGGCCAATGAAGGAGTAGCAGGAGGAGGGGGTGTTGCGAGAGACAGAGAGGGTTTTAGAGAGCATGGTGCAAGGTTTATCCGTCTCTCTCAGATCCCCTCACTGTTGAAGCTCTTGCTCTCCGAGACGCTGTTGTTTTTGAGAAGGAGAAGAATTTTCATCGGACACCTTTGAGGTCGACTCCGCCGAATTGGTCCATATCTGGAATGTTGGAAGCAGGGATCGTTATGTGATCTCTCCTATTTTAGATAACATCCGTGAGCTTAGTTTATCTTTTCAATCTTTTAGTTTGAGTTTTAGAAGACGCTCAGCCAACACATGTGTGCCAAGTTTGCTTGTAACAATGTGAGATCAGAGGAGTGGCTAGGGGCGTGTCCTTTCTTTTTAGTTCACGGTGTTCAAGCTGATTGTAACTCTGGTTGTGTTGAGTAATAAGGTTCACGGTGTTCTCCAAAACAAACGACGGTGATTAAATCTAGTCGTGGATGACTCGAACATTGGGGGTCACGCAACTTCCATATCATGCGTATGCGGACAGTCCACTTACATTGGTTGTTGGGCTTATTATAGGCCATCTAGTCCGCTGCTAGCTTTTAGAATTGGTCTATACGCTAATTGCCCAAGCTTAGTGAATTACTATCTTTGTTTAGGATTATAAGTTCAGAGAGTTTTTTATATTGTTTGAGATTATAAGGTTATCTTATTTATTAGTCTTTCTCAATATATGTTCTCCTTTTTCTCTCACTATTCTCGTGCATATAAAAATTATTGGTGCAGACATAGATTAATGAAAGAGTTATGAAGTGTCTTGATATTTACAACTTGACCTTTAGGACTAATAATCCCAAACAGAGGTATTTGGGTTCCCTAATATTTTTGGGCCCTGTGCTCGTGCACAAACTGCACTCACTTTCGCCGGGCCTTGCACACCGCCTACAACACGACGACCTGCTGCACTTGCCCCATCCGTGAAAGTTTAAGTTCTTGGATCGTATATCCGGGGTAGCCCGCGACATTTGATGCCATATTTCCAGATCCAGACGACGACCCTCCCGTCTTTCAGCACCTGTAATGGCTTTCCAAGCCTCCTAGCAGTCTCTAGCGGTTGGTACAGTGTGTTTGATATCCTCTTTATTTGGCTCGTGAGGAGATGACCTTACGAACAATGCAACTCTAATGCAGTTGCTTTTTTGTCATTGGCCCCCTTCAAACTATTTTTGTTGCTCCGCCCTGGTTACAAAGGCTTTCCGTCGGCCTCAATAGGTGCAAGAGTCCAATATTCAATGGACTCAATGGACGAGGGTCATTTTGAACATTGCACAATGAAAGAAGGGAGGGGATAAATCTTCCATCCAACTACCACTAGGTAGAGTGACAAAAATCCAAGCCAGCCTCCGTTGGAGAAGAAAATCGAGAAGAAAAAACAATAAGTTGGAGAAAGAAGCCAAAATCAAGCACCAGTCTCTGTCCACAAGATCGCGACGTCCAGATCCACTACGTTGTCTCTTTAAGTTGTGGTTCCACCATTTTTAGTGCCATTGTTCCAATTCCTACCTCTTGTGTCACAAATCTTGTTGCTTTTTTTTGAAAAAACTCCACCGATCTATTCATAATCCTCAACAGTAGTACAAACAAACCTAAATCTTGTTATTGGCATCCAAGATTTATGGTATCTTGATGTATGAGATCCTCTAGTGCTCTCTAGAGAAGAACAAGTTGTATCCTCATCTAATAATAGAGAAAAAGATTTGGATAGGTTTGGCTCGTGGTTTTTCCATTCAAGTTGTGGGATTTTCGACGTAAAATTGGGTATATTTGTGGTGATGCTTGATGCTGCAATTTTGGGATGAGAGCTACCAGTACTTGTACTACATGTTGTCAGTTTTCAGTTAGTACTTGTACTACCTAGCTGTTGTTTGCACCCATGTTTTGTCATACGTTCACACTGAATCTAGTTTCTCCATATATGTTTGATTCATATATTTTCTTCGCAATTGAGCAATGGTCCATGTAAATGACACATGAGTAGTGTTGAAGCTTACTTATTCCGCTGCGTATTTTCAGATCACGTTTGAGTATGTTAATTTCTTCAACGGAGTGGTATTAGAGCCAAGTTGCTCATAGGTTGTTGGTAGCTCGCAATGGCTTTGAAAGAAGACGCCACCACAAGTGGTATGATAAAACTTGATTCTTGTAAGTACTCATTATGAAAGCCCATGATGGAAGACATCATTTATTGCAAGAATTTGTAAGAGCTAGTTGTGAAAGAGAAGATATTGAATGGTGTCTCGAAAGAAAAATGGAGAGTGTTGAACCGAATTGCAGTAGGTATGATTCGATCGTATATTAACAATAATATATTCCACCATGTTGCAAACGGCACAAGTATATATGATATGCGGCAGCAGTTAGAGTCAATGTATGAGAGGAAGACAACTATAAATGATGCCTCATTAATCAAAAGATCTGCAACGCTTGAGTATCGAGATGGTAGCAGTATAGTTGAACACTTGAATGTCTTCCAATGCCATATAAATCAACTCTCAACCATGAAGACTGACTTTAAGAATGAGGTGCAAGCATTGTTGATGCTGAGTTCCATGCCCGACAGTTAGAACCCGCTTGTTGTGTCAGTTAGCAATTTAGCTCTGGATGGGAAGTTGATTTTGGAGATGATGAGGAATAGCTTGTTGAATGAAGAAGCCATAAAGAGAGAAACAAGCGAAGCTTCATCTTCTGATGCTCCTTGTAGGCCATCTACAAGTAGGCCATCACAAATTGAATACAGACCAATGTCTAGCAGCAAGAAGGAGAAATAAGAAATGATTAAAGTACTGTACCAACCTGTTGTGGCCAGTTTGATGTATGCCATGATATGCACTAGGCCTGATATTGCCTATGAAGTTGGAGTTGTTAGCTAGTTCGTGCAAATCCAATGAAGCTCAATGGAATGCAGTGACGAAGTGGATTTTTAGGTATCTCAAAGGTACTTCTAGATCGTGCTTATGCTTTGAAAGCAGCGATCCTGTATTGCAAGGCTATATATATGCAAATTATGTTGGTGAAAGAAGAAGCTAAAATCAAGCAGCGGGCTCTAGTGACAAGATAGTAACGTCTAGATCCACTACATTATCTTCTTCAAGTTGTGGTTCCACTATCTTTTGTAAGGTTGTTTCAATCCCTAACTCGTGTGTCCTAAATCTTGTTGTTTCTATCTAAGAGATGTGATATCTTAATGTATGAGATCCTCTAGTGCTCTTTAGAGAAGAACAGGTTATATCCTCATTTGATAATAGTGGAAGAAGATTTGAATAGCTTTGGCTCGTGGTTTTTCACTTCAAGTTGAGAGGTTTTTCACGTAAAATATGGTGTCTCTGTGGTGATGCTTGCAGCTTCACTTGTGGGCCTATATCTACTAGTATGTGTAGTACATGCTATCTATTTCAGCTAGTACTTGTACTGCATCGCTATTATTTGCACCAGGATTTGTCCTAGGTTCACGATGAACCTAGTTTCCCCATATATGTTTGATACATATGTTTTCTTCCATGATTTAGCAACGATCCATGGATATATTACATGAGTGGTGCTGGAGTTTACTTATTCTGTTGCATATTTTCATAGCATGTTTGAGTGTGTTAATTTGCCCAACAAGGTGGTATCAGAGCCAAGTTACTCAGAGGTTGTTGGTAGCTCACAATGGCTTTGGAAGAAGATGCCACTGCAAATGACATTATAAAACTTGATTCTTCCAATTTACTTATTATGGAAGCCCATGATGGAAGACATCTATTATTGCAAGAATTTGTACGAGTCAATTGTGAAACAAAATATATTGACCGGTGTCATGGAAGAAGAATAGAGTGTGCTAAATCGAAAGGCAATATGTATGATTCGATTGTAAATTAATCACAATATATTCCACCATGTTGCAAATGACACAAATGTGTATGATATGTGGCGGAAGTTTGACTCGATGCATGAGAGGGAGACAACTATCAATAAGGCCTCAGTAATCAGAAGACTTGCAAAGCTTCAACACCGAGATGGTATTAGTGTAATTGAACACTTGAATGTCTTCAAATGTCATATAAATCAACTCTCGATCTGAAGATCAACTTTCAGATGAGGCGAAAGAATTGTTGCTAGTTTCTTGTCCAATAGTTGGAACACGCTTTTTGTGTCAGTTAGCAATTCAACTCTAGATGAGAAGTTGGTTTTGGAGATGGTGAAAATATCATGTTGAATGAAGAAACTAGAAAGAGGGAGAAATACAATGCATCTTATTCTAATGAGTATGTGGATGTAGCCAAGCCAAATCTCGGCATGGCAAAGACCCGAAATCTAGGGAAATATGAAATCAAGATAGAGACAAGGAGTAATTTCATCGGCGTCAAATCCGTTCAAGCACGTCGTACTAAATTTAGAGATAAGAGACTGATCCAATTTGAGTATCCAAACCATACCCAAGTTAGCCTCTTCTTGCCTTCTCTAAGCCGATAAATATGGTAATGATTGATTGCCCTACATTAAATCCATCCAATCTTACCAACGAAATCGAGTGTTATTAGCTATCAGATACGCGAGCTAGTGATTCGAGGAGAGGTCAAGCAAGAACAATGGTGCGACCATGGCAGACAGAAGCAAAGTCGACACCGTCGTGGCCGATTGTCGGGGTTCTAGCAACTAGGATACTACGACCCGACGGTCGGCGGACCCACCGCTTAAGCAAAGGCGGTCCTATAGAGCCACCGTCCCTCGAAGTGTCGTCTCATGAACTAAGTGCTGGGTGACCAGCCCCTCAAGAACCTCGTCTGGGTCGCCTCCACATCGGCTGCCTCGCGAGGGTGAGGATCCCGCCTTATCCAGGTCCTCAATGAGCCTCAGATACCTTGGAACACGACCCAAGGGTGCGCTCGTAATCTCGCAACAAAAGGAAAAGAGACGAAAAAACCAGGCAGACGACATTAGGACTGTGCGTACCACCTTGGTAAATAGGAGCCAATCCACCCTCTTTGGTGCAAAAGCGACATGGATGACTTCAGCGCCAGCCGAGCCGCTCCTTGCCACTTTGGTGCTAGGAAGGACGCGGGTAGCGTCGTATAGCAGCGGGCGGCGCCAACAGTCTCCGCTTTACAAAGGATTGGCAAGCAGCAAGGAGCCCTAGACCTAGTCCACACAAAGTAGACTGGTGACCGAGCATCCTTCGGGCGACAATGTTTAGACCCTTCCTGCCCAAGGATTGGAGGAAGAGGTCCAGCGCCCCTATAAAAGGAGAGGTACCCCAACCTTAGAAAGGGATCGATCCTTGGGATCTGAAACCCTAGACATTCATACTCCATTGTACCCTCGCGAGACACCGCGAGCAATACAACGAAGTAGGATTGGGTAATTTACCTCCTCACGAGGGTCCTGAACCTAGGTAAAAAACCTCGTGTCACTCTCTATCGTGTGCAAGCTCCTCTGTCGCCGTCGTCACCGATAAGACCCGAATGCGTGTTCAGCCCCCTCGTGAACTCATGGCTCGTCGGACCCCTTGTCCCTCCACGGGACACCAGTTTCTAACATTTGGCACGTTTCCGAGGTCTGCACCAACCTCATCAGCATGTCGTCTTGCAACGAGACTCGGTCTGAGCGTGTCTTCCACCATGCGGCGAGCAAGGCTTAGACGGAGCCCCCCCCCCCGACACACCACAACAGAGAAAACTCCATGGATGGAAGATGAGTACGGCTCGTCCTTCCGCCCATCGCAGGAGGGGCAGCTCTCCACACAGGGCAACACGTCGCTCTCCCGCACCGTGACCTCTTGTGACAATACTGACCGGCACATGCTGGAGGCCGCCAAGCGCATGGTACAAGAGCTACTACATCACCCGCCGGCTGAGTCTAGGCAAGAGAAGTGGTGCAAGTGTATGGCCGAGCTCCTCGACATCACCGCCCTAGCCCAGGCAGGGCGGGAGAGGGGGCATGCCAAGGGTGTGGCGCCGGGGGCTATGGGTTTGAGCCCACCTTTAGGCTCTAAAGATGCCCTCAAGCCTGGTGACGCTGCTCTGACACTCTACAACAACTGTCAGCTCGTCCCGCCTCTCGAGGCCAACCGTGTGGTTGCCATGCCCCCACGGGGACGAGAGGATCACGTCATCGAGGAGATCGCCACGGTGGGCTAGCAGAACCATGCGGCCCTCGCCAACGACAAGGAGGTGCAGAGCAACAGTTGCCTCGTATTCACCAAAGATCTTCGCCGTGTGGTGTGGCCGCACAAGTTCTTCCCGGAGATACCGGCACACTATGATGGAACCGCCAACCCATGCGAGTTCCTGCAGCTCTATACCACAGGCATCGAAGCCACATGAGGCAACGACCGTGTCATGGAAAACTGGTTCCCCATGGGCCTAAAGGATGTGGCATGCACCTGACTGATGAACCTCCCTGAGGAATCCATCGGCTCATGGCCCGCCCTATGCACTCTCGGCATCGCCAACTTCAAGGGAACTTATGAGCGCCCCCTTGCCTACTACAACATCCGCTAGGTGCGCCAACATCCTGGCGCTTCAAGTTCCTATAACGGTTCAGCCTGGTTTGCAACAAGATTCCCAAGATCTCTGATTCCAACATCATCACCGCCTTCTCCGAGAGTGTCAAGGACATCATGATGAGATAAAAAATTGGCATCTGAGGGGAAAACCTCACCACGGAGGTTGAGCTCTTTGTCCTGGCGGAGAAGTGTTCCAAGGCCGAGGCCGGTGGCATGTTCGGCCTCTCCGACGAAGAAGCCACGCCCAAGTCCTCAAGTTCCTCCAAGAGCAAGAGCAAGGATGCCAAGCGGAAGCCCGTCGTCGTCCTTGCTGCGGAGCCTAAATGGAAGAGCCCTCGCGAGGGTGACGGGGAAGGGGAGCGTGAGGAACACATGTACTACCTCTTCCACAAGAAGCACGGGCACCCCACTAATGACTGCTACAAGCTCAAGAGGCTGGGTGACTAGCGCAACAGCCAGAGGAAAGGGAGGCAAGGCGGTGAGAGGAGCAATGGTCATGGCAGCCACCAAAGCAATGGGCGTAAGAACAACAACTATGAGGGCAACAATGCACGCTAGCAGGGTCATCAGGACAATGCCATGCAGCAGCATCACCACACCGTGGAAAATGACCAGGCCGAGGAAAACTCCGGGGGCTACCAGGAGCCCACAAGGGTCATCGCTTGCATCCTGGGCGGCTCCTAGGCCCCGTCGTCTAACATGCACTTCAAGAAGCTCACTCGCAAGGTCGTGGTGGCCCGACCCGGGACTCCATCCCCGAAGCTCAAATGGTCCCAATACGCCATCACCTTCGACGCCAATGACCACCCTACTTCCACCAGGGTTGTGGGAACCCTACACATGATCTACACCCCCACTATCAACAACATTGCGGTTGCCAAGACGCTCATCGATAGTGGCACCAGTTTGAACGTCATCTCCACTGAAACCTTTGCCAAGTTGCAGGTGTTGTACGACCAGTTGATGCCGACCATGCCATTCTCGGGGGTAGCCAATGGGACGACCATACCCATCGGGAGGTGCGAATCACCGTCACGTTCGGGTCTCACGACAATTATAGAACTGATCTCATTGACTTTGACGTGGCACACATTGTCCTACCCTACAATGTTATCCTGGGGTACCCCGCTCTGGCCAAATTCATAGCGGTCACCCATAACGCCTACAACATTGTCAAGATGCCCGGAGGCAGCGAGGAAGCTGCTTCGCCAAGATCCTTCATTGAAAAACTATTATTCAAATATTCCTTGACACTATTAAGAAGGTCTACATCATTCCCAATCAACAATATGTCATCCACATACAGTATTAAGAATGCTACAGAGCTCCCACTCACTTTCTTGTAAATACAAGCTTCTCCATAAGTTTGTATAAAACCAAAACTTTTGATTACCTTATCAAAACGTTGATTCCAACTTCGGGATGCTTGCTTCAATCCATAGATGGACCGTTGAAGCTTGCATACCTTGTTAGCATCTTTAGGATCGACAAAACCTTTGGGTTGTATCATATACAACTCTTCATCAATGTCTCCATTGAGGAATGCTGTTTTGACATCCATCTGCCATATCTCATAATCATAATATGCAGCGATTGCTAACATAATCCTCACAGACTTTAGCTTCGCTACCGGTGAGAAAGTCTCATCGTAGTCAACTCCTTGAATTTGTCGAAACCCTTTTGCGACAAGTCGAGCTTTATAGACAGTAACATTACCATCAGCATCTGTTTTCTTCTTGAAAATCCATTTGTTCTCGACAGCCTTCCGGCCATCCGGTAAGTCCACCAAAGTCCATACTTGGTTTTCGTACATGGATCCAATCTCGGATTTCATGGCTTCTTGCCATTTATTGGAATCTGGGCTCATCATCGCTTCCTCATATGTCTCGGGGTTATCGGTGTTGTCCACCAACATGACATTCATAACGGAATCATACCAATCTGGAGTGGTACGAGTTCTCGTTGACCTCCGAGGCTCTGTAGTAACTTCAACCGAAGTTTCATGATCACCATCATTAGCTTCCTCTCTTATTGGTGCAGGCACCACAGGAACTTCTTCCGGTGCTGCGCTACTCGCAATTTCGAGAGAAGGTTCGACAACCTCGTCGAGTTCTACTTTCCTTCCAGTCACTTCTTTCGAGAGAAATTCCTTCTCTAGAAAGGATCCATTCTTAGCAACGAAGATTTTGCCTTCGGATCTATGATAGAAGGTATACCCAACAGTTTCCTTCGGGTATCCTATGAAGACGCATTTTTCCGCTTTGGGTTCAAGCTTGTCCGGCTGTAACTTCTTTACATAGGCTTCGCATCCCCAAACTTTAAGGAACGACAATTTAGGTTTCTTCCCAAACCATAATTCATACGGTGTCGTTTCAACGGATTTAGACGGTGCCCTATTTAAAGTGAATGCGGCTGTTTCTAATGCATAACCCCAAAATGATAGTGGCAAATCTGTAAGTGACATCATAGAACGAACCATATCTAAGAGAGTTCGATTACGACGTTCAGACACACCATTACGCTGTGGTGTTCCCGGCGGTGTCAACTGCGAAAGTATTCCACATTTCTTCAAATGCTCGCCAAACTCGTAACTTAGATATTCACCTCCACGATCAGATCGTAGAAATTTAATCTTCTTGTTACGTTGATTCTCTACCTCACTTTGAAACTCCTTAAACTTCTCGAAAGTTTCGGACTTATGTTTCATAAAATAGATATACCCATATCTACTCAAGTCATCCGTGAAGGTAAGAACATAACGATAACCACTGCGCGATGCTACACTCATTGGACCACACACATCGGTATGTATGATTTCCAATAAGTCTGTAGCTCGCTCCATCATACCAGAAAATGGAGTCTTAGTCATTTTACCCATCAGACATGCTTCGCATCTTTCAAGTGATTCAAAATCAAGTGATTCAAGAAGTCCATCGGAATGGAGTTTCTTCATACGCTTCACTCCAATGTGACCAAGACGACAGTGCCACATATAGGTCAAATTATCGCTTGATTTCAAACGTTTAGCCTCAATGTTATTAATATGTGTATTTCTACTATCGAGATTCAATATGAATAGACCATCTATCAAAGGTGCATGTGCATAAAACATATTACTCATATAAATCGAACAACCATTATTCTCGGATTTAAACAAGTAACCGTCTCGCAATAAACAAGATCCCGATATAATGTTCATGCTCAACGCAGGCACCAAATAACAATTATTTAAGTATAAAACTAATCCCGATGGTAGATGAAGAGGTAGTGTGCCGACCGCGATCACATCAACCTTTGATCCGTTTCCCACGCGCATCGTCACCTCGTTCTTCACTAGCTTCCGTTTATTCTGCAGCTCCTGTTTCGAGTTACAAATATGAGCAACCGAACCAGTATCAAATACCCAGGCACTACTACGAGTACTAGTGAGATACACATCAATAACATGTATATCAGATATACCTTTCTTCTTGATGTTGCCGTTCTTCAAATCCGCCAAGTACCTTGGGCAATTCCGCTTCCAGTGACCTTCTCCCTTGCAGTAAAAGCACTCAGTATCAGGCTTGGGTCCAGCCTTGGTCCTCTTCGTCGGCGTGGTAACTTTCTTACCACCCTTCTTGAAGTGTCCCTTCTGCTTAGACTTGCCTTTCTTGAATTTGGTGGTCTTATTGACCATCAACACTTGGTGCTCTTTCTTGATCTCCACTTCTGCAGATTTTAACATAGCAAATAGTTCTGGCAACTCTTTGTTCATGTTCTGCATGTTGTAGTTCATCACAAAGTTCTTGTAACTTGGTGGTAGTGATTGGAGGATGCGGTAAACTCCCAAAGTATTAGGAATCACTATACCCAAACTTTGAAGTTTATTTGCGTGCCCAGACATTTTAAGCACATGCTCACTGACGGAGCTACCCTCTTCCATCTTGCAGTTAAAGAACTTTTCAGAAGCTTCATAACTTTCAATTGCCGCATGAGTCTCAAAGATTAATTTGAGATCCTCGACAATATCATATGGATCTGACTCTTCAAACCTTTTCTGAAGCTCCGATTCTAAACCATACAAGATAGCACACTGAACTATGGAGTACTGATTCTTCCGAGCGAGGTAAACATTCTTTACTTCATCGGTAGCATCAGCTGCAGGTGGGTCACCTAGCGGTGCATCCAGCACATAGGTCAAATTACCAGCTGTGAGGACAATCCTCAAATTGCGGAACCAATCCGCGAAGTTGCTTCCATTGTTTTTCAACTTTTCTTTCTCTAGGAACGCATTAAAATTGATGGTAGGGGCTGCCATTGATCTACAACATATTTGCAATAGTTTAGACTAAGTTTATGACAAATTGAGTTCAAATTAATTAATGAAATTAAACTAGGTGAACTCCCACTCAAAACAACATCCCTCACATTGTTTTAGTGATCACACGAACCAAATCCACTACATCAACACCGATCATCACGAGAGCTGATATAGTTTTAATGGCGAACAATCATCATGTTCATCATATCTACTATATGATTCATGCTTTGCCTTTCGGCGATCCGTGTTCCTGAGGCCATGTCTGTACATGCTAGGCTCGTCAAGATCAAACCTTAGCTTCCGCATAAGCAAATCTGGCTTGCTTACGTTGTAGTCACCCGCGGAATCAAAGACACCCGATTATCACGTGGTGCTTCGAAGCAGCAAGCTTTGGCAACGGTGCATACTAAGGGTGAACACTTTTAGAACTTGAAATTTATGTGCATGAGGGATCATCTTATAATGCTACCGTCGTCTACTAAGCAATACAAGATGCATAAAGGATTAACATCACATGCAATTCATAATATGTGATATGATATGGCCTTTCTTCTTTGTGCTTCCGATCTCCATCTTCAAGCACGAACATGATCTCCATCATCACCGGCATAGCATCAAGGTCAATGACGCTTCTTCATGGTTGTCGTCCGCCAACTTCAACTATTACAACTATTTTGAATAGACACGCAGGCCTTAACAGAAATTAAAGACAACCATATGGCTCCTGCCGGTTGCCAACTTACAATAAGGATCATTGCATACATCAAATATAATCACAATCATGGCCATATCACATCACTGCACACCCCTGCAAAACAAAGTTAGACGCTTCTACTTTCTTTGCATATTTTACGTGGTTTGGGGCTTTCCATAAGTGTCGTTCTAACTTACGAACAAGAACCACAACATCGATACTAGCATTGTTGATCACCCGTTGTAAATTGGATCTTTACTATGCTAGGAGAAACAGGCACCCGCAAAGCCACTTATGCAAAACGAGTTGCATGTCAAGCGTGGAGCAAGTCTCATGAACGATGTCATGTAAGGTTAGCCCGGGCCGCTTCATCCCAACATACCGCAAGATGCAAAGTACACAAAAAGCAATCTACAATAAAAGCATCAACGCCCACAATGACCATTGTGTTCTACTCGTGCAACAGATCTACATATAGACACGGCTCTGATACCACTGTAGGGGTTCGTAGCATGGAAAACAAAAATTTTCTATCGCATACAAACAAACAAGCCAAGATCTATCTACTAGATTGTAGCAACGAGTCGATGGAATAACTCACCCTCGAAGATTCCAAAGTGTTTAACGAGAGCAGATTCTCGTGGGTGATGTAGTCGTACTCTTTCCGATCTCAAGATCGCGTAGACGATCCTTCCGGCGCCGCGTTCCCGCAGCGCTCCCGCAGTCGGTCACACGTTCGGTACTCGACGAAGACCTTCCTCTCCCTTGTTCCAGCAGGCAGCGGAGGTTGTAGCACTCTCCTCGCGATTCCGGCAGCACAACGGCGTGGTACCGGAGGTAGAGGGGAGATCCCGCAGGGCTTCGCCTTAAGCCGGTGCGAGTATGGTGGAGCTTATGAGAGAGGCTATTAGTGGTCTAGTAATTAGACACACCAATTAGAGGGCTCTAAACCAATTAGAAGGCTCTAAACCGAAACAGCTCTAAACCGGGGTCTAGGTCTAGTTTCTAGTTTAGAGGATAGGAACTTGTGTGTCTTGGGAGGGGAGCCCTGCCCCTCCCTTTATAGGTGGGAGGGCTGGCGCGCTAGGGGAGGGAGGGAGTCCCTCCCCAACTCGGCCTAGGGCTGGCCGCCGGCTTGGGGACTCCTTCCCCAAGTCGGTCTCCTCTTCTCCTCCTCTTCCCACTTTCCAAAACTGGCAGTTTGACTTTCAAACTAGCCGTTTGACTTTTCCAATTTAGGAATTAAATAAACCCTTTATTTTGGACAGCGAGAACACTTAGTACATGATGCAATCATTCCATCTTGCAATGACACATTCATGTACCCCTTCCCCCCCCGGAGTGCCGGACATTCCGGGACCTTCTAGAATGTTCCCGATGAAAACACCGGAACCATTCCCCAACTCCGAAATGGGACTTTTCTTATATGAATCTTATTCTCCGGACCATTCCGGATCACCTCGTGATATCCCGGATCCCATCCGAGACTCCGAACAACATTCGGTCTCTTTCTCATAATACCATAACTACTCAAACAACGTCGAATCCTTAAGTGTGTCTCCCTACGGTTCGTGAATTATGCGGACATGATCGAGACACTTCTCCGAACAATAACCAATAGAGGAATCTGGAAATTCATATGGCTCCCACATATTTCTACGATTACTTTGCGATCGAATGAACCACTTACATACGATACCAATTTCCCTTTGTCTCACGATATGTTACTTATCCGAGGTCATGATCGTCGGTATCTCTGCATACCTAGTTCAACCTCGTTACTGATAAGTACTCTTTTCTCGTTCCCGTGATATGTGATCCCTTGTGACCAAGTCACATGCTTGCAAGCTAATTGGATGACATTTCACCGAGAGGGCCCAGAGAATATCTATCCGTCATGTGGATGGACAAATCCCACTCTTGATCCATGTGTTTCAACCAATACTTTCCGAACACCCAATGCCACTTTTATAGCCACCCTGTTACGGTGTGGTGTTTGATGACATCAAAGCATCCATCCAGTAAAGGCAATATGCATGATCTCATGGTCGAAGGAATTAGGTTACTATGTATCAGAAAGCATATAGCAATTGAACTATTGAAATGACTTGATCTTTATGCTACGCTTGTCTATAGGAGTATGTCCACCATATCATTCTCCTAACGATATGATCTTGTTGTTGATAACATCTCAATGTTCATGACAAAGAAACCACATCATCAATCAACCAACAAGCTAGTGAAGTATAGAGGCCATACTAGGGACTTCAAATTAAGTTTACAAATCACACAAGTATTAATGGTTTCCTTGTTAATACTATTATAGCATGAATGTAAACATTTATCATAAACACAAAGATATATAATAATAACTACATTTATTATTACCTCTAGGGCATATCTCCAACAGTCTCCCACTTGCACTAGAGTCATCTAATCTAGATTACATGGTAATATACCGAACACCCATGGCAGTTTGGTGTTGGTCATGTTTTGCCCTCGGGAGAGGTTTAGTCAACGGATCCGCCACATTCAGATCTGTGTGTACTTTGCAAATCTTTATATCCCCATCCTGGATATGTTCTCGAATAGCGTGGAAACGCAGCTTGATATGCTTCAGCTTCTTGTGTGACCTTGGTTCTTGCGCATTGGCTATGGCGCCCATGTTATCACAGTAGATAGACATTGGGTCCAGCGCACTTGGAACCACACCCAGCTCTGTAATGAACTCTTTCATCCATATCGCTTCTTGTGAAGCCTCCGAAGCAGCCATGTATTCCGATTCAGTTGAAGATCTCGCCACAACGCTTTGCTTTGCACTCCTCCAGCTAACTGCTGCACCATTCAAAATAAATACGTATCCAGATTGTGATTTAGAATCATCCGGATCGGTGTTCCAACTAGCATCGGTGTAACCATTAACAACGAGCTGTTCATCACCTCCATAAGAAAGAACCATATCCTTAGTTCTTCTCAAGTACTTAAGGATGTTTTTGACCGCTGTCCAATGATCCACTCCTGGATCACTTTGATATCTGCTAGTTAGACTAACAGCATATGCGATGTCGGGTCTAGTACATAGCATGGCATACATTAGAGATCCTATGGCTGAGGCATAGGGAGTCTTACTCATCTTTTCTCTATCTTCTGCCGATGTCGGACTTTGAGTTTTACTCAAGGTCGTATTGGGCAACATGGGCAAGAACCCTTTCTTGCTATCTTCCATTCCAAACCTCTTTAGAACTTTGTCCAAATATGTACTTTGTGACAATGATATTTGGCGTTTCGATCTATCTCTATAAATCTTTATGCCTAATATGTAAGCTGCTTCGCCAAGATCCTTCATTGAAAAACTATTATTCAAATATTCCTTGACACTATTAAGAAGGTCTACATCATTCCCAATCAACAATATGTCATCCACATACAGTATTAAGAATGCTACAGAGCTCCCACTCACTTTCTTGTAAATACAAGCTTCTCCATAAGTTTGTATAAAACCAAAACTTTTGATTACCTTATCAAAACGTTGATTCCAACTTCGGGATGCTTGCTTCAATCCATAGATGGACCGTTGAAGCTTGCATACCTTGTTAGCATCTTTAGGATCGACAAAACCTTTGGGTTGTATCATATACAACTCTTCATCAATGTCTCCATTGAGGAATGCTGTTTTGACATCCATCTGCCATATCTCATAATCATAATATGCAGCGATTGCTAACATAATCCTCACAGACTTTAGCTTCGCTACCGGTGAGAAAGTCTCATCGTAGTCAACTCCTTGAATTTGTCGAAACCCTTTTGCGACAAGTCGAGCTTTATAGACAGTAACATTACCATCAGCATCTGTTTTCTTCTTGAAAATCCATTTGTTCTCGACAGCCTTCCGGCCATCCGGTAAGTCCACCAAAGTCCATACTTGGTTTTCGTACATGGATCCAATCTCGGATTTCATGGCTTCTTGCCATTTATTGGAATCTGGGCTCATCATCGCTTCCTCATATGTCTCGGGGTTATCGGTGTTGTCCACCAACATGACATTCATAACGGAATCATACCAATCTGGAGTGGTACGAGTTCTCGTTGACCTCCGAGGCTCTGTAGTAACTTCAACCGAAGTTTCATGATCACCATCATTAGCTTCCTCTCTTATTGGTGCAGGCACCACAGGAACTTCTTCCGGTGCTGCGCTACTCGCAATTTCGAGAGAAGGTTCGACAACCTCGTCGAGTTCTACTTTCCTTCCAGTCACTTCTTTCGAGAGAAATTCCTTCTCTAGAAAGGATCCATTCTTAGCAACGAAGATTTTGCCTTCGGATCTATGATAGAAGGTATACCCAACAGTTTCCTTCGGGTATCCTATGAAGACGCATTTTTCCGCTTTGGGTTCAAGCTTGTCCGGCTGTAACTTCTTTACATAGGCTTCGCATCCCCAAACTTTAAGGAACGACAATTTAGGTTTCTTCCCAAACCATAATTCATACGGTGTCGTTTCAACGGATTTAGACGGTGCCCTATTTAAAGTGAATGCGGCTGTTTCTAATGCATAACCCCAAAATGATAGTGGCAAATCTGTAAGTGACATCATAGAACGAACCATATCTAAGAGAGTTCGATTACGACGTTCAGACACACCATTACGCTGTGGTGTTCCCGGCGGTGTCAACTGCGAAAGTATTCCACATTTCTTCAAATGCTCGCCAAACTCGTAACTTAGATATTCACCTCCACGATCAGATCGTAGAAATTTAATCTTCTTGTTACGTTGATTCTCTACCTCACTTTGAAACTCCTTAAACTTCTCGAAAGTTTCGGACTTATGTTTCATAAAATAGATATACCCATATCTACTCAAGTCATCCGTGAAGGTAAGAACATAACGATAACCACTGCGCGATGCTACACTCATTGGACCACACACATCGGTATGTATGATTTCCAATAAGTCTGTAGCTCGCTCCATCATACCAGAAAATGGAGTCTTAGTCATTTTACCCATCAGACATGCTTCGCATCTTTCAAGTGATTCAAAATCAAGTGATTCAAGAAGTCCATCGGAATGGAGTTTCTTCATACGCTTCACTCCAATGTGACCAAGACGACAGTGCCACATATAGGTCAAATTATCGCTTGATTTCAAACGTTTAGCCTCAATGTTATTAATATGTGTATTTCTACTATCGAGATTCAATATGAATAGACCATCTATCAAAGGTGCATGTGCATAAAACATATTACTCATATAAATCGAACAACCATTATTCTCGGATTTAAACAAGTAACCGTCTCGCAATAAACAAGATCCCGATATAATGTTCATGCTCAACGCAGGCACCAAATAACAATTATTTAAGTATAAAACTAATCCCGATGGTAGATGAAGAGGTAGTGTGCCGACCGCGATCACATCAACCTTTGATCCGTTTCCCACGCGCATCGTCACCTCGTTCTTCACTAGCTTCCGTTTATTCTGCAGCTCCTGTTTCGAGTTACAAATATGAGCAACCGAACCAGTATCAAATACCCAGGCACTACTACGAGTACTAGTGAGATACACATCAATAACATGTATATCAGATATACCTTTCTTCTTGATGTTGCCGTTCTTCAAATCCGCCAAGTACCTTGGGCAATTCCGCTTCCAGTGACCTTCTCCCTTGCAGTAAAAGCACTCAGTATCAGGCTTGGGTCCAGCCTTGGTCCTCTTCGTCGGCGTGGTAACTTTCTTACCACCCTTCTTGAAGTGTCCCTTCTGCTTAGACTTGCCTTTCTTGAATTTGGTGGTCTTATTGACCATCAACACTTGGTGCTCTTTCTTGATCTCCACTTCTGCAGATTTTAACATAGCAAATAGTTCTGGCAACTCTTTGTTCATGTTCTGCATGTTGTAGTTCATCACAAAGTTCTTGTAACTTGGTGGTAGTGATTGGAGGATGCGGTAAACTCCCAAAGTATTAGGAATCACTATACCCAAACTTTGAAGTTTATTTGCGTGCCCAGACATTTTAAGCACATGCTCACTGACGGAGCTACCCTCTTCCATCTTGCAGTTAAAGAACTTTTCAGAAGCTTCATAACTTTCAATTGCCGCATGAGTCTCAAAGATTAATTTGAGATCCTCGACAATATCATATGGATCTGACTCTTCAAACCTTTTCTGAAGCTCCGATTCTAAACCATACAAGATAGCACACTGAACTATGGAGTACTGATTCTTCTGAGCGAGGTAAACATTCTTTACTTCATCGGTAGCATCAGCTGCAGGTGGGTCACCTAGCGGTGCATCCAGCACATAGGTCAAATTACCAGCTGTGAGGACAATCCTCAAATTGCGGAACCAATCCGCGAAGTTGCTTCCATTGTTTTTCAACTTTTCTTTCTCTAGGAACGCATTAAAATTGATGGTAGGGGCTGCCATTGATCTACAACATATTTGCAATAGTTTAGACTAAGTTTATGACAAATTGAGTTCAAATTAATTAATGAAATTAAACTAGGTGAACTCCCACTCAAAACAACATCCCTCACATTGTTTTAGTGATCACACGAACCAAATCCACTACATCAACACCGATCATCACGAGAGCTGATATAGTTTTAATGGCGAACAATCATCATGTTCATCATATCTACTATATGATTCATGCTTTGCCTTTCGGCGATCCGTGTTCCTGAGGCCATGTCTGTACATGCTAGGCTCGTCAAGATCAAACCTTAGCTTCCGCATAAGCAAATCTGGCTTGCTTACGTTGTAGTCACCCGCGGAATCAAAGACACCCGATCATCACGTGGTGCTTCGAAGCAGCAAGCTTTGGCAACGGTGCATACTAAGGGTGAACACTTTTAGAACTTGAAATTTATGTGCATGAGGGATCATCTTATAATGCTACCGTCGTCTACTAAGCAATACAAGATGCATAAAGGATTAACATCACATGCAATTCATAATATGTGATATGATATGGCCTTTCTTCTTTGTGCTTCCGATCTCCATCTTCAAGCACGAACATGATCTCCATCATCACCGGCATAGCATCAAGGTCAATGACGCTTCTTCATGGTTGTCGTCCGCCAACTTCAACTATTACAACTATTTTGAATAGACACGCAGGCCTTAACAGAAATTAAAGACAACCATATGGCTCCTGCCGGTTGCCAACTTACAATAAGGATCATTGCATACATCAAATATAATCACAATCATGGCCATATCACATCACTGCACACCCCTGCAAAACAAAGTTAGACGCTTCTACTTTCTTTGCATATTTTACGTGGTTTGGGGCTTTCCATAAGTGTCGTTCTAACTTACGAACAAGAACCACAACATTGATACTAGCATTGTTGATCACCCGTTGTAAATTGGATCTTTACTATGCTAGGAGAAACAGGCACCCGCAAAGCCACTTATGCAAAACGAGTTGCATGTCAAGCGTGGAGCAAGTCTCATGAACGATGTCATGTAAGGTTAGCCCGGGCCGCTTCATCCCAACATACCGCAAGATGCAAAGTACACAAAAAGCAATCTACAATAAAAGCATCAACGCCCACAATGACCATTGTGTTCTACTCGTGCAACAGATCTACATATAGACACGGCTCTGATACCACTGTAGGGGTTCGTAGCATGGAAAACAAAAATTTTCTATCGCATACAAACAAACAAGCCAAGATCTATCTACTAGATTGTAGCAACGAGTCGATGGAATAACTCACCCTCGAAGATTCCAAAGTGTTTAACGAGAGCAGATTCTCGTGGGTGATGTAGTCGTACTCTTTCCGATCTCAAGATCGCGTAGACGATCCTTCCGGCGCCGCGTTCCCGCAGCGCTCCCGCAGTCGGTCACACGTTCGGTACTCGACGAAGACCTTCCTCTCCCTTGTTCCAGCAGGCAGCGGAGGTTGTAGCACTCTCCTCGCGATTCCGGCAGCACAACGGCGTGGTACCGGAGGTAGAGGGGAGATCCCGCAGGGCTTCGCCTTAAGCCGGTGCGAGTATGGTGGAGCTTATGAGAGAGGCTATTAGTGGTCTAGTAATTAGACACACCAATTAGAGGGCTCTAAACCAATTAGAAGGCTCTAAACCGAAACAGCTCTAAACCGGGGTCTAGGTCTAGTTTCTAGTTTAGAGGATAGGAACTTGTGTGTCTTGGGAGGGGAGCCCTGCCCCTCCCTTTATAGGTGGGAGGGCTGGCGCGCTAGGGGAGGGAGGGAGTCCCTCCCCAACTCGGCCTAGGGCTGGCCGCCGGCTTGGGGACTCCTTCCCCAAGTCGGTCTCCTCTTCTCCTCCTCTTCCCACTTTCCAAAACTGGCAGTTTGACTTTCAAACTAGCCGTTTGACTTTTCCAATTTAGGAATTAAATAAACCCTTTATTTTGGACAGCGAGAACACTTAGTACATGATGCAATCATTCCATCTTGCAATGACACATTCATGTACCCCTTCCCCCCCCGGAGTGCCGGACATTCCGGGACCTTCTAGAATGTTCCCGATGAAAACACCGGAACCATTCCCCAACTCCGAAATGGGACTTTCCTTATATGAATCTTATTCTCCGGACCATTCCGGATCACCTCGTGATATCCCGGATCCCATCCGAGACTCCGAACAACATTCGGTCTCTTTCTCATAATACCATAACTACTCAAACAACGTCGAATCCTTAAGTGTGTCTCCCTACGGTTCGTGAATTATGCGGACATGATCGAGACACTTCTCCGAACAATAACCAATAGAGGAATCTGGAAATTCATATGGCTCCCACATATTTCTACGATTACTTTGCGATCGAATGAACCACTTACATACGATACCAATTTCCCTTTGTCTCACGATATGTTACTTATCCGAGGTCATGATCGTCGGTATCTCTGCATACCTAGTTCAACCTCGTTACTGATAAGTACTCTTTTCTCGTTCCCGTGATATGTGATCCCTTGTGACCAAGTCACATGCTTGCAAGCTAATTGGATGACATTTCACCGAGAGGGCCCAGAGAATATCTATCCGTCATGTGGATGGACAAATCCCACTCTTGATCCATGTGTTTCAACCAATACTTTCCGAACACCCAATGCCACTTTTATAGCCACCCTGTTACGGTGTGGTGTTTGATGACATCAAAGCATCCATCCAGTAAAGGCAATATGCATGATCTCATGGTCGAAGGAATTAGGTTACTATGTATCAGAAAGCATATAGCAATTGAACTATTGAAATGACTTGATCTTTATGCTACGCTTGTCTATAGGAGTATGTCCACCATATCATTCTCCTAACGATATGATCTTGTTGTTGATAACATCTCAATGTTCATGACAAAGAAACCACATCATCAATCAACCAACAAGCTAGTGAAGTATAGAGGCCATACTAGGGACTTCAAATTAAGTTTACAAATCACACAAGTATTAATGGTTTCCTTGTTAATACTATTATAGCATGAATGTAAACATTTATCATAAACACAAAGATATATAATAATAACTACATTTATTATTACCTCTAGGGCATATCTCCAACAGTCTCCCACTTGCACTAGAGTCATCTAATCTAGATTACATGGTAATATACCGAACACCCATGGCAGTTTGGTGTTGATCATGTTTTGCCCTCGGGAGAGGTTTAGTCAACGGATCCGCCACATTCAGATCTGTGTGTACTTTGCAAATCTTTATATCCCCATCCTGGATATGTTCTCGAATAGCGTGGAAACGCAGCTTGATATGCTTCAGCTTCTTGTGTGACCTTGGTTCTTGCGCATTGGCTATGGCGCCCATGTTATCACAGTAGATAGACATTGGGTCCAGCGCACTTGGAACCACACCCAGCTCTGTAATGAACTCTTTCATCCATATCGCTTCTTGTGAAGCCTCCGAAGCAGCCATGTATTCCGATTCAGTTGAAGATCTCGCCACAACGCTTTGCTTTGCACTCCTCCAGCTAACTGCTGCACCATTCAAAATAAATACGTATCCAGATTGTGATTTAGAATCATCCGGATCGGTGTTCCAACTAGCATCGGTGTAACCATTAACAACGAGCTGTTCATCACCTCCATAAGAAAGAACCATATCCTTAGTTCTTCTCAAGTACTTAAGGATGTTTTTGACCGCTGTCCAATGATCCACTCCTGGATCACTTTGATATCTGCTAGTTAGACTAACAGCATATGCGATGTCGGGTCTAGTACATAGCATGGCATACATTAGAGATCCTATGGCTGAGGCATAGGGAGTCTTACTCATCTTTTCTCTATCTTCTGCCGATGTCGGACTTTGAGTTTTACTCAAGGTCGTATTGGGCAACATGGGCAAGAACCCTTTCTTGCTATCTTCCATTCCAAACCTCTTTAGAACTTTGTCCAAATATGTACTTTGTGACAATGATATTTGGCGTTTCGATCTATCTCTATAAATCTTTATGCCTAATATGTAAGCTGCTTCGCCAAGATCCTTCATTGAAAAACTATTATTCAAATATTCCTTGACACTATTAAGAAGGTCTACATCATTCCCAATCAACAATATGTCATCCACATACAGTATTAAGAATGCTACAGAGCTCCCACTCACTTTCTTGTAAATACAAGCTTCTCCATAAGTTTGTATAAAACCAAAACTTTTGATTACCTTATCAAAACGTTGATTCCAACTTCGGGATGCTTGCTTCAATCCATAGATGGACCGTTGAAGCTTGCATACCTTGTTAGCATCTTTAGGATCGACAAAACCTTTGGGTTGTATCATATACAACTCTTCATCAATGTCTCCATTGAGGAATGCTGTTTTGACATCCATCTGCCATATCTCATAATCATAATATGCAGCGATTGCTAACATAATCCTCACAGACTTTAGCTTCGCTACCGGTGAGAAAGTCTCATCGTAGTCAACTCCTTGAATTTGTCGAAACCCTTTTGCGACAAGTCGAGCTTTATAGACAGTAACATTACCATCAGCATCTGTTTTCTTCTTGAAAATCCATTTGTTCTCGACAGCCTTCCGGCCATCCGGTAAGTCCACCAAAGTCCATACTTGGTTTTCGTACATGGATCCAATCTCGGATTTCATGGCTTCTTGCCATTTATTGGAATCTGGGCTCATCATCGCTTCCTCATATGTCTCGGGGTTATCGGTGTTGTCCACCAACATGACATTCATAACGGAATCATACCAATCTGGAGTGGTACGAGTTCTCGTTGACCTCCGAGGCTCTGTAGTAACTTCAACCGAAGTTTCATGATCACCATCATTAGCTTCCTCTCTTATTGGTGCAGGCACCACAGGAACTTCTTCCGGTGCTGCGCTACTCGCAATTTCGAGAGAAGGTTCGACAACCTCGTCGAGTTCTACTTTCCTTCCAGTCACTTCTTTCGAGAGAAATTCCTTCTCTAGAAAGGATCCATTCTTAGCAACGAAGATTTTGCCTTCGGATCTATGATAGAAGGTATACCCAACAGTTTCCTTCGGGTATCCTATGAAGACGCATTTTTCCGCTTTGGGTTCAAGCTTGTCCGGCTGTAACTTCTTTACATAGGCTTCGCATCCCCAAACTTTAAGGAACGACAATTTAGGTTTCTTCCCAAACCATAATTCATACGGTGTCGTTTCAACGGATTTAGACGGTGCCCTATTTAAAGTGAATGCGGCTGTTTCTAATGCATAACCCCAAAATGATAGTGGCAAATCTGTAAGTGACATCATAGAACGAACCATATCTAAGAGAGTTCGATTACGACGTTCAGACACACCATTACGCTGTGGTGTTCCCGGCGGTGTCAACTGCGAAAGTATTCCACATTTCTTCAAATGCTCGCCAAACTCGTAACTTAGATATTCACCTCCACGATCAGATCGTAGAAATTTAATCTTCTTGTTACGTTGATTCTCTACCTCACTTTGAAACTCCTTAAACTTCTCGAAAGTTTCGGACTTATGTTTCATAAAATAGATATACCCATATCTACTCAAGTCATCCGTGAAGGTAAGAACATAACGATAACCACTGCGCGATGCTACACTCATTGGACCACACACATCGGTATGTATGATTTCCAATAAGTCTGTAGCTCGCTCCATCATACCAGAAAATGGAGTCTTAGTCATTTTACCCATCAGACATGCTTCGCATCTTTCAAGTGATTCAAAATCAAGTGATTCAAGAAGTCCATCGGAATGGAGTTTCTTCATACGCTTCACTCCAATGTGACCAAGACGACAGTGCCACATATAGGTCAAATTATCGCTTGATTTCAAACGTTTAGCCTCAATGTTATTAATATGTGTATTTCTACTATCGAGATTCAATATGAATAGACCATCTATCAAAGGTGCATGTGCATAAAACATATTACTCATATAAATCGAACAACCATTATTCTCGGATTTAAACAAGTAACCGTCTCGCAATAAACAAGATCCCGATATAATGTTCATGCTCAACGCAGGCACCAAATAACAATTATTTAAGTATAAAACTAATCCCGATGGTAGATGAAGAGGTAGTGTGCCGACCGCGATCACATCAACCTTTGATCCGTTTCCCACGCGCATCGTCACCTCGTTCTTCACTAGCTTCCGTTTATTCTGCAGCTCCTGTTTCGAGTTACAAATATGAGCAACCGAACCAGTATCAAATACCCAGGCACTACTACGAGTACTAGTGAGATACACATCAATAACATGTATATCAGATATACCTTTCTTCTTGATGTTGCCGTTCTTCAAATCCGCCAAGTACCTTGGGCAATTCCGCTTCCAGTGACCTTCTCCCTTGCAGTAAAAGCACTCAGTATCAGGCTTGGGTCCAGCCTTGGTCCTCTTCGTCGGCGTGGTAACTTTCTTACCACCCTTCTTGAAGTGTCCCTTCTGCTTAGACTTGCCTTTCTTGAATTTGGTGGTCTTATTGACCATCAACACTTGGTGCTCTTTCTTGATCTCCACTTCTGCAGATTTTAACATAGCAAATAGTTCTGGCAACTCTTTGTTCATGTTCTGCATGTTGTAGTTCATCACAAAGTTCTTGTAACTTGGTGGTAGTGATTGGAGGATGCGGTAAACTCCCAAAGTATTAGGAATCACTATACCCAAACTTTGAAGTTTATTTGCGTGCCCAGACATTTTAAGCACATGCTCACTGACGGAGCTACCCTCTTCCATCTTGCAGTTAAAGAACTTTTCAGAAGCTTCATAACTTTCAATTGCCGCATGAGTCTCAAAGATTAATTTGAGATCCTCGACAATATCATATGGATCTGACTCTTCAAACCTTTTCTGAAGCTCCGATTCTAAACCATACAAGATAGCACACTGAACTATGGAGTACTGATTCTTCCGAGCGAGGTAAACATTCTTTACTTCATCGGTAGCATCAGCTGCAGGTGGGTCACCTAGCGGTGCATCCAGCACATAGGTCAAATTACCAGCTGTGAGGACAATCCTCAAATTGCGGAACCAATCCGCGAAGTTGCTTCCATTGTTTTTCAACTTTTCTTTCTCTAGGAACGCATTAAAATTGATGGTAGGGGCTGCCATTGATCTACAACATATTTGCAATAGTTTAGACTAAGTTTATGACAAATTGAGTTCAAATTAATTAATGAAATTAAACTAGGTGAACTCCCACTCAAAACAACATCCCTCACATTGTTTTAGTGATCACACGAACCAAATCCACTACATCAACACCGATCATCACGAGAGCTGATATAGTTTTAATGGCGAACAATCATCATGTTCATCATATCTACTATATGATTCATGCTTTGCCTTTCGGCGATCCGTGTTCCTGAGGCCATGTCTGTACATGCTAGGCTCGTCAAGATCAAACCTTAGCTTCCGCATAAGCAAATCTGGCTTGCTTACGTTGTAGTCACCCGCGGAATCAAAGACACCCGATCATCACGTGGTGCTTCGAAGCAGCAAGCTTTGGCAACGGTGCATACTAAGGGTGAACACTTTTAGAACTTGAAATTTATGTGCATGAGGGATCATCTTATAATGCTACCGTCGTCTACTAAGCAATACAAGATGCATAAAGGATTAACATCACATGCAATTCATAATATGTGATATGATATGGCCTTTCTTCTTTGTGCTTCCGATCTCCATCTTCAAGCACGAACATGATCTCCATCATCACCGGCATAGCATCAAGGTCAATGACGCTTCTTCATGGTTGTCGTCCGCCAACTTCAACTATTACAACTATTTTGAATAGACACGCAGGCCTTAACAGAAATTAAAGACAACCATATGGCTCCTGCCGGTTGCCAACTTACAATAAGGATCATTGCATACATCAAATATAATCACAATCATGGCCATATCACATCACTGCACACCCCTGCAAAACAAAGTTAGACGCTTCTACTTTCTTTGCATATTTTACGTGGTTTGGGGCTTTCCATAAGTGTCGTTCTAACTTACGAACAAGAACCACAACATTGATACTAGCATTGTTGATCACCCGTTGTAAATTGGATCTTTACTATGCTAGGAGAAACAGGCACCCGCAAAGCCACTTATGCAAAACGAGTTGCATGTCAAGCGTGGAGCAAGTCTCATGAACGATGTCATGTAAGGTTAGCCCGGGCCGCTTCATCCCAACATACCGCAAGATGCAAAGTACACAAAAAGCAATCTACAATAAAAGCATCAACGCCCACAATGACCATTGTGTTCTACTCGTGCAACAGATCTACATATAGACACGGCTCTGATACCACTGTAGGGGTTCGTAGCATGGAAAACAAAAATTTTCTATCGCATACAAACAAACAAGCCAAGATCTATCTACTAGATTGTAGCAACGAGTCGATGGAATAACTCACCCTCGAAGATTCCAAAGTGTTTAACGAGAGCAGATTCTCGTGGGTGATGTAGTCGTACTCTTTCCGATCTCAAGATCGCGTAGACGATCCTTCCGGCGCCGCGTTCCCGCAGCGCTCCCGCAGTCGGTCACACGTTCGGTACTCGACGAAGACCTTCCTCTCCCTTGTTCCAGCAGGCAGCGGAGGTTGTAGCACTCTCCTCGCGATTCCGGCAGCACAACGGCGTGGTACCGGAGGTAGAGGGGAGATCCCGCAGGGCTTCGCCTTAAGCCGGTGCGAGTATGGTGGAGCTTATGAGAGAGGCTATTAGTGGTCTAGTAATTAGACACACCAATTAGAGGGCTCTAAACCAATTAGAAGGCTCTAAACCGAAACAGCTCTAAACCGGGGTCTAGGTCTAGTTTCTAGTTTAGAGGATAGGAACTTGTGTGTCTTGGGAGGGGAGCCCTGCCCCTCCCTTTATAGGTGGGAGGGCTGGCGCGCTAGGGGAGGGAGGGAGTCCCTCCCCAACTCGGCCTAGGGCTGGCCGCCGGCTTGGGGACTCCTTCCCCAAGTCGGTCTCCTCTTCTCCTCCTCTTCCCACTTTCCAAAACTGGCAGTTTGACTTTCAAACTAGCCGTTTGACTTTTCCAATTTAGGAATTAAATAAACCCTTTATTTTGGACAGCGAGAACACTTAGTACATGATGCAATCATTCCATCTTGCAATGACACATTCATGTACCCCTTCCCCCCCCGGAGTGCCGGACATTCCGGGACCTTCTAGAATGTTCCCGATGAAAACACCGGAACCATTCCCCAACTCCGAAATGGGACTTTCCTTATATGAATCTTATTCTCCGGACCATTCCGGATCACCTCGTGATATCCCGGATCCCATCCGAGACTCCGAACAACATTCGGTCTCTTTCTCATAATACCATAACTACTCAAACAACGTCGAATCCTTAAGTGTGTCTCCCTACGGTTCGTGAATTATGCGGACATGATCGAGACACTTCTCCGAACAATAACCAATAGAGGAATCTGGAAATTCATATGGCTCCCACATATTTCTACGATTACTTTGCGATCGAATGAACCACTTACATACGATACCAATTTCCCTTTGTCTCACGATATGTTACTTATCCGAGGTCATGATCGTCGGTATCTCTGCATACCTAGTTCAACCTCGTTACTGATAAGTACTCTTTTCTCGTTCCCGTGATATGTGATCCCTTGTGACCAAGTCACATGCTTGCAAGCTAATTGGATGACATTTCACCGAGAGGGCCCAGAGAATATCTATCCGTCATGTGGATGGACAAATCCCACTCTTGATCCATGTGTTTCAACCAATACTTTCCGAACACCCAATGCCACTTTTATAGCCACCCTGTTACGGTGTGGTGTTTGATGACATCAAAGCATCCATCCAGTAAAGGCAATATGCATGATCTCATGGTCGAAGGAATTAGGTTACTATGTATCAGAAAGCATATAGCAATTGAACTATTGAAATGACTTGATCTTTATGCTACGCTTGTCTATAGGAGTATGTCCACCATATCATTCTCCTAACGATATGATCTTGTTGTTGATAACATCTCAATGTTCATGACAAAGAAACCACATCATCAATCAACCAACAAGCTAGTGAAGTATAGAGGCCATACTAGGGACTTCAAATTAAGTTTACAAATCACACAAGTATTAATGGTTTCCTTGTTAATACTATTATAGCATGAATGTAAACATTTATCATAAACACAAAGATATATAATAATAACTACATTTATTATTACCTCTAGGGCATATCTCCAACAGTTGTTGGAGATATGCCCTAGAGGTAATAATAAATGTAGTTATTATTATATATCTTTGTGTTTATGATAAATGTTTACATTCATGCTATAATAGTATTAACAAGGAAACCATTAATACTTGTGTGATTTGTAAACTTAATTTGAAGTCCCTAGTATGGCCTCTATACTTCACTAGCTTGTTGGTTGATTGATGATGTGGTTTCTTTGTCATGAACATTGAGATGTTATCAACAACAAGATCATATCGTTAGGAGAATGATATGGTGGACATACTCCTATAGACAAGCGTAGCATAAAGATCAAGTCATTTCAATAGTTCAATTGCTATATGCTTTCTGATACATAGTAACCTAATTCCTTCGACCATGAGATCATGCATATTGCCTTTACTGGATGGATGCTTTGATGTCATCAAACACCACACCGTAACAGGGTGGCTATAAAAGTGGCATTGGGTGTTCGGAAAGTATTGGTTGAAACACATGGATCAAGAGTGGGATTTGTCCATCCACATGACGGATAGATATTCTCTGGGCCCTCTCGGTGAAATGTCATCCAATTAGCTTGCAAGCATGTGACTTGGTCACAAGGGATCACATATCACGGGAACGAGAAAAGAGTACTTATCAGTAACGAGGTTGAACTAGGTATGCAGAGATACCGACGATCATGACCTCGGATAAGTAACATATCGTGAGACAAAGGGAAATTGGTATCGTATGTAAGTGGTTCATTCGATCGCAAAGTAATCGTAGAAATATGTGGGAGCCATATGAATTTCCAGATTCCTCTATTGGTTATTGTTCGGAGAAGTGTCTCGATCATGTCCGCATAATTCACGAACCGTAGGGAGACACACTTAAGGATTCGACGTTGTTTGAGTAGTTATGGTATTATGAGAAAGAGACCGAATGTTGTTCGGAGTCTCGGATGGGATCCGGGATATCACGAGGTGATCCGGAATGGTCCGGAGAATAAGATTCATATAAGGAAAGTCCCATTTCGGAGTTGGGGAATGGTTCCGGTGTTTTCATCGGGAACATTCTAGAAGGTCCCGGAATGTCCGGCACTCCGGGGGGGGAAGGGGTACATGAATGTGTCATTGCAAGATGGAATGATTGCATCATGTACTAAGTGTTCTCGCTGTCCAAAATAAAGGGTTTATTTAATTCCTAAATTGGAAAAGTCAAACGGCTAGTTTGAAAGTCAAACTGCCAGTTTTGGAAAGTGGGAAGAGGAGGAGAAGAGGAGACCGACTTGGGGAAGGAGTCCCCAAGCCGGCGGCCAGCCCTAGGCCGAGTTGGGGAGGGACTCCCTCCCTCCCCTAGCGCGCCAGCCCTCCCACCTATAAAGGGAGGGGCAGGGCTCCCCTCCCAAGACACACAAGTTCCTATCCTCTAAACTAGAAACTAGACCTAGACCCCGGTTTAGAGCTGTTTCGGTTTAGAGCCTTCTAATTGGTTTAGAGCCCTCTAATTGGTGTGTCTAATTACTAGACCACTAATAGCCTCTCTCATAAGCTCCACCATACTCGCACCGGCTTAAGGCGAAGCCCTGCGGGATCTCCCCTCTACCTCCGGTACCACGCCGTTGTGCTGCCGGAATCGCGAGGAGAGTGCTACAACCTCCGCTGCCTGCTGGAACAAGGGAGAGGAAGGTCTTCGTCGAGTACCGAACGTGTGACCGACTGCGGGAGCGCTGCGGGAACGCGGCGCCGGAAGGATCGTCTACGCGATCTTGAGATCGGAAAGAGTACGACTACATCACCCACGAGAATCTGCTCTCGTTAAACACTTTGGAATCTTCGAGGGTGAGTTATTCCATCGACTCGTTGCTACAATCTAGTAGATAGATCTTGGCTTGTTTGTTTGTATGCGATAGAAAATTTTTGTTTTCCATGCTACGAACCCCTACAGTGGTATCAGAGCCGTGTCTATATGTAGATCTGTTGCACGAGTAGAACACAATGGTCATTGTGGGCGTTGATGCTTTTATTGTAGATTGCTTTTTGTGTACTTTGCATCTTGCGGTATGTTGGGATGAAGCGGCCCGGGCTAACCTTACATGACATCGTTCATGAGACTTGCTCCACGCTTGACATGCAACTCGTTTTGCATAAGTGGCTTTGCGGGTGCCTGTTTCTCCTAGCATAGTAAAGATCCAATTTACAACGGGTGATCAACAATGCTAGTATCAATGTTGTGGTTCTTGTTCGTAAGTTAGAACGACACTTATGGAAAGCCCCAAACCACGTAAAATATGCAAAGAAAGTAGAAGCGTCTAACTTTGTTTTGCAGGGGTGTGCAGTGATGTGATATGGCCATGATTGTGATTATATTTGATGTATGCAATGATCCTTATTGTAAGTTGGCAACCGGCAGGAGCCATATGGTTGTCTTTAATTTCTGTTAAGGCCTGCGTGTCTATTCAAAATAGTTGTAATAGTTGAAGTTGGCGGACGACAACCATGAAGAAGCGTCATTGACCTTGATGCTATGCCGGTGATGATGGAGATCATGTTCGTGCTTGAAGATGGAGATCGGAAGCACAAAGAAGAAAGGCCATATCATATCACATATTATGAATTGCATGTGATGTTAATCCTTTATGCATCTTGTATTGCTTAGTAGACGACGGTAGCATTATAAGATGATCCCTCATGCACATAAATTTCAAGTTCTAAAAGTGTTCACCCTTAGTATGCACCGTTGCCAAAGCTTGCTGCTTCGAAGCACCACGTGATGATCGGGTGTCTTTGATTCCGCGGGTGACTACAACGTAAGCAAGCCAGATTTGCTTATGCGGAAGCTAAGGTTTGATCTTGACGAGCCTAGCATGTACAGACATGGCCTCAGGAACACGGATCGCCGAAAGGCAAAGCATGAATCATATAGTAGATATGATGAACATGATGATTGTTCGCCATTAAAACTATATCAGCTCTCGTGATGATCGGTGTTGATGTAGTGGATTTGGTTCGTGTGATCACTAAAACAATGTGAGGGATGTTGTTTTGAGTGGGAGTTCACCTAGTTTAATTTCATTAATTAATTTGAACTCAATTTGTCATAAACTTAGTCTAAACTATTGCAAATATGTTGTAGATCAATGGCAGCCCCTACCATCAATTTTAATGCGTTCCTAGAGAAAGAAAAGTTGAAAAACAATGGAAGCAACTTCGCGGATTGGTTCCGCAATTTGAGGATTGTCCTCACAGCTGGTAATTTGACCTATGTGCTGGATGCACCGCTAGGTGACCCACCTGCAGCTGATGCTACCGATGAAGTAAAGAATGTTTACCTCGCTCGGAAGAATCAGTACTCCATAGTTCAGTGTGCTATCTTGTATGGTTTAGAATCGGAGCTTCAGAAAAGGTTTGAAGAGTCAGATCCATATGATATTGTCGAGGATCTCAAATTAATCTTTGAGACTCATGCGGCAATTGAAAGTTATGAAGCTTCTGAAAAGTTCTTTAACTGCAAGATGGAAGAGGGTAGCTCCGTCAGTGAGCATGTGCTTAAAATGTCTGGGCACGCAAATAAACTTCAAAGTTTGGGTATAGTGATTCCTAATACTTTGGGAGTTTACCGCATCCTCCAATCACTACCACCAAGTTACAAGAACTTTGTGATGAACTACAACATGCAGAACATGAACAAAGAGTTGCCAGAACTATTTGCTATGTTAAAATCTGCAGAAGTGGAGATCAAGAAAGAGCACCAAGTGTTGATGGTCAATAAGACCACCAAATTCAAGAAAGGCAAGTCTAAGCAGAAGGGACACTTCAAGAAGGGTGGTAAGAAAGTTACCACGCCGACGAAGAGGACCAAGGCTGGACCCAAGCCTGATACTGAGTGCTTTTACTGCAAGGGAGAAGGTCACTGGAAGCGGAATTGCCCAAGGTACTTGGCGGATTTGAAGAACGGCAACATCAAGAAGAAAGGTATATCTGATATACATGTTATTGATGTGTATCTCACTAGTACTCGTAGTAGTGCCTGGGTATTTGATACTGGTTCGGTTGCTCATATTTGTAACTCGAAACAGGAGCTGCAGAATAAACGGAAGCTAGTGAAGAACGAGGTGACGATGCGCGTGGGAAACGGATCAAAGGTTGATGTGATCGCGGTCGGCACACTACCTCTTCATCTACCATCGGGATTAGTTTTATACTTAAATAATTGTTATTTGGTGCCTGCGTTGAGCATGAACATTATATCGGGATCTTGTTTATTGCGAGACGGTTACTTGTTTAAATCCGAGAATAATGGTTGTTCGATTTATATGAGTAATATGTTTTATGCACATGCACCTTTGATAGATGGTCTATTCATATTGAATCTCGATAGTAGAAATACACATATTAATAACATTGAGGCTAAACGTTTGAAATCAAGCGATAATTTGACCTATATGTGGCACTGTCGTCTTGGTCACATTGGAGTGAAGCGTATGAAGAAACTCCATTCCGATGGACTTCTTGAATCACTTGATTTTGAATCACTTGAAAGATGCGAAGCATGTCTGATGGGTAAAATGACTAAGACTCCATTTTCTGGTATGATGGAGCGAGCTACAGACTTATTGGAAATCATACATACCGATGTGTGTGGTCCAATGAGTGTAGCATCGCGCAGTGGTTATCGTTATGTTCTTACCTTCACGGATGACTTGAGTAGATATGGGTATATCTATTTTATGAAACATAAGTCCGAAACTTTCGAGAAGTTTAAGGAGTTTCAAAGTGAGGTAGAGAATCAACGTAACAAGAAGATTAAATTTCTACGATCTGATCGTGGAGGTGAATATCTAAGTTACGAGTTTGGCGAGCATTTGAAGAAATGTGGAATACTTTCGCAGTTGACACCGCCGGGAACACCACAGCGTAATGGTGTGTCTGAACGTCGTAATCGAACTCTCTTAGATATGGTTCGTTCTATGATGTCACTTACAGATTTGCCACTATCATTTTGGGGTTATGCATTAGAAACAGCCGCATTCACTTTAAATAGGGCACCGTCTAAATCCGTTGAAACGACACCGTATGAATTATGGTTTGGGAAGAAACCTAAATTGTCGTTCCTTAAAGTTTGGGGATGCGAAGCCTATGTAAAGAAGTTACAGCCGGACAAGCTTGAACCCAAAGCGGAAAAATGCGTCTTCATAGGATACCCGAAGGAAACTGTTGGGTATACCTTCTATCATAGATCCGAAGGCAAAATCTTCGTTGCTAAGAATGGATCCTTTCTAGAGAAGGAATTTCTCTCGAAAGAAGTGACTGGAAGGAAAGTAGAACTCGACGAGGTTGTCGAACCTTCTCTCGAAATTGCGAGTAGCGCAGCACCGGAAGAAGTTCCTGTGGTGCCTGCACCAATAAGAGAGGAAGCTAATGATGGTGATCATGAAACTTCGGTTGAAGTTACTACAGAGCCTCGGAGGTCAACGAGAACTCGTACCACTCCAGATTGGTATGATTCCGTTATGAATGTCATGTTGGTGGACAACACCGATAACCCCGAGACATATGAGGAAGCGATGATGAGCCCAGATTCCAATAAATGGCAAGAAGCCATGAAATCCGAGATTGGATCCATGTACGAAAACCAAGTATGGACTTTGGTGGACTTACCGGATGGCCGGAAGGCTGTCGAGAACAAATGGATTTTCAAGAAGAAAACAGATGCTGATGGTAATGTTACTGTCTATAAAGCTCGACTTGTCGCAAAAGGGTTTCGACAAATTCAAGGAGTTGACTACGATGAGACTTTCTCACCGGTAGCGAAGCTAAAGTCTGTGAGGATTATGTTAGCAATCGCTGCATATTATGATTATGAGATATGGCAGATGGATGTCAAAACAGCATTCCTCAATGGAGACATTGATGAAGAGTTGTATATGATACAACCCAAAGGTTTTGTCGATCCTAAAGATGCTAACAAGGTATGCAAGCTTCAACGGTCCATCTATGGATTGAAGCAAGCATCCCGAAGTTGGAATCAACGTTTTGATAAGGTAATCAAAAGTTTTGGTTTTATACAAACTTATGGAGAAGCTTGTATTTACAAGAAAGTGAGTGGGAGCTCTGTAGCATTCTTAATACTGTATGTGGATGACATATTGTTGATTGGGAATGATGTAGACCTTCTTAATAGTGTCAAGGAATATTTGAATAATAGTTTTTCAATGAAGGATCTTGGCGAAGCAGCTTACATATTAGGCATAAAGATTTATAGAGATAGATCGAAACGCCAAATATCATTGTCACAAAGTACATATTTGGACAAAGTTCTAAAGAGGTTTGGAATGGAAGATAGCAAGAAAGGGTTCTTGCCCATGTTGCCCAATACGACCTTGAGTAAAACTCAAAGTCCGACATCGGCAGAAGATAGAGAAAAGATGAGTAAGACTCCCTATGCCTCAGCCATAGGATCTCTAATGTATGCCATGCTATGTACTAGACCCGACATCGCATATGCTGTTAGTCTAACTAGCAGATATCAAAGTGATCCAGGAGTGGATCATTGGACAGCGGTCAAAAACATCCTTAAGTACTTGAGAAGAACTAAGGATATGGTTCTTTCTTATGGAGGTGATGAACAGCTCGTTGTTAATGGTTACACCGATGCTAGTTGGAACACCGATCCGGATGATTCTAAATCACAATCTGGATACGTATTTATTTTGAATGGTGCAGCAGTTAGCTGGAGGAGTGCAAAGCAAAGCGTTGTGGCGAGATCTTCAACTGAATCGGAATACATGGCTGCTTCGGAGGCTTCACAAGAAGCGATATGGATGAAAGAGTTCATTACAGAGCTGGGTGTGGTTCCAAGTGCGCTGGACCCAATGTCTATCTACTGTGATAACATGGGCGCCATAGCCAATGCGCAAGAACCAAGGTCACACAAGAAGCTGAAGCATATCAAGCTGCGTTTCCACGCTATTCGAGAACATATCCAGGATGGGGATATAAAGATTTGCAAAGTACACACAGATCTGAATGTGGCGGATCCGTTGACTAAACCTCTCCCGAGGGCAAAACATGACCAACACCAAACTGCCATGGGTGTTCGGTATATTACCATGTAATCTAGATTAGATGACTCTAGTGCAAGTGGGAGACTGTTGGAGATATGCCCTAGAGGTAATAATAAATGTAGTTATTATTATATATCTTTGTGTTTATGATAAATGTTTACATTCATGCTATAATAGTATTAACAAGGAAACCATTAATACTTGTGTGATTTGTAAACTTAATTTGAAGTCCCTAGTATGGCCTCTATACTTCACTAGCTTGTTGGTTGATTGATGATGTGGTTTCTTTGTCATGAACATTGAGATGTTATCAACAACAAGATCATATCGTTAGGAGAATGATATGGTGGACATACTCCTATAGACAAGCGTAGCATAAAGATCAAGTCATTTCAATAGTTCAATTGCTATATGCTTTCTGATACATAGTAACCTAATTCCTTCGACCATGAGATCATGCATATTGCCTTTACTGGATGGATGCTTTGATGTCATCAAACACCACACCGTAACAGGGTGGCTATAAAAGTGGCATTGGGTGTTCGGAAAGTATTGGTTGAAACACATGGATCAAGAGTGGGATTTGTCCATCCACATGACGGATAGATATTCTCTGGGCCCTCTCGGTGAAATGTCATCCAATTAGCTTGCAAGCATGTGACTTGGTCACAAGGGATCACATATCACGGGAACGAGAAAAGAGTACTTATCAGTAACGAGGTTGAACTAGGTATGCAGAGATACCGACGATCATGACCTCGGATAAGTAACATATCGTGAGACAAAGGGAAATTGGTATCGTATGTAAGTGGTTCATTCGATCGCAAAGTAATCGTAGAAATATGTGGGAGCCATATGAATTTCCAGATTCCTCTATTGGTTATTGTTCGGAGAAGTGTCTCGATCATGTCCGCATAATTCACGAACCGTAGGGAGACACACTTAAGGATTCGACGTTGTTTGAGTAGTTATGGTATTATGAGAAAGAGACCGAATGTTGTTCGGAGTCTCGGATGGGATCCGGGATATCACGAGGTGATCCGGAATGGTCCGGAGAATAAGATTCATATAAGGAAAGTCCCATTTCGGAGTTGGGGAATGGTTCCGGTGTTTTCATCGGGAACATTCTAGAAGGTCCCGGAATGTCCGGCACTCCGGGGGGGGAAGGGGTACATGAATGTGTCATTGCAAGATGGAATGATTGCATCATGTACTAAGTGTTCTCGCTGTCCAAAATAAAGGGTTTATTTAATTCCTAAATTGGAAAAGTCAAACGGCTAGTTTGAAAGTCAAACTGCCAGTTTTGGAAAGTGGGAAGAGGAGGAGAAGAGGAGACCGACTTGGGGAAGGAGTCCCCAAGCCGGCGGCCAGCCCTAGGCCGAGTTGGGGAGGGACTCCCTCCCTCCCCTAGCGCGCCAGCCCTCCCACCTATAAAGGGAGGGGCAGGGCTCCCCTCCCAAGACACACAAGTTCCTATCCTCTAAACTAGAAACTAGACCTAGACCCCGGTTTAGAGCTGTTTCGGTTTAGAGCCTTCTAATTGGTTTAGAGCCCTCTAATTGGTGTGTCTAATTACTAGACCACTAATAGCCTCTCTCATAAGCTCCACCATACTCGCACCGGCTTAAGGCGAAGCCCTGCGGGATCTCCCCTCTACCTCCGGTACCACGCCGTTGTGCTGCCGGAATCGCGAGGAGAGTGCTACAACCTCCGCTGCCTGCTGGAACAAGGGAGAGGAAGGTCTTCGTCGAGTACCGAACGTGTGACCGACTGCGGGAGCGCTGCGGGAACGCGGCGCCGGAAGGATCGTCTACGCGATCTTGAGATCGGAAAGAGTACGAATAACTCACCCTCGAAGATTCCAAAGTGTTTAACGAGAGCAGATTCTCGTGGGTGATGTAGTCGTACTCTTTCCGATCTCAAGATCGCGTAGACGATCCTTCCGGCGCCGCGTTCCCGCAGCGCTCCCGCAGTCGGTCACACGTTCGGTACTCGACGAAGACCTTCCTCTCCCTTGTTCCAGCAGGCAGCGGAGGTTGTAGCACTCTCCTCGCGATTCCGGCAGCACAACGGCGTGGTACCGGAGGTAGAGGGGAGATCCCGCAGGGCTTCGCCTTAAGCCGGTGCGAGTATGGTGGAGCTTATGAGAGAGGCTATTAGTGGTCTAGTAATTAGACACACCAATTAGAGGGCTCTAAACCAATTAGAAGGCTCTAAACCGAAACAGCTCTAAACCGGGGTCTAGGTCTAGTTTCTAGTTTAGAGGATAGGAACTTGTGTGTCTTGGGAGGGGAGCCCTGCCCCTCCCTTTATAGGTGGGAGGGCTGGCGCGCTAGGGGAGGGAGGGAGTCCCTCCCCAACTCGGCCTAGGGCTGGCCGCCGGCTTGGGGACTCCTTCCCCAAGTCGGTCTCCTCTTCTCCTCCTCTTCCCACTTTCCAAAACTGGCAGTTTGACTTTCAAACTAGCCGTTTGACTTTTCCAATTTAGGAATTAAATAAACCCTTTATTTTGGACAGCGAGAACACTTAGTACATGATGCAATCATTCCATCTTGCAATGACACATTCATGTACCCCTTCCCCCCCCCGGAGTGCCGGACATTCCGGGACCTTCTAGAATGTTCCCGATGAAAACACCGGAACCATTCCCCAACTCCGAAATGGGACTTTCCTTATATGAATCTTATTCTCCGGACCATTCCGGATCACCTCGTGATATCCCGGATCCCATCCGAGACTCCGAACAACATTCGGTCTCTTTCTCATAATACCATAACTACTCAAACAACGTCGAATCCTTAAGTGTGTCTCCCTACGGTTCGTGAATTATGCGGACATGATCGAGACACTTCTCCGAACAATAACCAATAGAGGAATCTGGAAATTCATATGGCTCCCACATATTTCTACGATTACTTTGCGATCGAATGAACCACTTACATACGATACCAATTTCCCTTTGTCTCACGATATGTTACTTATCCGAGGTCATGATCGTCGGTATCTCTGCATACCTAGTTCAACCTCGTTACTGATAAGTACTCTTTTCTCGTTCCCGTGATATGTGATCCCTTGTGACCAAGTCACATGCTTGCAAGCTAATTGGATGACATTTCACCGAGAGGGCCCAGAGAATATCTATCCGTCATGTGGATGGACAAATCCCACTCTTGATCCATGTGTTTCAACCAATACTTTCCGAACACCCAATGCCACTTTTATAGCCACCCTGTTACGGTGTGGTGTTTGATGACATCAAAGCATCCATCCAGTAAAGGCAATATGCATGATCTCATGGTCGAAGGAATTAGGTTACTATGTATCAGAAAGCATATAGCAATTGAACTATTGAAATGACTTGATCTTTATGCTACGCTTGTCTATAGGAGTATGTCCACCATATCATTCTCCTAACGATATGATCTTGTTGTTGATAACATCTCAATGTTCATGACAAAGAAACCACATCATCAATCAACCAACAAGCTAGTGAAGTATAGAGGCCATACTAGGGACTTCAAATTAAGTTTACAAATCACACAAGTATTAATGGTTTCCTTGTTAATACTATTATAGCATGAATGTAAACATTTATCATAAACACAAAGATATATAATAATAACTACATTTATTATTACCTCTAGGGCATATCTCCAACAGTCTCCCACTTGCACTAGAGTCATCTAATCTAGATTACATGGTAATATACCGAACACCCATGGCAGTTTGGTGTTGGTCATGTTTTGCCCTCGGGAGAGGTTTAGTCAACGGATCCGCCACATTCAGATCTGTGTGTACTTTGCAAATCTTTATATCCCCATCCTGGATATGTTCTCGAATAGCGTGGAAACGCAGCTTGATATGCTTCAGCTTCTTGTGTGACCTTGGTTCTTGCGCATTGGCTATGGCGCCCATGTTATCACAGTAGATAGACATTGGGTCCAGCGCACTTGGAACCACACCCAGCTCTGTAATGAACTCTTTCATCCATATCGCTTCTTGTGAAGCCTCCGAAGCAGCCATGTATTCCGATTCAGTTGAAGATCTCGCCACAACGCTTTGCTTTGCACTCCTCCAGCTAACTGCTGCACCATTCAAAATAAATACGTATCCAGATTGTGATTTAGAATCATCCGGATCGGTGTTCCAACTAGCATCGGTGTAACCATTAACAACGAGCTGTTCATCACCTCCATAAGAAAGAACCATATCCTTAGTTCTTCTCAAGTACTTAAGGATGTTTTTGACCGCTGTCCAATGATCCACTCCTGGATCACTTTGATATCTGCTAGTTAGACTAACAGCATATGCGATGTCGGGTCTAGTACATAGCATGGCATACATTAGAGATCCTATGGCTGAGGCATAGGGAGTCTTACTCATCTTTTCTCTATCTTCTGCCGATGTCGGACTTTGAGTTTTACTCAAGGTCGTATTGGGCAACATGGGCAAGAACCCTTTCTTGCTATCTTCCATTCCAAACCTCTTTAGAACTTTGTCCAAATATGTACTTTGTGACAATGATATTTGGCGTTTCGATCTATCTCTATAAATCTTTATGCCTAATATGTAAGCTGCTTCGCCAAGATCCTTCATTGAAAAACTATTATTCAAATATTCCTTGACACTATTAAGAAGGTCTACATCATTCCCAATCAACAATATGTCATCCACATACAGTATTAAGAATGCTACAGAGCTCCCACTCACTTTCTTGTAAATACAAGCTTCTCCATAAGTTTGTATAAAACCAAAACTTTTGATTACCTTATCAAAACGTTGATTCCAACTTCGGGATGCTTGCTTCAATCCATAGATGGACCGTTGAAGCTTGCATACCTTGTTAGCATCTTTAGGATCGACAAAACCTTTGGGTTGTATCATATACAACTCTTCATCAATGTCTCCATTGAGGAATGCTGTTTTGACATCCATCTGCCATATCTCATAATCATAATATGCAGCGATTGCTAACATAATCCTCACAGACTTTAGCTTCGCTACCGGTGAGAAAGTCTCATCGTAGTCAACTCCTTGAATTTGTCGAAACCCTTTTGCGACAAGTCGAGCTTTATAGACAGTAACATTACCATCAGCATCTGTTTTCTTCTTGAAAATCCATTTGTTCTCGACAGCCTTCCGGCCATCCGGTAAGTCCACCAAAGTCCATACTTGGTTTTCGTACATGGATCCAATCTCGGATTTCATGGCTTCTTGCCATTTATTGGAATCTGGGCTCATCATCGCTTCCTCATATGTCTCGGGGTTATCGGTGTTGTCCACCAACATGACATTCATAACGGAATCATACCAATCTGGAGTGGTACGAGTTCTCGTTGACCTCCGAGGCTCTGTAGTAACTTCAACCGAAGTTTCATGATCACCATCATTAGCTTCCTCTCTTATTGGTGCAGGCACCACAGGAACTTCTTCCGGTGCTGCGCTACTCGCAATTTCGAGAGAAGGTTCGACAACCTCGTCGAGTTCTACTTTCCTTCCAGTCACTTCTTTCGAGAGAAATTCCTTCTCTAGAAAGGATCCATTCTTAGCAACGAAGATTTTGCCTTCGGATCTATGATAGAAGGTATACCCAACAGTTTCCTTCGGGTATCCTATGAAGACGCATTTTTCCGCTTTGGGTTCAAGCTTGTCCGGCTGTAACTTCTTTTACATAGGCTTCGCATCCCCAAACTTTAAGGAACGACAATTTAGGTTTCTTCCCAAACCATAATTCATACGGTGTCGTTTCAACGGATTTAGACGGTGCCCTATTTAAAGTGAATGCGGCTGTTTCTAATGCATAACCCCAAAATGATAGTGGCAAATCTGTAAGTGACATCATAGAACGAACCATATCTAAGAGAGTTCGATTACGACGTTCAGACACACCATTACGCTGTGGTGTTCCCGGCGGTGTCAACTGCGAAAGTATTCCACATTTCTTCAAATGCTCGCCAAACTCGTAACTTAGATATTCACCTCCACGATCAGATCGTAGAAATTTAATCTTCTTGTTACGTTGATTCTCTACCTCACTTTGAAACTCCTTAAACTTCTCGAAAGTTTCGGACTTATGTTTCATAAAATAGATATACCCATATCTACTCAAGTCATCCGTGAAGGTAAGAACATAACGATAACCACTGCGCGATGCTACACTCATTGGACCACACACATCGGTATGTATGATTTCCAATAAGTCTGTAGCTCGCTCCATCATACCAGAAAATGGAGTCTTAGTCATTTTACCCATCAGACATGCTTCGCATCTTTCAAGTGATTCAAAATCAAGTGATTCAAGAAGTCCATCGGAATGGAGTTTCTTCATACGCTTCACTCCAATGTGACCAAGACGACAGTGCCACATATAGGTCAAATTATCGCTTGATTTCAAACGTTTAGCCTCAATGTTATTAATATGTGTATTTCTACTATCGAGATTCAATATGAATAGACCATCTATCAAAGGTGCATGTGCATAAAACATATTACTCATATAAATCGAACAACCATTATTCTCGGATTTAAACAAGTAACCGTCTCGCAATAAACAAGATCCCGATATAATGTTCATGCTCAACGCAGGCACCAAATAACAATTATTTAAGTATAAAACTAATCCCGATGGTAGATGAAGAGGTAGTGTGCCGACCGCGATCACATCAACCTTTGATCCGTTTCCCACGCGCATCGTCACCTCGTTCTTCACTAGCTTCCGTTTATTCTGCAGCTCCTGTTTCGAGTTACAAATATGAGCAACCGAACCAGTATCAAATACCCAGGCACTACTACGAGTACTAGTGAGATACACATCAATAACATGTATATCAGATATACCTTTCTTCTTGATGTTGCCGTTCTTCAAATCCGCCAAGTACCTTGGGCAATTCCGCTTCCAGTGACCTTCTCCCTTGCAGTAAAAGCACTCAGTATCAGGCTTGGGTCCAGCCTTGGTCCTCTTCGTCGGCGTGGTAACTTTCTTACCACCCTTCTTGAAGTGTCCCTTCTGCTTAGACTTGCCTTTCTTGAATTTGGTGGTCTTATTGACCATCAACACTTGGTGCTCTTTCTTGATCTCCACTTCTGCAGATTTTAACATAGCAAATAGTTCTGGCAACTCTTTGTTCATGTTCTGCATGTTGTAGTTCATCACAAAGTTCTTGTAACTTGGCGGTAGTGATTGGAGGATGCGGTAAACTCCCAAAGTATTAGGAATCACTATACCCAAACTTTGAAGTTTATTTGCGTGCCCAGACATTTTAAGCACATGCTCACTGACGGAGCTACCCTCTTCCATCTTGCAGTTAAAGAACTTTTCAGAAGCTTCATAACTTTCAATTGCCGCATGAGTCTCAAAGATTAATTTGAGATCCTCGACAATATCATATGGATCTGACTCTTCAAACCTTTTCTGAAGCTCCGATTCTAAACCATACAAGATAGCACACTGAACTATGGAGTACTGATTCTTCCGAGCGAGGTAAACATTCTTTACTTCATCGGTAGCATCAGCTGCAGGTGGGTCACCTAGCGGTGCATCCAGCACATAGGTCAAATTACCAGCTGTGAGGACAATCCTCAAATTGCGGAACCAATCCGCGAAGTTGCTTCCATTGTTTTTCAACTTTTCTTTCTCTAGGAACGCATTAAAATTGATGGTAGGGGCTGCCATTGATCTACAACATATTTGCAATAGTTTAGACTAAGTTTATGACAAATTGAGTTCAAATTAATTAATGAAATTAAACTAGGTGAACTCCCACTCAAAACAACATCCCTCACATTGTTTTAGTGATCACACGAACCAAATCCACTACATCAACACCGATCATCACGAGAGCTGATATAGTTTTAATGGCGAACAATCATCATGTTCATCATATCTACTATATGATTCATGCTTTGCCTTTCGGCGATCCGTGTTCCTGAGGCCATGTCTGTACATGCTAGGCTCGTCAAGATCAAACCTTAGCTTCCGCATAAGCAAATCTGGCTTGCTTACGTTGTAGTCACCCGCGGAATCAAAGACACCCGATCATCACGTGGTGCTTCGAAGCAGCAAGCTTTGGCAACGGTGCATACTAAGGGTGAACACTTTTAGAACTTGAAATTTATGTGCATGAGGGATCATCTTATAATGCTACCGTCGTCTACTAAGCAATACAAGATGCATAAAGGATTAACATCACATGCAATTCATAATATGTGATATGATATGGCCTTTCTTCTTTGTGCTTCCGATCTCCATCTTCAAGCACGAACATGATCTCCATCATCACCGGCATAGCATCAAGGTCAATGACGCTTCTTCATGGTTGTCGTCCGCCAACTTCAACTATTACAACTATTTTGAATAGACACGCAGGCCTTAACAGAAATTAAAGACAACCATATGGCTCCTGCCGGTTGCCAACTTACAATAAGGATCATTGCATACATCAAATATAATCACAATCATGGCCATATCACATCACTGCACACCCCTGCAAAACAAAGTTAGACGCTTCTACTTTCTTTGCATATTTTACGTGGTTTGGGGCTTTCCATAAGTGTCGTTCTAACTTACGAACAAGAACCACAACATTGATACTAGCATTGTTGATCACCCGTTGTAAATTGGATCTTTACTATGCTAGGAGAAACAGGCACCCGCAAAGCCACTTATGCAAAACGAGTTGCATGTCAAGCGTGGAGCAAGTCTCATGAACGATGTCATGTAAGGTTAGCCCGGGCCGCTTCATCCCAACATACCGCAAGATGCAAAGTACACAAAAGGCAATCTACAATAAAAGCATCAACGCCCACAATGACCATTGTGTTCTACTCGTGCAACAGATCTACATATAGACACGGCTCTGATACCACTGTAGGGGTTCGTAGCATGGAAAACAAAAATTTTCTATCGCATACAAACAAACAAGCCAAGATCTATCTACTAGATTGTAGCAACGAGTCGATGGAATAACTCACCCTCGAAGATTCCAAAGTGTTTAACGAGAGCAGATTCTCGTGGGTGATGTAGTCGTACTCTTTCCGATCTCAAGATCGCGTAGACGATCCTTCCGGCGCCGCGTTCCCGCAGCGCTCCCGCAGTCGGTCACACGTTCGGTACTCGACGAAGACCTTCCTCTCCCTTGTTCCAGCAGGCAGCGGAGGTTGTAGCACTCTCCTCGCGATTCCGGCAGCACAACGGCGTGGTACCGGAGGTAGAGGGGAGATCCCGCAGGGCTTCGCCTTAAGCCGGTGCGAGTATGGTGGAGCTTATGAGAGAGGCTATTAGTGGTCTAGTAATTAGACACACCAATTAGAGGGCTCTAAACCAATTAGAAGGCTCTAAACCGAAACAGCTCTAAACCGGGGTCTAGGTCTAGTTTCTAGTTTAGAGGATAGGAACTTGTGTGTCTTGGGAGGGGAGCCCTGCCCCTCCCTTTATAGGTGGGAGGGCTGGCGCGCTAGGGGAGGGAGGGAGTCCCTCCCCAACTCGGCCTAGGGCTGGCCGCCGGCTTGGGGACTCCTTCCCCAAGTCGGTCTCCTCTTCTCCTCCTCTTCCCACTTTCCAAAACTGGCAGTTTGACTTTCAAACTAGCCGTTTGACTTTTCCAATTTAGGAATTAAATAAACCCTTTATTTTGGACAGCGAGAACACTTAGTACATGATGCAATCATTCCATCTTGCAATGACACATTCATGTACCCCTTCCCCCCCCGGAGTGCCGGACATTCCGGGACCTTCTAGAATGTTCCCGATGAAAACACCGGAACCATTCCCCAACTCCGAAATGGGACTTTCCTTATATGAATCTTATTCTCCGGACCATTCCGGATCACCTCGTGATATCCCGGATCCCATCCGAGACTCCGAACAACATTCGGTCTCTTTCTCATAATACCATAACTACTCAAACAACGTCGAATCCTTAAGTGTGTCTCCCTACGGTTCGTGAATTATGCGGACATGATCGAGACACTTCTCCGAACAATAACCAATAGAGGAATCTGGAAATTCATATGGCTCCCACATATTTCTACGATTACTTTGCGATCGAATGAACCACTTACATACGATACCAATTTCCCTTTGTCTCACGATATGTTACTTATCCGAGGTCATGATCGTCGGTATCTCTGCATACCTAGTTCAACCTCGTTACTGATAAGTACTCTTTTCTCGTTCCCGTGATATGTGATCCCTTGTGACCAAGTCACATGCTTGCAAGCTAATTGGATGACATTTCACCGAGAGGGCCCAGAGAATATCTATCCGTCATGTGGATGGACAAATCCCACTCTTGATCCATGTGTTTCAACCAATACTTTCCGAACACCCAATGCCACTTTTATAGCCACCCTGTTACGGTGTGGTGTTTGATGACATCAAAGCATCCATCCAGTAAAGGCAATATGCATGATCTCATGGTCGAAGGAATTAGGTTACTATGTATCAGAAAGCATATAGCAATTGAACTATTGAAATGACTTGATCTTTATGCTACGCTTGTCTATAGGAGTATGTCCACCATATCATTCTCCTAACGATATGATCTTGTTGTTGATAACATCTCAATGTTCATGACAAAGAAACCACATCATCAATCAACCAACAAGCTAGTGAAGTATAGAGGCCATACTAGGGACTTCAAATTAAGTTTACAAATCACACAAGTATTAATGGTTTCCTTGTTAATACTATTATAGCATGAATGTAAACATTTATCATAAACACAAAGATATATAATAATAACTACATTTATTATTACCTCTAGGGCATATCTCCAACAGTCTCCCACTTGCACTAGAGTCATCTAATCTAGATTACATGGTAATATACCGAACACCCATGGCAGTTTGGTGTTGGTCATGTTTTGCCCTCGGGAGAGGTTTAGTCAACGGATCCGCCACATTCAGATCTGTGTGTACTTTGCAAATCTTTATATCCCCATCCTGGATATGTTCTCGAATAGCGTGGAAACGCAGCTTGATATGCTTCAGCTTCTTGTGTGACCTTGGTTCTTGCGCATTGGCTATGGCGCCCATGTTATCACAGTAGATAGACATTGGGTCCAGCGCACTTGGAACCACACCCAGCTCTGTAATGAACTCTTTCATCCATATCGCTTCTTGTGAAGCCTCCGAAGCAGCCATGTATTCCGATTCAGTTGAAGATCTCGCCACAACGCTTTGCTTTGCACTCCTCCAGCTAACTGCTGCACCATTCAAAATAAATACGTATCCAGATTGTGATTTAGAATCATCCGGATCGGTGTTCCAACTAGCATCGGTGTAACCATTAACAACGAGCTGTTCATCACCTCCATAAGAAAGAACCATATCCTTAGTTCTTCTCAAGTACTTAAGGATGTTTTTGACCGCTGTCCAATGATCCACTCCTGGATCACTTTGATATCTGCTAGTTAGACTAACAGCATATGCGATGTCGGGTCTAGTACATAGCATGGCATACATTAGAGATCCTATGGCTGAGGCATAGGGAGTCTTACTCATCTTTTCTCTATCTTCTGCCGATGTCGGACTTTGAGTTTTACTCAAGGTCGTATTGGGCAACATGGGCAAGAACCCTTTCTTGCTATCTTCCATTCCAAACCTCTTTAGAACTTTGTCCAAATATGTACTTTGTGACAATGATATTTGGCGTTTCGATCTATCTCTATAAATCTTTATGCCTAATATGTAAGCTGCTTCGCCAAGATCCTTCATTGAAAAACTATTATTCAAATATTCCTTGACACTATTAAGAAGGTCTACATCATTCCCAATCAACAATATGTCATCCACATACAGTATTAAGAATGCTACAGAGCTCCCACTCACTTTCTTGTAAATACAAGCTTCTCCATAAGTTTGTATAAAACCAAAACTTTTGATTACCTTATCAAAACGTTGATTCCAACTTCGGGATGCTTGCTTCAATCCATAGATGGACCGTTGAAGCTTGCATACCTTGTTAGCATCTTTAGGATCGACAAAACCTTTGGGTTGTATCATATACAACTCTTCATCAATGTCTCCATTGAGGAATGCTGTTTTGACATCCATCTGCCATATCTCATAATCATAATATGCAGCGATTGCTAACATAATCCTCACAGACTTTAGCTTCGCTACCGGTGAGAAAGTCTCATCGTAGTCAACTCCTTGAATTTGTCGAAACCCTTTTGCGACAAGTCGAGCTTTTATAGACAGTAACATTACCATCAGCATCTGTTTTCTTCTTGAAAATCCATTTGTTCTCGACAGCCTTCCGGCCATCCGGTAAGTCCACCAAAGTCCATACTTGGTTTTCGTACATGGATCCAATCTCGGATTTCATGGCTTCTTGCCATTTATTGGAATCTGGGCTCATCATCGCTTCCTCATATGTCTCGGGGTTATCGGTGTTGTCCACCAACATGACATTCATAACGGAATCATACCAATCTGGAGTGGTACGAGTTCTCGTTGACCTCCGAGGCTCTGTAGTAACTTCAACCGAAGTTTCATGATCACCATCATTAGCTTCCTCTCTTATTGGTGCAGGCACCACAGGAACTTCTTCCGGTGCTGCGCTACTCGCAATTTCGAGAGAAGGTTCGACAACCTCGTCGAGTTCTACTTTCCTTCCAGTCACTTCTTTCGAGAGAAATTCCTTCTCTAGAAAGGATCCATTCTTAGCAACGAAGATTTTGCCTTCGGATCTATGATAGAAGGTATACCCAACAGTTTCCTTCGGGTATCCTATGAAGACGCATTTTTCCGCTTTGGGTTCAAGCTTGTCCGGCTGTAACTTCTTTACATAGGCTTCGCATCCCCAAACTTTAAGGAACGACAATTTAGGTTTCTTCCCAAACCATAATTCATACGGTGTCGTTTCAACGGATTTAGACGGTGCCCTATTTAAAGTGAATGCGGCTGTTTCTAATGCATAACCCCAAAATGATAGTGGCAAATCTGTAAGTGACATCATAGAACGAACCATATCTAAGAGAGTTCGATTACGACGTTCAGACACACCATTACGCTGTGGTGTTCCCGGCGGTGTCAACTGCGAAAGTATTCCACATTTCTTCAAATGCTCGCCAAACTCGTAACTTAGATATTCACCTCCACGATCAGATCGTAGAAATTTAATCTTCTTGTTACGTTGATTCTCTACCTCACTTTGAAACTCCTTAAACTTCTCGAAAGTTTCGGACTTATGTTTCATAAAATAGATATACCCATATCTACTCAAGTCATCCGTGAAGGTAAGAACATAACGATAACCACTGCGCGATGCTACACTCATTGGACCACACACATCGGTATGTATGATTTCCAATAAGTCTGTAGCTCGCTCCATCATACCAGAAAATGGAGTCTTAGTCATTTTACCCATCAGACATGCTTCGCATCTTTCAAGTGATTCAAAATCAAGTGATTCAAGAAGTCCATCGGAATGGAGTTTCTTCATACGCTTCACTCCAATGTGACCAAGACGACAGTGCCACATATAGGTCAAATTATCGCTTGATTTCAAACGTTTAGCCTCAATGTTATTAATATGTGTATTTCTACTATCGAGATTCAATATGAATAGACCATCTATCAAAGGTGCATGTGCATAAAACATATTACTCATATAAATCGAACAACCATTATTCTCGGATTTAAACAAGTAACCGTCTCGCAATAAACAAGATCCCGATATAATGTTCATGCTCAACGCAGGCACCAAATAACAATTATTTAAGTATAAAACTAATCCCGATGGTAGATGAAGAGGTAGTGTGCCGACCGCGATCACATCAACCTTTGATCCGTTTCCCACGCGCATCGTCACCTCGTTCTTCACTAGCTTCCGTTTATTCTGCAGCTCCTGTTTCGAGTTACAAATATGAGCAACCGAACCAGTATCAAATATCCAGGCACTACTACGAGTACTAGTGAGATACACATCAATAACATGTATATCAGATATACCTTTCTTCTTGATGTTGCCGTTCTTCAAATCCGCCAAGTACCTTGGGCAATTCCGCTTCCAGTGACCTTCTCCCTTGCAGTAAAAGCACTCAGTATCAGGCTTGGGTCCAGCCTTGGTCCTCTTCGTCGGCGTGGTAACTTTCTTACCACCCTTCTTGAAGTGTCCCTTCTGCTTAGACTTGCCTTTCTTGAATTTGGTGGTCTTATTGACCATCAACACTTGGTGCTCTTTCTTGATCTCCACTTCTGCAGATTTTAACATAGCAAATAGTTCTGGCAACTCTTTGTTCATGTTCTGCATGTTGTAGTTCATCACAAAGTTCTTGTAACTTGGTGGTAGTGATTGGAGGATGCGGTAAACTCCCAAAGTATTAGGAATCACTATACCCAAACTTTGAAGTTTATTTGCGTGCCCAGACATTTTAAGCACATGCTCACTGACGGAGCTACCCTCTTCCATCTTGCAGTTAAAGAACTTTTCAGAAGCTTCATAACTTTCAATTGCCGCATGAGTCTCAAAGATTAATTTGAGATCCTCGACAATATCATATGGATCTGACTCTTCAAACCTTTTCTGAAGCTCCGATTCTAAACCATACAAGATAGCACACTGAACTATGGAGTACTGATTCTTCCGAGCGAGGTAAACATTCTTTACTTCATCGGTAGCATCAGCTGCAGGTGGGTCACCTAGCGGTGCATCCAGCACATAGGTCAAATTACCAGCTGTGAGGACAATCCTCAAATTGCGGAACCAATCCGCGAAGTTGCTTCCATTGTTTTTCAACTTTTCTTTCTCTAGGAACGCATTAAAATTGATGGTAGGGGCTGCCATTGATCTACAACATATTTGCAATAGTTTAGACTAAGTTTATGACAAATTGAGTTCAAATTAATTAATGAAATTAAACTAGGTGAACTCCCACTCAAAACAACATCCCTCACATTGTTTTAGTGATCACACGAACCAAATCCACTACATCAACACCGATCATCACGAGAGCTGATATAGTTTTAATGGCGAACAATCATCATGTTCATCATATCTACTATATGATTCATGCTTTGCCTTTCGGCGATCCGTGTTCCTGAGGCCATGTCTGTACATGCTAGGCTCGTCAAGATCAAACCTTAGCTTCCGCATAAGCAAATCTGGCTTGCTTACGTTGTAGTCACCCGCGGAATCAAAGACACCCGATCATCACGTGGTGCTTCGAAGCAGCAAGCTTTGGCAACGGTGCATACTAAGGGTGAACACTTTTAGAACTTGAAATTTATGTGCATGAGGGATCATCTTATAATGCTACCGTCGTCTACTAAGCAATACAAGATGCATAAAGGATTAACATCACATGCAATTCATAATATGTGATATGATATGGCCTTTCTTCTTTGTGCTTCCGATCTCCATCTTCAAGCACGAACATGATCTCCATCATCACCGGCATAGCATCAAGGTCAATGACGCTTCTTCATGGTTGTCGTCCGCCAACTTCAACTATTACAACTATTTTGAATAGACACGCAGGCCTTAACAGAAATTAAAGACAACCATATGGCTCCTGCCGGTTGCCAACTTACAATAAGGATCATTGCATACATCAAATATAATCACAATCATGGCCATATCACATCACTGCACACCCCTGCAAAACAAAGTTAGACGCTTCTACTTTCTTTGCATATTTTACGTGGTTTGGGGCTTTCCATAAGTGTCGTTCTAACTTACGAACAAGAACCACAACATTGATACTAGCATTGTTGATCACCCGTTGTAAATTGGATCTTTACTATGCTAGGAGAAACAGGCACCCGCAAAGCCACTTATGCAAAACGAGTTGCATGTCAAGCGTGGAGCAAGTCTCATGAACGATGTCATGTAAGGTTAGCCCGGGCCGCTTCATCCCAACATACCGCAAGATGCAAAGTACACAAAAAGCAATCTACAATAAAAGCATCAACGCCCACAATGACCATTGTGTTCTACTCGTGCAACAGATCTACATATAGACACGGCTCTGATACCACTGTAGGGGTTCGTAGCATGGAAAACAAAAATTTTCTATCGCATACAAACAAACAAGCCAAGATCTATCTACTAGATTGTAGCAACGAGTCGATGGAATAACTCACCCTCGAAGATTCCAAAGTGTTTAACGAGAGCAGATTCTCGTGGGTGATGTAGTCGTACTCTTTCCGATCTCAAGATCGCGTAGACGATCCTTCCGGCGCCGCGTTCCCGCAGCGCTCCCGCAGTCGGTCACACGTTCGGTACTCGACGAAGACCTTCCTCTCCCTTGTTCCAGCAGGCAGCGGAGGTTGTAGCACTCTCCTCGCGATTCCGGCAGCACAACGGCGTGGTACCGGAGGTAGAGGGGAGATCCCGCAGGGCTTCGCCTTAAGCCGGTGCGAGTATGGTGGAGCTTATGAGAGAGGCTATTAGTGGTCTAGTAATTAGACACACCAATTAGAGGGCTCTAAACCAATTAGAAGGCTCTAAACCGAAACAGCTCTAAACCGGGGTCTAGGTCTAGTTTCTAGTTTAGAGGATAGGAACTTGTGTGTCTTGGGAGGGGAGCCCTGCCCCTCCCTTTATAGGTGGGAGGGCTGGCGCGCTAGGGGAGGGAGGGAGTCCCTCCCCAACTCGGCCTAGGGCTGGCCGCCGGCTTGGGGACTCCTTCCCCAAGTCGGTCTCCTCTTCTCCTCCTCTTCCCACTTTCCAAAACTGGCAGTTTGACTTTCAAACTAGCCGTTTGACTTTTCCAATTTAGGAATTAAATAAACCCTTTATTTTGGACAGCGAGAACACTTAGTACATGATGCAATCATTCCATCTTGCAATGACACATTCATGTACCCCTTCCCCCCCCGGAGTGCCGGACATTCCGGGACCTTCTAGAATGTTCCCGATGAAAACACCGGAACCATTCCCCAACTCCGAAATGGGACTTTCCTTATATGAATCTTATTCTCCGGACCATTCCGGATCACCTCGTGATATCCCGGATCCCATCCGAGACTCCGAACAACATTCGGTCTCTTTCTCATAATACCATAACTACTCAAACAACGTCGAATCCTTAAGTGTGTCTCCCTACGGTTCGTGAATTATGCGGACATGATCGAGACACTTCTCCGAACAATAACCAATAGAGGAATCTGGAAATTCATATGGCTCCCACATATTTCTACGATTACTTTGCGATCGAATGAACCACTTACATACGATACCAATTTCCCTTTGTCTCACGATATGTTACTTATCCGAGGTCATGATCGTCGGTATCTCTGCATACCTAGTTCAACCTCGTTACTGATAAGTACTCTTTTCTCGTTCCCGTGATATGTGATCCCTTGTGACCAAGTCACATGCTTGCAAGCTAATTGGATGACATTTCACCGAGAGGGCCCAGAGAATATCTATCCGTCATGTGGATGGACAAATCCCACTCTTGATCCATGTGTTTCAACCAATACTTTCCGAACACCCAATGCCACTTTTATAGCCACCCTGTTACGGTGTGGTGTTTGATGACATCAAAGCATCCATCCAGTAAAGGCAATATGCATGATCTCATGGTCGAAGGAATTAGGTTACTATGTATCAGAAAGCATATAGCAATTGAACTATTGAAATGACTTGATCTTTATGCTACGCTTGTCTATAGGAGTATGTCCACCATATCATTCTCCTAACGATATGATCTTGTTGTTGATAACATCTCAATGTTCATGACAAAGAAACCACATCATCAATCAACCAACAAGCTAGTGAAGTATAGAGGCCATACTAGGGACTTCAAATTAAGTTTACAAATCACACAAGTATTAATGGTTTCCTTGTTAATACTATTATAGCATGAATGTAAACATTTATCATAAACACAAAGATATATAATAATAACTACATTTATTATTACCTCTAGGGCATATCTCCAACAGTCTCCCACTTGCACTAGAGTCATCTAATCTAGATTACATGGTAATATACCGAACACCCATGGCAGTTTGGTGTTGGTCATGTTTTGCCCTCGGGAGAGGTTTAGTCAACGGATCCGCCACATTCAGATCTGTGTGTACTTTGCAAATCTTTATATCCCCATCCTGGATATGTTCTCGAATAGCGTGGAAACGCAGCTTGATATGCTTCAGCTTCTTGTGTGACCTTGGTTCTTGCGCATTGGCTATGGCGCCCATGTTATCACAGTAGATAGACATTGGGTCCAGCGCACTTGGAACCACACCCAGCTCTGTAATGAACTCTTTCATCCATATCGCTTCTTGTGAAGCCTCCGAAGCAGCCATGTATTCCGATTCAGTTGAAGATCTCGCCACAACGCTTTGCTTTGCACTCCTCCAGCTAACTGCTGCACCATTCAAAATAAATACGTATCCAGATTGTGATTTAGAATCATCCGGATCGGTGTTCCAACTAGCATCGGTGTAACCATTAACAACGAGCTGTTCATCACCTCCATAAGAAAGAACCATATCCTTAGTTCTTCTCAAGTACTTAAGGATGTTTTTGACCGCTGTCCAATGATCCACTCCTGGATCACTTTGATATCTGCTAGTTAGACTAACAGCATATGCGATGTCGGGTCTAGTACATAGCATGGCATACATTAGAGATCCTATGGCTGAGGCATAGGGAGTCTTACTCATCTTTTCTCTATCTTCTGCCGATGTCGGACTTTGAGTTTTACTCAAGGTCGTATTGGGCAACATGGGCAAGAACCCTTTCTTGCTATCTTCCATTCCAAACCTCTTTAGAACTTTGTCCAAATATGTACTTTGTGACAATGATATTTGGCGTTTCGATCTATCTCTATAAATCTTTATGCCTAATATGTAAGCTGCTTCGCCAAGATCCTTCATTGAAAAACTATTATTCAAATATTCCTTGACACTATTAAGAAGGTCTACATCATTCCCAATCAACAATATGTCATCCACATACAGTATTAAGAATGCTACAGAGCTCCCACTCACTTTCTTGTAAATACAAGCTTCTCCATAAGTTTGTATAAAACCAAAACTTTTGATTACCTTATCAAAACGTTGATTCCAACTTCGGGATGCTTGCTTCAATCCATAGATGGACCGTTGAAGCTTGCATACCTTGTTAGCATCTTTAGGATCGACAAAACCTTTGGGTTGTATCATATACAACTCTTCATCAATGTCTCCATTGAGGAATGCTGTTTTGACATCCATCTGCCATATCTCATAATCATAATATGCAGCGATTGCTAACATAATCCTCACAGACTTTAGCTTCGCTACCGGTGAGAAAGTCTCATCGTAGTCAACTCCTTGAATTTGTCGAAACCCTTTTGCGACAAGTCGAGCTTTTATAGACAGTAACATTACCATCAGCATCTGTTTTCTTCTTGAAAATCCATTTGTTCTCGACAGCCTTCCGGCCATCCGGTAAGTCCACCAAAGTCCATACTTGGTTTTCGTACATGGATCCAATCTCGGATTTCATGGCTTCTTGCCATTTATTGGAATCTGGGCTCATCATCGCTTCCTCATATGTCTCGGGGTTATCGGTGTTGTCCACCAACATGACATTCATAACGGAATCATACCAATCTGGAGTGGTACGAGTTCTCGTTGACCTCCGAGGCTCTGTAGTAACTTCAACCGAAGTTTCATGATCACCATCATTAGCTTCCTCTCTTATTGGTGCAGGCACCACAGGAACTTCTTCCGGTGCTGCGCTACTCGCAATTTCGAGAGAAGGTTCGACAACCTCGTCGAGTTCTACTTTCCTTCCAGTCACTTCTTTCGAGAGAAATTCCTTCTCTAGAAAGGATCCATTCTTAGCAACGAAGATTTTGCCTTCGGATCTATGATAGAAGGTATACCCAACAGTTTCCTTCGGGTATCCTATGAAGACGCATTTTTCCGCTTTGGGTTCAAGCTTGTCCGGCTGTAACTTCTTTACATAGGCTTCGCATCCCCAAACTTTAAGGAACGACAATTTAGGTTTCTTCCCAAACCATAATTCATACGGTGTCGTTTCAACGGATTTAGACGGTGCCCTATTTAAAGTGAATGCGGCTGTTTCTAATGCATAACCCCAAAATGATAGTGGCAAATCTGTAAGTGACATCATAGAACGAACCATATCTAAGAGAGTTCGATTACGACGTTCAGACACACCATTACGCTGTGGTGTTCCCGGCGGTGTCAACTGCGAAAGTATTCCACATTTCTTCAAATGCTCGCCAAACTCGTAACTTAGATATTCACCTCCACGATCAGATCGTAGAAATTTAATCTTCTTGTTACGTTGATTCTCTACCTCACTTTGAAACTCCTTAAACTTCTCGAAAGTTTCGGACTTATGTTTCATAAAATAGATATACCCATATCTACTCAAGTCATCCGTGAAGGTAAGAACATAACGATAACCACTGCGCGATGCTACACTCATTGGACCACACACATCGGTATGTATGATTTCCAATAAGTCTGTAGCTCGCTCCATCATACCAGAAAATGGAGTCTTAGTCATTTTACCCATCAGACATGCTTCGCATCTTTCAAGTGATTCAAAATCAAGTGATTCAAGAAGTCCATCGGAATGGAGTTTCTTCATACGCTTCACTCCAATGTGACCAAGACGACAGTGCCACATATAGGTCAAATTATCGCTTGATTTCAAACGTTTAGCCTCAATGTTATTAATATGTGTATTTCTACTATCGAGATTCAATATGAATAGACCATCTATCAAAGGTGCATGTGCATAAAACATATTACTCATATAAATCGAACAACCATTATTCTCGGATTTAAACAAGTAACCGTCTCGCAATAAACAAGATCCCGATATAATGTTCATGCTCAACGCAGGCACCAAATAACAATTATTTAAGTATAAAACTAATCCCGATGGTAGATGAAGAGGTAGTGTGCCGACCGCGATCACATCAACCTTTGATCCGTTTCCCACGCGCATCGTCACCTCGTTCTTCACTAGCTTCCGTTTATTCTGCAGCTCCTGTTTCGAGTTACAAATATGAGCAACCGAACCAGTATCAAATACCCAGGCACTACTACGAGTACTAGTGAGATACACATCAATAACATGTATATCAGATATACCTTTCTTCTTGATGTTGCCGTTCTTCAAATCCGCCAAGTACCTTGGGCAATTCCGCTTCCAGTGACCTTCTCCCTTGCAGTAAAAGCACTCAGTATCAGGCTTGGGTCCAGCCTTGGTCCTCTTCGTCGGCGTGGTAACTTTCTTACCACCCTTCTTGAAGTGTCCCTTCTGCTTAGACTTGCCTTTCTTGAATTTGGTGGTCTTATTGACCATCAACACTTGGTGCTCTTTCTTGATCTCCACTTCTGCAGATTTTAACATAGCAAATAGTTCTGGCAACTCTTTGTTCATGTTCTGCATGTTGTAGTTCATCACAAAGTTCTTGTAACTTGGTGGTAGTGATTGGAGGATGCGGTAAACTCCCAAAGTATTAGGAATCACTATACCCAAACTTTGAAGTTTATTTGCGTGCCCAGACATTTTAAGCACATGCTCACTGACGGAGCTACCCTCTTCCATCTTGCAGTTAAAGAACTTTTCAGAAGCTTCATAACTTTCAATTGCCGCATGAGTCTCAAAGATTAATTTGAGATCCTCGACAATATCATATGGATCTGACTCTTCAAACCTTTTCTGAAGCTCCGATTCTAAACCATACAAGATAGCACACTGAACTATGGAGTACTGATTCTTCCGAGCGAGGTAAACATTCTTTACTTCATCGGTAGCATCAGCTGCAGGTGGGTCACCTAGCGGTGCATCCAGCACATAGGTCAAATTACCAGCTGTGAGGACAATCCTCAAATTGCGGAACCAATCCGCGAAGTTGCTTCCATTGTTTTTCAACTTTTCTTTCTCTAGGAACGCATTAAAATTGATGGTAGGGGCTGCCATTGATCTACAACATATTTGCAATAGTTTAGACTAAGTTTATGACAAATTGAGTTCAAATTAATTAATGAAATTAAACTAGGTGAACTCCCACTCAAAACAACATCCCTCACATTGTTTTAGTGATCACACGAACCAAATCCACTACATCAACACCGATCATCACGAGAGCTGATATAGTTTTAATGGCGAACAATCATCATGTTCATCATATCTACTATATGATTCATGCTTTGCCTTTCGGCGATCCGTGTTCCTGAGGCCATGTCTGTACATGCTAGGCTCGTCAAGATCAAACCTTAGCTTCCGCATAAGCAAATCTGGCTTGCTTACGTTGTAGTCACCCGCGGAATCAAAGACACCCGATCATCACGTGGTGCTTCGAAGCAGCAAGCTTTGGCAACGGTGCATACTAAGGGTGAACACTTTTAGAACTTGAAATTTATGTGCATGAGGGATCATCTTATAATGCTACCGTCGTCTACTAAGCAATACAAGATGCATAAAGGATTAACATCACATGCAATTCATAATATGTGATATGATATGGCCTTTCTTCTTTGTGCTTCCGATCTCCATCTTCAAGCACGAACATGATCTCCATCATCACCGGCATAGCATCAAGGTCAATGACGCTTCTTCATGGTTGTCGTCCGCCAACTTCAACTATTACAACTATTTTGAATAGACACGCAGGCCTTAACAGAAATTAAAGACAACCATATGGCTCCTGCCGGTTGCCAACTTACAATAAGGATCATTGCATACATCAAATATAATCACAATCATGGCCATATCACATCACTGCACACCCCTGCAAAACAAAGTTAGACGCTTCTACTTTCTTTGCATATTTTACGTGGTTTGGGGCTTTCCATAAGTGTCGTTCTAACTTACGAACAAGAACCACAACATTGATACTAGCATTGTTGATCACCCGTTGTAAATTGGATCTTTACTATGCTAGGAGAAACAGGCACCCGCAAAGCCACTTATGCAAAACGAGTTGCATGTCAAGCGTGGAGCAAGTCTCATGAACGATGTCATGTAAGGTTAGCCCGGGCCGCTTCATCCCAACATACCGCAAGATGCAAAGTACACAAAAAGCAATCTACAATAAAAGCATCAACGCCCACAATGACCATTGTGTTCTACTCGTGCAACAGATCTACATATAGACACGGCTCTGATACCACTGTAGGGGTTCGTAGCATGGAAAACAAAAATTTTCTATCGCATACAAACAAACAAGCCAAGATCTATCTACTAGATTGTAGCAACGAGTCGATGGAATAACTCACCCTCGAAGATTCCAAAGTGTTTAACGAGAGCAGATTCTCGTGGGTGATGTAGTCGTACTCTTTCCGATCTCAAGATCGCGTAGACGATCCTTCCGGCGCCGCGTTCCCGCAGCGCTCCCGCAGTCGGTCACACGTTCGGTACTCGACGAAGACCTTCCTCTCCCTTGTTCCAGCAGGCAACGGAGGTTGTAGCACTCTCCTCGCGATTCCGGCAGCACAACGGCGTGGTACCGGAGGTAGAGGGGAGATCCCGCAGGGCTTCGCCTTAAGCCGGTGCGAGTATGGTGGAGCTTATGAGAGAGGCTATTAGTGGTCTAGTAATTAGACACACCAATTAGAGGGCTCTAAACCAATTAGAAGGCTCTAAACCGAAACAGCTCTAAACCGGGGTCTAGGTCTAGTTTCTAGTTTAGAGGATAGGAACTTGTGTGTCTTGGGAGGGGAGCCCTGCCCCTCCCTTTATAGGTGGGAGGGCTGGCGCGCTAGGGGAGGGAGGGAGTCCCTCCCCAACTCGGCCTAGGGCTGGCCGCCGGCTTGGGGACTCCTTCCCCAAGTCGGTCTCCTCTTCTCCTCCTCTTCCCACTTTCCAAAACTGGCAGTTTGACTTTCAAACTAGCCGTTTGACTTTTCCAATTTAGGAATTAAATAAACCCTTTATTTTGGACAGCGAGAACACTTAGTACATGATGCAATCATTCCATCTTGCAATGACACATTCATGTACCCCTTCCCCCCCCGGAGTGCCGGACATTCCGGGACCTTCTAGAATGTTCCCGATGAAAACACCGGAACCATTCCCCAACTCCGAAATGGGACTTTCCTTATATGAATCTTATTCTCCGGACCATTCCGGATCACCTCGTGATATCCCGGATCCCATCCGAGACTCCGAACAACATTCGGTCTCTTTCTCATAATACCATAACTACTCAAACAACGTCGAATCCTTAAGTGTGTCTCCCTACGGTTCGTGAATTATGCGGACATGATCGAGACACTTCTCCGAACAATAACCAATAGAGGAATCTGGAAATTCATATGGCTCCCACATATTTCTACGATTACTTTGCGATCGAATGAACCACTTACATACGATACCAATTTCCCTTTGTCTCACGATATGTTACTTATCCGAGGTCATGATCGTCGGTATCTCTGCATACCTAGTTCAACCTCGTTACTGATAAGTACTCTTTTCTCGTTCCCGTGATATGTGATCCCTTGTGACCAAGTCACATGCTTGCAAGCTAATTGGATGACATTTCACCGAGAGGGCCCAGAGAATATCTATCCGTCATGTGGATGGACAAATCCCACTCTTGATCCATGTGTTTCAACCAATACTTTCCGAACACCCAATGCCACTTTTATAGCCACCCTGTTACGGTGTGGTGTTTGATGACATCAAAGCATCCATCCAGTAAAGGCAATATGCATGATCTCATGGTCGAAGGAATTAGGTTACTATGTATCAGAAAGCATATAGCAATTGAACTATTGAAATGACTTGATCTTTATGCTACGCTTGTCTATAGGAGTATGTCCACCATATCATTCTCCTAACGATATGATCTTGTTGTTGATAACATCTCAATGTTCATGACAAAGAAACCACATCATCAATCAACCAACAAGCTAGTGAAGTATAGAGGCCATACTAGGGACTTCAAATTAAGTTTACAAATCACACAAGTATTAATGGTTTCCTTGTTAATACTATTATAGCATGAATGTAAACATTTATCATAAACACAAAGATATATAATAATAACTACATTTATTATTACCTCTAGGGCATATCTCCAACAGTCATCACCATCCACATCGATGAGAAAGAAGCTATGCGCTCCCTCGAGCATGCCTACAAGATGGCATCCACTGCATTCCTAGAGGACGTGGATTCCCTTGACTACATTGGGGGCACCGCAAGGAAGAAGCAGATGATGGCTCACGAGAATGCCCTGGCGAAAAGGGCGGTCGCAACCTTGTACCCACCCAACAAAGATTAGGCCTCCCCTAGCGTCCACGATCATGGAAGGAGGTCGGCTCCAGCCCAGCACGCAGGTGGCGAGGAGCTGGGGGCTCTCGACTTCCCCGTGGACTACACCCAGCGTGCGAGCAACATCAACCGCCTCCCCAAGAACGCCTGATGGGCATGAACCTGGGGCCTACGTCAGGCGCTCAGGAGGTGGACAAGCCTCTTCGAGCAGCATGACAGACTACCCCGCTTTTTTAAAGGTGAATCCTAACTCTTATCCTCTACAGCCTTATACTTGTAAGACCCCGTGTAGATCAGAGCGGCATTGTAATAAGCTTGGACCTCCCTGGTTGTTTTTTTGGATCTTGCGCCTTGCGCCAACTTTGCCATTCGCCCTTTCTTTCACTAGGAAAATATTTTGGTCGTGCGTTACGGAAGTTCTCCTACATATGTGATGCGAGCGGGGGGCTAGGCACGGTGCTCATCGCCGGGCCACTCCCCATCAACGCCAAGGCCTAAAATGTCGAGCTCTGATCTTGCGGACGAGCTCTTGTGATAAGTCACCTCACCCATGGTTCTTAGTGCTTGAAACACTCACGCAACATATACACGAAAACTGAGTGATGCACACCATTTCATGCTATACCTGCGGTCTCCTCCTCGAGGATCCTACATGATAAGCATTTGCCCTACGGCTCTCTCCTCGAGAGGCTTACGGGCAACTCGTGAGGGTACTCCCCTCCAGCAACCGCCAATTCATGCTAGACCTATAGTCTCCTCCTCGAGGAGCCTACATGATAAGCATTTGCTCTACGGCTCTCTCCTCGAGAGGCTTACGGGGCGGCTCGTGAGGGTACTCCCCTCCAGTGGCCACCATTTCATGCTAGACCTACGGTCTCCTCCTCGAGGAGCCTACAAGATAAGCATTTTCCCTATGGCTCTCTCCTAGAGAGGCTTACAGGGCGACTTGTGAGGGTACTCCCCTCTAATGGCCACCATTTCATGCTAGATCTATGGTCTCCTCCTCGAGGAGCCTACAAGATAAGCATTTGCCCTATGGCTCTCTCCTCAAGAGTCTTACAGGGCGGCTTGTGAGGGTACTCCCCTCTAGTGGCCACAATTTCATGCTAGACCTACGGTCTCCTCCTTGAGGAGCCTACATGATAAGCATTTGCCCTACGACTCTCTCCTCGAGAGGCTTACGGGGCGTCTCATGAGGGTACTCTTCTCCAGCGGCCAGCATTTCGTGCTAGACCTATGGTCTCCTCCTTGAGGAGCCTACAAGATAAGAATTTGCCCTACGTCTCTCCTCGAGATGCTTATGGGGCGGTTCATGAGGCTACTCCACTCTAGCGGCCACCATTTCATGCTAGACCTACGGTCTCCTCCTCGAGGAGCCTACAGGATAATCATTTGTCCTACGGCTCTCTCCTCGAGAGGCTTACGGGGCGGCTCATGAGAGTACTCCCCTCCAGCGGCCACCATTACGGTCCTTCCTCGAGGGTCCAACCGTATATGCATTGCCCTACAGACTTCTCCTCTAGAGACCTACGGGACGGCTCTAGAGGGTGTTCCCCTCAGTGGACAAGGTCCATGCAAACCATATGGATCCACTCTCAAGGAGCAAATTGAGCGCGCGCAGGGGGGTCTTAGGGATAACCCCTATAGCTGCCAAAGCCTGGGAGAAGCAGTTGCCCCTTTCTCAAAGGACGCGGGAGGCGCCTTCTCCTGATGGTCAAGGTGAATGTGAGACTCTTGTGGAGGATCGCCCTGTGAGGGACACGCCACGCGGGATGGACCAGGCTCCCAATCAGCCTTCCCAGTCGAGGAGATCCTCAATCTCTTCCTCTTTTCTAGTGAATCCACACAGGGTGAACGTGAGACTCTCGGCCCTCTCCCTCGGAGAACTAGAGCTAGAGGAAATCTCACGAGCCCCGCGACGGGTCCTTGAGATAGAAACACGTTCGCGGGAGCATGTTTCCTGAGCGGCTAAGGAGTACGTGGGGCCCCGGGGTTTTCCCTCCTCAGGAGCCCGCCGGAAGGGCACTCTTGACTGAAAGGTTCACTAGAAAGCCGTCGACGCAGGATCTCAACAGACAAGCGCACGCACAAGACAAGGGACCAAGGCCACGCCTCCCTTAGAAACCCTCTTCACGCTGGGCTATAGGAGTATAGCCCCTTCAGGGGTACTCCTTGGTCGGCCGGTCCTCAGAGTCATCAGGACCCCCTCCTAAGCGCCCTATCTCCTTCCATAGCAGAGAACACCTTCCTGGCACTACCTGTAGTGCAGTAGGACGGGAACCCGAGCGGTAGTCTCGCGACCCACATCAGCTGCTTTGGCTAAATTATGGCACTCACTGGCCTTTTCCTAACTGGCACTTGAGGCCGCCTTGCCTGGGGACGGGCTTTCATGATACACTTTTACAAAGTACACAGGCGAAAGACAATCAGCGGGAAGATTCACTAAAAGGTGTTCATTACAGTCACGCCGTGAGGCAAAAGGCTAAGAACACTATGACATGTTACACATGAAAAGTACTTATGGCACTGTCGGCACCACGGCTACGACCGCAATAGGAGCCCCACTCAGATCCTCTCGAGGTGGCGCAGGTAGTCGACGCGGCACATCTGGGGGTCGAACACTGACACGGAGAAGCCTCCGCCGCCACTATAGTGGAACCATAGCACAAAGCCACGCTCGATGCTATGGTGGCAGATAAAGCACTCCCAGCCGTCGGTGAGGTACAGCTCGCCTAGTGTAGGGGCCTCAACATTCACGCTCCACCTATCGCTGCTGCCAGAATGACGTGAAGCACACCTCCATGAATGTCACCCGCAACTCCAAGGGAAAAGTGCAGGGGAAGCTTCACCCTCGCGAACCAATCCGTGTCCCAAAGAATGAGAACAAAGTCAATGACCAACTCAGGCTTGAGGTCATCTTTGATCTTGATCACGACCACCGGAGGAGGTGGAAGGGGGAGCAATGCTAGCTCCGGGCCACGACCTCGCCCTCTGCCATGGCCCCCGTGACGACCTCGGCCGCTACCGTGAGGGCGGCCGTGACCGCACTTCACTGGCGCTTCTACCCAGGTTGTCGTCGCGTCGCCGGAGGTTGTGGCGCTGACCTAGCAGGCGCCACGACCGTTGTGTCTCCCGCGGCCGCTCCCGCATGGTCATCCGCGGCCGCGCTTTGCCGGTGGAGCCTCTTCCGTTCCTACCATCATGGACTTGCCCTTGTCAGCAACAGAGGGTCGCTCGGGCGTCATGGGGAGGGGCGAGACCTTAGCTTCAAAAATGGGGGAGAAAGGAGGAAGAAGCCAAGGGAGTGGCATCAGGGAGAGGCACCCCTTCCGTGCCCCCCATTTAAACAAGACAAGAAGACACGTCACCCTGGGCACGCGGCATTAACCGCAGGCTCACCCCACGCGCTATCAAAATCATAGGGGAGCAACTCCCAAGGTGGAGCAGGCCTAGCAACATCTGACGGTCGAAGGTGTGCAGCCGTTTCATGTGCACGGGCATGATGAACTCGGTGCTAGTCCAGTGTTGACCCGAGAAGAGGTGGAGCCCACCGACCGATTGGGTCCTTGCCCTTCGTGCCTATCAAGGGACACGTACACCGCAAGCGGCCGGGGGCTACTGTCGGGGTTCTGGTAACTGGGGTACCGCGACCTGACGGTCGCCGAACCCACCGCTTAAGCGAAGGTGGTCCTGTAGAGTCACCATCCCTCGACGCGTCGCCTCATGAGCTAAGTGTTGGTTGACCAGCCCCTCAAGAGACTCGCCCGGGTCGCCTCCACACTGGCTGCCTCGCGAGGGTGAGGCTCCCTCCTTATCCAGGTCCTCAACAGGACTCGGATACCTTGGAACGCGACCCAGGGGCGCGCTCGTAATCTCGCAGCAAAAGAAAAAGAGACGACAAAACCTGGCGGACAACGCCAGGACTGTGTGGACCGCTTCGGTAAAGAGGAGCCGATCCTCCCTTTTCGGTGCAAAAGCGACATGGATGACTTCAGCGCCAGCAGAGCCGCTCGCACATGATGTACCACTGATCACCACCGGCGTTGAGGTGGAAGCGTACTTACTGAACGAGGTAACCTGGCCAAGGAAGTTGCAACTGCTAGCGTTGTTCGACCTTCAATGACATCCTGGCCGGATCGAGGCCAGCATGCAACCTATTCGACCACGGCCTCCTCGTCGAAGGAGTGGGAGGCGGTATGGTCGAGTCGATGAGTGTGTGCGCAAACCAGCACGCTACCGGAGACAAGCTCAACATAACGTGTTTGACAACATGTACTAACACTAGAACCACGGGACGACGAAGAACACGTATGGATCACAACCTTAAATAAGAGCACTAACCTCATTTGATTGCATTTGACAAATATGGCAACAAAATCAAAGAGAGTCACACCAAAGAGAAGTTTCATGGTCTACAAAATACTACTCCGTCCCTCTGTTCAAAAATAAGTGTCCCAGATTTATCTGGATATGCGCTTATGTGGATGTATATGTGGATACATTCCTCCATGTGATGGCTGATGCCGTGGCGCTTCCCCTCCTAGTCAGACTCGGAATCCGGACCCATCCATTCCGTCCCATCTATAAATATGGCAAGATTTGGTCCTTGTAGTCTATAGCTTGTTCGATTCTCCATCTCCAGCCGCTGCATCTTGCCCCGAGCCGTCTCTCCTAGGCATACGTGCTACTGCTGTCGTAGTTGGAGCCGACGAGGATGTCGATGACAATCATCTACGGGGTCGTGGAAGAAGGGGAGCAGGAATTTTTCCATCGCAGTTTACGGGATTGGGCGCTTGGCCTAGTGCCTTGGAGTGACGAAGTCGAGCAGCGCAGAGAAGAATAGCATCGGCAGCAGAGCCATCACGAGGAGGAGGAGGAGGCGGAGCCGTTCTGGCCGGATTTGATGGAGACAACCTGGGAGGAGGCCGGCTCGACGCTGCAGACCGAGTGCGTCGTGTGCCTCAACGACTTCGAGGCGGAGGACAAGGTCAGCAAGATGCCGTGCAGCCGCTGCTTCTATCAGGGTCACATCTGATACGTCTCTCCTTCGCCCCCTCCTGGCGATCGAGGGGGCGTACCCCTACCACCTCCCTCCTTGCCCTTCCCTCCTCGTCGCCCTCGGAGGCCCGCCAGCCTAAGAGCACGGCGCTGGTGATGGGGGCGGCGGGGATCCGGCCTCCCGGCCCCAGTGTGGGGGGAAGGAAGGGATTCCCCGGCGTTGGACGGGGCCTATGTAAGGTGCTGGTGCCATGGCTGATCTTGGCGAGGTGGAGGGGCGGCGGTTGGGGTGGAGCGGCGATTCAGATCTGGTTGGCGGCGTGGCGGTCTAGCGGCCCATCTGGTCCGATCTAGGACGGTGGGCTGCGGGTCGGTGCTCGCTCATCTAGTCTCCACCTGTGATGTTGTCTCTTCGTTGAGCTAGTGGTCATGGCGGCCTGGGTCACCATGGATCTGCCGTTTTTCGGTGGGGCTTGGTGGCCGGTGAAGACCGACGGTGTGAGGGCTTCCGGTCTGGCTTTGAATAAAGGGGGTTGGTCCTAGGTTCCCTCTCGTGCCAGGACGAAGATCTACCTGCTCCATGACTTTATCGATCTGGTCGGAGTGTTGTGTTCCGAAAGATTGCGCTGGTGAACTCTAATGAACGACATGCCGAAGTTCGCTAGATTGGATGGATCTCGGTCGCGCGCAACCATGTTTTTATCTGACCGTTTGGTTTCAGAGGGAGTGCTGTGAAGCTTTACAGACTGTTGCCATCAAGAATATGCCATTAGTCCCATGATGAAGTCAGTCGTGGAGAATGACATGAAAGCCAAGGTCTGAAGAATGGTAATGGTGGTGTGAATCCTGTTTGCGATGAAGTTTTGGCTTGGTGTCCTAGGTCTTGGAGCAGCGACATTGGAAGGTGGGGGCGACAGTATAGGAGATTTTCAGAGTTCAAGCTCCATGGTGAAAATCTAAGGTCTGGCCTTAATTGGTTGTGCCTGACAATGATCTTGTTGAAGACATTGTTTTGTCAGCGCGGACTTTCTCCAGGGTGAAAACCTATGATCGATGATCAGGGCGATAACGCCGCTAGTGCACTGTTCCCTTCTTAGAGGCGTCGCTTTTGGAGAGGATGGATTTCTAATGCTGCCTTGGTGGTGTTTGGTCGATGTTATAGGACATAGATCACTAAAGCGGGACTTTTTTTTTCTGTATTTTTTTTTCTTTTGTCATAATGCGTTGTTGCAGAGGCTAGGTGTAATTGGTATCTCGCGATATTAATATATGCTCTTTAAAAAAAATCAGGGCTGCATCTTCGAGTGGCTCCGGGTCAGCTGCGTCTGCCTCTCTGCCGCTACGCGCTGACCACTGCATGAAGACGTCCACCTCGACGGAGATGGAAGGCGACCTGCCCTTGATGAACCATCTCTCGGTTCACTCACCAAGAACGACAGCTTTTCTTCTTCTTTGGCGGCGCTCTCCCTGCTTCAACATCTCCCTTTCTCATTGTAAACCTAGGAACAGAGCTCCGTAACTTGATCTGCTCCTAGAGCAACGATCGGTCCTCTCTGTCTCTTCTCTCTATCTCTGATGCAGAACTAGCTCCTGTTTCCTGACAGAGTGTTTACCTTCTCCTCAATGTAAAACTGGTAGCGGTGACATGTTTATTTTCACCTGCCACTGTTGTAACCAAGATCAGTAGAGCACTGATGCTCTCATGTTACTGATGATATTGCAATCCTTGTTCTGTCACAGTACTCCTCACTGAGAAATAACGATATTTACTTTTAGTAGTACATGAATTAACTGAGTGAGTCACACTAGGGAAGTTCATGCTGAATGAATTTTGTTGTTACTAACAAGAAATTATTTGACAGCAGCTCTACTCTTGCATTCTAGAGTTCAGACTTAAAAAAGAACATTGAAAACTGAAACAATTAAGAACCGGAAGAGGTTCAACTAAGGCCTTACAATTCTGTCAAAAAAGAACTATCGCATTGTAAAAGTATACCAGGGAGATCGAAAAATATTATGCAAGAAAAATAGATGAAAGTATGTCATTGCAGAGAAGTACACCTGGTACAGGAGAGCCACATCAAAATATTTGTTTGGAGCTCCATGAAAGATAATCAGGATCTATTTTTACTCACACAGGCATGGAGAATTGAGGTCAAGTATTGTGTATAAGTACCAAACATATGGCTATTGATGCAGTTTTAATGCAACAATCTAGACACAAGCTATTTCATCCAACAAATATAAGACATAACCTATTTCATTTTCATATCCTTCTGTTTGGTGTCCCCCTGTTGTTTAGGGAAGCAAAGAACATGTCACTCTTATAACTAAGGGGAGATAACTTTGGTCCTCATTACAATTGCTTGATCTTGCGAGCTTACAGAATACCCAACAGGAGGTATAAGCACCATAGTTTGCCTAATTTCTCCGCAGTGGGAAGAACAGAGTAACAGTGCGGTATCTTTTATCAATAGCTACAAATGCTGTGGATTCTGCTAACTGAAACATCGACAGTTTAAGACAGAGAAGCGCCCTGGATGAACAGTCAGTCTTTCACGTCCATCAATCCACCTGTTGTAATCTGGAAAACGTGTTGGTGGTCAAGGGAAACAACTGATCACTGCCAATTTATGCAAAGCTTTCAGTGATGAAGGTTAGCAGCTACAGTTAAATTATAAACTATGATGTGCAACATTTTTTTCAATAGTTAAACAACCAATCAAAGCACAGCAATGAATAATACAAGCAATGAATAACACAAGCAGTAAACAAGTACATAGAAAAAGGATATTGCTTCTCCCTCAGGAAGGTTAGGGGCATCAAAGATCTTGCAAACGCGCTGCTCGCCTTTGCCTTTCCTCAGCATCAACCGGATGGTGGCTGCATGCGCCAGCACATGGCCTCCCGCAGGCTTTTTGGGGTCAGTTATGAACATACCACCGCCTGGATCCGCGATCACTAGAACAAGGACAGAACTTACGGTCTGAGATCCATGAATCTAAGGTGTCTTTCATGGAACAGAAAAGATTAGATTGGAAAGCACACCTTGGTTGGTGATGTACACTGCAACATTGAACTCCTCAGCAATCTTCGTAAGGCGGGACAGCATCTGAGCAAGTTTTTGCTACAGTTCCAAAGCACATACACTTAAGCAAGTATATAAAACGGAAGATATCGATCATTTCATGAGTTGCTTCATCTTTTGACATAGTTAGGTAGTTACAGTGCAATACCTGACGTTCTGCAAGTTCACCCCTACCACTGAAATCAACACGGAACAGCGCGATCACAGAATCCACAATCTATCGTTTCCAGATAAAATTAAAGCACATAAGCACAGTTCAGACATATCAACTTATAAAATTGGCAGCAAGGTCATGCCTACCAGAAGCCTGAAAGGCTCTTCAGCCATCTTGGCAGCAAGGCCCAGGAGCAAGTTGTACTGGTGCTCATAGGTGTATGCACGAGCATATATGATCTAAACCAGAAAGAACCCGGATTAAACAAAGATATTGATCTATTCGTTCTTAAATGGATTAAGAGAGATCACACGAGCCATACGTTGTCAAGGACAGCATTGGCATCCATCCCAAATCTCTCAGCAATTGGCACAATGCGTTCAGGGCGGCTGAAAACACCATTAAGGGAACAGTTTGGAGAAATACAGGAATGTAAGCAAATTCACTGAGCAAATCAGCTAGAGGTATTACTCAGGAAATTCAAAGGATACAATGTTCCCTCAGTGTCAATGTAGGCAACTTTTCCATTCCCACCATGCATGTGGAGCGGAAGCTGTGATTCATTAATTAAACAAAGGAAGTTATAAACCATTTTTACTACAATGTAGTAAGGTTACATTGACAAAATCCGACATCGGAAAGGTACCTGAGTGGAGACACAAAGAGTATGAGCCAACTGGGTCTTTCCTGACCTGCAAGACCAAGTAAACAACATGGAGATTAATGTTAGAAATTTGGAACTGAATTGAAAAATTGTTGAGTAACAAATGTCTATTGGAAGTCAATGCTACAATTGGTCTCACTAAATAATAAGAGAATGCGTGTATTGCACAATATGAGTCTGGCATCAGGGAAATAGTGAGAATAATATTGATGTTTGAATTTTGGCATATAACAAGTAGCATGTACTCAGTGTTAGCAGCACAGGAAGCATGCTTGGGAAAATTGCTGTATGCAGTACCATAAATACCTCTAGAAGGCTAGACAACAAAAAAGGAGGTGAAAGAAGCTTGTCAGACTATTACCAATATGTACTAATAAAACTACTAGGACTAGCTACATCTATTGCAAAATATGGCCACACATCACCCATTTCAATGATACAACTAATAGTAATAGGTGCTCCTTACAAAAATTTCAGGAAAAGAAGGTAAGTGGAACCTTTACTCACCGAAACTCTCCAAATGCCTCTGTGATACAGAGTGTTTCAATCCCTCCTTCAAATTATGGAAATATGTGAATAAGTTAGAGCAGAACATCAGGAATAATCAGAACAAAGTTAAGGACGACATATGTTACCTCCAAGCAGCTCATCAAGCGCTTGGCTCCCAGTGGTAATCCGAACAACAGACTTTCGCTTCAAAATAAGCAAACATCAATCAAACCGCCTAAAGGACATGACACGTGCAGCAACGAAAGCACCCAAGCATATTCACGAAACAAACTGCTCAGTTCAGCAAAATAGCACTATTCACAAGACAGCCCTAAACTGTATGCCCATCCGTCATCAGTAGACTTCGTTACCTTGATAAGGAGATCACTTCCTGTCATGAAACCCTGACTCTGAAAACCAAATTGCATACAGATTTCAGAGGACTGTATCGCACAGAACTGATGGCACAGAAGTTTCAGAACCAGAATCAATGCAAAAAGGACACCTGAACATACCAGAAGTTTCTCAGCAGCCTCACAGATCTTATCAACCTTTGCTTCAGACAGGCCCTTGATCCCTGTAAGGCTCTGCAAGATGAATCCATATACAGAAACAACATCAGTCATGTGTTGAAGAGATGGAACAACTGAAAGCAAACATGTGTCATGCACCAGGAATGAACTTCAGTATGCAACCAAAATATCTAGGGAGAAGGCATGCAGATTGTTATATGTTGATCCAAATTCTACAAAGTATAGGCCAACTTCTGACGAGTGGAGCGAGGCCCGTCGCCGGGAGGCTTGGGCCGAGTGTAACGAGTCTGAAGTTGGCCCACACCGTGCCCAACGGGGACGCCTGTGGGGGGTGCGGGGGGCGACAGCTCCCCGCGGTACGGTACGGATCGTCGAAGACCTAGGTTTCCACCGATATATAAACCCCTTGTAAGCCGCCGGTTGGAACAGTTGCATCTGTGAAATCCCCGGCGTTTGTAAACACTCCTCGATATAGTGAAGTTTCGCTGGCTGGCGCCCGTGGTTTTTTCCTCTCTTTGTTGGAGAGGTTTTTCCACGTTAAATCTGTGTCCCCCTTGCTGTGTTTTTGTTTTCGTTCTTCGTTATCTTCTTGTCGCAATTGTAACAAGTGGTATCAGAGCCCCAGGTTCTAATCTAGGGTTTGCGACATGTCGTCATTGAAGTTCGATCTACCACAGCTGGACTACACCACAAGATTCTCCTTGTGGCAGGTGAAGATGCGGGCGATTCTCGCCCAAACTTCTGATCTGGATGAAGCGCTGGATGGATTCGGTGAAAAGGATGCTAAGACCTGGTCCGCTGAAGAGAAGCGGAAGGACCGTAAGGCTTTGTCTTTGATTCAACTTCATCTGTCCAATAATATTTTGCAGGAAGTACTGGAGATGAAATCTGCTGCTGCCCTATGGGAAAAACTGGAAACGATCTGCATGTCAAAGGATCTAACCAGTAAGATGCATGTGAAGATGAAGTTGTTCTCGCATAGATTGCAGGAAGGTGGATCGGTAATGAATCACTTATCTCTTTTTAGAGAGATTATTTCTGATTTGCAATCTATGGAAGTAAAATATGATGATGAGGATCTAGCCCTATTACTCTTATGCTCGCTGCCTAGTTCTTATACACACTTTCGTGATACAATGTTGTTGAGCCGTGACAAGATAACCCTTGATGAAGTGCAAGATGCCCTCAAACAGAGGGAAAAGATGAAATCTATGGTGCAGGCAGATGGGGCGTCCTCCAAGGCTGAAGCTCTGCAGGTTCGTGGCAGGACCGAGCAGAGATTTAACAACCATGGCAACCGAGATAAGAGCAAAGACGGCAGAGGTCGTTCGAAGTCCAAGGGAAAGGACAAGTTCTGCAGGTATTGTAAGAAATCTAATCATGTTATTGATGATTGCTGGAAGCTGCAGAATAAGGAGAAAAGGAACGGTACTTACCAACCGAAAGATAAGGATCAAGGCAATGGTAAGGCTGCTGTTGTTTCTGATAGTTCTGATGGTGAATGCTTAGCTGTTTTTGCTGCTTGTGCTTCTCGTGATGATGAATGGATACTTGATACTGCATGTTCGTTTCATATTTGCTGTAACAAAGATTGGTTCAGTTCATATGAGTCTGTGCAGACTGGAGATTTTGTGCGTGTGGGGAATGACAACCCATGCCATATCGTTGGTGTTGGATCTGTTAAGATTAGGACACATGATGGCGTGACACGCACGTTGAGTGAGGTGAAGCACATACCAAGCATGGCCAGAAATTTGATCTCCCTGAGTACCATGGACGTTGATGGATACAAGTATGCCGGTGGGCATCGAGTTCTGAAGGTATCAAAAGGTTCTCTTATTCACATGATAGGTGATATGAATTCTGCTAAATTATATGTTCTTAGAGGTAGCACTTTGCCTGGTATTGCTGCTGCTGTTACTTCTAATGATTCTGATGATTGTGGTAAAACACATCTATGGCATATGCGTCTTGGGCATATGAGCGAACAAGGCATGGCAGAGTTGGTCAAGAGAGAGCTGATTGATGGTTGCAACTTGAGTAAGTTTGAGTTCTGTGAGCACTGCATCTTTGGTAAGCATAAAAGAGTTAAATTCATTGCTTCCGTTCATACCACCAAAGGCATATTAGATTATGTGCATGCTGATGTATGGGGTCCGTCCCGTAAGACTTCTATTGGTGGTGCTAATTATATGCTTACTATTATTGATGATTACTCAAGAAAGGTGTGGCCTTATTTTCTGAAGCATAAATCTGATGTTTTTGATGCTTTTAAGAAGTGGAAAGTTATGGTTGAAAAACAGACTGAGAAGAAGGTAAAGGTACTACGTACTGACAATGGTATGGAATTCTGTTCTAATGAGTTTGAGGAGTTTTGCAGTAACGATGGCATGATCAGGCATCACACCATCCCATATACTCCTCAGCAGAATGGCGTGGCAGAACGCATGAACAGAACCATCATCTCGAGGGCTCGTTGTATGTTGTCTAATGCAGGTATGCATAGGCGTTTCTGGGCTGAAGCAGCCAACACAGCATGTTACCTCATCAACAGGTCACCTTCTATTCCACTTGAGAAGAAAACTCCTATTGAGGTATGGTCAGGTTCACCTGCTGATTATTCACAGTTGAGAGTTTTTGGTTGCACTGCTTATGCTCATGTTGATAATGGAAAGTTAGAGCCTAGAGCTGTCAAGTGCATATTCCTTGGTTATGGTTCAGGAGTTAAGGCATATAAACTATGGAACCCTGAAACAAAAAGGATTTTGTTGAGTAGGAACGTTGTTTTCAATGAATCCGTTATGTATCATGACAGCTTGCCATCAGATCCCTCTCCAGTTTCTATTGGAGAGGAGGGAGTTCGTGTGCAGGTGGAGCACCTGCAGAAAACTGTTGATAATAATGCTGTTGTTGATGATACTCATGAGGAAAATATTGATGATGATGTTGTTCAGCACTCACCTACTGTTTTGCAGCAGCCACAGGAATCTATTGCTGCTGATAGACCGAGACGTAACATAGTTCCACCTCGTCGTTTAATTGAAGAGTGTAATCTTGTACATTATGCTTTTAGTTGTGCTGAACAGGTGGAGAACGATTCTGAACCTGCTACATATAATGAAGCCATTGCATCCGTTAACCGCGAGAAGTGGGTATCTGCTATGCAAGAAGAGATGCAATCGCTTGAGAAAAATGGCACATGGGATGTTGTGCGCTTGCCTAAACAAAAGAAGGCGGTCCGCTGCAAGTGGATCTTCAAGAAAAAGGAAGGTCTATCTCCCAAAGAGCCTTCAAGGTACAAGGCAAGGTTAGTAGCAAAAGGGTTCAGCCAGATTCCAGGTATTGATTACAATGATGTGTTCTCTCCAGTTGTGAAGCATAGTTCCATTCGTACTTTCTTTAGTATTGTGGCTATGCGTGATCTTGAGCTTGAGCAGTTAGATGTCAAGACTGCTTTTCTGCATGGAGAGCTTGATGAGGAAATATACATGGACCAACCAGAAGGGTTCATAGTGCCTGGTAAAGAGGATTTTGTGTGCAAATTAAAGAAGTCTCTTTATGGCTTAAAGCAATCTCCAAGACAGTGGTATAAAAGGTTTGATTCATTTATGATCTCACATGGTTTTGAGAGGTCTAAATATGATAGTTGTGTTTATATCAAGTTTGTTGATGGGTCACCTATATACTTGCTGCTATATGTTGATGATATGTTAATTGCTGCCAAGGGCATGAAAGAAATCACTACTTTGAAGGCACACCTAAGTAGTGAGTTTGAGATGAAGGATCTTGGTGCTGCTAAGAAGATCTTAGGTATGGAGATTACCCGAGATAGAAAATCTGGTTTGTTATTTCTTAGTCAGCAAAGTTACATTAAGAAAGTTCTTCATCGTTTTAATATGGATGGTGCCAACTCAGTTAGTACTCCTATTGCTCCTCACTTTAAATTGTCAGTTTCTCAATGTCCTACTACTGATGAAGAGTTTGAGTACATGTCAAAGGTGCCATATTCTAGTGCTGTTGGTTCTTTGATGTATGCCATGGTTTGTTCTCGTCCTGATTTATCATATGCTATGAGTTTGATAAGTAGATACATGGCTAATCCTGGTAAAGAACATTGGAAGGCTGTTCAGTGGGTTTTCAGGTACCTTCTTGGCACTTCCAATGCTTGTTTGAAGTTTGGCAGGACCGGTGAGGGACTCGTTGGCTATGTGGATTCAGATTTTGCTGCCGATTTGGATAAGAGAAGATCCCTCACAGGTTATGTGTTTAATGTTGGAGGTTGTGCTGTTAGCTGGAAGGCTACATTGCAGGCTGTTGTTGCACAATCTACTACTGAAGCTGAATACATGGCTATTGCTGAAGCTTGCAAAGAATCTGTTTGGTTGAAAGGTTTGTTTGCTGAGCTTTGTGGAGATGATTCTTGCATTACTTTGTTTTGTGACAGTCAAAGTGCCATATACCTTACAAAAGATCAGATGTTCCATGAGAGAACTAAGCACATTGATGTCAAGTACCATTTTGTTAGAGACATTGTTGCTCAAGGTAAATTAAAGGTATGCAAGATCAGCACTCATGATAATCCTGCTGATATGATGACTAAACCTGTTCCTGTTGCTAAGTTTGAGCTTTGCTCGAACTTAGTTGGTTTAACTAATTAGCCCAAGTGGCTATTGGCGCCGAAAGTATTTGCTTTGTTTGTTCAGGGAGATGGTTGCTGTTGATGCTACAAGGAGGAATTTGTCTCAAGGTGGAGTTTGTTATATGTTGATCCAAATTCTACAAAGTATAGGCCAACTTCTGACGAGTGGAGCGAGGCCCGTCGCCGGGAGGCTTGGGCCGAGTGTAACGAGTCTGAAGTTGGCCCACACCGTGCCCAACGGGGACGCCTGTGGGGGGTGCGGGGGGCGACAGCTCCCCGCGGTACGGTACGGATCGTCGAAGACCTAGGTTTCCACCGATATATAAACCCCTTGTAAGCCGCCGGTTGGAACAGTTGCATCTGTGAAATCCCCGGCGTTTGTAAACACTCCTCGATATAGTGAAGTTTCGCTGGCTGGCGCCCGTGGTTTTTTCCTCTCTTTGTTGGAGAGGTTTTTCCACGTTAAATCTGTGTCCCCCTTGCTGTGTTTTTGTTTTCGTTCTTCGTTATCTTCTTGTCGCAATTGTAACACAGATTTGGGCTGACGAGATTGTGACCTTCTTGGTGTGCATCATCAGGCCATTGCAAGTGTAGATCCCCGCATCCTGCAGCTTCTTCACGTCTCCTGCGTTTATTCCCTGCGAGATCACTGTTTGGACGAGTGGTTAGTTACAGCCTTACAAGTCGCTCGGGATTCAAATTTATGGCAGCGAACAAAGTGCACGAAGGGCCAACTGGATCACGTAACCAAAGGAGAAGGCATTACACCTAAACCAGCGCTGAGAGTTGCTGAAACTCGCGGAAGACACCAGTAATCGTGGAACAGATGAGGAACACTACTTAAACCATACGCCTCGAAGTGCACGAAACCACATTCATAATTAGTTCAAATATCTACAGAGGACACACACGATTTAACTAGTTATAGTTACGAACTCGAAAGGGTTCCACAGGTCAGTGATCAGTAAGTCGAATTAAACGCATAAGAGCTCGAAATGGGGCTAAATTCTGACCAACCCGACGAGAAAAAACGGCACCATCCACCGATTACTACCAACTAGCCGATGAAGAGAAATCGAATGCGGGAGTCAGAAAAACCGCACAATATTAGGCTACCAAATCGCGCTAGTTTAGCCCCGGAACGCACGAAATTGGGGAGAAAACCTAACGCAACACAACCACGCGCTGCACACAGCAAAACGAAGCACGTACGGGGGGCAAGCCCGCATCAGATTCACCTCGAAATAGCACAAAATTGCAACCGAAACTCGCGGGAGGCGGAAGCAGCCAAACGCAATACTGAGCATGCCCAACCCCCACAAGCGCGCGACGCACGCACACGAACAAGCAAGTAAATGCAGCATCGGAGACGAGATTGGGGGGCTGGAGAGGAGGGGTAGGAAGCGTCGAACGTACACTTGTCGATGGACTCGAAGCACTCCTCCTCCTCCTCGATCCGGCCGTCGGCCTCCATGAGCTGGAGCTGTCCGCCCTCGTCGTACTGCTTGGACGGCGCCATCCTTCCCGCGCGCGCCTGCGTCAGAGGAGAATATGTTAAGCACGAGCATGGGGACACGCAAGAGAAGAAGGCGAGCGGAAGAGGAGGAGGGGAGGAGACCTGTACGAGACGGGCGTCGCGTGGAGGGCTTGGAGGAGAAGGAAGTGAGGCGGAACTGGGAAAGAGAGAGAGGTGGTGGTGCCGGTGCTGGTGGGGATCGCTGCGGCTGTGAGGTGAGGGGTATTTGAAGGCCTTGGACCAAGCCGAACTGCGTATAGCTCGTGGGCCGTAGCACCAAGCCCAGCATTGCTGCTGCCAGGTGCCAGCTAAGCTTGTACGGCTCATTCGATTTCAAAATTTTGAACCGGAAGCACAGAGCCGTGCCAATCAAAACATGGTGGTGTGGATGCTTTCAAAAAAAATGGTGGTGTGGATGGTCAAACCAGGCAGTGGTCCTTTTTCTTAACAGTGACGGCACCGAAGGACCAGGAATGTGTATTACGACGGAGGGTGTACAATTACACAGAAAAGAAAAACAACAACGAGGTCCTGCACTTTTACAACACGCCCTAGACAGATTTGCTAAAAAGCGATCAAGGTCAGAACTGCCACCAGCGAGGGTTGACCTCCAATCACGACCACCGTTGCCTCCACCGGGGAAGGCGCCACTTGGAGAGACCGCGGCAAGCACTGTCATGACGAGATCACTGAAGATCCTCCACCGGAGCAGGAAGATGTCCGAGCTAGCACCGAGCGCGAGCTTTGCAGAGCCATTCTCATGGACACGGTAGCTTCGGCGAGCTTTCGTTGCTTGGAAGCTGCAGCCACGGGCGCAGACTCCACCGCCCGCTAGGAAGAAGCACACTAAGCCACCGCCGTCGCTCCTCCTCCACCACCACCTTAATGGTAGGACAAGAAATAGAACCGCGACAGACCAGCGAGGACACCGAACCTCCGCCTTCGCGATGTAGGGGACAACTCGCCGTATAACTTGACCTCCTCGCTGCCACGGCCGGCCAGGGGAAGTACCATCGTAAGTATCGCCACGCCGCCACTCCCTCTCGCCACCACAGTCGAACAGGAGAGACTTCACCGCACAGCTCCTGTGCATTAGAAGGTTGTCTACGACCGCTACTTTATTGAAGGAAGCGACATTCCTTTCCTCTGCCACCTACTCCGACCATAGGAGCACCGGCAACAAAAGAAGAAACCCAAAGAAGCACCGGATCTGGCCGCCATGACCCCGAGCACCGCTCCAACTACCGATCATACAACCCACTACCAGCATACATCCACCTAATCTACATACTAGACCTACAGGGGGCGGTGGCCTCTCCCTACTCCACTTCGGCCGTCAAGGCCGCCGAAAGAGAGGGAGAGAGGCCCCAGCGAGGCAGAGACGACTCTCAAACGCTAGGTCACGAGAGCAGGGGAGGGGAGTTCTTCTCAATAGGCAATGGCCCTCGGGTAGATGAAGCACATAGCTGCTAGTTGTCAATCTAGTTCGTTCCTTCCATGAGTTCTAAGTATGTTTTGTTTTCCTCAAATGGGCATCCAAGGTGTTTGATCCGTGGTTTTGTAGCATCACCTGGAAGAAGTAATAACATGCAGCGTTAAATCGTGTTTACAAGGTTGCTAATTGCTAGGTTATTTGACACTCCGGTACCCGATCCTAGCCTATTCGAAAAGGATTCTGCTCCGTTTTGTGGTATAATGAGATTGTGCCTAAGAGTATCTCCAGCAATGACTCTATATTTAGGCGCAGTAAAATTGTTTTGCCGCACGCTACGCCAGGATAGAGCGTGTAGCGCCGTGCGACCTCCACCGGAGGCGTCATTTTGCAGCATGCGCTCTGACGCCAAAAATATCCCCCACCAGGCGCGGCAAACTACAGTGCCGATGCCAGCACAAACAACAAACACACACTTGCATACAATCAATAAGATCAAACAAACCAAAATAATTCAACAATAAATAGCATTGCGACAGTTCAAAATCTCCATATCTCAACCTAGATAGCATAGTTCAAATCAAGGACATAGTTCAAATGCAAAGGATGGTTCTACACAAACAAGTTCAACACAAATAAGCACAAACACATCATTTTTCAACATCTTCATAGTCATTGTTATCTCCTTCTTCGGAGTCTTGGACGGTGGTGTTGGCTTGAATCTCCATAGGTACAAGGCATTGGATTCACCAAGGAGGCCATGAATCCCCCGGAGGTGCTCCCATGCTACCCATGCCTCCAACTTTCCCCATGGGCGCACTCATCCAACCCATGCCACCCATTGAAAGGATAGAGATGTCGCCTAGAGGGGGTGAATAGGAAATTTCAAAATTATTGCGGTTTTGGCTTGATAGAATACGGAATTAAACTAATATTTATTTTACAAGCACAAAACCTAAATATACTAGGCTCAACTAAGTGCACCAACAATAAGTTAAGCTAAGCAAGATAGCACAAGATAAATATACCACAAGTGATAGGCAAGATATAAGTACTTCAAGCTCGATGGCTATCACAAGGAAAGTAAGCTCGGGTGTAGAGATAATCGAGGCACGCGGAGACGAAGATGTATTCCCGTGTTCCCTTACAAGTAAGGTACGTCATGTTGGAAAGGTGTGGGATTCCACGAAGGATTTCCCAACGCCATGAAGGCGCACCTTCTTCTCCGAGTCTATCCCACGAAGGAATATGCCCTTTCCTTATGGCTAGATTTTCCTCCACTCCGGAGATGGTAAGCTCCACAACCACTTCACAAGCTCCATGAAGGAGAAGCCCGGGTCTCTTCACAATGTTCCACGAAGAGGACACCGCCAAGCCAACTAGAAGGTCACCCTCCAAGAGCAACAAGCTCACGGTCTCTCACTCGAACAAATCGTAATGGAGAGCTCAACACTTATACAAGAATGCAAAGAAAGAACACCAAGGGTGTTCAAATCCCTCACTCTCAAATCCCACCAAAGCAATGCTAGGGGGAATTAGAGAGGAATAACAATGGTGGAAGTCAACCAATGACTTTAAGATCTAGATCCAATGGGTTCCCCTCACTTAGAGGAGGAATTAATTGGTGGGGATTGTAGATCTAGATCTCCTCTTCCAAAGCCCTCAAAAAGATGCAAGAATCATAGGAGGGAGGGGAGCAAGCAAGATCAAGAGGTTCAACAATGGAGGTCAATTTCAAGGTCAAGAACCCCCCAAAACGTTGGGGGAAGAACCCCTTTTATAGGGGAAAGCAAATATGGCTGTTGGGAGAAATCTGCGCGAACCCGGTTTGAAGTTCGGTTGAACCGACCCAAAAACCGGATGGTCCGGTATCAGGCTTGGTTGAATCCCGGTTTGAACCCGGTTGAACCGGATCTAAACCGGGAAGGGTTACCGAATGTAATCCCGGTTAGAGTCGGTTGCGAAACCAGGAATCCTGGTATGAATCTCGGTTGAACCGGATCTGAAATAGACTTTACGAAAAACACAATAACTTTTCTATCCGGACTCCGATTTTGATGATCTTCGGCTTGTTTTGACGAGGAAAACAAGCTCTACAAGATGGTGCAGATAAACATCATAGTCCAACAAAGGAGGATAGAACCAAATGAAGAAAAGTATGAAGCCTCCCTATGAAAAGAACCGGTAAAACCTTCAAGCTCGAAAACGCCATAGAAGATGCATACGAATTCTGTTTTCGATGAACTTGGGCTTGTTGAAGAACTAGCAACAACCTCAAGAACCTCACATGGATAAACACCAAGAAGCAACAAAATAGGAAGATGCAAATTATGCAAAGAATTGAGCTCCCTCAGACAATGTGATCAAGTTACCCAACCGAAAGCCCCTCTTGATAGTGTGGTTATCTATCCTATAACCCGGTCTCCCAACAATCACCTTGAGACCGGTAAAAGGAAAACCTAGCAAGGTCATACCTTTGCCTTGTGCATACCGCTTGATCTTGATGACAATGCTTCAAGCTCCATCCAAGCCGGAATGCATCACTTGATCATTGTTGCTTCGTGAAGACTCATAATTTGCTCCCCCATACACTATGGGATAACTTCATTAAGATATGTCTTCACATGTCCATTATCACCAATATGGAAGGCAAGCTTAAAGCAAATGATCTTATCGAGATGCTTATCTTGAACTTTCCCTTCTCAACCTTGATGACGATCACCACTTGATGTCATCCTCTCATGGGCTATATGAAATCTTCACTTTTAAAGCATGCCCATGGAAAGATACATATCCCATATAGAAAACACAAAGGCACATATATAATGGGTTAGTTCATGATGCATAATTGAGAAGGCTTATTATACCACAAGATCCATGTGATACATTCTTTATGCTTCATGTGTTGACCAACTTGTAATCGCTCTTCACTCTTTGTATTGGTCAACCAAGTATCTTCTCATGCTCCATATCAATATCTTGAGGTACATAAAGAACTCTTCATTTGATTACATGCTCGAAATCTTAGTCAACCATAGCTCAACTAATGAGGTTATCATGACACCGACTTAGAGCCATATCTTGAATTCTTCTATTGAGACCACACTCTCAAGATCTTGATCATATCATATGCTTCTTCAACTCGATGATCTTGGTGCAATACTCAAGGTATATATTTATCTTCATGGCATCCATACTTGAATCCAACACATGAACTACAAGCATGACCTATGGAATATTCCTTTATATAAAACTCAATGAAAACATTAGTCCATAGGGATTGTCATTAATCACCAAAACCACACATAGGGGCAAATACACTTTCACCCATGCTCCCAAGCCCCATGCCACCCATGTCACCCATGATTCCAAATCCCATGCCACCCATGCCTCTGTAGCCTCCAAATGCTCCCGGTTGTGCTCCCATGCCTCCAAATGATTCCGTTTGTGCTCCATAGCCACCCATGCCTCCATAGCCGCCTGAAGGTGCTACCATGCCACCCATCCCTCCATAGCTACCCACAGGTGCATTTATTCCTCCATTTTCCCCTTCAAGTAGTTTGCCAACATTCTTTTTTCGGATAACACTTCATCATGAGAAAGGTTTAAGTACTATTTTTGCCTTTCATACATGTTGGAAGTGTCCATGTAAAAGAGCTTCCTCTCTTCTTCCACTAGGCCCTGATGCTCATCATTGGTGAAAGGATAAGGATGTCGCCTAGAGGGGGGGTGAATAGGCGGTTTAAAAACTTTTACGAGATGGGCTTAACAAAGGCGGAATAAAACTAGCATTTACTTTGTCAAGCACAAAACCTATATATACTATGGTTCACCTATGTGCACCAACAACTTATGCTAAGCAAGACAAGCAACTATGTGATAGCAAAATATAGACTTCAAGCACAAAGGCTATCACAAAGTAAGGTGCATAAGTAAAAACTCGGGTATAGAGATAACTGAGGCACGCGGAGACGATGATGTTTTACTAAGTTCCTCCCAATGGAGTACGTCTTGTTTGGAGAGGGGGTGGTTTCAAACCACCAATGCCACAAAAGGCATCCCTTGTTCTCCTGTGAATCTCACCCCAACGGGATTGATCCACACTTCCACTATCGGTGCACTTGTCGGTGGCAATCTGAAACCTCTCACAAGATTGGGGCACTTCCCCACAACTCAATTGGAGGCTCCCAATAAACAAGCTTGGGGGAAAGCTCCACAACTTAATTGGAGGCCCCAAGTAATCCACCAACATGCAAAACAACTAAAGCGTCTAGGGTTCCAAGAACCAAAGAGTGAAAGGCTTCTCACTTTTACCCAATCGAATCCTCACCGAGAACTCAAACTGATGCACCAAATGCAATGGCAAGAACACATAAAGTGCTCAAGTACTTCTATCCCAAATTCACCAAAGCTACAAAAGCTTATGGGGGAATAAGAGAGGAAGAACAATGGAGGAAATCCACAAAAGACTCCAAGATCTAGATCCCAAGATGTTCCCCTCACTTAGAGGAGAGATTGATTGGTGGGGTTATAGATCTAGATCTCCTCTTTAAAATCCCTCAAGAATATGCAAGAATCAATGGAGGGATTGAGGGATAGAAAGCTCGAGAAGGTCAACAATGGAGAGGAAAACTTGCAAGAAAGGTTAGGAAACCATTAGGGAAGAAGGGCCCCTTAAATAGGTCCCTAGAAATCCAACCGTTGGGCCTAGGAATCGCCCGGTGCGGAGTCTCCGGACTGGGACCGGAGTCTCTGGTGTACCCAGGCCAAACGGGGACAAACAAGAGGACAGTCAGTACACGGTCCAGAGATGGGCCGGAGATTTAGTCCGGAATCTCCGGTCTTACAAAAACTGGCAGAAAGACCAATATGAGAACAACCATAACTTTTGCATCTGGACTCCGGTTTTGATGATCTTGGGCTTGTTTTAAAGAGGACAATAAGCTCTACAAGATCATACAGAAAAACATAATAGTCCAGTAAGGGAGGATAGAACCAAATGACGAAAGGTTTGACCTCTCTCAAAAAGACGAACTGGTAAAACCTCCAACATAAAAAACGCAATAGAGAATGCATATGAAATCCGTTTTCGATGAACTTGGGCTTGTCATGAAGATTAACATAAGCTCTAAATCCTCTCATGGATAAAAACCAAATAATGGAAGGTTTTACCAATATCTAAAAGACAAGCCGGTAAAACCTCCAATATCGAAAACGCAATAGAAAATGCATATGAAATCCGTTTTCGACGAGCTAGAGCTTGTTATGAATATTACTATTAGAGTATTAGGTATATACGGTTGTTATGGTAGTTTAGATAGAGTTAGGATCTGTTTACGTACAGTCCTAACTTGACTCGTACTCCAAGATAATCCTCTGTACGCCTATATATACTCGCCCATGAGGCTCAATAATATATCCATCATATTCCGCCAAACTCATACTCTTTCATGGTATTAGAGCGGCAAGATCCTTGACATAGCTGCCGCACACGCTTCCGTGCCGCGCGTCTGTAACATTCCAAAACTTTAATCAAGGTTATCAAAGTTCAAATCACCCAAATTAGGGTTAACAAAAACTTTTATTAACAAAAGGCATATGAATGCATGTGTGTTTGCATTAGTATAGAATTGTGTGTAAATGACATGCTTAATTGTTCTAAATGTTATGAATTGGTTTAAAGGTGAATGCCACATCATCTAAACCATTTGCAAACATAATCCAAAGAAAAAGAAATCAAATAAGATTAAATAGGGCAAATGGTCATTTTGACCATTTTAATCCACTAGGCCACTTTAGGTGTTCCTAGAATACAATTACTAACAGAAACCTTTCTCTTTCTTTTCACCCCTTGCTAGACCAAGTAAAGATGTACCAAGGCCCACTTTACAAACTTACAAAAACATTTAGCCACTCAATTTAAAGGACATTTGAAAATTGAATCAAGTGCATATGTGAAGATCCTACTTTTTCAAAAACCCACCAAATCAATTCACCTTGGAGATTCCAAGAAAACCTAGTCTCTCAAGCTTAATACAAGACCACTCAAAAAATTTGAGACAAAAATTCAAATATAAATTTCTTTCGGCCATTTAAACAAACACCTGGCAGGCACAGTGTAAACATATGCCTAACTTCACTATTTGGGCATTGATCACTAGACCATTGTCCCTCATTCTACTCCTCCTGTTCCCCTGGTGTCGAGCAGCAACAAACCACTCTCCCCTTGGCCGTTTGGCACCAGTGCGCCGCCGCCCGCAGCCACCACGCCAGGTCGACCATGGGTCGCTCACCCCGGACCACCCCGCTCTCTCCCACCATCCCTATGAGGTAGGCGAGACCGCACCGCCCTCTCTGTCCCCTCCTTGAGCAAAGACAGGCCCTAGACCACCTCAGAATAGCCGCGCCCAGAGCGTCTGCACCATGTCGAGCATGCGCCAGAGCGCCACGCTCGACTAGCATGCACATGCCGCGTCTCGACCTCACCCCGCGCACACTGCTCCGCCATGACCCCAGCAGCCGCCCAGACATCCCTGTTCACCGCCGCTTGACCCGTAGCCACCGTGCGCCGCATCGAACACCGCTTCTGCCATGCAGAGCACCGTCCGCTCCCGACCTAATGCGACCGCCCCATGCCTCGCCTTTAAGCCGTAGAGGACCGCCAGGAGACCACGCACCATCCCCTACCTCCAGCCGCGCCGCTAGCTGCCTGTAGCTTTGCCACCGACGAGATGCGCCCACGCCGCTCGGTTCCTTCCTCGAGCTATAAAAGGAGGCCCTCTCCACCTCAATTATGCACACCATCTCACTCCCCTATCATCACTGATCCTCCCACACCATCCCCGGAGCAAGGCGAGCCTCCGTCCGCCGGAATTTCGCCGGAGTTTGCCGCTGTAGAGGAGAAGAGGCGACGTTGATTGGAGCTTCCCCAGGAGCCACCGCGACCACGCCTCGAACCGCCGTCATCTACCAGCTCGAATTCCCCCACCGCTGACCATAGCTGGAGCCCAGGTGAGCCCCCATAGACCCCCACCGTGCTGCTAGGGTTCGTCCTTGCCGGAGACCTATTCATCGAGGACGACGAACCACAACCGTTCGATCGTAGTCTAATCGTAGCGCTGAGATTGCCCCGTACCGCTTCGCGTTAGAAGTGTCGCTGACGTGCGGGACCAACCTATCAGTAGCCCGCTGCGCCCGTGCAGTGCAGCTGGGCCGGCCCATTTCCTTTCCTGCGCTAGCCCACCGATTCAAATTAGTATTTTCTAATTTTGCTAAAACTAGATTCTGTCCACTTATTCAAAAATCAATTCAGAGAGTTTCACTTAACCAAACTGCATGATTCAAATTTTGTTAGAAATATAATTAAAATATATATCCAAGCCCGTTGGATTTAAATCAATTAGAGTTAGAGATCACATATAGAAAAAATAACAAGACTGAGACTTTTCTACATTCAAACATTTTTCAAAAATCAACCATAATAGCTTTTGAGTTGATTCCAACTCTCAAAAATCCCATTTGACAATACCTATCTGAATATGTAATAATATTTAGGTTTGCATGTAGTGACTTTGGACTAGTACCAAAATAATGCTATATAGGCATTTCTAGTCACTTTAAATCATTTAAATAATAATCTTAAACTTTATAAAATGTGACCAACCCTTTAAATCACATTCCCTTGTATTAGAATATGTGGTGATGACATATGTCCACATGATCCCATATTTTAATAAGAGAATATTAAATCTTATTTAATTTCAATGAGTAGAAATTACTTTTCTCAAATAAACTAAATGAAACTGGTTCTTTAAATCTTGTGATGAGTGTGATGATGCTAGATCATCAAGTGTGTGCTTTAGTGTGCTAAATAGACTAGTTAAGTATTGTTTGGTGATTGTGTATCCCGTATTTATTTATAGACGATAGTACTGACCAAGTCTACGAGGAGGAGGAGTTCTACCATGAAGAGGACGAGGAGAACTTCAATCACTGCACCAATCAAGGAAAGCTATTATTAGCAAGCTAGAATTATACTAGATGACCTAAGCAAGATGCATTCGGCATGCTTTGGTTATATACTTTTGATTTACACCCATCCCAAGTTTTACTTGCAAGCTTTAATCTTTTACTTTACCAAAGTTTCTTTACTTTTAGTAATGCCTTGTGAGGTTTTGGAAAGATAGTATAGATAGCATAAAGAGTATAAAACTAGGCCTATACTAGATGTCATTCTATGGCATGAGATTGAGATTAGCATCCCTCATTAGTGAACACTCTTAACCTTAGTGGCTAGTGCTAAGCATAAAACTTGATCACTTTAGATGGGAATACTTGGTGAAAATGCTTATGAAAACCTTGGAATGATGATTCATTCTATTTAGATGATTTCACATATGTTGAGAAACACAAATGGTTTATGATGATGAAAATGTTGAGGCATGAGCCTTAGCCCTTTATAAAAACGGATGGTTGGGTTCGGATGCGATACCATTCCAATTTTACCGTACAACCACAATACCTGAATTGGGTAAGGCTTAGCCAGAAGTTTATATGCATTAGTATGGGTTCCCTCACGGAAGAGGTTTGAGCTAAGGCTACCTCTTGATGATGTCCACCTATGCAGTGCCCAGGATGGTAGATGGCCATGGCTGGGAGGCCAAACTCATAGGAGAGGTGCTTATACTAGAGTGTGTAAAGGAAAGGTTATGATTGATTATCCGCATACTAAGTATGATGATTCAGGGTTATCCCTGACGGATGTATCGAATTTTGTGGTGAAAGTGTACCACCTCTGCATTGTGTCAAACTATTCGAATAGCCGCGTCCGTGGTCTGGACAGTTGGAGTGGCCATACTGTTCCATCGTCAGATGTTTTCAAAATGACTTGTGAACTTAATTGTGACTTGACTTGACCACAACAGGGTTGTGACTATGAAAACTAAGTTCCCACTTAGGTGATTTAGAACATTTATTTATGTTTCTTTGTTTTTAAACTCGGCTTAGGTTTTAATTTAGTTTTTGCAAATAAACTTAGAGCTTAGCATTCCTACTAGAACTACGTTACTTGTTAGTGATAGTTTGCAAGTACTTAAAGAGTACTCATGGCTTTGTCCCTAGCTATTCCCATGGCCAGACTATGAGGAGGACTATCAGGAGGATGGACAGCAGGACGGCTACGACAACTAGGATCATCTCTCATCATCAGCATTGCCTGTGACACTGGAGATGGAGCCTACTGCTACGCTTATTATTCCGCTGCTTGTTTGTTTTAAGACTGGATCGTGAGATCCTTTATTCATGTAAGACCTTATTATGGTTTGTAATGGATGATGTATTGTGATATCCAATCTGTTATGTCTCGCAAAAATGGTAATCCTGGGATTGTGATGTATGGTATAACATGCATCTAGGATTAAAAATCTGGGTGTTGACAAGTTGGTATCAGAGCCATCCTAACCATAGGAGACCCTAGTTAGAATGGACGTCCAAACAAAACTTAGTTTCAAAACCAAAGAAGTAAGTATTTATGAAAACCTATTCCCACTCTTATCCTTGATTCTTTCAAAAAAAATCATGTTCCTCAAAAATTCTTATATTCCTACATAAAATCTGACACACTTGAACACCTCACTAACTTACTCATCCTAAATTCTTATAGATGGAAGTTCAGTATTGCAAGTTCTACCAGTTGGGCAACGGAGGCCAGCTGATCTTTGAGAGGGATCTTGATGCACTGTCTGAGTACCTTGAGCCTCCGCATCCGGAATTCTTCGGAGCTCAACTCAAGGATTTTCCAGGAGGAGATCTACAATGGCTGATAGTTGCAGATCTTTGAGGCAAGATGGAAGCACCCCTTTCTGAGAAGATTCAATTCACCGTGAGAGAGAACAACTGGCTAGATGGATTAGCCAAGGCTATGCATGAAGCTCTTGTCCGTCTGTGTGGGCAAAATGTCAACTTGATCCAGGGAACTCGCTTTGCTCACTATGCAAGGCGTGATTCTATGGGAATGCCATTGGAGATGCCAAGTCACCCGGAGATGAAGCGCCAAGTGGAGAATCTTGACTTCCTGTTGTATGATAGACAGAAGGAATTGGACAATGCCCGAGCCTATGCCAACCACAACCTTGCCATTGCCACCAAGAAGGACCAGAATTTCGCCCTGCTCGTCAAGGATCGCCAATCCCTTTGTCGTCAACGCGAGAAGAAGGATCGCACCATCGCTCGTCTTCATAAGAAGGTGGCCGACCTCGAGAAGACCATCCAGGAACAAGAAGCTCAGCTTGCAGCAAAAGAAGAAGAGGAAGAAGGTGAAAACATCCAGGGAGATATTCACTCATACCTTAGTTATGACAATGACTACCTGGAGGATGATGCCATGGATTTCTACACCGATGATGATGACTCCGACTTCATTGATGATGAGTAGATGCACTTGATCACTACCGTAGGAAGGAGTTGTATAGGTCCCACTGTATCTTAGCTTCATAGAATGGTTCTTAAAACCATCTGTTTTCCTTTTATGTTGTGGTGTGTGTTTGTATCATGTGCTTTGATTGAATGAATGAATGAATGAATGAGAAGGAGTTAGTTTGCAAAACCTGAGTTCAAACTCAAAGTTTTAGCTTTGAAAACAAAACCATGAACCTTAGAACTTTCCCTCTTACCCCATTATCTATCTGAATCTTCAAATGACTCGTGGAAACCAAGGAGGAAGCAACTCATCGCAGGACCCGATGCTGCAGATTCTGCAGATGCTAGTTTCAGACTATGAAGCTAGTAGAGCAGAGCACCAAGCCAACCTAGCCACCCTGCAACAAATAGCTCAGATGGCCCATGTAACATCCCAGCAGTAGAGCTTAAAAATAAGCTGAGTTCAGATGTGTGCATTGCATTCATGCATAGAAAATCTGGGGAATTTTCACGCAAAACTAAAGAAGCCGGTGAGGGATTGGAGTCTCTCTTGTTCTGATGGAAACATCTAGGTAAGTGCGATAGACTTCGACAGGACCTCTACTGTACCTTTGTTTTTGAGGGATAGAATTTGAAACTTACTTTGAATTTCTAAATTCAATCCATATTTGAAACTTAAAAAAAATTAGGAATAATCATAATTTAAACCAGTAAGAAGAAATGCTTATAATAATATAAAATAATACTTTGTTAATTAGAAGACATGAAGTAGTACATTGTTCTTTCATAACAAAAGAATAAAAGTAAATTACATTTAAGTAATTACACAAAAAAGGGACATAAACAAGAGAATTCCTTATTACAGGAATACACCTATTACATTGTCTTTACAGAAAATAAGTAAGGAAATGATACAAAATAATAATTGTCACGCAATCAAAATAACTTTATTAAACAAATACTTATTACAATGTTTGTACAGAAGTCAAAATAAAAGATTACAAAGGTAATGAAATAAAACCCTAGACTAATATCTAACTATTCTTTCATCTGGTGTCTTCATTCCTCACTCTGATTCCTGCAAAACAGAAACAAATAATAGAATAAGAGAAAGGGGGTTAGTGTGTTAGTTATACTCGCAGATTAGGCATAGAAGTGCTATGCCAGTATCATCATTGAGTAAATTAAAGGGGCCAATTTCACCAATGTATAATATCTGTTCTTTTAAGCAAATAAGCTTCAGTTCAACATCATCAGCACAAGAAAAGGGGCAAGTTTCACCAAGACTAGGAACATAAGATCTGATTATGGATTATTTACAAGACGTAATAATCTATTGATACAGTTCCGGTGGTAAAGGAACATAAGATCTAGGACTTAACAACCAATATCGCTAGTGATTATAACGCCATATATTACGCGTTAACCATGGGATTTGGAATGGGACAAAAAAGTCAGCTATATCTTCTTCCTTTCATATGAAGGCAAGATGACCTTATCGTGTCGTTGGAATTCCCGGTGTGGATCCAACTTATGGGTGGGGACCCTTAGGCCCCACGATTTTGGTGTCTAGATTATTTATGAGTAGCTGACGGATGTATAGTCGGGCCTTTTAGGGAGCTTACTAGGGGCATCACCACTTCATAGAGTCTTCAGGAACTCACCAGGGTTATAGCTTGCCCTAGTTGGAGGCTTAATGGAGGTGTAGTCAGCCCCGGAGGATCGTGCAGACATATGGGGTCACGGAGAGGGCAGTGAGTGGCTTGGATCACCTACTAGGCCCCACGTCAAGGATTTGTGGATGGGAAAGATCACCCGGTTGTGCAACAAGGAGTTGGTCTCTCATGGGTAAAGCAACGCACCTCTACAGAGTGTAAAAAATTGTGACATGTTACTCCCTATTCCGGGAAGGAGCTATGAACGCGGCAGGAAAGGAACTCCATGAAGTTCTGGTCAACCTGTGAAGGCTGTCGGACATAGTTTTCAAAATAAAAGCAACCTTTGAAGAAATGTTTACGAAAACCTGCATTGCCTATGACGTATGGTCTGTGGCTGTAGAGATAGTGCATCATACACTCCTTTTTAGTGAACTTGTTGTGTACGCCCGTACTCAACCGTACCTTCTTAACCCTTGCTAGGTTCTAAGCTATTGAAGGTGGCGTCAACATCAATTTCTACTCAAGAAACCATCATCGGCAACTCAAGTACTTCAATACAGTCAAGGAAGTCAACATATACATCAGCTGAAGTGAAGATAAAGTGTCGGTTTAGATAGGAGTAGATTCTCTAGCCATAAAACCTATTTCTGTAGAGCATTGCAATAGCAGCAATGACAAGCCAAATAGTTTAGATGCTAGTCTTAGTTACTAGATATTTCTGAGTTATTATTTCTGGTTCTTATTTGTAAGAAGTTCTTTCTCTCTCTTTAACCTAGAGTGCTCTCTAGATCTTTTGTAAAGAGTCGAGTTGTAATCTATAGTCATGTATTGGACCTGCTGTGTTTCTGTTGTACCACTCTGAGGGATGTAATACTAGTGAACGGTGTTTCATTGGTGTTATGTCAACGACTATAGTGTTTACATCATGCAGTGGTATGCTGGGTCACCGCAGCTGGTATCAGAGCATATGCTTTGACCTTAGGTTGGTAAACCTAGTAAATGGGTAGAACCTGTAGGAAGGATGTTAGCAATCATAAAGAGTTCTCTAGAAATATGATGGATATTCAATTGGGAATAATCTCGTCATATTCCTAGTGTGATGATTTTTATCATGCAATTTTAAATGAGTACCATGAGTTTTAACTCAATATGACTGATGATATTTTCTTATCTATAGTACAAGAATGGCACCTAGGTATCCACCTCAGAATGATCAAGTGATGAATAAGACCTTAGATGATTACAAAGATGCCTGGACAATCACTCTAAGACAACTTCTAGGGAGCCTGGATTGTGAGTCTCGACTTCTGGTCAAGGTTTACAGCTTCTATGATGGACGGATATTGGCCAAGTACCGTATCGTGATCATGTTACCCAAGAAGTTGGGAGGGCGTGGAGAAATGCCATCGGGAGAAGCAAGATGTATGGCAACAGCCTATCAGATTGCAGTAGTAGCAGCCATAACCAAGATAAGGGAACAGAATTCCAAGGCACTGGAAGGTACTACTTACACTGCTATACCTCACGAAACTCCTAGTTCTGATCCAGAGTTAGATCATTCTACTCTGGTATGGACCAAACCTACTCTGGCAGTAGAGTATATGGATCGTTATAAGTCTTTATTGGATACGTTCCATAACACTCATCAAGTGCTAGTTCAAGAGTTGGACACTGTCATTGAGGATTTCACTGATCCTGCAAAGGCAAAGGCACGTACAAAGAAGTTTGTTAGGGAATCAAAGCATTCAAAGCCAATCTTTTCCGGAGAGGTGTTTGAAGAAATAGAGTTTAATGACCCACACTCTGAAGTCTATGCCTATTACCCAGTCGAACCTCAGCAACCAGTAGACCCATGGACCCACACGGAGGAACAGAGGATATGGAATGCACCCAACCCCAATAATGTCGTTGGAGAAACTACTGGATGGGAAGGCTAGTCCTATGATGAAGCCATGGGACGAGCTACACTTCATGAATCAGGTAAGGGAGTAGAAACCAATTACAATCCTATAGAATCATGTGGACCATATAGTGGTAATAGTATTCCCATTGAGCTGGAAGAGTGTCCTGGTAGTTACTATACTAACATGTATGACTGGATTGTGGAAAAAGCAAAGAATGCCTCTTAGTTTGAGGATGTGCCTGGAGGAGGACCGGAGAATACTGAAGAAGGAAATGAGTTTGATAGTCATTTTTCAATGGCTAATCTCACTCTTGGTACTTCTACTCAAGGTTACGTACCTACTGGATGTTATGATGCACCAGAAGGCAGTCGTCGAACTTCGGGTCATCGTGGACGAAAGATCTGGAAGCCTAGAAGTGAGTGAAGAAAGTGATAATGGACGTAATCTAGTTAGTAGCGTACTTGAATAATGTACATATTGTGTAATGCGTATTGTAGTGCTTGTGAGGCTTGCTGAAATAAGTGAGAGTATGCTCACCTAAGCAAGAAATCCCTTGTAATATAAGCAGGAAGTGTACAGCGGGAGTGTCTTGCTATGGTTGGGAGTTGTAAATTTCGAAGACATATGTTTAATACATGGTATATGTTTTCTTGGTTTTTCTTGCATCTTCTTGATTGACTAGATCTATGCATGAAGTTTGACTTGGTGTGCAAATGCAAGTGCATCATCAAGTTATTACTTGATGTTATAGACCTATATAGAAAGGGGATTCGTGTAAGGGAGTGACGAGTTCCGAAGACCAAAATGAAGACTTGCAAGAAGAAGGAAGCCAAATATAAGGTGTATTAACACTATTTTGAAGAATGGATTAATTCCAACTTATTAGTAATTAAGTAACAGGGAATACTAGTATAGAGAGGGTGTGGAGCAATATGAAGGAATGAAGTAGAGTCACTCAAAATAGGTGATGTTGCTCAAGAGTTAATAATGTAGTTGTTTCCAAGTTCATGAAAGTATCAAAAAAAATCAGTGCCAAGGAGCAGTTGGGAGATCGTAGCTGGTATTCAAGCTCTGACAATTTAGAGAGAATGCCAGTAGTAAATCTAGAACCTATAGGGTAATTCATGCACCAAGGAAGATCCGTAACTGGTATTAGCTGGTATCTGCAGCTGGTATCCTAACACTATAGTCAAGTAAGTTATATTTGTGTAATCTAAAGAGTATAAAACTTGGCCTAAGTTAAGTTAGACCTAAGGAAGTATATAATTAAAGATCGTCTTTTGAGACGCTTCGTCAAATCGGGCTTATCAAAGCGAAAATGTCTAGATGGTTAAGGGTAAGACAAGCAGTGTTGGAAGATTTATTACGGAGATCCACTACTATGAGGGTGTACTGCAGATTCTTTCGTGAAACCTTATATAGGTAAGATTCAAGCTTGATAGAGACCAATACTTTAATCAATGGGTATTATACTTGAAGATTAGAGACCATTAGAAAACCCCAAGGGGGGGAGTGAACAGTAAACACTGAAGTGTTGTTGTTTAACCTTCTAACTATAGTTGGGGAAGAAGTATTAAACAATGATGAGATTAAGCCTTATTCTCATAAGGACATAAGAATTCATCATCATAAATTATTCTCTAGAGTATGTCCGGATGAAAGATCGAAGGAGATATAACTGCTTAACCCTAGTGGACTAGTTGTAAGGGGGAAACAGCTGGTAAGTTTCTCATTAGAAGGGAGAAGAGCCTACTCAAATATTCTAGTGTAAAGTAGTAGGAAAGCCTGATTGGAATGGACTAAATGTGTTTCAAAACCAATCCTATGTAGAATTATGAAGACATAACCAAGGGATTATAGTAGAAGGAGATATGCTACACATTGGAAAAGACAGACGGAAGTTGCCAAGTATGAACAAAATTCAAGGAAAAAGATTTGGATACAGGATACCATAATTATCCCTAATTATGATCACAATGGAGTTGAAATTTTTTGTGATGAATACAAGTCAAAACTTTATGGGAAACGTAAGAGAGTACGAACTTCGGGGACGAAGTTTATTTTAAGGGGGAGAGTCTGTAACATCCCAGCAGTAGAGCTTAAAAATAAGTTGAGTTCAGATGTGTGCATTGCATTCATGCATAGAAAATCCGGGGAATTTTCGCGCAAAACTAAAGAAGCCGGTGAGGGATTGGAGTCTCTCTTGTTCTGATGGAAACATCTAGGCAAGTGCGATAGACTTCGACAGGACCTCTACAGTACCTTTGTTTTTGAGGGATAGAATTTGAAACTTACTTTGAATTTCTAAATTCAATCCATATTTGAAACTTAAATTTTTTTAGGAATAATCATAATTTAAACCAATAAGAAGAAATGCTTGTAATAATATAAAATAATTATTTGTTAATTAGAAGACATGAAGTAGTACATTGTTCTTTTATAACAAAAGAATAAAAGTAAATTACATTTAAGTAATTACACAAATAAAAAAAGGGACATAAACAAGAGAATTCCTTATTACAGGAATACACCTATTACATTGTCTTTACAGAAAATAAGTAAGGAAATGATACAAAAAATAATTGTCACACAATCAAAAGAACTTTATTAAACAAATACTTATTACAATGTCTGTACAGAAGTCAAAATAAAAGATTACAAAGGTAATGAAATAAAACCCTAGACTAATATCTAACTATTCTTTCATATGGTGTCTTCATTCCTCACTCTAATTCCTGCAAAACAGAAACAACGAATAGAATAAGAGAAAGGGGGTTAGTGTGTTAGTTATACTCGCAGATTAGGCATAGAAGTGTTATGCCAGTATCATCATTGAGTAAATTAAAGGGGCCAATTTCACCAATGTATAATATCTGTTCTTTTAAGCAAATAAGCTTTAGTTCAACATCATCAGCACAAGAAAAGGGGCAAGTTTCACCAGGCTGTCAACTAGTAAATAGGTAATAGTAAAATCCAAGTGCTTGAGCTGATCCACATGCACATCACACACACACACATAGCTTAGTCAACTAACTGCATGGGTGTGCTGGCAAGCAAACAGCAGCAGTACAAGTAACCATACAGAGCACCAGCCGAAGGAGAACACGGGAACTCATTTCTCCTTCTCAATCACACACTCACAACTATAGAGCTTGCTAAAACCATAGCCAAATACTCGACCTGAATACCTAAATTAGCCACGAGTTCTTCACCAGATGGTAACATAAGGAATGGGTGGAGCAAGTGAATAGCAAGATCAAGCAGAAAGTCACAGGAGCAGCACCAGAGGGTGCAGAGCTAGATCAAGACAACAAGCAACACCACAATCTCATCAACCATCAAGAAAATTGGTGAGTACAAATAACACCATCATATGATCCAGTCATCATAGAGTCACTATAGCATGTGTTATTTATTTGATCTTCTCAGAACAACACCCAAGTGGGGTGTACATCCATCCCAAAAGTATCTAGATAAAAGCCAATGACCAATCTTTACAAACAAAGCCAAGATCTCAGCCTATACATCATAGATCTTGGATATAAACTTAAATCTTCACATTCTTATATGACAACAGCCTTAGAACAATATTTCAGGGCACATATCTCAAGGAGTAGCACCTCTTAACTCTAATGATCTTAAGGATCTATATTTAATAGTGAGGATGTCAATCATTTTCTTAAAGAATTCAATAATCATTAGCTGATACTATGCATCAGAGCACATCTATGAGGGACAACTAGTACCAAACTTAATTTTACTTAGCTATGCCTCAGACCAGCATCATAGGCTAATAAGCTTGTAGCATCTTAGGATAATAAAGCCAACAGGAGATTTCAATTCATTTAGCCCAGCCAAACTTGTACACGAGAAAAATCTAGCCAAAGAAGTATGGACACTTGTGTACCATTCTAATGAAGGTGTCACAAGTATAACTTCTAAACCAAGCAAATGCTATACTTAGATTTCATCAGTAAACTTGTAGTTGGCTAATTAATCATTTTCCTGTAATGGGCACTCAGGAATCATAATCATGTTTCATATACAGGGAATCATAGGAGTATCATAGTAACTCCAATCTCAAGTATCAACACAAAATAGTGTGTAAATATAAAATGAAACATTACTGACAGTACCATTGTCAGTACTAAGATCAGGAAACAATAGTGAAATCCACATCACTAGAATAAGTGGACAAACATCCATGATAGTATAAACACTATAATCAGTTCTAGTATCGTCATCCTAATTAAATCGGAGGGATCAACCCTCATCAAACCATGAACCCAATTGGGGATTGCTCACTAGAAGCCCACAGTGGCTATCGAGCAAGGCAGAGAATACAGAGCACAGAGAGAGGCGTAGAAAAACTTACTAAAGGTCCTTGCGAGTTTAGAGAAGAGGAAGCATAGGCCAGAGAAGAGGTAGCACACGGCGGCACGAGGAGCACCCTAGAGGGGCGATGTAACCCGCGCCGAGCCGCAGTCACGGCGGCCACAGGATAGGGTGACACCCCACCATCACCAAGGCACTAGCGCAACATCAAAAGGGCATCGAAGCGCCAAATCGTCGGCGAGCTCCTAACCCTAGATGCTAGGGGGAAGGTAGAAGCGCCACCAGCAGAGGGCGCGAGCCATAGATCGAAGAGGATAGGGCGATGTAGCATCGTCGACAATGTCACCCTACATAGCGGCGGCAACCGGGGAGGCCTGGGGCCACCGGAATCGTAGCAGCGACGGTGTCGCCAGGGCGTCGTCAGGGATAAGATTGAGAGGGAGAGAGAGGAAAATGATGAGGTCGATTGAGGCCGGTCCAGTGACTCTAGGTTGGTTTGACCCAACCCAGTGGGCTGGATCGGGCCAGCCCACCCCAGTGGTCCGGATCGGGCCGAGCCAGCCAGTGGGCCAGGTCCATGTTTAATAAGAAGGTTTATTTAAAATTTCTAATTACAAATATACCCCTAAACTTATTTCAACTCTAGGAAAATAAATAAAAAATCCTAAAAATTTATAGAATGTATTAAAATGATCACAAAAATAATATCTACCTAACAAAAATATAACCTAATTTATTTAAGTTTAATAAAATACAAATAAATAATAACACTATTAACTTCTAAATGAAATTTCATAAAATAAGTAAAAGTCCTAAAAAATCAATAAAAAATCATTTCTGTGTACTAAAATCATTATACTACTTTATAAAAATTATTAACTTTAATTATTACAAGTAAAACTTAAAGGAGATATTCTAAAGTATTTAATCCTTTGTGGAATTTTATAAAAAAATAAGAATAATACTTAAAAACAAATAAAAACCATTTTTAAGATCTAGAATACATATAGTTTACTAATATAATACTAAATATAGTATTCCATAAGTTTTTAAGGTTTTAAAGTAATAAATTTTGAACTATTCTATAGAATACCATTTTATAAAATTCTTTAGCAGTATTTCTTAAAGAAGAAATAATCATAAAACCTTAACCCTTTTATATTCAAATACTAGTTCCAAAACCATAACTTGGATTTATGCAAAACTTAAAGTACAAACTATTAACTGTATAAAACTCTTTAAACCTTAAATCCAAGTAAACCAAAAAGTTTAATTAAGTTTTCAAACATCAATCGGTATTAATAGAAATGTAAGCTTCCTACCTTTTAACTCAACCATGTTTAGCATAGTTTTGAATCCCTAGCACATGAATGACCTTAACCAAGATTATTTTCTTTAATAAATCAAACCAAATTCGTAATAACCAAGCACATTTAAACTTATCATTCACTTAAATCCATAAGTGAATGATCTCATAGTCTCAAACATGATTATTATAAGGCTTAACACTTTTAAATACTTTAAACACATCACACCTAGGTTTATTTATGTTTTAAAGTTAACTTTGGTCCATAAAGTTATGTAGGTAATGTATAAAGTTTAATTATATTTTATAGTTAACTTTTGTCTGTTTCAATCACATCATAAAGCATCTCAAATTCATATAATTCGAGCCAATACAAACAACATTAATCACAACCTATTAACCACACAAATTGTTTAAACCTTGGCAAAGAAACCTTTTCCTCAAAAGTTATTCGTTTTGCCACTTGAAACGACAACCTTATAAAATAAGTTCTTTAACTCTTATCAATCTATCACACCAACATCCATCATAATTACTGGATAGTAAATCGCCTCAACCTCAAAGTGTTATTACACTTCACTTGCACACTTGGCATGTTAAACATTTAAATTCTTGGTAGTTATCTTAACTTAAGAAATAAACATAAGAAATAGCCAAATCTCAAAAAGGTGTCACTTAAGATAAAACTCATTCATGTTATTAGGAATTTATCTCGGGATTTTACAAAATGCATTACATTAATTATGCATCAGCATATTGCTTCTTGAAACATTAGTCCTTACCGGACCAATGATGTTGTTCACAGAATTTGGATCTTCTAATATCTTGAAGACCGTGAGTGCATAATCTTGCAATCGCAAAAAGGCAAGTTCATAACTTGCTCATGTCCTTTGATTATTTTCTATCAAATACTTGTAACTTAAATGTTGTCCTCACCTGCATTTCAAAAAGGTCAGAAAACACTATTTTCATAATAATTTGATTATGGATTATTTACAAGAGGTAATAATCTATTGATACAGTTCTGGTGGTAAAGGACCATAAGATCTAGGACTTAACAACCAATGTTGCCAGTGATTCTAGCGCCGTATATTACGCGTTAACCATGGGTATTGGAATGGGACAGAGAAGTCAGCTGTATCTTCTTCCTTTCATATGAAGGCAAGATGACCTTATCGTGACGTTGGAATTCCCTTTGTGGATCCAACTTATGGGTGGGGACCCTTAGGCCCCACGATTTTGGTGTCTAGATTATTTATGAGTGGCTGACGGAGGTATAGTCGGGCCTTTTAGGGAGCTTACCAGGGGCATCACCACTTCATAGAGTCTTCGGGAACTCACCAGGGTTATAGCTTGCCCTAGTTGGAGGCTTAACGGAGGTGTAGTCAGCCCCGGAGGATCGTGCAGACATATGGGGTCGCGAAGAGGGCAGTGATTGGCTTGGATCACCTACTAGGCCCCACATCAAGAATTTGTGGACGGGAAAGATCACCCGGTTGTGCAACAAGGAGTTGCTATCTCATGGGTAAAGCAACGCACATCTACAGAGTGTAAAAAATTGTGACATGTTACTCCCTGTTCCGGGAAGGATCTGTGAACGCGGCAGGAAAGGAACTCCATGAAGTTCTGGTCAACCTCTGAAGGCTGTCAGACATAGTTTTCAGAATAAAAGCAACCTTTGAAGAAATGTTTACGAAAACCTGCATTGCCTACGACGTATGGTCTGTGGCTGTAGAGATAGTGCATCATACACTCCTTTTTAGTGAGCTTGCTGAGTACGCCCGTACTCAACCATACCTTCTTAACCCTTGCTAGGTTCTAAGCTATTGAAGGCGGTGTCAACATCAATTTCTGCTCAAGAAACCATCATCGGCAACTCAAGTACTTCAATATAGTCAAGGAAGTCAACATATACATCAGCTGAAGTTAAGATAAAGTGTCGGTTTAGAGAGGAGTAGATTCTCTAGCCATACAACCTATTTCTATAGAGCATTGCAATAGCAGCAATGGAAAGCCAAATAGTTTAGATGCTAGTCTTAGTTACTAGATATTTCTGAGTTATTATTTCTGATTCTTCTTTGTAAAAAGTTCTTTCTCTCTCTTTAACCTAGAGTGCTCTCTGGATCTTTTGTAAAGAGTCAAGTTGTAATCTATAGTCATGTCTTGGACCTACTATGTTTCTGTTGTACCACTCTGAGGGATGTAATACTAGTGAACGGTGTTTCATTGGTGTTATGTCAACGACTATAGTGTACTACATCATGCAGTGGTATGTTGGGTCACCGCAACCCACAATAATCAAGGCCATGGAATCAGGATCATCATGGGTCCAAACTCAAGAACTTTCAGTATACCAATCCCCCTATCTTTAACAAGTATGAAGACCCGTTAGATGCGGATGATTGGTTGCAAACCATGGAGAATAACTTAGAAGTCGTAGGAGTTGACGCCAACGAGAAGGTACTGTTTGCCACCCACTATTTGGCAGGAGATGCAAGAGCCTGGTGGAATAGCACCCGTACTATGAACCACGGTCAAGTGATGACGTGGGAAGCTTTCAAGATCAAGTTTAGCCGCACCCACGTGCTGCAAGGTTTAGTCACCAGAATGAGAGATGAATTCAGAGAACTGAAGCAAGGCAGGATGACGGTAGTGGAGTACCGTGACAAATTTCTATCCCTCGCTAGGTATGCACCGGATGAGATCAACACTGAAGCCAAGAAGAAGGAAAGATTCCTGAACAGACTGCATGATGAGATGCAGACTGTTTTAGTCAACATCTATTTTGAAGATCTTGAAGAGCTAGTCGACTCTGCCATCTAGATGGAAGGGAAGATCAACCAAGCAAATGACAACCGCAAGCGCCGAATGATGCACCAGACTGGGTCCCACAATAACCAGAAGTATCGCCCCAACCCGTCTGCAGGGTATGCCCCAAGAAACAATAGACCCCCGATGTCTCGTCCAAGCTACCCCAATCGTAGCGGAGGAAATGTGAAGTCTGGAGGAAACCACAACAACAACCCCGGCAACTCCAACAACTTCAACCGTGCACCGGCCAAGTCCAACAACAACAACAATACTGCCCCAAGGAATGGAAGCAATGTCGTGCCTGTTGTAGCCAAAGACAAGTCCTAGATTACTTGTTTTGAGTGTGGAGTGAAGGCTCACTACTCCAACGAGTGTCCAAGAAGCTTGCAGCCACCACCAATGTGAATGACCCAGCTCAGTAGCAACGCCATGTTCAGCCTGGAAGAAGGTTTACCCCAGGGAATTCTCTCAACCGCAACGGCTGTCTGTTCCACATGAATGCTGAAGAAGCCCAAGAAGCGCCAGATGTCGTGCTGGGTATGTTTTCTGTTAACTCAATATTAGCAAGAGTGTTGTTTGATTCTAGAGCATCGCACTCGTTTGTTACAAAAGAATTTGCATGCACTAGTAAGATTCAACTAACAAAATTGAAGCATGTTATGATAGTTCAAATACCTCGTTCAACCACCAAAGCTACAAAAATTTGCAAGGCTATACCTATCAGAATCCATGGGATAGATTTTTATGCCAATCTAATAGTACTTGGAACCAAAGGTTTGGAAGTAGTACTAGGAATGGATTGGATGTCAAAACATAAAGGATTGATCGACTGTGCCAAGAAAGCCATCACGATGACCAGTAGCTCTGGAGTATCAGTAGAGCATGTTTCTGAAACCTTGCCCCGTCAATTCAAATGCAACAAGAGTCTAGCCCTACCAACCATTGACCAAGTCAAAGTAGTCTATGAATACCCCGACGTATTCCTAGATGAATTGCCCGGTATGCTCCCAGATCGGGATATCGAGTTCATTATTGAAATAATTCCTGGAACTGGACCCATAGCTCAGAGACCTTATAGCATGAACCCATATGAACTAGTGGAGCTGAAGAAGCAACTGGATGCTATGCTGGAGAAAGGCTTGATTCAACCAAGCGCATCTCCATGGAGTTAGCCTATTCTGTTCGTGGATAAGAAAGATGGAGGTAACTGTTTGTGCATGGATTACCGGAAGCTGAATGATGTCACCATCAAGAACAAGTACCCACTGCCCAAGATAGAGGATCTGTTTGATCAGTTGACTGGTGCCAGAGTGTTCTCTAAGATTGATCTTAGAACTGGTTATCATCAACTCAAGATTCGTGCAACGGATATTCCAAAGACCGCCTTTACCACCAGATATGGATTGTATGAGTATACGGTCATGTCTTTTTGATTAACCAATGCCCCCGCTTATTTCATGAATCTCATGAGATCTTTATGAATTTTCTGGATAAGTTTGTCATTGTTTTTATCGATGATATTCTTATCTATTCCAAGTCATAAGAAGACCATGAGCTACATCTGAGAACCATCCTCAAAACCATTAGAGAGCATCAGTTGTATGCCAAGTTTAGCAAATGTGAGTTTTGGCTGAAAGAAGTAGGATTCCTCGGACATATTGTGTCGGCAAGAGGAGTCGCTATTGATCCCGCCAAGATCAAAGATGTTGAAGAATGGGAAGCCCCAACCACTCAAACCCAAGCCGTGCATTTCTTGGATTAGCGGGATATTACCGCAAGTTCGTAGAAGGATTTTCGAGCACCGCAAGACCAATGACCCAATTGTTTAAGAAAGACAAGAAGTTTAAATGGACAGGCAAATGTGAAGCAAGCTTTCAAGAGCTCAAGAAGAGATTGATTTCAGCTCCAATATTGATTATGCCAGATATCAAGAAGCCTTTTGATGTGTATTGTGATTCATCCAAGATTGGTCTCCGATGTGTGTTGATGCAACAAGGCAAAGTCATAGCATATCTGTCCTGACAACTGAAGCAACATGAGCAAAACTACCCCACCCGTGATCTTGAATTAGCAGCTGTAGTTTTAGCTTTGAAGACATGACGTCATTACCTTATGGGTAACCGCTGTGAGATTTATTCAGATCACAAGAGCTTGAAGTATATTTTCACTCAGAAGGAGCTAAATATGAGGCAAAGGAGATGGATAGAGTTAATCAAGGATTATGACCTTGACATTCACTATCACCCCGGCAAAGCCAATGTGGTAGCGGATGCTCTTAGCAGATTGCCGTGTAGATTAAACACCATGATCAAAGAGAACCAGCCAAGTTTACATGAAGAGTTGGAGCAGTTTAGAACTGAGCTAGTTAGCAAAGGATTTTTAGCTAGCATTGAACTTCAACCCACCTTGATCAGCCAAATCAAGGAAGCCTAGAAGGGAAATGCAAGTATCGACGGAATCAAGCATCGTATTAGTACAGGAAAGGTACCTGGATTCACCGAGGATGAAGAAGGAGTTTTGTGGTACAAAGGACGTATTTGTGTGTCAGCAGATTCGGAGCTGAAACAAGTTATCATGAAAGAAGCTCATGATACTCTTTATTCTATCCACCCTGGAGGAACGAAGATGTATCAGGATTTGAAGGAGCAATTTTGGTGGAACAAGATGAAGAGAGAAATCGGAAGCTACATCGCCAAGTGTGATATCTGTCAAAGAGTCAAAGAGGAACATCAGAGACCTGCAGGACTGTTGCAACCATTGTAGATTCCGGAATGGAAATGAGATTCCGTCGGAATGGACTTTATCACCGGTTTGCCTACTTCTAGTAGGGGAAATGACTCTATCTGGGTTATAGTTGATAGACAGTCCAAGGTAGCCCATTTTATACCTGTCAAGACAACCTACCAGAGTTTGAAGCTAGCAGAGTTGTACATTGCTAGAATTGTCAGTTTGCATGGAACCCCCAAGACCATAGTGTCGGATCGAGGAACCCAATTTACCTCGATATTTTGGCAGAAAGTCCAAGAAGGATTAGGAACCAAGTTGAATTTCAGCACAGCTTATCACCTGCAAACCGATGGACAGACTGAAAGAGTCAACCAGATCTTAGAAGATATGTTGAGAGCTTGTGTGTTAGAGTATGGATCAAAATGGGAAGATTGTTTGCCTTTCGCAGAATTCTCATACAACAATAGTTATCAAGCCAGTTTGCAAATGGCCCCATTTGAATTTCTGTATGGAAGGAAGTGTCGTACCCCTTTGAATTGGTTGCAAGTAGGAGAGAGTCAGATTTTCGGACCCGACATCCTACGAGAAGCCGAAGAGAAGGTTCACAAAGTCCGTAAGCACCTCAAGACCGCCTAATCTAGACAGAAGAGTTATGCTGACAAGAGACGTAGAGACCTGAGTTTCAATGTCGGAGATTTTATGTATCTCAAAGTATCACCCTTGAAGGGAATGCAACGTTTTCAACTGAAAGGGAAGTTAGCCCCCAGATATATTGGACCCTTCAAGATTTTGAATCGCCGAGGAGAAGTATCTTATCAACTGGAACTGCCAGAGGAGATGTCAGCCATCCATGATGTGTTCCATATCTCGTTACTTCGCAAGTGCTTAGAAGTTCCGGAGAAGACCGAAGTTTTCAAGAACATTGATCACCGAGCCATTGATATCAACAAGGACCTGCCATATCGTGAAGTGCCCATCCGTATCTTGGAAGAAGCTTTCAGAACCACCAGAACCCGGAGTATCAAGTTTCTCAAGATCCAATGGAGCAACCATACCGAAGAAGAAGCTACTTGGGAGCGAGAAGATTACATTAGGACTGAGTTTCTAGATCTCTTTAGTTCCTAGTTTTTCTTAAATCTCGGGATGAGATTTTGTTTAAGGGGGGAAGGCTTGTAACATCCCAACACTTTAAATCAAGGTTATAAAAGTTCAAATCACCCAAATTAGGGTTAACAAAAACTTCTATTAACAAAAGGCATATGAATGCATGTGTGTTTGCATTAGTATAGAATTGTGTGTAAATGCCATGCTTGATTGTTCTAAATGTTGTGAAAGTGTTTAAAGGTGAATGCCACATCATCTAGACCATTTACAAACATAATCCATGAAGGAGTTATGCCCTAGAGGCAAATAATAAAGTGTATTATTTGATATACCTCATGTATGTTCATAATACGTTTCATACTGTGCTATAACTGTGTTAATACGAAACGTTAATACACGTGTGGTATGTAAACAAACCGTGTCTCTAGTTACCTCTAGTGAACTAGTTCATTGGTCATGAGGATGGTCTATGTTTCAAGACCATGGGCATTTATGCCAACTGACAATGAGGTCATGTTATTAGTTAAATAACATGATAGACAAACATCCGACCATTATATTATAATGATATCTAGTTACAAAGTTCACCATTGATGATAAAACACAGAGAACCTCGCAACCTGATCCTTTGACTGTGAGGTAATGCAAATCACCATTCTGGAAGAAGCTTAGATGGTTATCAAGAATCATCTCGTAACAGGGTGATCAAAAAGGTGCCACTCAGGTTTTCCGAAGGAATGCGTAGAGGAGTACATATCAAGACCAGGATTTGTCTAGTCCATGTAACGGACAAATACATGTGGCCATCTCGGTGACGTTGCATTAATGAAGCTTGCAAGCATGTGACTAGGTCACGGAATGCAACGACATGAGAACGAGAAAAACAAGTTCATCGGCAACAAGATCAAACTAAGGTATAAATATGCCAAAGATCAAGTCTTGGATGAATTAGGTATCGTATGACAAAGGGAATGGGGAACGACTATCTCACGGTTCGAGCGATTGTATTCGTGAAATGCACGGGGGTCACATGGCCATCCAGGTCCCTCTGTTGATCATTGATATGAGAGTAATCTCTATCATGTCCGGAGTGTTTCCGAACCGAAGGATGTCATGCTTAAGGGTAGGGACGCTTAGGGTAGATGAGGTATCGTATGAGAAATAGAGAAAGAGAGAAACTGGAATAGTTTCGGTAACATCCGATGGAGATCGGAAGGGGTTCGGAAGATGTTCCGGAGTGAAGGAATAATATAATATGTGTATTTGAATGTTAATTGGAGAATTAATATTAAATATATATTTTATTTTTATTTGTGAAGGCACTATATTGCTAGTGGGCCTCACCCGAAGGGAGGCCCAAGTGGGCAAGGCGCCTAGGGAGAGGGGCCAGCCGACCTAGGGCTAGTGGGCCACCCGAGTGGGGCCCATCTAGGGCCGGCGGCTGCCCCATGGTGGCCGGCGGGTGTGGGCATTAGTCCCACACCGCCTGGCCCCTGGGTGGTGCGCCCCCCTCCTACTATATAAAGGGGTCCCCCATCCCCTTGGAAGACACCCATTCCTCTCATTCTCTCTCTTCTGCTGAGGACTTCCCCGTAATATTGGGGAGGACCTCGTGGTTGAGTTCTCCACCTTCACACTACCGTCGTGTGATCGGCGATCCGGCATCTACTTCTTCTGCTGCTCGGCTGGATCGGAGCCTAGTTGACGTCCACTACACCGGACGTGTGACGAACTTCGGAGGCACCACACTTGGGGTGCTGCTCGTCTTCATCAATATACGCCTTCCTGCGTAAGGCGTGCCTCTCTCTGCAAAGGTATGAATATTGTATTCCTTCTCCGTTACTTATGTCTACATAGTATAGATCCTGGTATTAGTGTTCGAGTAGATAGAAATTTTTTGTTTTCTGCTACGGAACCCTTCAGTGGTATCAGAGCGGGTCTATGGGTAGACATGTCGTACGGATAGAACACATAGAAACATGTGGGCATTGATTCTCTAGTTGCTACCCTCTTTAGTGTTATTGTTCATATCACGGCACTGTTTGATGAAGCGGCCCCCAACCGACGTCACGTGGTGATTCACGAGACTGGTCCACAAATCAAAGTGGCTTAGGGGGGTGTCTGTCTCTCTACAGTAGTTGATATGGCATTGACATTAGAGGGCCCTGAAAAGGGAAGAAGAACGGCAATCATTGAATCCATGTTGTGGCTCGACGTTCGTAGGTGGGAAAGGGTTCTACTACGAAAGCCCTAAAGCCGCGTAAAACATGCAATAGTCAATGTAGAAGCGTCTATCTTCGTTATTGCATAGAGGCAAGTATTATAACATGGCAATGACAAGTTTGTGAAACTCTCATTGAAGCTATTGATAATGATCACAAAGCTATAACCATGTCATAACACTTCACTTTAGAAGTATTACTTATTGTGCTAGTATACTTACTAGACGGTAGCATAATAAGATAATCCCTCATAGTATTCCAGTTATTGTATTCCCCTTGTGTGTGCACCACCAAGAAAGTTCTTCGGTATGAGGCGATCCAGGGTGACAAGCCTGGGTGTCAGACATATCTACGTTCGCATACAGTGGGTGTAAGCCATGTTGCACTACGAATACACACGAGTTAGAACTGGCGAGCCTAGCATGTACAGACATGGCCTCGGAATACAAGAGACTGAAAAGTCGAGCATGAATCACATAGTTGATGTGATCAACATTAGGGAATGTCCACCTTTGATATTGCACTGATGGTCGTGATGATCGGGGGAGGTGCAGGGGATAGGGATCATGTGATCACTAAACGAGTAGAGGGATGTTCATTTAAGTGGGAGTTCCTTTATTAAAATTTGAACTCATTATTATGAACATAGTCTAAATACTTTGCAAATTCCTTTGTAGATGTCTCGCCCACCCACCTTCAACCTTAGCACTTTCCTCGAGAAGTACAAGCTGAAAACTGATGGAACCAACTTCACCGCATGGTTCCGCAATCTTAGGATCCTCCTAGTCCCCTACAAGTTGACTTATGTCATCGAGGCTGAGCTTCTAGCTAAGCCTACAGATTCCGCCTCTGAGGACGAAAAGAATGTCTGGCAGTCCAAGGCGGATGATTTCTCCCTCATCCAGAGTGGAATGCTCTATGCCATGGAGCCAGAGCTTCAAAAGCGTTTTGAGAAGATGAATGCTTTTGAGATCATTGAGGATCTCAAGGCTGTCTTTGCTCCACAGGCTCGTGCAGAGAGGTATGATGCTTCCGAGCTCTTCTTCTCTGCTAAAATGGAAAAGCACAACAGTATTAGTGAGAACGTGGTCAAAATATTTGGCTACGTTAAACGCTTAAACACCCTGGATTGCAAAATCCCGGATGAACTCGCCATAGATAGGGTGCTGCATTCACTGCCCCCTAGCTATAAGGGTTTTGTGATGAACTACAACATGCAAGGGATGACTAAGACCCTTGCTGAGGTGTTCGCCATGCTCAAAACTGCTGAGGTTGAAATCAAGAAGGAACACACGGTGTTGATGGTCAACAAGACCACCAACTTTAAGAAACCGGGGCAAAAGGGAAAAGGCAAGAGAAAGAAGCCTAAGAGGGATGGCAAGCTTGTTCCCACCACCTAAAAGGCTGCCAAGCCTGGCCCTAAGCCCGGCACTTCGTGCTTCTACTGCAAAGGGGATAGGCACTGGAAACGCAACTGCCCTAAGTACCTTGAAGACAAGCGAGCTGGCAAGATAGCCATTCCAGACAAAGGTATATATGATATACATGTTATTGATGTATTCCTTACTAGCGCCAGGAGTAACACCTGGGTATTTGATACCGAATCTGTTGCTCACATTTGTAACTCTCAGCAGGATCTGCAGAGTAGGAGGCGCATGAGGAAGGATGAGGTGACGATGCGTGTCGGCAATGGTTCGAGAGTCGAAGTGATGGCCGTCGGCACCCTACATCTTCGTCTACCGTCAGGATTATTATTGGTTTTGAATAAATGCTATTATGTACCTGCACTGAGTATGAACATTGTGAATGGGTCTTGCTTGTTGCAAGACCGTTATTGATTTAAATCAGGAACAAATGGTTGTTCAATTTATATGAATGATGTTTTCTATGTTCATGCTCCTGTATGTGATGGTTTATTCTTACTTAATCTTGATTGTGATACACACATCCATAGTGTTGATGCTAAACGTTGTAAGCACAGTGATGATAATTCCATGTACATATGGCATTGCCGTCTCGGTCATATTGGCATAAAGCGCATGAAGAAGATTCATACAGAAGGGCTTCTTGGATCATTGGATTTTGAATCCCTTGATACATGTGAGCCATGCCTCATGGGCAAGATGACCAGGACACCATTCTTCGGCATAGTGCAAAGAGCTGTAGACCTACTTGGGATCATACATACAGATGTATGTGGACCAATGAGTGTCTCAACTCGCAATGGTTATCGTTACTTTGTTACCTTTACTGACGACTTGAGCAGATATGGATATATCTACTTGATGAAGCACAAGTCTAAAACCTTTGAAAAGTTTAAGGAATTTCAGAAGGAGGTAGAGAATCAACTTAACAAGAAAATCAAGCACCTTCGATCATATCGGGGAGGCGAGTATTTGAGTTATGAGTTTAACATGCACTTGAAGGACTGTGGGATCATCCCACAGCTTACGCCAGCCGGAACACCACAGCGTAATGGTGTATCGGAACACCGTAACTGTACCCTATTGGATAACGTACAGTCCATGATGTCTTTAACTGATTTATCTGTGTCTTTTTGGGGATATGCGTTGGAAACCGCCGCTTTTATTTTAAACCGAGCACCATCCAAATCCGTGGAGACAACACCATATGAGATATGGTATGGGCAGAAGCCAAAGTTGTCTTTTCTGAAAGTTTGGGGATGTGAGGCATATGTTAAGAAACTACAACCTGACAAACTCGAACCCAAGTCGGAAAAATGTATCTTTGTAGGATATCCAAGGGAAACCATTGGATATACCTTCTACAACCAAGCTGAAGGCAAAACGTTTGTCGCAAAAACTGGCACCTTTCTCGAGAAAGAGTTTCTTGCAAAAGGAGTGAGTGGAAGGAAAACTGAGTTAGATGAAATTGTTGATCCTTCTCTCCGTATTCCGAGTAGTGCAACGGAAGCTGTTCCAAAACCGCTCTCCAACATGGAGGAAGAGTCCATTGATACTGATCAAAACAATGACATCGAGACTCCTGAGGTTCGCAGGTCTACAAGGGTTCGTGCCACTCCAGATTGGTACAGTAGCCTTGTAATGTCTGTCATCTTAGATGATCAGGAAGAACCTGCAAACTACAAAGAAGCTATGGATAGTGCTGACTCCGAGAAATGGCTAGAAGCCATGAAATCCGAAATAGGATCCATGCATGAAAACCAAGTTTGGACCTTGGTGGATCTTCCAGAGGGTCGCAAGGCCATGGAAAATAAATGGATCTTTAAGAAAAAGACAGATGTGAATGGTAATGTAACCATTCACAAAGCTCGACTTGTCGCAAAGGGGTTTCGACAAATTCAAGGAGTTGACTACGACGAGACTTACTCTCCTGTAGTGATGCTTAAGGCTGTCAGGATTTTAATAGCAATTGCTACACATTTCGACTATGAAATATGGCAGATGGATGTCAAGACCGTGTTCCTCAATGGTCACATTGATGAAGAGTTGTATATGATGCAACCAGAAGGTTTTGTTGATCCTAAGGATGCTGGAAAGGTATGCAAGATTCAACGATCCATTTATGGGTTGAAGCAAGCATCTCAGAGCTGGAACCAACGTTTTGATCAAGTGATCAAGAGTTTTGGATTTATCCAAAACCAACAAGAGTTCTGTGTTTACAAGAAAGCGAGTGGGAGCTCGGTAGTTTTCTTAGTAGTATATGTGGATGACATATTACTCATGGCAAACGATGTGTATCTTATGAATAGCGTGAAAGCGTATTTGAGCAACCAATTTTCCATGAAGGATCTAGGTGAAGCTGCATACATATTAGGAATCAAGATCTATAGAGATAGATCGAGGCACCTAATAGCATTAAGTCAGAGTACTTACATAGATAAGATTTTGAAGAGATTCAAAATGGAAAACACCAAGAGGGGTTTTACACCTATGATGAAGAATTGCAACTTGAGTGTGACTCAATGTCCTGTAATAGACAATGATAGAGAGAAGATGTCTGACGTCCCCTATGCTTCTGCAATAGGATCTATCATGTATGAAATGCTTAGTACCCGACCTAATGTGGCATTGGATCTTAGTCTGACGAGCCGATATCAGAGTAATCCAGGACCGGATCACTGGACAGCTGTGAAAAATATCCTAAAGTATCTGAGAAGAACAAGGGATATGTTCCTAATCTATGGAGGAAATGATGAAGCTCTAAACGTAACAGGTTACGTAGATGCGAGCTGGAACTCAGATCGTGATGACTCTAAGTCTCAAACAGGATTTGTTTTCTTGGTGAATGGTGGGGCGGTAAGCTAGAAGAGCAAGAACCAGCCGGTGGTGGCACAATCTTCAATGGAGTCTGAATACATTGCTGCAGCTGCTGTAGCAAATGAAGCTGTTTGGCTAAGGAATTTCGTCATCGAACTAGGAGTTTTTCCCAATGCACAAGACCCCGTGACAATCTATTGTGATAACACGGGAGCTATTGCAAATGCAAGGGAACCAAGAACTCATTCCACGACCAAACCCATCAAACTTAGATTTCACGTCATCCGGCAGATTGTTGACGAAGGTGAAGTCAAGATTTGCAAAGTAGATACGAAACTGAATGTAGCAGATCCTTTGACTACATGACAAGCACGAACAACACTGAGATTCCATTGGTGTTAGGTTCTTGCCTATTGTAAACTAGTTTTGTATATACTCTAGTGCAAGTGGGAGACTGAAGGAGTTATGCCCTAGAGGCAAATAATAAAGTGTATTATTTGATATACCTCATGTATGTTCATAATACATTTCATACTGTGCTATAACTGTGTTAATACGAAACGTTAATACACGTGTGGTATGTAAACAAACCGTGTCTCTAGTTACCTCTAGTGAACTAGTTCATTGGTCATGAGGATGGTCTATGTTTCAAGACCATGGGCATTTATGCCAACTGACAATGAGGTCATGTTATTAGTTAAATAACATGATAGACAAACATCCGACCATTATATTATAATGAGATCTAGTTACAAAGTTCACCATTGATGATAAAACGCAGAGAACCTCGCAACCTGATCCTTTGACTGTGAGGTAATGCAAATCACCATTCTGGAAGAAGCTTAGATGGTTATCAAGAATCATCTCGTAACAGGGTGATCAAAAAGGTGCCACTCAGGTTTTCCGAAGGAATGCGTAGAGGAGTACATATCAAGACCAGGATTTGTCTAGTCCATGTAACGGACAGATACATGTGGCCATCTCGGTGACGTTGCATTAATGAAGCTTGCAAGCATGTGACTAGGTCACGGAATGTAACGACATGAGAACGAGAAAAACAAGTTCATTGGCAACAAGATCGGACTAAGGTATAAAGATGCCAAAGATCAAGTCTCGGATGAATTAGGTATCGTATGACAAAGGGAATGGGGAACGACTATCTCATGGTTCGAGCGATTGTATTCGTGAAACGCACGGGGGTCACATGGCCATCCAGGTCCCTCTATTGATCATTGATATGAGAGTAATCTCTATCATGTCCAGAGTGTTTACGAACCGAAGGATGTCACGCTTAAGGGTGGGGACGCTTAGGGTAGATGAGGTATCGTATGAGAAATAGAGAAAGAGAGAAATCGGAATAGTTTCGATAACATCTGATGGAGATCGGAAGGGGTCCGGAAGATGTTCCGGAGTGAAGGAATAATATAATATGTGTATTTGAATGTTAATTGGAGAATTAATATTAAATATATATTTTATTTTTATTTGTGAAGGCACTATATTGCTAGTGGGCCTCACCCGAAGGGAGGCCCAAGTGGGCAAGGCACCTAGGGGGAGGGGGCCAGCCGGCCTAGAGCTAGTGGGCCACCCGAGTGGGGCCCACCTAGGGATGGCGGCTGCCCCATGGTGGCCGGCGGGTGTGGGCATTAGTCCCACACCGCCTGGCCCCTGGGTGGTACGCCCCCCTCCTACTATATAAAGGGGTCCCCCCTCCCCTTGGAAGACACCCATTCCTCTCATTCTCTCTCTCTCTTCTACTGAGGACTTCCCCGTAATATTGGGGAGGACCTCGTGGTTGAGTTCTCCACCTTCACACTACCGTCGTGTGATCGGTGATCCGGCATCTACTTCTTCCGCTGCTTGGCTGGATCGGAGCCCGGTTGACGTCCACTACACCGGACGTGTGACGAACTTCAGAGGCACCACACTTGGGGTGCTACTCGTCTTCATCAATATACGCCTTCCTGCGTAAGGCGTGCCTCTCTCTGCAAAGCTATGAATAATGTATTCCTTCTCCGTTACTTATGTCTACATAGTATAGATCCTGGTATTAGTGTTCGAGTAGATATAATTTTTTTGTTTTCTACTACGGAACCCTTCAATCCAAAGAAAAAGAAATCAAATAAGATTAAATAAGGCAAATGGTCATTTTGACCATTTTAATCCACTAGGCCACATTAGGTGTTCCTAGAAGACAATTCCTAACAGAAACCTTTCTCTTTACAAACTTACAAAAACATTTAGCCATTCAATTTAAAGGACATTTGAAAATTGAATCAAGTGCATATGTGAAGATCCTAGTTTTTCAAAAACCCACCAAATCAATTCACCTTGGAGATTCCAAGCAAACCTAGTCTCTCAAGCTTAATACAAGGCCACTCAAAAAATTTGTGACAAAAATTCAAATATAAATTTCTTTCAGCCATTTAAACAAACACCTGGCAGGCACAGTGTAAACATATGCCTAACTTCACTATTTGGGCATTGATCACTAGACCATTGGCCCTCATTCTACTCCCCTTGTCCCCCCTGGTGTCGAGCAGCAGCATACCACTCTCCCCCTTGTCCGTTTGGCACCAGTGCGCCGCCGCTCGCAGCCACCGCGCTAGGTCGACCATGGGCCGCTCACCCTGGACCGCCCCGCTCTCTCGCACCATGCCTATGAGGTAGGCGAGACCGTACCGCCCCTCTCTGTCCCCTCCCCGAGCAAAGACAGGCCCTAGACCACCTCAGAACAGCCGCGCCTAGAGCGTCTGCACCATGCCGAGCACGCGCCAGAGCGCCGCGCCTGACCAACATGCACACATCGCGCCTCGACCTCACCTCGTGCACATTGCTCTGCCATGACCCCAGTAGATGCCCAGACATCCCTGTTCGCCGCCGCTTGACCCGTAGCCACCGTGCGCCGCATCGAACACCGCTTCTGCCGCGCAGAGCACCGTCCGCTCCCGACCCAATGCGACCGCCCCATGCCTCGCCTTTAAGCCGTAGAGGACCGCCAGGAGACTGCGCACCGTCCCCTACCTCCAGCCGCGCCGCTAGCTGCCTGTAGCGTCGCCACCGACGAGTTGCGCCCATGCTGCTCGGTCCCTTCCTCGATCTATAAAAGGAGGCCCTCTCTACCCCAATTCTGCACACCATCTCACTCCCCTCTCACCACTGATCCTCCCACACCATCCCCGGAGCAAGGCGAGCCTCCAACCACCGGAATTTTGCCGGAGTTTGCCGCTGTAGAGGAGAAGAGGCGACGTCGATTGGAGCTGCCCCAGGAGCCGTCGCGACCACGCCTCGAACCGCCGTCGTCTACCAGCTCGAACGCCCCGACCACCGACCGTAGCTGGAGCCCAGGTGAGCCCTCGTAGAGCCCCACCGTGCCGCTACGGTTCGTCCTCGCCGGAGACCTGTTCACCGGGGACGACGAACCACAACCGTTCGATCGTAGTCTAATCGTAGCGCCGAGATTGCCCCGTACCGCTTCGCGTTAGATATGCCGCTGACGTGCGGGGCCAACCTGTCAGTAGCCTGCTGCGCCCGCGTAGTGCAGCTGGGCCGGCCGATTTCCTTTCCCGCGCTAGCCCACCGATTCAAATTAGTATTTTCCAATTTAGCTAAAACTAGATTCTGTCCACTTATTCAAAAATCAATTCAGAGAGTTTCACTTAACCAAAATGCATGATTCAAATTTTGTTAGAAATATAATTAAAATATCTATCCAAGCCCGTTGGATTTAAATTAATTAGAGTTAGAGATCATATAAAGCAAAAACAACAAGACAGAGACTTTTCTACATTCAAACATTTTTCAAAAATCAATCGTAATAGTTTTTGAGTTGATTCCAACTCTCAAAAATCCCATTTGACAATACCTATCTGAATATGTAATAATATTTAGGTTTGCATGCAGTGACTTTGGACTAGTACTAAAATAATGCTATATAGGCATTTCTAGTCACTTTAAATCATTTAAATAATAATCTTAAACTTTATAAAATGTGACCAACCCTTTAAATCACATTCCCATGTATTAGAATATGTGGTGATGACATGTGTCCACATGATCCCATATTTTAATTGGAGAATATTAAATCTTAATTAATTTTAGTGAGTAGAAATTACTTTTCTCAAATAAACTAAATGAAACTAGTTCTTTAAATCTTGTGATGAGTGTGATGATGCTAGATCATCAAGTATGTGCCTTAGTGTGCTAAATAGACTAGTTAAGTATTGTTTGGTGATTGTGTATCCCGTATTTATTTATAGACGATAGTACTGACCGAGTCTACGAGGAGGAGGAGTTCTACCCCGAAGAGGACGAGGAGAACTTCAATCACTGCACCAATCAAGGCAAGCTATTATTAGCAAGCTAGAATTATACTAGATGACCTAAGCAAGATGCATTCGGCATGCTTTGGTTATATACTTTTGATTTACACCCATCCCAAGTTTTACTTGCAAGCTTTAATCTTTTACTTTACCAAAGTTTCTTTACTTTTAGTAATGCCTTGTGAGGTTTTGGAAAGATAGTATAGATAGCATAAAGAGTATAAACTAGGCCTATACTAGATGTCATTCTATGGCATGAGATTGAGATTAGCATCCCTCATTAGTGAACACTCTTAACCTTAGTGGCTAGTGCTAAGCATAAAACTTGATCACTTTAGATGGGAATACTTGGTGAAAATGCTTATGAAAACCTTGGAATGATGAGTCATTCTATTGAGATGTTTTGACGTGTGTTGAGAAACACAAATGGTTTATGATGATGAAAATGTTGAGGCATGAGCCTTAGCCCTTTATAAAAACTGATGGTTGGGTTCGGATGCGATACCATTCCAATTTTACCGTACAACCACAATACATGAATTGGGTAAGTCTTAGCCAGAAGTTTATATGCATTAGTATGGGTTCCCTCACGGAAGAGGTTTGAGCTAAGGCTACCTCTTGATGATGTCCACCTATGCAGTGCCCAGGATGGTAGATGGCCATGGCTGGGAGGCCAAACTCATAGGAGAGGTGCTTATACTAGAGTGTGTAAAGGAAATGTTATGATTGATTATCCGCATACTAAGTATGATGATTCAGGGTTATCCCTGACGGATGTATCGAATTTTGTGGTGAAAGTGTACCACCTCTGCATTGTGTCAAACTATTCGAATAGCCGCGTCCGTGGTCTGGACAGTTGGAGTGGCCATACTGTTCCATCGTCAGATGTTTTCAAAATGACTTGTGAACTTAATTGTGACTTGACTTGACCACAACAGGGTTGTGACTATGAAAACTAAGTTCCCACTTAGGTGATTTAGAACATTTATTTAGTTTTCTTTGTTTTTAAACTCAGCTTAGGTTTTAATTTAGTTTTTGCAAATAAACTTAGAGCTTAGCATTCCTACTAGAACTACGTTACTTGTTAGTGATAGTTTGCAAGTACTTAAAGAGTACTCATGGCTTTGTCCCTAGCTATTCCCATGGCCAGACTATGAGGAGGACTATCAGGAGGATGGACAGCAGGACGGCTACGACAACTAGGATCATCTCTCATCATCAGCATTGCCTGTGACACTGGAGATGGAGCCTACTGCTACGCTTATTATTCCGCTGCTTGTTTGTTTTAAGACTGGATCGTGAGATCCTTTATTCATGTAAGACCTTATTATGGTTTGTAATGGATGATGTATTGTGATATCCAATCTGTTATGTCTCGCAAAAATGGTAATCCTGGGATTGTGATGTATGGTATAACATGCATCTAGGATTAAAAATCTGGGTGTTGACAAGTTGGTATCAGAGCCATCCTAACCATAGTAGACCCTAGTTAGAATGGACGTCCAAACAAAACTTAGTTTCAAAACCAAAGAAGTAAGTATTTATGAAAACCTATTCCCACTCTTATCCTTGATTCTTTCAAAAAAAAATCATGTTCCTCAAAAATTCTTATATTCCTACATAAAATCTGACACACTTGAACACCTCACTAACTTACTCATCCTAAATTCTTATAGATGGAAGTTCAGTATTGCAAGTTCTACCAGTTGGGCAATGGAGGCCAGCTGATCTTTGAGAGGGATCTTGATGCACTGTCTGAGTACCTTGAGCCTCCGCATCCGGAATTCTTCGGAGCTCAACTCAAGGATTTTCCAGGAGGAGATCTACAATGGCTGATAGTTGCAGATCTTTGAGGCAAGATGGAAGCACCCCTTTCTGAGAAGATTCAATTCACCGTGAGAGAGAACAACTGGCTAGATGGATTAGCCAAGGCTATGCATGAAGCTCTTGTCCGTCTGTGTGGGCAAAATGTCAACTTGATCCAGGGAACTCGCTTTGCTCACTATGCAAGGCGTGATTCTATGGGAATGCCATTGGAGATGCCAAGTCACCCGGAGATGAAGCGCCAAGTGGAGAATCTTGACTTCCTGTTGTATGATAGACAGAAGGAATTGGACAATGCCCGAGCCTATGCCAACCACAACCTTGCCATTGCCACCAAGAAGGACCAGAATTTCGCCCTGCTCGTCAAGGATCGCCAATCCCTTTGTCGTCAACGCGAGAAGAAGGATCGCACCATCGCTCGTCTTCATAAGAAGGTGGCCGACCTCGAGAAGACCATCCAGGAACAAGAAGCTCAGCTTCCAGCAAAAGAAGAAGAGGAAGAAGGTGAAAACATCCAGGGAGATATTCACTCATACCTTAGTTATGACAATGACTACCTGGAGGATGATGCCATGGATTTCTACACCGATGATGATGACTCCGACTTCATTGATGATGAGTAGATGCACTTGATCACTACCGTAGGAAGGAGTTGTATAGGTCCCACTGTATCTTAGCTTCATAGAATGGTTCTTAAAACCATCTGTTTTCCTTTTATGTTATGGTGTGTGTTTGTATCATGTGCTTTGATTGAATGAATGAATGAATGAGAAGGAGTTAGTTTGCAAAACCTGAGTTCAAACTCAAAGTTTTAGCTTTGAAAACAAAACCATGAACCTTAGAACTTTCCCTCTTACCCCATTATCTATCTGAATCTTCAAATGACTCGTGGAAACCAAGGAGGAAGCAACTCATCGCAGGACCCGATGCTGCAGATTCTGCAGATGCTAGTTTCAGACTATGAAGCTAGTAGAGCAGAGCACCAAGCCAACCTAGCCACCCTGCAACAAATAGCTCAGATGGCCCATGTAACATCCCAGCAGTAGAGCTTAAAAATAAGCTGAGTTCAGATGTGTGCATTGCATTCATGCATAGAAAATCTGGGGAATTTTCGCGCAAAACTAAAGAAGCCGGTGAGGGATTGGAGTCTCTCTTGTTCTGATGGAAACATCTAGGTAAGTGCGATAGACTTCGACAGGACCTCTACTGTACCTTTGTTTTTGAGGGATAGAATTTGAAACTTACTTTGAATTTCTAAATTCAATCCATATTTGAAACTTAAAAAAAATTAGGAATAATCATAATTTAAACCAGTAAGAAGAAATGCTTATAATAATATAAAATAATACTTTGTTAATTAGAAGACATGAAGTAGTACATTGTTCTTTCATAACAAAAGAATAAAAGTAAATTACATTTAAGTAATTACACAAAAAAGGGACATAAACAAGAGAATTCCTTATTACAGGAATACACCTATTACATTGTCTTTACAGAAAATAAGTAAGGAAATGATACAAAATAATAATTGTCACGCAATCAAAATAACTTTATTAAACAAATACTTATTACAATGTTTGTACAGAAGTCAAAATAAAAGATTACAAAGGTAATGAAATAAAACCCTAGACTAATATCTAACTATTCTTTCATCTGGTGTCTTCATTCCTCACTCTGATTCCTGCAAAACAGAAACAAATAATAGAATAAGAGAAAGGGGGTTAGTGTGTTAGTTATACTCGCAGATTAGGCATAGAAGTGCTATGCCAGTATCATCATTGAGTAAATTAAAGGGGCCAATTTCACCAATGTATAATATCTGTTCTTTTAAGCAAATAAGCTTCAGTTCAACATCATCAGCACAAGAAAAGGGGCAAGTTTCACCAAGACTAGGAACATAAGATCTGATTATGGATTATTTACAAGACGTAATAATCTATTGATACAGTTCCGGTGGTAAAGGAACATAAGATCTAGGACTTAACAACCAATATCGCTAGTGATTATAACGCCATATATTACGCGTTAACCATGGGATTTGGAATGGGACAAAAAAGTCAGCTATATCTTCTTCCTTTCATATGAAGGCAAGATGACCTTATCGTGTCGTTGGAATTCCCGGTGTGGATCCAACTTATGGGTGGGGACCCTTAGGCCCCACGATTTTGGTGTCTAGATTATTTATGAGTAGCTGACGGATGTATAGTCGGGCCTTTTAGGGAGCTTACTAGGGGCATCACCACTTCATAGAGTCTTCAGGAACTCACCAGGGTTATAGCTTGCCCTAGTTGGAGGCTTAATGGAGGTGTAGTCAGCCCCGGAGGATCGTGCAGACATATGGGGTCACGGAGAGGGCAGTGAGTGGCTTGGATCACCTACTAGGCCCCACGTCAAGGATTTGTGGATGGGAAAGATCACCCGGTTGTGCAACAAGGAGTTGGTCTCTCATGGGTAAAGCAACGCACCTCTACAGAGTGTAAAAAATTGTGACATGTTACTCCCTATTCCGGGAAGGAGCTATGAACGCGGCAGGAAAGGAACTCCATGAAGTTCTGGTCAACCTGTGAAGGCTGTCGGACATAGTTTTCAAAATAAAAGCAACCTTTGAAGAAATGTTTACGAAAACCTGCATTGCCTATGACGTATGGTCTGTGGCTGTAGAGATAGTGCATCATACACTCCTTTTTAGTGAACTTGTTGTGTACGCCCGTACTCAACCGTACCTTCTTAACCCTTGCTAGGTTCTAAGCTATTGAAGGTGGCGTCAACATCAATTTCTACTCAAGAAACCATCATCGGCAACTCAAGTACTTCAATACAGTCAAGGAAGTCAACATATACATCAGCTGAAGTGAAGATAAAGTGTCGGTTTAGATAGGAGTAGATTCTCTAGCCATAAAACCTATTTCTGTAGAGCATTGCAATAGCAGCAATGACAAGCCAAATAGTTTAGATGCTAGTCTTAGTTACTAGATATTTCTGAGTTATTATTTCTGGTTCTTATTTGTAAGAAGTTCTTTCTCTCTCTTTAACCTAGAGTGCTCTCTAGATCTTTTGTAAAGAGTCGAGTTGTAATCTATAGTCATGTATTGGACCTGCTGTGTTTCTGTTGTACCACTCTGAGGGATGTAATACTAGTGAACGGTGTTTCATTGGTGTTATGTCAACGACTATAGTGTTTACATCATGCAGTGGTATGCTGGGTCACCGCAGCTGGTATCAGAGCATATGCTTTGACCTTAGGTTGGTAAACCTAGTAAATGGGTAGAACCTGTAGGAAGGATGTTAGCAATCATAAAGAGTTCTCTAGAAATATGATGGATATTCAATTGGGAATAATCTCGTCATATTCCTAGTGTGATGATTTTTATCATGCAATTTTAAATGAGTACCATGAGTTTTAACTCAATATGACTGATGATATTTTCTTATCTATAGTACAAGAATGGCACCTAGGTATCCACCTCAGAATGATCAAGTGATGAATAAGACCTTAGATGATTACAAAGATGCCTGGACAATCACTCTAAGACAACTTCTAGGGAGCCTGGATTGTGAGTCTCGACTTCTGGTCAAGGTTTACAGCTTCTATGATGGACGGATATTGGCCAAGTACCGTATCGTGATCATGTTACCCAAGAAGTTGGGAGGGCGTGGAGAAATGCCATCGGGAGAAGCAAGATGTATGGCAACAGCCTATCAGATTGCAGTAGTAGCAGCCATAACCAAGATAAGGGAACAGAATTCCAAGGCACTGGAAGGTACTACTTACACTGCTATACCTCACGAAACTCCTAGTTCTGATCCAGAGTTAGATCATTCTACTCTGGTATGGACCAAACCTACTCTGGCAGTAGAGTATATGGATCGTTATAAGTCTTTATTGGATACGTTCCATAACACTCATCAAGTGCTAGTTCAAGAGTTGGACACTGTCATTGAGGATTTCACTGATCCTGCAAAGGCAAAGGCACGTACAAAGAAGTTTGTTAGGGAATCAAAGCATTCAAAGCCAATCTTTTCCGGAGAGGTGTTTGAAGAAATAGAGTTTAATGACCCACACTCTGAAGTCTATGCCTATTACCCAGTCGAACCTCAGCAACCAGTAGACCCATGGACCCACACGGAGGAACAGAGGATATGGAATGCACCCAACCCCAATAATGTCGTTGGAGAAACTACTGGATGGGAAGGCTAGTCCTATGATGAAGCCATGGGACGAGCTACACTTCATGAATCAGGTAAGGGAGTAGAAACCAATTACAATCCTATAGAATCATGTGGACCATATAGTGGTAATAGTATTCCCATTGAGCTGGAAGAGTGTCCTGGTAGTTACTATACTAACATGTATGACTGGATTGTGGAAAAAGCAAAGAATGCCTCTTAGTTTGAGGATGTGCCTGGAGGAGGACCGGAGAATACTGAAGAAGGAAATGAGTTTGATAGTCATTTTTCAATGGCTAATCTCACTCTTGGTACTTCTACTCAAGGTTACGTACCTACTGGATGTTCTGATGCACCAGAAGGCAGTCGTCGAACTTCGGGTCATCGTGGACGAAAGATCTGGAAGCCTAGAAGTGAGTGAAGAAAGTGATAATGGACGTAATCTAGTTAGTAGCGTACTTGAATAATGTACATATTGTGTAATGCGTATTGTAGTGCTTGTGAGGCTTGCTGAAATAAGTGAGATTATGCTCACCTAAGCAAGAAATCCCTTGTAATATAAGCAGGAAGTGTACAGCGGGAGTGTCTTGCTATGGTTGGGAGTTGTAAATTTCGAAGACATATGTTTAATACATGGTATATGTTTTCTTGGTTTTTCTTGCATCTTCTTGATTGACTAGATCTATGCATGAAGTTTGACTTGGTGTGCAAATGCAAGTGCATCATCAAGTTTACCATACAACCACAATACCTGAATTGGGTAAGGCTTAGCCGGAAGTTTATATGCATTAGTATGGGCTCCCTCGCGGAAGAGGTTTGAGCTGAGGCTACCTCTTGATGATGTCCACCTATGCAGTGCCCAGGATGGCAGATGGCCATGGCTGGGAGGCCAAGCTCATAGGAGAGGTGCTTATACTAGAGTCTGTAAAGGAAAGGTTATGATTGATTATCAGCATACTAAGTATGATGATTCAGGGTTATCCCTGACGGATGTATAGAATTTTGTGGTGAAAGTGTACCACCTCTGCAGAGTGTCAAACTATTTGAATAGCCGCGTCCGCGGTCTGGACAGTTGGAGTGGCCATACTGTTCCATCGTCATATGTTTTCAAAATGACTTGTGAACTGAATTGTGACTTGACTTGACCACAACATGGTTGTGACTATGAAAACTAAGTTCCCACTAGTTTTCTTTGTTTCTGAACTCATCTTAGGTTTAAATTTAGTTTTTGCAAATAAACTTAGAGCTTAGCATTCCTACTAGAACTACGTTACTTGTTAGTGATAGTTTGCGAGTACTTAAAGAGTACTCATGGCTTTGTCCCTGGCTATTCCCATGGCCAGACTATGAGGAGGACTATCAGGAGGCTGGACAGCAGGACGACTACGACAACTAGGATCATCTCCCATCGTCAGCATTGCCTGTGACACTGAAGATGGATCCCACCGCTACGCTTATTATTCCGCTGCTTGTTTGTATTAAGATTGGATCATGAGATCCTTTATTCGTGTAAGACCTTATTATGGTTTGTAATGAATGATGTACTGTGATATCCAATCTGTTATGTCTCGCAAAAATGGTAATCCTGGGATTGCGATGTATGGCATAACAGGCATCTGGGATTAAAAATCCGGGTGTTGACAACCGCCCCTGGGGAGGTAGATCTCCATGTATGGCATAACAGGCATCTGGGATTAAAAATCCGGGTGTTGACAACCGCCACCGGGGAGGTAGATCTCCCTGATCTTGTCGGGGGCTGTGCAACCCGTATGCAGGGTTCGTCCACCGATCCGTGATCAGCTGTCTTGTAAGTCTTTTTTCCGATCTCTTGATCAGTTTTATTTTTTGGTTTACCGATCTTAGATCGGATTGAGTCGCCCACCGCCGTCGTCATCGCTGCGCCTCTACTCCGACCATCGGCATTGAGGATCTACATCGCGTCCGTGCGCCTGCCCCCTCCGCTGTTGCGCCTGCCTCGGCAGGCTGTCGCGGCCTTATGGCAGGCTGCCGCGCACCATGGACGGCTGCTATGCCTTCCTCGGAAGGCTACCGCGGCCGCCCTCTCGGATCCTCTTTGTCGTCATCGTCCGGGACTTCACCGACAATGCTGCCATCGACTCTGATCTATGCGTCATCCACGCCATGGCGCATACGGTGTACCGTCGGTCTGATCAACCGATCTCGTACACCAGGCACGTCCCCGAGCACGCGCCTACCACCGATCGAGCTACGGGTTGCCGCTGTGTCGCCCCATCGGGTCACAGCGCCGCCGCCTTTGGTCCACGCTACTGGCTTCCAACGTGCCTTCATTAGCGTGTACGTCACTGGTGGTCTCCCAGCCGCTGCACCGACTTGCGCCCTGCAGCTATGCCGACCCCTCGGGTCGTAGCATGGCTGCACGCAGTCTACTTCGCCGTCCACGTGCATCGACGACCTTGGCTTTCACCGTGACATCTCCTATAGTGCGGACCGCCGTTGTCTGCACATGGTCTTCATCACGTCGTCGGGTCTTCCTCACCTACTTCGAGCACCGCCGCCGCGCTTCACAAGGTAACCTGCAGGGTGCCCTCTCGCCATCGTAGGTCCCACCGACTACCCCATCGCCACTCTAGGCATCCAGCATGACTAACCCAGGTCGCCGCTGGTTTCGCCGCATTCTACGTCTTCGTCCACTACAACTTCGCCGCCAGCGTCATCGCCTCATCCCCGACTACACCACCTGCTACTCTACTCTGACAACCATGGATAGCACCGGCATCTCTCCCTTCGCTGCTCTGCACATCGCAACCGCTCTATAGGCTTCCTCTGCTAGTCTTTCTGACATGGCGGCAAGTTCATAATGGTCCCTGCCCCTGCACGCCTGGTACTGGCAACACCGGGAGTGCCTTCGTCCCTGACGCATTCCCGAGTCTGGCAAACTCGGATTGGCGCCTCGTCTTCATCGGCTTTGACAACGTCTTCTTTGGCATCGACCCCTCTACGACTGCCTCGACTGCGTCACCAATGAGTTCTTCTTTGCATACTCGGTTCTGACAAAACCAGAGTGTGCGTTCGTCCCCGACGTGCACCTAGTTCTGGCAAAACTATGGCTGCACCTCGTCCTCAACGGCTTGGACTGCATTGGTTTCGGCATCGACACCCTCGACGACTACCTCGACGCGTCTTTGTCATCCTCCTCACACACTATGTGCATGCGGCTTCACGTGCGGCTACCTCGACACCGGCATCCCCGACCACAACATCGACCATGGCGACCCATCGCACAACTACCTCGACCATGGCACCGCCTCACGCTCTCGGATCCCTCGACATCAGCACAATGGCTACCACCTCGCTTGAGCATCATCAACTTCCTCAACAGTCCAAGCTACCGCGCTACGACACCGTCCATGATGTTCCCGTTCGGACTGCAGGGGGATGTTAGCCTACTAGATGCTACTTCGGTTTATCTCCAGTCTGACCGTCTGCGATGTTCCAGTTGTTCACGACGCTACCACTACGACTGCGGGGGAGTGTTAGAGTATTAGGTATATACGGTTGTTATGGTAGTTTAGATAGAGTTAGGATCTATTTACGTACAGTCCTAACTTGACGCGTACTCCAAGATAATCCTCTGTACGCCTATATATACTCGCCCATGAGGCTCAATAATATATCCATCATATTCCCCCAAACTCATACTCTTTCAATTACCACAAGCTCAAGAACCTCACATGGATAAGATCCAAATAACAACCAATAAAGATGATGCCAAGTATGCAAAGGTTTGAGATCTCACGAATGATATGATCAAGGTACTCACTCGAGAGCCCCTGTTGATAGTACAGCTATCTATCCTATAAACCGGTCTCCCCAAGTAACACCATGAGACAGGTAAGAAAGAAACCCTATCAAGAATATACCTTTTCCTTGAGCATATTCCACTTGAGCTTGACGATAGCGATCTTGTCCACCTCAAGATGGAACACCTTTCTTGATTGCACTAACTTGGTGAAGACTTACAAATTGCTCTCCCATACTCCACTATGATAGAGCTTCTCTCTTGGGCATATCATCTTCCCATATCCATGATAACCATAGGATGGCAAGCTTCAAGCAAATGGTCTCTTCGAGATGGCTCATCTTGAACTTGCACATCATTTCTTGTTTCTTCATTATGTTGGTGTCTTGAAGGTACATAAGAGATACCACTCCAACTTTAGTCTTCAAGACACACTTGTTATAGGCTCAACTCTCACTTGACCAATCTCCGGATCACTCATTGAAACCTTGGTCAACACTTAATCTTCTTCACTTTCTTCTTCTCTCAACCTTGAAGCCAACATATGGTTCAAGCATTGCCTATGGACAAATCCTACAGGTAAAACTCAATGCAAACATAAGTACATAAAGATTGTCATTAATTACCAAAACCACACATGGGGGCACACATGCACTTTCAATCTCCCCCATTTTGGTAATTGATGACAATCCCTTTGAGAGGGTTTATATAAGGAATTAATCAAACAAAATGTTGTGCTAACATCAAATACAACACAAGTATGTGATGTTAGTACAAACACAATATAGAGCAAACTCCCCCCACAATCTATGCACGTGTGGATGAACTTGAATTTCATTGCATATATTGCCAACCATTACCAGTGGTGGAGTTTTTCTCTATATATTCAAGATTCCATGCAACACACTAAGATGCAAAGCACACACGAGGCAAGTGTTTAAGTACAAAACCGAAAACACACAACCAAATTCCCTAAAACCCTCTAAAACTTCTCTCCCATTGGCATCGATTACCGAAATGGGTGAAAAACTTTAGAAGGCCAATTCAGTGAGAGTTGCTCCATATGGTGTGCATTTCTCATAATATGTGTGGAATCAAATGCACGTATCCAATGACGAATACCAGGAGGAAATCAAACTAAATTGAGGATCCAAAGATTGCAAAGAAATAAAATGGTGAAGAAGCATCAACGAATGAAGCAAGCAATCAAAAGATCAAAAGAAGCACTTCACAAAAGAAAGATACCAAAAAGAAAGATAGATATTATGATAAGGTTGACAACAGAGTGATCCAAATAATATGAGGAGACTCCCCAAGGTTTGTGCATAAATTATAATTTGTGTTTGAATACAATATGCACAAACATGGCATCCTCATTCCCTCTATATCATTTAAACCACAAGCACAAGCAAGAGAGAAGATATTATGATGAGAGCAAATATGTGTTTAGATGAAAATAGGAAGCTCCCCAAGGTTCATTCACAACAAAGTGCACATTTATGGAATCCTAACTCCCCATAATCAAACAAAACACCAAACAAGAATAGGAAAGCAAATGGGTGTTCTTAGGTAAATTAGGAAAGCTTTCCAAGGTTTATGCACCAAATATAATAATTGCTTTGAATGCAAAGTGCATAAACATGGTATACTTGCTCCCCCAAACTTACATAACAACACAACGGCATGAGAGATCAACTTTCTTAACACCAGCGAGTGCCAAAAGATGCAAATGAAAAGGTTAAGCGCTGAAAGCAAAACTTTTGGGGCCACTAAATAATAAATAGGAGCACAAGGTGGACTCCAAAGCAAAAGGATATCAACTAGAAATTTTAGCCATAATTATGTGTATAAGTTTCTAGCTATACAACAATCACCAAGATATACATCCACAAAGAAACATGTACACACAAAATGGATACTCAAGAATGAACAAGATATCCAAACGAAATTCATAGATAATGCCAATAAGATTTTTGCTAGAAAGCATGGACAAAGGCTCAAATTTATCTTATTGAACATCAATGACCTTCAAACACCAACAAATACATCACAACTATCATAAGGGAACAATAGATATTTGGAATGCATTGCGAAAGGCAACAAGTAACATAAAGAACAAATAAACCTTGCAAATTCATCCATATAGTACACGAGAGAAATTGAGGAAATGATTGGAAATAGAATTGATATATTGGCATATGTGGGATTGGTGAATCATGAACATGATTTTTATATACTCCCCAAAATATGCATTCATCTCAACTTACTCATACCACAATAAGGATGATACAATAAAATTCTTGCAAGAACCACAATAAAATCAAGTGAAGGAAATCATGCCATGATGCAACCACAAAGGTTGGATGCTAGAAAACTATGCATGAGAGGGATACTTGTTACCGAGATACCATTGGTAGGATGTAGTAGATATGAGTTTATTAATCATCCTAGCTTGCCTCCAATTATCATTTAGTCGCCACATCTTCTTATTATTGAGATAAGCATCCAATGTATCTCCAATGTACCTAAAACACATTCAAGTACACAATGGTCCCAAAACTCGTTGGGTCCAAAGTAATTAGATACACTACAATACATAGGACAAACTCCACAAAAACATGTGCATATTGATATGAAATTTAATTTCACGCACATCTTAGCCAAAATAGGATTTGGTCGAGTGTCCCCTATATATTGGATCAAAGAAAGCAAGCATACCATAATATATACATTTAGTAAATGTGCATGCACAAGACTTTCAAGAACCAAAAGGAGATATAGTTTGAACAAAACACCAAGAAAACCAAGAAGGCACACCAAAGTGTGACACGACTAACGGTTGTCAAAATTATATCAAGGACCAGATCAACACATGATAGACCCCAAGTTCAAAAAGTGAACAAGGGAAAAGTCAAAGAGCAAAAAGGATAAACAAATACAAATGCTCAATGATTTATCTCATTCAAATGGTTAAATAGAAAGCATGGAATGATAAAATCAACTCCCAAACAAAATACCAATTGAAAATAAATGGTTCCAACAAAAGAACCAAACTCTCAACATTTTTTAAGAATGGCAAAAAGTACCAAAGAAAAGATTTATCTTCCAAAGGCATAAAACATGGTATAGATCAAAACGTGTCATGAAGAAGCATAAAAGGAGTGTTCTAAATAATATAGGAGAACTCCCCCATGATAAGTGCATTATTTAAGATTTTGCATTTGAATACAAAATGCACACACATGGGATCATCATCCCTACCTACATAAATTAGAGCACAAAACAATTTCAAGACAAAGAAAGATCCATAAGAATCGAGGGAAATATGGGAGACAAAACACAACAAATTCTTGGCAAGAGATAAGGCAACTAAAGAAAAAAAACAATGTGAAAACGATCAAGAAGGTCTACCACATATTATAGTACCGATTTTCCAAGGACAAGGGATTTGCAAATATTTCCCGGTGGTAGATAGCAAATATATCCAAGATCATATTCACAAAGAGAAAGAAAATGTCAAAAGATAGGAATTAAAAACCACGTCATGAAATAGATCCTTGAGGGTTTCAACTAGTTAACCAATCACGCACAACAATGATTAGAGTAACTAGAGGCAAAATTCTTGCCAACTTAGATATAAGAATTCATATATGATGAAATCCATACCAAGGAAATCTCTTGCAAACAAGATCCAAAAGATAAGGGATAAAAGCATTATATCGAAAAGGGATTTGTTTGAGCTAAATGTGCCACTTAGGAGCTAGATAAATATAAATATCATTTCTAAGTGACACCACCTCAAATGTCCACATTTTCTAGGTTTGTAATATGCACAAAGCATATGACTCCCCCATAATGTGATAAACCAAGAATAATCAACAAGAGGTAAATACATCCAATTAGAGATGATTAATGAACATTATGAAACTTGAAATTCTCATGAGAAAGACATACCACATAGAGATTAGATAAACTTGCAATATACATACTACGTGGTATTCCTCATGTACACACATTTTGGGATTGTGGAATGCCATAGCATAACACTCCCCCAAAATGGAATAGTCCATTAATCTCTCACACGAGCCAAGAAACATACCAAATAAATTCAAAAAAGGCTCCAACCCAAGAGACACAAATACATGGTGTGTCACCCAACATACACAAGTATACTAGATAACTCAATATAAGTATGAGGGAAGCACAGCATGTACAAACACATACAAAGGTACAAAACCAACACATGCACAAGGGAGCAAGTAACTTTCAATGTAAGTGAGTTAAGTACATGTTACCGCAAGGAGGAACATTGGATATATGATAGAAGTATGATAATCCAAATGGCTTGACTTGACAAGAATAAATGATGAATATCCCTCAATTCTTCATAATGTAGCCAAGCCTCCAATGCCCTCCAAACACACCTATTGATCAAGTTTTGGCTTGTTGGTCCCCAACCAAGTTGGGTCTTAAGAAGTTAGTCACAATAGGCTTGGCAACCCAAATGGTTATTTTCTTGATACCACATTGGGTACCAACAAATTTGGCAAACACATTGCCAACCTCATCCGTTTGAATAAAATAAGCATCATCAATCATGATAGGGTTGGATGAGAAGATAACAATGGTGCATGAGGAAGAAATGTGCCCTTTCTCGCGGAAAATGTAGCAGGTTCTTCTCTTGCCATATTTCTTGTTGGGTGAAGCAACAATTTGAGGAATAACTTGAGTCTTCTTGGGAGGAGACCCATCTCTAACAATAGGTAGAGCTTGAGGCCGCTTCCCTTGTTGATTCTTGCGAAGGGGCTTCTTCTTCAATGGGCAATGCTTGACATGATGCCCTTATTCCTTGCACTTTAAGCAAACAATGTTGGCCAGATTCTTGACTTGATCTTGGTCATTCTTCTTGTTGCCCTTGTGCTTCAACTTTATAGTGGACTTGTTCTTGATATTGGAGTTGAATCCAAGTCCACTCTTTTCATTGGGGGATTTTTGCACACTCAAGATGTTATTGAGTGTGGCCTTCCCTTTATGACACTTTTTCAAGTCATTCTTCAAAGAAGTGACTTGAGCCTTGAGCTCTTTAATTTCCTCTGCATGTTTAGTGTGAACAACAATATTAGAGGAAGTGGATGCTATATTGTTAGAGCAGCAAGGCACATAATGTAATTCATCACAAGATGTAGCAATGGTATGAGTGGATGAATTACAAGGACTAGCACATGGCAATATGAAATTTGGAGTAGAAGTAGTGCTAATGTCCACATGAGGCTCATTAGATGTTACCTTTGACATAATAGCCTCATGAGCTAATTTTAGCCTATCATGGGATGCTAGAAGATCCTCATGAGAGCTTGATAGCTTACCATGACTTTCTTCCAAGATCCCATACTTGCTAGTTAGCAAAGCAAGTTGAGTATGTATCTCAACATTCTCCTTCAAAATAGATGCTTCACAAGAAATAGAGTTAGTAGCACAAGCATCATAATTAATTGCAAGAGGTGAGGGAAACTTCAAAGTCTCTTTTGAGTAAGAGGCTTTAAGTTGCTCATGTGACTTGGTGAGTTTGATGAGCTCTCCCTTAATTACCCTAGAGCCATTTTTGAGGTGCTCAAAATCCTCAAGGAGTTTAGCATAAGCAACTTGAAGCCCATCATTTTTACTTTTGAGATCACTTGCCACCTCAAGATCTCTATCATGAGATTCCTTCACTCTAGACAACTCTAGATAAAAAGTATCCTCAAGAGATTCCTTAGTGGTTTCTTCCTCTTCAAGAGCTTCATTTAGATGTGCAATTTGATTAGCATACTCACGTTCAAAGCTACTCATTTTATCAATGGTGTTCTCATGCTCCTCAATTTGTGATTCTAACTTATCAATATGTTCTTTGCTCTTAATAGAAAAGTCCAATATTTCAACAAAGTTAGAGCAAGCAACATTATTCTTAACAAGAGCATGATAAACCTTCTCACCCTTTTCATATAAATCATCAACATTAATCTATTTTTCCTCATTATCCTCATCCTCATCATCATAATAGGTATTGGGTTCCAAAGTAGGAGTTACCTTTGAATCCCTAGCCATAAGGCATAGGTGGGTACCATGAGATGATGATGATGAATTATTTGAAGCTTCATTCAAGATCTTGTCTTGGCCAATAGAATCTTTGTTTTCCTCTACATGGTTAGCCACACAAGAACTAGAGGAAATAGAAGTATTTTTATCATGGCAACAAGACAACACAAGCATATCATCATAAGATTTATTCAATCCATTTCTACATGATATGCAAGGACTACCAACACAAGCATATAAGGAGTTTTGGGTGCTACAAGTGTTAGGGTCCAACGATAGATCATTGCAACTAGATAGAGATGAAGGATGACAAATAGTAAGCTCACTATCCACATTGCAATTTCTATTACTACTCGCCATATAATTACCTTGTGAAAAATCACATGTTGGTGAAGTGGTAGAAGATGAGAACTCATCTCGACCGGAAGTGGAAGCAACACAATCATCCTCAAGAATATTGGACACAACATATTTATCTTGAACGTTTGTCCATAACTCATGAGCGCTCTAAAAAGGAATGATTGAAGATGTAACTACATAGCTCAAAGCATTAATAATCACATTAGAATCTTGAGCATCAAGATATAAGATTTTCTCATCCTCACGAGATAGATTTTCAAAATCCATAGGAGGAGAAAAACCTATATCTATAATGTGCTCCAAATTTGGGTACATGTCCTGAAAATGAATAAGCATACGAGTTTTCCATATATCATAATTTGTGCCATCGAATGTGAACATTTCATTGTGCACTAATCCCCTAGTCGACATCTTTACTCTCAAGGCGGTGAAGCCTAAAATGAGAGACCGTGCACTGATACCAATTGAAAGGACAAGGATGTCGCCTAGAGGGGGGGTGAATAGGCGGTTTAAAAACTTTTACGAGATGGGCTTAACAAAGGCGGAATAAAACTAGCATTTACTTTGTCAAGCACAAAACCTATATATACTATGGTTCAACTATGCGCACCAACAACTTATGCTAAGCAAGACAAGCAACTATGTGATAGCAAGATATAGACTTCAAGCACGAAGGCTATCAGAAACTAAGGTGCATAAGTAAAAGCTCGGGTATAGAGATAACCGAGGCACGCGGAGACGACGATGTTTTACCGAGTTCCTCCCAATGGAGTACGTCTCGTTTGGAGAGGGGGTGGTTTCAAACCACCAATGCCACAAAATGCCTCCCTTGTTCTCTTGTGAATCTCACCCCAACGGGATCGATCCACACTTTCACTATCGATGCACTTGTCGATGGCAATCTGAAACCTCTCACAAGATTGGGGCACTTCTCCACAACTCAATTGGAGGCTCCCAACAAACAAGCTTGGGGGAAAGCTCCACAACTTAATTGGAGGCCCCAAGTAATCCACCAACCTGCAAAACAACTAAACCGTCTAGGGTTCCAAGAACCCAAGAGTAAAAGGCTTCTCACTTTTACCCAATCGAATCCTCACCGAGAACTCAAACCGATGCACCAAATGCAATGGCAAGAACACACGAAGTGCTCAAGTCCTTCTCTCCCAAATTCCACCAAAGCTACAAAAACTTATGGGGGAATAAGAGAGGAAGAACAATGGAGGAAATCCATAAAAGACTCCAAGATCTAGATCCCAAGATATTCCCCTCACTTAGAGGAGAGATTGATTAGTGGGGTTGTAGATCTAGATCTCCTCTTTAAAATCCCTCAAGAATATACAAGAATCAATGGAGGGATTGAGGTATAGCAAGCTCAAGAAGGTCAACAATGGAGAGGAAAACTTGCAAGAAAGGTTAGGGAACCATTGGGGAAGAAGGGCCCCTTAAATAGGTCCCTAGAAATCCAACCGTTAGGCCCAGGAATCGCCTGGTGCGGAGTCTCCGGACTGGGATCGGAGTCTCCGGTGTACCCAGGCCAAACGGGGACAAACTGGAGGACAGTCAGTACGCGGTCCGAAGATGGGCCGGAGATTTAATCCGGAATCTCTGGTCATACAAAAACTGGCAGAAAGACCAATACGAGAACAACCATTACTTTTGCATCCGGACTCCGATTTTGATGATCTTGGGCTCGTTTTAAAGAGGACAATAAGCTCTACAAGATCATATAGAAAACATCATGGTTCAGTAAGGGAGGATAGAACCAAATGACGAAAGGTTTGACCTCTCTCAAAAAGATGAACCGGTAAAACCTCCAACACCGAAAACGCAATAGAGAATGCATATGAAATCTGTTTTCAATGAATTTGGGCTTGTCATGAAGATTAACACAAGCTATAAATCATCTCATGGATAAGAACCAAATAATGTAAGGTTTTACCATTCTCTAAAAGACAAGACGGTAAAACCTCCAATATCGAAAACGCAATAGAGAATGCATATGAAATTCATTTTCGATGAGCTAGAGCTTATTATGAATATTACCACAAGCTCAAGAACCTCACATGGATAAGATCAAAATAACAACCAAGAAATATAATGCCAAGTATGCAAAGGTTTGAGCTCTCACGAAGGATGTGATCAAGTTACTCACTCGAGAGCCCCTATTGATAGTACGGCTATCTATCCTATAAACCGGTCTCCCCAACTAACACCATGAGACCGGTAAGAAAGAAACCCTATCAAGAACATACCTTTGCCTTGATCATATTCCACTTGAGCTTGACGATAGCGATCTTGTCCACCTCAAGATGGAACAACTTTCTTGATTGCACTAGCTTGGTGAAGACTTGCAAATTGCTCTCCCATACTCCACTATGGTAGAGCTTCTCTCTTGGGCATATCATCTTCCCATATCCATGATAACCATAGGATGGCAAGCTTCAAGCAAATGGTCTCTTTGAGATGGCTCATCTTGAACTTGCACATCATTTCTTATTTCTTCATTATGTTGGTGTCTTGAAGGTACATAAGAGATACCACTCCAACTTTAGTCTTCAAGACACACTTTCTATAGGCTCAACTCTCACTTGACCAATCTCCGGATCACTCATTGAAACCTTGGTTAACACTTAATCTTCTTCACTTTCTTCTTCTCTCAAACTTGAAGCCAACATATGGTTCAAGCATTGCCTATGGACAAATCCTATAGGTAAAACTCAATGCAAACATAAGTCCATAAAGATTGTCATTAATTACCAAAACCACACATAGGGGCACACATGCACTTTCAATTGGCCAACTTCTTCTCATCCAATGCCAACCTCCTCTCCTCGGTGGCCGCCAACCTCTCCTCCAATGCCACCCTCCACGCCTTGGCCTTGGCCTCCAAGATCCGTGCCAACTTCTTATCCTCGTTGGCCTCCAACCTTGCATTGTCCATCTCTCCATAGATTTTGCTATGTCATCATCTACGGCCTTCCTCCCCTTCATATCTCCGGCGGCCTTCTTTCCAAGGACAGGTCTTTTTGTGTTGGAAACCGAGTGAGGAGTGGATCTTCTCTTCTTATCCTCATCACTTGATTCATCTTCATCTATGATAGTTGCCTCGGTCCTTGCATTCATGGCCATTGTTGCCATGTCCATCCCGCGCGTCCTCCACTTTTCTTCATTTTTTAGCTCATCATAGCAATGATATGGCTTTCCAAGAATTTTCTTACCTTTCTTGGTCTTTCTCCCCTCATCTCTATACAAGCCTTGACCCATGGTAAGCTACATTGTGAACAAAAGAGAAGAAATGAGTCAAGTAGAACAACAAACATATACACATCAAAACGAAACACTAGCACATAATAGAAGAACTTACCCTATCGACATTATTTGTGCCACTTGGGTTGATTTCGTCAACATCCTTTTGCATATCCGCCCACTTTTGACAATCGGCGTTGATGACCGACCAACGAGACCGAAGAGACCGGTTGGTGCGCACATTTCCACTAGTGTTGTGTGTATCAAAGTACTCCTTCATTCTCATCCAATAGGTCTCTCTCGTTTGGTTTGTGCCAATCGAGGGATCCATACCAACTGTCAACCAAGCCTTGCAAAGCAACATATCCTCCTCTATAGTGTATTTCTCCATCCTACCTTTCAGCGCATCAATCAAGCCTTCATCATCCTCATACACTTCTAAAATAACTCCTCCTCGTGTCCATTTTCTTGATCCACATATGCTTGGGAGAAAGAGGAGCCAACATTCATAGCATCCATCAAACTCTGATCATCAACACTACACTGCACGAACACATGTCAAAATCCTCCACTATATTCATCTATCTCAAAAAAACAAAAAAGAGAAAATTTTACCTTGTTGTCAATTCATCGAGCAGGTCGCGCACGCTGACCGCTGCAGTTGTCTATGACGCCTGCGCCGGTGGATGCGGAGGAGGCGGAGCGCTCACTGGCTCGTGCGGGGTAGGATGATGTTGGACGCGCCGAGATGTGCTTGTCCTCGCGGGCTTGGGATTCGGTTTTTGGGCGCCCGCGACGGGTGGCGGGCGCTTGGCGACTAGCACCTTGCCCTTATGCGGCGCAGTTGGGCAGCTGCGGGGCGGCAACGCTTGTGTTTGGCCGTGGCGGCACGAATAGGATGCGTGCGACGGAGCTTCTATCAATGGTGGCGGCGACGACGGCGCTAGGGTTTGGCTCGGACGATGGCGGAACTGCTACACCGGCGACATCAGTGGGGGAACAGTGTATTGAGGGCTAGGTGGCGTGCCGGGGGTCTCGTCAATCGCCGGAATAGCGCCGGGGGCAGCGCGAGGGAGGGAGGTCGCGCGGGCGCGAGGAAAATTCCCGGACGGTTGCATGTTCGCGTGCGTGGCCAGCGATAGCACGCGCTACAACCAGAGCACCAAATATCACGCACCGGATAGCGCAAAACGCCGCGCCACGCTAAAATTTTGCGCGCTTGGATGCAGCGCATGCTAGATGATCACGCACATGTTCCCGTGCGCTATTCTAGTGGTTTATTTAGCGCACGGCTAGTAAGTCACTAGTGGAGAAGGATTGCGAAATAGCCTTCTCTGGATCCACCTCTTGCATGTCATTCTTTGCCCACGATATCTCGGTCTTTATGTCCGACCACCACCGCCACAAGCCCTCCACCTTGGTCTTCTACCTAGCTCTCACACACACCAAACGCACGGCGTCTTCTACCTAGCTCTCACACACACCAAACGCACGGCCAATTCCCTTCACTTGTTCCCCCCACACAAGCGAGGGTATTTGCGATGACTAGATGCAATTTTGGGTTTCCTGTCTCAGATTCTTCCAAATTGTTCATTTTGTATGGAAAATTGCATTCAAATTTGATCAAATTCAGGCATGGGTTAACACTACATTATCTTCAGAAGCCAAACAGCTTAGATTTTCGTGCATAGCGTTAACAGAGTCATTTGATTGGCTTACATTGTGGTTCCTTTACTGAAACAAACACCTTCTAAATGGTGCAATGTCATATTTGTACTAGAAGAAGCCCCAAGAAAACTTGAAAAAAAAAACCCAACCATGGCATCGAGCCAACAACCAAATACAAGACAACAAGGATAAAACACACAACAAGAAGATTGAGTTAACGTTAGTGCTAAATATGCATAAACAATACCTTTTTTTTAACTTGCATAAGGAACGACCTTGTACATGTCTAGTCAAGCTTCTGAACCATCACCAGAGTAACCACAAAAAATTGTATAGTCCTAATTAACTCAAGTGGAGATTTAAGTTTGAACTTCTGCTGTAATGCTACATATAGTAACATGAACACTGGATATGACGAGTGTTATACAGTGTTCTTCGATAAAATTACAGGTATAGTAGGCGTGTCTTCAGTTTCTTGTTGCCTCTGCAACAGCGGGAATACGTGTACTGTATTCTTTTAGTATAATGAACGAATATTTATAATGGGACCTTCAGTTTATTCCTTTATAAGGATAATCACACCCAGCAGCACTCCTATATGTTGACTGGTGAAAGTTATTCCTGCTCATGGAGTGAACGGTTCATGAGTTACTGCCACAAGTGCTTGCCGTGCTAGTAAAATAATCCATTTATTTCATTGCGTGAAGGAGTTGTCTTGGTTGAAACTTAATCCTGAACGTTTGGTGAGTCATTACAACTTCTGTCTAGCTGATTCAGCCTCTCGCAGTTGCGCATACATATCCGCAAGTTCTTTGGCGAAGTAAGCCTTAGCTTGTGGTCTTTTGACCTGCAAAAGAATACCGAGTTCAAACAGAGGTTACTCTTCCCTTATTTATCTCCTGAAACAGAATTAGCGAGCCTACCTTGAACGTGGGGGTGAGGAGACCATTTTCCACTGTGAACGGTTCAGCAACAAGACTAATAGCTTTGGCAAATTCAAAACCTCTTAGCTGGTAGACGAATAGATTTATTAAGGGGTGATATCCATGATAGATTACTTATGGAGGAAATATGTAAAGGTCAGAAGTCAAGAGAGAAACCTGTGCTTCCTTTCCAATAGAATCCATGTCAGCCAGGACAGCAGCTTTTGCTCTTGGATCAGTACAAAGCTGTCGTAAATCCTCGTACTGGAGGTTAGACAGGATTTATGTTAGGACATAACATGTCATCATTGGATTGTATGCAAGAAACAGAAACAGTGGAGGATATACGAAATGACAAGAAAACAAAAAAGCGTGAACAAGGTGTGTTATTTCTCAGCACCATTTTAAGCATGAAACCATGAACCAAGATAGTCTTGTACTAGAATAGTAGTGCAAAGAAATTTAAAAAAAAAAGAATAGTAGTGCAAAGTGAATCAAAAGAACAGCAAAATGGCAAGTGGCTCATCTCTTTTATGAAAACCAACATGATGGGGCAGCAATATGGCCAAGTATACAATCCAGTTTTCCACTCCAATATGGTATCCATCAAGGACGACTTTAAGTGGGTATACAAACAAACTGACTTTTTTTTTTGAGAATCGCACAAACTGAGCCTGGTGTCACTTTGCACAGTTGCACCAGCCAACAACAAAAAAATTATGTGTAAGTTTAAGAAAAAATCGCAGGGTGTACATGAGGCAAATACTATATGCACTTACAGTTTTTGTGAAAAAATATGTCCATTAGTGTTCGGTAAAAAAGTATTTAAAAGGTTGGTAAAAGTTTGGTACACATATATTCTATATTATCCCTTCATTGCTTCCCCTTTTTTTGCAGAACAAAATGTAGAGGGTTCCACCATGAAATCTAGATACTTCTCTAGGAAAAACTGAATTTGCAAATGCTGCTTTAAAAAACAAAATAGTCCCAGGAGCAAAAAATCGGCGTCCCAACCGAAGTTCTCGTGTTAATGTCCAATTGTTTAATACAGTTGCATAGACCTTCAAACCACTCTTTGGATTACAAGTTCACTTCCAATTTAGTATTGACCTTATGAAATGCAAGCCCACAAAAATCGGACCAACTGTTTGCCTGAAACTTTCAACAAGAAGCTTCTGTGCAGTTTACTTCTTGGCACACAGATCGTGCAGACAAATTGAGAACACCTAGACCTCTGGCATGAACACGTCGCAACATAAAGCTGCCACAATCCCTCCTTTCTCTGCTTTATTTAACCCAAAGAATCTTGTTTCGATGCAAACAGCCAGGGCCCACCCCCTCGGTCTTTTAACATACTCCCTTTGTTCCATATTATAATACATTGAGTATATTTTAGCTGAATAATTTCCATGTGGGTCTTCCAGCCATCAATTCCGTCAAAAACAGGTTTTCCAGTAGAACTTTTAATAGAGTCAAAACCGATGTTTTCAATATAACTGAACAGGAGGAAAACTGTGTTTGTATGCATGGTATGTAATAATCATGATAATGTGAAACCTGAAGTAGTCTACCAAGTGATCCAGAATAGAAAAGGTCATATCTATCTCAATGTAAGCCAACTCATCCAAACCAAAATAGCGACCAGCTATTTGTGGGAAATTGAGTACTGGGCCATTTTAGGCCAACTGTTTAGTACCACTTTCCAGCTAGCTAGTACCGTGCTGTCATGCTAATAGCATTTTAAAATTGCAGGATGTGGCAAAAAGATATTTTAAATAGACTCTTGAAGTTTTTCAGAGGATAATACCTCGTGGTGGGATGAGTATTAGCTTGTATGTGCAAATGCAAAGCTCATGGCTAAAGTCCATGCCTCATGCCCAACATTTGGAGTTCAAATATTAAACAGTGAAGCTGAATGGAAGGGGATTTGCCTAACTCCATGAATGATCGACCATAAGATGGGAAGAAATTTGATGCTTCTTTTGGATTCCTACACGAGCTCAAAACACGGGAATAATTGAAGTGATGCCTTTGGATGGTTCACATGAAATAAACACAGGTTGGAGGAGTGGAAACAGAGTGGAGAGATAAAGAGACGATCCCATTGGACTTCTAAAAATAAAAAGGAAATGAGGTTTGAGCTCATGTTGGTTTTCCTATGTAATTGGAGACAAATTTGACAACCCTGGTCCTATGGTCCTTATAGCAAACAATCTTGAATATTAGAAACCCATCAAAATTCCTATTTAATCCTAGATTCGAAGAGCCTACGTTGAATTTGAGTAGAAACAGTCAGTTACCCTCACTATTTGGTGTCATAAGTCGGTGGGAAATGAAAGGTTAAAGTATATACCTGGATTCCTTCTGATGCAGCCCAAGCCTTCAAAACATCTGGTTCAACTGCTACAATGGCAACTAGAAAAGAGTTGAAACTATCACCTGCACCAAATCAAGAACTTCAGAAAATACATGGCCATGATTGATAGCTACAGCTAATATAAAACCATGAATATTTACCATATACAAAGCATTGCGCAATGAACTTGCACTTAGCATACACATTCTCAATCTTCTCTGGAGCAATGTATTCTCCTTGAGCTAACTTGAAAATGTTCTTTTTCCTGGAAGCCAGAAAATAAAACAGTTAGTAACTGAAGAAGAAAACTAGTCAAGACCAAGTTAAGTTTAGTGAAACATACTAAATTATATAACCTAGGGAAATGTGCAGAAAGTGAATGGGTGATTATTGAAATAAAATAATATAGAACTGACAGCTGTGGGATTCTTCAAAATCCTCCATGCATTCACTCTTAATAGAACTAAGGTCTTGTGCCAAGTTTAAAGGTACAATAACAGTGAGCAAACTAATAATATCGTTTATGCCTCACCGGTTCTTGTTCAGTCTTTTGATCAGTACCTGAGAAGGTTGATATGCTTCTTTCAGAATTGTAACACTAATTTTACACATTTAAAACTTGTTATTAAATAGTTACTATTATTAGAATTGTATTTATTAAAACAATTACTAAGAGGCAGAAAATTATATAACTTGAGAGAAACTTTATAGCACTTCAGAATAGTGTTAAGCTTCCATGAATTATAATGTTATCATATCACCTACCATGCCAATCCCAGATAATACATTCTACTTTCAAGTGTGCATTAATGGTTTGTTTATTTGGAACCTTTTAAGTACCATCAGAAATCTGCACAAAAGTCAGAAGTGCAGATAGATCAGCTATAACTTCCCCGCTTAGAATGAAATGAAATGCAAAGGTCCTTTGCGTTTCCTCGAAAAAAATTCCCCCCTAGAAACGGAAGCAGCAGGGAACCTAGGATGGATATGTTATGGTGGTGCTAGAGGGAGGGCGCAAGAGGGCCGGCCGGGGGCCTTGCCCACGGCCGGTGGCAAGAGGGAAGGGATTTCCTTCTTAATTCTTGCTTGATTAGATTGATACATCTGCTCTCCTTATATAGAGAGGTTTACTTGACTCCCAAGCAAGGCTTACTTGACCCCTAAGCAAGTGACACTTATCTCTAATTAACCCTAAGACTAATGGGCTATACTGCCAGCCCAGGCCCATGACGTACTCTAACACTACACCCCACCTGGACATGCAGCTCGTCCTCGAGCTGCAACCGAACCAACTTATAACGATGACTCGACGCGACACAAACCTCACACTTAAAAACAAGCCTTTTACATCTCGGCTTGGTTTATTACTCTCAACCTGAAATGGGCTGGGACGCTCTATTTTGGACCCCTTAACAAAAAGTGGACACCATCCGCACGACGTACGTGCACGTGTACAGCCACCTGGATCCCATGGACACCATCTGGACAAACGGAGTGCATGTGTACAGCCACCTGGAAGAGGTCGCAAGAGCGACGAGCGGAGGCGCCCTCGCGGCGGCGGAATGCAGTGGTGTTACGCGGTGCGCTCCTGTCGAGGAGGGGTGCGCCCTCCCAACCGCTGATGTCGCAGACTTTGAGGTCGCTGCACACGGGGAAAATAGGATGCCTGCCGCTCGTGGGGGAAACCGCATGCCCAAGAGCCCCGACGGAGCGGACGAGATCGAGGTCCTTGGCGCAGCGAAGGGCAACTTGGAGGAGCGGCAGCTGCAGACCACGCATCTCCCGCACACGCCGGCGCGCTAGGAGGCCGCGCGCAGCAGCCTGCAGCCTCACCGCTGCCGACACGTGGCGGGTAGCGATCCAAGACGGAAGCGGTGATGGCGAGGGCGGGAACCGGACTTGGATCGGAACTCCCGCCGGCGCGGTCGTAGCTGGCCCGGGGCTGAGTGGCAGCGGCGGCTGCTGCAGCAGGGCCATGGCCGCGACGGGGCCCGCGAGGGGCTGGGACGGCCACGGCAACCAGGCGGGGTGGTGGCGGCGACCGCGGCGGAGACCGCCAGATGCGGCGGCTGCCACGGCAGGAGCAGCGGCCCGGTGGTGGCGGCCGGCGGCAACCCGTAGGGCCTGGCCAAGTAGAGGTGGATCTCCTGGACCGCAGTGGCGAGATCACGGAGGGCTGCGGTCATCTCCGCCGGGGAGAGAACGGCGGGGGCGTCGGAGTGCGGCGGCGGCTGGTGGGAAGAACTCGGTGGAGGGCTGGACATGATCGAACCCGGGAAAGCTGATACCAAATGTTATGGTGGTGCTAGAGGGAGGGCGCAAGAGGGCCGGCCGGGGGCCTTGCCCACGGCCAATGGCAAGAGGGAAGGGATTTCCTTCCTAATTCTCGCTTGATTAGATTGATACATCTCCTCTCCTTATATAGAGAGGTTTACTTGACTCCCAAGCAAGGCTTACTTGACCCCTAAGCAAGTGACCCTTATCTCTAATTAACCCTAAGACTAATGGGCTATACTGCCAGCCTAGGCCCATGACGTAACAGGATAGCATCCTGTGATTCACACGTGAAAGTGCTTCAAAAGGTGTCAGCAGGTGTGCGGAGCCGGAGCCGGAGCCGGCATGTTCGCCCGCTAGGTCGAGTGTCCGTATCTATTTGGTACACCCTAAACAGCTAACAAAATCATTACAAGAATCTGAATAGCTTAGAAGCGATCCAATACACTACGAAAGCCCAAGTCCTAAGGTAGATATGAAAGCAAAATATGAGTTTTAGTAACTAATATCCTTGCTGTCCTTCGCACTTCAATTTTTTCGCAGACTTGCCTGTCACGTACAACTTTTTTTCTGAAGAGTCACTTTAACTTGGAACTTTGTTAGATAGTATATCAACTCTACTCTTAGTTTCATAAAGACATCGTGATTGTTTAGTGATCGTTCTAATAACAGCACGCGGACAGTATAAGAGCACCAAATAGTGAAAGCGAGAGGCACATAATTGCCAGCTCAACTCCAAAAGGAAACTGCAATATAGAACATTATATCACTGTCTTCTGATTTTACCTATCAATAATTTTCAGACGCCCTCCAGGCAGCCACAAACCTATGTCTCCAGTATGCAACCAACCATCATCATCAATGACATCTCTTCTGCAGATTTCAAATGCATTTATTATAGATCACTTAACATATCTGAAAGTTTGATAGGAGCCAGGGGATAGCAAATTACGTTTGGACTTCGTCTTTATAGTAACCACAGAATATTGCAGGTCCTCTAACACAGATTTCTCCACGAGGATATGGTTGATCCTCAGAAGTGTAATTCATTTCTGGGACATCAACAAGTTTAACCTCTGAAAATCAAAACAAGATTTGCGTTGAGTGAGAGGACAATATATAACATTACTTCATGTAATCCTGGAAATGAAACCTCAGTCAAAAGAGTATTGACAGATTTCGCAAGGAACTATATCATTTATATCTGGGTAACACGATCCAACGGATGGACCATTATTGTGATAGCCTTTGTGGGAGCAGTTTAGAGTGTGTTTCTTGCTATGGTTTGGGTAGTTCCTCTTCCTGATAGTAAATTAGCCACATGTTGTTTTTGAGCTTTTGTAAGAATTTCTTTTCTGTGTAATGAAAAGATTTGCGAACCTCTTGTATGTTCACAAGAAATAGTAAGCCAAACCCACATATAAGCATGATTACTAGGGTGGATTCTCTATGCACTATAAATAAATAAAAAATGACTTTATGAGACATTACTGTCAACCTAAGCACAGACTTTAACAATTGCATCCTTAAAAATCTAAACACAAAGCTTACCACAAGAGGGGTTTGGTGATCCAACATGACCAATTAATTTGTCACCAATATCCATTGTAGTGATGACACAAGATGTCTCTGTCATTCCATACCCTTCAAGAACATCACCACCAAAGCATCTAAAGAAGTTAAAACAGCTTTTACTTATTAACAACACGAAGTTCTCAATAAACATCGCGAACCAAGGAGGGCACAAGAAATCATCTTACATTCTTAAGAATTCCATTACATCTGCGGACAATGGAGAAGCGCCTGAAGTCATAAGCCTCACTCGTCCACCAAGCCTAGCTTTTATTTTGTTAAATACCAACTTATCCCACATTGGTGATGGATTACGTCCTAAAACAAATATAGTACGTAAATTTCATTATCTATGCAAGGAATAAAATTGGATCACAGTGGCAAAAAACAAATGAAAAATGTGATGTACCTAAAAGAATGATGAAATTTTAATCTTGCGGTATTCAGTTATTGCTAAGCAACAGAAACTGAGCCAACTCGAGAGGACTACTATTTAAGTTTCTAGCTTGGCCCCTCTAGTCTCTTGGCTAGACGCTCTGTAATTTTTCCGGGCTAAGCCCTCTTGTATATTCTTTCGTCCTCCTTGTACATATCTTTCTTCTTAATAAAATTTTACTGTCGGGGCCTCCCCTACAGTTTTCAGCTCAAAAAAAAAAAAGTTTCTAGCTTGGATGACTACTTGCTATTTGATAGGGAACCATGAAGATACTACATAAGCTTCATATTTCCAGTGTCCCACATATCAACCCTTTCAATCTTATTAAGAATGACCTAAATGAAGAGTTCAAGACCATTTGGATGTTCTCTTCCACCTTTGATATTTAGTCTCTAGGTTGAACATGGCAACCACATATTGTCATATATAACATTAAATTTTCCAGGGAAACAGACTATCAGGGTATTTAGGGTATTTCTAGAAAGCACAAGACATCACTAAAATAATGAAAGGGGAAAAAAGAAGAAATCAAGTCTAATATTATTTTTGAGAAAACGCAATAGACTATTGCGTTTCATTCCATTGAAAAGGTAGAGCTAGCTAAAGCTACCGCAAGACCTTTGGTTAGTCTGGTTGCCTGGGGCTGGGGGTGTCACTTTGTCAACAGTTGAGAGGGGGGCAAACTGGACCTTTCCCAATAAAATCAATTTCAACCTTCTGGCAAATTCATTGTTTCACTACAAAAAATATGGGCGTATTCATTGTTGCACATGACTTCTAAACTTCTCGGACGAGGACGACATCTTTCAATAAATCGATCAATCTAAGAACTAGAATAGACAATGTAGAACTACAAATTTATGCATAGCCCATGAACAATATTGTGATTCACGTTCACCCACTAGGCCGTACAAGTACCCATGTGTTGAATCTTGATTTAATGCTTCACTGAAAATAACTATTATCTTCACTCTATTAATTGGTTGCTAAACAAAAACAAGGATGGGGAACGAGACTGAAGTGAACTTCATGGTGCGCGTACCATTAATAATTGCTTGCCTCTTGGCGTTGTATGCAGTACGAAATAATCTTTCCTTTAACCCACCAGACTCCTTCACAGCATTTGTAATTCTATGGAGTAAATAATCAATGAGCCAGTTATGATGAAATGATAACTTCACACGAGATATGGCTATGCACAACGAACATGAAAATGCCTAATTACTGGTATAGTTGTATTACGCAGAATAAATTCGGTTATATAGCCGGGGGACACTTGCGAATACAGTTGGTCTCAAAGCAGCCAAATCATCCATCAGCTTCAAATTATCCTGGAAAAAACGGCAATATACTCATGAGAAGATGACTGAAGAAATTATGCATGTAGTAAAGTAGGACATGTGTTTCAACATTTGATAAATGGTGAACAAAGAACTTTGCTTCTTACAAATCAACATAAAAACTGGATCTGTGCAGAAGGGAAGCCAACAATGGGGTTGTGGCAGAGTGGTCGGCAAAGGGTTATGGTGAGCAAGATAGAGGTGTACTGAACAAAGTACCATGAGTCAACAAAACGGGTCCACCCTAATATCCTAGTACCATGACAAATGCTATAATTGAATGGTTAAAATAGTATGGGACTTATGGTGTTGAAAGATATTGCATGCGATGCACCTGTGTCCTCAATTAAACTTTGAATGGCCCACTGGTTTGTTGAGAAGTTATCCAGACTACAAGCAACTCGAGTGTGAGCTACTGCATCAGATGAGTAACTTATACAAAATCACATCTTATCATTTCATCAGTTACTTTTCTGAACACTGTACATTCTATAAATAAGTAGTTACTCCAACAATTAACATGAAGTACTATAAACTCTCGTCCTAAATAGTTTCAAAACTGCATACCCCTTGGTAAAATCCAATGGCAACACCATAGTGAAGCAGTGCAGTTTGGTTGGCCCTCTCGTAGATGTGAGCTAAAGGTAGATACGAGATATACCTGAGGAGATACATCAATGTTACTATCATAAAAAATAATAATAAGAATTTTGTACATTGAATAAGACAATAAGCTATAGAAAAAGGCATGTCAAGTCCTCACACGTCGGAGGGGTAAAACCTAATACCCAAGCTCGATCCTGCTACATTTGCAATTAAGTTCTCATGAGAAAGAACAGCACCCTGTTAAAAGATTGGCAACCAACATCACATGTTTGAAACAATAAGTAGAAGAGTTCCGTGGTGAAGAAAAGAATAATAAGACCAGCTAATAACATGCCTTTGGTGTCCCAGTAGTGCCACTAGTGTAGCAGATAGTGGCAACATCTTCAGGTCTTGGAGGACGGTAAGTTTGAGAACTCATCTTTCCCTGCGTTCATAGATTGAGAGGACTTCAGGAAAAAGAGAAGGACACAGTAAATAGGAATGAGCAGAGAACTAGAAGTGCTAGTACCAATTATTCTAGATTAAAATAAAATGCTAAAGACAATGCATGGAAACTGTTGAATACTCACCATGCATGAAGTCAATACACACAAAAATAAAGGTAATATATCCAGCATGCATATGAGACTACCAGAAGCACTGAGCACACATAAGATTAAGAAAAGAGTGTGCTCAATCCATGTGGAGTTCTACCATTTATTACTATATGTTGCAGAGTGCAGACGTTGGTACATTGTGCCAAAGCAGTGGTCATGGATGTACTACAACAGGACATGGACGTACAGAAGCAACGAAACATGAGGAGGGGGTATGAAGTGGTGCTGTACAAGACAATCTAGGTTTAAAGCAATCTAATAAGCTACAAGTCCATATTGTTTCCGGGAAGGTCAAGGGATGCCACGGATTTATTTTGAGGCAAGTACGAAGACTATATACTCTGGTCCCAAATATTCTCTCATTTCAACAGGCCTACCTAATCACTTGCAGCCATGCTTTCGACTATCTTTAGCACGGTAATTATCCCATTGTGATACAAGATGCCCAGCACTATATGTCTCTAATATTCGTACATGTATTGCACAAAATAAGTACAACTTGTTTACATGTACACACATCACAGGAACACAGTTTAGTCCCTACTGGATACAGGAATTTCACATTCTAGATAAGCCCGATTTTCACCCAAAAAAGAAGGAAATACTTCAACGTATACCATTCACACGTCAAGATAAAACGTGGTACAATGCATGTTCTAACATACGCACAGTTGTCACATCGACTTGGTGTGCACACGACAAATCTTAGAAATGATCTTAGAAGCTAATCGATGTGATGGACATGATACTGTGTAGCCCACCAGTTCATATCTCAGAAACTATCGTGTAAATGTTGCACTATATGCCCTTAGAACTTAAAACTAAAAAAAGGAAACCGGTGAGCTATGAGAAGTGGCTTGTAAACATAACCTCTTATGTATCATTAACAGTTCATCACAACTATGATAGATTGTTTTGAAAGATGAAGGATCTTTTAGGACATTCACCTGGCTCTGTAGCCTGGAGTAAGTTATAATTTGCACTGCAGTAGTTTCCGTTGAAGGGGGTGTATTTGTATCGTCTCCACCAACAACCTATAAAAAACTTGTTGGTATAAATACAGATGAGAAGATCTCACAAAATCATCACGGTACATTGCATAATTTAGTTTCAAATGGAGTCCAAACTTACCACTATAAGCCGAACGCATGGCATTTGAGTTATGAAGCTCAGCAGCTGCAATCAAGATATTAATATAATTAAAACAATAGGTCAGAAATTTAATATACTTCTTTCTCAATGTACTGTGATGCAATGCAAAGTTGAATACTGCCAGGTGTCTATAACTGACGTAGTATTTCAAACAAGTTAAAGTTTGGACCAGAGTCCAAGTAAACTAGTAAAGTCTATTTCAAGATAGAGGCCGAATATCCACCACATTAGTCATCTATATGCGTGAGTTAATCCAGAATATAATGTATCTGGCATTACATTGTGAAGCCTTCATTTGAGAGAAATTCAACATAAATTAAGGCCTTAGCAGGATGAGATTACAAATAGAAGTATAGATCAATTCCTGGAAATAACTAGCCAGTTGCCAGCCTTGCTAGTTAGGAATGGACAGACTGGTATGACCGATGGCATGACTCATGAGGACTGCAACTTTATGGATTTTAGAACTAATCATCACTTAAGGTTGTGATAAGGGATTAAAGCTCACAGTGCTTAGTGTTTGAGGAACACAGAAAATAGCTTCTACTGTTGCATGGTTCACAATGAACTGGACTGCATCTGGACCTGCAGAAAGTACATTACATAAAAAATGTTAATAGATGACTGAAAATAGAGCATTGTTCTTGAAAAAAATCAGGTCATAATATTATCATACCAAGAGTATCATAAAGTGGCACAGATACATATGAATATGCAGCACAAGCATGGTCAACTATGATCCACTCAGGTCTGTTTATAAAATACAGACCAATGCGTGCACCCTGTTCAGATAAAAATATATTTAAAGTACGAATAAATTAATCCTAGGATACAAGAGGTAATATATCATATAGCAATATATGACAAGGTATCTGGCTATTTTCTAGTTACTCCATCATCTGTTCCAAATTATAAAGCGTACAAAAAAATTAGTCAAAGCTCATTAAGTTTGACCAAAAATAGAGAAAATCTCAACATCTACAATACTGATTAAATACACTATGAAAATATATTATATGGTGGATCTATTGATATTGATTTGGTATTGTAGATGTTTATATCTTTTTCTACACACTTGGTCAAACCTAGAAAAAATTGACATTCTAAATTTATAAGCCTTCTTTTTTTGAAAGGATGGAGTAGTAAAAAACAAAAGGATAAGTGCTTTGTTGAGATCATGGATGACTCACTTCAGGTATTCCATGATAAATAAGACCAGAACCTATTGCGGTCCTGCTCGTACTAGCTTCTCCATACGTCATCCATTTGTAGCTGCAACGGTATATGTCATTTAGAAGAGTCAAACAAGTCGAGAATAAAAAAGGCTACGGAAGGAAATTACAAGGAATACGTCAGATAATCAATCCTTACTCTCCAATTGTTCCATCAGTGGACACTCTTGTACCCAGATATCTACAATCTGTAAAAGTCTCAACTGCGTACCTGCATAATTTGGGATAGCACATAAAGTTGTGCGGGAAATATGGTTACAGTACTGATGTTTGAATAACTGTTTTCTCCTCAAGCATATTATTTACAAAAGATGTACTCCCTCCGTCCCAAAATAGATGTCACAAGTTTGTCTAAATTTGGATGTATCTATATACTAAATAGTGTCTAGATTCATCCAAGTTTTGACAAATTTCCAACATCTATTTTGAGGAGGGAGTATATAAATTTACCAGCATCCAAAAAAACAGCAGATCAAAACTTCTGCATTCAAGCATTTCTAGCTCTTAATATACAATTAGATACTGTTTGTGACCCAATGTACCATCAGATGAAAGGTTAATAACTCTGGTAAATTTAACGCATGTTTGACAAAGATGCACTTTCCAGCCTCAAGGCTTTCACTAAAACAGTGATTAAAACAGTTTCGCTTGCAGCTTACTCTGTGTCTAGCTAGGCTTTGCTGCAACTCAAAGGGAAAAAAACTAATGAGAGCTTCCTGAGGAAGCAAAGAATGACATTTAGTTTGCTTAATTCAACCTTTCTAACATTTTCTGGAAAAATTATCTTTCTAGCAACACTTCAACAATTATTTCCGAAAGAATATGAAAGGCTATTGCAGCATGATGTTAAACACGAAGATGTACTGATAATTCAAAACAAGAGTTTCCAAACATCGGCAGTAACTTATACTCCCTCCATCCGGAAATAGGTCCAAGTCACTTTCCATACGGAGGAAGTATATTTTACCAAGTTGAGATGAATATTAAGAAACAGAAGTTGACATGTTCAAGAGATTGTGAGTGTTCTTACACGAAATTATCATGCAGAGTTCCAATGTCTGGAGTGCCAGGAAATCTATTAATTAAACGCAGAGGTGACGCTGCAGATCTGTGAGATTGGAACAGAAATTATGAGCAGCGGTATATATGAAATGCAGTTTATAACATACAAAATAACCTACCGGTACACGTTCCACTTTCCAGTTTGCAACTTCTCAGGAAGAACAACGCTGTAGCCCTGCACTGAAGAAGATATGCACATCGAATTAACGATGGTAGTTTTATGAGTGAAATACACATAACAAAAAAACTGTGTCCATGTTTCGGAATAGGATATGGATACGAATTAAGATAGATTCAGGGGACAGGCTGAAATCAACTGTAGAACTGTATCAGGAAATACATTGTTCTGGTAAAACTTCTGCAACAGAAAAGGTCCAATACTAGTTGAATGGGAGTTCTTTTAAACCCCAATGAACACACCACAAACATTACTGTTCATGCAAGGAAAATCATGTATCACATTTCCAAGTCAATGCAGAAAATGGGCATATAGGCTTCCACCTGACAGGACAGAAAGTAGCAAGGAAAATTAACCAGTTTATTTATTCGGTTACTTTCTTAGTTGCTACGGACCCAGGTAAAACCACACAGACTAGTACATGTTTCCTGACTCTAGCATTACAGGAAAAGGTATCCCGGTTGCATATACTCGGATAATTCCGTCTGATTCACAACTCCCTGGTGCCGACATACTAAAAAAGTGAAGCTATGGACAGTAGCAGAGCAAAATCCCCAATTCAGTGTGGAAACGAACACTATCTTCCACTGTATTACTTTTCCCGTAAAGTGGAATGGAATCCATAAACAAACAACGGAAAAGCGAGTGAGCAAACCCCGCACCCCAGATTCGCTGGCCACTCACAAACCCCGACACGATTCCGGCCACGGCCGTTGTTATCCCCCTTAAAGAGTAGTATTAGTATTATCCAATCGAATGCGAAGTCCAAATCGTGGAGCATCCGACGGAAGGTCCAACTGGGATATGCAGGTCAAAGGGCAGGGGAGGAGAGGAGAGGAGAAGGGAGACGTTACCGTGGGCGTACTCGCCGGCGGTGGGGTTAGCGTCGAGGCCGCCGTCGGTGGCGTCCACGTGCGGCTGAAAGTGCGCGGAGACCACGCGGAGGCGTCGCTGCGCGGCGTCCATTGCTGCTGGGGATCGCTGCTCCTCCCGTGACATGGCTTCCGCGGGACGCTGCTGCAGTACTGTTACGCTAGGCCAGTCTCCGTCGGTAGCGTTGGATGCTGGCAAGGTGGGGGCGGACTGCGGAGCAAACGCGAAGGACGAAAAAATATGGACTTAATCGGGTGACGCGAAGCGAACAGATCGAGACGTGCGGAACCCCGGGTCGGACCTTCGAAACGATGCTGTTTCGCTGGGATGAAGAAGAGGCCGACGGGTGGTGATTCCGGCAGCGGCAGGGTTCTTCTAGACGGACGCATAGATATCCCCGACGCAATTTGGAGCGGCTCGGGGAGCACGGATAGGGCCGTTCAGTTGCGTGCGCGCGTCGACATGCGGCGGCATGGCACGGCACGGCGCCCGAGTTTGGCCGTGTCCACCCAACAGAATGGCTGAGGGGACATGATTGGTTCGGGACCTGGGGAGTGGAAAAGTAAAAGGCATCCGCCGGTTCGGGTGGGTACTACGCCGCAGCGGCAGCGTTTACATAACCGGGTGTCGACGTCGAGCTTTGTTGGGCGCCTTTGGCTTTGGGAGACTCAACATGTGGATCCAAAACAACGAACGAAAGTTGCTACGAGCAGCAGTCCAGCACTATCTAAATCGTACGAGTAGTACTAGTTCTTCAAAGTGTCCCAAAGAGCAGTTTTACATGTGTCTCCATTTTTTATCTCCTCTTATACTCCCTCCGATCCAAAATAGTTGACTTGGATTTGCTACATTCGGGTGTATTTAGTACTAAAACATGTTTAAATATATCTGAATCTAGACAAATCCAACTCAATTGATTTGGATCGGAGGAAGTATATAGTTTAGGGTTTTTCTCGATGTGCCAAGGTTTGAAGGTGATATATTGACAAATCTGTTAGATCATTCTTTTATCATGATCTCGTCTTTGCTGCCCCAACGGCAACTATAGTTGTTGTCTTCGTTGTCCAGAACGCATAGTTCATGCCTCCTCTATAAGTATGTTTTGCATTAGGACCATTGCATAGGATGACAATATGAGCATCTTTTACTCACGTGACAAATATCATTTCGTTTTTTTTCTATCAAGCTAACTTATAATTCAAAGTGGAAACTATATGAAATGCCATTAAAGTTTATAAATTTAAAGAGGATGACTTTGGTGGACCTACTGAATGACCGCATGGCCGTTGAGAACAAATAAACATTCAAGTTTCGTCTATAAAGCACGATTTATCGCAAAAAGTTTTCGACAAATTAAAGGAGTTGGCTATGATAAGACTTTCTCACTCGTAATGATGTTGAAGTCAGTACGGATTATGTTAGCAATTGTTGTCTTCTACGATTATGAAATCTGGCAGATGGGTGTCAAAACTATGTTCCTCAGTGATCACATTAGCGAATAGTTGTACATGGTATAGCCCGAAGATTTTATCGGTCCTAAGGATGCTAACAAAGTATGCAAACTTTAGAGGTCTATTATGGATTGAAGCAAGCATCCTGGAGTTGGAACCACCACTTTGATGAAGTGATCAAAGGATTTAGATTTGTCTAAATGGATGGAAAATCTTATATTTACAAGAAAGTGAGTGGGAGCTCTATTGCGTTTCTAATGTTGTATTTAGATGATATAATGTTAATTGGAATAAGCATAGAACTACTTGGAAGTGTTAAGGCTTATTTGAATAAAAGTATTTCAATGAAAGACATTATTGAAGTTGCATAAATATTGGGCATCAAGATCTATAGAGATAGATCAAGACATCTCACAGGACTATCGCAAAATACATACCTGGACAAAGTTTTGAAGAAGTTTAAAATGGATAACTTGAAGAAGGGGTTCTTGCCAATGTTGGCATGTAAGACTAGCTAGGACTCAATGTCCAGCTACATCAGAAGATAGAAAAAAGATGAACAATGTTTCCTATGCCTCGGCCATAGGTTCTATCATGTATGTCATGTTGTGTACAAAACCAAATGTGTGCCATGATGTTAGTTTGACTAGCAGGTGAAGGAGATATGCCCTAGAGATCAATAATAAAGTTATCGTTATTGATATATCTCATATATTCATAATAGTTTTGTATCATGCTATAATTGTATTAAATGGAAACATCAATACACGTGTGGTATATAAACAAACCAAGTCCCTAGTATTCTCTAGACTAGTTCGTTATGAAATACAATTATAGGTATTTAATATTTAAGTAATTATTAAATACAATTACTTAAATACAATAATAGGTATTATTGTATTTAAGTAATTATTAAATACCTATTATTGTATTTAATATTTAAGTAATTATTAAATACAATTACTTAAATACAATAATAGGTATTATTGTATTTAAGTAATTATTAAATACCTATTATTGTATTTAATATTTAAGTAATTATTAAATACAATTATTTAATAAATAAAAATGGAAAAATCACCTACATGGGCCCTCACTAGAGAGGAGAGGGCCCAAGAGGGGCCACCAACCCTGGGAGGGCCAAGGGCGCACGAGTGGGAAGGATCCCGCCGCTGGCGGCTAGCCCTAGTGGGCTTGGCGCATGGGTAGGGCCCACCCCCACCGGCGACCGCCTCCTCCACCTTCTCCCCAAAGTTTAGTCCCACCCCGAGACTTTGAGGGAGGGGTGTGCCTAGTTTTTTCCTATATATAGGGGAGGAGATCGCCTCCAAATCTCATCCAGAAATTGACCTTTGCCATTCTCTCTCTCCCTCTCAGGTGTGTTCCCCAGTTAGGAACGTGCGCAACGAGGTAGAGACTTCTCCAACATATGCACACCGTCGTGTACTTGGAGTCGGTCCGGATCTTATTCTTCTGCTGCCTTGCTGGACCGAGGCACGGGGGACGTCTTTACAGCGTATGTGTGTAAAACTTCTGAGGCACAGCCACTTGTGGTGCTGGACACGTGAAGCCTTCTTGACCTTGAGGTCGTCTAGGCTTTGGCTATATTAGCAACATTTGTGTAGAAACGTAATCCTTCTCTCGGTCTTCAAAGGAATGATCACTGGATTCCTCTCGTTACTATACATCTGCATAGATAGTGAAGGGAATATTCCTGGGAGGCAATAATAAAGTGGTTATTATCTTATTCCAAGTATAAGATAGATGTTTATTTTTCATGCTATAATTGTGTTAATTGGAAACAATTTATGTGTTAATAAACAAATAAAGAGTTCCTAGTTAACCCTCTCATATAAACTAGCTCGTTGATTAAAAAGATGATCAAGGTTTCCTGATCATGAACATTGGATGTTGTTAATAACGAGGTCACAACATTGGTGGGATGATGTGATGAACATTCACCCAAAGTATAGCAATACAATCAAATTCATTATGTTTACATTGCTATAATATATCTGATGGCTCCCAAGTGCAGGAGATCAATTGTAGTAATTTTCAATAAGAAAGGTTGCCGAACCCACGAGGAGCTGAAGGTATTGGTTAGTAAGTTTGACAGGTAAAACAATAAAAGGGTGCATTGGTTTTGGTGTTTTGGGTTTGTAGTTTGCAGTAAAATAAAGTACTGAAAGTAAATAACAACAAGTGAATGCTCTCAATGAGATAAAGCCCAATCCTCTATGCATAAAGAGGACAAGCTCAAGTGTGTGTGAACTTATATGTGACAAGTATTCTTGAGGGCGGCATGGATTTACTTAGCATTTAGATTTTACACAACATAGTGAATATCTTGTCAAGTTTCGTTCCCTTAGGATGAAGCCTAAATTAGGTGTAGCCATAGATATGAGCAAGTACACCTAACATGGGTATGCCCTACAGGTACCCGAGATTAGCCTATACAGTTCGACCCAAGATAAGCCCACAGTGAGCATGGAGCCCGGGAAGGTTCAGGTGGCCTAGGCCCAGGCCCAAGGAGATGTGACTCCTTGGAGGACACGATAAAGTATAGATAGGAAACTTAAAAGGGGAAAACCCTAATATATAACCAACTTGTCCTGCTATCCTGAGACCTGGCCTCCCTATATAAAGGTCAGGAGGGGCAGCGAGAAGTACATCGCAACCCTAGTTCATACACCGCCAATTTACATTTGTGCACCCTTGTAATTCTTGATTCCATCTATAATCAAGAGCAGATAAGCAGTAGTAGGGTTCCTTCCAAGGACCTGAACCTGGGTAAACCTCATGTCCCCGATGTGCTTGTTAGCTAGCCGATCGATGCCTCGAGTGCTCCCCACTTACTCAAACCCAAGTCCATCATCCATGGGCATTGATGAGTTAACCCATCATCAATTGGAGCCGTCTGTGGGAACTGGGAGCACTAATTTTGTGGCTTCGATGGCCCCTGTCACCCGCGATCTACAATTCCGCTACAGCGGAGAACCATCTCCTCTTCGGCACCTTCGACTTCACCATCCACTCGCCAGCAACTCGCATGGCCTTCGAGTCCATGGGAGATGGAACCAGCATGACGATCGGGAGCTTACGCTTCTAGGTCAGGAAGATCGGCATGCTTCGCTTCCTCGATCACTCGTCGGCGCCTTCGATTGCACCTGCCTCATGGTTCCCACCATCGATTGGCACTCTGAGCGAGCTCGGTGCTTTGGCATCAGCTTATGACATGGATAGCAACAACATTTACAACTCTGACATGTGCAATATATCATCGGAGGACGACATCTACGGCTCTGGATTGGAAAGCTGTGAGAGCAATAGCTTCCCCAACCACTACATGTACACTGTCATCACCAGCGGTGGTGGAGGCAGGAAACACCGGTAGCGGAGGGCCAACCAACGGAGCCCCCACCAATGGCCCCGCCAACAGCCCCCACCAATGGCCCACCAATGGTGATACTCCCAACCCTCCCAACCCCGACACCCAGGGTGTGAACGCCAACAACGGGTCGGGTCGCCAGCAGATCCACCTCTCGGATGCAGGATGGGCGCGAGTCAGGGAAGCCCTGCAGAGCAACCCCCTTCCAGAAGACGCATCTCGCGACATGTTGATGGGATACCATTGGATGCTCATAAAATAATTCAACCACCAACAGGCGGTAAATGTCGAACTTGTCACGCGCAAGTAAGAAACCGACAAGTCAAGTGCTCGACGGACGACACTCTCCTCCATCGGCGGATCCTCCTCGAAGGGCAACAGCGTAGTAGCCGCCAAAATATGCTCCCGGCTCGACCACCCTTATGATGGGTCCTAGAGCAATTTTCATGAGAAATTATAGGAATCATTAAGACATAAATGTCCCACCATAGCAGTTAGTTCATTGGTCCCCAACAGAAATCCCTCTAATGCAACTCAAAGTATTGGAAAATGGTTTTTGTCATTCCGACCCTTCCAACCCTCATCATTGCATTAAAGTGTAGCCCTATGAGCCCATATAGGTGAAGTAATATGAAATCGACGTTCACATAAAACCATCATAGAACCACATAAAAGATAAAAGCTTGACCAAATACTCATTGCATATTATATGAAAATCATAGTCAATTCATCATATGCCCTCGGGAACATGGGGATCTACTCACAAGTGACAAACATGATATGGATCAGTGGCATATGGATTACAATACAATCTAAAAATATAATATCTCCATCAAATAAAGACAAATTGCCAATCACAAACATGCAAATAACACTCAAACAATATCCTGGGTTCAATCAATCACAAACTTTGAGGTGGATGAAGTGGATCTTGGAGATGGAGATGGTGATGATGGTGGTGGTGGTGGTGTTGATGGAGAGACCTCCCCATATGCCAAGGAGGAGAGGTGATGATGATGGCATTGATTTCCCCCTCACCGGAGGCTCTCCCGGAGTAGGAGAGGACTTTCGCCTTCGTCGTCGCCTTTGTAAATCGTGGGAAAATATGGCGTAGGTGTTCCGGCGAGACAGAGCCATATATTTAAAGGAGGAGCTGAGGCGATGCTCGTGGGCCAAACGAGCATGGGTGGCGCGCCCAACAAGGTGGGGCATGCCACCTGGACTCTTTTGGGCCCAGTAGATCCTCTCGCTTGATTCTTTCTCTCATGGTCCTTCTCTAGGTGAAAAGTTGATTAGGTATTTTTCCTTTTTTAGGTCTCTAGAAAGTCCCTGAGATAGCAAAATACGAAAAAGGAGGTTTTCTACCTCCCTGAAATTAAATATCAATGAAAGAGACTTTGTAGAAAAGTCCCATAAATAAACTAAAAAGGCATAAATAATGATAGATCATGGTAATTATCATTCAAAACAGATCATATAAGTCACGATATTGATGATGTAAAATGCACGTATTAACTCCCCCAAGCTTAAACCTTTGCTCGTCCTCGAGCAAAAATAAGCGAATAGATCATCTTGTAGGTGAGCTTGTGGTTGATAATACAATGCGAGCATGACATCATCAACTTATGCATATTCACTTGTCTTACAAGATCTATAGACTAACAATCACACAAATGTGGGCCACATAGACAGGAGCTCTAGCAACTACCCCTTTCTTTTGAACAAAACTAACCATTGTATGTTGGACAATTAACCAAGTCTCAAAATTTTCTTTTCTCTTTGCTAATATTAGCTTGCATGTGTTTTACCTTGCTATCTTTGATTCACCTTGCCTTTGCAATGAAGATAAAACTCTCATAGGAAAACTAGTTAAAAGAAGAGAGTTAAACAACAAGATAGACATGAAGTTTGACTTCGTCAAACACTTTCACCATTTTTCAAATGGCATCAGTTAATGGTCTTGCCTCCTAGTAACCAGTATAAACCTCATTCATGGATATTTCAATCATGTCATATTCTCTACTCAAACTTTGCCTTTCACTTTCCATGGCTAACTGAATCCTCGGGTGCCTGCCTTTTATACACTTTCCATAGAGCATATGTATTGAAATATCCATGACCCTCAGTTTACTCATTGACTACTAAATAGAACAAGAGTATCTCATGTACCCTTGTCATCATCTCTTCCTAACTATTTTTTCTGTAAAACCATATCTCTACTACAAGGTATTTTTATTTTATATGTATATTTGTAAACATCACTCGCATGGATCTTTGCTTTGTTGCAAGTTTTTGTTTGTTTGGTAAGTTATATACTTGTCCAACACACTCAAGTTAATCTAATTCAAGGTAAGATGTAACTGAAACTTCTAGATATGGGGCGCACATCTGCATGAGTGTTAACCATAAATCTCCAAACAAGAGAATCATGAATCACACCATACTTCATATTTCATTAAAAACCTCTCGACCAAGGATACAAGATAATGCCCTAAGATCCCTTTAAGCGATGAGAAAATCCATACCTAATAGATAAAAGCAAAAAAAACTAAAGATCGTGAGTAGAAGCAATATGATAAACTAAAAACATAAAAGACTAGGTGGAACACCCCCAAGCTTGAGTGTTGATGTAGGTCTTTAAGCAATGGCTCTCATGGACTCATCATCATTAGTGTTCCTGATCCTCACCAAGGCTTCATGCAACTTCTTGTTGACTTCAAATTGCTCCTCCCAATTGGCCTTGTAACTCTTGAGCTCTTCCTCAAGCCTTTCAATAGTCTCCATGCAAACTGCGGAGTTTGTTTGCATGCCCCTAATATACTTTATGCTCATCGCCTCTTCCTAGTCCTGCAATAGTTTAATATGACTGCGAGATCTAGGTGAGTGATTCTCTTCGTTAGCAATTTTTCAGTGAAGGAGGTCAATTTGTGCTTGAAGATCTGGGTCAGCCAAGCCCCTAAATTGAGGTTCTTTAACCTCCCGCATCCTCCTTGATCCATCTTCAAGGTGAGTCCTCCAAAGTCCATTGTCCCTAGGGTCTTCTTCTTTCTTTTGCAGTCGACTCCTTGGTGGGGAGCTCCACCACGAGGTCCTTGTGGGTGCACACGAGAATCCTCCCACTAGGGTGCTACACCGCAAAGACATGACTACTTGCAAAGATGGGATCTAGAAAACAAGGGCAGAAAACAATGTTCGCTCGAAAAGACTCGATGCGAGAGTAGGTCGGCAGAGAGGGGTATACATTTGACAAGTTTTAGGGTAAGACTAAGTGTTTGAGACGAAACCGGGGCAAAACGAACGTCAGAGGGGCGAAAGAGTATGGGTGGCACGCCCAGCAAGGTAGGGCACGCAACCTAGCCTCTTTCCCTCTTTAGGACTCCGTTTCTTCCAATTCTTTCATTGCACGCTTTAATTTTCCAAAAATAATGACTTACCTAAAATATGGAGATATTCTAAGACAGTTACGGACCCAAAAACCTCTGTTTATTGATTTCTGGTATCTGGCAGGGGATATTTCTTTGCAATTATGGCCTCGAGGATCTAGATATTTAACTCTTCCACCTTTCCTATGAATTTTTGGCCTGCAATATAATGTTTAAGACGCTGTCCATTAACAACATGAGGTTTACCTTTGTAGTCTCCATGAAGACGGATGGCTCCAGAGCGATACACCTCCTGCACAACTAATAGACCTTGCCAATTTGATTCTAACTTCCTTGTAGAGAACTTGAAACAAGAGTTGAACAATAATACTTGATCTCCTACTTTAAATTCTTTTCTCTTTATTTTTCTATCGTGCCAAATCTTCACTTTTTCTTTAAACAGCCTAGCACTTTCATAAGATTCATTCGTCCATTCATCTAACAAGTTTAGGTCTATAATTCTTTTCTCTCCAGCAGTTTTGAAGTAAAAGTTGAGTTGTTTAACAACCCATTTAGCTTTATGTTCTAGTTCTACGGGGAGGTGACATGCTTTACCATAAACCATTTTATAAGAAGACATACCCATAGAATTTTTAAAAGCAGTTCTATAAGCCCACAAAGCATCATTGATTTTGGTTGGCCAATCAGATCTAGCTCTATTCACTGTGTTTTCTAAAATGAGTTTGTTTTCCCTATTACTTAGTTCAACGTGACCACTAGTTTGAGGGTGATATGGGAATGATACTCTATGATTGACACCATACTTAGCTAAAAAAATATAAATACTCCATGTATAAAGTGAGAATCACCATTAGTAATTAAAAATTTAGGTCCTCCAAACCTGGTAAAGATGATGTCACTAAGCATCTCCGTTGTTGTAGCATGATCTACACCTTTTGTTGGAATTGCTTCAACCCATTTTGTAACATAATACACTACACCAATATGTGAGTGTGTTTTGTTGTTGATGACGGGAATGGTCCCATAAAGTCAAATCCCCATACATCAAATGGTTCAAGAGGTAGTGAATATTTTATAGGCATTTCATTTCTCTTACCAATGTTTCTAATGCATTTACATTTGTCACGAGCTTTAACATAGTTAGCACAATATTTAAATAAAGTAGGCCAATAAAAACCAGATTGTAATACCTTTGCAGTGGTGTAGTCTCCTGTGTGATGTCCTACATAAAGACTGTCATGACAATCTCTTATGATATCCTACTGCTCAAATTCAGGCACACAACTTCTAATAATACCGTCTACAATTTTCTTATAAAGGAATGGATCGTCCAAAAGGGGAGTGAAGTGTGGTGGCATAACTTTCACAACAATAAAGTTATCATAATCAACAAACCATGGGGAGGCTACTCTAGCACTAGATACATTAATGTTTGCTAGTTGTTCATTACCAAAGCTATCATTAATAGGAATAGGATCTACCGGAATGTTTTCCATTCTAGATAAGTGGTCAGCTACCGGATTGCCCTCACATTTCCTATCAATAATGTGCAAGTCGAATTCTTGTAGCAAGAGAACCCATCTAATAAGTCTAGGTTTAGTGTCTTTCTTGTTCATTAGATATTTAATAGAATAGTGATCAGAGTGTACTATGACTTTAGAGTCTACAATATAGGGTCTAAACTTATCACATGCAAAAATCACAGCTAGAAATTCTTTTCAGTGGTAGTGTAGTTTCTTTGGGCGCCATCAAGAGTTTTGCTAGCATAGTATATAACACTCAGTTTCTTATCAACTCTTTGGCCTAAAACAACACCTACAACATAGTCACTAGCATCACACATGATTTCAAAGGGAAAATTCCAATTAGGAGGTTGAATTATAGGAGCACTTATCAAAGCATTCTTTAATACATTAAAAGACTCTACACAATCATCATTAAAAGAGAATGGAACATATTTTTGCAAAAGGTTAGCTAGAGGCTTTGATATTTAAGAAAAGTCTTTGATAAAAATCTTCTATAAAAACCTGCATGTCCAAGAAAGCTTCTTATACCGTTGATATTCTTCAGATATGGTAGCTTCTCTATGGCTTCTATCTTGGCGTGGTACACTTCAATGCCTCTTCCTGAAACTCGATGTCCAAGAACAACACCTTCTGTTACCATAAAATGGCACTTTTCCTAGTTTAGGACTAAATGTTGGTACTCACAATGCTATAAACTTTGTTAAGATTGAGCAAGCAAATATCAAAAGAGGTACCATACACAGAAAAGTCGTCCATGAATAATTCCATAATTTTCTCAATATAACCAGCAAATATAGTATTCATGCATCTTTGAAAGGTAACAAGAGCATTGCACAAACCAAATGGCATTCTCCTATAAGCAAAAATACCAAAGGGACATGTGAAGGTCGTCTTTTCCTGATCATTAGTTGTATATTGGAATCTAGGAGAAACCTGAATAACCATCTAGATAACAAAAGTGTGAGTGTTTAGATAATTAATATTTCTAGCATTTGATCAATGAATGACAAATGATAATGATATTTACGAGTAGCTTTGTTTAGCTTCCTGAAATCAATGCATATTTTATAACCAGCAACAGTACGTTGGGCTACAAGTTCATTTTCATCATTTGGAACCATGGTGATTCCACCCTTTTTAGGCACACAATGAACATGACTTACCCATTTACTATCAGATATGGGATAGATAATACCTGCCTCAATGAGTTTGAATACCTCTTTCCTTACCACTTCTTTCATTTTTGTATGAAGATGGCATTGATAATCAACAATAGGCTTTGCATCTTCTTCCAAGTTAATTTTATGCATGTCGTCGGATTGATGACAAGTACGCCATGAGGGGGTCCTCGAGGCGTGCATAAGAGAGGGGGGTTAGACGTACGGTATTCCGGGACGGTGAGCACACATGTTTACCCAGGTTCGAATCCGTCGGCTTTGGACGGATCCTACTCCTGCTAGCAATCTAGTAATATGGCAGAGCCGGAATATGGGTTACAAGGGTTTCTCCTGTGCGAGTTGAGATTGTAGACTATTGAGGTGCCCTAAAGGCTCTCCCTAGGACGGCTTATATAGATATCCGGCCTAGGGTTTACAGGAGAGATCTATCCGGCTACGACTAAGAGTCTGTTACAGAGTACATCTTGAACTACAAGTAACATTATGGGCCTAAGTCGGTAAGTCTTCTGGGCCTTCCCGTAGCCGAATTGGACTCCGTCTTTCTCCCTGGCTGGGCCGCCCATGAAGCAATGCTCTAACCCGAAGTGGGCCACCCTGGTTAGTGAGGAACTGTGAGGATACCCGGAAAGTATATCCCCAACAGCAGCCCCCGGAGGCCTCCAAGATCCAAAGTCGGATTTATCATCGTCTAGCTTGATCTTCGGCTTGCAGATTCTTGAAGGGTTCCTGAAACTTCACAACAAAATATACGATCCGGGTCTTAAAAAATAATTCGGACCTTTCAGTTGGTTACTCAAATTTTCTAGCTCGTTTTCAAACTAAGCTGGAACTTGGTCTCTAACGCCACCTGACACAAGCATGGTCAAGTCACGTCACCTGACAACGTTCCGTCAGCACGACTGTTGGTGGGTCCGCGGTCCGTGGAACCGAGGCGTCGTTTCAATGCGTGCGTGGAGATCGAGGCGACGCAATCATCACGCGGGTCCTTCCCAGTTCTTTCCACGACGCATGACGGTTGCACTGTAGCGTTTGCACGAATCTTGGCGCAAGTAGGTGGATATAAGGGGTTTAGATTTCCTCTTCTCCTTTCCACCAGTCCTTTGCCGTTTCCTTTCTTCCAAATCCTCCTACGCGAACAGAGCCTCCTCGTCCTCCCCCCACAGAAACTCCCAGCGCCGCCCCTTCAAGGTCACTTTCTCATCGGAGAAAAATGGCTTCTTCATCTTCTTCCTCTGGTTTGGCGACAGCGGCGGCGGCGGCGAAGGCGGAAGCTGCAGCGGAGAAGGAAAGCTACAGGGGGATCTAGATCCCCTGCGCCCTCGACGAGGCAGGCCTCAAGAATGTGGAGAAGGAGGGGCTGCTCGTCGCCGGCGACTGGCGGAGCGGCTCCGGCGAAACCGTCCCCAACCCACACGAGGGCGAGCGAGTTCACTTCGGTACTCATCTGGACCGAGGTTTGTCCTTTCCTCCCTCAGAGTTCTTCTCGGAGGTGATAGATCACTATGGAGTTCAACTCCACAATCTTCCTCCCAATTCTCTTCTAGAAATGAGCGCATATGTTGCGGTTTGCGAGGGCTTTCTCAGCATTAGGCCGAGTTTACTTCTCTTCCGGTTTTACTTTCATGTCCGGAAGAATTCCATCACTGCCGGTGTTCCTTACATCACCGGCACCATTACTTTTTCTCTTAGACGAGACCGGGCATATCCCAAAAATTTTGCCAGTGACTCGGTCAAACAATGGCCAGCTACTTTTTTCTATCATAGGGATATTCTGGCTCCCAGCAAAGATACTGCTTTGCCGGTTTTTGTTGACGGAGCCGCCACGGCCCAGCCTTCCTGGGACGAGGCTGCTCCGGCTCTCACAGATGATCTGATCCTCGCTAAGAGGCGGATCGAATATCTGATCAAGCACAATGGTCTGAAGGGATCCGACTTGGTCCAGTGCTGGGTCTCACACCGGATCCAGCCACTTCAGTACCACGGGGATAGACTGATGCACTCCGTCACGTCTTCTCTGACCGACTCCCTCCACATCAGCCCCAAGGCCTACACCACTCAAGGCTACATAAGCCAAATCAAGTGGCTAATCGAGGAGCGGATCGAGAGGCGGATTCCAGAGGTTTCTCTGGACATGCACACAGCAGAAAACCCCGTGGTGTCGGTAAGCTTTTATCATCACATCTTTTATATGTTTCTATCTTTGAGTTATATTGCAATGCTAATATGCTTTCTTGTTTTTAGCTTGCTGACATCCCTGAGTCGGAACTTGCTCCGCTCGAAGGATACCCACCAGAGTTCTCTCAGGAGGTGAAAGTAGTTCCACTGCCGGATCTTGCGCTTAAGAAGCGCAAAGCTCCGACAGTGGCGGTTGGCACAAAGGAGGTGCCTGTCGTGAAGAGGTACTCTTTTCGTCACAACTTTTCCACTTTTGTGCTTTACTTAAACTTCTTTCTGAGATGTAACATTTCCGACTTTGTTACCTTCTCAGAGCAAAATCGATCATCAAGGGCAAGGGGAAAGGGATTTCTTCGAAGCCCTTACACCAAACGAAGCTTATCATAGCTTCGCCTGCCGTAGCTCCTCCGACTCCGGCTCCTCAACCTTCTGCAACTCTGGTTATCTCGTCGGAAGCTGCAGAAGATCCGGCTCCTCAAACGGAGCCTGTGATCCTTGAATCACAAACTGACGTCACTGTGGGTGCGTCAGGTCAAGATAAGGGTGAACCCTCTTCGGGTAATGATCCCTCGGCTGAAGTCTTCGCCGAAAACCTCCTCAACAATCCGGGTCTTGCCAAGTTTGGCCTGACCCGGAAATCTGCAGAGGAGATCTAGCGGCTAGCCAGGCAAGTCCTGGACAAAAGCCATCTATCCCCCGAAGAGGAGGCGCAAGAAGCAGAGGACGTCAAGTTCTCTGACCTTCTTACTCAAGTCCGCCTTCGCGACGAGAGGATCAGGACTGGCGAGCTTCCAACAGCCCCAGTGATTCCTCTTACTCTCGCCGAGAAGGTGGCAGCTGAAGTGAACGCGGGTTTAGATAAACTCACCCGCGAGCAATATGTAAGTCGGAATTCCAACTCTTGTTTTTACATTATATTATATCATATCCTCTAGCCCCCAAGCATGAAGTAGGATATAGAATCCGAGTTTATGCTTTCATTAGGATGGCAAAGAACGAACTAGTGTAGCCCCCAAGGCTCATGCTGATATTTAGCAAAAAAGTATTAGCCCGAGTCTTAAGTAGCTTTCTGACTTTGGGTATTCTGACTTACAGAAAGTATGTTCCTATAACCAGGAATTATTGTCCAATGTCTGTAATAAGCGGAGAGAGATCAAAGCTCTCTGGCTTAAAAATGCTGAGCTCAAGGTAGCCAAGGATGAAGCTAAAGGTAAATATTTCGAGATTCAAACCTTGTCTTTTGCTTTTTCTATGTCGAATTTTTCTGAACTGTTGTTCTTTTTGTCTTACAGCGTTGGTGAAACAATCCATCGCTATGATTGAAGAGGTCGAGAACCTCAAAACCCTGGTGGTGGAAAACAAGGGACTTCGCCAAGAGCTGGATAAGCTCAAGGAGGATCATGAAACGAGCATAGCTCAAGTCCTGGAATCCTCCTCCATGGCCACTGAAGAGCGCGATCGCAAGATTGCCGCTCAATATAAAATAATCTCGGACCTCAAGAATGAGCTTGGCAGAGAGAAGGACATATCCCAAGCGCTCTGGGCTGAACTCCAGAGTCTCCGGGAGGAGAAGACCAAGATTGACTACGTCATTTTTGGTACGTTCCACCTCTCTGACTTATCTTTTCTTCGAATTTTATAAATGTCAGATTTTTCTTGACTTGTTTTGTGTATAGGTCCTCTAAAGTTGTCGGACTCTTTCTCGTCCGAGCCCCGCACTCACCGGCTTACCCAAGTCGGTGATCTTCTTCATGACTACCGCCAATCCCTTGAGGACATTGGCGAGTCTCTCAGGATTTCGAACATGCCAAGCATGTCGGATTATGAGGTGCGGGACATGGCCAAAGAGATGCTGCAGCTTGTTCAGGACTGGAATATGTCCTACGCGCGGACTGCTGCGCAGAACGCCCTCTCCATGGTCATGAGCCATCATGGAAACATGGAAATATGGCAAGTGACTAAAGGGTACTGCAAGGTAGACGAAGACGGCCAGGAGCAGGACCTTCAAGCCATCATGCACTCCTGCGCCGGATACGGGTGCCACGTAGCTGACCTGACTAGCTACGAGATCCTCTTCTTCACCCGCATGGCTACTCCGCCTCCTCCTGCAAAAGAAACCGAAGAGGTTTCCGACGATGAACGCACCAACTCGGATGCGGATATCTCGGAACGATATCAAGGCGGAGTGACCAGCGAGCCAGTAGATCCTTCATCTCCTCCTGCATCATAGACCAGAAACTTATGTATTATTCTGTGAAAGAACATGATGCGTTTGTAAATATTAAGTACTATTTATCTTTGCACGTGCTAATCTTTTGATCTATTCAGCACTTTTGACTTTTGAAATTTTTGCGTGTCTGAAATGTTTATATTAGCACTTATATTTTTCGTCTCGAGTTATCGTTTATCTGGCTTTCCGCCTCGTCCCTTTTGTGAGCCGGCTAAACCTTCAGCCGGAAACTTTGCCGAGCAACGGAGCTCAATTGCTAAACCGGTTTAAACTCGGAAACAAAGCCGGCTTCCAGTACCAACAATTCACTACTCGGAAAATACCCGCATCTGGCAATCAGATAAATAACCAAAGTAAAGACTAGAAATTTTTAGAGTTATACCCGAAGGTAGCAGTTTTTAGAATCGGAAATCTAGACCAAAATAAAAATGAGCATAAAGTACTTTCAAGCATTCTGGGATTTTCGACTATGACATGATCATTCGGAAATAAGATGGTCTAAGAACTTCTCAGAAAAACTTGAGGCAACCAAAACTTTTATTTCTCATAGAACATGTACATATGTATGATTACAAAGAAGGATAAACTAAGAATAAAAGGGACGTAGCTGAGCAATATTCCATGGTCTGTCTAACTCATCCGGATTTGTACTGCCTCCAGCTCTCTTTCTCTTCTTAGTAGAAGGTCTTTCTTTGACTGGCCTCATGTCAGTTAAGTAGTACGATCCATTGTGCAATACTCGACTAACTAAAAAGGGCCCTTCCCATACTGGGGAAAGTTTGTGCTTTCTTTGTTGCACAAGCCGGAGAACCAAATCACCTTTATTGAAAGATCTATTTCGAACTCTCTGGCTATGATACTTGCGTAACTTCTGCTGATAGGCTGTAGATCTCATTTCAGCAACAACGCGAACTTCTTCGACTAAGTCGAGATCATTTTGTCGAGAAATCTCGGCATCCTTTTCGATATACGCGGCCACTCTAGGAGAAGTATGAATTAAATCACTAGGAAGAACTACCTCTGCGCCATAGACCAAGAAGAAAGGTGTGTATCCTGTTGACCTGTTCGGAGTTGTTTGAAGACTCCAAATTACATAAGGTAATTCTTCTGCCCAAGCCCCCGCAGCACGTCGTAGTGGTGCTTCGAGTCTTGGTTTCAAGCCTTGTAGAATTAAACCATTTGCTCTTTCGACTTGTCCGTTAGCTTGTGGATGTGCGACTGACACAATGTCAAGCCGGATATTTTGCTCATCGCAGAATTCAGCCAGTTCTCCCATAGAAAAGTTACTCCCGTTGTCCGTGATAATGCTATGTGGATAACCATACCGGATTATAACATCCTCGACAAATCTTTTGGCTGTTGCTCCATCACAACTAGTGACAGGTTTAGCCTTGATCCACTTGGTGAATTTATCCACCATCACTAAGAGGTGGGTAAATCCACTTGGAGCTCGTTTAAAGGGTCCTACCATGTCAAGCCCCCAGACCGCAAAAGGCCATGTTATAGGTATTGTCCGCAGCTGATCAACCGGAACATGAGCTTGCTTGGCGTACTTTTGGCAGCCTTTGCATGTCTTGACTAACCGTTCGGCATCTGCCTGAGCTGAAAGCCAGAAAAATCCATGTCGAAAAGCTTTTGCCACTAAAGATTTGGCAGCAGCGTGGTGACCACACTCGCCTTCATGGATTTCCCTTAAGATTTCCACTCCTTCTTCCGGAGATACACAACGCTGAAAACCCCCAGAAACACTCCGTTTATGGAGCTCACCCTTAACAATAGTATAAGCTTTTGCTCGTCGGATAATCTGCCGGCTCAGCACCTCGTCTTTGGGTAATTTGCCATCTACCAAATAATCAAGGTAGGGTTGAGTCTAGCTAGGAATTACAGCCAGAACTGCTATTAAAGGTGAGTCGGATTTGGTCGGATATTCCTCATCTACTCCCTTTATCGAGGGAACCTTGAGGTGCTCTAAAAATGCGCCATCCGGGACCTCTTTCCACGCAGAGCCTATTCGAGATAGTGCATCTGCTTCCTCATTTTCTGCTCGAGGGATGTGTTGAACTTCAAACCCTTCGAACGATTTAGATAGATCATCCACGACAGCTTTGTATGCTGCCATGTGCTTATTTGCATTACAAATATCCGAGACTTACTGAGCAACAAGATCCGAATCTCCGTAACACATCAAACGTCGGATGCCAATATCCTTGGCAATCCGGATTCCATGCAACAGTGCTTCATACTCGGCAATATTGTTTGTCGCTGTGAAGTGGATCTACAACACGTATAATGGTTTATCTCCTTGGGGTGATTTGAGCACCACGCCAGCCCCCGAGCCCCCTCGAGCCTTAGACCCATCGAAAAAGAGGGTCCAGTATTCCGACTCAGGGAGGACCATGTTCTCCTTCGTCTCTGTCCAATCAGCGACAAAGTCGGCAAGGATCTGGGATTTGATTGCTATCCGAGGTTTATACTCAATAACGAAAGCTGAGAGCTCTATGCCCCATTTGGCGACACGTCCTATGGCGTCGCTGTTGTTGATTATGTCTCTCATGGGAGCTTTGCTCACCATGGTAATTGGATGCTCCTGAAAATAGTGTCGTAGTTTACGAGATGCTAGGAAAACACCGTAAGCTAACTTTTGATAGTGCGGATATCGCTGTTTTGATTCCGTCAAGACCTCGCTGACAAAATAAGTCGGACGTTGCACCAAGTGTTCCTAATTTTCCTCTGGTCTCTCCACCACCCTGACGATACTAACGACCTTATTTGTCGTAGCAATATAAAGCAACATCGGTTCCTGAGGTTCCGGCGCTGCGAGGATAGGAGCAGATGAGAGTACTTTCTTCAGGTCTTGCAGTGCAGCTTTAGCTTCGTCAGTCCAGACAAAATCCTTGGTTTTCTTCAGGAGTTTGTATAATGGTGCGGCTCTTTCACCAAGCCGGCTTACAAATCTACTGACCGCAGCAATGCAACCAGTTAGTCTTTGTACGTCCTTCAGGCAAGTTGGCCTGGAAATATTGAGTATAGCCTTGATTTTGTCGCGGTTCACCTCTATGTCTCTTTGATACACGATGAAGCCTAACAATTTTCCGGCTGGTATTCCAAAGAAGCATTTCTTCGGGTTAAGCATGATGTTGTATTTTCGTAGATTGGCGAACGTTTCCTCCAAGTCGGAAATGAGTGTTTCCTTCTTTTTGGACATCACCGCGATATCATCCACGTATGCATGTACATTGCGTCCGAGTTGGTCATGAAGGCAACGCTGCATCATGCGCTGGTACGTAGCTCCTGCGTTCTTCAGCCCGAAGGGCATCGTAACAAAGCAGAAGGTTCCGAAGGGGGTTATGAATGAAGTTTTGATTTTGTCAGATTCCTTCATCCGGATTTGGTGATAGCCGGAATATGCGTCGAGAAAACAGAGGAGTTCCGAGCCTGCCGTAGAATCGATAACTTGATCAATTCTAGGCAGAGTGAACGGATCTTTTGGACAAGCCTTGTCCAAGGCAGTATAATCAACACACATCCTTAAATCAGTGATGTCCTTTTTAGGGACCATTACAGGATTGGCCGACCACTCAGTGTGGATGACCTCTTCTATGAATCCGGCTAACTCGAGCCGTGCTAGTTCCTTAGCTATGCCTTATGCTTTTCGTCACCAAACCGTCGTAAGGACTGTTTGACGGGTTTAGCGTTCGGTTTTACATTTAGAGAGTGCTCGGCAAGTTCCCTAGGTACTCCGGTCATGTCAGATGGCTGCCATGCGAAGATATCTTGATTTGCTTGGAGGAACTTGACGAGCGCGCTTTCCTATGCGCTATCTAGGCCTACGCCTATCTGGGTCACCTTGGAGGGGTCATCTTCCTTCAACGACGCTATCTTCGTCTCTTCTGATGCCTTGAACTCCGGATTTGGCTTGGTAACCTCCTTCTTCGTTGCGGGCATCTCAGACGGATCTATGCTCTTCTTGATCTCTTGGTACTCCTGGGCGTGCAGCACGGCTTCAGCAAAGGCGGCATTTCCATCCTCACACTCTTGCGCTTTCTTCGGGTCTCCCCTGATGGTGATAACGCTGTTGGGACCTAGAATTTTCATCATATTGTAAATGTAACACGAGCGAGCCATAAAAGCCTAGTAAGCCGGACGTCCGAATATAGCATGGTATGCGCTCTTGAACGGGACCACTTCAAAAGAAAGTGCCTCCGTCCGATAATTATTTGGAGTTCCAAAGGTAACATCCAAAGTGATCTCTCCCAGGGAATTAGCTTGTCTTCCTGGGACAACTCCGTGAAAAAACACAGAGCTATGGTTTAGCTATGTCTTCGAGATCTTCATCCGGCGTAGCGTTTCGACATAGAGAATATTGATGCTGCTACCACCGTCCATGAGGGTCTTGGAGAAACCATAACCGTCAATAAGTGGGTTGACGATCAAGGCGTATTTTCCTCGCCTGTGTAACTTAGGCGGATGATCATCGCGGTCAAACGTGATTGTCACTTCCGACCAGTCCAGATACTGGGGGATAGCTGGAACTGTTGCATTGAGCTCGTGTAGAACTGCTTTCTTGACCTTTGCTGGTTGAGATCCGAGGAAGGTGACATAAGTGTCCTTCTTGGTGGGAAAAGTCTTCTTCCCTTCCGACTTGGGATTTGAAGCATGAGCTTCCTCCATGTCGAAATCTTCCTTGGTCTGCTTGTCTTTTTCGGGATTTTTCTTTCCCTTCTTCCGCTTAGCTTTGTAGACCGCGGTGTCATCTCTTTTGATGTTGTCATTGCAACGACATTCAGCGTTGGTGTGGGACAAGCCCCCACCGGCGTCTAGGTGATGCACACATGGGTTATTGGCAATGTCGGACCAAGAGTAGGTTTTGCCTAGTTGTTGTTCTCCTCTACCTTGGACCCTTGATGTCCCACGACCACGCCCGTGGCCTCCGCCACGTCCTCCTCGTCCTCCAGACTCGGAAACAGTAGTGACTACCGCTGTTTCCGCGTTGGGTTTTTCTTCCGAGGTGTTTTTGCGCTTCTGAGCTTGTTGCTTTGGTTGTTTTGACGACTGAGGCATAACTAAGGCATTGAGTAGTCCTTCTGCATCATCGTCAGCATCTGCATACTTGCTCGTTGTTTCTATCATCTCTCCCAAATCGGTAACTTTGTCACATTTCAAGCGATGGCGTAGTAAACCAATAGGGAGACCTGCGATGAAAGCTTCAATCGCAGTTTGATCATTTACTCCTTCGCAGGAGTTCTTGGTGTCGATCCATCGTCCGAGGTAATCCCGGCAGGTTTCTCCAGCTTTCTGGGTGCAACGCTGTAGGTCTCCAACCGTACAGGGCCCCCGATATGTGCCTTCGAAATTCCGAAAGAACGCGCTTTGTAAATCATACCAGTTATGGATGGTGTCTGCCAAAAGTTCATTGAGCCATGATTGTGCCGTCTTCCGCAACATAAGTGGGAGATATCGGGTTGCGACCAGGATGTTTCCGCCTTTGGCGATGCAGCAAGCTTGGAAGAAGTCCTGTAACCAGGTGTCTGGCCGAGCAATGCTGTCGTAGGCTTGGATATGTCTTGAGATAGCAAATCCTTCCGGGAATTTTGTAGCTCTGATGCGTGGACCAAAGCACATTGGGCCCACGTACACGTCATCGTTTTCATAGCGCCGAGCCTCTATGCTGGAGTTGATCCTGTGTCTTGCGGCATTCGGGGATAGAGATCGTCCCGAATGCCGGCTGTGGCTGCGGTGCCATGGAGCCGGACTTCGGCTTCTGCCACCACCTCCTCTGCCATGTCATCCTCCTTGTCCTCCATGGGAGCCATTGTGATGACTGTGTGGTGGAGAGGGTGGAGCAGCTGGATAGTTTCCGACTGATCGCCGGCCTCCATCCAGAACTTCATTATTCTGATTCTAGGGAGGGTCTTGACTACGACGAGCCCCCTGCCGGCTTGTACCTGCATGGTTTCCGTCATTTCTTCGTCCGTCGTTCCCATCATAGTCAGGCTCAGCCGGACGGTTCTCATGTCTAGGAGGTGGCATTCTCTGACGATCCTCCTCCTGACGTTTCTCTTTATCTTCTCCCCTTCGATCCTTAGATTCTCGCCGGGGAGGATTCGTCGGATTCAAGGCAGTGATGGCGTCTTTCTCGGCCGCTGGTGCGACGTTGCTCCAGCCGCATGTAGTTTTGCGATGCTGTCCTGACGATCCGGTTCTCGAATAATTGTCTTCCCGTCGTTCGGGGCGATAATACTGCTCCAGAACATAATGGGGTCTTACGTCAGCCCATGCCGGGTCTATGCGACATTGGTCAGCATCTGAGACCAGTTTTTGACTTCCGGACAGGGCGACCTTTTGCTGCTCCAGTCCCTTGTTGAGTAGCTTGATACCCAAACGGATCTCCTGTAGTCCTGGATTAGCCGATAGAATTTCTCGGGCTGCCACGGTATTCTGTACTGGTGTTGGGTATACCCAATCTCCGTTGCTATCTTTCCGTGGCTTCCCCATCTCATCTCCAAAAAGGACGGCATGGACACATGGGAATTGGTTGTCATCTATGTGATGCTTCTATGTCTTCTGATGCAGACGAGACATGTACTCCTTGTTCGACATGCGCTTCTTCTCCATCTCGATGTTTTTGGCTTCATCGAGGAGTTGTTGACGACGCGCCTCTAGGGCTTGCGCCCTTTCATCCAGCTCATCTGCAGTAAGTTCTGCAGCTATAGGGATAGGTGTGGTTAATGCGACATCGATGAGTTTACACGCACCTCCAGTGATCACGTGTCCATCCACCGATGCTTCTTTTTTCAGCTCGTCTGGGATAAGTGCTCCATCCGAGTCTTCTTCGTATTCCTCGGCAATCACCTTCTCTGTCAGAGGGTTTTTTGCCGGGGTCTTGTTTTTCTTGTTCTTCTTCTTTGCCTTCCTGGCAGCGCCGGTAGCAAAGACGGCTTTGGGTCCGTTTCCCGGAGTCAAGATTTGATCGGTACTTTCGGACATCTGGACCTCGGGATTATCTCCGACGTCCATGTCATCCTGCGTTTTGGTAGAGTGTTCCCCGGATCCTTCGTCCATGGCTTCTCCTTCTTCTGCAGCTTTGGAGTTATACTCCTCTTCATATTCCGCGGAGAACTTTCGGAAATCTGCTGACGTCATCGACTCATCCGAGGATGCGGGTATGTCGGCATTTGTTCCGATTGCCTCCAGCACCGAGTTAGTGTTTTCTCCAGCATCGGCAGAGCCGGATCCGGATCCCACGTATCCGACGAAGTGCGACGTGTGCTTCCTGAGGTACCTGCGGCTTTCGCGATCAGCCATATCGAAACTTTTGATGGTCTCGAGAATTGCATCTGCGCTTTCGCCTTGCAGTATCATACGTTGTAGTGTGTACCTTAGGAAAGGCATGTCTGTTTCGGCATCATCAGAGGCGGAATCAGTGTTGTTGATATGCTCCTCCTGGATTTCGACTTCCATGGGTGGGTCGATCTAGGATTCGGCTCCTCCGGGGAGATCCACTCTAGATTCGACGTTGACCGCTAGGTCTTCTTCAGGTTCGGATTTCTCCACTGTCTCTGCAACTGGTGCGGGCTAGGTGGGATTAGGGTTTTCTGAGATCCAGAACTCTGCCGCCTCTGCAGACAAAGGGGACCCAGAAAATTCTTCTTCCTCTATCATCACTGCTAGGGTGGGTTGGGCAGGTTCAGCAAAACCGATGTAAACATCGATCTCGCCAAAAGACATGATTGTGTAAGCAGTCACGGCCTCCCTTGCCGGAATCCAAGTCTCATCGAGAACTATGAGAGGGACGTCACTGGCGTAGAGGATGCAACCGACGGTGATAGTCTCGCCAATTCTGATTCTTGCAGATTCCGCTCGGAACGCAGATCCGTAGCTCACTTGCCCCACGGTGGGCGCCAACTGTCGTCGGATTGATGACAAGTACGCCATGAGGGGGTCCTCGAGGCGTGCGGAAGAGAGGGGGGGCGTGAGGCGTACGGTATTCTGGGACGGTGAGCGCACAAGTTTACCCAGGTTCGAATCCGCCGGCTTTGGATGGATCCTACTCCTGCTAGCAATCCAGTAATACGGCAGAGCCGGAATATGGGTTACAAGGGTTTCGCCTGTGCGAGTTTAGATTGTAGACTATTGAGGTGCCCTAAAGGCTCTCCCTAGGACGGCTTATATAGATATCCGGCCTAGGGTTTACAGGAGAGATCTATCCGGCTACGACTAAGAGTCTATTACAGAGTACATCTTGAACTACAAGTAACATTATGGGCCTAAGTCGGTAAGTCTTCTGGGCCTTCCCGTAGCCGGATTGGACTCCGTCTTTCTCCCTGACTGGGCCGCCCGTGAAGCAATGCTCTAACCCGAAGTAGGCTACCCTGGTTAGTGAGGAACTGTGAGGATACCCGGAAAGTATATCCCCAACAATGCATACATAAACCAGGACTTATACCTTTCAAGTCATCAAGTAAATAGCCAATAGCTGGCCTATGAGCTCATAGCACTTTAAGAAATTTTGTTTCTTCTTCACCTGAAAGGTTAGCACTAATAATAATAGGATATATTATCTTTCCATTAAGAAATGCATATTTCATATCTTCAGGCAGAGGTTTAAGTTCAAAGCTAGGATCCTCTTTTGGTGGGGGTAGTACTGCTAGATCATCAAGTGGGATATGTAACTGTAGTTGTGGTGGTTGCTGAGATAGTATTTGTTCTAGTGCTTCTCTCTCTTCATTACTAAATGGCTTCTCTTGATTAAGCACATATCGTTCCATCGCCTCTGTAAATCGTGGGATAATATGGCATAGGTTTTCTAGCGAGACAGAGGCATCTGTCAAAAGGAGGAGCCGAGGCAACACTCGTGGCCAAGCAAGCATGGGTGGTGCGCCCAACAAGGTAAGGCACGCCACCTGGGCTCTTTTGGGCCTAGTAGCTCCTCTCGCTTGATTCTTTCGCTCATGGTCCTTCTCTAGGTGAAAAATTGATCAGGTATTTTTTTCTTTGATTTTTAGGTGTCCAGAAGGTCCCTAAAACAACAAAATATGAAAAAGGAGGTTTTCTGATTCCTAAAAATTAAATACCAATGAAAGGGAATTTGTAGGAAAGTCCCATAAATCAACTAAAAAGGCAAAAATAATGATAGATCATGGCAATTATCATTCAAAATAGATCATATAAATCACTATATTGATGATGTAAAATGCACGTATCAATATCATACGATGTAACCCTAATCCTTAGACCATGAGATCATGTTATTTACTAGCACCGGAAGAGTAATTTGATAACATCAAACGTCACACCGTAACATGGTGACTATAAAGTTGGGTTTGGGTACTCTGAAAGTGTTATGTTGAGGCTCATAGATCAAGAGTGGGATTTTTCCATCCTGATGAGGGAGAGATATACTCAGTGCCCTCTCGGTGAATCACATTGACAAATCTTGCAAGCAAGTGATAAGATCACAAAGAATGTTATATCACGAGAATGAGAACAGAGTACTTGTCAATAACAAGATCAAACTAGGTATGGGGATACCGATGATCGAATCTCGGACATGTAATATATCACGAGACAAAGGGATTTAGTTACAATGTCAATGGTTCTCACGATCACAAGAAGCCATCGTTGAATATTTGGGAGTCAGTATGGATCTCCAGGTCCTACTGCTGATTATTGATCGAAGAGGAGTCTCGGTCATGTATTTTTCATTCATGAACCACGGGGTGACACACTTAAGGTATACCGACACCAAATGTAGCATATATAATACGAGAGAAAGATTTTGATAGCGCAGGGATTATTTCGATAAGCACCAGAATTGTTTTGGGTCAAATTGCTGAAAATGGTTTCAGATGTAATTTCAAAGTAACACAAGGGGTTTTATGCAGATGTTTGTTAATTAAAGTAATTAACAAAATTCTGACTAAAGTAAGTAAAAGTGTTTTATTTAAAGAGATAAATGCATTTAAATTTGTGGATAATTAATGCATGTGAGTGGAAGAGGAATTCATGTGAGTGGAGAGTCCACCCGCATGAATGAGGGAAGAGTTGGGGAACCCCATGGTCGACGGCCATGCCCCTTGGGGAATCCCCCTCCCCTGTAAGAGGAGGCCTTCTCCTCCTCTCCATTTGCACCACCTCCCTGTTAAGGTTCTCTTCCCCGTCTAGCAATTCCCCATGGCTTTGGATTAGCGAAGTACATGTTCTTGGTGTTTCTCTGGAAAGGATCTACCGCTTCTGTTGCTTTGCTAGAGCGAGGACTCGGAGGTTATCTGGGTGCTAGACGTGTGTGCAATCACGGATGCACTACTGCTTTGTGGCGCTAGAATTCATCATGATCTTAAGATCGACAAGAGTACGACTACATCATCCACGAGAATAAATCTCCTAACACTTTTCGGTCTTAGAGGGTAAGTTCTCTATGTGTTATGGGTGTCCTTGTGGATTTACCCTAGGATGGCCCGATCTTCACAGATTTGACGCAGAAGGTGAGGGGAATCATGATGAACACGATGAACACAACATGAATGCAAGGTAAAGATACAAACACATGCCAAAACACACACTATTTGATTTGCTCCCATTAGTTCAAACAACCAATCCAATAGAATCCTCGACGAGAGACCTTGCGGTAGAATCACCAAAGGAGAGATCGACAAGCAGATGATATAATCCAAATCAAGGAGAGAGTAGCAACCAAGTAGAATCCCAAAGGGGAGAGACCAAGCACTACTAGAATCCTTAACAAGGAGAGACAAAACATCTAAGGAGGGTCTTGACAACTTGGAGAAGGGCACCAACTCCAAGGCCCTATACAACTCATAGATAATATATTGAGAGGGGGTTCCCATCTAGGGTTAGGCACATGCCTTAATTCATCATTATTTATAGGGTTTAAAGGAGGGAGTGGGGGCATATATAGATCAACCACGAGCTAGGGGTAAAATAGGCATAAAGGGGAGTTTGGGGGGTGTTACATGGGCTAGGCCCAACTTAAGGCGTGCAGGCCCGTTTCACTTACACCGGAGACTCCGGGGTCTAGGGGCTGGAGACTCTGGGGTCGTCTTCAGTCTCTAGGGCAGACTCTAGGGTGGCAGACAGAGAGCTCCAAGGGTGGGTCCGGAGTCCGGTCCAGAGTGCTTGGGCGGAGACTTCGGTGCGACGGGCCGGAGACTCCAGAGTAGGCGAAGACTCCAAGGTGGGCGTCGCTCTCTGGCCTTGACTCCGTAGGGGTGTACTGAATGCTCTAGACTGGGGGCGGATTCTGGTCCGGAGTCCTTCGGGCGTTAGGCCGGAGACTCCAGTGTCCAGGGCTGGAGACTCCGGGCTAGCGCCAATAGCTTCTTGCATCTTCTCTTCGAGGATTCCTTCTTGGGGGTCTTGGCTCCAGGTTCATCCTTGTCGCCTCCTCTTGGCATCATGGTCATGGACCTAGTCATACGATCAACATTTGTCTCAAGTAGTATTCCATTCACATGATAGCCAACATAAGGTAAGAGATGGAAGGAATTCACCTTTGTAGGAGTGGTTAGTGTAGCATGATGTGGACCAATGGTGGTTGCCATATGTTGGGCTGCATCATCTCCCCCCGCTTGAAAACGATTCGACCTCAACGATGTTCTTTCATCATGCAAGGAAGGAGGTGTGCCCTTGGCCTTGTGCTTGGACACAGACGGATCACCAGTGTCGAAGCCATTCTCAAACATGTTGAAGAGCTTGTAGAACTTCTTGCCATCATGTTGTGGTTGGAGATCTTGTAGCATGATCCTTGTAGGTGGTGGTCTATCTTGGGTATCTTGCAAAACCGACAACAAAGAGAGAGAATTAAATAATGGATTGTTATTATGGGTGACACTCAAATCTCTCTTCACACATTTGGTGGCTTGTGTCGTGACACTCATGATTTTCCACTCATTTGGGGCTTGTGGCACTCACTCTCTTGATGGTGGTTCACTCTCTCACCACTCATCTCACAAGGGTCCTTGGCTTGCTTTATCTTATACACGGATGTCACATTGGATGCGATAACTTGGCTTGGCGTCATCGATTGGAGCACGAATGTTTTGTTATTCCACTTGAAGGAGTATTGGTTAGTTCTACCATGACGTATAGCTCTTCTATCATATTGCCATGGTCCCCCAAGTAGCATGTGACATACAGACACTGGCACGACATCACACTCAGCAGTGTCTTCCTATGGACCAATTGTTGGCTCGTGTATTAACAAGCTCATTGGGGAACCCCAAGAGGAAGGTATGATGAGCACAGCAGCAAGTTTTCCCTCAGTTATGAAACCAAGGTTTAATCGAACCAGTAGGAGCAAGGAAACACCCCAAAGGTGTTGCTAGCTGAGCCTTGGTAGGGCGCACTACCGGTGCTAGTAGCAATGTGGAGACCTGCACAACACAACCACAAAACTCTGTCCCCAACTTGCGATGAGGTTGTCAATCTCACCAGTTTTGTTGAAAACAAAGGATTAAACGTATCGAATGGAAGGGAGTAATAGTTTGCAGAAAGTACACACAAAGTAGTAAACAGTTTATAGATTGTATGTAAAAGAAAGGACCAGGATCCATAGTTCACTAGAGGTGGCTCTCCTTAAGATAGATAACATGCTGGGTGAACAAACTACAGCGGGGCAATTGACAAACATCGAGAAAGCAATACATGCATATACTAATCATCTTGACTCCTTTGAGATTCGATTGGGCATTACAACATTATACATAGACCGTCATCCAACAGCATCTATGACTAATAATCCACCTTCAGGTTATCATCCGAACCCCCTCCAGTATTAAGTTGCAAGGAACAGATTATTGCTTTACGAATTGCGTGTAAAGTAAACAATACGATTGTTCTATGAACAAAGGATTGTTGTTTTCTCCCTAGTAGCAACAACACATCTAGTACCTTAGAGATTTCTGTCACTTCCCCAGATTACCAGAGGCATGAACCCACTATCGGGCATAAATACTAACTCTTGGAGTTGCTAGCATCTACTTGGCCAAGATAGCTACTAACAACGGAAAGCATGCAAGATCACAAATAACAAAGACATGATAAAATCAATAATCAATCTGAAATAGCATCTCAATATCCATCAGATCCCCGCAAACACAACATGCAGAATTACAAATAGATGATCTTGATCATGAACGGAGCTCACAAGATCTAGACATGAAAGCACAAAGGAGGAGAACCAGCCACCTAGCTACTACATGGACCCGTAGTCCAAAGATGAACTACTCACCAATAACACCAGAGGCTTGCATGATGATGAAGAAGGCCTCCAGGGTGAATTCCCCTCTCTGGCAGGGTGCCAGGAAGAGCTTCAGATCCCTCCCGATCTAGGGATGGAGATGACGGCGGCTATAGACACTTTCATGGATTTTTGATCAGGTACTTAGGGTTTTCATCCCGAGGGCAATATATAGGCGGAAGGAGAAGCCGAGGGGGTGCTTGGGTCGGACAGACCACCCCTGGCGCGGGCCAGGCCTGGCCGTGCAGCCAGGTGGTGTGGCCGGCCCCCAGCCCTTCTCCGTCTCGTATTCTGGCATCTGATGACTTCCGGAAAAATAGGCACTTTGGCTTTTGTCCCGTCCAATTCCGAGAATATTCATTTTCTGACTTTCCTGGAACCAAAAACAGCAGAAAACAGACAGCTGGCACTGTGGCTCTTGTTAATAGGTTAGTCCAAGAAATCATATGAAAAGTACTCCAAAGTGTGGACAAAACACAAGAAAGTGGATAAAACCAAGCATGGAACATCAAAAATTATAGATACATTTGCAATGTATCAACATCCCCAAGCTTAACTCCTGCTCGTCCTCGAGTAGGTAAGTGATAAAAAGAAAGAATAATTTTTGAGGTGACATGCACCATCAAAGACTTGATCAAAGTATTTATAAAACATTCGAAGCTGGGATCATAGTACTTCAATCATAACATGAAAGACAAGGTTATAGAAATAAGACAAAGAAACTATGATGTAACATGAAAAGGCACAAACAAAAGATTCATGAATAACAATGCTTTGCAAGACGTTTGTTTGTTTCACATAAAGAAAAACATAGCATAATAGTATTCAGTTTGTCCCTCATAGAGTAGCAAATATAAATGCATAGGGCACCTTCAAAGTTCATAAGAGTGACTAGATACAAATAGTTTAAAACAAGCAATATCAAGTTATGCATCAATCAACTAGTCTTGGGACAATGCACATAGAACTAAGAATGGCCACTATGCTCTCAAAGTAGGTGCATAAAGGTAGAAGGTGTAGACTCAATATAATGGTAGAAGAAAGGCCTTCATAAAAGGAAGTAGGGATTCAAGTCTCATAAAGAGCTTCCAAAAATTATGGTACTGATAGCTTTCAGCTCTCATTGCCCCTATCATAAGCATCTTGAAGTGATTAAGGTTAAAGTGAACAAACTATGGTGTACATGCTTGACGAAGTATAAGTTAGAAATCTCATGTCCCTTGTATAAAAAGGGCTGCTCCTCATGCTACTCAAGTTTAGTCACCGATAAGTTCTTGTCATTGTAAGTACATGTGTATGATAGAGAAACGCCAACGGGGTACCCCTTGCCCGATGATACGGAAGAATCCCCATATCAAAATGACAAGGCAACCAGACAACGAGCATCTCAGCAATCTTCTTATTTACCATGGGAATATGGTGCTTTTTTCTCTCTTTCCTCTTTTCATAATCTTTTTTTTTCTCTTTTTCTCTTTTTTTTCTCAATATAGGACTCTTTTTTATAAGAAGAATGCTTCATAGACAGCTCATTATGGTTATGCTGCAGGTTTCCACCATGTCAGCATGGATTAGACCAGCAGCCCAGGCATTTCTCTAACACATATACATAACTCCATGGACTTACAAGCTCCCCTTTCATTTCACACCGACGACATCCATAGACAAAAGAGCATGATATCAACTAGGTACAAGTACCAAGTGCAATGTTGAAAGCGTTCCCCATGACAGCATGGTTCTGCTAATTCCCAATAAATAAGTGCAAGCATATACAACATAGACGACACAATGGTTCAAGTTTATTAAGGGCAAGAAAAGTAAAGTGTGCCATCAAGTTTGTGAGAGCTTTAATCACTAGTTTTCTCATAACAAGTTTAATTCGGAAGGTAAACAAAAGCATGAATATACTTGGAATAGCATAAGCTAGTAGGTAGGTATGGCAGACTCTTTGGAATAACTTGGTTTAGGGAGTTGGATGCATGAGTGGAACTCATACTTGGTTGTGGAGGCTAGCAAAAGACTGGGAGCAACAAACTAAGAGAGCAATAATGGCCATAATCATGCAGAGCAACAAAACATCATTGAACAAAGCATAAAGTGATACTACAAGTTGAAAACTAAAGGATCATAAAGGCTATGGTGACTTGAGATAGTCATAACATGGTGTGAGCATGCGCTAAGTCAACCCAAATAAAGCATCAAAGGAGAATACCACTATTGTAACATCCCAAAATTTCATCTGAAATCATCATCATTGCACTCATATCATCATAGCATGTAATTGCATTGCATTTAGAATGTCCTCCAAAAATTTGGTGCAATTTTGAGCCATGAATACAAAGATATGATTTATTTTGAAAATAGAATGAAAGAAAATGCTATATTACCTATTAAGTCCAAGTAAATACTTTGGATTAAAATAGAAGATAAATATGTTTTATAATACCCTAAAAACCTAATTTGAGTTTTTACAAATGTTCACAAATTGGTTTGAATCAAATTGAATCCTTAAATCAAAAGTTTTGGAGAAAACAGAATTAGAAAAAGAAAAAGAATAAGGGAGAAAAAAAATAAAGCAGCAGACAGCTTGTGGCCTTTCGGCCCAAACCCAGCCCACTAAGCCCACCCGGCTTTTCCCCTCTCCCCTGTTTTTCTTACCGCGCCACTGACTACCCCCTCCCGCTGACAGACCGACCCCACGCCACGTCACCCCACCATCCCGTCGTCTTCAACCCCCGGCGACGAACCGCCCCCTTCTCTGCCGTTTTGAATCGATTCGATTCTGGCCGTTTCTCGTAGTAATTCCTCGGTGATTACCTCTACTTAATCCCCTTAACCCCTCCTCATCATTTCCCCCAGTCGCCACCCCCGGAGAGCCCCCAGGCTCCCCAAATTTCGAGCTCGGACCATCGCTCACTAATAGTACTCCGGCGACAATTTCGGTGAACCTAGGCCGCCCGACGCCCTCCCCTCTATCCCATCTGTTTCACCATATCCTAGCGCACCTACTAACCGAGCCACGTGCTCCCTCTTTCTCCAGTCGACGACTCGAACCAAGTCCGGCGAACTCCCTCTGCCGCCACCGTCCGACGGTTTTTCCGGTAAGGGCAAGGTTCCCGCCGCTCCTTTTTGGCCACTACTAGACAGTGCAGAACCAGGCGCATTCCCCTGACCCTTATTTGTCTGCTCGAGTACCAGATCGACGCCACCGTCTCGTGGCTGTGACCTCCGCCGTCGACGCAACTCCGGCGAGGAATACCGAGCGAAGCAGAGCTCCCCTCTCTCCATCGCGACCACCAACCAGATCGCCGAGACCACCGCAAACCCTCGGTAAGACTGCCTTTTCCCCTACCCCTCTAGAATCACCGGAACGTCGCTCACCTGACGTGCCGCCGCCGCGCGCCGTCGCTAGCGTCGCCAGTCTCCGGCGAGATGTTTAGTAGCCGTTCGATCAGATTTTAGCGGATAGGATTAGATCACTAATCGAAAGGGTACGGGCTAATCAGATCCGTCCGTAGTCACTTAAGATCTGATGGCCCATAGCGATCGATCCGACCGAACCGGTACGAACCAATAGGAAAGCGCCACGTCGCCAGGCTATTTCGTTTAAATAGAAAAATAGGCAGATTTAGTATTAAACTTAGAAAGTCCATAACTTTTGTTCCACAATTCAGAAAAATGCAAATTTGGTGTCTATGGATTCAGAAAAATAAGATCTTTATTATAGAGGCCTTGTTTCACACTTTTGCCTTTGTAAAATTGGAATTATAGGCAAAACCTTTTTAGGAGTATTTTTCTCATGAAAATTGTTCTATAAATTATTTTTGAGTATTTCTTATGCATTTAGATGAGGTATTCTATCCTCAGTACTGTAGACTCTATAAATTATAGAGTTGTGATCATATCATTGCATTTTGCATGCATTCATGTTTTTGTAATGTTTTATTGATTGAATTATTATTGTTGTATTGATCTTGTGTAGATTGTGTGGATTGTGAAGTTTGTGGCTGTGAGGATTGTACCTATTCCCCTAGCTACCAAGGCAAGTGATATTTCATCCCATGTCCTATTATTTTCACTATTGCACTAGTGATATTTTGGTAGATCTTAGCATGATAGAATTATTCATATGTTACCATACTATGCTATGCTACCCTATAGTCTATATCTTGGTAGTATCCCCTAGTTAAAAGACTCTGTATGCTAGAATGCTTAGCTATGCTAGTAGAATTCATGGGTGGAAAATACATATCAAGATAGTATGGAAAGATATTATTTTTGTTTGACTAAGAAAACAACTATTATTAATGAAACACCTAGGTGGATTGGGACTTGCTTGGATTATGTTGAGTGGTTACTCAGGGGCCATGTGTATGGTCAGCTGGTGTATCACACTTGTGGATGGCCACCCAGGAACAAAGAGATTGGAGACATTCTTGTCATGAAGCTTCCAGTGCAACCACATGGCATATGGGCTCTGCCTTGACCAACTAAGTTGCAAGAACTCAGCCAGACGGACAGAAGGGGGTAGATATGATAGGATGGAACGCGTCCGTGGTGGTCTAAGGGATTGCTTCTGAAAAGTCTTGTCTCGATGCATGTCGAGTCTTGTGGGGAAAGTGCACCACCTCTCGAGAGGGTAAAACTAAGTACTTAGCCGTGTCCCCGGTTATGGACAATTTCTGAGCCTCAAGACAGTGAAGTAGTTCAATAATCTCCTCATCCAAATTTCTCTAAGATAAAAACTTGTGGGTGAACATGGGTAAAGGTTCAGTGATGTCTATCATTGGTACCTTATAGCTGGAATGAAAAACTTCTTTAAAAAACTATAAGTTAAACTAATTTTAGCAAAGCCAGCCATAACCCCCCTTAGCCATATATTCATGTAGTTGTTGGATTATACTAAGTACCTATGGTATCACTTGCCAATACAATTCCAAATGTATTGACCCTTGTGGCTGTAACTTATTATGTTGCAGGATACTCTAATGATGAGTAGGGTTGCGGGTCTACACTCGACATGCTTGCCTGTGGCGCATGAAGACTAAAGACTCTATTATTATTATTCTATGTATTGTGAACTTTAAGTGTCTTAGACTTGGGCTAAGTGAGTTGTAAGAACCATTATATTCCTGGATATGCAATGTAATAATGACCTTTGTTTTCTATGTACTTCATCTTAAACTGTGGGTGCTAGCATTTTCGATCCAGGGACTAGCACTGCAATCACAGGGATCTTACCTTATTATGGTGAGATCTTACAACTATACTATGCTTTAATATGCTAAAACAACGCATGATTCATCCAAGGAACATTAAGCAATCTCAATTGTTTATAACAAGTCATGCTACAACAAAGAATACTAAGCATAAATCCAAAACAATATCAAGCATGGCATGACAGAGCATATGCCACAGTAAAAAACGAGCTCTTTTTACCACATAAGCATGAACTTTCCTACTCTTTTCCAAACCAAACCAAACTATTTGAAAACCAATATATGAATGAGGGGGTCCAACCAATTTATTCAGCAAACTAAGAAAACCAAGCAAACGAAAAACGAAAAAGAAGACGCTCCAAGAACAACACAACTGTGCATGAAACAATAAAAATGAAGCGTTTGGAAGAAACCTGGGATTTTTATTAATGAAGAAGGGGATGCCTTGGGCATCCCCAAGTTTTGACGCTTGTAATTATTGGATATTTCTTGGGGTGACACGCGTGACATCCCCAAGCTTGAGCTTTAGTCCATCCTTCATCTCATTACTCATTCCTTCCATACACCTGAAAATTTTCCTTCATACAAAACTTCACATAATCTTTATTAGCAACATTAGTGCACTTAAGATAATAAGTCTTAAGGTTCAGTTCCAACACCAATAAACTTCCATTAGAACACTAGCTACTGAAGTACTTCCCTCAAAAAGCTCAATTCCCCAAAAGAACTAAAAAAGGAACCAACAAGAAGCAAAGGCAGAAAATGGCAGAAATCTGTCAAAACAGACCAGCAGGTAAAGACAATTTTTTCGAAGACCTTCTATTGCTCAAATCAAAAAGTGTTGAACTAACGAAAGTTATATAACAACCTGGGTCAGAATAACAAAAATTCACGCCTCAAAAAGACGTTCATAGATTTTACACGAATGTTTACGGTGAAGCATAGAAATCTGTTTCGGGACAACAACTTTCCCGATCATTACTTCTCTCTCATTAGAAGTTACTCTTGGTACAAAACGCAAATTAAAAGGATAAAGAGTGGTTATTACTGAAGTAATAACTTTCAAGACTCATCTAAAACTTTTGGGTTATCTCCCAATAAGTACTTTTCTTTAACGCCTTTAAGTTAGGCATAAGAAGCAAGAAAAAGAATCAAGTGTTCTCAAATGAAGAAGCATTAAGACCAAATTTCTTGCCCTTACCTCTCTTAGTTTTATTCTTAACCTTGGGGAAAATATGATTGTTTGGTGGAGAAGGTGCATGGTCCCCTTTCCCACATCTATTATTGCTCCAAGGAGTTCTAATAAGGACCTTCCAAGTGTAATTTGTCCTTTTCCTGCACATTCAATAACAAGATAATCAGTAGAAATCATTTTTCCAAGGATCTCTGTAAACACTCCTTCAGCTATTCCAATAGGTAATATGGTAGCATTATTAGCAAGAGATATTTGTTTTCCCCCTTTAGTAAGCCCCCAAAGATTCAAAGATTCATAAATATCTTTGGGCATAAGACAAAATTCAGACATGATATCACAGCGAGCTTGAAAAGTTTTAGTATTTATATCAATATTTACTGTGGGAAGCCACTTTGATGGTTCAGAATTTATTGGAACATAATCATGATGCTCCCTAAGTGTATTATAGCAATCTTTCAATCTAGCAGTGCTGGTCTCAAGAGTGTTTAATCTAGCAAATATGCTTGCGAAAGAAATATCAGTTTGGCTAGGCAAGTTGTAAGTGAGGATCAATTTCTTTATAGCATTAATAGCATCATCCTCATTAAATTGGAGGAAATCTCCTCCCACAACAACATCTAAAGCATATCTATAGCAAAGAGCAATTCTAAGGTAAAAACTACTAAGGAACAAGCTTTGAGTCATTTTAGGCTCAGTTTTTTCATGTAGACCAGAGATTCTAGACCAAGCTTCCTTGAAGCTTTCCTCAATTCCTTGTTTAAAAGTGAAAATCATTTCCTCAGGTGACATAGTGATTGGAGCAAGGCTAGACATAGTGGCAACTTAAGAAAGGAACTAAATTTTTTTTTGCATTTTCAAATAAGAAAGTAAACTAGTAAAACTATTTTTTGTGTGTTTTTGATAAAGAAACAAGCAAACAAAGCAAAAAGAAACTAAGGAAAACAAAAATAACAAAGTAAAGAGATTGGTTATGAGGGACTCCCCTTGTGAAGATGTCCTTGACTCCCCGGCAACGGCGCCAGAAAAGCTTGCTTGTTGGCTCGTGTATTAACAAGCTCGTAGGGGAACCCCAAGAGGAAGGTATGATGAGCACAGCAGCAAGTTTTCCCTCAGTTATGAAACCAAGGTTTAATCGAAACAGTAGGAGCAAGGAAACACCCCAAAGGTGTTGCTAGCTGAGCCTTGGCAGGGCGCACTACCGTTGCTAGTAGCAACGTGGAGACCTGCACAACACAACCACAAAACTCTGTCCCCAACTTGCGATGGGGTTGTCAATCTCACCGGTTTTGCTGAAAACAAGGATTAAATGTATTGAATGGAAGGGAGTAATAGTTTACAGAAAGTAAACACAAAGTAGTAAACAGTTTATAGATTGTATGTAAAAGAAAGGACCGGGATCCATAGTTCACTAGAGGTGACTCTCCTTAAGATAGATAACATGCTGGATGAACAAATTACAGTGGGGCAATTGACAAACATCAAGAAAGCAATACATGCATATACTAATCATCTTGACTCCTTTGAGATTCGATTGGGCATTACAACATTATACATAAACCGTCATCCAACTGCATCTATGACTAATAATCCACCTTCAGGTTATCATCTGAACCCCCTCTAGTATTAAGTTGCAAGCAACAGATTATTGCTTTATGAATTGCGTGTAAAGTAAACAATATGATTGTTCTATGAACAAAGGATTGTTGTTTTCTCCCTAGTAGCAACAACACATCTAGTACCTTAGAGATTTCTGTCACTTCCCCAGATTACCAGAGGCATGAACCCACTATCGAGCATAAATACTAACTCTTGGAGTTGCTAGAATCTACTTGGCCAAGATAGCTATTAACAACGGAAAGCATGCAAGGTCACAAATAACAAAGACATGATAGAATCAATAATCAATCTGAAATAGCATATCAATATCCATCGGATCCCCGCAAACACAACATGCAGAATTACAAATAGACGATCTTGATCATGAACGGAGCTCACAAGATCTAGACATGAAAGCACAAAGAAGGAGAACCAACCATCTAGCTACTACATGGACCCGTAGTCCAAAGATGAACTACTCACGCATCACACCGAAGGCTTGCATGATGATGAAGAAGGCCTCCAGGGTGAATTCCCCTCTCCGGCAGGGTGTCGGGAAGAGCTTTAAATCCCTCCTGATCTAGGGATGAAGATGACGGCGGCTACAGACTCTTTCGTGGATTTTTGATCGGGTACTTAGGATTTTCGTCCCGAGGGCAATATATAGGCGGAAGGAGAAGCCGAGCGGGTGCTAGGGTCGGCCAGACCACCCCCTGGCGCGGGTCAGGCCTGGCCGCGCGGCCTGGTGGTGTGGCCGGCCCCCAGCCCTTCTTCGTCTCATATTCTGGCATCTGGTGACTTCCGGAAAAATAGGCACTTTGGCTTTTGTCCCGTCCAATTCTGAGAATATTCATTTTCTGACTTTCCTGGAACCAAAAAGAGCAGAAAACAGGCAGCTGGCACTGTGGCACTTGTTAAAAGGTTAGTCGAAGAAATCATATGAAAAGTACTCTAAAGTGTGGACAAAACACAAGAAAGTGGATAAAACCAAGCATGGAACATCAAAATGTATCTATAATTTTTGATGTTCCATGCTTGTATTTTTATATACTTTCTTATGTTTTGTCCACACTTTGGAGTACCTTTCATATGATTTCTTGGACTAACCTATTAACAAGAGCCACAGTGCTAGTTGCCTGTTTTCTGCTATTTTTGGTTCCAGGAAAGTCAGAAAATCAATATTCTCGGAATTGGACCGGACAAAAGCCAAAGTTGATATTTTCCCGGAAGATTCACGGAGCAAGAAGGAGACATAAAGGGGGGCCACAGGGTGGCCACACCACCCCTTGGCACTGGCCAACCTAGGCCACGCCAGGGCATTATGTGGGCCCCCTGGCCGGCCATCGACCTTGCCTCCTTCGCCTATAAGAGCCTCCCGATACCAAAACCCTAAATCGTCAATCAGAAATCCACGAAAAGTTCCACAACACCGTCGCCACCGAAGGGGAGATTCGGGGGATAGAAAGTCTCTGTTCCGGCACCCTGCCGGGACGGGGAAGTGCCCCCGGAGCCATCTCCATCGATCTCCACCACCATCTCCATCACCATTGTTGATTCCCATGATGAGGAGGGAGTAGTTCTCTCTCGAGGCTAAGGGTTCTACCGGTAGCTATGTGTTCATCTCTCTCTCTATGCATGATCTTATTGAGATCATGAGCTTGTAATCTATAGATCTACCTTGCTACTCAAGTGCTTTAATAGATCTCTACTCTCCCCATGTGTGTGAAAGTGACAGTGTGCACACCATGGTGGCACTTAGGCTAGATATTACAAATACTTCTTATGAGTTATATTTGGAGTTTGATGTCTCTATGAAATTGTGGTGTTTGTTGGACTCATCTAGTACTCAAGGTGACAGTTTGGGGTTTCTAGATGGGAAATATGAACTTTGAGGTGTGTTGTTATAGCCCTACCATCGATTAGAGTGTCCAACCGGAGAGTAGTTAAGAGTAGTATCATGAAGAGAATATATTTATATGAGTGTTCACTAGTGAAAGTATGATCCCTAGGCCTTGTTTCTAAGCACTGAAACATCGTTTGCTATTAGATCTATTACATGTTTGCTTGCTTCCATCTTTATTTCAGTTTGCCTTTAGTCTTTTCCACGCCATCGAGCTATTTTCTATCACTGTTACCACTTATAATTATCCATACCACTTGTATTTCACTATCTCTTCGCCAAACTAGTGCACCTATACACCTGACAAGTGTATTGGGTGTGTTGGGGACACAAGAGACTTCTTGTATCTTGATTGCAGGATTGCTTGAGAGGGAATACCTTTGACCACTTCCTCCCTGAGTTCGATAAACCTTGGGTGATCCACTTAAGGGAAAACTTGCTACTGTTCTATAAACCTCTGCACTTGGAGGCCCAACAACTGTCTACAAGAATAGAAGTGCGTAGACATCAAGCTATTTTGTGGCGCCGTTGCCGGGGAGGTAAGGTAAAAGGTATTCACACTGGAGGATTAAAGAATAAGAACCTCCCACGGCAAACGCCTATTTTCTGGCGCCGTTGCCGGGGAGGTAAGTTAAAAGGTACTCACATCCTCCGGTGTGAGTGCTCGAAGTTATTTCCTTTAGATTCTGCAATTTGTCTTTTTGTTTCTTATTTTCACTAGTTAGGTTTAATGGAAAATAACAAAAAAATTAGAGAGCTTTATAGTATTTATCTTGAGTTAGGACATGACGTGTTTGAAGAGAAAATTAAAAAACCTATGGAACTTTATTTGCATTCTCATATCAATGTTGTTAGTATGAATTCTTTGGACACAATTATTGCTAATGCTATGGAAAAGTCTAAGCTTGGGGAAGCTAGTTCTTATGAAAATGATCTTTTTAGTTCCCCAACTTTGGAAGATAGCTATTCTATTGCTTATGATGATACCAAACCTCCAATATATGATGATTACAATGATGAATATGATATTTTCAGTCCACCTACTATTGAGGAAAAAATTAATTATGATTACAATATGCTTCCTAGATTTGATGACTATGGTGATGAGAATAATAATGATAGCTATTTTGTTGAATTTGCTCCCACTATAATTAATAAGAATGACTATGCTTATGTGGAGAGTAATAATTATGACATGCATGTGGCTCATGATAAGAATGTTTTATGTGATAGTTATATTGTTAATTTTGTTCATGATGCTACGGAAAGTTATTATGAGAGAGGGAAACATGGGCTTATGTATCTCAACAATATTAAGTTCCCCCTCTTTATGTTGAAAGTCTTAAAGTTGCACTTGTTTTGTTTTACTATGCTTGTTGCTTTGTGCTTTCATGACTTGTTTCTTTACAAGATTCCTATGCATAGGAAGTGGGTTAGACTTAAATGTTCTTTGAATTTGCTTCTTGATGCTCTCTTTTACTTCAATTCATATTTCTTATGTGAGCATCTTCTCAAACTATCAAGCCTAACTTAAAGGCGTTAAAGAAAAGTACTTCTTGGGAGATAACCCAAAAGTTTTAGTTGAGTCTTGGAAGTTATTGCTTCAGTAATAACCTCTCCTTATATTTTTTATTTGCTTTTTGTGCCAAGAGTAACCTCTAATGAGAGAGAAGTAATGATTGGGAAAGTTGCTGTCCCAAAACAGATTTCTGCGCTTCACCGTAAAAATTCGTGTAAAATCTCTGACCGTCTTTTTGAGGCCTGAATTTTTGTGCTTCTGCCCCAGGTTGTTATCTAACTTTAGTTAGATCAACACTTTTTGATTTGAGCAACATAAGGTCTTCGAAAAAATTCGTCTTTACCTGCTGGTCTGTTTTGATAGATTTCTGCCATTTTCTGCATTTGCTTCTTGTTGGTTCCTTTTTGAGTTCTTTTGGGGAATGGAGATTTTTGAGGGAATTGCTACAGTAGCTAGTGTTTTAATGGAAGTTTTATTGGTGTTAGAAATGAACCTAAAGACCTATTATCTTGAGTGCACTAATGTTGCTAATAAAGATTGTGTGAAGTATTGTATGAAGGAAAAAATTTAGGTGTATGGAAGGAATGAGTAATGAGATGAAGGATGGACTAAAGCTCAAGCTTGGGGATGCCACCCATGTCACCCCAAGAAATATCCAAGAAGTACAAGCGTCAAAGCTTGGGGATGCCCAAGGCATCCCCTTCTTCATCAATAAAAATCCCAGGTTTCTTCCAAACACTTCATTTTTATTGTTTCATGCACAATTGTGTTGTTCTTGGAGCGTCTTCTTTTTCATTTTCGTTTTGGTTTTTCATTTGATTTGTTTTCTTAGTTTGCTGAATAAATTGGTTGGACCCCCTCTTTCATGCATTGGTTTTCGAATAGTTTGGTTTGGTTTGGAAAATAGTAGGAAAGTTCATGCTTAAGTGGTAAAGCGAGCTCGTTTTTGACCGTGGCCTATGCTTTGTCATGGCATGCTTGATATTGTTTTGGCTTTATGCTTAGTATTCTTTGTTGTAGCATGACTTGTTATAAACAATTGAGATTGCTTAATGTGCCTTGGATGAATCATGCGTTGTTGTAGCATATTAAAGCAAAGTATTGTGGTATTCTCCTTTGATGCTTTATTTGGGTTGACTTGGCGCATGCTCATACCATGTTATGACTATCTCAAGTCACCATAGCCTTTATGATCCGTTAGTTTTCAACTTGTAGTATCACTTTATGCTTTGATCAATGATGTTTTGTCGCTCTGCATGATTATGGCCATTATTGCTCTCTTAGTTTGTCGCTCCCAGTCTTTTGCTAGCCTCCGTAACCAAGTATGAGTTCCACTCATGCATCCAACTCCCTAAACCAAGTTACTCCCAAGAGTCCACCATACCTACCTACTAGCTTATGCTATTCCAAGTATATTCATGCTTTTGTTTACCTTCCAAATTAAACTTGTTATGAGAAAACTAGTGATTAAGGCTCTCATGAACTTGATGGCACACTTTAATTTTCTTGCCCTTAATAAACTTGAACCATTGTGTCGCCTATGTTGTATATGCTTGCACTTATTTGTTGGGGATTAGCAGAACCACGGTGTCATGGGGAACGCTTTCAATATTGCACTTGTACTTTGTAACTAGTTGATATCATGCCCTTTTGTCTATGGATGTCGTCGGTGTGAAATGAAAGGGGAGCTTGTAAGTCCATGGAGTTATGTATATGTGTTAGAGAAACGCCTGGGCCGCTGGTCTAATACATGGTATCATGGTGGAAACCTGCAACGTAACCATAATGAGCTATCTATGAAGCATTCTTCTTATAAAAAAAGAGTCAGATATTGAGAAAAAAGAGAAAAAGAAAAAAAATAGATTATGAAAAGAGGAAAGAGAGAAAAAAATACCATATTCCCATGGTAAATAAGAAGATTGCTGAGATGCTCGTTGTCTGCTTACCTTGTCATTTTGATATGGGGATTCTTCCGTATCATCGGGCAAGGGGTACCCCGTTGGCGGTTCTCTATGATACACACATACTTACGATGACAAGAACTTACCGGTGACTAAACTTGAGTAGCATGAGGAGCGGCCCTCGTATACAAGGGACATGAGATTTCTGACTTATACTTCATCAAGCATATACACCATAGTTTGTTCACTTTAACCTTAATCACTTCAAGATGCTTATGATAGGGGCAATGAGAGCTGAAAGCTATAAGTACCATATTTTTTGGAATCTCTTTATGAGACTTGAATCCCTGCTTCCTTCTATGAAGGCCTTTCTTCCACTTATATATTGAGTCTCCACCTTATATCTTTATGCACTTACTTTGAGAGCATAGTGGCCATTCTTAGTTCTATGTGCATTGTCCCAAGACTTGTTGATTGATGCATACCTTGATATTGCTTGTTTTAAACTATTTGTATCTAGTCACTCTTATGAAGTTTGAAGGTGTCCTATGCATTTATGTTTGCTACTCTATGAGGGACAAGCTGAATACTATTATGCTATGTTTTCTTTATGTGAAACAAACAAACGTCTTGCAAAGCATTGTTATTCATGAATCTTTTGTTTGTGACTTTTCATGTTGCAACATAGTTTATTTGTCTTATTGCTAGAACTTTGTCTTTCATGTTATGATTGAAGTACTATGATCCTAGCTTTGAATGTTTTACAAATACTTGATCAAGTTTATGATGGTGCATGTCACCTAAAAAATTATTCTTTCTTTTTATCACTTACCTACTCGAGGACGAGCAGGAGTTAAGCTTGGGGATGTTGATACATTGCAAATGTATCTATAATTTTTGATGTTCCATGCTTGGTTTTATCTACTTTCTTATGTTTTGTCCACACTTTGGAGTACTTTTCATATGATTTCTTGGACTAACCTATTAACAAGAGCCATAGTGCCAGTTGCCTGTTTTCTGCTGTTTTTGGTTCCAGGAAAGTCTGAAAATGAATATTCTCGGAATTGGACCGGACAAAAGCCAAAGTTGATATTTTCCCGGAAGATTCATGGAGCCAGAAGGAGACATGAAGGGGGGCCACAGGGTGGCCACACCACCCCTTGGCGCGGGCCAGCCTAGGCCGCACCAGGGCATGGTGTGGGCCCCCTGGCCGGCCACCGACCTTGCCTCCTTCGCCTATAAGAGCCTCCCGATACCAAAACCCTAAATCGTCAATCAGAAATCCACGAAAAGTTCCGCAGCGCCACCGCCACCGAAGAGGAGATTCGGGGGACAGAAATTCTCTGTTCTGGCACCCTGCCGGGATGGGGAAGTGCCCCCGGAGCCATCTCCATCGATCTCCACCACCATCTCCATCACCATTGCTGATTCCCATGATGAGGAGGGAGTAGTTCTCTCTCGAGGCTAAGGGTTCTACCGGTAGCTATGTGTTCATCTCTCTCTCTATGCATGATCTTATTGAGATCATGAGCTTGTAACCTATAGATCTACCTTGCTACTCAAGTGTTCTAATAGATCTCTGCTCTCCCCATGTGTGTGAAAGTGACAGTGTGCACACCATGGTGGCACTTAGGCTAGAGATTATAAATACTTGTTATGAGTTATATTTGGAGTTGGATGTCTCTATGAAATTGTGGTGTTTGTTGGACTCATCTAGTACTCAAGGTGATAGTGTTGGGTTTCTAGATGGGAAAGATGAACTTTGAGGTGTGCTGTTATAGCCCTACCATCGATTAGAGTGTCCAACCGGAGAGTAGTTAAGAGTAGTATCATGAAGAGAATATATTTATATGAGAGTGTTCACTAGTGAAAGTATGATCCCTAGGCCTTGTTTCTAAGCACTGAAACACCGTTTGCTATTAGATCTATTACATGTTTGCTTGCTTCCATATTTATTTCAGTTTGCCTTTAGTATTTTCCATGCCATCAAGCTATTTTCTATCACTGTTACCACTTATAATTATCCATACCACTTGTATTTCACTATATCTTCGCCGAACTAGCACCTATACACCTGACAAGTGTATTGGGTGTGTTGGGGACACAAGAGACTTCTTGTATCTTGATTGCAGGATTGCTTGAGAGGTAATACCTTTGACCACTTCCTCCCTGAGTTCAATAAACCTTGGGTGATCCACTTAAGGGAAAACTTGATGCTGTTCTACAAACCTCTGCACTTGGAGGCCCAACAACTGTCTACAAGAATAGAAGTGCATAGACATCAAGGGCCTTGACAACTTGGAGAAGGGCACTGACTCCAAGGCCTTGTACAACTCATAGATAATCTATTGAATGGGGGTTCCCATCTAGGGTTGGGCACATGCCTTAATTCATCATCATCTCTAGGGTTTCAAGGAGGGAGTGGGGGCATATATATAGGCCATGTAGGGAACCGGGTAGGCTACACTAGCGTAAAATCAAAATTTTCTACCGCGTCAACCAGGAATACTATTGTCATAGATCACAGGATTACCACTAGATGCGTAGTTGCGGAACTCGATGAAGCTCGCCGGGGCAGTGTAGATGTTCTACGTCTCCTCCTCGTCCTCGTCCCACGAGTAGCTCCCCTTTGCGCGGCTCGTCCAAGTGCTACAGCTGCAGCACCTCCGAGGTATCCACACGTCCGGAGTGGAAGCCGTCACACGCCAGACTGCTAGGTCTGCACGTGCAACACAGGCGGAAGAGGAGTGGCGGCTAGGTGGAATACTCAACCCTATTCAGCTTGCCTCACTCTCTCTTATATAGACATCCCTGGTGGGCTTCTACATTAGCAGCCCATTAGCAGCCTAAGCCTGGTCTAATTCGGATCCAATCCTCATTAGGCTTCCAGCCCCTAAAGTGTGTGACCCTATAGGTTCATACACGTATAGTCATGACACGAGTACACTTACCCCGTCAATAGTTGGTAGCGGCCTCTAGCAAGACGTGCCAACTCCTAAATGCATATAAAGATCATTCAGACGAACCATCACAAGGTTGAGTACATGTCTTTCCCTTTGCCTCACGATATTTGGTCTAGCTCCAAGCTGACCTCTCTTTCTCGATACTGTGATTCGGAATCCCTTTACTAGGTTCACTCTTAACCATATGTAGCACGACCATGCATTTCTAGATCCGATCACTCGAGGGGCACAGAGATATCTCTCTCAAGTAGAGAGGGGCAAATCCCATCTTGATTGACCGATGCCTTGCAGCATGTATCAGGACAAACCCGAAAGCTACCTTTATAACTACCCAGCTACGGAGTAGTGTTTGATAGCCCCAAAGTAGGTCGATCCACATCTCAAGTACATGTGACAATCTCAGGTCTAAGGACAAAACGTACACGATGTGTAGAGAGAGCTGCAAGTATTATTGCTAGTCTCAAGTTGGGTCAGCCCAACCCCATGTTCATAACATGTGTCCACATAATTGGTTTGACATCTCTATGTCTATGACTTGCGAAACATAGTCATCAACCAATCGATGTGCTAGTCTAATATTCACGTGTGTCCTCACATGAAACCCGACTAGGGACAATTATTAGATAACCATACAAGTAAAGAGTTTCACAAACAATTCACATAATTGCCAATCAATACAAGTTGCCTGGTATATGGATATTCAAGGGACATTATAATAACTCATGGATACACATGAAATACAATCATCTCTATGATTGCCTCTAGGGCATATTTCCTTCAGTCTCCCACTTGCACTAGAGTCAATCTAGATAGTATCTAATACCTATTGCTCTTATGTGCGCTTCATGCGTAGGCTACGGGAGTGGCTTAGTCAAGGAATCAGCAACATTTGAGTCCGTATGTATTTTGCATAACATGACACTACCATCATCAATTAACTCATGAATCAGATGGTAACGCATGCGAATATGTTTGTTCTTCTGGTGCTGTCTAGGTTCCTTGGCTTGTGCAATAGCACCATTGTTGTCACAATAAACGTCCAAGGGATTGGATGAGCCCTGAACCACACCAAGAGCAATTAGGAAATTCCTAATCCAAACAGCTTCCTTTGCAGCCTCCGAGGCAGCAATATATTCAGCTTCTGTTGAAGAGGAGGCCACTGTATCTTGCTTGGAACTTTTCTAGCTCACAGCACCACCATTCATGACAAACACATAACCTGATTGCGTTTTCGAGTCATCTGAGTCGTTAAGGTAACTCGCATCTGTGTAACCCTTTACACTGAGTTCAACCTCACCTCCATAAACTAGGAACATGTCCTTAGTCCTTCTCAAGTACTTAAGGATATTCTTTACCGTTGTCCAGTGACTCTCACCTAGATCAGCCTGGTATCTGCTCGTAACACTTAGAGCATAGGAAACATCTGGGCGAGTACATGTCATCACATACATGATGGATCCAATAACCGAAGCATATGGAACCCTACTCATGCGCTCTTGCTCATCAGTGGTCAAAGGACACTGAGTCTTGCTAAGTTTAATGCCATGAGACATGGGCAAGAACCCCTTCTTAGCCTCTTCCATGCTGAACCGTTTCAACACTTTGTCAATGTACGTACTCTGGCTTAATCCAATTAGCCTCCTTGATCTATCTCTATAGATCTTGATACCCAGAATATATGCTGCTTCTCCTAAGTCCTTCATAGAAAAACTATTTTTCAATGAGGTCTTAACAGACTCGAGCATAGGAATGTCATTTCCAATCAGTAATATGTCATCTACATATAAGATTAGAAATACAAGCGATTTCCCATTTTCTTTCTTATACACACAAGGTCCTTGTTCGTTTTTGATGAAGCCAAACTCCTTTACAGCTTCATCAAATCGAATGTTCCAACTCCGAGATGCTTGCTTCAGCCCACAAATAGACTTTTGAAGTTTGCATACCTTTCTAGCATTGTTTGGATCGACAAAACCTTCGGGCTGCATCATATACACGTCCTCATTAAGGATTCCATTTAAGAAAGCCGTCTTGACATCCATCTTCCATATCTCATAATCGAAATATGCAGCAATGGCTAGAATGATCCGTATAGATTTAAGCATCGCTACGGGCGAGAAAGTCTCGTCGTAGTCAACTCCTTGAACTTGTCGAAAACCTTTTGCAACAAGTCGAGCTTTATGGATGTGAACATTTCCATCCATATAAATCTTCTTCTTATAGATCCACTTGCACTCGATGGCTTTAAAACCATTAGGCAGGTCGACCAAGTTCCAAACTTGATTGTCTCCCATGGACTCTATCTCGGATCTCATGGCAATCAGCCATTTCTTAGAGTCTGGGTCCACCATCGCTTCTGCATAGGTCGCTGGCTCATCATTGTCTAACAATAATAACTCTCGCGCTTCGTGGAGCCTCGCCGACCTTCGTGGTTGTGGTGCTTCTATTGCCACGGGTTCCTCAACTTGTTCTGCTACAATAGCATCACTCGTAGAAGCATCTCCGACTGGCTCATCTTGAACTTCTTCAAGTCGTACCGACCTTCCACTCGTTCCCTTTGTGAGAAACTATTTTTCTAGGAAAACACCGCTATGAGCGACAAACACTTTGCCCTCTTCTCGGTTGTAGAAGTAATACCCTAAGGTTTCCCTTGGGTATCCCACAAAAACGCACTTATCCGATTTGGGTGTTAGCTTGTCCGGATGAAGTCGCTTGACAAATGCATCACAACCCCAAATCTTTAGAAAAGACAAACTGGGATTCTTTCCAGTCCACATCTCATATGGTGTCTTAACTACGGATTTAGACGGTACCCTGTTTAGTGTGAAAGCTGCTGTTTCTAGCGCGTAACCCCAAAATGATAATGGTAAATCCGACTGGCTCATCATCGATCGAACCATGTGCAACAAAGTTCAATTACGCCGTTCAGAGACCCCATTTCTTTGAGGCGTTCCGGGCGGCGTGAGCTGTGGAACAATTCCGCAACTCTTAAGATGATTGCTAAACTCGTGACTCAAATATTCACCTCCACGATCAGATTGCAAGGCCTTTATTTTCTTGCCACGTTTGTTCTCTACCTCATTCTGAAACTCTTTGAACTTTTCAAAAGTTTTAGACTTATGCTTCATCAAGTAGACATAGCCATATCTACTGAAATCATCAGTGAAAGTAATGAAGTAGTGATATCCTCCTCTGGCTGTCGTGCTCATTGGTCCACATACATCAGTATGTATGAGTTCCAACAAGTCTGTCGCTCTCTCGGGAAACCCCGTAAAAGGCGTCTTGGTCATCTTTCCAAGTAAACAAGCTTGACATGTCTCGTATGATTCAAAATCAAACGAAGTTAGAAGACCATCACCATGGAGCTTCTTCATGCGCTTTTCACTTATATGCCCCAAACGACAATGCCATAAATAGGTAGGACTCAAATCATTTGGCCGAAGCCTTTTAGCACTAACATTGTAAACACATGCATTATCAAGATTTAAAATAAATAACCCATTCACAATGGGAGCATCAGCCACAAACATAGCATTCTTAGAGATTACACAACCATTGTTTGTACTCGCGAATGAATAACCATCCCTCATCAAACATGAAGGTGATAAAATGTTTCGACCCATACTAGGAATGTAATAACAATTATTCAATTCCATGATAAATCCTGACAGAAGGTGAAGTTGCATGACGCCGACGAACAATGCAGCAACCCTTGCTTTATTTCTGACGCGAAAATCCACTTCGCCTTTCTACACTTCTCTAGTCCTTATTAGCCCCTGCATCGAATTGAAAATATGAGCAACCGATCCGGTATCAAATACCCAAGAGTTAACATAAAAATCCACGAGAAAAATGTCCACAACATTTACAACAAGCTTACCTGAGTGGGAAGTACTCTTACTTCCACCCTTCTTCAAAGAAGCCTGGTACTTGCTGCAGTTTCTCTTCCAGTGGCCATATTCATGACAAAAGAAACACTCAGTGTCTCCTGCAGGTCTAGCCTTTTGCTTGGGTGCAGGGTTTGGCTTAGGGATCGTATCCTTAGCCTTGCACTTCTTCTTCTGCCAAGAAGTGCCCTTTTTCTTGAAGCCAGGCTTGTTCTGCACAGCCATCACATGGCTATGCCCTGCACACTTCTTAATGTCACATTCTGCTGTTTTCAACATCCCACATAATTCATTAAGGCCCCTCTCCACCCCATGCATATGGTAGTTCGAAATGAAATGCCCATAGCTAGATGGAATAGATGCCAAAATGAAATTAGTGGCCAACTCTTGGCCTAATGGAAAACCAAGCTTTTCCAAAGTCTAACTGTAACCAACCATTTTGATCACATGGGGGCCTACAACTGCTCCCTCTGCCAGCTTGCATTCCACAAAGGACTTAGCGACATTGTACCTCTCAGTCCTAGCCTGAGTCTGGAACATTGTTGTGACCTCAGATTGTTAAGGATCCTAAGTCCCTGTGAATAACATGCTAGTCCCTGGATCAATAGCTAGCACTTCACAGTCGATGAATATCATGTGAAACACAAGTCATTATTACACGAATAATCTAGAGTATAATTATTACAACCTGCATAGCTTATAGCTAGCTCAAATAAAACAGCGGAAACTAAGTAAAACTTGAGTCCATCAACGCCTCAGGCTAGTTGCGTGAAGACCTGTGATCCCTACGCACCTTTCAGTCTTCGGATTCTGCACATAAGACGTGCAGCCAACAAGTTGGGTCAATACTTTGAATGTATTTGCAAATTACACCAAGGAAAGAATAAGACTATCTCTACATGCAAGGCTAAGTGTAGGCTTTGGGTTCTTTTGCATAAGGCCAATTTTCTCTAAGTAAGAAGAAAAGAGAAAGAGTTTACCCTACTTTGTAAACATTGTTTAAGTAATATAGGGTTGAGTGAAACACGAGGATATTACTCACCAAGTGTCCAATCAACCTAGCACTTGGATATTACACACCAAGTCCCCAAAATCCCACCCAATGGCGATATTACTCACGCCTTGGGGTTTATAAAACTTTAAGTTTGGAAAAGAGAGAGGAAGATCTTTCAGAGGCTCCATCCTTCAAATGCTCAAATTGTTCTTTTCCGTGAACTCGGCCGATCGATTAGATTGCAACACTCTCGAGAGATTGTGCACTTTCCCCATAATCCACGGTCAAGTACTTTTATAGACAAGACCATGGCAAAGCCTTCCCTTAGTAGCCCCTCTACCGGCTGGATCCAACCGTGCCAAGAACCTCCAAATTTTGGTACCCCGGTGAGGTTTCCCACTAAGTAGTAAGCCAAGACAGAGCCCATATGTATTGTGGTTGCACTGGAAGCTTCTGAATTCTGAAACATGGCAAACTTCTTTGATTCCTAGGCGGCCGTCCTCCACCAAAATCCCACTCATTGTCCCGACAACCGTTCCGCCTAGAAGAAAACTTAGTTTTATTTTGAAGGGGTTTTGGAGAAGAAAAGTTCGCTCGAGAGAGCTCTCATACTTAGAAAATTTTGAGTCTTTCGAAACCCCCCAACGGTGTATATATAGCATAGCAAGCAATACGTAGTGAAAACAGGGGAACCTAATAGGACGGAAATACCTAAGTATAAAGCTACTCATGGCATACTACAAAACCGCACTTGCAAAAATAGTAATAAGACAATCTACTAAAGACCTACATGCATACTACTAGATTTGAAGAGTAAAAACATGCATAGTCAAAAACTGGGACATAATATGTACAGGTGGTGTAACTTGCCTTGATCCTAGCAACACTCTATACAACAGTACTCCTCAGCGTACTCCGAGCAATCTAACGAAACTCAACCATAGATCCAATCACAAATTACACAAAACTATGCCACGATGGTAAATATGCATGCATGCAATAGGTAATAAGCAAGGATGGATTCAAAATCGACCAAGGGTTTTATTCTGGGGTGTTGTTGAGTTGGGGATGTCATTAGTATCGATTTCCCATAGATTTTAAGTATTTTGGGTTAATACCTAAATAAACAAGCTCATAAATAGATCTACACCTCCAATCTACCTCGAAGTAGATCTGAACACTCTAAGCAAGTTATAAATTTTTTCCACAGAAGGTCTCGTAGATACAAAGCCAACGCAACAAGAATCAACTAAAACGGATCTACGGATATTTTCCTAGAATTAAAATACTCTAATCTAAACTTTAAATCCTACTGCAAGATTGCTGCAGTGAACCAGAAATATTATTGTAGATCTGTGTTCTACTCAATTTTACGAATCCAACGGTATATTATACGGAATTTTTGGACAAAAACTCGATTTACTATGAATTAAACGAGATTAAAACGATTCTGCCTATTAAAAGAAAAACAGAACGGTGACCAGCTATGCGGCGCCAAGTGGCGTCCAGGGGTTGGTCTAGCGGGGCGCGCGGCGCTGACGCGGCGATGACACGGCGCGACGCGATAGGGCGGTACCGGTTCGGTTTGGCCGATCTAATCTGGCCGTCGGATCACGATCTAACGGACGGGGACGGAGGGAACTCACCGCGGCGGTGAGGACTTGACGACGACGACGACGAACGGCGGTGGCGCGTCGGTCGGCGATGCTCGGCGGCGATCGGGTGGTCCCCCGAGGCGGTGGTGTGGACGACGAGGTGCAGCTCCTCCTCGCGGTTCTTCCAGCACGGACAGCGACGGCGCTCGCTGCCTCGGTTCACGGTGAAGCTCTGCCGGTGTCCTACTCCTCCGGCGAGTCTCCGACGACAAATCTGGGTCGGCACGGGGCTCTACTCAAGGGGAAAAAGACATGAATCGAAGCGGTACTAAAGGGGGAAGACAGAGAGGAAGAGAGAAGGGGAAGGGGTGGTCTCGAACCCTGTCCGGCGAGCTCGGCAGCGACGGGTCCGGCGAGATTCGCTTCGAGCTCTATGGTGGCAGCCCGGTGGCAAACAGCGAAAAAAAGTAGGGTTTTTGGGAGGCGTTCCAAGAGGTATAAGTAGGCGGTATTGCTTGGCGCGGGGGTGCGGAATCCGTTCCGAATCGGCCGGGAAGATCGGCACCGACGCGGCTGGCGTCGTGTTTGTCCTGGACTCGTTGAGGGAGGGGGATGACAGGTGGGACCGCAGCGTCAGTGAGAGGCGAGGGAAGCGGGCCGAGCGGCTGGCGGCGCTTTCTAGGCCGACCTATGCGGCTGCTGCTGCGCTCTGCCTGTCGCGCGATAGATAGAGGTGGGCCGGCTCGGCTGGCGCTGTTAGGCTAGACTCCCCTTTTTTATTCTTTTTATTTTTTTTCTGCTTCTCTATTTGTTTCATAACTTTTGCAAACAGACTCCGAATTAAGTGAGATTGGTCTCTAAAAATTTGTAAAAAGAAGAAGATTAGAACGGGGGTTATCAAATAACACTTTTGCAAGGGTTTAGGAGGATTGATTTTGTTTAACCCCTTTCTTTGTCTTTATATGACTATAGGGTTTAGGGAAAAATATTTGATGCAGCTTCTTAATGTGTGATGCCATGATGCAAAGATATGATGCATGCTTCTTGTAACATTTGCAATCGTAAAATTTGGGATGTTACAAACCTACCCGCCTTAAGAAGAATCTCGTCCCTGAGATTCAGGTTGGTTAGCAAATAGGTGTGAGTGTTCTTTCTTCAGGTCTTCTTCACGTTCCCACGTGGCCTCTTCCTCGGAATGGTGATTCCATTGAACTTTGCAAAACCTGATAGTCTTGGTACGAGTAATTCTCTCAGCTGTTTCCAGAATCCTGGTGGGTTTTTCCTCATAGGTGAGATCGTTTTCCAGTTGAACCTCGTCCAACGGAAGCATATCCTTTAGTGGTGTTTCAGCCATTTCGGGGTGACACTTCTTTAGTTGTGACACATGGAATACATCATGAACAGTCAACACTTCGGGCAATTCCAACTGATAGGCAACCTCCCCTCTACGACCCAAAATCTTATAGGGCCCTATGAATCGGGGTGCTAACTTACCCTTGATTCCAAATCTCTTAACTCCTCGTAGTGGTGAAACTCAGAGATATGCACGGTCTCCCACTTCGTAAGTTATATCCCTGCGCTTGGAATCAACATAACTCTTTTGTCTGGATTGGGTTACTTTTTTAACCTGTCTTGAATCTGTCTTACTTTTTCTTCGGCATCCTTGATCAGTTCAGGTCCAAACAAACTACGATCTCCAACTCCATTCCATAGCAGTGGAGTTCTACACTTTCTGCCATATAGAACTTCAAATGGAGCCATCTTGATACTAGTTTGGTAACTGTTATTGTATGAGAATTCTGCATATGGAAAATTATCATCCCAACTAGACCCATAGTCTAGTGCACAGGCTCTTAACATGTCCTCCAAGATCTGATTAACTCTTTCCGTTTGTCCATCTGTTTGCGGGTGGAAAGCAGTACTAAACTCCAGTACTGTCCCTAGAGACTCGTGTAGCTGTCGCCAAAACTTCGAGGTGAATTGGGTACCTCTATCAGAGACAATCCCCTTGGGTACACCATGAAGACTTACGATCCTTGACATATAAATCTTGGAAAGTTTAGCACTTGTATAGGTGGTCTTTACGGGAATAAAGTGGGCCACCTTTGTGAAGTGATCGACTACTACCCAGATAGAATCATACCCAGAACAAGTCCGAGGTAGTCCTGTGATAAAATCCATGCCTACCTTGTCCCACTTCCAATCGGGCATAGGTAATGGCTGCAGCAGCCCTGCTGGTTTTTGATGTTCGGCCTTGACTCTGTTGAATATGTCACACAAGGAGATGTATTCATCAATTTCTCTTTTCAAGTTATTCCACCAGTATCTATCCTTCACATCCATGTACATCTTTGTATTACCAGGATGAATTGAGTAAGGCGAATCGTGAGCTTCTCAAAGAATTAACTTCCTGATATTGGGATCATCAGGAACACACAAACCCTTCTCGTACCAAAGTGTCCCTTGTTCATCCGTATGAAACCCTTTTGCTTTACCCTTGCTTATATTAGCTTTTATGTCTTCCAACTCTTTGTCCCTGTTCTGGGCCTCTTTGATTTGGTCCAGAAGCATTGGCACTATCTCCATAGTTGCTAAGTATCCCTCCAGAACTATTTCCAACCTAAGATCCTTGAACTGCTCACACAAATCATTTGGAAGTTCTCCCACGGTAAGTCCATTTACATAGACCTTCCGGCTTAAGGCGTCAGCCACAACATTAGCCTTTCCTAGATGGTACTACAGGTCCAAGTCATAGTCCTTGATGAGCTCAAGCCATCTCCTTTGCCTCATATTTAACTCCTTTTGGGTGAAGATATACTTAAGACTCTTGTGATCCATGAACACATCACAATGTTTGCCCATGAGGTAATGTCTCCATACCTTGAGCGCATGCAAAACTGATGCTAGTTCCAAATCGTGTGTGGGGTAGTTATTCTGATGGTTCTTAAGTTGTCGAGAGGCGTAAGACACTACTTTTCCATCTTGCATTAGCACACTACCAAGTCCTTGTCGAGAAGCGTCGTAATAGACTTGGAAATCTTTTTGGATGTCAGGGAGACACAAAACTGGTACTATTACTAGGCGCTTCTTCAGTTCTTGAAAACTTGCTTCACATGCCTCGGTCCATTGGAACTTCTTTTCTTTCTTCAACAGTTCAGTCATAGGCTTTGCTATCTTGGAAAAGTTTTCAATGAACCTTCGGTAATATCCTGCAAGGCCCAAGAAACTCCTGATGTCACCCACATTCTTAGGTGACTCCCATTCTATCACGGAAGCTACCTTACTTGGGTCCACGACAACTCCTTTAGCTGACACAATATGACCAAGGAATCCCACTTCTTTTAACCAGAACTCACATTTGCTAAACTTGGCATACACCTTATGTTCCCTTAACTTTTCCATAATTAGGTGCAGATGCCTCTCATGTTCCTTCTCGTCCTTGGAATATATAAGTATGTCATCAATGAATACCACGATAAACTTATCCAAGTACTCCATGAACACTTTGTTCATCATAGTCATGAAGTAGGCTGGGGCATTGGTTAAGCCAAACGACATCACGGTGTACTCATACAATCTGTATCTTGTGGTGAAGGCGGTCTTGGGTACATCCTATTCCTGGATCTTTAACTGGAAATAACCTGATCGGAGATCAATCTTAGAGAACACACTAGCTCCCTTTAATTGGTCGAACAGGTTGTTAATATTGGGTAGATGGTACTTGTTCTTGATTGTCACTTCATTCAACGACCGGTAGTCCACGACTAGTCTCTTGGGTTTATCCTTCTTCTCCACGAATAAGACAGGCGCTCCCCAAGACGACGCACTTGGTTGAATGAAGCCTTTGTCCAATTGCTCCCTAAGTTGTTTCTTAAGTTCCTTCAACTCATCGACATCCATCTTGTACGGTCTCTTTGCTATTGGTCCAGTACCAGGCATCAAGTCAATGAGAAACTCGATGTCTCGGTCAGGAGGCATCCCTGGCAATTCTTCCGGAAACACATCTGGATACTCCTTCACAATTGGCACATCCTCCAAGATAACCCCCTTAAGGGAGTTCACCATACTTCCTTTGAGTGCAAAGGCCGATTTAAAGCGGATTCTCTTCTTATCCAGAGTTGTGAGTGCGACAGTCCTCTTGGCACAATCTATGACTCCCTCATATTCGGTCATCCAATTCATGCCCAAAATTATGTCTAAGCCTTGTGACTCCAGAACGACTAGACTTGTGGGAAAGATGTGTGCCCCAATCCTTAGTTCTAACCCACGGCATCCAGAGTTTGCCACTATTTCTCCTCCAGTAGAACTTACCCTTAGGGGAGTACTAATAGTCTCCGTAGGTATCTGGCCTCTATCCACAAATACCCTTGATATGAATGAATGCGATGCACCGGTATCAAAAAGAACAACTGCGGGGGTGGAGTTAAGCTTGAACTTACCAATCACGGAGTCAGGTGCCTCACGAGCATCCTCCACGGAGACATGATTCACCGTGGCTTTGACGAATGGATTCGGCTTCTTCCCATTTCCATTACCATTGCCATGGTTGTGTCTGTTGCTGTTCCCATTCTTCATCTTTTCGGGGCAAGTAGTTGCATAATGCCCTGTCTTGTTACACTTGAAGCATGTCACCTCACTTAGATCCTTCCCATTGCCATTTCCATTGCGGTGTTTATGGCCATTGTGGTTATGTCCTCCATGACGATGACCATTGTGGTTGTGGGGTGGTGGTGATGAAGTGCGTTGCTTCTGATATGGGGCTGAGTTGTGCTTGTGTGAGGTGGACTTTCTCTTGCGGTTCTCTATACTCCTTTGCTTTGCTTCAACCACAATTGCCCTGTCCAGAAGTTCCTGATAGTTATCAAACTTCAGAGCCACAAGCTGAATGGATATCTCATCATTAAGTCCCCTTAGGAACTCCTCCTGTCTCTTGGCATCAGTGGAAACATCATCAGGTGCATAACGTGCCAGCTTGCTGAAAAGGTCCCCATACTCGGATACAGAGCGGTGCAGTTGTTTCAAGTCACGGAACTCACATCTCTTTAGTGACATGACACCAGCGGCTACGTGATGAGTACAAAAGGCTGCCTCAAACTGGTTCCAAGTGATAGCTTCAATATCAGGGTGGGTGACCTGGTAATTATCCCACCATTCAGCAGCTGGTCCCTCAAGTTGGTGCGCGGCAAAGCGCACCCTGTCAGCTCCAACAACTTGGACGGTGTCTAACTTCTTGTTGGTGGTGCGGAGCCAGTCATCTGCCACAATTGGCTCAGAACTACTTGAGAAAATAGGAGGGTTCAACCTCAAGAACCGAGTCAGGCGATCATGTTGGGGCGGTGGAGGTGGTGGAGGCGGCGGGTTGTTGTTGTTGTTTTGCATGTTTTGAGTGAGGAGTTGGATCAGCTGATTCTAGGATTTCAAAAGTTGTGCTATCTCTGGGGGCATGTTGTTGTTGTTGTTCCCACGTCTCGCCATCTGTGGGGTTTGGGAAACAAGTTAAGAAATAGATAGAAAGCCTAAGGAATAAACTCCTACCCTTATGTAAACATGAGAAAGGCACATGAGGAAAGCAAGGCACACATAGCACATAGTTTAACACAACTCAACCAAGTTTCTAAACCAAAATAGTTTTGGTACTCATTACAATCGCGAACAACGTTTGACTATAGAAATAAAGGTGGTCCAACTATCCACTCTACTCATCATCCACTTCCTCATCCTCAATAGTGAAGCCTTCCTTCTCCACCAGTGACTTGTATAACTCCATGTCCTTTGTCGTGGCTTCAAGCTTCTCCTGAAGTTCCTTCACCTCCTGCGGCTCCGGTGTAGCAGCTTCGAGCCTCTCTTGAAGTTCCTTCACCTCTTGCAGCTCCTAGGTAGCAGCTTCGAGCTTCTCTTGGAGTTCCTTCTTCTCCTTCTGCAGCTTCTTGATCAAGCTTGACCCCATAGTCACGGGCGTGATCTTCTCCTCCAAGCTCCTCTTGGCTGCTCGCAGGTCCTTCAACATGGTGGCAAAGTTCTTGAACTCCATCTCGTTTTTTGCGAGCACGAGACTTTGTTCCCTAATCCTCTTGTTCTTATCCTACACCCTCTTCTCTTGATTAGCGAACTTCTTCTCTTGGGCAGTGAGCTCCCCTCCTAGAGACTTGATCTTCTCTTCCATCTCTTCGATCTTCTCGTCCTTCTCCTTGACTAGGGCGCATAGCTCGTCATTCCTCATGATCTCAAGGCAGCTCCCCTTCTCAAGATCGTTGATGTGGGACTCCAAGTCTTGATATTGGATCCTTCGACGCTTGCATGTCTTCCTTTCCTCCAAGGTTAACTCGATTGGGACTCCCTTCTCATCACGTCTTCCAAAGAGTTTGATATAGTGGCCTTCAACCTCTTCATGGTGGCGTCCACAAAGGCATCCAATGAGCTCCTGCATGCTGATGCTAAGTCCTTTCTCCTTGGAGTCACTGGTGACGTTGAGTACAATGGCCTCTGTCTTGGGTTCAGACTTGCTGCACCCTGATTGGACGACTTCAATCGCCCAGCATCCTTCCTTGTGCATCTTCCTCAACTCGCTCCCCTTGATTGATGGCATGGGCAACTGCAACGTCTTGATGATGTCCAAAAGGCATTCCCCAAAGCGGAGGCACTTGATGTCTTCGACGGTGTCGTAGTAGAAGGTCGTCATCTTTAGGTTAGGAGAATGAAAATTAGGCACAAAGTGATAAGGAAGAGAATTACTAGAAGAGCATAAATAACTTGGAAGAATACGGGAAGCAAAAACACACAATGGTAAAGGTGGTTTCCAATCCTAAGGGTCACGTCCTACAAGCAACTTTGTGATCTGATACCATCTGTTGCGACCTCGGATCATTAAGGATCCTAAGTCCCTGTGAATAACATGCTAGTCCTTGAATCAATAGCTAGCACTTCACAGTCGATGAATATCATGTAAAATACAAGTCATTATTACACGAATAATCTAGAGTATAATTATTACAACTTGCATAGCTTATAACTAGCTCAAATAAAACAGCGGAAACTAAGTAAAACTTGAGTCCATCAACGCCTCAGGCTACTTGCGTGAAGACCCGCGATCCCTACGCACCTTTCAGTCTTCGGATTCTTCACATAAGACGTGCAGCCAACAAGTTGGGTCAATACTTTGAATGTATTTGCAAATTACACCAAGGAAAGAATAAGACTATCTCTACATGCAAGGCTAAGTGTAGGCTTTGGGTTCTTTTGCATAAGGCCAATTTTCTCTAAGTAAGAAGAAAAGAGAAAGAGTTTACCCTACTTTGTAAACATTGTTTAAGTAATATAGGGTTGAGTGAAACACGAGGATATTACTCACCAAGTATCCAATCAACCTAGCACTTGGATATTACACACCAAGTCCCCAAAATCCCACCCAATGGCGATATTACTCACGCCTTGGGGTTTATAAAACTTTAAGTTTGGAAAAGAGAGAGGAAGATCTTTTAGAGGCTCCATCCTTCAAATGCTCAAATTGTTCTTTTCCGTGAACTCGGCCGATCGATCAGATTGCAATACTCTCGAGAGATTGTGCACTTTCCCCACAATCCATGATCAAGTCCTTTTACAGACAAGACCATGGCGAAACCTTCCCTTAGTAGCCCCTCTACCAGCTGGATCCAACCGTGCCAAGAACCTCCAAATGTTGGTACCCCGGTGAGGTTTCCCACTAAGTAGTAAGCCAAGACAGAGCCCATATGTATTGTGGTTGCACTGGAAGCTTCTAAATTCTGAAACATGGCAGACTTCTTTGATTCCTGGGCGGCCGTCCTCCACCAAAATCCCACTCGTTGTCCCGACAACCATTCCGCCCAGAAGAAAACTTAGTTTTATTTTGAAGGGGTTTGGGAGAAGAAAAGTTCGCTCGAGAGAGCTCTCATACTTAGAAAATTTTGAGTCTTTCGAACCCCCCCAACGGTGTATATATAGCATAGCAAGCAATACGTAGTGAAAACAGGGAACCTAATAGGACAGAAATACCTAAGTATAAAGCTACTCATGGCATACTACAAAACCGCACTTGCAAAAATAGTAATAAGAAAATCTACTAAAGACCTACACATGCATACTACTAGATTTGAAGAGTAAAAATATGCATAGTCAAAAACTGGGACATAATATGTACAGGTGGTGTAACTTGCCTTGATCCGAGTAGCACTCTACACAACAGTACTCCTCAGCGCACTCCGAGCAATCTAACAAAACACAAACATAGATCCAATCACAAATTGCACAAAACTATGCCACAATGGTAAGTATGCATGCATGCAACAAGTAATAAGCAAGGATGGATTCAAAATCGACCAAGGGTTTTATTCTGGGGTGTTGTTGAGTTGGGAATGTCATTAGTATCGATTTCCCACAGATTTTAAGTATTTTGGGTTAATACCTAAATAAACAAGCTCATAAATAGATCTACACCTCCAATCTACCTCGAAGCAGATCTGAACACTCTAAGCAAGTTATAACAATTTTCCACATAAGGTCTCATAGATACAAAGCCAACGCAACAAGAATCAACTAAAACGGATCTACGGATATTTTCCTAGAATTAAAATACTCTAATCTAAACTCTAAATTCTACTTCAAGATTGCTGCAGTGAACCAGCAATATTATTGTATATCTGTGTTCTACTCAATTTTACGAATCCAACGGTATATTATACGCATTTTTTGGACAAAAACTCGATTTACTATGAATTAAACGAGATTAAAACGATTCTGCCTATTAAAAGAAAAACAGAACGGCGGCCAGCTATGCGGCGCCAAGTGGCGTCCAGGGGTTGGTCCAGCGGGGCGCACGGCGATGATGCGGCACTGACGCGGCGATGACGTGGCGAGTGCCACACGGCGCGATGCAATAGGGTGGTACCGGTTCGGTTTGGCCGATCTAATCTTCTGGCCGTCGGATCGCGATCTAACGGACGGGGACAGAGGGTACTCACCGCGGCGGTGAGGACTTGACGACAACAACGACGAACGGCGGCGGCGCGTCGGTCGGCGATGCTCAGCGGCGGTCGGGTGGTCCCCCGAGGTGGTGGTGTGGACGACGAGGTGCAGCTCCTCCTCGCGGTTCTTCCAGCACGGACGGCGACGGTGCTCGCTGCCTCGGTTCGCTGTGAAGCTCCACCGGTGTCCTACTCCTCCGGCGAGTCTCCGGCGACAAATCTAGGGTGGCACAGGGCTCTGCTCAAGGGGAAAATACATGAATCGAAGCGGTACCAAAGGGGGAAGACGGAGAGGAAGAGAGAAGGGGAAGGGATGGTCTCGAACCCTGTCCGACGAGATTCACTTCGAGCTCTATGGCGGCATCCCGGTGGCAAACAACGAAAAAAGTAGGGTTTTTGTGAGGCGTGCCGAGAGGTATAAGTAGGCGGTCGTGCTTGGCGCGGGGGCTGCGGAATCCGTTCCGAATCGGCCGAGAAGATTGGCACCGACGCGGCTGGCGTCGTGTTCGTCCTGGACTCGTTGAGGGAGGGGGATGACAGGTGGGACCGCGATGTTAGTGAGAGGCGAGGGAAGCGGGCCGAGCGGCTGGTGGCACTTGCTGGGCCGGCCTGTGCGGCTGCTGCTGCGCTCTGCCTGGCGCGCGATAGATAGAGGTGGGCCGGCTCGGCTGGCCCGGTTAGGCTAGACTCCCTTTTTTTATTCTTTTTATTTTTTCTGCTTCTCTATTTGTTTCATAACTTTTGCAAACGGACTCCGAATTAAGTGAGATTGGTCTCTAAAATTTTGTAAAAAGAAGAAGATTAGAATGGGGTTATCAAATAACACTTTTGCAAGGGTTTAGGAGGATTGATTTTGTTTAACCCCTTTCTTCGTCTTTATATGACTATAGGGTTTAGGGAAAAATATTTGATGCAGCTTCTTAATGTGTGATGCCATGATGCAAAGATATGATGCATGCTTCTTGTAACATCTGCAATCGTAAAATTTGGGATGTTACAAACATGTCCTTAAGCGCAATGATCATATCGTATGCTTCCTGATCCTCAAACTGCTTTTGAAGATCAGGTTCCATGCATGCAAGCATAAGACAACTAACCTCATGAGATTCATCACATGCTTTCTTGTAGGCATTCTTAAGGGCAGCAGCTGCATTATCAGTAGGTTCATCCAGGATTGGGGTATCCAGAACAGTTTCCTTTTTCTTATCCCTGAGAACAATTCTCAGGGTACGGACCCAGTCTGAATAGTTTGTTCCATTTAGTTTATCCTTTTCAAGAATCGAACGCAAAGCGAAAGGTGATGAATTGTTCGGTGCCATTGATCTACAACAAAAAAATGCAAAATACTAAGCCATGTAACCATGAAAGAGTAAAATATATTAAACAATTTAATAGCATATACTCCCACTTAAATCAACATCCCTCTATTGATACTAAGTGATTCAAGATCCACAATTAACAAGTTGACTAGTGAGCTTTAGCATCACTGCTAGAAGACAAGGTAAATCGGTAAGCAACCTTTGCTAATCATATCACATATGACTCTTGTTGTTGGGTGACATCTCTATGTCAAAACTAGGCGCCCAACCTTTATGCCCCAAGGTCCTTAACTGTTAAGATGACCTTGTTAAGCTCACCAACCCTTATGCGTGTTGGTATCCGATACAAACCCATCCAGCCAAGGAAAACCGCGGCACCCTAATTTCATAGACCCACCAACGATTGTACATGGCATAGGATGGTGCAAGGTTTGGTTGGGAGGGCATGGTTTAACTTAAACTTTGTGAGGGATCGTTCTACTTCTATCATCTAAGCATGCATAGTAGTAAAACGTATAAGAATAGCATTCACATAGATATGATACAGTATGGCCCATTTTTCTCATGGTGATCTCCATTGCCATAGAACCTGTCCACCATGATGATCTCCATCTTCATGCTCTATGCGAGCCATCCTCCAAGTGATCAGTTCTCCAAGAACTAATATAAGCTATTACTCCTAACAGCTAGTAATCAAAATTACATGGTATTGGGATCATCACAAGTTGGCACGCAGGCCATTACAATAATTGACAAAACATATGGCTCCATCCGTGTTGCCCTACTCACGACACGCAGGCCATGAAAAACACATACATGCATCACATACATTTTTGGGCCATATTGATCACATAAATCCTGCAAAAACAAGTTGTGCATAGAATCGCATTCTACCGGATCATGTGAAATCGTAGCACCTATGAACCTTAACATGATACCAAAAGGGGCTATGATTAAGGGGGGTCTCCCCCTGCGGGGTTCGAAGGGGCAGCGCCCCTCGCAGTATCTTTAAGGATTTTGTTAAAAATGAGAGATCAAATCTATACAATTTTCTTTAAGGATTTTGATCGGCAAATCAAATTTACCATAAACCGACCATAGTTCTGATTCGACCAAACTCCTTTGATCACGGTACGTCGATTCAGATCTAATTCCTGATTCGATCAATCATATTGATCTTCGCGTGATTCAAAAGGATTTATGTGTCACTGTCTACCCCGATGGCGGAAACCGACCGGTAGGGGTAAGTCGTTCGACGACCTTAGAATCACGATCACGGAAAGTAAGATCATAGATCAATCCAGAACCACCGCCATACAGACGATCACATCATCCATATCAATCTACATATCACCATATGCAAACTTCCTGAACCTATGACTGAACATCATCGGCTCTGATACCACTGTAGGGAAACGGGTAGGCTACACTAGCGTAAAATCAAAAATTTCTACCGCGTCAACCAGGAATACTATTGTCATAGATCACGGGATTACCACTAGACGCGCAGTTGCGGAACTCGATGAAGCACGTTTGGGCAGTGTAGATGTTCTACGTCTCCTCCTCGTCCTCGTCCCACGAGCAGCTCCCCTTTGTGCGGCTCGTCTAAGTGCTACAGCTGCAGCACCTCCGAGGTATCCACACGTCCGGAGTGGAAGCCGTCACACGCCAGACTGCTAGGTTTGCACATGCAACACAGGCGGAAGAGGAGTGGCGGCTGGGTGGAATGCTCAACCCTATTCAACTCGCCTCACTCTCTCTTATATAGGCATCCCTGGTGGGCTTCTACATTAGCAACCTAAGCCTGGTCTAATTCGGATCCAATCCTCATTAGGCTTCCAGCCCCTAAAGTGTGTGACCCTATAGGTTCATACACGTATAGTCATGACACGAGTACACTTACTCTGTCAATAGTTGGTAGTGGCCTCTAGCAAGACGTGCCAACTCCTAAATGCATATAAAGATCATTTAGACGAACCATCACAAGGTTGAGTACATGTCTTTCCCTTTGCCTCATGATATTTGGTCTAGCTCCAAGCTGACCTCTCTTTCTCGATACTGTGATTCAGAATCCCTTTACTAGGTTAACTCTTAATCATATGTATCACGGCCATGCATTTCTAGATCCAATCACTTGAGGGGCCCAGAGATATCTCTCTCAAGTAGAGAGGGGCAAATCCCATCTTGATTGACCGATGCCTTGCAGCATGTATCAGGACAAACCCGAAAGCTACCTTTATAACTACCCAGCTACGGAGTAGTGTTTGATAGCCCCAAAGTAGGTCGATCCACATCTCAAGTACATGTGACAATCTCAGGTCTAAGGACAAAACATACACGATGTGTAGAGAGAGCTGCAAGTATTATTGCTAGTCTCAAGTTGGGTCAGTCCAACCCCATGTTCATAACATGTGTCCACATAATTGGTTTGACATCTCTATATCTATGACTTGCGAAACATAGTCATCAACCAATCGATGTGCTAGTCTAATATTCACGTGTGTCCTCACATGAAACCCGACTAGGGACAATTATTAGATAACCATACAAGTAAAGAGTTTCACAAACAATTCACATAATTGCCAATCAATACAAGTTGCCTGGTATACGGATATTCAAGGAACATTATAATAACTCATGGATACACATGAAATACAATCATCTCTATGATTACCTCTAGGGCATATTTCCTTCAGGCCAACCACGAGCTAGGGGTAAAATAGGCATAAAGGGGAGTTTTGGGGGCATTACATGGGCTAGGCCCAACTCAAGGCGCGCATGCCTGTTTCACTTACACCGGAGACTCCAGGGTCTAGTGGACAGAGACTCCAGGGTCGTCTTCAATGTCAAGGGCGGACTCCGGGGTGGCAGGTAGAGAGCTCCAGGCACAGGTCCGGAGTGCTTGGGCAGAGACTCCAGTGTGACGGGCCAGAGACTCTGGAATAGGCGGAGACTCTAGGGTGGGCGTCGCTCTCAGGCCTTGACTCCGGAGGGGTGTATTGAATGGTCTAGGCTGGGGCAAAGTCTGGTCTGGATTCCTTCGGGCGTGAGGCTGGAGACTCCGCGGTCCAGGGCCGGAGACTCCGGGTTAGTGCCAGCAGCTTCTTGCGTCTTCTCTTCCAGGCTTCCTGCTTGGGGGTCTTGGCTCTAGGTTAATCCTTGCCGCCTCCTCTTGGCGTCATGGTCATGGACCTAGTCATACGATCAACATTTGTCTGAAGTAGTATTCCATTCACATGATAGCTAACGGAAGGTAATAGATGGAAGGAATTCACCTTTGTAGGAGTGGTTGGTGTAGCATGATGTGGACCAATGGTGATTGCCATATGTTGGGCTGCATCACTATGGATATATATCCACATGTTGTTTGTATCTAGATAGATAGATCTTGGTGCTTATTTGTTCATATTGTAGGAATTTTTTGTTTTCTATGTTGCAAACCCAACAGATAGATCTTGGATATGGTGTTCATCGTTAGGAAATGTTTTGTTTTCTATCTGTGAACCCCTTCGGCAGGTACCAAAGTGATCCAGGAATATAACACTAGACAGCAATAAAGAATATCCTTAAGTACTTAATAAGAACGAAGGATGTGTTTCTCGTTTATGGAGGTGACCAAGAGCTAGTCATAAAGAGTTACATGGATGCTAACTGGGACTCCGATCCAGATGACTCTAAGTCTCAATCTGGATATGTATTATTTTTAATGGAGGTGTAGTGAGCTGGAGGATTTCCAAGAAGAGCGTGACGGTGGCATCATCTTGTGGAGCAAAATACATTGTTGCTTCAGAAGCAACAAGGGAAGTAGTTTTGATGAAGGAGTTCCTTACCGAACTTGGAGTGGTTCCTGGTGCATTGGTCCACTGGCCATGTACTATGACAACACAGACATTTCCCTTGACCAAGAGCCACATGCTCATAGGAATACCAAGAACATCAAACACCAGTTTCACATCATACGCAAACATGTCCAAAAGGGGAGATAGAGATTCTGATTGAAGTGTCTGGTTTGTTTGCTATAGCTTTATGAATATGTCAAGTAGAGTTTCCTCATACCATGAGATCATGTTACTCCTGGGCATTGGAGGAATACCTTGTGGACATCAAAGTCACTCCGTAACTCAATGATTATAAATGGTGGCTTTCAGGTATCTATGATGGTGTCTATTGGGTTGCGTGAATCCAGATTGGGATTTGTTCCTTCATATGACAGAGTGTAAGATATCTCTAGGCCCTCTTGGTAGTATAGAATCCAAGAGCTCAGTGAATAAATTAGTTGGTCACATGGATCCTATACCACAGTGTGCGTAAAGAGGACTTGCAAGTAACGATATTGAACTAGGTATAGTGATACTAATGATCGAATTTCGGGCAAGCAACATATTGAAGAGAATATGCCCGAGAGGCAATAATAAAGTGCTTATTATCTTATTCCTTGTTTATGATAAATGTTTATTTTGCATGCTATAATTGTATTGATTGGAAACGTTAATACATGTGTGTTTAATAAACAAATAAAGGGTTCCTAGTTATGCATCTCTTATAAACTAGCTCGTTGATTAACAAGATGATCAAAGTTTCCTGATCATGGACATTGGATGTTGTTAATAATGGGGTCACAACATTTGTGAAATGATGTGATGAACATTCATACGAAGTATAGCAATACGATCAAAGTCATTATGTTTATATTGACATAACATCATACGAAGTAATCCTAGTCCTTAGACCATGAGATCATGTTAATTTCTAACACCGGAACAGTACTTTGATAACATCAAACGTCACACCATAACAGGGTGACTATAAAGGTGGGTTTGGGTACTCTGAAAGTGTTATGTTGAGGCTCATGGATCAAGAGTGGGATTTGTCCATCCCGATGATGGATAGATATACTCAGGGCCCTCTCGATGATATCACATTGAGATAGCTTGCAAGCAAGTGATATGATCACTAGAATGTTATATCACGAGAACGAGAGAAGAGTGCATGTCAGTAACGAGATCAAACTACGTATGGGGATACCGATGATTGAATCTTGGACATGTAATATATCGTGAGACAAAGGGATTTAGTTAGGACATTAAAGGTTCACACGATCACTAGAGTCATCATTGAATGTGTGGGAGTCAGTATGGATCTCTAGGTCCCGCTGCTGATTATTGATCGGAGAGGGGTCTCGATCATGTCTGCATTATTCACGAACCATAGGGTGACACACTTAAGGGATACCGACACCATTTGGAGCAAATAAGATACCAGAGAAAGATTCTGAAAGCGCTAGAATTGTTTCGATGGACACCAGAATTGTTTCGGTTGAAATTATTGAAATTGGTTCTGCATGTGATATCGAAATGTTGGAAGGGGTTTTATGTGAATGTTTGTTAATTAAAGTAATTAAAAAAATTCTGAATAAAATAAATAAAAGTGTTTTATTTAAAGAGAAAAATGCATTTAATTTAGTGGACATTAAATGCAAGTGAGTGGAGTTGAAATTTATGTGAGTGGGCTTAGTGGAAGCTCCACCCACATGAATGAGGGATAGGTGGGGGCACCCACCATGGCCGGCCAGCCATGGCCATGGGGCTGCACCCCACCCCCTATAAAAGGAGCCCCATGGCTCCTGTCCTCTTGCACCACCTCCTCGCGAAGGTTCTCTTGCCCCTCTAGCAATTCCCCATGGTCTCGGATTAGCGAGATACATGTTCCCAGTGGATTTTTCTAGAAGGATTTGCTGCTTCTGCTACTTTGCTGGAGCGAGGGATGGAGGTTGTCGGGGTACCGGATGTGTGTGCGCTCACGGATGCATCGCTGCTTTGCGGTGCTGGACTTGGTGGTGCTGTACTTGCTGGACTTGCTGGTGGTGTACCTGCTAGACATGCTGGTGCTAGACCTGCTGGACTTGCTGGACTTCATAACGATCTTGAGATCGGCAAGTGAACAACTACATCAACCACGAAATCAGTTTCGTTAGCAATGCTTTGTGGATCTTCAAGGGTATGTTCTCTATGGATGTATATCCACCCGTTGCTTGTATCTAGTAGATAGATCTTGGCGTATAATAGTTCCCATCATAGGAATTTTTTTGTTTTCTATGTTTTGAACCCAACACATATCATGACACAAAAGGAATCGTATACCAGATTGTTTGAATCCTTGACATTGTGGTTCAACCAAAAAAAACTTTGTTGAATGTGTAGGAGCCATCATGGGCATCCCAGTCCCACTAATGGTTATTGATCTGAGAGCTGTCTCTATCATATCTACATGTTCTTAAACTCGTCAGGTCACACATTTAACCTATGATGTTGTTGTTCTTCATTTGAGAATATGTATGGTGTGAATCAAATGTTGTTTAGGAGTCTCGAATGAGATCCTTGATATCACAAGGATATATAGAATGGCCTAGAAGTAGAGAATTATATATGGTACTTCGTATTTTAGGGTTTCGGGAAAGTTTGGAATGTTCTATGTTGATGGAAGCTTCCCAAAAGGTCCATGGTGGGACCCACCTCTAAGGTGGGGCCACATGGGCCCATGTGGGGCACCCTGACCATCATGGGCCAGGGCACCACAGCCAAAGGGGCTCTTGTGTCCACCGGTCACTAAACCCTAAAAAGGGAAGGGGAGGTGTGGGGAGAGGGAATCTCCTTCCTCCTTGCACCCCTATCCCTAGAGGCTTGGGGAAGGGCAAGCTTCCCTCCTGGTCTCCTATATAAGATAGGGAGGGGTAGGGCGGCACACCCAAGACTTATGCCCACACGCCTCCTATCTCTCTCCACTAAACTCTCTCTCTCTCCCATAGACGCACGATGAAGCCCTGCTGAAATTTCTCCACCACCATAGTAGTGTTGCTGTTGTACTGCTCGATTCTCACGAAGATCTCCACCATCTCTTGTGGGGTCAATAAGGAGGAGACGGTGTCGTAGCAGAACGTGTGGATATGGTGGAGGGGCCATCGGTTTGGTACACGAATCTCGAAGGTCAAGATCTACTATGGTTTGAACCGTAGTAAGCAATTGAATACATCACCCATGATCTCTAGATCATTACCGCTCGTGTTCTTCGAGGGTAATTAGATTAGATCTATTCTACTTGTTGTTACATACATTGAGTAGATTAGATATTGTGGGGTTCTCTCTTGCTATTTCGTAGATTTTTTTTGTTTTCCATGCAACGAACCCATCAGTTTGATTACGAGCCATGGCGGTGGCAGAGATGGATGGGAACATATGGAATCGACGGCCGCGACGGTGGTGACGCAGAGTCACTAGAAAGGGGAAGAGAGAGAGAGGGAGAGAGAGAGGACCTGTTCGGTTTGACCAAACTAGGTTAGTTGGTTTTGACCATTTGGTCTTACCAGTGGGCCCAGGGGAAAATGGTCATTTCATATTTATTTAAAGAGCCCATTTAATCAAAAATAACCCCACACATTTTTTTAAAATAAAGTAAAAATGGTTACAAACATGGAAAATACAAGTATTGTAAATTCTATTTTTCTATAATTATTAAAAATATTTTTGATAGATTAAAAATTCCAAGTTAGTTGTTTGACTTAAATAAATGCCTTAAAATGATTAAAAATACTATAAAAATCATATAAGCCCAAATAATATTTCTAAAAATGAGGGAATACTATTTCAAACCAAAAAAATCACAAGACTGAATCTAAAGAAATTTAGATACTGTAGATATATAAAAATTCTAAAGTGAAATTCAAATAAAACCTTAAAAGGGGAAATTCATCTAAAATTAAAGAAATTCAAATCAAGGGAAATTAAAATCAATTGAGTGTACACATTGCATAGAATATAGTTGCATTAAAGCATATTGTTTTTTCAAAGCTTTATCTTAATTGGAAAATCATTGCTTTTTATGGAACCCGAGGTCAAGGGTCAACTCGATGAAGGGAATATGCCTGAGAGGCAATAATAAATCATTATTATCTTATTCCATGTTTATGATAGATGTTTATTTATCATGCTAGAATTGTATGAACTGGAAATGTTAATACATGAGTGTCTAATAAACAAACAAGATTTCCTAGTAATGCCTCTCATTTAACTAGCTTGTTGATTAACTGATGATCAAAGTTTCCTTATCATGAACATTGGATGTTGTTAATAACGAGATCATGCCATTAGGAGAATGATGTGATGAACATACACCAAAATTAAGTATAGCAGTACGATCAAGTCATTAAGTTTGCATTGTTGTATCATACACATACGAAGTAACCCTAACCCTCAAACCATGAGATCATGCCAATCACTAACATCGGAGGAGTGCTTAGAATGTCACACCGTAATAAGGTGGCTATAAAGGTGGCATTGGGTACTATGAAAGCATTAGTTGAGGCTCATGGATCAAGAGTGGTATTTGTCTATCCAAATGATGGAGATATATACTCTAGGCCCTCTCGGTGATATCGCATCGATACAGCTTACAAGCATGTGACTAGGTCACAAGGCTGTCATATACCGAAATGAGTAAAGAGTACTGATGTGCTCGTCGTTCGATGTAGAGCTCGTTGGGAACCCCAAGAGGAAGGTATGATGAGCACAGCAGTAAGTTTTCCCTCAGTTATGAAACCAAGGTTTAATCGAACCAGTAGGAGCAAGGAAACACCCCAAAGGTCTTACTAGCTGAGCTTTGGTAGGGCGCACTACAGGTGCTAGTAGCAACATGGAGACCTGCACAACACAACCACAGAACTTTGTCCCCAACTTGCGATGAGGTTGTCAATCTCACCGTGTTTTGCGGAAAACAAAGGATTAAACGTATCGAATGGAAAGAAATAAAAGTTTGCAGAAAGTAAACACAAAGCAGAAACAGTTTATAGATTGTATGTAAAAGACAAGGACCGGGATCCATAGTTCACTAGAGGTGGCTCTCCTTAGATAGATAACATGCTGGGTGAACAAACTACAACGGGGCAATTGACAAACACCGAGAAAGCAATCCATGCATATACTAATCATCTTGACTCCTTTGAGACTTGATTGGGCATTACAACATAATACATAGACCGCCATCCAACTACATCAATGCCTAATAATCCACCTTCAGGTTATCATCCGAACCCCCTCCAGTATTAAGTTGCAAGCAACAGATTATTGCTTTATGAACTGCGTGTAAAGTAAACAATACGATTGTTCTATGAACAAAGGATTGTTGTTTTCTCCCTAGTAGCAACAGCACATCTAGTACCTTAGAGATTTCTGTCACTTCCCCAGATTACCAGAGGCATGAACCCACTATCGAGCATAAATACTAACTCTTGGAGTTGCTAGCATCTACTTGGCCAAGATAGCTACTAAAAACGAAAAGCATGCAAGATCACAAATAACAAAGACATGATAGAATCAATAATGAATCTGAAATAGCATCTCAATATCCATCGGATCCCCGCAAACACAACATGTATGAATACAAATAGATGATCTTGATCATGAACGGAGCTCACAAGATCTAAACATGAAAGCACAACGGAGGAGAACCAGCCATCTAGCTACTACATGGATCCGTAGTCCAAGGATGAACTACTCATGCATCACACGGGAGGCTTGCATGGTGATGAAGAAGGCCTCCAGGGTGAATTCCCCTCTCCGGTAGGGTGTCGGGAAGAGCTTCATATCCCTCCCGATCTAGGGATGGAGATGACGGTGGCTACAGACTCTTTCGTGGATTTTTGATCGGGTACTTAGGGTTTTCGTCCTGAGGGTAATATATAGGCGGAAGGAGAGGCCAAGGGGGTGCCGGGAGCGGCCACACCACCCCCTGGCACGGGCCAGGCCTGGTCACGCGGCCAGGTGGTGTGGTGGCTCCCTGGCCCTTCTCCGTCTCGTATTCTGGCACTTGATCCCTTCCGGAAAAATAGGCACTTTGGATTTTGTCCCGTCCAATTCCAAGAATATTCATTTTCTGACTTTCCTAGAACCAAAAACAGCAGAAAACAGGCAGCCGGCACTGTGGCTCTTTTTAATAGGTTAGTCCAAGAAATCATAAGAAAAGTACTCCAAAGTTGGAACAAAACACAAGAAAGTGAATAAAACCAGGCATGGAACATCAAAAATTATAGATACATTTGCAATGTATCAACATCCCCAAGCCTTAACTCCTGCTCGTCCTCGAGTAGGTAAGTGATAAAAAGAAAGAATAATTTTTGAGGTGACATGCACCATCAAAGACTTGATCAAAGTATTTGCAAAACATTCAAAGCTGGGATCATAGTACTTCAATCATAACATGAAAGACAAAGTTCTAGCAATAAGCAATGAAACTATGATGCAACATGAAAAGGCACAAACAAAAGATTCATGAATAACAATGCTTTGCAAGACGTTTGTTTGTTTCACATAAAGAAAACATAGCATAAAAGTATTCAGCTTGTCCCTCATAGAGTAGCAAATATAAATGCATAGGACACCTTCAAAGTTCATAAGAGTGACTAGATACAATAGTTTAAAACAAGCAATATCAAGTTATGCATCAATCAACTAGTCTTGGGACAATGCACATAGAACTAAGAATGGCCACTATGCTCTCAAAGTAGGTGCATAAAGATAGAAGGTGGAGACTCAATATAATGGTGGAAGAAAGGCCCTTGTAAAAGGAAGTAGGGATTCAAGTCTCATAAAGAGCTTCCAAAAATTATGGTACTTATAGCTTTCAGCTCTCATTGCCCCTATCATAAGCATCTTGAAGTGATTAAGGTTAAAGTGAACAAACTATGGTGTACATGCTTGACGAAGTATAAGTCAGAAATCTCATGTCCCTTGTATACGAGGGCCGCTCCTCATGCTACTCAAGTTTAGTCACCGGTAAGTTCTTGTCATTGTAAGTACATGTGTATCATTGAGAACTGCCAACGGGGTACCCCTTGCCCGATGATACGGAAGAATCCCCATATCAAAATGACAAGGCAAGCAAACAACGAGCATCTCAGCATTCTTCTTATTTACCATGGGAATATAGTGCTTCTTTCTCTCTTTCCTCTTTTCATAGTATCTTTTTTTTTCTCTTTTTTTCTCAATGTAGGACTCTTTTTTTTATAAGAAGAATGCTTCATAGACAGCTCATTATGGTTACGCTGCAGGTTTCCACCATGTCACCATGGATTAGACCAGCGGCCCAGGTGTTTCTCTAACACATATACATAACTCCATGGACTTACAAACTCCCCTTTCATTTCACACCGACGACATCCATATACAAAAGAGCATGATATCAACTAGGTACAAGTACCAAGTGCAATGTTGAAACCGTTCCCCATGAAAGCATGGTTCTGCTAATTCCCAAAAAATAAGTGCAAGCATATACAACATAGAAGACACAATGGTTCAAGTTTATTAAGGGAAAGTAAAGTAAAGTGTGCCATCAAGTTCGTGAGAGCTTTAATCACTAGTTTTCTCATAACAAGTTTAATTTGGAAGGTAAACAAAAGCATGAATATACTTGGAATAGCATAAGCTAGTAGATAGGTTTGGTGGACTCTTTGGAATGACTTGGTTTAGGGAGTTGGATGCATGAGTGGATCTCATACTTGGTTGTGGAGGCTAGCAAAAGACTGGGAGCGACAAACTAAGAGAGCAATAATGGCCATAATCATGCAGAGTGACAAAACATCATTGATCAAAGCATAAAGTGATACTAAAAGTTGAAAAATAAAGGATCATAAATGCTATGGTGACTTGTGATAGTCATAACATGGTGTGAGCATGCGCCAAGTCAACCCAAATAAAGCATCAAAGGAGAATACCACTATACTATGCTTTAATATGCTAAAACAACGCATGATTCATCCAAGGCACATTAAGAAATCTCAATTGTTTATAACAAGTCATGCTACAACAAAGAATACTATGCATAAAGCCAAAACAATATCAAGCATGGCATGACAAAGCATAGGCCACGGTCAAAAACAAGATCTTTTTACCACATAAGTATGAACTTTCCTACTCTTTTCCAAACCAAACCAAACCATTTGTAAACCAATGTATGAAAGAGGGGTCCAACCAATTTATTTGTAAAACTAAGAAAATCAAGCAAACTAAAAACCAAAACAAAAACGAAAAAGAAGACGCTCCAAGAACAACACAACTGTGCATGAAACAATAAATATGAAGCGTTTGGAAGAAACCTGGGATTTTTATTGATGAAGAAGGGGATGCCTTGGGCATCCCCAAGCTTTGACGATTGTACTTCTTGGATATTTCTTGGGGTGACACGCGTGGCATCCCCAAGCTTGAGCTTTAGTCCATTCTTCATCTCATTACTCATTCCTTCTATACACCTGGAAATTTTCCTTCATACAAAACTTCACACAATCTCATTAGCAACATTAGTGCACTTAAGATAAATAAGTCTTAAGGTTCAGTTATAACACCAAATAAACTTCCATTAGAACACTAGCTACTGTAGCACTTCCTTCAAAAAGCTCAATTCCCCAAAAGAACTCAAAAAGGATCCCACAAGAAGCAAATGCAGAAAATGGCAGAAATCTGTCAAAACAGACCAGCAGGTAAAGACGAATTTTTTAGAAGACCTTCTGTTTCTCAAATAAAAAAGTGTTGTAACAACCTGGGGCAGAAGCACAAAAAATTACAGCTCAATCCGACATACAGAGCTCTCTCACGAATTTTACGGTGAAGCACAAAAATCTGTTTCGGGACAGCAACTTTCCCAATCATTACTTCATTCTCATTAGAGGTTACTCTTGGCACAAAAAGCAAATAAAAAGGATAAGGAGAGGTTATTACTGAGCTAATAGCTTCAAGACTCATCTAAAACTTTTGGGTTATCTCCCAATAAGTACTTTTCTTTAACGCCTTTAAGTTAGGCATAAGAAGCAAAGAAAGAATCAAGTGTTCTCAAATGAAGAAGCATTAAGACAAAATTTTGTTTTCATAGGAGAAGCAAAAGAAATCTTTTCTCTATTTTTAGGGAAGTGTTCTATACCTTTCTTGAGTGGGATTTGATATTTAATGGTTCCTTCTTTCATATCAATGATGGCACCAACAGTTATAAGAAAAGGTCTTCCCAAAGTAATAGGACAAGAAGCATTGTATTCAACATCCAAAACATAGAAATCAACGGGGACATAGGAATTGTTAACCATAATAAGAACATCATTAAGACTCCCCATGAGTTTCTTTTTAGCATTATCATCAAGTGGGACATTCAAATAACAATCTTCAAGAGGAGGCAAATCAAGCATATCATAAATCCTTCTAGGCATAATAGAAACACTACTATCAAGATCACACAAAGCTTTGAAATCAAAGTCATTCACTTTCATATTAATGATGGGTTCCCAACCATCTTCTTGTTTTATAGGAATAGAAGCTTTATGTTTCATATTTTCTTCTTTAATCTTTATGAGAGCATCGGTAATGTGTTTTGTAAAGGCCATGTTCATAGCACTAGCATTAGGACTTTTAGCAAGCTTTTGTAGGAACTTAATAACTTCAGAGATGTTGAAACCATCAAGATCAAAATCAAATTTATCATCTAAAGTAGTAGAACTATTACTAGCCTCAACACTAGTGGTGGTGATAGTAGAAACACTAATGTTTCTAGCAATTTCATCTTCTCTTTCCCATTTAGCATGTAATTCAGCTAATAGTCTAACATTTTCATCAATTCTTACTTGTATGGCATTAGTAGCTGCAAAGGGATTATCATTAGTTTCAGGTTTAGCAGCCATTTTATTCAAAGAAGATTGAGTTTTAGCCAAAGATGCTATATTTCTTTCAGCATTAGAGAGTTTTTCCTCAATAGTTTTGTTGAAAGCAGTTTGTTTACTAATAAAATCTTTAAGCATAACTTCAAGTTCAGAGGGACCACTCTTATTATTGTTGTAAGAATTTCCATAAGCATTACCATTGTTGGGAGGATAGTATTTTCCAATGAAAGCATCTTTGCACTTGGTCCAAGAATCAATACTATTCCTAGTTAAGGAATTCAACCACTCTTTAGCTTTTCCTCTCAAAGAGAAAGGAAACAATTTCAGCTTAATAATATCACCATATATATCCCTATGCTTTTGCATCTCACAAAGTTCAACAAAGTTATTTAAATGGGAAGTAGAATCTTCATTACCAATACCAGAAAATTGTTCTCTCATAACAAGATTGAGCAAAGCAGGTTTTATCTCAAAGAAAGTATTTTCAGCCACAGGTGTAGCAATAGGTGTGCTCATAAAATCATTGTTGTTGGTGCTAGTGAAGTTGCACAACTTAGTGTTTTCAAGAGTAGTCACTTTTTTTGGGTTTTCAAATAAGAAAGCAAACTAGTAAAACTATTTTTTTTGTGTTTTTGAAAGAACAAAACAAGCAAACAAAGCAAAAAGAAACTAAGCAAAACAAAAACAACAAAGTAAAGAGATTGGTTATGAGGGACTCCCCTTGTGAAGATGTCCTTGACTCCCGGGCAACGGCGCTAGAAAAGATCTTGATGTGCTCGTCGTTCGACGTAGAGCTCGTTGGGAACCCCAAGAGGAAGGTATGATGAGCACATCAGTAAGTTTTCGCTCAGTTATGAAACCAAGGTTTAATCGAACCAGTAGGAGCAAGGAAACACCCCAAAGGTGTTACTAGCTGAGTTTTGGCAGGGCGCACTACCGGTGCTAGTAGCAACGTGGAGACCTGCACAACACAACCACAGAACTTTGTCCCCAACTTGCATTGAGGTTGTCAATCTCACCGTGTTTTGCGGAAAACAAAGGATTAAACGTATCGAATGGAAAGAAATAAAAGTTTGCAAAAAGTAAACACAAAGCAGAAACAGTTTATAGATTGTATGTAAAAGACAAGGACCGGGATCCATAGTTCACTAGAGGTGGCTCTCCTTAGATAGATAACATGATGGGTGAACAAATTACAGTGGGGCAATTGACAAACACCGAGAAAGCAATACATGCATATACTAATCATCTTGACTCCTTTGAGACTTGATTGGGCATTACAACATAATACATAGACCGCCATCCAACTGCATCTATGACTAATAATCCACCTTCAGGTTATCATCCGAACCCCCTCTAGTATTAAGTTGCAAGCAACAGATTATTTCTTTACGAACTGCGTGTATATGATTGTTGTATGAACAAAGGATTGTTGTTTTCTCCCTAGTAGTAACAGCACATCTAGTACCTTAGAGATTTCTATCACTTCCCCAGATTACCAGAGGCATGAACCCACTATCGAGCATAAATACTAATTCTTGGAGTTGCTAGCATCTACTTGGCCAAGATAGCTACTAACAACGGAAAGCATGCAAGATCACAAATAACAAAGACATGATAGAATCAATAATCAATCTGAAATAGCATCTCAATATCCATCGAATCCCGCAAACACAACATGTATGAATACAAATAGATGATCTTGATCATGAACGGAGCTCATAAGATCTAAACATGAAAGCACAAAGGAGGAGAACCAACCATCTAGCTACTACATGTTTCCGTAGTCCAAGGATGAACTACTCACGCATCACACCGGAGGCTTGCATGGTGATGAAGAAGGCCTCCAGGGTGAATTCCCCTCACTGGCAGGGTGCCGGGAAGAGCTTCAGATCCCTCCCGATCTAGGGATGGAGATGACGGCGGCTACAGACTCTTTCGTGGATGTTTGATCGGGTACTTAGGGTTTTCGTCCCGAGGGCAATATATAGGCGGAAGGAGAGGCCGAGGGGGTGCTGGGAGCGTCCACACCACCCCCAGGCGCGGGCCAGGTGGTGTGGTGGCTCCCTGGCCCTTCTCCGTCTCATATTCTGGCACTTGATCCCTTCCGGAAAAATAGGCACTTTGGCTTTTGTCCCGTCCAATTCCGAGAATATTCATTTTTTGACTTTCCTGGAACCAAAAACAGCAGAAAACAGGCAGCTGGCACTATGGCTCTTGTTAATAGGTTAGTCCAAGAAATCATATGAAAAGTACTCCAAAGTTGGAACAAAACACAATAAAGTGAATAAAACCAAGCATGGAACATCAAAAATTATAGATACATTTGCAATGTATCAAGTACTTGTATGTAACAAGATTGAATTAAGTATGGTTGATACCGATGATCGAATCTCGGAAAAGTAAAATATCGTGAGACAAAAGGAATTGGTTACAATGTTAATGGTTCACACGATCACAAGATTCATCATTGAATGTGTGGTGTCATTACGGACCTCCAGAGGTGTAGCGATCATGTCTGCATTATTCATGAACCGTAGGGTGGCACACTTAACGTTCGTTGATGCTTTTGAGTAGATAGAGTATGTCGGAGATGATGGGGTTTGTAGCATGGAAAACAAAAAAATCCTACGTGCGAACCACTATCTAGCCAAGATCATCTATGAGATGGTAGTAACGAGTAACTCACCCTCGAAGACCATAAGCGGGATTACGTTCCCGCACAAACATTGCCGATGAAGGTGTACATGCAATGATCTCAAGATTGAGTACTCACGGCGCCACAACCGGTGGCACCTCCATACTCGGTCACACGTGCGGCTCATTGACGTCCTCCACACCCTCGGTTCAGTGGGGCAGCGAACGAAGGGATCCACTAGAAACTCCTACTCCACTTCTCTAAGTGTAGATTTTGAACTATTTTGCGACAGAGCTTCGCTAAGCAATGGCAATGGTGGAGCAACAAGGGAGGGAGAAGAAGGAGGATCAAGTGTGTAATGGAAGAAAGGAGAGGTGGCCCCTAAGGGTGTGCGCATGCCCCTAGAGGTGCCACCTCCCCACTCCTCGTGGTGGTAACCCCCTCTTCATGGTGGTAACCTCCTGTTGATGGTGGTAACCTCCTCCATCAAGTAGGTAACTCCCTCTCTTATTCTCCTTTTAATTGCATGACATTCATAACAATTAAACCACACTTATGGAGTTAAAAAAACTTATTTATTTATTTAATATTTGTTAATTCATTCAATTAAAAAAATAACAATTACCTCCTTATGTTATTTCGATATTCCGAAACAGTTTCGACGATTTTCCGAAACAACCCCTGTGATGTCCAATAATTCAGCCAGAGTTCCAAATCCACTCAAAACGCATCAACAAACCTTAAGGGTGTCACTCTACGGTTTGTGAATAATATGGACATGATCGAGACACCTCTCCGATCAATAATCATCAGCGGGATCTGTAAATCAGTAGTGACTCCCATTTGTTCAACGATGAATCTAGTGATCATGTGAACCTTTTTCTTAGTAACCAATTCCCTTTGTCTCGCAATATTTTATTTTTTTGAGATCCGATCTTTTGGTATCATCCATACCTAGTGTGATATCAATACCGACAAGTACTCTTTTACTTGTTCCGTGATATAACATTTCTTGTGATCAAATCACCTGCTTCCAAGCTGTTATCAATGTGATATCACCAAGAGGGGCCAGAGTATATCTATCCGTCATCGGGATGGACAAATCCCACTCTTGATCCACAAGCCTCAGCTAACACTTTCTAAGTACCCAATGACATATTTATAATCACCCTGTTATGGTGTGACTTTTGATGGAATCAAAGTACTCTTCTAGTGTTAGTGATTAACGTGATCTCATGGTCTTAGGATTAGTGTTACTTTGAATGGGATAGCAATATAAACTTTGAAGACATGATCGTATTGCTATTCTTACTATGGGTGTAAGTGTTCATCATATCATTCTCCAATGACATGACCTTGTTATTAACAACATCCAATGTTCATGATCATGAAACCTTGATCATATGTTAATCAATAAGCTAGTGTAATGAGAGGCATCACTAGGAACCTTTTCTTTGTTTATTAAACACACATGTATTAACATTTCCAGTTAACATAATTATAGCATGAGAAATAAACATTTATCATAAACATGGAATAATATAATAACAACTTTATTATTGCCTCTCCGGCATATTTCCTTCAGTCTCCCACTTGCACTGGTGTTGTACGTACGCATCGCTAGTGGAAAAACTAATCTTCAGATCTGACACTTTCAGATCTGTGTGTATTTGCATGTCTTTGCGTCTCTACACATCGCTCATTTTCAAATAAGATGGCATTGTATAATTTTGGTCCTTTGGTGAGACCTTAGTTCATTGGGGTTTAAAACATGTTGATATTATTATCGTACAATAGATCTTCATAGTACTAGCCCACTTGGAACTACACATAGTTTGATAATAAACTTCTTGACACAAATGCCTTCCTATGCTACTACTAGAGTAGTCTTTATACTTAGCCTTTCGTTATAGTATTCTTCACAATACTTAACCTTTTGAAACTCATCCATATCTATCATGGAACTTTCTTCCAACAAATTGTGCCACCTTAACCTATAGTCTAAATTGAGATAAATATAATTAGTATCTTGTGATTAAGCTAGTACCAATGTAACACTTTACAATGAACTATTTATCTAGTACCAATATAACACTTTACATTGAACTATCTGTCACATCTACGTACAAAACATATTCTTAGTTCTTCCAGAGATCATAAGAATATCTTTACTATCGTCCAATGATCATCTTATGAGTCATCCTCGTGTATGCTCATAATATTTAGAGCATAGGACACATCTGGATATGTACATATCATGGTGTGATTGATCAAAATATTCATGTGATTTTACTCACTAAGTGTCAAAACACTTGAATCTTGATTCTTTCACCAAGTGTCAATACACTTGAATCTTGATTCAATCTTTTCCATGTGGCAAGAACCTTTCTCGTTGTTTACATATTTAACTCATTCAATATTTCATCTATGTACTTTTTCACAACCATATTAGTGTCTCAATCTATCCATATAGACTTTGATGTCTAATATTATGGTTTTGCCTAAGTCTTTCATCAAAATCTTAATTTTAATAAAATTGTTAACTTGTGTCAATAAAATATACATCATTTCCAATCAACAACATGTGTTATACATAATGTGTGAGAAATGTTTCTTAGTGCTCCGACTTAATTTTTTGCAAATGCAAGCATATTCATCGTCTCTGATGAAACTAAACCTTTTAACCTTTTCACCACAGTGAAGATTCCAACTTCGTGATGCTTACTTCAAATGAAGTTTGCATACCCTTCTAGCATCCTTTGAATTAACAAAACCCTTCGAACCATGTCATGTACACGTCCTAGGTAACCATTCTATTAGAAGAATGTTGTTTTGTTTATCCAACAATAGTATACAAAAATTGATATATGTAGTGGTTGCTACACTAATCCATTCGGATTAAATATCGTTGTGAAAGATCAAATCTTGTCATAGTCAACTTCTTGAATAGAATCGTAAAACTCTTTTAATGATATGTCTACCATTTTACAGATGTAAAACATCCATGTCTCTTTCTTTATAGATCCAAACACGACCGATAGGCTTCATGCCTTCTGGAGGGTCTTCCAAGTTCAGCAACTTGATTTCTTGTGTATGGAAAACTATCAAGGATTTTATGACTTCTAGTCTTTTGGTGGAGTCAGGGCTCATCATCACTTCTTTGCATGTAGTCGGTTTCAACATTGTCAAACAATAATGACTCAGTCTCAAATCTTTCTATTTTATTGTTTTACCCGACCAACGGCAGTTCAATAGGAAGTTAGATCTTCGTGAACACAACCTTTGAGGTATGGGAGCCATAGGCATTGTGGCTGCCTCCGGGACACTTTTCGGTGCTGCACAACTCAGCACATATAGCTAAGGTTCAATAACTTTATTAAAGTTCTATTGTCCTCCCACTTAACTTTTCACGAAAAATTCCTTCTCAAGAAAATTTGATGTTTCTGAGTGACAAACACTTTTGTCTTCGGTGTTATGGAGGAATACCTAATAGTTATTTGGGATAACCTACAAAGACATGCTCATCCGATTTTGGTTGTAAACATTTTACTTATGCCTAGCAATACCAAAATTTAAGAAAATACTACTTGGGTTTTATCCCAAACCATAACTCATATGGTGTCATTTCAACATATCATGATGGATATCTTTTCAGTGTAAAAGCGGTAGTCACTAAATATTAATCTTTAAATTATAATGGCAATATTATAAATAACACCGTTGGTCCTACCATGTCAAACTAGGTTTGATTACATTTCATGAACACTCCATACTCATGGTGTTTCGAGAAACACAAGTCTACATAACGATTCCTCAATTCTAAGGTGTTTTCTAAACTTGTAACTCAAACATCTTCCTTTATGATCCAATCATAAATTATTTATTTTCTTATTATAATGATTTTCCACATCATCTTGAAAGTCTTTGAACATTTTCAAAATGTTTCATACTTCTTATTTATTAAGTAAATATACACATACATTTACTCAAATTTTTGAAGAAAGTATATGAAGTTGAAATCCATCGCTCATGACCCACTTAATGGACTACGTACATCAACATGTACAATGTCCAATAAGTTAGTCGTTCGTTCTTCTTTTGGCCTATGAACTAAATTTAAATCATTTCCAGGAAATTCTAACAAGCGTCAATTTGATTCAAAAATCAATAAGACTCCAAAATTCCATCAACATGGAGTTTCTTCATGTTTCCTTTTCTAAAATAATTTAAACAGCGATGTCGCTTCGTAAGTGGCATTTTTAATCATTTGTCTTGTGACATTTTAGCATTAGTGTGGATGTGATTTCTCCAACTAGACTTATAAGAGTTCATCCATCTTCTATGGAATACGTTAATTATTTGAACAACAGTTGTTCTCATAATACCGGAGAAAAATAAAAATTTATTAAAACAAACCTTGAAGGCTAGGTTTGATGTCAACGAGAAACACAACAACACTTTATTTGTTTCCGATGAACATAATCCCTTATGCTTTTGCTAGTTACTTAGGCCATTGCAGTTCATGCATTATGTTGTCCTGTGTGAAACTTCACACCAACCAATCTGGTATCCAATACCTAAGAACCACATTGTTTAACAAGCAAAGAATTAATCCACAACATGTATATCATCTATATATACCTAAGCTGGACATTTCCAGTATTTTCTTTTTTGCCAAATATTTCCAAGTTTCTCTTTCAGCATTTCCTTTTCCTTTTTAAAAGAACCTATCAACATCAATAGTGATGCCATACACATGACACATAGTCCAAATCCTGTTAGTCAAACACTAATATCCTTGGACTTGCACTTTTAATGTAGATCACCACCATCAAATGTTTCGTGCTCTTCCAAGTTTTATTCCTTTTAGTAATCCTTTTAATGTAGTAAACATTTTACCTACATCTTCTATCCATCCTTATCAATACAACTTTCATGACCAAGCTACTATAGATCATGAGGACGAATCGCGAATATAATGTTAATTCCCAAAACCTTTTGGGTGATCAGGACGTCCAACTTCTCCAACCTTTGCAAAATTCTCATACAATACGAGAATATGTATTTTATTAAGTTATACTCTATCATATTGCAACCAAGCATTATTTCAGATATCACAATATCTTCTACACATGATGGTTTTTGAAACAATTTCCAGCTCCTAGATAACATTGATATTAAAACAATTTTTTAATATCATGAATCATGGAGGAAAGCATGATACTTAGATACTAACACTGGAATTTGTTACCCTTGATTCGATACTACTTATTGAATTTCACGGAGTAAGTGAGGTTTTGATAAAAGTTTGCAATAATACTTTAAACTTTAGATTGACACTCATAAAACAATACGATACGAGTTTGTAAAGTAAAATTCCAGAATTCTATAGTTATAATCTCAATTACAGCTAAACACAAGGTAGTAAACGAATGCTAGTGACTATAATGAACTATGAAAATTCACTTTGATTTAGTTTATGATAAATTGAGTTTAATTAATCCAAATTACTAAATGAACTCACACTCAAAAACAACATCCCTCTAGTCATTTTTAGTGATTACACAAACCAAATTCACTACACCACGACCGATCACGACATGAGGTGGTGCAGCCGCAATGGCGAGCATCATATAGACATCATATCATTCATCTAACTCATGCTTTACCATTCGGTTCATGTCCCAAGGCCATATCTGTACATGCTAGGCTCTCCAAGTAAGAATATTAGTACTCGTATGTGTAAAACTGTCTTACACTCGTTGTATGCGAATGTAGAGTCTATCACACCCGATCATTGATGGCAACAAACTCAACCACTTTTCGTTGGGACTCCAAGTGCAGAGTGTTGTAGCAAGCTTCTTTTCCCCACAAGGGTGACTCGAGGGTTTATATCAAACTCTCGGGGAATTGCGTGGATATTTCTCTTCTCCTCTTTAAGCAACCTGTAAAGCAAAATAATTTGTCTTGTGTCCCCAACTCCACCACGTGTATGTCAAGCACAAGGTTTCAAATTATTATTATTAAATAAAATATAAAACAAAGTAAATAAATTAAAGGAATACAAACTAGATGATGTATGTGAAGATAAAGTTGTTTTTGGGTTTTTATGAGTGATTGCATGTAGAGAAAGTATTTTTTGTATCTTTGAAATAATAAATTGCAGAAATTATAAATGATAGTAGACGCAAACAAAAGGTGTTTCTTACGATAAAAATTGGACCCGAGTTCATGGGTTCACTTGTCTACTCTCTTTTTAAGTTGAAGTGATCACAAAACAATTCATCAATGATAAAGATTCATGGAAATTCTATAAGTGCTTGGTAAAAGGAATTAATATGGGTATAACATTCTAATATCGAGATGGAATACATCTCTCTCTTATACTCCTCAAGAAAGGGAAATCTCCATGCAATCTTGATTTAAGAACAAATTAGAGTATAGCTTTAAATAATATTATATGATGTTTGAAATATGAATATGCTACCTTGATCTAACAAGGTCATCACACTATCATGTGATAACTATAGCACATGATTTCACTCTATCCCTAGTGAGGAAGCAAAAGAAAGGTAAAAAACAAAGTAGATCTTGAATATTATGTGTCACAATTCAATCTCCACCCCCATGCTACTCCATCTAACACACACTTCTCCCCATACAAGTTCTTGCATACAAGTTGGATCAAAACAAGCAATGAAGAACGGGGTGCATGATATGCATCTATTAAAACATCTTACACAAAATAGATTCCAATCTCAAATATAAAATCATAGAACAAAGATCCACCACATAGGAATTACAAATATGACCATAATCATGTTGGGCAGCTCATATGGTACTGGATCTATGAAGAACAGGAGAGAAATAGATCAAGCTAATGCCACAAACCTGTAGCCCGGAGGTGGACTACTCCCTCTTCATCATGGTGATGAAGCTGGAGATGTTGGAGAGGGTGGAGATCTCCCCGGAGGTGGCTCTGGCAGAGTTTCCCCCTCCAATCTTTGTCGGATCTAACTCTGTTTGGTGGTGTTTTCGTATCTGGTGGCTTCTAGTTTCTCTCCTCCGAGGATGCCCCGGAGGTCCTTATATAGGGATTTTTAGGTCAAGAGAACTCCGTGGGCGAAAGATTCAAGGCGATCGGATGGTCGGGGAGCAAACGAGCATGGGTGGCGCGCCCACCAGGCCTGAGCACGCCACCTAGGATCGTTTGGCCCTCCTGACCCTCCTGGTGAGATTCCAGTGCTCCAGATGCTTCTCGTGGATAAATATTGACATTCCCAAAAGTGCAGTTCCATTTGACTTTGTATAGGTCCTGAAACATCAAAAACATTGAAAATAGGGTTTTCTGCCCTACAGGGTTATAACCAAAATAAAGGGGATCATTGGTAAATCACCAAAAATCAATATAAACATGGATATAACATTATATACGATGCAAATATGTTGGAAAACATGTTAACAAACTACAAAGTTCATGTATGCATTTTACATGCATCAATCATCATGTGGTGCTTCGGAACGACGAACTTTCTTAACGGTGCATACTAAGGAAGAACATATTATTATCCTGATATTCAGTGGGATGGATCATCTTATAATGCTATCATGGTGATCAAATACTACCGAGGTGATTAAATCAAAGCAATATAAGATGCATCAATGGATAAACATCACATGCAAGTATAATGTGATATGATATGGTCCTTCACGCATTCGATCTCCATCTTGTGCATCATGGCATGATCTCCATCATTTCACCGGCGTGGCACCAAGGTACATGGCGCCACCATCATGGTTGTTCTCCACTAATCTAAATTACAGGGATTTCCATTTCCAGCACGCAGGCCATAAAAAATAAAAGGACAACCATATGGCTCATGCATGTTGTTTAACTTACAATAAATCTCATTGCATACAATTTTTTTTGTACCAATGACCATATCACATCACATGCCCTGCAAAAAAAAGTTAGACACTTCTAATTTGTCTTGCATATTTTACGTGGTTCAGGGTTTTCTGGGGAAGAACCGTTCTTACCTACGAACATGTAACCACAACGGTGATAAAAATATTATTAGCGATCCTTTGTAGATTAGATCATAAATATAGTGGGAGAGATAGGCATCCACTGAGCCACTCATGAAAAACAAGTTGCATGTCAAGCGTGGGGCAAGTCTCATGTGCGAGGACATGTAAGGTTAGTCTCGGGCCGCTTCATTCCACTATGCCACTATGATCCAAAATACAGGAAGAGAGCAATAACATGATCATCAATGCCCACATCTCCATGTGTTATACTCATGCATAACATCTATGCATAGACATGGCTCTGATACCACTGATGGGGTTCGTAGCATGGAAAACAAAAAAATTCCTATGCGTGAACCATTGTCTAGCCAAGATCATCTACGAGATGGTAGTAATGAGTAATTCACCCTCGAAGACCATAAGTGGGATTACGTTCCTGCACAAACATTGTTAATGAATGTGTGCATGCGACAATCTCAAGATCGGGTACTCACGATGCCACAACCGGCGGCACCTCCATACTCGGTTACGCGTGTGGCTCATTGACGTCCTCCATGCCCTCGGTCCAGCAGGGCAGCGGAAGAAGGGAACCACCAGAAACTCCGAATCCACTTCTCTAAGTGTGGACTTCGAACTATTTTGTCATAGAGGTTCGCTAAGCAATGGAAATGGTGGAGCAATAAGGGAGGGAGAAGAAGGAGGATCCAGTGTGTAAAGGAAGAGAGGATAGGTGACCACCTTTTATAGGAGAGGAGGGGCAGCCCCTAGGGGTGTGCGCCTGCCCCTAGAGGTGCCACCTCCCCTATCTTCATGGTGGTAACCCCTCTTCATGGTGGTAACCTCCTCCATCAAGTAGGTAACCCCCTCACTTATTCTCCTTTTAATTGCATGACATTCATAACAATTAAATCACACTTATGGAATTAATAAAACATTTTTATTTATTTAATATTTGTTAATTCATTCAATTAACAAACATTAACAATTACCCCTTGTGTTATTTTGATATTCCTAAACAGTTTCGATGCTCTTCCGAAACAACCCCTGTGATGTCCAATAATTCATTCAGAGTTCCAAATCCTCTCAAAATGCGTCAACGAACCTTAAGTATGTCACCCTACAGTTCATGAATAATATGGACATGATCGAGACACTTCTCTGATCAATAATCATCAGCGGGATCTGGAAATCCGTAATGACTCCCATTTATTCAATGATGAATCTAGTGATCGTGCAAACCTTTTTCTTAGTAACCAATTCCTTTTGTCTCGCGATATTTTACTTGTCCGAGCCAGAAGAGCCGCAAGATGCGCGCACACGCATCGACTTACTGGTCCAGTCGCGCATGCTAGAAGAAGAAAGCCCAACCGACCCAAGATGCTTCGGACCGCGAATCCGGAATGAACCGTTTCCAAAGGGATTTTCGCTCCCAAGGGATACGCCAAAGTACAATGGATCGGTCAAGCCGGAGGACTGGCTGGTGGACTACACCACCATGGTGGGCATCGCAAACGGTAACCGCCGGGTGGCTGTGCGCTACGCGCCCCTCATGCTCCTCGACTCGGCCAGGACATGGCTCAACAGCCTCCCCGACAACAGCAACAATGCTTGGATTGATCTCGAGCAGGCGTTTGTCCGCAACTTCACTAGCACCTACAAGCGCCTAGGTCGACCCGGCGAGCTTGCTCTTTGCGTGCAAGGGCCGGATGTATCTGATCTCTCCTACATCACCCAGTGGACGAGCATGCACAACTCCTGCGAGGGGGTGCGCGAGCACCAGGCGGTCGACTTCTTTGTCAACGGCTGCAGAGACAACACTATGCTCAAACACAAGCTTCACGGGGTGGATCCTACCACCATGGCGCAGACCATGGCCATCGCGGACAAGTATGCCACCGCTGACGCGACAATGAAAAGATCGGTCCGGGTGGACGACCAGGGGCAAATCATCGTCGACATCATTGTGGATCGGTGCTAGCCGGAGGGGAATGGCTATAACTCCAGCTGGCATGACAACCGCCAAGGCAAAAGAAAGGACGACCAGCCGGATGACCAATATGGTTCCAGGCAGGTGGCAGCAGTGCAGGAGGATCCGGCTGCAGGCGGAAGCCGGAGACATAAGCCTGATTACCGGCCTCCGAGGCCCAAGTACACCATCGAGTCAATGCTTGATGGGCCATGCAAGTTCCACAGCGGAGGCAAGAAACTGGCTACACATACCACACACCAGTGCACCTAGACAAAGAAGATGGCAGAAATTGCTGGCGCGCCGGCTGCGCAGGCTCTACCACCCCTAGCCGGTGGGCCGCCAGGCGATCGCTATAACCAGCACCGAAGGGAAGATGACGATAACAACTACCCCCGCCAGGTGGGAAACTACCACATCTTCCCAACGGAGCCGAAGACCAAGCACAACAAGAGACGCCGCGAGGCGGAGGTGAACGCAATCATTCCTCCCATCCCCCAGTACCTCAACTGGTCGGAACAAGAAGTTGCATGGAGACGGAAGGACCAGCCAGCTGAGATACCTCACCCAGGCACTTACACGATGGTTTTTGGATCCTATCATTGTCTCCAAGAAGCATTCATGTAGATTCTCCCGCATCCTCGTAGATGGTGGGAGTAGCATCAACCTCCTGTACCGCAGCTTGCTAGACCAGCTCGGTATCAGCGAGTCGCAGCTAGAGCCATCAAGCACCTCCTTCCACGGAGCTGTTCCGGGCCCGTCGTAGCCCATCGAAAAGATCTGGCTGGACGTCATCTTTGGCACGGAGGATAACTTCCGCCACGAGCCCATCTAGTTTGAGGTGGTCAACCTCTACAGCGCATACCACGCAATCCTGGGGCACCCGACACTCACCAAGTTCATGGCGATACCGCACTACGCATACCTCAAGATGAAGCTACCAAGGCCAAAGGGTGTCATCACCATGGTCGGCTGCTACAAGCGGTCTATGGAGTGCGCCACGGACGGGTCCAAGATAGCAGAGGCCATGATCATCGCGGAAGAGAAGCGCATCATCATGCAAAATGTGGCATCCCTGCAGAAGGACATGCCGGCTGGTGAACCCAAGCCGGCCGGAGAAGCACAGTTCAAGTCATCCAAGGGCACGAGAAAGAGTGGTACCGACGACATCGGATGTTCAGGAAGGAGTGGTACTTATGATCAGGGCGAAATTTCTGAGAGATTTGGCCTTGACCGGTAGTACCGGCTCCGATCGGAACTACCGACGATTCCCAGAAAACGAGCTCCAGATTTTGATTGGCAAGAGAAAAAGATCTTGTGCAGAACTTGGGAAAAAGAGACACAAACTGAGAAGAAAGGACAAACCCGATCCAACAGAAAGAATAATACTCAAAAATACTACGAGCCAAACAAAACAATGTCGGTGGCCTAGGCCACTATATATGAGTATATTTGGCCTGAAACCGCGAAGATGTATCTTGGGTTCATTACCAAAACTCATCATTTAAGCTCATTTTGTCTCCTTGAGAGACCATAGAGAATGAATACATTAGTGTGTGCATAATAGGAGGAGTGTTGGTTCATATGGGGAACCACACTCCCCCTAAAACCATGCGTACACCCAAACAAGATATTCTTTGAGACCAGGGTATGTGCGCAAGATACTCAAGCCACGTTGCTCGAATCAATGATATTTAGTTCATGCCTCAACTCCCGGAACCTTGCTTCATCAAGTGGCTTCGTGAAAAGATCCGCAAGATTGGCCTTGGTAGGAACATACTCCAAAGAAATGTCTCCTCTAGCAACATGATCCCGAATGAAATGATGAAGAATCTCAATGTGCTTGGTCTTGTTGTGTTGAACCGGGTTGTGAGCAATAGCAATAGCACTTTCGTTGTCACACAGAAGTGGCACCTTGACGAAAGAGAGTCCAAGATCCTTCAAGGTTTGCTTCATCCATAGCAATTGAGCACAACAAATCGCGGCGGAGATGTACTCAGCTTCGACAGTGGAGAAAGACACGCAATTTTGCTTCTTCGAGGACCAACCCACCAAAGACCTCCCAAGAAATTGACAAGCACCGAAGGTAGACTTCCTCTCCATTTTGTCTCCTGCCCAATCCGAATCCGTGTAACCAATGAGGTCAAAGCTAGCCCCCTTTGGGTACCACAACCCAAAGTTAGGGGTATGAACCAAATATCGTAAGATTATCTTGACCACCACCATGTGACTTGCCTTTAGCGCGGCTTGGAATCTTGCACACATACCCACACTCAACATAATATCCGGTCAAGATGCACAAAGATAGAGTAGAGAACCAATCATCGAGCGATAAAGCTTTTGATCCACATCCTTACCCTTGGGATCAAGATCAAGATTAAACTTTGTGGGAATGGGAGTTTTGAATCCATTTACTTGATCAACGTTGAACTTCTTGAGCATATCTTGGACATATTTAGCTTGGTTGATGAAAGTCCCTTTCCTCAATTGTTTGACTCCGAAGCCAAGAAAGAATTCCAACTCCCCCATCATAGACATCTCAAAGCGGTCGGTCATGAGCTTAGCAAAATCCTCATTGAAAGCTTTGTTAGTAAACCCAAAAATAATGTCATCAACATAGATTTGGCAAATGAACAAGTTTCCTCCAACTTTCTTAGTAAAAAGAGTGGGATCAATGAGGCCTACTTCGAAACCACGGTCTAACAAAAGCTCTCTGAGGCACTCATACCATGCACGTGGGGCTTGCTTGAGACCATATAGTGCCTTATCGAGTTTGTAGACATGGTCCAGGAAGAGGGGGCCCTCAAAGCCCGGAGGTTGCTTGACATACACCAATTCTTTTAGGGGACCATTAAGAAATGCACTCTTGACATCCATTTGTTGCAACTTGAAGTTATGATGGGTAGCATAGGCAAGAAGCATGCGAATGGATTCTAGACGAGCAACAGGAGCATAAGTTTCACCATAGTCTATGCCCTCAACTTGAGAGTATCCTTGGGCAACTAACCTTGCTTTGTTGCGGATGACTATACCATTTGCATCCCTCTTGTTCTTGAAGATCCAATTGGTCCCAATCACATTTTGACAATCTTTGGGTCTCTTCACAAGAGTCCACACCTTGTTTCTCTTGAAGTTGTGGAGTTCTTCGTTCATAGCATCGAGCCAATCATCATCTTCAAGAGCTTCGAAGACCTTTTGGGGCTCAACATGAGAAATAAACGCATGATGAGGACTAAAAGAGGTTAGTTGTCTCCTAGTTGTGGAGCCCCTATTGAAATCTCCACAAACATTATCAAGGATATGGACATCTTTGATGAGCTTGGCGAGACGGTATGCTTGACGCCGAGCTTGGGTCTCAAGACGAGATTCTTGAGCAACCACTTGATCATCACCACGGTTCGAGTCCCCTCCTTGACTATATGTACAAACTTGATCACTATCTTCATCAACATCAACCGAGGGAGAGACACCATCATTTGGCGGAGAGACATTTGCTTGGCCTTGGTCATTGTCAACTTGACCTTCTTCAACTTGACCTTGAGAGTCATTGACATGAGGAGCTTCACTACCTTGGAGGGGTGGAGCTTGATCAACTTGAGGTAGACTTGATCTTGGAGAGTCATGAACATGAAGATCTTGAGAAGAGATTGGAGAATCTTGAGAAGCAATAAGTTGACCTTGAGGTGCAAGATGGTCTTGTGAGAGTGAAGGCTCCTCTTGAGTGGAGCTTGGTCCTTCTCCTTCGGCCACATGGGGATCCTCAATGGGGTGGAAGAAACCCACACCCATTCTTCTTATGGCTTGGGGAGGAATTTCATCACTTGGATCACGAACACCATCTTGCCGCACAAGAGACTCATGATCTTCATCAAACTCGACATTGCTAGATTCTTCAACCCTTCCTGTTGCTTTGTTGTAGACTCGATAGGCATGGGATTGATTTGAGTACCCAACAAAGACCCCTTCTTGAGCCCTAGATTCAAACTTTGATAAGCGGACACCTTTCTTGAGAAGGAAGCATCTACACCCAAACACCCGGAAGTACTTGACATTTGGCTTGCGACCGGTGAAAAGTTCATATGGAGTCTTGTTCTTCTTCTTGCATAGATAGAGGCGATTGGTTGCATGGCAAGCGGTTGAGATGGCTTCGGCCCAAAAGTTATATGGAGACTTGAATTCTGCCAACATGGTCCGGGCCGCATCCATCAAAGTACGGTTCTTCCTTTCGGCAACACCATTTTGTTGAGGGGTATAGGGAGTAGAGTATTGATGTTTGATCCCCTCATCACTAAGAAACTCATCCAATGTGTAGTTCTTGAACTCGGTGCCATTGTCGTTTCTAATGGTGAGGATGGTGGAATTGAGTTTCCGTTGCACTTGATTGGCAAAGTCGATGACGGTTTGTTGAGTCTCACTCTTGAACTTGAAGAAGTAGACCCAAGTGTATCGTGAAAAATCGTCAACAATTACCAAACAATACTTCTTCCCACCAAGACTATCATGAGAGGGAGGCCCAAAGAGATCCATGTGAAGAAGCTCCAAGCACCGTTCGGTGGTGATTTGATTAAGAATCTTGTGAGGCTTCTCATGCATCTTCCCTTCTATACAAGCCCTGCACACACGATCTTTGGCAAAGGAAATGTCTTTTAGTCCAAGGACGTGGCCCCCCGTGTAGAGACTTTGCAAAGCCTTCATGTTAACATGGGCTAGGCGGCGATGCCACAACCAGCCCACGTCGGCTTTCGCATAGAGACATATAGCATGTGTAGATGGCTTTCCGGAGAAATCCACTACATATAAGTCATGCTCTACGTATCCAACGAAAGCCACCATGAGAGACTTGATCCACATGAGGACCACAAAGTGCTCATTAAAGAAAGATGAAAGACCCATGGTACCAAGAGCATGAACGGAAAGGAGATTGTAGCCAAGGGTTTTGACAAGCATGACATTCACCAAGGATACATCCGGGGTTACTACCACCTTACCAAAACCCAATACCTGAGAGCTTGTTTTATCATCATAGGAGACTATATTATTGGCAAAATTTGGCCTAATCTCCGACATGATAGACTTGCTTCCGGTCATATGGCTTGTAGATCCACTATCAAGCACCCATTTTTCACCTCTAGAAGCAAAGTCCTACAAGAAAATCAAGCTTTGGATTTAGGTACCCATTTTGCAATGGGTCCCCTTTTGTTAGTCACAAGGGTCTTAGGTACCCAAATGTTCCAATGATAATCATGAGTGTAAGATGTACCAATGTACTTAGCATAAACATGACCATCAAAAGATTTGCAAAGAATGTAGGAAGGATTATTCTTCCCGGCAAAGTTATCACTTTGCACAATGGTAGAATCACGAGAGGATACTAGAGCAAGGCTCTTGCTCTTCTTCCTTTTCTTTTTTCCTTCTCTTGTTCTTCCTCTTGATGGTAGCTTGCCCTTTTGCATGTTGATCTTTCAATGTCTTGTTATCCTCAATAAGATTCTCATACTTGCAACAAGGGTTAGACGAACAAGACAAATGCACAATAGGCGTAGCGGAAGACTTTGAATGTTCATTATTTAATTGCGTTTGAAGTTGCTCATGAGCCTCAAAGATACTTGAGAATTTACTCTCCAAGGCATGATGTTCCTCCTTGAGTTTCTCGAAATCCTTGAGGCATTCATAACCAACACCAAACTCAACCTTTTCATTTTTAAGGACATTCAATGAAGCAATAGCATGATCTCGTTCTTTAACAAGTTGCGATATGAAGGCAATATGGTCATCAACAAGTTTAGCCACACTTTCCTCAAGAGTTATTCTAATGTTATGTTCATCTTCAAGGGATTGAGATAGAGAGGCAATCTCATCGGCGGCCTCTCTGTCATTTTTACCTAACATGTCAATAATTTCTTCTTTCTCATCTAGCATTTCCCTAGCATGGTCAAGTTGGTTTACAAGTGTTTCAAAGCACATTCTAGTATCGTCATCTAGATGCTTCATGGATTCACACATGCTTACCATCTCTTTCTTAACCTCTAAACCCTCTAGATCATGCAAGGGAAGTTCATTTGGGGAGGACTTGGAAGAGGGAGTTACCTCGGTGGCCTTAGCCATGAGACACTTTTGGTTGTAGTTGGTGATGTTCTCATTTGGAGAGTCGAAGAGAGACACTCGTGGAGTAGATGAAGTAGCAATAGCAGCAACCCCCATGATCTCTCCACCTTGACCTTCATTCTCAACATCATCATCATCAACCGAGAAGTACTCTTCATGGACCACCATCGCCCTTTCCTTGTTAGGAAGGTTCTTGTTCAAGGGATGAGGAGGTCTTGGCTTGCTCTTGCGAATGAGGAGGCCTCCATTGTCTTCTCTATTCTCGAAGGGGCATTGAGCTACAAAGTGACTCTTGTCATTGCAGTTGTAGCAAGATCTAGCCTTTGGAACCTTCATGGTTGAGTTGAATCTTGGGTTGTCCCTTGACCTTGACTTCATGCCCGGTTTGTTCCAAAACGCCCTTGATGCTAGAGCCAAGTGCTCATTGAAAGCATATTTGATGTCCTCTTGAGACCACTCACTTGAGTTGTCGTCTTCATCAACTTCCACCACTTGAGCTTTCAAGGCAAGGTTCAGCTTTTGAGACCCATAAGCACGAGCACGAGCTGACTCCGCATTATTCTTGGCAATGGTCATGGCAATAACTTCACTCAGCACCTCTTGAGAGGACATGGTATGGTAGTTACTTCTCCCCTTGATAGAGTTGAGTTTTTGTTCCTCAAAGGGAAGAAGAGCTTGAAAAAACTTCCTCTTCATGAACTTGTCGTCAACATAGGTAGCTCCGAGGTCCCTCATGGTACAACAACGAACCTTGAGCCGACGATACATGTCTTCGGGTGTCTCATCATCTTGCATTGCAAAGCCATCGGACTCATTGTTGACTTCATCAAACTTGGAGCTTTGAATGCTCGCATTTCCAATATACAACTCGGTGAGATGATCCCAAGCTTCTTTGGAGGTGGAGAATTGTCGAATGTGAGCAAAGTCCTTGGGGGTCAATGCCTTTTGAATCATACCCAAAGCAGTGGTATTGAGTTGCTTGTCCACGACCTTGGCACGAGTCAGCTTCTTAGCATCATATGGAGAGAAGCCTTCCTCCACAATCCTCATCAATTCAATAGAAGAGCTAGAGATATGATATTGCATTAGATATTGCTAATTGGTGAAGTTAGAAGTATCTAGTATGGGAGGTTCTCCTTGAGGTATGATGTGCGGCATGAGAATGGGAGGGTCTGGTGTGTACTTGAACGGTGGTGGTACCACCGAGTAATCCTTTTCCCTATCTCCCTCTTTGGAGGAGGAGTCACCTATCCCCTCGGTGCTCTCGCTTGGGGGCTTGGTGGTTTGAGCCACAAAGCCTAAGCCCAAGTGTTTTGGGGCTGCCGCGGGAATCACCCCGGGGGCAACCACTTGCACGGGAGCGGAGGGGGCTTCGGTGGCAAGAGATGCATCATGAGGGGTTTCTAGCATGGGGTAGGCTTAAGGGATTGCAAAAGGGTCATCATTTCCTCAAACTTGGTCATCATGTATGTCTCCAATCGATTGAGGTCATCCATGGAGGCCAAGTTCTTGGTGGCTACACCCACACTTCCCTCTTCATCGGCCATTGTCTCTTAGGCGGTTAAGCCCGAAGAAAGAGCCGAGGCTCTGATACCAATTGAAAGGCCCAACTTAGGTCGACTAGAGGGGGGGGGGGTGAATAGGAGACTACCAATTTTAATCTTTTATCGCACTTTTAAGGCTTAGCACAAAGTAAGATTCACTAGAGATGCAACTACGTGAAAGACCAAAAAGATAAGTAACACAATAAGTGAACGAGAGAGTAAATGCAAGAAGTAAAGGAGTGGAGCGAAAGAACCGGCGAGGGGACATGGAGATGTAATTCCCGTAGTTCACTTCCAAGGAAGCTACATCTACATTGGAGAGGTGTCGGTGCCACACAAGGTCACCCGAGCGCCACAAAGGCCTCACCTTCTTCTCCGGTGAGCACCACCACAAAGGTGGCCTCACAATCCACTAACCGGTGACCTTGAAGGCGCCAACCGAAAACCTTTACAACGAGGTTGAGGGGAGGCTTCACAACTCAATTGAAGGCCCTCAACGACACCACGGAGCTTCACAACAAATGCCCCAGCTCCGAGGATTCCCTACACCGTCTAGGGTTCCAAGAACCCAAGAGAAACAAAATCCACGAATGATGAGTGGGGGAAATCAAGATTCCTTTGGTGGAGGTGTAGATCTAGGTCACCTCTCCCAATCCTCAAAAGATCAAGAGATTTGAGTGGGTGGGGAGAGAGATCTAGGCAAGTCAAGCTCTTGTGAAAATGGTGGAGAGAGAAACCGAAGAGATGAGGTGGGAGGAGGAAGAAGGGGCCTTAAATAGTCCACCTTCAAACAGGCAGATTCTGCCCAGCCCCGACACCATCGGTACTATCGGTGGCAGACCGGTAGTACCGGTGGGCGAGCCACCAATGGTCCAGCAAAGGCCACGCAACAGTCAGAAAGACCTGTCAGTGGACCCATAGGGCTGGCCGGAAGTACCGGTCCCAGTTCTGCCCCTATTTCCGACAAATAGACAGTGCGAGGCAGAAGGTCATCTGACCCGCACTGCCTAGCGTCGGAAATGGGTCCGGAACTGGACCCGGAACTACCGGTGACCGAGGATGGCCGGTACTACCGGTCAGGAATGGTGGTACTACCGCTCAGGGGGCCAGATGCTGGTCGGGCCGGTATAGTTCCGACAAATAGGCAAAGATAGACAGACGTCTTACTGAACCAAAAATTGCCTCGTCGGAATTAGGACCGGAACTTCAGCCAGAAGTTCTGCCCGAATAGCCCTGCGAAAACCCCTTGGGCGGTACTACCGGTCAGGGCAGAAAACCCACCAACTCTATAGGAAACACTTTCTCACACGAAAACTAGGATGGTTGTGGAGGTGCATATATGGTCTGTGCATGAAATGTTGATTTCCCACAACCTTCCTAGATGGACTCCCTCTTGATAGTACGGTAGCCTAAAATATAATGCAAGAGAAAGTGAAAGTAAGCGCTATCGACTACAAGCTCTTCCTCGAGAAAAGTCCATCCACAAGCATGACCGAAGATAATCCCTGAAACTTGGACAGACGGTTAAACCACAAAAGTAGTTGTCATCAACACCAAAAACATAAGGAGAAAATAATCCTTTCACCTAGGTCTTGTTTCTAAGCATTGAAACACCGTTTGCAACTAGATCTGTTACATGTTTGCTTGCTTCCATCTTTATTTCAGATTGCCTTTAGTCTCTCCCTACCTGTCAAGCTCTTTTTTGGTACCGTTACCACTTATAATTATCCATACCACTTGTATTTCACTATCTCTTCGCTGAACTAGTGCACCTATACACCTGACAAGTGTATTGGGTGTGTTGGGGACACAAGAGACTTCTTGTATCTTGATTGCAGGGTTGCTTGAGAGGGGATACCTTTGACCACTTCCTCCCCGAGTTCGATAAACCTTGGGTGATCCACTTAAGGGAAACTTGCTGCTGTTCTACAAACCTCTGCACTTGGAGGCCCAACACTGTCTACAAGAATAGAAGCGTGCGTAGACATCAAGCTATTTTCTGGCGTTGTTGCCGGGGAGGTAAGGTAAAAGGTACTCACATCCTTCGGTGTGAGTGCTCGAAGTTATTTCCTTTAGATTCTTCAATTTTGTCTTTTTGTTTCTTGTTTTCACTAGTTAGGATTAATAGAAAACAACAAAAAATTTAGAGAGCTTTATAGTATTTATCTTGAGTTAGGACATGAAGTGTTTGAAGAGAAAATTAAAAAACCTATGGAACTTTATTTGCGTGCTAATAGCAATGTTATTAGTATGAATTCTTTGAACACTATTAGTGCAAATGCTATGGAAAAGTCTAAGCTTGGGGAAGCTGGTTTTGATGAGCATGATATTTTTAGTCCCCTAAGCACGGAGGAGAAAATTTACTTTGATGATACTATTCCTCCAATATATGATGATTACAATGATGAATATGATATTTTCACTCCACCTACTATTGAGGAGAAAATTAATTATGATTACAATATGCCTCCTATACTTGATGATTATGGTGATGAGAATAATAATGATAGCTATTTTGTTGAATTTGCTCCCACTATAATTAATAAGAATGACTATGTTTATGTGGAGAGTATTAATTCTTTTATGCATGTGGCTCATGATAAGAATGTTTTATGTGATAGTTATATTGTTAATTTTATTCATGATGCTACTGAAAATTATTATGAGAGAGGAAAATATGGTTGTAGAAGTTTTCATGGTACTGAAACACCTCTCTATGTGCTGAAAGTTTTGAAGTTACTCTTGTTTTATCTTCCGATGCATGTCTCTTTGTTATTTGTGAATTTATTTGCATACAAGATTCCTATGCATAGGAAGTGGGTTAGACTTAAATGTGTTTTGAATTTGCTTCTTGATGCTCTCTTTTACTTCAATTCATATTTTTTATGTGAGCATCTTCTCAAACTATCATGCCTAACTTAAAGGCGTTAAAGAAAAGTACTTATTGGGAGATAACCCAAAAGTTTTAGTTGAGTCTTGGAAGTTATTGCTTCAGTAATAACCTCTCCTTATATTTTTTTGTGTGATTTTTGTGCCAAGAGTAACCTCTAATGAGAGAGAAGTAATGCTTGGGAAAGTTGTTGTCCCGAAACAGATTTTTGTGCTTTGCTGTAAAAATTCGTGAAAAATCTCTGTACGTCAGTTTGAGCTGTAATGTTTTGTGATTCTGCCCCAGGTTGTTATCTAACTTTTGTTAGTTCAACACTTTTCGATTTGAGCAACATAAGGTCTTCAAAAAAATTGTTTTTACCTGCTGGTCTGTTTTGATAGATTTCTGCCATTATTTGCATTTGCCTCTTAATTTCTTTCTCTTTGAGTTCTCTTTGATCATTTGAACTTTTTAAAGGAAGTGCTACAGTAGCTTTTGTTTTAATGGAAGTTTCATTTGTGTTGGAACTGAACCAAAAGACTTATTATCTTGAGTACACTAATGTTGCTAATGAAGATTGTGTGAAGTTTTGTATGAAGGAAAATTTTAAGTGTAGGGAAGAGTAATGTGATAAGATGAAGAATGGAAAAAATCACACGCTTGGGGATGCCACCCGTGTCACCCCAAGAAATATCCAAGAAGTACAAGCGTCAAAGCTTGGGGATGCCCAAGGCATCCCCTTCTTCATCAATAAAAATCTCAGGTTTCTTCCAAACACTTCATTTTTATTATTTCATGCACAGTTGTGTTGTTCTTAGAGCGTCTTCGTTTTTTGTTTTTGTTTTTTGTTTGCTTGGTTTTCTTAGTTTGCTTGAATAAATTGGTTGGACCCCCTCTTTCATAGATTAGTTTTCAAATAAGATTGGTTTGGAAAAGAGTAGGAAAAGTTCATGCTTAAGTGGTAAAAGGAGATCGTTTTTGACTGTGGCCTATGCTTTGTCATGTCATGCTTGATATTGTTTTGGCTTTATGCTTAGTGATTATTGCTGTAGCATGACATGTTATAAACAATTGAGATTGCTTAATGTGCCTTGAAAGAATCATTCGTTGTTTTAGCATATTAAAGCATAGTATTGTGGTATTCTCCTTTGATGCTTTATTTGGGTTGACTTAGCGCATGCTCACACCATGTTAAGACTATCCCAAGTCACCATAGCCTCTATGATCCTTTAGTTTTCGACTTGTAATATCACTTTATGCTTTAATTAATGATGTTTTGTCGCTTTTGATTATGGTCATTATTGCTCTCTTAGTTGCTCGCTCCCAGTCTTTTGCTAGCCTCCATAACCAAGTATGAGTTCCACTCATGCATCCAACTCCAAATAAAACCAAGTTATTCCAAAGAGTCCACCATACCTACCTATTAGCATTTGCTATTCCAAGTATATTCATGTTTTTATCTACCTTCCGAATTAAACTTGTTATGTGAAAATTAGTGATTAAAGCTCTCACGAACTTGATGGCACACTTTACTTTTCTTGCCCCTAATAAAGTTGAACCATTGTGTAATTTATGTTGTATATACTTGCACTTATACGTTGGGAATTAGGAGAACCATGCTATCATGGGGAACACTTTCAACATTGCAATTGTACATTGTACCCAGTTGATATCATGCTATTTTGTTTATGGATGTTGTCGGTGTGAAATGAAAGGGGAGCTTGTAAGTCCATGGAGTTATGTATGTGTGTTAGAGAAATGCCTGGGCGACTAGTCTAATCCATGCCTAATCATGGTGGAAACCTGCAGCGTAACCATAATGAACAATCTATGAAGCATTCTTCTTATAAAAAAAGAGATAGAGATTGAGAAAAAAGAAAAAAAGATGAGAAAAGTGGAGAGAGATAAAAAAGCACCATTTTCCCATGGTAAATAAGAAGATTGTTGAGATGCTTATTGTCTGCTTGCCTTGTCATTTTGATATGGGGATTCTTCCGTATCATCGGGCAAGGGGTACCCCGTTGGCGGTTCTCTATGATACACATGTACTTACTATGACAAGAACTTACCGGTAACTAAACTTGAGTAGCATGAGGAGCGACCCTCGTATTCAAGGGACATGAGATTGCCAACTTATACTTTGTCAAGCATATACTCCATAGTTTGTTCACTTTAACCTTAATCACTTCAAGATGCTTATGATAGGGGCAATGAGAGCTGAAAGCTAATAAGTATCATAATTTTTGGAAGCTCTTTATGATACTTGAATCCCTACTTCCTTCTATGAAGGCCTTTCTTTTACTTTTATGTTGAGTCTCCATCTTCTATCCTTATACACCTATTGAGAGAGCATAGTGGCCATTCTTAGTTTAATGTGCATTGTCCCAAAACTTTTTGATTGATGCATAACTTTGATATTGCTTGTTCTTAAACTATTTGTATCTAGTCACCCTTATGAACTTTGAAGGTGTCCTATGCATTTATGTTTTGCTACTCTATGAGGGACAAGTCGAATACAATTCTCATTATGCTTTCTTTATGTGGAACAAGCAAACGTCTTGCAAAGCATTGTTATTCATGAATCTTTTGTTTGTGCCTTTTCATGTTACAACATAGTTGCTATGTCTTATTGTTAGAACTATACCTTTCATGCTATGTTGAAGTACTATGATCCCAGCTATCAATGTTTTACAAATACTTTGATCAAGTTTATGATGGTGCATGTCACCTCAAAAATTATTATTTCTTTTTATCACTTACCTACTCGAGGACGAGCAGGAGTTAAGCTTGGGGATGTTGATATGTTGCTAACGTATCTATAATTTTTGATGTTCCATGCTTGTTTTATATCTACTTTCTTATATTTTGTCCACACTTTGGAGTATTTTTGTACACTTTCTTGGACTAACCTATTAACAAGATGCCACAGTGCCAGCTACGTATTTTATGCTATCTTTGGTTCTAGGAAAGTCAGAAAATGAATATTCTCGGAATTAGACGGGACAAAAGCCAAAGTTAATATTTCACCGAGGGGGACACGGAGCCAGAAGACGAGACGGAGAGGGGCCAGAGGCCAGCCACACCACCTGGCCGCATGGTCAGGCCTGGCCCACGCCAGGGGGTGGTGTGGCCGCCTAGGGAACACCCTCGGCCTCCCCTTTCGCCTATAAGATGCCTCCGATGTAGAAACCCTAAAAAATGCAGCCTCCAGCCACGAAAAAATCCACAGTGCCACCACCACCGAAGGGGAGATTCGGGGGACAGAAAGTCTCTATTCCGGCACCCTGCCGGGACGGGAAGTGCCCCCGGAGCCATCTCCATCGATCTCCACCGCCATCTTCATCGCCGTTGCTGATTCCCATGATGAGGAGGGAGTAGTTCTCTCTCGAGGCTAAGGGTTCTACTGGTAGCTATGTGTTCATCTCTCTCTCTATGCGTGATTATATTGTGATCATGAGCTTTGTAATCAAGTAGATCTACCTTGCTACTCAAGTGCTTTAATAGATCTCTGCTCTCCCCATGTGTGTGAAAGTGATAGCGTGCACACCATGGTGGCACTTAGGCTAGATATTACAAATACTTGTTATGAGTTATATTTGGAGTTGGATGTCTCTATGAAATTGTGGTCTTTTCTGGCACCGTTACCACTTATAATTATCCATACCACTTGTATTTTACTATCTCTTCGCCGAACTAATGCACCTATACACCTGACAAGTGTATTGGGTGTGTTGGGGACACAAGAGACTTCTTGTATCTTGATTGCAGGGTTGCTTGAGAGGGGATACCTTTGACCACTTACTCCCTGAGTTCGATAAACCTTGGGTGATCCACTTAAGGGAAATTTGCTACTGTTCTACAAACCTCTGCACTTGGAGGCCCAACACTATCTACAAGAATAGAAGCGTGCGTAGACATCAGCCGGCTAGGCAAAAAAACACTCCCACTGTACCAACTCATGAAGATGACGGTCAAGTCCATCTAGACATCATAGGCGGATGAAACCTTCCACGACCTCAAGCACATGCTCACCTCACCACCTATACTGGCAGCACCAGCGGCAAATGAGCCCATGTTGATGTACATCGCATCAACCAACCGGGTCGTCAGTTTGGTGCTGGTGGTGGAAAGGCCGGAAGAAGGAAAGGTGCACTGGTGCAATGACCGGTGTACTACCTGAGTGAGGTACTCTCGCTCTCGAAGCAAAATTACCCTCATTACCAGAAGCTAGTGTACGGCGTGTACATGGCCTCCAAGAAGTTGAAGCACTACTTCCAAGAGCATTCCATCTGGGTGGTGGCGCTAGCGCCACTTTCGGAGATCATTGGCAATAGAGATGCCATAGGCCGGGTGCGAAATGGGCCATAGAGCTCACCGCCCACAACATACAATACGAGCCAAGAACGGCGATCAAGTCTCAGGCCTTGGCAGATTTCCTTATTGATTGGGCAGAGACGCAATACCTGCCGCCTTGCCCTGACTCCACGCATTAGAAGCTGCATTTCGATGGCTCCAAGATGTATGGAGGGCTCGGAGCCGGGGTGGTCATCACCTCTCCCAAAGGAGACCGGCTGGAATACATGCTCCAGATCCACTTCCACGCATCCAACAACGTCGTTGAATACGAGGCGCTCGTCCATGGCCTCAAGATGGAAAAAGAAATCGGCATCCAGCGCATTCTATGCTTCGTCGACTCGGATCTGGTGGTGCAGCAAGTGTCGAGCGATTGGAATGCCAGGGACGCAAACATGGATTTATACCGCTTCTTCGTATAACAGATGTGTGCCTGTTTTGAAGGGTGCGAGTTTCACCATGTCCCTAGAGTAAACAAACGGCCGCGAACACGCTCGCCCGCATCAGGTCAACAAGACAGGCAATTCCACCTAGATTCTCCCTCAAGCACCTGCGCAAGCCGTCGATTATTCCGTCTCCGGAATCCGACTGCATCATGCTGGACACAGACCCGGGGACTGCCACCTCCAAGACCTCCGCAACGGCTTTACTGCACCTGGGGACTGCCGGCTCCAAGACCTCCGTGATGGCTTCACCACACCTGGGGACTGCTTCACCGCACCCGGGGACTGCTTCACCGCACCCGGGGACTGCCGCGTCAAGCCTAGAGGCTGACGGCTCCACTACTCCACCCGGTCAGCCTCCAGACGAGCCCAACCCGGCTATCCACGCAGAAGTAAATCTGCTCATGCAGGCAGTATGTGCCATCCGGGAAACCCCAACATGGGCCAAGCTGTTCATGGATTTCCTAGCCAGAGGAGAGCTGCCCTAAGAGGAGGTAGAGGCAAGGCAAGTGAAGCGCAGAGCCAGAACATACACTATCATCAACAACGAGCTCTACAAGCGCAGCATTGGGGGCATTTATCATCGGTGTGTGAGCCAGGAGGAGGGGATCCGGCTGCTAGTTGACATTCACCAGGGCGAATGCGGACACCACACTTCATCACGAGCCATAGTGGCAAAGGCATTTCGTCATGGGTTCTACTGGCCCATGTTGCTCGAAGATGCTGAGCAAATAGTCAAGGCATGCAACGGTTGCCAGCGGTTCAGCCAGTAGAAGCACACTCCATCTGCGGCACTCAAGACGATTCCCATCACTTGGCCCTTTGCTGTCTGGGGGTTGGGCATGGTCGGCCCTTTCAAAACTGCTCGATCCAGCATGACGCACCTGCTGGTAGCAGTGGACAAATTCACCAAGTGGATCGAGGCAAAGCCAATAAAGAAGCTAGATGGACCAACAGTGGTCAAGTTCTTCACGGACATAATCACACGCTTTGGCTACCCCAACAGCATCATAACAGACAACGACAAAAATTTCGCCAAGGGTGCTTTTGCACGCTTTTGTGGAGACAAGGGCATCCGCCTGGACCTTGCATCTGTGGCACACTCCCAGTCCAATGAGAAGTGTGAGCGAGCAAATGGCCTAGTCCTAGCCAGAATCAAGCCCCGGCTGATCGAGCCACTGATGTGATCCCCCAGCTGCTGGATTGAGGAGCTACTGGCTGTGCTTTGGACCCTTCGCACCACACAAAACAGGTCCACCGGCTACACCCCTTTCTTCCTCGTCTACGGGGAGGAGGCGGTCTTGCCAAGGTACATCGAGTTCGATGCACCTCGCAAGTTGCTGTACTCAGAGCAGCAAGCCAAGGAAGCACGTGAGGACAATGTCGATATCCTTGAAGAAGCACGCGAGCTGGCCTTGTCCAGATCCGCCGTCTACCAGCAGAACTTACGCCGTTACCACTCTAGCCGGATCTGCAGCGTTTCGTTCCGCGAGGGTGATCTGGTACTAAGGCTGGTATAGGACACCAAGGGGAGGCACAAGTTATCTCCACCTTGGGAGGGCCCATTCATCATCAGCCGGGCACTACAGAACAACTCATACTATCTCATCGACACCCGCCAGCCGGAAAAGACCAGGATGGACCGTTCAAGCGAACAAACTGAGTGCCTATGGAACGCGAGCCTGCTTTGCCCCTTTTACACTTGAACAAGAAGTGTATGAATCTTACCTTTATGTAATGATCAAGCATGGGAGCCTCGACACAGTCTCAGGGACTCCACAATAAATTAGCAAGTCATGTTGCACAATTTTGGTTTTCCGGCTACATTATTCTAACCCCGGAGCTAGCGATCCGTCTTGAGGACTTGCCGGTTGGCCCAGACGGCCGCGCAATCCACATGACAAAGTACTGTACGCGGCTCCTAGGGCTTCCTCTTCGGTTCCGGCTGCAGACCGCAAGCCGGCTGACAGATCCGGCAAGAGCAGAATGCTCAAAGACCCTTACACGAAAAAGCTATGAGGAAAACAAAAACGTCTGGACGTTCCGATTGCGCTCGCTCGCCCAAGGCTAATGACCCAAACCCGAAGTATCGTGCAGTACGCCTACTAAGCTACCCTTTCGACTCTGGCTCGAAGCCGGCAAGGGCACATCATCAAATTGGCCAATACTCACTGAGAAAAGGGCAAAGTCATTGGCTTCATGCGAAACAGAAAAATTTCAAGACTAGTGAATCTCAGATTACAATTCAACTTGCATCTGTTTAACCAGGCAAACAACTTGTTTGTTTTTTCATCTTTGCATGAGCCAAAGCTCCACGACGAACACCCAAGCCGGAGGCTAATAGCTTCTAGGTGGCAGTAGAGCAGGTCAAGGAGATTCGACCTAGCTGTATTCTACAGCCGGCTCGATCCTCGGGGACTACACCATGTGGGTGCGCTTGCGCGCACCCACACAGAAACTTGCAAACAGACAATAACATAAAGGAGCCTCGACCCAGCTATATTCTCCAGCCGGCCCGAACCTCGGGAACTACACCCTGTGGGTGCGCTCGCGCGCCCCCACACAGAAACCTGCAAACAGACAACAATATAGAGGAGCTTCGACCCGGTTGTATTCTCTAGCTGGCCTGAACCTCGGGGACTACACCCTGTGGGTGCGCTCGCACGCCCCCACATAGAAACAAGCATGCAACAAATGCGAAACATAAAGTGCAAATGAGAAGCACAAGCAAATATACAAAGGGAGGCAATGCTCCCACCAGAGTTCAATAACAGAATAGAGACGATTGTTCACCAACGCAAAAACACAAGTTTTTCATCTACAAACACTCCTGGCATACCGGGGATCAAGCTGACTGGTTGGCAGAAGGGCCGGAGACATTAGCTGGGGCTTGGCTGCTGGAGGCAATGTTGGCCGAGGCGGTCTGGGGTGCAACCGGGGCCTCAGTACGTGGCGCATCCGGGCTATGGTGATACAGCTCCATGCCAGCCGGGTCACTGAAGTCTCGGTCTAGTGCGACGAAGCTCCCAATCTTCATGCCATAGGAGCGGATGTCAGGAACCTCGGCATGAAGCTGGTCATAGCTGGTCCCTTGGTGAAATCCGCGAGAAAGGCTCCGCAGATCCACATCCGGGTACCAGGACTTTAGCAATGCCAGTACCATCTCCGCGCCGCCACGAGCCGCCCACTCTCGAGCCATGTTCATGAGGTCCGGAGCGCCCCAAAGCCGCTCGGCCAAAGCGTCCATGGTGGCTGGCTGGACGGTGTTAGGCCAGACATAGTCGTAGACCTCGAGAGCAGCGGCACGAAGCCGGTTCGCCTCCTCGCTGACAACCGCCACCAGCTTCCCTGGGTGGAGATCCCGCTCCGGATCCATCTCGGGGATGCGATCCAGCGCCTAATCAGTCGCCTCAGGATACTGAGCTGCACCTGGGAAAAGGAACAATAATCAATGTTGGCCACAGAAGGTAAAACTGCAATACTGGCCTGGATTGAGAACACTTATTGACGACAATCTCAGCGATCTAGCAAAGCTCCCCCAGCGTCACCGTCTCCTTGGCCTGGGAGGCCTTGAGAGCATCTGCCTGGGTGGCTTGGATCTGCTCAAGGTTCTTTAGCACCTCGGCCCGGATCTCCGCCACCTTCTTGGCTTGGCCAGCCTTGACCTCCATCTGCTGCTGATTCGCAACCAGCTGGGCGATCTGGTCCTGGCGAGCCCTATTGGACTCCTCCGGCTGGGCCACCTCCCCCGTTAGCCGGGCCACCTCGCGGTCCCGGTCCGCCAGCAGAGCTGCAGGAGGGTAACCAATATTCAACAAGAAGCTCAAGAAATCGCACAATCAGGAAGACACGACAGGGCAAGAAATCTTACGACCCAGGTCTCGTGAGGTCTTGGTGGCCTCGACAAGATCCCTCTGTGTAAAAGAGAGAAGCAAGAACCAAAAGAACCGGCTGCGGCGCGAGACAGTGAAAAAACATCAAAATCGGCAAAAGGACACATACTTCGATGGAGGCCCCTAGCGCCTTGGCCTGGCCAAGCCCTAGCTCTAGCGCCTCCACCAGCTGGCGGGCCTGGCCGATAGCCAGGGGCACTGCCCCCGACAGCTGTGCCAAGGCAGCGTCCAGCGGCGGTGCAGCCCAAGTCGGCGTCCAGCCGGTGACCTGAAGGTCATCATCACTCCCTGGGGCCGCAGAGGGCCCACCCGCCGGTTGGGCAGGGACCTCTGGCGGTGGCACCTCCACCGGCTCCTCTACCCGATAGGCGCCAGAGTCAGCGCCCAACATCGGGCCAGAGGGAGGCGCCGCCGCACCACTACGCCCAGGCAGGAGAGCCTCGGCAAGACGGGAGACGACGCCGGCCCGGTGCAGCGTCACGTGCGCAGCCGGTGGCACCACCTCCGGCGCGTTCGCACCAGCCACAGCCGGCGCGGTAGGAGCAGCCTTGGGCGTCGCTGCCGGCGCACCTCCGTCCCTGGCAGGCAGAGGGGCGTACGCGGTGGCGATGGTTGCGGAGCCAGGCAAAGCCATCGCCTCATTGTAGGAAAGACAAGGGCGAACTAAGCAAGTGCGAGCCCATCAATACAAGTATATAAGGAGTAAAGGAACACCTACCCGGTGATGCTCGGCACGGTGTCCGTGGCTCTAGGGCGGCGGCTCTTCTTGGCGGCACCCCCAGTCGGCACGGTGCTGGTCGAGGCGGCGCGCTTCCACCTGGCCTTGGGCGCGGCGGCCTCGGCCAGGTCCACATCCTCGCCATGCGCGGCTGTTCCAACACAAGCAAAATATCAAGTTCATGGCTAGAACGCAGCAGGAGCAAGGCAGGCAAGGACAAGGAAAAAACTCTCACCAGTGGGAACTCGCAGCCCTCGTTGGCCCGCATGGGGAACCGCTCCGGCTCCACTGGCAGAGCCTTTGCGGGCTTGTGGTCCGCAGCGAAGTTGAGGAGCTCATTATCCCCCATGTCGTCCTCCGATAGCTGCGCCGTAAATAGCTACTCAACAAGGGAAGATAAGAGGCACGAAACAGGAACCCCTCGGGAAAATCCACCCGAAAAAGAGGAGGAAAGACCTACCTTCGGCGGAAGCCGGCTATGGTGGTATGGATGGCAGGAGAACTCCTAGTCCTCCTCTAGCACCTCCTTCAAGATGGTGGCGAGCCACTCGCGGAGAGCAGCATACGGCACGTCCAGCCGGGATACCCGGGTGGGATCCGGATGGCTGGAGAGGTGGCACATCTTGTGCGACCGGTGCTGCAGCGGGAGCACGCGACTCGCCATCCAGGACAGTAGAATGTCCTGGGCAGTGAGCCGCTCCTTCTTCACAAGGACCACAGCCGGGCAGCCATCCGGTCGATGTCGCCCTAGGCGCCCAAGTGCTGGATGCTCCAGGCCTTCCGGGTGGAAGGGACATTCGCGAAGACCGGAATTTTGATCCAGTCCACCTCGGTGGTGTTGCGCACGTAGAAATACGAATGCTGCCACAACTTGATGGTGTCCGGGAGCTCCAGGCGCGGCATCGCCGCCGATGGCCGCGGGTAGATGGTGCAGCAGCCTATCTCCATCAACGGGCTGCCCTTCCCCATCACCTGAACTTTGAAGTAGAAGAACTTCAAGAAATTCATGGCATCGGGGCGGATGCCAAGATACGCCTCGTAGCAGGCCACGTGATGCGTCAGCATTGCCATGACATTGGCTCCGAGGTGGTGGAGCTGGAGGTCGAAGGAGACGAGCAGCTCCAAGACGAACCGGCTTAGCGGCAGCCCAAGGCCGCGAGTGAAGTGGGCAAGGAAGACGACGGCCTCGCCAGGATGATGGTTAGGCACCCGCTCGCCCTCCAGCATGAGGTGGTGCTTCACCAAGCGCTCCGATGGCAGGAACCTCCCCCGCCGGTACTTCCGCACCAGATCTTCAGTGACGTAAGAGCCACACCACCCGTCGGCGACATCCGGCAACATGTTGTTGGGGAAGGTAGCCATGTTGGAAGTGCGGGGGCCCGTCGTCGTGGCAAAAGAAGAGTGGCGCCGGCGACCAAGAAGCGGCAGCGCAAGCAAGCAGAAGAAGGCTAGGGTGCAAAGGAGGGCAAGGGCAATAGGCGCAGGAAGAAGAAGTGAGGAGACCCCGCTTCCTGGCATCCCTATTTATCGGAGAAAAAGAACTACGCCAGTTGTCCTCCCTCTCCGTCATGTGGCAAGCCACTACCCCACCTCCACGCGACGGTTCGAGGCAGATCTTGTGTGCCCGCGCAATATGCACAGAAGACCCCGCAGGCGTTACCGTGGGAGGCAAACCGCACCCATGATCCCCGAGAAACCGCAATGATGAAGACATGCGCGTAGTTACCAAAAACTGCAATGGCAGACCAAGGGGTCAAACTGATGCGATGTGCACCAGAAGTGGCAGGCGTGGCTGACGCGAGCAGCGATGTTAGCAATCTGGCGATCCCTCTCACGGCCGGGTGCGGCAGCTAGTCCAGAAGATCACCGCTCACACCCTGTGGGTGGGGACATCGGCATCGTAGCCGGTAAACGCCAGCTAGGAAACGGCGAAGAATCACAAGACGGTACAAGACAAAGACTACAAGACAAAAGCTACAAGACACAAGCTACAAGACAAAAGAAAAATGACAAGGCCCCTGCATCATCAATCATTTCAAATGAGCATGCAAGAACTTCTCTATGGGGCGAAGTCCTAACGCGCTCGGGGACTAGTGTCAGAGGGATGCCCCCCGGATAGGCCAAGACGGACCAACCGACCGGATCCAAGGAGCTCTGGCTATCTGGACCCAGAACAAGGAACCACAGCCGGGTGGAATCCCCCACCCGGTTGGCATCCAAGTTTCCCCAGCTGGCCCGTCTAGCTGGGTAGCCAAAAGAACCGGTTGGGAGGCCGCTCCTAGCTGGCCGCCTCGGATTCGTTGGCCATGGTATGGGGGAGATGGCTCTCCTTACTGAGCACACCTTTGACCGGACAGGCTGGCTAGCCAGGCCGGTGCTACCGGACAAGAGTGCCAAAGCTGGAGGCTGACGATGAAAGCAAGGGCTGACGAGTAAAGCTCCGGCTGACGGATAAAGCTCCGGCTGATGGATAAAGAGCCAGATGACGAGTAAAGCAAGGGCGCCAGACACTATAGCACTGTCCTTTCCTATACTGGAGGCTTGACTGGACCTGGGCCTACCGTTTGGCCCTGTCCAGCCGGCCCACTTTGTAAAGCCCAAATCCAAACAGTAAACCCTAGAACCCATCTTGTAAACTACACCTTCAACTAGTATATAAGGGGGTAGTGCTAGGGTTCTAGGTAGACAATGACAAGCTAGAAGTTCTCTAGATTGGACATGTTCAGTAGTTCCTTCTTCTTCTTCTAACAAGGACTAGCTAGGAAAACAGCTCAAGGAGCATCTGTACTGGGTATTCGCCCCTTGATACTAGATCCATGCAGGAGTAGAAGCTTTACCTCGCCAAGAGGGCTCCGAACCTGGGTACATCGCTGTGTTTGCAGTATTTGTGCCCAACCCATTGCGAGTAGCCACCGATAGCATCTTGATTGTCCCCTTTCATGCCATCCCCGATGGCATTGCCGTGTTCCACACCATGACAGAGATAGCAATATAAACTTTGAAGACATGATCGCATTTATATTATTACTATGGGTGTAAGTGTTCATCATATCATTCTCCAATGACATGGCCTTGTTATTAACAACATCCAATGTTTATGATCAGGAAACCTTGATCATATGTTAATCAACAAGCTAGTGTAATGAGAGACATCACTAGGAACCTTTTCTTTGTTTATTAAACACACATGTATTGACGTTTCTGAATAACACAATTATAGCATGAGAAATAAACATTTATCATAAACATGGAATAATATAATAACCACTTTATTATTGCCTCTCGGGCATATTACCTTTAGGAGAAAAGTTTGGCAAGCACCGGAAATGTTTCGAGGATATCGTAAGAGCACAAGAGGGTATATGTTAATGTTTGTTAATTAATATAATTTAAATATATTAAAGTAAAGAAATAGAAATTATTTTTCTTCATTTAATGGGAACTTTGAGTGGAGAGTCCACTTGAATAAATGAGAGATGAGTGGGAGTGAGTGGAGCCTCCACGCACATGATGGAGGGAGAGGTGGGGCACCCATGGTGGACGTCGGCCACCCCTTGGGTGCTTCCCCTATATTAGGCGGGGTGGGATCTCTCCTCTCGATCACACTCTAGTACAAGCATCTCTCTCCCCCTCCCATTAGCTTTCGGATTAGCATGAGTCATGGCTAAATAGTTTTCTCTGACTGATCTACTACTTCTGTTGCCCCACTGGATCAATGGTACGGGAGTCGTCTTCGAGATGTACGTGTGATCAAGCATGGAGGCACTACCGGATTGCAGCGCTCATCTACTCAATCTTTAGATCGACAAGTGATCGTCTACATCATCCACGAGATCGGATCTCGTTAATACTTCTGATCTTTGAGGGTAAGTTTTTTGGATGATCAACTACTCGTTACATGCATCTTCTAGCTTAGATCTTGGCACCTTTAGTGTTCTTACCATAGGAATTTTTGTTGTCTATGTTGCAGACCCTTCACTTGGACCTTTGAACTGCATTATCTCATAGTTACCAGGCAAGTTCAACCTTGAATAGAAGTGGAAAATTAAACCTTCCACAATTCTTGGAAGTTATATTTAGCAAATACTTTTCCAAAAGTATCACAAATGTTCCTACAAAATCAAATTGTTTTATGAATGAAATGAACCTATAGAAGGTAAATGCAAACCACAATGTGAGATGTTGTGGGAATAGATTCCTACCAAGAAAACTTAGGAGTAAAGAACTCTTGTAGTCAGTTAATCCAAGGCACCATATAAACCGTGTTGACCACAAATCTTGGAATGGGACGAGCAAGTCAAAAGTTCTTCTTTACTCCGTGTAACTTAAGATGACTAAGTTGGGTTCTATTCCTTGAGAGGAATTGTAGTGGGTGGGATCCCATAATATCCCCATTTCATGCTACAAGGTGACAATTTTAGTATCTCCAAAAGGATAGTATTTGAGCAAAAATCATTGACCAAGTTCAATGTAAAGGAAGGAATATGGAATTAGGTTGAGCTTGACAAGACTTGGAGAAACTTGATAACATGCCACACACCTAAGGAAGTGTGTTACAACAATAAGACCACGGACATTTGCGGAAAAAGTAGAGCACCTCTCAAGAGTATGTAAAACATGTCATGATACTCCCTATCCGGGGAACATATTATGAACGCAACATGGAAATGAACTTAATAAATTTCTAACAAGTTGTGAAATTGAGGGATATAGATTTTTATATTAAAAGCAATCTTTGATAAGAAACCATTTTGAAAACCAAAACAGAAATCTGGATGTTTGATCCATGGTTAAACAACCAACTATAGAACTTATTGAGTACGCTCGTACTCAAATTATCTTCTTAAACCCCTCCTAGACTGTGAGAATATCAAGATAGAGGAAAATAGTACACGTAGTGACAATGGAGAGATCTATTACAAGGAACCAGATCTTTCCGGAGGCATTGAACGAGTAGACTATGGTATAGAATATGGAGCAGACTCTAAAGACATGGAAACAAAAGAGTAGTCTTTAGAATAGTATAGATGAGTCGAGCGACATAGACTTACTTAAACAATTTGTTGAGATCTAGTGGCAGTTCATCTAGTGATGCCATTACTCCAAAGCTAGTTAGTTTGAATTTCAATATTTAAAGAAGTCCTCAATGGACCAATGAGTATTTCGAAACATTTTTACAATTTGGTTGAAAATAATGAACATGTAAAAGTTGCAGACCCACAATGTTTATGTTGTACCACTCTGAGGGTTGTGATATTTGTGAAATGGTACTTCATGAATATTATGTCTACGACTTGCACACTACAACATGCAGTGGTGTGCTGGGTCACCATGAAAGTTGGCTATTATAGATCATATCTTGTTAACTCTCGGAACCATATGGATAAAAATGTTCCAAGGTAGACATTTGTAAATGCCAAGGGTAAAGCAGGATTGTGAAGGGCAGAAACTTTTTCTTGCGATTCAATGTGCCAGTTAGAAAAATGTTTAATTATTGTTCTTTCATGTTAATGACCATCATATTGGAGTTATGGCAATTTACTATAGACCACTACACTCAACAAGAGTATGGATATGTACTTTAAGATAAAGGAGTTATGGAGCCATATTGGTAGAGCCACGTGTAAGTTGTGGGGTCAGCTAACCCCACATCTTCCTTACAGAAGATCTTTTGTTTTTAAATATTTTGGTATTGGTCTTTGGTATATAGGATGTCTCACACCACAAGTTTTTGTAGATGGCTTCACCACTTTGTGGAGGTTCAACTTGCAAACTACCAAGGTAACGCCAATAGGGGTGGATCCATAGGGTTACCAGGTATGATATACCCTTTCCCTACTACATTGGGCCACCAGTCATGGTGAACCAGCGACGATGCCATTGGACCATGTTCTATGTTGGGAATATGCCCTAGAGGGAATCATGTATGATGTAATTCCCAATGTGTTCATAAAGTTATTAAGTTGTCCTTGTATGAACATCTAATATGTATCATTAAATATGTGATTCAAGTGTGGAAGTATATATTCATGTTGTTCATACAAGATGTCCTTAGTCATTGAGGTTGTGTTGGTCACAAAACTTAGAATAATGTGAAAGTCTAACGATGACTCGGTTCCACTTATCATGGGCATGGTGATGCCATTCTGACTTACACAAATTCGGCTAAAACGTTTAGAGAGCCAGACTGACCCATATTGAGATATAACGAACAAGTCATCATTTGTATGTATCAATCAATGTAATCCTTAGACCCGAGGTTGTCGCACAATCCGAGCTGTGGATCATCAACTTAGGTTCTATCAAATGTTGTTCTATCATAGGGTAGTTATAAAGGCAGAGTTCGGGTTGGCTGAGAATCAAGATGCGTGATGTGGACAACCAAGATGGGTTTTTTCCCTTCTGATTGGAGAGATATTCTCTGGGCCCTCTCAGATGATATGATTCAAAAAGCATGGCCATGCGTGACTCGGTTAAGTGTTAACCGAGGAGATCGACTAAGACTTAGTCGGAGGAATCATATATCACACATCAAGAAGAGAGTTGAGATATTAAAGGGATGATGATAATTTGCCTATAGCTCCACAAGGTATACCATGAGGCAAATGGGACTCGGATGTAAGTCGCATTGGAAAGGCATGTCGTCATGACTCTATGGTACTTGGGAGTCGACATTTTATGCTAGGAGCCACTACCGATGGATAAATTATGAGTCGGACTCAAATCATGTCCAAGTCATCATGAGATTGTGGGGTCACACACTTAAGAGTAGGAGCCACATCCAACTAAAAGTATGTCATTCGGATTGAACCTGAACCAGACATGGACTAGGTTATTAGTGAGTTGGAATCACGGTGACTAGAATGGGCATTTAGTGGATAGGTTGTAAGTGTTATGTATCCCACCACCACTGCCTATATATAGTGGGGCACATGATGCCCAAATGGCATGGTTAAGACAATTCCATGTATTCTAGCCCCATTTATGTCTAGTCGCCGCTTGGACCTAGCAGTCCACCGTCGATGCTCCTCCTCGCACCTATGGATACTGGTAGACGTGTTGTGTGTTTGACGCTTTGACAATCGTGGGGATCGGATCGTGGTACTTCACTGCATCAACCGATGCTCTGCATCCGTAATCCCAACACCACGCATCTAGTGGTAATCTTCGTGGCCTTCTATCTCAGCTAGATCTTGGGAGTATCACGTACAGAAAAGTTTTGTTTATCTTTGCATGGACCAACAGTGGTATTAGAGCGAAAGCTTCTGGTTTTAGGCCCTTTGTAGCATCCCAAATGTCTAACATTGTAATGCTACATGATAAATAAATATTATGCTACTCTATCCTTGTCATTGTTGCATCATCATAATATCATTCTCATGTCACCATGACACATTGCATTTGAGAATCATATTACAAACTTTTATTTGGTTATTATCCTCATATTTCATCTTGTAGTTTGCATCCTATTAATACTATTTCTTATTTATATATTGTATTTGCTTCTTGATATATTGCTTGATTCCCAAGTTGAGTTGGGGCATATCTATTATAATTCCACCATCCACATTGCCACCTTATTTTGTTTCCATCCACCATCTCCACCATGTTATTATATGAGCTAATGCTTTTCCTTTGGTATTTAAATCTAGCTCGTAAATTATTGAGATGGATCCTATCTTGTTATCCTTGCTCCCATATATAGTTCGATATTGTATTCACAATATTGTTTATGGGAGCCTACTTGGTTACCTTTGCAAGCTATGTATTGTGGAATCCCTCTTTATCTCTTTCATAACTTATTAAGATTTGAGTACATTTGAAATAAGGAGGCCATATAAACCATAGTGGCTCATACACACTATACTTGGTTTTTTATTTCAAATATACCCATTTCTAAATATGCTCATGAGAGGAAGCTTAATTGGTTTTCAAACATGTTGGGATGCAAATGCTAGTGAATATGTGGTGGTGAAACCACCACATTGGTCTTCAACCAAATGCGTTTATGTGGTTTTAAATCTTATCGATGAAACCCATAAAAACCTTATGTTAAAACCCTACTAATCCTATCCTTCCATCATCCTTTTCTTGCTTTGGGTTTCCTCTTAGTTAGCTCTTGCCTATTTGAATTGTTGTCAGTTTGTTTGAAAATAATCAAACAAAGCAAATAAAAGGTAAAATATATCTATCTAAGAAGCTACCTAAGCACCTACTAATGAGGGTTTAACTCATCAATGCCCATTGTTATGGACTTAGGTTTTGGAGAAGGAGGGAGCGCTGGAGACATCTATCGGCTAGCAAACAAGCACACATGGGACTCAAAGATTTACCCAGGTTCAGGCCTCGTAGAGGTCCCTACTCCTGCTTGTCTGCTCGTGGAATTACCAAAGGAATCGACGATTACAATGGTGCGTAGATGCAATCTGGCGAAGGTTGTGGAAACTAAGGTTGCGTGTGTCCTCCTCGGCGCCCCCTCCTAGCCTTTATATAAATAGGCTAGGTCTCGCGTAGCAGGTCGAGTCGGTTACAGGTTAGGGTTTCCCCTTTGAACTTTCTATCTTTAGCTTCTTCTTGTTCTTCAAGCAATCGAGAGTCCGTAGGTTACTCGAGTTCTTCATTTGGGCCTTGGCAACACCATGGGCCTCTACTGTATTCAGGCCGTATATACCAAGCTCGAGTACCTGTAGGGTATACCCATGTCAGTAGCCCCCAAGTGTCCAGTGGAATCGCAGATTCGACTGGAGACTTTATGAATCTTTTCGAGTGCATGACTGAGTATTTTTTTCGACTGCTCTGTTTGTGTCATAGGGATTGTTGATGTACGTGCTTGATTTAACCAATGTGTCGGTATCAGTTAACTACCATAGGGTAAAACAATGCCATCTACTCGAACTCGAGTCCCCGGACCCGAATCCGGGAAAGTGCTGGTGTAATTCGACTCAAGCCGCGGAGGTCTTACAGGAGTCGAATTCCAGTATATGGGTGTGAGCACCCGACGCGTCCGTCAAGGCATGTTCATCGTACTTGTTGGCACGGATATATTTCTGGTAGTGCGCAGAAAATGCGTTGCTAGGCCTTATTCAGGTCTTATCTTCACGCTGCAAGCGCGGCATCCGAAATTTGTCATCACGGAGATGATTCGAGTGACCCAGGAGACGCAATCTGTTTGTAGGGCAATGTCATGAGGCGGTGTCGCCATAAGCTTTGAGTGTGGATGTCATAAACACACAGTATGATGTACAAATAATCATAGGGTGTGCGACCAGCGCTCCATATGGAAGTAGCCCCCGAGTGCCTGGTTGAGTCGAAGACTCAGGCAGGGACTAAAGAACTTTTGCGACTGCTGTCATCTTTTGTTTGCTTGTTTCAATTGAATTTGCTTCCAGCGCTCCCTATGGGAGTAACCCATGTCCATAATCGAATCGTGCTTCGAGTGGTTGGGTTTTCTTTGATTGTCCATGTTCCTGTAAAAAATAAGAAGAAAAATTGTAGGGTGCGCGACCAGCACTCCCTATGGGAGTAGCCCCCGAGTGTTTGGTGGAGTCGAAGACTCGAGCAAGGACTAAAGTAGTCGAAGTCTTCTGCTGCGTAATTTTGGTTGACGTCAGTGCTGATGATTCCATCACCTCATTTACCCGTGTGAGCTAGTTTGACAGGACGTGACGAGCGGTGGGTCCCATTTTCTGACTCTGATTTGACCGGGCGTGCGTAATCTTTCTTTTAACTGCACCTCCTCGATTTCCGCGCGTAATGGGAGTAGTGGGGGACGGTTCGCGCTTCAGGTCCTCCACATGTCGAGCACGATGAACGCCACGCGTCTGATAGGGTTTTTCTTAGCCGTTGGATTGCATCTTCCAGGGGGTTAAGTAGCAATGCGGCGACGGTAAATTTCACATCTGCTTCTTTTCTGCCTTTGCCTCCGTCGCCATTGCCGCTACTCCTCTGCTTCTTTGCGCTCCTTTCTTCTGCAGCGCTGGACCAGCTCCGCGTATTTCCTAGCTACTTCCTCCGGTCACACTGCCGCCGCGGAAAGGGTAAGAAAAAGGGAGGTGCTGCGGCCGATTCCGCCGCTGTCGCGACTGCTACGAAGAAGAAGGGTGGCTCCACCGCTGCGGGCACTAGCACCGCTGCCACCAGAAAAAAGAAGGGCACGGGCACTCGCGTCACCAATGGTGCATGACGCGCATCCGTGATAAAGTCTTCTGAGCTTCGTCTTCTGTGCCAGGACAGAGTTTTGTCTTCCGCAGTCGCGGACACGCGCGTCCCTGGCAGCGAGGTAATCCCCTCTCCTCCTGCCAGCTTTCGGGTGATGTTCCTAGCGTTCATAATCCATGGTCTTTCATTGCCCCTGCATCCTTTCTTCAGGGGCCTTCTCTGTTTTTACGGGCTCCAGCTCCATCAGCTGTCCCCAAACTCCATCCTCCATGTAATTTGCTACATTACTCTTTGCGAGTGCTAGCTCGGAATCGAACCGCACTTCGACCTCTTCAAGCGCCTCTTCAAGTTGAAGCACCAATCGCCGTCTGGCTCCATAGTCTATGATGTAGGCGGCTGCGGTATCCATGTCGACCCATCCGTCACGTATTTCGACATCAAGCTGATGATGTCCATCCAAGGGTGGAGGGACTAGTGGTTCTACATCCGCGATCAGAAGGCCGACGGAGACCACTACGGACTCGCGCCCTTCGACCCCGCGGCGCTGCGCAGGAGGAGGCGCTCCTGGATGAACGTGATTATGCCCGGCGAGTCTGCTGAGACAGATGTGTTATACGAGCGTGTCTGCGACCTTGAGAGTCGCATGGGCAAAGAGGAGGGAGGTTGCGCCCTCATTCTTACATGGCTGCGCCGTCGCGTCCAGCCTCTGCAGGCCAGAGCCCACCCTATGTTCCAGTGGGCTGGCGCGGACGATGTCACTCGTGTGTCTGCCGATGGCATGTCCGCGAGTGAGGTAGATAAAAGGGTGCGACTGGTCACCAAGTACACCGTCAAGGATGTGCTCCCTAGTGAACTAGACGTTCCTTCGTTCGATGCTGCTAACCCTCCTCCTAATGTACAGTTGTGCTACGTAGTAGCTTTGTTTGTCGATTGCTTCTTTGCTGTTTCTTGACTTTGTGCTAAATTGTTTCCTGTATGCAGGATTGGGCGGTGTCACCCTATATGCCCCCTCTTCCTGAGGGGGTTATCCCTCGTGAAGCCTTGGAAGAGGACGAGTCGGAGTCGACCGTCCCATCGGATGTGGAGGAGGAAGCCCCCGAGTCGAGTGGTCCGGACACTCACAAGCGTTCGCGCAACGAGGATTCGGATGTGTCGTCCCCTTCGACTCCGGAAGGTGCAGGCATTGGTGCAGAGTCACCGATCCCTGCCGTTCCTGTGAGTGCCACGCCATCCTCTCGCAAGAAGATGCGACTGCCAAAGGAATCGTCGTCAGAGTCGGGGGGTCAAACCTTCGATTTTGATAAGTTTGATTGGTAAGCATTCGAGTCTTACTTTTGGTTCTTCTTTGGAGTTGCATTCTCTTGATATTGGTTTTATTTTGAAGTCAGCAAGCATCGTCATCTTCTAGCGACGTACAATTTTTGACAGAATCTAGAGTTGCAACCTCCAAAGCCAAGAAAATGGCTGAGCGCACTCCTTCTCCTCCATTGGTGGCCCACTCCAGCCATAATTCATCGAGTTCTCCGCATGATGTGGAGCACCAGATGGTTATCCGGACGACTGCGAATCCATCGACTTTGGAGTCTTTGGAGGATCAAGTAAGTGTAGTATTTGTTTACTCTATTTTTGTAGTTGATTGTATCATCTTGCTTATCCTTTGCTGTTTTCTCCTGTCGCAGCTTATTGTGAAGGAAGCCGCTCGCTTAGCGGAGAAAGTTCTTGCGATGGGTCGCCAGCATGCAATGCTGGATACTCGCCATCGCGTAGTTGAAAGTAAGTGTCTTACTTCTCCTTCGTCCTCCTTGTGATATATCCAGCTGATAGCCTATCTTTGTTTGTATCGTATTTGAGCATAATGCACTCCTCCGCGACGCCGCTTCACTTGAAAAGGCGCTAGCCGCGGCGGTGAAGAGTCGCAATGAGGCAATCGCAACACGTGATGAGTCGCGAAGACGCGAAGAGGATCTGCACGCCTCCGTCATGGCTAGAGAGAAGTTTTTCAAGGAACAACTTTTCTCGATTGCCAAGGCTCTCTCAGGTACCTTTTCTGTATTTCATTATTGTTCTTCTTTCTAATTTGTCGTTGGTGCTGACCTTCGTGCCCATGCGTGGGTTCTATATAGATGCCAGTGATTTGAGCTTCGACCCTCAGGCCCTCCGTCATGACGATGCCTTGGCGGGTGCCCTTTCAGCAGTCAAGGACCATAGCGCCGCTGTTTAAGGGATGCTCTCCAAGGCCAAGGGCATGCTCAGTTGCCTCCGGGAAGAGCTGGCACCCAAGGCTGAGATGATCGAGAATATGGACGAGCTAGTGGAGTCCCTCACCAGGGGTGTCCCTGCAAGCTTCAAGAACTCGCTCCGTGCGGCAGGTGCTTCGATGTCACTCGCCATGGTTCAAGCCCATGGAGTCGAAGTTGATCCTGCATTGGTTTCTAAGGCGATGCCTGTCAGCGCCGATGGCCAGCAGGTAGTCTTTGCTCCCTTCGCAACTGCTTGTGGCAAGTACGGCCCGTATCTGATCAATACAGTTGCGAAGTACTCTGAGGAGCTTCAGCGCACCAAGAAAGCTGCGAAGGCTGCGGCGTCAGGGGCCGACAGGAAGTCTGTGGCATCTGATACTGCCACAGACTCGATGAGGACCCCAAAACCAAAGTCGAAGTCGAAGAAGCCAGTCGCTCCTTAGTAGTCGCATCTTGTAATAGTTAAATAGATTATGTCTTTTGTCAAGAACATGCATGTTGGCGAGTGTATCTGCTGATACTTTTGTTAATCCTGAATGCACTCGAATCTTTTGTCTATGCCTCGCCTTAGTCCTCTTATTGTCTCTTTCTTGACTTGTGGTAGGGCACATCGAGTGATCCTTTGAGGGAGCCTCAGGATTCGCCGCCCCTTGATGACACTTTGGCACCGCCGCGCTCAAGGGTGGAGGAGCTTTCTCTACTCTCGCGACTCCTTTACCGCGTGAAGCAGTTGGAGCGTGAATTGCCCGTACTCCACAGAAACACGGACGTATGGAAGTCCAAAGCTGAGAAGGCCGCCGCCCGAGAACAATATCTGCTAGGGAGGTGACACAGCTGGGTGACCAATTCAAATGTTAGTCTTCACCCCCCTGTCGGTTCCTTGTAGTCACTCGCAGTGGTTTGTTGTTCTCATATTTTGCCTTTTGCTTGGTATAGTTGTAAGTGCCCGCCATCCACATGATGAGAAGGATCGGATTGCCATTCGCATGAATGACCTGACCCAAGAGCAGCTTCAGACGAGTGGGTACTTCTGGGTAGATCATGATCGTGCAATCGCGTTGGCGACCCTGCAGGATCGCGCGTCGCGAGTGCTTCACTTCTTGAAGAAAGCACAGTCATGCTTGAAGAATATTTACCAGAAAATGTTCCTGTTGGATGTCGTTCCATCGAGCCTGCTGGCCCTTCTCGCTAAATTTCATGACTTGAGTGCGGTCCGCGAGTGTGGACGGCAACAGTTAGTGGCTGGTGCCAAGGCTGCTTTGTCATTGGTGCGACTACATAGGCCTGATGTGGACGTTGCAGTAATTGCGGCTGGACCACCTGCGCCGCCAGCGGGTTCTGCTTGGAACATGGTGCCGCACTACCAAGTAGTTGATCGCCCAGCAGAGGAGATCGTCGACTTCTTCGAGGAGCAGACCAATGTTCTTTTGCTGCAATAGTAGTTTTAGTTTGTATCCTGCACATAGTTGTACCAATGTTGTAAAGTTCGTATATATGCTGTGTATAATTGATTGATGATGATGTGTAAAAGAGCTTGTTATGTTTTGTGAGTGCGTTGCACTATGCGACTCCTTTTCGTTAGCCTGGCTTTGTGTTTATCTCAGTCCCTTGTGAACCTGTCAGGTGCGTTGCAACTGGGTTGATGTTTTGTCAAGGGTTTCGATTGGTGTGCCAGCTACTCAGCATATCGCGTTTTAGTTCGTAGAACAGATGTGTATAGGGTGGCGCAACCCCCGAGTGGATAATTTGCGAAAATTTAAAGAAGAACACAGAGTTTCGGGGCACTTAGCTTTATTTATTCGTGGGATAGTACGAAGTACAATGTGTGGCTAAGTAGCCTTGGCTGAGTAGCCTTATTTGCAATATAAAAGTAAAACGCGACTAAGGGTAGAAGCATCGCAGCTGCGCGACGTTCCAGGGGTTGGAGTATGCGACTCCTGTCTCTAAATCTTGAAGGCAATAGGCGCCACCTAGGATTACTTCTGTAATCACGTATGGTCGCTCTCAGGGGGACTCGAGCTTGAGATGCCCTTGCTGCTTCAGTCACAGGACCAGGTCGCCTTCGACGAAGGATCTGGGGCGTAGCCTCCTGCTATGGTAGTTTCGCAGGTTCTGCTGGTAGATCGTTGATCTTTCCGTGGCGATTTCCCTTGCTTCATCAAGGAGGTCGACGGAGTGTTTGAGTGCGGGAGTTGACTCCTACTCGCTGTAAGAAACCACACGCGGTGCTTTGTATCGTACTTCGGCGGGTAGCACCACTTCAACCCCGTGCACCATGAAGAATGGGGTGTACCCTGTAGCGCTGTTTAGAGTTGTGCATAGACTCCAGAGTACCGATTGCAGCTCGTCTGGCCAGCAACCCGCAGCCTGTTCGAGTGGACGGAGGAGTCGCTTCTTGATGCCGCCGCAGACGAGCCCGTTAGCTTTTTTGAGCTGACCGTTGGTCTGTGGATGTGCCACGGAGGCGTAGCTGACGTTGATTCCCAGACTCTCGCAGAATTCTTGGAACTCCTTGGATGTGAAGTTCGTCCCATTGTCCGTGATGATACTGTGTGGCACTCCGAAGCGGTAGATGATGGACTCGAAGAACTTGACTGCACTGTGTCCTGATTGATTGGTCACTAGCATGGCCTCTATCCACTTGGTGAATTTGTCGACTGCAACTAGGAGGTAGACGTAGCTTCCTCGTGAGGACTTTGGGAGCTTGCCGACCATGTCGAGTCCCCATTGCACGAAGGGCCAGGCCAATGGAATTGGCCGGAGCTCTGCGCCAGGTGCGTGTGGCTTGTCCGCGAATCGCTGGCACGCGTTGCATTTCTGGACGATGTCCTTGGCATCGCGCATGGCTGTAGGCCAGTAGAATCCAGCTCGTAGAGCTTTGGCTACGAGGGCGCGACTACCGACATGGTGCCCACAGGTCCCCTCATGAATGTCAAGGAGAACAGCTCTTCCATCGACCGTGGAGACGCATCGTTGGAGCACTCTTGTGATGCTGCGCTTGTAGAGTTCACCGTTGATAACAGCGAATGCCTTGGTTCGCCACGCGATGTGCCATGCGTCAGACGGGTCATCCGGTAGCCTCTTGTTGAGAAGGTACGTGTTGTACGGTTGAGTCCAGGATGGCTCGATCATCATGACGCTCATTGGTCCTTCGAGTCCTGTATCCATCTCTAGGTCGTCGAGTGCCATTGGCTCATTGGGCGGCATAGCCCCCGAGTCCGTTGTTGAGTTTGTTTTCTTCTCTGCGACCTTTGGCTTGATGGAGCGTTTGCAGATGCACTCGAGAAATACCCCAGGTGGTATGGGGGCACAGGTAGAGCCTATGTTGGCGAGTGCATCCGCCTCTTCATTGCTTTCGTGACCTATGTGCCGTAGCTCGTAGCCGTCGAAATCCCCTTCAAGTGTGTCATAGAGGTCGCGGTAGGCGATCATGTTGTCATTCAGTGCGTCGCACTCGTGCATTGTCTGGTTGACCACCAGCTTGGAGTCGCCATATATTATGAGCCTTTTGGCGCCGCAGGCTTTTGCCATCCTCATCCCGTGTAGAAGGGCCTCGTATTCAGCTTCATTGTTGGAGGCGGTGAACTGCATTCACAGGATATATTTCAGCTTGTCTCCCTAGGGCGATGTCAGTATGACACCTGCACCAACTCCGTCCTTCCGCTTGAATCCGTCGAAGTGCATTGTCCAGAGGTAGGACATATCTGGTTTTTCAGGGAGCTGGTTCTCCATCCAGTGCACGAGGAAGTCAAGGAGAACTTGCGACTTGATGGCATCGTGTTTTTCATATGTGATGTCTCGTGGAGATAGTTCTATTCCCCAAAGTGTGACTCGTCCGGTGGCGTCGGGATTGTTGAGGATGTGCACAAGCGGGGCATTGTTGACTACCACGATTGGGTGTTCCTGGAAGTAGTGGCGCAGTCGCTGAGCCATCATGAAGACGCCGTACACCAGTTTCTGGTAGTGTGGGTACCGCTGTTTTGTTGGCGTAAGTACCTTGCTGAGGTAGTAGACTGGGCTCTATACCCCGTGGACCTTGTTTTCTTCGGCTCATTCGACTACGAGCACTGTGCTGACCACCTGGTTGGTGGCGGAGATGTATAGCAACAATGGTTCCCTTTCGTGTGGGGTCACCAATACTAGCGAGCTGGATAGCAGGCGCTTGAGGTCTTCGAATGCTTCCTGCGCCTCATTGGTCCACTCGAACTTGTCAGCTTTGTAGAGGAGTTGGTAGAAGGGCAGTGCCTTTTCACCCATCCGACTAATAAATTGACTGAGAGCCGCGATTCGCCCAGCTAGCTGTTGGACGCCCCTTATGTTTTTCGGCTTCTCCATGGCCAGTATAGCTTTTATTTTCTTCGGGTTTGCTTCGATCCCTCTCGCGGAGATAAGATACCCGAGTAGTTGTCCAGATGGTACGCCGAAGGCGCACTTGTCCGACTTGAGCTTGATCCGGTAGCGATCGAGGTTGGTGAAGGTTTCGCGAAAATTGTCGATTAGTGAGGCTTCCTCTTTGGTCTTGATTACTATGTCGTCGACATAGACTTGGATGTTGCGACCGAGTTGGTTCTGGAGGCAAGCCTGCATGCACCGCTGGTAGGTGGCTCCTGCGTTCTTTAGCCCGAACGGCATTGCGTTGTAGCAGAACACACCAAAAGGTGTTGTAAACGCTGTTTTTTCTTGGACTTCCTCCTTCATTCGAATCTGGTTGTAGCCTGAGTAGGCGTCGAGGAAGTAGAGGCGCTCGCATCCTGCGGTGGAGTCGATGATCTGGTCGATTCGCAGTAGCAGGAAATGGTCCTTTGGACAGTGCTTATTCAAAGAGGTGAAGTCCACGCACATCTGCAGGATATTCGTGTCCTTGTTTGGTACTAGCACCGTGTTGGTGAGCCAAGTGCTTTCCTTGATCTCGCGTATGAATTTGGCGTCGAGGAGTCTGTTGATCTCCATTCCGACTGCCTTTGCTCTTGGTTCAGATAATCGCCGAATTGTTTGCTTGACTGGCCTGGCGTCTGGGTTGACGCTGAGTGCGTGCTCGGTGAATTCCCTGGGAACTCCTGGCATGTCCGCTGGACACCAGGCGAAGATTTCCCAATGCTCACGGAGGAATTCGACGAGCGCGAGTTCCTATGCGGGACTCAAGTTGTTGGCGATGAGGGTCGTCTTAGCAGGATCCAATGGGCGGACCTGAAATTTCTTTGTGTGCACCGATGAGTCGAAAGATAGGTCGGGTGAACTTGGCCGGCTCAGGGGAGGCAGACTGTTGTCTGTCGACTCCTTTAATCTCGTGAGTTCTTCCTGTATGCCGAAGGACTGGGAAATTCTGTAGAATTCCCTGTCGCAACTGTCAGACCTCTCGAAGCTCCCGTTGATTGTGATGATGCTGTTAGGTCCTGGCATTTTCATCTGCATGTAGGCGTAGTGTGGCACTGCCATGAACCTAGCGAACGCGACACGTCCGAGGATGTTGTGGTACTGCGAGGGCCAGTTGACGACCTCGAAATCGATGTGCTCGCGCCGAAAGTTTTTTGATGTGCCAGAGATGACGTCGAGGTTGATTTTGCCAAGGGGATATACACCCTTGCCTGGGACGATGCTGTGGAATGTTGTGTCTGAGGCCTCTAGGCAGGTCAGAGGGATCCTCATTGCTCGCAAGGTACTTGCGAACATAAGGTTGATGCCGCTTCCGCCATCCATAAAGACACGACTCATGTCGAAGCCTCCAATTTGTGCCTCGAGGACGAGGGGACAATGGCCTGGACGAGGTACTTGGCGCGGGTGGTCGCGCTTGTCGAAGGTGATGCAGGACTCGCTTCCGCTGAGGTACTCAGTGGTAGATGGTGGCGAGTTTATAGCAAAGTTGACTTGGCGAGTGATGGCCTTCTGCACCCTATTCGAGGGGCGTCCCTTTTGGATCATCATGGTACCCATGGCCCGTGGGTACGGTTCGCCTCCCTGGTGCTGGTCCGGTGCAGCTGCATTTGGGGGTTGTCTAGGTGGTGGTGGCAGAGCGCCATGTGCCACGGCGCCTGGAGCGGCTCCGTAGCCCCTTTCGACTGCACTGCGATTCATCCGAGCCAGTCCCTCATGTAGTTTGAGGAACTCGTGGCAGTCCTTGAGGAGGTGGCTGGACTTCTTCTTTCCATCATTCTTATCGATGTAGAAGTGCATAGTGCATGGCCCGGACAGCTTGTCTTCAATGGATGTTGCGGGTGCTTCATCACGATTACGGCGCTGCCACACTTGCATGGTCTTTCCGGAGTTGCGGTATCCACCACTGCGGTTGTCATCGCGTCTGTCGGCGTAGCCGGCTGCGACCATGTTGACGTCGTCGCGGTCATCATAGATGCGCATGCGGTGTTTGCTTCGGCGGTCGCATCTGCACTCGAGTTCTGCCTCATCGTCGGAGTGAACGCGATTTTTCACCGAATCTTCTCCATCTGCCCAGCGATTCATGTTTTCCATCTGGTGGTCGATGGTTTTGGGCTTCGAGCGGCCCAGCTCCTCCCTGAGCTCTATGCGGCGTACGCTGCCGTTGAATGCGTCAATCACGCGATCCTCCGAGATGTTCTCTGCAGAGTTCTTGATGATGGACCACCTCTGGATGTAGGAGCGTAGCGATTTGCCCCATCTTTGCTGGCAGCATCTCAGCTCTTCGATTGATGTGGGCCGTTTTTATGTGCCCTTGAAATTGCGCACGAAGCTGTATACCAGCTCTTCCCAACTACGAATGGATCCGCGTGGGAGGTTGTTGAGCCAGGCTCAGGCGGCGCCCTGCGGCTGTAGCTGTAGGCATTGCATGGCCATGCTTCGACTTCCACCATGAAGCCTGACGGAGGAGATATGGTCCTCCAACCAGATATTCGGGTCTTGTAGCCCGTCAAACTTCGGGTTCTCCGACGGGAGCTTAAACCCCTTGGGCATTCACTTTTTCCTGATGGCCCTGCTGAAGCATCTAGCGCCACAGAGCTCCACATCTTCGTCTTCTGAGTCAGTCGACCGAGCATGTCGCGCCCTTGATTTGTCGATCTTGCGCTGCGTGAGGTCATCGCTTGCATCATAGTCGTGGTCGTGTCACCATGAGCAGCGAGGTCGAGACAGATCGTCACTGTCGTTGCTGGATGAGGGCGAGGAGTAGCCTTTCTTCGGTTCTGATGCTGGTTCTTTGTCGAGGGAAGCCTCGATTAACCCCAAGCCTACGATCGTGGATCGGTGCATGGAGGCTCGAGGGTCTCCAGCTGGCGGATGGTTGTTGAGGAGGTACATGGTGGCCGCCGTTACCGTGGCTTGTGGCGTTTTTGGGAGCACGTTGCCGCATGTATCCATCGTCATGGAGCCGAAATCGAGGACTTTGGCGGCTTCTACGTGTTCTTGCTCGGTGAGGTGGGCGAGTCGAGATCGTCTCTTGTCGGCGATGTACTCGTTGCACTTAGAGGAGGATCCTCCGTGTGAAGAGAGCCCAACCCGTCGGAGGCTTGACTCATCGGTTGCCTTCTTACGTGCCTCGAGTTGCGCGATTGTTTGCAGTTGGCGCTTGTATTCCTCTTTCAGGAGCCAATGGTAACCCATCAGTAGCTCTTTCGGGGAGCCGAAGGGTAGAGGATGGCTTCGTAGGGCTTTGCGGTAACGAGCCCACTCGAGATCATTGAGCCTAATCACGACGCGTTCGCCAGTTTTCTCGTTGATCATGGTGGGGGGTTCGACTGTCCCCCCATTGTTGACGGGAGTGCCGTTAGTAGGGCCGCCATTGGGTGGTCCACCATTGGTTAGTCCGCTGTTTGTTGGTCCGCCATTTGGCGGGTCGGCTCCATGGCCACCGTTGCCCGTGTTGTCGCGATTGGCGGAGGTGTCGCCTGCGTTGATGACGGCGCACATGAAGTGGTTGGGGAAGCTGCTGCTCCCACAACTTTTAGATCCGGAACCATAGGCTCCGTTTTCAGTTCTAGATCGCCCCGATTGGATTCGCGACTGGTGTCGCTGACCGTATTCTCGACTGTTGTCGAGGTGTGGAGCTCACTGAGGGTGCCGATCGGCGGAGGGAACCATGATGCTAGAGTGATTGATGGTACCATCGGCTGGTCAAGCATGGGAAGCATGCCCATCTGACCAACTTGGAAGCGGAAGCTCCCGATCGCCAGGCTGATTCTGTCGCCCACGGATTCGAAGGCGGGCCGAGTGGCTAGCGTGTGGACGGTGAAGTCGAACGTGCCGAAGAGCTGGTGAATCTATGCTCTTGCAGAGTTGTAGATCGCGGTTGATGGGGCCGAAGAAGCCGCAACATCAGCACTCCCAATTCCCACAGACGGCGCCAATTGACGAGGGTTTAACTTATCAATGCCCATTGTTATGGACTTGGGTTTTGGAGAAGGACGGATCACTGGAAACATCTATCGGCTAGCAAACAAGCACACAGGGGACTCAAAGATTTACCCAGGTTCAGGCCTCGTAGAGGTCCCTACTCCTGCTTGTCTGCTCGTGGAAATATCGAAGGAATCGAATATTACAATGGTGCGCAGATGCAATCTGGCGAGGGTTGTGGAAACTAGGGTTGCGTGTGTCCTCCTCGCCGCCCCCTCCTAGCCTTTATATAGATAGGCTAGGTATCGGGTTGCAGGTCGAGTCGGTTACAAGTTAGGGTTTTCCCCTTCAAACTTTCTATCTTTAGCTTCTTCTTGTTCTTCAAGCAATCGAGAGTCCGTAGGTTACTCAAGTCCTTCATTTGGGCCTTGGCGACACCGTGAGCCTTTACGTATTTTGGCCGTATATACCAAGCTCGAGTACCTGTAGGGTATACCCATGTCAGTTGCCCCCGAGTGTACAGTGGAATCGCAGATTTGACTGGGGACTATTTGAAGTCTTTCGAGTACATGAATGAGTATATTTCGACTGCTTTGTTTGTTTCATAGGGATTGTTGATGTGCGTGCCTGATTTAACCGAAGTATCGGTATCAGTTAACCACCTTAGGGTGAAACAACACAATCTACTCAGACTCGGGTCCCCGAACTCGAATACGAAAAAGTGCTGGCGTAATTCGACACAAGCCTCGGAGGTCTTACAGGAGTCGAATTCCAGTTATATGGGTGTGAGCACTCGACGTGACCGTCAAGGCATGTTCATCGTACCTGTAGGTACGGATACATTTCTGGTAGTGCGCAGCTAATGCGTTGCCAGGCCTTATTCAGGTCTTACCTTCACGCTGTAAGCGTGGCATCCGAATTTTATCATCGTGGAGACGATTCGGGTGACCCAGGAGATGCAGTCTCTTTGTAGGGAAAAATTATGAGGCGGTGTCGCCATGAGTTTTGAGTGTGCATGTTATCAACACACAGTTTTTGTAGAAATAATCATAGGGTGCGCGACCAGTGCTCCCTATGGGAGTAGCCCCCGAGTGCCTGCTTGAGTCGAAGACTCAGGCAGGGACTGCAGAATCATTTTGCGACTGCTGTCGTCTTTTGTTTGCTTGTTTCAGTCGAATTTGTTTCCGGTGCTCCCTATGGGAGTAACCCATGACCATATTCAAGCCATGCTTTGCGTGGTTGGGTTTGCTTTGATTATCCATGTTCCTGAAAAAAGAAAAAAAATCGTAGGATGCGCGACCAGCGCTTCCTATGGGAGTAGCCCCCGAGTGCTTGGTCGAGTCGAAGACTCGAGCAAGGACTAAAGTAGTCAAAGTCTTCTACTGCGTAGCTTTGATCACGTCAGTGCTGACAATTTCATGACCTCAGTTGCCCGTGTGAGAGAGTTTGACGGGACGTGACGAGCAGTGGGTCCCACTTTCTGACTTTGATTTGACTGGGCATGTGTAATCTTTATTTTAACTGCACCTCCTCGATTTCAGCGCATAATGGGAGTAGTGGAGGGACGGTTCGCGCTTCCACTCCTCCACGTGTCCAGCACAATTTTTTCCACGCGTCCAATAGGGTTTTTCTAAGCCGTTGGATTGCATCTTCCAGGGGTTAAGTAGCGGTGCTGTGACGGTAATTTCTCATCTGCTCGTATTCACCCTTTGCTTCCATTGCCATTGCCGCTACTCCTCTACTTTCTCTACGCTCGTCTCGTTCTTCACGCTGGACCAGCTCCGCTCGTTTCCAAGCTACTTCCTTTGGTCGCATCGCTGTCGCGCCATGGGGAAGAAGAAAGGGGGTGTTGCGGCCGATTCCACGGCCACCGCTGCTGCGGCGAAGAAGAAAGGCGGCTCCGCCGCTACGGGCACCAGCACCGCCGTCGGCGGGAAGAAGAAGGGCACCCGCGTCACGAATGGCGCATGGCGTCCCTCCATCATCAAGTCGTCGGATCTCTGTCTTCTTCGTCAAGACGGAGTGCTGTCTGGCGTAGTCGCCGACGCGCGCGTCCCCGGCGGTGAGGCAGTTCCTTCTCCTCCCGCTGGGTTTCGAGTGATGTTTTTGGCATTCATCATTAGCAGTCTCTCCTTGCCCTTTCACCCCTTTTTAGGGGCCTCCTTTGTTTCTACGGGGTTCAGCTCCATTAGCTGACCCCGAACTCGATCCTCCACATCTCTTGCTTCATTACCCTCTACGAGTGCTGGCTCGGAATTGAGCCGCACTTCGGCCTCTTCAAGCGCCTCTTCAAATTGAAGCGCCAATCTGCATCTGGCTCTTTAGTCTATGATGTAGGTGGTTGCGGGATTCATGTCGACCCATCCGCCACCTATTTCGACATCAAGCTCATAGCGTCCGTCCAAGGGTGGAGGGACAAGTGGTTCTACATCCGCGATGAGAAGGTTGGCGATGAGCACATCGGACTCGCACCATCTACTGCTTGACGAGTCACGCCGCTGGCGACACCGTCTTGAACACCTTACTGAAGCATGCAGAGGCCACGGCCCCCGGCATCCACAAAAGCGGCAAGCCCGAGCCCGCGAACATCAGCGCCTACATTGCTGAACACCGTGCTCTCGACATTCACCTCCGAAACCTCCAGCAGGTGGCCATCAAAGAGGGTTGCATGCCTCCAATCAGGCCCAAGGCCCCCAAGTCCAAGAAACTGGGCAGCAAGAAGTGGCGGAGGCGCCAGAGGGAGATGGAGGCGCTGACGAATGAACGGGTTGGATGTCTCCTTGAATGTATCTGCATCTGCCACGACTGCTGCTGCTAAGCATCTTCTTTTGATTTTCTATATTTTGCTTGCATCCTATTTCTGGCTGAATGCATCGAACCCCGTTAAGCAACCTACTACTTTCTATCGATATATCCTATTTAGCTGCGCACAGCTATATCTACATTTGTTTTGTTTTCTGAATGAATGTATTCTGCCTGGTGTGATTTGCTGCTCTAGATTTTCTACCTGATTGGAGGCAAAAAGTCGTCCAAAAGGGAACGAATTATCGAAGTGAGAATCTTCTCTAGATTTTCTACCAATTTGGACAAAATGAAACATATCTGTTTAGCGAGAGAGGAAAAGGGCACTGTTTCAAACTGCCAGTTAAGAAGCTACCATCTTGACAAGCTACAAGACACATACATAAACATAACACAACGAGGGTTATATTTATTTTACTAGTATCACTTGATGCGCTAGACATCTTGGCAAGCTAACTGAGTTCCACAAAACAGAAACAGAAACATAACACTGACAAGTAAAATTTAATTCACTCCTCATCAGACCACTTGACGCGCTTGCTATCATTCTAGGTACTCCACGTCTAACGAACTGCTTTGTCCCAAATGGCATCTGACTTGGCTTTCCTATCTTCAGCGTCCTGCGGCACAATTAGCGGTGCATCACAGGCCTGATTGTTGCCGCTAGAAGATGTCGCCTCTCTGTTTGTCGCTTCAGCTGCAGCCTCTCTGTCAGCTGCTTCTTCAGCTGCAAGCTCTCTTTTAGCTGCTTTTGCAGCCTCTCTGTCAGCTGCTTCAGATGCAGCCAATTTCTTTGCATATTCAACTTCAAACTCAGCTATTCGGCATTTTCTACAAAGGCTCCCCTAAGCTCGTCTTCCCTCTTGCAAATAGGGCAAAACACGAGGTAACGTTAAAAAATGGATCTTCTTGTACAGCTGGTAGGTCACGTAAGCATCTATGGCTGCATACTTCAGGTTTATATCAGACAACAGCCACTCGTTCCAGAAATCGTGCCTATCCTTAGAGAAATCTTCCTTCATTGTGACGTACGACTCATCGAGGATTCTAGTTGCGAGTGATGCCATTCCATCCTTCTTCCTACCCCCTAGGATCTTGACAAGATGCTGAATATCGATCCAGTTGTGCGCAGGAATCATAATTTCCTCTTGATACAATTTCGAAAAATCAGTTGTTGTGTCGACAGTGCAAAAAACAATTCCCTTTTTTCAGGGAACTGGCGCAGCGCCGGACATTTCCTGTTAGTCCTGAAAGTATGTAGTTTGTCATCACCAAAATTTGCTACAAATATTTTGTCAATGCCAGATCATCATCTCAATATAATTTTTAAAAGTTTATTAAATGCAAGATCAAGACTCTCAACATTGTATTGTCATAATTTATTTGGTTTTGCTATTTCTCAGTCGACTGAACGAGTTGCACATTTCTTTTAACTGCGGTTGCACTTTTCTTAGGTGATTGAGACTAAAGAAAATCTCAGTCAATCGAGACATAGGCAAACCCTAATTTATTTGGTCCTACGTAAAATCCAGTAGTTGCAAGATGAGCAAGTGGATAAAGAACAAAAGGAGAAAATCCTAAAAGCGGTTAGATACAGAGATCAGATCTACAAACCAGGAGAGGTGGTAGACGAGGACGTGTTTCCGCATGGCAAGTTGAACGACGGCGACTTCATTCACTTCATATGGGTGCTCCGGGGTGTACTCGAGGTCCAATCCCACAAAATTGTCCTTGTCTATCCCAAGCCAATCCTCGTACATCCTCAGGACATGCACCACTGTCTCCTCCTCGTTGGTGTAGACAACGTCTATCTTCTTGTTGTCATGGGCAGTGAAGCTTGTCTCTAGAGTGCGTAGATCTTCCATGGCGGTAAGGAGAAGATGGGAAGAAGATAGTAGATGACAGGAAGAAGAAGAGTGGTTTCTGCGAGGCAGGGGAACGGTGGAACCGTCAATGCGCTTTTATGGTAGGGGTTAATGATTGGGACGGAAGTCCAAGGAGAGACGCGTGTCAGTGGCCGTTCCAGCTTCTGAGATAACGCCGATACATGGGCCCTGTTTTGTCACGTCAATACACTGGGTAGGGGGCGTTGTCATATCCACTGTGCCAATGCTGCAAGCCTACGTGATAGCCATCCCGCCTAAGCGACGGGAGCGACATAACGGCGAACTGACAGGGGGGGCAACTTGACGCCCGTTAGCCTAATTTTTTATATTGAAACGTAAAGTTGAATTCGTGCCAAAAAAGACCCTCTGAGTATTTGGCACACCAACTGTAGTCATCCCGGCTGATTTCAGGGAACTTGGGTACCGCGTTGCCTGTACACCCCAACTTTCGGGACGCAAAGTGATAATCTCATCGAGGAGTCTGTTGATCTCCATGCCGACTGCCTGCGCTCGTGGCTCGGACAATCGCCGAATTGTTTGCTTAACTGGACTTGCGTCGGGGTTGACATTGAGTTCGTGCTCGGCTAATTCCCTGGAAACTCCTGGCATGTCCGCAGGACACCAGGCGAAAATTTCCTAGTGTTCACGGATTAATTCGACGAGCGCGAGTTCCTATGCAGGACTCAAGTTGTTGGCGATGAGGGCCGCCTTGGCGGCATCTGATGGGTGGACCTATACTTTCTTGGTGTGCACCGATGAGTCGAAGGATAGATCGGGCGAGCTCGGTCGGCTCAGGGGAGGCATACTGTTGTCTGTTGACTCTTTCAGTCTTGCGAGTTCTTCCTGCATGCCGAAGGACTGGAAAATTCTGTTGAATTCCCTGTCGCAGCTGTCGGATCTCTCGAAGTTCCCATTGATCATGATGACGCCATTGGGACCTGGCATTTTCATCTACAGGTAGGCGTAGTGCGGCACTGCCATGAACCTAGCGAACGCGACATGTCCGAGGATGCAGTGGTATTGTGAGGGCCAGTCGATGACCTCAAAGTCGATGCGTTCGTGCTGGAAGTTCTTCGGCGTGCCGAAGATGACGTCGAGGTTGATTTTTTCCTAGGGGATAAACGCCTTTCCCTGGGACGATGTCGTGGAATGTTGTGTCCGAGGCTTCCAGGCAGGTTAGAGGGATCCTCACTGCTCGCAAGGTACTCGCGAATATGAGGTTGATGCCGCTTCCGCCATCCATGAAGATACGGCTCATGTCAAAGCCTCCGATTTGCACCTCGAGTACGAGAGGACAGTGACCTGGACGAGGTACTTGAGGCGGGTGGTCGCTTTTATCGAAGGTGATGCATGGTTCGCTTCCACTGAGGTACTCAGTGGTAGATGGTGGCGAGTGTGTGGCCAAGTTGACTTGGCGAGTGATAGCCTTCTGCACCCGATTGGAGGGACGTCCTTTTTGGATCATCATGGTACCCATGGCCCTTGGGTAGGGTTCGCCTTCGTGGTGCTGGTTTGGCGCGGCTACATTCGGTGGTGGCCCAGTTGGTGGTGGCAGAGCGCCATGTGCCATGGCGCCTGGGGCGGCGCCGTAACCTCTTTCGACTGCGTTGCGGTTCATCCGAGCTAATCCCTCATGTAGTTTTAGGAACTTGCGGCAGTCCTTGAGGAGGTGGCTGGACTTCTTCTTCCCATCATGCTTGTCGATGTAGAAGTGCACCGTGCATGGCCCGGACAGTTTGTTTTCAATGGTTGTTGCGGGTGCTTCATCACGGTCGCGGCGTTGCCACACTTGCGTGGTCTTCTCGGAGTCGTGATATCCACCGTTACGGTATCCGCTGTTGCGGTTGTCGTCGCGTATGTTGGTGTAGCCGGCTGCGAGCATGTTGACGTCGTCGCGGTCATCGTAGATGTGCATACGGCATTTGCTTCGGCGGTCGCCTCTACGCTCGAGTTCCGCCTCCTCGTCGTAATGAACGCGATTCTTCACCGAATCTTCTCCATCAGCCCACCGATTCGCGATCTCCATTAGGTGGTCGATGGTCTTGGGCTTTGAGCGGCCCAGCTCCTCCCCGAGTTCTAGGCGGCGGATGCTGCCGTTGAATGCATCAATCGCGCGATCCTCCGAGATGTTTTCTGCGGAGTTCTTGATGATGGACCACCTTTGGATGTAGGAGCATAGCAATTCGCCCGATCGTTGCTGGCAGCATCTTAGCTCTTCGATTGATGCAGGCCGCTTGTACGTGCCCTTGAAATTGCGCACGAAGCTATAAACCAGTTCGTCCCAGCTGCGAATGGATCCGCGTGGGAGGTTGTTGAGCCATGCTCGGGCGGCGCCCTGCAGCTGTAGCTGCAAGCATTGCATGGCCGTGCTTCGACTGCCTCCGTGGAGCCTGATGGAGGAGATGTGGTCCTCCAGCCAGATTTTTGGGTCCTGTAGGCCGTCTAACTTCGGGTTTTCCGATGGGAGTTTAAACCCCTTAGGCATTCGCTTCTGCCTAATGGATCTGCTGAAGCATCTGGCGCCGCAGAGCTCCACATCCTCCTCTTCTGAGTCAGTCGACCGAGCGCGTCGCGCCCTTGATTTGACAATCTTGCGCTGCGTGAGTTCATCGCGCGCATCATAGTCGCGGTCGTGTCGCCGTGAGCAGCGATGTCGAGACAGATCGTGACTGTCGTCGCTAGATGAGGGCGAGGAGTAGCGCTTTGCTAGCGCTTTGCCCTTTTTCAGCTTCGGTGTTGGCTCCTTGTCGAGGGCGGCCTCGATTAATCCCAGGCGTGTGATCATAGATCGGTGCATGGTGGCTCGGGGATCTCCAGCTGGCGGCTGGTTATTGAGGAGGTACATGGTGGCCGCTGTCACCGCAGCTTGTGGCGTCTTGGGGACCACGTTGCCCCGTGTGTCGACTGTCATAGAGCTGAAGTCGAGGACTTTTGCAGCTTCTATGCGCTCTTGCTCGGTGAGATGGGCCATCCGAGATTGCCTCTTTTTGGCAACGTATTCGTTGCCTCTTGAGGAGGATCCTCCGTAGGAGGAGAGCCCTGCACGACGAAGGCTCGACTCATCTGCTGCCTTTTTGCGCGCCTCGAGTTGCATGATTGTTTGCACTTGGCGCTTGTCCTTCAGGAGCCAATGGTAGCCCATTAGCAGCTCTTGCGGAGATCCGAAGGGTAGAGGAGTGCCTCGTAGGGCCTCGCGGCAGCGAGCCCACTCTTGCTCGCTGAGCTTGATCACGATGCGTTCGTCGGTTTGCTCGTTTATTATGGTTGGAGGCTCGGCTGCTCCTCCATAGTTGGCGTTGGTGTGATCGCCACCGTTACCACCGTTAGCTCTGTTGCCGCCGTTGCCGCTGTTTGGCGGGTCGGTTCCATTGCCGTGATTTCCCTTGTTGTCGCGGTTGGCGGAGGTGTCGCCTGTGTTGATGGCGGTGCACATGAAGTGATTGGGGAAACTGCTGCTCCCACAACTCTCAGATCCGGAACCGTAGGTTCCTCTTCAGTGGCCAGGTCGCCTAGATCGAAGTCACGACTGCTGTCGTTGACCATGTTTTCGACTGTTGTCGAGGCGTTGAGCTCACTGGGTGTGCCGATCGATGGGGGAACCATGATGCTGGAGAAATCAACGGCACCGTCGACTGATCAGGCATGCGAAGCGTGCCCATCTGACCAACTTGGAAGCGGAAGCTCCCTATTGCCAGGTTGATCCCGTCGCCTACGGACTCGAAAGCCGGGCGAGTGGCTGGCGTGTGGACGGTGAAGTCGAATGCGCCGAAGAGTTGGCGAATCTCCGTTGTTGTGGAGTTGTAGATCGCGGTTGATGGGGCCAAAGACGCCGCAACATTAGCACTCCCAATTCCCAAAGACGGTGCCAATTGACGAGGGTTTAACTCATCAATGCCCATTGTTATGGACTTGGGTTTTGGAGAAGGAGGGAGCGCTGGAGACATCTATCGTCTAGCAAACAAGCACACAGGGGACTCAAAGATTTACCCAGGTTCAGGCCTCGTAGAGGTCCCTACTCCTGCTTGTCTGCTCGTGGAATTATCAAAGGAATCGAAGATTACAATGGTGCGCAGATGCAATCTGGCAAGGATTATGGAAACTAGGGTTGCGTGTGTCCTCCTCGCCCCCCTCCTAGCCTTTATATAGATAGGCTAGGTCTCGGGTTGCAGGTCGAGTCGGTTACAAGTTAGGGTTTTCCCCTTCAAACTTTCTATTTTTAGCTTCTTCTTGTTCTTCAAGCAATCGAGAGTCCGTAGGTTACTCGAGTCCTTCATTTGGGCCTTGGCGACACCGTGGGCCTTTACGTATTTAGGCCGTATATACCAAGCTCGAGTACTTGTAGGGTATACCCATGTCACCTATCTTCTAAACCTAAACATGCCGATCCATACTTTTCCTCCCTGATCTGGTTGCACCAGACCAGATCAACCCCAATACCTAGACCCAACCCTTCCCAAACCCTAGTGCTAACCCGAGCTAGCACCACCACCCATGGCAGCCATGGCACACAAGGCTAGTAGTTGTCCACATCGCCCTACCCCTCCTGTTCTTGCAGAGCACCCCAGCAACCACCAGCACACCCTGGTCCCCTGCCCTTTCCCTCTCATCTAGAGCATGGAGAGAGGGAAGCAAAAGCAACCACGACCAAGCCCTACCCTCTCCCTCTTGCAAAAGTGTGGAAAAGGTGGGCACCTCCCATGTGAATTCTCCTGTCCTACACCCTGCAGCTACCCTAGGCTCCCTAGATCGAGATCCCATACCCCTCTCCCTCCTCCCTCCTTCTCCAAGCTCAGCCATGGCTGTCTCCATGCCCAGGTAAACCTAGTTCAACCACCAGCTAAAACTAAGCGAAGGAGAGACATAGAAGAGGAGCTTGAGGTGTTAGGGAAGTCGAGAAGTGTCACCGAGCACAACTGTACACGGAGAAGCCATACCTTGACGCCAGAACTAGCAAAACAATATTGAGTCTGAGCCAAAGCCCTTGAAGCCGTCTACAAGCCCCAGCAGCGATCGTCGCCACCCCAAGCCAGACCACCTTCACCCCAATCCTAGGGTGAACCCAGCTACTCCCCAGGTATGCACTTTACTCATATATCATCATGCCTCGTCGTCGTGCATGCCACCGCGTGTAGTCAACGCTATGAGCACCAACATGTGTTGTCGCTAGAACCTCTGTTCCTAGCAACCTAGCCACCATCACAGTCCACCTCCACCGTAGATCTTTGCGCCCAGATGTTCTCCGTAGAACCAACTTTCCAACAAGTTAGGCGACACTCAGTTTGGTTCGGAAATGCATGATTGATCTTGCTTCTAAGGTTGAGACAATACTATGTTTCTTCTCTATCTATTATAGTTCCAACGGCAGTTCTTCAGTTGTTGTTTTCGCTACAGCCGGGTGATACGTCCATTTTGCATCACTATTATATATCATAATTTACTATTATTCATTGATATATTTCATATTAAGAGATGATACTTATGTTATTTCATTTGTTTTTGCATGGTTTATGACTTTTGGAGCATGGACCGCTGCAGTCAGGATTCTGATGGAAAAGGTGTTGTTTGCAGGCAAACTTCGCGAAGATCAGAAAATCCAGGAAAATACATGGAAAATCCAATTTTTCCAGAAGCCTAAGGATGCCAGAAGGGGGAGTGGAGATGGGCCACAGGGGGCCCACACCACCCCCTAGCACGGGCCACCCTTGGCCATGCTAGTAGGTGGTGTGGCCACCCTGGCCAACTCCTGGCTCTCCCCTTTGGCGTATGTTATCCCCTCGAAACCCTAACACCTGGGGAGCGACAACAAAAAGATTCTGCCGCCTCTGTGGGGCGGAAAACTACAGAGAGAGAAAGATCTCTCCGGCAGACATAATTCTACCGGGGGAATTCCTTCCTAGAGAGGGGAGATCATCGCCATCAACACCACCATCAAGCTGGACTTCATCGGGATCATCATCATCATCACCATCATCATCTCCACCAACACCATCATCACCACTTCATACCGCTGTAACAATTGGGTTGAATCTTGCATAGTTCTTAGGGGAAACTTTCCCGGTGTTGATTACTCCTTGTAGTTGATGCTATTGAGTGAACCATTGAATTATTGTTATGTTCAGATTGTTGCTTATCATTATATCATCTCTGATCTTGATCCATATGATGTCTTGTGAGTAGTTCGTTTGGTTCTTGAGGACATGGGAGAAGTCATGTTGTTAGTAGTGGAATTGTGTTGAGAAAGATTCAATAGTTTGTTATTTAAGTTGTGGTGTTATTCTTCTAGTGGTGTCATGTGAACGTAAACTACATGACACTTCACCTTTATGGGCCTAGGGGAATGCATTGTGTATTTGGCTACTAATCGTAGGGGTTGCTAGAGTGATAGAAACCTAAACCCCCGTTAGGAAACCTTTGCACAAGGGACGTCAGGGTCTTAGAGTTTAAAGTTGTGGTTAGGTTTCTATCTTAATTACTTTCTTGTACTTGCGGATGCTTGCAAGGGGTATAATCACAAGTATGTATTAGTCCTAGGAAGGTCGGTACATTAGCACAGGTTCACCCACACAACAGTTGTCAAACTAAAGAAGATTAATCAACTATATGAAGCGAAAGCACTTGACGATATTCCCGTGTGTCCTCGAGAACGTTTGGTCCTCTTAAGAAAGGATTGGGCCACTTACTGCAATTATTATTATTGTCTTTTATTTACTCGTACTTTATTTATCTGCATTATCAAAAAACCCTAAAAATCTGTTTGCTAAGTATTTATAGAGAATTCCTGCTCCAAGCCACTCGTCAACACCTTCTGCTCCTCATTGGGTTCGACACTCTTACTTATCAAAAATACTGCAATACACCCCTATACTTGTGGGTCATCAAGACTATTTTCTCGCGCCGTTGCCTGGGAGTGAAGTGCTATTGGAGAGTGGAACTGGTAAAGGAAACCTCTACTGTGAGTATTGTTTACTTCTGTTAGTTGCTTTATTTCAATATGGATAATTCGCTGAGTTTCTTATTTCGTAATGCTACTACCACTACTAAGGTAGTAGATGAACCACCACCTGCTGAGAATGACACTTTTAAAATACCTACAAGAATTGTTGATCGTGTTATGGATGACTACTATTTTGGAGATGGAATTGTCCATCCTGGTGATCATTTGCTCTTCATACACGAATTATGCGGGTTGTTCAAGTGTGCAGGTATTACAACGGATCAAGTCAAGAAGAAGTTATTCTCATTATCACTGAAAGGAAGAGCTGAAGAATGGTACAAGCTGCTGAAGAATGGTCAAGCTCTTGAATGGGAGGAAATTGTACCTCTCTTTTATTTGAAGTTTTACTCTCCTAGTGAGATTCATAAAGATTGGAATCAAATATACCACTTTTGGCCTCATGATGGAGAGAGTACAACTCAAGCTTGGGGGAGATTGAAGTTACTAATGCTCAAATGTCCTATTCATTAGCTCCCTAACAACATTATTATCAATAACTTTTATGCAAGGCTTTCTCTTCATGATAAGGATCTATTGTATGCTTCTTGCGCTAGATCATTTACACGCATGGAAGAAGGAGCTAAATGGGATCTTCTATACCGTATTCAAGACAATGCTGAAGCATGAGAGAATGATAAAGGAAGAAAGTCAGGTATAAATTATGATTATGAATGCATTGAATCTTTTATGGGAACTGATGATTTTCAAAATATTAGTAATGCTTATGGTCTTGATTATCAAGTTATTGCAAATTGTTTTAAGACTTTTGCCTCATATATTGAAATTCCGAAAAAGGAGTGGAACAAGTATCATGCGCCATATAAAGATATTGTTGATTGTGTTCCTGCTAGAAGTACTGAATTTTGCATTATTGACCACATCTTACCTGAACCTTATATCGAGAAATTACCTTTCGTGGATAAGGTAAAAGAGCATCCTATGATAATTAGCATAATTAATAAAAGTACAAAGAGAACTGTAAAACCTGATGAACAAATAAACATTCAACCTATAGTAGCAATTGTGAAAGACCTTGTCACTGAAAGTGTAGAAGATGGACACATTGTCTTCTGTGAGGATGCTTCTCATATTGTCTCACATCCAAATAGAACTAAAAAGGCTAGTGTCCATGTGCTTTCTGTTAGAATTGGTGATCATTGCTATTATGGTTTATGTGATATTGGTGCAAGTTCAGGTGCAATTCCTTATGAGCTTTACAAAGAAATTATGCATGAAATAAGTCCTTGCAAACTAGAAGAGATTGATGTGGTTATTCACCTTGCTAATAGAGATACCATCTCTCCAATTGGTATTGTAAGGGATGTGGAAGTTCTTTGTGGTAAGATTAAATATCCTGCTGATTTTCTAGTACTTGGTTCAGCTGCTAGTAAAACCTATCCTATAATTTTTGGTACACCTTTCTTGAACATGTATGGAGCCACTATAGACTGCAAAAGGGAGAAAATTTTAACTAAATTTGATGGGGAATCTTATGAGTTTATTTTTTTCGAAATTTACTAAAGTTCCTTATGAAAATGAAACCCCTGATGAGGATTTTAGAGTTGAACAACTTGCTTCTATTTGTCTTGCTCCTAACAATGCTTTGCAGCAATTTATGGAAGACCACGAAACTGAAATCTTCATGGAAGAAATAAATGAGATTGACGAGATTCTCCGTCGTCAACCTAAGATGCTTAAGCATAACTTGCTTGTAGAAGATTTGGGTACCACATTGCCACCTAAAAAGGATCCGGTTTTTGATCTAAAACCTTTACCTGACGATCTTAAATATGCTTACATTGATGATAATAAAATATATGCTATTATTATTAGTTCTAAACTTTCAGGGAAGGAAGAGGAAAGATTATTGGAAGTATTGAAGAAACAACGAGGAGCTATGGGCTATACTCTGGATGATTTAAAGGGGATTTCTCCTACTATATGGCAGCACACTATCAATATAGAACCAGATGCAAAGCCAGTGGTAGAACATCAACGTCGTTTAAATCCTAAGATGAAGGAAGTGGTAAGAAACGAGGTATTAAAACTCCTTGATGCTGATATTATTTATCCTATTGCTGATAGTGAATGGGTTAGTCCTGTTCATTGTGTCCCTAAAAAAGGGGGAATTACCGTTGTGCCTAATGATAATGATGAGCTTATTCCCCAAAGAATAGCAGTAGGTTATAGGATGTGCACTGATTTTAGAAAGGTTAACAAAGTTACTAAGAAAGATCATTACCCACTTCCTTTTATTGATCAAATGTTAGAAAGGTTGTCTAAAAAGACCCATTTTTGTTTTCTTGATGGATATTCTGGGGTTTCTCAAATTGTTGTTAACCAACAAGATCAAGAAAAAACTACTTTTACATGCCCTTATGGAACCTATGCTTATAGGCGTATGCCTTTTGGTTTGTGTAATGCTCCTGCTACTTTTCAAAGATGCATGTCTTCTATCTTTCATGGTTTTTGTGAGGAAATTGTGGAAGTATTCATGGATGATTTTTCGTCAATGGAACTTCTTTTGATAATTGTCTGCACAACCTTGATAAAGTTTTGCAGAGGTGTGAAGAAACTAATCTTGTTCTTAATTGGGAGAAATGGCACTTCATGGTCAATGAAGTGATTGTCCTTGGACATAAGATTTCTGAAAGAGGAATAGAAGTTGATAGAGCTAAAGTTGAAGCAATTGAGAAAATGCCCTGCCCAAGAGACGTCAAAGGTATTCGTAGTATCCTTGGCCATGCTGGTTTCTATAGAAGGTTTATTAAAGATTTCTCTAAGATATCAAAACCCCTCACTAGTCTTCTTCAAAAAGATGTACCCTTTGTTTTTGACGATGATTGTAAGGAAGCATTTGAAACTCTAAAGAAGGCTTTAACTACTGCCCCTATTGTCCAACCGCCTGATTGGAACTTACCCATTGAAATAATGTGTGATGCTAGTGATTTTACTGTAGGCGCTGTCCTTGGGCAGCGAATAGATAAAATGTTAAATGTTATCCATTATGCTAGTAAGACTCTTGATGCTGGTCAAAATAATTATGCCACTACTGAAAAAGAATTCTTAGCTGTTCTCTTTGCTTGTGATAAGTTTAGACCTTATATTGTTGATTCAAAAGTTACCATTCATAATGATCATGCTGCTATTAAGTACCCTATAACGAAGAAAGATGCTAAGCCTAGGCTTATTAGATGGGTGTTGCTTTTACAAGAGTTCGACCTACACATTGTAGATAGGAAAGGTGCTAAAAATCCTGTTGCTGATAATTTATCTTGTTCGGAAAACATCTCCTTTGATCCCCTGCCTATTAATGATAGTTTCCCAAATGAACAGTTGGCTGTAGTAGGGGTAAGTTCGCGAGGGAGTCCTTGGTATGCTGATTACGCTAACTTTATTGTTTCCAAGTGACGAGGGTTTAACTCATCAATGCCCATTGTTATGGACTTGGGTTTTAGAGAAGGACGGAGCGCTGGAGACATCTATCGGCTAGCAAACAAGCACACAGGGGACTCAAAGATTTACCCAGGTTCAGGCCTTGTAGAGGTCCCTACTCCTTCTTGTCTGCTCGTGGAATTATGGAAGGAATCGAAGATTACAATGGTGCGCAGATGCAATCTGGTGAGGGTTGTGGAAACTAGGGTTGCATGTGTCCTCCTCGCTGCCCCCTCCTAGCCTTTATATAGATAGGCTTGGTCTTGGGTTGCAGCTCGAGTCGGTTACAAGTTAGGGTTTTCCCATCCAAACTTTCTATCTTTAGCTTCTTCTTGTTCTTCAAGCAATCGCGAGTCCGTAGGTTACTCGAGTCCTTCATTTGGGCCTTAGCGACACCGTGGGCCTTTACGTATTTAGGCCGTATATACCAAGCTCGATTACCTATAGGGTATACCCATGTCAGTATCCCCCGAGTGTCCAGTGGAATCGCAGATTCGACTAGGGACTATTTGAAGTCTTTCGAGTACATGAATGAGTATATTTCGACTGCTTTGTTTGTGTCATAGGGATTGTTGATGTGCGTGCCTGATTTAACCGAAGTATCGGTATCAGTTAACCACCTTAGGGTGAAACAACGCAATCTACTCGGACTTGAGTCCCCGGACTCGAATACGGGAAAGTGCTGGCGTAATTCGACTCAAGCCGCGGAGGTCTTATAGGAGTCGAATTCCAGTTATATGGGTGTGAGCACTCGACGCGTCCGTCAAGGCATGTTCATCGTACCTGTAGGTACGGATACATTTCTGGTAGTGCGCAGCTAATGCGTCGCCAGGCCTTATTCAGGTCTTACCTTCACGGTGTAAGCGCGGCATCCGAAATTTATCATCGCGGAGACGATTCGGGTGACCCAGAAGATGCAGTCTCTTTGTAGGGAAAAATTATGAGGCGGTGTCGCCATGAGTTTCGAGTGTGGATGTTATCAACACACTGTTTTTGTAGAAATAATCATAGGGTGCGCGACCAGCGCTCCCTATGGGAGTAACCCCCGAGTGCCTGGTTGAGTCGAAGACTCAGGCAGGGACTGAAGAATCATTTTGCGACTGCTGTCGTCTTTTGTTTGCTTGTTTCAGTCAAATTTGTTTCCGGCGCTCCCTATGGGAGTAACCCATGACCATATTCAAGCCATGCTTCGAGTGGTTGGGTTTGCTTTGATTATCCATGTTCCTAAAAAAAAGAATGAAAAATCGTAGGGTGCGCGACCAGCGCTCCCTATGGGAGTAGCCCGCGAGTGCTTGGTGGAGTCGAAGACTCGAGCAAGGACTAAAGTAGTCGAAGTCTTCTGCTGCGTAGCTTTGATCACGTCAGTGCTGACGATTTCATGACCTCAGTTGCCCGCGTGAGCGAGTTTGACGTGACGTGACGAGCAGTGGGTCCCACTTTCTGACTTTGATTTGACTGGGCGTGCGTAATCTTTATTTTAACTGCACCTCCTCGATTTCCGTGCATAATGGGAGTAGTGGAGGGACGGTTCGCACTTCCACTCCTCCACGTGTCCAGCACGATTTTTGCCACGCGTCCAATAGGGTTTTTCTGAGTCGTTGGATTGCATCTTCCAGGGGTTAAGTAGCGATGCTGTGACGGTAATTTCTCATCTGCTCGTATTCACCCTTTGCTTCCATTGCCATTGCCGCTGCTCCTCTGCTTTCTCTGCGCTCGGCTCGTCCTTGACGCTGGACTAGCTCCGCTCATTTCCAAGCTACTTCCTTCGGTCGCATCGCTGCCGCGCCATGGGGAAGAAGAAAGGGGGTGTTGCGGCCGATTCTGCGGCCACCGCTGCTGTGGCGAAGAAGAAAGGCGGCTCCACCGCTACGGGTACTAGCATCGCCGTCGGTGGGAAGAAGAAGGGCACGGGCACCCGCGTCACGAATGGCGCATGGCATCCCTCCATCATCAAGTTGTCGGATCTCCGTCTTCTTCGTCAAGACGGAGTACTGTCTGGCGCATCCGTTACCTATTTAGTCTACGATGTAGGTGGTTGCGGGATTCATGTCGACCCATCCGTTACCTATTTCGACATCAAGCTCACAACATCCATCCAAGGGTGGAGGGACAAGTGGTTCTACATCCGCGATGATAAGGTTGGCGATGAGCACTTCGGACTCGCACCGTTCAATCCCGCGACGCCGTGCAATAGGAGGCGCTCTTGGAAAAATATAGTTATGCCTCGCGAATCCGCGGAGACGGACGTGCTGTACGGGCGTGTCTACGACCTCGAGAGTCGCCTCAGCACAGAGGAGGGAGGTTGCACCCTCATTCGCACGTGGCTGCGCCGTCGCGTCCAGCCTCTGCAGGCCAGAGTCCACCCTATGTTTCAGTGGACTGGCGCTGACGATCCCACTCGCGTGTCTGTCGATGGCATGTCCGCGAGTGAAGTAGACAAAAGGGTTCGACTGGTCACCAAGTACACTGTCAAAGATGTGGTCCCTAGTGAGCCAGTTGTTCCTCCGTTTGATGCTGCTAACCCTCCTCCTGAGGTATAGTTGTGCTACGCAGTAGCTTAATTTGTCGATTGCTTTTGTGTTGTTTATTTATTTATTGCTGAACTTGTTGTCTGTATGCAGGATTGGGCGGTGTCGCCTTGTATGCCCCCTCTTCCTGAGGGGATTATTCCTCGCGAAGCCTTGGAGGAGGACGAGTCGGAGTCGACCGTCCCCTCTGATGTGGAGGAGGAAGCCCCCGAGTCCGGTAGTCCGGATACTCGCAAGCGTTCACGCAGTGAGTATTCTGATGCGTCGTCTCCTTCGACTCCGGAAGGTGCAGGTGTAGGTGCGGAGTCGCCGATCCCTGCCATTCCTGTGAGCGCCGTGGCACCATCCTCTCGCAAGAAGATGGGATTGCCCAAGGAGTCCTCGTCAGAGTCGAAGGAGGCCACTTTTGACTTTGATAAATTTGATTGGTAAGTTTTCTAATTTGTTTTGCTCTTCTCTGGATTTGCCCTTGTTTGGTTCGTCTCTGTGTTTGTCCTTTTCTTAATGTGGATTTTGTCTTGCAGCCAAGAGGCGCCGTCATCTTCTGGCGACGTTCAATTCTTGAAAGAATTAGGAGTCGCGACCTCAAGGGTCAAGAAAGAGGTCGAGCGTGCCCCTTCCCCTCCATTGGCGGCCCACTCCGGGCACAACTCTTCCAGTTCTCCTAATGCAGGAGAGCATCGAATGGTTGCCCAGATGACTACGCACCAAACGACTTCGGAGTCTTTGGAGGATCACGTAAGTGTAGGATTTTTTTCTTTTTGATGTTGCAGTCAATGGTTTCTGCTGATCCTTTGTTATGCGATAGCTCCTTGTGAAGGAGGCTGTGCACCTGGCGGAGCAAGTGCTCGCGATGGGCTGCCAGCATGCAATGCTGGAGACGCGTCATCGCGTGGTCGAGAGTGAGTGTCCTGCACTTATTCTTCTTCTCCTTTGATATAGTCGACTGATAGTCAAACCTTTTTTGCTTGTGTAGCTGAACATAATGCCCTCCCGCGTGACGCTGCCGCCATGGAGAAAACTCTTGCCGCGGCTATGAAGGGTCGCGATGAGGCAATCGCTGCACGTGACGAGGTGCAAAGGCGCGAAGAGGATCTTCGTGCTTCCATTGCTTCCAGGGAGAAGTTGTTCGAAGAACAACTTTTCTCGATTGCCAAAGCCCTCTCAGGTACCTTGTCTGGATATCATTGTTGTTCTTTGTTTGTTATTTTGCCATTGGCATTGATGTTTGATATTCATGTGTTGGTTTGTGTGCAGATGCTAGAGGTTTGAGCTTCGATCCTCAGGCCCTCTGCCGCGACGACACTTTGGCGGGCGCGCTTTCGGCAGTCGAGGACCGTAGCATCGCTGTTCAAGATACACTCTCCAAGGCCAAGGGCGTTCTTAGTCGCCTCCGGGAGGAGCTGATGCCCAAGGCTGAGTTAATCGAGAACATGGGAAAGCTGGTGGAGTCTTTCGCCGGGGGTGTTCCTTCTAGCTTCAAGAACTCACTCCGCACGGCTGGCGCGTCCATGTCACTTGCCATGGTGCAGGCCCACGGAGTTGCGATTGATCCTGCCGCTGAGTCGAAGGCGATGCCTGTTAGCGCGGATGGCCAGTAGGTAGTCTTTGCTCCTTTCACGACTGCCTGTGGTAAATATGGGCCGCAGCTGATAAACATGGTCGTGAAGTATTCTAAGGAGCTGCAGCGCGTTAAGAAGGCGGCGAAGGCTGCGGCATCAGGGGCTGGCGGAAAGTCAGTGGCATCTGACACTGCCACAGACTCAATGAAGCCCCCGAAGCCGTCGAAGTCGAAGAAGCCAATCGCTCCATAGTATCTTTGTAATAGTTAACTAGTTTCTGTCCTTTGTTAAGAACATGCCTGCTGGCGAGTGTATCTAGTCTTGAATGCACTTGAATCTTTTGTCCTTGTGTTGATTTGGTCGTCTTATTTGTTTCTATCTTGGCTTGTGGTAGGGTACATCAAGTGATCCTTTGAGGGAAACTCAGGACTCGCCGCCTCTTGATGATACTTTGGCACCGCCGCGCTCAAGGGTAGATGAGCTGTCGCTGCTTTCGTGACTGCGCGACCACGTGAAGCAGCTGGAGCGTGAGTTGCCCGTGCTCCACGGTAACGCGGATGTTTGGAAGTCGAAGGCGGAGAAGGCCGCTGCCCACGAGCAGTATCTGCTTGGCGAGGTGATGCAGCTGGGCGACCAATTCAAGTGTTAGTTTGCTTTCTCTTATCTTTTCCTTGTAGTCACTCGCGATGGTGCACTGTACTTATGCTGCTATTGCTGCTTCATGTAGTTGTCAGCGCACGTCATCCGCAAGATGAGAAGGATAGAATTGCCATTCGTATGCATCATCTCACCCAGGAGCAACTTCAAGAGAGTGGATACTTCTGGGTAGATCATGATCGTGTGATTGCGCTGGCGACCCTGCAGGATCGTGCACCGCGAGTGCTGCACTTCCTGAAGAAGTCACAGTCATGCTTGAAGAACATTTATCGGACGATGTTTCCGCTGGATGTTACTCCGTCGAGCTTGCTGGCCCTCATTGCCAAGTTTCAAGATCTGTCCGCGGTTCGCGAGTGCGTGAGGCAACAGTTGGTGACTGGTGCCAAGGCTGCTTTATCGCTGGTGCGACTGCATAGGCCTGACGTAGATGTTGCGGCAATTGCGGCTGGGCCGCCTGCGCCACCAGCAGGTTCTTCCTGGGATATGGTGCCACACTACCAGGCTGTGGATCGCCCGGCAGAAGAGATTGTCGACTTCTTTGAGGAGCAAACCAACGTTCTCCTACTACAATAGTATCTTAGTTTGTATCCTGCACATAAGTGTACCCATGTTGTAAAGTTCGTATAAATGTTGTACATAATTTATTGTCGAATATGTATAAAGAGCTTGCTAGCGTGTGAGTGTGTTGCACTATGCGACTCCTTTTTGTTAGCCTGGCTATGCGTTTTATCTCAGTCCCTTGTCAACCTGTCAGGTGCGTTGCAACTGGGTTGATGTTGTGTCAAGGGTTTCGACTGATGTACCAGCTACTCGGAATATCGTGTTTTTAGTTCGTAGAACAGATGTGTGTAGGGTGGCGTAGCCCCCGAGTCGATAAGTTGCAAAAAAGTAAAGGAAGATACAGAGTTTTGGGGCACTTAGCTTTATTATTTGTGAGACAGTACGAAGTACAATGTGTGGCTAAGTAGCCTTGGCTGAGTGCCTTATTTGCGATGCAAAAGTAAAACGACTAAGGGTAGAAGCATCGCAGCTGTGCGACGTTCCAGGGGTTGGAGTATGCGACTCCTGTCTCTAAATCTTGAAGGCGATAGGCGCCACCTGGGATTACTTCTGTAATCACATATGGTCCTTCCCAGTGGGACTCGAGTTAGAGATGTCTCTGCTGCTTCAGTCGCAGGACCAGGTCGCCTTCGACGAAGGATCTAGGGCGTAGCCTCCTACTGTGGTAGTTGCGCAGGTTCTGCTGGTAGATCGTTGATCTTTCCGCGGCGATTTCTCTTGCCTCGTCAAGGAGATCGAAAGAGTCTTCGAGTGCGAGGGATGACTCTTGTTTGTTGTAAGCGACCACGCGCAGCGCCTTGTACCATACCTCGGCGGGTAGCACTGCCTCGGCTCCGTGCACCATAAAGAATGGCGTGTAGCCCGTGGCACTATTTGGAGTTGGGCGTAGGCTCTAGAGTACGGATTGCAGTTCGTTTGGCCAGCAACCCGCGGCCTATTCGAGTGGCCAGAGGAGTCGCTTCTTGATGCTGCCGCAGACGAGCCCGTTTGCTTTTTCCACCTGACGTTGGTCTATGGATGTGCTACAGCGGCGTAGCTGATGTTGATCCCCAGTTTCTCGCAGAATTCTTGGAACTCTTTGGATGTGAAGTTCGTCCCATTGTCGGTGATGATGCTGTGCGGTACTCCGAAGCGGTAGACGATGGATTCGAAGAACTTGACTATGCTGTTCCTGATTGGTTGGTCACTGGCATGGCTTCAATCCACTTGGTGAACTTGTCGACTACGACCAAGAGGTAGGCGTAGCCTCCTTGTGAGGACCTTGGGAGTTTGCCGACCATGTCGAGTCCCCATTGTGCAAAGGGCCAGGCCAATGGGATTGGTCAGAGCTCTGCGCCCAGTGCATGCGGCTTATCCGCGAATCATTGGCAAGCGTTACATTTTTGGACAATGTCCTTGGCGTCACGCATGGCCATAGGCCAATAGAACCTAGCTCGTAGATGTCCACAGGTTCCCTCATGGATGTCGAGGAGAACAGCTCTTCCGTCGGCCGTGGAGACGCATCGTTGCAGTACTCCTATGATGTTGCGTTTATACAGTTTGCCGTTGATAACAGCGAATGCCTTGGATCACCGCACGATGTGCCGTGCATCAGTCGGATCGTCCGGTAGCCTTTTGCTGAGGAGGTACATGATGTACGGTTGCGTCCAGGATTGCTCAATCATCATGATGCTCATTGGTCCCTCGAGTCCTGTGTCCAGCTCCAAGTCATTGAGTGCCATTGGCTCATTGGGTGGCGTAGCCCCCGAGTCCGTTGCTGCGCTTGTTTTCTTCTCTGTGGCCTTTGGCTTGATGGAGCGTTCGCAGATGCGCTCGAGAAATACCCCGGATGGTATGGGGGGTAGAGCCTATGTTGGCGAGTGCGTCCGCCTCTTCGTTGCTTTCGCGACCTACGTGCCGCAGCTCGCAACCGTCGAAGTCTCCTTCGAGTGTGTCGTAGAGGTCGCGGTACGCGATCATGTTGTCATTCAGTGCGTCGCACTCATGCATTGTTTGGTTAACGACCAGCTTGGAGTCGCCGTATATGATGCGCCTCTTGGCACCGCAGGATTTTGCCATCCTCATCCCGTGCAACAGGGCCTCGTATTCAGCCTCGTTGTTGGAGGCTATGAACTGCATTCGCAGGATATACTTCAACTTGTCCCCTTGAGGTGATGTCAGTATGACACCTGCGCCTGCTCCGTCCTTCCGCTTGGACCCATCGAAGTGCATTGTCCAGAGGTAGGACATATCTGGTTTGTCCGGGAGCTGGTTCTCCATCCAGTGCACGAGGAAGTCAGGGAGAACTTGTGACTTGATTGCGTCGCGCTTTTCGTATGTGATGTATCGTGGAGACAATTCTATTCCCCAAAGCGCGACTCGTCCCATGGCATCGGGGTTATTGAGGATATGCCCCAACGGGGCGTCATTGACCACCACGATTGGGTGTTCTTGGAAGTAATGGCATAGTCGTCAGGCGGTCATGAAGATACCGTACGCCAGCTTCTGGTAGTGCGGTTACCGCTATTTTGTTGGTGTGAGGACCTCGCTGAGGTAGTATATTGGGCGTTGTACTCCGTGGACCTTGTTTTCCTCGGCTCACTCGACGACGAGCACTGTGTTGACCACCTGGTTGGTGGCGGAGATATATAGCAACAGTGGTTCCCTTTCCCGTGGGGTCACGAGTACTAGCGAGGTGGATAGAAGGCGCTTGAGGTCTTCGAATGCTTCCTGCGTTTCATTGGTCCACTCGAACTTTTTGGCTTTGCGGAGGAGTTGGTAGAAGGGCAGCGCCTTTTCACCCATCTGACTGATGAATCGATTGAGGGCTGCGATTCGCCCAGCCAGCTGCTAAATGCCCCATATGTTTTTCGGCTTCTCCATGGCCAGTATGGCTTTTATTTTCTTCGGGTTTGCCTCGATTCCCCTCGCGAGATGAGGTACCCGAGTAGTTGCCTAGATGGCACGCCGAAGGCGCATTTGTCCGGATTGAGCTTGATCCAGTAACAGTCGAGGTTGGCGAAGGTTTCGCGCAGATCGTCGATTAACGAGGCTTCCTCCTTGGTCTTGATTACTATGTCATTGACATAGACTTGGATATTGCGACCCAGTTGTTCCTTGAGGCAAGCATGCATGCACCGCTGGTAGGTAGCTCCCGCGTTTTTTAGCCCGAAGGGCATTATGTTGTAGCAGAACACACCAAAGGGCATTGTAAATGCTGTTTTTTCTTGATCTTCCTCCTTCATTTGAATCTTATTATAGCCTGAGTAGGCGTCGAGGAAGCAGAGGTGCTCGCATCTCGCAGTGGAGTCAATGATCTGGTCGATGCATGGCAACGGGAAGTGATCCTTTGGGTAATGCTTATTTAGAGAGGTGAAGTCCACGCACATCCGCAGGATATCCGTGTCCTTTTTTTGTACCAGCACTGTGTTGGCGAGCCAAGTGCTTTCCTTGATCTCGCGTATGAATTTGGCGTCGAGGAGGGGCTTGTTCGTCTGCGGTACCAAAGTTGGCAGGACAGCGCATGGCGGTACCTAAGTTTCCTAAAATCACCGCGTTTCGAAAAGTTGGGCCGCCAACTACTGAGAGGGGCCATTTCGAGGCAAACTCATCTCACCCCTGCCAAATACAAACATTCCGCTAAACCGCCCCGTGAAGTAGATGCTCGGGACCCACATGTCGGTTATCTGTCCGTGACGTGGGCGCCAACGCGGCAACCTCTTAGGAAAATCAAGCAGCTAAGTGGATTGGATGCGTTGACCAATTTCACAAATCCATTCCCAGCTTTCCCCTAGCACCGGCGGCGTCGGAATCCACCCTCCAGGCAGGACGATCCCTTTGGACATTTGACTTCTGGCGCCAAGTTGCTGCGGCCAGTTGCTGCGCCCAGTCGCTGATCCCGAGCTCCAATGGCGCATGCCGTAGCCGCCGTTGCTAGGCTCTAGCCCGCCTCCGCCGCCGACGAGCCGAGCAGCTCGGAGGATGGGAGATCCTACTATCAAGAAAGAAGAAGTTCTGTCTACAAGCGGGCGAGATACCCTTCTCTTTGCTATTCGCACTAATTACAACTGCTAGCTGGCTACTGAACCTCAAATTGTTTGTTAGCCCAATGCTGACAAACATATTTTGTCCATAGTTTTCTGTCAAGTGGGATCTACGCGGACCCCCTTACCTGGTTACGGTAGTCCTCTATAGGTACGACTCTAATGGCAAGTGGTATGGAAGCCATTGTTTCACAATGGAAGAAGCGTCTGCACAGATCTGCACTATATCTAGTATGGTTTCTGCTCTGCGTAATCATGTTGAATTATGGCCGAAGCAGACAACAAAGTTCAGCTTCATGGATGAACGTGGCATCATGGTTCCTATAACGTGTGACAGTCAGCTAATTGGGTTGATGAAAAGGTATGCTTCGGCTGCCATGTTTGACCTGAAATGTCATGTACTGGATGTGGAAGCTGCTGCAACTGGGAGTCGCCCTTCTATTCTTGGACAAGGTGGTTGCTTGAACCTAATTAGCTCCTGGTAAGCAAAGGTCGCTTGGGGTTCGCATGTTTGTGCTGAATTGTAATTTTTGTTTTATTTACTCTATAGATATTAGGCAGTTATGCAACAGTCTTGTTTCTTTGACAGGAAGCGCCGCAAGGTTAGAAACATGATTGTCGGGTCAATGATTTTGCTGCCCGAAGAAATAAAAAACGAGTGGAAAGATGATGTTGGACACGATTCTGGTGCCCATTGTCCCGGCGATACAGAGTACATGAAGCTAAGAAAATTGGCACCGAGGAAGAGAAAGAAGGTAGGAAATGAAGAAGCCAGTGGACGTGAAGGCTTGGCACCCAGGCTGCGGAAGAAGGCTGCTGGCAATGAAGATGTATAGTAATGTGTTAAACTTGAACCTATATATGTCATTCTGTTAAATTCTGATCGCTCTGTGTGTGGCACGTTGCTAGGCGAAACAATCTACCCACGTTCTCTAAGTAAAATGTACCGCGACTTAGGGTTTGGAAACGCCCGAGTCAGTAGTTGAATCTGAAATTGTGATTGTGCCACTACTATCTGAAAACAATGATCCACCGGTTCCACGATTGCTGAGGGGCAGGAGCTCTCCAAATACAACAGAATGTAAGTGGCACATAAATAAATTATTTAAGCTGCCACACTCCACGAAGCAGCAACTTATTTCAGATGCTGCACAACGATGTGGCAACATAAACAACAATGTTCTCACCGATAATTCCCAGATGAGGAGGAAATGGGTACCACTTTCTGGCCTAATCTTGAGCCCGTCTATCTCACCGCCTCTCTGCTCCTGCATCCCCTGTATCTGGTGAAGCTCCCGGATCTCCAGTAACCGGGTGTATGTGCTTCCACTTTATAAATTGTGGTTGTGCCATTTTCATGCGGCACAATCCATGTAGATTATGTTTAAACAAACCACCAGTGTCAGAATACACTAGTAGAAAAGGTGTCTTTGGTCCACGGTTACGTTCCCAATCCAGGACAGAGATCTAAATCGAGGCAGAAATTGATCTAAATCACAAATTCTACCACAAATTAATCGAGACAGAGATCTAAATCGAGGCATTTCATTAATTCAACCACAAATTCTTCTAAACAAAGGTGTGATTTCACATCCTACATTAATTCAACCAACTAGTCAACAATTTCACTTCCGCTTCCGCTGTCCTCCGAGCCATCGGCTTCCTCGTCTTCGTCGGATGGAACCTCCACGATTTCCGCATTGTACGTGAGACGGAGCACCTCTTCGCGGAGAGCAGCGGCGATGACGGTGAACTTGGTCCGTCCAGGGACGGACCAGAACCTCTCCCGCCCTTCTCAGTTACGGAGATCCCGGTGCACCACGCGCCCGTAAACGATGCGGTTGCCAATCTTGGCCTTCCGCTCCTTCTTGAACAGCGCCGGCTAGTACGGGCTGGCCGCCGCGTATCGTGGCAGCGCCCTCTTCCATGCGGGCATCTGGAGGCGGCACGCCGCAATTTCTCTCTCCATCACGGCTCCGCCGTGGAATAGGAGCGGAGCCACCGACACCCCCGCATAGCTGATGCGCCATTCCGTGGGGCACCGTCGCGGCCAGCGGCGCGAGGATGTCGAAGTGCGAGAATATCACCGCCTCATAGAAGTTGAGCGAGGGTATCTCCATGGCAGAGCGGTGGAGATTGGAGAGGGAGCGAGGGGGTGGACGACATGGTGGAGATTGGAGAGGGCGAGGGGATGGGCAACGAAGCGACGAGCTGTGGCGCCTCCTATTTGTACACGAGGATGACGAAGCGACGGGCGGAATATCCAAGGGGCATTGGTCAGACAAAAGGAAGTAATGCAGCGTTAAGACAGATTAACGGGCGACCAATTTTTTTACTCCCAGGACTCCGGGGCCAATAGGTCATACCGCTAGGTCAACAAGTACAACTATTACAACTTAAAAAAGGCACGGGGCTTAAGCTAAATAGAACTAGTTAACACACATCTCCTTGATCTTCATAATCTTAGCCTTATGCGCATCTTCCTGCGAGAGCAAGGATCGAATCGTCTGTTCCTTCCTTTTAGCATCTTCCTTACACAGCTTCAATTGTTTCTCTGCATCTTTCCTCATGCACTTGTCAATACTCGTAGTTGTGAACTGCAGGACTTTGGCCTGGTGAAGATCCTTCCTTGCTTGAGTCAGTTCTTGCTCTGCTTTAGCCTTCAGGGCCGACGCCGCATCCCTCTCCTTCTCGACTTTGCTAACCTTGTCTTCCACCCCCATGAGATCTCGCTTATGCTTGGTCGTGTCAACTGGTTCCCATAGCTTCATCTCAACACTGTCAAGAAGTGAGCTGAATGCGGATTCTTTCAACTCAACAATCATTTCCCATAGTTTGTCCAGCGTTTTCTGCATCGATTTGGGCCACTCTGGATCTACCCATTTGACAACACCGCAACTTCCACCTCGCATCATTGCACGATGTCCTTGACACCGTAGAAACCTCCTACCTGTGTTTTGTCCTTCGAACGCTACAAATTTAGCGGGCACATATCCATGTTTACATAGTATAGGACTATCTTCATCCGCTAAACCGTGATAGTCAGCGTCATACATCGTCTGGTTGGCCTAACACATCATACGCGCATGAGTAAACAGAGTAGATCTGGCTCAAAAAATAGATAACTGGCCACGGATGATAGAGATAGAGATGAGACGGCTCACATGGAAATCACTGTCCCTATCATCACGACGCGTTTCCTCGTCGTCTCCCCTTGAACCCATGTCGAGAGGGGAGGGGGGGTGGTGGCTGTCGGAGAGGGGATTGGGATGGCGGCACCGTCGGCTTGCGGCTACAGAAGGATGGGAGTGAAGTGGGGAATGTGGCTTCGAGGGGAAGGAAGAGAAGTATGGGGAGGAAGAGAAGTAATGGGGACGTGACACTGGGATATGGCACGCTCAACTGGTGAGTCATGACACTCGCAACAAGGGAGCCCCCGGTGTTGCAGAATAGACTACTCGCGGATCGATCTCACGAAAACCATCCCTATCGTCCAAGCGCCCCGATCAGACGGTATGTAACAATCAACAAGCAGAACAACTGTGTTAGGGTGTGCCTTCTAGAATACTCGGTCTAACGCTAAGGTTAGGGCTCTCCTAAGGTTAATTAGTATCCATATGCGGTTTATGAAAAGAACATGCATCCAATGACATGGGTGGATCTAGCTGTGGTTAATGAGAAGAGCAGACATGCAATGACACTGGTGGATCGATGTGTGGTCTTTGGGAAGAACACACATGCAATGACACTGGTGACGAGGTTTAATCTCGTCAATGCCCATTGTTATGGACTTGGGTTTTGGAGAAGATGGGGATGCTGGAGATCGTGGCACAGTTAACAGACAAGCAACCAGGGGACACGAGATTTACCCAGGTTCAGGCCCCCGGAGGGAAAACCCTACTCCTGCTTGTCTGCTCTTTGATTACGGCGGAACCGAAAGTTACAGGATGCGCAGATTCGATCTGGCGTGGAGGCGTGTATGAAAAGTATGGATCTGTCCTGCTCGTTGGCCCCTCCTAGCCTTTATATATGAGGAGGCTAGGTCTCAGGTACCGATACGAGTAGGTTACAAGTTGTATTCGAACTCTAGTCTTGCTCTCCAAGGATCCGAAGGCGTCATGGGCCTTGGCCACCCGAAAATCTTCATGGGCCAGCGTATGTCTGCTGTGGGCCTTCCTTGGGCTGGACCAGGTATGCTGAAGTTATGTACCCGTCGGGTATAACCATGTCAGTAGCCCCCGAGTGTTCAGTCGAATCGTGGATTCGGCTGAGGACTCTTCAATCCTTCGGGTGTAACTCTGTCTTTCAAGAGAATGTGTAGGGATTGTTGATGCATGTGCCTGACTCACCCGACGGATCAGGGTCAGTTAATCGTCTTAGGACAAAACAACACGATCTTCTTCAGGTGCGAGTCCCTCGACTCGAACTCGGAACATATGCTGGCGTAATTCGACTCAGGCCGCGGAGGACTTACAGGAGTGGAATTCCAGTGATTTTAAATGATGTACCCAACGCGTCCATCGGGATTTTTCATCACGCCTGTTGGCATGGATTTATACTAGCAGAGCGCAGTCAGGTGCGTTGCCAGGCCATCAGATGGTATCTGTAGGTCTTATCTTTGCGTCGCAGACGCAGCATCCGAATGTTTATCACCGCGGAGGTGTTTCGGGTGGCCAAGGAGGATGTTACTCACTTAGCATTAATTGGGGCAGAGTTGCCGAAAAGTTTTTGCATGTGGATCCGGAAGATCGCAGTCGAAGATTTCATAGGGTGCGCGACAAGCGCTCCCTATGGGAGTAGCCCCCGAGTGTCTGTTTGAGTCGTAGACTCGAGCGGAGACTTTTAGTGCAAGCATTGCTCAGTTGTTTAGTCCGTAGGACTCAAAAATTTTCGGATGCTGAAATCCTTCCTCCCTATGGGAGTAGCCCCCGAGTCCATAGTGGAGTCGTGGACTCGACATAGGACTCGAAGCTCTTGTGTGTGAACGGCCATCGCTCCAGTTTGGAGTAGCCCCCGAGTGTCTGGCGGAGTCGTAGACTCGGGCAGAGACTCGAGTCTTGTATCATGCAACGGTAGTGGGAAAATCACGTGGGCGTACCGCTGACCCAGAAGTACATCGGGTGCGCGACTAGCGCTCCTGATAGGAGTAGCCCCCGAGTATTTAGTCGAATCGTAGATTCGAGTGAGTACTCTTAGCTGTGTAGCCGAAGTTTGGTGCTAGTATAGCTTTTGATGACGTCAGTGCTGACGATCGATGACCTCAAGCGTCTGCTGCGCCAGAGATGACTTGACTTGACGAAGTGTGGGTCCCACTTCCTGACTTTGAATTGACCGGTCACGCGTGGCGTGGGGATGATTATGGCGTTTCCTCGATTTCCGCGCGTAGTGGACGTCGTGGGAACGACGGTTTGTTTTGGTGCTGACACGTGTACGGCCGGATCTGTCGTTGGCGTTAGGTCTTCTCGATGGACGGCCAGCGTGCATCGTCTTTGCTGTTATAATCCGTGGTGAAATCGTGGTATGTCTTTTACCGCAGCAGTTCATCTGTCCATTGCTTCCTTGCGCTCGAGCGATTCTTGCTGCGTGCTGAGATTTCCTTTTGCATTTCCTTTGTCTTCGTCGTTGGCAACGCCACCACCGCCGTAGCGCCATGGGGAAGAAGAAATCCTCATCTGTAGTTGGGACCAGCGCTGCCGGAGGCAAGAAGGGCGCCGCCGCTGCTCGTGTCACCGATGGTGGCTGGCGGCGATCAGAGACGCGGGAGAGCGATCTTCGCAAGCTGCGCGAGCGGAGCCTAATCCCGCAGGACGCGACGGACGTGAAACTCCCCGGCAATGAGGTAATCCCCCGTCCCCCATCTGGGTACCGGGTTATGTTCGTCGCCTTTGTTTTGCGTGGGTTTTCGTATCCAGTCCATGACTTCCTTCGTGGACTGCTCTTCTTCTATGGGGTTCAACTCCATCATCTGTCTCCCAACTCCCTTCTCCACATTGCGTGTTTTATCACTCTTTGCGAGTGTTGGCTTGGCATTGAGCCGCACTTTGGCCTCTTCCGGAAGCTGTATTCCGTGAGGAGGCAGTCTGGTTCGGATGGTGTGTATCCCATTGGGGGTTTCATCATCTCTCTTAGTCCCGATGTCCAATTCTTTTCCTTCTCCATGTCCGAATCTGTCCAGTACTGGCAGAGGAAATGGTTTTACATCTGTGACTCCGTGCTGCCTGGGCAAGATTTTGGTCTCGTTCCTTTTGACCCCTCCCAGTTGATTGTGAAGAAGAGGTCCTGGAAAAATCAGATCTTAGACGGTGAGGTGGCGGAGATAGAGGCCTTGTACCGTCGGGTGGAGGAGCTCCAATTGATTCCTGAGAAGGAGGTGAACGGTGTCGACATTATCCGGGTGTTTCTTGAGCGTCGGGTGCAGCCGCTCCAGGCGAGGGCGCATCCGATGTTCCTTTACTCTGGGCGCCGTGATCCGACGAGGGTTTCGAGTGAGAAAATCTCCGAGGTGGAACTTGACAGGGCTCTTCGCGTGCTGTTGAAGTTCAAGGCCGACGAGGAAATCCCGGGGAAGTCGTTGACTCCGCCCTTTTCGTCGACGTTGGCCGTGCCAAAGGTGTAGATTTGCGCATGTAGTGCTTCCCTTATGTTTTGTCAGTTGTGTACTTGTGCCCTTTGTTTGCTAACAAAGTTTCTTCTCATCTTGTAGAGCTTCAAAGTGCCAGGCATGGCGCCACCATTGCCCGAAAGGTATCCGAATGCCCCGGATAATGAAGTGGTGGATTCCGTGTCCGAGCTTCCTTCGGCGCAATCTCCGGCGGAGGATGCCGACGAATAGAGTGAAGATCATTCGAGTAAGCGATCACGGAGCTCGAGCGAGTCTTCGGATGCCTCGACTCCTCCGACTCCTAGAAATCCTTGGGGTCTTGAGCGTCGTGATGATGTTCATGGGGGTTCGTCTTCTCCCATTCCTGCCATTCCTGTGCGAGTTGTTGCTCCGCACCCGCCAGCAAAGCGTAAGAAGGAAGAGAAGAAGGAGGAGAAGAAGGAGGAGAAGAGGTCCCGGAGGGCTTCTCCTATCTTCGACCTGAGCGCGTTGGGCTCGTAAGTGTTCTTGTTGCCACTGTTGTCTGTTGTTCACTTGTTATTTTTGCACCTGTGTTGATTGGCTTCGTATTCAGGCAATCCTCCGACGGCTCGAGTGATGGAGCGCGCGAGATGATGGGGGATTCGAACATTGCGTCGCCCCCTCCGCAGGCAGTGTCGACTTCGGGTGGTGCTGCGCCAGTTCCTCTTGTGCAAGAGAGGCTGGTGGTTGCGCCTCAGGATGTTGCAGGCGGGCCTGCGTGTTCGTCTTCGAAGCACGTAAGTTTGTCTGCTTCATGTCACGGGGGGAGCCCCCGAGCGTCTTCGTGTGCTGATGTTGTGTTTGCTTCTGTGTTTTGGGCGTAGCCCCCAAGTCCTGCTCTTACTGCTATTGCCTTTTCCTGCAGCCTTTTGTCCAAGAGGCCAAGCGGCTGGTGGAGGAGCGCCTAACGCTAGAGGCGAAACTTCGGCAGCTTCAAGGTATTCGTATGCCTTGTATTACATTTCTTGCTTATCCTGGTGCTTTGCTTTGACACTTGCCTATTGTAAATGTAGAGGATCATAATGACTCTCTTCGTGAGGTTGATGCTCTGAAGAAGAGCCTTGGCCAATTGGAGCAGAAGGCCGAAGCTGCCGCTAAGGCGAAAGAGCGCCTTGAGCTGGAGCTGACGAAAACAGCCGAAGCGAAAGAGCGTCTGCAGCCGGAAGCCGCAGGTCGTGAAAGGGGGGCGGCGAAGAAGCTCATGGCTGCTGCCAAGGCAATTTCGGGTGAGTGCTAGCTTTTGCACTTGCTCCTTTTTCTTCGGGTCTTCTTCTATGTTGCTTTTCTTCATGTTTTTTTTCTGTCTTGTCTCAGATGCCGCAGGCATCGAGTTCGACTGCAGTTCTCTAGAGCACGGGAGTGCTCTGGATGATGCCACTGTGGCGGTCGAAGACCACTGCAGTACCGTCGTCAACTCCCTTGCCAAGGCGAAGGAGGTCCTTGGTCGCTTCTACCAGGAGTTCTTCCCGAAGGGCGCAACCCTTGAAGATGTGGGTGCTCTGGCAGAGGCTCTGTCGGCCGAAGCGCCTGCAGCGTACAAGCGCAAGCAGAAGGGCATCGACGCGTCCGTCGGGCTGGCGATGGCCATGGCGGCTGGGGCGGAGCTGGACTTGCCCCAGATCACTTCTCGGATGCCGACGGCTGCGGATGGATCAGAAGTAGCCTTCGCTGCTTACTCCGCTCGCTGCAGACGATATGGGCCCAAGCTCATTGACTTGTTGTCTGAGTACGCGCTGCGGCAGCAGGGCGAGGCCAAAGCTAGGCAGTCTGGCTCTGAGGCGACTCGGTGTCCTACGCCTTAGGCATAGGAGATGTAGGGTAGTATGTAGTTTATTTTCGCTGTAAATATCTTTTGTAGCACCATTCTTGAGCCACGCAGTGGCCTTATTTAATGAATTCCTCCGAGTTGGGCTTTTATCTTTGGCTGAGTATCGGTGTGCCTTCTTTTTCTTCTGCTTTAGGTTCCTTCGGGTGTTGACCCAGTTGGTACTTCATCCGAAAGGCCCTTGCGAGCATCGTTGGATGTTACCTCGCAGCTCGCTTTTCTTCGGGATCGTGTACGCAGCTTGGAGAGGGATTTGCTTGGGCTACGCGGTCGTGCTGACATTTGGAAGTCCAAGGCAGACCGTAGTGCAGCCAGAGAGGAATACTTGATGGCGGAGCTGGGTCGGCTGTCTGAGCAGCTGCAGTGTAAGTTGGTCCTTCTTTCGGGTCGTAGCTTAGTTCTTCGGGTGAGCCTGCTGGCCTTACTCTTGTTCTGTGCTGTTGTCGCAGGTGCGAATCTTGCTCCGAAGGAAGAAAAGGAGCGCATTGCTGTTTGAGTCAATTGCTTGACTCAACAGGACATGGAAGCTGGTGGCTTCTTTTGGATGTTTCGCGGGTGCTCCGCCAGGTGCGGACATCACTGTCCTCGGTGTTGCACGTCATGTTTCCGTTGGATGGCGTGCCGACGACCCTTGCAGGTCTTCTGGCGAAGTTTCGGAGTGCCAGCAATGTCAAGGAGCTGGTGCGGCAGCAGCTTGTCGCAGGGGTGAAGGCTGCCTTGTCTCTTGTGAGGGTGCATCGCCCTGATGTAGATTTGGCTGTTGTGGCGACTGGGCCACCTCCTCGGCCAGATGGTGGCGAGTGGAATATGCGTCCACATTACGCGGCTGTAAGGCAGTATGCCGAACAGATTGTAGATTTGTTTGAGCAGCGTGCTCAGGCTATTCTTCAGAATAGGTAGAACCTGAAAATAAACAGATAGATGTAAAATTTGTATATTGCGGCTGGGCGTGTATGTGCCCTTTGTTGTAAAGGTTCGCTTGTTAGCGAGCACGCAGTGCTTTGAGTTAGTACGTGCCCTTTTCGTTTGCCTGACGTGGTCAGCTACTCAGGTGTACATGTTTTGTCCTCAGTCGATGAAATCGTGAGGTGGGGGGAGCCCCCGAGCACGCAGTGCTTTTGATTTAGTACGTGCCCTTTTCGTTTGCCTGACGTGGTCAGCTACTCAGGTATACACGTTTTGTCCTCAGTCGATGAAATCGTGAGGTGGGGGAGCCCCCGAGTGCGTTAGTAGCATGTAATCAAAGTTGCAGAGAAATAGTCACTCGAAGGTTGGGGGCGAGACACTTAGCTTTATTTGTAGCGTAATGGAGAAGGTACATGGTTCGGCTGAGTAGCCTTGGCTGTAAGCCTTATTGAAAGTAAAAAGGGGTACATTGCCCATTGCTATGGGTAGAATCGTCGCAGGTGCGAGATGTTCCATGGGTTGGAGTATGCGACTCCAGACTCCATGTGCTTGAGGCGATAGGCGCCACCTGGGATGACCTCGGTGATGGCGTAGGGTCCTTCCCATGGCGACTCGAGTTTGTTCGGTCGCTTTTGCTTGAGTCGTAAGACGAGGTCTCCTTCGACGAAGGACCTTGGGCGCAGCCGGCGGCTGTGATAGTTGCGGAGACTTTGCTGGTACACCGCGGATCTAGCTGCTGCTATATCTCGTTCTTCGTCGAGTGTGTCGACGGCATCTTCGAGTGCGGCTGTGGATTCGGCTTTGCTGTAAGCGACGACTCGTGAAGCCTGGTGACGTACTTCGGCTGGTAGCACCGCCTCAGCTCCGTGTACCATGAAGAACGGTGTGTAACCGGTGGAGCTGTTTGGCGTAGTTCGTAAGCTCCACAGGACAGACGGTAGCTCTTTCGTCCAGTTGCCAGCTTTGTGCTCGAGTGAGCTCGTGAGGCGTTTCTTGATGCCAGCGCCGATTAGGCCGTTGGCCTTTTCCACTTGCCCGTTTGTTTGCGGGTGCGCCACTGAGGCGTACGTGATATTGATCCCGAGGCCTTCGCAGAAGTCCTGGAATTCTTTGGAGATGAAGTTTGATCCGTTATCGGTGATGATGCTGTGCGGTACGCCGAATCTGTAGATTATGGATTCCAAGAACTTGACGGCGGTTTTTCCCTTCTGGTTGGTGACTGGCATGGCCTCGATCCACTTGGTGAATTTGTCGACTGCGACCAAGAGGAAGACGTGTCCTCCCTTCGAGGATTTTGGCAGTTTGCCGATCATGTCAAGGCCCCATTGAGCGAAAGGCCAAGCTATGGGTATGGGTCGAAGTTCGGACCCAGGTGTGTGTGGTTTGTCGGCGAACCATTGGCACCCGTTGCATCTTCGGACGATGTCCTTTGCGTCGTTCATTGCCGTTGGCCAATAGAATCCTGCTCGTAGAGCTTTGGCGACAAGGGAGCGGCTGCCTGCATGGTGGCCGCAGATGCCCTCGTGGATATCTTGGAGTATGGCCTTGCCGTCGTCGATGGTGACGCACAGTTGTAGGACGCCTGTAATGCTGCGTTTGTACAGCTCGCCGTTGATGATGGTGAAGGCTTTTGATCGACGAGATATGCGCCGGGCATCTGTCGGGCTGTCTGGCAATTCTCCGTTTATCAGGTACTGGAGGTATGGACGTGTCCAAGTTTCTTCGACTGCCATGACCTGCGTCAGGTTGACCATGGCGACTTCGGTATCCAACTTTTCGAGTCCTTCCTGTCCTTCGGGTAGCGTAGCCCCCGAGTGTTCTGCTTCTTCCGGTGATCCCTTGGGGAATTTCCGCTTGATGGATGGCACGCAGATCTGTTCGATGGTGGTACTTTTGCACAAGTCGAGCCGATGTTGGCGAGTCTATCGTCCTCCTCGTTGCTCTCTCTTCCAACGTGCCGAAGTTTGCAGCCGTCGAATTCTCCTTCGAGTGTGTTGTATAGTGCGCGGTACGCTATCATGTTTTTGGCGTGTGCGTCGCACTCATTCATCGTCTGCTGGACGACAAGGTTGGAGTCACCGTAGATGACCAGGCGCGTTGTGCCGCATATTTTTGCCATCCGCATGCCATGGATGAGGGCCTCGTATTCGGCCTCGTTGTTGGAGGCTCTGAATTTCATCCGAAGGACGTACTTCATCGTGTCACCTTGTGGGGAGGTCAATATGACTCCTGCCCCTGCTCCGGCTTCGCATTTGGAGCCATCAAAATGCATTGTCCAGGACTGCGACATGTCTGGGGTGTTAGGCAGCTGTAGCTCCATCCAGTGCACCAGAAAGTCCGGAAGGACTTGAGATTTGATTGCGTGTCGCTTCTCGTAGGTGATGTCCAATGGTGATAGTTCGATGCCCCACAGGGCCACGCGTCCTGTGGCCTCTGGATTGTTCAGAATGCTGTTTAGGGGTGCCTCGTTGACGACCATCACCTGATGCTCCTGGAAGTAGTGGCTCAGTCGTCGAGCCGTCATGAACACGCCGTAGGCCAGCTTCTGGTAGTGCGGGTACCGCTGTTTTGTTGGAGTGAGAACCTCGCTGAGGTAGTAAATTGGGCGTTGTACCCCATGGGTCTTGCCTTCTTCGGGTCGTTCGACCACAAGTACTGTGCTGACCACCTGGTGCGTGGCTGCTATGTACAGCAACAGGGGCTCGCGCTCTTTTGGCGTGACCAAAATAGGCGAGGTGGAGAGGAGCCGCCTGAGGTTTTCGAATGCGTCGTTGGCTTCTGGTGTCCACTCGAACTTGTCTGCTTTGCGCAGCAGTTGGTAAAATGGTAGGGCCTTCTCGCCCATGCGGCTGATGAACCTGCTTAGTGCCGCTACTCGCCCTGCGAGCTGCTGAACGCCCTTGAGGTTTTTCGGCTTCTCCATTGTCATGATAGCTTTGATTTTCTTCGGGTTTGCTTCGATCCCTCGTTGAGAGATGAAGTATCCGAGCAGCTGACCTGAGGGGACGCGAAGGCGCATTTTTCTGGATTGAGCTTGATCCTGTAGCGATCAAGGTTGTCGAACGTCTCGCGGAGATCGTCGATAAGTGTTCTTGCCTCCTTGGTTTTGATGACTATGTCGTAGACATAGACTTGGACGTTGCGACCGATCTGGTCCTTGAGGCAGGCCTGCATGCATCGCTGGTACGTGGCACCCGCGTTCTTTAGCTCGAAGGGCATTGTGTTGTAGCAGTATACTCCGAACAGTGTGATGAACGCCGTTTTCTCTTGATCTTCGACCTTGAGTCGAATCTGATTATAGCCTGAGTAGGCGTCAAGGAAGGAGAGTTTCTCACAACCTGCAGTCGAATCGATGATCTGGTCGATCCGAGGGAGAGGGAAGTGGTCCTTAGGGCAGTGTTTGTTCAGTGACGTGAAGTCCACGCACATCCGCAGGATGTCCGTGTCCTTCTTCGGGACCATCACCGTGTTTGCCAGCCACTCGCTTTCCTTGATTTCCCGGATGAAGTCTGCTGCGAGTAATCTGTTGATCTCTTTGCCGATAGCTTCAGCTCGTGGCTCCGACAGTCTTCGGATGGACTGCTTGACTGGTTTGGTGTCTGGGAAGACATTGAGTGCGTGCTCGGCGAATTCCCTGGGAACTCCTGGCATGTCCGCAGGACACCAGGCGAAGATTTCCCAGTGCTCACGGAGGAATTCGACGAGCGCGCTTTCCTATGCGGTGTTGAGGTCGTTGGCGATTAGCGCCGTCTTGGAGGCATCCGTTGGATGGACCTGTACTTTTTTGGTGTTGATGGTGGAGTCGAAATACATATCAGGTGCGTTCTGCTTGGTGACTGGGGGTAGCCCATTGTCTGTCACTTCGCGGAGCCTTACGAGCTCGTCTTGCATGCCGAAAGACTGGGAGATTTTGTTGAAATCCCTGTCGCATTGGTCCGATCGGGTGAAACTCCCGTGGACTGTGATGACGCCCCTTGGTCCTGGCATTTTGAGTAGTAGGTATGCATAGTGTGGGACGGCCAGGAACCTTGCGAATGCTACGCGTCCCAGGATGGCGTGGTATTGCGACGGCCAGTCCACCACTTCGAATTCTAGGCGCTCCTGTCGAAAGTTGTCCGGTGTCCCGAAGATGACGTCGAGCCCTATTTTGCCCAGGGGGAAGATGCCCTTCCCTGGGACAATGCCGTGGAACGTTGTGTCTGATTGTTCCAGGCTGTATTGCGGGATCCGCATGGCTGCTAGAGTGCTTGCGAATATTAGGTTGATGTCGCTGCCGCCGTCCATGAAGACGCGACTCATCTCGAAGCCTCCAATCTGCGCCTCCAGCACCAGGGCAGCATGACCTGGGCGAGGATCTGAATAGGGTGATCCGCGCGAGTGAATGTGATGCAGGACTCCGATCCGCTGAGGTACTCAGGGATGGCAGGTAGAGTTGTCACGGCCATATTGATTTGGCGGGTGATCTTCTTTTGTACCCTGTTGGTTGGGCGTCCTTTCTGTATCATATTGAGTGCTCCTTTTGGTGGGGGGTATGCGACTCCGGCGTTGTTTTGCGTTGGTGCGACTGGTTGATGTGGGCCTCCGATAGGCGGTGGTGGAGGAGCTCCGTGTGCTATTTCGCCTGGCGCAAGTGCGTTTCCGAACGCAGGAATTGGAGCTTGTTGCCTCATCTGTACCATGCTTTCGCTGAGTTTCTGGAATTCGCGGCAGTCCTTGAGCATGTGGCTAGCTTTCTTTTTGCCGTCTTGTTTGTCGATGTAGAAGTGGATGGTGCATGAACCCGAAAGTTTGTCGAATGCTGAAGGTCCGTTGTCGCGGTCGCGGCGTTGCCACGACTGCGTTGGTCGTCCGTTGTCGCGGAAGTTTCCGCTGCGATATCCTCCGCTGCTGCGGCTGTTGTCGTTACGGCGGTCGGCGTAGCCGGCTGCGACCATGTCGGGTCCGTCGCAGTCCTCGTATACGCGCGGTCTCCTCTTGCTGCGGCGTTCGCGTCTTCGGCCGTAGTCGTCTTCTTCATCTGATAGCGCCCGCTGGATGCAATCTTCGCCATCTGCCCAACTGTTGGCGATTTCCATGAGCTGGTCGAGTGTCTTGGGCTTTACGCGTCCAAGTTTCTCCTTGAAGTCTGGGCGTTTGACGCCGTCCCTGAAGGCGTCGATGGCCCGTTCTTCGGAGATGTGTGCTGTGGAGTTCTTGGTCGTGGACCAGCATAGTATGTACGAGCGAATAGATTCACCCGTTCTCTGAGTGCAGGCTCGCAACTCTTCGATTGAGGCGGGCCTTTTGCTGGTGCCTTTGAAGTTTCGGATGAAGCTATAAGCGAGCTCCTCCCAGCTTCGGATGGATCCTGATGATAGGCTGCTGAGCCAGACCCGTGCCGCGCCTGTCAGCTGCAGCTGAAGGCATTGCATGGCGGTTTCTTTGCTGCCTCCGTGAAGTTTAACGGATGATAGATGGTTACTGAGCCAGGACTTTGGATCTTGCGTGCCGTTGAACTTCGGAGTATCCGAAGGAAGCTTGAAGTTGCGTGGCATCTGTGTTCGCCTGACGGGTCTGCTGAAGCATCGAGCCCCGCAGAGTTCTCCTTCGTCTTCATCCATCTCAGATTCGGATGAGCATGCGCGTTTGGCACGTGCTTTGTCGATTTTGCGCTGTGTAAGCTTGTCCCTGGCGTCGTAGTCGTGCTTATGGCGGTGCGAGCTCTTCTTTCTTCGAGGAAGATCGTGTTCTTCTTCATCTTCGGATGAGGGAGTGGGGCTCCGGTCGCGCCTGGCCGGAGCTTTGTTCTTCGGCTCCGTAGGAGCGTCTTCGTGGAGCGCAGCTCCGATTAGTCCTAGTCCGGTGAGTGCGGACCTATGCATGGCCCTTTTAGGGTCCCCCTCCGGAGGTGGGTGAGCCGCAAGATACGTAGTGGCTGCCATGATCGCGGCTTGTGGCGTCTTCGGGGTGATATTGCCGTCGGCGTCCATATCCATGAACGATGTGTGGAGGGTTCGGGTCACGTCACGCCGCTCCTTCGGGTCCATGTTTTCCACCCGAGAGTGATGCTTGTTTCCCTGATTTCCGTTTGTGCTGGAGCCGGGTCCCATGGTGGAGAGCGCAGCTCGTCGCGCACTGGACTCAAAGGCTGCTTTCTTGCGTTTATCGAGCGTCTCCTGCATCTTGACTTGCTTCTTGTGCTCCTCGATGAGGAGGTAGTGGTATGCCATCAGCAGGTCACGTGGGGAGTCCAGAGGTAGGACTATTTCGCCTGCGACGGCGCGGCGTGCTTCGGCCCATCCTTCTTTGCTAAGTTGGATGAGGTGGCCCCTGTTTTCCCCGTTTTCGCCGTTTTGGCCCTGCGGGTTGGGGTTGGGCGGTGGGTTAGGCGTGTCTTCGTCGGTTTGGATGATTGCGGCGCATAGATAGCGCCTGCAGATTGGTTGGCTGCTGCCGTAGCTTTCGGATTCGGAACCGTAGGTCCCTTCATCCGAAGGTGGATCGCACAGATTGGAGTTGCAGCTGCTGCTGTCGAAAAACTCATCTGTTGATGGTGACGTGCACAGCACAAGGTGTGGAGCCCACGAAGGGGGCCTGATTGACGGTACGGGCACCCTCTCAGGGAGGCCGAGGGTACCAGCTTGTCCCACCTGGAAGCAGAAGCTCCCGAACAGAATTTCGAGTCCGTCGCCTACGGGCTCGAAATCCTTCATGGTGGCCGGCGAGTGGGCGGTGAAGTCGAAAGTGCCGAAGAGGAGGTGATTCTCCGTCGCTGAGGAGTTGTAGATCGATCGGGTCGGAACCGTCACGACCGCACAATCAGCAGCCCCAATTCCCACAGACGGCGCCAATTGACGAGGTTTAATCTCGTCAATGCCCATTGTTATGGACTTGGGTTTTGGAGAATATGGGGATGCTGGAGATCATGGCACGGTTAACAGACAAGCAACCAGGGGACACGAGATTTACCCAGGTTCAGGCCCCCGGAGGGAAAACCCTACTCCTGCTTGTCTGCACTTTGATGACGGCGGAACCGAAAGTTACAGGATGCGCAGATTCGATCTGGCGTGGAGGCGTGTATGAAAAGTATGGATCTGTCCTGCTCGTTGGCCCCTCCTCGCCTTTATATATGAGGAGGCTAGGTCTCAGGTACCGATACGAGTAGGTTACAAGTTGTATTCGAACTCTAGTCTTGCTCTCCAAGGATCCGAAGGCGTCATGGGCCTTGGCCACCCGAAAATCTTCATGGGCCAGCGTATGTCTGCTGTGGGCCTTCCTTGGGCTGGACCAGGTATGCTGAAGTTATGTACCCGTCGGGTATAACCATGTCAACTGGTGATATGTGGTCTATGAGAAAACACACATCCAATGACTCTAGCTGTGGTTCATGAAAATAGCAGACATGCAATGGCACTGGCGGATCCATGTGTGGTTCATGGGAAGAACACACATGCAATGACACTGGATCCATGTGTGGTCTATGAGAAGAACACACATCCAATGACTCTAGTTGTGGTTCATGAAAAGAGCAGACATGCAATGACACTGGTGGATCCATGTGTGGTTCATGGGAAGAACACACATGCGATGACACTGGGTGGATCCATGTGTGGTTTGTGAGAAGAACACACATGCAATGACTCCGGTGGATCCATGTGTGGTTCATGGGATGAACACACATGCAATGACACTGGTGGATCCATGTGTGGTCTGTGAGAAGAGCAAACAAGCAACGACACCGGTGGATCCATGATATGGTTTGTGAGAAGAACACACATGCAATGACACTCGTGGATCCATGTGTGGTATTTGGGAAGAACACACATGCAATGACATTGGATCCATGTGTGGTCTATGAGAAGAACACACATCCAATGACTCTAGTTGTGGTTCATGAAAAGAGCAGACATGCAATGACACTGGTGGATCCATGTGTGGTTCATGGGAAGAACACACATGCGATGACACTAGGTGGATCCATGTGTGGTATGTGGGAAGAACACACATGCAATGACTCCGGTGGATCCATGTGTGGTTCATGGGAAGAACACACATTCAATGACTCTGGGTCTGGCTCATGATATGGTCTGTGAGAAGAACACACATGCAATGACACTGGTGGATCCATGTGTGGTCTTTGGGAAGAACACACATGCAATGACACAAGGTGTGGTTCATGATATGGTTTGTGAGAAGAACACATATGCAATGACACTGGTGGATCCATGTGTGGTCTTTGGGAAGAACACACATGCAATGACACTGGATCCATGTGTGGTCTATGAGAAGAACACACATCCAATGACTCTAGCCGTGGTTCATGAAAAGAGCAGACATGCAATGACACTGGTGGATCCATGTGTGGTCTGTGAGAAGAGAAGACATGCAACGACACCGGTGGATCCATGATATGGTTTGTGAGAAGAACACACATGCAATGACACTCATGGATCCATGTGTGGTATTTGGGAAGAACACACATGCAATGACATTGGATCCATGTGTGGTCTATGAGAATAACACACATCCAATGACTCTACTTGTGGTTCATGAAAAGAGCAGACATGCAAAGACACTGGTGGATCCATGTGTGGTTCATGGGAAGAACATACATGCGATGACACTAGGTGGATCCATGTGTGGTATGTGGGAAGAACACACATGCAATGACTCCGGTGGATCCATGTGTGGTTCATGGGAAGAACACACATGCAATGACTCTGGGTCTGGCTCATGATATGATCTGTGAGAAGAACACACATGCAATGACACTGGTGGATCCATGTGTGGTCTTTGGGAAGAACACACATGCAATGACACTGGGTGTGGTTCATGATATGGTTTGTGAGAAGAACACATATACAATGACACTGGTGGATCCATGTGTGGTCTTTGGGAAGAACACACATGCAATGACACTGGATCCATGTGTGGTTTGTGAGAAGAACACACATGCAATGACACTGGATCCATGTGTGGTCCATGAGAAGAACACACATCCAATGACTCTAGCTGTGGTTCATGAAAAGAGCAGACATGCAATGACACTAGTGGATCCATGTGTGGTTCATGGGAAGAACACACATGCGATGACACTGGGTGGATCCATGTGTGGTTTGTGAGAAGAACACACATGCAATGACTCCGGTGGATCCATGTGTGGTTCATGGGATGAACACACATGCAATGACACTGGTGGATCCATGTGTGGTCTGTGAGAAGAGCAGACATGCAACGACACCGGTGGATCCATGTGTTGTCTGTGGGAAGAACACACATGCAATGACACCGGTGGATCCATGTGTGGTCTGTGGGAAGAGCAGACATGCAACGACACTGGTGGATCCATGTGTGGTTTGTGAGAAGAACACACATGCAATGACACTGGTGGATCCATGTGTGGTCTTTGGGAAGAACACACATGCAATGACACTAGATCCATGTGTGGTCTGTGAGAAGAACACACATCCAATTACTCCAGCTGTGGTTCATGAAAAGAGTAGACATGCAATGACACTGGTGGATCCATGTGTGGTTCATGGGAAGAACACATATGCAATGACACTGGGTGGATCCATGTGTGGTATGTGGGAAGAACACACATGAAATGACTCCGGTGGATCCATGTGTGGTTCATGGGAAGAACACACATGCAATGACTCTGGGTGTGGCTCATGATATGGTCTGTGAGAAGAACACACATGCAATGACACTGGTGGATCCATGTGTGGTCTTTGGGACGAACACACATGCAATGGCACTGGGTGTGGTTCATGATATGGTTTGTGAGAAGAACACATATACAATGACACTGGTGGATCCATGTGTGGTCTTTGGGAAGAACACACATGCAATGACACTAGATCCATGTGTGGTCTGTGAGAAGAACACACATCTAATGACTCTAGATGTGGTTCATGAAAAGAGCAGACATGCAATGACACTGGTGGATCCATGTGTGGTTCTTGGGAAGAACACACATGCGATGACACTGGGTGGATCCATGTGTGGTTTGTGAGAAGAACACACATGCAATGACTCTGGTGGATCCATGTGTGGTTCATGGGAAGAACACACATGCCATGACACTGGTGGATCCATGTGTGGTCTGTGAGAAGAGGAGACATGCAACGACACCGGTGGATCCATGTGTGGTATGTGGGAAGAACACACATGCAATGACACCGGTGGATCCATGTGTGGTCTGTGAGAAGAGCAGACATGCAACGACACCGGTGGATCCATGTGTGGTTTGTGAGAAGAACACACATGCAATAACAGTGGTGGATCCATGTGTGGTCTTTGGGAAGAACACACATGCAATGACACTGGTGATATGTTGTCTGTGAGAAGAACACACATCCAATGGCTCTAGCTGTGGTTCATGAAAAGAGCAGAGATGCAATGACACTGGTGGATCCATGTGTGGTTCATGGGAAGACCACACATGCGATGACACTGGGTGGATCCATGTGTGGTCTGTGGGAAGAGTAGACATGCGATGACTCAGGTGGATCCATGTGTGGTTCATGGGAAGAACACACATGCAATGACTCTGGGTGTGGCTCATGATATGGTCTGTGAGAAGAACACACATGCAATGACACTGGTGGATCCATGTGTGCTCTTTGGGAAGAACACACATGCAATGACACTGGGTGTGGTTCATGATATGGTTTGTGAGAAGAATACACATGGAATGACACTGGTGGATCCATGTGTGGTCTTTGGGAAGAACACACATGCAATGACACTGGATCCATGTGTGGTCTGTGAGAAGAACATACATCCAATGACTAGATGTGGTTCATGAAAAGAGAAGACATGCAATGACACTGGTGGATCCATGTGTGGTTCATGGGAAGAACACACATGCGATGACACTGGGTGGATCCATGTGTGGTTTGTGAGAAGAACACTCATGCAATGACTCCGGTGCATCCATGTGTGGTTCATGGGAAGAACACACATGCAATGACACTGGTGGATCCATGTGTGGTCTGTGAGAAGAGCAGACATGCAATGACACTGGTGGATCCATGTGTGGTCTGTGGGAAGAACACACATGCAATGACACTGGTGGATCCATGTGTGGTCTGTGGGAAGAGCAGACATGCAACGACACCGGTGGATCCATGTGTGGTTTGTGAGAAGAACACACATGCAATGACACTGGTGGATCCATGTGTGGTCTTTGGGAAGAACACACATGCAATGACACTGGTGATATGTGGTCTGTGAGAAGAACACACATCCAATGACTCTAGCTGTGGTTCATGAAAAGAGCAGACATGCAATGACACTGGTGGATCCATGTGTGGTTCATGGGAAGAACACACATGCGATGACACTGGGTGGATCCATGTGTGGTCTGTGGGAAGGGCAGACATGCGATGACTCCGGTGGATCCATGTGTGGTTCATGGGAAGAACACACATGCAATGGCTCTAGGTGTGGACCATGATATGGTCTGTGAGAAGAACACACATGCAATGACACTGGTGGATCCATGTGTGGTCTTTGGGAAGAACACACATGCAATGACACTGGGTGTGGTTCATGATATGGTTTGTGAGAAGAACACACATGGAATGACACTGGTGGATCCATTGTGGTCTTTGGGAAGAACACACATGCAATGACACTGGATCCATGTGTGGTCTGTGAGAAGAACACACATCCAATGACTCTAGCTGTGGTTCATGAAAAGAGCAGACATGCAATGACACTGGTGTATCCATGTGTGGTTCATGGAAAGAACACACATGTGATGACACTGGGTGGATCCATGTGTGGTTTGTGAGAAGAACACACATCTAATGACTCCGGTGGATCCATGTGTGGTTCATGGGTAGAACACACATGCAATGACACTGGTGGATCCATGTGTGGTCTGTGAGAAGAGCAGACATGCAACAACACCGGTGGATCCATGTGTGGTCTGTGGGAAGAACACACATGCAATGACACCGGTGGATACATGTGTGGTCTGTGGGAAGAGAAGACATGCAACGACACCGGTGGATCCATGTGTGGTTTGTGAGAAGAACACACATGCAATGACACTGGTGGATCCATGTGTGGACTTTGGGAAGAACACACATGCAATGACACTGGTGATATGTGGTCTGTGAGAGCAGAACACACATCCAGTGACTCCAGCTGTGGTTCATGAAAAGAGTAGACATGCAATGACACTGGTGGATCCATGTGTGGTTAATGGGAAGAACACACATGCAACGACACTGGTGGATCCATGTGTGGTATGTGGGAAGAGCAGACATGCGATGACACTGGTGGATCCATGTGTGGTTCATGGGAAGAACACACATGCAATGACACTCGGTGTGGTTCATGATATGGTCTGGGAGTAGAACACACATGCAATGACACTGGTGGATCCATGTGTGGTCTGTGAGAAGAACGCACATGCAACGACACTGGGTGTGGTTCATGATATGGTTTGTGAGAATAATACACATGCAATGACATTGGTGGATCCATGTGTGGTCTTTGGGAAGAACATACATGAAATGACACTGGATCCATGTGTGGTCTGTGAGAAGAACACACATCCAATGACTCTAGCTGTGGTTCATGAAATAGCAGACATGCAATGACACTGGTGGATCCATGTGTGGTTCATGGGAAGAACACACATGCGATGACACTGGGTGGATCCATGTGTGGTTTGTGAGAAGAACACACATGCAATGACTCTGGTGGATCCATGTGTGGTTCATGGGAAGAACACACATGCAATGACTCTGGGTGTGGCTCATGATATGGTTTGTGAGAAGAACACACATGCAATGACACCGGTGGATCCATGTGTGGTCTTTGGGAAGAACACACATGCAATGACACTGGGTGTGGTTCATGATATGGTTTGTGAGAAGAACACACATGGAATGACACTGGTGGATCCACGTGTGGTCTTTGGGAAGAACACACATGCAATGACACTGGATCCATGTGTGGTCTATGAGAAGAACACACATCCAATGACTCTAGCTGTGGTTCATGAAAAGAGCAGACATGCAATGACACTGGTGGATCCATGTGTGGTTCATGGGAAGTGTTGGATATATGCCCAAGAGGCAATAATAATAGTGGTTATTACTATATCTTTGTGTTTATGATGAATGTTTGCATCCCATGCTATAATTCTATTATAAGGAAACACTAATACATGTGTGTTTTGTAAACATAAAAGAGTCCCTAGTAAGCCTCTTGTTGAACTAACTTGTTGATTAATAGATGATTATGGTTTTCTGATCATGGACATTGGATGTCATTAATAACAAGATTATATCATTAGGAGAATGATGTGATGGACACACACACCCATAGTAAGTGTAGCATAAGATCAAGTCATTAAGTTCGTATTGCTACAAGCTTTCAAATGCATAGTAACCTAATCCTTCGACCATGAGGTCATGTTAATCACCATCACCGTATGGGTACTTTGATGACATCAAACACCGCTTCGTAACTGGGTGGTTATAAAGGTGTCACTAGGTATTCTGAAAGTATGTGTTGAAGCGCATGGACCAAGATTGGGATTTGTCCATCCATATGACGGATATATATGCTCTTGGCCCTCTCGGTGGAATGTCATCTAGTTAGCTTGCAAGCATGTGACTAGGTCACAAGGGATGACATATCATGGAACGAGTAAAAGAGTACTTATCAGTAACGAGGTAGAACTAGGTATGGAGATACCGACGATCAAACCTCGGATAAGTAGAGTATCGCATGACAAAGGGAATTGGTTTTGTATGTTAATGGTTCTATCGATCATGAAGTCATCGTTGAATATGTGGGAGCCGTTATGGATCTCCAGATCCTGCTGATGGTTATTGATCGGAGAGGTGTCTCCATCATGTCTGCATATTCATGAACCGTAGGGTGACACACTTAAGGTTCGATGTTGTTTAGGTAGATATGGAATATGCATTGGAGACCGAATGTAGTTTGGAGTCTCGGATTGGATCTGGGACATCACGAGGAGATCCGGAATTGTCCGGAGAGTAAGATTCATATAATGGAGATCATTTTCTAGGTTCGGAAATGTTCCGGAGTGTTTATATGGGGATTCTAGAAGGTTTCGGAATGTTCCGGAAAGTTCAAGAAGGTTCCTTGGACTTTACTTGAAAACCAAGAAAGGAAAGGGGAAGACTTGGGGGGGAAGGAAACTCCCTCCCCCCTCTCCCTTGTGCGCCAGCCCTAGGAGGTGGGCCTAGGGGTGGGAACCCTAGGCCGCACCCCTCCCTCTATATATAGAGGGGTGGAGGCGCCATCCCCCCTTGCCCCTCCACTGTTTGCCCGCCCTAGCCACCTCTGTCCTCCTCCTTTGCTCTGCTCAGGCTTAGGAGAAGCCCTGCAGAATTCTCTACTCCACCACCACCACCACGCCGTCGTGCTGCTGGGATTCCGTGGAGAGATCTACTACCTCCGCTGCTTGCTGGAACAGGGAGAGGAAGGTCTGCATCGACTCCGCACGTGTAACCGACTGCGGAAGCGCTGCCGGAACACGGCGCCGGAAGGATCGTCTACTCGATCTTGAGATCGGCAAGTGATCGTCTACATCAACCACGAGATCCGATCTCGCACAAGGCTTTCGGATCTACAAGGGTTAGTACAGATCTATCTCGTTGCACATGTCTAATAGATTAGATCTTGGCTTTTATCTAGATTAGATCTGGGTTTTGTTCGTTCTTGCGGTAGAAATTTTTTGTTTTCCATGCTACGAACTCATCAGGAAGAACACACATGCGATGACACTGGGTGGATCCATGTGTGGTTTGTGAGAAGAACACACAAGCAATGACTCCGGTGGATCCATGTGTGGTTCATGGGAAGAACACACATGCAATGACACTGGTGGATCGATGTGTGGTCTGTGAGAAGAGCAGACATGCAACGACACCGGTGGATCCATGTGTGGTCTGTGGGAAGAACACACATGCAATGACATCGGTGGATCCATGCGTGGTGTGTGGGAAGAACACATATGCAATGACACCGGTGGATCCATGTGTGGTTTGTGAGAAGAACACACATGCAATGACACTGGTGGATCCATGTGTGGTCTTTGGGAAGACCACACATGCAATGACACTGGATCCATGTTTGGTCTGTGAGAAGAACACACATCCAATGACTCTAGTTGTGGTTCATTAAAAGAGCAGACATGCAATGACATTGGTGGATCCATGTGTCATTCGTGGGACGAACACACATGCAATGACACTGGTGGATCCATGTGTGGTATGTGGGAAGAGCAGACATGCGATGACACTGGTGGATCCATGTGTGGTTCATGCGAAGAACACACATGCAATGGCAATGGGTGTGGTTCATGATATGGTCTATGAGAAAAACACACATGCAATGACACTGGTGGATCCATGTGTGGTCTGTGATAAGAACACACATGCAATGACACCGGTGGATCCATGATATGGTTTGTGAGAAGAACACACATGCAATGACACTGGTGGATCCATATGTGTTCTTTGGGAAGAACACACATGCAATGACACTGGATCCATGTGTGGTCTGTGAGAAGAACACACATCCAATGACTCTAGCTGTGGTTCATGAAAAGAGCAGACATGAAATGACACTGGTGGATCCATGTCTGGTTCATGGGAAGAACACACATGCGATGACACTGGGTGGATCCATGTGTGGTCTGTGGGAAGAACACACATGCAATGACACTGGGTGTGGTTCATGATATGGTTTGTGAGAAGAACACACATGCAATGACACTGGTGGATCCATGTGTGGTCTTTGGGAAGAACACACATGCAATGACACTGGATCCATGTGTGGTATGTGAGAAGAACAGACATCCAATGACTCTAGTTGTGGTTCATGAAAAGAGCAGACATGCAATGGCACTAGTAGATCCATGTGTGGTTCATGGGAAGTACACACATTCGATGACACTGGGTGGATCCATCTGTGGTTTGTGAGAAGAACACACATGCAATGACTCTGGTGGATCCATGTGTGGTTCATGGGAAGAACACACATGCAATGACACCGGTGGATCCATGTGTGGTCTGTGAGAAGAGCAGACATGCAACGACACCGATGGATCCATGTGTGGTCTGTGGGAAGAACACACATGCAATGACACTGGTGGATCCATGTGTGCTCTTTGCGAAGAGCAGACATGCAACGACACCGGTGGATCCACGAGAAGAACACACATGCAATGACACTGGTGGATCCATTTGTGGTCTTTGGGAAGAACATACATGCAATGACACTGGTGATATGTGGTCTGTGAGAAGAACACACATCCAATGACTCTAGCTGTGGTTCATGAAAAGAGCAGACATGCAATGACACTGGTGGATCCATGTGTGGTTCGTGGGAAGAACACACATGCAATGACACTGGTGGATCCATGTGTGGTATGCGGGAAGAGTAGACATGCGATGACACGGGTGGATCCATGTGTGGTTCATGGGAAGAACACACATCCAATGACACTGGGTGTGGTTCATGATATGGTCTGTGAGAAATACACACATGCAATGACACTGGTGGATCCATGTGTGGTCTATGAGAAGAACACACATGCAACGACACTGGGTGTGGTACATGATATGGTTTGTGAGAAGAACACACATGCAATGACACTGGTGGATCCATGTGTGGTCTTTGGGAAGAACACACATGCAATGACACTGGATCCATGTGTGGTCTGTGAGAAGAACACACATCCAATGACTCTAGGTGTGGTTCATGAAAAGAGCAGAGATGCAATGGCACTGGTGGATCCATGTGTGGTTCATGGGAAGAACACACATGCGATGACACTGGGTGGATACATGTGTGGTTTGTGAGAAGAACACACATGCAATGACTCCGGTGGATCCATGTGTGGTTCATGGGAAGAACACACATGCAATGACTCTGGGTGTGGCTCATGATATGGTTTGTGAGAAGAACACACATGAAATGACATTGGTGGATCCATGTGTGGTCTTTGGGAAGAACACACATGCAATGACACTGGGTGTGGTTCATGATATGGTTTGTGAGAAGAACACACATGCAATGACACTGGTGGATCCATGTGTGGTCTTTGGGAAGAACACACATGCAATGACACTGGATCCATGTGAACACACATGCAATGACAATGGTGATATGTGGTTTGTGAGAAGAACACACATGGTAGAACACACATCCAATGACTCTAGCTGTGGTTCATGAAAAGAGTAAACATGCAATGACACTGGTGGATCCATGTGTGGTTCATGGGAAGAACACACATGCGATGACACTGGGTGGATCCATGTGTGGTTTGTGAGAAGAACACACATGCAATGACTCCGGTGGATCCATGTGAGGTTCATGGGAAGAACACACATGCAATGACACTGGTGGATCCATGTGTGGTCTGTGAGAAGAGCAGACATGCAACGACACGGGTGGATCCATGTGTGGTTTGTGAGAAGAACACACATGCAATGACACCGGTGGATCCATGTGTGGCTGTGGCAAGAACACACATGCAATGACACTGGTGATATGTGGTTTGTGAGAAGAACACACATCCAATGACTCTAGTGGATCCTTACGTGGTTTATGAGTGGTTTATGAGAAGAACACACATTCAATGAACTCTTGTGGATCTATCTTGGCATAATTTGATGTATGCCATGATGTATTTCATTGTGCAAGACACCCACTTTCCATTTTCATATACTACTCAGTGTCGCCCTTGGTTTTATGTGGTACTACTCAGTTTTGCCCCCCTCTCTATCTTTCGTAGAAGCACAAATCTGTGCTCACCCTGTCTGCTACTCCCTGATTGGTTATCACAGTTGTCACGCGGATTGTGCGCACCAGCCGTTGATTCTGTGTGGTCCAACGATGATCGTTGCACACGTCGTGCCCTTCACAGTACAACACGAGACAACACAGACGTCTCCCTCAGCGAGACTTCTACAAGAATGAACACGATGCCGTCCATGGAAAAAGTCGTCGAGCGGTCATGTCATGTTTAATCAAGTCTGAAAAGCCTACTACTGCTACTACTACGCCACAACGCATGTGTCATCGAGTGCACGGTCTCGATGGACAGCTGCAATTTATTGCCACTTGATTTTAGTAAGACATATCCCATTTTTTACGCAACGGCTCTCAATCGCCAATTTTAGGGCCATGTCAAACTTCGTACATAGAAATTGTGTGTGCGCCCTTTGCATGCGGCTCAATACAGAACTGCCATGCATGGCCCGGGAAAAAACGTGACGTACCGTGCGCGTGTCGCGGTGCACGGTGCAGTCGACTGCGTGGCGCGTTGCACGGTGGTGCAACAAAACGTGCCCTGCTTCTATCCACCTTAGCTATAGAGCCCCTCTCCGCACACCCACTCCCACTCTCGCTCATTGTCCCCACGCAACCCTCTCCACTATCCCACCAGCATCCGCAAACTCCCGAGAATACCCCGTCCGCACCGGTGATGGCCGAGGAGGATAAGGTTGCCATCGTCGCCTTCGTGGCCACCGGCGAGGAGGCCCCCGTCTCCTCGTCGGTCCCCCTCGACGCGTTGAAAGCAGCCGATGTCCCTATCCAGGCCCCAGTGGAGGCATCGATGGCAGCCGCTGTTCCCGTCCAGGCCCCCGTCCCAGCTACCGACGGAGCCGCCGAAGAGGAGCCCCCTGCCGGCAAGGAGGCCCCCGCCGGTCCCAAGCAGATCATGCACTTCTTGGGAACCTACGATCCAGATAAGTACATCGCTCTGCTGAACCCCTACGACACCGGCATCGACGACCTATGGTCGGAGGTAACTAGGGTTTGCTCCCCTCCCCTGGTTCTTCTACCGTTTGTTACAAATAATGGGCTAATCTATTTAAAATTTAGCTGGTATTGTCATGTTTAATATTCTGGAATTAATCATGGAAATTGTGCCTAATTATCCAACACCATTCCCATCGTTGGATGCTAGATCTTGGTTTATTAGGATTCGCTTGTTCGCATTTCGATTGCTCGATCTTCTTACACCATCTACTCCCCCATTTTCCCTTTCTTCCAATAGGTTTCTGGTAGCGACGTCTGCAGCGATGATGAGTCCATTCACACCAAGGCTTGTTAGGTGCTGAGGAGGCTGTGGGCTGGCAAGTACGATGACTTCCTCACGCCCCTACTACAGCTGCCCCTTCCGCAAGGGGGGCGTCTACTGCTTGACGAGTCGTGCCGCTGGCGGCACCGTCTTGAACACCTTACTGAAGCATGCAGAAGCCGCGGGCTGCGGCATCCACAAAAGCGGCAAGCCCGAGCCTGCGAACATCAACGCCTACATCGTTGAACACCGTGCTCTCGGCATTCACCTCCGAAACCTCCAGTGGGTAGCCATCAAAGAGGGTCGCATGCCTCCAATCAGGCCCAAGGCCCCCAAGTCCAAGAAACTGGGCAGCAAGAAGTGGCGGAGGCTCCAGAGGGAGATGGAGGCGCTGGCGAATGAACGGGTTGGATTTCTCCTTGAATGTATCTGCATCTGCCACGGCTACTGCTGCTAAGCATCTTCTTTTGATTTTCTATATTTTGCTTGCATCCTATTTCTGGCTGAATGCATCGAATCCCGTTAAGCAACCTACTACTTTCTATCGCTATATCCTATTTAGCTGCGCACAGCTATATCTACATTTGTTTTGTTTTCTGAATGAATGTATTCTGCCTGGTGGGATTTGCTTCTCTAGATTTGCTACCTGATCGGAGGCAAAAAAGAGGTCCAAAAGGGAACGAATTATCGAAGTGAGAATCTTCTCTAGATTTGCTACCAATTTGGGAAAAATAAAACATATCTGTTTAGCGAGAGAGGAAAAGAGCACTGTTTCAAACTGCCAGTTAAGAAGCTACCATCTTGACAAGCTACAAGACACATACATAAACATAACACAATGAGGGTTAAATTTATTTTACTAGTATCACTTGATGCGCTAGACATCTTGGCAAGCTAACTGAGTTCCACAAAACAGAAACAGAAACATAACACTGACAAGTAAAATTTAGTTCACTCCTTATCAGACCACTTGACGCGCTTGCTATCATTCCAGGTACTCCACGTCCGACGAACTGCTTTGTCCCAAATGGCATCTGACTTGGCTTTCCTATCTTCAGCGTCCTGCGGCACAATTAGCGGTGCATCACAGGCCTGATTGTTGCCGCTAGTGAAGGGAATATGCCCGAGAGGCAATAATAAAGTGGTTATTATCTTATTCCATGTTTATGATAATTGTTTATTTTACATGCTAGAATTTTATTGATCGGAAACATCAATACAAGTGTGTTTAATAAACAAAAAGGGTTCCTAGTTATGCCTCTCTTATAGACTAGCTTGTTGATTAACAAGATGATCAAGGTTTCCTGATCATGGACATTGGATGTTGTTAATAAAAAGGTCACACCATTGGTGGAATCATGTGATGAACATTCATCCGAAGTACAGCATTACGATTAAAGTCATTATGTTTATATTGCTATAACATCATACGAAGTAATCTTAGTCCTTAGACCATGAGATCATGTTAATTGCTAACACCGGAAGAGTATCTTGATAACATCAAACGTCACACCGTAACAGGGTGACTATAAAGGTGGGTTCAGTGCCACGAAGGTGTTATGTTGAGGCTCATGGATCAAGAGTGGGATTTGTCCATCCCGATGACGGATAGATATACTCTGGGCCCTCTCGGTGATATCACATTGAAATAGCTTGCAAGCAAGTGATGTGATCACTAGAATGTTATATCACGGGAACGAGAAAAGAGTGCATGTCGGTAACGAGATCAAACTAGGTATGGAGATATCGATGATCGAATCTCGAACATGTAATATATCGCGGGACGAAGGGATTTAGTTACTAGCGTTAAAGGTTCTCACGATCACAGAAGTCATCGTTGAATGTGTAGGAGTCAGTATGGATCTCCAGGTCCCGCTGCTGATTATTGATCGGAGAGGGGTCTCGATCATGTCTGCATTATTCGCGAACCGTAGGGTGACACACTTAAGGGATACCGACACCATTTGGAGCAAATATGTTTCAGATAAAGATTTAAGAAAGCGCTGGAATTATTTCAATAGACACCGAAACTGTTTCAGGTGAAATTGCTGAAATTGGTTCTGCATGTAATATTGAAATATTGCAGGGGGTTTTGTGTGAATGTTTGTTAATTAAAGTAATTAACAAAATTCTGAATAAAAATAATAAAAGAGTTTTATTAAATGAGAGAGCATTAAATTTGGAGAAATTTAATGCATTTAAAGTGGAGACTTTAAAAGAGAATGTGAAGGGGCACATTTATGTGGAGGGAGTTACCACCACATGAATGGAGGAGGTGAAGAGTCACCTCCTCCATGCGCCAGCCATGAAGGAGGGGCACCCCCTCCTCCTATAAAAGGCCACCCCCTCCTCACTTCTCACACACACCTCCTTGTGAAGGATCTCTCTCCCCCTCTAGTATTATTCCCCCATGGTCTCGGATTAGCGAGATACATGTTCCCGGTGGCTTTATCTGGAAAGGAGTTGCTGCTTCCGCTGCTTTGCTGGAGCGAGGGACGGAGGTTGTCGGGGTACCGGACGTGTGTGCGATCACGGATGCACCGCTGCTTTGCGGTGCTGGACTTGGTGGTGCTGGAGCTAGATCTGATGGACGTGCTGGAGCCGGACCTGCTGGACTTCATCACGATCTTGAGATCGGCAAGTGTACGACTACATCAACCATGAGTTCCTACTCGTTAACAAAGCTCGTTGTCTTCGAGGGTAAGTTCTCCATGGATGTATGTCCACCCATTGCTCTGTACCTAGTAGATAGATCTTTGCGTATAGTTCTCATCGTAGGAAATTTTTTCTTTTCTATGCTGCGGACCCAAGAGTGGTATCAGAGCCTGATCTATGCGTAGGTGCTTTGCACGGGTAGTACACATATGTTTATATGTGGGCGATGGTGATCATGTTATTGCATCTTCTATGTACTTTGGATATTGGTGGCATAGTGGGATGAAGCGGCCCGGACCAACCTTACATGTCATCGTACATGAGACCGGTTCCACGACTGACATGTAACTTGTTTTGCATAAGTGGCTGGCGGGTGTCTGTCTCTCCTACTATAGTCAATATCTGATTTACAACGAGTTGCTAATAACTTAGTTATCCTCGTTGTGGTTCATGTTCATAGGTTAGACAGGTTCTATCTCCGAAAGCCCTAAGCCACGTAAAACTTGCAATTGATAAATTAGAGGCGTCTAGTTTAGATCGTTGCCGGGCTAGTGTCTTGATATGGTATTGTTGTAAGTAGATATATGATAGATACTCTTACAACACATTCAACGTGTAAGTTCAATAGACCTTGGCCTTACACACAAAGGAATGATAGAGATCATACCAGGATGCAAATGATAGAGATCAAATGCATGGACCATATCATCTCACTTTACACATTAGATGTTAGCATCTTATACTGCTAGTTTCGCGCTTTCTGTATTGTAAGATGATCCCTCATTTAAATATCAAGATAAAATGTGTTCTTCCTTAAGTATGCACTATTCTATGGATCGTGTTTCGAGACATCACGTGATGATCGGGTGTTCTCAACTCTATGCTTTCATGCAACGGGTGTAAGACAGTTTTACACACGCGAATACTAAGGTTCTTACTTGGCGAGCCTAGCATGTACAGACATGGCCTTGGAACACGGACCGAAAGGTTAAGCATGAGTCATATAGTTGATGTGATGACCATATTGATGCTCGCCTTTGAAGCTACACCAACTCACGTGATGATCGGACTTGGTGTAGTGGATTTGGTTCATGTAATTACCAAAAAGGCATGTGGGATGTCGTTTTTGAGTGGGAGTTCATTTCTAATTTGGATTAGTCGAACTCAATTTGTCATAAACTAAATCAAAGTGAATTTGCATAATTAGTTGTAGTCATTGGCATTCGTTTTCTACCTTATGCTTAGTTTTTATTTGAGATAATAGAACTACAGAATTCTGGATATTTACTTTACGAACTGGTATCGTATTGTTTTGAATGTCAATATAAAGTTTATAAGTCCTATTGCAAACTTTCAGCAAACTCTATTTACTCCATGAAGTTTAATAAGTAGTATTAAATCAAGAGTAAGAATTCCAATGTTAGTATCTAAAGTATCATGTTTGCCTCCATGATTATTAATATTCAAAAAGTTGTTTTAATATCAAGATTATATTGGAGCTAGAAATTGTTTTAGAAACCATCATGTGTGAAAGATATTGTGATATCTGAAACAATATTTTTGGTTGCATTATGATAGAGTATAATTTAGCAAAATACATGTTCTCATATTGTATGAGAATTTGTGAAGGATGGAGATGCTAGGCATCCGAATCTAGCAAAAACGTTTTGGGAACTGATATTATACTCGCGATTCTTCCTTATAGGCTATAGTAGCTTGATCATGAAAGTTGTCATGATAAGGATGAATAGGAGATGTAAGTAAAATGTTTACTACACTAATAGATTACTAAAGAATGGATTTTTGAAAGAACACCAAACATTTGATGATGGTGATCCACTTCAAAGTGCAAGTCCAAAGGTATTAGTATTTGACTATATACGCTTTGTACTATGTGTCATATGAATGACACCACTATTGATGTTGATAGATTCTTTTAAAAGAAAAAGGAATTGCTGAAAGAGAATCTATAAAATATTTGGCAGAAAATAAAAGGTTGGAGATGTCCAACTTAGGTATATAGAAGATATACATGTTATGGATATATTCCTTGCTTGTTAAACAATGTGGTTCTTAGGTATTGGATACCGGTATTGGATATCGAATTGGTTGGTATGAAGTGTCATACAGGACAACGCAATTCATGAACTACAATGGCCTAAGTAACTAGCAAGAGAATGAGTGATGATGTTCATCGAAAACAAATAAAGTGTTATTGTGTTTTTCGTTGTCATCAAACCAAGCCTTCAAGATTTGTTTAAATAATTGTTATTTTGTTCCGGTATCATGAGAACAATGGCTGTTCAAATAATTACCGTATTCCATAAAGGATGGATGAACTTTTACAAGTCTAGTTGGAGAAATCACATCCATAAACACTATTGCTAAAATATCGCAAGACAAATGATTGAAAGATCACTTATGAAGTGACATCGCTGTTTAAATTATATTTGAAAGAAAGCATGAAGAAACTCCATGTTGATGGATTTTTGGAGTCTTTGATTTTGATCAATTGACGCATGTGAGACTTTCCTCGAGATAATTGAAACTCCGTCCATAGGCCAGAGAGGAACGGATGACTAGCTTATTGGAAATTGTGCATGCCGATGTGCATAGTCCATTATGTGTAGCCATATGCGATGGATCTTTTTGCTTCATATGCTTTCTCCGAAAATTTGAGTCAATATATCTGTATATTTACTTAATAAGGAAGAAGTATGAAACATTTGAAAGTTGTTCAAAGACTTTCAAGATGAAGTGAAAAATCATTGTAACATGAAAATAAAGAGTTTATGATTCGATCATAAAGGAAGATATTTGAGTTACATGTTTAGCAAAAACACCTAAGACTTGAGGAATTGTTCCATGATTTGTGTTTCCCGATAAACCATAGGAGTATGGCATATTTGAGAGATGAAATCAAACCATGTTTGACATGGTAAGATCAAAGGTGTCATTTATAAAACTGCCATTATGTTTTAAGGATTGAAGCTTTAGAGACTACCGCTTTTACACTGAAAAGAGCACCATCGTGATCCATTGAAATGACACCATATGAGTTATGGTTTGGGATAAAACCCGAATTGTCTTTTCTTAAATTTTGGTATGCTATGCATTAGTAAAATGTTTACAACCAAAGTCGGATAAGCACGTCTTTGTAGGTTATCCCAAAGAATTTGTTGGGAATTTCTCCATAACACCGAGGACAAAAGAGTTTGTTACTTGGAACGTCAAGTTTCTTGAGAAGGAATTTTTCGTGAAAAGTTAAGTGGGAGGACAATAGAACTTTGATAAGGTTGTTGAACCTTAGCTATATGTGCTAAGTAGCGCAGCGCCGGAAAGTGTCCTGGTGGCGGCCACAATGCCCATGGCTCTCGTGATTACAAAAGGTGTGATCTCGGAGATTAGAGTTCCTATAGAACCGTGTTAGCCGGTAAGAATCAAATAGTAAGATTTGATAAGCAAGTCATTATTGTTTTGACAATGATGAGCCGACTACATGCAAAGAAGCAATGATGGGCCCTGACTCCATAAAATGACTAGAAGTCATAGAATCTGTGATAGTATCCATACACGAGAAATCAAGTTTCTGAACTTGGAAGACCCTCCGGAAAGGCGTGAAGCCTATCGGTCGTGTTTGGATCTATAAAGAAATAGAAATGGATGTTTGACATCTATGAAATAGTCGACATGTCGGAAAGAAGTTTATGGCAATGTTCAAGGAGTTGACTATGACAAGATTTGATCTTTCATAGCGATATTTAGTCTTGACGGATTAATGTAGCAACCACTACATATAATTTGGTATATGGTAGTTGAATAAACAAAACAATGTTCTTCTAATAGAATGGTTACCTAGGCCATGTACATGACACGGTCCAAAGGGTTTTTGTTAATTCAAAGGTTGCTAAAAGGGCATGTAAACTTCAATAGTTGAAGTAACCATAGCGGAGTTGGAATCTTCACCATGATGAAACTGTTAAAAGAGTTTAAATTCATCAGAGATGATGAAGATGCTTGCATTTGCAAGGAATTAAGTGGGCGCGCTGAGACATATTTCTAATACATTATGTAGAGGACATATTGTTGATTGGAAATGATGTATCTTGTATTGACACAAGTTGAGAATTTCATTAAAATAAGATTTCGATGAAAGACTTAGGCAAACCCGGAATATTAGGCATCAATAGCTATATGGATAGATTAAGGCGCTAATATGGTTGTGCCAGACATACATATATGAGATATTGAAAGGGTTCAATATGGAAACAACAAGAAATGTTCTTGCTGCATGGAAAGGATTGTATCAAAATTCAAGTGTTTCAACACTTGGTGAGTAAAGTCACTTGAAGATTTTGATCGATTATACCATGATATGTATATATCCAGAATGTCCGATGCTCTAAATGTTATGAGCATTAACCAGAATGATTCATAAGATGATCATTGGACAATAGTAAAGATATTCTTATGAGCTTTGGAAGAACTAAGAATATATCATGTATAAGTGACAAATAGTTAAAGGTAGTTCATTGTAAAGTGTTACATTGATACTAGTTTTGTCACAAGATACAAATTAAATTTATCTCAATTTAGACTATGGGTGGCACAATATAATGGAAAGCATGTTCCATGATGGATTTGGATGAGTTCCAAAGTTGAGATATTGTGACGGATACTACAACAAAAGGCTAAGTATATGACTATTATAGTAGCAGCAAAGGAGGGCATTTGTGTTAAGTAGTTTGTTATCAAACTAGGTGTGGTTCAAAGTGGGCTAATACTATGAAGATATATTGTGTGACAATAATATCAACATATTTTAACCCGAACGAACTAAAGGTCTCACCAGAGGACCAAATTTATACAATGCCATCTCATTTGAGAATGAGTGATGCGTAGAGACGCAAAGACATGCAAATACACAAGGACCTGAAACTGTTAGATCCAGAGATTATGTTAACCACTAGCAATAGCGTATATGCAACACCAGAAAGCCATAGGTGTTCAATACGCAGAGTTTTTCAAACTAGATTATTGACTCTAGTGCAAGTGGGAGACTAAAGGGAATATGCTCGAGAGGCAATAATAAAGTGGTTATTATCTTATTCCATGTTTACGATAATTGTTTATTTTACATGCTAGAATTGTATTGATCGGAAACATCAATACATGTGTGTTTAATAAACAAAAAGGGTTCCTAGTTATGCCTCTCTTATAGACTAGCTTGTTGATTAACAAGATTATCAAGGTTTCCTGATCATGGACATTGGATGTTGTTAATAACAAGGTCACACCATTGGTGGAATGATGTGATGAACATTCATCCGAAGTATAACATTACAATCAAAGTCATTATGTTTATATTGCTATAACATCATACGAAGTTATCTTAGTCCTTAGACCATGAGATCATGTTAATTGCTAACACCGGAAGAGTATCTTGATAACATCAAATGTCACACTGTAACAGGGTGACTATAAAGGTGGGTTCAGTGCTACGAAGGTGTTATGTTGAGGCTCATGGATCAAGAGTGGGATTTGTCCATCCCGATGACGGATAGATATACTCTGGGCCCTCTCGGTGATATCACATTGAAATAGCTTGCAAGCAAGTGATGTGATCACTAGAATGTTATATCACGGGAACGAGAAAAGAGTGCATGTCGGTGACGAGATCAAACTAGGTATGGAGATATCGATGATCGAATCTCGAACATGTAATATATCGCGGGACGAAGGGATTTAGTTACTAGCGTTAAAGGTTCTCACGATCACAGAAGTCATCGTTGAATGTGTAGGAGTCAGTATGGATCTCCAGGTCCCGCTGCTGATTATTGATCGGAGAGGGGTCTCGATCATGTCTGCATTATTCGCGAACCGTAGGGTGACACACTTAAGGGATACCGACACCATTTGGAGCAAATATGTTTCAGATGAAGATTTAAGAAAGCGCTGGAATTATTTCAATAGACACCAAAACTGTTTCGGGTGAAATTGCTGAAATTGGTTCTGCATGTAATATTGAAATATTGTAGCGGGTTTTATGTGAATGTTTGTTAATTAAAGTAATTAACAAAATTCTGAATAAAAATAATAAAAGAGTTTTATTAAATGAGAGAGCATTAAATTTGGAGAAATTTAATGCATTTAAAGTGGAGACTTTAAAAGGGAATGTGAAGGGGCAAATTTATGTGGAGGGAGTTACCACCACATGAATGGAGGAGGTGAAGAGTCACCTCCTCCATGCACTGGCCATGAAGGAGGGGCACCCCCCCTCCTCCTATAAAAGGCCACCCCCTCCTCACTTCTCACACACACCTCCTTGTGAAGGATCTCTCTCCCCCTCTAGTATTATTCCCCCATGGTCTCAGATTAGCGAGATACATGTTCCTGGTGGCTTTATATAGAAAGGAGTTGCTGCTTCCGCTGCTTTGCTGGAGCGAGGGATGGAGGTTGTCGGGGTACCGGACGTGTGTGCGATCACGGATGCACCGCTGCTTTGCGGTGGTGGACTTGGTGGTGCTGGAGCTGGATCTGATGGACGTGCTGGAGCCGGACCTGCTGGACTTCATCACGATCTTGAGATCAGCAAGTGTACGACTACATCAACCACGAGTTCCTACTCGTTAACAAAGCTCGTTGTCTTCGAGGGTAAGTTCTCCATGGATGTATGTCCACCCGTTGATGTGTACCTAGTAGATAGATCTTGGTGTATAGTTCTCATCGTAGGAAATTTTTTGTTTTCTATGCTGCGGACCCAAGAGCTAGAAGATGCCGCCTCTCTGTTTGCCGCTTCAGCTGCAGCCTTTCTGTCAGCTGGTTCTTTAGCTGCAAGCTCTCTTTCAGCTGCTTCTACAGCCTCTCTGTCAGCTGCTTCAGATGCAGCCAATTTCTTTGCATATTCAACTTCAAACTCAGCTATTCGGCATTTTCTACAAAGGGCTCCCCTAAGCTCGTCTTCCCTCTTGCAAATAGGGCAAAACACGAGGTAACGTTGAAAAAAATGGATCTTCTTGTACATCTGGTAGGTCACATAAGCATCTATGGCTGCATACTTCAGGTTTATATCAGACAACGGCCACTCGTTCCAGAAATCGTGCATATCCTTAGAGAAATCTTCCTTCATTGTGACGTACGACTCATCGAGGATTCTAGTTGCGAGTGATGCCATTCCATCCTTCTTCCTACCCCCTAGGATCTTGACAAGATGCTGAATATCGATCCAGTTGGGCGCAGGAATCATAATTTCCTCTTGATACAATTTCAAAAAATCAGTTGTTGTGTCGACAGTGCAGAAAACAATTCCCTTTTTTTCAGGGAACTGTCGCAGCGCCGGACATTTCCTGTCAGTCCTAAAAGTATGTAGTTTGTCATCACCAAAATTTGTAACTACAAATATTTTGTCAATGCAAGATCATCATCTCAATATAATTTTGAAAAGTTTATTAAATGCAAGATCAAGACTCTCAACATTGTATTGTCATAATTTATTTGGTTTTGCTATTTCTCAGTCGACTGAACGAGTTGCACATTTCTTTCAACTACGGTTGCACTTTTCTTAGGTGATTGAGACTAAAGAAAATCTCAGTCGATCGAGACATAGGCAAACCCTAATTTATTTGGTCCTAAGTAAAATCCAGTAGTTGCAAGATGGCAAGTGGATAAAGAACAAAAGGAGAAAACCCTAAAAGCGGTTAGCTACAGGGAGCATATCTACAAACCGGGAGAGGTGGTAGACGAGGACGTGTTTCCGCATGGCAAGTTGAACAACGGCGACTTCATTCACTTCATATGGGTCCTCCTGGGTGTACTCGAGGTCTAATCCCACAAACTTGTCCTCATCTATCCCAAGCCAATCCTCGTACATCCTCAGGACACGCACCACTGTCTCCTCCTCATTGGTGTAGACAACGTCTATCTTCTTGTTGTCATGGGTAGTGAAGCTTGTCTCTAAAGTGCGTAGATCTTCCATGGTGGTAAGGAGAAGACGGGAAGAAGATAGTAGATGACAGGAAGAAGAAGAGTGGTTTCTACGAGGTAGGGAACGATGGAACCGTCAATGCGCTTTTATGGTAGGGGTTAACGATTGGGACGGAAGTCCAAGGAGAGACGCGTGTCAGTGGCCGTTCCAGCTTCTGAGTAAACAAAAAATAATTATAACGCTGATACATGGGCCCTGTTTTGTCACGTCAATACACTGGGTAGGGGGCGTTGTCATATCCACTGTGCCAACGCTGCAAGCCTACGTGATAGCCACCCCGCCTAAGCGACAGGAGCGACATAACAGCGAACTGACAGGGGGGCCAACTTGACGCCCGTTAGCCTGATTTTTTGTATTGAAATGTAAAGTTGAATTCGTGCCGAAAAAGACCCTCTGATTATTTGGCACACCAACTGTAGTCATCTCGGCTGATTTTAGGGAACTTGGGTACCGCGTTGCCTGTACACCCCAACTTTCGGGCCTCAAAGTGATAATCTTGTCGAGGAGTCTGTTGATCTCCATGCCGACTGCCTGCGCTCGTGGCTCGAACAATCACCGAATTGTTTGCTTAACTGGCCTTGCGTCGGGGTTGACGTTGAGTGCGTGCTCGGCAAATTCCCTGGAAACTCCTGGCATGTCCGCAGAACACTAGGCGAAAGTTTCCCAGTGCTCACGGAGGAATTCGACGAGCGCGAGTTCCTATGCGGGACTCAAGTTGTTAGCGATGAGGGCCATCTTGGCGGGATCCGATGGGTGGACCTGTACTTTCTTGGTGTGCGCCGATGAGTCGAAGGATAGATCGGGCGAGCTCGGTTGGCTCAGGGGCGGCAGACTATTGTCTGTTGACTCTTTCAGTCTTGCGAGGTCTTCCTGCATGCCGAAGGACTCGGAAATTCTGTTGAATTCCCTGTCACAACTGCCGAATCTCTCAAAGTTCCCATTGATCGTGATGACGCCATTGGGACCTGGCATTTTCATCTGCAGGTAGGCGTAGTGCGGCACTGCCATGAACCTAGCGAACGCGACACGTCCGAGGATGTAGTGGTATTGTGAGGGACAGTCGACGACCTCAATGTCGATGCGTTCACGCTGGAAGTTCTTCGGCATGCCAAAGATGACGTCGAGGTTGATTTTGCCCAGGGGATATACGCCTTTCCCTGGGACGATGTCGTGGAATGTTGTGTCCGAGGCTTCTAGGCAGGTTAGAGGGATCATCATTGCTCGCAAGGTACTCGTGAATATGAGGCTGATGCCGCTTCCGCCATCCATGAAGACGCGGCTCATGTCAAAGCCTCCGATTTGCGCCTCGAGTACAAGAGGACAGTGGCCTAGACGAGGTACTTGAGGCGGGTGGTCGCTTTTATCGAAGGTGATGCATGACTCGCTTCCACTGAGGTACTCAGTGGTAGATGGTGGCGAGTGTGTGGCCAAGTTGACTTGGCGAGTGATAGCCTTCTGCACCCGATTGCAGGGACATCCTTTTTGGATCATCATGGTACCCATGGCCCTTGGGTAGGGTTCGCCTTCGTGGTGCTGGTCTGGCGCGGCTGCATTCGGTGGTGGCCCAGGTGGTGTTGCGGAGCGCCATGTGCCACGACGCCTGGGGCGGCGCCGTAACCTCTTTCGACTGCCTTGCGGTTCATCTGAGCTAATCCCTCATGTAGTTTGAGGAACTCGCGATAGTCCTTGAGGAGGTGGCTGGACTTCTTCTTCCCATCATGCTTGTCAATGTAGAAGTGCACCGTGCATGGCCTGGACAGTTTGTCTTCAATGGTTGTTGCGGGTGCTTCATCACGGTCGCGGCGTTGCCACACTTGCATGGTCTTCCCGGAGTCGTGATATCCACCGTTACGGTATCCATTGTTGCGGTTGTCGTTGCGTCTGTCGGCGTAGCCGGCTGCGACCATGTTGACGTTGTCGCGGTCATCGTAGATGCACATACGGCGTTTGCTTCGGCGGTCGCGTCTGCGCTTGAGTTTCGCCTCCTCGTCGGAATGAACGCGATTCTTCACCGAATCTTCTCCATCGGCCCACCGATTTGCGATCTCCATCAGGTGGTCGATGGTCTTGGGCTTTGAGTAGCCCAGCTCCTCCTTGAGTTCTAGGCGGCGGACGCCGCCGATGAATGCATCAATCGCGCGATCCTCCGAGATGTTCTCTATGGAGTTCTTGATGATGGACCACGTTTGGATGTAGGAGCGTAGCGATTCGCTCGATCGTTGCTGGCAGCATCTTAGCTCTTCGATTGATGCAGGCCGCTTGTACATGCCCTTGAAATTGCGCATGCAGATATAAACCAGCTCGTCCCAGCTGCGAATGGATCCGCATGGGAGGTTGTTGAGCCATGCTCGGGCGGCGCCCTGCAGCTGTAGCTGCAAGCATTGCATGGCCGTGCTTCGACTGCCTCCGTGGAGCCTGGCGGAGGAGATGTGGTCCTCCAGCCAGATTTTTGGGTCCTGTAGGCCGTCGAACTTTGGGTTTTCCGACGGGAGTTTAAACCCCTTAGGCATTCGCTTCTGCCTAATGGATCTGCTGAAGCATCTGGCGCCACAGAGCTCCATATCCTCCTCTTCTGAGTCAGTCGACCGAGCGCGTCGCGCCCTTGATTTGTCAATCTTGCGCTGCGTGAGTTCGTCGCGTGCATCATAGTCGCGGTCGTGTCGCCGTGAGCGGCGACATCGAGACAGATCGTGACAGTTGTCGCTAGATGAGGGCGAGGAGTAGCACTTTGCTAGCGCTTTGCCCTTTTTCGGCTTTGGTGTTGGCTCCTTGTCGAGGGCGGCCTCAATTAATCCCAAGCATGCGATCGTAGATCGGTGCATGGCGGCTCGGGGATCTCCAGCTGGCGGCTGGTTATTGAGGAGGTACATGGTGGCCGCTATCACCGCAGCTTATGGCGTCTTGGGGACCACGTTGCCCCGTGTGTCGACTGTCATAGAGCTGAAGTCGAGGACTTTTGCAGCTTCTATGCGCTCTTGCTCGGTGAGATGGGCCATCCGAGATTGCCTCTTTTTGACAACGTATTCGTTGCCTCTTGAGGAGGATACTCCGTAGGAGGAGAGCCCTGCACGACGAAGGCTCGACTCATCTGCTGCCTTTTTGCACACCTCGAGTTGCGCAATTGTTTGCACTTGGTGCTTGAATTCTTCCTTCAGGAGCCAATGGTAGCCCATTAGCAGCTCTTGCGGAGATCTGAAGGGTAGAGGAGTGCCTTGTAGGGCCTCGTGGCACCGAGCCCACTCTTGCTTGTTGAGCTTGATCACGACGCGTTCGCCGGTTTGTTCGTTTATTATGGTTGGAGGCTCGACTGCTCCTCTATTGTTAGCATTGGTGCGATCACCACCGTTACCGCCGTTAGCTCCGTTGCCGCCGTTTGGCGGGTCGGTTCCATTGCCGCGATTGCCCGTGTTGTCGCGGTTGGTGGAGGTGTCGCCTGCGTTGATGACGGCGCACATGAAGTGATTGGGGAAGCTGCTGCTCCCACTACTCTCAGATCCGGAACCGTAGGTTCCGTCTTCAGTGGCTAGGTCGCCTAGATCGAAGTCGCGACTGCTGTCGCTGACCGTGTTTTTGACTGTTGTCGAGGCGTTGAGCTCACTGAGTGTGCCGATCGATGGGGGGAACCATGATGCTGGAGCAATCGATGGCGCCGTCGGCTGATCAGGCATGCGAAGCATGCCCATCTGACCAACTTGGAAGCGGAAGCTCCCTATTGCCAGGCTGATCCCGTCGCCTACGGACTCGAAAGCCGGGCGAGTGGCTGGCGTGTGGACGGTGAAGTCGAACGCGCCGAAGAGTTGGCGAATCTCTGCTGTTGCGGAGTTGTAGATCGCGGTTGATGGGGCCGAAGAAGCCGCAACATCAGCACTCCCAATTCCCACAGACGGCGCCAATTGACGAGGGTTTAACTCATCAATGCCCATTGTTATGGACTTGGGTTTTGGAGAAGGAGGGAGTGCTGGAGACATCTATTGGCTAGCAAACAAGCACACAGGGGACTCAAAGATTTACCCAGGTTCAGTCCTCGTAGAGGTCCCTACTCCTGCTTGTCTGCTCTGTTGGAATTATCGAAAAAATCGAAGATTACAATGGTGCGCAGATGAAATCTGGCGAGGGTTGTGGAAACTAGGGTTGCGTGTGTCCTCCTCGCCGCCCCCTCCTAGCCTTTATATAGATAGGCTAGGTCTCGGGTTGCAGGTCGAGTCGGTTACAAGTTAGGGTTTTCTCCTTCAGACTTTCTATCTTTAGCTTCTTCTTGTTCTTCAAGCAATCGAGAGTCCGTAGGTTACTCGAGTCCTTCATTTGGGCCTTGGCGACACCGTGGGACTTTACATATTTAGATCGTATATACCAAGATCGAGTACCTATAGGGTATACCCATGTCACCAAGTATTTGCCTCCAACTTTTATAGCCCAACAAAGAAGGAAGTTCTTTTACGATTTAAGGCATTATTTTTGGGATGACCCACATTTATATAAGGAGGGAGTAGATGGTATTATGCGAAGATGTGTTCCAGAATATGAACAAAAGGAGATATTGCGGAAATGTCATGGTAGGGCCTATGGAGGACATCATGTGGGAGATAGAACCACACAAAAGGTGCTACAATCAGGTTTTTACTGGCCCACCCTTTTTAAAGATGCAAGAAAATTTGTCTTATCATGTGATGAGTGTCAACGAGTTGGTAATATTTCTAGAAGCAATGAGATGCCTATGAATTACTCTCTTGTTAATGAACCATTTGATTGTTGGGGATTCTACTTTATGGGTCCTTTTCCCCCTTCAAAAGGTTATACTCATATTCTTCTTGCTGTTGACTATGTTACTAAGTGGGTAGAAGACATACCTACAAAAAGTGTTGATGGGGAGACCTCTTTAAAAATTCTTAAGGATATTATCTTTCCTAGGTTTGAGTGCCTAGGTATCTTATGACTGATGGAGGTTCTCATTTCATTCATGGTGGCTTTAGAAAGACCCTTGCTAAATATGACGTTAATCATAGAATTGCTTCAGCCTCTGTGGGGCGACCACAAAAAGATTCCTCCGCCTCTATGGGGCAGAAAACTAAGAGAGAGAAAGATCTCTCTGGCAGATAGAATTCTATCGGGGAATTCCTTCCTAGAGAGGGGAGATTGTCGCCATCAACACCACCATCAAGCTGGACTTCATCAGGATCATCATCATCATCTCCACCAGCACCATCATCACCACTTCATACCGCTATAAAAATTGGGTTGAATCTTGCATAGTTCTTAGGGGAAACTTTCCCGGTGTTGATTACTCCTTGTAGTTGATGCTATTGAGTGAACCATTGAATTATTGTTATGTTCAGATTGTTGATTATCATTATATCATCTCTGATCTTGATCCATATGATGTCTTTTGAGTATTTCGTTTGGTTCTTGAGTACATGGGAGAAGTCATGTTGTTAGTAGTGGAATTGTGTTGAGAAAGATTCAATAGTTTGTTATTTAAGTTGTGGTGTTATTCTTCTAGTGGTGTCATGTGAACGTCGACTACATGACACTTCAACTTTATGGGCCTAGGGGAATGCATTGTGTATTTGGCTACTAATCGTAGGGGTTGCCGGAGTGACAGAAACCTGAACCCCCGTTAAGAAACCTTTGCACAAGGAACGTCAGGGTCTTAGAGTTTAAAGCTACGGTTAGGTTTCTATCTTAATTACTTTCTTGTACTTGCGGATGCTTGCAAGGGGTATAATCACAAGTATGTATTAGTACTAGGAAGGTCGGTACATTACCACAGGTTCACCCACACAACAATTGTCAAACTAAAGAAGATTAATCAACTATATGAAGCGAAAGCACTTAACGATATTCTCGTGTGTCCTCGAGAACGTTTGGTCCTCTTAAGTAATACAACTGGCTTGTCCTTTGATAAAGAAAGGATTGGGCCACTTGCTGCAATTATTATTATTGTATTTTATTTACTCGTACTTTATTTATCTACATTATCAAAAAACCCTAAAAATCCGTTTGCTAAGTATTTACAGGGAATTCCTGCTCCTAGACACTCATCAACACCTTCTGCTCCTCGTTGGGTTCGACACTCTTACTTATCAAAAATACTGCGATACACCCCCTATACTTGTGGGTCATCACCGGGCATGCTCTGTGATGCTGTGGTTGAGACAATGTTCCACGCTTGCTCGCTTCACATCCAGGTCACTTCGGCCATCCCCGATGAACCTTCCATGTAGCTTGTTAACCATTCTTTCCATCGATCCAAACCACGGTTAGATCAGTCGAGTAAATTTCTCGTAATCTTGTTCCCAAGGTAGCATCAACGTAGTATCAGTGATGAAATTCAATTCGTATATGCTTTTGTTCGTCAGTTATCTGGACCTATGTTACCGACGAACGAGCTCTCACCATAATCCGTATCTGGCGCAGGTTCTTGCATGTAGTTGTAGCCAGTGAATCCAGTTATCCATAGGATCAAACGACACCTCAAACCGAACCTTAGAGCCCTCTCTTTCATCATCGCAAGTTAGAGGAATCTCGCAGTCGATTGTCGCTGTTTTTAGTTAATTACGTGCAATTTTCTTTAGATCCTGCACACGCGCAACTAACTGTTCTGGGTACGAACCTGTACTCTAGTAGCAACACGTACCCAGCCCAACTGGACTAGGCTTTTCTCTATTCTAGTGTGAGGTCCCGGCCTTAATAGGATTGATAAGATACTCGTACCAGTTGCAACTTCTTTTCCGGAAGCTCATCTCAAAACAACTCTGAGGTTAAGCGATATGAAAGTGGGTCCTGGGTACGCATGAGTGAGGACAAAGTGCACAAAAAATACAAGTGTTCATCTGTGGGGCAAGTCTAGAGATCTTAGTAAGCTGCTAGGGATGACAGCCTAGGCACAGAGGGTTTGGGTGGCATAATTATGCTGGGTTCGGAGCATAGAAAACAAAAAATTCCTACGATGGGAACTATACGCCAAGATCTATCTACTAGATACAAGCAACGGGTGGATATACATCCATAGAGAACTTACCCTTCAAGACAACAAAGCTTTGTTAACGAGTTGGAACTCGTGGATGATGTAGTCGAACGCTTGCCGATCTCAAGATCATGTGGAAGTCCTAGCACCGCAAATCAGCAGCGCATCCTTCCTCGCACACACGATCAGGCCACGAACAACCTCCACCTCCTCGCTCCAGCAAATTAGCGGAAGCAGCAACTCCTTCCAGACATAATGCCACCGGAACATGTATCTCGCTAATCCGAGACCATGGGGGAATATATCTAGAGGGGGAGAGAGATCCTTCACGAGGAGGTGTGCTTTGTGAGGGAGGAGATGGGGGCCTTTTATAGGAGAGGGGGGCTTATCCCCTCCCCATGGCCGGCGCCCAAGGGGGGTGCCCCCACCTCTTCCTCATTCATGTGGTGGAAGCTCCACTCACATAAACATGCCTCCACTCACACATCCACTCACATGCATTAAATTTCCGCCAAATTTAATGCAACTCTCATTTAATAAAAATATTTTATTTATTTTATTCAGAATTGTTTTAATTACTTTAACTAACAAACATTCACATAAAAACCCCTTCAACATTTCAATATCACATGTAGAACCAGTTTTTGCAATTTCACCCAAAATAATTCCGGTTTCCATCGAAATGATTCCAGCGCTTTGCAATTCTTTCGTCTGAAACATATATGCTCCAAATGGTGTTTGGAAACCCTTAAGTGTGTCACCCTATGGTTCACGAATAATGTAGACATGATCGAGACTCCTCTCAGATCAATAATCATAAGTCGGACCTAGAGATCCATTCTGACTCCTACACATCCAACGATGACTTCTGTGATCGTGAGAACCTTTATCACTAGTAATTCAATCCCTTTGTCTCGTGATATATTACATTTCCTAGATTCGATCGTTGGTATCCAAATACCTAGTTTGATCTCGTTACCGACATGCACTCTTTTCTCGCTCCCGTGATATAACATTCTAGTGATCAGATCACTTTCTTGCAAGCTATTATCAATGTGATATCACCGAGAGGGCCTAGAGTATATATATCCATCATCGGGATGGACAAATCCCACTCTTGATCCATGAGCCTCTACATAACACCTTTGTAGCACTGAACCCACCTTTATAGTCACCCTTTTACGGTGTGATGTTTGATGTTATCAAGATACTCTTCCGGTGTTAGTGATTAACATGATCTCATGGTCTAAGGAGTAGGATTACTTCGTATGATGTTATAGCAATATAAACTCATTGACTTTGATTGTAATGCTATACTTCGGATGAATGTTCATCACACCATTTCACAAATGTTGTGACCTTGTTATTAACAACATCCAATGTCCACGATTAGGAAACTTTGATCATATTGTTAATCAACAAGCTAGTTTAAAGAGAGGCACAACTAGGAACTTTCCATTTGTTTATTAAACACACATGTATTAACGTTTACGTATTAATACAATTATAGCATGAAAAATAAACATCTATCATATACTTGGAATACACATAATAACAACTTTATTATTGCCTCTCAGGGCATATTCCCTTTAGTCTCTCACTTGCACTAGAGACAATAATCTAGTTACATAGTGATAAATCTAAGACCCATGGAGTTTTGGTGTTGATCATGTTTTTCCCTAGGGAGAACTTTAGTCAACGGATCTACAACATTGAGATCGGTGTGTACTTTACAAATCTTTATATCTCCATCCTTGACATGCTCTCGGATAGAGTGAAACTGACGCTTAATATGATTGGCATTCTTGTGAGACCTTGGTTCCTTGGCGTTGGCTATGGCTCCATTATTGTCACAGTAGATAACCATTGGGTCCAACGCACTAGGAACCACACCTAGTTTGGTTGTGAACTCCTTCATCCAAACCACTTCCTGCGCCGCTTCTGAAGCAGCAACATATTCCACCTCCATCGTTGATCCAGCCACCACAGGTTGTTTGGAACTCCTCCAATTAACTGCTCCTCCGTTCAAGAGAAATATGTATCCATATTGAGACTTAGAGTCATCTGGATCAGTGTCAAAGCTAGCGTCGACATAACACTTAGCGACTAGCTCTTCTTCACCTTCGTATACAAGAAACATATCCTTAGTTCTTCTCAAGTACTTAAGGATATTCTTGACCGCTATCCAGTGTTCCGTACCTGGATCAGATTGGTACCTACTAGTTAAACTAATAGCATGTGCCACATCCATTCTTGTACATAGCATGGCGTACATTATAGAGCCTATAGCCGAAGCATATGGGATTTTATCCATTATCTCACTTTCTTCCGCCGTAGCCGCACTTTGAGTCTTACTCAATGTCTTGCCTTGCAACATTGGTAAGAACACCTTCTTTAAAATCTTATCAAGGTATGTACTTTGTGATATCCCTATCAGGCGCCTTGATCTATCTCTATAGATCTTTATGCCTAATATGTATGACGCTTCACCTAGGTCCTTCATCGAAAATTTGCTATTTAGATAACTTTTAACACTGTTTAAAATATCTATATCATTTCCCATCAATAATATCTCATCCACATATAATATTAGAAATTCCACATTGCTCCCACTCACTTTCTTGTAAATACAAGCATCTCCATAAGTTTGGATAAATCCAAACTCTTTGATCACCTCATCAAAGCAGAGATTCCAACTCCGTGATGCTTGCTTCAGTCCATAGATGGATCGCTAAAGCTTGCAAACCTTGTTAGCATCCTTAGGATTGACAAAACCCTTTGGTTGTATCATATACAACTCTTCTTCAATATTAACATTGAGGAATGCAGTTTTGACATCCATCTGCCATATCTCATAATCGAAATAAGCAACAATTGCTAACTTAACCCTAACCGACTTTAGCATCGCTACGGGATAGAATGTCTCATCATAGTTGTAACATCCCAGCATTAGAGCTTAGAAATAAGCTAAACACAGGTGTGTGCATTGCATTCATGCATAGAAAATCTGGATAATTTTCGTGCTTTTAAATAAAACTTGTCAAAGTGATTGAAGCTTCTCTTAACTTGGTGGAACTAAAGTAGATCATCAAGTTAACTGAATGAGTTTTAGTGTGACCTTTGCTAAAACCTTATCTTTGGGTAATATAATTTGATCTAAGGTTAGATGAAATGCAATAAAACTAAGTCATAACACACTATTTAATAGGAGTACTTGATCTTCTAGAGATGATTACATGGTATTACATACAATAACTCAAGGATGAATACTTAATACTCTAAAGATGATATCAAGGTATTATCTACAACAAACCCTGAATACCATGGGTACCATGGTAGTTCTTAAACATTAACACTTATTACAAGTAGAGTAGAAAAGGAAGTCAAGCCAAGACCATTCAACACATACCCTTAATATGATATTAAGAGGTGACATTCCTATTTAACCAAGTCTTAGGGTCAATTGATCAGCAATGTGTGTGATCAATTCTTGACCTAGTACTTATTGACTCATAGCCTTTGACCTATTATATTGACCTTCCAAATACCTTAAGTAATCATTATGAAGGAAAAACTAGTTATGGTGAAGTATGCCATCATCAATGTAATGAGATCCTTAGTCGTGATCAAACCATTTGATGTTGGAGGAGTTAACTCACTCCTGAGTTGACTAGAAGCAGTACCTAAACCCAAGAGTTAAGCTAGTAATTATGGAGCCATGAGAAAGCTCGTAGTATTTGTGTATCTAATAATAATTTTGTTAAGCCAAGTAGATATAGATATGAAGTAAGCTTCTTTAACAAGATCAGCTTTATAGAGAGACTAGTACAAGTCTACTACTTAATTGAGTATAAATCTTGATCAGACAATTAGAAGCCTAAGCTAAGTTTGATCAAAGGATGGTGGTCATTATTATCAAGTCACTTGAGAATAGATGACTAGCTGATAAAGAAGAGTTGTGAGTATACAAAATTAGGTAAAGCCCTAGTAAGAAGAATCATCTAGCTTGATCCTGAAAAGTCAAGTAGAGTATGATGATGTATATAACATAAGTTGTATGGAGTACTTAAGGCATAGTAGTTTAACCAAGCTAATAAAAGAACAAACTTGTATTGTGGAGAGTAGTACTATACCTATTCTAGAGGATTATTACCATGTGTTATAGAGAGAACTATAATCTTGCAAGCCTTGGAAGTAGTTGCAAGGTTGATTTAAAGGAAGTTAATAGATGGAGTTAGTAGTAGCTACATTGATAGGTGAATCAATGGTAGTTGATTTAGAGGAGTTATATACTAGGAGAAGAATGAAGGGGTAATGTTGAAGTGGCATGACCATGTCATCATATGATGATGGATATGGTGGAGTCAGGTGATTGTCTTATTCAGGAAGATGTGATCTTTGTGGATAAGATAAGAGAGATATATAGAGTATATTCAGGAATGGAATTCCTTATCTAAAGATAAGTTTAGGGAGGTATTAAGGTAAGGATTCTTTAGAAGCCTTAACCAAGATCATTTCAAGCCATGAACAGAACCATGTCTACCTCTTTGTTTAACATCCTAGAATAAAGAGGGTAGTAAACCAATTCCTATTTTAGGCAGCCAATGGATAGTATCTCTTAGTCCAACGAAATGTCTAAGAGATAAGTAGAATACCAGTTGAGAGTGTATTGATGGAAGCCTTATCCACCTGATTATCTTAAACCCTGATGAAGAACCTAGTCACATAGAATCATTAATATCACATTATGAAAACAATCCCAATAACTCACTTTAAGTTGAGATGTTATTCAGGGTTACAAAACATGGTGGCAATATGTCTAAACCTTAATATTAATCCATATCCATGTTTGAGTAAACATTGGCATTTATCCACCAATGTTTATTATTGATTCATCGTTACCTAACCAAAAGGGTTCTATGGTAATTCTAAACTCTACAAACCAAGTAGAATTGGATTTAGCAAATAACCAAATATGGTGGACCATGAAACTTATATCACCCCATTATGAACCACAAAGATTAATACCTTATAATGTATACAGATAAATTCTTTATGAAGATAAGTAGGAACAAGATTCTATATACATCAATAAACATCTCAAACCACTACCATTACCTTCATTAAGTGGAAATACAAATCATTTCTATAAGATTTCCTATAGGAAGCAAACCCCTAAAACCCCAATTTTTATTTACTTCACTAAATAAAAGAACCCTTCATATAATAATACATTTTGTAAACACAATCAGAATTGTAGAAGAAATTGATTATAATTGATCCTTATAATATTCTTTAGGACTTACAAATATTCAAGGTATTTCAAACCTTGAGAAAATCATTTTTGGAAAGGTTTTATAAAAATAGAAAATAGAAACAGAAAAAGAAAAAGAAGAAGAGACAACCAGGCATAGCCCACGACCCATCTTCCTACCTGTCGCCGTGAGCAACAGCAGCCACATTTTGCACACTCAGCCAAAGCCCGTTAACAGTAGCCCAACTTCCCTCTTCCTCTAGCTGACAAGTGGGACCGAAGGAAGGACCACGGGTTGAGACAGAGATTTGGCCTGGGGGTTTCTTGAAAAAAGGCTGTCGTCGTCACTGTTACGCACACAGGCAGCTCATTGGCCGGAGCTCCGCCATCCGCCGCCGCGTCATGACGTAAACCTTCATCTAGATTCATGCCACCGACGCCTATAGGGGATAAGAAGGCCACCGTGACACCCTATTCGTCCTCATCCTCAATTCCACTCTCTCTTCCTCTCTATGCCGCGAGGGGCAAAACCCTATCTCGCCGGAGCTTGTTATCCTCGCTGTCTCTGATCACCATACGTCCAACGGAGGGCACCCCCGTGCTCTCCGTACAATTCTTGTTCTCCCTAGCTAGGCCATGGAAACTGGAGAGCTCTTAGTCGAGCCAATCGAAGCATCGCTCTGTCGCTGTTCACCGGTGTTCCCCATCGATTCCGAGCTCGCCCCGCCTTGTCGACGCCTCTACAAGCTTCCTGGTGAGTCTCTGGACCGAATGGTCTAATTTGATTCGTGTATAGTGCGATGCATCGTCGTCGCGCCACGCGTCGTCATCCTCCGTCGTAGAAGCTCGCCGGAGCTGAGGTTCCGGTGACCATCTCTGGGCGGCGTGACCACTTTAGGACTCGCCGTGACCTCCCCTTTCTAGCACAGCAAACCACACGAGCTAGTACGGCGTGGTTCACCGCTGGCGACCTCGATCTGGCGGTGGCGAGAGCGCTTACGTCATAGTGACGTCACGCCCACGTCACCCGGTCCCGCAAGTTCTGTTTGACTGGGTCCTTGCCTAGGTGGCAAGTGACGTGGCCCTGACCCCACGGGTCAGTGGCTGGGACTAGCTTAGTCTGTGTATAAAAAGTATTCTCTGCTTAATAAATAGATAAAACAAAATAAGTTTAAATATAAATATATTTTCCAGAAATTTAATAAAATGACTAAATCTTATAAATTGAATATCTTTTGTTTTATAATTCAGAAAAATATGTTTAATATATCAAAATGTTTAGAAAAATAAAATCTATAATTTAACTTTACTAAAAACATTATTGTGTTAACTATTTAAATAATTATTATTTAATAAAGATTTTATAATTAATAATACTTTGAAAATTCATATTTTAATATTGGTAAATGAGAAAAATATAAATAGTATACTAAAATTCTTGGAAAAATAAGAAATAAAATGTAAAACTATAAACTTAAAATATTATATCACTTAACTCATATTTATTATTTATTAAGTATTTATAAAGTGATTAAACTTATAAAAATCATATCTTATTATTTAAAAATCACAAAAATACTTATAATATACCAAAATGATCACAAAAATAAATTCTACACATTAAAAATATCCTATTTCTTAATTGAAGTCAAATAAAAGGTAAAGGTCTAATAAATCTTATTTTAACTATTTTCTTTTATTTTAATTCATTAAAAATATATAAATACTTACTATTACCTTTAGCATTATTTGTTTAAAGTCTAAAAGTGTACAAGTGAAAGTTATGTTTAAATAAAGTTAAGATAGGTCTAACCAATTCAAGTTGTACTTACTAAAACTACCATTTAGTGTTAAGTAAATATTACTCTCCAAAAATAGTTTATCAATTATAAAATCATCAAGATTTGAATACTAATTCTTTTACAAGTTTGGGAATCCACTCTAAAGGCTAAGGAAAGTTTGTAAGTATTTAACATTCCCATGTTCATAGAAATGAGTATTAATTCTATAATAAGTAAGTGATTCTATCCACTTATAAAATCAAGAAAACACCAGTTCTATCAAGGCATAATACTTTTGTTTCACCTTCATGGAGTGTTAAAAGTCTCCATTTACTAGTAGAATAGCTACTCAACAATACTAGTTGTTTTCTACTTTAGTACTTATAATTAATAAGAAAACCTTAAAGTGTCAGCCTTAAGTTTAAATACTTTTTATTTTGTAAAGTAATGTTTTCCTCAAGAGTTATTCTTTTAAGCAACATTAAAAGTAAACCTTAAACACTTCTTTAAAAGCTCTAATTGATTCTTAATCTTGTTTAAGAAATATTTTAGATACCATGACCAATTTGAGTGCTTTAGTATTGCATACTATTTGTTGTAATTACATATTGTTTCACACATTCTCACGAGCCTTAATAAGAAACACATGTGTAAATCTGGTATAAAAAGTGTAACACATTCCAAAGAACTCATCACAAACTTCAAACCCTAGATCAGATACGACTATTCCGGGGTTTCGCGTTTATCAAATTGCATTACATTACTTATGCACCATTGCATCTTGCTTCTTTAAACATTAGTCCTTACCGGACCAATGATGCTATTTCCAGATTTTGGATCTTCGATTGTCTTGAAGACCGTGAGTGCATAATCTTGCAATAACAAAAGACAAGTTCACAACTTGCTGATGTCCTTTGATTATTTTCTATCAAATGCTTGTAACTCAAATGTTGTTATCATCTGCATTACAAAAAGGTCAGAAAACACTATTTTCATAATAATATGATTATGGATTATTTACCAGATGGTAATAATCTACTGATATAGTTCTAGTGGTAAAGGACCATAATATCTAAGACTTAACAACCAATATCGCCTGTGATTCTAGTGCCATATATTATGCGTCAACCATGCGATTTGGAATGGGACGGAGAAGTCAGCTGGATCTTCTTCCTTTCGCATGGACGGATGACCTTATCATGAGGCTATTGATTTATCATGGAGTTCTAGAGAATCCAGCACATGGGTGGGACCCCTTAGTTCCTCATGAGCTAGGTGTCTAGATTATCTGTGCATCTCTGTCTGGGTCTGAGTTCACCATGGCTGATGGTGACCGCTAGACAGAGCTGCGTGATACATTGCAAATGTATCTATAATTTTTGATGTCCCATGCTTGGTTTTATCTCCTTTCTTGTGTTTTGTCCACACTTTAGAGTACTTTTCATATGATTTCTTGGACTAACCTATTAAAAAGAGCCACAGTGCCAGCTGCCTATTTTCTACTGTTTTTGGTTCCAGGAAAGTCAGAAAATGAATATTCTCGGAATTGGACGGGACAAAAGTCAAAGTGCCTATTCTGGAAGACTCACAGAGCCAGAATACAAGACGGAGGAGGGCCAGGGGCTGGCCACACCCCCCTAGGCGCGGGCTGGGCCTGGCCACGCTAGGGCATGGTGTGGGCCCCCCAGGCACCCCCTCGGTCTCCCTCTTCGCCTATAAGAAGCCTTCTGACCTAAAAACTCTGGGGTTTGATGTTTTTCCAAAAGGAGTTACGCTCCACCGCCACCACAAGATTCCACGAAACAGCACCAGAAACTCTGTTCTGGCACCCTACCGGGACGGGGAATTGGAGGAGATCATCACCATCGCTTCTCCATCGACCATCCATGTTTCCCCCATCTATGAGTGAGTAATCCCCCGTTGTAGGCTATGGGGATGGTAGGGATTGGATGAGATCGTTCATGTAATGGCATCAAATTGTTAGGGCATGGTGCCTAGTATCTTTTATTAGTGCTTTATGACTTTGTTGCGACTTGTTATGCTTAATGCTTGTCACTAGGGCCCGAGTGCCATGATTTCAGATCTGAACATGTTATTGATTCATTATGATAGTATTGTTTATGGTATTATCTGCAAGTTGTTTACACACGTTGTTGTTTGGAACCAAAGGCCCAGAAGTGACAGAAATCGGGATAACCGAAGGGAATGGCTTTGATGTGAGGATCACATGTGTTCACGGAGTGTTAATGCTTTGCTACGGTGCTCTATTATAAGCAGCACCTTAATTGCCAGTAGTTCCCTTGAGGCCCCGCTGCAAACGGGCTGGCAGGACAAAAGATGTTGTGCAAGTTCTCATTGCGAGCACGTATGACTATATATGGAACACATTCCTAGGATTATCTAGTACTTGGACGCTTTATCTTATTTATCCATAATTGCCCTATGTTCTGATTGCTATGTGAATTGTCTTGTCCATGCAACGCCCGTCCATCCATCCCTATGCCTACCGCACTCGAATCCCACTGTTTACTGCTGTTGTTACTACTGTCTTTACTTTACTACTGATGTTACTTTACTATTCCTACTACAAAACTGTTGCTACTGATAAACTGTTGTGAGCAAGATTGTTTCCAGGTGCAGCTGAATTGACAACTCAGTTGTTAAGGCTTATAAATATTCTTTGGCTCCCCTTGTGTTGAATCAATAAATTGGGTTTCACTTCCCTCGAAAATACTGCAATACACCCCCTATACTTGTGGGTCATCAAGACTATTTTCTAGCGCCATTGCCGGGGAGCATAGCTTTATTTATCAAGTCCACTTGGAATCACTATTGTTCAAGCTAATTTTATTTCCGCCTTGTTTGCTTGTTTCTTTATCAAAAATACAAAAAAAATAGTTCCTACTCTAGTTGTTATTTTTGTTGGTCAGTTATTGTCTTGCTTGATCATGCTTGTTGTCAATGGTTGGTTTCTTTGAAACTGAAGCTTATTGGCAAGGTGGGTTCATGGAAGATCAAAAATATTATTATAAGGAACACCGCTTGTCATAAAAAGGGAAATACTTATGGAAACAAATTGATAGATTGTATACCATTGCTAGAAACATGTGCTCCACTTATAATGTTACTTATTGCTGTGATAAATCTGGTTGCAGAAAGAGGTATAAACACCTCCCTTTTCAATGTTAGTATAATGATAATGATACCATATCTTCTTATGCTAAAGGAATTTATGAATTTTATGGTGCGGAACAAATTGAAGAATTTATTGCTTGGAAGGGTGCTTTTGAACTTGCTAGTTTGCTTGAAAATATTGATGATTCACCTTACAAATATGAGGTTTATGGTATACTTAAATTTTTCTTTGATAATTACAAGGATGAAAATGGCTATATTCTTGAATATTTTAGTAGATGCTTTCCACAAATGGAAGAGACTAATGCCTTGCAGGATCCTATGGAAGAAGAAATTGATGAACCTGAAATCTCATTAGATGAAAAAGAGGAGGAGAGTGATGAACAAAAGGAGGAAGAATGGATTAGCTACCCATGCCTACCTTCTAATGAGAGTAACTCTTTATCCCTTACATTATTTGATTGTCCTCCATGCTTATTAAAGGAGGATGAATGTTATGTTCCTGAGGATTCTTTTGAAAATATTTATAATAAAGCTCTAGTGCTTGTAGATCATGAAAAGCATGCTTTATGTGATAGTTATATTGTTGAGTCTATTCATGAGGCTACTGAAAATTATTATGAGAGAGGAAAATATGGTTGTAGAAGTTTCCATGGCATTGAAACACCTCTCTATGTGCTGAAAGTTTTGAAGTTACTCTTGTTTTATCTTCCTATGCCTGTCACTCTGTTCTTTGCGAATTTATTTGCATACAAGATTCCTATGCATAGGAAGTGGGTTAGACTTAAATGTGTTTTGAATTTGCTTCTTGATGCTCTCTTTTACTTCAACTCATATTTATTATGTGATCATCCTCTCAAACTATCATGCCCGAAGATGATAATATGTCTATTATTCTTGGGAGACCTATTCTTAAATACTGCAGGAGTTGTTATTAATTGTAATCAAGGGAAGGTGACCTTCAATGTTAATGACAAGGAACATACTGTCTATTTCCCCAAGAAGATTGAATGGACTTATGTTTTGAATTCAATTTAACATGTTGAGGGCCTTCAAGTTGGATAAATATATTGTCCCATACCAAGAGAAAAAATTGAAACTATTATGATTGGGACCATTGCTATCAAGGTTGAGGTAACATAATCATTAGTGGAATACAAAGTTTTGTCTCATATGAAATTGTTTTGGTAATAAGACCTGATCAACCTTGTTAACAAAAGGATTTCATTGAACAAAACAATGTTTTCACCATGATTATCCCCGCTTACTTCTATTCTATCCATTTTAGTTCTTGCTTATGACTAACTTAAAGGCGTTAAAGAAAACTACTTATTGGGAGATAACCCAAAAGTTTTAGATGAGTCTTGGAAGTTAGTAATAACCGCTCCTTATCCTTTTTATTTGCTTTTTGTGCCAAGAATAACCTCTAATGAGAGAGAAGTAATGATTGGGAAAGTTGCTGTCCCGAAACAGATTTCTGTGCTTCACAGTAAAAATTCTTGTAAAATTTCTGTACGTACTTTTGAGGCGTGAATTTTTTTTCTTCTGACCCAGGTTGTTATCTAACTTTCATTAGTTAAACACTTTTTGATTTGAGCAACATAAGGGCTTCGAAAAAATTCGTCTTTACCTATTGGTCTGTTTTGACAAATTTCTGCCATTTTCTGCATTTGCTTCTTGTTGGTTCCTTTTTGAGTTCTTTTGGGGAATTGAGATTTTTGAGGGAAGTGCTACAGTAGGTAGTGTTCTAATGTAAGTTTATTTGGTGTTATAACTGAACCTTAAGACCTATTATCTTGAGTGCACTAACTTTGCTAATAAAGATTGTGTGAAGTTTTGTATGAAAGAAAAATTGCACGTGTAAGGAAGGAATGAGTAATGAGATGATGGATGGACTAAAGCTCAAGCTTGGGGATGCCACGCATGTCACCCCAAGAAATATCCAAAAAGTACAAGCGTCAAAGCTTGGGGATTCCCAAGGCATCCCCTTCTTCATCAATAAAAATCCCAGGTTTCTTCCAAACGCTTCATTTTTATTGTTTCATGCATAGTTGCGTTGTTCTTGGAGCGTCTTCTTTTGTGTTTTCGTTTTGGTTTTCGTTTGTTTTTGTTTGCTTAGTTTTCTGAATAAATTGGTTGGACCCCCTCTTTCATACTTTGGTTTGCAAATAGTTTGGTTTGGTTTGGAAAAGAGTAGGAAAGTTCATGCTTATGTGGTAAAAAGATCTTGTTTTTGACTGTGGCCTATGCTTTGTCATGCCATGCTTGATATTGTTTTGGCTTTATGCTTAGTATTATTTGTTGTAGCATGACTTGTTATAAACAATTGAGATTGCTTAATGTTCCTTGGATGAATCATGCGTTGTTTTAGCATATTAAAGCATAGTATAGTGGTATTCTCCTTTGATGCTTTATTTGGGTTGACTTGGCACATGCTCACACCATGTTATGACTATCTCAAGTCACCATAGACTTTATGATCCTTTAGTTTTCAACTTGTAGTATCACTTTATGCTTTGATCAATGATGTTTTGTGGCTCTGCATGATTATGGCCATTATTGCTCTCTTAGTTTGTCGCTCCCAGTCTTTTGCTAGCCTCCGCAACCAAGTATGAGTTCCACTCATGCATCCAACTCCCTAAACCAAGTTATTCCAAAGAGTCCACCATACCTACCTACTATCTTATGCTATTCCAAATATATTCATGCTTTTGTGTACCTTCCAAATTAAACTTGTTATGAGAAAACTAGTGATTAAAGCTCTCACGAACTTGATGGCACACTTTACTTTTCTTTCCCTTAATAAACTTGAACCATTGTGTCGTCTATGTTGTATATGCTTGCACTTATTTGTTGGGGATTAGCAGAACCATGTTGTCATGGGGAACGCTTTCAATATTGCACTGGTTCTTTGTACCTAGTTGATATCGTGCTCTTTTGTCTATGGATGTCGTCAGTGTGAAATGAAAGGGGAGCTTGTAAGTCCATGGAGTTATGTATATGTGTTAGAGAAACGCCTGGGTCGCTGGTCTAATCCATGCTGAGATGGTGGAAACCTGCAGCGTAACCATAATGAGCTGTCTATGAAGCATTCTTCTTATAAAAAAAGAGTCCTATGTTGAAAAAAAAGAGATAAAAGGAAAAAAGAGATTATGAAAAGAGGAAAGAGAGAAAAAAGCACCATATTCCCATGGTAAATAAGAAGATTGCTGAGATGCTCGTTGTCTGCTTGCCTTGTCATTTTGATATGGGGATTCTTCCATATCATCGGGCAAGGGGTACCTCATTGGCAGTTCTCTATGATACACATGTACTTATGATGACAAGAACTTACCGGTGACTAAACTTGAGTAGCATGAGGAGCAACCCTCGTATACAAGGGACATGAGATTTCTAACTTATACTTCGGCAAGCATGTACACCATAGTTTGTTCACTTTAACCTTAATCACTTCAAGATGCTTATGATAGGGGCAATGAGAGCTGAAAGCTATAAGTACCATAATTTTTGGAAGCTCTTTATGATACTTGAATCCCTACTTCATTTTATAAAGGCCTTTCTTCCACCATTATATTGAGTCTCCACCTTCTATCTTTATGCACCTACTTTGAGAGCATAGTGGCCATTCTTAGTTCTATGTGCATTGTCCCAAGACTAGTTGATTGATGCATAACTTGATATTGCTTGTTTTAAACTATTGTATCTAGTCACTCTTATGAACTTTGAAGGTGTCCTATGCATTTATATTTGCTACTCTATGAGGGAGAAGCTGAATACTATTATGCTATGTTTTCTTTATGTGAAACAAACAAACGTCTTGCAAAGCATTGTTATTCATGAATCTTTTGTTTGTGCCTTTTCATGTTGCATAATAGTTTCTTTGTCTTATTGCTAGAACTTTGTCTTTCATGTTATGATTGAAGTACTATGATCCCAGATTTGAATGTTTTACAAGTACTTTGGTCAAGTCTTTGATGGTGCATGTCATCTCAAAAGTTATTCTTTCTTTTTATCACCTACCTACTCGAGGACGAGCGGGAGTTAAGCTTGGGGATGTTGATACATTGCAAATGTATCTATAATTTTTGATGTTCCATGCTTGGTTTTATCTCCTTTCTTGTGTTTTGTCCACATTTTGGAGTAATTTTCATATGATTTTATTGTACTAACCTATTAACAAGAGCCACAGTGCCAGGTGCCTGTTTTCTGCTGTTTTTGGTTCCAGGAAAGTTAGAAAATGAATATTCTCGTAATTGGACGGGACAAAAGCCAAAGTGCCTATTTTTTAGGAAGACTCATGGAGCCAGAATACGAGACGGAGGAGGGCCAGGGGTTGGCCACACCCCCCCAGGCACGGGATGGGCCTGGCCACGCCAGGGCATGGTGTGGGCCCCCCAGGCACCCCCTCGGTCTCCCTCTTTGCCTATAAGAAGCCTTCTGACCTAAAAACTCTGGGGGGTTTGACGTTTTTCCAGAAGGAGTTCCGCTCCGCCGCCACCACCAGATTCCACGAAACAGCACCAGAAACTCCGTTCTGGCACCCTGCCGGGACGGGGAATTGGAGGAGATCATCGCCATCATCATCACCATCGCTTCTCCATCGACCATCCATGTTTCCCCCATCTATGAGTGAGTAATCCCCCGCTGTAGGATATGGGGATGGTAGGGATTGGATGAGATCATTCATGTAATGGCATCAGATTGTTAGGGCATGGTGCCTAGTATCTTTTATTAGTGCTTTATGACTTTGTTGCGACTTGTTATGCTTAATGCTTGTCACTAGGGCCCGAGTGCCATGATTTCAGATCTGAACATGTTATTGATTCATTATGATAGTATTGGTTATGGTCTTATCTGAAAGTTGTTTACACACGTTGTTGTCTGGAACCAAAGGCCCTGAAGTGATAGAAATCGAGATAACCAAAGGGAATGGCTTTGATGTGAGGATCACATGTGTTCACGGAGTGTTAATGCTTTGCTCCGGTGCTCTATTAAAAGGAGCACCTTAATTGCCAGTAGTTCCCTTGAGGCCCCGCTACAAACGGGCTAGCAGGACAAAAGATGTTGTGCAAGTTCTCATTGCGAGCACGTATGACTATATATGGAACACATGCCTAGGATTATCTAGTACTTGGATGCTTTATCTTATTTATCCGCAATTGCCCTATGTTCTGATTGCTATGTGAATTGTCTTGTCCATGCAACGCCCGTCCATCCATCCCTATGCCTACCGCACTCGAATCCCACTGTTTACTGTTGTTGTTACTACTGTCTTTACTTTACTACTGCTGTTACTTTACTATTCCTACTACAAAACTGTTGCTACTGATAAACTGTTGTGAGCAAGATTGTTTCCAGGTGCAGCTGAATTGACAACTCAGTTGTTAAGGCTTATAAATATTCTTTGGCTCCCCTTGTGTTTAATCAATAAATTGGGTTTCACTTCCCTCGAAAATACTGCGATACACCACCTATACTTGTGGGTCATCACTACATACAGACTCTTCGAGAGGCTACCCAAAGAGTAACCGTGGTAGTTGTTCGGCGGATCGTGTCTTCATGCGTGGTCGCGGAGAAGGGCAACGATTGGCTTGGATCTTAAGTTGGGCCTCAAACTATGGAAGTTTGAACGGGGACATACTCCGGGCTGTGCAACAAAGCTTAAGGTCTCTTGTGGGAAAAGTGATGCACCTCTGCAGAGTGTAAGAATTGTGACATGTTACTCCTTGTTCTGGGAAGGAGCTATGAACGCGGCAGGAAAGGAACCCCATGAAGGTTCTGGTCAACCTGTGAAGGCCGTCAGACATAGTTTTCAGAATAAAAGCAACCTTTGAAGAAATGTTTAAGAAAACCTGCATTGCCTACGACCTATGGTCTGTGGCTATAGAGATAGTGCATCATACACTCCTTTTTAGTGAACTTGTTGAGTATGCTCATACTCAACCTTACCTTCTTAACCCTTGCTAGGTTCTAAGCCATTGAAGACGACATCAACATCAATTTCTGCTCAAGAAACCATCATCGACAACCCAAATTCTTTAACAGAGTCAATGAAGTCAACATATACATCAATCGAAGTGAAGACAAAGTTCTTAAGTAGATAGGAGTAGATTCTCTAGCCATAAAACCTACTTCTGTAGAGCATTGCAATGGTAGCAATGGCTAGCCTGATAGTTAATATGTTAGTCTTAGTTACTAGATATTTCTGAGTTATTATTTCTAGTTCTTCTTTGTAAGAAGTTCTTTCTCTGTCTTTAACCTAGAGTGTTCTCTTGGTATTTTGTAAAGAGTCGAGTTGTAATCTATAGTCATGTCTTGGACCTGTTGTCTTTCTATTGTACCACTCTGAGGGATGTAATACTAGTGAACGGTGTTTCATTGGTGTTATGTCAATGACTATAGTGTACTACATCATAAAGTGGTATGTTGGGTCACCGCAGCTGGTATCAGAGCATATGCTTTGACATTAGGATTAAAACCCTTTTAGGAAGATCTGTAGGTTGGATAGTGACTATAGGAGCCATCTTATCTAAACCAAGACTTGTGATGGATATCCACTTGAGGATAAACCTTGTCACACTTAAATTGGATGCTCTGTCATCTTTCTTAAGGATTAGTTATATGTCTTCTCTAGAGAAATATCATTTTAGAGTATCTCTAAATAGGTATAACACCACTAAGATATTTTAAGTTAGTTAAAATATCAAAGAAGATTATGGCTAAGACCAGGATATCCTATGGAGTAGTATTAGTGATGGAGTCTATATTTAGAACCCCTATGAAGTAGCAGAATCTTACCACTAGTAGATACCACTTAAGGTAGACCATTAGAGTATGTATAGATACAATTGGAAGGAAATCATGTGGCATTCACTTGAGAATTCCATGTGATGGAGTAGAATTTTGTTAAGAATCATTGATAGTAAGCTAAGAAGAAGAGTCGTCATGGCGAGATTAGCTCTTTAATCATGATGACTAGGTAAATTTTGACAAGTTCGTGGTGAGAATAGCTCCGAGACCATGATAAGTTTGTAATTAGGACAAGTACTCTGTATTAAATCTTGTAATAACAGTAAGTAAAGAACACTGTAGGTCTATAATATAAGTCATAGGTATTATAATATTATGATAATTGTTGGATTAAGGAAGTAACTACAATGTTGTTAGTAGTTTTGAGAGATCATGTGAGGATAGTTTGCGATATAATAGAAGATTGGTAGTCTTTAGTAGTTCCAAAAGACAGTTAATAGGTTAGTAAAAACCAAAGTGAGACCACTTTGCTCAAAATTATCCAATTGCAATTGAGAAATTTGGGTAAATATTGAGACAAAGAAATAGTTTAACCTCTAAGTGCTAAGTATCACGAAGTGAACCTATATTAGGAGGTGTCATATACTACACAGCTAAACCTGAATTCTAGAGGTATTGTACTCAACTATTATATTCCGGGCTTAGAATGATGTGTGTTATATGTACCATATTTGGATTGTTTGGTTTTTCTTGCATCTTCTTAATTGACTAGATCTGTGCATGAAGTTTGACTTGATGTGCAAATGCATGTTGCATCATTAAGTTACTACTTGATGTTATAGACCTAGGTAGAAAAGGGAATTCGTGTAAGGGAGTGACGAGTTCCGAAGATCAAGATGAAGACTTGCACGAAGAAGGAAGCTCAATATAAAGTGTATCAACACTATTTGGAAGGATGGATCAATCCCAACTCACTATGAGATGACAATAAGAAGGAATATTAGTGCAGAAAAGGTGTTGAGCAACATTAAAGGATGAGTTAAGTTCACTCCAAGTAGGTGATATTGCTAAGAAGCTAATGAAGTAGTTGTACCTAGTTCATGGAAGTATCGTGAATCAGTGCAAAGAAGAAGTCTTTGAATAAGGGTTGTATTCAAGCTCTGACAATTCAGAGAGAATGCCAATAAGAAGTCAAAAACCCATAGGGTAATCCATACACCTAGGAGGATCCGTAGCTGGTATCCTAGCAGTTTAGCTAATTAGATCATCTTGGTATGATTTAAAGAGCATAAAACTTGGCCTAAGTTAAGAAAGACATAAAGGAGTATAGAGTTTAAGCGAACGAATTTCGAGACGTTTTCGTGACATCGGATTTGCCGATTAAAAGTCCTATCCATAAGATTAAAAGTAAGACAAGTAACATTGGAAGATTCATTCCAGAGATCCACAACTGTGTGGGTGTACCGCATATTCTTTCGTGAGACCTTGTAGAGGAAAATGTGAGCTGGATAGAGACCGATATCCTTACTATCGAGTTAATGGATATTATACATGCAGATTAGAGACCATTAGGAAACCCCAAGGTGGAGAGTAAACAATAAACACTGAAGTGTTGTTGTCTAACTTTCTGACTAAAGGTTGGAGAAGATTTACTAGACTATGATGAGATTAAGCCTTATTCTCATAAGGTTATAAGAAGTCATCACTATATAGTATTTCCGAGCGTATGTCCGGATGAATGATCAAAGTAGATATAACTGCTTAACCCCAATGGACTAGTTATAAAGGGGAAACAGCTGGTAAGTTTCCCTTGAGAAGGAGAGCCTACTAGAATAGTTTAGTGTATAGTAGTAGGAAAACCATATTGGAATGGACAAAATGTCTCCACAACCAATTATAAGTAGGACTGTAAGGTCATAATCCAAGAGATTATAGTAAAATAAACCATAGGATAAATTAGAAGTGATAATGAATATTGTCAAGGATGAAGAGAATTCAAGGAAAATATCTGGATACGGGATACCACAATTATTCCTAATTGAGATCACAATGGATTTTAAGAAATGTCGTGATCAATACAAGTCAATTCCTCATTCAGAAACGCAAGAGAGTACAAACTTCGGGGACAAAGTTTATTTTAAGGGGGAGAGTCTGTAACATCCCAGCATTAGAGCTTAGAATAAGCTGAACACAGGTGTGTGCATTGCATTCATGCATAGAAAATCTAGATAATCTTCACGCTTTTAAATAAAAATTGTCAAAGTGATTGAAGCTTCTCTTAACTTGGTGGAACTGAAGTAGATCATCAAGTTGACTGCGATGAGTTTCAATGTGACCTTTGCTAAAACCTTATCTTTGGGTAATATAATTTGATCTAAGGGTAGATCAAATGCAATAAAACTAAGTCATAACACACTACTTAATAGGAGTACTTGATCTTCTAGAGATCATTACATGGTATTCCATACAACAACTCAAGGATGAATACTTAATACTCTAAAGATGATATCAAGGTATTATTACAACAAACCCTGAATACCATGGGTACCATGGTAGTTCTTAAATATTAACACTTATTACAAATAGAGTAGAAAAGGAAGTCAAGCCAAGACCATTCAACACATACCCTTAATATGATATTAAGAGGTGACATTCCTATTTAACCAAGTCTTAGGGTCTATTGATCATCAATGTGTGTGATCAATTCTTGACCTAGTACTTATTGACTCATAGCTTTTGACCTATTATATCGACCTTCCAAATACCTTAAGTAATCATTATGAAGGAAAAACTAGTTATGGTGAAGTATGCCATCATCAATGTAATGAGATTCTTAGTGGTGATCAAACCATTTGATGTTGGAGGAGTTAACTCACTCCTGAGTTGACTAGAAGCAGTACCTAAACCCAAGAGTTAAGCTAGTAATTGAGGAGCCATGAGAAAGCTAGTAGTATTTGTGTATCTAATAATAATTTTGTTAAGCCAAGTAGATATAGATATGAAGTAAGCTTCTTTAACAAGATCAGCTTTATAGAGAGACTAGTACAAGTCTACTACTTAATTGAGTATAAATCTTGATCAGACAATTAGAAGCCTAAGCTAAGTTTGATCAAAGGATGGTGGTCATTATTCTCAAGTCACTTGAGAATAGATGACTAGATGATAAAGAAGAGATGTGAGTATACCAAATTAGGTAAAGCCCTAGTAAGAAGAATCATCTAGCTTGATCCTGAAAAGTCAAGCAGAGTATGATGATGTATATAACATAAGTTGTATGGAGTAGTTAAGGCATAGTAGTTTAACCAAGCTAATACAAGAACAAACTTGTATTGTGGAGAGTAGTACTATACCTATTCTAGAGGATTGTTATCATGTGAGAGAACTAAAATCTTGCAAGCCTTGGAAGTAGTTGCAAGGTTGATTTAAAGGAAGTTAATAGATGGAGTTAGTAGTAGCTACATTGATAGGTAATGTTGAAGTGGCATGACCATGTCATCATATGGTGATGGATATGGTGGAGTCAGGTGATTGTCTTATTCATGAAGATGTGATCTTTGTGAATAAGATAAGAGAGATATATAGAGTATATTCAGGAATGGAATTCCTTATCTCAAGATAAGTTTAGGGAGGTATTAAGGTAAGGATTCTTTAGAAGCCTTAACCAAGATCATGTCAAGCCATGAACAGAACCATGTCTACCTCTTTGTTTAACATCCTAGAATAAAGAGGGTAGTAAACCAATTCCTATTTTAGGCAGCCGATGGATGTATCTCTTAGTGCAACGAAATGTCTAAGAGATAAGTAGAATACCAATTGAGAGTGTATTGATGGAAACCTTATCCACCTGATTATCTTAAACCCTGATGAAGAACCTAGTCTCATAGAATCATTAATATCACATTATGAAAACAATCCCAAAAACTCACTTAAGTTGAGATGTTATTCAGGGTTACAAAACATGGTGGCAATATGTCTAAACCTTAATATTAATCCATATCCATGTTTGAGTAAACATTGGCATTTCTCCACCAATGTTTATTATTGATTCATCATTACCTAACCAAAAGTGTTCTATGGTAATTCTAAACTCTACAAACCAAGTAGAATTGGATTTGGCAAATCACCAAATATGGTGGACCATGAAACTTATATCACCCCATTATGAACCACAAAGATTAAAACCTTATAATGTATATAGATAAATTCTTTATGAAGATAAGTAGGAACAAGATTCTATATACATCAATAAACATCTCAAACCACTACCATTACCTTCATTAATTGGAAATACAAATCATTTCTATAAGATTTCCTATAGGAAGCAAACCCCTAAAACCCTAATTTTTATTTACTTCACTAAATAAAAGAACCCTTCATATAATAATGCATTTTGTAAACACAATCAGAATTGTAGAAGAAATTGATTATAATTGATCCTTATAATATTCTTTAGGACTTACAAATATTCAAGGTATTTCAAACCTTGAGAAAATCATTTTTGGAAAGGTTTTATAAAAATAGAAAATAGAAACAGAAAAAGAAAAAGAAGAACAAACAACTAGGCGCAGCCCACGACCCATCTTCCTACTTGTCGCTGCGAGCAGCAGCAGCCACATTTTGAACACTCAGCCAAAGCTCGTTAACAGCAGCCCAACTTGCCTCTTCCTCTGGCTGACAAGTGGGACCGAAGGAAGGACCGTGGGTTGAGATAGAGATTTGGCCAGGGGTTTCTTGCAAAAAGGTTGTCGTCATCACCGTTACGCACATAGGCAGCTCGCTGGTCGGCGCTCCGTCGTCCGATGCCGCATCGTGACGTAAACCTTCGTATAGATTCGTGCCACCGACGACTAGAGGGGATAAGAAGGCCACAACGACACCCTGTTCGTCCTCATCCTCAATTCCACTCTCTCTTCCTCTCTGTGCTGCGAGGGGCCGAAACCCTATCTCGCCGGAGCTTGTTATCCTCACCGTCTCCGACCACCATACGTCCAACGGAGGGAACCCCCGTGCTCGCCATACCCTTCTTGTTCTCCCTAGCTAGGGCACGGAAGTCGGAGAGCTCTTAGTCGAGCCAATCGAAGCATCGCTCCGTCGCTGTTCACCGGTGTTCCCCGTCAATTCCGAGCTCGCCCTACCTTGTCGATGCCTCTGCAAGCTTCCTGGTGAGTCTCTGGACCGAATGGTCTAATTTCATTCGTGTATACTGCGATGCATCGTCATCGCGCCGTGTGTCGTCGTCCTCCGCCGCAAAAGCTCGCCGGAGCTGAGGTTCAGGTGACCATCTCTGGGCGGCATGACCACTTTAGGACTCCCCATGACCTCCCCTTTCCAGCATAGCAAACCGCATGAGCTAGTACGTTGTAGTTCACCACTAGTGACCTCGATCTGGCGGTGGCGAGAGCGCTTACGTCATAGTGACGTCACACCCACGTCACCCGGTCCCGCCAGTTCTGTTTGACTGGGTCCTTGCCTAGGTGGCAAGTGACGTGGCCCTGACCCCACGGGTCAGTGGCTGAGACTAACTTAGTCCGTGAATAAAAACTATTCTCTACTTAATAAATAGAAAAAACAAAATAAGTTTAAATATAAATAAATTTTCTAGAAATTTAATAAAATGATTAAATCTTATAAATTGAATATCTTTTGTTTTATAATTCAGAAAAATATGTTTAATATATCAAAATGTTTGTAAAAATAAAATCTATAATTTAAATTTACTAACAAACATTATTGTGTTAACTATTTAAATAATTATTATTTAATAAAATTTTATAATTAATAATACTTTGAAAATTCATATTTTAATATTGGTAATTGAGAAAATATAAATAATATACTAAAATTCTTGGAAAAATAAGAAATAAAATGTAAAACTATAAACTTAAGATATTATATCACTTAACTAATATTTATTATTTATTAAGTATTTATAAAGTGATTAAATTTATAAAAATCATATCTTATTATTTAAAAATCACAAAAATACTTATAATATACCAAAATGATCACAAAAATAAATTCTACACAATAAAATATCCTCTTTCTTAATTGAAGTAAAATAAAAGGTAAAGGTATAATAAATCTTATTTTAACTCTTTGCTTTTATTTTAATTCATTAAAAATTTATAAATACTTACTATTACCTTTAGCATTATTTGTTTAAAGTGTAAAAGTGTAATAACAAGTGCAAGTTATGTTTAAATAAAGTTAAGATAGGTCTAACCAATTCAAGTTGTACTTACTAAAACTACCATTCAGAGTTAAGTAAATCTTACTCTCCAAAAATAGTTTATCAATTATAAAATCATCAAGATTTGAATACTAATTCTTTTACAAGTTTGGGAATCCACTCCAAAGGCTAAGGAAAGTTTGTAAGTATTTAACATGATGCCATTCCTGTTCATAGAAATGAGTATTAATTCTATAATAAGTAAGTGATTCTATCCACTCATAAAATCAAGAAAACGCCACTTCTATCAAGGCATAATACTTTTGTTTCACCTTCATGCAGTGTTAAAAGTCTCCATTTACTAGTAGAATAGCTACTCAACAATACTAGTTGTTTTATACTTTAGTACTTATAATTAATAAGAAAACCTTAAAGTGTTAGCCTTAAGTTTGAATACTTTTTACTTTGTAAAGTAATGTTTTCCTCAAGAGTTATTCTTTTAAGCAACATTAAAAGTAAACCTTGAACACTTCTTTAAAAGCTCTAATTGATTCTTAATCTTGTTTAAGAAATATTTTAGATACCATGACCAATTTGAGTGCTTTAGTATTGCATACTATTTGTTGTAATTACATATTGTTTCACACATTCTCACAAGCCTTAATAAGAAACACATGTGTAAAGATGATATAAAAGTGTAACACATTCCAAAGAACTCATCACAAACTCCAAACCCTAGATCAGATACGACTATTGCGAGGTTTCGCGTTTATCAAATTGCATTACATTACTTATGCATCATTGCATCTTGCTTCTCTAAACATTAGTCCTTACCGGACCAATGATGCTATTTCCAGATTTTGGATCTTCTATTGTCTTGAAGACCGTGAGTGCATAATCTTGCAATCACAAAAGGCAAGTTCACAACTTGCACATGTCCTTTGATTATTTTCTATCAAATGCTTGTAACTCAAATATTGTCATCACCTGCATTCCAAGAAGGTTAGAAAACACTATTTTCATAATAATATGATTATGGATTATTTACCAGATGGTAATAATCTACTGATACAGTTCTAGTGGTAAAGGAACATAATATCTAGGAATTAACAACCAATGTCGCCAGTGATTCTAGCACCGTATATTACGCGTCAACCATGAGATTTGGAATGGGACGGAGAAGTCAGCTGGATCTTCTTACTTTCGCATGGACGGATGACCTTATCGTGAGGCTGTTGATTTCTCGTGGAGTTCTAGAGAATATAGCACATGGGTGGGACCCCTTAGTTCCCCGCGAGCTAGGTGTCTAGATTATCTGTGCATCTCTATCTGGGTCTGAGTTCACCATAGCTGATGGTGACCACCAGACAGAGCTGCGTACAGACTCTTCGAGAGGCTACCCAAAGAGTAACCGTGGTAGTTGTCTCGGGGGATCGTATCTTCATGCAGGGTCGCGGAGAAGGGCAGCAATTGGCTTGGATCTTAAGTTGGGTCTAAAACCATGGAAGTTTGAACGGGGACATACTCCCAGCTGTGCAACAAAGCTTAAGGTCTCTTGTGGTAAAGTGACGCAGCTCTACAGAGTGTAAGAATTGTTACATGTCACTCCCTGTTCCAGGAAGGAGCTATGAACGCGGTAGGAAAGGAACCCCATGAAGGTTCTGGTCAACCTGTGAATGCTGTCGGACATAGTTTTCAGAATAAAAGCAACCTTTGAAGAAATGTTTACGAAAACCTGCATTGCCTATGACCTATGGTCTGTGGCTGTAGAGATAGTGCATCATACACTCCTTTTTAGTGAACTTGCTGAGTACGCTCGTACTTAACCGTACCTTCTTAACCCTTGCTAGGTTCTAAGCCGTTGAAGACGATGTCAACATCAATTTCTGCTCAAGAAACCATCATCGACAGCTCAAGTTCTTCAACAGAGTCAATGAAGTCAATATATACATCAACCAAAGTGAAGACAAAGTTCTTAAGTAGATAGGAGTAGATTCTATAGCCATAAAACCTACTTATGTAGAGCATTGCAATCGCAGCAATGGCCAGCCTGATAGTTAAGATGTTAGTCTTAGTTACTAGATATTTCTGGGTTATTATTTCTAGTTCTTCTTTGTAAGAAGTTCTTTCTCTCTCTTTAACCCAGAGTGATCTCTGGATCTTTTGTAAAGAGTCGAGTTGTAATCTATAGTCATGTCTCGGACCTGCTGTGTTTCTGTTGTACCACTCTGAGGGATGTAATACTAGTGAACGGTGTTTCATTGGTGTTATGTCAACGACTATAGTGTACTACATCATGTAGTGGTATGCTGGGACACAGTAGTAGTCAACCCCTTGAATTTGTCGAAAACCCTTTGCGACAAGTCGAGCTTTATAGATGGTTACATTACCATCAGCATCTGTTTTTCTTTTGAAAATCCATTTATTCTCAACGGCCTTTCGGTCGTGAGGTAAGTCCACCAAGGTCCAAAGCTGGTTTTCGTACATGGATTCCATCTCGGATTTCATGGATTCTAGCCATTTGTTGGAATCCGGGCTCATCATCGCTTCTTCATACGTCGCTAGGTCATCTATTTCATCAACCATGAAATTCATAATAGGATTTCCATACAGTTTAGGACCTGCACATGTCCTGCTCGACCTGCGAGGTTTGGTAGTGTCCTCTTCTGGAGTTTCATGATCATTATCATTAGTTCCCTCTTCATTCGGTGAAGTCAACTCCGGAACTATTCTGGCGCTGTGCTACTTGCAGTTGCATGAATAGAAGGTTCAATGACCTCTTCGAGTTCCACCTTCCGACTACAGACACCTTTCGCGAGAAACTCTTTCTCTAGAAAGCATCCATTCTTGGCAACAAAAACCTTGCCCTTAGATCTGTGATAGAAGGAATACCCAATAGTTTCCTTAGGGTATCCTATGAAGACGCATTTTTCTGCTTTGGGTTTGAGTTTATCTGGTTGAAGTTTCTCCACATAAACATCACAACCCCAAACTTTAAGAAATGAATGCTTAGGTTTGTTTCCAAACCACAATTCATATGGTGTCTTTTCAACGGATTTAGATGGTGCCCGATTTAAAGTGAATGCAGCAGTTTCTAGTGCATAACCCCAAAATGACAGTGGCAAGTCAGTCAGAGACATCATAGGTCAAACCATATCTAATAAAGTACGATTACAATGTTCCGACACACCATTATGTTGTGGTGTTCCGGCAGGTGTGAGTTGTGAAACTATTCCACACTCTTTCATATGTGTGCTAAACTCGTAACTTAGATATTCACCTCCACGGCTAGACCATAGAAATTTGATATTTCTATCACAATGATTTTCTACTTCATTCTGAAATTCCTTGAACTTTTCAAAGGTTTCAGATTTGTGTTTCATGAAATAGATATACCCGTATCTACTCAAATCATCCATGAAAGTAACAAAATAACGATAACCACCTTGTGCCGACACACTCATTGGACCGCATACGTCAGTATGTATGATTTCCAATAAATCTATCGCCTGTTCCATTGAACCGGAAAACGGCATTCTAGTCATCTTGCCCATAAGGCATGGCTCACATGTATCAAATGATTCAAAGTTAAATGATTCCAAAAGTCTATCAGAATGGAGTTTCTTCATGCATTTAACACCAATATTACCTAGACGACAGTGCCACATATATGCAGATATATCGTCATCAAGTTTAATCCTTTTAGCATCAACATTATGAATATGTGTAACACTATTATCGAGATCCAATAGAAATAAACCATTCATCATAGGTGCATGACAATAAAAGATATCATTCATATAAATAGAACAACCATTGTTTTCAGATTTAAACGAATAGCCACATCTCATTAAACAAGATCCGGATATAATGTTCATGCTCAGTGCAGGCACCAAATAACAAGTATTTAAGTTTATAACTAATCCCGAGGGTAGGTGGAGAGGCAGTGTTCCGACGGAAATCACATCAACTCTTGATCCATTGCTGACACGCATCTTGACCTCACCCCTTGCTAGTGGTTGCTTGTTCTGCAGCCCCTGATTTGAGTTACATATATTAGCAACTGATCCAGTATCAAATACCCAGGTGCTACTGCGAGTACTAATCAAGTACACGTATATCATATATACCTTTGTTTGCCTTGCCGACCATCTTGTCTGCCAAGTACTTGGGGCAGTTGCGCTTCCAATGGCTAGTCCGCTTGCAATAGTAGTACTCGGTATCAGACTTAGGGCTAGCTCGGGATTTATTTTCAGGTGCAGCAACAGATCTACCACCCTTATTTCCCTTTTGCTTACCTTCTTGTCTTTCTTGAAACCGGTGGTCTTATTGATCATCAACACTTTATGTTCTTTCTTGATCTCCACCTCTACAGTCTTAAGCATTGACAGAAGCTCGAGGAGAGACTTCTTCATGCCCTGCATATTGTAGTTCATCACGAAGCTCTTGTAGCTAGGTGGGAGAGATTGGAGAACATGATGTATGCCTAAGTCAATGGGAATCGTTATTCCCAAGGACACAAGCCTATCGGCGTACCCAGACATTTTGAGTACATGCTTGCTAACGGAGTTGTTCTCTTCCATCATGCAGCTAAAGAACTTTTCAGATGCATTATAACTCTCTACGGCAGCATGGGTATCGAAAATCATTTTCAATTCGCCCATGGTTTCAAAGGCATTGCCGTTTTTCGAAACGCTTTTGAAGTTCTCGCTATAGCCCATATAGTATGCCACAATGAACTAATTTGTGGTCCTCCTGACGAGTCAGATAGATGTTCTTTTCCTCATCAGGGGCATCAGGAGATGGTGGGGGACCTAGCAGTGCTTCTAGCACATACAGCTTGTGTGCAGCATTGAGGAGAATCCTCAAGTTCATGGCCCAATCAATAAAGTTACTACCATTTGTTGCAAGTTTCTCTTTCTCCATGAACACATTGAAATTAAAAGCAGGTGGTGCCATCTACAATAGAATTTGTAAAGTTTGGACTAAGTTTATGATAGATCGAGTTCAACTAATCCAAATTACAAATGAACTCCCACTCAAAGTATTCTTTGATCATCTTGTTAATCAACGAGCTAGTTTAAAGAGAAGCATAACTAGGAACTTTCCATTTGTTTATTAAACACACATGTATTAACGTTTCCATATTAATAATTATAGCATGCAAAATAAACATCTATCATATACTTGGAATACACACAATAAAAACTTTATTATTGCCTCTTAGGGCATATTCCCTTCAAATTGGTATTAGAGCCGATCCTTTCGGTTACATGGGCGTGTGCGGGTTAATGGCATACATGTGGAGCGTGGCGTGTGTGGCCCAGAGTGGACACAACATGGCACATGTGCTAGCACTGGATGTATAGACGTGTGCAGAGAGGGGACGTTCCTAGCTTCTAGTTGATCAATGAGGGCGTCGATCTTCTATGGGTGGGTGTATGTGAGATCTTGGTGCATGGCTTAATAGGATTGATAGGATACCCATACCAACAAGTTGCAACTTATTTTTCGGAAGCTCATATGAAAAGAAATCTATGGTTAATTGTGCTTGTCCTAGAGCAATTTGAGGATGGGTGATCGATATGGAAGTGGGTCCCGGGTGTGCATGAGTGAGGATAAAGTGTGCAGAAAATATAGTGTTGGTTTGTGGGGTGATAGCTGTGAGATTCGACACATTTTTATGGCTTTTATTGATGGTTTTCTCCCGGATTTGATCGTTTTCTAGCTTTACCTAACGCTAATACTTCGATAGAAAAGAAAACTTGGTTGTAATGTGTGTTTCAGGTTCTGAATGTCAACAGAAGGTTTTAACTACAAAAACACAATATTCTAGAGAAAACAAGCAAGTCTCTCTTTAGAAGCACTCGAGGGAGCTTACATAAGCTTTAACGAGTAACCATATGACGGGAATATTTTTCCAGCCATATAGTTCCCGCCGTATAGTTGCCGCCGCCTCTGTCTTATCAAAAGGGACAACTTCCATGAAGGGACCGAGGCCGAAAACACAACACAACAGCCGCCATACCATCCAAAAGGGAGAAAGAAGAGATCCGGAGAAGAAGGGGAAGATGTTCTTCATCTCACTCCATGATCTTCGACCTCCTAGCCAATACACCCCCATAGCCACTACTTGTACCTGACAGAGAGGGATCTTCACCTTGCAAGACCAGGGTTTGAGATTGTTTCTTCCCATCTTGAATTGTGTTGGATATTTTTCTATTCTTATTATGGATCTCCACGGTAATATAAAAACGAATTCCCTTTATTTGATTATATTGATGATCTGTTCTTCTCTCATGTATGAGTAATTCCCTTGGGCATGGAAGATGTAGGGGATTGGTGAGATGTGATGTGTCTTCATATATTTTCCATTAGTTTGTGATTGATTCTCATTATTATATTATGTGTGCTTGACCATCTATGGGATGCCTAATGCTTGTTGTCCAATTAAGGGCCCAGATAACATGATGTTTTGTTCTACATAGATAAGATCTTGTTCGCTAGCAGACCGGCGACCCCCGGGTGACATGGGGATATCAATGGAAAACTAGTAGACTCGAGGATAACGAGGAACCACTATGCTTATTGCATTAGTCCGATCCAAGGAACTTAACTGCTAAGCGGCCTGAAGGGTCTTAATCATCTAGTGTCTGACCATGGTTTTGGTAACAGGCTAGTAGGATTATTGAAGTTGGGATGAAATCTTCCAAGAGGAGTTCTGGCTAATTATGGGTTGCTTGTTTACACATATATTTATAAGATTATAATTGTTACATTTATCATTCATCCACCTGGCACAGTCACTATCACCATGAACTGAATCTCCCTGCGCCTTCTTTTGCCATCTGCAGGAAACAACAAACAACCAAGTCGTTCTTTACTTTTATGCTTTATATTTCTGAACTTTACATTTTAGTTCTATTTAAATACATCTCATTTAATCAAAACCCATTTCTCATTTCAACACTTGCAGTCAATTCACTCGAAGACCTATGACAACTTCGGGTGTGACAGAGACTTCACCCATAAACACTTACATTTGGGCTCCCTGTGGGATCGATATCTATACTTCAAAATTAGCTACAAACGATATGTGCTCTTGTAGACATCAAGCTATTTTCTGGCACCATTGTCGGGGAGCTAAGCACTAAGTGTTTGTCTTTTGACATTTCAGGTGTTGCTACTACCAAATGTTCTCCCTAGGAGACAAAGGGTCTACACGCTCTGGTAGGACCTGTCTACCGGATCATATTGAGCGCGTGCCTACTCAAAGGCGCGAAGAAATTATTGAAAAACTTTTAAGATCAAATAAAGTTGAAGTTGAAAACCTGAGTGATATTATGGAAATCATGTCTATTTACAGGACAACTCCCATGAAACCTGAGAAAACTCTCAGAGAATATAGTGCTCCAAGTTCTGAATTTCTTAAACAACCAATAGAATTCCCTAATCTTGGTGTTAGAGAATGTCAATTTGATGGTGGAATTATTAAAATTTTGCAGGAAAAAGCTTTCAGTGGAAGGGAAGATGAAGACCCAGGAAGACATATTAGAGAGTATGACGATGTGATAACATCGCTTGGACCAAAAGGTTTGCCAAGAGACTTTTCTCGTCTAAAATTATTTTGATGGTCTCTTAAAGGTAAAGCTCTAGACTGGTTATATTCTCTCCCTCGCCATTACATTAAATGTTGGGAAAACTGCATTGTTAAATTCATAAACAGGTTTAATCCCTTTAAAAGGTAACTGAACTAAGAAAGAATATAGGCAACTTTAGTTAGAATGTGGGAGAAAACTACCCACAAGCTTGGGAAAGATTCTTTCGAATGATCAATAGTATTCCTAATCATGGCTATTCAGAATGAACTATTTTCAATTTATTTTACGATGGTCTTAATACTCAATGTAGAGAGTTGCTTGACTTCTCAACAGGAGGATCAATAAATACTTTAACTATTAAGGAATTTTTGGAATTGATGTCTACTAGGGCTAAGAATGATTCTTTATATAATCCTGATTTTGGCACTAAGCTGGAAAAAGGGATACTTCGGATAACTCCTGATCTTATGCCTCAAGTATGCAAAAGAATGAAAGAAAAAGGTATATCTTCTGAATTTGTTAGGGAAAACAAAGTAGATTTGTTACAATTTTTAACTAAATAAGATGAAACTAGAAAAGTTTTTTAACATTTAAAACATCGACAAGTAAAATCTCATAATAACTTGCATAAGCACTTTCAAAAACACAAAAATATTTTAGTGGAACTCACGGAAAATTATGATGAGATTGGCCAAGAAATAAAATTATTTCACAAGTATCTTAGTATGATTGAAACCCAGTGTGAACAAATAGCATCTAGTTATCAATTTTTTATTCGTGAAGATAAAGATATGCCTATTTCTACTAATGTTGTCACAAGAAGGGTGCAGTTGTTACAGGACCGTTAGGACCACCGGAATATGAAGCTGAAAAAGAGCGGAAGGAAAAAGCCTTGCACAAAGCAATCCTAGAAGATGATGCATTGGTGGATCCTCAAGATGAAACTGAAACACAAGATCAAACCAAAGATAACCATTATGACTCTGATGCAGAGACGGTTGATCCAAGAGAAGAAAACGAGATAAGCAAGGAAGATGAAGTTGTTGTAGTAGAAAAGAATAAAAGCGATAAGCAACAACAAAAGAAAGCAACAAAAGAGCCTGACCCCCCACAAAAGGTAAAAGACAAGAGTAAGTTAGGTGAGAAAAAGCTTCCTTATCTAGATCAAAAAAGAAAGCACCAGATCAGGTAATTTATGATTATTTTACAAAGGAACTTAGTGAACTTCGTCTGGAAATTCCTTTTGTGGATGCAATTAAAGTTCCCACCTATTCTAAGTTCCTCTGTGATATTCTTAGTAGAAAGAAAGAAATAACTGAAACTTTTGCCATGGTAACTAGTTATCCTGCTAATGGGAAGTTGTTGTCTAAGTCTGGAGATCCCGGAATACCAACTATTTCATGCTCAATAGGTAAAACTTATATTCACAATGCCATGTGTGATCTAAGAGAAGGAGTTAGTGTAATGCCATACTCCCTCTATAAAAAGTTAGGATTAGGAGAGTATTCTCCTACTACTATCACTTTACAGATGACTGACAAGTCCACTAAACAACCCGTTGGTATGATCGAGGATGTTCTACTTAGAATAGATGCGCATGTTATTCCCACATATTTTATTATTCTTGAGATGCCTGAAGATGAAAAATTATCCATAATACTTGGAAGACCTTTCCTTAGTACTGCAGGGGTATCAATTGATTGTGCTGAAGGAAAGATAATCTTCAATGTTTATGATGCTGAAATCATCCGGTATTTTCCAAAGAAGCTAGAAGTAGGAGAAAGATATATTCCACCGGAAAAACGAGTTCATGCGATAAGTGCCTTTGATAAAGGGCAACCCAAGGTAAGAATTTGAGAGCAGATAAGAGGTTGAGTTACTCAACCATTTTTAATAAAATTCTTAGTGGGAGTCAACCCATCTAGTCAATAAAGTAGATTAGAGAATAAAAAGTTCATTGCATTCCTACCACTTTTTCACATACATTCTTGTGAAAGCGCGCCCGTGAAGATGCAGTTGCCAAAAAGTAGTAGAAACATCGATTGAATGAGTATATAATAAGAATAAAAATAAAAGTTTGAGTATTTCATCTATAAAAGCTAAAATTTTGCTTTTAATACGCCAATGTTGGTCGATAGTTTCTACTATCAATTTTCTGTCAAAAATTAGGTATTTCGCTAAGTTTTGGGATAAGAAGGCATTCTCAAAGAAATAGAAATTTTTTGATGACTACTGATGGTTTAACGACCAACTATACGAAGGGAATAAAAATTCCAGTCATATAGTTCCGGCCATATAGATATCTTTGCCATCAACAAATTTTCTTTGAAGACACACAGAGTTTAACGACCAACTATACAGCAGGAATAAAAATTCTGGCCATATAGTTTTGGTCATATAGATATCGATGCCTTCATAAAAAAATTCCCAAATCTACCGAGAGTTTAATGACCAACTATACAGCGGGAATAAAAATTCGGGCTGCATAGTTCCGGTCGTATAGATATCGATGCTAGTTTTAGAAATTTATCTCGAGGGACAGACGGTTTAACTACCAACTATACAGCGGGATCATTATGATCCGGCCATATAGTTACGTCCGTATAGCTGTTTTCTGCATAAAGAAACCCTAGTTGGCGGCACCACCGCAACTATATGGGCAGAACAACATCACCCGCCCGTATAGTTCCGGCTGTATAGTTTGATGCAACCACAAAATCGCACCGGGGCGGCTAGGTCTTCCACCCTTCCTCATCATTTCTCTCATATTCTCTCTCCAAACCTCTCAAAATCCACCTAGAACTCTTGATTCTTCGTGGATTTCGTTCGTTTGAGTGGGGGAATCAACAGATCGGTATGTTTCTCTCCCTATCCATGTTTTATTTTTTCAAATTTCCATGGTTGAAACTCTCACATTTATCTAGTGGATGAACTCAAGCCTATTTTTTTTCTATTGATTTCTCACGTTAGGATTGAATTTTTCCACATAGGATCATTCATATATCATATAGAAACTATACGCCTTAGGTTTTATGGTGAAATTTTCCAGTGCATCATGATGAACAAAATCGGTAACCTATTTCGTTCAAGCAAGCGCCAACAGGGTGAGGGCTCGAGCTCGGGGTCCCGAGCCAAGCACAACCCCAAGTTGGCCATGGTTTCATCGAGGAGGGTGTTGCCCACATGTTGGGCCGACCATAGCTTTCTCACCGCAGCGGGGATGAAGGCAGACTTCAACCTCATGTGTAACAGGGCGGGGCTAACAGTTCTTGGCTCCGCAAGTCACGACACCTACACTGAGCTTACCCATGAGTTCCTTCCCTCCTTCTACGAAGACCACAGGGAGAAAGGTAATGCATGGTAAGCTTCACCATGAACCGGCAACCGTATGAAATAAATTTTCAACAAGTTTGCGATGCTTTCAGATTCCCCCATGTTGGGGAGCCAACTGTTACTAACCTCTATGGCATCACAAGCAGAGAAACTTGGGAGGCTATTTATGTTAATGGTGGCACCAACTTCTATCAGAAGAAGATGTCCACCATTCAGAACCCAACCATCTGTTACTATGCCTTGTTCCTCGCCAACATGCTACTAGGAAGACGTGACACTGGTTCCATGGCCAATGCGGACATGGCAATGATCACCAAGGCTCTCTTTCCCAGTGCACCGCAAATCCCCAATCCTGCAACTCTACTAATCCAGCACTTTCGCCACCAAAGCAATAAGACCAAAGGTAATATTCGCATTGGTGGATTGGTAACCCACCTTGCCCATGCATTAAATATTATACTACCTGTTATGCAATTTTTTGATGGTTCCAAGCTTATGGACCTCAAATATTTAACTACTTGTGGCTTCCTTGGTGTTTACCAAGCTAATCGAAGGCTCCGAGCCTATCAATTTAGTTATCTTGATGATGCACAGGGTGAGCAGGTTCCGTTGCCCTATCCCCCAAGCCTTCTCTATTGTGGAGAAGGACACTTGGATCCTCACCAAGGACCAAGTGATGGAGATCATGGCCGAACTTCAGCCTAAAGAGGAGGAAGACGAGCAAGGGGGCAGCATGATGAGGATGAGCAGGAGCATGAGGACGAGCAGGGCACGACCCTGCTTGGGAGGGACAACAGCAAAAGCAAGGGGGAGCTTGGGACCCGTGGCCCAACCAGCCATAGCAGGGGTACAGCTATGTCCCCTATCAGGAATTCCAGCAGCTAAACCAGCGTGATGGGGAGATCGACCACACTCTTCAAGGAGTGAATGAAGATGTGAGTACTTTGACTCACAACTTCAGTCACTTCATAACCCACTTCCCCGACTACTATCAGCAGTATCCGCACCAGCCGCCAAATGATGGCAACAACTGAGCCTGGCAATAGCCTAAGCTTGGGGGAGGTTTGAAAACCTCCAAACTTTGCATTCATGTTTTTGTTTCTTCTTTTGATTTATTTTATTTATGTTTATTCTCAGTTTGCATTCTTAAAACCAAAAATACAAAAAAATCTTTGTAACTTTATTTGCAAGTTTGTTTCTTTGTTTCTCTCGGAGATTGCTCAATTTCAGGTGACTTGGCAATATGAAAATACAGAAGGGGTTCGACTCAAATACGAGAACGAAGCAAGCAAGAGGAGGTATCATATTCCTTTCATCACCCTCTATGCAACCTTAAATTGATCCTACAATTATTTACTCGCTTGCACTAGAGTCACTCCCCACTTAGCTTGTTATCCTACAAATTCTATTCCTTTGCTAATGTCTTCTTTTTAGCTTTGAAAAATTGAGCAATGAACTTGGTTAAAAACACTTCCTACATTTTTACAACAAGAAAAATCATCTGAAAGATGACTTGAGTCCATGATTAGCTCAAAGAATTTAATTTTAGAACTACTCCATCCCATTTGAGCTTAATCTAAATAGACTCAATAGTACCTTTGAATGAAATTGTTTGATAAAATGGATGTTTCAAAGTAGTAGAAATTATGCCACTACTTTTTCTAATAATTACCGTAAGATATTGCTTTACGCGTGTCATTACAACTCTGCCGTGCTCCATGGGGAACTATTAACTCCGCTAGCCAATGAACGATCTAAATGTGGAAAACCACTTGATTTCGACTATTGAGTTATGTAAACGTCTATACAAGCAATGCTATGATGGGTAAAAAAATTAGTCTCCTCATGGTTTCATATTCCAAGTGAAGTTGTAGTACTCCTATGACCCATTATTGCTCAACAATTATTTATTGGCATGGTCACGAGTGCACAACACAACCCCAATTAACATGTTAAAAATAGTGGCATGATTTCTCTATGGAAGAGCTGAAGTTTTTGAAAGACAAAAGAAAGAAAAAGGTGCTTTGAGAGTCTTGAAATTTTGACATGGGAGTAGATGAGTTGTTCTTAAATTAAATGTTTTGGTGCCAACTTGAGTACTCTTAATTGAATAAATAAACAAGAATAAAAAGTTTTCATCTCTCGACGAAGAGAGGCACCAAAAGAATTTGTCTCACTTTCCTAGCTAAAACCTTTGACACTTGCTTGGTCATATGATTTATTTGCGAACAAGATATATGTGGTTAGGAAGTGGACTCAGTGCAATCTTGTGAATACATGTATGATCATATTTAAGATTGCAGGGATTGTGAAGAAAAGAATTTGATGCCAATTCAAACTTGTAAGTTCTTTTATTTTCAGTCTCGATTCTCCACTATTCTTCCTTATTTCCTTGTAACTCGAGGAAAAGCAACATCTAAGCTTGGGGGAGTTGATAGATGTGAGATTCGACACAGTTTTCATGGCTTTTATTGATGGTTTTCTCTCAGATTTGATTGTTTTCTAGCTTTACCTAACGCTAATACTTCGGTAGCGAAGAACACTTGGTTTTTAATGTGTTTCAAGTTCTAAATGTCAACAGAAGGTTTTAACTAGAGAAACACAATATTCTGGAGAAAACAAGCAAGTCTCTCTTTGCAAACTCTCGAGGGGAGCTTACAGAAGCTTTAACGATCAACTATACGGTGGGAATATTTTTCCGGCTGTATAGTTCCTGCCGTATAGTTGTCGACGTCTCTTTCTTGTCAAAAGGGACAACTTCCATGAAGGGACCGAGGACGAAAACACATCACAGCAGTCGCAATACCATCTAGAAGGGAGAAAGAAGAGATCCGGAGAATAAGGGGAAGGCATTCTTCATCTCGCTCCACGATCTTCGACCTCCTAACCAATACACCCCCATAGCCACTACTTTTACTTGAGAGAGAGAGGGATCTTCACCTTGCAAGACTAGGGTTTGAGATTGTTTCTTCCCATCTTGAATTGTGTTGGATATTTTTCTATTATTATTGTGGATATCCACGGTAATATAAAGACGAATTTCCCTTGTTTTGATTATGTCGATGATCTGTTCTTCTCTGATGTGTGAGTAATTCCCTTGGGCATGGGAGATGTAGGAGATTGGTGATATGTGATGTGCCTTCATATATTTTCCATTAGTTTCTGATTGATTCTCATTATTATATTATGTATGCTTGACTATCTGTGGGATGCCTAATGCTTGTTGTCCAATTAAGGGCCCAGACGACATGATGCTTTTTTCTACATAGATAAGATCTTGTTCGCTAGTAGACCAGCGACCCCCGGGTGACATGGGGATATCAATGAAAAACTAGTAGAATCGAGGATAATGAGGAACCACTGTGCTTATTGCATTAGTCCGATCCAAGGAGCTTAATCGCTAAGCAACCTGAAGGGTCTTAATTGTCTAGTGTCTGACCATGGTTTTGGTAACAGGCTAGTAGGATTGTGGAAGTTGGGATGAAATCTACCAAGAGGAGTTCCGGGTAATTATGGGTTGCTCGCCTACACATATATTTATAAGATTATAATTGTTACATTTATCATTCGTCCACCTGGCACAGTCACTATCACCATGAACTGAATCTCCCCGTGCCTTCTTTTTCCATCTACAAGAAACAACAAACAACCAAGTCGTTCTTTACTTTTATGCTTTATATTTCTGAAGTTTACATTTTAGTTCTATTTAAATACATCTCATTTAATTAAACCCCATTTCTTATTTCAACACTTGTAGTCAATTAACTCGAAGACCTATGACAACTTCGGGTGTGACAGAGACTTCACCCATAAACACTTACCTTTGGGATCCCTGTGGGATCGATATCTATACTTCAAAACTAGCTACAAACGATCTATGCACTTGTAGACATCATGGGGCCAGTATAGAGATCCTAATAAGCTGCCAGGAGTGAACCCCCCGAGGCCTCGTGGATGGGGTGTTACATATAAGCCAGTCGTGAGATCCCACGCTCGATCCCCACATGCGCGTTTGGCCACCCCTTTTCTTTTGTTTTTACCAACTAGCAGAAAGCCCACCGGTCAGGCTCATGAGCACCAGCAACATGGTCAACACTTCCGGAGGCCCACTGTCATTGGTTGTGGCTAGGCCCAGATGTGTAACAAAAGACCTACTATTTTCAAAATATTCAAATTCAAATAAAACCCTAAGTCAAACTTGTTTAAAACTTTCACCAAGTTTTGAGAGAGATCTATGAGGATTTTTGAAACATTTCAAAAACCAAATCTATTTGTTTCTAAATGCTGAACATGAAAATGCCCTATGATTATTTTTCAAATATTCCAAAATAATAAATGTGTTTATAATATTATTAAATGCTTTAATATATGATAAATCTCATCTCTTTATTGCTAAATCCAAATGTTGCAAATAATACATGTTTTCTGATCAGAAAAATTCAAGGATTAATAATACGCCATCCAAAATAATTTATGGGAAAATAAAAATTCGAAATTGTTTTAATGTTCTCAAATGGCCTTTTATTAATAAATTTATATCTTTAATTTCGTAAATCAGAATTTGATAAATAATATGCTTAAATCGATCAATGCGATGATCCCTTTCCAAATATGCATTCCATGATAAAAATTGAAGCATGCATCATATAAAAGCTAAATGATCAGAACTGTTTAAGCAAGCAAAACATGATTAATAAATAGTGAAAATGGTTTATTCTTGTTTATTATGCCTCAGTAATGCCATGTTATGTGATACCATGCAATTGTGCATCATTTCATCATGGCATACCATGTTTTGCTTGAAGCATATGCATCATATGTTTGCACACTTTATTTATCATGGCCCTTGTTTGTTTGGTTTTTATTTTGGATAGATGCTAAGCAAGGAGGTTATCAAGAGGCACCAGAGTATTACCCGGAACCCGGTTATCCCACTTCTGAGCTTCCAAACAAGAAATTCCCCATGCTTGCATTTACATTGGTAGCACATATGCCTTTATCTTTATTCTTGCATCATTGTGTGGCATTCCAAAATAAATTGCAACCCCAAGTACTGCAAAGCCTTTATATTTTAGTCCACTATAAAGTTGTACCCTCTGTCCTATCATACATTAATACAAGAGTTGCTTGAGCCATGCGAGTCATAAAACTACTTGTGTAGGGTTTGTGTGAGTTTGATGTGAATCACGAGGTACCTAAACAACTAAATTGTGTAGTAATGGGATGACTAAAGAAAGAGACACTGGTGGGAAATATCTGAGATTTGGATTTTATCCGCTTGCTTGTGTGTCGTAGGACCCGAGTAATTGATTCTTGTTCCTTGACTATCGTACTATCCACATGTGGGCCCATGGAACCCCTTGGTATGCGCTTGATTCACATCTTATTTCTTGGAGCCACAAAATTGTTTGGGGCTTTACTACTATCTTATACTTATGCCATGCTTTATTTATTTATTTACTAGTGTTGCTCGAGGAGCATTTACCTATATTGTTTTGGAATGTGGAATGTTTTTCACGGTATCGGAAAGTCTAGTCACACTTTTGGGTTCCCAGTCGTTTATAGCCACTGACACAAACCTTGGGTCTGTACCGGAGCCCGACCGACTTTGCTGCGGGTAGCTTAGTGGGGTGCCCCCCTGAAATCATTTTTGAATCTTTTCATTGCTTTTTCGTGATGCCTATTTGCTTTCATTTAGGTTTCCCGAGGTAGCTCGTGCCTACAAGGTAAATATTTTCGAAAAGTCGTGACCGCGGTTATGGACGACTTGGATCACAGTTCCTCAATCATAGACAACTCTACCATGTTTAACTTGACTAAACATGACTAGTAATTAGCACAATGCTCATGGAATGTTTAATAAAATTTCCTACAGATGGGATATTCCTCTGCCTTATCGTTTGGTATGCGAGAAGAAGGAGTTATGTTTACTTTATGTTGTATATATAACTGTTGGTTCTAATTAACGAGCATCCGTCAATATTTGGTTACGGGGATGTTGTAGCGTCTCTCTATAGAACAATTTAGATATTTTATCTTTCACTGCAATTATGTCAACCCAGTTAATCCCTTTAGTTGCATAAAGGCTTGATAAGTGTGCCCCTAGGGTCACACACTCTGCTAATCAGATTATCAGGTATACCCATATGGAGGCTACTACGTTGATGTGGCCAATGATGGAGGCAACGACTCTCTTGAGTAGAGATTCCGGGATGGAGATCTCTAAGATCTGTGGGGCGGGAATGTGCTTTGTTCTTGGCATATTATGATGATTTGACTATTAATCCATACCCAGATCTGTGTTTCCACTTCCTCTAGATGTTTTGACGAGTGATGTATGAGGATTGAATCCTAAAATATTATTAGTTCTATCTATATATTTGGACCTTTCCGCAATGGTGTTGCAATATATTTCTATTTCTTTTTAGATGGATATGCTCTGGTGTACTCTTGTATGTCATTGGTGTACATACTCATTTATGTACACTTGACTCGTAGACCAGTCGGTCATATTTCTCATGCTTGAAGCTATAACCATGAATTTGGGTGGGATGGTTGGCTGGTACCATGCACTACCATTGAGGCCTTCTTGTGGGTGGCCTCATAGCCACCACAATAGTACATCCTTCCCAAATTCGGGTTACATCAGCTTGTGATTTAGAAATGTGAGGCCCGAGGGATTACACCCTTGATTTGTGCATATGTGATATGCATGAAGCACTAGATTGGATCTATTTGAGGTGTTGGTGGTAGATCTATGAGATAGATCGATTTTTTACAAGATTGTGCTAACCTAGAACCCCAATTCATGTTGTAGAGCGCGAGTTGTTGGTATATCACTCACGAAACACTGTTCCACAAATATTAAACCTACTAGAGTAGTTCAACAGAAACATCACAGGTCCAAGGTATAACTAATATTATTCATATCACAGATCTTCATAGAAGGTGACACAATGAGCTCGCTACGTAAGTTCTTGTTCAATTCAAAATCTAGAAGAAACATCTTGTAGTCTAGTCTAGTACAAGATCTACCTCTAGTCCTATCTCAATAACTAAAGGTTGTCTATTTGCTCAACCAAAAACTTCTAAGGGTATTTAGTTTCTATTCATAGCAATTGGATCCCAGCTATGTACTTTGCAGTATAGAATCCTTTGTGTCTGTTTGACTAACATTGACTTTCCGTAGATGCGTTCCTAGGTCTTCTAGTACCTCGTTCGTAGTTCTGTCATTGACTTTGTAACCTAAGCAAGGGATACGGAGGATAGATTGATTACGAGCGTACTGAACAATTTCTAACTATGTGGTTGTTTAATGCACTATCTCCAGCCATGGATCAGACATCCTAGGCTTGTGTATGTTTTCAAAATCAGGTTTTTAGAAGAGGTAAGTTTTAGTTTATAAAATTCTATGTATGTTAGTCTTCATAGGTTGTGAGAACTTCATGGAGTTCCTTTCCACACGGTGTTCGCGGTTCTTTCCCAGAATAGGGAGTAACATGTCACAATTTTATACACTCTCGAGAGGTGTGCTACTTTACCCACAAATATCTTTAACCTTGTTACACGACCAGGTCATGACTCCCATCCACATCTCCATAGGTACAAGGCCTAGTCTAAAGATTAGCCAATCACTAGCCTTTTCCACGACCCCGTAGTCCACCCATTGTAACGAGTTTCGGTCAAGGTATCTATGCTGAGTTACCCTCCATTCTAATATGCTAAGTCGTTACCCTGGAACACAAGATATGGACATCATGGGATCCCACCCACTGATCTCCTCTCTAGAGCTCAGCCCGACTTAGGATACAAGGACATACGAAAGAAAAAGGTCTAGCTGACTTGCATGTCCCATTCTAGGATCTATGGTTAGCACGAGTTATATGGCATTTTTGAATCACTGATTGCATTGGTTGTTAAGTCCTAACTTTCTAGGTACAAAGGAATATCCTCCACATGGCTTCCCAACCATATATCTCAATCCATGATTCCATTGCCCACCATTTTACATTTCATTTCATTTATAAAACGATGCTTTGTTTTTAATGTAGGTGATAGAGTTTTGGAAAAGGTTTTTGTAAAATAATTCAAAGGACATGTAAGACTACACTTGCAAAAGTTATGCAAGCCTGGTCTCACAAGGGTTGTGCAAGGGTGAACTTGCCTTCTGATTGCAGGTTTTGCAATCAACATCTTCTACCATCATAAGATCCAACTAGAAGTGTAGCATCATAGGTACGGTACAAATGTCTAGGGATGCATCATATAGGAAATGCAAGCATTCTAATCCCTCAATACTAGTTCCCTCGCCTAGGCGTTTACTAGGGCTCGGTTGATCATGGTGTTGTTGCGCTTCTCCCAGCTGCTTCTTGGCATCGGCGATGATTCTCCTGTAGTGGCTCTGCTCTGACGAGCTCCTGGGCAGCACGAGCGAGAGAACTCGGGTGGGGGAAAGTGAGGAGTAAGTAGGTTCTGGGGTCATCTCGGGGGTATTTATAAAATCCAAGGGTGGCAGATTGTGATGGTAACCAACTTCACCAACGACGGAGATCCAAGCTCCGAGGCGGTTCCCATGGCGGGTGGCCAGGATGATCTACTGCTCCTAGGGGTATTAGCCTTCCCTCACAAGGCTCAGGAGAGGGGTGTGGCTTCCTTTTATAGGATGAGAGAGGTGCTGCGACGGTGAGGCGGTGATGCATGTCAAATGCATACATGAACTTTGCAGTTTGTTGATATGAATTCCCACATATTTTCTACATATATGATGTTATATCCATGTTTTACATTGATTTATGGGGATTTACCAATGATCCCGTTTATTTTGGTTATAACTCTGCAGGGCAGGAAAACTCTGTTTGTGTATTTTTACCTTTCAGGGACCTGAACAAAGTCAAATGGAGCTTTGATTTCGGGAGCGTAAATATTTCATCAATAGAAGCACCTAGAGCATTTGGACCTCACCAGATGGACCAGGAGGCCCAATATGGACTAGGTGGCACGCCCAGTAAGGGTGGGTGTGCCACCCAGTCTCTTTTCCTCCTCGGTCATCGATTTGCTTTGATCTTTCTCCCACCACCTCCGTATGACCTAAAAAACACTATATAAAGGGTCCCTTAGGAGTTCCTCAAGGGAGGCACCATAAAAACACAGTAACACCAAAACAAATCCAGAACTAGTGAAGATTGGAGGGGAAACTCCACTGGAGCTGCCACCGGAGGGATCTCTACCTTCTCCTACGTCTCCACCATCATCACCATGATGAAGAGGGAGTAGTCCGCCTCTGTACTATGGGTTTGTGGCAGTAGCTTGATCTATTTCTCTCTTGTTCTTCATAGATCTAGTACCATAAGAGTTGCCCAACATGATTATGGTCATATATGCAATTTCTATGTGGTGGTTCTTTATTCTATGATTTGATATATGAGATTGGAACCTATTATGTGTGAGATGTATTGATAGATGCATATCATGTACCCCGTTCTTAAGTACTTGTTCTAATCCAACTTGTATGCAAGAGCATGTGTGGGGAGAAGTGTGTATTAGATGGTGGTAGTGATTGAATAGTGACAACAAATTCAAGATCTACTATGGTATTTACCTTTATTTTGTTGCCTCACTAGGGATAAAGTGAATTCATGTGCTATAACTATCCCATGACATCTAGGTAGTCTTGGTTGGTCGAGGTAGCATATTTGTGATTCAAACATCGTATCAAATTACTTAAGGCCATACTCTGTTGATTCTTAATTCAAGCTTTCTTGGAATTTTCCCTTTCTTGAGGAGTATAAGAGATATGTGTTGCATCATCTCTATGTTAGGACGTGGTGACCATATGAATGCTTATCAAACCCATGTTGAAGTTCCACTAATATTATGTCTTTGATGAATTGTTTCTGTCCATTGCAACCCAAAAAGAGAGTAGACAAGTGAACCCATGAACCCAGTCCATTTTAAACCATAATAAACACCTTTCCAACACAACTATCACACTTTATATTTTATGAAATCTATTGTTTAGAAAATACAAAAATACTTTCTTCACTTGCAAACACACACAAAACCCAAAAACAACCATCCTTTATTGTTTTTTACTTTGCTTGCCTAGTTTATCTGTTTTACTTTACTTTATTTATATTTATATTTATATTTCATAGTACTAATACGAAACCTTGTGCTTGACAATCGCACGGTGGAGTTGGGGACACAAGACAAAAACTTTGCTTTTGCCGGTTGCTAGAAGAGGAGAAGAAGAATCAACCCCATGCCAATTCCTTGAGAATTCGATATAAACCCTCGATTCACCCTTGTCGGGAAAACAAGCTTGCTACAACACTCTGCACGTGGAGTCCTAATGAGATGGTACACATGGACTTGTTTCCATCAGGCGGTTCGTCGATAGTGACGTGCCGATGGTGGGGACGACGACCTTTGTCACATGGCGATTTTGCGGAAAACCCCCTGGCGGCATGGAGTTATGTCTAAATTGCAGGAGAAGGTGGGTCGGATTCTGTTCTGGCTGGTTGTTGGGCTAGGGTTAGGTGGTTTCGGCCCAGGTGGCTGCCCAGGTATGTTTTTCTTCTATTCCTTTTTTATTTTCTAGTTCCATTTTCCGTTTTTCATTTTCATTTGAATTCTATTTAGAATTTTGCTTAGGTTTAAATAGGAGTTTAAATATTCCAAATGCCACAAAAATCTATTTTGGTATTCCCCAAAATAATTTGCATGATTTTAGGCTAATATTTCTCGCATATAGAAATATATGATATTCATATTTGGCCATTTCAAAAATGTTATGTTCAAGTTTGGAATGCTTGGCTATTTCAAATGTGTGGATCCTCATGGATGCCATAGAGGAGTATTTTGGTATATCCCAAAATATTTTAGAGTATGATTTTAAGTCATTATTTTCTCACATAAAAATAAGTGTCATTCATATATGACTTCATCACTTCATATGATTTTGATTATAATAAATATTTCAAGAGGTCAAAATATCCTTATGGATTGATTCATTGTGTTTAAGCAATTGCCTTGTACCAATGGCTCTTGAAATGGTTTTGATGGATGCTTTCTTCACATAACAATATGTGAGGTCCATTATTATTGCACCATTTTAAACGGAAAAGTGCATAAGAACTATTTTGAGAAGTGATTAGGGAGCCGCCATTGGTTTTAGGTCACGTGTTGTGGGGCTTTAGAAACAGCGGCTAAACTCGACCAGGAAAATTGAGAGGATCGAGAGAAACCACGGGCATGGTGACACACTTGATGGGACAACATAGCACATTTTAGTCCAATTAATCAGGAGCCGCCCAGGTCGATGCGAGGAGTATCAACCCTTTTTCAAGTGGGCGAGGCCTGTAGCACGGAGTGACGGGGAAATAATGCTACCATCAAAGTTGCAGGACGACTCCGAATATCTAGTGTGTTTTAAACGGGATCCGATGGATGGCATACTCAAATAGCTATGAGAGGACGTAGGTGGTCTAATTATATTGTTTATTAATTTAGATATACACAAGTTGGTAAGGTTTAATTTAGCTTTGTTGTTCCTTTTCTGCCATGTTATTTCCATGGATGTATCTTGTACCATGCTTCACTCGCGGTTTTCATTAGAACATAGCATGCTAGTTTCTCTTCCATGATTAGTTACTTTTGTAGATGTATGCTAGTTCAATTCAGGGTTTATTTTAGTTGCTGCGTAGATGGTAGTTTCAGTTTAGATGTATATCACTGTATATCTCAATGTATATTAGCTTTCTACCTAGATGTATATTAGTTTTCTATCTAGATATCCGGTTTTTAGTCTATCCCATCTGTATGTACATTACCTAGATGTATAATAGCTTATATCTATATGTAAATTAGCTTGTATCTTGATATACACTACTTTTCTATCTAGCTGGCCATTTTTAGTCTATGTCATCTGTATGTACATTAGCTTATATCTACATGTGTATTAGCTTATAGACATACATTAGTTTTCTATCTAGATGTCCTTGTTTTAGTCTATGTCATCTATATGTACATTACCTGGGTATATATTACCTTATATATAGATGTAAATTAGCTTATATATATGTTTAGATGTATGTTTATTTTTTAAATCTATGTCTAGATGTATATTAGTTTACATCTAGTTGTATTTCAGCTTATTTTCTTGTTCATGTGGATGTATATTAGCTTTATTTTGATGTATATTAAATTTGGCATCTTCATATCTGGATGTATATTAGCTTATGTGGAGATGTATATTAGGCTATATCTAGATGTGTCTTATGCACATAGAAAACTTTGTTTGCAATGCCCAACCTAAGTTGTGTTTATGTTCTTAATAGGGACACACTGGTTGAATTTTCTTTATAACCAAATAGGAAGGACCATTATTCTGATGTTGTTCCAGTAGCTTGTTCTGCAACGAAGGGCATTTTAGCATCCAAATGATCCAGAGGTAGCTCGTTAAGATCAACATACATCTGATATAGAAATCCAAATAAAAATGCAAACATTAATTAGATGAAGGTAGATGTATCCATTGCTGCTTTTCTTCTTGAAATTTCCGTTCATTATTATACATATGCAGAAGTACATGATTAGGCATCAAAAACATTCTAAATGTTTTTCAATTACTTATGCAAGCATGCAAAGTTTGAATGTGAAGCAAACTATGAAGATTGCAGTTTATAAAAGAAATACCGTTGAAGAAATAATTTCGATCTCTAGAGAGTAAGTAAACGTTGGTACATGGAGCAATGACAAAATTTCGGTTGTCCTTTCTGGATCGTTGTTAAGCCCATGGAACCAATATGAGAGGAAGTAAGATCTAACATATCTGGGAGTTCCTTCAGATACATGTGATGTTGTTTTTGGTTTTCTAGAGGCTAGTAAGGATGGAAATTACCTGATAACAAAGATCGATTCACAGGCTTCAGTGATGTACAATATTATTTAGATCTCAGTCTCCCGGTTTTTCTTTCATTGGAATCTAGGGGTCAATTTTTCTCTGTGTCTTTGGTGGACATAATTTTGTGGCGACCATGGAGGCGTCATAAGAGCACCAGCAATGGAAGCTATAAAAAGCAGTAGCCTAATGGCGTCATCACGTCTAGGACACTGCATGAGGCAGACACCCTACAACACGTGCTGGCAAGCTGAAGTCTCCTAGTAGTTCCTAATATTATTTTTCTCTACGCGCATAATCATCTTCTTCCTCTCATCTCCTTATTCTCTCTCCTTCTTTTCTCAACATTTCTTGCTTTCTCGCGTGAAGCAGCGACCTCTTCTAAAGACGACTCTGACACACTACAAAGCAACACTTCTGATAGTTCGAGCCTGGAAAGCCTGGTAGCGGGTTGGGGCGACGTGTTGGCCATGCCCTTAGGAAGACAATGGTAGCTAGTAGCTTTTGCCAAGATGGTCCCAGGAAACCTCGCGATGTTGGTCCCAGTAAGCATGCGATGTTGGCCATAGTAAGCATGCGACGCCGGGCAAATTAAAGGTTTGGTGCATGTGAGTTGGAGAAGGCTGGTTTGGCGCACGTTATGCTGGTTTTGGCTCGTTGCCATTTTAGGAAAGATTCAGTTTTTAAGAACGGAAAAAATAGCTGGTGGATTTACCACACCCTAAGATTAAAAAGTGGTTGACCACATCGTAGTCGTGTCCAAACTTTTTTGCCAAACTAGGCCTTACTCATGCATGAAACAACCAAATATTGGCCGATATTTCGACAAAACCTGCAGCTAGCCATCTCAACATAAAATTGCCAAGGTAAGTGTCGGGTCCTTCGCACATGGGGTACCACGAACAACAGGTTGCTAGGCCCTGGCCGCACATCTGCTAGCAGTCTCAAGAGGCAGAATCCTTTCGCGAGACCAAGAGGAGTGCGGAGCACCGGCTAAGGGCCGGGTCGGTTACAGCGCCCCTCAAGATCGAAGCCTCGGCGAGGACACCGGCACCAGCGCCAGGGCCCTCGGCGAGGCGATGACTCCCTCCGATAGGCATCTACATCACCCTCGGCAATGCTCCACAAGGGCAAGACTGTAACCCCGCTCAATCGGGCAAGACGACAACCCAACGGGCAGACCCACTGTTCTGCCATCTACGTTGCCTCGGTAAAAGAAGATTCCGCCTGACCGTTTCCATGCTAAAGCGGGGATGATGACACCGATGACCCCCAAAGCTCAACATTACCACTTTGGTGCAAGACGATAGAAGATGATGCGGTGCCGCAGAGAGGACGTCACCGGCGACTGCTGCTTTTTCCTTGGACCGGAGCTCCTTGAATACCCTGGACCTAGTCCACGTAAAGTAGGTACATGCATCGGCTCTCCTTAGGCGGGAATATGGTGACCCTTCCTGCCAGGAATCGGGGGAGGAAGCCCAGCGCCACTATAAAAGGGGAGCCACCCCAACCTCGGAAGGGCCGATCCTTACGATCTGAAACCCTAGGCTTTCACTTGCCATTATACCCTCGTGAAGCACCACGAGCAATACAACCATGCAGGAGTAGGGGCTTTACCTACTCACGAGGGTCCCGAACTTGGGTAAAAAAACCACCGTGTCAACTCTCTGTCGTGTGCATGCTCCATTGTTGCCATCATCGTCGAGGAGGTCCAAACGCGTGTTCAGTCCCCTCACGAATCTAGGGCTTGATGGTACCCATGTTCCTTCGCGGGACTTCAATCTCCAACATTTGGCGCACCAGGTAGGGGACTAAGGCGCGCTTTAGAGATCTTCAATAACCTCGGCGTCATGGCGCCTCACACTAACACCCACGTCTGGCGTGCTAGGCGAGCAGGGGTAGGCAGAGCGTGGGAGGACCATAGCCCCCGCCACATCGTCTCCTCTAGAGTTGCACACGTTGAAGTCGAGGAAGACTCCCCTCGCTCCTTTCGCAAGGTGTTGCTCCCTGAGCACGGCGACATGTCATCCTCGCACGTCGTACCATCCTGTGAGCACAAAGACATACTCAGACCGAGGGCTACGTGGCTCATGGTGAAAGAAATTATCCGCTACCCGCCCGAGGAAGCTGTGCGAGAGGAGTGGCTCATGCGTCTCACCGCGCTCGTTTATGTCACGTGCGCCGACCTAGCCTCGGATCCGCTAGGAGCCCGAGCAGGGGAGGTGTCCTACGGCACACCTCCTCCACCTTCTCTTACCCTTCGGGCTGGGGGCTCAAGAAGTAGATGCTCCCCCACGAAGCATGGTCGCCACACATCACCGATAGAAATACGCAAGTTGTCCACTCAAGGGAGGATGCTCGCATGACACCCGCGCTATGCCACAAGTGCGAGGTCTGCATCGCCCAAGACGTTGTAGTCGTAGGGCGCTAGAACCGCATGGCCCTCGCTGGTGGCATTGAGACCCGCAGTAGCATCTGCCTCGCGCTCGCCAAGCACCTACGTCATGTGGTATGGCCGCCCAAGTTCAAGCCGGATATGCCTACGCAATACGACGGCACCTCCTGGCCCATAGAGTTCTTGCAGCTCTACACCACCAGCATTGAGGCCGCATGCAGCGAAGACCGTGTCATGGATAACTGGTTCCCCATGGCGCGCACCTGGCTAAAGGACCTTCTAGAGGGATCCTTCGGCTCGTGGCCTGTGCTTTGTGGCATTTTCATCGCCAAGTTTAGGGGAACTGATGAATGCCCTCTCACGTACCATGACCTCCGTCGAGTACGACAGAAGCCTGGTGATACCTCTACAAGTACCTACAACGCTTCGACCATGTTGTAGCAAGATCTCCTGGTTTTCTGACGCCAGGGTCATATCTTCCTTCATCAAGGGTGTCATGGGAAAAAAGGTGCTCGACAAGATTGTGCTCGCCACTGTGGTGGAACTCTTCGCAATGGCCAACCGGTGCGCAAAAGCGGAAGCAGGGAGCATGTTCACCCACAATAAGGACCGTACGGTGACCCACACGATCGTACTCACCAGAGCTAGAAGAAAGTTCCTTGTCACAAATGTGGCCAAAGACGAGTAGAAGCACCCTCGCGAGGATAACATGGACGGTGAGAATAACTATCGCCCTTTTTGCATTTTCCACTAGAAGCTGGGGCAGGACACCGACCAATGCTTCAAACTCAAGATGATCCAAAAAGAGTACGACGATCAGAAGAAGCACAAGCATGGCAGTGAGCGCGGCAGCGCGCAAGGCAGTCACCTCGGAGGAGCAAGAAAAGGGGTCGTCGAGCCAAAGCTGCCAAACATTAACACAATGACCTAGAAGAGCGCCCCGACGAGGAAGGTGCTGGGGCTCCTGAGAGCCGTAGCATATGACCTCGGTAGGCCTCAGTTCCCCGTCCACATAGCTATGGTCATGCGCCTGGGGGCTGCCTCCACGAGGCCCGAACGGCCACGTCACTTTATATTTTCTAGCGCCTGTAATGATAACACTCTCCACGAGCGGTCAGCTATTCCCCCTCTTCAAATGTCACATCCAACCCTCATCTCCCTTTCTTTACAACTCATTTTCCTAAATCCCCATGCATGGTCACAACGACATTGTATCAAACATCAAAAAACCTTCGCTGATTTTTCGCCTTGTGGTTAAACGTCATCAGAAAAACATTACGTTTGCAAAATTTTCTACCCATGTGCTCGTAATATTCCACATATGTATCATACGAGCGACGGTTGGGCACGGTGTCTGTCACTAGACCACCACCGTCAATGCCAAAGCCTAAAGAGTCAAGCTCTAACTTGCGGACTAGCTCTAGCAATAAATTCACCTCACCCATAGTTCTTGGTGCTTGAAACCCTCGTATAACACACATATCAGAACTTGCGAGCGCATGCGGCACAAACTGCTCAAGCGCATTCGCCGCCAAGCAGAGCGCTAGAATGTGTGAAACCTATGGCTACCTCCTCGAGGAGCCTGCTGGGAGCGTACGGGTCCCAAAGATGCCCCCACAGAGACCCTACGGGATGGCTCTTGAGGGTAACCACGCCCTCGAGGGGTCTCATACGTACTATACCTATGGCTCTCTCCCCGAGAAGCTAACATGACAAGTACATGGCCCTACGGTTTCCTCCACGAGGAACCTACGGGGCGGCTCACGAGGGTGTTTTCCCCTAAGGAAGCCTCAAATATGTAAAACCTACGGCCGCCTCCTCGAGGAGCCAACAGAAAAAACACAAGTCCCATGGTTTCCTCCACAAGGAATTCACAGGACAGCCTACCAGAGAGCTCACCTCCTTATAATGGCCCATACATAGTATACCTACGGCTGTCTCCTCGAGAAGCTAGCATGATAAGTATGGGTCCTACGGCTGCCTCCCTGAGGAACCTACGGGATGGTTCGCTAGGATGCACTCTCCTCACTTAACAGAACATACAATTTCTACAGTCCCCTCCATGAGGGGCTAACAGGAAATGTACCTACCATACGGTTACTCATATAAGGAACCAACAGGATAACAAATAAAGAGGCCACCACCTCGCTAAATCAAAGGATCAAGGATACCTGGTAGCCACATATGCAAATGGCTTGCGGCAACACCCGTTGATCGAGAGGCTTACGTCAAAGGAAAAGCCTACAACTACTTCCACAAGGAGCTGGTGACGTAGCTCGCAAGGGCATCCCTCTCGCACGCCTCGGCAACCACAAGGAGCTCGTTATAGCTCCATCAAGAATCCAACAACAACACATACGGATTAAAGTCTCCTCCATAAGGATTAAGCAGAACATATCGTGTACAGTATCTAATAGGTGGCCCCACCATCAGAAGCTTTGGCCTTCACAAAGGGAAGCAGGCACACGAGCTGTCGAACACCTTTTCAGGACTGAGACGTCGAGGCGCTGTCATCGGCGTACTCCTCGTCATCCTCCTTGCTACTCGACCAGCCGCTCCTAAGGTCATAGTCCCTGATATCGCCTCCCTGGTCCCCCATGGCACCAGCGGCAATGCTAGAGGTTTGACCGGTCTTTCCCTCCATGTTTTGAGAAAACCTCCGAACGAAAGCCTCAATGCGCTCCCCCACTATCTGCTGAAATTCGGTGATATCCTGAGGGCGAGCCGTCTTGGAGTGCTTCACTTCCCTCAGGAACTTCTTTCAGGGGAAGCGGGCGTCGATCCGATGGAGGTTGGAGAAGAGTTGAGTCACAGCGACATGCAGTAGTTTACGACATTCCTTCTCGAGGAAGTGCTTGTCGCATGGTGCATCCTTCTCTAGCGTGGTGGTAATCCGATGGAAACTCTCGAGGTAGGCACCGCTCTCGCTAGCATCCATGAGGGCACCAGTATAAAAACCTTCCACTCCAAAGCTTCCCAAGGTAGTGGTGGCACGTAGAGACAGATACCATTACATCCTACACCGCTGCTTCTCGAGCACCAGACCGTCCATCTTCGCCTGGTTGCGACGATCCTCAGCGTTGACCAAGGGTTTGATCTGCTGCTGGAGGACGACAAGCTCTCGGCCAAGTGAATTGGTCTAGGCGAGGGTGTCATCCCTGGCCTTCCTCACCTCCCCGAGGTCAGTAAGGGCTTGAGCCAATCTCTCCTCTATTCGCTGTTGTGCATTCTCCATCTCGATTTTCCTCGCCTTGAAACGTTGCTCCGAGAGAGCTTGGCCTTCTTCACAAAGTCAATGCAGAGGTTCTTGCGGCTCAATGCAAGAGCCTTAATGTTGTCCGCCTGCATATGCTTTTGTTCATCGGCAAGCTTGAGGTTGAAGCGTTTGATCCTCTTCTCGGTCTTGGCCTTCATGTTCTTGAGGCCATGATCGCGTTCATCAAGCTTGATGCTACACTCATAAAGTTGGAGCTCATGCTCGTCGAGTTCCATATGGGACGCCTGTTGTTGCGCATCCAGTGATTCCAGGTGGCTGCATTCCAGGCTCTCCTTGTATTCTTAAAGTCGAATGGCCTCCTCGCACCGCACCACGTCATGTTCATGTTGTTGAACCGACAGACGATCACTCTTAGTTTCCTTCTCCAAGAGGGCAAATCCGCTCTCGCGCATCAAGAGCTTCTGGGTCCAGCAGGTAAGATCCTTCGTGGAGGTCCCACCTTCCTCGACCAGCAAGGCCTACTTGCGAGCTAATGCCATGATCCCCTCCACCTCATGATTGGCCCTTTCAAGGATCTCTACGGCCTCCAAACTTCTCCTCTCCATGCGCCACTCCCACAAGTCGAGCATAGTGTTGAGAGTCCTTTGTTCCTCGCGAAGGCAATGCCACGCCCCCGTCAGTTGGTACTCCTCTCCTGCAACGTCCGCGAGGAACTGGTCAAGGTCGGCATGTGCGACCTCCATGACAACATGGATGCAGCCCACTCTCCCGAGCGAGGCGAAATCAGGCTACTCCGAGACAAGTGCGCTAGGTCCAGCGCTCTGGCCCATGGAAAATGCCCCATGGTCGAGGGGACTCGGGGTCTAGCCCTACTGACGTCCCTGTCAGTGCTCAGATCTTGGGACAGGGTCGCCTTTGGGCACCCACCGGATCCTCGCACGAAGGAGCACCCTCCTCACTCACAGTACCAGCAGAGATGAGCAAGCTGCCTTAGTGGAACCCTACGTCCCCCTCTCCTCTTCAGCCGGAGCCGACGGTGTCGGAGGCCTCGGGGAACTCAGGGTATGAGGTCGGTCCTCCGCCATTGACGGGATCTCCACCTCAGCTCCAAGATGACCGCTGCATTCATCGATGGGGACCCTGCCTCATGCACAACCAGAGGATCGCCCCCGCTCGTGGCCCTTGACGAGGGATGTGGCTCGCGAGGCAAAGATCCTGGGCTGGCGCCAGCATCCTCTCTGGTCTTCCTCGACGAGAACTCCCCGCTCTCCTCTTCCCCTTCTTCCTCTCGGGTCTGCAACAAAGGAAGATCAGGCGATGAGAACAAAGGGCTGGGGCAGGAAAAAAGAAGCACTCCAATAGAGGAAACTTACCATCTGCTCATGGAGCCAGCGTATGACCAAGCTATGCTCTTCAACCCGGGGGAAGGAAGGAGTTCTCATCGTCCTGTGCGGGGCCTTTCCCCGCAATGGTGCCCCTAGGAGGTTTTCCCCCAGTATGAAACTCGCTGCAGACCATGCCACCACCGCTGACTCGGACACGTAGAGACTCGGCGTCAGCAAGATCTCCAACATCCTCTTTGGAGGAAGACACGTTGTGCAACATCCTTCCCCTATGAGCGGGTCATGAAGCTGAATCAGTTATGACCTAGAGGCAAATAATAAAGTGTATTGTTTGATATATCTCCTATATGTTCATAATATGGTTCATAATGTGCTATAACTATGTTAATATGAAACATTAATACACATGTGGTATGTAAACAAACCGTGTCTCTAGTTATCTCTAGCGAACTAGTTCATTAGTTATGAGGATGATCTGGGTTTCAATATCATGGGCATTTATGCCAATTGACAATGAGGTCATGTCATTAGCTGAATGATGTGATAGACAAACATCTGACAGTTGTATCTTAATGAGATCTAGTTACAAAGTTCACCATTGATGATAAACACAGAAAACCTCGTGACCTGATCATTTGACTGTGAGGTAATGCAAATCACTGTTCTGGAGGAAGCTTTTATGGTATCAAGTATCATCTCGTAAAAGGGTGATCAAAAAGGTGCCACTCAGGGTTTCCAAAGGGGCACGTAGTGGAGTACATATCAAGACAAGGATTTGTCAAATCCATGTAACGGATAAAGATACATGTGGCCATCTCAATGACGTTGCATTAACGAAGCTTGCAAGCATGTGACTTGGTCATAGAACGCAACGACATGGGAACGAGTAAATAAGTTAATCGGTAACGAGACTGAACTAAGGTATGGGGATATCGAGGATCAAGTCTCGGATGAATTAGGTATCAAATGACAAAGGGAACGTGAAACGACTATTTCACAGTTCGAGCGATAATATCCATGAAACGCACGGGGGTCACATGGCCATCCAGGTCCCTCTATTGATCATTGATGTGAGACTAGTCTCGATCATGTTCGGAGTGTTTCCGAACCGAAGGATGTCACGCTTAAGGGTGGGGACTGATGGCTCAAGATATCTCGAGATTTTTTTTGTGTTTTTATAAAAGAAACAAGCAAACAAAGCAGAAATAAACTAAGCAAAACAAAAAATGAAGTAAAGAGATTGGTTGTGAGGGACTCCCCTTGTGAAGATGTCCTTGACTCCCCGGCAACGGCGCCAGAAAAAGGCTTGATGGCTCAAGATATCTCGATCTTGTTGGGAACCCCAGGAGAAGGTATGATGAGCACAGCAGCAAGTTTCCCTCGGTTATGAAACCTAGGATATCGAACTAGTAGGAGCAAGGAAACAACTCCAAGGTGTTGTTACCAACTTGGAATCCTGCACAACATAACCATAGTACTTTGCCCCAACTTAAAGTGATGTTGTCAATCTCACCGGTTTTGCTGAAAACAAAGGAATAACCGTATTGTGTGGAAGATAGTAATTGCTTGCAGAAAGTAAACAGTAAACAGTAAATAGTAGATGGTATATCAATGGTAAGAGAATGGACCGGGGTCCATAGTTCACTAGAGGTGATTCTCCTTAAGATAAATAACATGTTGGGTGAACAAATTACAGCGGGGCAATTGACAGACTCGAGAAAGCATACCATGCATATACTAATAATCTTGACTCCTATGAGATTTGATTAGGCATTACAACATTATACATAGACCGTAATCCAACTGCATCTATGACTAATAATCCACCTTCAGGTTATCATCCGACCCCCTCCAGTATTAAGTTGCAAGCAACAGATAATTGCATTAAGAAAAGTGTGTAAAGTAAACAATACAATTATCCCATGGACAAAGGATTGTTGTTTTCTCCCTAGTAGCAACAACACATCTAGTACCTTAGATATTCCTGTCACTTCCCCAGATTACTAGAGGCATGAACCCACTATCGAGCATAAAATATTCCCTCCTAGAGTTTCTAGCATCTACTTGGCCAAGATAGCTACTAACAACGGAAAGCATGAAAGATCAGAAATAACATAGACATGATAGAATCAATAATCAATCTAAAATAGCATCTCAATATCCATCGGATCCCTGCAAACACAACATGTAAGATTACAAATAGATGACCTTGATCATGAATGAAGCTCACAAGATCTAAACATGATAGCACAAAGGAGGAGAACCAACCATCTAACTACTACATGGACCCGTAGTCCAGGGATGAACTACTCATGCATCACACGGAGGCAGTCATGGTGATGAAGAAGGCCTCTAGGGTGATCTCTCCCCTTCGGCAGGGTGCCGAGAAGAGCTTCGGACCCCCCCCCCCGATCTGGGGATCGAGATGGCGGCGGCTACAGACTCTTCTGTGTATTTCTGTTTGGGTCTTTGATCGGGTACTTAGGGTTTTCGTCCCAGGAGGCTTTTATAGGCGGAAGGGCAAGGTCAGTGCAGGCTCGAGGGGCCCACACCAGGTGGCGGCGTGCCTAGGGCTGGTCGCGCCACCCTAGGGTGTAGCCACCCCGTGGCCCATCTTCGGCTCCCATCCGGATTCCGTGTTGCTTCGGGTAAAATATTGACTTTGGCTTTTGTCCGGTCCAATTCCGAGAATATTTCCTTACTAGCTTTTCTGAAACCAAAAACAGCAGAAAACAGGAAAATGGCACTGTGGCATCTTGTTAATAGGTTAGTTCCAGAAAATGTATAAAAATACCCCAAAGTGTGGACAAAACATAAGAAAGTAGATACTAAACAAGCATGGAACATCAAAAATTATAGATACGTTTATGACGTATCAACATCCACAAGCTTAACTCCTGCTCGTCCTCGAGTAGGTAAGTGATAAAAAAGAATAATTTTTTAGGTGACATGCACCATCACAATCTTGATCAAGGTATTTGTAAAACAGTGATAGCTGGGATCATAGTAATTTAACATAGCATGAAAGATATAGTTCTAACAATAAGACATAGCAACTATGTTGTAACATGAAAAGGTACAAACAAAAGATTCATGAATAACAATGATTTGAAAGACGTTTGTTTGTTTCACATATGGAAAACATAATGAGAATGGTATTCAGCTTGTCCCTCATGGTATAACAAAACATAAATGCATATGACACCTTTAAAGTTCATATGGGTGACTAGATACAAATAGTTTAAGAACAAGCAATATGAAAGTTATGAATCAATCAACAAGTTTTGGGACAATGCACATTAAACTAAGAATGACCACTGTGCTCTCTCAATAGGTGCATAAAGATAGAAGATGGAGACTCAACATAAAACTAAAAGAAAGGCCCTTCATAGAAGGAAGCAGGGATTCAAGTTTCATAAAAAGCTTCCAAAAATTATGGTATTTATTAGCTTTTAGCTCTCATGTCCCCTATCATAAGCATATTTAGGTGATTAAGGTTAAAGTGAACAAATATGAGGATATGCTTGACAAGTTAGAAGTTGAAAATCTCATGCCCCTTACTTACGAGTACCGAACCTCATGCTACTCAACTTTAGTCACGAGTAAGTCCTTGTAATTGTAGGTTACGGAAAGTTTTCCTCTCGCAAGCAGTGGTGGTGGGGAAAAAGTCCTCCCGATCTCATTCGGCTAGTGCATTGGCCTTGGTCCTCTCTCCCTCTGCCTGCCGCTCCGACGGCGGCAGGAGGGAGGGGGGCCTCGTTCCTCTGTTCTGGCCCAGTAGTTAGGGTTAGGTTTTGTCTTCTTTGGTGCGTCATTGGGGTGGTGGGAGCGGCGCCCAGGCGAATAAATCTGCCTCAACTCTACTCCCACACCAGCAACGACCTTCGAGGCGGCGCCTTGATATGTTCATTTTGCATCACTATTCTATATCATAATTTACTGTTATTCATTGATATATTTCATTATAAGAGGTGATACTTATGTTATTTCATCTGTTTTTGCATGGTTGATGACTTTTGGAGCATGGACCACTGCAGTCAGGATTCTGATGGAAAAGGTGTTGTTTGGAGGCAAAATTCGTGAAGATCAGAAAATCCGGGAAAATACATGGAAAATTCTATTTTTCCAGAAGACGAAGAATGCTAGAAGGGGAAGTGGAGATGGGCCATAGGGGGCTCACACCACCCCCCGGCGCGGGCCACCCCTGGTCGCGCCACCAGGTGGTGTGGCCAACCTGGCCCACTCCAGGCTCTCCCCTCTAGCGTATATTATCCTCCCGAAACCCTAAGACTCGGGGGGGGACCACAGAAAGATTTTACCGCCTCTGCGGGTGGAAAACACCGAGAGAGAAAGATCTCTCCGGCAGACAGAATTCTGTCGGGGGAATTCCTTCCTGGAGAGGGGAGATCATATCCATCAACACCACCATCAAGCTGGACTTCATCGGGGGCATCATCATCATCACCATCATCATCATCACCACTTCATACCGCTATAACAATTGGGTTGAATCTTGCATAGTTCTTAGGTGAAACTTACCTGGTGTGGATTACTCCTTGTAGTTGATGCTATTGAGTGAACCATTCAATTATCGTTTATGTTCAGATTGTTACATATCATTATTTCATCTCTGATCATGATCCATATGATGTCTTGTGAGTAGTTCGTTTTGTTCTTGAGGACATGGGAGAAGTCATGTTGTTAGTAGTGGAATTGTGTTGAGAAAGATTCAATGGTTTGATATTTAAGTTGTGCTGTATTTCTTCTAGTGGTGTCATGTTGTAACATCCCAAAACTTTAATCCAAGGTTATCAAGATCAAATCATCCAAAAATAGGGTTAACAAAAACTTTTCCAAATTTAAAATGAAAGCATTCATATATGTATGCATTTAAAATAGGAGTTGTTTAAATTGCCATGATTGATTGATCCAATGCTTGTAAAATGTTTCTTAGGTGATTTAAACATCATCTACATCATTCCCAAACTTTTCCTAAAGAAAATCAAATCAAAAAGAATTAAAAAGAAGGAATGGTCATTTTGGCAAATTTAACTCTCATGCCTACTTTGGCTATTCCTAGTACTCAATTCTTAACAGAAACTGTTCTTGATCTTTGCACCCCTTGCTAGTACACATAATGAGGTACCAAGGCCCACCTTTGGATCTGCTAAAAACATTTTGTTAACTATTTTAAATGACAGTTTAAAATTAAATCGAATGCCTATGCATAGATCACCCCTATTTCAAAAACCATCTATTTCAGCTCCATTTTCAAAACCCTTGCAACCAGAGACTACCTATCACTAGTGGAGATCACTCAAAAATTTTGAAACCAAAATTCAAAACTTTCTTTCATGCGGCCATTTCATCAAAGACTTGGCATGCATAATCTCTACTCTAATCCTAGCTCACTGTTCACTACAGGGTTTTGCCCCCAATTGATCCCCATTTAATCCCCTTGTCCCCTCTTGATCTAACCAGAGCCTAACTAGCCTCTTCCCTACCCCCTAGCTGCACTGCCATGCCATGCCGAGCACCAACTCGCCGGCCGACCGTGCACTCGCAGCAGCAGCCCTCTCCAGCCCCTCTCCTCATGTCTAGCAGCTTGCCAGTGGTCCACCTCCACCGCCCAACCAGCCCCAGGCCAGAGACAGAGAGCAGAGCGGCCAGGGACCGCCACGCCCGGAGCCGGTCGAGCATGCTGACGCCGCCCCCAGAGCACGCCCTGTCCCCGCTCGCACATACCATCCCTTGGCACCAGCTCGCGCCCGCCGCTCCACCTCGACCTGGAGAACACCCCAGACATCCCCGTTCGCCGCCCAAAGCCTCACAGCCATCGCTCGTCGTGGACACCGCCGCTTCGGCCGCGTAGAGCGCCACCTCGCCCAAACCGCGTGCCACCGCCCCTACCGCCGCATTCAATTCCTAGAGCACCGCCAGGGAACCGCCCATCGATCGCCACCCCCAGCCATGCCTCTACCCCGTCGTAGCCTTGTCGCCGGAGTCGCCTGCCCATCCCGCTCGGTCTCACCATCGGGCCTATAAAAGGAGCCCTACCCGGCCTCTTCTCTCCACACCATTCCACTCCCCTCACCTCTCTGAACCTCACCCACCTCTAGCCGGAGCAAGTGGAGCCGGAGCAACCGCGGTAGGAGGAGAAGGGCGCCGTTGATTGCGACCACCCCAAGCTCCGCCGTAACCGCGCCTCACCTCGCTGTCGTCTTCCACGTCGTTTGACCACCTCACCGACCCTGCTGGAGCCCTAGTACGCCCCCAGTAGACCCCCACCGAGCCTCTAGGGTTCCAGCTCGCCGGTGACCTGTTCGTCGTCGACGACGACCCTCAGCCGTTGATCTTGCTTCTAATCCTACGGCCCACAGCGCGCGTACCGTTTCGCGTTTTAAGTGCCGCTGACACGTGGGACCCCCCTGTCAGCTGAGCCCCGTGCCGCGGAGCGCCACTGGGCCGGCCCATTCCTTTTCTCGCGCTAGCCCATCGATTCAAATCTGGATTTTTCTTTTTAGTTAAATCTAGTTTCTGTCCACTAGTTTGAAAATCAATTCAGAGAGTTTTAGAAATCCAAATTGCATGAAACCATTTTTTTGTGAAAGGTATTAAAATGATCTATCCAAGCCCGTTGGATTAAATTCAGTTAGAGTTATAGATCTCTCCTAATAAAAATAACAAAACAGAAGCTTTTTCAACTTGCAACATTTTTATAAAATCAACCAAGTTAGCTTTTGAGTTGATTACAACTCTCAAAAATCATATATCTAAATATGTAATAATATTAAGGTTTACATGCAGTGACTTTGGACTAGTACCAAAATAATGCTATATAGGCATTTCTAGTCACTTTAAATCATTAAATAATGAACTTAAACCAAAGTAATATTGATCCAACCCTTAAATCTCATTCCCACATGTTAGAATATGTGGTGATGACATGTGTCAACATGATCCCATGTTTTAAGTGGTGAATATTAAATGTTAGCTAATTTTTCAATGAGTAGAAATTACTTTTCTAAAATAAAAAGGTTGAAACTATTGAATTAAACTTGTGATGTTTGTGATGATAATAGATCATCAAATGTGTGTTTTAGAATGCTACTTAGCCTAGTTAAGTATTGTTTGGTGATTGTCTACTCCCTATGTATTTATAGACGCTAGTACCGACCAAGCTTTCGAGGAGGAGGAGTTCTACCAAGAAGAAGAAGAAGAAGAAGAAGAAGAAAACTTCAACCACTGCACCAACCAAGGCAAGCTATTGTTAGCAGGCTAGAATTAAGCTAGATGAATGAGCAAGGATGCTTTAGGCATGCTTTGATCACACCCCTTTTAACTATTAGTACCCCAAGTCTTACCTACAAGTTTTACTCCCCTTAGTATGCAAAGTTCCTTACTTATTTTGAAGGTAGCATAAAAAGTATAGAACTTGACCTACTTAGAAACCTTTAGATGTCATTCTATGGCATGAGATTGATCCCATCTTTCCCCTTTAGTGAACACTCTTAACTTATTATTTTAGAGTAGATCAAAAACTTGAGTCACTTTAGATGGGAGCACTTGGTGAAAATGAATTGTGAAAACCTTGGAATGATGAGTCATTCTATTGAGATGTTTTGACATGTGTTGAGAGACACAACTGGTTTATGATGACGAAAATGATGAGGCATGAGCCTTAACCCTTTTATAAAACTGATGGTTGGATTCGGATGCGATACCATTCCAAATTTACCGTACAACCACACTACCTGAATTGGGTAAGGCTTAGCTGGAAATTTATATGCATTAGTATTAGTTCCCTCACAGGAGAGGTTTGAGCTGAGGCTACCTCTCAATGTTGTCCACCTATGCAGTGCCCAAGATGACTGATGGTCATGGTTGGGAGGCCATGCTCATAGGAGAGGTGCTTGTAGGGTGTGTAAAGGGAAGGTTATGTTTGATTATCTGCATACTAAGTATGATGATTCAGGGTTATCCCTGACAGATGTATCGAATCTTGCGGTGAAAGTGTACCACCTCTGTAGAGTGTCAAAATATTCGAATAGCCGCGTCCGCGGTTATGGACAGTTGGAATGGCCATACTGTTTCGTTGTGAGATGTTTTCTAAATAACTTGAAATGAATGATGAACTTTGACTTGACCACAATAGGGTTGTGTTGATGATAATAGCTTCCCAACTTAAGTGATTCTAGAACTTTAATTTATCTTTCTTTGCTTCTGAACTCAGCTTAGGTTTCAAACTTAACTTGATAGTTAAATTAGATTCAGCACTTTAACTTAGAATTATAGTACCTGTTAATAGTAGTTTGCGAGTACTTGAAGAGTACTCATGGCTTTTGTCCCTGGCTATTATCATGGCCAGACTATGATGGAGATTATCAAGATGATGGTCAGCAGGACGGCTATGATGACTAGGACTATCTGCCTTTGTCAGCATTGCCTGTGCCCCTGAAGATGGACCCCACCGCTACGCTTATCTTTTATTTCCGCTGCTTGTTGTATTAAAGACTGGATCATGAGATCCTTATTTGTGTAAAACCTTATGTATGGTTTGTAATGGATGATGTACTATGATATCCAATCCGTTATGTCTCGCAAAAATGGTAATCCTGGGATTGCGAGGTAGGGCATAACGGGCATCTGGGATTAAAAATCCGGGTGTTGACAAGTTGGTATCAGAGCCATCCTGACCATAGGAGACCCTAGTTAGAATGGACGTCCAAACCAAAAACTTAGCTTCAAAACTAAAGTGAGTATTTATGAAAAACTATTTCCCCTCTTACCCTTGTGAACTCATTCTTTCTCAAAAATACATGTTCCTCAAAATTCTTACATTACTACTTCAAATTTGACACACTTGATCACTTCACTAACTTCCTCATCCTTAATTCTTGTAGATGGAGACTCAGTTCAGCAAGTTTTACCAGTTGGGAAACGGAGGTCAGCTGATCTTCGAGAGGGATCTGGATTCACTTTCGGAGTTACTGGGACGCCCACATCCGGAGTTTCTTGGAGCTCAACTTCCAGGACCCCCAGGAGGAGACCTGTAGTGGCTAGTCACCGCGGATCTTCAGGGAAGCATCGAAGCACCAACTTCCGGGAGAATTTAGTTCTCCGTGAGAGAGAGAACAACTGGCTAGATGGATTAGCCAGGGCAATGCATGAAGCTCTCACACGTCTATGTGCCCTCAACATCAATGTAACATCCCAAAAGTTCATCTAAAATCATCATCATTGCACTCATATCATTATAGCATGTAATTGCATTGCATTTAGAATGTCCTCCAAAAATTTGGTGCAACTTTGAGCCATGAACAAAAAGATATGAATTTTTGAAAATAGAATCAAAGAAAATGCTATATTACCTATTAAATCCAAAGTAAATACTTTGGATTAAAATAGAAGATAAATATGTTTCATAATACCCTAAAAACCTAATTTGAGTTTTTACAAATGTTTACAAATTGATTTGAATCAATTTGAATCCTTAAATCCAAAGTTGTGGAGAAAACAGAAATAGAAAAAGAAAAAGAATAAGGGAGAAAAAAAAGAGAAGCAGCAGACAGCTTCTGGCCTTTTGGCCCAATCCGGCCCAGCATCCCACCCGGACTCCCTCTCCCCTTCTGTCTTTTCTCACCCCCTTGTTTCTACCCCTCCCGCTGACAGGTCGACCCCACGCCCACGTCACCTCGTCGTCTTCCCTGCCGATGATGGACCTCTCCCCTTTGGCCGTTTCGAATCGATTTAACCCCGGCAGTTTCTCGCGATTAATTGCCCCGGCGATTACTCCTACTTAATCCTCACCCTCTCCTCATCATTTTCCCCACAGACACCACCCCGGAGAGCTCCTAGGCTCCCCAAATTCCGAGCTCGAACCGCCGCTGTCCGACGGACTCCGGCGACGATTCCGGTGAACCCAGGCCGCCCGGCGCCCTCCTCTCTGTCATGTATGGTTTGCCGTATCCTGGCGCACCTACTAACCCAGCTGTGTGCCTCCTCTTGCTCCAGGTCGACGACACGGACCAAGTCCGGCGAACTCCCTCTGCCGCCACCGTCAGTCGCCTTCTCCGGTAAAGGTAGGGTTTCTGCCACCCCCTTTTGGTCTTTACTAGGTCGTGTAGACACTTGCGCACCTCGCTGACCCCTTTGCTGGATGGTTCGAGCCCTAGGTCACCGTCTCCGACACTGAGCCATGAACTCTGCCATCTGCGCAACTCCGGCGAGGGATCTAGGCCAAGCCCGAGCACCCCCCCCCCCCGCACCGCAGTGACCTCCATCGAGATCGCCACGACCTCCTGAACCTCTGGTACGTGTCCACGGTCTCCCAGCCCTCGTAGAATCGCCAGAACCTCATCGGCCGACGCTCCACTGCCGCGCGCAGTTGGTCGGCGCCGCCCATCTCTGGCCAAGTCGCTAAGGACCATTAGATCTTGTATCTGCGGCAAGGATTAGATCACTAAACGAAAGGGTACGGGCTAATCAGATCCGTCCGTAGTTACTTAAGATCTGACGGCCCACAGCAGTCGATCCGACCGAACCGGTACCAGCCAATAGGATAGCGCCACGTCGCCAGACTATTTCTGTTTAATTAGAAAATAGACAGATTTAGTATTAAACTTAGAAATTTAATAACTTTTGATCCACAAATCAGAAAAATACAAATTTGGTGTCTATGGATTCAGAAAAATAAGACCTTTATTATGGAGGCCTTGTTTCACACTTTTGCCTCGGTAAACTTGGAATTATAGGCAGAGCCTTTTTAGGAGTATTTTGCTCATGAAAATTGTTCTATAAATTATTTTTAGGTATTTCTTATGCATTTAGATGAGGTATTCCATCCTCAGTACTGTAGACTCTGTAAATTATGGAGTTGTGATCATATCTTTTCATGTTGCATGCATTCATGTTTTTGTAATGCTTTATTGATTGAATTATTGTTGTAATATTGATCTTGTGTAGATTGTGTGGATTGTGAAGTTTGTTGCTGTGAGGATTGTACCTATTCCCCTAGCTACCAAGGCAAGTGATATTTCATCTCATGTCCTATTATTTTTCACTATTGCACTAGTGTTATTTTGTTAGATCTTAGCATGATAGAATTATTCATATGTTACCATACTATGCTATGCTACCCTATAGTGTATATCTTAGTAGTATTCCCTAGTTAAAGACTTTCTATGCTAGAATGCTTAGCTATGCTATTAGAATTTGTGGGTGGAATATACACATAAGATAGCATGGAAAGATATTATTTTGTTTAACTAAGAAAACAACTAATGTTAATGAAACACCTGGGTGGAATGGGCTTGCTTGGATTATGTTGAGTGGTTACTCAGGGACCATGTCTATGGTCAGCTGGTGTATCCCACTTGTGGATGGCCACCCAGGAACAAAGAGATTGGAGATGTTCCTATCGCGAAGCTTCCAGTGCAGCCACATGGCATATGGGCTCTGCCTTGACCGACTAAGTTGCGAGAACTCAGCCAGACGGACAGAGAGTGGTAGTGATGATAGGATGGAACGCATCCGTGGTGGTCTGAGGGATTGCTTCTGAAAATTCTCGTCTTGATGCATGTCGAGTCTTGTGGGGAAAGTGCACCACCTCTCGAGAGGGTAAAACTAAGTACTTAGCCGTGTCCCCGGTTATGGACATTCCTGAGCCTCAAGACAGTGAAGCAGTTCAATAATCTCCTGATCCAAATTTCTCTAAGTTAAAACTTGTGGGTGAACATGGGTAAAGGTTCAGTTATGTCTATCATTGGTACCTTATAGCTGGAATGAAAAACTTCTTCAAAAACTATAAGTTAAACTAATTTTAGCAAAGCCAGCCATAAACCCCACTTAGCCATATATTCATGTAGTTGTTGGATTATACTAAGTATCTATGGTATCACTTGCCAATACAATTCCAAATGTATTGACCCTTGTGGCTGTAACTTATTATGTTGCAGGATACTCTGATGATGAGTAGGGTTGCGGGTCTACACTCGACATGCTTGCCTGTGGCACATGAAGACTAAAGACTCTATTATTATTATGCTATGTAATGTGAACTTTAAGTATCTTAGCCTTGGGCTAAGTGAGTTGTAAGAACCATTATATTCCTGGATATGCGATGTAATTATGACCTTTGTTTCTATGTACTTCATCTTAAATTGTGGGTGCTAGCATTTTCGATCCAGGGACTAGCACTGCAATCACAGGGATCTTATCTTATTATGGTGAGATCTTATAGATGGTATGAGAGCATCGTGTTGCCTGTAGGTTCGTGACCCTAGAATGGATTAGACTAAGGAAAACCCTTAGGAAAAATAACTCTATATTTCAACTTTACTCTTGTCTTTTCATCTCGTAAAGCTTTCCCTAATTATCCTTCTCATCTATTTTTGTAGATGTCCACCATCAATGAATCTGTCAAGAAGGGACCACTGATGACTATGACCCTGGAGTGTGAGAAAGAATTTCCCAATGTGCTCAAGAACCTCATGCTCGGCTTGGGGATGAATGGTGAAGCCGTGTACAAGGGATTTCCTGTGATAGATGAAGGACAAGAGTATTGGTGGGTGCAACTCCACTTGTAAAAGAACAAGGAAGACGATCCCAAGAGTACGGGATTTTGCATGTTCACCAACTCTGAAATGCACCCGTCATTCTTTGACTCTGCAAGGAATGCTGCATGGAAGGCTATTGAGGAACTTGGGGAGAGACTCAAGTATAGAATGCTCAATACTCAGGAGGATCTCAAGGAGGAGAAGCGTCTTGCCCAAGACTCAAAGGCCACTGTGAAACGCCTAAGTAAGGATATCATAGGCCTAGCTTTGGAGCTATGCGACCAAGACAAGCAGATTGCTGCCAAGGATGCCCAGATTGCCACCTTGATTAAGAAGGAGTGAGATATTAGTTGGACCACCACCCTCGGCGTTTTACCACGTTAGTATTTCGACCATACCAACCTATGTGGTATGGCAAAAATAAGTTATGTCTAGAACCTTGAGTGCTTGAGTTGAATTAATGTATTGCTACTTGGAATGTTTTGTTGGTTGAATTCCCCCTTATTTTGTGACTTGTATTTTCTTTCTCTATTGTGTTACTAATTTTCTCCATACTATGCAAAAGATGCCGAACTTTGTCTACAGCACGGCCGAGGATTTCAAGGGGACTCGCTTTGGGACTCGTATCTTGGAGCTAGTCCAAGTGCTCGCTCTTCCGATCCCCACTATTCAGGGACTTCAGCTGAGGAAGTTTCAGAGGAAGGATGGGGATTCAGAGTTACCCAGCCAGGACGTGAGATAGAGCCCCAAACTGGGGAGATTACCTTCAAGGTTCTCCATGATGACATGGAGAGGGGCCTGGACGTCGCTATGCAGGAGCTGTTGGGACGCCTTTGTGGACATCATTCTTCTAAGATCAAGAGCCACTACTTCCACTTCTTTGGGAGGCGCGACGAGGATGGAGAGCCTATTGTGTTGGACAAGGCCACTAAGGAGTCTATCAAGCACGTGTGTCACTACCTCCAGGACTTAGAGAGCCTTATTAGACACCTTGATACTGATAGGACTAACGTGATGCTTAGCAATGATGAACTACGAGTCCAACTCAAGGAGAAGGACAAGGCCTTCCAGGAACAGGAAAATCGAATCAAGGAAATGGAGAAGAAGTTTGAAGACCAAGATAAGAAATTCAAGAACCAAGAGAAGAGAGTTCAGGAGAAGAACAAGAAGATTAGAGACTTGGAGACCGAGTTAGAGCTGGAGAACATTGAGCTGGAAGCGGATCACGAGGTGATAGAGAGGCTACGCACACAGAAGAGAGAGTTACAGACGAAGATCGATGCTCTGACTACCAGCTTGGAGGAATACAAGGCAGGATTCGCATCAGCAGGACTTGCTCTAGTGGAGGAGGAAGTTGACATGGAGGAGTAGTGATACTGTTCCATCTACCTATCGTTCTATTATTATTGAGTGCATAGGTCCTACCGAATTGTGGGTGACTATGCTAGTATGTTATCCTTGCAGACTCTGTTATTGTTGTGATGTTGGAACTTGCATGTGCTTGTTTGTCTAAATTGTTGTTTTATTTGGGTTATCTATCATTACTTACCCTTACTAAACCCACAGATGCCTCCCCGACGCAACAACGAGGATAACAATGACAATGATAATGGAATGCAGCAGATGATGGCTGCACAGACCCAATTGATGCAAATGATGACTCAATTTATGGCGAACCAGAACCAGAACAACAATAATAACAATAACAACCAGAACAATCCACCACCTTTGGATATGCTGACCAGATTTCTAAGGCTGAGACCTGCCAAGTTCTCAGGTACCTCTGACCCCATGGTAGCAAATGATTGGTTACGCTCTGTGAATAAGGACCTAGTCACGGTTGGATGCACGGATGCAGAAAAGGTCAGATTTGCAGCACACTTGTTGGAAGGTCATGCAGCTGCTTGGTGGGATAATTTTCAAATTACCCACCCTATTGAGGAAGTGACTTGGGCAATGTTTGAATATGGGTTTCGCACCACTCACATCTCTGCTGGAATAATGGGATTGAAGAAAAAGGAGTTTCATAACCTCAAGCAACGCCACCGCAGTATTTCTAAATACATCGAGGAGTTCAATAATTTGTCACGTTATGCACCCAATGATGTTGACACTGATGCGAAGAGGAAGGAGAAGTTCCTAGATGGGCTGAATGATGAAATTTCTATGCATCTATCTGTTGCATATGTTCCAACTTATCAATCTTTATGTGATAAAGCTACCATCCTGGAAAACAAGATGAAGCTAGTGGAGGGTAGAAAGAGGAAACACCATTTCGATAAGTTTGGATCAGGATCTCCTCACAAGTGCCCTCATGGTGAAGGAAGTGGGAGCTCAGGATTCCACAAGAATGGGAATCATAATAACCATCGTAACAACAACCACCATGATGGAAACAATCATCGTGGACATAACAAAAGTGGATTCAGGAACAATCACAATAATCATGGCCATGGGAGCCAAAATGGACAGAACCGTCACAGTCAACCAATGAAGAAAGACATCAGTCACGTGGAATGTTTCAAGTGTAAAAAGACAGGACATTATGCCAATGAATGCCCAGAAAAGAAGACTGATGGGGCTAAGACAAACCCATTCCAAAAGGGTCATGTGAATCACATTAATGTGGAGGAAATTCAAGAAGGAGCTGATGCCGTGATCGGTAAGTTCAAAATTAATGTCTTTCCTGCACTTATCCTTTTCGATACTGGCGCATCGCATTCATTCATTTCAAGAGCATTTGTAATCAAAAATGAACTCTCCACTGAAACTATTGGATGTCCTATGAAGGTAAGTTCTCCGGGTGGAGAAATGATAGTAAATTCAGGGTGCCGACATATCACCCAAGAAATTGGAAAACACAAGTTCGCGATTAGTTTAATAATCCTAGAGTCCCAAGGATTAGATGTTATATTAGGGATGGACTGGTTGACCCGCTATGAAGGGGTGATTGATTGTGCCAAGCGGACTGTTATGCTCACCACCCCAGAAAATAAAAGGATCAGGTTCAAGTCTAACTTTGAACCCAAGGGGAGCAAGGTTAATTCTCTTAAGGGGGTTAGCCTAGATAATGTGCCAATAGTGAGGGAATATCCAGATGTGTTCCCCGAGGAATTACCTGGCATGCCACCAGATAGGGACGTGGAGTTTCTGATAGACCTACTACCAGGAACGGGGCCTATAGCAACGAGACCTTATAAAATGTCGGTGGACGAGTTAAAAGAACTCAAGAAACAGCTGGGAGAATAGTTGAAAAGGGGATTTATTCAACCAAGCTCGTCGTCTTGGGGAGCACCAGTCTTGTTTGTTGAGAAGAAGGACCGGAGTCAAAGGCTATGCATATATTATCGTTCACTCAATGAAGTGACCATAAAGAACAAATATCCCCTGCCTAGAATAAATGATCTCTTCGATCAGCTAGAGGGAGCATGTGTTTTCTCAAAAATTGATCTTCGCTCAGGATACTTCCAACTAAAGATCAGAGAACATGACATACCCAAGACTGCATTCACCACTAGATACGGGTTGTATGAATATACAGTGATGCCGTTTGGATTGACTAATGCACCGGCCTACTTCATGAACATGATGAATAAGGTATTCATGGAATTCCTTGACAGGTTCGTAGTGGTATTCATCGATGATATATTGGTATATTCCAAAAGCAGCAAAGAACATGAAGAACATCTACACCTGATTCGAGAGAAACTTAGAGAACATAAACTTTATGCCAAGTTCAGCAAATGTGAATTCTGGCTGAATGAAGTGGGATTTCTTGGACACATAGTATCTGGTAATGGTATAGCTATTGATCCAGCAAAAGTGGCAGCTGTGACAGAGTGGGAACCTCCTAAATCAGTTAAAGAAATCCGTAGCTTCCTTGGCCTAGCAGGGTACTATCGAAGGTTCATTGAAAATTTCTCTAAGATTGCAAAGCCCATGACTAATCTGCTGTAGAAGGAGAATAAGTTTAATTGGACAGAAGCTTGCGGAACCAGCTTTCAGGAATTGAAAAAGAGGCTAGTGTCAGCCCCAGTGTTATGTTTGCCAGATATTGAGAAAGACTTTCAAGTATACTGTGATGCATCTCACCAAGGGTTAGGAGGTGTATTGATGCAGGAAGGTAGAGTGGTAGCTTATGCATCAAGACAACTCAAAAATCATGAAGTGAACTACCCTACTCATGATCTAGAGTTGGCATCAGTTGTGCATGCCCTAAAAACATGGAGGCACTATCTTATGGGAAAACGTTGTGAGATGTTCACTGATCACAAGAGTTTGAAATATATTTTTACACAGAAAGAGCTCAACATGAGGCAAAGAAGATGGCTAGAACTTATCAAGGACTATGACTTAAGTTTGCAATACCACCCTAGAAAGGCAAACATCGTAGCCGATACATTAAGCCGCAAGGCTCATGTAAATGGCCTCAATAAAGGAGAATTGCCGGAGGAGTTATGTGCCCAATTTAGAGAGCTGAGACTTGAAATAGTTCCTGAAGGGTACCTTGCATCCTTGGAATTGCAACCCACACTAATGGACAGAATTCAAGAAGCCCAAAAGTTGGACAAAGAAATAGAAGAAATCAAAAGTAAAGTTAGTGAAGGCAAGGCAAAAGGATTCCATGTAGATGATCAAGGAATCTTATGGTACGAAAAACGTATCTGTGTTCCGCAGGATCTTGAACTTAAGAAGTTGATCTTACAAGAAGCGCACAACTCACCATATTCAATTCATCTTGGCAATACTAAGATGTACATGGATGTTAAGGAGAGGTTTTGGTGGAATAATTTAAAGAAGGACATAGCAGAGCACATTGCCTTGTGCGATGTGTGCAGTCGTGTAAACGCAGAACATCAGAAACCGGCAGGATTATTACAACCACTGCCAATACCTGATTGGAAATGGGATAAAATTGGTATGGATTTTATCACCGGACTACCCAGGACTAAATCTGGATACGATTCCATATGGGTTATCGTTGACCGCTTGACAAAAGTGGCCCATTTCATTCCAGTAAAGACCACTTATACAAGTGCCAAGCTAGCCAAGATTTATATGAATAGAATTGTATGTTTGCATGGGGTACCTAAAAGTATTGTGTCTGATAGAGGAACTCAATTCACTTCACACTTTTGGCGACAACTTCACGAGTCACTGGGAACTCGGTTAGAATTCAGCACTACATTTCATCCTCAAATAGATGGGCAGATAGAAAGGACCAATCAAATATTAGAGGATATGCTAAGAGCATGTGCGTTAGATTATGGATCCAGTTGGGATGAAAGTCTACCATACACAGAGTTTTCCTACAATAACAGCTATCAATCAAGCATAGAAATGGCTCCATTTGAATTTCTTTATGGAAGCAAGTGTACTACACCATTACTATGGAATGGAGTAGGGGAAAGAAATTTGTTTGGGCCAGACCTAATCAAAGAGGCCGAAGAGAAAGTCAAGATGGTGAGAGATAGGCTAAAGGTAGCTCAATCTCGGCAGAAGAGCTATGCTGATCCAAAACGTAGATAGGTCACCTATGAGATTGGTGATAGAGCTTATCTCAGGGTATCACCACTTCATGGCGTGAAGAGATTTGGAATCAAAGGAAAATTAGCACCACGCTATGTAGGGCCTTTCAAAATTTTGAGCCGCAAAGGAGAAGTGGCATATGAGATAGAATTACCAGAATCTTTGTCAGCAGTTCATAACGTATTCCATGTCAGTCAGCTGAAAAAGTGTCACCCAGAGATGGAAGAAACTTCGTTGAAAGACACTATACCATTGGAGGAGGTTCAGCTAGATAATGATCTCACTTATGAAGAGAAACCTATTAAGATTCTAGAGACTGCAGAAAGAATTACCCGTACCAAGACCATCAGATTCTGCAAAGTGCAGTGGAACCATCACACTGAATCAGAAGCAACATGGGAGCGAGAGGATAAACTTCGGAGAGATCACCCTCACCTATTTGCTAGCCAACCCGAATCTCAAGGGCGAGATTCATCTTAAGGGGGTTAGATTTGTAACATCCCAAAAGTTCATCTAAAATCATCATCATTGCACTCATATCATTATAGCATGTAATTGCATTGCATTTAGAATGTCCTCCAAAAATTTGGTGCAACTTTGAGCCATGAACAAAAAGATATGAATTTTTGAAAATAGAATCAAAGAAAATGCTATATTACCTATTAAATCCAAAGTAAATACTTTGTATTAAAATAGAAGATAAATATGTTTCATAATACCCTAAAAACCTAATTTGAGTTTTTACAAATGTTTACAAATTGATTTGAATCAATTTGAATCCTTAAATCCAAAGTTGTGGAGAAAACAGAAATAGAAAAAGAAAAAAGAATAAGGGAGAAAAAAAGAGAAGCAGCAGACAGCTTCTGGCCTTTTGGCCCAATCCGGCCCAGCAGCCCACCCGGACTCCCTCTCCCCTTCTGTCTTTTCTCACCCCCTCGTTTCTACCCCTCCCGCTGACAGGTCGACCCCACGCCCACGTCACCTCGTCGTCTTCCCTGCCGATGATGGACCTCTCCCCTTCGGCCGTTTCGAATCGATTTAATCCCGGCAGTTTCTCGCGATTAATTGCCCTGACGATTACTCTTACTTAATCCTCACCCTCTCCTCATCATTTTCCCCACAGACACCACCCCGGAGAGCCCCTAGGCTTCCAAAATTCCGAGCTCGAACCGCCGCTGTCCGACGGACTCCGGCGACGATTCCGGTGAACCCAGGTCGCCCGACGCCCTCCTCTCTGTCCTGTATGGTTTGCCGTATCCTAGCGCACCAACTAACCCAGCCGCGTGCCTCCTCTTGCTCCAGGTCAACGACATGGACCAAGTCCGGCAAACTCCCTCTGCCGCCACCGTCAGTCGCCTTCTCCAGTAAAGGTAGGGTTTCCGCCACCCCCTTTTGGTCTTTACTAGGTCGTGCAGACACTTGCGCACCTCGCTGACCCCTTTGCTGGATGGTTTGAGCCCCAGGTCACCGTCTCCGACACCCGAGCCGTGAACTCCACCGTCTGTGCAACTCCGGCGAGGGATCCAGGCCAAGCCCGAGCACCCCCCCCCCCGCACCGCAGTGACCTCCATCGAGATCGCCACGACCTCCTCAACCTCTGGTACGTGTCCACGGTCTCCCAACCCTCATAGAATCGCCAGAACCTCATCGGCCGACGCTCCGCCGCCACGCGCAGTTGGTCGGCGCCGCCCATCTCTGGCCAAGTCGCTAAGGACCATTAGATCTTGTATCTGCGGCTAGGATTAGATCACTAAACGAAAGGGTACGGGCTAATCAGATCTGTCCGTAGTTACTTAAGATCTGACGGCCCACAGCAGTCGATCTGACCGAACCGGTACCAGCCAATAGGATAGCGCCACGTCGCCAGACTATTTCTGTTTAATTACAAAATAGACAGATTTAGTATTAAACTTAGAAATTCAATAACTTTTGATACACAAATCAGAAAAATACAAATTTGGTGTCTATGGATTCAGAAAAATAAGACCTTTATTATGGAGGCCTTGTTTCACACTTTTGCCTCGGTAAACTTGGAATTATAGGCAGAGACTTTTTAGGAGTATTTTGCTCATGAAAATTGTTCTATAAATTATTTTTAGGTATTTCTTATGCATTTAGATGAGGTATTCCATCCTCAGTACTGTAGACTCTGTAAATTATGGAGTTGTGATCATATCTTTGCATGTTGCATGCATTCATGTTTTTGTAATGCTTTATTGATTGAATTATTGTTGTTATATTGATCTTGTGTAGATTGTGTGGATTGTGAAGTTTGTTGCTGTGAGGATTGTACCTATTCCCCTAGCTACCAAGGCAAGTGATATTTCATCTCATGTCCTATTATTTTTCACTATTGCACTAGTGTTATTTTGTTAGATCTTAGCATGATAGAATTCTTCATATGTTACCATACTATGCTATGCTACCCTATAGTGTATATCTTAGTAGTATTCCCTAGTTAAGGACTTTGTATGCTAGAATGCTTAGCTATGCTATTAGAATTTGTGGGTGGAATATACACATAAGATAGCATGGAAAGATATTATTTTGTTTAATTAAGAAAACAACTAATGTTAATGAAACACCTGGGTGGAATGGGCTTGCTTCGATTATGTTGAGTGGTTACTCAGGGGCCATGTCTATGGTCAGCTGGTGTATCCCACTTGTGGATGGCCACCCAGGAACAAAGAGATTGGAGACGTTCCTGTCGCGAAGCTTCCAGTGCAGCCACATGGCATATGGGCTCTGCCTTGACCGACTAAGTTGCGAGAACTCAGCCAGACGGACAGAGGGTGGTAGTGATGATAGGATGGAACGCGTCCGTGGTGGTCTGAGGGATTGCTTCTGAAAAGTCTCGTCTCGATGCATGTCGAGTCTTGTGGGGAAAGTGCATCACCTCTCGAGAGGGTAAAACTAAGTACTTAGCCGTGTCCTCGGTTATGGACATTCCTGAGCCTCAAGACAGTGAAGCAGTTCAATAATCTCCTGATCCAAATTTCTCTAAGTTAAAACTTGTGGGTGAACATGGGTAAAGGTTCAATTATGTCTATCATTGGTACCTTATAGCTGGAATGAAAAACTTCTTCAAAAACTATAAGTTAAACTAATTTTAGCAAAGCCAGCCATAAACCCCACTTAGCCATATATTCATGTAGTTGTTGGATTATACTAAGTATCTATGGTATCACTTGCCAATACAATTCCAAATGTATTGACCCTTGTGGCTATAACTTATTATGTTGCAGGATACTCTGATGATGAGTAGGGTTGCGGGTCTACACTCGACATGCTTGCCTGTGGCACATGAAGACTAAAGACTCTATTATTATTATGCTATGTAATGTGAACTTTAAGTATCTTAGCCTTGGGCTAAGTGAGTTGTAAGAACCATTATATTCCTGGATATGCGATGTAATTATGACCTTTGTTTCTGTGTACTTCATCTTAAACTGTGGGTGCTAGCATTTTCGATCCAGGGACTAGCACTGCAATCACAGGGATCTTACCTTATTATGGTGAGATATTACAATCAACAAGATCCAAGGAACCCGTTTTGCCCACTATGCAAGACGTGACTTCATGGGAATGCCGATGGAGATGCCAAGTCACCCAGAGTTGAGGCGTCAAGTGGAGAAACTTGATTTCTTGCTTCATGACAGACAGCAGGAACTGGACAATGCCAGGGAGTTAGCCAACCAGAACCGTGCCATTGCCGACCAGAAGGCCCAGACTTTCGCACTGCTCGTCCAAGATCGCTAGTCTCTTCATCGCCAGCGTGCAAAGAAGGATCGCACCATCGCCCGTCTTTGCAAGAAGGTGGCCGACCTCGAGAAGACCGTCAAGGAGCAGGAAGCTCAGCTTGCCGCCAAGGAAGAAGAAGATTAGGGTGAAGACATCTAGGGATATATGGATTCTTACCTCAGCAACGATGATGACTTTCTGGAGGAGGATGTTGTGGACTTCGACACTGATGATGAAGACTCTGACTTCAGCAACGATGAGTAGAGGCACTAGAGCACTATCATAGCATGAGATGTATCATCTCATTGTATCGTAGCTTGCAGAATGGTTCTTCAAACCATCTGTTTTCCCCTTTGCTTGTTATGGTGTGTGTTGTATCGGGTGCTTGCTTGCATGAATGAAAAATAAGTTAGTTGAAAAACCTGACTCTAACTCAATGTTTTAGATTTGAAAAACCTAAAACCATGAACCTTAGAATTTCCCTCTTACCCATATATCTATCTCAATCTTCAGATGACTCGTGGAAACCAAGGAGGGAGCAGCCCGTCGCAGGACCCAATGCTGCAGATCTTGCAGAATCTCATCGCGGACCGTGAAGCAAGCAGGGCCGAGTGTCAAGCCAACTTAGCAACATTGCAGCAGATCGCCCAAATGGCTCTCAACAACCAAGGACATGGAAATCAGGATCACCAAGGATCCAAACTCAAAAACTTTCAGAACACCAATCCCCCAATCTTTAACCAATCTGAAAACCCATTAGATGCTGATGACTAGTTATAGACCATGGAAAACAACTTAGAGGTTGCCAGAGTTGATGAGAATGAGAAAGTTCTCTTCGCCACCCACTATCTAGCGGGAGATGCAAGAGCTTGGTGGAATAGCATCCGCAACATGAACCATGGCCAGGTGATGACCTGGGAAGCATTCAAGGTCAAGTTCAGCCGCACCCACGTGCCGCAAGGTCTTGTCAACAAGATGAGAGATGAATTCCACGAATTAAAGCAAGGAAGAATGACTGTGGTGGAGTACCGTGACAGATTCTTGTCACTTGCCAGATATGCACCGGATGAGATCAACATGGAGTCCAAGAAGAAGGAGAGATTCTTAAACGGAATGCATGATGAGATGCAGACTGTCCTCGTCAACGTCCGTTTTGATGATCTCGAAGAGCTAGTCGACTCTGCCATTCAGATGGAAGGAAAGATTAACCAGGCAAATGACAATCGCAAGCACCGTATGATGCATCAGTCTGGATCCAGTAGTCACCAGAAGTACCGTCCCAACCCCTCACCAGGATATGCACCAAGGAACAACCGACCCCCAAATTCTCGCCCAAGCTACCCCAACCGTAGCGGAGGTAATGTGAAGTCCGAAGGAAACAATCACAACTCCGGTAATGCCAACAATTTCAACCATGCCCCTCCCAAGAGCAACAACAACAACAACACTGCACCCAGAACTGGCAGCAATGTTGTGCTTGTCGCTGTCAAGGACAAGTCCCAGATCACTTGTTTCGAGTGTGGAGTGAAGGGTCACTACTCCAATGAGTGTCCTAGGAAGACTGCCGCCAATGCCCCTGTAAATGCCCCAGCTCAGCAGCAACGTCGTGTTCAACCAGGAAGAAGATTTGCCCCAGGGAACCCGCACAACCGCAACGGTCGTCTCTTCGACATGAACGCAGAAGAAGCTTAGGAAGCGCCAGATGTAGTGTTGGGTATGTTTTCTGTCAACTCAGTTTTAGCAAGAGTATTTTTGATTCTGGAGCATCGCATTCATTTGTCACCGAAGAATTTCTATGCACTAGTAAGATTCGCCCAACCAACCTGAAGCATGTCATGATAGTTCAAATCCCCGGTTCAACAACAAAAGCTAGAAAAATTTGCAAAGTTGTACCTATCAGAATACATGGGATAGATTTTTATGCCAACCTAATTGTACTTGGAACCAAAGGATTGGAAGTAGTACTAGGTATGGACTGTATGTCAAGGCATAAAGGACTGATAGACTGTGCTAAGAAAGCCATCACCATGACCAGTAGTTCTGGAGTAACAGTAGAGCATATCTCTAAAACCTTACCCCGTCAATTCAAGTGCAACAAGAGTGTAGCCCTGCCCACCATAGACCAAGTCAGAGTAGTCTGTGAATACCCCGACATATTCCCAGATGAACTGCTAGGTATGCCCCCGCATAGGGTATTGAGTTCATTATCGAACTAATCCCCGGAACCGGACCTATAGCCCAGAGACCCTATACCATGAACCCCGCAGAGTTAGTGGAACTGAAGAAGCAGTTGGATGCCATGTTAGCAACAGGCTTGATTCAGCCAAGCGCATCGCCATGGAGATCACCAGTGTTATTCGTCGACAAGAAAGATGGAGGCAATCGTCTATGTACAGATTACAGAAAGTTGAACGACGTCACCATCAAGAACAAGTACCCTTTGCCAAAGATAGAGGATCTATTTGATCAGTTGACTGGAGCTCAGGTATTCTCAAAGATTGATCTTAGGACTGGTTATCACCAACTTAAGATTCGTGCAACGGATATTCCGAAGACCGCCTTTACTACTCGCTATGGTTTATACGAGTATACGGTTATGTCTTTTGGATTAACCAATGCCCCTGCTTATTTCATGAATCTCATGAATAAGATCTTTATGAATTTCCTAGATAAGTTTGTAATTGTGTTTATCGACGACATCCTTATCTACTCCAAGTCGGAAGAAGAGCATGAGCAACATCTGAGAATCATCCTAGAAACCCTGAGAGAGCATCAGTTATATGCCAAGTTCAGCAAGTGTGAGTTTTGGCTGAAAGAAGTAGGATTCCTAGGACATATTGTTTCTGCCGGAGGAGTCTCTGTTGATCCCACCAAGATCAAAGATGTCGAAGAATGGGAATCCCCAACCAATCAAACCCAAGTTCGTTCATTTCTCGCATTAGAGGGATATTACCGCAAGTTCGTAGAAGGATTCTCGAGCATAGCCCGACCAATGACCCAATTGTTGAAGAAGGACAAGAAGTTTGAATGGACATACAAGTCTGAAGCCAGTTTCCAGGAGCTGAAGAAGAGATTGATATCCGCCCCAATTTTGATCATGCCAGACATCAAGAAGCCATTTGATGTGTATTGTGATGCATCCAAGATTGGCCTAGGATGTGTATTGATGCAAGAAGGCAAAGTCATCGTGTATCTGTCTCGACAATTGAAGCAACATGAGCAGAACTATCCGACCCATGATCTTGAGCTAGCAGCCGTGGTTCTAGCGTTGAAGACATGGCGTCATTATTTGATGGGTAATCGCTGTGAGATTTACTCAGATCATAAGAGCTTGAAGTATATCTTCACTCAGAAGGACCTGAATATGAGGCAAAGAAGATGGATAGAGTTAATCAAGGATTATGACCTTGACATTCACTATCACCCCGGCAAAGCCAATGTGGTAGCGGATGCTCTTAGCAGATTGCCATGTAGGCTTAACACCATGATCAAAGAGAAGCAACCAAGTTTGTACGAGGAGTTGGAGCAGTTCAGGACTGAGTTAGTTAGCAAAGGATTCCTAGCTAGCATTAAACTTCAACCCACTTTGATTAGCCAAATCAAGGAAGCCCAGAAGGGAAATGAAAGTATCGACGGAATCAAACATCGTATTGGTACAGGAAAGGTACCTAGATTCACCGAAGACGAAGAAGGAGTACTGTGGTACAAAGGACGTATCTGTGTGCCAGCAGATTCGGAGTTGAAGGAAATTATCATGAAGGAAGCTCATGATACTCTTTATTCTATCCACCCCGGAGGAACAAAGATGTATCAGGATTTGAAAGAGCAATTTTGGTGGCACAAGATGAAAAGAGAGATCGGAAGCTACATCGCCAAATGTGACATCTATCAAAGAGTCAAAGCAGAGCATCAGAGACCTGCAGGATTGTTGCAACCATTACAGATTCCGGAATGGAAATGGGATTCCATCAGAATGGACTTTATCACAGGTTTACCTACTTCTAGTAGGGGAAATGACTCAATCTGGGTCATAGTTGATCGACTGTCCAAGGTAGCCCACTTTATACCTGTCAAGACAACCTACCAGAGTGCAAAACTAGCAGAGCTGTACATTGCTAGGATTGTTAGTCTGCATGGAACCCCCAAGACCATCGTCTCAGATCGAGGAATCCAGTTTACTTCAAGATTTTGGCAGAAAGTTCAGGAAGGTTTAGGAACCAAGTTGAACTTCAGTACCGCTTATCACCCGCAAACGGATGGACAAACTGAGAGAGTCAACCAGATCCTAAAGGATATGCTTAGAGCTTGTGTGTTGGAATACGGATCAAAATGGGAAGACTGCCTGCCTTTCGCAGAATTCTCATATAACAACAGCTATCAAGCTAGTTTGCAGATGGCACCATTTGAATTCCTATACGGAAGAAAGTGTCGTACCCCTTTGAATTGGTCGCAAGTAGGAGAGAGTCAGATCTTTGGACCCGACATTCTCCGAGAAGCAGAAGAGAAAGTTCACAAAGTCTGTGAGCACCTCAAGACCGCCCAATCCAGACAGAAGAGTTATGCTGACAAAAGAAGGAGAGACCTGACTTTCAATGTCGGAGATTTCGTATATCTCAAGGTTTCACCATTGAAGGGAACTCAACGCTTTAGTCTGAAGGGAAAGTTAGCTCCCAGATATATCGGACCTTTCAAGATTCTGAACTGCCGAGGAGAAGTATCGTACCAACTGGAACTGCCTGAAGAGATGTCAGCCATCCACAATGTGTTCCATATCTCGTTACTTCGCAAATGCTTGGAAGTGCCTGAGAAGACTGAAGTTTTCAATAATATCGGTCACAGAGCTGTGGAAATCAACAATGACCTGACTTGTCAGGAAGTACCCATCCGTATCTTAGAAGAAGCCTACAGAACCACCAGGACCATGAGTATCAAGTTTCTCAAGATTCAGTGGAGCAACCATACCGAGGAGGAAGCTACTTGGGAGCGCGAAGATTACATTAGAACAGAGTTCCCAGATCTCTTTAGTTTCTAGTTTTCTTCGTAAATCTCGGGACGAGATTTTTGTTTAAGGGGGAAGGTTTGTAACATCCCAAAACTTTAATCCAAGGTTATCAAGATCAAATCATCCAAAAATAGGGTTAACAAAAACTTTTCCAAATTTAAAATGAAAGCATTCATATGTGTATGCATTTAAAATAGGAGTTGTTTGAATTGCCATGATTGATTGATCCAATGCTTTCTTAGGTGATTTAAACATCATCTACATCATTCCCAAACTTTTCCTAAAGAAAATCAAATCAAAAAGAATTAAAAAGAAGGAATGGTCATTTTGGCAAATTTAACTCTCATGCCTACTTTGGCTATTCCTAGTACTCAATTCTTAACAGAAACTGTTCTTGATCTTTGCACCCCTTGCTAGTACACATAATGAGGTACCAAGGCCCACCTTTGGATCTGCTAAAAACATTTTGTTAACTATTTTAAATGACAGTTTAAAATTAAATTGAATGCCTATGCATAGATCACCCCTATTTCAAAAACCATCTATTTCAGCTCCATTTTCAAAACCCTTGCAACCAGAGACCAGCTATCACTAGTGGAGATCACTCAAAAATTTTGAAACCAAAATTCAAAACTTTCTTTCATGCGGCCATTTCATCAAAGACTTGGCATGCATAATCTCTACTCTAATCCTAGCTCACTGTTCACTACAGGGTTTTGCCCCCAATTGATCCCCATTTAATCCCCTTGTCCCCTCTTGATCTAACCAGAGCCTAACTAGCCTCTTCCCTACCCCCTAGCTGCACTGCCATGCCATGCCCAGCACCAACTCGCCGGCCGACCGTGCACTCGCAGCAGCAGCCCTCTCCAGCCCCTCTCCTCATGTCTAGCAGCTTGCCAGTGGTCCACCTCCACCGCCCAACCAGCCCCAGGCCAGAGATAGAGAGCAGAGCGGCCAGGGACCGCCGCGCCCGGAGCCGGTCGAGCATGCCGACGCCGCCCCCAGAGCACGCCCTGTCCCCGCTCGCACAGACCATCCCTTGGCACCAGCTCGCGCCCGCCGCTCCACCTCGACCTGGAGAACACCCCAGACATCCCCGTTCGCCGCCCAAAGCCTCACAGCCACCGCTCGCCGTGGACACCGCCGCTTCGGCCGCGTAGAGCGCCACCTCGCCCAGACCGCGTGCCACCGCCCCTACAGCCGCATTCAATTCCTAGAGGACCGCCAGGGAACCGCCCATCGATCGCCACCCCCAGCCATGCCTCTACCCCGCCGTAGCCTTGTCGCCGGAGTCGCCTGCCCATCCCGCTCGGTCTCACCGTCGGGCCTATAAAAGGAGCCCTCCCCAGCCTCTTATCTCCACACCATTCCACTCCCCTCACCTCTCTGAACCTCACCCACCTCTAGCCGGAGCAAGTGGAGCCGGAGCAGCCGCGGTAGGAGGAGAAGGGCGCCGTTGATTGCGACCACCCCAAGCTCCGCCGCAACCGCGCCTCACCTCGCTGTCGTCTTCCACGTCATTTGACCACCTCGCCGACCCTGTTGGAGCCCTAGTATGCCCCCAGTAGACCCCCACCGAGCCTCTAGGGTTCGAGCTCGCCGGTGACCTGTTCGTCGTCGACGATGACCCTCAGCCGTTGATCTCGCTTCTAATCCTACGGCCCACAGCGCGCGTACCGTTTCGCGTTTTAAGTGCCGCTGACACGTGGGAACCCCCTGTCAGCTGAGCCCCGCGCCGCGGAGCACCACTGGGCCGGCCCATTCCTTTTCCCGCGCTAGCCCATCGATTCAAATCTGGATTTTTCTTTTTAGTTAAATCTAGTTTCTGTCCACTAGTTTGAAAATCAATTCAGAGAGTTTTAGAAATCCAAATTGCATGAAACCATTTTTTTGTGAAAGGTATTAAAATGATCTATCCAAGCCCGTTGGATTAAATTCAGTTAGAGTTATAGATCTCTCCTAATAAAAATAACAAAACAGAAGCTTTTTCAACTTGCAACATTTTTATAAAATCAACCAAGTTAGCTTTTGAGTTGATTCCAACTCTCAAAAATCACATTTCATCATATATATCTAAATATGTAATAATATTAAGGTTTACATGCAGTGACTTTGGATTAGTACCAAAATAATGCTATATAGGCATTTCTAGTCACTTTAAATCATTAAATAATGAACTTAAACCAAAGTAATATTGATCCAACCCTTAAATCTCATTCCCACATGTTAGAATATGTGGTGATGACATGTGTCAACATGATCCCATGTTTTAAGTGGTGAATATTAAATGTTAGTTAATTTTTCAATGAGTAGAAATTACTTTTCTAAAATAAAAAGGTTGAAACTATTGAATTAAACTTGTGATGTTTGTGATGATAATAGATCATCAAATGTGTGTTTTAGAATGCTACTTAGCCTAGTTAAGTATTGTTTGGTGATTTTCTACTCCCTATGTATTTATAGACGCTAGTACCGACCAAGCTTTCGAGGAGGAGGAGTTCTACCAAGAAGAAGAAGAAGAAGAAGAAGAAAACTTCAACCACTGCACCAACCAAGGCAAGCTATTGTTAGCAGGCTAGAATTAAGCTAGATGAATGAGCAAGGATGCTTTAGGCATGCTTTGATCACACCCCTTTTAACTATTAGTACCCCAAGTCTTACCTACAAGTTTTACTCCCCTTAGTATGCAAAGTTCCTTACTTATTTTGAAGGTAGCATAAAAAGTATAGAACTTGACCTACTTAGAAACCTTTAGATGTCATTCTATGGCATGAGATTGATCCCATCTTTCCCCTTTAGTGAACACTCTTAACTTAGTATTTTAGAGTAGATCAAAAACTTGAGTCACTTTAGATGGGAGCACTTGGTCAAAATGAATTGTGAAAACCTTGGAATGATGAGTCATTCTATTGAGATGTTTTGACATCTGTTGAGAGACACAACTGGTTTATGATGACTAAAATGATGAGGCATGAGCCTTAACCCTTTTATAAAATTGATGGTTGGATTCGGATGCGGTACCATTCCAAATTTACCGTACAACCACACTACCTGAATTGGGTAAGGCTTAGCTGGAAATTTATATGCATTAGTATTAGTTCCCTCACGGGAGAGGTTTGAGCTGAGGCTACCTCTCAATGTTGTCCACCTATGCAGTGCCCAAGATGACTGATGGTCATGGTTGGGAGGCCATGGTCATAGGAGAGGTGCTTTTACTAGGGTGTGTAAAGGGAAGGTTATGTTTGATTATCTGCATACTAAGTATGATGATTCAGGGTTATCCCTGACAGATGTATCGAATCTTGTGGTGAAAGTGTACCACCTCTGCAGAGTGTCAAACTATTCGAATAGCCGTGTCCACGGCTATGGATAGTTGGAATGGCCATACTGTTTCGTTGTCAGATGTTTTCTAAATAACTTGAAATGAATGATGAACTTTGACTTGACCACAACAGGGTTGTGTTGATGATAATAGCTTCCCAACTTAAGTGATTCTAGAACTTTACTTTATCTTTCTTTGCTTCTGAACTCAGCTTAGGTTTCAAACTTAACTTGATAGTTAAATTAGATTCAGCACTTTAACTTAGAATTATAGTACCTGTTAATAGTAGTTTGCGAGTACTTGAAGAGTACTCATGGCTTTTGTCCCTGGCTATTATCATGGCCAGACTATGACGGAGATTATCAAGATGATGGTCAGCAGGACGGCTATAATAACTAGGACTATCTGCCTTTGTCAGCATTGCCTGTGCCCCTGAAGATGGACCCCACCGCTACGCTTATCTTTTATTTCCGCTGCTTGTTGTATTAAAGACTAGATCATGAGAACCTTATTTGTGTAAAACCTTATGTATGGTTTGTAATGGATGATGTACTGTGATATCCAATCCGCTATGTCTTGCAAAAATGGTAATCCTGGGATTGTGAGGTAGGGCATAACGGGCATCTGGGATTAAAAATCCGGGTGTTGACACATGTGAACGTCGATACATGACACTTCACCTTTATGGGCCTAGGGGAATAAATTATGTATTTGGATACTAATCGTAGGGGTTGCTGGAGTGACAGAAACCTGAACCCCTGTTAGGAAACCTTTCACATGGGAGGTTAGGGTCTTAGAGTTTAAAGTTGTGGTTAGGTTTCTACCTTAATTACTTTCTTGTACTTGCGGATGCTTGCAAGGGGTATAATCACAAGTATGTATTAGTCCTAGGAAGGTCGGCACATTAGCACAGATTCACCCACACAACACTTGGCAAACTAAAGAAGATTAATCAACTATATGAAGCGAAAGCACTTGACAATATTCCCATGTGTCCTCGAGAACGTTTGGTCATCTTAAGTAATACAACCGGCTTGTCCTTTGCTAAAGAAAGGATTGGGCCACTTGCTGCATTTATTCTTATTGTCTTTTATTTACTCATACTTTATTTACCTGCATTATCAAAAACCCTAAAAATCCATTTGTTAACTATTTATAGAGAATTCCTGCTCCAAGCCATTCGCCAACACCTTCTGCTCCTCGTTGGGTTCGACACTCTTACTTATCAAAAATACTGCGATACACCCCCTATACTTGTGGGTCATCAAGACTATTTTCTGGCGCCGTTGCCGGGGAGTGAAGCGCTACTGGAGAGTGGAACTGGTAAAGGAAACTTCTACTGTGAGTATTGTTTACTTCCGTTAGTTGCTTTATTTCAATATGGACAATTCGCTGAGTTTCTTATTTCGTAATGCTACTACCACTGCTAAGGTAGTAGATGAACCACCACCTGCTGAGAATGATACTTTTAAAATACCTACAAGAATTATTTATCGTGTTATGGATAACTATTATGTTGGAGATGGAACTGTCCATCCTGGTGATCATTTGCTCTTTATACACGAATTATGCGGGTTGTTTAAGTGTGCAGGTATTACAACAGATCAAGTCAAGAAGAAGTTATTCTCATTATCACTGAAAGGAAGAGCTGAGGAATGGTATAAGCTGCTGAAGAATGGTCAAGCTCTTGAATGGGAGGAAATAGTGCCTCTCTTGTATTCAAAATTTTATCCTCCTAGTGAAATTCATAAAGATCGGAATCAAATATACAACTTTTGGCCTCTTGATGGAGAGAGTACAGCTCAAGCTTGGGGGATATTGAAGTTATTAATGCTCAAATGTCCCATTCATGAGCTCCCCAACAATATTATTATCAATAACTTTTATGCAAGGCTTTCTCTTCATGATAAGGATTTATTGGATGCTTCTTGTGCTGGATCATTTACACGCATGGAAGAAGAAGCTAAATTGGATCTTCTAGACCGTATTCAAGATAATGCTGAAGCATGGGAGAATGATAAAGGAAGGAAGTCAGGTATAAATTATGATTATGAATGCATTGAATCTTTTATGGGAACTGATGACTTTCAAAATATTAGTAATGCTTATGGTCTTGATTCTCAAGTTATTACAAATTGTTTTAAGGCTTTTCTTCTTATATTGAAATTCTGAAAAAGGGATGGAACAAGTATCATGCACCATAGAAAGATATTGTTGATTGTGTTCCTGTTAGGAGTACTGAATTTTGCGCTATTGATCACATCCTACCTGAACCTTATATCGAGAAAATGCCCTTCCCGGATAAGGTAAAGGAGCATCCTATGATAACTAGTGTAATCAATAAAAGTGCAAAGAGAACTGTAAAACCTGATGAACAAATAAACATTGAACCTGCTGTAGCAATTGTGAAAGACCTTGTTACTAAAAGTGTGGAAGATGGACACATAGTCTTCTGTGAGGATGCTTCTAATATTGTCTCACATCCTAATAGAACTAAAAAGGCTAGTGTCCCTGTGCTTTCTATTAGAATTGGTGATCATTGCTATTATGGTTTATGTGATATTGGTGCAAGTTCAAGTGTTATCCCTTATGAGCTTTACAAAGAAATTATGCATGAAATCAGTCCCTGCGAACTAGAACAGATTGATGTGGTTATTCACCTTGCTAATAGAGAGACCATCTCTCCAATTGGTATTGTACGGGGTGTAGAAGTTCTTTGTGGTAAGATTAAATATCCTGCTAATTTTCTAGTACTTGGTTCAGCTGCTAGTAAAACCTATCCTATCATTTTTGGTAGACCTTTCTTGAGTACTTGTGGAGCCAGTATTGACTGCAAAAGGGAGAGAATTTTAACTAAATTTGATGGGGAATCTTATGACTTTAATTTTTTGAAATTTACTAAAGAACCTTGTGAAAATGAAACCCATAATGAGGATTTTAGAGTTGAACAACTTGCTTCTATTTCTCTTGCTCCTAATAATGCTTTGCAGAAATTTATGGAAGACCACAAAAGTGAAATCTTCATGCAAGAAAGAAATGAGATTGACAAGATTCTCCGTCGTCAACCTAAGATGCTTAAGCATAACTTGCATGCGGAAGATTTGGGTACCATGTTGCCACCTAAAAAGGATCCGGTCTTCGATCTAAAACCTTTACCTAACAATCTTAAGTATACTTGCATTGATGATAATAAAATATATCCTGTTATTATTAGCTCTAAACTTTCAGGGAAGGAAGAGGAAAGATTATTGGAGGTATTGAAGAAACATCGAGCAGCTATGGGCTATACTCTGGATGATTTAAAAGGGATTTCTCCTACTATATGCCAGCATGCTATCAATATAGAACCAGATGCAAAGCTAGTGTTAGAGCAGCAACATCGTTTAAATCCTAAGATGAAGGAAGTGGTAAGAAACAAGGTATTGAAACTCCTTGATGCTGGTATTATTTAGCCTATTGCTGATAGTGAATGGGTTAGTCTTGTTCATTGTGTCCCTAAAAAGGGGGAATTACCATGGTTCCTAATGATAATGATGAGCTTATTCCCCAAAGAATAGTAGCAGGTTATAGGATGTGTATTGATTTCAGAAAAGTTAACAAAGTTACTAAGAAAGATCAATACCCACTTCCTTTTATTGATCAAATGTTAGAAAGGTTGTCTAAAAAGACCCATTTTTGTTTTCTTGATGGATACTCTGGCTTCTCTCAAATTGCCGTTAAACAACAAGATCAAGAAAAAACTACTTTTACATCCCTTATGGAACCTATGCTTATAGACATATGCCTTTTAGTTTATGTAATGCTCCTGCTACTATTTAAAGATGCATGTCTACTATCTTTCATGGTTTTTGTGAGGAAATTGTGGAAGTTTTCATGGATGACTTCTCCGTCTATGGAACTTCTTTTGATAATTGTCTACACAACCTTGATAAAGTTTTGCACAGGTGTGAAGAAACTAATCTTGTTCTTAATTGGGAGAAATGCCACTTCATGGTGAATGAAGGGATTGTCCTTGGACATAAGATTTCTGAAAGAGGCATAGAAGTTTATAGAGCTAAAGTTGAGGCAATTGAGAAAATGCCATGTCCAAGAGACGTCAAAGGTATTCGTAGTATCCTTGGTCATGTTGGTTTCTATAGAAGGTTTATTGAAGATTTCTCTATGATATCAAAACCCCTCACCAATCTTCTTCAAAAGGATGTACCCTTTGTCTTTGATGACAATTGTAATGAAGCTTTTGAAACTCTAAAGAAGGCTTTAACTACTGCTCCTATCGTTGAACCACCTGATTGGAGCTTACCCTTTGAAATAATGTGTGACGCTAGTGATTTTGCTGTAGGTGCTGTCCTTGGGCAACGAATAGATAAAAAGTTAAATGTTATCCATTATGCTAGTAAGACTCTTGACGCTGCTCAAAGGAATTATGCTACTACTGAAAAAGAATTCTTAGCCTTGTCTTTGCTTGTGATAAGTTTAGACCTTATATTGTTGACTCAAGAGTTACCATTCATACTGATCATGCTGCTATTAAGTACCTTATGACAAAGAAAGATGCTAAGCCTAGGCTTATTAGATGGGTGCTTCTCTTACAAGAGTTTGACCTACATATTGTAGATAGTAAAGGTGCTGAAAATCCTGTAGTTGATAATTTATCTCGATTGGAAAACATCTCTTTTGATCCTATGCCTGTTAATGATAGTTTCCCAAATGAATAGTTGGTTGCAGTAGGGGTAAGCTCGTGAGGGAACCCTTGGTATGCTGATTATGCTAACTTTATTGTCTCCAAGTATTTGCCTCCAACTTTTACAGCTCAGCAAAGGAGGAAGTTCTTTTACGATTTGAGGCATTATTTTTGGGATGACCCACATTTATATAAAGAAGGAGTAGATGGTATTATGCGAAGATGTGTTCCAGAATATGAACAAAAGGAGATATTGTGGAAATGTCATGGTAGTGCCTATGGAGGACATCACGCGGGAGATAGAACCGCACAGAAGGTACTACAATCAGGTTTTTACTGGCCTACCCTTTTTAAAGATGCAAGAAAATTTGTCTTATCATGTGATGAGTGCCAGCGAGTAGGTAACATTTCTAGACGCAATGGGATGCCTAGGAATTACTCTCTAGTTATTGAACCATTTGACTGTTGGGGATTCGATTTTATGGGTCCTTTTCCCCCTTCAAAGGGTTATACCCATATTCTTGTTGTTGTTTACTATGTTACTAAGTGGGTAGAAGCCATACCTACAAAAAGTGCTGATGGGGAGACCTCTTTAAAAATGCTTAAGGATATTATCATTCCTAGGTTTAGAGTGCCTAGGTATCTTATGACTGATGGAGGTTCTCACTTTATTCATGGTGGTTTTAGGAAGACCCTTGCTAAATATGATGTTAATCATAGAATTGCTTTAGCTTATCATCCCCAAACTAGTGGACAAGTAGAGTTATCAAATAGAGAAATTAAATCCATCTTGCAAAAGATTGTTAATAGATCTATAAAAAATTGGGCTAAAAAGTTGAACAATGATTTATGGGCTTATGGGACTGCCTATAAAAATCCTATGGGAATGTCTCCTTACAAAATGGTTTATGGGAAAGCTTGCCACCTTCCCTTAGAATTAGAACACAAAGCTTATTGGGCAGTGAAAGAACTTAATAGAGACTGTAAACTAGCTGGTGAGAAAAGATTATTTGACTTAAGTTCGTTGGATGAATGGAGAAGTGAAGCATATGAGAATGCTAGACTCTTTAAGGAAAAAGTTAAAATATGGCACGACAAGAGAATTCTTAAGAGGGAGTTCCATGTTGGTGAGAAGGTTCTATTGTATAGGTCTCGTCTCAGATTTTTTGCAGGAAAACTACTTTCAAAATGGGAAGAACCTTTTGTTATTGAAGAAGTATATCGTTCAGGTGCAATAAAAATTTCTTCTTTAAAAGATAACACTACACAAGTGGTGAATGGTCAGCGAATCAAGCACTATATTGCGGGAGATTCATATAATGAAGATATTGATGCTATTCAAGTAGTAACTCAGGAAAAAATTATCAAAGACCAAATTCAGAGACCAGCAGAGTTTGTTTTTGAATAGGTAACAGTTCTGGTAAGAAAAGTTCCGTGAAAATTCTATCCAATTATATTTTTGCAGTTTTTATCCAACAAGGAAAGCTACGAAGCAAAAGAGGGACGGAAACGCTTCTAGGGTGGCTCACACCAACCCCTAGCACGGGCCCCCTGGCCGCGCCAGCAGGGTGTGGCCGCCCCGGACTCCATCTCTGACCCGTTGATGGCTCGTGATTGATGTAGAGCTCGTTGGGAACCCCAAGAGGAAGGTATGATGAGCACAGCAACAAGTTTCCCTTAGTTATGAAACCAAGGTTTAATCGAATTAGTAGGAGCAAGGAAACACCCCAAAGGTGTTGCTAGCTGAGCCTTGGCAGGGCGCACTACTGGTGCTAGTAGCAACATGGAGACCTGCACAACACAACCACAGAACTTTGCCCCCAACTTGCGATGAGGTTGTCAATCTCACCGGTTTTGCTGAAAACGAAGGATTAAACGTATCGAATGGAAGGAAGTAAAAGTTTGCAGAAAGTAAACACAAAACAATAAACAGTTTGTAGATTGTATGTAAAAGAAAGGACCGGGATCCATAGTTCACTAGAGGTGGCTCTCCTTAAGATAGATAACATGCTGGGTGAACAAATTACAGCGGGGCAATTGACAAACATCGAGAAAGCAACACATGCATATACTAACCATCTTGACTCCTTTGGAACTTGATTGGGAATTACAACATTATACATAGACCACCATCCAACTGCATCTATGACTAATAATCCACCTTCAGGTTATCATCCGAACCCTCTCTAGTATTAAGTTGCAAGCAATAGATTATTGCTTTACGAATTGCGTGTAAAGTAAACAATACGATTGTTCCATGAACAAAGGATTGTTGTTTTCTCCCTAGTAGCAACAACACATCTAGTACCTTAGAGATTTCTGTCACTTCCCCAGATTACCAGAGGCATGAACCCACTATCGAGCATAAATACTAACTCTTGGAGTTGCTAGCATCTACTTGGCCAAGATACCTACTAACAACGGAAAGCATGCAAGATCACAAATAACAAAGACATGATAGAATCAATAATCAATCTGAAATAGGATCTCAATATCCATTGGATCCCCGCAAACACAACATGCAGAATTACAAATAGATGATCTTGATCATGAACGGAGCTCACAAGATCTAAACATGAAAGCACAAAGGAGGAGAACCAACCATCTAGCTACTACATGGATCCGTAGTCCAAGGATGAAATACTCATGCATCACACCGGAGGTTTGCATGATGATGAAGAAGGCCTCCAGGGTGAATTCCCCTCTCCGGCAGGGTGCCGAGAAGAGCTTCAGATCCCTCCTGATCTAGGGATGGAGATGACGGAGGCTACAGACTCTTTCGTGGATTTTTGATCGGGTACTTAGGGTTTTCATCCCAAGGGCATCTTATAAGAGGAAGGAGAGGCCGAGCGGGTGCTGGGGTCGGCCAGACCACCCCCTGGCGCAGGCCAGGCCTGGCCGCGCGGCTAGGTGGTGTGGCCGACCCCCAGCCCTTCTCCGTCTCGTATTCTGGCATCTGATGACTTCCGGAAAAATAGGCACTTTGTTGTCCTGTCCAATTCCAAGAATTTTCATTTTCTGACTTTCCTAGAACCAAAAACAGCAAAAAACAGGCAGCTGGTACTATGGCTCTTGTTAATAGGTTAGTCCAAGAAATCATATGAAAAGTACTCCAAAGTGTGGACAAAACACAAGAAAGTGGATAAAACCAAGCATGGAACATCAAAAAAATTAGATACATTTGCAATGTATCAACATCCCTAAGCTTAACTCCTGCTCGTCCTCGAGTAGGTAAGTGATAAAAAGAAAGAATAATTTTTGAGGTGACATGCACCATCAAAGACTTGATCGAAGTATTTGTAAAACATTCAAAGCTAGGATCATAGTACTTCAATCATAACATGAAAGACAAAGTTCTAGCAATAAGACAAAGAAACTATGATGCAACATGAAAAGGCACAAACAAAACATTCATGAATAACAATGCTTTGCAAGACGTTTGTTTGTTTCACATAAAGAAAACATAGCATAATAGCATTCAGCTTGTCCCTCATAGAGTAGCAAATATAAATGCATAGGACACCTTCATAGTTCATAAGAGTGACTAGATACAAATAGTTTAAAACAAGCAATATCAAGGTATGCATCAATCAACTAGTCATGGGACAATGCACATAGAACTAAGAATGGCCACTATGCTCTCAAAGTAGGTGCATAAAGGTAGAAGGTGGAGACTCAATATAATGGTGGAAGAAAGGCCTTCACAAAAGGAAGTAGGGATTCCAGTCTCATAAAGAGCTTCCAAAAATTATGGTACTTATAGATTTCAGCTCTCATTGCCCCTATCATAAGCATCTTGAAGTGATTAAGGTTAAAGTGAACAAACTATGGTGTACATGCTTGACGAAGTATAAGTCAGAAATCTCATGTCCCTTGTATACGAGGGCCACTCCTCATGCTACTCAAGTTTAGTCACCGGTAAGTTCTTGTCATCGTAAGTACATGTGTATCATAGAGAACCGCCAACGGGGTACCCCTATACCGATGATACAGAAGAATCCCCATATCAAAATAACAAGGCAAGCAGACAACGAGCATCTCAGCAATCTTCTTATTTACCATGGGAATATGGTGCTTTTTCTCTCTTTCCTCTTTTCATATCTCCATTTTTTTCTCTTTCTCTTTTTCTCAATATAGGACTCTTTTTTTATAAGAAGAATGCTTCATAGACAGCTCATTATGGTTACGCTGCAGGTTTCCACCATGTCAGCATGGATTAGACCAGCGGCCCAGGCGTTTCTCTAACACATATACATAACTCCATGGACTTACAAGCTCCCCTTTCATTTCACACCGACGACATCCATATACAAAAGAGCATGATATCAACTAGGTACAAGTACCAAGTGCAATGTTGAAAGCGTTCCCCATGAAAGCATGGTTCTGCTAATTCCCAACAAATAAGTGCAGGCATATACAACATAGACGACACAATGGTTCAAGTTTATTAAGGGCAAGAAAAGTAAAGTGTGCCATCAAGTTCGTAAGAGCTTTAATCACTAGTTTTCTCATAACAAGTTTAATTTGGAAGGTAAACAAAAGCATGAATATACTTGGAATAGCATAAGATAGTAGGTAGGTATGGTGGACTCTTTGGAATAACTTGGTTTAGGGAGTTGGATGCATGAGTGGAACTCATACTTGGTTGTGGAGGCTAGCAAAAGACTAGGAGCGACAAACTAAGAGAGCAATAATGGCCATAATCATGCAGAGCGACAAAACATCAATGATCAAAGCATAAAGTGATACTACAATTTTAAAACTAAAGGATCATAAAGGCTTATGGTGACTTGAGATAGTCATAACATGATGTGACCATGCGCCAAGTCAACCCAAATAAAGCATCAAAGGAGAATACCACTATACTATGCTTTAATATGCTAAAACAACGCATGATTCATCCAAGGCACATTAAGCAATCTCAATTGTTTATAACAAGTCATGCTACAGCAAAGAATACTAAGCATAAAGCCAAAACAATATCAAGAATGGCATGACAAAGCATAGGCCACAGTCAAAAACAAGCTCTTTTTACCACATAAGCATGAACTTTCCTACTCTTTTCCAAACCAAACCAAACTATTTGAAAAGCAATGTATGAAAGAGGGGTTCCAACCAATTTATTCAGAAAACGAAAAATCAAAACAAAAACGAAAAAAAGACGCTCCAAGAAAAACACAACTGTGCATGAAACAATAAAAATGAAGCGTTTGGAAGAAACCTGGTATTTTTATTGATGAAGAAGGGGATGCCTTGGGCATCCCCAAGCTTTGATGCTTGTACTTCTTGGATATTTCTTGGGGTGATACGTGTGGCATCCCCAAGCTTGAGCTTTAGTCCATCCTTCATCTCATTACTCATTCCTTCCATACACCTGAAATTTTTCCTTCATACAAAACTTCACACAATCTTTATTAGCAACATTAGTGCACACAAGATAAATAAGTCTTAAGGTTCAGTTCTAACACCAAATAAACTTCCATTAAAACACTAGCTACTGTAGCACTTCCCTCAAAAAGCTCAATTCCCCAAAAGAACTCAAAAAGGAGCCAACAAGAAGCAAATGTAGAAAATGGCAGAAATCTGTCAAAACAGACCAGCAGGTAAAGACGAATTTTTTCGAAGACCTTCTGTTGCTCAAATCAAAAAGTGTTGAACTAACGAACGTTAGATAATAACCTGGCGTAGAAGCACAAAAATTCACTCCTCAAAAAGATGTTCAGAGATTTTACACGAATTTTTACGGTGAAGCATAGAAGTTTGTTTCGGGACAGCAACTTTCCCAATCCTTACTTCTCTCTCATTAGAGGTTACTCTTGGCACAAAAAAGCAAATAAAAAGGATAAGGAGAGTTTATTACTGAAGTAATAACTTCCAATACTCATCTAAAACTTTTGGGTTATCTCCCAATAAGTACTTTTCTTTAACGCCTTTAAGTTAGGCATAAGAAGCAAGAAAGAATCAAGTGTTCTCAAATGAAGAAACATTAAGACCAAATTTCTTGCCCTTACCTCTCTTACTTTTATTCTTAACCTTGGGGAAAATATGATTGTTTGGTGGAGAAGAAAGGTGCATGGTCCCCTTTCCCACATCTATTATTGCTCCAAGGAGTTCTAATAGGGACCTTCCAAGTGTAATTTGTCCTTTTCCTGCACATTCAATAACAAGATAATCAGTAGAAATCATTTTCCCAAGGATCTTTGTAAACACTCCTTCAGCTATTCCAATAGGTAATATGGTAGCATTATTATCAAGAGATATTTATTTTCCTCCTTCAGTAAGCCCCAAATATTCAAAGATTCATAAATATCTTTGGGCATAAGACAAAATTTAGACATGATATCACAGTGGGCTTGAAAAGTTTCAGTGTTTATCTCAATCTTTACTGTAGGGAGCCACTTTGATGGTTCAGAATTTATTGGAACATAATTGTGATGCTCCCTAAGCATATTATAGCAATCTTTTAAGCTAGTAGTGCTAGTCTCAAGAGTGTTCAATCTAGCAAATATTCTTGCGAAAGAAATATCAGTTTGGCTAGGCAAGTTGTAAGTGAGGATCAATTTCTTTATAGCATTAGTAGCATCATCCTCATTACATTGGAGGAAATCTCCTCCCACAACAACATCTAAAGCATATCTATAGCAAAGAGCAATTCCAAGGTAAAAACTGCTAAGGAACAAGCTTTGAGTCATTTTAGGCTCAGTTTTCTCATGTAGATCAGAGATTCTAGACCAAGCTTCCTTGAAGCTCTCCTCAATTCCTTGTTTAAAAGTGAAAATCATTTCTTCAGGTGACATAGTGATAGGAGCAATGCTAGACGTAATAGCAACTCAAGATAGGAACTATTTTTTGTGTGTTTTCAAATAAGAAAGCAAACTTGTGAAACTATTTTTTTTGTGTTTTTGATAAAGAAACAAGCAAACAAAACAAAAATAAACTGAGCAAAACAAAAATAACAAAGTAAAGAGATTGGTTATGAGGGACTCCCCTTGTGAAGATGTCCTTGAATCCCTGGCAATGGCGCCAGAAAAATGCTTGATGGCTCGTGATTGATGTAGAGCTCGTTGGGAACCCCAAGAGGAAGGTATGATGAGCACAGCAGCAAGTTTCCCTCAGTTATGAAACCAAGGTTTAATCGAACCAGTAGGAGAAAAGAAACACCCCAAAGGTGTTGCTAGCTGAGCCTTGGCAGGGCGCACTACCGGTGCTAGTAGCAACGTGGAGACCTGCACAACACAACCACAAAACTTTGCCCCCAACATGGAGACCTGCACAACACAACCACAGAACTTTGCCCCCAACTTGCTAAAAACAAAGGATTAAACGTATCGAATGGAAGGAAGTAAAAGTTTGCAGAAAGTAAACACAAAACAGTAAACAGTTTGTAGATTGTATGTAAAAGAAAGGATCGGGATCCATAGTTCACTAGAGGTGTCTCTCCTTAAGATAGATAACATGCTGGGTGAACAAATTACAGCGGGGCAATTGACAAACATCGAGAAAGCAACACATGCATATACTAACCATCTTGACTCCTTTGGAACTTGATTGGGAATTACAACATTATACATAGACCACCATCCAACTGCATCTATGACTAATAATCCACCTTCAGGTTATCATCCGAACCCCCTCTAGTATTAAGTTGCAAGCAATAGATTATTGCTTTACGAATTGCGTGTAAAGTAAACAATACGATTGTTCCATGAACAAAGGATTGTTGTTTTCTCCCTAGTAGCAACAACACATCTAGTACCTTAGAGATTTCTGTCACTTCCCCAGATTACCAGAGGCATGAACCCACTATCGAGCATAAATACTAACTCTTGGAGTTGCTAGCATCTACTTGGCCAAGACACCTACTAACAACGGAAAGCATGCAAGATCACAAATAACAAAGACATGATAGAATCAATAATCAATCTGAAATAGCATCTCAATATCCATTGGATCCCCGCAAACACAACATGCAGAATTACAAATAGATGATCTTGATCATGAACGGAGCTCACAAGATCTAAACATGAAAGCACAAAGGAGGAGAACCAACCATCTAGCTACTACATGGATCTGTAGTCCAAGGATGAAATACTCATGCATCACACCGGAGGTTTGCATGATGATGAAGAAGGCCTCCAGGGTGAATTCCCCTCTCCGGCAGGGTGCCGAGAAGAGCTTCAGATCCCTCCTGATCTAGGGATGGAGATGACGGCGGCTACAGACTCTTTCGTGGATTTTTGATCGGGTACTTAGGGTTTTCATCCCGAGGGCATCTTATAAGAGGAAGGAGAGGCCGAGCGGGTGCTGGGGTCGGCCAGACCACCCCCTGGCGCAGGCCAGGCCTGGCCGCGTGGCCAGGTGGTGTGGCCGGCCCCCAGCCCTTCTCCGTCTCGTATTCTGGCATCTGATGACTTCCGGAAAAATAGGAACTTTGGCTTTTGTCTCGTCCAATTCCAAGAATATTCATTTTCTGACTTTCCTGGAACCAAAAACAGTAGAAAATAGGCAGCTGGCACTGTGGCTCTTGTTAATAGGTTAGTCCAAGAAATCATATGAAAATTACTCCAAAGTGTGGACAAAACACAAGAAAGTGGGTAAAACCAAGCATGGAACATCAAAAATTATAGATACATTTGCAATGTATCACCCGTTTTCTCCCAGTACCTTCCTTTTGTTGTAAAACTTCATAATATATAATCCCCCGGATCCCCAGAGGTTCATATATTGTGTTCTTGTCGTGTTTTCATTTTGATCTTTTTCTGACAGGTAGAGTCCTAGATTTGGAGCCATAATGTCTTCCTCTGGATCAGCCAAGGAAGATTTCTCAGCGGATATCATCAACCCATACATGCGAGAGTTGAAGATTCATCCCAAGGAGTTGTTGCTTAAAGATGGGGAGGTACGGATAAAAGAGGTTCAAGTCCCCAAAAGTGAAGGAAGTCTAGAGGACAGGATGGAAGCACTGGAGCAAGAAGTCTTTAGGTAGAAGAAGATGGTGGAACGCGAAGTGGATATCATCCATAAGATTTGTTCTGAACTCATCGCCGAGCACCAAAAGGAGACTGCTGATCTTAAGGATGAAATTCTCTCACTCCACCAAACAACCAACCAACTGCAAGCACAGCTCTACGACGTTCAAAATCAAAACTGTGAGTACGAGGTTAGGTTTAAAGACATAAGTGTTGCTGCAAGTTTCAGGATGCTGGAGACCACGATGTCTTTTGTTTATGGGGATCCCTTACCTTGGAAGTCAGATGATGACGAGAGAATACCACCACCACCGAAGAAGTATTTCATCACCAGGTTTTGGCATCCCCTTGGTTTGTTCCAAGCTTGGGGGAGTGCCGCGGTATCACATCACTATCTTCTATCTTTTTACCTTTTTAGTAGAGTCATATCATGAATAGAGAAGTTATCATGTAGGATGGTTTGCATTATGGAAGTGTCCCCCCTCTCGTTAGATATCTATGTATCCCTTGGTGTGAGTTGCCGTTATGGAATATTAATGAGAAGTTCTATCATTTACTCTTTTGCATATCTTATTTTTAGTTTTCAATTCATGGTTATATGATTGATCTTGTCATTAGTATTGGTATCACTTTGGGATCATTGAGTTAATTTAGTTGGTTTTGGCAAACCTGGCTCGGTCAGTAGCAACACTATTTTGAGAATTGAATGAAAAAGATAAAAGTACTCTTAAAGAAACATAATTTCATCATCTTTCTTTCTTGATTTGCTCATAAGTTTAGTATTCTATAGTTAAGATCTTTTGTGCTTGCAAGGAAGATTGCATGTTTGTTTTTATCACTTGTATGCTTGTTTGTTTCCTTCAACTCTTATGCTTGCTACCCAGCCTTGCTAGCCAAAAACCTGCACTGAGAGGGAATGCTTCTCGTGCATCCAATCCTTAAACCAAAACCTATGCATTTGTGTCCACCATACCTACCTATTAGCATTATTACTATTCCAAGTAAATTCATGTTTTTATCTACCTTCCAAATTAAACTTGTTATGTGAAAATTAGTGATTAAATCTCTCACGAACTTGATGGCACACTTTACTTTCTTGCATTTAATAAACTTGAACCATTGTGCCCATCTATGTTGCGTATATGCTTGCGCTTTGTAAGTTGTGAATTAGCAGAACCATGTTGTCATGGGGAACACTTTCAACATTGCACTGGTACTTTGTACCTAGTTGATATCATGCTCTTTTGTCTATGGATGTCGTCGGTGTGAAATGAAAGGGGAGCTTGTAAGTCCATGGAGTTATGTATATGTGTTAGAGAAATGCCTGGTCCGCCGGTCTAATCCATGCCTAATCATGGTGGAAACCTATAGCGTTACCATAATGAGCATCTATGAAGCATTCTTCTTATAAAAAAAGAGATAGAGATTGAGAAAAAGAGAAAAATAAAAAAGATGAGAAAAGAGGAAAGAGAGAAAACGCACCATATTCCCATGGTAAATAATAAGATTGTTGAGATGCCCATTGTCTGCTTGCCTTGTCATTTTGATATGGGGGTTCTTCTGTATCATTGGGCAAGGGGTACCCCGTTGGAAGTTCTCTATGATACACATGTACTTACTATGACAAGAACTTACCGGTGACTAAACTTGAGTAGCATGAGGAGCGGCCCTCGTATTCAAGGGACATGAGATTTTCAACTTATAACTTTTCAAGCATATCCTCATATTTGATCACTTTAACCTTAATCACCTAAAGATGCCTATGATAGGGGCAATGAGAGTTGAAAGCTAAATAAGTACCATAATTTTTGGAAGCTCTTTATGAAACTTGAAATCCCTGCTTCCCTCTGCGAAGGGCCTATCTTTTACTTTTAATTGAGTCAGTAAACCTATTCCCTTCTACCTCAACAAGTATTTTGAGTTGTTGTGTTTAATTCATTCATATGATGACTTATTCAATCATGTTCCTTGTTTTGCACATTGCTCTTATCTTAGTGTCTACTACTCTAAAAGCTATCATTGAAAACCAGTTATTTGTGAACTCCTGCAAATTGTCAACTATTCTTCGACCAAGAGCTAAGTTTGCCCTTACCAATTATGATTTACTTTATGTATCTTTATTGTGCTTCCTTTACTTATTGCAAGTTAAGTTATATAATAGTGAGTTGTCTTCTATTATGATTTATGTATTGATGAATGTGATGCTTCTTGTACGTATTCTTTTATTGACTCTTCACTCCATAAACCTGAGGTCATGTTTATTGAGCCCAGTTTTTGCTTCGGGACAAGCGAAGTCTAAGCTTGGGGGAGTTGATACATCCATTTTGCATCACTATTCTATATCATAATTTACTGTTATTCATTGATATATTTCATTTTAAGAGGTGATACGTATGTTATCTGTTTTTACATGGTTGATGACTTTTGGAGCATGGACCGCTGCAGTCAGGATTCTGATGGAAAAGGTGTTGTTTGGAGGCAAAATTCGCGAAGATCAGAAAATCCGGGAAAATACATGGAAAATTCTATTTTTCCAGAAGACGAAGAATGCCAGAAGGGGAAGTGGAGATGGGCCACAGGGGGCCCACACCACCCCCTGGCGCGGGCCACCCCTGACCGCACCACCAGGTGGTGTGGCCATCCTGGCCCACTCCAGGCTCTCCCCTCTGGCGTATATTATCCTCCCGAAACCCTAAGACTCGGGGGGAGACCATAGAAAGATTCCGCCGCCTCTGCAGGGCGGAAAACACCAAGAGAGAAAGATCTCTCTGGCAGACAGAATTCTGCCGGGGGAATTCGTTCCCGGAGAGGGGAGATCGTCGCCATCAACACCACCATCAATCTGGACTTCATCGGGATCATCATCATCATCACCACCATCATCATCACCAGCATCATCATCACCACTTCATACCGCTATAACAATTGGGTTGAATCTTGCATAGTTCTTAGGGGAAACTTTCCCGGTATTGATTACTCCTTGTAGTTGATGCTATTGAGTGAACCATTGAATTATCGTTTATGTTCAGATTGTTACATATCATTATTTCATCTCTGATCATGATCCATATGATGTCTTGTGAGTAGTTCATTTTGTTCTTGAGGACATGGGAGAAGTCATGTTGTTAGTAGTGGAATTGTGTTGAGAAAGATTCAATGGTTATTTCTTCTAGTGGTGTCATGTGAACATCGACTACATGACACTTCACCTTTATGGGCCTAGGGGAATGCATTGTGTATTTGGATACTAATCGTAGGGGTTGCCAGAGTGACAGAAACCTGAACCCCCGTTAGGAAACCATTGCACAAGGGATGTCAGGGTCTTAGAGTTTAAAGCCGTGGTTAGGTTTCTACCTTAATTACTTTCTTGTACTTGCGGATGCTTGCAAGGGGTATAATCACAAGTATGTATTAGTCCTACGAAGGTCGGTACATTAGCACGGGTTCACCCACACAACACTTAGCAAACTAAAGAAGATTAATCAACTATATGAAGCGAAAGCACTTGACGATATTCCCGTGTGTCCTCGAGAACGTTTGGTCATCTTAAGTAATACAACCGGCTTGTCCTTTGCTAAAGAAAGGATTGGGCCACTTGCTGCATTTATTCTTATTGTCTTTTATTTACTTGTACTTTATTTTGGTGTATTATCAAAAACCCCTAAAAATCCGTTTGTTAAGTATTTACAGAGAATTTCCACTCCAAGACATTCGCCAACACCTTCTGCTCCTTGTTGGGTTGGACACTCTTACTTATCGAAAATACTGCGATACACCCCTTATACTTGTGGGTCCTTCAGATCGACAGCTTGGTCTTCTCGCCGTTCTTCAGATCTCCCAAGAACAATTTCTTGATGTGTCGCCGATGTTTGTTGTTATCTGCGATGGAGCTAGCGGCCAGGGAGAGGTGGATCTTCTGGAGCAAGGATATTAGTACGGAGGTGGTGGATTTGTCGTTCTTCTATAACCTCGTCGATGGGAGGCGGCGGATCTTGGTCTAAGACAGCATGGGGACGTCCCCCGGTCGACGTGCCATAGCGACATGTGCCTCGCTGCATGCAGCAATCCTGTTCATCGACTCATAAAGCCTCGTTGGAGATGGTGCGGTTTTGGATCTTGCAATGGTGGAGGTTCGGCGTCTCTCCTGGCGCCCGCCTTGGCGGCGCTGGTGTTGGGCGGCGATCGCTGGCTATGGTGGTTGCTGGAAATTCTAGAGATCGTCTTGTTTTTGATTTCTTAGGATTTTATCTGCAAATTCAGGATAATCAGTTTATCCCGGTCTGTCTTTTAGTTTCCACATATGTTGCGTCATGTAACTTGATTTTCTATTAATGAAATACGTGTGTTGCTCTAAAAAAAGTTCTTATCATTGTAAGTACATGTGTATCATAGAGAACCGCCAACGGGGTACCCCTTGCCCCATGATATAGGAGCTATCCCATATCAAAATGACAAGGCAACAGACAATGAGCATCTCAGCGATCTTTTTATTTGCTATTTGCATAGGTTTTTATTGAGGATGCTTCACAGATTGCTCACTATGGTTATGCTGCAAGTTTCTACCATGATTAGGCATGGCTTAGGCTAGCCACCAGGCGTTTCTCTAACACATATACAAACTCTATGAGCTTACAAGCTCCCCTTTTATTTCACACCGTTGGGATACATAAGCAAAAGAACATGATATCAACTAAATAATGTGCAATGTTGAAAGCGTTCCCCATGGTAACATGGTTCTGCTAATTCACAACTTATAAAGAGCAAGCATATACGCAACATAGATGGGTATAATGGTTCAAGTTTATTAAGTGCAAGAAAGTAAAGTGTGCCATCAAGTTTGTGAGAGCTTTAATCACTAATTTTCACATAACAAGTTTAATTCGGAAGATAGATAAAAACATGAATATACTTGAAATAGCAATCATACTAATAGGTAGGTATGGTGGACTCTTTGGAATAACTTGGTTTTATTTGGAGTTGGATGCACGAGTGGAACTCATACTTGGTACATGTGGAGGCTAGCAAAAGACTGGGAGCGACCAACTAAGTGAGAAATAATGGCTATAATCATGCAAAGCGACAAAACATTATTAATTAAAGCATAAAGTGATATTACAAGTCAAAAACTAAATGATCATAGAGGCTATGGTGACTGGTATAGTCTTAACATGGTGTGAGCATGCGCCAAGTCAACCCAAATAAAGCATCAAAGGAGAATGCCACAATATTATGCTTTTGTATGCTAAAACAACGCATGATTCTTTCAAGGCACATTAAGCAATCTCAATTGTTTGGAACAAGTCATGCTACAGCAATAATCACTAAGCATAAAGTCAAAGCAATATCAAACATAACATGATAGAGTCTAGGCCACAGTCAAAACAAGAATCCTTTTGTACCACTTATAAGCATGAACTTTCCTACTCTTTCCAATCCAAATCAACTTATTTGAAACTATGTATGAATGCGGGGGTCCAACCAATTTATTTAAGCAAACTAAGCAAAATAAAACTAAAAACAAAATGAAGACGCTTCAAGAACAACACAATTATGCATGAAACAATAAAAATGAAGTGTTTGAAAGAAAACCTGAGATATTTATTGATGAAGAAGGGGATGCCTTGGGCATCCCCAAGCTTTGACGCTTGTAATTCTTGAATATTTCTTGGGGTGACACGGGTGGCATACCCAAGCTTGAGCTTTTGTCCATACTTCATCTCATCACATTATTCTTTCCTACACTTTAAAATTTCCTTCATACAAAACTTTACACAATCTTCATTAGCAACATTACTGTATTCAAGATAATAAGTCTTTAGGTTCAGTTTCAACACAAGCAAAACTTCCATTAAAACACAAGCTACTGTAGCAATTCCTTCTAAAATCTCAAGTGATCAAAGAGAACTCAAAGAGAAAGAGATTAAGAGGCAAATGCAAGCAATGGCAGGAATCTGTCAAAACAGACCAGCAGGTAAAAAACGATTTTTTCGAAGACCTTCTATTGCTCAAATCAAAACGTGTTAAAATATCGAAAGTTAGATAACAACCTGGGGCAGAAGCATGAAAAATTACAGCTCAATCCGACATACAGAGATTTTTCACGAATTTTTACAGTGGAACACAAAAAATCTGTTTCGGGACAGCAACTTTCCCAAGTATTACTTCTCTCTCATTAGAGGCTATTCTTGGCACAAAAACCACACAAAAAGGATAAGGAGAGGTTATTACTGAGTCAATAACTTCCAAGACTCAATAAAAGAAAAACTTACTGAATAAAAATTTGGGTTATCTCCCAATAAGTGCTTTTCTTTAACGCCTTTGAGCTAGGCATAAGAAGCAAGATTCAAGTATTCTCAAATGAAGAAGCATTAAGACCAAATTTCTTGCCCCTACCTTTCTTACCTTTATTCTTATCTTTGGGGAACGTATGATTGTTTGGTAGAGAAGCAAAATGCATGATGCCTTTTTCCACATCTATTATTGCTCCAAGGAGTTTAGTAGGGATCTTCCAAGTGTAATTTGTCCTTTTCGTACACATTCAATAACAAGATAATCAGTAGACACCACTTTCCCTAGGATCTTTGTAAACACTCCTTCAGCTATTCCAATGGGTAATATTGTGGCATTATTAGTAAGAGATATTTCTTCTCCTCCTTTAGAAAGTCCCCAAAGATTTAAAGATTCATAGACATCTTTAGGCATAAGACAGAATTCAGACATGATATCACAATGAGCATAAAAAGTTTCATTATTTATAACAACTTTTACTGTCGGAAGCCATTTTGAAGATTCAGAATTTATTGGAACATATTCATGATGCTCTCTAAGCATGTTATAGCATTCTTTTAAACTAGCTGTGTTGGTCTCAAGAGTGTTGAATCTAGCAATAATGTTTGTAATGGGGAATCAGATTTGCTAGGCAAGTCATATGTTGTAACCAACTTTTTTATGGCATTAAAAGCTTCACCCTCATTGCACTAGAGGAAATATCCTCCTACTACAGCATCCAAAGCATATCTATAGCCAAGAGCAAGTCCAAAGTAGAAACTACTAAGAAACAAGCTTAGTTTCATTTTAGGTTCGGTTTTTTCATGTAAATCAGAAATTCTAGACCAAGCTTCATTGAAACTCTCTTCAATTCCTTGTTTGAAAGTAAAAATCATTTCCTTAGGCGACATAGTGATTGGAGCAATGCTAGACATAATAGCAACTTGAGATAGAAACTAATTTTTTGTGTGTTCTTTATATAGGAAGCAAACCGGTACAACTATTTTTGTGTTTTTGATAAAAGAAACAAGCAAACAAAGTAGAAATAAACTAAGCAAAACAAAAAACAAAGTAAAGAGATTGGTTGTGAGGGACTCCTCTTGTGAAGATGTCCTTGACTCCCCGGCAACGGCGCCAGAAAAAGGCTTGATGGCTCAAGATATCTCGAGCTCGTTGGGAACCCCAAGAGGAAGGTATGATGAGAACAGCAGCAAGTTTCCCTCAGTTATGAAACCAAGGTTATCGAACTAGTAGGAGCAAGGAAACAACTCCAAGGTGTTGTTACCAACGTGGAGACCTACACAACACAACCACAGAACTTTGTCCCCAACTTACAGTGATGTTGTCAATCTCACCAGTTTTGCTGAAAACAAAGGAATAACCGTATTGTGTGGAAGATAGTAATTGCTTGCAGAAAGTAAACAGTAAATAGTAGATGGTATATCAATGGTAAGAGAATGGACCGGGGTCCATAGTTCACTAGAGGTGATTCTCCTTAAGATAAATAACATGTTGAGTGAACAAATTACAGCGGGGCAATTGACAGACTCGAGAAAGCATACCATGCATATACTAATCATCTTGACTCCTATGATATTTGATTGGGCATTACAACATTATACATAGACCGTAATCCAACTGCATCTATGACTAATAATCCACCTTCAGGTTATCATCCGATCCCCCTCCAGTATTAAGTTGCAAGCAACAGATAATTGCATTAAGCAAAGTGTGTAAAGTAAACAATACGATTATCCAATGGACAAAGGATTGTTGTTTTCTCCCTAGTAGCAACAACACATCTAGTACCTTAGAGATTCCTGTCATTTCCCCAGATTACTAGAGGCATGAAGCCACTATCGAGCATAAATACTCCCTCTTGGAGTTGCTAGCATCTACTTGGCCAAGATAACTACTAACAACGGAAAGCATGCAAGATCACAAATAACATATACATGATAGAATCAATAATCAATCTGAAATAGCATCTCAATATCCATCGGATCCCTGCAAACACAACATGTAAGATTACAAATAGATGATCTTGATCATGAATGGAGCTCACAAGATCTAAACATGATAGCACAAAGGAGGAGAACCAACCATCTAGCTACTACATGGACCTGTAGTCCAGGGATGAACTACTCACGCATCACACCAGAGGCAGTCATGGTGATGAAGAAGGCCTCCAAGGTGATCTCTCCCCTCCGGCAGGGTGCGGGAAGAGCTTCGGATCCCCCCCCCCGATCTGGGGATCACGATGACGGTGGCTACAGACTCTTCCGTAGATTTCGGTTTGGGTATTTGATCGGGTACTTAGGGTTTTTGTCCCGAGAGGCTTTTATAGGCGGAAGGGCAAGTTCGGTGGAGGCTCGAGGGGCCCACACCAGGTGGTGGCGCGCCTAGGGATGGTCGCGCCACCCTAGGGTGTGGCCGCCCGGTGGCCCCTCTTCGGCTCCCCTCCGGACTCCGTGTTGCTTCGGGTAAAATATTGTCTTTGGCTTTTGTCCGGTTGTTGGGGGGATACCCTCGGGTAGGGTCACACCGGGGTATAGAGGTCGAGTTAGCCGAGGTACGGCAAGGTCAAAGCATATGCTGGCCGAGTCACCTCAAGGCAGGCCGACTTACGGAGTAACCCGGACCAGAGGATGTCCACCTAACTGTGTCCCGGCCGACGTATGTCGTATGCCGGCAGGCTTTTTGTAACTTGTATGCAGGTACCCACGAGGACGGATTAACCAGGCATGATCCGGGTTATATCAGGCTTGCAAGAGAAGGAAGGTATCTCGCTGGTCAAAAGGTGGTCACTGTATGCTGGAACGTGAGCGAAGCGGATAGAGGGAAGGACCACCGAGGCGTGGCTGACAAGGGTGACGCAGCCTGTGTCGGATGACGCTGGCGCCGCAGAGGCTTACGTAGCCTCTACATGGCTTATGGTGGCAAAAGGTGACCCGGTCGGCTTGCTATTTTAGGAGAGACATATTCCCAGGAATATGCCTCCATGTATGCCCTAGCTAGTAGCCTGGCCTCCCCTTTATAAGGAGCGCCAGGACCTCAGTAGAAGGGGATCGCGAGTTGTTTTACCCTGCAGGTGAGTAGTTGGTAGTGGTGAGAGTAAGAGAGATCCTTCTTCCTCCTCTCCCCAATACAGCTCAAGGAGCATCTGTAAACTCATATAGCTTGGAGAATACAAAGCATCTGTGTGTGGAATCACCACACTATCCCTCCCTGGATTCCTCTAGTGCATCTTGGCCCCACCTTTAGCCTATCCATGGCATCTGCCGTGACACCACCACGATAGTTGGCGCAATTCCGAGAATATTTCTTTACTAGCTTTTCTGAAACCAAAAACAGCAGAAAACGGGCAAGTGGCACTGTGGTATCTGTTTAATAGGTTAGTTCTAGAAAATGTATAAAAATACCCCAAAGTGTGGACAAAACATAAGAAAGTAGATACTAAACAAGCATGAAACATCAAAAATTATAGATACGTTTATGACATATCAGGGACGCTTAGGGTAGATGAGATATCATAGGATAAATAGAGAAAGATAAACCGGAATAGATCCGGGTAACATCCAATGTAGATCAGAAGGGTTACGTAAGGTGTTCCAGAGTAAAGGAATATAATAATTTATGTATTTGAATGTTAATTGGAGAATTAATATTAAATATTTATTTTATTTTATTATTAAAGGTAGCCCAATGCTAATGGGCCTCACCCAAAGGGGAGGCCCAAGGGGCAAGGCACCTATGGAGAGGGGACCAGTCGGCCTAGGCTTAGTGGGCCGCCTAGGTGGGGGTCACCTAGGGCCGGCGGATGCCCCTAGGTGGCCGGCAGGTGTGGGCATTAGTCCCATACCACCTGGCCCCTGGGTGGTGCGCCCCCCTCCTACTATATATAGGGGTCTCCTCCTCCCATTTGGAATCATCCCATTCTCCCATTCTCTCTCTCTCATCCATTGAGGACTTCTCCGTAATATTGCAGAGGACCTCTTGGGTTGTGAGTTCTCTACCTTCACACTATCATCGTGTGATCATCGATCTGGCATCTACTTCTTCCGCTACTCGGCTGGATCGGAGTCTGGGAGACGTCACCTACATCGGACGTGTGACGAACTTTGGAGGCACCACACTTGAGGTGCTACTCGTCTTCATCAATATACGCCTTCCTGCGTAAGGCGTGTCTCGGTCTTCAAAGGTATGAATACTGTCTCTCTCTTCCGTTACTTATGTCTACATAGTATAGATCCTAGTATTAGTGTTCGCTTAGTTAGAATTTTTTGTTTTCTGCTACGGAACCCTATAGTGGTACCAGAGTGGGTCTATGGGTAGACATGTCGTACGAATAGAACACATAGCAATATATGGGCATTGATTCTCTAGTTGCTGCCCTCTTTTATGTTTTTTTTCATATCATGGCATTGTTTGATTAAGCGGCCCCCAACCAACCTCACGTGGTGATTCACGAGACTAGTCCACATATCAAAGTGTCTTAGGGGGGGTGTTTGTCTCTCTATGGTAGTTGATATGGCATCAACATTGGAGGGCACTGAAAAGGTAAGTAAAACAAAAATCATTGAATCCATGTTGTGGCTCCATGTTCGTAGGTGGGAGGCGGTTCTACCACGAAAGCCCTAAAGCCGCGTAAAACTTGCAATAGATAATATATAGAGGCGTCTATCTTTATTGTTGCATAGGTGCATGTGTTGAGACATGGCAATGACAAGTTTGTGAAACTTCCATTGAAGCTATTGATGGTGACCAGGATACTATAACCACGTCATAACACTTTACTTTATGAAGTATTACTTATTATGCTAGTATAATAATATATTCGAAGGTAGCATAGTAAGATAATCCCTCACAACATTCTAGTTATTGTTTTTCCCTTGTATGTGCACCACCAAGAAAGTTATTCGGTATGAGGCAGGCCGTGACGATCGGGTGTCAGACATATCTACGTTCGCATATAGTGGATGTAAGCCATGTTGCACTGCGAATACACACAAGTTAGAACTAGCGAGCCTAGCATGTGTAGACATGGCCTCAAAATACAAGAGACCGAAAGGTCGAGCATGAATCACATGGTTGATGTGATCGACATTAGTGTCCACCTTTGAAGCTACTTTGCCGGCCGTGACAATCGGGGGTGGAGTAGTGGATTGGGATCATGTGATCACTAAACGAATGTAGGGATGTTCATTTGAGTGGGAGTTCTTTTGTTTTAACTATGATAGTATAGTTTAAAACTTGAACTCATTATTATGAACATGGTCTAAACACTTTGCAAATCCATTGTAGATGTCTCGCCCAACCACCTTCAACCTTAGCACTTTCCTCGAGAAGGACAAGCTGAAAACTGATGGAACCAACTTCACCACATGGTTCCACAATCTTAGGATCCTCCTAGTACCCTACAAGTTGACCTATGCCATCGAGGCTGAGCTTCCAGCTAAGCCTGTAGATTTCGCCTCCTAGGAAGAAAAGAATGTCTGGCAGTCCAAGGCGGATGATTTCTCCCTCATCCAAAGTGGAATGCTCTATTCCATGGAGCCGGAGCTTCAAAAGCGTTTTGAGAAGATCAATGCCTTTGAGATCATTGAAGTTCTCAAGGCTGTCTTTTCTCCACAAGCTTGTGCAGAGAGGTATGATGCTTCCAAGCTCTTGTTCTCTGCCAAGATAGAAGAGCACAACAATATTAGTGAGCATGTAGTCAAAATGTTTGGCTACATTAAGCGTTTGAACACCCTGGATTGCAAAATCCCGGAGGAGCTCATGATTGATAGGGTACTGCACTCACTGCCCTAGCTATAAGAGCTTTGTGATGAACTACAACATGCAAGGGATGACTAAGACCCTTGCTGAGGTGTTCGCCATGCTCGAAACTGCTGAGGTATAAATCAAGAAGGAGCACATGGTGTTGATGGTTAATAAGACCACCAACTTTAAGAAGTCAGGGCAAAAGAGAAAAGGCAAGGGCAAGAAGCCTAAGAAGGATGGCAAGTTCTCTGCCAGCACCTCTAAGACTGCCAAGCCTGGCCCTAAGCCCAGCACTACGTGCTACTACTATAAAGGGGATGGGCACTGGAAACGCAACTGCCCCAAGTACCTTGAAGACAAGAAAGCCGATAAGATAGCCGCCAAGGACAAAGGTATATGTGATATACATGTGATTGATGTGTTCCTTACTAGCGCCAGGAGTAACACCTAGGTATTTGATACCGGTTATGTTGCTCAAATTTGTAACTCTCAGCAGGAACTGCAGAGTAATAGGCGCTTGAGGAAGGATGAGGTGATGATGCGCGTTGGCAATGGTTCGAGAGTCGAAGTGATGGTCATCAGCTCTCCACATCTACGTCTGTCGTTAGGATTATTTTTGGTTTTGAATAAATGCTACTATGTACCCGCATTGAGTATGAATATTGTGAGTGGGTCTTGCTTGTTGCAAGATCATTATTCGTTTAAATCCAGAACAAATGGTTGTTCTATTTATATGAATGATATTTTCTATGTTCATGCACATGTGTGTAATGGTTTATTCTTACTTGATCTTGATTGTGATACTCACATCCATAGTGTTGATGCTAAATGTTGTAAGAATAATGATGATAATTCCATGTTTATGTGGCATTGTCGTCTTGGTCACATTGGCGTAAAGCGCATGAAGAACCTTCATTCAGAAAGACTCCTTGGATCATTGGATTTCGAATCCCTCGGTACATGTGAGCCATCCTTATGGGCAAGATGACTAGGACACCATTCTCCAGCACAATGGAGAGAGCTGCAGACCTACTGGGAATCATACATACGGATGTATGTGGACCAATAAGCGTCTCAACACGCAATGGTTATCGTTATTTTGTTACCTTTACTAATGACTTAAGTAGATATGGATATATCTACTTGATGAAGCACAAATCTAAAACCTTTGAAAAGTTCAAGGAATTTCAAAAAGAAGTAGAGAATCAACTTAACAAGAGAATCAAGCATCTTCGATCGGATGGAGGAGGAAAATATTTGAGTTATGAGTTCAACATGCACTTGAAGGACTGTGGGATCACCCCACAGCTTACGCCAGCCGGAACACCACGGCGTAATGGTGTGTCAGAATGACGTAACCGTACTCTATTGGATAGTGTGCGGTCCATGATGTCTTTAACTGATTTTTCTATGTCGTTTTGGGGATATGCGTTAGAAACCACTGCTTTTATTTTAAACTAAGCACCGTCCAAATCCATGGAGAAAACTGATGATTGTAAGTGCACAGATTGTTTGTAGCTAGTTTCGAAATAAATTTATCGATCCCACAGGGAGCAAGAGTCTGAAGTCTAATAACTCTTTGAACTAAATACTGAAATAGTAATGCTAAATAACATTCTAAGTAACAAGATAAAATGCGAGTTTTGTGTAAAAGATATTTTTGGGTTTTCAAATAAGAGAATAATAAGTAAACTAAAGCTGTAAGTAAATGATACGTCCATTTTGCATCACTATTCTATATCATAATTCACTGTTATTCATTGATATATTTCATATTAAAAGATTATACTTATGTAATTTCATCTGTTTTTGCATGGTTGATGATTTTTGGAGCAGGGACCGTTGCAGTCAGGATTCTGATGGAAAAGGTGCTGTTTGGAGGCAAAATTCGCGAAGATCAGAAAATCCGGGAAAATATACGGAAAATCCTATTTTTCCAAAAGACGAAGGCTGCCAGAAGGAGGAGTGGAGATGGGCCACAGGGGCCCACACCACCCCCTGGCGCGGGCCAGCCTAGGCCACGCCACCAGGTGGTGTGGCCGCCCTGGCCCACCTCTAGCTCTCCCCTCTGGCGTATATAATCCTCCCGAAACCCTAATACTCGGGGAGCGACCATAGAAAGATTCCGCCGCCTTTGCGGGGCGGAAAACACCGAGAGAGAAAGATCTCTCCGGCAAACAGATTTCTGCCAGGGGAATTCCTTCCTGGAGAGGGGAGATCGTCGCCATCAACACCACCATCAAGCTGGACTTCATCGGGATCATCATCACCATCATCATCACCATCATCACCATCAGCACCCTCATCACCATCTCCATATTGCTGTAACAATTGGGTTGAATCTTGCATAGTTCTTAGGGGAAACTTTCCCGGTGTTGATTACTCTTTGTAGTTGATGCTATTGAGTGGAACCATTGAATTATTGTTTATGTTCAAATTGTTATACATCACTATTCCATCTCTGATCATAATCCATATGATGTCTTGTGAGTAGTTCGTTTTGTTCTTGAGGACGTGGGAGAAGTCATGTTGTTAGTAGTGGAGTTGTGTTGAGAAAGATTCAATAGTTTGATATTTAAGTTATAGTGTACTTCTTCTAGTGGTGGCATGTGAACATCGACTATATGACACTTCACCTATATGGGCCTAGGGGAATGCATTGTGTATTTGGCTACTAATCATAGGGGTTGCCGGAGTGACAGAAACCTGAACCCCCATTAGGAAACCATTGCACAAGGGATGTCAGGGTCTTAGAGTTTAAAGTTGTGGTTAGGTTTCTACCTTAATTACTTTCTTGTACTTAAGGATGTTTGCAAGGGGTATAATCACAAGTATGTATTAGTCCTAGGAAGGTCGGTACATTAGCACAGGTTCACCCACACAACACTTAGCAAGCTAAAGAAGATTAATCAACTATATGAAGCGAAAGCACTTGACAGTCTTCCCATGTGTCCTTGGGAACGTTTGGTCATCTTAAGTAATACAACCGGCTTGTCCTTTGCTGAATAAAGGATTGGGCCACTTGCTGCATGTATTCCTATTGTCTCTTATTTACTCGTACTTTATTTACTTGCTTTATGAAAAAACCCTAAAAATTCGTTTGCTAAGTATTTGCAGAGAATTCCTGATCCATACCACTAGCCAACACCTTCTGCTCCTCGTTGGGTTTGACACTCTTACTTATCGAAAATACTGCGATACACCCCCTATACTTGTGGGTCATCAAGACTATTTTCTGGCGCTGTTGCCGGGGAGTGAAGCGCTATTGGAGAGTGGAACTGGTAAGGAAACTTCTACTGTGAGTATTGTTTACTTCTATTAGTTGCTTTATTTTCGTTATGGATAATTCGCTGAGTTTCTTGTTTCGTAATGCTACTACCACTGCTAAGGTAGTAGATGAACCACCACCTGCTGAGAATGATGTTTTCAAAATACCTACAAGAATTATTGATCGTGTTATGGATAACTACTATGTTGGGGATGGAACTGTCCATCCCGATGATCATTTGCTCTTTATACGCGAATTATGCAGGTTGTTCAAGTGTGTAGGTATTACTATAGATCAAGTTAAGAAGAAGTTATTCTCATTATCACTAAAAGGAAGAGCTGAGGAATGGTATAAGCTGTTGAAGAATGGTCAAGCTCTTGAATGGGAGGAAATAGTACCTCTCTTTTATTCAAAGTTTTATCCTCCTAGTGAGATTCATAAAGATCGGAATCAAATATACAACTTTTGGCCTCTTGATGGAGAGAGTACAACTCAATCTTGGGGGAGATTGAAGTTACTAATGCTCAAATGTCCCATTCATGAGCTCCCCAACAATATTATTATCAATAACTTTTATGCAAGGCTTTCTCTTCATGATAAGGATTTATTGGATGCTTCTTGTGCTGGATCATTCACTCGCACGGAAGAAGAAGCTAAATGGGATCTTCTAGACCGTATTCAAGACAATGCTGAAGCATGGGAGAATGACAAAGGAAGAATGTCAGGTATAAATTATGATTATGAATGCATTGAATCTTTTATGGGAACTGATGACTTTTAAAACATTAAAAATGCCTATGGTCTAGACTCTCAAGCTATTGCAACTTATTTTAAGGCTTTTGCTTCCTACATTGAAGTGCCTAAAAAGAAGTGGAATAAGTATCATGAACCTTCTAAAGATGTTTCTAAGAGTGTTCCTGCAAGAAATTCTGAAGTTTATACTGCTAATCATGTTTTACATGAACCTTACATTGAGAAAATACCTTTCCCAGTTAAGATAAAGGAACATTCGATGATAGCTAGTATGGTTAATGAAAGTACAGATAAAGCTGTTGAACCTGATAAACAAATGGATGATGAACCTATAATAGCAAATGTGAAAGACTTTGTCACTAAATATGTAGAAGAGGGACACACTATCCTTTGTAAGGATACCTCTAATATTGTTTCACAAAGTAGTATTATAAGAACTAGTATTCCTGTGTTTTCTGTTAGAATAAGTGATCATTGTTACGATGGTCCTTGTGATAGTTATATTGTTAAGTTTATGCATGATACTGAAAGTTACTATGAGAAAGGGAAAAGTGTTCTTATGTATCTCAATAATATCAAGTTTCCTCGCTTTATGCTGAAAGTTTTTATGTTGCACTTCTTTTGCCTTCCTATGCTAGTAGCCTCTGGTTTTAACAACTTGTTCGTTTACAAAATTTCCTTGCATAGGAAGTGGGTTAGACTTAAACATGTGTATTTTTGCTTCTTAATGCTCTCTTTCACCTCAATTCATATTCCTATGTGAGCATCTTCGAAATTATCATGCCCATCTTAATGGCTATAAAGAAAGAGATTTTTGGGAGACAACCCAGTTTATTTTTGCTTTCAGTTTGTTTTTGTTTCTTTGAGTCTTGGAAGTTATTACTTCAGTAATAACCTCTCCTTATCCTTTTTGTTTGGTTTTTGTGTCAATATCAACCTCTAATGAGAGAGAAGTAAGATTTGAGGAAGTTGTTGTCCCGAAACTGATTTTTGTGCTTCACCGTAAAAATTCGTGAGAGATCTCTGTATGTCGGTTTGAGCTGTAATTTTTTGTGGTCATACCCCAAGTTGTTATTTAACTTTCTTTAGTTTTGCACTTTTTTATTTGAGCAACAAAAGATTTTAGAAAAAATGATCTTTACCTGCTGGTCTATTTTGACAGATTTTGCCACTCTTGCATTTGCTTCTTTAATCGATTTCCTTTTTGAATTCTTTTTGGGTTTTCAGAAGGAGTTGCTGCAGTAGATTTTGTTTTGATGGTTTTCAGTTGAAAGTGGACTCAAAAGGTTTTATTACTTCACTTATACTAATATTGCTAATAAGAACTGTGTAAAGTTTTGTGTGAAAGAAATTTCCAGGTTAGTGGAGAAAATGGTATAATGAGAAAGTGAAAGGTTTAATGACTCAAGCAATAAATGTATGAATATGAAGATATTGATGTTAATCAAGTGGTTACTCCGGAAGAATCTACTAAATACCAAATTCAGAGACCTGCAGAGTCTGTTTTCAAAAAGGTAACAGTTCTGGTAAGAAAAGTTCCGCGAAAGATCTGTCCAGTTATATTTTTGCAGTTTTTATCCAACAAGGAAAGCAATGAAGCGAAAGAGGGACGGAAACGGAGCCAGGGTGGCTCACACCACCCTGTGGCGCGGGCCCACCCCTGGTCGCGCCACCAGGTGGTGTGGCCACTCCGGACTCTGTCTCCGACCCGTTTTCTCCCAGTACCTTCCTTTTGTTGTAAAACTTTGTAATATATAATCCCCCAGATCCCTCAAGGTTCGTAGATCGTGTTCTCGTCGTGTTTTTGTTTCGATCTGTTTCTGACAGGTAGAGTCCTAGAGTTGGAGCCACAATGTCTTCCTCTGGGTCAGACAAGGAAGACTCCTCTATGGATATCATCAACCCCTACATAAGAGAGTTGAAGATTCATCCCAAGGAGTTGTTGCTTGAAGATGGAGAGGTACAGATAAAGGAGGTTCAAGGCCCTAAAGGTGAAGGAAGTCTGGAAGACAGGATGGAAGCACTGGAGCAAGAAGTCTTTAGGTACAAGAAGATGGCGGAGCGCAAAGTGGATATCATCCATAAGATTTGTTCCGAACTCATCGCTGAGCACCAAAAGGAGACTGCTGAGATCAAGGATGAAGTTCTCTGACTCTGCCAAACAACCAACCAACTGCAAGCACAGCTCTACGATGTTCGAAATCAAAACTGTGAGTACGAGGTTAGGTTTAAACACATAAGTGCTACTGCAAGTTTCAGGATGCAGGAGACCACGATGTCCTTTGTTGATGGGGAGCCCTTACCTTGGAAGTCGGACGATGACGAGAGGATACCACCACCACCGAAGGAGTAATTCGTCATCAGGTTTGGCATCCCCTTGGTTTGTTCCAAGCTTGGGGGAGTGCCGCGGTATCATATCACTGTCTTCTATCTTTTTACCTTTTTAGTAGAGTCATATCATGAATAGAGAAGTTATCGTGTAGGATGGTTTGCATTATGGAAGTGTCCCCTCTCTCGTTAGATATGTATCCCTTTGTGTGAGTAGCCGTTATGGAATACTAATGAGAAGTTCTATCATTTACTCTTTTGCATATCTTATATTAGTTTTCAATTAATGGTTATATGATTGATCTTGTTGTTAGTATTGGTATCACTTTGGGATCATTGAGTTAATTTAGTTGGTTTTAGCAAACCTGGCTTGGTTAGTAGCAACCCTATTTTTGAGAGTTGAATGAAAAGACAAAAGTACTCTAAAGAAATATAATTTCATCATCTTTCTTTCTTGATTTGCTCATAAGTTTAGTATTCTCTGATTAATATCTTTTGTGCTTCCAAGGAAGATTGCATGTTTTTTATCACTTATATGTTTGTTTGTCTCCTTCAACTCTTATACTTGCTACCCAGCCTTGCTAGCCAAAAACCTGTACTGAGAGGGAATTCTTCTCGTGCATCTAATCCTTAAACCAAAACCTATGCCATTTGTGTCCACCATGCCTACCTATTAGCACTATTGCTATTCCAAGTAAATTCTTGTTTTTATCTAGCTTCCAAATTAAACTTGTTATGTGAAAATTAGTGACTAAATCTCTCACGAACTTGATGGCACACTTTACTTTCTTGCACTTAATAAACTTGAACCATTGGGTCCTTCTTTGTTGCGTATATGCTTGCGCTTTATGAGTTGAAGTTAGCAGAACCATGTATCATGGGGAACGCTTTCAACACTGCACTCGTACTTTGTACCTAGTTGATATCATGATTCTTTTGCCTATGGATCCCGGCGGTGTGAAATAAAAGCGGAACTTGTAAGATCATGGAGTTTATATGTGTGTTAGAGAAACGCCTGGGCCGCTAGCCTAAGCCATGCCTAATCATGGTGGAAACTTGCAGCATAACTATAGTGAGCATTCTATGAAGCATCCTTAATAAAAACCTATGCAAATAGCAAATAAAAAGATCACTGAGATGCTCATTGTCTGCTTGCCTTGTCATTTTGATTATGGGATAGCTCCTGTATCATGTGCAAGGGGTACCCCGCTGGCAGTTCTCGATGATACACATGTATTTACAATGATAAGATCTTACTCATGACTGAAGTTGAGTAGCATGAGGTTCGGTCTTCGTAAGTAAGGGGCATGGGGCTTCAATTTATAACTAGTCAAGCATATCCTCTTAGTTGTGTCACTTTAACCTTAATCGCCTAAAGATGCCTATGATAGGGGCAGTGAGAGCTGACAGCTAGTTAGTACCATAATTTTTGGGAGCTCTTTATGAAACTTGAAATCCCTGCTTCCCTCTTCGAAGGGCCCTTCTTTTACTTTTCAATTGAGTCAGTAAACCTATTTCCCTTCTATCTCAGCAAGTATTTTGAGTTGTTGTGTTTCATTCATTCATATGATGATTTATTCAATCATGTTTCTTATTTTCCTTGTTTTGCACATTGCTCTTATCTTGGTGTTTACTACTTTGAAAGCTATCATTGAAAATCAGTTATTTGTGAACTCCAGTAAATTGTCAACTATACTTCAACCAAGGGCTAAGTTTGGCATTACCAATTATGATTCTCTCTTTGTACCTTTATTGTGTTTTCTTTACTTATTGCAAGTTAAGTTATATAATAGTGAGTTGTCTTCTATTATGATCTACGTATTGATGAATGTGATGCTTCTTGTCAGTATTATTTTATTGACTCTTCACTCCATAAACCCGAGGCCATGTTTATTGAGCTCAGTTTCGCTTGGGGACAAGCGAAGTCTAAGCTTGGGGGAGTTGATACGTCCATTTTGCATCACTATTCTATATCATAATTCACTGTTATTCATTGATATATTTCATATTAAGAGATGATACTTATGTAATTTCATCTGTTTTTGCATGGTTGATGACTTTTGGAGCATGGACCGCTGCAGTCAGGATTCTGATGGAAAAGGTGCTGTTTGGAGGCAAAATTCGCAAAGATCAGAAAATCCGGGAAAATATACGGAAAATCCGATTTTTCCCAGAAGACGAAGGCTGCCAGAAGGAGGAGTGGAGATGGGCCACAGGGGCCCACACCACCCCCTGGCGCGGGCTAGCCTAGGCCGCGCCACCAGGTGGTGTGGCTGCCCTGGCCCACCTCCAGCTCTCCCCTCTAGCGTATATAGTCCTCCCGAAACCCTAATACTCGAGGAGCGACCATAGAAAGATTCCGCCATCTCTGCGGGGCAGAAAACACCGAGAGAGAAAGATCTCTCCGGCAGACAGATTTCTGCCGGGGGAATTCCTTCCCAGAGAGGGGAGATCGTCGCCATCAACACCACCATCAAGCTGGAATTCATTGGGATCATCATCACCATCATCACCATCAGCAACCTCATCACCATCTCCATATTGCTGTAACAATTGGGTTGAATCTTGCATAGTTCTTAGGGGAAACTTTCCCGGTGTTGATTACTCTTTGTAGTTGATGCTATTGAGTGGAACCATTGAATTATTGTTTATGTTCAGATTGTTATACATCACTATTCCATCTCTGATCATGATCCATATGATGTCTTGTGAGTAGTTCGTTTTGTTCTTGAGGACATTGGAGAAGTCTTGTTATTAGTAGTGGAGTTGTGTTGAGAAAGATTCAATAGTTTGATATTTAAGTTGTGTCTACTTCTTCTAGTGGTGTCATGTGAACATCGACTACATGACACTTCACCTATATGGGCCTAGGGGAATGCATTGTGTATTTGGATACTAATCGTAGGGGTTGCCAGAGTGACAGAAACCTAAACCCCTGTTAGGCAACCATTGCACAAGGGACATCAGGGTCTTAGAGTTTAAAGTTGTGGTTAGGTTTCTACCTTAATTACTTTCTTGTACTTATGGATGTTTGCAAGGGGTATAATCACAAGTATGTATTAGTCCTAGGAAGGTCGGTACATTAGCACAGGTTCACCCACACAACACTTAGCAAGCTAAATAAGATTAATCAACTATATGAAGCGAAAGCACTTGACAGTCTTCCCATGTGTCCTCAAGAACCTTTGGTCATCTTAAGTAATACAACCGACATGTCCTTTGCTGAATAAAGGATTGGGTCACTTGCTGCATTTATTCCTATTGTCTCTTATTTACTCGTACTTTATTTACTTGCTTTATCAAAAAACCCTAAAATTCCGTTTGCTAAGTATTTGCAGAGAATTCCTGATCCATACCACTAGCCAGCACCTTCTGCTCCTCATTGGGTTTGACACTCTTACTTATCGAAAATACTGCGATACACCCCCTATACTTGTGGGTCATCAGTAAACAAGGGCATGCAAGTATGATTACAAAAGTCTGCAAGAGGATGGAAAGAGTTCTCAGGGAGTAGTGGATCCACTACTAGTAATTAGAAAGAGTGGGCAAAATTATTATAATGAATAAGACCATTTATGATATGTGTGGGATGAGCTCCATATATGGACGAATAGGAAGCAACCACTGCACACATCATCCGTCATAACCACAACAGATAGCAATCTACATCAATCAAAGTACTGCGCTATTGAGGGACTTTACCCCGTAGGATGTATCCCATGGCATGGACAATCTTCCGTGAGTTCTCCTCGGTTCCCAAGTTGATACGTAAGGAATGACAACAGCTTTATAGTCATCGTAAGTGCTCTCATCCCTCCGTCTACCAACAAGTAGTTCCCTCCATCTAGTCCTCAGTGAGGCAAATATTGAGTGGCATGCTTCACCCAACATTAAGATGAAGGAAATCTAAAACAGACACATAATGAACAATATCTTATAATAATCTTTATCTCAATTCATTCTCATACTAGGGTTTCTCCATCTCCCCAAGAACAAAGGAAACTACTCACACATGAAGGCAATCAACATCATGGATAGAATATGGATGAAGTATGATGATACAATTGAAGACAAGTGCAAAAATCCAAGATTCAATCTAGAATTACAACAAGTAACCAAAGGGGATCGATGATGGAGACGTTGTTGATAAAGATGACAATGTAGATCGATGTGTAGGCCTTCAAGATCCTAGTCCCTTCTCCTCTTGTGTGATGGTGATGGTGTAGATCTGATTGGAGGCGGCTATGGCAGTGGCACGATGGCAGGGCTCCGTCGTGGTGGAGGATATGGCTTCCTGGCTCTCTCTTGGGTCCTCCCTCCTTTATATAGGCCTTGGGGGTGCCCTAGGGTTCCCCCAATACCATCATATGACTTAGGGAAGGTTCTGGAGATTCTCTAGGGCGAAATCCCTTCGTTTGTGACCTTTTTCACAGCTATACGACGGGAACTATACAGCCAGAAAAATGCTTCCCGCCGTATAGTTGCTCGTCAAACCTTCATGTTCCGTAGTGTTTTGGCCTCCGTTTCTTCATACGAACTCTGATTTGGGTTTTCTTGGGCTCGTTGGATTCATATCGATGAGGGCTACAATATAGTGGTCTTGGATATTTATTTTGAGAAGTTGGAAAAAACACTTTTTCCAACACCCAAATGGCTAAGTCTAGTCCCTACAGCTCCTCAATACTATGCTCTCTTTGTTCCTTTTGCCTTTGTTTTATCCATAATCATCATCAACAACTACACACATGTCATAGACAAGGAAAGTGATAAAATTCTACCTAAACTACTAAATGAGCAAATCTCATATGAAAGTAAATGAGAACTAGAAGTCATGCATATAAGGCATAGCTATAGCCAGAAGAAACATGATATGAGAGATAAATGGCATTATATGGCTAAAAGAGGTGGTATTTCATAGCCATCAACTTCCCCAAGCTAGACCTTGCTTGTCCTCGAGCAGGAAGGGTCAATAATAAATTAATGGTTGTGAAATAGCCTATCATTGGAAATCAATGCCTTGCATCCTTATTTCTTCTACATGCTTGAAGAGAGAAAACATGTATTCATACAAGGCAACACAAGCTCAGTTATAAAGACCACTAAAGATTCATCAAAACTTATATGCTCCATGTCAACAGTGAATCTAACTTGCAGACAAACTTGTGATCCTCTTATTGCACCTTTTGTATAACTTTTCATATCATTATTTTTTTATGAGGCAAAACTTAGTCACAAATAGATGTCAAGCATAAATAGGAATAAAGTTTATCGATTCTACCCAATCATGTCATCTTGTTAAGGCTCTCAAGTGCAAACATCAGTTATTGAGTTTCAGAAAGTTTATATCGTAGTAACGAGATTTATGCCAAAAGGAAATGCGAGAACATGTCAACATAAGCATCGCATTAGAGTGTCTCTTTTGGTCATCCACATCAATGAATCATGGCTATCGAACACTTATTTTATATTCTTTGTCTTTCTAAAACTTCAGTTCATCAGTAATGAGATCATGCCAAAACTTAGTGTGTTTAATCAGACTGTGCAGGCTAAGAATGGATACTCGTGACCATTACCAAGGTTTCACTTTTTGGTATAATGATCTCTCATAATGGTCATAGGAGTATTCCCTCTTTTTCTTTGAACGCAGGCCCATGAGAATACCAATGCATACCCAAATATAGCATTTATGCTACATATGTTGGGCAACTCATAGCCAAACTCCAAGAGTTTCCTCTTTTTGGACTGTTCAAAGGACAGCGGAGTTGTTAGCATCCCATGTTGTGCGATAGTGGTGCAGACATGCATAAAGCAATATCATACTTTAATCAACAGGTCAAGATTTGGCATGTATCTCAATTACCGCTAAATATTAGTTTCTTCAAACAAATCCTTTCAAAGAGTACTATCAAGTCGGTCATCACATCTATGGTGTTGAGTATCTTTAAGGCTAAACTCTTAAGACAAATAAACAACACCTTATTTAGCATAGAACTCAGAACTTTGAAATATCATTTCCAATTGACAACTCCTTCCATACGCAAACTATCAAGTCTATTGTTTTGACACTATGGGGTCGAGCATAACTTATTTATTTAAGATAAAGCTATTAGTGACAACCAACAAATTTCAAAAGATCTTGATCGAATATTCATTCTTTCCAAGTATAGAGATTGTGGCAATGTTTTCTAGAGGATCACAAACAGTGTCACAAGCTTGATAAACAATTTGGCAAGATGCATACAAGCTCTAAGTCAACTCCTATGGTGCCTATCATGAGCAAGTGTATCCCCATATGAATACAGAACTAGACTCACTTAAACAAGCATTCAAAAATAGCAGGATACATGATTGCATTAAACCTTCATCGAATATGAACATTGCACAAGACTCTACACATGCAGAAGTAACCTTCCCAAGCTTAGAACTTTGCAAGAACAAAACTTGAGTATATCACCAAAAGAAAAGAGAAAATACAGTTTTTAAAAGAGAGTGTGATAAGTGGTTACCTCCCCAAACTTAGTTGAAAATAAGGGTGACACACTTTACCGTTGAGGTACAAGTAACCTCTCTTTTGATGGACAAAGAACCTTTGCTTTAACATATATTTCTTGATATAGCCTGGTGGCTGCCTTCCTTGAGAACCTGCTTAGAAACTAAGAAGAAAATATGTTTTTTGAAGGCACGGGGATTAGCTCAAAGTGATAAAAATACAAGTCCCACTAAGTCGGGTTATCAACCTAAGCACCACGCTTAAGTCAACAAACTAAGTCCAATAGTTGTACATACTCCTAGATTTTGATGAAGTGCAAGTGAGACAAAACATGAAACACAAGTGTGCAGCCCCTATGTGCTTAACTGGGAGAGGTTCGAGTTTGGAATATTTTACATACCATTAATATGTAAGCATGTTGATTTGAAGCAACCAAATAGCTCATGTAAGTTTTTGCATGGTCGGCACTACCGTACACGTCGTCACACATGGTTCAAATACATGCAAAATAACACACAAAATAAAAGACATTGTTTTGGTGTACGAACAAAGTTCGTTCAGCCAACCGACAAAAATAAAGTAAAAAAGAAAACATGAACTTCTATAGAGAATTACAGTCTAGGAGATTTCTGAGGTAGAATTTTATTGCTTACATATTCTCGGCTGCTCTAGATCATGGGACAAGCTCCCGGGCGGTGTTTCGAGTTTTTTAGAAGAAGAAAGAAGAAAATTTGGAGAAATGGTTACCTTCTAGTTGGCGTTTAAGGGGTTTTACCATCTATACGGGCGCAACTATATGGCCGGATCAAAAAGGTCCCGCCGTATAGTTGGTCATTAACTTACTGTATCCTAGAATAGAAATTTTACAAAGGTATTGATAATGATATGGCCGGAACTGTACGGCTAGAATTTTTATTCCCGCCGTATAGTTGATCGTTTAACCTTCTGTACCTAACACAGAAAATTTGTCGATGGCAAAGATAACTATACGGCCAAACTATACAGCTAGAATTTTTTATTCCCGCCATATAGTTGGTTGTTAAACCTTCAGTAGACATCAAAAAAATTCTATTTCTTCGAGAATTATTTCTTATCCTAAAACTTAGCGAAACACCTTGTTTTGACAGTAAAATAAAAACTTTAATTTTCGACCAACAACAGCATGTATAAAACAGGATTTAAGTACAACTGAGTTATGCAACACATAGTAACAATAAATTCTACCTTTTGAAAACTACAACAAGATAACTCTAATAGCAAATCATGCATAGAATAAAAATGCCAATGCAACATGAATGCATCAAGACTCAAGACACAAAACTAAGAAAGACACCTAATGACTTCCGGGTTGCCTCCCGGGAAGCGCTTTCTTATAACCAAGTAGCCATGCTTTTCTCCAATATGATTTCAATAGATAGGAGCTAGAGAATTATTTATTCTTACCTCTAAAAGAGGTTTGGAGCACTTACTATTATATCCTGGTCGAAGTCTCACCCGCTTCCGGTGCATTGGAGATAAATGTGCTATTGCTCACAAATGATGATTGATGCACCATGTGTGGTGAGCATACCTCCCTAGATAGCTTCAACAAAAGGATTAGATATTTACATGTAAAGTCAAACATTTTACCTTTGATAGCGTCATCGGGATACAATTAATAGTACTCTTCATGGGCTACACTATCACGAGGGAACACTTCATAATACTCATCTTTAGTAGCAAGGAAAAATTCAAAAGTGTCTCTATTCTCTAGTTCATCACCCTTACTATCAAGTTCATCAGTTTTAGAGTTATCAATCCACTCACAAAAAGAAGCATCATCAACAAATATTTCATCAAAGATGTGCTCTCCCAAAACTTGCTCATTAATACTACAAGGATTTATCTCTAGTTCATAATTATTAGTGTTCTCCAAATGAGTATCTAGGCATAAAGCCTTCGCATATAAATTATCTTCAGTTTCAACACAATAAGAATCATTACTAGAGACTGAGGCATCATAAACAAACTTATTACTAGTAGAATGATGTGTGTTCAACCTCACCTTTTTGGTGTTCCTCCTCGTTATCCAGTGGTTCCTGCAAAATGTTAGTTTCGGGAACTATTGTTTTACATAGCTCCTTACTCCTTATCACAAGTGCATTCCCACTAAATTGTTGTTGACAATAATTGACAATATACTCCATAATATTATGATACCTTTCTAAATTTTCATTATTGCTACTTTTCATAATAATATCAATTTTCCTAAGCAGCTCATGAGACCCTTCATAAACTATGTATTCCAAGAGTTTTACATTATTACCGTTTATGTGAGTATTGGTTGATAAAAATTCTTTAAAGAGAGGAATGCATTCATAATCATAAAGCTTGTTAGGCTTGTCATTATATTGCCTCATCCCTTCGAATAAATTTGACAAATTACCAGAACAGTAATCCACCTGCTTCCACATGTCTAGTAGTTGCATATCCTCAAGGATTAGCAATTCTTCTTCGTGTTCATCCTCTTCTTGGGAAGGAACTTCGTCCTTCTCCAATGATATTTCCTTCAAACAAGTAACTTTGTGCACTGCAGGTTTTCTCCGTGCCTTACTCCTCATAATAAGTGTATTCTCACTAAAATGTTCATGAGAATACCAAGAAATACGTTGCAGGATTTCATAAGTTGTTTTTATGAGAACACTCTCTTCACTATTAATATGTGATATAACATGTATTATTAGCTCATGGGCACCTTCAAAGATAACATACTCTAATACTTCACTAGTGGTATCACCATTATTATAAGACACTGAAGATTGATTAAAGGTATCAGAGCATTGAAAACAAAAGTAGTGCCCAAGTTTCATACATTGAGGACATATTATTGGATCGTCTATCGTATCCGAAGAAATTAACTTTTTAGCATATTCCACTATTTGGGAATACATTTCTCTTAACGTCATATTGCTCACTTGTTCTTCAAAATACTCATCCTCCTCTTCCAATAAGGATTCTTGTCCCATGTTAATAGCATCACAATATTCATAGAAAGATTCATTTTCTAGTTCCTCACCGAAGTCCCCAAAATCACTGTCTAGACACGAATCCTCCTTAGAACAATCATCATAAGTTTGGGACTTATAGAAATCATTACTAGATAATGAGATATCGTTTGCATGCATACCATTTGTGTGTGAAAAGTTATTTTCAGAAGTAGGAGATTCAAGTGGTTGATCAAGTTGCTCCTCTTCATTCTTACGAAGATAATTCGCGTATAGCTCATCAATAGTCTTACCTTCGGGCTTACCTTCCACTAGTTGAGAGGGTGCAACATCAAGTGCCACCTCTTTATTAGCAACATGTTCTGGTGGTTTAGGTGGAGGCTCTTTGAGTGGAGTTCCCTCCACATTATCTTTTGGAGCACCCTGCAAAAGGTTAGATTCTTCCATGGCAGCTTTAATCCGCCCAATAATAAATTCATTATCATGGAAGTTATCTTGGCAATAGCAGAATATAGGGTGAACTTCTTTATAGATCATATCGAGTGGTTTACTTTCTACCTGTATATGTCTTAAACGAAATAACAACTCTTTGCAACCAGTAAAAAGCACAAATTGTAATGTGTCCCCCCAACAAGGCATTTAAACTCATCTCTATTATAGTTTGCTAGTTCGGTATCAAAATTATACTTACATTGATAATTGAGGTGATCTGGAGATCCGCAACAATCACAACATAATTGATAAGAGGCACATAGTGTGGATGAATACTTGTCCACCCAAGTCAACCATTCTTTTAATATGCCTTGCCTCTTATGAATATCTCCCAAAGTCCTTCCCTTTGACTCCTCCATTATAGATTTCATCTATTGGAAGGTAGTTATCTCGGAAGACATGATTAGTAACAAATATTTTTATGGGTTTTTGGTTTGTAAACAAAAGCAAAAATACAATGCAGCAAATAAAGAAAGCTTAAAACAAAATCTAGCAAAACTAAAATAAATAAACAAAAGCTAAACGACCTACAATGTTTAGCTCCCCAGCAACGGCGCCAGAAAATAGCTTGATGACTGCAAGTGCACAGATCATTTGCAGCTAGTTTCGAAATAAAGATATCGATCCCATAGGGAGCAGGAGTCTGAAGTCTAATAACTCTTTGAACTAAATACTGAAATAGTAATGCTAAATAATGTTCTAAGTAACAAGATAAAATGCGAGTTTTGTGTAAAAGATATTTTTGGGTTTTCAAATAAGAGAACAATAAGTAAACAAAAGCTGTAAGTAAACAAGAGCATGCAAGTATGATTACGAAAGTCTGCAAGATGATGGAAAGAGTTCTTAGGTAGTAGTGGATCCACCGCTAGTAATTAGAAAGAGTGATCAAAATTATTATAATGAATAAGACCATTTATGATATGTGTGGGAGGAGCTCCATATATGGACGAATAGGCAGCAACCACTACACACATCATCCGTCATAACCACAGTAGACAGCAATCGACATCAATTGAATTACTACGCTATTAAGGGACTTTATCCCGTAGGATGTATCCCATGGCATGGACAATGTTCCGTGAGTTCTCCTTGGTTCCCAAGTTGATACGTAAGGAATGACAACAGCTTTATAGTCACCGTAAGTGCTGTCATCCCTCCGTCTACCAACAAGTAGTTCCCTCCATCTAGTCCTCAGTGAGACAAATATTGAGTGGCGCCCTTCACCCAACATCAAGATGAAGGAAATCTAACACAGACACATAATGAACAATATCACATAATAATCTTTATCTCAATTCAATCTCATACTAGGGTTTCTCCATCTCCCCAAGAACAAAGGAAACTACTCACATATGAAGGCAATCAACATCATGGATGGAATATGGATGAAGTATGATGATACAATTGAAGACAAGTGCAAATCCAAGATTCAATCTAGAATTACAACAAGTAACCAAAGGGGATCGGTGATGGAGACGTTGCTGGTGAAGATGACAATGTAGATCAATGTGGAGGCCTTCAAGATCCTAGTCCCTTCTCCTCTTGTGTGGTGGTGATGGTGTAGATCTTATTAGAGGCGGCTATGGCAGTGGCATGGCGGTAGGGATCCGCCGTGGTGGAGGATATGGCTTCTTGGCTCTCTCTTGGGTCCTCCATCCTTTATATAGGCCTTGGGGGTACCCAAGGGTTCCCCCAATATCGGCATATGACTTAGGGAAGGTTCTGGAGCTTCTCTGGAGCAAAATCTCGTCATTTGCAACCTTTTTTGCAGCTATACGGCGGGAACTATATGGCCAGAAAAATGCTTCCCGCCATATAGTTGCTCGTCAAACCTTTAGGTTCTATAGTGGTTTGGCCGCCATTTCTTCATACGAACTATGATTTGGGTGTTATCGGGCTCGGTTGATTCGAATCAACAAGGGATACTATCAGGTGGTCTTGGATATTTATTTTGAGAAGGTGGAAAAATTCACTTTTTCCAACACCCAAATGGCTAAGTCTGGTTCCTACAGCTCCTCAATATTATGCTCTCTTTGTTCCTTTTGCCTTTATTTTATCCATAATCATCATCAACACCTACACACATGTCATAGACAAGGAAAGTGATAAAATTCTACCTAAACTACTAAATGTGCAAAGGTCATATGAAAGTAAATGAGAACTAGAAGTCATGTATATAAGGCATAGCTATAGCCGGAAGAAACCTGATATGAGAGATAAATGGCACATTTTATATGGCTAAAAGAGGTGGTATTTCATAGCCATAAACAACCCCATATGAGATATGGTATGGCAAGAAGCCAGTGTTGTCATTTCTGAAAGTTTGGGGTTGTGAGGATTACGTCAAGAAACTACAGCCTGACAAACTTGAACCCAAGGCAGAAAAATGCATCTTCGTAGGATACCCAAGGGAAACAGTTGGGTATACCTTCTACAATCAAGCCGAAGGCAAAACTTTTTTCCTGAAAAAATGACACCTTTCTTGAGAAAGAGTTTCACGCTAAAGGAGTTAGTGGAAGGAAAATTGAGTTGGATGAAGTTGTTGACCCTTCTCTCCAAATTCCGAGTAGCGCAACGGAAGTTGTTCCTAAACCGCTCTCCAACTTGGAAGAAGAACCTAATGATAATGATCAAGATGACAACATCGAAACTCCTACAGTTCGCAAGTCTACAACAGTTTGTACCGTTCCTGATTGCTATAGTAGCCTTGTGATGTTTATCATACTAGATGAACAGGAAGAACCTGCAAACTATGAAGAGGCAATGGATAGTGCTGATTCTGAGAAATGGCTGGAAGCCATGAAATCCAAAATAGTATCCATGCATGAAAACCAAGTTTGGACTTTGGTAGATCTTCCGGAAGGTCGCAAGGCCTTGGAAAATAAATGGATCTTTAAGAAAAAGACAAATGTGAATGGTAATGTGACCATTCATAAAGCTCGACTTGTACCAAAGGGGTTTCGACAAATTCAAGGAGTCGACTACGATGAGACTTACTCTCCCGTAGTAATACTTAAGGCTGTCTAGATTTTACTAGCAATTGCTGCTCATTTCAACTATGAAATTTGGAAGATGGATGTCAAGACCGCATTCCTCAATGGTCACATTGATGAAGTGTTGTATATGATGCAACCAGAAGGTTTTGTTGATCCTAAGGATGTTGGAAAGGTGTGCAAACTTCAACAGTCCATTTATGGATTGAAGCAAGCATCTTGGAGTTGGAACCAATATTTTGATCAAGTGATAAGAGTTTTGGATTCATCCAAAATCAACAAGAGTTCTGTGTTTACAAGAAAGCGAGTGGGAGCTCAGTGGTTTTTCTAGTAGTATATGTGGATGACATATTGCTCATGGGAAACGATGTGGATCTTATGAAAAGCGTGAAAGCATATTTGAGTAGTCAATTTTCCATGAAGGATTTAGGTGAAGTTGCATATATATTAGGAATCAAGATCTATAGAGATAAATCAAGGCGCCTAATTGCATTAAGTCAAAGTACTTACATCGAAAAGATTTTGAAAAGGTTCAAATGGATAATATATATGCTTCAGCCATATGCTTCAGCCATAGGATAATATATACCCTTTTGGGCCTATTATGAAGAATTGCACACTGAGTTTGACTCAGTGTCCAGTAATGGATGATGATAGAGAAAAGATGTCTTACGTCACCTATGCTTCAGCCATAGGATGTATCATGTATGCAATGTTAAGTACTCGACCTGATGTGGCATTGGCTCTTAGTTTGACGAGCCGATACCAAAGTAATCTAGGACGATCACTAGACAGTTGTGAAGAATATCCTAAAGTATCTCAAAAGAACAAAGGATATGTTCCTAATCTATGGAGGAAATGATGAAGCTCTAAACGTAACAGGTTACGTGGATGCGAGCTAGAACTCAGATCATGATGACTCGAAGTCTCAGACAGGATTTGTGTTCCTAGTGAATGGTGGGGCGGTAAGCTGGAAGAGCAAGAAGCAGCCGGTGGTGGCGCAGTCTTCAATGGAGTCTGAATACATTGCTGCAGCTGATGCAACGAATGAAGCTGTTTGGCTAAGGAATTTCATCATCGAACTAGGAGTCATTCCAAATACGCAAGACCCCGTGATGATCTATTGTGACAACAAGGGAGCTATTGCAAACCCAAAGGAACCAAGGACTCATTCCACAGCCAAACACATCAAGCTTCGGTTTCACATCATCCGACAGAATGTTGACGAAGGTGAAATCAAGATTTGCAAAGTACACATGGATATGAATGTGGCAGACCCTTTAACTAAAGCTCTCCTACAATCCAAGCACGAACAACACCGAGATGCCATCGGTGTTAGGTTCCTGCCTATTGTAAACTAGACTTATTTGTACTCTAATGCAAGTGGGAGACTGAAGGAGTTATGCCCTAGAGGCAAATAATAAAGTGTATTGTTTGATATATCTCCTATATGTTCATAATACGTTTCATACTGTGCTATAACTGTGTTAATATGAAACGCTAATACACGTGTGGTATGTAAACAAACCGTGTCGCTAGTTATCTCTAGCGAACTAGTTCATTGGTCATGAGGATGATCCGGGTTTCAAGATCATGGGCATTTATGCCAATTGACAATGAGGTCATGTCATTAGCTGAATGATGTGATAGACAAACATCCGACAGTTGTATCTTAATGTGATCCAGTTACAAAACTCACCATTGATGATAAACACAGAAAACCTCGTGACATGATCCTTTGACTGAGGTAATGCAAATCACCGTTCTGGAGGAAGCTTTGATGGTATCAAGTATCATCTCGTAAAAGGGTGATCAAAAAGGTGCCACTCAGGTTTTCCAAAGGGGCGCGTAGAGGAGTACATATCAAGACCAGGATTTGTCAAATCCATGTAACGGATAGATACATGTGGCCATCTCAGTGACGTTGCATTAACAAATCTTGCAAGCATGTGACTTGGGCACTGAATGCAACGACATGGGAACGAGTAAACAAGTTCATCGGTAATGAGACCGAACTAAGGTATGGGGATATCGAGGATCAAGTCTCGGATGAATTAGGTATCAAATGACAAAGGGAACGGGAAACGACTATTTCACGGTTCGAGCGATAATATTTGTGAAACGCACGGGGGTCACATGGCCATCCAGGTCCCTCTGTTGATCATTGATGTGAGAGTAGTATCGATCATGTCCGGAGTGTTTTTGAACCGAAGTCACACTTAAGGGTGGAGACGCTTAGGGTAGATGAGGTATCGTAGGAGAAATAGAGAAAGAGAAACCAGAATAGTTCCGGGTAACATCCGATGTAGATCGGAAGGGGTCCGGAAGGTGTTCTGGGGTAAAGGAATATAATAATATATGTATTTGAATGTTAATTGGAGAATTAATATTAAAATATATTTTGTTTTATTATTAAAGGCAGCCCAATGCTAATGGGCCTCACCCGAAGGGGATGCCTAAGGGGCAAGGCACCTAGGGAGAGGGGGCCATCCGGCCTAGGATTAGTGGGCTGCCCTGGTGGGGCCCACCTAGGGACGACGGCTTCCCCTAGGTGGCCGGCGGGTGTGGGCATTAGTCCCACACCGCCATGCCCCTGGGTGGTGCGCCCCCTCCCACTATATATAGGGGTCTCCCCCTCCCCTTTGAAATCATCCCATTATCCCATTTTCTCTCTCTCTCATCCATTGAGGATCTCTCCGTAATATTGGGGAGGACCTCTTGGGTTGTGAGTTCTCCACCTTCACACTACCGTCGTCTGATCATCAATCCAGCATCTACTTCTTCCGCTGCTCGGCTGGATCGGAGTTTGGGGGACGTCACCTACACCGGACATGTGACGAACTTAGGAGGCACCACACTTGAGGTGCTGCTCGTCTTCATCAATATATGCCTTCCTATGTAAGGCGTGCCTCGGTCTTCAAAGGTATGAATATCGTCTCTCTCTTCTGTTACTTATGCCTACATAGTATAGATCCTGGTATTAGTGTTCACTTAGTTAGAATTTTGTTGTTTTCTGCTACGAAACCTTACAGAAGCCTCGCTGCCACCACTCGCTGTCACTCCGTTATCTTCTAGCTCTCTCGCGGCATCTGAAACTGGGTCGAGGACATGAGGGTTCTCCCGTCCTTCTTGTCTCGGGGAGCACTCACCCCACCGGTTGAAGAGCAGGATCCTGGCATGGGACGCGTCCACGTCACTGATTAGGTACACAAGGGAGGCCTCTAGGGGATCTCAGACGTGGTCACCTCCCCAAGGATCAACTTCATGAGTGCGGCAGCAGTCGCCTCGGGAAGAAGGCCGCACGGCAACTTGATCTTGTCCTTGCCATCTAACATGGCCCATACGCCCTTGTTATGCTCTTGGAGTGGGGCGATTTGCCGGCGGATGAACTCCCGGGCCACCATTTCACCGGTCAGGACGCGACTCACCAAGGCCTCCATGCGCCTCTCAAGGGGTGCGGGGCTCTTGCAGACGACCATCTCCAAAGTCCATCCAGAGTTTTCCACTGTGGGCGCGCAGGGACCTGGAACAACGGACTCGCCTTGCGGGTATGCACAAAGACCAAGTCCCGACAAAAATCTTCCACCTTCCCGGAAATTGACAGGGGGAGAAAATCCGCACGGTCATCGGTAGAGAAGGAGATGCAGTCGAGGCATCCCCCACCACGAAAACACGAGGGTGTAGAAGGGACTGAACAATGCCACCAACGGCGCCACTCCCACAAAAGCCTCGCACTAGTACGCGAAGATGGCAAGGAGGGTCACACTGTACAAGTGGAGATGGAGCAGCTGGATTTGATAATGTTCAAGGATAGCGAGGAAGAAGGGGGAGAACGACACACCAGCCCGGCGGCGATGAAGTGGGTGAAGACGAGGTATGCGGTAGCAGGCTGGTCGAGTTAGCCCTCTACGCCGGACCACATCCGAGTGGCTCCCTACTTGTTCGTGCCCGAAGCCGCCAGCCACCGGACTTTCTCCAAGCCCTCCTCATTGACGATCTTTGACCTAGGCAGCACGTGGTTGCTCGCCGGTGGCACGCCTATCGCGTTTGAGGCGTCCCAGGCTGTCTTAGGTGCCATGGCCAGAACTGGAGTAACGAAGATGTCATCATGCCACATTGCATTTGAGCATCGTCATCATCATGCATGTGTTTGTACAAAACTATTTTCGAAAAGCCTGGTTTTGTTTTCTAAACGCACCGTCTTTAATTCAAATTAAAACCCGGATCTCCGGATTATTTTGTTTCATCTACAAACGGTTTTCAAAAGCCCCGTTTTTAAATAATAAATATTTAAGTTGTTTTTAGGAGGCAGCCCGCCAGGCTCGAAAGCCCGGCCGGCCCCCTCCAAACCCTAGTCTAAAATACCTAGAAAAACCCACACCCAACCCAGCCGCCTACCCCATCCACCGCCACCCTGGCACCCCTCCACATCACCCCATCCACTCCCAGCCCTCCACCTCACCCCACCCAATCAATGCTCGCCACCTCCCCCGCCTGGCCCGCTTCCCTCACACCCCGCCGCCACCTGGGCGCAGCTCCCCAGCTCTCTCCCGCCCACCAGCCTCCACACCATCACCCTGGTCAACCCCCACCCTCGCTTGACCGACCAACCCACCCGCTTGGCCCACACCCTGCCGCCCATGCGAACCACCCGTCCCTGGGTCGATCCCCATCTCCCCTGGTCGCCACCCTGGCCGCCCCATCCCCAGGACCTGGCCCTGTCCCAGTCGCACTGGGCCCCACCCCGCCAGCCTGGCCACACGCCACCAACCCTCGCACCCACCACGCCATCTCTCCCCAACCTCGCGACCACGCCTCTTCCTCGACCCGCCACCGGACGAGCTCATCCTCTATCCGGGCCTCTCCTACCTCGAGTGCCTCCGCGTCGAGCACGCCGCCTCCTTCGCTCCGCATCCACGCGAGCTTGTTTTGGCGCCGGCCTCTAGCAGCTGTGGTTGCTGCTTCTCCTCATCAAGTCCAACGTGGTTGTCCTTCGGTGTTTCTGCTGCCAGATGCAAGTCCGTTTAGAATATGTTTGATGAACATATATAAGGAGAAATCCAACCAGCTTCTCCAACGTCTCCTTGTCAACGAGGCCAACCCTTGATAAGTTCACCTCCGACTGTTGTCGAGAGGGAATGCCAAGGACTCCTAGATGGAACCACAAGCACTACACCACGGATCTAGCGTCGAGACCCGAACCCGATGACCGCCAAGATCGCCACCGAAAAGACAAGCACTTCACCGCGGAACACCGAGTTCACCGTCACGGACGTCGAGTACGCCGACATGGAACCTGGGACCGACAAGTTCTCCTTCCCGGATGCAATGCCCGAGAACCCGGACGACAAGGTTGCCGACACGGAATGCCAAGTACTTCCTCTCGAACACCAAGACCGACCCGATACGAGGACCCAACAAGATCTTTGTGACGACAAGCTCGACACCGACCAGGGCAAATCCGATGCGCCCCCTGACGCCAAACCAAGTCCTTCTTCCCGGAACGCCAAGCTCCCCTTCCATTGTCCGAGACCGATCTCGTCGAACCGTTCCTCGTCGAACCCTGAGACCCTGGGACCAACCCCGGACCCCCGGAACCCAAGATGTTCCGAACCCAGATGTGTGCCCCTAAGCCCCTATTTTTATAATATGATATATACTTGTTGCATATAAATTGTCATGCTTGCAGACATGTTTATTCGTTCGGGGATACTTTGTCGATTCACCTCATAATTAAATATGGAGACCGTATGCGGGCTAATCTAGTCCTATACCGCCTCCATTTAAATTTGAGTAGCGAACCGGTGCCATGCTTTGCCTTGTTAATACAATATTTAATTTGCGGGGTAGATAAAAAACTCGAACCTATTAATTAATTGTCAGGACCCCGGTTCCGCTTAATATTGCCTAATTGCATCGCATATTTGCCATGCCATGCATCATATCATGATCATGCCGGATCTTCTGCCGTAGTATTAAATATTGCATCCAGTGTTTCTTCTAGTGTTTGCTTCTTCGCAGATTAAGCCGATGAGTTGATGCGAGTATCGACAAGTTCTCCGGATATGAACCTTCGGCAGTGTTTCCCAGGCGAGCATCTCTCCCCCTTCTACCTATTTTGCATTTATAGTCTTTATTTCCTCCTGTTGATCTATTGCTATCCATGTCTCGATGCTTTAGTGTTCCGTACCAGATATATCCCGTGCAGCCTCTATATTGCCTTGGACACCTCCTATTACCTATTGTTTGGTAGATAGTTGGCCTTGCGAGTCGTAGTTGCTTGCTCAGGTGCGATCTTGTGTTGTCGAGTACCACAGTTGTTGGAATGCTGGCAGATGTTTATGGTGGAGTTGATCATGACTTTAAATACAACTATTAAAATGCTAGATATAACTAATGCAGAGGCATTGGTGGGTAATAGATGTTATTTGGTTCTTCCACGCTCACTTGTGTACCGTAGGACCCCGAGTACTTGATACCTGTTCCTTGACTATTCGCACTATCCACATCCGGGAGGCCTTATGGACCCCCTGAGCTAGAGCTTGATTCATTTCTATTTCTTGGGGCCACAAACTAGTTTGGGGTTTTATTTACTATCCTGTACTTATGCCATGTTTTCTGCTTTATTTATGATTGTGCACGGAGCACCTGTACTGTTTTGGATGCGGAATGTTTTCGCGGTATCGACAAGCCCAGACACACTTTCGGGTTCCCAGTCGTTTACAGCCATTGACGCAAACCCTGGGTCCGTTCCGGAGCCGGCCAACTTCGTTGCGGGTAGCTTAGTAGGGTGGCCCCCTGAAATATTTTATGAATCCTGTGATCGCTTTGTCATGAATGCCTCGTTGGGTTTTGAGTTGGTTTTTCCGAGGTTGATCGAGTGTGTGTTGCTATTTGTGCACCCCTACAGGGTAAAACTTTCTGAAAGCCGTGTCCGCGGTTATGGACGACTTGGAGCACAGTATCTCGATCATAGACAAGCATAACTAAAGTAGTGTTATAAACTTGACTTAATATATGACTAGTAATCAGATTCAACTATAACGGAATGGATATTAAAAATGCCAACAACTGCTGGATCTGGGTTGTTTTGTTATATATGCCTAGTAAGAATTGCAACTCCAATGGAATGTGATAAAAGTGCCAACAATTGCTGGGTTTTGGGCTTCCTCAGGACAATTATATCTGACTAGTAAATGTTTCAACTATAACGGAATGGTGATTAAAACTGCCCACTACTTATGCCTCAGGATGACTCGTGCTATCTATATCTGACTAGTAAGTGCTTCAACTATAATCGAATGAATAAAAACTGCCAACTGTGTGAGTTCCTTGGTCCGACTTCCTCGTTTGGTCTCGAGGGGGAATACCAGGATGGGTATGAATGGTGTTAGTATCAGGTAGGATCCAAATAGGTCTTTCTTACCCCTCTCTAATAGTCGCCAGTGATACCGAGTCTCTATAGGTTGTTTAGTGCCGCTGCGTTGCCGCTTCAGTCCACCATACCTGTGTAGGCGAGGACCGCCAAATTCTAGCCTCGCCGTGTACTGGCCTCAGTACTGACGCTCCTCTTTTTCCTTTGCCCTTTGTCGGCACCCCTTTTGTTTTAGCAGGTTTGAGATCGATGTCGTTAGCAGGGTTACCCTTCCGGCTTGGCCTGGGCAGGGTTATGGACGCCATTGGTTATTCTTCAGGGCTCTTAGCCCCATTTGCATCTTGTCCGTACTCGGACGCTGTAACGTTTTCAAGGTGATTTGGATCTCTGAATTGTATATCTGTATCCTTGACTCGTTGAGTCGCTGTTGTATATATATATCTGTTTTGTGGGTCCCATCGAGGACTGTTGTGTAATGGTATTACTTCGTTTTCCACCCGCACGAAAGTGCCTGGTGGGCGTCCTTGAATCGTTTCTATGCGGATTTGGCGGAAAGGGCTAAAACTTGCATAGGGACGATTTGAGGGTGTTACAGAGTGGTATCAGAGCTCAGCAGTTGCGATACCCCACAAGTCCAGCCTGTAGGATAACCTAGCTAACGGCCGAGGTAGAGTGTCAAAACTATTTTGCAAAATCGGTTAGATAGATCTGATTAGGTCTGCTTTTACTCCTTATCCCTCTGCTGTTCTCCTCTTACCTCTGCGTGTTTTGGCTCTGTTCTCTTATCTTTTCTTCGAGTCCAGGAATTCTCGTGGTTGGGTTTCCGTCGTACCTTCAGGGTTTCGCTTCCTCCTTTGGTAACGATGCTTCTACATCCGGTCTTCGTGCTATCTGAGGAATCCTTCATCTGTTGTACTTCTCTTTGTTCCTTCTCGTGCTCTCCAGTGTTTTCCGACGCGACGACATCCTCTATGCCAGATCCGATGCAGAGTCTTCATCCCTCCTTGTTTCGAACCTCACTTGTCGAGATCTTCAGTCTAATTCCGAGGGTTGGTTGCATAATTCTCCGATTTGTGTGCAGAGTAATGGTTTGATTGCGTGATGGACTGATCACCATCTGACTACTCTTATCATTCGCTTTTGTATATTGAATCGGTGGATCCAGCAATTTTACTCCGTCCACGGAAGCTAGAGGTGGTTTTATTTGTTGATACCTCTACCTCCGCCCTTTGTTCCCGGAGTGTTCTCTCAACGATCACGGACAACGACCTCTTGTTAGTGGTGTCGCGAGGATCTACACGAAGCGAGAAGATTCAGATCGCCGACCTTCTCCCCGGTACCATGAGGCGGATATCGAGGGCGAGATCCCTTGTTAGTGGTGTCGAATTGTGGCGCCCCGCTAAAACCACTACTAGAAAATCCCTGTGTTTTGTGCATTGCATCATCATGACAGCATGCTCATGTCATCATGCCACATTGCATTTGAGCATCGTCATCATCATGCATGTGTTTGTACAAAACTATTTTCGAAAAGCCTGGTTTTGTTTTCTAAACTCCCCGTCTTTAATTCAAATTAAAACCTGGATCTCCGGATTATTTTGTTTCGTCTACAAACGGTTTTCAAAAGCCCCGTTTTTAAATAATAAATATTTAAGTTGTTTTTAGGAGGTATCCCGCCAGTCCCGAAAGCCCGACCGGCCACCTCCAAACCCTAGTCTAAAATACCCAGACAAACCCACACCCAACCCAGCCGCCTACCCCATCCGCCGCCACCCTGGCACCCCTCCACATCACCCCAGCCACTCCTAGCCCTCCACCTCACCCCACCCAATCAATGCTCGCCACCTCCCCCGTCTGGCCCGCTCCCCTCACACCCCACCGCCACCTGGGCGCAGCTCCCCAGCTCTCTCCCGCCCACCAGCCTCCATACCGTCACCCTGGTCAACCCCCACCCTCGCCTGACCGACCAACCCACCCGCTTGGCCCACACCCTGCCACCCACGTGAACCACCCGTCCCTGGGTCGATCCCCATCTCCCCTAGTCGCCACCCTGGCCACCCCATCCCTAGGACCTGGCCCTGTCCCAGTCGCACTGGGCCCCACCCCGCCAGCCTGGCCGCATGCCACCAACCCCCGCACCCACCACGCCATCTCTCCCCAACCTCCCGAACACGCCTCCCTACAACCTCCTGCCACCGCCTCCCTCTCTCCCTCATCCGCCTCTCCCCGCCGCCAGCAACTCCTCGGGCCGAGCTCGCTCGCCGCGCCGCCGTGGGTCCCCGTCTCGCCGCCCTTCCCCGCCTCCTCGCCAAAGCTCGCTAGATGCGCCGCAGGCCCCGTCTCCCTGGACTCCGCGCGCCGTCGCCACCATTTTCCTTGCCCTGCGTCTGCGCCTCCTCCGGCGTCCGCCTTCCGCCGACCCCCCTCCCCGAGCAGGCCACCTCCCTCTTTAGGCGCCGCCTCGGCCCTCCCTCCTCTTCTCCCCGCGCATGCGCCGCCGCTGGCCTCCGCCACCCGAGCCTAGCGCCGTCCTCTCTCTCGGCCGCCTCGCCCTCTGCACTGCAGGTGCTCGCCACCGCTATGTCGCCCGCCCTCGGCGCGAGCCCACTGCGCCTCTTCCTCGACCCGCCACCGGACGAGCTCATCCTCTATCCGGGCCTCTCCTACCTCGAGTGCCTCCGTGTCGAGCACGCCGCCTCCTTCGCTCTGCATCCACGCGAGCTTGTTTCGGCGCCGGCCTCTAGCAGCTGTGGTTGCTGCTTCTCCTCATCAAGTCCAACGTGGTTGTCCTCCGGTGTTTCTGCTGCCTGATGCAAGTCCGTTTAGAATATGTTTGATGAACAGATATAAGGAGAAAGCCAACCAGGTTCTCCAACGTCTCCTTGTCGACGAGGCCAACCCTTGACAAGTTCGCCTCCGACTGTTGTCGAGAGGGAATGCCAAGGACTCCTAGATGGAACTACAAGCACTACACCACGGATCTAGCGTTGAGACCCGAACCCGATGACCGCCAAGATCGCCACCGAAAAGACAAGCACTTCACCGCGGAACACCGAGTTCACCGTCACGGACGTCGAGTACGCCGACATGGAACCTAGGACCGACAAGTTCTCCTTCCCGGATGAGATGCCCGAGAACCCGGACGACAAGGTCGCCGACACGGAACGCCAAGTACTTCCTCTCGAACACCAAGACCGACCCGATATGAGGACCCGATAAGATCTTCGTGACGACAAGATCGACACCGACCAGGGCGAATCCGATGCGCCCCCTGATGCCAAACCAAGTCCTTCTTCTCGGAACGCCAAGCTCCCCTTCCATTGTCCGAGACCGATCTCGTCGAACCGTTCCTCGTCGAACCCTGAGACCCTGAGACTGACCCCGGACCCCCGGAACCCAAGATCTTCTGAACCCAGATGTGTGCCCCTAAGCCCCTATTTTTATAATATGACATATACTTGTTGCATATAAATTGTCATGCTTGCAGACATGTTTATTCGTTCGGGGATACTTTGTCGATTCACCTCATAATTAAATATGGAGACCGTATGCGGGCTAATCTAGTCCTATACCGCCTCCATTTAAATTTGAGAACCGGTGCCATGCTTTTCCTTGTTAATACAACATTTAATTTGCGGGGTAGATAAATAACTCGAACCTATTAATTAATTGTCGGGACCCCGGTTCCGCTTAATATTGCCTAATTGCATCGCATATTTGCCATGCCATGCATCATATCATGATCATGCCGGATCTTCTGCCGTAGTATTAAATATTGCATCCGGTGTTTCTTCTAGTGTTTGCTTCTTCGCGGATTAGGCCGATGAGTTGATGCGAGTATCGATAAGTTCTTCGGATATGAACCTTCGGCAGTGTTTCCCAGGCGAGCATCTCTTCCCCTTCTACCTATTTTGCATTTATAGTCTTTATTTCCTCCCGTTGATCTATTGCTATCCGTGTCTCGATGCTTTAGTGTTCCGTACCAGATATATCCCGTGCAGCCTCTATATTGCCTTGGACACCTCCTATTACCTGTTGTTTGGTAGATAGCTGGCCTTGCGATTCGTAGTTGCTTGCTCAGGTGCGATCTTGTGTTGTCGAGTACCACAGTTGTTGGAATGTTGGCAGATGTTTATGGTGGAGTTATCATGACTTTAAATACAACTATTAAAATGCTAGATATAACTAATGCAGAGGCATCAGTGGGCAATAGATGTTATTTGGTTCTTCCACGCTCACTTGTGTCCCGTAGAACCCCGAGTACTTGATACCTGTTTCTTGACTATTCGCACTATCCACATCCGGGAGGCCTTATGGACCCTCCTGAGCCAGAGCTTGATTCATTTATATTTCTTGGGGTCACAAACTAGTTTGGGGTTTTATTTACTATCCTATACTTATGCCATGTTTACTGCTTTATTTAAGATTGTGCGTGGAGCACCTGTACTGTTTTGGATGCGGAGTGTTTTCGCGGTATTGACAAGCCTAGTCACACTTTCGGGTTCCCAGTCATTTACAACCATTGACGCAAACCCTGGGTCCGTTCCGGAGCCGGCCAACTCCGTTGCGGGTAGCTTAGTGGGGTGGCCCCCTGAAATATTTTATGAATCTTGTGATCGCTTTGTCGTGAATGCCTTATTGGGTTTTGAGTTGGTTTTTCGAAGGTTGATCGAGTGTATGTTGCTATTTGTGCACCCCTGCAGGGTAAAACTTTCTGAAAACCGTGTCCACGGTTATGGACGACTTGGAGCACAGTATCTCGATCATAGACAAGCATAACTAAAGTAGTGCTATAAACTTGACTTAATATATGACTAGTAATCAGATTCAACTATAACGGAATGGATATTAAAAATTCCAACAACTGCTGGATCTGGGTTGTTTTGTTATATATGCCTAGTAAGAATTGCAACTCCAATGGAATGTGATAAAAGTGCCAACAATTGCTGGGTTTTGGGCATCCTCAGGACAATTATATCTGACTAGTAAATGTTTCAACTATAACGGAATGGTGATTAAAACTGCTCACTACTTATGCCTCAGGATGACTCGTGCTATCTATATCTGACTAGTAAGTGCTTCAACTATAATCGAATGAGTAAAAACTGCCAACTGTGTGAGTTCCTTGGTCCGACTTCCTCGTTTGGTCTCGAGGGGGAATACCAGGATGGATATGAATGGTGTTAGTATTAGGTAGGATCCGAATAGGTCTTTCTTACCCCTCTCTAATAGCCGCCAGTGATACCGAGTCTCTATAGGTTGTTTAGTGCCGCTGCGTTGCCGCTTCAGTCCACCATACCTGTGTAGGCGAGGACCGCCGAATTCTAGCCTCGCCGTGTACTGGCCTCACTACTGACACTCCTCTTTTTTCCTTTGCCCTTTGTCGGCACCCCTTTTGTTTTAGCAGGTTTGAGATCGACGTCGTTAGCAGGGTTACCCTTCCGGCTTAGCCTGGGCAGGTTTATGGACGCCATTGGTTATTCTTCAGATCTCTTAGCCCCATTTGCATCTTGTCCGTACTCGGACGCTGTAATGTTTTCAAGGTGATTTGGATCTCTGAATTGTATATCTGTATCCTTGACTCGTTGAGTCGCTGTTGTATATATATCTGTTTTGTGGGTCCCATCGAGGACTGTTGTGTAATGGTATTACTTCGTTTTCCACCCGCACGAAAGTGCCTGGTGGGCGTCCTTGAATCGTTTCTATGCGGGTTTGGAGGAAAGGGCTAAAACTTGCATAGGGCCGATTTGAGGGTGTTACAACAACCCACTGGTTGCTAGGCCTCGCCGCACATTTTCTAGCGGTCTCAAGAGGCAGACTCCTTTCAAGAGACCAAGCGGAGTGCGGAGCGCCGACTAAGGGTCGGGTCGGTTACAACGCCCCTCAAGACCGGAGCCTCGGCGAGGACACCGACACAGGCGCCAGGGCCCTCGGTGAGGCGATGACTCCCTCCGACAGGCATCTGCATCACCCTTGGCGACGGTCCACAAGGGCAAGACCGTAACCCCGCTCCATCAGGCAAGACGACAACCCAACGGGCAGTCCCACTGTTCTGCCATCTGCGTTGCCTCGGTAAAAGAAGATGCTACCTGACCGTTTCCATGCTAAAGCGGGGATGACGACACCGATGACCCCCAAAGCTCAACATTACCACTTTGGTGCAAGAGGGTAGAAGATGATGCGGCGCCGCAGAGAGGACGTCACCCGCGCCCGTTGCTTTTGCATTGGACCGGAGCGCTTTGAAGACCCTGGACCTAGTCCATGTAAAGTAGGTGCATGCACCGGCTCTCCTTAGGCGGGAATATGGTGACCCTTGCCGCCAAGAATCAGGAAGAGGCCCAGCACCACTATAAAAGGGGAGCCACCCCAACATCAGAAGGGCCGATCCTTAAGATCTGAAACCCTAGGCTTTCACTTGTCATTATACCCTCGTGAAGCACCGCGAACAATATAAAACGAGGGTAAAAAATCACCGTGTCAACTCTCTGTCGTGTGCGTGTTCCGTTGCTGCCATCGCCGTCGAGGAGGTCCAAACGCGTGTTCAGTCCCCTCACGAATCCTGATACCCTGTTTTTTCGCGGGACTTCAATCTCCGACAAAAAGTTCATAGTATTCTATCAAATTTACTGTTCCAAACAAGTCAAAACAAATTTAAATCATGAAATTTGCAAGACGGCCAATGCGAGGAAGAGTGTAAACCAAGGAAGCAACCGTGTCAACATGTTTGTGCGGAGAACCACCACCTCGAGATTCCGTACCACGGATCCGCTTATCCGCATATCCCCTCCTCTCTTCCGTGCCCGTCTCAAAGAAAGCACGCCCCCTTAACTTACAAGCGGGCCCCGATACATGAACGGTCCCACTTTCATCCAGTAACCCACGCGCGCGTTACGCTGCTTTCCCAACCCCGTCTCCTCTCACAGGAAGACGGATCAGAGGATTCCCCCAATTTTAACCCTAGAACACAACGCAGGAGAGCCAGCCGCAACCGGAACAAAATCGGATATCAACCAACCCAGCGTCCCAGCCTCTAAACCTCGATCGCCGAGGCAGAAGCTCGAGGCCCAGAAAGGAGTGCGAGAAGTTTGCGTGAAGGATTCAACCATGGCGAGCGCGGATCTGCTGCGGAGGGAGGAGGAATTCTACGAGTCCCTCTTCGATTCCGCCAAAGGTAGATGTTCTGTCTCAAATTCGCTGGATCTCGATGCTAGCTGTGTCCAAAGTTTTCCTAATGCGGTGCCTTTTTTTCCTGGAATTTCTGTATTGCTGACGCAGGCGGTTCCGGTAAGGCGCGTGGGCAGATGATTGAGAAGAAGATTGAAACCCTGGAGGACATGGCAACCCGGGTGAGGAGCCTGTCCGTCGATAATGTTACTTTGTTCGATTCTCGTTATGGCAGATAGCGCGCGAGTTATGTTTTTTCGAGGATATAAAAATATGACATGTAAATGATGCTCCCTTATGAGAAGCAATTGAATTTAACAGTAACCTGCCATATTGGTCTTGTTAGGTGAAACACTCAATTAGGAACAACAATTTGATCTTTTTACGTGACAGTATACATGTGTTTGTGGTTAGATGCAGCTATCTACGATGAAGATGAATCACGTTACCTTTTTTTATTAATACTCCACACATTGAGGGTTTGCAATGTTACACAGGTGAGTAACCGGAGGTCTCGCAGATGGTTGAATGATCGCTTGCTGATTGAGCTCGTCCCTCGGCTTCATGTTGAAGAAATCAAAGGCCTCTTTGCCCCTCCTCCATTTGGTGAGCTCTAATGCTGCTCAAATGTGTTAACACCATTTTGCGACCTGGCAATAGAATGTGCTGTTCTAAGTAAATGGTTACTGAGTGCTCCAGTTTTTTTCCATTTAAACCTACGTGAACTAACTTAGGCACTTCGGATTATGTCAGTGGTAGGAAATCGTATTTTCTCTTCACCACATGCTCATTTTAACTTTTATCAGTTATGGCATTAGCTGAACTTCTACAGATTCATCATCATCTGACTACTCTATGCCACACTGTTTCCTTTCTGTCATGTTTCCTTGAAGTGCTTACATGAAGGATCTCATTTTTAATTGTGCTGCCATTTTTAGAGGCATCAGATACATTGTTTCTATGTATGTATTCCTTACTACCTTGTTTCAAAATATAAGATGTTTTGGTAGGCTTTTTGAGCCTAATAAAATATCAAGCCTACCAAAACATCTTATATTTATGAACGGAGGTAGTATGTTGGAACATCTCCGCTGTTTGTTATACTGATGTTTTCTGCATGTAGGTGAGGAAGCACCCCTGTCAGCATTTTGCAGGACAAGTGTTGGTGAGTGGGATACCTTCAGGAGCATTGACATGGATGTTGAGGTATGTGGCGGACATGTGCTGTCTATTATTAATCTGCAAGATATTAAACCCAAATGTAGAAAGTAGAGAGCAATAGAATGTGCCTATTATACTGCCATTATATATGCATTGTTTTTTTTTTTAGATCCATGATACTTGGCAAGATCTTTATTTGTAGGTAAGATTGATGCAGCGTATGAAGCAATCATCAGAGAAACAGAAGAATCGTTTGAATGGAGACGAGTTAATTGTGCTGAATGCTTGGCGTCGTATAGATTGCCAGACAAGAGATGCTATGAAGAGAAACTTCCTACCTGAACTGCTTGAAATATATGAAGTAACCTTCTGTTTTTTGTTTTGTACTTTCTTTAAACGATGTCCATTATGCTTTTAAATTCTGTTGTCAAATGCTTGGAATATAAAATAAAATGCTAATATCTGATTCCCTGAACGTGAAATGCAAAGCGGCACATGTAGATTAGTCATGTAACCACATCTATTTGGTTTGTAGTTTCAGAGAGCACATGTAGATCAAGTGAATTATACGAACTGAAAAAAGGGTTTCTCATAATTGTTTATTGAACTATTTAGTTCTTTAATCAAGATCAACAATTCATGCACTACTTAGGAGTACTTAGTTTGACTTATTTGTTTTAGTTATAACTATATACTGTTGATGGGCTTTGTGTAGAGTAATGGATAGACTGACAACGCTTATAGCAGTTTAGCACTATTCTTTTATAAAACAAGGAACATGCTTGTCTCGATCAATTTGATCCTACATAGGAGTGATAAGGAAAAAATATACTAGGAAGTGTTTATCCTTGTGGAGTCCACCAGCTGCTCATTAGTTCTACTCTTTTTAATATTGTTGGCTTCAATTGCTGCAATTATATATGCTCTGCAGAAAGTATGTACTTGTCTATATTTGTATTATTCAATGATTACTTAAGATTGCAAACTATGTGTTTCACTTTTCCAGGAACGAGTTAGGGCCTTCATTGAAGATAGTATTGATAAAGATGTGCTTGTGCTGAATGTCCAGGACCCATTTCAGAGGTTGCTTCTTCACGGTGTGTGTGAGGTAACTATTCTATCACAAGCTGTGTTATAAGATTCATCAAATTTCCCGATGAAAAAGAAAAATCCGTCTATGGCAAGGTTCCTGGTTTTGATCACGATATCTTTATATGCAGTTCTATAATGTAACATCCATTACCACCGAAACCATAAAAGACGGGAAGCCGTGGAAGACAACAACCATCAAGAAGCGTTCCGGCACAGGTGTTGCCCCAACGATCACATTGGTTGGGTTCCTGAGAGCAAAGAAGAACGGGTCACATATGGATGTGTGAGGACCAGAAGCCCTTCCGATTCCTGGCCATACATTGGCCGTGATCATGTTGCTCAAGAAAGCAAACTTGTCTCCTTAGGTTATCTTTAGAATGTACACAAATGTAAATTACCATGTTTCAACTTACCTTTAAAAGATGGCAAGGCATGCAAGTGACGAGTCAACTTGCTCAATGAAGCACCTATTTTGCGTTCTCGTTACATCCAGGTGGCGTGGCAATGTTTTTCAACTGACTTTTGATATACCCCCTCTGTTCCAAATTAATTAACTCAACTTTGTATTGGGTCAGTTAATTTGGGACAGAGGGAGTACTGTACACCATTTGAAATGATGGGATAAGCTTGCGGTTATAGTCATATTCAGCCTAAATTGTTATGAAATTAATGATGCTTTTTTCGAGAAATTTTTCGGTGATGCTATATTTTTTTTTACCATAACGCGCTCTCAATATGATGCTTTAGCTTTGTAAAATGAATGTATGTAAAACCATTTTAGTGTATAGCTATAGTTTCACAAAAGCCAAAACATTTCATATTTTTTTTGAAACAGATGGAGTATAAAATACTGGTTGGCTTGCGTGCGCATTGAGGTGAAAGAACTTGACAAACTTTTTTTATGTGTGGGTGTGGCTAAGGCTGGTTCTAGTGATAATATCATAAGGTGTATCATACATGCCATCTTGGCAAAATAGTGATGTGACATAACAATTAATGAAGAGAAAGGTGATAGTGGTATCATAATATGATACAGTATCGTAGCACATGTAACAAGAAAACTTAATGCAAATATATCTTGTATATCAAATTGCATTGAGATTCTACAAATAATTAAATACCATGTGATTATGATACAACTAGATGATACTAAGCACTATAGATATAATATCATACGGCAGTATCATATGTATGTACTAGTAATATGATACTTTCACTATGACCAGCCTAAGGAAGCCTATAATGTAATACAAAACGCCGCGTGAATCCCAGAGTCCTACCAGAAACCTCGAGGAAATTGCTCCCCAAACAAGAAAATATTTATTACTCCAGCCGTCTGAAAATAAGTTACTACTACCTCCGTCCCAAGAAATAAGGTGTTTTTGCGTGTTTTTTGTTTGACCATGATTTACTCTAAATATATAAAGAATATTGATACAAAATTAGCATTATTAGAAAATGTATTTTAATACGAATTCAACGATACTAATTTTACATAATATAATTAAATTTTAGTTGCTCTATTTATTCGGTCAAACTTTATTTTAGGATGCGCGTGTGCCTTAGGTAGTACTTTGATTTATATCTAGAATCGTATGTGTGAGTACTTGCTCTGTGCAAATAGAATATATGAACTAAGAATTAGACAATCGTATTTACATAGAAATCTATTGAGCCTTTCCGCTTGACAAACAAAGAAAATACAACACGTGGCTTGCCACAAACAAAGAAATCTGCTACTTTGGGAGCCTCACGTGCGGTTGCTGACTAATCATGCCACAAAGGGTTGGTCTTGGACATTTGATTATGGACACGACTAGATCTCAGGGGACTGAGATTTCGCCTGCACCTGACGTCAGGTTTACACGCCCTTCTTACTTTTGTACCGACCAGTTGTCTTGTTTGTTGCGTTTTGGGATGGAAGACTATGTATCTGCTTACATACTGAGTTGTGTATTGAGGTTGAAATGGACACTTGAATTTTGAGTAATGCCTCCCTTGCTTCCATGTAGTTGAACTGCAAGCCCAAACTAAAGTGAGCAACATCATAGCCATCATCAAGGACCGTTCTTGCATGATATTTCTTTCTTAAAATACGAAGGAAAATTTCAATGTGTGTAGGAGTATCTTCAAGTACTATTGGAAATACAAAATAACCTATAAAAACATGTATTTCTCCCTCTTGTTAGTGTCTTCGTCTAGGGTGCATCTACTTTCGCTCTCACATTTGACCCGGACACACATTTTGATGGTTGACGAAAAAGAATTGGTACAAAAAAAATACAGCTGCAACCCGTTTGCACTAGAAAAAAGTTAGTTCAAACTAATGTGTAACCGGAAAAAATCTCAGCTGCAACCCACTTGGAACTGGGGAAATTCTGATGCAACTCATAGAAAGCCTCAGTTGCAACCCCCGTGTGACTGGAAAAAAATCACTTCTACCCATGTGCAACTCGGAAAAAAATTCAATTGCAACCCACTTGCAATTTCTTAGTTACAATTCACTTGCAACTGGAAAGTCCTAGTTTGTTACTTGAAAAAAATCTTAATTGCAACCCACTTGCAACTGGAAAAAACTCAGTTCCAACTCAGAAATCTCAGTTGCAACTATCGCAACTAGACAAAAGTTAGTTGCAACCCACTTGCAGCCGAAAAATCATAGTTACAATCTACTCGCAACTAGAAAAATGCGTTACAATACATCTGCAACTAGAGAAAATCTCGGTCGCAATCCACTTGCAACCAGATTTTTTTTGGTTCAACGCAATCACACGGTTCAAAAGTCGGTCGCGATCTCTCACATATAGAGAAACAAGAAAGAAGGGAAAAGAAAAAACACAAACACATGTACACATACATCATGGCTCGTTGTAACCAGCGAGAAAAACAAAACAATCAAATCAAAAAGGAAATCTGAACATCATGACTCATTGCATACATGTGTAGAAAAAAGAATGACCTAGGTCAAACAACCCACAAAACACGTCAGCCTTATAGAGAAGACTAAGTCAACATACCACAAGGCCCAATCCATCCAGCCGGGCCACAAGAAAACTGCTGAAAACAAAACAACAGCACAAACCGTGGAGCTAAATCTGATGATCCTCGACATGAATAAGATTTAACAAGTTCTCGTGTCGTATGCGACCTAGCAAATCCATTTGGTTATACACAATGGGAAGAACACCCTTGTAGTCACATATATCAACGACCACATCTTTTGTGCAAATGCTTGCCCGAGCCAGTGCAGCCAAACACCAAGGGTTATCATCAGTTCATCGCCCTCCTTAGAGCATCTTCACTGGCGCCCCTCGACCGGCCTCCGGCAACTACACCTGTAATCAGTTTGGGGACACCTGTCCAAACTGCCGTAGGTTTGAGTGTGCGCCCCACACCGGCGCCCAACGATCATAATTTCAAAAAGTTTACATATTTTAAGCACAAATAGCATGTATTTGAAGCATAATATATTTAAATAAATCTAACTTTATTACAACAAATCTAGATATAATAGTAAAATAGTTCAGACAATAAATTTAAATAATTTGGAGTAAAAAATAGATCGCTTGAGAGATCTTCATGTAGCTGTGCATGCAACTGTTTGCCACAGATTTCTTGATGCATGGCAGTGAAAGCACCAAACTCAGCAGGTACCTCATGATCGATAGTTGCAAGAGGGACCTAATGCTCAAATGTCTGATCATCAACAACAGGAGCATCTCGCTCACTCTCGATGATCATATTATGCATGATTACACATGCATTCATCATCTTTCATATTTTAGAAGTCGACTAGGTAAGATTAGGGTAGCTGATGATATGCTTGCACAACATCCTTCCTACAAGCCTCCTGACACATGGCAAACAAAGTTCTTGCATGAGTGTGAGGGTCGGGGTTTGTCTTCATGAAGATGGCCCATATAGGATAAATGCCATCGACTAGGTAGTAGCCTTTTGTGTATTCCCTACCATTGACCATGAAGTTCACCAGTGGATAATGGCCTTCAGCAAGTCTGCCATATATTGGAGATCATTGCAGCACGATGATATCCCCAAGAAAAAATGCCTTTAGGATTTTCGCAATTTATTAATTGTTATTTTCCCTCTCCCTTGAACCCTCTTTATATAAGAGAAGGGGATGGACTCCCACCTGCCAGCTAGAAAGGTGGGACAAAAGGAGGAGGGGCATGCCATGGGAGGTGGTTAGACGCGTGGGCCCCCACCCCACCCCCGCGTAGCCCATTGCCAGCCGGGCGGGTGGCTGCCCCCCACATGGTCCCTTCCCTACGGGAAGTGGCCCATTAGGGAGGTTTTGCCCTAAAAACACTTTAACTATTATTTTTAATCATTAATTCCAATAATTAATATTAAATACATATTTAATATTTCCTCGTGATCAAAAACTTCTTTCTGATCATTCCGAACTTCCTTCGAATTCTCCCGAAACCATTCCGACTTTCTCTCTTCTTTATACTAGTGACCCCGATGATTCCAAAACAATCTCCAAGCATTGTAGAACCTTTAAGTGTGTTACCCTACAGTTCAGGAACATCACAGACATGATCGAGATGCTTCTCAGATCAATGATTATTAGTGGGATCTGGATACCAATAATGACTCCAGTGCATTCCACGATGTTATTGTCGTTTGAACCATAAACGTCGAGTCCAATTCCTTTTGTTACTTCGATACATAACTCGTCTCAGATCTGATCACGGTATCAACATACCTTGTCCAATCTTGTTACTGACAAGCCTACTTAACTCATTCCCATGACATCACATCATCATGACCTAGTCATACGTTGCAGCTTCTTGGATTCAATCTTATCTAGTGGGCCCAGTGTATCTTCCCTATCACGCGGGAGAAAAAAATCATGATATTGATGCATATGCCTCAGCATATCCCTCTAGAATACCCGATAGACACCTTTATGATCACCCTGTTACGGTGTGACAGTTGATGCAGTCAAGACAGCCTTGGGTGATATTGACTAAATATGATCACACGATCTAAGGAGAAGGTCACTTCATTTCCTAATTATTACAATGATGAACTAGGTGACTTGATCGTGTCGTAATAGTTATGTTGGGTAAGCTTGCCCATCATACCATTCACTAATGATATGACTTTATTATCAATTGGCATAAATGCTCCATGATCAGGAAACTTTGATCATCAATTGCCCAATCAACTAGTTGAATAGAGGCTATTAAGGACTTGATTTGTTTACATACCACACTCGTACCAATTTTCCACTTGATACGGTTATAGCATGGTATAAAACTATTATGAACTAATTGAGATATGGTAATAAACACTATTTATTATTTTCCTCTAGGACATTTCCTTCAGTCTCCCACCTGCACTAGAGTACAAATAATCTAGTTGCATTTGTTACTAATCATAAACACAGTAATACATAGTGTGCTTTTTTACCATGCTTGCTTATGGAAAATGTTCTATCAATGATCTGTTTCTACTAGATCTGTATGTTCTTTGCAAATCGCTGATGTCACTTAATTTGCCATTAATTACATTATCAATTATTGTGTCAAAGTATATGTTTGGCGACAGAGTGAGACTTGGTTTCCCAGTGTCTACCATGACGGTTGTTCAGTAAAGTGGACTTTCACTGTAGTCATGTATACCAGAAACAAACTTTTTGAAAGTCGAACTTTCTTAGCCAAACTTATCATACTTGCCATTTTTGAAGTAGTCATCCACTTCTATATCAATGTAGACCCTAAGTTTTCTCTAAACGCCGAGGATGTGCTTAATTCTTGTTATGTGATCTATTCATGAATCACTTTAGAACCTGTTCTTCAAGCTAAGAACACAAGTCACATTTCATCGAGTATTGCAGTATGGTTGTACCTAGAAGAACCTATGATAGAAGCATAGGGATGAATATCATCTCTATTCTTCACTTTTAACCATTCTTGTATATATTGAGATTAACTCAATGTTTCACCTAATTTTCATAAGTAAGAACCTCTTTATTTGCTTGTACCATTCCGAACTTCTTTAGAATCCACTCTAGGACATTCTAAACTTTCTTTAGAATCTAAACCAGAAACATTCCTACTCTAATGTTCATTAAACACATTGATCTATCTTGATAAACTTCAATGTTTTTTTAATACTTTGTTCAACTTACTTCACATAATATTTACTATCTTAAATACCACAAATACCAATTACACCATTCGCCATATGTCATTCACATATATAGGAATGTTGTCACACTCCCACTCAAAATATGTTATCCACATATGAGAAACTAGGATACTCACTTAGCTCCCACTCAAACATGTCATCCACATATTTGTCCAAGAAACTATTTAGATCCTACTTAAAATCTTATAAGTGAGGTCAGCTTCATAATCTTGGTAACTCCAAAATTCTTTGATCATACATCAAATAAAGAATTTCCCACTATGAGACACTAGCATCCATGTGGTTTAACAAATCCTTCTTGTTGTACCAATTACAACCCTTCTTCAATCTTGTCATTGCAGAACCCACAGTTTTGACAACCAACTACCAACTATTAAACTGTAGTAATTGCTTAATGTAAATCTAGTACACTCAAGCATCACTACACATTATAGTAAATGTTTGAATTTATCAAGACATTCTTTATGACAAATAGAGCTTTATGTATTTCTCTAAAGCTTCATTTCTTTCTTGTAACTTCGCAGTTATTGAGAAATATCAACTAACTCATTACTTCGTAATCTTAAATGCAACTTTCTTTAGGATTTCATGAATTTTAGTGATTTATCATACTTAGGTCCATCATTGCTTCTTTGTAGTTCATAGGTATGTCTTGTTCCATTAACATGCTAAGTGTTTCAACAATATAATTCCACAATCGGCATAATGTATTCTTGAATCCTACTTACTTTAGTAAAAGTACTTACATGAAACGTTATGATCATCATTATTAGTTTCTCCTCTACTCGTAGAGTTTTGTTTCAGAACTGATTTCATTGTGCTACTCGACATTTGGAGGTAAGGTCAAATACCTTAGTTTTGAACTTTTACTTTCTTCCACCAGCACTTTCATCGAGTAACTCCTTCTCAAGAAAACAACATGTTTGGGCAACAACATGTTTGTCCTTTGGTTGTGGAAGATGTATTCGTAGTTGCCTAAGAATACCCTACGAAGATAATTTATCTATCACAATTTCGAATTATCAAAATCTCTAGAAACTTGAACATGCCATAACTCTTATGGTGTTGTTTCCATGGATCTGGATGATTCCCTATCACTACAAGAAAAGTTTCCTTCCGCAACGAATTGGCCCGACGGTCATCGTAGAAGGCGCGTCTTCCGCGACGAAATTCTCGGCTCAGCCGTGGCCGATGGAAAACTTTTTTTTCCGGTTTCGTGGCCCTGTACTACGACAGATCTGCTAAAAACATGGAGGAAGCTCAGCTGGCACGTGGCAGAAGCATGATTTTCGTTTCCTCGCGCGATGTTGACTCGCCAAAGTCTTTTGAGGCGTATGGGTCCCGGACGTCAGTGTCTCTAGCGGACTGATGACCCACAAGTATGAAGGAAATATGCCCTGAGAGGCAATAATAAAGTTGTTATTATGTATTCCTTGTATATGATAGATCTTTATTTTGCATGATATAATTGTATTGATAGGAAACATCAATACATGTGTGTTTAATAAACAAAAGGGTTCCTAGTTATGCCTCTCTTATAGACTAGCTTGTTGATTAACAAGATGATCAAGGTTTCCTGATCATGGACATTGGATGTTGTTAATAACAAGGTCACAGCATTTGTGAAATGATGTGATGAACATTCATCCGAAGTATAGCATTACGATCAAGTCATTATGTTTATATTGCTATAACATCATACAAAGTAGTCTTAGTCCATAGACCATGAGATCATGTTAATTTCTAACACCGGAAGAGTATCTTGATAACATCAAACGTCACACCGTAACAGGGTGACCATAAAGGTGGGTTCAGTGCTATGAAGGTGTTATGTTGAGGCTCATGGATCAAGAGTGGAATTTGTCAATCCCGATGACGGATAGATATACTCTGGGCCCTCTCGGTGATATCACATTAAGATAGCTTGCAAGCAAGTGATGTGATCACTAGAATGTTATATCACGGGAACGAGAAAAGAGTGCATGTCGGTAACGAGATCAAACTAGGTATTTGGATACCGATGATCGAATCTTGGACATGTATTATATCATGAGACAAAGGGATTAAATTGTTGACGTTAAAGGTTCTCACGATCACAGAAGTCATCGTTGAATATGCAGGAGTCAGTATGGATCTCCAGGTCCTGCTTCTGATTATTGATCTGAGAGGAGTCTCAATCATGTCTGCATTATTCGCGAACCATAGGGTGACACACTTAAGAGTTGCCGGACACCATTTAGGAGAACATATGTTCCAGATAAAAGGTTTGCAAAGCGCAGGAAATGTTTTGATAGAAACAGGAATTGTTTCGATAGAAACCGGAATTATTTCGGGTGAAATTGCAGAAAGTGGTTCTGCATGTGATATTGAAATGTTGCAAGGGGTTTTATGTGAATGTTTGTTAATTAAAGTAATTAACAAAATTCTGAATAAAATAAATAAAAGAGTTTTATTAATTGAGAGTTTCATTTAATTTGGTGGAAATTAAATACATGTGAGTGGGATTTTGGGTGGAGGACATATTTATGTGAGTGGAGGTTCACCACATGAATGAAGGAGGGGAGGAGTCCCCCCTCATGCGGCGGCTATGGGAGGGGAGGGGTCTCCCTCCCTCCTATATAAAGCCCCCCTCTCCCCTCTCATAAACCACACCTCCTCGTGAAGGATCTCTCTCCCCCTCTAGATATTCCCCATGGTCTTGGATTAGCGAGATACATGTTCCCGGTGGCCTTGCGTCTGGAAGGAGTTGCTGCTTCCGCTGATTCGCTGGAGCGAGGAGGTGGAGGTTGTCCGGTGGCTTGAACGTGTGTTCGAGGACGGATGCGCTGCTGATTTGCGGCGCTCGGACTTCCACACGATCTTGAGATCGGCAAGCATACGACTACATCAACCACGAGTTCCTACTTGTTAACAAAACTCGTTGTCTTCGAGGGTAAGTTCTCCATGGATGTATGTCCACCCGTTGCTCTGTATCTAGTAGATAGATCTTGGCGTATAGTTCTCATCATAGGAATTTTTTTGTTTTTCTATGCTGCGGACCCAACAGTGGTATCAGAGCCTGATCTATGCGTAGGTGCTTTGCACGGGTAGTACACATATGTTTATATGTGGGTGATGATGATCATGTTATTGCATCTTCTATGTACTTTAGATATTGGTGGCATAGTGGGATGAAGCGGCCCGGACCAACCTTACATGTCATCATACATGAGACCGGTTCCACGACTGACATGCAACTAGTTTTGCATAAGTGGCTAGCAGGTGTCTGTCTCTCCTACTATAGTCAATATCTGATTTACAATGAGTTGCTAATAACTTGGTTATCCTCGTTGTGGTTCATGTTCGTAGGTAAGACCGGTTCTATCTCCGAAAGCCCTAAGCCACGTAAAACTTGCAATTGATAAATTAGAGGCGTCTAGTTTAGATCGTTGCTGGGCTAGTGTCTTGATATGGTATTGTTCTAAGTAGATGTATGATAGATACTCTTACAACTCACTTAACGTGTAAGTTCCATAGACCTTGGCCTTACACACAAAGGAATGATAGAGATCATACCACGATGCAAATGATAGAGATCAAATGCATGGACCATATCACCTCACTTCACACATTAGATGTTAGCATCTTATATTGCTAGTTTGGCGCTTTTGGTAGCATTATAAGATGATCCCTCATTTAGATATCAAGATAAAATGTGTTCTTCCTTAAGTATGCACCGTTTTGTGGATCATGTTTTGAGGCATCACGTGATGATCGGGTGTTCTCGACTCTACGCTTTCATACAACGGGTGTAAGACAGTTTTACACATGCAAATACTAAGGTTCTTACTTGACGAGCCTAGCATGTACAGACATGGCCTCGGAACACGGACCGAAAGGTTAAGAATGAGTCATATAGTTGATATGATGCCCATATAGATGCTCGCCTTTGAAGCTACACATACTCACGTGATGATCGGACTTGGTGTAGTGGATTTGGTTCATGTAATCACCAAAAGGACACGAGGGATGTCGTTTTTGAGTGGGAGTTCATTAGTAATTTGGATTAGTTGAACTCAATCTATCATAAACTTAGTCTAAATATATTTTACAAATTCTATTATAGATGGCACCACCTGCTTTTAATTTCAATGTGTTCATGGAGAAAGAGAAGCTTGCTGCGAATGGTAGCAACTTCACCAACTGGGCTATGAATTTGAGGATTCTCCTCACTGCTGCACAAAAGCAATATGTGCTAGAGGCGCCGCTAGGCCCCCCACCAGCTCATGATGCCCCTGACGAGGAAAAGAACGTCTATATAACTCGTCAGGAGGACCACAACTTAGTTCATTGCGGCATACTATATGGGCTAGAGCCAGAACTTCGAAAACGTTTCAAAAATGGCAATGCCTTTGATACCATGGGAGAAGTGAAAATGATTTTCGATACCCATGCTGCCGTAGAGAGTTATAATGCTTCTGAAAAGTTCTTTAGCTGCATGATGGAAGAGAACAGCTCCGTTAGTGAGCACGTACTCAAAATGTCTGGGTACACCGATAAGCTTGTGTCCTTGGGAATAACGATTCCCATTGACTTAGGCATACATCGTGTTCTCCAATCTCTGCCACCTAGCTACAAGAGCTTCGTGATGAACTATAATATGCAGGGCATGAAGAAGTCTCTTCTCGAGCTTCTGTCAATGCTTAAGACTGTAGAAGTGGAGATTAGGAAAGAACATCAAGTGTTGATGATCAATAGGACCACCGGTTTCAAGAAGGACAAGAAAGGCAAGCACAAGGGAAAGAAGGGTGGAAAGTCTGTTGCCACGCCTGAAAAGAAACCCCGAGCTGGCCCTAAGTCTGACACCGAGTGCTACTATTGCAAGGGGACTGGCCATTGGAAGCGCAACTGCCCCAAGTATTTGGCAGACAAGAAGGCCGGCAAGGCAAACAAAGTTATATGTGATATACATGTTATTGATGTGTACTTGACTAGTACTCGCAGTAGCACCTGGGTATTTGATACGGGATCAGTTGCTAATATATGTAACTCGGTTCAGGGGCTGCAGAACAAGCGACAACTAGTAAGGGATGAGGTCACGATGCGGGTCGGCAATGGATCAAGAGTTGATGTGATCGCTGCCGGAATGCTGCCTCTCCATATGCCGTCGGGATTAGTTATAAACCTGAATAATTGTTATTTGGTGCCTGCACTGAGCATGAACATTGTATCCGGATCGTGTTTGATGCAAAGTGGTTATTCGTTTAAGTCTAAAAACAATGGTTGTTCGATTTATATGAATAATATCTTTTATGGTCATGCACCTGTGTTGAATGGTTTATTTCTGTTGGATCTCGATAGTAGTATTACGCATATTCATAATGTTGATGCTAAAAGGATTAAACTTGATAATGATATATCTGCATATATGTGGCACTGCCATCTAGGTCATACTGGCGTTAAACGCATGAAGAAACTCCATTCCGATGGACTTTTGGAATCACTTGATTTTGAATCATTTGATACATGTGAACCATGCCTTATGGGCAAGATGACTAGAACGCCGTTTTCCGGTTCAATGGAACGGGCGACAGATTTATTGGAAATCATACATACTGATGTGTGTGGACCAATGAGTGTGTCGGCACGAGGTGGATATCGTTATTTTGTTACTTTCACGGATGATTTGAGTAGATACGGGTATATCTATTTGATGAAACATAAGTCTGAAACCTTTGAAAAGTTCAAAGAATTTCAGAATGAAGTGGAAAATCATCGTAACAGAAAGATCAAATTTCTGCGGTCCGACCGTGGAGGAGAGTATCTTAGTTACGAGTTTAGCACACATATGAAAGACTGTGGAATAGTTTCACAACTCACGCCTGCCGGAACACCACAATGTAATGGTGTGTCAGAACGTCGTAATCGTACTTTATTGGATATGGTTCGATCTATGATGTCTCTGACTGACTTGCCACTGTCATTTTGGGGTTATGCACTGGAAACCGCTGCATTCACTTTAAATAGGGCACCATCTAAATCCGTTGAAAAGACACCGTATGAATTATGGTTTGGTAACAAACCTAAGCTGTCATTTCTTAAAGTTTGGGGATGTGATGTTTATGTGAAGAAACTTCAACCGGATAAACTCGAACCCAAAGCGGAAAAATGCGTCTTCATAGGATACCTAAGGAAACAATTGGGTATACCTTCTATCATAGATCCGAGGGCAAGGTTTTTGTTGCCAAGAATGGATCCTTTCTTGAGAAGGAGTTTCTCGTGAAAGGTGTGAGTAGTCGGAAGGTAGAACTCGAAGAGGTTACTGAACCTTCTCTTCATGAAATGGCGAGTAGCGCAGCACCGGAAGTTGTTTCGGAGTTGACTTCACCTAATGAAGAGAGAGCTAATGATATTGATCATGAAACTCCGAAAGAGGACACTACCGAACCTCGTAGGTCAAGCAGGACACGTGCAACTCCTGAACTGTACGGCAATCCTGTTATGAATTTCATGATTGATGAAATAGATGACCCTGCGACGTATGAAGAAGCGATGATGAGCCCTGATTCCAACAAATGGCTAGAAGCCATGAAATCCGAGATGGAATCCATGTACGAAAACCAGGTTTGGACCTTGGTGGACTTACCTCACGATCGAAAGGCCATTGAGAATAAATGGATTTTCAAAAGAAAAACTGATGCTGATGGTAATGTAACCATCTATAAGGCTCGACTTGTCACAAAGGGGTTTCGACAAATTCAAGGAGTTGACTACGATGAGACATTCTCTCCCGTAGTGATGCTTAAGTCGGTTAGGCTTATGTTAGCAATTGCTGCATATTTCAATTATGAAATATGGCAGATGGATGTCAAAACTGCGTTCCTCAATGGTAATATTGAAGAAGAGTTGTATATGATACAACCTAAGGGTTTTGTCGATCCTGAGGATGCTGATAAGGTGTGCAAACTTCAGCGATCCATCTATGGACTGAAGCAAGCATCCCGGAGTTGGAATCTCCGCTTTGATGAGGTGATCAAAGAGTTTGGATTTGTCCAAACTTATGGAGAGGCTTGTATTTACAAGAAAGTGAGTGGGAGCAATGTGGCATTTCTGATATTATATGTGGATGACATATTATTGATTGGAAATGATATAGATCTTTTAAACAGTGTTAAAAGGTATCTAAACAGCAAATTTTCGATGAAGGACCTTGGTGAAGCTTCATATATATTAGGCATTAAAATCTATAGAGATAGATCAAGACGCCTAATTGGGCTATCGCAGAGTACATACCTTGATAAGATATTAGAGAAGTTTAATATGGACGGAAGTAAGAAGGGGTACTTACCTATGTTGCAAGGCAAGACATTGAGTAAGACTCAAAGTCCGGCTACGGCGGAAGAAAGAGAGATAATGGATAAGAACCCCTATGCCTCAGCCATAGGCTCTATAATGTATGCCATGCTATGTATAAGACCGGATGTGGCACATGCTATTAGTTTGACTAGTAGGTACCAATCTGATCCAGGTTCGGAACACTGGATAGCGGTCAAAAATATCCTTAAGTACTTGAGAAGAACTAAGGATATGTTTCTTGTATACAGAGGTGAAGAAGAGCTAGTCGCTAAGTGTTATGTCGATGCTAGCTTTGACACTGATCCGGATGACTCTAAGTCTCAATCCGGATATGTATTTCTCTTGAACGGAGCAGCAGTTAGTTGGAGGAGCTCCAAACAACCTGTGGTGGCTGGATCAACGACGGAGGCGGAATATGTTGCTGCTTTAGAAGCAGCGCAGGAAGCGGTTTGGATGAAGGAGTTCATAACGGAACTAGGTGTGGTTCCTAGTGCGTTGGACCCAATGGTGATCTATTGTGACAATAATGGAGCCATAGCCAACGCCAAGGAACCAAGGTCTCACAAGAATTCCAAGCATATTAAGCGCCGGTTTCACTCCATCCGCGAGCATGTCAAGGATGGAGATATAAAGATTTGTAAAGTGCACACGGACCTGAATGTAGCAGATCCGTTGACTAAAGTACTCCCTAGGGCAAAACATGATCAACACCAGAACTCCATGGGTGTTAGATTTATCACTATATAAACTAGATTATTGTCTCTAGTGCAAGTGGGAGACTGAAGGAAATATGCCCTGAGAGGCAATAATAAAGTTGTTATTATGTATTCCTTGTATATGATAGATGTTTATTTTGCATGCTATAATTGTATTGATAGGAAACATCAATACATGTGTGTTTAATAAACAAAAGGGTTCCTAGTTATGCCTCTCTGATAGACTAGCTTGTTGATTAACAAGATGATCAAGGTTTCCTGATCATGGACATTGGATGTTGTTAATAACAAGGTCACAACATTTGTGAAATGATGTGATGAACATTCATCCGAACTATAGCATTACGATCAAGTCATTATGTTTATATTGCTATAACATCATACAAAGTAGTCTTAGTCCTTAGACCATGAGATCATGTTAATTGCTAACACCGGAAGAGTATCTTGATAACATCAAACGTCACACCGTAACAGGGTGACCATAAAGGTGGGTTCAGTGCTATGAAGGTGTTATGTTGAGGCTCATGGATCAAGAGTGGAATCTGTCAATCCTGATGACGGATAGATATACTCTGGGCCCTCTCGGTGATATCACATTAAGATAGCTTACAAGCAAGTGATGTGATCACTAGAATGTTATATCACGGGAACGAGAAAAGAGTGCATGTCGGTAACGAGATCAAACTAGGTATTTGGATACCGATGATCGAATCTCGGACATGTATTATATCATGAGACAAAGGGATTAAATTGCTGACGTTAAAGGTTCTCACGATCACAGAAGTCATCGTTGAATATGCATGAGTCAGTATGAATCTCTAGGTCCCGCTTCTGATTATTGATATGAGAGGAGTCTCAATCATGTCTGCATTATTCGTGAACTGTAGGGTGACACACTTAAGGGTTGCCAGACACCATTTAGGAGCACATATGTTCCATACAAAAGGTTTGCAAAGCGTAGGAAATGTTTCGATAGAAACAGGAATTGTTTCGATAGAAACCAGAATTGTTTCGGGTGAAATTGCAGAAAGTGGTTCTGCATGTGATATTGAAATGTTGCAAGGGGTTTTATGTGAATGTTTGTTAATTAAAGTAATTAACAAAATTCTGAATAAAATAAATAAAAGAGTCTTATTAATTGAGAGTTGCATTTAATTTGGTGGAAATTAAATACATGTGAGTGGGATTTTGGGTGGAGGCCATGTTTATGTGAGTGGAGGTTCACCACATGAATGAAGGAGGGGAGGATTCCCCCCTCATGCGGCGGCTATGGGAGGGGAGGGGTCTCCCTCCCTCCTATATAAAGCCCCCCTCTCCCCTCTCACAAACCACACCTCCTCGTGAACGATCTCTCTCCCCCTCTAGATATTCCCCATGGTCTCGGATTAGCGAGATACATGTTCCTGGTGGCCTTGCGTCTGGAAGGAGTTGCTTCTTCCGCTGATTCGCTGGAGCGAGGAGGTGGAGGTTGTCCGGTGGCTTGAACGTGTGTGCGAGGACGGATGCGCTGCTGATTTGCGGCGCTCGGACTTCCACACGATCTTGAGATCGGCAAGCATACGACTACATAAACCACGAGTTCCTACTCGTTAACAAAACTCGTTGTCTTCGAGGTTAAGTTCTCCATGGATGTATGTCCACCCGTTGCTCTATATCTAGTAGATAGAAATTGGCGTATAGTTCTCATCGTAGGAATTTTTTTGTTTTTCTATGCTGCGGACCCAACAAAGTATAGGGGGTGTATCGCAGTATTTTCGAGGGAAGTGAAACCCAATTTATTGATTCGACACAAGGGGAGCCAAAGAATATTTATAAGCCTTAACAACTGAGTTGTCAATTCAGCTGCACCTGGAAACAATCTTGGTCACAGCAGTTTATCAGTAGCAACAGTTTTGTAGTAGGAATAGTAAAGTAACAACATGTCAACACCCGGATTTTTTTAATCCCAGATGCCCGTTATGCCATACCTCGCAATCCCAGGATTACCATTTTTGCGAGAAATAACGGATTGGATATGACAATACATCATCCATTACAAACCATACATAAGGTCTTACACAAATAAGGATCTCATGATCCAGTCTTTAATACAACAAGAAGCGGAAATAAAAGATAAGCGTAGTAGTGGGGTCCATCTTCAGGGGCACAGGCAATGCTGACGAAGGCAGATAGTCCTAGTTATCATAGCCGTCCTGATGGCCATCCTCTTGATAGTCTCGTTCATAGTCTGGCCATGAGAATAGCCAGGGACAAAAGCCATGAGTTCTCTTTAAGTACTCGCAAACTACGATTAACAGGTACTATAGTTCTAAGTTAAAGTGCCTAAATCTAAGTTTAACTATAAAGTTAAGTTTGAAACCTAAGCTGAGTTTTGAAGCAAAGAAAGATAAAGTAAAGTTCTAGAATCACTTAAGTTGGGAAGCTAATGCCATAAACACCACCCTGTTGTGGTCAAGTCAAGATTCATCATTCAGTTCAAGTTATTTGGAAAACATCTGACAACGAAACAATATGACCATTCCAACTGTCCATAACCGCGGACGCGGCTATTCGAATAGTTTGACACTCTGCAGAGGTGGTACACTTTCATCACAAGATTCGATACATCTGTCAGGGATAACCCTGAATCGTGATACTTAGTATGCAGATAATCAAACATAACCTTCCCTTTACACACCCTAGTATAAGCACCTCTCCTATGAGCATGGCCTCCCAACCATGACCATCAGTCATCTTGGGCACTGCATAGGTGGACATCATGAGAGGTAGCCTCAGCTCAAACCTCTCCCATGAGGGAACTAATACTAATGCATATAAATTTCCAGCTAAGCCTTATCCAATTCAGGTAATGTGGTTGTACGGTAAATTTGGAATGGTATCGCATCCGAATCCAACCATCAGTTTTATAAAAGGGTTAAGGCTCATGCCTCAACATTTTCATCATCATCATCAACCATTTGTGTTTCTCAACACCTGTTAAAACATCTCAATAGAATGACTCATCATTCTAAGGTTTTCATAATTCATTTTCACCAAGTGTTCCCATCTAAAGTGACCCAAGTTTTTGATCTACTCTAAATTACTAAGTTAAGAGTGTTCACTAAGGTGTAAGTGATGGGTTCAATCTCATGCCATAGAATGACATCTAAAGGTTTATAAATAGGTCAAGTTTTATACTTTTTATGCTACCTTCAGAACAAGTAAAGAACTTGGTGTAAACTAAGGGAGGTAAAAACTTGTAAACAAAGACTTGAGGTAACTACTAGTTAAAAAGGGGTGTGATCAAAGCATGCTTAAGGCATCTTTGCTAAACCATCTATTTTGATCCTAGCTTGCTAAGCACTAAACTTGCAAGTGTTAGCTTGCACTGTTAATGGTGGCTTGCCTTGGTTGGTGCAGTGGTTGAAGTTTTCTTCTTCTTCTTCTTGGTAGAACTCCTCCTCCTCGTCGTAGACTTGGTCGGTACTATCTTCTATAAATACATACGGAGTACACAATCACCAAATAATACTTAACTAGGCTAGATAGCATTCTAAGACACACAATTGATGATCTATTATCATCACAAGCATCACAAGTTTAATTCAATAGTTTCATTCTTTTTATTTTAGAAAAGTAATTTCTACTCATTGAAAAATTAACTAAGATTTAATATTCACCACTTAAAATATGGGATCATGTTGACACATGTCATCACCACATACTCTAATATGTGGGAATGAGATTTAAAGGTTGGATCATAATCACTTTGGTTTAAGTTCATTATTTATTGATTTAAAGTGACTGGAAATGCCTATATAGCATTAATTTGGTACTAGTCCAAAGTTACTGCATGTAAACCTTAATATTATTACATATTTAGATAGATATGATGAAATGTGATTTTTGAGAGTTGGAATCAACTCAAAAGCTAACTTGGTTGATTTTATAAAAATGTTGTAAGGTGCAAATGTTTCTGTTTTGTTATTTTTACTAGGAGAGATCTATAACCTAATTGAATTAAATCCAACGGGCTTGGATAGATCATCTCAATACCTTTCAGAAAAAATTGGTTTCATGTAATTTGGATTTGTAAAACCCCTAGAATTGAATTTTAAACTAGTGGACAGAAACTAGATTCAACTTAAAAAGAAAAATCCAGATTTGAACGGTTGGGCTAGCGCGGGAAAGAACTTGGGCCGGCCGAGTGGCGCTCCGCGGCGAGGGGCTCATCTAACAGGGGGGTTCCGCTTGTTAGTGGGTCTTAACACGCGAAACGGTATGCGCGCTGTGGGCCGTAGGATTAGAAAGGGGATCTACGGCTGAGGGTTGTCGTCGACGACGAACAGATCGCCGACGAGAGTTTGCCCTAGCAGCTCGGTGGGGGTCTATCGGGGACGTACCAGGGCTCTAGCGGGGTAGGCGAGGCGGGCAAACGAAATGGAAGACGATAGCGAGGTGAGGCACGGTTGCGGCGGAGCTTGGGGTGCCCTAAATCGCAGGCGCCCTTCTCCTTCTGCTGCGGCTGCTCCGGCTCCAATTCCGGCGAGGCAGAGCTCGCTTGGCTCCGGTGAGAGGGATGAAAGGATCAGTGAGAGGTGGGGAGTGATTGGATGTGGAGAAATGGTGCGGGGGAGGCCATTTTATATAGGCCCGACGGTGAGACCGAAGGGTATGGCAGGCGACTCTGGCAACACGGCTACGGGCGGCTAGCGGCATGGCAGAGGATGGCGATCGACAGGTGGTCTCCTGGCGGTGCTCTAGGAAGTGAATGCGGGTGTAGGGGCGGTGGCATGCGGCCTGGGCGAGCTGGCGCTCTGAGCGACAGAGGCGGCGGTGGCATGGTCGACCAGCTCCGAGCGCGGCGGTTCCTAGCCACTCTGCTCTCTGTCTCTGGCCTGGGGCTAGTTGGACGGTGGAGGTGGACCACTGGCAACGTGCTAGACATGGCGAGAGAGGCTGGACAGGTCTGCTGCTGCGAGTGCACGGTCGACCGACGAGGAGTGGCTAGGCATGGCAATGCAGTGCAGCTAGGAGGTAGGGGATGTGCTGGTGTGGGTCTGGTTGGACTTGAGGGGGACAAATATGATCAAAGCACTTCAAATTTGCTAGACAAGATCAGCCCAAGACAGTAATAGTTAGGCCACTTTGATCTTGCCAGCAAGGTGTTTGACAAAATGGCCAAAAGGGAAAAACTTTTGAATTTTGATTTCAAAATTTTTGGGTGTTCTCCACTAGTGCTAGGTAGTCTCTGGTTGCAAGGGTTTTGAAAGTGGAGCTTGTTTGAATGGTTTTTGAAAAAGTGGGATCTTCCCATATGAACTAGATTCAATTTTGAACTATCATTTAAAATTAACATTTGAAAGATTTTTGCAGATCACAAGGTGGGCCTTGGTACCTCATTATGTGTACTAGCAAGGGGTGCAAAGATCATGGATTGTTTATGTTAAGAAATGAGTGCTAGGAACACTCAAAGTAGTGTAGGGGATTAAAGGCCAAAATGACCATTCCTCCTTTTTAATTCTTTTTGATTTGATTTTCTTGGTAAAAGTTTGGGAATGTGTAGATGATGTTTAAATCACCTAGGAAACATTTTACAAGCATTGGATCACTTAAATAAGGCACTTCAATTCAACTCCTATCTTAAATGCACACACATATGAATGCTTTCATTTTTAATTTGGAAAAGTTTTTGTTAACCCTATTTTTGGATGATTTGATCTTGATAAGCTTGGATTAAAGTTTTGGGATGTTTCAAACCTTCCCCCCTTAAACAAAAATCTCGTCCCGAGATTTACAAAGAAAACTAGGAACTAAAGAGATCTGGGAACTCTGTCCTAATGTAATCTTCTCGCTCCCAAGTAGCTTCCTCCTCGTATGGTTGCTCCATTGAATCTTGAGAAACTTGATGCTCCTGGTCCTGGTGGTTCTGTAGGCTTCTTCTAAGATACGGATGGGCACTTCCCGATAGGTCAGGTCATTGTTGATTTCCATGGCTCTGTGATCGATGTTCTTGAAAACTTCAGTCTTCTCAGGCAGTTCCAAATATTTGCAAAGTAACGAGATATGGAACACATTGTGTATGGCTGACATCTCTTCTGGCAGTTCCAGTTGATACGATACTTCTCCTCGGCGGTTCAGAATCTTGAAAGATCTGATATATCTAAGGGCTAACTTTCCCTTCAGACTAAAGCGTTGAGTTCCCTTCAATGGTGAAACTTTGAGATATACAAAATCTCCGACATTGAAAGTCAGGTCTCTCCTTCTTTTGTCAGCATAACTCTTCTGTCTAGATTGGGCGGTCTTGAGGTGCTCATGGACTTTGTGAACTTTCTCTTCTGCTTCTCAGAGAATGTTGGGTCCGAAGATCTGACTCTCTCCTACTTGCGACCAATTCAAAGGGGTACGACACTTTCTTCCGTATAGTAATTCAAATGGTGCCATCTGCAAACTAGCTTGATAACTGTTGTTATATGAGAATTCTGCGAAAGGCAGGCAGTCTTCCCATTTTGATCCGTATTCCAACACACAAGCTCTAAGCATATCCTCAAGGATCTGGTTGACTCTCTCAGTATGTCCATCTGTTTGCGGGTGATAAGCGGTACTGAAGTTCAACTTGGTTCCTAATCCTTCCTGAACTTTCTGCCAAAATCTTGAAGTAAACTAGGTTCCTCGATCTGATACGATGGTCTTGGGGGTCCCATGCAGACTAACAATCCTAGCAATGTACAATTCTGCTAACTTTGCACTCTGGTAGGTTATCTTGATAGGTATGAAGTGGGCTACCTTGGACAGTCTATCAACAATGACCTAGATTGAGTCATTTCCCCTACTAGAAGTAGGTAAACCGGTGATAAAGTCCATTCCGACGGAATCCCATTTCCATTCTAGAATCTGCAATGGTTGCAATAGTCCTGCAGGTCTCTGATGCTCTGCTTTGACTCTTTGACAGATGTCACATTTGGCGATGTAGCTTCCGATCTCTCTCTTCATCTTGTGCCACCAAAATTGCTCTTTCAAATCCTGATACATCTTTGTTCCTCTAGGGTGGATAGAATAAAGAGTATCATGAGCTTCCTTCATGATAACTTCCTTCAGTTCCAAATCTGCTGGCACACAGATACGTCCTTTGTACCACAGTACTCCTTCTTCATCTTCGGTGAATCCAGGTACCTTTTCTGTACCAATACGATGTTTGATTCCGTCGATACTTTCATTCCCTTTCTGGGCTTCCTTGATTTGGTTAATCAAAGTGGGTTGAAGTTTAATGCTAGCTAGGAATCCTTTGCTAACTAATTCAATCCTGAACTGCTCCAACTCCTCATAGAAACTTGGTTGCTTCTCCTTGATCATGGTGTTAAGCCTACACGGCAATCTGCTAAGAGCATCCGCTACCACGTTGGCTTCGCCGGGGTGATAGTGATTGTCAAGGTCATAATCCTTGATTAACTCTATCCATCTCCTTTGTCTCATATTTAGCTCCTTCTGAGTGAAGATATACTTCAAGCTCTTGTGATCCGAGTAAATCTCACAGCGATTACCCATCAGATAATGACGCCATGTCTTCAATGCTAGAACCACAACTACTAGCTCAAGATCATGGGTCGGATAGTTCTGCTCATGCTGCTTCAGTTGTCGAGACAGATACGTGATAACTTTGCCTTCTTGCATCAATACACATCCTAGACCAATCTTGGACGCATCACAATATACATCAAACGGCTTCTTGCTGTCTGGCATGATCAATATTGGGGCGGATATCAATCTCTTCTTCAGCTCTTGGAAACTGGCTTCACACTTGTCTGTCCATTCAAACTTCTTGTCCTTCTTCAACAATTGTGTCATTGGTCGGGCTATGCTCTAGAGTCATTCTACGAACTTGCTGTAATATCCCGCTAATCCGAGAAATGCATGGACTTGGGTTTGAGTGGTTGGGGCTTCCCATTCTTCGACATCTTTGATCTTGGCGGGATCAACAGAGACTCCTCCGGAAGACACAATATGTCCTAGGAATCCTACTTCCTTTAGCCAAAATTCACACTTGCTGAACTTGGCATATAACTGATGCTCTCTCAGGGTTTCTAGGATAACTCTCAGATGTTTCTCATGCTCTTCTTCTGACTTGGAGTAGATAAGGATGTCGTCGATAAACACAACTACAAACTTATCTAGGAAATTCATAAATATCTTATTCATGAGATTCATGAAATAAGCAGGGGCATTTGTTAATCCAAAAGACATAACCGTATACTCGTATAAACCATATCAAGTAGTAAAGGTGGTCTTCGGAATATCCGTTGCACGAATCTTAAGTTGGTGATAACCAGTTCTAAGATCAATCTTTGAGAATACCTGAGCTCCAGTCAACCGATCAAATAGATCCTCTATCTTTGGCAAAGGGTACTTGTTCTTGATGGTGACGTCATTCAACTTTCTATAATCTGTACACAGATGGTTGCCTCCATCTTTCTTGTCGACGAATAACACTGGTGATCTCCAGGGCGATGCGCTTGGCTGAATCAAGCCTGTTGCTAACATGGCATCCAACTGCTTCTTCAGTTCCACTAACTCTGAGGGGTTCATGCTATATGGTCTCTGGGCTATAGGTCCGGTTCCGGGGATTAGTTCGATAATGAACTCAATATCCCTATCCGGGGGCATACCTAGCAATTCATCTGGGAATACGTCGGGGTATTCACAGACTACTCTGACTTGGTCAATGGTGGGCAGGGCTACACTCTTGTTGCACTTGAATTGACGGGGTAAGGTTTTAGAGATATGCTCTACTGTGACTCCAGAACTACTGGTCATGGTGATGGATTTCTTAGCACAGTCTATCAATCCTTTATGCCTTGACATCCAGTCCATACCTAGTACTACTTCCAATCCTTTGGTTCCAAGTACAATTAGGTTGGCATAAAAATCTATCCCATGTATTCTGATAGGTACAGCTTTGCACATTTTTCTAGCTTTGGTCGTTGAACCGGGGATTTGAACTATCATGACATGCTTCAGGTTGGTTGGGTGAATCTTACTAGTGCATGCAAATTCTTCGGTGACAAATGAATGCGATGCTCTAGAATCAAACAATACTCTTGCTAAAACTGAGTTGACAGAAAACATACCCAGCACTACATCTAGCACTTCCTGGGCTTCTTCTGCGTTCATGTGGAAGAGACGACCGTTGTGGTTGTGAGGGTTCCCTGGGGCTAATCTCCTACATGGTTGAACACGACACTGCTGCTGAGCTGGGGCATTCACAGGGGCATTGGCGGCAGTCTTCTTGGGACACTCATTGGAGTAGTGTCCCTTCACTCCACACTCGAAACAAGTGATCTGGGACTTGTCCTTGACTGTGACAGGCACAGATTGCTGCTAGTTCTGGGTGCAGTGTTGTTGTTGTTGTTGTTGTTGTTGTTGCTCTTGGGAGGGGCACGGTTGAAATGGTTGGCATTGCCGGAGTTGTGATTGTTTCATCCGGACTTCACATTGCCTCCGCTACGGTTGGGGTAGCTTGGGCGAGAATTTGGGGGTCGGTTGTTCCTTGGTGCATATCCTGGTGAAGGGTTTGGATGGTACTTCTGGTGACTACTGGATCCAGACTGCTGCATCATACGATGCTTGCGGTTGTCGTTTGCCTAGTTAATCTTCCCTTCCATCTGAATGGCAGAGTCGACTAGTTCTTCGAGATCTTGGAAGCAGATATTGAAGAGGACAGTCTGCATCTCATCATGCAGTCCGTTCAAGAATCTCTCCTTCTTCTTGGCCTCTGTGTTGATCTCATCAGGTGCATATCTGACAAGTGACAGGAATCTGTCACGATACTCCACCACAGTCATTCTTCCTTGCTTCAATTCGCGGAACTCATCTCTCATCCTGTTGACTAGACCTTGCGACACGTGGGTGCGGCTGAACTTGACTTTGAATGCTTCCCATGTCATAACCTGACCATGGTTCATATTGCGGATGCTATTCCACCAAGCTCTTGCATCTCCCGCCAGATAGTGGGTGGCGAAGAGAACTTTCTCATTTTCATCAACTCCTGCAACTTCAAAGTTGTTTTCCATTGTCTGTAACCAGTCGTCAGCATCTAATGGGTTTTCATATTGGTTGAAGATTGGGGGATTGGTATTCTGAATTTTTTTGAGTTTGGATCCATGGTGATCCTGATTTCCATGTCCTTGGTTGTTGATAGCCATCCGGGCGATCTGCTGCAATGTTGCTAAGTTGGCTTGGCACTCGACCCTACTTGCTTCACGGTCTGCGATGAGATTCTGCAAGATCTGCAGCATTGGGTCCTGCGACGAGCTGCTCCCTCCTTGGTTTCCACGAGTCATATGAAGATTGAGATAGATATAGGGGTAAGAGGGAAATTCTAAGGGTCATGGTTTTGGGTTTTCAAAGCTAAAACTTTGAGTTAGACTCAGGTTTTTCAACTAACTTCATTTTCATTTATGCAAGCAAGCACACGATACAACACACACCACAACAACAAAGGAATGCAGATGGTTTGAAGAACCATTCTGCAAGCTACGATACAGTGGGACCGATACAACTCATGCTACGACAGTGCTCTCGTGCATCTACTCATCGTCGATGAAGTCGGAGTCCTCATCATCAGTGTAGAAGTCCACAACATCCTCCTCCAGAAAGTCATCATCATTGCTGAGGTAAGAATCCATGTCTCCCTGGATGTCTTCACCCTCATCTTCTTCTTCCTTGGCGGCAAGCTGAGCTTCCTGCTCCTTGACGGTCTTCTCGAGGTCGGCCACCTTCTTGCGAAGACGGGCGATGGTGCGATCCTTCTTTGCACGCTGGCGGCGAAGAGACTGGCAATCTTGGATGAGTAGTGCAAAAGTCTGGGCCTTCTGGTTGGCAATGGCACGGTTCTGGTTGGCTAACTCCCGGGCATTGTCCAGTTCCTACCGTCTGTCGTGCAGCAAGAAGTCAAGATTCTCCACTTGACGCCTCAATTCTGGGTGACTTGGCATCTCCATCGGCATTCCCATGAAATCACGTCTTGCATAGTGGGCAAAACGGGTTCCTTGGATCTTGTTGACGCTGAGGGCACATAGACGTGCGAGAGCTTCATGCATTGCCCTGGCTAATCCATCTAGCCAGTTGTTCGCTCTCACGAAGAACTGAATTCTCCCAGAAGTTGGTGCTTCGATGCTTCCTCTAAGATCTACGGTGACTAGCCACTGTAGGTCTCCTCCTGGGGGTCCTAGAAGTTGAGCTCCAAGAAACTCCGGATGTGGGCGTCCTAGTAACTTCGACAGTGAATCCAGATCCCTCTCGAAGATCAGCTGACCTCCGTTTCCCAACTGGTAGAACTTGCTGAACTGAGTCTCCATCTACAAGAATTAAGGATGAGGAAATTAGTGAGGTGATCAAGTGTGTCAAGTTTTAAGTAGTAATGTAAGAATTTTGAGGAACATGAATTTTTGAGAAGGAATGAGTTCACAAGGGTAAGAGAGGAAATAGTTTTTCATAAATACTCACTTTGGTTTTGAAGCTAAGTTTTTGGTTTGGACGTCCATTCTAACTAGGGTCTCCTATGGTCAGGATGGCTCTGATACCAACTTGTCAACACCCAGATTTTTTAATCCCAGATGCCCGTTATGCCATACCTCGCAATCCCAGGATTACCATTTTTGCGAGACATAACGGATTGGATATCACAGTACATCATCCATTACAAACCATACATAAGGTCTTACACAAATAAGGATCTCATGATCTAGTCTTTAATACAACAAGAAGCGGAAATAAAAGATAAGCGTAGCAGTGGGGTCCATCTTCAGGGGCACAGGCAATGCTGATGAAGGCAGATAGTCCTAGTTATCATAGCCGTCCTGATGGCCATCCTCTTGATAGTCTCCTTCATAGTCTGGCCATGAGAATAGCCAGGGACAAAAGCCACGAGTACTCTTTAAGTACTCGCAAACTACGATTAACAGGTACTATAGTTCTAAGTTAAAGTGCTTAACTCTAAGTTTAACTACAAAGTTAAGTTTGAAACCTAAGCTGAGTTCTGAAGCAAAGAAAGATAAAGTAGAGTTCTAGAATCACTTAAGTTGGGAAGCTAATGTCATAAACACCACCCTGTTGTGGTCAAGTCACGATTCATCATTCAGTTCAAGTTATTTGTAAAACATCTGACAACGAAACAATATGACCATTCCAACTGTCCATAACCGCGGACGCGGCTATTCGAATAGTTTGACACTCTGCAGAGGTGGTACACTTTCACCACAAGATTCGATACATCTGTCAGGGATAACCCTGAATCATCATACTTAGTATGCAGATAATCAAACATAACCTTCGCTTTACGCACCCTAGTATAAGCACCTCTCCTATGAGCATGGCCTCCCAACCATGACCATCAGTCATCTTGGGCACTGCATAGGTGGACATCATGAGAGGTAGCCTCAGCTCCAACCTCTCCCGTGAGGGAACTAATACAAATGCATATAAATTTCCAGCTAAGCCTTACCCAATTCAGGTAATGTGGTTGTACGGTAAATTTGGAATGGTATCGCATCCGAATCCAACCATCAGTTTTATAAAAGGGTTAAGGCTCATGCCTCAACATTTTCATCATCATCAACCATTTGTGTTTCTCAACACCTGTTAAAACATCTCAATAGAATGACTCATCATTCCAAGGTTTTCATAATTCATTTTCACCAAGTGTTCCCATCTAAAGTGACTCAAGTTTTTTATCTACTCTAAATTACTAAGTTAAGAGTATTCTCTAAGGTGGAAGTGATGGGTTCAATCTCATGCCATAGAATGACATCTACAGGTTTCTAAATAGGTCAAGTTTTATACTTTTTATGCTACTTTCAGAACAAGTAAAGAACTTGGTGTAAACTAAGGGAGGTAAAAACTTGTAAACAAAGACTTGAGGTAACTACTAGTTAAAAGGGGGTGTGATCAAAGCATGCTTAAGGCATCTATGCTAAACCATCTATTTTGATCCTAGCTTGCTAAGCACTAAACTTGCAAGTGTTAGCTTGCACTGTTAATGGTGGCTTGCCTTGGTTGGTGCAGTGGTTGAAGTTTTCTTCTTCTTCTTGGTAGAACTCCTCCTCCTCATCGTAGACTTGGTCGGTACTATCTTCTATAAATACATACAGAGTACACAATCACCAAACAATACTTAACTAGGCTAGATAGCATTCTAAGACACACAATTGATGATCTATTATCATCACAAGTTTAATTCAATCGTTTCATTCTTTTTATTTTAGAAAAGTAATTTCTACTCATTGAAAAATTAACTAAGATTTAATATTCACCACTTAAAATATGGGATCATGTTGACACATGTCATCACCACATACTCTAATATGTGGGAATGAGATTTAAAGGTTGGATCATAATCACTTTGGTTTAAGTTCATTATTTAATGATTTAAAGTGACTAGAAATGCCTATATAGCATTAATTTGGTACTAGTCCAAAGTCACTGCATGTAAACCTTAATATTATTACATATTTAGATAGATATGATTAAATGTGATTTTTGAGAGTTGGAATAAACTCAAAAGCTAACTTGGTTGATTTTATAAAAATGTTGTAAGGTGCAAATGCTTCTGTTTTGTTATTTTTACTAGGAGATATCTATAACTCTAATTGAATTAAATCCAACGGGCTTGGATAGATCATCTCAATACCTTTCAGAAAAAATTGGTTTCATGCAATTTGGATTCATAAAACTCCTACAATTGAATTTTAAACTAGTGGACAGAAACTAGATTCAACTTAAAAAGAAAAATCCAGATTTGAATGGTTGGGCTAGCGTGGGAAAGAACTTGGGCCGTCCCAGTGGCGCTCCGCGGCGCGGGGCTCAGCTGACAGGGGGGTCCTGCTTGTCAGTGGGTCTTAACACGCGAAACGGTACGCGTGCTATGAGCCGTAGGATTAGAAAGGGGATCTACGACTGATGGTTGTCGTCGTCGACGAATAGGTCGCCGACGAGAGTTTGCCCTAGCGGCTCGGTGGGGGTCTATCGGGGACGTACCAGGGCTCCAGCAGGGTAGGCGAGGCGGGCAAACGAACTGGAAGACGACGGCGAGGTGAGGCGCGGTTGCGGCGGAGCTTGGGGTGCCCTAAATCGCAGGCGCCCTTCTCCTCCTGCTGCGGCTGCTCCGGCTCCAATTCTGGCGAGGCAGAGCTCGCTTGGCTCCAGCAAGAGGGGTGAAAGGATTAGTGAGATGTGGGGAGTGAGTGGATGTGGAGAAATGGTGCGGGGGAGGCCGGTTTATATAGGCCCGACGGTGAGACCGAAGGGTATGGACAGGTGACTCCGGCGACATGGCTACGGGCGGCTAGTGGCATGGAGGAGGATGGCGATCGACAGGTGGTCTCCTAGCGGTGCTCTAGGAAGTGAATGCGGGCGTAGGGGCGGTGGCATACGGTCTGGGCGAGCTGGCGCTCTTAGCGGCAGAGGCGTCGGTGGCATGGTCGACCAGCTCCGGGCGCGGCGGTTCCTGGCCGCTCTGCTCTCTGTCTCTGGCCTGGCGCTGGTTGGACGGTGGAGGTGGACCACTGGTGACGTACTATACATGGCGAGAGAGGCTGGAGAGGTCTGCTGCGAGTGCACGGTCGGCCGGCCGGCGAGGAGTGGCTCGGCATGGCAATGCAGTGCAACTAGGAGGTAGGGGATGTGCTGGTGTGGGTCTGGTTGGACTTGAGGGGGACAAAGATGATCAAAGCACTTCAAATTTGCTAGACAAGATCAGACCAAAACAGTAATAGTTAGGCAACTTTGATCTTGCCAGCAAGGTGTTTGACAAAATGGCCGAAAGAGAAAAACTTTTGAATTTTGATTTCAAATTTTTTGGGTGTTCTCCACTAGTGCTAGGTAGTCTCTGGTTGCAAGGGTTTTGAAATTGGAGCTTGTTTGAATGGTTTTTGAAAAAGTGGGATCTTCCCATATGAACTAGATTCAATTTTGAACTATCATTTAAAATTAGCATTTGAAAGATTTTTGCAGATCACAAGGTGGGCCTTGGTACCTCATTATGTGTACTAGCAAGGGGTGCAAAGATCATGAATTGTTTCTGTTAAGAAATGAGTGCTAGGAACACTCAAAGTAGTGTAGGGGATTAAAATGGCCAAAATGACCATTCCTCCTTTTTAATTCTTTTTGATTTGATTTTCTTGGTAAAAGTTTGGGAATGATGTAGATGATGTTTAAATCACCTAGGAAACATTTTACAAGCATTGGATCACTTAAACAAGGCACTTCAATTCAACTCCTATCTTAAATGCACACACATATGAATGCTTTCATTTTTAATTTGGAAAAGTTTTTGGTAACCCTATTTTTGGATGATTTGATCTTGATAAGCTTGGATTAAAGTTTTGGGATGTTACACAACAGTAGTAAAGTAAAGATAGCAGTAACAATAGCAGTAAACAGTAGGATTCGAGTGCGGTAGGCATAGGGATGGATGGACGGGCGTTGCATGGACAAGACAATTCACATAGCAATCAGAACATAGGGAATTTGCAGATAAATAAGATAAAGCATACAAGTACTAGATAATCCTAGGGATGTGTTCCATATATAGTCATACGTGCTTGCAATGAGAACTTGCACAACATCTTTTGTCCTGCCAACCCGTTTGCAGCGGGGCCTCAAGGGAACTACTGGCAATTAAGGTGCTCCTTTTAATAGAGCACCGGAGCAAAGCATTAACACTCAGTGAACACATGTGATCCTCACATCAAAGCCATTCCCTCCGGTTATCCCGATTTCTATCACTTCGGGGCCATTGGTTCCAGAGAACAACGTGTGTATACAACTTGCAGGTAAGACCATAAACAATACTATCATAATGAATCAATAACTAGTTCAGATCTGAAATCATGGCACTTGGGCCCTAGTGACAAGAATTAAGCACAACAAGTCGCAACAAAGTCATAAAGCACTAATAAAAGATACTAGGCACCATGCTCTAACAATCTAATGCCATTACATGAACGATCTCATCCAATCCCTACCATCCCCATAGCCTACAGCGGGGGATTACTCACTCATAGATGGGGGAAACATGGATGGTCGATGGAGAAGCGATGGTGATGATGATGGCGATGATCTCCTCTAATTCCCCATCCCGTAGGGTGCCAGAACGGAGTTTCTGGTGCTGTTTCGTGGAATCTACTGGTGGCGGCGGAGCGGAAATCCTTCTGGAAAAACGTCGAACCCACCCTAAATTTTTAGGTCAGAAGGCATCTTATAGGCAAAGAGGGAGACCGAGGGGGTGCCTGGGGTAGCCAAACCATGCCCTGGCGCGGCCTGGGGGTACCCGCGCCTGGGGGGGGTGGCCAGGCCCTAGCCATCCTCCGTCTGGTATTCTGGCTTCGTGAGTCTTCCGAAAAAATAGGCACTTTGGCTTTTGTCCCGTCCAATTCCGAGAATATTCATTTTCTGACTTTCCTAGAACCAAAAACAGCAGAAAACAGGCAGCTGGCACTGTGGCTCTTGTTAATAGGTTAGTCCAAGAAATCATATGAAAAGTACTCCAAAGTGTGGACAAAACGCAAGAAAGTAGATAAAACCAAGCATGGAACATCAAAAATTATAGATACATTTGCAATGTATCAACATCCCCAAGCTTAACTCCTGCTCGTCCTCGAATAGGTAAGTGATAAAAAGAAAGAATAATTTTTGAGGTGACATGCACCATCATAAACATGATCAAAGTATTTGTAACTATTCAAAGCTGGGATCATAGTACTTCAATCATAACATGAAAGACAAAGTTCTAGCAATAAGACAAAGAAACTATGATGCAACATGAAAAGGCACAAAAAAAAGATTGATGAATAACAATGCTTTGCAAGACGTTTGTTTGTTTCACATAAAGAAAACATAACATAATGACATTCAGCTTGTCCGTCATAGAGTAGCAAGTATAAATGCATAGGACAACTTCAAAGTTCATAAGAGTGACTAGATACAAATAGTTTAAAACAAGCAATATCAAGTTATGCATCAATCAACTAGTCTTGGGACAATGCACATAGAACTAAGAATGGCCACTATGCTCTCAAAGTAGGTGCATAAAGGTACTAGGTGGAGACTCAATATATAAGTGGAAGAAAGGCCTTCATAGAAGGAAGCGGAGATTCGAGTTTCATAAAGAGCTTCCAAAAATTATGGTACTTATAGCTTTCAGCTCTCATTGCCCCTATCATAAGCATCTTTAGGTGATTAAGGTTAAAGTGACACAACTAAGAGGACATGCTTGACAAGTTATAAACCAAAATCTCATGCCCCATACTTACTAAGACCGATCCTCATGCTACTCAACTTTAGTCACAAGTAAGATCTTGTCATTGTAAGTACATATGTATCATAAAGAACCGCCAATGGGGTACCCCTTGCACATGATACATGAGCTATCCCATAATCAAAATGACAAGGCAAGCAGACAATGAGCATCTCAGTGATCTTTTTATTTGCTATTTGCATAGGTTTTTATTGCGGATGCTTCATAGAGTGCTCATTATGGTGATGCTGTAAGTTTCCACCATGATTAGGCATGGCTTAGGCTAGCGGCCCAGGCATTTCTCTAACACACAAAGAAACTCCATGATCTTACAAGTTCCACTTTTATTTCACACCGCTAGGATCCATAAGCAAAAGAACATGATATCAACAGGGTACAAAGTACAAGTGCAATGTTGAAAGCGTTCCCCATGATACATGGTTCTGCTAACTTCAACTTATAAAGCCCAAGCATATACGCAACAAAGAAGGACCCAATGGTTCAAGTTTATTAGATGCAAAAAAGTAAAGTGTGCCATCAAGTTTGTGAGAGCTTTAATCACTAGTTTTCTCATAACAAGTTTAATTCGGAAGGTAAAAAAAAGCGTGAATATACTTGGAATAACATATGCTAGTAGGTAGGTATGGTGGACTCTTTGGAATAACTTGGTTTAAGGAGTTGGATGCATGAGTGGAACTCATACTTGGTTGTGGAGGCTAGCAAAAGACTGGGAGCGACAAACTAAGAGAGCAATAATGGCCATAATCATGCAGAGCGACAAAACATCATTGATCAAAGCATAAAGTGATACTACAAGTTGAAAACTAAAGGATCATAAAGGCTATGGTGACTTTAGATAGTCATAACATGGTGTGAGCATGCGCCAAGTCAACCCAAATAAAGCATCAAAGGAGAATACCACTATACTATGTTTTAATATGCTAAAACAACGCATGATTCATCCAAGGCACATTAAGCAATATCAATTGTTTATAACAAGTCATGCTACAACAAAGAATACTAAGCATAAAGCCAAAACAATATCAAGCATGGCATGACAGAGCATAGGCCACAGTCAAAAATGAGCTCTTTTTACCACATAAGCATGAACTTTCCTACTCTTTTCCAAACCAAACCAAACTATTTGCAAACCAATGTATGAAATAGGGGGTCCAACCAATTTATTCAGAAAACTAAGCAAACAAAAACAAACGAAAACCAAAACGAAAACGCAAAAGAAGACGCTCAAGAGCAACGCAACTGTGCATGAAACAATAAAAATGAAGCGTTTGGAAGAAACCTGGGATTTTTATTGATGAAGAAGGGGATGCCTTGGGCATCCCCAAGCTTTGACGCTTGTACTTCTTGGATATTTCTTGGGGTGACACGCGTGGCATCCCCAAGATTGAGCTTTAGTCCATCCTTCATCTCATTACTCATTCCTTCTATACACCTGAAATTTTTCCTTCATACAAAACTTCACACAATCTTTATTAGCAACATTAGTGCACTCAAAATAATAAGTCTTTTAGGTTCAGTTATAACACCAATAAAACTTCCATTAAAACACTAGCTACTATAGCACTTCCCTCAAAAAGCTCAATTCCCCAAAAGAACTTAAAAAGGAACCAACAAGAAGCAAATGTAGAAAATGGCAGAAATCTGTCAAAACAGACCAGTAGGTAAAGATGAATTTTTTCGAAGACCTTCTGTTGCTCAAATCAACAAGTGTTTAACTAATGAAAGTTAGATAACAACCCGGGGCAGAAGCACAAAATTCCACGCCTCAAAAGGACGTACAGATATTTTACACGAATTTTTACGATGAAGCATAGAAATCTGTTTCGGGACAGCAACTTTCCCAATCATTACTTCTCTCTCATTAGAGGTTACTCTTGGCACAAAAAGCAAATAAAAAGGATAAGGAGCGGTTATTACTGAAGTAATAAGTTTCAAGACTCATCTAAAACTTTTGGGTTATCTCCCAATAAGTAGTTTTCTTTAACGCCTTTAAGTTAGGCATAAGCAAAAACTAAAATGGATAGAATAGAAGTAAGGGGAGATAATCATGGTGAAAACATTGTTTTATTCAACGAAATCCTTTTGTTAACAAGGTTGATCAGGTCTTGTTACCAACACAATTTCATATGAGACAAAACTTTATATTCCACTAATAATTATGTTACCTCAACCTTGATAGCAATGGTCCCAATCATAATAGTTTCAAAATTTTCTCTTGGTACGGGACAATATATCTCTCCAACTTGAATGCCCTCAACATGTTCAATTGAATTCAAACCATAGGTCCTTTCAATCTTCTTGGGGAAATAGACAATATGTTCCTTGTCATTAACATTGAAGGTCACCTTCCCTTGATTACAATTAATAACAGCTCCTGTAGTTTTTAAGAAAAGGTCTCCCAAGAATAATAGACATATTATCATCTTCAGGCATAATAGTTTGAGAGGATGCTCACATAAGAAATATGAGTTGAAGTAAAAGAGAGCATCAAGAAGCAAATTCAAAACACATTTAAGTCTAACCCACTTCCTATGCATAGGAATCGTGTATGCAAATAAATTCACAAAGAACAAAGTGACAGGCATAGGAAGATAAAACAAGAGTAACTTCAAAACTTTCAGCACATAGAGAGGTGTTTCAATATCATGAAAACTTCTACAACCATATTTTCCTCTCTCATAATAATTTGCAGTAGCCTCATGAATAAACTCAACAATATAACTATCACATAAAGCATACTTTTCATGATCTACAAGCACTAGAGCTTTATTATCAAAAGAATCCTCAGGAACATAACATTCATCCTCCTTTAGTAAGCACGGGGGACAATCAAATAATGTAAGGGATAAAGAGTTACTCTCATTAGAAGGTAGGTATGGGTAGCTAATCCATTCTTCCTCCTTTTGTTCATCACTCTCCTCCTCTTTTTCATCTAATGAGATTTCAGGTTCATCAATTTCTTCTTCCATAGGATCCTGCAAGGCATTAGTCTCTTCCATTTGTGGAAAACATCTGTTAATATATTCAAGAATATAGCCATTTTCTTCCTTGTAATTATCAAAGCAAATTTTAAGTATACAATAAAACTCATATTTATAAGGTGAATCATCAATATTTTCAAGCAAACTAGCAAGTTCAAATGCACCCTTCCAAGTAATAAATTCTTCAATTTGTTCCGCATCATAAAAGTCATAAATTCCTTTAACATAAGAAGATATGGTAACATTATCATTATACTCATATTGAAAAGGGAGGTGTTTATACCTCTTACCGCAACAAGATTTATCAAATCAATAAGTAACATTATAAGTAGAGCACAGGTTTCTAGCAATGGTATACAATTTATCAATTTGTTCCCACAAGTGTTTCCCTTTTTGTGACAAGCGGTGTTCCTTATAATAATATTTTTGATCTTCCGCGAACCCACCTTGCCAATAAGATTCAGTTTCAAAGAAGCCAACCATTAATAAAGAGCATGATAAAGCAAGACAATAACAGACCAAAGAAAATAACAACTAGAGTAGGAACTATTTTTTTTGTATTTTTGATAAAGAAACAAGCAAACAAGGCAGAAATATACTAAGCTTGAACAATAGTGATTCCAAGTGGACTTGATAAATAAAGCTATGCTCCCTGGCAACGGCGCCAGAAAATAGTCTTGATGATCCACAAGTATAGGGGGTGTATCGCAATATTTTCGAGGGAAGTGAAACCCAATTTATTGATTCGACACAAGGGGAGCCAAAGAGTATTTATAGGCACTTTGGCCCTCGCCTTTGGTCTTGATGACCCACAAGTACAGGGGGTACCCGCGCCTGGGTGTGTGTGGCCAGGCCCTGACCCTCCTCCGTCTCGTATTCTGGCTCCGTGAGTCTTCCGGAAAAATAGGCACTTTGGATTTTGTCCCGTCCAATTCCGAGAATATTCATTTTCTGACTTTCCTGGAACCAAAAAAGCAGAATACAGGCAGCTGGCGCTGTGGCTCTTGTTAATAGGTTAGTACAAGAAATCATATGAAAAGTATTCCAAAGTGTGGACAAAACACAAGAAAGTAGATAAAACCAAGCATGGAACATCAAAAATTATAGATACATTTGCAATATATCACGGACCATACTTTTCGGTCGCGCCTCCCTGATTTGAACTCGGTAACGTTGCTTGAGGCATCTGCCGTTTAGTCAGGCTGCAAGGTCCCACATGTCAGCCTCTCATTAGAAGGATCGTGTGTATGATGGAATTTGTTTCCTTCGCTCGCGCTACCCTGTTCCGAAGTTGATAGCGCTGCTCGATGCATCTACCGTCTAATCAACCTCCTAGGACCCACATGTCATCGTCTCATTAGAGGAAACGTGTGTATGATGGATTTTTTTCCTTCGTTGGTGCTACCCCGTTCTGAGTTGATAACGTTGCTCGATGCATCTACCGTTTAACCAACCTCCTGAGCCCCACATGTCATCCTGTCATTAGAAGAAACATGTGTATGATGGATTTTTTCCTTCGCTCGCGCTACCTTGTTCCGAACTTGATAGTGTTGTTCGATGCATCTACCGTTTAATCAATCTCCTAGGGCCCACATGTCATCCTATCATTAGAAGAAACTTGTGTATGATGGAATTTTTTCCTTTGTTGGTGCTACCCCGTTCCGAGTTGATAGCGTTGCTGGATGCATCTACCGTTTAACCAACCTCCTGAGCCCCACATGTCATCCTCTCATTAGAAGAAACGTGTGTATGATGGATTTTTTCCTTCGCTCGCGCTACCCTGTTCTAAACTTGATAGCGCTGTTCGATGCATCTACCGTTTAATCACGTTGCTGGGCCCCACCTGTCATCCTCTCATTAGAAGAAACGTGTGTATGGTATTTTTTACCCTCTATCACGCCTTCGTGTTTCGAACTTGATAGCTTTGCTCGCTGCATCAGCCGTTTATTCAGGCTGGTGGATCCCTTATGTCAGCCTCCTCTGTGCAAGAAACGTGTGCATGCTAGACTTTTTTTCTTCTCTTGCGCCTCCCCGTTTGGAACTTGGCAACGTTGCTCGATACAACACCCGTATAATGTCTCCCTGCTGGGTCCACATTTTAGCCGCCTATGTAGAGGAAACATGTGTATGTTGGACATTTTTTGTGTCGCGTCCACTGTTTTGACCTTGGTAACGTTGTTCCATGCGGCAGACGTGTATGGTCTTACTGCTGGGGCCCACGCGTCAGCCTCTCTTGACAAGAAACATGTCGATCTTGGTCTTCTTTTTTCCGGTCGAGATTGTTGTACAAGTACTTTTTAAATGCACTCGTTAAACTTGATCTCTTGTATGATAAGGTTGATGGGCGCTAGCTGCAGGCAGGTGGGTTGGCCATGTTAGTCTCTCAGTACAAAAATATTGCTACAGATAAACTGCATGCCTTGACACTACACAAGAAAATTGTTATCTTTTTATAAAACGTAAAAAATGTATACTAACATCATATATAACTTATTTATTTTTCATCTTAAAAAATTACTTATCCATCTGTTACGCGTGATTGCTAGCAGCTCAACTAAAAAATGTTAAGTATAAATAATGTAGTAGGTAGTACTTAAAAACATGGATAGGCGGAGTTTTTTAGGGGTGGGTGGACGGTGCCCAAAAAAGGCCGAATTAAAGAAAAATGGGCCAAGTAGGGATTGATGGGCTATTTTTCATGGGCTCTCACCTAATCTAACTGGACTATTTGCACGGCCGAATGACCCAAAACATGGCCGAGTTAGAAGGTCTTGGGCTATAATGAGGCTGGATGGGCTAATTTCTTGGGCTCGATAGTTAAAATCCCAAGGTACATGCTGAGGCTCGGCCAGATTCGAAACAAAGCCGTCAACAAGGGAAAAAAGGTATAAAATATGAGCGCCTAGATCCCAGGCGCCTACAAACTTGTTATATTAAGGAGCTAACGTCATCCTACTAATTGTGCTAATACTCGGTTGTAACCTAGTAGTTGCAACTCATTAAATTCCCAGTTACAAGCTGTTGCAACAAATGTGTAACCCTCATGTTGCACCAATCGCGAGGTAAATCCAATGGCGAGAGAGGTGACCCTTGAGAACTGGCAAATCCGATAAAATATTCATAGATATTTCTATGAAAATTGTGGACAAGCACCCCGCGCCTGCCAAAACTTTCTGCCGAGACCCCAAACTTTCCTAAGCCCGCCCTCAATCAAGCGACCAACCCCTGTCTCTTCAAATTTTGCGCCGTTCTTATGGGAGATGCACCGGATTAGAACCAGGCCGCAAAATTCTCCACGCCTTAAAAAACTTCTCGATGCCTTTCTATCAATAGTGCCGGCCTACCACCATTTTCTGCGCCGTTCTTCATGAGATGCACCGACCGGCGGTCAGCTGGGCGATCCCCACGCTTCGCCTGCTAGATTCAGGCACTGGACATTCTTCTTGGCTTTGGTTTGTTCTCTACCTCTCCTATAAATAGTTAAAGCTTGTGACCATCTTGATTTACAAGGTGCTTGCAGATTTGGGTAGGTACGTTCTTTAGGTAAATCTATTGTAAAGCTCTGGACAGAAGAGTTCGAAAACATCTTAAAAAGGACTTGGCAGAGATCCCGTGCAAGCTTTTGATCTGATATATTCCCCATCCTTCTTTGATACGATGGAGCATTTGGCTGTTGATGTACCTGATGAGGAAGTACTTAGAGGTATAGTACAGTATAGATGGATGTACCCTATAGAACGTTGACTTCACATTTCCAAGGAGCGGGAAGATATCCATAGACAGTTTGATAAGTGAGTGTTATGCAAAGATATCTTCACATATAAGACTGTAGAAAAGTTAGATATATTCAGATGTTTGACTTGGCTATGTTTTGTAGGTTCTTCACAGAAATAAAAGTACCAGCAAATTTCATTCCACCAATAAAATGACCGGATGGACTAAGATCTAAGGATCATGTAAGACGCTCAAATTTCACTGTGAATTGTCTATGAATTGTCCAGATGGGGTAACCTCTTGTCTATTTTGTAACGCCAGATTTCTGAGCTTGAATTTCTGGCCCTTATCTGTGGTCCTGATAGGAGTATAACAAAAGCTTCAGCTTGCATTTCCAACAATGTCTGCCATAGCGCTGATGTACCTTCTGTGGAGACTGACGCAGTTGGAGGTTATCCTGATGAACCTGCACTGGATTGCGTTTAGATTCAAAATCCTGCACTTGACATTGTCGTCCCAAGGAAAAGAAGGTTGTGGATCTGGTAATAATGCCTTCTGTAGAACAAGATGCTAGAGGTGATGATTTATGAATTGCATGTCCCTCTCTATCAATGAAAATGGCATATCGTTTTCCTTGTTGCAAAAATAAATAAACATTTGCATGTCTCCTTGTGTTAGTCGATGCAAAGAAGATACTGTTTTCTGTTCAAGTCATGTGAACAAATATGTTTGTATGTAGATACATAAATGCGAATTGGGTGACAAAATCAGCATAAAATTGCCAGATCAATAACACAAGCATAATGGCATTGCAAGAAAAGGAACATAACCATCTTTTCACCATGATTGTGAAAAGGAGATGAGACAGAAACCATGCCTGCAAGTGGCAGAGGACAATTCTCGTGCAGTTCAGCTAGCATTGGTTTATCATCAATACTACTCAAGCATCCGGATATTATGATTACATACTAGGAGTAGTTCCAGTTCCACACTATAGTTCAACAGGAAAAAGTGTAAGAAATGCATAAGGTAGCTCCATAATACAGGTTCCAGAGAAAAGCATACAAATCATAAGAAAGAAACCTCCTCATCACAGTTCACCACCTTCAGGTGCAATAGTTTCTACAGATTGTAAACCCAAATCACCGCCTCCTTCAGGTGGCACAATAATTTCGGGAGCGGGATCAGCAACACCAACAATAGTGCCAGCACCGGTAGCATGAGTCTCCACAATAGGTGAACTATCGAGCACCACAATGTCCTCTGAAGGCTCTTCACTGCCAGCTCCAGCCGCACAAGTCTCCGCGGATGGTAAAACTAATCCACCACCTCCATCATCTGGCACGACGATGGCAAGTGCAGTCTCATCAGTACCAGCTACAGTTGCAACTGCATCAGTCTCCACAGAAGTTAAACAAGGAGGCGTCTTAGGTGTAGCAATCTGACATCCATTTTCTACTTCATCATCAGGAAACTGAGAGTCTTCTTCAACTTTGTGCTTCTGCGGTTACAAGATAAACAGAGATTACAACGAAAGCATCTACGTGCAACGGCAAGAACATATGTCATTCTATTGATTTACCTTGTTATCTGGGATAACAGAAGTCACAGGATTGGAACCTATTTCATTGAGAATCCTCTTTTTTGCTCCTTCCCCTATCTCCTTCTGCAGCAAGTTGTAATATTGATTACATGATGTTGATTGAAAAATATATGCAAATGTTCAAAAGTTTGTGCTGTCGAACTACCAACTTCGAACGGATCCCCACTGTTCTTAGTTATGGAATCTAGCCCAGAAAACAAGCTTCTATGGAATCCTAGTCTACAAAAAAAGGATGCATACCCGGGATAAGAACTACTCTACACATGACAATGCTGCGCAATCGACAATAAAAATTTAACCGCATCATCAACTCTATCATGTAAGTTCGGAGTGAATCTAGATACACGCGTTTCACATAAGCTAAAACATCTTATATTATGAAACAGAGGTAATAGGTATGAGTGTTCTAGTATTTCACAAACCGCCATTGCTGCCAGGGATAGAGATGACGGATGCTCCACCGCCCTACAGAAGGTTGCCGTGCCAATCTCGCCGCCACCTGTAGAGGATGGAGCCGAGGAGCTGGTCGGCAACAATATGGAGCGAGAGGCCAGGGGCGATAGTGGATGGGAAGAAGGTACTGAGTAAAATAGGCTGTGTGTGCATGGAGGGAGGCCGATGAGGGAGTTAAATCTAGCTTGTCTCGGAAGGAACGCGCTACCACGTGCACCGGCGTGTGCAAAACTCCCTCCCTCTCTCTTCTGCGGCAACTACTGACAGTAGTAGTCTAGCTAGCTTCTTAGAGTTCTCTGGTACTCCTGCTAGTAAACCTTTACTACTACTACTAGGGTAGACAAGGAGTACTTGTTTAGAAGAAGAAAAAAACTAGACTAGCACACCGTCATACATTATTGCCTTGTCAAATCACATGTGATGCCATTATGAGCGACATGTTTTTCCTGGTAAACCTAGAAACATCGTGTTCCTTCCACCACGTGCAGTTTCTGAGCGAAGTACTTACCAGCACGTCCAACTTAGGCTTACAGGACCCAAACTGCAGTGAAAAAGAAACAAAACTACGGACCTACAAGGAGTAATACTAACAGTAGTACTATTATACAACATTCTGGAATAAATTATGTACGGAATAGTAGTAGTAGAGTACATCTGTACTCCTAATAAGGTTCTTTTACAAGCTTGGTGAAATATACATACTGGAGAAACTACCAAGTGTACAAAAGGGGTTTTTGGTCATACGGAGTATTTTACAAGCCGGACCGGGTGCAAAACTAAATGCCGAGTACTCGTACATCAGCTAAAAACCAGCCAAAATAAAGAGTTCAATAGAAGGCCGAGACCAAATGAGCTATCCCTGAACATGCTTGTTCCATTCCAAGGCGTTTGAGAAGCTTGGGATGAACCAAAATGGAGTCTCCGACCATGTCCAGCGAGTGTTGCTGTGGAAACCAACAACTGCGTCACCATTCAGACTGAAGCGGCAAATTTCAGGACGCGGCCTGTACTCGTAGCCAATTTCTTGGTGTGATGTGTAAATACAGTTCCTTCTCGTCAGATGTCCTGGCGGATCATTTGCATTGCCTACTGCAATGATAATCGGATAGTTCACACTAAGAAAAAGATAATATGATCCAAGGTCAGTAACCCTTTTCCATCGGTTAGCTGCAGTTTACTAGCTTGTGTCTATCGAGAACACCATGCACTCAAACCCAGAAGGATAGGTGCGAACGGTGCGACCATAGTGAACAACACTAGTATCATCAGCAATTGCATTGCCTGAGACACCATATGTATAGACCAGAAGAAGTCTTGAACCACCGACAGATCTTACTAACCACCACCTACCAGGATCATTCTCCTCATCATCCTCAACAAACCCATGTGTCAGGTACAACACATCGCGTGGCGACAGGATAAGGATAGGACCTTCAAAGGGAAAGGAAATGTAACATGGAAATAATATTGATATTGATCTGACATTGTAGAAGTTGATATACAGTACTATTTTCAAAAATCTTGATTATACTTAAGATGTTTGATTGCGTAAAAAAATGCCAACCTAGGGATATGCTATGGAAATTCTAATTCTTTTCGAAATGGGGATATGCTATGGAAATTCTCCTAGAGATACGGTTTGATTCATGGGATCAAATGAAATAGAAAATAATCCTATATGATCTTGAATGTAAAGTTCATAGGGAAAAAAGCAAGGTTGGATCCTACAAGATTTTGGTGTCTTATATATCAAAGGAAAACCAACAAGGATTATTTCTAGGAGGTTTAATATCTTATCTTATCTTATATTATCTTACCACTATGTAGTGTATGAATAACTTTGAATATTTACTGTTGGATCAGGACTTGCGAATCCCAATATTGCCAGCAGTTGGATCTTCTTTTCCATTCTAGCATCTACTTGAAGATTCAATTGATAGTCTTTAGCACAACAAACGCTATGTACAATCCTCAAAACACACTTCTCCATCATTCTAGAATCTTCTCCTTCATTTCTCAAGACCATGTTAACAAAATTTACAAGTACTGGTACCTAATAAACATCAACTTCTACATGATAGAAAATACAAGAACTAAATATGCGCCCATACTTTAAAGATGTTGATCAAATTTCTATTTTTTTGAGCTTTACCTAGTATTATAATTCTATATAGTTATGATATGTCATACGTCTAGTATCTGAGTCTCACGTAAATACTACTAGTTGATACCATATTTTCCATGGATGTACTAGTACTAGGAGACAATGCAATACTATCAGCAGAACTCAATCCTATGAATCAAATTACTTATATATAAGAAAACTTAGTAAGGATTGCATTCCTCTGAAATTCCTAGGGAATTCGTACGAATCAAAGAGGCGAAAATTCCTATGAAATTCCTACTAACCAAAGAAACTTCGGAAAAAATAACTTACATTGATTTAGGAATAATATCTGGGTCTCACATAAGTACTTACTACTACGTAGTAGATACCATATTTTCCATGGGATGTACTAGGAGACGAAGCAATACTATCAGCAGAACTGAATCATATGAAACAAACTACCTATATGTAAGAAAACCTCCTAAAGATTGCATTCCTCTGAAATTCCTAGGGAATTCCTTCGAATAAAAGAAACTAATTTTTTAATGGAATTCCTACTAACCAATGAAAGTTCAGAAAAATAGCTTGCATCGATTCAGGAACAAAGCTAATAAAATACGTAGGGAGGAGAATTTACCAAGTTCTAGAGACTTCCATGCATAAACACAGCCATTCTCGGTCACGACAAACACACGATCGTGTTGGATAATAGCATCGCAGTATCTGGCCCTGGAACTCATTCACACAAACTGACCATCCATGACTATCATTCCCGTTGATGACAACAATCTTGAATTCGAAAATGGCGACTAGAGAGAAATCTTTGTATCCCCCAGCAGCTGTCGGAACTTGGAAAATGACTATCTTCTGCAGTTTAGTACGTCGACCTTCATCAGCATCATCATGAAATGTAAGTGCAGAACCTTCGGTCGGTTCAAACATCGACACTTGCGGAATAACAATCTTGCAACGAGTGTACATGTTGACAAGGTCCCACATGAAATCGGTCCCAACTATGACGATCCAATCTCCATTGTCGCCTGCTCACTGCTCATCAAAACCATTTGGCATCACAGCATCAGAGGAGAACCTGTCCGGCGGCGTCAGCTTGCACGGGCTGTGATGCGCTCGACGATCGACATAGAGCTCGTTGGGAACCCCAAGAGGAAGGTATGATGAGTACAACAGAAAGTTTTCCCTCAGTTATGAAACCAAGGTTTAATCGAATGAGTAGGAGCAAGGAAACACCCCAAAGGTGTTACTAGCTGAGCTTTGGCAGGGCGCACTACCGGTGCTAGTAGCAACGTGGAGACCTGCACAACACAACCACAGAACTTTGTCCCCAACTTGCGATGAGGTTGTCAATATCACCGTGTTTTGTGGAAAACAAAGGATTAAACGTATTGAATGGAAAGAAGTAAAAGTTTGCAGAAAGTAAACACAAAGCAGAAACAGTTTATAGATTGTATGTAAAGACAAAGGACCGGGATCCATAGTTCACTAGAGGTGGCTCTCCTTAGATAGATAACATGCTGGGTGAACAAATTACAGCGGGGCAATTGACAAACACCGAGAAAGCAATACATGCATACACTAATCATCTTGACTCCTTTGAGACTTGATTGGGCATTACAACATAATACATAGACCGCCATCCAACTGCATCTATGACTAATAATCCACCTTCAGGTTATCATCCGAACCCCCTCCAGTATTAAGTTGCAAGCAACAGATTATTTCTTTACGAACTGCGTGTAAAGGAAACAATATGATTGTTCTATGAACAAAGGATTGTTGTTTTGTCCCTAGTAGCAACAACACATCTAGTACCTTAGAGATTTCTGTCACTTCCCCAGATTACCAGAGGCATGAACCCACTATCGAGCATAAATACTAACTCTTGGAGTTGATAGCATCTACTTGGCCAAGATAGCTACTAACAACGAAAAGCATGCAAGATCACAAATAACAAAGACATGATAGAATCAATAATCAATCTGAAATAGCATCTTAATATCCATCGGATCCCCGCAAACACAACATGTATGGATTACAAATAGATGATCTTTATCATGAACGGAGCTCACAAGATCTAAACATGAAAGCACAAAGGAGGAGAAACCAGCCATCTAGCTACTACATGGATCCGTAGTCCAAGGATGAACTACTCACGCATCACACCGGAGGCTTGCATGGTGATGAAGAAGGCCTCCAGGGTGAATTTGCCTCTCCGGTAGGGTGCCGAGAAGAGCTTCAGATCCCTCCCGATCTAGGGATGGAGATGACGGCGGCTACAGACTCTTTCATGCATTTTTTATCGGGTACTTAGGGTTTTCGTCCCGGGGGCAACTTATAGGCGGAAGGAGAGGCCGAGGGGGTGCCAGGGCTGGCCTCACCACCCCCTGGCGCGGGCCAGGCTTGGCCGCACGGCCAGGTGGCGTGGTGGCCCCCTGGTCCCTCTCCGTCTCGTATTCTGGCACTTGATCCCTTCCGGAAAAATAGGCACTTTGGCTTTTGTCCCGTCCAATTCCGAGAATATTCATTTTCTGACTTTCCTGGAACCAAAAATAGCAGAAAACAGGCAGCTGGCACTATGGCTCTTGTTAATAGGTTAGTCCAAGAAATCATATGAAAAGTACTCCAAAGTTGGAACAAAACACAAGAAAGTGGATAAAACCAAGCATGGAACATCAAAAATTATAGATACATTTGCAATGTATCAGGCTGCCCGCCACTTCGAAGCAGTCTTTGGATTCCCACGGTCTCACCGTCAGGTGAGAATGAAGAACACATGGGATGCCAACTGGATGAGAAGAAGGCGTAGTTCTGTTCTCTTTTGCTGATTGAAGAATATGTTTGGACGAACCGACGAGGCTCGCGGCGGTGGTGGCATTGCAATGGTTGATGAGTACTTGAAGAGGGCCTTTGGTGAACACCTTCTGAAATTGCTCAGGATCTTTACAGACCTTGCTCGATCTCACCATGGAAGGAGGCTATGGATGGTGTTTTGGGGGCTTTCTTTGGGGTGGGGTGGGGTGGGGGAGGGAGGGAAGATCGTTGGCATGAGCTGGCAGCCGGGGTGCAATGGAGAAGACAAAGGGTGATGGTGCATAGTACTAGTACTATACTACTAGTAGTACTACAGAAGGTGGACGAGTGGGGGGTGGGGCTCCAATTGAGGCTAGTTGCACAAACCTCCAACAATTAGAGCCGTAGTTGCAAAGAGCTCCAACTGTTGAGCCCCGGGTATGTAAGAAATAATGCTAAGAGGGCTAATCGAGAATTTTGTGCTATGTGCAGCATTTGTACCCAAAAGTAATTGTAGTATAGTAGTTTCTTGCAACTAGACTATCCTGGTTATCTAGAGCTCCCTGCAATTACGAATCCAATTGTTGGAGGTTTGTGCAATTTCCACCCTCCTCGTGTTCCGAGGAAGCTCTATGACCCTATGTTCAAACAAAAAAAATGATCAAAGACAAAAAAAAAGAAAGACCATCTCTTAGGGCTCATTTGATTTGCAGGATTCTCAAAACATAAGAAGAGGAAACTACAGGAATTTGGATCAAGTATGTGTTTGAATCACAGGGAAAGCAAAGCAATTATACCGTGAGGTTGGAGTGGACTGAAATTTTCCTAAAAATAGAGGGCAAAGGAATACTTTGAAGGAATCTCAATTCCCATGTTTTTCCTATCCCGCGTTCCAAACGGGACATAATTCCTACATATTGGAATCCTATGATTCAAACAAAACAGCGTAGGATTATTTCCTAAGGGACAAGATCCTTCACAAAACCTTTGAATTTTCTTTGAATCAAAGAAGGAATAAAAAAGGTTTCCTCTCTCAGAAAAAAAAGGAACTCCACCTCTTGGAGAACAAAAGGAACTCCACATCTTGGAGAAAAAAAGGAACTCCACCTCTTGGATAATTCACTGTGACGAGAGTAGCTACTAAAGTCTATGTCTAGTACTAGCTGTAGGGCCCAACCATAGCACGTTATTTACATGTAGTACTACTAGTACAATACAGTATCAGTCTCTGCAGGTGCCTTGAAGGAAACAAAATAAAGCTCTGCAGGTAATAAATGACCATGGCAATTTCCAAGATACACAATCTTTTGCTTGTTCATTTTGATCTGGGCGACAACCAGAGGATAGAGGAGTACTAGCTTCTTCGTGTCTTGAGCCATCGAGCTGGAGTAGAAATTTGGATATCTAAAAACCTGAATTGTCCTATCAAACCAATGCTCGTTGCATGCAGCTTGACCAAACAGACTTACCGCACTACTTTACTGCGCGTCCAAAAAACTAGGGAGTACAAGAAGTACTAGTACACTAATGTTACACAAAGAGTTTTTTTGAACGGACACAGAGAGTTCCACATTCATCTTGTAGCGCTAAAAGCAGAAGTTGTATCAATATAGTACTATAGTAGTCACATCCAGGTTGCCTTACAGGAAAAAAATAGTACGATGAGCAACAAGATCTATCTATTTTATACTCCTATTTGCGTACACTAGTTGTACTCTACTTGTACTACTATGTACTCAGGAATGGCACGAGCATGTGCTCCACTAGTGCGTCTTCGCACGTAGGATAATCCAGTACGGAGTAAATCGCCATCGCATGGTCGCGTGATTATTATGCATTGGTCCATACTCTAGTCATGGGCACGTGCCGTAGTAGTAAAAAAATTGTGAAAAATAAATTACTTATAAATAATTACTCCCTCCATCCTAAAATAGTAGTTACTGACTTGGCTTTGTCTAGATACACATGTATTTCGACGCATTTTAGTACTTAGATGCTCCCTCATTTCTAAATTAGAAAGCATACTAGGTTTTGTCGAAGTCAATATTTATAAAGTTTGACCAACTATATGTACAAACATACTAACTTATATAATGTCAAGTGCATATAATATGAAAATATGGTTTGTGATGATTCTGATAACATTGAGTTGATGTCGTAGATGTCTATATTATTTTCTAGATATTTAGGCTAAATTCCAGGGCAGCCTATCCTACACGCTAGACCCACGTCGATGCGTCGTCCACACGAGCGCAATTTCGACGGAAATCGTGGTTCAAGACATAAATCAAGTCAAATTGACAAGTTTGGGCATAAAATTCCATAATCACTGAGTGAGATAACTAAAATCAAAGCACCATAAGTCGAATTGATGTCGTAGAAGTGAACAATTATGTAAAAGTCATACTAAACTCCTAAATACTCCGTAATAACATTAGCAACAAACTTAGTTTATATCCAAAATGCATCCTTCCTAGTACCAAAAGAGAACCTACATGCGACTACTACTAGTAAACTGGAGTACTAAAATAGTACTACTAGTAGTACTATTTATCTGCTAATACACCATTACAGTCTTGATCATTAGCCGTAGTTTAAGATCATTTTTTCTATCGATGCAAATCCAGAAAGATACATGGGTGGATTGTCCAACCTTCATCAGGATCCGCGGCGGCACCCCAAGGTACGTCCTGAGCTTGTCAGACAGGAGGTTGGCCGGCAACGAGCTGCTTGTCAGCTTGATTAGCGCATTAAGGCTCTCGACCATCGATAAGTCTGCCGACCCCGGTGGGCCAGGCGCACACAGTTTCACCGTGTATTGCGGCCACAAACACCTGTCATGCCTGATGCACACCAAAGACACGACGGCGGTCGGGCCGAGCGCGCTGATGGTCAGGCCGAACACGGCACCGTCATCCCCGCAGAGGAAGCGTGCGAATTCCCTCGTGCTTGTTGGTAGTGGTGTCGGGATAAGGCAAAAGAAGGCACTATTGTTGATGGCCCTGGTTACTATGACCCCGTGGGCCTCCTTCATGTGGGGAAGGAGCCTTGCCGAAGAGGCAATTAAATCATAGGCGAAATCAATGCAGGAGCACGAGTCGTGCGAGCACGCGATCTTGTGCTCGTCGAGCTTGTCGAAGGCGACCAAGATAAAATAGATGTCGTTGGGGCACTCAATCATCGCCTCAGACTGGATGGCATCCATAGCAGCCGGCTCACAGTCGAATCCGTCGACGCGGTACACAAACTTGTGGGAGTGGTTACAGAGGGAAGATCGGCTCGTCGACGTAGTGCCCGCCAGCCAGAAACCCGGGTTGGATGGGTATACTGAAGAGTACTAATTGAGTTCCGTACTGTACTTGTACGATTGTACAGGAATACGCTAGGCATGGGCGCACCGGCGGCAGCTGCACTTGGCCACTTTTTTCTTAGATAGCGTCCACACGCTGTACATGCTTCGTCAAAATAAAAAGGCTGCAGTAAGTTGATAGGTGAGTAATAAAGCAGGTGTCACGTTGTACTGTACCAGACAGTACAGTACAGACAGAGGGAGAGATCGAGGAAAGAAGATCCAGGTGAGTGAGAGGCAAGAAGATCTACTCCTGGAGAGAGACGAAAAACCTGTGGCCTACTGCAGGGTGTACCGTGCTGCAGGGGAGAGATCGAGGACTGCATGCATGTCTTCGACACTAACCTGTAATTAACTTTTTTGGTCTTATCAAATTTAAATGGCCTTAATAATCCCAGACAAAGGGAGTACTAGTAATAGTAGTAATACTACATCTTAGAACAAATCAGACAAACCAATACTGCATTTATTAGTGGTACTTTTTTTTGAGAAATTATAATTATTAGTAGTACTTAGATATGTGAAAAACCAATCCAAGTTACTATTCCAATAGAGAGTACGATCACTTTGTTTTATGGATTCTTGTTTACTATATGTACTAGTAGTAAAAGCTAGAATGTAGATTGTTCCAGAACAAATTTTGGCTCTACAATATCTAGCATACACGTAAACCTCAAAAGACACTTCATTGCTTAGTTTCAGGGATCTTGTACTAAATGCATGAACTTGGATATAATTTTCATTTTTATGAGGTCCTTGATGTAACTTGTACTTCCATCGACCGCGTGTTAACTAATAAAGCACCTCGCTCCTACGGGACCTACCATAATTAAAAATAATTACACTGCCCTGATTATCAGACAAAGTGGAACATGATTTCTTATAATTCCAAAGTTTTTAGAAATAGGATGTTTCAAGCTTCCCAGCTAACTTTGCACACTCTAGTGACTTTTTGCCGATTTAACGAAATTAGGTCAAACATTTGCTACACAAGTAAGGGCAATTGATTTCTATTGAATTAAATGTATTTTTAGAGGTAGATGGGTGATGTAGTAAACCATGTTGTCGGTTTTAGTTTCCAACTATCACAAAAGAATATTTAATTCTCATTTTTTCGAGTGATGACGAGATTGTTCTTTTATGTAAAGAAACTCCGAAGAATATGGATCTGAATACCACAATACAAGTTTCCAGACATAAAGATTGGACCAACATGTTGTGCTGATGATACCCATGTTTTATGAGCTTTCAAACTTCCAAGCTAACTCCGCCAACTTGAATGACTTTATACCAATTTATTTTATCAAATTTAGGTCAAATTTAAACTACAAGTAAATTATAGGTTGCTTTGAAAGTTCTAAGAAAACTCTTCTAGAGGTACCTATTCAGGGGACAATTAATATATCATAAACCACCGAGAGTTTTGACAACACGTTCAACTTCATGCTAAGATTTTGCATCTTGATAGTTTAACAAAATTAGGCCAAACTTGAGCTACAAGTAAGCACGAAAGATCGCTCTTGAATTAAATGTTTGTCGATATTTGAATGACTTCCTAGCTAACTCTGCCCATTTGAATGACTTTATGTCGATTTATCAAAATTAGGTCAAATTTGAAACTACAAATAAATTGTAGGTTGCTTTGAAAGTTCTACGAAAGAGCTTTTGGGAGGCACCCATCGAGGGGTCACAATCAATATGTCAGAAACCACCGAGAGTTTTGACAATAGTTTCAACTTTTTGCTAAGATTTTGCATCCTGACTATTTAACGAAATTAGGTCAAACTTGAGCTACAAGCAAGTAAGCACGATAGATTTCTCTTGAATTAAATGTCTTTTCTAGGATAGATGGCTGCATCTTCTTGTAGTAAACAATGCTGTCAGTGTGAGTTTCCAACTATCGGGAAAGAACATTCTCAATTTTTCGAGTGATATCGATATTATTCTCTCCTATAAAGGAAGTCCGAAGAATAAGGATCTAAATGCCACAAGCCAAGTTTTCACACATATATAGTGGACCAACATATTGTACTTATGATTTCCCGTGTTTTATGAGTTCTCAAACTTCCTATAGTTATCGCTCTGCCCACTTGAATGACTTTATATGTCGATTAATCAAAATTAGGTCAAATTTGAACTATATACTACAAATTTTGTAGGTTGCTCTGAAAGTTATACGAAAAAGCTTTTGGAGGTACCCATCAGGGGGTCACAATCAATATATGAGAAACAACCGAGAGTTTTGACAACTGGGTTGACTTTATGCTAAGATTTTGCATCATGACACTATTTAACGAAATTGGGTCAAACTTGAGCTACAAAGTAAGTGCGATAGATTGCTCTTGAAATATGTGAATTTTCAGAGGTAGATGGGTGTATTTTCCTGTAGTAAATAATGTCGTCGGTGTGATTTTCTAACTATCAGGAAAGAACATTCAATTCTCATTTTTTTGAGTGATGACGAGCGAGGTTGTTCTTTTCCGTAAAGAAATGTCCAAAGAATATTGGATCTGAATGCGAGAAGCCAAGTTTACCGACATATATAGTGGACCAACATATATAGTGGGTGCAATTTTCATTTTTATGAGGTCCTTTATGTAACTTGTACTTCCACCGACCGTGTTAACTCTCGAGCACCTCGCTCCTACGAGACCTACCACGGTTAAAAGAAAATGCAACCGTCCTAATTATCAAACAAACTGGACCACAATTTATTATACGTAATACCCAAGTTTTTAGTACTAGGATTTTTCAAGCTTCCAAGCTAACTTCGCACACTTCAGTAACTTCTTGTCGATTAACAAAATTAGGTCAAACTTGAGCTACAAGTAAGCGTGATAGATTTCTCTTGAATTAAATGTATTTTCGGAGGTAGATGGGTGTATCTTCTTGTAGTAAACAATGTCGTCAGTGTGATTTTCCAACTATCAGGAAATAAAATTCTCAGTTTTCCGAGTGATGACGAGATGGTTCTTTTCTGTAAAGAAAGCTCGAAGCACAATATGGATCTCAATGCCATAAGCCAAGCTTCTAGACATATTAAGTGGACCGACGTGTTTTACTTACGATTTCCATATGTTTTTTGAGTTTTCAAACTCCCTAGCTAATTAACTCCGCCCACTTGAATGACTACATGTCGATTTATCGAAATTAGGTCAAACTTGAACTATAATTAAATTGTAGGTTGCTCTGAAAGTTTTACGAAAAATCTTTTCGAGGTACCGTACCGATCGGGAGGGGTGTCACAATCAATATATGAGAAATAACAGAGAGTTTTGACAACAGGTTTAACTTCTTGCTAAGATTTTGCATCGCATGACACTATTTAACGAAATTGGGTCAAACTTGAGCTACAAGTAAGCGCGATAGATTGCTGTTGAAATATATGACTTTTCAGAGAGGTAGATGGGTGCATTTTCTTGTAGTAAACCGTGCCGTTGGTACGGTGTGATTTTAAAACTATATCAGGAAAGAAGATTCAATTATTCTTAATTTTCGAGTGATGACGAGTGAGGTTGTTCTTTTCCGTAAAGAAATGTCCAAAGAATAATATTGGATATGAATGCCAGAAGCCAAGTTTACCGATATATATAGTGGACCAACATGTTGTACCAATGATTCCCATGTTTGTTTTATGAGTTTTCAAGCTTCCTAGCTAACTCTGCCCATTTGACCGGATGACTTCATGTCGATTTATCGAAATTAGGTCAAATTTGAAACTATAAGTAAATTGTAGGTTGCTTTGAAAGTTTTACGAAAAATCTTTTGGAGGTACCCATCGAGGGGTCACAATTAATATATCATAAAACACCGAGAGTTTTAACGATATGTTCAACTTCTTGCTAAGATTTTGCATCTTGACAATTTAATGAAATTAGGTCAAACTTGAGCTACAAGTAAGCACGACAGATTGCTCTTGAATTAAATGTATTTTCATAGGTAGATCGATATACCTTGTTGTAGTAAACAATGCCATCAGTGTGAGTTTCGAACTATCAGGAAAGAACATTCAATTCTACATTTTCCGAGTGAAGACGAGAGAGGCTACTAGTTGTTATTTTCCGTAAAGAGAAGTCCAAAGAATATTGGTCGTGGATGCCACAAGACAAGTTGACAGACATATATAGTCGATCGACAACATGTTGTACTTGCGATTCCCATGTTTTATGAGCTTTCAAACTTCCAAGATAACTCTGCCCATTTTAATGACTTTAAGTCGATTTTTCGAAATTAGGTCAAATTTGAAACTACAATTAAATTGTAGGTTTTGCTTTGTAATTTTTACAAAAAAGCTTTTAATTTGGAGGTACCCATCGAGGGGTCACAATTAATATATCTGAAAACAACAAGAGTTTTGATGATAGGTTCAACTTCCTGCTAAGATTTTGCATCTTGACAATTTAACGAAATTAATTAGGTTAAACTTGAGCTACAAGTAAGCGCGATAGATAGCTCTTGAATTAAATGTCATCTTAGAGGTAGATGGGTGCATTTTCTAGTAGTAAGCAGTGCCGTGGGTGTGAGTGTCCAACTACCAGGAAAGAACATTGAATTCTATGTTTTGCGAGTGAAGACGAACGAGGTTAGTTGTTCTTTTCTGTAAAGAAAAGTCCAAAGAATATTAGATGTGGATGCCACATGCCAAGTTGACAGATATATATATATATATAGTGGATCGACAACATGTTGTACTTGCGATTCCCATGTTTTATGGGTTTTGAAGCTTCCTATAGCTAACCCCGCACATTTGAATAACTTTATGTCGATATCTTGGAATTAGGTCAAATTTGAAACTACAAGTAAATTAGGTGTGGATGCCACATGCCAAGTTGACAGATATATATATATAGTGGATCGACAACATGTTGTACTTGCGATTCCCATGTTTTATGGGTTTTGAAGCTTCCTATAGCTAACCCCGCACATTTGAATAACTTTATGTCGATATCTTGGAATTAGGTCAAATTTGAAACTACAAGTAAATTGTAGGTTTTGCTTTGATAGATTTACGAAAAAGCATTTGGACGTACCCATCGAGGGTTCAAATTAATATACCAGAAACCAGTGAGAGTTTCAACAATAGGTTCAACTTCTTGCTAAGACTTTGCATATTGGTAATTTAACGAAATTAGGTCAAACTTGAGCTAGCTACAAGTAAACGCCATAAATTGCTCTTGAATTAAATGTCTTTTCATTAGTAGATCATCGGTGCATCTTCTTGTATTAAACAGTGTCATCGGTGTGAGTTTCGAACTATCAAGAAAGAGCATTCAATTCTACATTTTCCGAGTGAAGAATACGAGCGAGGTTGTTCTTTTTCCTAAAGAAAAGTCCGAAAAATATTGGATCTGAATGTCACAAGCCAAGTTTACATACATATATATTGGACCAACATGTTGTACCAACGATTCTCATGTTTTATGAGTTTTCAAATTTCCCAGCTAACTCTGCCCATTAGAATGACTTTATGTCGATTTATCGAAATTAGGTCAAATTTGAAACTATAAGTACTATTAAATTGCACATGACCTTCATGTGAGACTCAGATAATAGACATCTAGCATATCATCACTATATAAATTTATAATAGGCAAAGCGGAAAAAATGTAATAGGTAAAAATTGAACTACTACAAGTAAACTGTGTAGGTTGCTTTGAAAGTTTTACGAAAAAGCTCTTAGAGGTACCCATGGGAGGGCCCGCGTGGGGGGGGGGGGGGGGGGGGGTTAATATACTATCAGAAACCAAAAGCGAGTTATGATGACAGGTTCATCTTCTTGCTAAGATTTTGCGTCTTGATAGTTTAATGAAATTAGGTCAAACTTGAGGTACAACTAAGTGCGATAGATTGCTCTTGAATTTAATGAAATTAGGTCAAACTTGAACTACAAGTAATAAATTGTAGGTTGCTTTGAAAGTATTGAGCAGTTAAATAATATATCAGAAACCATAGAGAGTTTTGACGAGTGGTTCGACTTCTAGCTAAGACTTTGAATCATGAAAATTTTGAACACCTTTTGAAAACGATCCAGCGCATCCGAACATAGTTCGTGCCCCAAAATTTCAGATACTTCGAAATTCCCATTCGACCCCTATTAAATTCGTTAGGTGGGGGGGGGGCTTCACTTGTAATTTTCCTAGTATAGTTCTAGCAGTACCTAAACTCAACCCCCTCCCCTCCCCCTCTCTCTCCTCCAGGAATAAGTCATCGGACGGAACATGCCTGCTGCACTTTATCCGGCGTACCCGCACACCTGATCTGCTCAACGAACCCTCTTGTTCGGTGCGCATACCACATCATCGACGGCCTAGGATCTACTCCACAAATGTTATGGTCCAGCGTTCTGCTCGTATCCTTGCCCGCCCAAGATCTGCTTCCCCGTCATCGACACCCACTATGACCGTAGCACCTTCGGCGACCTCGACGTTACCCGTGAGGATGCGGAGGAGGCCTAGACGCCGTCCCGACCGAGGTAAAACCAGATCTCCCTGCATGATTTTTTTGTTGGCAATGTACTGTATTCATGCTAAATTTCCTAACTAACAGGTTCTTTACTTGATATACACCTGTTATGTACTCCCTCTGTTTCAAAATATAAGATGCTTTAGCTTTGTGAAAGAAGTGTATCCAGACTCATTTTAGTGTGTAGGTTCACTCCAAACCTAGATGAACCTACACACTAAAAGAGGTCTAGATGCACTCTTTTCACAAAGCTAAAACATCTTATATTTTGAAACGGAGGGAGTACTAAATTAACCCGTTGTGGTTACGCTTAAACTCCACGCATTGAACTGTTTTATGTACCGTACTATTTCTTTGTGAATTATTAGTCACTTAAGATATTTGTTTACATTCTCTGCTATACCTGTCCACATGAGATATGATTATATAATATCTCTCCCATTCGCCGATTTACAAACTATAGTACTTCCATCGTGCTATTGTCCTGCTATCCTATACTACACGTTTACACACGTCATACTATTTGACCATTATGTACTGTCGATTTGATCCCTCTTAACCTGCGTCTCAAACTATTTGCTATTATTATGCAAGAAGCAGCCTCAGTTTGCACACAATATCATAGAGTGAATGCCTCCTATAATCTCGTAAGACCCCATCACTTTTGTTTCACTTCATGCCAACGTATATCATGTTGGAACCTGTTTGTATTTATAGTTGGCCTTACCTTTATGCAGAGGAGCAACAGTGGAGTACAAACTCCACCCGTCCACACGAGCCGCCATAGATCTCGTGTAACACCTACTGTAAGGCCCCCCACCCGAGGTTTGGTCCTTGCCACATTTTTTGTTTACTTAAATTTACCATTTGTCTTTCTTGTTTTCATATTTTCTTGCCAAAAAATAGCGTCAAACATTTTAGCCCCACTATGGTCTTCTTTTGTTCCATGTGCTTAGTTCAATTTCCTAGATATGGAGAGGCCGGGTGTATTGCATCTGAGTTGTCTGATAATAAGAACAAGGCCAAACTAGCGATAAGATCCACACATGTATCATAAGGAACTCTGTGCAGTTCATATCACTCTTGTATCTACTGTGTATCATAGTTAAATGAATTGGCTATTTTAATACGAGGCACTTGATGGTTCAGTTTGTTGTTCTGAGGCCGCCAAAGCGTTGAAATTATCTGGCTATTCATGAATAATTCAATGTATGATTGCTTGATTCATTGTTTGTCTAAAATTATCTGGCTAGCATATTCGAGGCTCACAATTGATGTGTTTTTATTGGCTGAGTTACTCTTTTTTTGTCTATGATTAAATCAGTGGCAGATTTCGTTGTGTAGTTCCTGGCTAGTTTATATATGAGAAACATAATGGCTTAGTTTTCATATTCGTTTTATTCATGTTCTGCACATTCTAGTTTGAGCAGTCTGCATCAGGTACTTTGGTTGATTGCTCGCATTGTTATTCAAAATGAACTTGTAGTTTGTTTCCCAAGTCTGTTGTTTAAGGGTGTGTTCAGTTCGGGAATGAAGTGGAATGGAATGTCATGGTTCCATTCCACTGGAATGGGTTGGTTCTGCTCTTGTGCTTGGTTAGGACAAAAAATGTGTAATGGAATGGTTCCATCCTATGTTCGGTTGGACCAAAAAAGTGGAATGGAATGGTTTCGTTTTATGTTTGGATGCATTTAGCAAAAAAATGTCACGAGAATAGAGAGAGCAATAATGTTTGGATGGCTTTAGCATAGAGGAACGGGGAGATTCCACCAATTTGGTGGAATGAGTGCATTCTGGATCTAGAGGGAATATTCTCTTTTGAGGAACCACCTCGTTCCATTCCATTTCTCAACTAAACACTAGAACGGCTCTCAGGTGTGGAACCATTCCATTCCATTTCACTTCGTGACACCAACTGAACACACCCTAAGTAACTTGTTTTGTCTTGGTGTCAGCCATCTTCAAGTAGAGCAGTCATTTCACAGAGCAGCACATGCTCACATCGCTCCATGGCGCCAGCTGGTCCACTTATTCAAGAATAAATAGATGTATGATCCACCACTGTCAATTGCTTCCTTCCTTATATATGACTGCATTGACACATTTAAAATTCAAGGTGGTGTGATTGCATGGTAATGCTGTTATAACTTGTTTTGTGTTTGTTTCGGGCTGCAAATGACCCTCTGAATGCCGAACAAAGACCCGCTTCTCCAAGTTTAGATTTTGTTTCACACAACAGCAGTGACAATATCTATTTCTCATGGCACACCGCTTCGACTGATCCTTGTTTTTCAGCCGAAAGATTATTTGAGGATGCCCTCCAAGATGCCCGTGATATTGTTGAGCAAGAAGCCAACAAAACAGATTCAGTAATCACCATAGCACGCAAAGACTTATATGAAGTGAAAAATAGGCAAGATTTAACGCAGAACATACTTAATAATCTCATGTGCAGCTCTCATGGGAAGCCAGTTGTTACATGTCTCGGGATGCAAGCTCTATAAAGACCTTTTCTGTAACACCAGTTATGGTGTTTTTTTATTTGTCTGGACTCTGATGCAACTTGTATGCTTCATTTTATTTACTATCAAGTTTATTGAGGATTGTAATAATCTACTGTAATTTGCAGTTGTAAGTTGTTTGAGGATTGTTACAAACTGAGCATCTATCAGAATTACTACACACACATGAAAAAACAGTGAAATTGTAAGAGGTACGACACACGATCTACCGGAACAGGGAGAACGTCCATTGTATTACACGGGCACCATAGAACTTGCAAAATTCATAGACGTTCACTCAACAAAGTGAACACATAAAGAGCTGATCTGAAGAGAATACATCAGGAGCAGACCCACACAATCCATCAATCTGATGGATAACCGTCGTAGTAATCGTAGTGGGTGGTACCATCCTCGCCATATGGCGGCACCATCTGCAGCTCAGAATGCTTGACGATTCTGCAATACTCTGCCAGTAATCGATCGAGTTTGAAAGGACGGTCATTGATCCATAATCCTCCTACTCCATAACCATATACAACGCTTGGATCCTCTTCCCATGCAAGAGCCTCAAAGTTGTACTAATATCGGATAGGTCCGCATAGTATATTATAACATCCCAAATCTTTAATCAAGGTTAATCAAGATCCAAATCACCCAATTTAGGGTTAACAAAAACTTTTTCCATTTTTCTTTAAGCATTCATATGTGTGTGGATTTAAAATAGGAGTTGTTTGAAAGGCCATTATTGTTTGTTCTAATGGTTGTAAAATGGTTCTATGATGAATATCACATCATCTAGATCATTCCCAAGCAAAAACCAAAGAAAAAGAAATCAAAAAGAATTAAATAAAGGAAATGGTCACTTTTGCCATTTTAATCACCTAGCCCAATTTGGGTGTTCCTAGCACTCAATTTCCATCAGATACAATTGTGGATCTTTGCACCCCTTGCTAGTAAAAGTAGTGATATGACAAGGCCCACTTTGTGTTATCCCAAAAACATTCAAACTCTAATTTTAAATGACAATTGAAAATGGAATCTAATTCCTATGTCTAGATCACACTATTTCAAAAACCATTCAAATGAATTCCATTTAATAAATCCTAGTAACCACAGATGTTTAAGCATGTGATAAAACACTCCACCAAATTTCATTTCAAAATTCAATACTTGATTTCTTTCAGCCATTTTGTCACACACTTGGTGGGCACGGATCAAACCAAAACCAAAAACACTAGTGTGAGCAGTGTTCTGGCCTAACCTGTCACCCACATTGCAACCAAACCCTCTCCACTGCATCCCCTACCCCTTTCTAGCCCGACCAAGCACTGTGCCCATGACCAAATGGTCATGGACATCAATGCCGAGCCCACTCGAGCACCTCACCGGTGACAGCATGCCACAACAGCCGCCAGCCTCGCCCACCTTGCCCAACGTGTCGCTCATGGTCCACCTCCACCTCCAGGCCAGCCCCAACCCACGGACAGAGCGAGGAGCAGCCATGAACCGCCACGCCCGGAGCCTGTCTGCCATGCTGATGCCGCCCACAGAGCGCGCACAGTCCCCGCTCAACCAGACCCCGCCATGCTTTTGCTGCCCACCTACATGATCACCACCGCCCAAGGAAGCTGCCAGACATGCCCATTTCCCTGACCGTGCCCCGTAGCCGCCGGTCACCACAAAGTTCGCTGTCGGTAGAGACATCGTGCACGTCGCGCCACTCACGTCTCCCGACCGCATTTCACTACTCGCGCACTGCCATGACGACCGCCAGGGAACCGCCCACCATCCTAGTCCACCGCCCAAGCCCCTAGCCCGCTGTACCGTCGTCACCGGCGAACACCGCCCAAGCCTCACTGCCGCCCAACCGCGCCTATATAAGGAGGCCTCCCCAGCACCGTTTCCTCACACCAATCTCCTCCACTCCCCCTCAAAACACACCTAGAGCCCCACCGGAGCAAGCCGTAGCCCATAGCGCCGGAATTTCGCCGGAGTCTGCCGCAGAAGGAGGAGAAGGGCACCGTTGATCCAAGCCATCTCCCGGGACACCGCCAGTACCAGGAGAACCGCCATCGTCTTCTCGTTCGTTTGCCCGCCTCGCCGTACTAGCTGGAGCCCCGGTATGTCCCCACTGCACCCCCACCGAGCCGCTAGGGTTCAGTCTCGCCAGCGACGAGTCCGTCGTCGACGATGACCGTGAGCCGTTAGATCTAGTTCTAATCCTGCGGTCCAGCTCGCCCCGTACCACATTAGCTTTTGAGTTGATTCCAACTCTCAAAAATCACATTTAACCCTACCTACTTGAATATGTAATAATATTAAGGTTCGCATGCAGTGACTTTGGACTAGTACCAAAATAATGCTATATAGGCATTTCTAGTCACTTTAAATCATTAATTATTAAACTTGAACTTATTAAAATGTGATCCAACATTTAAATCACATTCCCACATGTTAAAATATGTGGTGATGACATGTGTCCACATGATCCCATATTTTAATTGGAGAATATTAAACCTTAGTTAATTTCAATGAGTAGAAATTACTTTTCTAAAATAAAAAGAATGAAACTATTGAATTAAACTTGTGATGCTTGTGATGATAATAGATCATCAATTGTGTGTCTTAGAATGCTATCTAGCCTAGTTAAGTATTGTTTGGTGATTGTGTACTCAAATAAAAAGAATGAAGCTAGTTCATTAAACCTTGTGATGCTTGTGATGATAATAGATCATCAAATGTGTGCCTTAGTGTGCTAAGTAGACTAGTTAAGCATTGTTTGGTGATTGTGTATTCCGTATGTATTTATAGACGATAGTACCGACCAAGTCTACGAGGAGGAGGAGTTCTACCAAGAAGAGGAGGAAGAGAATTTCAACCACTGCACCAACCAAGGCAAGCTATTATTGGCAAGCTAACACTTGAAAGTTTTATAACTAGCAAGACATCTTAAGCAATGCAAGCTAACCCTTGCAAGATAGATAACCCAAGCAAGATGCATTAGGCATGCTTTGGTTATATCATTTTGAATTATACCTACTCCAAGTTTTACTTACAAAGCTTTACCCTCTTTACTTTACCAAAGTCCTTTACTTGTTTAAAGGTAGCATAAAGAGTATAAAACTTGACCTATCCAGTTAGACTTAGAGGTCATTCTATGGCATGAGATTGAGATTAGCATCCCACATTAGTGAACACTCTTAACTTAGTAGTTGGAACTAAACCAAAACTTGATTCACTTTAGATGGGAATACTTGGTGAACATGATTTGTGAAAACCTTGGAATGATGAGTCATTCTATTGAGATGTTTTGACATGTGTTGAGAAACACAAATGGTTTATGATGATGATGAAAATGTTGAGGCATGAGCCTTAGCCCTTCTACAAAACTGATGGTTGGGTTCGGATGCGATACCATTCCAATTTTTACCGTACAACCACAATACCTGAATTGGGTAAGGCTTAGCCGGAAGTTTATATGCATTAGTATTAGTTCCCTCGTGGGAGAGGTTTGAGCTAAGGCTACCTCTCAATGTTGTCCACCTATGCAGTGCCCAGGATGACAGATGGTCATGGCTGGGAGGCCATGCTCATAGGAGAGGTGCTTATACTAGAGTGTGTAAAGGAAAGGTTATGTTTGATTATCTGCATACTAAGTATGATGATTCAGGGTTATCCCTGACAGATGTATCAAATCTTGTGGTGAAAGTGTACCACCTCTGCAGAGTGTCAAACTATTCAAATAGCCGCGTCCGTGGTTATGGACAGTTGGAGTGGCCATACTGTTCCAGTGTCAGATGTTTTCAAAACGACTTATGAAATGAATTGTGACATGACTTGACCACAACAGAGTTGTGACTATGACAATTAAGTTCCCACTTAGGTGTTTTCAAACTTCTTTTATTTTTCTTTGTTTCTGAACTCAGCTTAGGTTTCAAACTTAACTTTACAAATAAACTTAGAGTTAGCATTCCTACTAGAACTATCTTATTTGTTAGTGGTAGTTTGCCAGTATTTAAAGAATACTAATGGCTTTGTCCCTGGCTATTCCTATGGCCAGACTATGAGGAGGACTACCCTGAAGGAGGACAGCAGGACGGCTACGACAACTAGGATCATCTCCCATCGTTAGTATTGCCTATGATTCTGAAAATGGACCCCACCGCTACGCTATCTTTTCTGCTACTTGATTGTACTAAGACTGGATCATGAGATCCTTTATTTGTGTAAGACCTTATTATGGTCTGTAATGGATGATGTACTGTGATATCCAATCTGTTATGTCTCACAAAAATGGTAATCCTGGGATTGCGATGTATGGCATAATAGGCATCTGGGATTAAAAATCCGGGTGTTGACAAGTTGGTATTAGAGCCATCCTGACCATAGGAGACCATAGTTAGAATGGACGTCCGAACAAAAACTTAGTTTCAAAAACCAAAGTGAGTATTTATGAAAACTATTTCCTCTCTTACCCTTGGGGATTCTTTCTCTAAAAAAAATTCATGTTCCTCCAAATTCTTACATTACTACATAAAACTTTGACACACTTGATCACTTCACTAACTTTCTCATCCTAAAATTCTTATAGATGGAATCCCAATACAACAAGTTCTACCAGTTGGGCAATAGAGGCCAACTGATCTTCGAGAGGGATCTGGATTCACTATCTGAGTTCTTGGACCATCCTCATCCGGCATTCCTTGGAGCTCAACTCCCGGGTCCACCAGGAGGGGATTTACAATGGCTAGTAACTGCTGACCTTCGAGGCAAGATAGAAGCACCAATATCTGGGAGGATTCAGTTCTCCGTGAGAGAGAACAACTGGCTAGATGGATTAGCCAGGGCAATGCATGAAGCTCTCGCACATCTGTGTGCCCTGAGTGTCAACCTAATCCAAGGAACCTGCTTTGTTCACTATGCAAGGCATGATTCCATGGTAATGCCACTAGAGATGCCAAGTCACCCAATATTGAAGCGTCAAGTGGAGAACCTCAACTTCCTACTGTACGACAGACAGAAGGAGTTGGACAATTCTAGAGAGGTCGCCAACCACAACCTCGCCCTTACCGCCCAGAAGGCCTAGACTTTCTCACTGCTCGTCAAGGATCATCAGTCTCTTCGCCGTCAACACGCAAAGAAGGATCGCACCATCGACCGTCTTTGCAAGAAGGTGGCCGACCTCGAGAAGACCCTCAAGGAGCAAGAAGCTCAGCTTGCAGCAAAAGAAGAAGAAGAGAAAGGTGAAGATATCCAAGGAGATATTTACTCCTACCTCAGCAATGATGATGACTATGTAGAGGAGGATGCCATGGACTTCTACACCGATGATGATGACTCCGACTTCATCGATGGTGAGTAGATGCACTAGAGCACTATCGTAGAGTGAGGAGTATCGGTCCCATTGTATCTTAGCTTGCAGAATGGTTCTTAAAACCATCTGTTTTCCTTTGATGTTGTGGTGTGTGTGTGTTTGTATCGTGTGCTTTGCTTGAATGAATGAAAATAAGTTAGTTGCAAAACCCGAGTCAAACTCAAAGTTTTAGCTTTGAAATCAAAACCATGAACCTTAGAACTTTCCCTCTTACCCCTTTATCTATCTCAATCTTAAGATGACTCGTGGAAACCAAGGAGGGAGCAGCTCATCGCAAGACCCAATGCTGCAGACTCTCATCGCAGACCGTGAAGCTAGTAGGGCAGAGCACCAAGATAATCTAGCAACACTGCAACAGATCGCCCAGATGGCTCACAACAATCAAAACCATGGAAATCGGATCATCATGGATCCAAACTCAAAAACTTCCAGAATACAAATCCCCCAATCTTTAGCACTTCGGAGAACCCACTGGATGCTGATGACTGGTTGTAGACGATGGAGAACAACCTAGAAGTAGCAGGAGTGGATGCCAACGAGAAGGTTCTTTTTGCTACCCACTATTTGCCAGGAGATGCAAGAGCATGGTGGAACAGCACCCGCACAATGAACCATGGTCAAGTGATGACATGGGAAGCCTTGAAAATCAAGTTTAGCCACACCCACGTGCCGCAGGGTCTAGTCACCTGAATGAGGGATGAATTCAGAGAGTTGAAGCAAGGCAGAATGATTGTAGTAGAGTACCGTGATAGATTCTTGTCCCTAGCCCGGTATGCACCTGATGAGATCAACACGGAGGCCAAGAAGAAGGAGAGATTCCTTAACGGACTGCACGATGAGATGCAGATTGTCCTCGTCAACATGCATTTCGAGGATCTCGAAGAGCTAGTTGACTCTGCCATTCATATGGAAGGGAAGCTTAGTCAATCAAACGACAACCGCAAACGTCGTATGATGCACCAAGCTGGATCCAACAGTCACCAGAAGTACCGTCCCAACCCTTCTACAGGATATGCCCCGCGGAACAATCGACCCCCAATGTCTCGCCCAAGCTACCCCAACCGTAGCGGAGGAAATGTGAAGTCTGGAGGAAACAACAATCACCCCGGCAACACTAGCAATTTCAACCATGCACCTCCCAAGAGCAACAACAACAACAACACCGCACCCAGAACTGGAAGCAATGCTGTGCCCATGGCAGCGAAAGACAAGTCTCAGATTACTTGTTTCGAGTGTGGAGTGAAGGGTCACTACTCCAATGAGTGTCCCAAGAAGATTGCCACCACTGCCAATGTGAATGCCCCAGCTCAACAACAGCGTCGTTTTCAACCAGGAAGAAGATTCGCCCCAGGGAACCCTCACAACCGCAACGGCCGTCTCTTCCACATGAATGCCCAAGAAGCCCAAGAAGCGCCAGATGTAGTGCTGGGTATGTTTTCTGTCAACTCAGTTTTAGCAAGAGTGTTGTTTGATTCTAGAGCATCGCATTCATTTGTCACCGAAGAATTTGCATGCACTAGTAAGATTCACCCAACCAACTTGAAGCATGTCATGATAGTTCAAATCCCTGGTTCAACTACAAAAGCTAGAAAAATTTGCAAAGTTGTGCCTATCAGAATACATGGGATAGATTTTTATGGAAATCTAATAGTACTTGGAACCAAAGGTTTGGAAGTAGTACTAGGAATGGATTGGATGTCAAAGCATAAATGATTGATTGTGCCAAGAAAGCCATCACCATGACTAGTAGCTCTAGAGTATCAGTAGAGCATATATCTGAAACCTTGCCCCGTCAATTCCAGTGTAATAAGAGTCTAGCCCTACCCACCATAGACCAAGTCAGAGTAGTCTGTGAATACCCCGACGTATTCCCAGATGAATTGCCCGTTATGCCCCTGGATAGGGATATTGAGTTCATTATTGAACTAATCCCCGGAACCGGACCCATAGCCTAGAGACCCTATAGTATGAACCCCTCAGAGTTAGTGGAATTGAAGAAGCAGCTGGATGCTATGTTGGCAATAGGCTTGATTCAACCAAGCGCATTGCCATGGAGATCGCTAGTGTTATTCATCGACAAGAAAGATGGAGGCAACCGTTTGTGCACAGATTACAGGAAGCTGAATGATATCACCATCAAAAACAAGTACCCTTTGCCAAAGATAGAGGATCTATTTGATCAGTTGACTGGAGCAAATGTGTTCTCTAAGATCGATCTTAGGACTCGTTATCATCAGCTTAAGATTCGTGCAACGGATATTCCGAAGACCGCCTTTACTACTCGTTATGGATTATACGAGTATACAGTCATGTCTTTTGGATTAACCAATGCCCCTGCTTATTTCATGAATCTCATGAATAAGATCTTTATGAATTTTCTAGATAAGTTTGTCATTGTGTTTATCAACGATATCCTTATCTACTCCAAGTCAGAAGAAGAGCATGAGCAACATCTGACAGTCATCCTTGAAACCCTTAGAGAGCATCGGTTGTATGCCAAGTTCAGCAAGTGTGAGTTTTGGCTGAAAGAAGTAGGATTCCTAGGACATATTGTGTCTGCCGGAGGAGTCGCTGTTGATCCCGCCAAGATCAAAGATGTCGAAGAATGGGAAGCCCCAACCACTCAAACCCAAGTCCGTGCATTTCTCGGATTAGCGGGATACTACCGCAAGTTCGTTGAAGGATTTTCGAGCATCGCCAGACCCATGACTCAATTGTTGAAGAAGGACAAGAAGTTTGAATGGACAGACAAATGTGAAGAAAGTTTTCAAGAGTTGAAGATGAGATTGATTTCAGCCCCAATATTGATCATGCCCAATATCAAGAAGGCATTTGATGTGTATTGTGATGCATCTAAGATTGGTCTCGGATGTGTGTTAATGCAAGAAGGCAAAGGTATCACATATCTGTCTCGACAACTGAAGCAACATGAGCAGAACTATCCTACCCATGATCTTGAGTTAGCAGCCGTAGTGTTGGCATTGAAGACATGGCGTCATTATCTTATGGGTAATCGCTGTGAGATTTACTCAGATCACAAAAGCTTGAAGTATATTTTCACGCAGAAGGAGCTGAATATGAGGCAAAGGAGATGGATAGTGTTAATCAAGGATTATGACCTTGACATTCACTATCACCCCAGCAAAGCCAATGTGGTAGCGGATGCTCTTAGCAGATTGCCGTGTAGTCTAAACACCATGATCAAGGAGAAGCAACCAAGTTTGTGTGAGGAGTTGGAGCAGTTTAGGACTGAGCTAGTTAGCAAAGGATTTCTAGCTAATATTGAACTTCAACCCACTTTGATAAGGCAAATCAAGGAAGCCCAGAAGGGAAATGAAAGTATCAACGGAATCAAACGTCGTATTGGTACAGGAAAGGTACCAGGATTCACGGAAGACGAAGAAGGAGTTCTGTGGTACAAAGGACGTATCTGTGTGCCAGCTGATTCGGAGCTGAAGCAAGTTATCATGCAAGAAGCTCATGATACTCTTTATTCTATCCACCCCGGAGGAACAAAGATGCATCAGGATTTGAAGGAGCAATTTTGGTGGCACAAGTTGAAGAGAGAAATCAGAAGCTACATCGCCAAGTGTGATATCTGTCAAAGAGTCAAAGTGGAACATCAGAGACCCGTAGGACTGTTGCAACCCTTACATATTCCGGAATGGAAATGGGATTCCATCGGAATGGACTTTATCACCGGTTTTCCTACGTCTAGTAAGGGAAATGACTCAATCTAGGTCATTGTTGATAGGCTATCCAAAGTAGCTCATTTTATACCTGTCAAGACAACCTACCAGAGTTCAAAGCTAGTAGAGTTGTATATTGCCAGAATTGTTAGTCTGCATGGAACCCCCAAGACCATAGTGTCGGATCGAGGAACCCAATTTACCTCCAGATTTTGGCAGAAAGTCCAAGAAGGATTAGGAACCAAGTTGAATTTCAGCACCGCTTATCACCCGCAAACCGATGGACAGACTGAGAGAGTCAACCAAATCTTAGAGGATATGTTGAGAGCTTGTGTGTTAGAATATGGATCAAAATGGGAAGATTGTCTGCCTTTCGCAGAATTCTCATATAACAACAGTTATCAAGCCAGTTTACAAATGGCCCCATTTGAGTTCCTATACGGAAGAAAGTGTCGTACCCCGTTGAATTGGTCGCAAGTAGGAGAGAGTTAGATTTTTGGACCCGACATTCTCCGAGAAGCCGAAGAGAAGGTTCACAAAGTCCGTGAACACCTCAAGACCGCCCAATCCAGACAGAGGAGTTATGCTAACAAGAGAAGGAGAGACCTGACTTTCAATGTCGGAGATTTTGTGTATCTCAAGGTTTCGCCATTGAAGGGAACGCAACGTTTTAGTCTGAAAGGAAAGTTAGCCCCCAGATATATCGGACCCTTCAAGATTCTGAATTGTCGAGGAGAAGTATCATATCAATTGGAACTGCCAAAAGAGACGTCAGCCATCCACAATGTGTTCCATATCTTGTTACTTCGCAAATGCTTAGAAGTGTCAGAGAAGACCGAAGTCTTCAAGAACATCGATCACCGAGCTATTGATATCAACAAGGATCTGACATATCGTGAAGTGCCCATCTGTATCTTGGAGGAAGCGTACAGAACCACCAGGACCCAGAGTATCAAATTTCTCAAGATTCAATGGAGCAACCATACCGAAGAAGCCACTTGGCAGCGAGAAGATTACATTAGGACTGAGTTCCCAGGTCTCTTTAGTTCCTAGTTTTTCTTTCTTAAATCTCGGGACAAGATTTTGTTTAAGGGGGGAAGGTTTGTAACATCCCAAATCTTTAATCAAGGTTAATCAAGATCCAAATCACCCAATTTAGGGTTAACAAAAACTTTTTCCATTTTTCTTTAAGCATTCATATGTGTGCGCATTTAAAATAGGAGTTGTTTGAAAGGCCATTATTGTTTGTTCTAATGGTTGTAAAATGGTTATATGATGAATGTCACATCATCTAGATCATTCCCAAGCAAAAACCAAAGAAAAAGAAATCAAAAAGAATTAAATAAAGGAAATGGTCACTTTTGCCATTTTAATCACCTAGCCCAATTTGGGTGTTCCTAGCACTCAATTTCCAACAAAGACAATTGTGGATCTTTGCACCCCTTGCTAGTACAAGTAGTGATGTGCCAAGGCCCACTTTGTGTTATCCCAAAAACATTCAAACTCTAATTTTAAATGACAATTGAAAATGGAATCTAGTTCATATGTCTAGATCACACTATTTCAAAAACCATTCAAATGAATTCCGTTTAATAAATCCTAGTAACCACAGAAAAATCTTTTTCTTTTTAGACTTAAACTAGATTCTGTCCCTTAGTTTGAAAATCATTTCAGAAAGATCTACTGAACCAAATTGAGTGATTCCAATTTTGTTGGAAAGCTAATGAAAATCTATATCCAAGCCCGTTGGATTTAAATCATTTAGAGTTATAGATCTCTCCTAATAAAAATAACAAGATAGAAGGTTTTGCACATTCAAACATTTTTCTAAAATCAACCACATTAGCTTTTGAGTTGATTCCAACTCTCAAAAATCACATTTAACCCTACCTATTTGAATATGTAATAATATTAAGGTTCGCATGCAGTGACTTTGGACTAGTACCAAAATAATGCTATATAGGCATTTCTAGTCACTTTAAATCATTAATTATTAAACTTGAACTTATTAAAATGTGATCCAACATTTAAATCACATTCGCACATGTTAAAATATGTGGTGATGACATGTGTCCACATGATCCCATATTTTAATTGGAGAATATTAAACCTTAGTTAATTTCAATGAGTAGAAATTACTTTTCTAAAATAAAAAGAATGAAACTATTGAATTAAACTTGTGATGCTTGTGATGATAATAGATCATCAGTTGTGTGTCTTAGAATGCTATCTAGCCTAGTTAAGTATTGTTTGGTGATTGTGTACTCAAATAAAAAGAATGAAGCTAGTTCATTAAACCTTGTGATGCTTGTGATGATAATAGATCATCAAATGTGTGCCTTAGTGTGCTAAGTAGACTAGTTAAGCATTGTTTGGTGATTGTGTATTCCGTATGTATTTATAGACGATAGTACCGACCAAGTCTACGAGGAGGAGTTCTACCAAGAAGAGGAGGAAGAGAATTTCAACCACTGCACCAACCAAGGCAAGCTATTACTGGCAAGCTAACACTTGAAAGTTTTATAACTAGCAAGACATCTTTAGCAATGCAATCTAACCCTTGCAAGATAGATAACCCAAGCAAGATGCATTAGGCATGCTTTGGTTATATCATTTTGAATTATACCAACTCCAAGTTTTACTTACAAAGCTTTACCCTCTTTACTTTACCAAAGTCCTTTACTTGTTTAAAGGTAGCATAAAGAGTATAAAACTTGACCTATCCAGTTAGACTTAGAGGTCACTCTATGGCATGAGATTGAGATTAGCATCCCACATTAGTGAACACTCTTAACTTAGTAGTTGGAACTAAACCAAAACTTGATTCACTTTAGATGGGAATACTTGGTGAAAATGATTTGTGAAAACCTTGGAATGATGAGTCATTCTATTGAGATGTTTTGACATGTGTTGAGAAACACAAATGGTTTATGATGAGGATGAAAATGTTGAGGCATGAGCCTTAGCCCTTTTACAAAACTGATGGTTGGGTTCGGATGCGATACCATTCCAATTTTTACCGTACAACCACAATACCTGAATTGGGTAAGGCTTAGCCGGAAGTTTATATGCATTAGTATTAGTTCCCTCGCGGGAGAGGTTTGAGCTGAGGCTACCTCTCAATGTTGTCCACCTATGCAGTGCCTACGATGACAGATGGCCATGGCTGGGAGGCCATGCTCATAGGAGAGGTGCTTATACTAGAGTGTGTAAAGGAAAGGTTATGTTTGATTATCTGCATACTAAGTATGATGATTCAGGGTTATCCCTGACAAATGTATCGAATCTTGTGGTGAAAGTGTACCACCTCTGCAGAGTGTCAAACTATTCGAATAGCCGCGTCCAGGGTTATGGACAGTTGGAGTGGCCATACTGTTCCGTTGTCAGATGTTTTTAAAATGACTTATGAAATGCATTGTGACATGACTTGACCACAACAAAGTTGTGACTATGACAACTAAGTTCTCACTTAGGTGTTTTCAAACTTCTTTTATTTTTATTTGTTTCTGAACTCATCTTAGGTTTCAAACTTAACTTTAAAAATAAACTTAGAGTTAGCATTCCTACTAGAACTATCTTATTAGTTAGTGGTAGTTTGTGAGTACTTAAAGAGTACTCATGGCTTTGTCCCCGGCTATTCCTATGGCTAGACTATGAGGAGGACTACCCTGAAGGAGGACTGCAGGACGGCTATGACAACTAGGATCATCTCCCATCGTCAGTATTGCCTGTGACTCTGAAGATGGACCCCACCGCTACGCTATCTTTTCTGCTACTTGATTGTACTAAGACTGGATCATGAGATCCTTTATTTGTGTAAGTCCTTATTATGGTTTGTAGTGGATGATGTACTATGATATCCAATCTGTTATGTCTTGCAAAAATGGTAATCCTGGGATTGCGATGTATGACATAACATGCATCTGGGATTAACAATCCAGGTGTTGACATATATGCTGCCGGCCTGCACTGTGGGTACCCTGGCGCTATCGACGCAAACACACAGATTGTTAGCAACGAAGAGAGCACGACTTCCGATGCCTCTGATCGGCTGAAGGACATGGTTCTGGGTATCAACCCGGTAAACAACCGGCCTGCCGCTGTAGACCGGTCCACTCACAACGAACAACAACTCCCCGTCAGACTCGATGAGGTAAAAACGATTCTCTAGGAACTGGCAGCCCGGAATAGGGCCTGTAACGATGGGATGCATCTCCAGGGTTCGTGCGGAGCGCTGCAATGGACATCTCCATGAGTAGCATCACACATAGTAGAGGACATACCCGTATCTGTCTATGAAAAAAACATCATCAGCGTAAGAAGTCATGCTCCGGAGTTCCATGAAGTCATACGGCGAGTACCACCCTTCACCAAAGACCGGGCGACTCCCTTCCTCCGTGCTCTCACCCGCCCACCGAATGGTGGTGTTCTGATGGTTTTATGTAAACACCATCAATGACGGGAACATCGTCATAGCGATAGAAGCCACCTGCTCGGTCAGTATCTCCGCCCTCAGGCGCTTGATAGCGCCCGAGAAGGGGTTGTACAACCGGGTCTTGTACGGCTGCACCCTTTGTCCAAGCATAAGGAGGCCGCCGGTTGTGCTACCTACATAAAAGTATCTTCTAGAGATAGAGGGAGGAGAAATAGAGATTCAGTCAAGGTAAACAGACTAAAATTCAATCAAGGTAAACCATGGAGCAAAACCCTGGGCAACAAGTGGACGAAGAAATAGAACTTGAAAAACAGATAGTATAGGATGTGAATGCAAAAAATGGATCGCATATATACAGATGAATATAAAGAAAGCACCTGCGAATAACCCAGCTAATCTTCTCCTCAATGTGGCGGCAGTTGTCACGTTCAACAACGTGATGGCGACGTCTTCTACCTGATACTCCTCCGACAACTGGTGCTCTAGAACAATCCAGTTGGCTGGCATAAAGCATTCCTCCGTGAAGCCGCGCCAGGCTCTGCAGACTGCCCGGAATGCGGCGTAGTAGTCCAAGTCGTCCGTCGAAAGGAAGATGCCACCTATCTCCTGGACGAGTCCCTCAGGGAGACCAGCCCATGGAGAGTCCTCCTGCTTCTTGCCGGCCATGGATGATGGCGTTCGTGTGGTCTCGGTCCCACCGATTGACACAGGAAGCGGTTCTAGAGAAACACATTTAAACAAAGGCCTGGGAAAGCCAAGCGAATCGTGTGGAAACGAGACGACGGCATGCACACAGCAACCGCAAGCGCGTTTCATCAAACTAGCATGGGCACGCGCATGCGCACACACACTAATTACGATACACCGGTCGTGTGCACACCAGCTTACGACTCCTGGGAGCACGCGAGTGTGTAGTTGTAGGATGATACTAGTAGTAGTAGTATCATAACCTCATTGTATTTAATTATCCCAAAATCTAAGAAGAAAACCTGCGCTCCCTGGTCTCTCAGGGCACACGCAAACGCAGGGAATTTTCCATTTTTTGCATGGCATTTTCCATTTTTCAATTTTGCTTTTTGGCTGTGCCCTTGGATGCTCACCATGTGGCCGGATGGGGTGTATGCTCTATGGAGCTAAAAACCTCATGTTCTCCCAATAGCACGGTCCTTAATTATTGATGTATATACATTTTTAGTCCCACAACTTGCACCGCGGGAGCGTTTTAGTCCCACATCTTGCAAAGTGAGCAACACTAGCCCCACAACTTGTAACCAAGAACATTTTAGTCCAATTCAATCAAATTTTTGTGATTTTGTCCGAATTTGTCGTAACTAATTCTGGAAGTGACATCTGGTATCATAGCTTTTACAAAATGACCCCTGTGTATTTTCTGCCTGCCAGTTGTGATCTTGGTATGACTTGACAGGAGGATCTGAATAAAAAAACAAATAAGAAAAACTACCAATGCATTGTAGGGTATCGAACTGATTATCTGCGCTAGAAGAGCGCTCTAGATGATGTGTTCTTTATTTTGGATATTAAAAAATATGTGTTTTGGGGTACAATAACAACTCAGCTTTATTCCTTTTAATTTTTGCAAATAAGAAAAAACTCAAGTTTATTCTAGACACTGCAGCTAGCTACTAGGTTAACGACAAAGCTATACAATTGATATTATGGACCGTGCCAACATAGACGTGAGCATTTTTTGTGTTTGTATGTGATTTTTTATTGTATAAATAATTACTTCCCCCAAGTACTCCTCGTCTGGCATAATTACGTCCTCTCAAGTACTCCTCGTCTCACATGAATAGTCGTGGGCATCTACCGGCATAGTGGCTTGTGGGTGTGTGTGTTGTTGTACAAAAGTGTTAAGTTCGAACGATTCTCCTCTTAGATATTTAACTATTTTATTTGTACGTCTACTAACAGGTGGCCCACTTATCAGTCCGCATAGGGACACAAATGACATAAAAAATATAGAGGTGTCATTTAAAAAAAATCAACGTCATTTGTGGACAAATTAAGTCAAATTCATTTAAATTCCATTAAATTAGACTAAAATGATCTCGAGATATAAGTTGAGGGACTAGTATTGCTCATTTTTCAATATGTGGGACTAAAACGCTCTCGCGGTGCAAGATGTGGGACTAAAGGTGTATATACCTCTTAATTATTTTACAACCTCAATTGCTAGGCCGAAGGACCAATTAATGCTCCTAGTTTTGCTCAATTAATCATCTAGTTGACCGTAAAATATGAACCACCACGTCGTGTAATGCTCCTGGCCGATCATGTTGTTAAAACAGGAGTGCATCCATTGTCTTGCATGTTTTCAATTAGATGCGGTGGCCACGTGCATTGGCTGGATTTTAGGATTACTACTGCATGCAATAACTAGCTATAAAGCGAGTAGGTGAAGTTAATTCTCTGAACTAGTACTACTCCGGCCTAGTAATAACGAACACAGGGAGTACCTCAAGTGTGGTTATATGGATGATCAGTTGATGTGACTCTCGGCCATGAATTCCTGACCATATAGCCATACGTTCTATCACCTTTTTTACTACTACTACTAGTAGTACATGGACGCTAGGAAAATTCAAAATCTCACTCGAGCGACAAAATCACACACACCGACTTCGAAACATTTCCTGCCTAACCGTTTCAAAAACTTTGAGCCAAAATCTCTCACCTAGAGAGTACCATTTTTATATCATTATTATTATTATTATTATCAGATGGGCGCTTGTCAAATACAAAATCTCAATCGAGCGGCAAAAAACCGCACACTGACTTTGAAGCATTTCCCACCCCTCCGTTTCAAAAACTTTGAGTCAAAATCTCCCACCGAGGTTGTACCATTTTTGTATTATTATCAGATGAGCGCTTGTCAAATTCAAAATCTCAATCGAGCGGCTAAACCATACACTAACTTTGAAGCATCTCCCACCCCTCAGTTTCAAAAACTTTGAGGCAAAATATCCCACCGGGGTAGTACCATTTTTATATTATTATTAGATGGATGGTCGCCAAATTCAATGTCTCAATCAAGCGGCAAAATCACACACCGATCTTGAAGCATTTCCCGCCCCTCAGTTTCAAAACTTTTGACTTCAAACTTCCGATTCTACCCATTGTTCTGATGTCCTATGGGCAAGCTAAAGTCGGTAGCTTGGGGGCACGATCGTAATTTATGTTTTTGTTCACCTCCTTAGTCCCGATGGTCCTTCCAACAATCCCAGCCCCCTCTCTCCCACGCCCTCACCTCCACGACCACGACTCACACCGGCCGGCGGCAATTCCACAGCGGCTGGACCCTCTTGAGCGGTGGTCTCGTGCACCGCCACGGAGCCGCTTCACCGATGCTCACCCACCGGATCTGGTTCACCGGGTCTCTCTGCCACTGCACCGGAGCTGCGGTGTCATTCACCATGCCGATGGCGTCATCAATCGCCCAAGCTCTGCTTCCTGGCCGCCGAAAGCTACCCAACCATACCAGATCCGCTTCACCGGTGTACACCGGACGTGATCTAGTTCAGGGAGTTCCATGTCCACCGCTTTAGGCCAGCTGCTCGACCGTCGCCGTTCACTGCACTGGATCTGCCTTAGCGACGCTCTCGTCCACCGTGCTCAAGCCGGCATCGACCGCCCAAGATCTACTTCCCTGACACCAACAGCCACCACAACCGTAGCACCATCGGTGACCTGGACGTCACCTGCATGGTACCGATGATGCTTAGACGCCTCTCTGACCAAGGTTAACCAAATCTACAACCCATTTTTGTTTTGTCAGCAGTATAGCAGGTTCAAGCCTGTCACAGTGAACTGCATTTTTGTCATAGTGCTCGTAAATACAAGTCAGTGGGCATGCCTGTTCTTCGTGCTAGTACATACAAGGTCATTAGACATGTTGGTTTGCATGCGCTGCTCTACAAATTTCAAGTCATGGACATGTCTGTTATTTTGTCATACACATGTTCTTAGCTACTCCATACAATAGTAATTGCCTGCTACCGTGTAATTCTTGCATAATCTGAAGTCAGCAAAAAATATTAGTGTGGATTCCCTGCTCTACAGTTGCTGAATCTATCTAGTTCGTACTGAGATCAGTTCCTGCTATTATTTCCTCCTTGGCATCGTTCTGCTATCTTGTAGTAGCCGTTTAAAGTCTTCGTACTAATTTGATTATAATTTTGTTGTTGCCATCTTCTTCTTCAAAAGATGCATCACTAACTATTTCCTTTTTCTTGCATATAGCTCAAAATGGAACAATGAACATGTTGGTTTGCATAGCCTATTCTACAGGTTCACAAAGGATGCCATTAATTCCTTATCTGGTGCTGGTTCATCCCGACAACGACATAACCATCCTATACTATGTAGTTCACTCGTGGGTTTGCATTCCTGCTCTAGACGTTCTCTTATGATGCCATTATAATTTCTATCTGGTTGATACTTAGCTATGACAGTAACTACATGCCACTGTGTAGCTCACCGCAAATTCTGAGTCACCCAACGACTATGCATTCCAGGAGATGCCACTGCTTCCATATATATTTGCTAAAATGACCTCGCTTGTTTATATTTGCTGAAATTCTAAGAAACACTTTGTTTGATTCCTCATTTCATTCTAGGCACACTTGTCTAATGCTTGTTTGTCCTGCTCTATAGGTTCACGAGCGACGCCATTATATCTTGCATCTAGTTCTAGGTCTAGTTCATCCTAAGTCACGACATAACTATCCTCTACAATATATAGTTCATTCGTGGTTTGCATTCCTGCTCTACAAGTTCTCGTATGATGCGGTTATAATTTCTATCTGGTTCATTCTTCGCTATGACAGTACCTACATGACATTTTGTGTCTCAACGCAAATTCCGAGTCACCCGACGTGTCTTGCATTTTAGGGTATAGAACTGCTTCCATATATATTTGTTGAAATGACCTGGCTAGTTTAGTTTTGCTGAGATTCTAAGCCACACATACACATTTTTTGATTGCTCGTTTCACGGTAGGCACACTTGTTTAATGCATGCTTGCTTGTCCTATTTGTTTGACGTGGTGGTCAATAATTGAACCATTGACCAGTTGTAAACTCCAGATCGTAGCTCCTGTCATATCAGTCAAATGAGTAGTTTGTCTTGTTTGATGTATTAACTTGTTATTACTTAGTTTTAGGGTGCAATTATTGCTATCACCACCAAAGAGGGGGCTACAAGATCATGTCTCCTCCAATGTAGCTGTCACACTCAAAGGAAGATGCAGGTGATCAATTGAGGACTCTGCTATCAACTTGATTATCAACTGAAATGCCGATTTTTCTTTCCCTTGATTTGATAATATGTAATAATTTTAAGAAGTTTGCAGCTGATGTAATATCTAGATAACTTGCGTAGGCCATGTATGAATTTAGTTGACGTTGTCCACATATGCGGTAGTCGTTATGGTAACTACGCCAGGCAGGTCGATTAGGAAACAATACTGTGCTTTGTTATTGGCCCATCGTGTATTCGGCCGACGATGAACAGTAAAAAATGCTGGGTTATATAAACGTTTTATGATATTGGCACGGGCTTCAGAAAAGGCCAAAACTGTAAAAGGTCGTAAACGTAATGGGTCGACCTATAAGTTGTAACTGGACGTGACAGTAACATGCCGTAATGGTAACAAGCCGTAAGAGTAACATGCCATAACTATAATAGGCCATAACAGTAACAAACCTTAACAGTAGCAGGGCGTAATAGAAACAACCATGTTGGGGGATACCCTTGGGTAGGGTAACGCCGGGGTATAAAGATCGAGTTAGCCGAGGTACGACACGGTTAAAGTGAGTGCTGGCCGGGTCACCTCAAGGCAGGCCAACCTACGGAGTTACCCGGCCTGTGGAGCATCTCCCTAGCCTTAATCCGGCCGACATAGGATGTATTCCAGCCATGTTTGTTTGTCTATTACGTAGGTACCCTCGTAGCCGAGTTAGCCATGTGCTAGCTGGACTACCATATGGCTTCCAAGAGAAGGAAGGAATCTCCCACTGGCCAAAAGGTGGCTTTGATAGTTGTGCCGTGAGAGAAGCAAAGCAGAGGGAAGGACCAGCAAGACAGGGGCGACCAAGATGGCGTGGGTAATGTCGGCTGACATAACCCGTGTCTAGTGACGCTTAAAGGCAAGGATTACACTATGGCTTACGTCCAAAGTCTGGACGAGCCGTTAAAGAGAATAAAGAAGCATCTAGATTTAACCAAGGGGCATATTCGGGGAATATTCTACCACGTGTGCCCTAACTTTGTAACCTGGGCTCCCCTATATATGGAGCACCGGGGCCTCCATAGAGGGGGATCGATCATTTTCTCTGTCTAAGGTAGAACTCTGGAGCTAGGTTGCGGGGAGTAAGAGACACTGTCTCCTTCTCACGAACAGCTCGAGGAGCACTTGTATTCACCATTGATAGAGGAAATATAACAACATTGGCCCCAACTTTAGCCTATCTATGGCTTCTGCCGTGACAGCACCACGACAGTTGGCGCCCACCGTGGGGCAAGCGGTGCTAGAAGGGGTGAAAATCCAGATGAGAAGCATCTCCAACACGGGCGAACGTGTCGTCTCCGGCCTCGTTCAGCGCTTTAGAGCGCTGGACTATGTCAGCCACAACGCAGGTAGCTTCGGCAGGTGTGACCGTCCGTGCAATGGCGTCTTCATCAAACTTGGCGCGCAGAAGATCTACATCAGCGTGGACAAGTCCTGCATCCATCCGCAGCACGTCGTCGAGGGAGGCGAACCGCCTGTCAGCGCAGCTCGTGATGTGTGTATCACTTGCCTCGCTAGCAGCGTTGAGGTCCTGATGGCCGCCCCAGACACGGGAGCAAGCAAGGACCCAGCGCCAGAGCCGGAAGTCACACCTAAGAAGGCAAGATCTAGGTTTCCTCCACTAGAGAGGCCGGAGAATGTACTCCAGCAAGAAATAGATAGCCTAGCAATGCCAATAGCTCCTATGGTAGATCTGGCTCAGGCGCAAGCTGAGTTGGAGGAAACTAGGCAGAAAATGTTAGCTGGCGCAAAGAAAGTAGCAGAGTTATAGCAGTCCTTGAACATTACTTTGAGGGAATATGCAAAGGCAAACCGCATAGTTGGAGTGAAAATCCGAGGTAGAAACCTGATTATGGAGATCGACAAGGAATACGAGCCTAGGCCGGGTCAGACGGCCACGATAGTAACAAGAGGCTTGGAGAGGTACAGTACCCTGACAAAGAACCTCAGAGCGGCAAACGCAGCTGCATCCGAGTTAGAAGGCCTACCTGGAGAGGCCTAGGAAAGGCAACAGGAGAGGGTGAACCACTTGCCGAGGGTCACTTGCCAGCAAAATGAAGAAATGAACAAAGTAAAACCGGTACCACCAGAAGCATCGCACGTGGTTCACTCGGCTAGAAATAACCCGGCAAAATCCGGCGGTGCCGCATCATCTCCGGGTCATAACCCCAGGAGGGAAGAAGTGGTAAACTCCGGGGGAAGAGACAAACAGATGGTCCCCTACGACCTGGTAAGAGCTAGAAAAGGCAAAGCAGTGCAAGTGGATGAAGATCGTCACAGTACCAGCCGAGGTGAAGCTGGCCGAGGTAATCGCAACCAAGGCAATGCTGGTCAAAGGAACACTGCCAACGGCAATGCCGGATAGCGTGATCCGGCGAGAACAGGACAAAACATACCTCGACAATAGCAGCAACAATGTGCACCTCGATAGGAGAGAAGTGCAGGTCAAGCAACACCACAGCAGGATGCTTGTCCAGATTAGGAAAGATACAATGATGGTTATTCGGTGATGATTAACGATGGATACCCCAGACTGGAACACCTTGTAATTGGGTCAAGGCTGGGAAGCAGAAACTTGCAGCCAGATAATGTGAGGCTGAAACTTGATAGAATTTATAGGTCGGAGTTGATCGAGGTACATGGTCCTCCTGGTCCGGCATGCTTTGGGCCCCGGATCATGAGGGAACCGCCAGTGCCGAACTTTCAATTGGCTAGAGGAACAAGGACCTACGATGGTAGTACCAGACCGGAGGATTGGCTTATTGATTACGCAACAGCGGTCAAGATTGCAACTGGAAATTTGAGATGGGCAGTGAGGTATGTACCTCAAATGTTGGAAGGACCAACGAGATTTTGGTTAAACAACTTGCCACCAGGAAGTGTTAACTGCTGGCTAGACTTTGAGGAGTTATTCGTTAGCAACTTCTCAAGAACTTACAAGAGGCCCAACAGACCACATACTCTGGCGTTATGCTGGCAAAGACTGAATGAGCTAGACCGACATTTCCTGACTCGGTGGTGCAACATGCGCAACTCGTGCGAGGGGGTAATTGAATCACAAGCAAGTGCGTGGTTCGCCCAAGGCTGTAGATATGGAAGTATGTTATGGGAAAGGCTGCAGCGAGATATGCTAACCACTTTGGCTGAGCTGATCCGGATCGTGGATTCATACGCTTTGGGAGACCCAACTCAACCCCGACTAATGTTGAGCAAGGCAAACAAGGAGTATTACAACCGAGATGGCTCCGGGTCATCAAGGAGAAATGGTTTCCGAGGAAAGAGAAGGGACAAGCATCCAGATTATAGGTATAACTCGCAGCAGGTGGCAGCGGTGGACCGAGATCAACCCAATGCCGGTGCTAGCCAGCTCCAAAAAACTAGAAGGCAGAATTGGCAGCAGAAGAGTGAGGGGAAGAAGCCTTGGACCCCGGAGCAGAAAAAGCAATGGCAGGAGCGAAAAGATCGACCGAGATATACGTTCGAGTCTATGCTAGATCAACCTTGCAAGTTTCATACGCCAAGTCCGAATAGCCCGGTGAACCATACAACCCGGCAGTGTGAGTGGATGAGGAAGCTGGAACATGGTAGTTCGGGGAATGCTCAGGCACCTCGGAATGAAGCACCTCGGAATGAATCACCACGGATGCCATTGTTAATAGGGGGAATGGATAGAAGCTAATGTTGCCTCCACTTCCGCCGAGATATGAAAATCAGTTAAGGAGGGATGTTGTGCATCAAGTGAACAATAACCAGCAGCAGGACCAAGGTTATCACGCAAATGAGGGACGGAACAAGTACATGGAGCATCACCAAAGCTACTGTGTTTACCACGGAAGAAACTGACCGAAAGAGCTTGTAGCACCGACATATGGAGGTAAATGCAGTAATGCCAACGGTAGTGAGGTATATGCATTGGTCAGATCAGGAGATTACATGGAGTATCAAGGATCACCCGAAGCTCATGCCTAGTCCAGGGACCTACGCACTGGTCCTGGATCCGATGTTCATCGGGCCAAATCTTAATGTGAGGTTTTCCAAGGTGCTGATTGACAATGGACATAGCATTAACATCATGTACAAGGATACCATGCACAAGTTGGGGATATCAGAGAACATGCTGCAAGCCATAAGGACCACCTTTCACGGTATTGTGACGAGTATCTCCTGTGAGCCAATTGGTAAGGTCTGGGTTGATGTGCTGTTCGGTACAAGGGATAATTGCCGGAAAGAAAATTTGGAGTTCGAAGTGGTGAATCTGGAGAGCGCCTATCATGCGTTGCTCAGCAGGCCCGCGCTGAACAAGTTTATGGCAAGTACTCACATCAGTTATTTAAAGATGAAACTGCCCGGACCTAGGGGAGTGATAACTGTATCAAGGGACTTCAGACGTTCGATCGAGTGCGCTTCTGCCGGATCAAACTTGGCCAAGTCACTCGTGATAGCTCAGGAAAAGAGGAAGATATAGGAAGTGGTGACATTGGCTCAATCCACACAACAACATATGTCGGCGCTGACCAACCCGCATGGAAGCATATCATTTCAAGCAACCAAGGATACGAAGAAAGTGCCAATCGATGATCAGCTCCTAGAGCGCACCGTAACTATTGGTGCTAGGTTAAGCAGCAAATAGGAAAGCGAGCTTGTCAGCTTCCTCCGTGAGAATCAGGATATCTTTGCTTGGTCCACATAGGATCTGCAAGGTGTGCCGAGGGAGTTGGCCGATCACTCTTTGAATGTGAGACCCGGTTAAGCCGGTGAAGCAACCTCTCTGACATTTTGCCGAGGACAGAAGAAAAGTCATTGGGGATGAGATAGCTAGGCTCCTTGCAGCTGAATTTATCATGGAAGTACTCTATCCGGATTGGCTCTCTAATCCGGTGCTTGTGGAAAAGAAGAAGGATGATCCGAACGTGGCCGTGGTATGGTGCATGTGCATTGATTACGTGAACCTGAATAAGGCGTGTCCTAAAGATCCATTCCCACTCCCTAGAATAGATCAAGTCATAGACTCAACTACCAGATGTGAACTGTTGTCATTCATTGATGCGTATTCTGGTTTCCACCAGATACCACAAAACACGGATGATCAAATAAAGACTGCGTTTATTACCCCATACGGGGCTTATTGCTATCACACTATGCCGTTTGGATTACGTAATGCTGGAGCAACGTACCAGCGATGCATGCAAAAATGTTTATATGACCAAATAGGTCGAAACGTGCAAGTTTATGTCGATGATGTGGTGATAAAAACTAAGGAAAGCAATATGCTCCTTGATGACATCCGACAGACATTCGCGAACTTGAGACAGTTCCGAGTGGAACTTAGCCCGGAAAAATGCACTTTTGGTGTGCCCGCAAGAAAGTTACTTGGCTTTCTGGTGTCCAGTCGAGGTATTGAAGCTAACCCGACGAAAATCCGGGCTATAGAGAGAATGGAACTGCCAAAATGCCTTAACGATGTGTAGAAGTTCACTGGTTGCCTGGCATCATTAAGCCGGTTCGTATGTCGGCTGGGAGAGAAGGCCTTGCCCCTCTACCAGTTAATGAAAAAGGCAGACAAATTCACATGGACGCCACAAGCGGATAGCGCATTTCGAGAGTTAAAAAAGATGTTGTCTACTGCACCAATCCTAGCCGCACCACTACCCAAGGAGCCAATTTTGCTCTATGTAGCCGCAACCAACCGAGTCGTAAGTGCAGTAATTGTAGTAATAGCGCGAACAAGAAGGAAAGTCGGTGCAAAGGCTAGTGTATTATCTGAGCGAGGTATTATTAGTTTCAAAACAGAATTACCCTCACTATCAAAAGATGGCGTATGGCGTGTATATGTCGGCCAAGAAACTCAAACACTACTTTGAGGAACATCCCATCAAGGTGATATATGAGGCACCCATATCAGAAATTATGAGTAACAAACATGCTAGTGGACGGATAGCAAAATGGGCAATTGAGCTAGCCCCATATGCACCACAATTTGATAGAAGAGATTTGATCAAATCATAGGCTATGGCAGATTTCTTTGTAGACTGGGCCGAGATGCAATACGAACCGCCTCTGCTGAACTCCAATTATTGGCGAATGCACTTTGACAGATCAAAACTGAAAGAAGGGCTGGGCGCCGGAGTAGTGCTTACTTCCCCAAGAAAGACCAACTAAAATATGTCCTCCAAATCCACTTCAGCGCCTCGAATAATGTCGCAGAATATGAGGCACTGGTGCATGGCCTCAAAGTGGCAAAAGAAGTAGGAATATGTCGGATACAGTGCTTTGGAGACTCGGATTTGGTGGTGCAGCAAGTATCTGTCAACTGGGATGCCTTGGATGCCAACATGCCCCTTTACAGATTTCATGTGCAAAAGATAAGCGGATTCTTCGAGGGATGTGAATTCCACCATGTACCTCGGATTGAAAACGAGGCAGCCGACGTACTGTCTAAGTTGGGCTCATCCCGGCAACCAATCCTGCCAAATGTTGCCTTGGAACACTTAAGAAAACCATTTATTACTACATCGCCCGAGTCCGAGTCAATTTATATCCCGACCTTCTCCGGGTCAGAAGCTACGCCAATGGAGATAGATTGGGGAGGCACCTCTGCAAACCCGGGGACTGCCTCAGCAAACCTGGGGACTAGTCAGCCTAACCCGGCGGGAGTTATGTCGGTGGATGCAATGGAAATAGACGAGGAACCTTTCTCCATCCGAGCCATACCCGCTTGGGACAAGCCAATATTTTACATCCTGAAAGAAGGAATCTTGCCGGATGATGAGGTACTCTCAAGGAAGATCCAGAGAAGAGCAAAGGCCTATACCATTATCAATGCCGAACTATACAAGAGAAGTGTAACTACACTACTACAACGATGCATTGCCCCGGAGGAAGGACTTGACATACTCCGAGATATCCACCAAGGAGAATGTGGTCACCATGCGTCTTCAAGAGCATTAGTGGCAAAAGCTTTCCGGCATCGATTTTATTGGCCAAGTGATTTGGATCAAGCAGAAGATTTGGTAAGAAAATGCGATGGCTGTTAGAGATACGGCACGAAAACCCATCTGCCAATGTCAGAACTCAAAACTATCCCCATTACTTGGCCATTTGTTGTATGGTGCCTAGACATGGTAGGGCCATTTAGGCCGGCTAAAGGAGGAATGATCCATATCCTAGTTATGGTGGACAAATTCACTAAATGGATCGAGGTGAAGCCAATCAGGACATGTGATGGGGCAACAGTAGTGAAGTTCCTCAAGGATATAATCCTGAGATATGGCTACCCTCATAGTATCATAACTGATAATGGCACAAATTTTGCTGAAGGATCATTTGTGAGGTTTTGCCGAGAAAAGAAAATCTGACTAGATGTAGCCTCTGTGGCCCACCCCACATCGAACGGAAAAGTGGAAAGATCCAATGGACTGGTATTGTCCGGGATAAAACCAGCGGGGTGCTGGATAGAAGAACTACCAGCGGTACTATGGAGTTTAAGAACAACTCCGAATCGATCAACAGGCTATACGCCATTTTTTCTGGTATATGGGGTAGAACCTGTATTACCAGCCGACATAGAGCATGATTCACCAAGGGTCACCCAATACACAAAAGCCGAAGTGCGCGAAGCCTGGCAAAATGATGTTTGATCTGCTGGAAGAAGCGAGAGAACTGGCCTTGTCTAGATCCGCCATATATCAGCAAAATCTCCGACGCTACCATAGCCGGAAAGTAAACCCCCGAGTTTTCTTGGAAGGTGATATGGTACTCCGGTTAGTGAAGCGCGCTGCTGGCATGCATAAATTATCCCCTCCATGGGAAGGACCTTTCATTGTAAGCAAAGCTTTGCACAATGATTCCTACTATCTTATTGATGCACAGTCTCGGGAAAAGAACAAGGCAGATATGTCGAGAGAGGAATCTAAGTGACCGTGGAATGTAGCACTACTTCGTCCTTTTTACACCTGACAAAGAGTTGAATGTATCCGAGCTACTCATATGTCGGTATGTATGTCGGAAATGAGGTTATAAAACTTCGGCACCCCAAGCATAAACTCGGGGACTGCCCTAATAATTGTTCTTCTTGCTTTCGTATTTTTATATGTTGGCTGGGTTAAGTCGCTTATATCTTAGCCGGAGTAGTAATGTGTGAGCACCAAAAACCCAACTCTTCGACTTTGCTGTTGTCCAACAAGAATTGGCTTCATGGAAAGCAAGAGAACAAGTTTGGAATTGCAAAGCACATGAAAAATGACTAAGGAAAAGAACTTAAGCGAGCCGACATTTGTTATTCGGACTAACCTTGTGTTTACTTTATTCATCTAACGCCGGATTATTTTGAGCTAATCTCAAAGTTTCAAGTATTGTTAAGTCAATTTTTTGAACCTCGGACTCGTAAGTCAAAAAACCGAATCAAGGTAGACGCGAGCCGAGTAAAAATTGGGAGAACAAGAAAACGAAACTCGGGGACTTCGCCCACCATAATCCGACATTAAAAACTTAGTCGCAAACAGAACAAATTGTAGAAAAACCAAACCAAGGTACTTAAATACATTTTCACCCGGCATTCTGGGGATCTGACAAATACGGTTAAGTGTTTTCAAGGAGCAGGGGCAGAAGCCGAATCATCGGCCGAAGGAGGAGGTACTTCGGAGTTCGTGGGTGGGGCGCTAGCCTCAGCCTCATCTTTGGGGTTGGCCTATCCATCCTCTGGGTCTTCATCTTCGTCGCCAAGTTCGGAGGCCTCGCCCTCGCTTCCCTCATCTTCTTCACCCTCAGAAGCAACTTCATCATCAAATACATCAAGGTAGCTCGGCCCCTCGTTCCAAGCATGGCAGAAGGAGTACTGGATAAGCTTGTAGGCATAGGCTTTACGACGAGCAACGCACTCCAGATCTTCGGACCACTTAGATTCGATGCGCATGCGGGTGAGCAGCCCCAAGTCTATTCCTTCATACCATGACAGGACGAACTGCAGCGCGATATCAACGCCGGCTTGTGCAACGGATTCTCACCACAAGTGCACCTGAGTGTCGCACTCCATCAATTTGGCTATGAGAGCCGCATTTCCTTTGGGAGTGGCCTCAGTGGTCCAGAGGGAGTTGAGCATCTGCATCGCCACCGACATAATATCTGCGCCGTAATTCTTCACTAGCTCCATGCGAGTGAAGAGGCTCGCCAACAGGTCCTCTGTATCATAAGGAATTGGCCTAGCAACAGGACCTGTGGGGATACCACGTTGCTCGCAAGACCGGGCTACAGTAGCAGCAGCGAGAGTGTCACCTTCTAGAAACTTGCCTGAGAGCAGAACAGAGGAAACAATGAGCAAAAGAAATAATTCCGGAGAAATGAAAATTGAGCAAGGGAAAGGAACTCACGGGCAATCTAGAAGATGAGACTCTAGAGCTCGGCATGGACATTGGTGCTGTGGGCCTGGAGTTTCTCGTATTCTGAGGTCACCGACTAAGTTTGACGTCGGCTTCCTGTAATAAATTCTGGTCCTTGGAAATTTGTGTGGTTAGACGCTCTTTTTCCTCGGCAAACTCCTGGTCAGCCTTCTCTAGTTTGGATTTATGGAGGTCCTTAAGCCTCTGGATTTTGGCATTCAGCCGAGTAATTCCGAGTCCTGGAGGCGCAGCCGAGCTACCTCGACGTCCTTCTTCTTTAGTTCAGCTTGATGCTTTCCTGCTTGTTCGAGCAAATGTGTCATCATATTAGGAATAGGTATGCTGTCTTCAAGGTCAACTGCAACAGTGGGTTAATCTGGCGGAGCCGAAGTATAAATATCTACTGAGTCAAGAAAAGAGCGTGCAATGATCATATGAACAAGATAAAATACCTTGTATTTCAGCTAGATTTTTTCGCATGATGATGTTCTCAGCCTCAACCTCGCGCTATAGTTCGGATAAAAAGTTAATACGGATCATGAATAACTAGGATGAACAAAGTAAAAAAGGAAAAGTCTTGAATAAGGAAAGTTACCTTTCCTCTGGTGATCCTCCAACAGCTTGCTATAACATGCGCGAACATCTTTATAGGAGTCTAGCAGGCGCTGGAACTTAGTAGTTCGGTGGTTAGTGGTGATCTAAAAAAACCAAGACAATGTTAGTTCACACGCAAAGTGAAAATAATTCGAAGTCTACAAGATCCGGGCCAAGCAGAACTTAACCCGACTCTAGGTGTGTGGATATTCGAAGTCTACAAGATCCGGGCCAAGCGGAACTTAACCCGGCTCTTGGTGTGTGGATATTCGAAGTCTACAAGATCCGGGCCAAGCGAAACTTAACCCGGCTCTAGGTGTGTGGATATTCGAAGTCTACAAGATCCATCCCAAGCGGAACTTAACCCGGCTCTAGGTATGTGGATATTCGAAGTCTACAAGATCTGGGCCAAGCGGAACTTAATCCGGCTCTAGGTGTGTGTGGATATTCGAAGACTACAAGATCCAGACCAAGCGGAACTTAACCCGACTCTAGGTGTGTGGATATACAAAGTCTAGAAGATCCGGGCCAAGTGGAACTTAAGACAACTCTAGGTGTGTGGATATTCGAAGCCTACAAGATCAGGGCCAAGTGGAACTTAACCCGGCTCTAACTTTAACACTATTTTAAATTGCTAAGAACGTAAATTGAATTCTCTAGGAGCATCCGACCGAGTAACAAGTTACTCCCTCAGAGGCTCGGGGACTAGGGGATATATCTATAAGTGTTCATGCATATAAAGTACCACAGCTGAGGAATAGGGTTACCTCCATCATCCGGCCAGCCAAATAGATGGCCTTGGTGGCGCTGAACTCCGCTGGGCCGAACTTCTCTGGCAGGTCATCCTATGACAGTAACAGGCCATCTCAGACAAGGGCCGTCAGTAGGCCACCCATGATGGGGTGCGATAAACAGTGATGGGCCGCCCGCAGGCCTTAAATGTACATGAGCGACTTGGCGCAGGCTTCTGAGGGGCCGCAGAGTGTTGGACCATCATGGGCCTTCTTTAGGCCAAAACAGTATTGGGCCTGAAAGTTCACGGGACGCTGCTGACTGCAACTTTGGGCCCATTTCAAACAGTGCAGGACAAAACAGTAACGGGTCATCTTCTTATTGGGCTCCCCTAATGGGCCAGCCCAGTTAGAATTTAGTAGGCCTTGGCTGGGTCTATCTTCTGCCATGGTTTCTATGGCCGTTAACAGTGGTAACTAGCCGTACCGGCTGCCACGTGGCAGTTTGCATGACGTCAGCAGTTAACGCGGCTGGCAAACAGATTTATGACGGAACAAGTTTTCATGGCTGAAGGTTGTGATCCGCCACATTCAGGAAAAAACCCGTGGTAGATTCTTTTGTGATGGGGCTTTTACCACGATGGCCATCCGTCATAGAAGACTTTTTAGCCACGAAAAACGGGCCTTCAACCACGAAAATCGTCCATTGTAAAAGCCAAATTTTCTTGTAGTGTATTTTAGTGTTTGCTACCATTGACTTACAACTCTAAACTACTACGTTAACCTGGTAAGAGATGGCTTTAGACCATATGTACCCAATACAATATGATTATGACGTTTCAAATATATCAATACACTTTGAAATACCCGATCATTGTATATTGTGGAACAACTTTCACAAGTATTTTATGCCAAAAATTAACTTAATATGCTAGTAACTTTGATCAAATCATGGAGACTTATGATTCTTGTTAATTTTAATATCCATCTTTATTCTGAAGGCTCTTGAACATTTCACATGCTTTCAGATTCATGTTTCACTTAGTGAATTCTTATATTCACTTTAATCCACACTCATGTTTACGAAATAATGATATCCACTATATCAATGAATTATAATACATCACTATGTATGAAATTCCACGACTTAGTACATATTATGTTTTACTAGAACGTCAATTTTTTGTAATCTTCCCAACGTGGCATGGTTTTGCATGCTTCGAAAGATTGGATATCTAAAGATCTTAAGTTTCATCATTATGATACTATTTACATCCACACACCATCATAACTTTAAACAATAGTTTCATTCATTATTAAGTTTGGATATCTTTTGTCTTTCAATGTTTTATAAATGCTTAAACCGTTATCATCAAGAGTCTAACAAGAATAACGCATTCATAACCTAAAATGTGACCATAATAATAATTATTCATAAATCAATTAACAAATGATTTGTCACTAACTTATATGAATAACCGTCTCCTGATATGCAAGACACACTAATAAATTCACACGCTAAATTACAAAATTATTCAAATTCTACAATAATCCAGACGATAAATGTAGAGAAGGTAGTGTCGTCGACCATCAACATCTTGCTTGCCATCGACATTTGTGTCTCCTCATGTTATCCATGCAATTCTTAAGCCAAAACAAGTATCAAATACTTAGTAAACTACAATAAGTGTTTTGTGAGGAACACATTTATAAATTGTGTATCATGTATATACCTTCTCGGTCAATGATTTCTCCTACAATAGTTCTACTTTGACAGTTCTTAACTGTGTCATGAACTGATGAAAGGTGAGTGGATCATCTTTCATCATATAGCCCATGATGACCTCTTTGTAGCTGGGAGGAAGCGAGCGTAACACCCATCTATTGCAAATTGGTTTGTCATCCAGTATCCACATCATACACGAGGCGTGCATGATCTCCAAGTGACTCACCAAGCATGTATTTTCTTCCATATCTTGTGAAATAAACTTTTCCAATAGATCAAACTTCAAAAGTCTGACTTGCTGAATAAAGAGCGCCTTTAAATCATCGATCATATCATATGGTTTAGTGTGGCAAAATCGTTCCTACAAATCAGATTCCATGGAGAGCACAGGGTGCACTGGACACAGATGAACATGTCGCATCGAGCACGAAAGTCATCATCATCTTTCTCACTGGCATTATCATCAGGAGCATCTCCTAGTGGTTCTTGTATTGTGTAGAGTATGTCATTGACGTTGAGGATGTCCCTTAAGCATTGGTAACAGACTATGAAGTTGGACCCATCTACTTTAAGCATTTTGTCATGCAAGAAAGACCCATGGTCGAAGTACACGTGTGGGTACGACATGATCTACAAGGATATTTGAAAAGACATTAAGACTAAGTTCATAATAAGAGTTCAAGTTTTATAATCAAATTATTACATGAGATCTCACTAAAACTATCACCCCTTTCGAGGCCCTCCATTGTAAATGCCATATCAACTACTGAGAGAGAGAGATAGACACCCGCGAGCCACTTATATGGTACACGCTATATGTCAAGCATTGAACCAGTCTCGTGTAAGCTTACACATAAGGTCGGCCTGGACCACTTCATCAAGCAGTACCGCGATATAAACAAGTACACATGGGAGGGTAACAACTATAGGATCAATGCCCACATTCAACATGTGTTCTACCTATACTAGCATAACTACACATAGATCGGATCTGATACCACTGAAAGGGTTCGTAGTAGAAAACAATAATTTTTCTAACTCGCACAACACCAATGCAAAGATCTATGTATGAGTTAATGCAGTAATGGGAGAGCTTCGTTGACATAGTCTTGTAGACTGAAAGCGTTTAATGTTTCACGCGAAACGTGGCTGATGTATTTGTACTCGTAGCCGACCTCAAGGTCGCATTTCTCCCTGCATGACATCCAGGTGGCACAACTGGCAACACCTCCATTGTTTTGTACACGTTCAGTGCCTAATAACGACTTGCGTTCTCCCTGATCCAGCCGGGATGCGAAAGTAGACCTTCTGGAACTGGGATCTAGCAACATGATGGCATGCCGGAGTGGTGCCGTCTCTCACGTGCACAGTTCTTCTTGGAACCGCAAGCAAGAGAGTCAACCGTGGAGAGAGAGAGAGAGAATCCATAAGGAAAATTGCCTTTAGGATTTTCCCAATTTATTAATTGTTATTTTTCCTCTCTCTTGGACCCTCTTTATATAAGAGAAGGGGAGGGACTCCCACCTTCCAGCTGGGAAGGTGATACAAAAGGAGGAGGTGGCGTGCCATGGGAGGTGGTCAGCTAGGTGGGCCCCACCCCCACCTCGTGTGTGGCCCATGGCCGGCCGGGCGGGTCGCCTAGGGCAGCCGCCCCCCCACATGGGCCCTTCCCTCTGGGAAGTGGCCCATTAGGGAGGTTTTGCCCCAAAAAACACTTTAAATCTTATTTGTAATCATTAATTCCAATAATTAAGATTAAAAACAAATTTAACATTTCCTCATGATCAAAAACTCCTTTTTTGATCATTTCGAACTTCCTTCAAATTCTCCCGAAACCATTCCGACTTTCTCCCTTCTTTCCGCCGGTGATCCAGATGATCCCAAAACTATCTCCAAGCATTGTAGAACCCTTAAGTGTGTTACCCTATGGTTCGGGAACATCACATACATGATCGAGACGCTTCTCAGATCAATGATCATTAGAAGGACCTGGATACCCATAATGACCCCCGTGCATTCCACGATGTTATTGACATTTGAACCAAAAACATCGAGTCCAATTACTTTTGTTACTTCGATACATAACTCATGTGACATCTGATCATTGGTATCAACATACCTTGTTCAATCTCATTACCAACAAGTCTACTTAACTTGTTCCCATGACATTGCATCCTCATGACCTAGTCGTACACTGTAGCTTCTTCGATGCTATCTCACCAAGTGGGCCTAGTGTATCTTCCCCATCACGCAGGAGAACAAATCCCAATCTCGATGCATACACCTCAATATATCCCCCAAAATACCTGATAGACACCTTTATGATCACCCTGTTACAGTGTGAAGGTTGATGCAGGCAAGATAGACTTGAGTGATAGTGATTAAATAGATCTCACGGTCTTAGGAGAAGGTCACTTCGTTTTCTAATTATTGCAACGATGAACTATGTGACTTGATCGTGTCACAATAATTATGTTGGGTAAGCTTGTCCATGTCAACACCCGGATTTTTAAGTCTAGATGCCTGTTATGTCGTACATTGCAATCCCAGGATTACCATTTTTGCGAGACATAACCGAATTGGTACAACAGTACATCATCCATTACAAACCATAATAGTCTTACAAATAGTTGATCTGACGATCAAGTCTTAGTACAAATCAGAGCAGCGGAAATAAACGTAGTAGACTCCATCTTTAGGGTCACATGCAATGCTGACGATGGGAGATGATCCTAGTTATCATAGACCTCCTGCTATCCATCTTCCGGGTAGTCTTCCTCGTAGTCTGGCCATGGGAATAGCCAGGGACAAAGCCATGAGTACTCTTTAAGTACTCGCAAACTATCACTAACACAAGTAAGTAATACTAGTAGGAATTTTAAGCTCTAGGTTTGTTTGAAAAAAGCCAGGTTTATTCCAGAAGGACTTAAGAGTAAAGACATAATTTAGTTCTCTATGTTACTTAAGTGGGAACCTAGTTTTCATGTCCAAAACTCTGTTCTGGTCAAGTCAAAGTCATTGTTTAAGTCACAAGTCATTTTGAAAACATCTAACAACAAAACAGTATGGCCACTCGAACTGTCCATAACTGCGGACGCGGCTATTCGAATAGTTTGACTCTGCAGAGGTGGTACACTTTCACCACAAAATTCGATACATCCGTCAGGGGTAACCCTGACCCTTCATACTTGGTATGTGGATAATCAATCCTAACCTTTCAATTACACACCCTAATATAGGCACCTCCCCTATGAGCTTGGCCTCCCAACCATGGCGAACTGCCATCCCGAGAACTGCATAGGTGGACATTTATCACGAGGTAGCCTCAGCTCAACCTCTTTCCACAAGGGAACCCATACTAAGACATATAAACTTCCAGTTAATCCCTACCCAACTCAGGTATTGTGGTTGTACGGTAAAATTGGAATGATATCGCATCCAAACCCAACCATCATTTTTTATCAATGTCAAGGCTCATGCCTCATTCAGTTTCATCATCAAATCATTGTGTTTCATAACACATGTCAAAACATTTCAATAGAATGAATCATCATTCCAAGGTTTTCATAATCATTTTCTCCAAGTGTTCCCATCTAAGTGATCAAGATTAGCTTAGCACTATCCAATAGTATGGAGGGTATCATTATTGAGGGGGTGCTAATCAAGTATAAGTACCCAAGACTAGTTCTATGATCTTGGTGGTATCCATCCTATTTTTCACTAATCACAATTCATTAACTAAGGAAGAAACTTTAGTAAAGGGAAAGGTAAAGCTTGCAAGTAAAACTTGGGATGGGTATAATCAAGGTTGCATAACCAAGCATGCCCAGTGCATATTGCATAGGTTAGCTTGCATTAGTTAGCTTGCCTTGTTGGGTGCAGTCATTGCAGTTCTCTTCTTCTTCCTTGAAGTCCTCCTCATCGTAGCCCGGGTCGGTACTAGCGTCTATAAACACATACGAGGTACACAATCACCACACAAGAGTTCACTACTTATATTTCATACACAAGGGCTCACACTAGATGATCTAGCATCATCTCAATCATCACATGAAATAATGACAAAATCCTATTTATCTTATTTTGGAAAAGTAATTTCTACTCATTGAAAGTATTTAAGATTTAATATTCTCTAATTAAAATAAGGGATCATGTTGAGACATGTCATCACCATGTTTCAATACTTGGGAATGTGATTTAAAAGGGTTTGGCATATATTACAAGATTTAATATTTCTATTAAAGTGACTAGAAATGCCTATATAGCATTCTTTTAATACTAGTCCATGATAAATGCTTGTAAACTAAATATTTTTACATATTCATATAGAGCATGGCAAATGTGATCTTTGAGAGTTGCAATCAACGCAAAAGCATGGATGGTTGATTTTATAAAAATGTTTGAAGTTGTAAAAGTCTCTGTCTTGTTATTTTTACTATAGGTGGTCCATAGTTGGAAATGGTTTGAATCCAACATGAGTGATTAGATATTTTCAATACCTTTCTAGAAAAATTGGAATTATGCCATTTGGTTCAATACATCTCTTTGAATTCAATTTTGAATACAACTACAGAACAAGGTTTTGAATTAAATAGAAAAACTAAGTTTGAATCACTAGGCTATGCGTGGGAACAAAACTGTGCCGGCCCAACTACATAGCGCGTGTGCAGCAGGCTGCTGACAGGTTGGTCCCATGCGTTAGCGACTCAATCTAAACGAAACGGTATCAGCTAATATCAGCCCTACAATTAGAGCAAGATCTATGGCTGAGGTTCATTGTCTACGTCATAGAGGGCGCGAGGGGTTCTAAACCTAGCGGCACAATGGGGGTTCTCGGAGGCTTACCAGGGCTCCATCTAGGTCTGGCGATAGTGGCGAATGGGCTGGTCGACAACGGCGAGTCGAATGGTGGTCGCGACAGCTTCTAGGGTGACTCCAATCAATGGTGCCCTTCCTTCACTACAACGGCGGGCTGCGGCCAAATTCCGGTGACGTGATGCTCGCCTTGCTCCGGGGAAGGGTCAGGGATGTTCTAAGTGAGAGAGGGGTGGAATGGTGTGCCGTTTGAGGAAAGGGGATGGTCCTATTTATACATCGGCGTTGGAGGCAGCGCGGCATGGCTCGGGCTCATCGGTGACGCTGCTATAGGTCGCGATAGGCATGGCGGAGGCCATGGGTTGACACAGTGGACTGAGGCAATCGTCACACGCATGGTGGCGCCGCAAGGCGCGGTCTCAGTCGGTCGGGAGAGATCCGTTCTCTGTGTGGGTATTGAAGTGTTCGTCATCGCGTACGGTGGTCACGGGGCACGCGGCAGCGAACGGTCGTGTCTGGGAGGTGGCTGGTGACGCGGCGGGTGCGGGTACGCACGGATAGAGCGAGGCGCAGCATGGCTGCGCGAGGTGGCTTTGGTGCTCTGGCGTGCGCTCGGCATGGCAGAGAAGTAAATGTGAGCAACGTTGCTGCCTTCTCCACTGCTCGCTGTTGGTCAAGGGGTGGACAGAGGGGTGCGGTGAGGTCATGCCTACTTGCTAGGGGTCATGGGAGAGGGCGGCACGGTGTGTGGCATCGCGTCCATGGTCGACCGACATGACATGCTTCGGTACGGGCGACACTAGTGCAATTGGCAAGTGAGGGCTGCTCCATTGCATGGCTAGGTACTGAGGATGGTCATTGGTGAGTAACTGAGGCTGAATGGAGTACAAGAATAATCACAAGATTGATTCAAATAGTGTATAGTTGGTAGAGTTGTACTCTACTTGTTAAGTGTTTGATTAAATGCCCACATGAACTAATTATTTGAATTTTCAAATTATATTTGGTGTGTGTGTTGGTCACATGCTTAGGAGTCTCTGGTTGCTGGGATTTTTTAAGTGGTGTTGGTTTGAGTGGTTTTTTCCAAATCATGATCTATGTACCTACACTTGATTCAGTTTTGAATTGCCTATCAAATAGTTTTGAAATTGGTTTGTGTAGATTTGTAAAGTTTGCTTGGATTTATTTTTACTTAGTCTAGTAAGGGGTGAAAAGAATTAGAATTGTTTTTGTTGGAAATCTTTTACTAGAGATGCCCAAAGTAGGCTAGTGGTCAACTTTGGCCAAAGTGACCATTTGATCATTACGCCTATAACTTGATTTTCTTTTGATTTGTTTCTGTTTGAAAATGACCTAGATGATGTGTGTTCATCTTTAAACTAATCCTTATCATTGATAGCAATTAAACATGGCATAGCAAGCATTCATGCATTAATAATAAACACATATGCATCCATATAGAGTTTAATAATAGAAGTTTTTGTTAACCCTAAACTTGGGTGATTAGAATGGGATAATCTTGTTTAATATTTTTGAGATGTTACAAACCTTCCCTCCTTAAATAGAATCTCATACTGAGATTCAAGAAAACTAGGAACTAAAGAGATTGGGAAACTCTGTCCTAATATAATCTTCTCGCTCCCAAGTAGCTTCTTCTTTGGTATGGTTACTCCACTGGATTTTGAGAAACTTGATACTCCGGGTCCGGGTGGTTCTAAAGGCTTCTTCCAAAATACGAATGGGTACTTCATGATAAGTTAGATCCTTGTTGATATCTATGGCTCTATGATCGATGTTCTTGAAAACTTCGGTCTTCTCTGGAACTTCTAGGCATTACCTAAGTAACGAGATATGGAACACATTATGTACAACTGACATCTCTTCAGGCAGTTCTAGATGATAGGATACTTCTCCTTGGTGATTTAAAATCTTGAAGGGTCCAATATATCTGGGGACAAGCTTCCCTTTAAGTTGAAAACGCTGCATTCCCTTCAAGGGTGATACTTTGAGATACACAAAATCTGCAACATTGAAGGTCGGGTCTCGACGTCTTTTATCAGCATAACACTTCTGTCTAGATTGGGTGGTCTTTAGGTGTTCACGGACTTTGTGAACCTTCTCTTCGGCTTCTTGTAGGATGTCTGGTCCAAATATCTAAGTCTCTCCTACTTGCGACCAATTTAGGGGGGTACGACACTTCCTTCCATATAAAAACTCAAATGGGGCCATTTGCAAACTGGCTTGATAACTATTGTTGTATGAGAACTCTGCGAAAGGCAGACAATCTCCCCATTTAGATCCATATTCCAATACACAAGCTCTCAACATATCTTCTAGTATCTGGTTTACTCTTTCTGTTTGTCCGTTGGTCTATGGGTGATAAGCTGTGCTAAAGTTTAGTTTGGTTCCTAATCCTTCTTGGACTTTCTTCCAGAACCTTGAGGTAAACTGGGTTCCTCGATCCTAAACAATGGTCTTGGGGGTTCCATGCAGACTGACTATTCTAGCAATGTACAACTCTGCTAGCTTCGAGCTTTGACAGGTGGTCTTGACGGGTATAATATGAGCTACTTTGGACAGTCTATCTACTATGACCCAAATAGAATCATTTCCCCTACTGGATGTAGGCAAACCGATGATGAAATCCATTCCAACAGAATCCCACTTCCATTCCGGAATCTGCAATGGTTGCAAAAGTCCCGCGGGTCGCTGATGTTCCGCCTTGACTCTCTGACAGATATCACATTTGGCTATGTAGCTTCCGACTTCTCTCTTCATTTTGTGCCACCAAAATTGCTGCTTCAAATCCTGATACATCTTCATTCCTCCTAGGTGAATAGAATAAAGGGTATCATGGGCTCCCTGCATAATGACTTGCTTCAACTCCGAATCTTCTAGCACACAGATACGTCCTTTATACCACAGAACTCCTTCTTCATCTTCGGTGAATCCGGGTACCTTCCCTGTACCGATATGATGCTTGATTCCATCAATACTTGCGTTTCCTTTCTAGGTTTCCTTTATCTGACTGATCAAAGTGGGTTGAAGTTCAACGCTGGCTAGAATTTTTTTGCTAACTAGCTCCATTCTAAATTTATCCATCTCCTCATGCAAACTTTGCTGGTCTTCCTTAATCATGGTGTTTAGTCTACATGGCAATCTACTAAGAGCATCTGCTACCACATTGGCCTTGCCGGGGTGGTAGTGAATGTGAAGGTCATAATCCTTGATTAACTCTATCCATCTCCTTTGCCTCATATTCAGCTCCTTCTAGGTGAAAATGTACTTCAAACTCTTGTGATCCGAATAAATCTCACAGCGATTACCCATGAGGTAATGACGCCATGTCGTCAAGGCTAAAACTACGGCTGCTAGCTCTAAGTCATGGGTAGGATAGTTCTGCTCATGTTGCTTCAGTTGTCTGGACAGATAAGGTATGACTTTGCCTTCTTGCATCAACACACATCCGAGACCAATCTTGGATGCATCACAATATACATCAAAAGGCTTCTTGATATCCAGCATGATCAGAATTGGGGCGGAAATCAATCTCTTCTTGAGATCTTGAAAACTAGCTTCACATTTCTCCGTCCATTCAAACTTCTTATCTTTCTTTAACAACTAGGTCATCGGTCTTGCGATGCTTGAAAATCCTTCAACAAACTTGCGGTAGTATCCGGCTAATCCAAGAAATGTACGGTCTTCGGTTTGGGTGGTTGGGGCTTTCCATTCTTCAACATCCTTAATCTTGGCGGGGTCGACAGCAACTTCTCTGGCCGACAAGATATGGCCTAGGAATCCTACTTCCTTTAACCAGGACTCACATTTGCTAAACTTGGCATACAACTGATGCTCCCTAAGGGTTTCAAGGATGGTTCTTAGGTGTTCGTCATGGTCTTCTTTCGACTTGGAGTAGATCAGAATGTCATCGATAAAAACAACGACAAACTTATCCAGGAAGTTCATAAAAATCTTATTCATGAGGTTTATGAAATAAGCGGGGGCATTGGTTAATCCAAAAGAAGTGACATTATAATCATACAATCCATATCTGGTGGTGAAGGCGGTCTTTGGAATATCCGCTGCGTGGATCTTCAATTGATGATAACCAGTTCTAAGATCAATCTTAGAAAACACTCTGGGACCAGTCAGTTGGTCAAACAAATCATCTATCTTCGGAAGTGGGTACTTGTTCTTGATGGTGACGTCATTCAACTTACGATAATCTATACACAAATGGTTGGCACCATCCTTCTTATCCATAAACAAAACAAGTGATCTCCATGGTGATGCACTTGGTTGTATCAAACCTTTTCCCAACATATCATCAAGTTACTTCTTTAGCTCCACTAACTCAGAGGGGTTCATACTATAGGGTCTATGAGCTATGGGTCCAATTCTAGGAACTAGTTCAATGATAAACTCGATATCTCGATCTGGGGGCATACCGGGAAATTCATCGAGGAACACATCGGGGTATTCACAGACTACTCTGACTTGGTCTATGGTTTATTTGGCTAAACTCTTGTTGCCTTTGAATTGACGGGGTAGCGTCTCAGACACATGTTCTAGTGATACTCCGGTGCTACTGGTCACGGTTATGTCTTTCTTGGCACAGTCGATTAACCCTTGATGTTTTGACATCCAATCCTGTCAACACCCGGATTTTTAATCCCAGATGCCCGTTATGCCATACCTCGCAATCCCAGGATTACCATTTTTGCGAGACATAACGGATTGGATATCATAGTACATCATCCATTACAAACCATACATAAGGTTTTACACAAATAAGGATCTCATGATCCAGTCTTTAATACAACAAGCAGCGGTAATAAACGATAGCGTAGCGGTGGGGTCCATCTTCAGGGGCACATGCAATGCTGACGAAGGCAGATAGTCCTAGTTATCATAGCCGTCCTACTGACCATCATCTTGATAATCTCCTTCATAGTCTGGCCATGATAATAGCCAGGGACAAAAGCCATGAGTACTCTTTAAGTACTCGCAAACTACTACTAGCAAGGGTTATACTTCTAAGTTAAAGTGCTGAATTGAAAGAATAACTATCAAGTTAAGTTTGAAACCTAAGTTGAGTTCTGAAACAAGAAAAGATAAAATAAAAGTCTAGAATCACTGAAGTTGGGAAGCTATTTTCATCTACACAACCCTGTTGTGGTCAAGTCAAGGTTCATCATTCATTTCAAGTTATTTAGAAAACATCTGACAACGAAACAGTATGGCCATTCCAACTGTCCATAACCGCGGACGCGGCTATTCGAATAGTTTGACACTCTGCAGAGGTGGTACACTTTCACCACAAGATTCGATACATCTGTCAGGAATAACCCTGAATCATCATACTTGGTATGCAGATAATCAAACATAACCTTCCCTTTACACACTCTAGTACAAGCACCTCTCCAATGAGCATGGCCTCCCAACCATGACCATCAGTCATCTTGGGCACTGCATAGGTGGACATCATTGAGAGGTAGCCTCAGCTCAAACCTCTCCCGTGAGGGAACTAATACTAATGCATATAAATTTCCAGCTAAGCCTTACCCAATTCAGGTAATGTGGTTATACGGTAAATTTGGAATGGTATCGCATCCGAATCCAACCATCAGTTTTATAAAAAGGGTTAAGGCTCATGCATTGTCATTTTCATCATCATAAACCAATTGTGTTTCTCAACACATGTCAAAACATCTCAATAGAATGACTCATCATTCCAAGGTTTTCATAACTCATTTTCACCAAGTGTTCCCATCTAAAAATGACTCAAGTTTGATCTATTCTAAAACACTAGGTTAAGAGTGTTCACTAAGGTGGAAAGGTGGGATCAATCTCATGCCATAGAATGACATCTAAGGGTTTCTAATTAGGTCAAGTTTTATACTCTTTATGCTACCTTCAAAATTAATTAAAGAACTTTGTGTAAACTAAGGGGGTGTGATCAAAGTATGCTTAAGGCATCTTTACTAAACTATCTAGTTTTATTCTAGCTTGCTACAATAGCTTACTAAAGCATGTTTGCAAGGTTTAGCTTTCCACTAATAGCTTGCCTTGGTTGGTGCAGTGGTTGAAGTTTTCTTCTTCTTCTTCTTCTTCTTCTTCTTGGTAGAACTCCTCCTCCTCGAAGGCTTGGTCGGTACTAGCGTCTAGAAATACATAGGGAGTGCACAATCACCAAGCAATACTTAATTTAGGCTAAGTAGTACTCTAAACCACACAAGTGATGATCTATTATCATCCCAAACATCACAAGTTTTAATTCAATAGTTTCAACCTTTTTATTTTGGAAAAGTAATTTCTACTCATTGAAATATTAACTACACTTTAATATTCACCACCAAATATGGGATCATGTGGAAACATGTCCTCACCACATATTCTAACATGTGGGAATGAGATTTTAAAGGTTGGATCAATATTACTTTGGTTTAAGTTTATTATTTAATGATTTAAAGTGACTAGAAATGCCTATATAGCATTATTTTGGTACTAGTCCAAAGTCACTGCCTGTAAACCTTAATATTATTACATATTTGGATAGATATGATGAAATGTGATTTTTGAGAGTTGGAATCAACTCAAAAGCTAACTTGGTTGATTTTACAAAAATGTTTCAAGTTGCAAAAGCTTCTATTTTCTTATTTTTATTAGGAGAAATCTATAACTCTAAATGAATTAAATCCAACGGGCTTGGATAGAGCATTTCACTACCTTTCAGACAAAATTAGTTTCATGTAATTTGGATTTGTCAAACTCACAGAATTGAATTTTGAAACACTAGACAGAAACTATATTCTAACTAAAAGGAAAATTCCTAATTTGAATTTGAAACGTGCGCGGGAACGAAATGGGCTGGCCCACTGCGCTCCGCGCAGCGTCGCGGGCTGGCTTAAGTGAGGGCCCCACCCGTCAGTGGAACATGGCGGTACCGAAGTGGTATGGATGAAAAGTGGCCGTGCGATTAGAGGGCAGATCGACGGCTCACAGCTATCGTCCTCGTCGGAATAGGACACGACGGGAGCTAACCCTAGCGCGGTCGGTGAGGGTGCAGTGGGGGCGTACCGGGGCTCCAGCGAGGTCGGCGATGCGGGCGAATGAAGTGGAAGACGACGGCGGTTCTCCTGGTACAAGCGGCACTTCCTGGGATGGCCTGGATCAACGACGCCCTTCTCCTCTAGAGGCGGCGGCTCCGGCTGCAATTCCGGCATCGTGGTTCTCGAGCGGCTCTGGCTGGCAGTGGGGAGTGAGAGTGAGAGGTGGGGATGATAATGGTGTGAAGAGAGCTTGCTGGGGAGGCCTCCTTTTATAGGCGAGCGAAGGGTGCAGAGCGGCATGGGCAGAGCTCGACGTGGGCGATGACACAGCGAGCTAAGGGCATGGGCGAGGTAGGCGGACGGTGGCCGGTCTCCTGGCGATCCTCTATGGCTTGATGGGGCGGCAAGGGGCTATCTCTATTGGTCTGGAGCGGACGGTGCACTAGGCGCGGGCGGCGGTGTTCGACGCGGTTCCTCGGGGCTTCTGGTCGCGAGGCTGCGAACAAGGATGTCTAGGCAGTTGTTGGGCCTGTTGCGGGTGCTGCCACGCAAGGCTAGGTCTTGGCAAGGCCGGTGCTGCTCTGGCAGGCGCGGCGCTCCGGGGTGATCGGCATGGCGGAAAGAAACATGGGCGCGAGCAACTGGGGGTAGTCCTCCGCTCGATTTTGGTCGGGGGCTGGTCGAGGCGGTGCGGTGTGATGGCGCCTGTCTGCCAGCGGGCGAAGGAGAGCGCGGGGCGGCTTTGTGCGAGCTGTCCATGGTCGACCTGGCGCATGGCGTCGGGCGGCTTGGCACTGGCGCAGCTAGGGGAGAGGGAGAGAGAGCTAGGGCCGGGGTTTGAGCTGGGGGGACAAGGGGACCGAGTTAGGCCCAAATGGTGACAAGAAGCACTACACACTATAGTGTTTTGACAAATGTTTGATCTGTGTCTGCCACCTGTTCGATGAAATGGCCACAAGAGACCAAAGTTTGAATTTTGAGTTCAAAATTTTTGAGTGATCTCCACTAGTGCTAGGTAGTCTCTGGTTGCAAGGGTTTTGAAAATGGAGCTCAAATACATGGTTTTTGAAATAGGGGTGATCTATGCATATGCATTAGATTCAATTTTGAACTGCCATTTAAAATAGTTTCCAGAATGTTTTTAGAAGATCAAAAGGTGGGCCTTGGTACCTCATTATGTGTACTAGCAAGGGGTGTAAAGATCCATAATTGTTTCTGTTCAGAAATGAGTACTAGGAATAGCCAAAGTAGGCATGAGAGTTAAATTTGTCCAAATGACCATTCCTTCATTTTAATTCTTTTTGATTTGATTTCTTTTAGGAAAAGTTTGGGAAGGATGTAGATGATGCTTAAATCACCTAAGAAACATTTTAGAAGCAAAGGATCACACAATCATGGCAATTCCAAACAACTCCTATTTTAAATGCACACATATATGAATGCTTTCATTTTAAATTTGGAAAAGTTTTTGTTAATCCTAAATTTGGATGATTTTATCTTTGATACTCTTGGATTGAAGTTTTGGGATGTTACAAACCTTCCCCCCTTAAATAAAATCTCGTCCCGAGATTTACAAGGAAACTAGGAACTAAAGAGATTTGGGAACTCTGTCCTAATGTAATCCTCGCGCTCCCAAGTGGCTTCCTCCTCGGTATGGTTGCTCCACTGAATCTTGAGAAACTTGATACTCCTGGTCCTGGTGGTTCTGTAGGCTTCTTCTAAGATACGAATGGGCAGTTCCCGATAGGTCAGGTCATTGTTGATTTCCACTGCTCTATGATCGATATTCTTGAAAACTTCAGTCTTCTCAGGCACTTCCAAGCATTTGCGAAGTAACGAGATATGGAACACATTGTGGATGGCTGACATCTCTTCAGGCAGTTCCAGTTGATACGATACTTCTCCTCGGCGGTTCAGAATCTAGAAAGGTACGATATATCTGGGAGCTAACTTTCCCTTCAGACTAAAGCGTTGAGTTCCCTTCAATGGTGAAACCTTGAGATATACAAAATCTCCGACATTGAAAGTCAGGTCTCTTCTTCTCTTGTCAGCATAACTCTTCTGTCTGGATTGGGCGGTCTTGAGGTGCTCACGAACTTTGTGAACTTTCTCTTCTGCTTCTCAGAGAATGTCGGGTCCAAAGATCTGACTCTCTCCTACTTGCGACCAATTCAAAGGGGTACGACACTTTCTTCCGTATAGGAATTCAAAGGGTGCCATCTGCAAACTAGCTTGATAACTGTTGTTATATGAGAATTCTGCGAAGGGCAGGCAGTCTTCCCATTTTGATCCGTATTCCAACACACAAGCTCTAAGCATATCCTCCAAGATCTGGTTGACTCTCTCAGTTTGTCCATCGGTTTGCGGGTGATAAGCGGTACTGAAATTCAACTTGGTTCCTAAACCTTCCTGAACTTTCTGCCAAAATCTTGAAGTAAACTGGGTTCCTCGATCTGATACGATGGTCTTGGGGGTTCCATGCAGACTAACAATTCTAGCAATGTATAGCTCTGCTAGTTTTGCACTCTGGTAGGTTGTCTTGACTGGTATGAAGTGGGCTACCTTGGATAGTCTATCAACTATGACCCAGATTGAGTCATTTCCCCTACTAGAAGTAGGTAAACCGGTGATAAAGTCCATTCCGACGGAATCCCATTTCCATTCCGGAATCTGCAATGGTTGCAACAATCCTGCAGGTCTCTGATGCTCCGCTTTGACTCTTTGACAAATGTCACATTTGGCGATGTAGCTTCCGATCTCTCTCTTCATCTTGTGCCACCAAAATTGCTCTTTCAAATCCTGATACATCTTTGTTCCTCCGGGGTGGATAGAATAAAGAGTATCATGAGCTTCCTTCATGATAATTTCCTTCAGCTCCGAATCTGCTGGTACACAGATACGTCCCTTGTACCACAGTACACCTTCTTCGTCTTCAGTGAATCCAGGTACTTTGCCTGTACCAATACGACGTTTGATCCCGTCGATACTTTCATTCCCCTTCTGGGCTTCCTTGATTTGGCTAATCAACATGGGTTGAAGTTCAATGCTAGCTAAGAATCCTTTGCTAACTAACTCAGTCCTGAACTGCTCCAACTCCGCATACAAACTTGGTTGCTTCTCTTGGATCATGGTGTTAAGCCTACACGGCAATCTGCTAAGAGCATCCGCTACCACGTTGGCTTTGCCGGGGTGATAGTGAATGTCAAGGTCATAATCCTTGATTAACTCTATCCATCTTCTTTGCCTCATATTCAACTCCTTCTGGGTGAAGATATACTTCAAGCTCTTATGATCTGAGTAAATCTCACAGCGATTACCCATCAAATAATGACGCCAGGTCTTCAACGCTGGAACCACAGCTGCTAGCTCAAGATCATGGGTCGGATAGCTCTACTCATGCTGCTTCAGTTGTCGAGACAGATACGCGATGACTTTGCCTTCTTGCATCAATACACATCCTAGACCAATCTTGGATGCATCACAATATACATCAAACGGCTTCTTGATGTCTGGCATGATCAAAATTGGGGCTGATATCAATCTCTTCTTCAGCTCCTGGAAACTGACTTCACACTTGTCTGTCCATTGAAACTTCTTGTCCTTCTTCAATAATTGGGTCATTGGTCGGGCTATGCTCGAGAATCCTTCTACGAATTTGCGGTAATATCCTGCTAATCCGAGAAATGAACGAACTTGGGTTTGATTTGTTGGGGCTTCCCATTCTTCGACATCTTTGATCTTGCTGGGATCAACAGAGACTCCTCCGGCAGACACCATATGTCCTAGGAATCCTAGTTCTTTCAGCCAAAACTCACACTTGCTGAACTTGGCATATAACTGATGCTCTCTCAGGGTTTCTAGGATGATTCTCAGATGTTGCTCATTCTCTTCTTCTGACTTGGAGTAGATAAGGATGTCATCGATAAACACAAATACAAACTTATCTAAGAAATTCATAAAGATCTTATTCATGAGATTCATGAAATAACAGGGGCATTGGTTAATCCAAAAGACATAACCGTATACTCGTATAAACCATAGCGAGTAGTAAAGGCGGTCTTCGGGATATCCGTTGCACGAATCTTAAGCTGGTGATAACTAGTCCTAAGATCAATCTTTGAGAATACCTGAGCTCCAGTCAACTGATCAAATAGATCCTCTATCTTTGGCAAGGGGTACTTGTTCTTGATGGTGACATCATTCAACTTTCTGTAGTCTGTACATAGACGGTTGCCTCCATCTTTCTTGTCGACGAATAACACGGGTGATCTCCATGGCGATGCACTTGGCTGAATCAAGCCGGTTGCTAACATGGCATCCAACTGCTTCTTCAGTTCTACTAACTCTGAGGGGTTCATGGTATAGGGTCTCTGGGCTATAGGTCCGGTTCCGGGGATTAGTTCAATAATGAACTCTATATCCCTATCCGGGGGCATACCTGGCAATTCATCTGGGAATACGTCGGGGTATTCACAGACTACTCTGACTTGGTCAATGGTAGGCAGGGCTACACTTTTGTCGCATTTGAATTGACGGGGTAAGATTTCAGAGATATGTTCTACTGTTACTCCAGAACTACTGGTCATGGTGATGGCTTTCTTAGCACAGTCTATCAGTCCTTTATGCCTTGACATCCAGTCCATACCTAGTACTACTTCCAAACCTTTGGTTCCAAGTACAATTAGGTTGGCATAAAAATCTATCCCATGTATTCTGATAGGTACAGCTTTGCAAATTTTTCTAGCTTTGGTAGTTGAACCGGGGATTTGAACTATCATGACATGCTTCAGGTTGGTTGGGCAAATCTTACTAGTGCATACAAATTCTTCGGTGACAAATGAATGCGATGCTCCAGAATCAAACAATACTCTTGCTAAAACTGAGTTGACAGAAAACATACCCAACACTACATCTGGTGCTTCCTAGGCTTCTTCTGCGTTCATGTGGAAGAGACGACCATTGCGGTTGTGCGGGTTCCCTAGGGCAAATCTCCTGCCTGGTTGAACACGATGCTGCTGCTTAGCTGGGCCATTCACAGGGGCATTGGAGACGGTCTTCTTGGGACACTCATTGGAGTAGTGACCCTTCACTCCACACTCGAAACAAGTGATCTGGGACTTGTCCTTGACTGCAACAGGTACATCATTGCTGCCAGTTCTGGGGGCAGGGTTGTTGTTGTTGCTCTTGGGAGGGGCACGGTTGAAGTTGTTGGCGTTGCCGGAGTTGTGATTGTTTCCTCCGGGCTTCACATTTCCTCCGCTGCGGTTGGGGTAGCTTGGGCGAGAATTTGGGGGTCGGTTGTTCCTTGGTGCATATCCCGGTGAGGGGTTGGGACGGTACTTCTGGTGACTACTGGATCTAGACTGCTGCATCATACGACGCTTGCGGTTGTCGTTTGCCTGGTTAATCTTCCCTTCCATCTAAATGGCAGAGTCGGCTAGCTCTTCAAGATCCTGGAAACGGATGTTGACGAGGACAGTCTGCATCTCATCATGTAGTCCATTTAAGAATCTCTCTTTCTTCTTGGCCTCCGTGTTGATTTCATCCGGTGCATATCTGGCAAGTGACAAGAATTTGTCACGGTACTCTACTACAGTCAATCTTCCTTGCTTCAGTTCACGGAATTCATCTCTCATCCTGTTGACAAGACCTTGCGGCACGTGGGTGCGGCTGAACTTGACCTTGAATGCTTCCCAGGTCATCACCTGGCCATGGTTCATGTTGCGGACGCTATTCCACCAAGCTCTTGCATCTCCCGCCAGATAGTGGGTGGCGAAGAGAACTTTCTCATTCTCATCAACTCCTGCAACTTCTAGGTTGTTTTCCATGGTCTGTAACCAGTCATCAGCATCTAATGGGTTTTTAGATTGGTTGAAGATTGGGGGATTGGTGTTCTGAAAGTTTTTGAGTTTAGATCCATGGTTATCCTGATTTCCATGTCCTTGGTTGTTGAGAGCCATTTGGGCGATCTGCTGCAATGTTGCTAAGTTGGCTTGACGTTCGGCCCTGCTTGCTTCATGGTCCGCGATGAGATTCTGCAAGATCTGCAGCATTGGGTCCTGCGATGAGCTGCTCCCTCCTTGGTTTCCACGAGTCATCTGAAGATTGAGATAGATATAGGGGTAATAGGGAAATTCTAAGGTTCATGGTTTTGGATTTTCAAAGCTACAACTTTGAGTTAGACTCAGGTTTTTCAACTAACTTCATTCTCATTCATGCAAGCAAGCACACGATACATAACACACGACAACAATCAAAGGGGAAAACAGATGGTTTGAAGAACCATTCTACAAACTACGATACAATGAGATGATACATCTCATGCTACGACAGTGCTCTAGTGCATCTTCTCATCGTCGATGAAGTCGGAGTCTTCATCATCAGTGTAGAAGTCCACAGCATCCTCTGCCAGAAAATTGTCATCGTTGCTGAGGTACGAATCCATATCTCCCTGGATGTCTTCTCCTTCATCATCTTCTTCCTTGGCGGCAAGCTGAGCTTCCTGCTCCTTGACGGTCTTCTCGAGGCCAGCCACCTTCTTGCGAAGATGGGCGATGGTGCGATCCTTCTTTGCACGCTGGCGACTGAGAGACTGGCGATCTTGGACGAGCAGTGTGAAAGTCTGGGCCTTCTGGTCGGCAATTGCACGGTTCTGATTGGCTAACTCTTTGGCATTGTCCAGTTCCTGCTGTCGGTCATGAAGCAAGAAGTCAAGGTTCTCCACTTGGCGCCTCAACTTTGGGTGACTTGGCATCTCCATCGGCATTCCCATGAAGTCACGTCTTGCATAGTGGGCAAAACGGGTTCCTTGAATCTTGTTGACGCTGAGGGCACATAGACGTGCGAGAGCTTCATGCATTGCCCTGGCTAATCCATCTAGCCAGTTGTTCTCTCTCACAGAGAACTGAATTCTCCCGGAAGTTGGTGCTTCAATGCTCCCTCGAAGATCTGCGGTGACTAGCCATTGTAGGTCTCCTCCTGGGGGTCCTGGAAGTTGAGCTCCAAGATACTCCGGATGTGGGCGTCCCAAAAAATCTGACAGTGAATCCAGATCCCTCTCGAAGATCAGCTGACCTCCGTTTCCCAACTGGTAAAACTTGCTAAACTGAGTCTCCATCTACAAGAATTTAGGATGAGGAAATTAGTGAAGTGATCAAGTGTGTCAAATTTTAAGTAGTAATGTAAGAATTTTGAGGAACATGTATTTTTGAGAAAGAATGAGTTCACAAGGGTAAGAGAGGAAATAGTTTTTCGTAAATACTCACTTTGGTTTTGAAGCTAAGTTTTTGGGTTTGGACGTCCATTCTAACTAGGGTCTCCTATGGTCAGGATGGCTCTGATACCAACTTGTCAACACCCGGATTTTTAATCCCAGATGCCCGTTATGCCATACCTCGCAATCCCAGGATTACCATTTTTGCGAGACATAACGGATTGGATATCATAGTACGTCATCCATTACAAACCATACATAAGGTTTTACACAAATAAGGATCGGATGATCCAGTCTTTAATACAACAAGCAGCGGTAATAAACGATAGCGTAGCGGTGGGGTCCATCTTCAGGGGCACAGGCAATGCTGACGAAGGCAGATAGTCCTAGTTATCATAGCCGTCCTGCTAACCATCATCTTGATAATCTCCTTCATAGTCTGGCCATGATAATAGCCAGGGCAAAAGCCATGAGTACTCTTTAAGTACTCGCAAACTACTACTAGCAAGGGTTATACTTCTAAGTTAAAGTGCTGAATTGAAAGAATAACTATCAAGTTAAGTTTGAAACCTAAGTTGAGTTCTGAAACAAGAAAAGATAAAATAAAAGTCTAGAATCACTGAAGTTGGGAAGCTATTTTCATCTACACAACCCTATTGTGGTCAAGTCAAGGTTCATCATTCATTTCAAGTTATTTAGAAAACATCTGACAACGAAACAGTATGGCCATTCCAACTGTCCATAACCGCGGACGCGGCTATTCGAATAGTTTGACACTCTGCAGAGGTGGTACACTTTCACCACAAGATTCGATACATCTGTCAGGAATAACCCTGAATCATCATACTTGGTATGCAGATAATCAAACATAACCTTCCCTTTACACACTCTAGTACAAGCACCTCTCCTATGAGCATGGCCTCCCAACCATGACCATCAGTCATCTTGGGCACTGCATAGGTGGACATCATTGAGAGGTAGCCTCAGATCAAACCTCTCCCGTGAGGGAACTAATACTAATGCATATAAATTTCCAGCTAAGCCTTACCCAATTCAGGTAATGTGGTTGTACGGTAAATTTGGAATGGTATCGCATCCGAATCCAACCATCAGTTTTATAAAAAGGGTTAAGGCTCATGCCTCATCATTTTCATCATCATAAACCAATTGTGTTTCTCAACACATGTCAAAACATCTCAATATAATGACTCATCATTCCAAGGTTTTCATAACTCATTTTCACCAAGTGTTCCCATCTAAAAATGACTCAAGTTTGATCTATTCTAAAACACTAGGTTAAGAGTGTTCACTAAGGTGGAAAGGTGGGATCAATCTCATGCCATAGAATGACATCTAAGGGTTTCTAATTAGGTCAAGTTTTATACTCTTTATGCTACCTTCAAAATTAATTAAAGAACTTTGTGTAAACTAAGGGGGTGTGATCAAAGTATGCTTAAGGCATCTTTACTAAACTATCTAGTTTTATTCTAGCTTGCTACAATAGCTTACTAAAGCGTGTTTGCAAGGGTTAGCTTGCCACTAATAGCTTGCCTTGGTTGGTGCAGTGGTTGAAGTTTTCTTCTTCTTCTTCTTGGTAGAACTCCTCCTCCTCGAAGGCTTGGTTGGTACTAGCGTCTAGAAATACATAGGGAGTGCACAATCACCAAGCAATACTTAATTTAGGCTAAGTAGTATTCTAAACCACACAAGTGATGATCTACTATCATCCCAAACATCACAAGTTTTAATTCAATAGTTTCAACCTTTTTATTTTGGAAAAGTAATTTCTACTCATTGAAATATTAACTACACTTTAATATTCACCACCAAATATGGGATCATGTGGACACATGTCCTCACCACATATTCTAACATGTGGGAATGAGATTTTAAAGGTTGGATCAATATTACTTTGGTTTAAGTTTTATTTAATGATTTAAAGTGATTAGAAATGCCTATATAGCATTAGTTTGGTACTAGTCCAAAGTCACTGCCTGTAAACCTTAATATTATTACATATTTGGATAGATATGATGAAATGTGATTTTTGAGAGTTGGAATCAACTCAAAAGCTAACTTGGTTGATTTTACAAAAATGTTTCAAGTTGCAAAAGCTTTTGTCTTCTTATTTTTATTAGGAGAAATCTATAACTCTAAATGAATTAAATCCAACGGGCTTGGATAGAGCATTTCACTACCTTTCAGACAAAATTAGTTTCATGTAATTTGGATTTGCCAAACTCACAGAATTGAATTTTGAAACACTGGACATAAACTATATTCTAACTAAAAGGAAAATTCCTAATTTGAATTTGAAACGTGCGCGGGAACAAAATGGGCCGGCCCACTGCACTCCGCGCAGCGTCGCGGGCTGGCTTAAGTGAGGGCCCCACCCGTCAGTGGAACAGGGGGTACCGAAGGGGTATGGATGAAAAGTGTCCGTGCGATTAGAGGGCAGATCGACGGCTCACAGCTATCGTACTTGTCGGAATAGGACATGACGGGAGCTAACCCTAGCGCGGTCGGTGAGGGTGCAGTGGGGGCGTACCGGGGCTCCAGCGAGGTCGGCGATGCGGTCGAATGAAGTGGAAGACGATGGCGGTTCTCCTAGTACAAGCGGTGCTTCCTGGGATGGCCTGGATCAACGACGCCCTTCTCCTCCAGAGGCGGCGCCTCCGGCTGCAATTCCGGCGTCCTGGTGCTCGAGCGGCTCCGGCTGGAGGTGGGGAGTGAGAGTGAGAGGTGGGGATGATAATGGTGTGAAGAGAGCTTGCTGGGGAGGCCTCCTTATATAGGCGAGCGAAGGGTGCAGAGCGGCATGGGCAGAGCTCGACGTGGGCGACGACACAGCGAGCTAAGGGCATGGGCGAGGTAGGCGGACGGTGGCCGGTCTCCTGGCGATCCTCTATGGCTTGATGGCGCGGCAAGGGGCTATCTCTATTGGTTTGGAGCGGGCGGTGCACTGGGAGTGGGCGGCGGTGTTTGACGCGGTTCCTCGGGGCTGCTGGTCGCGAGGCTGCGAACAAGGATGTCTGGGCGGTTGTTGGGCCTACTGCGGGTGCTGCCACGCAAGGCTAGGGCTTGGCGAGGCCGGTGCTGCTCTGGCGGGCGCGGCGCTCCGGGGTGATCGGCATGGCGGACAGAAACATGGGCGCGAGCAACTGGGGGTAGTCCTCCGCTCGATTTTGGTCGGGGGCTGGTCGAGGCGGTGCGGTGTGATGGCGCATGTCTGCCAGCGGGCGAAGGAGGGCGCGGGGCGGCTTTGTGCGAGCTGTCCATGGTCGACCTGGCGCATGGCGTCGGGCGGCTTGGCACTGGCGCAGATAGGGGAGAGGGAAAGAGAGCTAGGGCCGGGGTTTGAGCTAGGGGGACATGGGGACCAAGTTAGGCCCAAATGGTGACAAGAAGCACTGCACACTATAGTGTTTTGACAAATGTTTGATCTGTGTCTGCCACCTGTTCGATGAAATGGCCGCAAGAGACCAAAGTTTGAATTTTGAGTTCAAATTTTTTGAGTGATTTCCACTAGTGCTAGGTAGTCTCTGGTTGCAAGGGTTTTGAAAATGGAGCTCAAATACATGGTTTTTGAAATAGGGGTGATCTATGCATATGCATTAGATTCAATTTTGAACTGCCATTTAAAATAGTTTCCAAAATGTTTTAGAAGATCAAAAGGTGGGCCTTGGTACCTCATTATGTGTACTAGCAAGGGGTGTAAAGATCCATAATTGTTTCTATTCAGAAATGAGTACTAGGAATAGCCAAAGTAGGCATGAGAGTTAAATTTTTCCAAATGACCATTCCTTCATTTTAATTCTTTTTGATTTGATTTCTTTTAGGAAAAGTTTGGGAAGGATGTAGATGATGCTTAAATAACCTAAGAAACATTATAGAAGCAAAGGATCAAACAATCATGGCAATTCCAAACAACTCCTATTTTAAATGCACACATATATGAATGCTTTCATTTTAAATTTGGAAAAGTTTTTGTTAATCCTAAATTTGGATGATTTTATCTTTGATACTCTTGGATTGAAGTTTTGGGATGTTACAAATCCGTTCCTATTACTTCTTCCAAACCTTTGGTTCCAAGTACTATTAGATTGGCATAAAAATCTATTCCATGGATTCTGATAGGCACTGCCTTGCAAATTTTTCTAGCTTTCGTGGTTGAACCAGGTATTTGAACTATCATAACATGCTTCAAATTTGTGGGTTGAATCTTACTAGTGCATGCAAATCTTCTGTAACAAACGAGTGTGATGATCTAGAATCAAACTTCACTCTTGCAAGTACTGAGTTAATAGAAAACATACCCAACACGACATCTGGCGCTTCCTGGGATTCCTCAGCATTCATGTGGAAAAGACGACTGATACGGTTATGCGGGTTTCCTGGGTTCCAGGCTGGACACGGTGCTGTTGTTGGGCAGCTGCAGTGACATTGGTTGCTGCGGCAAGCTTCTTGGGACACTCATTGGAGTAGTGACCTGTGACTCCACATTCAAAGCACGTTATCATTGACTTGTCTTTCCCTGCAACAGGCACAACATTGGTTCCAGTCCTTGGGGCCATATTGTTGTTGTTGTTGTTGCTATTGTTGGACCTTGGCGGTGCACGATTGAAGTTATTGGGGTTGCCGAGGTTGTTGTTGTGGTGTCCTCCGGGCCTCGGGTTTCCTCCACCACGATTGGGATAGTTCAGACGGTTCATAGGGGGTCCGTTGTTTCTTGGTGCAAATCCTGCAGACGGGTTGGGGCAATACTTCGGGGTATGGTGGGGTCTAGGTTGGTGCATCATACGACGCTTGCGGTTCTCACTGGCTTGGTTGATCTTTCCTTCCATCTGGATAGGAGAATCCACTAAAGCTTCTAGGTCATCAAAGGGAATGTTGACTAACACGGTCTGCATCTCATCATGAAGACCATTCATGAATCTCTCCTTCTTCTTCGCTTCAGTGTCAATCTCATCAGGGGCATACCTAGCCAGTGACAGAAATTTGTCATGGTACTCCACCACAGTCATTCTTCCCTGCTTCAGCTCCTTGAATTCATCTCTCATCCTCTTGATCAAACCTGGGGGAACATGGGTCCTGCTGAACTTGAGTTTGAACTCCTCCCAAGTCATCATTTGTCCTCCGTTCATGGTACAAGTGCTGTTCCACCATGATCTTGCATAACCTGCCAGATAGTGGGTGGCAAATAGTACCTTCTCATTGGCATCTACTCCTGCCACTTCTAAATTTTTTTCCATGGTTTGCAGCCAGTCATCAACATCTAAAGGATCTTTTGATTTGATAAACATAGGAGGATTGGTGTTTTGAAAGTTCTTGAGTTCGGATCCATGGTGATCCTAGTTTCCATGGCCTTGATTGTTGTGGGCCATCTGGGCTATCTGTTGCAGAGTGGCTAGGTTGGCTTGACATTCAGCTCTACCGGCTTCACTGTCTGAAACTAACATCTGCAGAATCTGAAGCATTGGGTCCTAAGATGAGATGCTCCCACCGGGGTTTCTGCGAGTCATCTGAAGATTGAGATAGATAATGAGACAAGAGGGAAATTTCTATGGTTCATGGGTTTGTTTCAAAAAGCTTAAACTTTGAGCATGTCTAAGGGTTGAAAACTAACAACTTCTTCTCATTCATTCCATGCACACAATACAAACACACACCACAACTACGAAAGCAGATGGTTTTAAGAACCATTCTGTGAAGCTATGATACAATGGGACCGGCTACAAACTCACAACTACGATAGTGCTCAAGTGCGACTACTCATCATCAGGACTGCCGGGATCCTCGTCATCAATGAAGTCTGCGTCATCCTCATCAGTCTGGAACTCCGTGGCGACGTCCTCCAGATAGTCATCATCATCACTGAGGTAAGAGTGGATATCCCCATGAATATCTTCCCCTTCCTCTTCCTTCTCCTCAAGCTGCATCTCCTGGTCGTGGATGGTCTCCTCCAGGGTTGCCACCTTCTGGCGAAGACGGGCGATGATGCGGTCCTTCTTGTCATGCTGGCGACAAAGTGACTTGTGCTCCTTAGCGAGGATGGCGAGGGTCTGCTTCCTCTCAGTGGCTTCCGCATAATTCTGGTTGGCGTAGGCACGGGCATTGTTCAACTCCTTCCGAGTCTCGTGCAACATGAAGTCCAAGTGGTCCACGTGATGCTTCAACTCCGGATGCACCGACATGGCCAAAGGCTGTTCCGTAGAGTCACGTCTTACATAGTGGGCAAAACGGGTGCCGTTGATCTGGTTGATGTTCTGTGCACACAGACGAGCAACTGCCTCCTGCATTGCCCTGGCTAGACCATCTAACCAGTTGTTCTCCCTCATGCTAAACTGAATCTTCTCTGAAACATGTGGTTCCATTTTGCCTCTCAGATCTACAACTATCAACCACTGTAATTCCCCTCCTTGTTGGTCATTGAGCTGTGCTCCGAAGAACTCCAGGTGCGGGCGTCCAAGGTACTCCGAGAGCTGATCCAAATCCCTCTCAAAGATGAGCTGCCCTCCATTGCCCAGTTAGTAAAACTTGTTATATTTGACCTCCATCTATAAGAAATTAGGATTAGTAAGTTAGTGAAGGGATCAAGTGTGTCAACTTTTAGGTAGAATTCCAAGAATTTTGAGGAACATGTGAACTCCTTTTTGAAAGAATCTCAAGGGTAACAGTGAGAATAGGTTTTTGTAAATACTCAATTACTTTGTTTTGAAACTAGGTTTTTTAGACGTCCATTCTAACTAGGGTCTCCTATGGTCAGGATGGCTCTGATACTAACTTGTCAACACCCGGATTCTTAAGTCCAGATGCCTGTTATGCTGTACATCGCAATCCCATGATTACCATTTTTGCGAGACATAACAGAATTGGTACGACAGTACATCATCCATTACAAACCATAATAGTCTTACAAATAGTTGATCTCGGGATCAAGTCTTAATACAAATCATAGCAGCGGAAAGAAACATAGTAGACTCCATCTTCAGGGTCACATGCAGTGCTGACGATGGGAGATGATCCTAGTTATCATAGACCTCCTGCTGTCCATCTTCCGGGTAGTCTTCCTCGTAGCCTAGCCATAGGAATAGCCAGGGACAAAGCCATGAGTACTCTTTAAGTACTCGCAAACTATCACTAACACAAGTAAGTAATACTAGTAGGAATCTTAAGCTCTAGGTTTGTTTGCAAAAATCCAGGTTTATTCTAGAAGAACTTAAGAGTAAAGACATAATTTAGTTCTCTACATTACTTAAGTGGGAACCTAGTTTTCATGTCCACAACTCTATTGTGGTCAAGTCAAATTTATTGTTCAAGTCACAAGTCATTTTGAAAATATTTGACAACAGAACAGTATGGCCACTCCAACTGTCCATAACTGCGGACGAGGCTATTTGAATAGTTTGACACTCTGCAGAGGTGGTACACTTTCACCACAAAATTCGATACATTCGTCAGGCGTAACCCTAAATCATCATACTTGGTATGCGGATAATCAATCCTAACCTTTCAATTACACACCCTGGTATAGGGACCTCCCCTATGAGCTTGGCCTCCCAGCCATGGCCAACTGCCATCCCAGGAACTGCATAGGTGGACATTTATCACGAGGTAGCCTCAGCTCAACCTCTTTCCGCAAGGGAACCCATACTAAGACATATAAACTTCTAGTTAAGCCCTACCCAACTCAGGTATTGTGTATAATAAAATTGGAATGGTATCGCATCCGAACCCAACCATCAATTTTTATCAAAGTCAAGGCTCATGCCTCATTCAGTTTCATCATCAAGTCATTGTGTTTCATAACACATGTCAAAACATTTCAATAGAATGAATCATCATCGTTTTCATAATCATTTTCTCCAAGTGTTCCCATCTAAGTGATCAAGTTTAGCTTATCACCAGCCACTAGTATTGGGGGTATCACTATTGAGGGGTGCTAATCAAGTATAAGTACCCAAGACTAGTTCTATGATCTTGGTGGTATCCATCCTATTTTCCACTAATCACAATTCATTAACTAAGGAAGAAACTTTAGTAAAGGGAAAGGTAAATCTTGCAAGTAAAACTTGGGATGGGTATAATCAAGGTTGCATAACCAACCATGCCCAGTGCATCTCGCATAGGTTAGATTGCATTGATGTCTTGCATTAGTTAGCTTTCCTTGTTGGGTGCAGTCGTTGAAGTTCTCTTCTTCTTCCTCGAAGTACTCCTCCTCGTCGTAGCCCGGGTCGGTACTAGCGTCTATAAATACATACAAGGTACACAATCACTACACAACACTTCACTACTTCTATTTAGCACACAAGGGCTCACACTAGATGATCTAGCATCATCTCAATGATCACATGAAATAATGACACAATCCTATTTATCTTATTTTGGAAAAGTAATTTCTACTCATTGAAAGTATTTAAGATTTAATATTCTCCAATTAAAATATGGGATCATGTTGACTCATGCCATCACCACATGTTTCAATACTTGGGAATCTGATTTAAAAGGGTTTGGCATATATTACAAGATTTAATATTGCTATTAAAGTGACTAGAAATGCCTATATAGCATTATTTTAATACTAGTACATGATCAATGCTTGTAAACTAAATATTTTTACATATTCATATAGATCATGGCAAATGTGATTTTTGAGAGTTGGAATCAACGCAAAAGCATTGATGGTTGATTTTATAAAAATGTTTGAAGTTGTAAAAGTCTCTGTTATGTTATTTTTACTATAGGTGATCCATAGTTTCAAATGGTTTGAATCCAACGGGCGTGATTAGATATTTTCAATACCTTTCTAGCAAAATTGGGATTATGCCATTTGGTTCAGTACATCTCTTTCAATTCAATTTTGAATACAGCTACAGAACAGGGTTTTGAATTAAATAGAAAAACTAAGTTTGAATCACTAGGCTATGCGCGGGAACCAAACTGGGCCAGCCCAACTGTACAACACGCGAAACAGGCTACTGAAAGGCTGGTCCCACGCGCCAGCGGCTCAATCTAAACGAAACGGTATCAGCTAATATCAGTCCTACGATTAGAGCAAGATCTACGGCTGAGGTTCATCATCTATGTCGCAGAGGGCACGGGGGAATCTAAACCTAATGGCACGGTGGGGGTCGTCGGAGGCTTACCAGGGCTCCAGCTAGGTCCAGTGATGGGGGCGAATGGGCTGGTGGATGACGGCGAGTCGAATGGTGGTCGCGGCGGCTCCTAGGGTGACTCCAATCAATGGTGCCCTTCCTTCACTACAGCGGCGGGCTCCGGCCAAATTCCGGCGATGTGGTGCTCGCCTTGCTCCGAGGAAGGGTTTGGGATGTTTCTAAGGAAGAGAGGGGTGGACAGGTATGCCATTTGAGGCTGGTGGAGGGTCCTATTTATACACCGGTGTTGGAGGCAGCGCGACATGGCTTGGGATCATCGGCGACGCTGCTACAGGTCGCGATAGGCATGGCGGACGGGCATGGGTCGACACGGTGGACTGTGACGATCGTCACGCGCATGGTGGCGCATCAAGGTGCGGTCTCAGTCGGTAGGGAGAGGTCCGTGCTCTGTGCGGGTACTAAAGTGTTCGTCATCGCGTACGGTGGTCACGGGGCATGCAGTGGTGAACGGTCGTGTCTGGGAGGTGGTTGGTGACGCGGCGGGTGCGGGTACGCGCGGAGATAGTGAGGCGCAGCGTGGCTACGCGAGGTGGCTTCAGTGGTCTGGCGTGCGCTCGGCATGGTAGAGAAGTAAATGGGTGCGATGCTGCTAGCTTCTCCACTGCTCGTCGTTGGTCAAGGGGTGGACAGAGGGGTGCGGTGAGGCCACGCCTACTTGCTAGGGGCCGTGGGAGAGGGCGGCGCGGTGTGTGGCATCGCGCCCATGGTCGACCGACATGACATGCTCGGGTATGAGCGACACTGGTGTAATTGGCAAGTGAGGGCTGCTCCATTGCACAGCTAGGTACTGGGGATGGTCGTGGGTGAGTAGCTGAGGCTGAATGGAGTACAATAATGATCACAAGATTGATTCAAATAGTGTATAGTTGGTAGAGTTGTACTCTGCATGTTAAGTGTTTGATTAAATGGCCGCATGAACTAATTAGTTGAATTTTCAAATTATATTTGGTGGGTGTGTTGGTCACATGCTTAGGAGTCTCTGGTTGCTGGGATTTGTCAAGTGGTGTTGGTTTGAGTGGTTTTTTCCAAATGGTGATCTATGTACCTACACTTGATTCAATTTTGAATTACCTCTCAAATAGATTTGAAATTGGTTTCTATAGATTTGTAAAGTTGCTTGGATTCTACTAAGTCTAGTAAGGGGTGAAAAGAATTAGAATTGTTTCTGTTGGAAATCTTTTACTAGAGATGCCCAAAGTAGGCTAGTGGTTGACTTTGGCCAAAGTGACCATTTGATCATTATGCTTATAACTTGATTTTCTTTTTATTTGTTTCTGTTTGAAAATGACCTAGATGATGTGGTGTTCATCTTTAAACTAATCCTTATCATCGGTAGCAATCAAACATGGCATAGCAAGCATTCATGCATTAATAATAAATACATATGCATCCATATAGAGTTTAATAATAAAAGTTTTTGTTAACCCTAAACTTGGGTGATTAGAATGGGATAATCCTTTTTAATATTTTTGAGATGTTACAGTCCATCATACCATTCACTAATGATATGACTTCATTGTCAAATAGCATAAATGCTCCATGATCAGGAAACCTTGATCATCATTTGCCAATGAACTGGTTGGAGAGAGACTACTATGGACTTGGTTTGTTTACAGACCACACGTGTACCAATGTTTCTGCTTGATACAGTTATAGCACGGTATAAAACTATTATGAGCTAATTGAGATATTATAATAAACACCATTTATTAGTTGCCTCTAGGGCATTTCTCCTTTAGGCGCCACATCCCCATAGGACCATGCGCCCCTCCTTGGGGAAACCCTAGCCTCCCTCAAACCCTAGGAAGGAGGAGGGAATCTTCCCTCCTGGTTTCTACCCCTCCCTTGGAGGAGGGGAAGGGCTGACCGCCTCCCTCCCTAGGTCCCATATAGAACGAGAAGTAGAGGAGGCTCACAAAACATGGTTGCATGCATCACCTCCCTCTCTCTCCCGCCTAGATGCTTAGAAAATCTCTACAGAACTCCTCCAACATTTATCCAAGCATTGTCATTATGCTTCTAGGATCTCACAAAGATATTCTCCCTGGCTTGTAGGATCAAGGAGGATATGACACCAAGACATAATGTGTCAATACCGCAGAGGTGTCATCCGTTTGTTACTAGGATCAACAATGTTAAGATCTACACCAGTTTGAACAACTCAAGCAAGCGACTACATCACCCATGATATATAGATTGTTAATAGCTCGTGTTCTTCCAGGGTAAGTAGATTTGATCTATCTACTTATTACTTTCATCTCCTAGATTAGATCTTTCTAGGTTTCCTCTTGCTTCTTTGTAGGAATTTTTTGTTTTCCATGCAACAAACCCATCAGTATTATTATTGGACAATGATGAGACAACTACTTACAAGGATGAAATGATGGGCCCTGGCTCCATTAAATAGCAAGAAGGCATGAAATCCTAGGTAGACTCCATGTACGAGAATCAAGTTTGGAATTTGATGTACCCTCCTGAAGGCGTTAAGCCTATCGAATGTAAATGGATCTATAAGAAGAAAACATACGCGGGCAGTTATGTGACCATTTATAAAGCACGAATTGTCACAAAAGGGTTTATAAAATATCAAGGAATTGACTACGGCGAGACATTTTATCTCGTAGCGATGCTTAAGTCTGTTCGGATACTTCTAGAAATCGTTGCATATTTTGATTACGAGACATGCTAGATGGATGTCAAAACTATGTTCCTGAATGGGAAGCTAATCGAGTATGTGTACATGGTAAAACCCGAGGGTTTTGTCGATTCAAAGACTGTTGGAAATTTGTGTAAACTTAAACATTCCATCTATGCGCTGAAGCAAGCATCATGGAGCTAGAATCTTTGGTTTGATGAAGTGGTCAAAGATTTTGGCTTCATCAAGAACTGTGAAGAAGCTTGTGTATACTAGAAAGTAAGTGGGAGCGCAGTAGAATTTATGATATTGTATGTAGATGACATATTGTTTATTGGAAATGATAAAACTTTTTAATAGACACATTGAAGAACAATTTTTATGAAATATTTGGGTGAAGTAGCTTACATATTGCGCATAAAGATCTATAGAGATATACCTCGACGCCTGATAGGGCTTACTTAAGATACATATCTAGAAAAAGTATTGAAGAGATTCAATATGGAGGAACCCGAAGAGGATCACTCCCAATGGTGCATGGTAAGCCACTGAGCATGATGTAATGTCCCAAGACAGATGCTGAGCGAGAAGAAATGAGTATTGTTCCATATGCCTCGGCTATTGGTTCAATTATGTATGCTATGATATGTATAAGACCAGATGTGTCCTGTGCTCTAAGTGTTGTGAGCAGACACTAGAATAATCCAGGAATGGCTCACTGGACAGTAGTGAAAAATATACTTAAGTACTTGAGAAGAACTAAGAATATGTTTCTCATATATGTAGGTGATAAAGAGCTTGTTGCGAAAGGTTAGGCCGATGAAAGCTTTACCACTGATCCTAATGATTTCAAGTCTCGGTCCAGCTATGTGTTACTTTAAGCGGGGGAGTGGTAAGCTAGAAAAGTTGTAAGCAAGATACTGTTGCAGATTCTACAAGCAGAAGCTGAGTATATAGCTACCTCAAGTTCTATAGAGGAGGGCGTCTTGATGAATAACATTATTACAGAACTTGGTGTGGTTCCAAGTGTGTTAGAGCCAATGGAGATTCATAGTGACAACAATGGTGTCATCGCTCAAACAAAGGAACCAAGGTCCCACCAGAATTACAAGCACGTACAATGTCGATTTCATCTCATCCAATAGTTCGTCAATGACGATGACATCAAGGTGTGCAAAGTTCATACAGATCTGAATGTAGAAGGTCCTTTGACAAAGTTACTCACACTTAGAAAGCACTCGCAACACTCGTAAGCCATATGTGTTAGCCTAATGAATGTAAACTAGATTATTGTCTCTAGAACAAGTGGGAGACGAATGAAAATACGCCCTCGATGCAATAATAAATGGATTCTTATTTCTTTTTCTATTTCATAACTAAGTTTATTGTTATTTGCTAATTATATTAGTTAATGAGTATTTGGAGGAAAACCGTAATACATGTGTGGAATTATTAACATCATTTGATATTCCTAGTCTTGCCTCTAAGACTACTTTGTGTATCATTAATAGTCTTTGTTTCCTGACTATGGGAAAAGAACAAAATGTTGTTGGGATGCCAATGATATATGATATCGGAGTTGTTGAGAGTACAAGGATGATGTATAGACCCAACATGATATATTGTAAAATGCATCGTCAATATTGTTATTGGTAGTTTCTCGTTAACAAGTATTACCATTACTAAAAGTTCGTTAGACCATGAGACACATATGAATTTGGATACGATACGGATGTGGCGGGATTCTAAAAACATTACTCTGAGAATGAGTAATTATTAAGTTGATCTTCGCTCTTACCGAATAGTATGCCAATGTATCATATGGTGTAGTTGTGGGAATCGCTACACCTGACGATGGAGATATACACTCTAGGCACACTCATGTACTATGGTGTTCTCATGTGTATGTGACATGGGTATACCCTATAGGTACTCGAGTTCGGTATATACGGTCCGGATACGGCGGAAGCCCACGGTGTTGCCAAGGCCCAAATGGAGAATTAGAGTGGCCGACGGACTCTCTATTGCTTGCGAGACAAGAAGAAGCTTAAGATAGAAAGTTTAAAGGGAAAACCCTAATCTGTAACCGACTCGACCTGCTACCCGAGACCTAGCCTATCTATATAAAGGCTAGGAGGGGGTGGCGAGGAGGACACACGCAACCCTAGTTTCCATAGCTCTTGCCAGATTGCATCTGCACCCCTGTAATCTTTGATTCCTTTGTTAATTCCAGGAGCAGACAAGCAGGAGTAGGGACCTCTATGAGGCCTGAACCTGGGTAAAACTTGCGTCCATGTGTGCTTGTTTGCTAGCTGACTGATGCCTCCAACACTCCCTCCTTCTCCAAAACCCAAGTCCATAACAATGGGCATTGACGAGTTAAACCCTCGTCAACTGGCGCCGTCTGTGGGGATTGGGAGTGCTGATGTTGCGGCTTCTTTGGCCCCATCAACCGCGATCTACAACTCCGCAACAGTGGACATTCGCCAGCTCTTTGGCGCGTTCGACTTCACCGTCCACATGCTGGCCACTCGCCCGGCTTTCGAGTCCGTGGGCGATGGAATCAGTCTAGCGTTTGGGAGCTTTTGCTTCCAGGTTGGTCAGATGGGCACGCTCCGTATGCCTGACCAGCCGACGGCACCCGCGATTTCTCCAGCATCGTGGTTCCTGCCACCAATCGGCATCCTCAGCAAGCTCAACGCCTCAACAACAACTGGGAGCACGGACAGCGACAGCAGTCGTGGATCCGATCTGGGTGACCTAGCCACTGAAGATGGAGTCTACGGCTCCAGATCTGAAAGTTGCGGGAGCAACAGCTTCCCCAACCACCTCATGTGCGCGGTCATCAACGCATGCGACACCACTACCAATCACGACAACACTGGCAACGGATCTGGCACCGGGCCACGAAACGGTGGCATACCTAACGGCGGCCCCACCAACGGGGGCAATGGCGCACCCATCAACAATGGTGCGGCAGGAGAACCGCCAACCATTGTGAATGAAAACACTGGAGAGCGTGTAGTGATCAGGTTCAATGACAATGAGTGGGCCCACTGCCGAGAAGTCCTACGAGGCAATCCTCTGCCTTTCGACTCCCTGCAAGACATGCTGATGGGCCACCATTGGCTATTGATGGAATACAGACGCCAGCTACATGCATTCGCGCAACTCGAAGCGCGTAAAAAGGTGGCAGATGAGTCGAGCCTTCGGCGAGCTGGGCTCTCTGATGACCCACAAGTATAGGGGGTGTATCGCAGTATTTTCGATAAGTAAGAGTGTCGAACCCAACGAGGAGCAGAAGGTGCTGGCTAGTGGTATGGATCAGGAATTCTCTGCAAATACTTAGCAAACAGATTCTTAGGGGTTTTCGCTAAAGCAAGTAAACAAAGTACGAGTAAACAAAATACAGTAGGAATAAATGCAGCAAGTGGCCCAATCCTTTATGCAGCAAAGGACAAGCCGGTTGTATTTCTATAGATGACCAAACGTTCTCGAGGACACATGGGAAGACTGTCAAGTGCTTTCGCTTCATATAGTCGATTAATCTTCTTTAGCTTGCTAAGTGTTGTGTGGGTGAACCTGTGCTAATTTACCGCCCCATCCAAGACTAATACATACTTGTGATTATACCCCTTGCAAACATCCGTAAGTATAAGAAAGTAATTAAGGTAGTGTAGTATCCCATCTGTCTAACATATGTAATGCTACATGGTCTAGTAATATAATTGCTATTTCCTACATAATTGTTGCATCATAATTATATCATGCTCATGTCATCATGCCACCTTGCATTTGAGCATCATATAAAACCCTTTTCATTTGGTTCTTCTCTCATATGCATTGGTAATTGTATTTGGCTCTTGATATATTGTATTTGGTTCTTGATAAATGCTTGATGCCCAAGTTGAGTTGGGGGCATATCTTTTATTCAACTCCATCACCTTTTCTTTGTCACCACCTTATAATTCCACCATCCTAATTATCCAGGAGCTTTTACACTTTCCTTTGGCATTTAATCTAGCTCATGTGGGTTGGGATGGATCCACTTCTAACTCCACATGCTCTCATATTAGCATCATGTTGTTTCCACATTATTGGTATGTGGAGCCACCTTTGCATGCACTATGAGTGGCATTCCTCTTTCTAGCTTCCATATGGATTGTATTGGAATATTTGCTCATGTTGGAATATTATTGGGGATATTATGCACCTAGTGGAACACACACACTAGCATGCCCAACTTATATTCAAATTTGAGCAACTCCATCTACTCCACATGGAGCATCCTTTTAATTATTTTAGCTTGGCCTCATACATATTTTGGAATGCGTGTGTATAAATGCCATGAGACTTTATTTTGTTTTCACAAAATTAAACATGGCTTTTACTACTCATGCATGGGCCATGCAAAACCACCACCATCCCTTTTTCTTTGGTTTTTCTTGGATTTTTGAGTGGATCTTGGTTCTTTGGGAATCAAGCCAAGTGGGCCCTTTTTCTTTTACTCCACCATTCTTAGGGCACCATCATATTTTGTTTTGTTGAGCCCTAGTGCATGCATAAACAAGTGGAGTCCCTTTTCTCTTAACCTAGATCCTCACCATCTTATTCTTTTCTCCCTTCCATGTGGTCTTTAAACCCTAGCTCTTTCCTCTCTAGCTTAAACCCCTCTCCCTTTGCTTAACCAAGCCTAACCCTTCCCCTCCTACCTCTCTCCTCACCTCCATCTCACCTTGCATGATCTTGATTAGGTCACACCCCCTCACCAAAACACTAAGACAACCTACCCCTACCCCTCTCTAACCCTCACCTCACCACCTTTTCCCTCACCATGCCGAGCCTACCTGCTCTACCACCCCCATGCGAGCTACCCCAAACCCTAACCTAAACCCTAACATGAGTTACCCCAACCCTAACTCCATCTACCCCCTCACCTCTCGGCCCCTCTCTCTTTCTCTCTCCCTCTCCCTGCCAGGCCTACCCCACACCCGTGCAGCCCCTACCTCCTCTTGGCCGGCCCCAGCTGCAGCCACATCCCCCAGGCCGAGCCTGCCTAGCACGTGAGGGAGTAGAGAGAAAAGGTGGCCGAAGCCACCTTTTTCTCCACCGAGCCCCACGACACCTCTCCCCTCTCCCTCGTGCTTATCTACTCCCTCCTCTCTGCCTCCCGTTTTCCCCCAGATCCATCCCCAGGCCGCTGCGCAGCCCCCTTCCTCCCTGCTCGCCTGCCAACCTCTCCTTCCACCTCCGGCCACCACCTTGGCAACGGCTTCTTGCACCTGATCGAGGAGGCGGGCGTGGTGTTGAGGGTGTCGAGGAAGCCCAGCGAGCCCCCGGCGTCGCTCCTGTGCATGGCAGCGAGGAGGAGAAGCCCCAGTACCCGCTGCACGTCGGCGACATCGAGAAACCCTAATCCGGCCGGCCGCTTGCTACGCCGCCGATCCGCCGCTTCCCCGGCCGCACCAACCCCACCGACGCACCCCCGGTGAGGCCCCGATCTCCCCAGACACCTCCCCTCTCACCGTCGTTTCCTGGTCGCGCCGATCGATCCGTCGAGCACCCTCTGTGCGCCAGCGTCGCGTTTGGTTTTCCTCGCCGTGGCGTCGCAGAAGGACTTCTAGCCGCGCGACCGCAAACCAGCACCAACCTCTTAGCCACCGCAGCGGCTCCGCCTCTCTGTGCGCGTGCCGCAGGTCGCGGGTTCGATCACCCGCACCGTGCATCGTTCCTGTCGATCACCAACATGTCCGTCAGATACAGAGAAGAAAAACAGTAGTCGTGGCTATCTTGCAGAACCCTCCCCCCACTTTTAATTTCTTCCTCAACCCGCGGTACACCGGCCCCACCAGTCAGCCCCTCTAACCTTTTTACAGAAAAGGACCCCGTGTTATAGTTCCTCAACCCGCGCTCCCAGCTGGGCCACGTGGCTGCGCCCGGTTCCCCCGCTGGCACGTGGGCCTGCGAGCCCGCTGGCCCCACTTGCCAGTCACCTGGGCTAGCTTAGCTCGCGGTGCAAAAACACCGCCGCGCGTCGTTTCCGCCTAGTCATCTCTGGTCCCACCCGTCAGCGACTGGGGCTAGCTGTCTCTGGGTGTAAAAATCTGGGTGTATATCTGTTCTATAAAAACAATTTCAGATAATGTTTTAATACAAATTTGAATTCTGTTTTTAATAACTTTTAATCTGTAAATCCAAATAACACAAATAATATATGTTTTGGAATCATAAAAACATGAGGAATTCAAATATGCCATTCAAAATATTATCTGGGCACTTTAAATTTTCGAAATTGTTTAAATGCATTTAAAAATGCCTTTTCTTAAATAATTAATAACTTTAATTCTACAACTCCAAATTCGACAAATAATATGTCTAAATCGATCAGCGCGATGAGCCCGTTCTAACTATGCATTCCTTGTTCTGAATTGCAGCATGCATCATATAAATATAAAGTATACAGTAACTTATATGGGAGCAAAACATGGCTAAAACTCAATAAAATGCTTTATTCTTGTACCCCACACCTCACCCATGCCATGCTACATTATTGCCATGTAAATTGTGCATCATTCATCATGGCATGCTTGTTTGCTTGTCGCATTTTAATTCATATGCTTGTGCACTTTATTTATGTTGTCCTTTGTTTGTTTGGTTCTTCGTCGAATAGACGTCGAGCAAGGAAAATACCAGGAATCCCAGGAGTACTACCCAGATCCTTCTCTCGCTTCAACTGAGCTGCCAGGCAAGCACTACCTCATGCTTGCATACATATAGTACCTATTGCCTCTATCTTATTCTTGAATCATTGAGTCGCGATTGCATTAAATTGAATCCCAAGTACTGCATAGCCTTTACTTTTAAACCCCACCGAAGCTTGTTCCTCCATCCCATGAGCCATTACTACGGGAGTTGTTTGAGCCATGCGAGTCATAGAACAACATGTGTAGGGTATGTGAGTGTCCGATGGATAATGAGGTACCTAAACAACTTAACCTGAGTAGTAATGGGATAACTAATGAAAGTGGCACCGGTGAGCAATATCTACTATTTGGTTTTTCCTGCTCACTTGTGTCCCGTAGGACCCCGAGTACTTGATTCCTGTTCCTTGACTATTCGCACTATCCACATCCGGGAGGCCTTATGGACCCCCCTGAGCCAGAGCTTGATTCATTCCTATTTCTTGGGGCCACAAAGTAGTTTGGGGCTTTATTACTATCCTGTACTTATGCCATGCTTTACTGCTTTATTTAAGATTGTGCGTGGAGCACCTGTACTATTTTGGATCGCGCCACGTTTTCGCGGTATCAACAAGCCCAATCACACTTTCGGGTTCCCAGTCGTTTACAGCCGTCGTCGCAAACCATGGGTCCGTCTCGGAGCCAGCCAACTTCGTTGCGGGTAGCTTATTGGGGTGGCCCCCTGAAATATTTCTGAATCCTGTGATCGTTTTGTCGTGAATGCCTCGTTGGGTTTTGATTTGGTTTTTCCGAGGTTGATTGAGTGTGTGTTGCTATTTGTGCACCCCTGCAGGGTAAATCTTTCTGAAAGCCGTATCCGTGGTTATGGATGACTTGGAGCATAGTTTCTCGATCATAGACAAGTATAACTAAAGTACCACTTTTAATTTGACTAAGTACCTGACTAGTAAGTAGTGCAATACTCATGGAATGGTTAATAAAACTGCCAACAGATGGGTTGTTCGTCCGCTTTCTCGTTGGTAAGCGAGAAGGAGGATGGATCTGTTAATTATACTGTTATAACTGTTGTTACTAATTAACGGACATCCGTCTATCTTTGGTTAGGCAGATGGTTAGCGAGTATCTATAGACTTGTTAGTTATTATCTTTTGCTGCAATTGCATCACCCCAGGTTATGTCCCCTTTAGAGGCATAAAGACTTGCTGAGTACCCCTAGGGTCTCACACGATAAATTGTTTGATTCAGATGAACAGGTGTACTCGCAAGATGGATACTGGGTGGAGGAGACAGATGATGTTGGCAATGATCACTCGTCGTAGAGATTCCAGGGATGGGGATCCGCGAGATCTGTGGGCGGGATGTGTTTATTTATGTGGCATCTTATGCCGATTTGCTTCTTATCCGTACTCGGATCTGGTTTTCCGCTTCCGCCTGATACTCTGATGTTTGATGTATGAGGAGCTATCCTAAACTATTATCTCTATCTAGGATATTTGGATCTTGCCGTATGGCATTGCAATATTTCTATTCTTTTAAATGGAATGGCTCTGAAAACTGTTGTATGGTGGCTTGCATACATACTCACTTGTGTATGTAGTTGATCCCTTCGCCTACCGATTACGCCGCTCGTTTTTGTCCCGATGTTCTGGAAGTGGTTAGGACGACCGACAGGTCTACTTGTGAGTGGCCCCTGGGCCCCACCGTACTATTTTAACCACTTTCGCTCATCCAGGCATGCAACTTAGAGCGTAATTGACCGAGGTAGTTACAGGTAGAAACCTAACCACAGCTTTAAACTCTAAGACCCTTATGTCCCTTGTGCAATGGTTTCCTAATGGGGGTTCAGGTTTCTGTCACTCCGGCAACCCCTACGATTAGTAGCCAAATACACAATGCATTCCCCTAGGCCCATATAGGTGAAGTGTCATTTAGTCGACGTTCACATGACACCACTAGAAGAAGTACACCACAACTTAAATAACAATCTATTGAATCTTTCTCAACACAACTCCACTACTAACAACAAGACTTCTCCCATGTCCTCAAGAACAAAACGAACTACTCACAAGACATCATATGGATCATGATCAGAGATGGAATAATGATGTATAACAATCTGAACATAAACAATGTTCAATGGTTCAGTCAATAGCATCAACTACAAAGAGTAATCAACACCAGGAAAGTTCCCCTATGAACTATGGCAAGATTCAACACAATTGTTACATTAATATGGAGATGGTGATGAGGGTGCTGATGGTGATGATGGTGGTGGTGATGATGATGATGATCCCGATGAAGTCCAGCTTGATGGTGGTGTTGATGGCGACGATCTCCCCTCTCTGGGAAGTAATTCCCCCGGCAGAAATCTGTCTGCCGGAGAGATCTTTCTCTCTCGGTGTTTTCCGCCCCGCAGAGGCGGCGGAATCTTTCTATGGTCGCTCCCCGAGTCTTAGGGTTTCGTGGGGATGATATACGCCAGAGGAGAGAGGCTGGAGTGGGCCAGGGCGGCCACACCACCCCTAGGCGCGGCCTAGGCCTGCCTGCGCCATGGGGTGGTGTGGGCCCCCGGTGGCCCACCTCCACTCCATCTTCTTGCATCCCGAGTCTTCTAGAAAAATAGGATTTTCCGTATATTTTCCCAGATTTTCTGATCTTCGTGAATTTTGCCTCCAAACAACACCTTCTCCATCAGAATCCTGACTATAACGGTCCATGCTCCAAAAGTCATCAACCATGCAAAAATAGATGAAATAACATAAGTATCACCTCTCAATATGAAATATATCAATGAATAATAGTGAATTAAGACATAGAATAGTGATGCAAAATGGACGTATCACTCTCCTCCCACGGAGGATCCTCCTCCAAAGGCAACGAGTACGTCGCCAACAAACGGCGATCTCGACTGTCCCACCTCACCGAGCAAGAGCGCGTTGAAGCCGCGAAAGTCCTTGACTTCAGCTCCATGACAGTGGACACGCAGGGCAACGTGCTCCCGAAGACGCCACAAGCCGCGGTGACGGCGACCACCATGTACCTCCTCAACAACGAGCCGCCAGCTGGAGATCCACGAGCTGCCATGCACCAATCTACGATCGCGGGCTTGGGGCTAATCGAGGCCGCCCTTGATAAAGAGCCAACGCCGGAGCCAAAGAAAGGCAAGGCTCTGGCAAAACGCTATTCCTTGCCCTCGTCCAGCGACGACAGTCACGATCTGTCTCGGCGTCGCTGCTCGCGGCGACACGATCGTGACTACGATGCGCGCGATGACCTCACGCAGCGCAAAATCGACAAATCAAGGGCAAGACGCGCTCGTTCGACTGACTCAGAAGAGGACGAGACTGAACTCTGCGGCGCCATATGCTTCAGCAGGGCCATCAGGCAGAAGCTAATGCCTAAAGGATTCAAGCTACCGTCGGAGAGCCCAAAATTCGACGATCTACAGGACCCGAAAATCTGGTTGGAGGACCACATCTCCTCCATCAGGCTACATGGCAGGAGTCGAAGCACGGCCATGCAATGCCTGTAGCTACAGCTGTAGGGCGCCGCCCGCGCATGGCTCAACAATCTCCCGCGCGGATCCATTCGTAGCTGTGAAGAGCTGGTCTACAGCTTCGAGCACAATTTCAAGGGCACCTACAAAAGGCCCGCATCAATCGAAGAGCTAAGGAGCTGCCAGCAAAGGTCGGGCGAATCGCTACGCTCGTACATCCAGAGGTGGTCCATCATCAAGAATTCCATGGAAAACATCTCGGAAGACCGCGCAATTGACGCGTTCAATGGTGGTGTTTGCCGCATAGAGCTCAGGGAGGAGCTGGGGCCCTCGAAGCCCAAAACAATCAACCACATGATGGAAATTGCGAATCGGTGGGCCGACAGAGAGGATTCGGTGAAAAACCGCACCTACTCCAACAACAATGATGTCCTCGGGCGCAGACATGACCGTCAAGGTAAGCGGCGAATGCGCATCTACGATGACCATGACAACGTCAACATGGTCGCAGCCGGCTACACCGACAAACACGACGACAACCGTAGCAGCAGCTATCACAGTGGTGGATACCGCGACTCCGGGAAAACCACGCAGGTGTGGCAGCACCGCACTCATGAAGAGGCACCCGCAACAACCATCGAGGATAAACTGTCTGGGCCATGCAACATGCACTTCTACATCAACAAGCACGACGGCTGATGGCTCAGTGTAAGGCGTCAGAAAAGTGCTGGTGCGGTGTTGATGTAGAGCTCGTTGGGAACCCCAAGAGGAAGGTATGATGAGCACAGTAGCAAGTTTCCCTCAGTTATGAAACCAAGGTTTAATCGAACCAGTAGGAGCAAGGAAACACCCCAAAGGTGTTGCTAGCTGAGCCTTGGTAGGACGCACTACTGGTGCTAGTAGCAACATGGAGACCTGCACAACACAACCACAAAACTTTGTCCCCAACTTGCGATGAGGTTGTCAATCTCACCGTGTTTTGCAGAAAACAAAGGATTAAACGTATAGAATGGAAAGAAGTAATAGTTTGCAGAAATAGTTTATAGATTGTATGTAAAGAAAAAGGACCAGGATCCATAGTTCACTAGAGGTGGCTCTCCTTAAGATAGATAACATGCTGGGTGAACAAATTATAGCAGGGCAGTTGACAAACATCGAGAAAGCAATACATGCATATACTAATCATCTTGACTCCTTTGAGACTTGATTGGGAATTACAACATTATACATAGACCTCCATCCAACTGCATCTATGACCAATAATCCACCTTCAGGTTATCATCCGAACCCCCTCTAGTATTAAGTTGCAAGCAACAGATTATTGCTTTACGAACTATGTGTAAAGTAAACAATACGATTGTTCTATGAACAAAGGATTGTTGTTTTCTCCCTAGTAGCAATAGCACATCTAGTACCTTAGAGATTTCTGTCACTTCCCTAGATTACCAAAGGCATGAACCCACTATCGAGCATAAATACTAACTCTTGGAGTTGCTAGCATCTACTTGGCCAAGATAGCTACTAACAACAGAAAGCATGCAAGATCACAAATAACAAAGCCACGATAGAATCAATAATCAATCTGAAATAGCATCTCAATATCCATCGGATCCCCGCAAACACAATATGTATGCTTACAAATAGATGATCTTGATCATGAACAGAGCTCACAAGATCTAAACATGAAAGCACAAAGGAGGAGAACCAGCCATCTAGCTACTACATGGATCCGTAGTCCAAGGATGAACTACTCACGCATCACACCGGAGGCTTGCATGGAGATGAAGAAGGCCTCCAGGGTGAATTCCCCTCTCCGGCAGGGTGCCGTGAAGAGCTTCAGATCCCTCCTGATCTAGGGATGGAGATGACGGTGGCTACAGACTCTTTCGTGGATTTTTGATCAGGCACTTAGGGTTTTCGTCCCGAGGGCATCTTATAGGCGGAAGGGGATGCCAAGAGGGTGCCAGGGGCCACCACACCACCCCCTGGCGCGGGCCAAGCCTGGCCGCGCGTCCAGGTGGTGTGGCCGGCCTTTGGCCCCTCTCCGTCTCGTATTCTGGCATCTAATGACTTCTGGAAAAATAGGCACTTTGGCTTTTGTCCCGTCCAATTCCGAGAATATTCATTTTCTGACTTTTCTGGAACCAAAAACAGCAGAAAACAGGCAACTGGCACTGTGGCTCTTGTTAATAGGTTAGTCCAAGAAATCATATGAAAAGTACTCCAAAGTTGGAACAAAACACAAGAAAGTGGATAAAACCAAGCATGGAACATCAAAAATTATAGATACATTTGCAATGTATCAACATCCCCAAGCATAACTCCTGCTCGTCCTCGAGTAGGTAAGTGATAAAAAGAAAGAATAATTTTTGAGGTGACATGCACCATCAAAGACTTAATCAAAGTATTTCTAAAACATTCAAAGCTGGGATCATAGTACTTCAATCATAACATGAAAGACAAAGTTCTAGCAATAAGACAAAGAAACTATGATGCAACATGAAAAGGCACAAACAAAAGATTCATGAATAACAATGCTTTGCAAGACGTTTGTTTGTTTCACATAAAGAAAACATAGCATAATAGCATTCAGCTTGTCCCTCAATAGAGTAGCAAATATAAATGCATAGGACACCTTCAAAGTTCATAAGTGTGACTAGATACAGATAGTTTAAAACAAGCAATATCAAGTTATGCATCAATGAACTAGTCTTGGGACAATGCACATAGAACTAAGAATGGCCACTATGCTCTCAAAGTAGGTGCATAAAGGTAGAAGGTGGAGACTCAATGTAATGGTGGAAGAAAGGCCTTCATAGAAGGAAGCAGGGATTCAAGTCTCATAAAGAGCTTCCAAAAATTATGGTACTTATAGCTTTCAGCTCTCATTGCCCCTATCATAAGCATCTTGAAGAGATTAAGGTTAAAGTGAACAAACTATGGTGGACATGCTTGACGAAGTATAAGTTAAGAATCTCATGTCCCTTTATACGAGGGCCGCTCCTCATGCTACTCAAGTTTAGTCACCAGTAAGTTCTTGTCATCGTAAGTACATGTGTATCATAGAGAACCGCCAACGGGGTACCCCTTGCCTGATGATACAGAAGAATCCCCATATCAAAATGACAAGGCAAGCAGACAACGAGCATCTCAGCAATCTTCTTATTTACCATGGGAATATGGTGCTTTTTTCTCTCTTTCCTCTTTTCATAATCTCTTTTTTTATTTTTCTCTTTTTTTCTCAATATAGGACTCTTTTTTTATAAGAAGAATGCTTCATAGACAGGTCATTATGGTTACGCTGCAGGTTTCCACCATGTCAGCATGGATTAGACCAGCGGCCCAGGCATTTCTCTAACACATATACATAACTCCATGGACTTACAAGCTCCCCTTTCATTTCACACCGACGACATCCATATACAAAAGAGCATGATATCAACTAGGTACAAGTACCAAGTGCAATGTTGAAAGCGTTCCCCATGAAAGCATGGTTCTGCTACAACATAGATGACACAATGGTTCAAGTTTATTAAGGGCAAGAAAAGTAAAGTGTGCCATCAAGTTCGTGAGAGCTTTAATCACTAGTTTTCTCATAACAAGTTTAATTTGGAAGGTAAACAAAAGCATGAATATACTTGGAATAGCATAAGCTAATAGGTAGTTATGGTGGACTCTTTGGAATAACTTGGTTTAGGGAGTTGGATGCATGACTGGAACTCATACTTAGTTGTGGAGGCTAGCAAAAGACTGGGAGCGACAAACTAAGAGAGCAATAATGGCCATAATCATGCAGAGCGACAAAACATCCTTGATCAAAGCATAAAGTGATACTACAAGTTAAAAACTAAAGGACCATAAAGGCTATGGTGACTTGAGATAGTCATAATATGGTGTGAGCATGTGCCAAGTCAACCAAAATAAAGCATCAAAGGAGAATACCACTATACTATGCTTTAATATGTTAAAAGAACGCATGATTCATCCAAGGCACATTAATCAATATCAATTGTTTATAACAAGTCATGCTACAACAAAGAATACTAAGCATAAAGCCAAAAAAATATCAAGCATGGCATGACAAAGCATAGGCCACAGTCAAAAACGAGCTTTTTTTACCACATAAGTATGAACTTTCCTACTATTTTCCAAACCAAACCAAACTATTTGCAAACCAATGTACGAAAGAGGGGGTCCAACCAATTTATTCAGCAAACTAAGCGAACAAAATAAAATGAAAAACCAAAACACAAACCAAATAGAAGACGCTCCAAGAACAACACAACTATGTATGAAACAATAAAAATGAAGCGTTTGGAAGAAACCTGAGATTTTTATTGAGGAAGAAGGGGATGCCTTGGGCATCCCCAAGCTTTTACGCTTGTACTTCTTAGAGATTTCTTGGGGTGACACGCGTGGCATCCCCAAGTTTGAGATTTATTCCATCCTTCATCTCATTACTCATTCCTTCCATACACCTGAAATTTTTCCTTCATACAAAACTTCACACAATATTTATTAGCAACATTAGTGTACTCAAGATAAATAAGTCTTAAGGTTCAGTTCTAACACCAAATAAACTTCCATTAGAACACTAGATACTGTAGCACTTCCCTTAAAAAGCTCAATTCCCCAAAAAACTCAAAGAGGAACCAACAAGAAGAAATGCAGAAAATGGCAGAAATCTGTCAAAACAGACCAGCAGGTAAAGACGAATTTTTTCGACGACCTTCTGTTGCTCAAATCAAAAAGTGTTGAACTAACTAAAGTTAGATAACAACCTGGGGCAGAAGCAAAAAAATCCACGCCTCAAAAATATGTTCAGAGATTTTACACGAATTTTTACGGTGAAGCACAGAAATCTGTTTCGGGACAACAACTTTCCCAATCATTACTTCTCTCTCATTAGAGGTTACTCTTGGCACAAAAGGCAAATAAAAAGGATAAGGAGCGGTTATTACTAAAGTAATAACTTCCAACACTCATCTAAAACTTTTGGGTTATCTCCCAATAAGCACTTTTCTTTAACGCCTTTAAGTTAGGCATAAGAAGCAAGAAAGAATCAAGTGTTCTCAAATGAAGAAGCATTAAGACCAAATTTTGTTTTCATAGGAGAAGCAAAAGAGATCTTCTCTCTCTTATTAGGGAAGTGTTCTATACCTTTCTTGAGTGGGAGTTGATATTTAATGGTGACTTCTTTCATATCAATAATGGCACCTACAGTTCTAAGAAAACGTCTTCCCAAAGTAATAGGACAAGAAGCATTGCATTCAACATCCAAAACATAGAAATCAACGGGGACATAGGCATTGTTAACCATAATAAGAACATCATTAAGACTCTCCATGAGTTTCTTTTTAGCATTATCATCAAGTGGGACATTCAAATAACAATCTTCAAGTGGAGGCAAATCAAGCATATCATAAATCCTTCTAGGCATAATAGAAACACTACTATCAAGATCACATAAAGCTTTGAAATCAAAGTCATTCACTTTCATATTAATGATGGGTTCCCAACCATCTTCTTGTTTTATAGGAATATAAGCTTTATGTTTCATCTTTTCTTCTTTAATCTTTATGAGAGCATCAGTAATGTGTTTTGTAAAGCCCATGTTCATAGCACTAGCATTAGGACTTTTAGCAAGCTTTTGTAGGAACTTAATAACTTTAGAGATATTGCAACCATCAAGATCAAAATCAAATTTATCATCTAAAGTAGTAGAACTATTACTAGCCTCAACACTAGTGGTGGTGATAGTAGAAACACTAATGTTTCTAGCAATTTCATCTTCTCTTTCCCACTTAGCATGTATTTCAGCTAATAGTCTAACATTTTCATCAATTCTTACTTGTATGGCATTAGTAGCTGCAAAGGGATTATCATTAGTTTCAGGTTTAGCAGCCATTTTATTCATAGAAGATTGAGCTTCCGCGAAAGATGCTATATTTCTTTCAGCATTAGAGAGTTTTTCCTCAATAGTTTTATTGAAAGCAGTTTGCTTACTAATAAAGGCTTTGAGCATAACTTCAAGTTCAGAGGGTGCCCTCCTATTGTTGTTGTAAGAATTTCCATAAGCATTACCATTGTTGGGAGGATATGGCTTATAATTGTTGTTATCAAAATTACTCCTATAAGCATTATTGCCAAAGTTGTTATTTCTTATAAAGTTCACATCAACTTGCTCTTCTTGAGCAACCAAAGAGGCTAAAGGAACATTATTTGGATCAATATGGGCTTTCCCATTAACAAGCATAGACATAATAATATCAATCTTATCACTCAAGGAGGAGGTTTCCTCAACAGAATTTACCTTCCTACCTTGTGGAGCTCTCTCAGTATGCCATTAAGAATAATTAACCATCATATTGTCTAGAAGTTTTGTTGTAGCACCCAAAGTGATGTTCATAAAGGTACCTCCAGCAGCAGAGTCCAATAGGCTCCTTGAATAATAGTTCAATCCTGCATAAAAAGTTTGGATGATCATCCAAGCAGTCAGTCCATGAGTGGGACAATTCTTAACCAAAGATTTCATTCTTTCCCAAGCTTGAGCAACATGTTCATTATCAAGTTGTTTAAACTTCATTATTTCACTTCTCATAGATATAATCTTAGCAGGAGGATAGTATTTTCCAATGAAAGCATCTTTGCATTTAGTCCAAGAATCAATACTATTCTTAGTTAAGGAATTCAACCATTCTTTATCTTTTCCTCGCAAAGAGAAAGGAAACAATTTCAGCTTAATAATATCACCATCTATATCCCTATGCTTTTGCATCTCACAAAGTTCAACAAAGTTATTTAGATGGGCAGCACCAATACCAGCAAATTGTTCTCTCATAACAAGATTGAGTAAAGTAGGTTTTATCTCAAAGAAAGTATCTTTAGGCACAGGTGGAGCAATAGGTGTGCTCATAAAATCATTGTTGTTGGTGCTAGTGAAGTCACACAACTTAGTGTTTTCAAGAGTAGTCATTTTTTGGGTTTTCAAATAAGAAAGCAAACTAGTAAAACTAATTTTTTTGGTTTTTTGATAAAGAAACAAGCAAACAAAGCAAAAAGAAACTAAGCAAAACAAAAATAACAAAGTAAAGAGATTGGTTTTGAGGGACTCCCCTTGTGAAGATGTCCTTGACTCCCCGGCGACGGCGCCAGAAAAATGCTTGATGGCTGATACATTGCAAATGTATATATAATTTTTGATGTTCCATGCTTGGTTTTATCCACTTTCTTGTGTTTTGTTCCAACTTTGGAGTACTTTTCATATGATTTCTTGGACTAACCTATTAACAAGAGCCATAGTGCCAGCTGCCTGTTTTCTGTTGTTTTTGGTTCCAGGAAAGTCAGAAAATGAATATTCTCGGAATTGGACGGGACAAAAGCCAAAGTGCCTATTTTTCCGGAAGGGATCAAGTGCCAGAATACGAGACGGGACAGCACATCTAGTACCTTAGAGGTTTCTGTCACTTCCCCAGATTACTAGAGGCATGAACCCACTATCGAGCATAAATACTAACTCTTGGAGTTGCTAGCATCTACTTGCCCAAGATAGCTACTAACAACGGAAAGCATGCAAGATCACAAATAACAAAGACATGATAGAATCAATAATCAATCTGAAATAGCATCTCAATATCCATCGGATCCCCACAAACACAACATGTATGATTACAAATAGATGATCTTGATCATGAACGGAGCTCACAAGATCTAAACATCAAAGCACAAAGGAGGAGAACCTGCCATCTAGCTACTACATGGATCCGTCGTCCAAGGATGAACTACTCACACATCACACCGGAGGCTTGCATGGTGATGAAGAAGGCCTCCAAGGTGAATTCCCCTCTCCGGCAGGGTGCCAAGAAGAGCTTCAGATCCCTCCCGATCTAGGGATGGAGATGATGGCGGCTACAAACTCTTTCGTGGATTTTTGATCGGGCACTTAGGGTTTTCGTCTTGAGGGCATCTTATAAGCGGAAGGGGATGCCGAGGGGGTGCCAGGGGCCACCACACCACCCCCTGGCGCGGTCCAAGCCTGGCCGCATGGCCGGCCTCTGGCCCTCTCCGTCTCGTATCCTGGCATCTGATGACTTCCGAAAAAATAGGCACTTTGGCTTTTGTCCCGTCCAATTCCGAGAATATTCATTTTCTGACTTTCCTGGAACCAAAAACAGCAGAAAACAGGCAGCTGGCACTGTGGCTCTTGTTAATAGGTTAGTCCAAGAAATCATATGAAAAGTACTCCAAAGTTGGAACAAAACACAAGAAAGTGGATAAAACCAAGCATGGAACATCAAAAATTATAGACATTTGCAATGTATCAACGGCAAGAAAAAATCCAGCCACCTTCTCAAGGACTGCCGCGAGTTTCTCAAACTCCACGAGGGCCTGGCTCGGATGAACCACGAGGCGGTCAGCAGGGGCTACAAAGCTTCCCTAGGTGCTGTGGAACATGGGGCTCCTCCACCGCCGCTCGGACCACCACCACCCACGGCCGCGCCGGTCCAGCATCAGGGCAGCGAACCATACCCACGAGCCGCGGGCAACATGGGGATGATCCAAAAGGGGCGTCCCTCAAATCGAGTGCAGAAGGCCATCACTCGCCAAGTGAACTTGGCGATAAACTCTCCACCTTCCACCACTGAGTACCTCAATGGAAGCGACTCCTGCATCTCCTTCGACAGGCGTGACCACCCGCGCCAAGTTCCTCGTCCAGTCCACTGTCCCCTCGTACTCCAGACACAGATTGGGGGTTTAGACATGAGTCGCGTCTTGATGGATGGCGGCTGCAGCATACACCTCATGTTCACAAGTACCTTGTGTGCAATGAGGATCCCTCTGACGTGTCTAGAAGTTTCAGACATGACGTTCCACGGCATCGTCCCAGGGAAAGGCATATATCCCCTGGGCAAAATCAACCTCGTCATCATCTTCGGCATGCCACAGAACTTTCAGTGAGAGCGCATCGACTTCGAGGTCGTCGACTGGCCTTCACAATATCACTGCATCCTCGGACGTGTCGCGTTCGCGAGGTTCATGGCAGTCCCACACTACGCCTACCTGCAGATGAATATGGTGGGTCCAAACGGCGTAATCACAATCAACAGCAACTTTGAAAGGTCCGACAGCTGCGATAGGGAATTCAACAGAATCTCCCAGTCCTTCGGCATGTAGGAGGAACTCGCAAGACTAAAGGAGTCGACAGACAACAGTCTGCCTCCCCTGAGTAGGCCAAGTTCACCCGACATGTCCTTCGACTCGTCGGTGCACACGAAGAATGTCCAGGTCCACCCAATGGACCCAACCAAGACGGCCCTAATCGCCAACAACTTGAGTTCCGCATAGGAACTTACGCTCGTAGAATTCCTCCGTGAGCACTGGGAAATCTTCGCCTGGTGTCCAGCAGACATGCCAGGGGTTCCCAGGCAATTCGCCGAGCACGCACTCAATGTAAATCTAGACGCAAGGCCAGTCAAGCAGACAATAGGACGACTGTCTGAACAAAGAGCAAAAGCGGTCGGAATGGAGATCAACCGACTCCTGGACGCAAACTTCATACGCGAGATCAAGGAAAGCACTTGGCTCGCTAATATAGTGCTGGTGCCCAAAAAAGACACGGATATCCTGCGGATATGCATGGACTTCACCTCCTTGAATAAGCACTACCCAAAGGATCACTTCCTGTTACCGCGAATCGACCAAATCATTGACTCCACCGCGGGATGTGAACGCCTCTGCTTCCTCAATGCCTACTGAGGATACAATCAAATTCGAATGAAGGAGGAAGACCAAGAGAAAACAGCGTTTACGACACCCTTTGGTGTGTTCTGCTACAACACGATGCCCTTCGGGCTAAAAACGCAGGAGCCACCTATCAGCGGTGCATGCAGGCCTACCTCAAGAATCAACTTGGTCGCAACATCCAAGTCTACATTGATGACATCGTCATCAAAACAAAAGAGGAAGCCTCACTAATCGATGATCTACGCGAAACCTTCGCCAACCTAGACCGCTATCAGATCAAGCTCAATCCGGAAAAATGCGCCTTTAGCGTACCATCTGGGCAACTACTCGGGTACCTCATCTCCGCGAGGGGGATCGAGGCAAACCTGAAGAAAATAAAAGCCATACTAGCCATGGAGAAGCCAAAGAACGTAAGAGGCGTCCAACAGTTGGCTGGGCGAATCGCGGCACTCAGTCGATTCATCAGTCGAATAGGCGAAAAGGCACTGCCTTTCTACCAACTTCTCCGCAAAATTGACAAGTTCGAGTGGACAGACGAGGCGCAAGAAGCATTCGAAGACCTCAAACGTCTACTATCCACCTCGCCAGTACTGGTGACTCCACGTGAAAAAGAGCCGTTGTTGCTCTACATCTCTGCCCCCAACCAAGTGGTCAGCACGGTGCTCGTGGTGGAACGAGCCGAAGAAAACAAGGTCCATGGGGTCCAGCCCCCAGTCTACTACCTCAACGAGGTGCTCATGTCAACAAAACGGCAGTACCCGCACTACTAGAAGCTGGCGTACGGCGTCTTCATGACAGCCAGGCGACTACGCCACTACTTCCAGGAGCACCCAATCGTGGTAGTCAACTACGCCCCGCTCGGGCATATCCTCAACAACCATGATGCCACCGGACGAGTCGCGCTTTGGGGAATCGAGCTGTCTCCACGAGACATTACATACGAAAAGCGCGACGCGATCAAGTCGCAAGTCCTCCCTGATTTCCTTGTGCACTTGATGGAGAACCAGCTCCCCGAAAAGCTAGATATGTCTTATCTCTAGACAATACACTTTGATGGGTCCAAACGAAAGGACGGGGCCGGCCCAGGTGTCATACTGACATCACCCCAGGAAGACTGCTAAAATACATCCTGCGAATGCAGTTCACGGTCTCCAACAATGAAGCCGAGTACGAGGCCCTAATCCATGGGATGTGGATGGCAAAAGCCTGCGGCACCAAGACGCTCATCATCTACAGTGACTCCAAACTTGTGGTGAACCAAACAATGCACGAGTGCGACGCACTGAGCGACAACATGATCGCCTACCACGACCTCTATGACACACTCGAAGGGGACTTCGATGGCTGTGAGCTGCGGCACATAGGTCGCGAAAGCAACGAAGAGGCGGACACACTCGCCAGCATTGGCTCCACCTGCGCCCCCATACCACCTGGGGTATTTCTCGAGCATATCTGCAAACGCTCCTTCAAGCCAAAGGCTATAGAGAAGAAAGCAAGCGCGTCAACAGACTCGGGGGCTATGCCACCCAATGAGCCAACAGCACTCGACGACCTGGTGCTTGACACAGGACTCGAAGGACCAATGGGTTTCATGATGATCGAGCCATCTTGGACTCAACCCTACATCACATATCTTCTCAACAAGAGGCTGCCTAATGACCCGACTGACGCGCGACACATTGCGCGATGATCCAAGGCATTCGCCATCATCAACAGCGAACTATACAAGCGCAGCATCACAGGAGTACTCCAACGGTGCGTCTCCAACGGGGAGGGAAGGGCCATCCTCCTCGACATCCATGAAGGGACCTGCGGGCACCATGATGGCAGTCGCTCCCTCGTCACCAAAGCTCTACGAGCTGGATTCTACTGGTCCACGGCCATGCGCGATGCCAAGGACATCGTCCAGCGCTGCAACGCTTGCCAGCGATTCATGGACAAACCGCACGCACTTGGCGCGGAACTCCAACCAATACCATTGGCTTGGCCCTTCGCACAATGGGGACTCGACATGGTCGGCAAGCTCCAGAAATCCTCGCGAGGAGGTTATGTATACCTCTTGGTCGCAGTCGACAAGTTCACCAAGTGGGTTGAGGCCATGCCGGTGACAAACCAATCTGGAGCCAATGCCGTTAAGTTCTTCGAGTCCATTGTGTACTGCTTCAGAGTGCCACATAGCATCATCACGGACAATGGGACGAACTTCACCTCCAAGGAGTTCCAGGAATTCTGTGAAAACCTGGGAATCCACATAAGTTACGCCTCGGTAGCTCACCCACATACCAACGGTCAAGTCGAAAAGGCCAACGGCCTCGTCTATGGTGGAATCAAGAAACCACTCCTCCGGCCACTCGAACAAGCCACCGGATGCTGGCCAGATGAGCTGCAATCCATACTCTGGAGCTTGCGCACAACTCAAAACAGCGCCACGGGATACACCCCGTTCTTCATGGTGCACGGCGCTGAAGCGGTGCTACCCGCAGAACTACGCTACAAATCCCCACGGGTGGTCGCCTACAGCGAGCAGGAGTCAACTCTCGCACTCGAAGACTCCATCGATCTTCTTGATGAGGCACGAGAAATCGTAGCGGAGAGATCAACGATCTACCAGCAAAGCCTCCGCAACTACCACAGCAGAAGGCTATGCCCAAGATCCTTCGTCGAAGGAGACCTGGTCTTACGACTCAAGCAACAAGGGCATCTCAAGCTCGAGTCTCCATGGGAGGGACCTTACGTGATTACAGAAGTAATCCCAGGTGGCACCTATCGCCTTAAAGATTTCAAGACAGGAGTCGCATACTCCAACCCCTGGAACGTTGCACAACTGCGTCGTTTCGACCCCTAGTCGTTTTTAATTACAATAAGGCTATACGGTCAGGCTACTTAGACAGACATTGTACCTCATACTATTCTGCAAATAAATAAAGCTAAGTGCCCTGAAACTCTGTGTTTTCTCTCATTTTTCTAGCAATCTTATCACTCGGGGGCTACGCCACCCTTTACATCCTCGTTCTATGAACAAGTCGCAGTATCCCGAGTAGCTGACACAACATCAATCGAACCATTGATAAAACACCAACCCAGTTGCAACGCACCTGACAGGTTGGCAAGGTGCTGAGATAACATAAGTCAGGCTAACGAAAAGGAACTGCAGAGTATAAATACACTCGCAAAAATATATAAGCTAGTAAGCTCTTTACGTATCAATAGAAATTAATTACATTCAACATACCCATATGAACTTTACAACACTTGTACAATTATGCGCAGGATACAAGCTAAAACTACTGCCACAATAGAAGAACGTTCCTTTGCTCCTCGAAGAAGTCGACGATTTCTTCTACCGGGTGATCAACTGCCTGGTAATGTGGGGTCGGCGGCCCAGCAGCAATAGCTGCAACGTCTACATCTGGCCTATGCAGTCACACCAGCGACAAAGCAGCCTTGGCACCAGCCACTAACTGCTGCCGCACACACTCGCGAACTGCACTCAGATCTTGGAACTTTGCCAGAAGAGCCAATAGGCTTGAAGGGACGGTGTCCAGCGGAAACATCGTTTGGTAGATATGCCTAAGGCACGACTGCGCCTTCTTCAAAAAGTGGAGTACTCGAGAAGCACGATCCTGTAGGGTCGCAAGTGCGATCACACGATCATGGTCCACCCAAAAGTACCCACTCGCCTGAAGCTGCTCCTGGGTTAGGACATTCATTCGAATGGCAATCCGGTCTTTCTCATCCTGCGAATGACAAGCACTGATAACTACACCAAGCAAAAAGGGCAAAGTATGAAGACAAGGCATTGTCGTGACTGACTAAAAGAAAAGATAAGAGGGCAGAAAGCTAACACTTGAACTGATCGCCCAGATGCGTCACCTCCTCCAATAGATACTTCTCATGGGCGGTAGCCTTCTCCGCCCTCGACTTCCATACATCCGCGCAAACGCGGAGGATGGGCAACTCACGTTCCAGTTGCTTAACGTGATCGCGCAGTCACGAAAGAAGGGACAACTCATCCACCCTTGAGCGCAGCTGCACCATGGTCTCATCAGTGGGTGGTGGATCAAGAGGATCACTCGAGGGACCACTCAACGTACCCTATCATAAACCAAGCAAGAGCAAAAATAAGGGACCAAAAATACATTGACAAAAGGCATAGATGCATTCAAGCTCAGCAAAAGTCTCGACTGAGACACTTCCATAAAAGCATTGTTCCAACACAGAAGTTAAAACTACAAATATTACAAGATAGCTACTGAGGAGTAGCCTGCTTCTTTGACTTTGCCTTGGACTTCGGGGGCCTCATCGAATATGTGGCGGTCTCTGATGCCACAGACTTTCCAGTGCCGGCCCCTGATGTCGCAGCCTTCGCCGCATTCTTCGCTCACTGCAACTCCTCGGAGTACTTGGCAATTGTACTGATGAGCTACAGCCCATATTTACCACATCCAATAGCGAAGGGAGAAAACACTACCTATTGGCCATCCGTGCCAACGGGCATCGCCTTGGAAATCGTGGCAGGATCCACCTCCATGCCATGGGCTTGCACCATTGCGAGTGCCATGGTGGCGTTGACAGACCGCTGAGGGTTCCTGAAGTCCATAGGAATACCCCCAGCAAGGGATTCCGCTAGGTCCTCTAGGTTGTCAAGTAGTTCAGCCTTGGGAGTTAGATCCCTGCGTATGCGACTGAGCACATTCTTGGCCTTCGTCGGCGTCCCTTGAAGAGAAGCGTTGTGGTCTTCGACTGTGGTGACGGCACCAGCCAATGCATCGTCGCCACGAAGAGCCTGGGCGTCAAAGCTCAGGCCGCCAGCATCTACATAAAGCAAAGTGTTGGTACGATACCACAATGTCAAAGCAAGAAACAAAGAAAATTCAGTTTAAAGAATACCTGAGAGGGACTTAGCAATCGAGACAAGCTGCTCCTCGAGCAACTTCTCCCTCTCGGCATTGGAGGAACGCAAGTATTCTTCGCGGTTCCGCAAGTCCTCCTCACGCTTTTGCAATTCCTCCAAGGCCGCGATTGCTTCGTCGCGACTCTTTGCCGCCGCGGCAAGCGCCTTCTCAAGTGAAGCGGCATGGCGCAAAAGTTTGTTATGGTCAACTACAAGAGAGGATGTATCATCAATCGCATCTAGACACTTCACCAAGACAAATACAAAGGCAATACTAACCTTTAACAACGCGATGGTGATTGTCTAGTCACGCATGCTGTCGACCCATCTCTAGGACTTGCTCCGCCAGGCGGGCAGCCTCCTTCACATTGAGCTGCATTAGAAGAAAACAAAAGTTCAGCAACAACAAGTATATATTCGACTGCCAACACAACAAAGAGATGCTTACATTGTCCTCCAGAGACTCCGAAGATGACTGCCGTGCAGTCATTCGGGTAACAATCTGGTGTTCCCCAGCATGTGGGGAACTCGAAGAGTTGTGCCTGGAGTGGGCCACCAATGGAGGAGAAGAAGATCGTGCGGCCACCTCTTTGGCCTTGGAGTCTGCGACTCCGGATTCCTTCAAAAATTGGACGTCGCCATAAGACGACGACGCCGCTTGACTACAGAACGCATCCAGTAGAAACTTCAGGGAATGCAACTCCAAAAAAAGAAACTAAGACAAAGTCGAAAATTTACCAGTCAAATTTGTCAAAATCGAAGGTTTGCTCCTCCGACTCCGACGACTCCTTTGGCAGTCGTAGCTTCTTTCGGGGAGGAGGAGCCACAGACTGCACAGGAATGGCGGGGATTGGCTCCTCTGCACCAACAGAAGGGCCTTCTAGAGTCGACGGCGACGAAGCATCCGAGTCCTTGCTGCGGGAATGCTTGCGAGTGTCTGGGTCACTGGACTCGGGGGCTCCCTCCTCTTCAATTGGGACAGTCAACTCCGACTTGTCCTCTTCATCCACTTTGCGAGGAATAACCCCTTTAGGAATAGGGGGAAAATTGGGAGACACCTTCCAATCCTGCATTCAGAAGATAATTTATTATACATCAAGTACTTAACAGCAATCGACAAAGAAAGCTACTACCTTAGGAGGAGATTTAGAGGCGTCGAAAGGAAGCACGACTGGTTCGCCTGGAAGATCCTCCATGGCGGTATACTTCGTCACCAATCGCAGCCTCTTATCTATTTCACCCACAGAAATGCCATCGGCAGATACGCGAGTGGCATCGTTCACACCAGTCCAGCGGAACATGGGATGGACTCTGGCCTACAGAGGCTGGACACGATGGCGCAACCATGTGCGAATGAGGGCAACGCCTCCCTCTTCTTTACCTATGCGACTCTCGAGGTCGCAGACACGCTTGTGTAGCACTTCCGTCTCCTCGGACTCACCAGGCATCACTATGTTCTTCCAAGAACGCCTCCTCTTGCACTGCGTCGCGGGATCGAAGGGCGCGAGTCCGTAGTGCTCTCCGTTGGCCTTCTGGTCGCGGATGTAGAACCACTTATCTCTCCACCCTTGGACGGACGCTGTGAGTTTGATATCGAAATAAGTGGTGGAAGAGTCAACATGGATTCGGCAGCCTCCTACATCATAGACTATAGAACCAGATGCCGACTGGCGCTTCAGCTTAAAAAGCCTCTTAAAGAGGCCAAAGTGTGGCTCGACTCCGAGCCAGCAGTCGCAAAGGATAATGAAGCAGGAGATGTGGAGAATAGAATTTGGGGACATCTGATGCAGCTGGAGCCCGTAGAAGCAAAGGAGGCCCCTGAAGAAAGGATGCAGGGGCAAAGAAAGACCTCGGATGATCAACGCAAGGAACATCACCCGGAAACCAGCAGGAGGGCAAGGAATTACCTCCTCACCGGGCACTCGCGAGTCGTCTTCCACGGAGGGAAGAACTCCATCTCGACAATGAAGATGCAGCTCGGCAGGCTTGATGATGGACCCACGCCAAGCGCCATTGGTGACGCGGGTTCCCGCGCCCTTCTTCTTCCCAGCACCGTTAGCGTTGGTGCCCACAGTGGCGGAGCCGCCCTTCTTCTTGGCAGCGGCAATGGCGATGGCAGACCCAGCGGCGGCACCTTCCTTCTTCTTACCCATCTTCCGATGGCAGTGAGAACCGAGGAAGTAGCTCGGAAAGATGCGAAGCTGGTCTAGCGCCGCAACGATAAAGTGCGCAAAAAGAAGTAGAGAGCAGCAGCAATGGCAATGGAGGCAAGAACAACGAAGATAGATGGGGAAATTACCGTGTGTTACTACTTAACCTCATCGCAGACACAATCCAACGGCCAGCAGAAACCCTACTACACGCGTGGCGTACATCACCATCAACACATGGTGAAGCTGAAGAAAGAACCGTTCCCCACTATTCCCATTACGCGCGAAAATCGAGGAGACGCGGTTAAAACAGAAGATTACACACGCTCGGTCAAATCGAAGTCAGAAAGTGGGACCCGCCACTCGTCATGTCCCGTAAAAGCAGCTCACGCGGGCAACCAAGGTCATCACATCGTCATCACTGACGTCATTGATTTCAGTAGCAGAAGATTTCGACTACTTTAGTCCTTGCTCGAGTCTTCGACTCAACCAAGCACTCGGGGGCTACTCCCATAGGGAGCACTGGTTGCACACCCTACGATTTATCTTTATGCAGGGATAAGAGCATTCAGGACATACCCACCACTCGAATCTACGATTCGATTGAGGATCATGGGTTACTCCCTTAGGGAGGGCCGGAAGGAAATCCGACTGAAACAAGCAACAAAAGACGATAGCCGTCGCAAAAAAATTTTAGTCCCCGCCTGAGTCTTCGACTCAACCAGGCACTCGGGGGCTACTCCCATAGGGAGAGCTGGTCGCACACCCTATGATTATTTGTACATCGTACTGTGTGTTGATAACATCCATACTCAAATGCTATGGCGACTCCGCCTCATACTATCCCTACAAAGAGACTGTGTCTCCTGGGCCACCCGAATCATCTCCGCGATGACAAAAATTCGGATGCCGCACTTACAGCGTGAAGATAAGACCTGAATAAGGCCTGACAACGCATTTGCTACGCACTACCAAAAATATATCCGTGCCTGCAGGTGCGATGAACATGCCTTGACGGACACGTCGAGTGCTCACACTTATACACTATAATTCAACTACGGTAAGACCTCCGTGGCCTGAGTCGAATTACGCCAACACTTTTCCGAATTCGAGTCCGAGGACTCGAGTTTGAGTAGATTGCGTTGTTTTCCCCTAAGGCAGTTAACTGATACCGATGCATTGGATAAATTAGGCACGTATATCAACAATCCCTATGACACAAACTAAACACTCAAAAATGTACTCAACCATGCACTCGAAAGGCTTCATAAAGTCTCCAGTCGAATCTACGATTCCACTGGACACTCAGGGGCTACTGACATGGGTATATCCTACAGGTACTCGAGTTCAGTATATACGGTCCAGATATGGCGGAAGCCCATGGCGTTGCCAAGGCCCAAATGGAGAATTCGAGTGGCCCACGGACTCTCGATTGCTTGCGAGACAAGAAGATTAAGATAGAAAGTTGAAAGGGAAAACCCTAATCTGTAACCGACTCGACGTGCTACCCGAGACCTAGCCTATCTATACAAAGGCTAGGAGGGGGCGGCGAGGAGGACACACAAAACCCTACTTTCCACAACTCTCGCCAGATTACATCTACACGCCCATGTAACCTTCGATTCCTTCGTTAATTCCAAGAGCAGACAAGCAGGAGTAGGGACCTCTACGAGGCCTGAACCTGGGTAAAACTTGCGTCCCTGTGTGCTTGTTTGTTAGCCGACTGATGCCTCCAATGCTCCCTCCTTCTGCAAAACCCAAGTCCATAACAATGGTGACATGGGTATACCCTACAGACCAACGGTCAGGTGGAAAAGGCAAACGGGCTTGTCTGCAGCGGCATCAAGAAGCGACTCCTCCGACCTCTCGAACAAGCCGCGGGCTGCTGGCCAGACGAACTGCAATCCATACTCTGGAGCCTGCGTACAACTCGAAACAGCGCCACCGGCTACACGCCATTCTTTATGGTACACAGAGCAGAGGCAGTACTACCCGCCGAGGTATGGTACAAAGCGCCACGCGTAGTCGCCTACAGCGAGCAGGAGTCATCCCTCACACTCGAAGACTCCATTGACCTCCTTGACGAAGCAAGAGAAATCACAGCAGAAAGATCCACGATCTACCAGCAGAACCTGCGCAACTACCATAGCAGAAGGCTTCGCCCCAGATCCTTCGTCGAAGGTGACTTGGTCCTGCGACTGAAGCAGCAAGGGCATCTCAAGATCGAGTCCCCTTGGGAAGGACCGTACGTGATTACAAAAGTAATCCTAGGGGGCGCCTATCGCCTTAAAGATCTAGAGACAGGAGTCGCATACTCCAACTATTGGAACGTTGAACAACTGCGACGCTTCTACCCCTAGTAGTTTTACTTTTTACATCGCAAATAAGGCTACTCAGCCAAGGCTACTTAGCCGCATATTGTACTTCGCACTGTTCTTCGAATAAATAAAAGCTAAGTGCCCCAAAACTCCGTGTTCTCCTTTACTTTGTCAATTTTCATACTAGGGGGGTACGCCACCCTATACACATATGTTCTTCGAACAATAACGCGACATCCTGAGTAGCTGGCACATCAATCGATCCCCTTAACACAAACTCAACCCAGCTGCAACGTACCTGACAGGTTGACAAGGGAACGATACAAAGATGGCCAGGCTAATGAAAAGGACTCGCATAAGTGCAACACACCCCCCGCTTAAAGCTATTTATACACATTCAACAGTATATTATCTACAAATGTATATGAGCTTTACAACACTAGTACACTTATGTGCAGGATACATATTTGGCTACCCTTGCAACAGAAGAACATTAGTCTGTTCCTCAAAGAAGTCGACGACCTCCTCGGCTAGACGGTCCACCGCCTGATAGTGCGGCACCATGTTCCAGGAAGATCCTGCTGGTGGCACAGGTGGCCCAGAGGCAATGGCGGCGACATCCACGTCAGGCCTGTGCAAACGCACCATGGAGAGGGCAGCCTTGGCACCAGCCACCAAATGCTGCCTCACGCACTCGCGAACCGCAGACATATCTTGAAATTTGGTCAGGAGAGCCAGGAGGCTTGATGGAGTATCATCCAGCGGGAACATCGCCCGATAGATGTTCTTCAAACACGACTGCGACTTCTGCAGGGTCGCCAACGCAGTCGCATGATCATGATCTACCCAGAAGTATCCACTCTCCTGAAGTTGCTCCTAGGTGAGATCATGAAGGCGGATGGCAATCCTATCCCTCTCCTCCTGCGGATGGCGTGCGCTAACAACTACACGAAGCAGCATCAACAGCATGAGTACAACGTACCATTGCGATTAACTACAAAGGAAAAGACGAGGATGAGCAAACTAACACTTAAACTGGTTGCCCAGCTGCGTCACCTCGCCAAGCAGATATTGCTCGCGCGCGGCGGCTTTTTCAGCCTTTGACTTCCACACGTCCGCGCTATCGCGGATCACGGGCAACTCACGCTCCAGTTGCTTAACATGATCAAGAAGTCGCGAAAGCAAGGACAGCTCCTCTACCCTGGAGTGTGGTGGTGCCATTGTATCCTCAAGAGATGGCGAGTTCGGGGTTCCCCCCACAGGACCACTTGATGTACCCTACCAAAAATCAAGCTAGAGGCAAATAAGGCGACCAACTCAAAAGTCAAAAGTAACAGATGCATTCAGGTTCAGCATAAAAGTATCTACAAACACATTCGCCAACAGCATGTTCTCCAATCAAAAGAGCAATTCATCAACTATTACAAGAAACTAACTACGAAGCAGTTGGCTTCTTCGACTTTGATGACCGCGGGGGCTTCATCAAGTCCGTGGCAGTATCAGATGCCACTGACTTTCCGCCGGCCCCTGAGGCCGAAGTTTTCGCCGCCTTCTTCGCACGATTGAGCTCCTCCGAATACTTGGCAACAGTGTTTATCAAGGAATGTCCATATTTGGCACAGGCAGTCGCAAAGGGAGCGAATACTACCTGCTGACCATCCGTGCCAACAGGCATCGTCTTCGACACCGCAGAAGGATCTACTTCGACTCCGTGGGCTTGCACCATGGCAAGGGACATGGTCGCGCCAGCTGCACGGAGGGAGTTCTTGTACGTGGCAGGCACACCCCCAGCGAGCGACTCCACCAGCTCTTCCACATTGTTGACCAGCTCCGCCTTCGGCATCAACTCCTCCCGGAGGCGACTTAGGGTGACCTTGGCCTTGGACAACGTATTTTGGACAGCGGCGCTACGATCCTCGACCGCAGATACCGCGCCCGCCAGAGCGTCATCGCGACAAAGGGCTTGTGGATCAAAACTCAAGCCGCCAGCATCTACACCAAAATACACACATGGATCAAACTTCTAGTGCCACCGGCACTACAGATGCAGAGAAGAACATCAATAAAATATCTACCAGTAAAGGTACCTGAGAGGGCCTTGGCGACTGAGAACAGTTGCTCTTCGAACAACTTCTCCCTGGCCGCAAAGGAGGCGCGCAGATCCTCTTCGCGCTTCTGGGCATCATCACGAGCCGTGATTGCCTCGTCGCGCCCTTCACAGCTGCGGCTAGTGTCTTCTCCAACGTGGTGACATCGCGCAGTAAAGCGTTATGCTCGGCTACATGGCAGTCAATAATTGGCTGTCAGTCGATTATACCAAAACAGAGAGAAGACGAAAAGAATAAGTATAGAACACTCACTCTCGACCACGCGGTGGCGTGTCTCCAGCATCGCATGCTGGCGACCCATCACCATCACCTGCTCCGCCACCTGCGTGGCTTCCTTTACAAGGAGCTGTCGCACAAAACAAGGAGTCAGCAGAGGGCAGCAGAAGGCGTTGACTACCACATTAAAAAAGAAGGAAAGCTATACTTACATGGTCCTCCAACAACTCCGAAGAAGTTTGTTGAACCGTCATCCTAGCAAATACTCGATGCTCCCCTACGTGAGGAGAGCTCGAAGAATTGTGCCCGGAGTGGGCCGCCGCCGGAGAAGGAGCGTGCTCGACCTCTACCTTGGCCCTTGAAGTCGTGACTCCCGATTCCTTCAAAAATTCGACGTCGACAGAAGATGACGACGCCTCTTGACTACAAGACAAAATCCACATTGAGAAAAGGGCAAACTCCAGGGCAAAAACCAACAAGAAGAAAACAGAAAAGAATGAATAACCAGCAAACTTACCAGTTAAAGTTGTCAAGATCAAACGTGGCAGCCGTCGATTCTGACGAAGACTCCTTGGGCAATCGCATCTTCTTGCGAGAAGACGGTGCCACAGCCCTCATAGGAACAGCTGGAATTGGCGACTCCGCGCCAACAGCCGCGCCTCCTGGAGTTGAAGGAGTCGACGCGTCGGAATCCCTGCTACGCGAACGCTTGCGAGTATCCAGGCTCTCGGACTCGGGGGCTTCCTCTTCCACATCAGAAGGGACAGTTGACTCAGACTCGTCCTCTTCCAAAGCTTCACGAGGAATAATCCCCTCAGGGAGGGGAGGCATACAAGGCGACATCGCCCACTCCTGCATACAAATAGTAAAGATCAGCAAACATAACAGGTAAGCAACAGAAAACGCAATCGAGAAAATAAGCTACTATGTAGCACAACTATACCTCAGGAGGAGGATTCGAAGCATCGAAAGGAGGAACAACTGGCTCGTTCGGAAGCACATCCTTGAGGGTGTACTTCGTGACCAGTCGCACCCTCTTATCTACCTCACTCGCGGACATGCCATCAGCAGACATGCGAGTGGCATCATCAGCACCACCCCATTGAAACATGGGATGGACCCTGGCCTAGAGAGGCTGGACGCGACGACGCAGCCAAGTCCTGACAAGGGCGCAGCCTCCCTCTTCTGCGCCTATGCGACTCTCAAGGTCGCAGACGCGCTGATATAGCATGTCTGTCTCCGTGAGTTCGGAAGGCATGATCACATTCTTCCAAGAATGCATCTTCTTGCAGGGAGTCGCGGGATCGAAAGGAACGAGTCCAAAGTGCTCGTCCTTAGCCTTCTGGTCGCGAACATAGAACCATTTGTCCCTCCATCCCTGGACGGACTTGGTAAGCTTGATGTCGAAGTAGGTGGCGGATGGGTCGACGTGGATTCCGCAACCACCTACGTCATAAACTAAAGAGCCAGATGCGGACTGACGCTTCAATTTAAAGATGCGCTTGAAAAGACCAAAGTGTGGCTCGATTCCGAGCCAGCACTCGTAGAGAGTGATGAAGCAAGTGATGTGGAGGAGCGAATTTGGGGACAGCTGATGGAGGTGGAGCCCATAGAAACAAAGAATACCCCTAAGGAAGGGGGTGAAGAGGCAAGGAAAGACCGCGAATGATGAATGCAAGAAACATCACTCGAAAACCAGCGAGAGGAGCAGGAATGGTCTCACCGCTGGGGACGCGCGCATCGGCGACTGCCGCAGAGATAACTCCATCTTGGCGAAGAAGACGGAGATCCGACGCCTTGATGATAGAGGGGCGCCATGCGCCATTGGTCACGCGGGTGCCCGCGACCTTCTTCTTCCCGCCGGCGGTGGTGCTGGTGCCCGCAGCAGCGGAGCCACCTTTCTTCTTCGTCGCAGCGATGGTGGCCGCGGAATCAGCGGCAGCACCTCCCTTCTTCTTCCCCATTGCGCGGTGGCAATGTGAGTGAAGGAAGTAGCTCGGGAATGAACGGAGCTGGTCCAGCATCGTGGAGAAGATGGGTGTAGGGGAAGCAGAAAAGCAGCAGCAATGGCGATGGCAGCAAGGAAGAAAGAGCGCGGATGGGAAATTACCGCCGCAGCACCGCTACTTAACCCTGGGAGATGCAATCCAACGGCTGACAAAAACCCTATTGGACGCGTGGCACGCATCGCGTTGGACGCGTGGAGAAGAGGAAGCGCGAACCGTCCCCCCACTTCTACCATTATGCATGGAAATCGAGGAGGCGCAGTTAAAAATAAGATTACGCACGCCCAGTCAAATCAAAGTCAGAAAGTAGGACCCACCGCTCGTCATGTCCCAGCAAAATCGCTCACGCGGGCAACTAAGGTCATACAAGCGTCAGCACTAACGTCACCAAGGCTACGCAGTGGAAAACTTCGACTATTTTTAGTCCTTGCTGGAGTCTTTGACTCCACCAAGCACTCGGGGGCTACTCCCGTAGGGAGCGCTGGCCGCGCACCCTACGACTTTTCTTTTTCTTGTTGCAGGAACATGGACAATCACAAAAGCAAACCCAACCACTCGAAACACAGTTCGATTATGGACATGGGTTACTCCCATAGGGAGCGTCGGAAACAAATTCCAAAAGTAACACTTAGAAAAGAATCAAAGAGATAATCACACAACAGTCTTCATTGCAAATGACTGAAACAAGCAGGAAAAAGACGACAGCAGTCGCAAAAGTGTTTTAGTACCTGCCTGAGTCATCGACTGAAACAAGCAAGCAAAAGACGACAGCAGTCGCAAAAGTTCTTTAGTCCCTGCCTGAGTCTTTGACTCAACCAGGCACTCGGGGGCTACTCCCATAGGGAGCGCTGGTCGCGCACCCTATGATTATTTGTACAAAAAACTGTGTGTTGATAACATCCACACTCGAAACTCATGGCGACACCGCCTCATAATTTTCCCCCTACAAAGAGACTGCGTCTCTTGGGTCACCCGAATCGTCTCCGCGATGATAAAATTCGGATGTCGCGCCTACGGCGTGAAGGTAAGACCTGAATAAGACCTGCCAATGCATTTAACTACGCACTACCAGAAACATATCCGTGCCTACAGGCACGATGAACATGCCTTGACGGACGCGTCAAGTGCTCACACCCATATAACTGGAATTCGACTCCTGTAAGACCTCCGCGGCCTGAGTCGAATTACACCAGCACTTTTCCGGATTTGAGTCCGGGGACTCGAATTTGAGTAGATTGCGTTGTTTCACCCTAAGGTGGTTAACTGATACCGATACTTCGGTTATATCAGGCACGTATATAAACAATCCCTATGACATGAATAAAAGCAATCAAAATGTACTCATTTAGGCATTCGAAGGCTTCAAAAGTCCCCAGTCGAATCTGCGATTCCACTGGACATTTGGGGGCTACTGACATGGGTATACCCTACAGGTACTCGAGCTTGGTATATACGGTCCAAATACATACATGCCCATGGTGTCGCCAAGGCCCAGATGAAAGGACTCGAGTAACCTGTGGACTCTCGATTGCTTGAAGGACAAGAAGAAGCTAAAGATAGAAAGTTTGAAGGGGAAAACCCTAACTTGTAACCGACTCGACCTGCTACCCGAGACCTAGCCTATCTATATAAGGGCTAGGAGGGGGCGGCGAGGAGGACACACGCAACCCTAGCTTCCACAAACCCTCGCCAGATTGCATCTGCGCATCGTTGTAAGTTTCGACTCCCTCAATAATTCCACAAGCAGACAAGCAGGAGTAGGGACCTCTACGAGGCCTTAACCTGGGTAAATCCTTTGTCCCCTGTGTTCTTGTTTGCTAGCGGATAGATGTCTCCAGCGCTCCCTCCTTCTCCAAAACCCAAGTCCATAACAATGGGCATTGACGAGTTAAACCCTCGTCAAATGGGCATTCACGAGTTAAACCCTCGTCGGTATGTGACCTAGAAAATCCTCTTTATTATACACAATGGGAAAACACCCGTATAGTCACATATATAAATAACGACGTTGTCTTCCTAATTTATGCAGACCCTTGCCTGAGCCAGTGCAGCCAACGCCAACGGTCTTCATCAGTTCATCACCCTCCTTAGAGCATCTCCACTAGCACCCCTCGACCGGCGTTCAACAACTACGCCTGTAATCAGTTTGGGTGCACCTACCAAAACTGCCAGAGGTTTGGGGTGGCCGCCCCACACCGGTGCCACCAACGATGATAATTTCAGAAACTTTACATATTTTAAGAACAATAGCATGTACTTAAATCATACTATATTTAAATAAATCCAAGTTTATTACAACAAATCTAAATATAATAATAAAATAGTTAACACAATAAATTTAAATAATTTTGCATGAAAAATAGATCGCTCGATGAGATCTTTCTGTAGTTGTGCATACACTTGTTTGCCACAAATTTCTTGATGCATGGAGAGGAAAGCACCAAACTCAACAGGTACCTCATGATCGATAGTGGCAAGATGCCTTGATGCTCAAATGTTTGATCATCAACAGTTGTAGCATGTCACTCACTCTCGATGATCATATTATGCATGATCACGCATGCATTCATCACCTTTCACATTTGAGAAGTAAACTAGGTAATATCAGGATACCTGATGATAGCGAAACGAGATTGGAGTACACCAAATGCTCGCACAACATCCTTCCTGCAAGCCTCTTGGCACATGGCAAACAAAGCTCTAGGTGAGTACTTTCCCAATTTCCAAGTTGTATCTTGTTCATTTGGTGCCCTCGAATAAGTTGTCCTGAAGTATCCTACCATGACATGACAAAACCTGCACACACACTCAAATGATGTGGACTCGGTCATTCACATGTAGTCATCTTGTGTATTTGGGGAAGCATTGTATGCAAGACATATCAAAGTAGTCGTGCATTTCTAAGCATAGGTGAAACCAACCAATCTAGTGCTTCTTACAAATGAAATAGGGATCAAACTCCCGTACTGATGGAAATATGCCCTAGAGGTAATAATAAATGGATTGTTGTTTATATTTCTATTTCATAATTAAGTTTATTGTTCTGTGCTATAATTGTATTAGATCCGGCTAATGCGTATTTGGAGGAAAACTCTAATACATGTGTGGAATTATAAACAACATTAGATATCCCTAGTCTCGCCTCTAAGACTAGTTGATGTATCATTGCTAGTCTCAGTTTCCTAACTATGGGCAAAGACAAAGTGTTATTGGGATACCAATGATATATGAGATCGGAGTTGTTGAGAGTATAATAACGATGGATAAACCCAACATGATATACTGTGAAACACATCGTCAATATTGTTATTGGTGGTTTCTCATTAACAAGTATTACCATTACTAAAAGTCTATTAACCACGAGACACATATGAACTACGATATGATATGGATATGGTGGGATTCTTCAAATGTTACTCTAAGAATGAGTAATCATAAGTCGGTCTTTGCTCTTACTAGATAGTTTGTCAATATATCATATTGCTGGTAATTTCTACTCCTCACGATGGAGAGATACACTCCGGGCCTACTCATGTACTATGGTGTTCATCATCGTCTGGTCGGACAAGTGATCAAGTTGTTAATCACAAGAACATTGATAATACGGAATGAGTAAAGAGTACATACTCGGTAATAAGGATAACCTAGTGTTTCACCTCAGGCTATGTTAAGTATCGAGAAGCAATGCGACCTGTATCGAAGTAATATAAAAGGTTCACACGATAAAAGAACTTCATTATTATATGCTGGGATCACTATGTGAATCAAGGTATCGATGGTGATCATTATGAAGGAATAAGTTCCAAACATGTCCGTATATATCCGAACCCATAGGGTCACACTTAAGATATTAGTAGCATTTAGAATGTGAGTGCGATTAAAGATTTGCGAATGAAGTAATTCCAAAGTGAGTTCGGAGAAGTCTCGGAATATATTGGAGGGTTATATCGAAGGGGTCCATAATATTGCTGAGAGGTGTTCATAATTGTTTCATACACTTATGGAAAACATTGGATTAATTTAGGAATGTTCTGAAATAATTCGGAGGTGTCCGGGAATTTTCAGATTTTTTGGAATAATTAATAAAGGATAAAAACCCCCGATGGCACCATGGACCGAAGGGGCCCATGGGCCCCTAGGACATGGCACACGCGCGTGGAGCCATGGAGTGGGGTCCGAGTTGGACCCAACCCCTCCTCTAGGATGGTGGTGGGATAGGGGAGGGGAGGAGTTGGGGTTTGTCTCTAATGGAAATATGCCCTAGAGACAATAATAGATGTGTTATTATTCATATTTCTATTTAAGTTTATCGTTCTGTGCTATAATTGTATTAGTTCTGAATAATGTGTATTTGGAGGAAAACCCTAATACATGTGTGGGATGATAAACACCATATAAAGATATCCCTAGTCTTGTCTCTATGACTAGTATGTATGTCAATGATAGTTTCGGTTTCCTAACTATGGGTAAAGTGACAATATGATTGTTGTGTTGCCATAACATATGTGATCGGAGTTGTTGGAGAACAACAACGATGGATAGACCCAAACATGAGATACCGTGAAACACATCGTCAATATAGTTATCGGTTCAATCTCATATGACATTGTATTGCCTTTACTAGAAATCGTTTGACCACAAGACACATGTGAACTTGGGAACAATATGGACATGACAAGATTCTCCATATGTTGCTCTTAACGGAGTAATTATAAAGTTGATGCTTGTTTGTACCAAATGGTTTACCAATCATTTACATGGTGTGCTTGTGGGAATTGATACTCCTGACGATGGAGAGATACACTTTGGGCCCGCTCATGTACTATGACGTTCGTCATTGTCTGGCCGGACATGTGATCAAGTTGTTGAATACAGGAACATCAATATTATGGTATGAGCAAAGAGTACATGCCAGGTAATGAGAATAACCTAGTGTTTCATCTCGGGCAATGTAAAGTATCAACGAACCAGTATGATATGTGTCGGGCTCAATACTATGGTTCACACGGAAAAAAACTTCGTGTTATTTGTGGGGTACTACTTGTATTAAGACACTGATAGTAATCATTGTCAACAGAATGAGTTCCGGACATGTTCGCAAATATCCGAACCTACCAGGTCACACACTTAAGACGTTTACGAAATTTAGAATGTGAGTGCGAATGAGATAGTTGGATGAAGTAATTCTGAAAGGATGTTTCGGAGCGTCTCGGAATATTCCGGAGGAGTCTGGGATAACACCGAGAGTGGGCGGAATGGATTCGGACATTAACAGAGGACACTGGGAATATTTTAGGAAGGTTTTGAATTAATCTGGAGGTGTCGGGAAGTTAATTCATAAAGCTTCAGAATAAATATTTATATTAATAATAAATAAGAAATTATTATTTATTAATATCCTAGTGGGTCCCATGGGCCGAAGGGGCCCACAGGGCCCACGCGCGCAGGAGGGAAGGGGTGGGGTAGGGGAGGAAACCCTGGCCGAATCGGCCAGGGCCCTCCCCTAGGCCGGTGGGTGGAGGAGGCTGAGCGGGGGGGGGGGGGGGGAGGGGAGTCTTCCCCGGTCTCAAACTTGCCCCCCAAGTTGGTTTTGAGGACGACTCTGTATTTTACATGGACTTCGTATTGGATACAAACTTCCTCTCTCTCTCATATTGGTGGAAAGAAAAGTAAAGGAGGAGTCCTTGTAGGATACGTATCGTAGCCCTAGTCTCCTCTATGGAGGAGGGAATCCGCCTATATATTGAGGGGAGAGGGCCAAGGGCAAAAGACAGTAATCCACGCCCTAGCGCAGGCCACCGCCGCCACCACCGCGCCGCCGCCTTGGCCCGGTCTTCTTCCTCTTCCTCGCGTCTGATGGTTCTGATAAAACAACACTTTTTAGCAATAGAAATTGTGTCATTTGCCTATCATATCATGCTCCATCTAACTATTGCTATGCCTGATTACTTGTTTTCATTAAATTCAATATGAGCTTTGTACATTTAGTAGTTTAGGTAGAATTTTATCCCTCTTCCTTGTCTTTGACATGTGTGTAGGTGTTGATGATGATTATGGATGAAACAAAGGCAAAAGGAACAAAGAGAGCATAGTATGGAGGAGCTGCATGGACCAGACTTAGCCATTTGAGGTGTTGGAAAAGTGAATTTTTCTAACTTCTCAAAATAAATATCCAAGACCACATGATTGGAGCCCTCGACGATACAAACTCAACAAGCCCAAGAACATCCAAAACGGAGTTCGTATGAATAAATGGCAACCAAAATACTAAAGCATACAGACGGTTTGACGACCAACTATACAGTGGGAGCAAAAATTCCCGCCGTATAGTTTCCAAAAAGGTCACAAACGACGGGATTTTGCCCTCCGGAAGCTCCAGAACCTTCCCTAAGTCATATGGCAGTATTGGGGGAACCCTAGGGCACCCCAAGGCCTATATAAAGGAGGGAGGAGTGGAGGAAGCCACCATATACAAGATCTAGATCCCATCTACCGCCTCCACGGTGGCGCCCTACCGCCGTGCCGCCTCCATAGCCTCTAAAGCTCCACCAAAATCCAGATCTATATCAACACCGTCAAGCCATCCAAGAAAGAGGAGGAGGAGAAGGAGGAGGCCGCCATCACCACGCTACCGCCACCATCATAGTGCCGTCATCACCATCTCCATCGCCGCTACTCCTTCATCCTTCCCCATCATGATCTCCGTGATGGGTTGTAACATGGCTTGAACCCACTTTTATTAATGTTATGATGATTTGAGTAATTGAAGTGTGGTGTGTTCTTGTTAATTAATATGTTTGTGCTTTCTCTTTACATTGTTCTATTCATGATATTATTCTAGTGATTGGAGACGTCCAATCCATTATTGAGGAATTTACTAGGGATTCGCAGAGTGTCACAAAAATTATCATTAGTCTCTACTCTTCCATGGGTACCTGACAAGTCCATGGGTAGAACTAATAGGCTTTTTTTATAAGTTATTTTGTGGAGGCAATAGCAGCTTAGGATGCACCGCCCAAATTTCCCTCAAGATCACTCGTGATATAGATATGTATAATGTTGCGAATTGCTTGACCGCAAAGTGATAGATGGGATATCTTATGACTAGCACACTTGCTTAGGAGGACAGTTTTCCATAGAACTTAATGTCTTTGCTCTGGTTTACCTTGATTGGTCTTGTTACCTTAATACACTATTCTCTTACGAGATGACCCATGTCCGAAGAGGGTGTGGACAATTGATTTGTCTAGTTGCCACTTACCAACGGTGGGAGACAGCGGTTTATGAGGGACCGCCACAATTATAGTTAATAGCTATTCCATAAGCACTTATCATGCACACCGGTATACACAACATTACTTGAGGAATCATAGCATTAATATTTCATCTCATTGCATTCACCTCTTTTCAAGTTTTAGTTTTGTTCTAGTTTTCTTCCAGTCCTAGTAGTAGTTATTACAAAACATCTTAAATTCATTTATCCTAGCAACTTATAGAATAGGATATTTCCAAACCTTGGTTTGGGTGCGAACATGGTCACATTGACAACGTGGTTGCGGGGTAATGTTCGCTGGGCTCCTATCGGGACAAACTATTTAAATATTTGCTACTACAAGTACCGCAAAAACCCTGTTTTGGTGCAGGAATTCTGTCCATCAGCATCATCGTCTTCGTCGCGTGGAGGAGATCTTCGTCAACGCCCGCAGTAGCTTCGTCTTCTATCCCGTCTAGATCTAATCTTGACGGACGATAGAGTGGTACTTGATCTTCATCGACACGTTCCCGCTTCGTCCACGAGTTCTTGATCTCGCCTCGACGCAGTGCCGTCCTTGTTGTACGTGTGGATACCGGTGGATGTGCGACACTTGGAGCACTAGTTCTTCGGAGCCGTCCATGTGATAATACATCTCCTCATTACTTGCTAAGGCCTGTTACGGGGATCGACGAACAATCAACCTCGTCATTGAAAAACTTCGGCTAGTTCGATCTACGAGGGTATGTTGTGTTACGTCACCCTTGCATTGGATCTTGGTTATGAGCTAGAATTTTTTTGTTTTGCGTAGCGCATTCCCCAACAGTGGTATCAGAGCGGTCTATGCGTAGGAACAAGTATGGATAGAGGAATCATTGAATTCCGGCATTGTTAATCTCATTCTTGCTACCCAATTGTTGCAATTTGGATCTTGGTGGTATTGTGTAATTAGCGTCCCGAGTCGACGTTACGATCTTTGGATCGAGACTGGTTTGTGAAGTGTACTTCAGGTGCACATTGTCGGGTGCCTGTTTTTCTGCAATAGTCGATAGAAATTTTGCACATTGGGGTTATGTGAATTTGGTGAAGTTTACACGGGGGTCACACGTATAGACAAAGTACCGAACAAGTCAAAAAGAAAGTCGATCAATGATGATGCTTACTTACCACGTAGTTAATGAACAGATCTATATGTTGTAGGGGTTCACGCATGAAAATAAGAAAATTTTCCTACGCCGAGAACCTTAATGCCAGGACCTATCTATTAGTAACAGAGTAATGGGAGGGGATTTTTGTGGAGTTACCCTTGAAGACCGAAAAGTGTTGTCAATGCTCGGGAGAGCGTGGTTGATGTAGTCGCTCTGACGCCAACCTCGGGGTAGTGTTGAGGTCCTACGGCTCCGACGACTCCTAGTGCCCAAGTGTTGCACCTCCGAGGGAGTTACACATGCCCGATGCCTGACGATGACTCCCGCTCTCCGATCTAGCAGCAGTTGCGAAAGTAGACCTTCTGGATCCAAATCCCACAATGCGATGACGCTCCGTGGTGAAGAAGTCTCCTGCTGGCATGATCTAGACTTGGGATCATGGTCACGGGAGAGAGAGAGAATATCAACTTGAGGTCTCCCCAAAAGAGAGGGAACCTTTATTGATTATTGGTGTATTTATTTTGTCAAAATACCGCACAATATATAGGGAAAAAACCCACATAGCTAATTAGCTTGGCCATGTGGGACTAAACAAAGGAGAGGGGAGGAGGGGGGCTGGCCACCGCCGGCCAGGACCCAACTGGGCCCCACGCGGGGTCCCTTGGCCTAGCCGGCCACCCCTCTCTCTCTTCCCCTTTGGTCTTTTCCTCATGGGCCATTTCCCTATGGAATTAGGCCCAATTAGGTATTTGACCTTTTAATTTATTTTTCTTTTATTAAATAATTATAAATAAATGATTAAATCAATATTTAACATTTACTTACATATTTTTTAATCCCCGTGGCTATGGAACTCCTTCCACCTCCACTCTGGACATCCTCCGGACTTACCGAAACTATTCTAGTTTTCTCCCTTTCTATTCTTCGGTGATTCTGCCGATACTAAAACAATCTATGAGCATCATCCAGCCCTTAAGCGTGATACCCCACAGTTCGGGAATACTCCAGTCATGGCCGAGACCCTTCTCGTACCAATGATCATTAGCGGGACTTGGATGCCCATGATGACCCATGTGCATTCCACGAAACTTTCATCGCTGAACCATGAATGTTGTGCCATATTCCTTTTGTCTCTCGATACTTGCATTGTCTGAGATCTGATCAATGAGATCACCATGTCGTGTTCAATCTCATTACCGACAAATGTACTTAACTCGTTTCGACAAGAGATATCAACATGATCAAATCACACGCTGCGCAGCTGTTTGGATATAACTTCTCCAAGTGGGCCCTTGATTATCTTTCTGTCACGCGGATGGACAAATCCCGCTCTTAACGCATAATGCCTCTACATGTTCCTCCGAATACCTGAATATACCTTTATGATCATCGCTCCCGCAAATGACGTCTGATGCTATCTAAGTATTCTTGGGTGACAGTGATTGATATGTCCTCATGGTCTAAGAAATACGACACTAGGTATTTTCTAATCATCATAACTTGAACTTCATGACATGATCGGGTCATGATGCTTAGATTGGGTATAGCTCATCATCTAATTCTTGCAATGAGGTGACTCCATTGTCAACCAGCATAAATGCCACATGATCAGGAAACCTTGATCATCCGTTGACCAATGAACCAGTGACTAGAGTTTCACTGGGAACTATTGGTTGTTTGTATATTACACGTGTATTGGTGTTTCCTATCAGTATAGTTATAGCATGACATAAAACCTTAATCATAAACCTTATGAAATACGATAATAATCAATTTCTTTGATGTTGTACTCAATGTATTTCCTAATTTGAATGACCAAGGATCATTCCTTCATCAATTCCTATTCCGAAACTATTTCAGAATATCTTTTAGGAATACATTACAATATTTTTTATTTCAACTTTTAACCCTTATAAATCATTATTTACCAGGACTTGCACTTTTATTCTCAATGCGTCATATACACATAAGAATTGAGCTCCTACTCAAAATATGTTCCCAATATATTCAAGTCCGAGATTTACATTCTCCCACTCAAAAATATGTCACTCACATATTATTTCAGGAAGACTTTAAATCTCCCACTCAATTTTATGCAAATTACATATCTTGTCAATATTCTGAATAAATTCAAAATCCCTTGATCAATTATCAAATTGAGAGTTTCTATTACGATATGCTAGTACTTTATTAGTATCAAATCCACTAGACTTCAGCACTTCTGAATCAAATTCTTTTCACTTTGCCCAATACATTATTCATGACTAATCATGCTTTTGTCTTTCACCTTTTCCATCATGACCTTGCAGTCTTTTGGAAACATCAAGTAACCCCTTTACTCGAGTAGATTCATCAACATTTTACTTTCTAATCTCAAGTGAATTTTGCTTCTAGGATTTCTCATAACTTTACTTTACCATAATTTCCTTTGTAGTTTATAGGTATGTCATATTCCGATAACATGACAAGTGATTCATAAATGTCTCCAAACAAGATGTAGAGCACATTTTCGAATCCTACTTTATGTTGTAGAAACACTAGTGGGGAATACACAATGATCATTATCATTGATCCCTTCCTTTATGAAGAGACACATTTGCGCTTCTCAACACTCTAATGTGTGGTTATGAACCCTCATCGTGTTTTCAGTATCTTCCATCAGCTTTATTGTCGAGAACATAGTTTTCTCAAGAATGCACCAAAATTTCAGCAATACTAGTTTTGCCTACCTTTTGGTTTTAGCCATGGGTTTCATATTCAAAGTTTCAATGAATATTCTACAAGGACTTGTTCGTTGTTGCTTTGGTGATCTCGAATAACTCCAAAGTTTTCATGACAATCCATACAAGATATGGTGCCGATCTCACGAGTTCAGACAGTTCACTTTATTATCTAGATGAGTGTTTGCTATTTCCAACTAATGGTCTTTACACTAACACTAAAATGCTTTATTTGGTGCCATCTATCCACCCACTTAATATCAAATATCACATTGTGATGCTTTGCACTTCAACGCATCGAAAATTTCATGAATAATTAGATTCAAATTCCTTGTGTTAGTCTTATACGTCAAATTTCATTACTATCGATCAAATCGTAGCAATTAGATTCTCTTTTATTTTATACCCCTTGATGCTAAAATTCTTTGATCATATCAAATAGTTTCACGCTTATGTTTTCTTTGGTAAACTCTTTTACAAAGTTTAATAATCACAAAATGATAATCACCACTTTGTTGAAATACGATACATCGAATATGTATTTTCCTTCAACAATTCATTAAACACTTTGTATTTATACAATACGTAGTGTCTTAGTTATTCTACCAAAGTTGGACATGATTCATATGTGACAAGAAATCAAATGGCTTTCACTTATTTATCAACATAACTTTAAATTTTAAACAATGGTTTCATTCAAAATGAATATATCATTAAGTTAGGTATTTTTCAAGGCATTTCAATATTTTACAAATGTTCATGCATTATCAATTCGTTTTACAACACATATAATTCATATGAATAACTGTCTCAAAAAGTGTGAGACACACTAAAGAAGTTCACAATCCATCGATTACAATAAACATCCCAAATAATAACCTAAATGATAAATGTCGAGGGAGGGTGTCGCCAACTATCATCATTATGCTCGCCATCAACATGCAACGTGACCTCCTCTCCAGCAAGCAGCTCTCATGCAGAAGGACCTATTTTCACTAGGACAGAACAAGTATCAGATACTTTAATACTGCAACAAGCGTTTGCAAGATTATAACATTTATAAAACTGTATATCAAATACATACCTTTGTCATCGACGACCTCTACGGCGATAGGTTCAACCTTTACGTTCCTAAAACGTAATATGAACTCATCGAAATCCAGTGTTTCCCCATCACCTCTCATGATGCAAGTCCTGGCATGTGCTTGGTAGCTCGGGGGTAGCGACCACAGCAACATGCCTATTGCAAAAGAGTCCCTCACCCAGTGATCCAAGAAGTAGGCAAGCCTCATGAACGCATCATGTATGCGCTCCAAGTGGCCTTCCTGATAAGCATTTTCCTCCATCTTTATGGAAAGGAAATCTCCCATCAGCTCGTGCTTCCACATGCGCACTCGGTCCACGAACTGCGATCTAAGCTGTTCCATCATCGCACGAGGGTCAAGATTACTCACAACTGGGTGCAGTTCATCTACCATTCTGAAGCGTATCGTCACTGAAATGAAGTGGACATCTCACGACGGTAATAGCGGTCTTCCCGCTGCTCTGGTGTCTCATAGAAATGAGGTTGTTCCAAATCCATCTTGTAGCGTATGTAGTCGACCAATTCATTGTCACTAAGGAGGATATCAGATGCACAAGCCACTCAGGGAAGTCGGATCCATCTAGTTTGAGCTTCACTCCATCTAATCAATCGTCAACCTGGAAGGAAGCATCAGGAAGAACCATTTCTACATCTGGAATTGCAAAAGGAATTTACTCTAAGTTTATAATTATATGAGTTAAAACAAGAACTCCACCAAAAACTCCTATCCCAAAGGGTTTTAGTGATTACATGATCCCTATTCACTACACCGTCCCTGATCGTCATGGTCGGTGATATAGTTGCAAGGGTGGACACCGAAACATCGATCACATCATTCATGTAACTCATGCTCGATATTTCGACCATCCGTGTTCTGAGGCCATGTATGTACATGCTAGGCTCGCCAACTTTACCTTATGTGGTTTTTGCTATGCAACATGGCTTACACCCACCATATGTGAATGCAGTTATGTGTGACACCCGATCGTCATGACATGCCTCATAACGGAGAACTTTCTTGGTGGTGCACACTAAGGGAGAAGACTTTCATTGGTATTTTGTTTAGGGATCATCTTATTAGGCTACTGTCGAGTATCTGATACTAGCACACAACAAGATGCACATACAATAAACATTGAATGTAAATGCGATGCAATATGGTCCTTCACGCTGTGATCTCCATCCCATGTTTTTGGATCCGGCGCTAGGGTTCCGGTGCCGTAGGCACCGGGGTTGTGGCTTCTCCGGTGTTGTAGTCCACCATCATGATGACCGTACTACTACTTAGCAACAGAAAATGAACTACTTTACCTTGACTACAACCATATCACATTACAACGCCCCTGTAAAACAAAGTTAGACGCCTCTACTTTATCTTTGCATGTTTTACGTGGCTAATAGGGCTTTCGCACAAGAACCATTCTTACCTACAAACTTCAACCACAACGTGGATCAAATAGTTGTCTATAATACACCCCTTTTGGTCCCCTCCTTTGCAAATGGCATACCAACTAATGCGAGAGAGACAGACACCCCCAAAGCCACTTTATATGGTACAAGCCGTATGTCTAGCGTGGACCAGTCTCACGCATGAACGCGTAAAGTCGGTCGGGGCCCACTTCATCAAGCATTACTGCGGTATATAGAAGTACACGTGGGAGTGTAACAACTAAAAGATCAACACCCACACGCTACAACACATGTGTTCTACCTGTACTAGCAATACTACGCATAGATCTAGCTCTGATACCACTGTAGGGGTTTGCGCATGAAAACAATAAATTTTTCCTACGCCAAGAACCCTAATGCTAGGACCTATCTATTAGTAATACAGTAACGGGAGGGGATTTTCGTGAACTTACCATTGAAGACCAAAAAACATTGTCAACGCTCGGGAGAGCGTGGTTGACGTAGTCACTCCGATGCCGACCTTGGGGTCGTGTTGAAGTCTTGCGGCTCCGACGACTCCTACTGCCCCAAGTGTTGCACCTCCGAGGGAGTTACACACGTCTAGTGCCTAACGATGACTCCCGCTCCTCCGATCCAGCAACAGTTGCGGAAGTAGACCTTCTGGATCCAAATCCCGTAGCACGACGGTGCTCCACAGTGAAGAAATCTCCTGCTCGCGCGATCCAGACTTGGGATCACGGTCATAGGAGAGAGAGACAAAATATCAACTGGAGGTCTCCCCAAAAGAGAGGGAACCTTTATTGATTTTTGGTATATTTATTTTGTCAAAATACCTCATAATATATAGGGGAAAAATCCCCACATAGCTAATTAGCTTCGCCATGTGGGACTAAACAAAGGAGAGGGGAGGAGGGCGCTGGACGCCGCCGGCCAGGGCCCAAGTGGTCCCCACGCGGGGGACCTTGTCCCAGTCGGCCACCCCTCTCTCTCTCTCTCTTCCCCTTTGGTCTTTCCCTCATGGGACTTTTCCCTATGAAATTAGGCCCAATTAGGTATTTGACCTTCTAATTTATTTTTCTTTTATTAAATATTTATAAATAAATGATTAAATAAATATTTAACATTTACTTATATATTATTCAATCCCTGTGGCTATGGAACTTCTTCGACCTCCACTCCGAACATCCTCCGAACTTACCGAAACTATTCTTGATGGGGGAATACCAATTGGGGTATACCCAGGAAGCGGAGTCGCGTGATGGAACGAGTCGACTGAAGCATAGCCCCGGGGCGGATCGACTCACCAAGTACTGCGACGGACATATACTGGACCCAGACGACTCGCCGACTGGAGGCCCAAGATAGCGACTCCAATAAAAAGCCCATTAGCACTTGTAAACCCTAACTAGCTGCATATATAAAACCACCACGGGAACCCCCATAGGACACAGCATATTACATCTCTCTCACATGAAATTAGATTTAGTCTCTCCGACCGCCTCCAGCGACTCCATTGTAATCCAATCTATGAATATATACTAGATTGATAGCAGGACGTAGCGATCCTCCATCTAGGTGACGTGAACCTAGGTATATTGTGTGCCAATCTCGCTCCCGGATTCTCCTACGTCGCCTTATCCTTTCCTCTACGTAAGCTACCCTGTAAGCATCTGCCGTAGTCAATACCATGACAGTTGGCGTCCACCGTGGAGCAAACGGTGCTTGGAGGTGACGATCCAGGTGGGATCCTAGAGGCTAGATTCTGTCTCGCGTGTCGCCTGAGAAGTTCAAGACTTCCGGATTGGATGCCGATTGATCCAGTCTGACTGCCGCCCGACTCAGAAGAGGCGCGTGCAGGCGCGTGAGAAATCTCACATGGAACACCCAAGATCAAATCTTGTTATTGAGTTTTCTATTCAATCTCCTTTGTATCATTGATTCTTGTGCTAGCTAATTATCTATTTCAGATCTAATCTTACTTCCGCATCGAGTGGAGGACGGATAAAACAATACAAGATTGGATTCACTTGCAGCTATTAATCCAGTAGCCGAGAACCAACCCGTGGTTGGATGGTTAGGAGGGCAGTGGTACCCCTAGCCCAACAGAGTTCAAACCCCAGGTTTGACGTTTTGGTGTCTCATAAACACGGAATATTCGACGTTCCTGTCGATAGCGAGGCGCCTGTGGTGACTTCGTCAATCTCAAGATCCGCCGGTCCAGTATCTTGGAGGTGCTCATAGTAGTAGGGTGTGCGTGCGTGTGTTCATAGGGTGTGTGTATGTACGCTTTGTAAGCGTCTGCGTTCGTACTGTGTTTCTTAAAAAAAATTAATCCAGCAGCCATGCGATCTTGGCCTCCGCAGGGGAAATAAAAAGGGCCTAGATCAGACATACATAGACTTGATCAGTCTTCGTACGATCAGCTGAGCCCAGCCGCCGGGTCTCCAAAGAAAATTCTTCTTCATACGCATGTCTTGTGGTGGCCTGCAATCCAGCAAAATTCCAATCTCATAGGCGGCGCCGCTGTCACCGCACTACAGTGGCAGCGTGCAGAACCGCATCGTCGCAGCGGCAGACCGGTACCTCGCCCCTAGGCGCGACAAGGGTGATCGACCGCTCGGGCATATATCAGGTCAAGGAAAAAGGAATTGGTCGGTCAGAGTGCATCAATCACCACCGCATGGCCTTGTTCCCTGCTATGAAAAAGCTACACAAGAAATACTCGCTCCATGCAGCCATAACTATTTGGTTTTTCTAATCCTATCTATCTTACACAATGATTGCTTCATGAGTCGATTATTATATCTAACACTTTGCATGTCGCTTTGGTTTGCATGTATTGCACACGTACATCAGGCCATGCCGAACAACTTCAACACCCACCTTCACTTGTGGCCTCGGGATTTGAGTCAGTCTTGGCATCGGTGCCGATCATTCATAACCTCCACGAAGAGCCTGCTGTACAGATATCGGCGATAGTCGCAAATGCGAATGTGCCGCGCGACGGCCCATACGCCTCGACGACATGGTGACCCGTCTTCTCCAAATGCACAAGTACAAGGGCTCGCTATCCTCACTGGCTCGGCCGATGGCCGGTTCCGCTAAGGACTTCGACGGCGTGACTTCCACCGCTTCGTCGACTCTGTCCGTCACTGCGATGAATTAGCTGCGCCCACTCATTCTGGTTAAACGTCGTACTCAAGGACTCGCCTTGCTCGTCACAGACTCGCCGCCCTAGCGGACTCTCCATGCTCGAGGACTGGCCCGGCGCAACTCGCCACGGTCGCAGACTCGCCATGTTCAACGACTTTCCACGGTCGCGGACTCGCTCCTCGTGGAGTCGCCACATTCGGCGACTCGTCCATCACCGACTCGCCACTATACTGGCTAAATGCCGCACGGTTCCGCCTCACTACTCCATTCGCTGCATCGACTCTTACCGGCTAACGCCGCGTCGACCCCGTGTCTGACGCGTCGATTTCGCCATAGCGCGACCTCCATCCGCCGCGTCAACTTCGCGATAGCGCGACCCCCGTCCGCCGCGTCGACTTTGCCATAGCGCGACCCCCGTCCGCCGCGTCGACCCCGTGTCCACCGCATCGACTTCACCATAGCGCGACCTTCGTCCGCCGTGTCGATCCGGTGTCCGCCGCGTCTACTTCGCCATAGCGCGACCTTCGTCCCCCGTGTCGACTTCGCCATAGCGCGACCCCCGTACGCCGCGTTGACCCCGTGTCCGCCGCGTCGACTTCGCCATAGCGCGACCTCTGTCCGCTGCATCAACTTTGCCACATCGCGACCTCCATCCGCCGCATCGACCCCGTGTCCACCGTGTCGACTTCGCCACACCGTGCGACCCCTTCCGCTACGTCAAATGTGTATGCCGTGCCTACTAAGGGACATTCATCGTCCGAGTCGCCAGAGAGGGTCGCGTGCCACGTTGCATGAACTCACCACTGGTCTTCTCTTGCCTCCGGGAAAAATCAATTCGCCTTTGTCAACCTTTGAAAAAGCGACTCGTAATGGCCAAGTAGTGCGGACGAGGACTCGTGAACCGAGCCTCAGATCGTCCATGAAAAACGCTAACCGAGAGCCATCATTGGAGTCGCCATGCTCGACTGGCCTTCCGGGCCAAGACAAATGGTAGTGCTACACAAACAACACCATGTCCTCCTCAACCTTAGACAGCACGGCTCGCATGGCCAAGTACTGCGGACCAGGACTCGCAAACCGAGCTTCGGATCATCCAGGAAAAACGCCCAGCCAAGAGCCGTCTTTGGAGTCGCCATTCGACTGGCCCCCCAGACTAAGACGAGAGACTCGCTAACAAAATCGGCGCAATCAACATCATCGCGGACTCGCTATCATCTCGGACTCGCCACACTCGGGGACTCTCCCCTTGCGGACTCACAATCATCGTCGCAATCATCGCGGACTCACAATCATCACGGACTAGCGACACTCGGGAACTCTCCTCTCACGGACTCGCTCACCACGAACTCTCCTCTCGCGAACTCGCTCAACACGGACTCGCCATGCTCAGAAACAACTACTACTATTTTTAGAATATGCATATCTAAAGAACCTCAAGTCGTTTCAACAACGCAATCGATCCCTACCAACATCGGATGAGCGAATTGCTATGGCGCCCACCGTGGGGCTTGGCCGGTCTGGCCCGAGTTCTGCAGTGAGACCCTACATGCCAATCGATTGGCCGATCGCCACCGGCCGAATGATCTCCAGTGGCGGGATCTTGCAGATCCTGCCTAGCAGCTACATCCCGGCATTGCGCCCGATCACGCACAGCGTGGTGATGCCGATCGGCACCATTAGCTTGTTCGTCGGCTTCACGGATGCAGTCAACCCGGCGGGGATGATGATCGTCGACGGATCACCGCCACGCCGCGATCTGCTCTCGGAGTAGCAGGTCTGCTCCATCAGCCGCCTCGCCACTGAGTACGACTCAGCCGCCTCCAACATGGTCGGGACTAACGCCACCACGGACGACGCGACTCTCCACGAAGACACCGACTCCGCGACCCCTACCTCGATCGACGGATCCATCACCGCAGCGTCACGGGAGGACTCCATCACGCGTGTCTCCAACCCTGGGGACTTCGAGGATCCCTCCATACTTGGGATCTTCAATTCCGACTCTAGCTCAGAGTCCCCTGAGGACTTCCGTGCCAGATCCAATCGCTTTAACGCGATCTACGTGGTGGGCAGCACGGCCACCCCGCCAGATCCATTCTCCACGCCGATCCTGCCAACCGCCACGACCACGAAGGTGGAGGAAGCCCGCCTGCGATTAGAGGAGGCACAACGCAGGTAGCTAGCCGAGCGCGAGAAATTCCGCCTCGAGCGGGAAACAGCGCAAGAGCTGTCACTCTACCATCAACGCCGCATCAGGACCCGCCTAAACTCCAACGTCCAGGGCCACGTCCTGAACTTCAAAGACGAAAGCGACCCCACACGCGCAGCCGAGCGTGAACACTGCGAGAACACGCCGCCAGGCAGCAGCAACCGACCACCACCTGGCGCACCGGCGATTGGGGCCCCACCACCACCAATTGGTCACGTGTCCCCACCGGACCAGCCGCGAATCACCATCTCGCCACAGGCCCGCGACACCAACGGACTCCCACTGTACTCCACTCCAATGGACAACATCATCGTGACTGATGCCGCGGTCGCCCACCTCGACATCCAAGGAAAGGGTGAGCGGCAGATCCAGTACGCTAAGTCCCTACTCACTAGGGCCGTCGAGCAGCAAGCCGCGGGGGCGGATGTATTCCCGCTCATCGGTAAGCAGGGCAGCCTCAAGCGCCCCCAATCGTCGCCAACGCCGTCACCTGCCCACCATCCCAGCCCCTGACGTACCAGCCACGGACCGCCAACCCCGCGCTCTCCACCAACAAGCCGCGGCCGGTGAACAACACGGTCGCCACCAATGGGCAACCCATCGATGCCCGAACGCACATCATCAACAACCAGGCCTGGCGGGCGCGCCAACCCAATGACTTGAGGCACACCCTCACCAACCGCTGCGACCCCGAACCTAGGGGCTCGCTCGGTTGAGTCGACCACCAGTGCTTCGGGCCAATAATCCGTGGCAAGAAGTACCCCGCCAACTTCAAGGCGCCCAAGGAGATAGAAAAGTACGACCCCACGTACGACCCAGCGGTGTGGCTGGACACCTACCTCATGGCGATGGGAATCGCTGGTCACACCGACCTGCTAGCTGCTCGCTACCTCCCCCTAATGATGGAGGGAGCGACCAGGCAATGGATCAACACCCTCCTTGCCGACAACATCGACTCGTGGGAGGAGATGCGAGACGTCTTTGTCAGGCACTTCGAGGGCTCCTACACCCGCGCCACCACCATTGAAGACCTAGAGCGATGCATCTAGGGGCAGCGCGAGTAGACCTGCCACTAGATCCAGAGGTGGAAGGAACTATGGATCAACGCCTCCGGCATTCACCCGGACCCGAAGAACTTCCGTCGCGAAGGAGGAAACTATGGAGACAGCGGGAATTACCGCGCCAACAACGTGACGAGGCCAAAATTTGACCCCGCTACCCTGCTCAACCAGCCCTGTGTTTAGCACAGCAGGGAGGGGAAGCCCGCCACCCACACTACCGCAGACTTCCACTCCCTCAAGGAGATTGAAAAGGCAAGGAAAGCACGGGACGACCCCAACAACAATCCGCCAAGGGACAATAGAAGCGCTGGCAGCTTCGGCAACACCGCTGGATCGCTCCACACCTTCACCAGGCTAGGCACCAAGCGCGAGAAGAAGGTGCTCGCCCGCGCAGTCGTTGTCAATGCGGTGACGCAGGTCGACATCCCCCGCTTCCTCAACTGGTCTGAGCAAAGCATCACCTGGAATCGCCAGGACCACGCGCCCAGGATCGAGTACGCAAGGCGAGTCACCCTGGTGGTCAGGCCCAAAGAGGCCGACTACTGGCTGCCCAAGACATCGATGGACGGCGGGAGCTCCGTCAACATCATGTACTTGGACACATTCAAGAGACTCTAGCTCCCGGAGTCAGCGATCGAGCCAACCCTGACAACCTTCCACGGCATCGTCCCCGGTCAAAAGCCATACCCGATTGGCAAAGTGACACTACCAGTCACCTTTGGCACACCAGCGAACTACCGCACCGAGCGGATCGTCTTCGAGCTGGTAAACTTCCGCAACCCCTACCACTGTGTCCTGGGGCGCCAGGCGTTCGCCAAATTCATGGCGACCCCACACTACGCCTACAACATGATGAAGCTCCCAGGGCCAAGCGGCATCATCACCATCCACGACGACCCCAACATGGCCGTGGAATGCGAGGACAAAGGCGCCAAGCTCACCGACACGGTCATCACCGCGTAGACCGACCACGCAGACGAGCTCGCGAAATATGCGGGCAGCATCAACAAGGACGACCCCACCATCCTAAATAAGCCAACCCCCGCAAGTTCCACTTTCGAGGCGACTACGCACACCCGCACTGTAGAGCTCGTCCCGGGTGACTCCAGCTAGAAGGTCACCATCAGGGCGCACATGAGCCCCGCATAGGAAAGCACGCTCATTGGGTTCCTACGTGAGAATCATGACATCTTTGCATGGAAACCATCCGACATGCCTGGTGTCCTGAGGGAACTCAGTGAGCACAAACTCAACGCTGATCCCAAAGTGCGACCAGTAAAGCAGTCGTTGTGGCCCTTCAATGAAGAGCGCCGCCGAGCAATCGCCGAACAAGTACAGCGCCTGCTAGCCGCAGGCTTCATTCGGCCCATCAAGTACTCCAAGTGGCTGGCGAACCCATTCCTGGTTCTGAAAAAGAACAACACCTGGAGAATGTGTATCAACTACACCAACCTCAACAGTGCCTGCCCAAAGGAAGAGTTCGTCCTACCGCGCATCGACCAGATCATCGATTCGACCACGGGATCAGAGTCGCTGTGCTTCCTCGACGCATATTCTAGCTACAACCAGATCAAAATGGCGGTCTAGGACGAGGAGAAGACGGCTTTCATCACACCATTTGGTGCCTTCTGCTACACGGCCATGACGTTCAGCCTCAAGAATGCCGGCGCAACCTACCAAAGGTGCATGCAGGAATGCCTCGCAGACCAAATTGGCTGCAACATCCACGTCGATTGCCGCAACATCCACGTCGATTGCTGATCAATTTTCTCTCTTTCTATTCTTCGGTGATTCTGCCAATACCAAAACGATCTTCGAGCACCCTTAAGCGTGATACCCCACGGTCTGGGAATACTCCAGACATGGTCGAGACCCTTCTCGTACCAATGATCATCAGCGGGACTTGGATGCCCATGATTACCCCTATGCATTCCACAAATCTTTCATCGTTGAACCATGAACGTCGTGTCATATTACTTTTGTCTCTCAATACTTGCATTTGCCAAGATCTGATAAATGACATCACCGTGTAGTGTTCAATCTCATTACCGACAAATGCTACTTAACTCGTTATGACAAGAGATATCCCCATGATCAAATCACAAGCTATGCAGCTGTTTGGATATAACTCCTCTGAGTGGGCCCTTTAGTATCTTTCTGTCACGCGGATGGATAAATCCTGCTCTTGACGCATAATGCCTCTACATGTTCCTCTGAATACCTGAACACACCCTTATGATCATCACTCCCGCAAATGACGTCTGATGTTATCTAAGTATTCTCGGGTGACTTTGATTGATATGGCCTCACAGTCTAAGAAATAGGACACTAGGTCTTTTCTAATCATCATAACTTGAACTTCGTGACATGACCGTGTCACGATGCTTAGATTGGGTATATATCATCATCTAATTCTCGCAATGAGGTGACTCCATTGTCAACCGGCATAAATGCCATATGATCAGGAAACCTTGATCATCCATTGACCAATGAAATAGTGACTAGAGTTTCACTAGGAACTATTGGTTGTTTGTGTATCACATGTGTATTGGTGTTTCCTATCAATACAGTTATAACATGACATAAAACCTTAATCATAAACCTTATGAAGTATGATAATAATCCATATTATTATTTGTCTCTAGGGCATATTTCCAACATACGTAACCATAGAGCCCCATAAGTTAGCAAAGTGTGTTAGAGGCACCTAACTTGTTTTTGCAGGGAAGTGATGTGGTATAGCAATGTGATGCTTACAATGTGATGTATGAGATTTATTATGTTGTAACCTCATGGGACATGAGTGGTAGGAGCCACTATGATTGTCATTATATTATTGCAATAGCCATAGTTGTTATTACTTTATTAGCTAGATTAGCGATAGTTGTAAAAGCAAGGAGTGTCGATGATAATCAAGCAACGATGGACCTCGATGCTATGCCCAAGGTGCGTGGAGGAGTACATGACGCCGAAAGATATTGATGATGGAGCTCGTTGACACAAAGTGATATACCATATCACTATATGAATTACATGTGATGTTAATCCATTTATGCACTTTATTTGTTGCGTGGTAGTCGTAATATATAGGGTGATCTCTCACTTAAAGTTGTCAAGTAATAAAGTGTTCCCCTTAAGTTAGTGCCATATAACATGGGCTTCGAACTGGTGTGGGTCATGTAACATGGGTGGACCTAGCGACGTTCATAATGTGGGCGCAAAAATGTCCCACTGTTGGCAAACTAAGGTTTGCTTGACATACTACCTAGAACGTATAGAGTATGGAACACAAGAATTGAAATATTAACAAGATTCATATGGAGATATGATTGGTATGATTACCTACCGGTATTATTCCCCGGTGCGCGATGTAACATTGGTACCAGAAAAATAAGTTCGTGGATCTTGAATCACTAAGTATCAATCATGAGAGATATTGATTTTAGTGGGAGCTACACTCTGGATTAAAGTTGTTCATCTTATGTAGTTCATTAATCATGAAACAATGTCTAAATGAATTTGCAATTGTTTGGAGATCAATGGCATGCAACACCAACTTCCCTTTAGCTGGCACATTAGAGAAAAAGAAACTACATGAACCTAGTACCAATTTTGTGGATTGGTTCCACAACATAAGAATAGTAATGAAAGGTGCTAAGAAAGACTATGTCTTAGAACGAACTCTTGGTGATGCTCCTAGTGAAAATGCAACTCAGGCTACGGAAGATGTCTTTCAACAATGTAGTGATGACTACATTCCTATCCAATGTGATATACTTGCATCGATGGAACCATATCTTCAAAGGAGGTTTGAAAACTGCAGTCCATATGAAACGATCATGGAATTAAGAAGCATGTTTGAGAAACAAGCCTGAGCAGAAAGATATGAGATCTCTCAAGCTCTTCTGGATTGCAAGATGGTGGAAGGAGACTCGGTTAGTTTCCATGTAATCAAGTTGCATGGGTACGTTCCAAGGTTAGAAGCGCTAGGAGTTCCCTTTCCTTCTGAACTGGGTACCAACATAATCCTGAAATCACTCCCACCTAGATTTGATGGGATTTTCATGAACTTCAACATGCATGGGATGAACAAAACATTGGCCGAACTATTCACGATGTTGAAGGTGGCTGAAAAGGACATACAGAAGAACACCACTCATATGATGATGGTGAAGAAAAACACTCGCTTCAACAAGAAGCGGTCTGGGGGTGACAAGAAAAAGGCGGATGTGCGCCGCGCCTCTAACAAAGGCAAAGCGCCTAAGCCAGGTCCAACCCCAGAAGCTTAGTGTTTTGTATGCAAGGAGAAGGGTCACTGGAAGAGGAACTATCCAAAGTACTTAGCTGAGAAAAAGAAGACTAGATCGTCCAGCTCAGGTATATCTGATATACATGTTATTGATGTTTACTTGCAAGGTCCTAAGAGTAACTCTTGGGTATTTGATACTGGATTGGTTGCTAATATTTGAAAATCTATACAGGAGCTATGGAATCCTAGGAAGCTTGTCAAGAACGAGGTGACGATGCACGTCAGGAATGGAGCAAGTGTTGCAGTGATTAACGTCGGCACAAGACCTCTACATCCACCGTCGGGATTAATATTGCAACTTAGTAATTGTTACTTTGTGCCTGCATTGTGTAAGAATATAATATTAGGATATGGTATCTTATAAGATGGTTATTCGTTTAAATTAGAGAATAATGGTTGTTCGATTTATATGAATAATGTCTTCTATGCACACGCTCACGTGAAGAGTGGGTTGTTTATGATTGATCTTGACTGTTATACACACATCCATAACACTAAGGCTAAACGCTGAAAGACAAATGAATTGAATACCAAATATCTGTGGCATTGCAGATTGGGTCACATTGGACATAAATGCATGGAGATTTTGAATCTTTTGATACATGTGAAGCATTTTTATGGGAAATATGGCCAAATCACCATCTAACGGATATGTTGAACGGGAAAGTGACTTACTGGAAATAATACATACTGATGTATGTGGTCTAATAAGTATACCTGCACGTGGTGGATTCCTCTACTTTATACCCTTTACCGATGACTTGAGTCGTTATGGTTATATTTATCTTATGAAGCATAAGTCTAAAATATTTGAAAAGTTCAAAGAATTTTAGAACGAAGTAGAGAATCAACATGGCAAGAAAATAAAGTTTTTGCGATCGGATCGTGGAGGAGAATATTTGAGTCATGAGTTTAGGGAACATCTTAGAGCTCATGGAATCGTCACAGCTTACGCCTCCAGGAACACCCCAACGTAATTGGAGTGTCGGGACATCGTAATAGAACTTGGTTGGACATTGTGAGATCTATGATGTCATTAACTTATCTCCCTTTGTTATTTTGGGGCTATGCTTTAGAGACTACGACTTTTACACTTAATAGAGCGCCATCAAAGTCTGTTGAAATGACACCATATGAGTTGTGGTTTGGCAAGAAACCCAATTTATCATTTCTTAAAATTTGGGGTTGCGAAGCTTATGTAAAACATTTATAGCCAAATAAGCTTGATCCCAAGTCATACAAATGCGTATTTGTAGGTTACCTTAAGAAACTATTGTGTATTCCTACTACCACGAAACTGAAGGCAAGATTTTTGTTGCACAAGAAGGAACATTTCTTGAGAAGGAATTTCTCGCTAAAAGTTTGAGTGGGAAGACAATAGAGCTTAATGAGGTTATTGAACTAGAGAAAGATGGGCAGAGTAGCGCAGAACCAGAAGTCGTTCTGGAAAAGCCAATGGCACCATCAGATGCTTCCGTGCCTACAAGTGTTGTAGTCCTGGAAATTAATGCTCCTATTGAACCACGTAGATCTGATAGAGTTTGTCTTTCGGTCGTAAGATTTGTAAACGAAGTATTGTTGTTGGACAGCGAGGAACCAGCTACATACAAATAAGTTGTGATATGCCCTGACTCCGTCAAATGGCAAGAAGCCATGAAATCTGAGATAGAATCCATATATGAGTATCAAGTTTGGAACTTGATGGACCCTCCTGAAGGCGTAAAGCCTATAGAATGTAAATGGATCTATAAGAAGAAAACATACGGGGACGATAATGTTAGTGTTCATTGATGAGTGCATATTTGCATCATGTTTTATATAGTTATTTTGCATTGTAGATGTAGGATCTTGATATTTTATGGCGCTCCTGCGCACATTTTATGTCTGTTTTCACGAGGATCAGGATAGATGATGGATACAATGGACATAAATCTTGAAGCAGTTGTACCGAGGAGAAAAGGAGTAAAAAACAACGTAAATCGCTTATTTGGGAAATATTAATAATACCATAAGAAAACCCGAAGCAATCAAGGAAGACAGACGGTTTAACGACCAACTATATGGCGGGAATAATTTTTCTGGCCGTATAGTTCCCGCCGTATAACTGGAGCCGCCACCGCCTCCTCAAATAGTTTCACCCCGTGCAACTGGATCAGAGAGACAACATACAGAACAACCAGAAATCGAGAAAACCTAACCTCCGGAAGGCATCTGGAGGGGGAACTTGCCCGAGGGATCCATCTTCTCCCTACGTAGATCCGGGAGGCCAAGGCATCGATCTCCATCTTCATAAACCGCTACACCATCACCATCTCCATCCATCCCATCTCATCCATCTAGATCTTGTTGTAATTTCCGTACTCATTGTGGACTTATATAAGTACTATTCATCTATGATTGTTTCCATTACCATTGCCATGATGTTGATTGCATCCATGTCTGAGTAGATCTCTAGATCTTGGGGAGATGGAGAAACCCTAGCATATGATTGAGATGATATAGAGATTATTATGTTATACATCATTATGTGTATGTGTTAATTGTCTTCGTCTTTATGTTGGGAGTTGTGCACCTCCTTAATATTTGCCTCCTACGGGGACTCGATCAAGGGGATTACTTGTTGGTTGACAGAGGGATGATGGAACTTACTGTGACTATAAATCTGTTGTCATTGTTTACGTACTAACTTGGGGAATCAAGGAGAACTCATTAAGCCATGTCCATGCCATGGGAGAAATCCCTTAATAGCGGGATAATACGATTGATGTCGTTTATTCGTTGGCTGTGGTTATGAAGGATGATGTGAGCAGCGGTTGCTGCCTATTTGTCCATATATTGGAGCTCCTCCCACATATATACATATCATGAGAATATTCGTTATAATAATCTTGATTGCTTAGTCTAAATTGCTAGCGGTGTATCCACCACTTCCTGAGAACGCATTTTTCCCTATTGCAGTTCTAAGTTCTTTTACACACGCGATTCTTACTTTCTACATTAAGTTTTACTTTACTCTAAATTGCCTTGTTCAACCGAAAACCCAAAAACAAATCCACTATTCTTGCATCTTAAATTTATTCCTTAGGTACTTCATTTAGTTTTAGTTAAAAGCATTTTAGTCTTTTGCCTACTGCTCCCTGTGGGATCGATATATTTATTTCGAAACTAGCTACAAACGATCTATGCACTTGCAGTCATCAAGCTATTTTCTAGCACCATTGCCAGGGAGCTTAGTGCTATAAGTCACTTTACTTTTAGTTATTTACTTTCGTTGTACTAATTTTTAATTTAAGTTGCGGGACCACAACAATGGACAACACTCAGCATTTAAACCAGCTTGAGGCAGTAAGGAAAATGGGTTCGCCCATCGACGCTTTTATAACTGTCAATAAAAGCATAAATCCGGATGGAATTGAGATCCACCCTTTACTATTTGAACTACTACACTCTAAGAAATTTGCAGGAACCAATGAAGAGAGTCCATATGGACACTTACAATTATTTAAAGACATTCTCAGTTCCTTTATATTCAATGACTTTAATCTTGATATGGTTAAAACCCAGTTGTTTAGACAAACTCTCTCTAATAATGTTTGCGACTGGTATAGATCTTTTTGTGCAGAAGCACCAAGGACTTGGAAGGAACTGACAACCAATTTTCTATCAAAATATTATTCAGAAAGCAAAGCTCACAGGATGAGAGGTATTATTATCAGTTTCAAAATTAATCCTGGTGAGGGTTTATATGAATGATATCTAAGGTAAAAAAGTTACCTAGATAATTGCCCCCATCATCGTTTGCCTGATTGGTTAATCACTCATACTTTTTATGGAGGGCTTAATATTGAAAATAGAATGAATCTAGACACTTCTTCTAATGGCAGCTTTCTATCTTATACCTATGATGAAGCCTGGAATCTAATAATAAAAATGAGGGAGGCAATGGAAAATCTTAGAAATAAGGAGAACATTACAAGTAGTTTTTCTGAATATGCTTGCGTTAACGATTTCCTTGCAGATGAAAGGACTGGTGCAATGATTAAAACCCTCGGTATTGATTCTTACTCAGTAAAGAAAATTATTGTGAATTATGCAGGACATTTGCAGGTACCAATAGAATGGGAACCCCATAAACCCCTCGAAGAGAAGAAGCATGCAAGAGCACTAATGGAAGAATTCTCCTCAGTACCTATTCAAGGGATCATCAAGAAAAGGCAAAAAGAGGAAGAACAAATAAAGAAGAGACCAAAGAAACCAGAAAGAACCCCGAAGATACCAATATAAATAATATTATATTAAAGGATCTTATGGAAGCACGAATAGTGGATGATGAAGTGGTTATGCTAGTGTAACACCCCTAGTTTTAATAATAGTATTTAGGGTTTGATTGTGCATCATGAGCATGTCATGCATATCATTGTTTGATAAATCTTGCATTAAGAGAAAGAAGAAAACCCTAAAACCCTAGTGTTTCCCCTCTCTTTGAAAAGCTTCAAATGGTTTCAATTATTTTGAAAACTACCAAAATATTGGAGCCCAAATGGATTATAAGGGCCCCTGTAATATTTTACTATGTTTACAAAAGTTCTTGTATTTTGGAAGTGCTGAAAACAGATTTGAATTCAAATGTAGGTAGAAAGAAAGAAAACTATTTGGAAAAACGTTTTCAGAAAAAAAGAGCCAAAGCTATAGCCCAGCCCGTAGCCCAGCTGGCCCAGTTCCCCTCTCCTCTCTCTGCCGCCCGCGCAGAACTCCCACGGCCCAGCAGCAGCATAGCGCAACCCACCCCAGCCCAATACAGATTCGGTCTGAGTCGTCGCCGTTGTCCACCTTCCTCCGTGCCCGAAGCAGGTCGCTGGCGCCACCACGTTGCTCACCAGCGTGAAGATGCATGCCACCGATGGTGATAGCGTCTACAAGACCCCCTGGAGCCACGAGGAACCCTAGCCGTTCCTAGTTTCCCTTCCTCCTTCTTCCTCTCCTTCGCTCTTAGGCCGTAGACCCGAAACCCTAGCTCCGGCCATCATCGTCCCTGCCATCTCCGACTACCCCTCGCCATTCTGAAACCACATACATGACCTCCACCATCTACTCGTTCTCCTCGTTCAAGCTTGCAAGCCGGAGAAGCCCCAGGCATAGCAATCGATAGCTTCCTCCCGAGCTCCATCCGCCGTGCACGCCACTGATTCCGGCCACCTTGGACCTCGCCGTCAGGCCTGCCGTGTTTCTGGTGAACCACTGAGTTCCCCGATACCCTCCTCTCCATCTCTCGCTTCACGGTTTGTCCCCGCGCCAAGCACTGCCGCTTGCCGCCATAGTCACCCTCGCCGTCGTTGCTCCGGCGACCAGCCACAAGCCGCGGCACCCGTTTCTGGCTCAACGCGACGCGCTGAGCCTAGTGCAGCTAGCCCCGCAACCCCGCAAGCCCTAGATCAATCGATTGATCGAGGATCTGGGAGTTCCTCCTCAGCTGACGTCAGCATGACGTCATGCCTAAGTAATAATTCCTTTTTCTTTTGTTTAATTATTTTATTAAATAAAATTGCTGACAGATGGGCCTTGTCTGTCAGGGTTTTATTCTTTTTGGAAATGATTTCTGAAATTAATAAAAGTCTGACATGTGGGGCTAGCTGGAATATAATTTAATAAATTCCAAAAATATTTAATTCTTTTAAAAATGATTTAAAATTGGGAAAAACATGACTAATTCATTTTAAGTCGGAAAAATATGTATAATATATCAAAATATTCAGAAAAATGAGATCTACACAATAGACTCATAATCATGCACTATTAAGCAACTTACATGACAAGTTTAATTATAAGAACTAATTGAACCCCGTAGGTGACTCCGAGGCAACCCCGTAATTGAACCTCTCGGACGCTGCTTAAATTGCCAAAAATTCCTTAGGGTTCCATTTCAATACAATTTAACTTATCATATCATCATCATTGCTTTAGCATTGCATCGATGCCATGTGTTGATTGCTGCTTTCCTTTCTGGTGTTTCTGCTTCTTTTCGGTAGACCTCGGAGTTGATGTGAGCAACGAGATCGAGTCCAACATTGAAGACCAAGATCAACACCATCGAAGGTTATCGACGAATGATGCCAATCAGATAAAGCTGATGTTCTATATCTGAGTATCAACAGGCAAAGGCAAGCAAAACCCCACACATGATATAATCCTATTATTTCAAAGTATTTCATTCTTGCCATGTGCATACAATTCCAAAGTCTTTTATCGATAGATATAGTAATCCTAGATGATGCATGTTCCCTTTGAAGCCTATACTCCCTGATCCACTACTCCTAGCATAACTAGGGTTTGGCTTATGAGCTTCGCTAGAGCTAATTATATCCGTTGTGCTTAGCCAAGCTTAGCTGTTACCGCTGGTCCGTCCGGTTGATGAATCAGAGCTGCGAATGAACCTAGCATGACAGGATAATGTGGTATGATCAAAGATGGAAGTTAAACATGCTAAGGCTTGTATGTGATGCCACATCGGGTTGTGGTTTTTGCAGTCCCATACTTGCCACCACTAGGACCTGAGTTCTTGCCTCTTGAACCAAGACGAGCGTACAACCACACGGGGGCCTAGAAACCCCCTCGACCAACTAACTTTCCTAGTAGATTCCATGAGTCACATAGTTCGGGCATTCCATTCAACATATGCATTCTTGTTGTTCTCGAAGGTGGTGGAGGAGGTGCATTCATACAGGTAGGTAAGCATGGTCAGGAACAAGAGAGGCACGACCTTCGTAATCTTGAACCCTGCGCACATCTCTAGGGACCGACTTCAGGACTTGACCCGTTACGGCGGCATGTCCTTAGGGAGTGACTCATGGTCTCGGCGAAAGCAAGGTAAAGGTTGTGTCCAACCACTCTCTGCCGACCTTCCAAGGAAGAGGGCTAATCTTAAGTGGCATTAAGAATCGGTTGGTACATGTGGATAAAGTTGTGCACCCTGTAGGGTATTAATCTTTTCGAAAAGTCGTGTCCGTGGTTATGGACGACTTGGGAACGGACGTGATGATCATAGAGAACTATAACCTAATTGTAAAACTTGACAAGAGATGTGAGGTGTGCTTAAGGATGCTTCCTCGGGGATCGAGGGGGTGATCCTAGTTGGTAGGTTCAGCCGATAAACGTTTGGTGGATACCAAAAGAAGATCGAAGCTAGTGATATCGTTTTCTTATCCCATTTTAAAAGGTTCTCTTAGTCGAGCTTATCCTCTCCCTTTTACAAAGAAAGTTAGCTTTATGCAAAGTAACCCCACCAGCCATAAGTCTTGCGGAGTACACCATGTACTCAGCCTTGCTTTGTTGATACTTTTGCAGCAGGTAAGTGTTACCATAGAAGATGAGTTTGTTACGACATCGACATCGACGAGTAGCTTGGGATTCCCGGTCGGCAGCCTGGAATCTATGGAACGGGACGTCATCGTTACGCTTCAGGCCTCTTAGACCATTTGTTAAGTTTGCTATACTTAATAGCATAATTTGCCTTCCGTTGTTTGATGTTTGTGGTCAGTGACCTCTGCTTGTAATATTTTGGTTCTCTACTCAGTTATGAGCTTGCTGTAATAATTTTTGTGTCGTAGGGTCACTGTAATGTTACTGATTCTTCCTCTATACGATTTCGAGATTTAGGTTACGCTTATATAAGACGGAGGTCTAGGAGTTGTCTAGCCTTAATCCCGGGGGTGTCACAGGTTTTGGTATCAGAGAAATACCGACTGTAGGAAAACCTTTCTACTGGTCAATGTTGAGTCTAGGGCTTGTGAAAACTATTTGAGAGTTGAAAATTATTTGTGAAAACTATAGTATGCTTCTTTTTCTCCTTATCCAGTTTCGCTCTAACTCTGAGTCACCTTATCTTATGTTGACTTTGGAAAAGTTTTACTATCTCGTCTCGTCTTTCAAAACTTAGGTGCCTTTTAGGCATGTCGATTCTTAACCAGTTGACCTAGTGTTGAATTCTCCAGAGTTAGTTGTGTGTGTTCCTTGTTTTCTTTTGCTCTTATTCAGTTGAGAGATTCCTTTCCATCATGATCTCTCTATCTTATGGGCCCACAACATTGTGTTGATGGTTCCATAGTGTTCTGTTCTAGGCCTCAAGGTTTCATTTTGCCTCGTGAGCCTCCTTTTCAATTGTTGGGTATTTTAGAAGTTGTTTCTTCTCTTGGAAGCTACCTCGTGGTTACTACCTTGTAGTACCCTCTGTGTTACTAAGATAGTAGTTAATTCTTTCTCGGGTTTTAACCCCTGGACTTGAATCGAAGATCCCTGAGTGTGCTTGATTATGGTGTTGTGAATCTTGTACATGAAGCTGACCTTTAACCCAAGATCCATTTTGTTGATCCCTGTTGTTAATGTCTAAACATTACCTCAGGAAGGCTAGTATCGTCTAGTATAGCCTTCAAGCTTGTGGTTATTGTCATGATTTAGTTGTGACAAATAAGGACTTCCCCTACCACATGCTATTGCAGATGTTCTGTAGTGGAACCAAATAGATCACGACAAGAGTACTCCTTGTGAGTCCCACTTCTATACTCGTGACTCTGCCGCACCTTCCCTTTTCTGCATCGGTCCTCAGAAGATTGTTGACTTATGCATCCACATCTCGGGATTACATCCTAAGCATGTTCCTTTTCCCTTGTTGTTTTCCGACCTTTGTCTACCAGTTGGTAGCCAAGTAGTAAATGCGCATCGATGTCTTTTGATGCAAGATACTCTTGTGGTCCACCAAGACAAACCATCTCATGATGTCAAGAGAAACAAACTCCAGTACCTCGTCATATCTAGGACCAGGTCAAAGTGTTGTAATCCGCAGATCGATAAGCATTGATTAGCTTCTGATCTGTTCTACCTTAAAGTATCACACTCTTATATACTAAGAGGTCGTGCTGAGATCCATGACCTCCTAATGAAGTGATACTCTTATACACCTTTACCCACCCTTCCTCCAAGCTTTCGTGCTCGTGAATGATGCGTGTGCATAATAATGTGTCCATCTGATATTCTTAGCAATCATTATTGCTTTGGACCTCAACAAGGACATTTGTGTCATTCTTAGCCTGATGGTTAGCCTATTACTAAGCGAAGGATGATTGTGCTACCAAGTCCGTTATTCTGGTACACTCTCCTCGATCAAATAGTTAGGCTTATGCCGAAGCTTTGAGACTATGTCTTCTTGCCTTACTAAGCAAGTTTCCTCTCGAACCAAGTGACATATCGGTGGTTCGTAATATTCTAGATGTCTTTATAGAAGTATTGCCTTGTTGCCACATGGCCGTGATGTCAAGTTCTTGAGCAAGCAAGTTCTCTGAACTGCTCCTTTCTCCAAGAATTCGTACTGAATACCCTGAACTAGTTGGTTGAGCTTAGACAACAACCTGGAGAGTTGTAAGAGAAAAGTTATATCAGACTTGTTCCTCCTAAAGGGATGTCTAGTTTTGTTCATGCTGAAGAAAGATAGTGCTCCCTTCGTGGATATATTATCTTTCCCCACCTTTGATTTGATTTGGGTTATCATCAAATCAAACTCAGTCCTAAGGACTATCCTGATGGTGTATCTAATCGTGATGTTTCACCTGGGTACATCTTCTTGTCCTCTAGCCTGACTAGTATCGATGTCTTGTTCATACAATATATGTGTCCATATTCTTGGAGTATGTTGATAAGTTTGTTATTGAGCCCCTTGATGACATCCTTATCTTCTCCATGCTATAGTAGATTCATATGGAATAGTTGGCATTAATGTTGGAAACTTTTGAGAACCTTCTTTGAGTTATCCCGAAATATTTGTTCTGGATGTTAGAAGTGACCTTCTCCGGTTCACGTGTAATTGTTGAAAGATGTCGCCGTGAATTCGAGAAGAGTTATCCTTGTTTCCCCAGGAATCATTTCAAGTCAATCAAGCATGTGTGAAGTATTCTTGATATGGTAGGGTGATACCTTCACATCTCGAGAAGATTCTTTACGCACCCAAAGCCACTAACTGATTTGTCATGGAAGAGAAGAAGTTCTACTAACTTCAGTATCCTCCTAAATGTTCCCAAACAAGGATTCAGTTGTGTTTCGTTGCAATCAATTCATGTAGGGGCAATTATCTTTTGATAACTTGCTAATACATGGGTTTTGTAATCTAGCTCATCTTTTGGAGCTTGACATTGTAGTCCATGTCTTGAGAATCTAGTAACTTTACCTCTACGGTAAATGCTGCAACCTTTCTGTTTAGACATGCTGAGTCGGAAGTATCTCTTAACTTAACCAAAGCTGAATCTCAAGCAACAATGATGGTTAGTGTTCATCAAGGTTTTGACGTAGGTCTCTTTGAAAATCTGGCAAGATTGGTGTAGTGGTTAACACAATCAGTCAGAAAGTGTATTGTTATACACTCTTGAATCAGCAATAACAACCACTCTTCATGAGGCTCCTTCTATGATTTGTTATAGGAGTTGCGCTTATGGTTTCCTTTGTATCTGAAGTACGATCTTTCACTTGATGTCCTATGTCTCGAATATCAAGGAGAACATTTAAAGAAGTGTTGCTAAATGTCTCTCGGTCGATCCTCTAGACCCTTTTATGTTGGCAAGCATCTTGTTGTGCCAAGTATTTGAAGTTTGAGAATGAAGTTTTTTTTCCTCGTGTTATCAAGAATCTTCTTATATATTCATATTAGTGGTGTAAAGTGATATCATAATCGCTGGCAAAGATTCTGATAATCCTGGATGAATAAAGAGTTTCCTTCGGTTTCCCTAACATGTTCAAAGAGCGATTATGATTTTGGTAATCAGAAATTCCTCTTGTTACATGTTCTTTGTGACTCCTACGAGTCCTCTCCACCAAAACAACCTTTCTGTCTTGACCTTCCGTTGAACGAAGAGTGATCCTTCTGTATCAAAATAGTTCAACGGCTTGGTTATCCGTATCTCTGTATCTTGGAAGCTCTACCTAAGCCGTCTAGTAGAGTTTCATCCTCGAAGTCTATGGTCGTGTTCTTTCCGTTGTAAGCTCTTCCCTTTTCAGAAGCCCAAACTCTTCTGAAGGTCCATGGTCTCAATCCTTATGAAGACCAGTTGTCTAACAACTTAAAACCATCTCTTTTGTTTCCTCTATTACCTTGACGTGTTTCATACTCGTTGGCTCTAGTGATGTTATAAATCATCTATCCATGAGTTGGCCATGAGATACTCTGTTTGTGGTTCTGTGTCTTTTCCTCTCCTCTTTAGTGTATGCAGCTACCTCAAAGAAATGAAGCGCTTCATTCATTCAATAATGGTGGCATGATTCAACCTCTTTGAGAAGATTGTCGAAGTCTAGTGTAATCCTGTTCCTTCTATCTTCCTACGTAGGAATCTCGGGACAAGATTCTGTTAAGGGGGATAGAACTGTAACACCCGTAGTTTTATTAATAGTATTTAGGGTTTCATTGTGCATCATGATCATGTCATGCATATCATTATTTGATAAATATTGTATTAAGAGAAAGAAGAAAACCCTAAAACCCTAGTGTTTCCCCTCTCTTTGAAAACCTTCAAATGGTTTCGATTATTTTGAAAACTACCAAAATATTGGAGCCCAAATGGATTATAAGGCCCCCTTAAGTATTTTACTATGTTTACAAAAGTTCTTGTATTTTGGAAGTGCTGAAAATAGATTTGAATTCAAATGCCGAAAGAAAGAGAGAAAACTATTTGGAAAAACGTTTTCAGGAAAAAAGAGCCAGAGCTACAGCCCAACCCGTAGCCCAGCTGGCCCAGTTCCCCTCTCCTCTATCTGCCGCCCACGCAACACTCCCGCGGCCCAGCATCAGCCTAGCACAGCCTACCCTAGCCTAATACCGATTCGGTTCGAGTCATCGCCATCGTCCACCTTCCTCCGCGCCTGAAGCAGGTCACTGGCAACACCGCCTTGCTCGCCGGCGTGGAGATGCACGCCACCGATGGTGCCGACGTCTACAAGACCCCCTGGAGCCACGAGGAACCATAGCCGTGCCTAGTTTCCCTTCCTCCCTCTTCCTCTCCTTCGCTCTTAGGTCGTAGACCCGAAACCCTAGCTTTGGCCATCATCGTCGCCACCGTATCTGACTACCCCTCGCCATTCTGAGATCACACGCATAACCGCCACCATCTCCTCGTTCTCCTCATTCAAGCTTGCAAGCCGGCGAAGCCCCAGGCACAGCAATCGACAACTTCCTCCCGAGCTCTGACCGCCGTGCATGCCACTGATTCCGGCCACCCCGGACCTCGCCGCCAGGCCTGCCGCGTTTCTGGTGAGCCACTGAGTTCCCTAGAACCCTCCTCTCCCTCTCTCGCTTCCCGGTTCGTCCTCGTGCAAAGCACCACTGCCTGTCGCCCCAGTCACCCTCGACATCGTCGCTCCAGCAACCATATGCAAGCTGCGACGCCCGTTTCTGGCTCAGCGTGATGCGCTGAGTCCAGCGCAGCTAGCCTCGCAACCCCGCAAGCCCTGGATCGATCGATTGATCGAGGATCTGGGAGTTCCTCCTCGGCTGACGTTAGCATGACGTCACGTCTGAGTAATAATTCCTTTTTATTTTGTTTAATTGTTTTATTAAATAAAATTGCTAATAGGTGGGCCCTGTCTGTTAGGGTTTTATTCTTTTTGAAAATGATTCCAGAAATTAATAAAAGTCTGATATGTGGGCCAGCTGGAAAATAATTTAATAAATTCCAAAAATGTTTTTTTTTTTAAAAATGATGTAAAATGTAGTAAATTGGGAAAATCATAACTAATTCATTTTAAGTCAGAAAATATGTATAATATATCAAAATGTTCTAAAAAATGAGATCTACACAATAGACTCATAATCATGCATTGTTAAGCAACTTACATGACAAGTTTAATTAGAAGAACTAATTGAACCCTGCAGATGACTCCGAGGTTCCCCCTGTTTCAGGGTTTGCACCCCTCGGACGCCTTAAATTGCCAAGCATGCCTTAGGGTTCCGTTTCAATACAATTTAACTTATCGTATCATCATCATTGCTTGAGAATTGCATTGATGCCATGTGTTGATTGCTACTTTCCATTCCGGTGTTTCTGCTTCTTTTCGGTAGACCTCGGAGTTGATGTGAGCAACGAGATCGAGTCCAACATTGAAGACCAAGATCAACACCATCGAAGGTTATCGACGATTAATGCCAAGCAGATGAAGCTGATGTTCTATATCTGAGTATCAATAGGCAAAGGCAATCAAAACCCCACACATGATATAATCCTATTATTTCAAAGTATTTCATTCTTGCCATGTGCATACAATTCCAAAGTCTTTTATCGATAGATACAATAATCCTATCTGATGCATGTTCCCTTTGAAGCCTATACTCCCCGATCCACTGCTCCTAGCATAACTAGGGTTTGGCTTATGGGCTTTGCTAGAGCTATTTATTTCGGTTGTGCTTAGCCAAGCTTAGCTGTTACCGCTGGTCCGTCCAGTTGATGAATTAGAGCTGCAAATGAACCTAGCATGACAGGATGACGTGGTATGATCAGAGATGGAAGTTAAACATGCTAAGGCTTGTATGGGAGGCCACGTCGGGTTGTGGTTTTTGCAGTCCCTTACTTGCCAACTCTAGGACCTGAGTTCTTGACTCTTGAAACAAGACGAGCATACAACCACAGGGGGGCCTGGAAACCCCCTCGACCAACTAACTTGCCTAGTAGATTCCATGAGTCACATAGTTCGGGCGTTCCATTCGACATATGCATTCTGGTTGTTCTCGAAGGCGGTGGAGGAGGTGCATTCTTACAGGTAGGTATGCGTGGCTGGGAACAAGAAAGGCACGGCCTCCATAATCTTGAACCCTGCGCACATCTCTAGGGACCGACTTCGGGACTTGACCCGTTATGGCAGCATCTCCTGAGGGTGTGACTCATGGTCTCGGCGAAAGCAAGGTAAAGGTTGTGTCCAACCACTCTCTGCAGGCCTTCCAAGGAAGAGGGTTAATCTTAAGTGGCATTAAGAATCGGTTGGTACGTGTGGGTAAAGTTGTGCACCCCTGCAGGGTATTAATCTTTTCAAAAAGCCATGTCCGCGGTTATGGACGACTTGGGAATGGACGTGATGATCATAGAGAACTATAACCTAATCGTAAAACTTGCCAAGAGATGTGAGGTGTGCTTAAGGATGCTTCCTCGAGGGTCAAGGGGCTGATCCTAGTTGGTAGGTTCAGCTGATAAACTTTTGGTGGATATCAAAAGAAGATCGAAGCTAGTGATATTGTTTTCTTATCCCCTTTTAAAAGGTTCTCTTAGTCGAGCTTCTCCTCTCCCTTTTACAAAGAAAGTTAGCTTTATGTTACCGATTCTTGTGTCATAGGGTCACTGTAATGTTACTGATTCTTCCTATGTACGGTTTTGAGATTTAGGTTAGGCTTATATCAGACAGAGGTCAGGGAGTTGTCTAGCCTTAATCCCAAGGGTGTCACAGCTAGACCGTGAAACCTCAGAGTTTATCGAAGGTAAGGTACGAGGTAATGAAACTTCTAAACCTATGACTCATATATATTGTGGAGAAACTTTCTTGTACGGAATTTGTGAGACGATTTCCACTATAAATATTATATCTTCATCACTTTATGAGGAACTTCGCTACAATTTAAATAATCCAGATGTGGAACTAGTAAACACTACTATTAAATTGTCTAATAGGACCAATATAAAACTAGAAGGTGTAATCAGAAATATCTGTGTCTTTATTGGATCACTCATGTACCCCCTTGATTTTCATATTGTTGATATGCCTCAAGATTCTTTTTGTCCTATTCTTTTAGGCAGGCCTTTTGTTTCCATAACCAAAGCTCGAGTTGATAATAAGAAGGAAACTATTTCACTGATGTTTGGAGAATATGAAATGACATTCCACTTTGCCAAACTAAATAAGAGGCCATATTAAGTGGGATATATCAAGGAAGAGAAAACAATTGCCGAGCTTGCCGCAATTCATTTTAGTACTCCACAAGATGAATTAGAGAGGAGCCTAATTAATTGGGAGGAAGCATCAGATGATGAGGAGAGAGAAGACATGGATGATTACCTTGATTCAGTTCTGGAAGCACAAAATCCACATGACTATGAAGAATTGGTAAGAAAAGGAGATGAAGAACCTCCACCAATTGACTTGAAACAACCTCCAAGCGATATGAGGTATGAGTTTTTAGATAATGAAAATAAATATCTTATTATTAGAAAAATTTATCACAGAATGAAACAAATAAAATCTTTTCAGTCTTGGTTAAGCATCATGAAGCCTTTGGATATACTCTAAGTGGTATTAAAGGAATAGATCCATCTATAGTAACACATAAGATTACCATGTTTGATGATGCTGATCCTGTAGTGGATACGCAAAGAAGACTTAATCTGAAAATGAAGGAAGTAGTAAGAAAAGAGGTTATACGCTTATTAGATTATAGCATAATATATCCTATCTCTAACAGTAAGTGGGTTAGCCCAGCTCATTGCATACCAAGACAAGGTGGTCTTGATGCTGCTATGAATGAGGATGATGAGCTAGTTCCTGTAAGGCATGTTGTAGGATATCGTATGTGCATTGATTTTAGGAAGCTAAACCGAGAGACACAAAAAATCATAAACCTATACCATTCATGGATAAAATTTTAGAAAGACTTAGTAATAATTCTTATTTCTGTTTTCTTGATGGTTATTATGGATATTCTCAAATTGCCATACAACCGGAAGATCAAGAGAAAACGACTTTCACTTGCCGTTAGGGCACATATGCTTATAGATTAATTCCGTTTGGCTTATGCAACATAGCAGCAACTTTTCAAGAATGTGTTCTAAAAATCTTTGATGATTTTGTTGAGAAGACTATGGAAGTTCTAACAAATGATTTTGTTGTTTATGGAACAACCTTTGATAATTGCCTCTACAATCTAACCAAAGTCTTACAGAGATGCAGGCAATCAAATTTGGATTTGAATTGGGAAGAATGTCATTTCATGGAAAGAGAAGGTAAAGTTTTAGGGCATAAGATTTTGGAGAAGGGAATAGAAATAGATAAAACTAATATAAATGCTATACAAAATCTTCCAATACCTCAGGACATTAAAAACTTAAAAATGTTTCTAGGACATGCAGGTTTTTATAAGAGTTTTATAAAAGATTTTGCTAAAATAGCAATGCCTCCCACCAACCTTCTTGATAAAGAAACTCCATTCTACTTAGATCATGACTGCATTGCAGCTTTTGAGAACCTTAATAATTAATTAGTTTCAGCACCTATCATGCAATCCCCAAAATGGGATGAACCTTTCGAAATCATGTGTGATGCTAGTGACTATGCTTTAGGGGCTGTGTTGGGACAGTGAGATAGAAAGAATTTAAATGTTATTTATTACGCTAGTAGACCTCTTAATAAGATTTAGAAACATTACGCTACTACAGAAAAAGAGTTCCTAGCTATAATCTTTGCTTGCGACAAATTTAAATCCTACATCATTAATTCTAAGGTAATAATTCATACGGATCACCAAGCTTTGCATCACCTCCTTGTGAAAAAGGATGCGAAGCCCAAGTTTATTAGGTGGGTTTTGTTACTACAAGAATATGATTTACAAATAGTAGATAGGAGGGGTAAAGATAATCTGGTAGCAGATCATCTCTCTAGGATGGAGGGAATAATTACTAACCCCGTACCTATAAATTAATCATTTACGGGAGAATATTGAGCCAATCTTGAAATTGTTGATCCATGGTATGCAAATTATGCTAGTTATCTTGCAACAAAATTTATACCTCCTAGTATGACAAGAAATCAAAGAATGAAATTCTTTAATGATCTTAAATATTATTTTTGGGATGACCCATATCTATATCGTCATGGACCTAACAGAATGATTTGGAAGTGTGTTCCTAACCATGAAATGAATGCAATATTGAAAGCTTGGCATGCCAGTCCGTATGGAGGACATCATGCAGGTAACCAAAGTGCAGCGAAGGTACTTCAATCCGGATTCTATTGGCCCACCTTGCTCAAGGACGCGCACAGGTATGTGGAATACTGCGATGCTTGTCAAAGAAGAGGTAATATAGGTAGGAGACAAGAAATGGAAATGAATTATAGTGTCATAATAGAACCCTTTGATTTATGGGGAATGGATTACATGGGACCTTTTATAGAATCAAATGGTTGTACTCATATTCTTATTACTATTGATTATGTTACTAAATGGGTTGAAGCTATTCCAACAAGTGATGCAGATGCAACTACCTCAGTGAAGATGATCAAGGATATCATATTCCCCAGGTTTGGAGTTGCAAGATTTTTAATCACTAACGGTGGTTCTCATTTCATGAAAGGGTCTTTCAGGAAAATCCTTAGCAAATATGGAGTAACTCACCGCCTTGCTTCACCATATCATCCTCAAACAAGTGGTCAAGTGGAACTCTCTAATAGAGAATTAAAGACCATACTCGAGAAGACGATGGACAAATCAAGGAAAGATTGGTCATACAAGTTAAATGACACTCTATGGGCATACCGTACTGCGTTTAAAAATCCAGTGGCTATCACACCTTATAAGATGGTGTACGGTAAGGCATGCCATTTACCTTTAGAACTAGAACACAGAGCTTTTTGGGCAATCAAGAACCTAAATTATGATATTAAAGGAGCAGGAGAAAAGCGTTTATTAGATATTCATGCTTTAGATGAGTTTAGAAGTGAGGCCTATGAAAATTCTAGGTTGTTTAAGGAAAAAGTGAAAAGATGGCATGATAGAAAAATAGAGAATAAGACCTTTAAAAGTGGAGACAAAGTGTTGTTTTATAATTCTCGCCTTAAATTGTTTCTAGGGAAGCTCAAATCAATGTGGGAAGGCCCATATATAGTTGAAGAAGATTATTCATCAGGAGCAGTGAAGCTCCAGGGAAAAACACCATCTCTTGCATGGGTGGTAAATGGATAATGCTTGAAGCATTATCGAGTAAAAGAAGATATAAGTGCAGTCACCATAGAAGTGATCATCCCAGAAGAAGTGATTAAGCAAAGATATACAAGGAATGGCAACTGCAAGAAGAATGGACTTGAGACAAAATGAGAAGCACTACGGTCAAGCTATTGACCATAAAAGAGTGCTTCATGGGAGGCAACCGATGCAAGCGAAGCCATGCAGCCCTTCCATGTCAACAAGATCTGGAAGAAGAAAGAAGAGAAACCCGTGAAGAGGATCGAAGAATTAGAACCTAAAGGATCATCGTCATCATCCAGCCCGGAGATCAAGCCTCTCCCAAATTGGGAGGACATGTTCACGCAGCGGATGGAGATGATGAGGCAAGCTGAGAGGGGAAAGAATAAGGATGAGTATCTCCCAAATCCCTATCATCACAACATAGGATCCTATTATAAACCTCCTCTTGGTCCATCACCTCTTAAACCTAAGAAGGCACGACAAGGTGAGATTCACTATAAGATCTATGAGTTGGAAAAAGCTTCGAAGGCATGTGTTGAAACAATTGGAGAAGGAATTGACTCCTACTAGATGATGAGTAAATACCTTGAAAAGAGGGTCCATGACATCGATGGTAGAGTTGGCTTCTTGATTAAAATTGTCTTTGAGTTGATAGATGAGAAGAAAATCCTCAAGAAGAAAATGTTGAATCTTCAATATGACATGGCTGAGCTTAGCATCCGCTTTGCAAGCATAGTTAAAGATGGCAACACTAAAGAAGAGGGCAACACTCTTGCTAGCCAGGATGAGGGATAGGTACCAACAAGAGTTATTTGATCCCACCTGGCTTGATTCCAAGCTTTGAGAGATCTTTAAAGACCGTGTAATCTATCTTATAAATTCTGTATCACTATTTTGTTTTGCATTAGTTCAAACTAGAAATAAAGTTTGCATCATTAGAATTCCCTTCAGGAATAGTCGATCCCTTTTATGAAATTCCAAGTTTATTATTATATATGGAGCAATTTTGAGTTTGTGTTTGTCTTATTGGATATATAAATGGCTTGAGTATAATTTTACTTGCACTTGATGATAGCAATAGGAGTCTTCCACACCATTGGTATTAATGGAACATACAAAGATAATTTGGTCAATATGTTGTAAGTACATGGTTTGATTTACAAAGAAAATTATCTATGCAGTTAAATTGAAATAGAAACCTTGAACTGAGGAAAATAAAAGTGCTATCAAAATAGAGTGAGAACAAGTCGAGGTAGAATCTTCAAGTCATAAGAATGCTTCATATACAAATGGAATCTGGTAATTGAGATCGTTAAACTTGGAATTCCTACATGAAGTGGAATGTATGGCTAGCTCCTTTGCATAGAACTTAAACAAAAGTGTGAGCATATAAACAAAAGAGAAGAAAAGAAAGAAGAAAACGAGCGAATATGCAAAGAGAAAATAGGCATACACCACTATATTGTAGTATGACAAAGAGACACTTCTGAGATTTTGAATCCCAAGTGAATATGTTAATCCTAAAACACTTGGGACTACCTCGATAACTCATTCGATTGAACTGAATACTTTTACATTATGTTGAGATTCATATTTCGTGAACTATTGATCACTAAGGTGTGGAAGCCTGCTAATACTATTCAGATGGTTCGAGTAAGGTACTATTCATGAACTTATTCCTATGTATCGTATATGATAAACACATGCTAAAACCGCATCATTTATTTTATCGACTCAGTTTTTATGAATATGAGGACCACATCCATTAAGCTAAACTTGCTCGGGATGAGAAAGAGTCTAAGCTTGGGGAAGTTGATGAGTGCATATTTACATCATGTTTTATATTGTTATTTTGCACTGTAGATGTAGGATCTTGGTATTTTACGGTGCTCCCGCGCACATTTTATGTATGTTTTCATCAAGATCAGGACAGATGATGGATACAATGGAGACAATTCTTGAAGTAGTTGTACTGAGGAGAAAAGGAGTCAAAAACAATATAAATCTCTTATTTGGGAAATATTAATAATACTAGAAGAAAACCCGGAGCAATCAAGAGAGACAGACGGTTTATCGACTAACTATACGGCGGGAATAAATTTTCCGGCCATATAGTTCTTGCCGTATAGTTGGCGCCGCCACCGCCTCCTCAAATAGTTTCACCCCGTGCAACTGGATCACAGATACGACATACAAAACAACCAGAAATTATGAAAACCTCACCTCCGGAAGGAATCTGGAGGGGGAACTTTCCCAAGGGATCCATCTTCGCCCTACATAGATCTGGGAGGCATAGGCATCGATCTCCATCTTCATCAACCGCTGCACGATCACCATCTCCATCCATCCCATCTCATCGATCTAGATCTTGTTGTAATTTCCGTACTTGTTGTGGACTTATACAAGTACTATTCATCTATGATTGTTTCCATTACCAATGCCATGATGTTGATTGCCTCCATGTCTGAGTAGATCTCTAGTTCTTGGGGAGATGGAGAAACCCTAGCATATGATTGAGATGAGATAGAGATTATTATGTTATACATCATTATGTGTATGTGTTAATTGTCTTCACTTGATGTTAGGAGTTGTGCACCTCCTTAATATTTGCCTCCTACGAGGACTGGATGAAGGGGATTACTTGTTGGTAGACGGAGGGATGATAGCACTTACTGTGACTATAAAGCTGTTGTCATTCTTTACGTACTAACTTGGGGAATCAAGGAGAATTCATTAAGTCATGTACATGCCATGGGAGAAATCCCTTAATAGCGGGATAATACAATTGATGTTGTTTATTCGTTGGCTGTGGTTATGAAGGATGATGTGAGAAGCGGTTGCTGCCTATTTGTCCATATATAGAGCTCCTTCCCCATATATACATATCATGAGAATATCCGTTATAATAATCTTGATTGCTTAGTCTAAATTGCAAGCGGTGTATCCACCACTCCCTGAGAACGCATTTTCCCCTATTGTAGTTCTAAGTTCTTTTACACACGCAATTCTTACTTTCTGCATTAAGTTTTACTTTACTCTAAATTGCCTTGTCCAACCAAAAACCACAAAACAACTCTACTATTCTTGCATGTTCAATTTATTTCTTAAGTACTTTGTTTAGTTTTAGTTAAAAGCATTTTAGTCTTTTGCCTACTGCTCCCTGTGTGATTGCTATCTTTATTTCAAAACTAGCTACAAACGATCTATGCACTTGCCGTCATCATTCATAAAGCACGACTTGTCGCAAAGGGGTTTCGATAAATTCAAGGAGTTGATTACGATGAGACTTTTTCTCACGTCGTGATGCTTAAGTCTGTTCGGATTCTTCGAGCAATATCTGCATATTACGATTATGAAATATGGCAGATGAATGTCAAAATAGCATTCCTGAATGGGAAGCTAACCGAGGATGTGTACATGGTATGACCCGAGGGTTTTGTCGATCCTAAAGCTGCTGGAAAAGTGTGCAAACTTCAGAGATCCATCTATGGACTAAAGCAAGCATCACTGAGTTGGAATCTTTGTTTTGATGAAGTGGTAAAGAGTTTAGGCTTCATCAAGAATGGACAAGAATCTTGTGTATACACGAAGGAAATTGGGACTCGATAGCGTTTCTAATACTGTATGTGGATGACATATTGTTGATTGGAAACAATAAAACATTTCTTAACACTATAAAGGAATCGTTTAAGAAAAGTTTTTTAATGGAAGATTTGGGTGAAGCAGCTTACATATTGGGCATAAGGATCTATAGAGATAGATCACAGCGCCTGATAGGGCTTACTCAAGATACATATCTAGGCAAAGTTTTGAAGAGATTCAAAATGGAAGAATCCAAGAAGGGATTACTTCCAATGGTACATGGCAAACCACTAAGCAAGAAGCAATGTCCTATGACAGATGCTGAGTGGACATGAGTGAAGTTCCATATGCGTCAGAAATTGGTTCAATCATGTATGCCATGATATGTACAAGACCAGATCCAGGTGTGAATCACTAGATAGCAGTAAAGAATATACTTAGATACTTGAGAAGGACTAACATGTTTATCCTATATGGAGGTGACAAAGAGCTCATTGCAAGGGGTTACACCGATGCAATTGTTGTCACTGATCCTGGTGATTTTAGATCTTAGTCCGGTTATGTGTTCACTTTGAATGAGGGAGCGGTGATCTAGAAAAGTTCTAAGCAAGATACAGTTGCAGATTCTACAACAGAGGCGGAGTACATAGCAGCGTCAGATGCTACAAAGGAGGGTGTCTAGATGAAGAACTTCATCTCAGAGCTTGGTATGGTTCCAAGTGCGCTAGAGCCAATGGAGATTCATTGTGACAACAATGGTGCCATCGCTCAAGCAAAGGAACCAATGTCACACTAGAAGAACAAACATGTACAAAGCCCATTTCATCTCATACGCAAGTTCGTGCATGATGATGACATCAAGATGTGCAAAATTCATACAGATCTGAATGTGGCAGATCCGTTGAAAAAGTGACTCACGCTTGCAAAGCATGAACAACATCGGGATGTCATAGGTGTTAGAATGCTAAATGTAAACTAGATTATTGACTCTAGTGCAAGTGGGAGACTGATGGAAATATGCCCTAGAGGCAATAATAAATGTGTTATTATTCATATTTTTGTTTCAAAATTAAGTTTATCGTTCTATGATACAATTGTATTAGTTCCGAATAATGCGTATTTGGAGGAAAACCCTAATACATGTGTGGGATGATAAACACCATATAAAGATATACCTAGGCATGCCTCTATGACTATTATGTATGTCAATGATAGTTTCGGTTTTCTAACTATGGGCAAAGTAACAATATGATTGTGATGTTGCCAATGACATATGTGATCAGAGTTGTTGGAGAACAACGACGATGGATAGACCCAAACATGAGATACCGTGAAACACTTCATCAATATAGTTATCTGTTTAATCTCATATGACATTGTATTGCCTTTACTAGAAATCGTTGGACCACGAGACACATGTGAACTTGAGAACAATATTGACATGGAAAGATTCTCCAAATCTTTCTCTTAATGGAGTAGTTATAAATTTGATGCTTATTTGTACCAGATGGTTCGCCGATCATTCACATAGTGTGCTTGTGGGAATTGATACTCCTGATGATGGAGAGATACACTCTAGGCCGCTCATGTACTATGATGTTCATCATCGTCTGGCCGGACACATGATCAAGTTGTTGAACACAGGAACATCGATAATATGGTATGAGTAAAGAGTGCATGCTAGGTAACAAGAATAACCTAGTGTTTCATCTCGGGCAATGTAATGTATCAAAGAATCAATACGATATGTATTAGGCAAAATACTATGATTCACACGATAAAGAACTTTGTGTTATTTGCGGGGGTTACTACTTGTATCAAGACACTGATAGTAATCATTGTCAACAAAATGAGTTCCACTTAAGATGTTCACGGCATTTTGAATGTGAGTGCGAATGAGATAGTTGGATGAAGTAATTCTGAAAGGATGTTTCAGAGCGTCTCGGAATATTCCAGAGAAGTCTAGGATATCACCAACAGTGGATGAATGGTTGCGAACATTAAAAGATCATGCTAGGAATATTTTAGGAAGGTTTCACATTAATCTAGAGGTGTCTAAAAGTTAATTCAGAAAGCTTCAGAATAAATATTTATATCAATAATAAATGAGAAATTATTATTTATGAATATCCTAGTGGGTCGCATGGGCCCACTGGGCCCACACGCGTGCGGGGGAGGGGGAGGAAACCCTGGCCGAATCGGCCATGGCCCTCCCCTAGGCCGAGCAAGGAGAGGAGGCCGAGCGGGCTGAGGAGTCCTCCCTGGTCTCAAACTTCCCCCCAAGTTGGATTTGAGGAGGACTCTGTATTTTATGCGGACTCTGTATTGGATACATACTTCCTATCTCTATCTCATATTGGTGGAAAGAAAGGAAAATGAGGAGTCCTTGTAGGATACGACTCCTAGTCCTACTCTCCTCCGTGGAGGAAGGAATCCACCTATATATTGAGGGGAGAGGGCCAAGGGCAAGAGACACTAATCCATGTCCTAGCCCAATCCACCCCAGCGCCGCCGCCTCAGCCCGATCTTCTTCCTCTTCCTCATGTCGTCGTCTTCATCACGTGGAGGAGATCTTCATCAATGCCCGCAGTAGCTCCTTCTTCTACCCCGTCTAGATCTAATCTTGACAGACGATGGAGTGCTACTGGATCTTCATCGACATGTTGAAGCTTCGTCCGCGAGTTATTGATCTCGCCTCGACACGGGGTCATCCTCGTTGTACGTGTGGATACTGATGGAGGTGCGACACTTGGATCACTAGTTCTTCAGAGACGACCGTGGGATAATACATCTCCTCGCGACTCGCTAAGGCCTGTTGTGGGGATCGACGCACGATCAACCTCGTCATCAACAAACTTCCGCTAGTTCGATCTATGAGGGTATGTTCCGTTACCTCACCCTTCCATTGGAGCTTGGTTATACGCTAGAATGTTTTTGTTTTGCATAGTGCGTTCCCCAACAATCACTACTAGAAAAGTTGGCTTTTATAACGGACGATTTTCGTGGTTGAAGGCCCGTTTTCGTGGCTAAAAATTCTTCTACGATGGATGACCTTCATGGTAAAAGCCCCGTCACAAAAGAATCTACCACAGTTTTTTTCCTGACCATGGCGGATCGCACCCTTTAGCCACAAAAACTTGTTCCATCGTAGATCTGTTCGCCAGCCGTGTTGACTGCTGACATCATGCAAAAAAACACGTGGCACCCGCTGTTAACATCTGGTTGCCGCCGTTAACGGTCACAGAAACCGTGGCAGAAGCCTGGCGCATACAAGGCCTGCTAATTGTTAATTGGGCTGGCCCACGAGGAGAGCCCAATCAGATTATGGCCCTTTACTCTTTCGCCATGTACTATTTGATGTGGCCCATTAATGAATTCATACCAGGCCTGTATGATTTCAGGCCCATTACTGTTTCGTACTAAAGAAGACCCACTTTGGTAGAATAATATGCGACCCATTAGGGGCCTGCGCTAGTAGGTCAGGCATTTTAAGGCCCGCAGGCGGCCCGTTACTGTTCCTACAGCCCGTGGGGTCCGCTTCTGTTCTACCCATTTACTGTTATGGCCTTTTACATTTCTGGGTTGCCAGTGTTAGGATCCTTTACTATTCTGGCCTTTCACTATTCTGGACATTCACTGTTTAGGCCTTTTGCTCTTGTGGCCTTCTACTGTTCCGGCCATTTACTGTTTAGGCCTTTTTACTCTTCTGTCCGTTTTGCTCTGCTCGCCCTCTACCGTGTGGGCTTTTTACTGTTCAGGTCTTTTACTATTTCAGGTCTTTTACTGTTCAGGTATATTAATCTTCGGGCCTATTACTGTTCGGGCCTTTTACTGTTGTGGCATGTTGTTGTTCAACCATGTACGTTTTCAGGGCCTTGGCCGCTTATGAGGCCCACCAATATTCCGACCTACCACTTACGGCATTTTACTGTTTATTGGGCCCATCTGCTAGCCAGCATATTTGCATATTCTATAACTATGGCGCAATTCTGGTTTTAATCAGTCCTTTCGGCCCGCTAATGGCCATGCTAGGATCACCCTATTACATAAACAGATATTTTTTGAAATTTATTACAGACCAGTATTTCAACAAAAACAAGATGAAGCATTACATAGACATCGCCAGACATGGGTTGGAACAAGGTTTCTGCTACGGAGCTTACATCCCCATACAAGTAACAACTAACATACCATGACAGTTGCAGAAGAGATTATCAAGTCGACGGTCCATCAAATCTTGTCGATCTTTCAGTTCCTGTAACTGTTCACATGTAATCGTGATTATTCCATCTATTTCCTCTATTTCTTGTTCAATTAAATCAATTGTTTGGAGTGCAGATGTAACACCTCTTTTTGTTGGAAAAACTAAAACCATGGGCCGATGCAAGGAATAATCACTATCACTGCGGTTTTGTGAAATGACCTCAATACTTAACATAGGATTTCTCCCTTCTGCCCCCATAGCTTCATGTGCAGCCTGAAATAAATAAAACAAGTCAGCACAACATACCAGCTAACTGGCGGCCATCTTATATGTAAAATAATTCTAATTCATCATTACCAGGAACAATCTATGATGTGCCTCGTACATCTCTTTCCGGAATAATAGGAAATGTCGATGTCCTAGTGACGAGGGTTTAACTCATCGATGCCCATTGTTTTGGACTTGGGTTTTGGAGAAGGAGGGAGCGCTGGAAGCATATATCGGCTAGCAAACAAGCACACAGGGGACTCGAAGATTTACCCAAGTTCAGGCCTCATAGAGGTCCCTACTCCTGCTTGTCTGCTCGTGGAATTATCAAAGGAATCGAGGATTACAATGGTGCGCAGATGCAATCTGGCAAGGGTTGTGGAAACTAGGGTTGCGTGTGTCCTCCTTGCCACCCCTCCTAGCCTTTATATAGATAGGCTAGGTCTCGGGTAACAGGTTGAGTCGGTTACAGGTTAGGGTTTCCCTTTAAACTTTCTATCTTTAGCTTCTTCTTGTTCCGCAAGCGATCGAGAGTCCATAGGTTACCCGAGTTATCTATTTGGGCCATGGCGACACCATGGGCTTCCACTGTATTCAGGCCGTATATACCAAGCTCGAGTACCTGTAGGGTATACCCATGTCAGTAGCCCCCGAGTGTCCAGTGGAATCGCAGATTCGACTAGGGACTTTATGAATCCTTTCGAGTGCATGACTGAGTATGTTTTTCGACTGCTCTGTTTGTGTCATAGGGATTGTTGATGTGTGTGCCTGATTTAACTGATGTATCGGTATCAGTTAACTACATTAGGGTAAAACAACGCAATCTACTCGAACTCGAGTCCCCGGACTCGAATCCGGAAAAGCGCTGGTGTAATTCGACTCAAGCCGCGAAGGTCTTACAGGAGTCGAATTCCAGTATATGGGTGTGAGCACTTGACGCGTCCGTCAGGGCATGTTCATCGTACCTGTAGGCATGGATATATTTCTGGTACTGTGCAGCAAATGCGTTGCCAGGCCTTATTTAGGTCTTACCTTCACACTGCAAGCGCGACATCCAAATTTTGTCATCGTGGAGATGATTCGGGTGACCCAGGAGACGCAGTCTCTCTATAGGGAAAAATCATGAGGCGGTGTCGCCATAAACTTCGAGTGTGGATGTTATCAACACACAGTACGATGTACAAATAATCATAGAGTGCGCGACCAGTGCTCCCTATGGGAGTATCCCCTGAGTGCTTGGTTGAGTCAAAGACTCAGGCAGGGAGTAAAGAACTTTTGTGACTACTATCGTCTTTTGTTTGCTTGTTTCAGTTGAATTTATTTCCAGTGCTCCCTATGGGAGTAACCCATGTCCATAGTCGAATCGCGGATTCGAGTGGTTAGGTTTGTTTTGGTTGTCCATGTTCCTGCAGAAAAAAAAAGAAATAATCATAGGGTGCGCGACCAGCGCTCCCTATGGGAGTAGCCCTCGAGTACTTGGTGAAGGCAATATGCCCGAGAGGCAATAATAAAGTGGTTATTATCTTATTCCATGTTTATGATAAATGTTTATTTTACATGCTAGAATTGTATTGATTCGGAAACATCAATACATGTGTGTTTAATAAACAAAAAGGGTTCCTAGTCATGCCTCTCTTATAGACTAGCTTGTTGATTAACAAGATGATCAAGGTTTCCTGATCATGGACATTGGATGTTGTTAATAACAAGGTCACACCATTGGTGGAATGATGTGATGAACATTCATCCGAAGTATAGCATTACGATCAAGTCATTATGTTTATATTCATATAACATCATACGAAGTAATCTTTATCCTTAGACTATGAGATCATGTTAATTGCTAACACCGGAAGAGTACCTTGATAACATCAAACGTCACACCGTAACAGGGTGACTATAAAGGTGGGTTCAGTGCTACGAAGGTGTTATGTTGAGGCTCATGGATCAAGAGTGGTATTTGTCCATCCCGATGACAGATAGATATACTCTGGGCCCTCTCGGTGATATCACATTGAAATAGCTTGCAAGCAAGTGATGTGATCACTAGAATGTTATATCACGGGAACAAGAAAAGAGTGCATGTCGGTAACGAGATCAAACTAGGTATGGAGATACCGATGATCGAATCTCGGACATGTAATATATCGTGGGACAAAGGGATTTAGTTACTAGCGTTAAAGGTTCTCACGATCACAGAAGTCATCGTTGAATGTGTAGGAGTCAGTATGGATCTCTAGGTCTCGCTTCTGATTATTGATCTAAGAGGGGTCTCGATCATGTATGCATTATTCGCGAACCATAGGGTGACACACTTAAGGGATACCGACACCATTCAAATAAAGATTTAAGAAAGCGCTGGAATTATTTCAATAGACACCAAAACTATTTCGGGTGAAATTGCTGAAATTGGTTCTGCATGTAATATTGAAATGTTGCAGGGGCTTTTATGTGAATGTTTGTTAATTAAAGTAATTAACAAAATTCTGAATAAAATTAATAAAATAGTTTTATTAAATGAGAGAGCATTAAATTTGGAGAAATTTAATGCATTTAAAGTGGAGACTTTAAAAGAGAACGTGAAGGGGCAAATTTATGTGGAGGGAGTTACCACCACATGAATGGAGGAGGTGAAGGGTCACCTCCTCCATGCGCCGACCATGAAGGAGACACCCCCCTCCTCCTATAAAAGGCCACCCCTCCTCACTTCTCACACACACCTCCTTGTGAAGGATCTCTCTCCCCCTCTAGTATTATTTCCCCATGGTCTCGGATTAGCGAGATACATGTTCCCGGTGGCTTTATCTGGAACGGAGTTGCTGCTTCCGCTGATTTGCTGGAGCGAGGGACGGAGGTTGTCGGGGTACCGGACGTGTGTGCGATCACGGATGCACCGCTGCTTTGCGGTGCTAGACTTGGTGCTGCTAGAGCTGGATCTGATGGACGTGCTGGAGCCGGACCTGCTGGACTTCCTCACGATCTTGAGATCGGCAAGTGTACGACTACATCAACCACGAGTTCCTACTTGTTAACAAAGTTCTTTGTCTATGAGGGTAAGTTCTCGTTGGATGTATGTCCACATGTTGCTTTGTACCTAGTAGATAGATCTTGGCGTGTAGTTCAAACCGGAGGAAATTTTTTGTTTTCTATGTTGCGGACCCAACAGTGGTATCAGAGCCAGTTTTATGCGTAGGTGCTTAGCACAGGTAGTACACATATGTTGATATGTGGGCGATGATGATCATGTTATTGCATCTTCTATGTATTTTGGATATTGGTGTCATAGTGAGATGAAGCAGCCCGGACCAACCTTACATGTCATCGTACATGAGACCGGTTCCACGACTGGCATGCAACTTGTTTTGCATAAGTGGCTGGCGGGTGTCTGTCTCTCCTACTATAGTCAATATCTGATTTACAACGAGTTGCTAATAATTTGGTTATCCTCGTTGTGGTTCATGTTCGTAGGTAAGAACGGTTCTATCTCCGAAAGCCCTAAGCCACGTAAAACTTGCAATTGATAAATTAGAGGCGTCTAGTTTAGATCATTGCTGGGCTAGTGTATTGATATGGTATTGTTGTAAGTAGATGTATGATAGATACTCTTACAACACACTCAACGTGTAAGTTCCATAGACCTTGGCCTTACACACAAAGGAATGATAGAGATCATACCACGATGCAAATGATAGAGATCAAATGCATGGACCATATCATCTCACTTTACACATTAGATGTTAGCATCTTATACTGCTAGTTTGGCGCTTTCTATAGCATTGTAAGATGATCCCTCATTTAGATATCAAGATAAAAATGTGTTCTTCCTTAAGTATGCACCGTTTTGTGGATCGTGTTTCGAGACATCACGTGATGATCGAGTGTACTCGACTCTACGCTTTCATACAAACGGGTGTAAGACAGTTTTACACACGCGAGTACTAAGGTTCTTACTTGGCGAGCCTAGCATTTACAGACATGGCCTCGGAACACGGACCGAAAGGTTAAGCATGAGTCATATAGTTGATATGATGCCCATATAGATGCTCGCCTTTGAAGCTACGTCAACTCACGTGATGATCAGACTTGGTGTAGTGGATTTGGTTCATGTAATCACCAAAAAGGCACGAGGGATGTCGTTTTTGAGTGGGAGTTCATTTCTAATTTGGATTAGTCGAACCAAATTTGTCATAAATTAAATCAAAGTGAATTTGCATAGTTTGTTGTAGTCATTGGCATTCGTTTTCTACCTTATGCTTAGTTTTTATTTGAGATAATAGAACTATAGAATTCTGGATATTTACTTTAGGAACTGGTATCGTATTGTTTTGAATGTCAATTTAATGTTTATAAGTCCTATTGCAAACTTTTAGCAAACTCTATTTACTCCATGAAGTTTAATAAGTAGTATTAAAACAAGAGTAAGTATTCCAATGTTAGTATCTAAAGTATCATGTTTGCCTCCATGATTATTGATATTCAAAAGGTTCTTTTAATATCAAGATTATATTGGAGCTAGAAATTGTTTCAGAAACCATCATGTGTGAAAGATATTGTGATATCTGAAACAATGTTTTTGGTTGCATTATGATAGAGTATAATTTAGCAAAATACATGTTCTCATATTGTATGAGAATTTGTGAAGGATGTAGATGCTAGGCATCCGAATCTACCAAAAAGGTTTTGGGAACTGATATTATACTCGTGATTCTTCCTTATAAGCTATAGTAGCTTGATCATGAAAGTTGTCATGATAAGGATGAATAGAAGATGTAAGTAAAATGTTTACTACACTAATAGATTACTAAATAATGGATTTTTGAAAGAACACCAAACATTTGATGATGGTGATCCACTTCAAAGTGCAAGTCCAAAGGTATTAGTAGTTGACTATATATGCTTTGTACCATGTGTCATGTTGATGACACCACTATTGATGCTGATAGATTCTTTTAAAAGAAAAAGGAATTTCTGAAAGAGAATCTATAAAATATTTGGCAGAAAATAAAAGGTTGGAGATGTCCAACTTGGGTATATAGAAGATATACATGTTATGGCTATATTCCTTGCTTGTTAAACAATGTGGTTATGCGGTATTGGATACCGAATTGGTTGGTATGAAGTGTCACACAGGACAACGCAATTCATGAACTACAGTGGCCTAAGTAACCAACAAGAGAATGAGTGATGATGTTCAGCGAAAACAAATAAAGTGTTATTGTGTTTTTCGTTGTCATCAAACCAAGCCTTCAAGATTTGTTTAAATAATTGTTATTTTGTTCTGGTATTATGAGAACAATGGCTGTTCAAATAATTACCGTATTCCATAAAGGATGGATGAACTTTTACAAGTCTAGTTGGAGAAATCACATCCATAAACACTATTGCTAAAATGTCGCAAGAAAAATGATTGAAAGATCACTTATGAAGTGACATCACTGTTTGAATTATATTTGAAAGAAAACATGAAGAAACGCCATGTTGATGGAATTTTGGAGTCATTGATTTTGATCAATTGACGCATGTGAGACTTTCCTCGAGATAATTGAAACTCCGTTCATAGGCCAAAGAGGAACAGATGACTAGCTTATTTGAAATTGTGCATGCTGATGTGCATAAGTCCATTATGTGTAGCCATATGCGATGGATCTTTTTGCTTCATATGCTTTCTTCAAGAATTTGAGTGAATATATCTGTATATTTACTTAATAAGGAAGAAGTATGAAACATTTGAAAGTTGTTCAAAGACTTTCAAGATGAAGTGAAAAATCATTGTAACAAGAAAATAAAGAGTTTATGATTCGATCATAAAGGAAGATATTTGAGTTACATGTTTAGCAAAAACACCTAAGACTTGAGGAATTGTTCCATGATTTGTGTTCCCCGATAAACCATAGGAGTATGGCATATTCGAGAGATGAAATCAAACCATGTTTGACATGGTAAGATCAAAGGTGTCATTTATAAAACTGCCATTATGTTTTAAGGATTGAAGCTTTAGAGACTACCGCTTTGACACTAAAAAGAGCACCATCGTGATCCGCTGAAATGACACCATATGAGTTATGGTTTGGGATAAAACCCGAATTGTCTTTTCTTAAATTTTGGTATGCTATGCATAAGTAAAATGTTTACAACCAAAGTCAGATAAGCACGTCTTTGTAGGTTATCCCAAAGAATTTGTTGGGAATTTCTCCATAACACCAAGGACAAAAGAGTTTGTCGCTTGGAACGTCAAGTTTCTTGAGAAGGAACTTTTCATGAAAAGTTAAGTGGGAGGACAATAGAACTTTGATAAGGTTGTTGAACCTTAGCTATATGTGCTAAGTAGCGCAGCGCCAGAAAGTGTCCCGGTGGCGTCCACAATGCTCATGGCTCTCGTGATTACAAAAGGTGTGATCTCGGAGATTAGAGTTCCTATAGAACCGTGTGGGTCGGTAAGAATCAAATAGTAAGATTTGATAAGCAAGTCGTTATTGTTTTGACAATGATGAACCGACTACATGCAAAGAAGCGATGATGGGCCCTGACTCCATAAAATGACTAGAAGTCATAGAATCCATGATAGTATCCATACACGAGAAATAAAGTTTCTGAACTTGGAAGACCCTCCCGAAAGGCGTGAAGCCTATCGGTCGTGTTTGGATCTATAAAGAAATAGACATGGATGTTTGACATCTATGAAATAGTCGACATGTCGGAAAGAAGTTTACGGCAATGTTCAAGGAGTTGACTATGACAAGATATGATCTTTCATAGCGATATATAGTCTTAGCGGATTAATGTAGCAACCACTACATATAATTTGGTATATGGTAGTTGAATAAACAAAACAAGGTTCTTCTAATAGAACGGTAACCTAGGACGTGTACATGACATGGTCCGAAGGGTTTTGTTAATTCAAAGGGTGCTAAAAGGGCATGTAAACATCAATAGTTGAAGTAAGCATAGCGGAGTTGGAATCTTCACCATGATGAAACTGTTAAAAGAGTTTAAATTCATCGGAGATGATGAAGATGCTTGCATTTGCAAGAAATTAAGTGGGAGCGTTGAGACATATTTCTAATACATTATGTAGAGGACATATTGTTGATTGGAAATGATGTATCTTGAATTGACACAAGTTAAGGATTTCATTAAAATAAGATTTCGATGAAAGACTTGGGCAAACCCAGAATATTAGGCATCAATATCTATATGGATAGATTAAGGCGCTAATATGGTTGTGCCAGACATACATATATAAGATATTGAAAGGGTTCAATATGAGATATTGAAAGGGTTCAATATGGAAACAACAAGAAAGGTTCTTGCTACATGGAAAGAATTGTATTCAGATTCAAGTGTTTCAACACTTGGTGAGTAAAATCACATGAAGATTCTGATCGATTATACCATGATATGTATATATCCAGAATGTCCTATGCTCTAAATGTTATGAGCATATACCAGAATGATTCATAAGATGATCATTGGACAATAGTAAAGATATTCTTATGAGCTTTGGAAGAACTAAGAATATATCATGTATAAGTGATAAATAGTTAAAGGTAGTTCATTGTAAAGTGTTACATTGATACTAGTTTTGTCACAAGATACAAATTAAATTTATCTCAATTTAGACTATGGGTGGCACAATATAATGGAAAGGATGTTCCATGATGGATTTGGATGAGTTCCAAAGTTGAGATATTGTGACGGATACTACAACAAAAGGCTAAGTATGTAACTGCTATAGTAGAAGCAAAGAAGGGCATTTATGTTAAGTAGTTTGTTATCAAACTAGTTGTGGTTCAAAGTGGGCTAATACTATGAAGATATATTGTGTGACAATAATATCAACATATTTTGAGCTGAACGAACTAAAGGTCTCACCAGAGGACCAAATTTATACAATGCCATCTCATTTGAGAATGAGTGATGCGTAGAGACGCAAAGACATGCAAATACACACGGATCTGAAACTGTCACATCCGGAGATTATGTTAACCACTAGCAATAGCATATATGCAACACCAGAAAGCCATAGGTGTTCAATGTGCAAAGTTTTTCAAACTAGATTATTGACTCTAGTGAAAGTGGGAGACTGAAGGGAATATGCCTGAGAGGCAATAATAAAGTGGTTGTTATCTTATTCCATGTTTATGATAAATGTTTATTTTACATGCTAGAATTGTATTGATTCAGAAACATCAATACATGTGTGTTTAATAAACAAAAAGGGTTCCTAGTCATGCCTCTCTTATATAGTAGCTTGTTGATTAACAAGATGATCAAGGTTTCCTGATCATGGACATTGGATGTTGTTAATAACAAGGTCACACCATTGGTGGAATGATGTGATGAACATTCATCCGAAGTATAGCATTACGATCAAGTCATTATGTTTATATTGCTATAACATCAAACGAAGTAATCTTTATCCTTAGACCATGAGATCATGTTAATTGCTAACACCGGAAGGGTATCTTGATAACATCAAACGTCACACCGTAACAGGGTGACTATAAAGGTGGGTTCAGTGCTACGAAGGTGTTATGTTGAGGCTCATGGATCAAGAGTGGGATTTGTCCATCCCGATGACGGATAGATATACTCTGGGCCCTCTCGGTGATATCACATTGAAATAGCTTGCAAGCAAGTGATGTGATCACTAGAATGTTATATCACGGGAACGAGAAAAGAGTGCATGTCGGTAACGAGATCAAACTAGGTATGGAGATACCGATGATCGAATCTCAGACATGTAATATATCGCGGGACAAAGGGATTTAGTTACTAGCGTTAAAGGTTCTCACGATCACAGAAGTCATCGTTGAATGTGTAGGAGTCAGTATGGATCTCTAGGTCCCGCTTCTGATTATTGATCTGAGAGGGGTCTCGATCATGTCTGCATTATTCGCGAACCGTAGGGTGACACACTTAAGGGATACCGACACCATTTGGAGCAAATATGTTTCAGATAAAGATTTAAGAAAGCGCTGGAATTATTTCAATAGACACCGAAACTGTTTCGGGTGAAATTGCTGAAATTGGTTCTGCATGTAATATTGAAATGTTGCAGGGGGTTTTATGTGAATGTTTGTTAATTAAAGTAATTAACAAAATTCTGAATAAAATTAATAAAAGAGTATTATTAAATGAGAGAGCATTAAATTTGGAGAAATTTAATGCATTTAAAGTGGAGACTTTAAAAGAGAATGTGAAGGGGCAAATTTATGTGGAGGGAGTTACCACCACATGAATGGAGGAGGTTCACCTCCTCCATGCGCCGGCCATGAAGGAGGGGCACCCCCCTCCTCCTATAAAAGGCCACCCCCTCCTCACTTCTCACACACACCTCCTTGTGAAGGATCTCTCTCCCCCTCTAGTATTATTTCCCCATGGTCTCGGATTAGCGAGATACATGTTCCCGGTGGCTTTATCTAGAAAGGAGTTGCTGCTTCCGCTACTTTGCTGGAGTGAGGGACGGAGGTTGTCGGGGTACCGGACGTGTGTGCGATCACGGATGCACCGCTGCGTTGCGGTGCTGGACTTGGTGCTCCTGGAGCTGGATCTGATGGACGTGCTGGAGCTGGACCTGATGGACTTCCTCACGATCTTGAGATCGGCAAGTGTACGACTACATCAACCACGAGTTCCTACTCGTTAACAAAGCTCGTTGTCTACGAGGGTAAGTTCTCGTTGGATGTATGTCGACCCGTTGCTTTGTACCTAGTAGATAGATCTTGGCGTGTAGTTCACACCGTAGGAATTTTTTTGTTTTCTATGCTGCGGACCCAACACTTGGTGGAGTCGAAGACTTGAGCAAGGACTAAAGTTTCAAAGCTACTCAATTTTGGATGACATCAGTGCTGACGATGTGATGAGCTCAGTTGCCCGCTTGAGCGGGTTTGACGGGACGTGACGAGCGGTGGGTCCCATTTTCTGATTCTAACTTGACCGTGTGTGCGTAATCTTTGTTTTAACTGTGTCTCCTCGATTTCCACGCGTAATGGGGGTAGTGGGGGATGGTTCACGCTTCGGCTCCTCCACATGTCGATCACGATGAACGCCACGCGTCTGATAGGGTTTTTCCTGGCCGTTAGATTGCATCTTTCAGGGGGTTAAGTAGCAATGCTGCGATGGTAATTTTTCACATCTGCTTCTTTTCTCTACCTTTGCCTCCGTAGCCATTGCTGCTGCTCCTCTGCTTCTTTGTGTTCCTCTTTCTCGCAGCGCTGGACCAGCTCCATGTATTCCCCAGTTACTTTCTCCGGTCACACCGCCACCGTAAGATGGGAAAGAAGAAAGGACGTGCCGCTGCTAACTCCGCCGCTGCCACTGTTGCTGCCAAGAAGAAGGGCGGCTCCGCCGCTCTAGGCACTAGCACCGCCGCCGGGAAAAAGAAGGGTACGGGCACTCGCGTCACCAATGCGTGCATCCGTGATTAAGTATTCTGAGCTCCGTCTCCTATGCCAAGATGGAGTTCTATCTTCCGCAGTCGCTGACGCGTGTGTCCACGGTAGCGAGGTAATCCCTTCTCCTTTTGCCGGTTTTCGAGTGATGTTCCTAGCGTTCATCATCCGCGGTCTCTCGTTGCCCCTGCATCCTTTCTTTAGGGGCCTTCTCTGTTTTTATGGGCTCTAGTTGCATCAGCTGTCCCCCAACTCCATCCTCCATGTAGCTTGCTACATTACTCTTTGCGAGTGCTGGCTCGGAATCGAGCCGCACTTCGGTCTCGTTAAGCGTCTCTTCAAGCTGAAGCGCCAATAGGCGTCTGGCTCCATAGTCTATGATGTAGGCGGCTGCGGTATCCACGTCTACTCCTCCGCCACATACTTCGACATCAAACTCACGGCGTCCGTCCAAGGGTGGAGGGACAAGTGGTTCTACATCCGCGACCTGAAGGCCGACGGAGACCACTTCGGACTCGCGCCCTTCGATCCTGCTACGCCGTGTAAGAGGAGGCGCTTCTGGAAGAACATAGTGATGCTCGGCGAGTCCGCGAAGACAGATGTGCTATACGAGCACGTCTGCGACCTTGAGAATCGCATGGGTAAAGAGGAGGGAGGCTACGCCCTTATTCGCACATGGCCGCGCCGTAGTGTCCAGCCCCTGCAGGCCAGAGTCCACCCTATGTTCCAGTGGGCTGGCGCAGACGATGTCACTCGTGTATCTGCCGATGGCATTTCCGCAAGTGAGGTAGATAAAAGGGTGCGACTGGTCACCAAGTACACCGCCAAGGATGTGCTCCCCAATGATCCAGACGTACCTCCATTCGATGTTGCTAACCCTCCTCCTAGGGTACAGTTGTGCTACGTAGTAGCTTTATTTGTCGACTGCTTCTTTGCTGTTTTTTCTTGACTTCATGCTAAATTGTTTTCTATATGCAGGATTGGGGGTGTCTGATGTCTACGCACTTCTATTCTTGTAGACAGTTGTTGGGCCTCCAAGTGCAGACGTTTGTAGAACAACAGCAAGTTTTCCCTTAAGTGGATCACCCAAGGTTTATCGAACTCATGGAGGAAGTGGTCAAAGGTATTCCCTCTCAAGCAATCCTGCAATCAAGATACAAGAAGTCTCTTGTGTCCCCAACACACCCAATACACTTGTCAGGTGTATAGGTGCACTAGTTCGGCAAAGAGATAGTGAAATACAAATGGTATGGATAATTATAAGTGGTAACGGTGATATAAAATAACCTGGTGGCGTGGAAAAGACTAAAGGCAAACTGAAATAAAGATGGAAGCAAGCAAACATGTAACAGATCTAGTAGCAAACGGCGTTTCAATGCTTAGAAACAAGGCCTAGGGATCATACTTTCACTAGGGAACACTCTCTCATATAAATATATCATCTTCATGATACTATGCTGAACTACTCTCCGGTTGGACACTCTAATCCATGGTAGGGCTATAACAACACACCTCAAAGTAAGCCTTTCCCATCTAGAAACCCCACACTGTTACCTTGAGTACTAGATGAGTCCAACAAACACCACAATTTCATAAAGACATCCAACTCCAAATATAACTCATAACAAGTATTTGTAATCTCTAGCCTAAGTGCCACCATGGTGTGCACACTGTCACTTTCACATACATGGGGAGAGCAGAGATCTATTAAAGCACTTGAGTATCAAGGTAGATCTATAGATTACAAGCTCATGATCACAATATGATCATGCAGAGAGAGAGAGATGAACACATAGCTACCGGTAGAACCCTTAGCCTCGAGAGAGAACTACTCCCTCCTCATCATGGGAATCAGCAATGGTGATGGAGATGGTGGTGGAGATCGATGGAGATGGCTCCGGGGGCACTTCCCCGTCTCGGCAGGGTGCCGGAACAGAGACTTTTTGTCCCCCGAATCTTCCCTTCGGTGGCGGCGGCGCTGCGGAACTTTTCGTGGCTGGAGGCTTGATTATTTAGGGTTTTGTTATCGGGAGGCTTCTTATAGGCCAAAGGGCAAGGTCGGTGGGCGGCCAGGGGCCCACGCCATGCCCTGGCGCGGCCTAGGTGGACTCGCGCCTAGGGGTGGTGTGGCCACCCTGTGCCCCCCCCTCCGGCTCTCCTTCTGGCTCCGTGAGTCTTTCGGGAAAATAGTAACTTTGGCTTTTGTCCCGTCCAATTCCGAGAATATTCATTTTCTGACTTCCTGGAACCAAAAACAGCAGAAAACATGCAACTGGCACTGTGGCATCTTGTTAATAGGTTAGTCCAAGAAATCATATGAAAAGTACTCCAAAGTGTGGACAAAACACAAGAAAGTAGATAAAACCAAGCATGGAACATCAAAAATTATAGATACATTTGCAATGTATCAACATCCCCAAGCTTAACTCATGCTCGTCCTCGAGTAGGTAAGTGATAAAAAGAAAGAATAATTTTTGAGGTGACATGCACCATCAAAGACTTGATCAAAGTATTTGTAAAACTTTCAAAGATGGGATCATAGTACTTCAATCATAACATGAAAGACAAGGTTCTAGCAATAATACAAAGAAACTATGATGCAACATGAAAAGGCACAAACAAAAGATTCATGAATAACAATGATTTGCAAGACGTTTGTTTGTTTCACATAAAGAAAACATAGCATAATAGTATTCAGCTTGTCCCTCATAGAGTAGCAAATATAAATGCATAGGACACCTTCAAAGTTCATAAGAGTGACTAGATACAAATAGTTTAAAACAAGCAATATCAAAGTTATGCATCAATCAACTAGTCTTGGGACAATGCACATAGAACTAAGAATGGCCACTATGCTCTCAAAGTAGGTGCATAAAGGTAGAAGGTGGAGACTCAATATAATGGTGGAAGAAAGGCCTTCATAGAAGGAAGTAGGGATTCAAGTCTCGTAAAGAGCTTCCAAAAATTATGATACTTAATAGCTTTCAGCTCTCATTGCCCTATCATAAGCATCTTGAAGTGATTAACGTTAAAGTGAACAAACTATGGAGTATATGTTTGACGAAGTATAAGTTAGGAATCTCATGTCCCTTGTATACGAGGGCCGCTCCTCATGCTACTCAAGTTTAGTCACCGGTAAGTTCTTGTCATCGTAAGTACATGTGTATCATAGAGAACCGCCAACGGGGTACCCCTTGCCCGATGATAAGGAAGAATCCCCATATCAAAATGACAAGGCAAGCAGACAACAAGCATCTCAGCAATCTTCTTATTTACCATGGGAATATGGTGCTTTTTTCTCTCTTTCCTGTTTTCATAATCTCCTTTTTCTCTTTTCTCTTTTCTCTTTTTTCTCAATATAGGACTCTTTTTTATAAGAAGAATGCTTCATAGACAGCTCATTATGGTTACCCTGCAGGTTTCCACCATGTCATCATGGATTAGACCAGCGGCCCAGGCGTTTCTCTAACACATATACATACCTCCATGGACTTACAAGCTCCCCTTTCATTTCACACCGACGACATCCATATACAAAAGAGCATGATATCAACTAGGTACAAGTACCAAGTGCAATGTTGAAAGCGGTCCCCATGAAAGCATGGTTCTGCTAATTCCCAACAAATAAGTGCAAGCATATACAACATAGACGACACAATGGTTCAAGTTTATTAAGGGCAAGAAAAGTAAAGTGTGCCATCAAGTTCGTGAGAGCTTTAATCACTAGTTTTATCATAACAAGTTTAATTGGGAAGGTAAACAAAAGCATGAATATACCTGGAATAGCATAAGCTAGTAGTTAGGTATGGTGGACTCTTTGGAATAACTTGGTTTATGGAGTTGGATGCATGAGTGGAACTCTTACTTTGTTGTGGAGGCTAGCAAAAGACTGGGAGCAACAAACTAAGAGAGCAATAATGGCCATAATCATGCAGAGCGATAAAACATCATTGATCAAAGCATAAAGTGATACTACAAGTTGAAAACTAAAGGATCATAAAGGCTATGGCGACTTGAGATAGTCATAACATGGTGTGAGCATGCGCCAAGTCAACCCAAATAAAGCATCAAAGGAGAATACCACTATACTATGCTTTAATATGCTAAAACAACGCATGATTCATCCAAGGCACATTAACCAATCTCAATTGTTTATAACAAGTCATGCTACAACAAAGAATACTAAGCATAAAGCCAAAACAATATCAAGCATGGCATGAGAAATCATAGGCCACAACCAAAAACGAGCTCTTTTTACCACATAAGCATGAACTTTCCTACTCTTTTCCAAACCAAACCAAACCATTTGCAAACCAATGTATGAAAGAGGGGGTCCAACCAATTTATTCAGAAAACTAAGCAAACCAAGCAAACGAAAAACCAAAACAAAAACCAAAAAGAAGACGCTCCAAGAACAACACAACTATGCATGAAACAATAAAAATGAAGCGTTTGGAAGAAACCTAGAATTTTTATTGATGAAGAAGGGGATGCCTTGGGCATCCCCAAGCTTTGACGCTTGTACTTCTTGGATATTTCTTGGTGTGACACGCGTGGCATCCCCAAGCTTGAGCTTTAGTCCATCCTTCATCTCATTACTCATTCCTTCCATACACCTGAAATTTTTCCTTCATACAAAACTTCACACAATCTTTATTAGCAACATTAGTGCACTCAAGATAAATAAGTCTTAAGGTTCAGTTCTAACACCAAATAAACTTCCATTAGAACACTAGCTACTGAAGCACTTCCCTCAAAAAGCTCAATTCCCCAAAAGAACTCAAAAAGGAACACACTAGAAGCAAATGCAGAAAATGGCAGAAATCCTTCAAAACAGACCAGCAGGTAAAGACGATTTTTTTCGAAGACCTTCTGTTGCTCAAATCAAAAAGTGTTGAACTAAAGAAAGTTAGATAACAACCTGCGGCAGAAGCACAAACAGTTACATCTCAATCCGACGTACAGAGCTCTCTCACGAATTTTTACGGTGAAGCACAAAAATCTGTTTCGGGACAGCATCTTTCCCAATCATTACTTCTCTCTCATTAGAGGTTACTCTTGGCACAAAAAGCAAATAAAAAGGATAAGGAGCGGTTATTACTGAAGTAATAACTTCCAAGACTCATCTAAAACTTTTGGGTTATCTCCCAATAAGTACTTTTCTTTAACGCCTTTAAGTTAGGCTTGATAGTTTGAGAAGATGCTCACATAGGAAATATGAATTGAAGTAAAAGAGAGCATCAAGAAGCAAATTCAAAGCACATTTAAGTCTAACCCACTTCCTATGCATAGGAATCTTGTAAAGAAACAAGTCATGAGAGCACAAAGCAACAAGCATAGGAAAGCAAAACAAGTGCAACTTCAAAATTTTCAACATAAAGAGGGGAAACTTAATATTGTTGAGACACATAAAACCATGTTTCCCTCTCTCATAATAACTTTCAGTAGAATCATGAATAAAATTAACAATATAACTATTACATAAAACAATCTTATCATGAGCCACATGCATAAAATAATTAATACTCTCCACACAAACATAGTCATTCTTATTGATTGTAGTGGGAGCAAATTCAACAAAATAGCTATCATTATTATTCTCATCACCATAATCATCAAATATAGGAGGCATATTGTAGTCATAATTAATTTCCTCCTCAATAGTAGGTGGACTGAAAATATCATATTCATCATTGCAATCATCATATATTGGAGGTTTGGTATCATCATAAGAAATAGAATAGCTATCTTCCAAAGCTGGGGAACTAAAAAGAGAATTTTCATAAAAACTAGCTTCCCCAAGCTTAGAATTTTCCATAGCATTAGCAATAATGGTGCCCAAAGAATTCATACTAACAACATTGCTATCAGCATGCAAATAAAGTTCCATAGATTATTTAATTTTCTCTTCTAACACTTCATGTCCTAACTCAAGATAAATACTATAAAGCTCTCCATTTTCTTTTTGTTTTCCATTAAGCCTAACTAGTGAAAACAAGAAACAAAAAGACAAAATTGCAGAATCTAAAGGAAATAACTTCGAGCACTCACACCGGAGGATGTGAGTACCTTTTACCTTACCTCCCCGACAACGGCGCTAGAAAATAGCTTGATGTCTACGCACTTCTATTCTTGTAGATAGTTGTTGGGCCTCCAAGTGCAGAGGTTTGTAGAACAGCAGCAAGTTTTCCCTTAAGTGGATCACCCAAGGTTTATCGAACTCAGGGAGGAAGTGGTCAAAGGTATTCCCTCTCAAGCAATCCTGCAATCAAGATACAAGAAGTCTCTTGTGTCCCCAACACACCCAATACACTTGTCAGGTGTATAGGTGCACTAGTTCGGCGAAGAGATAGTGAAATACAAGCGGTATGGCTAATTATAAGTGGTAACAGTGATATAAAATAACTTGGTGGCGTGGAAAAGACTAAAGGCAAACTGAAATAACGATGGAAGCAAGCAAACATGTAACAGATCTAGTAGCAAACGGTGTTTCAGTGCTTAGAAACAAGGCCTAGGGATCATACTTTCACTAGTGAACACTCTCTCATATAAATATATCATCTTCATGATACTACGCTAAACTTCTCTCCGGTTGGACACTCTAATCAATGGTAGGGCTATAACAGCACACCTCAAAGTAAGCCTTTCCCATCTAGAAACTCCACACTGTCACCTTGAGTACTAGATGAGTCCAACAAACACCACAATTTCATAAAGACATCCAACTCCAAATATAACTCATAACAAGTATTTGTAATCTCTAGCCTAAGTGCCACCATGGTGTGCACGCTGTCACTTTCACATACATGGGGAGAGCAAAGATCTATTAAAGCACTTGAGTAGCAAGGTAGATCTATAGATTATAAGCTCATGATCACAATATGATCATGCATAGAGAGAGAGATGAACACATAGCTACCAGTAGAAACCTTAGCCTCGAGAGAGAACTACTCCCTCCTCATCATGGGAATCAGCAACAGTGATGGAGATGGTGGTGGAGATCGATGGAGATGGCTCTGGGGGCACTTCCCCGTCCCGGCAGGGTGCCGGAACAGAGACTTTTTGTCCCCCGAATCTCCCCTTCGGTGGCTGCGGCGCTGCGGAACTTTTCGTGGCTGGAGGCTTGATTATTTAGGGTTTTGGTATCGGGAGGCTTCTTATAGACTAGAGGGCAAGGTCGGTGGGTGGCCAGGGGGCCCACACCATGCCCTGGCGGGACCTAGGTGGACCCGCGCCTAGGGGTAGTGTGGCCACCCTTTGGCCCCCCTCTGGCTCTCCTTCTGGCTCTGTGAGTCTTCCGGGAAAATAGTAACTTTGGCTTTTGTCCCGTCCAATTCCAAGAATATTCATTTTCTGACTTCCTAGAACCAAAAACAGCAGAAAACAGGCAACTGGCACTATGGCATCTTTTTAATAGCTTAGTCCAAGAAATCATATGAAAAGTAATCCAAAGTGTGGACAAAACACAAGAAAGTAGATAAAACCAAGCATGGAACATCAAAAATTATAGATACATTTGCAATGTATCAGTGTCGCCCTGTATGCCCCCTCTTCCTGAGGGGGTTATCCCTCATGAAGCCCTGGAAGAGGACGAGTCGGAGTCGACCGTCCCATCTGATGTGGAGGAGGAAGCCCCCGAGTCGAGTGGTCCAGACACTCGCAAGCGTTCGCATAGCAAGAATTCGGATGCATCGTTTCCTTCGACTCCGGAAGGTGCAGCTATTGGTGCAGAGTCGCCGATACCTGCCGTTCCTGTGAGTGCCGTAGCACCATATTCTCGCAAGAAGATGCGACTGCCAAAGGAGTCGTCGTCAGAGTCGAGGGATCAAACCTTCGATTTTGAGATGTTTGATTGGTAAGTGCACAAGTCTTCCTTCTGGTTATTCTTTGACGTTGCCTTTTCTTGATGTTGGTTTTGCTTTGCAGTCAGCCAGTGTCGTCATCTTCTGGCGACATACAATTTTTGAAGGAATCTGGAGTCACAACCTCCAGAGCCAAGAAAATGGCTGAGTGCGCCCCTTCTCCTCCATTGGCGGCCCACTCCGGCCATAATTCGTCAAGTTCTCCACACAATGTGGAGCACCAGATGGTTATCTAGACGTCTGCGCATCTATCGACTTCGGAATCATTAGAGGATCGTGTAAGTGTAGTATCTCTTCTTCTGATTTTGCAGTCGAATCTTCATCTATGCCATCTGTTGACCCTTTACTATGCCTTTTGTCGCAGCTCATTGTGAAGGAAGCCGCTCTCCTGGCGGAGCAGGTGCTTGCGATGGGTCGGCAGCATGCAATGCTGGAGAATCGCCATCGCGCGGTTGAAAGTGACTGTTCTTTACTTTTCTTCTGCATCCTTGTGATATATTCGACTGACGGTTTATGTTTGTTTGTGTCACAGCTGAGCATAATGCACTCCTCCGTAGCACTGCTTCCCTCGGGAGAACACTCGCCGCGGCGGTCAAGAGCCGTGATGAGGCAATCGCGGCACAGGACGAATCACAGAAACGCGAGGAGGATCTGCGTGCCTCCATCGCAGCTAGGGAGAAGTTGCTCGAAGAAAAGCTTTTCTCAATTGCCAAGGCCCTCTCAGGTATTCCATTGTCTAGATTTTCGTCGTGTCCCTTCTGTCGAATTTGTTGCCGTGCTTGACTTTTGTGCCGATGCTTGATTCGTGTGTAGATGCCAGTGGTCTGAGCTTCAACCCCTAGGCACTCCGTCGTGATGATGCCCTGGCGGGTGCCATTTCGGCAGTCAAAGATTGCAGCGCTGCCGTCCAAGGAACACTCACCAAGGCCAAGGGCGTGCTCAGTCGCCTCCGGGAGGAGCTGGCGCCCAAAGCTGAGTTGATCGAGAATATGGATGAGTTGGTGGAGTCCCTTGCTAGAGGCATTCCTGTGAGCTTCAAGAACTCGCTCCGTGCGGCTGGTGCTTCAATGTCACTCGCAATGGTTCAAGCCCATGGAGTCGAAGTTGATCCTGCAGCGGTCTCCAAGTTGATGCCCGTCAGCACGGATGGCCAGCAGGTAGTCTTTTCTCCTTTCGCAGCTGCTTGTGGCAAGTACGGGCCGCAATTGATCAACACAGTTGCGAAGTACTTTGAGGAGCTGCAGCGAGCCAAGAAAGCGGCAAAGGCTACAATGTCAGGGGCTGGCGGAAAGTCTGTGGCGTCTGATACCGCCACGGACTCGATGAGGCCCCCAAAACCGAAGTCCAAGTCGAAGAAACCAGTTGCTCCTCAGTAGTTATGTCTGTAATAGTTAGATATCATATTTCTTTTGTCTTGAACATGCCTTTTGGCGAGTGTATCTGCTGATACTTTTTATTATGCTTGAATGCATTCAAGTATTTTGTCTATGCATCGCCTTAGTCTTCTTATTATCTGTTGCTTGACTTGTGATAGGGCACATCGATTGATCCTTTTAGGGAACCTTAGGATACGCCACCCCCTGATGACACTTTGGCGCTGCCGCGCTCAAGGGTGGATGACCCGTCTCTACTCTCGCGACTCTGTAACCGCGTGAAGCAGTTGGAGCTTGAATTGCCCGTACTCCGTGGTAATGCGGATGTATGGAAATCGAGGGCGGAGAAGGCCGCCGCCCGAGAACAATATCTGCTAGGGGAGGTGACACAGCTGGGCGACCAATTCAAATGTTAGTTTTCTTCTTCCTTATCTTTTCCTTGTAGTCACTCGCAGTAGTTCGTTGTCTTCATACTTCTGCCTTCGCTTGTTATAGTTGTCAGTGCGCGCCATTCGCAGGATGAGAAGGATAGGATTGCCATTCACATGAATGATCTAACCCAAGAGCAGTTTCAGGCGAGTGGATACTTCTGGGTGGATCATGATCGCGCATCCGCACTGGCGACCCTGCAGGATTGTGCGTCGCGGGTGCTTCACTTCCTGAAGAAGTCACAATCGTGCTTGAAGAATATTTATCAGACGATGTTCCCGCTGGATATCGTTCCATCGAGCCTGCTGGCCCTTTTTGCCAAATTCCAAGACTTGAATGCAGTCCGCGAGTGTGTACGGCAACAGCTAGTGGCTGGTGCGAAGGCTGCTCTATCGCTGGTGCGACTGCACATGCCTGATGTGGAAGTTGCAGTAATTGCGGCTAGACCACCAGCGCCGCCAGCAGGTTCGACTTGGAACATGGTTCCTCACTACCAGGCGGTGGATCGTTCAGCGGAGGAAATCGTCGACTTCTTCGAGGAGCAGACCAACGTTCCTTTGCTGCAACAGTAGTTTAATTTGTATCCTGCACATAGTTGTACCAGTGTTGTAAAGTTCATATATATGCTATGCATAATATATTAACATTGATATATACGAAGAGCTTGTTAGCGTGTATGTTTTGCGAGTGCGTTGCACTATGCGATTCCTTTTCGTTAGCATGACTTGTGTTTATCTCAGCCCCTTGCCAAGCTGTGAGGTGCATTGCACCTAGGTTGGTGTTTGTCAAGGGTTTCGATTGGTGTGCCAGCTACTCAGGATATTGCGTTAGTTCGTAGAACAGGTGTGTATAGGGTGGCGCAGCCCCCGAGTGGATATTTTGCAAGAATAAAGGGAACATAGAGTTTTGGGGCACTTAGCTTTATTCATTCGCAGGATAGTACGGGGTACAATTTGTGGCTAAGTAGCCTTGGCTAGATAGCCTTATTTGTAAAAAATAAAAGACGACTAAGGGTAAAAGCATCACAGCTGCGCGATGTTCCAGGGGTTGGAATATGCGACTCCTGCCTCGAAATCTTTAAGGAGATAGGCGCCACCTAGAATTACTTCTATAATCACGTATGGTCCTTCCCGGGGGTCTCGAGCTTGAGATGTCCTTGCTGTTTCAGTTGCAGGACCAGGTCTCCTTCGACGAAGGACCTGGGGCGTAGCCTTCTGCTGTGGTAGTGGCGCAGGTTCTGTTGGTAGATCGTTGATCTTTCCACGGCAATCTCTCGTGCCTCGTCAAGGAGGTCGACGGAGTCTTCGAGTGCAAGAGTTGACTCCTACTCGTTGTAAGCGACCACATGTGGTGCTTTGTATCGTACCTGGGCGGGTAGCACCGCTTCAGCACCATGCACCATGAAGAACGGGGTGTACCCCGTGGCACTGTTTGGAGTTGTGCATAGGCTCCAGAGTACCGATTGCAGTTCGTCTGGCCAGCAGCCCGCGGCCTATTTGAGTGGCCTAAGGAGTCGCTTCTTGATACCGCCGCAGACGATCCTGTTGGCTTTTTCGACCTGATCGTTGGTCTGTGGATGTGCTATGGAGGCATAGCTGACGTTGATTCCTAGATTCTCGCAAAATTCTTGGAACTCCTTGGATGTGAAGTTCGTCCCATTGTCCGTGATGATGTTGTATTGTACTCCGAAGCGTTAGACGATGGAATCGAAGAACTTGACTACACTTCATCATGACTGATTAGTCACTGGCATGGCCTCTATCCACTTGGTGAATTTGTCGACTGCGACCAGGAGGTAGACGTAGCCTCCTCGTGAGGACTTTGGGAGCTTGCCGACCATGTCGAGTGTCCATTGCACGAAGGGCCAGGCCAATGGAATTGGCCGGAGTTCTGCGCCAGGTGCGTTGCATTTCTGGATGATGTCCTTGGTGTCACGCATGGCTATAGGCCAGTAGAATCCAGCTCGTAGAGCTTTGGCGATGAGGGCACGACTGCCGGCGTGGTGCCCGCAAGTCCCCTCATGGATGTTGAGGAGAACAGCTCTTCCGTCGGCCGTGGAGACGCATCGTTGGAGTACTCCTATGATGCTGCACTTGTATAGTTCGTCGTTGATAACAGCGAATGCCTTGGATCGCCGCGTGATGTGTCGTGCGTCAGTCGGATCGTCCGTTAGCCTCTTGCTAAGAAGGTACGTGATGTACGGTTGAGTCCAGGATGGCTCGATCATCATGACGTTCATTGGTCCTTCGAGTCATGTGTCCAGCTCCAAGTCGTCGAGTGCTGTTGGCTCATTGGGCGGCGCAGCCCCCGAGTCCGTTGTTGTGCTTGTTTTCTTCTCTGTGGCTTTTGGCTTGATGGAGCGTTCACAGATGCGCTCGAGAAATACCCCAGGTGGTATGGGGGTGCAGGTAGAGCCTATGTTGGCGAGTGTGTCCGCCTCTTCATGGCTTTCATGGCCTATGTGCTGCAGTTCGCAACCGTCGAAGTCCCCTTCGAGTGTGTCGTAGAGGTCGCGGTAGGCGATCATGTTGTCGTTCAGTGCGTTGCACTCATGCATTGTATGGTTGACGACCAGCTTGGAGTCGCCATATATTATGATCCTCTTGGCTCCGCAGGCTTGTGCCATCCTCATCCCGTACAGTAGGGCCTCGTATTTAGCTTCATTGTTGGAGGCGGTGAACTGCATTCGCAGGATATATTTCAGCTTGTCTCCCTGGGGCGATGTCAGTATGACTCCTGCACCGGCCCCATCCTTTCACTTTGAATCATCGAAGTGCATTGTCCAGAGATAGGACATATCTGGTTTTTCGGGGAGCTGGTTCTCCATCAAGTGCACAAGGAAGTCAGGGAGGACGTGCGACTTGATTGCATCGCGTTTTTCATATGTAATGTCTCGTGGAGACAGTTCAATTCCCCAAAGCGTGACTCGTCCAGTGGCATCGGGATTGTTGAGGATATGCCCAAGCGGGGCGTCGTTGACTACCACGATTGGGTGTTCCTGGAAGTAGTGGCGTAGTCGCCGGGCTGTCATGAAGACGTCGTACGCCAGTTTCTGGTAGTGCGGGTACCGCTGTTTTGTTGGCGTAAGTACCTCACTGAGGTAGTAGACTGGGCGCTGTACCCCGTGGACCTTGTTTTCCTCGGCTCATTCTACCACGAGCATCGTGCTGACCACCTGGTTGGTGGCAGAGATGTATAGCAACAGTGGTTCCCTTTCGTGTGGGGTCACCAGTACTGGCGAGGTGGACAGTAGGCGCTTGAGGTCTTCGAATGCTTCCTGTGCCTCGTTGGTCCACTCGAATTTGTCAGCTTTGCGGATGAGTTGGTAGAAGGGCAGTGCCTTTTCGCCCATTCGGCTGATGAATCGACTGAGCGCCGTGATTCGCCCATCCAGCTGCTGGACACCTCTTACGTTCTTCGGCTTCTCCATGGCAAGTATGGCTTTAATTTTCTTCGGGTTTGCCTCGATCCCTCTCGCGGAGATAAGATACCCGAGTAGTTGCCCAGATGGTACACCGAAGGCGCATTTGTCCGGATTGAGCTTGATCCGGTAGCGGTCAAGGTTGGCGAAGGTTTCGCACAAGTCGTCGATTAGTGAAGCATCCTCTTTAGTCTTGATTATGATGTTGTCGACATATACTTGAATGTTGCAACCAAGTTAGTTTTTGAGGCAAGCCTGCATGCACCGTTGGTAGGTAGCTCCTGCGTTCTTTAGCCCGAAGGGCATTGTGTTGTAACAGAACAAGCCAAAAGGCGTTGTAAACGCCGTTTTTTATTGATCTTCCTCCTTCATTCAATTCTGGTTGTAGCCTGAGTAGGCGTCGAGGAAGCAGAGGTGCTCACATCCCGCGGCCGAGTCGATGATCTGGTCGATTCGCGGTAGCGTAAAGTGGTCCTTCAGGCAGTGCTTATTCAGAGAGGTGAAGTCTACGCACATCCGCAGGATATCCGTGTCCTTTTTTGGTACTAGCACCGTGTTGGCGAGCCAAGTGCTTTCTTTGATCTCGCATATGAATTTGGTATCGAGGAGTCTGTTGATCTCCATTCCAACTGCCTTTTCTCTTGGTTTAGACAGTTGCCGAATTGTTTGTTTGACTAGCCTTGTGTCTGGGTTTACATTGAGTGCGTTCTCGGCGAATTCCCTAGGAACTCCTGGCATGTCCGCTGGACACCAGGCAAAGATTTCCCAGTGCTCACGGAGGAATTCAACAAGCGCGAGTTCCTATGCGGGACTCAAGTTGTTGGCGATTAGGGATGTCTTGGCGGGATCTGATGGGTGGATCTGAACTTTCTTCATGTGCACCGATGAGTCGAAGGATAAGTCGGGTGAGCTTGGCCGGCTTAGGGGAGGTAGACTATTGTCTGTCGACTCCTTCAATCTTGCGAGTTCTCCTGCATGCTGAAGGACTGGGAGATTCTGTTGAATTCCCTATCGCAAATGTTGGATCTCTCAAATCTCCCGTTGATTGTGATGATGCTGTTAGGGCCTGACATTTTCATCTGCAAGTAGGCGTAGTGAGGTATGGCCATGAACCTGGCGAACACGACGCGTCCGAGGATGTAGTGGTACTGTGAGGGCCAGTCGACGACTTCGAATTCGATGCACTCACGTCGAAAGTTTTTTGGCGTGCCAAAGATGACGTCGAGATTGATTTTACCAAGAGGGTACATGCCTTTCCCTGGGACGATGCCGTGGAATGTTATGTCTGAGGCCTCTAGGCAGGTCAGAGGGATCCTCATCGCTCGCAAGGTACTCGTAAACATAAGGTTGATGCCGTTTCCGCCGTCCATGAAGACGCGGCTCATGTCGAAACCTCCAATTTGTGCCTCAAGGATGAGGGGACAATGGCCTAGACGAGGTACCTGGCACGGGTGGTCGCGCTTGTCAAAGGTAATGCAGGAGTCGCTTCCACTGAGGTACTCAGTGGTGGATGGTGGTGAGTTGTCGCCAAGTTAACTTGGCGGGTGATGGCCTTCTGCACCCAATTCGAGGGGCGTCCCTTTTGGATCATCATGGTACCCATGGCCCGTGGGTATGGTTCGCCTCTGTGGTGCTGGTCTGGCGCAGCTGCATTTGGGGGTGGTCCAGGTGGTGGTGGTAGAGCTCCATGTGCCACAGCTCCTAGGGCGGCTCCGTAGCCCCTGTTGACAGCGTCGTGATTCATCCGAGCTAGACCCTCATGAAGCTTGAGGAACTCGCGATAGTCCTTGAGGAGGTGGCTTGACTTCTTTTTGACGTCGTGCTTGTCGATGTAGAAGTGCACAGTGCATGGCCCGGACAACTTGTCTTCGATGGATGTTGTGGGTGCCTCATCGCGAGTGCGGCGCTGCCATACTTGTGTGGTTTTACCGGAGTCGCGGTATCCACTGTTGCGGTAGCCACTGTTGTGGTTGTCGTCGCGTCTGTCGGCGTAGCCGGCTGCGACCATGTTGACATTGTCACGGTCATCATAGATGCACATGCAACTTTTGCTTCGGCGGTCGCGTCTGCATTCGAGTTCTGCTTCATCATTGGAATGAATGCGATTCTTCACCGAATCTTCTCCATCTGCCCATCGATTCGCGATTTCCATTAGGTGGTCGATGGTTTTGGGCTTAGAGCGGCCCAGTTCCTCCCTGAGGTCTATATGACGTACGCCGCCGTTGAATGCGTCAATCGCGCGATCCTCCGAGATATTTTCTGCGGAGTTCTTGATGATGGACCACCTCTGGATGTATGAGCGTAGTGACTTTCCCGATCTTTGCTGGCAGCATCTCAGCTCTTCGATTGATGCGGGCCTTTTGTAGGGGCCCTTGAAGTTGCGTACAAAGCTATAGACCAGCTCTTCCCAACTGTGAATGGATCCACGTGGGAGGTTGTTGAGCCATGCTCGGGCGGTGCTCTGCAGTTGTAGCTGCAGGCATTGCATAGTTGTGCTTCGACTCCCGTCGTGGAGCCTAATGGAGGAGATATGGTCTTCTAGCCAGATTTTTGGGTCATGTAGACCGTCGAACTTCGGGTTTTCTGATGGGAGCTTAAATCCCTTGGGCATTCGCTTTTGCCTGATGGCCCTGTTGAAGCATCTAGCGCCACAGAGCTCCACATCTTCGTCTTCTGAGTCAGTCGATCGGGCACGTCGCGCCCTTGATTTGTCGATTTTGCGTTGCGTGATGTCATCACGAGCGTCGTAGTCGTGGTCGTGTCGCCATGAGCGGCGGCGTCGAGACAGGTCGTGACTGTCGTCGCTGGATGAGGGTGAGGAGTAGCGTTTCGCTAGGGCCTTGCCTTTCTTCGGCAGTTCTTTGTCGAGAGCAGCCTCGACTAATCCCAAGCCCGCGATCATAGATCGGTGCATGGAAGCCCGGGGATCTCCAGCTGGCGGCTGATTGTTGAGCAGGTACATGGTGGCCGCTGTCACCGCTGCCTCCGGCGTCTTTGGGACCATGTTGCCCCGGGTGTCGACTGTCATAGAGCTAAAGTCGAGGACTTTTGCCGCTTCTATGTGCTCTTGCTCGGTGAGATGGGCCATTCGAGATCGTCTCTTGTTGTCCATGTACTCGTTGCCCTTGGAGGAGGATCCTCCGTGGGAGGAGAGTCCGGCCCGTCGAAGGCTCGACTCATCTGCCGCCTTTTTACACGCTTCGAGTTGCGCGATTGTTTGCAGCTGGTGTCTGTATTCTTCCTTTAGTAGCCAATGGTAGCCCATTAGCATCTCTTGCGACGTGCCTGGAGGTAGGGGATTGCCTCGCAGAGCTTCTCAGCAACGGGCCCACTCGAGATCATTGAGCCTGATCACGACGCGCTCGCCGGTGTGCTCATTCACCATGGTGGGAGGTTCGGCTGCCCCTCCGTTGTTGACGGGGGCGCTGTTGGTAGGGCTGCCGTTGGGTGGTCCACCATTGGGTATGCTGCCGTTTGGCGTGGCGGCTTCATGGCCACCATTGCCCGTGTTGTCGCGATTGGCGGAGGAGTCGCCCGCGTTGATGACGGTGCACATGAAGTGGTTGGGGAAGCTGCTGCTCCTACAACTTTTAGATCCAGATCCGTAGGCTCCATCTTAAGTTGCCAGATCGCCCAGATTGGATTCGCGACTACTGTCGCTGGCCATATTCTCAACTATTGTCAAGGCATTAAGCTCACTGAGGGTGCTGATCGGCAGAGGGAACCACGATGCTGGAGCAATCAATGGTGTCGTCGACTGGTCAGGCATGCGAAGCGTGCCCATCTGACCAACTTGGAAGCGGAAGCTCCCGATCGCCAGGCTGATTCCATCGCCCACGGAATCGAAAGCTGGGCGAGTGGCCGGCGTGTGGACGGTGAAGTCGAATGCACCGAAGAGTTGGCGAATCTACACTGTTACGGAGTTGTAGATCGCAGTTGATGGGGCCGAAGAAGCCGCAACATCAGCACTCCTAGTTCCCACAAACGGCGCCAATTGACGAGGGTTTAACTCATCAATGCCCATTGTTATGGACTTGGGTTTTGGAGAAGGAGGAGCGCTAGAAGCATCTATCGGCTAGCAAACAAGCACACATGGGACTCGAAGATTTACCCAGGTTCATGCCTCATAGAGGTCCCTACTCCTGCTTGTCTGCTCGTGGAATTATCAAAGGAATCGAGGAGTACAATGGTGCGCAGATGCAATCTGGCGAGGGTTGTGGAAACTAGGGTTGCGTGTGTCCTCCTCGCCGCCCCTCCTAGCCTTTATATAGATAGGCTAGGTCTCGGGTAACAGGTCGAGTCAGTTATAGGTTAGGGTTTCCCTTTAAACTTTCTATTTTTAGCTTCTTCTTGTTCCGCAAGCGATCGAGAGTCCGTAGGTTACTCGAGTTCTCTATTTGGGCCTTGGCAACACCGTGGGTTTCTGCTATATTTAGGCCGTATATACCAAGCTCGAGTACCTGTAGGGTATACCCATGTCACCTAGACATATGCATACATGTGCCAGCATCATAGCCACTCTGGAACAAACACTACAGGTTATTTGCATGCTGAAACTAAGACATATTAAGTTAGAGCAGCAAAGTAGGCGAAATACACCATGTGTGTTGTCAAAGAATTTCAAAATTGGCATTGTCCTAATATAACAAATCAAGCCATCAACATATGTGTCTCATGCATACTAACTTAACTAGTGTGATAATGAATGTAGGGAATCAAGCAACTCGACTCTTTCCCTCATAAACTAATCATATCACTACATAACAGAAATATAGAAAATATACCAAAAAGAGGTGCCTGAGATTCCTTCAGCTGCTTCAAACTAGTCGGGACAATAAAGGATTAACCTAAAATATAAAAATAGCATTTAAAAATGGTCTATAGTATGAACTAGCCAAAAAGTGACCTCCAACCACAGGTGGCATTTCTTTAATCATCAGGGAACTATGATAGTACCTTGGGAAAACAAGCAATACATCAAGTGTCTTAAATAGTCTACCAGAATCATTTTAGACAAACAAGATATCAACCATTCCTTTTCAGTAGCCAGATCATTCAAATATTTTGATCGTTAGGCCAGTAAATAAAAAAGAAGAGAAACAAAGAGATGGGTCATTTGCTGCCAAAACAATAGTTGGATGCATCCAAAAGTAGCACAAACCTTCTTTGTAATGCCTACAGCTACTGTATTTCTAACTTCTGATAGTATCATTGTACATATAACCAGGCAAGAAAATCCAGTAAACAAACATGGAAATGATACATTGTGCACCTTGCAAGGTCAATGAAGTATTTAAACAATGTATGTCTGGGAACCATGTCAGGATATAGCATTGATGCAATCACAACTCAACTAAAAATTCACAGGAACCATAACCAATTGAACCATCTGGTGGCTAATGTTAAACTCGCAAGATCATCTGATCATGTATAGATGAAAATCTCTTGTTTATTATTAATCAAAGAGTTTATTTCTCACAGAAATTGTCATCCCTAGTTTGGGATTGATGGGGCTCGAACCCGCAGATTCCACCTTGATAGGGCGGTGCTCTAACTGTTTAAGTTAAGAAAATCATTACATTGCTTTAATTATGAGCAAACTAAAGAATCAAATTGGCAATAAAATCTATATGTGCATCATGTAGAGTAGCCATTGAGGTAATGAATTAAGCAATCAAACACCAGGTGCACGATAGACTTCCAGATCATATTAAGATGGTTATAGTACATATATAGTAACTAGGGATCATATTAGATGATAATAGCTATGACAATCTCACTATGAGTAGTCTAGATAGAACTCCCTCCGTTTCAAAATATAAGATGTTATGGCTTTTGTGAAATGAATGTATCTAGAACCCCTTTAGTGTTGGTAGAGTAACTTGGACTAGTATTGTATGCATTTTTACTAGTCCAAGTTATTCCCCACCAAGACCAAGTAATTTATACTAGTCTCATACATATAACACTAGACTATGTTACTACCTCCAGAGTGCATATAAGCTCAATCATGGTGGCGAACTCTAATATTATAATGGAATATAGATTAGCATAAAAGTGGATATACTTCAATCACCACCACCTAATCATGGTCTAGTTAATATATATAGATAGATAGATAGAAGATCACCAGTCAAATATAGCAAAAAGAGATCTCCACCATGATTGAGTGAGCAAATTGAATTATAAATCAAGGGACATTTGGTCTTTATGCAGTACCGTTAAAGGTCATCTTGTTCTAATCGTTGGCCAACTCATGGACAATGTGACTACCTCCATAGTGCATACAAGCTCTTAAATATTGCAGAAAATACAATAATAGACTATAAATAAGCATAAAAGTGGATATACTTAAATTACCACCACATAATCATAGTCTAGTTGACGCATATATATATAGATAGATAGATATGATGATGAGTCAAATATAGCAAAGAATAGATCATCACGACGATTGTGTGAGAAAAATGAATTATAAATCGAGAGATTTATAATTGGTCTTTGTTACATAGCAGAAAATATAGCATAAAAGTGGATATATTTAAATCACCACCACCTAATCATGGTCTAGTTAACATATAGATAGATAGATAGATGAACACAAGTCAAATATAGGAAGAATAGATCATCACCAAAATCAAGTGAGCACATTGAATTATAAATCGAGGGATTTATGTTTGGTTTTTGTCCGATCTTGTTTAAGGTCAACCTTGTTATAATCATTAGCCGAATCATGTGGTACCTAGTACAAACAAGCATCTGACACTAATTGCATCTCAGTAAAAATAAGAGACTTACTACTTCTCTTTGTGCAGTCCCGTTGGAGGACATCCTGTTGTCAGTTCGTTCTTTGAAGACATCCACCGCATCTAGTATCTTGGATAGACAATCCATCTACTTTATTGTTGCTCCTCTACATATAAGTTCAGGCCACTCATTCACATAAAATAGGTTTGTATTAAGCAATAGAAAGCAATAGGTACGTACAAGATTGTAGGGGCGATTCACTCTACAATTCTCCGTGTTCCCTATGAGAGGAAGTAATATCAGATAATGGTTGTTGCTGTTTACAAAAAACTAGATAAACATTATAGTATAATCACTTGTGAACATGTAGAGCAGGGAATGGCGGAATATAAACAAACATTTAAATGACAAAGATTGCCATGTCGACAAAATAGAATGCAGTTATAGTCACTCCTTAGCACGAACAAGAGAGAAATTACAATGATTTAACTTGTGAAATAGGATTGCAAACAAATATGAGAAGTGCCATAAAATTTGTTACCATCTATAGAGTAGGAGGTTACTGTACTAACATTTGGACAAACAAGATATACATTACAATGGTATATCTCGTGAACTTATAGAGCAGGAAATGCTAACCCATCTATGAAGTGACTTAAAATGCCATGAACTACATAATAGAAGGTAGATACTGCTGCTATAGAAATTATAATTGTGAAACTTGAATTTATAGAGTAGGGCATGCAGATAACCATGTTAAGTGCCTTAAAACATGCCATGTAATAGTACATCCAATCCAAAGTACATAAGGGGTATACATTTTTTGCAAGTCAATTGACGCAAAATTGGACCAAGTTTGTCGAACATACGAGGAACATCTACCATGCCAAACCAACGCCATTCGATACATCAGGGCATATATTTTCATGGACGCAAATGCCACAAATTAACCTTTCATATATTTTTCTATGAGCTTGGTAAAAGTCATCATTGTTTGACTTTAAAAAAGTATAGGCCTTCTTTTACGGAATGGATGTACTCCCTCCGTTTCAAAATGTAAGATGTTTTAGCTTTGTGAAAGAAGTGTATCTAGAACACTTTTAGTGTGTAGGTTCATGTCGGTTTGGAGTAAACCTACACACTAAATGTGTCTAGATACACTCCTTTCAAAAAGCTAAAACATATTATATTTTGAAACGGAGGGAGTAGTACAAAACAGGCAGGAGCTACTGTGAGAGCTTAATTGAAACGAATAATAATGGCGAACTTGCAGAGGGAATGCAAAACCAACAAGTTCAATGACATAAAATTTGCGATGAATTACATAAGAGAAGGCAGTTATTGTGGTTGCTTAGAACAACCAGATTAAAATTAAAATAGCATAAATTCTGAACTTGTAGAGAAAGGAATGTTAACCTACATGTTCAATGGCTTAAAACTACCAGTGAACTCCAAAATTACATGCAGTCAGTATTGTAGCAAGAGACAAACCAAATGCACATTATGATGACATAACTTATGAACTTGTAGAACAAGTAGGCAACTATAGATGTTCAGTGAATTAACATTTGCCATGAACTGCATAATACCAATGAACTCTAATGATGTCGGTTTTGTACTACCAAAATTGTTTATGTATATTGTAACACCCCAAAAATATTAATCAAGATTATCAAGTTCAAACCACCCAAGTTTAGGGTTAACAAAAACTTTCAATATTAAAGCTAATATGAGTGTATGTGTGAATTGCATTAGTGTATGAATGAGTGAAATTGCCATGTTTGATTTCTACAAATGATAAGGAATGGTTTAAAGATGAATACTACATGATCTAGGCCATTTACAAACAAAATCTAAAGAAAGGAAATTCAAATATGAATCATATGATCAAATGGTCATTTTGACCAAAATTAACCAGTAGACCACTTTGGGTGTTTCTAGTAAAATATTTCTAATATAAACTTTCTCAATTATTTTCAAACCTTTCTAGACCAAGTAAAAGTAAACCCAACCCACTTTACAAACCACCAGAAAAAAATTCCAAATCTATTTAAAGGACATCGCAAAATGGAATCAAGTTCATATGGATAGATCACCATTTTTCAAAAACCACTCGAATCAATTTCACTTGACTTTTCCCAGCAACCATAGACACCTAAGCAAGCAACAAGCACACTCACCAAATTTCGTTCAAAAATTCAAATCTTGACTTCATGCGGCCATTTGGTCGAGCACCTGGCAGACACAGAAAACACCTGCCTAACTTCTACTGTTTTGAGCAGTGATCAATTACCACTAGGCCCACATTTCTCTCCCTTGGTCTCACCCCAGTGCCCAGCAGCACATGACACGCTCCCCCTTTGTCGTTTATGCCAGTGCCGCATCGCCCGACGCTCACCGTTCCGTTCGACCAAGAACAACTCGCCACAGCCAGCGCCGCCCTCTCCCAAGATAACCAGGAGACAGGCAACCGTCCACCACCACCATCTGTCCAACCCTCGACCACAGGCAAGCCATGGACCACCCGTGATCGTCGCGCCCATTTCTCTGCCAACCATGCCGAGAGTGCGCCAGAGCGCCGCAGCCGACACACGCACACACGTCGCTCCTTTCTCTCACCGCGCGTGCCCGCACTCGCCGTGACCCTAGCTACCTCCCAGACATACCCGTTCGCCGCCACGTGGACCGTAGCCATTGTGCGCCGTCTCGAATGCCGCTGTTTCCGCCCAGATCACCGACCGTTCCTGACCATTCTCGACCGCCCCTTGCCACGCCATCACTCGCACAATGACCGCCTTGAAGCACCGCATCGACACCTACCCTCAGCCATGCCTATTGCCCCCTATATCAACATCGCCGACGAGGCCGAGCCCTCCGGTAATTTCCCTCTCGCCGGTGTATAATTAGAGGCCACCCCAACCCTCATTCGCCACACCATTCCACTCCCCTTTCTCTCAGACACCTCCCACACCTCTCCCCGGAGCAAGGCGAGCACCACACTACCGGAATTTCACCAGAGCCCGCCGCTGCAGAGGAGAAGAGGAACTGGAGCTAGGAGCTGCTCCAGGAGCCGCCGCGACCACCATTCGAACCGCCATCATCTACAACGTCGTTTGTCATGGAAATGGCCACGGTAGTCGTTGCAGTAGGCAGTGATTGATTGAATCGGGGGCGAGAGTTGGCGGCCATCTATAGTGCGAGATGGGGGCAGATTCACATGGATTTATCCAGGTTCGGCCCACCGGAGGGTAAAGACCTACTCCTACAAGATTGGATTAGTAGAGAGCGAGTTACAATGGCGACGAGCTCGGCGTCTAAGCAGTGAGTCGCTTGAAGGGGTGTATGATAGAACGTAAGTCGTCAGGATACCCTAGGGAGGTTTATATATGAGGCACCTCGCTAGGGTTTACAATTTACAACCGAACAAGATATGGATTCAGAGGCTTTGACCTAATCCGACTAGGCTTTGTGTACGCTTCTGGGCCTCCAGTCTCCAGTCTCTAGGCCTTCTCCTTAGTCGCATTCCAGTCACCGTCCTGCATGCCCACTCGTGAGGCCTTTGGCCCAATCCGAACGTCCTGCCGGGCATACCCCATTCGGCATATCCCCATCAGTAGTCCCCGAGGCCATCGTTGATTTAGATGCAGGTGTCCTTTTGGCAGTCGGAGTAGGCAAGTACAATTTGGACGCCCAGTCGAATCGGTGGTGGACTCCACCGAAACCAAGGAAATTTTTCCTAGGTCCCCAGTCGCTGCTTCGGCAAATGCTACCGCTTTCAAGTCGCTGCTTTGGCGAGTGGACAGGGGTCAGTTTCAAGCGAGTCGAATGGAGGAGTTGGACCATCAATTTGGTCAAAACTATCCGTTGGATATTCCAACGGTAACTTCGGCATAATTACCACGGGTAACGGCTACCCCGAGTTTGGCGGGTAGCACCTCCTTGTAAGGGGAGTAACAAATCTGTTCTACAGATCTTTTCCTGCATTCTTCACTCTATCGCATCCATTTCTCCTGTCTTCCTCGATTCACACCTATCCAGACCAAGCGACTCTTCTTCCCTTCTCGATGGCACCTCCGAAGGGCTCGTGGGGGAAGTCGAAGTGCACCGCGGTGCAACTCAGGTCCTTCAAGGACGTCGGGATCCTCCGCAGGGGGAATTGGAGGATCCCCGCATCTTCCGAGATCGAGCCGAAGCCGCGCGCCAGCGAATTCATCTGCTTTCCAAGCCATCTGGAGAGGGGTTGATGCGCTCGACGATCGACGTAGAGCTCGTTGGGAACCCCAAGAGGAAGGTATGATGAGCACAGCAGCAAGTTTTCCCTCAGTTATGAAACCAATGTTTAATTGAACCAGTAGGAGCAAGGAAACACCCCAAAGGTGTTACTAGCTGAGCTTTGGCAGGGCGCACTACTGGTGCTAGTAGCAACGTGGAGACCTGCACAACACAACCACAGAACTTTGTCCCCAACTTGTGATGACGTTGTCAATCTCACCGTGTTTTGCGGAAAACAAAGGATTAAACGTATCGAATGGAAAAAATTAAAATTTTTCAGAAAGTAAACACAAAGCAGTAAAGGATTGTAGATTCTATGTAAAGACAAAGGACCGGGATCCATAGTTCACTAGAGGTGGCTCTCCTTAGATAGATAACATGCTGGGTGAACAAATTACAGCGGGGCAATTGACAAACACCGAGAAAGCAATACATGCATATACTAATCATCTTGACTCCTTTGAGACTTGATTGGGCAATACAACATAATACATAGACCGCCATCCAACTGCATCTATGACTAATAATCCACCTTTAGGTTATCATCCGAACCCCCTCCAGTATTAAGTTGCAAGCAACAGATTATTGCTTTATGAACTGCGTGTAAGGTAAACAATACGATTGTTCTATGAACAAAGGATTGTTGTTTTCTCCCTAGTAGCAGCAGCACATCTAGTACCTTAGAGATTTCTGTCACTTCCCCAGATTACCAGAGGCATGAACCCACAATCGAGCATAAATACTAACTCTTGGAGTTGCTAGCATCTACTTGGCCAAGATAGCTACTAACAACGGAAAGCATGCAAGATCTCAAATAACAAAGACATGATAGAATCAATAATCAATCTGAAATAGCATCTCAATATCCATCGGATCCCCACAAACACAACATGTATGGATTACAAAAAGATGATCTTGATCATGAACGGAGCTCACAAGATCTAAACAGGAAAACACAAAGGAGGAGAAACCAGCCATCTAGCTACTACATGGATCCGTAGTCCAACGATGAACTACTCACGCATCACACCGGAGGCTTGCATGGTGATGAAGAAGGCCTCCAGGGTGAATTCCCCTCTCCGGCAGGGTGCCGGGAAGAGCTTCAGATCCCTCCCGATCTAGGGATGGAGATGACGGCAGCTACGGACTCTTTCGTGGATTTTTGATCGGGTACTTAGGGTTTTCGTCCCGAGGGCAACTTATAGGCGGAAGGAGAGGCCGAGGGGGTGCCAGGGCTGGCCTCACCACCCCCTGGCGCGGGCCAGGCTAGGTCACGCGGCCAGGTGGTGTGGTGTCCCCCTGGCCCTTCTCCGTCTCGTATTCTGGCACTTGATCCCTTCCGGAAAAATAGGCACTTTGGCTTTTGTCCCATCCAATTCCGAGAATATTCATTTTATGACTTTCCTGGAACCAAAAATAGCAGAAAACAGGCAGCTGGCACTGTGGCTCTTGTTAATAGGTTAGTCCAAGAAATCATATGAAAAGTACTCCAAAGTTGGAACAAAACACAATAAAGTGGATAAAACCAAGCATGGAACATCAAAAATTATAGATACATTTGCAATGTATCAGGGGCTTGGGATTTCCCACCTCACTGTTCTTCTGACGATCCTGCACATACTATGCAATTAAGCCGTCAGATCGTGGCCCGCACAGCAACGAGCAGCTGGCGATCTTCGTCGCCTTCTGCGAGTGTTATCTTGGCTGCAGGCCATACTTCCCGTTGTGGTTGGAGCTTTTCCACGGCCGTATCGGACGGGAAGGGTCCGGCAGCCCGATCTTGGCGGTAGGAGGCGTCACCTTCCAGCTGAAGCCGAAGGCCAACTTCGTCAAGCTCATCCTGCCGAATAAGGCCGCGAGAGAGTGAAAGAGGAGCTGGTTCTATGTGAAGGAATCCACTCCCCCCGGCGAGGTAGTACTGCTGGAGTTTGTTGCGGAGCGAAGCGAACCCTGCCGGCTAGCGATGGACAGACTCACCAACGACCAGAGGATGGCTGTGATGGAGATGATGGACCAGATCCAGAAGCTCAAGGACCAAGTTTTGTCCTCGGTCAACTTATACAATTGCTGGCTCGGGCGGCGATTGGTCCCATTGGCGGCTCGACCGCACTAGATGTATGAGTACAGCGGGAAGAACGATCCTTTCCGGACCAGCAAGAAATCATGGGACGCCGAAGATTATAAGGCCACCCTGAAGAAGATCACTGACGCGGAATTCACAACCACGTTAGCCGGGCTCTCTTCGTACATGCCTGTGAAGAATGAAGCCCCCACAGTAAGTTCTTCTCTCTCAATTTTATCTTCAGTCGCAGTTCTTGTGGTGTGATTTGCAACCGTATCATCTGAAATTTTTTAGTGCCCATTCTCAGCTGTTTCGGGTTTTGGAGGGCTGGCTCCCCCCACTCGACGAGGAGGTTCCCCATGATTTCGAAGAGGGGTCCTCTAGAGAATCTTTTGAAGAGGAAGAGGAGGAGGCGGAGGCTCCTCCCCTAGCGCCTGCGGCTCGCAAGACTTGCATGCAGAAGCAACGCGAGCTCGAGGCGAGCCGTAGTCTCGAAGGACGCGAAGAAGGCGACGAAATCTTGCAAGAGCATACTTCTCGGTGAACAGCCATGCCGGCGAAACCCTCGCGCAAGCCAAAGTCACCAGCAAAGAAAGTAGCGTCACCATCCAGGTCGGCGGTGGTGTTCGAGTCGGATGACGAGTCCGAGGACGAGACGGCTGAGACCTCGTGCAAGATCCCAGAGGGCACGGTTCTAATGATGGGACTGGAGGTTGAAGGCACTGAGGCGGCGGTGGAGGTTCCTCTCCCGGTGATTGCACCATTGGCTTCGATGGCGCCGGAGTAGGCAGCGGCCGAGGCCACGGCTTCAAAGTCGCCACAACCTTCAGGAGTGGCCGCGTCTTCAGAGCCGGAGATTGTAGCAACCGCAGCTTCGTCATCAAGGAAGCCCACGGTGTCGTGGGCTTCAGATGTCTTCGAGAGAGGTCTCACGCGTAATCTGGGGCCAGAATTAGACAAGCCTTCCCACATCAGCACCGGGTTGTGCGCTCCCGGTCGCCAAGTAAGCTTCAAAATTTTCCTTCCGAATCATGTTCCGTTTTTGAGTTATCTCTATGCTAAATTTGGAGGTTTGGCAGGTCTGGCGTCAAGAAGATTGGTCGCCCTTCGGTGGCGAATATTCCGCCAGTCACCACCACAAGAGAGGGCGATCTCCCCAAGAAGAGGAAACCTGCTGAAGGCGCCATGCCTGCGGAGGGCGCGAAGAAGCGGAGGGGCGGTGTCGACGATGCTATGGTGATGGATAGCGCCAAGGAGGGTGATCCTGCTACGGGCGTCAAAGAGGTTGCGGTTACCCGATCGGAGCCAGCCACGGGCGCTCCGACGACGGAACCGTTGGCTCCGACGACCAGTGCCTCGGCTAGAGCGTCAACAATGTTTCCGTGCTTCATGGCGAAGGGGTTTCCGGGCGTGGCGGACAACTAGTCTCCACAGAGCCTAGAGATCGTTGATGAAGATGTTGGGTCTCATCGCGGGCGTACCTCCTTCATGGTCCCTTCAACGGACGCCGGAGAGCTTCACAAGATGCTTGGCGCCGCCATTCAGGTACTTCCAGTCCCCGAGTGTCTAGTCGCTGAATTTCTTCTGAGGACACGGCAAAGGCTGCGGTCGCCGCGGCTAAAGAGGAGAGGAAGGCCATGGACTCGATCATCCTGGGGCTGCAAAGTGATCACGCTACCCTGGAGAAGCATGTCACCGTGAACTGCCGGAAGCTCCTTGGTGAGTCGCTATTTCTTTTTTGCTTAACGTGTATGGTGAGTCCCCGAGTGGGGGAATCCATAGTGTCACTGATGTCTGAAGTTGCAGCGGTGATAGGGCAAAGTGACCCGGTGGTGCAAACCTTCAACGCCTCGCAGTGCGTGACTGTCGTGGTGAACGCGGCCATTCCCTCGGCGTTGTGCATCCAGGCAGTTCTTCAAGGAATGTCCCTCATCGAGGTTATTCCTAGGGGACTGAATGAGGTGTGGCGCTATCTGGAGGAGGTACCCAGCATCGTGGAATGGATGGCGCGCTCAGCTTTCAGGCGCGGGACCACCACAACATTGAGTCTGGGGCTTGCTTAGTTCCCCGATGACTTCGACCTCGACGATGTCACCAGCGGCTATCCTTCGGCGACTGGTACAGTGCAGATGTCGGAGGTACTGAAGCTGACCGCCAAGGCCGCCCCCTTCGCTGATCGGGTGTTGGCGATGTGGGACCTTCTGCCGTACCAAGAGACGATGGTGGCGCCAGGCGACCCCGAGCTGGAGCATCATGATCTAAAGTCAGAGCATCCCTTCCGGTCGGTGTTGTCGAAGTCGCTGTCGACCTACCCGACGAACCCATGGCAGCCGTTCGTTCGTGTCAAGGGTGGTGTGGACGCTTCATCATTGGGGCCTGCAAAATAGACAACTTTTCTAGGCGACTTGTAAGATATGTCGAGGGGCGACTGCTTGTAAAATGAACAATATTTTGTATGAAAGTAAGAGGAGTCAATCGACTCACAATGCACGCTTGATTTTGTGTTGTGTTTAACTTTTGTGTAAGCGAGTCCCCGAGCGCGTCCGCCCTTTAATGGGGTATAAATCGTTTGTATACGTGTGTGTTTTCTTTGGTTTTTATTCTTTGTCTTTTGCATTTTCTGAAAGGGGCGAGTCCCCGAGCGCAAGTGTGATTGTTTGTGGGCGAGTCCCTGAGTGCAGTACTTAGCCGTTTTGGGCGTGTTCCTCTTGCAAGTTGTTGATGTGTTGTTCGTAACGCATCTCCTCCCCTGGTTCGGAGAACCAGTCGCTGGGAGAGTCCAAGGTAGCTCTCTTACTTGGTGTGTTCCCAAGCCACGTGAGGGTTGAGTCCCCGTGCGTGGTACTTAACCGTTCGAGTCGCTTTGCACGAGGATGGGAAGGACAGGTCGCTGTGAGAAGCGCATACCAGTCGTCTTGGCCCGATGGGCTAGTCGAGCTAGGCGACTCCGATGGTGGCTCCGGGTTGGCATGTTCGTGGACGGCATAGGGCCTGAATATTTTTGGTGCCCTTGGGCCGCACTACTTAGCCGTGCCGGCCACTCGACCAAGGGTTGACTTCCGTAGGTAGCATATTGCTAATTGTATGAGTGCGAGTGGCACAAGGATATGGCGTAGACATAATTTTTGATCTGAATGAATTTCACTATATGTCATCTGAGTACAAGTTTGAGTTCTATCTATAGAACTTTCTGAGGAGGTTTACATTCCACGGTATCCCTACCTCGAGCTGGCCATCGCCTGGTGTGAACCCCCTGGAGCGGTTGACGAAGGTGCGGATCCCCCATATTATAGAGGGGAGCTCTTTGACCCAGCATCCTGGGGTGCTCTTGAGGGGCACCTGGAGTCGCGGCTTGAGCCCGTGGAGGACGCTCTTGTTGGCGCGTTCTGCTTGGCCGTTCGACTCCGGGCGGGCGACTAAGGAGAGGTCGAGTCGTATGCCGTGCTCTTCGCAGAATTATGCCATGGCCCCCTTGGCGAAGTTGGTACCATTGTCTGTTATGATGATGTGCGGGTAGCCATACCGGTAGATGAGCTCGCATAAGAACTTGGTGGCCGTCTTGTTGTCGCACTTTTTGATCGGCTTGGCCTCAACCCATTTGGTGAACTTTTCGACTGCAACCAGGAGGTGGGTGAAGCCGGATCGGGCCTACTTGAACGGGCCGACCATGTCCATGCCCCATACAGTGAATGGCCATGTGATGGGGATGGTCTTGAGTGCCCAACCAGGGAGGTGCATCTGGTTGGCATACTTCTGGCATCCGACGCATCGTTGGACGATGTTGGTGGTGTCGGCATGTGCTGTGAGCCAGTAGAAACCGTGCCGCATGCCCTTGGCGACCAACGACTTGGCGCCGGCGTGATGGCCGTAGTCGCCGGCGTGAATGTCCTGGAGGATCTTGTGGCCTTCTTCTGGCTGTATGCAGCACTGGAACACGCCAGTCACGCCGCGTTTGTGGAGCTCGCCGTTGATGATGACGAAGGATTTGCAGCGGTGCACGATCATTCGCGCCTTCGTCTCATTGCTTGGGAGGATCTTGTGCTTGAGGAAGGCGATGTACGGTGTCGTCCAATCGCTGGGCTCCACAATCATGGAGACTAGGGCCGGCTCGGGTTGTAGTGGTATCCCGATGTCGATCTCCTTCGGTGGGCAGACCGAAGGTTTGTGGATGATGTCGAGGAAGACGCCTGCGGGTGGCGTTTGTCAAGCTGACCCGATATGGGAAAGGGCATCTGCCTCCTCATTCTTGCCTCTGTCGATCCACTCGACTGAATAGCTGTCGAAGTGTCCTCCCAACTGGTCTACTGCTTGGCGGTATGCTATCATCGTCGGAGAGACGGTATCGCAGGTTCCAGTGACCTGGCCGGCGACTAGGTCGGAGTCTCCATAGCACCGTAGGCGGTTTATGTTCATCTCCTTGGCGGCCCACATGCCGTGGAGGAGGGCCTTGTATTCTGCCATGTTGTTGGTGCAGGGCTTGAAGTTGAGGTGGAGCACGTAGCGAAGCTTGTCTCCCTTAGGGGAGGTCAGGATGAGCCCGGCCCCTGCGCCGTCGGTGTTCTTGGACCCGTCGGAATGGAGCGACCAGTAGTGGAGGTATGGTAGCTTCTCTGGCTGCTGTGTTTCTTCCCAGTCTGCGAGGAAGTCAGCCAGGGCTTGCGACTAGATCGCTTTGCGGGGCTCGTATTTGATGTTGTGGACACCGATTTCGACGGCCCACTTGGCGACTCGCCTGGTCGCCTCGCGGTTGTGTATTATGTTTTCCAGTGGTGCGGAGGAGATGATCGTGATAGGGTGCTCTTGAAAGTAATGTGGGAGGCGTCATTGAGCTCGGAATACCGCGTATACCAGTTTTTGGTACTGCGGGTAGCGCTGTCTTGAGTCCGTTAGGACTTCACTGATGTAGTAGACGGGGCACTGTATGGGGCATTCCTTGCCCTCCTCTGGCCGTTCGACGACCATCACGGTGTTGACGACTCGAGTGGAGGCTGCCACGTAGACTAGCATTGGCTCTTTATCGACCGGGGTGGCGAGGAGTGGTGCCGCGAGTAGCACTTCTTTGAGCGCTTTGAGTGCGTCGTCCGTCTCCGTGTCCCATTGGAACATGGGGTTCTTGCGCATTAGGAGGTATAGGGGCATTGCCTTCTCGCCTAGCCGGGGGATGAAGCGGCTGAGAGCCGCGACTCTCCCGGCCAACTTCTGGACGTCTCGCAGGCACTCGGGTTTCCTGAGTCGCGCGATGGTGTCGATCTTGGTGGGGTTGGCCTCGATGCCTCGCTTGGAGACCATGTATCCTAGGAGCTGTCCGGTTGGGACGCCGAAGGTGCATTTTCCTAGGTTTAGCCTTATGTTGTACCTCCGCAGGTTTGCGAAGGTTTCGGCTAGGTCGGTGAGAAGGTCATCCTGGCGGGTGGACTTTACCACCATGTTGTCAATGTAGACGTGAATGTTGCAGCCAATTTGGCTTGCAAGGCACTTCTGCATGCACCTTTGGTACATGGCGCCGACATTCTTGAGGCCGAACGTCATGGCCGTGTAGCAGATGGCGCTGAATGGCGTGATGAACACCGTCTTCTCGTCATCCTCGACTGCCATTTTGATCTGGTTGTACCGAGAGTACACGTCGAGGAAGCACAGCGACTCTGATCCCGTGGCCGATTCGATGATCTGGTTGATGCACGGTAGGACGAACTCCTCCTTGGGGAAGGTGCTATTGAGGTTGCTGTAGTCGATACACATTCTCCACTTGTTCTTCTTTTTCAGAACCAAGACTGGGTTTTCTAGCCACTTGGAGTATTTTATTGGCCGAATGCAGCCTGCAGCTAATAGGCGTTGCACTTCTTCGGCGATTGCTCGGCTGTGCTCTTCATTGAAGGGCCGTAGCGACTGCTTTACTGGTCGCACTTTGGGGTTGGCGTTTAGTTTGTCCTCAGCGAGTTCCCTTGGGACACCTGACATGTTAGAAGGTTTCCATGCGAAGATGTCGCGGTTCTCACGGAGGAACCCGATGAGCGTGCTTTCCTATGCGGGGCTCATGTGCACCCCAATGGTGACGATCTGGCTGGAGTCGCCCGGGACGAGCTCGACGGTGCGGGTGTGCGTGGTCGCCTCGAATGTGGAGTTCGTGGCGGTTGGCTTCTTCAGGATGGTGGGGTCATCCTTGTTGATGTTTCCCGCATATTTCGCGAGCTCCTCCGCGTGATTAGTCTCCACGGTGATGATGGCGTCGGCGAGCTCAGCGCCTTTGTCCTCGCATTCCACGGCCATATCGGGGTCGTCGTGGACGGTGATGATGCTGCTCGGCCCTGGAAACTTCATCATGTTGTATGTGTAGTGGGGGGTCGCCATGAATTTGGCGAACGTTTGGCGTCCCAGGATGCAGTGGTAGGGGCTGCAGGAGTTCACCAACTCGAACACGATCCTCTCCGTGCGGTAATTTGCCGGTGTGCCAAAGGTGAATGGCAGCGTCACTTTTCCGATCGGATACGCCTTCCGACCGGGGACAATACCGTGGAAGGTTATCAGGGTCGGCTCGATTGCTGCTTCTGGGAGCTGGAGCCCCTTGAACGTGTCCAGGTAAATGATGCTAATGGATCTCCCGCCTTCCATCAGTGTCTTGGGCAGCCAGTAGTCAGCCACCTTGGGCCTGACCACCAGAGCGACTCGCCATGGGTATTCGATCCTTGGTGCGTGATCCTGGCGACTCCATGTGATGCTCTGTTCGGACCAGTTGAGGAAGCGAGGAATGTCAACTTGGGTCACCGTGTTGACGGCGACTGCGCGGGCGAGGACCTTCTTCTCGCGTTTGGTGTTGAGCCCGGTGAAGGTGTGTAGCGAGCCGACGGTGTTGTCGAAGCCGCCGACGTTTCCATTTTCCCGAGGCGGGTTGTTGTTGGGGTCCTCCCTTGCTCGCCTTTCCTTTTCGATCTCTTTGAGAGAATGGCAGTCTGCGGTCGTGTAACATCCCAAAACTCTAATCCAAGGTTATTCCAGATCCAAATCATTAAAATTAGGGTTAACAAAAACTTTTCCAATTAAAATTATTAAAGCATTCATATGTGTGTGCATTTAAAATAGGAGTTGTTTTGAATTGCCATGATTAAGTGATCCATTGCTTGTAAAATGATTCTTAGGTGAAATAAACATCATCTAAATCATTTCCAAACAAATCCCAAAGAAAAACAAATCAAAATGAATAAAAGAAGAGAATGGTCATTTGTGCCATTTTAATCAACAAGCCTACTTTGGCTATTCCTAGTACTCAAATCTTAACAGAGACAAATGTGGATCTTTGCACCCCTTGCTAGTACATGTAATGATGTACCAAGGCCCACTTTGTGATCTGCCAAAAACTTTCAAACACTAAATTTAAATGGCATTTGAAAATTGAATCTAGTTCATATGGGAAGATCTCACTATTTCAAAAACCACTCAAATGAGCTTTATGTTCAAAACCCAAGCAACCACAGAGTCTCAAGCTTATGACTAACACACCCACCAAAAATCTTTTCAAAATTCAAAACTAAATTTCTTGCGGCCATTTCCACAAACACTTGGCAGGCACGAATCAAACTATAATCCTAGCTCACTGTTTTCAATAGGGTTTTGCCCCCATTTGATCTCCATTTACTCCCTCTGTCCCTTCTAGCTCTAACCAAAGCCTAAGAACCTCACCCCTTTGTCCCTAGCAGCAATGCCATGCCACCCCGAGCACCGTGCCGCCGGCCAAACCTTGCCAACACAGCAGCAGACCGACCCTCTCTCTCTCGCCATGTCTATGAGCTAGCCCAGACCACACTGCCACCCTCTGTCCCCTCCCCGAGCAGAGCCAAGCTGTGGACCACCCGCAGCTCGCCGCACCCAGAGTGTCTGCACCATGCCGAGCACGCGCCAGAGAGCCGTGCCCGACAAGCGTGCACACGCCGCCCCTCGACCGCAGCCCGCGCTCACCGCTCAGCCACGAACCCAGGAACCGCCCGGACATGCTCGTTCGCCGCCGTTTGACCCACAGCCACCGGCCGCCATGAAGACCGCCGCCTCTACCGCTCAGAGCGTGAGCACTGCCCGACCGTTTGCCACCGTCCCTAGTCCCGCATTTAAGCCATAGCGCACCGCCAGGAGGCAGGCCACCGCCCCCTACCTCGAGCCACACTGTTAGCATGCTGTGCAGCCCTCGCCGGAGCCGCCCGCCCATCACTCTCGGTCGCCTCGTCGAGCTATAAATAGAGGCCACCCCAGCACAAACCACTCACACCATTCCACTCCCCTCTCCTCACTGGTCCTTCCCTACCTCTAGCCGGAGCAGCACGAGCACTTGTTCGTCAGAATTTGGCCGAAGGAGCCCGCTGTAGAGGAGGAGAAGGTGGCGTCGATTTCGTCCACCCTCGGAGCTGCCTCGACCACCCCTGACCTCGCCGTCGTCCACCGGTTTGTTTGCCTGCCTCGCCGTTGTTGCTGGAGCCCTGGTACACCCCCTGAGCACCCCCACCGAACCTCTAGGGTTTGTCCTCGCCGGCGACCTGTCCGTCATCGACGACGAGCCCCAGCCGTCGATCCTAGTTCTAATCTAACGGCCCATATCGCCCTGTACCGCTTCGCATGTTAAGAGCCTCTGACCGGTGGACACCCCCTGTCAGCTGTGCCCCGCGCCGTGGAGTGCCACTGGGCCAGCCCGATAGCTTTCCCGCGCGACCCATTTAATTCAAATTAGGATTTTTCTATTTAGGTTTGGACCTAGTTCTGTCCCTTAGTTTGAAAATTAATTCAGAGAGATCTACAAATCCAAATGGAGTGATTCCAATTTTGTTAGAAAGCTACTGAAAAGATCTACCCAAGCCCGTTGGATTTAATTCCAACTCTCAAAAATCACATTTAACCATACCTATCTGAATATGTAATAATATTAAGGTTTACAGGCAGTGACTTTGGACTAGTACCAAAATAATGCTATATAGGCATTTCTAGTCACTTTAAATCATTAAATAATGAACTTAAACCAAGGTAATTATGAACCAACCCTTAAATTACATTCCCACATGTTAGAATATGTGGTGATGACATGTGTCCACATGATCCCATATTTTAAGTGGTGAATATTAAATCTTAGTTAATTTTCAATGAGTAGAAATTACTTTTCTTAAATAAAAAGAATGAAACTAGTTAATAAAACTTGTGATGCTTGTGATGATAATAAATCATCAAATGTGTGCCTTAGAGTGCTAATTAGACTAGTTAAGTATTGTTTGGTGATTGTGTACTCCGTGTGTATTTATAGACGATAGTACCGACCAAGCTTTCGAGGAGGAGGAGTTCTATCATGAGGAGGAAGAAAACTTCAACCATTGCACCAACCAAGGCAAGCTAACACTTTCAAGTATAATGCTTAGCAAGCTAGAATTAAGCTAGATGATTGAGCAAAGATGGTTTAGGCATGCTTTGGTCACACCACTTTGACTATTACTTACCCCAAGTATTATTTTCAAGCTCTTCCTTTACTTTACCCAAAGTCTTTTACTTGTTGAAGGTAGCATAAAGAGTATAAAACTTGACCAATTTAGATAACTTTAGATGTCATTCTATGGCATGAGATTCATCCCATCTTTCCACCATAGTGAACACTCTTAACCTAGTAGTTTAGAGTTAAATAAAAACTTGAGTCACTTTAGATGGGAACACTTGGTGAAAATGAATTGAGAAAACCTTGGAATGATGAGTCATTCTATTGAGATGTTTTGACATGTGTTGAGAAACACAGATGGTTTATGATGATGAAAATGTTGAGGCATGAGCCTTGACCCTTTTACAAAACTGATGGTTGGATTCGGATGCGATACCATTCCAAATTTACCGTACAGCCACAATACCTGAATTGGGTAAGGCTTAGGCGGAAGTTTATATGCATTAGTATTAGTTCCCTCGCGAGAGAGGTTTGAGCTGAGGCTACCTCTCAATGTTGTCCACCTATGCAGTGCCCAAGATGATCGATGGTCATGGTTGGGAGGCCATACTCATAGGGGAGGTTCTTATACTAGGGTGTGTAAAGGAAAGGTTATGTTTGATCATCTGCATACTAAGTATGATGATTCAGGGTTATCCCTGACAGATGTATCGAATCTTGTGGTGAAAGTGTACCACCTCTAAAGAGTGTCAAACTATTCGAATAGCCACGTCCGCGGTTATGGACAGTTGGAACGGCCATACTATTTCGTTGCCAGATGTTTTCAAAATAACTTATGAAATGAATAATGAATCTTGACTTGACCACAATAGGGTTGTGTTTATGACACTAGCTTCCCAGCTTAAGTGATTCTAGAACTTTATTTTATCTTTCTTTGCTTCTGAACTCAGCTTAGGTTTCAAACTTAACCTTATAGTTAAACTTAGAGTTAGTACTTTACATTAGAATTATACTACTTGTTGGTGGTAGTTTGCGAGTACTTAAAGAGTACTCATGGATTTTGTCCCTAGCTATTATTATGGTCAGACTATGAAGGAGACTACCAAGATGATGGCCAGTAGGACGGCTATGATAACTAGGACTATCTGCCTTAGTCAGCATTTCCTGTGCCCCTGAAGATGGACTCCACCACTACGCTTATCTTTTACCCCGCTGCTTGTTGTATTAAGACTGGATCATGAGATCCTTATTTGTGTAAGACCTTATGTATGGTTTGTAATGGATGATGTACTGTGATATCAATGAAGGAAATATGCCCTGAGAGGCAATAATAAAGTTGTTATTATGTATTCCTGATATATGATAGATGTTTATTTTACATGCTAGAATTGTATTGATCGGAAACATCAATACATGTGTGTTTAATAAACAAAAAGGGTTCCTAGTTATGCCTCTCTTATAGACTAGCTTGTTGATTAACAAGATGATCAAGGTTTCCTGATCATGGACATTGGATGTTGTTAATAACAAGGTCACACCATTGGTGGAATGATGTGATGAACATTCATCCGAAGTATAGCATTACGATCAATTCATTATGTTTATATTGCTATAACATCATATGAAGTAATCTTTATCCTTAGACCATGAGATCATGTTAATTGCTAACCCCTGAAGAGTATCTTGATAACATCAAACGTCACACCGTAACAGGGTGACTATAAAGATGGGTTCAGTACTACGAAGGTGTTATGTTGAGGCTCATGGATCAAGATTGGAATTTGTCAATCCCGATGACAGATAGATATACTCTAGGCCCTCTCAGTGATATCACATTGAGATAGCTTGCAAGCAAGTGATGTGATCACTCGAATGTTATATCACCAGAACGAGAAAAGAGTGCATGTCGGTAACGAGATCAAACTAGGTATTTGGATACCGATGATCGAATCTCAGAAATTTATTATATCATGAGGCAAAGGGATTAAATTACAAGTGTTAAAGGTTCTCACGATCATAGAAGTCATCGTTGAATATGCAGGAGTCGGTATGGATCTCCAGGTCCCACTTCTGACAATTGATCTGAGAGGAGTCTCAATCATGTCTGCATTATTCGTGAACCGTAGGGTGACACACTTAAGAGTTACCGGACACCATTTTGGAGCATATATGTTTCAGACGAAAGAATTGCAAAGTGCAGGAATTGTTTCGATAGAAACCGGAAATTGTTTCGGGTGAAATTGCAGAAAGTGGTTCTGCATGTGATATTGAAATATTGCAAGGGGTTATATGTGAATGTTTGTTAATTAAAGTAATTAACAAAATTCTGAATAAATTAATAAAAGAGTTTTATTAAATGAGGGAGCATTAAACTTGGAGAATTTTAATGCATTTAAAGTGGGGACTTTAAAAGGGAATGTGAAGAGGCATTTTAATGTGAAGGGGTTACGACCACATGAATGGGGGAGGTGAGGGGTCACCCCCCCATGCGCCGGCCATGGAGAGGAGGGGCACCCCCCTCCTCCTATAAAAGGCCCTCCTCCTCCTCCTTCTTCCTCACACCTCCTTGTGAAGGATCTCTCTCCCCCTCCAGAATTATTCCCCCATGGTCTCGGATTAGCGAGATACATGTTCCCGGTGGCATTTCGTCTGGAAGGAGTTGCTGCTTCCGCTGGATCGCTGGAGCAAGGAGGTGGAGGTTGTCCGGTGGCTTGAACGTGTGTGCGAGTACGGATGTGCTGCTGAGTTGCGGCGCTCGGACTTCCTCACGATCTTGAGATCGGCAAGTGTACGACTACATCAACCACGAGTTCCTACTCGTTAACAAAACTTGTTGTCTTCGAGGGTAAGTTCTCGTTGGATGTATGTCCACCCGTTGCTTTGTACCTAGTACATAGATCTTGGCGTGTAGTTCTCATCGTAGGAATTTTTTTGTTTTCTATGTTGCGGACCCAACAGTGGTATCAGAGCCTGATCTATGCGTAGGTGCTTTGCACGGGTTATACACATATGTTTATATGTAGGCGATGATGATCGTGTTATTGCATCTTCTATGTATTTTGGATATTGGTGGCATAGTGGGATGCAGCGGCCCGGACCAACCTTACATGTCATCGTACATGAGACCGGTTCCACGACTGACATGCAACTTGTTTTGCATAAGTGGCTGGCGGGTGTCTATCTCTCCTACTATAGTCAATATCTAATTTACAACGAGTTTCTAATAACTTGGTTATCCTTGTTGTGGTTCATGTTCGTAGGTGAGAACGGTTCTATCTCCGAAAGCCCTAAGCCATGTAAAACTTGCAATTGATAAATTAGAGGCGTCTAGTTTAGATCGTTGCTAGGCTAGTGTATTGATATAGTATTGTTGTAAGTAGATGTATGATAGATACTCTTACAATACATTCAACGTGTAAGTTCCATAGACCTTGGCCTTACACACAAAGGAATGATATAGATCATACCACGATGCAAATGATAGAGATCAAATGCATGGACCATATCATCTCACATTACACATTAGATGTTAGCATCTTATACTGCTAGTTTGGCGCTTTTGGTAGCATTGTAAGATGATCCCTCATTTAGATATCAAGATAAAATGTGTTCTTCCTTGAGTATGCACCATTCTATGGATCGTGTTTCGAGACATCACGTGATGATCAGGTGTACTCGACTCTACGCTTTCATACAACGGGTGTAAGACAGTTTTACACACGCGAGTACTAAGGTTCTTACTTGGCGAGCCTAGCATGTACAGACATGGCCTCAGAACACAGACCGAAAGGTTAAGCATGAGTCATATAGTTGATATGATGCCCATATAGATGCTCGCCTTTGAAGATACACCGACTCACGTGATGATCGGACTTGGTGTAGTGGATTTGGTTCATGTAATCACCAAAAGGACACGAGGGATGTCATTTTTGAGTGGGAGTTCATTAGTAATTTGGATTAGTTGAACTCAATCTATCATAAACTTAGTCTAAATAAACTTTACAAATTCTGTTGTAGATGGCACCACCTGCTTTTAATTTCAATGTGTTCATGGAGAAAGAGAAACTTGCTGCGAATGGTAGCAACTTCACCAACTGGGCTATGAATTTGAGGATTCTCCTCACTGCTGCACAAAAGTAATATGTGCTAGATGCACCACTAGGCCCCCCACCAGCTCTTGATGCCCCTGACGAGGAAAATAATGTCTATGTGACTCGTCAGGAGGATCACAACTTAGTTCATTGCGGCATACTGTATGGGCTAGAGCCAGAACTTCGAAAGCGTTTCGAAAATGGTAATGCCTTTGATACCATGGGAGAATTGAAAATGATTTTCGATACCCATGCTGCCGTATGGAGTTATAATGCTACTGAAAAGTTCTTTAGCTGCATGATGGAGGAGAACAGTTCCGTTAGTGAGCATGTACTCAAAATGTCTGGGTACGCCGATAAGCTTGTGTCCTTGGGAATAACGATTCCCATTTACTTGGGCATAGATCATGTTCTCCAATCTCTGCCACCTAGATACAAGAGCTTCGTGATGAACTATAATATGCAGGGCATGAAGAAGACTCTTCCCGAGCTTCTGTCAATGCTTAAGATTGCAGAAGTGGAGATTAGGAAAGAACATCAAGTGTTGATGATCAATAGGACCACCAGTTTCAAGAAGGACAAGAAAGGCAAGCACAAGGGAAAGAAGGGTGGCAAATATGTTGCCGCGCCTGAAAAGAAACCCCGAGCTGGCCCTAAGTCCGATACCGAGTGCTACTATTGCAAGGGGACTGGCCATTGGAAGCGCAACTGCACCAAGTATTTGGCGAACAAGAAGTCCGGCAAGGCAAACAAAGGTATATATGATATACATGTTATTGATGTGTACTTGACTAGTACTCGCAGTAGCACCTGGGTATTTGATACGGGATCGGTTGCTAATATATGTAAATCGATTAAGGGGCTACGGAACAAGCGACAACTAGCAAGGGATGAGGTCACAATGCGGGTCGGCAATGGATCAAGAGTTAATGTGATCGTCGTCGGAGCGCTGCCTCTCCATATGCCATCACGATTAGTTATAAACCTGAATAATTATTATTTGGTGCCTGCACTTAGCATGAACATTGTATCCGGATCGTGTTTGATGCAAAGTGGTTATTCGTTTAAATCTGAAAACAATGGTTGTTCGATTTATATGGATAATATCTTTTATGGTCATGCACTTGTGTTGAATGGTTTATTTCTGATGGATCTCGATAGTAATATTACGCACATTCATAATGTTAATGCTAAAAAGATTAAACTTGATGATGATATATCTACATATATGTGGCACTGCCGTCTAGGTCATATTGGTGTTAAACGCATGAAGAAACTCCATTCTGATGGACTTTTGGAATCACTTGATTTTGAATCATTTGATACATGTGAGCCAGGCCTTATGGGCAAGATGACTAGAACGTCGTTTTCCGGTTCAATAGAACGGGCGACAAATTTATTGGAAATCATACATACTAATTTGTGTGGACCAATGAGAGTGTCGACGCGAGGTGGATATCATTATTTTTTTACTTTCACGGATGATTTGAGTAGATACGGGTATATCTATTTGATGAAACACAAGTCTAAAACTTTTGAAAAGTTCAAGGAATTTCAGAATGAAGTGGAAAATCATCGTAATAGAAAGATCAAATTTCTACGGTCTGACCATGGAGGAGAGTATCTAAGTTACGAGTTTAGCACACACATGAAAGAGTGTGGAATAGTTTCACAACTCATGCCTGCCGGAACACCACAACGTAATGGTGTGTTGGAATGTCGTAATCGTACCTTATTGGATATGGTTTGATCTATGATGTCTCTGACTGACTTGCCACTGTCATTTTAGGGTTATGCACTGGAAACAGCTGCATTCACTTTAAATCGGGCACCATCTAAATCCGTTGAAACGACACCGTTTGAATTATGGTTTGCAAACAAACCTAAGCTGTCAATTCTTAAAGTTTGGGGATGCGATGTTTATGTGAAGAAACTTCAACCGGATAAACTCGAACGCAAAGCGGAAAAATGCGTCTTCATAGGATACCCTAAGGAAACGATTGGATATACCTTCTATCACAGATCCGAGGGCAAGGTTTTTGTTGCCAAGAATGGATCCTTTCTTGAGAAGGAGTTTCTCGCGAAAGGTGTGAGTAGTCGGAAGGTAGAACTCGAAGAGGTTGTTGAACCTTCTCTTCATGAAATGGCAAGTAGCGCAGCACCGGAAGTTGTTTCGGAGTTGACTTCACCTAATGGAGAGAGAGCTAATGATATTGATCATGAAACTCCGAAAGAGGACACTACCGAACCTCGTAGGTCAAGCAGGACACGTGCAGCTCCTGAACTGTACGGCAATCCTATTGTAAATTTCATGGTTGATGAAATGGATGACCCTGCGACGTATGAAGAATCGATGATGAGCCCGGATTCCAAAAAATGGCTATAAGCTATGAAATCCGAAATGGAATCCATGTACGAGAACCAAGTTTGGACCTTGGTGGACTTACCTCACGATCGAAAGGCCGTTGAGAATAAATGGATTTTCAAAAGAAAAACTGATGCTGATGGTAATGTGACAATCTATAAGGCTCGACTTGTCACAAAGGGGTTTCGACAAATTCAAGGAGTTGACTACGATGAGACATTCTCTCCCGTAGCGATGCTTAAGTTAGTTAGGATTATGTTAGCAATTGTTGCATATTTCGATTCTGAAATATGGCAGATGGATGTCAAAACTGCGTTCCTCAATGGTAATATTGAAGAAGAGTTGTATATGATACAACCTAAGGGTTTTGTCGATCCTAAGGATGCTAATAAGGTATGCAAACTTCAGCGATCCATCTATGGACTGAAGCAAGCATCCCGGAGTTGGAATCTCCGCTTTGATGACGTGATCAAAGAGTTTGGATTTGTCCAAACTTATGGAGAGGCCTGTATTTACAAGAAAGTGAGTGGGAGCAATGTGGCATTTCTGATATTATATGTGGATGACATATTATTGATTGGAAATGATATAGATCTTTTAAACAGTGTTAAAAGTTATCTAAACAACAAATTTTTGATGAAAGACCTTGGTGAAGCGTCATATATATTAGGCATTAAAATCTATAGAGATAGATCAAGGCGCCTAATTGGGCTATCGTAGAGTACATACCTTGATAAGATATTAAAGAAGTTTAATATGGACAGATGTAAGAAGGGGTTCTTACCTATGTTGCAAGGCAAGACACTGAGTAAGACTCAAAGTCCGGCTACGGCGGAAGAAAGAGAGATGATGGATAAGATCCCCTATGCCTCGGCTATAGGATCTATTATGTATGCCATGCTATGTACAAGACCAGATGTGGCACATGCTATTAGTTTGACTAGTAGGTACCAATCTGATCCAGGTTCGGAACACTGGATAGCGGTCAAGAACATCCTCAAGTACTTGAGAAGAACTAGGGATATGTATCTTATATACGGAGGTGAAGAAGAGCTAGTCGCTAAGTGTTATGTCGATGCTAGCTTTGACACCGATTCGGATGACTCTAAGTCTCAATCCAGATACGTATTTCTCTTGAACGGAGCAGCAGTTAGTTGTAGGATTTCCAAACAACCTGTGGTGGCTGGATCAACGACGGAGGCGAAATATGTCGCTGCTTCAGAGGCGGCGCAGGAAGCGGTTTGGATGAAAGAGTTCATTATGGAACTAGGTGTGGTTCCTAGTGCATTGGACCCAATGGTGATCTATTGTGACAACAGTGGAGCCATAGCCAACGCAAAGGAACCGAGGTCTCACAAGAATTCCAAGCATATTAAGTGCCGGTTTCACTCCATCCGTGAGCATGTCAAGGATGGAGATATAAAGATTTGTAAAGTACACACGGACCTAAATGTAGCAGATCCGTTGACTAAAGCTCTCCCTAGGGCAAAACATGATCAACACCAAAACTCCATGGGTGTTAGATTTATCACTATGTCAACTAGATTATTGTCTCTAGTGCAAGTGGGAGACTGAAGGAAATATGCCCTGAGAGGCAATAATAAAGTTGTTATTATGTATTTCTTATATATGATAGATGTTTATTTTACATGCTAGAATTGTATTGATTGGAAACATCAATACATGTGTGTTTAATAAACAAAAAGGGTTCCTAGTTATGCCTCTCTTATAGACTAGCTTGTTGATTAACAAGATGATCAAGGTTTCCTGATCATGGACATTAGATGTTGTTAATAACAAGGTCACACCATTGGTGGAATGATGTGATGAACATTCATCCGATGTATAGCATTACGATCAAGTCATTATGTTTATATTGCTATAACATCATACTAAGTAATCTTTATCCTTAGACCATGAGATCATGTTAATTGCTAACACCTGAAGAGTATCTTGATAACATCAAACGTCACACCGTAACAGGGTGACTATAAAGATGGGTTCAGTACTACGAAGGTGTTATGTTGAGGCTCATGGATCAAGAGTGGAATTTGTCAATCCCGATGACGGATATATATACTCTGGACCCTCTCGGTGATATCATATTGAGATTGCTTGCAAGCAAGTGATGTGATCACTAGAATGTTATATCACGGGAACGAGAAAAGAGTGCATGTCGGTAACGAGATCAAACTAGGTATTTGGATACCGATGATCGAATCTCGGACATGTATTATATCATGAGACAAAGGGATTAAATTACAAGCGTTAAAGGTTCTCACGATCACAGAAGTCATCGTTGAATATGTAGGAGTCAGTATGGATCTCCAGGTCCTGCTTCTGACTATTGATCTGAGAGGAGTCTCAATCATGTCTCCATTTTTCGTGAACCGTAGGGTGACACACTTAAGAGTTACCGGACACCATTTTGGAGCACATATGTTTCAGACAAAAGAATTGCAAAGCGCAGGAATTGTTTCGATAGAAACCGGAAATTGTTTCGGGTGAAATTGCAGAAAGTGATTCTGCATGTGATATTGAAATATTACAAGGGGTTATATGTGAATGTTTGTTAATTAAATTAATTAACAAAATTATGAATAAATTAATAAAAGAGTTTTATTAAATGAGGGAGCATTAAACTTGGAGAATTTTAATGCATTTAAAGTGGGGACTTTAAAAGGCAATGTGAAGAGGCATTTTAATGTGGAGGGGTTACCACCACATGAATGGGGGAGGTGAGGGGTCACCCCCCCATGCGCCGGCCATGGAGAGGAGGGGCACCCCCCCTCCTGCTATAAAAGGCCCTCCTCCTCCTCCTTCTTCCTCACACCTCCTTGTGAAGGATCTCTCTCCCCCTCTAGAATTATTCCCCCATGGTCTCGGATTAGCGAGATACATGTTCCTGGTGGCATTTCTTCTGGAACGAGTTGCTGCTTCCGCTGGATCGCTAGAGCGAGGAGGTGGAGGTTGTCCGATGGCTTGAACGTGTGTGCGAGTACGGATGCGCTGCTGAGTTGCGGCGCTCGGACTTCCTCACGATCTTGAGATCGGCAAGTGTACGACTACATCAACCACGAATTCCTACTCGTTAACAAAACTCGTTGTCTTCGAGGGTAAGTTCTCGTTGGATGTATGTCCACCCGTTGCTTTGTACCTAGTAGATAGATCTTGGCGTGTAGTTCTCATCGTAGGAAATTTTTGTTTTCTATGCTGCGGACCCAACAATCCAATCTGTTACGTCTCACAAAAATGGTAATCCTGGGATTGCGATGAATGACATAACAGGCATCTGGGATTTAAAATCCGGGTGTTGACAAGTTGGTATCAGAGCCATCCTGACCATAGGAGACCCTAGTTAGAATGGACGTCCGAAGAAAAACTTAATTTCAAAACCAAAGTGAGTATTTATGAAAAACTATTTCCTCTCTTATCCTTGGGAATTCATTCTTTCTAAAAAATTCATGTTCCTCAAATTCTTACATTACTACTTAAAATTTGACACACTTGATCACTTCACTAATTTCCTCAACCTTAATTCTTGTAGATGGAGACTCAGTTCAGCAATTTCTACCAGTTGGGAAACGGAGGTCAGCTGATCTTCGAGAGGGGTCTGGATTCACTGTCGGAGTTATTGGGATGCCCGCATCCGGAGTTTCTTGTAGCTCAACTTCCAGGACCCCCGGGAGGAGATTTGAAGTGGCTGGTCACCGCTGATCTTAGAGGAAGCATCGAAGCACCAACGTCCGGGAGAATCCAGTTCTCCGTGAGAGAGAACAACTGGCTAGATGGATTATCCAGGGAAATGCATGAAGCTCTCCCACGTCTGTGTGCCCTCAGTGTCAACCAACTCCAGGGAACCCGTTTTGCTCACTATGCAAGACGTGACTTCATGGGAATGCCGATGGAGATGCCAAGTCACCTAGAGCTGAAGCGTCAAGTGGAGAACCTTGACTTCCTGTTGTACGATCGCCAGAAGGAATTGGACAATGCTAGGGAGTTCGCCAACCACAACCATGCCATTGCCGCCCAGAAGGCCCAGACTTTCTCACTACTCGTTAAGGACCGTCAGTCTCTTCACCTCCAGCGCGAGAAGAAGGATCGCACCATCGCCCGTCTTTGCAAGAAGGTGGCCAACCTCGAGAAGACCGTCAAGGAGCAAGAAGCTCAGCTTGCAGCCAAGGAGGAAGAAGAGGACGGTGAAGACATCCAGGGAGACATGGATTCTTACCTCAGCAATGATGATGACTTTCTGGAGGAGGATGCTGTGGACTTCTACACTGACGATGAGGACTCTGACTTCATCGACGATGAGTAGATGCACTAGAGCACTGTCGTAGCATGAGATGTATCGGTCCCACTGTATCGTAGCTTGCAGAATGGTTCTTCACACCATCTGTTTTCCTTTGTTGTTGTCGTGTGTGTTTGTATCGTGTGCTTGTTTGCATGAATGAAATGAAGTTAGTTGCAAAACCTGAGTCAAACTCAAAGTTTTAGCTTGAAATCAAAACCATGAACCTTAGAACTTCCCTCTTACCCCTTTATCTACCTCAATCTTCAGATGACTCGTGGAAACCAAGAAGGGAGCAGCTTGTCGCAAGACCCAATGCTGCAGATTATGCAGATGTTAGTTGCAGACCGTGAAGCAAGCAGAGCAGAGCGCCAGGCCAACTTAGCAACATTGCAGCAGATAGCTCAGATGGCCCAAAACAACCAAGGACATGGAAACCAGGATCACCATGGGTCCAAACTCAAAAACTTCCAGAATACCAATCCCCCAATCTTCAACCAAGCTGAAAACCCACTAGATGCTGATGACTGGTTATATACAATGGAAAACAACTTAGAAGTAGCAGGATTTGATGACAATGAGAAAGTTCTCTTCGCCACCCACTATCTGGCGGGAGATGCAAGAGCTTGGTGGACTAGTATCCGTAACATGAACCATGGTCAAGTGATGACATGGGAAGCTTTCAAAACCAAGTTCAGCCGCACCCACGTGCCGCAAGGTCTAGTCACCAGACTAAGGGATGAGTTTCGTGACTTGAAGCAAGGAAGAATGACTGTGGTGAAATACCGTGACAGATTCCTGTTGCTTGCAAGATACGCCCCTGATGAGATCAACACAGAGGTCAAGAAGAAGAAGAGATTTCTGAACGGACTGCATGATGAGATGCAGATTGTCCTCATCAACATCCGTTTCGAGGATCTCGAAGAGCTAGTCGTCTCTGCCATTCAGATGGAAGGGAAGATGAATCAGGCAAACGACAACCACAAACGTCATATGATGCAGCAATATGGATCCAGCAGTCACCAGAGGTACCGTCCCAACCCGTCACCAGGATATGCACCAAGGAACAATCGACCCCCAATGTCTCCCCCAAGCTACGCCAACCATAGCGGAGGCAATGTGAAGTCCGGAGGAAACAATCACAACTCCAGCAACACCAACAATTTCAACTGTGCCCCTCCCAAGAGCAACAACAACAAAAACAACACTGCACCCAGAACTGGCAGTAATGTTGTGCCCATCGCAGGAAAGGACAAGTCGCAGATCACCTGTTTCGAGTGTGGAGTGAAGGGTCACTATTCCAATGAGTGTCCCAAGAAGACTACCGCCAATGCCAATGTCAATGCCCCAGCTCAACAGCAGCATCGTGTTCAACCAGGGAGAATATTTACCCCAGGGAACCCTCACAACCGCAACGGTCGTCCCTTCCACATGAACGCCGAAGAAGCCCAAGAAGCGCCAGATGTAGTGCTGGGTATGTTTTCTGTCAACTCAGTTTTAGCAAGGGTATTGTTTGATTCGGGAGCATCGCATTCATTTGTCACCGAAGAATTTGCATGCACTAGTAAGATTCACCCAACCAACCTGAATCATGTCATGATAGTTCAAATCCCCGGATCAACTACAAAAGCTAGAAAAATTTGCAAAGCTGTACCTATCATGATACATGGGATAGATTTTTATGCCAACCTTATAGTACTTGGAACCAAAGGATTGGAAGTAGTACTAGGTATGAACTGGATGTCAAGGCATAAAGGAATGATAGACTGTGCTAAGAAAGCCATCACCATGACCAGTAGCTCTGGAGTAACAGTAGAGCATGTATCTGAAACCTTACCTCGCCAATTCAAGTGCAACAAGATTTTAGCCCTACCCACCATAGACCAAGTAAGAGTAGTCTGTGAATACCCCGACGTATTCCCAGATGAATTGCCAGGTATGGCCCCAGATAGGGATATTGAGTTCATTATCGAACTAATCCGCGGAACCGGACCCATAGCCCAGAGACCCTATAGCATGAACCCCTCAGAGTTAGTAGAGTTGAAGAAGCAGTTGGATGCTATGTTAGAAACAGGCTTGATTCAACCTAGCGCTTCACGATGGAGATCACCTGTGTTATTCGTTGACAAGAAAGATGGAGGCAACCGTCTGTGCATAGATTACAGGAAATTGAATAACGTCACCATCAAGAATAAGTACCCCCTTGCCAAAGATAGAGGACCTATTTGATCCGTTGACTGGAGCTCAGGTATACTCAAAGATTGATCTTAGGACTGGTTATAACCAACTTAAGATCCGTGCAACGGATATTCCGAAGACCGCCTTCACTACTCGCTATGGTTTATACGAGTACACGGTTATGTCTTTTGGATTAACCAATGCCCCTGCTTATTTCATGAACCACATGAATAAGATCTTTATGAATTTCCTAGATAAGTTTGTAGTTGTGTTTATCAACGACATCCTTATCTACTCCAAGTCAGAAGAAGAGCATGAGCAGCATCTGAGAATCATCCTAGAAACCCTGAGAGAGCATCGGTTGTATGCCAAGTTCAGCAAATGTGAGTTTTGGCTGAAAGAAGTAGGATTCCTAGGACATATTGTGTCTGCCGGAGGAGTTTCTGATGATCTCACCAAGATTAGAGATGTCGAAGCATGGGAAGCCCCAACCACTCAAACCCAAGTCCGTGCATTCCTCGGATTAGCGGGATACTACCGCATGTTCGTCGAAGGATTTTCAAGCATCACCAGACCCATGACCCAATTGTTGAAGAAGGACAAGAAGTTTGAATGGATAGACAAATGTGAAGCCAGTTTCCAAGAGCTGAAGAAGAGATTGATATCAGCCCCAATATTGATCATGCCAGATATCAAGAAGCCGTTTGATGTGTATTGTGATGCATCCAAGATTGGTCTCGGATGTGTACTGATGCAGGAAGGCAAAGTCATCGCCTATTTGTCTCGACAGCTGAAGCAACATGAGGAGAACAATCCGACCCATGATCTTGAATTAGCAGCCGTAGTTTTGGCATTGAAGACATGGCGTCATTATATGATGGGTAATCGCTGTGAGATTTACTCAGATCATAAGAGCTTGAAATATATTTTCACTTGGAAGGAGCTGAATATGAGGCAAAGGAGATGGATAGAGTTAATCAAGGATTATGACCTTGACATTCACTATCACCCCGGCAAAGCCAATGTGGTAGCGGATGCTCTTAGCCGATTGCCTTGCAGGCTAAACACCATGATCAAGGAGAAGCAACCAAGTTTGTATGAGGAGTTGGAGCAATTTAGGACTGAGCTAGTTAGCAAAGGATTTTTAGCTAGCACTGAACTTCAACCCACTTTGATTAGGCAAATCAAGGAATCCCAGAAGGGAAATGAAAGTATCGACAGAATCAAACGTCGTATTGGTACAGGAATCAAACGCTGGATTCACTAAAGACGAAGAAGGAGTGCTATGGTACAAAGGACGTATTTGTGTGCCAGCGGATTCGGAGCTGAAGCAAGTTATCATGAATGACGCTCATGATACTCTTTATTCTATCCACCCCGGAGGAACGAAGATGTATCAAGACTTGAAAGAGCAATTTTGGTGGCACAAGATGAAGAGAGAAATCGGAAGCTACATCGCCAAGTGTGACATCTGTCAAAGAGTCAAAGCAGAGCATCAGAGACCCGCAAGACTGTTGCAACCATTGGAGATTCCGGAATGGAAATGGGATTCCATCGGAATGGACTTTATCACCGGTTTGCCTACTTCTAGTAGGGGAAATGACTCAATCTAGGTCATAGTTGATAGACTGTCCAAGGTAGCTCACTTCATACCTGTCAAGACTACCTACTAGAGTGCGAAGCTAGTAGAGCTGTACATTGCTAGGATTGTTAGTCTGCATGGAACCCCCAAGACCATAGTATCAGATCGAGGAACCCAGTTTACCTCGAGATTTTGGCAGAAAGTTCAGGAAGGATTGGGAACCAAGTTGAACTTCAGCACCGCGTATCACCCGCAAACTGATGGACAGACTGAGAGAGTCAACCAGATCCTAGAAGATATGTTAAGAGCTTGTGTGTTAGAGTATGAATCAAAATGGGAAGACTGCCTACCTTTTGTAGAATTCTCATATAACAACAGTTATCAAGCTAGTTTGCAGATGGCACCATTTGAATTCCTATACGGAAGAAAGTGTCGTACCCCTTTGAATTGGTCGCAAGTAGGAGAGAGTCAGATCTTTGGACCCGACATTCTCCGAGAAGCCGAAGAGAAAGTTCACAAAGTCCGTGAGCACCTCAAGACCGCCCAATCCAGACAGAAGAGTTATGCTGACAAGAGAAGGAGAGACCTGACTTTCAGTGTCGGAGATTTTGTATATCTCAAGGTTTCGCCATTGAAAGGAACGCAATGCTTTAGTCTGAAAGGAAAGTTAGCCCCTAGATATATCGGGCCCTTCAAGATTCTCAACCGTCGAGGAGAAGTATCTTATCAACTGGAACTACCTGAAGAGATGTCATCCATCCATAATGTGTTCCATATCTTGTTACTTCGCAAATGCCTAGAAGTGCTGGAGAAGACTGAAGTTTTCAAGAACATCGACCACCGAGTTGTTGAGATCAACAATGATCTGACCTATCGTGAAGTTCCCATCTGTATCTTGGAAGAAGCTTACAGAACCACCAGGACCAGGAGTATCAAGTTTCTCAAGATTCAATGGAGCAACCATACCGAAGACGAAGCCACTTGGGAGCGAGAAGATTACATTAGGACAGAGTTCCCAGATCTCTTTAGTTCCTAGTTTTCTTTGTAAATCTCGGGACGAGATTTTGTTTAAGGGGGGAGGTTTGTAACATCCCAAAACTTTAATACAAGGTTATTCAAGATCCAAATCATCAAAATTAGGGTTAACAAAAACTTTTCCAATTAAAATTATTAAAGCATTCATATGTGTGTGCATTTAAAATAGGAGTTGTTTTGAATTTCCATGATTAAGTGATCCATTGCTTGTAAAATGATTCTAGGTGAAATAAACATCATCTAAATCATTCCCAAACAAATCCCAAAGAAAAACAAATCAAAATGAATAAAAGAAGAGAATGGTCATTTGTGCCATTTTAATCAACAAGCCTACTTTGGCTATTCCTAGTACTCAAATCTTAACAGAGACAAATGTGGATCTTTGCACCCCTTGCTAGTACATGTAATGATGTACCAAGGCCCACTTTGTGATCTGCCAAAAACTTTCAAACACTAAATTTAAATGGCATTTGAAAATTGAATCTAGTTCATATGGGAAGATCTCACTATTTCAAAAACCACTCAAATGAGCTTTATGTTCAAAACCCAAGCAACCACAGAGTCTCAAGCTTATGACTAACACACCCACCAAAAATCTTTTCAAAATTCAAAACTAAATTTTTTGCGGCCATTTCCACAAACACTTGGCAGGCACGAATCAAACTCTAATCCTAGCTCACTGTTTTCAACAGGGTTTTGCCCCCATTTGATCTCCATTTACTCCCTCTGTCCCTTCTAGCTCTAACCAAAGCCTAAGCACATCACCCCTTTGTCCCTAACAGCAATGCCATGCCACCCCGAGCACCATGCCGCCGGCCAAACCTTGCGAACGCAGCAGCAGACCGCCCCTCTCTCTCTCGCCATGTCTATGAGCTAGCCCAGACCGCACCGCCACCCTCTGTCCCCTCCCCGAGCAGAGCCAAGCCATGGACCACCCGCAGCTCACCACGCCCTAATGTCTACACACTTCTATTCTTGTAGACAGTTGTTGGGCCTCCAAGTGTAGAGGTTTGTAGAATAGCAGCAAGTTTTCCCTTAAGTTGATCACCCAAGGTTTATCAAACTCAGGGAGGAAGTGGTCAAAGGTATCCCCTCTCAAGCAACCCTGCAATCAAGATACAAGAAGTCTCTTGTGTCCCCAACACACCCAATACACTTGTCAGGTGTATAGGTGCACTAGTTCGGCGAAGAGATAGTGAAATACAAGTGGTATGGATAATTATAAGTGGTAACGGTGATAGAAAATAGCTTGTTGGCGTGTGGTTGACGTGGGAAAAGACTAAAGGAAAACTGAAATAAAGAAGGAAGCAAGCAAATATGTAATAGATCTAATAGGAAACGGTGTTTCAGTGCTTAGAAACAAGGCCTAGGGATCATACTTTCACTAGTGAACACTCTCATATAAATATCTTCTCTTTATGATACTACTCTTAACTACTCTCCGGTTGGACACACCTCAAAGTAAGTCTTTCCCATCTAGAAAACCCCACACTGTCACCTTGAGTACTAGATGAGTCCAACAAACACCACAATTTCATAAAGACATCCAACTCCAAATATAACTCATAACAAGTATTTGTAATCTCTAGCCTAAGTGCCACCATGGTGTGAACGTTGTCACTTTCACAAACATGGGGAGAGCAGAGATCTATTAAAGCACTTGAGTAGCAAGGTAGATCTATAGATTACAAGCTCATGATCTTAATAAGATCATGCATAGAGAGAGAGATGAACACATAGCTACTGGTAGAACTCTTAGCCTCGAGAGAGAACTACTCCCTCCTCATCAAGGGAATCAACAATGGTGATGGAGATGGTGGTGGAGATCGATGGAGATGGCTCCGGGGGCACTTCCCTGTCCTAGCAGGGTGCCGGAACAGAGACTTTCTATCCCCCGAATCTCCCCTTCGGTGGCGGCGGCACTGCGGAACTTTTCATGGCTTTCTGATTGACGATCTAGGGTTTCTGCCTCGGGAGGCTCTTATAGGCGAAAGAGGCAAGGTCGGTGGGCGGCCAGGGGGCCCACACCATGCCCTGGCGTGGCCTAGGGTTGCCCGCGCCAAGGGAGGGTGTGGCCACCCTGTGGCCCCTCTCCGACTCTCCTTCTGGCTCCGTGAGTCTTCCGGGAAATAGTAACTTTGGCTTTTGTCCTGTCCAATTCTGAGAATATTCATTTTCTGACTTCCTGGAACCAAAAACAGCAGAAAACAGGCAACTGGCACTATGGCATCTTTTTAATAGGTTAGTCCAAGAAATCATATGAAAAGTACTCCAAAGTGTGGACAAAACACAAGAAAGTAGATAAAACCAAGCATGGAACATCAAAAATTATAGATACATTTGCAATGTATCACGCCCAGAGTGTCTGCGCCATGCCGAGCACGCGCCAGAGAGCCACGCCTGACAAGCATGCACACGTCGCCCCTCGACCACAGCCCATGCTCACTGCTCAGCCACGAACCCAGGAACCGCCCGGACATGCCCGTTCGCCGCCGTTTGACCCACAGCCACCAGCCGCCGTGAAGACCGCCGCCTCTGCCGCTCAGAGCGTGAGCACCGCTCGTCCGTTTGCCACCATCCCTAGTCCCACATTTAATCCATAGCGCACCGCCAGGAGACAGGCCATCGTCCCATACCTCAAGCCACACCGCTAGCACGTTGTGCAGCCCTCGCCGGAGCCGCCCGCCCATCACTCTCGGTCGCCTCGTCGAGCTATAAATAGAGGCCACCCCAGCACAAACCACTCACACCATTCCACTCCCCTCTCCACACTGGTCCTTCCCCACCTCTAGCCGGAGCAGCGCGAGCAATTGTTCACTGGAATTTGGCCGGAGGAGCCCGCTGCAGAGGAGGAGAAGGCGACGTCGATTTCATCCACCCCCGGAGCTACCTCGACCACCCCTGACCTCGCCGTCGTCCACCAGTTCGTTTGCCCGCATCGCCGTTGTTGCTGGAGCCCTAGTACGCCCCCTGAGCACCCCCACCGAGCCACTATGGTTTGTCCTCACCGGCGACCTGTCCATCATCGACGACGAGCCCTAGCCATCGATCCTAGTTCTAATCTAACGGCCCACATCGCCCCGTACCGCTTCGTGTGTTAAGAGCCACTGACCGGTGGACCCCCTTTCAGCTGTGTCCCGTGCCGCGGAGTGCCACTGGGCCGGCCCGTTAGCTTTCCCGCGCGACCCATTTAATTCAAATTAGGAATTTTCTATTTAGGTTTGAACCTAGTTCTATCCCTTAGTTTGAAAATCAATTCAGAGAGATCTACAAATCCAAATGGAGGGATTCCAATTTTGTTAGAAAGCTACTGAAAAGATCTACCCAAGCCCGTTGGATTTAATTCAATCAGAGTTAGAGATCTCTCCTAGTAAAAATAACAAGATATAAGCTTTTGCACATTTAAACATTTTTGTAAAATCAACCATGATAGCTTTTGAGTTGATTCCAACTCTCAAAAAACACATTTAACCATACCTATCTGAATATGTAATAATATTAAGGTTTACAGGCAGTGACTTTGGGCTAGTACCAAAATAATGCTATATAAGCATTTCTAGTCACTTTAAATCATTAAATAATGAACTTAAACCAAGGTAATTATGAACCAACCCTTAAATTACATTCCCACATGTTAGAATATGTGGTGATGACATGTGTCCACATGATCCCATATTTTAAGTGGTGAATATTAAATCTTAGTTAATTTTCATTGAGTAGAAATTACTTTTCTTAAATAAAAAGAATGAAACTAGTTAATAAAACTTGTGATGCTTGTGATGATAATAGATCATCAAATGTGTGCCTTAGAGTGCAAATTAGACTAGTTAAGTATTGTTTGGTGATTGTGTACTCCGTATGTATTTATAGACGATAGTACCGACCAAGATTTCGAGGAGGAGGAATTCTATCAAGAGGAGGAAGAAAACATCAACCACTGCACCAACCAAGGCAAGTTAACACTTGCAAGTATAATGCTTAGCAAGCTAGAATTAAGCTAGATGATTGAGCAAGGATGCTTTAGGCATGCTTTGGTCACACCACTTTGACTATTACTTACCCCAAGTATTATTTTCAAGCTTTACTTCCTTTACTTTACCCAGAGTCTTTTACTTGTTGAAGGTAGCCTAAAGAGTATAAAACTTGACCTATTTAGATGTCATTCTATGGCATGAGATTGATCCCATCTTTCCACCTTAGTGAACACTCTTAACCTAGTAGTTTAGAGTTAAATAAAAAATTGAGTCACTTTAGATGGGAACACTTGGTGAAAATGAATTGAGAAAACCTTGGAATGATGAGTCATTCTATTGAGATGTTTTGACATGTGTTGAGAAACACAAATGGTTTATGATGATGAAAATGTTGAGGCATGAGCCTTGACCCTTTTACAAAACTGATGGTTGGATTCGGATGCGATACCATTCCAAATTTACCATACAACCATAATACCTGAATTGGGTAAGGCTTAGCCGGAAGTTTATATGCATTAGTATTAGTTCCCTCGTGGGAGAGGTTTGAGATGAGGCTACCTCTCAATGTTGTCCACCTATGCAGTGCCCAAGATGACAGATGGTCATGGTTGGGAGGCCATACTCATAGGGGAGGTGCTTATACTAGGGTGTGTAAAGGAAAGTTTATATTTGATTATCTGCAGACTAAGTATGATGATTCAGGGTTATCCCTGACAGATGTATCGAATCTTGTGGTGAAAGTGTACCACCTCTACAGAGTGTCAAACTATTCGAATAGCCGCGTCCGCGGTTATGGACAGTTGGAATGGCCATACTATTTCGTTGTCAGATGTTTTCAAAGTAACTTATGAAATGAATGAAATCTTGACTTGACCACAACAGGGTTGTGTTTATGACACTAGCTTCCCAACTTAAGTGATTCTAGAACTTTATTTTATCTTTCTTTGCTACTGAACTCAGCTTAGGTTTCAAACTTAACCTTATAGTTAAACTTAGAGTTAGTACTTTACATTAGAATTATACTACTTGTTGGTGGTAGTTTGCAAGTACTTAAAGAGTACTCATGTCTTTTGTCCCTGGCTATTCTCATGGCCAGACTATGAAGGAGACTACCAAGATGATGGCCAGCAGGACGGCTATGATAACTAGGACTATCTGCCTTCGTCAGCATTGCATGTGCCCCTGAAGATGGACCCCACCGCTACACTTATCTTTTATTCCGCTGCTTGTTGTATTAAGACTGGATCATGAGATCCTTATTTGTGTAAGACCTTATGTATGGTTTGTAATGGATGATGTACTGTGATATCAAATCTATTATGTATCGCAAAAATGGTAATCCTGGGATTGTGATGAATGACATAACAGGCATCTGGGATTAAAAATCTGGGTGTTAACAGGTGGTGTGGGTGGCGGGTTTCCCCTCCCTGCTGTGGTAGATGCAGGGCTGGTTGAGCAGGGCAGCACGGTCGAATTTCGGCCTCGCTACATTGTTGGCACCATAATTTCCGATGTCGCGGTAGTTTCCTCCGTCGCGGCGGTAGTTCTTGGAGTCGCATTGGCCGTAGCCGGCGTTGGGGACGAAGTCGACTCGCCCATCTGTGCTGCGCTTGCTGGTGATGCGAGTGTTGCTATAGCGCATGTCGCGCTGTCGTCCGATGTCGTGGCCGTTGGTGTGGCGTCTTCCTCCTGACTTGTCGTCGGAGTCCTGGTTGGGGTCTTCCTCCGCGTAGTGCTTGGCGATCTCGAGGAGGTCAGGGATTTTGTCAAGAGTCCGGTAGACCCTCTTGATCTTAGCGACTAGGGGTTCGTACCGGCACGCGATCTTAGTGACCCTCTTGATCTCGAGGAGGTCAGGGATGTATCACCATGTCTGGGTGGGTGCTGGAGGCGTTGATCCACAGTTCCTGCCATCGTTGAATCCAGTGGCGGGTCGACTCGCGTGGTCCCTGGATGCATTGCTCTAGGTCCTGGATGGTGGTGGCGTGGGTGTAGGAACCCCCGAAGTGCCTGACGAAGGCATCCAGCATTTCCTCCCAGGAGTCGATGCTGTCGGCGGGGGGAGTGTTGATCCATTGCCGGGTCGCACCCTCCATCATCATGGGGAGGTAGCGAGCGGCTAGCAGGTCGGTATGGCCGGCGATTCCCATCGCCATGAGGTATGTATCCAGTCAGACCGCTGGATCGTACGTCGGGTCGTACTTTTTGATCTCTTTGGGCGCCTTAAAGTTGGCGGGGTACTTTTCCCCTCGGATCATAGGTCCGAAGAATTGGGGGCCGACTCGGCTGAGCGAGCCCCTAGGTTCCGGGTCGCCGCGCTTGTTGAGGGTGTGCCTCAAGTCGTTGGGCTGGCGCGTCTGCCAAGCCTGGTTGTGGATGATGTGCGTGCGGGCGTCGATGGGCTACCCGTTGGCGGCGACTGTGTTGTTCACTGGTCGCGACTCGTTGGTGGAGAGCGCGGGGTTGGCGGCCCGTGGCTAGGTCGCCAGGGGCTGCGGTGGTGGGCAGGTCATGGCGTTGGCGACGGTGGGGTGATCGCTTGAGGCCGCCCTGCTTGCCGAGGAGCGGGAATACATCCGCCCCCGCGGGTCGACTCCGGTGGCTTGTTGCTCGATGGCCCTGGCGAGTAGGGCCTTGGCGTACTGGATCTGCAGCACACCCTCTCCCTGGACATTGAGGTTGGCGACTGCCGCATCGGTCGCGACGACGTTGTCCATCGGGGTGGAGTAGAGTGGGAGTCCGTTAGCGTCGCGGGCCTGTGGCGACATTATGATTCGCGGCTGGTCTGGCGGGGGTGCGCGACCGATGGGTGGTGGCAGGGCCCCAGTCTCCAGTGCACCGGGTGGTGGCCGATTGCTATCGCCTGGTGGTGCGTTCTCGCAGTATTCGCGCTCCTCCGCACGTGCGGGGTCGCTCTCGTCGTTGAAGCTTAGGACGCTGCCTTGGACGTTGGAGTTCAGGTGGGTCCTGATGCGGTGCTGGTGGTAGAGCGACAGCTCCTGCACCGTCGCCCGCTCGAGGTGGAATTTCTTGTGCTCGGCTATCTCCTTGCGCGTCGCCTCCTCCAGTCACTAGCGGGCTTCCTCCACCTCCGTGGTCGTGGCGGTTGGCGGGATCGGTGTGGAGAACAGATCTGGTAGGGCAGCTATGCTGCCCGCCATGTAGATCATGTTGAAGCGATTGGATCTGGCGCAGAAGTCTTCAGGGGACTCCGAGCCGAAATCAGAATCGAAGATCCCGAGGATGGAGGAGTCCTCGAAATCCTCAGGGTTGGAGACCAGCATGATGGAGTCCTCCCGTGATGCCGCGGTGATAGATCCATCGACCGAGGCAGGGGTCACGGAGTCGGCATCATCATTTAAGGCCGCGTCGTCCACAGCGGTGTTGGTCTCGGCCATGTTGATGGCGGCCGAGTCATACTCGGTGACGAGGCTCCTAATGGAGCGGACCTGCTCCTCCGAGAGCAGATCGCGGTGCAGCGGCGATCTGCCAACGATCACCGTCGCCGCTGGGTCGACCATGCCGGTGAAGCCGACGAAGAGGTTGATGGAGCCGACCGGCATTATCGCACTGTGGGTGATCAGGCACGACGCCGGGATGTCGTTGCTGGGCAGGATCTGTAAGATCCCGCCGATGGCGATCATGCGGCCATGGCGATCGGCCAATCGATCGGCGAGTAGGGTCTCGCCGCAGAACTCAGGCCAGTCTGGCTGGGCCCCATGATGGGCGCCACTGTCGTGGAAATGGCCATGGCAGTCGCTGCAGTAGACAACGATTGATTGAATCGGGGGCGAGAGCTGGCGGCCATCTGCGGTGCGAGATGGGGGTTGATGCACATGGATTTATCCAGGTTCGGCCCCCCGGAGGGTAAAGACCTACTCCTGCTAGATTGGATTAGTAGAGAGTGAGTTACAATGGTGGCAAGCTCGGCGTCGAAGTAGCGAGTCGCTTGAATGGGTGTATGATAGAACGAATGTCCTCAGGATACCCTAGGGAGGTTTATATATGAGGCACCTCGCTAGGGTTTACAATTTACAACCGAACAAGATATGGATTCGGAGGCTTTGACCTAATCCGACGGGGCTTTGAGTATGCTTCTTGGCCTCTAGTCTCCAGTCGCCAGGCCTTCTCCTTAGTCGCATTCCAATCGTTGTCCTGCAGGCCCACTCGCGAGGCCTCTGGCCCAATCGGAATGTCCTGCCGGGCATACCCCATTCGGCATATCCCCATTATCGTTTGCCCCCATCGCTGACCTTAGCTGGAGCACAGGTGAGCCCCCACATACCCCCACAGTCGCCGTTAGGATTTAGTCTCGCCGGAGCAGTTCGTCATAGACGATGCATGTCAGTCGTAGATCCTAGTCTAATCGCACGACCTAGATTGAAAGATACTGTTTCGGTTTAGTTTAGCCACTGACCAGCGGGACTGTCCTGTCAGCAGCCCGCTGGGCCAGCGTAGTGCAGTTGGGCCGGCCCATTTTGTTTCCCGCGTAGAGCCCGTAGATTCAAATAAGCTTTTTCAATTTTAGTTAAATCTAGATTTTGTTAGTAGATTCAAAAATCAATTCAAAGAGATTCATTCAATCAAATTGCATGATTCCAATTTTGTTAGAAAGGTATTCAAAATATCTATCCAAGCCCGTTGGATTCAAACCATTTGAAATTATAGATCACCTATACCAAAAATAACAAGACAGAGGCTTTTCCAACTTCAAACATTTTTCAAAAATCAACCATAAATGCTTTTGAGTTGATTCGAACTTGCAAAAATCACATTTGACAAGATCTATCTGAAGAAGTAAAAATATTTAGGTTTACATGGAGTAACATTGGACTAGTACCAAAAGAATGTTATTTAGGTATTTCTAGTCACTTTAATTTTATTAAATAGTAATATTAATCTTTATAAAATGTGACCACTACTTTAAATCACATTCCCAAGTATTAGAATATGTGGTGATGACATGTGTCCACATGATCCCATATTTTAATTTGATAATATTAAATCTTAAGTATTGTCAATGAGTAGAAATTACTTTTCCAAAATAAGATAAATAAAATTAGGTCTTTATTTCATGTAATGATTGTGATGATGCTAGATCATCAAGTGTGAGCCTTGGTGTGCTACATAGAAGTAGTTAAGTATTGTTTGGTGATTGTGTACCTCGTATTCATTTATAGACGATAGTACCGACCCGGGATATGAGGAGGAGGAGTACTACAAAGAAGAAGAAGAAGAAGAAGAAGAAGAAGAAGAGAATTTCAACCACTACACTACTCAAGGCAAGCCTAACACTACAAGTTAACTATGCAAGCCATCCTTGCAAGATAACCTATGCAAGATGCATTAGGCATGCTTTGGTTATGCAACCTTGATTATACCAATCCCAAGTTTTACTTGCAACCTTTATTCTTTTACCAAAGTTCTTTACCTTTAGTTAGTGATTTGTGAGTATTGGAAAAATAGGATAGATACCATAAAGAGTATAAAACTAGGCCTAAGTAGCTATACTTAGATGTCATCAAAAGGCATAAACTAGAGCTGGATAGTTATACTCGATTAAAAACCCTCATTAGTGAATACCCTCAACTTTAGTGGCTAGTGCTAAGCATAAAAGTTGATTACTTTAGATGGGCATACTTGGTGAAAATTATTATGAAAACCTTGGAATGATGATTCATTCTATTGAAATGTTTTGACATGTGTTATGAACACAAAAGGATTTGATGATGAAACTTGTTGAGGCATGAGCCTTGGCCCTTTATAAAAACTGATGGTTAGGTTCGGATGCGATACCATTCCAATTTTACCGTACAACCACAATACCTGAAATAAACCTAGAGCTTAAGATTCCTACTAGAACTACCTTACTTGTTAGTGATAGTTTGTGAATAAAATAAACCTGCCTTTTTGCAAATAAACCTAGAGCTTAAGATTCCTACTAGAACTACCTTACTTGTTAGTGATAGCTTGCGAGTACTTCAAGAGTACTCATGGCTTTGTCCCTGTCTATTCCCATTGCCAGACTATGAGGAGGACTAACAGGAAGATGGATAGCAGGAGGTCTATGATAACTAGGATCATCTCCCATAGTCAGCATTGCCTGTGACCCTGAAGATGGAGCCTCTACTATGTTTACTTTCCGCTGCTTTGATTGTATTAAGACTGGATCATGAGATCCTTTATTTGTAAGACCTTTATTATGGTTTGTAATGGATGGTGTATTGTGTTACCAATCTGTTATGTCACGCAAAAATGGTAATTCTGGGATTGCGAGGTATGGCATAACAGGCATCTGGGATTAAAAATCCGGGTGTTGACAAGTTGGTATCAGAGCCATCCTAACCATAGGAGACCCTAGTTAGAATGGACGTCTGAACAAAAACTTAGTTTCAAAACAAAAGAAGCGAGTATTTATGAAAACCTATTCCCACTCTTACCCTTGAGATTCTTTCAAAACTATTCATGTTCCTAAAAAATTCTTGCATTCCTACATAAAATTTGACACACTTGATCACCCCACTAACTTGCTCATCCTAAATTCTTGTAGATGGAGGTCAAGTATAGCAAATTCTACCAGCTGGGCAACAGAGGCCACCTGATCTTTGAGAGCGATCTAGATGCACTTGCAGAGTATCTTGAGCGCCCGCACCCAGAGTTCTTCAGGGCACAACTCAACGATCATGTAGGAGGAGATCTACAATGGTTGATAGTTGCAGATATCAGAGGCAAGATGGAAGCACCCACTTCGAAGAAGATCCAATTCAGCTTGAGGGAGAACAACTGGCTAGATGGATTAGCTAGGGCTATGTAAGAAGATCTTGCCTGTCTGTGTGGGCAAAACATCAACTAGATCACTGGAACTCGCTTTGCTCACTACGCAAGGCGTGATTCTATGGGAATGCCCTTGGAGATGCCAGGACACCCGAAGCTGAAGCACCAAGTGGATAATCTCGACTTCATGTTGTATGATTGACAGATGGAGTTGGACAACGGACGTGACTACGCCAACCATAACAAGGCCATTGCAGTCAGGAAGGATTAGACTGATACATTGCAAATGTATCTATAATTTTTGATGTTCCATGCTTGGTTTTATCTACTTTCTTGTGTTTTGTTCCAACTTTGGAGTACTTTTCATATGACTTCTTGGACTAACCTATTAACAAGATGCCACAGTGCCAGTTGCCTGTTTTCTATCATTTTTGGTTCTAGGAAGTCAGAAAATGAATATTCTCGGAATTAGACGAGACAAAAGCCAAAGTTACTATTTTCCCAGAAGACTCACGGAGCCAAAAGGAGAGTCGGAGAGGGGCCATAGGGTGGCCACACCCCCTTGGCACGGGAAACCCTAGGCCTCGCCAGGACATGGTGTGGGACCCCTGGCCGGCCACCGACCTTGCCTCCTTCGCCTATATATTCCTCCCGAGGCAAAAACACTAGAGAGTAAATCAGAAATCCACGAAAAGTTCCGCAGTGCCGCCGCCACCGAAGGGGAGATTCGGGGGACAGAAAGTCTCTGTTCCGGCACCCTGCCGGGACGGGGAAGTGCCCCCGGAGCCATCTCCATCGATCTCCACCACCATCTCCATCACCATTGCTGATTCCCATGATGAGGAGGGAGTAGTTCTTCCTCGAGGCTAAGGGTTCTACCGGTAGCTATGTGTTCATCTCTCTCTCTATGCATGATCTTATTGAGATCATGAGCTTGTAATCTATAGATCTACCTTGCTACTCAAGTGCTTTAATAGATCTCTGCTCTCCCCATGTGTTGGAAAGTGACAGCGTGCACACCATGGTGGCACTTAGGCTAGAGATTACAAATACTTGTTATGAGTTATATTTGGAGTTGGATGTCTTTATGAAATTGTGGTGTTTGTTTGAACCATCTAGTGCTCAAGGTGATAGTGTGGGGTTTTCTAGATGGGAAAGGCTTACTTTGAGGTGTGCTGTTATAGCCCTACCATCGATTAGAGTGTCCAACCGGAGAGTAGTTAAGAGTAGTATCATAAAGAGAAGATATTTATATGAGAGTGTTCACTAGTGAAAGTATGATCCCTAGGCCTTGTTTCTAAGCATTGAAACACCGTTTGCAACTAGATCTGTTACATGTTTGCTTGCTTCTATCTTTATTTCAGTTTGCCTTTAGTCTCTTCCACGCCATTAAGCTATTTTCTATCACTGTTACCACTTATAATTATCCATACCACTTGTATTTCACTATCTCTTCACTGAACTATTGCACCTATACAGCTGACAAGTGTATTAGGTGTGCTGGGGACACAAGAGACTTCTTGTATCTTGATTGCAGGGTTGCTTGAGAAGGGATACCTTTGACCACTTCCTTCCTGAGTTCGATAAACCTTGGGTGATCCACTTAAGGGAAAACTTGCTGTTGTTCTACAAACCTCTGCACTTGGAGGCCCAACAACTGTCTACAAGAATAGAAGTGCGTAGACAATAAGCTATTTTCTGGCACCGTTGTCGGGGATGTAAGGTAAAAGGTATTCACACCGGAGGATTAAAAAAGAAGAACCTCCCACGGCAAACGCCTATTTTCTGGCGCCGTTGCCGGGGAGGTAAGGTAAAAGGTACTCACATCCTCCGGTGTGAGTTCTCGAAGTTATTTCCTTTAGATTATGCAATTTTGTCTTTTTGTTTCTTGTTTTCACTAGTTAGGCTTAATGGAAAACAACAACAAAATTAGAGAGCTTTTTAGTATTTTCCCTAAGGTAGAACATGAATTCTTTGAAAAGAAAATTAAAAAACCCTTGGAACCTTCTTTGCATGCTAATAGCAATGTTATTAGTATGAATATTTTGAACACCTTTGTTACTAATGCTATGGAAACATCTAAGCTTGGGGAAGTTAGTTTTTATGAAAATGATCTTTTTAATTCCCCAGTTTTAAAGAAGAAAGTTTGCTATGACGATACTTTATCTCCCATGTGTGGTAATTCTAATGATACTTGTGATATTTTAAATCCACATACTTAAAGCATCCCTTTTAAAATACCTATAAAAATTGTTGAACGTGTTATGAACAACTCTTATTTTGGAGATGGAACTATCCATCCTGGTGATCATTTACTCTTTATACATGAATTATGCGGGTTGTTCAAGTGTGTAGGTATTTCAATGAACCAAGTTAATAGGAAGCTATTCTCTTTATCACTTAAGGGCAAAGCAAGGGAGTGGTATGAGCTAATAGATGATCCTCATCATTTGGAGTGGAAGGAACTTGAATCTCTCTTTTACTCTAAATTTTATCCTCCTCATGAAATTCATAAAGATAGGAATTATATTTATAATTTTCATCCTCGTGATGGAGAAAGTATTGCCCAAGCATGGGGAGATTGAAGTCACTAATGCTCAAATGTCCCATTCATGAGCTCCCCAGGAATATTGTTATTAATAATTTCTATGCAAGGCTTTCAGGACATTACAAGGCCTATCTAGATACTTGTTTAGAGGGATCCTTCATGAGTACGGAGGTTAAAGCAAAGTGGGATCTTCTTGAAACAATTCAAAGCAATACCGAAGATTGGGATAACAACAAAGGTAAATAACCAGGTATAAACTATGAGTATGATTGCATTAAGTCTTTCGCTGAAACTGCTGATTTTCAAGAGCTTAGTGCTAAATATGGTCTTGATCCTCAAATTCTTATTGATTGTTTTAAAACCTTTGCTTCTCATATTAATTCTCCTAAAGAAAAGTGGGACATGTATCATGAGCCTTTTAAAGACACTTGCATGGAAAATGAAATTGTTGTTAATGATAGCAATAAACATGCTCAAACCTCTGAAAGTACTATTTATTATAAGCATTTTAATTTTTGTGGAATGCATAGACCTTGTGAGAATAATCAAATTGAAGAAGAATATTGTATCACCCACAGGAATGAAAAAACTAGAATGTGGTATAGGGCTTTAAATGATCTTGGTAAAAAAGTTTGTGCCCTTTATCCTTTTATTTGTGAACTTTGCTTTGAAGTGGGTCATTTCAGTTTTCAATGCTCAGGACATAATAATATCCCTTCTAATCCAATGAGTACTGCAAGTTTATATTGTGATGACATGATCACTCCTTATCAGCATGATGAACTTACATTATTTTTGGGGTGTGAAGAATTATCAAGAAAAACTTCTTTGGTAGATATGAGTGCTTTTGATATGAATAGTGTCCTCCATGGTTGTCATCTTTATTGTGTTGATAATTTCCACACAAATACTTACATACAAAATATTATAGAAGATGAGATTTTACCAAATTATGATAGGACTAATATGTGTTTTGATCTTATTAATGAAAAGAAGGAATCCTCCAAAGTTTCTTCTATTATCTCTAATAATAAACCAGGGTATATGGAGAAGCTTCCTTTCAAGCCTCTCCGTCCTAAAGAGAAGAAGATAAAGAAGAAAAGGAGGAGTAAAAGGAGGGAGGAAACGGTATTTTCCCCTAAGCATGTAGCTCCTATTATAGTTTTTGATGAGTCTGAACTCGATGATGTTCCTATGCCTGTTACCTATAGTAGTGATCATGATTGGGAAAAGAACACTTCTTTTGATATTGAAAATCTCTTTGGTACCAATTCTAAAAATGATGATATTAATAATTGTTGTACTATTAGTGCTATCCATGATCCTTCCAATGATGATATGTTTACAAATGAACACACTTTGGAAGATAATTACTCTATTGCTTATGATGATACTACACCTCCAATATATGATGATTGCAATGATGAATATGATATTTTAAGTCCACCTACTATTGAGGAGGAAAGTAATTATGATTACAATATGCCTCCTATATTTGATGATTATGGTGATGAGAATAATAATGATAGCTATTTTGTTGAATTTGCTCCCACTATAATTAATAAGAATGACAATGTATATGTGGGGAGTATTAATTCTTTTAAGCATGTGGCTCATGATAAGAATGTTTTATGTGATAGTTATATTGTTAATTTTATTTATTATGCTACTGAAAGTTATTATGAGAGAGGGAAACATGGTTTATGTGTCTCAACAATATTAAGTTTCCCCTCTTTATGTTGAAAGTCTTGAAGTTGCACTTGTTTTGCTCTCCTATGCTTGTTGTTTTGTGATTTCATGACTTGTTTCTTTAAAAGATTCCCATGCATAGGAAGTGGGTCAGACTTAAATGTGCTTTGAATTTGCTTCTTGATGCTCTCTTTTACTTCAATTCATATTTCTTATGTGAGCATCTTCTCAAACTATCATGCCTAACTTAAAGGCGTTAAAGAAAAGTACTCATTGGGAAATAACTCAAAAGTTTTAGATGAGTCTTGGAAGTTATTACTTCTGTAATAACTGCTCCTTATCCTTTTTATTTGCTTTTTGTGCCAAGAGTAACCTCTAATGAGAGAGAAGCAATGATTGGGAAAGTTGTTGTCCTGAAACAGATTTCTGTGCTTTACCGTAAAAATTCGTGTAAAACCTCTGTACGTCCTTTGAGGCATGAATTTTTGTGCTTCTGCCCCAGGTTGTTATCTAACTTTCGTTAGTTCAACACTTTTCTATTTGAGCAACAGAAGGTCTTCGAAAAAAAATCGTCTTTACCTACTGGTCTGTTTTGACAGATTTCTGTCATTTTCTGCATTTGCTTCTTGTTGGTTCCTTTTTGAGTTCTTTTGGGGAATTGAGCTTTTTGAGGGAAGTGCTATAGTAGCTTGTGTTTTAATGGAAGTTTTATTGGTGTTGAAACTGAACCTAAAGACCTATTATCTTGAGTGCACTAATGTTGCTAATAAAGATTGTGTGAAGTTTTGTATGAAGGAAAAATTTCAGGTGTATGAAAGGAATGAGTGATGAGATGAAGAATGGACTAAAGCTCAATCTTGGGGATGCCACGCGTGTCACCCCAAGAAATATCCAAGAAGTACAAGCATCAAAGCTTGGGGATGCCCAAGGTATCCCCCTCTTCATCAATAAAAATCCCAGGTTTCTTCCAAACGCTTCATTTTTATTGTTTCATGCACAGTTGTGTTGTTCTTGGAGCGTCTTCTTTTTCGTTTTTGTTTTTTTTTGTTTGCTTTGTTTTCTTAGTTTTCTGAATAAATTGGTTGGACCCCCTCTTTCATACATTGTTTTTCAAATAGTTTGGTTTGGTTTGGAAAAGAGTAAGAAAGCTCATGCTTAAGTGGTAAAAAGAGTTTGTTTTTGACTATGGCCTATGCTTTGTCATGCCATGCTTGATATTGTTTGGCTTTATGATTAGTATTCTTTGTTGTAGCATGACTTGTTATAAACAATTGAGATTGCTTAATGTGCCTTGGATGAATCATGCGTTGTTTTAGCATATTAAAGCATAGTATTGTGGTATTCTCCTTTGATGCTTTATTTGGGTTGACTTGGCGCACGCTCACACCATGTTATGACTATCCAAAGTCACCATAGCCTTTATGATCCTTTAGTTTTCGACTTTTAGTATCACTTTATGCTTTGATCAATGATGTTTTGTCGCTCTGCATGATTATGGCCATTATTGCTCTCTTAGTTTGTCGCTCCCAGTCTTTTGCTAGCCTCCGCAACCAAGTATGAGTTCCACTCATGCATCCAACTCCCTAAACCAAGTTATTCCAAAGATTCCACCATACCTACCTATTAGCTATGCTATTCCAAGTATATCCATGCTTTTGTTTACCTTCCAAATTAAACTTGTTATGAGAAAACTAGTGATTAAAACTCTCACGAACTTGATGGCACACTTTACTTTTCTTGCCCTTAATAAACTTGAACCATTGTGTCGTCTTTGTTGTATATGCTTGCACTTATTTGTTGGGGATTAGCAGAACCATGCTGTCATGGGGAACGCTTTCAACATTGCACCGCTACTTTGTACCTAGTTGATATCATGCTCTTTTGTCTATGGATGTCGTCAGTGTGAAATGAAAGGGGAGCTTGTAAGTCCATGGAGTTATGTATATGTGTTAGAGAAACGCCTGGGCCGCTGGTCTAATCCATGCTGACATGGTGGAAACCTGTAGCGTAACCATAATGAGCTGTCTATGAAGCATTCTTCTTATAAAAAAAGAGTCCTATATTGAGAAAAAGAGAAAAAGAGAAAGAAAAAAATGAAATTATGAAAAGAGGAAAGAGAGAAAAAAAGCACCATATTCCCATGGTAAATAAGAAGATTGCTAAGATGCTCGTTGTTTGCTTGCCTTATCATTTTGATATGGGGATTCTTCTGTATCATCGGGCAAGGGGTACCCCGTTGGCGGTTCTCTATGATACACATGTACTTACGATGACAAGAACATACCGGTGACTAAACATGAGTAGCATGAGGAGCGGCCCTCGTATTCAAGGGACATGAGGTTTCCAACTTATACTTCGTCAAGCATGTACACCATAGTTTGTTCACTTTAACCTTAATCACTTCAAGATGCTTATGATAGGGGCAATGAGAGCTGAAAGCTATAAGTACCATAATTTTTGGAAGCTCTTTATGAAACTTGAATCTCTGCTTCCTTTTATGAAGGCCTTTCTTCCACTACTATATTGAGTCTCCACCTTCTACCTTTATGCACCTACTTTGAGAGCATAGTGGCCATTCTTAGTTCTATGTGCATTGTCCTAAGACTTGTTAATTGATGCATAGCTTTGATATTGCTTGTTTTAAACTATTTGTATCTAGTCACTCTTATGAACTTTGAAGGTGTCCTATGCATTTATGTTTGCTACTCTATGAGGGACAAGCTGAATGCCACTATGCTATGTTTTCTTTATGTGAAACAAACAAACGCCTTGCAAAGAATTGTTATTCATGAATCTTTTGTTTGTGCTTTTTCATGTTGCAACATAGTTGCTATGTCTTATTGTTAGAACTTTATCTTTCATGCTATGTTGAAGTACTATGATCCCAGCTATCAATGTTTTACAAATACTTTGATCAAGTTTATGATGGTGCATGTCACCTCAAAAATTATTCTTTCTTTTTATCACTTACCTACTCGAGGACGAGCAGGAGTTAAGCTTGGGGATGTTGATACATTGCAAATGTATCTAATATTTTTGATGTTCCATGCTTGGTTTTATCTACTTTGTTGTGTTTTGTTCCAACTTTGGAGTACTTTTCATATGATTTCTTGGACTAACCTATTAACAAGATGCCACAGTGCCAGTTGCCTATTTTCTATCGTTTTTGGTTCCAGGAAGTCAGAAAATGAATATTCTCGGAATTGGACGGGACAAAAGCCAAAGTAACTATTTTCCTCGAAGACTCACAGAGCCAGAAGGAGAGTCGGAGAGGGGCCACAGGGTGGCCACCCCCCCTTGGTGCAGGCAACCCTAGGCCACGCCAGGGCATGGTGTGGGCCCCCTGGACGGCCATCGACCTTGCCTCCTTCGCCTATATATTCCTCATGAGGCAAAAACCCTAGATAGTCAATCAGAAATCCACAAAAAGTTCCGTAGCGCCGCCGCCACGGAAGGTAAGATTTAGGGGACAGAAAGTCTCTGTTTCAGCACCCTGCCGGGACGGGGAAGTGCCCCCGGAGCCATCTCCATCGATCTCCACCACCATCTCCATCTCCATTGTTGATTCCGATGATGAGGAGGGAGTAGTTCTTCCTCGAGGCTAAGGGTTCTACCGGTAGCTATGTGTTCATCTCTCTCTCTATGCATGATCTTATTGAGATCATGAGCTTGTAATCTATAGATCTACCTTAACACTCAAGTGCTTTAATAGATCTCTGCTCTCCCCATGTGTGTGAAAGTGACAACGTGCACACCATGGTGGCACTTAGGCTAGAGATTACAAATATTTGTTATGAGTTATATTTGGAGTTGGATGTTTTTATGAAATTGTGGTGTTTGTTTGAACCATCTAGTGCTCAAGGTGATAGTGTGGGGTTTTCTAGATGGGAAAGGCTTACTTTGAGGTGTGTTGTTATAGCCCTACCATCGATTAGAGTGTCCAACCGAAGAGTAGTTAAGAGTAGTATCATAAAGAGAAGATATTTATATGAGAGTGTTCACTAGTGAAAGTATGATCCCTTGGCCTTGTTTCTAAGCATTGAAACACCGTTTGCAACTAGATCTGTTACATGTTTGCTTGATTCTATCTTTATTTCAGTTTGCCTTTAGTCTCTTCCACGCCATCAAGCTATTTTCTATCACTGTTACCACTTATAATTATCCATACCACTTGTATTTCACTATCTCTTCGCCGAACTAGTGCACCTATACACCTGACAAGTGTATTAGGTGTGTTGGGGACACAAGAGACTTCTTGTATCTTGATTGCAGGGTTGCTTGAGAGGGGATACCTTTGACCACTTCCTCCCTGAGTTCGATAAACCTTGGGTGATCCACTTAAGGGAAAACTTGCTGTTGTTCTACAAACCTCTGCACTTGGAGGCCCAACAACTGTCTACAAGAATAGAAGTGTGTAGAAATCACAGACCCTATCATCGCCAAGGAGCACCAATCACTTCGTCGTCAGCATGACAAGAAGGATCACATCATCGATCATCTTTGCAAGAAGGTGGCCACTCTCGAGAAGACCATCCGTGAACAGGAAATCCAGCTTGGAGCGAAGGAGGAGGATGGGGAAGATATCCGTGGAGATCTCTACTCTTACCTTAGTGATGATGATGACTACCTGGAAGACGATGCCATGGAGTTCCACACTGATGATGATGATTTCTCCTTCATTGATGATGATTAGATGCACTTGAGCACTACCGTAGGAATGAGTTGTATCCGGTTCCACTATATCGTAGTTTCACAGAATGGTTCTTAAAACCATCTATTTTCTATTTATGTTGTGGTGTGTGTTTGTATTGGGTGCTATGAATGAATGAATGAATGAATGAATGAGAGGAAGTTGTTAGTTTACAAAACCTGAATCAAACTCAAAGTTTAAAGCTTTTTGAAACCAAACCATGAACCTTAGAAATTTCCCTCTTATCTCATTATCTATCTCAATCTTTAGATGACTCATGGAAATCCCGGAGGAAGCAGTTCATCTTAGGACCCAATGCTGCAGATCCTGCAAATGTTAGTTTCTGACTGTTAAGCTAGTATAGCCGAACGCCAAGCCAACTTAGCCACTCTTCAATAGATAGCTCAGATGGCCCACAATAATCAAGGTCACGGAAACCATGATAACCATGGATCCAAGCTCAAGAACTTTCAGAATACCAACCCACCTATATTTAATAAGTCTGAAGAGCCCTTAGATGCTGATGACTGGATGAAAACCATGGAGAACAACTTAGAGGTCACAGGAGTTGAAGCCAATGAAAAAGTATTGTTTGCCACCCATTATCTGGCAGGTGATGTCAGAGCCTGGTGGAATAGCACCCGTACCATGAACGGAGGTCAGATGATGACTTGGTATGAGTTCAAAATCAAGTTCAGCCAGACTCGTGTTCCCCCGGGTCTGATTAAGAGGATGAGGGATGAGTTCAGAGAATTGAAGCAAGGAAGGATGATTGTGGTCGAATACCGTGACAAATTTCTATCACTAGCTAGATATTCCCCTGATGAGATTGACACAGAAGCAAAGAAGAAAGAGAGATTCCTGAACGGACTGCATGATGAGATGGAAATCGTGCTAGTCAACATTCCCTTTGATGACATTGAAGCTTTAGTGGACAGCCATTCAGATGGAAGGGAAGATCAACCAAGCCAATGACAATCGCAAGCATCGCATGATGCACCATCCTGGATCCCACCATACCCAGAAGTATCGCCCCAACCCGTTTGCAGGATATGCCCCAAGAAACAACAGACCCCCTATGTCCTGTCCAAGCTATCCAAACCGTGGAGGAGGAAACCCAAGGCCTAGAGGAAACCACAACAATAACCCCGGCAACTCCAATAACTTCAACCGTGCACCGCCCAAGTCCAACAACAACAATAATACTTCCCCAAGGACTGGAAGCAATGTTGTGCCTATTGTAGGAAAAGACAAGTCCTAGATTACTTGCTTTGAATGCAGAGTCAAGGGTCACTACTCCAACGAGTGCCCCAAGAAGCTTGCAGCAGCAACCAATGTGAATGCACCCGCTTAGCAGCAACGCCATGTTCAGTCTGGAAGAAGATTTTCCCCAGGGAATTCGCTCAACCGCAACGGCCGTCTGTTCCACATGAATGTTGTTGGGTACGTTTTCTGTTAACTCAGTACTTGCAAGAGTGTTGTTTGATTCTAGAGCATCGCACTCATTTGTTATAGAAGAATTTTCATGCACTAGTAAGATTCAACCAACAAAATTGAAGCATGTTATGATAGTTCAAATACCTGGTTCAACCACCAAAGCTAGAAAAATTTGCAAGGTTGTACCTACTAGAATCCATGGAATAGATTTTTATGCTAATCTAATAGTACATTGAACCAAAGGTTTGGAAGTAGTACTAGGAATGGACTGGATGTTAAAACATAAAGGATTAATTGACTGTGCCAAGAAAGCCATAACCATTACCAGTAGCAATGGAGTATCAGTAGAGCATGTATCTGAGACATTGCCCCGTCAATTCAAATGCAACAAGAGTCTAGCCCAACCAACCCTAGACCAAGTCAGAGTAGTCTGTGAATACCTCGATCCCAGATGAATTGCCCGGTATGCCCCCAGATCGGGATATCGAGTTCATCATTGAACTAATTCCTGGAACTGGACCCATAGCTCAGAGACCTTATAGTATGAACCCATCGGAATTAGTGGAGATGAAGAAGCAACTTGATGCTATGCTATAAAAAGGTTTGATTCAACCAAGTGCGTCGCCATGGAGGTCGCCTGTTTTGTTTGTGGATAAGAAAGATGGAGGTAACCGTTTGTGCATAGATTACCGGAAGCTAAATGATGTCACCATCAAGAATAAGTACCAACTGCCAAAGATAGAGGATTTGTTTGACCAGTTGACCGGTGCTAGAGTGTTTTTTAAGATTGATCTTAGAACTGGTTATCATCAACTCAAGATTCGTGCAAAGGATATTCCAAAGACCGCCTTTACCACCAGATATGGATTGTATGAGTACATTGTCATGTCTTTTGGATTAACCAATGCCCCGCTTATTTCATGAATCTCATGAATAATATTTTTATGAACTTCCTGGATAGGTTTGTTGTTGTTGCTATCAATGATATTCTGATCTATTCCAAGTCAGAAGAAGACCATGAGCTACACCTGAGAACCATCCTTGAAACCCTTAGATAACATCAATTGTATGCCAAGTTTAGCAAATGTGAGTTCTAGTTGAAGGAAGTAGGATTCCAAGGACATATTGTGTCGACAGGAGGAATTGATGTCGATCCCACCAAGATTAAGGATGTTGAAGAATGGAAAGCCCCAACCACTCAAACCCAAGCCCGCACATTTCTCGGATTAGCGGGATATTACCGCAAGTTCGTAGAAGGATTTCGAGCATCATAAGACCAATGACCCAGTTGTTGAAGAAAGATAAGAAGTTTGAATGGACTGACAAATGTGAAGCAAGTTTTCAAGAGCTCAAGAAGAGATTGATTTCAGCCCCAATTTTGATTATGCCAGATATCAAGAGGCCCATTGATGTGTATTGTGATGCATCCAAGATTGGTCTCGGATGTGTGTTGATGCAAGAAGGCAAAGTCATATCATATCTGTCTAGGCAACTGAAGCAAGATGAGAAAAACTACCCTACCCATGACTTAGAATTGGTAGCCATAGTGTTAGCCTTGAAGACATGGCGTCATTACCTTATGGGTAACCGTTGTGAGATTTATTTGGATCACAAGAGTCTGAAGTATATTTTCACCCAGAAGGAGCTGAATATGAGGCAAAGGAGATGGATAGAGTTAATCAAGGATTATGACCTTGACATTCACTATCACCCCGGCAAGGCCAATGTGGTAGCAGATGCTCTTAGCAGATTGCCTTGTAGATTAAACACCATGATTAAAGAAGCCCAGCCAAGTTTGCATGAAGAGTTGGAGCAGTTTAGAGCGGAGCTAGTTAGCAAAGGATTTTTAGCTAGCATAGAACTTCAACCCATTTTGATCAGTCAAATCAAGGAATCCCAGAAAGAAAATGCAAGTATCGATGGAATCAAACGTTGTATCAGTACAGGGAAGGTACCCGGATTCACCGAAGATGAAGAAGGAGTTTTGTGGTACAAAGGACGTATCTGTGTGTCAGCATATTCGGAGTTGAAGCAAGACATTATGCAGGAAGCTCATGATACTCTTTATTCTATCCATCCCGGAGGAACAAAGATGTATCAGGATTTGAAGGAGCAATTTTGGTGGCACAAGATGAAGAGAGAAGTCAGAAGCTACATAGCCAAGTGTGATATCTGTCAGAGAGTCAAAGCGGAACATCAGCGACCCGCGGGACTTTTGCAACCATTGCAGATTCCGGAATGGAAATGATATTCAGTTGGAATGGATTTCATCACCGGTTTGCCTACATCTAGTAAGGGAAATTCTCTATTTGGGTCATAGTAGATAGACTGTCTAAGGTAGCCCATTTTATACCTGTCAAGACCACCTACCAGAGTTCGAAGCTAGTACAGATGTACATTATTAGAATCGTTAGTTTGCATGGAACCCCTAAGACCATAGTATCGGATCAAGGAACCCAGTTTACCACAAAATTTTGGCAGAAAGTCCAAGAAGGATTAGGAACCAGACTAAACTTCAGCACGGCTTATCACCCGCAAACCGATGGACAAACTGAAAGAGTCAACCAAATCTTAGAAGATATGTTGAGAGCTTGTGTGCTAGAATATGGATCAAAATGGGAAGATTGTCTGCCTTTCGCAGAATTCTCATACAACAATAGTTATCAAGCTAGTATGCAAATGGCCCCATTTGAATTTCTGTATGGAAGGAAGTGTCGTACCCCCTTCAATTGGTCGCAAGTGGGAGAGAGTCAGATTTTCGGACCCGACATCCTACGAGAAGCCGAAGAGAAGGTTCACAAAGTCCGTGAACACCTCACGACCGCCCAACCCAGACAGAAGAGTTATGCTGACAAGAGACGTAGAGACCTGACCTTCAATGTCGGAGATTTTGTGTATCTCAAAGTATCACCCTTGAAAGGAATGCAACGTTTTCAACTGAAAGGGAAGTTCGCCCCCAGATATATTGGACCCTTCAAGATTTTGAATCACCGAGGAGAAGTATCATATCAACTGGAACTGCCAGAGGAGATTCCAGCCATACATAATGTGTTCCATATCTCGTTACTTCGCAAATGCCTAGAAGTTCCGGAGAAGACAGAAGTATTCAAGAACATCGATCACTGAGCCAATCAACAAGGATATAACCTATCATGAAGTATGCATTCGTATTTTGGAAGAAGCCTTCAGATCCACCAGGACTAGGAGTATCAAGTTTCTCAAGATCCAGTGGAGCAACCACACTGAAGAAGAAGCTACTTAGGAGCGAGAAGATTAGATTAGGACTGAGTTTCCAAATCTCTTTAGTTCCTAGTTTTTCTTAAATCTCAGGACGAGATTTTGTTTAAGGAGGGAAGGTTTGTAACACCCCAAAAATATTAATCAAGATTATCAAGTTCAAACCACCCAAGTTTAGGGTTAACAAAAACTTTTAATATTAAACCTAATATGAGTGTATGTGTGAATTGCATTAGTGTATGAATGAGTGAAATTGCCATGTTTGATTGCTACAAATGATAAGGAATGGTTTAAAGATGAATACTACATCATCTAGGCCATTTACAAACAAAATATAAAGAAAGGAAATTCAAATATGAATCATATGATCAAATGGTCATTTTGACCAAAATTAACCACTAGAACACTTTGGGTGTTTCTAGTAAAATATTTCTAATATAAACTTTCTCAATTATTTTCAAACCTTGCTAGACCAAGTAAAAGTAAACCCAAGCCCACTTTACAAACCACCAGAAACAAATTCCAAATCTATTTAAAGGACATTGCAAAATTGAATCAAGTTCATATGGATAGATCACCATTTTTCAAAAACCACTCAAATCAATTCCACTTGACTTTTCCCAGCAACCATAGACACCTGAGCAAGAAACAAGCACACTCACCAAGTTTCATTCAAAAATTCAAATCTTGACTTCATGTGGCCATTTGGTCGAGCACCTGGAAGACACAGAAAACACCTGCCTAACTTCTACTATTTTGAGCAGTGCTCAATTACTAGTAGGTCCTCATTTCTCTCCTCTCGTCTCACCCCAGTTCCCAGCAGCACAGGACACGCTCCCCCATTTGCCATTTGCGCTAGTGCCGTGCCGCCCGATGCTCACCGCGTCGGTCGACCAAGAACAACTCGCCACAGCCAGCACCACCCTCTCCCATGATGCCTAGGAGACAGGCAACCGTCCACCGCCACCCTCTGTCCAACCCTTGACCGCAGGCATGCCGTGGACCACCCATGATCGTCGCGCCCATTTCTCTGCCAACCATGTCGAGAGCGCGCCAGAGAGCCGCATCCAACACATGCACACACGCCGTGCCTTGCTCTCACCGCGCGTGCCCGCACTCGCTGTGACCCGAGCTACCTCCCAGACATGCCCGTTCGCTGCCGCGTGGACTGTATCCACTGTGTGTCGTCTCGAATGCCGTCGTTTCTGCCCAGAGCGCTGACCATTCCCGACCATTCTTGACCGCCCCTTGCTGCGCCATCACTCGCACAACGACCGCCCTAAAGCACCACATCGACCCCTACCCTCAGCCATGCCTATAGCCCCATGTATCAATGTTGCCAACGAGGCCGAGCCATCCTGCTCTGTCCCTCTCGTCGGTGTATAAGTAGAGACCACCCCAACCCTCATTTGCCACACCATTCCACTCCCCTCTCTCTCAGACACCACCCACACCTATCCCCGGAGCAAGGCGAGCACCACACCGCCAGAATTTCACCAGAGCCTGCCGCTACAGTGGAGAAGAGGAACCTGAGCTAGGAGCCGCCCTAGGAGCCACCGCGACCACCATTCGAACCACTGTCGTCTACAATGTAGTTCGCCCCCATCGCCGACCTTAGCTGGAGCCCAGGTGAGCCCCCATGTACCCCCACCATCGCCGTTAGGGTTCAGTCTCGCCGGAGCTGTTCGTCGTAGATGATGCATGCCAGCCGTAGATCCTAGTCTAATCGCACGACCCAGATTGAAAGATACCGTTTTGGTTTAGTTTAGCAAGTTGTTCGTCTACAGTGGGACTGTCCTGTTAGCAGCCCGCTGCGCCATCGCAGTGCAGTTGGGCCAGCCCATTTAGTTTCCTGTGCAAAGCCCGTAGATTCAAATAAGCTTTTTCAATTTTAGTTAAATCTAGATTCTATCAGTAAATTTAAAAATCAATTCAAAGAGATTCACTAAACCAAATTGCATGATTCCAATTTTGTTAGAAAGGTATTCAAAATATATATCCAAGCCCATTAGATTCAAACCATTTGGAATTATAATCACCTATACCAAAAATAACAAGACATAGGCTTTTCCAACTTCAAACATTTTTCAAAAAACAACCATAAATGCTTTTGAGTTGATTCCAACTCTCAAAAATCACATTTGATAAGATCTATCTGAATATGTAAAAATATTTAGGTTTACATGCAGTGACATTGGACTAGTACCAAAATAATGCTATTTAGGTATTTCTACTCACTTTAATTTTATTAAATAGTAATATTAATCTTTATAAAATGTGACCACCACTTTAAATCACATTCCCAAGTATTAGAATATGTCGTGATGACATGTGTCCACATGATCCCATTTTTTATTGGAGAATATTAAATCTTACGTATTGTCAACGAGTAGAAATTACTTTTCCAAAATAAGATAAATAAAATTAGGTCTTTATTTCATGTAGTGATTGTGATGATGCTAGATCATCAAATTTGAGCCTTGGTTGTTACATAGAAGTAGTTAAGTATTGTTTGGTGATTGTGTACCTCGTATTCATTTATAGACGATAGTACCGACCCGGGATACGAGGAGGAGGAGTACTACGAATAAGAATTAGAAGAAGAAGAAGAAGAAGAGGAAGAGAACTTCAACCACTACACTACTCAAGGCAAGCCTAACACTACAAGTTAACTATGCAAGCCATCCTTGCAAGATAACCTATGCAAGATGCATTAGGCATGCTTTGGTTATGCAACCTTGATTATACCAATCCCAAGTTTTACTTGCAAGCTTTATTCTTTTACCAAAGTTCTTTACCTTTAGTTAGTGATTTATGAGTATTGGAAAAATAGGATAGATACCATAAAGAGTATAAAACTAGGCCTAAGTAGCTATACTTAGATGTCATCAAAAGGCATAAACTAGAGCTAGATAGTTACACTTGATTAGCACCCCTCATTAGTGAAGATCCTCAACTTTAGTGGCTAGTGCTAAGCATAAATCTTGATCACTTTAGATTGGAATACTTTGTGAAAATTATTATGAAAACCTTGGAATGATGATTCATTCTATTGAAATGTTTTGACATGTGTTATGAACACAAAAGGATTTGATGATGAAACTTGTTGAGGCATGATCCTTGGCCATTTATAAAAACTAATGGTTGGGTTCGGATGCGATACCATTCCAATTTTACCGTACAACCACAATACCTGAATTGGGTAGGGCTTAACTAGAAGTTTATATGCCTTAGTATGGGTTCCCTCGTGGAAAGAGGTTGAGCTGAGGCTACCTCGTGAGTGTGAATGTCCACCTATGCAGTGCCCAGGATGGCAGATGGCCATGGCTGGGAGGCCAAGCTCATAGGGGAGGTGCCTATACTAGAGTGTGTAATTGAAAGGTTATGATTTATTATCCGCATACTAAGTATGATGATTCAGGTTTATCCCTGACGGATGTATCAAATTTTGTGGTGAAAGTGTACCACCTCTATAGAGTGTCAAACTTTCGAATACCCGCGCCCATGGTTATGGACAGTTGGAGTGGCCATATTGTTCCATTGTCAGATGTTTTCAAAATGACTTGTGAATTGAACTATGACCTTGACTTGACCACAACAGGGTTGTGGATATGAAAACTAGGTTCCCACTTAGGTGATGTAGAAAATTAAATTAGTTTTCTTTAATTTTGAACTTAGTATGAAATAAATCTGCCTTTTTGCAAATAAACCTAGAGCTTAAGATTCCTACTAGAACTACCTTACTTGTTAGTGATAGTTTGCGAGTACTTAAAGAGTACTCATGGCTTTGTCCCTGGCTATTCCCGTGGTCAGACTATGCGGAGGACTACCAAGAAGATGGACAGCAGGAGGTCTATGACAACTAGGATCATCTCCCATCGTCAGTATTGCCTATGACCCTGAAGATGGAGCCCCTACTATGTTTACTTTCCGTTGCTTTGATTGTATTAAGACTAGATCGTGAGATCCTTTATTTGTAAGACCTTTATTAAGGTTTGTAATGGATGATGTACTGTGGTACCAATCTGTTATGTCTCACAAAAATGGTAATCCTGGGATTGAGATGTATGGCATAACAGGCCTCTGGGATTAAAATTCCGGGTGTTGACATATATTAAGAGTAACTATTGGTCAAAGAAACACACGCATAACAAGGACACCTTATACCTCGAAACAGAAGGAGTAGTTTAATGCCTGGATTTAACATAGACTACACCGAATTTATCAAGGGAGAGTGGGATATCAATTAAGCCAGTATTGAGGTAGGAATTTACCACCAATACAGAAATGTAGTTCATTGTCGCAGGCTTATACCTGCTATATTGAAACGAACGAACAAATAGATCTAGTTTACCTAGGTCACGGCGTCGTTTACGCATATACGACATCTTTGCGGGTCAGGTCAAGGATGCCGAGGGTGCCCGGTAGGGGTGAGTCGGGCTGAAGCAGATAGATCGCGGTGGTGTCTGTGTAGTAGCTCTGTGGAAGTTGTTAATGGGTCTGGCTTGCTTGAAAAGATGGCTGGTGAAGGAGATCCGGTGTAGTTCATGGCGTCGTCGGTGAAGCAGATCTGTTACGACTGATTATGGATTCGAGGCGCTGTACAAGAGCATCGGTGAAGTGGACTGTTGAGTCTGTGAAGAAGATCTAATGCATCGTACACCGGCATAGGTGAAGCGGGTCAGGTGATGTGGACGAGGGAGTCGGCAAAACTAACACAGTTGTATGGAAGAGGAGGTCAACGAACTAGGTTCGGTAAGGTGGACGTCGGCTGATCCCATAGACTGGTCAGGAGTATATGGTATCGAGGTATGGCGTGTAGGCCAGCAAAGTGCGGTGGTGCATGAACCGCAGGTGGGATAGGGGGTTTGGGGTGGCATGTGGGCGGGCAAAGTGCGGTGGTGATGTTCCGGTGCAGTGGTGCAGGAACTAGAGGTGAGATAGGGGTTGGGTGGCGTGTTGGCGAGCCAAGTGCGCCGGAGATGATTACGGTTCAGTGGTGCAGGTGCTAGAGGTGAGAGGGGGCTGGGTGGCATGTAGGCCGACGAAGTGCTGCGGGGATGCTCCGGTGCGGTGGTGCAGGAGCCAGAGGTGAGAAAGGGGTTAGGGTTTTTGGAGTGCTATGGGGGAAATGTCATCGGTGGAAGGTGGACTACCCAGCTTCAGAATTGTGGGGACCCCCGGGGGAGGGGGATTACGAACCATACCCATGCCCCGACATTAGTAGATAGGCCATTGTTAGGGGTAGAAAAAGAATTTCGTACGACTACAACTTGGGGCGTGTGACCACTCGAAATATTTCGGTGGAGGTTAGGTGGGAGAATTTGCCGCGCTGGGATTTAGAATTTGGCTATACAGTTCAAAAGATATAGAATAATAATATCCTATCCTATCCTAGGAATAGCTATAGTCCAATAACTAGAAAAAATAGTTTACTGTAATGTCCTAGCCTTTCTAGGTAGGGAGTATTTCTGGAGCCATTTCTGCAAAAATAGGGTCTCTACCTGCAGGTCAGTTACGTACACACATGAAGGTAGTAACATGAACTAGTATGTTTCCCACTATGACCAGCCTAAGAGCATCTCTAATGGCTAGTGTATCCGGTAGTCTAAGCCAAATATAGACCACCATGGACCAAAAAATGCCTCTGGTGGCTTGTGTATCTGGTGGTCTAAAATTTAGACATCCTCCAAACTAGCTACCCATTTTCTATATTTGGACAACCGATCCATGTCTAAAGAAAAGTTGGTCGCTCGCGAGCTCCCTTCCGCACAAAATCAGAGCATTTGTTGTACTGATTTGCTATGTACATTGATTGTTTGTGTGCAGATGGACATATACACTATCAAATTCAGACTATCCACTAAAAAACTAAAGTCGTGTAAAAAGGAATCTTTTCCACTATTATCTATGTGAAGATGTAGACTATCAAATTTAGACAAGCCACTAGAGATCAAGGCAAAAAATACTAGCGTGTTATTTAATTTAGCTTGGCTTTTCACCAGATGATATGAAAGTTATAGCGTGCTAATAACACGCTATTTTACAAAACATATTTTTGTAAAAAATAAAAAATATAACAGGTATATCATGAATATAAAGGATTTCAGCATCTAATGAATTGCCTAGAGTAATACTTGTACATGCATAATCGATTCCGGTGCTATCCAAGTTGGAGGATAAGTGACAGGGCTAAATCTAGGTACAGCATGGGGTGCTGCAGAAGGAGGCGGCGGTTGACGCAATCACTTAAGTTTAACAAACAAATTTTCATTGTATGTTTTCTTACTTGACACATTCATCATATGTTATCTTACTCCACACCCGCCAACAAAAAAATAACATCATATACTTGAAATAGCGCTAACGCTTTGATGTTTTAGCGCGATATAGCAAGCTATTTAAAAAATAGCGCCATAGCGAGCAAAAGCTTTAAAAAATATCGTGGACTCTCCAAATACGCTATATCACGCTAAATAGCGTGAAATAGCACGTTATTGTTTTCCATGCTAGAGATGCTCTAAGGATGGTCTGAGTGGTAAGTAACTTGGAGTAGTAATATGCATACATTGTGCTAAAGACTATCAAAAGTAATCCCTTTGTCCAGAAATAACTTATTTGGTTTTGTCTAGATTCGAATGTATTTAGACGCATTTTAGTGTACAGATACATTCGAATCTAGACAAACCCAAGTTAGTTATTTATGGATGGAGGGAGTAGTATTTTTTAGATGCTAAAATGGAAAAGAAGATCCAACTGCTGGCAATGTTGGGATTCCAGAGTCTTGATCCAACGCTCAATATTTGAAGTTATTCATACACTGTATATAACTAGTAAATTGCACATACCCTGCATGTGAGACTCATATAATAGACGTCTGACATATCACCACTATATAAAATTATAATAGGTAAAACAGAAAAAAAAATTGATCAACATCTATAAAGTATGGGTGTATATTTGGTTCTTGTACTTTGTATATCATGTAGAAGTCAACGATTATTAGGTATCTAAAACTTGAAAAATTTGGTAACATGGTCTAGAGAAACGAGAGAGAAGATTCTAGAATGATGGACAAGTGTGTTTTGAGTTTTGTGCATAGCATTCATTGTGATGAAGACTATCAATAGAATCTTCTAGATGATACAATAGAAAAGAAGATCCAACGGCTGGAAATATTGGGATTCACGAGTCTTGATCCAACGGTCAATATTCAAAGTTATTCGTACACTATATAGTGGTAAGATAAGATAATATAAGATAAGAAATAACTAGTGAGTTGCAAGTGCCTTGCACGTGAGAATCAGATAATATAAGTATGACATATCATTGCATATATAAAATTATAGTACTCCCTCCAATCCAAATTAGTTGACTTAGATTTGTCTAGATTCGAATGTATCTAGACATAATTTAGTATTAGATACATCCATATCTTGACAAATTTGAGTCAACTAATTTGGGTTGGAGGGAGTAGGTGAAACTCAAAAAATATTTATAACTTCGAGCCACGTTCATAAAGTATCCCGTGTGTTTGGTTCTTGTACTTTTTGTATAATCTAGAAATCAAACTATAGCTACCTAAATAATCCGCGTCCGTAAAACTGATCCGTAAATAAATTATGTTCTATAGGAGTACATGGGCAGTGCCGGGGGGAAACTGCATGCCCTTTCGTCTCCAAAACCGCTATGCATGCATCTCCCGATCTTCCTAGCGGTTCCTTTCTTCTCTATGCCATTCCTTTTATGTCACCCAGTCGGACCTCTGCAAAACAAAAGAATGCGCCAATCATCGTCCATGGCGGCGCCATTGGACAAGGTGTACTACTTTCTGGACCCTGGCAACACCACACTACAGGTGGCTTATACCAATAGAGCATCGGTGGTGAAGGATTACATCGAGAAAATCCAAAAGCTCCTAGAGGAAACGGATGACAAGATTGTTGGCCTCGACATCGAGTACACCAAGGAGCAATCATCGACGCAGAAGGCTGCTATCGTCCAGCTATGTGTGGGCATGGATTGCCTGGTCTACCAGATCTGCCAGGCCGACCAGCCATGCTCGAAGCTAGTAGAGTTCCTCGCCAACCCTAACATTTACTTTGCAGGCGTTGACATCGACAACGACGGTATCAGGCTTAGGCGTTCTCTAGTGCTAGTGACGAACTTCATGGACATCTAGAAGAGGTGGAAGCCCGCCAGCTCCACGAATGAGAAGGATTCTTTGGCTGACTACACGGTGGCCCTCATAGACATCTGTTACAAAGTCATGAATAAGAAGAAGAAGAAGAAGAAGAAGAAGAAGGATGTGGACCACAAGGAGTGGGGGAACATGCCCCTGACCGAAGAGAAGATCAAGTCTGCAAGCCTTGATGCCTACGCGACCTACGAGGTATACAGGCGGAGAGTGAACTTCAAGAGGGGTCAACAAACTCTTGAAATGTTCAACAGAAAAAGAACTAAGGAAGAAGGGCAAGGGAAAGCGCAAGCACACCAATGATTTAGAAGAAGACGAAGACTCAGAATGGTACACCATGTGACCTACGAGTATATCTTTGTGTTTTGGTATATCCTTGATTGATACTACTCCTACTTGTACTACTACTCGAAGAAGTTAATGCATGTATATACTGTAGGCATGCAAGGGGCAGAGGCAAGAATGAATGCAAGGAATCATAGCTGTTTCTTTTATTTTCACTATAGAGTGATAGTAGGGGTAGGCATCGTAGCATGCCAACAACCCACCCCACCTCAAAGAATTGTCTTGTCAATCAACAGCCATGGCAGATTATAATTTTATAGTGGTAGAGAGATTCTTTGAGTAATTCCATTTATACTGCTTAAGGGCTGAAAGACAGAGGGTGAATGGGCACCTAAAAAACTTCTAGTAGCACTGTAGCAGTAGAACCGCAAGATGAACTTTTGTCTATTGCCTAAATGTATGTCGAGTTAGTACAGTATAAACATATATATTACTACTACGTGCTATGTACTAGTACTACTACTAGCAAAAAACACCGTCCCTACTACGGAAAGAATATGATTTCTTCCAACCAAACAAGTACTACTCCAAAAATGGCTATATTTACTTGTCACAAAAATGGATGTATCTAGACATGTTTTAGTGCTAGATATGAGTATATCCAATCTAGTGACAACTAATATGAATCGGAGGGGAGTACTACTACTACCATACTCCACTATTGTACCACTACTACTACATACTAGTACTCCTGAATGTATGTTGACCAGTACTCCTACCTCTGTTTGGGATTATTAGGCCAAAGAGCTTTTTAAAATTGTTAGAAATTATAAGACCTATCTTATTTATTATCTTAATTCCCGTGACTCATTAATTTAGATATCTCTCTTTTCTCTCAATCTCCCAATGCAATATTGTTTCATCTCTCATCATGTCCACTTTTTTTATCTAGCATCTCATGGATGTAAAACTAGTGGTGCATGTATAGATTAATTAGAGTGAATAATTCATCTACCTGGTAGTATTGCGAATTGGCCCTCTGGACTTCCTAAATAGATAGCCTTATAATCCTGTTTAGATTACTACTCAGCAGAGTACATCCACCCAACCGATCGGAAGTTAAGACTTCAAAAAAATACTCAAGAGAGTACATCCACCGAACTCATCTACATCCATTTCAAGGAGTAAGGCACACGCGCACTCCAAAGTAAAGTTTGACCGAATAAATGGAGCAACTAAAATTTACTTATATTGTGTAAACTTTGTTTCGTTGAATTTGTATTGAAACACACTTTCCAATGATTCTAAATTTGTACAATACCAACATTCATAATATATGTTTAGAGTAAATCTTGGTCAAACAAAAAAAAGAAAAATAAGAGAGCCTTATTTCTTGGGACGGAGATAGAGTACCACTACTACAAAATCCACCATTCCTGGTATGTGATGGCTGTGAAATACCACCTTTTTAACCATATAAAATGAGCCATTTATCTCTCATATCATGTTTCTTTTAGCTATAACTATGCCTTATATGCATGACTTCTAGTTCTCATTTACTTTCATATGAGCTTTGCACATTTAGTAGTTTAGATATAATTTTATCACTTTTCCTTGTCTATGACATGTGTGTAGGTGTTGATGATGATTATGGATAAAACAAAGGCAAAAGGGACAAAGAGAGCATAGTATGGAGGACCTGCAGGGACCAGACTTAGCCATTTGAGAGGTTGAAAAAGTGAATTTTTCCAACTTCTCAAAATAAATGTACAAGGCCATGGGGTTGTAGACCTTGATGATACGAACTCAACTAGCCCAAGAACACCTAAAACAGAGTTCGTATGAAGAAATGGTGGCCAAAATACTAAATGGGACACACGATTTGACGAGCAACTATACGGCCAGAGCTATTTTTTCTGTCGTATAGCTCCGCCCGTTTAGTTGCCAAAAAGGTCGCAAATGACGGGATTTGACCCCAGAAAAACTCCAGAACCTTTCCTAAGTCATATGAAAGTATTGGGGGAACCCTAGGGCACCCCCAAGGCCTATATAAAGGAGGGAGGACCCAAGAGAGAGCCACCTAGCCATAGCCCTTCAGGGGCGGAGCTCTACCGCCACCACCACCCTTCCGATCACCATTGCGGCGGAGCTCTGCCTCAACCACACCTTTGAGATCTAGATCTCCCTCAACACCATCACCATCAAGGAATCCAAGCAAGAAGAAGGGGAGGAGAGGGAAGACATCACCACCACCACGCATAGATCTCCATATCCATCATCATCTCCATCTCCTTCTCTCTCTTGTGTTTAGTAATTGTAAGATTGAACACGGTTGTGATATCATTATATATTTATATATGTTTCGTTGTAACTCCATGTGTGAGCGTTTGATTCAATTCTAGGTTGAGGTATGATCTAGTGCGCTAAGTTAGAATTTATTGTGATCTAAGATGAGTTGATGTGATCCTTTGGTTCGGAAGTGCCTTTTGCCTTGCGGTGACGCACGAGAACCATGCATAGTGCACATAGTGTGACAGCCCGGTAATCAATTGGGGAACATTTATTTGTCTAAGAAATCTCTTATAGATCACACATATATTTGCCCATCTAGTACTAGTGAGACCGAAGCCTAGAACTCCTCTCTCATTCCGTTCAATCCTACAACTACAATCTCTTTAATTCAGTTCATATTCTTGTTTACTTTCCATCTTAGTTTATTTTGTTCTTGTTAAAAGTTCTTTGTTATTACATATTTTAAACCTCTCTCAATTATCGTTGTTCTAGTAACTTATAGAATAGGCTATTTCCAAACCACGGTTTGGGTGTGAAACATGGCCGCATTGAAAACATGGTTGCGGGATCGTGTTGTTTCCATTCGTCGATCTCCCATCGGGACAAACTCTTAAATATTTGATGCTACAAGTACCGCAATAACCCTGTTGTTGGTGCAGGAATCCAGTCATCAAATTGGCGCCGTTGCCAGGGATATAAGCATTCGGTCATTACCTTCCTACTCGCACATAGTTTATTCCCGTTTATTGCTATCTATCTTACTGCTTTTGATTATTTGAAAAGAACAAAAAAATAGTTTACCTTTTCTTAGTAGTCTCGTTATTTATTTTAGTTATAGGAAATTCAAAAACATAGGAACTATGGAAAGTAAAAGTCTTGCGGAGTATGCTTCTCTGAGTGTTGATCATTTACATGCTCCTATTGTTCAACCCGCTATTGATGTAGATGGATATGAGATTAATCCTATGTGGATAACTATGATCATGGAAATAGCTTTTGTAGGAGATCCGGACAATGATCCATATGAGCATATTGACAAATTTACTTCATTATGTTCTACGGTGAAGGTAAATGGATGGACAAATGATAAGCTGAAGTTATATCTGTTCTGGTTCTTGCTGAAAGGAAAAGCTAAAGATTGGATAAAATCGCATCCTGTGGGACACTTCAATTCATGGAAAGGTATCTCCGAAGCTTTTATCGGTAAGTATTTCTCACAAAAGCAAACCTATGAGTGTAGGCTTACTATCCTGAATTTCAAGCAAAGCAACAATGAGGATTTAATACAAGCTTATAGTAGGTTCTCAAAATTGATGCATGATTGTCCACATCATAATTTACCTGATTGGTTATTGTTGAATCACTTTTATGGAGGCTTAAATCACTCTTCTAAGGGTAAGCTAGACATGATGTGTGATGGTGCATTCCCTGGAAAAAGTTTGGAAGAAGCTTGGCATCTCTTAAGAGATATACATAATAATTTTCATCAATGGCAATGTGAAACTGTGCATGAAGAAAAACCTCTCCCTACTGATCTAGAGAACTTGGTCAATGAGTTTCTTAAATATGAAAATAGAAAAGGAAAAATTCCTTATGATGATACCTTAGTTATAGAGATGTTCTTTCTAAAGCAATGCCTTTCATAGCTAATTATTTTAATCATATTAGAACTACTTCTACTAACGATGGAGAACATCCCTCTACTATTACTCCCATATCTTCCACTTGCTGCATCATTGAAGCAAGAAAGAAGGGTAAATCCAAGAAGCCTAAAACTAGGAAAAATAAAAATAAGAAGCCTCTTGTTGAATATCCCATACATCTAACACCTTCAGATGAAGTGAAATGGAATTATGAAGAATATCAGAGAAATGAAAGACGCATCAAGGAGAAAGAAGAAAAAGAAATCAAGGAATGGAATGAATTGAAAGAAGCTCTCAAACCTTATCCTCCACCTATTCCCCCACCTATTCCTGATCTTTATTATTCTTCTGACTTTAATGATGATGTGGACTTAAATTATTCTATAATCCCTAATAATTGCCCTGAAGAAGTTTTTGATGATTCTAGTAGTGTTTGTTTAAATACTCTTTTCAGGAAAATCAATTATGATGAGCCAAATACAGAATCATGTGTGCCTCCCATACCTGTTTGCTATGACTTTTGTTTTACTAATGAGGTGTAGAAAATTCCGGTGGCAAAGACCAAGCTACTGGAACCAAAAGAATATTATGAGCTATACCCTCAAAATAGTAATCAAGTTAAAGATTCAAAGTTTGATAATAAATCTTTAACACCCTCTATGCAGGAAGGAAAGAATACATATTTACCGAGTTTGGTGCATCCATCCTCACGTGGCAACGAGAACACTTACAAGATACCAATGCACCGCAAGCGGGTACGTATTAGAAGAAAAAAGTATGATATAAATCCTGCAGACACTCGTTGGAGGTAAGAAAAACTACTCCTATAGCTTCCTCCATTGCTGAAAAAATTGGAGTATAAAAGCCTGGCTACTTGGTTATAAGAAAGTGCTTCCTGGGAGGCAACCCGGAAGTCATTAGGTTTCTTTCTTAGTTTTGCGTCTTGAGTCTTGATGCATTCATGTTGCATCGACATTTTTATTCTTTGCATGATTTGTTATTAGAGTTATCTTGTTATAGTTTTCAAAAGGTAGAATTTATTGGTACTACATGTTGTTGTTGGTCAAAAATTAAAGTTATTATTTTACTGTCAAAACAAGGTATATCACTAAGTTTCAGGTTAAGAAAGAATTCTCGAAGAAACAGAATTTTTTGATACATACAGAGAGTTTAACGACCAACTATATGGCGGGAATAAAAATTGTGGTCGTATAGTTTCTATCATATAGATATCTTTGCCATCGACAATTTTTCTTTCATATGTACTAAGAGTTTAACGATCAACTATACAACGGCAATAAAAATTTCAGCCGTATAGTTCCGGTCGTATAGATATCGGTGCCTCCGTACAAATTCTTTTCCAATGTACTGATAGTTTAACGACTGATGGCTCTGAAATATAGCCATCTACGTCCATATTTAAACTGGATATTATTCATAGTTTTGATGAAATATCTCACTAAACCCTGGCACTAATGCCTAATATTCAGAGGGGTATGCAATCCTTTCTTTTATATTTTTCCTGCACGGATAATGTCGTTTGAAGATGGGAATCACTACATTAAAGTCAAAGATACGAGATTTACAACAACCAGAAGAAACCAAGAGCCATAAAGCAGAGGCAAACGCTTTAACGACCAACTATACGACCGAAGCAAAAATTCCGGCAGTATAGCTCTGGTCGTATAGTTGGCGATGCCACCATTAGGTCAAATAAAACAACTTTCGTGAAGGGACTCCTATATAAAGAAGCCTCGGGCAATGAGAAAAGAACCCAGACCTCGCCAAAAAGTCTCTGCCACAGATCACTAGCCGCCTCCAGATCTCAAAACCCTTCTCCATTTCCATAGCCATATTCCACCACTTGTAATAGTAAATCTCTTCTTCAATTGGTGACATTGTAAGACTATTGCTATCTTATGATTTTAATTACAATGTTTGTAATTGTTGATTTCATCTCTATGTGTGAGTAATTCTCCTTGGGCTAAGGGCTTCGGCCTAGCCATGTAGCATATGTGCATGTTATTTATCATAGATGGGATCGTGTATTAGTTTGTATGACATGATGATTATTGTATCCTCTCTTGCCTCAATCCAAGGACTTGTCAGGTACCCAAGACCCCGAGGATTGATCCAGGTATAGGGATTATGAGTAATGACTGATTTGCGGGTTGGGAACCCTAGTGATAGAAGGGGTAGTACAGATGTATGTGAGGGATTTGCTTGGGATTAATGGTGACATCACTATGCATATCATTAGTTCTCCTTTTTCTATCGATGAGACTAGTAGGTTATTGCTATAAGCAGTTGCGGAGGCAATAGCAATTATGGATGCACTGCCCACATATAATTTATCTTGCTCTAACAAGTACATGCATACTTTATTTCTATCTTTTATTCCCATCAGATGTTTTGCACAGCTACAGGTGAAACCAAATGCCCTAGGCCCTCTCTCTCCATTATCGACAACAACAACAACAAAAAACAAAAGGAATTCTAAAACTCCCGAAGGTCCGTTAAAGTAACTTCACTACGCATTCGCTTCTCGAGGATTCGATAACCTAGGTTTACTAGGAAAAAGAAGCTATACTACATCCGTAATCCGGATCGAAGGTATCAACCCTTTTTCTGGCACCGTTGTCGGGGAAGCAATAGCTACCCTGGTGAGGTTATTAGGAACCTTGCTAGTTTTAATTCTTGTTTTTAATTTTGTTAGTTTTCCTTCAGTCTTTATTTGATAAACCCAAATAGTTATCCTTTAAATTCTTTCTTTTACTATTATAATTCTTAGTTTAAGAAAACCCCAAAACATAGGAAATATGGCTGAAAAGAAGCTTGGGGAGTTTGCTACTCCCAACAATGATTATTTGCGTACTCCTATTACCCAGCTAGCAATTGCTGCTGATGACTATGAAATTAAGCCCCATTATTTCAGCTTGGTTCAACAGAATCAATTTGGAGGCTCTGTTGTTGAAGACGCAGGTATGCACTTGAATACTTTCACTGAAATATGTGATATGATGCATATAAAAGATGTTCACCCTGATGCGTTCAAATTATGTCTATTTCCTTTCTATCTAAGGGGGAGAGCAAAAGACTGGTTGCTATCTTTGCCTAGAAATACTATTACATCATGGTGGGATATACTTCTTTATTTATGACTAAATTTTTTCCCACCTGCAAAGACTATGCAACTCGGATCTAATATTACTGGCTTTAGACAGGAAGAGCGTGAGCCACTAGCGCTTGCATGGGAGAGGATGAAAGAATGCTTAAGAAACTATCCTAGTCATGGGATGGAAGATTGGTTAATCCTCCATTTATTTTATAATGCTCTTAATACTGTGGCTAAGTCAATGCTTGATACTGTAGCTGGAGGAACGTTTATGGGTAAACATATTACCGAAGCAAAGCAGCTGTTAGACAATATGCAAGACAAACATGCCCAATCTCATGTGGATAGATCAAACACGAAGAAGGTGAACTCCATCTCACCAAAAGAAAATGAAGAACTCAATGCAAAGTTAGATGGGCTCATATTATCCGTAAAAGGTAAGGAAACCAAGGTAAGAGCTATCCCTGAAACAAATATTGAAGAAATAGACTTCGTAGCTCGTAATGATTATAACCTTGTTTGGAAGAAGAGTTACAATCCTAACTTTCAGAAACATTATTCTAGTCCTGCAGGTAATTCTAGTAATAATATGGGAACAAGTAATGGTAGTCTCCAAGAAACACTTAAGTATTTTATAGACTCACAAAATGAACAAAACAATATTCTTGTTAAAATAACGGAGAACCATGATGCCATGCTTGGTAAATTATCTAACCAAGTTGTTAGTCTAAGAAATAATTTGCAGGCCCTCCAAGAAAGAACAGGGATCGTTGAGGCACAGCTAGGTAAGATAACCGAGAGTCAAACTCTCATTCTAGCTAAATTTGCAGGAAAATCTGAGCCCAATCCTGTTGAAGAACTCAAAATGATGAGGATCCAGAGGGAGGAGCCTGAAGAACTTGATTATAGTAATGCCCCTTCTCCAAGCTACACCATCAAAGACCTCGTAAAGAGGATCAATGTCAAAATTCCGGTAAGTGAAGGTAACGATGAAGCCATGTATCAACACTTTGTTGATCAAGTAGCAATTAAGGTATGCGAGCTTGAAGAGGAATACAAGAAAATCACTGAAAAGTTACCTGTTAAACTAGATGACATATTTGAGCTTACTATTAAGATAAAAATTGGAACCAATGAGATAGGTGAACTTTGTGATCTAGGTGCAAGCGTCTCAACAATTCCAAAGAGTCTTTTTAACAAGTTAAATCTTGGCTCCTTTGAAATCAATAAAATAAAATTGCATCTAGCAGATTCTACCTACAAACAAGTTGTAGGAATTAAGGAGAACACTTTAGTTTACATTAAAGGTTGTCCTACTCTAATTGACTCCATTATTGTTGGCATGCCTGAAAATACTATTGCTCCTATAATACTAGGTCATCCTTTCTTGAGAACTATAAAAGCTTTAATTAACCTCCATGAAGGGAATGTGAAGCTGCAATTCCCTTCACGGGATCCTTTTATTATCCATTTCCCCAGAAAAAAGAAAGCCAAACATGACGAGAAGGAGGCCATCACTTTGAAGGCAAATTACTTTGGAGTGGATGTTCCACTCATCTGGCCCAAGTGAGTATGCTCAAGGTCAAGCTATTGACCGTAAAAGAGCGCTCCATGGGAGGCAACCCATGTTACATAAAGGTTTGAGTTAAGTTTTTAGTTTAAGTTTATGTTTAATAAATAGTGCTAGAAAACTCCATTTGAGGAGAAGTTCGGTAGTACTTAAAATTCTGCTACATACATGCTGTTGTTGGTCGACAATATTTACTGTCAATTTTTTGTCATAAACAAGGTATATCACTAAGTTAAAGAAAAAGAAGCAATTCTTGAAGAAACGGAAAATTCTTTATGCACACAGAGAGTTTCACGACCAACTATATGGCAGGAATAAAAATTATGGCCGTATAGTTCCGGTCGTATAGATAACTTTGCCATCGATTTTTTTCTTTAAAATGTACTGAGAGTTTAACGACCAACTATATGACGGGAATAAAAATTCCGGTCGTATAGCTCCAGTTGTATAGATATCGATGCCTCCGTACAAATTCTTTTCTAATATACTGAGAGTTTAACGACCAACTATACGGCAGGAATAAAAATTCCGGGCGTATAGTTCCGCTCGTATAGATATCGATGCCTTTGCATATTTTCTTTCCCAAGGTACGACAGTTTAACGACCAACTATACGGCGGGAACATTTTGTTCTGGTCGTATAGTTGCGCCCGTATAGCTGCGCTGCCAGGAGGAAACCCTAAAGAATCGACAGAAGGCCAACTATATGGCGGGAACACATTGTTGCGCCTGTATAGTTGCGTCCGACCACAAAATCACACGGGAAGGTACCTCCAACTCCAAAACTTCAATCCGTTTTCTCTCTCATACCTCCAAACTCTCTCAAAATCCCAAGATATCTTCATCTCTACTCAATTTCATTTGATTTCCTCGCACACAAGTGATCTACAGTATGTTTCTCCTCCGATCCTCCAATTACCTTTTGCAAATTCATCTTCGATCTATTGTCATTATCAATCAAGGGTGAGACCTACTATGAACCAATTGCCATGATTTTCTTGCCTAGATTATTATTTTTGAGTTGATTATTTAGTGTGCTATGATGAGGAATATATTGCACTTATTGTTGTTGGATCAAAAAAATATTTTTGTCTTTCTTCAATGTTTTAGATGATGAACACAAGGAGCGAAACTCATGCTCGTGTCACCGCTAGCTCTTCTCGGGCTGCCCCTCAAGAACGCATCAGGATCAAGTTCAAGGATGAGCCCCAACATGATCGCTTCAACAGGATCAAGAACCGCGAAGTGAAGGCTACCAAGTAGGCTTGCCCCATTATATTGAACCAACTCGGTATTTTTGATGACTTCAATTTACTTTGCAATAGAGCGGGCCGGTGGCTCAAAATATATTAGAGCTCATTGGGAACCCCAAGAGGAAGGTATGATGAGCACATCAGCAAGTTTTCCCTCAGTTATGAAATCAAGGTTATCGAACCAGTAGGAGCAAGTAAACAACTCCAAGGTGTTGTTTCCAACTTGGAATCCTGCACAACACAACCACAGAACTTTGCCCCAACTTACAGTGAGGTTGTCAATCTCACCGGTTTTGCTGAAACAAAGGATTAAACGTATTGTGTGCAAGATAGTAATTGCTTGCAGAAAGTAAATAGTAAATAGTAAATAGATGGTAAATTGATGGTAGAAGAATGGATTGGGGTCCATAGTTCACTAGAGGTGATTCTCCTTAAGATAAATGACATGTCGGGTGAACAAATTACAGCGGGGCAATTGATAGACACTGAGAAATCATACATGCATATACTAATCATCTTGACTCCTATGATATTTGATTGTGCATTATAACATTATACATAGAATGTAATCCAACTACATCTATGACTAATAATCCACCTTCAGGTTATCATCTGAACCCCCTCCAGTATTAAGATGCAAGCAACAGATAATTTCATTAAGCAAAGTGTGTAAAGTAAACAATACGATTGTCCCATGGACAAAGGATTGTTGTTTTCTCCCTAGTAGCAACAACACATATAGTACCTTAGAGATTCCTGTCACTTCCCCAGATTACTAGAGGCGTGAACCCACTATCGAGCATAAATACTCCCTCTTGGAGTTGCTAGCATCTACTCGGCCAAGATATCTACTAACAACGGAAAGCATGCAAGATCACAAATAACATAGACATGATTGAATCAATAATCAATCTAAAATAGCATCTCAATATCCATCGGTTCCCCTAAAACACAACATGTAAGATTACAAATAGATGATCTTGATCATGAACGGAGCTCACAAGATCTAAACATGGTAGCACAAAGGAGAAGAATCAACCATCTAGCTACTACATGGACCCGTAGTCTAGGGATGAACTACTCACGCATCACACCAGAGGCAGACATGGTGATGAAGAAGGCCTCCAGGGTGATCTCTCCCCTGCGGCAGGGTGCCAGGAAGAGCTTCATATCCCTCCCGGTCTAGGGTTGGAGATGGTGGTGGCTACAGACTCTTTCATGGAATTTTGATCGGGTACTTAGGGTTTTTGTCCCGTGAGGCTTTTATAGGCGGAAGGGCATAGTTGGTGGAGCACCAGGGGCCCACACCCCCTGGTGGCGTGCCCCCTAGGCGGCGCGGCCACCAGGTGTGGCCGCCCTGGTGTGCCACTTCGTCTCCCCTCCGGACTCCGTGTTGCTTCGGGTGAAATATTGACTTCAGCTTTTGTACGGTCCAATTCCGAGAATATTTCCTTACTAGCTTTTCTGAAACCAAAAACGGCAGAAAACATGTAACTAGCACTGTGGCATCTTGTTAGTAGGTTAGTTCTAGAAAATGTGTAAAAAAATACCTCAAAGTGTGGACAAAACATAAGAAAGTAGATATAAAACAAGGATGGAACATCAAAAATTATAGATACGTTTACAACGTATCAACATCCCCAAGCTTAACTCCTGCTCGTCCTCGAGTACATAAGTGATAAAAAAGAATAATTTTTGCGGTGACATGCACTATCACAATCTTGATCAAGGTATTTGTAAAACATTGATAGCTGGGATCATAGTACTCTAACATAGACATGAAAGATATAGTTCTAACAATAAGACATAGCAACTATGTTGTAACATGAAAAGGTACAAACAAAAGATTCATGAATAATAATGCTTTGAAAGACGTTTGTTTGTTTCACATATAGAAAACATAATGAGAATGGTATTCAGCTTGTCCCTCATAGTGTAACAAAACATAAATGCATAGGACACCTTCAAAGTTCATAAGGGTGACTAGATACAAATAGTTTAAGAACAAGAAATATCAAAGTTATGAATCAATCAACAAGTATTGGGACAATGCACATTAAATTAAGAATGACCACTATGCTCTCTCAATAGGTGCATAAATATAGAAGATGGAGACTCAACATAAAAGTAAAATAAAGGCCCTTCATAGAAGGAAGCAGGGATTCAAGTCTAATAAAGAGCTTCCAAAAATTATGGTACTTATTAGCTTTCATCTCTCATTGCCCCTATCATAAGCATCTTTAGGTGGTTAAGGTTAAAGTGAGAAAATATGAGGATATGCCTGACAACTTATAAGCTGAAAATCTCATGCCCCTTACTTACGAGTACCGAACCTCATGCTACTCAACTTTAGTCACACGTAAGTTCTTTTCATTATAAGTACATGTGTATCATAGAGAACCACCAACGGGTACCCCTTGCCCGATGATACAGAAGCTTTCCCATATCAAAATGACAAGGCAAGCAGACAATGTGCATTTCAGCGATCCTTTTCTTTCCTATTTGCATAGGGTTTTTTATTGAGGATGCTTCACAGATTGGTCAGTATGGTTATGCTGCACGTTTCCACCATGATTAGGCATGGCTTAGACTAGCCGCCCAGGCGTTTCTCTAACACATATATGAAATCCATGAGCCTTACAAGCTCCCCTTTCATTTCACACCGCCAGGATCCATAAGCAAAAGAACATGATATCAACTAAATGAATTGCAATGTTGAAAGTGTTCCCCATGGTAACATGGTTCTGCTAATTCACAACTTACAAAACACAAGCATATACGCAACATAGATGTGCAAAATGGTTCAAGTTTATTAAGTGCAAGAAAGTAAAGTGTGCCATCAAGTTCGTGAGAGCTTTAATCACTAATTTTCACATAACAAGTTTAATTCGGAAAGTAGATAAAAACATGAATATACTTGGAATAGCAATAATGCTAATAGGTGGGTATGGTGGACTCTTTGGAATAACTTGGTTTTATTTGGAGTTGGATGCATGAGTGGAACTCATACTTGGTACATGTGGAGACTAGCAAAAGACTGGGAGAGACTAACTAAGAGAGCCATGATGGCCATAATCATGCAAAGCAACAAAACATTATTAATTAAAGCATAAAGTGATATTACAAGTCGAAAACTAAATGATCATAGAGGCTATGGTGACTTGGTATAGTCTTACCATGGTGTGAGCATGCGCCAACTCAGCCCAAATAAAGCATCAAAGGAGAATACCATAATATTATGCTTTTATATGCTAAAACAACGCATGGTTCTTTCAAGGCACATTAAGAAATCTCAATTGTTTGGAACAAGTCATGCTACAGCAATAATCACTAAGCATAAAGTCAAAGCAATATAAAACATGACATGACAAAGCCTAGGCCACAGTCAAAACAAGCTCCTTTTTGTACCACTTATAAGCATGAACTTTCCTACTCTTTTCTAATTCAAATCAACTTATTTGAAACTATGTATGAATGCGGAGGTCCAACCAATTTATTTAAGCAAACTAAGAAAAATAAAACTAAAAACAAAAACAAAGACGCTCCAAGAACAACACAATTGTGCATGAAACAATAAAAATGAAGTGTTTGGAAGAAAACCTCAGATTTTTATTGATGAAGAAGGGGATGCCTTGGGCATCCCCAAGCTTTGAAGCTTGTACTTCTTGAATATTTCTTGGGGTGACACGGGTGGCATCCCCAAGCTTGAGCTTTTGTCCATACTTCATCTTATCACATTGTTCTTCCCTACACTTTAAAATTTCCTTCATACAAAACTTCACACAATCTTCATTAGCAACATTAGTGTACTCAAGATAATAAGTCTTTAGGTTCAGTTTCAAAAAAAGTAAAACTTACATTAAAACACAAGATACTGTAGCAAATTCTTTTAAAAGTTCAAGTGATCAAAGAGAACTCAAAGAGAAAGAGATTAAGAGGCAAATGCAAATAATGGCAGAAATCTGTCAAAACAGACCAGCAGGTAAAAACTAATTTTTTAAGACCTTCTGTTGCTCAAATATAAAAGTGTTAAACTAACTAAAGTTGGATAACAACCTGGGTCAGAAGCACAAAAAATTACAGCTCAATCCGACATACAGAGATTTTTCACGAATTTTTACAGCGAAGCACAAAAATCTGTTTCGGGACAGCAACTTTCCCAAGCATTACTTCTCTCTCATTAGAGATTACTCTTGGCACAAAAACCACACAAAAAAGAAAAGGAGAGGTTATTACAGAGGAAATAACTTCCAAGAATCAAGAAAATAAAATTTTATAGACTAAAAATTTGGATTATCTCCCAATAAGTGCTTTTCTTTAACGCCTTTGAGCTAGGCATAAGAAGCAAGAATCAAGTATTCTCAAATGAAGAAGCATTAAGAGCAAAGTTTTAATAGGAGAGGCAAAAGGAATCTTCTCTCTCTTTTTGGGTAAGTATTCTATACCTTTCTTGAGTGGGAATTGATATTTAATGGTGCCTTCTTTCATATCAATAATGGCACCAACAGTTCTAAGAAAAGGTCTTCCCAAAAATAATAGGACAAGAAGCATTGCATTCAACATCCCAAACATACAAATCAATGGCGACATAGGTATTGTTAACCATAATAAGAACATCATTAATACTCCCCATGAGTTTCTTTTTAACATTATCATCAAGTTGGACATTTAAATAGCAATCTTCCATTGGTGGTAAGTCAAGCATTTCATAAATCTTTCTAGGCATAATAGAAACACTACTATCAAGATCACATAAAGCTTTTAGATCCAAATCATTCACTTTCATATTAATGATGGGTTCCCAACCATCTTCTAATTTCATAGGGATTGAAGCTTTATGTTTCATCATTTCTTCTTTAATTTTTATGAGAGCATCAGTAATGTGTTTTGTAAAGGCCATATTCATAGCACTAGCATTAGGACTTTTAGAAAGCTTTTGTAGGAACATAATTACTTCAGATATATTGCAACCATCAAGATCAAAATCATAATTACCATCCAAGGTAGTAGAGCTATTGTTTCCCATATTTTGAAGAATTTCAGCATTTTTATTGGAAAAGGTTCCATTGGTTTTAGGCATTGTAGAAGGAATGGGGACATCATGTGGTTTGCTAGCAGCAACATTAGTGGTGGTGATAGTACAAATACTACTATTTCTAGCAATTTCATCTTCTCTTTCCCACTTAGCATCAATTCATCTAACAGTCTAACATTTTCATCAATTCTAACTTATATGGCATTAGCAGAAGCAAAGGGATTTTCAATAGTTTCAGGTTTAGCAGCCATTTTATTAATCAAAGAAGATTGTGCTTCAGACAACGATGCTATATTTCTTTCAACGTTAGAGAGTTTTTCCTCAATAGTTTTATTGAAAGTAGTTTGTTTACTAATAAAATCTTTAAGCATGACTTCAAGTTCATATGGTGCACTTCTATTATTGTTGTAGGAATTTCCATAAGCATTACCATTATTGGGAGGATAGGGCCTATAATTATTATTACCAAAATTATTCATGTAGGCATTGTTCCTAAGATTATTATTTCTAATAAAGTTCACATCAACTTGCTCTTCTTGAGCAACCAAAGAAGCTAAGGGAACATGATTTGGATCAATATGAGATTTTCCATTAACAAGCATAGACATAATAACATCAATTTTATCACTAAAGGAGGAGGTTTCTTCAACTGAATTTACCTTCTTACCTTGTGGAGCTCTCTCAATGTTCCATTCAGAATAGTTAACCATCATATTATCCAGAAGCTTTGTTGCAGCACCCAAAGTAATGGTCATAAAGGTACCTCCAGCAGCAGAATCTAGTAGATTTCTTGAAGAATAATTTAGTCCTGCATAAAAGGTTTGGATAATCGTCCAAGCAGTCAGTCCATGAGTGGGACAATTCTTTACCAAAGATCTCATTCTTTCCCAAGCTTGAGCAACATGTTCATTATCAGATTGTTTAAATTTAATTATTTCACTTCTCATAGATATAATCTTAGCAGGAGGATAGTATTTTCCAATGGAAGCATCTTTGCATTTAGTCCAAGAATCAATACTATTTCTAGTTAGGTATAGCAACCATTCTTTAGCTTTTCCTCTCAAAGAGAAAGGAAACAATTTAAGCTTAATAATATCTCCATCTATATTCCTATGTTTTTGCATCTGACATAGTTCAACAAAGTTATTACGGTGAGCAGCAGCATCTTCAGTACCAACACCAGAAAATTTTTCTTTCATAACAAGATTGAGCAAAGCAGGTTTAATTTCAAAGAAAGTAGCTTCAAGAACAAGTGGAGCAATAGGTGTGCACATGAAATCATTGTTGTTGGTGCTAGTGAAGTCACACAACTTAGTGTTTTCAAGAGTATTCATTTTTTTGAGTTTTTAATAAAAGGAAGCAACCTAGTACAACTATTTTTTTGTGTTTTTGATAAAAGAAACAAGCAAACAAAGAAGAATAAACTAAGAAAACCAAAAAACAAAGTAAAGAGATTAGTTGTGAGGGACTCCCCTTGTGAAGATGCCCTTGACTCCCCAGCAACGGCGCCAGAAAAAATGCTTGATGGCTCAAAATATATTCGAGCTCGTTGGGAACCCCAAGAGGAAGGTATGATGAGCACAACAGCAAGTTTTCCCTCAGTTATGAAACAAAGGTTATCGAACCAGTAGGAGCAAGGAAACAACTCCAAGGTGTTATTTCCAACTTGGAATCCTACACAACACAACCACAGAACTTTGCCCCAACTTACATGAGGTTGTCAATCTCACCTTTTTTGCTGAAACAAAGGATTAAACGTATTGTGTGGAAGATAGTAATTGCTTGCAGAAAGTAAACAGTAAATAGATGGTAGATTGATGGTAGATTGATGGTAAAAGAATGGATCGGGGTCCATAGTTCACTAGAGGTGATTCTCCTTAAGATAGATGACATCTTGGGTGAACAAATTACAGCAAGGCAATTGACAAACACCGAGAAAGCATACATGCATATACTAATCATCTTGACTCCTATGAGATTTGATTGGGCATTACAACATTATACATAGACCATAATCCAACTACATCTATGACTAATAATCCACCTTCAGGTTATCATCCGAACCCCCTCCAGTATTAAGTTGCAAGCAATAGATAATTACAATAAGCAAAGTGTGTAAAGTAAACAATACGATTGTCCCATGGACAAAGGATTGTTGTTTTCTCCCTAGTAGCAACATCACATCTAGTACCTTAGAGATTCCTGTCACTTCCCCAGATTACTAAAGGCATGAACCCACTATCGAGCATAAATACTCCCTCTTGGAGTTGCTAGCATCTACTTGGTCAAGATAGCTACTAACAACGGAAAGCATGCAAGATCACAAATAACATAGACATGATAGAATCAATAATCAATCTGAAATAGCATCTCAATATCCATCGGATCCCCGCAAACACAACATGTAAGATTACAAATAGATGATCTTGATCATGAACGGAGCTCACAAGATCTAAACATGGTAGCACAAAGGATAAGCATCAACCATCTAGCTACTACATGGACCCGTACTCCAGGGATGAACTACTCATGCATCACACCGGAGGCAGACATGGTGATGAAGAAGGCCTCCAGGGTGATCTATCCCCTCCAGCAGGGTGCCGGGAAGAGCTTTAGATCCCTCCCGATCTAGGGATGGAGATGGCGGTGGCTACAGACTCTTTCATGGAATTTTGATCGGGTACTTAGGGTTTTCGTCCTAGGAGGATTTTATAGGACGAAGGGAATGGTCGGTGGAGCACCAGGGGGCCCACACCCCCTAGTGGCACGCCACCCAGGCCGCATGGCCACCAGGTGTGGCCGCCCTGGTGCGCCACTTCCTCTCCCCTTCGGACTCCGTGTTGCTTAGGGTAAAAATATTGACTTTGGCTTTTGTACGGTCCAATTCCGAGAATATTTCCTTACTAGCTTTTCTGAAACCAAAAATAGCAGAAAACAGGCAACTGACACTATGGCATCTTGTTAATAGGTTAGTTCCAGAAAATGTGTAAAAATACCTCAAAGTGTGGACAAAACATAAGAAAGTAGATATAAAACAAGCATGGAATATCAAAAATTATAGATATGTTTACAACGTATCAATGGCCTGCAAAACTTTGTGTACAATGATGTTCCTACTTGTCGCTGCTTAACCATTGAATTTCTAAGTTCGTTGCAAAGCACCGTTAAACAATTGCTAGGAGAGGACACTATTTCTTTCTGACTGATGAACAACAACTACACTTTAACATTAGATGAATGGTGCACATGTTTTAATTTGCGAAACAATGATGTTCATGGCTTGCATGCATCCTTTACTGGCTTAAACCCTTCCCCTGAACAATATTATAATGGAATAAGTTTCACTAGTAGAGTGAACAAGGGGAAAAATATTCAACATCCTGCGATTCGCTATTTGTTCTAAGTTATTGCTAACACCTTGTAGGCACGTAATGAGTTCACGAGACTCAATGAGGAGGACATCCTAGTCCTCGCAAAGGTTTCTTACATCAATTGCGGCTTGTCACTCAACTTGGGCGACATCCTTGTGCGCTACCTGGAGCACCAAGCCTCCCAAAGCCAAGGACATATTATAGGTGGAGGCGTCATCACCGTGCTTACCACTGCCCTAGGCATCAACCTAGGTGAGTTTCAACCCATGCTAGGTGATACACGTGTTGGTTTGTCGACTTTGAGAGCCTGTGGAATGCTCACCAGGAAAGGTAGTGTTTATTATCTACATATTGCTGGAGCTGGGCGTCTCTACCCCGCTCATATGCCTAATGGTCTTTTCTCTATCGAGGAAGGACGTTTGCTATATGACTTGCAGGTTGAGCAACACCAACCCGAGGAGGTGATTCCGGAGGAGGATGAGGACCAAGAGGAGGAGCAAGAAGTTCCTTACCAAGAGGAGCAGCCACAAACCCGGTTCACCACATATCAAGATTTCCAAGGACTTGGAGGGACTATGGAGAGGATGCATAACCTCTGTTTGAACCTCCGAGAATCAACTAGTAACCTCTCAACTCAATTTGCGAAATGGAGTAACGACTTTTTCCTTCCACCATAATGATTTGAAGGGCTTGCAAAAGCCTAAGCTTGGGGAAGTTTCCTCATGTATCTTTATTTGGCATTTATTTACTTTCATTTATTTCGAGGTTATGTTTTTATTTGAGTTTATAAGCACTCGTGTTGGTTTCCCCAACACTTTATTTTCTAGTTCTTTTTATTTGCTTCGAGATTTTCTAGCCGAGCTTTGCCGCCAATTTTCTATTCTTTAAATTCCCTCTCTTAAAATCACAAAAAAGCAATCCATTTTCCTTATTTTCCCTCTTTCTTTTCTTTCTGCCTCGAGGTTTTCATGTATTAGCAGGAGAGTGATCGACTTCGAGTTTCCAAGAAACAAATAAAAAGGAAGAGAGAAGTGGAACCAAACATGAGAGGTATGCCTTATGACTCCCCACTTTTGAAGTTTGAGAAACCCATGCTAGTTAGTAGTAAATGTTGAGATATTATATTGGTGGAGTGAGTCTTTGTATCGTAGTAAGATTTTTCATTTGCATGGGTATTTAATTGGGTACATTTTGTTTTAGCTCTTGTAATTAACCAAGTCTTGCCTAAAAATTGCTAAGCAATTGTAATAAGAAAAAGTCTCACAATTGAAGGCTTGGGTGTTGTAGTGCTTAGTCTTGAAGGTTTATTTCTAGAGACACTCAAAACCACTGAAAATGTTGATTGACTTGATAGCTCTCTTTGAAAGGATTTGTTCGATTGAATTAATGTTTAGTGGTTTTTGTGAGCATGCCAAAGTTTTACTTGTTAATCATAAGAATGATATAGCTTTATGCATGTCAAACTTCATGGGATGCCAACAACTCCGCTGGCCTACGAATGATCTTCATGGAGGAAACTCCTAGATTTTGGCTATGAGTTGATTAAACACTTGTAGCAGCAATGCTATAGTGGGTAAGATTCTTGGCACTCGTGGGTAGCTGTAATCATGATGGAATCACTCCTCTGGTTATTATGAGTAATCATTATGCAAAAGGAACAAAAACCTTAGTGATGCCACGAGTGTCCATCACAGCCCGATAAACTAATAAAAATCTTTGGCATGCTCTCAATTACTAAAAAACTGAAATTCTTGAAGGACAATGAATAGAAAAGTAGTGCTTGAAAAGTCTTGATTTATTGATGTGGGAGAATTGAGATACTCTAGTGTATATGCCTTTCATGACAACTCTCACACTCTTAATTTATATGATTATACTTTATTGTTCAAAGGACAGCCTATGAGTTGATTATATGACATGGAATAAAGTTTACTCATTTGAATCATCCATGTTAACAATAATTTTGCTACACTATAAGGATGCATAAAACCTGTATGATATGCTTGCCATTACTCTATCTATGCTGAAGTTTTTTAGATTTATGAAGTGGAGGAAACATGAGTCTACCAATCATGAGTAAGATCACCATCTCGTTATTTCAGTTTAAATGTTGAGTTCCTTTTTGATTTTGGTTTTCTTGCTCGGGGACGATCAAGTTTAAGCTTGGGGAGGTTGATGGCTCTGAAATATAGACATCTACGTCCACATTTAAACTAGATATTATTCATAATTTTGATGAAATATCTCTCTAAACCCTGCCACTAATGCCTAATATTTAGAGGGGTATGCAATCCTTTCTTTTATATTTTTCAAGCGCAGATAATGTCGATTGAAGATGGGAATCACTACATTAAAGTCAAAGATATGAGATTTCCAACAACCAGAAGAAACCATGAGCCATCAAGCGGAGGCAGACGCTCTAACGAGCAACTATACAACCGGAGCAAAAATTCCGGCCATATAACTCCGGTCGTATAGTTGGCGCTACCACCGTTTGGTCAAACAGAACAACTTTCATGAAGGGACCCCTATATAAAGAAGCCTCGGGCGATGAGAAAAGAAGCCAGACCTCGCCAAAAAGTCTCTGCCATAGATCACCAGCCGCCTCTAGATCTCAAAACCCTACTCCATCTCCATAGCCATATTCCACCACTTGTAATAGTAGATCTTTTCTTCGATTGGCGACATTGTAAGACTATTGCTATCAATCTTATGATTTTCATTACAATGTTTGTGATTGTTGATCTCACTTCTTTGTGTCCGTAATTCTCCTTGGGTTAAGGGCTTCGGCTTAGCCATGTAGCGTTTGTGTATGTTATTTATCATACATGGGATAGTGTATTAGTTTGTATGACATGATGATTATTGTATCCTCTCTTGCCTCAATCCAAGGACTAGTCAGGTACCCAAGACCCCGAGGATTGATCCAGGTATACGGATTATGAGTAATGACTGATCTGCGGGTTGGGAACCCTAGTGACAGAAGGGGTAGTAAGGCTGTATGTGAGGGATTTTCTTGGGATTAACGGTGACATCACTATGCATATCATTAGTTCTCTTTCTTCTATGGATGAGACTAGTAGGTTATTTCTATAAGCGGTTGTGGAGGCAATTGTAATTATGGATGCACTGTCCATATATAATTTATCTTTCTCTAACAAGTATATGCATACTTTATTTCTATCTTTTACTAGGTGAATGCCCGTGCGTTGCTACGGTCGGTTTTTCTTTTTTTAGTACATGTAAATATAATACACATCAAAATGAAAATTAACGTGTGTAAAAAAATATAGCCACATAATATTTAAGAGTGATAAGATCCTAGGTTGCTTAAAATGTGGTTGGTAGAGAAACTACGATTCCACATAATCATGACCCAATAGTTATCTCTTGTTGAGTACCTTGCTCTTAGTGCATTTTAAGTGGTTCATAGAGATTTTGTATGGGTGCAGATCAACATCGAATCTTGTACCGGTATGTTAAAATCTCCAGGTTGTTTCATATACATCCACTTGTGCCCTTTACAACCACCAAATCCCTTCACCGGGTAGATTATTTTTAATTCTTGTTCATTGCGGTAGTTAAGAATTTGTTGCGGAAGACTTCGCCATCACCTCACATGTCAAACAGATGGAAGCACTGTATCCCTTTTCTCAGCTTGGTGCATTTGTAGCCATTTGTCACTGGAGCATCAGATCAAAATGTTTGCCATCTACCAATAGGAAAGTGCAGTTATTCAGTACGTGATATGTTTCAGAAAAGTATGTCACTATCTTTTTTTCCACAAAAAATATATCATATTATTTTGGTTCAAGAGTACGCCTAAGCATACCATATTTTTATAGGAGGTAGAAATATAATTTACAAGAGACCATCAAACTATGCGAACATAGTGATGGTGAGACCGAAGAAAACCTAAAATACTACTCTCTCCCTACAACAGGACACCCACAAAATCCAACTCTAAGCCAAGTTTTGAATTCATCCATGATTTGAGAAACCAAGTCCAACACTCTAAGCCGAGCTTTGTTCTCCAATGTTGTGAAAACTCGGGCATTACGTTGTTTTCAAAGTGACCAACAAATCAACCATGACAAGGGTGTCCAAATGTTTCTTCTCTTTCCTTTGGAATATTTTTCCTGCCTTCAGCTACTAAGCTTACAAATTCTCCATGCCATCTGGTACATCCACTTGAATTCCAGCCTGCAGGAAAGAGCAAAATCAAATCTCCCTGGCCACCATGTAACCCATTAGTAAATAGTCGACTGCATCCTCTTCCCATAGACAGTTGTAGCACGGCACAATTGCATCCTGCAGACCATGCCTCATCCGTCGATCAGATGTCCATACTCTGATCGCATTGGAGCTTTTACTAAACAGATCATATCATACGTTGCCTTGACAGAGTACACACCTGAATCAAACCAGAGCACAGCAAGCTAAACTTGTCTGGTATATCCTCCCTATGTACTGAGCTGACTACTACCCAAAAGCACACACACTGTCCACACTCCTCAAACCCAGCACTATAGTTATATTCTGTGTCCACCTATTATTCTCCAGGCCTTGAACCACAGTTCTGCTTTTTTTCTAACGCATTCTAACAGATTTCCAAATCCTTGGTGCTACTTCTTCAACAGAGTAACCATTGATCAATCGGTCAGTCCAAAAAAGGACCCCCTCCTCCATCTCCCACTTCGATGTGAGCTAGGCTTCTATGAACCTACACTATTTTCTCATCCTGCATCCTCGGTAAACCTTGCCATGCATGATCTGGATTTGTACGCCCCAACCATTCCCACCTGGTGTGCAGGGCTAGACCTTGCAATTGCAATTTTTTGATTCTCAGGTCACCGCAGCAAAGCGGTTTGCGCAATTTGTCTCGGGCTACCAAACACTTATGGTTCTGATTTATGAAGTGACCCGCCTCTCTGCTACAATACCTTTCAGAGTGACATGGGTGCCGAAGTCATCTGAAGTACAAAACGATGAAAGAGTGTCCATAGTAAAAAGATACACTCAAGCACAGTCATTGACCGGAAAAAAGGACTAAACAATAAGTACATGCAACAAAAGAATTGTGAATTCCGAAGAGATCGGTAGTTAAAGAGAAATTGTAATCTCAGTTAAAGAATCTTGAAGAGATGGCCTGATAAGTAGTTTTGCTATGGAATGCTGAACTCTGACGGACAAAAGAGCTCAACACAGAACAAAATAAATAAATACCGAAGTCCAACCAAATAACTTCAGTCTAGAAATATCCACCTTTCTCTAAACATTAACATATAGTTTGGTATTATGATTAATTATGTGGAGAGCGACACCCACAAATATGTTATATACTCACAGTACGTGTGTGGTAATAGTTTAAATCCTCATGCCTTCCCAAATGCAAAAATCAGCAGAGTTTGAGAAGCAAAAATTTGTTACAAGAACAGATGGGGCAGTTTTTCAGTTGGAGAGTGTTCTTCTCTGAAAGTAGCCAACATGACATGGGATTTAGAATAAAGAAGTTTGTCTAAGCTATCCACTATATTGTTGCCACTTAGTTTCATATAAAGCATTTCAAAGTAAACTGTAGCTTCGTAAAGCAGAGAACCATATCAAGCAAAGCTTAAAAAGTCCATCATGGAGATATTAGTGCTACAATTATTGTTGCATAAATAGAGAAGCCATATTTGAAATAAAGAGGTGCATGTAATAGTCAGTTAGTCACCTACTTGAACACTCCTGATGCTACATCCACCCGCATCTACGAATTGCCATCTGGTTTGTTCCTCTATCCAATTGATATCCTTATCATATATCCCCATCATCATGCCTCCTATTCCGCTAGTTGTTGTCATCTTTGAAACTCCAAAAAAAACTCTGCCACGATTATTGTTTCATCTGTGTTATGGAATTTATTAAATAGAGTAAATGTAGAAAGATGACATCCAAGATTGCAGAAATGTACTTATTATCTTAGCATTACTCAAAACACCCACAATTCACATGTAATTATAGAGTTGATCAGAAACATTCATATCTTCCCTGAAACCATCCATCTTGTCATTACCTAGCAAGTTGATCAGAAACATTCTAGTGATATTTTGATTCTCAAGTTTAGGGAAGAAATAAAATGCATCTTCTTTCAGAACCCGATGACAGGAGAATGAACAACTGGCTATTGTTAATTCACAAAAATAGGTGATTGAATGTTGAGATGTCTCCAAAAGAACATCTGGCCATTTCCTTAATTTGGTCGCTTGTCCGTGTATTGATGCAGGATCATGAGCATGCCTACTTCGATTCTGCAGACTGGGTCCTTGGCAAGGTCAGAAAAAAGTACAAAACAAATCATTTGTCATTTATTCAGCCATAACATATCTACTGATTGGGATATGAGCTCTATCTGACGCAAAGTAAGTGTCTAGGCCTCCGCTCATTTTCCAGTTCAACATTGATCTTAAGATCATAACATATAATGAGAATATGAAGGAAGGTTTTTTTACAAACCTTCTATGAAACTTTGAACATGGACTGTGTTTAGCGCCACTATGGAAATGGTGACTCCAATGTCCGAAGTTGTGCTGCTAGCTGACAATCGTCACCTTGTAGGGCATTGTTGAAGCCAGAGCTCGTTGTGTTGCCGTATGTGCACTAGCACACCGCAGTTCCGCCTATGAGGCGCACGAAGCTCTTCCACACGTGAATCTTGTACAAACACTTCTCATGATCTGTTGACAATTTTTTAGTAAACTGAGATAATCATCTGTGCCACATGCACCGAGAATACATTGGCTTAATCATTCTGACTTTAGAAGTGAACAACATAAAAATGCTTAAAGGTTGCAGAATCTAATTTAGCTCTAGATCTGTAGTGCCAAATTTTGTATCTAAACTAAATATTCTTCAAAACTCCAAGTCCAAAACTGTTTGAGTATAAAACAAATCATTTTTTTCCTCGGTGAACATCTCATTATTTGAAACACATCCAATTATTCTTAACAATGAGAAGAACACAGAAATTTTAAGCACATTGTATTCTTTTCTAGTGCCCAGAAATCATTTCCACACCTACTCCATGTATCTCACTTCTCACAGCAAATAATTGGAAGGATATATTTAGTCAAAATCACTAACTTAACTTTCAACATTACATAAATCTAACACACATCATTTAGGCAGATGAAGCAAAATATTTGCATGAAACATACACACCTGCAGGTGGGATGCTCTCCTGTTCATATTATGTCACTGACCATACACATTTATTGAGGAACGACTCAGATCATTTTCGTGCCAAGTCATCCATCTAAATAAGTAAAAACATCATGTGATGATAACAGTGAGAAAATAGTGATAGATATGCATGTACACAATGTTTTTTACAGTGAGATGCCAACTCATCCACCCAATAAATAAATTTCAGTATGTTTCCTGATCCTAAACATCAATACCTCTGAGAACCTAGTAAATTATATCACAGCAAATTAGCTAATGTCATATGTTATTTTACCCATATTCTTCATTCGTAGAACACCAAATCATAACTAAGAGCCTGCTATTTTCGGATCCAGACACAAAACATGAAAGAGCCGATGCATAGATATATCCATGTTAGCCTGCGGAATTCGACAAAAAAACACGTAAGAACCCATCGTAATGCATGATTACTGACAGCATAGCAAATTCATTGTATATTTGAAGTGGGCTAATTTCCGACAGTACATTATTTAGGTAAAACTGGGGAAGAGTGAAACACGCACCTCCGTATGTCCAGCGATGGTGCCGCGTCCATGGCTCTCCTCTACGCGCGGCTCCTGGTTCGGCTTTCAATTCGTCTACGTCGGCTTCAGATCCGACTTCTAGTGCCAGTTCTCATCTCCAAGATGCCATCGTGTTGTGGCGGTGACCTCCGTGCTGCAACTCGAACTCCGGTTGGTGCCTTACACGCCGGGCCGAGGATCCTGGCCGTCGCTTATGGGTGGAGACCTTCGTGCCGCAACTCAAATTGCGGGCTTGTGTCTTACGCACGGGGGTGAGTAGCTTTGACATTGAGAGTTCAAGGCGGAGTGGAGGACGGCATGCCTTGGCGCATCCATCTCCGGCGCTTCCTCTACAGGATTCAGAGAGCCTCCACCGCGCGTGTGAGGGCGCAGGATCGGAGCCGGGCACACGGAGAGGCAGAAGGAGATCGGCATGGCGAGTTCCCGTCTCGCGGAAGCGCGAGGACCGGCGAAGTGAATGGGGAATAGGGGCGTTGATTTTGGATGAACGCGAATGCATCCGGATCCTGATCCTGATCCACGGTCGCGAGGCGTCAGCGTGCTGATTGTGGCCAAAAATAGGCTTCTTTCGCTAAGTGTGATCCCGTGGATTGTGCAATAATTTCTGGTTACCAAGTTTTTGATGCGCACGGACGTGGGATGGCAGTGGGCGATCAGACGGTTACCATTCTACCAATGTTTGATGGGTGTGTTTGCGAGTGATTTGACGGCTGTGATTCTTCTAATGTTTGAGGCGACCTACCATCACCAACTCTTTTTTATAATATATAATAGTAAAGATAAAGATAAAGATAAAGATTCCCATCAGATGTTTTGCACAGCTACATGTGAAACCGAACGCCCTAAGCCCGCTCTCTCCATCATCGACAACAACAAAAAGACGCAAGCTATTGGCCCGGTAAAAACACAAAAGCAATTCTAGAACTCCTGATGGTCCGTTAAAGTAACTTCACTACGCATTCGCTTCCTGAGGATTCGATAACCTAGGTATACTAGGAAAAAAGAAACTATACTACATCTGTAATACGGATCGAAGGTATCAATGACCAAATATACGGTGGGAATAAAAATTCCAGCCGTATAGTTTCAGTCGTATAGATATTGATGCCTTTGTATATTTTCTTTTCCAAGGGACAGACAATTTGACGACCAACTATACGGCGGGACACTTTTTCTCCGGCCGTATAGTTGCACCCGTATAGTTGAGAAAACCCCTCAAATGCCAACTGGAAGGTAACCATTGCTCAAAATTTTCTTCTTTCTTCTTCTAAAAACCTCGAAACACCACCTGGGAGGTTCTCCCATGATCTAGAGAAGCCGAGCATATGTAAGTAATAAAATTCTACCTCAGAAACCTCCTATATTGTAATTCTTTATAGAAGTCCATGTTTTCTTTTTTACTTTCCTTTTATCGGTGGGGTAAACGAACTATGTTCGTATACCAAACCGATGCATTTTAGTTTGTGTGTTTTTTCGTAGGGACTTGAACCTTGTGTGACGACGTGTACGGTAGTGCCGACCATTCAAACACTCACATGAGCCACTTAGTTGCTTAAATTCAACACTTCGACAATCAGTTTCTGGTAAAACCTTCCAACTCGAACCTCTTTATTAAGCACATAGGGGCTGCACACTCATGTTTCATATTTTGTCTCACTTGCACTTCATAAAAATCTAAGAGAGGCATCTTCTAGAACTAGTTTGTTGACTTAAGCATGGTGCTTAGGTTGATGAACCGACTCAGTGGGACTTGTATTTTTTTTAAATTGTGAGCTAAACTCGTGTCTTCAAAAATACAAAATATTTCGTTTCTTTTTAGTTTTTAAGCAGGTCCTCAAGGAAGGCACACCGGGCCATATCAAGAAATACATGTTGAAGCAAAGGTTCTTTGTCCATCAAAAGAGAGGTTACTTGTATCTCAACGGTAAAGTGTGTCACCCTTGTTTTCAACTAATCTTGGGGAGGTAAGCACTTATCACACTCTCTTTTGGAAACTGTATTTTCTCTTTTCTTTTGGTGATATACTCAAGGTTGGTTCTTGCAAAGTTCGAAGCTTGGGGAGGTTACTTCTGCATGTGTAGAGTCTTGTGCAATGTTTGTATTCGATGAAGGTTTAATGCAATCATGTATCCCACTGTTTTTGAATGCTTGTTTAAGTGAGTCTAGTTCTATATTTATATGGGGATACACTTGCTCATGATAGGCACCATAGGAGTTAACTTAGAGCTTGTATGCATCTTGCCAAATTGTTTATCAAGCATTTGACACTATTTGTGATCCTCTAGAAAACATTTCCACAATATCTACACTTGGAAAGAATGAATACTTGATCAAGATCTTTTGAAATTTGTTGGTTGTCTCTAAATAGCCTTGTCTTAAATGAATAGGTTATGCTCGCCCCCGTAATGTCAAAACAACAGACTTGATAGTTTGCTTACGGAAGGAGTTGTCAATTGGAAATGATATTTCGAAGTTTTGAGTTCTATGCTAAATAAGGTGTTGATTAATTGTCTTAAGAGTTTAGCCTTAAAGATACTCAACACCAGAGATGTGATGATCGACTTGATAGTACTCTTTGAAAGGATTTGTTTGAAGAAATTAATATTTAGCGGTAATTGAGATGCATGAGAAATCTTGACCTGTTGATTAAAGTATGATATTGCTTTATGCGTGCCTGCACCACTGTCGCACAACATGGGATGATAACAACTCCGCTGGCCTTTGAACAATCCAAAAAGAGGAAACGCTTGGAGTTTGGCTATGAGTTGCCCGACATATGTAGCATAAATGCTATATTTGGGTATGCATTGGTATTCTCATGGGCCTGCGTTCAAAGCGAAATAGGGAATACTCCTCTGACTGTTATGAGAAATCATTATACCGAAAAGGGAAACCTTGGTAATGGTCACGAGTATCCATTCTTAGCCTGCACAGTCTAATTAAACATACTAAGTTTTGGCATGATCTCATTACTGAGGAACTGAAGTTTTGGAAAGACAAAGAATAGAAAATGAGTGTTTGATATACATGATTCATTGATGTGGATGACCAAAAAGATACACTCTAATGCTATGCTTCTTTTGAAATGTTCTCGCATTTCCTTTTGGCATAAATCTCGTTACTAAGAGATAAAGTTTCTGAAACTCAATAATTGATGTTTACACTTGAGAGCCTTAACTAGATGACATGATTAGGTAGAATCCTATTTGTGCTTGACATCTATTTGTGACTAAGTTTTGCCTCATAAAAAACAATAATGATATGAAAATTTATACAAAAGGTGCAATAAGAGGATCACAAGTTTGTCTGCAAGTAGATTCACTGTTGACATGGAGCATATAAGTTTTGATGAATATTTAGTGGTCTTTATAACTGAGCTTGTGTTGCCTTGTATGAATACATGTTTTATGTCTTCAAGCTTGTAGAATAAATAAGGATGCAGGGCATTGATTTCCAATGATAAGCTATTTCACAACCATTAATTTATTACCGACCCTTCCTGCTCGAGGACGAGCAAGGTCTAGCTTGGGGAAGTTGATGACTGTTAAATACTACCTCTTTTAGCCATATAAAATGAGCCATTTATCTCTCATATCATGTTTCTTTCAGCTAGCTATGCCTTATATGCATGCCTTCTACTTCTCATTTACTTTCATATGATCTTTTCACATTTAGTAGTTTAGGTAGAATTTTATCACTTTTCCTTGTCTATGACATGTGTGTAGGTGTTGATGATGATTATGGATAAAACAAAGGCAAAAGGGACAAAGAGAGCATCCTATGGAGGAGCTGCAGGGACCAGACTTAGCCATTTGAGAGGTTGAAAAAGTGAACTTTTACAACTTCTCAAGATAAATATCCAAGACCAAGGGGTTGTAGCCCTCGATGATACGAACTCAACGAGCCCAAGAACACACAAAATAGAGTTTGTATGAAGAAATGTCGGCCAAAATACTAAAGGGGGACAGACGGTTTGACGAGCAACTATACGGCCGAAGCTATTTTTCTGGCCGTATAGCTCCACCCGTATAGTTGCCAAAAAGGTCACAAACGGCGGGATTTGACCCCAAAAAAGCTCTAGAACCTTCCCTAAGTCATATGATGGTATTGGGGGAACCCTAGGGCACCCCCAAGGCCTATATAAAGGAGGGAGGACCCAAGAGAGAGCCACCAAGCCATAGCCCTTTAGGGGCGGAGCTTTGCCGCCGCCGCCGCCCATCCGATCTCCATTGCGACGGAGCTCTGCCTCAACCACACCTCCGATATCTAGATCTCCCTCAACACCATCACCATCAAGGCATACAAGCAATAAGAAGGGAGGAAAGGAAGACATCACCACCACCACGCATAGATCTCCATCTTCATCATCATCTCCATCTCCCTCTCTCTCTTGTGTTTAGTAATTGTAAGATTGAACACGGTTGTGATATCATTATATATTTATATATGTTTCGTTGTTCATCCATGTGTGAGTGATTGATTCAATTCTAGGTTGAGGTATGATCTAGTACGCTAAGTTAGAATTTATTGTGATCTAATATGAGTTTATGTGATCCTTTGGTCCAGAAGTGCCTTTTGCCTTGTGGTGACGCGCGAAAACCATGCATAGTGCATACAGTGTGACAGCTTGGTAATCAATTGGGAAACGTTTATTTGTCTGAGAAATCTCTTATAGATCACACATATATTTGCCCACCTAGTACTGGTGAGACCGAAGCCTAGAACCCCTCTCTCATTCCATTCAATCCTACAACTACAATCTCTTTAATTCAGTTCATATTCTTGTTTCCTTTCCATCTTAGTTTATTTTGTTCTTGTTAAAAGTTCTTTGTTATTAGATATTTTAAACCTCTCTCAATTAACTTTGTTCTAGTAACTTATAGAATAGGCTATTTCCAAACCACGGTTTGGGTGCAAAACGTGGTCGCATTGACAACGTGGCTGCAGGGTCGTGTTGTTTCCGTTCGTCGATATCCCATCGGGACAAACTCTTAAATATTTGCTGCTACAAGTACTCCAATAACCCTGTTGTTGGTGCAGGAATTCAATCATCAGTATGCAAACGGTCTTTCTGCAATTAAACCAATTAACATCAGCTTACATCACCACTAAAACTCGACACAAAAGAAGAAATGCAACTCCTTCGATGTAGAAGGACCGACCAGGTAATGTGGCAGTGCTGCTAGGTAAGACGTAAGGTCCTCAAACGCGATGTCGCCCGGCTTAGCGGAGCTCGACGCATCGCCTCCACTATCATGGTGTCGGTCTTCCTCCTACCGTTCGTCCAGGAGAGCAGCGGCAGGCATTCTTCCCACATCCTCACCCTGTACACCAGCAAGTCGCACATCGCGACCCTAACACAGACCGTAGACACGAGGGGACCATGCTTACCTTGCCAATCATCAGGACGAATACGGCGCAGTCCTGCTCCCTGACGAGGATGAGCCGGCGGGACGCCTCGCCCATCAGCAGCACCAACTCCTGGAAAGCTTTGGTGGTGGCATACTGGATCTTGTGCACTTGGATCGAGTGGACCACTTCGAGGTGGGCAACGAGCGCTGGTGGCAGGGCGGCGAAGTCACAGTCGGTCTCCGTGCAAGTGCAAGGAGCATACCGGCACGTGATTTCGTGCTCGTGGAGTTCGTAGTAGGGCAGCAAACTACTGCAGCCTTTGTGGGCGCACTCAACCCTAGACGCTGATAGGACAGTGTCCATGGCAGGCTTGTCAGTGAATCTGCCGCTAGGGTGCTTGCACTTCTGGCAAGAGGTGATCTTGCGGACGCATCCATGGCAGACTAGATGAATATTCGCGCACTGTAGAAATGGAAGTTCAAAAAATAAAATAGTTACACGGATGAACCGACAAAATAAAAACCAATGGATTGTGAGGGAGAAATGGAGAGACCTTGTAGACCCATCGGGGCTTGAGGGGCTGGGAGCAGGAGGAACAGTTGAGAACAGTGGCTTCCATCTTCAGAGTGACCGTCCCAAGCATTGTGACTTGGGTAGGGGAAATGAGGACTCTTTGATCCGGCCTTGAGCCGTGCCCTTCTTTTATATACCACCGTTGATAATCAATGAAGCTCTACATGATTGTGCATTTCCTTTCTATACTAGGGTCCTTATTATCTACAAATTCCTGGTTTAGTTGGACAAGATTAGCAACCTCTTTGTATTTGTGCACCATCCTTTTATTAGTAAGTTGTACATGCCTTGCACGTGAGACTCACATAATAATAAAGTATGACATATCATCACTATATAAAATTATGCTCTATAATAGGTAAAAAAATATGGAAGAGCCGCATCTATAAAAAGTAACGGTGTATATTTGGTTCTTGTACTTTATATCATGTTGAAATAAACGTTTATTAGCTACCTAATACTTCAAAATTTTGGAACCATGGTCTATAGAAATGACGGAGGTGATTCTAGAATTATCGAGAAGTGTGTTTTCAGGTTTGCGCATAGTCATTCTACTAAACACTATCAATAGAATCTTCCAGATCCTAGACTAGAAAAGAAGATTCAATAGTTGGTAATATTGGGATTTATGAGTCTTGATCCAACGTTGAATATTCAACATTATGCGTACATTTTATTACGGTAAGATTTGATGCAGCTCCACAGCTAAAAACTAAATGTTCGTGTGATGTTCTATGCAATCTTATTCGAGAATAAAAATCAAATATGAGGATTGGGAGATAAATTTTCGGATCATGCTGGATTTTATCTCATAGAAAAAACATGGCTCACACAATGGGGTTCTTCTTTCTCTCTACCGCTAGGCTTCATATGTAGTAGAACCGCCAGACTAGTACTCTTTGAACTATAATCATGCGTGAAAGCACTACGCGTACCTAATGGGTGCTGTGAAGCTTTCTAAGAAGGAATAGGTAGAGAAGAGAGGGAAGAGCAGGGATCTATGATGATTTTCCTTCAAGTTCAGCAGCAAGGACATAATTATAGTGATTGTAAGGATGAATAGTGATGAATTTTGTGTGCGTAGACATTGCAAGAAGTTAAAATTTTCAAACCTGATGGTGGTTTTTAGATATTCAAATCTTGGGTACCTTAAATGATTCTGGAACCTATAACGCACCCGTCGTGCAAATTTGATATATATAATTTTGGTAGATCGACATGAAGTAGTCCCATTCGGAGGAAATAGCTACTAGACAGATTGAAAATTCATGTTATTACTTGAAAATAGCCCATAAACATGGTCTGCTATGTGCAAATAATGGGATATTACCATTCTAGGCCTTATTCTTCGTGTACTAACTTAACAAATAAACAATGTCTATCACTAACAAAATTGAAAACTATTTTTTGTTCGTTAAAGTTGGAAACTACGATTATAAACACATTCTCCCATACCAACATGCGCTCATCTACTAAATATGTCCACACTATTCGTCTACTACAATGTAGATATAGCCATGACCCTAGTCATTTGATTTGGAAGCTAAGCATCTTCACAACATGGTAGACCATATTGGGAAGCAAGGTTTTCAAAAGTAATCAAAACTCATACTTATCACAACTAGTACGCTCAAGAGAACATGATGCACAAGTTATACATTATTTTGATTTTTCTTCAAAAAAATCATAACTAGTTCAAGCTTGTCAGCTGTTGTGTAATTCTTCGAAAGAACTTGATGGTTTCAAACCTCTAGTTGTTTTTTTATAGATTGACTACCCTAGTATCTTAAAGTGATTTTACGTGAAATTAGAGAGCTAGCAACCTATCATGCAGTCATAGTTAAAATTTGATCTGATATTGATAAATCAACAACAAGTACTTTAAGTGGTTGAAATTAGCTAGAAAGGTCAAAAGTTCATGTAATTGGAGAATTTCCCATAAAACATGGTCCGCTTTTGTGTAGAAATGGAAGGCTAGTAGCTAGCTTTATGAAATTCATCATGTACTTTGTTAAATAATCTACAAATGTAAACATTGTTTACCATATCATGCCTAGATGAGCATTTACCGAATACGAGCATTATTCCCACAATGTTGCCATTGCCAAGTCTGACATAAAGGTAAATTTGGCTTTGGTATAAAATATAGCAGGATCTCCACAATGTAGTGGTTCCAAATATTTATAACATGGGTCCCACCATCTAGCTAAAACAACACATGGAGCAAATATGGAACTACCCTCACAGTGTAGGGAACTAGTTCCAAAAGCCAAAAAGCAAATTTGGCATCGGAGCAACTACTTGCTCCGGTTCCCAATTTTCTCTCATTTGGAACCACCTCCACATTGTAGGGAACTAGTTCCAAAATACAAAACGCAAATATGGAACTACTTTTGGCTACACATTATGGGTGCCCACATAAGCATGGCCATTTGTTTTGAAACTCAGGCATGTCCGTACATGGTATTCCATATTGCGAATAAATTCTCTCAAGAGTTATCCAAACTAAAGCTTGCCATTATTTTGTATGGCAGGTGGGGATTCACGCAAGAGGATATCGTGCGCAATTACTATAGTTTTTTTGTTTTTTCTTATTTTTTTAAAACTCACCGGAATTTCCCGGCCAACATGTAAATTCGTTGCAAGTCGAATCTTTCAAACCTTCTAGTGTTTGTCGATATTGTATTGACTAACTTGGGTCCCTTAAAACGATTTCGCGGATCCAGCTCAACATGTGAGGGAAGTCTAACAGGGCAATTTTCATTTAATAATGTTTTTATTTTTTCTTTATAATATATAGGCTATTTAGAAATCTTAAGGTGGCCCATTCACCTCCCTAGCCACCATTTGGATCCGTAACTTAAGAGCGAGCAGCCTATCATACGATCGTAGTTCAAGTTTGACATAATTTTGGTAAATTGATAGAGGAAGCTAAGTAGCAAAATTAGCTAGCTCGTAAAGTCTTGTAACTTCAGAATTGCCCATAAAATTATGTGCACTATGTGTGAAAAAATAGGGTTGTCAAATGGGCCTTATTCCACGTGTGCTTGCTTACAAAAAAGTTACTTGGAAAATTGTAACTAATTTTTCTAGTCATAAAAATTGGAAAATTACAATTGTAATAAACATTGTTTACCATGCCAAGATGCGCCAATACATCGAATAAGGGGACCTTATCATAAAATATGATGTAAATATGGTCATACCTTCGTTGTTTCCCTTCAAACCAAGGTTGTTCCTACATGGTAGGCCACTAGGCCATATTGCGAAGGATTTTTTTACGGAAGTTACGAAAACCCGCTTTTATTATTCCTTATGGCAACCAAGGTAGTATGTTCCTACTACATGGTTGGCCATATTGCTCCTAGGCACTTTGTGAGTATGTGAGGTGGGCCATTTACACATAAAGTAGTCATGTGTGAAAGGATCATATGGGCACCTAGAGGGGGTGAATAGGTGCTACTTCAAATTTTACTCTTTTTCAATTTAGAGTTTGACATGAAAGGTAAATTCTCTAGATTATGAAACTATGGTGAATTTACCTATATGTCAATCTAGCACATATACTAAGCAATAACTAGATAAGTAAAGTGCAGTGAAGGATAGAAGTAACCAAAGTGGAGCACACGGAGACACAAGGATGTGTTTCCCATAGTTCCTTACTTTTGAGGGGAAGTACGTCTACGTTTGGAGAGGGGGGTGGTTTCAAACCACCAACACCATGAGAGACCTCCCTTATTCTCCGATGAACCTCGCCCCAATGGGTTCAATTCACCTCTTCCACTATACGGCAACCTTCGAGGTGGAAGCCGGCACCTTTACAACGAGTTCGGGGCACACATCCACAACTTAATTGGAGGCTCCCAAGTACAAGCTAGCTGTCAAACAATCAAAGACAAGCTAGTAAGAACCAAATCACAAGCTAGGGTTTCCAATGAAACACTAGAGCAAGGGGCCCTCAAGTGAATGAGGGGGAAATGAAGATCTCTCTTGGTGAAGATGTAGATCAAGGCCTCCTCCTTCGATTCTCCAAAGATCAATGACTTTGGATGGTTGAGTGAGGAGATCTTGTGGATTTGGTGGCTCAAATGGTGCTGGAGTTCTTGAGGTGGACGAGCAGCTTCCAAGGTAGAAGAAGGGGCCTTTATATAGGCCCCCTGGAATTAGAGCCGTTGGGAGCCACTTACCCCAGACAGTCCGGCCAACACCAGCCGGATAGTCCGGCCCAGCTGGACACTCTGGGCGAGACCAGCCGGACACTACGGCCTGGCCAAGTTTCTGGCCAGTATCCGGTATGTGTCCGGGGAGTGTCCAAAAAGCTATTCTGAGTGCTAGAGAAGTTGCACACTTCCCAGGGGCGGATAATCCAGGAAAATCCCACCAGACAGTCCGGCCAGGGCGGACACTCTGGCCTGGATCAGCCGGACAGTCCGGCAGAGGCTTGTTCCCTGCATAGACAAGATCATGGGCAGCTCTTTTTCCTTTATTGCAACATACATAGGGGCAGCTGGAATCTCCTAAAACATTTAACAGATGATTAAACTTATCCAAGTGTTGTCACCAAACATCAAAATAGTAGGAAGGACATAAATGCCCTTTCAATCTCTCCCTTTTTGTGACAACCTAAGGATTTGCAAATAGGATAGATATAAATTTTCATAAGAGGAGATATACGAAATATAGTGAGGCTCCCCCTAGATGTGTGACCACTTTTAGCTTTGCATTTGAATACAATATCACACATCCTAGGATTACATCCTCTCTATATTGTGTAGCTAACAAGTTATGACATGATATATAATAACAACTAGATCAATAAGCTAGGTATAACATAGTCATTAACACAACCAGGTAAGCATGTCACAACACAGAGTTCAACACAACATAGTACTCAACAAGTAGGATAAAGACACGAAGCTTCAAAGAGGCAAATCAATAACATGAAGCCTCGTGTACCCATGCAAATCCCTGGTAGCAACCAAATAAAGGGGCTAATTCTCCCCCTTTGGCATCGAGACGCCAAAAAGGGAAAAGAGCACAACTAAAGCGTCCTAAGGCCAACTCTAGCCACTGTAGTCATCGTTGTCATCCTCCTTCTCCTCATCCTCGTCCTCGTCCTCATCACGATCCTCATCATCCTGATCCTCCTGAGTAGAGCTCTGGCCGTGAGGGCGAGAAAAAGAAGATATGTCCTCAAACATGGACCAGTCCACACGTACCTGACTCCAGTGACCATAGGAAGCTGTTCTATCAGGCGCCTGCTGCTGGGAAGGGTCAACATCCATGGGCTGGTTGATCCGCTTGAGCTCCTTCATCACATTCCTGTTCGCCTTGTATGCATCATACTGGCCATGGCAAATGTCAATGTTCTGGCAAAGAAGAAGCTTCTTCCACTAGGAGGCCTTCTTCACCTTCTTGTGCACTTCCTCCTTGGAGGTGGTGAAGCGATATGCACTGCTAGCATGCTTCATGCGAGGGACACGGGTCATAGCCTCCGGAACCTCCTCAGAACCATCATCACTATCAGAGGCATTTATCTCATCATCCTAAAATATATGCTGAGTAGGGGGTAGCCACGAGGTGCCTTGGAGGTGGGGGCACCCTTCCTCTGTAGCTTGGCAGGAAGGTGTGCAACAAGGTCAGTGTAGAGCAGTGGAGTGACTGGAGCCTGAGCAACAATGAGCTTCATCACATATGGAGCAAATAGAGGACACTTCTTGTCAGTGATGCACTTGTACATATCCTGATAGATGAAGTCCATGACATCTATGGCACCACCTGGGTGAGCTGGACCGCGAACATACACGGAGTGGGCATGGGCCATAAGATTGATCTCAGCACCCCTCATCTCATCCTTGTTGCCCGCCTTGGGAGTGAGAGTGTGGCGAAACATGTGGAGAAAGATGTTGTAGATGAGCTTGATGTTGGTGGTTTAGCCAACCACACCATTCTGAGAGTAGATTGGGGCCAACAGTTGCTTGTCATACGCCTGACCATGCACATGCATCCGGTGACCACTGTGAGCATTGGGGTTGAAAGGCACACCAAGGAGGTGGGCAAACTAAGCCATGCTGGAACGACACCTAGTAGTGCTAGAGATCCACTCAAGGGGAATATTAGGAATGTCCCCAAACACCATCGTGGCATAGAACTGCTGGACCAACTCAATATTGTAATCTTCTCTTGTTTGAAAGATGGTGTGTAGCCCCATCTTCTCAATCACCCAGAGAGCATCCTCAAATTACCTGTGGGCCTGGAGCTTTGGAATATCCAACCACTGCATGGGGCACACAGGAGTCCTGAAAGCAGAAAACACCTTAGAGAAGAGTAGGGTCTGTTCATTCCTCCAGAAGCGTTCATCCTCAGAAGTGCGCTGCAGAGAATAGAATTGCTAGACACGCATCTCCACAAACTCTTCGGTGCCCAAATTTTCCTAAGTGGTTAATGACTCAAAATTCATGTGCTTGGCTTCATCCCTTTTTAGTTTTATGACCTTCTCCTGCTTTGCTGCAACACGGTCACGAGCAGCCTGCTTGACCATGGATGGATCCATATGAACCTCATTCTCTTCATCACGGTACCTGTGAGGACGAGCTTTCTGAGCGGCCCTAGAGCGACGAGGATGGGAGCCACCTGTGAATTCAGAGTAGAAAGGTAGCAACTGGGTAAGCACATTTGTCCAAGAGGTGTATGCACATAGCAGTAGTGAAAGAAATGCCAGATCAAAACTGGTTGACGAAACCCGGACTGTCCGGCAAAATCGAGCCGGAGACTCTGTCAGCCCCGGACAGTTCGGCGCATACAGGCCAGACATTCCGGCTGGGCCGGAGTGTCCGCCCTGTACACACCGTAAAGTCCGGTGGGAGACCTAGTGATTTTTCGGGCAGTGTGAAAGTACTCAACTGGAGCAGATCGGGATTAATAGGACTACTACAATGACACCATATGCATGCAGTATGATGAATCCATGGATCAAGATAGGTCATTGCCTCCAAAAATGCATCTAGAGGAAACCCTAGAGATGTAGAAGAGGGGGAGGCAAAATACCAGCATCCATGGAGACTTCACTAGAGGGGAACAGGTCCCAGGGGCAAAGGGGCGGTAATGGTAGGCGGCAACGGTCGAATCTGGGGTGGAGAGGCCCTCCCGGTGGAGATCCTGGTCAGGGGCAGCAGGCTATGGATAGGAGAGAGTCAGGGGAAGAAGGAGGACTGAACCGTCCACTTCTCCCGACCCCCTTTACAAGATTGAAACCGCTGGGGCCGGACTGTCCGGGCAAAATTAGCCAGAGTGTCCGGCCCGGCCGAAGTGTCCGGGTTGTATCAAGCGGAGTGTCCGGCCAGGCCGAACTCTCTCGTTGGTACAGTGCGGACATTCCGGTCCCCACGACCAGAAAAACTCCAGGTACATAAGTTTGGACAAATGTGTGGCAAGAGGAGCATATTTAAGGATGAGTATAGGCCTGGGGTTCAGAAGATGTACTATGAAGAACCAAGAAACCATAGATAGTCAAAAGGTGACAAATTAAGATCCAAACCAAACAAGTCAAGAACCGACTCTTCAAATATGAAGAGGGCGGTGGCCAAGGCCACCATGTAAGAGTTTGTGGCATGACACCGCAAAGAATTATCCTAGGGTTCATTGCCACTACTCATCAATGAAGCCACATATCACTAAATGATATTAAGAGAATTGAATTTCTTAATGTTGGCATTATGGGGGGAGGGATAGTCCAATGTATTAGAACCGCACTCCCCCTATCTCCATGCCTGCACCTAAACCAAATAAGGGTCAAGATATAGGTGAGTATGCAAGGTGATCAAGTCAACCTCCTAGAATCTACGATATTTAACTCATTCCTCAAATAACAAAACTTTGCTTCATCAAGTGGCTTCGTGAAAATGTCGGCAAGTTGGTCTTTGGTTGACACATAGGATAGCTCAATATCACCTCGAGCAACATGATATTTGATGGCTCGTGTATTAACATGCTTGTTGGGGAACCCCAAGAGGAAGGTATGATGAGCACAGCAGCAAGTTTCCCTCAGTTATGAAACCAAGGTTTATTCGAACCAGTAGGAGCAAGGAAACACCCCAAAGGTGTTGCTAGCTGAGCCTTGGCAGGGCGCACTACCGATGCTAGTAGCAACGTGGAGACCTACACAACACAACCACAGAACTTTGTCCCCAACTTGCGATGAGGTTGTCAATCTCACCGGTTTTGCTGAAAACAAAGGATTAAACGTATCGAATGGAAGGAAGTAAAAGTTTGTAGAAAGTAAACACAAAGAAGTAAATAGTTTATAGATTGTATGTAAAGAAAAGATCAGGATCCATAGTTCACTAGAGGTGGCTCTCCTTAAGATAGATAACATGCTGGGTGAACAAATTATAGCGGGGCAATTGACAAACATCGAGAAAGCAATAGGTGCATATACTAATCATCTTGACTCCTTTGGAACTTGATTGGGCATTACAACATTATACATAGAACGCCATCCAACTACATCTATGACTAATAATCCACCTTCAGGTTACCATCCGAACCCCCTCCAATATTAAGTTGCAAGCAACAGATTATTGATTTACGAATTTCATGTAAAGTAAACAATACGATTGTTCTATGAACAAAGGATTGTTGTTTTCTCCCTAGTAGCAACAGCACATCTAGTACCTTAGAGATTTCTGTCACTTCCCCAGATTACCAGAGGCATGAACCCACTATCGCGCATAAATATTAACTCTTGGAGTTGCTAGCATCTACTTGGCCAAGATAGCTACTAACAACGGAAAGCATGCAAGATCACAAATAACAAAGACATGATAGAATCAATAATCAATCTGAAATAGCATCTCAATATCCATCGGATCCCCGCAAACACAACGTGCAGAATTACAAATAGGTGATCTTGATCATGAACGGAGCTCACAAGATCTAAACATGAAAGCACAAAGGAGGAGAACCAGCCATCTAGCTACTACATGGATCCGTAGTCCAGAGATGAACTACTCACGCATCACACCGGAGGCTTGCATGATGATGAAGAAGGCCTCTAGGGTGAATTCCCCTCTCCGGCAGGGTGCCGGGAAGAGCTTCAGATCCCTCCCGATCTAGGGATGGAGATGACCGCGGCTATAGACTCTTTCGTGGATTTTTGATCGGGTACTTAGGGTTTTCGTCCCAAGGGCAATATATAGGCAGAAGGAGAGGCTGAGGGGGTGCCTGGGCTGGCACACCACCCCCTGGCGCGGCCAGGCCTGGCCCACGCGGCCAGGTGGTGTGGTGTCCCCCTGGCTCCTCTCCATCTCGTATTTTGGCATCTGATGACTTCCGGAAAAATAGGCACTTTGGCTTTTGTCCCGTCCAATTCCGAGAATATTCATTTTCTGACTTTCCTGGAACCAAAAACAGCAGAAAACAGGCAGTTGGCACTGTGGCTCTTGTTAATAGGTTAGTCCAAGAAATCATATGAAAAGTACTCCAAAGTTGGAACAAAACACAAGAAAGTGGATAAAACCAAGCATGGAACATCAAAAATTATAGATACATTTGCAATGTATCAACATCCCCAAGCTTAACTCCTGCTCGTCCTCGAGTAGGTAAGTGATAAAAAGAAATAATTTTTGAGGTGACATGCACCATTAAAGACTTGATCAAAGTATTTGCAAAACATTCAAAGCTGGGATCATAGTACTTCAATCATAACATGAAAGACAAAGTTCTAGCAATAAGACAAAGAAACTATGATGCAACATAAAAAGGCACAAACAAAAGATTCATGAATAATAATGCTTTGCAAGACGTTTGTTTGTTTCACATAAAGAAAACATAGCATAATAGTATCCAGCTTGTCCTTCATAGAGTAGCAAATATAAATGCATAGGACACCTTCAAAGTTCATAAGAGTGACTAGATACAAATAGTTTAAAACAAGCAATATCAAGATATGCATCAATCAACAAGTCTTGGGACAATGCACATAGAACTAAGAATGGCCACTATGCTCTCAAAGTAGGTGCATAAAGGTAGAAGGCGGAGACTCAATATAATGGTGGAAGAAATGCCTTCATAGAAGGAAGCAGAGATTCAAGTTTCATAAAGAGCTTCCAAAAAATATGGTACTTATAGCTTTCAGCTCTCTTTGCCCCTATCATAAGCATCTTGAAGTGATTAAGGTTAAAGTGAACAAACTATGGTGTACATGCTTGACGAAGTATAAGTTAGAAATCTCATGTCCCTTGTATACGAGGGTTGCTCCTCATGCTACTCAAGTTTAGTCACCGGTAAGTTCTTGTCATCGTAAGTACATGTGTATCATAGAGAACCGCCATCGGGGTACCCTTTGCCCGATGATACGGAAGAATCCCCATATCAAAATGACAAGGCAAGCAGACAACGAGCATCTCAACAATCTTCTTATTTACCATGGGAATATGGTGCTTTTTTTCTCTCTTTCCTCTTTTCATAATCTCTTTTTTTCCTTTTTCTCTTTTTCTCAATATAGGACTCTTTTTTTATAAGAAGAATGCTTCATAGACAGCTCATTATGGTTACGCTGCAGGTTTCCACCATGTAAGCATGGATTAGACCAGCGACCCAGGCGTTTCTCTAACACATATACATAACTCCATGGACTTACAAGCTCCCCTTTCATTTCACACCGACGACATCCATATACAAAAGAGCATGATATCAACTAGGTACAAGTACCATGTGCAAAGTTGAAAGCGTTCCCCATGACAACATGGTTCTGCTAATTCCCAACAAATAAGTGCAAGCATATACAACATAGACGACACAATGGTTCAAGTTTATTAAGGGAAAGAAAAGTAAAGTGTGCCATCAAGTTCGTGAGAGCTTTAATCACTAGTTTTCTCATAACAAGTTTAATTCGGAAGGTAAACAAAAGCATGAATATCCTTGGAGAGCATAAGCTAGTAGGTAGGTATGGTGGACTCTTTGGAATAACTTGGTTTAGGGAGTTGGATGCATGAGTGGAACTCATAATTGGTTGTGGAGGCTAGCAAAAGACTGGGAGCGACAAACTAAGAGAGGAATAATGGCCATAATCATGCAGAGCCACAAAACATCATTGATCAAAGCATAAAGTGATACTACAAGTTGAAAAATAAAGGACCATAAAGGCTATGGTGACTTTATATAGTCATAACATGGTGTGAGCATGTGCCAAGTTAACCCAAATAAAGCATCAAAGGAGAATACCACTATACTTATGCTTTAATATGCTAAAACAACGCATGATTCATCCAAGGCACGTTAAGCAATCTCAATTGTTTATAACAAGTCATGCTACAGCAAAGAATACTAAGCATAAAGCCAAAACAATATCAAGCATGGCATGACAAAGCATAGGCCACAGTCAAAAACAAGCTCTTTTTACCACATAAGCATGAACTTTCCTACTCTTTTCCTAACCAAACCAAACTATTTGAAAACAAATGTATGAAAGAGGGGGTCCAACCAATTTATTCAGAAAACTAAGCAAACAAAAGCAAATGAAAAACCAAAATGAAAACAAAAAAGAAGACGCTCCAAGAAAAACACAACTGTGCATGAAACAATAAAAATGAAGCGTTTGGAAGAAACCTTGGATTTTTATTGATGAAGAAGGGGATGCCTTGGGCATCCCCAAGCTTTGACGCTTGTACTTCTTGGATATTTCTTGGGGTGACACGCGTGTCATCCCCAAGCTTGAGCTTTAGTCCATCCTTTATCTCATTACTCATTCCTTCCATACACCTGAAATTTTTCCTTCATACAAAACTTCACACAATCTTTATTAGCAACATTAGTACACTCAAGATAAATAAGTCTTAAGGTTCAGTTATAACACCAAATAAACTTCCATTAGAACACTAGATACTGAAGCACTTCCCTCAAAAAGCTCAATTCACCAAAAGAACTCAATAAGAAACCAACAAGAAGCAAATGCAGAAAATGGCAGAAATCTGTCAAAACAGACCAGCAGGTAAATACGAATTTTTTCGAAGACCTTCTATTGATAAAATAAAAAAGTGTTGAAATAAAGAAAGTTAGATAACAACCTGGGGCAGAAGCACAAAAATTCATGCCTCAAAAAGACGTTCAGAGATTTTTCACGAATTTTTACGGTGAAGCACATAAATCTGTTTTGGGACAGCAACTTTCCCAATCATTACTTCTCTCTCATTAGAGGTTACTCTTGGCACAAAAAAGCAAATAAAAAGGATAAGGAGCGGTTATTACTGAAGTAATAACTTCCAAGACTCATCTAAAACTTTTGGGTTATCTCCCAATAAGTACTTTTCTTTAACGCCTTTAAGTTAGGCATAAGAAGCAAGAAAAAGAATCAAGTGTTCTCGAATGAAGAAGCATTAAGACCAAATTTTGTTTTCATAGGAGAGGCAAAAGAAATCTTCTCTCTCTTCTTAGGTAAGTGTTCTATACCTTTCTTGAGTGGGAGTTGATATTTAATGGTGCCTTCTTTCATATCAATAATGGCACCAACAGTTCTAAGAAAAGGTCTTCCCCAAGTAATAGGACAAGAAGCATTGCATTCAACATCCAAAACATAGAAATCAACGGGGACATAGGCATTGTTAACCATAATAAGAACATCATTAAGACTCCCCATGAGTTTCTCTTTAGCATTATCATCAAGTGGGACATTCAAATAACAATCTTCAAGTGGAGGCAAATCAAGCATATCATAAATCCTTCTAGGCATAATAGAAACACTACTATCAAGATCACATAAAGCTTTGAAATCAAAGTCATTCACTTTCATATTAATGATGGTTCCCAACCATCTTCTTGTTTTATAGGAATAATAGCTTTATGTTTCATCTTTTCTTCTTTAATCTTTATGAGAGCATCAGTAATGTGTTTTGTAAAGGCCATGTTCATAGCACTAGCATTAGGACTTTTAGCAAGCTTTTGTAGGAACTTAATAACTTCAGAGATGTTGCAACCATCAAGATCAAAATCAAATTTATCATCTAGAGTAGTAGAACTATTACTAGCCTCAACACTAGTGGTGGTAATAGTAGAAACACTAATGTTTCTAGCAATTTCATCTTGTCTTTCCCACTTAGCATGTAATTCAGCTAATAGACTAACATTTTCATCAATTCTTACTTGTATAGCATTAGTAGCTGCAAAGGGATTATCATTAGTTTCAGGTTTAGCAGCCATTTTATTCAAAGAAGATTGAGCTTCAACCAAAGATGCTATATTTCTTTCAGCATTAGAGAGTTTTTCCTCAATAGTTTTATTGAAAGTAGTTTGTTTACTAATAAAGTCTTTAAGAATAACTTCAAGTTCAGAGGGTGCACTCCTATTATTGTTGTAGGAATTTCCATAAGCATTACCATTGTTGGGAGGATATGGCTTATAATTTTTGTTACCAAAATTGTTCCTATAAGCATTATTGCCAAAATTGTTATTTCTTATAAAGTTCACATCAACTTGCTCTTCTTAAGCAACCAAAGAGGCTAATGGAACATTATTTGGATCAATATGGGTTTTCCCATTAACAAGCATAGACATAATAATATCAATCTTATCACTCAAGGAGGAAGTTTACTCAACAGAATTTACCTTCTTACCTTGTGGAGCTCTTTCAGTATGCCATTCAGAATAATTAACCATCATATTGTCCAGAAGTTTTGTTGCACCACCCATGGTCATAAAGGTACCTCCAGCATCAGAGTCCAATAGGTTCCTTGAAGAATAGTTCAATCCTGCATAAAAAGTTTGGCTGATCATCCAAGCAGTCAGTCCATGAGTGGGACAATTCTTTACCAAAGATTTCATTCTTTCCCAAGCTTGAGCAACATGTTCATTATCAAATTGTTTAAACTTCATTATTTCACTTCTCACAGATATAATTCTGAGCAGGAGGATAGTATTTTCCAATGAAAGCATCTTTGCACTTAGTCCAAGAATCAATGCTATTCCTAGTTAAGGAATTCAACCATTCTTTAGCTTTTCCTCTCAAAGAGAAAGGAAACAATTTCAGCTTAATAATATCACCATCTACATCCCTATGCTTTTGCATCTCACAAAGTTCAACAAAGTTATTTAGATGGGCAGCAGCATCTTCGTTACTAATACCAGAAAATTGTTCTATCATAACAAGATTGAGTAAAGCAGGTTTTATCTCAAAGAAAGTATCTTCAGGCAAAGTTGGAGCAATAGGTGTGCTCATAAAATCATTCGTTGGTGCTAGTGAAGTCACACAACTTAGTGTTTTCAAGAGTAGTCATTTTTGTGTGTTTTTGATAAAGAAAGCAAACTTGTAAAACTATTTTTTTAGTGTTTTTAATAACAAAACAAGCAAACAAAGCAAAAAGAAACTAAGCAAAACAAAAATAACAAAGTAAAGAGATTGGTTATGAGGGACTCCCCTTGTGAAGATGTCCTTGACTCCCCGGCAACGGCGCCAAAAAGTGCTTGATGGCTCGTGTATTAACAAGCTCGTTGGAGAACCCCAAGAGGAAGGTATGATGAGCATAGTAGCAAGTTTCCCTCGGTTATAAAACCAAGGTTTAATCTAACTAGTAGGAGCAGGGAAACACCCCAAAGGTGTTGCTAGCTAAGCCTTGGCAGGGCGCACTACCGGTGGTAGTAGCAACGTGGAGACCTAACAACACAATCACAGAACTTTGTCCCCAACTTGCGATGAGGTTGTCAATCTCACCGGTTTTGCTGAAAACAAAGGATTAAACGTATCGAATGGAAGGAAGTAAAAGTTTGCAGAAAGTAAACACAAAGCAGTAAACAGTTTATAGATTGTATGTAAAGAAAAGACCGGGATCCATAGTTCACTAGAGGTGGATCTTCTTAAGATAAATAACATGCTGGGTGAACAAATTATAGCGGGGCAATTGACAAACATAGAGAAAGCAATACATGCATATACTAATCATCCTGACTCCTTTGAAACTTGATTGGGCATTACAACATTATACATAGACCGCCATCCAACTGCATCTATGACTAATAATCCACCTTCAGGTTATCATTCGAACCCCCTCCAGTATTAAGTTGCAAGCAACAGATTATTGCTTTATGAATTGCGTGTAAAGTAAACAATACAATTGCTCTATGAACAAAGGATTGTTGTTTTCTCCCTAGTAGCAACAGCGCATCTAGTACCTTAGAGATTTCTGTCACTTCCCCAGATTACCAGAGGCATGAACCCACTATCGAGCATAAATACTAACTCTTGGAGTTGCTAGCATCTACTTGGACAATATAGCTACTAACAACGGAAAGCATGCAAGATCACAAATAACAAAGACATGATAGAATCAATAATCAATCTGAAATAGCATTTCAATATCCATCGGATCCCCGCAAACACAACATGCAGAATTACAAATAGGTGATCTTGATCATGAATGGAGCTCACAAGATCTAAACATGAAAGCACAAAGGAGGAGAACCAACCATGTAGCTACTACATGGATCCGTAGTCCAGAGATGAACTACTCATGCATCACACCGAAGGCTTGCATGATGATGAAGAAGGCCTCCAGGGTGAATTCCCCTCTCCGGTAGGGTGCCGGGAAGAGCTTCAGATCCCTCCCGATCTACGGATGGAGATGACGGCGGCTACAGACTCTTTCGTGGATTTTTGATCGGGTACTTAGGGTTTTTGTCCCGAGGGAAATATATAGGCCGAAGGAGAGGCCGAGGGGGTGCCTAGGCTGGCCACACCACCCCCTGGCGCGGCCAGGCCTGGCCCGCGCGGCCAGGTGGTGTGGTGGCCCCCTGGCTCCTCTCTGTCTCGTATTCTAGCATCTGATGACTTCCGGAAAAATAGGCACTTTGGCTTTTGTCCCGTCCAATTCCGAGAATATTCATTTTCTGACTTTCCTAGAACCAAAAACAGCAGAAAACAGGCAGCTGGCACTGTGGCTCTTGTTAATAGGTTAGTCCAAGAAATCATATGAAAAGTACTCCAAAGTGTGGACAAAACACAAGAAAGTGGATAAAACCAAGCATGGAACATCAAAAATTATAGATACATTTGCAATGTATCAACCTCTAATGAAGTGATGACGAATCTCAATATGCTTTGTCTTTGTATGATCCACTGGGTTATAGGCAATCTTGATAGCACTTTCATTGTCACATAAAAGATGCACTTTGGCTTCAGCGGTGGAGAGAGATATACAATTTTGCTTCTTAGAAGACCAACACACCAAGGACCTCCCAAGGAATTGGCAAGCCCTGGAGGTTGATTTCCTATCATCCTTGTCACCAGCCCAATCTAAATCCGTGTATCCACAAAGAGAGAAAGTTGAGCCCCTAGGATACCAAATACCATAGTTTGGGGTATGAACCAAATATCGAAAGATTCTCTTGACCGCCATCAAATGGCTTTCTTTAGGAGCCGCTTGATATATTGCACACACTCCTACACTCAACACAATATCGGGTCTAGATGCACAAAGGTAAAGCAAAGAGCCAATCATGGACTGGTATACCTTTTGATCCACATCTTTACCATTTGGGTTTAGTTAAAGATGAGTCTTTGTTGCCATGGGAGTGGGAGCTCCATTTAGATCTTTCATGTTGAATATTTTGAGCATATCTTGAGTATACTTGGCTTGGTTGAAGAATGTTCCTCCTCTCACTTTCTTGATCTCAAAACCAAGGAATACTCTCAATTCTCCCATCATAGACATCCTGAACCTGTCAGTCATAAGCTTTGAGAATTCATCATTAAAAGCTTTGTTAGATGAGCCAAAGATAATATCATCTACATATATTTGGCATACAAAAAGTTCCCCATTGACCTTCTTAGTAAAAAGAGTGGGATCGATTTTCCCAACCTCAAACCCACGATCTAACAACAACTCTCTAAGGTGCTCATACCACGTGCGTGGGGCTTGTTTGAGCCCATAGAGTTCCTTTTCGAGTTTGTAGACGTGGATTGGAAAGTTGGGATCCTCAAACCCCGGGGTTGCTTCACATATACCAACTCATGCAATGGACCATTAATAAATGCACTTTCTACATCCATTTGTTGTAATTTAAATTTATGATGTGCCGCATAAGCAAGAAGGATACAGATGGACTCAAGGCGAGCCACGGGTGCATAAGTCTCTCCATAATCAATGCCTTAAATTTGAGAGAACCCTTGTGCAACCAATCTTGCCTTGTTCCTCACCACAATTCCATGCTCATCTTGCTTGTTCTTGAAAATCCACTTGGTGCCAATAACATTGCGGCAATCTTTTGGCTTTTCAACTAACCTCCATACTTTGTTTCTCTCAAAGTTGTTGAGCTCTTTGTGCATTGCATCCAACCAATCCGAATCTTTAAGAGCTTCCCATACTTTATTTGGTTCCACCATGGAAATGTGTGCTTGGTGCTCACCAAAGTTCTTCAGTTGAGCTCGAGTAGATATCCCTCTTCTTAGATCTCCTACCACATTCTCAAGAGTGTGGTCTCTTAATTCCAATATTCTATCCACTCTAGCTTGGTGACGAGTTTCGATCTCCTTGTTGTTTCTTGGGGGGATCACTTCATCATTTTGGTCCTCGTCTTGACCATTAACTTGAACTTGATCATCATTGGAATTATTCTCTTCTACAAGAGGTAAAGATTGACCTTGGTCTTGATAAAGCATACTTCTAGACAGGCATTGAGCTTCCCTTATGGTAGTTTCTATAGATCTTCCTTGTGTAATAGACTTAGCACCACTAGACATTCTGGTAAATGGAGACTCAAGTAACTCCTGGCTAGAGGTTTCTTCTTGATTAGCAGGTTGAGGGTCCACAACTTGTCTTTGGCATGGGTCATTGTCCTCCTCGATAGGAGCTTGTTGATGTTCTGAAGATGAGGGCTCCACTTGAGTAGAGCATAGTTCTTCTCGATCTGCCATAAGGGGTTCCTCAACAGGACAGATGAAACCCGCACCCATTCTTCCTATGGCATCCTGAGGCATTTCATCATCTACATCACAGACATGAACACGCCCTTCTTGGGGACCATCATATTCTTCAAACACCACACTACAAGATTCTACGATGGTTCCGGAGAGCTTGTCATAGATTCTATAAGTGTGGGATTAGAGACCATAACCAACAAAAATACCCTCTAATGCTTTTGAATCAAACTTGGACAAACGAATACCCTTAATGCGATAGAAGCACTTACAACCGAACACCCGGAAGTAAGAAACATTGGGCTTGTTACCGGTAAGGATTTCATATGGAGTCTTGATCAATTCTTTGTGGAGGTAGAGAAGGTTTGATGCATGCCATGTGGTGGAGATAGCTTCAGCCCAAAAATTGTATGGAAATTAAAATTCCGCCAACATAGTCCTTTCCATATCAATAAGAGTCCGGTTCTTCCTCTCAGCTACACCATTTTATTGAGGGGTATATGCAGCGGAATATTGATGTTTTATTCCCTCATCACTAAGAAATCCATTCAATGTGTAGTTATGGAACTCGGTACCGTTGTCACTTCTTATTGTTAATACCGGGACATTGTTTTGGCATTGAGCCATGTTGATGAAGTCAATGAAGTTATCTTGTGTCTCACTTTTCAGCTTGAAGAAATATACCCAAGTGTATCTTGAGTAGTCATCAACAATCACCAAGCAATATTTCTTCCCACCAAGGCTTGCTTGAGATGGAGGACCAAAGAGATCCACATGAAGGAGCTCCAAGATCCTATTGGACTTGATGTAGTTCTTTGGCTTGTGGGGAGAATCATGCATCTTTCCTTCAACACATGCCCTGCAAACACGATCTTTGGCAAAGCAAACATTTTCTTTTAGTCCAACAATATGAACACCTTGTGGAGGCTTTGCAAAGTTCTCATGTTGACATGGGCTAGTGTAGCATCCCATCTGTCTAACATATGTAATGCTACATGGTCTAGTAATATAATTGCTACTTCCTACATATAATTGTTGCATCATAATTATATCATGCTCATGTCATCATGCCACCTTGCATTTGAGCATCATATAAAACCTTTTTCATTTGGTTCTTATCTCATATGCATTATTAATTGTATCTGCCTCTTGATATATTGTATTTGATTCTTGATAAATGCTTGATGCCCAAGTTGAGTTGGGGGCATATCTTTTGTTTAAATTCCACCACCTTTCCTGTCACCACCCCAACATTCCACCATTCCACCATATGTGAGCATTGCATTTTATTTGGTTTTACCTCTAGCTCATGTGGGTTGGGATGGAACCAATTCTATTTTTCCACATGCTCTCATTTTTGCATCATGTTGTTTTCACATTATTAATATGTGGAGCCACCTTTGCATGCATTATGAGTGGTGCCCCTTTTTCCCTAGTTTTCATATGGGTTATGATGGACTTATGTTCATGTTGGGATATTTTTGGGCTTACTAAATACCTAGTGGCACATACCCACTAGCATGTCCCATTTTTATTCAAATATGAGCATCTCCATCTACTCCACATGGAACATTCTTATTCTTTTAGCTTGGCCTTACTCCATCATTTTGGAATGCACATGTATAAAAGCCATGATTATTTATTTTGTTTTCACAAGATTAAAACATGGTATTTAATGCCTTGCATGGGCCATACAACAATCACCACCTTTTGATTTCTTTTGGTTTTACTTTGTTTTTGAGTGGATCTTCTCTTTTGAGCTCTCTTTTCTCTCAAACCTCCCCATCTTGATCGTGGTTTCCTTGCCATGTGCATCAAGCTCCTCACCATCACCACGTCTCTTTCATCTCATGCAAGATCTTATGAGATCAAGGGAAATACCCTTCACCCTAATCTATCATGTCTCTTTTCCTCTATTCACCATATCTTTGTCTCTCTCTCTTTTCATGTGACCTTTAAAAACCTAGTTTTTCTCCTACTCCAAACCTACACCCTAATCTTTCCTTGCCACCTCTTTTAGTACTTGCATGATCTTGTTAGATCATACCACACCCCTCACCCAAAACCTACCCTACCCTCTCTAACCCTAACCCGAGCTAACCCCTCCAACCCTAGCCCGAGCCCTCCTAACCCTAGTCGAAGCTGACCCAGCTTCACCGAGCCTGCCCCTCTCCTTCTCCCTCTCTCTCCCTGCCATGCTGGCCCCACACCCGCGCCTCCACCTTGCCCTGGCCTCCCCATGCTCAGCACGTGAGGAAGGAGGGAAGGTGGCCGAGACACCTTTTTCCCTTCACCACATCCCCATGGCATCCCCCTCTCTCTCCCGTCCCTATCTACTCCCTCTCCCTCGTCTAGTAGCAACCCCAGATCCCCTCCTGGCCTTGAGCCGCAGCCCATCCCCTCCTGCTCCATCCCTTCCACCCCGGGTGACCACCATCGGCATCATTTCCACCACATCAGCGAGGAGGCGGGCGTGGTGCGTGGGCCGTCGAGGAAGACCGAGGAGGACCTCTGCTTCGTCCCCGTACACAGTAGCGAGGAGGAGGACTCCCTGTGCCGCCGATCGCCGACGCACCCGAGACGAAACCCTAGCCTCGGAGCGCCTGCTTCCTCGCCGATCCCCTGCGCTCCGGCACGATCCAACCCCACCGACCCACTCCCGGTGAGCAGCCACGTCCCCCAGACAACCTCCCTCTGTGCTCCGCTTCCTGTACGCGCCAAGCATTCCGTCGAACGCTCTCGATGCGGCGTGCTCGCGAGAGATCCCTCGCAGTTGCGTCGCGGTAGCCTCACCTAGCCGCGCAGCAGAAACCCAGCACCAACCTTAGCCAGCCCCAGTGGTCACCGCTGCCTGCGCGCGTGTGGTAGATTGCGGGTTTGAGCCCCAGCTGCGCCGCGCGCCGTCGATCGACAGTTCCGTCAGGAACTTGGGAAGAAAAACAGTGCCGCGGGGCACTTTGCAAATCCCCCCTACCTTTTTGTTTTCTTAACCCGTGCTCCCACCCTGGCCCACCTGTCTGCCTCGGTGCAAACCTTGCAGAGAGGCCCCTGTATATCATGCGCCAGCACGAGCAAGCCCCTGTCCCTGCCGCGTGGCACGCCCTGGCTGGGCCGCGCGCGCAGTGGCCCCGCCAACCTCCAGGTCCGCTTGTCAGTTGCTGCGGCTAGCTTCTGCGCCGGTGAGAAAAGTTTTTGCCGAGCGCAGTCACGCCAGCTCAGCTTGGGCCCACATGTCAGCTGTAGTGGCTGGCTGTTGCTGAGTACAAAAAGTCGTTTCGTTTTTCTGTTTAACACAAACAATTTCTGAAAATGTTGAAAATACAAATTCAAATCTGTTTTAAATAACTTTTAAATTATAAATCCAAATAATACAAATGATATATGTTTTTGAATCAGGAAAATGTGAGGAATTCAAAAATGCTATTCAAAATATTGTTTGAACACTTTAAATTTTTCGAGCTAATTAAAATTACAAGAAAATGCCCTTTTCTTAATTAATTAATAACTTTAGTTTTAGAACTCCCAATTTGACAAATAATATGTCTAAATCGATCAGCGCGACGAGCCCGTTCTAACTATGCATTCCATGTTCTGAATTGCAGCATGCATAATATAAATAATAAGTATACAACAAGTGTTATGAGAGCAAACCGAAATAAAAACTCAATAAAATGCTTTAATCTTGTACCCCACACCTCACCCATGTCATGCCAATTTATTGCCATGCAATTGTGCATCATTCATCATGGCATGCTTGTTTGCTTGTCGCATTTTAATACATATGCTTGTGCACTTTATTTATGTTGGCCCTTGTTTGTTTGGTTCTTCTTCGAATAGACACTGAGCAGGGGATATATCAGGAATCCCAGGAGCACTACCCAGATCCTTCTCTCGCTTCAACTGAGCTGCCAGGCAAGCACTATCACATGCTTGCATACATATAGTACCTATTGCCTCTATCTTATTCTTGCATCATTGAGTCGCGAATGCATTAAATTGAATCCCAAGTACTGCATAGCCTTTACTTTTAAACCCCACCGAAGCTTGTTCCTCCATCCCATGAGCCATTACTACAGGAGTTGTTTGAGCCATGCGGGTCGTAGAACAGCATGTGTAGGGTATGTGAGTGTCAGATGGATAATGAGGTACCTAAACAACTTAACCTGAGTAGTAATGGGATAACTAATAAGTGGCACCGGTGAGCAATATCTGCTATTTGGTTCTTCATGCTCACTTGTGTCCTGTAGGACCCCGAGTACTTGATTCCTGTTCCTTGACTATTCGCACTATCAACATCCGGGAGGCCTTATGGACCCCCCTGAGCCAGAGCTTGATTCATTCTTATTTCTTGGGGCCACAAAGTAGTTTGGGGCTTTATTACTACCCTGTACTTATGCCATGTTTACTGCTTTATCTAAGATTGTGCGAGGAGCACCTGTACTGTAGGGATCGCGGCACGATTTTGCGGTATCGACAAGCCCAGTCACATTTTCAGGTTCCCAGTCATTTACAGCCGTTCTCGAAAACCCTGGGTCCATCTCGGAGTCGGCCAACTTTGTTACGGGTAGCTTATTGGGGTGGCCCCCTGAAACATTTCTGAATCCTGTGCTCGGTTTGTCGTGAATGCCTCGTTGGGTTTTGATTTGGTTTTTCCGAGGTTGATCGAGTGTGTGTTGCTATTTGTGCACCCCTGCAGGGTAAATCTTTCTGAAAGCCGTGTCCGCGGTTATGGACGACTTGGAGCACCATTTCTCGATCATAGACAAGTATAACTAAAGTACCGCTTTTAATTTGACTAAGTACCTGACTAGTAAATAGTGCAATGCCCATGGAATGGTTAATAAAACTGCCAACAGTTGGGTTGTTTGTCCGCTTTTCTCGTTGGTAAGCGAGAAGGAGGATGGATCTGTTAATTATACTGTTATAACTGTTGTTTTTAATTAACGGACATCCATCTATCATTGGTTAGGTGGATGGTTAGCGAGTATCTATAGACTTGTTAGTTATTATCTTTTGCTGCAATTGCGTCACCCCAGGTATATGTCCCCTTTAGAGGCATAAAGACTTGCTGAGTACCCCTAGGGTCTCACACGATAAATTGTTTGATTCAGATGGACAGGTGTATTCGCAAGATGGATACTGGGTGGAGGAGACGGACGATGTTGGCAACGATCACTCGGTGTAGAGATTCCGGGAACAGGGATCCGTGAAATCTATGGGCAGGATGTGTTTATTTATGTGGCATCTTATGCTGATTTGCTTCTTATCCGTACTCGGATCTTGTTTTCCGCTTCCGCCTGATACTCTGATGTTTGATGTATGAGGAGATATCCTCAACTATTATATCTATCTAGGATATTTGGATCTTGCCGTATGGCGTTGCAATATTTCTATTTCTTTTAGATAGAATGGCTCTGAGGACTGTTGTATGTGGCTTGCATACATACTCACTTGTGTATGTAGTTGATCCCTTCGCCTGCCAATTACGCCGCTCGATCTTGTCCCGATGTTCTGAAAATGGTTAGGACGGCCGAAAGGTCTACCTGTGAGTGGCCCTTGGCCCCACCGTACTATTTTAACCATTTTCGCTCATCCAGGCATGTAACTAAGAGCGTAATTCACCGAGGTAGTTACAGCTAGACGGCGATGCCATAGCCAACCCACATCGGCCTTTCCGAATAAGCACATTGGACTGTAAGTGGTTTTCCTCGAGAAGTCCACCACATACAAGTCATTTTCGACGTACCCAATGAAAGCGACCTTGAGAGGCTTGCTCCACAAGAGGATCACAATATCATTATCAATAAAGATGGCAAAACCCATATTTCCAAGAGCACGGACTGAAAGTAAATTATAGCCAAGGGTCTCAACAAGCATGACGTCCACGAGAGTGATATTGTGTGCAACCACAACTTTGCCGAAACCCATTACCTTAGACTTTAACTTGTCGGCATATGTCACGGATATTTGATCAATATTTGGTCTTAACTCCTTGACACTAGATGCGCTTCCGGTCATATGACTTGTGCATCCACTATTAAGCACCCATTTTGACCCTTCGGAAGCGTACGTCTACAAAAGATCAAACTAGTTTTTAGGTACCCATTTTTCAGTGGGTCCTATTTTGTTAGCAACAAGGGTCTTGGGAACCCAAATAGACCAAGCAATATAACCATCATATGGCCCAACATATTGTGCATACACATAACCATAATAATCATGCATTAAAACATAGTGAGGGTTAGCACTTCCCGCAAAATCATCATGAGACATAGTTTTTCCATTCGTGGACTTACTATCCACAATGACCTTGTCCTTTTCTTGTGTGGGCTTGGCCTTCTTCTTGTTGTTGTTCTTCTTCTTGCCATTAGAGACAAAACCAATGCCCCCTTTTTACTTCTTGACCTTTGCTTACTCAAGAGGTCATCAATTGACTTGTTACCCTTCGGAAAGGTGGCCTTAGCTAGCTCCCCCTTCAACCTAGCATTTTCTTCAAGTATACTAGTACAACTATAGGGAATGAAAGTACTAGGTGAAGTAATATTAGTAAATTGAGTTTGAGGCTTTTCACGAGACTTTGTGAGCAACAAGAGTTCACTCTCCAAGGCCTTGTGAGCCTTGTCAAGTATCCTAAAGTCCTCGGCAAGTTTTTCATGAACAACATCAAACTCAATCTTGTCATTTTTAGCCCTTTTATATTTGGAAATAGCATGGTCACGTTCCTTGATGAGTTTATTAATAATGAGATCATTTGCTTCATCAAGACCTTCAAGTTTAGTTCAAGAGATATTCTAGTTTCTTGTTCTTCTTCTAGAGCATTATTTAGAGCTTCTACCTCAATCATGTGCTCTCTTCCTAATTTACATCTCTCATCTAGAAGTTCTTGTGTGTGTGCAAGTTGATTTAAGCGGTCCACAACATGTTTCTTGTGTTCCCCTTGCAAGTTGTTCATAAACACATCAAAAGCAACTAGTTCCTTTTTGACCTCAAGAGATAACTCATCATCAAAATCACCATTGATTAAGGAGGTGGAATGTGATGATGACAATACCTCTGTTCCTCTTGCCATAAGGCAAGTGACGTTCTTGTTGGGGATATTCTCATTAGGAGAGTCGAAGAGTGAGTATGTAGGGGTAGAAGTGGTGGCAAGAGCCGCCACACCACTTGATGTTTCCTCTTCTTCATCTTCATCATCATCGGAGGAGAATTCTTCATGAGTGATCAAGACAATTTCACCCGACTTCTTGTTGGTTGCATTCCTTTTGATGAAGGGTTTCTTGTAAGGAGCTTTGGAGGTCTTCTTCAACACAAGTTTACCCCCATGATCTTATCTTTTCTCATAAGGACAAGCAACAACAAAGTGATAGCTATCACCACAATTGAAGCAAGTTCTCAACTTGGACCCATTATCTCTTTTCCCATTGGGGTTGCTTATTTTGTTGCATTTCCATCTTGGCCTTGGCGGTATCTTTCCAAAAGTTTCTTGCATAGAAGGCCATGTATTCACCATGAGCAACCTTGACATCTTCGGGGTGGCTCATTGAAAGTTCGTCATCACTTCCTTCATATTCATCATACTCCACAACCTTGGCCTTCAAGGAAAGATTGACACCACTACTCATTCCAATGGCACGAGCACGAGCGTCTTTGGCATTCTTAGCAGCAACCTTGAAGGCGGCCATCTCTTGCATAACTTCATCGGAGGTCATGAGATGATAATTATGTCTTCCTTGGAGACTCTTCAAGTTAATAGGCTCGAAGGGCATGAGAGCACTCACATACTTCCTCTTGATCCAAGCATCATCAATGTGAGAGGCGCCAACATTCCTGAAGGTGGTGGATTTGGATTTGAGTCTTTGATACATGTATTCATGATCCTCACCATCGTTCACAAAGAAACCTTCGGCCTCATTGCTTAAGGCATCATATCTATTTCTTCTCATACTCTCATTTCCAACAAATAAGTCAATGAGAGCATCCCAAGCTTCCTTGGTGGTATTGTAGTGCTCAATGTGGGGAAAATCCTTTGGCCCCACTCCAAGTTGGATCATGTGCAAGGCAGTCGCATTGAGTTGGCTATTGACCACTTCTCTTCTAGTTAAGTTGGTTGGATCCTCAATTTTGAGACCTTCTTCAATAATATTCCACAAATCAATGCAAGAGCTGCGTACATGAGATTTCATTAAAACTTGCCATTGAGCAAAAGTATGTGCAGCTAACTTAGGTGGGTCACCTCTATTATTTATATGTGGGTGAGGGATAGGGGGGTCGGGAGAGTACCATCCGGGAACCGCATGGTTCTCTTCCTTACCATTACCCTTTTTGGTGGTGGAGTCAGTGGAATTATGTTCATCCCCCGCCACTTCCTCCAAAGGCTTAGCCGGAGCATTTGCCTTTGGGTTAGGTGGTGTTTCCACATGAGAGGGAGGAGGTGAGGTTTGCTTATCCCTAACAAGTTGCTCAACAAGTTGGCGCAACTGTTGGATTTCGTTGCCCAAGGTAGAGCTCAAGCTTGTTTCCAAGTTCTTGAGATCTACCATGGTCACCGAATGGCAAGCCTCACTTTCTCCCTCATCTGGGTTGCCCATAATCTCTTAGGCGGTTAAGCCCGAATAAAGAGCCAAGGCTCTGATACCAATTGAAAGGATCGTATGGGCAACTAGAGGGGGGTGAATAGGTGCTACTTCAAATTTTACTCTTTTTCAATTTAGGGTTTGACATGAAAGGTAAATTCTCTAGATTATGCAACTATGGTGAATTTACCTATATGTCAATCTAGCACATATACTAAGCAATAACTAGATAAGTAAAGTGTGGTAAAGGATAGAAGTAACCAAAGTGGAGCACGCAGAGACACAAGGATTTGTTTCCCATAGTTCCTTACTTTTGAGGGGAAGTACGTCTACATTTGGAGAGGGGGTGGTTTCAAACCACCAACGCCATGAGAGGCCTCCCGTGTTCTCTGATGAACCTCACCACAACGGGTTCGATTCACCTCTTCCACTATACAGCAACCTTCGAGGTGGAAGCCGACACCTTTACAACGAGTTCGGGGCACACATCCACAACTTAATTGGAGGCTCCCAAGTACAAGCTAGCTGTCAAACAATCAAAGACAAGCTAGTAAGAACCAAATCACAAGCTAGGGTTTCCAATGAAACACTAGAGCAAGGGGCCCTCAAGCGAATGAGGGGGAAATGAAGATCTCTCTTGGTGAAGATGTAGATCAAGGTCTCCTCCTTCGATTCTCCAAAGATCAATGACTTTGGATGGTTGAGTGAGGAGATCTTGTGGATTTGGTGGCTCAAATGGTGCTGGAGTTCTTGAGGTGGAAGAGCATCTTCCAAGGTAGAAGAAGGGGCCTTTATATAGGCCCCCTGGAATTAGAGCCATTGGGAGCCACTTACCCCGAACAGTCCGGCCAACACCAGCCGGATAGTCCGGCCCAGCCAAACACTCCGGGCGAGACCAGCCGGACACTCCGGCCTGGCCAAGTTTCCGACCAGTATGCGGTATGTGTCCGGGGAGTGTCCGAAAAGCTATTCTGAGTGTCCAGAGAAGTTGCACACTTCCCAGGGGCAGACAGTCCGGGCGAATCCCACCGAACAGTCCAGCCAGGGCGGACACTCTGGCCTGGATCAGCCGGATAGTCCGGCAGAGGCTTGTTCCCTGCACATACAAGATCCTGGGCAACTCTTTTTCCTTTATTGCAACATACATAGGGGCAGCTGGAATCTCCTGAAACATTTAACAGATGATTAAACTTATCCAAGTGTTGTCACCAAACATCAAAATAATAGGAAGGACATAAATGCCCTTTCAATGTGTAAGTATAGTAAACCTTTAGAGGTAACTAGTGTATTGTACAAGGAAGTTGTTGACTATACTATTGGAATTTCTAAGGACTAGTCAGCATGCTACAAGTAAAATAGTAGGGCATGTACACCGTGTATTTAGGGTTTGTTCAATTTAAAGGATTTGTAAAACATAGGAATAGGAGAAGTGCAGGAATAGAATGATGTGACACTTATAAAAAAAGATGAAACGATGCTAGGAGGAACTAGACACATTTTTATATATAGTAGAAGTGGGTCAGCGTGAGAATTCCAGACCCAACCACTAGGTTATTGCCTCGTTCTCACTTATAATCCTATAGAAATGAAAAATATAGGAATCGGTAAGATAAGGTGTTTGATTGCACCGCAGGAAAAACGCAGGAAATTTTATACGATTTAGGTACATGTCATAGACACATAGAAATTTTTCCAAGAGGTCTCACCTCTTTTTATAAATTCTATAGGATTGTATTGTAGGGAAGCAATGCATAGGAGTTTTGTAGGATTTATTCCTTTGAAACAAACACATTCTATTGAAAAAATTCCTATGGATTGGAATTCTATAGAATTCCTTTGGAAGTCCTTAGAATCCTATAGATTGTGGTGGAGTCGAATCAACGAAACCAAGTTCCATATGAGCTACTCCTACAACCTAATTAATTAGGCCTTGCATGACACTAGATACATGTTATTACCCAATACTGTGAAGCTAGTAACATGTGAAAGTTTTACTAGTCTAAGTTATTTAGCACTTGAGCAGCCTAAAATATGGGTGGAAGCACGAGGCAAACAGAAGGAAAGTTGGGATGGACCACTAAGGGCCCCAACTTCTGCACTGATGCGCCTACACGGTTGTACTACTCCGTACTCCATGGGAAGGTAGAGTTGGTGACTGTGATTCGCAAAAAAAAGAGGAAGAGGTGACTGCTGTGATGCGACCCACCTGAACAAGTCCCATTAAAGTCATAGATTCATTGATGCATGAGCAGAGCAGCCAATGCCGCATTGAAGAGGAGAGAGGGAGGATGATTCTTCTTCATCCAAGATATATGAGCTACTCCTACAAGTAGGCCTAAGTAACATGACACTAGACACATGTTATTACCCAATACACTTTGAAGGTACTGTAGTAACATGTGAAAGTCTTACTAGCCTAAGTTATTTAGAACTATGAGTAGCCTAATATGGAAGAGAAAGAAAACATCCAGCCCGAGCTCATTTTTGGGTGGAAGCACGAGCCAAACAGAAGGATAGTTGGGATGGACCACCACGGGCCCCAACTTTCTCTGCACTATTGCACCTGCACGGTTGTACTCCATTGCGCGGAAGCTTACATGGGAAGGAAGAGGTGACTACTATGTTGCTTCCCACCTGAACAAGTGCCAGGCATAGATGCATGAGTGGAGCATAGCAGCCAATGCCGCATTGAGGAGGAGAGAGGGAGGAGGATTCTCCTTCATCTAGGAGCCTTTTCTCTCACGAAGGGTAGCGACGAGACAGAATTTTGGGTGGAGGAGCATTTTTTTTAACAAGGCAAAAGATTTGTGGTGGAAGGAGCCCTTGCTCGCCTTGCCAGCAGTACGAGATCGACTAGGCACCAAAATATGAGTACTAATAATACAAACAGGATTAATACTTGAGTACTACTAGTACTAGTTGCTATAAAAGTTCCATAGTTCCATCTAGGAGTAATAGTGGCTAGTAGTATAAGTATAGTAGCTTGTCAGGATCCTTCTTGCTTCCTCGAATGCCTCCTTAAGGCTTGAATACAAGTTCGATGGTATTCATATCAACTTCCAATGAAGTGGGATATATTTAGTAATAAAGTAAAAAAATAGGACCCGGGGGAGTAGGAAAGAGATCACTTGATCAATTTGTTTTCACCCATCAACTCAATCATCGACATAGGGCCCACAGATTGGGGAGGTCGCAGTCGCCTTGGACGCACCACAAAATTATGACTGGGCCATCGAGTGCGGGAAGCTGAGTCAGCATTCCGTCCAATTGCTTACCCTAGTCATCGTCATCGTCATCGATATTTGCCACACGCATTGGCTTCATTAGCGACATTGATTGTCCCCTCTCTTCGGTAATCTGCCACATTAATCTTGGATCATCTCCTTCCTATTTATCCTCTCCCCTTCCCCGCACCAATTCATCCCTAATCCCCCGCTTCCAGCAACCATCTCTGTACTCGTCTGTCATCCATGGCCAACTTCTGCCTGCCGCCCGCCGTACCGGAGCGCAAAGACCCCGACATCGCCGCATAGGAGGACAATGCCCTCTGCATTTGGGCCTTCTTCCCGTGGAGAACACCGTGGCAGCTGGCGTGCACCTTCCTCAATGTTGGGTACGGTCGCCACAAGTACCATATGTACCGCCTCCACGATAATCCGGATGGGACATTGAAGGTCAAGTTCATCAACTTTAGGGATGCACGTCTCCTCTACGGCCAGTCCTTCCACTGCGGCTACGAGATGGTGGTGTTCACCGGCACCAACATTTTCACCAACTACTAGGACCGGTTCCCCAACAATGGCAACTTCATCCATAGTGTCCTCCCGGAGCTGCCGATGGCTCTGGAGGTACCGCCGCCTTATCCGGAGGTGCCGCAGCATTATCCGGAGGAGCTGATGAGTCAAGAGCTGGCTGTGTCGCTAGAGCTGGTGTTGGTGCTGATGTCATGAGCTGCCGCTGGCGGCACGGACTAGGTGCTAGGAGGCGCCGGACCTGCACTAGTATAGCAGTGAGTCCTATATATGTAAACTCGTGTTGTTATGTTAATGGTTGAATGAAGTTTCTTTTGGGACATCCTTTGTTTTGGTACTATCGTCAAAAAAAGTTTCTTTCGGTACTACTCACTGTACCCTGTAGTACTAGTAGTACTGCGAATGGCAATCTATTGAATATCCTATGAATGGCGATCTATTGAATAGCCTTCCCCCGGATGATTGTGAAGGAAGTGAAAATTTCGAAACCGGGAAAGTTTGAATTTCTACTCTATTGTACTCCCTCAAATTACTTGACTCGAATTTGTCTAGATTCGGATGTACCTAAACATGTTCTAGTGCTAGATGCATTCGAATCTGATAAATGCAAGTCAATTAATTTGGGTCAGAGGGAGTAGTAGTAATAATTTTTGCCGCGAAGGACCAAAATGGAAATAAATTCTTCTTACTTGCTTTTCAGAAAATAAATTCCTTTCACTTGAAAAATTGAAAATTGATTATATTTTGTTTTTAATATCTTCGACTGTTTTCAAAAGATGGCCAAATTTCTCGGTGATACGTCCATTTTGCATCACTATTCTATATCATAATTTACTGTTATTCATTGATATATTTCATATTAAGAGATGATACTTATGTTATTTCATCTGTTTTTGCATGGTTGATGACTTTTGGAGCATGGACCACTGCAGTCAGGATTCTGATGGAAAAGGTGCTGTTTGGAGGCAAAATTCGCGAAGATCAGAAAATCCGGGAAAATACATGGAAAATCCTATTTTTCAGAAGACGAAGGAAGCCAGAAGGGGAGGCTGAGATGGTCCACAGGGGGCCCACACCACCCCCTGGTGCGGGCCAGCCTAGGCCGTGCCACCAGGTGGTGTGGCCGCCCTGGCCACCCCTGGCTCTCCCCTCTAGCGTATATTATCCTCCTGAAACCCTAAGACTCAGGGAGCGACCACAGAAAGATTCTGCCACCTCTGCAGGAAGGAAAACACCGAGAGAGAAAGATCTCTCTAGCAGACAGAATTCTACCAGGGAAATTCCTTCCCAGAAAGGGGAGATCATCGCCATCAACACCACCATCAAGCTGGACTTCATCGGGATCATCATCACCATCATCACCACCAGCACCCTCATCACCATATCCATACCGCTGTAACAATTGGGTTGAATCTTGCATAGTTCTTAGGGGAAACTTTCCTGGTGTTGATTACTCCTTGTAGTTGATGCTATTGAGTGAACCGTTGAATTATTGTTTATGTTCTGATTGTTATACATCATTATTTCATCTCTGATCATGATCCATATGATGTCTTGTGAGTAGTTCGTTTAGTTCTTGAGGACATGGGAGAAGTCATGTTGTTAGTAGTGGAATTGTGTTGAGAAAGATTCAATAGTTTGATATTTAAGTTGTGGTGTACTTTTTCTAGTGGTGTCATGTGAATGTTGACTACATGAAACTTCACCTATTTGGGCCTAGGGGAATGCATTGTGTATTTGGCTACTAATCATAGGGGTTGCCGGAGTGACAGAAACCTGAACCCCCGTTAGGAAACCATTGCACAAGGGACATCAGGGTCTTAGAGTTTAAAGTTGTGGTTAGTTTTCTACCTTAATTACTTTCTTGTACTTGCGGATGCTTGCAAGGGGTATAATCACAAGTATGTATTAGTCCTAGGAAGGTCAGTACATTAGCACAGGTTCACCCACACAACACTTAGCAAACTAAAGAAGATTAATCAACTATATGAAGCGAAATCACTTGACGATATTCCCGTGTGTCCTCGAGAACGTTTGGTCATCTTAAGTAATACAACCGGCTTGTCCTTTGCTAAAGAGAGGATTGGGCCACTTGCTGCATTTATTCCTATTGTCTTTTATTTACTCGCACTTTATTTACTTGCATTATCAAAAACCCCTAAAAATCTGTTTGCTAAGTATTTGCAGAGAATTCCTGATCCATACCACTAGCCAGCACCTTCTGCTCCTTGTTGGGTTTGAAACTCTTATCGAAAATATTGCGATACACCCCCTATACTTGTGGGTCATCAGTCGGCATGCAAATTCTTGGATATAGGATCATAAGCATAAAGGATGATGTAGATATGGCCTTGACCTTGGTCGTTCGTCTTGAAATCCAAGAATTTTTTGTACTTGTCGACAACTATGCTTAAATTTGTTTCAATTTCACCACTTACTTTTAGGTTAGAATTTTACACGGGCGGTGGGAGTACATTTTATATCAAGGACCTAAAAAGGGAAAATTACATTGAGGTCCATACATTTAGCACAAAGGACCCTAAAATTGAGCAAAGAAAATAGTCGGGTTCGGCTCCTTCTCGAGAGAGCAGCTGATCGAGCCATACGTTTCATACTACTTCCTCTTTGATTGTTTTACAAATATGGCCAAATATGTCGCCATGCAAATTCTTGGATATGGGATCATCAGCATAAAGTATGATGTAGAGATATGGCCTTGACCTTGTGGTCGTTCGGCTTGAAATACAAGAAAGTTCATACTCGTTGACAGCTAAGCTTAAATTCGTTTAAATTTCACCACTTACTTTTAGGTTAGCATTTTACACGGTCGGTGGGAACATATTTTACATCAAAGACCTAAAAAGGGAAATTTACATGGAGGTCCATACATTTAGCCCAAACGACCCTAAAAGGAAAACTTTCTGGTTTGGCTCCTTCTCGAGAGATTAGCTGATCTGAGCCAAACTCTTCCTACTACTTCCTCTTTGATTGTTTTCAAAATATGGCCAAATCTGTTGCCATGCAAATTCTCTCATATGGGGCCATCAACATAAAGTATGATGTTTATATGGGCTTGACCTTGGTCGTTCGGCTTGAAATCCAAGAATGTTCTACTTAAAGGACCTAAAAAGGGGGAAAATTACATCGAGGTCCATACATTTAGCACAAAGGATGCTAAAATTGAGCAAAGAAAACAATCGGGTTCGGCTCCTTCTTGAGAGAGCAGCTGATCGAGCCATACTCTTCATACTACTTTCTCTTCGATTGTTTTAACAATATGGCCAAATCTATCGCCATGCAAATTCTTGGATAATCAATCATCAGAATAAATTATGATGTAGAGATATGTCCTTGACCTTGTGGTCATTCGGCTTGAAATCAAAGAATGTTCATACTCGTTGACAACTATAAGATGAAATTCGTTTAAATTTCACCACTTACTTTTAGGTTAGAATTTTACAAGGTCAGTGGGAGTACATTTTACAACAAGGACCTAAAAAGGGGAAAATTACATCGAGGTCCATACATTTAGCACAAAGGACCCTAAAATTAAGCAAGCAAAATAGTCGGGTTTGGCTCCTTCTCGAGAGAGTAGTTGATCGAGCCACACTCTTCATACCACTTCATCTTTGATTGTTTTCAAAATATGGCCAAATTTGTCGATATGCAAATTATTGAATATGGGATCATCAGCATAAAGTATGATGTAGATATGGCCTTGACCTTGGTCGTTCGTCTTGAAATACAAGAATGGTTCATACTCATTGAAAACTAAACTTAAATTCATTTAAATTTCACCACTTACTTTTAGGTTAGAACTTTACATGGTCGATCGGACTACATTTTACCTCAGGGACCTCAAAAAAGAAAAAACTACATCGAGGTCCATACATTTAGCATAAAGGACCCAAAAAGGAAAAAAATTGGTTCCGCTCCTTCTCGAGAGATCAGCTGATCTGAGCCAAACTCTTGATACTACTTCCTCTTTGATTGTTTTCAAAACATGGCCAGATTGTTGCCATGCAAATTCTCTGACATGGGATCATCAGCATATAAAGTATGATGTTGATATGGCCTTGACCATGGTCGTTCGTCTTGAAATCCAAGAATGTTCATACTCGTTGACAAGTATGCTTAAAATAATCGTCTAAATTTCAACACTTACACTTTTAGACCTAAAAAGAGGGAAATTATATCGAGGTCCATACATTTAGCACAAAGGACCCTAAAATTAAGCAAGGAAAATAGTCGGGTTCGGCTCCTTCTCACGAGAGTAGCTAATCAAACAATACTCTTCATACAACTTCAACTTTGATTGTTTTCAAAATATGTCCAAATTTGTCGATACGCAAATTCTTGAATATGGGATCATCAACATAAAGTATGATGTAGATATGGCCTTGACCTTGGTCGTTTGTCTTGAAATATAAGAATGGTTCATACTCGTTGACAACTAAGCTTAAATTCATTTAAATTTCACCACTTACTTTTAGGTTAGAACATTACACGGTCGATCAGATTACATTTTACATCAGGGACCTCAAAAAAGACAAAATAACATCAAGGTCCATACATTTAGCATAAAGGACCCTAATAGGAATGTTTTTTGGTCCGGCTCCTTCTCGAGAGATTAGTTGATCTAAGCCAAACTCTTGATACTAGTTCCTCTTTGATTGTTTCCAAAACATGGCCAGATCTGTTGCCATGCAAATTCTCTGACATGGGATGATCATCATATAAAAGTATGATATTGATATGGCCTTGAGCTTGGTCGTTCAGCTTGAAATCCAAGAATGTTCATACTTGTTGACAACTATGCTTAAATTCGTTTAAATTTCACCACTTACTTTTAGGTTAGCATTTTACACGGTCGGTGGGACTACATTCTACATCAAGGACCTAAAAAGGGAAAATTACATCGAGGTTCATACATTTAGCACAAAGGACCCTAAAATTGAGAAAAGAAAACAGTCGAGTTTGGCTCCTTCTCGAGAGAGCGGCTAATCAAGCCATACTCTTCATACTACTTCTTTGATTGTTTTCAAAATATGGCAAAATCTGTCGCCATGCAAATTCTTGTATATATGGATCATCGGCATAAAGTATGATGTAGATAACTGGCCTTGACCTTGTGGTCGTTCGGCTTGAAATCCAACAATTTTTCATACTCATTGACAACTAAGCTTAAATTCATTTAAATTTCACCACTTACTTTTAGGTTAGAATTTTACACGATCGGTCGGAGTACATTTTACATCAAGGACCTCAAAAGGGGGGAAATTATATCGAGGTCCATACATTAACACAAATGACCCTAAACTTAAGCAAGGAAAACATTCGGGTTCGGCTCCTTCTCGAGAGAGTAGCTAATCGAGCCATACACTTCATACTACTTCATCTTCGATTGTTTTCAAAATATGGCCAAATTTGTCAGCATGCAAATTATTGGATATGGGATCATGACCTTGGTTGTTCATCTTGAAATCCAAGAATGGTTCATACTCATTGACAACTAAGCTTAAATTCATTTAAATTTCACCACTTACTTTTAGGTTAGATTATTACACGGTTGGTTGCAGTACATTTTACATCACGGACCTGAAAAAGCAAAAATTACATCGAGGCCCATACATTTATCATAGAGCTCCCTAAAGGGAAAAATTTCTGGATCAGCTCCTTCTCGAGAGATCAGCTGATCTGTTAGCCAAACTCTACATACTACTTCCTCTTTGATCGTTTTCAAAATAATGCCAAATTTGTCACCATTCAAATTCTCTCATATGGGATCATCAACATAAAGTATGATGTTGATATGGCCTTAACCTTGGTCATTTGGCTTGAAATCCAATAATGGTCATACTCGTTGACAAGTAAGATAAAATTGTCGAAATTTCACCACTTACACTTTTAGGTTAGAATTTTACACGGGCGTGGAAGTACATTTTACATCAAGAACCTAAAAAAGGGAAAATTACATCGAGGTCCATACATTTAGCACAAAGGACCCTAAAATTAAGCAAGGAAAACAGCCAGGTTCGGCTCCTTCTTGAGAGAGTAGTTGATCGAGCCATACTGTTCATACTACTTCATCTTAGATTGTTTTCAAAATATGGCCAAATTTGTCGGCATGCAAATTTTTGGATATGGGATCATGGCCTTGGTCGTTCATCTTGAAATCCCAGAATGGTTCATACTCGTTGACAACTAAGTTTAAATTTGTTTCAATTTCACCACTTACTTTTAGGTTAGATTTTTACACGGTTGGTCGGAGTACATTTTACATCAGGGACCTAAAAAAAAGCAAAAATTACATCGAGTTCCATAGATTTATCATAAAGCTCCCTAAAAGGAAAATTTTCTGGTTTGGCTCCTTCTCGAGAGATCATCTAATCTGAGCTAAACTCTACATACTACTTCCTCTTTGATTGTTTTCAAAATATGGCCAAATTTGTCGCCATGCAAATTCTCTCATATGGGATCATCAACATAAAGTATGACAGTTGATATGGCCTTGACCTTGGTCGTTTGACTTGAAATCCAATAATGGTCATACTCGTTGACAAGTAAGCTAAAAATCATCGAAATTTCACCACTTACACTTTTAGGTTAGAATTTTACACGGGAATGGAAGTACATTTTACATCAAGGCCATAAAAAGGGGGAAATTACATCGAGGTCCATCCATTAAGCACAAAGGGCCCTAAAATTAAGCAAGGAAAACAGTCGAGTTCAGCTCCTTCTCGAGAGAGTATCTGATCGATCCATACTCTTCATACTACTTTATCTTCGATTGTTTTCAAAATATGGCAAAATTTATCGGCATGCAAATTCTTGAATATGGGATCATGACCTTGGTAATTCATCTTGAAATCCCAGTATGGTTCATACTCATTTAAATTTGTTTAAATTTCACCACTTACCTTTAGGTTAGATTTTTACACGGTTGGTTGAGTACATTTTACATTAGGGACCCGAAAAACCAATAATTACATTGAGGTTCATACATTTATCATAAATCTCCCTAAAATAAAAAAAATCTGGTTCAGATCCTTCTCGAGAGATTAGCTGATCTAATCCAAACTCTATGCACTACTTCCTCTTCGATTGTTTTCAAAATATGGCAAATTTGTCGCCATGCAAATTCTCTCATATGGGATTATCAACATAAAGTATGATGTTGATATGGCCTTGACCTTGGTCGTTCGGCTTGAAATCCAATAATGGTCATACTCGTTGACAAGTAAGCTTAGAAATCATTGAAATTTCACCACTTACACTTTTAGGTTAGAATTTTACACGGGCGTAGAAGTACATTTTACATCAAGGACCTAAAAAGTGAAAATTACATCGAGGTCCAAACATTTAGCACAAAGGACCTTTAAATTAAGCAAGGAAAACAACCGGGTTTGGCTCCTTCTCTAGAGAGCACCTGATCGAGCCATACTCTTCACACTACTTCAACTTCGATTGTTTTCAAAATATGGCCAAATTTTTCGGCATGCAAATTCTTGGATATGGGATCATATGCATAAATTAGGATGTAGATATGGCCTTGACCTTGGTCATTTGTCTTGAAAATCCAAGAATATGGTTCATACTTGTTGACAACTAAGCTTAAATTCGTTTAAATTTCACCACTTACTTTTAGGTTAGAATTTTACATGGTCGGTGGGAGTATATTTTACATCAAGGACCTAAAAAGGGAAAATTACATGGAGGTCCATACATTTAGCACAAAGGACCCTACAAAGGAAAAATTTCTGTTTCATCTCCTTCTTGAGAGACCAGCTGATCTAAGCCAAACTCTTTGTACTACTTCCTCTTTCATTGTTTTCAAAATATGGCCAAATCTGTTGCCATGCAGATTCTCTGATATGGGATCATCATCATAAAGTATGATGTTTATATGGCCTTGACCTTGGTCATTCGACTTAAATCCAAGAATGTTCATACTCATTGACAAGTAAGATTAAAATCATCTAAATTTCACCACTTACACTTTTAGGTTCACGGGCTGTGGAAGTACATTTTACATCAAGGACCCCAAAAAGGGAAAATTACATCAATGTCCATACATTTAGCACCCCTCTAAAAATAAGCAAGGAAAAACAGTCGTGTACGGCTCCTTCTTGAGAGAACAGCTGATCGAGCCATACTCTTCATGATTCTTCCTCTTCGATTGTTTTCAAAATATGTCCAAATCTATCGGCATGCAAATTCTTGGACATGGGATCATCACCATAAAGTATGATGTTGATATGGCCTTGACCTTGGTCGTTTGGCTTGAAATCAAAGAATTTTCATACTCATTGACAACTAAGCTTAAATTCGTTCAGATTTCACCACTTACACTTTTTGGTTAGAAATTTACACGGATGATGGGAGTACATTTTACATCAAGGACCTAAAAAGGGTAAAATTACACTGAGGTCCATACATTTAGCATAAAGGACCATAAAATTTAGCAAAGAAAACAGTCGGGTTTGGCTCCTCGAGAGAGCAGATGATCGGGCCCTACTCTTCATACTACTTCCTCTTCGATTGCTTTCAAAATATGGTGAGTCGCCATGCATATTCTTAGATACGGGACCATCGGCATAAAGTACGATGTAGATATGGCCTTGAACTTGGTCGTTCGGCTTGAAATCCAAGAATGTTGATACTCACGTTTATCTTTAAACAGTTGTCAAAACTCATGTTTATCTTCATGGAAAGTAGTACATACAGGAGAACATCGTGTGAATTATTTTGCTATTAGTACTCATTATTTTTTGTTTGATTGTTTCTAAAACAAGGACAATTTTTTTGTCAGCCTTTCAAAAACCATGTTTTGCAATATGTCCTATTACATGTACACAAGAGTTTTTTGTTGGAAAATAGTACCACAAAAGACCTTGAGAATGGGAGAAATTATTATTACAGGTGGATCGCTACTCCTACAGCTACCCCTACATTCGAGTACTCAGTAGTACTCCATTTTCATTTTACAAGAAAGATTTATTGTGGAGGGAACTTGAGAAGAGTAGTACTATTCTGAAGGGAACTGGAGCAGAGGAACATGCATCCCTTTTCATTTTATTCAACCTCGCCTATACGCTCTATCCCTAGTTCCCCATTACCCTACCTCTATGCCAAGCGTCACCGCTCCACAATGCCATTTTCCGATACTATTCACCGCATAGTATGAGAGTGTTGTTCTTCTCCCTATTCCGCCTGCCGCCATCGATCTTCCCTCTTTTCCAGAAAACCAAATCAAGACACCGTCCCAACTTCCATCAACTCCCTTGCGATGGCAGGACCGATCAAGGACATTGATGATTCTGACTTGTTCCAGGATGTTTTTACCGAAGGCCCGCTTGAAGAACTCATAACCAGATGCGACGTCATCACCGCTGCGAGCCTCGTCGATTTGTCCAAACATCTTCTTGACTCCGCAAAATATAGTGCAACTTTACATGCTTCTCAGCCATTTGGCCTCCCCTCTGTTCTTCATTCTCACCCGACTAAGAAACCATGGGAATGCAACAAGTACTTCGAGGGCAAGGGCACGACATGCAAGCTGATGTCGCTGGACAGGTTCTCCTCCGATGTTGTGTTCCCGAATTTTATGGGTAAGCAGTGGGTAGGTGCCAATGTAGATTGGATCGCCACTGTTGGGTCCGAGTGCAAGTGGGAGCTTGTCAATGTGTACACTCATCAACATGTTCCTCTCCAAAAAGTCAATGAGTTTGTACCCACCAACGACCCGTTTACATTCATGCATAATGATCACCCTATTCTCCTTCGGAAGATTGCTATTTGCCGAGCTCCCACAACTATGGTGGATTATTTAGATTTCTCCCTTGTCGCTATTTTCGACTACTCAACTACGACCCTTGATGGCGATGAGTATGCATGGACAGTTCTTGAGAACCAGTTACGGTGATATTTCAGATACAGCGATGCACTTATCCATAAGGGTCTGGTGTTTGCAGCCACTGAGAGTAGAAGTGTTTATGTCTGGAATCATATGTATTTTGGTAAGTTTGATCCATTCTTGTTCTAAACACTAGATTCTGTTTTAATGGATGTAAACTAGTTTTGGTTGATTTGGCCGTCATTTGTTTTTGAAGGTCCTATTCTGCTCCCATCACCACCTGTCGCGCATCTCGAGGAGGGCAACCTTGATGCCATAGATGATGACAAGCACGAACCTGGTTTATGGTTCTTAGCAATATCTGCAGATGAATCTCACCTTCTTCTTATCCATACCGTGGGTGTTACTGATGGGGAGTTTTGTGGTGGTACTTATTATGGTCATGGCAATCTTGTTGCTGATCACAGTGTGGATTGTTGCGGTCGCACTTGTGGCACCTATGCTACTGGGTTTGGCTGCAAGGTGTATTCAAAGGACACTGCTTACTTGTGTCCACCTAAGCCATGGATAGCGATTGCTGACCTGGGAGCATATTCCCTTTTCCTTGGATTGAACTATCTGATTAACATTGTGGTAGACGGTGTAGATATTGCCCCAGGATATCTGATGAGAAGCAACTGTGTCTACACCTCCCACCATGCAATAGGACTTGGATATACGCCGTTTCTTGAAATATGCTGCTTCAGTCTAAATACCGAAGAAGTAGTTGTTGGTTTCTCAACCAATGTTGCATCGAAATCTCCGGAGACTTCATTATGGTTCATCCCGAGCTTCACCAATGCTCGCGATTGGAACCAAACTACCGTAAGTAATCGTAATACTATGTAACAGGATAGCTTAGTTTAGATCAAGTGCAGTAGATGGTCTTGCTTTTCTTTTGTAACTTGGCCTTGTCATAAACTCATAATCTAGACAAGGCTTTGAGCATTTTGAGTTGCCTATGAAGGTCACACACAGGCATTGATGTGAGAAGGAGGCATGCACACAAAAGTAGACTTGATCGTTAGTTTTATTTCTTCCAATGACGAGTGTTTGGAGAAAATGGAAAACTAAATCTGTCACTTTGAAATGTTGCCGAATATGTCCAAGTGCCGATGAATGTGAACTGGGAATATGTCGAAATTTTTCTTTCTTATTATGTACTGCTAAATCTTTCAAATTATACTGAACCTATCAAAAGTTTTGTTTGGTACTTTTTCAGATCGACCGGCCGAGTGCAGAATATGGTCTCACTTTCCTTTTGAATCGGACCTTGCTACATCTATTGTATTTCAATGTCCGCATTGCTGAATCTATCAATTCTTTTGGTCACTATCTGTGTACTGCTAACCGGTCACTTTGAATGCTATGCTGACTCTGACAAGTGCTGCTGATATCAACCGGGAATCTGTCTGATATTTTCATGGTCTTATTATGTACTGCAGGATCTTTCAAATGCTCTGTCGTTACTATTAGTACAATATTTTGTAGAACGAACTATGATGTACTGGTACTTGTTTAGATGAAGTGCATCAGATTGTCTTGCTTTTCTTTTGAAACTTCGCATTGTCACAATTATCCACATTAGTCTTGGATAGTTTGGGTTGCATATGGGTGGTCACATAGGCATTGACGTAAGGAGGAGATATTCACACAGAAGCAGACTTGATCGTCGGTTTTGCTTGCTTTGATGGTCGCTTTGGAGAACAGGCCAAACTGATCGTGCGCAAAGTTTTTCTAGCTAGAACAAGAACTAATTCTCTCTGTACTGCTATAGAATTTCAAGCAGGAAAGCTATTGAATCTCTTAAATATTCTATCGTTGCTATTGCTAAAGCATTATGTGGAACTAATAATGATGTACTAGTACTTGTTTAAATCAAGGGCAGTAGATAGTCTTGCTTTTCTTTTGAAACATGGCCATGTCACAATCTAGATGAGACTTGGTCATTTTGGGTTACATGCGGGGGTCACACGGGCATTGATGTGAGAAGAAGGTACTCAAATTAGACTTGATCGTTAGTTTTGCTTGCTCCAATGGTCAAGTGTGTTTGTTGAAAAGGACAAACTGATCGCACGACAAGGTTTTTAGAGCTGAAACAAGAACTGGTTCTCTCTGTACTACTATTGTATTTCATTGTCTGTATTGCTGAATTGGTCAGCTTTGAAATGCTGCTGAATTGGTCATGTGCTCTTGAATATGAACTTCAAATCTGTTGATAATTTTTCTACCTTATTCTGTACTGCTGAATTTTGACATGAATATCTGCCAAAAAGAATTATCACTTTTCCCCTCCCTCTCTAAGGTCTTTGTTTCGAATTCAACCGAGCACACACAATGCAATTTTTATTAACCAGGAGAAGAAATGTAGTATCTCATTCGACCCCTCTTTAGCTTAGAACATTTTTTTCGGGGTTAGGGGACCGCTGACCACAACCTAGTGAAATTTGAGAAAGGAGCCCATAGAGCATAGCCGAGAACATATTAATTCGGCATTTTAGGGTTCAGGTGACTGCTGGGTACATCCTAGTAAAATTTGAGAATGAAGCCCATGGAGCATAGCCTACGGAGTATAACCCACGTAGAGCAGCCTATGTAGAATAGCCAAACTCTTTTTAACTCGGCCTTTTGGGCATTTCCCCCCACCTCTGCCTACCCATGTTTTTAAGAAAATACTCCATTATGTGGCATTTTATAAATTGAGATGCTAGGAGCGCTGCCCTTTTATATTTTAAAATATATAAACATAGACACACAAAATATTTTTAAGAAGACTAATACATAAATTGTAGTACTAATAAAAGTTTAATGATATTTATTCTATAAATATCTTTGTTGTAGTGGCAACGCACTTAGTTTACGTTTATTTGATTCGAAGGTCTTTTGTTCGAATCGTATCTTGGGTTTACATTTTTTTCTTCTAGCAATATCACATTACGGAGAGGCTGATATCACGGACCCACCAGCATACAGCGTCCCTGGAGTTTGTTTTGAGGGTAAGTTCGAAAAAAGTTTAAATACTTGTATAGAGAGGCGCGCATCGGGGACCCACCAGATAGAACATACAAGGCTGCGTCGGGGACCCACAAGTCAGAACATGCCAGAGAGGCTGACATAAGGGCCCCAGCAGTAAGTGTTGGGTTCGCAGCATAGAAAACAAAAAAATTCCTATGATGGGAACTATACGTTGTAGGGGTTCCGTGGATGAAAACAATAAAATTTTACCCTACGCCCCTGAACCCCTGAAGCTGCCAGGACCTATCTATTAGTAATACAGTAACGGGAGGGGCTTTTAGCGAACTTACCCTTGAAGACTGAAAAGCGTTGTCAATGCTCAGGAGAGCATGGTTGATGTAGACGAGCCAAAGCCGACCTCAAGGTCGTGATGAAGTCCTTGCGCTCCTTCTGGCTCCAACGAGTTGAGTTCCTCAAGTGCGACACCTCGTGAGAAGTTACACAAGTCCGGTGCCTGACGATGACTCCCGCTTCCCTGATCCAGCATCAGTTGCGGAAGTAGAGCTCCCGGATTCAAATCCCGCAGCGCAACGGCACTCCGCGGCGAAGATGTCTCTCGTTCGCGTAGTCCAGACTTGGGACCACGGTCATGAGAGAGAGAGAGAGAAGAGAGAAAATATCAATTAGAGGTCCTCCCAAAAGTGGGTAGACCTTTATTGATTATTGGTGTATTTTTCTAGGCCAAATACCCCACTATATATAGGGGGAGGAGGGGGTACACCCTCCCTCAAAGTCCCGGGGTGGGACTAAAGGAGAGGAGGGGGTGGGAGGTGGTCGCCGGCCACCTAGTGGGCCCCGCGCAGGGGGGGCTAGGCCCAGCCGGCCTCCCCCTTGGCCCCTCTCCCTCTCTCCTTTCCCCTAATGGGCCCTCTCCCTCCGGAATTAGCCCATTAAGCCTTTTTGACATTTCATTGATTTTCTCTTTATTTAAATAATTATGAATAAATGATTAAATCAATACTTAACATTCATTCACATATTATTCAACCTCTGTGGTCACGGAACACCTTCCACCTCCACTCCGGACATCCTCCGGACTTACCGAAACCCTTCCGGTTTTCTCCCTACTTTTCTTCGGCGATTCTACCGATCCTATAAACACTCTCTAAGCATCATCAAGCCCTTAAGCGTGATACCCCACGGTTCGGGAACACTCCAGACATGGTCGGGACACTCCCGCACCAATGATCGACAGAGGGACCTGGATGGCCATGTGACCCCTGTGCGTTCCACGAAGATCTTTCGTTGTTTGAACCGGGACAGTCGTGTCTTATTCCCTTTGTCTCTTGATACTTGCATTGCCCAAGATCTGATCAATTACATTACCATGTCGTGTTCAATCTCGTTACTGAACAATGTTACTTGACTCGTTCCGACAAGTGATATCCCCGTGATCAAATCACACGCTGCGCAGCTATTGGATATAACTTCTCCAAGTGGGCCCTTGAGTATCTTCCCGTCACATGGACAGACAAATCCCGCTCTTGACATATATTGCCTCTACGGTTTCCTCTGAATACCTGAACACACCTTTATAACCACCATTTTACCAGATAGCATTTGATGCTATCTAAGCACTCTCGGGAGACAGTGATTGATATAGCCTCACGGTCTAAGGAATAGTCTACGAGGATCCATTTCAAATCATCGTAACTTGAACTTCGTGACATGATCTGGTCATGATGTTTAGCTTGGGTATTGGTTCATCATCTCATTCTCAGAATGAGATGACTCCATTTCCAACTGGCATAAATGCCACATGATCAGGAAACATGATCATATGTTGATCAATAAATCAGTGACTAGAGTTTCACTGGGAACCCCTAGTTATTTGTATATCACACGTGTATTGATGTTTCCACTCAATACAGTTATAGCATGATATAAAACTTAATCATAAACTATATGAAATATGATAATAGTCCTTACTACTATTTGACTCTAGGGCATATTTCCAACAGTCTCCCACTTGCACTTGAGTACAAATACACTAGCTGCATTTGTTCTCAACCATTGGCACGATATAACCGGTACCTAGAACATGCTTGCTCATGGAAGAGGTTGAGTCTTGGGTATGTACTTTACACTCCCAAATCCTTTGCAACTTACTAATGTCACTTTGATTGACATTAATACTTTATCATCACATGATAGCATCTGTGTGAATGCATCATTGCTATGACAGCAGAACGAGGCCTGATTCCAGGAGCCTACAGTGACATTAGATCAACCTCGAGGGCTTTCTCATGGGCACTGTGCCCTGGGACACATCATTCTACGTTAAAAGCGAACTAGCCCCGCCATAACTTTATACAACACTTTAGATGGTACCCTTATCTATTATTATAAATGTATTCATCGAAACACTAGTGCACTCTGTGCAACTTTCGATGTTTTGTTCACCTCGCTTCCTACTTGACTTTAATTGGTATCTACAGGAGTTTCCAACATATTCCCTTATAACATAACCCTTTATGTTTTAAGATATGTCATCCTTTATGGATTTGGAAAACATGTCTACAGTTCTCTATTTAGACACTGCGGACAAAACTCTGCTCAACGTTCTGTGTTTCAAACTTAATCACTTTTAAACGTTCCTTATTTGGATCACATATTATGCTAAGTTATCATCATGGTTTACTAAGATAGAACCTATGTCTTTAACATAGTGGATGACGATCATCCTTTCCTTTCTTTCAACCATTGATGTTTAAACTTAATGCTATTCCTAATTTGAGTTATTAAGGATCAGTTCCTTAATTAACTTCTATTCTAAAACCCTTTCCAAAATCCTTTAAGGAATACTGCATAATATCACAATACACCTATTATCAACTTCTACATCTTATAAATCATTATTTATAAGTATTTGCGCTTTCATTCTTAACATACTTAAGAATTACTCCTATAAGCTCCCACTCAAAATATGTTTCTACATATTTGAATTTGAGACTTATATTGCTCCCACTTAAAAATATGTCAATCACATATTGTTTCAGGAAGACTTTCATAGCTCCCACTCAATTTTATGCAAATTGCATATCCACTCACTATTTTGAACAACTTCAAAATTCTTTCATCAAGTATCAAAGTTGGAGATTTACTATGAGATACTAATACGGTTACTAGTTTTAAATCCTCAGACATTCAGCACACATGAATCAAATTCATCTAAATTCATCCAATGTTTGACAAATTGTGCTTTTGTCATTCACCCCCTTTTTCCTGCTATGACTTTGCAGTCATTTGGGAAAATTCAAGTAACTCCTTTTACTTGTGAGATTTAGCAACGAATTGCTTTCTAATCTCAAGGGAATTTTGTTTTTAGGACTTCTCATAATTCTAGTTTACCATTATTTCCTTAGTAGTTCGTAGGTATGTCATATTCCAAAAATCATGACAAGTGATTCACAAATGTCTCCATACAAGATATGGTTTACATTTTGAATCCTACTTCATATAGTGAAAATGCTAGTGGGGAAAACTCAGTGATCAAAATCATTGATTCTTTTCTTCTATGAAGAGAATCGTTCAGGAACGTTGTCCATTGCACTTCTCAACACTCTGATGCAGGGTTTTGAATCCTCATCGTGTTTTACACTATTTTCCATTTGCTTCATAATTTAGAAACATCACTAGAAGTGAGCTTTCTCAAGAATGCACCAAAATCCAAGCAATACGAATCTTGCTTTCCTTTTGGTTTCAGCTATGGGTTTTGTATTCAAAGTTTCCAATGAATACTCTACAAGGACTTATTCTCTATTGTTTTGGTTATATCGAATAACCCCAAAACTTTCACGAATTCAAATGGTTTACCAATTCTAATTGAGTTCTAACTATTTCTAAGCTAATGGTCTCTACATCTACACTACAACGATTTATTTGGTGCCTTCTATTCAACCCCTTTTTGATATCTAATATCACATTGTGATGCTTTGTATTTCGATGTTTCAAAACACTTTGCATTCCACAATTTCTTTTATGCCATTCTTATAAAGTTGAATTTCATTACTATTGATCAAATCATAGTAATTGGATTCTCTTTTATATTTATACCCTTTGTTAATGAAACATTTTGATCAAATCAAATAGTTTCATATTCATGTTTCCTTTGATAAACTACTTTACACTTTTTAAAACAATCATACAATGATAATTACCATTTTCATTAAAACACAATACATCGAATATGTATTCACTTTTAACAATTCATTAAACACTTTGTATTCAAGTAATACACGGTGTTCAAGTTATTTTGCCGAACTTAGGCATGATTTATATGTGATAAGTAATCAAATGTCTTTCACATATTATCACATAACTTTGAATTTAAACAATGGTTTTTCATTCATTAATGAACATATCATTAAGTTGGGTATTTTTAAACAAGGCATTTTTAATGTTTTACAAATGTTCATGCATTATCAATTAGTTTCAAACAACAAGGATAATTCACACGTAATCAAACAAGATATGAAAATGGATAGAAATCATTCATAAAAGTGGAACAACTGTTTGTTACAAACTCATATGAATAACCGTCTCACGAAGTGTGAGACACACTAAAGAAGTTCACAATCTCTTGATTACAATAATCATCCTAAACACGAACTAAATGATAAATGTCGAGGGAGAGTGTCGTCGGCCATCATCATCATGCTCACATCAACACGCAACGTCACCTCCTCTCCAGCAAGCACCTCTCATGCAGAAGGACCTGTTTTCAGCAAAACAGAACAAGTATCAGATATACTTAACACTGCAAATGTGTTTGCAAGATTATAAAATTTATAAAACTGTATATCAAATATATACCTTTGTCATCGATGACCTCTCTGGTGATTGGTTCAACCTTTACGTTCCTGAAACATAATATGAACTCATGGAAATCTAATGCTTCCATATCACCACTCATGATGCTACTCCGGACATGTCCTTCGTAGTTGGGAGGCAATGACCGAAGCAGTACGTCTATCGCAAATGGATCAGCCATCCAGTAATCCACGAAGTGAACCAGTCTCGTGTGTGCATCAAGCATGTTCTCCAAGTGACTCTTCAGACTTGTATGCTCCTCCATCTGTATGGAAAGGAACTCTCCAAGCAACTCATGCTTCCACATGCACACATGGCCTATGAACTCTTCTCTCAGCCGGTCCACCATCGAATATGGATCAAGATCACCCATGAGCGGATGTAGTTCATCCACCATCCCGTAACGCATTATTATCTGAATGTAGGTGGACATCTCTTGGCGATAGTAGCGGTCTGCCCGCTCTTGTGGGGTCTCATAATAGTCTGGCTCAGTCAAATCCATCGTGCGGCGTATGTAGTCTACCACATGATTCCTAGTAAGGAGATCATTCAGGCGCACTAGCCAACTAGGGAAGTTGGATCCATCAAGTCTAAGTTTTTCACCCTTTACCCAATCCTCAATGACAAAGTAAGCTTCACGGTGAGCCATCTACATTTATAATTTGCAAAAGGAATTTAGACTATGTTTATAATTAAATGAGTTAATAATAAATCCACTCAGAAATGCCTATCCCCAAAAGGGTTCCTAGTGATAACATGACCCCTATCAGCCACATCTCCCCCGATCGTCACAGCCATCAATGTGGGTTCAAGGGTGGACGCTAAACATCAGTCACATCATCCATGCGACTCATGCTCGATCTTTCAACCATCCGTGTTCCGAGGCCACGCTTCTCTAGCGTGCTAGGCTTGCCAACCCAACCTTAGTGTATTCGTTGTGCAACATGGCTTACACCCACTTTATGCCTGTAACCCTGGATCGCCTCATACCGAAGAACTTTCTTGGTGCTGCACACTAAGGGGGAACACAATCGTTGGTAATTTTAATAGGGATCATCTTATTAGGCTACCGTCGAGTATCTAATACTAGCACACAATAAGACATACAAACAATAACATTGAATGTAAATGCTATGTGATATGGTCCTTCACGTCATGATCTCCATCCGTCGTCACCGGGTTCTAGCGCCGTAGACACCAGGGTACCGGTGTCATTCCGGCGTGGTAGTGTGTAACCTCTGTGACTATCTACTACTACATAACAAAAGGTAATTACTTTACCTTTGCCACAACCATATCACAGAGCAACGCCCCCCTCCAAAACAAAGTTAGATGCCTCTACTTTATCTTTGCATGTTTTACGTGGCTGAATGGGCTTTCGCACAAGAACCGTTCTTACCTACGAACTTTCAGCACAACGCTAATCAAGTAGTTGTCTCTACTACACCCCTTTCAGGGCCCTCCGTTGCAAATGGTATACCAACTAATGCAAGAGAGACAGACACCCCCTAAGCCACTTTATACGGTACAAGCCGTATGTCAAGCGTGGACTAGTCTCGCGAATGAACGCGTAAAGTTGGTTGGGGGCCGCTTCATCAAGCATTACTGCAGTATACACAAGTACATGTGGGAGGGTAACAACTAAAAGATCAACGCCCACACGCTACATCTCGTGTGTTCTACCCGCACTAGCATTACTACGCATAGATCTAGCTCTGATACCACTGTAGGGGTTCCGCGCATGAAAACAATAAAATTTTACCCTACGCCCCTGAACCCCTGAAGCTGTCAGGATCTATCTATTAGTAATACAGTAACAGGAGGGGCTTTTCGTGAACTTACCCTTGAAAACCTAAAAGCGTTGTCAACGCTCAGGAGAGCGTGGTTGATGTAGACGAGCTGAAGCCGACCTCAAGGTCGTGATGAAGTCCTTGCGCTCCTTCTGGCTCCAACGACTTGAGTGCCTCAAGTGCGACACCTCGCGGGAAGTTACACACGTTCGGTGTCTGGCGATGACTCCCGCTTCCCCGATCCAGCAGCAGTTGTGGAAGTAGAGCTCCCGGATCCGAATCCCGCAGCGCGACGGTGCTCCGCGGTGCAGATGTCTCTTTTTCGCGCAGTCTAGACTTGGGACCACGGTCACGAGAGAGAGGGGGAGAGAGAAAATATCAATTAGAGGTCCTCCCAAAAGTGGGGAGACCTTTATTGATTATTGGTGTATTTTTCTAGGCCAAATACCCCACTATATATAGGGGGAGGAGGGGGTACACCCTCCCTCAAAGTCCCGGGGTGGGACTAAAGGAGAGGAGGGTGTGGGAGGTGGGTTCCGGCCACCTAGTGGGCCCCACGCGGGGGGCTAGACCCAGCTGGCCTCCCCCGTGGCCCCTCTCCCTCTCTCCTTTCCCCTAATGGGCCCTCTCCCTCCGGAATTGGCCCATTAAGCCTTTTTGACCTTTAATTGATTTTATCTTTATTTAAATAATTATGAATAAATTATTAAGTAAATATTTAACATTCATTCACATATTATTCAACCTCCATGGTCATTGAACACCTTCCACCTCCACTCCGGACATCCTCCGGACTTACCGAAACCCTTCCGGTTTTCTCCCTACTTTTCTTCGGCGATTCTACCGATCCTATAAACACTCTCTAAGCATCATCAAGCCCTTAAGCGTGATACCCCATGGTTCGGGAACACTCCATACATGGTCGGGACACTCCCGCACCAATGATCGACAGAGGGACCTGGATGGCCATGTGACCCCTGTGCGTTCCATGAAGATATTTCGTCATTTGAACCGGGATAGTCGTGTCTTATTCCCTTTGTATCTCGATACTTGCATTGCCCGAGATCTGATCAATGACATTACCATGTCGTGTTCAATCTCGTTACTGAACAATGCTACTTGACTCGTTCTGACAAGTGATATCCCCGTGATCAAATCACACGCTGCCCAGCTATTGGATAACTTCTCCAAGTGGGCCCTTGAGTATCTTCCCATCCCATGGACGGACAAGTCCCGCTCTTGACATATATTGCCTCTACGGTTTCCTCCGAATACCTGAACACACCTTTATAACCACTGTTTTACCAGATGGCGTTTGATGCTATCTAAGCACTCACGGGAGACAGTGATTGATATAGCCTCATGGTCTAAGGAATAGTCTACAAGGATCCATTTCTAATCATCGTAACTTGAACTTCATGACATGATCTGGTCACGATGTTTAGCTTGGGTATTTGTTCATCATCTCATTCTCAGAATGAGATGACTCCATTTCCAACTGGCATAAATGCCACATGATCAGGAAACATGATCATCTGTTGATCAATGAACCAGTGACTAGAGTTTCACATGGAACCCCTGGTTGTTTGTATATCACACGTGTATTGATGTTTCCACTCAATACAGTTATAGCATGATATAAAACTTAATCATAAACTATATGAAATATGATAATAGTCCTTACTACTATTTGACTCTAGGGCATATTTCCAACATACGCCAAGATCTATCTACTAGATACAAGCAACGGGTGGATATACATCCAGAGAGAACTTACCCTCGAAGACAACAAAGCTTTGTTAACAAGATGGAACTCGTGGATGATGTAGTCGTACACTTGCCGATCTGAAGATCGTGATGAAGTCCAGCAGGTCCGGCCGCAGCACGTCCATCAGATCCAGCTCCAGCAAGTCCAGCACCACCAAGTACAGCACCGCAAAGCAGCGGTGCATCTGTGATCGCACACACGTCCGGTACCCTGACAACTTCCGTCCCTCGCTCCAGCAAAGCAGCAGAAGCAGCAACTCCATTCCAGATAAAGCCACCGAGAACATGTATCTCGCTAATCCGAGACCATGGGGAATAACTAGAGGGGGAGAGAGATCCTTCACGAGGAGGTGTGTGTTGTGAGGAGGAGAGGGGGGCCTTTTATAGGGAAGAGGGGGGCACCCAAGGGCCATGGTGGTGCCCCCACCTTTTCCACATTCATGTGGGTGGAGCTCCCACTCCCATAAAAAGCCTCCACTCAAAATTCCACTCACACATGCATTAAATTTCCACCAAATTTAATGCAAGCTCTCATCAAATAAAACTATTTTATTTATTTTAACAAGAATTTTTTTAATTACATTAATTAACAAACATTCACATAAAACCCCTTGTAACATTTCAATATCACATGCAGAACCAGTTTCTGCAATTTCACCTGAAACAATTTCGGTTTCCATCGAAATGATTCCAGCGCTTTCTTAAATCTTTATCTGAAACATATTTGCTCCAAATGGTGTCGGTATCCCTTAAGTGTGTCACCCTATGGTTCGCGAATAATGAAGACATGATCGAGACCCCTCTCCGATCAATAATCAGCAGCGGGACCTAGAGATCCGTACTAACTCCCACATATTCGACGATGACTCTTGTGATTGTGTGAACCTTTAACGTCGTAACTAAATCCCTTTGTCTCGTGATATATTAAATGTCCGAGATTCGATCATCGGTATCCAAATACCTAGTTTGATCTCATTACCGACATGCACTCTTTTCTCGTTCCCGTGATATAACATTCTAGTGATCACATCACTTGCTTGCAAGCTATCTTAATGTGATATCACCGAGAGGGCCCAGAGTATATCTATCCATCATCGGGATGGACAAATCCCACTCTTGATACATGAGCCTCAACATAACACCTTCATATCACTAAACCCACCTTTATAGTCACCCTGTTACGGTGTGACGTTTGATGTTATCAAGATACTCTTTCGGTGTTAGCAATTAACATGATCTCATGGTCTAAGGACTAACATTACTTCATATGATGTTATAGCAATATAAACATAATGACTTTTATCATAATGCTATACTTCGAATGAATGTTCATCACATCACTCCACCAATGTTGTGACCTTGTTATTAATAACATCCAATGTCCATGATCAGGAAACCTTGATCATCTTGTTAATCAATGAGCTAGTTTACATGAGAGGCATTACTAGGAGATTTGTATTTTGTTTATTAAACACACATGTATTAACGTTTCCAATTAATACAATTATAGCATGCAAAATAAATATTTATCATAAACATGGAATAAGATAATAACCACTTTATTATTGCCTCTCGGGCATATTCCCTTTAGTCTCCCACTTGCACTAGAGTCAATAATCTAGTTTGAAAAACTTTGCGTATTGAACACCTATGGCTTTCTGGTGTTGCATATACGCGATTGCTAGTGGTTAACATAATCTACGGATCTGCCTGTTCCAGGTCCGTGTGTATTTGCATGTCTTTGCATCTCTACGCATCACTCATTCTCAAATGAGATGGCATTGTATAAATTTGGTCCTTTCGTGAGACCTTTAGTTTGTTCGGGTTAAAATATGTTGATATAATTGTCATACAATATATCTTCATAGTATTAACCCACTTTGAACCACACCTAGTTTGATAACAAACTACTTAACACAAATGCCCTCCTTTGCTGCTACTATAGCAGTCATATACTTAGCCTTTTGTTGTAGTATCTCTCACAATGTCTCAACTTTGGAACTCATCCAAATCCATCATGGAACATCCTTTCCATTACATTGTGCCACCCATAGTCTAAATTGAGATAAATTTAATTTGTATCTTGTGACAAAACTAGTATCAATGTAACACTTTACAATGAACTACCTTTAACTATTTGTCACTTATACATGATATATTCTTAGTTCTTCCAAAGCTCATAAGAATATCTTTAATATCATCCAATGATCATCTTATGAATCATTCTGGTATATGCTCATAACTTTTAGAGCATAGGACATATCTGGATATATACATATCACGGTATAATCGATCAAAATATTCATGTGATTTTACTCACCAAGTGTTGAAACACTTGAATCTTGATACAATCATTTCCATGTAGCAAGAACCTTTCTTGTCGTTTCCATATTGAACCCCTTTCAATATCTCATATATGTACGTCTGGCATAACCATATTAGCACCTCAATCTATCCATATAGACATTGATGCCAAATATTCCGATTTTTCCCAAGTCTTTCATCGAAATCCTATTTTAATGAAATTCTTAACTTGTGTCAATAAAAGATACATCATTTCCAATCAACAATATGTACTCTGCATAATGTATTGGAAATTTGTCTCAGCGCTCCCACTTAATTTCTTACAAATGCAAGCATATTCATCATCTCCGATGAATTTAAACTCCTTTAACATTTTCATCATGGTGAAGATTCCAACTCCCCTATGGTCACTTCAACTATTGAAGTTTGCATGCCCTTTTTATCACCCTTTGAATTAACAAAACCCTTTGGACCGTGTCATGTACACGTCCTAGGTAACCATTCTATTAGAAGAACCTTGTTTTGTTTATTCAACTACCATATACCAAATTATATTTAGTGGTTGCTACATTAATCCGTCAAGACCAAATATCGCTATGAAAGATCAAATCTTGTCATAGTCAACTCCTTGAACATTGCCGTGAACTTCTTTCCGACATGTCGACTATTTCATAGATGTTAAACATCCATGTATATTTCTTTATAGATCCAAACACGACTGATAGGCTTCACGCCATTCCGGAGGGTCTTCCAAGTTCAGAAACTTGATTTCTCGTGTATGGATACTATCATGGATTCTATGACTTCTAGTCATTTTCTGGAGTCAGGGCCCATCACCGCTTCTTTGCATGCAGTCGGTTCATCATTGTCAAAACAATAACGACTTCTGGTTCAAATCTTACTATTTGATTCTTACCGACCCACATGGTTCAATAGGAACTCTAATCTCCAAGATCACACCCTTTGTAATCACGGGAGCCATGAGCATTGTGGCCGCCACAGGGACACTTTCCGGCGCTGCGCTACTTAGCACATATAGCTAAGGTTCAACAACCTTATCAAAGTTCTATTGTCCTCCCACTTACCTTTTCACGAAAAATTCCTTCTCAAGAAACTTGACGTTCCAAGCGATAAACTCTTCTGTCCTCGGTGTTATGGAGGAATTCCCAACAAATTCTTTGGGATAACCTACAAAGACGTGCTTATCTGACTTTGGTTGTAAACATTTTACTTATGCATAGCATTCCAAAATTTAAGAAAAGACAATTTGGGTTTTATCCCAAACCATAACTCATGTGGTGTCATTTCAACGGATCACGATGGTGCTCTTTTTAGTGTAAAAGCGGTAGTATCTAAAGCTTTAATCCTTAAAACATAATGGCGGTTTTATAAATGACACCTTTGATCTTACCATGTCAAACAAGGTTTGATTTGATCTCTTGAACATACCATACTCCTGTGGTGTATCGGGAAATGCAAATTCATGGAATAATTCCTAAAATCTTAGGTGTTTTGCTAAACCTGTAACTCAAATATCTTCCTTTATGATCAAATCATAAACTCTTTTATTTTCTTGTTACAATGATTTTTCACTTAATCTTGTAAGTCTTTGAACAATTTTCAAATGTTTCATACTTCTTCCTTATTAAGTAAATATATAGATATATTCACTCAAATTTCTGAGAAAGCATATGAAGCAAAAAGATCCATCACATATGGCTACACATAATGGACAATATACATCCACATGTATAATATCCAATAAGTTAGTCATTCGTTCCTCTTTGGCCTATGGACGGAGTTTCAATTATCTCGAGGAAAGATTCACAAGCGTCAATTGATCAAAATCAAAAGACTCCAAAAATCCATCAACATGGAGTTTCTTCATGTTTACTTTCCAATATAATTCAAACAGCGATGTCACTTCATAAGTGATCTTCCAATCATTTGTCTTACGAAATTTTAGCAATAATGTTTATGGATGTGATTTCTCCAACTAGACTTGTAAAAGTTCATCCATCCTTTATGGAATACGGTAATTATTTGAACAACCATTGTTCTCGTAATACCGGAACAAAATAACAATTATTAAAACAAATCTTGAAGGCTAGGTTTGACGACAACGAAAAACACAATAACTCTTTATTTGTTTTTGATGAACATCATCACATATTCTTTTGCCAGTTACTTAGGTTGTTGCAATTCATAAATTGTGGTGTTCTGTATGACACTTCACACCAACCAACTCGGTATCCAATACCGGAATCCAATACCTCAGAACCACATTGTTTAACAAGCAAGGAATACAGCCATAACATGTATATCTTCTATATACCTAAGTTGGACATCTCCAACCTTTTCTTTTCTGCCAAATATTTTATAGATTCTCTTTCAACAATTCCTTTTCTTTTAAAAGAATCTATCAACATAAATAGTGGTGTCATTCACATGACACATAGTACAAAGTGTATATAGTCAAATACTAATACCTTTGGACTTGCACTTTGAAGTGGATCACCATCATCAAATGTTTGGTGTTCTTTCAAAAAATCCATTCTTTAGTAATCTATTAGTGTAGTAAACATTTTACTTACATCTTCTATTCATCCTTATCATGACAACTTTCATGATCAAGGTACTATAGCCTATAAGGAAGAATCGCGAGTATAATGTTAGTTCCCAAAACCTTTTTGGGAGATCCGGATGCCTAGCATCTCCATCCTTCACAAATTCTCATACAATATGAGAACATGTATTTTGCTAAAGTATACTATATCATAATGCAACCAAAAACATTGTTTCAGATATCACAATATCTTTCACACATGATGATTTCTGAAACAATTTTCAGCTCCTAGATAATATTGATACTAAAACAACTTTTGAATATCAATAATCATGGAGGCAAACATGATACTTTAGATACTAACATTGGAATTCTTACTCTTGATTTAATACTACTTATTAAACTTCATGGATTAAATAGAGTTTGCTGAAAGTTTGCAATAGGACTTATAAACTTTAAATTGACATTCAAAACAATATGATACCAGTTCATAAAGTAAATATCCAGAATTCTATAGTTCTATTATCTGAATTAAAACTAAGCATAAGGTAGTGAACAGATGCCAATGACTACAACAAATTATGCAAATTCACTTCGATTTAGTTTATGACAAATTGAGTTCGACTAATCCAAATTAGAAATGAACTCCCACTCAAAAACGACATCCCTCGTACCTTTTTGGTGATTACATGAACCAAATCCACTACACCAAGTCCGATCATCAGGTGAGTCGGTGTAGCTTGAAAGGCGAGCATCAATATGGGCATCACATCAACTATATGACTCATGCTTGACCTTTCGATCCGTGTTCTGAGGCCATGTATGTACATGCTAGGCTTGCCAAGTAAGAACCTTAGTATTCGCGTGTGTAAAACTGTCTTACACCCGTTGTATGAAAGCGTAGAGTCGAGTACACCCGATCATCACATGATTTCTCGAAACACGATCCATAGAATGGTGCATACTTAAGGAAGAACATATTTTATCTTGATATTTAAATGAGGGATCATCTTACAATGCTACTAAAAGCTCCAAACTAGCAATATAAGATGCAAACATCTAATGTGTAAAGTGGGATGATATGGTCCATGCATTTGATCACCATCATGTGCATCGTGGTATGATCTCTATCATTCCTTTGTGTGTAAGGCCAAGGTCCATGGAACTTACACATTAGGTGTGTTGTAAGGGTATCTACCATACATCTACTTACAACATTACCATATCATGATACTAGCCCAAGAACAATCTAAACTAGACGCCTCTAATTTATCCATTGCAAATTTTACGTGGCTTAGGGCTTTCGGAGATAGAACCGGTCTTACCTACGAACATGGAACCACAACGAGGATAACCAAGTTATTAGAAACTCGTTGTAAATCATATATTGACTATAGTAGGAGAGACAGACACCCTCCAGCCACTTATGCGAACTAGTTGCATGTCAGTCGTGGAACCGGTCTCATGTGCGATGACATGTAAGGTTGGTTCGGGCCGCTTCATCCCACTATGCCACCAATATCCAAAATACATGAAAGAAGCAATAACATGATCATCATCACCCACATATAAACATATGTGTACTACCCGTGTAAAGCACCTACGCATAGATCAGGCTCTGATACCACTGTTGGGTTCGCAACATAGAAAACAAAAAAATTCCTACGATGGGAACTATACGCCAAGATCTATCTATTAGATACAAGCAACGGGTGGATATACATCCATAGATAACTTACCCTTGAAGACAACAAAGCTTTGTTAACGAGATGGAACTCGTGGATGATGTAGTCGTACACTTGCCGATCTCAAGATCGTGATGAAGTTCAGCAGGTCTGGCTCCAGCACGTCCATCAGATCCAGCTCCAGCAAGTCCAGCACCACCAAGTCCAGCACCACAATGCAGCGGTGCATCCATGATCGCACACACGTCCAGTACCCCGACAACCTCTGTCCCTCGCTCCAACAAAGCAGCGGAAGCAGCAACTCCTTTCCAGATAAAGCCACCGAGAACATGTATCTTGCTAATCCGAGACCATGGGGAATAACTAGAGGGGGGAGAGATCCTTCACGAGGAGGTGTGTGTTGTGAGGAGAAGAGGGGGCCTTTTATAGGGAAGAGGGGGCACCCAAGGGCCATGGCATGGCAGCCATGGTGGTGCCCCCACCTCTTCCACATTCATGTGGGTGGAGCTCCCACTCCCATAAAAAGCCTCCACTCAAAATTCCACTCACACATGCATTAAATTTCCACCAAATTTAATGCAAGCTCTCATTAAATAAAACTATTTTATTTATTTTATTCAGAATTTTGTTAATTACATTAATTAACAAACATTCACATAAAACCCCCTGTAACATTTCAATATCACATGCAGAACCAGTTTCTGCAATTTCACCTGAAACAATATCGGTTTCCATCGAAATGATTTCAGCGCTTTCTTAAATCTTTATCTGAAACATATTTGCTCCAAATGGTGTCGGTATCCCTTAAGTGTGTCACCCTACGGTTCACGAATAATGAAGACATGATCGAGACCCCTCTCCGATTAATAATCAGCAACGGGACCTGGAGATCCGTACTGACTCCCACATATTCAACGATGACTCTTGTGATCATGTGAACCTTTAACGTCATAACTAAATCCCTTTGTCTCGTGATATATTAAATGTCCAAGATTCGATCATCCGTATCCAAATACCTAGTTTGATCTCGTTACCGACATGCACTCTTTTCTCGTTCCCATGATATAACATTCTAGTGATCACATCACTTGCTTGCAAGCTATCTTAATGTGATATCACGAGAGGGCCCAGAGTATATCTATCCGTCATCAGGATGGACAAATCCCACTCTTGATCCATGATCCTCAACATAACACCTTCGTAGCACTGAACCCACCTTTATAGTCACCTTGTTATGGTGTGACATTTGATGTTATCAAGATACTCTTCCGGTGTTAGCAATTAACATGATCTCATGGTCTAAGGACTATTACTTAGTATGATGTTATAGAAATATAAACATAATGACTTTGATCGTAATGCTATACTTCGGATGAATGTTCATCACATCATTCCACCAATGTTGTGACCTCATTATTAACAACATCCAATGTCCATGATTAGGAAACCTTGATCATCTTGTTAATCAACGAGCTAGTTTATATGAGAGGCATTACTAGGAACTTTGTATTTTGTTTATTAAACACACATGTATTAATGTTTCCAATTAATACAATTATAGCATGCAAAATAAACATTTATCATAAACATGGAATAAGATAATAACCACTTTATTATTGCCTCTCGGGAATATTCCCTTCAATAAGACCATACACGGCTGTCACGGTGAAAACAGCGGACGTAGCCGGAAAAAAGTCCATCATACACATGTTGTACTTACAGAGAAGCTGACATGTTGGACCCAGCAGGCCCAAGCATAGCCCATGAAATTAGCCTATCAGCCCCAAGCATAGCCCAATACCGTCTAATTCGGCCTTTTCGTGATCTTGTGGCCACCGACCATAGCCCATTCAATTTAGAAGTGATCCCATGCAATATAAGCCATGACGAATAGGGCATCCGCCCCGAGTTAGCCTAGAATCTTTTTAATTTGGCCTTTATGTGCATTTTTTATAATATGAGGCTGACATCTGGCACCCGAAAAAATAGTCCAACATACACACGTTTCTTTCAAATAGAGGCTATTAGCTGGGACCCAGCATAGACACATTTCCTACACAGAGGTGGTTGACATCTGGGACCCAGCAAGTTGCCAAGGTCAAAACAGCGGACATGGCCAAAAAAAAGTCCATCATACGCACGTTTCATTTACAGAGAGGCTGATATGTGGGACCTAGCAGCGTGACCTTATGCAGATGCTGCATCGAGCAATGTTGCTAGTTCGAAACAGGGAGGCGCGAGCGAGAAAAAAGTTCAGCATGCGCACGCTTCTTGTAATGAGAGGCTGAAATGGGGGACCTAGAAGCGTGAGCAAATGGCAGATTCATCAAGCAACGCTGTCTAGTTCAGAACAGGGTAGCGCTAGAGAATAAAAAATTCCATCATACCGATGATTCTTCTAATGTGAGGCTGACATAAGGGACCCACCAGCCTGAATAAACAGCTGATGCAGCGAGCAATGCTATCAAGTTTGGAACATGAAGGCGCGAGAGAGGGTAAAAAATCCATCATACACACGTTTCTTCTAATGAGAGGATGACATGTGGGGCCTAGCAACGTGATTAAACGGTAGATGCATATAACAACTCTATCAAGTTCGGAATAGGGTATGTAGCACGAGCAAAGGAAAAAATCATCATACACACATTTCCTCTAATGGGAGGATGACATGTGGGTCCTAGCTGCCTGATTAAACGGTAGATGCATCGAGTAACACTATCAACTTCGGAAAAGGGTACTGCGAGCGAAGGAAAAAAAATTCCATCATACACAAGATTCTTCTAATGAGAGATTGACATGTGGGACCCAGCAGCCTAACTAAATGGCAGACACCTCGAGCAACATTATCGAGTTCAAAGCAGGGAGGCGCGACCGAAAAGTATGGTCCGCTAGAGACACTGACGTCTGGGACCCACATGCCTCAAAAGTCTTCGGTGAGTCAACATTGCACGAAGAAACGAAAATCTTGCTTCTGTCACACGCCAGCCGAGCTTCCTCCATGTTTTTAGCGGTTTCATGGTAGTAGAGGGCCACGAAACTGGAAAAAAAAGTTTTTCATCGGCCACGGCCGAGTCGAGAAATTTGTCGCGGAAGACCCAGCTTCTACGACGACCCTCAGGCCAAGTTGTTGCGAAAGGAAACTTTTCTTGTAGTGAGTATCCAACTCCCCTCCCTTTTGGTGTTTGTGATGGAGAGAGAGAGAGGAGGATTCCTACTGGGACTAAAAGTCCCACTTCTACTCTCGCTTGGGTTACCTTCAACCTATATAAGGAGGGGCAGGGCAAGGCCAAGGACACAACTTTGAGAGCCCTTGTGAAGGGGTTCCGTGGTAGAAAACAAAAAATACTATGTTGGAACACACCTAGCAAAGATCTATCTAGGAAGTAATTTCAGTAACATAGGGAGACATTGGTAACATTGAAGGAGATCCGCAGCAGAAACATTCCTACGTTGGAACCTAAAAACTGCCTAGGATCTATCTATGTAGTAATGCGGTAACGGTCAATGCATAGAGAAAACGTACCATTGTAGACCGTACGCGGGTTCCGAGGGGAACATGGTTGATGTATTCGTACTCATAGCCAACCTCAAGGTCACGAAGCTCCTCGTAGGTCACCCCTTGCTCCTTCTTCATCGTGCAGCAGCTCCGGCTCACGACATTCAAGCGCCCCAAGTGTTGCGCCTCGTGTCTTCGTACACATCCGGTGCACGATGAGACCTCCGGCTCCTCGATCCTACCAGGAGTGCGGAAGTTGATATCCGGCTAGGAATCCCTTCATTGCAACGGTGTACTGCAGGTGTGCCTCGTTCACACAACCCAAACTTGGGGCCATGGTCACAAGGGCTAGAGAGAGAGGAAAGGAGAAAGTCAACCAAAGGACTTCTCCGAATATTGGTTTGTTGGTGTGTTTTAATCCCACCCATGGGCACCCCTTTATATAGGCGGATGGGGGCGTTCCCTCTCCATTAGGTGCCCCATGTAGGACTAAAAGAAATCAGGAAATAATGGAAAAAGGGGGCTTAGTCGGATGGGCTTACTGGGCACACCCGGGTGGGCCGACCCAAGGTGGCCCAGCAGCCACAGTGAAGCAACAGCAGTAGTTGGCAGCAGCAGGTGAGCCAGTGCCAGCTGGGTGGGCCTTTGGCGTGGCCCACCCAGCGCCCCCGAGCTTCCCATGGCGGCCTGGTCCCGCCTGGCACCCGGCTGGGCCCCGCCCGCTCAGCTGCCCGGGTGGGCTGGCAGTGGCCACGGCCTGCCTGGCGTCCTGGCTCCCCCGCGCGCCCGTGTGGGCCGGGGTCGATCTGGCCGGGCCGGGGCCGTCTGGCTGATGTCCTCCCCTGCTCGTCCTAAGTGGGTCGCCTGGCCCACAACGGCAGCAGCTGCCCCTTTTTCTTTTTCTTTTTCTTTTTCTGCAGCTTTATTTCTAGGCATTTTCCCTCCGGGATTTGGCCTAATATAAAAGTTTCCTTTTATAAATCTTAATTTAAATATTATTTAGAATATATTAATTCATAATTAACATATACTAAATGTATATTCAAAATCCCATTTACCGGAAAACACTTTTTCGGTCTTTTCCTTTATTCTTTCTCCGAACAACTTCGGATCTCTCCGCGGAACGATTCCGGCTTTCTCTTTCTCTACTGTGATTTCGTCTTACGAATGATCGCTCTCATCGTACCCTTAAGTGTATCCTCTCATGGCTCAGGAATGCTCTAGACATGATCTGTATCAATGATCAACAGAGGGACTAGGGATATCCATGTGACCCCTATGCATTCCTGATGACAATGTCGTTTGGACCGCTAAATGTAGCATCCAATTCCTTTTGTTTCTTGATACGACTTGTCCGAGATCCGATCATTGGTATCACATACCTTGTTCAATCTCGTTCACAACTAGTTCTATTTTCTTGTTACCGTGATATTATATCCCCGTGACCGAGTCACATGTTGCAACATTTATGGATGTAATCTCACCAAACCGTCCATATGTATCTTTACCCGTCATGTGGGTGAACAAATCTCGGTCTTGCAGTCACATGTCATCAACTCTTCCTTCGGAATACCGAATGTACACCTTTATGGCCACCGTATTACCAGATGACGGTTGATGCAGTCAAAGCAGCCTTGGGAAACAGTGAGTAATATGAGCTCACGGTCTAAGGAAAAGGAGTCTAGGTATAGCTGTTGCAACAATGAACTATATGACTTGATCGTGTTGCAATCCTTCGAGGAATGTCCATCACATCATTCTCCAATGATATGACCCTGTTGTTAATTGGCATAAATGCCCATGATCTTGAAACCCAGATCATCCTCATGACCAACGAACTAATATGAATAGAGGATACTAGGGACTTGGTTGTTTCATACCACACCTGTACCAATGTTTCTACTTGGCACAGTTATAGCACAATATGAAACTATTATAAACTAATTGAGATATGACAATAAAAACCTATTTATTATTTGCCTCTAGGGCATATCTCCTTCAAACATACCCTTGTAGACCGTAAGCGTATAACCCTCATGCAGGAACATGGATGATGTAGTCATACTCGTCCGACCTCAAGGTCGTGAAGATCCTCGCAAGTTACCCCTTGTACATGTACTCGTACGACGGTATGTGCCACAAGTGGTAGCACCCCCGGTATCACACACGTGAAGTGCAAGACGATGACTCCCAGTTTCTGATCCCTTCTGATATTGCGGAAGTAGATCTCCTGGCTGGAATCACTGCAGCACAACAGCGTGCCGCAACTTTGTTCTCTCTTGCGTGTACAGTCCTTCCAGGGACCGTGCCTCCGCAAAGGCAACAAGAGAGAGAGATTATCCTCTAAGGAAAATTTCCTTAGAGAATTGTTGGTGTGTTTATTCCCACCCATGGGAACCCCTTTATATAGGTGGAGAGGGTGTACCCTCCCCAAAGGGTTTCCCACGTGGGACTAAATAAAAGGCAAAGGAAAAGGGGAGAGGGGCAGCCGACTAGGCTAGATGAGGAAGACGGGTGGGCTAACCTACGCGCTAGCCTAGCAGCCTGCAGTGGCGAGGCGGTTGCCGGGTGGGCCGCCACCCGCGCCAGCCTAGCTCGCATAGCAGAAGCAATAGCGGCAACCAGTGGCGGATGGGTAGGCCTTGGCCGTGGCCCACCTCCAAGCCCGCCTGCTCTCGCGAGGCCGCATGGGCCGACCTGCCTGCCCGCCTGCCCACTATCGCCCACCTGCACGCCCGCTCGCTTGCTGGCGCCCATGTGGGCCAGCCAGCATGGCCCAGTAGCGGCGGCCGGCAGCTGCGTGCTATCCAAATGGGGTGTCCACCCTCTTGGGTTGATTCCCTCCGGGGATTCGGACCAATAGTGCAAGTTGCCCCACAACTATTAATTTAAAATATTTATTTAATATATATTTATTCACAATTAACATATATAAATGCAAATTCTAAATTTCTTTTTATCTGAAACACCTTTCGGTCTATTCCTTCTTCTTCCGAATAACTTCAGATCCTTGATGGCCCAAAATATATCGAGCTCGTTGGGGAACCCCAAGAGGACGGTATGATGAGCACAGCAACAAGTTTTCTGTCAGTTATGAAACCAAGGTTATCGAACTAGTAGGAACAAGAAAACACCACCAAGGTGTTGTTTCCAACTTGGAATCCTGCACAACACAACCACAAAACTTTGCCCCCAACTTACAGCGAGGTTGTCAATCTCACCGGTTTTGCTAAAAACAAAGGATTAAACGTATTGTGTGGAAGAAAGTAAAAGCTTGCAGAAAGTAAACAGAAAACAATAAACAGTTGTAGATTGATGGTAAAAGAAAGGACCGGGGTCCATAGTTCACTAGTGGAGGTTCTCCTTAAGATAGATGACATGTTGGGTGAACAAATTACAGTGGGGCAATTGACAAACATCAAGAAAGCATACATGCATATACTAATCATCTTGACTCCTATGAGATTTGATTGGGCATTACAACATTATACATAGACCGTAATCCAACTGCATCTATGACTAATAATCCACCTTCAGGTTATCAATCTGAACCCCCTCCAGTATTAAGTTGCAAGCAACAGATAATTGCATTACGCATTGCGTGTAAAGTAAACAATACGATTGTTCTATGAACAAAGGATTGTTGTTTTCTCCCTAGTAGAAACAGCACATCTAGTACCTTAGAGATTTCTGTCACTTCCCCAGATTACTAGAGGCATGAACCCACTATCGAGCATAAATACTCCCTCTTGGAGTTGCTAGAATCTACTCGGCCAAGATATCTACTAACAACGGAGAGCATGCAAGATCACAATAACAAAGACATGATAGAATCAATAATCAATCTAAAATAGCATCTCAATATCCATCGGATCCCTGCAAACACAACATGTATGATTACAAATAGATGATCTTGATCATGAACGGAGCTCACAAGATCTAGACATGGTAGCACAAAGGAGAAGAACCAACCATCTAGCTACTACATGGACCCGTAGTCCAAGGATGAACTACTCACGCATCACACCAGAGGCTTGCATGGTGATCAAGAAGGCCTCCAAGGTGAATTCTCCCCTCCGACAGGGTGTCAGGAAGAGCTTCAGATCCCTCCCGATCTAGGCGGTGACGGTGGCTACAGACTCTTTCGTGGAATTTTGATCGGATACTTAGGGTTTCTGTATTGGAGGCATCTTATAGGCGAAAGGGGGGAGAGGGGGTTCCCTAGGCGGCCACACCACCCCCTAGCGTGGGCTAGGCCTGGCCGCGTGGCCAGGTGGTGTCGCGGTCCTCTGGCCCCTCTCCGTCTCGTATTCTGGCTCCGTGTCCCCCTCGGTGAAAAACTGACTTTGGCTTTTGTCCCGTCCAATTCCGATAATATTCATTTTCTAAATTTCCTGGAACCAAAAACAGCAGAAAACAGGCAACTGGCACTATGGCATCTTGTTAATAGGTTAGTCCAAGAAAGTGTATAAAAATACTCCAAAGTGTGGACAAAACATAAGAAAGTAGATAATAACAAAGCATGGAACATCAAAAATTATAGATACGTTTGCAACATATCAACATCCCCAAGCTTAATTCCTGCTCGTGCTCGAGTAGGTAAGTGATAAAAAGAAAGAATAACTTTTTAGGTGACATGCACCATCATAAACTTGATCAAAGTATTTGTAAAACATTGATAGCTGGGATCATAGTACTTCAACATAGCATGAAAGATAAAGTTCTAACAACAAGACATAGCAACTATGTTGTAACATGAAAAGGCACAAACAAAAGATTCATGAATAACAATGCTTTGCAAGACGTTTGTTTGTTTTACATAAAGAAAACATAGCATAGTGGCATTCAGCTTGTCCCTAATAGAGTAGCAAACATGAATGCATAGGACACCTTCGAAGTTTATAAGGGTGAGTAGATACAAATAGTTTAAGAACAAGTAATATCAAAATTATGCATCAATCAACAAGTCTTGGGACAATGCACATAGAACTAAGAATGGCCACTATGCTCTCAAAATAGGTGCATAAAGATAGAAGGTGGAGACTCAACATAAAAGTAAAAGAAAGGCGTTCATAGAAGGAAGTAGGGATTCAAGTTTCATAAAGAGCTTCCAAAAATTATGGTACTTATTATCTTTCAGCTCTCATTGCCCCTATCATAAGCATCTTGAAGTGATTAAGGTGAAAGTGAACAAACTATGGAGTATATGCTTGATAAAGTATAAGTTGGAAATCTCATGTCCCTTGAATACGAGGACCGCTCCTCATGCTACTCAAGTTTAGTTACCGGTAAGTTCTTGTCATAGTAAGTACATGTGTATCATAGAGAACCGCCAACGGGGTACCCCTTGCCCGATGATACGGAAGAATCCCCATATCAAAATGACAAGGCAAGCAGACAACGAGCATCTCAGCAATCTTCTTATTTACCATGGGAAAATGGTGCTTTTTTCTCTCTTTCCTGTTTTCTCATCTTTTTTTTCTTTTTCTCTTTTTATCAATCTCTATCTCTTTTATATAAGAAGAATGCTTCATAGATTGCTCATTATGGTTACGCTGCAGGTTTCCACCATGATTAGGCATGGATTAGACCGACGGCCCAGGCGTTTTTCTAACACACATACATAACTACATGGACTTACAAGCTCCCCTTTCATTTCACACCGACGAGATCCATAGACAAAAGAGCATGATATCAACTAGGTACAATGTACAAGTGCAATGTTGAAAGTGTTCCCCATGACACAATGGTTCTGCTAATCCCCAACATATAAGTGCAACATATACAACATAGACGACACAATGGTTCAAGTTTATTAGGGCAAGAAAAGTAAAGTGTGCCATCAAGTTCGTGAGAGCTTTAATCACTAGTTTTATCATAACAAGTTTAATTGGGAAGGTAGATAAAAACATGAATATACTTGGAATAGCAAATGCTAATAGGTAGGTATGGTGGACTCTTTGGAATAACTTGGTTTTATTTGGAGTTGGATGCATGAGTGGAACTCATACTTGGTTATGGAGGCTAGCAAAAGACTGGGAGCAACCAACTAAGAGAGCAATAATGGCCATAATCATGCAAAGCGACAAAACATTATTAATTAAAGCATAAAGTGATATTACTGTTGGGTCCGCAGCATAGAAAACAAAAAAATTCCTACGATGAGAACTACACGCCAAGATCTATCTACTAGGTACAAAGCAACGGGTGGACATTCATCCATCGAGAACTTACCCTCGAAGACAACGAGTTTTGTTAACAAGTAGGAACTCGTGGTTGATGTAGTCGTACACTTGCCGGTCTCAAGATCGTGAGGAAGTCCGAGCAGGTCTGGCTCCAGCACGTCCTTCAGATCCAGCTCCAGCACCACCAAGTCCAGCACCACAAAGCAGCGGTGCATCCGTGATCGCACACACGTCCGGTACCCCGACAACCTCCGTCCCTCGCTCCAGCAAAGCAGCGGAAGCAGCAACTCCTTTCTAGATAAAGCCACCGGGAACATGTATCTCGTTAATCCGAGACCATGGGGAAATAATACTAGAGGGGGAGAAAGATCCTTCACGAGGAGGTGTAAGGAAGAAGGGGTGTGAGGGGGGCCTTTTATAGGAGGAGGGGAGGGTACCCCTCCCCATGGCCGGCACCTCAAGGGGTGACCCTTCACCTCCTCATTCATGTGGTGGTAACTCCCTCCACATAAATTTGCCCCTTCACATTCTCTTTTAAAGTCTCCACTTTAAATGCATTAAATTTCTCCAAATTTAATGCTCTCTCATTTAATAAAACTCTTTTATTATTTTTATTCAGAATTTTTTAATTACTTTAATTAACAAACATTCACATAAAAACCCCTGCAACATTTCAATATTACATGCAGAACCAATTTTAGCAATTTCACCCGAAACAGTTTCAGTGTCTATTGAAATAATTCTAGCGCTTTCTTAAATCTTTATCTGAAACATATTTGCTCCAAATGGTGTCGATATCCCCTAAGTGTGTCACCCTATGGTTCATGAATAATGCATACATGATCAAGACCCCTCTTAGATCAATAATCAGAAGCGGGACCTGGAGATCCATACTGACTCCTACACATTGAACGATGACTTCTGTGATCGTGAGAACCTTTAACGCTAGTAACTAAATCCCTTTGTCTCGCGATATATTACATGTCCGAGATTCGATCATCGGTATCTCCATACCTAGTTTGATCTCGTTGCCGACATGCACACTTTTCTCGTTCCTGTGATATAACATTCTAGTGATCACATCACTTGCTTGCAAGCTATCTTAATGTGATATCACCGAGAGGGCCCAGAGTATATCTATCCGTCATCGGGATGGACAAATCCCACTCTTGATCCATGAGCCTCAACATAACACCTTTGTAGCACTGAACCCACCTTTATAGTCACCCTGTTACGGTGTGACGTTTGATGTTATCAAGATACTCTTCCGGTGTCAGCAATTAACATGGTCTCATGGTCTAAGGACTAAGATTACTTCGTATGATGTTATAGAAATATAAACATAATGACTTTGATCGTAATGCTATACTTTGGATGAATGTTCATCACATCATTCAACTAATGTTGTGACCTCGTTATTAACAACATCAAATGTCCATGATCAGGAAACCTTGATCATCTTGTTAATCAACGAGCTAGTTTATATGAGAGGCATAACTAGGAACCCTTTTTGTTTATTAAACACACATGTATTGACGTTTCCGATCAATACAATTATAGCATGCAAAATAAATATTTATCATAAACATGGAATAACATAATAACCACTTTATTATTGCCTCTCGGGCATATTCCCTTCAGTCTCCCACTTGCACTAGAGTCAATAATCTAGTTTGAAAAACTTTGCGTATTGAACACCTATGGCTTTCTGGTGTTGCATATACGCGATTGCTAGTGGTTAACATAATCTTCGGATCTGACAGTTTCAGGTCCGTGTGTATTTGCATGTCGTTGTGTCTCTACACATCACTCATTCTCAAATGAGATGGCATTATAAATTTGGTCCTTTGGTGAGACCTTTAGTTCGTTCGGCTTAAAATATGTTGATATTATTGTCACACAATATATCTTCATAGTATTAGCCCACTTTGAACCACACCTAGTTTGATAACAAACTACTTAACACAAATGCCCTCCTTTGCTGCTACTATAGCAGTTATATACTTACCCTTTTGTTGTAGTATCCGTCACAATGTCTCAACTTTGGAACTCATCCAAATCCATCATGGAACATCCTTTCCATTACATTGTGCCACCCATAGTCTAAATTGAGATAAATTTAATTTGTATCTTGTGACAAAAATAGTATCAATGTAACACTTTACAATGAACTACCTTTAACTATTTGTCACTTATACATGATATATTCTTAGTTCTTCTAAAACTCATAAGAATATCTTTACTATCGTCCAATCATCATCTTATGAATCATTCTGGTATGTGCTCATAACATTTAGAGCATAGGACATTTTGGATATATACATATCATGGTATAATCGATCAAAATCTTCATGTGATTTTACTCACCAAGTGTTGAAACACTTGAATCTTGATACAATTCTTTCCATGCAGCAAGAACCTTTATTGTTGTTTCCATATTGAACCCTTTCAATATCTCATATATGTATGTCTGGCATAACCATATTAGCGCCTCAATCTATCCATATAGATATTGATGCCTAATATTCCGGTTTTCCCAAGTCTTTCATCGAAATCTTATTTTAATGAAATTCTTAACTTGTGTCAATACAAGATACATCATTTCCAATCAACAATATGTCCTCTACATAATGTATTAGAAATATGTCTCAGCGCTCCCACTTAATTTCTTGCAAATGCAAGCATCTTCATCATTTCCGATGAATTTAAACTCTTTTAACAGTTTCATCATGGTGAAGATTCCAACTCCGCTATGCTTACTTCAACTCTTGAAGTTTGCATGCCCTTTTAGCACCCTTTGAATTAACAGAACCCTTCGGACCGTGTCTTGTACACGTCCTAGGTAACCATTCTATTAGAAGAACATTGTTTTGTTTGTTCAACTACCATACATCAAATTATATGTAGTGGTTGCTACATTTAATCCGTCAAGACTAAATATCGCTATGAAAGATCAAATCTTGTCATAGTCAACTCCTTGAACATTGTCGTAAACTTCTTTCCGACATCTCGACTATTTCATAGATCTTAAACATCCATGTCTTATTTCTTTATAGATACGAACATGACTGATAGGCTTCACGCCTTTCCGGAGGGTCTTCCAAGTTCAGAAACTTGATTTCTCGTGTATGGATACTATCACGGATTCTATGACTTCTAGTCATTTTATGGAGTCAGGGCCCATCATCGCTTCTTTGCATGTAGTCGGTTCATCATTTTCAAAACAATAACGACTTGCTTATTAAATCACACTATTTGATTCTTACCGACCCACACGGTTCAATAGGAACTCTAATCTCTGAGATCACACCCTTTATAATCAAATGAGCCATGAGCATTGTGTCTGCCACCCGGACACTTTCTGGCGCTGGGCTACTTAGCACATATAGCTAAGGTTCAACAACCTTATCAAAGTTCTATTGTCCTCCCACTTAACTTTTCGCGAAAAATTCCTTCTCAAGAAACTTGACGTTCCAAGTAACAAACTCTTTTGTCCTCGGTGTTATGGAGAAATTCCCAACAAATTCTTTGGGATAACCTACAAAGACGTGCTTATCCAGCTTTGGTTGTAAACATTTTACTTATGCATAGCATACCAAAATTTAAGAAAAGACAATTCGGGTTTTATCCCAAACCATAACTTATATGGTGTCATTTCAATGGATCACGATGGTGCTCTTTTCAGTGTAAAAGTGGTAGTCTCTAAAGCTTTAATCCTTAAAACATAATGGCAGTTTTATAAATGACACCCTTGATCTTACCATGTCAAACATGGTTTGATTTCATCTCTCGAATATGCCATACTCCTATGGTTTATCGGGAAACACAAATCATGGAACAATTTCTCAAATCTTAGGTGTTTTTGCTAAACATGTAACTCAAATATCTTCCTTTATGATCGAACCATAAAATCTTTATTTTCTTGTTACAATGATTTTCCACTTCATCTTGAAAGTCTTTGAACAATTTTCAAATGTTTCATACTTCTTCCTTATTAAGTAAATATATAGATATATTCACTTTAAATTTCTGGAGAAAGCATATGAAGCAAAAGGATCCATCGCATATGGCTACACATAATGGACTATATACATCAACATGTACAATTTCCAATAAGCTAGTCATTTGTTCCTCTTTGGCCTATGAACGGAGTTTCAATTATCTCGAGGAAAGTTTCACAAGCGTCAATTGATCAAAATCAAACGACTCCAAAAATCCATCAACATGGAGTTTCTTCATGTTTTCTTTCTAATATAATTTAAACAGCGATGTCACTTCATAAGTGATCTTTCAATCATTTGTCTTGCGACATTTTAGCAATAGTGTTTATGGATGTGATTTCTCCCACTAGACTTGTAAAAGTTCATCCATCCTTTATGGAATACGGTAATTATTTGAACAACCATTGTTCTCGTAATACCGGAACAAAATAACAATTGTTAAAACAAATCTTGAAGGCTAGGTTTGATGACAACGAAAAACACAATAACACTTTATTTGTTTTCGATGAACATCATCACTTATTCTCTTGCCAGTTTCTTAGGCCATTGTAGTTCATGAATTGCGTTGTCCTGTATGACACTTCATACCAACCAATTCGGTATCCAATACCGGTATCCAATACCTAAGAACCACATTGTTTAACAAGCAAGGAATACAACCATAACATGTATATCCTCTATATACCTAAGTCGGACATCTCCAACCTTTTCTTTTCTGCCAAATATTTTATAGATTCTCTTTCAACAATTCCTTTTCTTTTGAAAGAATCTATCAACATCAATAGTGGTGTCATTCACATGAGACATAGTATAAAGCGTATATAGTCAAATACTAATACCTTTGGACTTGCACTTTGAAGTGAATCACCATCATCAAATGTTTGGTGTTCTTTCAAAAATCCATTCTTTAGTAATCTTTTAGTGTAGTAAACATTTTACTTACATCTTCTATTCACCCTTATCATGACAACTTTCATGATCAAGCTACTATAGCCTATAAGGAAGAATCGCGAGTATAATGTTAGTTCCCAAAACCTTTTTGGGAGATTCGGATGCTTAGCATCTCCATCCTTCACAAATTCTCATACAATATGAGAACATGTATTTTGCTAAATTATACTCTATCATAATGCAATCAAAAACATTGTTTCAGATATCACAATATCTTTCACACATGATGGTTTCTGAAACAATTTCCAGCTCCTAGATAACCTCGATATTAAAACAACTTTTGAATATCAAGAATCATGGAGGCAAAACATGATACTTTAAATACTAACATTGGAATTCTTACTCTTGATTTAATACTACTTATTAAACTTCATGGAGTAAATAGAGTTTGCTGAAAGTTTGTAATAGGACTTATAAACTTTAAATTGACATTCAAAAACAATACGATACCAGTTTGTAAAGTAAATATCCAGAATTCTATAGTTCTATTATCTCAATTAAAACTAAGCATAAGGTAGTGAACAGACGCCAATGACTACAACAAATTATGCAAATTCACTTCGATTTAGTTTATGACAAATTTAGTTCGTCTAATCCAAATTAGAAATGAACTCCCACTCAAAAATGACATCCCTCGTGCCTTTTTGGTGATTACATGAACCAAATCCACTACACCAAGTCCGATCATCACGTGAGTTGATGTAGCTTCAAAGGTGAGCATCAATATGGGCATCATATCAACTATATGACTCATGCTTAACCTTTCGGTCCGTGTTCCGAGGCCATGCCTGTACATGCTAGGCTCGCCAAGTAAGAACCTTAGTACTCGCATGTGTAAAACTGTCTTACACCCGTTTGTATGAAAGCGTAGAGTCGAGTACACTCGATCATCACGTGATGTCTCGAAAAACGATCCATAAAACGGTGCATACTCAAGGAAGAACACATTTTCATCTTGATATATAAATGAGGGATCATCTTACAATGCTACAGAAAGCGCCAAACTAGTAGTATAAGATGCTAACATCTAATGTGTAAAGTGAGATGATATGGTCCATGCATTTGATCTCTATCAATTGCATCGTGGTATGATCTCTATCATTCCTTTGTGTGTAAGGCCAAGGTCTATGGAACTTACACGTTAAATGTGTTGTAAGAGTATCTATCATACATCTACTTACAACAATACCATATCAATACACTAGCCTAGCAACGATCTAAACTAGACGCCTCTAATTTATCAATTGCAAGTTTTATGTGGCTTAGGGCTTTCGGAGATAGAACCGTTCTTACCTACGAACATGAACCACAACGAGGATAACCAAGTTATTAGCAACTCGTTGTAAATCAGATATTGACTATAGTAGGAGAGACAGACACCCACCAGCCACTTATGTAAAACTAGTTGCATGTCAGTCGTGGAACCGGTCTCATGTACGATGACTTTTAAGGTTGCTCTGGGCCGCTTCATCCCACTATGCCACCAATATCCAAAATACATAGAAGATGCAATAACATGATCATCATAGCCCACATATAAACATATGTGTACTACCCGTGCAAAGCACCTACGCATAGATCAGGCTCTGATACCACTGTTGGGTCCGCAGCATAGAAAACAAAAAAATTCCTACGATGAGAACTACACGCCAAGATCTATCTACTAGGTACAAAGCAACGGGTGGACATACATCCGTCCAGAACTTACCCTCAAAGACAACGAGTTTTGTTAACGAGTAGGAACTCGTAGTTTGTGTAGTCGTACACTTGTCGATCTCAAGATCGTGAGGAAGTCCGAGCAGGTCCGGCTCTAGCACGTCCTTCAGATCCAGCTCCAGCACCACCAAGTCTAGCACCGCAACAGTGGTGCATCCGTGATCGCACACACGTCCGGTACCCCGACAACCTCCGTCCCTTGCTCCAGCAAAGCAGCGGAAGCAGCAACTCCTTTCTAGATAAAGCCATCGGGAACATGTATCTCGTTAATCCGAGACCATGGAGAAATAATACTAGAGGGGGAGAGAGATCCTTCACGAGGAGGTGTAAGGAAGAAGGGGTGTGAGGGGGGCCTTTTATAGGAGGAGGGGAGGGTACCCCTCCCCATGGCCGGCGCCTCAAGGGGTGACCCTTCACCTCCTCATTCATGTGGTGGTAACTCCCTCCACATAAATTTGCCCCTTCACATTCTCTTTTAAAGTCTCCACTTTAAATGCATTAAATTTCTCCAAATTTAATGCTCTCTCATTTAATAAAACTCTTTTATTATTTTTATTCAGAATTTTTTAATTACTTTAATTAACAAACATTCACATAAAAACCCCTGCAACATTTCAATATTACATGCAGAACCAATTTTAGCAATTTCACCCGAAACAGTTTCAGTGTCTATTGAAATAATTCTAGCGCTTTCTTAAATCTTTATCTGAAACATATTTGATCCAAATGGTGTCGATATCCCCTAAGTGTGTCACCCTACGGTTCACGAATAATGCATACATGATCAAGACCCCTCTTAGATCAATAATCAGAAGCGGGACCTGGAGATCCATACTGACTCCTACACATTGAACGATGACTTCTGTGATCGTGAGAACCTTTAACGCTAGTAACTAAATCCCTTTGTCTCGCGATATATTACATGTCCGAGATTCGATCATCGGTATCTCCATACCTAGTTTGATCTCGTTGCCGACATGCACACTTTTCTCGTTCCTGTGATATAACATTCTAGTGATCACATCACTTGCTTGCAAGCTATCTTAATGTGATATCACCGAGAGGGCCCAGAGTATATCTATCCGTCATCGGGATGGACAAATCCCACTCTTGATCCATGAGCCTCAACATAACACCTTTGTAGCACTGAACCCACCTTTATAGTCACCCTGTTACGGTGTGACGTTTGATGTTATCAAGATACTCTTCCGGTGTCAGCAATTAACATGGTCTCATGGTCTAAGGACTAAGATTACTTCGTATGATGTTATAGAAATATAAACATAATGATTTTGATCGTAATGCTATACTTTGGATGAATGTTCATCACATCATTCAACTAATGTTGTGACCTCGTTATTAACAACATCAAATGTCCATGATCAGGAAACCTTGATCATCTTGTTAATCAACGAGCTAGTTTATATGAGAGGCATAACTAGGAACCCTTTTTGTTTATTAAACACACATGTATTGACGTTTCCGATCAATACAATTATAGCATGCAAAATAAATATTTATCATAAACATGGAATAACATAATAACCACTTTATTATTGCCTCTCGGGCATATTCCCTTCAGTCTCCCACTTGCACTAGAGTCAATAATCTAGTTTGAAAAACTTTGCGTATTGAACACCTATGGCTTTCTGGTGTTGCATATACGCGATTGCTAGTGGTTAACATAATCTTAGGATCTGACAGTTTCAGGTCCGTGTGTATTTGCATGTCGTTGTGTCTCTACACATCACTCATTCTCAAATGAGATGGCATTATAAATTTGGTCCTTTGGTGAGACCTTTAGTTCGTTTGGCTTAAAATATGTTGATATTATTGTCACACAATATATCTTCATAGTATTAGCCCACTTTGAACCACACCTAGTTTGATAACAAACTACTTAACACAAATGCCCTCCTTTGCTGCTACTATAGCAGTTATATACTTACCCTTTTGTTGTAGTATCCGTCACAATGTCTCAACTTTGGAACTCATCCAAATCCATCATGGAACATCCTTTCCATTACATTGTGCCACCCATAGTCTAAATTGAGATAAATTTAATTTGTATCTTGTGACAAAAATAGTATCAATGTAACACTTTACAATGAACTACCTTTAACTATTTGTCACTTATACATGATATATTCTTAGTTCTTCTAAAACTCATAAGAATATCTTTACTATCGTCCAATCATCATCTTATGAATCATTCTGGTATGTGCTCATAACATTTAGAGCATAGGACATTTTGGATATATACATATCATGGTATAATCGATCAAAATCTTCATGTGATTTTACTCACCAAGTGTTGAAACACTTGAATCTTGATACAATTCTTTCCATGCAGCAAGAACCTTTCTTGTTGTTTCCATATTGAACCCTTTCAATATCTCATATATGTATGTCTGGCATAACCATATTAGCGCCTCAATCTATCCATATAGATATTGATGCCTAATATTCCGGTTTTCCCAAGTCTTTCATCGAAATCTTATTTTAATGAAATTCTTAACTTGTGTCAATACAAGATACATCATTTCCAATCAACAATATGTCCTCTACATAATGTATTAGAAATATGTCTCAGCGCTCCCACTTAATTTCTTGCAAATGCAAGCATCTTCATCATTTCCGATGAATTTAAACTCTTTTAACAGTTTCATCATGGTGAAGATTCCAACTCCGCTATGCTTACTTCAACTCTTGAAGTTTGCATGCCCTTTTAGCACCCTTTGAATTAACAGAACCCTTCGGACCGTGTCTTGTACACGTCCTAGGTAACCATTCTATTAGAAGAACATTGTTTTGTTTGTTCAACTACCATACATCAAATTATATGTAGTGGTTGCTACATTTAATCCGTCAAGACTAAATATCGCTATGAAAGATCAAATCTTGTCATAGTCAACTCCTTGAACATTGTCGTAAACTTCTTTCCGACATGTCGACTATTTCATAGATCTTAAACATCCATGTCTTATTTCTTTATAGATCCAAACATGACTGATAGGCTTCACGCCTTTCCGGAGGGTCTTCCAAGTTCAGAAACTTGATTTCTCGTGTATGGATACTATCACGGATTCTATGACTTCTAGTCATTTTATGGAGTCAGGGCCCATCATCGCTTCTTTGCATGTAGTCGGTTCATCATTTTCAAAACAATAACGACTTGCTTATTAAATCACACTATTTGATTCTTAACCCACACGGTTCAATAGGAACTCTAATCTCCAAGATCACACCCTTTGTAATCACATGAGCCATAAGCATTGTGGCCGCCACCAGGACACTTTCTGGCGCTGCGCTACTTAGCACATATAGCTAAGGTTCAACAACCTTATCAAAGTTCTATTTTTCTCCCACTTAACTTTCCGCGAAAAATTCCTTCTCAAGAAACTTGACGTTCCAAGTAACAAACTCTTTTGTCCTCGGTGTTATGGTGAAATTCCCAACAAATTCTTTGGGATAACCTATAAAGACATGCTTATCCAGCTTTGGTTGTAAACATTTTACTTATGCATAACATACCAAAATTTAAGAAAAGACAATTCGGGTTTTATCCCAAACCATAACTTATATGGTGTCATTTCAACGGATCATGATGGTGCTCTTTTAAGTGTAAAAACGGTAGTCTCTAAAGCTTTAATCCTTAAAACATAATGGCAGTTTTATAAATGACACCCTTGATCTTACGATGTCAAACATGGTTTGATTTCTCTCTCGAATATGGCATACTCCTATGGTTTATCGGGAAACACAAATCATGGAACAATTTCTCAAATCTTAGGTGTTTTTTCTAAACATGTAACTCAAATATCTTCCTTTATGATCGAATCATAAACTCTTTATTTTCTTGTTACAATGATTTTCCACTTCATCTTGAAAGTCTTTGAACAATTTTCAAATGTTTCATACTTCTTCCTTATTAAGTAAATATATAGATATATTCACTTTAAATTTCTGGAGAAAGCATATGAAGCAAAAGGATCCATCGCATATGGCTACACATAATGGACTATATACATCAACATGTACAATTTCCAATAAGCTAGTCATCTATTCCTCTTTGGCCTATGAACGGAGTATCAATTATCTCAAGGAAAGTTTCACAAGCGTCAATTGATCAAAATCAAACGACTCCAAAAATCCATCAACATGGAGTTTCTTCAAATAAACTAAGCAAAACAAATAAAACAAAGTAAAGAGATTGGTTATGAGGGACTCCCCTTGTGAAGATGTCCTTGACTCCCCGGCAACGGCGCCATAAAAAGTGCTTGATGGCCCAAAATATATCGAGATCGTTGGGGAACCCAAAGAGGAAGGTATGATGCGCATAGTAGCAAGTTTTCCCTCAGTTATGAAACCAAGGTTATCGAACCAGTAGGAGCAAGGAAACACCTCCAAGGTGTTGTTTCCAACTTGGAATCCTACACAACACAACCATAGAACTTTGCCCCCAACTTACAGTGAGGTTGTCAATCTCACCGGTTTTGTTGAAAACAAAGGATTAAACGTATTGTGTGGAAGAAAGTAAAAGCTTACAGAAAGTAAACAGAAAACAGTAAACAATTGTAGATTGATGGTAAAAAAAGGACCAGGGTCCATAGTTCACTAGTGGTGGTTCTCCTTAAGATAGATGACATGTTGGGTGAACAAATTACAGCAGGGAAATTGACAAACATCGAGAAAGCATACATGCATATACTAATCATATTTACTCCTATGAGATTTGATTGGGCATTACAACATTATACATAGACCATAATCCAACTACATCTATGACTAATAATCCACCTTCAGGTTATCAATCTGAACCCCCTCCAGTATTAAGTTGCAAGCAACAGATAATTGCATTACGCATTGCATGTAAAGTAAACAATACGATTGTTCTATGAACAAAGGATTGCTATTTTCTCCCTAGTAGCAACAGCACATCTAGTACCTTAAAGATTTCTGTCACTTCCCCAGATTACTAGAGGCATGAACCCACTATCGAGCATAAATACTCCCTCTTGGAGTTGCTAGAATCTACTCGGCCAAGATATCTACTAACAACGGAGAGCATGCAAGATCACAAATAACAAAGACATGATAGAATCAATAATCAATCTGAAATAGCATCTCAATATCCATCGGATCCCCGCAAACACAACATGTATGATTACAAATAGATGATCTTGGTCATGAACGGAGCTCACAAGACCTAGACATGGTAGCACAAAGGAGAAGAACCAACCATCTAGCTACTACATGGACCCGTAGTCCATGGATGAACTACTCACGCATCACACCGGAGGCTTGCATGGTGATGAAGAAGGCCTCCAGGGTGAATTCTCCCCTTCGGCAGGGTGCTGGGAAGAGCTTCAGATCCCTCCTGATCTAGGGATGGAGATAACGGTGGCTATAGACTCTTTCGTGGAATTTTGATCGGGTACTTAGGGTTTCTGTATCGGAGGCATCTTATAGGCGAAAGGGGAGGCCGAGGGGGTGCCCTAGGCGGCCACACCACCCCTGGCACGAGCCAAGCATGGCCGCGCGGCCAGGTGGTGTGGCGGCCCTCTGGCCCCTCTCCGTCTCGTATTCTGGCTCTATGTCCCCCTCGGTGAAAAACTGACTTTGGATTTTGTCCCGTCCAATTCCGAGAATATTTATTTTCTGACTTTTCTGGAACCAAAAACAGCAGAAAATAGGCAACTGGCACTGTGGCATCTTGTTAATAGGTTAGTCCAAGAAAGTTTATAAAAATACTCCAAAGTATGGACAAAACATAAGAAAGTAGATAAAAACCAAGCATGGAACATCAAAAATTATAGATACGTTTGCAACGTATCAATCCTCTTTGGAATGATTCTGGTTCTCTTATGTAGAACACTTCCGGTTTCTATCTTCTCTTTCTTCTATGATTCCATCTTACATAATGATCCCAGGCGTCGTAGTGCTCTTAAGTGTGTTACCCTATGGTTCAGGAATGGCATAGACATGATCGAGATGATCTCGGATCAAGGATCATTAGCGAGATCAGGATGCCCACAATGACCCCTATGCATTCTACAAAACACCTTCGTGTCGAACCATAAATGCCAGATCCAATTCTGTTGTTACTTTGATACTGACTTGTCCAAGATCTAATCATCGGTATCACGATTCTTGATCAATATCATTTCCAACAAGTACTGTTTTACTCATTCACGTGATATTCCATCCCCATGACCGATGCTGCACAACTTATGGATGCAATTCACCGAGTGAGCCTAGTGTATCTTTCCATCACACAGGGGAACGTATCCCGATCTCGATACATATGCCTCAATATGCCTCTATGGAATACCAAATCTACATGTTCATAGTCACCTAGTTATGGTCATGACGATTGATGTAGTCAAAACAACCTCGGGTGATAGTGATTAAATATGATCTAATGGTCTAAGGATTAGGACACTTCGTTTTGAAAATTGCAACTATGAACTTTTCGACAGGATTGTGTTGCAATAATCATCGGTGGGTAATGTCCATCACATCATTTCCATATGATACGACATTATTGTCAGTTGGCATAAATGCACCATGATCAGGAAACCTTGATCATCAACTGACCAATGAACTAGTTGAATAGAAGCTACTAGGGACCTTTGGTTTGTTTATATACCACACATGTATAATTGTTTCTGCTTGATACACTTATAGCATGATATAAAACTATTATAAACTAATGAGATATGATAATAAACCCTTTTATTATTTGCATCTAGGGCATATCGCATTCACGTTGCCCAAGCCCCACTGCCACGTCCCAGCGCCACCTCTGTCGGCCACCGCCGCCGCCAGGCTCCGCCTCCTCCCGGTGCCCTCCTTCTTCTTCTCGTGTCATCCTTGTCATTCTCCTCACACGGACATCTTCATCGCCACCGAGTAAGCGATACAGAGTTCTACCACCGGTTAGATCTAATCTAGTCGGGACTGCGGAAGCACTATCGGATCTTCATCGACACGTTCCTGCTTCGACCGTGTTCTTGAACACACTTTGACGTGGTGTCGTTAACCTTGTGTATGTGGATACCGGTGGAGGTGCTACACTTGGAGCACTTAATCATGGGAGCCATCTGTGGGATAATACATCTCCACACGACTTGCTAAGTCTTGTTGCAGGGATCGACACTTGTCTTTATCGAACTCGTCATCGACAAACTTCCACTTGTTTGATCTTTGAGGGTATGATCCATTACCCTCTGCTCGCATTGGATCTTGGTTATGTGTTCCCCAACATGCATGCCATGCATGATCCTCATGTACAATTCCTTGTTCATTCTGAACTACCGCCGAAATACAACAAGCACATGCGTTGGATCATCTTGGAAATAATCGGCCTCCAACATCAGAGCATCAGCCAGCTGCTACAGGTATCTGTTCCACTTCTTCCCTAGCACCTAGAATCCTTGGCATGGAGCTCGCAGGCGAGCACGTAGGTGAAGAAGACCGCCAATGATCATGATGCGCTCCATTTCCTTGCGCATCAACCTCCTCTTGCATCTGTTGTATCATCATGACTTCATCTTCGCTATCCACTACCAGTGGAGAAGCTATTAAGAAAACTACCGAGGGAATTGGTTGAGCACCTTGTGTGCACGAGGAACTTGACATGGTCACAGTTGAGTGGGGCACAGTCTCGCCTCGAGCAGGGCCGGTCCTGAGATTTCGGGGGCCCAGAGCGAAACTAAAATTTTGGGCCCCTTATCATAATTGTTTTATGGATATATGAGATGATGAAAAATAAATAGTTTACGTATACTTCCAACTATAATATTCATATAAAAATAACAATGTTTATATGATACCTTAAAATTTCCTCCAAAAATTTCTAGAAGCAAAGTCTATGACGATGGAATGAATATCAATCTCATCCACTAACTTCTTCTCGATGCATAGACTCGCCAAACCATTTCACCTCTCCTGAGACATTATAGATCTCAAATAGTTTTTTAATAATTTTAACTTTGAAAAGCTTCTTTCAGCTGATGCAACAGTCACGGGCATAGTAAATAAGATTCAATAAGCGATACAAATACTAGGATAACAATCAGCTTCCCTGATAAACTCAAAAAGCTCCATAGCAGACATTGATGTATTTGCCAAAGTGAACCTCATAACACTTAACTCAAAAATAAGTGCATTTAACTCAACATCACATATATCAAGTTTACCATTTGTACCAGGCAAGTTTTTTTTTTGCAAATGTAGTGCAATATTCTTTCAGTTGAGAACCATCCAATGCCTTCAAGGATGTCGAACTTATTAAAAACCCAAATTTACTTTTGAATAACTAGAGTTCTTCAAATCCGCGCTAAGAATTCTAATTAGAACTAAGATTTAAGAACTAAGAATTAGGGTGTAACCAGCAGAGACATGGGCGGGAGCGGACCACTAGACCAGCAGCTAGGCGGTCGATCGTCTCGTCGATGGTCTGGCCTTCGCGCCTGGCGTCGATCGTCGAGGGCCTCTAAGCTCCTCGCTCCCATATCCCGATCCGATATTTCGATCTAGTGGAGGCGACGGGACTCGGGGAGGAGGCATACGATCAATTGTTGGTTCCGTTTGCCTGGGAGGAAGTGAAGCGACTGACGCTGTCTAGGACTAGGATTCGAGCGGTTGGCCTCCGTCTCGGCCTCTCCTTGTACCCGTATCAATCGCCTCGACTCAGAGTCTACGACAGCGGAAAAAAGGCTCAATTAATCCACCAGCCCAATAAAAAAATCTTTTTACGATGTATACTAGGCCTGTCTATATAGCATATTTCTAGGAGGGCCCCTACTTTTTTTGGGCCCGGGGTGGCTGCCCCGCAGGTCCCCCCCCCCCCCCCCCCCAAGGGTCGGCCCTGGCCTCGAGGCAGCCGCACCGAAGCTCGGATAGGGCCGACACGAAGGGACTATCAGAGGGGGCGATAGTTGACCGCCGGCCATTCCTGGGAGTGGGATGGCGGCAGCGGCGGTGATTCAAGGGGTGGATAGAAAGAGCGGGGCGGTGATGGATTGGGTGGGGTGTGGGTTTGCTTTGGTTGCTGGTAAAAGGTCCCCGCGTGGCCAATCCAGCGTGGCATGGGTTGCAGGCACCTCTAGCCCATCCCCTGCTTGTTGGGGACAAGAGAGTGCCAGCCAGTTTACTGGACGGTCCAATCTGTCGACTACATTAAGGAAATCGGTGCGGGCCTTTTCTTCAGCACCCAAAACCCGTTAGAGATGCGTTGGGGGTGCGGATGGAGATGCTCTTGCCTCTCGCCTGGACGTGGTCAGCACCGCGCTCAAACCAAAATGCTCCTCATCTACGCTGTTGATTCCTACGGCCGAAGGGAGGCCACTCCCTCCTTGTCTGCTGGCTTGAGATGGCCAGATCAAGGATGAAATCAACCTCCTGCTTGGAGGCCTTCTAGTTCCGCCTTGCTTGGCTCCCATTGCAATGGTGCAAGTGGTATCGTCCCCGGCACCACCGTGGTTGAGCAAGGTGAACTCCGTCGGCGTGATGGAAGTCGTGCCGGACTTGATCGCGTTTCCTACGCTAGATCTAGGGTCCCATGTGCATATTGTAAGGGCCTAGTTGTAATTTTCTATTTTTATGATGTCCTCTTTGTAAATTGTACTGCCACCGCTAAAAGTTAATCTAGTGGAACAATTTTTTGTAGCGGTACATAACACTATCATTTTGACCAGGTTCATAGAATAATAATAATAATAATAATACTAATAAAAGGCAAAGAAACGGTACTGCCATCCGTTTCTCCGAATTCCGGCGTTCCTCGTGCTCATCGCCGATATGATCCTACTTCCTTTCCATGGGCAGGCGGTGGCGGCAGAGCGGGCAGGCACGGCTGACCCGGAGCCAGTCGAAGATGCAGCGCTCATGAAAAGAATGGAAGCACGGCAACCTCCTGAGCTTGTCCCCTCCCTCGAAATCCTGCAGGCACACCGTGCACGCTCGCTCCCTCGCCTCGCTGGCGCTGGTCTCCCCCAGACCCGCGATCGCGTCGCCCGACGCTGGGACAGCGCCGAACCCGCCGTTCCTGTACGCGTCGTCGACATGATCTGCGCCGGTATCATCGACGGCGCCCGGCGTCCAGCGAGCGTCGCCGCCTTGTTGCGCTTGTGCAGGCATCCGGTCGTACAGTTTCCTCAGCAACGCGAAAGGGTTGGCTGGCTCGCCGTCGCCGTTGTTGCTGTCGTCGTCCTGCGACCACGCAGTGAACGGCGCGTGCGGGCGCGCCATGAGGTCCCAGGCTATCCGGGTGCCTGCCACCCACGGGGCGACGTCGTCTGCGACGCGCAGGTGCGGCGGCCGAGGGGTGTCCATTTTGCTCTCTCCTGCACGGAGAAGACGATGGATTGATGTTTGGAGCCGGGAGGACGGATTCGTGAACAGGACAGCGTATATTGTTGCTGATTTATAGCCAAGCACGCAAGTTAAAGATGGAATCAAGTTTCGGTTTAGTGCCTCCTCCGCGTGGGACTGGCACTCGGAATGGTCTTTTTGTACGCGTGATTCCCTCGTGACAATGAACGGGAAAACAACCCTCGTCTTGTGTGCCAGGCCCATTCATGGCTTGGCCCAAAACAGGGAAGGCCATGTTGGAGCAAGCAAGGAAGGCTAACAAATGTTGGGCTATTCAAATGTCTCGTCTTGATACACCCTAGACAAGTCCATAAAACCCGCTCGGCCTACCTCGCCCTCTAGGTCCAGCTGTGGCCCGCTCATAAAGATAAAAGAGACTGAGAGCTGACTGTGGTCCAGAAAAGCAACTGGGCCCAATATCGGTGGGGGTTGAATTCGAGTGTCTTTGATGGACAACGACCCTAATGGGGGCCCATCTGTGGGCGCAGCATCTCTCTCAGAACTGCCGACCCACCGACAAAAGGAAAGGAAATCCATCCTACCGGCTTCAGTTCTCCGCACCAACCTTTTTCCGTTTGAGATCTTAAAAATTCCCCGGCTTTCACTGACGCCCGCCCAAATCAGAGAGGAATAACCAGAGACATTTCCCATCCACTCGACGCCCGAAGAGCCAATCAAAGAACATGTGTGTTGGAGACCGGGCACTGATCCAGCGCATTCCTCCTCGTAAACCCGATACTTTTGTTGAGAACTGCTATACGTACGATCAATTTCGTACGATTCCTGTCCGACAAAGGAATCAAGCCGTGTGTATTTCAGCTTGTTGACAATCTGACGGTACGGATTTGGTGTCGTGAGCACATCGGACAACAATGTTCGTACGCAGATCAATTCCGACTTTTGTTCCTGTTGAGGATTTGCGCGGTGGTAGACTCACACTCACACCTCACCACTTCACCGGTGCATGGAGACGATCAATCGATCGGTGCGCGCGCGCGGTGCGTCTTCCAACTGATACAGTACTGTAGGACTCGACACGCATGTACACACCCACGCGCTCACAGGATAGATAGACAGGTTTTTTTCTTAGTGCGGGCGTCGTACGGCCGGCATGGGGCCGCGGCGAGGCTGCATGTGTGGGGGCCACCCGAGGCAGATGGCATGTGACCCTTGTCCCCTCGCCGCACCAGCCCTAGCCTACCATAGCCAAGCTGCTCCACCAGCCCAAAATTTCCACCACGAGGTAACGCTTTTTTCTCTCTACCCGGCCGTAATAAACCTTCTTCGCCAAGCAGGACGGTTCCTTCGATCACTTTCAGTCGCTGCCGTGCCTGTCCTATAATACTTCTACGAGTTTACAAAGCAGGCAGTCCTAGTAAAGAGATAAAGAGAGGAAGTTTGGAGACTTCTTCGACCGATCGTGTGACTTTCACTCAATCTCATCTATCTATATCTAACTAAAGCGTAGCCCACTGCCCACAATCCATAGTCGCCTTTCTTTTTCTTTTTGGGATATGCATGCATGATGCATATCGCATGGTGGAATATGATCGATCGCTCGGTCGCCTTTACAGTGCTACTTCAGGATCACGCCGTCGCTCTGTAATAACACGTGAAACACAGCTAGCCTAACATCATTTGAAGGCAGTGCCGGCCGGAAATCCCACAACACTAATTAAGCTAGTACAGTACTACACATCGTGCGCAGAGAAAAGACGGTACGGTGGACACGTTAATATATGCAACGTCTCTCTGCTGCTAGTACACACGGTACACGCTCCGAATAAAGAGGCTAGCGAGTACTGCTAGATGTGCTAGCTAGCGCACTGTGGTAACTAGTCGTACGTACGTACTACTACTACGCATTTTCTTGTTTCTAAGCAGTAGCTTCATACGGCCGTGCACGGGAGCAGAAAGTGAAACCAAGGACGTGTAGTCCCGAGTTCGATGAGCCCAACGGACGGGGTTCTTCCGTGCATGTGCCGACGCGTAACAGCCGCTTCCCGTACGCACTCCGTTCTGTGCAGCCATGTCCGATTTCTTCACGTACCGTCCTAGCTAAGCTAGCGCCTCGGTCTAATCAACCTGAGAAGGCGTTTAATTTGAAGGTTAGTTTTGTCGCGCGTAGCAACATCTGCACGTGCTACCTGCCTATATGCTGAGAATGTTTTGCGTAGCTTTTTTTTTAAGGAGCATATATTAATATCAAAAGATATCAATTACAACTAGTCTCTGCAACAACGCATCACCCTAGCGACCATACGGATGCATACAGCCAAAAAAAAAGAATTACAAAAAAGAAAAGACAGTGACCCATTCATTGAACCAGTAGTACAACCACCACCAAGACAACACCAGAAGTCCAGCTTCTCCAAAAGCGACGCCTCCAAGAAGGGAACAGTGCATAAACACCATCATCGCCCGATTATAGATCTTAGGTTTTCACCCTGAAGAAAGTCTACGCTCTCAAAACAATACCTTCAACAAGGCCATTGCCAGGCACAACCAATTAAGGCCAGACCCTAGGTTTTCACCCTGAAAGGTAGGACTGTGAACCTCTCCTGTGCAGCCGCCCCCGCTCGCATACCACTGCTCCAAGTCACGAGTCACCAAGCCAATTCCTCATCACCATCCAGACTCAAACCACCATAGTCAGTCCTCAGATCTCGGTCTCCCTGACATTCTCCGTCAGCACCATGGAACGAGAGCATGCCCCATGATATTAACAGCCAACAGAGCTTAGAAACGCACCCTCTGAACCCAAACGGCCAGGAAAAACATGGGTACGTCCGACCGAATACCTTCCGATCCAGCAATCTCCAGGCATGATGCGTCCATGGGAGATCGTAGACGTAGCCTTCCGGAACTCGACACTCCGACCAGATCAATAAAGACACGCATCAAGTAGATCTTTATCTTGGTGTGAGAAGAATCCGAGGACAAACCTTCTTTATTCAAACCGAGCCGGTAGCCCCCTCGCCACCCGCCGGTAACCTGCAAGATCTGCTGCACCAACCGTACCAGCAGCCCTACGGCTAGGCCGATAACGAGAGAGATGACAACAGAGCAGGTCGACCCCTCCCAGATCCGGCCCTACCAGCAGCGAAGAGGACCGGGGAGGTAGCATCGGAGCCCCAGATCTGAAAATCTAGGGTTTCCAACACTGGCCAGCTTGGCCCTGGACTTCCACCGCAGGTCATGGCGCCGCCGGAAGAGATCTCCACCACCACCCCAACCAGGGGCGCCGCCCTGGCCGCTAGCCGTCGACGAACCGACCGCATCTACCCTAGCAGCCATGGTGGTCGCCTTCGGCCTCCACCCACCCCAAACCCCCTTCGGTGTCCGGGCCCTCCGCCACCGCGGCAAGGCCGGCGGCAGCGGCAGAGGACTTTGGGTGGAAGCGGCGGCGCCCAGGGTGTCGCCCTAGGGTACGACAGGGGGGCTGGACCAACGATGCCTCTTACTACCATGTTTTGCGTAGCTACACCATGTAGGGGCGCCTCCACCTTGAGGCTTGAGCTAGCTAGCGCATAAACTTACACGGCTGCACAGTATATATACTACCGGACCCCCTGAACGAATTTCTTATTACAGATTGTTGTAGTCTAGTTTACATATTGCAAACTAAGATCATCTCTAACCACAACTAAATGTTAGAGGAGAAATCGGTGCAATGTTCACCGATGAGAATAAATTTGCTCCTCTAAACTTCGGCCGCCGGAATCGATCCCCTAAATCTGAACTTCTATATTTGAATCTTCGGCTAGACATTTCATCAAACACAATGCAAAACTGTACGTTACTACTCCAAAACTTTCCCCGATCAATCGACATCTAGATGCGATTGATGAGGCCGCCGGTGGACGACAAGGAGGCACCACGGGCACACGTCGTGGAGGACTATCGCGGCATGCTGCAGCTGCTTAGCAACGGGATCACCGTCTACTCCTCGACACCGCCGCCACACACCATGGAGGACCGCGGCGACGGGCGCGTCAAGTGGAGGGACGTAGTGTACAACGCAAGTCGCGGACTTGGCGTGCGTATGTACATGTTGTGCCTAGGAGAGGGTACAGAGCGGCGGCTGCCGGTGTGTAACTACCTCGGTGAATTACGCTCTTAGTTACACGCCTGGATGAGCGGAAATTGTTAAAATAGTACGGTGGGGCTAAATGCCACTCACAGGTAGACCTTTCGGCCGTCCTAACCATTTCCAAAACATCGGGACAAGAACGAGCGGCGTAATCGGCAGGCGAAGGGATCAACTACATACACAAATGAGTATGTATGCAAGCCACCATACAACAGTCCTCAGAGCCATTCCATCTAAAAGAAATAGAAATATTGCAACGCCATACGGCAAGATCCAAATATCCTAGATAGATATAATAGTTTAGGATATCTTCTCATACATCAAACATCAGAGTATCAGGCGGAAGCGGAAAACAAGATCCGAGTACGGATAAGAAGCAAATCGGCATAAGATGCCCCATAAATAAACACATCCCGCCCACAGATCTCACGGATCCCCGTTTCCGGAATCTCTACACCGAGTGATCGTTGCCTACATCGTTCGTCTCCTCCACCCAGTATCCATCTTGCGAGTATACCTGTTCATCTGAATCAAACAATTTATCGTGTGAGACCCTAGGGATACTCAGCAAGTCTTTATGCCTCTAAAGGGGACACAACTTGGGGTGACGCAATTGCAGCAAAAGATAATACCTAACAATTCTAGGAATACTCGCTAACCATCCGCCTAACCAAAGAAAGACGGATGTCCGTGAATTAATAACCACAGTTATAACAGTAAGATCCATCCTCCTCCTCGCTTACCAACGAGGAAGCGGACGAACAGCCCCCATCCGTTGGCAGTTTTATTATCCATTCCATGAGTGTTACACTATTTACTAGTCAGGTACTTAGTCAAATTAAAAGCGGTACTTTAGTTATACTTGTCTATGATCGAGAAACTGTGCTCCAAGTCGTCCATAACCGCGGACACGGCTTTTAGAAAAATTTACCCTGCAGGGGTGCATAAATAGCAACACACACTCGATCAACCTCGGAAAAACCAAATCAAAACCCAACGAGGCATTCACGACAAAGCGATCACAGGATTCAGAAATGTTTCAGGGGGCCACCCCATTAGGCTACCCGCAACGAAGTTGGCCGGCTCCGAGACGGACCCAAGGTTTGCGTCAACGGCTGTAAACGACTGGGAACCCGAAAGTGTGACTGGGCTTGTCGATACCGCGAAAACACTCCGCATCCAAAACAGTACAGGTGCTCCTCGCACAATCTTAAATAAAGCAGTAAAGCATGGCATAAGTACAGGATAGTAATAAAGCCCCAAACTACTTTGTGGCCCCAAGAAATAAGAATGAATCAAGCTCTGGCTCAGGGGGGTCCATAAGGCCTCCCGGATGTGGATAGTGCGAATAGTCAAGGAACAGGAATCAAGTACTCGGGGTCCTACGGGACACAAGTGAGCATGAAGAACCAAATAGCAGATATTGCTCACCGGTGCCACTATCATTAGTTATCCCATTACTACTCAGGTTAAGTTGTTTAGATACCTCGTTATCCATCAGACACTCACATACCCTACACATGCTGTTCTACGACCCGCATGGCTCAAACAACTCCTGTAGTAATGGCTCATGGGATGGAGGAACAAGCTTCGGTGGGGTTTAAAAGTAAAGGCTGTGCAGTACTTGGGATTCATTTTCAATGCAATCGCGACTCAATGATGCAAGAATAAGAGAGAGGCAATAGGTACTATATGTATGCGAGCATGTGGTAGTGCTTGCCTGGCAGCTCAGTTGAAGCGAGGGACGGATCTGGGTAGTGCTCCTGGGTTTCTTGATATATCCCCTGCTCAGCGTCTATTCGAAGAAGAACCAAACAAACAAGGGCCAACATAAATAGAGTGCACAAGCATATGAATTAAAATGCGACAAGCAAACAATTATGCCATGATGAATGATGCACAATTTGCATGACAATAATGTAGCATGGCATGGGTGAGGTGTGGAATACAAGAATAAAGCCTTTTATTGAGTTTTAGTCACCTTTTATCCTCAAATAAGTTGCTGTATACTTTATATTTATATGATGCATGCTGCAATTCAGAACATGGAATGCATAGATAGAACGGGCTCATCGCGCTGATCGATTTAGACATATCATTTGTCAAATTTGGAGTTATAAAACCAAAGTTATTAATTAATTAAGGAAAAGGGCATTTTATTGTAATTTTAATCAACTCGAAATTTAAAGTGTTCAAAATATATTTTGAAGGGCATATTTGAAATCCTCACATTTTTCTGATTTCAAAACATATATCATATGTTGAATTTGGAATTATATTTTAAAAGTTATTTAAAAACAGATTTGAATTTAAATTTAAAACACTTTCTGAAAAAGGTTTAATTAAAACCGATAAACGCAAAACTTTTTACACACGGAGGGGGCTAGCCCGAGTCGCTGACGGGTGGGGCCAGTCTGACTGGCGATGTAGCGCGGGAAAAAAAACCTTTTACACCGCGGGCTGGCCTAGCCGCAACCGCTGACAGCTGGGGTCGGGACAGCGGGGGCCACGCGCGCGCGTCACCCAGCGGGGATGCGACACGTGGGCGGTCCGAGGACTGCACGGTGGAGTTTTCCCGGAAACTAAGGTTCCCTTTTGCGAAAGCGGTGGCCGACTGACAGGTGGGCTCCTGGGGCTGCGGGTTTAGGCGGGAAAAAAGGCAGGGGGCTAAGTGCAAGAAGGACATCGGCTGCTGCATCCGCGCTGACAGACAAGTGCTGCCGGCGGCGAAAAACTGGCCGTCTTCCGACAACGATGGCGACGCATACGCTGGACGAAACGCGTCGCCCCAAAAATGAAAAACGTAGAGGGAACCACGGGCAACAACTTTCGTGCAGGGAGCAACTACGGGGGTTGGCTGTGCTGGCCAGGCTTCGACGAGGAACAGAGGGCCAGAGGGATCTGGGGCTGCGGCTGCCTGCCCGCGCACGGTACGAGGCGGGCGCAGAGTATTCGACGGAAAGCGGCGGAGCTACGGCGCAGGAGGAAGAAGGGGGCCGTGTCTGGGGGGCGCAGGGGCTCACCGTGGTGTCGCTGACGCAGTCAGATCGTGAAGGGGGGCGACGTAGGGGCGAGGACGTAGACGGCCGGCGCAGCTAGGGTTTCGAAGGGCGAGATCGATCTGCGGCGAGCTGGCCTCCTCCACCTCGTACGCGTGCGCCGGGACGACGACGTGGAACACCGCGGCCTTCACCGACACTGTGATCACCCGCTCGCCACCGTGTTTTTCTTGGAGGAGAGGGGGAGGCAGAAGGTGGCCGTCAGGGTGCAGATGGGGTAGAGGGGAGGGAGGAACGGTGCGAGGCCAGAGAGGGTTGATGGTGTACGGCAGAGCCGGGTGGGGTAGATAAGGAGGGAGGCTCGGGAGATGCCGTGGGGTAGAGGGGAGGGAGGCTCGGGAGATGCCGTGGGGGACGGTGGTGTAAAGGTGGCCTAGTCCACCTTTTGGCCACCTCCTCACGTGCTCGCAGGGGTGTGAGGGACTGCCGGTGGCGTAGAGGCAGGCAGGAGAGAGGCTCGGGCTGGAGGGGCCCTCATGGCAGGGAGAGAGAAGAGAGGGAGAGAGAGAGGTTAGAGCTCGGTTAGGAGCTAGGTTTAGGCATGGGCTCGGTTAGGGTTTTGTTTAGGGCTGGGGTTGGTGGTGAGCTGAGGTGGGACCAGGGAGGAAGGGTGGCCAGGTGGGGCCAGCATGGTAGGGAGAGGGGACACCTCGGCATGGTGAGAGGAGAGGGTGAGAGAGAGAGGGAGATGGGTGTAATCCACATGAGCATGAGCAAGCATGAAGGGTAGGGAGATGGTCATGGGGATGATCTTACAAGATCATGCATGGCACTACACATGTGAGGTGGAAGAGGTTTGATGGCACAAGGCAAGAAAGCAAAGCAAGGTAGAAGGGATTGAGAGAAAGAGAGAGATGAGAAGATGATCCACTCAAAAAAATCAAATAAAACCAAAGGAGAACACATGGTGATGGTTGCATGGCCCATGCAAGTATTATATGCCATGTATTAATCTTGTGAAAACAAAATAAATCTCATGGCATTTATTTATGTGCATCCTCAAAAGATGGAGTAAGGGCCAAGCTAAGGATTGAAGGAATGTTCCATGTGGAGTGAATGGAGATGACCATATTTGAATATATTTTGGACATGCTAGTGTGTATATTCCACTATGTGCAGATTATCCTCAAAATATTCCAACATGAACAACCTTCCCATATCATTCCATATGGAAGCAGGTAGAATGGAAAAGGGTCCATTCCAAACAACATGAGCTAGAGATAGACCCAAATAAAATGCAATGCTCACATATGGTGGAATGGTGGAATGATGGGGTGGTGACAAGAAAGGTGGTGGAGTCAAAAAGAGATGCCCCCAACTCAACTTGGGCATTAAACATTTAGCAAGAACCAAACACAATATATCAAGAGGCAAATACAATTAATAATGCATATGAGAGAAGAACCAAAGAAAGAGGGTTTTATATGATGCTCAAATGCAAGGTGGCATGATGACATGAGCATGATATAATTATGATGCAACAATTATATATAGGAAGTAGCATTTATAGACTAGGCTAGTAGCATTGCAATTGTTAGACAATTGGGATGCTACAACTCTCCCCCACTAAACAAGAATCTTGCCCCGAGATTCCTAGAAGAAAAAAAACAAGGAGAGGCGGGTGTTCGAACGAAGGTGACCCTCACGTTCCCAAGTTGATGAACAACGGAAAAAACTTGCTAGACTTGCTGTGAGTCTTGCGTTTTGCTTGAGAAACAACGGTTAGAAGAGTTGAAGGATTGTCGTGAGACAAGAAGGATAGGATGGACATAGTTCCGGTTTTCTCAAGAAACATGATAAAAGAATATAACCACTTGTGAAAGAAAAAGACAAGATGATGTATCATGAATAAAGAAAGACACACCGTTAAGATTAAAGATTTACCGATACTAGAGAGGATGAATCTTTGTCTCGCCGGAAGAAAAGAGCTAGGTTGGAGAGGTTTGAGCCACTATGACAATAGCATCGTATCTTCTCTCGGATTTGAGAAATGAAGTACGGAAACAATATTGCCTTCAAACAATAGAGTCCCTTGATATCAACAGAAAGATTTAGTTAGACATCGTCGGATTAGATTCTTGTTGCGCCGGTAAGACCCCAAAGGATCACGCAACTGAGGTGCGCGGATATAACTTCTAGAGACGGATGTGAAGCCAGATCATGGTGGAGTCCCGAGAAGCAAAGAATATGGAGGATCTAGAGTTTATTGTAGAGATACTTATTGCTTTCTTTAGCCTTGAGGCTAACGCAATAGATTTGCGGCTGATGGCCTCAACCATAATTGGCTTTACCACAGAAAAAGAATTGATGAAACAAAGAGAGAGATAGTTTCCTTTCATCTTGTTTGGGGATGTCGAGCATCGGTAGAAAGACGAAAGACGAGGAACGAAAGGAGTTTGCGTCTGTTTCCACCAGATAATTGAAGATTTTGCTCCATCTAGAATAGACAGACCACCAACAAGAGATTATTGATTACTTTCTTCGAGAGAGCACTCCGGAAAACAAGGACGGAAGTAAAGTATCAAGGTATAAAGGCCACTTCTAACTTCCGTGGAATGAGTGAAATCACATTAATTCACCAATTCAATGTACAAGAGCGAATGATAAGAGTAGTGGTATGGTAGCTACTCCATCCCGCACTCAAAACATTACTCCGCACATGAATAAGAAAACCATGCAACCCAACTACCGAAACAGACTGAAGGTATTGACAAAAACTCATGGGACTACGCTAGAAAACAAGGATAGATGCAAACGATTTGCCGGGTTCACAGATAGATAATGATGATGATGTTGTCGTCATGTCGGAAAATACCAAGCCCCCGGAAAGATATGAAGGAAGATTACGGAGACAACTGCAAGATTCCACAGACAAAGAAAAAGATAGCACCACTTGAACATAAGGATTACAAAAGATCTGAAAAATCTTCATGGCCTCCGGTGGATTGAGCATAGATGATAGAACAAGAGGGTTCAAAAGATCACTTGACGAGACTGAGGTGAAAGAACTCCATGTTCTTCTTGAAATGATTGAGAAAGATTTAGCAGTCTTGAGGAAATCTACGGCGGAACGACGATGATAACTCGCCAACAAGGAAAACTCCGGGTTTGATTGAAGATGGAAGATGGAATTAACAATGAACTTGGTGATTTCAGAATTGAAGCGATCTATTTAGCAGAAGGACGTGGCCGAGATAGGTGACTTCAAAAAGTCAGAATTCTCACTTTGAGACTTTGCACACAGGCAGTGCTCACGAAGCTTGAGAGAAAGAGACACAGATGATCTTCCATGTCCTTCCATTGATATCGAATAGGCAAGCATATTATCAACATATACCACCATGGATTAACAGGATATTCCCAGAATATCAAGTTCAAGAGGCGGGAGAAACAAACAAATGCTCGAAACACTTTCTGAGCTCAACGCTCTTTGAAAGATCGACGTTACGAGTAAGGATTCCTGTTGAAGAAGATGCGCTGGCAGAATAGGTTATCTGGTCCATCGGAAGAAAAAAGAGATGTCACCTGGTTCACATTGTCGATTGGATCGCCGGTTACAAAGATAAAGAGATCTTGGATAAGAAACGATGATAGCTCATACCTTAAGCAAAGCTATCAGAAGCGAAAAGATGCAATTCCCTCGTCTCAAAGAGAATTTTGCAGATATGGAGTTCAAAAAGATGTGCAGCATGATGGACAGATGATAGACCGCCGTAGTGCTTTGGGAAACTCCGGATTGCCAAAGATGCTTGAATATGCATAGATATGATCGCGGTGTACTCAAAATCACAGGAGATAACCGTCACCATTTGGAGGATAGTGGTGATTGCATTTTCCATATTCCACTCATGATAAGTGTCATATAGCTATGCCGAGAACCAATTTACAATCACCAGCATCGGATCGACACATGTTATGTAATTAGCCCAAGAGAATTGGAGATGAAAAGAAACTCTAGGATTAAGCGCCGGTGACAAAAGAATGAGTTAGCATGGACATGCTGATAAAAGGGAGATAGATAATGTTTCACACACGACTGAAAAGGAGTGTGGAAGCACAGATGTATCAAAGAAATTTTTTCTGCATTTTCGGCATTAAAATACCAATAGATGCGCAAAATCACTTATCAGGTAGAGATTAGCAACTCCACATTCTGTGAAAGCATGCTGGAAGGAAGAACACCCTTAAGAAGATGGCACCGGTTAACAAGGAGTCAGATAGATCGCGCCGGTTTTCAAAAGCCTGTCAGTATGGAATGTACCAACAGTTGATAACCAAAGGCAGATTGTGATAACAAATTGGATGCAACAGATAGACAAAGAATTACACACACACACACACTTTCTATGGTACTACGGAAACCCAGAACACGTGAATCCTAGTTTGAATTTTAAGAAGAGGATTGAAAACGTTACACTTCCTTACCAGAAAAGGATGGTTGGGTGGGTAAGAAGAAAAATGGAAGCAATCCTACTCTCGCGTTTTGTTTTTCCCTAGTATACATAGCTACCAAAAATATTTGCTAGACTAACAACGACCATTTGGCTGAGACCCTGAAGGGCGGGATGGCTCTGATACCAATTGTAACTACCTCGGTGAATTACGCTCTTAGTTACACGCCTGGATGAGCGGAAATGGTTAAAATAGTATGGTGGGGCTAAATGCCACTCACAGGTAGACCTTTTGGCCGTCCTAACCATTTCCAAAACATCGGGACAAGAACGAGCGGCGTAATCGGCAGGCGAAGGGATCAACTACATACACAAATGAGTATGTATGCAAGCCACCATACAACAGTCCTCAGAGCCATTCCATCTAAAAGAAATAGAAATATTGCAACGCCATACGGCAAGATCCAAATATCATAGATAGATATAATAGTTTAGGATATCTCCTCATACATCAAACATCAGAGTATCAGGCGGAAGCGGAAAACAAGATCCGAGTACGGATAAGAAGCAAATCGGCATAAGATGCCCCATAAATAAACACATCCCGCCCACAGATCTCACGAATCCCCGTTCCCGGAATCTCTACACCGAGTGATCGTTGCCTACATCGTTCGTCTCCTCCACCCAGTATCCATCTTGTGAGTATACCTGTTCATCTGAATCAAACAATTTATCGTGTGAGACCCTAGGGGTACTCAGCAAGTCTTTATGCCTCTAAAGGGGACACAACCTGGGGTGACGCAATTGCAGCAAAAGATAATACCTAACAATTCTAGGAATACTCGCTAACCATCCGCCTAACCAAAGAAAGACGGATGTCCGTGAATTAATAACCACAGTTATAACAGTAATATTAACAGATACATCCTCCTCCTCGCTTACCAACGAGGAAGCGGACGAACAGCCCCCATCCGTTGGCAGTTTTATTATCCATTCCATGAGTGTTACACTATTTACTAGTCAGGTACTTAGTCAAATTAAAAGCGGTACTTTAGTTATACTTGTCTATGATCGAGAAACTGTGATCCAAGTCGTCCATAACCGCGGACACGGCTTTCAGAAAGATTTACCCTGCAGGGGTGCACAAATAGCAGCACACACTCGATCAACCTCGGAAAAACCAAATCAAAACCCAACGAGGCATTCACGACAAAGCGATCACAGGATTCAGAAATGTTTCAGGGGGCCACCCCATTAGGCTACCCGCAACGAAGTTGGCCGGCTCCGAGACGGACCCAAGGTTTGCGTCAATGGCTGTAAACGACTGGGAACCCGAAAGTGTGACTGGGCTTGTCGATACCGCGAAAACACTCCGCATCCAAAACAGTACAGGTGCTCCTCGCACAATCTTAAATAAAGCAGTAAAGCATGGCATAAGTACAGGATAGTAATAAAGCCCCAAACTACTTTGTGGCCCCAAGAAATAAGAATGAATCAAGCTCTGGCTCAGGGGTGTCCATAAGGCCTCCCGGATGTGGATAGTGCGAATAGTCAAGGAACAGGAATCAAGTACTCGGGGTCCTACGAGACACAAGTGAGCATGAAGAACCAAAGAGTAGATATTGCTCATCGGTGCCACTGTCATTAGTTATCCCATTACTACTCAGGTTAAGTTGTTTAGGTACCTCGTTATCCATCAGACACTCACATACCCTACACATGCTGTTCTACGACCCGCATGGCTCAAACAACTCCTGTAGTAATGGCTCATGGGATGGAGGAACAAGCTTCGGTGGGGTTTAAAAGTAAAGGCTGTGCAGTACTTGGGATTCATTTTCAATGCAATCGCGACTCAATGATGCAAGAATAAGAGAGAGGCAATAGGTACTATATGTATGCGAGCATGTGGTAGTGCTTGCCTGGCAGCTCAGTTGAAGCGAGGGACGGATCTGGGTAGTGCTCCTGGGTTTCTTGATATATCCCCTGTTCAGCGTCTATTCGAAGAAGAACCAAACAAACAAGGGCCAACATAAATAGAGTGCACAAGCATATGAATTAAAATGCGACAAGCAAACAATCATGCCATGATGAATGATGCACAATTTGCATGGCAATAATGTAGCATGGCATGGGTGAGGTGTGGAATACAAGAATAAAGCCTTTTATTGAGTTTTAGTCACCTTTTATCCTCAAATAAGTTGATGTATACTTTATATTTATATGATGCATGCTGCAATTCAGAACATGGAATGCATAGATATAACGGGCTCGTCGCGCTGATCGATTTAGACATATCATTTGTCAAATTTGGAGTTATAAAACCAAAGTTATTAATTAATTAAGGAAAAGGGCATTTTATTGTAATTTTAATCAACTCGAAATTTAAAGTGTTCAAAATATATTTTGAAGGGCATATTTGAAATCCTCACATTTTTCTGATTTCAAAACATATATCATATGTTGAATTTAGAATTATATTTTAAAAGTTATTTAAAAACAGATTTGAATTTAAATTTAAAACACTTTCTGAAAAAGGTTTAATTAAAACCGATAAACGCAAAACTTTTTACACACGGAGGGGGCTAGCCCGAGTCGCTGACGGGTGGGGCCAGTCTGACTGGCGACGTAGCGCGCGAAAAAAAACCTTTTACACCGCGGGCTGGCCTAGCCGCAACCGCTGACAGCTGGGGTCGGGACAGCGGGGGCCACGCGCGCGCGTCACCCAGCGGGGATGCGACACGTGGGCGGTCTGAGGACTGCACGGTGGAGTTTTCCCGGAAACTAAGGTGCCCTTTTGCGAAAGCGGTGGCCGACTGACAGGTAGGCTCCTGGGGCTGCGGGTTTAGGCGGGAAAAAGGCAGGAGGCTAAGTGCAAGAAGGACATCGGCTGCTGCATCCGCGCTGACAGACAAGTGCTGCCGGCGGCGAAAAACTAGCCGTCTTCCGACGACGATGGCGACGCATACGCTGGACGAAACGCGTCGCCCCAAAAACGAAAAACGTAGAGGGAACCACGGGCTACAACTTTCGTGCAGGGAGCAACTACGGGGGTTGGCTGTGCTGGCCAGGCTTCGACGAGGAACAGAGGGCCAGAGGGATCTGGGGCTGCGGCTGCCTGCCCGCGCACGGTACGCGGCGGGCGCAGAGTGTTCGACGGAAAGCGGCGGAGCTACGGCGCAGGAGGAAGAAGGGGGCCGTGTCTGGGGGGCGCAGGGGCTCACCATGGTGTCGCCGACGCAATCAGATCGTGAAAGGGGGCGACGTAGGGGCGAGGACGCAGACGGCCGGCGCAGCTAGGGTTTCGAAGGGCGAGATCGATCTGCGGCGAGCTGGCCTCCTCCACCTCGTACGCGTGCGCCGGGACGACGACGTGGAACACCGCGGACTTCACCGACACTGTGATCACCCGCTCGCTGCCGTGTTTTTCTTGGAGGAGAGGGGGAGGCAGAAGGTGGCCGTCAGGGTGCAGATGGGGTAGAGGGGAGGGAGGAACGGCGCGAGGCCAGAGAGGGTTGATGGTGTACGGCAGAGCCGGGTGGGGTAGATAAGGAGGGAGGCTCGGGAGATGCCGTGGGGTAGAGGGGAGGGAGGCTCGGGAGATGCCGTGGGGGACGGTGGTGTAAAGGTGGCCTCGTCCACCTTTTGGCCACCTCCTCACGTGCTCGCAGGGGTGTGAGGGACTGCCGGTGGCGTAGAGGCAGGCAGGAGAGAGGCTCGGGCTGGAGGGGCCCTCATGGCAGGGAGAGAGAAGAGAGGGAGAGAGAGAGGTTAGAGCTCGGTTAGGAGCTAGGTTTAGGCATGGGCTCGGTTAGGGTTTTGTTTAGGGCTGGGGTTGGTGGTGAGCTGAGGTGGGACCAGGGAGGAAGGGTGGCCAGGTGGGGCCAGCATGGTAGGGAGAGGGGACACCTCGGCATGGTGAGAGGAGAGGGTGAGAGAGAGGGAGATGGGTGTAATCCACATGAGCATGAGCAAGCATGAAGGGTAGGGAGATGGTCATGGGGATGATCTTACAAGATCATGCATGGCACTACACATGTGAGGTGGAAGAGGTTTGATGGCACAAGGCAAGAAAGCAAAGCAAGGTAGAAGGGATTGAGAGAAAGAGAGAGATGAGAAGATGATCCACTCAAAAAAAATCAAATAAAACCAAAGGAGAACACATGGGGATGGTTGCATGGCCCATGCAAGTATTATATGCCATTTATTAATCTTGTGAAAACAAAATAAATCTCATGGCATTTATTTATGTGCATCCTCAAAAGATGGAGTAAGGGCCAAGCTAAGGATTGAAGGAATGTTCCATGTGGAGTGAATGGAGATGACCATATTTGAATATATTTTGGACATGCTAGTGTGTATATTCCACTATGTGCAGATTATCCTCAAAATATTCCAACATGAACAACCTTCCCATATCATTCCATATGGAAGCAGGTAGAATGGAAAAGGGTCCATTCCAAACAACATGAGCTAGAGATAGACCCAAATAAAATGCAATGCTCACATATGGTGGAATGGTGGAATGATGGGGTGGTGACAAGAAAGGTGGTGGAGTCAAAAAGAGATGCCCCCAACTCAACTTGGGCATTAAACATTTAGCAAGAACCAAACACAATATATCAAGAGGCAAATACAATTAATAATGCATATGAGAGAAGAACCAAAGAAAGAGGGTTTTATATGATGCTCAAATGCAAGGTGGCATGATGACATGAGCATGATATAATTATGATGCAACAATTATATATAGGAAGTAGCATTTATAGACTAGGCTAGTAGCATTGCAATTGTTAGACAATTGGGATGCTACACGGTGTTGGTCTACTTCCATGGTGGCGGCTTCTGCAGCGGCAACTACGTCTAGCCCGAATTCCACGCTTGCTGCCTCCGCTTCACCGACGAGCTACACGCCATCGTGCTCTCCTTCGACTACTGCCTCGCGCCGGAGCATCGCACCCCGGTCGCCCACGAGGATGCCGCTGCCGCTCTCCTCTAGCTCCGCGACCGGCTAGTCGCACCCTTCGATGGTTCTGGCGACGATGGCGTCCACGCGTGGCTCGCCAATTCCTGCGCCAATCCGGAAGGCTCTTCGTGCCCGGCCGTCAGGCCCCAGGAGCTCCAGGAGAAGCGCCTCCTGCAGAACGTGCGACAGCTCGAGTTCCCGCCGCAGCGCTAGGAAGGAGAGGGGCGGCGGTGGGGTTGGGGATTGGGCGCGGAAAAGCTTGGGGGAGGGTGGGGTGGCTTGGCCAGCGGCAGGGGAGGACATTGGGGCCGGCATGGGTTGCTCCGACGGCGCAGCGGGAGGGAGCAAAATTATAGACATCTACCTCGCGGACGAGCAAATTTGGGAGAGTGGGGCAAGATTATAGGAGTCACTATCCTCTATTTGTTCCAATCGGTTAGAGGAGTAAACTGCTCAAAATCGGTTAGAGAGTAAAAATACTCCTCCAACCGATCTCCTAAAGTTAGTGGAGTAAATCAAACGATCACCATCAAATCCGATCAAATTCGACCGAATTCAAATCGAATTTGAAACCAACATATCTATTTAACATAATATATACATAGCACAACCAAAAGTCACTCGAATTTGACTAAATTCAACCAAATTCATCCCGTCCTAACCCTAGTCCTCCTCTCAGTCGTACGAGTAGGAAACATTGTTGAGGTCGATGAACACCGATATAATCGATGGCCCCTCGTCCTCCTTCTTCCCCGTCACGGCGTCGGCCTTCCGCTTGGCCTCCGCGAATTCCTCCAGTCGATGCCGCTCCTCCTCGACGAGGTACGGGTTGAGGCCGGCGAGCGCGTCCGCCATCACCGCGTCGTAGTGCTCCTCCTTGAGGCGCTCGCGGGAGCCGTGGAGGCGCACATTCTCGATGTCGTACGCCCTCACCGCTTTGGTCCGCCGATTGGAAGGAGCCGACCCACACCTTCCTCTTGGTGTTGCGGTCAGTGATTTCCGCCACCCACGCAATGCACTACCGCTGTCGCACGCCGCGGGAGACTAGCGTTGGCGGCAGGGGCAGGTCCAAGGTGTTGGCGGAGCGGCGGGGGCTGCCTCCAGCGCTTGGGTGGCGCCAATCGTAGAGTAGAAGGAAGGGAACGACGGCGGGAAGAGGAAGAGGCTTGAGCTCGCGGCGGGGGGTTGCGGTGCCAGCGAGCGCTGTGGATTGGTGGTGGAGACGGCCAGCGAGAGGATCCGGCCATCGCGGGGCTCCGCCGGTGGCTGTGGTGGTGGCAGGGGGTGTCAGCGGTCGCCGGAGACGGAGGAGATCACGAGGCGAGTGGTGTGAAGAGAGGAATCTTTTACTTATCGGTGCGGTCGATGAGTAAATATAGGAGTCGGATGCATCCATGACTAAATTTTTTACTCCTCTAACATCGTTTGGGCATCAGTTAGGTACGGTTAGAGGAGTAAAAGACTAACCGATTTTTTTACATCGGTTAGAGATGACCTTAGAGCCATTTTTGGCAGATAGAGAGAAAATTTGCTCATCCGGTCGCGGAAAGAAGATAGGTTAGAGATGCTCTGAGACTCTGTACCGTAGGATACATGCTTCTAGACTTTGTACTGTACTACGAAATATTCACATGTATTTCCAACCAAACAATCAGGTGGATAAGAAAACACGAAGACGTACGATGATTACCAGCCCTAGGAGGTCCAATTGTCTGGTTGTACGAGTAACTCGAACCAATGGCATCTTGACCATGCATGTTATTTGGAGTAGCAGTATTCTGCAAGGAGATTCTTGTGGTCGCCTGCATCTGCATGGATGTGACGTCTGACCAATCTACCTTACCCATCAGATTTTTTTTTTCGCCCATGCATACACATGCGCTGTCAGGCATATTGACCGGATGGAATAAGCGTAGACCCGTGTAGAATGTAGATGGGGGGACTGGATCATGCATTCATGCTGTTGAAGACGTATGCTGATCAGAAAAGATTCACGGCAAGCTTGCTGCTTGTGATGAGGCAGCAGGCATCGCCGATTAGAAATAGTGTTTTCCACTTGCCCCGTCTATCTTTGTCAGTAGAGTGTCAAGTCTTTCGACCAACCGAGCTGCTCACTCGCTATAGATGCGAGAGGTAGCTCTAGGATAGCCACCTTCAGAAAGGGAAAGAGGACGCATACATTGCACGCCACAGAAAAAAGGCGCAGGAGCAGAGGAGGACAGCACATTTTTCTTTTCTTTCCTGCTTCTTGGAAAGACTGGTTTTTAGCCCCGAATATATATTTAAAAAAAGAACTTGGACGATATACACTATTAGTATAGATTTGCAAATGTTTATAAAATGAGAGGCTGTGATGCGTGTATTGCGGGCGCGTGTCTAGCTTTAGGTGCAGGATACTCTCTCGATTGGGCAGGTACAGGAAGCAGCCGAAACACACAGGAAGAGTCACAGCACGCACGGGGTGATGTGAGCATGAGGCACGCACTTTGACAGCATTTTCTTGACGGGTAGCAGCTCTCTGGATGCACGATGAGATGCGTGTTGACAGCAGCAGGAGGAGGAGGGGAGTGGCCAACCGCGCGGGAGGGAACCGAGGAGCTTAGCGCCCCCGCCCGGAGGTGAAGAAAAAGGGTCAAACAGGCACCGCAATCCCACCAAAGCTACCGAACCATGTTGCACATTCTTCGGCCTCTGCCCCGTTTTTGTCTCCTGCTCTGCTAGCGTGTAGCTTTTCCGCTCTGGGGGCTCGGTTTTTTAAAGGTCTGGACGCTGTTGGGAGTTGGAAGAACAACATGGCACATACTAGTATACGCGCTTGCGTGCGGGGGCGGCAGAACAACGCAGATAGTCGCCGATGGATAGTTGCAGGCAGGCTCGCAGTGAGCGGAGATGCCTTTAGCAAGGATGAGTGAGTCCATGCGTAGTGGGTGTGCGAGTACAAATGTCATCCTTTCACGTGACCGATGATGGTCAAACCCGTCAAAAGGCGTGGAGAGAATCTACGGACGGCTTCTGTTCGTCAAATTTACAACAACCTCGTGTCAGGCCATAAAGATATCTTACACTATGCTAGGAGTACTACAACTGTTGACTGTTGTCTACTGTGACTTTTGAATACAACAACTATTGTATGGAGTACTGCTTTCTTTGGTGTTGTGCCAGTGGCCGACTGGGTTGCATGGCTGAGTTGCGTGCAAATGCACTGATGCAGCGCTCGCGCTCGTGTGAGTGTGTGCATGATGAGTCGCGTCAGTTAGCTCTCGAGATGAGGCTGAGTTGGGTCTGGGTGGGTGGGGAGCACTCTGGAAGAATGTAATGCTGCGTCACGGATCGCGCGCAACAGGCACGTCGATCCTCTCCACTTCCTAGACCATCCAATCAATCGACCCAAGTTTTCGCTGCGCTGTTCACCCGAGGCGCGCCGGAGCACGCGCGATGCGACCGGGGGTTCGTACGCACGGACACTGGAGTCTTCTCCAGCGAGTCACATGCATGCCGACGGGCTCACCGGCTGCGCCTCAGCGCGGCTGCCGCTGCCGGGGTTGGCTTTGATGCCGCTGTCCACACGCAGATACAGTACTGTATGAATGAATATGAATAAAACCACCCTGCGCTCGCCCCAGGCTTGCCTGTCCTGTAAAGGCCAGCATTCCGATGCGCCTCGACCGGACCTGACCACATCGTGTACGGACATTTAGTGCTCGACCGCGCCAGGCCAAGCCCGTCGTACCGGCTATGCACGGCCCTATATGCTAAAAGTAAGGTACTAGTACCACGTTGATTGCACTGTGCCGACGACCTGCTGATTTCATCTCCAACTGTTATAATTTACAGATTGATTTGTCATGTTTTCACCCTTGCTATGTTTATGAGATATTTGCACAACACTGCTATATACACCACCAATGTTAGATTTTGATATTAATGTGATGAGCTGAAATTTCCGAGGCCTAAATTGCCCAAAGTGTCGCGACGCTGTTAGTGATCCGGTGGCCTCTACTTCGTGTCATATTATGTGCCTCCAAGAGACCAAACTTCAGCATGTTGATTCTTTCACCGCTTCCCACCTTGGAGGCTAGAAGCTGCGGCAATTTGCGCAAAGACCGGCTGTCGGAACTCGAGGTGGAATCCTCATGCTTTGGGTAGATAGGATTGTTCAAACTACAAACATCTTCATTGGAACGATTCTCCATCTCGGCTAATGTTCACATCATCGGCTCGGATATCTCCTACAAGCTAACAACGGTTTATGGAGCAACGTGTAGCAACCTAAAGGATGCATTTTATGAGGAGCTTATCGCTGCAAAGCCTCCCATTGGAACAAGATGGCTCGTCTCCAGAGTTTTCAATCAAATCCGTAGGGCCGAAGACAAGAACCGTGGTAATGTCAACCGTAGAAGAATTGTTAGATTCCGCAACACGCTCAATTCTTGCGACCTCAAAGGAATCCATCTACAAAATCGCAAGTTCACTTGGAGCAACGAGCAGCAAGAGCCCATCCTTAGCAAGCTTGACGGCTTCTTTTGCAATGAAGATTGGAATGTCACCTTCTCGAAGCACCTACTCCACGCGTTGTCCTCTTCATTGTCCGACCACTGCCCTCTCTTACTTGCAAATGATAGCGGTCCTAAAATGCCCGAATCCTTTCGCTTTGAAATTTTTTGGGTAAAGACGCCAAACTTTATGGGAGAGGTAAACAACGCTTGGAGTGAAGATATATCTCCCATACCGAGCCTTGCCAACGCCTTTTTCACAAGCTTAAGAGAATCGGACAACGATTGCGCAAGTGGAGCAAAACCCTCTTCTCCCAAGCAAAGGTTGAGCTCCACATGGCCTTAGAGATCATTTTTCGTCTTGATGTTGTGCAAGAATCAGGAGCCTTAGTATTGAGGAAGGGGACCTTCGAACTCGACTAAAGAGGAGAGTCATTGGCCTCGCGGTGCTCGATAAGGCTAGAAAGAGACAAAGCTCAAGAGTGACGAACTTGAAAGAGGGGGATGCAAACACTAGATACTTCGACCTACGCATCAATGCTAGAAGAAGGAAAAACCATATCCACCGACTTAAGCACAACAATGGTTGGGTCACGGAACACAATCAAAAGAAGGAAATAATACAAAACCACTTCCACAAGATCATCAAAAGAGGACCCCCGCGGACAAAGAATTTTAATTGGAATGTTATTCCACACCCCCAATGTGATATATCTGAGCTTGTGTTGGGTTCGCATCATAGAAAATAAAAAATTTCCTACGATGAGAACTACTAAGCACCAAGATCTATCTACCTACATACAAACAACGGGTGGATATATATTCATAGAGAACATACCCTTAAAGACCGACAAAGTGTAACGAGGTTGGACTCATGGATGATGTAGTCGTTCGCTTGCCGATCTCAAGATCGAGAGGAAGTCCATCGCTGCAAATCAACAGCACATCCATGATCGCACACACGTTCGGTCCACCGAACAACCCCCTACTCCTCGCCCCAGCGATGCAGCGGAAGCAGCAACTGATGGGTTCGTAGCATGGAAAACAAAAAAATTCTACCACAAGAACGAACAAAACCCATATCTAATCTAGATAAAAGCCAAGATCTAATCTATTAGACATGTGCAACGAGATAGATCTGTACTAAGCCTTGTAGATCCGAAAGCCTTGTGCGAGATCGGGTCTCGTGGTTGATGTAGACGATCACTTGCCGATCTCAAGATCGAGTGGACGAGCCTTCCGGCAGCGCTTCCGCAATCGGTCACACGTGCGGAGTCGATGCAGACCTTCCTATCTCCGTTCCAGTGAGCAACGGAGGTAGTAGATCTCTCCACGGAATCCCAGTAGCACGGCGGCGTGGTGGTGGTGGTGGAGTAGAGAATTCTGCAGGGCTTCGCCTAAGCTAGAGTAGAGCAAAGGAGTAGGAGAGAGGCGGCTAGGGCAAGGAGTGGAAGGGGCAAAGGGGGGTGCCTCCACCCCTCTATTTATAGAGGGAGGGGTGGCGCCTAGGGTTCCCACCCCTAGGGCCACCTCTAGGGCCGGCGCACAAGGGGGCTTGGGGGGAGTTTCCTTCCCCCCCCAAGTTTCCCCTTTTCCTTCCTTGGTTTTCAAGTAAACTCCACAGAACTTTCTAGAACCTTCCGGAACATTTCGAAACCTTCTAGAATCCCCATATAAACACTCCGGAACATTTCCGAACCTAGAAAATGATCTCCATTATATGAATCTTATTCTCCGAACAATTCCGGATCTCCTCATGATGTCCTAGATCCAATCCGAGACTCCGAACAACATTCGGTCTCCAACGCACATTCCATATCTACCTAAATAGCATCGAACCTTAAGTGTGTCACCCTACGGTTCATGAATATGCAGACATGATGGAGACACCTCTCCGATCAATAACCATCAGCGGGATCTAGAGATCCATAACAGCTCCCACATACTCAACGATGACTTCGTGATCGATAGAACCATTAACATACGAAAACCAATTCCCTTTGTCACGCGATACTCTACTTATCGGAGGTTTGATCGTCGGTATCTCCATACCTAGTTCTACCTCGTTACTGATAAGTACTCTTTACTCGTTCCATGATATGTCATCCCTTGTGACCTAGTCACATGCTTGCAAGCTAACTAGATGACATTCCATCGAGAGGGCCCAGAGCATATCTATCCGTCATATGGATGGACAAATCCCAATCTTGGTCCATGCGCTTCAACACATACTTTCAGAATACCCAATGACACCTTTATAACCACCCAGTTACGAAGCGGTGTTTGATGTCATCAAAGTACCCATCCGGTGATGGTGATTAACATAACCTCATGGTCGAAGGATTAGGTTACTATGCATTTGAAAGCTTATAGCAATACGAACTAAATGACTTGATCTTATGCTACGCTTACTATGGGTGTGTGTCCATCACATCATTCTCCTAATGATATAACCTTGTTATTAATGACATCCAATGTCCATGATCAGGAAACCATGATCATCAATTAATCAACAAGCTAGTTCCACAAGAGGCTGTGTATTCCGATTCAGTTGAAGATTTCGCCACAACGCTTTGCTTGGCACTCCTCCAGCTCACTGCAGCACCATTCAAAATAAATACGTATCCAGACTGTGATTTGGAGTCATATGGATCGGTGTTCCAACTAGCATCAGTTTAACTGTTTACAACAAGCTGTTCATCACCTCCATAAGAAAGAACCATATCCTTAGTCCTGTTTAGGTACTTTAGGATATTCTTGACCACTGTCCAGTGCTCCATTCCAGGATCACTTTGATATATGCTAGTCAAACTAACAACATGTGCTATATCTCGTCTTGTACACAACATGGCATACATGATAAAACCTATGACCGAGGCATCGGGAATATTATTCATTTTCTCTCTATCTTCTACCGTAGCTGGACTTTGAGTCTTACTCAAGGTCTTACCTGGCAACATGGGCAAGAACCCTTTCTTGCTCTCTTCCATTCTAAACTTCTTTAGAACTTTGTCCAAGTATGTACTTTGTGAAAGCGCTATTAGGCGTCTTGATCTATCTCTATAAATCTTGATTCCTAGAATATATGCCGCTTCGCCAAGATCCTTCATTGAAAAACTATTATTCAAATAGGCTTTGACACTATTAAGAAGTTCTATATCATTCCCAATCAACAATATGTCATCTACATATAGTACTAGGAATGCTATAGAGTTCCCACTCACTTTCTTGTAAATACAAGCTTCTCCATAAGTTTGTATAAATCCAAAGTTTTTGATTACTTTATCAAAATGTTGATTCCAACTCCGGGATGCTTGCTTCAGTCCATTAATGGAGCGCTGAAGTTTGCATACCTTGTTAGCATCTTTAGGATCGACAAAACCCTTGGGTTGTACCATATACAACTCTTCCTCAATGTCTCCATTAAGGAACGCCGTTTTGACATCCATCTGCCAAATCTCATAATCGAAATATGCAGCAATTGCTAACAAAATCCTCACAGAATTTAGCTTCGCTACTGGTGAGAATGTCTCATCGTAGTCAACTCCTTGAATTTGTCGGAACCCTTTCGCGACAAGTCGAGCTTTATAGACGGTAACATTACCATCAGCATCTATTTTTCTTTTGAAAATCCATTTGTTCTCGACGGCCTTACGGCCATCCGGTAAGTCCACCAAAGTCCACACTTGGTTTTCGTACATGGATCCCATTTCGGATTTCATGGATTCTAGCCATTTGTCAGAATCCGGGCTCACCATAGCTTCTTCATACGTCGCAGGGTCATCAATGTTGTCCACCAACATGACGTTCAAGGCAGGGTCATACCAATCAGGAGTGGTACGAACCCTCGTTGACCTGCGAGGTTCAGCAGCAACTTCGTTCGAAGTTTCATGATCACCATCATTAGCTTCCTCTCCAATTGGTGCAGGCGGCACAAAAACATCTTCCGGTTCTGTGCTACTCTCAATTTCGAGAGAAGGTTCAATAACCTCGTCGAGTTCTACTTTCCTTCCAGTCACTTCCTTCGAGAGAAACTCCTTCTCAAGAAAGGATCCATTCTTGGCAATGAAAACTTTGCCTTCGGATCTATGATAGAAGGTATACCCAATTGTTTCTTTAGGGTATCCTATGAAGACGCATTTCTCCGCTTTGGGTTCAAGCTTATCAGGTTGTAACTTCTTTACATACGCTTCGCAACCCCAAACTTTAAGGAACGTCAACTTAGTTTTCTTTCCAAACCACAATTCGTACGGTGTCGTTTCGACGGATTTAGATGGTGCCCTATTTAAAGTGAATGCGGCTGTCTCTAATGCATAGCCCCAAAACGATAGCGGTAAATCTGTAAGAGACATCATAGACCGAACCATATCTAAGAGAGTTTGATTACGACATTCGGACACACCATTACACTGTGGTGTTCCCGGCGGTGTCAATTGCGAAAGTATTCCACATTTCTTTAAATGCATGCCAAACTCATAACTTAGATATTCACCTCCGCGGTCAGAACGCAGAAATTTAATCTTCTTGTTACGATGATTTTCCACTTCACTTTGAAATTCCTTAAACTTCTCGAAAGTTTCGGACTTATGTTTCATAAAGTAGACATACCCATATCTACTTAAGTCATCCGTGAAAGTGAGAACATAACGATATCCACCACGCGATGCTACACTCATTGGGCCGCACACATCAGTATGTATTATTTCCAATAAGTCCGTAGCTCGCTCCACTATTCCAGAGAATGGAGTCTTAGTCATTTTTCCCATTAGACATGCTTCGCATCTTTCAAGTGATTCAAAATCAAGTGATTCAAGAAGTCCATCAGAATGGAGTTTCTTCATACGCTTCACTCCAATGTGACCAAGACGACAGTGCCACATGTATGTAGAATTATCATTCAATTTTATTCGTTTAGCATCTATGTTGTGAACATGTGTATCACTACTACCGAGATTCAGTAAGAATAAACCATTCATCTCAGGTGCATTACCATAAAAGATATTACTCATATAAATCGAACAACCTTTATTCTCGGACTTAAAAGAGTAACCATCTCGCAATAAACAAGATCCAGATATAATGTTCATGCTTAACACAGGCACCAAGTAACAATTATTTAAATTTAAAACTAATCCCAATGGTAGATGTAGAGGGAGCTTGCCGATGGCGATCACATCAACCTTGGAGCCATTTCCAACGCGCATCGTCACCTTGTCTCTCGCCAGTCTTCGCTTATTCCGTAGTTCCTGTTTCGAGTTACAAATATGAACAACCGAACCAGTATCAAATATCTAGGCACTACTACAATTACTAGTAAGATACACATCAATAACATGTATATCAAATATACCTTTCTTCTTGATGTTGCCGTTCTTTAGATCCGCAAGGTACTTGGGGCTGTTACGCTTCCAGTGACCAGCACCCTTACAGTAGAAGCATTCAGTTTCAGGCTTAGGACCAGCCTTGGGCTTCTTAGCAGGCACGACAGCTTTCTTGCCGTCCTTCTTGAAGTTGCCCTTGTTCTTTGGCTTGCCCTGTTTCTTGAAATTGGTGGTCTTATTGACCATCAACACTTGGTGCTCCTTCTTGATCTCCACTTCAGCAGTTTTCAGCATGGACGATAGTTTAGGCAACGTCTTGTTCATGCAGTGCATATTGTAGTTCATCACAAAGTTCTTATAACTCGGTGGCAGTGATTGGAGGACACGGTGAATCCCTAACTCATTAGGAATCGTTATCCCCAACTCTTGGAGCTTGTTTGCGTGCCTAGACATGGTGAGCACGTGCTCGCTAACGGAGCTTCCCTCTTCCATCTTACAATTAACGAACTTTTCGGAGGCCTCATAGCTCTCCACGACCGCACGAGTCTCAAAAATCAGCTTGAGCTCTTTGATGATATCAAACGGGTCGTGGTGCTCAAAGCGCTTCTGAAGCTCCGTTTCTAAACCATACAGGATGGCACACTGAACTGTGGAGTAGTGATTTTTCCGAGTGGCGTAAACATTCTTTACGTCATCGGTGGCATCTTCTGCAGGTGGGTCACCTAGCGGTGCTTCGAGCACATAGGTCAACTGACCAGCCCTAAGGACAATCTTTAGTCCATGGAGCCAGTCCGTGAAGTTGCTTCCATTGTTCTTAAGCTTTTCTTTCTCTAGGAACGCATTGAAATTGATGGAGAGGTTCGCCATAATCTACAACAAATTTGCAAGTAGTTTAGACTAAGTTTATGATAAATTGTGTTCAATATTAATTCTTAAATTAACTAGGTGAACTCCCACTCAAAACAACATCCCTCACGTTGTCTTAGTGATTACACGAACCAAATCCACTACACCAAGTCCGATCTTCACGAGAGAAGATGTAGTTTCAATGGCGAACAATCTTCATGTTCATCATATCATTTATATGACTCATGCTCTACCTTTCGGTATTCCGTGTTCCAAGACCATGTCTATACATGCTAGGGTCGTCAAGATTAACCTTAGTTTCCACATGTGCAAAACTGGCTTGCACCCGTTGTATGTACATGTAGAATCTATCACATCCGATCATCACGAGATGCTTCGAAACGACGAGTCTTAGCAACGGTGCCAACTAAGGACAAACACTTTATTACTTGATATTTAGTGAGAGGGATCATCTTATAATGCTACTGTCGCGATCTAAGCAATACAAGATGCATAAAGGATTAACATCACAGGCAATTCATAATTAGTGTGATATGATATGGCCCTTTCTTCTTATGCCTTTGATCTCCATCTCCAAAGCACGGACATGATCTCCATCATCACCAGCATTGCGTCAAGGTCAGTGGCGCTGCTTCATGGTTGTCCATCATCACTAGCAACTATTACAACTACTTGGAATAAAGTTATTACAAGATGAATAGACACGCAGGTCTTAACAGAATTAAAGACAACCATTAGGCTCCTGCCGGTTGCCATATTACAACAAGGATCATTGCATACATCAAATATAATCATAATCACATGATGGCCATATCACATCACAAAACCCCTGCAAAAACAAGTTAGACGCCTCTAATTTTCTTTGCATATTTTACGTGGTTTGGGGCTTTCGAATAAGAACGGATCTTACCTACGAAACTGAACCACAACATTGATACAAGTGCTATCAAGTGCAAAGTGTAAATTGGATCTATACTATGGTGGGAGAGACAGACACCCACAAAGCCACTTGTGCAAAGCAAGTTACACGTCAAGCGTGGAGCAAGTCTCATGTGTGATGACATGTAAGGTTAGCCCGAGCTGCTTCATCCCACCATACCGCAAGATGCAGAGTACACAAAGCAAAAGACGACACGAGCACCAATGCCCACAAAACCATTGTGTTCTACTCGTGCAACAGATCTATGCATAGACACGACTCTGATACCACTGATGGGTTCGTAGCATGGAAAACAAAAAAATTCTACCACAAGAACGAACAAAACCTAGATCTAATTTAGATAAAAGCCAAGATCTAATCTATTAGACATGTGCAACGAGATAGATCTGTACTAACCCTTGTAGATCCAAAAGCCTTGTGCGAGATCGGATCTCGTGGTTGATGTAGACGATCACTTGCGGATCTCAAGATCGAGTGGACGAGCCTTCCGGCGCCGCGTTCCGGCAGCGCTTCCGCAATCGGTCACACGTGCGGAGTCGATGCAGACCTTCCTCTCCCCGTTCCAGCGAGCAACGGAGGTAGTAGATCTCTCCACGGAATCCTAGCAGCACGACGGCGTGGTGGTGGTGGTGGATTAGAGAATTCTGCAGGGCTTCGCCTAAGCCAGAGCAGAGCGAAGGAGGAGGAGGGAGGCGGCTAGGGCAAGGAGTGGAAGGGGCAAAGGGGGCGCCTCCACCCCTCTATTTATAGAGGGAGGGGTGGCGCCTAGGGTTCCCACCCCTAGGGCCACCTCTAGGGCCGGCGCACAAGGGGGGGCTTGGGGGGAGTTTCCTTCCCCCCAAGTTTCCCCTTTTCCTTTCTTGGTTTTCAAGTAAACTCCACAAAACTTTCTAGAACCTTCCCGAACATTCCGAAACCTTCTAGAATCCTCATATAAACACTCCGGAACATTTCCGAACCTAGAAAATGATCTCCATTATATGAATCTTATTCTCCGGACAATTCCGGATCTCCTCGTGATGTCCTAGATCCAATCTGAGACTCCGAACAACATTCGGTCTCCAACACACATTCCATATCTACCTAAACAACATCGAACCTTAAGTGTGTCACCCTACGGTTCTTGAATATGCAGACATGATGGAGACACCTCTCTGATCAATAAACATCAGCGGGATCTTGAGATCCATAACGGCTCCCACATACTCAATGATGACTTCATGATCGATAGAACCATTAACATACGAAAACCAATTCCCTTTGTCACGCGATACTCTACTTATCCGAGGTGATCGTCGGTATCTCCATACCTAGTTCTACCTCGTTACTGATAAGTACTCTTTACTCGTTCCATGAGATGTCATCCCTTGTGACCTAGTCACATGCTTGCAAGCTAACTAGATGACATTCCACCGAGAGGGCCCAGAGCATATCTATCTGTCATATGGATGGACAAATCCCAATCTTGGTCCATGCGCTTCGACACATACTTTCAGAATACCCAATGACCCCTTTATAACCACCCAGTTACGAAACGGTGTTTGATGTCATCAAAGTACCCATCCGGTGATGGTGATTAACATAACCTCATGGTCAAAGGATTAGGTTACTATGCATTTGAAAGCTTGTAGCAATACGAACTTAATGACTTGATCTGATGCTACACTTACTATGGGTGTGTGTCCATCACATCATTCTCCTAATGATATAACCTTGTTATTAATGACATCCAATGTCCATGATCAGGAAACCATGATCATCTATTAATCAACAAGCTAGTTCAATAAGAGGCTCACTAGGGACTCTTTTATGTTTACAAAACACACAAGTATTAGTGTTTCCTAATAATACAATTATAGCATGGGATGTAAACATTCATCATAAACACAAAGATATAATAATAACCACTTTTATTATTGCCTCTTGGGCATATCTCCAACAGCAACTCCTTCCATACGAAAAGCCACCGGGAACATGTATCTCGCTAATCCGAGACCATGGGGGAATAATTATAGATGGAGGAGAGATCCTTCACAAGGAGGTGTGTGATGAGAGGAGGGGTGGGAGGCCTTTTATAGGGGACAGGGGGCAGCCCCTCCAATGGCCGGTGGCTAAGGTGGTGCCCCCACCTCTTCCATCATTCATGTGGGTGGAGCTCCCACTCCCATAAACATGCCTCCACTCAAAAGTCCACTCACCTCCATTAAATTTCCACGAAATTTAATGCAACTCTCATTTAATAAAACTCTTTTATTTTTTTTCTTCAGAATTTTTTAATTAATTTAATTAACAAACATTCGCATAAAACCCACTGCAACATTTTAATATCACATGCAGAACCAATTTCAGCAATTTCACCCGAAACAATTCCGGTGTCCATTGAAATAATTCTAGCGCTTTGCAATTCTTTTATGTGGAACATAGTTGCTCCAAATGGTGTCGGTATCTCTAAAGTGTGTCACCCTACGGTTCACGAATAATGCAGACATTATCGAGACCCTTCTCCGATCAATAACCAGCAGCGGGACCTAGAGATCCATACTGATTCCTACACATTCAATGATGACTTCTGTGATTGTGAGAACCTTTAACGTTAGTAACTAAATCCCTTTGTCTCACGATATATTACATGTCCGAGATTTGATCATCGGTACCGACATGCACTCTTTTCTCATTCCCGTGATATAACATTCGAGTCAGCATATCACTTGCTTGCAAGCTACCTCGATGTGATATCATCGAGAGGGCCTAGAGTATATCTATCCGTCATCGGGATGGACAAATCCCACTCTTAATCCATGAGCCTCGACATAACACCATCAGAGTATCTGAACCCACCTTTATAGCCACCCTGTTACAGTGTGATGTTTGATGTTATCAAGTTACTCTTCTAGTGTTAGTGATTGGCATGATCACATGGTCTAAGGACTAGAATTACTTATCATGATGTTATAGCAATTTAAACACAATGACTTTTATCGTATTGCTATACTTCGGATGAATGTTCATCACATAATTCCACCAATGATGTGACCTCGTTATTAACAACATCCAATGTCCATGATCAGGAAACCTTGATCATCTTGTTAATCAACGAGCTAGTTTATAAGAGAGGCATAACTAGAAACCATTTATTTGTTTATTAAACACACATGTATTAATGTTTCCAATCAATACAATTATAGCATACAAAATAAACATATATCATATACTTGGAATACGATAATAACAACTTTAGTATTGCCTCTCAGGGCATATTCCCTTTAGTCTCCCATTTGCACTAGAGACAATAATATAGTTTACATAGTGATAAATCTAACACCCATGGAGTTCTGGTGTTGATCATGTTTTTTCTCTAGGGAGAACTTTAGTCAACGGATCTGCTACATCGACGTCCGTGTGTACTTTATAAACCTTTATATCTCCATCCTTGACATGCTCGCGGATGGAGTGAAATTGATGCTTAATATGCTTGGAATTCTTGTGAGACCTTGGTTCCTTGACATTGGCTATGGCTCCATTGTTGTCACAATATATCACCATTGGGTCTAACGCACTAGGAACCCACACCTAGTTCAGTTATGAACTCCTTCATCCAAACCGCTTCGTGTGCCGCTTCTGAAGCATCAATATATTCCGCCTCCGTTGTTGATCCTGCCACCACAGGTTGTTTGGATCTCCTCCAACTATCTGCTGCTCCGTTCATGAGAAATACATATCCGAATACTTAGAGTCATCTAGATTGGTGTCAAATTTAGCATCGACATAACACTTAGTGACCATCTCTTCTTCACCTCCGTACACAAGAAACATTTCCTTAGTTCTTCTTAAGTACTTAAGGATATTCTTGACTGCTATCAAGTGTTCTGAACCTAGATCAGATTGGTACCTACTAGTCAAACTAATAGCATGTGCCACATCCGGTCTTATACATAGCATGGCATACATTATAGAGCGTATGGCTGAGGCATAGGGGATCTTATCCATTATTCTCTTTCTTCCGCCATAGACGGACTTTGAGTCTTACTCAATGTCTTGCCTTGCAACATAGGTAGGAACCCCTTCTTACTTCCGTCCATTTTAAACTTCTTTAAAATCTTATCGAGGTATATACTTTGTGATAGCCCAGTTAGGCGTCATCTATCTCTATATATCTTAATGCCTAATATGTATGATGCTTCACCAAGGTCCTTCATTAAAAAATTGCTCTTTAGATAACTTTTAACACTATTTAAAAGATCTATATCATTTCCAATCAATAATATGTCATCCACATATAATATTATAAATGCCACATTGCTCCCACTCACTTTCTTGTAAATACAAGCCTCTCCGTCAGCTTGGACAAATCCAAACTCTTTGATCACCTCAGCAAAGCGGAGATTCCAACTCCGGGATGCTTGCGTCAGTCCATAGATGGATCGCTGAAGCTTGCATACCTTGTCAGCATCCTTAGGATCAAAAAACCATTTGGTTGTATCATATACAACTCTTCTTCAATATTACCATTGGGGACCTAAGAGTCGTATATGAAAATTTCATCTCGACAAAATATTACTTTGGAGTGTTTCTCTAAAGACAATTTAGTCAAAACGAAATATGCAGCAATTGCTAACATAATCCTAACCGACTTTAGCATCGCTAGTCGAGATTTATAGATGGTCACATTACCATCAACATAAGTTTTCTTCTTGAAAATCCATTTATTCTCAATAGCCTTTCGGTCGCGAGGTAAGTCCACCAAGGTCCAAATCTAGTTTTCGTACATGGATCCCATCTCGGATTTCATGGCTTCTAGCCATTTGTTGGAATCCGGGATCGTCATTGCTTGTTCATACGTCACAGGGTCATCAATTCCATCTACCATGAAATTCACGACAGGATTTCCGTACAATTCAGGAGTTGCATTTGTCCTGCTTGACCTGCGAGGTTCGGTAGTGTCCTCTTTCGGAGTTTCATGATTATTATCATTAGTTCCTTCTTCATTCGGTGAAGTCAACTCCAGAACAATTTCCAGCGCTGCGCCACTCACCGTTTCATGAAGAGAAGGTTCAATAACCTCTTCGAGTTCTACCTTCCGACTACTCACACCTTTTGCGAGAAACTCTTTCTCTAGAAAGGATCCATTCTTGGCAATGAAAACCTTGCCCTCAGATTTGTGATAGAAGGAATACCCAATTGTTTCTTTAGGGTATCCTATGAAGACACATTTTTCCGCTTTGGGTTTGAGTTTATCACGCTGAAGTTTTTCACATAAACATCACATCCCTAGACTTTAAGAAATGGCAGCTTAGGTTTCTTTCCAAACCACAATTCATACAATGTCTTTTCAACAGATTTAGGTGATGCCCCATTTAAAGTGAATGCAGCGGTTTCCAGTGCATAACCCCAAAATGAAAGTGGCAAGTCAGTCAGAGACATCATAGATCGAACCATATCCAATAAGGTACGATTACGATGCTCCGATACACCATTACTCTGTGGTGTTCCGGCAGGCGTGAGTTGTGAAACTATTCCACACTCTCACATGTGTGTGCTAAACTCGTAACTTAGATACTCATCTCCATGGTCGGACCGTGGAGATTTAATCTTTCTATTATGATGATTTTCCACTTTACTCTGAAATTCCTTGAACTTTTCAAAGGTTTCAGACTTGTGTTTCATCAAATAAATATATCCATATCTACTCAAATCATCTGTGAAAGTAACAAAATAACAATATCCACCTCGCACCGACACACTTATTGGACCACATACATCAGTATGTATGATTTTCCAACAAATTTGTCGCCTACTCCATTGTACCAAAAAACGGGGTTCTAGTCATCTTGCCCATAAGGCATGGCTCACATGTATCAAATGATTCAAAATCAAGTGATTCCAAAAGTCCATCAGAATGGAGCTTCTTCATGCGTTTCATGCCAATATGACCTAGACGGCAGTGCCACATATATGCAGTTATATCATTATCTAGTTTAATACTTTTATTATCAACATTATGAATATGAGTATCACTACTATCGAGATTCAACAGAAATAAACCATTCATCACAGGTGCATGACCATAAAAGATATTATCCATATAAATCGAAAAACCATTGTTTTCATATTTAAACGAATAACCACTTTGCAATAAACACAATCCAGATACAATGTTCATGCCTAGTGCAGACACCAAATAACAATTATTCAGATTTATAACTAATCCTGACGGCAGATGGAGAGGCAGCGTTCCGATGGTGATCAAATCAACTCTTGATCCATTGCTGACACGCATCGTGACCTCGTCCCTTGCTAGTTGTCGCTTGTTCGACAGCCCCTAATTTGAGTTACATATATTAGCAACCGATCCAGTATCAAATCCCCATGTGCTACTGCGAGTACTAGTCAAGTACACATCAATAACATGTATATCACATATACCTTTGTTTGCCTTGTCAGCCTTCTTGTCCGCCAAATACTTGGGGCAGTTGCGCTTCCAATGGCTAGTCCCCTTGCAATAATAGCACTTGGTATCAGACTTAGGGCCAGCTCGGGATTTCTTTTTAGGCGCAGCAACAGATTTGCTGCCCTTCTTTCCCTTCTATTTAGCCTTCTTTCCTTTCTTGAAACCAGTGGTCTTATTGATCATCAACACTTGATGTTCTTTGTTGATCTCCACTTATGTAGTCTTAAGCACTAACAGAAGCTCGGGGAGAGACTTCTTCATGCGCTGCATGTTATAGTTCACCACGAAGCTCTTGTAGCTAGGTGGCAGAGATTGGATAACACAATGTATGCCTAAATCAATGGGAATATTTATTCCCAAGGACACAAACTTATTAGCGTACCCAGACATTTTGAGTACGTGCTCACTAATGAAGTTGTTCTCTTCCATCATGCAGCTAAAGAACTTTTCAGAAGCATCATAACTCTCTACGGCAGCATGGGTATCGAAAATCATTTTCAGTTCACCCATGGTATCAAAGGCATTGCCATTTTCAAAACTCTTTCGAAGTTCTGGCTCTAGCCCATACAGTATGCCACAATGAACCATATTGTGGTCCTCCTGATGAGTAAAATAGACATTCTTTTCTTTGTCGAGGGCATCAGGAGTTGGTGGGGGGCCTAGCGGTGCTTCTAGCACATATTGCTTTTGTGCAACAGTGAGGAGAATCCTCAGATTTAGGGCCCAGTTGGTAAAGTTGCTACCATTATTCGCAAGTTTCTCTTTCTCCATGAACACATTGAAATTAAAAGCAGGTGGTGCCGTCTACAACAGAATTTGTAAAGTTTATTTAGACTAAGTTTATGATAGATCGATTTCAACCAATCAAATTACGAATGATATCCCACTCAAAAACAACATCCCTCGTGTCTTTTTGGTGATTACATGAACCAAATCCACTACACCAAGTCTGATCATCACGTGAGTCGGTGTAGCTTCAAAGGCGAGCATCTATATGGGCATCATATCTACCATATGACTCATGCTTAACCTTTCGGTGTGTGTTCCGAGGCCATGTCTGTACATGCTATGCTCACCAAGTAAGAACCTTAATACCCGCGTGTGTAAAACTGTCTTACACCCGTTGTATGAAAGCATAGAGTCAAAAACACCCGATCATCACGTGATGTCTTGAAACGACGAACTTTCTTAACGGTGCATACTTAAGAAAAACACATTTTATTTTGATATCTAAATGAGGGGTCATCTTATAATGCTACTAAAGCGCCATACAAGCAATATAAGATGCAAACATCATATGCATAAAGTGAAATGATATGGTTCTTGCACTTGATCACTATCATGTGCATCGTGGTATGATCTTTATCATTCCTTTGTGTGTAAGGCCATGGTTTATGGAACTTACACGTTAGGTGTCGGGGGGATGACCCCTGTTGGGGGATACCCCTGGGTAGGGTCACGCCGGGGTAAATAGGACGAGTTAGCCGAGGTACGGCACGGTCAAAGCAAGTGCAGGCCAGGTCACCTCAAGGCAAGCCGACTTACGGAGTAACCCGACCCGTCGGGAAGCTCCCTAGCATTAACCCGGCCAGCATAAAATATATGTCGGCCATATTTGTCTATATATTACGTAGGTACCCTCGTAGCCAGGTTATCCATGTGCTAGCCGGACTACCACTTGGCTTCCAAGAGAAGGAAGGAATCTCCCGCTGGTCAAAAGGTGGCCTTTGCTAGCTGTAGCGTGAGCGAAGCAAAGCAGAGGGAAGGACCAGTGGGGTGGGGTGACCAAGATGACGCGGGCAGTGTCGGCTGACGTAGCCTGTGTCCGGTGACGCTTAAAGACATGGATTACACATAGGGTTATGTCCATTGTCCGGACGAGCCGTTAAAGTGAATAAAGAAGCATCTAGCTTTAACCTAGGGGCATATTCGGGGAATATGCTGCCACGTGTGCCCTAACCTTGTAACCTGGGCTCTCCTATATAAGGAGCACTAGGGCCTCTATAGAAGGGGATCGATCATTTTCTCTGTCTAAGGTAGAACTCTAGAGCTAGGTTGTGGGGGGTAAGAGACATAGTCTCCTTCTCACGAATAGCTCGAGGAGCACTTATAACCACCATTGATAGAGGAAATACAACAACATCTATGCGTGGAATCACCATGTTTTCCCTCCCTGGATTCCCCTAGCGCTCATTGGCCCCATCTTTAGCCTATCCATGGCATCTGCCGTGCCACCACCACGATAGTTGGCGCCCACCTTGGGGCTAGCGGTGCTAGCAGGGGTGAAAATCCAGATGGGAAGCATCTCCAACATCGGCGAGCGCATCGTTTCCGGCTTGGTTCAGCGCTTTGGAGCACTGGACTACGTCAGCGACAATGCCGGGAGCTTCGGCAGGCGTCCCCTTCCGTGCAAAGGCCTCTTCATCAAGCTTGGCGCGCACAAGATCTACGTCAGCGTGGACGAGTCCTGTGTTCATCCACGACACGTCGTCGAGGGAGGTGAACCGCCTCTCAGGGCGGCTCGCGGAGTGCATATCACTCGCCCCGCTAGCAGCGTTGAGGTCATGATGGCCGTGCCAGACGCGAAAGCAAGCAAGGACCCAGCGCCAGACCTGGAAGTCACGCAAAAACAGGCAAGATCTAGGTTTCCTCCACTAGAGAGGCTAGAGAATGTACTCCAGCAACTGGCTCAACTGGCCGGCTCCAGGGAAATCGGGCTGGATGGCCACAAAACAAAGAACCCAGCCGGGTGATACGCTTTACCCAGTCCGCCTCAAGATTCCCCGACTGGCCTATCTAGCCGGGGGCCAGGAAAGCCGGCTGGGTGGCCACCTCTACCCAACTGCCTCGAATCCGTTGGCCAAAGGTACGGGAGGGGGTGACGCTCCTTGATGAGCGCACCCTTGACCGGACAGGCTGGCACGCCGCCCTGCCAGCACTACTAGACGAGGGTGCTGAAGCGCTAAGCCTAGGAGATGACGAGTAAAGTTCTGACTGGCGGATAAAGCACCAAGCTGATGGATAAAGCATCGGGTGGCGCCCAAAGCAGAGGTGCTGAGACACTATGGTGTTGTCCCTACCTGTACTGTAGCTTGACTGGGTCCTGGACCACCGGCTGGACCCGATCAGCTGGCCCGCTTTGTAAACCCAAAGCCCAAACAGTAAACCCTAGAGCCCACATTGTAACATACCCTTCTACCATTATATAAGGAGGGGTAGTGCCAGGGTTCTAGGCAAGGCATTACGAGTTACAAGTTATCCAGAATCACCAAGTCAAGTAGTTCATGTTCCTCTAGCTCCCGATAGCAGCTAAGGAAACACCTCAAGGAGCACTTGTATTGAGCATCTGCTCCCCATGTAGTATATCCTTGCAGGAGTAGGAGTGTTACCTCGATAAGAGGGCTCCGAACCTAGGTACATCACTATGTCTTCAGTATCTATGCCCAACCCGTTGTGAGTATCCACCGATAGCATCCTGATTGTCCCCTCTCATGCCATCCCTGATGGCACTGCCGTGTTCCACACCACGACAGTTGGCGCCCACCGTGGGGCAGAACGCTTTGGTTGGGGTCATCTTTTGCATGGAACTTCTGCTTGTCACCGGTGAGCGAGTCGCCTCTAGCCTCGTCCTCACCTTCAGCTCCTTCGACTGTGACCTCGACAACACATCCTGCTTCAACGGGGAAACTTCCCCAAGTGACGGCTCCGTCATGCACTTCGGCGAGCATCGTGTCTACGTCACCGTCATCACTGAGGAGTTCCCTCGCGAGGTCATCACCGTCTCCGGCGTGCCTCCAGGCTTCTCCACCCCGCTCCTCACCAGTGGTAGCATTGAGGTCATGATGGCCGGCGCAGGCGATGGATGCCGCCCACCTCTGGAGCGCGACGCTGGCACCAAAGATGCTGCTCCGCACGAGCAAGCCACAGACCCCTTGGTGGACTCCATCCAGAACCTCCGCATCCCCATCGCTCCCGAGCTGGACCCGGCCGCTGCAGCAGCCGCGCTGAAAACACGCGCGAGAACCTCCTGGAGGAAGCCAGCAAGGTCGCCGCCTGCCAATGACGCATGGACGCCACCATGCACGATTACAACACCGTGCACGACTTCTCCCGCTTACCCAGTGCCAACCGAGAGGTGCCGCCTCAGGGCTGCAACTTGGTTTCGGAGCTGGACCGGGCTGTTGACTCGCGCGTCGTCGTGGCACAACCGGTTTACAGTACCCGTCCAAGAACATGAGGGCCGCAGAAGCTGCCGTCGTGAAGCTTAGCCACCTGGAGGGTGACGAGCTACGCCGACAACAGGCACGCGTCCAACTCCTTGTGGCCACAGGCAACAGGCAACAAGCCGAGGCAGGTGCAAGCCGCCACAGCAACAACAAGAACCAGCAACCTCACCGGGTGGGCGATCCGGCCACAGGTGGGAGCAAGGCCTCCTCTCCGAATGTTACAAGGAAGGACAACCGACCGTGTGGTGGGTCGGCCGACCGTGGGAAAAACCCACATGAAGCCACCAGCAGGAACCGCGATCCGCCTGACGAAGCCGGAAGAACCAATGCGCTGCCCAAATCCTGCCTTTCAGGACGGCTTGGCCTGCTCGAGCCGGAGGATCTGTGAGATGCGCGCGCACGCATCGACCTGCTAGTTCAGTCACGCACACTAGAGGAGGAAAGTCTAGCTAGCCCAAGATGTTTCGGACCATGCATCCGGAACGAACCATTTCCAAAGGAATTTTTGCTCCCAAGGGACACGCCAAAGTACAACGGCACGGTCAAGCCGGAGGACTGGCTGGTGGATTACGCCACCATGGTGGGCATTGCGAATGGCAACCACCGGGTGGTGGTGCGCTACGTCCCGCTCATGCTCCTCGACTCAGCTAGGACATGGCTCAACAGTCTTCTCAACAATAACATCAACACTGAGATTGGTTTCGAGCAAACGTTCGTCCGCAACTTCACCGGCACCTACAAGCGCCCGGGTCGCCCTGGCGAACTCGCCCTCTGCGTCTAGGGTAAGGACAAAATCGACCGCTCCTACATCAGCCGGTGGACGAGCATGCACAACTCCTGCGAGGGGGTGCGTGAACATCAAGCAGTCGATTTCTTCATAAACAGCTGTAGGGACGGCACCATGCTCAAACACAAGCTTCGTCGGGTGGAGCCCACAACCATGGCTAATACCATGGAGATCGCGTACAAGTACTCCACCGCGGAAGCGGCGATGAAAAGATCCATCCGGCTGGATGACCAGGGACAGATCATCGTGGAGGTCACTTCAGACCGGCGCCAGCCGGAAGGGAACAACCACAACTCTAGGAGGCATGACAACCACCACGGCAAGAGGAAGGATGACCAGCCGGATAACCAATATGGTTCTAGGCAGGTGGCAGCCATCCAAGAGGACCCGACTGCAGGTGGCAGCCGGAGACAAAAGCCTGACGACCAGCCACTTTGGCCCAAGTACACCACCGAGTCAATGCTTGATGGACCATGCAAGTTCCATAGTCGTGGCAACAAGCTGGCTACACATACAACCCGCCAGTGCACCTGGACAAAGAAGATGGTTGAGGTTTGTGGTTTACCACCGCCACCCCCTCCACCGCCAGCCGGTGGGCAGCAGGACAACCGCGAGCGCCAAAACCGCTAGGATGAAGATGGAGGAGATTATCCCCGCTAGGTAGGGAACTACCACATCTTCACCACCGAGCCACGAACCAAGCACAACAAAAGGCACCATGAGGTGGAGGTGAACGCAATCGTTCCCCCTGTTCCCCAGTTCCTGAACTGGTCTGAACAAGAGGTCACGTGGAGCCGGAAGGACCAGCCGGAAGTACTACTGCATCCGGACACATATGCCATGGTCCTGGACCCTATCATCATCATCTCCAAGAAACACTTGTGCAGGTTCTCCCGCGTCTTGGTGGACGACGGAAGCAGCATCAACCTCCTGTACCGTAGCTCCCTAGACCGACTCGACATTAGTGAGTCCCAGCTAGAGCCGTCCAGCACCTCCTTCCACAGAGTTGTTCCGGGTCCATCGCATTCGCCCATCAGCAAGATCCGGCTGGACGTCATCTTCGGCATAGAAGACAACTTCCGCCGCGAGCCTATCTGGTTCGAGGTGCTGAACCTCTGCAGCACTTATCACGCCATCCTAGGACGCCCCACGCTCACCAAGTTCATGGTGGTACCGCACTATGCATACCTCAAGATGAAGCTCCTTGGGCCAAAGGGGGTAATCACCATCGCGGGTGACTATAGACGATCGGTGATATGCGCCACAGATGGCTCCAAGATCACCGAGGCCATGATCATTGCAGAAGAGAAGCACATCATCATGCAGAACGTGGTGGCCCTCCGGGTGGACATGCCGGCTAGCAAGCCAAAGCCACCCGGAGAGGCACAATTCAAGCCATCAAAGGGCACCCAGAAGATCCTGCTAAACGAGGCCAAGCCGGACAAGTTCGCCCTGGTCAGAGACGACCTTGATAGCAAATAGGAAAGAACACTCGTTGATTTCCTCTGTGAGAATCGGGATATCTCCGCATGGTCCCCCAAGGACATGCCTAGTGTTTTGAGGGAACTCACTGAGCACTCTCATGTCAGACCGGATGCAAAGCCGGTCAAGCAGACACTACACCGCTTCGCGGAAGAGAAAAGAAGAACCATCAGTGAAGAAATCACCCGGCTGCTCGCAGCCAGATTCATCATGGAGGTTTTCCACCCAGAATGGCTGGCAAACCCAGTGTTGGTGCTGAAAAAGAACAAGACTTGGCGCATGTGTGTTGACTACACTAGCCTCAACAAGGAATTCCCCAAAGATCTGTTTGCCCTGCCAAGGATAGACCAAGTGATCGACTCCACGGCCGGCTGCGAACTGTTGTCGTTTCTAGATGCGTACTCCGGCTACCACCAGATCCGGCTGAACCCTGGTGATCAAATAAAGATAGCATTCATCACCCCATACAGGGCCTACTGCTACACCACCATGCCACTTGGACTAAAAAATGCAGGCGCCACATATCAGCGATGCATGCAGAAGTGCCTACAATCACAAATTGGCAGAGTGCACGCCTACATTGATGACATGGTTGTCAAAACAAAGGAGAAGCAGACGCTCCTCGAAGACCTGAAGGAGACATTCGCCAACCTTCGCCGGTTCTAGATGAAGCTGAACCCAGAGAAATGCATATTTGGCATCCCAGCCGGGCAGCTCCTCGGTTTCCTCGTCTCAAAACATGGAATCGAGGCCAACCCAGAGAAGATCAGCGAAATTGAGCGCATGCAGCCGCCGCAAAACCTGCGGGACATGCAGAAGTTTACTGAATGCCTAGCCTCCCTCAGCCGGTTCGTTAGCCAGCTGGGCGAGAAGGCACTACCCCTATACTAGCTCATGAAGAAGATGGACAAGTTCGTCTGGATGGCGCAGGCGGACGAGGCTTTCCGCGACCTCAAGCGCATGTTATCCTCCCCACCGATACTGGCGGCCCCAGCCACAAAGGAACCAATGTTGATGTACATTGCGGCTACCAACTGGGTCGTCAGTGTCGTGCTGGTGGTAGAGAGACCAGAAGAAGGAAAGGCTCAGCTAGTTCAACACCCGGTGTACTACTTGAGTGAGGTACTCTCGATGTCAAAGCAGAACTACCCTCACTATCAGAAGCTGGTGTATGGCGTGTATATGGCGGCCAAGAAGCTGAAGCACTACTTCTAAGAGAACTCCATGCGGGTAGTGGCGTTATCCCCCTATTGGAGATCATCGCCAACAAGGACGCCACAGGACGGGTGGCGAAATGGGCGATGGAGCTCGCCACCCACTGCATCCGGTACGAGCCAAGAACAACGATCAAATCTCAAGCCCTGGCGGACTTCCTCGTCGATTGGGCAGAGACGCAGTACTTGCCTCCATGTCCTGACTCCACGCACTGGAAGCTACACTTCGACGGCTCCAAGATGTATGGTGGACTCGGAGCTAGGGTCATCATCAACTCCCCAAAAGGGGACCGACTGGAGTACGTACTGCAGATCCACTTCCATGCATCGAAAAATTCCTCGGGAAAGGTTTACCCGGAGAAAAGGAAGAAAGCCTGACCTTCAGGGCAGCCGACCGTGGTGGTACGGCCGGCAGGAGAAGACCCAGTCCTCCACCAGCGTCTCCTTCGAGATGGTGGCGAGCCATTCTCGAAGGGACATGAACGACACCTCCAGCTAGGACACCCGGGTGGGATCCAGCGGCCCGTATAGGTGGAAGATCTTGTGCGATTACTGCTGTAGCGAAAGCATGCGGTTCGTCATCCAAGACAACAGGATGTCCCGGGCGGTGAGCCGCTCCTTGTCCACAAGTACCGTCACGCCGGCGGCCATCCTCTCCATGTCTGCCTAAGCGCCCAAGTTCTGGACGATCCAGTCCTTCTAGGTGGAGGCGATGTTGGCAAACACCGGCGCCCTGATCCAGTCGATGTCGGTGTTGTTGCGTATGTAGAAGTACGAGCGCTGCCACAACTTGACGGTGTTAGTCATCTCTAGCCGTGGCATCAGCGATGACGCTTGGGGGTAAACGGCACAGCAGCTGGTCTCCGTGAGGGGGCCGCCCTTCCCCACCACCTGGACCTTGAAGTAGAAGAACTTCAATAAGTTCGCCGCATCCAGGCGAACCCCCAGGTAGGCCTCGTAGCAGGCCATGTGATGCAAAAGCTATGTGACGGCGCTAGCGTCGAGGTGGTGGAGCTGAAGGTCAAACGACACAATCAACTCCAAGATGAACCTTCTTAGAGGCAGGCCAAGCCCACGGGCGAAGTGGGCGAGGAAGACGACAACCTCCCCAGGCGATGCTTCACCAGGAACTCCGATGGGATGAGTTTCCCCCACCAGTACTTCTGCACAAGCTCATCGGTGACGTACGAGCCGCACCAGCCCCTCGCCTATTAAGGAAGCATCTCGGTAGGCGCGGTAGCCATGTTGGAGAAGCGGGGTCCCGTCGTCACGATGAAGGAACAGCGGCACCGACGATCAAGGAGAGCGGTGGCGCAAGGTAGCAGCATGGAGGTAGAAGCGCAAAGGGCAATGTGCGCAGGGAGAAGGCGGAGTAAGGGAGAAGCCCTCCCTGGCGCCCCTATTTACCGAGGCAGGGTAATTGCGCCTCCTGCACTCCCCTACGCCACGTGGCACAAGAACTGTTCCACTACCCCCACGACGCTTCGGTGCCAGATTGTTTCCACCGAAGGAAATGCCATAGAAGATTCTACATGCGTTACCGCGAAGGCCAAGCGCGCGCACGATCCCCGAGAAACCACTATGATGAAGGCGTGTACACAGTTACCAAAACTGCAGCGGCAGGCCAAGAGGTCAAACCGGCACGACGCGTGCCAGAGGAGGCAGACACGCCTAACGACAACGTTGACGTCATCACTGGGCGATTCAGCTCCCCAGTCGGGCGCGGCAGCCGGGAGACGCTATCGCTGCTCACACCCTATGGGTGGGCCGCCAGACTCGTAGCCGGTAAACTCTAGCCGAGAAAGTGGGCATCTCGAGCCGGAAAACGACAAGCATTACAAGATAAGCACTACAAGGCAATTCGCAATACGTTCTTCATCCGCAATCATTTCAACAACAGCCAATGAGCATGCAGGAACTTCTCCGCAATGCGAAGTCCCAACACGCTCGAGGACTAGTGTTGGGGGGATGACCCCCGGGTAGGCCAAGCCAAGCTCAACCGGCCGGCTACAGGGAAATCTGGCCGAATGAACACAAGATAAAGAACCCCAGCTGGATGATATGCTTCACCCAGTCCGCCTCAAGATTCCCCAGCTGGCCTGTCTAACCGGGGGCTAGGAAAGCTGGCTGGGTTGCCACATCTACCCGGCCGCCTCAGATCTGTTGGCCAAAGGTACGGGAGGGGGTAACGCTCCTTCCTGAGCGCACCCTTGACCGGACAGGCTGGCACGCCGCCTTGCTGGCACTACCAGACGAGGGCACCAAAGCGCTGAGGCTGGGAGATGACGAGTAAAGCTCTGGCTAACGGATAAAGCTTCGGCTGATGGATAAAGCACCAAGCTGATGGATAAAATACTGGGTGGTGCCCAAAGCGGAGGCGCTGAGACTCTCTGGCGCTGTCCCCACCTGTACTAGAGCTTGACTGGGTCCTGGACCACCGGCTAGACCCGGTCAGCTGGCCCGCTTTGTAAACCCAAAGCCCAAATAGTAAACCCTAGAGCCCACATTGTAACCTACCCTTCTACCAGTATATAAGGAGGGGTAGTGCCAGGGTTCTAGGTAAGGCATTACGAGTTACAAGTTATCCAGAATCACCAAGTCAAGTAGTTCATCTTCCTCTAGCTCCTGATAACAGCTAAGGAAACAACTCAAGGAGCACTTGTATTGAGCATCTGCTCCCCATATATATAGTAGATCCTTGCAGGAGTAGGAGTGTTACCTCGATAAGAGGGCTCTGAACCTGGGTACATCGCTGTGTATGCAGTATCTGTGCCCAACCTGTTGTGAGTAGCCACCGATAGCATCCTGATTGTCCCCTCTCATGCCATCCCTGATGCCACTGTCGTGTTCCACACCACGACATTAGGTATGCTCTAATTTCCAAGAGTATGAACTATACTTCAAATTATGACATTACCATATCATGACACCAGCCCAACAACAATCTAAACTAGATGCTTCTAATTTATCAATTGCAAGTTTTACGTGGCTTAGGGCTTTCGAAGATAGAACCGGTCTTACCTGCGAACATGGAACCACAACGATGATAACCAAATTATTAGAAACTCGTTGTAAATCAGATATTGAGTATAGTAGGAGAGATAAACACTCGCTAGCCACTTATGCAAAACTAGTTGCATTTCAAGCATTGAACAAGTCTCATGTGCGAGGACATGTAAAGTTAGTCCGGACCGCTTCATCCCACTATGCGACTGATGGCTCTGAAATATAGCCATCTACGTCCACATTTAAATTGGATATTAATCATATTCTTGATGAAATATCTCTCTAAACCCTGCCACTAATGCTAATATTTAGAGGGTATGCAATCCTTTCTTTTTGTATTTTTCCTGCACAGATAATGTCGTTTAAATGAGGGAATCACTACATTAAAGTCAAAGACACGAGATTTCCAACAACCAGAAGAAACCAGCAGCCAAACAGCGGAGGCAGACGCCTTAACAACCAACTATACGGTCGGAGAAAAAATTCCGACCGTATAGCTCTAGTCGTATAGTTGGCGCCACCACCGTTGGGTCAAACAAAACAAATTTTGTGAAGGGATCCCTATATAAAGAAGCCTCGGGCAACGAGAAAACAAGCCAGACCTTGCCAAAAAGTCTCTGCCACAGATCTCCAGCCGCCTCTAGATCTCCAAACCCTTCTCCATATCCATATCCATATTCTACCACTTGTAATAATAGATTTCTTCTCCGATTGATGACATTGTAAGACTATTGCTATCAATCTTATGATTTTCATTACAATGTTTGTGCCTGTTGATCCCATCTCTATGTGTGAGTAATTCTCCTTGGGCTAAGGGCTCCGGCCTAGCCATGTAGCAATTGTGCATATTATTTATCATAGATGGGATCGTGTATTAGTTTGTATGACATGATGATTATTGTATCCTATCTTGCCTCAATCCAAGGACTTGTCAGGTACCCAAGAACCCAGGGTTAAGCAAGGTATAGGGAGTATGAGTGATGAATGATCTGCAGGTTGGGAACCCTAGTGACAGAAGGGATAGTATGGCTGTATATGAGGGATTTGCTTGGGATTAACGGTGACATCACTATGCGTATCATTAGTTCTCTTTCTTCTATGGATGAGACTAGTAGGTTATTGCTATAAGTGGTTGCTGAGCCAATAGCAATTATGGATGCACTTCCCACATATAATTTATCTTGCTCTAACAAGTACACACATACTTTATTTCTATCTTTTATTTCCATCAGATGTTTTGCACAGCTATAGGTGAAACTGAATGCCCTAGGCCCTCTCTCTCCACCATCGACAACAACAAAAAGACGCAAGCTATTGGTCCGGTAAAAACACAAAAGGAATTCTAAAACTCACGAAGGTCCATTAAAGTAACATCACTACGCATTCACTTCCCGTTGATTTGATAACCTAGGTCTACTAGGGAAAACGAGCTATACTACATCCGTAATCCGGATCGAAGGTATCAACCCTTTTTCTGGTACCATTGCCAGGGAAGAAATAGCTACCCTGGTGAGGTTATTAGGAACCTTGCTAGTTCTAATTCTTGTTTTCAATTTTGTTAGTTTGCTTTCAGTCTTTATTTGATAAACCAAAAAAATTAGTTAGTCTTTAAATTCTTGCTTTTACTATTATAATTTTAATCTCTTAGAAAACCCAAAAACATAGGAAGTATGGCTAAAAAGAAGCTTGGGGAGTTTGTTACTCCCAATAATGATTATTTGCATACTCCTATTACTCAGCCAGCAATCGCTGCTGATGACTATGAAATTAAGACCCATTACTTAAGTTTGGTTCAACAGAATCAATTTGGAGGCTCTGTTGTTGAAGACGCTGGTATGCACTTAAATACTTTCACTGAAATATGTGATATGATGCATATAAAAGATGATGACCTAGATGCGGTCAAATTGCGTCTATTTCCTTTCTCTAAGAGGGAGAGCTAAAGAATGGTTGCTATCTTTGCCTAAAAATACTATTACATCATGGGTGGGATGTACTTATTTATTTATGACTAAATATTTCCCACCTGCAAAGACTATGAAACTTTAATCTAATATTACTGGCTTTAGACAGGAAGAGCGTGAGCCACTAGCGCTTGCATGGGAGAGGATGAAAGAATGCCTAAGAAACTGTCCTAGTCATGGGATGGAAGATTGGTTAATCCTCCATTTATTTTACAATGCTCTTAATCCTGTGTCTAAGTCTATGCTTGATACTACAACTGGAGGAACATTTATGGGTAAACATATTACCGAAGCAAAGCAGCTGCTAGACAATATGCAAGACAACCATGCCCAATGGCATGTGGAAAGATCAAACATGAAGAAGGTGAACTCTGTTTCACTACAAAAGAACGAAGATCTCAATGCTAAGTTGGTTGAGCTCATACTAGCCATAAAAGGTAAGGAAACTCAGGTAAGAGCCACCCCCAAAACAAACATAGAAGAAATAGACTTCGTAGCTCGTAATGATTACAACCCTGCTTAGAAGAAGAGTTACAATCCTAATTTTTAGAAACATTATGCTAGTCCTACAAGTAACTCTAATAATAATATGGGAACTAGTAACGGTAGTCTCCAAGAAACACTTAAGTCTTTCATAGACTCACAAAATGAACAAAACAATATTCTAGTCAAAATTACGGAGAACCATGATGCTATGCTTGGTAAATTATCTAACCAAGCTATTAGTTTGAGAAATGATTTGCAGGCCCTTCAAGAAAGAACATGGATCGTTGAGGCACATCTAGGTAAGATAACCGAGAGTCAAACTCTCAGTCTAACTAAACTTTTAGGTAAAGCCGAGCCCAATCCTGTTGAAGAACTCAAAATGATGAGGATCCAAAGGGAGGAGCCTGAAGAACTTGATTATAGTAATGCCCCTTCACTAAGCTACACCATCGAAGATCTTGTAAAAAGGATCAACGTTAAAATTCCGGTAAGTGAATGTAATTATGAATCCATGTATCAACAATTTGTTGATCAAGTAGAAATTAAGGTACACGAGCTTGAAGAGGAATACAAGAAAATCGCTGAAAAGTTACCTGTTAAACTAGATGACATATTTGAGCCTACTATTAAGATAAAGATTGGAACCAACGAGATAGATGCACTTTGTGATCTAGGTGAAAACATCTCAGTAATTCCAAAGAGTCTTTTTAACAAGTTAAATCTTGGATCCTTTGAAATTACTGAGTTAAAATTGCATCTAGTAGATTCTACCTACAAACAAGCAGTAGGAATTAAGGAGAACATTTTACATCAAAGGGTGTCCTGCTCTAATTAACTTCTTTATTATTGACATGCCTGAAGTTACTGTTGCTCCTATAATACTAGGTTGTCCTTTCTTAAGAACTATAAAGGCTTTAATTAACCTTCATGAAGGGAACATGAAGTTGCAATTGCCTTCACGGGATCCTTTTGTTATCCATTTCCCCAGGAAGAACAAAGCCAAACATGACAAGAAGGAGGCCATCACTTTGAAGGCCAATTACTTTGGAGTGGGTGTTCCACTCATCTGGCCCAAGTGATTATCATCAAGGTCAAGCTATTAACCGTAAAAGAGCACTCCATGGGAGGCAACCCATGTAAAATAAAGGTTTTAGTTAAGTTTTTAGTTTTAGTTTAAGTTCATGTTTAATAAAGAGTGCTAGAAAACTCCATTTGAGGAGAAGAAGTTCGGTAGTACTTGAAATTATGCTTTATTCATGCTATTGTTGGTCGACAATATTTACTGTCAATCTTCTATAAAAAACAAGGTATATCACTAAGTTACGGGAAAAGAAATAGTTTACGAAGAAACATAATTTTTTTGATGCACATAGAGAGTTTAACGACCAACTATACGACGGGAATAAAAATTCCAACTGTATAGTTCCGGTCGTATAGATATCTTTGGCATCGAAATTTTTTCTGCAATATGTAGTGAGAGTTTAATGACCCACTATACAGTAGGAATAAAAAATTCCGATCAAATAGTTCCGGTCATATAGATATCAATGCCTCCATACAATTTCTTTTCATATGTACTGAGAGTTTAACGACCAACTATACGGCGAGAATAAAAGTTCCTCTCGTATAGTTCCGTTCGTATAGATATCGATACCTTTGCAAATTTTCTTTCACAGGGACAGAAAGTTTAACGACCAACTATACGGCTGGAACATTTTGTTCCACCCGTATAGTTGCGTCTGTATAGCTGGGCCGCCAGGAGGAAATCCTAATATTTTGATAGAACACCAACTATACCGCCGAAACACATGTTCCACCCATATAATTGCGCCCGTATAGTTGCATCCGACCACAAAATCGCACAAGAAGGTACTCCCAACTCCAAAACTTCAATCTTTTTTCTTTCTTCTACCTCCAAACTCTCTCAAAACCTCAAGAGATCTCCATCTCTAATCAATTTCGTTCGATTTCCTCACGCACAAGTGATCTACGGTATGTTTCTCCTCCGATCCTTCAATTACTTTTTGCAAATTCATCTTCGATCTATTGTCATTGTCAATCTAGGGTGAGACCTACTATGAACCAATTGCCATGATTTTCTTGCCTAGATTATTATTTTGAGGAGAATTCTTTAGTATGCTTAGATGAGGAATATATTATACTTACTCTTGTTGGATAAAAAAGTTTTATTTTTGCCTTTCTTCAATGTTTTAGATGATGAACACAAGGAGCCAAACTCGTGCTCGTGCCACCGCTAGCGTTTCTCGGGCTGCCGCTCAGGAACACCCGGGGATACGGTTTAGGGATGAGGCCCATCGTGATCGCTTCAACAGGATCAAGAACCGCGAAGTGAAGGACACCAAATGGGCTTGCCCCATCATATTGAACCAACTTGGTATTTATGATGAATTTAATTTACTTTGCAATAGAGATGGCCTGCAAAACTTTGTGTACAATGATGTACCTACTTATCGCCGCTTAGCCATTGAATTCCTAAGTTCGTTGCAAAACACCGTTAAACTATGGCAAGGAGAGGATACTATTTCTTTTCGTCTGATGTACAACAACTAGACTTTAACATTAGATGAATGGTGCGCATGCTTTAATTTGCCAAACAATGATATTCATGCTTTACGCGTATCCTTTACTGGCTTAAGTCCTTCCCCCGATCAATACTATAATGGAATGAGTTTCACTAGTAGAGTGAACAAGGGTAAGAATATTCAACATCCTGCAATTCGCTATTTGTTCTATGTTATTGATGACACCTTGCAGGCACGTAATGAGTTCACGAGACTCAATGAGGAGGACATCCTAGTCCTTGCAAAGGCTGCTTACATCAACAGTGCAGGTGTGACTCAACTTGGGCGCCATCCTTGTACGCTACCTGGAGCAACAAGCCTCCCAAAGCTAAGGGCCAATCACAGGAGGAGGCGTCATCACCGTGCTTTCCACTGCCCTAGACATCGATCTAGGTGAGTTGCAACCAGTACTAGGAGAGACACGTGTTGGTTTATCCACCTTGAGGGCCTGTGGAATGCTCACTAGGAGAGGTGGTGTTTATTACCTGCATATTGCTGGAGCTGGGCATATCTACCCCAATCCTATGCCTAATGGTATTTTCTCTATCGAGGAAGGACATTTTCTATATGATTTGCAGGTTGAGCAACACCAACCCGAGGAAGATATTCCTGAAGAGGACAAGGACCAAGAAGAGGAGCAAGAAGTTCCTTATCAAGAGGAGCAACCACAAACCCGGTTCTCCACATACCAAGATTTCCAAGAACTTGGAGGGACTATGGAGAGGATGCACAAACTCTGTTTGAACCTCTGAGAATCAACAAGTAACCTCTCAACTCAATTTGTGAACTGGAGTAATGACTTTTTCCCGCCACCACAATGATTTGAAGGGCTTGCAAAAGCCTAAGCTCGGGGAAGTTTCCTCATGTATCTTTATTTGGTGTTTATTTGCTTTTATTTATATCGAGGTTGCGTTTTTATTTGAGTTTATAAGCACTCGTGTTGGTTTCCCCAACACTTTATCTTTAGTTCTTTCTATTTTTGTATTCGAAATTTTCTAGGTGAGCTTTGCTTCCAATTTTCTATTCTTTAAATTCCCTCTCTTAAAAATCACAAAAAGATTTCTCCATTTTTCCTTATTTTCCCTCTTTCTTTTCTTTCCGCCTCGAGGTCTTCATATATTTGCAGGAGAGTGATCGACTTCGAGTTTCCAAGAAACAAATAAAAAAGGAAGAGAGAAGTGGAACTAAACATGAGAGGTATGCCTTATGACTCCCCACTTCTGAAGTTTGAGAAAACCATGCTAGTTAGTAGTAAAAGTTGAGATATTATATTGGTGGAGTGAGTATTTGTATCATACTAAGCTTGTCGTTTGCATGGATATTTAATTGGGCTCATTTTGTTCCAGCTCTTGTAGTTAACCAAGTCTTGCCTAAAAATTGCTAAACAATGGTAATAAGAAAAAGTCTCACAATTGAAGACTTGGGTGTTGTAGTGCTTAGTCTTGAAGGTTTATTTCCAGAGACACTCAACACCACTGAAAATGTTAATTGACTTGATAGATCTCTTTAAAAGGATTTGTTCGATTGAATTAATGTTTAGCGGTTTTTGTGAGCATGCCAAATTTGACTTGTTAATCATAAGAATGATATAGATTTACGCGTGTCAAACTTCATGGGATGCCAACAACTCCGCTAGCCTACGCACGATCTTCATGGACGAAACTCCTAGATTTTGGCTATGAGTTGATTAAACACTTGTAGGAGCAATGTTATAGTGGGTAAGATTCTTGGCACTCCCTGGTAGCAGTAATCATGATGGAATCACTCCTCTTGCCATTATGAGTAATCATCATGCAAAAGGAACAAAAACCTTAGTGATGCCACGAGTGTCCATCACAACCCGATAAAACTAATAAAAATCTTTGGCATGCTCTCAATTACTTAAAAACTGAAATTCTTGAAGGACAATGAATAGAAAAGTAGTGCTTGCAAAGTCTTGATTCATTGATGTGGGAGAATTGAGATACTCTAGTATATATGCTTTTCATGACAACTCTCACACTCTTAATTTACATGATTATACTTTACTGTTCAAAGGCAAGCCTATGAGTTGATTACTTGACATGGAATAAAGTTTACTCATTTGAATCATCCATGCTTACAATAATTTTGTTGCGCTATAAGGATGCATGAAACCCGTATGATATGCTTGCCATTACTCTATCTATGCTGAAGTTTTTTAGATTATAAAGTGGATGAAACATGAGACTACTAATCATGAGTAAGATCACCATCTCTTTATTTCAGTTTAAATGCTGAGTTCCTTTTTGATTTTGGTTTTCTTGCTTGGGACGATCAAGTTTAATCTTGCGGAGGTTGATGGCTCTAGAATATAGCCATCTACGTCCACATTTAAACTGGATATTAATCATATGTGGATGAAATATCTCTCTAAACCCTGCGACTAATGCTAATATTCAGAGGGGTATGCATTCCTTTCTTTTTGTATTTTCCCTGCACAGATAATGTTGTTTAAAGGAGGGAATCACTACATTAAAGTCAAAGATACGAGATTTCCAACAACCAGAAGAAACCAGGAGCCGAACAACAGAGGCAGATGCCTTAACGACCAACTATACGGCTGGAGCAAAAATTCCGACCGTATAGCTCCGGTCGTATAGTTGGCGCCGCCACCGTTAGGTCAAACAGAACAACTTTCGTGAAGGGACCCCAATATAAAGAAGCCTCAGGCGACGAGAAAACAAGCCAGACCTCATCAAAAAGTCTCTGCCACAGATCTCTAGCCACCTCTAGATCTCCAAACTCTTCTCCATCTCCATAGCCATATTCTACCACTTGTAATAATAGATCTCTTCTCTGATTGGAAACATTGTAATACTATTGCTATCAATCTTATGATTTTCATTACAATGTTTATGTTTGTTGATCTCATCTCTATGTGTGAGTAATTCTCCTTGGGCTAAGGGCTTCGCCCTAGCCATGTAGCAATTGTGCATGTTATTTATCATAGATGGGATCGTGTATTAGTTTGTATGACATGATGATTATTGTATCCTCTCTTTCCTCAATCCAAGGACTTGTCAGGTACCCAAGACCCCGAGAGTTGAGCCAGGTATAGGGAGTATGAGTGATGACTGATCTGCAGGTTGGGAACCCGAGTGACAGAAGGGGTAGTACGGCTGTATGTGAGGGATTTGCTTGGGATTAATGGTGACATCACTATGCATATCATTAGTTCTCTTTCTTCTATGGATGAGACTAGTAGGTTATTTCTATAAGCGGTTGCAGAGGCAATAGCAATTATGGATGCACTGCCCACATATAATTTATCTTGCTCTAACAAGTACACGCATACTTTATTTCTATCTTTTATTTCCATCAGATGTTTTGCACAGCTACAGGTGAAACCGAACGCCCTAGGCCCTCTCTCTCCATCATCGACAACAACAAAAAGACGCAAGCTATTGGTCCAGTAAAAACACAAAAGGAATTCTAGAACTCCCGAATGTCCATTAAAGTAACTTCACTACGCATTTGCTTCCGGTGGATTCGATAACCTAGGTCTACTAGGGAAAAGAGCTATACTACATCCGTAATCCGGATCGAAGGTATCAGCCACCAATATCCAAAATACATATAAGATGAAATAACATGATCATCATTGCCCACATACTCTTATGTGTTCTACCCATGTAAAGCATCTACGCATTGATCAGGCTCTGATACCACTTTTGGGTCCGCAACATAGAAAACAAAAAAATTCCTACGATCGTAACTACTAATCACCAAGATCTATCTACCTAGATACAAACAACAGGTGGATATACATCCATAGAGAACATACCCTTGAAGACCGACAAAGTGTAATGAGGTTGGACTCGTGGATGATGTTGTCGTTCACTTGCCGATCTCAAGATCGAGAGGAAGTCTAGCGCCGCAAATCAGTAGTGCATTTGTGATCGCACACACATCCGGTCCACCGAACAACCTTCGCCTCCTCGCTCCAGCGATGCAGCGGAAGCAACAACTCCTTCCAGACGAAAAGCCACCAGGAACAGGTATCTCGCTAATCCGAGGCCATGGGGGAATAATTCTAGAGGAGGAGAGAGATCCTTCACGAGGAGGTGTGTGATGAGAGGAGGAGTGGGAGGCCTTTTATAGGGGAGAGGGGGGCAGCCCCTCCCATTTCCAGAGGCCAAGGTGGTGCCCCCACCTCTTCCATCATTCATGTGGGTGGAGCTCCCACTCACATAAACATGCCTCCACTCAAGAGTCCACTCACCTCCATTAAATTTCCACCAAATTTTATGCAACAATCATTTAATTAAGTTCTTTTACTTATTTTTTTCAGAATTTTTTTAATTACTTTAATTAACAAACATTCGCATAAAATCCCCTGCAACGTTTCAATATCACATGCAGAAGCAATTTAACCCGAAAAAAATTCCGGTGTCCATTGAAATAATTCTAGCGCTTTGCAATTTTTTTATCTGGAACATATTTGCTCCAAATGGTGTTGATATCCCTTAAGTGTGCCACCCTACGGTTTGCTAATAATGTAGACATGATCGAGACCCTTCTCTGATCAATGACCAACAGCAGGACCTGGAGATCCATACTGACTCCTACACATTCAACAGTGATTTCTATGATCGTGAGAACCTTTAATGTTAGTAACTAAATCCCTTTGTCTCATGATATATTACATGTACAAGATTCTATCATCGGTATCTCCATACCTAGTTTGATCTCGTTACCAACATGCACTCTTTTCTTGTTCCTGTGATATAACATTCTAGTGATCACATCACTTGCTTGCAAGCTATCTAAATGTTATATCACCGAGATGGCCTAGAGTATATCTATCTATCATCGGGATGAAAAAATCCCACTCTTGATCCATGAGCCTCTACATAACACCTTTGGAGTATCTGAACCCACCTTTATAGTCACCCTATTACAATGTGACGTTTGATGTTATCAAGTTAGTCTTCTAGTGTTAGTGATTGACATGATCTCATGGTCTAAGGACTAGAATTACTTCGTATGATATTATAGCAACTTAAACACAATGAAATTGATCCACCAATGTTGTGACCTTGTTATTAACAACATCCAATGTCCATGATCAGGAAACCTTGATCATCTTGTTAATCAATGAGCTAGTTTATAAGAGAGGCATAACTAGGAACCCTCTATTTGTTTATTAAACACACATGTATTAACGTTTCCAATCAATACAATTATAGCATGCAAAATAAACATCTATCATATACTTGGAATACGATAATATCAACTTTATTATTGCCTCTCAGGGCATATTCCCTTCAGCTTGATGCCCCTTTTTTGGAGGAGGAAGTGAAAGCCGCGATGGATGATACCGCTAGTGACAAAGCCCTGGGACCGGACGGCTTCACGGGAACCTTCTTCAAAGCTTGTTAGACCACCATTAAAGTGGATATTATGGCGGTTATCAATAAATTTTCAAGCCTACGCTCAAACAATCTTCATTGGCTCAACTCCGCAAATATCGCCCTCATTCCTAAGAAGGACGGAGCCGAAGATGTGGCCGACTTTAGACCCATTAGTCTTATTCATGCTATTTCGAAGCTCATCTCCAAGAAGATGGTGGCCCGTATTGCTCCTCACATGCATATCCTTGTTTCCAACGTCCAAAGCGCCTTCATTAAAAGAAGAAGCATTCATGACAACTTCCTCTATGTGAAGAGTCTTGCAAGGAAATTCCACAAGGCAAAATTCATGATGCTCCTCTTCAAGCTCGATATCATGAAAGCATTTGATTCATTTAGATGGGACTACTTGATGGACATGCTTCAACACCTTGGCTTCCTAAGAAAATTTTGAGAGTGGATTTCGGTGCTCCTCTCCACCTCAAACTCAAGTGTGCTTCTTAATGGTGTGGCCAGTAACCCAATAAAGCATGGGAGGGGTCTTAGGCAAGGATATCCCCTCTCATCATTCCTTTTTGTGTTGGAAATAGACCCTCTACATCATATTCTTTGCAAAGCCACTAATCAAGGACGTCTCCACAAGCTTCGTGGCCGTGCCCCCATGGTTAGGACTTCCCTATATGCCGATGACGCCGCCATCTTCATGAAGCCCATCAAATACGACATCACCTTCTTGGCTTCCACGCTTGAGCATTTTGGTGAGGTCACTAGACTTGTCAGAAATTGCACAAAAAGTCAGGTTGCGCCTATCCGTTGTGAGAACATCGATCTTGAGGACATCCTACAAGCTTTCTCGGCCATGCGTACCTCCTTCCCAATGAAGTATCTTGGGCTCTCCTTATCGGTGAATCATCTCAAAAGAATCCATTTCCAACCATTGGAAGATAAGGTGGCGGCAAAGCTTGTGCCATGGATTGGAAAGCACGTTACTATCGCCGGGAGATATAACCTTGTGAAGTCGGTTCTTATTGAAGGAGATATGCCCTAGAGGCAAATAATAAATAGGTTTTATTGTCATATCTCAATTATTTTATAATAGTTTCATATTGTTCTATAACTGTGCCAAGTAGAAACATTGGTACAGGTGTGGTATGAAACAACCAAGTCCCTAGTAGCCTCTATTCATACTAGTTCGTTGGTCATGAGGATGATATGGGTTTCAAGATCATGGGCATTTATGCCAATTGACAACAGGGTCATATCATTGGAGAATGATGTGATGGACATTCCTCGAAGGATTGCAACACGGTCAAGTCATATAAGTTCATTGTTGCAACAGCTAAATCTAGACTCCTAATTCCTTAGACCGTGAGGCTATATCAATCACTGTCTCCCAAGAGTGCTTAGATAACATCAAACATCATCTAGTAATACGGTGGCAATAAAGGTGTGTTCAGGTACTCAGAGGAACCGTAGAGGCAATATATGTCAAGAGCAGGATTTGTTCGCCCACGTGACGGGTAAAGATACATATGACAGGCTTGATGAGATTACATCCATAAATGTTGCAACATGTGACTCGGTCATGGGGAATAATATCATGGTAACAAGAAAACAGAACTTGTTGTTGAAGGAAATATGCCCTAGAGGCAATCATAGAGATGATTGTATTTCATATGTATCCATGAGTTTTCATAATGTTCATTGAATATCCATATATCAGGCAACTTGTATTGATTGGCAATTATGTGAATTGTTTGTGAAACTCTTTACTTGTATGGTTATCTAATAGTTGTCCCTAGTCAGAGTTCATGTGAGTACACACGTGAATATTAGACTAGCACATCGATTGGTTGATGATTATGTTTCGCAAGTCATAGACATAGAGATGTCAAACCAATGATGTGAACACATGTTATGAACATGGGGTTGGACTGACCCAACTTGAGACTGACAATAATACTTGTAGCTCTCTCTACACATCGTGTACGTTTTGTCCTTAGACCTGAGATTATCGCATGTACTTGAGATGTGGATCGACCTACTTTGGGGCTACCAAACACTACTCCGTAACTGGGTAGTTATAAAGGTAGTTTTCGGGTTTGTCCTGATACATGCTGCAAGGCATCGGTCAATCAAGATGGGATTTGCCCCTCTCCACTTGAGAGAGATATCTTTGGGCCCCTCGAGTGATCGGATCCAGAAATGCATGGCCGTGCTACATATGGTTAAGAGTTAACCTAGTAAAGGGATTCCGAATCACAGTATCGAGAAAGAGAGGTCAGCTTGGAGCTAGACCAAATATCGTAGGGCAAAGGGAAAGACATGTACTCTACCTTGTGATGGTTCGTCCGAATGATCTTTATATACGTTTAGGAGTTGGCACGTATTGCTAGAGGCCGCTACCAACTATTGACGGAGTAAGTGTACTCGTGTCATGTCTATACGTGTATGAACCTATAGGGTCACACACTTTAGGGGCTGGAAGCTTAATGAGGATTGGATCCGAATTAGACCAGGCTTAGGCTGCTAATGGGCTGCTAATGTAGAAGCCCACCAGTGATGCCTATATAAGAGAGAGTGAGGCGAGCTGAATAGGGTTGAGCATTCCACCCAGCCGCCACTCCTCTTATGCCTATCTTGCACGTGCGGACCTGGCAGTCTGTTGTGTGACCTTCCACTCCGGACGTGTGGATACCTCGGAGGTGCTGCAGCTGTAGCACTTGGACAAGCCACGCAAAGGGGAGCTGCTCGTGGGACGAGGACAAGGAGGAGACATAGAACATCTACACTGCCGCGACGTGCTTCATCGAGTTCCGCAATTGCGCGTCTAGCGGTAATCCCGTGATCTATGACAATAGTATTCCTGGTTGACATGGTAGAAAATTTTGATTTTACGCTAGGGTAGCCTACCCGTTTCCCTATAGTGGTATCAGAGTCGATGCTATTCAGTCATAGGTTCGGGAATTTTGCATATGGTGATATGTAGATTGATAGGAATGATGTGATCGTTTTGTATGGCGGTGGTTCTGGATTGATCTATGATCTTACTTTCCGTGATCGTGATTCTAAGGTCGTCGAACGACTTACCCCTACCAGTCGGTTTCCTCCATCGGGGTAGACACTGACACATAAATCCATTTGAATCACGAGAAGATCAATATGATTGATCGAATCGGGAACTATATCTGAATCGATGTACCGTGATCAAAGGATTTTGGTCGAATCGGAACATTAGTCGGTTTATGGTAAATTTGATTTGTTGATCAAAATCCTTAAAGAAAATTTTATAGATACCACGAGGGGAGCTGCCCCTTCGAACCCCGCAAGGGGAGACCCCCTATACCCCCCTTAGTCGTAGCCCCTTTTGTATCACGTTAAGCTTCATAGGTGCTGCGGTTTCACATGATCCGGTAGAATGCGATTCTATGCACAACTTGTTTTTGCAGGATATATGTGATCAGTATGGCCCTAAAATGTATGTGATGCATGTATGTTTTTTTTCATGATCTGTGTGTCGTGATTAGGGCAACACGGCTGGAGCCATATGTGTTGTCAATTATTGTAATGGCCTACGTGCCAACTTGTGATGATCCCAATACCATGTAATTTTGATTACTAGCTGCTAGGAGTAATAACTTGTATTAGTTCTTGGATAACTCATCACTTGGAGGATGGCTCGCATAGAGCATGAAGATGGAGATCATCATGGTGGACAAGTTCTATCGCGATGGAGATCACCATGAGAAAATGGGACATACTGTATCACATCTATGTGAATGCTATTCTTATATGTTTTACTACTATGCATACTTAGATGATAGAAGTAGAACGATCCCTCACAAAGTTTAAGTTAAACCATGCCCTCCCAACCAAACCTTGCACCATCCTATGCCCTGTACAATCGTTGGTGGGTCTATGAAATTAGGGTGCCGCGGTTTTCCTTGGTTGGATGGGTTTGTATCGGATACCTACACGCATATGGGTTGGTGAGCTTAACAAGGTCATCTTAACAGTTAACGACCTTTGTGCATAAAGGTTGGGCGCCTAGTTTTGACATAGAGATGTCACCCAACAACAAGAGTCATATGTGATATGATTAGCAAGAGTTGCTTACTGATTTACCTTGTCTTCTAGCAGTGGTGCTAAAGATCACTAGTCGACTTGTTAATTGTGGATCTTGAATCACTTAGTATCAATAGAGGGATATTGATTTAAGTGGGAGTATATGCTATTAAATTGTTCAATATGTTTTACTCTTTCATGGTTACATGGCTTAGTATTTTGCATATTTTTATGTTGTAGATCAATGGCACCGAACACTTCATCACCTTTTGCTTTGCGTTCGATTCTTGATAAGGATAAACTAAATGGAACAAACTTTTCGGACTGGGTCCATAACCTGAGAATTGTTCTCAGGTCTGATAAAAAGCAAACTGTTCTAGATACCCCAATCCCGGATGAACTGCTGATAATGCAACTGCTGCCCTTAAGAATGCCTACAAGAAAGCATGTGATGAATCTCTTGAGGTTAGCTGCCTTATGCTTGCATGCATGGAACCTGATCTTCAAAAGCAGTTTGAGGATCAGGAAGCATACAATATGATCGTCATGCTTAAGGACATGTTCTAGACTCAGGCTAGGATTGAGAGGTACAATGTTGCTAAGTCCTTTGTGGAATGCAAGCTGGCAAAGGGAGAAGCTATAGGCCCCCATGTGATCAAAATGGTTGGTTACAGCCAGACTTTGGAAAAGTTTGGTTTTCCATTAGGCCAAGAGTTGGCTACTGATTTCATTTTGGCGTCTCTTCCATCTAGCTATGGGCATTTCATTTCGAACTACCATATGCATGGGGTGGAGAAGGGCCTTAATGAGTTATGTGGGCTGCTGAAAACAGTAGAATGTGACATTAAGAATAGTGCAGGGCATAGCCATGTGATGGCTGTGCAGAACAAGCCTAGCTTCAAGAAAAAGGGCACTTCTTGGCAGAAGAAGAAGGGAAAGGCTAAGGATACGATCCATAAGCCAAACCCTGCACCCAAGCAAAAGGCTAAACCTGCAGGAGACACTGAGTGTTTCTTTTGTCACGAATATGACCACTAGAAGAGAAACTACAAATACTTCCATTTTGCATCACTAGTCTATATCATAATTTATTGTTATTCATTGATATATTTCATATTAAGAGATGATACTTATGTTATTTCATCTATTTTTGCATGGTTGATGACTTTTGGAGCATGGACCACTGCAGTCAGGATTCTGATGGAAAAGGTGCTGTTTGGAGGCGAAATTCGCGAAGATCAGAAAATCCGGGAAAATACATGGAAAATTCTATTTTTCCAGAAGACGAAGATTGCCAGAAGGGGAAGTGGAGATGGGCCACAGGGGGCCCACACCACCCCCTGGCGTGGGCCACCCTAGGCCACGCCACCAGGTGGTGCGGCCGCCCTGGTCCACTCTCGACTCTCCCCTCTGCGTATATTATCCTCCCGAAACCCTAAGACTCGGGGAGAAACCACAGAAAGATTCCGCCGCCTCTGCAGGGCGGAAAACACCAAGAGAGAAAGATCTCTCCGGCAGATAGAATTCTGCCGGGGTAATTCCTTCCCGGAGAGGGGAGATCATCGCCATTAACACCACCATCAAGCTGGACTTCATCGGGATCATCATCATCACCACCATCATCTCCATCATCTCCACTCAGTACCGCTGTAACAATTGGGTTGAATCTTGCATAGTTCTTAGGGGAAACTTTCCCAGTGTTGATTACTCTTTGTAGTTGATGCTATTGAGTGAACCATTAAATTATCGTTTATGTTCAGATTGTTGCACATCATTATTTCATCTCTGATCATGATCCATATGATGTCTTGTGAGTAGTTCGTTTAGTTCTTGAGGACATGGGACAAGTCATGTTGTTAGTAGTGGAATTGTGTTGAGAAAGATTCAATGGTTTGATATTTAAGTTGTGGTGTATTTCTTCTAGTGGTGTCATGTGAACGTCGACTATATGACACTTCACCTATATGGGCCTAGGGGAATGCATTGTGTATTTGTCTACTAATCGTAGGGGTTGCCGGAGTGACAGAAACCTGAAACCCTGTTAGGAAACCTTTGCACAAGGGACGTCAGGGTCTTAGAGTTTAAAGCTGTGGTTAGGTTTCTACCTTAATTACTTTTTTGTACTTGCGTATGCTTGCAAGGGGTATAATCACAAGTATGTATTAGTCCTAGGAAGGGCGGTACATTAGCACAGGTTCACCCACACAACACTTAGCAAACTAAAGAAGATTAATCAACTATATGAAGCGAAAGCACTTGACGATATTCCCATGTGTCCTCGAGAACATTTGGTCATCTTAAGTAATACAACCGGCTTGTCCTTTGCTAAATAAAGGATTGGGCCACTTGCTACATTTATTATTATTGTCTTTTATTTACTCGTACTTTATTTACCTGCATTATCAAAAAACCCTAAAAATCCGTTTGCTAAGTATTTACAGAGAATTTCTGCTCCTAGCCACTCGCCAACACCTTCTGCTCCTCATTGAGTTTGACACTCTAACTTATCAAAAATACTGCGATACACCCCCTATACTTGTGGGTCATCAAGACTATTTTATGGCGCCGTTGCCAGGGAGTTAAGCGCTATTGGAGAGTGGATCTGGTAAAGGAAACTTCTACTGTGAGTATTGTTTACTTCTGTTAGTTGCTTTATTTTCAATATGGATAATTCGCCGAGTTTCTTATTTTGTAATGCTACTACCACTGCTAAGGTAGTAGATGAACCACCACCTGCTGAGAATGATACTTTTAAAATACCTACAAGAATTATTGATCGTGTTATGGATAACTATTATGTTGGAGATGGAACTGTCCATCCTGGTGATCATTTGCTCTTTATACACTAATTGTGCGGGTTGTCTAAGTGTGCAGGTATTACAACAGATCAAGTCAAGAAGAAGTTATTCTCATTATCAATGAAAGGAAGAGCTGAAGAATGGTATAAGCTGCTGAAGAATGGTCAAGCTCTTGAATGGGAGGAAATAGTACCTCTCTTTTATTCAAAGTTTATCCTCCTAGTGAGATTCATAAAGATCGGAATCAAATATACAAATTTTGGCCTCTTGATGGAGAGAGTACAACTCCAGCTTGGGGGAGATTGAAGTTACTAATGCTCAAATGTCCCATTCATGAGCTCCCTCACAATATTATTATCAATAACTTTTATGCAAGGCTTTCTCTTCATGATAAGGATTTATTGGATGCTTCTTGTGCTAGATCATTTACACGCATGGAAGAAGAAGCTCAATGGGATCTTCTATACCGTATTCAAGACAAGAATGACAAAGGAAGAAAGTCAGGTATAAATTATGATTATGAATGCATTGAATCTTTTATGGGAACTGATGACTTTCAAAATATTAAAAATGCTTATGGTCTTGACTCTCAAGCTATTGCAACTTATTTTAAAGCTTTTGCTTCCTATATTGAAGTGTCTAAAAAGAAGTGGAATAAGTATCATGAACCATATAAAGATGTTTCTAAGTGTGTTCCTGCAAGAAATACTAAAGTTTATACTGCTAATCATGTTTTACCTAAACCTTACATTAAGAAAATTCCTTTCCTAGTTAAGATAAAGGAACATTCTATGATAGCTAGTATGGTTAATGAAAGTACAAATAGAGATGTTGAACTTTATAAACAAATGGATGATGAACCTATAATAGCAAATGTGAAAGACTTTGTCACTAAATATGTAGAAGAGGGACACACTATCCTTCGTAAGGATACTTCTAATATTGTTTCACAAAGTAGTGTTATGAGAGTTAGTGTCCCTGTGTTTTCTGTTAGGATAAGTGATCATTGCTACAATGTTCCTTGTGATAGTTATATTGTTAAATTTATGCATGATACTGAAAGCTACTATGAGAGAGGGAAAAGTGTTCGTATGCATCTCAATAATACCAAGTTTCCTCGTTTTATGCTGAAAGTCTTTATGTTGCACTTGTTTAGCCTTCTTATGCTTGTAGCCTCTGGTTTCAACAACTTGTTTGCTTATAAAAACCCCTTGCATAGGAAGTGGGTTAGACTTAAACATGTGTATTTTTTCTTCTTGATGCTCTCTTTTCCTTCAATTCATATTCTCATGTGAGCTTCACTGAAATCATCATGCCCATCTTAATGGCTATAAAGAAAGAGCTTTTTTGGGAGACAACCCAATATAGTCTTGCTTTCAGTTTGTTTTTGTTTCCTTGAGTTTTGGAATTTATTACTTCAGTAATAACCTCTCCTTATCCTTTTTGTTTGGTTTTTGTGTCAAGATCAACCTCTAATGAGAGAGAAGTAAGATTTGGGGAAGTTGTTGTCCCAAAACAGATATTTGTGCTTCACTGTAAAAATTCGTGAGAGATCTCTGTATGTCGGATTGAGTTGTAATTTTTTGTACTTCTGCCGTAGGTTATTATTTAACTTCCATTAGTTTTGAACTTTTTGATTTGAGCAACAGAAGATTTTCAAAAATATTGATCTTTACCTGCTGGTCTGTTTTGTCAGATTTTTGCCACTCTTGCATTTGCTTCTTAAGTCGATTTCCTTTTTAAATTATTTTTGGGTTTTCGGAAGGAGTTGCTACAGTAGATTATGTTTTGACGGATTTCAGTTGAAATTGAACCTAAAAGGTTTATTACCTCGCTCACACTAATGTTGCTAATGAGAATTGTGTGAAGTTTCGTGTGAAAGAAATTTCCTGGTTATTGGGGAAAATGGTGTAATAAGATAGTGAAAGGTTTCATGACTCAAGAAATATGAGTATGAAGATGAAGATATTGATGTTATTCAAGCGGTGAATCCGGAAGAATCTACTACATACCAAGTTCAGAGACCTGCACAGGCCGTTTTCGAATAGGTAACAGTTCTGGTAAGAAAAGTTCCGTGAAAATTCTGTCAAGTTATATTTTTTGGAGTTTTCATCCAACAAGGAAAGCAACGAAGCGAAAGAGGGATGGAAACGGAGCCACGGTGGCTCACACTACCCCCTGGCACGGCCCCCGGCCGCGCCACCAGGTGGTGTGGCTACCCCAGACTCCGTCTCCGACCCGTTTTCTCCCAGTACCTTCCTTTTGTTGTAAAACTTCGTAATATATAATCCCCCGGATCCCCCGAGGTCCGTATATCGTGTTCTCGTTGTGTTTTTGTTTCAATCTGTTTCTGACAGGTAGAGTCCTAGTTTTGGAGCCACAATGTTTTCCTCTGGATCAACCAAGGAAGATTCCTCATCGAATATCATCAACCCATACATGCGTGAGTTGAAGATTCATCCCAAGGAGTTGTTTCTTGAAGATGGGGAGGTACGAATAAAAGAGGTTCAAGGCCCTAAAGGTGAAGGAAGTCTGGAGGACAGGATGGAAGCACTAGAGCAAGAAGTCTTTAGGTACAAGAAGATGGCGGAACGCGAAGTGGGTATCATCCATAAGATTTGTTCCGAACTCATCGCCAAGCACCAAAAGGAGACTGCTAAGCTCAAGGATAAAATTCTCTCACTCCACCAAACAACCAACCAACTGCAAGCACAACTCTACGATGTTCAAAATCAAAACTTTGAGTATGAGGTTCGGTTTAAACATATAAGTGCTGCTGCTAGTTTCAGGATGTTGGAGACTAGGATGTCTTTCGTTGATGGGGAGCCGTTACCTTGGAAGTCAGACGATGATGAGAGAACACCACCACCGAAGGAGTAAGTCATCATCAGGTTTTGGCATCCCCTTGGTTTGTTCCAAGCTTGGGGGAGTGCCGCGGTATCACATCACTATCTTCTATCTTTTTACCTTTTTAGCAGAGTCATATCATCAATAGAGAAGTTATCATGTAGGATGGTTTGCATTATGGAAATGTCCCCTCTCTCGTTAGATATCTATGTATCCCTTGGTGTGAGTTGCCGTTATGGAATATTAATGAGAAGTTCTATCATTTACTCTTTTGCATATCTTATATTAGTTTTCAATTCATGGTTATGTGATTGATCTTGTCGTTAGTATTGGTATCACTTTGGGATCATTGAGTTAATTTAGTTGGTTTTGGCAAACCTGGCTCGGTCAGTAGCAACACTATTTTGAGAATTGAATGAAAAAGATAAAAGTACTCTTAAAGAAATATAATTTCATCATCTTTCTTTCTTGATTTGCTCATATGTTCAGTATTCTTTAGTTAAGATCTTTTGCGCTTCCAAGGAAGATTGCATGTTTGTTTTTATCACTTGTATGTTTGTTTGTTTCCTTCAACTCTTATGCTTGCTACCCAGCCTTGCTAGCCAAAACCTGTACTGAGAGGGAATGCTTCTCGTGCATCCAATCCTTAAACCAAAACACTTGCCATTTGTGTCCACCATACCTACCTATTAGCATTATTGCTATTCCAAGTAAATTCTTGTTTTTATCTACCTTCGGAATTAAACTTGTTATGTGAAAATTAGTGATTAGAGCTCTCACGAACTTGATGGCACACTTTACTTTCTTGCATTTAATAAACTTGAACCATTGTGCCCATCTATGTTGCGTATATGATTGTGTTTTGTAAGTTATGAATTAGCAGAACCATGCTATCATGGGGAACACTTTCAACATTGCATTGGTACTTTGTACCTAGTTGATATCATGCTCTTTTGTCTATGGATGTCGTCGGTGTGAAATGAAAGGGGAGATTGTAAGTCCATGGAGTTATGTATGTGTGTTAGAGAAACGTCTGGGTCGCCGGTCTAATCTATGCCTAATCATGGTGAAAACCTGCAGCGTAACCATAATGAGCATCTATGAAGCATTCTTCTTATAAAAAAGAGATAGAGATTGAGAAAAATAGAAAAAGAAAAAAAAAGATGAGAAAAGAGGAAAGAGAGAAAAAAACACCATATTCCCATGGTAAATAAGAAGATTGCTGAGATGCTTGTTGTCTGCTTGCCTTGTCATTTTGATATGGGGATTCTTCCGTATCATCGGGGAAGGGGTACCCCGTTGGCGGTTCTCTAAGATACACATATACTTACTATGACAAGAACTTACCGGTAACTAAACTTGAGTAGCATGAGGAGCGGCCCTCGTATTCAAGGGACATGAGATTTTCAACTTACAACTTGTCAAGCATATCCTCATATTTGATCACTCTAACCTTAATCACCTAAAGATGCTTATGATAGGGGCAATGAGAGCTGAAAGCTAATAAATACCATCATTTTTGGAAGCTCTTTATGAAACTTGAAATCCCTGCTTCCCTCTGCGAAGGGTATTTTTTTTACTTTTTAGTTGAGTCAGTAAACCTATTCCCTTCTACCTCAGCAAGTATTTTGAGTTGCTGTGTTTCATTCATTCATATGATGACTTATTCAATCATGTCTCTTATGTTCCTTGTTTTGCACATTGCTCTAATCTTAGTGTCTACTACTTTGAAAGCTATCATTGAAAACCAGTTATTTGTGAACTCCTGCAAATTGTCAACTATTCTTCGACCAAGAGCTAAGTTTGCCATTACCAATTGTGATTTACTTTATGTATCTTTATTGTGTTTCCTTTACTTATGGCAAGTTAAGTTATATAATAGTGAGTTGTCTTCTATTATGATTTATGTATTGATGAATGTGATGCTTCTTGTCTGTATTCTTTTATCGACTCTTCACTCCATAAACCTAGGGCCATGTTTATTGAGCTCAGTTTTTGCTTGGGGACAAGCGAAGTCTAAGCTTGGGGAGAGTTGATACGTCCATTTTGCATCACTATTATATATCATAATTTACTGTTATTCATTGATATATTTCATATTAAGAGATGATACTTATGTTATTTCATCTATTTTTGCATGGTTGATGACTTTTGGAGCATGGACCGCTGCAGTCAGGATTCTGATTGAAAAGGTGATGTTTGGAGGCGAGATTTGCGAAGATCAGAAAATCCGGGAAAATACATGGAAAATTCTATTTTTCCAGAAGATGAAGATTGCCAGAAGGGGAAGTGGAGATGGGCCACATGGGCCCACACCACCCCCTGGCGCGGGCCACCCCAGGCCGCGCCACCAGGTGGTGTGGCCGCCCTGTTCCACTCCTGACTCTCCCCTCTGGCATATATTATCCTCCCGAAACCCTAAGACTCGGGGAGCAACCACAGAAAGATTCCACTGCCTCTGCGGGGCGGAAAACACCGAGAGAGAAAGATCTCTCCGATAGACAGAATTCTGTCGGGGGAATTCCTTCCCAGAGAGGGGAGATCATCGTCATCAACACCACCATCAAGCTGGAGTTCATCGGGATCATCATCATCACCACCACCATCATCTACACTCCATACTGCTGTAACAATTAGGTTGAATCTTGCACAGTTCTTAGGGGAAACTTTCCCGGTGTTGATTACTCTTTGTAGTTGATGCTATTGAGTGAACCATTGAATTATCGTTTATGTTTAGATTGTTGCACATCATTATTTCATCTCTGATCATGATCCATATGATGTCTTGTGAGTAGTTCGTTTAGTTCTTGAGGACATGGGAGAACTCATGTTGTTAGTAGTGGAATTGTGTTGAGAAAGATTCAATGGTTTGATATTTAAGTTGTGGTGTATTTCTTCTAGTGGTGTCATGTGAACGTCGACTACATGACACTTCACCTATATGGGACTAGGGGAATGCATTGTGTATTTGGATACTAATCGTAGGGGTTGCCGGAGTGACAGAAACCTGAAACCCCGCTAGGAAACCTTTGCACAAGGGACGTCAGGGTCTTAGAGTTTAAAGTTGTGGTTAGGTTTCTACCTTAATTACTTTCTTGTACTTGCGTATGCTTGCAAGGGGTATAATCACAAGTATGTATTAGTCCTAGGAAGGTCTTGTACTTGCGTATGCTTGCAAGGGGTATAATCACACTTAGCAAACTAAAGAAGATTAATCAACTATATGAAGCGAAAGCACTTGACGATATTCCCATGTGTCCTCGAGAACATTTGTTCATCTTAAGTAATACAACCGGCTTGTCCTTTGCAAAAGAAAGGATTGGGCCACATGCTGCATTTATTCTTATTGTCTTTTATTTACTCGTACTTTATTTACCTACATTATCAAAAACCCCTAAAAATCCGTTTGCTAAGTATTTACAGAGAATTCCTGCTCCTAGCCACTCGCCAGCACCTGCTGCTCCTCGTTGGGTTCGACACTCTTACTTATCGAAAATATTGCGATACACCCCTATACTTGTGGGTCATCAAGCACCACAGTCGACCAGCTCGCTCACGCCGCGCCTCTCCCTCACCTCGCTTGCACATACTCGCTATAACACCAGCTAGCTCCTAGACACCCCCGTTCGCCGCCGCGCGACCCGTAACTCCCGTGCGCCGTCTCGAACACCACCAGTTCCGTGCAGAGCACCGCCCGCGGCCGACCATCCTAGACCGCCCCTTGCTATGCCATTAAGTCCGTGATGACCGCCAGGGAGCACTGCACCACCCCTACCCTCAGCCAGGTCGCTAGCCGCCTATATCATCGTCACCGATGAGCCCGGGTCTATGCCGCAATGTCCCTTCGCCGGTGTATAAATAGAGGCCCCCTCCGCCTCCATTCTCCATACCAACTCACTCCCCACTCCTCACTGAGCCTCCCACACCCTTTCCCGGAGCAAGGAGAGCACTTTCCCGCCGAAATTTGGCCAGAGCCCGCCGCTGTAGAGGAAGAAGGGAGCCGTTGATTGGAGCCGCCCCAGGAGCCGCCGCGAGTACCGTTCGAACCTCCGTCATTGACAACGTCATTCGCCCCCATCACTGACCCTAGATGGATCCCTGGTGAGCCCCCACGTACCCCCACCATCGCCGTTAGGTTTAATTCCTCGCCGGAGCTGTTCATCGTAGACAATGAATGTCAGCCGTTAGATCAGGTTCTTATCGTAGGGCCTAGATTGAACGATACCGTTTCCGTTAGATTGAGTCGATGACTAGTGGGACCCTGCTGTCAGAAGCCCTCTGCGCCGCGCTGTGCAGATTGGACCGGCCCAGTTAGTTTCCCGCGCAGGCCTGTAGATTCAAATAGTTATTTTCCATTTTAGTTAAAACCAGATTCTGTCAGTAGATTCAAAATTCAATTCAAAGAGATTCACTGAACCAAATTGCCCGATTCTAGTTTTGTTAGAAAGGTGTTCAAAATATCTATCCAAGCCCGTTGGATTCAAACCATTTGGAGTTAGAGATCATCTATAGTGAAAATAACAAGACAGAGACGTTTCCAACTTCAAACATTTTTGAAAAATCAACCATAAATGCTTTTGAGTTGATTCCAACTCTCAAAAATCACATTTGACAAGATCTATCTGAATATGTAAAAATATTTAGGTTTACATGCAGTGACATTGCACTAGTACCAAAAGAATGCTATATAGGCATTTCTAGTCACTTTAATTGTATTCTTAAACTTTGTAAAATATGATCAACCCTTTAAATCACATTCCCAAGTATTATAATATGTGGTGATGACATCTGTCAACATGATCCCATATTTTAATTGGAGAATATTAAATCTTAAGTATTTTCAATGAGTAGAAATTACTTTTCTAAAAATAAAATAAACAAGATTAAGTCTTTATTTGATGTGATGTTTGTGATGATGCTAGATCATCAAGTGTGAGCCTTAGTGTGCTAAATAGAAGTAATTAAGTATTGTTTGGTGATTGTGTACCTCGTATTCATTTATAGGCGCTAGTACTGACCCGGGATACAAGGAGGAGGAGTACTACAAAGACGAAGAAGAAGAAAACTTCAACCACTGCACTAATCAAGGCAAGCCATCACTACTAGCAAGCTAGAACCATGCAATCTAACACTTGCAAGCATTATACCTATGCAAGTCATCTTTTCAAGATAACCTATACAAGATGCATTAGGCATGCTTGGTTATACAACCTTGATTATACCCATCCCAAGTTTTACTTGCAAGATTTATTCTTTTACTTTTACTAAAGTTGTTTACTTTTAGTTAGTGCTTTGTGAGTACTTGGAACCCTAGTATAGATACCATAAAGAGTATAAAACTAGGCCTAGATAGTATACTAAGATGTCATCAAAAGGCATAACCTAGAGTTGGATAGTTACACTTGATTAGCAACCCTCATTAGTGAATACCCTCAACTTTAGTGGCTAGTGCTAAGCATAAAAGTTGATCGCTTTAGATGGGAATACTTGGTGAAAATGATTATGAAAACCTTGGAATGATGATTCATTCTATTGAAATGTTTTGACATGTGTTGAGAAACACAATGATTTGATGAGGAAAATGTTGAGGCATGAGCCTTGGCCCTTTATAAAAACCGATGGTTGGGTTCGGATGCGATACCATTCCAATTTTACCGTACAACCACAATACCTGAATTGGCTTAGCTGGAAGTTTACATGCCTTAGTATGGGTTCCCTTTCGGAAGAGGTTGAGCTAAGGCTACCTCGTGATGAATGTCCACCTATGCACTGCGCAGGATGGCAGATGGCCATGGCTGGGAAGCTAAGCTCATAGGGGAGGTGCATATACTAGAGTGTGTAATTGAAAGGCTATGATTGATTATCTGCATACTAAGTATGATTGATTCAGGGTTATCCCTGACGGATGTATCGAATTTTGTAGTGAAAGTGTACCACCTATGCAGAGTGTCAAACTATTCGATTAGCTGCGTCCGTGGTCATGGACAGTTGGAGAGGCCATACTGTTTTGTTGTCAGATGTTTTCAAAATGACTTGTGAATTTAACTATGAATTGTGACTTGACCACACCGAAGTGTGGACATGAAAACTAGGTTCCCACTTAAAGTGATGTAGAACATTAACTTAGTTTTCTTTACTTCTAAACTCAGCTTGAGATTAACCTGGCTTTTTGCAAATAAACCTAGAGCTTAAGATTCCTATTAGAACTACCTTACTTGTTAGTGATAGTTTGCAAGTACTTAAAGAGTACTCATGGATTTGTCCCTAGCTATTCCCGTGGCCAGACTATGAGGAGGACTACCAGGATGATGGACAACAGGAGGTCTACGAAAACTAGGATCATCTCCCATCATCAGCATTGCTTGTGACTCTGAAGATGGAGCCTTGCTACGTTTAATTTCAGCTGCGTGATTTGTACTAAGACTGGATCATGAGATCCTCTATTTGTAAAACCTTTATTATGGTTTGTAATGGATGATGTACTGTGGTACCAATTCTGTTATGTCTCGCAAAATGGTAATCCTAGGATTGCGAGGTATGGCATAACAGGCATCTGGGATTAAAAATCCGGGTGTTGACAAGTTGGTATCAGAGCCATCCTGACCATAGGAGACCCTAGTTAGAATGGACGTCCGAACAAAAACTTAGTTTCAAAACAAAGGAAGTGAGTATTTATGAAAACCTATTCCCACTCTTACCCTTGAGATTCTTTCAAAAAATTCATGTTCCTCAAAAATTCTTACAATTCTACATAAAATTTGACACACTTGATCACCTCACTAACTTGCTCACCTTAAATTCTTCTAGATGGAGGTCCCGTATTGCAAGTTCTACCAGTTGGGCAACGGAGGCCACCTGATCTTTGAGAGGGATCTAGATGCACTATCAGAGTACCTGGAGCACCCACGCCCGGAATTCTTTAGGGCACAACTCAATGATCACGTAGGAGGAGATCTACAATGGCTGATAGTTGCAGATCTCAGAGGTAAGATGGAAGCACCCACTTCGGAGAAGATCCAATTCACATTGCGGGAGAACAACTGGCTAGACGGATTAGCCAGGGCCATGCATGAAGTTCTTTCCCGTCTTTGTGGACAAAACATCAACCAGATCCAAGGAACTCGCTTTGCTCACTACACAAGGCGTGATTCTATGGGAATGCCCTTGGAGATGCCAGGACACCCGGAGCTGAAGCACCAGGTGGACAATATTGACTTCATGTTGTATGATAGGCAGAAGGAGTTGGACAACGCTCGTGCCTACGCCAACCACAACCATGCCATTGCAGTCAAGAAGGACCAGACCCTCGCCATTCTTGCCAAGGAGCGCCATTCTCTTCGTCGTCAGCGCGGCAAGAAGGATCGCATCATCGATCGTCTCTGCAAGAAGGTGGCCACTCTCGAGAAGACCATCCATAAAGATGGAAATTTTACCCATGGGTACGGGTACCCGCGGGTACCGTACCCTCATGGGTAGGGTATGGGCACACTTTTGTACCCACGGGTAATACCCATACCCTACCCGTGAAGTCACGGGTACGGGCATGGGTATAGACTTGTACCCATGGGTATACCCATGCCCTGTCCGTTTAAACTGACATGTTAAACTTACCTATAGAATTTAAACCTATGCGACCGAAAAACCTAGGGATGAGTATGAGATTGCGAGTTCTAAACTTTGATACTTGCATGTACTCGTCTATCTATTATTAAGTAGAGACAATTGTCTTTTTTCAAATATGTTATTGATGAAAATAAAATTGTGAATAACTTGTGTACTCTTGGATCTACCCGCCGGGTACCCAATGGGTATCGGTACCCGTCGGGTATGGGTATGGGTAAAGTTTTATACCCATGGGTACAGGTATGGGTGAACTTTTGTACCCATTGACTAAACAGATATGGGTATGGTATTGCTCTACCCTTCCCATACCCTACCCATTGCCATCCTTAACCATCCGTGAATAGGAGATCCAGCTTGAGGCGAAGGAAGAAGAAGGTGAAGATATCCAAGGAGATCTCTACTCTTACCTCAGCGATGATAACGACTACCTGGAGGACGATGCCATGGAGTTCCACACTGATGATGATGATTCCGCCTTCATTGATGATGATTAGATGCACTTGAGCACTACCGTAGGAATGAGTTGTACCGGTCCCACTGTATCGTAGTTTCACAGAATGGTTCTTAAAACCATCTGTTTTCTATTTGTGTTGTGGTGTGTGTTTGTATCATGTTCATTGAATGAATGAATGAATGAATGAATGAATGAGAGGAAGTTGTTAGTTTGCAAAACCTGAGTCAAACTCAAAGTCTGAAGCTTTTTAAACAAAACCATAAACCTTAGAAATTTCCCCCTTGTCTCATTATCTATCTCAATCTTCAGATGACTCGCGGAAATCCCGGAGGAAGCAGTTCATCTCAGGACCCGATGCTGCAAATTCTGCAAATGCTAGTTTCTGACCATGAAGCTAGTAGAGACGAACGTCAAGCCAACCTAGCCACTCTTCAACAAATAGCTCAGATGGCCCATAATAATCAAGGCCATGGAAACCAGGATCACCATCGATCCAAGCTTAAGAACTTTTAGAATACCAATCCCCTATCTTTAGTAAGTCTGAGGATCCTTTAGATGCTGATGATTGGCTGCAAACCATGGAGAACAACCTAGAGGTCGCAGGAGTTGAAGCCAGTGAGAAAGTACTGTTTGCCGCCCATTATTTGGCAGGAGATGCAAGAGCCTGGTGGAATAGCACTCGTACGATGAACGAAGGCAGATGATGACTTGGGAAGCATTCAAGATCAAGTTCAGTCGGACCCATGTGCCCAAAAGTTTGGTCACTAGGATGAGGCATGAGTTCAGGGAACTAAAGCAAGGAAGGATGACGGTAGTTGAGTACTGTGACAAATTTCTGTCCCTAGCTAGATATGCCCCTAATGAGATTAACACCAAAGCAAAGAAGAAGGAAAGGTTCCTGAATGGATTGCATGATGAGATGCAGACTGTGTTAGTCAACATCCGTTTTGTAGATCTAGAAGAATTAGTGGACTCTGCCATCTAGATGGAAGGAAAGATAAACCAAGCCAATGACAACCGTAAGCATCGCATGATGCACCAGCTTGGAGCCCACCATACCCAGAAGTATCTCCCCAACCTGTCTGCAGGATATGCCCCAAAAAAAATAGACCCCCTATGTCTCATCCAAACTATTCCAATCGTAGCGGAGGAAACTTGAAGTCTGTAGGAAACCACAACAACAACCCCGGCAACTCCAATAACTTCAACCGTGCACCACCCAAGTCCAACAACAATAACCCCAGCAACAACAATACTGCCCCAAGGACTGGAAGCAATGTTGTGCCTGTTGCAGGAAAGGACAAGTTCCAGATTACTTGCTTTGAATGTGGAGTCAAGGGTCACTACTCCAACGAGTGCCCCAAGAAGCTTGTTGCAGCCACCAATGTGAATGCACCCTTTCAGCAGCAATTCCGTGTTCAGCCTGGAAGGAGATTTGCCCTAGGGAACCCACTCAACCGCAATGGTCATCTGTTCCACATGAATGCTGAAGAAGCTCAGGAAGCGCCAGATGTCGTGCTAGGTATGTTTTCTGTTAACTCAGTACTTGCAAGAGTGTTGTTTGATTCTGGAGCATCGCACTCGTTTGTTACAGAAGAATTTGCATGCACTAGTAAGATTCAACCAACAAAATTGAAGCTTGTTATGATAGTTCAAATACCTGGGTCAACCACCAAAGCTAGAAAAATTTGCAAGGCTGTACCTATCAGAATCCATGGCATATATTTTAATGCTAATCTAATAGTACTTGGAACCAAAGGTTTGGAAGTAGTACTAGGAATGGATTGGATGTTGAAACATAAAGGATTAATCGACTGTGCCAAGAAAGCCATAACCATGACCAGTAGCACTGGAGTATCAATAGAGCATGTATCTAAAACCTTGCCCCGTCAATTAAGGTGCAACAAGAGTCTAGCCCAACCAACCCTAGACCAAGTCAGAGTAGTCTGTGAATACCCCGACATGTTCCCAAATGAATTGCCCGGTATGCCTCCAGGTCAGGATATCGAGTTCATCATTGAACTAATTCCTGGAACCGGACCCATAGCTCAGAGACCTTATAGTATGAACCCACCTGAATTAGTGGAGCTAAAGAAGCAACATGATGTTATGCTGGTGAAAGGTTTGATTCAACCAAGCGCATTGCCATGGAGATTGCCTGTTTTGTTTGTGGATAAGAAAGATGGAGGTAACCGTTTGTGCACGGATTACCGGAAGCTGAATGATGTCACCATCAAGAACAAGTACCCATTGCCAAAGATAGAAGATCTATTTGACGAGTTGACTGGTGCCAGAGTGTTCTCTAAGATTGATCTTAGAACTGGTTATCATCAACTCACGATTCGTGCAATGGATATCCCAAAGACCGCCTTTACCACCAGATATGGATTGTATGAGTACACTATCATGTCTTTTGGATTAACTAATTCCCGGCCGGAGAGGGGAATTCACCCTGGAGGCCTCCTTCATCGTCATGCAAGCCTCCAGTGTGATGCGTGAGTAGTTCATCTCTAGACTACGGGTCCATGTAGTAGCTAGATGGCTGGTTCTCCTCCTTTGTGCTATCATGTCTAGATCTTGTGAGCTTCATTCATGATCAAGATCATCTATTTGTAATTCTGCATGTTGTGTTTGCGGGGATCCGATGGATATTGAGATGCTATTTCAGATTGATTGTTGATTCTATCATGTCTTTGTTATTTGTGATCTTGCATGCTTTCCGTTGTTAGTAGCTATCTTCGCCAAGTAGATGCTAGCAACTCCAAGAGTTAGTATTTATGCTCTATAGTGGGTTCATGCCTCTGGTAATCTGGGGAAGTGACAGAAGTCTCTAAGGTACTAGATGTGCTATTGCTACTAGGGAGAAAACAACAGTCCTTTGTTCATAGAGCAATCGTATTGTTTACTTTACACGCAATTCGTAATGCAATTATTCGTTGCTTGCAACTTAATACTGGAGGGGGTTCGGATAATAACCTGAAGGTGGATTATTAATCATAGATGCAGTTGGATGGCGGTCTATGTATAATGTTGTAATGCCCAATCGAATCTCAAAGGAGTCAAGATGAGTAGTATATGCTTGTATGCTTTCTCGATGTTTGTCAATTGCCCCGCTGTAATTTGTTCACCCAACATGTCATCTATCTTAAGGAGAGCCACCTCTAGTGAACTATGGACCCTAGTCCTTTTTTTACTTTCAATCTACAATCAATTGTTTACTGCTTTGTGTTTACTTTCTGCAAACTATTACTTTTTCCCACTCGATACGTTTAATCCTTTATTTTCAGCAAAACTGGTGAGATTGACAACCTCATCGCAAGGTGGGGACAAAGTTCTGTGGTTGTGTTGTGCGGGTTCCCCAACGAGCTCGTTAGTACACAAGTCAGCAAGTATTTTTCTAGCGCCGTTGCCGGGGAGTCAAGGAAATCTTCACAAGGGGAGTCCCCCATAACCAATCTCTTTACTTTTTTATGTTTGTTTTGCTTAGTATCCTTTTGTTTTGTTTGCTTGTTTCTTTATCAAAAACACACAAAAAATAGTTTTGCAAGTTTGCTTTCTTTATTAAAAACACAAAAAATGACTACTCTTGAAAATACTAAGTTGTGTGACTTCACTAGCACCAACAACAATGATTTTATGAGCACACCTATTACTCCACTTGTTCCTGAAGCTACTTTCTTTGAGATAAAACCTGCTTTACTCAATCTTGTTATGAGAGAACAATTTTCTAGTATTGGTAATGAAGATGCTGCTGCCCATCTAAATAACTTTGTTGAACTTTGTGAGATGCAAAAGCATAAGGATATAGATGGAGATATTATTAAGCTTAAATTGTTTCTTTTCTCTTTGAGAGGAAAAGCTAAAGAATGGTTAAATTCTCTAACTAGGAATAGTATTGATTCTTGGACTAAGTGCAAAGATGCTTTTATTGGAAAATACTATCCTCCTGCTAAGATTATATCTATGAGAAGTGAAATAATGAAGTTTAAACAATCTAATAATGAACATGTTGCTCAAGCTTGGGAAAGAATAAAATCTTTGGTAAAGAATTGTCCCACTCATGGACTAACTGCTTGGATGATTATCCAAACCTTTGATGCAAGATTGAACTATTCTTCAAGAAATCTATTGGATTCTACTGCTGGAGGTACCTTTATGACCATTACTTTGGGTGTTGCAACAACGCTTCTGGATAATATGATGGTTAACTACTCTGAATGGCATACTGAAAGATATCCACAAGGTAAGAAGGTAAATTTTGTTGAGCAAACCTCCTCCTTGAGTGATAAAATTGATATTATTATGTCTATGCTTGTTAATGGGAAAGCCCATATTGATCCAAATAATATTCCCTTAGCCTCTTTGGTTGCTCAAGAAGAGCAAGTTGATGTGAACTTTATAAGGAATAATAATTTTAGCAACAATGCCTACAAGAATAATTTGGTAACAACAATTGTAAGCCATATCCTCCCAACAATGGTAATGCTTATGGAAATCCCTACAACAAAAATAGGAGTGCTCCCTCTGAACTTGAAGTTATGCTTAAAGATTTTATTAGTAAACAAACTACTTTCAATAAAACTATTGAGGAAAAACTCTCTAATGCTGAAAGAAATATAACATCTTTGGCTGAAGCTCAATCTTCTTTGAATAAAATGGCTGCTAAACCTAAAACTATTGATAATCCCTTTGCTGCTACTAATGCCATACAAGTTAGAATTGATGAAAATGTTAGACTATTAGCTGAATTGCATGCTAAGTGGGAAAGAGAAGATGGAATTGCTAGAAACATTATATGATAATAGATCTACTACTTTATAAAATGTTCTACTATCACTACCACTAGTGTTGAGGCTAGTAATAGATCTACTACTTTATATGATAATTATGATTTTGATCTTGATGGTTGCAATATCTCTGAAGTTATTAAGTTCCTACAAAAACTTGCTAAAAGTCCTAATGCTAGTGCTATGAACATGGCCTTTACGAAACACATTACTAATGCTCTCATAAAGATTAAAGAAGAAAAGATGAAACATAAAGCTTATATTCCTATAAAACAAGAAGATGGTTGGGAACCCATCATTAATATGAAAGTGAATGATTTTGATTTCAAAGCTTTATGTGATCTTGATAGTAGTGTTTCTATTATGCCTAGAAGGATTTATGATATGCTTGATTTGCCACCACTTGAAGATTGTTATTTGAATGTCCCACTTGATGATAATGCTAGAAAGAAACTCACGGGGAGTATTAATGATGTTCTTATTATGGTTAACAATGCCTATGTCCCCATTGATTTCTATGTTTTGGATGTTGAATGTAATGCTTCTTGTCCTATTACTTTGGGAAGACCTTTTCTTAGAACTGTTGGTGCCATTATTGATATGAAAGAAGGCACCATTAAATATCAACTTCCACTCAAGAAAGGTATAGAACACTTCCCTAAGAAGAGAGAGAAGATTTATTTTGCCTCTCCTATGAAAACAAAATTTGCTCTTAATGCTTCTTCATTGAGAACACTTGATTCTTTTTCTTGCTTCTTATGCCTAACTTAAAGGCGTTAAAGAAAAGTACTTATTGGGAGATAAACCAAAATTTTTAGATGAGTCTTGGAAGTTATTACCTCTGTAATAACCGCTAATTATCCTTTTTATTTGCTTTTTGTGCCAAGAGTAACCTCTAATGAGAGAGAAATAATGATTGGGAAAGTTGCTGTCCCGAAACAGATTTCTATGCTTCACCGTAAACATTCGTGTAAAATCTCTGTACGTCCTTTTGAGGTGTGAATTTTCGTGCTTCTGCCCCAGGTTGTTATCTAACTTTCGTTAGTTCAACACTTTTTCATTTGAGCACCAGAAGGTCTTCGAAAAAATTCAACTTTACCTGCTGGTCTGTTTTGACAGATTTCTGCCATTTTCTGCATTTGCTTCTTGTTGGTTCCTTTTTGAGTTCTTTTGTGGAATTGAGATTTTTGATGGAAGTGCTACAGTAGCCAGTGTTTTAATGTAAGTTTTATTGGTGTTAGAACTGAACCTAAAGACTTATTATCTTGAGTGCACTAATGTTGCTAATAAAGATTGTGTGAAGTTTTGTATGAAGGAAATATTTCAGGTGTATGGAAGGAATGAGTAATGAGACGAAGAATGGACTAAAGCTCAAGATTGGGTATGCCACGCCTGTCACCCCAAGAAATATCCAAGAAGTACAAGCGTCAAAGCTTGGGGATGCCCAAGGCATCCCCCTCTTCATCAATAAAAATCTCAGGTTTCTTCCAAATGCTTCATTTTTATTGTTTCATGCACAGTTGTGTTGTTCTTGGAGCGTCTTCTTTTTCGTTTTTGTTTTGGTTTTTTGTTTGCTTTGTTTTCTTAGTTTGCTGAATAAATTGGTTGGACCCCCTCTTCCATACATTGGTTTTCAAATAGTTTGGTTTGGATTGGAAAAGAGTAGGAAAGTTCATGCTTAAGTGGTAAAGAGAGCTTGTTTTTGACTGTGGCCTATGCTTTGTCATGCCATGCTTGATATTGTTTTGGATTTATGCTTAGTATTCTTTGATGTAGCATGACTTGTTATAAACAATTGAGATTGCTTAATGTGCCTTGGAAGGATCATGCGTTGTTTTAGCATATTAAAGCATAGTATTGTGGTATTCTCCTTTGATGCTTTATTTGCGTTGACTTGGCGCATGCTCACACCATGTTATGACTATCCCAAGTCACCATAGCCTTTATGATCCTTTATTTTTCAACTTGTAGTATCACTTTATGCTTTGATCAATGATGTTTTATTGCTCTGCATGATTATGGCCATTATTGCTCTCTTAGTTTGTCGCTCCCAGTATTTTACTAGCCTCCACAACCAAGTATGAGTTCCGCTCATGCATCCAACTCCTTAAACCAAGTTATTCCAAAGAGTCCACCATACCTACCTACTAGCATATGCTATTCCAGGTATATTCATGTTTTTATCTACCTTCCAAATTAGACTTGTTATGAGAAAACTAGTGATTAAAGCTCTCATGAACTTGATGGCACACTTTACTTTTCTTGCCCTTAACAAAATTGAACCATTGTGTCGTCTATGTTGTATTTGCTTGCACTTGTTTGTTGGGTATTAGCAGAACCATGCTGTCATGGGGAACGCTTTCAACATTGCACTTGTACTTTGTACCTAGTTGATATCATGCTCTTTTGTCTATGGATGTCGTCGGTGTGAAATGAAAGGGGAGCTTGTAAGTCCATGGAGTTATGTATGTGTGTTAGAGAAACGCCCGGGCCGCTGGTCTAATCCATGCTGACATTGTGGAAACCTGCAGCATAACCATAATGAGCTGTCTATGAAGCATTCTTCTTATAAAAAAAGAGTCAGATATTGAGAAAAAAAAGAGAAAAAGAAAAAAAAGAGATTATGAAAAGAGGAAAGAGAGAAAAAAAGCACCATATTCCCATGGTAAATAAGAAGATTGCTGAGATGCTCGTTGTCTGCTTGCCTTGTCATTTTGATATGGGGATTCTTCCGTATCATCGGGCAAGGGGTACCCCATTGGCGGTTCTCTATGATAGACATGTACTTACGATGACAAGAACTTACCGGTGACTAAACTTGAGTAGCATGAGGAGCGACCCTCGTATTCAAGGGATATGAGATTTCCAACTTATACTTCGTCAAGCATATACACCATAGTTTTTTCACTTTAACCTTAATCACTTCAAGATGCTTATGATAGGGGCAATGAGAGCTGAAAGCTATTAAGTACAATAATTTTTGGAAGCTCTTTATGAAACTTGAATCCCTACTTCCTTCTTATATTGAGTCTCCACCTTCTATCTTTATGCACCTACTTTGAGAGCATAGTGGTCATTCTTAGTTCTATGTGCATTGTCCCAAGACTTGTTGATTGATGCATAACTTTGATATTTCTTGTTTTAAAGTATTTGTATCTAGTCACTCTTATGAACTTTGAAGGTGTCCTATGCATTTATGTTTGCTACTCTATGAGGGACAAGCTGAATGCCACTATGCTATGTTTTCTTTATGTGAAACAAACAAACGTCTTGCAAAGCATTGTTATTCATTAATCTTTTGTTTGTGCCTTTTCATGTTGCAACATAGTTTCTTTGTCTTATTGCTAGAACTTTGTCTTTCATGTTATGATTGAAGTACTATGATCCTAGCTTTGAATGTTTTACAAATACTTTGATCAAGTTTATGATGGTGCATGTCACCTCAAAAATTATTCTTTCTTTTTATCACTTACCTACTCGAGGACGAGCATAAGTTAAGCTTGGGGATGTTGATACGTTGCAAACATATCCATAATTTTTGATGTTCCATCCTTGGTTTTATCTACTTTCTTGTGTTTTGTCCACACTTTGGAGTACTTTTCATATGATTTCTTGGACTAACCTATTAACAAGAGCCACAGTGCCAGCTGCCTATTTTCTGCTGTTTTTGGTTCCAGGAAACTCAGAAAATGAATATTCTCGGAATTGGACGGGACAAAAGCCAAAGTCAGTTTTTCACCGAAGGACACCTAGAGCCAGAATACAAGACTGAGAGGGGCTGGGGACCGGCCACACAACCTAGCCGCGCGGCCAGGCCTGGCCCGTGCCAAGGGGTGGTCTGGCCGCCCCAGGCACCCCCTTGGCCTCTCCTTCCGCCTATATATTGCCTCTGATACGGAAACCCAAAGTACCTGATAAAAATTCCACGAAAGAGTCTGTAGTCGCCGTCATCTCCATAGATCGGGAGGGATCTGAAGCTCTTCCCGGCACCCTGCCGGAGAGGGAAATTCACCCTGGAGGCCTCCTTCATCATCAAGCAAGCCTCCAGTGTGATGCGTGAGTAGTTCATCTCTGGACTACGGGTCCATGTAGTAGCTAGATGGCTGGTTCACCTCCTTTGTGCTATCATGTCTAGATCTTGTGAGCTCCGTTCATGATCAAGATAATCTATTTGTAATTCTGCATGTTGTGTTTGCGGGGATCCGATGGATATTGAGATGCTATTTCAGATTGATTATTGATTCTATCATGTCTTTGTTATTTGTGATCTTGCATGCTTTCCGTTGTTAGTATCTATCTTGGCCAAGTAGATGCTAGCAACTCCAGGAGTTAGTATTTATGCTCGATAGTGGGTTCATGCCTCTGGTAATCTGGGGAAGTGACAGAAATCTCTAAGGTACTAGATGTGTTGTTGCTACTAGGGAGAAAACAACAATCCTTTGTTCATAGAACAATCGTATTGTTTACTTTACACGCAATTCGTAATGCAATTATCTGTTGCTTGCAACTTAATACTGGAGGGGGTTCGGATGATAACCTCAAGGTGGATTATTAATCATAGATGCAGTTGGATGGCGGTCTATTGCCCCGCTGTAATTTGTATGCTTTCTCGATGTTTGTCAATTGCCCCGCTGTAATTTGTTCACCCAACATGTCATCTATCTTAAGGAGAGCCACCTCTAGTGAACTATGGACCCCGGTCCTTTCTTTTACTTTCAATCTACAATCAACTGTTTACTGCTTTGTGTTTACTTTCTACAAATATTACTTTCTTCCACTCGATACGTTTAATATTTTGTTTTCAATAAAACCGGTGAGATTGACAACCTCATCGCAAGGTGGGGATAGAGTTCTGTGGTTGTGTTGTGCAGGTCTCCACGTTGCTGCTGGCACCGGTAGTGCGCCCTGCCAAAGTTCAGCTAGCTACACCTTTGGGGTGTTTGCTTGCTCCTACTGGATTGATAACCTTGGTTTCATAACTGAGGGAAACTTACTGCTGTGCTCATCATACCTTCCTCTTGGGGTTCCCCAACGAGCTCGTTATTACACGAGTCTGCAAGTATTTTTCTGACGCCATTGCCGGGGAGTCAAGGACATCTTCACAAGGGGAGTCCCTCATAACCAATCTCTTTACTTTGTTATTTTTGTTTTGCTTAGTTTCCTTTTGTTTTGTTTGCTTGTTTCTTTATCAAAAACACAAAAAAATAGTTTTGCAAGTTTGCTTTCTTTATTAAAAACACAAAAAATGACTACTCTTGAAAATACTAAGTTGTGTGACTTCACTAGCACCAACAACAATGATTTTATGAGCACACCTATTGCTCCACCTGTTCCTGAAGCTACTTTCTTTGAGATAAAACCTACTTTACTCAATCTTGTTATGAGAGAACAAATTTCTGGTATTGGTAATGAAGATGTTGTTGCCCATATAAATAACTTTGTTGAACTTTGTGAGATGCAAAAGCATAAGGATATAGATGGAGATATTATTAAGCTTAAATTGTTTCCTTTCTCTTTGAGAGGAAAAGCTAAAGAATGGTTAAATTCCCTAACTAGGAATAGTATTGATTCTCGGACTAAGTGCAAAGATGCTTTTATTGGAAAATACTATCCTCCTGCTAAGATTATATCTATGAGAAGTGAAATAATGAAGTTTAAATAATTTGATAATGAACATGCTGCTCAAGCTTGGGAAAGAATGAAATGTTTGGTAAAGAATTGTCCCACTCATGGACTGACTGCTTGGATGATTATCCAAACCTTTTATGCAGGATTGAACTATTCTTCAAGAAATCTTTTGGATTCTGCTGCTGGAGGTACCTTTATGACCATTACTTGCTAGCTACACCTTTGGGGTGTTTCCTTGCTCCTACTGGATTGATAACCTTGGTTTCATAACTGAGGGAAACTTACTGCTGTGCTCATCATACCTTCCTCTTGGGGTTCCCCAACGAGCTCGTTAGTACACGAGTCAGCACCCACCCATGACCTTGAACTAGCAGCCGTAGTTTTAGCTTTGAAGACCTGGCGTCATTACCTTATGGGTAACCGCTGTGAGATTTACTCGGATCACAAGAGTTTGAAGTATATCTTCACCTAGAAGGAGCTGAGTATGAGGCAAAGGAGATGGATAGAGTTAATCAAGGATTATGACCTTGACATTCACTATCACCCCGGCAAAGCCAATGTGGTAGCGGATGCTCTTAGCAGATTGCCGTGTAGATTAAACACCATGATTAAAGAAGCCCAGCCAAGTTTGCATGAAGAGTTGGAGCAGTTTAGAACAGATCTAGTTAGCACATGATTTTTAGCTAGCATAGAACTTCAACCCACTTTGATCAGTCAGATCAAGGAAGCCCAAAAAGGAAATGCAGGTATCAATGGAATCAAGCGTCGTATCGGTACATGGAAGGTACCCAGATTCACCGAAGATGAAGAAGGAGTTTTGTGGTACAAAGGACGTATCTGTGTACCAGCAGATTTTGAGTTGAAACAAGTCATCATGCAGGAAGCACATGATACTCTTTATTCTATCCATCCTGGAGGAACGAAGATGTATCAGGATTTGAAGGAGCAATTTTGGTGGAACAAGATGAAGAGAGAAATCGGAAGCTACATAGGCAAGTGTGATATCTTTCAGAGAGTCAAAGCGGAACATCAGCAACCCGCAGGACTTTTGTAACCATTGCAGATTCTAGAATGGAAATGGAATTCTATCGGAATGGATTTCATCACAAGTGTGCCTACTTCTAGTAGGGGAAATGACTCTACTTGGGTCATAGTTGATAGACTGTCCAAGGTAGCCCATTTTATACCTATCAAGAGCACCTACCAGAGTTTGAAGCTAGCAGAGCTGTACATTGCTAGAATCATCAGTTTGCATGGAACCCCTAAGATCATAGTATCGGATCGAGGAACCCAGTTTACCTCAAGATTTTGGCAGAAAGTCCAAGAAGGATTAGGAACTAAGCTGAACTTCAGCACATCTTATCACCCCAAACCGATGGACAAACTGAAAGAGTCAACCAAATCTTATAAGATATGTTGAGAGCTTGTATGCTAGAATATGGATCAAAATGGGAAGATTATCTGTCTTTCGCAGAATTCTCATATAACAACAGTTATCAAGCTAGTTTGCAAATGGCTCCCTTTAAATTTCTGTATGGAAGGAAGTGTTGTACCCCCTTGAATTGGCCGCAAGTAGGAGAGAGTCAGATCTTTGGACCCGACATCCTACGAGAAGCTGAAGAGTTATGCTGACAAGAGACATCGAGACCCCACCTTCAATGTTGGAGATTTTGTGTATCTCAAAGTATCGCCCTTGAAAGGAATGCAACGTTTTCGTATGAAAGGAAAGTTTTCCCCTAGATATATTGGACCCTTCAAGATTTTGAATCGCCGAGGAGAAGTATCATATCTACTGGAACTGCCGGAGGAGATGTCATCTGATGTGTTCCATATCTCGTTACTTCGCAAATTCCTAGAAGTCTCAAAGAAGACCGAAGTTTTCAAGAACATCGATAACCGAGCCATAGATATCAACAAGGATCTGACGTATCGTGAAGTACCCATTTGTATTTTGGAAGAAGCCTTCAGAACCACCAGGACCCGGAGTATCAAGTTTCTCAAGATCCAGTGGAGCAACCATACTGAAGAAGAAGCTACCTGGGAGCGAGAAGATTAGATTAGGATTGAGTTCCCCAATCTCTTTAGTTCCTATTTTTTCCTAAATCTCAGGACGAGATTTTGTTTAAGGAGGGAAGGTTTGTAACACCCCAAAAATCTTAATCAAGATTATCAAGTTCTAATCACCCAAGTTTAGGGTTAACAAAAACTTTTATTATTAATTTGATTATGAGTAAATGTGTGATTTGCACTAATGTAGAACTGATTGCAATTTCCATGTTTGATTTCTACAAATGATAAGAAATGGTTTAGGGATGAATACTACATCATCTAAGCCAAGTACAAACAAAATCAAAATCAAAAGAAATCCAAAATGAATCAAATAAGCAAATGGTCATTTTGACCAAAGTTAACCACTAGGCCACTTTGTGAGTTCCTAGAAAAGAATTTCTAACAGAAACAATCTCATTTCTTTTCACGCCTTGCTAGACCAAGTAAAAGTGAACCCAGGCCCACTTTACAAACTCACAGAAACTATTTTCAAATCTATTTAAAGGACAATTCAAAATTGAATCAAGTGTATGTACTAAGATCACCATTTTGCAAAAACTACTCAAATCAATTCACCTTGACTTTTCCAAGCAACCATAGACACTCAAGCATAAGATCAAAACACTCACCAAGTTTCATTCAAAAATTTCAAATTTAAATTCTTGCGGCCATTAAATCAAACACCTTGCAGACACTAATTAAACCACTGCCTAACTTCACTGTTTGAGCAGTGATCACTCAACCACTTGCCCTCATTACACTCCCCTGGTCTCCCCCTTTGTCTAGCAGCACCAAACACGCGCCCCCACTTTGCCGTTGCACCAGTGCACCGCCGCCCGATGCTCACCTCGTTGGCCGACCATGGACAGACCGCCACAACCAACGCCGCAACCGTCCATGATGTCCAGGAGGCACGCCACCGTCCACCGCCACCCCCTGTCCGGCCCTTGACCGCAGCCAGGCCATGGACCACCAGAAAACCGTCGTGCCCACTTTCTCTACACCATGCCGAGAGCGTGCTATAGCACCGTAGCCGAACAGCTCGCTCACGCCGTGCCTTGCCCTCACCTCACATGCACAGACTCTCCATAACACCAGCTAGATCCCAGACACCCCCATTCGCCGCCGCGCGACCCGTAGCTCCCGTGCGCCGTCTCGAACACCCCCAGTTCCGTGCAGGGCACCGCCCGTGCCCGACCATCCTAGACCGCCCTGTGCTATGCCATTAAGTCCGTGATGACATCCAGGGAGCACCGCACCGCCCCTAACCTCAGCCACGCCGCTAGCCGCCTGTATCATCGTCACCAACAAGACCGAGCCCATGCCACAATGTCCCTTCGCCGATGTATAAATAGAGGCCCCCTCCGCCTCCATTCTCCACACCAGCTCACTCCCCACTCCTCACTGAGACTCCCACACCCTTTCCCGAAGCAAGGCGAGCACTAGCCCCAGGAGCCCGCCACTGCAGAGGAAGAAGGGATCCGTTGATTAGAGCCGCCCCAGGAGCCGCCGCGACCACCGTTCGAACTGCCGTCATTGACAACATCATTTTCCCCCATCACCGACCCTAGCTGGAGCCCTAGTGAGCCCCCACGTACCCCCACCGTCACCGTTAGGTTTAATTCCTTGCCGGAGGTGTTCGTCGTAGACGATGAATGTCAGCCGTTAGATCAGGTTCTAATCGTAGGGCCTAGATTGAACGATATCGTTTCAGTTAGATAGAGTCGCTGACTAGTGGGACCCTGCTATCACACGTTGTGCAGATTGGGCCGGCCAGTTAGTTTCCCGCGCAGCCTGTAGATTCAAATAGTTATTTTCCATTTTAGTTAAAACCAAATACTGTCAGTAGATTCAAAAATAAATTCAAAGAGATTCACTGAACCAAATTGCCTGATTCCAATTTTGTTAGAAAGGTGTTCAAAATATTTATTCAAGCCCGTTGGATTCAAACCATTTGGAGTTAGAGATCATCTATAGTAAAAACAACAAGACAGAGACTTTTCCAACTTCAAACATTTTTCAAAAATCAACCATAAATGCTTTTGAGTTGATTCCAACTCTCAAAAATCACATTTGACAAGATCTATATGAATATGTAAAAATATTTAGGTTTAAATGCAGTGACATTGGACTAGTACCAAAAGAATTCTATATAGGCATTTCTAGTCACTTTAATTGTATTCTTAAACTTTGTAGAATATGATCAACCCTTTAAATCACATTCCCAAGTATTAGAATATGTGGTGATGACATGTGTCAACATGATCCCATATTTTAATTGGAGAATAATAAATCTTTAGTATTTTCAATGAGTAGAAATTACTTTTCTAAAAATAAAATAAACAAGATTAAGTATTTGTTTCATGTGATGTTTGTGATGATGCTAGATCATCAAGTGTGAGACTTAGTGTGCTAAATAGAAGTAGTTAAGTATTCTTTGGTGATTTTGTACCTCGTATTCATTTATAGACGCTAGTACCGACCCGGGATACGAGGAGGAGGAGTACTACGAAGACGAAGAAGAAGAAAACTTCAACCACTGCACCAATCAAGGCAAGCCATCACTACTAGAAAGCTAGAACCATGCAAGCTAACACTTGCAAGTATTATAACTATGCAAGTCATCTTTGCAAGATAACCTATTCAAGATGCATTAGGCATGCTTGGTTATACAACCTTGATTATACCCATCCCAAGCTTTACTTGCGAGCTTTATTTTTTTACTTTTACTAAAGTTATTTACTTTTAGTTAGTGCTTTGTGAGTACTTGGAACCCTAGTATAGATACCATAAAGAGTATAAAACTAGGCCTAGCTAGTATACTAAGATGTCATCAAAAGGCATAACCCTAGAGTTGGATAGTTACACTTGATTAGCAACCCTCATTAGTGAATACCCTCAACTTTAGTGGCTAGTGCTAAGCATAAAAGTTGATCGCTTTAGATGGGAATACTTGGTGAAAATGATTATGAAAATCTTGGAATGATGATTCATTCTATTGAAATGTTTTGACATGTGTTGAGAAACAAATTGATTTGATGAGGAAAATGTTGAGGCATGAGCCTTGGCCCTTTATAAAAACTGATGGCTGGGTTCGAATGAGATACCATTCTAATTTTACCGTACAACCACAATACCTGAATTGGGTAGGGCTTAGTTGGAGGTTTATATGCCTTAGTATGGGTTCCCTTGTGGAAGAGGTTGAGATGAGGCTACCTCGTGATGAATGTCCACCTATGCAGTGCCTAGGATGGCAGATGGCCATGGCTGGGAGGCCAAGCTCATAGGGGAGGTGCCTATACTAGAGTGTGTAATTGAAAGGCTATGATTGATTATCTGCATACTAAGTATGATTGATCCAGGGTTATCCCTGACAGATGTATCGAATTTTGTGGTGAAAGTGTACCACCTCTGCAGAGTGTCAAACTATTCGAATAGCCACGTCCATGGTCATGGACAGTTGGAGTGGCCATACTGTTCCGTTGTCAGATGTTTTCAAAATGACTTGTGAATTGAACTATGAATTGTGACTTGACCACACCGGAGTGTGGACATGAAAACTAGGTTCCCACTTAAAGTGATATAGAACATTAACTTAGTTTTCTTTACTTCTAAACTCAGCTTAAGATAAACCTGGCTTTTTGCAAATAAACCTAGAGCTTAAGATTCCTATTAGAACTACCTTACTTATTAGTGATAGATTGCAATTACTTAAAGAGTATTCATGGCTTTGTCCCTGGCTATTCCCGTGGCCAGACTATGAGGAGGACTACCAGGATGATGGACAGCAGGAGGTCTACGACAACTAGGATCATCTCACATCATCAGCATTGCCTGTGACTCTAAAGATGGAGCCTCGACTACGTTTAATTTCCGCTGCGTGATTTGTACTAAGACTGGATCATGAGATCCTCTATTTGTGAGACCTTTATTATGATTTTTAATAGATGATGTACTATGGTACCAATTCTGTTATGCCTCACAAAAATGGTAGTCCTGGGATTGCGAGGTATGGCATAACAGGCATCTGGGATTAAAAATCCGGGTGTTGACACTATACCTTGCGACCATGGCCCCAAGTTTGGGTTGTGCGAATGAGGCACACATGCAGCACGCCGTTGCGCTACAGGGATTCCTAGTAGGATATCAACTTCCGCACTCTCGGCGGGATCGGGGAGACAGAGGTCTCATCATGCACCGGATGTGTACAAAGACACGAGGCGCAACACTTGGGGCGCTTAAATGTCGTGAGCCGGAGCTGTTCCACGATGAAGAAGGATCAAGGGGTGACAATGGAGGAGCTTCCCCAACCTTGAGGTCGGCTACGAGTACGATTACATCAACTACATTCCTCTCAGAATGTTAACCGCGTACGGTCTACAAGGGTATGTATTCTCTACGCTTGGCCGTTACTACATTACTACATAGATAGATCCTAGGCAGTTTTTGGAGTTCCAATGTAGGAAAATTTTTGTTTTCTGCTACGGATCCCCTTCAGTGGTATCAGGCCGATCTATGCGTAGGAGTGTTGTACGGCCATTACGCACAAGTATTGTGCGGGCATTGATACCTTAGGTATTTCCCTCTAACGTGTACTTGCTTATATCGTGGTATTGTTTGATGAAGCGGCCCAGACCAACCTTACGCGTATTCGTACGCGAGACTGGTTCCACGCTCAACATACGACTTGTACCAGAGAAGTGGCTAGCGGGTGTCTGTCTCTCATTTGATAGTTGTATAGCATTTACAATGGAGGGCCCCGAAAGGGGTATAGTAGAGACAACTGCTGGATCCATGTTGTGGTTGGAAAGTTCGTAGATTAGAAACGGTTCTATTGCGAAAGCCCTAATAACCACGTAAAACTTGCAATAGATAAAGTAGAGGCGTCTAACTTTATTTTGCAGGAGGGCATGTGATTATGATATGGCATTGGTCGTTATGAAGGTAAAGTAGTTTACTTTTCTGTTACTAAGTAGTATAGTAATAGTCATTGTTCCGATGGAAGACATGGTGGCAGCGTTGTGGACTTGGCTTCAAACCAAGGGCAAGATGGAGATCATGCCGGAGCGCTCGATGGAGATCAAGGCGCAAGGATGACCATATCATATCACAATATACATATGATGTTGATACCTGTTTTACATCTTATTGTGTGCTAGTATTTAGATAGTCAACGGTAGCAAATAAGATAATCCCTATTTAATTCCAATCTTCCGTGTTCCCCTTGCGTGTGCACCACCAAGAAAGTTCTTCGTTATGAGGCCGGCCGTGATGATCAGGGGTCAGACATATGTACATTCGCATATAGTGGGTGTAAGCCATGTTGCACAGCGAATACACACAAGTTAGATTTAGTGAGCCTAGCATGTTACAGAGACGTGGCCTCGGAACACAAGAGATCGAAAGATCGAGCATGAGTCATATGGATGATGTGATTGACATTAGGGAATGTCTACCTTTGAGGTTGCACTGGTGGCCGTGATGATCGGGGGAGGTGCAGAGGATAGGGATCATGTGATCACTAAAATCGTCTAAGGGATGACAATTTTAGTGGATACCAATTATAAATTGATCTCTTATTATGAACTTAGTCTAGATGTCTTTTTGCAAATTTATTAGTAGATCATGGCCTATCCCATTGAGGTCATTTGCGTCCATGGGAATATATTGCTTGATGTGGAACTTAGCAAAAGGGTCCAACTTCATAGATTAATACCCACGCCTGAGGGATATCCTCATAAAAGGTGATATTCTCTTCTTGATACAATAACCATTAGGATATAATTTGCTGACTCTATAATGTTTGTGTGTTCTCCATAATCATCCAATAAGCCATTCTCGATGTGATGGAGAGTTGGGATAAATTTGTATTCTACAGAATAAGGCACATAAAGTATGAGCCATTGGATGGATTTTCCTCCATCATGGATGAAAAGGTTATTTGGAAAATCACTTGGTGATCTTGCATTAGAGTTGAGAACTCTTAGAAGGGCTTGATTGCAAAAGGAGGTCATGGATGAAAAATGTATATGTTATAAGTGTAATTGTTGCAAAAACTCGTTGCAGTTTGTAAAGTATTTGATACTTGTCCCATTTTGTGAAAACATGATGGTCTGCTTGAGAATTGCTGGATTTGAGGCAATGTGAATTGATGACGGCAAGCAAAACAATTGATGACCGCCATCACCCCTTTCCTCAAAGTTTATCATTTGGATTAGTGGACTTGAATATAATTTTGTAATCCCTGTTTCTGTGTCTTGCTTTCGGCGAGACGATTATTCATATGAACAAGTTACAAGCCAGTTTGTACTATTCTTATGAACAATACTGTTATGGTCACATTACAATTATAAATAAGTTATTCTCATCACTATGTTAATGATAATGGTTTAAACATTTATAAAAGGATTAGAATGCTAAAATATATCCAAAGTTTAATAATGAAATGACACTATAGTTTAAGTCATTTTGGTTATTGCATGTTCTTAATGAAGATCAGGGTCCTAGATTCTTAATCTAGAGACTTTGCAAAACCATGCCTCGTTGGGCAGAATGACTAAAACTCCGCATTCTGGTAAAACGGTGATATGTGAAGAAATGTTGAATCTTATACATAGTGATGTATCGTATTTTCAACAAGTAGTGGAAATCATTAATTGATTGTGGACTTAAGTGAATAAGTGTATTTACTTAATAAAACATTAGTTTGAAATGATTTGAATTGTTCAAATGAATTCACAACAAAATGGGATATTGAATTAACTGAATTAACAAGTTTCTTCGATTTGATCGACATGACTAAAGAATTCAAGTTAAGTTTAACATAAAACGGAATTGTGAAATATGTTTCACAAATTATGATAATTGGATGAATTCAAACTATGTTGAAATGTCTAAACATCATAATCATTATGTATTAAGATACATATGGTATAATATTATCTCTTATAGGGGTTATAGTTGTTGTTTAGAGTTAGAGATCAAAATAAGCAAACACTCATTTGAAATACAAAGGAACATCTAAAGATTCATGGAAACAACACCATAAGAGTTATGGCACGTTTGAGTTTCTGGAGATTTCAACAAGTCGAAGTCGTGGCGAATAAACAAGTCTTTGTAGAGCATTCTTAGGAAGCTATGAATGCATCTTTCAAAAAGGGGCAAACCTGCTATTGTCCTAAGTTGATGCATCTTGATGAAGATACGGGTGGAAGAAAATAAAATATCAAAACAAGGTATTTGACCTTACCTCCGAATTGTTGAGTGGCACAGTGGAATTTATTTCGTGAATCCAAACTCTACATATAGAGGAGAAACCAATGATGATGATCATAAAGTTTCAGTGAATACTTTTACTAAAAAAAAGTAGGATTCAACTATATAGTCTACAAGTTTGTGGAATTATATTGTTGATTCACTTTTAATGTTTTGAACAAGACATACCTACGAAATAAAAAGAAGCATGATGGAACTAAGTACGAGAAACAAATGGTCATTGAAATCTTGTTAGTGGAATTCTCGATTTGATGGTGATCAAAGAATTTTGGAATGTCCAAGATTATCGAGAGGACCTGGATTTGAGTGGGAGAAAATCAGGATGGCTAAATCAGAATATGTAGCTGATATATTTTGAGTGGGAGCTAAGTGAAATCCCTGGATCTCAAATATGGATGCAATATTTGAGTGGGAGCGTGAAATCATTCTGTGATATGTGGACGACATATATGAATGATGTGATTGGTACTAATAACATTAAATAGGTAAATAAGGATGAAGTTGAAGTTATTAAACTATGAGATCTATCGAGATAGATTAGTGAGTTTAATAAAAATCAAATGTTGAATGCTTCCTGGACTTGATTCTAAAAGATGTTCAAAATGTCCTAAGCAAGATTCTGAAGAAGCTCAGAATGGAACAAGGTAAGAAAGTAGTTCTTACTGTATGAAGCATTGAGTTAGTATTGCAACTATGGTTGAAAGAAAGAGATGCGTTGCATCTCCTATACCTCAGTCATCAGTTCTTCCATACAACCATGTTGTATACTCGACGTAATATGACCCGAAGTTCTGGTTGGTAGGACAAAGTCTTAACTGTAAGAACGTGTCTTTAAGTGATTCCTGAGTTAATCACTGAACCAGAATTAAGTTTGTACTTAAATGACAAGAAGCAAAGTAAGTGGCATAGTTGCATTTCATGCACTAGGATCCACATAGATATATAAGTATAAAGGCTCCATCTGATGTGATGTATGATGTTATGGCGGGGCTAGTTCCCTTTTAACGTAGAATGATGTGTCCCAGGGCACAATGCCAATGAGAAAGCCCTCGAGGTTGATCTAAAGTCACTGTAGGCTCTTGGAATCTGGCCTCGTTCTTCTGCCAGGACTACATTATATACACAAAGGATAGCAAAGTGTGTTTCGAAGTTTAGATGACAACAGTGAAACGACCGTCATTATAAACACTAGAAACAAAGTCTCACCTTGTTGCCAAACAAATGCTTCGATCCATTATAAGATAATGGTGTAAATGTCAAAATTAGGAAGACATTAACGATTTGCAAAAGACATAATGATCTAGTAAAACAGAACATGGACATGACGTTTCCCATGAGCATGCATGATCTATACACGCATATGTTATATGGTTTACATGAGTAAAATGCGAGCTAGATTATTTGTACTCTAGTGCAAGTGGGAGACTGAAGGAGATATGCCCTAGAAGCAAATAATAAATAGGTTTTTATTGTCATATCTCAATTAGTTTATAATAATTTCATATTATGCTATAACTGTGCCAAGTAAAAACATTGGTACATGTGTGTATGAAACAACCAAGTCCCTAGTAGCCTCTATTCATACTAGTTCGTTGGTCATGAGGATGATCTGGGTTTGAAGATCATGGGAATTTATGCCAATTGACAACGGGGTCATATCATTGGAGAATGATGTGATGGACATTCCTCGAAGGATTACAACACGATCAAGTCATATAAGTTCATTGTTGCAACAGCTAAATCTAGACTCCTAATTCCTTAGACCGTGAGGCTATATCAATCACCGACTCCCGAGAGTGCTTAGATAGCATCAAACGTCATCTGGTAATACGGTGGCAGTAAATGTGTGTTTAGGTACTCAGAGGAACCATTGAGGCAATATATGTCAAGAGCGGGATTTGTTCGCCCACATTACGAGTAAAGATACATACGGCCGGCTTGGTGAGATTACATCCATAAATGTTGCAACATGCGACTCGGTCACGGGGATGTAATATCACGGTAACAAGAAAGCAGAACTTGTTGTTAACGAGATTGAACAAGGTATATGATACCAATGATCGGATCTCGGACAAGTCGTGTCAAGAAACAAAAGGAATATGGATGCTACATTTACCGGTTCAAACGACACTGTCATCAGGAATGCATAGGGGTCAGATGGACATCCCTGGTCCCTCTATTGATCATTGATATAGATCATGTCTAGAGCATTCCCGACCCGTGAGGGGATACACTTAAGGGAACGATGAGAGCGATCATTCGTAAGACGGAATCACAGTAGAGAAAGAGAAAGCCATAATTGTTCTGTAGAGAGATCTGAAGTTGTTCGGAGAAAGAATAAAGGAAAAGACCAAAAAAAGTATTTTCAGATAAATGGGAATTTAAACATACATTTATTATATGTTAATTATGAATTAATATATACTAAATAAAGATTAAGATTTATAAAAGTAACTTTTATATTAGACCAAATCCCTGGAGGGAAATAGCCTAGAAGAAAAGCTGCTGAAATAAAAGGAAAAAGGAAAAACAACTGCCAGCCCATGTAGGCGGCAGATATTAACCATCGCGCGCACGCGACAGGCAGACGAGGTCGGCCGCGGGCTGCAGCCGACCGCCAGTCCACCCGGGTAGGCTGGCACTAGGCCCACCCGGGATGGGGAGCTGGGGCGCTGGGCGTTGCACGCGGTGGGCCGGCGCGCGCCAAATCGGCCCGGTCGGGTCGCTGCCTCCGCGGGCAGCCAGCGGGCGCGGAGTGGGCCGCGCAAGGCCCACCCGGCCGGCATTGTGTTGCTATTTGCTTCTCATTGCTGCTGTGGGCTGTTGGCTGCCTGTTGGGCTGGGGTTTTTGGCCCATCCGGCTGTTAGCTCGAAAATCCTGATTTTTCCTTTAGTAATTAGTCTCACATGTCTTAGCCTTTGAAAAAGGCACACCCCCTTAGCCTATATAAAGGGGTGCCCATGGGTAGGATTAAACACACCAATATTTGGAGAAGTCCTTTGGTTGACTTCCTCCTTCCCTCTCTCTCTATACCTTGTGACCATGGCCCCAAGTTTGGGTTGTGCGAACGAGGCACACCTGCAGCACGCCATTGCACTACAGGGATTCCTAGCCGGATATCAACTTTCGCACTCCCGGCGGGATCGGGGAGCCAGAGGTCTCATCGTGCACCGGATGTGTACGAAGACACAAGGCGCAATACTTGGGGTGCTTAAATGTCGTGAGCCAGAGCTGCTGCACGATGAAGAAGGAGCAAGGGGTGACATGCGAGGCACTTCGCGACCTTGAGGTCGGCTACGAGTACGACTACATCAACCACGTTCCTCTCGGAACGTTAACAGTGTACGGTCTACAGGAGTATGTATTCTCTATGCTCGGTCGTTACCGCATTACTACATAGATAGATCGTAGGCAGTTTTTGGAGTTCCAACGTAGGAATTTTTTGTTTTCTGCTGCGTGGTCATCTACTTCATCACCGTCCTTGATGTCCCTATTGAGGTGCTAATGAAGATTGATAGTTTGAGAAGAGCCTACCTATGGGTAGCTTGTGACAAGGTTACCGGTGGCAAATGCAAAGTTAATTGGGATCTTGTTTGCAAGCCTAAGAATAAAGGAGTCCTTGGAATCCTCAACCTTAAAAAGTTTGTGGTGGCCCTAAGATTAAGGTGTCTTTGGCAAGAATGGAAAGATGAGAATAAGCCATGGGTCGACCTAGGAAAATCTTGCACTACAAAGGATCATGACCTTTTCGCGGCGGTGACAACGGTCATCATTGGAGATGGGAAAAATGCTCTTTTTCAGGAGGCGAGTTGGCTTGATGGAATTAGACCCAAGGACGTCGCCCCTCTAATTTTTGAGATATCAAGGAAGAAGAAATGCTTGGTGCAAAAATCATTGCACAATGACTTTTGGGTCTGCCAAATCAACACCCAAAATGGTCTATCCTTGGAGCATATTGACCAATTCTACAAGATTTGGGAGAATCTTGCCAATGTAACTCTACACCCATAAAGACCGGACGCTATCTCTTGGAAGCTCACAAATGATGGATACTACTCGGCTAAATCGGCGTACAATATGCAATTCTTGGACTTAACCACCTCTTCGATGCCTTCCCTTGTTTAGAAGCCTTGGGAAACTCCTAAATGCAAGTTATTTGCTTGGTTGGTCCTACAAAATAGAGTGTGGATGGTGGATAGGCTTGACTAAAGAGGAAAAACGTAGATCTGAATTCTCTGTCCCATTTTTAAAACTTGTGGCTAGCACGTTTATTATACGGCGCAAGAATTACTGACTACATGGGTTGTTAATCCTATGTGTATACTCGGTGTAATGGAATCTCCACCATATGGTTTCCCATATCGTTACCATGATCCCATCACCCACCATTTTAGATTACCCGACTACCCTGAGCCGGAAATCCATAATTCATATTTTATTATGAAAATAGTGTTTTTCTTTCAAGTTTAGGTGATAAGGTTTTGAAAACGCTTTCTTAAATACGTCAATGGACTTGTAAGCATTCCCTTGTTATGAATATTGCAAGTTTGCTCTCAGAAGGTAATGCAAGAGTGAACTTGCCTGCGGTTTTTGGATTAATACAATCCAAAGGTTCTATACTATTCTGGACGTCCGATTCTAAAAATAAGCATCATTTTCCGGTAAGGACAATGTATAAAATCCAAATGCATGCTTATATCTTGGATATAAGTTTTATTTTAGTTGGTTGTTCCCTTCCCCCTAATTTAGGTGTTTTAGGTTTTATTAAAGTATTCCTAGTTATGAAGTTCAGTTCACTTTAGAATTTTCATATAATTTTCAAGGTTTTCTTTTGTTTAATGGGAATTTGGATAATATCACTACTTGGAATTTTATTTAGCACTCCAATAGCATGAATACTCAAAGGTTCATATTTTAATAGGTTATTTATTCTTGGGGTATTTATTCCATTTTTGGTTATTTAATATTTATTGTAGAGTTTTATTAGAGGCTTTTTAATTATATTATTTCATAATAAAATAGCAATTCTCATTCCTTATATTTTTCCTTATTTTTGAACTATTTTTACTTTAATTATTTGGGATTTGCATTTACCTATAGGGTTCTAATCCTTTATTAAGTGGTTTGTATTTTTCATCACTTCATAACTATATTAAAAATATTTAAGAATTACATTTTGTATTCTACTCAATTTTATCTGTCTAGGGGTATTTTTATTTTATTTTTCTAAAATTTCTAGAATGGTTTTTGGTTAATTGGGCATTTATAGAGTTGTGAAAAGACTAAAATGTTGTTAGGCCCACCAGTAAGTGTCATCACTTAACTGACTGGACCCACTAGGTCCACATGCTAGGCCCACTCCACTCTCTTCTCTCTCACTCGCTCCCCTCCTCTCTCTTATGCGCGCGGGCAACGGGATGGTGATTGGTGCCACCGCCACTTCTCCTGGCTGCCCCGGCCATCTCCGTCCTCCCTCACCGCCATGCTTCAGCCTAAACCACTCCCTGCCTCCTCTCTACTATTCTACTAGCTAGATTCGTCTCTCTCCTTCTCAGTTGGCCGCTTGCAACCTTCACCTGATCTAGGGTTTCAGTGATGGCGATGCGGTGGCTCACCAGCGTAACTCCGATGTTCTCCCCACCCATGAGATGGCTCCTAGTGGTGACTATGCCGCCTCCCCTAAATGCTTTTGTAGGTGCATATCATGATGCCCTTTTAGGGTACTCCGTGTACTACCATTGCTACGGTTCTTCTTTCTCTACTCTACTAGTGGTGAGTTGGGCTTCTACTTTTTGAAGGTAAATTCCTCCTCTCTCCTTCTTTTCTACAATAATTTCTTCTGCTAGCTTACTTGGGAATTTTTCGCCAATTTCTATGGATTTCCCCTCTGTTCTTCCTAGTGTTTTGATTATACGGTTCCTGGTAGGTTCTTGGTAGTTCTAGATGTTTCTAGGGTGTTCTAGAGTACTCTAATGTTGTTTAGTAGGCTAGTTGATGCTCTGATGTTTTACACAGTTTAGTTCTCAGATTACTATTAATGTTGCTTAATCTAGTGTTATGTAGTGACTTGGTTTAGTGTTTAAGTATGATTCTATTGCATTGTTAGATTAGTGTGAGGTTGCCATTATGACTATTTTTTAGGTGTAGTGTACTGATCCTTTCATTTGCATGGTTAATACTACTAAGATTCTATTTAGAATTTGTTATTAGCTTACTTAAGTGGTGTTAGTTTGTTAATTGCTTTTTTCAGTCAAATTCCACAACTCAATTGAGTTGTTGGTTTAGTAAATGTTGTAAATTAGTGTTTATTTCATAATTTGATGTTATGCCATTGATAGTGTCTTCTTCATCCTCTGAATTTATAATTCTCAGGGGATGAAGAGGATGTTGCTTATGATTTCATTTCATAACTCACTTGATAGGTGGCATTATTACTATAGTTCATTGTAGGTTGTTGTTAGTTAGGGTGGTTTACTTAATTAATGTTGCCTTTCATTTCTGTTCTAAAAATATCACTCAATCTTATTTAATCAATCATTCATTCAATTAAGGTTTAATAGGTTATGCATAGGGTATAGGTGCTTTATTATTGTATGTGATGCCTCTTAATTGACTATACACAAATGATAATCCAGTTCCTGTGCTTGTGCTTACTTCTTATAAACAAGATCATTGTAATAAATGATTTGTTGGTTCTAGCTATTAGAGCTACTGCTAATATCCTACCCTTTCTTTTGATTATTATCCTACCCATCCTAAAAATTTCTAAGCTAAACCTTTGTAGACTCCTAAGCTTGCTTGATGAAGATCTGTAGTAGCTCCCTTCTTCTTCTTCCTCTGGTTCTTGAAGTCATGTTCAAGTTCCTCTTCTTTCTTCTTGCTTCTTGAACCTCACAGATCTCTCTAAACTAGTGTGTGTGTGTGTTTAGTCTGAGATAGACTAGTGAGTTGTAAGCTCTAGGGTCTCAGGTGGTCATCTATTTATAGTGTTCCTAAATGGATGTGGTGATGACACCTATGCCATGCATTTAGGTGATTCACCTGCTTAGGTATATGCGAAATCGTCTCTGTTGTCTAAGTTATTCATAGGTGGCATGTTGCTTTCGGTGGTTAAGCCCATGCTAGCTTTAACTTATATGTGTATACCAAAATTGGCATATAAGTTCTTTGTTTGTATATGCAGGGGTAAGTATCTTCTTATGCTAAATAGGTATGTCGGTTTGGTTTTTTATCATGTTCTGGTTTTGGAACATGCCAAGTATATTATCCTATTATTATAAATGATTTCTAAGTGGATTTCATCCATGAGTCCTTACAATTCCATTTGGATGATTGTTCATAGGATCCACTGTTGTGAATTATGATTGCTTTATAATTTCTATTGGTTATGTTTTAAATTCCTACAGTTCTAGGGTTCTTGGAATTTCCTAAAGCATTGATAATTCCTTTGGTTATTGTTCATGTACTTTGATTTCTGTCACTTCTACTGGTTTACATGTTTCATTGTTTATGTTCTAGATTTTTGTAACTTTCATGTTCTTGGTAGAATTTCTAGGCCTAGGGTTTTCCTTTGGTTAGTAGGATTTCTTGATGGTTGCTATGATTCCTATAGGTTTTGAATTCCCAGTGGTGATATTGAGAATTTCTGGAATGGCTTCTATTTCCAAGTTTTTAGCTTGCTTTGGTATATTGTCAGTGTACTAGGTTGCAGTTGTAGTCTGGGATCCTACTTGTTCATGATCTAGATGTGCTTTGACTGTTTTTTGGGATTCTCTAGTGTCTTGCATTTGGGTGTGATGACCTGTAAGTGTTTATCCCCCACTGTTTGGTATTTTTGTATGAATCCAAGGCTTGGGTGAAAGTGTTTTTATTATGTCCTAGTGTTCATCTAGTTGGCTTACTAGTTCTGATTGATTCGTAATTTCTAGTGGATGTTGGCCACAGGTTCTTGCCTAGTGTTACTGTTAGTTTGATGCTTCCTACTATAAGCATCTGATTATCCTGACTGGGTTTTGGTTATTGTTATTTACTACTGATTACCTTGGTTGTCATTATTTGGGTTTTTTTATTTGCTTAAGCTCAAGCCACTCAGATTCAATACTAGTTCCTGGGTTCTAGTTTTGGATTTAAAATCTATTTGGTTTTGCCTTAGGGAAAAACCTACATTTTAATCTTAACATGATTATTTTAGTGTATTGTGTGTTGTAGGTTGAAGATGATCAAGTGATAGCAAGGATGAGAGGTTTTAGATAGGTTGCGTAGGTTTAGATCAAGATCAAGATAAGATGAAGAATAGAATGTAGATAACAGAATAGGAAGTAGGTAGGTTTACTATTTAGGATTTTTCTTTCCTTTTGTATCAAACTTGTAAATCTCAAACATGTACCCATTTGAGTTATGAATAAAGATTAGATTACTTGAGTTTGTTGAGGCTTCACTATTTCTTTTATTATTGTTTTATTAACTTGAGAACTCAACTTTGAATGATTCAAACCTCCCATTTGAATTCCAAGAAATAATATATATTATTCTATTTACTTATTTGATCAAGGATGTGTGTGAGCTTATAGACATCTATTTTAAGTTTGATCAATCTATTAACACAAATGACGCACAAACAATTCAGACTTGAATTTGAATTCAAATCCTAGGGTTGAATTGAGTCAGACTCAACTCTAGTTCAAATTCTCAGGTGTTATTCAAAACCTAAAAGTTTAGATTCCCCCCTCAATTTCATGTCCTAATATGAAATGCATAAATTCAATATCATCCCTTAGCCCTTTTTCTAATTTTTTGGGTCATTACACTGCGCCTCTACCACCGCGTGCGCGCCGAGAGGCCTTCCCATGCTGCAACACCATAGCGGACGAGCTCCATGCCTAGGCAACCTTGAGACCGAAGATAGGAGGTGAGATCAGCACCCAACACATGCATAAGCTGAGAAGATGCTGCATCACCGCCTCCGTCCTCGAAATCCCCGCGAGCTTTCCGGCCGGCTTTCGCAGGCGGAGACGAGGGAAGGAGATGGGCTAGGGGAGGCATTGGCGGTAGGGTCTGAGACTATACCGTGGAGCCCAACAGTATTAGTAGGTAAAAAAGCGACATGATCGATCGATCATGCAAAACTGCTCAGCTCAACTCCCATGCATGCTGCCTAGTATACCAAAAAAAGGAAAAACGTGATCCCACTTGTAACTGCTTGGCTGATGATCCAGTCCCCCGAAGCGCTGCGCGACTACGCGTCTACACCAGTACGTTGCGTCGCTGCCGCCTCTCCTCACGCCCTCTCCAAGACGCCAAGCTAGGTTAGGTCGTCACTCGTCAGGAGGAGCTCCGAGCAGCCGATCACCTGATTGGAAACGCTGCCAGTTTGTGCAGAAGCAGCGCTCGCACGCCTCGAGGTCTCCCGTACGCCGGCACCGCGAGGTTTCCCGGACGCTGACAGCCCGACACGCCTATTACGGCAACGCCGCCGCAGGGTTGAACACATGTTTGTCCTTCGCCGGCCGCGGCGAGTGCGCTGAGGTAATTACAATTACTTCATTTTATGAAGTAATAGAATCATTTATCATCTTGGAATTAAATAGTTAATCTTTCAATTAGATATGCCACTATCTGATACAATAATTTAAACTTTCTAACTAATTCTTTTAATTTGATGTAGGTTATTGCTTCTATACCGTTCTACAATACAAATTATACAGTTAACTATTTAATTTGTAAATAAATTTCATGAAAAATTGCATCAATTTTTTTATTAGCATACCTATCGGTAAAATCCTAAATCGACCACTGGTCTGAGGTCGCCACCCAAGTCACACCGGAGGGACGACGCCGGGGCCTCTCCTGTGTAATCGTACCTGAAGGCGTGGGCGTCTTACTCCAAATTTTTATAGCGTGCAGTACCGAAAAATAGTCGAATGTATGCAACACATTTGCTAAAAAGACATCGAAGTGGCCGATAGATCTCTCCAAGAGAATTTTTCAGCATCAGTCTATTTGTAATTTCTATTACTTTTAAGGATTTGATTATTAATTAAGGACCTTTATACCGTCGTTGATGATTATTAATATTCTCTCCGTTCAGAAATATAAGACATTTAGCTATATAAAATAAATGTATCTAGACGTTTTAGTGAATAGTTTTACTCCAAACCCCTACGAATCTATACACTAAAAAATGTCTAAATACATTCGATCCACAAAGTTAAAACGTCTTATAATTCTGAATGGAGTGAGTAGATTGGTAGAATTTCGAAAAAAAAGAAGTCTTGCGCCGATGCGCATGACCTACTGGCCTTGGCAGCCTTGTTGGTTGTTAATCGGACACGATGGTGTCGGTGCGGCATCTCGTGCGGGCGCCAGACGACCGATCAACTCGAGAATATCCAGGGTGCAGGGCATGCAAGTCAGAAGTCGCTAGTGGATTAGTGGGCTAGTGGCCCTGGCCTCACGCGAGCGCGCCAAAAAACTGGATAGTTGCACATGGATGGCTTGCACACACACGCCTCCGGGTGTTTACTGTGCCGAGATCTAGCGGCTAAACAACAACTACTGCTGCTACAAATCCGAGGCTGCAGCAGAGCAGAGATCGCCGTCCCTGTCGCCGGGAGGTCCAAATCACGTCGTGATCCGCTGTCAGTTGACGGTACGGTACACTGTACGTGCAGTTTACCTAAACGGGACTCACATCCACATTCCATGTGCCGCACGCTGCGTGCTCGATCTAGAACCAATCAATCCACAGCTCTTGCTTGCACACTTCGACTGCGCATACAGAAAGCGAGAGAATGACCTAACTAACCGGTGGCCGTAAACATCGTACGCGCTGCCCGAAGAGAATTTCCCTGACCGACGCCTACATCGGAATCCTTTTCGCCAAGAGAAATTAACCTGTCAGCGTTGCGATTAAGTTTAATTAATGCGTCAAATCTAATCAGTGGCCGATTCCTCTCGCATCTTTCAGGGGCGTGGGCTCAAATGATGGAGCTGCGTGAGCTAGCTGAGCTTTCGTCCGCAGCTAGCTTGTCGTGCACTCGTTTCCTTCGATTTAATCTAGAGGAGGTTCAGATGGGTAACATCGCAACGCTAGATGTAGGGAGCGCGCACTAGAAGAAGGTACCCGCAAAGTGTTTAGCGGAAGGAGTTTAGTTTGGTTCTTTTTGGCTTTCCGAAGCTTCCTCCGGTTGACAACCCAAGTTCGTTGCCACGGCCCAGGCCCAAAAAGAAGCCAGCGGGGTGGCAAGAGCTGAGCCTGAGGCGACTGCCCACCTAATGGATGGGGTGTTAGGTACCAAGTCTTGTCGGTGACTTAAGTCCCACATCTTAGGATTGTGGGACTACATGCAACTTATAAGGTGTAGCCATCCTTTCATTAAATTGGTCTTTTAGGATGAAGAGAACTCTTTGCTTGTGGGCTGGGCCGGATGCGCCAAACGCTTGGAATGTGACACACGCGTGTGGAGCTGGGTCTGGGACGCGGTATCAGAGTTGCCAGTGACTTTATTCTCACATTGCTACCGGGAGGGGGCTACGGGCATCTTATAAGCGGGAGTAGCTATCCTCCAAGGCCGGTCTTTTGGGATGGAGAAAGCTTTTCGCTTGTGGGATGGCCCGGATGTGCCAACGCGGCACGAGTGTGCGGAGCTAGGCCCGGGATAGACCCGGGACACTGACAATTTCCCATGAAATGTGGGGGTTGGAGGATGGTAGGAAGAAGGACATGATTGATCAGTAGAAAAAAGATCTAACTCTCCTCCCCTTGTTTTTTCCTCGATCCCAACAATTCCAAATTCTTGTATCAGATCTGTATCTCTGCTAATTCGTGAGGATCTATGGCTATTTAGTGTGCTGCCACTAGCTTGGATCTGTACAATTTGTACCAGGAGCCTTTCGATCAGAGGGAAACCTAGAAAAATTCCACACACAAAAATAAATTCGAGAACGTGAGGTTGATCGGTGAGATCCGGAGGTGAGTCGAGTGTGACTAGAATAGGTTGGGATCTCCCATAAAATCCCCATACCTAGACTCGCGGCGGCGTTGTGCGGCGACTTCATCAACATGTTGCGCTGGTGGTGGTTTGAGTCGGCGGCGGTGTTTCCCGGTGGTTCCATACTGGAAAAATCCCGAGCTTTTTGGAACCCTAAAATAACTGTTTATATACTTTTTCTTTATCTCTAGATCATTCTGAAGCTCCTCGTAATATCCGGGATCCCATCCGAGACTCTGAATCAAAATTCGATAACACCAAGTTATTATCTCATCAAAACCTAGTGACATTGAAACATTAGGTGTGTGAACCTATGGGTTCGTGAACATGTGGATCACTAACCAATTTTAGGACCATGGATATCCATAATGGTTCCCATATATTCCACGAAGATCTTTCATAGACGGAACCACGATGTTGAGGATTCAAGTAATCTCGTATGCAATTCTCTTTGTCTCGTGATATATAACTTGCCTAAGATCTAATCATCGACATCACCATACATTGTTTAATCTTGTTACTAGCAATATCTCATTACTCATTCCACAATACAATATAGTCACATGCTTGCAAGCTACTTATGATTTTTTTATCCAGAGTGCCAACATATATCTCTATGTCATGTGGAGTGATAAATCACAGTCTCGATCCACGACACCCAACAAGTATCTTCAGACATGCCTTAAGAACACCTTTATGCTTACCCAATTACGAAATGACTGTTGATGTTGACAAAGCATTTTCCGCTACTAGGCAGTAACATGATCCCACAGGCTAAGCAAATGATACTTGACATTTACGAAATCTACAACAATTAAAGTAATTGACACAATCAAATTCTATGCTTAGATTTGAGTATGCCCATCACATAATTCTTCTAATGATATGACCTTGTTATCAATTGACATTACATGTCCTTGGTTAGGAAACCTTCACCATCATTTGATCAACGAGCTAGTCCATTAGAGTCTTAATAGGAATACATTGTTGTTTATATATCAACACATGTATTTATTTCCCGATCAATATAATTGTAGCACGAAAAATAAACACTTATCATAAACATTGTTGCTTCCTAGGCATGTTTCCAACATAAATAGCATAATATACTTAAGAATGCATGAAAATTATGTTTAAGTATAAGTAGTAATAAAAAGTCATGATATAATTTTTATGATTTTTGTAAGAAGTTATGAGTTATGGAAAAACAAAGATGTTTTATTCCAAAAGGAGAAATTAGAAGGTTTTAAAACATACCTAAAAATATGGGACAATCCATATTTAATCATTCAATATTATTTTAGAGACCATTCTTATTTTTGGAATTATTGAAAACCTAATTCACTTAAAATAATTAAACCATTATTCTTAAATGAATTAATAAGAAAATAATCAAATAATGGAAATTTGGTAATTAATTTTAAGTCAATAATAAATCACGAAAAAGGCGGTAGCAAACAATAAACGTAATGCATATTATCTTTACATAATAGCATGAAATTGCTTCTTTAAACATTAGCTTTATCGAACGATGCTCCTTTCAAAATGAGAGGTCTAGAAACAAGTAGAAACACCTTTATGAACTGCGGTACCTCGTACTATAGTGTAAATTTCATCCTTGCACATGTACATTGAACTATTTGTATCAAATTATTTGCAAAGTATTACAATGTCTTATTGCCTGCATTTAAAAGCAAATTATTATATTTATAGTTATGAATTGACTATGTGCTTGACAATAGAACCATGGTTTAGTTTGTTGATGATGAAGGTTCCATTGCAACCGGGTATATACATGTATCATTAACAGCAAATATCGCTACTCTCTACTGGTTCTAGCGTTACCACAGATACAATGGGACTAGTGAGTCTGAAGTATCTTGTCCCTTTTGCATATCTTCAGACGGCTATGTGGACTCATTCCATAGCAAGGAGCTCAATAACTGCACACAAAATGATAGGAGTCCAATAAACGTCCCTTTGTTATGCGATAAGAGGACGATAGTCTCTGAAGGAAAGGGTAAGGGAACCTTCAAGAGGGCTACCCAAATGGTCCGATTTTATCCATTTGGACCGTGCTCTGAATAATATTTACGTCGCTATCCGCCCATACGCATGCGGTAACACAACGAGGTGGCGTATTTTGTCATCTCTCTCTCTCTCTTCTTGGCAAAGTAGCACACATCACATGGGAGCTAGCACAGCATGGCCATGCGGCACGGAGCGAGCTAGCTAGCACCACCTCAAATGCAGTAGGAGCAAGCGCCTAAGACCAGGACATTGCTAGCCTCTGCTGCATTGTATTTACCTGTGATTCATCGTTCCCAGGGCGATGAACTGCAGGGCGGAGGTGCGCCTCCCAGCTGCAACTGGTGGTCCTTGCCCTATTCTAGTGTTGCTCGGTCGTAGCCTCGCCCCTACAGGAGGACCTCGGGATCGGGTTGGATGGGAGGAGCTCGAGCTTGCCAGATGCATGTCAGGGGACTGCTCCGTGGACACGTCACCGACTATGAAGCTTGACACCGTTGGAGGGGCCTATCTAGGATGTGGCCACCGGCAGTCGGGCATGGCGAGAAGGAGCAGCGCCGCAGGTCGGCCATGGCAAGGAGGAGCAGAACCGCATGTCGGGAACGGCGGTGGCCATGGAACTTTCGCACTGACTCACCATCCCATCGAGGTAGAATCAAAAAAATAAAGAGGAAAAGAGATTTGCAGGCACTGCCATGTGGGGTCAGGGGGTGTAACATCCAGCGTTTAGGACCAAACGAAGGGTATAATTTTAATTTTATGCATCCGCATGCATTCAACTGAAAATGTGGAAAAAAATCGTAACTCTAAAAGCTAGAGGGATCAGAGTTTCTCTCACTTTGATGGATTAGGGTTTTGCTCATTCGAGTGAGTACTATGAATTCTGATATGACCTCTAGGATTTTCTAAGGTTTTGAGGGAAGTAATTCAAACTGTCAATTTGAATTCAAATCAACTTAGATAACTCAAAAAAATGGGAATATTGAAAGAATTGCAATAAGTGAAATTAAATTACTTAATAATACAATATGATATTACAATAAAATAATTACAATTAAGAAATTTGATATAACTCAATAAAGAAATAAAAGAATACTTTATTTCATAATACAATATTACATTATTCCTTTACAATTAAGAAATGAAATAGCAATTACAACAATGGTAAAGAAAATCCAAAATTTAATCCTATGTTAGTTATCTTGCTTTCACTTTGATCTTCAATTCCTGTAAAATAAAAACAAGAAGCAAATACTACAATAAAAGCGGGTTAGTGGGGTTAGGTTGCTCTCAAGTTGTTAGAAGTGTGTTACACTAACTAATCTTATCATTGAGCGGTAATTAACGGATAGTGTGCTAATCTATTCTTATCTGAATGTTTGCTTCAACACAACATCATCAGCTAGGGGCATGTTTCACCAAGAGCAAGTAATTAGTCAATAGTAAAAACTTAGAAAAATATCCAGATATTACATGATCTCATCCACAATAGAAAGTTACTAGCATTGTAACTTGAACCAGTAAGCAGGCAGATTACAAGATGCTCACACACACATAAAGTTAGTATGTTGTCGTCACTAGCAAACTCACTGGGAGAAATAAGGAACTACATAGCCGTAAAAACAGTGAAGCCTAGCCAGTTCTTGATTATCCACCAGCAAGACCACACCCAAAGAACCACTAGCAACCTCACATGGATTCCTAGATCAAGATCACCACTAGGAGTTAGGAGGGGATGGGAAAGTAGATACCATGAGCTAGGAGAAGGGCAAGTAGAGATCAGGAGCTAGGAGGAGAAGATACACCAGCTAGCTGAACAAGATCAACAAAAGTCTACAACAACATATCTCATAAATACAACAGGTTAACTACCAGCAATATGTGTAGTAGCTATTTTTTATCAGTTTATCACCTGGTTGTTTGTGTGAAGTAAAATCCTCAGAACTGCACTCAAATGGAGTGCAAGTTCATCACTGGTATATTTAAGCCAAAGAAAGTATATGTTCTGATCCTAATAATACTTTGGCCTCATCTTGTGCATCCTTAGCATGGGAAAATTTCCAATCAGCAGCAACATAGCAGCAACTCAAGTAGTCTGGCTACTGCTATGCACACTCCAAAATTGGAGACACCATAGCAGCAGCTCAGAACAACATATGCGATTAGAGAAATTCTGTACATAACCAACCATTTAGCTAAAGCCATTTGGCTAGATCAGGGTCATATACTAATTCAATCACCATAGTATCAAGCAACAAATTATAAGGAGTAAATAATAGCGCTAGATTGTTTCGGCTCAAACTTCTATCTATGTCATCCCGATTCTTTTCTACCGTGGGATGGATGTCGTAAAGGACACGCAACGACGTCGCAACGGATCCCTGCTATCCCACGAGGGAAGAACAACTGCAGGTTAGGGCGAAATATTATGTCCCACGTACTTCTTGCATGTAGGCTATCCTACCTTCCATCGCCAGATGGTGGACCACGACTGCGCTATTGGACCACCGTCAACATCCATGGGTTGTATCATGTTGCATGAGTGGTGTTCCGGTCACGACATGGCTCCGCACCTACCGGGTTGGCTGGGCCCGCCGACCACAGATGTGGCATCGCAAACTCTATCCGGACACGGGTTATCGCGGCGGACAGCCGAGTTGGTAGCGCAGGTGGCATCAAGAGGTATGGGAGGACGCGGTTCCTCACGGCAGGGAGGCGACGTGGCACTATAGGCTGTAGGCGTGCGTGGGTTATTGCGCGGGAGTGTCGACCTAGTAGTGTAGGTTATAGACGGCTGCCGGTTTTCGCATGAGAGAGACAACCTGATAGCGTAGACTCTAAACGGTAGAGTGTTCTTGTGGCTCCGTGATGGCTGTGAAATATAGTCATCTACGTCCATATTTAAACTGGATATTATTCATATTTTTGATGAAATATCTCTCTAAACCCTGCCACTAATGCCTAATGATCAAAGGGGTATGCAATCCTTTCTTTCTATTTTTCCCTGCGCAGATATTGACGTTTGATGATGGTAATCACAATATTAAAGTCAAAGATACGAGATTTCCAACAACCCGGAGAAACCAGGGGTCATAAAGTGGAGGCAGACACTTTAACGACCAACTATACGGAGGGAATAAAATTCCAGACATATAGTTCCAGTCATATAGTTGCCATCGACACCGCTAGGTCAAATAGAATAACTTTCGTGAAGGGACCCTATATAAAGAGGCTTCGAGCGACGATAAACAGCCTGGCCAGCCGCCCCCAGAAACCTGCGTCCACAACATCGAAGAGCCACCGGAGGAATAGACTTAGATCTAATCTCGAAACCCTTCTCCACCACCATAGCCATATTCCACCACTTGTAATAGTAGATCTCATCATCGATTGGCAACATTGTAAGACTATTAGATATCAATCTCATGATTTCCATTGCAATGTTTATGATTGTTGATTTCATCTCTATGCGTAAGTAATTCTCTTTGGGCTAAGGGCTTCGGCCTAGCCATGTAGCTTTTGTGCATGTTATTTATCATAGATGTGATCATGTATTAGTTTGTATGACATGATGATTATTGTATCCTCTCTTGCCTCAATCCAAGGACTTGTCAGGTACCCAAGTCCCCGAGGATTGAGCCAGGTATAGGGAGTATGAGTAATGACTAATCTGCATGTTGGGAACCCTAGTGACAGAAGGGGTAGTACGGCTGTATGTGAGGAATTTACTTGAGATTTACGGTGACATCACTATGCATATCATTAGTTCTCTTTCTTCTATGGATGAGACTAGTAGGTTATTGCTATAAGCGGTTGCAGAGGCAATAGCAATTATGGATGCACCGCCCACATATAATTATCTTGCTCTAACAATTACATGCTAACTTTATTATTATCTTTTATTCCCATCAGATGTTTTGCACAGCTACAGGTAAAACCGAAAGCCCTAGGCCCTCTCTCTCTCCATCATCGACAACAACAAAAGACAGCAAACTCTTGGTCCGGTAAAACACAAAAAGAATTCTAAAACTCCCAAAGGTCCGTTAAAGTAACTTCACTATGCTCTCTGCTTCCAGAGGATTCGATAACCTAGGTCTACTAGGGAAAAAGAGCTATACTACATATGTAATCTGGATCGAAGGTATCAACAATTTTTCTGGCGCCGTTGCCGGGGAAGCAATAGCTACCCTGGTGAGGTTAGTAGGAACCTTGCTAGTTTTAATTCTTGTTTTTAATTTTGTTAGTTTGCTTTCAGTATTTGTTTGAAAAACCAAAAAACATAGTTAGCCTTTAAATTCTTGTTTTTATTAGCATAAGTCATTGTTTAAGAAAACCTAAAAACATAGGAAATATGGTTGAAAAGAAGCTTGGGGAGTTTGCAACTCCTAACAATGATTATTTGCGTACTCCTATTACTCATACAACAATTACTGCTTGTGATTATGAAATTAAGCCCCATTATTTAAGTTTGGTTCAATAGAATCAATTTGGAGGCTCTGTTGTGAAGACGCAGGCATGCACTTGAACACTTTCACTGAAATATGTGATATGATGCGTATAAAAGATGTTGACCCCGATGCGGTCAAATTGTGCTTATTTCCTTTCTCTCTTAGAGGAAGAGCAAAAGAATGATTGTTATCTTTGCCTAGAAATACTATTGCATCATGGGTGGAGTGTATGTCTTTATTTATGACTAAATTTTTCTCACCTGCAAAGACTATGAAACTAAGATCTAATATTACTGGTTTTAGACAGGAAGAGCGTGAGCCACTAGCGCTTGCATGGGAGAGGATGAAAGAATGCATGAGAAACTATCCCAGTCATGGGATGGAAGATTGGTTAATTCTCCATTTATTTTATAATGCTCTTAATCCTATGTCTAAGTCTATGCTTGATACTACAGCTAGAGAAACATTTATGGGCAAACATATTACCGAAGTAAAGCAGCTGCTAGACAATATGCAAGACAATCATGCTCAGTGGCATGTGGATAGATCAAACATGAAGAAGGTGAACTCCGTCTCACCATAAAAAAAATGAAGAACTCAATGCTAAGATGAATGAGCTCATATTAGCCGTAAAAGGTAAGGAAAACCAGGTAAGAGCCATCCCTGAATCAAATATTGAAGAAATAGACTTCATAGCTCGTAATGATTATAATCCTACTTGGAAGAAGAATTATAATCCTAATTTTCAGAAACATTATTTTAGTCCTCCAGGTAACTCTAATAATAATATGGGAACTAGTAATGGTAGTCTCCAAGAAACACTTAAGTCTTTTATAGACTCACAAAATGAACAAAACAATATTCTTGTTAAAATAACGGAGAACCATGATGCTATGCTTGGTAAATTATCTAACCAAGCTGTTAGTTTGAGGAATGATTTGCAGGCCCTCCAAGAAAGAACGAGGATTGTTGAGGCACAGCTAGGTGTCAAACTCTCATTCTAGCTAAATTTGCAGGTAAAGCTGAGCCCAATCCTGTTGAAGACCTCAAGATGATAAGAATCTAAAGGGAGGAGCTTGAAGAACTTGATTATAGTAATGCTCCTTCACCAAATTACAAGGTTGAAAATCTTGTAAAAAGGATCAATATCAAGATTCCGGTAAGTGAAGGAAATAAGGAAGCCATATACCAACACTTCATTAATCAGGTAGCAGTAAAGGTACGTGAGATTGAGGAATAATATAAGAAAATTGCTGAAAAATTACCTGTGAATCTTGATGATATATTTGAGCCTACTATTAAGATTAAAATTGGGACCAATGAGATAGCTGCACTTCGTGATCTAGGTGCAAGAGTCTCAACAATTCCAAAAAGTCTTTTTAATAAGTTAAATCTTGGCTCTTTTGAAATCACCGAGTTAAAATTGCATCTAGCAGATTCTACCTACAAACAAGCTGTAGGAATTAAGGAGAACACTTTAGTATACATTAAAGGCTGTCTCACTCTTATTGACTTTGTTATTGTTGACATGTCTGAAGATGCTACTACTTCTATTATATTAGGTCGTCCATTTTTAAGAACTATTAAGGCTTTGATTAATCTACATGAAGGGAACGTGAAGCTTCAATTGCCTTCGCGGGATCCTTTTGTTATTCATTTTCCCAGAAAAAAGAAACCCAAGCATGATGAAAAGGAGGCCATCACTTTGAAGGCCAACTATTTTGGACTGGGTGTTCCACTCATTTGGCCTAAATGAGCAACATTGAGGTCAAGCTATTGACCATAAAAGAGCGTAGGAGGCAACCCATGTGAAATAAAGTTTTGAGTTAAAATTTTAAGTTTTAGTTTAAGTTTTATGTTTAATAAAGATGGCTAGAAAGCTCCAGTTGAGGAGAAGAAGTTCGGTAGTACTAAAAATCCTGCTTTATACATGCTGATGTTGGTCGACAATTTTTACTATCATTTTTCTATCAAAAACAAGGTGTTTCGCTAAGTTTCAGGATAAGAAAGAATTTTTGAAGAAATAGAATTTTTTTGATGACTACAGAAGGTTTAATGACCAACTATACGGCGGGAATAAAAATTCCGACCGTATAGTTTAGTCGTATAGATATCTTTGCCATCGACAAATTTTCTTTCTTAGGTACTGAAGGTTTAACGATTAACTGTATGGCAGGAATAAAAATTCCGGCTGTATAGTTCTAGCCATATAGATATCGATTCCTTTGTAAATTTTCTTTCCATGTACTGAAGGTTTAACGACCAACTACACAGCGGAAATAAAAATTCCGACCGTATAGATATCAATCCCTTTGTGAAATTTCTTTTCCAGGTACAAAAGGTTTGACGACCAACTATACGGTGGGGATAAAAAATCCCAGCCATATAGTTATGGCCGTATAGTTGCACCGCCAGGTGAAAACCCTAAATTTTTGACAGCAGACCAACTATACGGCGGGAACAAATTGTTCCGACCATATAGTTTGGTTGTATAGTTGCGTCCGACCACAAAATCGCCACGGGAAGGTACCTCCAACCCCAAAACTTCAATTCTTTTTCTCTCTTTTACCTCCAAACTCTCTCAAAACCTCAAGAGATCTTCATCTCTACTTAATTTCGTTCAATTTCCTCGTATACAAGTGATCTATGGTATGATTCTCCTCTAATCCTCCAATTACTTTTTGCAAATTCATCTTTGATCTGTTGTCATTATCAATCTAGTGTTAGACCTACTATGAACTAATTGTTGTGATTCTCTTGCCTAGATGGGACTCTTTAGTGTGCTATGATGAGGAATATGTTATGCTTATTATTGTTGGATCAAAAAGTTTTATTTTTGTCTTTCCTTATTATTCTAGATGATGAACACAAGGAGCCAAACTCGTGCTCGTGCCGCTGCTAGTACTTCTCGGGCTACCGCTCAAGAATGCATGGGGATACGGTTAGGGGATGAGCTCCAACGTGATCGCTTGAACAGGATCAAGAACCGAGAACTGAAGACAACCAAGTGGGCTTGCCCCATTATATTGAATCAACTCGGTATATCTAATGACTTCAATTTACTTTGCAGTAGGGTTGGCCTGGAAAACTTTATATTCAATGATGTGCCTACTTATCGCCGGTTAACTCTTGAATTCTAAATTATTTGCAAAGCACCGTTAAAGCATGACATGGAGAGGACATGATTTCTTTCCTACTTATGAATAACAATTATGCTTTATCACTAGATGAATGGTATGCATGTTTTAATTTTCCAAACAATAATGATAATGAGTTACGCGCATCCTTTACTGCCTTAGACCCTTCCTTGGAACAATATTATAATAGAATGAGTTTCACTTCTAGAGTAAGCAAGGGGAAGAATATTCAACATCCTGCAATTCGCTATATGTTCTATGTTATTGCTAACACTTTGCAGGCATGAAATGAGTTCACGCGACTCAATGAGGAGGGCATCTTAGTCCTCGCAAAAGTTAGTTTCAACAATATCGACTTGTCACTCAACTTGGGTCAATTCTTGTGCACTACCTGGAGTACCAATCCTCCCAAAGCCAAGGACCAAACACAGGTGGAGGCGTCATCACCGTGCTAGCCATTGCCCTAGGCATCAACCTAGGTGAGTTGCAACCGATGCAAGGTGAGCGACGTGTTGGTTTCTCTACTTTAAAAGCTTGTGGAATGCTCACTAGGAGAGGTGGTGTTTATTACTTGCATATTGCTGGAGTTGGGCGTCTCTACCCTGCTCCTTTGCCAAATGGTCTTTTCTCTATCGAGGAAGGACATTTTCTATATGAATTGTAGGTTGAGAAACACCAACCCGAGGAGGAGATTTCGGATGGGGATGAGGACCAAGAAGAGGAGCAAGAAGTTCCTTATCAAGAGGAGTAGCCACTAACCCGGTTTGCTACATACCGAGACTTCCAAGAACTTGGAGGAACTGTGGAGAGAATGCAAAACCTCTCTTTGAACCTCCGAGAAACAATTAGTAATTTATCAACTCAATTTGCGAACTGGAGTTACGACTTTTTCCCGCCACCACAATGATTTGAAGGGCTTGCAAAAGCCTAATCTTGGGGAAGTTTCCTTATTATCTTTATTTGGCATTCATTTGCTTTTATTTCGAGGTTATGTTTTTAATTTGAGTTTATAAGCACTCGTGTTGGTTTCCCTAACACTTTATCTTTAGTTATTTCATTTTGTTTTCGAGATTTTCTAGCCGAGCTTTGCCGCCAATTTTCTATTCTTTAATTCCCTCTCTTAAAAAACAACAAAAAGATTTTTTCCATTTATCTTTATTTTCCCTCTTCCTTCCTTTCTATTCTCCTTGTGGCTTTCACATATTCGCAGGAGAGTGATTGACTTTGAGTTTCCAAGAAGCAAATCAAAAGGGAAGAGAGAAGTGAAACCAATCATGAGAGGTATGCCTTAAGACTCCCACTTTTGAAGTTTTAGAAACCCATGCTAGTTAGTAGTAAATGTTAAGATATTATATTGGTGGAGTGAGTCTTTATATGGTAGTAATTTTTTTGTTTGCATTGGTATTTAGTTGGGTATGTTTTGTTCCAGCTCTTCTTGCCTAACAATTTGCTAAACAATTGTAATAAGAATAAGTCTCACAATTGAAGGCTTGGGTGTTGTAGTGTTTAGTCTTGAAGGCTTATTTCTAGAGATACTCAACACCACAGAAAATAATGATTGACTTGATAGCTCTCTTTAAACGGATTTGTTCAACTAAATTAATGTTTAGCGGTTTTTGTAAGCATACCAAAGTTTGACTTGTGAATCATAAGAATGATATAGCTTTATGCGTGTCAAACTTCATGGGTTGCCAACAACTCCGCTAGCCTACAAACGATCTTCATGGAGGAAACTCCTAGATTTCGGCTATGAGTTGATTAAACATATGTAGCAGCAATCCTATAATGGGTAAGATTCTTGGCAATCTCGGGTAGCTATGTTCATGATGGAATCACTCCTCTGGCTGATATGAGTAATCATTGTGCAAAAGGAACAAAAACCTTGGTAATGCCATAAGTGTCCTATAAGGTAACGGGTAGGCTACACTAGCATAATATCAAAATTTTCTACCGCGTCAACCAGGAATACTATTGTCATTGATCACGGGATTACCGCTAGACGCGTAGTTGCGGAACTCGATGAAGCACGTCGTGGCAGTGTAGATGTTCTACGTCTCCTCCTTGTCCTCGTCCCACGAGCAGCTCCCCTTTGCATGGCTCGTCCAAGTGCTACAGCTGCAGCACCTCCGAGGTATCCACACGTCCGGAGTGGAAGGTCATACGGCAGACTGCTAGGTCCGCACGTGCAAGACATGCGTAAGAGGAGTGGTGGCTGGGTGGAATGCTCAACCCTATTCAGCTCGCCTTACTCTCTCTTATATAGGTATCCATTGTGGGCTTCTACATTAGCGGCCCATTAGCATCCTAAGCCTGGTCTAATTCGGATCCAATCCTTATTAGACTTCCAGCCCTAAAGTGTGTGACCCTATAGGTTCATAGACGTATAGACATGACACGAGTACACTTACTCTATCAATAGTTGGTAGCAGCCTCTAGTAATACGTGCCAACTCCTAAACACATATAAAGATCATTCGGATGAACCATCACAAGGTTGAGGACATGTCTTTTCCTTTGCCCTATGATATTTGGTCTAGCTCCAAGCTGACCTCAATTTCTCGATACTGTGATTCAGAATCCCTTTACTAGGTTAACTCTTAACCATATGTAGCACGGCCATGCATTTCTGGATCCGATCACTCGAGGGGCCCAGCAATATCTCTCTCAAGTAGAGAGGGGCAAATCCCATCTTGATTGACCAATGCCTTGCAACATGTATCAGGACAAACCCGATAGCTACCTTTATAACTACCCAATTACGGAGTAGTGTTTGATAACCCCAAAGTAGGTCGATCCACATCTCAAGTACATGCGATAATCTCAGGTCTAAGGACAAAACGTACACAATGCATAGAGATAGCCGCAAGTATTATTGCCAGTCTCAAGTTGGGTCAGTCCAGCCCCATGTTCATAACATGTGTCCACATCATTGGTTTGACATATCCATGTCTATGACTTGCAAAACATAGTCATCAACCAATCGATGTGCTAGTCTAATATTCACGTGTGTCCTCACATGAACTCCGACTAGGGACAACTATTAGATAACCATACAAGTAAAGAGTTTCACAAACAACTCACATAATTGCCAATCAATACAAGTTGCCTGATATATATGGATATTCAAGGAACATTATAAAAACTCATGGATACATATGAAATACAATCATCTCTATGATTGCCTCTAGGGCATATTTCCTTCATGTCCGTCACAACCCGATAAACTAATTAAAATCTTTAGCATGCTCTCAATTACTTAAGAACTTAAATTCTTCAGGATAATGAATAGGAAAGTAGTGCATATGACAATTACTCTAGTATATATGTTTTTCATGACAACTCTCACACTATGAATTTTACATGATTATACTTTATTGTTTAAAGGCAAGCCTATGAGTTGATTACATGGCATGGAATAAGGTTTAATCATTTGAATCATCCATGTTAACAATAATTTTGCTACGCTATAAGGATGCATAAAAACCCGTATGATATGCTTGTCATTACTCTATATATGCTGAAGTTTTTTAGATTTATAAAGTGGAGGAAACATGAGACTACCAATCATGAGTAAGATCATCATCTCGTTATTTTAGTTTAAATGCCGAGTTCCTTTTTGATTTTGGTTTTCTTGCTCGAGAATGATCAACTTTAAGCTTGGGGTGGTTGATGGCTGTGAAATGTAGCCATCTACTTCCACATTTAAATTGGATATTATTCATATTTTTGATGAAATATCTCTCTAAACCCTACCACTAATGCCTAATGATCAAAAGGGTACGCAATCCTTTCTTTCTATTTTTTCCTGCGTAGATATTGATATTTGATGATGGGAATCACAATATTAAAGTCAAAGATATGAGATTTCCAACAACCCAAAGAAACCAGGGGTCGTGAAGTGGAGACAGACGCTTTAACGACCAACTATACAGCGGGAATAAAATTCCTGTGTGGTCCGCAGCATAGAAAACAAAAAATTCCTACGATGAGAACTACACGCCAAGATCTATCTACTAGGTACAAAGCAACGGGTGGACATACATCCAACGAGAACTTACCCTTGAAGACAACGAGTTTTGTTAACAAGTAGGAACTCGTGGTTGATGTAGTCGTACACTTGCCGATCTCAAGATCGTGAGGAAGTCCGAGCGCCGCAACTCAGCAGCGCATCTATACTCGCACACATGTTCAAGCCACCGGACAACCTCCACCTCCTCGCTCCAGCAGAAGCAGCAACTCCTTCCAGATGAAATGCCACCGGGAACATGTATCTTGCTAATCTGAGACCATGGGGGAATAATTCTAGAGGGGGAGAGAGATCCTTCACAAGGAGGTGTGAGGAAGAAGGAGGAAGAGGGTGGCCTTTTATAGGAGGAGGGGGGGTACCCCCTCTCTCCGTGGACGGCGCATGGGGGGTGACCCCTCACCTCCCCCATTCATGTGGTGGTAACCCCTCCACATTAAAATGCCTCTTCACATTCCCCTTTAAAGTCCCTACTTTAAATGCATTAAAATTCTCCAAGTTTAATGCTCTCTCATTTAATAAAACTCTTTTATAAATTTATTCAGAATTTTGTTAATTACTTTAATTAACAAACATTCACATATAACCCCTTGCAATATTTGAATATCACATACAGAACCACTTTCTGCAATTTCACGCGAAACAATTTCCGGTTTCTATCGAAACAATTCCTGCGCTTTGCAATTCTTTCGTCTGAAACATATGTGCTCCAAAATGGTGTCTGGTAACTCTTAAGTGTGTCACCCTATGGTTAGCGAATAATGCAGACATGATTGAGACTCCTCTCAGATCAATAGTCAGAAGCGGGACCTGGAGATCCATACTGACTCCTGCATATTCAACGATGACTTCTGTGATCGTGAGAACCTTTAACACTTGTAATTTAATCCCTTTGTCTCATGATATAATACATGTTCGAGATTCAATCATCGGTATCCAAATACCTAGTTTGATCTCGTTACTGACATGCACTCTTTTCTCGTTCCAGTGATATAACATTCTAGTGATCACATCACTTGCTTGCAAGCTATCTCAATGTGATATCACCGAGAGGGCCCAGAGTATATCTATCCGTCATCGGGATTGACAAATTCCACTCTTGATCCATGATCCTCAACATGACACCTTCGTAGCACTGAACCCATCTTTATAGTCACCCTGTTACGGTGTGATGTTTGATGTTATCAAGATACTCTTCAGGTGTTAGCAATTAACATGATCTCATGGTCTAAGGATAAAGATTACTTCGTATGATGTTATAGCAATATAAACATAATGACTTGATCATAATGCTATACTTCGGATGAATGTTCATCACATCATTCCACCAATGGTGTGACCTTGTTATTAACAACATCCAATGTCCATGATCAGGAAACCTTGATCATCTTGTTAATCAACAAGCTAATCTATAAGAGAGTCATAACTAGGAACCCTTTTTGTTTATTAAACACACATGTATTGATGTTTCTGATCAATACAATTCTAGCATGCAAAATAAACATCTATCATATATAAGGAATACATAATAACAACTTTATTATTGCCTCTCAGGGAATATTTCCTTCAGTCTCCCACTTGCACTAGAGACAATAATCTAGTTCACATAGTGATAAATCTAACACCCATGGAGTTTTGGTGTTGATCATGTTTTTCCATAGGGAGAGCTTTAGTCAACGGATCTTCTACATTTAGGTCTGTGTGTACTTTACAAATCTTTATATCTCCATCCTTGACATGCTCATGGATGGAGTGAAATCGGCGCTTAATATGCTGGGAATTCTTGTGAGACCTCGGTTCCTTTGCGTTGGCTATGGCTCCATTGTTGTCACAATAGATCACCATTGGGTCCAATGCACTAGGAACCACACCTAGTTCCGTAATGAACTCTTTCATCCAAACCTCTTCCTGCGCCGCTTCTGAAGCAGCAACATATTCCGCCTCCGTCGTTGATCCAGCCACCATAGGTTGTTTGGAACTCCTCCAACTAACTGCTTCTCCGTTCAAGAGAAATACGTATCCGGATTGAGACTTAGAGTCATCCATATCGGTGTCAAAGCTAGCATCGACATAACACTTAGCGACTAGCTCTTCTTCACCTCCGTATATAAGAAACATATCCCTAGTTCTTCTCAAGTATTTAAGGATATTCTTGACCGCTATCCAGTGTTCCGAACCTGGATCAGATTGGTACCTACTAGTCAAACTAATAACATGTGCCACATCCGGTATTGTACATAGCATGGCATACATTATAGAGCATATGGCTGAGGCATAGGGGATCTTATCCATTATCTCTCTTTCTTGCGTCGTAGCCGGACTTTGAGTCTTACTCAATGTCTTGCCTTGCAACATAGGTAAGAACCCCTTCTTACTTCCGTCCATATTAAACTTCTTTAATATCTTATCAAGGTATGTACTCTGCAATAGCCCAATTAAGCGTCTTGATCTATCTCTATAGATTTTAATGCCTAATATATATGAAGCTTCACCAAGGTCCTTCGTCGAAAATTTGCTGTTTAGATAACTTTTAACACTGTTTAAAAGATCTAAATCATTTCCAATCAATAATATGTCATCCACATATAATATCAGAAATGCCACATTGCTCCCACTCACTTTCTTGTAAATACAAGCCTCTCCATAAGTTTGGACAAATCCAAACTCTTTGAATACCTCATCAAAGCGGAGATTCCAACTCCGGGATGCTTGCTTCAGTCCATAGATGGATCGCTGAAGTTTGCACACCTTATTAGTATCCTTAGGATCGACAAAACCCTTAGGTTGTATCATATACAACTCTTCTTCAATATTACCATTGAGGAATGCAGTTTTGACATCCATCTGCCATATTTCATAATCGAAATATGCAGCAATTGCTAACATAATCCTAACTGACTTAAGCATCGCTACGGGAGAGAATGTCTCATCGTAGTCAACTCCTTGAATTTGTCGAAACCCCTTTGCGACAAGTTGAGCCTTATAGATGGTCACATTACCATCAGCATCAGTTTTTCTTTTGAAAATCCATTTATTCTCAACGGCCTTTCGATCGTGAGGTAAGTCCACCAAGGTCCAAACTTGGTTCTCGTACATGGATTCCATTTCGGATTTCATGGCTTCTAGCCATTTGTTGGAATCCAGGCTCATCATCGCTTCTTCATACATCACAGGGTCATCCATTTCATCAACCATGAAATTCACAATAGGATTGCCATACAGTTCAGGAGCTGCACGTGTCCTGCTTGACCTGCGAGGTTCGGTAGTGTCCTCTTTCGGAGTTTCATGATCAATATCATTAGCTCTCTCTTCATTAGGTGAAGTCAACTCCGAAACAACTTCCGGTGCTGCGCTACTCGCCATTTCATGAAGAGAAGGTTCAATAACCTCTTCGAGTTCTACCTTCCGACTACTCACACCTTTCGCGAGAAAATCCTTCTCAAGAAAGGATCCATTCTTGGCAACAAAAACCTTGCCCTCGGATCTGTGATAGAAGGTATACCCAATCGTTTCCTTAGGGTATCCTATGAAGACACATTTTTCCGCTTTTGGGTTCGAGTTTATCCGGCTGAAGTTTCTTCACATAAACATCGCATCCCCAAACTTTAAGAAATGACAGCTTAGGTTTGTTTCCAAACCATAATTCATACGGTGTCGTTTCAACGGATTTAGATGGTGCTCGATTTAAAGTGAATACAGCTGTTTCCAGTGCATAACCCCAAAATGACAGTGGCAAGTTAGTCAGAGACATCATAGATCGAACCATATCCAATAAGGTACAATTACGACGTTCCGACACACCATTACGTTGTGGTGTTCCGGCAGGCGTGAGTTGTGAAACTATTCCACACTCTTTCATGTGTGTGCTAAACTCGTAACTTAGATACTCTCCTCCACGGTCAGATCGTAGAAATTTGATCTTTCTATTACGATGATTTTCCACTTCATTCTGAAATTCCTTGAACTTTTCAAAAGTTTCAGACTTGTGTTTCATCAAATAGATATAGCCGTATCTACTCAAATCATCCGTGAAAGTAACAAAATAACGATATCCACCTCGCGCCGACACACTCATTGGTCCACACACATCAGTATGTATGATTTCCAATAAATCTGTCGCCCGTTCCATTGAACCGGAAAACGGCGTTCTATTCATCTTGCCCATAAGGCATGGCTCACATGTATCAAATGATTCAAAATCAAGTGATTCCAAAAGTCCATCAGAATGGAGTTTCTTCATGCGTTTAACGCCAATATGACCTAGACGGCAGTGCCACATATATGCAGATATATCATCATCAAGTTTAATCTTTTTAGCATTAACATTATGAATGTGCGTAATATTACTATCAAGATCCATTAGAAATAAACCATTCAACACAAGTGCATGACCATAAAAGATATTATCCATATAAATCGAACAACCATTGTTTTCAGATTTAAACGAATAACCACTTTGCATCAAACACGATCCAGATACAATGTTCATGCTAAGTGCAGGCACCAAATAACAATTATTCAGGTTTATAACTAATCCCGATGGCATATGGAGAGGCAGCATTCCAACGGCGATCACATCAACTCTTGATCCATTGCCGACCCGCATTGTGACCTCATCCCTTGCTAGTTGTCGCTTATTCCGTAGCCCCTGAATCGAGTTACATATATTAGCAACCGATCCCGTATCAAATACCCGGGTGCTACTGCGAGTACTAGTCAAGTACACATCAATAACATGTATATCATATATACCTTTGTTTGCCTTGCCGGACTTCTTGTCCGCCAAATACTTGGGGCAGTTGCGCTTCCAATGGCCAGTCCCCTTGCAATAGTAGCACTCGGTGTCAGACTTAGAGCCAGCTCGGGGTTTCTTTTCAGGTGCGGCAACAGATTTGCCACCCTTCTTTCCCTTGTGCTTGCCTTTCTTGTCCTTCTTGAAACCGGTGGTCCTATTGATCATCAACACTTGATGTTCTTTCCTAATCTCCACTTCTGCAGTCTTAAGCATTGACAGAAGCTCGGGAAGAGTCTTCTTCATGCCCTGCATATTATAGTTCATCACGAAGCTCTTGTAGCTAGGTGGCAGAGGTTGGAGAACACGATGTATGCCCAAGTCAATGGGAATCGTTATTCCCAAGGACACAAGATTATCGGCGTACCCAGACATTTTGAGTACATGCTCACTAACGGAGTTGTTCTCCTCCATCATGCAGCTAAAGAACTTTTCAGTAGCATTATAACTCTCTACGGCAGCATGGGTATCAAAAATCATTTTCAATTCTCCTATGGTATCAAAGGCATTGCCATTTTCGAAATGCTTTCGAAGTTCTGGCTCTAGCCCATACAGTATGCCGCAATGAACTAAGTTGTGGTCCTCCTGACGAGTCACATAGACATTCTTTTCCTCGTCAGGGGCATCAGGAGCTGGTGGGGGGCCTAGCGGCGCATCTAGCACATATTGCTTTTGTGCAGCAGTGAGGATAATCCTCAAATTCATAGCCCAGTTGGTGAAGTTGCTACCATTCGCAGCAAGTTTCTCTTTATCCATGAACACATTGAAATTAAAAGCAGGTGGTGCCATCTACAACAGAATTTGTAAAGTTTATTTAGACTAAGTTTATGATAGAATGAGTTCAACTAATCCAAATTACTAATGAACCCCCACTCAAAAACGACACCCCTCGTGTCCTTTTGGTGATTACATGAACCAAATCCACTACACCAAGTCTGATCATCACGTGAGTCGGTGTAGCTTCAAAGGCGAGCATCTATATGGGCATCATATCAACTATATGACTCATGCTTAACCTTTCGGTCCGTGTTCCGAGGCCATGTCTGTACATGCTAGGCTTGCCAAGTAAGAACCTTAGTACTCGCGTGTGTAAAACTTTCTTACACCCGTTGTATGAAAGCATAGAGTCGAGTACACCCGATCATCACGTGATGTCTCGAAACACGATTCATAGAACGATGCATACTCAAGGAAGAACACATTTTATCTTGATATCTAAATGAGGGATCATCTTACAATGCTACCAAAAGCGCCAAACTAGCAGTATAAGATGCTAACATCTAATGTGTAAAGTGAGATGATATGGTCCATGCATTTGATCTCTATCATTTGCATCGTGGTATGATCTCTATCATTCCTTTGTGTGTAAGGCCAAGGTCTATGGAACTTACACGTTGAATGTGTTGTAAGAGTATCTATCATACATCTACTTACAACAATACTATATCAATACACTAGCCCAGCAACGATCTAAACTAGACGCCTCTAATTTATCAATTGCAAGTTTTACGTGGCTTAGGGCTTTCGGAGATAGAACCGTTCTCACCTACGAACATGAACCACAAGGAGGATAACCAAGTTATTAGCAACTCGTTGTAAATCAGATATTGACTATAGTAGGAGAGACAGACACCTGCCAGCCACTTATGCAAAACAAGTTGCATGTCAGTCATGGAACCGGTCTCATGTACGATGACATGTAAGGTTGGTCCGGGCCGCTTCATCCCACTATGCCACCAATATCCAAAATACATAGAAGATGCAATAACATGATCATCATCGCCCACATATAAACATATGTGTACTACCCGTGCAAAGCACCTACGCATAGATCATGTTCTGATACCACTGTTGGGTCCACAGCATAGAAAACAAAAAATTTCCTACGATGAGAACTACACGCCAAGATCTATCTACTAGGTACAAAGCAACGGGTGGACATACATCCAACGAGAACTTACCCTCGAAGACAAAGAGTTTTGTTAACGAGTAGGAACTCGTGGTTGATGTAGTCGTACACTTGCCGATCTCAAGATCGTGAGGAAGTCCGAGCGCCGCAACTCAGCAGCGCATCCATACTCGCACACATGTTCAAGCCACCGGACAACCTCCACCTCCTCGCTCCAGCGATCCAGCGGAAGCAGCAACTCCTTCCAGACGAAATGCCACCGGGAACATGTATCTCGCTAATCCGAGACCATGGGGGAATAATTCTAGAGGGGGAGAGAGATCCTTCACAAGGAGGTGTGAGGAAGAAGGAGGAAGAGGGTGGCCTTTTATAGGAGGAGGGGGGTACCCCCTCTCTCCATGGCCGGTGCATGGGGGGTGACTGTGAGATCCAGGCACATGGCTTAATAGGATTGATAGGATACCCATATCAACAAGTTGCAACTTCTTTTCCAGAAGCTCATTCAAAAAGAACTCTAAGGTTAAGCGTGCTTGGCCTAGAGCAATTCTAGGATGGGTGACCGACCGGGAAGTGGGTAACCGGGTGCGCACGAGTGAGGACAAAGTGCGCAGAAAAGACTAGTGTTGGTCTATGGGGACAGTCTAGATATCCTATTAAGTTGCCAGGAGTGACACCTCCCGGGCCCAGGAGTGGACGGGGTGTTACAAGTGGTATCAGAGCCGAGCCTTGCGATTACACGGGTGTGTGCGGGTTAGTGGCGGGACATGTGGAGCATGGCGCATGTGGCCCGGAGTGGACACGGCATGGCACATGTGCCGGCACTGGATGCACAGACGCGTGCCAAGAGGGAACGTTCCTGGGGTGTGCTTGATCGATGAGGGCATCGATCTTCTAAAGGGTGGGTGTATGTGAGATCCAGGCACATGGCTTAATAGGATTGATAGGATACCCATATCAACAAGTTGCAACTTCTTTTCCGGAAGCTCATTCAAAAAGAACTCTAAGGTTAAGCGTTCTTGGCCTAGAGCAATTCTAGGATGGGTGACCGACCGGGAAGTGGGTAACCGGGTGCGCACGAATGAGGACAAAGTGCGCAGAAAAGACTAGTGTTGGTCTATGGGGCTAGTCTAGATATCCTATTAAGTTGCCAGGAGTGACACCCCCCGGGCCCAGGAGTGGGCGGGGTGTTACAGTGACCCCTCACCTCCCCCATTCATGTGGTGGTAACCCCTCCACATTAAAATGCCTCTTCACATTCCCCTTTAAAGTCCCTACTTTAAATGCATTAAAATTCTGCAAGTTTAATGCTCTCTCATTTAATAAAACTCTTTTATTAAATTTATTCAGAATTTTGTTAATTACTTTAATTAACAAACATTCAAATATAACCCCTTGCAATATTTCAATATCACATGCAGAACCACTTTCTGCAATTTCACCCGAAACAATTTCTGGTTTCTATCGAAACAATTCCTACGTTTGCAATTCTTTCGTCTGAAACATATGTGCTCCAAAATGGTGTCTGGTAACTCTTAAGTGTGTCACCCTACGGTTCGCGAATAATGCAGACATGATTGAGACTCCTCTCAGATCAATAGTCAGAAGTGGGACCTAGAGATCCATACTGACTCCTGCATATTCAACGATGACTTCTGTGACCGTGAGAACCTTTAATGCTTGTAATTTAATCCCTTTGTCTCATGATATAATACATGTCCGAGATTCGATCATCGGTATCCAAATACCTAGTTTGATCTCGTTACCGACATGCACTCTTTTCTCGTTCCCGTGATATAACATTCTAGTGATCACATCACTTGCTTGCAAGCTATCTCAATGTGATATCACCGAGAGGGCCCAGAGTATATCTATCTGTCATCGGGATTGACAAATTCCACTCTTGATCCATGAGCCTCAACATAACACCTTCGTAGCACTGAACCCATCTTTATAGTCACCCTGTTACGGTGTGACGTTTGATGTTATCAAGATACTCTTCAGGTGTTAGCAATTAACATGATCTCATGGTCTAAGGATAAAGATTACTTCGTATGATGTTATAGCAATATAAACATAATGACTTGATGGTTATGCTATACTTCGGATGAATGTTCATCACATCATTCCACCAATGGTGTGACCTTGTTATTAACAACATCCAATGTCCATGATCAGGAAACCTTGATCATCTTGTTAATCAACAAGCTAATCTATAAGAGAGGCATAACTAGGAACCCTTTTTGTTTATTAAACACACATGTATTGATGTTTCCAATCAATACAATTCTAGCATGAAAAATAAACATCTATCATATATAAGGAATACATAATAACAACTTTATTATTGCCTCTCAGGGCATATTTCCTTCAGTTCTGGGTGTATAGTTTCGACCGTATAGTTGCCACCGACACCGCTAGGTCAAACAGAACAACTTTCATGAAGGGACCCCTATATAATGAGGCTTCATGTGACGAGAAACAGCCTCGCCAGTGATAGCTGTGAGATTCAACACATTTTTGATGGTTTTTATTGATGGTTTTCCTCTGGATTTGATCGTTTTCTAGCTTTACCTAACACTAGTACTTCGATAGCAAAGAAAACTTGGTTTTTAATGTGTGTTTCAGGTTCTGAATATCAACAAAAGGTTTTAACAAGGGAAACTCGTTTTGGAAGCAATAAAGGGAGGCAAACAGATGCTTTAACGAGCCACCATACGGTGGGAACATTTTTCCAGCCGTATAGTTCCTGCCGTATAGCTGTCGCCGCCTCTGTCTTGTCAAAAGGGACAACTTTCATGAAGAGGCCATACGTGAAAAAAGAACACAACAACCGCCATCCCATCTGGAAAGGAGAAAGAAGAGATCCAGAGAAGGAGGGGAAGACGTTCTTCATCTCGCTCCACCATCTTCGACCTCCTAGCCAACACACCCCCATAGCCATTACTTGTACTTGAGAGAGAGAGAGATCTTCACCTTGCAAGACTGGGGTTTGAGATTGTTTCTTCGTATCTTGAATTGTGTTGGATTACTTTTCTATTCTTATTGTGGATCTCCACGGTAATATCGAGAAGAACTCCCTTTATTTAATTATACCTATGATGCTTTATTCTCTCATGTGTGAGTAAGTTCCTTGGGCATGGGAGATGTAAGGGATTGGTGAGATGTGACGTGCCTTCATATATTTTCCATTAGTTTGTGATTGATTTTAATTACTATATTATGTGTGCTTGACTATTTATGGGATGCCTAATGCTTGTTATCCAATTAAGGGCCCAGACAACATGATGCTTTGTTCTACATGGATAGGATCTTGCTCTCTAGCAGACCGGTGACCCCCGAGTGACATGGGGATATCAATGGGAAACTAGTATACTCGAGGATAACGAGGAACCACCGTGCTTATTGCATTAATCCGATCCAAGGAGCTTAATTGCTAAGTAACCTGAAGGATCTTAATCGTCTATTCTCTGGCCATGGTTTTGGTAACAGACTAGTAGGATTATTGAAGTTGGGACAAAATCTACCAAGAGGATTTCCAGATAATTATGGGTTGCTCGCCTACACACATACTTATAAGATTATAATTGTTATGCTTACCACTCGTCCACCTGGCACAATAACTATCACCATGAACTGTATCTCCCCTAGACTTCTTTGTCATCTGTAGAAAACAACAACCAATCAAATCATTCTTTACTTTTATGCTTTTTATTTCTGAAGTTTACATTTTAGTTTTATTTAAATACATCCAGTTTAAACCAAATTCCATTCTTATTTCCACACTTGTAGTCAATTCACTCGAAGACCTGTGACAACTTTGGGTGTGATAGAGACTTGCATTCATAAACACTTACCTTTGGGCTCCCTGTGGGATCGACATCTATACTTCGAAACTAGCTACAAATGATCTGTGCACTTGCAGACATCAAGCTATTTTCTGGCGCCCTTGCCGGGGAGCTAAGAGCTAAGTGTTTATCTCTTGACATTTCAGGTGTTACTACTACAAAATGTTCTCCCTAGGAGACAAAGGGTCTACACGCTCTGGTAGGACCTATTTACTAGATTATATTGAGCGTGTGCCTGCTCAAAGGCGTGAGGAGATTATTGAAAAACTTTTAAGATCAAATAAAGTTGAAGTTGAAAACTTGAGTGATATTATAGAAATCATGTCTATCTATAGGAAAACTCCCAAGAAACCTGAGAAAACTCTCAGAGAATACAGCTCCAAGTTCTAAATTTATTAAACAACCAATAAAATTCCCTAATCCTGGATTTAGAGAATATTGATTCGATGGTGAAATTATTAAAATTTTGTAGGAAAAATCTTTCAGTGGAAGGGAAGATGAAGACCCAGGAAGACATCTTAGAGAGTTCGACGATGTGATAACATCACTTGGACCAAAAGGTTTGCCAAGAGACTTCTCTCGTCTAAAATTGTTTTGTTGGTCTGTTAAAGGTAAGGCTCTAGACTGGTTATATTCTCTCCCTCGCCATTACATTAAATGTTGGGAAAACTGCATTGTTAAATTCATAAATAGGTTTAATCCTTTTAAAAAGGTAACTGAAATTAGAAAGAATATAGGCAACTTTAGTCAGAACGTGGGAGAAAACTACCCACAAACCTGGGATAGATTCTTTGGAATGATCAATAGTATTCCTAATCATGGCTATTCTGAATCAACTATTTGCCATTTATTTTACCACGGTCTTAATACTCAATGTAGAGAGTTGCTTGACTTCTCAACAGGAGGATCAATAAATACTTTAACTATTAAAGAATGTTTGGAATTGATGTCTACTAGGGCTAAGAATGATCCTTTATATAATCCTGATTTTGGCACTAAGCTAGAAAAAGGGATACTTCGGATAACTCCTGATCTTATGCCTGAAGTGTGCAAAACAATGAAACAAAAAGGTATACCTTGTGAACCTGTTAAGGAAAACAAAGTAGACTTGTTACAAGTTTTTATTGAAGAAGATGAAACTAGGAAAGTTTTTCAAGAATTAAAACATCGACAAGCAAAATCTCATAATAACCTGCATAAGCACTTTCAAAAACACAAAAAGATTTTGGCAGAACTCACGGAAAATTATGATGAGATTGGCCAAGAAATAAAATTATTTCACAAGTACCTTAGTATGATTGAATCCCAATGTGAACAAATAGCATCTGGTTATCAAAATTTTCTTCAAGATGATATAGATATTCTTGTTTCTACTAATATTGTTACAAGGGGAGGTGCGGTTGTTAAGGACCACTAGGACCACCAGAATATGTAGCTGAAAAGAGCAAAAGGAAAAAGCCTTGCTCAAAGCAAGACAAGAAGATGATACACTGGTGGATCCTCAAGATGAAACTGCTCAAGAAACACAAGATCAAACCTTGGAGGAGCAAAATGATGCACAGGACGACCGTTATGACTCTGATGCAGAGACGGTTGATCCAATAGAAGAAAAATAAAATAGCAATGAAGATGAAGTTGTTGTAGTGTAGAAGAAGAAGAGCAATAAGCAGCAACAAAAGAGCCTGACCGCCCACAAAAGGTAAAAGACAAGAATAAGAAAGGCATGCAAAAGCTTCCTTATCCAGATCGAAAAAAGAAAGCACCGGATCAGGTAATCTATGATTCTTTTAAATAGCACTTGGTGACCTTCGTCTGGAGATTCCATTTGTGGATGCAATCAAAGTCCCTACCTATTCTAAATTCCTCCATGATATTCTTAGTAGAAAGAAAGAACTAACTGAAACCATTGCCATTGTGACTAGTTATCCCGCTAATGGGAAGCTATTGTCTAAATCGGGAGATCCCAGAATACCAACTATTTCATGCTCAATAGGCAAAATAGACATTCATAATGCCTTGTGTGATTGAGGTGAAGGAGTTAGTGTAATGCCATACTCCCTCTATAAAATGTTAGGATTAGGGGAGTATTCCCCTACTACTATCACTTTACAGATGGCTGATAAGTCCACTAAACAACCCATTGGTATGATTGAGGATGTTCTCCTTAGAATAGATGAGCATGTTATTCCCACTGATTTTATTATTCTTGAAATGCCAGAGGATGAAAAATGTTTATAATGCTGAAATCATCCGGTATTTTCTGAAGAAGATAGAAGCGGGAGAAATATATATTACACCAGCAAAACGAGTTCATATGGTAAGTGCCTTTGATAAGGGGCAACCCAAGGTAAGAATTCGAGATCAGGGAAGGGGTTGAATTATTCAACCATTCTTAATAAAATGCTTAATGGGAGTCAACCCATCACATTACTAAAATAAATTAATGAATAAAATGTTCATCGCATTCCTACAACTTTTTCACAGACATTCTTGCGGAAGCGCGCCCGTCAAGATGCAGCTCTCAAAAAGTAGTAGAAACATCGATTGAACAAGTATGGAATAAGTATAAAAATAAAAGTTTGAGTTTTATCTACAAAAAACTAGCTTAATCATTTAGTTCATACTGAAAAGTAAATCTCCAGTTGAGGAGAACAAGTTAGGTTGTACTAAAACTTTTGCTCTTTATATGCTTATGTTGATTGATAGTTTCTACTGTCATTTTTCTGTCAAAAATAAGGTATTTTGCTAAGTTTCAGGATAAGAAAGAATTCTAGAAGAAATGGATTTTTTTGATGACTACTAATGTTTTAACGACCAATTATACGACGGGAATAAAAATTCCGGCCGTATAGTTTGGCCGTATAGGTATCTTTGCCATCGACAAATTTTCTTACTTAGGTACAAAAGGTTTAACGACCAACTATACGGCAGGAATAAAAATTCCGGTCCTATAGTTCCAGTCGTATAGATATGGATGCCTTTGTACAATTTCTTTCCCAGGGTACTGATGGTTTAATGAACAACTATACGACAGGAATAAAATTCTAGTTGTATAGTTCCGGTCGTATAGATATCGATGCATGTTTTAGAAAATTTATCTCGAGGGAAAGAGGGTTTGACGACCAACTATACGGCGAGACCATTTTGGTCCGGCCGTATAGTTGCGCCCGTGTAGCTGCGATCTGGCATAAAGAAACCCTAATTGTCAACGCCGCCGCAACTATACAGCGGGAACTACTTCACCCGCTCATATAGTTGCAGCGGTATAGTTCGGCGTGACCTCATAATCGCGCCGGGGCGGCTAGGTTTCTTCTCCCTCCTCACTTTTTCTCTCATATTCTCTCTCCAAACCTTGCATTCATATTTTCATTTCTTATTTTGATTTATTTTACTTCTTCAAAATTGCATGTTTACTTTTAGTTTGCATTCCTAAACCAAAAACACAAATAATTAGTTGTAACCTTTATTGCAAATTTATTTCTTTGTTTCTCTCGGAGATTGGTCAATTTCAGGTGGCTTGGCAATAGGGAAATATAGAGGGGATTCGGCTCAAGCACGAGAACAAAGCAAGCAAGAGGAGGTATCACATTCCTTTCACTACAACTTTAAATTGACCCTACAATTATTCACTTGCTTGCACTTGAGTCACTCCCCACTTAGCTTGTTATCCTCTAAATTCTATTCCTTTGCCAAGTGTCTCCTTTTTAGCTTTTAAATAATGAACAATGAACTTGGTTAAAAATATTTCCGACATTTTGACAATAAGAAAAAGCATCCAAAAGATAACCTGAGTCCATGTTTAGCCCAAAAAAATTGATTTTAGAACTACTCAACCCCATTTGAGCTTAATATAGATAGACTTGATAGCACTCTTGAATGAAATCGTCTGATAAAATGGATGCTCCGAAGTAGTAGAGATTATGCCACTGCTTTTTTAATAATTACCATAAGATATTGATTTACGCATGTCATTACAACACTGTTGTACTCCATGGGGAACTATTAACTCTGCTGGCCAACGAACGATCTAAATGTGGGAAACCACTTGATTTCGGCTATTGAGTTATGTAAGCGTCTACAGCAACAATGCTATGACGGGTAAAATTTTAGTCTCCTCGCGGTTTCACATTCCAAGTGAAGTTGTAGTACTCCTCTGACCCATTATTGCTCAACAGTTATCTATTGGCATGGTCACGAGTGCGCAACACAGTCCCAATTAACATGTTAAAAACAGTGGCATGTTTTCTCTATGAAAGGCTGAAGTTTTTGAAAAACAAGGAAAGGAAAAAGGTGCTTTGAGAGTCTTGAAATTTTGACATGGGTATAAATGAGTTATTCTTAAATTAAATGTTTTTGGTGCCAACTTGAGTACTCTTAATTGATTAAAGAAACAAGAGCAAAAGTTTTCATCTCTCCACAAAGAGAGACACCAAAAGAATTTGTTTCACTTTCCTAAGTAAACTTTTGACACTTGCTCGGGCATATGATTTATTTGCTAGCAAGATATACGTGGTTAGGACGTGGACTCAGTGCAATCTTGTGAATACTTGTATGATCATGTTTAAGATTGTAGGAATTGTGAAGAAAAGAATTTGACACCAATTCGAGCTTGTAAGTTCTTTTGTTTTAGTCTCGAAGCTCTGCTATTCTTCCTTATTTTCTTGTCACCCGAGGGCGAGCAACATCTAAGCTTGGGGGAGTTGATAGCTGTGAGATTCGACACATTTTTGATGGTTTTTATTGATGTTTTTACTCTGGATTTGATCATTTTCTAGCTTTACCTAACGCTAATACTTCGGTAGCAAAGAAAACTTGGTTTTTAATGTGTGTTTCAGGTTCTGAACATCAATAGAAGGTTTTAACAAGGGAAACACAATATTCAGGCAAAAACAAGCAAGTATCTTTTTGGAAGCAATCAAGGGAGGCAAACAGACGCTTTAACGAGCAACTATACGGCGGGAACATTTTTCCGGCCCTATAGTTCCCTCCGTATAGCTGCCACATCCTCCGTCTTGTCAAAAGGAACAACTTTCATGAAGAGGCCATACGCAAAAACAGAACACAGCTGCCGCCATCCCATTTAGAAAGGAGAAAGAAGAGATCTGAAGAAGGCGGGGAAGATGTTCTTCATCTCGCTCCACGATCTTCGACGTCCTAGCCAACACACCCCCATAGCCATTACTTGTACTTGAGAGAGAGAGAGAGATCTTCACCTTGCAAGACTAGGGTTTGAGATTGTTTCTTCCTATCTTGAATTGTGTTTGATTACTTTTCTATTCTTATTGTGGATCTCCACGGTTATATCGAGAAGAACTCCCTTTATTTAATTATATCGATGATGCTTTCTTCTCTCATGTGTGAGTAAGTTCCTTGGGCATGGGAGATGTAAGGGATTGGTGAGATGTGATGTGCCTTCATATATTTTCCATTAGTTTGTGATTGATTTTAATTACTATATTATGTGTGCTTAACTATCTGTGGGATGCTTAATGCTTGTTGTCCAATTAAGGGCCCAAAACATATGATGCTTTGTTCTACATGGATATTATCTTGATTGCTAGAAGACCGGCGACCCCTGAGTGACACGGGGATATCAATGGGAAACTAGTACACTCGAGGATAACGAGGAACCATCGTGCTTATTGCATTAGTTCGATCCAAGGAGTTTAATTGTGAAGCAACCTGAAGGATCTTAATCGTCTAGTGTCTGACCGTGGTTTTGGTAACAGACTAGTAGGATTATTGAAGTTGGGACGAAATCTACCAAGAGGAGTTCCGGCTAATTATGGGTTGCTTGCCTACACACATACTTATAAGATTATATTTGTTATGTTTACCACTCGTCCACCCGGCACAATCACTATCACCATGAACTGTATCTCCTCGCACCTTCTTTGTCATCTGTAGAAAACAACAACCAATCAAATCGTTCTTTACTTTTATGCCTTTTATTTCTGAAGTTTACATTTTAGTTTTATTTAAATACATCCCGTTTAAACCAAATTCCATTCTCATTTCCACACTTGCAGTCAATTCACTCGAAGACCTGTGACAACTATGGGTGTGACAGAGACTTCATTCATAAACACTTACCTTTGGGCTCCCGGTGGGATCGACATCTATACTTCAAAACTAGCTACAAACGATTTGTGCACTTGTAGACATTAGCCAGCCACCCCTAGAAACCTGCATCCACAACACCGAAGAGCCACCGGAGGAATAGACTTAGATCTAATCTCCAAACCCTTCTCCACCACCATACCCATATTCCACCACCTTTAATAGTAGTTCTCATCATCGATTGGCGACATTTTAAGACTATTATATATCAATATCATGATTTCCATTGCAATGTTTATGATTGTTGATTTCATCTCTATGCGTGAGTAATTCTCTTTGGGCTAAGGGCTTCGGTCTAGCCATGTAGCTTTTGTGCATGTTATTTATCATAGATGGGACCATGTATTAGTTTGTATGACATGATGATTATTTTATCCTATATTACCTCAATCCAAGGACTTGTCAGGTACCCAAGATCCCGAGGATTGAGCCAGGTATAGGGAGTATGAGTAATGACTAATCTGTAGGTTGGGAACCCTGGTGACAGAAGGGGTAATACGGCTGTATGTGAGGGATTTACTTGGGATTAACGGTGAAATCACTATGCATATCATTAGTTCTCTTTCTTCTATGGATGAGACTAGTCGGTTATTGCTATAAGAGGTTGCGGAGTGATGACTGCAAGTGCACAGATCACTTGTAGCTATTTTTGAAATAAAGATATCGATCCCATAGGGAGCAGTAGGTAAAAGACTAAAATTCTTTTAATTAAAACTAAACGAAGTACTTAAGGAATAACTTTCAGATGCAATAAAACTAGAGTTGTTTTGGGGTTTTTGGTTGAATGAAGCAATTTAAAGTAAAGCAAAACTTAATGTAGAAAGTAAGAATCACCTGTGTAAAAGAGCTTGGATCTACAACAGGGAAAAAGGCGTTATCAGGGAGTGGTGGATACACCGCTAGAAATTTAGACTAAGCAATCAAGATTATTATAACAAATATTCTCATAATATGTATGTATGTGGGAGGATCTCCATATATGGACAAATAGGCAGCAACCACTGCTTACATCATCCTTCATAACCACAGCTGACGGATAAACGACATCAATCGTATTATCCCGCTATTAAGGGATTTATCCTGTGGCATGGACATGGCTTTATGAGTTCTCCTTGATTCCCCAAGTTAGTATGTAAAGAATGACAATAGCTTTATACTCATAGTAAGTGCTATCATCCCTCCGTTACCAACAAATAATCCCCTTCATCGAGTCCCCATAAGAGGCAAATATTAAGGAGGTGCACAACTCCCAACATCAAGATGAAGACAATTAACATATACACATAATGATGTATAACATAATAATCTCTATCTCATCTTAATCATATGCTAGGGTTTCTCCATCTCCCCAAGAACTAAAGATCTACTCAGACATGGAGGCAATCAACATCATGGCAATGATAATAGAAGCAATTGTAAATGAATAGTTCTTGTATAAATCCACAACGAGTACGGAAATTACAACAAGATCTAGATGGGATGAAGATGGGATGGATGGAGATGGTGGTGGTGAAGCGGTTGATGAAGATGAAGATTGATGCCTTGGCCTCCCAGATCTGCGTAGGGCGAAGATTGGATCCCTTGGGCAAGTTCCCCTCTAGATGCCTTCTGGAGGTGAGGTTTTGGCAATTTCTAGGTGTTTTGTATGTCGTCTCCCCGATCCAGTTGCACGGGGTGAAACTATTTGAGGAGGCGGAGGCGGTGCCAACTATACGACCGGAACTATACGACCGAAAAATTTATTCCCACCGTATAGTTGGTCGTTGAACCGTCTGTATGCCTCGATCGCTTCGGGATTTCTTCTGGTATTATTGATATTTCCCAAATACACGATTTACATTGTTTTTGACTCATTTTCTCCCCAATACAACTGCTCCAAGAATTATGTCCATTGTATCCATCATTTGTCCTGATCCTGGTGAAAATAGACATAAAATGTGCGCGCGGACACCGTAAAATACCAAGATCCTATATCTATAATGCAAAATAATAATATAAAACATGATGCAAATATACACTCATCAACTTCCCCAAGCTTAGACCCATGCTCGTCCCGAGAAAGTTTAGCTTAATGGATGTGATCCTCATATTCATGAAGCCGAGTCGATAAATAAATGAGGCAGTTGCAGCATGTGTTTATCATATATGATATATGAGAATAAGTTCATGAATAGTACTTTACTCGAACCATCTGAATAGTATTAGTTGACTTCCACACCTTAGTGATTAACGGTTCACAAAAGATGAATTTCAACATGATGTAAAAGTATCCGGTTCAACCGAATGAGTTAGCGAGGTAGTCCCAAGTGTTTTTTGGATTAACATATTCACTTGGGATTTAAAATCTCAAACGCTTCTTTGTCATACTACAATATAGTGGTGTATGCCTATTTGCTCTTTGCACATTCGCTCTTTTTCTTCTTTCTTTTCTTCTCTTTTGTATATATGCTCACACTTTTGTTTAAGTGTTGTGCAAAGGAGCTAGCCATACATTCCACTTCATGTAGGAATTCAAAGTTTAACGATCTCAATTACCAAATTCCAATTGTATATGAAGCATCTTTATGACTTGAAGATTCTACCTCGACTTGTTCTCACTCTATTTTGATAGCACTTTTAATTTCTTTTTATTCAAGGTTTCTTTCTCAACTCTACTAATCAAATTATTTTTACTTTTGTAAATCAAACCCTGAACTTACAACATGTCGATTTAAATTATATTTATATGCTCCATTAATACCAATGGTGTGGAAGACTCCTATTGCTATCATCAAGTGCAAGTAAAATTATATTCAAGCCATTCATATATCCAATAAGACAAACACAAACTCAATAATGCTCCATATATAATAATAAACTCGGAATTTCACAAATGGGATCGACTATTCCTTAAGGGAATTCAATTGATTGCAAACTTTATTTCTAAACTCGAACTAATGCAAGACTAAAATATAATATAAAACTTATAAGATAGATTACATGGTCTTAAAGATCTCCCCAAGCTTGGAATCAAGTCAGGCGGGATCAAATAACTCCTTGTTGGTACCTATTCCTCCTCCTAGGTAGGAAGAGTTTTGCCTTCTTCCTCTATGTCGCAAACTTTAGCCATGCTTGCGAGGCGAATGCTGAGCTCAGCCATGTCGTATTGAAGCTTCAAAATTTTCTTCTGAAGAAATTTATTCTCATCTGTCAACTCAAAAACAATTTTAATCAAGAAACCAACTCTACCATCGATGTCATTGACCTTTTTCTCAAGGTCTCTACTCTTCATTCAGTAGGAGTCAATCCCTTCTCCAATTGTTTCGGCACATGATTTCAAAGCTTTTTCCAACTCATAGATCTTATCATGAATGTCATCTTGCCGCACCTTCTTAGGCTTAAGAGGCAACCTAGAGGAGGTTTATAATAGGATCCTATGTTGTGACGATAGGGATTAGGGAGATACTCATTCTTGCTCTTTCCCCACTATGCTTGCCTCATCATCTCCATCCTTTGTGGGAACATGTCCTCCCAATTCGGGAGAGGCCTGATCTCCAGGCTGGATGATGATGATCCTTTAGGTTCTACTTCTTCGATCCTTTTCACAGCTTCTCTTCTCTCTTCCTCCAGATCTTGTTGACATGGAAGGGTTGCATGGCTTCGCTGCATGGATATTGTTAGAAGGGGCTTGTATAGGGATGGTGAGGATTTTTCGAGGCTGGAGGTTGTAGCTCTGCGAAAACTTAATGAAAAAGATTAGATGTGATCAGCTTTAAAAGGGGAGGTCAAAAATCCTAGCCACCGTTTGTAACGAGCAACTATATGGGCGCTGCCCATATAGATCCCGCCGTATAGTTATGAACCGACTATAGAATTCCTTCTAGAGTGGAAGCAACTATACAGCTGGAACTATACGAGCGGGAATTTTTATTCCTGCCGTATAGTTGGTCGTTAAACCTTCAGTACTTCTAATAAAAAAATTGGAGATGGGTCGATAACTATACGATGGCAACAATACGGCCGGAATTTTTATTCCCACCGTATAGTTGGTCGTTAAACTATCAGTATCCTAGAAAAGAATTTTGACGAAGGTATTGATATCTATACGACGACAACTATACAACCAAAATTTTTATTCCCGCCGTATAGTTAGTTGTTAAACCTTCCGTACCTTTCGTAAACGGAAAAGGTGATGTCAAAGCACCTATACGACCGCAACTATACGGTCAGAATTTTTATTCTCATCGTATAGTTGGTTGTTAAACCTTCTGGATCCACCAAAAATTACCCGCTTCTCCAAGAATTCTTTATTGATCTCAAACTTAGTAAAATATCAAGTTTTGACAGAAAAATGACAGCTTAACTTTTCGACCAATATTAGCATTATCAATCTTCTTTTTCTTCCCTAGAGCTTTAAATGTTCCTTATTCAACACAAGCTCAACTAAATCTTAATTTAAAATTTAAAAACTTACTCAAACCTTTATTTCGCATGGGTTGCCTCCCATGAAGCGCTCTTTTATGGTCAATAGCTTGACCATAGTTTTGCTCATTTTGTCTCGATTCTATCCTTCTTGCAGTTGCCATTCCTTGTATATTTTTGCTTAATCACCTCTTCTGGGGTGACCACTTGTATGGTGACTGCACTTATATCTTCTTTTGCTCGATAATGCTTCAAGCGTTGTCCGTTTACCACCCATGAAAGAGAGGGTGTTTTTCCCTGGAGCTTCACTACTCCCGACGAATAAGCTTCTTCAACTATATATGGACCTTCCACTTAGATCTGAGATTTCCTGGAAACAACTTAAGACGGGAGTTATAGAGCAACACCTTGTCTCCACTTTTAAAGGTATTATTTTCTATTTTTCTATCATGACATCTTTTTACTTTTTCTTTAAACAATCTAGCATTCTCATAAGCCTCACTTCTAAACTCATCTAAAGCATGAATATCTAATAAACGTTTTTCTCCCGCTACTTTAAGATCATAGTTTAGGTTCTTGATTGTCCAAAAAACTTTGTGTTCCAATTCTAAAGGTAAATAGCATGCCTTACCATACACCATCTTATAAGGTGTCATACCCATTGGATTTTTAAACACAGTACGGTATGCCCATATAGTGTCATTTAACTTGTATGACCAATCTTTTCTTGATGTGTCCATCGTCTTCTCGAGTATGGTCTTTAGTTCTCTATTGGAGAGTTCCACTTGACCACTCGTTTGAGGATGATACGGTGAAGCACCATGGTGAGTTACTCCATATTTGCTGAGGATTTTCCTGAAAGTTCCTTTCATAAAATGAGAACCACCGTCGGTGATTAAAAATCTAGGAACTCCAAACCTGGGGAATATAATGTCCTTGATCATCTTTACTGAGGCGGCTGCATCTACATGGCTTGTTGGAATAGCTTCAACCCATTTAGTAACATAATCGATAGCAATAAGAATATGAGTGTAACCATTTGATTCTATAAAAGGTCCCATGTAATCCGTTCCCCATACATCAAAGGGTTCGACTATAAGACTATAATTCATTGCCATCTCTTGTATCCTACCTATATTACCTCTTCTTTGGCAAGCATCATAGTGTTCTACATACCTGTGTGCGTCCTTGAGCAAGGTGGGCCAATAGAATCCGGATTGTAGTACCTTCGCTGCAGTTCGCTTACCTGCATGATGTCTTCCATACGGGTTGTCATGACAAGCTTACAAAATTGCATTCATTTCATGGTTAGGAACACACTTCGAATCATTCCGCCTGGTCCATGACGATATAGATACGGATCATCCCAAAAGTAATATTTAAGATCATTAAAGAATTTCATCCTTTGATTTCTTGTCATACCAGGAGGTATAAATTTTACTGCGAGGTAGTTAGCATAATCCGCAAACCAAGGATCAGCGATTTCAATGTTTGCTAAATATTCTCCTAGAAATGACTCATTTATCTCCATGGGGTTAGTAATTATTCCCTCCATCCTAGAGAGATGATCTGCAACCGGATTATCCTTACCCCTCCTATTTACTATTTGTAAATCATATTCCTGTAGTAATAAGACCCACCTAATCAACTTGGGCTTCGCATCCTTTTTACCAAGGAGGTGACACAAATCTTGGTGACCCGTATGAACTATAACCTAAGAATTACTGATGTAAGGTCTAAATTTGTCATAAGCAAAAATGATAGCTAGGAACTCTTTTTCTGTAGTAGCATAATTTTTCTAAATCTTATTAAGAGTCCTACTAGCATAATAAATAACATTTAAATTCTTTCTATCTCGCTTCCCTAACACAACCCCTAAAGCATAGTCACTATCATCACACATGATTTCGAAAGGTTCATCCCATTTTGAAGATTGCATGATGGGTGATGAAACTAATTTGTTTTTAAGGGTCTCAAAAGCTACAATACAGTCATGATCTAAGTAGAATGGAGTTTCTTTCTCAAGAAGGTTGGTGAGAGGCATAGCTATTTTAGCAAAATCTTTTATAAAACGCTTATAACAACCTCCATGTCCTACATTTCTTTTTAAATTTTTTATGTCCTGAGGTATTGGGAGATTTTCTATAGCATCTATATTAGTTTTGTCTATTTATATACCTTTCTCCATAACCTTATGCCCGAAAACTTTACCTTCTCTTTCCATGAAACGACATCGTTTCCAATTCAAAACTAGATTTGATTACCTACATCTCTGCCAAACTTTGGTTAAATTGTAGAGGCAATTATCAAAAGTTGTTCCACAAACAACGAAGTCATTCGTTAGAACTTCCATGGTTTTTATCAACAAGAGCATCAAAGATTTTTAAAACACATTCCTGAAAAGTCGTAGCTACGTTACATAAGCCAAATGGAACTAATCTATAAGCATATGTGCCATAAGGGCAAGTGAAGGTTGTTTTCTCTTGATCTTTCGGTTGTATAGCATTTTCAGAATATCCAGAATAACCATCAAGAAAACAAAAATAAGAATTGTTACTAAGTCTTTCTAGAATTTTATCCATAAATGGTATAGGTTTGTGATTTTTTAGTGTCTCACGGTTTAATTTCCTAAAATCAATGCACATGCGATATCCAATCATAGGTTTTACAGGAACTAGCTCACCGTCCTCATTCATAACAGCATCAAGACCATCTTGTCTTGGTATGAAATGAGCTAGGCTAACCCACTTACTGTTAGAAATAGGATATATTATGCCAGCATCTAGTAAGCATATTACCTCTTTTCTTACTACTTCTTTCATTTTTGGGTTAAGACTTCTTTGTGTGTCAACTACAGGTTCAGCATCATCAAGCATGGTAATCTTATGTGTTACAATAGATGGATATATTCCTTCAATATCACTTAGAGTATATCCAAAGGCTTCACAATGCTTAATCAAGACCTAAATGAGTTTATTTGTTTCATTTTGGGATAGACTTTTACTAATAATAACAGGACATTTATTATCATTATCTAAAAACTCATACCTCATATCGTCTAGAAGTTGTTTCAATTTAATTTGTGGAGGTTCTTCATCTCCTTTTCTTACCAGTTCTTCATAGTCATGTGGATCTTGTGCTTCCGGAACAGAATCAAGGTAATCATCCATGTATTCTCTCTCCTCAACATCTTGCTATTCCTCCCAATTAATTAAGCTCCTCTCTAATTCATCTTGTGGAGTACTGAAATGAATTGCTGCGAGCTCGGCAAAAGTTTTCTCTTCCTTGATATCTTCCACTTCATATGGCCTCTTCTTTAGTTTGGCAAAGTGGAATGTCATTTCCTCTTCTCCAAACATCAATGAAATAGTCTCTTCTTATTATCAATTCGAGCTTTGGTTATGGAAACAAAAGGCCTGCCTAAAAGAATAGGACAAAAAGAATCTCGAGGCATATCAACAATATGAAAATCAAGGGGGTACATGAGTGATCCAATAAAGACATAGATATTTCTGATTACACCTTCCGGTTTTATATTAGTTCTATTAGACAATTTAATAGTAGTGACTACCGGTTCCATGTCTGGATTATTTAAATAGATACGTTTGCAATGTATCAGTGGGCAGTGCATCCATAATATTTAGAAGAACTATTCGTAATGTTTTCCTTATTAAAAAAACATTGTCTCCTTCATTTTCATTATTAATTTCCAGGCTTCATCATAAGTATAAGATAGAAAACTACCATTAGAAACAGTGTCTAGGTTCGCTCTATTTTTATTATTAAGGCCTCCATAAAAAGTGTGAGTGGGTAACCAATCAGGCAAACAATGATGGGGCAATTATCTAGATAGCTTTTGTACCTTAGATACCCTTCATACAAACTCTCATCAGGACTATTTTTGAAACTGATAATAATACCTCTCATCATGTGAGCTTTGCCTTCTAAATAATATTTTGATAGGAATTTGGTTGTCAATTCCGTCCAAGACCTTGGTGCTTCTGCACAAAAAGATCTATACCAATCACAAACATTATTAGAGAGAGTTTGTCTAAACAACTAGGTTTTAACCATATCAAGATTATAGTCGTCGAATATAAAGGAACTAAGAACATCTTCAAAAAATTGTAAGTGTCCATATGGGCTCTTTTCATCGGTTCCTGCAAATTTCTTCGAATGTAGTAGTTCAAATAATAAAGGGTGGATCTCAATTCCATCCAGATTTATGCTTTTATTGACAGTTATAAAAGCGTCCATGGGCGAACCCATTTTCCTGACTGCCTCAAGCTGGATTAAATGTTGAGTGTTGTCCATTGTTGCGGTCCTGCAACTTAAATTAAAAATTAGTACAACGAAAGTAAATAACTAAAAGTAAAGTGACTTATAGCGCTAAGCTCCCCGGCAATGGCGCTAGAAAATAGCTTGATGACTGCAAGTGCACAAATCGTTTGTAGCTAGTTTCAAAATAAAGATATCGATCCCACAGGGAGCAGTAGGCGAAAGACTAAAATGCTTTTAACTAAAACTAAACGAAGTATTTAAGGAATAACTTTAAGATGCAAGAAAAGTAGAGTTGTTTTGGGGGTTTTTGGTTGAATGAAACAATTTAAAGTAAAGTAAAATTTAATGTAGAAAGTAAGAATCGTGTGTGTAGAAGAGCTTGGAACTACAATAGAGAAAAAGGCGTTTTCATGGAGTGGTGGATACATCGCTAACAATTGAGACTAAGCAATCAAGATTATTATAACAAATATTCTCATGATATGTATGTATGTGGGAGGAGCTCCATATATGGACAAATAGGAAGCAACAACGGCTCACATTATCCTTCATAACCACAGCTGACGGATAAACAACATCAATCGTATTATCCTTCTATTAAGGGATTTCTCTCGTGGCATGGACATGGCTTTATGAGTTCTCCTTGATTCCCTAAGTTAGTACGTAAAGAATGACAATAGCTTTATAGTCACAATAAGTCCTATCATCCCTTCGTCTACCAACAAGTAATCCCCTTCATCGAATCCCCATAAGAGGCAAATATTAAGGAGGTGCACAACTCCCAGCATCAAGATGACGACAATTAACACAGGTACATCTTAATCATAAGATAGGGTTTCTCCATCTCCCCAATAACTAAAGATATACTCAGACATGGAGGCAATCAACATCATAACATGGTAATAGAAGCAATTGTAAATGAATAGTTCTTGTATAAATCCACAACGAGTACAGAAATTACAACAAGATCTAGATGAGATGAAGATGGGATGGATGGAGATGGTGGTGGTGAAGCGGTTGATGAAGATGAAGATCGATGCCTTGGCCTCCCATATCTACGTAGGGCGAAGAAGGATACCTTGGGCAAGTTCCCCCTCCGGATGCCTTCCGGTGGTGAGGTTTTGGCGATTTCTAGGTGTTCTGTATGTCATATACCCGATCCAGTTGCACGGGGTGAAACTCTTTGAGCAGGTGGAGGCGGCGTCAACAATACGACCGGAACTTGGCCAAAAAATTTATTCCCACCGTATAGTTGGTCGTTGAACCGTATGTATGCCTTGATCGCTTCAGGTTTTCTGTTGGTATTATTGATATTTCCCAAATACGTGATTTATGTTATTTTTGACTCCTTTTCTCCCTAATACAACTACTCCAAGAATTATGTCCATTGTATCCATCATCTGTCCTGATCCTGGTGAAAATAGACATAAAATATGCGCGCGAACGCCATAAAATACCAAGATCCTATGTCTATGGTGCAATATAATAATATAAAACATGATGCAAATATGCACTCATCACGGAGGCAATAGCAATTATGGATGCACTGCCCACTAATACATTGCAAACGTATCTATAATTTTTGATGTTCCATGCTTATTTTATATCTACTTTCTTATGTTTTGTCCATACTTTGGAGTACTTTTACACATTTTTTGGAACTAACCTATTAACAATATGCCATAGTGCCAGTTGCCTGTTTTCTTCTGTTTTTGGTTCCAGAAAAGCCAGGAAATGAATATTCTCAGAATTGGACCGGACAAAAGCCAAAGTCGATATTTTACGGGAAGACTCACGGAGCCAGAAGACGAGACGGAGAGGGGCCATGGACTGGTCACACCATGTGGTGGCGCGGGTCCCCTGGCCACGCCACCAGGTGGTGTGGGCCCCTGGTCCACCCTCTGACATCGCCCCTTCGCCTATAAGAAGCCTCCCGATGAGAAAACCCTAAGGAATCCAGCCTCCAGCCATGAAAAGTTCAACAGCGCCGCCGCCACCAAAGGGGAGATTCAGGGGACAGAAAGTCTCTGTTTCAGCACCCTGCCGAGATGGGGAAGTGCCCCCGGAGCCATATCCATTGATCTCCACCGCCATCTACATCGCCGTTGCTGATTCCCATGATGAGGAGGGAGTAGTTCTCTCTCGAGGCTAAGGGCTCTACCGGTAGCTCTGTGTTCATCTCTCTGTCTATGCGTGATCATATTGTGATCATGAGATTTGTAATCAAGTAGATCTACCATGCTACTCAAGTGCTTTAATAGATCTTTGCTTTCCCCACGTGTGTGAAGTTGACAGTGTGCACAACGTGTGGCACTTAGGCTAGAGATTACAAATACTTGTTATGAGTTATATTTGGAATTGGATGTCTCTATCAAATTGTGGTGTTTTTTGGAACCATCTAGCGCTCAAGGTGACAGTGTGGGGTTATCTAGATGGGGAAAGCGGACTTTGAGGAGTGTTGTTATAGCCATAACATGGATTAGAGTGTCCAACCGGAGAGTAGTTCAGAGTAGTATCATAAAGAGAAGATATTTATATGAGAGTGTTCATTAGTGAAAGTATGATCCCTAGGCCTTGTTTCTAAACATTGAAACACTGTTTGCAACTAGATCTGTTACATGTTTGCTTGCTTCCATCTTTATTTCAGATTGCCTTTAGTCTCTTCCTACCCGTCAACCTCTTTTGTGGCACCGCTACCACTTATAATTATCCATAGCACTTGTATTTCACTATCTCTTCGCCGAACTAGTTCACCTATACATTTGACAAGTGTATTGGGTGTGTTGGGGACACAAGAGACTTCTTGTATCTTGATTGGAGGGTTGCTTGAGAGGGATACCTTTGACCACTTCCTCCCTAATTTGATAAACCTTGGGTGATCCACTTAAGGGAAATTTTGTTGTTGTTCTACAAACCTCTGCACTTGGAGGGCCAACAACTATCTACAAGAGTAGAAGTGCAGAGACATCAAGCTATTTTCTAGCTCTATTGCCAGGGAGGTAAGGTAAAAGGTACTCACATCCTCTGGCTACTAAGCTATCTTCTAGTATTGTTGCTGGTGTGTGAGTGCTCGAAGTTATTTCCTTTAGATTCTGCAATTATATCTTTTTGTTTCTTGTTTTTATTTTCACTAGTTAGGCTTAATGGAAAACAACAACAAAATTAGAGAGCTTTATAGTATATATCTTGAGTTAGGACATGAAGTGTTTGAAAAGAAAATTAAAAAACCTATGGAACTTTATTTGCATGCTAATAGCAATGTTATTAGTATGAATTCTTTGAACACCATTATTGCTAATGCTATGAAAAGTCTAAGCTTGGGGAAGCTAGTTTTTATGAAAATAATCTTTTTAGTCCCCCAAGCACAGAGGAGAAAATTTACTTTGATGATACTATGCCTCCAATATATGATGATTACAATGATGAATATGATATTTTTAGTCCACCTACTATTGAGGAGAAAATTAATTATGATTACAATATGCCTCCTATATTTGATGATTATGGTGATATGAATAATAATGGCAGCTATTTTGTTGAATTTACTCCCACTACGATTAATAAGAATGACTATGCTTATAGGGAGAGTAATAATTATTTTATGCATGTGGTTCATGATAAGAATGTTTTATTTGATAGTTATATTGTTAATTTTATTCATTATGCTACTGAAAGTTATTATGAGAGAGGGAAACATGGTTTTATGTATCTCAACAATATTAAGTTTCCCCTCTTTATGTTGAAGGTATGCATAGGAAGTGGTTTAGACTTAAATGTGCTTTGAATTTTCTTCTTGGTGCTCCCGTTTACTTCAATTCATATTTCTTATGTGAGCATCTTCTCAAACTATCATGCCTAACTTAAAGGCGTTAAAGAAAAGTACTTCTTGGGAGATAAAACAAGAGTTTTCTTGAGCCTTGGAAGTTATTACTTCTGTAATAACCTCTCCTTATCCTTTTTCATTTGATTTTTGTGCCAAGAATAACCTCTAATGAGAGGGAAGTAAGATTTGGAGAAGTGTTGTCCCGAAACATATTTTTGTGCTTCACTGTAAACCTTCGTGAAAACTCTCTATATGTAGGATTGATCTGTAATTTTCTTAATAAATCCCCCAGGTTGTTAGCTAACTTTCGTTAGTTCAACACTTTTCTATTTGAGCAACAGAAGGTCTTCGAAAAAATCGGTTTTTACCTGCTGGTCTGTTTTGACAGATTTCTGCCATTATTTGCATTTGCCTATTAATCTCTTTCTCTTTGAGTTCTCTTTGATCATTTGAACATTTTAAAGGAAGTGCTACAGTAGTTCTGTTTTAATGGAAGTTTTACTTGTGTTGAGACTGAACCAAAAGACCTATTATCTTGAATACACTACTGTTGCTAATGAAGATTGTGTGAAGTTTTTGTATGAAGAAAATTTTTAAGTGTAGGGAAGAGTAATGTAATGAGATGAAGAATGGAAAAAAGCTCAAGCTTGGGGATGCCACCCGTGTCACCCCAAGAAATATTCAAGAAGTACAAGCGTCAAAGCTTGAGGGTGCCCAAGGCATCCCCTTCTTCATCAATAAAAATTTCAGGTTTCTTCCAAACACTTCATTTTTTGTTTGATGCACAATTGTGTTGTTCTTGGAGCGTCTTCATTTTGTTTTTAGTTTTAGTTTTCTTAGTTTTCTTGAATAAATTGGTTGGATCCCAACACACTTCTTTTGGAGAGATACACACCCCGTTATTCATTGCCTAGAACACTCTAGTTTTCACTCTTATTGTTCTGCGAGTGTTCTCCTTTGCTAGCACTATGTTTAGCTTTAGTTTTTGATTGGTGTTGGAAAAGAGTAGGAAGTTTCATGCTTAAGTGGTATAAAAGGATCTTGTTTTGACTGTGGCTTAGACTTTATCATGTCATGCTAGATGTTTCTTTGACCTTATGCTTAGTGATTATTGATGTAGCATGACTTGTTCTAAACAATTGAGATTGCTTAATGTCCCTTGAAAGAATCATGCGTTGTTTTATCATATTAAAGCATAGTATTGTGGTATTCTCCTTTGATGCTTTATTTGGGTTGACTTGGCGCATGCTCACACCATGTTAAGACTATACCAAGTCAACATAGCCTCTATGATCCTTTAGTTTTCAACTTGTAATATCACTTTATGCTTTAATTAATGATGTTTTGTTGCTTTGCATGATTATGGACATTATTGCTCTCTTAGTTGGTCGCTCTAATGACCCACAAGTATAGGGGGTGTATCGCAGTATTTTCGATAAGTAAGAGTGTCGAACCCAACGAGGAGCAGAAGGTGCTGGCTAGTGGTATGTATCAGGAATTCTCTGCAAATACTTAGCAAACGGATTTTTAGGGGTTTTCGATAAAGCAAGTAAACAAAGTACGAGTAAATGAAAGACAGTAAGAATGAATGCAGCAAGTGGCCCAATCCTTTATGCAGCAAAGGACAAGCCGGTTGTATTTCTATAGATGACCAAACATTCTCAAGGACACATGGGAAGACTGTCAAGTGCTTTCGCTTCATATAGTCGATTAATCTTCTTTAGCTTGCTAAGTGTTGTGTGGGTGAACCTGTGCAAATGTACCACCCCATCCAAGACTAATACATACTTGTGATTATACCCCTTGCAAACATCCGTAAGTACAAGAAAGTAATTACAAACATCCGTAAGTACAAGAAAGTAATTAAGGTAGAAACCTAACCACAGCTTTAAACTCTAAGACCCTTACGTCCCTTGTGCAATGGTTTCCTAATAGGGGTTTAGGTTTCTGTCACTCTGGCAACCCCTATGATTAGTAGCCAAATACACAATGCATTCCCCTAGGCCCTTATAGGTGAAGTGTCATGTAGTCGACGTTCACATGACACCACTAGAAGAAGTACACCACAACTTAAATAACAATCTATTGAATCTTTCTCAACACAACTCCACTACTAACAACAAGACTTCTTCCATGTCCTCAAGAACAATACGAACTACTCACAAGACATCATATGGATCATGATCAGAGATGGAATAATGATGTATAACAATCTGAACATAAACAATAATTCAACGGTTCACTCAATAGCATCAACTACAAAGAGTGATCAACACCGGGAAAGTTTCCCCTACGAACTATGCAAGATTCAACGCAATTGTTACAGCAATATGGAGATGGCGATGAGGGTGCTGATGGTGATGATGGTGGTGATGATGATGATTATCCCAATGAAGTCCAGATTGATGGTGGTGTTGATGGCGACGATCTCCCCTCTCCGGGAAGGAATTCCCCCGGCAGAAATCTATCTGCCGGAGAGATCTTTCTCTCTCGGTGTTTTCCGCCCCGCAGAGGCGGCGGAATCTTTCTGTGGTCGCTCCCTGAGTCTTAGGGTTTCGTGGGGATGATATACGCCATAGGAGAGAGGCTGTAGTGGGCCAGGGTGGCCACACCACTCCCATGCGCGGCCTAGGCCTTCCCGCGCCATGGGGTGGTGTGGGCCCCTGTGGCCCACCTCCACTCCATCTTCTGGCATCCTGAGTCTTCTGGAAAAATAGGATTTTCCGTATATTTTCCCGGATTTAGTGATCTTCGCGAATTTTGCCTCCAAACAGCACCTTTTCCATCAGAATCCTGACTGCAGCGGTCCATGCTCCAAAAGTCATCAACCATGCAAAAATAGATGAAACAACATAAGTATCACCTCAAAATACGAAATATATCAATGAATAATAGTGAATTAAGACATAGAATAGTGATGCAAAATGGACGTATCAACTCCCCCCAAGCTTAGACTTCGCTTGTCCCCAAGCGAAACTGAGCTCAATAAACATGACCTCAGGTTTATGGATTGAAGAGTCGATAAAAGAATACGGACAAGAAGCATCATATTCATCAAAAGCATAGATCATAATAGAAGACAAGATATACATAGAGTAAATCATAATTGGTAATGGAAAACTTAGCTCTTGGTCGAAGAATAGTTGATAATTTGCTGGAGTTCACAAATAGCTGGTTTTCAAAGAAAGCTTTCAAAGTAGTAAACATCAAGATAAGAGGAATGTGCAAAACAAGGAACATAAGAAACATGAATGCATAAATCATCATATGAATGAATGAAACACATAAACTCAAAATACTTGCTGAGATAGAAGGGAATAGGTTTACTGACTCAAATACAAAGAAAAAGAAAGGGTCCTTCAAAGAGGGAAGCAGGGATTGCAAGTCTCATAAAGAGCTCCCAAAAATTATGATACTTACTAGCTTTCAGCTCTCATTGCCCCTATCACAGGCATCTTTAGGTGATTAAGGTGAAAGTGAGGTCCAATCTGAGTTATATGCTTGACTGACTATAAACTGAAAATCCCAAGTCCCTTGAGTACGAGGGCCGCTCCTCATGCTACTCAACTTTAGTTACCGGTAAGTTCTTGTCATCGTAAGTATGTGCGTATCATTGAGAACTGCCAACGGGGTACCCCTTGCCCGATGATACGGAAGAATCCCCATATCAAAATGACAAGGCAAGCAGACAATGAGTATCTCAGCAATCTTCTTATTTACCATGGGAAAATGGTGCTATTTCTCTTTCCTCTTTTCATAGTATCTCTTTTTTTTCTTTTCTTTTTCTCAATAGCTATCTCTCTCTTTTTTATAAGAAGAATGCTTCATAGATATCATTATGGTTGTGTTGCAGGTTTCCACCATGTCAGCATGGATTAGACCAGCGGCCCAGGCGTTTCTCTAACACACATACATAACTCCATGGACTTACAAGCTCCCCTTTTATTTCACACCGACGACATCCGCAAACAAAAGAGCAAGGTATCAAATGGTTATATATTTACAAGTGTTGAAAGTGTTCCCCGTGACAGCACGATTCTGCTAATCCCCAGCCTATAATTTGCAAGCATATAACTTTCATGGAGATTTCACAATGGTTCAGGTTTATTAAGTGCAAGAAAGTAAAGTGTGCCATCAAGTTCGTGAGAGCTTTAATCACTAATTTTCTCATAACAAGTTTAATTTGGGAGGTAGACAAAACAGGAATTTACTTGGAATAGCAATAATGCTACTAGGTAGGTATGGTGGACACAAATGGCAAAGGTTTTGGTTTAAAGGAGGTGGATGCACGAGAAGAATTCCCTCTTAGTACAGGTTTTTGGCTAGCAAGGCTGGGTAGCAAGTACAAGAGTTGAAGGAAACAAACAATCATACAAATGATAAAGACAAACATGCAATCTTCCTTGGAAGCACAAAAGATCTTAACTAGAGAATACTAAACTTATGAGCAAATCAAGAAATAAAGATGATGAAATTATTTTTCTCTCGAGTACTTCTATCCTTTTCTTTTCAACTCTAAAAAAGGTGTTGCTACTGACCGAGCCAGGTTTGCCAAAACCAACTAAATTAACTCAATGATCCCAAATTGCTACCAATACTAACAACAAGATCAATCATATAACCACGAATTGAAAACTAATATAAGCTATGCAAAAGAGTGGATGATAGAACTTCTCATGAATATTCCATAACGGAAACTCACACCAAGGGATACATATCTAACGAGAGAGGGGACACTTCCATAATGCAAACCATACTACATAATAACTCCTCTATTCATGATATGACTCTACTAATAAGGTAAAAAGATAGAAGATAGTGATATGATACCGTGGCACTCCCCCAAGCTTGGAACAAACCAAGGGGATGCCAAACCTGATGACGAATTACTCCTTTGGTGGTGGTGGTATCCTCTCGATGAGCTCTTTGATCAGTTTCCCAAAGTCCTCAATCTCGAAGGTGAGATTACGAATCAGCTGTGAGTTTTGCTCAATGCGGCTCATGATCATGTCGTGTTGAGAATTCCAGCTCTTGCTATTCTTTCCCCACTCTTCCTCCTTGAAGTCTTCTTTTCCTGCATGGCTAGAACGAGGCAAATCCCAATTGGAGGGTAATTTCCCCTTGGGCATATTCTGGTATTGATGCTCATGGATAAGGGTATGGAAAGGATTCTTGGTGCGTGGAGGAAGTGACCGGGGATCTGAATGGTGATGAGGAGGCTTCCCTTCAATGGCTGGATTTTCCACCACTCCAATGCTTGCAATGGTGGTGCCGGTGTGCGGGTGTTGGCCTTGCTGCTCTTCACCTTCACTCTTGGTCTCCTTCTCCTTCCCGGGGTCTTGGGGGTCTTCCTCCATGGGCTCCTTCCCTTTATCCTTAGCGGACACCATTGTGCTTCTAAACTCTCAAAGAGTATGTCCTGACAGAAACAAATCAAAACAAAAACACGACGAAAACACGATATACGGACCTCGGGGGATCCGGGGGGTTATATATTACGAAGTTTCATATCAAAAGGAAGGTACTGGGAGAAAACGAGTCGGAGGCGGAGTCCTGGGTGGCCTCACCACCTGGTGGCGCGGCCAGGGGTGGGCCCGCGCCATGGGGTGGTGTGGGCCACCCTGGCTCCGTTTCCGTCTCTTTTTCGCTTCGTAGCTTTCCTTATTGACTGAAAACTACAAAAATATAGTTGGATTGTATTTTTGCGGAACTTTTCTTACCAGAACTGTTACTTAGTTGGAAACGGACTCCACAGGTCTCTGAATTTGGTATCTAGTAGATTCTTCCGGAGTCATCACTTTAATAACATTAATATCTTCATCTTCATACACTTATTACTTGAGTCATAAAACCCTTCTTTTCCTTATTACACATTATCTCCACTTTCCTGAAAATTTCTTTCACACAAAACTTCACACAATTCTTATTAGCAACATTAGTATAAGTGAAGTGATAAAACCTTTTGAGTCCAACTTCAACTGAAAACCATCAAAACAAAAGCTACTATAGAAACTCCTTCCAAAAACCCAAAAATAATTTAAAAAGGAAATCGAATAAAGAAGCAAATGCAAGATTGGCTAAATAAACAGACCAGCAGGTAAAGATCAATTTTTTCGAAAATCTTCTGTTGCTCAAATTAAAAAGTGAAAAACTAACGAAAGTTAACTAACAACCTGTGGCAAAAGCACAAAAAATTACAGCTCAATCCGACAGACAGAGGTCTCTCACGAATTTTTACGGTGAAGCACAAAAATCTGTTTCGGGACAGCAACTTCCCCAAATCTTACTTCTCTCTCATTAGAGGTTGATCTTGACACAAAAACCAAACAAAATGGATAAGGAGCGGTTATTACTGAAGTAATAACTTCCAAGACTCAAAGAAACAAAAACAAACTAAAAACAAAAACAAATTGGGTTGTCTCCCATAAAGCTCTTTCTTTATAGCCATTAAGATGGGCATGATAATTTTGAAGAAGCTCTCATAGGGATATGATTTGAAGTGAAAGAGAGCATTAAGAAGAAAAAACACACACATTTAAGTCTAACCCACTTCCTATGCAAGGGGATTTTGTAAACAAACAAGTTATTCAAACCAAAGGCAACTTGCATAAGAAGGCAAGAGAAGTGCAATATAAAAACTTTCAGCATAAAACGGGGAAACTTGATATTATTGAGATGCATAAGAACACGTTTCCCTCTCTCATAATAACTTTCAGTATCATGCATAAACTTAACAATATAGCTATCACAAGGACTATCATAGCAATGATCACTTATTCTAACAGAAAACACAGGGATACTATCTCTCATAACACTACTTTGTGAAACAATATTAGAGGTATCCTTACAAAGGATAGTGTGTCCCCCTTTTTCATATTTAGCAACAAAGTCTTTCACATTTGCTACAATAGGTTCATCAACCATTTGTTTATCAGGTTCAACAGCTTTATTCATACTTTCATCTACCATACTAGCCATCATAGAATGTTCCTTTACCTTAACTAGGAAAGGCATTTTCCCAATATAAGGTTTAGGTAAAACATGATTAGCAGTATAAACTTCAGTATTTCTTGAAGGAACACTCTTAGCAATATCTTTATAAGGTTCATGATACTTATTCCACTTCTTTTTAGGCACTTCAATGTAGGAAGAAAAAGCCTTAAAATAAGAAGCAATAGCTTGAGAATCTAGACCATAAGCATTTTTAATATTTTGAAAGTCATCAGTTCCCATAAAAGATTCAATGCATTCATAATCATAATTTATACCTAACTTTCTACCTTTGTCATTCTCCCAAGCTTCAGCATTGTCTTGAATACGATCTAGAAGGTCCCGTTTAACTTCTTCTTCCATGCGAGTGAATGATCCAGCACAAGAAGCATCCAATAAATCCTTATCATGTAGAGGGAGCCTTGCATAAAAGTTATTGATAATAATATTGTTGGGGAGCTCATGAATGGGACATTTGAGCATTAGTAACTTCAATCTCCCCCAAGCTTGAGCTGTACTCTCTCCATAAAGAGGCCAAAAGTTGTATATTTGATTCCGATCTTTATGAATCTCACTAGGAGGATAAAACTTTGAATAAAAGAGAGGCACTATTTCCTCCCATTCCAGAGCTTGACCATTCTTCAGCAGCTTATACCATTCCTCAGCTCTTCCTTTCAGTGATAATGAGAATAACTTCTTCTTAACTTGATCTGTAGTAATACCTGCACACTTGAACAACCCGCATAATTCGTGTATAAAGAGTAAATGATCACCGGGATGGACAGTTCCATCCCCAACATAGTAGTTATCCATAACACGATCAATAATTCTTGTAGTATTTTGAAAACATCTTTATCAGCAGGTGGTGGCTTATCTACTACCTTAGCAGTGGTAGTAGCATTACCAAATAAGAAACTCGGCGAATTATCCATAACGAAAATAAAGCAACTAGCGGAAGTAAACAATACTCACAGTAGAAGTTTCCTTTACCAGTTCCACTCTCCAATAGCACTTCACTCCCCGGTAACGGCGCCAGAAAATAGTCTTGATGACCCACAAGTATAGGGGGTGTATCGCAGTATTTTCGATAAGTAAGAGTGTTGAACCCAACGAGGAGCAGAAGGTGCTGGCTAGTGGAATGGATCAGGAATTCTCTGCAAATACTTAGCAAACGGATTTTTCGGGGTTTTCAATAAAGCAAGTAAACAAAGTACGAGTAAATGAAAGACAGTAAGAATGAATGCAGCAAGTGGCCCAATCCTTTATGCAGCAAAGGACCAACTGGTTGTATTTCTATAGATGACCAAACGTTCTCGAGGACACATGGGAAGACTGTCAAGAGCTTTCTCTTCATATAGTCGATTAATCTTCTTTAGCTTGCTAAGTGTTGTGTGGGTGAACCTGTGCTAATGTACCGCCCCATCCAAGACTAATACATACTTGTGATTATACCCCTTGCAAACATCCGTAAGTACAAGAAAGTAATTAAGGTAGAAACCTAACCACAACTTTAAACTCTAAGACCCCTACGTCCCTTGTGCAATGGTTTCCTAATGGGGGTTTAGGTTTCTGTCACTCCGACAACCCCTACGATTAGTATCCAAATACACAATGCATTCCCCTAGGCCCTTATAGGTGACGTGTCATGTAGTCGATGTTCACATGACACCACTAGAAGAAGTACACCACAACTTAAATAACAATCTATTGAATCTTTCTCAACACAACTCCACTACTAACAACAAGACTTCTCCCATGTCCTCAAGAACAAAACGAACTACTCACAAGACATCATATGGATCATGATCAGAGATGGAATAATGATGTATAACAATCTGAACATAAACAATAATTCAACGGTTCACTCAATAGCATCAACTACAGAGAGTAATCAACACCGGGAAAGTTTCCCCTACGAACTATGCAAGATTCAACGCAATTGTTACAGAAATATGGAGATGGTGATGATGGTGGTGATGATGATGATGATGATGATCCCGATGAAGTCCAGCTTGATGGTGGTGTTGATGGTGACGATCTCCCCTCTCCGAGAAGGAATTCCCCCGGCAGAAATCTGTCTGTCGGAGAGATCTTTCTCTCTCGATGTTTTCCGCCTCGCAAAGGCGGCGGAATCTTTCTGTGGTTGCTCCCTGAGTCTTAGGGTTTCGTGGGGATGATATACGCCAGAGGAGAGAGGCTGGAGTGGGCTAGGGCGGCCACACCACTCCCAGGCGCGGCCTAGGCCTGCCCGCGCCATGGGGTGGTGTGGGCCCCCTATGGCCCACCTCCACTCCATCTTCTGGCATCCTGAGTCTTCTGGAAAAATAGGATTTTCCGTATATTTTCCCGTATTTTCTGATCTTCGCGAATTTTGCCTCCAAACAGCACCTTTTCCATCAGAATCCTGACTGCAGCGGTCCATGCTCCAAAAGTCATCAACCATGCAAAAATAGATGAAATAACATAAGTATCACCTCTCAATATGAAATATATCAATGAATAATAGTGAATTAAGATATAGAATAGTGATGCAAAATGGACGTATCACGCTCCCAGTCTTTTGCTAGCCTCCTTACCAAGTATGAGTTCCACTCATGCATCCAACTCCAAATAAAACCAAGTTATTCCAAAGAGTCCACGATACCTACCTATTAGCATTTGCTATTCCAAGTATATTCATGTTTTGATCTACCTTCCGAATTAAACTTGCTATGTGAAAATTAGTGATTAAAGCTCTCACGAACTTGATGGCACACTTTACTTTCTTGCACTTAATAATCTTGAACCATTGTGTCCATCTTTGTGCGTACATGCTTGTGCTTTATAAGTTGAAGTTAGCAGAACCATGTATCATGGGGAACGCTTTCAACATTGCACTTATTATTCCGTTGATATCATGATTCATTTGCTTATGGATGCCGGCGGTGAAATAAAAGGGGAACTTGTAAGATCATGGAGTTTGTATGTGTGTTAGAGAAACGCTTGGGCCGCTAGCCTAAGTCATGCCTAATCATGGTGGAAACTTCCAGCATAACCATGATGAGCATTCTATGAAGCATTCTCAATAAAAACCTATGCAAATAGCAAATAAAAAGATCGCTCAGATGCTCATTGTCTGTTGCCTTGTCATTTTGATATGGGATAGCTCCTATGTCATGGGGCAAGGGGTACCCTGTTGGCGGTTCTCTATGATACATATGTACTTACAATGACAAGAGCTTACTTGTGACTGAAGTTAAGTAGCATGAGGTTTGGTACTCGTAAGCAAGGGGCATGAGATTTCAACTTATAACTTGTCAAGCATATCCTCTTAGTTGTGTCACTTTAACCTTAATCACCTAAAGGTGCTTATGATAGGGGAAATGAGAGCTGAAAGCTAATAAGTACCATAATTTATGGAACCTCTTTATGAGACTTGAATCCCTACTTCCTTCTATGAAGGCCTTTCTTTTACTTTTATGTTGAGTCTCCATCTTCTATCTTTATGCCCCTATTGAGAGAGCATAGTGATCATTCTTAGTTTAATGTGCATTGTCCCAAGACTTGTTGATTGATTCATAACTTTGATATTGCTTGTTCTTAAACTATTTGTATCTAGTCACCCTTATGAACTTTGAAGGTGTCCTATGCATTTATGTTTTGCTACACTATGAGGGACAAGCTGAATACCATTCTCATTTCTTTATGTGAAAAAAACAAACGTCTTGCAAAGCATTGTTATTCATGAATCTTTTGTTTGTATCCTTTCATGTTGCATGCATAGTTACTATGTCTTATTGTTAGAACTTCATCTTTCATGCTCATGTTTAAAGTACTATGATCCCAGCTATCAATGTTCTACAAATACTTTGATCAAGATTTTGATGGTGCATGTCACCTCAAAAATTATTCTTTTTTATCACTTACCTACTTGAGGATGAGCAGGAGTTAAGCTTTGGGGATGTTGATACGTTGCAAATGTATCTAATTTTTTATGTTCCATGCTTGTTTTATATCTACTTTCTTATGTTTTGTCCACACTTTGGAGTACTTTTACACATTTTATGGAACTAACCTATTAACAAGATGCCACAGTGCCAGTTGCCTATTTTCTTCTGTTTTTGGTTCCAAAAAAGCCAGAAAATGAATATTCTTGGAATTGGACCGGACAAAAGCCAAAGTCGATATTTTACGGGAAGACTAACGGAGCCAGAAGACGAGACGGAGAGGGGCCAGGGGCTTGCCACACCATGTGGTGGCGCGGGTCCCCCTGGCCACGCCACCAGGTGGTGTGCGCCCCTGGTCCACCCTCTGACATCGCCGCTTCGCCTATAAGAAGCCTCCCGATGAGAAAACCCTAAGGAATCCAGCCTCCAGCCACGAAAAGTTTCGCAGCGCTGCCGCCACCGAAGGGGAGATTCGGCGGACAGAAAGTCTCTGTTCCGGCACCCTGTCGGGACAGGAAAGTGCCCCCGGAGCCATCTCCATCGATCTCCACCGCCATCTACATTGTCGTTGCTGATTCCCATGATGAGGGGGAGTAGTTCTCTCTCGAGGCTAAGGAATATATCGGTAGCTATGTGTTCATCTCTCTCTCTATGCATGATCATATTGTGATCATGAGCTTTGTAATCAAGTAGATCTACCTTTCTACTCAAGTGCTTTAATAGATCTCTGCTCTCCCCACATGTGTGAAGTTGACAGTGTGCACACCGTGTGGCACTTAGGCTAGAGATTACAAATACTCTTATGAGTTATATTTAGAGTTAGATGTCTCTATGAAATTGTGGTGTTTGTTGGAACCATCTAGCGCTCAAGGTGACAGTGTGGGGTTATCTAAATGGGGAAAGCGGACTTTGAGGAGTGCTGTTATAGCCCTACCATGAATTAGAGTGTCCAACTAGAGAGTAGTTCAGAGTAGTATCATAAATAAAAGATATTTATATGAGAGTGTTCACTAGTGAAAGTATGATCCCTAGGCCTTGTTTCTAAACATTGAAACACCGTTTGCAACTAGATCTGTTACATGTTTGCTTGCTTTCATCTTTATTTCAGATTGCCTTTAGTATCTTCCTACCCGTCAAGCTCTTTCTGATACCGCTACCACTTATAATTATCCATACCACTTGTATTTCACTATCTCTTCGCCAAACTAGTGCACCTATACACCTGACAAGTGTATTGGGTGTATTGGGGACACAAGAGACTTCTTGTATCTTGATTGCAGGGTTGCTTGAGAGGGATACCTTTGACCACTTCCTCCCTGAGTTCGATAAACCTTGGGTGATTCACTTAAGGGAAAACTTGCTGCCGTTCTATAAACCTCTACACTTGGAGGCCCAACAACTGTCTACAAGAATAGAAGTGCGTAGACATCACCCACATATAATTATCTTGCTCTAACAATTACATGCATACTTTATTATTATATTTTATTCCCATAAGATGTTTTGTACAACTACAGGTGAATCCGAAATCCCTAGGCCCTCTCTCTCCATCATCGACAACAAAAAAAGACAACAAACTCTTGGTCTGGTAAAATACAAAAAGAATTCTAAAACTCCCGAAGGTCCGTTAAAGTAACTTCAATACGCTTTCTACTTCCCAAATATTCGATAACCTAGGTTTACTAGGAAAAAAGAGCTATACTGCATCCATAATCCAGATCGAAGGTGTCACTCTGCACCCGCTGGGTTGGCGGGGCCCACCTACCGCGGAAATGACATCGCAAACTCTATGCGGACACGGGTTATCGCGATGGACCGCTGAGCTTGCATCGCAGGTGGCATTGGGAGGTATGGGCGGACACGGTTCCTCGTGGACGGGAGGCGACGTGGCACCATAGGTCGTAGGCCTGCGCGAGCTATCACGCCGGAGAGCCAACCTGGCAGCATAGGCTATAGACGGCTATGGGTTCTCGCGTGACAGAGACGACCATACCGCGTAGACTCTAGACGACGAAGGGTTCTCGCAGCTGCCAGTGTAAATTCCTAAACAGTTTCTCGAGTACCATTTAGCTTCTCTCTCTAGCCATGCTTCCGTATTTCCACGCCAGCGCGCGGAGTATAAGATGCTTCTCCTTTTTCTCTCTCCACGCAAAGCGTTAGATAGTTCCTCTGTTCTCCCACCTCCGCCTCCTCTTGGATTGCTCTCCTCCCTGGTCGCATGTGATGGTCCGATGAACACTCCCAGGGTCGCCGATGCGAGTGGAAAAAGGGTGCAAGCTCAGAGGAGACGGCTTTGGTAGAGTAGAGGGCTTGCTAAATGGTGGGCGGGATACACAACGATCATCTTGCCTCCCGCACTTCGGTACGGTCATAGCCTGGGTCTCGAACTACTGTGTTTCGTACAGTTTAGCTATATGTCGTAGCTGTTCGAAACATCGGTCAAGGCATGGGCGGTGGTGGTTCAGGCGTCGACTACGGTGCGAGTGTTCTTGGTCGACAGTGTGTTCGGTAGGTATGTATCATCTTTCTCTTCCTGCTCTTTTTTGGATTTTTAATCAATTTTCGGCTTTCAATGAATCTGCATACCACCAAGAGTTATTAAAAAAGAAGTCTGAATGTATGTCTTCTCTTCTATTCGATTTCCTTCACCACTAGCACTAGTCCCGCCATCTACTAGAGTATAAAAACTTTTGCTACCTTGACTCTTCTTGTTATTATCAAGACTCATCAAGTCATTCAAAAGCAAAGAAAAAAAGATGAATAAGCAAAGTGAAGGATAGGCCTGATCTCCCTTTCCCTTGATATGGCGGACTCTATATAGGCTTTCTTTGTTCGTATGATTTTTAAGAATATTATAATAAGCCACTCCTTAAAATAAGCTGGCTACTCGAACCAAATATTAAAGTTACTCTTTACCATAGGTAGACTTCACTACCTAGATAAGTCAGCCTCGTTCCCATTTCTTCGGCCTTACTTTTTTTCTTCCTTTTTTCTATTATTTTATTCTTGCATGGCTAAGATGCAAACTGTTAATTGTAAAACCGTTGGCTATAAAAGCGCTTGCCACGAGCCCGTCGTATGCAAACACGACGAGAATTGTAACAGTCAACCCATTGATTACTATATCATTGACTGTGAAGACGTTGACTGTGAGCCCGTCGGATACGAACACGATCAACAATTTAGTGCAGTAATCAACATTTTAGTGCAGCTTAAAATATATGTCGTTTAAAGAAAGTACAAGAGAGTAGTATGCTTTAGAAAAAATAAAGTCATTGCAACTTTGAGGAGATGATATGTAGAGAAAGTAACTGCGAAACGTGAAACTATAGGCATATACTGCGAGACGTGAAACAGTTTCCTCTCGTCTTTCCTGTACTATTTCGTTACAATTTACATTGCTTCAATTTTCGTCTACGTCTTGCTGAATTCCGTTGCTTATACACGTAGACTACGAAAGGTTAAACTATACATGTAAACTGCGAAATGTTAAAACATATGTGGCCTGTGAAACGTGTAACTATATGACACGTAAAACTATACATGTGGACCATGAGACGTGTAACTAGACATGTAGACTACGAAACAATCAGCTATATATATAACGTGAAACTTTCGCCTATAAAACGTTGAATTTTTTATGAATAGATCGATAGTATGGCACTACCTGTTGAGCTCGAAATTTCGACTCCGTATACATAACTTACATACGTAGGCTGCAAAACTTTTCACCTATACAAGTGAGATGTGATACATTGAAACATACAAGTGGCCTGTAGAACGTGTAATTGTACGTTAAATGTAAAATGTTAAACTATACATATAAACTACGCGACGTGTAGCCAGACACGTAGACTGCGGAACGTTCGCCTTGACTATACGACAACACCTGCTGAGCTCCAAACGTCGAACTGCGTATACATATGACGATTGCATGACACCACACGTTGATCACGAAACTTTGTACTGTAGCAACATTGAGTTTAGTTTTTGTTCAGATATTTCATGGCACAATATTTTTTTAATGTATTTACAAGAGCTATATGACCATAAGAAGCACGTGAGTGCCTTACCATGTTGCACCTGTTCTACGGAGAAGTGTCGCCAGCTCCACATTTTAGTAGGTTGGGTATTGAAGGTCACTTGCTCGCCGTGCTTGTCCTACCTTTAAAAATGAAGTTCTCTTACCTGCAGACAAGGATTTAGTCGTTATTTAGTTATGTTCTCTTTGTTTTCTATATAAAGAACTTGGAGATTTGCTTAACGTGCATTCATCCATTGTTTTATTTATACATTGTAAAAAATATAATAGTGTAATAAATATGCACTCTCTTACATTAACCATCTATCATCGTTAGTATTATTTTCGAATTATCCCTTTGTACGACTGAATTCTTCCAAAATGTTCTACAAGAGTGCAAGTTAACTTGTGTGCTTCTACGCAATGGAAAACAGTGACGTGAAAAACCATGGTGTGTTTAGTCAGCTACCTTTTTAGCCGATTCCACGTGTTTTCGGTGCTCACAACGCAAACTCCACGATTTGAGTGTGTGTGTGAAATCCACGTCAGATGCACGTACATGACATTTTTGAAAATACCGCTACGACTTAACTGTATAGTAGCCTATTCTGTACATCCTCCATACCCACGATGTGATTAGTGCATGATTCTCTGCCCCTTATCACGAAGACCTGTATAGTATATATCGAGCAAGATGAACTATTTTCCTCTGATACATGTTTAGTCCCTCCTCGACAACTTGGAGTGATTTCAGTCAGCTTATAAACTAAAAGGTGTATCTCGGGTCAGCCATCTATTGGTCTTCCCCTTAGACTTCTCGTGTGTCTAAGGAAAAGTCTAAAGACCTAGCTTTTACCGTTAAAGATAAAGACTATATGTTTTCGCCTTACTCCTGCGCCGTGATGGCCTCCACATTGTTCACATATGCATTTTTCGTTATTGATAGGGCTCTGCATTTTGTGCAATATTTTTATTTGGCCATCGCGCCCCTTGGTCGCAAATAGACGTTGTGCCTTCCTTTTTTGTGCCTTATCGTATCCGAGCAAACCGTATGCAGAGTCATGTCGATAAGTTTATGCAAAGTGACACGTTTTTCCGCTCCTTCCTTGATAGCCAAATGTTTTGTTAACATTGACTTGCCACAACGTTCTCTCTTGTTGTATGTCGGTAAACTTGTATCGTAAAAAAAGATCAAACGGTCTTCCTGACTGCCTTGCCCCTGGGGGTAAGAGAGAGTCACATATATGCAGCACGATCATGTCACGAAGTATTCTGCCTATCAGTCACGCTCTGGAGGCGCAAAAAGGTGTCTAGTTTTCCTAAATGCTGTAGTTAGGAATCATTCAAAGAAGTTTTGGTATATTTTGGACACATAGAAAATAGCCTGCATATCTCACTACTAGTATCAGCACTATCAAGTATTTCCCTAGAATCAGACTGTAGTTTATGCAGAAATATTCCATAATATCCTGCAGAATAAATTATTGTACAAAAATTGACAAGAGATAGATAGCATCACACAATCAACTATATAGGGCATTTTAGAGTAGATGGATTCAAACCAACCAAACTTGTCCCACAACACATGCACCATCTAGGCAGTCGGAACATTGGAGCACAATTGAACTACTAGTACTTGGTCACTAGAAGTTTTGCACCAGTAGATATTCCAAATAGGACAATATAGAGACACCAGTTCTAGCAATCGACCCAATTTCAATTAGTGCAAAATTAGCTTTTCCACATCAGTACGAGTAGTAAATAAAGCCTAGAGAAATTTGTACTAGATTATAGTTACATCGCTTAAAAGGCTAACATGCCAATGTGAGGATAGAGTTCACAACAGTAGAGAAAGAAGGGTAGTGGAAGAGAAGGAGAGGAGGAGAACCTACCTTGGGTGAGGCTATAATTCTCAGTGAGTATTTGTAGAAGATGGGTGATATCCCTCAATGTCCCACTGTATTTCCAGTATCTACGATGGATTATACATTTCAGATCATAATTTCGAATAAGCTTTATCGTGGGTCCGGCGTACAAAATGGTGGACATGTGGGGGTGGGGAGAAAGGCAGTGGTGGGCTTGTATCATCTACTGGGCCACATATCATGGAATTTTGGACGGGAAGGTATGCCCAGTTGTGCAATAAGGATTTGATCTCTTATGGGTAAATCAACGCACCTTTGCAGATTGTAAGAATTGTGACATATTACTACTTGTTTTTGCAAGGAGCTATGAACGTAGCAAAAAAAGAGCTCTATGAAGCTCTAGTAAACCTATGAAGGCTGACGAACATAGTTTGCGCAATAAAAGAAATATTTTGAAAAAATGATTATGAAAACTGCATCAAGCCTATGATGTATCGTCTATGGCTGTAACTAGTGCATCAAACTTCCCACCTTGCATAAAATAAACTTGTTGGACAACGTTGTTACTCACCCTTTCCTTTGATCCCCTGGTAACGCTTAGACATTCTAGAGGAGGCTATACTGCATGCTGCCGAATGCCAGGAAGAAATCTTCTATGAAGAACTTCACCTCTCCGGAGGAGTCGAGGGTGGGGATTAGGAAATCTGCTATGGGGCAGAATGCAATGAGTCCTAATAGTTATTATGACATAACTTAGTATCAAGGTTGAGTCAAGCAATGTAGAACTTATATAAATAAGTTGTTGAGCTCTCTACTTGTTAATTAGTTTGGTTCTTACCGTTCTTAAATTGTAACAACTCTAAATAATATGTGTAGCTTGTTATAAGATAGGAGAGCCTTGTCATATCACTTCTTTTGCTATTGTAATAATAAGTTTGTATGTATTATGGACCCGCAATATTTCTGTTGTACCACTCTTAGGGATGTAATATTCGTAGAACGGGGCTTCTGAAGATATCATGTCAATAAATTGTGTACTACAACATGCAATGGTATGTTGGGTCAACGCAGCTGGTATCAGAGCAACTGCTTTGACCTTAGGTTGGAAACCTAGTAAAAAAATATACTTGTAGGAGCCTAGGAGCAACAGTAAAGAGTTCTCTAAGAATATGATGAATATTCACTTGAGAATACCATTGTCATATCTTTAGTGCGATAATTTTATTATGATGCATCATTACTAATTATAAATTTCTTATATACAACTAGGATGGTGCTGAAGTCGCTGAAGCAGATTGTTTGGGTACAAGATGAAAGTCTAGAGGATTATCAAGGGGGTTGGACGGACCAACTTCGACAGTTATTGTGAGCTTTTGACTGTGTTACCGACATTCCGATCAAGTTTTATACCTATCGAGAGGGACAGATGGTGGCAAAGTATCGTATTGGGATCATGCTATCAGAGTAGTTGGGACTAAGTGTGATCATGCCATCAGGAGAGGCTAGGAACAAGACTGCAACATAAGCAAACCATTCACGAACGCGAGTATAGAAACTGTTCAACACGGTCATGTTAAACGAAATATGTGAAGACAAATCTTCATGCTATAAGAAACAATGATTAAATCTTGTACACCGTTTAATATGATATCACGGAAGAACATGGACAATGCATATCCATGAAGATGCTGCAAACACGTATACTTTTAAGTGTTATAAACGCTTAGTCTAAAACATGCTAAGGAGAAACTAAAAAATCTATAGATCTCTACATAGCTATCCTAAGATAAATGGAAAAACCTATAGATTTCTCCACATATCCCAAGGATAAGTAGACAAATCTATAGATTTCTCCATTCATCCCGAATGGAAGCATGGAAATCTACCTAAATCTAAACTATCCTAAAGCTATACCACGGTTATAAATGCAACAACATGGCCATTGTTTTCTACGTGTATGTATCCTCTTTGTGACGTCGTTTCTTGGTATGCTCGTACCGTCCTGGAAGCAGTAGCGTACTTGCTTTGCCTGCTTGACTCGTCTTGGAAGAGCAAGCATCATCAGTTTGACAACTTCTCCCATCCAGCATCCTTACTTTGTCCACTACTGTCGTCTTGAAATGGATAGCTCCACTACGGAAAGAGGGAAACAAAGTAGTTCGAGGAAACAAATTAGTCATATTCTAAAGCTAAATGAAAGTGAAACAAATATAGCTTAGATAGATAGGCGGAGGGCCCGTCGACGGTACCGGACCTGCATACGTGGATGTGACATCGACGCGGGCATGCAGTAGGAATGGCCATAGTCAAAGAAGAAGGGGCACAAACACCTCCCATCAGCGAATCAATCTTTTGGTGAGCTCCATGTCCCCTGAAATGGCAAAGAGAGAGAGCACAAGTCAGGGAACAGAAAACCCGCAAGAAACAATGAAGAAAAACAAGTCGGAAGAAGTGAGCACGCCAACATACCTGAGAGAGGACCTGTTTCCGTCCATGTGTCACCGTCTTTGGCGCCACCATTGATCTGTTGGCAAGCTCTGTGACCCCTGAAATGGCAAAGAGAGAGCTTAAGACAGAGAACCAAAACCTGCAAGAAACAATGAGAAAAAAGAAGGCGGAGGAAGCAACCATGCCAACATACCTGAGAGTCGAAATGTCGCCGCCATTCTTTCCATAATAGCCTTGCCGTGTCCTCATCCAACATATCCGCATCCTCTGATTTCTAAAATAGAAAAAAAATGAGACAATAGTAGAACCTAAGGTGGCAGCTAAAACTTTGAGAGAGTGCATTGGGGAAGAAGAGAGAGGGGAGTGGATCGATGCGTGTGGTGTATAGGGTTTCATGGAAGCAAGAAAGGGATGAGTTCACCGTCTTTATAGGGTCGCGCTGTACTCGGTATGTGAAAGACCGTATTAGCCTTTTGATCAGGATAAGAGGGTCGCCATAACTCGCTCCCACCACACGATCCCCACATGAAGAGACGCATTAGCCCACACCCGCATGGACGGGCCCCATCGCCTGAGAAACCACAGATGTCTATAGTCTATGGCCACGGTCTATGTTGTCCGCTCTGCTCTCGTATGTGATAACCCGCGTCGCCCATGCATTCTGATGCCACCTCGTCTGCCAGCTTGAAGGTGGTAATTTCTACTACTAGCTGCCTATCGAACACGAGAACCCGCAACCGGACAAGGTTTCAGATTTCAGGTCCACTGCCAGATCGGCTACCGACATCGAGAACGGGCATACATGGAGATATAATGCTGTCATCTTGGCCGACGGACACGAGAATTCGCAGAAGTCTATAGCCTACACTACCAGATAGTATGTAGGTTGGCTGTGAGATCCCACATGCATCTATAGCCTACGCTACTAGCTCGCCCCTCGGCTATAAGAATACGTGTCCTTCCATCCTCTTCGAAACAATCTACGCCGTCATCTTATCTCTCCGCCGTGATAACCCGCACACGACCATGATGTACGCCGCCACGTCGGCTTTGGGTGGTACCCACCACCCAGGGGGTGCGGAGACGTGTCGCGCCACAAACACCTCTCACCGACCACGGTCCCGCCCGCGCACGCTGATAGCAGGCCCATGTGGCGTGACGGTCCACCATCCTGCGACGTGGGGTACAACGGCGAGCGTGACAACCGTTCGCGGTAGGGAATCTTCCGCCGTATCCTGCAGCGCGGCTTGCCTCCCGGAGAGCAAGGCTCCGTTCCTATGGTGTGGTGTGTCCTTCTGGGCATCCATCGCACAGTCGAAAAGAATGAGAACAATGTGGATAGAAAAATTGGCCGAAACATTCTACCGCTCTCATTTAGTCTGATGGTAAAGAAAATCATAAATCTAATCCTATACTATTTATCTTCCTTTCACTTTGATCTTCAATTCCTACAAGAGAAAAACAATGAGCAAATACAGTAAAAGGGAGTTAGTGGGGTTAGGTTCCTCTTAGGTTGTTAGCAGTGTATTGCACTGACTAATCTCATCATTGAGCAGTAATTAAGGGTAAGGGGCAGTGTGCTAATCCGTTCTTATCTGAATGTTTTGTTTAGCACAACATCATTAGATAGGGGCAAGTTTCACCAACAGCAGGTAATTAGGAAATAGTAAAACCACAGAAAAATATCCAGATATTACATGATCTTATCTACAACAAAAAGTTACTAGTATTGTAACTTGAACCAGTAAGCAGACAACTTACAAGCTCCTCACACACATACAGTTAGTGTGTTTGTAGACACTAGTAAACTCACTGGATCAAATAAGGCACTACATAGACGTAGCAACAATGAAGCCTAGCCAGTTCTTGGTTATCCACAAGCAATACCATACCCAAACAACCACCATCAACCTCACGTGGATTCCTATATCAAGACCAACACCAAGAGCTAGCAGGAGAAGGGCAAGTAGAGACCAGGATCTAGGAGGAGAAGGGAAAGTAGAGATCAGGAGATAGGATGAGAAGATACACTAGCTAGTTGAACAAGATCAACAAAAGTCAACAGCAACATCTCTCACAGCTTCAACAGGTTAACAACTAGCAATATGTGTGGTAGCAATTTTTTATCAGTTTATCAGCGGGTTGTTTTTGTGAAGGAAAATCCTTGAAACTGCACTCAAATGGAGTGCAAGTTCATCACTAGATATATTTAATCCAAAGCAAGTATATTTTCTTATTCTAATAATACTTTGGCATCAACTTGTGCATAATTAGACCATGGCAATTTTCCAATCAATAGCAACACATCAACAAGTCATGCAGTTTGGCTACCGCTGTGCACACTCTAGAATTGGAGGCACCACAACAGCAGCCAAGAATAGTAGATTCCACTAGGGAAATTCCGTACACATACAACTATTTAGCTAAAGCCATTTGGCCAGATTCTATCATTTTACTAGTACAAACTCTAGGAATCAGGTTTTTATACTAATTCAATGACCATAGTGTCAAGTGATGCGCTCGACTTTCGACGTAGAGCTCGTTTGGAACCCCAAGAGGAAGGTACGATGAATATAGCAGCAAGTTTTCCCTCAGTTATGAAACCAAGGTTTAATCGAACCAGTAGGAGCAAGGAAACACCCCAAAGGTGTTACTAGCTGAGCTTTGGCAGGGCGCACTACCGGTGCTAGTAGCAACATGGAGACCTACACAACACAACCACAAAACTTTGTCCCCAACTTGCGATGAGGTTGTCAATCTCACCGTGTTTTGCGGAAAACAAAGGATTAAACGTATCGAATAGAAAGAAGTAAAAGTTTGCAGAAAGTAAACACAAAGCAGTAAAAGATTGTAGATTGTATGTAAAGTAAAAGGACCGGGATCCATAGTTCACTAGAGGTGGCTCTCCTTAGATAGATAACATGCTGGGTGAACAAATTACAGCGGGGCAATTGACAAACACCGAGAAAGCAATACATGCATATACTAATCATCTTGACTCCTCTGAGACTTGATTGGGCATTACAACATAATACATAGACCGCCATCCAACTGCATCTATGACTAATAATCCACCTTCAGGTTATCACCCGAACCCCCTCCAGTATTAAGTTGCAAGCAACAGATTATTGCTTTACAAACTGCGTTTAAAGTAAACAATATGATTGTTCTATGAACAAAGGATTGTTGTTTTCTCCCTAGTAGCAACAGCACATCTAGTACCTTAGAGATTTCTGTCACTTCCCTAGATTACCAGAGGCATGAACCCACTATCGAGCATAAATACTAACTCTTGGAGTTGCTAGCATCTACTTGGCCAAGATAGCTACTAACAACGGAAAGCATGCAAGATCTCAAATAACAAAGGACATGATAGAATCAATAATCAATCTGAAATAGCATCTCAATATCCATCGAATCCCCACAAACACAACATGTATGAATTACAAATAGATGATCTTGATCATGAACGGAGCTCACAAGATCTAAACATGAAAGCACAAAGGAGGAGAAACCAGCCATCTAGCTACTACATGGATCCGTAGTCCAAGGATGAACTACTCACGCATCACACCGGAGGCTTGCATGGTGATGAAGAAGGCCTCCGGGGTGAATTCCCCTCTCTGGTAGGGTGCCGGGAAGAGCTTTAGATCCCTCCCGATCTAGGGATGGAGATGACGGCGGCTACAGACTCTTTCGTGGATTTTTGATCAGGTACTTAGGTTTTTCGTCCCGAAGGCAACTTATAGGCGGAAGGAGAGGCCGAGGGGGTGCCGGGAGCGGCCACACCATCCCCTGGCGCGGGCCAGGCCTGGCCGCGCGGCCAGGTGGTGTGGCCGGCCCCTGGACCTTCTCCGTCTCGTATTCTGGCACTTGATCCCTTCCGAAAGAATAGGCACTTTGGCTTTTGTCCCGTCTAGTTCCGAGAATATTCATTTTCTGACTTTCCTGGAACCAAAAACAGCAGAAAATAGGCAGCTGGCACTGTGGGTCTTGTTAATAGGTTAGTCCAAGAAATCATATGAAAAGTACTCCAAAGTTGGAACAAAACACAAGAAAGTGGATAAAACCAAGCACGGAACATCAAAAATTATAGATACATTTGCAATGTATCAACATCCCCAAGCTTAACTCCTGCTCGTCCTCGAGTAGGTAAGTGATAAAAAGAAATAATTTTTGGGGTGACATGCACCATCAAAGACTTGATCAAAGTATTTGCAAAACATTCAAAGCTGGGATCATAGTACTTCAATCATAACATGAAAGACAAAGTTCTAGTAATAAGCAAAGAAACTATGATGCAACATGAAAATGCACAAACAAAAGATTCATGAATAACAATGCTTTGCAAGACGTTTGTTTGTTTCACATAAAGAAAACATAGCATAAAAGTATTCAGCTTGTCGCTCAATAGAGTAGCAAATATAAATGCATAGGACACCTTCAAAGTTCATAAGAGTGACTAGATACAATAGTTTCAAACAAGCAATAACAAGTTATGCATCAATCAACTAGTCTTGGGACAATGCACATAGAACTAAGAATGGCCACTATTCTCTCAAAGTAGGTGCATAAAGATAGAAGGTGGAGACTCAATATAATGGTGGAAGAATGGCCTTTTGTAAAAGGAAGTAGGGATTCAAGTCTCATAAAGAGCTTCCAAAAATTATGGTACTTAATAGCTTTCAGCTCTCATTGCCCCTCTCATAAGCATCTTGAAGTGATTAAGGTTAAAGTGAACAAACTATGGTGTACATGCTTGACGAAGTATAAGTCAAAAATCTCATGTCCCTTGTATACGAGAGCCGCTCCTCATGCTACTCAAGTTTAGTCACCGGTAAGTTCTTGTCATTGTAAGTACATGTGTATCATTGAGAACCGCCAACGGGGTACCCCTTGCCCGATGATACGGAAGAATCCCCATATCAAAATGACAAGGCAAGCAGACAACGAGCATCTCAGCATTCTTCTTATTTACCATGGGAATATGGTGTTTTTTTCTCTCTTTCCTCTTTTCATAGTATCTCTTTTTTTTCTCTTTTTTTTAATATAGGACTCTTTTTTTATAAGAAGAATGCTTCATAGACAGCTCATTATGGTTACGCTGCAGGTTTCCACCATGTCAGCATGGATTAGACCAGCGGCCCAGGCGTTTCTCTAACACATATACATAACTCCATGGACTTACAATCTCTCCTTTCATTTCACACCGACGACATCTATATACAAAAGAGCATGATATCAACTAGGTACAAGTACCAAGTGCAATGTTGAAAGCGTTCCCCATGAAAGCATGGTTCTGCTAATTCCCAACAAATAAGTGCAAGCATATACAACATAGACGACACAATGGTTCAAGTTTATTAAGGGCAAGTAAAGTAAGGTGTGCCATCAAGTTCGTGAGAGCTTTAATCACTAGTTTTCTCATAACAAGAGGAAGGTAAACAAAAGCATGAATATACTTGGAATAGCATAAGCTAGTAGGTAGGTATGGTGGACTCTTTGGAATAACTTGGTTTAGGGAGTTGGATTCATGAGTGGAAGTCATACTTGGTTGTGGAGGCTAGCAAAAGACTGGGAGCAACAAACTAGGAGAGCAATAATGGCCATAATCATGCAGAGCGACAAAACATCATTGATCAAAGCATAAAGTGATACTAGATGTTGAAAACTAAAGGATCATAAAGGCTATGGTGACTTGAGATAGTCATAACATGGTGTGAGCATGTGCCAAGTCAACCCAAATAAAGCATCAAAGGAGAATACCACTATACTATGCTTTAATATGCTAAAACAACGCATGATTCATCCAAGGCACATTAAGCAATCTCAATTGTTTATAACAAGTCATGCTACAGCAAAGAATACTAAACATAAAGCCAAAACAATATCAAGCATGGCATGACAAAGCATAGGCCACAGTCAAAAACGAGCTCTTTTTACCACACAAGTATGAACTTTCCTACTCTTTTCCAAACCAAACCAAATTATTCGCAAACCAAAGTGTGAAAGAGGGGGTCCATCCAACTTATTCATAAAACTAAGCAAATCAAGCAAACTAAAAACCAAAACAAAAACAAAAAAAAGACGCTCCAAGAAAAACACAACTGTGCATGAAACAATAAAAATGAAGCGTTTGGAAGAAACCTGGCATTTTTATTGATGAAGAAGGGGGATGCCTTGGGCATCCCCAAGCTTTGACGCTTGTACTTCTTGGATATTTCTTGGGTGACATGTGTGGCATCCCCAAGCTTGAGCTTTAGTCCATCTTTTATCTCATTACTCGTTCCTTCCATACACCTAAAAGTTTTCCTTCATACAAAACTTCACACAATCTCATTAGCAACATTAGTGCACTTAAGATAAATAAGTCTTAAGGTTAATTTCTAACACCAAATAAACTTCCATTAGAACACTAGCTACTGTAGCACTTCCCTCAAAAAGCTCAATTCCCCAAAAGAACTCAAGAAGGAACCAACAACAAGCAAATGCAGAAAATGGCAGAAATCTGTTAAAACAGACCAGCAGGTAAAGACGAATTTTTTCGAAGACCTTCTGTTGCTCAAATAAAAAAGTGTTAAACTAATCAAAGTTAGATAACAACCTGGGGCAGAAGCACAAAACATTACAGTGCAATCCGACATACAGAGCTCTCTCAGGAATTTTTACGGTGAAGCACAAAAATCTGTTTCGGGATAGCAACTTTCCCAATCATTACTTCTCTCTCATTAGAGGTTACTCTTGGCACAAAAAGCAAATAAAAAGGATAAGGAGAGGTTATTACAGAGGTAATAACTTCCAAGACTCATCTAAAACTCTTGGGTTATCTCCCAACAAGTACTTTTCTTTAACGCCATTAAGTTAGGCATAAGAAGCAAAGAAAGAATCAAGTGTTCTCAAATGAAGAAGCATTAAGACCAAATTTTGTTTTCATAGGAGAAGCAAAAGAAATCTTTTCTCTTTTTAGGGAAGTGTTCTATACCTTTCTTGAGTGGGAGTTGATATTTAATGGTGCCTTCTTTCATATCAATGATGTCACCAACAGTTCTAAGAAAAGGTCTTCCCAAAGTAATAGGATAAGAAGCATTGTATTCAACATCCAAAACATAGAAATCAACGGACATAGGAATCATTAACCATAATTAGAACATCATTAAGACTCCCCATGAGTTTATTTTTAGCATTAGCATCAAGTGGGACATTCAAATAACAATCTTCAAGAGGAGGCAAATCAAGCATATCATAAATCCTTCTAGGCATAATAGAAACACTACTATCAAGATCATAGAAAGCTTTGAAATCAAAGTCATTCACTTTCATATTAATGATGAGTTCCCAACCATGTTCTTGTTTTATAGGAATAGAAGCTTTATGTTTCATCTTTTCTTCCTTAATCTTTATGAGAGCATCGGTAATGCGTTTTGTAAAGGCCATATTCATAGCACTAGTATTAGGACTTTTAGCAAGCTTTTGTAGGAACTTAATAACTTCAGAGATGTCGCAACCATCAAGATCAAAATCAACTTTATCATCTAAAGTAGTAGAACTATTGCTAGCCTCAAAAATAGTGGTGGTAATAGTAGAGACACTAATGTTTCTAGCAATTTCATCTTCTTTTTCCCACTTAGCATGTAATTCAGCTAATAGTCTAATATTTTCATCAATTCTTACTTGTATGGCATTAGTAGCTGCAAAGGGATTCTCATTAGTTTCAGGTTTAGCAGCCATTTTATTCAAAGTAGATTGAGCTTCAGCCAAAGATGCTATATTTCTTTCAGCATTAGAGAGTTTTTCCTCAATAGTTTTATTGAAAGCAGTTTGTTTACTAATAAACTCTTTAAGCATAAATTCAAGTTCAGAGGGAGCACTCTTATTATTGTTGTAAGAATTTCCATCAGCATTACCATTGTTGGGAGGATAAGGCTTATAATTGTTGTTACCAAAATTGTTCCTATAAGCATTATTACCATAAGAATTGTTGCCAAAATTGTTATTTTTATGAAGTTCACATCAACTTGCTCTTCTTGAGCAACCAAAGAGGCTAAAGGAACATTATTTGGATCAATATGGGCTTTCCCATTAACAAGCATAGACATAATCATATCACTCAAGGAGGAGGTTTCCTCAACAGAATTTACCTTCTTACCCTGTGGAGCTCTCTCAGTATGCCATTCAGAATAATTAACCATCATATTGTCCAAAAGTTTTGTTGCAACACCCAAAGTGATGGTCATAAAGGTACCTCCAGCAGCTGAATCCAATAGGTTCCTTGAAGAATAGTTCAATCCTTGTGAAGATGTCCTTGACTCCCCGGCAACGGTGCCAGAAAATCTTGATGCGCTCGACTTTCGATGTAGAGCTCGTTGGGAACCCCAAGAGGAAGGTACGATGAAAAATAGCAGCAAGTTTTCCCTCACTTATGAAACCAAGGTTTAATCGAACCAGTAGGAGCAAGGAAACACCCCAAAGGTGTTACTAGCTGAGCTTTGGCAGGGCGCACTACCGGTGCTAGTAGCAACGTGGAGACCTGCACAACACAACCACAGAACTTTGTCCCCAACTTGCGATGAGGTTGTCAATCTCACCATGTTTTGCGGAAAACAAAGGATTAAACGTATCGAATGGAAAGAAGTAAAAGTTTGCAGAAAGTAAACACAAAGCAGTAAAAGATTGTAGATTGTATGTAAAGTAAAAGGACCGGGATCCATAGTTCACTAGAGGTGGCTCTCCTTAGATAGATAACATGCTGGGTGAACAAATTACAGCGGGGCAATTGACAAACACCGAGAAAGCAATACATGCATATACTAATCATCTTGACTCCCTTGGGCATTACAACATAATACATAGACCGCCATCCAACTGCATCTATGACTAATAATCCACCTTCAGGTTATCATCCGAACCCCCTCTAGTATTAAGTTGCAAGCAACAGATTATTTCTTTACGAACTGCGTGTAAAGTAAACAATACGATTGTTCTATGAATAAAGGATTGTTGTTTTCTCCCTAGTAGCAACAACACATCTAGTACCTTAGAGATTTCTGTCACTTCCCCAGATTACCAGAGGCATGAACCCACTATCGAGCATAAATACTAACTCTTGGAGTTGCTAGCATCTACTTGGCCAAGATAGCTACTAACAACGGAAAGCATGCAATATCTCAAATAACAAAGACATGATAGAATCAATAATCAATCTGAAATAGCATCTCAATATCCATCGGATCCTCGCAAACACAACATGTATGAATTACAAATAGATGATCTTGATCATGAACGGAGCTCACAAGATCTAAACATGAAAGCACAAAGGAGGAGAAACCAGCCATCTAGCTACTACATTGTAGTCCAAGGATGAACTACTCACGCATCACACCGAAGGCTTGCATGGTGATGAAGAAGGCCTCCAGGGTGAATTCCCCTCTCCGGCAGGGTGCCGGGAAGAGCTTTAGATCCCTCCCGATCTAGGGATGGAGATGACAGCGGCTACAGACTCTTTCGTGGATTTTTGATCGAGTACTTAGGCTTTTCATCCTGAGTGCAACTTATAGGCGAAAGGAGAGGTCGAGGGGGTGCCGGGAGCGGCCACACCACCCCCTGGCATGGGCCAGGCCTGGCCGCACGGCCAGGTGGTGTGGCTGGCCCCTGGCCCTTCTCTGTCTCGTATTCTGGCACTTGATCCCTTTCGGAAAAATAGGCACTTTGGCTTTTGTCACGTCCAATTCCGAGAATATTCATTTTCTGACTTTCCTGGAACCAAAAACAGCAGAAAACAGGCAGTTGGCACTGTGGATCTTATTAACAGGTTAGTCCAAGAAATCATATGAAAAGTTCTCCAAAGTTGGAACAAAACACAAGAAAGTGGATAAAACCAAGCATGGAACATCAAAAATTATAGATACATTTGCAATGTATCATCAAGCAACAAATAATTTTTCCAAATCATGTATTTAGGAATCATTCACATAAGTTTTGGCATATTATGGACACATAGAAAATAGCCTACACAATAAATGTAAAAAACATCATCAACACTATCAACATGTCACCAGTAGCAGCACATTGTGTTCTGTCAAGTTGACATCATCGGCACTATCAAGTATCCCCCTAGAACCAGACAATAGTTTATGCAGCAACATTCCAGAATATCCCATAGAACAAATTACTGTACCAAAATGACAAGAAGTAGATAGATAATCCACTATGTAGGGCATTTCATAGTACATGAATTCAAACCAATGGTTTGAATCCAAACTTGTTTCATAGCACCTGGACCGGCTAGGCAGTCAAAACAGAGGATCAGAATTGAACTACTGGTACTTAGTCACTAGAAGTTTTGGACCGGTAGATATTGCAAAAAAGGACAATATAGAGACACCACTTCTAGCAATCAACCCAATTTCAATCAGTACAAAATTAGCATTTCCACATCAGTACGAGTAGTAAATAAAGCCTAGAGGAATTTGTAATGGATCATAGTTGCATCAGAGAAAAGGCTAACAGGTGAAGGTGATGATAAAGTTCACAACAATAGAGAAAGAAGGAGTGGTGGAAGAGAAGAAGGAGAGAAGGAGCACCTACCTTAGGCGAGTCAAGGATCGCTAGAGAGGAAGAATGAGATGGCGACGTTTTAGAGACAATGGCTAGAGGCACATCAGCATGGCGGCACGAGGAGCCACTTGACGCTCGATTAGTGCTGAGCCACACCAAAACAACACCACGCTAGTCCTTCCCTAGATAATCAGAGAGCATCACAAGACTGCCAGCGAACGACAAGGACGATATGGCTGGAAACCTAACCGCCGGTAGGGGTCAGTGCGGCTAGGAGAGGAAGCGGGCGTCAAATCAAGCTTGACCCGACAAAGCAGTGGCGTGAACCACATCGGTAGCCACCGAAAGTGTCAGTCAGAATTGCTGGAATCGCCGGAATCGAGCGTGGTAGTGGTGACGCCATGGGAGTCGCTAGTAAGGAGATGAGAGCGAAGTCACGTGTGAGAGCGTGGCTTTGGGATGGTATGTCTGAACCCATGTTGTGCGGTTGGGTTAACCCAAACAATGTGCTAAGTTGTGGGCCGGGCTGGCCTGCGGGCTAGGACCAGTTAATAGTGGAAATTGAGAAAAAAATAAAGAACAAAAAAGGAAATTACCAAAATAACCATGTGAATACTTTAAGCTCTTGAAAATAATTACAAATATCTTATCTATGTAGGAAAAATATTAAATTGTCTATTTGAGATAAATAAATGTAACTAAAGATTTAAACTCAATGGAATATAAAAAATGAAAAAATCCTAAAAATAAATAAATATCACTTCTATGTATAAATATTAATCTACCTAGAAAAATACTAAATAAGAAATTCCAAGTCATTTGGAATTTATAAAATAGGTATTATAAAAAGAGTTTATAAAATCCTTTTCTGGTATTTAAATACAAAGGAATGCATTTTGTTTTGTTATCTTTAAATCAAAATAGATTCCTTTTTTCCTTTATTTACAATTTTTAGTATTTATTGCTTTGAAGAAATAATATTATATTTTGATAAATGCAAAGAAAATTATTTTAAAATTTTAAAAATTCTTTTCAACTTAATAACATGGGCAAAACATGCAAAGAAGAGTAATAAAATCAAAGTAAAGCATTGCATGGCATTACTATGCATTAAGTCATTATTTGTTCCTTTAAACATCATCCTTATCGGGCAATGAAGGTGTTTTCTAGAAATCGAAGCACAAGATTAAGCATACGACTTCACTACCTTGTAGTCATAAGGCAATTTCATCACTTTCTCTTGTCCTTGATATGTTTTATAAAGTATTTAAAATATATTATTGAATCACCTATGTTTGAAACGAAGGAAGAAAAGATTGTTTTCTTAATAATATGAACTATTGGTTATCGACCTGAGTGCTGATAATCTATTATGGTCAGCAAATAGAACCTCCACCAACCACATATATCATATCGTGGTTTCATAAGCTCTGGAATGGGACGGAAAAGTCTACTGGATCTTCTTTCTTTCACATGCTGACGGATGACCGAACCATTTGCGGTGACCCAGCATACCACTGCATGTGTAGTACACTATAGTCGTTGATATGACACTCACAGAACACCGTTTCGTAAATATCACACCCCTCAGAGTGGTACAACAGAAATATTGTGGGTCCATATTACAAACATACACACTTTATTATTACAAACCGAGAGTTCTCACACTTCAAATATTATGAAAGTACAAACTAAACTTAAGTAGTTTCAGCGGAAGATAATAAAAACTAAACTCATACTTTGAATTGAGCTCAACAACTTATTCTATATAGTTCCTGCTGCTCGCCTCAATTGGTTTACGAATAACTAAGGCAACTACTCGGACTCATTGCCCTCCACTCCATAGCGTATCTCGTAGTCCACCCCTTCAACTCCTCTACACAAGTCGGGTTCTTCGTAGCAGACGTCCTCTTGTCCATCAGCTACGTACATCGAAGTGTCTTCTGAATTCTCAGAGTCTAAGCAGGGGTTCAAAGGAAAGAGTGAGTAACAACGTTACCCAGCAAGTTCATTATATGCAATGTGGGAAGTTTGATGCTCTATATACCACCTCGGACAATACGTCCTTGGTACTATGCATTTTTCGTAAACATTTATTCAAAGATTGATTTTATTATCAAAAACTATGCCCATCAGCCTTCACAGGTTGACCAGAAATTCATGGAGTTCCTTTCCTACCGTGTTCGTAGCTCCTTCCTGGAACAGGGAGTAACATGTCATAATTCTTACACTCTGCAGAGGTGTGTTGCTTTACCCATGAGAGACCAACTCCTTGTTGCACAACCGGGCGTACTTTCCCGTCAACAATTCCATGATGTGGGCCCAGTAGGTGATCCAAGCCAATCACTGCCCTCTTCGCGACCCCATATGTCTGCACGATCCTCCGGGGCTGACTACACCTCCGTTAAGCCTCCAACTAGGGCAAGCTATAACCCTGGTGAGTTCCCGAAGACTCTATGAAGTGGTGATGCCCCTGGTAAGCTCCCTAAAAGGCCCGACTATACCTCCGGCAGCCACTCATAAATAATCTAGACACCAAAATCGTGGGGCCTAAGGGTTCCCACCCATATGTTGGATCCATACCAGGAATCCCAACGTCACGATAAGGTCATCTTGCCTCCATATGAAAGGAAGAAGATAGAGTTGACTTCTTTGTCCCATTCCAAATCTCATGGTTAACGCGTATTATACGACGCTAGAATCACTAATGTCATGGGTTGTTAAACCTATGTGACTTACTCAATTGGAATCCCTAAGTTCCATTGTTGATCTTTATCATCACTTAGGATGATACTACATCTTATTTATTAGAGAAGATATCGTATTCTGTTTCCAAATTATAGATGATAAAACACAATTTGCAATATCTTTGATAAAGACTCTTCAAAGGACATGAGCAAGTTATGAACTTGCCTTGTGACTTCAAGGTAGTGAAGTTGGATGCTTCCACCTGACCTTGAGCTCTGGTTTCTACAAAAAACCATTATTGCCCGATAAGGACAATATTTAAAGAAGCAATATGCCATGCATAGTAATATCATGCAATGATTTATTATTTGCTTCCTTGCATGTCTTACCCTTTTAGTAAAAGCTTACTATTTTATTTAATCAATAAAAGACAATATCATTCTATGAATCTTTTTTCTTTAAATATGTTATGAAATTCCTTTAAGGAAATAGGATTTATTTTTATCACACCAAATTCACTTTGCAAAAATACAAATTAGTATTTTTCTACAATAGTATGTTCATTTAGGATCTTAAAAGTGATTTTTATTCAATTTTAGGTGTTTACCATATTTTTGTAAAAATTCAAAAGTAATTAGCATCCTATTATTATTAACCCTAAATTTTAATTGCCAAAAATTCTATTGATTATTTTAATTCAATAGAAAATATTTTTGTGAATTTATAGATATATTATTTGTATTTTTAAGATTTTTATTTATTTATCTAGAGTTATTTTTATCTCAGGGGTATATTTGTAATTATCCTTTTTTAAATAACCCTATTAAGATACGGGCCTAGCCCATTGGGCTGGCCTGACCCAACTTAACCTGGCCCACCTGGCCTGGTTACACTCACCACAGTGGTACTGGGTTGCCCACAGGCCCAGTATCCCCCTCGCACGCACACTCATCTCCCCACTCTCACTCTCTCGCGCACACAACCATCTCCTTCGTCTGCCGACGTCGCCGCGTACGATTCCGGCCGAATCCGGCCGTTGTTGCCGCCACCACGGTGCAGGGTGACTCAATCGATGATGCTGCGTCATCTTATCAAAGCAGATCCACGGTTGGTGCCGGCCATCCTCTGCTTCCTCTTCGGTTCTTTTTGCGAGGACCTTGAGTAAGATTGGCTACTCCTCTTCTATGTTCCACTCTTCCTTGCTCGATAACCTCTGTGTGCCTCTAGTGGTAACTTCCTAATTGATTTCATGGTTCGTTTAGGGTTCATCCCTCTGGTCTGAGCATGAAGACTCTATTAGGACTAATTGTAGTGGTTATACTGTCTTGGATGTTTACCCCCTTATGCTAGTGATATGGATTTCACTGTGGTTTCATGATCCTAGTACTGACAATGGTTCTGTCAGTAATGTTCAGTTGATCTTTATACACTGGTTTGCATTGATATTTTAAATTGGAGTGAGAATGATACTCCTATGCTTCCCTGATTATATAAATGCAACCATGAGTATGATTCCTGGATATTTATTCTAGGAAAGTGATTAGTTATCTTTCTGTCAGTTAACTGATCAAATACTAGTAAAGCATTGGCTTGGTTTTAGATGTGACATTTGTGACACCTTCTTTAGAATGGTACACAATATTCATATTTCTATTGCCTAAATTCTACCTGTCTCCAAGTTTGGCTGGTTAAATGACTGAAAAGCTTCTGTTGGCTTTATTATCCTAATCTGCTATAGTCTATTAGCCTATGATACTAGTTTGAGGCATGACTAGGAAATACTAAGTTGTTTCTAGCTGTCTCTCAAAGATATGCTCTGATGCATGTATCAGCTAATGATTCTTGAATCCTTTTAAGAAGATGATTGATCTCCTCACTGTCAAATATTGATCCTTAATATCCTGAGATTACAGAGGTGCTACTCCATAGGAGATGTGCCCTGAATCTAGGTCTAAGACTGTTGTTTATTTATAAATGTGGAGATTTGAGTATATATCCAAGATCTATGATGCAAAGGCTGAGATCTTGGATTTGTTTGTAAGGATTTGTCATTGGCTTTCATTTAAATGCTTCTGGGATGAATCTACACCCCACTTGAGTGTTTTTCTGAGAAGATTAGGTAAAAATTCATATGCTCATATGACTCTATGATGATCTGATCATGTGGTGATGTTATTTGGACTCACCAGATTGCTTGTTGATTGATGATGTGGTGATGTAGCTTGCTGCTGGATCTAGCTCTACACCACCTGGTGCCGCTCCTGTAAATTGATGCTTGACCTCTCTTTCCACCTGCTCCACCCCCTCCTTATGTTACCATCAGGTAGAGATCTGATGATTGATTTGGGTAATTTGGTGGAGAAATGGGCTATGGTTTCAGCAAGTTCTATAACTGTGAGCGTATGCCTGAGAAGAAGAACTAAGCTCCTGTATTTCCCCTTCGGCTGGTGCTCTGTGTGGTACCTTGTACTGCTACTCGTAGCTTGACAGCACACCCCATGCAGTTAGTCGACTAAGCTGTGTGTGTATGTGTGTGTGCTGTGCATGTGGATCAGCTCAAGTAACTTGGTTGTTACTATTACCTGTTGCTGATTGTTAGCCTGGTGAAACCTATTTTTTTATCCACTTGACTTTTACTGAATCTTTGCTATTAACTGAGAAGAACAGATACTTCACTGTTGGTGAAACTTACCCTTCTGTGTACTCAATGATGTACCATGAATGGTGCACTTTTCTGTTCAACACTGAGAGTAAAATTACCTTACTTATCCCTAATTTTCCTTTCTAGTTGTTTTTTCTTATTTGTAGGAACAAGATCTGGACTCACAAGATTAGTGTAGGAGTAGATAAATAGTATAGGTTCTACTTGTAACCTTCTTTATAATTCTTTTGTAAAGGATCGTGGAACGATGTTATTACAAGTTTAATAAAGCTAAATTTCTGTTCTTTGTAATCTTATACTTTTGATGTATTTGTCATCATTTGTGACCTCATTATAAGAATAGAGAAATAAGCATTATTTCTTATTTAATTCTTTTTCCTTGTCATTAAATCTTATCGTTGATTACTATTTCTTTCTTAAAATCAAACAATATTAATAAAGTTTTCTTTTGGACAACCCTTCAATATTAGTAACTTATAATATTTAAATAATTTCAAATTTATTTGAAATTTCAAATTTAAATTCCAAGTAATTCCCCCAATTTCTTAATACTGCCTAAAGATCATGTCAAAATTCATAGCAATCACTAACAAGAGCTATACCTACCTCTAGGTAGTGAAAGAAACTCTGATCCCTTTAGTGTTTTGTTTGGCGAAAAATTTACCCTGATTTTACAGATGCATGCACAAACTTATATTCCTATTTCTACCCTTCGTTGGATCCTAATGCTGGGATGTTACAGACTTCTCCCCTTAGATTAAACTTCGTCCCGAAGTTTACAGATGGGTACCTGAATAATTCCGGATATGCTTCCCTCAAGTCATCTTCTTTCTCCCAGGTAGCTTCTCGTTTTGGGTGATGTTCCCACTGTACCTTGCAATACTTGATTGCCCTGTTTCTCAACCTTTTCCAGTTTTCTTCCAAAATCTTACAGGGTTTTTCTACATAAGTCAAATATGCTTGTAACTCAATCTCTTGATGAGTGATGGCATCATCTGGGACTTTAAGACATTTCCGAAGTTGTGAAACATGGAACACATTGTGAACCTGAGCTAACCTCCTTGGTAACTCTAAAGCATGAGCTATTGTGCTATTCTGACTTAATATATTGAATGGCCCAATGTACCTTGGACTTAATTTTCCTTTGACTCCGAACCGCTTTACTCCCTTCATCGGACTTATTTTGAGATATACCATATCTCCTATTTCTGGATGCCATGATCTACGACTTTGATCAGCATAACTCTTTTGTCGGCTCTGAGCTATCTTCAACTGATCTCTAATGATATCAATGATATCTTGCCTTTCCTTGATATAATCTGGTGCAAATTCTTTGCTACTACCAGGTTCATACTAGCATATTGGTGATCTACACCTTCTTCCATATAATACCTGATAAGGTGCTGCCTTCAGGCTACTCTGATAGCTATTGTTATAAGAAAATTCTGCCAATGATAAATGATCTTCCCACGAACCTCCAAAATCTAATGCACAAGCTCTAAGCATGTCTTCTAAGATTTGATTGGTCCTCTCTGTCTAGCCTCCAGTTTCTGGATGATAAGCTATGCTAAAATCCAACTTTGAACCCAGTGCTGCATGTAATTGTTTCCAAAATGATGATGTAAACATAGATCCTCTATTGGACACAATTTTCTTGGGTACCCCATGTTTACTCACAATCTCTTTAACATAAATTTCCACTAATTTCTCAGCATTGTCCTTTTGATTCACTGGAATAAAATGAGCACTTTTTGTGAGTCTATCGACAATCACCCATATCATATCCTTCCGTTTCGGGGTCATGGGTATCCCTGTGATAAAATCCATACCAATTTCTTCCCACTTCCATTCTAGAATTTCCAAAGGTTGTAATGGTCCTGCTAGACTTTGATGTTCTGCTTTAACCCTTTGGCAAGTATGGCATTCCGATACATATTTTGCAATATGCCTCTTCATATTATTCCACCAGAACAACTCTTTTAAATCCATGTACATCTTTGTACTACCCGGATGTATGGAATATGGTGTTTCATGAGCCTCCCAAAGTATCACTTCTCGAATCTCTGTCACATCTGGTACACAAAGTCGGTTTTGAAACCATAAGGATCCATAATCTCCTAAGTGAAAAACTGAGGGTTGACCTTGAGAGATTCTTCGAACTTCTCTAGTAATGAAGGGATCTTCACCTTGATGTCTATAAATTTCATGTTGAAGATCACTACTCTGTTCTTCGATTACTCGTATAGTAGCTAATCCTCCAAGAATTGTTGTACTTATAAATTGTATTTCCATCCTTTCCAAATCCATCTATAGTTCTTTCGGCAGTTCTCTATTCAAAGGTTGTATATCTGTGCTTTTCCGACTGAGAGCATCTGCCACAACATTTGCTTTTCTAGGGGTATAATTGATTGCTAGATCATAATATTTAATCAACTCCAGCCAACGCTTCTGCCTCCTATTCAATTCCTTTTGAGTGAAGAAATATTTGAGACTTTTGTGGTCGGTATATAACTCACATCTTGCCCCATAGAGAAAATGTCTCCATCCTTTTAAAGCAAACACTACTGCTGCTAATTCTAAATCATGTGTTGGATAGTTCACTTCATGTGGTTTCAATTTCCTAGATCCATAAGCAATTACCTTACGATCTTGCATAAGCACACAACCTAATCCTTCCTTGGATGCATCACAATATACTATATAATCTTTTCCTGGTTTTGGAATTGCTAGGATTGGTGTGGTAGTTAATCTGGTTTTCAACTCCTGAAAACTTGCCTTGCACTTCTCATCCCATATGAAAGGTGTATTCTTTCTTAATAATTTGGTCATTGGTCCAGCTATCTTGGAAAAACCTTCTATGAATCTTCGATAATAACCATCCATACCTAAAAAACCTTGGATTTGCTTCACATTAATTGGTGCCTTCCAATCTAGTACTGATTGAACTTTGGACGGATTTATAGCAATTCCTTACTGATCACATGACCAAGAAACTCTACTTTGTCCAACCAAAATTCACATTTACTGAACTTAGCATAAAGCTTATGTTCTCTTAAGATTTGTAATGCTACTCTCAAATGTTCTGCATGCTCTTCTGTATCTTTGGAGTATATCAGAATATCATCGATGAATACTATGAAAAACTTGTCCAAATACGGCATGAAGATTTTGTTCATCAAATTCATGAATATTGCTGGTGCATTAGTCAGACCAAAAGGAACGAATAAATACTCATGATGTCCATACCTTGACACAAATGCTGTTTTAGGAACATCTTCAGGTTTAATTTTTATCTGATGGTATCCTGATCTTAGATCAATTTTGGAGAATACTCCTGCTCCCTTGACTTGGTCAAATAAATCTTGTATTCTTGGTAATGGATACTTGTTCTTGATAGTGACATTGTTGAGATTTCTTTAATCCCCACACATTCTCCGTCCACCATCTCGTTTATCCACAAAGATCACCGGAGTTCCCCACGGAGATACACTTTCCTGTATGAATCCTTTCCGGGCTAATTCATCAATTTGCTCTTGAAGCTCTTTTAATTCCTTGGGCCCCATCTTATATGGTGCTTGAGAAATTGGTGATGTACCAGGTATCAGGTCAATAGTGAATTCTATCTCCTGATCCGGTGGCATTCCTAGTAATTCAGCAGGAAAAACATCTTGAAACTCCTTCACCAATGGAATATCTTCTAATTTGGCCTCCTTCATTGAGTTCAACCGCAAATCTACCATGATATGACTATGTTTATCTACCTGATAAACTATCCTTCCTCCACTTGGAGATCTGATTGAAACGGTTTTCTCTTCACAATTGATCTGAGCTCCATAGTCTGTCATCCAATCCATTCCCAGCACTACTGCTATTCCTTTTAACGGGATCACATAAAGATCCGCATAATAGGTTTGACCACAGATTGAGATGACTTGGTTTAGTTTAATATGTCTAACTACCACAATCCCTCCGGTGGTAACTATGGTCATAGGTTTTTCTAACGGTGCCCTTCTAATCCCGAATTTATCACAAAACTCTTCAGATATGAAACAAGTAGTTGTACTAGTATCAAATAAAACTTTTCCGAGATTTGTGAGAATATTGAGCGTACCTATTGATACATTGCAAATGTATCTATAATTTTTGATGTTCCATGCTTGGTTTTATCCACTTTCTTGTGTTTTGTTCCAACTTTGGAGTACTTTTCATATGATTTCTTGGACTAACCTATTAACAAGAGCCACAGTGTCAGCTGCTTGTTTTCTGCTGTTTTTGGTTCCAGGAAAGTCAGAAAATGAATATTCTCGGAATAGGATGGGACAAAAGCCAAAGTGCCTATTTTTCTAGAAGTCATCAAGTGCCAGAATACGAGACGGAGAGGGGCCAGAGGGCGGCCACACCACCTGGCCGCACGGCCAGGCCTGGCCCATGCCAGGGGGTGGTGTGGCCAGCCCAAGCACCCCCTCGGCCTCCCCTTCCGACTATAAGATGCCCTCGGGACGTAAATCCTAAGTACCCGATCAAAAATCCAGGAAAGAGTCTGTAGCCGCCGTCATCTCCATCCCTAGATCAGGAGGGATCTGAAGCTCTTCCCGGCACCCTGCCGGAGAGGGGATTTCACCCTGGAGGCCTTCTTCATCACCATGCAAGCCTCTAGTGTGATGCGTGAGTAGTTCATCCTTGGACTACGGATCCATGTAGTAGCTAGATGGCTAGTTCTCCTCCTTTGTGCTTTCATGTCTAGATCTTGTGAGCTCCGTTCATGATCAAGATCATCTATTTATAATTCTGCATGTTGTGTTTGTGGGGATCCGATGGATATTGAGATGCTATTTCAGATTGATTATTGATTCTATCATGTCTTTGTTATTTGTCATCTTGCATGCTTTTCGTTGTTAGTAGATATCTTGGCCAAGTAGATGCTAGCAACTCCAAGAGTTAGTATTTATGCTCGATAGTGGGTTCATGCCTCTGGTAATCTGGGGAAGTGACAGAAATCTCTAAGGTACTAGATGTGTTGTTGCTACTAGGGAGAAAACAAAAATCCTTTGTTCATAGAACAATCGTATTGTTTACTTTATACGCAGTTCATAAAGCAATAATATGTTGCTTGCAACTTAATACTGGAGGGGGTTCGGATGATAACCTGAAGGTGGATTATTAGTCATAGATGCAGTTGGATGGCGGTCTATGTATAATGTTGTAATGCCCAATCAAGTCTCAAAGGAGTCAAGATGATTAGTATATGCATGTATTGCTTTCTCGGTGTTTGTCAATTGCCCCGATGTAATTTGTTCACCCAACATGTTTTCTATCTAAGGAGAGCCACCTCTAGTGAACTATGGATCCTGGTCCTCTTTCTTTACATACAATCTATAAACTGTTTACTACTTTGTGTTTACTTTCTGCAAACTTTTACTTCTTTCCATTCGATACGTTTAATCCTTTGTTTTCCGCAAAACATGGTGAGATTGACAACCTCATCGCAAGTTGGGGACAAAGTTATGTGGTTGTGTTGTGCAGGTCTCCACGTTGCTACTAGCACCAGTAGTGCGCCTTGCCAAGGCTCAGCTAGTAACACCTTTGGGGTGTTTCCTTGCTCCTACTGGTTCGATTAAACCTTGGTTTCATAACTGAGGGAAACTTCCTGCTGTGCTCATCATACCTTCCTCTTGGGGTTCCCAATGAGCTCTACATCAACACCGCCATCAAGCATTTTTCGGGCGCCTTGCATTGAGCCATCAAGCGATTTTCTGGCGCCGTTGCCGGGGAACGAAGAAGAAGAAACTCCCACGTCAACTACACGCCAGCAAAGATTTTCTGGCGCCGTTGCCAGAGAGTCAAGGACATCTTCACAAGGGGAGTCCCTCATAACCAATCTCTTTAATTTGTTGTTTTTGTTTTGCTTAGTTCTCTTTTTGCTTTGTTTGCTTGTTTTGTTATCAAAAAACAAAAAAAAATTAGTTTTACAAGTTTGCTTTCTTATTTGAAAACCCAAAAAAATGACTACTCTTGAAAACACTAAGTTGTGTGACTTCACTAGCACCAACAACAATGATTTTATGAGCACACCTGTTGCTCCACCTGTGGCTGAAAATACTTTCTTTGAGATAAAACCTGCTGTGCTCAATCTTGTTATGAGAGAACAATTTTCTGGTATTGGTAATGAAGATGCTGCTTCCCATCTAAATAACTTTTTTGAACTTTGTGAGATGCAAAAGCATAGGGATATAAATGGTGATATTATTAAGCTGAAATTGTTTCCTTTCTCTTTGAGAGGAAAAGCTAAAGAATGGTTGAATTTCTTAACTAGGAATAGTATTAATTCTTGGACTAAATTCAAAGATGCTTTTATTGGAAAATACTATCCTCCTGCTAAGATTATATCCATGAGAAGTGAAATAGTGAAGTTTAAACAACCTTATAATGAGCATGTTGCTCAAGCTTGGGAAAGAATGAAATCTTTGGTAAACAATTGTCCCACTCATGGACTGACTGCTTGGATGATCATCCAAACTTTTTATGCAGGATTGAACTATTCTTCAAGGAACCTATTGGATTATGCTGCTGGAGGTACCTTTATGACCATCACTTTGGGTACTGCAACAAAACTTTTGGACAATATGATGGTTAATTATTCTGAATGGCATACTAAGAGAGCTCCACAAGGTAAGAAGGTAAATTATGTTGAGGAAACCTCCTCCTTGAGTGATAAAATTGATATTATTATGTCTATGCTTGTTAATGGGAAAGCCCATATTGATCCAAATAATGTTCCTTTAGCCTCTTTGGTTGCTCAAGAAGAGCAAGTTGATGTGAACTTCATAAGAAATAACAATTTTGGCAACAATGCTTATGGTAATAATTCTTATAGGAACAATTTTGATAACAATAATATAAGCCATATCCTCCCAACAATGGTAATGCTTATGGAAATTCTTACAACAATAATAAGAGTGCTCCCTCTAAACTTGAAGTTATGCTTAAAGAGTTTATTAGTAAACAAACTGCTTTCAATAAAACTATTGAGGAAAAACTCTCTAATGCTGAAAGACATATAGCATCTTTGGCTGAAACTCAATCTTCTTTGAATAAAATGGCTGCTAAACCTGAAACTAATGATAATCCCTTTGCAGCTACTAATGCCATACAAGTAAGAATTGATGAAAATGTTAGACTATTAGCTGAATTACATGCTAAGTGGGAAAGAGAAGATGAAATTGCTAGAAACATTAGTGTTTCTACTATTACGACCACTAGTGTTGAGGCTAGTAATAGTTCTACTACTTTAGATGAGAAATTTGATTTTGATCTTGATGGTTGCAACATCTCTGAAGTTATTAAGTTCCTACAAAAGCTTGCTAAAAGTCCTAATGCTAGTGCTATGAACATGGCCTTTACAAAATACATTACTGATGCTCTCATAAAGATTAAAGAAGAAAAGATGAAACATAAAGCTTCTATTCCTATAAAACAAGAGGATGGTTGGGAACCCATCATTAATATGAAAGTGAATGACTTTGATTTCAAAGCTTTATGTGATCTTGATAGTAGTGTTTCTATTATGCCTAGAAGGATTTATGATATGCTTGATTTGCCTCCTCTTGAAGATTGTTATTTGAATGTCCCACTTGATGATAATGCTAAAAAGAAACTCATGGGGAGTATTAATGATGTTCTTATTATGGTTAACAATTTTTATGTCCCCGTTGATTTCTATGTTTTGGATGTTGAATACAATGCTTCTTGTCCTATTACTTTGGGAAGACCTTTTCTTAGAACTGTTGGTGCCATCATTGATATGAAAGAAGGCACCATTAAATATCAACTCCCACTAAAGAAAGGTATAGAACACTTCCCTAAAAAGAGAGAAAAGATTTCTTTTGCTTCTCCTATGGAAACAAAATTTGGTCATAATGCTTCTTCATTTGAGAACACTTGATTCTTTCTTTGCTTCTTATGCCTAACTTAAAGGCGTTAAAGAAAAGTACTTATTGGGAGATAACCCAAAAGTTTTAGATGAGTCTTGGAAGTTATTACTTCAGTAATAACCGCTCTTTATCCTTTTTATTTGCCTTTTGTGCCAAGAGTAACCTCTAACGAGAGAGAAGTAATGATTGGGAAAGTTGCTGTCCCGAAACAGATTTTTGTGCTTCACGGTAAACATTCGTGAGAGAGCTCTGTATGTCGTATTGAGCTGTAAGTTTTTGTGCTTCTGACCCAGGTTGTTATCTAACTTTTGTTAGTTCAACACATTTTGATTTGAGCAACAGAAGGTCTTCGAAAAAATTCGTTTTTACCTGCTGGTCTGTTTTGACAGATTTCTGCCATTTTCTGCATTTGCTTCTTGTTGGTTCCTTTTTGAGTTCTTTTGGGGAATCGAGCTTTTTGAGGTAAGTGCTACAGTAGATAGTGTTCTAATGGTAGTTTATTTGGTGTTAGAGATGAACCTGAAGACTTATTTATCTTGAGTGCACTAATGTTGCTAATAAAGATTGTGTGAAGTTTTGTATGAAGGAAAAATTTCAGGTGTATGGAAGGAATGAGTAATAAGATGAAGGATGGACTAAAGCTCAAGCTTGGGGATGCCACGCGTGTCACCCCAAGAAATATCCAAGAAGTACAAGAGTCAAAGCTTGGGGATGCCCAAGGCATCCCCCTCTTCATCAATAAAAATCCTAGGTTTCTTCCAAACGCTTCATTTTTATTGTTTCATGCACAATTGTGTTGTTCTTGGAGCGTCTTCTTTTCGTTTTCGTTTTCGTTTTTCGTTTGCTTTTGTTTGCTTAGTTTTCTGAATAAAGTGGTTGGACCCCCTCTTTCATACATTGGTTTGCAAATAGTTTGGTTTGGTTTGGAAAAGAGTAGGAAAGTTCATGCTTATGTGGTAAAAAGAGCTTGTTTTTGACTGTGGCCTACGCTTTGTCATGCCATGTTTGGTATTGTTTTGGCCTTATGCTTAGTATTCTTTGTTGTATCATGACTTGTTATAAAAAATTGAGATTGCGTAATGTGCCTTGGATGAATCATACGTTGTTTTAGCATATTAAAGCATAGTATAGTGGTATTCTCCTTTGATGCTTTATTTGGGTTGAGTTGGCACATGCTCACACCATGTTATGACTATCTCAAGTCACCATATCCTTTATGATCCTTTAGTTTTTCAACTTGTAGTATCACTTTATTATTTGATCAATGATGTTTTGTCGCTCTGCATGATTATGGCCTTTATTGCTCTCTTAGTTTGTCGCTCCCAGTCTTTTGCTAGCCTCCACAACCAAGTATGAGTTCCACTCATGCATCCAACTCCCTAAAACAAGTTATTCCAAAGAGTCCACCATAACTACCTACTAGCTTATGCTATTCCAAGTATATTCATGCTTTTGTTTACCTTCCAAATTAAACTTGTTATGATAAAACTAGTGATTAAAGCTCTCACGAACTTGATGGCACACTTTACTTTTCTTGCCCTTAATAAACTTGAACCATTGTGTCGTCTATGTTGTATATGCTTGCACTTATTTGTCGGGAATTAGCAAAACCATGCTTTCATGGGGAACGCTTTTAACATTGCACTTGGTACTTGTACCTAGTTGATATCATGCTCTTTTGTATATAGATGTCGTCGGTGTGAAATGAAAGGAGAGATTGTAAGTCCATGGAGTTATGTATATGTGTTAGAGAAATGCCTGGGCCGCTGGTCTAATCCATGCTGACATGGTGGAAACCTGCAGCGTAACCATAATGAGCTGTCTATGAAGCATTCTTCTTATAAAAAAAGAGTCCTATATTGAAAAAAAAAGAGAAAAAAAAGAGATACTATGAAAAGAGGAAAGAGAGAAAAAGCACCATATTCCCATGGTAAATAAGAATAATGCTGAGATGCTCGTTGTCTGGTTGCCTTGTCATTTTGATATGGGGATTCTTCCGTATCATCGGGCAAGGGGTACCCCGTTGGCGGTTCTCAATGATACACATGTACTTACGATGACAAGAACTTACCGGTGACTAAACTTGAGTAGCATGAGGAGCGGCCCTCGTATACAAGGGACATGAGATTTCTAACTTATACTTCGTCAAGCATGTACACAATAGTTTGTTCACTTTAACCTTAATCACTTCAAGATGCTTATGATAGGGGCAATGAGAGCTAAAAGCTATAAGTACCATAATTTTTGGAAGCTCTTTATGAGACTTGAATCCCTACTTCCTTTTATAAAAAAGGCCTTTCTTCCACCATTATATTGAGTCTCCACCTTCTACCTTTATGCACCTACTTTGAGAGCATAGTGGCCATTCTTAGTTCTATGTGCATTGTCCCAAGACTTGTTGATTGATACATAGCTTTGATATTGCTTGTTTTAAACTATTTGTATCTAGTCACTCTTATGAACTTTGAAGGTGTCCTATGCATTTATATTTGCTACTCTATTAAGGGACAAGCTGAATACTATTATGCTATGTTTTCTTTATGTGAAACAAACAAACGTCTTGCAAAGCATTGTTATTCATGAATCTTGTGTTTGTGCCTTTTCATATTGCATCATAGTTTCTTTGTCTTATTGCTAGAACCTTGTCTTTCATGCTATGATTGAAGTACTATGATCCTAGCTTCGAATGTTTTATAAATACTTTGATCAAGTTTATGATGGTGCATGTCACCTCAAAAATTATTCTTTCTTTTTATCACTTACCTACTCGAGGACGAGCAGGAGTTAAGCTTGGGGATGTTGATACATTGCAAATGTATCTATAATTTTTGATGTTCCATGCTTGGTTTTATCCACTTTCTTGTGTTTTGTTCCAACTTTGGAGTACTTTTCATATGATTTCTTGGACTAACCTATTAACAAGAGCCACAGTGCCAGCTGCCTGTTTTCTGCTGTTTTTGGTTCCAGGAAAGTCAGAAAATGAATATTCTCGGAATTGGACGGGACAAAAGCCAAAGTGCCTATTTTTCCGGCAGTCATCAAGTGCCAGAATACGAGACGAAGAGGGGCCAGAGAGCGGCCACACTACCTGGCCGCGCGGCTAGGCCTGGCCCGTGCCAGGGGGTGGTGTGGCCAGCCCAGGCACCCCCTCGGCCTCCCCTTCCGAATATAAGATGCCCTCGGGACGTAAACCCTAAGTACTCAATCAAAAATCCACGAAAGAGTCTGTAGCCGCCGTCATCTCCATCCCTAGATCGGGAGAGATCTGAAGCTCTTCCCGGCACCCTGCCGGAGAGGGGATTTCACCCTGGAGGCCTTCTTCATCACCATGCAAGCCTCCGGTGTGATGCGTGAGTAGTTCATCCTTGGACTACGGATCCATGTAGTAGCTAGATGGTTGTTTCTCCTCCTTTGTGCTTTCATGTCTAGATCTTGTGAGCTCCGTTCATGATCAAGATCATCTATTTGTAATTCTGCATGTTGTGTTTGCGGGGATCCAATGGATATTGAGATGCTATTTCAGATTGATTATTGATTCTATCATGTCTTTGTTATTTGTGATCTTGCATGCTTTCCGTTGTTAGTAGCTATCTTGGCCAAGTAGATGCTAGCAACTCCAAGAGTTAGTATTTATGATCGATAGTGGGTTCATGCCTCTGGTAATCTAGGGAAGTGACAGAAATCTCGAAGGTACTAGATTTGCTGTTGCTACTAGGGAGAAAACAACAATCCTTTGTTCATAGAACAATCGTATTGTTTACTTTACACGCAGTTCATAAAGCAATAATATGTTGCTTGCAACTTAATACTGGAGGGGGTTCGGATGATAACCTGAAGGTGGATTATTAGTCATAGATGCAGTTGGATGGCGGTCTATGTATAATGTTGTAATGCCCAATCAAGTCTCAAAGGAGTCAAGATGATTAGTATATGCATGTATTGCTTTCTCGGTGTTTGTCAATTGCCCCGCTGTAATTTGTTCACCCAGCATGTTATCTATCTAAGGAGAGCCACCTCTAGTGAACTATGGATCCCGGTCCTCTTTCTTTACATACAATCTATAAACTGTTTACTGCTTTGTGTTTACTTTCTGCAAACTTTTATTTCTTTCCATTCGATACGTTTAATCTTTTGTTTTCTGCAAAACACGGTGAGATTCCTCATCGCAAGTTGGGGACAAAGTTATGTGGTTGTGTTGTGCAGGACTCCACGTTGCTACTAGCACCGGTAGTGCGCGCTGCCAAAGCTCAGCTAGTAACACCTTTGGGGTGTTTCCTTGCTCCTACTGGTTCGATTAAACCTTGGTTTCATAACTGAGGGAAACTTGCTGATGTGCTCATCATACCTTCCTCTTGGGGTTCCCAAGAAGCTCTACATCAACACCGCCATCAAGCATTTTCCTGGGCGCCGTGCATTGAGCCATCACCTATCACCGCCTGATTTGAGTTATCCACCTCCTCCAGGGTTGCACAATTCAGATTTCCCGTAGGTCTACCCCTCTTGCCATTGTTATTTTTGGCATAGCTTCCACCTCTGTTAGACTGTCCACCTCCTCCTCCACTGGCTTGTCCTCCATCCTTTGTGGGACAACCACCGGGTAGTTTGTTTGGGCAATCAGGCTTAATATGACCCTTTAATCCACATCCATAACAAATTATCACTTGGTTCTGGCAATCCTTGCCGATATGTCTCAGAAGTTTGCAATTATGACATATGACATTGCTTCTAGGATTGAATTGTCCTCCAGTGTTATTGCTACTCCTGTTGTTGTTGTAGGGTCTGTTTCTAGGTTGAAACTCCAGATTAGTTTTTGGTTTACTTGCCTGAAACCTCTTCGTTTCCTTCTTTGCTCTCTTCCTACGGTCCTCTTGGACATTTTTGTAATCGTCTTCAAAGGTGATAGTTGCATCAAGAAACTATTGAAAAGTTTGAGTGTTGGCAAGCCTCAACTGCATCTTCACAAATGGATTTAGTCCACGCATGAACCTCTTCTTCCTACTCGCCTCCGTGGTAACTTCTTCAGCAACATAACGAGATAAATCACTAAACTCCCGAATATACTTCATGACACTGGAGTATCCCTGTTGCAGTTCTTCAAACTCCCTACGCTTCAACTCTATGATACTCCCGGAACATGATATTCACGGAACCTTTGTTTAAACTCCTCCAAATTGTACTCTCTTCCTAGAGGTTGCATTGCTAGATGACTCTCCCACCATGACGCTGCAGGTCCGGTCAATAAGTGCATTGCATACCTCAACTTCTCTTCCTCATTGCATCCTACAGTTCTCAACTTTCTTTCGGTATCTGTTAACCAGTCCTCTGCATCCGTTGGTTCAGGAGCGGATGCGAAAGGTAAATGCCTGGTATCCTAGAAATCTGAAAGACTAACACCACGTCCTTGAGGTGCCCTTGGTTGTCCCACACGGTCTACTAACCCCTCCATGAATTTATTTTGGGACTCTTGCATCATTTGCATGTACTGCATAAAGTTTTGCTCCATCAATGGCCTCATTGGTGGTGGTGGTGGTAAATTCGCTTGCATTCCGGCATCCTCATCCGCCTTTTCTTTGGCTTCGCGCTCCACGCGCTACTGCTCAGTCTCCATTTCTACACCCGTTTCCATACCCCCTAGTCTTGTAACATAAGCGAATACTGATAATTACATCATGCATATGTGTTCTGAGCTCAACTTCATGCACAGAACTAGTCACACAATGGAAAACAAGATCCAAATAAAAACCAAATATGCATTATACACATATTCTACATTACAAGCAATATAATTTATACAACGTGATTACAAGCCCTTACTCATTAAACATTACAATCTCATGTGGTACTATCTCACTTATTTATTTACATCAAGTCCTCCAACTCCAACTCTCTTCTCCTGCGGAAATGCTCCTAATCAAAGTCACACTCCCCAGAAGTTGCGTCGTTCATTGTACATACCCGGAATACAACCGTGTTGTCATGAAGTACGATGCACCGACTGTGAAATGACTTGCCTTTTCGACGGACGATATTCAGTATCAGAAGTCTCCGGACTTGACACATCATTCAGCTGAAGTGTATCCATACCTTCCAACTCATCTAAAGTATCTACCGAATCATCCTCATCACTTTCTTCTTCATCCATCTCCTGCATCCCGATTCTGGAGGAATCAACAGAATATTCCCCTTCTGGTGCCCCCCAAGTACTCTGCTGGGTACGATAGTCCTCAGCTATGACTGGATAATGCACATTATCTGGAGTAGGATAATCCTCGAACACCCTTTCTTCAGGATCTTCCTCCTCAGGCTCTACATCTTCCACGTGGACATCTCTTCCATCAACAGAATAAGATCTTACGCCCATGCGACTAGTCTGTCCAATATCTCCAACTGAATCTTCCACAGGAATAGGATTCCTGGCAGATCCATCCATTGATCCGTACCTCCAGCCTTCAGAATTCCCAATAGGTAATTCCAAGTGCTCAGTTCCCCAAGAAATCTGTGGTACTAGATGACTAGTTCCCTCATCAGGATATCTAATAGGTTCTGGTATCGATGAATAGGGATATGGTGTAAAAGATGCTAGATCTATAGGTATATCCTTGAAAACTGGGTTAACCCTATCCACTGCTTCATTTTCCAGCTTAGATGCTAACTTCTCCCTTCTTTACGGATTCGTTAAATCCTCTAGCATATCAACCTGATCTTCTATAATAACCTGATGTGTCTTATACAAAGACCCGACCATCAGTCGATACAAATCCATAAACTTAGAGGCTAGTTTTGGATGCTTCCTTACTAAAGTAAGATGATCTGGTTCCGGTTCTTCGTCTATAGAGTCATGAGGAATCACAGAATATGTGCTTCCAGCTAACTCTTCTGCTTTGTGTTCCCGAACATTGGCTATTGCCTCCACAATAGCAACATGATATGCTGCTAGGTGACTTCTACCTTCTCCCATAGGTAAATTGTGATATAACCCAAGCATCTTTGGTAGTTGGATGCTAACACGATATTTGGCTAACATTCGCCCATCATGGTAGGTAATGGTATTGACTGGGATATTAGTTGTGCAACCAAAAACCTTCAGAAGTTCTCGAAGTTGTTCAGTTAAAGCCCCCTGATAATCATCGAGAGTCTCTTCTTTCCTTACCAAAGTCTGTTTTGGAAACTTTGGTGTCATTTCCACTTTATAGATATAAATAGTATTAGTATCCATTAATTATAATGATGCATCATAATAAAGAATTATCGCACTAAAAAATATAACGAAGTATTCCCAATTGAATATTCATCATATAATCTAGAGAACTCTTTATCGTTGCTCCTTGACTCCTACGGTTATTTCCCTTTACTAGCTTTCCAACCTAAGGTCAAAGCAATTGCTCTTATACCAGCTACGGTGACCAAGCATACCACTGCATGTGTAGTACACTATAGTCGTTGATATGACACTCACAGAACACCGTTCCGTAAATATCACACCCCTCAGAGTGGTACAACAGAAACATTGCGGGTCCATATTACAAACATACACACTTTATTATTACAAACCAAGAGTTCTCACACTTCAAATATTATGAGAGTACAAACCAAACTTAAGTAGTTTCAGCGGAAGATAATAAAAACTAAACTCATACTTCGAATTGATCTCAACAACTTATTCTATATAGTTCCTGCTGCTCGGCTCAATTGGTTTACGAATAACTAAGGCAACTACTCAGACTCGTTGCCGTCCACTCCAAGTGTATCTCGTAGTCCACCCCTTCAACTCCTCTGGACAGGTCGAGTTCTTTGTAGCAGACGTCCTCTTGTCCATCGGCTACGTACATCGAAGTGACTTCTGGATTCTCAAAGTCTAAGCATGGGTTCAAAGGAAAGAGTGAGTAACAGCATTACCCAGCAAGTTCATTATATGCAATGTGGGAAGTTTGATGCTCTATCTACCACCTCGGACAATACTTCCTTGGTACTATGCATTTTTCGTAAACATTTCTTCAAAGATTGATTTTATTATCAAAAACTATGCCCATCAGCCTTCACAGGTTGACCAAAACTTCATGGAGTTCCTTTCCTGCCGTGTTCGTAGCTCCTTCCCGGAACAGGGAGTAACATGTCACAATTTCTTACACTCTACAAAGGTGCATTGCTTTACCCATGAGAGACCAACTCCTTGTTGCACAACCGGGCGTACTTTCCCGTCCACAATTCCATGATGTGGGGCCCTGTAGGTGATCCAAGCCAGTCACTGCCCTCTCTGTGACCCCATATGTCTGCATGATCCTCCGGGGCTGACTATACCTCCATTAAGCCTCCAACTAGGGCAAGATATAACCCTGGTGAGTTCCCGAAGAGTCTATGAAGTGGTGATGCCCCTGGTAAGCTCCCTAAAAGGCCCGACTATACCTCCAGCAACCACTCATAAATAATCTAGACACAAAAATCGTGGGGCCTAAGGGAGCCCACCCATATGTTGGATCCATACCAGGAATCCCAACGTCACGATAAGGTCATCTTGCCTCCATATGAAAGGAAGAAGATACAACTGACTTCTCTGTCCCATTCCAAATCTCATGGTTAACGCATATTATACGACGCTAGAATCACTGATGTCATGGGTTGTTAAACCTATGTGACTTACACAATTGGAATCCCTAAGTTCCATTGTTGATCTTTATCATCACTTAGGATGATACTGCATCTTATTTATTAGAGAAGATATCGTATTCTGTTTCCAAATCATAGATGATAAAACACAATTTGCAATATCTTTGATAAAGACTCTTCAAAGGACATGAGCAAGTTATGAACTTGCCTTGTGACTGCAAGGTAGTGAAGTTGGATGCTTCCACCTGACCTTGAGCTCCGGTTTCTACAAAAAACCATTATTGCCCGATAAGGACAATATTTAAAGAAGCAATATGCCATGCATAGTAATATCATGCAATGATTTATTATTTGCTTCCTTGCATGTCTTACCCTTTTAGTAAAAGCTTATTATTTTATTTAATCAATAAAAGACAATATCATTCTATGAATCTATTTTCTTCAAATATGTTATGAAATTCCTTTAAGGAAATAAGATTTATTTTTATCACACCAAATTCACTTTGCAAAAATACAAATTAGTATTTTTCTACAATAGTATGTTCCTTTAGGATCTTAAAAGTGAATTTTATTCAATTTTAGGTGTTTCCCATATTTTTGTAAAAATTCAAAAGTAATTAGCATCTTATTATTATTAACCCTAAATTTTAATTGCCAAAAATTCTATTGATTATTTTAATTCAATAGAAAATATTTTTGTGAATTTATAGATATATTATTTGTATTTTTAAGATTTTTATTTATTTATCTAGAGTTATTTTTATCTTAGGGGTATATTTGTAATTATCCTTTTTAAATAACCCTATTAAGATACGGGCCTGGCCCACTAGGCTGGCCCGGCCCAACTTAACCCGGCCCACCTGGCCTGGTTACACTCACCAGAGTGGTACTGGGCTGCCCACAGGCCCAGTACCCCCCTCGCACGCACACTCATCTCCCCTCTCTCACTCTCTCGCGCACACGGCCATCTCCTGCGTCTGCCGCCACCGCCGTGTACGATTCTGGCCGAATCCGGCCGCTGTTTCTGCCGCCACGGTGCACGGTGACTCAGTCGATGACGTTGCGTCATCTTGTCCAAGCAGATCCGCGGTTGGTGCTTTCTACTGGCCGTGCTGACCTCTACCCTAGGCTAGGGTTAGGGTTGGCCGCTCTGGAGCATCACGATGGTGCGCTGGTTCTTCATGGTGTTCGCCTCTCTTCTCCGGTGGATCTAACACACGGTTGGTGTGGGTTGCAGCGCCCCTTCGGGGTGCTCCCCGTGCCGTCGTTCCTACTTCGCCGTCGGCCATCCTCTGCTTCCTCTACGGTTCTTTTTGCGAGGCCCTTGAGTAAGATTGGCTACTCCTCTTCTGTGCTCCACTATGCCTTGCTCGATAACCTCTGTGTGCCTTTAGTGATAACTTCCTAATTGATTTCATGGTTCGTTTAGGGTTCATCCCTCTGGTCTGAGCATGATGACTCTATTAGGACTAATTGTAGTGGTTATATTGTCCTGAATGTTTACCCCCTTATGCTAGTGATATGTATTTCACTATGGTTTCATGATCCTAGTACTGACAATGGTTCTGTCAGTAATGTTTAGTTGATCTTTATACACTGGTTTGCGTTGATATTTTAAATTGGAGTGAGAATGATACTCCTATGCTTCCCTGATTATATAAATGCAACCATGAGTATGATTCCTGGATATTTATTCCAGGAAAGTGATTAGTTATCTTTCTGTAAGTTAACTGATCAAATATCAGTAAAGCATTGGCTTGGTTTTAGATGTGACATTTGTAACACCTTCTTTAGAATGGTAGACAATATTCATACTTCTATTGCCTAAATTCTACCTGTCTCCAACTTTGGCTGGTTAAATGACAGAAAAGCTTCTGCTGGCTTTATTATCCTAATCTGCTATAGTCTATTAGCCTATGATGCTGGTCTGAGACATGACTAGGAAATACTAAGTTGTTTCTAGCTGTCTCTCAAAGATATGCTCTGATGCATGTATCAGCTAATGATTCTTGAATCCTTTTCAGAAGATGATTGTTCTCCTCACTGTCAAATATTGATCCTTAAGATCCTGAGATTACAGAGGTGCTACTCCATAGGAGATGTGCCCTGAATCTAGGTCTAAGACTGCTGTTTATTTATAAATGTGGAGATTTGAGTATATATCCAAGATCTATGATGCAAAGGCTGAGATCTTGGATTTGTTTGTAAGAATTTGTCATTGGCTTTCATTTAAATGCTTCTGGGATGAATCTACACCCCACTTGGGTGTTTTTCTGAGAAGATTAGGTAAAAATTCATATGCTCATATGACTCTATGATGATCTGATCATGTGGTGATGTTATTTGGACTCACCAGATTGCTTGTTGATTGATGATGTGGTGATGTAGCTTGCTGCTGGATCTAGCTCTGCACCACCTGGTGCTGCTCCTGTAACTTGATGCTTGACCTCTATTTCCACCTGCTCCACCCCCTCCTTATGTTACCATCGGGTAGAGATCTGATGATTGATTTGGGTAATTTGGTGGAGAAATGGGCTATGGTTTCAGCAAGTTCTATAACTGTGAGCGTATGCCTGAGAAGAAGAACTAAGCTCCTGTATTTCCCCTTCGGCTGGTGCTCTGTGTGGTACCTTGTACTGCTACTCGTAGCTTGACAGCACACCCCATGCAGTTAGTCGACTAAGCTGTGTGTGTGTGTGATGTGCATGTGGATTAGCTCAAGTAACTTGGTTTTTACTATTACCTGTTGCTGATTGTCAGCCTCGTGAAACCTATTTTTTATCCACTTGACTTTTACTGAATCTTTGCTATTAACTGAGAAGAACAGATACTTCACTATTGGTGAAACTTACCCTTCTGTGTACTCAATGATGTACCATGAATAGTGCACTTCGCTATTCAACACTGAGAGTAAAATTACCTTACTTATCCCTAATTTTCCTTTCTAGTTGTTTTTCTTATTTGCAGGAACAAGATCTGGACTCACAAGATTAGCGTAGGAGTAGATAAATAGTATAGGTTCTACTTGTAACCTTATTTGTAATTATTTTGTAAAGGACCTTGTAACGATGTTATTACAAGTTTAATAAAGTTAAATTTCTGTTCTTTGTAATCTTATACTTTTGATGTATTTGTCATCATTTGTGACCTCATTATAAGAATAGAGAAATAAGCATTATTTTTTATTTAATTCTTTTTCCTTGTCATTAAATCTTATCGTTGATTACTATTTCTTTCTTAAAATCAAACAATATTAATAAAGTTTTCTTTTGGACAACCCTTCAATATTAGTAACTTCTAATATTTAAATAATTTCAAATTTAAATTCGAAGTAATTCCCCCAATTTCTTAATACTGCCTAAAGATCATGTCCAAATTCATAGCAATCACTAACAAGAGCTATACCTACCTCTAGGTAGTGAAAGAAACTCTGATCCCTTTAGTGTTTTGTTTGGCGAAAAATTTACCCTGATTTTACAGATGCATGCATGTACAAACTTATATTCCTATTTCTACCCTTCGTTGGATCCTAATGCTAGGATGTTACACCATGGTTGTAATTCTCATCGAAGATTTGAAGAAGATGGGTGTGATCGCTCAACGTTCCACGGTATTTTATGGTATCTATGATGGATTGTACATTTCAGATCATAATTCGAAACAAGATGTATTGTGGGTCTAGCTTACAAAAGGGTAGACATGCGGGGTTATGTACAAGGACAGTGGTGGGCATAGAGCATCTAGTAGGCCCCACATCACTGAATTGTGGACTTGAAGGTACACCCGGTTGTGCAACTAGGATGATCTCTTATGGGTACAGAAGCGCACCTCTACAGAGTGTAAGAATTGTGACATGTTACTACCCGTTTCCGTAAGGAGCTATGAACACAACAGGAAATGATCTCCATGAAGCTCTAGTAAACCTGTGAAGGGTGAGGGACACAGTTTCCGCAATAAAATAACCATTTTGAAGAAATGGTTATGAAAACTTCATCAAGCCTACGTCATATCGTCTATGGTTGTAGCTAGTGCATCAAACTTCTCACCTTGCATAAAATAAACTTGCTAGGTAATATTGTCACTCACCCTTTACTTTGATTCCCTGTTTAGACTCTGAAGATCTAGAGGAGGTTGCACTGTATGCTATCGAATGCCAGGAAGACATCTTCTACGAAGAACCTGATATCTCCAGAGGAGTCGAGGGCATGGATTACGAAATCTGCTGTGGGGCAGAGGCAATGAGTCTGAATAGTAATTATGATAGAACTTAGTATCAAGATTGAGTCGAGGAGCATAGAACTTTAATAAATAAGTTGTTGAGATCCCGACTTATTAATTAGTTTGGTTTTTGTCGTTCTTAAGTTGTAACAACTCTAAATAAGATGTTTAGCTTGTTATAAGACTGGAGAACCTTGTCATATCATTTTTTTGGTATTGTAATAATAAGTTTGTATATATTGTGGATCAGCAATATTTTTGTTGTACCACTCTGAGGAATGTAATATTTACGAAATAGGGATTCCGAACATATTACGTCACCGGCTTGCGTACTACAACATGCAGTGGTATGCTGGGTCACGGCAGAGGACAAACCCTATAATGCGCCTTAACCGGGGGCCATACCTCTCCGCACACCCTCTTAGGCGTATGGGCCTTGCCGAGCTTCCGCGAGGCTTAATATTTTTCGCTTCTTTTTATCAGAATGATCGCTTCATTTTTGTTCGAACTTAAAATTTGTTCTGATTTAGATTTGATTTTTGTTCAGATTTAAAATTTGTTCAAACCGAAATTTGTGCATATTTAAAATTTGTTCAAAACCAAAAACTGTTAAGCTTTTGAAAAGGTTGAATTTGAAAAAATGGAAAAGAAAAAGAATTAGAAACTTGAAAACCAGTCAAAAAACCACAACAAAAAACCTAGAGAAACCGTCTAGAAAAGACCTCTTCCTCGTTAATGGGCCCCTGCCCATCCCGATCCGCCGGAGGGGACACGGGAGGATAGGGAAGACACCCACGCCTTTCCGGCCTGACCCATCGTGACCCGGGCTGGGTCGGTCCGGATGGGTTGTCCCGCTAGGTTCTGTTTTTTGGCCTAGCCGTGCAACATGACAAAAACATACCAGGGTGGGCTGTTTTGGGTCTCCTCGCTGGAGATGCACTAATATGTTATGGTCGTGGGTAAAGACCTGTAACTTGAGATTCTTTCGAGTACCCATAGAAGATCAGCGCGTCTTGTATATTAATTAGCGTGTCTTGTATATTAAGTATCACGTCTTGTATATTAAGTTGAAAGAGGTGAAAAACAACACCACATGCACCCAAGACAAAGACAACCGCTACAAGACACTCCTACAAAAGTAAGATGGGAGAGATCGCCTTGTCCAAAATCCTGCCACGGATGGTGAGGATAGACGACACCGAGCCGGAGGACAGCGTCACGACCAGACAAACACCACCGAAGGACTACACCGAGTCTGAGGCTGATCGGGCCAACACACCACTACTCATGCGCCAAGAGGATAGGCGAGCAAATGGTAGGATTTATTCAAACTTGGGGAAGCTGTTGACTGTGAGGTGTGGGTGCAAACGTACATAGAGCTCCGGTGACCCTTGTCCACAGTAGTAGTAAGCACCGACGATCCACCACCACCAGGCTCACTGGAGCGAGCGCATCCTCTCGAAAATCCTAGGGGACTCCCATCGCAGCCAAGGCATCGCCTTCAAGAATGGAACGACGTCATGGCGCCGCCGTTGCTCAGTCCGGTAAACCAGACCTAGGGTTTCCCTTAGCATCAAGGAGGGAAACGGTCAAGCCCATGACCACGCCCCAAGGAGGAAACGACGCCCACGGTGTCGCAGTGGTGCCTCCTCCGAAAGCGCTAATAAATGGCTTTCACCCAGGCAAACTACCATGTCTCGACAAGCTATGGGAGAGGAACGAGGAGATGTATTGCAGGCAATACCACTACCGCAGAAGAAAACCGTCGCCGAAGAAGCAGGTGAGCCGTTGCATCCACCACTACACTAGAGCAGCCACACAAGGTAGGCCGCTGGAAGACCGAATCACGGTGGAGCTGCTCGGAGACGGAGGCCACCGAGGAGAACATACGGCTGCACCGAGGACGAGGTGATAGGGGAAGAGGGGAGCCGAACCTGCGCGGGCTTCCTTGGCCCAGATCTTGCGCGCGTGGGTCCGACACCACCGTCACACCGTGGCGCAGCGCTTCGCCCTACCACCATAGCCATCCACCATAAGGCCACGCAGTTCACCGCTGCTCCGCTCCACCATGCGCCGCCCAGGAACCATGCGCCGCCCAGGAGATGCCGGGAAGCTCGTTGGGGAGCGCCCGTCCTTTGACGGCGGGCGTGGCCGGCAGCTACCATTGGCCAAGTGTGTATACATAAAAATAGAAATATGAATAGTGCTTTCTATATTTCAAACTTTCCCCACTCATTTTCTAAGGTTTTTTTTGGATATTTGGAAAACTTACCCGGTGTGACAACATTACAAAGAGTCCGCGCGGCAAATTGCAAAACGGCAGAGCCGTTGGAATAATGTGTTACCGATCTACTCAGCTTTAAGCTATACATCAAACGCCTCCTCTCCTGACCTAGCTACAACATCTCCGCCTCCTCCATAGATCGGTTCCCTCTCCTTCGGCCGGTCTCGCCGGCATCGGAAGGGTGGGGAACCCGATCTATGGGTGGAGTTTTCAGTAAAAGTAGTGTTTTCAAGATTAGATTAGTGTTTTGGTTGTCATCTTCTTAATGGAGATGGCATCATCTACAATAAGTGATCTTCGGCATATCGTTCGACGGCGAGATCTCTTTCCCGGCGTTAATGGTGGTGTTGAAAGATTAAGTTTCTATAGGTACAGTCTTTCGGATCTTTCTTCACCGGATCGATTTTGGACTTTTTCTCATGGTTGTCGCGAGGAGGATTATCCTCGCAATATTTGTCCCGGCTGCTATGTCCTCGACAATGGTGATTCGTACTCTCGGTTCGCCAGCGACGTCGATCAGGCTGTTCGGTTAATTTTCCCTGGAGTACTTGTGTTGGATCTCTTGCCGATGTTGATTGATTACCTTAATGGCTGCGCGCGTGCACGTAGCCTTGGCACTGCGGCTCAAAAAATTATGAGAGAACCTTCATTGGTATTTACAGGTTATGGTTCGATATTTATCAGCGTTTGGCTGCCTTTAGAGAAGTGCAAGATTATGTCTTGGAAGAAGAAAGAGATTGAAGACCTCGAAGATTTGCTAGTTTCTTTTAGACTTTATTTTGTAATCGATGGAGTCAGCTTATGTATCTCTACCATATACTATTTGCTACTTTGAATATAGTGTGGTATTGATTGTCAAAAAAAAAAGGGGGTGATAATTTTCCTGCAACGTGGCGTGGGTGTTCTCTTCCCGCTAAGGCCTGGTTTACTCCTCTCCTATTTTCATCCACTAGAGTTTTGGAAATATACGGCGATTTGATGTTCACTCAATACTCATCAATTCCCGCAAATACTCTTTTTCGAAAATACTCTACTATGTAGGAGAGTTTTCAATCTAGACAAAAATAAGAAGGATTTGCAGGGATATACCGGGATTATCCCGGCCAAACCCGGAGTAGTAAACGGACTACGGAAATTTTACGGGAATTGGAATAATCCCGTTTATTCCCCACAAATATACTAGTGAATACGACACAAGTAAACCAGGCCTAAGGTATTGTTTACTTCTCTCGTATTCGTTAGTGTATTCGCGAGGATCGGAGGTGATTATTCTAATTCCCTTAAAATCTCCGTAGTCCGTTTATCGTGTCGGGTTTAGCCGAGATAATTTCACAATATCCCCACAAATCTTTCATGTTTTGTCTAAAATTAAAAACTCTACTCTAAGGTAAAGTTTTTTAGAAAAGGTATTTTATCGGAGAGTATTGGATGAACACCAAATCCCGCATATCTCCAAAACTCTAGTGGATAAAAATACGAGAGATTACTTCTCTCGTTTGGGATTTTTTTTTAAACAGGTGCAAAAGCTTTGCCCAATCTATTAATTAAGGAGGAGTTTGACGAATAAAACAAGACAAAAAAGAAAGAAAGCGGATATTAAAAAGCCTACTGTCTTGGCATCATTTCGTCCAAATGCTTTGCGCTCGCAAATACCTATAACCGGGCTTCATTCTTAATCCTATCTAATAGAACAAAAGGCTGTACGTGCTTGTTGCGGAAGACCCGTGCGTTTCTTTTCGTTCCATATCTCCCACGCGGTGAGTAAGGTTAGCGATGCCAATTTGACATGCGCGGATAACTAGGTTGTCAATTTAACAAACACACATAAATAGTATAAGACAAAAATTATACCATTAGAAACTTTAGATGCTATATATTTTAACGGTATAATTTTGTACCATATAACTTATATTTTATTGGTCAAATTAGCAACTTAGGTATACGCTTAGCCCTGTAAACCCAAACAGAAGGAGTATTCGCTAGTGTATTCGCGAGATAGGAGGGGATTATTTTTCAATTCCGCAATCCCCCTAGTACGTTTACCACGCTGAGTTTGGCTGGGATAATCCCTGGATATCACCACAGATCTTTCATGTTTTTGTCTAGATTAAAAACTCTCCTCCATGGTAGAGTATTTTTGAAACGAGTATTTTAAAAATTAGAGAATATTGGATGAATACCAAACCCCGCATATCTCAAAACTCTAGGGGATAAAAATACAAGAAAAATAAACAAGTCCAAACAGAGCACTAAGTAGAAAGAGACTATTTCTGACGTACCCATGTCCTTGTGTGCCTCTTAAACCAGCGACACATTGTTCAGGTTAAGGCAGGGCAGGATAATTACGGGCGCGTGGTGGTGCGACCGGGGCCCTACACTTAAAGCCGCCATAATTGCGGCACACCACCACACCATGATGCATGATCCTCCTCCCTCCTGCTGCCGCAATAAAGCCACCCGGCTTGTACAGAGACAGCTATCCTAACACACTAGCGCTAGTAGTACTGTGCACTAGACACGGATAGCTGATACTCCTAGATCACTTTGAAGCAAGCAACGATCGACGAAGACGACGACACCAACTCCCGCCCTCTGCAATGATTCAGTGCCGCGATGCATCTCCCGGAAACATGGCCCGGAACTTGCATTCGCAGCCTATAATTTTCCCTTTCTTTTTTGACCTACGAGCGCTGCTGAGCCTTTTCTCTCTGTGGGCTGCGGCCGTGACATGGGACTATATAGGACTAGCATAGGAGAGGAGGACTAGTACCCTGCATGGTGGTCGCAGCATAATTGTTTGCATTCCCATTCCATTCCATTCCGTTCAGTCCATCCCTCGCTGTGCCCCCACTTCAGATTGCTGTACCGAACCTCCTCGGAGAAAGTTACTGTATTTTTTTTCCACTACTACCAGTACTACTACTTGGAATGCAATTTATCATTAAAGAAACGCAGCTGCTGCATCCGCTCATTTCGAGCTCAATGATGGCGGTCGAGCCGTGGTTTAAAAAGCTCACTATCGGAGCATGATGGTTAATGATGGCGATCCACGGCACGGCATGTTGACGTACCCGATGATGGAGAGGATCAACAGCGACCATTGCCGCTGGCGCCGCGCCGGCCGGTCCCAGGCATTAGGCGCGACCCTGACACGGGCGCGTGGGCTCTCCGGCGCGGCGCCCAGAGGAGATGGATCCGCCAGCCGCGACAAACCAACACCGAATCTCTCAAACGATCGATTATACAAATATACTAGCACGCCTTCAACTCAAATCCGGCCTCTCAAGCCTGAAATGATGAACAGGCTAGCAAGCACGTACAGTACTATGGTTGTGCCACCAGCTAGCAGTACCACGATCCATTCAGTCATTCAGATGAAATAGAATAAAATTCTTATACAGAAGAGAAAAGGAGGTGATGGCTCGAGGCTTTGGAGGAACACGTACGTAGCCGTAGTAGTGGATCAGTGGATCGACAGATGACGAAGTCTGGGGCTCGTTTGCTGCCTGCGTCCGACTCGTCGTCGCGGTTTTTCTTTTCTTTTTTTACCATGTGGTAATAGTAGTTGGAGAGGAATCAATTGATTGATGGGAGGGACCAGGCAGTGAGGGAGAGAAATGGCATGCAGGCAGAAGAGGCAGGCAGGCGGCAGTGTTGGTGTTTATTACTGTGGTCATAGGATCGGAGTGAGTGTGCAATTCTGGTGTAAGCCAACCTGAATGCAGCTACCCTGCTCATGCTAGGGGACAGCCCTATCTTACCCCATCAATAATGTGAGTGCAGGTTGCAGAAAAAAGAAACCATAGCTAAAAACTCTCTCCCTCCCTCACATGGACCACCACCTCCACCATCATGATCACCCTTCATTGCTCCAACACAATTATCATCACCTTCTTCATTCACCTCTGTCACCATGGAAAGAGTATTATAGTATCTGTCTTCTCTCACACCAAGGAGAGGAATGGAGCCAGAAAGCTCAAGGCCACTAGCTACTTGAGTTGACAACATTCCACTACTTCTACTACTCTACTACGGGGATAAGCTGCCAGTCATGCATCCACAGCAACAAGCAAAGCACAAAGTCGGTAGATAGATATGCAAGAAGGAAACCACCACCAGCACCACCTTCTTCAATATATAAAAAGCATCATCATCTCTTATGACAACTATAGATAATTACTATACCTACCTTCGCCTTCAAGGAAGTTCACTTCTTTTTTTCCAGAGAAAAGAAAGATGAAAATAAGCTAAGTAAGAAGGAGAGAAAGAGAAAAGAGGAGCGAGCTAAGATGAGATGGGACTCGTTTCCCATGTATACTGACTGACTGACTGATCCAGGCAGGGTCTTTCACACCATGACTGACGACGACGACGATCGAGCACCTGAAGAGTTTCCTTCCGGTTGGTTTTACTTTGAACAAAGCAGCAGCAGCAGCAGCAGCGAGAAAGAAAGAGGATCGAGGAAAGCAGCCACCGACCACTGCACTGGCACAGCAGCGGCAGCAGCCTCGATCCATCTCCCCTCACATCACTGAGCAGCTGTTGGGGTTCTCGTCGCTGAAGTAGTTGTAAGGGTCCGCGTGCGGGTGCGCGTGCATCGGGTAGGCCATCGGGTACGGCATCGGCGGCCGCCCGTAGCCGTACCCCATCGGCGGGTACCCTGCCGGGGCATGTCCGTGCCCGTGCCCGTGCCCGTTCATCATCATCTGCTGTTGTTGTTGCTGCTGCATAATCTGTTGCTGCTGCTGCATCATCTGCATGTACTGCTGCTGCGCCATGGGGTTCCCGGCCGCGGCGGCAGCCTGTAGCTTCTCAGCGGGACCGGACGGCATGCCGCCGCCGCCGCCTACACCTCCCGCGCCGCCCGGGTAGAACCCAGGTGGAGGCATGCCACTGGCCGGCATGCCGTGCGCGGCACCGGCACCGCCGTGGGCGCCCCCCATGTGGGGATGGTGGCCCATGGGCCCGCCACCCATCGGGCCCATACCAGGAAAGCCAGCACCGCCCATCATGTTAGGCCTCATCATGGCCTGCTGCTGTGGCGGCATGCCGCCCATCGGTCCACCGACACCCAGGCCTGGGCCACCGACGCCGCCCTTCTTCCCCGGCTGGTTCCCTCCGCCCGGGGCGCCTCCTCCTCCTCCTCCTCCTCCTCCCTTGGCGTTGTTCGGCTGGCCACCGCCTCCATTTTTGCCTCCGCCGTTCCCGTTGCCACCTTGGTTCTGCTTGCCACCCGCGTCCTTCTTGCCACCGCCTCCGCCGTTGTTGGCGTTCCCCTTGATCTGCACGGGGATCTCATTCGCGCCCTTCTTTCCGCCATTGCCGCCGCCCTTCTTGTCGCCCCCGCCGGCGTTCGGTGGCATGGCCATCTGCTTCATCATCATCTTGGGATCGTCGTCGTAGAACTCGTCGTCGAGGCCGTCATCGTCGAAATCATCCTCGTCGTCGAAGTCATCGAACTCGTCGTCGAACTCGCTGCCATCGTCCCCGAGTTCATCCTCGGGGAGGCTGAACTTGACGGACTTAGGGTCCTTCATCGGCGCGGTCGCCGCGAACGGCATCTTCCCGTCCATGAACTGGGGCAGCTTCATTCCCTTCATCTGCATCTGCTGTTGCAGCTGCTGCATCTGCTGCGCTGTGGGCGGCGGCAGCATCATCTTCGCGTCCTTGCCGCCACCTCCACCGCCGCCACCACCACCACCACCGGCTCCACCTTTCTGTCCTTTGCCACCGCCGGCGTCCTTGGAATGGCCCTTGCCACCGGCGTCCTTGGGCTGGCCCTTGCCACCACCGTCAAGGTGTAGCTTCTGAAACTGGTTGGCCATGCCAGCTTTGGAGCCCCAGAGCGCGGCCGGCTTGCCAGCCTTGTTTAGCTTTTTGATGATGGTGTCCGGATCGACCATGCCGGACACCGTCACCTTCCCCTGCTCCGGGTCTATGGTGGACTGGTACACACCTGCAGAAGAATTCAGCGTATATCTCCGTTAGAGACACAGAAGAAAAAAAAAGAGACAGAGAATGTGCAGGTAATTATAAACAACTAACGCAATTCGATTTTAAAAAAGAAGGAAGTTAATTTCTGACCTTCAATCTTCTGGAGGATCTTCTTGACCTTCTTCTGGCAGCCATCACAGTGGATGTTCACTTTGAGCACACAAGTCTGAAAAATTTGGAGGAACAGAGAACACAGGTTCACCAAAGTAGCAAAACAAACAAGATAGCAGTGCAGGGGACACGGAAGGAAACACAGGTGAAAAGAAAAGCAAAGCTGCCTCCCTGCCTGATCAAAATGGCAGCAGGAACAAGAAAGAAGATAGAAGAATGTCTTGAGTTTAGAGGAAGCAAAGCAAGAACTCACCTGTATCTTGAGGACTTCCTCCTTACTCATCCCTGACCACCTCAAATGGCGCACACCCCCAACAGCCGGACGGCTTCACAGATCTGGTACACGGAGGCCTCAAATCAGGGGATGAACAAGGCAGCAACCAGGAAACATTGCTCTCTCAAAAAACACACATGGGGGAGAGACAGAGAGAGAGAGAAGGTATATAAGGTATGATCACAAGGGAGAGAAAAATGCCTTCTCGCTGAAGATAGCTTAATGTCCTGCAATATAATATCTCTTCACACACACTCACACACAAAAGAGTAAGTGCTATGGGAGAGAGAGAGAGAGAAAGGAACAGAGGCTTATTAGAGTTTGTGTGTTTGCAGAAAACCAAGGGTGTGGTCCAGACAAGGAAGAGAGGTTGGAGGAAGAAGATAGGCGAGAGAAGAGAGCTCGAGCCTTCCTCTCCAACCCTACACAAACAAGCACAGGCGGGCACCATCATCCATCTCCTTACCCTTTTATTTCTCCTTTGGCCTTTGGCACTGGACTGGAAGGCTTTCCCTTTGCCCTCCCTCCCTCCCTCCCTCCGTCCCTCCGCAGCAGGTTGTGAAATCCCGACTCCTCCAAAAGACTAGCCAAAGAGAGGATTAAATACCCTTTGTCACTTGTCAGTAAGTACAGGGCGGTGTTGAACATGTGAGGTACTCGGGATGTTATACTACGCTTGCCGCCGATGCCGCTTCTTTTTTTCTTTTTATTTTTCGCAAAAGCGCTCAACTGGCAATTCTTCACCCCACTCCCTCTCTGTAACTTCAGTTGGACTGCACAGTCCACTATTTCTCTTGGGAGACTGCTGACCAGAGGAATATTCCGTTAAGTCTGCCGCTTATATTTGTCTACGAGGTCTAGGACTAGGAAGAGCAATGTCGGACAAAAAACACTGCTTTTAAAATTCGACTGCAAATATATGCCGTACAGAAATGAGAAGTGGAGTAGTTTAGCTGAATGAAATAGTTATGCCATTGGCATGGTTTATGCAACTCCATATTGCGAAACCATTTAGTTCTGTTTGACCTTGGTTCAACGGAACAAAATGGTTTTGCTTATTTTTGAATGATCATAGCGCCCACGGGGCATTCCATTAGGATCCTCAAAATGTCTACGTGCGAAGACTGAGTGATATCATATTTGTTCGGTAGAAACGCTTTGATGCATTGCCTCGTGAGTTTTCTATTTTAGGGAAAATTATGTTGTGAGTTTATGTTAGGACCCCATTGATTGGGAGCATTCCCAAGATGAGGGAATGAAAAAAATGTTAAATTAAGGTGTCATGTCGTATTTTACCCTATGATTGAAAAATGTTTGATTGCACGAAGGAATTTTTCCATGATATTAAAGTTGATAAAAAACTATGAAATCAAGCGCAAATAAATCTTGATAAATGTTCCATGCTTAATTCTCAATCCTACGAACCAAACAATCCACATACCAAATGAAAGGCTTAAAATTGTCAAAAGAATCATTTGGAATTCATTCGAGCCAAATGATCCCTAGTTTCTGGTTTAACACACTCTTTACATTATGATCTTGAGTGATGTGGACATGTGCAGGGCCGGGCCAGCATATAACTATTGGGTTCACATCAACCCAGTGAAATTAGATTAATCTCTTTACAATCACTACATATTTACTCCTTGTACATACATTGAACCTAGTCATACAAATCGGCGAGTATAATCAAAAAGATGTTCCACCTCCGCCTTCGACGCTTTGCATCCAAAACATAGCATCCCATACGATGAGAGTATGTTCGGTCATAATGCTTTGCATGCACACATGTGGTGACGAACTACAAGAGCTCAATTTTGTTTGGTTTCAACAAATTCGATAAGTTAGGTTATGAGTCTTGTGGAAATGCAACTTCCATAACTAGATACAACTAGTTTTTTCGCCATATGGTATCTGATGCGTACTCCGTATGAATACAAACAACTACTTAGCTCATAGTGTCCTCACAAAAAGTTCGATCATGTAAGCTCCATTGCACGTTTCGACAGATCTCCAAACACCTATAAGTATTCTGCTTAAACGACAAGTTTTATCAAATACGCCGAACATGCATGCTTTTTATCTCGTACTTATAGTCTTTTAATTGATATTACCACTTTCTCCCACGTATGAATAGAATACTACATGATTGTTCTCTTAGAAAACAGATCATTTCTTTAGAACTTGTCTACTTCAAAGCATGCACACATGTAAGCAACAGATCGTCATCAACCTCTGTCACAACCAACAACATGTTTCCCTTTACCACCTCCTACCTCGTTGGTAATCATCTCCTTCCATCCCAGCATTTCCCCCACCCCTGAATATAGCTTTCTTGTCTTTAGTACATTCCTCTTCTCTATCCATGTGGTGTGAGTTTGCCTTGCTTTTGTGAGGTCATTATCAATACCCATCGTTGGAAAGCCGTTAATGGACATAAGATGTAGCAAACACCATGAGTGAGTAGCACACACATAGAACCGATGGCAATGATGCCAAATAAGCCCCTTCAGTATGACATGTTCCTTAGATGCACCACCAGCCGTGTCTCCCTACAAATCCATCAAAGAGAGGTGTCCTCAACCATTATGCCAAAAATGAAGGCTATACTTCATCCTCGTTTCCAAGTTAGGAAGACGCAACATCGTATGGAGCGGAGAAATCATAACACATTTACATAAAAAGAAGAGAGGGTAACCTATAACCATCAAGCGCAATTGCACAAAGTGGTTAACATGAATGATTCCCCATGTTCTTACAATGGGAGAGATTGAATCTCAGATGAAAAATGGGGATTAATGTGTTATTAATAGGTTACATGTGTGTACATGTTCAATATATCATATGCTAAATACAACTCATAAGTGAACTTGGCAAATGACGGTCGATGTTTAATTCTGGATAAATGGAAACCATCTATTGGATTACGTACACCATGAATTAAATGCGTAGTCCTGGTGTAATGTGTAGAATAGTGGGGAGGAAATGCATGAAACACATCATCCTCAAGCATGTGACACATCCTACTGATTACACATTAGTTAGTAGGCTCTATGCATGTCTCTCGTCGCCCCTACAATAAGTCTATTATGGCGGTGTGTGCAATAGAGGTAACTGTGGGGGGGTCTTTCTTTATTGTGGGATGGATAGTGAGTACTAGACGAGACAACCACATTACACACACTTGCTAGGTCAGCATGAATCAAATTGCACCATGCTAGCCTTGCCAGACAACTTGTGTGCGCCTTCTTCATGCATGTGTGCTAGAAGAGGAGCGGTGAGCGTCCATAGTTATTGTCCTTCTATTGGAGCCCTTCCCTCTATGTCTTTCTCTGTCACCTCAAACCTAGGGGTATTTTTGTCGTTGCTATGCACCGAATCCTCTTGTATTTCACATGTGTGCCTCATGCATGTAGTCGCTCGAAACAAAATGGGGAAATGGAAAACGAAACACACAACGCAACCACGTCAATTCAACGTTGTTGATCATGGATGTGAAGATCAGTCTATTACATATATATATAGAGAGAGAGTAGTCACACATGGCATGTTTTTGAGCCGTTGAGGATGCTTTCTTAATGTTGGTGATTCTTGCACACAGAGGACGATGGCCACCGGCGTCTTCGTGTTGATGAGTTGTTGTATGTATGACTAGATGATTCTTGTGCATGTGGACTTTCATGTTTCTCTACACCTAATTTAAGTACGAAATATATGTTGCCACTATTTTCACATAATATTATATTATAATTCAATAATAATGAGATGTACTATATATTGATACATAACATTTAGTGTCTGGCTAAAAAATCGATTACACCATTTCCAATCCTTTGAATCTGTAATTTTCATACTAGAATAGAATTAGGTCTGTCTGACATCATAGCTCAGGGCTTATTGAGATATACATAGAATACATGTGTTGATGTGTGGGGCTAGTCTAAAGATTCTAAAGAGATGCCAAGAGTAACATCCACAAGTAATGGAGTGGCTAGTGTGCTACCTGCGGTTTTAAAAAATTATGCTTCCCTACTAACAGCCAAATATTTCCTAACTCAAAACTCATTTATAATGTAATTGTACATGCATCATAGCAAGAAGATTGAGGATATGGATGCATTACATTGTTCAAATAATTTTGTACAAAACATTGTTAATAAAAACAACATAACGTCCGCTAATTTTCGTGGATATTTATTGATGACCATGTTCACGAATATTGGTTTTACAAAGTAAACCAAAAAACAATTACAAACTTCTCACCTTTATGAAAAGAATTACTTTTAAAAAAATCATAATCTATCAATTATAAAATGTCTTTCCCTTGGCTATACATTTTTGGAAGACAATTAACATTAATAAATTTTAAGAATTACAATAGTCCATAAATTGTAATCAACTAAAACTAATGTTTCCATATTGTTGATCAATATATATTATGGATAGTTAAAATTTGTTGTGAAAATAACTGCATATGTGGTTCCGCATCTTTATCTACAACATACATGTTATTTGCATGAAATAATATTTTATTTATGCTTAGTAATGTAGAATTTCCAAGAACTACCATAATTTATCTTCAAAAATATTTTTATAAATAACGGCTGGCAACACTATAATTGCATGGATAGATATCTTGTTGTGCTTTAGTTATGAATCATAAAATTTCCAAAACTAGCCATAATTTGGTCTCTTTAGAAAAAAATATAACCAATGAGTTGATACGATAGTCGGAAGATTTCAGTTCTCCATGAAACAGTTATTTAAACATTATTATGTACCTTAATAGTAAGTGCTTGCTATAGCTTAATAGTCATCAACAAAGACATGGTTGTACTTAAGCATAAAAATTTAGTTTTTTCATATATGAATCATAATTTTTTTAAATAGACAAAGTTTTATTTTCTTCCAAGAAAATATCATCAACTATAGGAAAAATTATATAAATGGCATATATTAACTTACTTCCTCAAACGGATATTACAAGACAGTGGTTTAACCAATGGTGGTAGATTTTGATTTACTTCATTCCTCAATTTCTCCCAAAAAGGTATTAATATGGTAGAAAAAATTATATAATTGGTAATCTTAATTAATTTTCTAAAATAATTGATGTAAGTGTCTTCCAATTATACAATGTTAATATTTTTGACAATGTTACTATAGAGCAAAGCCCCTACAGTGTAGATTTTCTTTTATTTATATACTAGAACCTGGAGGGTTACAACTAGAAGGAATACATCAAGGAGGGAAGAAATGTACAATAAGGAACAAAAACATTGCTAAGTGAAATGGGTTAGAATATAATCCAATAGAGGTTGAACCACCTCCATTTTCACCCTGTACTGATGAAGCATCAGATCCTGTTGGAGCCTCACTCTCCAGTGTTCCAAAGATGGCAATTGGCCTTTTAAAAGGAAATAATTTCTTTCCTTCCAAATATTTCACGCACCACACACAATAATCTCCATAAAACATGGGCCATCAAAATCTTGCTTAGCTCTAGTAAGTCATGGATTAATCCATAACGAGTAATCCCAATGGATGTTGATAATGTCCCAGCAAGAAACAACAAAAGGGCATAGGAAGAAAATATGCTCTATGCTCTCAATAGATTGACTCGTGCACAACAGACAATTAGGACCCGATTCCACATGCCATTGCTTTCTAAGCATTAAATATTTTGTGTTCAACCTATCTTTTAGAAGTAACCAGGAAAAAATCTCAATTTCAGCAGACACTTGGACTTCCAAATTGATTGCAAAGTCTGATCTTGAGGAGCTTGAGCAAAAATAAAGTGGTAGAACCTTGCCGAAGTATAAACTGAACTACCCCAAGGAAATACTCTAGTGTCACAAGCATTCTGATCAATTTCCATGCTCTGCATGCAATGCCGCACTCGATTAAATTCATGGAAAGCTTCAGCCGATAAGGGGAGAGAAAACAGAGTCTAGCTCAACCAAGTTAGAGAGACCAGCCACAGTGACATCCTCATTTAAAGTATAGGAGAATAACCATGTAAACTTATCACAAAGGAGCTCATCACCAAGCCAAAAATCTTTCTAGAACAAAGCAAACTCTCGATTCCGAATGGTGTAGTGAGTGATGCTACGATAATCAAAAGCTTGGCCAAAATCATCGCACCACCAAAAAGATCCATTGCTGCTTTGAGCATGAGGAGCACCAGGGCCATAAAGAGACCACACCAAATGTACCCAAGGGATATCTTATCTGCAATAAAATTTGTGGAGTTGTTTCAATAGAAGAGATTTGTTTTGAAGCTCAAGATTCATCACCCCAAGGCCACCAATTTTTTGGCTGACAGACTGTCGACCAAGCATCAAGAGAGGTAACAGAGGAAGAATCATCCTTTTCCCCATAAACAGTGTCTCCTCGATCGATCATAAATTTTAATGATGGATTTGTGCACCTTGAGAGAGCACAAATAATGGATGGGGAGAGAAGATAAAACCGAGTTCGCCAGAGTTAATTGACCCCCATAGTCTAGAAAACAAGCGCTAGCACTGAGACACCTCTCAACTGAAGGGAATATGCCCGAGAGGCAATAATAAAGTGGTTATTATCTTATTCTATGTTTATGATAAATGTTTATTTTACATGCTAGAATTGTATTGATCGGAAACATCAATACATGTGTGTTTAATAAACAAAAGGGGTTCCTAGTTATGCCTCTCTTATAGACTAGCTTGTTGATTAACATGATGATCAAGGTTTCCTGATCATGGACATTGGATGTTGTTAATAACAAGGTCACACCATTGGTGGAATGATGTGATGAACATTCATCCGAAGTATAGCATTACGATCAAAGTCATTATGTTTATATTGCTATAATATCATACGAAGTAATCTTTATCCTTAGACCATGAGATCATGTTAATTGCTAACACCAGAAGAGTATCTTGATAACATCAAACGTCACACCGTAACAGAGTGACTATAAAGGTGGGTTCAGTGCTACGAAGGTGTTATGTTGAGGCTCATGGATCAAGAGTGGGATTTGTCCATCCCGATGACGGATAGATATACTCTGGGCCCTCTCGGTGATACCACATTGAAATAGCTTGCAAGCAAGTGATGTGATCACTAGAATGTTATATCACGGGAACGAGAAAAGAATGCATGTCGGTAACGAGATCAAACTAGGTATGGAGATACCGATGATCAAATCTCGGACATGTAATATATCGCAGGATAAAGGGATTTAGTTACTAGCGTTAAAGGTTCTCACGATCATAGAAGTCATCGTTGAATGTGTAGGAGTCAGTATGGATCTCCAGGTCCTGCTGCTGATTATTGATCGGAGAGGGGTCTCGATCATGTCTGCATTATTCGCGAACCGTAGGGTGACACACTTAAGGGATACCGACACCATTTGGAGCAAATATGTTTCAGATAAAGATTTAAGAAAGCGCTGGAATTATTTCAATAGACACCGAAACTGTTTCAGGTGAAATTGCTGAAATTGGTTCTGCATGTAATATTGAAATGTTGCAGGGGGTTTTATGTGAATGTTTGTTAATTAAATTAATTAACAAAATTCTGAATAAAAATAATAAAAGAGTTTTATTAAATGAGAGAGCATTAAATTTGGAGAAATTTAATGCATTTAAAGTGGAGACTTTAAAAGAGAATGTGAAGGGGCATTTTAATGTGGAGGGGTTACCACCACATGAATGGAGGAGGTGAAGGGTCACCCCCTCCATGCGCCGGCCATGAAGGAGGGGCACCCCCCTCCTCCTATAAAAGGCCACCCCCTCCTCACTTCTCACTCATACCTCCTTGTGAAGGATCTCTCTCCCCCTCTAGTATTATTCCCCCATGGTCACGGATTAGCGAGATACATGTTCCCGGTGGCTTTATCTGGAAAGAAGTTGCTGCTTCCGCTGCTTTGCTGGAGTGAGGGACAGAGGTTGTCGGGGTACCGGACATGTGTGCGATCACGGATGCACCGCTGCTTTGCGGTGCTGGACTTGGTGGTGCTGGAGCTGGATCTGATGGACGTGCTGGAGCCGGACCTGCTAGACTTCATCACGATCTTGAGATCGGCAAGTGTACGACCACATCAACCACGAGTTCCTACTTGTTAACAAAGCTCGTTGTCTACGAGGGTAAGTTCTCGTTGGATGTATGTCCACCCGTTGCTTTGTACCTAGTAGATAGATCTTGGCGTGTAGTTCACACCGTAGGAAATTTTTTGTTTTCTATGCTGCGGACCCAACAGTGGTATCAAAGCCTAATCTATGCGTAGGTGCTTAGCACGGGTAGTACACATATGTTGATATGTGGGCGATGATGATCATGTTATTGCATCTTCTATGTATTTTGGATATTGGTGGCATAGTGGGATGAAGCGGCCCGGACCAACCTTACATGTCATCGTACATGAGACCGGTTCCATGACTGACATGCAACTTATTTTGCATAAGTGGCTGGCGGGTGTCTGTCTCTCCTACTATAGTCAATATCTAATTTACAACGAGTTTCTAATAACTTAGTTATCCTCGTTGTGGTTCATGTTCGTAGGTAAGAACGATTCTATCTCCGAAAGCCCTAACCCATGTAAAACTTGCAATTGATAAATTAGAGGCGTCTAGTTTAGATCGTTGCTGGGCTAGTGTATTGATATGGTATTGTTGTAAGTAGATGTATGGTAGATACTCTTACAACACAGTCAACGTGTAAGTTCCATAGACCTTGGCCTTACACACAAAGGAATGATAGAGATCATACCACGATGCAATTGATAGAGATCAAATGCATGGACCATATCATCTCACTTTACACATTAGATGTTAGCATCTTATACTGCTAGTTTGGCGCTTTCTGTAACATTGTAAGATGATCCCTCATTTAAATATCAAGATAAAATATGTTCTTCCTTAAGTATGCACCGTTTTATGGATCGTGTTTCGGGACATCACGTGATGATCAGGTGTACTCGAATCTATGCTTTCATACAAACGGGTGTAAGACAGTTTTACACACGCGAGTACTAAGGTTCTTACTTGGCGAGCCTAGCATGTACAGACATGGCCTCGGAACACGGACCGAAAGGTTAAGCATGAGTCATATAGTTGATATGATGCCCATATAGATGCTCGCCTTTGAAGCTACATCAACTCACGTGATGATCGGACTTGGTGTAGTGGATTTGGTTCATGTAATCACCAAAAAGAGATGAGGGATGTCGTTTTTGAGTGGGAGTTCATTTCTAATTTGGATTAGTCGAACCAAATTTGTCATAAATTAAATCAAAGTGAATTTGCATAGTTTGTTGTAGTCATTGGCATTCGTTTTCTACCTTATGCTTAGTTTTTATTTGAGATAATAGAACTATAGAATTCTGGATATTTACTTTACGAACTGGTATCGTATTGTTTTTGAATGTCAATTTAAAGTTTATAAGTCCTATTGCAAACTTTCAGCAAACTCTATTTACTCCATGAAGTTTAATAAGTAGTATTAAATCAAGAGTAAGAAGTCCAATGTTAGTATCTAAAGTATCATGTTTGCCTCCATGATTATTGATATTCAAAAAGTTGTTTTAATATCAAGATTATATTGGAGCTGAAAATTGTTTTAGAAACCATCATGTGTGAAAGATATTGTGATATCTGAAACAATGTTTTTGATTGCATTATGATAGAGTATAATTTATCAAAATACATGTCCTCATATTATATGAGAATTTGTGAAGGATGGAGATGCTAGGCATCCGAATCTACCAAAAAGGTTTTGGGAACTGATATTATACTCGTGATTCTTCCTTATAGGCTATAGTAGCTTGATCATGAAAGTTGTCATGATAAGGATGAATAGAAGATGTAAGTAAAATGTTTACTACACTAATAGATTACTAAAGAATGGATTTTTGAAAGAACACCAAACATTTGATGATGGTGATCCACTTCAAAGTGCAAGTCCAAAGGTATTAGTATTTGACTATATACGCTTTGTACCATGTGTCATGTTGATGACACCACTATTGATGTTGATAGATTATTTTAAAAGAAAAGGAATTGCTGAAAGAGAATCTATAAAATATTTGGCAGAAAATAAAAGGTTGGAGATGTCCAACTTAGGTATATAGAAGATATACATGTTATGGCTATATTCCTTGCTTGTTAAACAATGTGGTTCTTAGGTATTGGATACCGGTATTGGATACCGAATTGGTTGGTATGAAGTGTCATACAGGACAACGCAATTCATGAACTACAATGGCCTAAGTAACTACCAAGAGGATGAGTGATGATGTTCATCAAAAACAAATAAAGTGTTATTGTGTTTTTCGTTGTCATCAAACCAAGCCTTCAAGATTTGTTTAAATAATTGTTATTTTGTTCTGGTATTACGAGAACAATGGTTGTTCAAATAAATTACCGTATTCCATAAAGGATGGATGAACTTTTACAAGTCTAGTGGGAGAAATCACATCCATAAACATTATTGCTAAAATGTCGCAAGACAAATGATTAAAAGATCACTTATGAAGTGACATCGTTGTTTTAAATTATATTGGAAATAAAACATGAAGAAACTCCATGTTGATGGATTTTTGGAGTCTTTTGATTTTGATCAATTGACGCATGTGAGACTTTCCTCGAGATAATTGAAACTCCGTCCATAGGCCAGAGAGGAACGGATGACTAGCTTATTGGAAATTGTGCATACTGATGTGCATAGTCCATTATGTGTAGCCATATGCGATGGATCTTTTTGCTTCATATGCTTTCTTCAAAAATTTGAGTGAATATATTTGTATATTTACTTAATAAGGAAGAAGTATGAAACATTTGAAAGTTGTTCAAAGACTTTTAAGATGAAGTGGAAAATCATTGTAACAAGAAAATAAAAGAGTTTATGATTTGATCATAAAGGAAGATATTTGAGTTACAAGTTTAGCAAAACACCTAAGATTTGAGGAATTGTTCCATGATTTGTGTTTTCCCGATAAACCATAGGAGTATGGCATATTCGAGAGATGAAATCAAACCATGTTTGACATGGTAAGATCAAAGGTGTCATTTATAAAACTGCCATTATGTTTTAAAGATTGAAGCTTTAGAGACTACCACTTTTACACTGAAAAGAGCACCATCGTGATCCATTGAAATGACACCATATGGGTTATGGTTTGGGATAAAACCCGAATTGTCTTTTCTTAAATTTTGGTATGCTATGCATAAGTAAAATGTTTACAACCAAAGTCGGATAAGCACGTCTTTGTAGGTTATCCCAGAGAATGTGTTGGGAATTTCTCCATAACACCAAGGACAAAAGAGTTTGTCGCTTGGAACGTCAAGTTTCTTGAGAAGGAACTTTTCGTGAAAAGTTAAGTGGGAGGACAATAGAACTTTGATAAGGTTGTTGAACCTTAGCTATATGTGCTAACTAGCGCAGCGCTGGAAAGTGTCCCGGTGGCGGCCACAATGCTCATGGCTCTCGTGATTACAAAATGTGTGATCTCGAAGATTAAAGTTCCTATAGAACCGTGTGGGTCGGTAAGAATCAAATAGTAAGATTTGATAAGCAAGTCGTTATTGTTTTGACAATGATGAACCGACTACATGCAAAGAAGCGATGATGGGCCCTGACTCCATAAAATGACTAGAAGTCATAGAATCCGTGATAGTATCCATACACGAGAAATCAAGTTTCTGAACTTGGAAGACCCTTCGGAAAGGCGTGAAGCCTATCGGTCGTGTTTGGATCTATAAAGAAATAGCTTTAACATCTATGAAATAGTCGACATGTCGGAAAGAAGTTTACGACAATGTTCAAGGAGTTGACTATGACAAGATTTGATCTTTCATAGCGATATATAGTCTTGACGGATTAATGTAGCAACCACTACATATAATTTGGTATATGGTAGTTGAATAAACAAAACAAGGTTCTTCTAATAGAACGGTAACCTAGGACATGTACATGACATGGTCCAAAGGGTTTTGTTAATTCAAAGGGTGCTAAAAGGGCATGTAAACTTCAATAGTTGAAGTAAGCATAGCGGAGTTAGAATCTTCACCATGATGAAACTGTTAAAAGAGTTTAAATTCATCGGAGATGATGAAGATGCTTGCATTTGCAAGAAATTAAGTGGGAGCGCTGAGACATATTTCTAATACATTATGTAGAGGACATATTTTTGATTGGAAATGATGTATCTTGTATTGACACAAGTTAAGAATTTCATTAAAATAAGATTTCGATGAAAGACTTGGGCAAACCCGGAATATTTGGCATCAATATCTATATGGATAGATTAAGGCGCAAATATGGTTGTGCCAGACATACATATATGAGATATTGAAAGGGTTCAATATAGAAACAACAAGAAAGGTTCTTGCTGCATGGAAAGAATTGTATCAAGATTCAAGTGTTTCAACACTTGGTGAGTAAAATCACATGAAGATTTTGATCGATTATACCATGATATGTATATATCCAGAATGTCCTATGCTCTAAATGTTATGAGCATATACCAGAATGATTCATAAGATGATCATTGGACAATAGTAAAGATATTCTTATGAGCTTTGGAAGAACTAAGAATATATCATGTATAAGTGACAAATAGTTAAAGGTAGTTCATTGTAAAGTGTTACATTGATACTAGTTTTGTCACAAGATACAAATTAAATTTATCTCAATTTAGACTATGGGTGGCATAATGTAATGGAAAGGATGTTCCGTGATGGATTTGGATGAGTTCCAAAGTTGAGACATTGTGACGGATACTACCACAAAAGGCTAAGTATATGACTGCTATAGTAGCAACAAAGGAGGGCATTTGTGTTAAGTAGTTTGTTATCAAACTAGGTGTGGTTCAAAGTGGGCTAATACTATGAAGATATATTGTGTGACAATAATATCAACATATTTTGAGCCAAACGAACTAAAGGTCTCACCAAAGGACCAAATCTATACAATGCCATCTCATTTGAGAATGAGTGATGCATAGAGACGCAGAGACATGCAAATACACACGTACCTGAAACTGTCAGATCCAGAGATTATGTTAACCACTAGCAATAGCGTATATGCAACACCGGAAAGCCATAGGTGTTCAATACGCAAAGTTTTTCAAACTAGATTATTGAATCTAGTGCAAGTGGGAGACTGAAGGGAATATGCCCGAGAGGCAATAATAAAGTGGTTATTATCTTATTCCATGTTTATGATAAATGTTTATTTTACATGCTAGAATTGTATTGATCGGAAACATCAATACATGTGTGTTTAATAAACAAAAGGGGTTCCTAGTTATGCCTCTCTTATAGACTAGCTTGTTGATTAACATGATGATCAAGGTTTCCTGATCATGGACATTGGATGTTGTTAATAACAAGGTCACGATATTGGTGGAATGATGTGATGAACATTCATCAGAAGTATAACATTATGATCAAAGTCATTATGTTTGTATTGCTATAATATCATACGAAGTAATCTTTATCCTTAGACCATGAGATCATGTTAATTGCTAACACCGGAAGAGTATCTTGATAACATCAAACGTCACACCGTAATTGACTATAAAGGTGGGTTCAGTGTTAAGAAGGTGTTATGTTGAGGCTCATGGATCAAGAGTGGTATTTGTCCATCCCGATGACGGATAGATATACTCTGGCCCTCTCGGTGATACCACATTGAAATAGCTTGCAAGCAAGTGATGTGATCACTAGAATGTTATATCACGGGAACGAGAAAAGAGTGCATGTCGGTAACGAGATCAAACTAGGTATGGAGATACCGATGATCGAATCTCGGACATGTAATATATCGCAGGATAAAGGGATTTAGTTACTAGCGTTAAAGGTTCTCACGATCAAAGAAGTCATCGTTGAATGTGTAGGAGTCAGTATGGATCTCCAGGTCCCGCTGCTGATTATTGATCGGAGAGGGGTCTCGATCATGTCTGCATTATTCGCGAACCGTAGGGTGACACACTTAAGGGATACCGACACCATTTGGAGCAAATATGTTTCAGATAAAGATTTAAGAAAGCGCTGGAATTATTTCAATAGACACCGAAACTGTTTCGGGTGAAATTGCTGAAATTGGTTCTGCATGTAATATTGAAATGTTGCAGGGGGTTTTATGTGAATGTTTGTTAATTAAAGTAATTAACAAAATTCTGAATAAAAATAATAAAAGAGTTTTATTAAATGAGAGAGCATTAAATTTGGAGAAATTTAATGCATTTAAAGTGGAGACTTTAAAAGAGAATGTGAAGGGGCATTTTAATGTGGAGGGGTTACCACCACATGAATGGAGGAGGTGAAGGGTCACCCCCTCCATGCGCCGGCCATGAAGGAGGGGCACCCCCCTCCTCCTATAAAAGGACACCCCTCCTCACTTCTCACTCACACATCCTTGTGAAGGATCTCTCTCCCCCTCTAGTATTATTCCTCCATGGTCTCTGATTAGCGAGATACATGTTCCCGGTGGCTTTATCTGGAAAGAAGTTGCTGCTTCCGCTGCTTTGCTGGAGCGAGGGACGGAGGTTGTCGGGGTACCGGACATGTGTGCGATCACGGATGCACCGCTGCTTTGCGGTGCTGGACTTGGTGGTGCTGGAGCTGGATCTGATGGACGTGCTGGAGCCGGACCTGCTGGACTTCATCACGATCTTGAGATCGGCAAGTGTACGACTACATCAACCACGAGTTCCTACTCGTTAACAAAGCTCGTTGTCTACGAGGGTAAGTTCTCGTTGGATGTATGTCCACCCGTTGCTTTGTACCTAGTAGATAGATCTTGGCGTGTAGTTCACACCGTAGGAAAATTTTTGTTTTCTATGCTGCGGACCCAACATCAACATGATCCACAATAGGAGTAAGATCCTGCATAGTAGGCATGGTAGTTCCAAGGGGGAGGCCGAGATAAGTAAAGGGAAGAGTCCCATCACACACTCAAAAGTATTAGCAAGCATCTGAAGTTGCTGATCATCAATGTTCACAGGCATTAAGCACGATTTGGCGTAATTGACACACAGCCCTGTAGCAGCGGCAAAACTTGCAGAAGGTTTTTCAAGGCCAAAAGCTAAATAGGGCAAACTTGCAAAATAAGCATGGTGTCATCGGCGTATTGGATGATCTGAGATTCTGCATTTGGAATATGAAGGGGAGGGACCAAAACCCCTTGAAGGGCCAATTTATTAACGATGGATTGTAGCAGATCAACACCAGAAACAAACACAATTGGTAAAGATGGATCCCCTTGACAAACTCCACATTTGCAAGGGAATTTATTACCCAGAACCCCATTAAGAAAGATTGATGAAGAGCCAAAAGAAAAAATAGCTTTAACTCAGTGAATCCATCTATCATCAAAACCCCATCTCCTCAATATCTCTAGAATTGCCTCATGTTCAATTGTATTGAAGGTTTTGCAAAGTCTGGTTTAAGGATGAATATACTTGTAAGCCCACGCAACACAATCTTGAATGGTCCTACTCTTCAAGAAGCCATATTGTTTTTTATGTACCAGAGACAAAATTCTTCCTTGTAACCGATTAGCCAAAAGCTTGGTTAAAATCTTGAGACAACAGTTCAGCAAGGAAATAGGTCGATAATAATGTGTACCTTCTAGGACATTTGATTTAGGAATGAGGGTGATGAAGGCATCATTTATGCTATGAAGGTTCATAGATCCTTCCCAAAACTCATGACAAAGTATAGAAATTGAATTTAATTATTTGCTAGAATACTTGAATAAAAAGACCAGTGAAGCCATCTGGCCTGGAGCCTTATCACAAGCCAGTTCATCAACAATCTTGTAAATTTCCTCCTTTGTGAAGGGAGGATAGCTCGGCCAGGCCCTCAGATCTGTTTATGAATTCAGAGAAATCAAACTCTGGGTCAATGGGTGTTGAAACCCCTAATCTATGTCTGAAAACTTGCCTAAGTAGGTCTGCCTTTTCATGATGCTCAAATGCCAAAGAACCATTCGTGCAAGTCAATGAGGAGATGGATTTTTTCGGTGTCTTATTGTTTCCATGGAATGAAAGTACGTGGTGTTTTCACTTCCAAATTTTGCCCAACGAGCTATACATCTTTCTCCCAATATTCCTGTTTATAACTAAGCAAATTCTACAGTCTTGCTTTAACAATATGTCTGGAGTTCCGTTCGGAAATATGTAAGGTTCTCTATTCTTCATACCCATCCAACAACAAAATGATTTCATTACAATTAGAAACTAACTTGTTGATAACAGAGATGCTTGTACTCCAAATCTTCAGCCCTTTTCGGAGCAACTTAAATTTAGTCGATAAATATTGAGCGCTATCCCTAGGGCAATGGATGTTCCAAATGCGTCGCACCACATCTAAAACCCTGGCATTTTAACCTAGAAATTTTCAAACAGGAAAATATTGGTTTTAGGGGTCGATGTGCCCAGCGAAACCACACAGGTACGTGATCTGAAGTTGGATGAGCCAGAGGGTTTACCAAAGTATTGGGGAATTTTACAGTCCAGGCTGCCGATGTAAAGAACTAATCAATCTGTTTGATAAGAGGCTCCATGTAAATGCCTGGCCTTAATTGGTAGATCGATTAAATCCAGGTAACTTTTAAAAGTGGCCATATCAGTAATGTTTGCCCTTGGTTGGTTTCTATTGTCTGAATAGTAGTAGAATTTAAAATCCCCAACGACGAGCCAAAAAAGAGTCATCAGGGATATTTAAATGGAACAACCAAGCAATAAAATTTTCCCGTTCAGTCCCATCACACATCACATGGCCCATAAATATTAACCAGGGTGAGTTGATCATCAAAGACACTTGATTGAAAATTATATAGGTTAATTGTCTTCAAAATTTAAACTCTTTCGAGTTATGTTAGTTATCTACCAATTATGTAATGTGAATTGCCTCCAATTATATAATTATAGTTTTTCTTCATATTTTTTCCAATTATGTAATGTAAAATGTCTACCAATTTTATAATTCGAATTAACTTCCAATCATATAATGTTAATTATCTTCCAATTATGTGGTGTCACTTTTCTTCCAATAATATAGTGTTAATTGTGTTCCTAATGTAAAAATTTCCTATTATATAATGTTAGTTGTCTAGAAGCTATTAATGCTAAGTTTCTTCCAGTTTTATAATGTTAATTATCCTCCTATTAAAAAATCGTTCCAATTATGTAATGCTAATTTTCTACTACTTATATTATGTCAATTATCTTCCAAATATAAGATGTTTATTTCCTTCCGAATAAACAATTAGTAGTGTATTAACATTAATAATTGGTAGAATATTAAAAATTACTAGTTTGCAGAAATGATTCAAAGTATACCAATTGTAATGTTTTCTACCGTTTGTAAAACCATTTTTAGAAGACAATTTGATTTAGTTAGTAAATAAAAATTTACCAAAAAATTGCACATCCGTTAAAACCACTTTTTAGAAAATTGCGCATTAATATAGGAATAAATTAATATCTACCAATTATACAATGTTTCCTAGAGTTGGTCATACATTGTTTGGAATACAATAAGCCTATGATTAATTCAAAATTTATTGACTCATATATTAAAAAAATTGTGCTTAAGTACAACTATATCATTGTTGACGACTGCTAAACTTTAGCATCCACGAATTATTATGGTACATATTGATGTAAAAAATATTACTTGTAAAGTAAGTTAAAATGATTATAGTCCGTTGATCATAACATGTTTAGAAGATACTAAATTTTGGGCAATTTCGAAAAATTAATGGTTCATGACTAAGGCACGAGCACATATTTGTACATGCCAATTATATTATTTCCAACCATTGCTTATAACATTTTCTAAGATAGTAAATCGTGGGTGGTTTTGAATAAAATATCAAATGCACAATCATGTATGGTGTTCTTTTTTGCGTTAAGTTATAAAACAAATTTGGTACAAAACATTTTAACTACCCATGGTATACATTGATGAGATATATGAAAACATTAGTTTTAGGAAGTAGATTAAAATATGCAGGTTATTGTAATTCCAACCGTTGGTCATATTTTTTGGAAGATACTAAATTGTGGGTTACTTCTAAAGATTAATGCTTCATGTCTAAGCTATTTTTCATGCACAAGTCATTTATCTTGTAGATATATGTGGGCTGTGATATTTGTGGTTAGAAGAAATTAATGTAGTATAATAAATTTGAGCAGTCAAAATATTATTGATTAGCTATATAAAATATTAGTTGAAGGAAGTAGAATAAAATATGCCGATTATTGTAATTCTAGCTGATGGTCCTATTTATTGGAAGATACTAAATTGCGGGTTACTTCTGATGATTAATGCTTCATGTCTAAGTTATTGTTCATGCACAAGTCATTTATCTTCAAAAAATATACATCAACTGTGATAGTATTTGAGGTTAGAAGAAATAAATGTAGTATAATAAATTTCAGCAGCCAAAATATTATTGATCAGTTACACACACAAATTGGAAGTACTATAAACTAAAATACACCAATTAATAGTATTTCTAGCCGTTGGCCTAACATATTTCGACAATCAATGCTTCGTTTTGTTGGCAATCTTCAATAAATAGTGACTACTCTTTGATCATGCAGAAGTCATTTACGGTAAAGATACGCATTAGTGATCACGAACAATTCTTGGATACGGTCATACGGAGTATGCATGCACTGCGCTGTTGGAGATAGACGGCCAGTGTCATCGCGGCTTCTAGCTAGTGCATCGATCTGCAACAAGACAATCTGTGTGGCGTGGACGATTTGTACACTCTAGTCCTCTAATGCACTTCAGTTACTTCCTCACGGTGAGCTAGCACCACCCAGTGCACTTTCGTTTTTTTGTATCGTACTGCATTGTGAACGGAGAGTAACGGCAGTCAAATATGACAAATCTGGACCGCATTGCATCTGTGGCGCTTCCATATCTCTGACCAGGAAAAACTTTATTGCGATGAGAGAAGACCAAACAAATAATTAACCTCCATGATTCGCTAAAGATAGTAGTGTATCTAAAACCATGGCTACAAGCATTGCAGTCCATGCCTCTTGCATCGCCGAATAAGAATTGTAAAAAATCCTTACAAAAACTATGAAGAGAAATTAAAGCTGACTTATGTCTCCAAGGATTTTATGAGATGCTGCAAGAAAAATACATATGAGGTCACTATATGTCGTCCAGCAAGGTCGTGGGCTGACGTGATTTCGTTCCAAAACGAAAGGTCGTGGGTGACGTTACCACGTCTCCTCGACGCTCCAAGAGTACAAGCGTAGCGGTAGACATGCATACGTACTTGGAAATTTGTTCGCATGTAGTGACTGCATCGAGGAAAGTAGGCCCTAACACCTGGGCGAGAGACATTCTGTGTGACCAGCGCTTCACGGGTCAGGACAAAGCAAAGATCATCACGGTGATGTGGTCTATCTGGCACTCTCGTAATAGATGGAAGCATGATAAAGAGCTATCTGACCCGATGCATGTGGTGAAAGCAACGAGGGAGGCGCTTACTCTCCTCGATATTCCTCGGCAGCAGCTCGTGCTGCCTGGACATGGTTGGCGGCCTCCTGAACAAGATTTTGTGAAGATCAATACGGATGGCGCGATTAATTTTGCAGATGGTAATGCTGGTGCTGGAGGCGTTGCTCGATCCTCAACACGCCTCTTGGGGGCGTGGAGCAAACCTCTTCTCGGGATTACGGATCCTCTCATCGCTGAGTGTATGGCGGTGCGTGATGGTGTCCTCTTTGCTCAGCTGCGAGGTTTCACGCATGTGATCATGGAGACAGATTGCCTGGAGGTGATCAACCTCTGGAATAATCGCCACAATTCTCGTTCGGTTGTGGCTCCTTTGTTAGTAGAGATTGGAGAGCTAGTTTCTTCGTTTTTTTCTTTTGAGATTCAACATGTATCAAGGACATCCAACTACCCGGCGCACCTCTGTGCAAAGCGTGCTAGCACCTTGAGTTGATGGAGAGTTGGATGGACGAGACTCCCTGCTTTCTGTTCAGTTGCCTTCTGGCGGATTGTCCAGCGAGCGCTTATGTTTGAATAAAGCTCTCTAGATTACTTTCAAAAAAAAAAAAAAAGAGGAAAGTAGGCTGCACCGAATCCATGTGAGTGGACCACTTTCTCCATGAATATTTTTGACATCTGACAAAGTTGCCCGTTTACGTTTTACTGTTTTTAATACTACTCCTATGTAATTCTGTTCAAAACTTAAGTGAATAAAAAAAAATCTTCACGTGTTTCTAAGGGACACAGCTAGGTCCATCCAGGGTCGGGGCTTGCCTTGTAATCTGACATTAAATTGTTTTCTTTCTTTCTTGAGAAAGATATAGACGAAAATTAGAGTATAAATTGTTGAAAATAAATATTTGGAAGATATGAATAGAGGATGCATGTTTCTAACAAGCACCATCAACAAAATAGTTTTCATTTTGTTAACGAAATTCGAAACGAAAACTGCTTGTAGCTCTCGAGCACCAGCGTTCTCGGTATTTTAAAATTCTGAAATACCGACTTTCGGTGCTCAAAAGAATCTGACAAAAAATACGTGAACACAGAAACACATTTGAAAGCCCGGTAAAATTTTCGGGAGAAAAAAAGTTGTATTTTGAAAAATACAAGAAGGATAAATTTCTAACAGAAATGACACTTTTTTCTCCTATATACTGTCAGATTATTTTTTCTATAACCCAAATCAAAACAAGTTTTCTACCGAAACTTGCCAGGGTATGCGGACCTTATATATGTATCCCCAAGAAAAAAAAAGCATTTTTTGTAGCTCAAATAGAAATTTTGAAATTTTCAAATATAGAGAGCATTGGTGCTAGGGAGACACAAATCGCCTCTCAGTTCAAGATGACAACTTTGCATGAGTTTGTGAAAGAGATATTCTGCTGATTGGAGGCCCGATGAGTTGGTAGGAGGGGTACGTGTGTGTTTGAAGAGCCCTGGGCCACCGAGCCTCGGTTAGAAATTTTGCAAGAGAAGTTTTTTTTTGAGAGAAAAAAGTTTTTTTTGCAAGAGAAGTTTCAGGTCTCACCGATGATGCATGCATATGGGCCGGGGATGTCTCGGTTGGTGTAGGAAAAGAGACCATCAAATGTGATCAAATCAGTCTAACTTGAGATGAGAGGAACGTTGCCAGGACTAATAATTGGAGTTTATTGTACATACTAATTACCTTTGTAACTCATCATGGTAGTGCGAACTCTTATGCTAGAAGACCCTTGAAAAACTCAGATGCCTGAAGAACTCATGGAATGTCTAGACTGAGTGTATAGCGATTTGGGCTCTTGCAGAACCCCGAGAGCAATAAAATCTTCAAAAAACAATTGAGAGAAAAAATATTAATTCTCAAATAAATCAAAATCAAGCAAGCATTGATAGAGGGAAAACCACCGAAATAGAGAATTTTTTATTAATCCAATCCAGGGTAAAGAATAAGAATATTAACATACTTACCCTGCTATTGTCCCCCCTTGAATCTTGTGATTGATCTCACCATATTTGTCCACTCAGATCATCCACGGTCAAAAGCTTGTCAAAGAAACAAGATGTCCCGACAGCATAGATGGATAGATGCCCCACCGGTGTTATGTTTAAGTCCTCTTCCCCATTATTTATGAAAAACGAGCAATTATGGCATGACATCTAGACCATGTTGTTGCTCATCCCCTCACCCTGCGCTTCAAGGTCTATTGTTCGGGCATCGTCTCCATGGGTTTGTCCTGGATCTGATTAAGGGAGTAAGTTGTTGCTTGAGAGTGCCCATTGGCTCTGCCGTGCTCCGATGAGAACAAGCGAAGTAGTGAAGGGGATTCTTCTGGGGGGGGGGGGGGGGGGAGGGGGGAATGGGGGAGGGGTATGGTAGTTTACGATGATAAGCTCGTTGTGAAGAATAGTTGAGATGTGTCACCTCCTTCTCCTTATAGCCTGGGTCTCGATGAGACAAACTAATCTGGCACTACATAAAGAGATTGATTCGGTGCACGTAGCATTTTCTAGCATGAGTTTATGATATACACACATAGTTTAGTGTTTAGAGTCTAAAGTTTCTATTGGGCATCAAGCGATTGCCTATGGTCAATGTTCTTGATATCTTGGTTAACATCCACAAAACAACGAAAACAATTTTCTTAGGTTCACTATAGTCGAGCAAAGGAAACTCGATGACACTTATAGGACCCCTTTTGGCAACCATGTCAACATATAAATAAGTTTTTATCATTTCTGCCACTATGACCGACATCAACCTCAGTTTTGCCATTTGACCGCTCGAAACTTCAATTTTGCCACTACTCCGTTACAAGGCTCCTCAGTTTTGCCATTCCGTCATCTCTTTGCCATTAGCCTATAATCAGTTTTGCCATTCTTTGTTTCTTTTTAATTATTTTATATCTCATTGATTGTTTTGCCATTCCGTCATCTCTTTGCCATTAGCCTATAATCAGTTTTGCCATTCTTTATTTCTTTTTAATTATTTTATATCTCATTGATTGGTTGTAGATGTGCAACAAGTCGTGTGTCCTATAGCAGTTCAGTTTTACTGTATCTAATGTATTTCCAATAACCATTACCATGTCTAGCCTACATGTGGGCAATTCATTTTTTATCTAATTTCTTCTTTTTGTTTGTTTCAGTAACCACTAACCGTCCTAGCCTACATGTGGTAAGCATGCAATAGTTATTCCTCCAATTACAATTTTATAATATATCAGTGTTAAATTCAAAATGTTTTGGAATTGCATATATGCATCAGCGTTGACTTACATCATAGTCTACTTCAAAGTTGTTTCTATATTAATCATGATGTAAACTTTTTCGAAAAACCTAAACGAACCGGAGATGCACATCTTTTTCTAAGCACTTAGGCTGAACTGTAGTAGATGTATATTACAATTTAGATTGATGAGATTTAAATTGATATGATGCATACGAGTACGTGCTAACTTTTCCCTATAAAGTTGTGTCACTTTGACAAATATCACTGTCAATTTCCTTTTATTATGCATATCTCTAAAATATTTTTTCAATTCCCACTTCAATCCTCTAGTATTAGATGTGTTTCTGGCTGCCCGACTCTTCAAATGGAAAAACTGATTATAAACTAACGGTGGAGAGATGACGGAATAGCGAAACTGAGGAACGCTGTAACGGAGCAGTGGCAAAAATAGAGTTTCGAGCGGTCAAATGGCAAAATTGAGATTGGGGTTGGTCATAGTGGAAGAAATGATAAAAACCCTATAAATAAACTCTAAGCCGAAAGATGGATGCATAGGATGTGTTTCCTTTCGCTGAATGGAATCAATTCATAAATTGGATACATCAACAAGTAAATTTGCACAAATTATATCTACTGTATTGGAAATAATAAATATGTTGTGATCTGAAATAAGATAATCAAATTTTCATCATGGAAATAAATCAAGTTCAGGTAGTCGATGAACAATTGCAAATGTTTGTGTGGATGAGATTAGAATAACTTCACATAACTTACATGATTTCTTCCTGGTCGGAGTATATATGAGAAGTAAATGAGGTAGATTTTCTAGGGCATTGAAACTTGTCCACTGGAGGTAAGACACGTTTGAACCGCCCATATGTTGAAGCTACAAAGAGTTCACTTGTCGTATTTTTCAGGGTAACTGTGAGGGCCCCTTTTTTATGTAAAGTAAATTAAAAGTTTGCTTTTATCTTGTACAAACATTATTTTCCTACCAATTACCCCCCCTCCCCCCACCCACTGCAAAGACACGTCTCCATAGACATGGATACATTTCCAAAGACGTAACTTAACAATTTTCTTTATGACTGGCTACAAAATATTTTTCATGAAAATCTATTTGATATTGATTCTTTTTCTCAACAACCTGTATAATACAGTGAGGCATGGAGTTGCGAGGACACAAACCAAACTAACCAGCGAACCCCACACTGACCGGATCAATTATCTTATCACTAGTATATGTTCGGAGCTCTATGCATCTCCACTATTTTCCGCATAGCTACACACATTGGCGAAGCTAGAGTATGAACAATGGGTGTACACAGTACATTGAAAGTCTCAGTTTTACTCATTTTTTCTAAATTACTCCCTATGTCCTGCAATATAAGCTTTTTTATGAAGCTATGTTAGCTTGCTAAAAAATATTTATATTATGGAACAAGGGATATTTGATTATATTGCTCTATACGGAATTAGACGTAGATATACAAAAAAAATAAAAAAATAATGGGTGTAAAGATGTACACCCATGTACTGAGCTGGCTCTGTCTATGATTACACAGAACAATATTGTATACTCGTTCCGTCCTCACCAAAAAAGTTAGATTTGGTTGAGATTCTTCCTTGCATATAGATTCAGCTGATATCAAGACTAAAGAATAGCGCTAGATTGGATTAAACTGATATCCACGTCGTCCTGATTCTTTTTGGCAGTGGGGGAGATATGCCCTAGAGGCAAATAATAAATGGATTTTATTATTATATCTCTATTAGTTCGTAATAGTTTCGTACTGTGCTATAACTGTATCAAGTGAAAACATTGATACATGTGTGGTATGAAACGGACCAAGTCCCTCGTAGTTTCTATTTATACTAGTTCGTTGAGCAACCGATGATCAAGGTTTTCTGATCATAGAGCATTTATGTCAGTTGATAACGGAGTCGTATCATTGAAGAATGATATGGTAGACACTACCTAAAGATAAGTATTGCGACACAATCAAGTCACATAGTTTATCATTACAATAGTTAGAAATGTAGTATCCTTCTTCTTTGATCATGAGATCATATTAATCACTATCTCCCGAGGCTGGTTTAACTGCATCAACCGTCATGACTGTAACTGAGTGACTATAACGGTGTATGTTTGGTATTCCAGAGGAATAGTTGTGCCCTATGTATCGAGAGCCGAATTTGTTCACTCACGTGACGGGAAGATACACATCACGGGAACGAGTGAAAGAGAACTTGTTAGTAACAAAATAGAACAATGTATGGTGATACCCATGATCAGATCTCGGACAAGTCAATATCGAAGTAACAAAGGAAATTGGACTCGACATTTACGATCCAAATGACATTAACAATCGTCAAATGCACAAGGGTCATTATGGACATTCCGGTCCTGATATTGATCATTGATATGAGAGGTGTCTCGAGATCATGTCTGTGCCATTCCCGAGCCATTGGGGTAACACGCTTAAGGGTACGATGACGCTTGCAGATCATTATAGAAGCATCGAAATCATAGGATGAGAGAGGAGAAAACAGTAAGAGTTTCATGAGGGAACGGAATCATTCCGGGAAGATCCGAAGTTGTTCGGAGTGAACCTAAAGGTGTTTCAGGTCAAATAAAATTTGATAATATGTATTTCAAATTAATTAATATAATTAATATTAAATATATATTTAAAATTTAATTTGGAGGGCAACTTCCACTAATGGGCCAAGTCCCCAAGAGAAAAGGGCCCATGAGGGAAGCCACCCAAGGGGACTAGGCCAAGCCGCCCAAGAGGGGCGCCGCCGGCCAAGGGAGGCCCACCCGGCCAGCCTAGGGCTGCGTGCGGGGTGGGGCCCACATGGCCCGGCTGGCCCACTCCCCATGGTGCCTGCTCCTCCTTTACTCCCACCCGGGGACTTGAGGGAAGGGAGTGTCCCCTTTTCCCCTATATAACGAAGGGCATAAGGGTGGGAACAATCATCCAATAATTCTCTGAGGAATTTTCCTTAGGGAATAAATCTCTCTCTCTCTCTCTCGCTGCCTTCTTATGATGGTGCGGTCCCTGAAAGGACTGCGCACGCAAGAGATGACGAACCCGCAGCACTCCGTTGTGTGATACGTCCAAAACGTATCTACTTTCCCGAACACTTTTGCTATTGTTTCTTCTCTATACTTGTGTGATTTGGATACAACTAATGCGGACTGACGCTGTTTTCAGCAGAATTATCCTGGTGTCTACTTTTTGTGCAGAAAATCAACTATCAGAAAAAATCCCGGAACATATGCCAAAAATCCTATTTCACCCGAAGACTCTAGGAGCCAAAATACGAGACGGAGAAGAGCCAGGGGTGGCCACACCACCTGGTGGCGCGGGCCAGGCCAGGCTACGCCAGGGGGTGGTGTGGGCCCCCTCGGCACCCCCTCGGCCTCTCTCTTCGCTTATAAGGAGCCTTCTGACCTAAAAACTTCGGGGGGTTCGACGTTTTTCCAGAAGGAGTTCCGCTCCGCCGCCACCACCAGATTCCACGAAACAGCACCAGAAACTCCGTTCTGGCACCATGCCGGGACGGGGAATTGGAGGAGATCATCGCCATCATCATCACCATCGCTTCTCCATCGACCATCCATGTTTCCCCCATCTATAAGTGAGTAATCCCCCGCTGTAGGCTATGGGGATGGTAGGGATTGGGAGATCGTTCATGTAATGGCATCAGATTATTAGGGCATGGTGCCTAGTATCTTTTATTAGTGCTTTATGACTTTGTTGCAACTTGTTATGCTTAATGCTTGTCACTAGGGCCTGAGTGCCATGATTTCAGATCTGAACTTGTTATTGATTCATTATGATAGTATTGTTTATGGTCTTATCTACAAGTTGTATACACACGTTGTTGTCCGGAACCTATGGCCCCGAAGTGACAAAAATCGGGATAACCGGAAGGGAATGGCTTTGATGTGAGGATCACATGTGTTCATGGAGTGTTAATGCTTTGCTCCGGTGCTCTATTAAAAGGAACACCTTAATTGCCAGTAGTTCCCTAGAGGCCCCACTGCAAACGGGCTGGCAGGACAAAAAATGTTGTGCAAGTTCTCATTGCGAGCACGTATGACTATATATAGAACACATGCCTAGGATTATCTAGTACTTGGATGCTTTATCTTATTTATCTGCAATTGCCCTATGTTCTGATTGCTATGTGAATTGTCTTGTCCATGCAACGCCCGTCCATCCATCCCTATGCCTACCGCACTCGAATCCCACTGTTTACTGCTTTTGTTACTACCGTCTTTGCTTTACTACTGCTGCTACTTTACTATTCCTACTACAAAACTGTTGCTACTGATAAATTGCTGTGAGCAAGATTGTTTCCAGGTGTAGCTAAATTGACAACTCAGTTGTTAAGGCTTATAAATATTCTTTGACTCCCCTTGTGTGGAATCCATAAATTGGGTTTCACTTCCCTCGAAAATACTGCGATACACCCCCTATACTTGTGGGTCATCAAGACTATTTCTGGCGCCATTGCCGGGGAGCATAACTTTATTTATCAAGTTCACTTGCATTCTCTATTGTTCGCTGTTATCCATCCATCATGGGTAAGTCTCGTGATGGAAAGGTTCCTATTTTACCATCCACTACAAGAAGAGGTACGGTTTTAAACACCTCTGCTGCTCTTGATTCACCGTCTGTTATGAGTAAGTTCCTTACACCACCACATACACATGCTACACATACTGCTACTACTGCTGAATCTGAAACTTCTAATGCTTATGATGCTTCTTCTAGTGTGCTTGATAAGAGTGGTTCATTAGGTCCTTTCCTAGATGCTACGATTGCTAGAACTATAGCTGGAAATACCGAAACTCCTAATGAAGACACTACCACACCTGTTAGCTCACCTGAGTCTAGTGAAAGTTGTGATATTGAAGATGGTTATGTTGAGATGACCGATGAATTTATTAAAGAATGTAAAAACACCCATGATAGGAGTGCTGCTAAGATTCTCCTTGAGAGGCGTACTATTAGACCCAAATTGTCTCCTGATGCTAAGTTTTGCTGCTTCTCCCATAAACATTTTAGATGAAGATTATGATTTCTCTCTCGATCTATCTTACATAGCTATTGTCGAGAAAGAACCTTTTTGTGGGCCTAAGAATGAAAGTGCGGTAGCACATATGAATGAACTTTCTACCATGAGTGGCTTGTTTTCTGATGATATTAAGATGCATACTTACTTTGTTGCTAAGGTTTTCCCCTTTTCACTGAAAGGAGAAGCTAAAACTTGGTTTAGTAATTTACCTCCTGGATCTATTGATAGCCCTGAGTGCTTGATTAATACTTTCCTGCAGAAATATTTTCCTCCTAGTGCTAGACATGCTATTTTGCAGGAACTTTTTGATTTTAAACAGGGAGAAAAAGAGGTATTGCCCGAATCTTGGGCAAGATTTTGTGCTTTGATTCATGCACAGGCTGGAAGTCCATTACCAAGAATGAGCTTCTTGATATATTTTATAATGGACTAACCGAAGAATCTAGGACATACCTAGATAGTTGTGCTGATTGTGTTTTTAGGAATATGACTCCTAAGGATGCAGAGGAATTAATGGCTAAAATAATTAAGAACTATAAAGATTGGACTCCTCCTAAACAAGCTATACCTGAAGTAATTGTACCTGAACCATCTATTCCGGTGCCTATTCCAACATCAAAGAAGTGGGGAGTTATTGAATTAAATGATGAAGTGATGAAGGAAGCTAAGAAATGTCTTAAAGAGAAGGGAATTAAAGCTGCAGATGTCAAGAATTTACCTCCTATAGAAGAATTATGTAAGCCTATTCCCTACTCATCCACTATTGAGGTACACTCTCTCCAACACTTTGATGAAGGTGATATCTCTTACTCTAGACCTCCTGATCAATGCTTAGAAGAATTTGATATCTTTATTGTTAAGCAAGATAACTTTAATAAAAGGGTGCAAAATCATCTAATGGAAAACACTAGAGCTATTGTTGAGTTGAAAGATATTGTGGAAAGAACCTCTAATGATGTTAAAATGATTGTTAAACACTTTCAAATGGTTCAAACTCAAATAGATCAACTTGTTAAAGTGCAAAACGACTTGCTAGTTAATGCTGCTAAAGAAAAACATGCTTATGAAATTAGAACTAGAAGTGGTGCTGCTACCCAGGATCCTTTATATCCTGAGGGGCATCCCAAAAGAATTGAGCAGGATTCTCAACAAGCTGAAAATAGTGGTTCTACTCGTAAGAAAAGGAAGAAGAAACATAAAACTGTTGTAGAACCCTCTGAACCTGCTATAGATCCTAATAGTATATCTATCTCTGATGCTGAAACTGAAAGTGGTAATGAAGGAAATGAAGTTCCCAATGAAGAAAAAGTTGAAGAAGAACCTGAAAACCACACTAAGAGTACTAAATACACCAAAGAAGATTTTATTGCTAAGAAACATGGTAGTGAAAGAGAACCTTGGGTCCAAAAACCTATGCCTTTCCCTGATAAGAAACACAAGTCAAAGGAAGATGAAAATTATAATAAGTTTTGTGAGTGGATGAAGCCTTTATTCTTGCAAATTCCTTTGACTGATGCTATTAAATTGCCTCCTTATTCAAAGTATATGAAGGACATTGTCTCGAATAAAAGGAAGATCCCTAATGAAGAAATTTCTACTTTGCTTGCTAATTACTCCTTCAATGGTTCCTAAGAAACTTGGAGACCCAGGGATTCCAACTATCCCTTGTGCTATTAAGAACAATTATGTTAGAACTGCTTTGTGTGATTTGGGAGCTGGAGTTAGCGTGCTTCAGCTTAAAAAATTGATACCAACTGATATATCTTTGCAAATGGCTAATAAATCTACCACTATTCCTATGGGTATATGTGAGGATGTACCCGTTCAAGTGGCTCATAATTGCTTGATATTAACTGATTTTGTTGTGCTTGAAATGCCTGAAGATGATAATATGTCTATTATTCTTGGGACACCTTTTATTAATACTGCAGGAGCTGTTATTAATTGTAATCAAGAAAAGGTGACTTTCAATGTTAATGAAAAGGAACATACTGTCTATTTCCCCAAGAAGATTGAAAGGACTTATGGTTTGAATTCAATTGAACATGTTGAGGGCATTCAAGTTGGAGAAATATATTGTCCCATACCAAGAGAAAATTTTGAAACTATTATGATTGGGACCATTGCTATCAAGGTTGAGGTAACATAATCATTAGTGGAATACAAAGTTTTGTCTCATATGCAATTGTTTTGGTAGAAATACTTGATCAACCTTGTTAACAAAGGGATTTCATTGAACAAAACAATGTTTTCATTATGATTATCTCCGTTTATTTCTATCCTTTGCATTTTAGTTTTTGCTTTCGTTTAGCTTTCTTTTTGTTATTAGTTGCTTGCTTGTTAGCGTGTCTTAGAACTTCTGTAGTTCTAGCTTTGTTGTGTCCTTGCATCATGTTTCCAAAAATCTGTCTGCCAGAAAAATCTTTCTTCTATGCCTGAAAATGCCCAAAAATAAAGTGTCTCGAAAAATTCATATTAAATTTTTACGTGAAAAAAGGGGCAGAGGAGTACCTGGGAGGTACCAGGGGGGCCCACCAGGCAGGCACACCACATGGTGGCGCGGCTAGCCTTGGGTGGCGCCATGCCCTGGTGTGGGCCACCCCTGGCCCCCACTAACTCTCTCACCTGCCACTTTCTTCTCTCTCCCGAGTAAGCTCCAGTTCATAGCTCAAAATCGCGTTCTTGCTGTGCTTGCTCTTGATTTTTTCGATCTCCTTGCTCAACCCTTCTTTCTTTCTGAAATTTGGGGCATTTGTTCCCTGGTATGTGACTCCTCCCCTTGTCCAAGTAGATTTATGTTTAGTGGATTATATCTTGAGTATTTTGCTGCTGTAGGTGACTAGTTATGAGAGCTTGTAAGCTTGTTTGATGCTTAGAGATATAGTTTTGATGCATGTTTAGGCCTCTTACAAGTCCCTATGAGTAGAATCCTTCATTATATTTACTTTGCAATCACTTGTTTAAATAGGTGTTTAAATTTCAGAATAGAAGATGAGTGAACACCACCTAAACCAACATGAGCTTTGGGTACCTGAGGTCATGAAGGTCCACCGGGAGGAGGAAGTTTTTCCCTCCATTTATCCATGTTCTGAGTTCATGAGAGCTGCAGGAATTCTACAAGATTTCCACACTTTGGTTTCTAATGCAGGGCTAGAGCACTTTTTGGAAGATGAACCTTGTCAATTTGTGAAGCTGTGGTGTAGGATTTCCAATTTAGTCACTCTTTGCCTAACCCCATGGTCCATTACAAAATTTACAATATTGCTGTCAACCTTTCTCTTGATGATTTTTGTGCATCTATTAAGGTACCTCAATGGGGGTCATGTAGGAAGATTAAGGAGAGACCTGAACCACTCATGGATTTATATGCAGAAATTTGCCAAGGGAGTAGCTTCTCGAAGGAGAGTGGAAAAATCCTTAACATTCATCTTCCCTCCATTCGCTACTTTGCCTACTTTATTGCCAAGTGTGTTCTTGCTAGGAAAACTGCCAATAAGTTATCTTCGTTTGATCTAGCATTTATCTCTGCTGCTCTTAGACGAGATAGGTCTTACAACTTGGGTGCTTTGATAGCTTTCCGTCTTGCTGCTAACCGTGAGAAAGGTGGAATTTGTGGAGGCCTCATTGCTTCTCGTTTACTAGCATTGCATGGTTTAGTGCCTCATCATCTAGACCTACAGTTCCCCATAGAGAGGCTTGATCTTAATTCCATGATACAACATAAATTTGTTTCCTTGTGGGCTAGTATGAGTGAGTTATCTTATGAAATAACCTTTCTCAAAGTTGGTTGGAGAAAGAGCAAGTCCGAGCGTGTTGTTCTTTTGCCTGCACCTGTTTTGTTTAACCTTGATAACAAGGAAGGATGGTCCCTCACTAAGGAGGAGCTTGACACGTACTTGGGAGAGCTCTACCAACAGGAGCAGGACACTAGAAGGGAGGTCACGGATGATTCGGCCCAGCCCTCGAATGAGGGAGAATCTTCATACCAGTAACTCACTTATGATTGGGGAGCTTCTTGTTCTTCTCATGGGCGCAGCTACAGCCATTCTTACCAAGATCCGCCCACTTGGAACCCCTATTCGTACATGGATTAATACCCACTTAGGCCAAAAGCCTAAGCTTGGGGGGAGGTACACCGACACCGCACTCATCTTCATATCATGTTGCGTCGGTACTTTGTATATTCGTGTTTTCGTTCTCTTTTTAGTTTTCGTTCTTCTTTTGCTTTTGCTTTCTAAAAACACAAAAATACCAAAAATATTTCTGTTGTTTCTCTTTGGTTTGCTTCTTATTTTTGCCTTGGTTTGTTTTTCCCTTTTTTTGCTTTGTTTGAACTATTCGAAAAATCCAAAAAGATTTTGCTTTGCTTGTTTTTTCCTTTTGGTTCTTGTTTAAAAATCGAAAACACCAAAAATATTTGTCGTTCTTCTTTGGTTTTGTGAGTTTGCTACAGGGTTCAGCAGTCCTCAGTGGAATATTGGTTTCATATTATTATTCAAGCCACACAAGTGAAGAACAATAATGAGGATTAATGACAACTTGAGGCGTGGTAAGAGGTTGGTAACGAACTCTATTTGTTTTCATTTTTGTACATATACTCGTCACTGTGGGCATGCTTAGTCTGTTCATGTAGGGTGTATGATATCTTTGGATGCTTAGTAGTTCTTGCTTTCGTATTATTAGCTCCAGCTCGCTAATAGTTTGTAGCATGTCTTATGAATGTTTGCTTGCATTGCTCTATTCATAAATTGGTATGACACCACGGTATCCTCCTCTGAATGTTTCATTTGATTGACTTGGCACATTCTCACGCATGTACATGACTGTAATAATCAGTTAAGCCTCGATGAATTATTTTGCCTTGAGGATCTTGAATCACTTTCATGCCATGAGTAGTCCTGTTTTGTTGCAAGCATGATAATGATAGCTATTGCTCTCTCATTGGTCGCTCCCTTACTATTTCTAGCCTTCACTCATACTGAGTATGTTTTACTCAAGTTTCCAACTCCCAAAACCATATATTCCCAAAGTGTCCACCATACCTACCCATTAGCATCATTTGCTACTTCTATGCATATTCAATATGCCTTGTTTTCTTCTGAATAAAATGTTTGCTTGTTATGATAAAATTAGTTAGTAAAGCTCTCACGAACTTGATGGCACACTTTATTTCCTGCACTTAATAAACCTAAACCATTGTGAACTCTCCATGAAAGTTATACGCTTGCAAATTATAGGCTGGGGATTAGCAGAACCGTGCTGTCACGGGGAACGCTTTCAACACTTGTAAATATATACCCAATTGATACCTTGCTCTTTTGTTTGCGGATGTCGTCGGTGTGAAATAAAAGGGGAGCTTGTAAGTCCATGGAGTTATGTATGAGTGTTAGAGAAACGCCTGAGCCGCTGGTCTAATCCATGCTGACATGGTGGAAACCTGCAGCGTAACCATAATGATATCTATGAAGCATTCTTCTTATAAAAAGGGAGAGAGATAAGAAAAAAAAGATTTATGAAAAGAGGAAAGAGAGAAAAAAGCACCATTTTCCCATGGTAAATAAGAAGATTGCTGAGATACTCATTGTCTGCTTGCCTTGCCATTTTGATATGAGGATTCTTCCGTATCATCGGGCAAGGGGTACCCCGTTGGCGGTTCTCAATGATACGCACATACTTACGATGACAAGAACTTACCGGTAACTAAAGTTGAGTAGCATGAGGAGCGACCCTCGTACTCAAGGGACTTGGGATTTTCAGTTTATAGTCTGTCAAGCATATAACTTAGATTGGACCTCACTTTCACCTTAACCACATTAAAGATGCTTATGACAGGGGCAATGAGAGATCAAAGCTAATGAGTACCATACTTTCAGCATTTGGAAGCCTTTCAAATTATTCAAAACCTTTTCTTTTACTTGTTGAGTCTCCACATATTCTCTGAGCACCTTTTTGAGAGCATAGTTTTCATTCTTTGTGTTTGTCCCATTGCTTGATTATTTGTGTTATGACTTTGATGCTTGTGTCCTTTATATCTTTACTTCTAGTCATCACTTGAACTTCAGAGGTGCCTTGACATTCATAATCAAAGGCAACCGAGATACCATTCTATCATACCTTTTTATGAGCATTGTAATGTTGCTTACGCTTATACTTCATGCTACTTATTATTTTTGAGTTGGAATCTCTTCATAGCTTGCAATGACTATTAAGTAGACTCAGTTGCATACTCTTTATTATGAACTGTCTAAGTAGTTGATCACATTGCTAAAAATATTTACATCTTATGAAGCAAATGTGTTCGTGAAAGTTCTTTTATCGCACTCAGTTTTCAACTGAATTACTTGAGGACAAGCAATAAGCTAAGCTTGGGGCGAGTTGATACGTCCAAAACGTATCTACTTTCCCGAACACTTTTGCTATTGTTTCTCCTCTATACTTGTGTGATTTGGATACAACTAATGCGGACTGACGCTGTTTTCAGTAGAATTGCTCTGGTGTCTACTTTTTGTGCAGAAAATCAACTATCAGGAAAAATCCCGGAAAATATGCCAAAAATCCTATTTCACCCGAAGACTCCAGGAGCCAGAATACGAGACGGAGAAGAGCCAGGGGTGGCCACACCACCTGGTGGCGCGGGCCAGGCCAGGCCGCGCCAGGGGGTGGTGTGGGCCCCCAGGCACCCCCTCGGCCTCTCTCTTCGCCTATAAGGAGCCTTATGACCTAAAAACTTTGGGGGGTTCGACGTTTTTCCAAAAGGAGTTCCGCTCCGCCGCCACCACCAGATTCCATGAAACAGCACCAGAAACTCCGTTCTGGCACCCTGCCGGGACAGGGAATTGGAGGAGATCATCGCCATCATCATCACCATCGCTTCTCCATCGACCATCCATGTTTCCCCCATCTATGAGTGAGTAATCCCCCGCTGTAGGCTATGGGGATGGTAGGGATTGGATGAGATTGTTCATGTAATGGCATCAGATTGTTAGGGCATGGTGCCTAGTATCTTTTATTAGTGCTTTATGACTTTGTTGCAACTTGTTATGCTTAATGCTTGTCACTAGGGCCCGAGTGCCATGATTTCAGATCTGAACTTGTTATTGATTCATTATGATAGTATTGTTTATGGTCTAATCTACAAGTTGTATACACACGTTGTTGTCCGGAACCTATGGCCCCGAAGTGACAGAAATCGGGATAACCGGAAGGGAATGCCTTTGATGTGAGGATCACATGTGTTCATGGAGTGTTAATGCTTTGCTCCGGTGCTCTATTAAAAGGAGCACCTTAATTGCTAGTAGTTCCCTAGAGGCCCCGCTGCAAACGGGCTGGCAGGACAAAAGATGTTGTGCAAGTTCTCATTGCGAGCACGTATGACTATATATAGAACACATGCCTAGGATTATCTAGTACTTGGATGCTTTATCTTATTTATCTGCAATTGCCCTATGTTCTGATTGCTATGTGAATTGTCTTGTCCATGCAACGCCCGTCCATCCATCCCTATGCCTACCGCACTCGAATCCCACAGTTTACTGCTTTTGTTACTACTGTCTTTGCTTTACTACTGCTGCTACTTTACTATTCCTACTACAAAACTGTTGCTACTGATAAACTGCTGTGAGCAAGATTGTTTCCAGGTGTAGCTGAATTGACAACTCAGTTGTTAAGGCTTATAAATATTCTTGGACTCCCCTTGTGTCGAATCAATAAATTGGGTTTCACTTCCCTCGAAAATACTGCGATACACCCCCTATACTTGTGGGTCATCAAGACTATTTTCTGGCGCCGTTGCCAGGGAGCATAGCTTTATTTATCAAGTTCACTTGCATTCTCTATTGTTCGCTGTTATCCATCCATCATGGGTAAGTCTCGTGATGGAAAGGTTCCTATTTTACCATCCACTACAAGAAGAGGTACGGTTCTAAACACCTCTGCTGCTCTTGATTCACCGTCTGTTATGAGTAAGTTCCTTACACCACCACATACACATGCTACTTACACTGCTACTACTGCTGAATCTGAAACTTCTAATGCTTATGATGCTGCTTCTACTGTGCTTGATAACAGTGGTTCATTAGGTCCTTTCCTAGATGCTACGATTGCTAGAACTATAGCTGGAAATACCGAAACTCCTAATGAAGACACTACCACACCTGTTAGCTCACCTGAGTCTAGTGAAAGTTGTGATATTGAAGATGGTTATGTTGAGATGACCGATGAATTTATTAAAGAATGTAAAAACACCCATGATAGGAGTGCTGCTAAGAGTCTCCTTGAGAGGCGTACTATTAGACCCAAATTTTCTCCTGATGCTAAGTTTGCTGCTTCTTCCATAAACATTTTAGATGAAGATTATGATTTCTCTCTCGATCTATCTTACATAGCTATTGTCGAGAAAGAACCTTTTTGTGGGAATAAGAATGAAAGTGCGGTAGCACATATGAATGAACTTTCTACCATGAGTGGCTTATTTTCTGATGATATTAAGATGCGTACTTACTTTGTTGCTAAGGTTTTCCCCTTTTCACTGAAAGGAGAAGCTAAAACTTGGTTTAGTAATTTACCTCCTGGATCTATTGATAGCCCTGAGTGCTTGATTAATACTTTCCTGCAGAAATATTTTCCTCCTAGTGCTAGACATGCTATTTTGCAGGAACTTTTTGATTTTAAACAGGGAGAAAAAGAGGTATTGCCCGAATCTTGGGAAAGATTTTGTGCTTTGATTCATGCACAGGCTGGAAGTCCATTACCAAGAATGAGCTTCTTGATATATTTTATAATGGACTACCGAAGAATCTAGGACATACCTAGATAGTTGTGCTGATTGTGTTTTCAGGAATAGGACTCCTAAGGAAGCTGAGGAATTAATGGCTAAAATAAGTAAGAACTATGAAGATTGGACTCCTCCTAAACAAGCTATACCTGAAGTAATTGTACCTGAACCATCTATTCCGGTGCCTATTCCAACATCAAAGAAGAGGGGAGTTATTGAATTAAATGATGAAGTGATGAAGGAAGCTAAGAAATGTCTTAAAGAGAAGGGAATTAAAGCTGCAGATGTCAAGAATTTACCTCCTATAGAAGAATTATGTAAGCCTATTCCCTACTCATCCACTATTGAGGTACACTCTCTCCAACACTTTGATGAAGGTGATATCGCTTACTCTAAACCTCCTGATCAATGCTTAGAAGAATTTGATATCTTTATTATTAAGCAAGATAACTTTAATAAAACGGTGCAAAATCATCTAATGGAAAACACTAGAGCTATTGTTGAGTTGAAAGATATTGTGGAAAGAACCTCTAATGATGTTAAAATGATTGTTAAACACTTTCAAATGGTTCAAACTCAGATATATCAACTTGTTAAAGTGCAAAACGACTTGCTAGTTAATGCTGCTAAAGAAAAACATGCTTATGAAATTAGAACTAGAAGTGGTGCTGCTACCCAGGATCCTCTATATCCTGAGGGGCATCCCAAAAGAATTGAGCAGGATTCTCAACAAGCTGAAAATAGTGGTTCTACTCATAAGAAAAGGAAGAAGAAACATAAAACTGTTGTAGAACCCTCTGAACCTGCTATAGATCCTAATAGTATATCTATCTCTGATGCTGAAACTGAAAGTGGTAATGAAGAAAATGAAGTTCCCAATAAAGAAAAAGTTGAAGAAGAACCTGAAAACCACACTAAGAATACTAAATACACCAAAGAAGATTTTATTGCTTAGAAACATGGTAGTGAAAGAGGACCTTGGGTCCAAAAACCTATGCCTTTCCCTGATAAGAAACACAAGTCAAAGGAAGATGAACATTATAATAAGTTTTGTGAGTGGATGAAGCCTTTATTCTTGCAAATTCCTTTGGTTGATGCTATTAAATTGCCTCCTTATTCAAAGTATATGAAGAACATTGTCACGAATAAAAGGAAGATCCCTAATGAAGAAATTTCTACTTTGCTTGCTAATTACTCCTTCAATGGTAAGGTTCCTAAGAAACTTGGAGACCCAGGGATTCCAACTATCCCTTGTTCTATTAAGAACAGTTATGTTAGAACTGCTTTGTGTGATTTGGGAGCTGGAGTTAGTGTTATGCCTTTCTCTCTCTATAAGAGGCTTCAGCTTGAAAAATTGATACCAACTGATATATCTTTGTAAATGGCTGATAAATCTACCACTATTCCTGTGGGTATATGTGAGGATGTACCCGTTCAAGTGGCTCATAATTGCTTGATATTAACTGATTTTGTTGTGCTTGAAATGCCTGAAGATGATAATGTGTCTATTATTCTCTGTGTTTGCATACAGTGGGTACAAGCCAAGTATGCACATTGAATACACTAAGGTTGAATTGGCGAGCCTAGCATGTACAAACATGGCCTCGGAACACGAGAGATCAAAAGATCGAGCACGAGTCATATGGATGATGTGATCGACGGGTTTTGTACACCCTAGCAGCTATATCAAATGTCGTGACGATCGGGGATGATATAGTGTAAAGGATCGCGTGATCGCTAAAACCATCCAAGGGATGACAATTTTAGTGGGAGATCAATTATTAAATTGAAATCGTATTATGAACTTAGTCTAGATGTGTTTGCAAATATCCTTGTAGATCATGTCCTATCCCATTGAGGTTCTTTACGACCATGGGAATCTTTCTTGAATGTTGTGAAACTTTAGAAGGGTCAAACTTCAAAGATTGATGCCCACATCTAAGGGATATCCTCGATATAGATGATCTTATCTTCTTGATACAAGAACCATTAGGAGATAGTCTGATGACCCCACAAAGTCTTGTGTTTTCTCCATTGCCGTCCAGTGAAGCCACTCTCCATTTGATGGAGGCTAGGCTACCGTGATTGTGTTTCTTCAACACCGACACTTGGTCGATGAAGAAGGAACTTTTTGCAAGACAGACTCATGAAATATGAGTCATTGATGAGTTTCCTTCCAAGATGGAAGAAAACAGATGCTTGGAGAATCACTTGGAGATCATGCATGGGCGTGATTAATGCCACACATGCGATGTGAATTACTTAATGACAGGCAGCTTTGCGATAGATTGGGTGTAGGACTCGCTTCCTCCCAACTACAAAGACGTCGTCACTTGTAGATCAGGAACCTTTTCCCATCGCATGGTGCAATAGATGAGCATGAACAAGTCATGACGATCGCGAAACTCATCCTTTTCCTCCTCAGTTGCACTATCAACGGGAGCATCTCCTAGTGGTTCTGATAGTGTGTAGAGTACGTCATTTTGGGTGAGGAGTTTCCTTAGACACATGTACTAGTCTATGAAGTTGGACCCATCTAACTTAGGATCCCCATCTCTCATGAAAGTTCTATAGACGAAATTCAAAGGTTTGAATTCCATGATCTACAAAGACATTTGCAAAGTCATAAGACTAAGTTCATAATATGAGTTCAAGTTCTATAATAAAATTACTACAAGATCTCCCACTAAAACCAACATCCCTAAGTTGTTTTAGTGACTACACGATCCATATTCACTATATCATCCCCGATAATCATGACATTTTATATAGTTGCAACTGTGGACAATGCTATGTCGATCCCATCATTCATGTGACTCGTGCTTGATCTTTCGATCTTCTCGTGTTTCGAGGCTGACGAGGGTTCAACTCGTCAATGCCCATTGTTATGGACTTGAGTTTTGGAGAAGGAGGGAGCAATGGAGGCATCAATCGGCTAGCAAACAAGCACATAGGGACGCAAGTTTTACCCAGGTTCAGGCCTCGTAGAGGTCCCTACTCCTGCTTGTCTGCTCTTGGAATTAACGAAGGAATCGAAGATTACAGGGGTGCACAGATGCAATCTGGCGAGAGTTGTGGAAACTAGGGTTGTGATTGTCCTCCTTGCCGCCCCTCCTAGCCTTTATATAGATAGGCTAGGTCTCGGGTAGCAGGTCGAGTCGGTTACAGATTAGGGTTTGCCCTTTGAACTTTGTATCTTAAGCTTCTTCTTGTTTCACAAGCAATCGAGAGTCCGTGGGCCACTCGAATTCTCCATTGGGCCTTGGAAACGCCGTGGGCTTCTGCTGTATCTGGACTGTATATACCAAACTCGAGTACCTGTAGGGTATACCCATGTCAGAGGCCATGTCTGTACATGCTAGGCTCGCCGATTCAACCTAAGTGTATTTGTAGTGCATACATGGCTTGCACCCAACATATGCGAATATCGATATGTCTAGCACCCAATCGTCATGGACTGCTTCATCACAATGTACTTTCATGGTTGTGCACACTTTAGAGAGAACACTATGGTTGGTATTAATTAGGGATCATCTTATCATTTCTACCGTCGCGTATCTAATACAACTAAGAAAAATAAGATGCATAAATGATCAACATCACATGTAATTCATAATTTGTGTCATATGATATGGTCATTCATGTTTTGCACCTTGATCACCATCGTGCAACGTGCCTTGATCTCCATCACATGCCAACTAACATGATGCTAAGTCCACGACACCGCCAGTTGGTCATCCATCATGATCCACCACTGCTATGGTCTAGTAATAGTAAGCAAACTACTTTACACCATGATCTCGGCATGCAGGCCATAAGAATAGAATGAACAACCGTGTGGCTCCTCTCGGTTGCTTTACATGAAAGTGCATTTCATACAACAATATAAAATTGACCATATCACGTCACCTTCCCCTTCAAAATAAAGTTAGACGTCTCTACCTTTATCTCTTGCATGTTTTACTTGGCTATTGGGCTTACAAGATGTAACCGTTCATACCTACGAACTTTAACCACAACATTGATCAAATAATTGTCTCCACTACCCCTTGTTAGGGCCCTCCTTCACAAATGCCATATAAACTAATGTGAGAGAGACATACACCCGCTGGCCACTTATACATTACAAGCCATATGTCGAGCATAGAACTGGTCTCGTGTAAGCTTACGTGTAAGGTCGGTCCGGGCCACTTGATCTCACAGTGTCGCGATATAAACAAGTACACGTGGGAGGGTAACAACTAGACGATGAATGTCCACATTCAACATGTGTTCTACTCGTACTAGCATAACTCCACATAGATCAGCTCTGATAACGCTAAAGGGGTATGTAGCAGAAAACAAAAAAATCCTAGCAAAGGCAACACCACTGCCAAGATCTATCTATGAGTTAATGCAGTAACGAAGATGGAGATTTCGTTGACATACCCTTGTATACTGAAAGAGTTTAACATCCCGAGAGGAACGTGCATGAAGTAGTCGAACTCGTAACCGACCTCAAGGTTGCGAAGCTCCTCACAAGTCACCCCAGGTCCTTGCACGAGAACCTAGGTGCCACTAGTGGCAGTACCTACGTGGTTTCTCACATGCCCGGTGTCCGATGACGACTCCCGTTCTCCTTGATCCAGCGGGCATGCGGAAGTAGACCCTTTGGAATTGGGATCGATCAGTGCGACAGCATGACGGGGTGGTGTCATCTCCCAAGTGCGCAGTTCTTCTTGGAACCACACTCGTGAGATTCAACAGAGAGAGGGGGGGGGGGAATTCCCTAAGGAAAATTCCTTAGGAAATCCCCCTTTTTAATTTGTTGTATTTAATCCATCATATTCCTATATAGGGTAAATGGAGGACCCCCACATTGCCAGCTGGCAATGTGGGACTAAAGGAGGGAAGGGGGGGGGGGCAGCGGCCAAGGAGGTGTCGATCGGCCGGGTGGGCCCCACCCACCCTGCGCGTGGCCTAAGATGGTGGCGGTGGCTAGCCCGGGGTGGACCCCACCTGCCCGCCCGCCTGCCCCACCCGGCGGCCTAGCCAGTGGGAGCCCTAGGCACGACGACGACTGTCCTTTGGGTGGCCTCTCTCTTGGGCCCTTTTCCCTTCGGGGAATTTGGCCCAATAGTGGAAGTTCCCCCAAAATTAATTTTAAATATTATTTTTATTATTAACTAGCACAGTGGCCCGCGCACATGCGCATGCAACTCCTTAATCATCTTTAATTTTACATTAAGTTGAAGTTCTTATCAATACATCTACTGAGACTTCTTAGCTCTGTAATTATTACATTTATTATTATTTTTGTATTATTTTCATAATGTATTTATTCAGTATGGTAGTTGTTCATACAATTAAGTTGAAAGATCCACCATAAAACATATATGTGCAATACATATTAAGTTGAAGTTCTTATAAATATTTGTATTGCACATATATTGTTTTCATAATTTTGTTGAAAGATCATAAAACATATATGTGGAATAAAAATATTTATTTCTCATAAACTCACCACACTTTGCTGTAACTTGCAATTCTTGATTAGTTGTTCCATGGCAAACAAATGCAAACATCATAATATTAGCTCACTTTCAAAATTCCTTAACTTTAAACAATGTGGTATATCTCACATTAGTCTTAGTGAAATGTTTTAGATTTCACAAGTAAAACAAATCAGCACCATTGCAATACTCACATGTAATTCTACGAACTCTAACTGGTTATCCATTGAAAGCAATAAAGTAACTAATAAAAACAATTAGATGAACTCAAAATCCATGTGTGATTTATGTTAATTCTTACAAAAAATGATTTTAGATCAATTTATGTAATTCTTGAAAACAGTTAGATGAACTAATAAAAACAATTAGATCAATTTATGTAATTCTTACAAAAAATCTGTGCACACTGTTGTCAGATATCTTGCATACCACTTTTTGTATGTGCACCACGGAGGATTATCCACATTATCTTTCCTATCACATATATTCTGCTATTAAAATACCACTATGTTTCAATAGCCATCTCAATTGAAATGATCTTTAAAATATTAAAGACTTGGTAGGGTACAATAGAGTGGGTTTACAATAAATTGTCGTCACACGTTTTCTATTCAATCTCCTTAGGTGATGCTAAGAAACTGTAACCTGATACAGTCATTTCAAAATATTACCTTAGCGAAATTGGTCTCTGGCAAAGCGGGTATCACGGTTGATAATAGTGCATCGATCAGTCAAAATATTGGCAGACTGAACTTAAACTGAATGTTCTCATTATCGTGCATTTGTTACTCATAGAGACGCAGACCTTCACTTGCGGGTTTAACCGGCTTACCACGACCTGCCTATGGTATCGCCGGAGGACGTACCAAATGCTTTACGGTGGATTGTGTCCTGCATTAGGGAAATAAATTAAGTGAGTCATTACAGTTGCAAAATAATTGTTTTGCAAGTATCGATTGGAACTGCTTTGTTGTTCTCAAAATAGATACGTGTGCTTGGAAACTTTGTCCTAGATAAATATTAGTTGTTCCATGAATATCAATCAGAATTATCTTTCTCCTTAAATATAATATATTAGTGTCTGGGTGATTTTGGATCGATACGATGCCTCCAAATCGTGAACAAATTAAGAGAATGAAGAGTATATTTGAGTTATATGCTGCAAATTGGAACTTCGCAAGAGAATAAAAAGCCAAAAAGAAGACGTTCAATGGTGACTTTCATTTTCCATCTAATTTATTATGGTAATTGCTTTGCGGCTGCTACTATTGTACGATGAGATCAACGATGAAAGTAGTGCTCAGTGAATAGATCCTTGCCCAGGTAGCTTCAAGATGCTTGGTTTCTTTAAGTTAATTAATTAATCTCAATTACATTGATTGATGAATTATATACAGAGGTTGTTTTTTGGAGTTTATAGTAGTAAAAAGGATCAACCTACTATCCATAAATAATCATAATAAAGAAATTGGATATATTGCGTTTTCTAAACACTTTGTTAACTGTAAATTCCTAGATGGGGTTATGTGCAAACCGTGGAAGATTGGCTTGGGTTATGTAGTTTGTCAAGTAAATGAAATATCACCGGATAAAAGAAAAAAACAGTCAGCTCATTGGTCTCACCATTTGTTTCAACTGCTGCGTGATGTGAGGAACTTGCTGTCCTAGAGCGATGGCGGCAACTTGCCTTTGTTGAGCTCAGCATCATCTTTCTGGCACGAACATGTAGTAGACAAATCATTAACATTAAATACATGAGATGTGATGTTTAAGGGAAAATCATAACTGTCAGTACGTACCGCATGTGAGAATGATCGTTCCAAAAGCGTTTCCTTTGCCCGCTAAAGAAGAAAATATTGTCATGTTGTTCAAGGGCCAGGTACCGGCTGCTCTCTCTCATGTCGAACAACCGAGGAGAGCGGATTTATCACAGGGGCGTTGGGACCCCGACATCAATCCCACCATTCAATGCTTTAAGATTCGAACAAAAGTCCACGGGTCAATACTGCGAGCATATTTGCGTTTTAGACCTCCAGGAATGATGGATTTAGTCCGCTGCATCCAACTGAAACTACACATCCCGGCCCGTCTGGTCTCCTCCCCATACCTAGCCCTAACCTTCTTGTTCCCACGAACCCTCTCTCCCACATGCGCTGCCGCCCCTCTCCAGCCCACCCCTCTCTCCCAGAGCTCTGACCATGACAGCGCCGCCACCTACCAAGCCCGTTCCCAGTGGCTCCACGCCCCTCCTCTCGGCCGCCATGGAGCAGTGGCTCCGGTCTTCGTCGATCGATGCAGGCGGCCGCCATGGAGCAGCGGCGCCGCCTACCAGCGCGGAGGCTGCCCATCGACGACCACGCGCAGCGGCCGCCCCCTCTAGGAGCTCACCTCCGTCGGGCCGCCGGGACCCCCCGTGTACACCCAAGATCTGGCCACGCGCGTCAAAGAGGAGGGATTTAGGTGCGTGCGACACGACGAGGTTGGCACCGACGACCTACCCATATGCCGCCTGGTGTCCTGCTTTGCCTCGCGACGAGCACGACCCCGACAATCTAGGCCTAGTGCTCTTCCTTATTTTTCTCTCGTTTTTGGATCTGTGAAGACTGATTTAGTTTGATTTTTTATGTGATTATGCTATGAATTCAATATGAATCTTCTTTCGATCTCGTATCTCGTGTTGATTACAAGTCCAAGAACGATTTGTCATGTATATGCATTTTTCCTATTTAGCCGGTATCGTACTTATTGGATCTGTGATGGTATTGAACTGAGGCCCCTCTTTCCTTTTCTATTTTTCCTAGATTTTGGCTTATCAAGGTCAATTTATTAAGATTCCGACCTATGATGTTATTAATGTTAAAATTAGATAGCTTGATGGCTCAGAGAATACCCGAGGTGTTAATTAGATACATTTTCCATGAAACTACTATGAATTATTGTAGATCTTGGAAGAATCGTCGGTGAATCTTACATGAATTTATCGATCATCTATAAATTTGCTGTTAACCTAAAATGAAAAATATTCAATTTGATAGTCTTCAGAAAAGAATTATGTAGTGTGTTAATTTCTTGGAAGACACATGCATGAATCGCTTATAAATCTTATGAATTTTGTATGAAACTTTCGAATTTGGGACGAAACATGAATGGAATATGTGATAAGAGTGCCTTGAAATTATACTGTGAAAACTTGAAAATTTACGCATAATTCCTATTGAACTTTGGATAAAAAATGTTTCTTGATTAACAAATTTGGATACCTCTACACATTGGATAGTGTATGACTTCATTGAATCTTGTATGTATCATCAAAGTTTCTTATGGATCTTGTATGGATTTGTTATCACACTTTAATCGTCAAGCTTTCTTATGGATCTTGTATGGATTTGTTGTCACACTTTAATGAAAATGTATGATTTGATAATCTTCCAAAAAACAGAGAATGTTACTAAGAAACATGTATAGAAATAGTATGTTCGGTGATAAAACTTTCGGATATTTAATTTGTGAAAAATATTCATACATGTTCATAGATTTTGAAAAAAATCTGTGAAAAATATTCTATGAAAATTCATATATGTTCCGTGAAGATTTCATACATGTTCATAGATACGGTTTGAAAAAAATCTATGAAAAATATTCCGTGGAAAAATATTTTATGGAAAAAATATACTCGAATGATTTTAGCTTGAAACAAGACCGTGAAAAAACTTGTATGGATATTGATGAATATTCAGTGAGAAATATTTCTTAAATATGGATATTTCTTAAATATGGATATGCTTGCTTGAATATGGATATTAATAAATATATATTAATATTTATAAACCTTGTATAAAGTTTTGTTGAATATTCTTTAAAAATGTTATATGAATTTTGTAGGAATGTTTTAAAAAACCTGTACAGGCTTGTACTTTTTTAATTATACTGAAAATAAATCTTGCTAACTAAAAAGGGTAAGAAATATTTTATTAATATATTTTGTGAGGAGATAAAACGGTGACGAAATATGTATAAAACATGGAAACACCGGGGTCTAATAAGCAAAACAGCAATAGACTAAAAAAGTAAGGTGGGAGGGGTGTTCCATATAATGAGTAGCACAAATCTCCAATAAATAAACGGTGAAATAGACCCGGCCCAACATACGTGTGGTTTTGCATTTCCCAACAACCGAGGTATACCATCGGCACTCGGTGCACGTGTGTTTACCTCTTCTCCTGGTTCTGTTCACTGTCATGGTAGGTTGCCAAGAACGTCGTGCGCCAGCACCCTTCATCCGTGTGTCCGCCGTCGTACGTGTATATGAGTAGCTATCTCTTTTTCTCATCGTAGTGGTAGTGCTATGTGCTAGACCGATTACTGATAGCACTCTCCGGGCTGATTTCAGGGCCAGAGCACCGGCGACGACTTTAATGGAACTGCCGCAAACCTTGGTGTGTGATCGAGTTGAGTAGAGACATGAGAAGAAAGTCGATCTGCTATTGATACATCCCACCTGAGTCCTGAGCAGCATGCTGACATGCAAATCCGAAGATCAGCGTGCTTGCATGTGTCTTATATATACAACATGCAAACCATTGACGCCAATTGATCTTATCATAGCTACACCAAGAAAACCATCAATAAACATGTTGCTTATCTCTCAATTGAAAGCCCACGTGTAAACCTTCGAGACTCATCATACATACTTCTAGGCTGTTTCTATGAGGCAAGCGATCCGGCCAATCTTAGAGAGCTGCATGTGCACCGGTCATCTCGCGGATTCATCGGCAAGCAAGATCGAATAGATATGCATGTTCCTCGAGGAAGTCGGCCGGCCGGCCGGCCAAAGGGACAAAGGCTAATACGGCGGCGGTGCGGGTACGGATGCGGTTGGAGAGGCCTTGCCGATAGAGGAGTCCGTAATTAACCTATCTAAGATTTGTTTTTGACGTGCTAAGGAGAAAATCTGCTTGGGGGCATTGATGGGTAATTAGTACGTAATTATAACCTGTTTAAGGAGACAAACTACCTAGGGGCATTGGTGGGTAATTTTGTGTAACTTTTTTTTTCAAGATCCATTGGCTACCATAGGATATTTAGTTTAATTGACGGTTTGTGTAACTTTTTTTTTCAAGATCTATTGGCTACCATAGGATATTTAGTTTAATTGATGGTCAGATGTTTCTGATTTTTATGGGATTTTCTTGAGTATTTCTCTTTTTTCTGGTGATCCCTTCATGTACTTTTAATATATAATAGATTTCAACAATTAATATGAAGAACATATTTAAACATTTCCTCATGATCAAAAACTCCTTTTCGATCACTCTGAACAACTTCGGACTTTACCCGAAACACTTTTGACTTTCTCTTATCTTTCCATCTGTGATCCCAATGCTTCCATATTGATCTTAGGACATCATAAGACCCTTAAATGTGTTACCCTATGGTTTGGGAATGTCATAGACATGATCGAGATCTCTCTCATATCAATGATCAATAGCGGTCCCGGGATGCCCATAATGACCCCATGCATTCCATGATGCTTTGTCATTTGAACCATAAACTCCATGTCCGATTCCTTTTATTACTTCGATGCATGACTTGTCCAAGATTTGATCATCAGTATCAACGTACCAATCTCGTTACTGACAAGTCCACTTATCTCGTTATCGTGATATTGTACCCCCATGACCTAGTCATACGCTACAACATATTGGATACAATGTCACCAAGTGGGCCTAGTGTATCTTCCCGTCATACGGTTGAACAAATCCTGATCTTGATGGATACGCCTCAACATGTCCCTATGGAATACCCAACATGCACCTTTATGGTCACCCTGTTATGGTGTGATGGTTGATACAGTCAAAGCATCCATAGGTGACACTGATTAAATATGATCTCATGGTCTGAGGAGAACATCACTTTGTTTCTAATTATTGCAAATGATAAACTATGTGACTTTGATCACGTTGCAATACTTGTATGGGTAATGTTCATCACATTATTCATCAATGGTGTGACTTCATTGTCATCTGGCATAAATACTCCATGATCAGGAAACCTTGATCATCGGTTGCCCAATGAACTAGTTGTATAGAGGCTACTAGGGACCTTGGTTGGTTATGTACCACAAATGTATCAATGTTTCCACTTGATATAGTTATATCATGATACAAAACTATTATGAACTAATCGAGATATGATAATAAACCTATTTATTATTTGCCTCTAGGGCATATCTCTTTCAGCTCAGTTCTTCTTCGTGCCTCACAAGTCATACCAGGTTCTTAAGCTCCAAGGACCAATGGGGATAATCATTGTTTTAGGGGAAGCCTATCGCCCCCATCAGAACAAACAATGCGAGCCCCGCCGAGCCACGGGAAGGTCACGGCTCCCACTAGATGTCAAGACCCGGGCCAGTGGTCCGGCTGGTGCAGCAAGCACATGCGATCCCGCTCAACGACAACGATGAAATGAGTACGGTTCTCATCGGACCAAACCTCGAGCCTAAGATCATGGCCACGCTAGTCTCTTTCTTGCGCGAGAATGCTGCCGTCTTTGCCTAGGATTGATGGGTTCGTAGCATGGAAAACAAAAAATTTCTACCGCAAGAACGAACAAAACCCAGATCTAATCTAGATAAAAGGCAAGATCTAATCTACTAGACATGTGCAACGAGATAGATCTGTACTAACCCTCATAGATCCGAAAGCGTTACAAGATTGGATCTCGTGGTTGATGTAGTCGATCACTTGCCGATCTCAAGATCGTGTGGACGATCCTTCCGGCGCCGCGTTCCGGCAGCGCTTCCGCAGTCGGTCACACGTGCGGAGTCGAAGCAGACCTTCCTCTCCCCGTTCCAGCGAGCAGCGGAGGTAGTAGATCTTCTCCACGGAATCCCAGCAGCACGACGGTGTGGTGGTGGTGGTGGAGTAGAGAATTCTGCAGGGCTTCGCCTAAGCCTGAGCAGAGGGAAGGAGGAGGAGAGAGGCGGCGGCCAGGGTTTGGAGTGGAGGGAGCAAGGGGGTGGCGCCCCCACCCCTCTATTTAAAGGAGGGAGGCGCCATGGGAGGGGGAGTCCTAGTAGGACTCCCCTCCCTTCCTTGGCCGACGGATTGGGAGGGGGGGAGGAGTCCTCCTCCCCCACGACTCCTTGTCTTGCCCCACAAGGATTCCTTGATCCTTTCTTGGTTTTCAAGTAAACTCCAAGAAACCTTCTAGAACCTTTCGGAACATTCCGAAACCTTCTAGAATCCCCATACAAATACTCCGGAACATTTCCTAACTAAGAAAATGATCCCCAATATATGAATCTTATTCTCCGGACAATTCCGGATCTCCTCGTGATGTCCCGGATCCAATCCGAGACTCCAAACAACATTTGGTTTCCAACGCACATTCCATATTTACTTAAAACAACTTCGAACCTTAAGTGTGTCACCCTACGGTTCGTGAATATGCAGACATGATGGAGACACCTCTCTGATCAATAACCATCAACGGGATCTGGAGATCCATAACGGCTACCACATACTCAACGTTGACTTTGTGATCGATAGAACCATTAACATACGAAACCAATTCCCTTTGTCACGCGATATTCTACTTATCCGAGGTTTGATCGTCGGTATCTCCATACCTAGTTCTACCTCGTTACTGATAAGTACTCTTTACTCGTTCCATGTTATGTCATCCCTTGTGACCTAGTCACATGCTTGCAAGCTAACTAGATGACATTCCACCAAGAGGGCCCAGAGCATATCTATCCGTCATATGGATGGACAAATCCCAATCTTGGTCCATGCGCTTCAACACATACTTTCAGAATACCCAATGACACCTTTATAACCACCCAGTTACGCGGTGTTTGATGTCATCAAAGTACCCATCCGGTGATGGTGATTAACATAACCTCATGGTCGAAGGATTAGGTTACTATGCATTTGAAAGCTTATAGCAATATGAACTAAATGACTTGATCTTATGCTACGCTTACTATGGGTGTGTGTCCATCACATCATTCTCCTAATGATATAACCTTGTTATTAATGACATCCAATGTCCATGATCATCAATTAATCAACAAGCTAGTTCCACAAGAGGCTTAATAGGGACTCTTTTATGTTTACAAAACACACATGTATTAGTGTTTCCTTATAATACAATTATAGCATGAGATGTAAACATTCATCATAAACACAAAGATATAATAATAACCACTTTTATTATTGCCTCTTGGGCATATCTCCAACAGTCTCCCACTTGCACTAGAGTCAATGATCTAGATTACATGGTAATATACCTAACACCCATGGCATTCTGGTGTTGGTCATGCTTTGCTCTAGGGAGAGGTTTAGTCAACGGATCTGCCACATTCAGATCAGTATGTACTTTGCAAATCTTTATGTCACCATCTCTGACATACTCGCGAATAGCATGGAAACGTAGCTTGATGTGCTTCAGCTTGCTATTTGACCTTGGCTCCTGTGCATTAGCTATGGCACCTGTGTTGTCACAGTAGATGGCCATCGGGTCCAACACACTGGCAACCACGCCAAGTTCAGTAATGAACTCCTTCATCCATATGGCTTCTTGCGCAGCCTCCGAAGCAGCTATGTATTCCGATTCAGTTGAAGATTTTGCCACAACGCTTTGCTTGGCACTCCTCCAGCTCACTGCAGCACCATTCAAAATAAATACGTATTCAGACTGTGACTTTGAGTCATCTGGATTGGTGTTCCAACTAGCATCAGTGTAACCGTTTACAACAAGCTGTTCATCACCTCCATAAGAAAGAACCATATCCTTAGTCCTATTCAGGTACTTTAGGATATTCTTGACCGCTGTCCAGTGCTCCATTCCAGGATCACTTTGATATCTGCTAGTCAAACTAACATCATGTGCTATATCTGGTCTTGTACACAGCATGGCATACATGATAGAACCTATGGCCGAGGCATAGGGAATATTATTCATCTTTTCTCTATCTTCTGCCGTAGCCGGACTTTGAGTCTTACTCAAGGTCTTACCTGACAACATGGGCACGAACCCCTTCTTGCTCTCTTCCATTCTAAACTTCTTTAGAACTTTGTCTAAGTATGTACTTTGTGAAAGCGGTATTAGGCATCTTGATCTATCTCTATAAATCTTGATCCCTAGAATATATGCCGCTTCGCCAAGATCCTTCATTGAAAAACTATTATTCAAATAGGTTTTGACGCTATTAAGAAGTTCTATATCATTCCCAATCAACAATATGTCATCTACATATAGTACTAGGAATGCTACAGAGCTCCCACACACTTTCTTGTAAATACAAGCTTCTCCATAAGTTTGTATAAATCCAAAGTTTTTGATTACTTTATCAAAACGTTGATTCCAACTCTGGGATGCTTGCTTCAGTCCATAAATGGAGCGCTGAAGTTTGCATACCTTGTCAGCATCACTAGGATCGACAAAACCCTTGGGTTGTACCATATACAACTCTTCCTCAATGTCACCATTAAGGAACGCCGTTTTGACATCCATCTGCCAAATCTCATAATCGAAATATGCAGCAATTGCTAACAAAATCCTCACAGACTTTAGCTTCGCTACTGGTGAGAAAGTCTCATCGTAGTCAACTCCTTGAATTTGTCGGAACCCTTTCGCGACAAGTCGAGCTTTATAGACAGTAACATTACCATCAGCATCTGTTTTTCTTTTGAAAATCCATTTGTTCTCGACAGCCTTACGGCCATCCGGTAAGTTCACCAAAGTCCATACTTGGTTTTCGTACATGGATCCCATTTCGGATTTCATGGCTTCTAGCCATTTGTCGGAATCTGGGCTCACCATAGCTTCTTCATACGTCGCAGGGTCATCAGTGTTGTCCACCAACATGACGTTCAAGGTAGAGTCATACCAATCAGGAGTGGTACGAACCCTCGTTGACCTGCGAGGTTCAGCAGTAACTTCGTTCGAAGTTTCATGATCACCATCATTAGCTTCCTCTCCAATTGGTGCAGGCGGCACAAAAACATCTTCCGGTGCTGCGCTACTCTCAACTCTGAGAGAAGGTTCAATAACCTCGTCGAGTTCTACTTTCCTTCCAGTCACTTCCTTCGAGAGAAACTCCTTCTCAAGAAAGGATCCATTCTTGGCAACGAAAACTTTGCCTTCGGATCTATGATAGAAGGTATACCCAATTGTTTCTTTAGGGTATCCTATGAAGACGCATTTCTCCGCTTTGGGTTCAAGCTTATCAGGTTGTAACTTCTTTACATATGCTTCGCAACCCCAAACTTTAAGGAACGACAATTTAGGTTTCTTACCAAACCACAATTCATATGGTGTCGTTTCAACGGATTTAGATGGTGCCCTATTTAAAGTGAATGCGGTTGTCTCTAATGCATAGCCCCAAAATGATAGCGGTAAATCTGTAAGAGACATCATAGACCAAACCATATCTAAGAGAGTTCGATTACGACGTTTGGACACACCATTACGCTGTGGTGTTCCCGGCGGTGTCAACTGCGAAAGTATTCCACATTTCTTTAAATGCATGCCAAACTCATAACTTAGATATTCACCTCCGCGGTCAGAATGCAGAAACTTAATCTTCTTGTTACGATGATTTTCCACTTCACTTTGAAATTCCTTAAACTTCTCGAAAGTTTCAGACTTATGTTTCATAAAGTAGACATACCCATATCTACTTAAGTCATCTGTGAAAGTGAGAACATAACGATATCCACCACGCGATGCTACACTCATTGGACCGCACACATCGGTATGTATTATTTCCAATAAGTCTATAGCTCGCTCCATTATTCCAGAGAATGGAGTTTTAGTCATTTTTCCCATTAGACATGCTTCGCATCTTTCAAGTGATTCAAGAAGTCCATCAGAATGGAGTTTCTTCATACGCTTCACTCCAATGTGACCAAGACGACAGTGCCACATGTATGTAGAATTATCATTCAATTTTATTCGTTTAGCATCTATGTTGTGAACATGTGTATCACTACTATCGAGATTCAATAAGAATAAACCATTCATCTTAGGTGCATTACCATAAAAGATATTACTCATATAAATTGAACAACCTTTATTCTCAGACTTAAAAGAGTAACCGTCTCGCAATAAACAAGATCCAGATATAATGTTCATGCTTAACGCAGGCACCAAATAACAATTATTTAAATTTAAAACTAATCCCGATGGTAGATGTAGAGGGAGCGTGCCGACGGCGATCACATCAACCTTGGAGACATTTCCAACGCGCATCGTCATCTCGTCTCTCGCCAGTCTTCGTTTATTTCGCAGCTCCTATTTCGAGTTACAAATATGAGCAACCGAACCAGTATCAAATACCTAGGCACTACTACGATTACTAGTAAGATACACATCAATAACATGTATATCGAATATACCTTTATTCTTGATGTTGCCGTTCTTCAGATCCGCCAGGTACTTGGGGCAGTTACGCTTCCAGTGACCAGCACCCTTGCAGTAGAAGCATTCAGTTTCAGGTTTAGGACCAGCCTTGGGCTTCTTAGCAGGTGCGGCAGCTTTCTTGCCGTCCTTCTTGAAGTTGCCCTTTTTCTTAGGCTTGCCCTGTTTCTTGAAATTGGTGGTCTTATTGACCATCAACACTTGGTGCTCCTTCTTGATCTCCACTTCAGCAATTTTCAGCATGGACGATAGTTCAGGCAACGTCTTGTTCATGCAGCGCATATTGTAGTTCATCACAAAGTTCTTATAACTCGGTGGCAGTGATTGGAGGACACGGTGAATCCCTAACTCATTAGGAATCGTTATCCCCAACTCTTGGAGCTTGTTTGCATGCCCGGACATGGTGAGCACGTGCTCGCTAACGGAGCTTCCCTCTTCCATCTTATAGTTAAAGAACTTTTCGGAGGCCTCATAGCTCTCCACGGCCGCGTGAGTCTCAAAAATGAGCTTGAGCTCCTTAATGATCTCGAACGGGTCGTGGTGCTCAAAACGCTTCTGGAGCTCCGTTTCTAAACCGTACAGGATTGCACACTGAACTGTGGAGTAATGATGTTTCCGAGTGGCGTAAACATTCTTTACGTCATCGGTGGCATCATCTGCAGGTGGGTCACCTAGCGGTGCTTCGAGCACATAGGTCATCTGACCAGCCCTGAGGACAATCTTCATACCACGGAGCCAGTCCGTGAAGTTGCTTCCATTGTTCTTAAGCTTTTCTTTCTCTAGGAACGCATTGAAATTGATGGAGAGGTTCGCCATAATCTACAACACATTTGCAAGTAGTTTAGACTAAGTTTATGATAAATTGAGTCCAATTTTAATTCTTAAATTAACTAGGTGAACTCCCACTCAAAACAACATCCCTCACATTGTCTTAGTGATTACACGAACCAAGTCCACTACACCAAGTCCGATCTTCATGAGAGAAGATGTAGTTTCATCGGCGAACAATCTTCATGTTCATCATATCACTCATATGATTCATGCTCTACCTTTCGGTATTCCGTGTTCCGAGACCATGTCTGTACATGCTAGGCTCGTCAAGATTAACCTTAGTTTCTGCATGTGCAAATCTGGCTTGCACCCGTTGTATGCACACGCATAATCTATCACATCCGATCATCACGAGATGCTTCGAGATGACGAGTCTTAGCAACGGTGCCAACTAAGGATGAACACTTTATTACTTGAAATTTAGTGAGAGGGATCATCTTATAATGCTACCGTCGCGATCTAAGCAATACAAGATGCATAAAGGATTAACATCACAGGCATTTCATAATTAGTGTGATATGATATGGCCCTTTCTTCTTATGCTTTTGATCTGCATCTCCAAAGCACGGACATGATCTCCATCATCACCAGCATTGCGTCAAGGTCAGTGGCGCCGCTTCATGGTTGTCCATCATCACCAGCAACTATTACAACTACTTGGAATAAAGCTATTACAAGATGAATAGACACGCAGGTCTTAACAGAATTAAAGACAACCATTAGGCTCCTGCCGGTTGCCATATTACAACAAGGATCATTGCATACATCAAGTATAATCACAATCACATGATGGCCATATCACATCACAAAATCCCTGCAAAAACAAGTTAGACGCCTCTAATTTTCTTTGCATGTTTTACGTGGTTTGGGGCTTTCGAATAAGAACGGATCTTACCTACAAAACTGAACCACAACGTTGATACAAGTGCTATCAAGTGAAAAGTGTAAATTGGATCTATACTATGGTGGGAGAGACAGACACTCGCAAAGCCACTTGTGCAAAGCAAGTTACACGTCAAGCGTGGAGCAAGTCTCATGTGCGATGACATGTAAGGTTAGCCCGAGCCGCTTCATCCCACCATACCGCAAGATGCAAAGTACACAAAGCAAAAGACGGCACGAGCACCAACGCCCACAAAACCATTGTGTTCTACTCATGCAACAGATCTACGCATAGACACGGCTCTGATACCACTGATGGGTTCGTAGCATGGAAAACAAAAATTTTCTACCGCAAGAACGAACAAAACCCAGATCTAATCTAGATAAAAGCCAAGATCTAATCTATTAGACATGTGCAATGAGATAGATCTGTACTAACCCTCATAGATCCGAAAGCGTTACGAGATTGGATCTCGTGGTTGATGTAGTCGATCACTTGCCGATCTCAAGATCGTGGGGACGATCCTTCCGGCGCCGCGTTCTGGCAGCGCTTCCACAGTCGGTCACACGTGCGGAGTCGAAGCAGACCTTCGTCTCCCTGTTCTAGCGAGCAGCGGAGGTAGTAGATCTTCTCCACAGAATCCCAGCAGCACGACGGTGTGGTGGTGGTGGTGGAGTAGAGAATTCTACAGGGCTTCGCCTAAGCCTGAGCAGAGGGAAGGAGGAGGAGAGAGGCGGCGGCCAGGGTTTGGAGTGGAGGGAGCAAGGGGGTGGCGCCCCCACCCCTCTACTTAAAGGAGGGAGGCGCCATGGGAGGGGGAGTCCTAGTAGGACTCCCCTCCCTTCCTTGGCCGGCGGATTGGGAGGGGGGAGGAGTCCTCCTCCCCCACGACTCCTTGTCTTGCCCCACAAGGATTTCTTGATCCTTTCTTGGTTTTCAAGTAAACTCCAAGAAACCTTCTAGAACCTTCCGGAACATTCCGAAACCTTCTAGAATCCCCATACAAATACTCCGGAACATTTCCTAACTAAGAAAATGATCCCCAATATATGAATCTTATTCTCCGGACAATTCCGGATCTCCTCGTGATGTCCCGGATCCAATTCAAGACTCCGAACAACATTCGGTTTCCAACGCACATTCCATATCTACTTAAAACAACTTCGAACCTTAAGTGTGTCACCCTACGGTTCGTGAATATGCAGACATGATGGAGACACCTCTCCGATTAATAACCATCAACAGGATCTGGAGATCCATAACAGCTCCCACATACTCAACGATGACTTCGTGATCGATAGAACCATTAACATACAAAACCAATTCCCTTTGTCACGCGATATTCTACTTATCCGAGGTTTGATCGTCGGTATCTCCATACCTAGTTCTACCTCGTTACTGATAAGTACTCTTTACTCGTTCCATGTTATGTCATCCCTTGTGACCTAGTCACATGCTTGCAAGCTAACTAGATGACATTCCACCGAGAGGGCCCAGAGCATATATATCCGTCATATGGATGGACAAATCCCAATCTTGGTCCATGCGCTTCAACACATACTTTCAGAATACCCAATGACACCTTTATAACCACCCAGTTATGAAGCGGTGTTTGATGTCATCAAAGTACCGATCTGGTGATGGTGATTAACATAACCTCATGGTCGAAGGATTAGGTTACTATGCATTTGAAAGCTTATAGCAATACGAACTAAATGACTTGATCTTATGCTACGCTTACTATGGGTGTGTGTCCATCACATCATTCTCCTAATGATATAACCTTGTTATTAATGACATCCAATGTCCATGATCAGGAAACCATGATCATCAATTAATCAACAAGCTAGTTCCACAAGAGGCTTACTAGGGACTCTTTTATGTTTAAAAAACACACATGTATTAGTGTTTCCTTATAATACAATTATAGCATGGGATGTAAACATTCATCATAAACACAAAGATATAATAATAACCACTTTTATTATTGCCTCTTGGGCATATCTCGAACAAGGATACCTCTGACATATCGGGGATACCGTGGGACCTCGCTGAGCACGGTCTGAAAATCAACCTGTGTGCGTGACCGGTGAATAAAAAGCTTAGAATATTCACTCCCGAGCAGAGGGAGTTTACAAAGGGGATGGTCGAGGAGATCCTCGCCACAAGACAGATCGAGAAAATTGACTACCCAACTTGGGTGGCCAACCCCATTATAGCTCAAATGGAGAGAGGAGGACAACGAATGTGCGTGAAATTCACTAGTCTAAACAAGGATTGCCCAAAGGACTCCTTTCCCTCCTGAGGATAGACCATATCATAAATTCCATAGCAGGAAGTAAGATACCGTGTCTCCTGGACATGTACTCTAGGTACCTCCGGATCCACCTATGTAAGGAGGACGTCCCATGCACGGGATTCATCACCCACGACGGAACTTATTGGTACAAGGTGATGCCCTACAGTCTCAAGAATGCGGGTTCAACATATCAACGCACCATGCACGCTGCCTTCTCAGATCAAATCAGAAAGAAAATGAAGGTCTATATTGACGACCTCGTCATAAAGTCTAAGGAGAAAGAGGATCTCATACCAGAACTGGAATAGACCTTCCATCACCTCCGTAGGTACCAGATTATGTTAAACCTGATGAAGTGCGTGCTCGGGGTGGAGGAAGTAAAGAATCTCGGGGTAATCGTCTTGAATAGTGGGATCGAGGCCAACCCCAAGAAGATAAGTGCAGTCCGGCATATGGAATCACCCTAGAGCTGGCCGTAGATTCAAAAGTTGGCAAGGCACATGGTCTCCCTCAGCCGGTTCATCTCCAAGATGGGGGAAAAGTCGCTACCCTTCTTCAAGCTCCTTAGTAACAACATGGGCTTTGATTGGACTGACGAAGCAGACCTGGCCTTCCAAAGCTTGAAGACATACCTCTCTAAAACTCCCATCCTAGTGTCTCCTAATGCGAGGTAAACCTTATACCTGTATGTGTCATGCAGTCCTAGGGCGGTCGCCACCACTCTGATCATTGAGAGATCAGAGGAAGGGAAGACATAAAATTTACAACAATCAGTGTATTACGTTAGCGAGATTCTAAATGTCCCGAAGGAAAGATACCCCTAGATCTAGAAGATCCTTTACGTGGTCCAGCTGACAACCTAGAAGCTAAAGCACTACTTCTACACGCACCAGGTCATCGTCTACACAGATTTCCTCTCGGGGTAATTCCGGGAAACCTAGAAAACATAGGGAGGATCACACAATGGGGAATCGATCTTGTGAACTATGGGATCTAGTTCACCCCTCAGCTATCAATTAAGGTACAGTCGCTTACTGATTGTGTGGCAGAATAGACAGATGAGATAGCTTGGCCACCCGGAGGTCTGGACGCTTCTCTTTGATGGATCAGTCACCATACAAGGATCTGGAGTCGGGATCATGCTTATTGTGACAACCGGCGAGCACCTACAGTATGCCCTCCAAATACACTTCCACACCTCTAACAATGTGGCCGAATACGAGGGGCTGCTCGCAGGCTAAGAGTAGCCTCATCCCTAAAGGTAAAATGCCTCAAGGTCATGGGGGACTCACAACTGGTGATAAAGAAAGTGAACAAGGGATACAAGGCCGCTGATGACTGATACATTGTAAATGTATCTATAATTTTTGATGTTCCATGCTTGGTTTTATCTACTTTCTTATGTTTTGTCCACACTTTGGAGTACTTCTCATATGATTTCTTGGACTAACCTATTAACAAGAGCCACAGTGCTAGCTGCCTGTTTTCTGCTGTTTTTGGTTCCAGGAAGTTAGAAAATGAATATTCTCGGAATTGGACGGGACAAAAGCCAAAGTTATTATTTTACCGGGGGACACTTGGAGCCAGAATACGAGACGGAGAAGGGCCAGAGGGCGGCCACACCACCTGGCCGCGCGACCAGGCTTGGCCCGCACCAGGGGGTGGTGTGGCCAGCTCAGGCACCCCCTCAGCCTCTCCTTCCGCCTATATATTGCCTCTGATACGGAAACCCTAAGTACCGGATCAAAATTCCACAAAAGAGTCTGTAGCCGCCATCATCTCTATACCTAGATCAGGAGGGATCTGAAGCTCTTCCCAGCACCCTCCCGGAGAGGGGAATTCACCCTAGAGGCCTTCTTCATCATCATGCAAGCCTTCGGTGTGATGCGTGAGTAGTTCATCTCTTGACTATGGGTCCATGTAGTAGCTAGATGGCTGGTTCTCCTCCTTTGTGCTTTCATGTTTAGATCTTGTGAGCTCCGTTCATGATCAAGATCATCTATTTGTAATTCTGCATGTTGTGTTTGCGGGGATCCGATGGATATTGTGATGCTATTTCAGATTGATTATTGATTCTATCATGTCTTTGTTATTAGTGATCTTGCATGCTTTCCGTTGTTAGTAGCTATCTTGGCCAAATAGATTCTAGCAACTCCAAGAGTTAGTATTTATGCTCGATAGTGGGTTCATGCCTATGGTAATCTGGGGAAGTGACAGAAATCTCTAAGGTACTAGATGTGCTGTTGCTACTAGGGAGAAAACAACAATCCTTTGTTCATAGAACAATCGTATTGTTTACTTTACACGCAATTCGTAATGCAATAATCTATAGCTTGCAACTTAATACTGGAGGGGGTTCGGATGATAACCTGAAGGTGGATTATTAGTCATAGATGTAGTTTGATGGCGGTCTATGTATAATGTTGTAATGCCCAATCGAATCTCAAAGGAGTCAAGATGATTAGTATATGCTTGTACGCTTTCTCGATGTTTGTCAATTGCCCCGCTGTAATTTGTTCACCCAACATGTTATCTATCTTAAGGAGAGCCACGTCTAGTGAACTATCGACCCCGGTCCGTTCTTTTACAATCAATCTACAAACTGTTTACTGCTTTGTTGTTTACTTTCTGCAAACTATTACTTCCTTCCATTCAATACGTTTAATCCTTTGTTTTCAGCAAAACCGGTGAGATTGACAACCTCATCGCAAGTTGGGGGAAAGTTCTGTGGTTGTGTTGTGTAGGTCTCCACGTTGCTACTAGCACCGGTAGTGAGCCCTGCCATGGCTCAGCTAGCAACACATTTGGGGTGTTTCCTTGCTCCTACTGGATTGATAACCTTGGTTTCGTACTGAGGGAAAACTTGCTGCTATGCTCATCATACCTTCCTCTTGGGGTTCCCCAACAAGCTCGATATATTTTGGGCCATCAAGCTCTTTTTCTGGCGCCATTGCCGGGGACTGAAGAAGAAGAGGCTCCCACGTCAACCACGCGCCATCAAAGTTCTTTTTCTGGCGCCGTTGCCGGGGAGTCATGGACATCTTCGCAAGGGGAGTCCCTCATAACCAATCTCTTTACATTGTTATTTTTGTTTTGCTTAGTTTACTTTTGCTTTGTTTGCTTGTTTCTTTATCAAAAACACAAAAAATTAGTTTTATTAGTTTTCTTTCTTATTTAAAAACACAAAAATTTAAGTCTCCTTTAGTTGTTACCACTTCCTTAGCTCACCATGTTGATCCCTAAATTCACCCTGAAAGACCTTTCAATAGGTAGTGGTTCAATAATTGGAAATGATAATATTGAATAATTCTTTAATCATGTTAGTAAACATGAGGATATTGAGGATAGATCCCTTGCAGTACTTGCTCCAAACTATGAGATTGCTGCAGCTTCTTTAGTTCACATGTTGAAATCTAGGTTTGTTAACCTTAACCCCTTAATGCAAGTAATGTTTCTTAAACTTAAAGAAATTGATGACCCCGAAAAGAGAGATTTTATCCTTGAAACTTTGCTTAAGGAATTCTATGATGTTGCCAAGGAAGTTAGAAAAGTCTTTGAACATTTTAATATGATAGGCTCATGCGTAGATGTTATTGGTACATGAGAAAAGATGGACAAAACCGAACCTAATGGGGAGGAACCTAAGATACCGATACCTTTTAAACTCGTAGCAATGCATGAAGCCATAGAAAAGAATGTTGATTGGATTGTTCCTGAAAACCCTTTTGATGAAAATAGTGAACCCAAGAGCATTGAGAGAGGATCCTCTAGAAATTATCTGGATGATATACCTTGCCTTGTTGAAGATATTTCTGGTATTGATCTTAATGCTTCTTCATTGGAGAACACTTGATTTTTTTTCTTCCTTCTTATGCCTAACTTAAAGGCGTTAAAGAAATGTACTTATTGGGAGATAACCCAAAAGTTTTAGATGAGTCTTGGAAGTTATTACTTCAGTAATAACCGCTCCTTATTCTTTTTATTTGCTTTTTGTGCCAAGAGTAACCTCTAATGGGAGAGAAGTAATGATTGGGAAAGTTGCCCCGAAACTGATTTCTGTGCTTCACCGTAAAAATTCATGTAAAATCTCTGCATGTCTTTTTGAGGCGTGAATTTTTGTGCTTCTGACCCAGGTTGTTATCTAATTTTCGTTAGTTCAACACTTTTTGATTTGAGCAACAAAAGGTCTTCAAAAAATTCGTCTTTACCTGCTGGTCTGTTTTGACAGATTTCTGCCATTTTCTGCATTTGCTTCTTGTTGGTTCCTTTTTGAGTTCTTTTGGGGAATTGAGATTTTTGAGGGAAGTGCTACAGTAGCTAGTGTTTTAATGGAAGTTTATTGGTGTTAGAACTGAACCTAAAGACATATTATCTTGAGTGCACTAATGTTGCTAATAAAAATTGTGTGAAGTTTTGTATGAAGGAAAAATTTCAGGTGTATGGAAGGAATGAGTAATGAGATGAAGGAAGGACTAAAGCTCAAGCTTGGGGATGCTACGCGTGTCACCCCAAGAAATATCCAAGAATTACAAGTGCCAAAGTTTGGGTATGCCCAAGGCATCCCCTTCTTCATCAATAAAAATCCCAGGTTTCTTCCAAACGCTTCATTTTTATTGTTTCATGCACAGTTGTGTTGTTCTTGGAGCATCTTCTTTTTTGTTTTCGTTTTGGTTTTTCGTTTGCTTGATTTTCTTAGTTTTCTGAATAAATTGGTTGTACCCCCTCTTTCATACATTGGTTTTCAAATAGTTTGGTTTGGTTTGGAAAAGAGTAGGAAAGTTCATGCTTAAGTGTTAAAGAGAGCTCGTTTTTGACTGTGGCCTATGCTTTGTCATGCCATGCTTGATATTTCTTTGGCTTGATGCTTAGTATTCTTTGTTGTTGCATGACTTGTTATAAACAATTGAGATTTCTTAATGTGCCTTGGATGAATCATGCGTTGTTGTAGCATATTAAAAGCATAGTATTGTGGTATTCTCCTTTGATGCTTTATTTGGGTTGACTTGGCGCATGCTCACACCATGTTATGACTATCCCAAGTCACCATAGCCTTTATGATCCTTTAGTTTTCAACTTGTAGTATCACTTTATTCTTTGATCAATGATGTTTTGTTGCTCTGCATGATTATGGCCATTATTGATCTCTTAGTTTGTCGCTCCCAGTCTTTTGCTAGCCTCCACAACCAAGTATGAGTTCCAATCATGCATCCAACTCCCTAAACCAAGTTATTCCAAAGAGTCCACCATACCTACCTACTAGCTTATGCTATTCCAAGTATATTCATGTTTTTGTCTACCTTTCGAATTAATCTTGTTATGTGAAAATTAGTGATTAAAGCTCTCACGAACTTGATGGCACACTTTACTTTCTTACATTTAATAAACTCGAATCATTGGGTCCATCTTTGTTGCGTATATGCTTGCGCTTTATAAGTTGAAATTAGCAGAACCATGTATCGTGGGGAACGCTTTCAACATTGCACTTGTACTTTGTACCCCGTTGATATCATGTTCTTTTGCTTATGGATCCCGGCGGTGTGAAATAAAAGTGGAACTTGTAAGATCATGGAGTTTGTATGTGTGTTAGAGAAACGCCTGGGCCTCTAGCCTAAGCCATGCCTAATCATGGTGGAAACTTGCAGCATTACCATAATGAGCACTCTATGAAGCATCCTCAATAAAAACCTAAGCAAATAGAAAATAAAAAGATCGCTGAGCTTCTCATTGGCTGCTTGCCTTGTTATTTTGATTATGGGATAGCTCTTGTATCATGTGCAAGGGGTACCCTGTTGGTGGTTCTTTATGATACATATGTACTTATAATGACGAGAGCTTACTCGTGACTAAAGTTGAGTAGCATGAGGTTCGGTCTTCGTAAGTAAGGGGCATGAGATTTCGGTTTATAACTTGTCAAGCATATCCTCTTAGTTGTGTCACTTTAACCTTAATCACCTTCAAGATGCTTATGATAGGGGCAATGAGAGCTGAAAGCTATAAGTACCATAATTTTTGGAAGCTCTTTATGAGACTTTAATACCTACTTCCTTCTATGAAGGCCTTTCTTCCACTTATATATTGAGTCTCCACATTCTATCTTTATGCACCTACTTTGAGAGCATAGTGGCCATTCTTAGTTCTATGTGCATTGTACCAAGACTAGTTGATTGATGCATAATTTGATATTGCTTGTTTTAAACTATTTGTATCTAGTCACTCTTATGAACTTTTAAGGTGTCCTATGCATTTATATTTGCTACTCTATGAGGGACAAGCTGAATACTACTATACTATGTTTTCTTTATGTGAAATAAACAAACGTCTTGCAAAGCATTGTTATTCATGAATCTTTTGTTTGTGCCTTTTCATGTTGCAACATAGTTTCTTTGTCTTATTGCTAGAACTTTGTGTTTCATGTTATGATTGAAGTACTATGATCCCAGCTTTGAATGTTTTACAAATACTTTGATCAAGTTTATGGTGGTGCATGTCACCTCAAAAATTATTCTTTCTTTTTATCACTTACCTACTCGAGGATGAGCAGGAGTTAAGCTTGGGGCTGTTGATACATTGCAAATGTATCTATAATTTTTGATGTTCCATGCTTGGTTTTATCTACTTTCTTATGTTTTGTCCACACTTTGGAGTACTTCTCATATGATTTCTTGGACTAACCTATTAACAAGAGCCATAGTGCTAGCTGCCTGTTTTCTGCTGTTTTTGGTTCCAGGAAGTCAGAAAATGAATATTCTCGGAATTGGACGGGACAAAAGCCAAAGTTATTATTTTACCGGGGGACACTTGGAGCCAGAATACGAGATGGAGAAGGGACAGAGGGTGGCCACACCACCTGGCCGCGCGGCCAGGCTTGGCCCGCGCCAGTGGGTGGTGTGGCCAGCCCAGGCACCCGCTCGGCCTCTCCTTCCGCCTATATATTGCCTCTGATACGGAAACCCTAAGTACCCGATCAAAATTCCACGAAAGAGTCTATATCCACCGTCATCTCTATCCCTAGATCGGGAGGGATCTGAAGCTCTTCCCGGCACCCTGCCGGAGAGGGGAATTCACCCTGGAGGCGTTCTTCATCATCATGCAAGCCTCTGGTGTGATGCGTGAGTAGTTCATCTATGGACTACGGGTCCATGTAGTAGATAGATGGCTGGTTCTCCTCCTTTGTGCTTTCATGTTTAGATCTTGTGAGCTCCGTTCATGATCAAGATCATCTATTTGTAATTCTGCATGTTGTGTTTGCTGGGATCCGATGGATATTGTGATGCTATTTCAGATTGATTATTGATTCTATCATGTCTTCGTTATTTGTGATCTTGCATGCTTTCCGTTGTTAGTAGCTATCTTGGCCAAATAGATGCTAGCAACTCCAAGAGTTAGTATTTATGCTTGATAGTGGGTTCATGCCTCTGGTAATCTGGGGAAGTGACAGAAATCTCTAAGGTACTAGATGAGCTGTTGCTACTAGGGAGAAAACAACAATCCTTTGTTCATAGAACAATCGTATTGTTTACTTTACACGCAGTTCGTAAAGCAATAATCTGTTGCTTGCAACTTAATACTAGAGGGGGTTCGGATGATAACCCGAAGGTGGATTATTAGTCATAGATGCAGTTGGATGGTGGTCTATGTATAATGTTGTAATGCCTAATTGAATCTCAAAGGAGTCAAGATGATTAGTATATGCTTGTATGCTTTCTCGATGTTAGTCAATTGCCCCATTGTAATTTGTTCACCCAGCATGTTATCTATCTTAAGGAGAGCCACCTCTAGTGAACTATGGACCCTGGTCCTTTCTTTTACAATCAATCTACAAACTGTTTACTGCTTTGTGTTTACTTTTTGCAAACTATTACTTCCTTCCATTCGATATGTTTAATCCTTTGTTTTCAGCAAAACCGGTGAGATTGACAACCTCATCGCAAGTTGGGGGCAAAGTTCTGTGGTTGTGTTATGCAGGTCTCCATGTTGCTACTAGCACCGGTAGTGCGCCCTGCCAAGGCTCAGCTAGCAACACCTTTGGGGTGTTTCCTTGCTCCTACTGGATTGATAACCTTGGTTTCGTACTAAGGGAAAACTTGCTGCTGTGCTCATCATACCTTCCTCTTGGGGTTCCCCAACGAGCTCGATATATTTTGGGCCATCAATGACATAATGGCACTCTACCTTCGGGAGGTCCGTAAGGTCGAGTTCCACTACATCCCAAGGAGGGAAAACTATCTAGCAGACATGCTGGCCAGGCAGACCTCCTCGAAGTGTTCCAGGAAAGTAGGTGTATTCTTCGAGAAGCTATCTCAACCATCTGTGGCACAGGAAGATGACCTTCCTGAAGAAGACGAGTTAGATCAGACCGACCCCGTGCAAGACCCGCCGCACGGATCGCATGAGAGTTCATCACGGTTACCACCAGGTCCCAGGTGGCCAAGGGTCAACCCGAGATAGAGGAGTCACAACATGTCCCCGCTGAATGCGCCCCCCACGAAATCAGCACGTGGACACTACCAAGAGTACTACCGCATGAGGAAGAGAAATGCCGGGGGGAAAACTCTTGCACCATCCAATCCTCCACTAGAAGCGGCACATGGATGGCTCCCCTGGTATGCTAATTGGAAAACAACTAGCTACCGCATGAGCAGGAGGAAGCTGAGAAGATAGCAAGGTTTGCCGCAAGGTATGCATTGATCGAGGGTCAGCTCTACAGGAAAGGGGCACTCAGAGTCCTCAGTCGGTGCATCACCGCGGATCAAGGACACTCTCTTCTAGAAGATAAACACGGCATCCTGTGCGGATCTCATACCTCATTCCGGACCATCGTGGGCAAAGCCTTCTGGAAGGTCTTCTATTGTCCCACCACATGTCAGGATGCTAGCGACCTCGTCAAGATGTTCCAGGCATGTCAGTTCCACGCGAGGAAGATCCACTAGCCTGCTTAGTCCTTGAAAACCATCCCTCTCTCATGGCCCTTTATGACCTGGGGGCTAGACCTCCTAGGGCCCTTTCACAAGGCACCCAGGGGCTTTACCCACTTCGTGGTCATGATTGACACGTTCACAAAATGGATCAAGGCAGAGCCCCTGACCACCATCACAACGACCAGGGTCACCAGCTTCGTCCTAAGGGACATCTTCACATGCTTTAGATTACCAAGAAAGATCATAACAGATAACGGAAGCTAGTTTGCTAGCTAAGCCTTCATCAACTTCTGCAAAGAATATGGGACACACCTATGCTTTGTGTTGGTCACTCACTCGAAGTCCAACGGACAGGTCGAGAGGGAAAATGATATGGTCCTTCAGGGGATCAAGAGAAGGGTAGAAGATAATCTCCACGATGCCAAAAGAACATGGGAAACAGAAATCCACACCATCCTATGGTCTGTTAGAACCTCTCAGAGCAGGGCGAAGCGGGAAACCCCCTTCTTCCTCATATACAGAGCTAAGGCCATGCGCCCAGAAGAATTGAAACTAGAATCAACTAGGGTACAACTCTTCGGGAAATATGGTCAAGAGAAGCAGCAGATAGACGACCTCAACCTCATTGAGGAAGCCAGAGAGGTGGTTCACATCCGGGCTGCTAAATACTAGCAATAACTCTAGAGGTATTATGAGAAGAACGTCCGAAGGAGGACCTTTCAGATTGGAGACCTAGTCCCGTGGCTGTACGGACCAATGTGGGCCAGAATAAACTCAGCCTGAAGTTGGAAGGACCATATCGCATCGTGATAACCCCTGACCTGGTGCCTATTTGATAGAAAAGGAAGAGTGGCCTAATCCAACACATGGAACGTCTCACTACTGTGGAATTTCTACGCTTAAAAAGACCTCCGTAGGGGACAAACACAGATGTAACACAACGGAAAAACGGAGAAAGAGTTGAAAGGAATCATATCCTCAGTGTGCCTTCAACCTACAACATTATGCAAACTCCTAAAAGTACGCTCGGCAGGTGATGGCCCAAAATATACCGAGCTCGTTGGGGAACCCCAAGAGGAAGGTATGATGAGCACAGCAGCAAGTTTTCCCTCAGTTATGAAACCAAGGTTATCGAACCAGTAGGAGCAAGGAAACACCTCCAAGGTGTTGTTGACAACTTGGAATCCTGCATAACACAACCACAGAACTTTGCCCCCAACTTTCAGTGAGGTTGTCAATCTCACCGGTTTTGCTGAAAACAAAGGATTAAATGTATTGCGTGGAAGAAAGTAAAAGCTTACAGAAAGTAAACAGAAAGCAGCAAACAATTGTAGATTGATGGTAAAAGAAAGGACCGGGGTCCATAGTTCACTAGTGGTGGCTCTCCTTAAGATAGATGACATGTTGGGTGAACAAATTACAGCGGGGAAATTGACAAACATCGAGAAAGCATACTGATGGCTCAGTGTTGACAGCGCCAGAAAAATGCTGGAGCGGTGTTGATGTAGAGCTCGTTGGGAACCCCAAGAGGAAGGTATGATGAGCACAGCAGCAAGTTTCCCTCAGTTATGAAACCAAGGTTTAATCGAACCAGTAGGAGCAAGGAAACACCCCAAAGGTGTTGCTAGCTGAGCCTTGGCAGGGCGCACTACCGGTGCTAGTAGCAACATGGAGACCTGCACAACACAACCACAGAACTTTGTCCCCAACTTGCGATGAGGTTGTCAATCTCACCGTGTTTTGCTGAAAACAAAGGATTAAACGTATCGAATGGAAAGAAGTAATAGTTTGCAGAAAGTAAACACAAAGCAGTCAAAAATTTATAGATTGTATGTAAAAGAAAAGGACCAGGATCCATAGTTCACTAGAGGTGGCTCTCCTTAGATAGATAACATGCTGGGTGAACAAATTACAGCGGGGCAATTGACAAACATCGAGAAAGCAATACATGCATATACTAATCATCTTGACTCCTTTGAGACTTGATTGGGCATTACAACATTATACATAGACCGCCATCCAACTGCATCTATGACTAATAATCCACCTTCATGTTATCATCTGAACCCCCTCCAGTATTAAGTTGCAAGCAACAGATTATTGCTTTATGAACTGCGTGTAAAGTAAACAATACGATTGTTCCATGAACAAAGGATTGTTGTTTTCTCCCTAGTAGCAACATCACATCTAGTACCTTAGAGATTTCTGTCACTTCCCCAGATTACCAGAGGCATGAACCCACTATCGAGCATAAATACTAACTCTTGGAGTTGCTAGCATCTACTTGTCCAAGATAGCTACTAAGAACGGAAAGCATGCAAGATCACAAATAACAAAGACATGATAGAATCAATAATCAATCTGAAATAGCATCTTAATATCCATCGGATCCCCGCAAACACAACATGCAGAATTACAAATAGATGATCTTGATCATGAACGGAGCTCACAAGATCTAGACATGAAAGCACAAAGGAGGAGAACCAGCCATCTAGCTACTATATGGATCCGTAGTCCAAATATGAACTACTCACGCATCACACCGGAGGCTTGCATGATGATGAAGAAGGCCTCCAGGGTGAATTCCCCTCTCCGGCAGGGTGCCAGGAAGAGCTTCAGATCCCTCGCGATCTAGGGATGGAGATGATGGCGGCTACAGACTCTTTCGTGGATTTTTGATCGGGTGCCTAGGGTTTTCATCCCGAGGGCATCTTATAGGCAGAAGGGGAGGCCGAGGTGGTGCCGGAGGTGGCCAGACCACCCCCTGGCGCGGGCCAGGCCGGGCCACGCGGCCAGGTGGTGTGGTGGCCCCCTGGCCCCTCTCCGTCTCGTACTCTAGCATCTGATGACTTCCGGAAAAATAGGCACTTTGGCTTTTGTCCCGTCCAATTCCGAGAATATTCATTTTCTGACTTTCCTGGAACCAAAAATAGCAGAAAACAGGCAGCTGACACTGTGGCTCTTGTTAATAGGTTAGTCCAACAAATCATATGAAAAGTACTCCAAAGTGTGGACAAAACACAAGAAAGTGGATAAAACCAAGCATGGAACATCAAAAATTATAGATACATTTGCAATGTATCACATACATGCATATACTAATCATCTTGACTCCTATGAGATTTGATTGGGCATTACAACATTATACCTAGACCGTAATCCAACTACATCTATGACTAATAATCCACCTTCAGGTTATCATCCGAACCCCCTCCCTTATTAAGTTGCAAGCAACAGATAATTGCATTACGCATTGCGTGTAAAGTAAACAATATGATTGTTCTATGAGAAAAGGATTGCTGTTTTCTCCCTAGTAGCAACAGCACATCTAGTACCTTAGAGATTTCTGTCACTTCCCAAATTACTAGAGGCATGAACCCACTATCGAGCATAAATACTCCCTCTTGGAGTTGCTAGCATCTACTCGGCCAAGAAATCTACTAACAACGGAGAGCATGCAAGATCACAAATAACAAACACATGATAGAATCAATAATCAATCTGAAATAGCATCTCAATATCCATCGGATCCCCGCAAACACAACATGTATGATTACAAATAGATGATCTTGATCATGAACGGAGCTCACAAGATCTAGACATGGTAGCACAAAGGAGAAGAAGCAACCATCTAGCTACTACATGGACCCGTAGTCCAGGGATGAACTACTCACGCATCACACTGGAGGCTTGCATGGTGATGAAGAAGGCCTCCAGGGTGTGGCGGCCCTCTGGCCCCTCTCCGTCTCGTATTCTAGCTCCATGCCCCCCTCGGTGAAAAACTGACTTTGGCTTTTGTCCCGTCCAATTTCGAGAATATTCATTTTCTGACTTTCTTGGAACCAAAAACAACAGAAAACAGGCAGCTGGCACTGTGGCATCTTGTTAATAGGTTAGTCCAAGAAAGTGTATAAAAAGTAGTCCAAAGTGTGGACAAGACATAAGAAAGTAGATAAAAACCAAGCAAGGAACATCAAAAATTATGGATACGTTAGCAACGTATCAACATCCCCAATCTTAACTCCTGCTCGTCCTCGAGTAGGTAAGTGATAAAAAGAAAGAATAATTTTTGAGGTGAGATGCACCATCATAAACTTGATCAAAGTATTCGTAAAACATTGATAGCTGGGATCATAGTACTTCAACATAACATGAAAGATAAAGTTCTAACAATAAGACATAGCAACTATGTTGTAACTTGAAAAGGCACAAACAAAAGATTCATGAATAACAATGCATTGAAAGACGTTTGTTTGTTTCACATAAAGAAAACATAGCATAGTGGTATTCAGCTTGTCCCTCATAGAGTAGCAAACATAAATGCATAGGACACCTTCAAAGTTCATAAGAGTGACTAGATACAAATAGTTTAAGAACAAGCAATATCAAAGTTATGCATCAATCAACAAGTCTTGGGACAATGCACATAGAACTAAGAATGGCCACTATGCTCTCAAAGTAGGTGCATAAGATAGAAGGTGGAGACTCAACATAAAAGTAAAAGAAAGGCCTTCATGGAAGGAAGTAGGGATTCAAGTTTCATAAAGAGCTTCCAAAAATTATGGTACTTATTAGCTTTTAGCTCTCATTGCCCCTATCATAAGCATCTTTAGGTGATTAAGGTTAAAGTGACACAACTAAGAGGATATGATTGACAAGTTATAAGTTGAAATCTCATGCCCCTTACTTACGAAGACCGAACCTCATGCTACTCAACTTCAGTCACAAGTAAGCTCTTGACATTGTAAGTACATATGTATCATAGAGAACCACCAACGGGGTACCCCTTGCACATGATATAGGAGCTATCCCATAATCAAAATGACAAGGCAAGCAGGCAATGAGCATCTCAGCGATCTTTTTATTTGCTATTTGCATAGGTTTTTATTGAGGATGCTTCATAGAGTGCTCATTATGGTTATGCTGCAAGTTTCCACCATGATTAGGCATGGCTTAGGCTAGCGGCCTAGGCATTTCTCTAACACACATACAAACTCCATGATCTTACAAGTTCCCCTTTTATTTCACACCGCCGTGATCCATAAGCAAAAGAACATGATATGAATGGGGTACAATGTACAAGTGCAATGTTGAAAGCGTTCTCCATGATACATGGTTCTACTAACTTTAACTTATAAAGCGCAAGCATATACGCAACAAAGATGGACGCAATGGTTCAATTTTATTTAATGCAAGAAAGTAAAGTGTGCCATCAAGTTCGTGAGAGCTTTAACCACTAATTTTCACATAACAAGTTTAATTCGGAAGGTAGATAAAAACATGGATATACTTAGAATAGAATATGCTAATAGGTAGGTATGGTGGACTCTTTGGAATAACTTGGTTTTAGGAGTTGGATGCATGAGTGGAACTCACACTTGGTTATGGAGGCTAGCAAAAGACTGGAAGCGACCGACTAAGAGAGCAATAATGGCCATAATCATGCAGAGCGACAAAACATCATTAATCAAAGCATAAAGTGATATCACAAGTCGAAAACTAAAGGATAATAAAGGCTTATGGTGACTTGAGATAGTCATAACATGGTGTGAGCATGCGCCAAGTCAACCCAAATAAAGCATCAAAGGAGAATACCACAATACTATGCTTTAATATGCTAAAACAATGCATGATTCTTCCAAGGCACATTAAGCAATCTCAATTGTTTATAACATGTCATGCTACAGAAAATATCAATAAGCATAAAGCCAAAACAATATCAAGCATGGCATGACAAAGCATAGGCCACAGTCAAAAACAAGCTCTCTTTTCCACTTAAGCATGAACTTTCCTACTCTTTTCCAATCCAAACCAAACTATTTGAAAACCAATGCATGAAAGAGGCGGTCCAACCAATTTATTCAAGCAAACTAAGAAAACCAAGCAAATGAAAAACCAAAAAAATAAAAACAAAGACGCTCCAAGAACAACACAACTGTGCATGAAACAATAAAAATGAAGCGTTTGGAAGAAACCTGAGATTTTATTGATGAAGAAGGGGATGCCTTGGGCATCCCCAAGATTTGACGCTTGTACCTCTTGAATATTTCTTGGGGTGAAATGGGTTGGCATCCCCAAGCTTGAGATTTAGTCCATTCTTCATCTCATTACATCATTCTCTCCATACACCTGAATTTTTTTCCTTCATACAAAACTTCACACAATCTTTATTAGGAACATTAGTGCACTCAAGATAATAAGTCTTTGGGTTCAGTTTCAATACCAATAAAACTTCCATTAAAACACAAGCTACTATAGCACTTCCCTCAAAAAGCTCAATTCCCCAAAGAGAACCCAAAAAGGAATCAGCAAGAAGCAAATGCAAATAATGACAGAAATCTATAAAAACAGACCAGCAGGTAAAAACCAATTTTTTCGAAGACCTTATGTTGCTCAAATTGAAAAGTGTCGAACTAGCGAAAGTTAGACAACAACCTGGGGCAGAATCACAAAAAATCACAGCTCAAACCGACGTACAGAGATTTTACTCGAATTTTTATAGCGAAGCACAAAAATCTGTTTTGGGACAACAACTTTCCCAAGCATTACTTCTCTCTCATTAAAGGTTACTCTTGGCACAAAAAGCAAATAAAAAGGATAAGGAGCGGTTATTACAGAGGTAATAACTTGCAAGACTCATCTAAAACTTTTTGGTTATCTCCCAATAAGTACTTTTCTTTAACGCCTTTAAGTTAGGCATAAGAAGCAAGAAAAGAATCAAGTATTCTCAAATGAAGAAGCATTAAGAGCAAATTTTGTTTTCATAGGAGAGGCAAAAGAAATCTCCTCTCTCTTCTTAGGGAAGTGTTCTATACATTTCTTGAGTGGAAGTTGATATTTAATGGTGCCTTCTTTCATATCAATAATGGCACCAACATTTCTAAGAAAAGGTCTTCCCAAAGTAATAGGACAAGAAGCATTGCATTCAACATCCAAAACATAGAAATCAACGGTGACATAAGCATTTTTAACCATAATAAGAACATCATTAATACTCCCCATGAGTTTCTTTTTAGCATTATCATCACGTGGGACATTCAAATAACAATTTTCCAATGGTGGAAAATCAAGCATATCATAAATCTTTCTAGGCATAATAGAAACACTACTATCAAGATCACATAAAGCTTTTAAATCAAAATCATTCACTTTCATATTGATGATGGGTTCCCAACCATATTCTTGTTTCATAGGAATAGAAGCTTTATGTTTCATCTTTTCTTCTTTAATTTTTATGAGAGCATCAGTAATGTGTTTTGTAAAGGCCATATTCATAGCACTAGCATTAGGACTTTTAGCAAACTTTTGTAGGAACTTAATAACTTCAGAGATATTGCAACCATCAAGATCAAAATCATAATTATCATCTAAAGTAGTAGAGCTATTGTTAGCTTCAATACTAGTGGTAGTGATAGTAGAAACACTAATGTTTCTAGCAATTTCATCTTCTCTTTCCCACTTAGCATGCAATTCAGCTAATAGTCTAACATTTTCATCAATTCTAACTTGTATGGCATTAGTAGCAGCAAAGGGATTATCAATAGTTTCAGGTTTAGCAACCATTTTATTCAAAGAAGATTGTGCTTCAGCCAATGATGCTATATTTCTTTCAACATTAGAGAGTTTTTCCTTAATAGTTTTATTGAAAGCAGTTTGTTTACTTATAAAATCTTTAAGCATAACTTCGAGTTCAAAGGGAGCATTCCTATTATTGTTGTAGGAATTTCCATAAGCATTACCATTATTGGGAGGATATGGCCTATAGTTATTATTACCAAAATTATTCCTGTTGGCATTGTTGCTAAAATTATTATTTCTTATAAAGTTCACATCAACTTGCTCTTCTTGAGCAACCAAAGAGGCTAAGGGAACATGATTTGGATCAATATGAGCTTTCCCATTAACAAGCATAGACATAATAACATCAATTTTATCACTCAAGGAGGAGGTTTCTTCAACATAATTTACCTTCTTACCTTGTGGAGCTCTTTCAGTGTGCCATTCAGAATAGTTAACCATCATATTATCCAGGAGCTTTGTTGCAGCACCCAAAGTAATGGTCATAAAGGTACCTCCAGCAGCAGAATCTAATAGATTTCTTGAAGAATAGTTCAATCCTGCATAAAAGGTTTGGATAATCATCCAAGTAGTCAGTCCATGAGTGGGACAATTCTTTACCAAAGATTTCATTCTTTCCCAAGCTTGAGCAACATGTTCATTATCAGATTGTTTAAACTTCATTATTTCACTTCTCATAGATATAATCTTAGCAGGAGGATAGTATTTTCCAATGAAAGCATCTTTGCATTTAGTCCAAGAATCAATACTATTTCTAGTTAAGGATTGCAACCATTCTTTAGCTTTTCCTCTCAAAGAGAAAGGACACAATTTAAGCTTAATAATATCCCCATCTATATCGCTATGCTTTTGCATCTCACAAAGTTCAACAAAGTTATTTAGATGAGTAGTAGCATCTTCATTACCAATACCAGAAAATTGTTCTCTCATAACAAGATTGAGTAGAGTAGGTTTAATTTCAAAGAAAGTAGCTTCAGGAACGGGTGGAGCAATAGGTGTGCACATGAAATCATTTGTGTTGGTGCTAGTGAAGTCACACGACTTAGTATTTTCAAGAGTAGTCATTTTTTTGTGTTTTTAATAAAGAAAGCAAACTTAGTAAAACAGATTTTTTGTGTGTTTTTGATAAAGAAACAAGCAAACAAAGCAAAAATAAACTAAGCAAAACAAATGAAACAAAGTAAAGAGATTGGTTATGAGAGACTCCCCTTGTGAAGATGTCCTTGACTCCCCGGCAACGGCACTAAAAAAAAGAGCTTGATGGCCCAAAATATATCGAGCTCGTTGGGGAACCCCAAGAGGAAGGTATGGTGAGCACAGCAACAAGTTTTCCCTTAGTTATGAAACCAAGGTTATCGAACCAGTAGGAGCAAGGAAACACCTCCAAGGTGTTGTTGCCAACTTGGAATCCTGCACAACAAAACCACAGAACTTTGCCCCCAACTTACAGTGTGATTGTCAATCTCACCAGTTTTGCTGAAAACAAAGGATTAAATGTATTGTGTGGAAGAAAGTAAAAGCTTGCAGAAAGTAAACAGAAAGCAGTAAACATTTGTAGATTGATGGTAAAAGAAAGGACCGGGGTCAATAGTTCACTAGCGGTGGTTCTCCTTAAGATAGATGACATGTTGGGTGAACAAATTACAGCGGGGAAATTGACAAACATTGAGAAAGAATACATGCATATACTAATCATCTTGACTCCTATGAGATTTGATTGGGCATTACAGCATTATACATAGACCGTAATCCAACTACATCTATGACTAATAATCCACCTTCAGGTTATCATCCGAACCCCCTCCAGTATTAAGTTGCAAGCAACAGATAATTGCATTACGCATTGCATGTAAAGTAAACAATACGATTGTTCTATGTACAAAGGATTACTGTTTTCTCCCTAGTAGCAACAGCACATCTAGTACCTTAGAGATTTCTGTCACTTCCCAAGATTACTAGAGGCATGAACCCACTATCAAGCATAAATACTCCCTCTTGGAGTTGCTAGCATCTACTCGGCCAAGATATCTACTAACAACGGAGAGCATGCAAGATCACAAATAACAAAGACATGATAGAATCAATAATCAATTCGAAATAGCATCTCAATATCCTTCAGATCCCTGCAAACACAACATGTATGATTACAAATAGATGATCTTGATCATGAACGGAGCTCACAAGATCTAGACATGGTAGCACAAAGGAGAAGAACCAACCATCTAGATACTACATGGACCCATAGTCCAGGGATGAACTACTCACGCATCACACCCGAGGCTTGCATGGTGATGAAGAAGGCCTCCAGGGTGAATTCTCCCCTCCGGCAGGGTGCCAGGAAGAGCTTCAGATCCCTCCCAATCTAGGGATGGAGATGACGGCGGCTACAGGCTCTTTCGTGGAATTTTTGATAGGGTACTTAGGGTTTCTGTATCAGAGGCATATTATAGGCAAAAGGGGAGGCCGAGGGGGTGCCCTAGGCGGCCACACCACCCCCTAGCATGGGCCAAGACTGGCCGTGCGGCCAGGTGGTGTGGTGGCCCTCTGGCCCCTCTCCGTCTCGTATTCTGGCTCCGTGTCCCCCTCGGTGAAAAACTGACTTTGGCTTTTGTCCCGTCCAATTCCGAGAATATTCATTTTCTAACTTTCCTGGAACCAAAAACAGCAGAAAACAGGCAGTTGGCATTGTGGCATCTTGTTAATAGGTTAGTCCAAGAAAGTGTATAAAAATTACTCCAAAGTGTGGACAAGACATAAGAAAGTAGATAAAAACCAAGCAGGGAACATCAAAATTATGGATACGTTAGCAATGTATCAGCAGGCATTGTATTCCACTCCACCAACCGAATGCCTAGGGGCTAGGAGTAGCAGGTCACCAGGTTTGTCAACATGTAAACTCCATTTAAAAACTTTTTGGTCCATGCTATCACTCATAGACCAGGGCGGAGTACCTTACCAAGCTGATCGTATGCCTGAATCACCCCTCTTTCTGGTTCCGACCGAGCGGGTACACTTGGGGGAAGCGAAGATCTCGACTGCCGTTGCGTGACACCACCCGCCACTAAAATCGGAGGCCTAAAAGCCTTCAGAACAGGCCTCGGTTGTCACCAGCGGCGACTGGTGAGAGTTTCTGGTTGAATCCATGCCTAGCATCGCTGAAGTATTCACTGCATGGGCATGGTCTTAGGGAGGTCTATGTCCAGGTCTCTCAGATCTCTCGAGGAACATTGGCAGTAGGACAGATGCAAATAGCTTCATGACGAGAAAGAGTACTCGGGGATAGTTAAAACTCACACCCACCTTAAAGACATCAGCAAACACATTTAGGACCATGAAAGAAACAGCAAGCACCCATGGTCCTGCCATGTGTGAAGAATCCATAGGTGAAATGCTCCCATATGGGTGGGCCTCCCTGCAAGATCTCAATGCAACATCCACAACCTGCACACGGGCAATCGTGGATAAAGGTACACAACGAGATAATAAACATGACATAGTCTCAGGACAATAGTCTCGCCCCTAGACATGTGAAATGGCGACTAAAATACATTAAAGGCAACACGAGTAAGGCAAAACCAACGGGCACCCATGTCATAGCTCATTCTCCGGAGAGATCGGGGGATGTAATTGACGGTCGACGAATGTCAGGGCCTTCTCGTTCCAGACCATAAGGCGGAGGTCCTCCCTGTCGGGTTTGAGGTCCCGCGGCATCGACGGAGAAAGAGGATATTCCAGGCAGTTGGAATCAAGACCTTCAGACTCCATGAGCTCGGCCAAAGCGTTGGTCAGGACATTTATGGTTAGCTCCCTCATAGTTACCCTATCAGGACCACTGATGGAGATCTCGGACGTCATCTTCTCGTATGGGCATATGATCTCTTCTCCAAGAAGAACATAACCTAGCACTAAAAGGTAGGATTCCGCACAATTATCAGAGAGTCGGCAGCTTGGAGAACCTGGAGAAGTGCGACCCGGACAAGGGCGCTGCCTTCCTTCAAGCTCCATGACTATGTCATGGACTCCTCCCAAAGTTTCAGCACGCGAGCATTCTCTTCATGGGCCTGGGAGAGCTGCCCCATCATGGCAGTGGCCTCCTCCTCCACTTTCCACTTCTCCACAATGATGGTGGCGTAGCACTCTTGGACCCACCGGTACTCCTACTGAAAGGTTGATGCCTTAAGCTTCTGGTCGCTGAGCTCGGCCATGACCACCGCCTCGACACGGGTATTCACCTGCTCAGGAGACAACACTTCCCTCTAAACACTACAAGGAAACTTGGCTTTTACAACGAACAATTTTCGTGGTTGAAGGCCCGTTTTTCGTGGCCAAAGAGTCTTGCGCGACGGATGACCTTCGTGGTAAAAGCCCCGTCACAAATGAATTAACCACGATTTTTTTTCGGCCGTGGTAGATCGCACCCTTCAGCCACGAAAACTTGTTCCGTCATAGATTTGTTTGCCAGATGTCATGCAAACTGCCACGTGGCAGCCGCCATTAGCGGCCGGTTACCGCCGTTAACGGTCATAGAAACTATGACAGAAGCCAGGCCTAGCCAAGGCCTGCTAAATACTAACTGGGCCAGCCCATCAGGGGAGCCCAACAAGAAGATGGACCGTTATTGTTTTGTCCTGCACTGTTTGAAACGGGCCTAGAAATGTAGCCATCAGCGGCCCGCGAACTTTCAGGCCTGATTCTGTTTCAGCCTACAGAAGGCCCATGTTGGTCCAACACTATGCTACCACTTAGGGCCTGCACAAATCCGGCCCAGCACTGTTCAGGCCTATTACAAATTTAGCCTTTTATTGTTCAGTCCTATTACTGTTCCAGCCTTTTAGGAATTTCGACCCGTTACTATTTAGGCCCTTTAGTGTTTGGGCTTTTGCCTGTTCAGGCCGGCACTGTTTAGCCTGTTACTGTACTGGCCTGCCACCGTACTGGCCTTTTGCTGTTGATACCTTTTATGGTTCCGGCCTTTCACTGTTCGAGCATTTTCACTGTTCTGGCCTTTTACTACTCTGGCCTTTTATGGTTCTAGCCTTTTACTGTTCTGGCCTTTTGCTATTCTGGCCTTTTACTGTTCTGCCATTTTACCGCTACAGCCTTTTACTATTCTATCCTTTTACTGTACTGGCCTTTTATTGTACTGCCTATTTACTATTCTGGCCTTTTCCTGTTCTGGCCTTTTACAGTTCTAGCCTTTTACTGTTCTGGCCTTTTACTATTCTAGTCGTTTTGGACCGTCCATGTGCATGTTGTTTCAACGTTCGGCATGCTACTGCTCCGGCTTGTTACTGTTTCGGACTTTTTTTGCTAGTGCCTACTTTTCACAGAACAGGTGAATATCAATACTTCAATTTATAAACACATAGAAATTAAAATTACTTATTACACAACAATAAAAGTTTGTTACAACATGTTATACAACAAGATCGTAATTCTGACAGATTACAACGTGTCAGTACCATCAATAACCTATCCATATTCTTCAACATTTCAGCTACAGATCTAAGAGCAGCTACACCCTTTCGTTCTGCATGCAATACAACATTTATATATTTATCACCTGCAGGAGTTGTTCTAGGTGGACTGTTAAGTAAGTTGTTTGCTTCAGCAATGCAATGGGAGGATGAATGGGACGAGGGATCACAACTTTCAGTCCTTCCTTCCAAGGACTCCTGTTAGGTTTTAACTGCAGTCTGCTAAAATATGGTGAAACAGGTTAAAACAAACAACAAGGGAAACAAGTAGTATTATATAAAGTAGAGATCATTTAAAGTTAGTATGAACTTACAGTAGCATGTTCAGGCTGACGGTAGCTCCTTCTCGAGCGGGTGCGACTCCTGGTCAATCTGCCAGAAGAATCTGAGCAGAGCAGTTGGAACTCTGGTCCTTGTACTCCATTGTGATTTCTCTACATGACATTTGAAACCAAGTTGGTTGGTTTGGAAGGATGAAAACTCTTGAAAAACACCAAAAACATAGCATTAAAAATTACCAGATGTATGTTTAAAACTAGATAGCTGGTTTGGAAGGATGAAAGCAGGTGAAAACACCAATATATAGCATTAAAAATGACCAGATATATCATCCAAACTAGATGGACATTTTCCGAATTAAGCATTCGCACTTATATTCACAATTGAACATAAATGCTAATGTCATGGCAAGTTCTTAGGTAGAATGACTTATTAACTTATTAGGCATGCAGGTTATACAACTAATTAACATGACAAGAAACTGGCCTAGGTAACACAAGGAAACCTCATGATTCAGCCTTGCTGGGCGTCAGATTGTTAGTGTTGGATCCTCTATGAGCTGTTTGCATGACCCGTGCGAGCGCTCAGAAAGAATAGAATCTATGAGTTCATGTTGGAGAATTAAACCGATAGCATGAGAATAAAGAAAGGGAATAAAAGCAAGAAGCTAATGAGGTGGATAGGACGTACAAGATGAATGGTGCAACCAAAATGGCAATAGCATCCAGGATATTGAGCAACATCCTAAAGATTTCGTAGCTTACGAGTACCAAAAACATAGCAAACGGGCAAGAGAAATTACCGCTGTGCGGCAAGGATGGGTGGGGCGGGCAAGTGGGCGGCGGGGGCAGTGGCTCGGCATTTCGGGGTCAGCAATGAATGTTTCAGTGAAGCAGCCCTGATAGGGTAGACGACGGCATTGGCAAAGTAGATCCGGTGTTGCGAGGGAGTCGGTGAAATAGTTTCGGTGAAGAGCGCGTGCAGTGGAAGAGCTCTGGTATGGAAGAGAGGGCCGGCGGTGAAGCAGCTAGAGGAAGGTCGAGGTTGGATGAGTGTGGGCGGGGAAGAGATGATGGGGAGGGGCAATATAGGTGGTATGAGGCACATTTACGACCTATACCGCTCTATTATTGCAGTACTCCCACGGTCCTTGTTTCCGGAGCAGGGATAGAAGAGGAATTTAGCATTTGCAAAAAGCGGGGCGAGAGATTTGAATAGATGCGCGGGATATTTGAATAGATGTGCGCGGGATGTTTTGGCGCCATGCGGAAATTTTGAGGTTGAAGCTTCCGACGTACGCTACTCCGACGCGGCCGCTCTCACGTGTTGGCCCCGTCTAGACCCACACGCTAGCGACAGTATGCTTACCAACATATAAATGAGTTTCCACACATTTGTCGAAATTGATAAACAATATACTTTGAAGGCTTTCATACAAGATGACCAAGGTCATGGCCATATCTCTGTTATAGTTTATAATAGCGTGTCCATATCTGGTAGATAGCTGCATCTTGGAATTTCAAAATAAGATTCTAGATTTGATGGAAAATGCCCAACTTTCATGAATTTCCAAACTTTTTAGCGAAATCTATGCAATAAAATGACTTTTTGACAATCTGAAGTAAATATGTCTAATTTCAAACTAGAAAGTGTGTGATATACCTTGCTCTTGACTTTTTAAAATAATTCAAAGATATCAAGTATTCAAATATTGGAGAACCACCGAGAGTTTTGGAAAATTCAACTTTTTGATATGAATGGTAATGACACCTAATTTCGGCCATTTAAAAAAATACAAAGAAACAAAATATAAAAAGAAATGCAGCCATTATTTTCTCTCTTCGTGTCTCACTATGTGCACTAGCTAGTTTCCATGGAAACATATAATCTTGAAATCTGATAATTTCTAAGAAAAAATTGCATCACAATATATGGAGTACCATGTAAGAATATGCATGGCTTTCGAACTAGATGACCAAGGTCATGGCCATATCTTTTCTATAGTTTATAATAACCTATCCATATTTGTTATGGTGTGTATTGGCATTTAAAATATTATTTACAAAGGAAGCTTCCGAATTGGAAGTTATTTCAATTTTCTAAGGCACAACAATGGCTTTAGTCATGAAGCTACTACAAAACATGGCTTAAAATCCCACTGCCCCGGTTTTCACTCAAAGTATATATAGCCTAGGGTCAAGTTTAGGATTAGGGGTTTTATTTTGGGTTGAGGGTTTAAGGGTTCATGGTTTATGGTTTAGGATTTTAGGGTTTAGGCTTTTAGGGTTTAGTGGTTTAGGGTTGTTCAAGGTTTTAGGGTTTATGATTGTTTAGGTTTTAGGGTTTAGGGAATTTTCAATAATAATGTTCAAGCTTTATATATGGTTATATTCATGGAATAGAATGGTGTTATCGCTATTTAATAAAAGTATTTCAAAATTTGATCTATAAGGGCATTATACCTCCTTGGTAAGGGTTTAGGGTTCTAGGGTTAGGAAGTTAGAGTTCTAGGGTTAGGAGGTTATTAGGGTTTATGGTTAAGGGTTTTTGATTTTCAATAATGTTCAAGCTTTTGCTTATATTCATCTAATAGAATGGCGTCACCACAATTTAACGAAAGTATCTCAAATTTTGATCTATAAGTGCATGGTACCTGCTGGTTTAGGGTTTATGGGTCGATGATTTAGGGTTTTACGGTTTAGGTTTTATGGGTTATTTAAGGTTTAGGGATTAGCGATTTTTCAATAATGCTCAAAGATTTATGCTTATATTCATCGAATAGAATGGCGTTACCTGCTTTAATGAAAGTATCACAAATGTTGATCTATTAGTGCATGATACCTACTTGGTTAGGTTTTTACAGTTTAGGTTTTATCATTGTATAGGGTTTAGAGTTTAGCGAATTTAGAATAATTCTCAAGCTTTATTGTTATATTCGTCGAATAGAATGACGTTACCTAATTTATTAGAAGTATCTCAAATTTTGATCTATAAAGTGCATGATACCTGCTTGGTTAGTGTTTATGGGTTGAGGGTTTGGGGTTTTAGGGTTTAGGTTTTAGGGGTTTTTTAGGGTTTAGTGTTTAGGGAATTTTTGATAATGCTCAAGATTTATGCTTATGTTCATCGAATAAAATGGCGTTACCAAATTAAACGAAGGTATATCAAATTTTGATCTATAAGTGCATGCTACGTGCTTGGTAAGGGTTTAGGGTTTCAGATTTTAGGGGTTTAGGGTTTTGGGTTTTAGGATTTTTCAATAATGTTCAAGTTGCTTTATGCTTATATTCGTTGAATAGAATGGCATTACATCAATTTATTTAAAGTATCTCAAATTTTGATGTGTAAGTGCACAATACCTTCTTTGGTTAGGGTTTATGGGTCGAGGGTTTTTTAAGGTTTAGTTTATGGGTTGTTTAGGGTTTAGGGTTTAGCGAATTTTCAATAATGCTCCAGCTTTATGCTTATACTCGTAGAACAGAATGGGTGTTAGCTGATTTAATGAAAGTATCTCAAATTTTGATCATGTGTGCATGACACCTGCTTGGTTAGGGTTTATGGCTGACGGTTTAGGGCTTTAGGGTTTAAGTTTTAGGGGTTGTTTAGGGTTTAGGGAAATTTTGATATTACTCAGGATTTATGCTTATATTCGTCAAATAGAATGGCGTTACCCAATTTAACGAAATTATCTTAAATTTTGATCAATAAGTGCATGCTACATGATTGGTGAGGGTTTAGGGTTTAGGGTTATAGGGTTTAGGGGTTTCGGATTTGGGTTTTAGGGGTTTCGATTTTCGGGAATTTTCAATAATGTTCAAACTTTTTTGTTATATTCGTGGAATAAAATGATGTTATCGCAATTTAATGAAAGATCGAATCTCAAATTTTGATCTATAAGTCCATGATACCTGCTTGGTTAGGTTTTATATGGGTCGAGGGTTTAGGCTTTTAGGGTTTTATGGTTTAGGTTTTATGGACTGAAGAGGGTTTAGGGGTTTTATTGAATTTTCAATAATACTCAAGCTTTATGCTTATATTCGTATAATAGAATATATATGGCTTTACCTAACTCATTGAAAGTATCTCCAAATTTGATCTATAAGTGCATGATACCTGATCTGTTAGGGTTTATGGGTTGAGGGTTTGGGGTTTTAGGTTTAGGTTTTATTAGGAGTTGTTTAGGGTTTAGGGTATTTTCGATAATGCTCAAGATTTATGCTTATATTCATCGAATAGAATGGAGTTACCAGTTTAATGAAAATATATCAATTTTTGATTGATAAGTGCATGCTACGTGTTTGGTAAGGATTTAGGGTTTAGTGTTTAGATTTTAGGGTTTCAGGAATTTTAAATAATGTTCAAGCTTTATGCTTATATTCATGGAATAGAATGGCATTACCGCAATTTAATTAAAGTATCTCAAATGTTGATATATAAATGCACGATACCTGCTTGATTAGGGTTTATAGGTTGAGGGTTTAGGGTTTTACAATTTAGTTTTATGGGTTGTTTCCAGTTTAGGGTTTAGAGAATTTTTGGTAATGCTCAGGATTTATGCTTATATTCGTCTAATAGAATGGCGTTACCTGATTTAACGAAAGTATCTCAATTTTTGATCTATAGTTGCATGATACCTGCTTGGTCAGGGTTTAGGGGTTTATATTTTATGGTTTAGGATTCCGTGAACTCTCAATAATATTTTCAAACTTTATGGTTATATATATTCCTGGAATAGAATGGTGTTACCACAATTTAATGAAAGGATCTCAAAAATTGATCTACAAGTTGATGATATCCTGCTTGGTCATATTTTTTGTTAAATAAAATTGAAGGTACCCAGGTAATAAAACAAGGGAGAAATAGGAAGAGTTCCTTGAGATTTAGGCGTTGTTTTGTTGGGCTCTAATTCAGGCTTTTGATTTTTGGCTTATAAAGCTACGGACGTGTTTTTGGCTTCATTTTTTTAGCTTTTACTCTGACATAATGGAATGATAGTATAAGCCAGGTTGGATGATTTTAACTATTTTATCTTGGTTTAGCTAAAAATGTTCAAATTTTAAACACCAAGCGATGGGAATCTCTACTTCCCGTAATTATGGCTCATTGACATGTGGGTCACTTGCATAGTGGGTCCAAAAAGTCAGTGTAGGTCGGAGTGGGCGGGCAGGTAAATATTGAAGAAGGGCTGGGAAACGTGGATGGGGTGATGCACTTGGGAGAACGCAAATTTACCACCTATATCCCTCTGTTATTGCAGTGCTCCCTCGGATTCTTGTTTCCGGAGTAGGGATAGAAGAGGAATTTTGCTTTCTAGAAAGAGGTGAAGCATGTTTGAATGGATGCGCAGGATATTTTAATGGATGGGTGCGATGTTTGGGTGCCGTACCAAATTTTGAGGTCGAAGCTTCTAGCATATGCTACTCCGGCATGGGGCCTCTCAGATGCGCTGTCACCGTCTAGGCCCACACGGCAGTGAGAGTTGCTTCCCAGCATTTAAACGAGTTTCTAGGCATTTGCTGAAATTTTCGAACAATTTAAGGCTTTCAAGAAGATGACCATCATCCAAAAAAAGGTTACCAAGGTCATGGAAATAGTTTATGATGATGCGTTCGTATTTGGTAGATCGGTGCATCTTTGCAAATCAACCAATATGTCTGCTTCCAAATTTGAAGTTTGTTTTCGAATTTCCAAGTAACAACAATGTGTTTTGTTGTGAAGCAACTACAAAGATGATGGCTCAAAATGCCACCACCCTCTTTTTTTCACAAAATGTATAACGCCCTTTCAACCTTCCAGGCTAAATTTGTGCAATAAAATAATTTTTGGGGTTGGATGTTTTTTTTGGGGGCTGGATGTTTGAATGGATGGGCGGGATGTTTGAACGGGTGGGCGGGATATTTCGGCGCTCTGCCGAAATTTTGAAGTTCAAGCTTCTAAGGTACGCTACTCCCACTTGGGATGCTGTCCCCGTCAGATAGACCCACAAGCATGTATGCTTTCCAGCATTTAATGAGTTTATAGACATCTGCCGAAATTAATGAACATTAATTCAAGGCTTTCAAACAAGAGGAGCAAGGTCACAACCATAGTTTCTGTACCTTTTTCATCTTTTGTACTACTCCGTACATTGAAGCATCTTCGCCAACCAAGCTTACAAACCTGTCCATATTTGGTAGATCGGTGCATCTTGGGATTTCAAGCAATTATTTACAAAGGAGAATCCAAATTTGATGGATAATGCCCTACTTTCATGAGTTTCCAAGCTTCCTAGCTGAAGATGCTAAAATTAAATAACTTTTTGATGATTGAAAGTAAGTATGTCTATTTACGAACTACAAAGTGTGTGATACAGCTTGCTCTTGACTTTTTAAAAATAGTTTAAAGGTACCAAATTAGTCAAATATTGGAGAACCACCGAGAGTTTTGCAAGATTTCAATTTTTTGATATGAATAGTAATGACACCAAATTTGGGCCATTTAAAAAAAATAAAGAAACAAAATATAAAACAAAATACAATAATTCGTTTCTCCGTTGGTGTCTCACTATGTGCATTGGCTAATTTCCATGAAAATATATAAAATTTGATAACTCTTGAAAAAATGGTTTCACAATATGGTGTACCATGTTTGAACATTCATGGCTTTCAAAAACTAGATGACCAATGACAAGGCCATATGTGTTACCATACTTTATGATAATGTAACCATGTTTGGTAGATTGGTGCATATTGGTATTTCAACATTTTTTAGAAAAATAGCTTCCATATTTGGAGTTATTTTAAAAGCTCCAATCGATAATAATGGCTTTAATTTTGTCATACGATATATGGCGTACCATGTATGAATTTGTATGGCTTTCAAACCAGGTAACCAAGGTCATGGTCACACCTTTGCTATAGTTTATAATAACATGTTTGTATTTGGTAGATTGGTCCGTATTATTGGCATTTAAAATATTATTTACAAAGGAAGCTTCTAAATTTGAAGTTATTTTCAATTTTCAAGCGACGACAATGGCTTTTGGCATGAAGAAACTACAAATAAGTATGGCTCAAAATCCCATTGCCCTAGTTTCCACACAGGATATATATAGCATGGGGTTTATGGTTCGTGTTTTTTAGGTTGACGGTTTTGGGGTTTAGGGTTTATGGTATATGATTTAGGATTTTAGGGTTTAGGGCTTAGGACTTTAAGGTTGGTATTTAGGGTTTAGGGTTTTATAGGTTTTAGGGTTTATGAATTTTCAATAATAATGTTCAAGCTTATATATATATGCTTATATATATATTCCTAGAATAGACTGGTGTTATCGCAATTTAATGAAAGTATCTCGGATTTTGATCTATAAGTGCATCATACCTGCTTGGTAAGGGGTTGAGGGGATGAGGGTTTAGGGTCTAGGTGTTTAGGGTTTAGGTTTTTTGGGAATTTTCGATAATGTTCAAGCTGCTTTATATATGCTTATATTCATGGAATTGAATGGCGTTAACACAATTTGAGGAAAGTTTATCTAAAATTTTGATCTACAAGTGATGTGATACCTCATTTGCCAATGTTGTTTAGGCGGGCTAGAGGGTTTAGGGTTTTAGGGTTTAGGGCATTTTCAATAATGTTCAAACTTTATTGTTATTTTCGTGTAATTGAATGACGTTACCGCAATTTAATGAAAGATTGAATCTCAGATTTTGATCTATAAGTGCATGATACCTGTTTGGTTAGGGTTTATATGGGTCAAGGGTTTAGGGTTTTATGGTTTTACGGTTTAGGTTTTATGGACTGAATAGGGTTTAGGGGGTTTATCAATTTTTCAATAATACTCAAGCTTTATGCTTATATTCATTGAATAGAATATGGCGTCACCTAACTCATTGAAAGTATCTCAAAATTTGATCTATAAGTGCATGATACCTGATTGGTTAGGGTTTATGGGTTGAGGGTTTGGGGTTTTAGGTTTAGGTTTTATTAGGGGTTGTTTAGGGTATTTTCGATAATGCTCAAGATTTATGCTTATATTCATCGAATAGAATGGAGTTACCAGTTTAATTAAAATATATCAATTTTTGATCGATAAGTGCATGCTACGTGCAGTGTTGAGGGTTTAGGGTTTTAGGGTTTAGGGCATTTCCAACAATGTTCAAACTTTATTGTTATATTCGTGGAATATAATGGCGTTACCACAATTTAATGAAAGATCGAATCTCGGATTTTGATCTATAAGTCCATGATACCTGCTTGGTTAGGGTTTATATGGGTCGAGGGTTTTAGGGTTTTATGGTTTAGGTTTTATGGACTGAATAGAGTTTAGGGGGTTTATCAAATTTTCAATAATAATCAAGATTTATGCTTATATTCGTCGAATAGAATATATATGGCGTTACCTAACTCACTGAAAGTATCTCCAAATTTGATATATTAGGGTTTAGGGTTTATGGGTTGAGGGTTTAGGGTTTTAGGTTTAGGTTTTATTAAAGGTTGTTTAGGGTTTAGGGTATTTTCGATAATGCTCAAGATTTATGATTATATTCATCGAATAGAATGGAGTTACCAGTTTAATGAAAATATATCAACTTTTGATCGATAAGTGCATGCTACGTGTTTGGTAAGGATTTTGGGTTTAGTGTTTAGATTTTAGGGTTTCGGGAATTTTAAATAATGTTCAAGCATTATGCTTATATTCGTGGAATAGAATGGCGTTACCGCAATTTAAGAAAGTATCTCAAATTTTGATATATAAGTGCATGATACCTGCTTGATTAGGGTTTATGAGCTGAGGGTTTAGTGTTTTACAGTTTAGTTTTATGGCTTGTTTTTGATTTAGGGTTCAAAGAATTTTTGGTAATGCTGAGGATTTATGCTTATATTCGTCTAATAGAATGGCGTTACCTGATTTAACAAAAGTATCTCAATTTTTGATCTATAGTTGCACAATACCTGCTTGGTCAGGGTTTAGGGGTTTAGATTTTATGGTTTAGGATTACGTGAATTCTCAATAATATTTCCAAACTTTATGGTTATATATATTCGTGGAACAGAATGGTGTTACCGCAATTTAATGAAAGTATCTCAAAAATTGATCTACAAGTCGATGATATCCTGCTTGGTCATATTTTTTGTGAAATAAAATTGAAGGTACCCAGGTACTAAAACAAGGGAGAAACAGGAAGAGTTCCTTGAGATTTAGGCGCTATTTGGTTGGGCTCTAATTCTGGCTTTTGATTTTTGGCTTATAAAGCTACGAACGTGTTTTTGGCTTTGTTTTTTAGCTTTTACTCTGACATAGTGGAATGATAGTATAAGCCAGGTTGGATGATTTTAGCGATTTTATCTTGGTTTAGCGAAAAATGTTCGAATTTTGAACAACAAGTGATGGGAATCTCTACTTCTCGTAATTCTGGCTCACTGACATGTGGGTCACTTGCATAGAGTGTCCAAAAGTTAGTGTAGGGCGGAGTAGGTGGGCAGGTAAATATTGAAGAAGGGCTGGGAAACGTGGATGGGGTGATGCACTTGGGAGAACGCAAATTTACCACCTATATCCCTCTGTTATTGCAGTGCTCCCTCGGATTCTTGTTTCTGGAGCAGGGATAGAAGAGGAATTTTGCATTCTAGAAAGAGGTGAAACATGTTCGAATGGATGCGTGGGATATTTTAATGGATGGGTGCGATGTTTGGGCGCCGTACCAAATTTTGAGGTCGAAGCTTCTCGCATACGCTACTCCGGCGTGGGGCCTCTCAGACGCGCTATCACCGTCTAGGCCCACACGGCAGCCAGAGTTGCTTCCCAGCATTTAAACGAGTGTCTAGGCATTTGCTGAAATTTTCGAACAATTTAAGGCTTTCAAGAAGATGACCATCCTCCAAAAAAATGTGACCAAGGTCATGGAAATAGTTTATGATGATTTGTCCGTATTTGGTAGATCAGTGCATCTTTGCAAATCAACCAATATGTCTACTTCCAAATTTGAAGTTTGTTTTCGAATTTCCAAGTAACAACAATGTGTTTTGTTGTGAAGCAACTACAAAGATGATGGCTCAAAATGCCACCATCCCTTTTTTCACACAATGTATAACGCCCTTTCAAGCTTCCATGCTAAATTTGTGCAATAAAATAATTTTTGGGATTGGATGTTTTTTTGGGGCGGGATGTTTTAATGGATGGGCGGGATGTTTGAATGGGTGGGCGGGATATTTTGGCGCTCTGCCAAAATTTTGAAGTTGAAGCTTCTAAGGTACGCTACTCCCACTTGGGATGATGTCCCCGTCAGATAGACCCACAGGCCTATATGCTTTCCAGCATTTAATGAGTTTATAGACATCTGCCAAAATTAATGAACATTAATTCAAGGCTTTCAAACAAGAAGAGCAAGGTCACAACCATAGTTTCTGTACCTTTTTCATATTTTGTACTACTCCGTACATTGAAGCATCTTTGCCAACCAAACTTACAAACCTGTCCATATTTGGTAGATCGGTGCATCTTGGCATTTCAAGCAATTATTTACAAAGGAGATTCCAGATTTGATGGATAATGCCCTACTTTCATGAGTTTCCAAGCTTCCTAGCTGAAGATGCTGCGTGCATTAGTTCACAAAGCCATTCGTTCACAAAGTGCAATGCTATGTGCATTAGTTTCCATGGTAAAACATAAACTTGTATTTTGACAAGTTTTGGATCAATTTTGATCTATGGTGACTGGCAGGTGGGCCACGTATATGGTTAGGGGTGGGCGTTCGGTCATGACCAAAAATTCGGTCTTTGTATTTCGGTCTATTTTAGAATCGATCTTTAAAAATAAAAACCGAAATTTACTTATTATTTTTACTACCCGACAAATTCGGGTACCCGATAATTCGGGTTCGGGTTCGGTCATGATCGAATTGTGTGGTAGGTATTATCAAATATAAAAGTTGGATAATATTTCGTAAAAAATGGTATAATTCAGTTGTAATTTGAAAATATAATGCACTTTGTCAATTCATATCAATTGGCGGGAATTTATAATCAACAATACCATATTTGTCTCAATCGAGGAAGATAAATCTATAGTGATGGACAACTTAGACTTTGGTACTAGGCCACTCTCACGAAACTTTCGGTCAGTTCGGTTCATTCAGGTAGCGGGAACTAATGACCAAATTAACCAAACTAAATTCGGTCTTTAAAATTTGCTACCCAATTTTCTGATCGGTCTTTTTGGTCTCGGTCTATTCGGTTTCGGTTTCGGTCTTTTCAGGTTCGGTTTTCGGTTATCGGTTTTTCTGCCCACCCCTATATATGGTGGTGCCCAAAGCAGGGTAGGTCAGAATTTCCAAAGTTACCACTCCGCACCCCTTCATGATGTGTATTAACTTCCACCCTCCGACGCCTAGGCCTCACCCCTTCCCCACAAAACAGACGCTCTTACGGCCCCTCCTCATCACCAACGTGCACGAAGAATCTTTCCCTACCCATCGATCTTCTTGAGACGCACCGGTGGGCACGTCGATCCCACGGTAGTCCTATCTCTAGCTCGATCTGGTTGGCATTTTATTGCCCTTTCAAATACTCCTACGTAGTTTAATTTGTCCTCAATCTGCATGGTCATAGTTTATTCTGCGCTGGATCTGTGTTCCTAAATACCTTCTGTCGGGGGGATGACCTACGGATACCCCAACTAGACAAGAACGATGGCAGTCGGATCACGGTCGGCTAGCGGCGTGCAGCCGGACAGGAGCAAGTCAAGCCGGCTACCCCATGGTAGCCGGAACGACGAGAAGCAGCGACTACAGCAGCGTAGCCGGAACCAATCAGGAGGACAGGGCGACATGTAGTACAGTGCGCGGTACGCCCTGGTACGATGACAAGACTGGCAACTACCCGGCCATACCGAAGACTTTGCAGGGTGACGCGGGAACAATGGCACGATGCTGACGACAGGCTCGCACGGCGTTCACTGTACCCATGACCACCATACCGCTCGTACTGTGATGAGACGTAGTTGTACCGAGTACTGTAGATGACCAACCGGCTGGGACCCACCTGTGGGGCCCGCCAGCCGGACTGGCCAGTGAGACTATTGCCTCTCTGCCTATATAAGGAGAGGTAAGGCCTCAGTAGAAAGGGTTGATCTCAGTGCATTTAAAGCAGTAGCTAGAGAATACAGCTCGAGGAGCACTTGTAGCCCGTGTATCACTCATAGTAAGATCGGCAGGAGTAGGAGCTTTACCTCATCACGAGGGCTCCGAACCTGGGTACTTCCTGCGTCCAGCTACGCTTGCTCGTATCCAATCCCGCCTGCGGACGCCGTCGATAGCTTCCCTGCTAGTCCCCACACCTCTATCTAACCTGCTTAGGTACTGCCGTTCCCAATACAACGACACCTTCGGTGATTTTTGCTGTCAATATGTTTGTTGAAACGCATAGGCATATATAGTTTTTGTACTTCATCTATATGTTTCGTGCTTTTCTTTTAATAATAACCAAACTTGTATGTCATAATTAAACAGATGGGCAAATTTTGGATAGAGATTGCTCCATTAGGCAGTGCTAAACATATCCTTGATGTTCTACGATTTATGGGATTTGTTAGAGCTTATTGTGACAACTCAAAAGTACATTGCCCTTGCTGGTTGTGTGTGAATCGTAGGGTGCTGCCTCAAAGTATAGTGGAAGACCATATTTTTACATTTGGGATGCTAAGCACATATGTTAGATGGGTATTTCATGGTGAACCATATTATCCTCCATATGAACCGGGGGAAGCACATATTTATCATCAAGATCAAGTAGGGGAAGCAGATGTTGATCAACTAGATCAACTGACGGAGGCAACTCCTGAGCATCTAGATCAACTTGGAGAAGGGGGAGGAGAGAAAAATCGCAAGCTGCATGAAACAGGTTTCATTTCTGGTACTACCGCTATGCCAGATCACAAGGTATATCTTTAGAATGACAAATGTTCTGGTTGTGTGTCTTTGATGTTTGTCTATAACCGTATCTGTTAATCTACTAATCGCAGAAGCAGACAACAAAAGAGGACTTTGATGGTCATGAAAATGACCTGTTCATTGATGAGCCTGTACCTGAGGCTATGGACCGGGTACACTGCGTCTGGACGGATTTGATGCAGGGCTGCTGATCATCAGGGGTGTACTTTTGGTGCCTTTCATGACCACTAGCCCAGCTGCAAAAATCTTGGGGTGTAGAGCTATCCCATGATTGGTTTGCTACTGTCATAGTTCTGTAATATGGAGCTACCTTATTATGACTTCTAGGCCTTTGTTAGCAGAACTGTAATTGGAAACTATTCCGTATATTAGTATATACGGAGTATATGTGTGTTTGTGTGTGTTTCTAGTCTGAAATCCGAGCTTATCATTTTATCGGTTCCTAAACTGTTTGTGTGTGCCCTATGCTGCAACTACCGCCGTCTTGTCCACTGCTCCATGAGACAAATCAGCAGAAGGATAATAAGCTGGGATCAATTTGATTCAAAGAGGGGCGATTTTCTCTGTCCTTGGAGAGGAACCCGGGAGAACTAGTACTGGTACCAAGGGAAGGATGAGGTTGCCTCGGTCAATTATCTCACCCTCTTGATGTGGGACCTGCTCTAACTCACCCCTGACGTGGGTCCCGCTTGAAACAGCTGTAGGCCACCACGTGATAGCTGGGATAAACAATTCGGGATTCTCTCCCAGAAAAATGTTCCCGCCACTGCCACTTAAAAAAACTTACTGTAGAAAAAAGTGTACTGCCCAGCCCTACTACTACTAGTACTACTACTCCCCTGCCCATGCCTTTCTACCGACGAGAAGACAAGAAACCATCACTAGCTAGCTCACATCCAGCAAGCAACTATTAGAACTGGTGTAACCTCTGATTGGGGAGTTCTTATTGAAATAGGTGGGTGTATTTGCTCACCTCGAAATCTGGCTTTGCTTAATTTGCTTCCGATTGGGCCATTGGGGGTACTATTAGTACTAGGAGTAGTAGTATTCAATATGCTTTGATTGTGGAGTTCTTGCTTATTGTTCACCCCGGAATCACCTAATCAGGATATTTTTCCTCTTCTCTAATCGATTGGGTCATTTGGGTGGGGTGGGGGTGGTGGTGGGGATGGGGGGCGGGGGTGGGGGAGGTGGTACTGATTCCGGATCAGGGCATGGTCACCGCTGTTCTAATTGGGGCATTTGGTCGGGTTCGATTTCGGTGTTCTTCACTTCTGTAACCTTTAGTTGCTACTCGTAATGTGCAATGGATTTTGCGTCAGATTCTGTATGGAGAACTATGGGTCAGTGGCATGCACAGCCACTATAGACAGGGATGGTCCCGCCAGTTCCCTTAAAAGTTGCCTAAAGGTAATGTAGCAGTATATTCGTTGCATTCTTCCGTTCTTTCCAATGTTAAAAGTGGTTGGCTGCAACCTGGATGTATCCCTGTGCTAAAAGTTGTCTCTGTCTGCATCCTGTTTTTGAGGAAGCCTCTGTGACACCATCTCTTGTTCATTTAGTGTAGCACGGTGGTACATACCTACGAATGTGCGGTGCTCCAGGTGCGGCAAACATGATGGTACCCCCACATACCGCAGAATTCGGCGAGTACCACTACTCACCAAAAAACAAGCACAAGGCCACCGACCAGCTGGGAGGGACAAGCTTAAAGAGAAAGGTGTTTGTTCTTAATACCCTTATTACCATGGTGCAGACAGATTTAAGTATTACCCGCTTGGTGTGATGCATGCTTATCAGATGTTCAGAAACATATGTGTGATTTTATTAATTCTGGCACTATGTTTATGTGAATCTAGATCTGGATCTATCAGACTGTCTCATATAGTCAGTATATGACTACTATGTACTATACTCCCTCCGTCCCAAGGCTTAGGCATATACTGTATTTTTTGAAAAGTCAAGCGACGGAAAGTTTGACCAAACTTTACATAGTATTGAACTGTTGAGCTTTGTTACTATTTATGTAGATTGAAGGTGCTGCTGTGGAGGCTGAGGCTGCTGTAGAGGCTAGTAGATTTCTGATGCCCGCACCAAAATACGACATCCTCTACACAACGAGGAAGCGCCAACACAGTACTCAGGCGGGCAGTGACCTCTCTAAGAAGTGGGTATAATTTGGAAATCCACAATTTCACATGTTTGATTTTCCATGTTATTGTTATCAACTAGTACTATATGTTTACGCTCATTAGAAGTTCACAAAAAAAATCTATTTGCTTTACAGGCAACGGTTTTGTCTTATATTATTAGATTTACTTGCTCTTTACATAATTTAACCTTTCCACTTAATTTCAGTCAGTACCACGCACCAGCTGCTCAGCCCTTTCTGCTACCCTCCTCTTGTCAAGCTTGTGGATTGAAAGGGGGGGGCCCTGTATGCCATTCCAAAGGCAGAGGGATGAAAAATGGTGCATGGCCACCCTTCGCAAAGGGTACCCATGGTATCAGGAATGGATTCCAAGTGGTTTAGACCGACTTGATGTATGATCTTGTATCTCACTTTTTTTGCTATCGCCTTACTTCTCTATCAATTTTCTCGTGAAGGCTGTCCCTTGTGTCGCTCGCCCCATTATAAACAAGATGTTCGGAAACAACAAGTTTCTAACTCTGTATAGCGATGGCCCTAAAGGCATGCGGCAACTATATGATGTGGATGTCTCCCAGATGATGGCCACCACCTATTTGGGTGGCCGAGGTTGGTCCAAGTATGTCCGTGAGAATGGTCTGAAGCAGGGGGACAAGGTAACATTCGATTTTAGCAAGCCTAGGGAGATACTTGCATGCCATCGTACACCTGTTGACCGAAGGACCAAGAACAGAGGTAGTACTAATTAATTTGATTTTGTACTCATCACAACCTCTAATGATTTTCTTGCGACTAACTGTTCTCAGCATTGTCTTCACTCATCATATGACCCTGACCACTTCTGTTGTCCGCTTCCCCTTATGTGCCACCCAGAAGGGTGCCAGCATCAAGCTGCTGGCACCGGCACCAGTTCCTGCAACGACACCAGTTGACCTCAGTAGGAGAAAGAATAGAGGTAGTAACTTAATTCGCTTGTATACTCTCATCTCTGTCTAGGATTTACTGTTGTATAAGAAACCTTTTTGCTTGTCCACATCTCATATGCCTCTTTGACCACTCCTGCAGTCCCCTTACCTACCCCTCAGAAGGTAACCAGCACCAAGCTGCTGGCACCCCCAACGGCACTGGACCTAGTTCTTTCTCCAGCACCTGTTAACCTAAGTAGAAAGAATGGAAGTTGTAACTTAATTTGCTTGTATACTCATCATATCCTCTAATCACTGTCTTGTGAGTAACTGTTGTATAAGAGACCATTTTGCTTCTACACTTCTCATCTACCTCTACCATCCCTGCAGTCGTCTTAGCTACCCCTCAGAAGGAATCTAGCATCAAGCTGATGGCGTCGGCACCGGTTCTGGGCCTTCTGGCTCCTGCACCAGCCCCTCTAGAATTAGTGGCACCATCTCCTACACCAGTACCAGCCCCAACACAGGCATCGACACAAGCTCCTTCATCACCCTGAGCAGCACCTTGTCAGACCATATCCTACACATGTGTCATCACAAGGTCGCACCGGATTATGTTTGTGAGTATATGGCGGCAGATAAACTATTCTGAATGTCTTCTCAAGTTTCACATGATTTAGTGCATCACTCTTAGTAATTATGCGTCTATCTCTTGTTTTGACTCAGAAAGTGCCTAAGAATGCCACAAAGCAACTCCAGGCCAGACGAAAGGGCACAATAGTCTTCACGATGCAGAGCGAAGGATTGCGAATCGAGGGACGCTACACCATTAACTCGATTGATGGGCGCTTGGCAGCTACTTTTATGTGGATCAAGTTCCGGAAAGCAGCCAAACTTACTATTGGAAGAACGGTCAAGGTCGATGTATCTCGCTGCCCTAAATGCGACATGTTGTTCATGAACTTCCTAGCTATCTAGCTCTTTGGCCGCATGCTATTGTAATTAATTATGTGGTTGTCTTATCTCCACTGATCATATATGGGTGGTAAAACTGTGATAACCTTTTGCTGGATTGGAGCTATGACTTGTACGCACTGGTATGGTATATTTGTATCTATATGACGGTTCCCTATATGACCAAATATTATGACAATGATTGTGTTCCAGTGATCGAGTGTGTTTGCAAAAAAGGGCAAACTGATCGCGTGGCATGGTTTTTAGAGCTGAAACAAGAATTGTCTCTCTCTGTAGTGATATTGAATTTCAGTGTTTGTATTGCTAAATCAGTCACTTTGAAATGCTTCTCAATTGGTCAAGTGCCGCAGAATATGAACTAGGAATCTGTCGATTTTTTTATGTCTTATTATTCTGTACTCCTTAATCTTTCAAATGGTATTGAATTTGTCAAAAGTTCTGTCATTGCTACTGGCTGCTTGCTCTAAAGCTTATGCCTTTGTGTCATCGGAACTGTTGGATGCATTTTGGACAGAGATGAGAGGGTAAAGATATACAACGTGATTTCACCAAGTGATGTCATTGGATACCAGCCCTATTTTGGCGCATGTGGTGTGTGTTCATTAGATATTTTTACATGAATATCTATCAAAGGAATTATCGCTTTTTTCCTCCCTCGAAGAGGTCTGTGTTTGAATCTGGTGAGACACAACCCAGTGAAATTTGAGATAGGAGCCCACTGACCATATCCCAATTTTTTTTTAATTTGGCCTTTTTGGCATTGCCCCCCACCTCTAAAAAAACTCTGCATGCCCATGTTTTTAAGAAACAAATCCATTATGTGGCTTTTTATAAATCGAGGTTCTAGCAGCACTACTCTTTTATTTTAAGAGAGATAACATGGAAACACACAACAATATTTTTTAGAAGATTGATACATAAGTTGTAGTACTAATATATGTTTAATGATTCAATTTCTATTAGTATCTTTGATATTATGGCAAAAAAACTCAGTTTATGTCTATTTGATTTGATTTGAAGGTCTTTAGTTCAAATCTACTATGTGTACATATTTATATATATCTTGGATTTACTTTTTTTAGAAAGAGTTTAATTTTTAATATCGCATTACGGAGAGGATAACATCACGGACCCACCAGCCTGCAACATCCCTCGAGTTTAATGGTCGGGTTTGAAAAAAAGTTAAATACTTGTACAGAGAGGCTGGCATCAGGGACCCACCCGCCAGAACATACCAGAGAGGGTGACATGGGGGCCTCAGCAGCAAGACCTTACACGACTGCCACATCAAGCAATGTTGCCAAGGTCAAAACAGCAGACATGGCCGAAAAAAGTCCATCATACGCAGGTTTGATATACAGAGAGACCGGCATGTGGGACCCAGTAGTGTGGCCTTATACAGGTTCTGCCTCAAGCGAAGTTGCCAAGTTCGAAACAGGGAGGCGCGAGCGACAAAAAATTCCAGCATGCACACCTTTCTTCTAATGAGAGGCTCACATGGGGGACTCAACAGCCTGGAAAAACGGCTGATGCATCGAGCAATGCTATCAAGTTCGAAACACGGAGGCGCGATTGAGAGAAAAAATTCCATCATACACACATTTCTTCTAATGAGTGTATGACATGTGGGGGTGGGCCCGACATCATGATTAAACGGTAGATGCAGCGAGCAACGCTATCAAGTTGGGAACACAGAGGCGCGACCGAGGGAAAAATTCTATCATACACACGTTTCTTCTAATGAGAGGATGACATGTGGGGTCCAGGAGTTTGATTAAATGGCTGATGCAGCGAGCAACGCTATCACGTTCGGAACACGAAGGCGCGATAGAGGGTAAAAAATCCAGCATACACACATTTCTTCTAATGAGAGGATGACATGTGGGCCCAACATCATGATTAAACGGTAGATGCATCGAACAATCTATCAAGTTCGGAACAGGGTAGCGCGAGCCAAGGAAAAAAATCCATCATACACACGTTTCTTCTAATGGGAGGATGACATGTGGGGCTCATGAGGTTGGTTAAATGGTAGATGCGTCGAGCAGCGCGATCAACTCGGAACGGGGTAGCGCCAGCGAAGGAAAAAATTCCATCATGCACACGTTTCTTCTAATGAGAGGATGACATGTGGGTCCCAGGAGGTTGATTAGTCGGTAGATGCATCAAGCAGCGCTATCAACTTCGTAATAGGGTAGCACGAGCGAAGGAAAAAAAATCCATCATACACACGATCCTTCTAATGAGAGGCTGACATGCGGGACCTAGCAGCCTGACTAAACGGCAGATGCCTCGAGCAGCGTTATCGAGTTCAAATCAGGGAGGCGCGACCGAAAAGTATGGTCCGCTAGAGACACTGACGTCCAGGACCCACATGCCTCAAAAGACTTCGGCGAGTCAACATCGCGTGAGGAAAGGAAAATCTTGCTTCTGCCATGCGATGGCCAAGCTTCCTCCATGTTTTTAGCAGATCCGTCATAGTAGAGGGCCGCGAAACCAGAAAAATAAGTTCTCCATCGGCCACAGCCGAGCCGAGAATTTTGTCGCGGAAGACGCGCCTTCTACGACGACCGTCGGGCCAAGTCGTTGCGGAAGGAAACTTTTCTTGTAGCGAAAGCATTAAGAGGAGAAGTCATCAGTATGAAGACATCCAACACGAGGAGAAAGGAGCTACAACACTCCTATGACAAACCTCAGTTCATTGTACCAAGGCCACTATGACATAGGTATTCCCAACAGGTGTCCACCTTTGGCCTATCTAGCTCAATCCAATGGGAGGACCATGTGACAATCCGCTGGTGATGGTGAAGCCCATGATGATTCGGGTGATGCCAAGCCCATGGAGGACTCGACTCCTTGGTGGACATGACAAGATTAGATAGGAAACCCTTAGGGTTACAATCTCATACTTGTAACCGACTCGGACGACTCCTGAGACATGGCCATCCCATATAAACACTAGGAAGGAACGATGAGTAGGAGCGCCAAAACTCTCATTCACACACCCGTCAGATTCAATCTAAGCACCATAGCCATCTTGGCACCCTTGTAACCTTCGGTTCTTCAATCAATCAAGAGAAGACTATCATGATTAGGGTTTTCCCTCTAGGGGCCTAAACCTAGGTAAACCGTGTGTCCCCTATTGTTTGTCCGTTAGTCGACGAAGTCTTCGGCGTGTCTCTCTTCCCTGAAAACCAAAGTCCATCAAGTATGGGCATTAATGTGATCACCCCACATTAGTTGGCACCATATGTGGGAAGCCCGCGCGCCGATGTCGCAACTTTGGCAGCCTCATCACCAACGATCTATGATTCATCGACATCATAGGAGAAGATCTACTTTGGATCCTTCAAGTTCACCATCCACTCGCCGGCCACACGCCCGGACTTCGGTTCCCTCAACGACGAAGCTGATATGAAGATCGTTGATCTACACTTCCAGGTCGGCAAGATCGACACCCTTTGCCTCCCAGACCAGATCCATTCGGTTCTGGAGCAGTCGACACCACCGTTAGTTGCACCCACTTCATGGATCCCACCACCCCTCGACACCCTTAGCAAGCTAAACGCCTCTTCATTAATCTTCAATTCAGATAACAACAAAGTTGTCACTCCGATCTAGGCATCTCGCTCGGAGGGGACAATGATGTCGGATCTGGCCCAAAAAGCTGTGGGAGAAAAGTCTACGTCAACCACTACCTTTGCTCCATCATCAAAGCCAACACCAGCACCGGACCCGAGAACAGGAACAACACCAATCGTGATGACCCCAACGAGCATCCTCGGATCAACATCATGAACGACGAATATGATATGGTCAAGAAGGCCCTAAAGGGCACTCCCCTGCTAGAAGACGCGGCATGCGAGGTACTGATGGCCTATCACTAGCGCCTCCAAAAGGAGTTCCATCACCAATAGGCGCTGCAAGCCTAGATCGAGTAGCACAAGTGGCAGGCTGACGCTTTGATTTCCTGACAAGCAGAACTATCCTCCTTCGGCAGGTCCTCCTCAAAGCACAACCACCGTGCTAGGGCACATAAGAGATGCTCCCAAACTAACCTCATGGATGAGGAAGCGAGGCATGAGGCTAGTCGAAGCCTCGATTTCACGTTCATGTTAGTGGACTCGCGGGGCAACATGATGCCCAAACTCCATAGTCTCCCATTATTGCAGCCACCACATACCTGTTGTCCAACCAGCCTCTGACTAGGGATCCACTATCCTTCGTCCATAGATCTGCCATCGCAGGACTCGGCCTGGTAGAAGTTCCACACGCAGGGGAACCTTCCAAGGAGCCAAGGAAAGCACCCGCGATAGACAAGAGAAACCGCTCTCCACTGTGAGACAATGACCCTCCATAGAGACGCCACAGCCCGTGGCAAACGGATCATGACTATGACACACTTGACGAGATCACACGGTAGAATATCAACAAATCATGCACAAAACACGCCTACTTCACCGAATCAGATGATGAAGATACCGAACTTTGCGGTGCCAGATGCTTTAGCCACGCCATACAACAAAATCGGATGCCAATGGTTTCAAGCTACCTTCGGACAATCCAAAATTTGATGGTCTCCAGGAATAAAAGACTTGGCTAGATGACCACCTGCAATCTGTCATGTCCCATGCTGTGTCAACACCCGGATTTTTAATCCCAGATGACCGTTATGCCATACCTCGCAATCCCAGGATTACCATTTTTGTGAGACATAACGGATTGGATATCACAGTACATCATCCATTACAAACCATACATAAGGTTTTACACAAATAAGGATCTCATGATCTGGGAATACGTCGGGGTATTCACAGACTACTCTGACTTGGTTAATGGTAGGCAGGGCTACACTTTTGTTGCATTTGAATTGACGGTGTAAGGTTTCTGAGATATGTTCTATTGTTACTCCAGAACTACTGGTCATGGTTATGGCTTTCTTAGCACAGTCTATCAGTCCTTTATGCCTTGACATCCAGTCCATACCTAGTACTACTTCCAAACCTTTGGTTCCAAGTACAATTAGGTTGGCATAAAAATCTATCCCATGTATTCTGATAGGTACAGCTTTGCAAATTTTTCTAGCTTTTGTAGTTGAACCAGGGATTTGAACTATCATGACATGCTTCAGGTTGGTTGGGCGAATCTTACTAGTGCATACAAATTCTTCGGTGACAAATGAATGCGATGCTACTGAATCAAACAATACTCTTGCTAAAATTGAGTTGACAGAAAACATACCCAGCACTACATCTGGTGCTTCCTGGGCTTCTTCTGCGTTCATGTGGAAGAGACGACCGTTGCGGTTGTGCCGTTTTCCTGGGGCAAATCTCCGTCCTGGTTGAACACGACACTGCTGCTGAGCTGGGGCATTCACAGGGGCATTGGCGGCAGTCTTCTTGGGACACTCATTGGAGTAGTGACCCTTCACTCCACACTCGAAACAAGTGATCTGGGACTTGTCCTTGACTGCGACAGGTACAACATTGCTACCAGTTCTGGGGGCAGTGTTGTTGTTGTTGTTGCTCTTTGGAGGGGCACGGTTGAAGTTGTTGGCGTTGCCAGAGTTGTGATTGTTTCCTCCGGGCTTCACATTTCCTCCGCTACGGTTGGGGTAGCTTGGGCGAGAATTTGGGGGTCGGTTGTTCCTTGGTGCATATCCTGGTGAGGGGTTAGGACGGTACTTCTGGTGACTACTGGATCCAGACTGCTGCATCATACGACGCTTGAGGTTGTCCTTTTCCTGGTTAATCTTCCCTTCCATCTGAATGGCAGAGTCGACTAGCTCTTCAAGATACTGGAAACGGATGTTGACGAGGACAGTCTGCATCTCATCATGCAGTCCGTTTAAGAATCTTTCTTTCTTCTTGGCCTCCGTGTTGATCTCATCCGGTGCATATCTGGCAAGTGACAAGAATTTGTCATGGTACTCTACCACAGTCAATCTTCCTTGCTTCAGTTCACGGAATTCATCTCTCATCCTGTTGACAAGACCTTGCGGCACGTGGGTGCGGCTGAACTTGACCTTGAATGCTTCCCAGGTCATCACCTGGCCATGGTTCATATTGCGGATGCTATTCCACCAAGCTCTCGCATCTCCCGCCAGATAATGGGTGGCGAAGAGAACTTTCTCATTCTCATCAACTCCTGCAACTTCGAGGTTGTTTTCCATGGTCTGTAACCAGTCATCAGCATCTAATGGGTTTTCAGATTGGTTGAAGATTGGGGGATTGGTGTTCTGGAAATTTTTGAGTTTAGATCCATGGTGATCCTGATTTCCATGTCCTTGGTTGTTGAGAGCCATTTGGGCGATCTGCTGCAATGTTGCTAAGTTGGCTTGACGCTCGGCCCTGCTTGCTTCACGGTCTGCGATGAGATTCTGCAAGATCTGTAGCATCGGGTCCTGCGACGAGCTGCTCCCTCCTTGGTTTCCACGAGTCATCTGAAGATTGAGATAGATATAGGGTTAAGAGGGAAATTCTAAGGTTCATGGTTTTGGGTTTTCAAATCTACAACTTTGAGTTAGACTCAGGTTTTTCAACTAACTTCATTTTCATTCATGCAAGCAAGCACACGATACAACACACACCACAACAATCAAAGGGGAAAACAGATGGTTTTAAGAACCATTCTGCAAGCTACGATACAATGAGAGGATACATCTCATGCTACGACAGTGCTCTAGTGCATCTACTCATCGTCGATGAAGTCGGAGTCTTCATCATCAGTGTAGAAGTCCACAGCATCCTCTGCCAGAAAGTCATCATCGTTGCTGAGGTAAGAATCCATATATCCCTGGATGTCTTCACCCTCATCATCTTCTTCTTTGGCGGCAAGCTGAGCTTCCTGCTCCTTGACGGTCTTCTCGAGGTCGGCCACCTTCTTGTGAAGACGAGCGATGGTGCGATCCTTCTTTGCACGCTGGCAACAAAGAGACCGGCGATCTTGGACGAGCAGTGCAAAAGTCTGGGCCTTCTGGTCGACAATGGCACGGTTCTGGTTGGCTAACTCTCTGGCATTGTCTAGTTCCTGCTGTCGGTCATGAAGCAATAAGTCAAGGTTCTCCACTTAACGCCTCAACTCTGGGTGACTTGGCATCTCCATCGGCATTCCCATGAAGTCACGTCTTGCATAGTGGGCAAAACGGGTTCCTTGAATCTTGTTGATGCTGAGGGCACATAGACGTGCGAGAGCTTCATGCATTGCCCTGGCTAATCCATCTAGCCAGTTGTTCTCTCTCACAGAGAACTGAATTCTCCCGGAAGTTGGTGCTTCAATGCTTCCTTGAAGATCTGCGGTGACTAGCCATTGTAGGTCTCCTCCTGGGGGTCCTAGAAGTTGAGCTCCAAGAAACTCCGGATGTGGGCGTCCCAGTAACTCCAATAGTGAATCCAGATCCCTCTCGAAGATCACTGACCTCCGTTTCCCAACTGGTAAAACTTGCTGAACTGAGTCTCCATCTACAAGAATTTAGGATGAGGAAATTAGTGAAGTGATCAAGTGTGTCAAATTTTAAGTAGTATGTAAGAATTTTGAGGAACATGTATTTTTGAGAAAGAATGAGTTCACAAGGGTAAGAGGGGAAATAGTTTTTCATAAATACTCACTTTGGTTTTGAAGCTAAGTTTTTGGTTTGGACATCCATTCTAACTAGGGTCTCCTATGGTCAGGATGGCTCTGATACCAACTTATCAACACCCGGATTTTTAATCCCAGATGCCCTTTATGCCATACCTCACAATCCCAGGATTACCATTTTTGCGAGACATAACGGATTGGATATCACAGTACATCATCCATTACAAACCATACATAAGGTTTTACACAAATAAGGATCTCATGATCCAGTCTTTAATACAACAAGCAGCGGAAATAAACGATAGCGTAGCGGTGGGGTCCATCTTCAGGGGCACAGGCAATGCTGACGAAGGAAGATAGTCCTAGTTATCATAGCCGTCCTGCTGACCATCCTCTTGATAATCTCCTTCATAGTCTGGCCATGATAATAGCCAGGGACAAAAGCCATGAGTACTCTTTAAGTACTCGCAAACTACTACCAACAAGGATTGTAATTCTAATTTAAAGTGCTGAATTTAAAGAATAACTATCAAGTTAAGTTTGAAACCTAAGCTGAGTTTTGAAGCAAGAAAAGATAAAGTAAAGTTCTAGAATCACTTAAGTTGGGAAGCTAATTTCATTAACACAACCCTGTTGTGGTCAAGTCAACGTTCATCATTCATTTCAAGTTATTTAGAAAACATCTGACAACGAAACAGTATGGCCATTTCAACTGTCCATAACCACGGACGCAGCTATTCGAATAGTTTGACACTCTGCAGAGGTGGTACACTTTCACCACAAGATTCGATACATCTGTCAGGGATAACCCTAAATCATCATACTTAGTATGCAGATAATCAAACATAACCTTCCCTTTACACACCCTAGTACAAGCACCTATCCTATGAGCATGGCCTCCCAACCATGACCATCAGTCATCTTGGGCACTACATAGGTGGACATCATTGAGAGGTAGCCTCAGCTCAAACCTCTCCCGTGAGGGAACTAATACTAATGCATATAAATTTCCAGCTAAGCCTTACCCAATCCAAGTAATGTGGTTGTACGGTAAATTTGGAATGGTATCGCATCCGAATCCAACCATCAGTTTTATAAAAGGGTTAAGGCTCATGCCTCATCATTTTCATCATCATAAACCAATTGTGTGTCTCAACACATGTCAAAACATCTCAATATAATGACTCATAATTCCAAGGTTTTCATAACTCATTTTCACCAAGTGTTCCCATCTAAAGTGACTCGAGTTTTTGAGCTATTCTAAAGTACTAAGTTAAGAGTGTTCACTAAGGTGGAAAGAGGGGATCAATCTCATGCCATAGAATGACATCTAAAGGTTTCTAAGTAGGTCAAGTTTTATACTCTTTATGCTACCTTCCAAATTAATTAAAGAACTTTGTGTAAACTAAGGGAGGTAAAACTTGTCAATAAGACTTGGGGTACTAATAGTTAAAGGGGTGTGATCAAAGTATGCTTAAGGCATCTTTACTAAACCATCTAGTTTTATTCTAGCTTGCTACAATAGCTTACTAAAGCATATTTGCAAGGGTTAGCTTGCCACTAATAGCTTGCCTTGGTTGGTGCAGTGGTTGAAGTTTTCTTCTTCTTCTTCTTGGTAGAACTCCACCTCCTCGAAGGCTTGGTCGGTACTATCGTCTAGAAATACATAGGGAGTGCACAATCACCAAACAATACTTAACTAGGCTAAGTAGTATTCTAAACAACACAATTGATGATCTATTATCATCCCAAACATCACAAGTTTAATTCAATAGTTTCAACCTTTTTATTTTGGAAAAGTAATTTCTACTCATTGAAAAATTAACTAAAATTTAATATTCACCACCAAAATATGGGATCATGTGGACACATGTCCTCACCACATATTCTAACATGTGGGAATGAGATTTAAAGGTTAGATCAATATTACTTTGGTTTAAGTTCATTATTTAATGATTTAAAGTGACTAGAAATGCCTATATAGCATTATTTTGGTACTAGTCCAAAGTCACTGCCTGTAAACCTTAATATTATTACATATTTGGATAGATATGATGAAATGTGATTTTTGAGAGTTGGAATCAACTCAAAAGCTAACTTGGTTGATTTTATAAAAATGTTTCAAGTTGCAAAAGTTTCTGTCTTCTTATTTTTATTAGGAGAAATCTATAACTCTAAATGAATTAAATCCAACGGGCTTCGATATAGCATTTGAATACCTTTCAGACAAAATTAGTTTCATGTAATTTGGATTTGTCAAACTCACATAATTGAATTTTGAAACACTGGACAGAAACTATATTCTAACTAAAAAGAAAAAATCCAGATTTGAATCTACGGGATTGCGCGGGAAAGGAAATGGGCCGGCCCAGTGGCGCTACGCGGCGCGGGGCTCAGCTGACAGGAGGGTCCCACTTGGCAGCGGCACTTAAAACACAAAACGGTACGCGCACTGTGGGCCGTGCGATTAGAGGCTAGATCTACGACCGAGGGTCGTCGTCGACGACGAAAAGGTCGCCGGTGAGCTCGAACCCTAGCGGCTCGGTGGGGTCTACTGGGGCCGTACCAGGGCTCCAGCAGGGGCGGCGATGCAGGCGCACGAAGTGGAATACAACGGCGAGGCGAGACGTGGTCGCGGCGGAGCTTGGGGTGGCCGGAATCAACGGCACCCTTCTTCTCTAGAGGCGGCGGCTCCGGCTCCAATACCGACGAACTGCTGCTCCACTTGCTCCGGCGAGAGGTGGGTGAGGTTCAAAGAGGTGAGGGGAGTGGAATGGTGTGAGTCTTTGGTGCTGAGGAGGGCTCCTTTTATAGGCTCGACGTTGAGACCGAGCGGGATGGGCGGTCGACGGTGGCGACATGGCTACGGCGAGCTAGCGGCATGGCTAGGGATTGCGATCGGTGGGCGGTTCCCTGGCGATGCTCTAGTGCTTCAATGCGGCCATAGGGGTGGTGGCATGTGGTCGGGGCGAGGTGGCGCTCTGCGCGGCCGAAGCGGCGGTGTCCACGGCGAGCGGCGGCTGTGGGGCTTTGGGCGACGAACGGAGGTGTCTGGGGTGTTCTCCAGGTCGAGGCGGAGCGATGGGCGCGGGCTGGTGCCAAGGGGCGGTCGGTGCGAGCGGGGACAGTGCGCGCTCTGCGGGCGAAGTCGGCATGGTTCGGTGGCACTGGGCGCGGGTTCTTCTCTGTGGTCCATGGCTGCTCTTGGCTCGGGCAAGGGACAGAGAGGGGCGGTGCGATGCTGGATATCTCCTAGACATGGAGAGGGGGAGAGGGGTGGTCTGCTGCGACGGTTGCAAGTTTGGCCGGCGAGGCATGGCTCGGGTCGGCATGGCATTGTTGCTAGGGGTGTAGGGGATGGGTGTTTAGGCTTTGGTTAGATCATTGGGAGACAGAGGGAGTAAATGGGGATCAAATGGGGGCAAAACTCTGTTCAAAACAGTGAGCTAAGATTAGAGCTAGATTCTTGCCTGCCAAGTGTTTGATGAAATGGCCGCAAGAGAAAAAGTTTTGAATTTTGAGTTCAAAATTTTTGGGTGATCTCCACTAGTGATAGGTAGTCTCTGGTTGCAAGGGTTTTGAAAATGGTGCTCAAATAGATGGTTTTTGAAATAGGGGTGATCTATGCATATGCATTAGATTCAATTCTAAACTATCATTTAAAATAGTTTCCAGAATGTTTTTAGTAGATCAAAAGGTGGGCCTTGGTACCTCATTATGTGTACTAGCAAGGGGTGCAAAGATCAAGAATTGTTTCTGTTAAGAAATGAGTACTAGGAATAGCCAAAGTAGGCATGAGGGTTAAATTTGTCAAAATGACCATTCCTTCATTTTAATTCTTTTTGATTTGATTTTATTTAGGAAAAAGTTGGGAATGATGTAGATGATGTTTAAATCACCTAAGAAACATTTTACAAGCATTGGATCAATCAATCATGGCAATTCAAACAACTCCTATTTTAAATGCACACATATATGAATGCTTTCATTTTAAATTTGGAGAAGTTTTTGTTAACCCCATTTTTGGATGATTTGATCTTGATAAGCTTGGATTGAAGTTTTGGGATGTTACATGCTGGCACAAAAAACACAGCCCTGCAATGCCTACAACTACAGCTGAAAGGTTCTGCACATGCTGATACGTTGCAAACGTATCCATAATTTTTGATGATCCATGCTTGGTTTTATCTACTTTGTTATGTTTTGTCCACACTTTGGAGTACTTTTCATATGATTTCTTGGACTAACCTATTAACAAGAGCCACAGTGCTAGATGCGTATTTTCTGCTGTTTTTGGTTCCAGGAAAGTCAGAAAATGAATATTCTCATAATTGGACGGGACAAAAGCCAAAGTCAGTTTTTACCGAGGGACACCAGGAGCCAGAATACGAGACGGAGAGGGGCTGGGGCCTGGCCACACCACCTGGCCGCGCGGGTTAGGCCTGGCCGCGCCAGGGGGTGGTCTGGCCACCCTAGGCACCCCCTCGGCCTCCCTCTTTTCCTATTAGTTGCCTCCTAACCTAAAAACCCAGGGGGGGTCGACGTTTTTCCAGAAAGAGTTCAACTGCACCGCCACCACCAGATTCCGCGATTCGGAACCAGAAACTCCATTCTGGCACCCTGCCGGGATGGGGAATTGGAGGAGATCATCACCATCATCATCACCATTGCTTCTCCATCGACCATCCATGTTCCCCCCATCTATGAGTGAGTAATCCCCCGTTGTAGGCTATGGGGATGGTAGGGATTGGATGAGATCATTCATGTAATGGCATCGGATTGTTAGGGTATGGTGCCTAGTATCTTTTATTAGTGCTTTTTGACTTTGTTGCAACTTGTTATGCTTAATGCTTGTCACTAGGGCCCGAGTGCCATGATTTCAGATTTGAACATGTTATTGATTCATTATGATAGTATTGTTTATGGTCTTACCTGCAAGTTGTATACACATGTTGTTGTCCGGAACCAAAGGCCCCGAAGTGACAACAATTGGGATAACCAGAGGGAATGGCTTTGATGTGAGGATCACATGTGTTCACAGAGTGTTAATACTTTGCTCCGGTGCTCTATTAAAAGGAGCACCTTAATTGCCAGTAGTTCCCTTGGGGCCCCGTTGCAAACGGGCTGGCATGACAAAAGATGCTATGCAAGTTCTCATTGCGAGAACATATGACTATATATGGAACACATGCCTATGATTATCTAGTACTTGGATGCTTTATCTTATTTATCTGCAAATGCCCTATGTCTTGATTGCCATGTGAATTGTCTTGTCCATGCAACGCCCATCCATCCATCCCTATGCCTACCGCGCTTTAATCCTACCGTTTTTTGCAATTGTTACTACTGTCTTTACTTTTACTTCTGCTATTACTTTACTATTCCTACTACAAAACTGTTGCTACTGATAAACTGCTATGAGCAAGATTGTTTCCAGGTGCAGCTGAATTGAACTCAGTTGTTAAGGCTTATAAATATTATTTGGCTCCCCTTGTGTCGAATCATTAAATTGGGTTTCACTTCCCTCGAAAATACTGCGATACACCCCCTATACTTGTGGGTCATCAAGACTATTTTCTGGTGCCGTTGCCGGGGAGCATAGCTTTATTTATCAAGTCTACTTGGAATCACTATTGTTCAAGCATAATCATAACCAATCTCTTTACTTTGTTATTTTTGTTTAGCTTAGTTTATTTCCACCTTGTTTGCTTGTTTCTTTATCAAAAATACAAAAAAAATTAGTTCCTACTCTAGTTGTTATTTTTGTTGGTCTGTTATTGTCTTGCTTTATCATGCTTTCTATCAATGGTTGGTTTCTTTGAAACTGAATCTTATTGGCAAGGTGGGTTCATGGAAGAACAAAATTATTATTATAAGGAACACCGCTTGTCACAAAAAGGGAGACACTTATGGGAACAAATTGATAAATTGTATACCATTGCTATAAACGTGTGCTCTACTTATAATGTTACTTATTGCTTTGATAAATCTTGTTGCTGTAGGAGGTACAAACACCTCCCTTTTCAATGTGAGTATAATGTGATGTTACCATATCTTCTTATGTTAAAGGAAATTATGACTTTTATGATGTGGAACAAATTGAGGAATTTATTGCTTGGAAGGGTGCATTTGAACTTACTAGTTTGCTTGAAAATATTGATGATTCACCTTATAAATATGAGGTTTATGATATACTTAAATTTTACTTTGATAATTACAAGGAAGAAAATGGCTATATTCTTGAATATATTAATAGATGCTTTCCACAAATGGAAGAGACTAATGCCTTGCAGGATCTTATGGAAGAAGAAATTGATGAACCTGAAAGCTCATTAGATGAAAAAGAGGAGGAGAGTGATGAACAAAAGGAGGAAGAATGGATTAGCTACCCATGCCTACCTTCTAATGAGAGAAACTCTTTATACCTTACTTTATTTGATTGTCCCCCATGCTTACCAAAGGAGCATGAATGTTATGCTCATGTTATCTGTGATAATCCTTTATTTGTGCCTAACTTAGAGATGCATGGTACTAAAGAGTTTTTCTTAGAAATTGTTTATGATAAATCTCTAGACGATGGTCCTATATTGAATGATCGGTCATCTTGTTATAGAATTGTCAAAAGTGGGTTTGAAGGTTTTAATCCCACTATTTTTGAGCTTGATAAAAAATATGTTTTTGTAGAACATGAAAAGCATGCTTTATGTGATAGTTATATTGTTGAGTTTATTCATGAGGCTACTGAAAATTATTATGAGAGAGGAAAATAAGGTTGTAGAAGTTTTCATGGTATTGAAACACTTCTCTATGTGCAGAAAGTTTTGAAGTACTCTTGTTTTATCTTCCTATGCCTATCACTTTGTTCTTTGCGAATTTATTTGCGTACAGGATTCCTATGCATAGGAAGCGGGTTAGACTTAAATGTGTTTTGAATTTGCTTCTTGATGCTCTCTTTTACTTCAATTCATATTTCTTATGTGAGCATCCTCCCAAACTATCATGCCTAACTTAAAGGCGTTAAAGAAAAGTACTTATTGGGAGATAACCCAAAAGTTTTAGATGAGTCTTGAAAGTTATTACTTCAGTAATAACCGCTGCTTATCTTTTTTGTTGGGTCCGCAGCATAGAAAACAAAAAATTTCCTACGGTGTGAACTACACGCCAAGATCTATCTACTAGGTACAAAGCAAACGGGTGGACATACATCCATAGAGAACTTACCCTCGAAGACAACGAGCTTTGTTAACGAGTAGGAACTCGTGGTTGATGTAGTCGTACACTTGCCGATCTCAAGATCATGAGGAAGTCCGAGCGCCGCAACTCAGCAGCGCATCCGTACTCGCACACACGTTCAAGCCACCGGACAACCTCCACCTCCTCGCTCCAGCGATCCAGCGGAAGCAGCAACTCCTTCCAGACGAAATGACACCGGAAACATGTATCTCGCTAATCCGAGACCATGGGGGAATAATTCTAGAGGGGGAGAGAGATCCTTCACAAGGAGGTGTGAGGATGAAGGAGGGAATGGGTGGCCTTTTATAGGAGGAGGGGGGTGCCCCCTCTCTCCATGGCCGGCACATGGGGGGGTGACCCCAAACCTCCCCCACATTAAAATGCCTCTTCACATTCCCTTTTAAAGTCTCCACTTTAAATGCATTAAGTTTCTCAAAATTTAATGCTCTCTCATTTAATAAAACCCTTTTATTAAATTTATTCAGAATTTTGTTAATTACTTTAATTAACAAACATTCACATATAGCCCCTTGCTATATTTCAATATCACATGCAGAACCACCTTCTGCAATTTCACCCGAAACAATTTCCGTTTTCTATTGAAACAATTCCTGCGCTTTGCAATTCTTTCGTCTGAAACACATGTGCTCCAAAATGTTGTTCGGTAACTCTTAAATGTGCCACCCTACGGTTCGCGAATAATGCAGACATGATCGAGACCCTTCTCCGATCAATAATCAGCAGCGGGACCTGGAGATCCGTACTGACTCCTACACATTCAACGATGACTCCTGTGATCGTGAGAACCTTTAACGCTTATAACTAAATCCCTTTGTCTCTCGATATATTACATGTCCGAGATTCGATCATCGGTATCTCCATACCTAGTTTGATCTCGTTACCGACATGCACTCTTTTCTCGTTCCCATGATATAACATTCTAGTGATCACATCACTTGCTTGCAAGCTATCCTAATGTGATATCACCGAGAGGGCCCAGAGTATATCTATCCGTCATCTAGATTGAAAAATTCCACTCTTGATCCATGAGCCTCAACATAACACCTTCGTAGCACTGAACCCATCTTTATAGTCACCCTGTTACGGTGTGACGTTTGATGTTATCAAGATACTCTTTCGGTGTTAGCAATTAACATGATCTCATGGTCTAAGGATAAAGATTTCTTCGTATGATGTTATAGCAATATAAACATAATGACTTGATCGTAATGCTATACTTCGGATGAATGTTCATCACATCATTCCACCAATGGTGTGACCTTGTTATTAACAACATCCAATGTCCATGATCAGGAAACCTTGATCATCATGTTAATCAACAAGCTAGTCTATAAGAGAGGCATGACTAGGAACCCTTTTTGTTTATTAAACACACATGTATTGATGTTTCCTATCAATACAATTATAGCATGCAAAATAAACATCTATCATATACAAGGAATACATAATAACAACTTTACTATTGCCTCTCAGGGCATATTTCCTTCAGTCTCCCACTTGCACTAGAGACAATAATCTAGTTCACATAGTGATAAATTTAACACCCATGGAGTTCTGGTGTTGATCATGTTTTGCCCTAGGGAGTACTTTAGTCAACGGATCTGCTACATTCAGGTCCGTGTGCACTTTATAAATCTTTATATCTCCATCCTTGACATGCTCGCGGATGGAGTGAAACCGGCGCTTAATATGCTTGGAATTCTTGTGAGACCTTGGTTCCTTTGCGTTGGCTATGGCTCCATTGTTGTCACAATAGATCACCATCGGGTCCAACGCACTGGGAACCACACCCAGTTCCGTAATGAACTCCTTCATCCAAACCGCTTCATGCGCTGCTTCTGAAGCAGCAACATATTCCGCCTCCGTTGTTGATCTAGCCACCATAGGTTGTTTGGAGCTCCTCCAACTAACTGCTGCTCTGTTCAAGAGAAATACTTATCCGGATTGAGACTTAGAGTCATCCGGATCAGTGTCAAAGCTAGCATCTACATAACACTTAGCGACTAGCTCTTCTTCACCTCCGTATATAAGAAACATATCCTTAGTTCTTCTCAAGTACTTAAGGATATTCTTGACCGCTATCCAGTGTTCCGAACCTGGATCAGATTGGTACCTACTAGTCAAACTAATAGCATGTGCCATATCTGGTCATGTACATAGCATGGCATACATTATAGAGCCTATGGCTGAGGCATAGGGGATCTTATCCATTATCTCTCTTTCTTGCGCCGTAGCCGGACTTTGAGTCTTACTCAATGTCTTGCCTTGCAACATAGGTAAGAACCCCTTCTTACTTCCGTCCATATTAAACTGCTTTAATATCTTATCAAGGTATGTACTCTGCGATAGCCCAATTAAGCGTCTTGATCTATCTCTATAGATTTTAATGCCTAATATATATGAAGCTTCACCAAGGTCCTTCGTCGAAAATTTGCTGTTTAGATAACTTTTAACACTGTTTAAAAGATCTAAATCATTTCCAATCAATAATATGTCATCCACATATAATATCAGAAATGCCACATTGCTCCCACTCCCTTTCTTGTAAATACAAGCCTCTCCAAAAGTTTGGAAAAATCCAAACTCTTTGATCACCTCATCAAAGCGGAGATTCCAACTCCGTGATGCTTGCTTCAGTCCATAGATGGATCGCTGAAGTTTGCACACCTTATTAGTATCCTTAGGATCAACAAAACCCTTAGGTTGTATCATATACAACTCTTCTTCAATCTTACCATTGAGGAACGCAGTTTTGACATCCATCTGCCATATTTCATAATCGAAATATGCAGCAATTGCTAACATAATCCTAACCGACTTAAGCATCGCTATGGGAGAGAATGTCTCATCATAGTCAACTCCTTGAATTTGTAGAAACCTCTTTGCGACAAGTCGAGCCTTATAGATGGTCACATTACCATCAGCATCAATTTTCCTTTTGAAAATCCATTTATTCTCAACGGACTTTCGGTCGTGAGGTAAGTCCACCAAGGTCCAAACCTGGTTTTCGTACATGGATTCCATCTCGGATTTCATGGCTTCTAGCCATTTGATGGAATTCGGGCTCATCATTGCTTCTTCATACGTCGCAGGGTCATCCATTTCATCAATCATGAAATTTATAACAGGATTGCCGTACAGTTCAGGAGCTGCACGTGTCCTGCTTGACCTGCGAGGTTCGGTAGTGTCCTCTTTCGAAGTTTCATGATCAATATCATTAGCTCTCTCTTCATTAGGTGAAGTCAACTCCGAAACAACTTCCGGTGCTGCGCCACTCTCCATTCCATGAAGAGAAGGTTCAATAACCTCTTCGAGTTCTACCTTCCGACTACTCACACCTTTCGCGAGAAACTCCTTCTCAAGAAAGGATCCATTCTTGGCAACAAAGACCTTGCCCTCGGATCTGTGATAGAAGGTATACCCAATCGTTTCCTTAGGGTATCCTATGAAGACGCATTTTTTCGCTTTGGGTTCGAGTTTATCCGGTTGAAGTTTCTTCACATAAACATCGCATCCCCAAACTTTAAGAAATGACAGCTTAGGTTTGTTTCCAAACCATAATTCATACGGTGTCCTTTCAACGGATTTAGATGGTGCCCTATTTAAAGTGAATGTAGCGGTTTCCAGTGCATAACCCCAAAATGACAGTGGCAAGTCAGTCAGAGACATCATAGATCGAACCATATCCAATAAAGTACGATTACGACGTTCTAACACACCATTACGTTGTGGTGTTCCGGCAGGCGTGAGTTGTGAAACTATTCCACAGTCTTTCATATGTGTGCTAAACTCATAACTAAGATACTCTCCTCCACGGTCGGACCGCAGAAATTTGATCTTTCTGTTACGATGATTTTCCACTTCATTCTGAAATTCTTTGAACTTTTCAAAAGTTTCAGACTTGTGTTTCATCAAATATATATACCCATATCTACTCAAATCATCCGTGAAAGTAACAAAATAACGATATCCATCTCGCGCTGACACACTCATTGGTCCACACACATCAGTATGTATGATTTCCAATAGATCTGTCGCCCGTTCCATTGAACCGGAAAACGGCGTTCTAGTCATCTTGCCCATAAGGCATGACTCACATGTATCAAATGATTAAAAATCAAGTGATTCCAAAAGTCCATCAGAATGGAGTTTCTTCATGAGTTTAACGCCAATATGACCTAGACGGCAGTGCCACATATATGTAGATATATCATTATCAAGTTTAATCCTTTTAGCATCAACATTATGAATATGCGTAATACTACTATCGAGATCCAATAGAAACAAACCATTCAACATAGGTGCATGACAATAAAAGATATTATTCATATAAATCGAACAAACATTGTTTTCAGACTTAAATGAATAACCACTTTGCATCAAACATGATCCGGATACAATGTTCATGCTCAGTGCAGGCACCAAATAACAATTATTTAGGTTTATAACTAATCCCGATGGCATATGGAGAGGCAGCGTTCCGACGGCGATCACATCAACTCTTGATCCATTACCGACCCGCATCATGACCTCATCCCTTGCTAGTTGTCGCTTGTTCCGCAGCCCCTGAACCGAGTTACATATATTAGCAACCGATCCCGTATCAAATACCCAGGTGCTACTGTGAGTACTAGTCATGTACACATCAATAACATGTATATCACATATACCTTTGTTTGCCTTGCCGGACTTCTTGTCCGCCAAATACTTGGGGCAGTTGTGCTTCCAATGGCCAGTCCCCTTGCAATAGTAGCACTCGGTGTCAGACTTAGGGCCAGCTCGGGGTTTCTTTTTAGACGTGGCAATAGACTTGCCACCCTTATTTCCCTTGTGCTTGCCTTTCTTGTCCTTCTTGAAACCGGTGGTCCTATTGATCATCAACACTTGATGTTCTTTCCTAATCTCCACTTCTGTAGTCTTAAGCATTGACAGAAGCTCGGGAAGAGACTTCTTCATGCCCTACATATTATAGTTCATCACGAAGCTCTTGTAGCTAGGTGGCAGAGATTGGAGAACACGATGTATGCCTAATTCAATGGGAATCGTTATTCCCAAGGACACAAGCTTATCGGCGTACCCAGACATTTTGAGTACGTGCTCACTAACGGAGCTGTTTTCCTCCATCATGCAGCTAAAGAACTTTTCTGTAGCATTATAACTCTCTACGGCAGCATGGGTATCGAAAATCATTTTCAATTCTCCCATGGTATCAAAGGCATTGCCATTTTCAAAACGCTTTCAAAGTTCTGGCTCTAGCCCATACAGTATGCCGCAATGAACTAAGTTGTGGTCCTCCTGACGAGTTATATAGATGTTCTTTTCCTCGTCAGGGGCATCAGGAGCTGATGGGGGGCCTAGCGGCGCATCTAGCACATATTGCTTTTGTGCAGCAGTGAGGAGAATCCTCAAATTCATAGCCCAGTTGGTGAAGTTGCTACCATTCGCAGCAAGTTTCTCTTTCTCCATGAACACATTGAAATTAAAAGCAGGTGGTGCCATCTACAACAGAATTTGTAAAGTATATTTAGACTAAGTTTATGATAGATTGAGTTCAACTAATCCAAATTACTAATAAACTCCCACTCAAAAACGACATCCCTCGTGTCCTTTTGGTGATTACATGAACCAAATCCACTACACCAAGTCCGATCATCACGTGAGTCGGTGTAGCTTCAAAGGCGAGCATCTATATGGGAATCATATCAACTATATGATTCATGCTTAACCTTTCGGTCCGTGTTCCGAGGCCATGTCTGTACATGCTAGGCTCGTCAAGTAAGAACCTTAGTATTTGCGTGTGTAAAACTGTCTTACACCCGTTGTATGAAAGTGTAGAGTTGAAAACACCCGATCATCACGTGATGTCTGAAAACACGATCCACAAAACGGTGCATACTTAAGGAAGAACACATTTTATCTTGATATCTAAATGAGGGATCATCTTATAATGCTACCAAACGCGCCAAACTAGTAGTATAAGATTCTAACATCTAATGTGTGAAGTGAGGTGATATGGTCCATGCATTTGATCTCTACCATTTGCATCGTGGTATGATCTTTATCATTCCTTTGTATGTAAGGCCAAGGTCTATGGAACTTACACGTTAAGTGAGTTTTAAGAGTATCTATTATACATATACTTACAACAATACCATATCAAAACACTAGCCCAGCAATGATCTAAACTAGACGCCTCTAATTTATCAATTGCAAGTTTTACGTGGCTTAGGGCTTTCGGAGATAGAACCTGTCTAACCTACGAACATGAACCACAACGAGGATAACCAAGTTATTAGCAACTCGTTTTAAATCAGATATTGACTATAGTAGGAGAGACAGACACCCGCCAGCCACTTATGCAAAACAAGTTGCATGTCAGTCATGGAACTGGTCTCATGTACGATGACATGTAAGGTTGGTCCGGGCCGCTTCATCCCACTATGCCACCAATATCCAAAGTACATAGAAGATGCAATAACATGATCATCATCGCCCACATATAAACATATGTGTACTACGCGTGCAAAGCACCTACGCATAGATCAGGCTCTGATACCACTGTTGGATCCGCAGCATAGAAAACAAAAAAATTCCTACGGTGTGAACTACACGCCAAGATCTATCTACTAGGTACAAAGCAAACGGGTGGACATACATCCATAGAGAACTTACCCTCGAAGACAACGAGCTTTGTTAACGAGTAGGAACTCGTGGTTGATGTAGTCGTACACTTGCCGATCTCAAGATCGGGAGGAAGTCCAAGCGCCGCAACTCAGCAGCGCATCCGTACTCGCACACACGTTCAAGCCACCGGACAACCTCCACCTCCTCGTTCCAGCGATCCAGCGGAAGCAGCAACTCCTTCCAGACGAAATGCCACCGGAAACATGTATCTCGCTAATCCGAGACCATGGGGGAATAATTCTAGAGGGGGAGAGAGATCCTTCACAAGGAGGTGTGAGGATGAAGGTGGGAATGGGTGGCCTTTTATAGGAGGAGGGGGTGCCCCCTCTCTCCATGGCCGGCGCATGGGGGGGTGACCCCTCACCTCCCCCATTCATGTGGTGGTAACTCCTCCACATTAAAATGCCTCTTCACATTCCCTTTTAAAGTCTCCACTTTAAATGCATTAAGTTTCTCCAAATTTAATGCTCTCTCATTTAATAAAACCCTTTTATTAAATTTATTCAGAATTTTGTTAATTACTTTAATTAACAAGCATTCACATATAGCCCCTTGCTATATTTCAATATCACATGCAGAACCACCTTCTGCAATTTCACCCGAAACAATTTCTGGTTTCTATTGAAACAATTCCTGCGCTTTGCAATTCTTTCGTCTGAAACACATGTGCTCCAAAATGTTGTCCGGTAACTCTTAAGTGTGCCACCCTATGGTTCGCGAATAATGCAGACATGATCGAGACCCTTCTCTGATCAATAATCAGCAGCGGGACCTGGAGATCCGTACTGACTCCTACACATTCAACGATGACTCCTGTGATCGTGAGAACCTTTAACGCTTGTAACTAAATCCCTTTGTCTCTCGATATATTACATGTCCGAGATTCGATCATCGGTATCTCCATACATAGTTTGATCTCGTTACTGACATGCACTCTTTTCTTGTTCCCATGATATAACATTCTAGTGATCACATCACTTGCTTGCAAGCTATCCTAATGTGATATCACCGAGAGGGCCCAGAGTATATCTATCCGTCATCTGGATTGATAAATTCCACTCTTGATCCATGAGCCTCAATATAACACCTTCGTAGCACTGAACCCATCTTTATAGTCACCCTGTTACGGTGTGACGTTTGATGTTATCAAGATACTCTTCCGGTGTTAGCAATTAACATGATCTTGTGGTCTAAGGATAAAGATTACTTCGTATGATGTTATAGCAATATAAACACAATGACTTGATCGTAATGCTATACTTCGAATGAATGTTCATCACATCATTCCACCAATGGTGTGACCTTGTTATTAACAACATCCAATGTCCATGATTAGGAAACCTTGATCATCCTGTTAATCAACAAGCTAGTCTATAAGAGAGGCATGACTAGGAACCCTTTTTGTTTGTTAAACACACATGTATTGATGTTTCCTATCAATACAATTATAGCATGCAAAATAAACATCTATCATATAAAAGGAATACATAATAACAACTTTAGTATTGCCTCTCAGGGCATATTTCCTTTACTTTTTATTTGCTTTTTGTGCCAAGAGTAACCTCTAATGAGAGAGAAGTAATGGTTGGGAAAGTTGCTGTCCCGAAACAGATTTTTGTGCTTCACCATAAAAATTCGTGTAAAATCTATGTACGTACTTCTGAGGCGTGAATTTTTGTGCTTCTTCCCTAGGTTGTTTTCTACCTTTCATTTTTTCAAGACTTTTCGATTTGAGCAACAGAAGGTCTTCAAAAAAATTCGTCTTTACCTGCTGGTCTGTTTTGACAGATTTCTGTCATTATTTGCATTTGCTTCTTGTTGGTTCCTTTTTGAGTTTTCTTTGGGGAATTGAGATTTTTGAGGGAAGTGCTACATTAGCTTGTGTTTTAATGGAAGTTTTATTGGAGTTGGAACTGGACCCAGAGACTTATTATCTTGAGTGCACTAATGTTGCTAATAAAGATTGTGTGAAGTTTTGTATGAAGGAAAAAAATTCAGGTGTATGGAAGGAATGAGTAATGAGATGAAGGATGGACTAAAGCTCAAGCTTGGGGATGCCACCCATGTCACTCCAAGAAATATTCAAGAGGTACAAGAGTCAAAGCTTGGGGATGCCCAAGGCATCCCCTTCTTCATCAATAAAAATCCCAGGTTTCTTCCAAACACTTTATTTTTATTGTCTCATGCACAATTGTGTTGTTCTTGGAGCATCTTCGTTTTTGTTTTTAGTTTTCATTTGCTTGGTTTGCTTAAATAAATTGGTTGGACCCCCGCATTCATACATAGTTTCAAATAAGTTGATTTGGATTGGAAAAGAGTAGGAAAGTTCATGCTTATAAGTGGTATAAAAGGAGCTTGTTTCATGCACAATTGTGTTGTTCTTGGAGCAACTTCTTTTTCGTTTTCGTTTTCGTTTTTCATTTGCTTTGTTTTCTTAGTTTTCTGAATAAGTTGGTTGGACCCCCTCTTTCATGCATTGGTTTTAAAATAGTTTGGTTTGGATTGGAAAAGAGTAGGAAAGTTCATGCTTAAGTGGTAAAGAGAGCTTGTTTTTGACTGTGGTCTATGCTTTGTCATGCCATGCTTGATATTATTTTAGCTTTATGTTTAGTATTCTTTGCTGTAGCATGACATGTTATAAACAATTGAGATTGCTTAATGTGCCTTGGAAGAATCATGCGTTGTTTTAGCATATTAAAGCATAGTATTGTGGTATTCTCCTTTGATGCTTTATTTGGGTTGACTTGGCGCATGCTCACACCATGTTATGACTATCCCAAGTCACCATAGCCTTTATGATCCTTTAGTTTTCAACTTGTAGTATCACCTTATGCTTTGATTAATGATGTGTTGTCGCTCTGCATGATTATAGCTATAATTGCTCTCTTAGTTGGTCGCTCCCAGTCTTTTGCTAGCCTCCATAACCAAGTATGAGTTCCACTCATGCATCCAATTCTAAAAACCAAGTTATTCCAAATAATACACCATACGTACCTATTAGCATTTGCTATTCCAAGTATATTCATGTTTTTATCTACCTTCTGAATTAAACTTGTTATAAGAAAACTAGTGATTAAAGCTCTCACGAACTTGATGGCACACTTTACTTTTCTTGCATTTAATAAACTTGAACCATTGCATCCATCTTTGTTGCGTATATGCTTGCGCTTTATAAGTTGAAGTTAGCAGAACCATGTATCATGGGGAACACTTTCAACATTGCACTTGTACTTTGTACCCCGTTGATATCACGTTCTTTTGCTTATGGATCCTGGCGGTGTGAAATAAAAGGGGAACTTGTAAGATCATGGAGCTTGTATTTGTGTTAGAGAAATTCCTGGGCCGCTAGCCTAAGCCATGCCTAATCATGGTGGAAACTTGCAGTATAACCATAATGAGCACTCTATGAAGCATCCTCAATAAAAACCCATGCGAATAGCAAATAAAAAGATCGTTGAGATGCTCATTGTCTGCTAGCCTTGTCATTTTGATTATGGGATAGCTCCTGTATCATGTGTAAGGGGTACCCCTTTGGCGGTTCTCTATGATACATATGTACTTACAATGACAAGAGCTTACTTGTGACTAAAGTTGAGTAGCACGAGGTTCGGTCTTCGTAAGTAAGGGGCATGAGATTTCGGCTTATAACTTGTCAAGCATATCCTCTTAGTTGTGTCATTTTAACCTTAATCACCTTCAAGATGCTTATGATAGGGGCAATGAGAGCTGAAAGCTAATAAGTACCATAATTTTTGGAAGCTCTTTATGAAACTTGAGTCTCTACTTCCTTCTTTGAAGGCCTTTCTTTTACTTTTATGTTGAGTCTCCACCTTCTATCTTTATGCACCTACTTTGAGAGCATAGTGGCCATTCTTAGTTCTATGTGCATTGTCCCAAGACTTGTTGGTTGATGCATAGCTTTGATATTGCTTGTTTTAAACTATTTGTATCTAGTCACTCTTATGAACTTTGAAGGTGTCCTATGCATTTATGTTTGCTACTCTATGAGGGACAAGCTGAATGCCACTATGCTATGTTTTCTTTATGTGAAACAAACAAACGTCTTGCAAAGAATTGTTATTCATGAATCTTTTGTTTATGCCTTTTCATGTTGCAACATAGTTGCTTTGTCTTATTGTTAGAACTTTATCTTTCATGTTATGTTGAAGTACTATGATCCTAGCTATGAATGTTTTACAAACACTTTGATCAAGTTTATGATGGTGAATGTCACCTCAAAAATTATTCTTTCTTTTTATCACTTACCAACTCGAGGATGAGCAGGAGTTAAGCTTGGGGATGTTGATACGTTGCAAACGTATCCATAAATTTTTATGTTCCATGCTTGGTTTTATCTACTTTTTTATGTTTTGTCCACACTTTGGAGTACTTTTCATACGATTTCTTGGACTAACCTATTAACAAGAGCCACAGTGCCAGCTGCCTGTTTTCTGCTGTTTTTGGTTCCAGGAAAGTCAGAAAATGAATATTCTCGGAATTGGACGGAACAAAAGCCAAAGTTAGTTTTTCATCCAGGGACACCAGGAGCCAGAATACGAGACGGAGAGGGGCTGGGGCCTGGCCACACCACCTGGCCACGCGGGCTAGGCCTGGCCGCGCCAGGGGGTGGTCTGGCCGCCCCAGGCACCCCCTCGGCCTCCCTCTTCGCCTATAAGTTACCTCCTGGCCTAAAAACCCAGGGGGGTTCGACGTTTTTCTAGAAAGAGTTCCGCTGCGCCGCCACCACCAGATTCCATGATTCGGAACCAGAAACTCCGTTCTGGCACCCTGCCGGGACGGGGAATTGGAGGAGATCATCGCCATCATCATCACCATCGCTTCTCCATCGACCATCCATGTTTGCCCCATCTATGAGTGAGTAAACCCTCGTTGTAGGCTATGGGGATGGTAGGTATTGGATGAGATCGTTCATGTAATGGCATCGGATTGTTAGGGTATGGTGCCTAGTATCTTTTATTAGTGCTTTTTGACTTTGTTGCAACTTGTTATGCTTAATGCTTGTCACTAGGGCCCGAGTGCCATGATTTCAGATCTGAACATGTTATTGATTCATTATGATAGTATTGTGGTCTTACCTGCAAGTTGTATACACACGTTGTTGTCCGGAACCAAAGGCCCTGAAGTGACAGCAATCGGGATAACCAGAGGGAATGGCTTTGATGTGAGGATCACATGTCTTCATGGAGTGTTAATGATTTGCTCTGGTGCTCTATTAAAAGGAGCACCTTAATTGCCAGTAGTGCCCTTGAGGCCCCGCTGCAAACGGGTTGGCAGGACAATAGATGTTGTGCAAGTTCTCATTGCGAGCACCTATGACTATATGGAACACATGCCTATGATTATCTAGTACTTGGATGCTTTATCTTATTTATCTGCAAATTCCCTATGTCTTGAATGCCATGTGAATTGTCTTGTCAATGCAACGCCCGTCCATCCATCCCTATGCCTACCACGCTTTAATCCTACTGTTTACTGCAATTGTTACTACTGTCTTTACTTTTACTTCTGCTATTACTTTACTATTCCTACTACAAAACTGTTGCTACTGATAAACTGCTGTGAGCAAGATTGTTTCCAGGTGCAGCTGAATTGACAACTTAGTTGTTAAGGCTTATAAATATTCTTTGGCTCCCCTTGTATCGAATCAATAAATTGGGTTTCACTTCCCTCGAAAATACTGCAATACACCCTCTATACTTGTGGTTCATCACATGCCTAGCTCAGCAGCCTCCCCTCGAGCTCGATTCGCAGCTAGGAAGAACTGGCATTTTCATCTGAAACTTGAAGGGCACATACAAGCGCCCCACGTCTAACGAGGAGATCTGGGCATTCATCCAACGAACTAGCTAGTCTCTACGCTCATATATCTAGCACTGACCCATCATCAAGAACTCTGTGGAGGACATCTTGGAGGAGTGGGCAATCAACGCGTTCAACAATGGTCTCCATTAGTGAGAGATCAAGGAGGAACTAGGGCGAACCAAGCCAAGACCCATCGATCACTTGATGTATATCGCCAATCGCTGGGCGGATGGCGAGGGCACCGTATACAACAACCGCGCTCGTCCAGATGACAAGGATGACCAGGGTCACATACGTGATCGCCGAGGGAAGCACATGATGCGTGGCTATGATGATCATTACATAGTTGACATGGTTGCAGCTGGTTACACAGACAAGCATGACGATGGTAACCGTAGTGGTGGTTATCGCAACAACGGCTACCATGATGAAAAGAACACCGACAATATGACCCAAGTGTGGCAACAGTGCACCCGTGAAAATGGGTCGTCCCCCACGCAACAGCTATTAGGACCTTGCAGCGTCCACTTCTACATTGACAGCAAGGACGACAAGAGAAAGTCCAGCCATGTTCTCAAGGACTGCCACCAATTCCAGAAACTATAAGATGCTTACACCTAGTTGCGGCGAGAAGCAAAAAATCAAGGCTACGGAATAGTCCCGGGTCCCGTAGAATATGCAGCACCTCCACCACCCCACTACCAACTAATGGACCACCACCACCCGTGGTAGCGGTGGCTCAAAACAATAGGTCATACCAATACCCGTGACCGCCCGGGAACATGGTCATGATCCAAAACGGACGCCCCTCCAACAAGACCCACAAGACGATGTCTCTACAAGTGAGCATGGTTGTAACTTCACCTCCTGCCATCCGCGAGTACCTTAGTGGATCCAAATCATGCATAACCTTCGACCGATCTGACCACCCGCATCATGTCCCATGTCTAGGCCATGTCTCGCTAGTGCTCGAAGCACAGATCGGTGCCTACGAGAAGAGCAAGCTCTTCATGGATGGAGGCATCGACATCAACCTCATCTTTGTTAGCACTATACTAGCCATGAACATCAACCTGACAAGCCTCGAACCATCCGAAACAATTTTCCATGGCATAGTACCACGAAAACCCATCGTTCCCCTGGGTAAGATCTACCTAGACGTAATCTTTGACAAGCCCGGTAATTTCAGGTGTGAGAGACTAGACTTCGAAGTCATTGACTAGCCATTGCAATACCACGTCATACTTGTACGAGTTGCATTCGCCCGGTTCATGGAGGTACCACACTATGCCTACCTCACGCTAAAGATGCGAGGACCCGCAGTGTCATCACCATTTGTGGAAGCTTCACAAGACCCGACAACTGTGACAGGTAGTTCAATATAATTTCCCAGGAGGAAAGAGGAGCTGGTGAAACTCAAGGAGTCTACGAACCACAATATTCCTCTCGTGAGCCAGCAAAACGCACACAAGCAATTGTTCGACTCCATAGTCAATACAGTGGAGGTCCAGATCCACTCGATGGACCCCACGAAGATGATCCTCATCGCAAGCAACTTGAGTTCCACACAGAAACTCACGCTCGTCAAATTCCTCCATGATCACTGGGAGATCTTCGCCTAGTGTCCTGTGTACATGCTAGGAGTTCCTAGGGAATTTGTCGAGGACGCACTCAACGTGTATCCGGATGCTAAACTGGTTAAGCAATCGATTCATCACCTCTCAAAACCGAAGGCTAGAGTTGTTGGTGTGGAATTCAATAGACTCCTGGACGCAAACTTCATCCACGAGATCATGGAAAGCACCTGGGTAGCTAACCCCATCCTAGGCCTAAAGAAGGATATAGAGATACTCCACATGTGCGTAGACTACACGTCCCTGAAGAAGCATTGCCCGAAGGACCACTTCCCATTGACATGGATCGACCAAATCGTTGACTCCACCATGGGCTGCAAATAACTCCAGACAACGCAACGGGCTACACACCCTTCTTCCTAGTGCACGGCACATAAGCGGTACTACCTGCTGAAGTGCGCTACAATGCCCTAGGTGGTCGCCTACAATGAAACCGATTCTACAACTGCACTCGAAGACGACATCGACCTACTCGACAAGGCGCGCAACATAGCCGCTGCTTGTTCGGCTATCTACCAGCGGAACCTCCAAAACTACCACAGTCGTCGGCTCCATCCTAGCTTCTTCTCAGAAGGAGACCTCGTATTGCGGCTCAAGCAAAAAGGCCACCTCAAGTTCGAATTCCCTTGGGAGGGGCCCTACGTCATCATAGAAGTAATCCCAGGTGGCGCCTATCGCCTGAAGGACTTAGAATCTAGAGTCGCATACTCTAATCTTTGGAACGTTGCGCAAGTGCGTCATTTCTACACCTAGATGTCTTTACTTTTCAATATGGCTACTTAGATAGGCTACTGAACCGAAACATGTACCTGCTACCTAAAATCAATAAAAGATAAGTTCCTCCACTAAGAGTTGATTTCTTCCCCTTTTTACTTTTCACGCATCATCTCACGCTCGGGGGCTATGCCTCTTTGAGCACCTCGACATACTGTCAACTCAACACACCCAAACACATCTCACGACAACCAAAGTAGCTGGCCCTGTTTAAATGTTCAATACTTGAAAACTCCAACCCATCTATAGCCTAGTTGATAGGTTGGTAAGGCACTATTACATAAGGCGCTAGGCTAATGAAAAGGCATGGCATACGATGTTTTGGGTCAAGATATACAATGAACAACACAATTTACATCAGGCCAACTGGACAAAACTCTTTACGTATTATACAAATTTTACAGCACATATATTATGTGCAGATTACAACTAAAAGCATCCGCTACACAGTTAGATGATCTCACTGATGATGAAAGAACATCAGCTCGCTCCTATCAAGATGACGGGCTATACTAATGGCCAGGCCATGAATAGCCTCAAAGTGCAGCGCAAGCTCCCTATCGGAACCATTTGGAGTCGGAGGAAGATCTTGAGAAATAGCGCACGCATCTAACTACAGATGGTGGATCCGAAAAAGCGTCAGTGCCATCTACGCCCCAGCAACAAATTAGTCACGTACAAAGGCAACAATTCAGTTGCAGTCGCAGAACCTCCGCATCAGGCCCATCAAACTAGTGGGCCCAGGATCCAAGGAGAACATAATATTGTGCACTACAACCAATATGGTATGGCACCTTGCATGCACTTGATGGACCATCGGACACGCTCATGAAGCTTGGCCAGCACATAACCCCTATTCATGTCCCACTAGAAGGATCCGCCAATCTCTAGGTCATCTTCTCGCAAGGAGTTCAGTCGAGAGTTAATGATGCTCTCCTCCTATTGCGAATCACGATTGACAACTGAAAAAGCAACACAAGAGTCAAGCGAACAACAAGTCCTCAAAAATAGGAATCGAAGGATCTGGTAAGTGCTTACACTTCAAATACTCGTTGATTTTCTCCAATTCACCAACAATATACTCTTCACGTAAAGCGTACCTCTCCGCCCTGGACTTCCAAACATCCATAAGACCCTTGAGGGTTACATGGCATTTCTCCAAGCTCTTAACTTGTCACGAAGATGCACATTCAGTGATAGCTCTAGAATCCTACTAGCCTACAGCAACCGAACTAGAGGAATGTCAGGAACTAGAACACTTGATGACACCGTGGCTGACCCTGCACAACATAAGTGTGAAGCACTTCAAAAAGGCAAGTGGAAGAATTCTGAACACACCGATACCCCGTCGAGTAAAACACTCGGGGGCTCAATGCATGATCAAGACAGAGAGTAACTTAATGACAACATTAATATCTCAATTGCATCATGACGTTTCAAGAAAACAGCAAAATGCGAGGTTCAAATTACAAGATCAAAATCTAGCAGCAGAAGGGATAAGCTACTGCACTACTCTAAGACACGGTGTCAGATGGCTTCGTGGAACCCTCTGGCACTATAGTCTTGGCAATACGCTTCTACTCTTCAAAACACTCCTCAAGCAGCAAGACCAAAGGAGGGTCATACATATTTGCCTACTTGATATAGGAATGAATTCCTAACTCCTAGCCTTCGGTTGACGCAGGAAGAGAAGAAGATACATTGTCAAAGTCGAACTTCGTGCCATGAGCCATAGCTACACCAAATTCTAGAGACACGCCAGTGGCCTTTTGTGCAAGCTTGTACTCCTTCACCAGATTCGCCACTGCGCTAAGAGCATCCATAGTCTGCCAACATCCTCGATGGAAACAAACTTCATGAGGATCTCCATGTGGAAATGCCCCAACACGACTTGGGCTTTGTGAGCACGTCCTACAGGCGGACACTGCGGACTTTGATTGTTGCCACAACATTAGCTAAAGGATCCGCACCAACCTGAGCTAGGCGATCCAAAGGAATACTAGTGGCATCTTCTTGCATAAAAGCAAAGGGATCAACAAACAAACATACTAAGATGAAGACACACTAACTAAGTAACACATACTCACCCGACAAAGCCTGATCCACATACATGAGGTGCTTACTCAGTAACTCTTCACGCTTGGTGGACTCAGCTAGAAGTTCTTCCTCACGCTGCTTGCCTTCAGCCTTAAACTCATTAAGGGCGTCCTTGGCATTTTTCGCCTTGTTCTGGGCACCAGTAAGGCTCTTCTCGAGCTCTGGCACTTGGCGAAAGGCATCATACCTCTTGACTATTCCAATACAGCAATATCATAAAAAGGAAATGCTGCAACATTTGTATGGAAAAGCAAAAGGACACTTACGTTGCATTTGGTCCCACTCAGCTTCCACCTGGATATACCTCTGGCCCATCTCCACCATACTGCGCAGAAAAGGTTGTGAAATACTCCAAGTGAGCAAATAAGGACTCCGGGGCTCCATGATTGATGTAGTGCAATAAGCATATTCAACAAAGCAGCAATGCACTTACATGATCACCAGCAGATGACGAAGGACCCTATGGAGTAACTTGGGTAACAACCCTCTTTCGCTTCCGGGTCTTGGAGGAGCTAGAGGAGTCGTCATTGTCATAGGGAACCGTCACCATAGCAATCTCCGTGACTGCCTCAAAACCCGTAGCCTTGGACTCAATGACTCCTTCCATTTTCTCTCTAGCAGCACCACCAAGCAGCGAATCAATGCTACATCATGACAAAAACATGACAAGCTAGGACGCTAGTTCGGGATGATTAACGAAGATACAAGGAAGAATACTCACGAGCTGATCTCATCCTGTCTCATGCAACCTTTGCTTTCTTGGCTGGAGGCGCGGTTCCAAGCAGTACCGATGGAATAGGATTCGGTGCATCTAGAGATACGTCGGGTGTTACACGTCCTTCTGGTGTCGAGGCATCTGAGTCCTTGCTCCGACTTTGCTTTCGGGTCCCACCATCACTATCTTATTCAGTAGTCTTGGTGGGAGGAAGGCTTGAGTCTGACTCGTTACGTTCCACCACCTCAAATTGCTTGGGAAGTAGCGGCAGAACGGCTTAACCTTACATTGACGAGGATGATATGCTGTAGCCTTTAGTTTAGATTTGAGTACGCTGCTATATTTTTTACTTCTAGCCTTCTAGTATGTAAATCAAGCATCACAATGTAATACATAAAATTTGAATGAAAAATTATGTGTGGGACGATGTTTAGGGTAGGGATTGAGCCAGGAATCATTTAAAAGGGGGCCAAGACAACACTTTTTTACTTAGAGGGGTCATATGAGTATATTTGGAGATTTTCTACACTTTGTACATAATACCTAGGGGGTTTCCATCATTAGGGGGGCCATGGCCCTTGCTTGCACCCCACTAGTTCCATCACTAGTTCAGGGCACACGACTAGAAACACGACATAGCACGGCGGCGTATCTCAAGGGCACGTTTGGTAGCTTGCATGAAGCCCATACAAGCCCGGTGAAGCATAAAATGGGTTGATTGGTTCCCTGTACTGCTGGTTGGGCTGCGCTGGCATGAACCTTAAAGCAGCTTGTGGCCAAGCCCAACGACTACAGTTGATTCGGCCATTTCCAGCAAGTCACCCTCGTCATGCGCCCCGCAGATGCAAAACCTGAGCTCCCCCACACAAGCACGGTCGAGGGCAGCGGTGGCACGAGCTTTTCGACTGCATCGAAAAGCTGGCATGGGAGGTGAGCTCATATCTCCCACTGAAAACCCCCTATTTCTACCGCTCCCGACCAACTCAGAAAAAGCACCCGCCATTCCCCCTAGATCGAGCTCTGTTTCTCGCTCCGTCCGCGCCAGGTAATTAGCCTCTTCTTCTCCGGTGAGCAACGGTGGCCACGACGGTGTGAACGGAACCTCCTCCTCTACGACTGAGTTGTGTTGGGAACCTCCTACAATGACGGCAAGAATCTCCACTTACACCTAGGGTTAGCTTAGATCTGCAGAGCTTCTAGGATTAGGAGTTGTAGTTCATAGCTTCATTCAAGTACATGGTAGATTGTTGTGTAAATAGCATGTGCAGGTTTCATCTAGATTGGTAGGATTTTCTCTGAAGGATCTGAAAGTTCAGTTGTGTTTAGCTCGATCTTGTAGATGAACTATTACTGCTGATAGATTTATATGAATTTGATGCATGTGCTAGTTTCCTACATTAGAACACCATCTCCTTCGCACCTTGATTCATTTGTGTCATTATTGTGTTCTTGTTGTAGGACTCATTCTGTGACCAGTTTATCTAGGCTTTGATCCCCATTGGGGACTCCTAGATCCCCTGTTCTCATGTGGATGATAGCCAGCCTCTCCCATAGAACCAGGTTGTGTCGTCGATGTCACCCACTCTAGGGAGTGGAATCGTTTCTGCTGATACTTCTGTCCAGACCTATGTCACCTCCATCAAGGCTAAGGTCGTGGCTAAGCTCAAGAAGGCACAAATGAAGGGGACCATGAAATAGCTCCCTTACGTGTCCACCTTCGTGCTCAACAATGTGTGCGAGATAGTGAAGAGCGGTGTCCATACTGTGGAGGGGTTCAAGGAGATCCATCTTAATGCGTGCACCAAAGCTTTGTTCAAGCATTGAGGTGATGAGGTATCAGGCACTCAGGTGTACAACCACCTGAGGAAGTGGAGGGTGCGTTGGATCCAAATCAGCAAGCCGAGAGACCTTAGCGGCGCAATGAGATGAGGACACCTTCACCATTCTTCTTGCTACTAAGCACTTCTAGGGAACAGGTTTGTAGCAATGAGCACTACAACCCTCTCTTTGTACACAACATTGTCACCGCTAACACACCCTTTTTTCAACTCATAGGTGTAGGCAAGGTACACAGAGTACCTCAACGAGCCCATCCAGAACTATGTCTAGATGCATACTGATGGCTCAAAATATGTTCGAGCTCGTTGGGAACCCCAAGAGGAAGGTATGATGAGCACAACAGCAAGTTTTCCCTCAGTTATGAAACCAAGGTTATTGAACCAGTAGGAGCAAGGAAACAACTCCAAGGTGTTGTTTCCAACTTTGGAATCCTGCACAACACAACCACAGAACTTTGCCCAACTTACAGTGAGGTTGTCAATCTCACTGGTTTTGCTGAAAACAAAGGATTAAACGTATTGTGTGGAAGAAAATAATTGCTTGCAGAAAATAAACATTAAACAGTAAATAGATGGTAAAAGAATGGACCGGGGTCCATAGTTCACTAGAGGTGATTCTCCTTAAGATAGATGACATGTTGGGTGAACAAATTACAGTGGGGCAATTGACAGACTCGAGAAAGCATACATGCATATACTAATCATCTTGACTCCTATGAGATTTGATTGGGCATTACAACATTATACATAGACCGTAATCCAACTGCATCTATGACTAATAATTCGCCTTCAGGTTATCATCTGAACCCCCTCCAGTATTAAGTTGCAAGCAATAGATAATTGCATTAAGCAAAGTGTGTAAAGTAAACAATACGATTGTCCCATGGACAAAGGATTGTTATTTTATCCCTAGTAGCAACAACACTTCTAGTACCTTAGAGATTCCTGTCACTTCCCCAGATTACTAGAGGCATGAACCCACTATCGAGCATAAATACTCCTTCTTGGAGTTGCTAGCATCTACTTGGCCAAGATAGCTACTAACAACGGAAAGCAAGCAAGATCACAAATAACATAGACATGATAGAATCAATAATCAATCTGAAATAGCATCTCAATATCCATCGGATCCCCGCAAACACAACATGTAAGTTTACAAATAGATGATCTTGATCATGAATGGAGCTCGCAAGATCTAAACATGGTAGCACAAAGGAGGAGAACCAACCATCTAGCTACTACATGGACCAGTAGTCCAGGGATGAACTACTCAAGAATCACACCGGAGGCAGTCATGGTGATGAAGAAGGCCTCCAGGATGATCTCTCCCCTCTGACAGGGTGCTGGGAAGAGCATCAGATCCCTCCCGATCTAGGGATCGAGATGGTGGAGGATATAGACTCTTTCGTGGAATTTTGATCGGGTACTTAGGGTTTTCGTCTTGGGAGGCTTTTATAGGCGAAGGGGCAAGGTCGGTGGAGCACCAGGGGGCCCACACCCCCTGGTGGCGCGCCCCCCCAGGCCGCACCGCCACCAGGTGTGGCCGCCCTGGTGTGCCACTTCATCTCCCCTCTGGACTCCGTGTTGCCTCGGGTAAAATATTGACTTTGGATTTTGTCCGGTCCAATTCCGAGTATATTTCCTTACTAGATTTTTTGAAACTAAAAACAACAGAAAACAGGTAACTGGCACTGTGGCATCTTGTTAATAGGTTAGTTCTAGAAAATGTGTAAAAATACTCCAAAGTGTGGACAAAACATAAGAAAGTAGATATAAAACAAGCATGGAACATCAAAAATTATAGATACGTTTACAATGTATCAACATCCCCAAGCTTAACTCCTGCTCGTCCTCGAGTAGGTAAGTGATAAAAAGAATAATTTTTGAGGTGACATGCACCATCATAAACTTGATCAAGGTATTTGTAAAACATTGATAGTTGGGATCATAGTACTTTAACATAACATGAAACATATAGTTCTAATAATAAGACATAACAACTATGTTGTAACGTGAAGAGGTACAAACAAAAGATTCATGAATAACAATGCTTTCAAAGACGTTTGTTTGTTTCACATATAGAAAACATAATGAGAATGGTATTCAGCTTGTCCCTCATAGTGTAGCAAAACATAAATGCATAGGACACCTTCAAAGTTCATAAGGGTGACTAGATACAAAATAGTTTAAGAACAAGCAATATCAAAGTTATGAATCAATCAACAAGTTTTGGGACAATGCACATTAAACTAAGAATGACCACTATGCTCTCTCAATAGGTGCATGAAGATAGAAGATGGAGACTCAACATAAAAGTAAAAGAAAGGCCCTTCATAGAAGGAAGCAGGGATTCAAGTTTCATAAAGAGCTTCCAAAAATTATGGTACTTATTAGCTTTCAGCTCTCATTGCCCCTATCATAAGCATCTTTAGGTGATTAAGGTTAAAGTGAACAAATATGAGGATATGCTTGACAAGTTATAAGATGAAAATCTCATGCCCCTTACTTACGAGTACCGTTCATCATTCCACTCAACTTTAGTCACAGTTAAGTTCTTGTCATTGTAAGTACATGTGTATGATAGACAACCGCCAACAGGGTACCCCTTGCCCGATGATATGGAAGCTTTCCCATATCAAAATGACAAGGCAAGCAGACAATGAGCATCTCAGCGATCCTTTTATTTCCTATTTGCATAGGCCTTTTTTCTTTCCTATTTGCATAGGTGTTTTTTTATTATTATTGAGGATGCTTTACAGATTTCTCACTATGGTTATGTTGTAGGTTTCCACCATGATTAGGAATGGCTTAGACCAGCCGCCCAGGCGTTTCTCTAACAAGCTCCCCTTTCATTTCACACCGCCAGGATCCATAAGCAAAATAACATGATATCAACTAAATAAAGTGCAATGTTGAAAGCGTTCCCCATGGTAACATGGTTCTGCTAATTCACAACTTACAAAACGCAAGCATATACGCAACATAGATGGGCACAATGGTTCAAGTTTATTAAGTGCAAGAAAGTAAAGTGTGCCATCAAGTTCATGAGAGCTTTAATCACCAATTTTCACATAACAAGTTTAATTTGGAAGGTAGATAAAAACATGAATATACTTGGAATAGCAATAATGCTAGTAGGTACGTATGGTGGACTCTTTGGAATAACTTGGTTTTATTTGGAGTTGGATGCATGAGTGGAACTCATACTTGGTGTCGTCGGATTGATGACTGGTACGCCATGAGGGGGTCCTCGAGGCGTGTGGAAGAGAGGGGTGTGAGACGTACGGTGTTCCGGGACGGTGAGCATGCAAGTATACCCAGGTTCGAATCCGCCGGCTTTGGACGGATCCTACTCCTTCTAGCAATCCAGTATTACGGCAGAGCTAGAATATGGGTTACAAGGGTTTTGCCTATGCGAGTTGAGATTGTAGACTATTGTGAGGGTGCCCTAAAGGCTCTCCCTAGGACGGCTTATATATATATCCGGCCTAGGGTTTACAGGAGAGATCTATCCGGCTACAACTAAGAGTCGGTTACAGAGTACATCTTAGACTAAAAGTAACACTACGGGCCTATGTCGATAAGTCTTATGGGCCTTCCCATAGCCGGACTAGACTCCGTTTCTTCTTCCTGACTAGGCTGCCCGTGAAGCAAAGCTCTAACCCTAAGTGGGCCACCCTGGTCAGTGAGGCACAATAAGGATACCCGGAAAGTATATCCCCAACAGCAGCCCCTGAAAGCCTCCATGATCCAAAGTCGGATTTCATCATCGTCTAGCTTGATCTTCGGCTTGCAGAATCGTGAAGGGTTCCTGAAACTTCAAAAAAGAAAGGAGTATATCCGAGTCTCAAATGAGCCGGACCCGTGAATATGTTACTCGGGTTTCTAGCTCGAAATTCAAACTAAGCCGGAACTTGGTCTCTGACGTAACCTGACACTAGTCATGGTCAAGTCACGTCACTGGCAGACATTTCTTGTCAGCATGACCGTTGGTGGGTCCGCCTTTTGCGGAACCGAGGCGCCGTTTCAATGCGTGCACGGAGATCGAGGCGACGTAATCATCGCGTCAGGGTTTCCCAGCTCCTTCCATGATGCGCGGCACGTTCACTGTAGTGTTTACATGAATCTTGACGCGGCTAGAGGATATAACTAGTGAGGATCTCTTTCCCCATCTTCTTCACCAATACTTGCGCTGTTTCCTTCTCCCTACGCCTCCCCACGAACCTAGAGCTCCTCTGCTCCCAAATAACTTCCAGTGCCGCCCATCCAAGGTCACCAGCGCACACAAAAAATAGCTTCAGCATCATCCTCCGGTACAGCGACGACGGCAGCGATGGCAGTGGCGGCGAAGAAGGAGAGCAATCGCGGGGTATGGATCTCGTGCGTTATATACAACGAGAAGCTCCGCGTCATGGAAGAAGAAGGGCTCCTCCATGCTGGAGTTTGGTGGAGCGGCTTCGGTCAAACCATCCCCAACCCTCGCAATGGTGAGCGGGTTCACTTCGGCACTCACCTCGACAGAGGTTTGAGCTTTACTTCCTCAGATTTCTTCTCTGAGGTTATAGATCATTACGGAGTTCAACTCCATCATCTTCCCCTGAACTCCATCTTAGAGATGAGCGCGTACGCATCATTGTGCGAGGGATATCTCGGCATTAGGCTGAGCCTTACTCTCTTCCAGTATTACTTTCATGTCTGGAGGAATTCCATCACTGTCGGTAATCCTTATATTATCGGTACTATTAGTTTTTAGGTTAGGCGAGAGTGCGTCTATCCTCGAATTATGGCTAGTGAGTCAGTCAAGCAATGGCCGTCCACTTTTTTCTATCATAAGGATATTCCCACTCCCAGCAAAGCTACTGCTTTGCCGGCTTTTATCGACGGTGCCACCACGCCCTAAGAGTCCTGGGACATAGATGCGCCGGCTCTCAATGATGATCTGCTTATTGCCAAGAGGCGGATCGAGTTCTTGATGAAACACAAGGGCCTGAGAGGGTCCGATTTAGTTCACTACTGGGTGGCACGCCGGATCCAGCCTCTTCAATATCATGGAGATCGACCGATGCACTCCATCACGTCGTCGAAGAAAGATTCCCTCTGAATCAACCCCAATGCCTACTCGGCAAAAGATTATGTATGCCAAATCAAATGGCTGATAAGGGAGCGGATTGAGAGGAATATTCCGGAGTTGTCCTTGGACATGCATACGTCGAAAGATCCCGTAGTGCCGGTAAGCTTCCAGCAAAAACTTGTATTATGTGCTCATCTTTATGTTATTTCGCAATACTGAGATATCTCTTCTTTTCAGCTTGCCGACCTCTTCGAGTCGGAGCTTGCTCCGGTCGAGGGATATCCTCCTGAGTTTTCTCAAGATGAGGGGGAGTTGGTTCCACTACCGGATGTTATTCCTCGGAAGCGCAAAGCTTCGACAATGGCCATTGGCAGAAAGGAGGTGCCCGTTGTGAAGAGGTAGTCTTTCCTCACAAGGTTTTTGTACTATATGTTTTAATTATTTCCGAGATGTAATGTTTTTTCTGTTCTATTACCGTCTCAGAGCTAAACAGCTCTCCAAGGGAAAAGGGAAAGGGATTACCTCGAAGCCTCTATGCCAGTCGAAACTAAACTTGGTTTCTCCTGTCGTAGCTCCTCCGACTCCTTCCCCTCAGCCTTCTGCAACGCCAGAGATTACTCCATCTCCGACCGTTGCAGAAGATCCGGCTCAATCGGCAGAGCCACTGATCCTCGAATCACAGACTGACGTCACCATGGGTGACTCAGGTTTTGACAAGGGTGAACCCTCTTCGGGTAGTGATCCCTCGGCAGAGGTCTTCGTCGACAATCTCCTGAGCATTCCGGGACTTGTCAAACTTAGCTTATCTCGGAAGTCTGCGGAGGAGATCCAACGGCTAGCCCGGCAATGCCTGGAAAGCCAGACTATCTCTGCCGAAGAAGAAGCACAAGAAGCAGAGGACATCAAGCACTCTGATCTTCTTGAACAAGTCTATCTTTGCGATGAGAAGCTGAGGACCAGCGAGCTTCCAACTGTGCTAGTGACCCCCTTAACCCTCACCGAGAAAGTTACCACCGAAGTGAACATGAGACTGAACAAGCTCGCTCGTGAATAATACGTAAGTTAGAATTCCAACTCACGTTTCTCCTTATTGCATATCATATCCTCTAGCCCCCAAGCATGAAGCTGGACATACAAATCCAGATTTATGCTTCCTTAGGATGCCAAAGAATGAACTAGTGTAGCCCCCAAGGCTCGTGCTGATATTAGTAAAAATATTATCCCAAGTCTTTAGTACACTTCTGACTCTTGGTATTTTGACTTACAGAAAGTATATTCCTATAACTAGGATTTATTGAAGAATATTTGTAACAAGCGAAAAGAAATCAAAGCTCTCAGACTTGAAAATTCTCAATTGAAAGTTTCCAGGGATGAGGCTGAAGGTAAACATTCCAGAACTCAAACCTTGTCTAGTATTTCATAGTCAAATTTTTGTTCAACTTTTGTTCTTTTGACCACAACACTGGTAAAGCAGTCATGTGCTATGATTGAAGAGGCCAAGAATCTTAAAACCCTGGAGGTGGAAAACAAGGACCTCCGCCAAGAGCTGAATAAGCTTAAGGTGGATCATGAGAAGAGCATTGATCAAGTTCTCGAGTCCTCCTCCATGGCTACCGAGGAGCGTGATCGCAAGATTGCGCTCCAGGATAAGAAAATCTCAGATCTCAGCAATTATTTGTTCAGAGAGAGGGACATTGCCGAGGTACTCCGGGCTAAACTCTAGAGTCTTCGGGAGGAGAAGACTAAAGTCGACGGTGTCATCTTTGGTACGTTTCCGTCTTTCTGACTTATCTGCATCTTCTGACTCTTTGGAGTCCAAATTTATTTTTAACCCCTTTGCATTGTATGCGCAGGTCCTCTGAACTTACTGGACTCAGCTTCTGCCAAATCTCGCACCTGCCGGCTTACTCAAGTCGGTGATTTGTTGCATGACTTCCGTCAATCCATCGAAGATATTGGCGAAGTTCTCAGGGTTCTGGATATGCATAGCATGTCCGGCTTTGCAGTGCGAGATAAGGCCAAGGAGATGCCCCAGCTTATCCAGGACTGGATCATGTCCTACATGCGAACCGCAGCGCAGAACGCTCTTACAATGGTCATGATCCACCATGGAAGCATGGAGATCTGGCAAGTGACCAGAGGGTATTCTACTATGGACGAAGACGGCCAAAAGCAGGATATCAAAACCATCATGGACTCCGGCGCCGGATACGGGTGTCACGTAGCTAACTTAACCAGCTACGATACTCCCTTCTTCACTCGCGTAGAGACACCGCCTCCGCCCACCGAAGAAACCAGAGAAGCTTCCAACGACGAACAAACCATCTCAGATTTGAATGTCTTGGAAAGATATCGAAGCGAGGCTGATGTTTCTAGCGAGCCGACAGCTCCTTCTTCCCCTGCATTATAGAGCATTGACGGCTCGTGGTTGTTGTAGAGCTCGTTGGGAACCCCAAGAGGAAGGTATGATGAGCACAACAGCAAGTTTCCCTCAGTTATGAAACCAAGGTTTAATCGAACCAGTAGGAGCAAGGAAACACCCCAAAGGTGTTACTAGCTGAGCTTTGGCAGGGCGCATTACCTGTGCTAGTAGCAACGTGGAGACCTGCACAACACAACCACAGAACTTTGTCCCCAACTTGCGATGAGGTTGTCAATCTCACCGTGTTTTGCGGAAAACAAAGGATTAAATGTATCGAATGGAAAGAAGTAAAAGTTTGCAGAAAGTAAACACAAAAACAGTAAACAGTTTATAGATCGTATGTAAAAGACAAGGACCGGGATCCATAGTTCACTAGAGGTGGCTCTCTTTAGATAGAAAACATGCTGGGTGAACAAATTACAGCGGGGCAATTGACAAACACCGAGAAAGCAATACATGCATATACTAATCATCTTGACTCCTTTGAGTCTTGATTGGGCATTACAACATAATACATAGACCGCCATCCAACTGCATCTATGACTAATAATCCACCTTCAGGTTATCATCCGAACCCCCTCTAGTATTAAGTTGCAAGCAACAGATTATTGCTTTACGAACTACGTGTAAAGTAAACAATACGATTGTTCTATGAAGAAAGGATTGTTGTTTTCTCCCTAGTAGCAACATCACATCCAGTACCTTAGAGATTTCTGTCACTTCCCCAGATTACCAGAGGCATGAACCCACTATCGAGCATAAATACTAACACTTGGAGTTGCTAGAAACTACTTGGCCAAGATAGCTACTAACAACAGAAAGCATGCAAGATCACAAATAACAAAGACATGATAGAATCAATAATCAATCTAAAATAGCATCTCAATATCCATCGGATCCCCGCAAACACAACATGTATGAATACAAATAGATGATCTTGATCATGAACGGAGCTCACAAGATCTAAACATGAAAGCACAAAGGAGGAGAACCAGCCATCTAGCTACTACATGGATCCGTAGTCCAAGGATGAAATACTCACGCATCACACCGGAGGCTTGCATGGTGATGAAGAAGGCCTCCAGGGTGAATTCCCCTCTCCGGCAGGGTGCCGGGAAGAGCTTCAGATCCCTCCCGATGTAGGGAAGGAGATGACGGCGGCTACAGATTCTTTCGTGGATTTTTGATCGGGTACTTACGGTTTTCGTCCCGAGGGCAGTATAGGCGGAAGGAGAGGCCGAGGGGGTGCTGGGAGCGGCCACACCACCCCCTGGCACGGGCCAGGCCTGGCCGCGCGGCCAGGTGGTGTGGGGGCTCCCTGGCCCTTCTCCGTCTTGTATTCTGGGAACTTGATCCCTTCCGGAAAAATAGGCACTTTGGCTTTTGTCCTGTCCAATTCCGAGAATATTCATTTTCTGACTTTCCTGGAACCAAAAACAGCAGAAAAGAGGCAGCTGGCACTATGGCTCTTGTTAATAGGTTAGTCCAAGAAATCATATGAAAAGTACTCCAAAGTTGGAACAAAACACAAGAAAGTGGATAAAACCAAGCATGAAACATCAAAAATTATAGATACATTTGCAATGTATCAACATCCCCAAGCTTAACTCTTGCTCGTCCTCGACTAGGTAAGTGATAAAAAGAAAGAATAATTTTTGAGGTGACATGCACCATCAAAGACTTGATCAAAGTATTTGCAAAACATTCAAAGCTGGGATCATAGTACTTCAATCATAACATGAAAGACAAGGTTCTAGCAATAAGACAAAGAAACTAAGATGCAACATGAAAGGCACAAACAAAAGATTCATGAATAACATGATTTCCAAGACGTTCGTTTGTTTCACATAAAGAAAACATAGCATAAAAGTATTCAGCTTGTCCCTCAATAGAGTAGCAAATATAAATGCATAGGACACCTTCAAAGTTCATAAGAGTGACTAGATACAATAGTTTTAAACAAGCAATATCAAGTTATGCATCAATCAACTAGTCTTGGAACAATGCACATAGAACTAAGAATGGACACTATGCTCTCAAAGTAGGTGCATAAAGGTAGAAGGTGGAGACTCAATATAATGGTGTAAGAAAGGCCTTTGTAAAAGAAAGTAGGGATTCAAGTCTCATAAAGAGCTTCCAAAAATTATGGTACTTATAGCTTTCAGCTCTCATTGCCCCTATCATAAGCATCTTGAAGTGATTAAGGTTAAAGTGAACAAACTATGGTGTACATGCTTGACGAAGTATAAGTCAGAAATCTCATGTCCCTTGTATATGAGGGCAGCTCCTCATGCTACTCAAGTTTAGTCACCAGTAAGTTCTTGTCATCGTAAGTACATGTGTATCATAGAGAACCGCCAACAGGGTACCCCTTGCCCGATGATATGGAATAATCCCCATATCAAAATGACAAGGCAAGCAGACAACAAGGATCTCCGTATTCTTCTTATTTACCATGGGAATATGGTGCTTTTTTCTCTCTTTCCTCTTTTCATAGTATCTTTTTTTTCTTTTCTCTTTTTTTTTCAATATAGGACTCTTTTTTTTATATAAGAAGAATGCTTCATAGACAGCTCATTATGGTTCCGCTACAGGTTTCCACCATGTCAGCATGGATTAGACCAGCGGCCCAGGAGTTTCTCTAACACATATACATAACTCCATGGACTTACAAGCTCCCCTTCCATTTCACACCGATGACATCCATATACAAAAGAGCATGATATCAACTAGGTACAAGTACCAAGTGCAATGTTGAAAGCGTTCCCCATGAAAGCATGGTTCTGCTAATTCCCAACAAATAAGTGCAAGCATATACAACATAGACGACACAATGATTCAAGTTTATTAAGGGCAAGTAAAGTAAAGTGTGCCATCAAGTTCGTGAGAGCTTTAATCACTAGTTTTCTCATAACAAGTTTAATTTGGAAGGTAAACAAAAGCATGAATATACTTGGAATAGCATAAGCTAGTAGGTAGGTATGGTGGACTCTTTGGAATAACTTGGTTTAGGGAGTTGGATGCATGAGTGGAACTCATACTTGGTTGTGGAGGCTAGCAAAAGACCGGGAGCGATAAACTAAGAGAGCAATAATGGCCATAATCATGCAGAGCGACAAAACATCATTGATCAAAGCATAAAGTGATACTACAAGTTGAAGACTAAAGGATCATAAAGGCTATGGTGACTTGAGATAGTCATAACATGGTGTGAGCATGTGCCAAGTCAACCCAAATAAAGCATCAAAGGAGAATACCACTATACTATGCTTTAATATGCTAAAACAACACATGATTCATCCAAGGCACATTAAGCAATCTCAATTGTTTATAACAATTCATGCTACGGGAAATAATACTAAGCATAAATCCAAAATAATATCAAGCATGGCATGACAAAGCATAGGCCATAGTCAAAGACGAGCTCTTTTTACCACATAAGCATGAACTTCCTACTCTTTTCCAAACTAAACCAAACTATTTGCAAACCAATGTATGAAAGAGGGGGTCCAACCAATTTATTCAGAAAACTAAGCAAACCAAGCAAACGAAAAACAAAAACCAAAACAAAATAGAAGACTCTCCAAGAACAACACAACTGTGCATGAAACAATAAAAATGAAGCGTTTGGAAGAAACCTGAGATTTTTATTGATGAAGAAGGGGATGCCTTGGGCATCCCCAAGCTTTGACGGTTGTACTTCTTGCATATTTCTTGGGGTGACACGCGTGTCATCCCCAAGCTTGAGCTTTAGTCCATCCTTCATCTCATTACTCATTCCTTCCATACACCTGAAATTTTTTCCTTCACACAATCTTTATTAGCAACATTAGTGCACTCAAGATAAATAAGTCTTAAGGTTCAGTTATAACACCAAATAAACTTCCATTAGAACACTAGATACTGTAGCACTTCCTTCAAAAAGCTCAATTCCCCAAAAGAACTCAAAAAGGAACCCACAAGAAGCAAATGCAGAAAATGGCAGAAATCTGTCAAAACAGACCAGCAGGTAAAGACGAATTTTTTCGAAGACCTTCTGTTACTCAAATCAAACAGTGTTGAACTAACAAAAGTTAGATAATAACCTTGGGAACAAGTAAAAAAAATTACAACTCAATCCGACATACAGAGCTCTCTCACTAATGTTTACAGTGAAGCACAAAAATCTGTTTCGGGACAGCACCTTTCCCAAATCATTACTTCACTCTCATTAGAGGTTACTCTTGGCACAAAAAGCAAATAAAAAGGATAAGGAGATGTTATTACTGAGGTAATAACTTCCAAGACTCATATAAAACTTTTGGGTTATCTCCAAATAAGTACTTTTCTTTAACACCTTTAAGTTAGGCATAAGAAGCAAAGAAAGAATCAAGTGTTCTTAAATGAAGAAGAATTAAAACCAACTTTCTTTCCCTGACCTCTCTTATTTTTATTCTTAACCTTTGGGAAAATGTGATTGTTTGGTGGATAAGAAAGGTGCATTGTCCCCTTTCCCACATCTATTATTTCTACAAGGAGTTCTAATAGGGACCTTCCAAGTGTAATTTGTCCTTTTCCTGCACATTCAATAACAAGATAATCAGTAGAAATCATTTTCCCAAGGATCTTTGTAAACACTCCTTCAGCTATTCCAATAGGTAATATGGTAGCATTATTAGCAAGAGATATTTCTTTTCCTCCTTCAGTAAGCCCCCAAAGATTCATAAATATCTTTGGGCATAAGACAAAATTCAGACATGATATCGCAGCGGGCTTGAAAAGTTTCAGTGTTTATCTCAATCTTTACTATAGGGAGCCACTTTGATGGTTCAGAATTTATTGGAACATAATTGTGATGCTTCCTAAGCGTATTATAGCAATCTTTTAAGCTAGTAGTACTAGTCTCAAGAGTGTTTAACCTAGCAAATATTTTTGCGAGAGAAATATCAGTTTGGCTAGGCATGTTGTAAGTGACGATCAATTTCTTTATAGCATCATCCTCATTACATTGGAGGAAATCTCCTCCCACAATAGCATCTAAAGCATATCTATAGCAAAGAGCAATCCCAAGGTAAAAACTGCTAAGGAACAAGCTTTGAGTCATTTTAGGCTCAGTTTTTTCATGTAGATGAGAGATTCTAGACCAAGCTTCCTTAAAACTTTCCTCAATTCCTTGTTTAAAAGTGAAAATCATTTCCTCGGGTGACATAGTGATTGGATCAAGGCTAGACATGAAGGCAACTTAAGATAGGAACTAATTTTTTTTGTGTTTTTCAAATAAGAAAGCAAACTAGTAAAACTATTTTTTTGTGTTTTTGAAGAACAAAACGAGCAAACAAAGCAAAAAGAAACTAAGCAAAACAAAAACAATAAAGTAAAGAGATTGGTTATGAGGGACTCCCCTTGTGAAGATGTCCTTGACTCCCCGGCAACGGCGCCCAGAAAAATGCTTGATGGCGGTGTTGATGTAGAGCTCGTTGGGAACCCCAAGTGGAAGGTATGATGAGCATAGCAGCAAGTTTCCCTCAGTTATGAAACCAAGGTTTAATCGAACCAGTAGGGGCAAGGAAACACCCCAAAGGTGTTACTAGCTGAGCTTTGGCAGGGCGCACTACCGTTGCTAGTAGCAACATGGAGACCTGCACAACACAACCACAGAACTTTGTCCCCAACTTGCGATGAGGTTGTCAATCTCACCGTGTTTTGCGGAAAACAAAGGACTAAACGTATCGAATGGAAAGAAGTAAAAGTTTGTAGCACAAAAATAGTAAACAGTTTATAGATTGTATGTAAAAGACAAGGACCGGGATCCATAGTTCACTAGAGGTGGCTCTCTTTAGATAGAAAACATGTTGGGTGAACAAATTACAGAGGGGCAATTGATAAACACCGAGAAAGCAATACATGCATATACTAATCATCTTGACTCATTGGAGACTTTATTGGGAATTACAACATAATACATAGACTGCCATCCAACTGCATCTATGACTAATAATCCACCTTTAGGTTATCATCCGACCCCCCTCCAGTATTAAGTTGTAAGCAACAGATTATTGCTTTACGAACTGCGTGTAAAGTAAACAATACGATTGTTCTATGAACAAAGGATTATTGTTTTCTCCCTAGTAGCAACAACACATCTAGTACCTTAGAGATTTTTGTCACTTCCCCAGATTACCAGAGGCATGAACCCACTATCGAGCATAAATACTAACTCTTGGAGTTGCTAGCAACTACTTGGCCAAGATAGCTACTAACAACGGAAAGCATGCAAGATCACAAATAACAAAGAAATGATAGAATCAATAATCAATCTGAAATAGCATCTCAATATCCATCGGATCCCCGCAAACACAACATGTATGAATACAAATAGATGATCTTGAGCATGAACGGAGCACACAAGATCTAAACATGAAAGCACAAAGAAGGAGAACCAGCCATCTAGCTACTACATAGATCCAGAGTCCAAGGATGAACTACTCACGCATCACACCGGAGGCTTGCATGGTGATGAAGAAGGCCTCCAGGCTGAATTCCCCTCTCCGGCAGGGTGTCGGGAAGAGCTTCAGATCCCTCCCAATCTAGGGATGGAGATGACGACAGCTACAGACTCTTTCGTGGATTTTTGATCGGGTACTTAGGGTTTTCGTCCCGAGGGCAATATATAGGCAGAAGGAGAGGCCGAGGGGGTGCCGGGAGAGGCCACACCACCCCCTGGCGCGGGCCAGGCCTGGCCGCGCGGCCAGGTGGTGTGGTGGCTCCCTGGCCCTTCTCCGTCTCGTATTCTGGCACTTGATCCCTTCCGGAAAAATAGGCACTTTGGCTTTTGTCCCGTCCAATTCCGAGAATATTCATTTTCTGACTTTCCTGGAACCAAAAACAGCAGAAAACAGGCAGCTAGCACTGTGGCTCTTGTTAATAGGTTAGTCCAAGAAATCATATGAAAAGTACTCCAAAGTTGGAACAAAACACAAGAAAGTGGATAAAACCAAGCATGGAACATCAAAAATTATAGATACATTTGCAATGTATCAACATCCCCAAGCTTAACTCCTGCTCGTCCTCGAGTAGGTAAGTGATAAAAAGAAAGAATAATTTTTGAGGTGACATGCACCATCAAAGACTTGATCAAAGTATTTGCAAAACATTCAAAGCTGGGACCATAGTACTTCAGTCATAACATGAAAGACAAGGTTCTAGCAATAAGACAAAGAAACTAAGATGCAACATGAAAAGGCACAAACAAAAGATTCATGAATAACATGCTTTGCAAGACGTTTGTTTGATTCACATAAAGAAAACATAGCATAAAAGTATTCAGCTTGTCCCTCAATAGAGTAGCAAATATAAATGCATAGGACACCTTCAAAGTTCATAAGAGTGACTAGATACAATAGTTTAAAAAAGCAATATCAAGTTATGCATCAATCAACTAGTCTTGGGTAAATGCACATAGAACTAAGAATGGCCACTATGCTCTCAAAGTAGGTGCATAAAGGTAGAAGGTGGAGACTCAATATAATGGTGGAAGAAAGGCCTTTGTAAAAGGAAGTAGGGATTCAAGTCTCATAAAGAGCTTCCAAAAATTATAGTACTTATAGCTTTCAGCTCTCATTGCCCCTATCATAAGCATCTTGAAGTGATTAAGGTTAAAGTGAACAAACTATGGTGTACATGCTTGACGAAGTATAAGTCAGAAATCTCATGTCCCTTGTATACGAGGGCCGCTCCTCATGCTACTCAAGTTTAGTCACCGGTAAGTTCTTGTCATCGTAAGTACATGTGTATCATAGAGAACCGCCAACGGGGTACCCCTTGCCCGATGATACGGAAGAATCCCCATATCAAAATGACAAGGCAAGCAGACAACGAGCATCTCAACATTCTTCTTATTTACCATGGGAATATGGTGCTTTTTTCTCTCTTTCCTCTTTTCATAGTATCTCTTTTTTTCTCTTTTTTTTCAATATAGGACTCTTTTTTTATAAGAAGAATGCTTCATAGACAGCTCATTATGGTTACGCTGCAGGTTTCCACCATGTCAGCATGGATTAGACCAGCGGCCCAGGCGTTTCTCTAACACATATACATAAATCCATGGACTTACAAGCTCCCCTTTCATTTCACACCGACGACATCCATATACAAAAGAGCATGATATCAACTAGGTACAAGTACCAAGTGCAATGTTGAAAGCGTTCCCCATGAAAGCATGGTTCTGCTAATTCCCAACAAATAAGTGCAAGCATATACAACATAGACGACACAATGGTTCAAGTTTATTAAGGGCAAGTAAAGTAAAGTGTGCCATCAAGTTTGTGAGAGCTTTAATCACTAGTTTTCGCATAACAAGTTTAATTTGGAAGGTAAACAAAAGCATGAATATACTTGGAATAGCATAATCTAGTAGGTAGGTATGGTGGACTCTTTGGATTAACTTGGTTTAGGGAGTTGGATGCATGAGTGGAACTCATACTTGGTTGTGGAGGCTAGCAAAAGACTAGGAGCGACAAACTAAGAGAGAAATAATGGCCATAATCATGCAGAGAGACAAAACATCATTGATCAAAGCATAAAGTGATACTACAAGTTGAAGACTAAAGGACCATAAAGGCTATGGTGACTTGAGATAGTCATAACATGGTGTGAGCATGTGCTAAGACAACCCAAATAAAGCATCAAAGGAGAATACCACTATACTATGCTTTAATATGCTAAAACAACGCATGATTCATCCAAGGCACATTAAGCAATCTCAATTGTTTATAACAAGTCATGCTACAGCAAATAATACTAAGCATAAAGCCAAAACAATATCAATAATGGCATGACAAAGAATAGGCCACAGTCAAAAACGAGCTCTTTTTACCACATAAGCATGAACTTTCCTACTCTTTTCCAAACCAAACCAAACTATTTGCAAACCAATGTATGAAAGAGGGGGTCCAACCAATTTGTTCAGAAAACTAAGCAAACCAAGCAAACGAAAAACCAAAACCAAAGCGAAAAAGATGACGCTCCAAGAACAACACAACTGTGCATGAAACAATAAAAATGAAGCGTTTGGAAGAAACCTGGGATTTTTATTGATGAAGAAGAGGATGCCATGGGCATCCCCAAGCTTTGACGCTTGTACTTCTTGGATATTTCTTGGGGTGACACGCGTGGCATCCCCAAGCTTGAGCTTTAGTCCATCCTTCATCTCATTACTCATTCCTTCCATACACCTGAAATTTTTTTCCTTCATATAAAACTTCACACAATCTTTATTAGCAACATTAGTGCACTCAAGATAAATAAGTCTTAAGGTTCAGTTCTAACACCAAATAAACTTCCATTAGAACACTAGATACTGTAGCACTTCCTTCAAAAAGCTCAATTCCCCAAAAGAAGTCAAAAAGGAACCCACAAGAAGCAAATGCAGAAAATGGCAGAAATCTGTCAAAACAGACTAGCAGATAAAGACGTATTTTTTCGAAGACCTTCTGTTGCTCAAATCAAAAAGTGTTGAACTAACGAAAGTTATATAACAACCTGGGGAAGAAGCACAAACAATTACAGCTCAATCCTAAATACAATGCTCTCTCACTAATATTTACGGTGAAGCACAAAAATCTGTTTCGGAAGAGCAACTTTCCCAAATCATTACTTCACTCTCATTAGAGGTTACTCTTGGCACAAAAAGCAAATAAAAAGGATAAGGAGAGGTTATTACTGAGGTAATAACTTCCAAGACTCATCTAAAACTTTTGGGTTATCTCCAAATAAGTACTTTTCTTTAACGCCTTTAAGTTAGGCATAAGAAGCAAAGAAAGAATCAAGTGTTCTCAAATGAAGAAGCATTGAAACCATCTTTCTTGCCCTTACCTCTCTTATTTTTATTCTTAACCTTTGAGAAAATGTGATTGTTTGGTGGATAAGAAAGGTGCATGGTCCCCTTTCCCACATCTATTATTGCTACAAGGAGTTCTAATAGGGACCTTCCAAGTGTAATTTGTCCTTTTCCTGCACATTCAATAACAAGATAATCAGTAGAAATCATTTTCCCAAGGATCTTTGTAAACACTGCTTCAGCTATTCCAATAGGTAATATGGTAGCATTATTAGCAAGAGATATTTCTTTTCCTCCTTCAGTAAGCCCCCAAAGATTCATAAATATCTTTGGGCATAAGACAAAATTCAGACATCATATCGTAGCGGGCTTGAAAAGTTTCACTGTTTATCTCAATCTTTACTGTAGGATGCCACTTTGATGGTTCAGAATTTATTCGAACATAATTGTGATGCTTCCTAAGCGTATTATAGCAATCTTTTAAGCTAGTACTACTAGTCTCAAGAGTGTTTAACCTAGCAAATATTTTTGCGAGAGAAATATCAGTTTGGCTAGGCATGTTGTAAGTGAGGATCAATTTCTTTATAGCATCATCCTCATTACATTGGAGGAAATCTCCTCCCACAATAGCATCTAAAGCATATCTATAGCAAAGAGCAATCCCAAGGTAAAAACTGCTAAGGAACAAGCTTTGAGTCATTTTAGGCTCAGTTTTTTCATGTAGATCAGAGATTCTAGACCAAGCATCCTTAAAACTTTCCTCAATTCCTTGTTTAAAAGTGAAAGTCATTTCCTCGGGTGACATAGTGATTGCAGCAAGGCTAGATATGAAGGAAACTTAAGATAGGAACTATTTTTTTGTGTTTTTCAAATAAGAAAGCAAACTAGTAAAACTATTTTTTTTGTGTTTTTGAAGAACAAAACGAGCAAACAAAGCAAAAAGAAACTAAGCAAAACAAAAACAACAAAGTAAAGAGATTGGTTATGAGGGACTCCCCTTATGAAGATGTCCTTGACTCCCCGGCAATGGCGCCCAGAAAAATGCTTGATGGCGGTGTTGATGTAGAGCTCGTTGGGAACCCCAAGAGGAAGGTATGATGAGCATATCAGCAAGTTTCCCTCAGTTATGAAACCAAGGTTTAATCGAACCAGTAGGAGCAAGGAAACACCCCAAAGGTGTTACTAGCTGAGCTTTGGCAGGGCGCACTACCGGTGCTAGTAGCAACGTGGAGACCTACACAACACAACCACAGAACTTTGTCCCCAACTTGCGATGAGGTTGTCAATCTCACCGTGTTTTGCGGAAAACAAAGGATTAAACGTATCGAATGGAAAGAAGTAAAAGTTTACAGAAAGTAAACACAAAAACAGTAAACAGTTTATAGATTGTATGTAAAAGACAAGGACCGGGATCCATAGTTCACTAGAGGTGGCTCTCTTTAGATAGAAAACATGTTGGGTGAACAAATTACAGCGGGGCAATTGACAAACACCGAGAAAGCAATACATGCATATACTAATCATCTTGACTCCTTTGAGACTTGATTGGGCATTACAACATAATATATAGACGCCATCCAACTGCATCTATGACTAATAATCCACCTTCAGGTTATCATCCGAACCCCCTCCAGTATTAAGTTGCAAGCAACAGATTATTGCTTTACGAATTGCATGTAAAGTAAAAATACGATTGTTCTATGAACAAAGGATTGTTGTTTTCTCCCTAGTAGCAACAGCACATCTAGTACCTTAGAGATTTCTGTCACTTCCCCATATTACCAGAGGCATGAACCCACTATCAAGCATAAATACTAACTCTTGGAGTTGCTAGCAACTACTTGGCGAAGATAGCTACTAACAACGGAAAGCATGCAAGATCACAAATAACAAAGACATGATAGAATCAATAATCAATCTGAAATAGCATCTCAATATCCATCCGATCCCTGCAAACACAACATGTATGAATACAAATAGATGATCTTGATCATGAACGGAGCTCACAAGATCTAAACATGAAAGCACAAAGGAGGAGAACCAGCCATCTAGCTACTACATGGATCTATAGTCCAAGGATGAAATACTCACGCATCACACCGGAGGCTTGCATGGTGATGAAGAAGTCCTCCAGGGTGAATTCCCCTCTCCGGCAGGGTGCCGGGAAGAGCTTCAGATCCCTCCTGATCTAGGGATGGAGATGACGGCGGCTACAGACTCTTTCGTGGATTTTTGATCGGGTACTTAAGGTTTTTGTCCCGAGGGCAATATATAGGCGGAAGGAGAGGCCGAGGGGGTGCCGGGAGCGGCCACACCACCCCCTGGCGCGAGCCAGGCCTGGCCGTGCGGCCAGGTGGTGTGGTGGATCCCTGGCCCTTCTCCGTCTCATATTCTGGCACTTGATCCCTTCCGGAAAAATAGGCACTTTGGCTTTTGTCCCGTCCAATTCCGAGAATATTCATTTTTTGAATTTCCTGGAACCAAAAACAGCAGAAAACAGGCAGCTGGCACTATGGCTCTTGTTAATAGGTTAGTCCAAGAAATCATATGAAAAGTACTCCAAAGTTGGAACAAAACACAAGAAAGTGGATAAAACCAATCATGGAACATAAAAAATTATAGATACATTTGCAATGTATCAAGCATCAGAACAAAAATTGTATTATTTTGAAAACAATCCGGGTTGTAAACAAGTAGTATGATACTTTTTGCTAGTGCTAAGTTTAAATATATCTATTTAGCACCTTTGGCTTTATAATTTTTCGTGCGTGAAATATTTTCGTAAGAACTTAAGTTTTTCGTCTATACTTATCGTTTATCTGGCTTTCCGGCTCGTCGCTTTCATGAGCCGGCCAGCCTTTAGCACGGAAAGTTTGTCGAGCAATGGAGCTCAATTACTAAACCAGTTTAAACTCGGAAACAAAGACGGCCTCCAGTACCAACAATTCACTACTCGGAAAATGCCCGCATCCAGCAATCAGACAAATAACCAAAGTATAGACTATAAAATTTAGATTTATACCCGAAGGTAGCAATTTTAGAATCGGAAATCTAAACCAGAACGAACATGAGCATAAAGTACTTGCAAGTATTCTGGGATTTTCGACTATGACATGGTCATTCAGAAATAAGATGGTAAAAACTTCTCAGTATTTTTTTTGAGGCAACCAACACTTTATTTCTCATTGAACATGTACACATATATGATTACAAAGAAAAATAAACTAAGAATAAAAGGGACATAGCTGAGCAATATTCCATGGTCTGTCTAATTCATTCGGGTCTATACTGCCTCCAGCTCTCTTTCTTTTCTTAGTAGCAGGTCTTTCTTTGACTGGACTTATATCAGTTAGGTAGTAAGAACCATTGTGCATTACTCGACTAACTAAAAATGGCCCTTCCCATATTGAGGAAAGTTTGTGCTTTCTTTGCTACACAAGCCGGAGAACTAAATCGCCTTTATTGAAAGACTGGTTGCTGACTCTCTGGCTATGATACTTGCGTAACTTTTGCTGATAGGTTGTTGATCTCATCTCAGCAATGGTGGGAACTTCTTTGACTAAGTCGAGACCATTTTTTCGAGAAATTTCGGCACCCTCTTCAATATATGCGACCACTCTAGGAGAAGTGTGAATCAAATCACTAGGAAGAACTGCTTCTGCGCCATAGACCAAGAAGACAGGTGTGTATCCGGTTGACCTATTTGGAGTTGTTCGTAAACTCCATATTACAGAAGGTACTTCCTCTGCCCAAGCCCCCGCAGCATGTCGTAGTGGTGCTTCGAGTCTTGGTTTTAGGCCTTGTAAGATTAAACCATTTGCTCTTTTGACTTGTCCATTAGCTTGTGGATGTGCGACTGACACAATGTCAAGCTGGATATTTTGTTCATTGCAGATTTCGGCAAGCTCTCCCATAGAGAAATTACTCTCGTTGCCTGTGATAATGCTATGTGGATAACTGTATCGTATTATGACATCCTCGACAAATCTTCTGGCTGTTGCTCCATCAGAACTAGTGATGGGTTTAGCCTCAATCCATTTTGTGAATTTATCCACCATCACTAAGAGATGAGTAAATCCACTTGGATCCTGTTTAATTGGTCCTACCATAACGAGCCCCCAGACCGCAAAAGGCCATGTTATAGGTATTGTTCGCAGCTAATCAGCCGGAACGTGAGCTTGTTTGGCGTATTTTTGGTAGCCCTTGCACGTCTTGACCAGCTGTTCGGCATCTGCCTTGGCTGTAAGCTAGAAAAAACCGTGTCGGAAAGCTTTTGCCACTAGAGATTTGGCTGCAGCGTGGTGACCACACTCGCCTTCATGGATCTCTTGTAAGATTTCCACTCCTTCTTCCAGAGATACACAACGCTGAAAGACCCCAGACGCACTCCGCTTATAGAGCACACCACTAATTATAGTGTAGGCTTTTGCTCGTCGGACGATCTGCCGGCTTAGAACTTCTTCTTCGGGTAATTTTCCGTCTACCAAGTAATCAAGGTAGGGTTGAGTCCAGCTGGGAATCATAGCCAGAACTTCTACTAAAGGTGAGTCGGATTTGGTTGGATATTCCTCGTCCACTCCTTTTATAGAGGGAACTTTGAGGTGCTCTAAAAAAGCACCATCCGGAACCTTTTTCCGGGCCGAGCCTATTCGAGATAGTGCATCTGCTTCCTCATTTTCTGTTCGAGGGATGTGTTGAACTTCAAACCCTTCAAACAATTTAGATAGTTCATCCACGATAGCCCTAGATGGTGCCCTGTGCTTGTTTTCCTTACAGATATCCGAAACTTGTTGGGCAACAAGATTGAATCTCCATAACACATTAAATGTCGGATGTTGATGTCCTTAGCAATCCGGATTCCATGCAGTAATGCTTCATACTCGGCAATGTTATTTGTCGCCGTGAAGTGGATCTGCAGTACATAGAAGAGTTTATCTCCCTGGGGTGATTTGAGTATCATGCTAGCCCCCGAGCTCCCGAGTGCCTTAGACCCGTCAAAATGCAAGGTCCAGTATTCCGACTCTGGTAGGGTCATATTCTCTGTTGTCTCTATCCAATCTGCGACAAAGTCAGCGAGGATTTAGGATTTGATTGCTGTGCGAGGTTTGTACTCAATATCGAAAGTTGAAAGCTCTATGCCCCATTTGGCGACGCATCCTGTGGCGTCACTATTGTTGATTATGTCTCTCATGGGAGCTATGCTCGCCACGGTAATTGGATGTTCCTGAAAATAATGCCGCAACTTACGAGATGCTAAGAATACACCGTAAGCCAGCTTTTGATAGTGTGGATACCGCTGCTTTGATTCAGTTAAGACCTCGCTGAGATAGTAAGTCGGACGTTGCACCAGGTGTTCCTGATTTTCCTCCGGTCTCTCCACTACCATGATGATACTGACGACCTTGTTTGTCGCAGTGAGATAGAGCAACATCGGTTCCTGTGGTTCTGGTGCTGCAAGGATGGGAGCAGATGAGGGTATTGCTTTCAGGTCTTGTAGCGCAGCTTCGGCTTCGTCGGTCCAAACGAATTTCTTGGTCTTTTTCAGGAGCTTGTATAGTGGTGCGGCTCTTTAACCGAGCCGGCTTACAAACCGACTGACTGCGGAAATGTAACCAGTTAGTCTTTGAACGTCCTTCATGCGAGTTGGCCTGGAAATATTGAGTATAGCCTTGATCTTGTCCTGGTTTACCTCTATGCCTCTTTGAGACACGATAAAACCTAACAATTTTCCAGTTGGAATTCCAAAGAAGCATTTCTTCGGGTTAAGCATTATGTTGTATTTTCGTAGATTGGCGAACGTTTCCTCCAAGTCAGAAATCAAGGTTTCCTTCTTTTTGGACATCACCGCAATGTCGTCCACATATGCATGTACATTGCGTCCGATTTGGTCGTGGAGGCAACGCTGCATAGTGTGTTGGTATGTAGCTCCTGCGTTTTTGAGCCCAAAGGACATCGTAACGAAACAGAAGGTTCCGAAGGGGGTTATGAATGAAGTTTTGACTTTGTCAGATTCCTTCATCTGGATTTGGTGATAACCGGAATATGCGTCGTGAAAACATAGGAGTTCCGAGCCTGCCATAGAATCGATAACTTGATCAATCCTAGGCAGAGCGAACGGATCTTTGGGACAAGCCTTGTTCAAGGCAGTATAATCAACACACATCCTTAAATCAGTGGTGTCCTTTTTAGGGACCATTACAGGATTGGCCGACCACCCAGTGTGGATGACCTCTTCTATGAATCTGGCTAACTCGACTTGGGCTAGTTCCTTAGCTATTGCCTTACGCTTTTCATCGCCAAAACATCGTAGGGACTGTTTGACGGGTTTAGCATTCGGGTGTACATTTAGAAAGTGCTCGGCAAGTTCCCTAGGTACTTCGGTCATGTCAGATGGCTGCCATGCGAAGATACCTTTATTTGCTTGGAGGAACTTGACGAGCGCGCTTTCCTATGCGCTATCTAGGCCTACACCTATCTGGGTCACCTTGGAGGGGTCATCATCCTTCAATAGCGTCTTCTTCGCCTCTTCCGATGCCTTGAACTCCGGATTCGGCTTTGTCACCTCCTTCTTCGTCGCGGGCATCTCGGACGGATCAATGGTTTTCTTGATCTCCTGGTACTCCTGGGCATGCAGCACGGCTTCAGCAAAGGCGGCATTTCCGTCCTCGCACTCTCGTGCTTTCTTTGGGTCTCCCCTGATGGTGATTACGCCATTGGGACCTGGAATTTTCATCATATTGTAAATGTAACACGGACGAGCCATAAAATCCCAGTAAGCGAAACGTCCGAATATAGTGCGGTATGTGCTCTTGAACGAGGCCACTTCGAAGGAAAGTGCTTCCGTCCGATAGTTGTTTGGAGTTCCAAAGGTCACATCCAAAGTGATTTCTCCTAGGGAATTTGCTTGTCTTCCTGGGACAACTCCATGAAAGATCACAGAGCTGTAATTCAGCTTGGTCTCCGAGATCTTCATCCAGTGTAGTGTTTCGACATACAGGATGTTAATGCTGCTGCCGCCGTCCATGAGAGTCTTGGAGAAAACGTAGCCATCAATAAGTGGATTGATGACTAAGGCATATTTTCCTCGCCTGTGCAACTTAGGCGGATGATCAACACGGTCAAAGGTGATTGCCACTTCCGACCAGTCCAAGAATTCGGGGACAGCCAGAATAGTCATGTTGAGCTCATGTAGAACTGCTTTCTTGACCTTAGCTGGTTGAGATCCGAGGAAGGTGACGTAAGTGTCCTTCTTTGTCAGGAAGTTTTTATTTCCCTCCGGCTTGGGATTTGAATCATCGGCTTCTTCCATGTCGGAATCTTCCTTGGTCTCTTTATCTTTTTTGGGATTCTTCTTTCCCTTCTTCCGCTTAGCCCTATAGCCAGCAGTATCATCCTTCTTGATGTCATCATTAAAACGACACTCGGTGTTTGTGTGAGACGAGCCCCCATTGGCATCCAAGTGATGCACACATGGGTTATTAGAAATGTCGGCCCAGGAGTAGGTTTTGCCAGGTTGCTGGTCTCCTCTACCTTGGACTCTTGATGTCCCACGACAGCGTCCACAGCCACCGCCGCGCTCTCCTTGTCCTCCAAACCCGAAAGTAGCAGTGACCACTGCCGTTTCCGCGTTGGGTTTTGCCTCCAAGGTATTCTTGAGCTTCTGAGCTTGCTGCTTTGATTGTTTTGCCGACTGTGGTATAGCTAGGGCGTTCAGTAATCCCTCTGCATCGTCATCAGCATCTGCATACTTGCTCATTGTTTCTATCATCTCTCCCAAATCAGTTACCTTGTCGCATTTCAAGCGATGACATAGTAAACCAATTGGGAGTCCTGCAATGAAAGCTTCAATTGCAGTTTGGTCATTTACCCCTTCACGGGAGTTCTTAGTGTCAATCCATCGTCCGAGATAATCTCGGCAAGTTTCTCCGCATTTCTAGGTGCAACGCTGTAGGTCTCCTACCGTACAGGGCCTCCGATATGTGCCTTTGAAATTCTGAAAGAACGCGCTTTGGATGTCATACCAGTTGTGGATGGTGTTCTCTGGGAGTTCATTGAGCCATGATCATGCCGTCTTCCACAACATGAGTGGGAGATATCAGGTTGCGACCAGGCTGTTTCCGCCTTTGGCGATGCAACAAGCTTGGAAAAAGTCCTGGAGCCATGTATCTGGCCGAGCTATGCCGTCGTAGGCCTGGATGTGTCTTGAGATAGCAAATCCTTCCGGGAATTTTGTTGCTCTTATGCGTGGTCCAAAACATTTTGGGCCCACGTATATATCATCATTTTCGTAGTGTCGCACCTCTATGTTGGAGTTAATCATGTGCCTCGCGTCACTCGGGGATAGAGATCATCCTGATTGACGACTATGGCTGTGGTGCCTTGGAGCCGGACTTTGGCTTTTGCCACCACCTCCTCTGCCATGACGCCCTCCTTGGCCTCCATGGGAGCCGTTTTGATGGCGACTTGGTGGAGAGGGTGGAGCAACTGGATTGTTTCCGGCTGAACGCCGGCCTCCGTCTGGAGCGTCATTATTACGGCTCCGGGGAGGGTCTTCATGATGATGAGCCCCCTGTAGGCTTGACTCGGCACGGTGTCTGTCGTTCCTTCGTCCGTCATTCCCATTGTGGTGGGGTTCAGCTGGACGGCTTGTATGCCTAGGAGGTGGCATTCTTTGTCGGTCCTCCTCCCAACGTTTCTCTTTGTCTTCTTCCCTCGATCGTTCGACTCTCACCGAGGAGGATTCTTCGGATATAGGGCAGTGATCGCCTCTTGCTCTGTGGCTGGAGCAACATTGCGCCAATCACGTGTAACTCTGTGATGCTGTCCTGAAGATCCGGTTCTTGAGTAATTGTCTTCTCGACGGTCGGAACGGTGATGCTGTTCCGGAGCCTGCTGGGGTCTTACATCGTTCCAGGCCGGATCCATGCGAGATTGGTCGGATTGAGAGACCAGTTTTCCGCTTCCAGATTTCACGGCCTTCTGCTATTCCAAACCCTTGGTGAGTAGCTTGATGCCCAATCAAACCTATTCCAGGCCTGGATAATTTTCTAGGATGTGTCGAGCAGCAGCAGTGTTTTGCACTGGTGTTGGGTACACCAGATCTCCCTTGCTATCGAGTCGAGGCATCCCCGGATCTCCCTCAAAGAGAACCTTACGTACTTCTGGAAATTGATTGTCATGTGTATGTCATTTTCGGTTCTTCTGATGTTGCAGAGAGATGAGCTTCTCCGCCTTGGCCATGCGCTTCTTCTCTTCCTCGATGTTTTTAGCTTCATCCAGGAGTACTTGGAGACGCGCTTCTAGGGCTTGAGCTCTTTCGTCCAATTCCGCAGCAGTTACTTTTGCTGCAGTAGGGATAGGTGTGGTTAATGCAGCATCGATGAGTTTACGGGCACCTACGGTGACCACGTGTCCATCTACCCAGTCTTCTTTGGGATCGTATGGGATAAGTGCTCCATCCGAGTGTTCCTCATATTCCTCGTCAATCACCTCCTCTACTGGAAGTTCTTTTGCCGGGGTCTTGTTCTTCTTGTTCCTCTTCTTTGCCTTCTTGGCAGCGCTACTAGCAAAGACGGCTTTGGATCCGTTTCCCGGAGTCAAGCTCAGATCGGTACTTTCGGACATCTGGACCTCGGGATTATCTCTGATATCCATGTCGTCCTGCGCTTTGGGAGAGTTTTCCCTGGATCCTTCATCCATGGCTTCTCCTTCTTCTGTAGCTTTGGAGTTGTACTCCTCTTCATATTCCACAGAGAACTTTTAAAAATCCACCGACGTCATCGAGTCATCCGAGGATGTGGGTAAGTCGGTGTTTGTTCCGATCGCCTCTAGTACTGAGATAGTGTTGTCTCCAGCATTGGCAGAGCCAGATCTAGATCCAACATATCCGACAAAGTGCGATGTGTGGGTCCTGAGGTAGTTGTGGCTTTCCTCATGGGCTTCCTCGAAGATCTTGATGGTTTCGAGAACCTCATCCACGCTTGCGTCTTGCATCATCATGCGCCTCAACGTGTGCGTCAGGAACAGTTGATCTGTTCCGGCGTTGGCAGGGCCAGAAACAAGGTTGTTGTTGTGATCCTCTTAGATTTCGATCTCAGGGGGTGGATCGATCTGGGATTCAGCCTCGCTAGGGAGATCCACTCCAGATTTGACTTGTACCAAAAGATCTGCTTCAAGCTCGGATTTCTCCACTATCTCCATAGTGGGTGCGGGCTGGGTGGGATTAGGGTTTTCTGAGATCCGGAACTTTGCCACCTCCACGGACAAAGGGGACCCAGCAATTTCTTCTGCCTCTATCATCACCGCTAGGGTGGGTGGGACAGGTTCAGCGAATCCGATGTACACATCGATCTCGCCGAAAGACATAATGGTGTAAGCAGTAGTGGCCTCCCTAGCCAGAATCAAGGTCTCGTCGAGAACGATGAGAGGGATGTCACTAGCGTAGAGGACGTGACTGATGATGATAGTCTTGCCGATTCCGATTCTTGCAGATTCCGCTCGGAACATAGATCTGAAGCTCACTTGCCCCACGGTGGGCGCCAACTGTCATCGGATTGATGACTGGTAGGCCATGAGGGGGTCCTCGAGGCGTGTGGAATAGAGGGGTATGAGACGTATGGTGTTCCGGGATGGTGAGCATGCAAGTTTACCCAGGTTCAAATCTGCCGGCTTTGGACAGATCCTACTCCTGCTAGCAATCCAGTATTACGGTAGAGCCGGAATATGGGTTACAAGGGTTTCGCCTGTGCGAGTTGAGATTGTAGACTATTGTGATGGTGCCCTAAAGGCTCTCCCTAGGATGGCTTATATAGATATCCGGCCTAGGGTTTACATGAGAGATCTATCCGGCTACGACAAAGAGTCGGTTACAAAGTACATCTTGGACTACAAGTAACACTACGGGCCTATGTCGGTAAGTCTTCTGGGCCTTCCCGTAGCCGTACTGGACTCCGTTTCTTCTCCCTGACTGGGCTGCCCGTGAAGCAAAGCTCTAACCTGAAGTGGGCCACCCTTGTCAGTGAGGCACAGTGAGGATACCTTGAAAGTATATCCCCAACACTTGGTACATGTGGAGGCTAGCAAAAGACTGGGAGCGACCAACTAAGAGAGCAATAATGGCCATAATCATGCAAAACGATAAAACATTATTAATTAAAGCATAAAGTGATATTACAAGTTGAAAACTAAATGATCATAGAGGCTATGGTGACTTGGTATAGTCTTAACATGGTGTGAGCATGCGCCAAGTCAACCCAAATAAAGCATCAAAGGAGAATACCACAATATAATGCTTTTAAATGCTAAAACAACGCATGATTCTTTCAAGGCACATTAAGCAATCTTAATTGTTTGTAACAAGTCATGCTACAACAATAATCACTAAGCATAAAGTCATAGCAATATCAAGCATGACATGATAAAGTCTAAGTCACAGTCAAAAACAAGCTCCTTTTATACCACTTATAAGCATGAACTTTCCTACTCTTTTCCAATCCAAATCAACTTATTTGAAACTATGTATGAATGCGGGGGTCCAACCAATTTATTTAAGCAAACCAAGCAAATGAAAACTAAAAACAAAAACGAAGATGCTCCAAGAACAACACAATTGTGCATGAGACAATAAAAATAAAGTGTTTGGAAGAAAACCTGAGATTTTATTGATGAAGAAGGGGATGCCTTGGGCATCCCCAAGCTTTGACGCTTGTACTTCTTGAATATTTCTTGGGGTGACATGGGTGGCATCCCCAATCTTGAGATTTTGTCCATACTTCATCTTATCACATTGTCCTTCCCTACACTTTAAAATTTTCTTCATACAAAACTTCACACAATCTTCATTAGCAACATTAGTGTACTCAAGATAATAAGTCTTTAGGTTCAGTTTCAACACAAGTAAAACTTCCATTAAAACACAAGCTACTGTAGCAATTCCTTTTAAAAGTTCAAGTGATCAAAGAGAACTCAAAGAGAAAGAGATTAAGAGGCAAATGCAAATAATGGCAGAAATCTATCAAAATAGACCAGCAGGTAAAAACCTATTTTTTAGAAGACCTTCTGTTGCTCAAATCGAAAAGTTTTAATCTAACGAAAGTTAGATAACAACCAGGGGCATAAGCACAAAAAATTATAGCTCAATCCGACATACAGAGATTTTTCATGAATTTGTACAGCCAAGCACAAAAATCTATTTCGGGACAACAACTTTCCCAAGAATTATTTCTCTCTTATTAGAGGTTATTCTTAGCACAAAAACCACACAAAAAGGATAAGTAGAGGTTATTACAAAGGCAATGACTTCCAAGACTCAACAAAAGAAAAATTTATTGACTAAAAATTTGGGTTATCTCCCAATAAGTGCTTTTCTTTAACGCCTTTGAGCTAGGCATAAGATGCAAGAATCAAGTATTCTCAAATGAAGAAGCATTAAGAGCAAATTTTGTTTTAATAGGAGAGGCAAAAGGAATCTTCTCTCTCTTCTTGGGAAGTGTTCTATACCTTTCTTGAGTGGGAATTGATATTTAATGGTGCATTCTTTCATATCAATAATGGCACCAACAGTTCTAAGAAAAGGTCTTCCCAAAATAATAGGACAAGAAGCATTGCATTCAACATCCAAAACATAAAAATCAACGGGGACATATGTATTGTTTACCATAATAAGTACATCATTAATACTCTCTATGAGTTTCTTTTTATCATTATCATCAAGTTGGACATTTAAATAACAATCTTCCAATGGTGGTAAATCAAGCATTTCAAAAATCTTTCTAGGCATAATAGAAACACTACTATCAAGATCACATAGAGCTTTGAGATCAAAATCATTCACTTTCATATTAATTATGGGTTCCCAACCATCTTCTAATTTCATAGGAATAGAATCTTCATGTTTCATCTTTTCTTCTTTAATTTTTATGAGAGCATTAGTAATGTGTTTTGTAAAGGCCATATTCATAGCACTAGCATTAGGACTTTTAGCAAGCTTTTGTAGGAACATAATTACTTCAGATATATTGCAACCATCAAGATCAAAACCATAATTACCATCTAAAGTAGTAGAGCTATTGTTTCCCATATTTCGAAGAATTTCAACATTTTTATTAGAAAAGGTTCCATTGGTTTTAGGCATTGTTGCAAAAGGAATGGGGACTTCATGTGGTTTGCTATCATCAACATTAGTGGGGGTGATAGTACAAATACTACTATTTCTAGCAATTTCATCTTCTCTTTCCCACTTAGCATGCAATTCAGCTAACAGTCTAACATTTTCATCAATTCTAACTTGTATGGCATTAGTAGCAGCAAAGGGATTTTCAATAGTTTCAGGTTTAGCAACCATTTTATTAATCAAAGAGGATTGTGCTTCAGACAAAGATGATATATTTCTTTCAGCATTAGAAAGTTTTTCCTCAATAGTTTTATTGAAAGTAGTTTGTTTACTAATAAAATCTTTAAGCATGACTTCAAGTTCAGAGGGTGCACTTCTATTATTGTTGTAGGAATTTCCATAAGCATTACCATTATTGGGAGGATATGGCCTATAATTATTATTACCAAAATTATTCCTGTAGGCATTGTTGCTAAAATTATTATTTCTAATAAAGTTCACATCAACTTGGTCTTCCTGAGCAACCAAAGAAGCTAAGGGAACATGATTTGGATCAATATGAGATTTCCCATTAACAAGCATAGACATAATAACATCAATTTTATCACTCAAGGAGGAGGTTTCTTCAACATAATTTACCTTCTTACCTTGTGGAGCTCTCTCAGTGTGCTATTTAGAATAGTACCATCATATTATCTAGAAGCTTTGTTGCAGCACCCAAAGTAATGGTCATAAAGGTACCTCCAGCAGCAGAATCCAGCAGATTTCTTGAAGAATAATTCAGTCCCACATAAAAGGTTTGGATTATCATCCAAGCAGTCAGTCCATGAGTGGGACGATTCTTTGCCAAAGATTTCATTCTTTCCCAAGCTTGAGCAACATGTTCATTATCAGATTGTTTAAATTTCATTATTTCACTTCTCATAGATATAATCTTAGCAGGAGGATAGTATTTTCCAATGAAAGCAGCTTTGCATTTAGTCCAAGAATCAATATTATTTCTAGTTAGGGATAGCAACCATTCTTTAGCTTTTCCTCTCAAAGAGAAAGGAAACAATTTAAGCTTAATAATATCTCCATCTATATTGCTATGTTTTTGTATCTCACAAAGTTCAACAAAGTTATTAAGGTGAGCAGCAGCATCTTCAGTACCAACACCAGAAAATTGTTCTTTCATAACAAGATTGAGCAACGCAGGTTTAATTTCAAAGAAAGTAGCTTCATGAATGGGTGGAGCAATATGTGTGCACATGAAATCATTGTTGTTGGTGCTAGTGAAGTCACACAACTTAGTGTTTTCAAGAGTATTCATTTTTGTGTGTTTTTAATAAAGGAAGCAAACTAGTACAACTAATTTTTTGTGTTTTTTGATAAAAGAAACAAGCAAACAAAACAAAAATAAACTAAGCAAAACAAAAAAACAAAGTAAAGAGATTGCTTGTGAGGGACTCCCCTTGTGAAGATGTCCTTGACTCCCCGGCAATGGCGCCAGAAAAAAGGCTTGATGGCTCAAAATATATTCGAGCTCGTTGGGAACCCCAAGAGGAAGGTATGATGAGCACAGTAGCAAGTTTTCCCTCAGTTATGAAACCAAGGTTATCAAACCAGTAGGAGCAAGGAAACAACTCCAAGGTGTTGTTTCCAACTTGGAATCCAACACAACACAACCACATAACTTTGCCCCAACTTATAATGAGGTTGTCAATCTCACTGGTTTTGCTGAAAACAAAGGATTAAATGTATTGTGTGGAAGATAGTAATTTCTTGCAGAAAGTAAACAGTAAATAGATGGTAGATTGATGGTAAAAGAATGGACCGGGTTCCATAGTTCAGTAGAGGTGATTCGCCTTAAGATAGATGACATGTTGGGTGAACAAATTACAGCGGGGCAATTGACAGACTCGAGAAAGCATACATGCATATACTAATCATCTTGACTCCTATGAGATTTGATTGGGCATTACAACATTATACATAGACCGTAATCCAACTGCATCTATGACTAATAATCCACCTTCAGGTTATCATCTGAACCCCCTCTAGTATTAAGTTGCAAGCAACGGATAATTGCATTAAGCAAAGTGTGTAGAGTAAACAATACGATTGTCCCATGGACAAAGGATTGTTGTTTCTCCCTAGTAGCAACAACACATCTAGTACCTTAGAGATTCCTGTCACTTCCCCAGATTACTAGAGGCATGAACCCACTATCGAGCATAAATACTCCCTCTTGGAGTTGCTAGCATCTACTTAGCCAAGCTAGCTACTAACAATGGAAATCATGCAAGATCACAAATAACATAGACATGATAGAATCAATAATCAATCTGAAATAGCATCTCAATATCCATCGGATCCCCGCAAACACAACATGTAAGATTACAAATAGATGATCTTGATCATGAACGGAGCTCACAAGATCTAAACATGGTAACACAAAGGAGGAGAACCAACCATCTAGCTACTACATGGACCCGTAATCCAGGGATGAACTACTCACGCATCACACCGGAGGCAGTCATGGTGACGAAGAAGGCCTCCAGGGTGATCTCTCCCCTTCGGCAGGGTGCCGGGAAGAGCTTCAGATCCCTCTCGATCTAGGGATGGAGATGGCGGTGGCTACAGACTCTTTCATGAAATTTTGATCGGGTACTTAGGGTTTTCGTCCCGGGATGCTTTTATAGGCGAAGGGGCAAGGTCGGTGGAGCACCAGGGGGCCCACACCCCTGGTGGCGTACCCCCCAGGCCGCATCGCCACCAGGTGTGGCTGCCCTGGTGCGCCACGTCGTCTCCCCTCCGGACTCCGTGTTGCCTCGGGTAAAACATTGACTTTGGCTTTTGTCCGGTCCAATTCCGAGAATATTTCCTTACTAGCTTTTCTAAAACCAAAAATAGCAGAAAACAGGCAACTGGCACTATGACATCTTGTTAATAGGTTAGTTCCAGAAAATGTGTAAAAATACTCCAAAGTGTGGAGAAAACATAAGAAAGTAGATATAAAACAAGCATGGAACATCAAAAATTATATATACGTTTACAACGTATCATAGACCATCTTCTCCTACGGCTTTGCCACCAGGAGGTATGCCATGGGGTCAGGCGAGCCCCTTGGCAGTCCTGAAGACCCTGACACCCAAGAGTTTGACACCGTGAACCCTGATGCCTCGGAGAAGTCGATCAATGCTTGAGCTACATCGACAACAACAACAACAACATCTACAAGAGCTGCTGCTGCTACCACTAATGGCAATAGGAAGACGCGATTGCTTGCTGATGATAAGATCCACGCCTTCAGCAGCATGACCGACGCTGTGAAGGACGTTGTCCAGGCCATCACGGACAACAAGCCCACTGACATGCACCCTGACCTTTGCTCCGAAGTGATGGACATTGCTGGCTTTGCGAAGTGACATCTCCTAGCGAACACCATCTTCGTCGACAACAAGGCACAGGACACCAGCTTCGTCGGCATGCGTGAGGGTCATAGGATCCTGTGGATCAGGACATTCCTGTCCAAGTACTTTGACTAGAGCTTCGACTCCTACGGTCATGGAGGTGGTGTGCATGATGGTGGGGGTGGTGATGTTGGTGATGATGAACTTACGGCCTTTGTGATGTACATTTTGGCAATAGCTAGGACCAAAAAACTTCTATGGCTTGTATGAATCGACGAGGTGGTATATACTAACCCCTCATGCGATTCTGAACCTGATTGCGGTGGTAGGATGACAACCACTTTTGATGTGGTGGTAGGTTAACACCATGTAGTGTAGGGTGAATCTGTGATTCCCTTTTGGAAATGATCATTCACGCACTTGTTAGTATGTACTTGTCTTATGAACTTTTGATGCTAGTTATGAATGGTACATGCATACGATGATCTTGTGCTGTTACACACTGACATGTTACTCTTCTGCCTTGTAAAGAAACTTCTATGCGGTATTCAAAGGCAGCAAACCAGGGGTATACTCCAAATGGAGACACTGCCAGGATCAAGTTTTATGTTACTCCAACAACATCTATGAAGGGTTTGACACCGTCGAGGAGGCATTTGAGGCATACCGTAGGTACGTAGCTGAGCACAACAACAGCAACAACAGCAACAACAACAACAACAACAACATTGTTCATGGCAACTACATCAACCAAGGAGAACATCGGCTAGACAATACAGCCCATAAAGAACAACAACATGTGCAACTTGGTGCTGGGGAAGAATAACACCTGCACATTGCTGGTTCTGGAGAACAACAACATGTCCAACATGATAGCCTCAAGGACTTCATCATCGTCGTTCTTCTTATGGTAAAGTTGATCTTCTTCTAGGATGGTGCATATGATGGAATATGTTTGTAGTGGTGGTAAGCACACCAACATTTAAATATGATAACCATAAGGGTCAGCCTGTGCGCAACCAAACACCTGTTTTTTTGCATGCAATGGGTTAAAAGTCACTAATACAGACAACCAAACACAAGGGACAAAAAGATCCAAACCATACCTAAGTAGTCCATGCAGACTATCGAACAGACTACAAAACCAGGCCGGATGCCTGGCTCAGGCAGGTCCTACTGCCTATAACACTACCGGACCGGGCCAAGAATTGGATGAAGGCTACCAAACGACCGATCAGACACTTGCCGACGTTGTCTGTGGCGCGACCAAAGACACTCTGTGCTATTCATCTCCTAATCTAGGTCCATGAAGGATTTTGATTCGATGCGCAACGAGCCAATAAGCAATAATGGGCGCGGGTGAATGAACCCAGTACTTGCAGCTGGGTCGCGTCCAAGGGACTGGACCAGGCTGCTACTTGGACGCACATAGCCGTTCTGGATCCGGCCCGTCGTCGTGTAGCTTGGGCTGCCTGCCTGTGCGGTCTAGTCATTCCTACGGGCCTCCGGGACCATAGTACGTACGTGTACATTTCTCGCGCGGGACATCACGCAAGCAGGGACAGCGTTCCCTCGCAAAAAGGAAAAACAAAAACACGTACAGGCAACTCCTGCGACCATCGCAAGGCGAGTCAGGGAACGTTGCGATCGTACGCCCGCGAGTTGAATTATACTTGTACCGCTGTGCCCACCAACCGACTTGATGTGATGCGTGCATGGAGCGATAGGGTAATCATGGGATTATGCCGTACCGGGGAATCTCCACGTGAGCCGTTTAGGTCCAAACTCCCCGAACCCGACGACTATCACAACGTCTCATGACATCACTCGGTAGTGCTCAGTCGGCAACCGCACCACTGGCTTCCGGACCCGCGTGCATGCTCGCCGCCGGTTCCTCTGGTCTGTTCATCCTTGCCTTGTGGAAATGTAATCCGGTCCGGTCCCGACACGAACGGAGCGACCCATCGGACCCAACGTTTTGGATGAGCGTTGGACCGGAGTATGAACCAAAGATTGGGTTTGGGAGAAATCAAGGAACTTCGGCCCAGGGCGTCTTCTGAACTCTGATCGATCCTCTGAGATTGATTGCCTCTGTGGTGATCGCAGCCGTTGGCTGTTGCAGAGCCCAAAAGGCAACGCGCCTACAGGATACAGCTAGACTGCCTGCACCTGCACTGCATGCATCGATCATGGATGCAGGCTTTTTACTAGCGGGAGTACTGGTGAAACAGTGGTAGAGTAGAGTGGTCAATGCGCGCTAGATTCGGCCGGCCGGGCGCGGCGAACCAAGTAACGGTCGTGTTGGTGAGTGGACCGACGCAGCCGTGCGTACGTGCGCGGGTCCGGTCAACAGGGGAGCGTGGGGGACATGCCGCCGGGTTGCTCGCTGACGTCGCTGCACGGACGACGCTCCGCCGGTGACCGGTGAGGATGTGACGTCCAGACGTGGCCTCGCGCGGGAGCAATTTGCCTTTGTCCCAGGGCCTGCTGCCCATCCTGTGCGCTTAGCCTCGTTGCCACCGCACTTTCTGTCTAACCTCTGACCCCTGCGCGCACCGCTCGGCATCGCAGTTCGTTTTTGTTTGGGGCCGGGCGACCGACGGTCTGTCTTTTGTTTGTTCGTTCGTGCAGGCGAGCAGGTCACCATACGCATGCAAAGGTTGAGTTCATATACAGTGGGGCGTCCAGGACTGGAATGCTCCAGATTTGTTGCTATGGTAGGACATACGTATGATGGTGACATCTTTTTCCAAGAACGTTCGGCACATAGCTTAGGCTCAAGCGGTGCGAAATCGTCCGCTTGGTTGCTCGCAGGAGATCTGTATCGTAGCCCGCATCATATGCAAAACACTCCGGAAATAGGTCTGGCGAGAACGTCTGAATCTCGAGCATTTACGCGGAGCCATTCCCCAGAGCTGCAAAAGGGGCAACTGAGTGCGCGCGGCATCCACGGTCGCGCATGCGGGAAACGAAAGATTCTTGGCACTGTTTCGCGTCAAGAGTGGCCTTACCAGCTCCATTCGTTCACCTCTCTGCATTTCCCTCCTAAAACCCCTTCCTCCTATTTCAACAACGGTAGAGGCGTCGGTGGTGGCGGTGTTGTGGCGATTGAGATGCAGATCTACGGTACTGGCCACTTCCTCCTACTCTGGCAGCTGGGCGATGAACCTGAGAGTCGTTGTGCATCTCCCTCCCTCTCCCTAATTGCACATCGCCATGGCGAAGGTAAACCACCGTTAATCCCTATCCCCTACTGTTTCGACTAAGCTTGAAATCGATTTAGAAAGAACTCACACTAGAACCGCTTCATTAAGTCGACATGATGGCACTTATCCATCAGGCAGTTGTGCTATAGTTGTGATGTAGGCCTGAATCTTGTTATTGCACAAGGGAGCTGTTAGCACGCTGCCTTTTCTCGACTGACTATACTGTCCTATATTGACCCGAGATCAAGAGAAGATGGTCAATCTGAACTACATCTTCAACTACAAGGATGTAGAGGCTCTGCAGATGCTCTGGATGAAAAGAGCCCCCTTCTTTGCACTTGTCAGAAGGTTAAGGGGGAGTGGATTGTTGGAAGGAAACATCCACACCTCAGTCAAAGAACAACTTGTGATGTTCCTTCATGTGGTAGGCCATAACCAGAGGTTTAGGGTCATTCACAACACATTCTGAAGAAGCATGGAGACAATATCACGCTGTTCCAGGCGAGTGTTGTATGCAATCAGTGAGTTCAGAGATGAGATGATCAAGTCGCCTACGGGTTAAACACCTCAAACTATACACAATAGCGGCAGGTGGGTGCCATATTTCAAGGTGAGCACTTGAACTGTCTTTTGATTGCACCACATGTCTCAGTTTTGCTGGATATGGTTATTGTCCTGGGATTCTTCCATCCTTCAGGTCAACCAGGTACCATATGAATGAGTTCACTGGAAGGAACACGCCAATGAACGTCAATGAGTTATTCAATTCAGGCACTATAGCCTTCGGGTCACCATTGAGAGGCATTTGCTGTTTTGAAGAACTGGTTCAAGATCCTTGATCAGAAGGCATTCAACTCTTCCCCACCTAGGTAAAGCTGGTTCTTGCATGTTGCATACTCCACAACTGGATCTTGAGTCTTGTCCTTGATAAATATGTACATGATGAGAAAAGTGTAATTACTGACGAGACTGATAGCAACCATGGTGTCGAGGCATCTAACAATGAAGCTTGGAAGAACAATACGATGGAGTGGGAAACAACAATGTAGAATGATAGAGGTCCCTCCATGATTTGAGAAAAAGAGCACACGAAGAATAGGAATAACAAGAAGAAGAAAAAGAAGAAGAAGAGAAGAGAAGAAGAAGGTTGCAGTAGACCTACTCCCTCTCTCCTCCCCTACCTTATTGGATAATATCCAGGATCGATAGTACTTATGAACTGCCATTCGATGTAGCTAGGGTTGTGTCGATGAATTGATGAACTTCCGTTCTTAGTAGCTAGGATTGTGACGATGAACCGCTTCAAATTATGAGTACTACCCTTGTTTGTGATAGAAGGGTAAGATCACCTATGCAGAGAAGAGGTGAGCACAAACCAAGGTTGTACGCAACCAAACACACATGCTTGCTTTACATTTGGGCTCAAACGCCCCTTTGATGCGATTCAGGCTACCAAAAAAGCTGCATAACATGGTCCTAGTCGCATTCTCTACTGGCCCTGCTTCTCGTGGCACTACCCAGCTAGACCAAGATTCAGCTACATGCTACCAAACGCACCCTAATGGATAACACAGTCCTCAATTAGTCTCGCGGGTATGCCACGACACAATAAAACAATGAAACAAAGGTTATGCATACTCACTTAATTAGGTCTAGCTAATAGATGTGATGCCACGTTTTGTCGCCCGATTGACATGGATGAAGTATGATAGAGTGAAGACTAGAGCTTTATCACGCTTGATGTCATGGGTAACGGGGTGCACTGCGTTTGACATCCCGTTACTAGAAGAGTGTTTCTTGGTCATTTGTTTGATGTCATGAATCGTTGAACGGTTTGCTGCAACATATTTGCATACTGATCCTATATTTTACCAATATCAACCCACATGGTTCTCATAAAATGTTTTATTGATGTTCTCAAGATGGATTTTGTGATGACCAATCGATCGACCCAATACTAGTGTGGGAGAGGGGGTAGGGTCCAAGGAGGATCGTAGTAGTATATACACTACAATACTTGACTATTGGTAGGGTTTGTTAAGTTTCTTGTCCATACCAAGCTCGTCCCCTAGTTCTTTCCATGGTGGCTGCTCAAGTGCCACATAAGTAGCCTAGATTAACCGGCTAGACCAGCGACTCAGTGTCATCCACGCCAGCTCTTCAGGGCATCATGTCGCACCATGGCTTCGATGCCAAGCTCAAGCAAGATGTTTCTAGACAAGATGGAGCAACCTAAAGAGGGAAAGAACCCAAACGACATCCATACAGTCTACCATAGTTGTTCCCCATTCGGTGTTCCAAGAATGATATCCCCTTCGGTCGCGCAGATTGTCCTGACTGCGTTTCTCACCTAGGCTAGGTTTCCACTCGGTACTCATGGTAGATCCAATCATGTGAAACAACCTAATTGATTAAGGTACTCATGGATGGAGAAAGAAAGCTAAACATCCTCTCCTACAAGACCTAACAAGCCATTTGTTATAAATACGACAATCAAAACAAAGAACGAAAACAAAACACACACTGGGAGACACAATATTTTAACTTGAAAAAACCTCTCCAATAAAGAGAGGAAAAAATCACATGCGCCAGATAGTAGAACTTCACTATATCGAGAGTATTTACCCACAGGATTTTATCAAATGAAACTTATTCTAACCGACTGCTTACAATAGGTATACATAATAGTGGAAAGATGCTAGGCCATTAATGATGCATACCGCGGAGGTCATTTCCTCCCGTACCCCCAAGCGTCCCTGCAAGGCATGACAATATGGGCTAACTTCAGACTCCGCTCCACTTGGCCCAAGTCTACCAGCGAGGTCTCGCTCCGCTTGTCAGAAGTTAGCCTTTTTTATAAATTTAGATCACAAATTCAACAAACTCCACCTTAAGACAGATATTTTCTTATAGTGCGAACATATACATCTCCCTGAATAAACAAAGAAACACTTTTAGCACCAATAGCCACTTGGGATAATAACACTACAAAATGGATGGCGGGCCCTGGTGCTTATTGTTAAAAATATGCCCTAGAGGCAATAATAGTTATTGCACATTTCCTTATTTATTATTTAATTTTATTATTCTATGGTATATCTGTTATGTGTCCTGGTTGTGAGAAACAAAAGAAAACTCATATGCACGTGTACAAAGGTAAACACCAGGTTGTTCGTAGACACGCCTCTAGAACAAGCCCATGTGTCATGTGATGATAAAGTTTCCTAATCATCATATAAGTTATTGTAACTCAGGATACCACTAACAATGGGAGTAATTGTCAAGAAGGACAAGGGTACTGAACTGATCCAATGTATGATTTACTATGAGGTGTAATCTTTGATGCTAATAGTAAATATTAATCATTATCTTATGCATAAATCCTTAGACCATGAGAATACCAAGTACCCTCATACCGGAAGGCTTGTCCTTGGTTTTGTCCCAACCCCACCTGCAAAGGTCGCCATACTAGCAACTCCGAGATAAGCACAAAATTATGTGTAGGGACTTGGGTAGTTCAAGACTAAGATTCTACTCCTCCTGACGATGGAGTGATATACTCTAGGACCATTCTACATTACAATGTCAACCATCATCTGCGTAGACAAGTTATGATGTTGATGATAGTGAAACACGAATGGGGATAATGGATATGGTGATCAATAGTTGCATCACGAGGATACTGACATCTCGCCTTGGTACTGTCACATATCATGAAATAAACACTACAAGAAAAGTTGTTGTCTGCACTGGTTTGGTTTACCAAGCATGGTAGAAGGTGCACCTTCTACCACGATTTCGTTATTTTCTCGTGGTAGATGGATTTTTTTTTCATTTTCGAGACACCCTATTTCCTCAGAATCGTTAGAAACATGGCAGAAGATCGGCCATGCCATGGTAGATGTTAGATTTTTGGTTCCTTGCGTGATTTGACTATTGTCGATGCCACCGAAGTCTCTTGAAGATCGTGGGGCCACGATGTCAGTGTCTCTAGCAGACCAATTTTTTGATCGCACCTCTCTGTTTTGAACTTTATAATGTTGCTTCATGTATCATCCGTTTAGTTATATTTTTTGGGTGCCAGATGTTAGCCTCTCATCATAAGAAACATGTGCATGAAGGACTTTTTTCTTCGCTAATGTCTCCCTGTTTTCGACTTGATAACGTTGCTTGATGCGTCAGCCGTTTAGTTAGGCTGCTGGGTCCCAGATATCAGCCTCTCTGTAAACAAAATGTGTGTATGATGGAATTTATTTTTCTGATTAGGCCTCCCTAGTTTGTACTTGATAACGTTTGCTCGATGTATCAACCGTTTAGTCGGGGTGTTGGGTCCTAGATGCCAGCCTCTCATTAGAAGAAGCGTGTGCACGATGGACTTTCTTGTTCTGCTTGCGCCTCCCTGTTTAGAACTTGATAACATGGCTCGATGTATTATGTGTTTAGTCTCGATGTTGGGTCCACATGTCAGCCTCTCTTTAAAAGAAATGTATGCATTGTGGACTTTTTCAGTCGATTCCACTGTTTTGGCAATGTCTCTTGATGCATTAGCCATGTAATGTCTAGCTGGTGGGTACCATATTCCAACTTCTCATTTGAAGAAATGTGTGCATGATGGACCTTTTCTTTTTTCTTACGCCTCCCTATTAAGAACTTGGCAACATTGCTCGATGCGGTAGCCTTGTAGGGTTTGGATGTTGGGTCCTCGATGTTAGCCTCTCTTTCAAAGAAATGTGTGCATGATTTACTTTCTCTTTTTAATTGCGCCTCCCTATTTAGAACTTGGCAACATTGCTCGTTACGGCATCCATGTAGGGTCTAGCTGCTAGGTCCCTGATGTCAGCCTCGCTTTCAAAGAAACGTGTGTATGATGGAATTTGTTGGCCGTGTCCACTGTTTTGAACATTGATAACGTTGCTTGATGCATCTGAAATTTAATCTAGCTAATTAACCCCCGGATGTCAGCCTCTATGTACAAGAAACAAGTGCTCTGTTGGACTTTTTGCAATTAAACTTGACCTTGTTAGGGTTGACTGGTTGAGGGAAACTGCAGGTAAGTGAGTCCACAATGCCAGCCTCTCTGTACAACAATGTTGGCACTTGATAAAAGAATAAACTTGATAAGGTACATGGCTATGATTCGAACTTGAGATTTGAATACATGTAGAGAAGGTGACTTGACACTACAACAATAATTATATGTGAGGACTATGATAAGACGAGCGTAGTAACTATAACTTACATACCTGTCTCCTCAAAATCTTTTGTTTGTAAATACTTATCCCACTCAAAACTAAAAAGGCAGTGCTACTATCATCTCAATTATAAAATGGTACAAACTTGGGTTCGCGGAGATTTTTTATCAGGATCAGGGGCCTTAAATACTGAAAAGGCCGAATTGAAAGGGTTTCACCCAACTCAGGCGGATGGATTATTTTCCATGGCCTTCTTTTTGAAGAAATCAACCATGTGCTAGGGTCGACGACCCTCTTATCCTGATAGGCTGAATTGAAAAGATTTTGGGCCAACTGGGACCAAATGGGATAGTCAGTAAAAAATTATGTTGTAGCCCGACCTGATTAGAGACAAAAACCTCAACAAGAGAGAACAAATTGTTATATATTCCTGTGAAAAATCTATAGAACTAGGGACTCGCACCACGCACGCGCAAAAACTTTTAACATCATGCACAAACTTTCCTACGCACGCATCCAATCCAGCAACTAGCCCATGTGTACTTCAATTCGAGGCCGTTCTTATCGAGACACATTGACAGTTAACTAGAACGCAAGACAAAACTTTCCCTTGGCGTCCATCAACCGCGATAGCCTGATAGCATCGGTGGTGTCCTTCTTCTCAAGAAGTAATGGCTGGTGTTCAGCTAATCGTTCCCACGGTACGCCTACTAGAGACATGCACTAGACATGCTTCTTGCCTTAGATTTTTAGTCAACCTGTACTTCAAATAGTTAAAGCTTACGACCATGTATATAAAATGTGCTTGCTGACTTGGGTAGGTTCTTTAGGGAAGTCTATAGTAAATCTCTGTATACAAGAGTTGTAAAACGTCTTAAGAAGGAGATAGCCAAAATCCTATGTAAGCTTGAGTTGCTATATTATCCATCCTTCTTGGATATGATGGAGCATTGGCTTGTTCACATTCCTAATGAGGCAGTACTTAGTGATCCGATATAGTATCGATGGATGTACCCTATAGAACATCAACTTTAGATTTCCAAGGACATTCATGGATAGTTTGTTAAGTGAGTGATATGTGAAGATGTTCTCACATATAATGTAGACTTGTATAAAAATTATATATATTCAGATGTCTTACTTGGGTATGTTTTGTAGGTTCTTGGTGTAAATAAAAGTACCAAGCAATGTCACACCAATAATAAGTCAGGGTGGAGTAAGGTTTAAGGACCATATAAGATTATTAATTACATTGAAGTGTTTATGAATTGTCCAAATGGTATAACCTCTTGTCTATTTTGTAATGCTAGTTCTTGGCAGTGAAATCAGGTCTAGTTAGCAATGAACTTATGGCCCTTATTTGTGGCCCTGATAGGAGCATAAGAACAACTTCATCTTGCATTGCCAATGGTGTGTACCACAACGCATGTGTATCTTCTATGTACCACTACGAGAAAAGTTGGCTTTTACAATGAATGATTTTTGTGGTTGAAGGCCCATTTTTCATAGTTAAAAAGTCTTCTAAGATGGATGGCCTTCGTGGTAAAAGCCCCGTCACAAAAGAATCTACCATGATTTTTTTCGTCCGTGGCGGATCGCACCCTTTAGCCACGAAAACTTGTTCCGTCGTAGATCTGTTTGTCAGCTGCGTGGACTGAGTCATACAAACCGCCACGTGGCAAACACCGTTAACGCCAAGTTACTGCCGTTAACGGTCACAGAAACCATGGTAGAAGTCTGGCCCAGCCAAGGCCTGCTAATTATGAAGTGGGTCAGCCCATGAGGAGAGCCCAATAAGATTACGGCCTTTTATTGTTTCGTCCTGTACTATTTAAATTGGGCCCATTAATGCAGCCAGCCATGGCCTATGAACTTTCGAACCCGATACTGTTTTGGCCTATATAAGGCCCACATTGGTCGAATACTGTGCGACCCGTTAGCAGCCTGCGTCAAGTCAGACCGATACTATTAAGGCCTACGGTCGGCCCATCATAGTTCTCACAGCTCGTCGTGGGCTGCCTACTAACGACCCATCTTTGAGAAGGTCCGTTACTGTTCTGGCCTTTTACTATTCTGTTCATCAACTGTTCAGGCCCACAGGCAACCTGTTACTGTTCTGACTTGGTGCCTCCCCTAGTAATTTTTTTACCTGTTATTGTTCTTGTCTGGTACAATTTTTTGGCCTATTACTATTCTAGCTCATTACTGTTCTGACCCTTTTATTGTTCTGGCCCATTACTGTTGTGGTCCTTTACTATTCTGGCCTATTACAGTTCTTCCCTGCCACTATTCTGGCATGTTACCGTTGTGGTCTGTTACTGTTCTAGCATGTTACTGCTTTGGTCCATTACTGTTCTGGTCTGTTACTATGCTGGCTTGCTGCTATTCTGGCCTGCTACTGTTCTGGCCTGTTACTGTTATGGCATTGTTACTATTCTAGCCTGTTACTATTACTATTTTCCACCTATGGGTAGATCCATTACGTTTATGGACTTCTACAGTTTTGTCCTTTCTAAAGCCCATGCTAATATAATAAAAGGTGTATACTTAGCGAGCAACTTTTATTGTTCATGGTCGGCCCAATACAAGACTGGTCAATAAGTAAGCCTGACACTATTCCCTAATCGACTTGGCTGGCACACTTATGGTACCTCCATGCGTGGACGGTATCAACTAAATGCCTATATGGCCTATACGAGTTATATTACATTAGTTGCAAACTTCTTAAAAATATTACATATTATCAACACAAGGGAAAGAAAATTCGGTATTTCAGTTGATAACAAAGTCCTTAATTTTATTTCTCAATCTATCAACTATATCTCTCTTTGAGTGTGATAGCTACATTGGAAAACCACCTTGAGACATGATCTTTCAGCCCCCTCTTTGGTGACGATAATAATAATTGAAGTCTGAAACTAAGTAATAACAAGTTAATACATCAAATAAGACAAACTACTCATTTGACTGATATGACAGGAACTATGGATTGGAGTTTACAACCGGTCAATGGTTCAATTATTGACCAGCACGTAAAATAAACAGGACAAGCAAGCATGCATTAAACAAGTGTGCCTACCGTGAAACGAGCAATCAAAAAAATGTGTGTATGGCTTAGAATTTCAGCAAATATAAACTAGCCAGGTCATTTCAACAAATATATATGGAAGCAGTTGTATACCCTAGGATGCAAGAGACGTTGGGTAACTCAGAACTTGCGTTGAGCTACACAATGACATGTAGTTACTGTCATAGCTAAAAATAAACTAGATAGAAATTTTAATGACATCATACGAGAACTTGTAGAGGACAAGCAAACCATGAATGAACTATATATAGTAGAGGATAGTTATATCATGGCTTAGGATGAACTAGAACCAGATACGAGATATAATGGCGTCGCTCGTGAACCTATAGAACAGGACAAACAAGTATTAGAAAAGTGTGCCTACAATGAAATGAGCAATCAAACAAAGTGTTTCTTAGAATTTCAGCAAATATAAACTAGCCAAATCATTTCAGCAAATATATATAGAAGTAGTGGTATCTCCTGGAATGCAAGAGACGTTGAGTGACTCAGAATTAGCGGTGAGCAACGCAATGGCATGCAATTACTGTCATAGCTAAGAATCAACTAGATAGAAATTATAATGATATAAGAGAACTTCTAGAGCAGGAATGCAAACCACGAGTGAACTACATAGTAGAGGACTGTTATGCCGTTGCTTAGGACGAATCAACACCGGATAAGGAAATAATGGTGTCGCTTGTGAACCTCTAGAAGAGGCTATGTAAATCAAAATGTTCATTGATTCATTCTGAGCTCTATGCAATAAAAATAAAATAGTTAATGTTGCAGCTTTTGAAAATCAGATGGCAACAACAAAATTATAATTGAATTAGTATAAAGAGTTTAAACAGGTACTACAGAATAACAAAACAATGCCAAGGAGGAAATAATAACAGGAACTTTTCTCATGATGAACCATATAGATTCAGTAACTGTGGAGGAGGGAATCCACACAAATATTTTCCACTGATTTTACATTTTGCAAGAACTACATGATAACAGGCAATTACTGTTGTTCGGAGTAGTTAAGAACATGTGCATAAATTTAAAATTTATAGAGCAGATGCAAACCAACATGTCTAGTGACCTACTCCGTAGTATGTAGCACAAAGAACAGGCGTGCGCATTGACTTGGTCTATAGCATAATTACAAAAATGCAGTTCAACGAAATCACTATATGTTTGGACACTACTAGCGTCGCCCGACTGACCGCATGCTCCAAGGAGCTCGCCAAGTCATGGGTGGAAAAGGTAGCAGATGCCACAACGACCACTACAGGACATTCATCCCCTACAACGACATCTACGACCACATAATCTGGTGCTTTCACGGCCAACAAGTCTGCATGGATCCTGGATGCGAGTTCATCACCTTATCGGTAGAGCTAACACCTATGGTAGAGTTCGTCCACCACCTCAAAGTTTCCCACTCGAGGACTGTGGCCATAATACCCTATAGCGACAAATACTAGGATCCTCCTAAGCCGGTGCCCACAAAAATCTCACGGAGAGCAGATATCATCGGCATCCGAAAAGAGGGCATTGTGTCCATGGCCCAAATTGACGTCCACACCACGAACATCATCATATCCGCCAGGTTTGTCAGTTTAGGGGCGTGCAAATCACCATGGTACAAGGTGAAGCTTTGGTTGATGTCTCTGTGGCATGAGCTCCATGTGGTCGAAATGGTGGCGACATCTGAGATGACGAGTAGGCCGACGTCACCCGAAGTTGCTCTGGAAGGGATCACGTCGTACCTATCGCAGCCATGGAGTTACCTAGAAGCTTCTGAACCGTTCGTCGGAATTCCCTATGGATTAGGAGTATTGCATCGACAAGTTTCAAAAGTGAGATAACACATCTAAATGTTCTTGTGATGATCCCAATGTTAAGATATGTAATGATGTAGTAATTATTTACTACTTTATGTTGGTGACACATTGAATTTGTATGGGGAGAGGTGGAACAAGATTGTGGTAATGTATACCTATTTCCAATATACGTTGCTGACATAGTGGGCCCACATGGTGACAAGGAAAGTGTAACAGGCAAGAAAGAAAGTGCTACCCGGCCAGCACTTGGATACGCTGTTGTGTTATGCTGAGAATTTTGTATGGAGGTATGCTACTGCTAATCTATTTTTGGAGTAATACATATGTACTGGTACTTGTTCAGATAGACCGATCGAGTGATCAATATGGACTCTCTTTCCTTTTGAGTCATGGCTTTGCTACAACTATTGAACTTCAATGTCTGCATTGCTGAATCTGTCATTTCTTTTGGCCGTTGTCTGTACTGCTAAATCAGTCACTTTGAAATGCTGTTGAATCTATAAAGTGGTGCTGAATATGAACTCGGAATATGCCGATATTTTTCTATCTTATTCTGTACTGCTGAATCTTTCAAATGCTACTGAATTTGTCAAGTATTATGTCATTACTATTACTAAAGTATTCTCTAGAACTAATACTGATGTACTAGTACTTGTTTAGATAAAGTGCAGTAGATGGTCTTACTTTTCTTTTTAAACTTGGCATTGTCACAATCTAGATGAGACTTGGGCATTTTGGGATGTATATATCAGGGTAACACCGGTATTGATGTGAAAAGGAGGTATGCACACAAAAGCATACTTGATCCTTAGTTTTGCTTGCTCCAATGATCGAGTGTGTTTAGAGAAAAGGGCAAACTGATCGTGTGACAAGGTTTTTAGAGCTGAAACATGAAATAGTTCCATCTGTACTGCTATTGAATTTTAGTGTCTGTATTGCTGAAATAGTCACTTTGGAATGCTGCAGAATCGGTCAAGTGCTGCTGAATATGAACTAGGAATCTATCGATACTTTTTTGTCTTATTTTGTACTGTTGGATCTTTCAAATGCTACTGAATTTGTAAAAAGTTCTATCGCTGTTGCTAGGCTGCTTGCACTAGAGCTTTTGCCTATATGTCATCGAAACCGTTGGATGTGTTCCGGACAGAGATGAGAGGGTACCAAGTAAAGTCATTGGATACCAGTCCAGTTTTGGCGCACACGGTCTGTGTCCCTGGTTCTTTAGATATTTTTACACAAATATCTGTCAAAAGAATTATCGCTTGTTTTCCTCCGGTAGTGAGGTATGTGTTCTGAATCTGTCCGAGCCACATCACAATGCAAATTCTACTAACGAGGAGATAAAATCTAGCCTAGAACAATTTAATTCGGCCTTTTAGGGGTTAGAGGACTTGCTGACCACATCCCATTTAAATTTTAGAAAGGATCCCATGGAGAATAACGCATGGAGTATATCCCATTGAGTACAACACATGTAGAATAGCCCAACATCTTTAATTTGGTGTTTTTGGAATTGCCCTTTTAAAAAAATCCGCATACCCATATTTTTAAGAAACTACTCCATTATGTGGCATTTAATAAATTGAGATGTCAGGATTTCTTCCCTTTTATTTTAAGAGAGATAACATGGACACACAGAATATTTTTAAGAAGACTAATACATAAGTTATAGGTACTATAAAGCTTTTAATGATAATGTTCATCTTATTTGTTTGTCGTAGTGGCAATGCACATGGTTTATACGTGTTTTGAAGTCTTGAGTTCGAATCTCTGTGCTTGACATAAAATTATCTTGGCTTTACATTTTTTAGCAATATTGCTTTATGAAGAGGCTGACATCACGGACCCACCAGCCTACAGCGTCCCTCGAGTTTGATGGGTGGGTTTGAAACAAAAGTTAAGTACTTGTACAGAGAGGCTGGCATCGGGGACCACAAGCCAGAACATACCAGGGAGGCTAACATGCACAAGCTATAACATACCAGGGAGGCTGACATGTGGACCCCATCAGGAAGACCATACATGGCTGCCGAATCAAGCAACGATGACGAGGTCAAAACAACAGATGTAGCCGAAAAAGTCCATTATACACACGTTTCATTTACAGAGAGACTGACATGGGGGACCCAATAGCGAGACCTTATATAGGTGCTACATCGAGCAATGTTGCGAAATTTGAAACATGGAGGGGCGAGTGACAAAAAAGTCTAGCATGCACACGTTTCTTCTAATGAGAGGCTGACATGTGGAACTGCTGACCACAGTCCAGAGAAATTTGAGAAAGCAGCCCATGGAGCATAGCCCTGAATATATTTTAGTTCGGCCTTTTAGGGGTTAGTGGACTGCTGAGCATAGCCTGGTGAAATTTGGGAAAGGATCCCATGTAGAGAAGCCCATGTAGATAGCCAAACTCTTTTTAATTTGGCCTTTTGGGCATTGCCCCCACATGTCAAAATAAAAAAGCTCTGCCTACCCATGTTTTAAAGAAACTGCTCCATTATGTGGCATTTTATAAATTGAGATGCATGAGCGCTGCATTTTATATTTTTAAAGAGATAAATGTAGACACACAAAATATTTTTAAGAAGACCGATACATAAGTTGTAGTACTAATATTGGTTTAATGACATATATTATATAAACATCTTTGGTGTAGTGGCAAAGCACTCGGTTTATGTCTATTTGATTTGAAGGTCTTGAGTTCGAATCCCCTTTGCATACATAAATATGTATCTTGGGTTTACATTTTTTTAGTAATATCGCATTATGGAGATCCTGACATCATGGACCCACCAACCTGCAGCATCCCTCGAGTTTAATGGTCGGGTTTGAAAAAAGTTAATACTTGTACATAGAGGCTGGCATCAGGGACCCACTAGCCAGAACATACAAGGATGCATCTATAACGTCCCAATTTCAGCAATCCTGATTAGTTGTCTAGAATGTAAAAATCGGGGGAACAAAAACTTTTTCTTGTTTAGTGATGCAGTGTTTACTTGCTTGTTTGTTGATGCTTATGCATTGAGTGTGTAGCAAATGAGATACTCCTTACCCCAACCTCAGTTGACAAAAGATATTTAATCGAAACTGTCTTGGCTCATTTTATTTAGTCTCAAATGTTCTAGCATTTCAAAACTTGAGCCAAGATGCCTTTGCAAACCAAACTAGTTTAGTAGCCTATATTGATCAACTATGGGGAGTTATATAATACAATCGCCTTATGTTTTCAAGACAGAGCTTCAACTACTCTTATCTCTAAGTTTTCCAAAACCTTTTTATAAAGCTTTTGAATTCTACTCTTGGTAGCGATACCAAGGACTCTTACCTTATTCAAACTCCACCCTTTCAAAATGCCCATCGTTACATCAAGCCAAGATTGATGGTAACACTAGTAGTAGTTTATGTGCTTGTATGATGAGTTGCCTCGATCTGATGTTTGATGAATTGCCTTGATCTGCTGTCTGATGAATTGCATTGATCTGCTGTTTTGATTTGTCTGCTTAGGAGGTAGTTTGAACTACTCTAGGAGCTCATCCTCTAGGATAAAGATACTTTAAGATCACCAAACCCTAAGCAATAATACAAGATGGATCTGATCTCTAGCCACTAGGTGATCATCTAAAACCCTTAAATAGATCAATTCTGAAGTGATCCATTCTAGAAGTTTCCAAGTCAATGAAGACCAATACCAAGATGGATTTATTCTACTCAATTTACACTTAAAAATCATCCACTTTATGATGCTTTGATACCTTGAAACCCATCAAAAACATCCCCACTCTTATTCTAGTGAAAAACCATAAATCTGCTAAATTGGACTAAGTCTGGAAACTATTTCAATATCACTTCTTTGAATGCCTCTCTTTCTCAACCCTTGTGCAATTTTGGTAATGCACTTGAACCATCTTGTAGAACATCTTAAGAACTACCAAGGTGTTAACTACATAATTTGGCTACTAGATATTTGTAGGCCAAATTAATCTAATAGTCGGTGAAGTTACTCATATTAATGACAAGTTATTTTTAGTATTGCATCAGGATTTTATGCATAGATGGAGGACATGTCTTAGCTACAATTAGAGGTGTTTTGAGCTACAACGATCATACAAAGTGCAAGTCTTGTACAGATTCTAGGATTAACTGAGCCAACACGTAGCTGTGGCAAGAACAAGAACCACCTCACCTCGGATACCAAGTTGGAAGGATTTTACCCTGAAGAAAGGCGTGATGGTGAACATTGCATGCACATGATATATATATACACATGACCAGTTGTTATTAGTGGTATGCCACAATATTTTGTTCATAAGCAAGAGTACTTGTACATGAATTTGACGAGGGGTGTCACGTGATATGGGTTAGCTAGCTAATTTAGAAGGATACAAGTGATAACCAATTATGATGGCCAGATTCTAGTCGGTTTTGGAGTTTGTTTCCTATACGACAAGTCCAGTTGCCAGGTATAAATACCAAGGCCATGGCCGATTGAGAGGCCCCCAATCAATCGATCTATCAAAAACACATCTATTTTACGTACTATTTTTTCCATTCGTTCTGTCTGGCTAAGCCCTAGCATCCTAGGGTTTGACTAAATCTTTGCCGTTTTGTCTTGAAAAACGGTCGGATGTCCTCCACGAAAGCGAGGAATTCTTTGTTGATTTGCTCAAAAATCATCCGTTCGTCATCACGAAAGCACGATGGTTATCCTGGTGTTGCGCGGCAGTTTTTCGCGGCAACACAAGGTCCACTCTTTCCCTTGGCTAGATCATCTTTTAACCCACTTGTTCTTGATAGTTTTGCAGGCAAGAAAATAACAATTCCTGCAAATCTTATCAACTAGCCTACTTTTGAAGAAGCTCACATCTCCACCCTGCCTTATTTGGACCAACTCTTTGCATGGTTGTGTTGTACTAATAAAGTTCTAGCAATACCTACTTCACTTGTTCCAAATGGTGTTGGAAATATGCCCTAGAGACAAATAATAATAAGGACTATTATCATATTTCATAAAGTTTATGATTAAGTTTTATATCATGCTATAATTGTGTTGAAAGAAAACGTCAATACACGTGTGATATATAAACAACCAGGGGTTCCCGGTGAAACTCTAGTCACTGGTTCATTGGCCAACAGATGATCAAGGTTTCCTGATCATGTGGCATTTATGCTAGTTGGAAATGGAGTCAACTCATTCTAAGAATGAGATGATGAACCAATACCCAACCTAAACATCATGACACGATCATGTCACGGAGTTCAAGTTATGATGATTAGAATAGACCTCGTAGACTATTTCTTAGACCGTGAGGCTATATCAATCACTGTCTCTCGAGAATGCTTAGATAGCATCAAACGTCACTTGGTAATACAGTGACAATAAAGGTGTATTCAGGTATTCGGAGGAACTGTAGAGGAAATATATGTCAAGAGAGGGATTTGTCCATCCGCGTGACGGAAAGATACTCGAGGGCCCACTCGAAGAAGTTATATCCAATAGCTGCGCAACATGTGATTTGATCACATGGATATCACATGTCGAAACGAGTAAAGTAGCATTGTTCGGTAACGAGATTGAACACGACATGGTGATGTCATCTATCAGATCTCGGGCAATCCAAGTATCGAGAGACAAAAGGAATAAGACACGACTGTCCCGGTTCAAACGACGAAAGATCTTCATGGAATGCACAGGGGTCACATGGCCATCCAGGTCCCTCTGTCGATCATTGGTATGGGAGTGTCCCGACCATGTCTAGAGTGTTCCCGAACCATGGGGTATCACGCTTAAGGGCTTGGTGATGCTTGGAGAGTGTTTGCAGGATCCGTAGAATCATAGAAGAAGAGAAGAGAGAAAACCGGAGGTTTCGGTAAGTCTGGAGGATGTCCGGAGTGGAGGTGTTCCATAGCCACAGAGATTAAATGATATGTGAATAAATGTTAAATAATTATTTAATCATTTATTCATAATTATTTAGTAAAAGAGAAATCAATTAAAGGTCAAAAAGAGTTAATGGGCCAATTCCGGAGGGAGAAGGGCCCATGAGGAAAAGGCAAAAGAAGAAAGGGGCCAAGGGGGTGGTCGGCGTCCTAGTGGGACATTCCCCCATGTGGGGCCCATGGGGGGGTGGCTGGCGGTGCCTCCCCCACCTCTTCCTCCTTTAGTCCCACCCCGGGACTTTGAGGGAGGGTGTACCTCCCCCTTCCCCTATATATAGTGGGGTTATTTGGCCAAAGAAAAACAACACAATATTCAATAAAGGTTTCCTCAGTTTTGGGGATACCTCCAATTGATAATATCTCTCTCTCCCATGACCGTGGTCCCAAGTTCGGACTGTGCGAACGAGAGACACCTTCACCGCGGAGCACCGTCGTGCTGCGGGATTCGGATCCACGAGCTCTACTTCCGCAGCTGCTGCTGGATCGGGGAAGCGGAAGTCATCTCCAGGCACCATATGCATGTAACTCCCCGCGAGGTGTCACACTTGAGGCACTCAGGTTGTTGGAGCCGCAAGAGTGCAAGGACTTCATCATGACCTTGGGGTCGGCTTCGGCTCATCTACATCAACCATGTTCTCCTGAGCATTGACAACGCTTTTCGGTCTTCAAGGGTAAGTTTGCGAAAGCCCCTCCCGTTACTGCATTACTAATAGATAGGTCCTGGCAAAATCAGGGGTTCAGGGGCATAGGGTAAAATTTTATTGTTTTCATACGCGAACCCCTACAATGGTATTAGAGCTAGATCTATGCATATTAATGCTAGTACGGGTATGACACACGAGATGTAGCGTGTGGGCGTTGATCTTTTAGTTGTGACCCTCCCACGTGTACTTGTGTATACCACAGTAATGCTTGATGAAGCGCCCCCCAACCGACTTTACGTGTTCATTCGCGAGACTGGTCCACGCTTGGCTTGTACCGTATAAAGTGGCTTTGGGGGTGTCTGTCTCTCTTGCATTAGTTGGTATGCCATTTGCAACGGAGGGCCCCGAAAGGGGTATAGTATAGACAACTACTTGATCAGCATTGTGGTGAAAGTTCGTAGGTAAGAATGGTTGTTGTGCGAAAGCCCATTCAACCACGTAAAACATGCAAAGATAAAGTAAAGGCGTCTAACTTTGTTTTGCAGGGGGCATTGCTTTGTGATATGGTTGTGGCAAAGGTAAAGTGATTACCTTATGTTATGAAGTAGTAGTAGATAGTCACGTAGGTGACGGACTACCACTCTGGAAAGACACCGGTACCCTAGTGTCTACGGCGCCGGAACCCTGGCGTCGGAATCCGGTGACACTGGATGGAGATCATGACGTGAAGGACCATATCACATCGCATTTACATTCAATGTCATTTCTTGTATATCTTATTGTGTGCTAGTATTAGATACTCGACGGTAGCCTAATAAGATGATCCCTGTTAAAAAATACCAATGATTGTGTTCCCCCTTAGTGTGCACCACCAAGAAAGTTCTTCAGTATGAGGTAGCGCCGTGATGATCAGGTGTTAGACATATCTACATTCGCATATAGTGGGTGTAAGCCATGTTGCACAGCGAATACACTAAGATTGAGTTGGTGAGCCTATCATGTGTAGACATGGCCTCGGAACACGGATGGTCGAAAGATCGAGCACGAGTCGTATAAATGATGTGACCGACGTTTAACGTCCACCCTAGAACCCACATTGATGGCCGTGACGATCAGGGGAGATGTGGGGAAAAGGGGTCGTGTTATCACTAGAACCCTTCAGGGGATAGGTGTTTCTTAGTGGAATTATTATTAACTCATTTAATTATAAACTTAGTCTAAATTCCCTTTTGCAATTACAAATGTAGAATATGGTTCTCCCCGATGCTACCTTTCCTGTTGACGATTGGTTAGATGGAGAGAAGCTCAGGCTAGACGGATCAAAATTCTCTATGTGGGTTGCACATCTTCACGTTCTCCTTAGCGAGAGTAACGTGGTCAACTATATACTCAATGAGATAGATTTGGATCAGCCCAGTGACCTAGAGACCCAGAGTAGTAGGAAGACCGCTATTACCGTCGTTAGATGGCCTCCTTCATTTCAGTTACAATGCATTTCGGAATGGTGGATGAGCTATGGCCAATCGTGGGTAATGTTGACACTTGTACAGTAATGCTACAGCTTAGGACACATTTCATGGAACAAGCACACATATGGGAGCATGAGCTGGTTGGAGATTTCCTCTCCATTAAGATGGAGGAGAAATCTTCGCTTGATGACCACTTGGAGCGCATGCATGATGCGTACATGAGGCCAACATACTTCCTGGACAGCTGGATGACGAGCTCATTTGCAAATGGCGTTGTGCTATAGTCGCTTCCACTAAGCTACCGAGCACATGTCAGGACTTGCATCATGAGAGGCGATGCGGAAACACAATATTTCCACAGGTTCATATCACATCTCAGGAATGTGAAGGTTGAACCCATTGCGGGAGAGGTCATCGATGACAAAGGTATATATTTGATATACAATTTTATAAATGTTATAATCTTGCAAACACATGTTGCAGTGTTAAGTATATTTGATACTTGTTCTGTTTTGCTGAAAATAGGTCCTTCTGCATGAGAGGTGCTTGCTGGAGAGGAGGTGACATTGCGTGTTGATGGCGAGCATGATGATGATGGCCAACGACACTCTCCCTCGACACTTATCACTTAGTTTATCGTTTTTGGATAGTTATTGTAATCAAAAGATTGTGAACTTCTTTAGTGTGTATCACACTTTGTGAGACGGTTATTCATATAAGTTTGTAACAAACAGTTGTTCCACTTTTATGAATGATCTCTATTCGTGTTCATATCTTGTTCGATTATGTGTGAACTATCCTGGTTTTGAAACTAATTGATAATGCATGAACATTTGTAAAATATTAAAATGCCTTTGAAAATACACAACTTAATGATATATTCATTAATGAATGAAACCATTATTTAAATTCAAAGTTATAATGACAATATGTGAAAGACAATTGTATTCTTGTCACATATGAATCATGCCTAAGTTCGGCAAAATAACTTAAACACCCTGTATTGCAAGAATACAAAGTGTTTGATGAATTGTTAAAAGAGAATACATATTTGATGTATTGTGTTTAAAAAAATGGTGATTATCATTATATGATTGTTTAAATTTTGTAAAGAAGTTTACCAAAGGAAACATGAGTATGAAACTATTTGATATGATCAAAGTATTTCATCAACAAAGGGTATTAAAGATAAAAGAGAATCTAATTACTATGATTTGATCAATAGTAATGAAATTCGACTTTATAAGAATGGCATAAAGAGAATTGTGGAATGCAATGCGTTTGAAACGTCAAAATGCAAAGCATCACAATATGATATTTGATATCAAGTGGGTGAATAGAAGGCGCCAAATAAATCGTTGTTGTGTAGATGTAGAGACCATTAGTTAGAAATAGTTAGCACTCAATTAGAACATATAGTGAACCATCTGGATTCATGAGATCGGCTCCATATCTAGTATGGATCATCATGGAAGTTTTGGGGTTATTCGATATAACCAAAACAACAACGAATAAGTCCTTGTAGAGTATTCATTGGAAAATATTGAATACAAAATCCATAGCTAGAATGAAAAGGAAAGCAAAACTTGTATTACTTGGATTTTGGTGCATTCTTGAGAAAGTTCACATTCAGTGATATTTCTCGATTATGGAGCAAATGGAAGATAGTGAAAAACATGATGAGGATTCAAAACCCTGCATTAGAGTGTTGAGAAGCACAAGGAAAGCATTCCTGAACGATTCTCTTCACAAAGGAAAGAATCAATGATAGTGATCATTGTATTTTCCCCACTAGTATTTTCACTACATAAAGTAGGATTCAAAATGCAACCCATATCTTGTATGGAGTCATTTGTGAATCATTTGTCATGATTACTGGAATATGACATACCTACGAACTACTAAGGAAATAATGGTAAGCTAAAGATATGAGAAATCCTAAAGCAATATTCACTTGAGATTAGAAAGCAATTCGTTGCTGAATCTTACAATAAAGGGGTTACTTGGATTTTCCCAAATGGCTACAAAGCCATAGTGGAAAAGGGGGTGAATGACAAAAGCACAATTTTTAAAGTATTGGACAAATTCAAATGAATTTGATTCAAGTGTGCTGAAAGTCTAGTGGATTTAAAACTGTTAAATTACTAGTATCTCATAGTAAATCTCCAAGTTTGATATTTGATCAAAGTATTTTGAAGTCATTCAAAATAGTGAGTGGATATGCAATTTGCATGAAATTGAGTGGGAGCTATGAAAGTCTTCCTAAAACAATATGTGAATGACTTATTTTTTAAGTGGGAGCAATATAAGTCTCAAATTAAAATATGTAGGACATAGTTTGAGTAAGAGTAGTGACTCATATCCAAATATGTTGGGAACATATTTTGAGTGGGAGCTTAAATGAGTGATTCTTAAGTGTGTACATGACACACTAAGAATAAAAGCGCAAGTACCGATAAATAATGATTTATAAGGAGTAGAAGTTGATAATAAGTATATTATGATATTATGTAGTATTCCTTAAAGGATTCTGAAAAGAGTTTCAGAATAGAAGTTAATTAAGGAACTGGTCCTTGATAGCTCAAATTAGGAATATAATTAAGTCTAACATCGATGGTTGAAAGAAAGAATAGGATGAGCATCATCCACTATGTTGAGACATATGTTCTATATTGGAAAACCATGATGACAACTTAACATAATATATGATCCAAGGAAGAACATTTGTAAAGTGATTAAGTTCAAATCACGGAACGTTGAACTAAGTTTGTCCGCAGTGTCTAATAGAGAACTATAGACATGTTTTCCAAATCCATAAAGGATGAAAGATCTTAAAGCATAAAGGGTTATGTTATAAGGGAATATGTTGGAAACTCCTATAATACCGACTAAAGTCAAGAAGGAAGCAAGGTGAACAAAACATCAAAAGATGCACAGGGTGGGCTCGTGTTTCGATGATTACATTTATAATAATAGTTAAGGGTACCATCTAAAGTGATGTATAATGTTATGGCGGGGTTATTTCTCTTTTAACATAGAATGATGTGTCCTAGGGCACCGTGCCCATGAGAAAGCCCTCGAGGTTGATCTAAAGTCACTGTAGACTCCTGGAATCCAGCCTCGTTCTGCTGTCATAGCGACAATGCAACCACAAAGATGTTATCATGTGATGATAAAGTATTAATGTCAATGAAGGTGACATTAGTAAGTTGCAAAAGATTTGGGACTGTAAAGTACAGGCCCAAGACTCAACCTCTTCCATGAGCAAGCATGTTCAGGGTACCGGGATATATGGTGCCAATAATTAAGAACAAATGCAACTCTTTATTTGTACTCTAGTGCAAGTGGGAGACTATTGTAAATATGCCCTAGAGACAAATAATAATAAGGATTATTATCATATTTCATAAAGTATATGATTAAGTTTTATATCACCCTATAACTGTGTTGAAAGGAAACATCAATACATGTGTGATATATAAACAACCAGGGGTTCCCGGTGAAACTCTAGTCACTGGTTCATTGGTCAATAGATGATCAAGGTTTCCTGATAATGTGGCATTTATGCCAGTTGGAAATGGAGTCAACTCATTCTGAGAATGAGATGATGAACCAATACCCAACCTAAACATCATGACCCGATCATGTCACGAAGTTCAAGTTACTATGATTAGAATAGACCTCGTAGACTATTCCTTAGACCGTGAGGCTATATCAATCACTATCTCTCGAGAATTCTTAGATAGCATGAAACGTCACTTGGTAATACAGTGACAATAAAAGTGTGTTCAGGTATTCTGAGGAACCGTAGAGGCAGTATATGTCAAGAGCAGGATTTGTCCATCCTGGTGACAGAAAGATAGTCGAGGGCCCACTCGGAGAAGTTATATCCAATAGCTGTGCAACATGTGATTTGATCACAGGGATATCACTTGTCGAAACGATTCAAGTAGCATTGTTCGGTAACGAGATTGAACATGACATGGTGATGTCATTGATCAGATCTTGGGCAATGCAAGTATCGAGAGACAAAAGGAATAAGACACGTCTGTCCCGGTTCAAACGACAAAAGATCTTCGTGGAATGCATAGGGGTCACATGGCCATCTGTAACATCTCAAAAATAATAAACAAGATTATCAAGTTCTAATCACCCAAGATTAGGGCAAACAAAAACTTTTATTCCTAAACCCATATGAATGCATGTGTGATTTCCATTAAGGCATGAATGCTTGCATTTTCCATGTTTGATTGCTATAAATGATAAGGATTAGTTTAAAGATGAATACCACATCATCTAGGTCATTTCTAAACAAAATCAAATAAAAATAAAATCAAATATGAAGCAGAAGATCAAATTGTCATTTTGGCCAACATTAACCATTAGCCCACTTTGGGCATCTCTAGTAAAAGATTTCCAATAGAAACAATTCTATCTCTTTTCACCCCTTACTAGACCAAGTGAAAATGAACACAAGCAATCTTTACAAACTTAAGAAACTAATTTTAAATATATTTGAGAGGTGATTCAAAATTGAACTAAGTGTATGTACCTAGATGGCACTTTTTCAAAAACCCCTCAAACCAACACCATTTGACAAATCCTAGAAACCAGAGACTACTAAGCATGTGACCAACACACCCACCAAAACTCATTCAAAAATTTGAATCTTTAATTCATGCGGCCATTTAGTCGAACACTTAGCAGGCAGAGTACAGATTACCAACTATCTACTCTTTGTGATCAACCATTTGCTCATCAATTATACTGCAATCAGCCCTAGTAACTCACCCACGATCACCCAAGTACCTAGCCGTGCAATGGAGGAGCTCTCCTTCGTCGTTGCACCAGTGCCATGTCGTACCCGAGCATGTACATGCTGGTCAACCATGGACACGACACCACACACTGCGCCGCCCTCGCCCATGATGCCTAGCTTATAGCCGTGACCTCAACGCACCTCTCTGTCCACCCCTTGACCAACAACGAGTAGTGGAGAAGCCAGCATCGCCGCGCCCATTTATTTCCCTAACATGCCGAGAGCACGCCAGAGCACCAAAGCCACCTCACGCAGCCACGCCGCGCCTCGCTCTCTCTGCGCATACCCGCACCTGCCTCGTCAGCAGCCACCTCCTAGACACGACCATTCACCGCCGCGCGCCCCGTGACTACCGTACTCGATGACGAACACCACCGTACCTGCACAGAGCACGCCTCGTGATCGTGAGAACCTTTAATGCTAGTAACTAAATCCCTTTGTCTCGCGATATATTACATGTACGAGATTCGATTATCGGTATATCCATACTTAGTTTGATCTCGTTACCGACATGTACTCTTTTCTTGTTACCATGATATAACATTCTAGTGATCTCATCACTTGCTTGCAAGCTAACCAATGTGATATCACCGAGAGGGCCCAGAGTATATCTATCCGTCATCAGGATGGACAAATCCCACTCTTGATCCATGAGCCTCTACCTAACACTTCCGTAGCACTGAACCCACCTTTATAATCACCCTTTCACAGTGTGACGTTTGATGTTATCAAGATACTCTTCCAGTGTTAGTGATTGACATGATCTCATGGTCTAAGGACTAGGATTACATCTTATGATGTTATAGCAATATAAACACAATGACTTTGATCGTAATGCTATACTTCGGATGAATGTTCATCACATCATTCCACTAATGTTGTGACCTCGTTATTAACAACATCCAATGTTCATGATCAAGAAACCTTGATTATCTTGTTAATCAATGAGCTGGTTTATAAGAGAGCCATAACTAGGAACTTTCCTTTTTTGTTTATTAACCACACATGTATTAACGTTTCCAAATTAATACAATTATAGCATGCAAAAAACATTTATCATAAACAAGTAATAAGATAATAACCAATTTATTATTGCCTCTCGGGCATATTCCCTACAGTCTTCCACTTGCACTAGATTCAATAATCTAGCTTGAAAAACTTTGCGTATTGAACACCTATGGCTTTCTGGTGTTGCATATACGCGATTGATAGTGGTTATCATAATCTACGGATCTGATAGTTTCAGGTCCGTGTGTATTTGCATGTCTTTGCGTCTCTATGCATCACTCATTCTCAAATGAGATGGCATTGTATAAATTTGGTCCTTTGGTGAGATCTTTAGTTCGTTCGGGTTAAAATATGTTGATATTATTGTCATACAATATATCTTCATAGTATTAGCCTACTTTGAACCACACCTAGTTTGATAACAACCTACTTAACACACACTACAAGTAAAGTTTCCTTCCGCAACGAATTGGCCCGACGGTCGTCGTAGAAGGCGCGTCTTCCGCGACGAAATTCTCGGCTCGGCAGTGGCCGATGGAAAACTTTTTTTCCGGTTTCGTGGCCCTCTACTACGACAGATCTGCTAAAAACATGGAGGAAGCTCGGCCAGCGTGTGGTAGAAGCATGATTTTCGTTTCCTCGCGCGATGTTGAATCGCCGAAGTCTTTTGAGGCGTATAGGTCCCGGATGTCAGTGTCTCTAGAGGACTATACTTTTCGGTCACGCTTCCCAGATTTGACCTCGATAACGTAGCTCGAGGCGTTCAGGCTGCTAGGTCCCACATGTCACCATCTCATTAGAAGGATCGTGTGTATGATGGAATTTTTTTCCTTCGCTCGCGCTACCCTATTCCAAAGTTGATAGCGCTACTCAATGCATCTACCATCTAATCAACCTCCTGGGACCCACATGTCATCCTCTCATTAGAAGAAACGTGTGTATGATGGAATTTTTTTTCTTCGCTGGAGCTACCCCGTTCCGAGTTGATAGCGCTGCTCGACGCATCTACCATTTAACCAACCTCCTGAGCCCCACATGTCATCCTCTCATTAGAAGAAACGTGTGTATGATGGATTTTTTCCTTCACTCGTGCTACCCTATTCCGAACTTGATAGCGATGTTCGATGCATCTACCGTTTAATCACGATGCTGGGCCCCACATGTCATCCTCTCATTAGAAGAAATGTGTGTATGATGGATTTTTTACCCTCTGTCGCTCCTTCGTGTTCCGAACTTGATAGTGTTGCTCGCTGCTTCAGCCGTTTATATAGGCTGGTGGGTCCGACATGTCAGCCTCACATTAGAAGAATCGTGGGTACGATGGAATTTTTTCGTCTCTAGCGCTACCCTGTTCCGAACTAGATAGCGTTGCTCGAGAATCTGCCGTTTGCTCACGCTGCTGGATCCCCCATTTCAACCTCTCATTAAAAGAAACGTGTACATGCTGAACTTTTTTCTCGCTCGTGCCTCCCTGTTTCGAACTGGCTATGTTGCTCGATGCAGCATCCGTATAAGGCCGCGCTGCTGGGTCCCACATATCAGCCTCTCTATAAATGAAACGTGCGTATGATGGACTATTTTTTGGCCATGTCCGCTGTTTTGACCTTGGCAACTTGCTAGGTCCCAGATGTCAACCACCTCTGTGCAGGAAACCTGTCTATGCTGGGTCCCAGCTGACAGCCTCTATTTGAAAGAAATGTATGTATGCTGGACTATTTTTCGGGTCCCAGATGTCAGCCTCAGAGTACAAAAAATGCTCATAAAGGCTGAATTAAAAAGATTTTGGGCTAAACTCGGGGCGGATGCCCTATTCGTCATGGCTTATATTCCATGGGCTCACTCCTAATGTAACACCCCAAAAATATTAAACAAGATTAGCAAGTTCTAATCACCCAAGTTTAGGGTTAACAAAAACTTTTGAGTGGTTTAAAGATGAATACTACATCATCTAGGTCATTTACAAACTAAATCAAAAGAAAAGAAAATCAAATATGAATCATATAAGCAAATGGTCATTTTGACCAAATTTATCCACTAGACCACTTTGAGTGTTTCTAGTAAAAGATTTCTAACAGAAACGTTCCCAATACTTTTCACCCCTTGCTAGACCAAGTAAAAGTGAACCCAAGCCCACTTTACAAACTAGCAGAAAATATTTTCAAATCTATTTAAAAGACATTGCAAAATTGAATCAAGTTCGTATGCATAGTTCACCCTTTTTCAAAAACCACTCAAATCATTTCCCCTTGACTTTTCCCAGCAACCATAGACACCCAAGCTTGTGATAAACACACTCACCAAATTTCATCAAAAAATTCAAACTTTGAATTCATGTGGCCATTTGGTCGAGCACCTGGCAGACACTAGTAAACCCTGCCTAACAATCACTGTTTGGAGCAGTAATTGATCGCCACTAGTGCCTCAATTCTCTCCCCTGGTCGCCCAGTGTCTAGCAGCGCGGTGGACAAGCCTCCCCCTTTGCTGTTCGCACCAGTGCCGCACCGCCCGAGCTCACCGTGCAGGTCGACCACGCCCCACTCGCCACAGACCGCGCCACCCTCTCCCACGATGTCCAAGAGATAGGCGACACTCCACCGCCACCCTCTGTCCACCCCTCGACTGAAGACAAGCCATGGACCAACCGTAATGGCCGTGCCCACTTCTCTCACTGCCATACCGAGAGCGCGCCAGAGCACCGCAGCCGACACGCGCCGTGCCTCGCCCTCTCCGCGCGTGCCCGCACTCACCGTGAACTTAGCTACCCCAGACACGCCCGTTCGCCGCCGCGCGAACCGTGACCACTATGCACCATCTCGAACGCCGCTGTTCCCGCACAGAGCACGGACCGGTCCCGACCATTCTCGACCACCCATTGCTACGCCATCACTCGCATGACGACCGCCCTGAAGAACCGCGTTGACCCCTACCCTCAGCCATGCCGATAGCCCTCTGTAACGCCGTCACCAGAGGAGCCCGACCATGCCACGCTGTCCCTCTCGCCGGTGTATAAATAGAGGCCACCCCATCCCCAATTCTCCACACCATCTCACTCCCCTCTCTCTCAGAAACCTCCCACACCTCTCCCCGGAGCAAGGCGAGCACCACATCGCCGGCATTTCACAAGAGCCCGCCACTGCAGAGGAGAAGATGAACTGGAGCTAGGAGCCGCCCCAGGAGCCACCATGACCGCGCCTCAAACTGCCGTCAACGACAACCTCATTCGCCCCCATCGCTGACCTTAGCTGGAACCGTGGTGAGCCCCCACGTACCCCCACCGTCGCGTTAGGGTTCAGTTCTCACCGACGCTGTGCGATGGAGACGACGAACCACAACCGTTAGATCCTATTCTAATCATAGCGCTGAGATTGAAACTTACCGTTTTGGCTTAGCTGAGTCGCTGACCAGTGGGACTCGCCTGTCAACAGCCCGCTGCGCGCACGCCGCGTAGCTGGGTCGGCCCAATTAGTTTCCCGCGCAGAGCCCGTTGATTCAAATAGACTTTTTCCATTTTAGTTAAAACTAGATTCTATCAGTAGATTCAAAAATCAATTCACAAAGATCTACTGAACCAAATTGCATGATTACAATTGTGTTGGAAAGTGATGACCCACAAGTTTAGGGGGTGTATCGCAGTATTTTCGAGGGAAGTGAAACCCAATTTATTGATTCGACACAAGGGGAGCCAAAGAATATTTATAAGCCTTAACAACTGAGTTGTCAATTCAGCTGCACTTGGAAACAATCTTGCTCACAGCAGTTTATCAATAGTAACAGTTTTGCAATAGGAATTGTAAAGTAGCAGCAGTAGTAAAGTAAAGACAGTAGTAACAATAGCAGTAAACAGTAGGATTCGAGTGCGGTAGGCATAGGGATGGATGGACGAGCGTTGTATGGACAAGACCATTCACATAGCAATCAGAACATAGGGAAATTGCAGATAAATAAGATAAAGCATCCAAGTAATAGATAATCCTAGGCATGTGTTCCATATATAGTCATGCATGCTTGCAATGAGAACTTGCACAACATCTTTTGTCCTGCCAGCTCGTTTGCAGCGGGGCCTCATGGGAACTACTGGCAATTAAGGTGCACCTTTTAATAGAGCACCGGAGCAAAGCATTAACACTCCGTGAACACATGTAATCCTCACATCAAAGCCATTCCCTCCGGTTATCCTGATTTCTGTCACTTCGGGGCCATTGGTTCCGGACAACAACGTGTGTATACAACTTGCTGGTAAGACCATAAACAATACTATCATAATGAATCAATAACATGTTCAGATCTGAAATCATGGCACTCGGGCCCTAGTGACAAGCATTAAGCATAACAAGTCGCAACAAAGTCATAAAGTACTAATAGAAGATACTAGGCACCATGCCCTAACAATCTGATGCCATTACATGAACGATCTCATACAATCCGTACCATCCCCATAGCCTACAGCGGGGGATTACTCACTCATAGATGGGGGAAACATGGATGGTCGATGGAGAAGTGATGGTGATGATCTCCTCCAATTCATCGTCCCGGCAGGATGCCAGAACGGAGTTTCTGGTGCTATTTCATGGAATCTGGTGGTGGCAGCGGAGCGGAACTCCTTCTAGAAAAACGTCGACCCCCCCTGAGTTTTTAGGTCAGAAGGCATCTTATAGGAGAAGAGGGAGACTGAGGGGGTGTCTGGGGAGGCCAAACCACCCCTGGCGCGGCCAGGCCCAGCCCGCGCGGCCGGGTGGTGTGGCTGGGCCCCAGCCCCACTCCGTCTCGTATTCTGGCTCCGGGAGTCTTCTGGTGAAATAGGATTTTTGGCATATTTTCCGGGATGTTTCCTGATAGTTGATTTTCTGCACAAAAACTAGACACCAAGGCAATTCTACTGAAAACAGCGCATGTCCGTGTTAGTTGCATCCAAATCACACAAGTTTAGAAGAGAAACAATAGCAAAAGTGTTCAGGAAAGTAGATACGTTTTGGACGTATCAGAAAGGTATTCAAATTTTCTACCCAAGCCCGTTGGATTCAAACCATTTGAAATTATAGATCACCTATAGTAAAAATAACAAGGCAGAGACTTTTCCAACTTCAAATATTTTTCAAAAATCAAACATAAATGCTTTTGAGTTGATTCCAACTCTCAAAAATCACATTTGACAAGATCTATCTGAATATGTAAAAATACTTAGGTTTACATGCAGTGATCTTGGACTAGTACCAAAAGAATGCTATATAGGCATTTCTAGTCACTTTAATTGTATTAAATAGTAATTTTAAACTTTATAAAATATGACCACCACTTTAAATCACATTCCCAAGTATTAGAATATGTGGTGATGACATGTGTCAACATGATCCCATATTTTAATTGGAGAATATTAAATCTTAAGTATTTTCAATGAGTAGAGATTACTTTTCTAAGATAAGAAAAATAAGACTAAGTCTTTATTTCATGTGATGATTGTGATGATGCTAGATCATCTAGTGTGAGCCTTTGTGTGCTACATAGAAGTAGTTAAGTATTTTTTGGTGATTGTGTACCTCGCATTCATTTATAGACGATAGTACCGACCTAGGCTACGAGGAGGAGGAGTACTACGAAGAAGAAGAGAACTTCAACCACTACACTATTCAAGGCAAGCCTAACACTACAAGTTAACTATACAAGCCATCCTTGCAACATAACCTATGCAAGATGCATTAGGCATGCTTTGGTTATGCAACCTTGATTATACCAATCCCAAGTTTTACTTGCAAGCTTTATTCTTTTACTTTTACCAAAGTTCTTTACCTTTAGTTAGTGATTTGTGAGTATTGGAAAATAGGATAGATGCCATAAAGAGCATAAAACTAGGCCTAGGTAGTTATACTTTCTATTAAAACGCATAAAACTAGATTTAGATAGTTAGACTTGATTAGCACCCTCATTAGTGACACCCTCATTGCTAGTTGCTAGTGCTAATCTACTACTGATCATTTAGATGGGAATACCTGGAGGAAATGATTATGAAAACCTTGGAATGATTGTTCATTCTATTGAAATGTTTTTGTCATGTGTTATGAACACAAAATGATTTGATGATGAAACTTCTTGAGGCATGGGCCTTGATTTCTATAAAAACTGATGGTTGGGTTTGGATGCGATACCATTCCAATTTTACCATACAACCACAATACCTGATTCGGGTAGGGCTTAATTGGAAGTTTATATGCCTTAGTATGGGTTCCCTCGCGGAAAGAGGTTGAGCTAAGGCTACCTCGTGAATGTCCACCTATGCAGTGCCCAGGATGGCAGATGGCCATGGCTGGGAGGCCAAGCTCATAGGGGAGGTGCCTATACTAGAGTGTGTAATTGAAAGGTTATGATTGATTATCCGCATACTAAGTATGATGATTCAGGGTTATCCTGATGGATGTATCGAATATTGTGGTGAAAGTGTACCACCTCTGCACAATGTCATACTATTCAAATAGCCGCGTCCGCGGTCATGGATAGTTGGAGTGGCCATACTGTTCCATTATCAGATGTTTTCAAAACGACTTGTAAATTGAACTATGACCTTGACTTGACCACAACAGGGTTGTGGACATGAAAACTAGGTTCCCACTTAGGTGATGTAGAAAATTAAATTAGGTTATTTACTTTTGAACTCCTTATGAAATAAACCTGGGTTTTTGCAAATAAACCTAGAGCTTAAGATTCCTACTAGAATTACCTTACTTGTTAGAGATAGTTTGCGAGTACTTAAAGAGTACTCATGGCTTTGTCCCTGGCTATTCCCGTTGCCATACTATGAGGAGGACTACTAGGAAGATGGATAGCAGGAGGTCTATGACAACTAGGATCATCTCCCTTTGTCAGCATTGCCTGTGACCCTGAAGATGGAGCCCCTACTATGTTTACTATCCGCAGCTTTGATTGTATTAAGACTAGATCATGAGATCTTTTATTTGTAAGACCTTTATTATGCTTTGTAATGGATGATGTACTATGGTACCAATTGTGTTATGTCTCGCAAAAATGGTAATCCTGGGATTGCGAGGTATGGCATAACATGCATCTAGGATTAAAAATCTGGGTGTTGATAAGTTGGTATCAGAGCCATCCTGACCATAGGAGACCCTAGTTAGAATGGACGTCTGAACAAAAAAAAACTTAGTTTCAAAACAAAAGAAGTGAGTATTTATGAAAACCTATTCCCACTCTTATCCTTGAGATTCTTTCAAAAAAAATCATGTTCCTCAAAAATTCTTGCAATCCTACATAAAATTTGACACACTTGATCACCCCACTAACTTGCTCACCCTAAATTCTTATAGATGGAGTTCAAGTATAGCAAGTTCTACCAACTGGGCAACGGAGGCCACCTGATCTTTGAGAGAGATCTAGATGCACTCGCAGAGCATCTTGAGCGCCCGCACCCGGAGTTCTTCGGGGCACAACTCAACGATCACGTGGGAGGAGAGCTACAGTGGCTGATAGTTGTAGATCTCAGAGGCAAGATGGAAGAACCCACCTCGGAGAAGATCCAATTCAGCTTGAGGGAGAACAACTGGCTAGAAGGACTAGCCAGGGATATGCAGGAAGCTCTTGCCCGTCTGTGTGGGAAAAACATCAACCAGATCAATGGCACTCGCTTTGCTCACTACGCAAGGCGTGATTCTATAGGACTGCACTTGGAGATGCCAGGACACCCGTTGCTGAAGCACCAGGTGGATAATATCGACTTCATGTTGTATGATAGACAGAAGGAGTTGGACAACGCCCGTGCCTATGCCAACCATAACCATGCCATTGCAGTCAGGAAGGACCAGACCCTCGCCATCCTCGCCAAGGAGCGCCATTCACTTCGTCATCAGCATGACAAGAAGGATCGCATCATTGATCGTCTTTGCAAGAAGGTGGCCACTCTTGAGAAGACCATCCATGAACAGGAGATCCAGCTTGAAGCGAATGAGGAGGAAGGTGAAGATATCTGTGGAGATCTCTACTCTTACCTTAGTGATGATGACGACTACCTGGAGGATGAGGACATGGAGTTCCACACTAATAATGATGATGCCGCCTTCATTGATGATGATTAGATGCACTTAAGCACTACCGTAGGAGTGAGATGTACCCGATCCCTTTGTATCGTTGTTTCCTAGAATGGTTTCTAAAACCATCTGTTTTCTATTTGTGTTGTGGTGTGTGTTTGTATTGGGTGCTATGAATGAATGAATGAATGAATGAGAGGAAGTTGTTAGTTTTGAAAAAACCTGAGTTATACTCCAAGTTTAAAATTTCTAAAACAAACCTATAAACCCTAGAAATTTCCCCTTGTCTCATTATCTATCTCAATCTTCAGATGACTCGCGGAAATCCCGGAGGAAGCAGTTCATCTCAGGACCCAATGATGTAGATTCTGCAAATGTTAGTTTCTGACCGTGAAGCTAGTAGAGCCGAACGTCCAACCAACTTAGCCACTCTTCAACAGATAGCTCAGATGGCCCACAATAATCAAGGCCCGGAAACCAGGATAACCATGGATCCAAGCTCAAGAACTTTCAAAACACCAATCCCCCTATATTTAATAAGTCTGAAGAGCCCTTTGATGCTGATGACTGGTTGCAAATCATGGAGAACAACTTAGAGGTCGCAGGAGTTGAGGCCAATGAAAAAGTACTGTTTGCCACCCATTATCTGGCAGGTGATGCAAGAGCCTGGTGGAATAGCACCCGTACCATGAACGGAGGTCAGATGATGACTTGTGAGGAGTTCAAAATCAAGTTCAGCCGGACCCATGTGCTCCCGGGTCTGATTAAGAGGATGAGGGATGAGTTTAGAGATTTGAAACAAGGAAGGATGACTACTGTTGAGTACCATGACAGATTTCTGTCACTAGCTAGATATGCCCCTGATGAGATTGACACAGAAGCAAAGAAGAAAGAGAGATTCCGGAACGGACTACATGATGAGATGCAAACCGTGCTAGTCAACATTCCCTTTGATGATCTTGAAGCTTTAGTGGACTCTGTTATCCAGATGGAAGGGATGATAAACCAAGCCAGTGACAATCACAAGCACATGATGATGCACCAGCCTGGATCCCACCATACCCAGAAGTATCGCCCCAACCCATCTGCAGGATATGCCCCAGGAAACAACATACCCCCTATGTCCCGTCCAAACTATGCCAATCGTGGCGGAGGAAACTTGAGGTCTGGAGGAAACCACCACAATAACCCTGGCAACTCTAATAACTTCAACCGTGCATCACCCAAGTCCAACAACAACAACACCAACAACAACAACAATACTGCCCCAAGGACTGGAAGCAATGTTGTGCCTATTGCAGGAAAAGACAAGTCCCTGATTACTTGCTTTGAATGCGGAGTCAAGGGTCACTACTCCAACAAGTGCCCCAAGAAACTTGCAGCAACCACCCATGTGAATGCACCCGTTCAGCAGCAACGCTGTGTCCAGCCTGGAAAGAGATTTTCCCCAGGGAACCCGGCGGCCGTCTGTTCTACATGAATGCTGAAGAAGCTCAAGAAGCGCCAGATGTCATGCTGGGTATGTTTTCTGTTAACTCAGTACTTGCAAGAGTGTTGTTTGATTCTAGAGCATCGCACTCATTTGTTACAGAAGAATTTGCATGCACTAGTAAGATTCAACCAACAAAATTGAAGCATGTTATGATAGTACAAATACCTAGGTCAACCACCAAAGCTGGAAAAATTTGCAAGGCTGTACCTATCAGAATCCATGGAATAGATTTTTATGCTAATCTAATAGTACTTGGAACCAAAGGTTTTGAAGTAGTACTAGGAATGGATTGGATGTCGAAACATAAAGGATTAATCGACTGTGCCAAGAAAGCCATAACCATGACCAGTAGCACTGGAGTATCAGTAGAGCATGTATCTGAGACGCTGCCCCATCAATTCAAATGCAACAAGAGTCTAGCCCAACCAACCCTAGACCAAGTCAGAGTAGTCTGTGAATACCCCGACGTGTTCCCAGATGAATTGCCCGATATGCCCCCAGATCGGGATATCAAGTTCATTATTGAACTAGTTCCTGGAACTAGGCCCATTGCTCAGAGACCTTAAAGTATCAACCCATCTGAATTAGTGGAGCTGAAGAAGCAACTTGATGCTATGCTGGAGAAAGGTCTGATTCAACCAAGTGCATCACCATGGAGATCGCCTGTTTTGTTTGTGGATAAGAAAGATGGAGGTAACGTTTGTGCACGGATTACCAGAAGCTGAATGATGTCACCATCAAGAACAAGTACCCACTGCCGAAGATAGAAGATCTGTTTGACCAGTTGACTGGTGCCAGAGTGTTTTCTAAGATTGATCTTAGAACTGGTTATCATCAACTCAAGATTCATGCAACGGATATCCCAAAGACCGCCTTCACCACCAGGTATGGATTGTATGAGTACACTGTCATGTCTTTTGGATTAACCAAAGCCCCCGCTTATTTCATGAATCTCATGAATTCTTTTTATGAACTTCCTGGATAAGTTTGTCGTTGTTTTTATCAACGATATTCTGATCTATTCCAAGTCAGAAGAAGACCATGAGCTACACCTGAGAACCATCCTTGAAACCCTTAGAGAACATCAGTTGTATGCCAAGTTTAGCAAATGTGAGTTCTAGTTGAAGGAAGTAGGATTCCTAGGACATATCATGTCGGCAGGAGGAATTGCTATCGCTCCCACCAAGATTAAGGATGTTGAAGAATGGAAAACCCCAACCACTCAAACCCAAGTTCGTGCATTTCCCGGATTAGCGGGATATTACCGCAAGTTTGTAGAAGGATTTTCAAGCATCGCAAGACCGCTGAACCAGCTGTTGAAGAAAGATCAGAAGTTTGAATGGACGGACAAATGTGAAGCAAGTTTTCAAGAGCTCAATAAGAGATTGATTTCAGCCCCAATTCTGATTATGCTGGATATCAAGAAGCCTTTTGATGTGTATTGTGATGCATCCAAGATTGGTCTCGGATGTGTGTTGATGCAAGAAGGCAAAGTCATATCATATCTGTCTAGACAACTAAAGCTACATGAGCAAAACTACTCTACCCATGACTTAGAACTAGCAGCCGTAGTTTTAGCTTTGAAGACCTAGCTTCATTACCTTATGGGTAACCGCTGTGAGATTTATTCAGATCACAAGAGTCTGAAGTATATCTTCACCCAGAAGGAGCTGAATATGAGGCAAAGGAGATGGATAGAGTTAATCAAGGATTATGACCTTGACATTCACTATCACCCCGGCAAAGCCAATGTGGTAGCAGATGCTCTTAGTAAACTGCCGTGTAGATTAAACATCATGATTAAAGAAGTGCAACCAAGTTTGCATGAAGAGTTGGAGTAGTTTAGAACGGAGCTAGTTAGTGAAGGATTTTTAGCTAGCATAGAACTTCAACCCACTTTGATCAATCAGATCAAGGAGGCACAAAAAGGAAATGCAAGTATCGATGGAATCAAGCGTCGTATCGGTACAGGGAAGGTACCCGGATTCACTAAAGATGATGAAGGAGTTTTGTGGTACAAAGGACGTATCTGTGTACGAGCAGATTCCGAGTTGACATAAGTCATCATGCATGAAGCTCATGATACTCTTTATTCTATCCATCCCGGAGAACGAAGATGTATCAGGATTTGAAGGAGCAATTTTGGTGGCACAAGATGAAGAGAGAAATCGGAAGCTACATAGCCAAGTGTGATATCTGTCAGAGAGTCAAAGTGGAACATCAGCGACCCGTAGGACTTTTGCAACCATTGCAGATTCTGGAATGGAAATGGGATTCTGTTGGAATGGATTTCATCACCAGTTTGCCTACCTCTAATAGGGGAAATGACTCTATTTGGGTCATAGTGGATAGACTGTCTAAGGCAGCCCATTTTATACCTATCAAGACCACCTACCAGAGTCCGAAGCTAGCAGAGCTGTACATTGCTAGAATCGTTAGTTTGCATGGAACCCCTAAGACCATAGTATTGGATCGAGGAACCCAGTTTACCTCAAGATTTTGGTAGAAAGTCTAAGAAGGATTACGAACCAAGCTGAACTTCAGCACAGCTTACCACCTGCAAACCGATGGACAAAGTAAAAGAGTCGACCAAATTTTAGAAGATATGTTGAGAGCTTGTGTGCTAGAATATGGATCAAAATGGGAAGATTATCTGCCTTTCGCAGAATTCTCATACAACAATAGTTATCAAGCTAGTTTGCAAATGGCCCCCTTTGAATTTCTATATGGAAGGAAGTGCGTACCCCCCCTGAATTGGTCGCAAGTAGGAGAGAGTCAGATTTTCGGACGCGACATCTTACGAGAAGCCGAACAGAAGGTTCACAAAGTCTATGAACACCTCAAGACCGCCCAATCCAGACAGAAGAGTTATGCTAACAAAAGATGTCAATACCTGACCTTTAATGTCGGAGATTTTGTGTATATCAAAGTATCACCCTTGAAAGGAATGCAACGTTTTCAACTAAAAGGGAAGTTAGCCCCCAGATATATTGGATCCTTCAAGATTTTGAATCGCCGAGGAGAAGTATCATATCAACTGGAACTGCGGGAGGAGATGTCAGCCATACATAATGTGTTCCATATCTCGTTACTTCGCAAATGCCTAGAAGTTCCGGAGAAGACCGAAGTTTTCAAGAATATCGATCACCAAGCCATAGATATCAACAAGGATCTAACCTATCGTGAAGTACCCATTCGTATTTTGGAAGAAGCCTTCAGAACCACCAGGACCCGGAGTATCAAGTTTCTCAAGATCCAGTGGAGCAACCATACTGAAGAACAAGCTACTTGGGAGCGAGAAGATTACATTAGGATTGAGTTTCCAAATCTCTTTAGTTCCTAGTTTTTCTTAAATCTCGGGACGAGATTTTTTTAAGGAGAGAAGGTTTGTAACACCCCAAAAATATTAAACAAATTTAGCCAGTTCTAATCACTCAAGTTTAGGGTTAACAAAAACTTTTCTTATTAAATCTCATATGAGTGTATGTGTGAATTGCATTAGTGTATGAATGAGTGCAATTGCCATGTTTGATTGCTACAAATGATAAGGAATGGTTTAAAGATGAATACTACATCATCTAGGTCATTTACAAATTAAATCAGAAGAAAAGAAAATCAAATATGAATCATATAAGCAAATGGTCATTTTGACCAAATTTATCCACTAGACCACTTTGAGTGTTTCTAGTAAAAGATTTCTAACAGAAACTTTCCCAATTATTTTCACTCCTTGCTAGACCAAGTAAAAGTGAACCCAAGCCCACTTTACAAACTAACAAAAAATATTTTCAAATCTATTTAAAAGACATTGCAAAATTGAACCAAGTTCATATGCATAGATCACCCTTTTTCAAAAACCACTCAAATCATTTCCCCTTGACTTTTCCCAGCAACCGTAGACACCCAAGCATGTGACAAACACACTCACCAATTTCATCCAAAAATTTCAAACTTTGAATTCATGCGGCCATTTGGTCGAGTACCTAGCAGACACCAGTTAACCCTGCCTAACAATTACTGTTTGGAGCAGTAATTGATCGCCACTAGTGCCTCAATTCTCTCCGCTGGTCGCCCCAGTGTCCAGCAGTGCAGTGGACAAGCCTCCCCCTTTGCCGTTCGCACCAGTGCAGCATCGCCCGAGCTCACCATGCAGGTCGACCATGCCCCACTCGCCACAGACCGCGCCACCCTCTCCCACGATGTCCAGGAGCCAGGCGACACTCCACCGCCACCCTTTGTCCACCCCTCGACCGAAGACAAGCCGTGGACCAGCCGTAATGGTTGTTCCCACTTCTCTGTCTGCCATGCCGAGAGCGCGCCAGAGCGCCATAGCCGACACATGCACACACGCCGTGCCTTGCCCTCTCCGCACGTGCCCGCACTCACCGTGACCCCAGCTACCCCCCAAACACGCCCATTCGCCGCCGCACGAACTGTGGCCACTGTGCGCCATCTCGAACGCCGCCGTTCCTGCATAGAGCACGGATCCCTCCCGACCATTCTCGACCGCCCCTTGTCGTGCCATCACTCACATGACGACCGTCCTGAAGCACCGCGTCGACCCCTACCCTCAGCCATGCTGATAGCCCTTTGTAACACCGTCGCCGGAGGAGCCCAACCATGCCACGCTGTCCCTCTCGCCGGTGTATAAATAGAGGCCACCGTAGCCCCAATTTTCCACACCATCTCACTCACCTCTCTCTCAGAAACCTCCCACACCTCTCCCCGGAGCAAGGCGAGCACCACATTGCCGGAATTTCACCGGAGCCTGCCGTTGCAAGGGAGAAGAGGAACCGGAGCTAGGAACCGCCCCAGAAGCCGCCGTGACCACGCCTCGAACCGCCGTCGATGACAACCTCATTCGCCCCCATCGCCGACATTAGCTGGAGCCCTGGTGAGCCCCCACGTACCCCCACCGTTGCGTTAGGGTTTAGTTCTCGCCGGCGCTGTGCGACGGAGACGACGAACCACAGTTGTTAGATCCTATTCTAATTGTAGCACTGAGATTGAAACTTACCGTTTTGGCTTAGCTGAGTCGCTGACCAGTGGGACCCGCCTGTCAGCAGCCCACTGCATGCACGCCACATAGCTGGGCCGGCCCAATTAGTTTCCCGCACAGATCCCATTGCTTCAAATAGACTTTTTCCATTTTAGTTAAAACTAGATTCTATCAGTAGATTCCAAAATCAATTCATAGAGATCTACTAAACCAAATTGCATGGTTCCAGTTGTGTTGGAAAGGTATTCAAATTATCTACCCAAGCCCGTTGGATTCAAACCATTTGCAATTATAGATCACCTATAGTAAAAAATAATAAGGCAGAGACTTTTCCAACTTCAAACATTTTTCAAAAATCAAACATAAATGCTTTTTAGTTGATTCCAACTCTCAAAAATCAAATTTGACAATATGTATCTGAATATGTAAAAATATTTAGGTTTACATACAGTGATTTGGACTAGTTCCAAAAGAATGCAATATAGGCATTTCTAGTCACTTTAATTGTATTAAATAGTAATTTTAAACTTTATAAAATATGACCACCACTTTAAATCACATTCCCAAGTATTAGAATATGTGGTGATGACATGTGTCAACATTATCCCATATTTTAATTGGAGAATATTAAATCTTAAGTATTTTCAATGAGTAGAAATTACTTTTCTAAGATAAGAAAAATAAGACTAGGTCTTTATTTCATGTGATGATTGTGATGATGCTAGATCATCTAGTGTGAGCCTTTGTGTGCTACATAGAAGTAGTTAAGTATTGTTTGGTGATTGTGTACCTCATATTCATTTATAGAGGATAGTATTGACCCGGGCTACGAGAAGGAGAAGTACTACGAAGAAGAAGAGAACTTCAACCACTGCACTATTCAAGGCAAGCCTAACACTACAAGTTAACTATGCAAGCCATCCTTGCAAGATAACCTATGCAAGATGCATTAGGCATGCTTTGGTTATGCAACCTTGATTATACCAATCTCAAGTTTTACTTGCAAGCTTTATTCTTTTACTTTTACCAAAGTTCTTTACCTTTAGTTAGTGATTTGTGAGTATTAGAAAAATACGATAGATGCCATAAAGAGAATAAAACTAGGCCCGGGTAGTTATACTTAGATGCCATTAAAAAGCATAAAACTAGATTTAGATAGTTACACTTGATTAGCACCCTCATTAGTGACACCCTTATTGCTAGTTGCTAGTGCTAAACTACTACTGATCATTTAGATGGGAATACTTGGAGGAAATGATTATGAAATCCTTGGAATGATGGTTCATTCTATTGAAATGTTTTTGACATGTGTTATGAACACAAAATGATTTGATGATGAAACTTCTTGAGGCATGAGCCTTGATTTTTATAAAAACTGATGGTTGGGTTCGGATGCGATACCATTCCAATTTTGCCGTACAACCACAATACCTGATTTGGGTAGGGCTTAACTGGAAGTTTATATTCCTTAGTATGGGTTCCCTTGCGGAAAGAGGTTGAGATGAGGCTACCTCGTCAAACTATTCGAATAGCCGCGTCCGCGGTCATGGACAGTTGGAGTGGCCATACTGTTCCGTTGTCAGATGTTTTCAAAAGGACTTGTGAATTTAACTATGACCTTGCCTTGACCACAACAGGGTTGTGGACATGAAAACTAGGTTCCCACTTAGGTGATGTAGAAAATTAAATTAGGTTCTTTACTTTTGAACTCCTTATGAAATAAACCTGCCTTTTTGCAAATAAACCTAGAGCTTAAGATTCCTACTAGAACTACCTTACTTGTTAGTGATAGTTTGCGAGTACTTAAAGAGTACTCATGGCTTTGTCCCTGGCTATTCCCATGGCCAGACTATGAGGAGGACTACCAGGAAGATGGACAGCCGGAGGTCTACGACAACTAGGATCATCTCCCATCGTCAGCATTGCCTGTGACCCTGAAGATGGAGCCCCTAGTACATTTACTTTCCGCTGCTTTGATTGTATTAAGGCTGGATCGTGGGATCTTTTATTTGTAAGTCCTTTATTATGGTTTGTAATGGATGATGTACTGTGGTACCAATTCTGTTATGTCTCGCAAAAATGGTAATCCTGGGATTGCGAGGTATGACATAACAAACATCTGGGATTAAAAATACGGGTGTTGACACCTAAGTTGAATGGGCTATGGTCGGTGGCCGCAAGACCACGAAAAGGCCAAATTAGAAGGTATTGGGCTATGCTTGGGGCTGATAGGCCAATTTCATGGGTTATGCTTGGGCTTGTTGGGTCCAACATGTCAGCTTCTCTATGAGTGCAACGTGTGTATGATGGACTTTTTTTTCGGCCGCGTCTGTTGTTTTCACCGTGGCAGCCATGTATGGTCTTACTACTGGGGCCCTTATGTCAGTCTCTCTGGCATGTTCAGGCTTGTGGGTCCCTGATGCAGCCTTGTATATTTTGTCTGGTGGGTCCTTGATGCGAGCCTCTTTGTACAAGTATTTAAACTATTGTTTCGAACCCACCCTCAAAACAAAATCCAGGAACGCTGCATGCAGGTGGGTCCGTGTTGTCAGCCTCTCCGTAATGCGATATTGCTAGAAGAAAAAAATGTAAATCCAAGATACGATTCGAACAAAAGACCTTCAAATCCAATAAACGTAAACTGAGTGTGTTGCCACTAAAACAAAGATATTTATGAAATAAATATCATTAAACTTTTATTAGTACTACAATTTATGTATTAGTCTTCTTAAAAATATTTTGGGTATCTATATTTATCTCTTTTAAAATATAAAAGGGCATCGTTTTTTTATTTTGAGGTGGGGGTAATGCCCAAAAGGCCGAATTAAGAAGAGTTTGGCTATTATACATAGGCTGCTCTATGTGGGTTATACTCTGTAGGGCAGGCTCCATGGGCTTCATTCTCAAATTTTAGTGGGATGTGCTCAGCAGTCCCCTGACCCCTAAAAGGCCGAATTAATATGTTCTCGGCTATGCACCATGGGCTCCTTTCTCAAATTTCACTGGACTGTGGTCAGCAGTCCCCTGACCCCGAAAAGACCGAATAAAAATGTTCTAGCTAAAGAGGGGGCAAATGAGCTACGGAGTACTAGATTTCTTCTCCTGGTTAATAAAAATTGCATTGTGATGTGCTCGGCCGGATTCGAAACAAAGACCTTAGAGAGGAAGGGGAAAAGCGATAATTCTTTTTGGCAGCTATTCATGTCAAAATTCAGAAGTACATAATAAGGTAGAAAAATTATCAACAGATTCGAAGTTCATATTCATGAGCACTTGACCAATTCAGTAGCATTTCAAAAGTGACCAATTCAGCAATACAGACAATGAAATACAAATAGCAGTATAGAGAGAACCATTTTTTGTTTCAGCTCTAAAAACCTTGTCGCACGATCAGTTTGTCGTTTTCACCAATAACACTCAACCATTGGAGCAAGCAAAACTGACGATCAAGTCTGCTTTGAGTACCTTCTTCTCACATCAATGCCTGTGTGACACCCATATGCAACCCAAAATGCCCAAGTCTCATCTACATTGTGACACGGCCATGTACAAGGGCGATGAGCAGTCTTCCGTTTCACATTCAGCAGCACATGATAGATTCAGAAGCAATTTAAAGTGACCGATTCAATGGTGACAAAAAATGACCAAAAGAATTGATAGGTTTAGCAATGCCGACGTTGAAATTCAATGGATGTACAATAATGTGGCAAAGCCAAGTTCTAAAAGGAAAGCGTGACCATGCATTTTCTCCACTCGATCTAAATAAGTCCAAGTACATAGGTATTACTACAAAATAGATTAGTAGTAGCTGAACTCCATACAAAATACTTAGTAGAACTGTAGAACTATAAGCTTACACTAAGATAGGAACCACTACATGTCCCATCATATGTACTCGAAGAAACGAGAATGCTTCAGCGTGTCAAAGTGCTGGCCGGCTGCGCCTTTGATTTCTTGCCTGGGACGCGTCTCTCGTTTCATTGTCGCCTGTCGGCCTCTAGGTCATCAGCATACATGTAAAATTCATATGACAAACCAGGAAGTTCGGGATCCTTAATTTTGACAATTCCAATTACGAAGGGAATCTGCCACCAACATAAACTAGCTAATTAGTACAACATTACATACACTCACAATAGGATCATCACAAGAGGATTAAGATGTGATATTTCATCGGTGAATCTTGTCCGATGACAGGTTCAGTAGTATGCCAGTAAAGACGCGGCTTGGACAGAAAAGACATGAGCACTTCCTGCTTGGCGTTGGCCGGCGACGGCCTAATCATTGTCTCGGGTGATCTCTTTACTACAACCTGATTGAAACAAGCGAACAAGACCAACGACCAAAACCTCACCTCGTACCACGTCGATTCGCACGCCGCCGACTTGACCAGCATGTGTACAAGAGCAAGTCCGTGCTATGCCCGTCAATTTGGGCGACGAACAACTTGCCCACCTTCCCGATGCCAATGACCTCAGCTCTGAGCGAGCCCGGTGCATGAACCGACACAGACGGGTCCCATTTTTAGGGGTTGTATCTGGGCACTGTCATCAAGTGGACAAATATGAGGTGCTCAATAAACACTTTCTTGACACTGGTGAACTCGCATCCTGGTTCCGTGCAGACACACCGGCGGTAGTTGCATGCGATCTTGTGGTCATAGATGTCCTTGTAGGAGACCAAAGTCCAGCAGATGTCGTTGGGGCATCCACTACCTTTTCTGCCAGCGACTTGGCAGTACAGCTCCTTGGAGCATGCGGCTAGCCAGACAACGCTGGTAGTGTCTAGACGCTTAGCTATTTCATTGAAGACGTCTTCCCCGACATTCGTCCAGACGATGTTCATCCGATTGTGCCTCGAATCGACAGCCATCACGTCCAAATGATTGGGGGCAAGGGCGGATCTATGTATGACTATTGGGCTTATTTGGAGGAGAGGGGTGGCGGACTGGAAGGATCGATGTAGCGGGTGAGATGGTGAGAAAAATGTGTGAAGTGCACGCTAGAGAAGATCCAAATGCGGCCTCTCGGAGTTGGGAATGGCTCTTGAGGAGGGTTTTTTGCCGTGCTCCTACGGCTGTCTTCTGCCGGGCGTACTGCATCAAGCACACCGACTAGAGTTATAGAGTAGGGAGTACTATAGGTACTCTAGACTGGTACGCTGCCATGGAGTGTTCTCTCATCACATCTCAGTTATTAGAACTGAGAGATGACTTATTTACTACTTCTATTTTATACTACTCCCTCTAGTTCGTATTCTAATGGCCTCAACTTTGTCTAGATTCACATCAGTTGGACAGAGTAGTTATAAGTTGAGTCACTTACGTTTTTCGGTACTTCATAGTACGTACCAAAATACTAAGATGCTGAACCTCATATTAAATTTCTAGAAAGGTACCCCTTTGCAAAGATTGGCAAGCCTGCTAAAATTGCTGAAACTTCTAGAAAGGCAAGAACCACAGCCTAAATTGCATCATGCTTGGTGAAATAACGACAGGTTCCCAGTTCATATTCAGCAGCATTTCAAAGTGACCGATTCAGCAATACAGACTCTGAAAGTCAATAGCAGAACATCGAGAATCAATTCTTGTTTCAGCACTAAAAACCTTGGCGCGGGATCAGTCGCTTTTCTCCCAACACACTCGATCATCGGAGCAAGCAAAACTGACCATCAAGCCTGCTTTTCTGTGCATACTTTCTACTCACATTAATAACTGTGTGACCCACATATGCAAACCAAAATGCCCCAAGCCTCATCTAGATTGTGACAAGGCCATGTTTCAAAAGAACAGTAAGACTATCTACTGCCCTTGATCTAAAAAAGTATCAATACGTCAGTATTAGTTTTACAAGATACTTTAGTACTGTAATAAAAATGACAGAACATTTGATAGATTCACTACCATTTGAAAGATTCAGTAGCACTGAATAAATCAGAAAAATATCAATAGATTCCAAACACATAATCAACGGCACTTGACAGATTCAACAGCATTTCAAAGCGACTGATTTAGCAGTACATATAATGACCAAAAGTATTGACAGATTTAACAATGCAGACACTGAAATCCAATAGATATAGCAAGGCCATAATTCAAAAGGACAGAGAGAACATATTCTGGCCATGTTCCAAAAGAAGAGCAAGACCATCTACTAGTCTTGATCTAAACAAGTACCAATACATCACTATTAGTTCTAAAAATAGTTTAGTAATAGCAACAACAGAATGTTTGACAAATTCAATGGCACTTGAAAGATTCAGCAGTACTGAATAAGACAAAAAATATCATCAGATTCCTAGTTCATAATAAGCGGCACTTGATAGATTTAGCACCATTTCAAAGTGACCAATTTAGCAGTACAGATAATGACCAAAGGAATTGACAGATTCAGCAATGCAGACATTGAAATGCAGACAAGTAGGATTTAACAAAGCTCACTTATCCCGCTTATCCCACTTAGTTTAGAAGTCTCCCACATATCCCACCTCTACATCTACGGTAATAATCTTGTCGATACGAAGCTTGTATTTCACCGTGAACTCCGATGGTCGATTTCGACGACGAGCGACAAAATCAGACCGACAAACCGACAAAGAGCAAGTGGCTTTAGAATTCGCATAGAATACCTTCTCACACAAGCCATTTGGATGTCACTACAAGAAAAGTTTCCTTCCGCAACAAATTGGCCCGACGGTCGTCGTAGAAGGCGCGTCTTCCACGACGATATTTTCGGCTCAACCGTGGCTGATGGAAAACTTTTTTTCCGGTTTCGCGGCCCTCTACTACGATGGAGCTGCTAAAAACATGGAGGAAGCTCGGCCAGCGCATGGCAGAAGCATGATTTTCGTTTCCTCGTGCAATGTTGACTTGCCGAAGTCTTTTGAGGCGTGTGGGTCCCGGACATCAGTGTATCTAGCAGACCATACTTTTCGGTCGCGCCTCCCGGATTTGAACTCGATAACATAGATCGAGGCGTCTGCCGTTTAGTCAGGCTGCTAGGTCCCACATGTCAGCCTCTCATTAGAAGGATCGTGTGTATGATGCAATTTTTTTCCTTCGCTCGTGCTACCCTGTTCCGAAGTTGATAGCGCTTCTCCATGCATCTACCGTCTAATCAACCTCCTGGGACCCACATGCCATCCTCTCATTATAAGAAATGTGTGTATGATGGAATTTTTCCATCACTGGCGCTACCCCGTTCCGAGTTGATAGCGCTGCTCGACCCATCTACCGTTTAACCAACCTCCTGACCGCACATGTCATCCTCTCATTAGAAGAAACGTGTGTATGATGGATTTTTTTCCTTCGCTCGTGCTACCTTGTTCCGAACTTGATAGCACCGTTCGATGAATCTACCGTTTAATCACGATGCTGGGCCCCACATGTCATCCTCTCATTAGAAGAAATGTGTGTATGATGTAATTTTTAATCTCTGCCGTGCCTTCGTGTTCTGAACTTTATAGCGTTGCTCGCTGCATCAGCCATTTATTCAGGATGGTGGGTCCCTTATGTTAGCCTCACATTAGAAGAATCGTGGGTATGATAGATTTTTTTCTTCTCTAGCGCTACCCTGTTCTGAACTAGATAGAGTTGCTCGACGAATCTGTCGTTTGCTCATGCATGCTGAACTTTTTCTCGCTCGCGCCTCCCTGTTTCGAAGTGGCAACGTTGCTCGATGCAGCATCTGTATAAGGTCATGCATCTGGGTCCCACATATCAGCCTCTCTATAAATGAAACATTGATTGCTCGATGCAACATCTGTATAAGGTCTCTGTTGGGTCCAACATGTCAGCATCTCTGCAAATGCAAAGTGTGTATGATGGAATCCGCTGTTTTGACCTTGGCAACGTTGCTGGGTCCCAAATGTCAGCCTTCTCTGTGTAAGAAACGTGTGTATGCTGGAAAAAATGTAAAAGAACGATAGAGATTATACTATATATTATATATTTATATTGAAACAACTAGGAATCAAACTCAAGACTTCAACAAATGGGAACCGCGTGTGCTTCCACTATGCCAGAACCATCTATGCCACTACTGGAAAAGGTTACATTTAGAAATGTTGAAATCACTTAAAATTAAAAGGCAGCGACCCTGACGACTTGCCATAAAAAAATGCTAAACGTTCTGTACAAATACAACATGGGTAGGAGAAGCTTGTCCTATACTTTATCGGAATGGCACGGAAATACTAAATTAAGATGATTTGGGCGATAAAAAAATAACTTGGGTCCAATCGTGTGAACCAATGGGCTTCTTATAATGGGATCCTTACCAAAACTTCTTCAGTGTGGTTCAAGCTTAAAAAACCAAGTAATAATGTGTTGAGGGTTGGCGGCCCACAGCCAACCTGAACCCGGAAGGATAAATTAGCGAGGTTTTGGGCCACAGTTGGGTAGATGTAGTACTATTTTTTAATAAACTCCTCACTAAAAATTCAATGTACTCAATATGTCGGGGGTCGGTAGTCCACCTGACCCGGCAGGCTAAATTTGCAAGGTTTTGGGCCAGTATTGGGTCGAATGTGCAATCTTTTCGCTAGGTCCTTAGTGAAAATTCAATGTAGTTCGTACCCCATCCTCCAAAAAAATACAGTTGGTACCCTAAAAAATATATACTCTGCTCACCACGAAAGGCTAATTAAGGGTTTTTCTTTTGAAACAAGAATATGGGAAGTTTTTTGTCCGAAGTGGGGTTGAAATATTTGTTTTCATAGGTTGAGTAGTAAAAATATATTGTACTGAAGGTCGATGGTCCACCTGACCTGGCTATACCTACGCCAAATCCGAAAGAATGGAGTTGGAAATGGAGAAAAGTGACCGATATTGCGCCTTATTATACATAGCGAGGAACTTGGACAGCGCAGTATTCGAACATGGAAAGTACTGGAGGGACTTTGACTGATTGACATAAAATCGTGTCATATCAAGTCTTACAGCGCACAATCATCTTTTCAGTAAAGGATGTATTTCGAGATGGTTTGGGTGGCTTTGAATCGGCCTAAGTACCCAATCGATTTGATGTACTCAAAACCTTGTAATCATGCCATATAAACTGTTGGGGATAGACACATGGTGGCCTTGACTTGCCCAGCCGCAGAAACCTCGGGTAAGCACCAACTTAAACTGATCACTCAAAGTTGTATGCTTCCGTATGATGAAATTAGTACATGCCGCAATTAGCGCCAACATGTGGCATTGTCATCATGCAAAAAGGCTCAGAATTCGAACATTTAGTTCATAGTTTTGAACACAATAATACAACCAGTTTGTACACTATCACAGACAGTACAATGTCAGCACATCAGAGCTTGACTTGTTCATGTCACATCAGAGCTTGAGTTGTTCATTTCACATACAGAAGAATGAGAAAGGATACATACTGTATTGAACAAGTAATTTCATGGTAGCGCCAAAAGTATGCCATGTATCAGAGACAATATGGAGTCTGCGTAAACAATTTTTATTTTTTTGGAAGGGTGTGCATTAACTCTCTTTTTTTAGAATATCGGCATAAACATTTGCTGCTATCATCCTAGGGCGTCTCAGTTAAGGCCTGTTTCATGGCCCTATAAGAAGCAGTGACCTACTTTTCTCTGTTCGCTAAGAGGAAAGAAGGAATATTCCTTTCAAAACACAAAGCTGCACAAGGTGCGATGGTTCAAAAAAATTGCACGAGTCGCATATATACAAGCCAGTAACAGTACTAAAAACTATAGTACAGAAATCACGCTACGAAATAAGCACGGCTACATGGATTATACCATGGAAAGCAATACTAAATAAAAAGCACGTCAGGGCTCATATAAACTGATTCAAGCTGTCCACTAAAACCAGTATACTAACAGTCAACTATTGAACCATGATGCAAAAAAAGATGACACAACGATACACCATAAAGATCCACAGCTCAGTCTAGGGATGGCACAACGAGCATACCGAACCTAAACTAGGCCTAAACCAAATTGCCGCCTGTCGCACACAGTTCCAACCATCTTGGGGAAGGTTGATAACTTCCACAGGCTCATCTTCAGTTGGCTGTAGGCTGCAGCGTTTAATCTGAGGGAATTGTATTCCGCGAAATCTCATGTATGTTGTGTACACACAGTTTTCCTCATGAATAGGAACAATGTGCCATCAGCAGCCTTATATCCGCGTTTCTTCATCATCTTGTCAATGATTGTATAATTGAGACCACGAAACAGAGAGTTGTCCCCCAGGCTGTTAACCTGCCTCCAAACGATGACTCTTGGAGGTCCAGCAGAGCTAGGATCCAGTTAAAAAATGTAGACACGATAGGCAAGATATAGGCGTAGGTTAGTCCTATTTTGAGCATGATGAATGATTTCACCCTCTTCGCCATGGGCAAACCCATGCCATACGCTGTAATTGTGACCATCAAGCGTTCACCATCAGCCGATCGAGTGAGGAACCACATGCCTGGCCGATCATTCAGAATAGGTGCTGGGATTACAAACAGAAGCTCCTTGTTTCCTGCAACATCCAAATTTGATACAAAAAGTGCATTACTGGCATACATATTCTAACACCAATATTCTTCATTGTTCATGCTAACAGTGTGAATAGCAAATCCTACAATAATATTACTGAATAATTAACAACATTAGGAATTGCATTTCTTACTTTGCTATTCTGAATATTTGGATTTCTTGCTTATCTTAGTTTCCTAGTTGTTGTAAGTTTCAAAAGAGGAAGCGCCACTTTTTTTTGATATAGAGGCATGCCCACTTGAATCCTATATGATTAGATGCCTGCAGTATTTTGGATCAAGTGGTGTTTGGTTGCACAGGAAAACCAAAGGAAATGTACAAAGAGGTTGGAGTGGATGGAAATTTTCCTCCAAACTAGAGTGCAAAGGAATCATTTGAAGGAATTCCTAAGGATCACACTCTTTCGAATCAAACAACATTTTATAGAAAAAAATCCTAAGGATCCAAATCCTACACAATTCCTCTGAATCCCAAGGCAAAATCCAAAAAGGAAAGATTGGTGTCCTACAAAAATCCTATGTGATTCCTACAATCCGAGGAGGGCCAGAAAGTACAAACAGATAAAGAAACCCGGCTTCACCGTGTTGCGCTCACAATTGAGATGCTGGTTAATAATACCTTTCATATTTTGACAATGAACAAACTTGGTAGTGCAGGGATGCCGTCATACACTATATTTTTGGAAGGCATATTACTGGTACTAATTCATTACTGGCAATGGTTCATTCATTTTTTTAGGACATAAAGCGTGTGCTCATTCAGTCATACGAATGGTAAAACATAAACAAGGTAGTTAAAGAACAACTTCACTGAATTACTCGCAATGTATCATCATGGAACTAGAATTACCTTCCGATGTGGGATCCCAGCACTAGGTGCAGCCTTGACTTGTGACCCTAAAAATGAGGCCACCGTGTTCAATGGCATCATAGTACTGTCATCTTCCAAGAACTGAATGCTCCAGACATCTCCAAACTTGGCTACCGCCTTCCAGGTAGGCGATTTCACCATCGAACAACACGAGGAGCTTATAGTCTGTGTAACCCCCAACTTCTGTGGGCACTCTGTAGATTACGATCTTCAATAGCTCAAGAGATCCATCCCACGACTTATTGAACTTTTCTCCATACCTGCGGATTAGCTAAAAATACTTTTGAATTGTGAATGAGTTCAGAAATGACTACATGTAACTAGGGGAACCCTGGCTGGCTAGTAGAATTAAAGGTTATATCGTGGATGTGAGGCAGCCGCAATGGCACAAGTATCCGTCAATGGAAGGTCGATTACTCGATAGGTGTAGATGTTTGCTAGGCACTAGGCCCCGCTCTAGTCCACTGTGGCGAGCCAGTCACCGTTCATGCCAACCCAGAATTTTTCGTGCATGAAGGGAAGGATAGCATTGCACCGAGGATGCTCGAAGGGCACCACGTCATACACCATGTCGTGTAGACGATGTACCCTCGTACCGTCATAGTGCTTGTCGCACCAATAAGAAGGCTGAGGCATCAGTAGGTAGGGTTCATTCCAATGGTGAACAATCCATTTCATACCTTCGTTGTTGGCGATACAATCGTACAGCAGCTTATAGCATGCGGCTAGCCTGACGGTGCTGGAAATGTCCAGACGCTGAACGATGAGGTCGACATCGTCCGCGCTGAGTTGATCCCACTTGCATCGCCTGCTGAGCTTCGAATCGGCCATCACAGCTGGATGGATTTAGGCGGATGCCAAGTGCGGCTGGGGTTTCCTGCAGGAGGAGGAGAGCGTTAGAAGAGAGAGCGTGGGGGAGATCGTGGGCGGAGTGGGGACTGGGGAAGAAGATGGAGAGGCAAAGAAAAAACAAGGGAGGAGATTTTACTTGCTTGCTCTGTCTAGTCAACAACAGCATCAAGGACATCGCTGCCTAGACTTTACTATATGTTAGACTAGCACGCCACACAACTAGTAATTTGACAATACTCCTACTTACTACGTATCAGAGGTGTAGTGTTGTCTAGTCACATCAGTTTGACCAGACGGTTTTGTTTTTATAGCTTTCATTTCAACATAGTGTACTATAGTACTTTCAACGGAAAATAGGAGGACGAACTACTACTAGTAGTAGTAGCCGCGACATGGACACTTGTAGTTTCATCTTGTTCCCCTACATGCAGAACTCGTAGCACATAACCGAAAATATATACACCGGATATAATGCACAGTACGGGTGTGTCCGTGGTATTTTTGGCATGTTGCATGTGTTCATATATGTTCTAGTACAAGGTACACGGAATTACATGTGTACAACATGCAACCGCGCAGCAAAATGAGAGACATGCAAGGACACCAGATTTCGCTCAAGTCAGACAATGTGCATGACTTTGTGTGGCTCTGATTCACTGTCATGTGGGCCTTGTTAAGGCCGGCTCCACCTGCCAGTGAGAATCTGCATGCACCATGCGCTTGGAGCCACTAGGTACGTCCATGATGGAAATTACAATTTGCAACTAGCTGCACCGGCAACAAGCTGTTGCATATGGCACTTCCAAGTTTTCAGAAAATGTGAAATAAATCATGAACATAGATCATATTTATATAGTTCATCTATAAATTTCCGTCCCAAAAATATTACTAGTACATGACCTAGCCACCACAAAATAAACAAATGAACACAAGATATTGTTGGCTTAGGTTTTTTCTTTTTCATTGACATGGGTCACATAAGATCTTATTGTGGGACCGAATATTGTAGATGCACAAGATACAACATAGCCAATGTTCTGGATTCTTTTCACATTTTTTGAGAACTCAAAAGTGCAACAAATAATAAAGGGGTGCAGGCGCAACGAGTTGCAGAATATTCAACCCGCACTGACTAAAACTATGGCTTGCATAAAGAAGGAGTTTGATCAAATTGCAGGCCTTGCACTATATTGCGGTGAAATGAGGTTTAGAGGACAACAAGTTAACGGACGAGGCCATACGATACAAATAAGGCGAAGGAAATAATTCAAGATACGCAAATCCCTATTCCATATGATCTCCCTTGAACTGTTAATTATGCCGGTTCCAATCCTTCGTGTTGGCCAAGCTTGGGATGAACCACAACGGAGTCTTCCGCCAATTCCAGCCAATGTTTTTTTTGAGGGAAATTCCAGCCAATGTTGGTTGAGAAACCAACAGCAGCGTCTCAAGCATTCATATAGATGCAGCATATTTCAGGACAAATATTAAATCCATCGAGACTAACTACATGCGGCGAGGTGTATATACAGTTGCTCCTCGTTAGATCTCCAGGGCCAAGTCCTGCCGCGCCAACTAGAATGGTAATTGGATAGTTCAATCCAAGGAAGATAGAAAATGCTCCAAGGTCTAAAACCCTCCGCCATTGCATCGGTGGAAGTAACCTACTAGTGTCAATCAAGAACACATGGCAGCAAAACCCAGTAGAATAGGTGTGGATATTGTGGCAGTGATGATAACTAACACATTCAGCCACAGGATAACTAGTGTCATACCGCCTAGCACTAATGCCCGTAGTATTTATCAGAATAAGGCTACCACCATTAGGAGATCTTGCTAACCACCACAGACCAGAACTGTACTCACGATTACTGTCTAATTCAAGTGCCTCGGAAGACGCACATGACCTTTCAAGGAAAGCACATTAAGAGGTCAGCTGAGCAAAATTTGAATGGTGAAGCTTGAAAATTTAAGGATGGAAATTTTACCCCATGCCCGAGGATCCCATGCATAAACATTGCCAATCTGAGTTACAACATAGACAACTCCATTATGGATAATTGCATCACAGTAGCTGAACATGCTGAACTGGTTCTCAAGAACCATCCACATACCATGAGAACCATCAAGGAAGGCAATTACCGTGTCGAAGATGGCCAGGACAGAGAAATCCTTATAGTTCCTAGCAGTTGTGGGAACTTGGCAAATGGCTATATTCAGTAGATTAGTAGGCTGACCAGCCATGATAAACTTAAGTACCTTGGGTGTGGCCTCAAAATCGAAGATCGTTGGTAGAGGAATCTGGCAATGAGTGAAAACATCCACAAGCTCCCAGTTCCAGGTGAGGCCAACAATGGTGATCCAATCTCCATGGGCGCCTGCCCACTTCTTACCCTCACAATCTGGCATCACAACATCAGAGGAGGACCTGTCCAGCGACGTCTGCTTGCACAAGGTCCACCTGAACTTCTTCTGTGGCTTCTGCTTGCCCATGCCGTAATAGTAGATGCCCCTGTAGAACTGCTTCATGCGATTGTCGCGATAGAAGACAATGCACTCACGCGGTACCTCAATTGAGTGAGAGTGAAGAACACAGGGGAGACCAAACGGATGAGATTTCGACAGGGATGCACTATGTGTTGCTGAGTAAAGATAACATTTGCAGTAGGCAGCGAGGCTCGCGATGGTGATGACGTCGCATCTAGCAGAGATTTCTTCAAGGGGGCCATCGGAAAACACCCTAGAAGTGTCACTGTCATCGATCAATTGGGCCATCCCGAGGAAGGGTTCGAGCAGGTGGGGGGCGATGATGTTTGGTTTTGATTGGGGGTTTTGGAGGAGAGAGCGAGCGGCAGCTGGTAGAGCGATACGGAAAACAGTCTATCAAACTAGGCGCTGGAGCTGATCCTAAAGTGGCATGGTGGCGTTGGCACGTGCCTGTATTGGTGTGCGAGTGGTAATGGTTGTCCCCAGGACGCTGGAGGTGAAGTGAGGCTGGAGATCGAGGCAAAGAGAAATAGTGAATGAAATCAAACCAAGTGTGCCTTCTTTCTCTCTACTAAATCTACAATGCCTATCGAACTAGGCTACAAAGATGCTCCGAAAGCGTCATGCCGGCGTTGGCGTGTGCTAAAGGTGGGCGAGTGGGGATCAGCGAGAAATGGAGAGGACGAGGACGAAGAGCAAAGGAAAATAGAATACATCGGTTGAAATCATACCACCTACCGAGCGTGGTTTTTCTCTCTTCTCTATGTTTCCTGGTGCCTATCGAGTAAATAGGTCAGGCCTAGCCTAGCACGGGATGGAGCTGTACTATCCTCTCAAATAAATGGTCATGGCAGAGAGACGGTTTGGAGTATACTCGGAGCTCCTCTTGCCGAACGTAATAATACTTTGAGCTTCTACATTCATCATCTTGTGCAGTCACATTTGGAACAAGTACTACTGTACTACTACTACTGTAACTAATAAACACATAAAGGTTCCACGGGTAATTACGGAACAAAAACTGGAATACTACAGTACTACTATCAAACTCTTGTGTAGTACTACAACAACTAAATGCTCACAAAATAGGCTACCAGTACGGCAGTACCATCTGTACACCCACACGCTACCACCTCAAATAAGCTTGCCTGCCACACCGCCAATTTCCTCTCCCCTGTCGGCCTCTACGCCCCTGTTACCAGACCCAAAAAATCAACCATCCACCAAAAGAAAATCCATTGTCTAATACTTTCCGTCCATTATGAACGGGCGGTCGCAATTGCTCAAGCGCCACGCGGGAGTAGTAGTCGTCTGAGCTACTAGTTGTAGCTCCACGAAAGCACGCGCCTGGAAGCGTCAGAAGAATTTATTCTCTGTCAGTGACGGAAGAAGATCGACGATATACAGTACCAAATCAACAAGTCAGTGGCTTTATCCGTCTGACCAGTGAGAGCCGACACGAGTGGTGAACAACTTGAAGCGCAGCGGAACATGTGCCTTTAATGCATATAGTATGTACACCTCCATTCTGATTTAGGATGATCACATAGTGCTAAATAACTTAGACTAGTAACTTTCACATGTACCTTCATAGTGGGTAATAACATGTGTGTAGTGTCACACAAAGGCCTAATTAATTAGGTTGTAGAATCAGTATACTACTAGTCTTGGTATGTGTGATGTTATGGTAACTAGCTAAGTTATTACGTCACTTTCTTTTTTCATTAATTAACTCTGAAAAGACATTTAATTCGAGACAAGTATCTATGTATACTTGTAGCTCAAGTTTGTCAAGATGAAAAATCTTAGGAAGAAGTTAAACCTCTTGTCAAAACTCTCTGTGGTTTTTGATATGGAGTATATTAATTGACTGTCCGATGGGTGCCTCCAAAAGCTTTTTCTTAAAACTTTCAAAGCAACCTACAATTTACTTGTAGTTCAAATTTAACCTAATTTTGATGAATCTACATAGAGTCATTCAAGTGGCGGAGTTAGCTAGGAAGTTTCAAAAGTCATAAAACATAGGAATCGTTACTACAACATGTTGGTCCACTATATACACTAGTTAGTTGCACCTGCCTTGCACGTGAGACTCAGATAGTACACGTATGACATATCATCACTATATACAATTATAATTGGTAAAGCACAAAAAAATATAAATTCGATCATCATCTGTAAAGTATGGGTGTATATTTGGTCCTTGTACTTTGTATCATCATGTAGAATTCAAAGATTATTAGCTATCTAACACATGGATTTTTTGATTACACGGTCTAGAGAAACAAGGGAGATGATTCTAGTATGATGGAGAAGTGTTTTTTGAGGTTTGTGCATAGCATTCATTATACCGAAGACTATCAATAGAATCTTCTAGATGCTAAAATGGAAAAGAAGATCCAACGGCTAGAAAAGCTAGGATTCGCAAGTCTTGATCCAACAGTCAACATTTAAAGTTATTCGTACACTATATAGTGGTTTGTAATGAAGACTATCAATAGAGAATCTTCAAGATACTAGAATGGAAAAGAAGATCCAACGACTAGAAATGTTTGGATTCGTGAGTCTTGATCCAACGGTCAATATTCAAAGTTGTTTGTACACTATATAGTGGTAAGATCATGTAGAAGTCAACGATTATTAGCTACTAGTAAGTTGCACATGAGACTCGGATAGTATATGTATGACATATCATCACTATATAAAATTATAATTTGTAAAGCACAAAAAATTATAAATTTGATCAATATTTATAAAGTATGGGTGTATATTTGGTCCTTGTACTTTGTATCATCATGTGTAGAAGTCAAAGAATATTAGCTACCTAACACATGAAATTTTTGATAACATGGTGTAGAGAAACAAGGGAGAAGATTCTACTATCATGGAGAAGTGTGTTTTGAGGTTTGTGCATAGAATTTATTATGCCGAAGACTATCTTCTAGATGCTAGAATGGAAAAGAAGATCCAACAGCTAGAAATGCTAGGATTCGCGAGTCTTGATCCAACGGTCAACATTCAAAGTTATTCGTACACTATATAGTGGTTTGCAATGAAGACTATCAATAGAATCTTCAAGATGCTAGAATGGAAAAGAAGATCCAACGACTAGAAATGTTGGGATTCATGGCTCTTCATCCAACGGTAAATATATTCAGTAAGTTGTTTGTACACTATATAGTGGTAAAGTTAACGATTATTAGCTACTAGTAAGTTGCACAGAAGACTCAGACAGTAGACGTATGACATATCATCACTAGATAAAATTATAATTGGTAAAGCACAAAAAATTATAAATTTGATCAACATCTATAAAATATGGGTGTATATTTGATCCTTGTACTTTGTATCATCATGTAGAAGTCAAAGATTATTAGCTATCTAACACATGAAAGTTTTGATAACATGGTCTAGAGAAACAAGGGAGAAGATTCTACTATGGTGGAGAAGTGTCTTTTGAGGTTTGCGCATAGCATTCATTATGCCGAAGATTATCAATAGAATCTTCTAGATGCTAGAATGGAAAAGAAGATCCAACGGCTAGAAATGCTGGGATCCGTGAGTCTTGATACAACGGTCAACATTCAAAGTTATCCGTACACTATATAGTGGTTTGTAATGAAGACTATCAATAGAATCTTCAAGATGCTAGAATGGAAAAGAAGATCCAACGACTGGAAATGTTGGGATTCACGAGTCTTGATCCAACGGTCAATATTCAAAGTTGTTTGTACACTTTGTAGTGGTAAGATCATGTAGAAGTCAACGATTATTAGCTACTAGTAAGTTGCACGTGTGACTCGGATAGTTGACGTATGCCATATCATCACTATATACAAATGTAATTGGTAAAGCACAAAAAAATATATATTTGAGAAACATTTATAAAGTATGGGTGTATATTTGGTCCTTTTACTTTGTATAATCATGTAGAAGTCTAAGATTATTAGCTACCTAACGCATGAAATTTTTGATCACATGCATGGTCTAGAGAAACAAGGGAGAATCTTCTAGTATGATGGAGAAGTGTGGTTTGAGGTTTGTGCATAGTATTAATTATGCCGAAGACTATCAATAGAATCTTCTAGATGCTAGAATGAAAAAGAAGATCCAACAGCTAGAAATGCAGAGATTAGTGAGTCTTGATCCAATGGACAACATTTTAAGTTATTCGTACACTATATAATGGTAAGATAAGATAAGATAATATAATATAAGATACTAGTAAGTTGCACGTGCCCTGCACGTGAGGGTCAAATAATAGACGTCTGGCAGATCATCACTATATAAAATTATAATAGGTAGAGTGGAAAAATATAAATTTGATCAATATCTATAAAATATGGATGTATATTTGGTTCTTAAACTTTGTATCATCATGTGTAGAAGTCAAAGATTATTAGCTACCTAACACTTGAAATTTTTGGTAACATGGTCTAGAGAAACGAGAGAGAAGATTCTAGTATGATGGAGACGTGTGTTTTGAGAGGTTTATGCATAGTGCATTCATTATGTTCAAGACTATCAATAGAATCTTCTAGATGCTAGAATGGAAGAGAAGATCCAATGGCTGGAAATGTTCGGATTCACGAGTCTCGATCCAACGGTCAATATTTAAATTTATTCGTACACTATTTAGTTGTAAGATAAGATGTCTAAAAACATGGCTTGTGGCATTCAAATCCATACTCTACAGACTGTCTTTACAGAAAGGAACAATCTCGTCGTCACTCAAAAGATTAAGAATGATATTTCCTGATATTTTGAAACTTACATCGACGACATTGTTTACTACAAGAAGATGCACCCGTCTACCTCCGAAAAAACAATTAACTCAAGAGCAATCTATCACATTTACTTGTAGCTCAAGTTTGATATAATTTCGTTAAATTGTTAAGATGCAAAATCTTAGCAAGAAGTTGAACTTGTTGTAAAAACTATCGGTGGTGGTTTGTGATATACTAAATCAGCCCCCAATGGTTACCTCCAAAAATGTAAAACTTTCAATGCAACCTACAATTTACTTGTAGTTCAAAATTAACCTAATTTCAATAAATCGACATAAAATCTTTCAAGGGGGCAAAGTTAGCTATAGGAATAAGTTTGAAAACTCATAAAACACGGGAATCATAAGTACAACATGAGGGTCCACTATATATGTCTGAAAGCTTGGCTTGTGGTGTTTAGGTCCATATCTTTTGGAATTTGTTTATGAAAACGAACAATAATCTCATCATCACTCGGAAAATTCAGAATGTTCTTCCCTGATAGTTGGAAACTTACACCAGCGGTACTAATTACTAGAAGAAGATGCATCCATCTACCTCCAAAGAGACATTTAATTAAAGAAAAATCTGTCGCGCTTACTTGTAGCTCAAGTTTGAGCTAATTTTTCATTAAATTGTCAAGATGAAAAATCTTAATTAGAAAGGAGTTAAAAATCTATTGCGAAAACTCTCGGTTGTTTTCTGATATATTAACTGAGCCCCCAATGGGTACACCTCCAAAAGTTTTTTGTAATTCTTTAGAAGCAACCTACAATAATTTAGTTGTTGTAGTTCAAGTTTGACCAAATTTTGATAAATATAGGCATGAAGTCATTCAAGTGGGCCAATGTTAATTAGCTACATAGGGAGTTTGAAAACTCATAAAACATGGGAATCGTAAGTAAAACACGTTGGTCCACTTAATATGTCTAAAAGCTTGGCTTATGGCATTGAGATCCATATTCCTCAGACTTTCTTTACATAAAAGAACCATCTCGTCATCACTAGGAAAACTGAGGATTTTCTTTCCTCATAGTTAGAAACTCACACCGGCGACATTGTTTACTAGAAGAAGATGCACCCATCTACCTATGAAAATACATTTAATTCAAGAGCAATCTATCGCGCTTACTTGTAGCTCAAGTTTGATCTAATTTCGTTAAATCGACAAGAAGTCACTGAAGTGTGCAAAGTTTGCTAGGAAGCTTGAAAAGTCCTAGTACTAAAAACTTGGGCATTACGTATAAGAAACCGTTGGTCCAGTTTGTGTGATAATTGGGGTGGTTGCATTTTCTTTTAACTATGGTAGGTCTCGTAGGAGAGAGTTGCTTGAGAGTTAACACGATCGATGGAAGTACAACTTACATCAAGGACCTCATAAAAAATAAAAATTACATCGAAGTCCATCCATTTAACACAATGACCCTAAAACTGAATAATGAAGTGTGTGTGTTTTGTGGTTTGCGCATACTAGTGTTCATCGTGCTAAAGACTATCAATAGAATCTTTCTTGATGCTAAGGGAAAATAGAAGATCTAACGGTTAGCAATGTTTGGATTTGCCAGTATTGATCCAACGGTCAATGTTCGAAGTTAATTCGTACACTATACAATGGTGGTATGGTATTGTAAGAGATAAGACAAGATAAAGATAAGATAAGAAGTATCGCAAATGGCCGATCTAATGGTTGGTCTCGTAGGAGCGAGGTGCTTGAGAGTTAAGACGGTCAGTGGAAGTACAAGTTACATCAAGGACCTCATAAAAAAAGAAAATTGCATCCAAGTCCATGCATGCATTTAGCACAAGGACCCTGAAACTGAGCAATGAAGTGTGTGTTTTGAGGTTTGCGCATACTAGCGTCCATTGTGCTAAAGACTATCAGTAGAATCTTTCTAGATGCTAATTATGCAAAAGAAGATCCAATGGTTAGCAAAGTTTGGATTTGCCAGTCTTGATCCAACGGTCAATGTTCAAAGTTTGGATTTTCCAGTCTTGATCCAATAGTCAATGTTCAAAACAGGTTCAAAATTGCCTTCCCTCCCGATGTTTGGCCGATCTTTTGGATAACCGTCCCTCCCGATGTTTGCGAAGCAAGTGAAAATTTCGAAAACCGGAAAAGTTTGAATTTTTTTGCCGCCAAGGACCAAAGTGGTTTCCTTCCTATGTACTCCTCGTCCCTACTCCACACCAACACGCGGCTGCCGAACATGCCAGAGACACAAAGCCGCCGTACCAAGGCACACGTGCGTTGTGCCACACTGTGGACGAGGGGAGAGAGATCAGCCGGACCGGTGCGTGCGGGGAAAGGGGAGGAGAGATGGACCATAGGAAAGGAGAGAGAAAACACCCAATTTTTTTCCATGCATAGGTACTGAAATTTACTACTAGTAGAGTGTACATTGTAAGACCGCAGGAGTACCTCGTGTCAGAAACCCATCATAACTTTGCTCTGACATGGAACCGGCTTCAACTTCTCTTTGCTACTACCCTCTTCCCCTGCCAACGTTTTATTCTCTCAGCATGTATAGCGCGTGGATAGAGGTGACCATATGTCTAAGCAAATAAATATACTACTCCTGCATTGTGTAAAAAAGCACACCTTAATAAGGCTCAGATAGTAAATCGTATGACATATCATCACTGTCAACACCTGGATTTTTAATCCCAAATGCCTGTTATGCCATACATCGCAATCCCAGGATTACCATTTTTGTGAGACATAATTGATTGGATATCATAGAACCTCATTCATTACAAACCATAATAATGTCTTACAAATAAAGGATCTCATGATCCAGCCTTAATACAAACAAGCAGCGGAATAATAAGCGTAGTAGTGGGCTCCATCTTTAGGGTCACAGGCAATGCTGACGATGGGAGATGATCCTAGTTGTCGTAGATGTCCTTCTATCCATCATCCTGATAGTCCTCATAGTCTGTCCACGGGAATAGCCAGGGACAAAGCCATGTGTACTCTTTAAGTACTCGCAAACTATCACTAACAAGTAAGGTAGTTCTAGTAGGAAATCCTAAGCTCTAAGTTTATTTGCAAAAATCTAGATTTATCTAAACTGAGTTTAGAAGTAAAGAAAACTAAGTAAATGTTATAAATCACTTTAAGTGGGAACCTAGTTTTCATATTCACAACTCTGTTGTGGTCAAGTCAAAATCATAGTTCACTTCACTAGTCATTTTGAAAACATCTGACGACGGAACAGTATGGCCACTCCAACTGTCCATGACCGCATACGCGGCTATTCGAATAGTTTGACACTCTGCAGAGGTGGTACACTTTCACCACAAAATTCAATACATCCGTCAGGGATAACCCTGAATCATCATACTTAGTATGCGGATAATCAATCATAACCTTTCCTTTGCACACTCTAGTATAGGCACCTCCCCTATGAGCTTGGCCTCCCAGCCATGGCCATCTGCCATACTAGGGACTGCATAGGTGGACAATTCACACTCACGAGGTAGCCTTATCTCAAACCTTTTCCATGAGGGAACCCATACTAATGCATATAAACTTCCGGCTAAGCCTTACCCAATTTAGGTATTGTGGTTGTACGGTAAAATTGGAATGGTATTGCATTCGAACCCAACCATCACTTTTTATAAAAGCCTAAGGCTAATGCCTCAACATTTTCATCATCAAATCCATTTGTGTTTCTCAACACATGTCAAAACATTTCAATAGAATGACTCATCATTCCAAGGTTTTCACAATCATTTTCACCAAGTATTCCCATCTAATGTGATCAAGTTTTATGCTTAGCCCTAGCCACTAAGTTAAGAGTGTTCAATAATGAGGGTGCTAATCTTCAATCTCATGCCATAGAATGACATCTAGTATAGACATAGTTCTATACTCTTTATGCTACCTATATTATCTTTCCAAATCCTCACAAAGAATTAACTAAAAGTAAAGAACTTTGGTAAAGTAAAAGAGTAAAGCTTGCAAGTACAACTTGGGATGCGTATAAATCAAAGGTATATAACCAAAGCATGCCTAATGCATATTGCTTAGGTTAAAGCTTGCATGGTTAACTTCTATAATTCTAGCTTGCATAGATCTAGCTTGCCTTGATTGGTGTAGTGATTGAAGTTTTCCTCCTCTTCTTCGGGGTAGAAGTCCTCCTCCTCGTAGATTGGGTCAGTACTACCATCTATAAATAAATACGGGATACACAATCACTAAACAATACTTAACAAATTCTATTTAGCACACTAAGGCTCACACTTGATGATCTAGCATCATCACAATCATCACATGAATTAAAGAACTAGTTTTATTTAGTTCATTTGAGAAAAGTAATTTCAACTCATTGAAATTAATTAAGATTTAATATTCTCCAATTAAAATATGGGATCATGTTGACACATGCCATCACCACATATTCTAATACGTGGGAATGTGATTTAAAGGGTTGGTCACATTTTATAAAGTGTAAGATTATTATTTAATAGATTTAAAGTGACTAGAAATACCCTAATAGCATTCTTTTGGTACTAGTCAAATGTCACTGAAGCAAACCTAAATATTTTTACATATTTAGATAGATATTGTCAAATGTGATTTTTGAGAGTTGGAATCAACTCAAATGCTATTATGGTTGATTTTTGAAAAATGTTTGTAGTTGCAAAATTCCATGTCTTGTTATTTTTACTAAAGATTATCTCTAGCTCAAAATGATTTAAATCCAACGGGCTTGGATAGATAATATAAATACCTTTCAAGCAAAATTGGAATCATGCAATTTGTTTCAGTGAAACTCCCTGAATTGATTTTTGAATATGTGGACATAATAGGGTTTTAACTAAACCGAAAAAAATCATTATTTGAATTTTCAGGCCAGCGCAGGAAGTTAAACGGGCCGGCCCAACTACACTACGCGGCGCAGCGGGCTGCTGACGGAGGGGTCCACCAGTCAGCGACTGCATCTAAACAAAACGGTATCGGTGGATCTAGGTTGTGCGATCTAATTCTAATCCAAAGGCGATGAGTCATCGTCGACGACGAACTACTCTGGCGAGGAATCAACCCTAACGCAGTGGTGGGGGTCTAGCGGGGCTCACTTGGGCTCCAGCTAGGGTCGACGATGGGGGCGATCAACGTGGTAGACGATGGAGAGTCGAGGCACGATCACGATAGGGCTTGGGGTGGTCAAAATTGACGACGCCCTTCTCCTCCAGTAGCGGCGGACTCTGGCCAAATTCTGGTGAGAGAGAGCTCGCCTTGATCCGGGAAGAAGTGGGGGAGGGTCAGTGAGAGGTGGTGAGTGGAATGGTGTGGAGAAATGAGGCATGGTGGCCTCCTTTTATACTGCGGGGAGGGTACCGAACGGTGCGGGCGCGAGCTCAACGGTGACGATGCTACAGGTGGCTATCAGCGTGGCAGAGGCTATTGGGCGGTGCGTGGTTCCCTGGTGGTTCTCACGGACTTAATGACAAGGCGTGGGGCGGTGTGGTTCGGTCGGGAGTGTGCGGTGCTCGGCACGGACGCAGAGGTGTTTGCGGTGGCGTGCGGCAGCTGCGGGTCGCGCTGCGGTGAACGGGGTTGTCTGCTGGGTTGCTGTGATCATGGGGGGCGTGAGCATGCGCGGCGAAGGCAAGGCGCGGTCTGCACGAGCTGGTCGGGCGCGGTGATCTGGCGCGCTCTAGACATGGCACAAAGAGGCGGGGCGCGACGTAGCTAGGATGGTCCAGGGCTCGGCTGGGGTCGAGGCTTGGACAAGGGGTGGCGATGGAGTGCGGCATGCTTCCTAGACATCATGGTTGGTTGCGGCGGTGTCTACTGTGAGCTGGCCATGGTCGGCCGGCGATGAACAAAAGCGGGCGGTGCTCCACTATGCAAACAACAAAGGGGGGGACTTGGTCTGGGTGCTAGCTATGCTCAGGGTAGACAGGGGAGTGCAGTGGAGACCAAGTGGTCGACTAATTACTATGGAAACAGTAAAGTTAGGCAGGTGGTTAAATTAGTGTAAGCAAGGTGTTTGTGGAAATGGCCGCATGAAACTTTCTTTGGAAATTTTGATTCAAATTTTTTGAGTGATCTTAAGTTAAGCTTGAGAGTCTATGTTTGCTTGGAGAGGTCAAGGGGAATTGGTTTGATAGGTTTTTGCAAAATGGTGATCTTACCATATGAACTAGATTCAAATTTGAACTATCCTTTAAATTGATTTGGAATTAGATTTTGTAAATTTGTAAAGTGGTCCTTGGTTCACTTTTACTTGGTCTAGCAAGGGGTGAAAAAATTAGAATTGTTTTTGTTAGAATTTCTCTTCTAGGAACACTCAAAGTGGCCTAGTGGTTAACTTTTGTCAAAAATGACCATTTGCTTTATTTATTCATATTTGATTTCTTTTTCTTTGGATTTTGTTTGTAATTGTCCTAGATGATGTAGCATTCACCTTTATACCATTTCACATCATTTGTAACAATCAAGCAATGGCAATTTCAATCAATTCTACACTAATGCAAAACACACATGCATTCATATTCATTTTCTTTATAAAAGTTTTTGTTAACCCTAAACTTGGGTGATTAGAACTTTAGAGTCTTGATTAGAAGTTTTGGGGTGTTACAAACCTTCCCTCCTTAAACAAAATCTCGTCCCAAGATTTAATAAAAACTAGGAACTAAAGAGATCTAGAAACTCAGTCCTAATGTAATCTTCTTGCTCCCAGGTAGCTTCTTCTTCGATATCGTTGCTCCACTAGATCTTGAGAAACTTGATACTCCAGGTCCTGGTGGTTTTGAAGGCTTCTTCCAAAATACGGATGGGCACTTGTCGATACGTTAGATCCTTGTTGATATCAATGGCTTGGTGATCGATGTTCTTGAAAACTTTGGTCTTCTCCGAAACTTCTAGGCATTTGCGAAGTAGCGAGATATGGAACACATCATGGATGGCTGACATCTCCTCTAGCAGTTCTAGTTGATAAGATACTTCTCCTCAGCGATTCAAAATCTAGAAGGGTCCAATATATCTGGGGGCTAACTTTCCTTTTAGCTGAAAACGTTGTATTCCCTTCAAAGGCGACACTCTGAGATATACAAAATCTCTAACATTGAAGGTCAAGTCTCTACGTCTCTTGTCAACATAACTCTTTTATCTAGATTGGGCGGTCTTGAGGTGCTCCCGGACTTTGTGAACCTTCTCTTCGGCTTCTCGTAGGATGTCGGGTCCGAAAATTTGACTCTCTCCTAATTGCGACCAATTCAAAGGGGTACGGCACTTCCTTCCATATAGAAATTCAAATGGGGACATTTGCAAACTAGCTTGATAATTGTTGTTGTATGAGAATTCTGCGAAAGGCAGGCAGTCTTCCCATTTTGATCCATATTCTAGCACATAAGCTCTCAGCATATCTTCTAAGATTTGGTTGACTCTTTCAGTTTATCCATCGGTCTGAGGGTGATAAGCTGTGCTGAAATTCAACTTGGTTCCTAATCCTTTTTGGACTTTCTGCCAAAATCTTGAGGTAAATTGGGTTCCTCGATCCGACACTATGGTCTTGGGAGTTTGATGCAAACTGACGGTTCTAGCAATGTACAACTCTGCTAGCTTCGAACTCTGGTAGGTGGTCTTGACAGGTATAAAATGGGCCACCTTGGACAGTCTATCAACTAAGACCCAAATAGAGTCATTTGCCCTACTAGAAGTAGGCAAACCGGTGATAAAGTCCATTCCGACGGAATCCCATTTCCATTCCGGAATCTGCAATGGTTGCAACAGTCCTGCGGGTCTCTGATGTTCCGCTTTGACTCGCTGACAAATATCACACTTGGCTATGTAGCTTCTGACTTCTCTCTTCATCTTGTGCCACAAAAATTGCTTCTTCAAATCCTAATCGATCTTCGTTCCTCCGGGGTGGATAGAATAAAGAGTATCATGAGCTTCCTGCATGATAACTTGCTTCAGTTCCAAATCCGCTGACACACAAATACGTCCTTTGTACCACAAAACTCCTTCTTCATCTTCGGTGAATCCGGGTACCTTCCCTGTACCAATACGACGTTTGATTCCATCGATACTTGCATTTCCTTTCTGCGCCTCCTTGATCTGATTGATCAAAGTGCGTTGAAGTTCAATGCTAGCTAAAAATCCTTGGCTAACTAACTCCGTTCTAAACTGCTCCAACTCTTCATGCAAACTTGGCTGGGCTTCTTTGATCATGGTGTTTAACCTACACGGCAATCTGCTAAGAGCATCCGCTACCACATTGGCCTTGCCGGGGTGATACTGAATGTCAAGGTCATAATCCTTGATTAACTCTATCCATCTCCTTTGCCTCATATTCAGATCCTTCCGAGTGAAAATATACTTCAGGCTCTTGTGATCCGAATAAATCTCACAACGGTTACCCATAAGGTAATGACACCATGTCTTCAAGGCTAAAACTACAGGTGCTAGTTCAAGATCATGGGTAGTGTAGTTTTGCTCATGCTGCTTCAGTTGTCGGGACAAATATGCTATGACTTTGCCTTCTTGCATCAACACGCATTCGATACCAATCTTGGATGCATCACAATAGACATCAAAAGGCTTCTTGATATCTGGCATAATCATGATTGGGGCTGAAATCAATCTCTTCTTGAGTTCTTGAAAACTTGCTTCACATTTGTCGGTCCATTCAAACTTCTTGTCTTTCTTCAACAGTTGGGTCATTGGTCTTGTGATGCTCGAAAATCCTTCAACAAACTTGCGGTAGTATCCCGCTAATCCAAGAAAGGCACGGACTTGGGTTTGAGTGGTTGGGGCTTTCCATTCTTCAACATCTTTGATCTTGGCGGGATCGACAATGACTCCTCCTGCCGACACAATATGTCCAAGGAATCCTACTTCTTTCAGCCAGAACTCACATTTGCTAAACTTGGCATACAACTCATGTTCTCTAAGGGTTTCAAGGATGGTTCTTAGGTGTAACTCATGGTCTTCTTCTAACTTGGAATAGATTAGAATATCGTCGATAAAAACAACGACAAACTTATCTAGAAAGTTCATAAGTATCTTATTCATGAGATTCATGAAATAAGCGGGGCATTGGTTAATCCAAAAGACATGACCGTATACTCATATAATCCATATCTGGTGGTAAAGGCAGTCTTTGGAATATCCGTTGCACGAATTTTGAGTTGATGATAACCAGTTCTAAGATCAATCTTAGAGAACACTCTGGCACCAGTCAACTGATCAAACAGATCTTCTATCTTGGGCAGTGGGCACTTGTTCTTGATGGTGAAATCATTCAACTTCCTGTAATCCGTGCACAAATGGTTACCTCCATCTTTCTTACCCACAAACAAAACAGGCGATCTCCATGGCGACGCACTTGGTTGAATCAGACCTTTCTCCAGCATAGCATCAAGTTGCTTCTTCAGCTCCACTAGTTCAGATGGGTTCATACTATAAGGTTTCTGAGCTATGGGTCCAGTTCCAGGAATTAGTTCAATAATGAACTCGATATCCCGATCTAGGGGCATACCGGGCAATTCATGTGGGAATACATCGGGGTATTCACAAACTACTCTAACTTTGTCTATGGTTGGTTGGGCTAGACTCTTGTTGCATTTGAACTGACGGGGCAAGGTCTCAGAAACATGCTCTACTGATACTCCATAGCTACTGGTCATGGTTATGGATTTCTTGGCATAGTCGATCAATCCTTTATGTTTCGACATCTAATCCATTCCTAGTACTACTTCCAAACCTTTGGTTCCAAGTACTATTAGATTGGCATAAAAATCTATTCCATGGATTCTGATAGGTACAGCCTTGCAAAATTTTCTAGCTTTGGTGGTTGAACCAGGTATTTGAACTAGCATAACATGCTTCAATTTTGTTGGTTGAATCTTACTAGTGCATGCAAATTCTTCTGTAACAAACGAGTGCGATGCTCCAGAATCAAACAACACTCTTGAAAGTATAGAGTTAACGGAAAACATAACCAGCATGACATCAGGCGCTTCTTGGGATTCTTCGGCATTCATGTGGAACAGACGGCCGTTACGGTTGAGCTAATTCCCTGGGGCAAATCTCCTTCCAGGCTGAACACGGCACTGCTGCTGAGCTGGGGCATTCACATTGGTGGTGGCTGCAAGCTTCTTGGGGCACTCATTGGAGTTGTGACCCTTGACTCCACATTCAAAGCAAGTAATCTGGGACCTGTCTTTGGCTGCAACAGGAACGACATTGCTTCCAGTCCTTGGGGCAGTATTGTTGTTGTTGTTGTTATTGTTATTGTTGGACTTGGGCGGTGCACGGTTCAAGTTGTTGGAGTTGCTGGGGTTGTTGTTATGGTTTCCCCAGACTACAAGTTTCCTCCGCTACGATTGGGGTAGCTTGGATGAGACATCGGGGATCTATTGTTTCTTGGGGCATATCCTGCAGACGGGTTGGGGTGATATTTCTGGGTATTGTTGGACCCAGTCTGGTGCATCATCCTGCGCTTGAGGTTATCATTGGCTTGGTTGATCTTCCCTTCCATTTGGATGGCAGAGTCTACAAGCTCTTCTAGATCTCCAAAACGGATGTTGACTAACACAGTCTGCATCTCATCATGCAATCCATTCAGGAACCTTTCCTCCTTCTTGGCTTCGGTGTTGATCTCATCAGGGGCATATCTAGCTAGGGACAGAAATTTGTGATGGTATTCAACTAACGTCATCCTTCCTTGCTTCAGTTCCCTGAATTCATCTCTCATTCTGGTGACTAAACCTTCTGGCACATGGGTGTGGCTGAACTTGATCTTGAATGCTTCTGAAGTCATCATCTGACCATCATTCATAGTACGGGTGCTATTCCACCAGGCTCTTGCATCTCCTGCCAAATAATGGGTGGCAAACAGTACTTTCTCATTGGCTTCAACTCCTACGACTTCCAGATTGTTCTCCATGGTTTGCAGCCAGTCATCAGCATCTAAGGGGTCCTCAGATTTGTTGAAGATAGGGGGATTGGTATTCTGAAAGTTCTTAAGCTTGGATCCATGATGATCTTGGTTTCCATGGCCTTGATTATTGTGGGCCATCTGAGCTATCTATTTAAGAGTGGCTAGGTTGGCTTGGCCTTTGGCTCTACTAGCTTCACAGTCAGAAACTAGCATCTGCAGAATCTGCAGCATCGGGTCCTGCGATGAGCTTCTTCCTCCAGGGTTTCCACGAGTCATCTGAAGATTGAGATAGATAATGAGATAAGAGGGAAATTTATAAGGTTCATGGTTTTTGTTTTCAAAAGCTTTAAACTTTGAGTTTGACTCAGGTTTTTGAAACTGACAACTCCCTCTCATTCATTCATTCATTCAAGCACACAATACAACACACACCACAACACAAATGGAAAACATATGGTTTTAAGAACCATTCTTTGAAGCTACGATACAGTGGGGCCGATACAACTCATTGTAGTGATCAAGTGCATCTAATCATCATCAATGAAGTCGGAATCATCATCATTGGTGCAGAAATCCATGGCATCCTCCTCCAGGTAGTCATTGTCATCACTGAGGTAAGAGTGAAGATCTCCCTGGATGTCTTCACCTTCCTCCTCATCCTATTTTGCTTCAAGTTGGACTTCCTGTTCACGGATGGTCTTCTCGAGAGCGGCCACCTTCTTGCGAAGATGATTGATGGTGCGATCCTTCTTCTCGCGTTGACGACGAAGTGATTGGCGATCCTTGACGAGCATGGCGATAGTCTGTTCCTTCTTGACAGCAATGGCAAGGTTGTGGTTGGCATAGGCTCGGGCGTTGTCCAATTCTTTATGCCTATCATACATCAGGAAGTCAAGATTATCCACCTGGCGCTTCAACTATGGGTGACTTGGCATCTCCAATGGCATTCCCATAGAATAACGCCTTGCAAAGTGAGCAAAGCGAGTTCCCTAGATCAAGTTGATGTTTTGCCCACACAGACGGGCAAGAGCTTCATGCATAGCCCTGGCTAATCCATCTAGCCAGTTGTTCTCTCGCAAGGTGAATTGAATCTTCTCAGAAAGGGGTGCTTCCATCTTGCCTCTGAGATATGCAACTATCAGCCATTGTAGATCTCCTCCTGGGTGATCGGTGAGTTGTGCCCCGAAGAATTCCAGATGCAGGCGCTTAAGGTACTCTGAGAGTGCATCTAGATCCCTCTCAAATATTAGCTGGCCTCCGATGCCCAACTGGAAGAACTTGCAATACTGACCTTCCATCTATAAGAATTTAGGATGAGTAAGTTAGTGAGGTGATCAAGTGTGTCAAATTTTATGGAGTAATGTAAGAATTTTTGAGGAACATGATTTTTTTTGAAAGAATCAAGGATAAGAGTGGGAATAGGTGTTCATAAATACTCACTTCTTTTGTTTTGAAACTAAATTTTTGTTCGGACGTCCATTCTAACTAGGGTCTCCTATGGTCAAGATGGCTCTGATACCAACTTGTCAACACCCGGATTTTTAATCCCAGATGCAAGTTATGCCATACATCACAATCCCAGGATTACCATTTTTGCGAGACATAACAGATTGGATATCATAGTACCTCATGCATTACAAACCACAGTAAGGTCTTACAAATAAAGGATCTCATGATCCAGTCTTAATACAAACAAGCAGCGGAATAATAAGCGTAGTAGTGGGCTCCATCTTCAGGGTCACAGGCAATACTGACGATGGGAGATGATCCTAGTTGTCGTAGACATCCTATTGTCCATAATCCTGATAGTCCTCCTCATAGTCTGGCCACGGGAATAGCTAGGGACAAAGCCATGAGTACTCCTTAAGTACTCGCAAACTATCACTAACAAGTAAGGTAGTTCTAGTAGGAAATCCTAAGCTCTAAGTTTATTTGCAAAAAGCCAGATTTATCTAAACTGAGTTTAGAAGTAAAGAAAACTAAGTAAATGTTCTAAATCACTTTAAGTGGGAAACTAGTTTTCATATTCACAACCCTGTTGTGGTCAAGTCAAAATCATAGTTCACTTCACCAGTCATTTTGAAAACATTTGACGACGGAATAGTATGGCCACTCCAACTGTCCATGACCACGGACGCGGCTATTCGAATAGTTTGACACTCTGTAGAGGTGGTACACTTTCACCACAAAATTCGATACATCCGTCAGAGATAACCCTGAATCATCATACTTAGTATACGGATAATCAATCATAACCTTTCCTTTACACACTCTAGTATAGGCACCTCCCCTATGAGCTTGGCCTCCCAGCCATGGCCATCTGCCATCCTGGGGACTGGATAGGTGGACAATTCACACTTCGAGGTAGCCTCAGCTCAAACCTCTTCCGCGAGGGAACCCATACTAATGCATATAAACTTCCGGCTAAGCCTTACCCAATTTAGGTATTGTGGTTGCACGGTAAAATTGGAATGGTATCGCATCCAAACCCAACCATCAGTTTTATAAAGGGCTAAGGCTCATGCCTCAACATTTTCATCATCAAATCCATTTGTGTTTCTCAACACATGTCAAAACATTTCAATAGAATGACTCATCATTCCAAGGTTTTCACAATCATTTTCACCAAGTATTCCCTCTAAAGTGATCAAGTTTTATGCTTAGCACTAGCCACTAAGTTAAGAGTGTTCACTAATGAGGGTGCTAATCTTCAATCTCATGCCATAGAATGACATCTAGTATAGGCCTAGTTTTATACTCTTTATGCTACCTATACTATCTTTCCAAACCTCACAAAGCATTAACTAAAAGTAAAGAACTTTGGTAAAGTAAAAGAGTAAAGCTTGCAAGTACAACTTGGGATGGGTATAAATCAAAGGTATATAACCAAAGCATGCCTAATGCATCTTTCTTAGGTTAAATCTTGCATGGTTAACTTGTATAATTCTAGCTTGCATAGATCTAGCTTGCCTTGATTGGTGCAGTGATTGAAGTTTTCCTCCTCTTCTTCGGGGTAGAACTCCTCCTCCTCGTAGCTTGGGTCGGTACTATCGTCTATAAATAAATACAGGATACACAATCACCAAACAATACTTAACTAATTCTATTTAGCACACTAAGGCTCACACTTGATGACCTAGCATCATCACAATCATCACATGAATTAAAGAACTAGTTTTATTTAGTTCATTTGAGAAAATTAATTTCTACTCATTGAAATTCATTAAGATTTAATATTCTCCAATTAAAATATGGGATCATGTTGACACATGTCATCACCACATATTCTAATACATGGGAATGTGATTTAAAGGGTTGGTCACATTTTATAAAGTGTAAGATTATTATTTAATAGATTCAAAGTGACTAGAAATACCCTAATAGAATTCTTTTGGTACTAGTCCAATGTCACTGCAAGCAAACCTAAATATTTTTACATATTTAGATAAATATTTTCAAATGTGATTTTTGAGAGTTGGAATCAACTCAAAGCTATTATGGTTGCTTTTTAAAAAATGTTTGAAGTTGCAAAAGTCTCTGTCTTGTTATTTTTACTAAAGATTATATCTTCCTCCAAATGATTTAAATCCAAATGGCTTGGATAGATAATTTAAATACCTTTCTAGCAAAATTTGAATCATGCAATTTGGTTCAGTGAAACTCTCTGAATTGATTTTTGAATATGTGGACAGAATAGGGTTTTAACTAAAATGGAAAAATCAATATTTGAAATTCCAGGCCAGCGCGGGAAGTTAAACGGGCTGGCCCACCTGCACTACGCGGCATAGTGGGCTGCTGATAGAGGGGGTCCACCAATCAGCGACTGCATCTAGGCGAAACGGTATCGGTGGATCTAGGTCGTGCGATCTATTTCTAATCCATCGACGGTGAGTCGTCGTCAATGACGAACTACTCCGACGAGGAATCAACCCTAACACGGCGGTGGGGGTCTGGCGGGGCTCACTCGGGCTCCAGCTAGGGTTGGCGACCGGGTGATCGATGTGGTAGACGACGACAAGTCGTGGCACGGTCAAGGCAGGGCCTGGGGTGGTCGAAATCGATGGCGCCCTTCTCCTCCAGCAGCAGCAGACTCTGGCCAAATTACGGCAAGAGAGAGCTCACCTTGTTCCGGGAAGAAGTGGGTGAGGGTCAGTGAGAGGTGGCGAGTGGAATGGTGTGGAGAAGTGAGGTAGGGGTGGCCTCCTTTTATACTGCGGCGAGGGGACCGAACAGTGCGGGCGCGAGCTCGTCGGTGATGATGCTACAGGCGGCTATCGGCGTGGCAGAGGCTAGTGGGCGGTGCGTGGTTCCCTGGAGGTTCTCACGGACTTAATGGCGAGGCGTGGGGCAGTGTGGTTCGGTCGGGAGCGTGCGGTGCTCCGCACGGACGCAAAGGTGTTTGCGGCGGCATGCGGCAGCTACGGGTCACGCGGCGGCGAACGGGGTTGTCTGTTGGGTTGCTGTGATCATGGCGGGCGTGAGCGTGTGCGGCGAAGGCAAGGCGCGGTCTGTACGAGATGGCCGGGTGCGGCGAGCTGGCGCGCTCTAGACATGGCACAGAGAGGCGGGGCGCGGTGTAGCTAGGGTGGTCCAGGGCTCGGCTGGGGTCGAAGCTTGGACAAGGGGTGGCGGTGGAGTACGGCATGCTTCCTGGACATCATGGTTGGCTGCGGCGGTGTCTGCTGTGAGCTGGCCGTGGTCGGTCGGTGATGACCAAAATCAGGCAGCGCTCCAGTGTGCAAACGACAAAGGGGGGACTTGGTCTGGGTGCTGGCTATGCTCAGGGGAGACAGGGGAGTGAAGTGGATACCAAATGGTCGACTAATTAGTGTGGAAACATGGTGTTTGTGGAAATGGCCGCATGAAACTTGCTTTGGAAATTTTGATTCAAATTTTTTGAGTGATCTTAAGTTAATCTTGAGAGTCTATGTTTGCTTGGAGAGGTTAAGGGGAATTGGTTTGATAGGTTTTTGCAAAATGGTGATCTTACTATATGAACTAGATTCAAATTTGAACTGTCCTTTAAATTGATTTGGAATTAGCTTTTGTAAATTTGTAAAGTGGGACTTGGTTCACTTTTACTTAGTCTAGCAAGGGGTGAAAAGAATTAGAATTGTTTCTATTAGAATTTCTCTTCTAGGAACACTGAAAGTGGCCTAGTGGTTAACTTTTGTCAAAAATGACCATTTGCTTTATTTATTGATATTTGATTTCTTTTTCTTTGGATTTTTTGTAATTTTCCTAGATGATGTAGCATTCACCTTTAAACCATTTCACCTCATTTGTAACAATCAAGCATGGAAATTTCAATCAATTCTACACTAATGCAAAACACACATGCATTCATATTCATTTTCTTAATAAAAGTTTTTGTTAACCCTAAATTTGGGTGATTAGAACTTTAGAATCTTGATTAGATGTTTGGGGGTGTTACAATCACTATATAAAATTATAATTGGTAAAGCACAAAAAATTATAAATTTGATCGACATCTATAAAGTATGGGTGTATATTTGGTCCTTGTACTTTGTATCATCATGTAGAAGTTAACAATTATTAGCTACGAGGGAGAAGATTCTAGTATGATGGAGAAGTGTGTTTTGAGGTTTATGCATAGCATTCATTATGCTGAAGACTATCAATAGAATCTTCTAGATGCTAGAATGGAAAAGAAGATCCAACGGCTGGAAATGTTGGGATTCACGAGTCTTGATCCAACGGTCAATATTCAAAGTTACTCGTACACTATATAGTCGTAAGATAAGATTAGATAATATATCTCTATCTCTACTACTATCAAGAGCGAGGTGCTTGAGAGTTAACACGGTCGGTGTAAGTACAAGTTACATTAAGGACCTCACAAAAAATGAAAATTGCATCCAACAAGTCCGTGCATTTAACACAAGGATGCTTAAACCGAGTAATGAAGTACTATGTGTTTTGAGGTTTGCGCATACTAGTGTTCATCGTGCTAAAGACTATCAGTAGAATCTTTCTAGATGGTAAGAATGGAAAATAAGATCCAATGGTTAGCAATGTTTGGATTTGCTAGTGTTGATCCAACGGTCAATGTTCAAATAAGTTAATCCCTACACTATTTAGTGGTGGTATGTATGGTATTGTAAGAGAAAAGAGACAAGATAAAGGTAAGATAAGAAGTACTATGAATGGCCGATCTAATGGTAGGTCTCGTAAGAGCGAGGTGCTCGAGTGGTCGGTGGAAGTACAAGTTACATCAAGGACCTCATAAAAAATGAAAATTCCATCCAAGTCCGTGCATTTGGCACAAGGACAGTGAAACCGAGTAATAATGAAGTACTGTGTATTTTGAGGTTTGCGCATACTAGTGTTCATCATGCTAAAGACTATCCGTAGAATCTTTCTAGATGCTAAGAATGGAAAAGAATATCCATCGGTTAGCAATGTCTGGATTTGCCAGTCTTGATCGAACAGTCAATGTTCAAAGTTAATCGGTTAGCAAAGTTTGACCTAATTTCATGAAACAGTGAGCAAAGTTTGACCTAATTTCATTAAATAGTTAGGATGAAAAATCTTAGCAATAAGATGAACTTGTCATCAAAACTCTCGGTGGTTTCTGATATATATTAATTGACCCTTCCCCCGATGGGTACCTCCAAGAGCTTTTTCGTAAAACTTTCAAAGCAACTTACAATTTACCTATAGTAGTCCAAATTTACCTAATTTTGATAAATCGACATAAAATCATTCAAGTGGGTGAAGTTAGTTAGGAAATTTGAGAACTGATAAAACATGGGAAATCGTAAGTGCATCGTGTTGGTCCACTATATATGTGTGAAAACTTGGCTTGTGGCATTCAGACCCATAGTATTTGGACTTTCTTTAGGGGAAATAACAATCTAGTCATCACTCGAAAAATTAAGAATGTTCTTTCCTAAGATAGTTGGAAACTCACACTGGCGGCATTGTCTACTACAAGAAGATGCACCTATATCTACCTCCAAAAAGACTTTTAAATCAAGAGGAATCTATTGCACTTACTTGTAGCTAAAGTTTGGCCTAGTTTTGTTAAACTGGCAAGAAGCAAAATCTTAGCAAGAAGTTGAATTTGTCGTCAAAAATCTCGTTGGATGGTTTCTCATATATTAATTGTGACCCCTTGATGGGTACCTTCAAAAGCGTTTTCGTAAAACTTTCACAGTAACCTACAATTTGCTTGTAGTAGTTCAAATTTGACCTAATTTTGATAAATCGACATAAGGTCATTCAAGTGGGCGAAGTTAGGTAGTGAGTTTGAGAATTCATATTGGTCCACTATATATATATGTGAAAACTTGGCTTTTCGCATTTAGATCGATATTCTTTGAACTTCCTTTATGAGAGAGAATAATCTTGACATCACTCAGAAAATTGAGAATGGTCTTTTCTGATAATTGGAAACTCACACCAAAGACATTGTTTACTACAACAAGATGCACCCATATACCTCCGAAAAGACATTTAATTCAAGAGCAATCTATCGCGCTTACATGTAGCTCAATTCTGACTTAATTTTGTTAAATTGTCAAGATACAAAATCTTAGAAAGAAGTTGAACCTATCATCAAAGCTCATAGTGGTTTCTGATATATTAATTCACCCCTCCCCCAAAGGGTACCTCCAAAAGCTTTTTCATGAAACTTTCAAAGCAACCTACAATTTACTTGTAGTTCAAATTTAACCTAATATAATTTCGATAAATCAGGATAAAGTCATTCAAGTGGGCAGAGTTAGATAGGAAGTTTGAAAGCACATAAAATATGGGTATCGTCAGTACAACATGTTGGTCCACTATATATATATGTCTAAAAAACTGGATTGTGGCATTCAGATCCATATTCTTCGGACTTTCTTGATGAAAAATAACAACCACGCTTGTCATCTCTCGAAAAATTGAGAATTGAATGTTCTTTTCTGATAGTTTGAAACTCAAACCGACGACATTGTTTACTGTATATTGATTTTTTTTAATGAGTAAACTATGTAATACTGTATATAGTTGGTCAAACTTTGTAATGGTTGACTTTGACTAAACCTAATATGCTAAGTAATACTCCCTCCGTTTAGAAATATAAGACGTTTTAGTTTTGTGAAATGAATGTATCTAGACGCCTTTTAGTGTATGGGCGTCTAGGTACATTCAATTCACAAAGCTAAAACGTCTTATATTTCTGAACAAAGGGAGTATTAAATAAATGGAGTATACGATAATATTAGGAAAACAACATTTTTTTAGAACCCTCACAAGATTTTTCTTAGCATCACAGATCTGAATATTACATTGACACTGATGATTAACCAAACTACAAATAGAGCAAACCCAAACACATAAAGAGTAGTAGTAGTACTACTACAATACAACTTAACGACTTCTAGGGGGACTCCGCGGTCTTCTTAGGCGACTTGGCTGCATCCTCTGTGGTACCATCCCCAAGCGGGGACTCGTGGATACTGGGAAGCACGCTGCTGTGCGCGATGGTAACACCGGCCATCAGCTTGCTGAGATCCTCGTCGCGCATGACGCTAAGCATCACGTGCCTCGAGATGATGTGGATCTTCTTGCTGTCCTTCGCGGCTTGCCCGACGATCTCCAGCACCTTGGCGGTGAGGTACTCGAGAATGGCCGCAAGGTAGACGGGAGCCCCAAAGCCTATGTGCTGGGAGTACCGACCCTCCTTGAGGTAGCGCCCGATCCGACCGACGGGGAAATGCAGCCCAGCCTTGACGGACCTCGACACCTGCTTCTTCCTGCGGCTACCTAGTGCAAGACTGCGACTTGGAGTGTCCAGAGCAGGATTCGAAAGCCGGCGACATGTCTTCTTTTTCTCCACGGCCTTTGTCGCCGTTGGGTCTTCTTCTTCCCACGGGGAGCTCCAGTCTTCGGAGCCATAGCTGCAAAGTCTAAGAGGAAGAAAGGTTAATTGTGGAGGGCCGGTGAAGGTGCCCAGGTCCCTTGTATTGACACTTTAACAGCGCCGTCTTTACTGTTTTACAAGTATGAATTTTTAATAGGAGTACTACTACTAAAAGGTTGTGTGCATGTTTCCTTATTTTCTTTCACTTTTTTAAAACATGGTCAGATGTGTCAGCATGAAAATTCGTACAAAGAAGTTGTATCTTTCAAAATAATAGTCAGTTTTCAGTATGACTGTGTGGGTACAATAATTAGTACTATATGAATTTCTGACAAATTTACAAGCAATCTATCATGCACTTGTAGATCAAAATTAACCTACTTTGGTTTTATTGACAAAATATCATTTAATTATGCGAAGTTAGCTAGAAGGCCTGAATATTCATGAAACTTGTTAACCATGAAACATCATTTTGTGTGAAATTTAGTTTGTTGTGGCATTCAGAACCATACTCTTGGCCTTTTTAAAAAAAAAAATTATATGTGGCAATTCTAAAATAATTTAGTGTGTCCAATTAACAACATTAGTATGCCATGCCAAGATGCATCCTGTCTACCCGAAATGGACACGACCTTTGTCATTATTTAACTTGAAACCCAAGTACTCCCTCCGTCTCAACATAGATGTCACAATTTTTTTTAAATTTAGATGTATCTAGACTAGATAGTGGCTAGATACATCCAAATTTAAACAATTTTGAGACATCTATTTTGAGACGGAGGGAGTATGTTAACACATCGCTGGTCATATTGTGAAGAAGTGTTTTTAAACCTTGTCAAATTCATGTTTATCATTTACAGAAGAGGACACCATATCGTAAGTGCTTAACATTTTTTATTGTTTTCTTTACTTTTCTTTAATTTATCCCAATAAACGGGACAAGTGATGCAGATATGACCTTGACATTGGTAACTTGGCATAAAATGTGAACCATGTTCATACATGGTTATGACCATATTGTGTAGTAAGTTTTTCGAAAGTTGTCCAAATCCATGTTTGTAGTTTTCGTCCAAACAAGTACAAATATAAGAGGACACCATTTAAGTTTCAACTATGTATCATTACCACCCCACCCCCCTTCCGCAAAAAAAACCATGTATCATGACACACATTGAAATAAGTATTTTCATATAGTACTAACATGCGGTGGAAATTATCTATATTTTGCTAGAATACAGTGAGTGCACTCTAAGCCAAATTATCCGGATGTACTTAATTACTAAAAACAAATCCTATCACTTGGAAATTGAAAAGAATTTTCCTAAAAGTTCAGAACTCTCATTGACAACATTATTTACCAAAACCAACATGCTTCGTAGAACGAGATATAGTATACTGCCTGCCTCTTCTCTGGACGCCATTTAATTTTGCAGTCGGGCACACTTCTTCGGTGGGGGCTGGAAGAGACCTCCTCGTCGTCGTCCTCGGCCTCCTCCCCATCATCGTCCTCGTCCTCCTCCCTGTCATTGTCTTCGGCCTCCTCCTCAAGGTCGACCTCAGACTCCTCCTCTTCCTTAGTCTCATCTTCCGTCTTATCGGAGTCGCTCGGCATTGGTGGTTGTGTCCCTTTGAAAAAGCGTTGCCAGTGGCTATCTTCTTCATCAGAGGAGTCAGACAGCGGCGGCAGCCATGGCCCGTCGACTGAGTCTGGGCTTCCAGGTGGAGTTTTGGGGCCTTTCCCATTTGTCAGGTCAATCGACGTGTTCTGGAGAGAGTTGTCATACGACATTTTGGAAGGAAATAGGGAGATATTGAGTTCTAAGAAACAGTGGGTTGGGTGTTCTGGGTGAAAGTAGGGGTGCGTACTGTTGCAATTTATAATTCTATTTATAGTCGTGCTTGCGTTAATACCCTGAAAACTATCCCAAAATATCATAAATAGATTGTACCAGACTCATCCCATTAACAAAAAAAGGATTATACCAAACTTGTCGGTTCTTGATTTTTCTCGGCCTAGAGAATTCAGAAGGCGCCCCACTTTATCCAAAAATGAAGAGAATCATGCAGATCATGCTGAATTACTCGTCCTCCGTTAAAAATTAAGTGTCTATAGTAGTACATACTTATCTAGCTACAGTACTACTAGTATACGTATACTCTTCACAAAGTTGTGTCACTGCATCGAACTTGACTGATGGTGGTATGGTGTGGGCCTCATCTTTTTCTGCACCGCTGCATCTCAGACTAGAAGTATCATCATTGCATGAAAGCTTACACGGGAAGGAAGAGAAATAGAGAGGATAGTGGATGGATGGTGAGAGGGTGACAAAGGAGAGAGAAAATCTACTACGTAGTAGTATGTGTACTAGTACCGCGTGTCACGACCGATCGTAATATGTAAACTTTTAGCCGAAGTTAGATAGGAAGCATGATCAACTATAGTATGTGTGAAACCATTGTCTTGTGGCATTCTGAACCATATTATTTGGACTTTCTTTACAAAAAAACATCACCGTCCTCACTGGGAAAATTGAAATTATCTTTTTCCTAATTGTTGGAAACTCCCACATGCAGCAATGCTTACTATGTCAAGATGCACCTATCTACCAAACTATCGGAACTCTATCAAATTGTAAACTATGATGTCAATATGGCCTTGATGACCTTGGTCGTTTGGGTTGAAATAAACCCGATAGTATCCATACACATGGTAGGACAATATTGTGAAGTTATTTTCCAAAACTTATCTAATCCCATGATTATAGTTTTCATGGCATGTGGTGCACAAGACATGATAGGACATCATGAGTAAAGCTTTTATTTTTTGTTTTTCATTTATTCAATATGATCAATGTTCAAAACAGGTTCAAAATTGCCTTCCCTCCTGATGTTTGGCCTATCTTTTGGATAACCTTCCCTCCCGATGTTTGGGAAGCAAGTGAAAATTTCGGAAACCGGAGAAGTTTGAATTTTTGTGCCGCCAAGGACCAAAGTGGTTTCCTTCCTATGTACTCCTCGTCTCTACTCCACACCAACACGCGGCTGCCGAACACGCCAGAGACACAGAGCCGCCATACCAAGGCACACGTGTGCAACGCCAAGCTGTGGACGAGGGGAGAGTGATCAGCCGGACCGGTGCACGAGGGGAAAGGGGAGGAGAGATGGAGCATAGGGAAAGAGAGAGAAAACACATGATTTTTTTTGCGTGCATAGGTCCTGAAATTTACTAGTAGTAGAGTGTATACTGTAAGGCCGCAGGAGTACCTCGTGTCAGAAACCCATCATAACTTTGCTCTGACATGGAACCGCCTTCAACTTCTCTTTGCTTCTGCCCTCTTCCCCTGCCAACATTTTCTTCTCTCAGCATGTACAACACGTGGACAGAGGTGACCATATGTCTAAGCAAAGAAATATACTACTCCTGCGTTGTGTAAAAAAGCACACCTTAATAAGGCTAAGATACTAAATCGTATGAATATCATCACTATATAAAATTATAATTGGTAAAGCACAAAAAATTATAAATTTGATCAACATCTATAAAGTATGGGTGTATATTTGGTCCTTGTACTTTGTATCATCATGCGTAGAAGTCAAATATTATTACCTACCTAACACTTGAAATTTTTGGTAACATGGTCTATAGAAATGAGAGAGAAGATTCTAGCATGATGGAGAAGTGTGTTTTGAGAGGTTTATGGATAGTGCATTCATTGTGTTCAAGACTATCAATAGAATCTTCTAGATGCTAGAATGGAAAAGAAGATCCGACGGCTAGAAATGCTGAGATTCGCGAGTCTTGATCCAACGGTCAACATTCAAAGTTATCCGTACACTATATAGTGGTAAGATAAGATAAGATAAGATACTAGTAAGTTGCACGTGCCCTGCACATGAGGCTCAGATAATAGACGTCAATCATATCATCACTATATAAAATTATAATAGGTAAAGTGGAAAAATATATATTTGATCAACATCTATAAAGCATGGGTGTATATTTGGTTCTTCTACTTTGTATCATTATGTGTAGAAGTCAAAGATTATTAGCTACCTAACACTTGAAAATTTTGGTAACATGGTCTAGAGAAATGAGGGAGAAGATTCTAGTATGATGGAGATATGTGTTTTGAGAGGTTTATGCATAGTGCATTTATTGTGTTCAAGACTATCAATAGAATCTTCTAGATGCTAGAATGGAAAAGAAGATCTAATGGCTGGAAATGTTCGGATTCGCGAGTCTCGATCCAACGGTCAATATTCAAACTTATTCATACACTATATAGTGGTAATACAAGATGTCTAAAAACATGGCTTGTGGCATTCAGATCCATACTCTTTAGACTGTCTTTATAGAAAGGAGCAATCTCGTCGGTACTCGGAAAGAATGATATTTCCTGATATTTGGAAACTCACATCGACGACATTGTTTACTACAAGAAGATGCACCCGTCTACCTCCGAAAAGATAATTAACTCAAGAGCAATCTATCGTATTTACTTGTAGCTCAAGTTTGATATAATTTTGTTAAATAATTGTTAATATGCAAAATCTTAGCAAGAAGTTGAACTTGTTGTAAAAACTATCAGTGGTGGTTTGTGATATATTAAATCAGCCCCCAATGGTTGCCTCCAAAAAACGTAAAACTTTCAATGCAACCTACAATTTACTTGTAGTTCAAAATTGAACTAATTTCAATAAATCAACATAAAATCAATTTCAAGTGGGCAAAGTTAGCTATAGGAATAAGTTTGAAAACTCATAAAACACGAGAATCATAAGTACAACATGAGGGTCCACTATATATGTATGAAAGCTTGGCTTGTGGCATTCAGGTCCATATCCTTCAGACTTTGTTTACGAAAACGAACAATAATCTCATCATCACTCGGAAAATTGAGAATGTTCTTTCCTGATAGTTGGAAACTCACACCAGTGGTACTGATTACTACAAGAAGATGCATCCATCTACCTCCAAAGATACATTTAATTAAAGAAAAATCTATCGCGCTTACTTGTAGCTCAAGTTTGAGCTAATTTTTGGTTAAATTATCAAGATGAAAAATCTTAATTATAAAGGAGTTAAAAACCTATTCTCAAAACTCTTGATTGTTTTCTGATATATTAACTGAGCCCCCAATTGGTACACCTCCAAAAGTTTTTTGTAATTCTTTAGAAGCAACCTACAATAATTTAGTTGTTGTAGTTCAAGTTTGACCAAATTTCGATAAATATAGGCATGAAGTCATTCAAGTGGGGCAAAGTTAATTATCTACATAGGGAGTTTGAAAACTCATAAAACATGGGAATCGTAAGTAAAACACGTTGGTGCACTTAATATGTCTAAAAGCTTGGCTTATGGCATTGAGATCCATATTCTTCATACTTTCTTTACATAAAAGAACCATCTCGTCATCACTCGGAAAACTGAGGATTTTCTTTCCTCATAGTTAGAAACTCACACCGACGACATTGTTTACTAGAAGAAGATGCACCCATCTACCTATGAAAATACATTTAATTCAAGAGCAATCTATCGCGCTTACTTGTAGCTCAAGTTTGATCTAATTTCGTTAAATCGACAAGAAGTCACTGAAGTGTGCAAAGATTGCTAGGAAGCTTGAAAAATCCTAGTACTAAAAACTTGGGCATTACATATAAGAAACCGTTGGTCCAATTTGTGTGATAATTGGGGTGGTTGCATTTTCTTTTAACTATGGTAGGTCTCGTAGCAGAGAGGTGCTTGAGAGTTAACGCGATCGATGGAAATACAACTTACATCAAGGACCTCATAAAAAATGAAAATTGCATCGAAGTCCATCCATTTAACACAATGACGTGTGTGTATTTTGTGGTTTGTGCATACTAGCGTTCATCGTGCTAAAGACTATCAATAGAATCTTTCTTGATGCTAAGGGAAAATAGAATATCTAACGGTTAGCAATGTTTGGATTTGCCAGTCTTGATCCAGCGGTCACTGTCCGAAGTTAATTTGTACACTATACAATGGTGGTATGGTATTGTAAGAGATAATACAAGATAAAGGTAATATAATAAGTACCGCGAATGGCCGATCTAATGGTTGGTCTCGTAGGAGCGAGGTGCTTGAGAGTTAAGACAGTCTGTGGAAGTACAAGTTACATCAAGGATCTCATAAAAAATGAAAATTGCATCCAAGTCCATGCATGCATTTAGCACAAGGACCCTAAAACTGAGCAATGAAGTGTGTGTTTTGAGGTTTGTGCATACTAGCGTCCATTGTTCTAAAGACTATCGGTAGAATCTTTCTGGATGCTAATAATGGAGAAGAAGATCCAACGGTTAGCAAAGTTTGGATTTGCTACTCTTGATCCAACGGTCAATGTTCAAAGTTTGGATTTGCTAGTCTTGATCCAACGGTCAATGTTCAAAACAGGTTCAAAATTTCCTTCTCTCTCGATGTTTGGCCGATCTTTCGAATAACCTTCCCTCCCGATGTTTGGGAAGCAACTGAAAAGTTCGAAAACCAGAAAAGTTTGAATTTTTGTGCCGCCAAGGACCAAAGTGGTTTCCTTCCTATGTACTCCTCGTCCCTACTCCACACCAACGCGCGGATGACGAACACGCCAGAGACACAAAGCCACCGTACCAAGGCACACATGTGCAGCGGCACGCTGTCGACGAGGGGAGAGAGATCAGCCGGAACGGTGCGCGAGGGGAAAGGGGAGGAGAGATAGAGTATAGGGAAAGAGAGAGAAAACACACGATTTATTTTGTGTGCATAGGTCCTGAAATTTACTACTAGTAGAGTGTCCACTGTAAGGCCGCAGGAGTACCTCGTGTCAGAAATCCATCATAAGTTTGCTCTGACATGGAACCGCCTTCAACTTCTCTTTGCTGCTGCCATCTTCCCCTGCCAACGTTTTATTCTCTCAGCATGTACAGCGCGTGGACAGAGGTGACCATATGTCTAAGAAAATAAATATACTACTCCCGCATTGTGTAAAAAAGCACACCTTAATAAGGCTCAAATAGTAAATCGTATGACATATCATCACTATATAAAATTATAATTGGTAAAGCACAAAAAATTATAAAGTTGATCAGCATCTATAAAGTATGGGTGTATAAGTGGAAAGTATAAAGTATCTTTAGGCCTAAGGTGCACCTTAAGCTTGTGTGTTAACCATAGAGAATAGAAAAATTATTTCCCCTCTCTCATTATTTCATGTGATCGTTTTCAAAAGGGGTTCAAAATTTTCAAGAGGCAAAATCTTAGTAGCTAGAAGTAGAACAGTCTCAATGGGTATATTAATTGACTACTCGATGGGTACCCCCAAAAGCTTTTTACATAAAACTTTCAAACCAAGCTACAATTTATTGTTTGTTGTTCAAATTTGACCTTTTATTTCGATACATCGACATAAAGTCATTCAACAAGTGGACGGGGTCAGCTAGGAACCTTGAAATCTCATAAAACATGGGAATCGTAAGTAAAACACATTGGTCCACCTAGCTAATATGGCTAGAATCTTGGCTTATGGCATTGAGATCCATATTCTTCGGACTTTCGTTACGAAAAAGAATCATCTCGTCATCACTCAGAAAAATGAGAATTTTCTTTCCTGATTGTTGGAAACTCACACCGACGACATTGTTTACTACAAGAAGATCCACACATCTACCTCTGAAAAGACAATTAATTCAAGAGAAATCTATCACACTTACTTGTAGCTAAAGTTTGACTTAATTTCTTTAAATTGACAAGAAGTCACCAAAGTGCACGAAGTTAGCTAGGAATCCTAGTACTAAAAACTTGGGTATTATGTATAAGAAATCGTGGTCCAGTTTGTGTGATAATTGGGGCGGTTGCATTTTTGTTTAACCTTGGTAGGTCACGTAGGAGCGATGTGCTTGAGAGTTAACACGGTCGGTGGAAGTACGTACAAGTTATATCAAGGACCTCATAAAAGAATGAAAATTACATCCAAGTCCATGCATGCATTTAGCAAAGGACCCTGAAACTGAGCAATGAAGTGTGTGTTTTGAGGTTTGCGCATACTAGCGTCCATTGTGCTAAAGACTATCGGTAGAATCTTTCTAGATGCTAATAATGGAAAAGAAGATCCAACTATTAGCAATGCTATTTGGATTTGCTAGTCTTGATCCAACTGTTAATGTTCAAAGTTAATCTCTGCACTATATGTAGTGGTATGGTATTGTAAGACATAAGAGACAAGATAAAGATAAGATAAGAAGTACTATGAATGGCAGATCTAATGGTAGGTCTCGTAAGAGTGAGGTGCTTGAGAGTTAACATGGTCGGTGGAAGTACAAGTTACATTAAAGACCTCATAAAAAATGAAAATTGCATCCAACAAGTGCGTGCATTTAGCACAAGGACCCTTAAACCAAGTAATGAAGTACTATGTGTTTTGAGGTTTGTGCATACTAGTGTTCATCGTGCTAAAGACTATTAGTAGAATCTTTCTAGATGCTAAGAATGGAAAAGAAGATCCAACGGTTAGAAATGTTTGGATTTGCCAGTCTTGATCCAACGGTCAATGTTCAAATAAGTTAATCCCTACACTATGTAGTGGTGGTATGCATGGTATTGTAACAGATAAGAGACAAAGATAAAGGTAAGATAAGAAGTACTATGAATGGCCGATCTAATGGTAGGTCTCATAGAAAGCGAGGTGCTTTGAGAGTTAAAACGGTGGGTAGAATTACAATTTACATCAAGGACCTCATACAAAATGAAAATTGCATCCAATTCAATGCATTTAGCACAAGGACGACCCTGAAACTAAGAAATGAAGTGTGTGTTTTGAGCTAGAGGTTTACGTATACTAGCGGTCATCGTGCTAAAGACTATTAGTAGAATCTTTCTAGATGCTAAGAATGGAAAAGAAGATCCAACGGTTAGCAATGTTTGAATTTGCCAGTCTTGATCCAACGGTCGATGTTCAAAGTTAATCCATACACTATATGTAGTGCGTGGTATGGTACGGTATTGTAAGGGATAAGACAAGATAAAGATAAGATAATAAGAAGTACTACGAATGGCCGATCTAATGGTTGGTCTAGTAGGTGCGATGTGCTGAGAGTGAACACGGTCGGTGGTAGTACAAGTTACATATCAAGGACCTCATAAAAAATGAAAATTGCATCCAAGTCCATGCATTTAGCACAAGGACCCTAAAACTGAGCAATGAAGTGTGTGTTTTGAGGTTTGCGCATACTAGCGTTCATCGTTCTCATCAAGACTATTAGTCGAATATTTTTAGATGCTAGGAATGGAAAAGAAGATCTAATAGTTAGCAAAATGTTTGGATTTGCGAGTCTTGATCGAACTTGTCATCAAAACTCTCGTTGGATGGTTTCTCATATATTAATTGTGACCCCTGATAGGTACGCAGTTTTGAATTGGATCCATAGTACCAATCGTGACATTGGGCTGTTAGATCCAATGGTTCAGAGTAGTTGGATTCGCGTTGAACAATATCTAGAGGAAACTCCACCATGTTCTAGATAGTTATTATTAATATACTTAATGTATGCCTTTTTCTCTAACAAGACTATTGGTTAATAACAACTTAATGTTTGTTAAATCACATTTCATACAGTATATACGAGTGTGGCACGTGCCTGTGTGTGTGTGTGTGTGTGTGCGTGTGAAAACTTTGGCTTGTGGCATTTATTTAGATAAATATTCTCCGGACTTCCTTTACGGGAGAGAATGATCATGACATCACTCAGAAAATTCAGAATGTCCTTTCCTGGTAGTTGGAAACTCACACCGACGAGATTGTTTACTACAAGAATATGCACCCATCTACCTCTGAAAAGACATTTAATTCAAGAGCAGTCTATCATGCTTACTTGTAGCTCAAGTCTAACTTAATTTCATTAAATTGATGCAAAATCTTAACAAGAAGTTGAACTGTACCTATATATCATCAAAACTCTTGGTGGTTTCCCATATAATAATTGACCCCTCCCCCCGATATATATGGGTACCTCCAAGAGAGATCTTTCGTCAAAATTTCAAAGCAACCTACAATTTACTTGTGGCAGTTCAATTTGTACCTAACAATTTCGATAAATCGGCATAAAATCAATCAAGTGGCGAAGTTAGCTAGGAAGTTTGAGAAATCATAAAACATGGGAAACAGTAAGTATAACATGTTGGTCCACAATATATGTCTGAAAACTTGCCTCATGTGTGTCCTTCAGATCCATATTCTTCAGACTTGCTTTACGGGAAAGAACAATCTCATCATCACACTCGAAAAATTGAGAATGTTCTTTCCTGAGATAGTAGGAAACTCATAGTGATGGAATTGTTTACTACAACAAGATGCACCTATAGACCTCCGAAAAGACATTTTAATTCAAGAGCAATCTATATCGCGCTTACTTGTAGCTCAAGTTTGACCTAATTTCCTTAAATTGTCAAGATGCAAAATCTATCTTAGCAAAAAGTTAAACCAATTGTCAAAACTCATGGTGTTTTGTGATATATTAATTGACCCCTCGATGGGTACCTCCAAAAGCTTTTTCGAAAAACTTTCAAAGCAACATACAATTTTCTTAGACACGAGGCTAGGAAATTTCTAAGCTACGTATAGTAAGGGCGTGTGCAGTGTCTAGAAGTAGCTATGAAAACTACTTTTGGTCCAGCGTTCAGAAATGAAGTGGGTCCACACAACCTTGCTAAAAAGAAAAACAGACTGTTATCCATTGTATAGTGGGCCCTCCCAATTGATTCTCTTAGACATAAGTCTAGCACTAGAATCACCTTAAAGTATCTTTTTGTTAGCACTACCCACTGCACCGTTAGGATATATGTTTAAGACTTGACACCGTGCTTTCTTTGATGTCTGGTGCCAATGGGCTCACTACCGTGCATGGGGTCCCATTCTTATTAGTGGTCTAGTTATATCCTATAGCAGCCAACGAATGTTAGCTCTGACTTCTCTAGCTCTTCCTTCTCGATGAATCCTCGACGCTCGGCTTTGAAGGATGGTTACGAGGGCAGTAGGTGCCTATGGTAACTTCGTGAAGCTCAAGCCCTCCCACCGGACAATCTGAAGACACAATCTTTTGGAGGTGCTCATAGGGGTAGGATGTGCGTTCATGCGTTCATAGGGGTGAGTGTGTGCATTTTGTAGTGGATTTTCGCAAAAATGAGAGAGATGGGCCTTCTGTTCATATTAAGTTTTTCTCGGTTTTCCCAAAGTAATTGTAATGGTCACTGGTGTCTAGGGTCTATGGGCTCACTACCGAGGGCCACATTATTAGTGGTTCAATTACATCCCATAGCAGCCAACGAATATGTGCTCCAACCTCCTAGCACCTCCTTCGCCATGAAGCCTCGGCGCTCGACTTTGAAGGATGGTTATGAGGGTAGTGAGAGGCGACGTTCCCGTCAATATATAGCGAGGTGCCTACGGTGACTTCGTCAAGATCAAGCCCTGCAGGATCAGTGTCAAGATCCAGTATTTCTGAAGTGCTCATAGGTGTAGGGTGTGCACCCTGCATTCATAGGGGTGAGTGTGTGTATGCATTTGTGAGTGTCTCCGTTTTGTAATGGGTTTTTGCAAAAAGAGAGGGGGGCCTTTGATTTATTGAGTTTTGATCAGTTTTCCAAAAGTACTCCATGTAATGCAAGTCAAACTAGGTGAGTGATGTTTGGGGGCCCACGGGCTCTCTAGCGCGGGCCCCAGTTATCAGTGGTAGAGTTAAATCCAATACGGAGTAGTATCCAGCAAATGTGAGGACCAGCTCCCCTACCTCTTCCTTCTCCATGAAGCCTCTACGCTAGGCTTTGAAGGCGTGCTCTTTTTTCGAGCAATGTCGGTGCATTCAATCATGCCGGTCCAGCGAACGACGGGGGATCTTGATGCGCAAGGCGGCTGGGTTAGGGTAAGTACGCCAGAGTTCACGGTCTTAGTTTATTTTCTCAAATTCAGCTTATGGGTTCTCTCCTTTTGGGTTTTTTCTCTATTCTGCTTGTCTTGATCAACGATGTTTCCTGGGGTCAGATGCTGGCACGGATGGTAGATGCGGAGTGGTACGGCATCGTTCCTAATGCGGATCTCCGGATCTGGTGCGACTGCGCCCTGGTGCCTCGTCGACGTGTCGTGTTCGAGCTAACAAACTTCGGCCACAGGTTCTTGGGTTGCAACTACGAATGTGAGCGCTGCACGTTCGTCCACTGGGTAGATCTACCGCACTCACTTTCGCTGCAATGCACGATGATGTCGCTGCGGTTACATCCCGAGATCTGCGATGACCTCGAAGAGGAGTAGAAGGAGCGCCATCAGATGCATGCCGAGGAGATGGCTACAGATTTAACGGATGTCTCCAACTCACTGCACTCAGTCGTAAATAGGATAGATGCTCTTGGATTTGGGTAATTAGCGTTGGACATTAGGTTCTTAACCAAGTATGGTCTGCAATCTAGATATGTAGCATGCTCATGATGTTTTTGGTGGCTGGCTGAGATTCCACTAATAATTAAGTAATCCCCTTTTGTTTACTAGTACTCACCATCTCATAGTACTGCCACGTTAAATTACACTAGGTTAATTAATATGGGAGTTGTTGACAGTCTGCTTATAGCCCTTCTAGAGTTTGTGGTTACTACTAATTGATCTGGTTTATGTGTTCCGGGTATCTCTATCTATATACAAGTATCGCTATATTTTTTGCACATTTGTGCACCTCCCCCGTGGTCGCGCACCTTCTTTACCCAGCAGCATCCACCTTTCCATCGCATCAGTGCAATCTCCGGTGAGACCGCAACCATCCGGATGGTTGTTTAGGTGATTGCTATTTGAAATAGTAGATCTATATGCCACATTAGGAAGCTGGGATCACCATGGATGTAGCCATTGAATTAGTTATAAGGTCCACTAAAAATAGGTAAGTATATGCTGCCAAGAAGAGTCTTTTGAGGATGGGAAGCTTGCCCTGGCTTTATTTCATAGAGCGGTCCTCTACTGAACAATGCAGATGTAATTTGCTGCATATCGTTCATAAACACATTGTTGTTTGCTGGTGTCCTGCATTGCTAAGTTCTTTACATTATATTGTTTGTTAAAGGGAAACACGCCCAATCCTTGGCATTAGATTAATGCACGTATCCTTCTTTGCATTGCAAAGTTGATGTGTTCTTTCCTAAAATTTACTGGTTTTGCTGCATTTCATTTAGCATCATGCGCATGTCCCGCCCGTCGAGGAGGCATTATCGAGTGACAAGTGTTTTGATGTATCCAGCTGATTTGCTGGAATTTCAGTAACCTATGCTTTGTCCCCGAGAACATTTTTTCGATAAAGAGCGCTTTATTACTTAAAATGTCCCCTAAAATATACTAATTATTTTTGTTGCATCATGATTTGTAGAAACAAAGTCATTCTGATCTATTGCCACTTATTACTAAGGCCAGGACTGCTCATGTGCCAGCTAAGAAGGCAAACCCTAAAGTGCGGCCCTTTTCATGTCGGTTCTGTTTCCCATATTTGGGAAATATGCCTCTATGGTTGTTTACCATTTGCGGTACCACTGTGGAGCTTGCACGATGTGTGCAGCTGAATTTGGATTGTGAAACAAGAATTTGGTTTAGTTTTTTTTGAAATGAGAATCTGGTTTAATTTTGGATTTGTTATCTGCAGTTTCCACCTTACTCATATTGCTCATGGCGTAATGGTGCTGGTCACTACAAGGATTTGACAATTTCCCGTCTCCGAGAGAAATACAAAGCTCATAGATACACGATTTCGTGCCTTCAAGAGAAAGTGAAACACCAGGATGAACAGATTAGGCGCCTGAAAGAAGAAGTGTCCACATCCACTAAGCAGATAGCTGATTTGACTGCAAGATGGAATACATCAATTTCAGTTGCTCATGATGCTATTGTTGATTTTCAAAAGTTCGTTGCTGACAACTTACTCCCCGAGTTGCCTGATGTGGATGGCAATGATACATTGCAGATGTATCTATAATTTTTGATGCTCCATGCTTGGTTTTATCCACTTTCTTGTGTTTTGTCCACACTTTGGAGTACTTTTCATATGATTTCTTGGACTAACCTATTAACAAGAGCCACAGTGCCAGCTGCCTGTTTTCTGCTGTTTTTGGTTCCAGTTTATAGTCTGTCAAGCATATAACTCAGATTGGACCTCACTTTCACCTTAACCACATTAAAGATGCTTATGATAGGGGCAATGAGATCTCAAAGCTAATGAGTACCATACTTTCAGCATTTGGAAGCCTTTCAAACTTTTCAAAACCTGTTCATTTCCTTGTTGAGTCTCCACACATTCTGTGAGCACTTTCTCGAGAGCATAGTGGCCATTCTTAGTTCTATGTGCATTGTCCCAAGACTAGTTGATTGATGCATACCTTGATATTGCTTGTTTTAAACTATTTGTATCTAGTCACTCTTGTAAACTTTGAAGGTGTCCTATGCATTTATGTTTGCTACTCTATGAGGGACAAGCTGAGTGCCACTATGCTATGTTTTCTTTATGTGAAACAAACAAACGTCTTGCAAAGCATTGTTATTCATGAATCTTTTGTTTGTGCCTTTTCTTGTTGCATCATAGTTTCTTTGTCTTATTGCTAGAACTTTGTCTTTCATGTTATGATTAAAGTACTATGATCCTAGCTTTGAATGTTTACAAATACTTTGGTCAAATCTTTGATGGTGCATGTCACCTCAAAAAATATTATTTCTTTTTATCACTTACCTACTCGAGGACGAGCAAGAGTTAAGCTTGGGGATGTTGATACATTGCAAATGTATCTATAATTTTTGATGCTCCATGCTTGGTTTTATCCACTTTCTTGTGTTTTGTCCACACTTTGGAGTACTTTTCATATGATTTCTTGGACTAACCTATTAACAAGAGCCACAGTGCTAGCTGCCTGTTTTCTACTGTTTTTGGTACCAGGAAAGTCAGAAAATGAATATTCTCAGAATTGGACGGGACAAAAACCAAAGTGCCTATTTTTCCAGAAGACTCCAGGAGCCAGAATACGAGACAAGGGAGGGCCAGGGGCGGTGTGGTGGCCCCAGGCACCTCCTTGGTCTCCCTCTTCGTCTATAAGAAGCCTTCTGACCTAAAAACTTCAGGGGGTTCGATGTTTTTCTAGAAGGAGTTTCGCTCCGCCGCCACCACCAGATTCCACGAAACAGCACCAGAAACTCCGTTCTGGCACCCTGCCGGGACGGGGAATTGGAGGAGATCATCGCCATCATCATCACCATCGCTTCTCCATCGACCATCCATGTTTCCCCCATATATGAGTGAGTAATCCCCCGCTGTAGGCTATGGGGATGGTAGGGATTGGATGAGATCGTTCATGTAATGGCATCAGATTGTTAGGGCATGGTGCCTACTATCTTTTATTAGTGTTTTATGACTTTGTTGCGACTTGTTGTGCTTAATGCTTGTCACTAGGTCCCGAGTGCCATGATTTCAGATCTGAACGTATTATTGATTCATTATGATAGTATTGTTTTTGGTCTTATCTACAAGTTGTATACACACGTCGTTGTCCGAAACCTATGGACCTGAAGTGAGAGAAATCGGGATAACCGGAAGGGAAAGGCTTTGATGTGAGGATCACATGTGTTCACGGAGTGTTAATGCTTTGCTCCGGTGCTCTATTAAAAGGAGCACCTTAATTGCCAGTAGTTCCCTAGAGGCCCCGCTACAAATGGGCTGGCAGGACAAAAGATGTTGTGCAAGTTCTCATCGCGAGCACGTATGACTATATATGGAACACATGCCTAGGATTGTCTAGTACTTGGATGCTTTATCTTATTTATCTGCAATTGCCCTATGTTCTGTTTGCTATGTGAATTGTCTTGTCCATGCAACGTCCGTCCATCCATCCCTATGCCTACCACACTCGAAGCCCACTGTTTACTGCTTTTGTTACTACTGTCTTTGCTTTACTGCTGCTGTTACTTCACTGTTCCTACTACAAAACTGTTGCTACTGATAAACTATTGTGAGCAAGATTGTTTCCAGGTGCAGCTGAATTGACAACTCAGTTTTTAAGGCTGATAAATATTCTTTGGCTCCCCTTGTGTCGAATCAATAAATTGTGTTTCACTTCCCTCGAAAATACTGCGATACACCCCCTATACTTGTGGGTCATTAGGCGACAAGCTGATTGGCCAGGTGTACGATCGGATCTTGGAACAGGTGGGAATGCAAGCTAACAATCTTTTCAATTCGGCTCTAGAAGCACATGAGACCCTGGCAGAAATCCAAAATTCTCCACGCCCATACAGTCCTGATCCTGCAAAAGATGAGGAAATATGTAAACCATATTGACCGCTCTACTTTCATTTTTGAAGGGTTTGGGTCTCTTGTGAGGATGACTGTTTGTTAAGTCAGGTACTATAACTTTTTTTTTGCTCTGCTGGTGTGTGGTGTCCACAAATCTATATATTTGATGTACTATTATGACATATATATTGGACCTGGCTTTATGTGACTATATTTAGCAACAACAGTCATCTTATTCGAACTTGCGGTGGGTTTTTATCTTCCAATTTTTTTCCTTCTGAGATCTGTTAATGATGATGTTAATGCTAGTTGCGAGTGATTTGTTAGCATGTTTCTGGTAGTAAACCAAAACTTGTAGTTGTAGATTGTGGAATTTCAGGTCGATGTTTGAACTCTAGATCTTGATGTCATAGAAAGGGCAGGCTTCTACCACCTAGAATATTTTATCCAACAATTGATTGTATCACACGAATAAGTGCACAAACTTGATGTCTGTAGGCGGGAAACTGAGCAACGCAAGTGCAGAAACTTGTATCAGTCGTGTGGTTGCTACTATTAATACAACCATGGTTTCCCATAAAAAGGCGGGGTTCGCAAAAAAATAAAAATAAATAGTGGGGCGAAATTTAGTTCCGAGTTTGAGGTAGTTCAGTCGTGTGCCCCTCGACCCCATCGTCATCATCTCCGCCTGGCCACCCTCCCTTGACCAGACAATCCCCGCCGCTCCACCATTGACCACCACCGCACCGCCTTTCGCTGGTATGTACGTCCCCAACCTCCAGCCATTACGAGTTTTCTGAAGGATAGAAAGCATTTATTTTTGGGCATTGCGAGCTAAATAAGATCGTGGCGTTTACAGGAAATGGAATCAACATTGGCGGATGCATTTGCTGTGTTGACGGATGCTTGTAAAGCAGAGGTGGATGCTAAAGCAGCACCATCGGATACATGTGAAGTCGATGCGGAGGCCGATGCTTGTACCACATCGGAGTCTTGGGCAGCATTGAGTGATGCTTGGAAAGCAGTGGAGGCGCAGTCGAAATCCTCGTCGGCTGCTGCTAGAACAAATTCGGCTATGTTGGCTGCCGCTACCAAAGCGACGACTGCGTGGGATGCTAGGAATGCGTCAGCTCGTGGTCGTGCTTCTTCAGTGTCAATGGCTGTGGCTCGTCATTCGTCGGCGGCACCTGCTCCATCTGCTCAGAACTCGTCGATCCCATTGTAAGTTCTACGTTGGATTTTGTCTCCCTGACTTCCTCCCTCTTTTGTGTATTCTGCTCCGGGGTTTTTTCTAGACGTAGTGGATATTAGTTTAAACTAGTAGTACTGGGAACATAAAAATCTATTTAATCAGAAACTAGTGATCCAAATGGGATGAAACTTTCACAGGATTCAAACCTAGGCACCGATGATTTACTGATTTTTTGTCAAATTTTTTCGAATAGTTTTACTTTTTAGTTCAAAAACTAAACTACTGTCATACGTTTGATCTCATATGGAAGGTGGATCCTGGGGCAAGTCACCGTGAGACTTGGGTTCACCAAGTCACTGAAGCTGCGTCCATTTTTTCTCCTCTTCTTTATGATAAAACTAGAAAATTCAGGTGGGGGCCTTTCTGTCCTCCCCGATGACCTAAAAAAACTTCTCCATTCCCTTTGCCCAGTTTCAACATGCTGAAGCATTTTGCGGTGCTTTCGTACTACTCTGGTTGATTCCTTGTGCTGTTTAGGTTATTTTATTGACGAATTCTGCTTTTTAGGTAGTTTTTCAGATGGGTGCAGTTTAGGAAATTTCGATGATAAATTTTCGTGTCAAAATGTGTGATGCATTGTGGTGTTTACTTAATTCTTTTTTTAGGGTTGTGCATTGTGTTGTTTACTTAATTCTGATGATGCACTTGTGCTATTTGCATCATCCTACCAGCTTCGGTGGAAGAACATATGCAACAATCAACGACTTGCCAGGCGATGTATTTGGTCAGATTCTTGTCAGGCTTCCTCCTCACCCATCCTGCATACTAAGGGCATCAGTCGCCCAAAAATGTTGGATGGACTTCATGGGAAGCAACGATTTCAAAAAGGCTAACCCTGTCACACAACAGAGGAATGCCGTTACTTGGGGTTTTTCACCAATAGCTCTGAGGACGCTCGGTTCTTAACAGATCATAATCTTGACCAATCCATCTTCCAGAAGCTGAACAGGCTGGTGGAAGTACATAAAGCCTACAAACCATATGTACTTGGATGTCGCAATGGTAGGGTGCTACTTCATTATCTGCAAGGGTCTAACATGATAAAGGCTTGGGATCCAATCAGTGGAAGTGAAACAGTGATACCAGAACCACCAATTTGGCAGAGACGTGAGTATGATAGCGGCACAATTCTCTGTTCGAGAAATCGTGGGCAATTGTCTTCGCACTGTTGCAACAATTTCTGGGTTGTTTGGATAGTAACCAATGGTAACCAAGCACTTGTGCAGAGGTACTCATCAGAGTCAGGAAAATGGGAGGACTGGATTGAACCTTTTGAGATGCTGGCTAAGATTGATCGCAGGCCGTCAACTCTCATAGAGAACATTTTGTACTGGCCAACAATGAACTCCAGATATATAATTGGCTTCGATAACGTGAGAACAAAACTGTGTTATATTGAGTGCTCCTATGAGACACATGATATTTCCAGATGCAATTTTGTCATCGCTAAGGGGCATGATGGAGATGTTCCCCTTGCGGTTATAAGAGACTTCAGTCTAAGCACGTGGTTCAATGCAAGATCATCAACATGCAAATGGGAAGCTTGGGTGCCTCATATAAATGTTGAGTTGCATATTCTCCTTGGCCTTGATAAATCATGGGCATATGGTGGGAAAGATGCAGTAAGGTTACTCTGTGCATTTGAGGATAGAGAAATGGTGGTTATATGGACGAAGGAGGGAGTATTCGAATTAGATCTCAGCAACATGAAGTCTAAGAAGTTCAGATCTCATAAACGTTGGTGTACTTTACATCCCTACATTATGACACCTGGTTAGTGGAGTCATTCATGTGCAACCCTTGCATTTTTGTACACCTATGATTTTGCTGATCATTTTGTTCATTTCCTTCAGCAACCAATGTGATTCGGAGTGCTAAATCAAAGAAACGAAAAGGAAGTCCTGTCAGGAACAGAGCTGATTCAGACTGCAACATCAAGGAGATAAAAATAACACTCGGATGAACAAACAAGGCTTGTTTGGGCAAGCATGTGTTTGCCCAGGTTGTGTTATTTGGAGCTGCAGTCTGATATTTGTTTGTTTTGGTAGCTGATGGAACTGTGGTGGCACCTTTGTTAGTGCTGCAGTCACAGCGACAGGGGCTGGAATATTAGAGTTGTATGTTCGTTTTGGGGGCCTATGTGTGTCTGGTAAAACATTGTTTTAGATGATGAAATGGTGTTCTCTATATAGTAGTGTATGCGTGATGAAATCTTGTTTTATTTGTTCTACATATACTTTAGCTGGTCTTTGTGTTTTGATAGTATGCTGTAGTAGGAGTATTTGTTTCGCAGTAGGCTTTTTATTTGATCTGAATTAGTACTACCATTTAGTTAGTGCTTCTTGTAGAAAAGTCCATGCCAACACCTAAATAATTAGTAGACCTTGGTTGCACACCATTTTCACATGCTTGAATCAGAGCTACTTCAGACATTTGTTTGTTGTTATGTTAAACAAACATTCCTGTATCAGAGATCTGTATTTTCATACGCGTGGTAGATAATCACTCTCCCTGACTTGGATCCCTGAAATAGAGGGAGAACGGCCTATTTTTTTAATTATTCTTTGGACTATCTCTAAATTCAAAATCACCGTCGGCCGCCAAAACCTACCGCCTACCCCGTTTGAATCGGAGGCATGAGTTGATGTGAGTCTCGCCTTAAATTCCTGACCAGATGGCGTTCGAACTACACAAACTTTTTTCTAGTAATAAAAACTTGGCCGGCAGCCAAATTCAAAATCGTAATCGAGCGGGAAAATAACCCACCGACCCCGAAGCATTTCGCACCCCCTCTATTTCAAACATTTTCAGGCAAAATCACCCACCGAGGTAGTACCATTTTTATATTATTACATGGACCCTAGACAAATTTAAAATCTAAGTCAAGCAGCAAAATTTACCGCCTATGCTGTGTGAATGGAAGTTATCCAACTTTCTATGCAAAAAAATGTTTATGGATGATCAGTTGATGTGACTCTCGGCCTTGAATTCCTGGACACCTAGCGTACGGTCTACTACCTTTTTTCTATTAGTAAATGGAGGCTAGCCAAATTCAAAATCTCAATCGAGCGGCAAAATCACCCACCTACCAAGAATTTCCCGCCCCACCGTTTCAAAAACTTTGAGCCAAAATATCCCACCGACCGAGGTAGTACCATTTTTCTATTATTATTATTAGATGGGCGCAAGCCAAATTCAAATTCTCAATCGAGCGGCAAAACCACACACCAACCTTGAAGCATTTTACACCCTTCCGTTTCAAAAACTTTAGAATTTAAAATTCCAAATCTACCCATTGTTCAAATGACAAATGGGCATGCTAAATTCGGTAGCTCGGGGGTACGATCATAATTATTTTTCTGCTCACCTCTATGGTCCCGAATCCCCCAGTTTTTCCCGCCGGCCCTCCCAAAAATCCCAAGATCCTCTGTCCCCTCCACGACCACGACGCACACCGGCTTGAGCTGCGGTCTCGTGCACCGCCGCGCAGCCGCTTCACCGATGCTCACCCACCAGATCTAGGAGCTGCGGTGTCGTTCACCACACCGATGGTGTCATCGACCACCCAAGCTCTGCTTCCTCGCTGCCGAAAGATACCCAACCATACCAGATCCGCTTCACCGGTGTCCACTGGGTGTGATCTAGTTCAAAGATTTCCATGTCCACCGCTCCAGACAAGCTGCACGGCCGTCGCCGTTCACTGCACCAGATCTGCCTCAGTGATGCTCTCGTCCACCGCTTTCAAGCCGGCATTGACCGCCCAAGATCTGTTTCCCCGATGCCAACAACCACCGCAACCACAGCACCCTCGATGACCTGGACGTCACTCGCACGGTATCGATGATGCTTAGATCCATCTCTGACCAAGGTTAACCAAATCTCCAACCCATTTTTGTTTAGTCAGCGATATAGCAGGTTCAAGCCTGTCGCAGTGAACTACATTTTTGTAATCGTGCTGGTACATACAAGTCACTGGGCACGCATGTTCTTCGTGCTAGTACATACAATGTCATTAGACATGTTGGTTTGCATTCGCTACTCTACAAATATCAATTCATGCACATGTTTGTTATTTTTTCATGCACATGTTCTTATCTTAGCTGCTCCATACACCAGTAAATGCTTGCTATTGTGTAGTTCTTGCAAAATGTAATGTCACTGGAAATTATTAGTGTGGGTTCCTTGCTACGCCAGTTACTGACTCTATCTGGTTAATCTTGAGCTAAGTTCCTGCTATTATTTCCTCCCTGACATTGCTCTACTATCCCGTGGTACCCGTTCAAACTCTTTGTACTAGTTCGATTATAATTTTGTTGTTGCCATCTGGTTCTTTAGAAGCTGCAACACTGACTATTTTCGTTTTCTTTGCGTAGAGCTCAAAAAACCAATACTGAACATGTTGGTTTGCATATCCTACAGGTCCACCAACGATGCCATTATATATTTTCTGTATCTGGTGTTGGTTCATCCTAATCAACAGCATAATTATTCTTTACTGTATAGTTCATTCATGTTTTCCATTCCTGCTCAACTAGTTCTGGTATGATGCAATTATAATTTATATGTGGTTCATTCTTAGTTATGACAGTAATTGCATGCCATTGTGTAGCTCACCGCAAATTCCAAGTCACCCAATGTCTCTTGCATTCCAGGAGATACCACTGCTTCCATATATATTTGCTGAAATGACCTAGCTAGTTTATACTAAAATTCTAAGAAACACTTTGTTTGATTGCTCATTTCATTGTTGACATACTTATCTAATGCTTATTTTTCCTGTTCTATAGGTTCACAAGCCACACCATTATATCTCGTATCTGGTTCTAGTTCGTCCTAGGCAACGACATAACTATCCTCTACTATATAGTTCATTCATGGTTTGCGTTCCTGCTCTACAAGTTTGTATTATGCAGTTATAATTCCTATCTGGTTCATTCTTAGATATGAGTAGTTTGTCTTCTTTGTTGTATTAACTTCTTATTAGTTAGTTTCAGACTGCAATTATTGCTATCGCCACCAAAGAGGGGACTGCAAGATCATATCTCAAGGTGGTTTTCCAATGTAGCTGTCACACTCAAAGGGAGATGCAGTTGATGGATTGAGAAAGCAAACTGAGGACTCTGCTATCAACTTGATTCGTAACTGAAGTGCTGAATTTTATTTCGCTTTTGTTCATATTTTGTAATATTTTTAAGAAGTTTGCAGTTGATGTAATATCTAGATAACTCGCATAGGCCATGTAGGCATTTAGTTGACACCATCCACGCATGGCGATACCATAACTGTGCCAGATAGGTCGATCAGGTTTCATAATTACCGAAACTATAACGGTAACTGGCCAAAATAGTAACATGACAAAACAGTGAAAGACCAAAACAGCAACGGTAACTGGCTAAAACAGCAACATGCCAAAATAGTAATAGACCGGAACAGTAACGAACCGGAATAGTAACAGGTCAAAATAGTAACATGCCAAAATGGTAACAGGCCAAAACAGTAACAGACCAAAACAGTAACAGGAAAAATATAAGCAGGCCAAAACACCAGCAGACCAGAATAGTGGCAATCTAGCACAGTAACATGCCAGAATACTAACAGGCCAGCACAATAACATGCCTGAATAGTAACAGGCCAGAACAGGGGCAACCAGCATAGTAACGGGCCAGAACAGTAAAGGGCCACAATAGTAACGAACATGAATAGTAGACGGCTAGAACAGTAACGAGCCAGAATATTAAAAGGCCAGAACAGTATTAGACATTCTCAAAAGTGGGACGTTCGTAGGCGGCCCATGACGAGCTGTGAGAACAGTGACGGGTTGACCGTGGGCTTTAACAGTATCGGGCCTACTTGATGCAGCCTATTAACGGGTCGCACGGTATTCGAAAAGTGTGGGCTTTTGTAGGACGAAATATTAATGGGCCTGACATGCGCGGGCCGTTGCTGGCCACATCTTTGGGCCCATTTCAAACCTTGTTAGACGAAACAGTAACGGGTCATAATCTTATTGGGGTTTCTTGATGGGTTGGCCCACTTAATTATGAGAAGGCCTTGGTTGGGACTGGCTTCTACCACGGTTTCCGTGGCCGTTAACAGCGGTAACTGGTCGTTAACGTTGTTTGCCACGTGGCATTTTGCATGACATCTGCAGTCAATGCGGCTGGCGAACAGATCTACAATGGAACAAGTTTTCGTGGCTAAAGGGTGCGATCCACCACGGTCAGGAAAAAAACCGTGGTAGATTCTTTTGTGACGGGGCTTTTACCATGATGGGCATCCATCGTAGAAGACTTTTTAGCCACGAAAAACGGGCCTTCAACCACCTAGTCTGTTGTAAAAACTAACTTTTCTTGTAGTGTGTGCTGAGCTCAACTTCACCATGAACTGCGGCAACACGCGCGCCGCCGGCCTGACGCACACGACAAATATCAAGATGACATCGTCGCGCCCATTGAATAGCATGCAGAACACCGTGTCATCGAACCCGGTTAGCCCGATATCTACATTTTGCGAACCCGGTGCCGTCACCGGCTTAGAGATGTACCTGCCTTTCCTACCATAGTGTAAAATGCGCAACCTAATGGCGTAGTCTTCTCTGAGGTGGGAGTGGAGCACAAACGGAATTGCGGCGAACTCGCAGCCAGGCACCATGCAGTTCCATTGGACTACATCAGCGAGCATTGAACATGAAGACATATTTGGCTGGACAGCCCATACCAATTGGGTCTGTCACCAACATAAAGTAATTAATTAGTACGGCATTACATATATTCATATTAGGATCATCACAAGAAGATTTATATGTGTTAACTCACTCTTGGTTGATATTCTTGTAATCCATGGGGAATTCCGACAACATCTTGAGAAGCTCGCAGGTAACGCCTCGGTTTCGACCGAATGGAGCTTATTCCATGATGGCAACAACCATATCATCACCTTGTAATGCAGCGATTCGCACGCTGCCGACCTAATGTACCTGTCAGATAGGAAGATGTCCGTGGTGTACCCTCCAATTAGGGCAGTGAACTCCGTGCCCTCTTTCCCGATGCCGATGATCTCTGGTGCGTGCACCCGGTTAGCCGGGTACTAGTACTTGTTGGAGTAGGTCACTTGGGGAAAATTGTACATCTTGTGGAAAAGTTTCAAGTGGTCAAAGAGCTCGTGCAAAGTCAATGGCTGGTTGACGAACTTGCATCCTCGCTCCGTGTAGGCTGCACACGGGGCGAAGCAGCACTAGATCTTGTGCTTGTAGACGTCATTGTAGGAGACCAATGAACAACAGCAGTCGTTGGGGCACCTGCTACCTTTTCCGCCGGCGACCTGGCGGTACAGCTCCTTGGAGCATGTGGCCAGCCTAATGGCGCTGATAGTGTCAAGACGCATAGTGATTTCATTGAAGGCATTGTCACCGACCTTGCTCTAGCCACAGTGTCGCGGGTTGCACCTCGAATCTGCCATCCCGTCCGGACGGATTGGGGGCGAGGGTGGATCTATGTAGAGTTGTTGGTGGTTTTTGGAGGAGGGGGCTGGTGGCCTGGACGGAGTGATGCAGCGTGCAAGATAGGGAGTAAAATGTGTGAATCACGCGCCTGAGATGCGGCCAGGCGGCCTCGATGAGTGGGGATAAACTAAACGGAGATGGGGAAGATAGGATGGCTCTTTGAAAGAGGTTTTTTCTTTTCTTCTGTTGTAAGAAGCGGCTGCATCGAGGACGCCGACTAAGCGTGAATGCGTGTAAAACGCGCCCCTGTGCAATGAATTAAACATGTCACTTCCTAGCCGAGTACTTTCTCGTCACGTCGGCTTCTATTTTCATACTAGTATTAGGGCATCACCTATGGTGGCAAAATTTGTATATAAGCTGGGAGGTTTTAAGGAAAAGCTTTCGATGTACTACTGAATTCCTAGTTAGCCTAAAAAGTATTTGGAAAATTTTAAGAGCAATCTATCTATCGTGCTTACTTGTAGTTAAAATTTGACACGGTCGGTAGGAGTACGGCTTACATCGAAGACCTCAAGAAAGATAAAATTACATAGAGGTCCATAAACTTAGCACAAAGGGCCCTAACGTTAAGCAAGGAAAACCACTCGGGTCCTTCTCGAGCGAGAAACTGAGCCATACCCTTCGTACTACTGTATTTTCTACACACAAACACGCAAAACGCTCCTCACACTTTCGAACCAGCGTGCTTGGGGTGTGCTTGGTACTTCCTCTTCGCAGGGTGTGAAATGGAACAACAATGCAGGATGACGCACGTGGGCAGCGCCACGTTGTAGACGAGAGATCAGTGGGCTAGCAGGGTGTGTGTGGATGGTGATGAGGCAGGAAAGGAGAGAGAATATAAGTTGTTTTGCGTGCATATATATAGTAAAGGTCCCGAAATTTTGACAATAGGTTCAACTTCTTGCTAAGATTCTACATCTTGACAACTTAATAAAATTATATTAGGTCAAACATGAGATAGAAGTAAGCGTGTGATATATAGCTCTTGGATTAGTTGTCTTGTCGAAGGTAGATGGGTGCATCTTCTTTTAGTAAACGATGTTCTAGGTGTGAGTTTCCAACTATCAGGAAAGAACATTCTCAATTTTCCCATGTTTTGCGAATTTTAAAACTTCCTAGCTAACTTCGCCGACTTGAATGAGACTCTATGCCAATTTATCGAAATTATATCAAATTTGAACTACAAGTAAATTATAGATTGCTTTGGAAGTTTTATGAAAAAGCTTTCGGTGGTTTTCGATGTACTGAATTCCTGGTTAGAGCTTCAAAAGTTTGTTGGGATATTTTAAGAGGAATCTATCTATCGCACTTACTAGTAGTTAAAATTTGATATGGACGGTGGGAGAAAGTACGATTTGCATCGAAGACCTAAAAAAATTACATAGAGGTCCATAAATTTAGCAGAAAGGGCTCTAAAGTTAAGCAAGGAAAAGCAGTCTGGTCCTTCTCGAGAGAGCAACTTAGCCATATACCATTCGTACTAGTGTACTTTCTTCACACACACACAAAAAACGCTCGTCACACTTTCGAACGAGCGTGCTAGGGTGTGCTTGGTGCTTCCTCTTTGCAGGGTGTGAAATGTAATGACAAGGCAGGTCGACGCACGTGGGGAGCACCACGTTGTTGACAATGGAGAGGTCAACCGGACGGGGTGTGTGTGGATGGTGATGAGGCAGTGTGAAGGAGAGAGAAAACACAACTTGTTTTGCGTGCATATATTACCACTATATAGTGTACGAATAACTTTGAATGTTGACCGTTGGATCCAGACTCGTGAATCCCAGCATTTCTAGCCGTTGGATCTTCTTTTCCTTTCTAGCTTCTAGAAGAATCTATTGATAGTCTTCGACATAATGAATGCTATGCACAAACCTCAAAACACACTTCTCCATCATACTAGAAGCTTCTCCCTTGTTTCTCTAGACCATGTTATCAAAAATTTCATGTGTTAGGTAGGTAAATAATCTTTGATTTCTACATCATGATACAAAGTACAAGGACCAAATATAAACCCATACTTTATAGATGTTGATCAAATTTATATTTTTTTTGTACTTTACCAATTATAATTGTATATAGTGATGATGATATGTCATACGTCTACAATTCGAGTCTCACGTGCAACTTAGTAGTAGCTAATAATCGTTGACTTCTACATGATCTTACCACTATATAGTGTACAAACAACTTTGAATATTGACCGTTGGATCAAGACTCGCGACCCAACATTTTCGGCTGTTGGATCTTCTTTTCCATTCTAGCACCTTGAAGATTCTATTGATAGTCTTTATTACAAACCACTATATAGTGTACGAATAACTTCGAATGTTGACCATTAGATCAAGACTCGCGAATCCCAGCTTACTGAGGCGTTGGATCTCCATTTCCATCCTATCATCTAGAAGATTCTATTGATAGTCTTCGGCATAATGAATGCTATGCACAACCTCAAAACACACTTCTCCATCATACTAGAATCTTCTCTCTTGTTTCTCTAGACCATGTTATCAAAAATTTCATGTGTTAGGTAGCTAATATTTTACTTCTACATGATGATAAAAAGTACAAGGACCAAATATATACACCCATACTTTATAGATGTTGATCAAATTTATATTTTTTCTATGCTTTACCAATTATAATTGTATATAGATATGTCATACGTCTACTATATGAGTATCACGTGCAAGGCACGTGCAACTTACTAGTATATAGTAAAGGTCCTGAAATTTTGGCAAGAGGTTCAACTTCCTACTAAGACTCTACATATTGACAACTTACTGAAATTAGGTCAAACTTTAGCTACAAGTAAGCGTGATAGATAGCTCTTGGAATAATTGTCTTTTCGAAGGTAGATGGTGGGTGCATCTTCTTTTACTAAACGATGTCGTCGGTGTGAGCTTCCAACTATCAGGAAAGAACATTCTTGATTTTCCCATGTTTTGCAAATTTTAAAATTTCCTAGCTAACTCTATCGACTTGAATGAGACTATGAGCCAATTTATCGAAATTAGGTCAAGTTTGAACTATAAGTAAATTGAGGCTGCTTTGGCAATTTTTTGAAATTTGTTTGGTGGTTTTCGATGTACGAAATTCCTGGTTAGCTTCAAAAGTTTTTTGGAAATTTTTAAGAGGAAACTATCTATCGTGCTTACTTGTAGTTAAAATTTGACACGATCAGTAGAGGTCCATAAATTTAGCACAAAGGGCCCTAAAGTTAAGCAAGGAAAAGCAGGTGGGTCCTTCTCGAGTGAGAAACTGAGCCATGCCCTTCGTACTACTGTACTCGCTTCACACAAAAAAGGTTCCTCACACTTTCGAACCAACCTAACAGGGAATGTGCTTGGTGCTTCCTCTGTGTAGGGTGTGAAATAGAACGACAAGCCAGGTCGGCGCACGTGGGCAGCGTAACATTGTGGACGAGGGAGAGATTAGCCAGCAGGGGTGTGCGTGGATGGTGATGAGGTAGTGAAGAATGAGAGAGAAAACATAAATTTTTTTGCGTGCATATATATAGTAAATAAAAGGTCCTGAAATTTTGACAACACGTTCAACTTCTTGCTAAGAAATTACATCTTGACAACTTAACGAAATTAGGTCAAATTTGAGCTACAAGCTAGCGTGATAGATTGCTTGTAACATCCCAAAAATATTAATCAAGCTTCTCAAGACTTAATCACCCAAGTTTAGGGTTAACAAAAACATTTATCTTTAAACTTAATATGAGTGCATGTGTGATTTGCATTAGTGTATGAATGCTTGCAATTGCCATGATTGATTGTTACTAATGATAAGGATTGGTTTAAAGATGAATACTACTTCATCTAGATCATTTCCAAGCAGAATCAAATGAAAATAAAATCAAATATAAGTCATATGATCAAATGGTCATTTTGGCCAAACTTATCCACTAGACCACTTTGACTGTTCCTAGTAAAGGATTTCCAACAGAAACAATTCCAATTCTTTTCACCCCTTGCTAGACCAAGTAAAAGTGAATACAAGCAAACTTTACAAAGTGGCAGAAACAATGTTCAAATCTATTTAAGAGACATTGCAAAATTGAATCAAGTTCATATGCGTAGATCATCATTTTTCAAAAACCATACAAATCAATTCCCCTTGAAAATTCCCAGCAACCACAGACTACTGAGAAAGCAACAAGATCACTCACCAAAATTCATTCAAAACTTTGAAACTTGAATTCATGCGGCTATTTGATCCAACACCTGGCAGACACAGTATAACCTCACCAACTATACACTATTTGGAGCTATCAATCTCTCAGCTTTTGTACTGCAATCAACACATTGAATTGTCTTAGATCATCCCTAGTACTTGGCCGTGCAAAGGAGATGCATCACTGGCCACATTGACCAGTTCCACGCCCATACCAAGCCGGCCAGGCCGGTCGAGCACGAACCACTCGCAGTGTGTCGCATCGCCCTCGCCCACGATGTCCAGCAAGTCGCCTTGACCTCACCGCCACCCTTGTCCAACCCTTGACCCAAGGCGAGAAGTGGAGACGCTGAAAACCGCGTGCCCATTTAAGCCATGGCCATGTCGAGTGCACGACGGAGCGCCGCAGTTGCCTCGCACGCACATGCTTCGCCTCGCTCTCTCCGCCCATAATCGCGATCGTCGTAGCACCAGTGACCGCCCAGACATGACCGTTCGCCACCGCGCGCCCCGTGACCACCGTACGAAGTGACGAACGCCTGCGTACTAACCCAGAGCACCGACGTCGCCCAACCGATGGAGACTGCCCCTTTCCGTGCCATCACTCGCGTGACGATCACCATAGTCCACTGCACCGACCCATGCCCTCCATCGTGACGAACACGACCTGCAACAACGTTGCCAGAGAAGCCAACCCATGCCGCACTGCCGTCGACCCTAGTGTATAAATAGAGGCCACCCCAGCCCTCAATCTTCACACCATTCCACTCCTCTCTCTCTCAGAAACCTCCCAGACATGTCCCTGGAGCAAGGCGAGCACTATCCCGCCGGAATTTGACCGGAGCTCGCCGTTGCAGTCGAGGAAGGAAGCCAGCGATTGGAGCCACCCCAGGAGCTGCCGTGACCGCCAATCAAACCTCCATCGACGACCACCCCATTCGCCCCCATCACCGAGCCTAGCTGGAGCCCCGGTAAGTCCCCAGCGACCCCCACCGCCGTTTTAGGGTTCAAGTCTCGCCTGAGCAGTTCGACGGAGACGACAAACCATAGTCGTAGGATCTAGTTCTAATCATAGGGATGAGATTAAAAGATACCCTTTCGGTTAGAATGAGCCACTGACTAGTAGGACCCGCTTGTCAGTAGCCCGCTGTGCCAGCGCAGTGCAGTTGGGCCGGACAATTAGTTTCCCGCGCAGAGCCTGTTGATTCAAATAAGATTTATCCATTTTAGCTAAAACCAGATTCTATCAGTAGATTCAAAATTCAATTCAAAGAGATTAACTGAACCAAATTGCATGATTCCAATTTTGTTGGAAAGGTATTGAAATTATCTAATCACTCCTGTTGGATTTAAACTATTTACAATTATAGATCACGTATACCAAAAAACAAGACAGAGACTTTTGACACTTCAAACATTTTTCTAAAATAAACTATAAATGTTTTTGTGTTGTTTCCACCTCTCAAAGATCACATTTGCCATGCTCTACCAGAATATGTAAAAATATTTGGTTTTACGAATATGAAACATGGCTTAGTATTAAAGGAGTGCTATATAGGCATTTCTAGTCACTTTAATATTATTAAATAGTAATATTAAATCTTGTAATATGTGATCACCATGTTAAATCACATTACCAAATGTTGGAATAGATGGTGATGACATGTGTCAACATGATCCACTATTTTAATTGGAGAATATTAAATCTTAAGGATTTAAAATGAGTAGAAATTACTTTTCTAAAATAAGAAGATTAAGAAAATTTTAATATTCCATATGATGATAGAAAGGATGCTAGATCATCTAGTATGAGCCCTTGTGTGCTAAATAGAAGTAGAGAAGTGTTGTTTGGTGATTGTGTATATGGAATGTGTTTATAGACGCTAGTACTGACCTGAGCTACAACGAGGAGGAGTACTTCGAGGAGGAAGAAGAGAACTCCAACGACTGCAACCAACAAGGCAAGCTATCAGTGCAAGCTAAAACTAGGCATGCTATATACACAAGCCCTTATACCAGATGCATTTAGGCATGCTGGGTTATGTCACTTTACTTATACCATTCCTAGTTTTACTCCAAGCTTTACTTTCCCCTTTAGTACAGTTTCCTAATTAGTAATGAATTGTGATTAGTGGAAATTAGATTAGATCCTATCAAGAGCATAGGACTAGTCTTGGATACTTATACTTTGCTAGCACCCCCAATAGTGATACCCTCAATATTAGTGGCTAGTGCTAAGCTAAAACTTGATTACTTTAGATGGGAATACTTGGTGAAAATGATTATGAAAACCTTGGAATGAGAATTCATTCTATTGAAATATTTTGACCTGTCTTCTGAAACACAATGGTGTGATGATGAAACTGATGAGGCATGAGCCTTGACTTAAATAAAAACTGATGGTTGGGTTCGGATGCGATACCATTCCAATTTTACCGTATAGCCACAATACCTGAGTTGGGTAGGGCTTGACTAGAAGTTTATATGTCTTAGTATGGGTTCCCTTGCGGAAGAGGTTGAGATGAGGCTACCTCGTGATGAATGTCCACCTATGCAGTACCCAGGATGGCAGATGGCCATGGCTGGGAGGCCAAACTCATAGGGGAGGTGCCTATACAAGAGTGTGTAATTGAAAGGTTAAAATTGATTATCCGCATACTAAGTATGATGATTCAGGGTTATTCCTGACGGATGTATCGAATTTTGTGGTGAAAGTGTACCAGCTCTACAGAGTGTCAAACTATTCGAATAGCCGCGTCCGTGGTTATGGACATTTGGAGTGGCGATGTTGTTCCGTTGTCAGATGTTTTCAAAATGATTGGTGACTTGAAAGATGACTTTGACTTGACCACAACAGAGTTGTGGACATGAGATCTAAGTTCCCACTTAAGTAATGTAGAGAACTAAATTAGGTCTTTACCCTTGAAGCTTTATGAAATAAACCTAGCTTTTTGCAAACAGACCTAGAGCTTATGATTCCTACTAGTTTTACTTCTACTTATACTAGTGGTAGTTTGCGAGTACTTAAAGAGTACTCATGGCTTTGTCCCTAGATATTCCTATGGCTAGACTATGAGGAGGATTACCCGGAAGATGGACAGCAGGAGGTCTATGACAACTACAATCATCTCCCATCGTCTGCATTGCCTGTGATCATGAAGATGACGCCCCGCTACGTTTACTTTGCGCTTCTTTGATTGTATTAAGATTGGATCATGAGATCCTTTATTTGTAAGACCTTATTATGGTTTGTAATGGATGATGTACTGTGGTACCACTTCTGTTATGTCTCGCAAAAATGGTAATCCTGGCATTGCGATGTACACCATAATAGGCATCTGGACTTAAAAATCCGGATGTTGACATTGCTCTTGGATTAAAAAAAATTCGAAGGTAGATGGGTGCATCTTCTTTTAGTAAACGATGTCGTCGGTGTGAGTTTGCCCACTTTCAGGAAAGAACATTCTCGATATTCCCATGTTTTGCAAATTTTAAAACTTCCTAGCCAACTCTGCTACGCAAGTAAGGGAGGCAGCACGAGACTTTCAAAAAAAGTAGCGCAAGATCAACGTAGAAGAGGACTTGAAGGCGGTGCATTGTCAGAACAAAGCTATGATGGGCTCCTGACACAAGGTACAGGTACACTCCAATAGTAGTAAATGTATGGACCTACTACTAGTAGGAGTATATGCACGCAAAACAAGTTGCATTTTCTCTCTCCTTCGCTGGCTCTTACCATCCATCCGCCATCGATTTCTTCTCTGCAGCCACGGGTGCACAGTCCATCTTGTCTCTTCCTCATCCACAACAGGTTCAAATTCTTGCTAAGATTTTGCATCTTGACAGTTTATCAAAATTAGGCCAAACTTGAGCTACAAGTAAGCGTGATAGATTGCTCTTAAATTAATTGTCTTTTCGAAGGTATATGGGTGCATCTCTTCTTGTAAAAGCAGTGTAGTCGGTGTGAGTGTCCAACTACCAGGAAAGAATATTCTCAATTGATGACGACTGGTTCGGCCTCTAGCTAAGATTTTGCATCTTCCTCAAAGAAAAAAAGATTTTGCATCTTGAAAATTTTGAACCCCTTTGAAAAACGATCACATAAAATAGGGAGAGAGGGGAAATGATTTTTCTATTCTCTATGGGCAACCCACAAGCTTCAGGTGCACCTTAGGCTTAAAAATAACTTTATTTTTTCCACTATGTATAAGGTGAACCTTAGCAGATGCCATATAGTAGGCCATTTTTTTTAAACGGGTAGTAGGCCATATTAAGGTGTGCTTTCTTACACAATCCAGGAGTAGTACGTATATTTTTTCTTAGACATATGGTCACCTCTGTCCACGTGTTGTAGATGCTGAGAGAAAATATCTACATCTACAATATTGAATGGACATATTAAGAAAATATACTTTATGGTGAATCTATTGATATTAATTTAGTACTCTAATTTTTTATATTTTTGTGTATAATCATGGTCAAACTAAAAAAATATTGACTTTTGACTAATCCTTAGGCGCCTTATATTTTGGCGGAGGGAGTACTATTCAACACGAATCCAGTTGCTCTGAACCATTGGATCTAACAGCCCAACGGTCATGATTACTGCTATGGATCCAATTCAAAACTGCTCCACTATAGTAGTAGAGATACAGATATCTAATCTTATCTTATCTTATATTATCTTATCTTACGACTATATAGTGTACGAATAACTTTGAATATTTACTATTGGATCAAGACTCGTGAATCCCAACATTTCTAGCCGTTGGATTTTCTTTTCCATTCTAGCATCTAGAAGATTCTATTGATAGTCTTCAGCATAATGAATGCTATGCACAAACCTCAAAACACACTTCTCCATGATACTAGAATCGTCTCCCTCGTAGCTAATAATCGTTGACTTCTACATGATCTTATCTTATCTTATCTTACCACTATATAGTGTACGGATAGCTTTGAATGTTGACCGTTGGATCAAGACTTACGAATCCCAGCATTTCTAGCCGTTGGATCTTCTTTTCCATTCTAGCATCTAGAAGATTCTATTGATAGTGTTTGGCATAATGAATGCTATGCACAAACCCCAAAACACACTTCTCCGTCATACTAGAAGCTTCTCCCTTGTTTCTCTACACCATGTTATCAAAAAAAATCATGTGTTAGGTAGCTAATAATTTTTGACTTCTACATGATGATACAAAGTACAAGGACCAAATCTACACCCATACTTTATAGATGTTGATCAAATTTGTATGTATTTGTGCTTTACCAATTATAATTTTATATCTTGATGATATGGCATATGTCTACTATCTGAGTCTCACATGCAACTTACTAGTAGCTAATAATCGTTGACTTCTACATGATCTTGCCACTATATAGTATACAAACAACTTTGAATATTGACCGTTGGATCAATACTCGCGAATCCCAACATTTCCAGTCGCTGGATCTTCTTTTCCATTCTAGCATCTTGAAGATTCTATTGATAGTCTTCATTACAAACCACTATATAGTGTACGGATAACTTTGAATGTTGACCGTTGGATCAAGACTCGCGAATCCCAGCATTTCTAGCCGTTGGATCTTCTTTTCCATTATAGCATCTAGAAGATTCTATTGATAGTCTTGAACACAATGAATGCACTATGCATAAACCTCTCCAAACACACTTCTCGATCATACTAGAATCTTCTCCCTCGTTTCTCTAGACCATGTTATCAAAAATTTCAAGTGTTAGGTAGCTAATAATCTTTGACTTCTACACATGATGATGCAAAGTACAAGGACCAAATATACACCCATACTTTATAGATGTTGATCAAATTTATAATTTTTTGTTCTTTACCAATTATAATTTTATATAGTGATGATATGTCATACGATTTACTATCTGAGCCTTATTAAGGTGTGCTTTTTTACACAATGCAGGAGTAGTACGTATATTTCTTTGCACATCCCTCGTCTCTCTGTCCATGCGCTGTACATGCTTAGAGAATAAAATGTTGGTAGGGGAAGAGGGCAGCAGTGAAGAGATGTTGAAGGCGGTTCCATGTCAGAGCAAAGTTATGATGGGTTTCTGATACAAGGTACTCCTGCGGCCTTACAGTGTACACTCTACTAGTATTAAATTTCTGGACCTATGCACGCAAAACAAATCATGTGTTTTCTCTCTCCTTCCCTATGCTCCATCTCTCCTCCCCTTTCCCCTCGCGCACCGGTACGGCTGATCTCTCTCCCCTCGTACACAGCGTGGCGCTGCGCATGTGTGCCTTGGTACGACGGCTCTGTGTCTCTGACGTGTTCGGCAGCCGTGCGTTGGTGTGGAGTAGGTACGAGTAGGAGTACATAGGAAGGAAACTACTTTGGTCCTTGGCGGCAGAAAAATTCAAAGTTTTCCGATTTTCGAAATTTTCACTTGCTTCCCAAACATCAGGAGGGAAGGTTATCCAAAATATCGGCCAAACATCAGGAGGGAAGGCAAAGTTGAACCCGTTTTGAACATTGATCACATTGAATAAACGAAAAACAAAAAATAAAAGTTTTACTCATGATGTCCTATCATGTTTTGTGCACCATGTTCCATGGAAACTATAATCATGGGATTAGATAAGTTTTGGAAAAATAGCTTCACAATATTGTCCTACCATGTGTATGGACACTATCAGGTTTATTTCAACCCGAACGACCAAGGTCATCAAGACCATATTGATATCATAGTTTACAATTTGATAGATTTCCCACGATAGTTTGGTAGATGGGTGCATCTTTGCGTAGTAAGCATTGTTGCATGTGGGAGTTTCCAATAATTAGGAAAAAACGAATTTCAATTTTCCCAGTGAGGACGGTGATGTTTTTTTATGAAGAAAGTAGAAATAATATGGTTCGGAATGCCACAAGCCAATGGTTTCACACATACTTTAGTTGATCATGGTTCCTATCTAACTTCGGCTAAAAGTTTACATACGATGGGTCATGACACACGGTACTAGTACACATACTACTACGTACGGAGTAGTAGATTTTCTCTCTCCTTCGCTCCCTCTCACCATCCATCCACTATCCTCTCGATTTCTCCTTCCTTCCCGTATAAGCTTTCACGCAATAATTATAATTCTAGTCTGAGATGCAGCGGTGCAGAAAAAGATGAGGCCCACACCATATCACCATCAATCAAGTTCGGTGACGCAACTTGGTGAAGAGTATACGTATACTAGTAGTACTGTAGTTAGATACGTATGTACTACTATAGACACTTAATTTTAACGGAGGAAGTAAGAGACACCGAGTAATTCAGCACGATCTGCATGATTCTCTTCATTTTTGGATAAAGCGGCGCGCCTCCTGAATTCTCTAGGCCGAGAAAAATCAAGAACCGACAAGTCTGGTATAATCCTTTTTTTTATTGACGAGATGAGTCTGGTACAATCTATTTATGATATTTTGAGATAGTTTTCAAGGTATTAACACAAGCACGACTATAAATAGACATTATAAATTGCAATAGTACGCACCCCTACTTTCACCCAAAACACCCAACCCACCATTGCTTAGAACTCGATCGCTCTCTATTTCCTTCCAAAATGTCGTATGACAACTCTCTCCAAAACATGTCGATTTACCTGACAAATGGGAATGGCCCCGAAACTCCACCTAGAAGCCCATACTTAGTCGACGGGCCATGGCTGCCGCCGCTGTCTGGCTCCTCTGATGAAGAAGATAGCCACTGGCAGCGCTTTTTCGAAGGGACACCACCATCAACGTCGAGCGACTCCGATAAAACAGAAGATGAGATTGAGGAAGAGGAGGAGTCTGAGGTCGACCCTGAGGAGGAGGCCGAGGACGACGACGAGGAGGTCTCTTCCTGCCCCCGACCAAAGAAGCGTGCCCGAGTGCAAAATTAAATATCGTCCAGAGAAGAGGCGGGCAGTGTACTATATCTCGTAATTAAGTACGTCGGGATAATTTGGCTTAGAGTGCACTCACTGTGTTCTAGCAAAATATAGATAATTTCCACCGCATGTTAGTACTATATGAAAATACTTATTTCAATGTGTGTTATGATACATGGTTTTTTGTGGGAGGGGGTGGGTGGTAATGATACATAGTTGAAACTTAAATGGTGTCCTCTTATATTTGTACTTGTTTGGACGAAAACTACAAACATGGATTTGGACAACTTTTGAAAAACTTGCTACACAATATGGTCATAACCATGTATGAACATTGTTCACATTTTAAGACAAGTTACCAATGTCAAGGTCATATATGCCTCACTCGTCCCGTTTATTGGGATAAATTAAAGAAAAGTAAAGAAAACAATAAAAAATGTTAAGCACTTATGTATGGTGTCCTCTTCTGTAAATGATAAACGTGAATTTTGACAAGGTTTAAAAACACTTCTTCACAATATGATCAGTGATGTGTAACATACTCCCTCCGTCTCAAAATAGATGTCTCAAAATTGTTTAAATTTGGATGTATCTAGCCACTATCTAGTCTAGATACATCTAAATTTAAAACAAATTGCGACATCTATTTTGAGACGGAGGGAGTAGTTCGATTTCAAGTTAAATAATGATAAAGGTCGTGTCTATTTTGGGTAGACAAGGTGCATCTTGGCATGACATACTAATGTTGTTAATTGGACTTTTCAACTTTTATGTATAGAATTTTGTTAAATTATTTTAGAAGTGCCACATATAATTATTTTTAAAGAAAAGGCAAAGAGTATGGCTTCGAATGCCACAACACACTAAATTTCACACAAAATAGAGTATGTTTCATGGTTAACAAGTTTCATGAATTTTCAGGCCTTCTAGCTAATTTTGCATAATTAAATGACATTTTGTCAATAAAACCAAAGTAGGTAAATTTTGATCTACAAGTGCGTGATAGATTGCTTGTAAATTTGTTAGAAATTCATATAGAACTAATTATTGTACCCACGCAGGCATACTGAAAACCGACTATTGTTTTGAACGATACAACTTCTTTGTATGAATTTTCATGCTGACACATCTGACCATGTTTCAAAAAAGTGAAAGAAAATAAGGAAACATGCACACAGCCTTTTAGTAGTAGTCCTATTCAAAATTCATACTTGTAAAATAGTAAAGACGGCGTTGTTAAAGTGTCAATACAAGGGACCTGGGCACCTTCACCAGCCCTCCACAATTAACCTTTCTTCCTCTTAGACTTTGCAGCTATGGCTCCAAAGACCGGAGCTCCCTATGGGAAGAAGAAGACCCAGGTGGCGGCAACAAAGGCCGTGGAGAAAAAGAAGACATGTCGCAGGCTTCTGAATCTTGCTCTGGCCACTCCAAGTCCCAGTCTCGCACTAGGCAGCCGCAGGAAGAAGAAGGTGTCGAGGTCCGTCAAGGCCGGGCTGCATTTCCCCGTCGGCCGGATGGGCGCTACCTCAAGGAGGGTCGATACTCCCAACGCATAGGATTCAGGGCTCCCGTCTACCTCGCGGCCGTTCTCGAGTACCTCACTACCGAGGTGCTGGAGCTCGGTGGGCAAGTCGCGAAGGACAGCAAGAAGATCCGCATCATCCCGAGGCACGTGATGCTTGGCGTCATGCGCGACGAGGAACTCAGCAAGCTGCTGGCCGGTGTTACCATCGCGCACAGTGGTGTGCTTCCCAGCATCCACGAGTAATTTCTTGGCGATGGTACCGCGGAGGATGCAGCCAAGTTGCCCGCGGAGGATGCTGCCAAGTCGCTTGAGAAGACCGCGGAGTCCCCCTAGAAGTCGTTAAGTTGTACTACTACTACTCCGTATGTGTTTGGGTTTGCTCTGTTTGCAGTTTGGTTAATCATCAGTGTCAATGTAATATTCAGATCTGTGATGCTAATTAAAAGCTTGTGAGGGTTCTAAAAAAATGTTGTTTTGCTAATCTTATCCTATACTCCATTTATTTCTGTTCAGAAATATAAGACATTTTAGATTTGTGAAATGAATGTATCTTGACGCCTTTTAGTGTATAGGTTCACTCTGAACGTCTACGAACCCATACAATAAAAGACGTCTAGATACATTCGATTCACAAAGCTAAAACATCTTCTATTTCTAAACGTAGGGAGTATTAGTCAGCATATTAGGTTTAGTCAAAGTCAACCATTACAAAGTTTGACCAACTATATACAGTATTAAATGGTATACTCATTGAAAAAAATCAATATACAGTAAACAATGTCGTCGGTGTGAGTTTTGAACTATCTGGAAAGAACATTCAATTCTCAATTTTCCAAGAGATGACAACCGAGGTTGTTATTTTTCGTCAAGAAAGTCCGAATAATATGGATCTGAATGCCACAATCCAGGTTTTTAGACATATATAGTGGACCAACATGTTCTACTGACGATACCCATGTTTTATGTGCTTTCAAACTTCCTATCAAACTCTCCAAACTTGAATGACTTTGTCCCAATTTATCAAAATTATATTAGGTTGAATTTGAACTACAAGTAAATTGTAGGTTTCTTTGAAAGTTTCATGAAAAAGATTTTGGAGGTACCCTTCGGGGGAGGGGTGAATTAATATATCAGAAACCATGCACTATGAGCTTTGATGATAAATTCAACTTCTTGCTAAGATTTTGCTTCTTGCTACTTTAACAAAACTAGGCCAAACTTTAGCTACAAGTAAGTGTAATAGATTCCTCTTGATTTAAAAGTCTATTCGGAGGTAGATATAGGTGCATCTTCTTGTAGTACACAATGCCGCCAGTGTGAGTTTCCAACTATCTTAGGAAAGAACATTCTTAATTTTTCGAGTGATGACTAGATTGTTGCTTCCCCTAAATAAAGTCCAAAGACTATGGATCTGAATGCCAGAAGCCAAGTTTTCACACATATATACTGGACCAATACGATGCACTTACGATTTACCATGTTTTATCAGTTCTCAAATTTCCTAGCTAACTTCACCCACTTGAATGATTCTATGTCGATTTATCGAAATTAGGTAAAATTTGGACTACTACAGGTAAATTTAGGTTGCTTTGAAAGTTTTACGAAAAAGCTCTTGGAGGTACCCATCGGGGGGAGGGTCAATTAATATATATCAGAAACCACCGAGAGTTTTGATGACATGTTCATCTTCTTGCTAAGATTTTGCATCCTAACTATTTAATGAAATTAGGTCAAACTTTGCTCACTTTTCATGAAATTAGGTCAAACTTTGTTGACCGATTAACTTCGAACATTGATCGTTGGATCAAGACTGGCAAATCCAAACATTGCTAACCGTTGGATATTCTTTTCCATTCTTAGCATCTAGAAAGATTCTACTGATAGTCTTTAGCAAGATGAACACTAGTATGCGCAAACCTCAAAACACACAGTACTTCATTATTACTCGTTTTCAGGGTCCTTGTGCCAAATGCACGGACTTGGATGGAATTTTCATTTTATTATGAGGTCCTTGATGTAACTTGTACTTCCACCGACTACTCGAGCACCTCGCTCTTACGAGACCTACCATTGGATCGGTCATTCGCAGTACTTCTTATATTTATCTTGTCTCTTATCTCTTACAATACCATATATACCCCCACTACATAGTGTAGGGATTAACTTATTTTGAACTTTGACCGTTGGATCTCAAGACTGGCAAATCCAAACATTGCTAACCGTTGGATCTTCTTTTCCATTCTTTGCATCTATAAAGATTCTATTGATAGTCTTTAGAATTATGAACACTAGTATGCGCAAATCTCAAAACACACGGTACTTCATTACTCGGTTTCAGGGTCCTTGTGATAAATGCATGGACTTGGATGCAATTTTCATTTTTTATGAGGTCCTTGATGTAAATTGAAATTCTACCCACCGTGTTAACTCTCAAGCACCTCGCTATTACGAGACCTACCATAAGATCAGCCATTCATAGTAATTCTTATCTTATCTTTCATCTTGTCTCATATCTCTTACAATACCATACCACTATATAGTGTAGGGATTAACTTTGAACATATTAACCGTTGGATCAAGACTAGCAAATCCAAACATTGCTAACCGTTGGATCTTTTTTCCATTCTTAGCATTGAGAAAGATTCGATATATTGATAGTCTTTAGCACGATAAACGCTAGTATGCGCAAACCTAAAAACACACAGTACTTCATTGCTCAGTGCCAGGGTCCTTGTGCTAAAATGCATGGACTTGGATGCAATTTTCATTTTTATGAGGTTATTGATGTTACTTGTACTTCCACCGACCGTGTTAACTCTCAATCACCTCGCTCCTATGAGACCTACCATTAGATTGGCCATTCGCAGTACTTCTTATCTTACCTTTATCTTGTCTCTTATCTCTTACAATACCATGCATACCACCACTAAATAGTGTAGGGATTAACTTGTTTGAACATTGACCATTGGATCAACACTGGCAAATCCAAACATTGCTAACCTTTGGATCTTCTTTTCCATTCTAGCATCTAGGTCTGTACTCACTCGCTCCGTCCCAAAACATAAGGCGCCTAAGGATTGGTCAAAAGTCAAACCTTACTAACTTTGAACAAATATTTAGAAAAAAATATCTACATCTACAATATTGAATGGACATATTAAGAAAATATACTTTATGGTGAATCTATTGATATTAATTTAGTACTCTAAATTTTTATATTTTTGTGTATAATCATGGTCAAACTTAAAAAATGTTAACTTTTGACTAATCCTTAGGCACCTTATATTTTGGCGGAGGGAGTACTATTCAACACAAATCCAGTTGCTCTGAACCATTGGATCTAACAGCCCAACGGTCATGATTAGTGTTATGGATCCAATTCAAAACTGATCCACTACAGTAGTATAAGTAGAGAGAATACAATCTACTGTGCTATGAAATTTTGGGGGTGGGGTGACATGATGGTTCTAGAACATGCATGGTGGAGTTTGATCTAGGTACTATTCAAAACGAATTCAGCTTCTCTGAACCATTGGATCCAACATCCCAATGGTCAGGATTGGTGCTATGGATCCAATTCAAAACTGCTCCACTATAGTAGTAGATATAGAGATATCTTATCTTCCCTTACGACTATATAGTGTATGAATAACTTTGAATATTGTCCGTCGTATCAAGACTCGTGAATCCCAACATTTCCAGCCGTTGGATCTTCTTTTCCATTCTAGCATCTAGAATATTCTATTGATAGTCTTCAGCATAATGAATGCTATGCACAAACCTCAAAACACACTTCTCCATCATACTAGAATCTTCTCCCTCGTAGATAATAATCGTTGACTTCTACATGATCTTATCTTATATTACCACTATATAGTGTACGGATAACTTTGAATGTTGACTGTTGGATCAAGACTCATGAATCCTAGCACTTCTAGTTGTTGGATCTTCTTTTCCATTCTAGCATCTAGAAGATTCTATTGATAGTCTTCGGCATAATGAATGCTATGCACAAACCTCAAAACACACTTCTCCGTCATACTAGAAGCTTCTCCCTTGTTTCTCTAGACCATGTTATCAAAAAATCATGTGTTAGGTAACTAATAATCTTTGACTTCTACATGATGATACAAAGTAAAAGGACCAAATCTACACCCATACTTTATAGATGTTGATCAAATTTATAATTTTTTGTGCTTTACCAATTATAATTGTATATAGTGATGATATGTCATACGTCTACTATCTGAGTCTCACATGCAACTTACTAGTAGCTAATAATCATTGACTTCTACATGATCTTTCCACTATATAGTCTACAAACAACTTTGAATATTGACCGTTCAATCAAGACTCGCGAATCTCAACATTTCGAGTCGCTGGATCTTCTTTTCCATTCTAGCATCTTGAAGATTCTATTGATAGTCTTCATTACAAACCACTATATAGTGTAGGGATAACTTTGAATGTTGACCGTTGGATCAATACTCGCGAATCCCAGCATTTCTAGCCATTGGATCTTCTTTTCCATTATAGCATCTAGAAGATTATATTGATAGTCTTGAACACAATGAATGCACTATGCATAAACCTCTCCAAACACACTTCTCGATCATACTAGAATCTTCTCCCTCGTTTCTCTAGACCATGTTACCAAAAATTTCAAGTGTTAGGTAGCTAATAATCTTTGACTTCTATACATGATGATACAAAGTACAAGGACCAAATATACACCCATACTTTATAGATGTTGATCAAATTTATATTTTTTTGTGCTTTACCAATTATAATTTTATATAGTGATGATATGTCATACGATTTACTATTTGAGCCTTATTAAGGTGTGCTTTTTTACACAAATGCGGGAGCAGTACCTATATTTCTTTTCTTAGACATATGGTCACCTCTGTCCACGCACTGTACATGCTGAGAGAATAAAACACTGGCAGGGGAAGAGGGCAGCAGCGAAGAGAAGTTGAAGGCGGTTCCATGTCAGAGCAAAGTTATGATGGGTTTCTGACACGAGGTACTCATGCAACCTTACAGTGTACACTCTACTAGTAATAAATTTCAGGACCTATGCACGCAAAATAAATCATGTGTTTTCTCTCTCCTTCCCTATGATCCATTCTCCTCCCCTTTCCCCTCGTGCACCGGTACGACTGATCTCTCTCCCCTCATCCACAGCGTGGCGCTGCGCATGTGTGCCTTGGTACGGATGCTCTGTGTCTCTAGCGTGTTTGCAGCCGCGCGTTGGTGTGGAGTAGGGACGAGGAGGAGTACATAGGAAGGAAACCACTTTGGTCATTGGCACCACAAATTTTTCCACTTGCTTCCCAAACATCAGGAGGGAAGGTTATTCAAAAGATCGGCCATTCGCAGTACTGTACTTCTTATCTTCTCTTTATTGTGTCTTATCTCTTGGAATACAATACAATACAATAAACCACTACATAGTGTATGGATTAACTTTGAACATTGACCGTTGGATCAAGACTAGCAAATCCAAATAGTGCGAACCTCTTGATCTTCTCTTCCATTCTTAGCATCTAGAAAGATTCTACGTTAGCACGATGAACACTAGTATGCACAAACCTAAAAACACAAACTCCAATGCTCAGTTTTCAAGGTCCTTGTTCTAATAAATGCGTGGACTTGGACGCAATTTTCATTTTTATGAGGTCCTTGATGTAACTTGTACTTCCACCGACCGTGTTAACTCTCAAGCACCTCTCTCCTACGAGACCTACCATTTGATAGGCCATTCGTAGTACTTCTTATCTTCTCTTTATCGTGTCTTATCTCTTACAATACAATAAACCACTTCATAGTGTACGGATTAACTTTGAACACTGACCGTTGGATCAAGAATAGTAAATCCAAACATTGCCGGCCGCTGGATCTTCTTTTCCATTCTTAGCATCTAGAAAGATTCTACTGATAGTTTTTAGCACGATGAACGCTAGTATATGCACAAACCTCAAAACACACACTTCATTGCTCTCAGTTTCAGGGTCTTTGTGCTAATAAATGGATGGACTTGGATGCAATAATTATCATTTTCATGAGGTCCTTGATGTAACTTGTGATTCCACCAACCGTGTTAATTCTCAAGCACCTCGCTCCTACGAGACCTACCATTAGATCGGCCATTCATATTACTTCTTATGTTATCTTTATCTTCTCTTATCTCTTACACTATCATACCATCACTATAGAGTGTACAAAGCATTGACCATTTGATCAAGACTGGCAAATCCAAACATTGCTAACAACCATTGGATCTTATTTTCCATTCTTAGCATCTAGAAAGATTCTACTGAAAGTCTTTAGCAGGATGAACGCTAGTATGCGCAAACCTCAAAACACACACTTCATTGCTCAGTTCCAGGGTCCTTGTGCTAAATGCATGCACTTGGATGTAATTTTTTATTCTTTACGAGGTCCTTGATGTAACCTGTACTTCCACCGACCGTGTTAACTCTCGAGCACCTCGCTCCTATGAGACCTAAAGTTAGATCGGCCATTCATAGTGCTTCTTATCTTATCTTTATCTTGTCTCTTATCTCTCACACTACCTTATATACCACTGCATGGTGTATGGAACAATGAATGTTTGATCAAGACAGGCAAATCCAAACATTGCTAACCATTGGATCTTCTTTTCCATTCTTAGCATCTAGAAAGATTCCACTTTAGCATGATGAACACTAGTATGCGCAAACCTCAAAACACACACTTCATTGCTAAGTTTTAGGGTCCTTGTGCTAAATGCATGGACTTGGATGCAATTTACATTTTTTATGAGGTCCACTTGTACTTGCTTAACAAAGAAAATCAGCGTGGTGCTCACTCCTACAGCCTTACAGTGTGCTACTCCACCTCTATGCAAGGAAAATAAGTTGTATACTACTCTCTCCTTTGCTGCATCACACCCATCCTCTAGTTGATATCTCCCTCGTCCATAGTGTGACGCTGCACACGTGTGCCATGGTACTACGGTGGCTCTATTTCTATCTTTTTTTCATAACTTTTCTCTGACATCGAACCGCTTTCAACACCTCTTTGCTGCAGCCCTCTCGGGCTGCCTTCTCCAACCCCATAATCTCTTCTACATTAGTTTGTAATAACCTTCGATGCAGCTCTCTCGGGCTGCCTTCTCTCGGGCTACCTATGTGTATATATTTATATATACATACCAAGTACAATATCCCTTCTCTAGTGTTGTGAGTGTTGATCCTTGTAATAACCTTCCATGCGATGTTTGGGACGAAGCAAGTGAAAAAATCGAAACCTGAAAGGTTTGATCCGTGACTACTTTTTTACCGCTGCCCCAACCCAACGCCCAAAGTGGTTCCATCATATGCACACCAACACAACGTAGCTGATGAACACACGATAGGAAGACACAGAGCCGTCGTACCAATGTTAGAGTTGAAAGTGGCATCCCGCAGAAGTTCCGCTTATAGTTCATTTTGAAGTACTCCTATAGAAACTTCAAAATGAACTAGAGGCAGGACTTTCGCGGGATCCCGCTCGCTATCCTAACCATGGCACATGTGCTGAGCGCCACACTCCAGACGAGGGAGAGATTAACTAGAAGATGTGCGCGGGGGTGCCGAGAAGATACATACTTGATTAAATTGTTTAAAATTTGACCGAATAAATAGAGTAACTCATACACTTGATTAATTTGTGTAAAACTAGTACTCGTACTGTTGGAGGTAGAATAAAACTTTCCAATAATGCTAATTTTCTACCAACATTCTTTATAATATATATTTAGAGTAAATCTTGGTCAAAGAAAAAACACCCAAAACAAGGATGCCTTATTATTCCTCGGGACGGAGGTAGAGTAATACTCCTACCTACTACTCCTACTTCGCGCTCCTACTTATGCAAACAGTACTACAGTAGGACCTGTAAATAAATAATGTGTCTAGTCAAACCGACGTGATGAGACTATACTATGCCAGGAGGTGACATGGTTAATTTATTACAAGAAAAGAAAAATCCTCTTTCAAAGAGCCATCGCATCTTTCCCATCTCTGTTTAGTTTATCCACACTCGCCGACACCGCCTAGCCGCATTTGGGATCCATTCCACCACCCTGATCACACATTTTCCTTGCCATCTCGCCCGGTGCATCTCTCCTTCTAGACCACCACCCCTCTCCTCCAAAAAAACAAAATAGTTCTATATAGATCCGCCCTCGCCCCCAATCCTCCTTGACGCGATGGCGAATCGTCTGTACAAAATTTGGAGAGGTTCGAGGGAGAGCCGGCGGTGCAGCGGCTTTAACAAGGTCGGTGAAGATGTCGTCAACCGAATTGCTGAGCGTCTCGACGCTAAAAGTGTCATCCGGCTGGCCACATGCTCCAAGGAGCTACACCGCTAAGTCGTCGGCGGAGAAGGTTACAGCTGCCCAAACTACAACTGCCCGAAAGTGGTCTCCTTCAACGAACTCTATGCCCACATGATCTCCTGCATCCACAACCCGTTTATCTGCACGGAGCCAGGATGCAACCGGGTCAACAACAAATTAACGTTGTATCTGCACCTCAAATCCACCCACTCGATCAAGGTGCCCACAGTCCTCTACAGCGTCAAACAATAGGACCCGTCTAAGCCGGTGCCTGCAGGGTGCTCAAGGAGAACAAATTTCATCAGCATCGAGAAGATGGGCATGCTGTTCATCGGCCAGATTGACGGGCACAGCACGGAGATTGTCCTGTCCGTCAGCCGCGTAAGGTCCGCAACGTGGGAATTGGAGGACTACGAGGTGAGGATATCATCATTGGTCGATTATTGTGGGTTCTATCCGCTCGAGTTTGATTCTGAGCCAAAGATTGGGCAGCTGCTGGCTGAAGCCACGCTGGCGGTGCTCAACCATTACCCGTCGGTAGCGGGGACTTATTGTCAAGCTCCTCAATTGTTGATCGAAGTTCCTCGTGGAGTTCCAATGTTGGATCGACGACGACATCTTAATATTCTCCTAATGATCCTAATATGAATGTATATGTAATTTTCTAGTCCCTCTGTTCTAATATTAATTTCTTTATTTATTTTAGTGGCAGATTCCTTTTGCAATCGGAGTGGTGGAAATGGCTGGAAAGGTCCATGAATTTTACATCTATCTTGCTAAGGGTGAATCGGCGAAAGCCTATTACGAGGATCCACAGACGATGGTAAAACGAGAGAAACGTGCCAGGCGGGAAAGCAAGCGCTACCCGACCACGACCTAGACACACTGAATCATTGGCATACAGATATTATGGTGATTCTGACCTCTCTCTTTCTCTCATGCATGTTTGGAGTATATGATTGGACATGTAATCATTCCTAGCTAGATTAAGGTTGTACTAAGAGTAGTTTTATACTTCTACCAGTATTTTGTATGGAGTTCTGCAACTGCTAATATATTTTGTAATAATTCCTATGTACTAGGAATTGTTCAGATCGAGTGCAGAATATGGCATGTACTGCTGAATCTTTCAAAATCTACCGAATCTCTCAAATGTGCTGATGTTGCTATTATTAAAGTATTTTGTCGAACTAATACTCTTGTACTGGTACTTGTTTTGATCAATGGCAGTAGATTGTTTTGCTTTTCTTTTGAAACATGGCCTTCTCAATCTAGGTGAGGCATGGGCTTCTTGGGTTGAATATATGTTGGTCACACATGCATTTATGTAAGAACGAGGTATGCACACAAATGCAGACTTAATCGTCAGTCTTGCTTGCTCCAATGATGGAGTGTGTTTGGAGAAAAAGGGCAAACTCATCCCTTGCCCGTTAAAAAAACAAGAAATAGGCCTAATGGTTAGACTCCCACACCCATATACCAAATTAATGTGGGAACCGTACATTAACTATGATGTCGATATGGCCATGACCTTTTTTGGTCATCAGGGTTGAAACCTAATAATATTAATACATGGTGGGAAAATATGGCGTGGCTAGTTTCCAGAAGTTGTCAAATCCCATGGTTATCAGTTTCCTGGTAGGCTGTACACGTGACGTGATAGGATGCCATGCATAAATATTTGTTTTTCTGCTTTTCTTTATTACATGTGATTGTTTCAAAACGGGTTCAAAATTGTTAAGATACAAATTCTTAGTAGGAAGTTCAATTTGTCAAAACTCTCGATTTTTTCGATATATTAACTACCTGATGTGTACTACCAAAAGCTTTTTGTAGAACTTCGATAGAAATCTACCACTTTCTAGAGCTTCTAGTTCAAATATGACATGATTTTGTTAATAGAGACATAAAGTCATTTGAGTGGTCCGAGTTAGCTCGAAAGTTTGAAAACTCATAAAACTTGGGAATCATACATAAAACATTGTCCACTATATCTGGAAAGTTGGCTTGTGGCATTCGAAACCATGTTCTCTATACTTTCTGTGCAAAGTATATTCATGGTGCTAGAGGCCAACAATAATAGGATCTTGTATATGCTAGACATGACATAATCAAATGTACTGAAAGAGATCCAATGGCAACAATGTTGGGTTTTGCCAATCTATATCCAACTGCCGATGTTAGAAGTTATTCGTACACTATATAGTGGTATGAAAATTGTGAAGCAACATAGTCGTTTTTGTTTTGAAAAGAAGTGTCAAGCACTATATAGTGGTATGGAAATTGTGTCACGTGCCTTTTAGTAGTATGGATATGGATGATCAGTTGATGTGACTCTCGGCTTTGATTTCCTGGACAGATAGGTTAAAGTCTACTACCTTTTTCTATTACTAGATGGACGCTAGCCAAATTCAAAATCTGAATCGAGCGGCAAAATCAACCACCAACCTTGAAGCATTTCCCGCCCCATCGATTCAAAACCTTTGAGCCAAAATCTCCCACCGGATAGTACCATTTTTCTATTATTATTAGCTGGACGCGGGCCAAATTCAAATCTCAATCGAGCGGCAATATCACACACCGACCTTGAAGCATGCTAAAGTCAGTACCTCGGGGGCACGATCGTAATTATATTGCTATTCACCTATACTATGGTCCCGATTCGCATATTTTTTCCCGCTGGCCCTCCCAAAAATGCCAAGCTCCTCTGTCGCCTCCATGGCCACCGCGCGCACCGGCTTGATCTCTGGTCTTGTGCGCCGCTGCAGAGCCGCTTCACCGACGCTCGCCCACCGGATCTAGTTCACCGGGTCTCTCTGCCATTGGACTGGAGCTGTGGTGTCGTTCACCACGCCGATGGCGTCATCGACCGCCCAAGCTCTGCTTCCTCGCCGCTGATGGCGTCATTGACCACCCAAGCTCTGCTTCCTCGCCGCTGATGGCGTCATTGACCACCCAAGCTCTGCTTCCTCACCGCCAAAAGCTACCCAACTGTACTAGATCTGCTTCACCGGTGTCCACCTGACGTGATCTAGTTCAAGGATTTCCATGTCCACCGCTCCAGACCAGCTGCACGGCTGTCGCCGTTCACTGCATCGGATCTGCCTCAGCAACCCTCTCGTACACCGCGTTCAAGACGGCATCGACTGCCCAAGATCTTCTTCCCTGATGCCAACAGCCACCGGAACAGTAGCACCCTCAGTGACCTGGGCGTCACTCGCATGGTACCGATGATGCTTAGACGCCTCTCCAACCAAGGTTAACCTAATCTCCTACCCGTTTTTGTTTTGTCAGCAGTATAGCAGGTTCAAGCCTATCGCAGTGAACTGCATTTTTGTAATTGTGCTAGTACATACAAGTCACTGGGCACGCCTGTTCTTCATGCTAGTACATGCAAGGTCATTAGACATGTTGGTTTGCATTCGCTTCTCTACAAATTTCAAGTCATGCACATGTTCTTAGCTACTCCATACAACAGTAATTGCCTGCTACCGTGTAATTCTTGTAAAATCTGTAGTCAGTGGAAAATATTACTGTGGATTCCCTGCTCTACAGTTGCTGAATCTATCTGGTTCGTCCTGAGATCAGTTCCTGCTATTATTTCCTCCTTGGCATCGTTCTTCTATCCTGTAGTAGCCGTTTAAACTCTTCGTACTAATTCGATTACAATTTTGTTGTTGCCATAATGCCATCTAGCTCTTCAAAACCTGCATCACTAACTATTTCCTTTTTCTTGCATAGAGCTCAAAATGGAACAATGAACATGTTGGTTTGTGTACCTATTCTATAGGTTCACAAGGGATGCCATTACTTCCTTATCTGGTGTTGGTTCGTCCTGAGCAACGCATAACTGTTGTCAACACCCGGATTTTTAATCCCAGATGCCCGTTATGCCATACCTCGCAATCCCAGGATTACCATTTTTGCGAGACATAACGGATTGGATATCACAGTACATCATCCATTACAAACCATACATAAGGTTTTACACAAATAAGGATCTCATGATCCAGTCTTTAATACAACAAGCAGCGGAAATAAACGATAGCGTAGCGGTGGGGTCCATCTTCAGGGGCACAGGCAATGCTGACGAAGGCAGATAGTCCTAGTTATCATAGCCGTCCTGCTGACCATCCTCTTGATAATATCCTTCATAGTCTGGCCATGATAATAGCCAGGGACAAAAGCCATGAGTACTCTTTAAGTACTCGCAAACTACTACTAACAAGGATTGTAATTCTAAGTTAAAGTGCTGAATTTAAAGAATAACTATCAAGTTAAGTTTGAAACCTAAGCTGAGTTCTGAAGCAAGAAAATATAAAGTAAAGTTCTAGAATCACTTAAGTTGGGAAGCTAATTTCATTAACACAACCCTGTTGTGGTCAAGTCAACGTTCATCATTCATTTCAAGTTATTTAGAAAACATCTGACAAAGAAACAGTGTGGCCATTCCAACTGTCCATAACCGCGGACGCGGCTATTCGAATAGTTTGACACTCTACAGAGGTGGTACACTTTCACCACAAGATTCGATACATCTGTCAGGGATAACCTAAATCATCATACTTAGTATGCAGATAATCAAACATAACCTTCCCTTTAGACACCCTAGTACAAGCACCTCTCCTATGAGCATGGCCTCCCAACCATGACCATAAGTCATCTTGGGCACTGCATAGGTGGACATCATTGAGAGGTAGCCTCAGCTCAAACCTCTCCCGTGAGGGAACTAATACTAATGCATATAAATTTCCAGCTAAGCCTTACCCAATTCAGGTAATGTGGTTGTACGGTAAATTTGGAATGGTATCGCATCCGAATCCAACCATCAGTTTTATAAAAGGGTTAAGGCTCATGCCTCATCATTTTCATCATCATAAACCAATTGTGTGTCTCAACACATGTCAAAACATCTCAATAGAATGACTCATCAATCCAAGGTTTTCATAACTCATTTTCACCAAGTGTTCCCATCTAAAGTGACTCAAGTTTTTGAGCTATTCTAAAGTACTAAGTTAAGAGTGTTCACTAAGGTGGAAAGAGGGGATCAATCTCATGCCATAGAATGACATATAAAGGTTTCTAAGTAGGTCAAGTTTTATACTCTTTATGCTACCTTCAAAATTAATTAAAGAACTTTGTGTAAACTAAGGGAGGTAAAACTTTTCAATAAGACTTGGGGTACTAATAGTTAAAGGGGTGTGATCAAAGTATGCTTAAGGCATCTTTACTAAACAGTCTAGTTTTATTCTAGCTTTCTACAATACCTTACTAAAGCATATTTGCAAGGGTTAGCTTGCCACTAATAGCTTGCCTTGGTTGGTGCAGTGGTTGAAGTTTTCTTCTTCTTCTTCTTCTTGGTAGAACTCCTCCTCCTCGAAGGCTTGGTCGGTACTATCGTCTAGAAATACATAGGGAGTGCACAATCACCAAACAATACTTAACTAGGCTAAGTAGTATTCTAAACCACACAATTGATGATCTATTATCATCCCAAACATCACAAGTTTAATTCAATAGTTTCAACCTTTTTATTTTGGAAAAGTAATTTCTACTCATTGAAAAATTAACTAAAATTTAATATTCACCACCAAAATATGGGATCATGTGGACACATGTCCTCACCACATATTCTAACATTTGGGAATGAGATTTAAAGGTTGGATCAATATTACTTTGGTTTAAGTTCATTATTTAATGATTTAAAGTGACTAGAAATGCCTATATAGCATTATTTTGGTACTAGTCCAAAGTCACTGCCTGTAAACCTTAATATTATTACATATTTGGATAGATATGATGAAATGTGATTTTTGAGAGTTGGAATCAACTCAAAAACTAAGTTGGTTGATTTTATAAAAATGTTTCAAGTTGCAAAAGCTTCTGTCTTCTTATATTTATTAGGAGAAATCTATAACTCTAAATGAATTAAATCCAACGGGCTTGGATAGAGAATTTCAATACCTTTCAGACAAAATTAGTTTCATGTAATTTGGATTTGTCAAACTCACAGAATTGAATTTTGAAACACTGGACAGAAACTATATTCTAACTAAAAAGAAAAAATCCAGATTTGAATCTACGGGCTTGCGCGGGAAAGGAAATGGGCCAGCCCAGTGGCGCTACGCGGCGCGGGGCTCAGCTGACAGGAGGGTCCCACTTGTCAGCGGCAGTTAAAACGCGAAACGGTACGCGCGCTGTGGGTCGGGCGATTAGAGGCTAGATCTACGGCTGAGGGTCGTCGTCGACGACGAACAGGTCGCCGGCGAGCTCGAACCCTAGCGTCTCGGTGGGGGTCTACTGGGGGCGTACCAGGGCTCCAGCGGGGTCGGCGATGCGGGCGAACGAAGTGGAAGACGACGGCGAGGCGAGACATAGTCGCGGCGGAGCTTGGGGTGGCCGGAATCAACGACACCCTTCTTCTCGAGAGGCGGCGGCTCCGGATCCAATTCCGGCGAACTGCTGCTCTACTTGCTCCGGCGAGAGGTGGGTGAGGTTCAGAGAGGTGAGGGGAGTGGAATGGTGTGAGTCTTTGGTGCTGGGGAGGGCTCCTTTTATAGGCTCGACGTTGAGACCGAGCGGGATGGGCGGTCGACGGTGGCGACATGGCTACGGCGAGCTAGCGGCATGGCTGGGGATTGCGATCGGTGGGCGGTTCCCTGGCGGTGCTCTAGTGCTTCAATGCGGCCGTAGGGGCGGTGGCATGCGGTCGAGGCAAGGTGGCGCTCTGCGCGGCCGAAGCGGCGGTGTCCACGGCGAGCGGTGGCTGTGGGGCTTTGGGCAGCGAACGGAGGTGTCTGGGGTGTTCTCCAGGTCGAGGTGGAGGGGTGGGCGCGGGCTGGTGCCAAGGGGCGGTCGATGCGAGCAGGGACAATGCACGCTCTATGGGCGGCGTCGGCATGGTCGACAGGTTCGGGGCGCGGTGGTTCCTGGTCGTTCTGGTCATTGTCCTTGGGCTAGGACTGGCTGGGCGGTGGAGGTGGACCACGGGCTATCTCCAGGACACGGTGGATGGCGCGGGCGGCGGCTGTGGCGTGCTGTCGCCGGTGGGGTGCCCAAGTGGGGGATCGGCCTTAATGGCCATGACCATTTGGTCTTGGCACAGTGGGTGGCTGGGCTAGAGAGGGGTTAGGGGGAGTAGTGGAGAGATTTTGGTGGCAAGTTGGGGAACAAGTTTGGCCAGAACACTATTTAAAATAGTGAAATTTGTTTAGTTTGAAATCTGCCTGCCAAGTGTTTGATGAAATGGCCGCAAGAGAAAAAGTTTTGAATTTTGAGTTCAAAAATTTTGGGTGATCTCCACTAGTGCTAGGTAGTCTCTGGTTGCAAGGGTTTTGAAAATGGTGCTCAAATATATGGTTTTTGAAATAGGGGTGATCTATGCATATGCATTAGATTCAATTTTAAACTTTCATTTAAAATAGTTTCCAGAATGTTTTTAGTAGATCAAATGGTGGGCCTTGGTACCTCATTATGTGTACTAGCAAGGGGTGCAAAGATCAAGAATTGTTTCTGTTAAGAAATGAGTACTAGGAATAGCCTAAGTAGGCATGAGGGTTAAATTTGTCAAAATGACCATTCCTTCATTTTAATTCTTTTTGATTTGATTTTCTTTAGGAAAAAGTTGGGAATGATGTAGATGATGTTTAAATCACCTAAGAAACATTTTACAAGCATTGGATCAATCAATCATGGCAATTCAAACAACTCCTATTTTAAATGCACACATATATGAATGCTTTCATTTTAAATTTGGAAAAGTTTTTGTTAACCCCATTTTTGGATGATTTGATCTTGATAAGCTTGGATTGAAGTTTTGGGATGTTACAAACCTTCCCCCCTTAAACAAAATCTCGTCCCGAGATTTACAAGGAAAACTAGGAACTAAATAGATTTGGGAACTCTGTCCTAATGTAATCCTCGCGCTCCCAAGTAGCTTCCTCCTCGGTATGGTTGCTCCACTGGATCTTGAGAAACTTGATACTCCTGGTCCTAGTGGTTCTGTAGGCTCCTTCTAAGATACGGATGGGTACTTCCTGATAGGTCAGGTCATTGTTGATTTCCACTGCTCATTGATCGATATTCTTGAAAACTTCAGTCTTCTCAAGCACTTCCAAGCATTTGCGAAGTAACGAGATATGGAACACATTGTGGATGGCTGACATCTCTTCAGGCAGTTCCAGCTGATACGATACTTCTCCTCGGCGGTTCAGAATCTTGAAAGGTCCGATATATCTGGGAGCTAACTTTCCCTTCAGACTAAAGCGTTGAGTTCCCTTCAATGCTGAAACCTTGAGATATACGAAATCTCCGACATTGAAAGTCAGGTCTCTCCTTCTCTTGTCAGCATAACTCTTCTGTCTGGATTGGGAGGTCTTGAGGTGCTCACGAACTTTGTGAACTTTCTCTTCTGCTTCTCGGAGAATGTCGGGTCCAAAGATCTGACTCTCTCCTACTTGCGACCAATTCAAAGGGGTACGACACTTTCTTCCGTATAGGAATTCAAATGGTGCCATCTGCAAACTAGCTTGATAACTGTTGTTATATGAGAATTCTGCGAAAGGCAAGCAGTCTTCCCATTTTGATCCGTATTCCAACACACAAGCTCTAAGCATATCCTCCAAGATCTCGTTGACTCTCTCACCCTGTCCATCTGTTTACGGGTGATACGTGGTGCTGAAGTTCAACTTGGTTCCTAATCCTTCCTGAACTTTCTGCCAAAATCTGGAAGTAAACTGAGTTCCTCGATCTGATACGATGGTCTTGGGGGTTCCATGCAGACTAACAATCCTAGCAATGTAGAGCTCTGCTAGTTTTGCACTCTGGTAGGTTGTCTTGACTGGTATGAAGTGGGCTACCTTGGATAGTCTATCAACTATGACCCAGATTGAGTCATTTCCCCTACTAGAAGTAGGTAAACCGGTGATAAAGTCCATTCCGATGGAATCCCATTTCCATTCTAGAATCTGCAATGGTTGCAACAATCCTGCAGGTCTCTGATGCTCTGCTTTGACTCTTTGACAGATGTCACATTTGGCGATGTAGCTTCCGATCTCTCTCTTCATCTTGTGCCACCAAAATTGCTCTTTCAAATCCTGATACATCTTTGTTCCTCCGGGGTGGATAGAATAAAGAGTATCATGAGCTTCCTTCATGATAATTTCCTTCAGCTCCGAATCTGCTGGCATACAGATATGTCCCTTGTACCACAGTACACCTTCTTCGTCTTCGGTGAATCCAGGTACTTTGCCTGTACCAATACGACGTTTGATTCCGTCGATACTTTCATTCCCCTTATGGGCTTCCTTGATTTGGCTAATCAGAGTGGGTTGAAGTTCAATGCTAGCTAGGAATCCTTTGCTAACTAACTCAGTCCTGAACTGCTCCAACTCCTCATACAAACTTGGTTGCATCTCTTTGATCATGGTGTTTAGCCTACACGGCAATCTGCTAAGAGCATCCGCTACCACATTGGCTTTGCCAGGGTGATAGTGAATGTCAAGGTCATAATCCTTGATTAACTCTATCCATCTTCTTTGCCTCATATTCAACTCCTTCTGGGTGAAGATATACTTCAAGCTCTTATGGTCTGAGTAAATCTCACAGCGATTACCCATCAAATAATGACGCCATGTCTTCAATGCTAGAACCACGGCTGCTAGCTCAAGATCATGGGTCGGATAGTTCTGCTCATGCTGCTTCAGTTGTCGAGACAGATACACGATGACTTTGCCTTCTTGCATCAATAGACATCCTAGACCAATCTTGGATGCATCACAATACACATCAAACGGCTTCTTGATGTCGGGCATGATCAAAATTGGGGCTGATATCAATCTCTTCTTTAGCTCCTGGAAACTGGCTTCACACTTGTCTGTCCATTCAAACTTCTTGTCCTTCTTCCACAATTGGGTCATTGGTCGGGCTATGCTCGAGAATCCTTCTACGAACTTGTGGTAATATCCCGCTAATCCGAGAAATGGACGAACTTGGGTTTGATTGGTTGGGGCTTCCCATTCTTTGACATCTTTGATCTTGGTGGGATCAACAGAGACTCCTCCGGCAGACACAATATGTCCTAGGAATCCTACTTCTTTCAGCCAAAACTCACACTTGCTGAACTTGGCATATAACTGATGCTCTCTCAGGGTTTCTAGGATGATTCTCAGATGTTGCTCATGCTCTTCTTCTGACTTGGAGTAGATAAGGATGTCGTCGATAAACACAACTACAAACTTATCTAGGAAATTCATAAAGATCTTATTCATGAGATTCATGAAATAATCAGGGGCATTGGTTAATCCAAAAGACATAACCGTACACTCGTATAAACCATAGTGAGTAGTAAAGGCGGTCTTCGGAATATCCATTGCACGAATCTTAAGTTGGTGATAACCAGTTCTAAGATCAATCTTTGAGAATATCTGAGCTCCAGTCAACTGATCAAATAGATCCTCTATCTTTGGCAAGGGGTACTTGTTCTTGATGGTGACATCATTCAACTTTCTATAGTTGGTACACAGACGGTTGCCTCCATCTTTCTTGTCTACGAATAACACTGATGATCTCCATGGCGATGCACTTGGTTGAATCAAGCTGGTTGCTAACATGGCATCCAACTGCTTCTTTAGTTCTACTAACTCTGAGGGGTTCATGGTATAGGGTCTCTGGGCTATAGGTCCAGTTCCGGGGATTAGTTCGATAATGAACTCTATATCCCTATCTGGGGGCATACCTGGCAATTCATCTGGGAATACGTCGGGGTATTCACAGACTACTCTGACTTGGTCAATGGTAGGCAGGGCTACACTTTTGTTGCATTTGAATTGACGGGGTAAGGTTTCAGAGATATGTTCTACTGTTACTCCAGAACTACTGGTCATGGTGATGGCTTTCTTAACATAGTCTATCAGTCCTTTATGCCTTGACATCCAGTCTATACCTAGTACTACTTCCAAACCTTTGGTTCTAAGTACAATTAGGTTGGCATAAAAATCTATCCCATGTATTCTGATAGGTACAGCTTTGCAAATTTTTCTAGCTTTTGTAGTTGAACCAGGGATTTGAACTATCATGACATGCTTCAGGTTCGTTGGGCGAATCTTACTAGTGCATACAAATTCTTCGGTGACAAATGAATGCAATGCTCCAGAATCAAACAATACTCTTGCTAAAACTGAGTTGACAGAAAACATACCCAGCACTACATCTGGGGCTTCCTGGGTTCTGTGTTCATGTGGAAGAGACGACAGTTGCGGTTGTGCGGGTTTCCTGGGGCAAATCTCCGTCCTGGTTGAACACGACGCTGCTGCTGAGTTGGGGCATTCACAGGGGCATTGGCAGCAGTCTTCTTGGGACACTCATTGGAGTAGTGACCCTTCACTCCACACTCGAAACAAGTGATCTGGGACTTGTCCTTGACTGCGACAGGTACAGCATTGCTGCCAGTTCTAGGGGCGGTGTTGTTGTTGTTGCTCTTGGGAGGGGCACGGTTGAAGTTGTTGGCGTTGCCAGAGTTGTGATTGTTTCCTCCGGGCTTCACATTTCCTCCGCTACGATTGGGGTAGCTTGGGCGAGAATTTGGGGGTCGGTTGTTCCTTGGTGCATATCCTGGTGAGGGGTTAGGACGGTACTTTTGGTGACTACTAGATCCAGACTGCTGCATCATACGACGCTTGCGGTTGTCGTTTGCCTGGTTAATCTTCCGTTCCATCTGAATGGCAGAGTCGACTAGTTCTTCAAGATCCTGGAAACGGATGTTGACAAGGACAGTCTGCATCTCATCATGCAGTCCATTTAAGAACCTCTCTTTCTTCTTGGCCTCTGTGTTGATCTCGTCCGGTGCATATCTAGCAAGTGACAAGAATTTGTCATGGTACTCTACTACAGTCAATCTTCCTTGCTTCAGTTCACGGAATTCATCTCTCATCCTGTTGACAAGACCTTGCGGCACGTGTGTGCGGCTAAACTTGACCTTGAATGCTTCCCAGGTCACCACCTGGCCATGGTTCATGTTGCGGATGCTATTCCACCAAGCTCTTGCATCTCCCGCCAGATAGTGGGTGGCGAAGAGAACTTTCTCATTCTCCTCAACTCCTGCAACTTCGAGGTTGTTTTCCATGGTTTGTAACCAGTCATCAGCATCTAATGGGTTTTCAGATTGGTTGAAGATTGGGGGACTGGTGTTCTGGAAATTTTTGAGTTTAAATCCATGGTGATCCTGATTTCCATGTCCTTTGTTGTTGAGAGCCATTTGGGCGATCTGCTGCAATGTTGCTAAGTTGGCTTGACGCTTGGCCCTGCTTGTTTCATGGTCCGCGATGAGATTCTGCAAGATCTGCAGCATTGGGTCCTGCGACGAGCTGCTCCCTCCTTGGTTTCCACAAGTCATCTGAAGATTGAGATAGATATAGGCGTAAGAGGGAAATTCTAAGGTTCATGGTTTTGGGTTTTCAAGTTACAACTTTGAGTTAGACTCAGGTTTTTCAACTAACTTCATTTTCATTCATGCAAGCAAGCACACGATACAACACACACCACAACAAGCAAAAGGGAAAAACTGATGGTTTGAAGAACCATTCTGCAAACTATGATACAATGAGATGGTACATCTCAGGCTACGACAATGCTCTAGTGCATTTACTCATCGTCGATGAAGTCGGAGTCTTCATCATCATTGTAGAAGTCCACAGCATCCTCTGCCAGAAAGTCATCATCGTTGCTGAGGTAAGAATCCATATCTCCCTGGATGTCTTCACCCTCATCATCTTCTTCTTTGGCGGCAAGCTGAGCTTCCTGCTCCTTGACGGTCTTCTCGAGGTCGGCCACCTTCTTGCGAAGACGGGCGATGGTGCGATCCTTCTTTGCACGCTGGCGACGAAGAGACTGGCGATCTTGGACGAGAAGTGCGAAAGTATAGGCCTTCTGGTCGGCGATGGCATGGTTCTGGTTTGCTAACTCTCTGGCATTGTCCAGTTCCTGCTGTCGGTCATGAAGCAAGAAGTCAAGGTTCTCCACTTGACGCCTCAACTCTGGGTGACTTGGCATCTCCGTCGGCATTCCCATGAAGTCACGTCTTGCATAGTGGGCAAAACGGGTTCGTTGAATCTTGTTGACGCTGAGGGCACATAGACGTGCGAGAGCTTCATGCATTGCCCTGGCTAATCCATCTAGCCAGTTGTTCTCTCTCACAGAGAACTGAATTCTCCCGGAAGTTGGTGCTTCAATGCTTCCTCGAAGATCTGCAGTGACTAGCCATTGTAGGTCTCCTCCTGGGGGGTCCTGGAAGTTGAGCTCCAAGAAACTCTAGATGTGGGCGTCCCAGTAACTCCGACAGTGAATCCAGATCCCTCTCGAAGATCAGCTGACCTCCGTTTCCCAACTGGTAAAACTTGCTGAACTGAGTCTCCATCTACAAGAATTTAGGATGAGGAAATTAGTGAAGTGATCAAGTGTGTCAAATTTTAAGTAGTAATGTAAGAATTTTGAGGAACATGTATTTTTGAGAAAGAATGAGTTCACAAGGGTAAGAGGGGAAATAGTTTTTCATAAATACTCACTTTGGTTTTGAAGATAAGTTTTTGGTTTGGACGTCCATTCTAACTAGGGTCTCCTATGGTCAGGATGGCTCTGATACCAACTTCTCAACACCCGGATTTTTAATCCCAGATGCCCGTTATGCCATACCTCGCAATCCCAGGATTACCATTTTTGCGAGACATAACGGATTGGATATCACAGTACATCATCCATTACAAACCATACATAAGGTTTTACACAAATAAGGATCTCATGATCCAGTCTTTAATACAACAAGCAGCGGAAATAAACGATAGCGTAGCGGCGGGGTCCATCTTCAGGGGCACAGGCAATGCTGACGAAGGCAGATAGTCCTAGTTATCATAGCCGTCCTGCTGACCATCCTCTTGATAATCTCCTTCATAGTCTGGCCATGATAATAGCCAGGGACAAAAGCCATCTCGCCCGGTGCATCTCTCCTTCTAGACCACCACCCCTCTCCTCCAAAAAAACCAAATAGTTCTATATAGATCTGCCCTCGCCCCCAATCCTCCTCGACGCGATGGCGAATCGTCTATACAAAATTTGGAGAGGTTCGAGGGAGAGCCGGCGGTGCAGCGGCTTTAACAAGTTCGGTGAAGATGTCGTCAACCGAATTGCTGAGCGTCTCGACGCTAAAAGCGTCGTCCGGCTGGCTGCATGCTCCAAGGAGCTACACCGCCAAGTCGTCGGCGCAGAAGGTTACAGCTGCCCAAACTACAATTGCCTGAAAGTGGTCTCCTTCAACAAACTCTATGCCCACATGATCTCCTGCATCCACAACCCGTTTATTTGCACGGAGCCAGGATGCAACCGGGTCAGCAACAAATTAACGTTGTATCTGCACCTCAAATCCACCCACTCGATCAAGGTGCCCACAGTCCTCTACAGCGTCAAACAATGGGACCCGTCTAAGCCGGTGCCTGCAGGGTGCTCAAGGAGAACAAATTTCATCAGCATCGAGAAGACGGGCATGATGTTCATCGGCCAGATTGACGGGCACAACACGCAGATTGTCCTGTCCATCAGCCGCGTAAGGTCCGCAACATGGGAATTGGAGGACTACGAGGTGAGGATATCATCATTGGTCGATTATTGTGGGTTCTATCCGCTCGAGTTTGATTCTGAGCCAAAGATTGGGCAGCTGCTGGCCGAAGCCATGCTGGCGGTGCTCAACCATTACCTGTCGGTAGCGGGGACTTATTGTCAAGATCCTCAATTGTTGATCGAAGTTCCTCGTGGAGTTCCAATGTTGGATCGACAACGACATCTTAATATTCTCCTAATGATCCTAATATGAATGTATATGTAATTTTCTAGTCCCTCTGTTCTAATATTAATTTCTTTATTTATTTTAGTGGCAGATTCCTTTTGCAATCGGAGTGGTGGAAATGGCTGGAAAGGTCCATGAATTTTACATCTATCATGCTAAGGGTGAATAGGCTAAAGCCTATTACGAGGATCCACAAACGATGGTAAAACGAGAGAAACGTGCCAGGCGGGAAAGCAAGCGCTACTCGGCCACGACCTAGACACGCTGAATCGTTGGCATACAGATCTTGTGGTGATTCTGACCTCTCTCTTTCTCTCATGCATGTTTGGAGTATATGATCGGACATGTAATCATTCCTAGCTAGATTAAGGTTGTACTAAGAGTAGTTTTATACTTCTACCGAGTATTTTGTATGGAGTTCTGCAACTGCTAATATATTTTGTAATAATTCCTATGTACTTGGAATTGTTCAGATCGAGTGCAGAATATGGCATGTACTGCTGAATCTTTCAAAATCTACCGAATCTCTCAAATGTGCTGATGTTGCTATTATTAAAGTATTTTGTCGAACTAATACTCTTCTACTGGTACTTGTTTTGATCAATGGCAGTAGATTGTTTTGCTTTTCTTTTGAAACATGGCCTTCTCAATCTAGATGAGGCATGGGCTTCTTGGGTTGAATATATGTTGGTCACACATGCATTTATGTAAGAACGAGGTATGCACACAAATGCAGACTTAATCGTCAGTCTTGCTTGCTCCAATGATGGAGTGTGTTTGGAGAAAAAGGGCAAACTCATCCCTTGCCCGTTAAAAAAACAAGAAATAGGCCTAATGTTGAGACTCCCACTGACAACATTTCCTACTATGCCAAGATGCACCCATATACCAAATTAATGTGGGAACCATACATTAACTATGATGTCGATATGGCCATGACCTTTTTTGGTCATCAGGGTTGAAACATAATAATATTAATACATGGTGGGAAAATATGGCGTGGCTAGTTTCCAGAAGTTGTCAAATCCCATGGTTATCAGTTTCCTGGTAGGTTGTACACGTGACGTGATAGGATGCCATGCATAAATATTTGTTTTTCTGCTTTTCTTTATTACATGTGATTGTTTCAAAACGGGTTCAAAATTGTTAAGATACAAATTCTTATTAGGAAGTTCAATTTGTCAAAACTCTCGTCTTTTTGGATATATTAACTACCTGATGCGTACTACCAAAAGCTTTTGTAGAACTTCGATAGAAATCTACCACTTTCTAGAGCTTCTAGTTCAAATATGACATGATTTTGTTAATAGATACATAAAGTCATTTGAGTGGTCCGAGTTAGCTCGGAAGTTTGAAAACTCATAAAACATGGGAATCGTACATAAAACATTGTCCACTATATCTGGAAAGTTGGCTTGTGGCATTCAAAACCATGTTCTCTGTACTTTCTGTGCATAGTATATTCATGGTGCTAGAGGCCAACAATAATAGGATCTTCTATATGCTAGACATGACATAATCAAATGTATTGAAAGAGATCCAATGGCAACAATGTCGGGTTTTGCCAATCTATATCCAACTGCCGATGTTAGAAGTTATTCGTACACTATATAGTGGTATGAAAATTGTGAAGCAACATAGTCGTTTTTGTTTTGAAAAGAAGTGTCAAGCACTATATAGTGGTATGGAAATTGTGTCACGTGCCTTTTAGTAGTATGGATATGGATGATCAGTTGATGTGACTCTCGGCTTTGATTTCCTGGACAGATAGGTTAAAGTCTACTACCTTTTTCTATTACTAGATGGACGCTAGCCAAATTCAAAATCTGAATCGAGCGGCAAAATCAACCACCAACCTTGAAGCATTTCCCGCCCCATCGATTCAAAACCTTTGAGCCAAAATCTCCCACCGGATAGTACCATTTTTCTATTATTATTAGCTGGACGCGGGCCAAATTCAAATCTCAATCGAGCGGCAATATCACACACCGACCTTGAAGCATTTCACGCCCCTCTGTTTCAAAAACTTCTGCCTTTAAATTTCATGTTCTACCCACTGTTCAGACGATAGATGGGCATGCTAAAGTCAGTACCTCGGGGGCACGATCGTAATTATATTGCTATTCACCTATACTATGGTCCCGATTCGCATAGTTTTTCCCGCTGGCCCTCCCAAAAATCCCAAGCTCCTCTATCGCCTCCACGGCCACCGCGCGCACCGGCTTGATCTCTGGTCTTGTGCGCCGCTGCAGAGCCGCTTCAACGACGCTCGCCCACCGGATCTAGTTCACCGGGTCTCTCTGCCACTGGACGGAGCTGCGGTGTCGTTCACCACGCCGATGGCGTCATCGACCGCCCAAGCTCTGCTTCCTCACCACTGATGGCATCATCGACCACCCAAGGTCTGCTTCCTCGCCGCCAAAAGCTACCCAACTGTACCAGATCCGCTTCACCGGTGTCCACCTGACATGATCTAGTTCAAGGATTTCCATGTCCACCGCTCCAGACCAGCTGCACGGCTGTCGCCGTTCACTGCACAGGATCCGCCTCAGCAACGCTCTCGTACACCGCATTCAAGATGGCATCGACTGCCCAAGATCTTCTTCCCCGATGCCAACAGCCACCGGAACAGTAGCACCCTCAGTGACCTGGACGTCACTCGCATGGTACCGACGATGCTTAGACACCTCTCCAACCAAGGTTAACCTAATCTCCTACCCATTTTTGTTTTGTTAGCAGTATAGCAGGTTCAATCCTATCGCAGTGAACTGCATTTTTGTAATTGTGCTAGTACATACAAGTCACTGGGCACGCCTGTTCTTCGTGCTAGTACATGCAAGGTCATTAGACATGTTGGTTTGCATTCGCTTCTCTACAAATTTCAAGTCATGCACATGTCTGTTATTTTGTCATGCACATGTTCTTAGCTACTCCATACAATAGTAATTGCCTGCTACCGTGTAATTCTTGTAAAATCTATAGTCAGTGGAAAATATTACTGTGGATTCCCTGCTCTACAGTTGCTGAATCTATCTGGTTCGTCCTGAGATCAGTTCCTGCTATTATTTCCTCCTTGGCATCGTTCTTCTATCCTGTAGTAGCCGTTTAAACTCTTTGTACTAATTTGATTACAATTTTGTTGTTGCCATAATGCCATCTAGCTCTTCAAAACCTGCATCACTAACTATTTCCTTTTTCTTGCATAGAGCTCAAAATGGAACAATGAACATGTTGGTTTGTGTACCTATTCTATAGGTTCACAAGGGATGCCATTACTTCCTTATCTGGTGTTGGTTCGTCCTGAGCAACGCATAACTGTTGTCAACACCCGGATTTTTAATCCCAGATGCCCGTTATGCCATACCTCGCAATCCCAGGATTACCATTTTTGCAAGACATAACGGATTGGATATCACAGTACATCATCCATTACAAACCATACATAAGGTTTTACACAAATAAGGATCTCATGATCCAGTCTTTAATACAACAAGCAGCGGAAATAAACGATAGCGTAGTGGTGGGGTCCATCTTCAGGGGCACAGGCAATGCTGACGAAGGCAGATAGTCCTAGTTATCATAGCCGTCCTGCTGACCATCCTCTTGATAATCTCCTTCATAGTCTGGCCATGATAATAGCCAGGGACAAAAGCCATGAGTACTCTTTAAGTACTCACAAACTACCACTAACAAGGATTGTAATTCTAAGTTAAAGTGCTGAATTTAAAGAATAACTATCAAGTTAAGTTTGAAACCTAAGATGAGTTCTGAAGCAAGAAAAGATAAAGTAAAGTTCTAGAATCACTTAAGTTGGGAAGCTAATTTCATTAACACAACCCTGTTGTGGTCAAGTCAACGTTCATCATTCATTTCAAGTTATTTAGAAAACATCTGACAACGAAACAGTATGGCCATTCCAACTGTCCATAACCGCGGACGCGGCTGTTCGAATAGTTTGACACTCTACAGAGGTGGTACACTTTCACCACAAGATTCAATACATCTGTCAGGGATAACCCTGAATCATCATACTTAGTATGCAGATAATCAAACATAACCTTCCCTTTACACACCCTAGTACAAGCACCTCTCCTATGAGCATGGCCTCCCAACCATGACCATCAGTCATCTTGGGCACTGCATAGGTGGACATCATTGAGAGGTAGCCTCAGCTCAAACCTCTCCCGTGAGGGAACTAATACTAATGCATATAAATTTCCAGCTAAGCCTTACCCAATTCAGGTAATGTGGTTGTACGGTAAATTTGGAATGGTATCGCATCCGAATCCAACCATCAGTTTTATAAAAGGGTTAAGGCTCATGCCTCATCATTTTCATCATCATAAACCAATTGTGTGTCTCAACACATGTCAAAACATCTCAATAGAATGACTCATCAATCCAAGGTTTTCATAACTCATTTTCACCAAGTGTTCCCATCTAAAGTGACTCAAGTTTTTGAGCTATTCTAAAGTACTAAGTTAAGAGTGTTCACTAAGGTGGAAAGAGAGGATCAATCTCATGCCATAGAATGACATATAAAGGTTTCTAAGTAGGTCAAGTTTTATACTCTTTATGCTACCTTCAAAATTAATTAAAGAACTTTGTGTAAACTAAGGGAGGTAAAACTTTTCAATAAGACTTGGGGTACTAATAGTTAAAGGGGTGTGATCAAAGTATGCTTAAGGCATCTTTACTAAACAGTCTAGTTTTATTCTAGCTTTCTACAATACCTTACTAAAGCATATTTGCAAGGGTTAGCTTGCCACTAATAGCTTGCCTTGGTTGGTGCAGTGGTTGATGTTTTCTTCTTCTTCTTCTTGGTAGAACTCCTCCTCCTCGAAGGCTTGGTCGGTACTATCGTCTAGAAATACATAGGGAGTGCACAATCACCAAACAATACTTAACTAGGCTAAGTAGTATTCTAAACCACACAATTGATGATCTATTATCATCCCAAACATCACAAGTTTAATTCAATAGTTTCAACCTTTTTATTTTGGAAAAGTAATTTCTACTCATTGAAAAATTAACTAAAATTTAATATTCACCACCAAAATATGGGATCATGTGGACACATGTCCTCACCACATATTCTAACATGTGGGAATGAGATTTAAAGGTTGGATCAATATTACTTTGGTTTAAGTTCATTATTTAATGATTTAAAGTGACTAGAAATGCCTATATAGCATTATTTTGGTACTAGTCCAAAGTCACTGCCTGTAAACCTTAATATTATTACATATTTGGATAGATATGATGAAATGTGATTTTTGAGAGTTGGAATCAACTCAAAAGCTCACTTGGTTGATTTTGTAAAAATGTTTCAAGTTGCAAAAGCTTCTGTCTTCTTATTTTTATTAGGAGAAATCTATAACTCTAAATGAATTAAATCCAACAGGCTTGGATAGAGCATTTCAATACCTTTCAGACAAAATTAGTTTCATGTAATTTGGATTTGTCAAACTCACAGAATTGAATTTTGAAACACTGGACAGAAACTATATTCTAACTAAAAAGAAAAAATCCAGATTTGAATCTACGGGCTTGCGCGGGAAAGGAAATGGGCCGGCCCAGTGGCGCTACGCGGCACGGGGCTCAGCTGACAGGAGGGTCCCACTTGTCAGCGGCACTTAAAACGCGAAACGGTACGCGCACTATGGGCCGTGCGATTAGAGGCTAGATCTACGGCTGAGGGTCGTCGTCGACGACGAACAGGTCGCCGGCGAGCTCGAACCCTAGCGGCTCGGTGGGGGTCTACTGGGGGCGTACCAGGGCTCCAGCAGGGTCGGCGATGCGGGCGAACAAAGTGGAAGACGACGGCGAGGCGAGACATGGTCGCGGCGGAGCTTGGGGTGGCCGGAATCAACGACACCCTTCTTCTCCAGAGGCGGCGGCTCCAGCTCCAATTTCGGCGAACTGCTGCTCCACTTGCTCCGGCGAGAGGTGGGTGAGGTTCAGAGAGGTGAGGGGAGTGGAATGGTGTGAGTCTTTGGTGCTGGGGAGGGCTCCTTTTATAGGCTCGATGTTGAGACCGAGCGGGATGGGCGGTCGACGGTGGCGACATGGCTACGGCGAGCGAGCGGCATGGCTGGGGATTGCGATCGGTGGGCGGTTCCTTGGAGGTTCTCTAGTGCTTCAATGCGGCCGTAGGGGCGGTGGCATGCGGTCGGGGCGAGGTGGCGCTCTGCGCGGCCGAAGCGGCAGTGTCCATGGTGAGCGGTGGCCGTGGGGCTTTGGGCGGCGAACGAAGGTGTCTAGGGTGTTCTCCAGGTCGAGGCGGAGCGGTGGGCGCGGGATGGTGCCAAGGGGCGGTCGGTGCGAGCGGGGACAGTGCACGCTCTGCGGGTGGCATCGGCATGGTCGACAGACTCGGGATGCGGCGGTTCCTGGTCGTTCTGGTCGCTGTCCTTGGGCTGGGACTGGCTGGGCGGTGGAGGTGGACCACGGGCTATCTCCAGGACACGGTGGATGGCGCGGGCGGCGGCTGTGGCGTGCTGTCGCCGGTGGGGTGCCCAAGTGGGGGCTCGACCTTAATGGCCATGACCATTTGGTCTTGGCACAGTGGGTGGCTGGGATAGAGAGGGGTTAGGGGGAGTAGTGGAGAGATTTTGGTGGCAAGTTGGGGAACAAGTTTGGCCAGAACACTATTTAAAATAGTGAAATTTGTTTAGTTTGAAATCTGCCTGCCAAGTGTTTGATGAAATGGCCACAAGAGAAAAAGTTTTGAATTTTGAGTTCAAAATTTTTGGGTGATCTCCACTAGTGCTAGGTAGTCTCTGGTTGCAAGGGTTTTGAAAATGGTGCTCAAATAGATGGTTTTTGAAATAGGGGTGATCTATGCATATGCATTAGATTCAATTTTAAACTGTCATTTAAAATAGTTTCCAGAATGTTTTTAGTAGATCAAAAGGTGGGCCTTGGTACCTCATTATGTGTACTAGCAAGGGGTGCAAAGATCAAGAATTGTTTCTGTTAAGAAATGAGTACTAGGAATAGCCAAAGTAGGCATGAGGGTTAAATTTGTCAAAATGACCATTCCTTCATTTTAATTCTTTTTTATTTGATTTTCTTTAGGAAAAAGTTGGGAATGATGTAGATGATGTTTAAATCACCTAAGAAACATTTTACAAGCATTGGATCAATCAATCATGGCAATTCAAACAACTCCTATTTTAAATGCACACATATATGAATGCTTTCATTTTAAATTTGGAAAAGTTTTTGTTAACCCCATTTTTGGATGATTTGATCTTGATAAGCTTGGATTGAAGTTTTGGGATGTTACAACTGTCCTCTACTATGTAGTTCACTCGTTGCTTGCATTCCTGCTCTAGAATTTCTCTTATGATGCCATTATAATTTCTATCCGGTTGATTTTTATCTATGACAGTAACTACTTGCCATTGTGTAGCTCACCGCAAATTCTGAGTCACCCAATGACTCTATGCATTCCAGGAGATGCCACAGCTTCCATATATATTTGTTGAAATTCTAAGAAACACTCTGTTGGATTGCTCATTTCATTCTAGGCACACTTGTCTAATGCTTGTTTGTCCTATTCTACAGGTTCACGAGCGACGCCATTATATCTCGCATCTGGTTCTGGGACTGGTTCGTCCTAAGTCATGACATAACTATCCTCTACAATATGTAGTTCATTCGTGGTTTGCATTCCTGCTCTACAGGTTCTCGTATGATGCGGTTATAATTTCTATTTGGTTCATTCTTTGCTATGACAGTAACTGCATGCCATTTTGTGGCTCAGCGCAAATTCCGAGTAACCCAACGTCTCTTGCATTTTAGGGTATAGAACTGCTTCCATATATATTTGTTCAAAATGACCTGGCTAGTTTATCTGCTGAAATTCTAAGCCACACACACATTTTTTAATTGCTCGTTTCACGGTAGTCACACTTGTTTAATGCGTGCTTACTTGTCATGTTTGTTTAACGTGTTGGTCAATAATTGAACCATTGACCAGTTGGTCAATACTTGATTACTCTAGTTCATAGCTCCTGTCATATCAGTCAAATGAGTAGTTTGTCTTGTTTGATGTATTAACTTGTTATTACTTAGTTTCCGACTGCAATTATTGCTAGCCCCACCAAAATGGGGGTTGAAATATCATGTCTCCTCCAATGTAGCAGTCACACTTAATGGAAGATGCAGGTGATCGATTGAGAAAGCAAATTAAGGACTCTGCTATCAACTTGATTGTCAACTGAAATGCCGATTTTTCTTTCCCCTGAGTTGATAATATGTAATAATTTTAAGAAGTTTGCAGCTGATGTAATATCTAGATAACTCGCATAGGCCATGTAGGCATTTAGTTGACTCCGTCCACACATTGCGGTAGTCGTTATGGTAACTACGCCAGGAAGGTTGATTAGGGAACAGTACCGTGCTGTATTCGGTCGACAACGAACAGTAAAAAAATGTTGGATTATTATACACGTTTTATGATATTGGTATGGGCTTCAGAATTGACAAAACTATAAAAGGCCGTAAACATAACGGGCCAATGCCCATATGGTAACAGGCCGTAAATGTAACAGGCCCAACGGGCCGTAACAGAAATAGGTCGTTACTGAAGCAGGCCGTAATAGTAGCAGGCCAGAACAGAAACAGCCTATTACAGTAATAGGAAAGAAACTGCACAAATCGCAAACAGTAACATGCCAAAACAGTAGCGGGCCACAATAGTAAATGGCCAGAACAGCGACGAGCATGAACAGTACGGGCCGAGAAATTCCCGGAGAAGGGTAGTAATAGGCCAACAAATTTACCAGGCTAGAACAGTAAAGGGTCTTTTGTGGTCCTAAACAGCTAAAGACCAGAACAGTAAAAGGCCAGAACAGTAACATGCCAGAACAGTAATGGACCATCTTAGAGAAGGGTCGTTAGTAGGCGGTCGATGAAGGGCTGTGATAATAGTGATGGGCTGACCGCAGGCCTTATGTTTACAGGAGCGACTTGGCGCAGGCTGCTAATGGGCCGCACAGTGTTGGACCAGCATGGGCCTTATGTAGGCTAAAACAAAATCAGGCCTGAAAGTTCGCGGACCGCTACTGGCTGCATTTTTGGGCCCATTTCAAATAGTACAAGACAAAATAGTAATGGGCCATCTTCTTATGAGGCTCCCCTTATGGGCTGACCCAATTAGTATTTAGCAGGCATTGGATGGGCATGGCTTCTGCCATAGTTTATATGGCCGTTAACGGCAGTAACCGGCTACTAACGACGGCTGCCACCTAGCAGTTCACATGACGTCAATAGTCAACGCGGCTGGCGAACAGATCTATGACGGAACAAGGTTTCGTGGCTGAAGGGTGCGATCAGCCATGGTAAAAAAAATCGTGGTTAACTCATTTGTGACGGGGCTTTTACCACGAAGGCCATCCATCATGGAAGACTCTTTGGCGACGAAAAATGGGCCTTCAACCACGAAAATCATCCGTTGTAAAAGCCAACTTTTCTTGTAGTGACAAATGCCCTCCTTTGCTGCTACTATAGCAGTGATATACTTAGCCTTTTGTGGTAGTATCCGTCACAATGTCTCAACTTTTAAACTCATCCAAATCCATCATGGAACATCCTTTCCATTACAATGTGCCACCCATAGTCTAAATTGAGATAAATTTTAATTTGTATCTTGTGACAAAACTAGTATCAATGTAACACTTTACAATGAACTCCCTTTAACTATTTGTCGCTTATATATGATATATTCTTACTTCTTCCAAAGCTCATAAGAATATCTTTACTATCATCCAATAATCATCTTATGAATCATTCTGCTATGTGCTCATAACATTTAGAGCATAGGACATATCTAGATATATATACATATCATGGTATAATCGATCAAAATCTTCATGTGATTTTACTCACCATGTGTTAAAACACTTGAATCTTGATACAATCCTTTCGATGAAGCAAGAACATTTCTTGTTGTTTCCATATTGAACCCTTTAAATATCTCATATATGTACGTATGGCACAACCATATTAGCGCCTCAGTCTATCCATATAGATATTGATGCCAAATATTCTAGTTTTGTCCAAGTCTTTCATCGAAATCCTATTTTAATGAAATTCTTAACTTGTGTCAATAAAAGATACATCATTTCCAATCAACAATGTGTACTCTGCATAATGTATTGGAAATTTGTCTCAGTGCTCCCACTTAATTTCTTGCAAATGCAAGCATCTTCATCATCTCCGATGAATTTAAACTCCTTTAATATTTTCATCATGGTGAAGATTCCAACTCCGCTATGCTCACTTCAACTATTGAAGTTTGCATGCCCTTTTAGCACCCTTTCAATTAACAAAACCCTTCGGACTGTGTCTTGTACACGTCCTAGGTAACCATTCTATTAAAAGAACATTGTTTTGTTTGTTCAACTACCATACACCAAATTCTATGTAGTGGTTGCTACATTAATCCGTCAAGACTAAATATCGCTATCAAATATCAAATCTTGTCATAGTCAACTCCTTGAACATTGTCGTAAACTTCTTTTCGACATGTTGACTATTTCATAGATGTTAAACATCCATGTCTATTTCTTTATAGATCCAAACACGACCGATAGGCTTCACGCTTTTCCGGATGGTCTTCCAAGTTCAGAAACTTGATTTCTCGTGTATGGATGCTATCACGAACTCTATGACTTCTAGTCATTTTATGTTGTCAGGGCCCATCATCGCTTCTTTGCATCTAGTCGGTTCATCATTGTCAAAACAATAACAACTTGTTTATCAAATCTCACTATTTGATTCTTACCTGATGCATACGATTCAAATAGGAACTCTAATCTCCAAGATCACACCCTTTGTAATCACGGGAGCCATGAGCATTGTGGCCGCCACCGGGACACTTTCTGGCACTGTGCTACTTAGCACATATAGCTAAGGTTCAACAACCTTATCAAAGTTCTATTGTCCTCCCACTTAACTTTTCGTGAAAAATTATTTCTCAAGAAACTTGACGTTCCAAGTGACAAACTCTTTTGTCCTCGGTGTTATGGAGGAATTCCCAACAAATTCTTTGGGATAACCTACAAACACGTGCTTAACCGACTTTGATTGTAAACATTTTACCTATGCATAGCATACCAAAATTTAACAAAAAACGACTCGGGTTTTATCCCAAACCATAACCCATATGGTGTCATTTCAATGGATCACGATGTTGCTCTTTTCAATGTAAAAGCGGTAGTCTCTAAAGCTTTAATCCTTAAAACATAATGGCAGTTTTATAAATGACACCTTTGATCTTACCATGTCAAACAAGGTTTGATTTGATCTCTCGAACATACCATACTCTTGTGGTTTATTGGGAAATGCAAATTCATGGAACAATTCCTGAAATCTTAGGTGTTTTGCTAAACCTGTAACTCAAATATCTTCCTTTATGATCAAATCATAAAATCTTTTATTTTCTTGTTACAATGATTTTTCACTTCATCTTGAAAGTCTTTGAACAATTTTCAAATGTTTCATACTTCTTCCTTATTAAGTAAATATATAGATATATTCACTCAAATTTCTAGAGAAATCATATGAAGCAAAAAAGATCCATCGCATATGGCTACACATAACGGACTATGCACATCAGCATGCACAATTTCCAATAAGCTAGTCATTTGTTCCTCTTTGGCCTATGAACGGAGTTTTAATTATATTGAGGAAAGTTTCACAAGCGTCAATTGATCAAAATCAAAAGGCTCGAAAAATCCATCAACATGGAGTTTCTTCATGTTTACTTTCCAATATAATTCAAACAGTGATGTTACTTCATAATTGATCTTCCAATCATTTATCTTACGAAATTTTAGCAATAATGTTTATGGATGTGATTTCTCCAACTAGACTTGTAAAAGTTCATCCATCCTTTATGGAATATGGTAATTATTTGAACAACCATTGTTCTCGTAATACCAGAACAAAATAAAAGTTATTAAAACAAATCTTGAAGGCTAGGTTTAACGACAACGAAAAACACAATAACACTTTATTTGTTTTTGATGAACATCATCACTTATTCTCTTGCTAGTTACTTAGGCCGTTGCAGTTCATGAATTGTGTTGTTCTGTATGACACTTCACACTAACCAATTCGGTATCCAATACCGGTATCCAATACCTAAGAACCACATTGTTTAACAAGCAAGGAATAACATGTATATCTTCTATATACCTAAGTTGGACATCTCCAACCATTTCTTTTCTGCCAAATATTTTACTGATTCTCTTTTAGCAATTCCTTTTCCTTTTTAAAAGAATCTATCAACATCAATAGTGGTGTCATTCACATGACACGTAGAACAAAGCGTATATAGTCAAATACTAGTACCTTTGGATTTGCACTTTGAAGTGGATCACCATGATCAAATGGCTGGCGTTCTTTTAAAAATCCATTCTTTAGTAATCTTTTAGTGTAGTAAATTTGGAGCTACATCTTCTATTCATCCCTATCATGACAACTTTCATGATCAAGCTACTATAGCCTATAAGGAAGAATCACGAGTATAATGTTAGTTCCCAAAACCTTTTTGGAGATCCCGATGCCTACCATCTCCATCCTCCACAAATTCTCATACAATATGAGAACATGTATTTTGCTAAATTATACTTTATCATATTGCAACCAAAAACATTGTTTCAGATATCACAATATCTTCCACACATGATGGTTTCTAAAACAATTCTTTGAGCTCCTAGATAACCTCGATATTAAAAACAACTTTTGAATATCAAGAATCATGGAGGAAAACATGATACTTTAGATACTAACATTGGAATTCTTACTCTTGATTTAATACTACTTATTAAACTTCATGGAGTAAATAGAGTTTGCTGAAAGTTTGCAATAGGACTTCTAAACTTTAAATTGACATTCAAAACAATACAATACCAGTTCGTAAAGTAAATATCCAGAATTCTATAGTTCAGAACCGTACCTCTTCTTGTAGTGGATGGTAAAATAGGAACCTTGCCATCACGAGACTTACCCATGATGGATGGATGGCAGCGAACAATAGTGATTCCATGTGGACTGGGTAAATAAAGCTATGCTCCTCGGCAACGGCGCCAGAAAATAGTCTTGATGACCCACAAGTATAGGGGGTGTATCGCAGTATTTTCGAGGGAAGTGAAACCCAATTTATTGATTCGACTCAAGGGGAGCCAAAGAATATTTATAAGCCTTAACAACTAAGTTGTCAATTCAGCTGCACCTAGAAACAATCTTTCTCACAATAGTTTATCAGTAGCAACAGTTTTGTAGTAGCATTAGTAAAGTAATAGCAGTAGTAAAAGTAAAGACAATAGTAACAATTGCAGTAAACAATAGGATTAGAGCGCGGTAGGCATAGGGATGGATGGACGGGCGTTGCATGGACAAGACAATTCATATGGCAATCAAGACATAGGGCAATTGCAGATAAATAAGATAAAGCATCCAAGTACTAAATAATCATAGGCATGTGTTCCATATATATAGTCATACGTGCTCGCAATGAGAACTTGCACAACATCTTTTGTCCTGCCAGCCCGTTTGCAGCGGGGCTTCAAGGGAACTACTGGCAATTAAGGTGCTCCTTTTAATAGAGTACCAGAGTAAAGCATTAACACTCTGTGAACACATGTGATCCTCACATCAAAGCCATTCCCTCCGGTTATCCCGATTTCTGTCACTTCGGGGCCATTGGTTTCGGACAACAACATGTGTATACAACTTGCAGGTAAGACCAAAAACAATACTATCATAATGAATCAATAACATGTTCAGATCTGAAATCATGGCACTCGAGCCCTAGTGACAAGCATTAAGTATAACAAGTCGCAACAAAGTTAAAAAAGCACTAATAGTAGATACTAGGCACCATGCCCTAACAATCTGATGCCATTACATGAACGATGTCATCCAATCCCTACCATCCCCATAGCCTACAGCGGGGGCTTACTCACTCATAGATGGGGGAAACATGGATGGTTGATGGAGAAGTGATGGTGATGATGATGGCGATGATCTCCTCCAATTCCCCGTCCCGACAGGGTGCCAGAACGAAGTTTCTGGTTCCGAATTGGGGAATCTGGTGGTGGCGGCGGAGCGGAACTCCTTCTGGAAAAACGTCGAACCCCCCTATGTTTTTAGGTCAGAAGGCATCTTATAGGCGAAGAGGGAGACCGAGGGGGTGTCTGGGGCAGCCAGACCACCCCCTGGCGTGGCCAGGCCTGGCCCGCGTGGCCAGGTGGTGTGGCCAGGCCCCAGCCCCACTCTGTCTCGTATTCTGGATCCATGAGTCTTCTGGTGAAATAGGATTTTTGGCATATTTTCCCGGATTTTTCCTGATAGTTGATTTTCTGCACAAAAACTAGACACCAAGGTAATTCTGCTGAAAACAGCGTCAGTTCGTGTTAGTTGCATCCAAATCACACAAGTTTAGAAGAGAAACAATAGCAAATGTGTTCAGGAAAGTAGATACATTTTGGATGTATCAACGAGACGGAACTCGTGGATGATGTAGTCGTACACTTGCCGATCTCAAGATCGTGATGAAGTCCAACAGGTCCAGCTCTAGCACGTCCATCAGATCTAGCTCCAGCAAGTCCAGCACCGCGAAGCAGCGGTGCATCTGTGATCGCACACACGTCCGGTATCCCGACAACCTCCATCCCTTGCTCCAACAAAGCAGCGGAAGCAGCAACTCCTTTCCAGATAAAGCCACCGGGAACATGTATCTCGCTAATCCGAGACCATGCGGAAAAAATACTAGAGGGGGAGAGAGATCCTTCACGCGGAGGTGTGAGGAAGAAGGAGTGAGAGGGGGACTTTTATAGGAGGAGGGGGTACCCCTCCCCATGGCCGGCGCCTCATGGAGGTGAAACCTCACCTCCCCCATTCATGTGGTGGTTACCCCCTCCACATAAATTTGCCCCTTAACATTCCCTTCGAAAGTCTCCACTTTAAATGCATTAATATTCTCCAAATTTAATGCTCTCTCATTTAATAAAACTCTTTTATTAATTTTATTCAGAATTTTGTTAATTACTTTAATTAACAAACATTCACATAAAAACCCGTACAACATTTCAATATTACATGCAGAATCAATTTCAGCAGTTTCACCCGAAACAGTTTCTGTGTCTATTGAAATAATTCCAGCGCTTTCTTAAATCTTTATCTGAAACATATTTGCTCCAAATAGTGTCAGTATCCCTTAAGTGTGTCACCGTACGATTCGCGAATAATGCAGACATGATCGAGACCCCTCTTAGATCAATAATTAGAAGCGGGACCTGGAGATCCATACTGACTCCTACACATTCAACGATGACTTGTATGATCGTGAGAACCTTTAATGCTAGTAACTAAATCCCTTTGTCTCACGATATATTACATGTCCGAGATTCGATCATCAGTATCTCCATACCTAGTTTGATCTCGTTACCGACATGTAATCTTTTCTTGTTCCCGTGATATAACATTCTAGTGATCTCATCACTTGCTTGCAAGCTAAGCAATGTGATATCACCGAGAGGGCCCAGAGTATATCTATCCATCATCGGGATGGACAAATCCCACTCTTGATCCATGAGCCTCTACATAACACTTTCGTAGAACAGAACCCACCTTTATAATCACCCTTTCACGGTGTGACGTTTGATGTTATCAAGATACTCTTCCAGTGTTAGTGATTGACACGATCTCATGGTCTAAGGACTAGGATTACTTCGTATGATGTTATAGCAATATAAACACAATGACTTTGATCGTAATGCTATACTTTGGATGAATGTTTATCAAATCATTCCACTAATGTTGTGACCTTGTTATCAATAACATCCAATGTTCATGATCAGGAAACCTTGATTATCTTGTTAATCAACGAGCTAGTTTATAAGAGAGGCATAACTAGGAACTTTCCTTTTTATTTATTAAACACACATGTATTAATGTTTCCAAATTAATACAATTATAGCATGCCCATTGTTTCCAATTGACGAGGGTTTAACTCGTCAATGCCCATTGTTATTGACTTGGCTTTTGGAGAAGGAGGGAGCGCTGGAAGCATCAATCGGCTAGCAAACAAGCACACAGGGACACAAGGTTTACCTAGGTTCAGGCCTCGTAGAGGTCCCTACTCCTGGTTGTCTGCTCTTTGAATTAATGAAGGAATCGATGATTACAATGGTGCACAGATGCAATCTGGCGAGGGTTGTGGAAACTAGGGTTTCGTGTGTCCTCCTTGCCGCCCCCTCCTAACCTTTATATAGATAGGCCAGGTCTCGGGTAGCAGGTCGAGTCGGTTACAGATTAGGGTTTTCCCTTTAAACTTTCTATCTTTAAGCTTCTTCTTGTCTCGCAAGTCATCGAGAGTCCGTGGGCCACTCGAAGTCTTCATTGGGCTGTGGCAATGCTGTGGGCTTCCACCGTATCTGGGCCGTATGTACCAAACTTGAGTACCTGCAGGGTATACCCATGTCAGTCCCCGATGAGACCGAGCCATGCCGCCATGCCTCCAACGCCGGTGTATAAATAGGACCCTCCCCAGACCTCAAACGGCACACCATTCCACTCCTCTCTCTCAGAAACATCCCAGACCCTTCCCTGGAACAAGGCGAGCACCGCGTCACCGGAATTTGGCCGGAGCCCGCCGCTGTAGTGAAGGAAGGGAGCCGTTGATTGGAGCCACCCCAGGAGCCTCCGTGACCACCAATCGACTCGCCATCATTGACCAGCCCGTTCGCCCCCATCGCCGGACCTAGCTGGAGCCCTGGTAAGCCCCCGACGACCCCCACCATGCTGCTAGGTTTAGGATCTCGTGAGCCCTCTACGACGTAGATGATGAACCTCCGTCGTAGATCTTGTTCTAATCGTAGTGCTGAGAATTGTTGATAACGCTTCGCGTTAGATCTGTCACTGACGCGTGGGACCAGCCTGTCAGCAGCCCGCTACACATGTTGTGAAGTTGGGCTGGCCCAAGTTCTTTCCTGCGCATAACCCAGTGTTTCAAACTTAGTTTTTCTATTTTATTCACAACCCTGTTTTGTAGATGTATTCAAAATTAAATTTAAAGAGATGTATTGAACCAAATTGCATGATTCCAATTTTGCCATAAAGGTATTAAAAATATCTAAACAGCCCCATTGGATTCAAACCATTATAGATCACCTATACTAAAAATAACAAGACAGAGACTTTACCACTTCAAACATTTTTTATAAAATCAACCATAAATGCTCTTGAGTTGATTCTAACTCTCAAAAATCACATTTTCCATGCTCTACATGAATATGTAAAAAGATTTGGTTTTACAAATATTAAACATTGATTAGTATTAAAAAGAATGCTATATAGGCATTCTACTCACTTTAATGTTATTAAATAGTAATATTAAATCTTGTAATATATGACCACCACTTTAAATCACATTCCCAAGTATTGAAATATGTGGTGATGAAATGTGTCAACATGATCTCATATTTTAATTGGAGAATATTAAATCTTAAGTATTTTCAATGAGTAGAAATTACTATTCCAAAATAAGATAAATAGGAATGTGTCATTATTTCATGTGTTGATTGAGATGATGCTAGATCATCTAGTGTGAGCCCTTGTGTTCTAAATAGAAGTATTTAAGTGTTATTTGGTGATTATGTACCTCGTATGTATTTTATAGACGCTAGTACCGACCCGGGGTACGACGAGGAGGAGTACTTCGAGGAAGAGGAGGAGAACTTCAACAACTACACTGTTCAAGGCAAGCTATCTATGCAAGCCCAATATGCTGGATAACCTATGCAAGATGCACCATGCATGCTTGGTTATGGAACTTTGATTATACCAATCCTAGTTTTATCTGCAAGCTTTACTTTTCCTTTTACTAAAGTTTCTTACTTAGTTAATGAATTGTGATTAGTGGAAAAATAGGATGGATACCATCAAGATTACAGAACTAGCATTGGGTACTTATACTTGATTAGCATCCCTCAATAGTGATACCCTCAATGCTAGTGGCTAGTGTTAAACTAAACTTGATCATTTTAGATGGGAACACTTGATGAACATGATTATGAAAACCTTGGAATGATGATTCACTCTATTGAAATGTTTTGACATGTGTTATGAAACACAATGGGTTGATGATGAAATTGGATTAGGCATGAGCCTTGACTTTTATAAAAACTGATGGTTGGGTTCGAATGCGGTACCATTCTAATTTTACCGTACAACCATAATACTTGAGTTGGGTAGGGCTTAACTATAAGTTTATAAGTCCTAGTATGGGTTCCCTTGAGGAAGAGGTTGAGCTGAGGCTACCTCGTGAATATGAATGTCCACCTACGCAGTTCCTAGGATGGCAGTTGGCCATGGCTGGGAGGCCAAGATCATATGGGAGGTGCCTATACTAGGGTATGTAATTGAATGGTTAGGATTGGTTATCCTCATACCAATTATGATGATTCAGGGTTATCCCTGACGGATGTATCGGATTTTTTGGTGAAATTGTACCACCTCTGCAGAGTTTCAAACTATTCGAATAGCCGCGTCCAAGGTTATGGACAGTTGGAGTAGCCATACTGTTCCGTTGTCAGATGTTTTCAAAATGACTTGTGACTTGAAAGATGACTTTGACTTGACCACAACAGAGTTGTGGACATGAAAACTAAGTTTCCACTTAAGTAATGTAGAGAACTAAAATTAGGTCTTTACTCTTAAGTCCTTATGGAATAAACCTGGCTTTTTGTAAACAAACCTAGAGCTTAAGATTCCTACTAGTATTACCTTACTTGTGTTAGTGATAGTTTGCGAGTACTTGAAGAGTACTCATGGATTTGTCCCTGGCTATTCCCATGGCCAGACTATGAGGAGGACTACCCATAAGATGGACAGCAGGAGGTCTATGATAACTAGGATCATCTCCCATCATCAGCATTGCCTGTGCCCATGAAGATGGACTCTACTACGTTATATTTCCGCTGCTCTTATTTGTATTAAGACTGGATCATGAGATCAACTATTTGTAAGACTATTATGGCTTGTAATGGATGATGTACTGTGGTACCACTTCTATTATGTCTCGCAAAAATGGTAATCCTGGGATTGCGATGTACGGCATAACAGGCATCTGGACTTAAAAATTTGGGTGTTTACAAGTTGGTATTAGAGCCATCCTGGCCATAGGAGACCCTAGTTAGAATGGACGTCTGAAAAACTTAGTTTCAAAACAAAGTAATTGAGTATTTACAAAAACCTATTCTCACTCTTACCCTTCAGATTCTTTCAAAAAGGAGTTCACATGTTCCTCAAAATTCTTGCAATTCTACATAAACTTTGACACACTTGATCACTTCACTAACTTACTCATCTTAATTGCTTATAGATGGAGGTCAAATATAGCAAGCTTTACCAGTTGGGCAATGGAGGGGAGCTCATCTTTGAGAGGGATTTGGACCAGCTCTCGGAGTATCTTGGACGCCCGCACCCGGAGTTCTTCGTAGCGCAGCTCAATGACCAATCTAGAGGGGAACTACAGTGGCTGTTATTGCTGATCTGAGAGGCAAAATGGAACCACCTCTGTCGGAGAAGATTCAATTCAGCACCAAGGAGAACAAATGGTTAGACGGTCTAGCCAGGGCAATGCAGGAGGCACTTGCTCGTCTATGTGCATAGAACATCAATAAGATCAATGGCACCCGTTACACCCACTATGCAAGACGTGACTCTATGGGACAGCCTTTGGCCATTCCGTCACATCCGGAGTTGAGGCATCACGTGGACCACCTGGACTTCATGCTGCACGAGACTCAGAAGGAGTTGGACAACGCCCGTGCCTATGCCAACTAGAACCATTTTTAAGCTACTGAGAGGAAGCAAACCCTCGCTATCCTTGCCAAGGAGCGCAAGTCACTTTGTCGCCACCGTGACAAGAAGGACCAAATCATCGCCTATCTTGGTCAGAAGGTAGCCACCCTGGAGGGTACTATCCATGACCAGGAGATCCAGCTGGAGGAGAATGAGGAGGAAGGTGAAGATATCCATGGTGACATTCACTCTTACATCAGTGAAGATGATGACTACCTGGAGGACGTCGCCATGGAGGACCACACTGACGAGGATGATGCCGACTTCATTGATGACGAGGAGCCCGACAGTCCCGATGATGAGTAGTCTCACCTAAGCACTATCATAGGTGTGAGTTGTATCCGGTCCCATTGTATCATAGCTTGACAGAATGGTTCTTAAAACCATCTGCTTTAGTAGTTGTGGCGTGTGTTTGTATTGTGTGTTTGGAATGAATGAATAAGAAGAAGTTGTTAGTTTTCAAACCTTAGTCATGCTCAAAGTTTAAAGCTTTTTGAAACAAACCCATGAACCATAGAAATTTCCCTCCTGTCTCATTATCTATCTCAATCTTCAGATGACTCGCGGTAACCCCGGAGGAAGCAGCTCATGTTAGGACCCAATGCTTCAGATTCTGCAAATGTTAGTTTTTGACCATGAAGCCGGTAGAGTAGAACGTCGAGCCAACTTAGCCACTCTTCAACAGATAGCCCAGATGGCTCACAACAATCAAGGCCATGGAAACCAAGATCACCATGGATCTAAGCTCAAGAACTTCCAAAACACCAATCCACCTATGTTTAGCAAGTCTGAAGAGCCCTTAGATGCTGGTGACTGGCTGCAGACAATGGAAAACAAGTTAGAAGTTGGAGGAGTTGATGCCAATGAGAAGGTATTGTTTGCCACCCACTATCTATCAAGATATGCAAGGTCATGGTGGAACAACGCCCGTACAATGAACGGAGGTCAGATGATGATGTGGGAGGAGTTCAAGCTTAAGTTTAGTAGGACCATGGTGCCCTAGGTTTGATCAAGAGGATGAGGGATGAATTCAGGGAGCTGAAACAGGGAAGAATGACTGTAGTAGAGTACCGTGACAAATTTCTATCACTGGCTAGGTATGCCCCGGATGAGATTGACACTGAAGCGAAGAAGAAGGAGAGATTCCTGAATGGCCTGCATGATGAGATACAGACAGTGTTAGTCAACATTCCCTTTGACGACCTTGAAGATTTAGTGGATTCTGCTATCTAGATGGAAGGAAAGATCAACCAAGCCAGTGAGAACCTCAAGCATCGTATGATGCACCAACCTAGACCCCACCATACCCCGAAGTACCGCCCCAACCCGTCTGCCGGATATGCCCCAAGAAACAACAGGCCACCAATGAACCGTCCGAACTACCCCAATCGTGGTGGAGGAAACCCGAGGCCCGGAGACCACCACAACAACAACAACCCTGGCAACCCCAATAACTTCAACCGTGCACCGCCAAGGTCCAACAACAACAACAACAATACTGCCCCACGGACTAGAAGCAATGTTGTGCATGTCGAAGGGAAAGACAAGTCAATGATAACTTGTTTTGAATGTGGAGTCACAGGTCAATACTCCAACGAGTGCCCCAAGAAGCTTGCTGCAGCCACCAATATTACTGCACCTGCCCAACAGCAGCACCGTGTCCAGCCTAGAAAGATATTTGCCCTAGGAAACCCGCACAACCGTACCGGACGTCTATTCCACATGAATACTGAGGAAGCCCATGAAGCGCCAGATGTCGTGCTGGGTATGTTTTCTGTTAACTCAGTACTTGACAGAGTGTTGTTTGATTCTGGAGCATCGCACTCGTTTGTTACAGAAGAATTTGCATGCACTAGTAAGATTCAACCAACAAATTTGAAGCATGTCATGATAGTTCAAATACCCGGTTCAACCACCAAAGCTAGAAAAATTTGCAAGGCCGTACCTATTAGAATCCATGGGATAGATTTTATGCTAATCTAATAGTACTTGGAACCAAAGATTTGGAAGTAGTGCTAGGAATGGATTGGATGTCGAAACATCAAGGATTAATCGACTGTGCCAAGAAAGCCATAACCATGACCAGTAGCACCGGAGTATCAGTAGAGCATGTATCTGAGACACTGCCCCGTCAATTCAAGTGCAACAAGAGTTTAGTCAAATCAACCATAAACCAAGTCACAGTAGTCTGTGAATACCCCGATGTATTCACAGATGAATTGCCCGGTATGCCCCTAGATAGGGATATTGAGTTTATCATTGAACTAGTTCCTGGAACTAGACCCATAGCTTAGAGACCATATAGTATGAACCCATCTGAATTGATGGAGCTAAAGAAGCAACTTGATGACATGTTGGGAAAAGGTTTGATACAACCAAGTGCATCGCCATGGAGATCACCTGTTTTGTTGGTGGATAAGAAGGATGCTGCCAACCATTTGTGTACGGATTATCGGAAGTTGAATGACGTCACCATCAAGAACAAGTACTCACTTCCGAAGATAGAAGATTTGTTTGATCAACTAACTGGTGCCAGAGTGTTTTCTAAGATTGATCTTAGAACTGGTTATCATCAATTGAAGATTCGTGCAACAGATATTCCAAAGACTGCCTTCACCACCAGATATGAATTGTATGAGTACAGTGTCATGTATTTTGGATTAACCAATGCCCCCGCTTATTTCATGAACCTCATGAATAAGATTTTTATGAATTTTCTGGACAAGTTTGTCATTGTTTTTATCGATGACATTCTGATCTACTCCAAGTCATAAGAGGACCATGAACAACACCTAAGAACCATCCTTGAAACTCTTAGAGAGCATCAGTTGTATGCCAAGTTTAGAAAATGTGAGTTTTGGTTAAAGGAGGTAGGATTCCTAGGCCATATCTTGTCGGCAGGAGGAGTTGCCATTGATCTAGCCAAGATTAAAGATGTTGAAGAATGGAAAGCCCCAACCACCCAAGCCGAAGTCCGTGCATTTCTTGGATTAGCCGGATACTACCACAAGTTTGTTGAAGGATTTTCAAGCATCGCCAGGCCGATGACCCAGCTATTGAAGAAAAACAAGAAGTTTGACTGCACGAACAAATGTGAAGCAAGTTTTCAAGATCTTAAGAAGAGATTGATTTCAGCCCCAATTTTGATCATGCCGGACATCAAGAAGCCTTTTGATGTATACTGTGAGGAATCCAAGATTGGTCTCGGATGTGTGTTGATGCAAGAAGGCAAATTCATGTCATATCATATCTATCTAGACAGCTGAAGCAACACGAGCAGAACTACCCTACCCATGACTTAGAACTGGCAGCCGTAGTTTTAGCTTTGAAGACATGGCGTCATTACCTCATGGGTAATCGCTATGAGATTTATTCGGATCACAAGAGCTTGAAGTACATTTTCACCTAGAAGGAGCTGAATATGAGGCAAAGGAGATGGATAGAGTTAATCAAGGATTATGACCTTGACATTCACTATCACCTCGGTAAGGCCAATGTGGTAGCGGATGCTCTTAGTAGATTGCCATATAGATTAAACACCATGATTAAGGAAGCCATCCAAGTCTGCATGAGGAGATGGAGAATTTTATAATGGAGCTAGTTAGCGAAGGATTTCTAGCCAGTATTGAAATTCAACCCACTTTGATCAGTCAGATAAAGGAAGCTCAGAAAGGAAACGTCGGTATTGAAGGAATCAAGCGTCATATCGGTACAGGGAAGGTACCCGGAATCACTGAAGATGAAGAAGGAGTTCTATGGTATAAAGGACGTATCTGTGTGCCAGCAGATTCAGAGTTGAAGCAATTCATTATGTAGGAAGCCCATGATACCCTTTATTCTATTCACCTGGGAGGAACAAAGATGTATCAGGATTTGAAGGAGCAACTTTGGTGGCACAAAATGAAGAGAGAAGTCGGAAGCTATATAGCCAAGTGTGACATCTGTCAGAGAGTCAAAGTGGAACATCAGCGACCCATAGGACTTTTGCAACCATTGTAGATTCTGGAATGGAAATGGGATTCTGTTGGAATTGATTTCATCACCGGTTTACCTACATCTAGTAGGGGAAATGATTCTTTTTGGGTCGTAGTAGACAGACTGTCCAAAGTAGCTCATTTCATACCCGTCAAGACCACTTACCAAAGCTCGATGCTAGCAGAGTTGTACATTGCTAGAATAGTCAGTCTGCATGGAACCCCCAAGACCATTGTTTCAGATTGAGGAACCCACTTTACCTTAAGATTCTGGAAGAAAGTCCAACAAGGATTAGGAACCAAACTGAATTTCAGCACAACTTATCACCCGCAAACCAACGGAGAAACAGAAAGAGTAAACCAGATCTTAGAAGATATGCTAAGAGCCTGTGTACTGGAATATGGATCTAAATGGGAAGATTGTCTGCCTTTCGCAGAATTCTCATACAACAACAGTTATCAAGCTAGTTTGCAAATGGCCCCAGTTGAGTTTTTGTATGGAAGGAAGTGTCATACCCCCTTGAATTGGTCACAAGTAGGAGAGAGTCAGATATTCAGACCCGACATCCTACGAGAAGCCGAAGAGATGGTTCACAAAGTCTGTGAACACCTCAAGACCGCCCAATCCAGACAGAAGAGTTATGCTGATAAACGACATCGAGACCTAACCTTCAGTATCGGAGATTTCGTGTATCTCAAAGTATCACCCTTGAAAGGAATGCAACATTTTCAACTGAAAGGGAATCTTGCCCTAGATATATTGGACCCTTCAAGACTTTAAGCCGCATAGGAGAAGTATCCTATCAACTAGAACTACCTGAGGAGATGTCAGCCATGCATAATGTGTTCCATATCTCGTTACTTCGCAAATGCCTAGAAGTTCCGGAGAAGACCGCAGTTTTCAAAAACATCGATCATAGAGCCATAGATATCAACAAGGATTTAACCTATCGTGAAGTACCCATCTGTATTTTGGAAGAAGCATTCAGAACCACTCGGCCTAGGAGTATCAAGTTTCTAAAGATCTAGTGGAGTAACCATACCGAAGAAGAAGCCACTTGGGAGAGAGAAGATTATATTAGGACTGAGTTTCCCAATCTCTTTAGTTCCTAGTGTTTTCTTGAATCTTGGGATGAGATTCTGTTTAAGGAGGGAAGGTTTGTAACATCTCAAAAATACTAAACAAGATTATCAAGTTATAATCACCCAAGATTAGAGTTAATAAAAACTTTTATTCCTAAACCCATATGAATGCATGTGTGATTCCATTAATGCAGGAATCCTTGCATTTTCCATGTTTGATTGCTATAAATGATAAGGATTAGTTTAAAGATGAATACCACATCATCTAGGTCATTTCCAAACAAAATCAAATAAAAAGAAAATCAAATATGAAGCATAAGATCAAATAGTCATTTTGGCCAACATTAACCACTAGCCCACTTTGGGCATCTCTAGTAAAAGATTTCCAATAGAAACAATTCTATATCTTTTCACCCCTTGCTAGACCAAGTGAAAATGAACACAAGCAAACTTTACAAACTTATAGAAACTAATTTTAAATCTATTTGAGAGGCAATTCAAAATTGAACTAAGTGTATGTACCTAGATGGCACTTTTTCAAAAAACCCTCAAACCAACACCACTTGACAAATCCCAGCAACCAAAGACTACTAAGCATGTGACCAACACACCCACCAAAACTCATTCAAAAATTTGAATCTTTAATTCATGCAGACATTTAGTCGAACACTTAGCAGGCAGAGTACAGATTACCAACTATCTACTGTTTGTGAGAAACCATTTGCTCATCAATTGTACTGCAATCAGCCTCAGTAACTCACCCACGATCACCCCAGTACCTGGCCATGCAATGGAGAAGCTCTCCTTCATCGTTGCACCAGTGCCATGTCGTACCCGAGCATGGCCATGCCGGTCGACCATGGAACGACACCACACACCACGCCTCCCTCGCCCATGATACCTAGCTAATAGCCGTGACCTCACCGCACCTCTCTGTCCACCCCTTGACCAACGACGAGCAGTGGAGAAGCTATCAGCGCCACGCCCATTTATTCCTCTGCCATGCCAAGAGCACGCCAGAGTGCCGAAGCTGCCTCACGCAGCCACGCCGCGCCTTGCTCTCTCCGCGCGTACCCACACCCGCTGCATCACCAGCCACCTCCCAGACACGACCATTCACTTCCGCGCGCCTCGTGATCACCGTACTCGATGACAAACACCGCCGTACCCGCACAGAGCACGGACCTCTCCCGACCATTTAAGACTGCCCCTTGCCATTCCACTCTGCGCGTGATGATCGCCGCTGTCCACCGTGTCGACCCATGCCATCTGCCATGCCTATCGTGACATGTAGCAGCGTCACCAATGAGCCCGAGCCATGCTGCCCAGCCTCCAATGCCGGTGTATAAATATGACCCTCCCCAGACCTCAAACGACACACCATTCCACTCCTCTCTCAGAAACATCTCAGATCCTTCCCCGGAGCAAGGCGAGCACCATGTCGCTGGAATTTGGCCGGAGCCCGCCGCTGTAATGAAGGAAGGGTGTCGTTGATTGGAGCCACCCCAGGAGCCACCGCGACCACCAATCGACTCGCCATCGTCGACCAGCTCGTTCGCCCCCATCGCCCGACCTAACTGAATCCCTGGTAAGCCCCCGACGACCCCCACCGTGCTGCTAGGTTTAGGATCTCGCGAGCCCTCTGCGACGTAGACGATGAACCTCCACCGTAGATCTTGTTCTAATCGTATCGCTGAGAATCGTTGATACCGCTTTGCATTAGATCTGTCACTGACGCGTGGGACCAGCCTGTCAGCAGCCCGCTATGCGCGCTGTGCAATTGGGCCGGCCCAAGTTCTTTCCCGCGCATAGCCCAGTGTTTCAAACTTAGTTTTTCTATTTTATTCAAAACCCTATTATATAGATGTATTCAAAATTAAATTCAAAGAGATGTACTAAACCAAATTGCATGATTCCAATTTTGCCAGAAAGGTATTAAAAATATCTAATCACTCCTGTAGGATTCAAACCATTTGAAATTATAGATCACCTACACAAAAAACAACAAGACAGAGACTTTTACCACTTCAAACATTTTATAGAATCAACCATAAATGCTCTTGAGTTGATTCCAAGTCGCAAAAATCACATTTGCGATGCTCTACATGAACGTGTAAAAAGATTTGGTTTTACAGATATTAAACATGGATTAGGATTAAAAAGAATGCTATATAGGCATTCTAGTCACTTTAATATTATTAAATAGTAATATTAAATCTTGTAATATATGACCACCACTTTAAATCACATTCCCAAGTATTGAAATATGTGGTGATGACGTGTGTCAACATGATCCCATATTTTAATTGGAGAATATTTAATCTTAAGTATTTTTGATGAGTAGATATTACTTTTCCAAAATAAGATAAATAAGAATGTGTCATTATTTCATGTGATGATTGAGATGATGCTAGATCATCTAGTGTGAGCCCTTGTGTGCTAAATAGAAGTAGTTAAGTGTTGTTTGGTGATTTTGTACCTCGTATGTATTTTATAGACGCTAGTACCGACCCGGGGTACGATGAGGAGGAGTACTTCGAGGAAGAGGAGGAGAACTTCAACAACTGCATTGCTCAAGGCAAGCTATCTATGAAAGCCCACTATGCTGGATAACCTATGCAAGATGCACCATGCATGCTTGGTTATGCAACTTTGATTATACCAATCCCAGTTTTATCTGCAAGCTTAACTTTTCCTTTTACTAAAGTTTCTTACTTAGTTAATGAATTGTGATTAGTGGAAAAATAGGATGGATACCATCAAGATTACAGAACTAGCCTCGGGTACTTATACTTGATTAGAATCCCTCAATAGTGATACACTCAATGCTAGTGGCTAGTGCTAAACTAAACTTGATTGCTTTAGATGGGAACATTTGATGAACATGATTATGAAAACCTTGGAATGATGATTCATTCTATTGAAATGTTTTGACATGTGTTATGAAACACAATGGGTTAATGATGAAATTGGGTGAGGAATGAGCCTTGACTTTGATAAAAACTGATGGTTGGGTTCGGATGCGATACCATTTCAATTTTACCGTACAACCACAATACCTGAGTTGGGTAGGGCTTAACTGGAAGTTTATATGTCCTAGTATGGGTTCCCTTGCGGAAGAGGTTGAGCTGAGGCTATCTCATGAATATGAATGTCCACCTATGCAGTTCCCGGGATGGCAGTTGGCCATGGCTGGGAGGCCAAGATCATAGGGGAGGTGCCTATATTAGGTGTTGGGTTCGCAGCATAGAAAACAAAAAAATTCCTACGATGGGAACTATTATACACTAAGATCTATCTATTAGATACAAGCAACGGGTGGATATACATCCATAGAGAACATGCCCTCGAAGACAACAAAGCTTTGTTAACAAGATGGAACTCGTGGATGATGTAGTGGTACACTTGCCGATCTCAAGATCGTGATGAAGTCCAGCAGGTCTAGTAGGTGCAGCTCCAGCACGTCCATCAGATCCAGCTCCAGCATGACCAGCACCACCAAGTCCAGCACCGCAAAGCAGCGGTGTATCCGTGATCGCACATACGTTCGGTACCCCGACAACCTCTGTCCCTTTCTCTAGCAAATAAGCACAAGCAGCAACTCCTTTCCAGATAAAGCCACCGGGAACATGTATCTCGCTAATCCGAGACCATGGGGAAAAATACTAGAGGGGGAGAGAGATCCATTACGAGGAGGTGTGAGTGTGAAGATGTGAGAGGGGGCCTTTTATAGGAGGAGGGGAGGGTACCCCTCCCATGGCTGGCGCCCATGGAGGGTGTCCCTTCACCTCCCTCATTCATGTGGTGGTAATCCCTCCACATAAATATGCCCCTTCACATTCTCTATTAAAGTCTCCACTTTAAATGCATTAAATTTCTCCAAATTTAATGCTCTCTCATTTAATAAAACTATTTTATTAATTTTATTCATAATTTTGTTAATTACTTTAATTAACAAACATTCACATAAAACCCCCTGCAACATTTCAATATTACATGCAGAACCAATTTCAGCAATTTCACCTGAAACAGTTTCGGTGTCTATTGAAATAATTCCAGCGCTTTCTTAAATCTTTATCTAAAACATATTTGGTCCAAATGGTGTCGGTATCCCTTAAGTGTGTCACCCTACGATTCGCGAATAATGCAGACATGATCGAGACCCCTCTCAGATCAATAATCAGAAGCGGCACCTAGAGATCCATGTGATATCACCGAGAGGGCCCAGAGTATATCTATCCGTCATCGGGACGGACAAATCCCAGTCTTGATCCATGAGACTCTACATAACACTTTCGTAGCACTGAACCCACCTTTATAATCACCCTTTCACAGTGTGACGTTTGATGTTATCAAGATACTCTTCCAGTGTTAGTGATTGACATGATCTCATGGTTTAAGGACTAGTATTACTTCGTATGATGTTATAGCAATATAAACACAATGACTTTGATCGTAATGCTATACTTCGGATGAATGTTCATCACATCATTCCACTAATGGTGTGACCTCGTTATTAACAACATCCAATGTTCATGATCAGGAAACCTTGATTATCTTGTTAATCAACGAGCTAGTTTATAAGAGAGGCATAGCTAGGAACTTTCCTTTTTGTTTATTAAACACACATGTATTAACATTTCCAAATTAATACAATTATAGCATGCAAAATAAACATTTATCATAAACAAGGAATAAGATAATAACCACTTTATTATTGCCTCTCTGGCATATTCCCTTCAGTCTCCCACTTGCACTAGAGTCAATAATCTAGTTTGAAAAACTTTGCGTATTGAACACCTATGGCTTTCTGGTGTTGCATATACGCGATTGCTAGTGGTTAACATAATCTCTAGATCTGACAGTTTCAGGTATGTGTGTATTTGCATGTATTTGCGTCTCTACGCATCACTCATTCTCAAATGAGATGGCATTGTATAAATTTGGTCCTTTGGTGAGACCTTTAGTTCGTTCGGGTTAAAATATGTTGATATTATTGTCATACAATATATCTTCATAGTATTATCCCACTTTGAACCACACCTAGTTTGATAACAAACTACTTAACACAAATGCCCTCCTTTGCTGCTACTATAGCAGTCATATACTTAGCATTTTATTGTAGTATCCGTCACAATGTCTCAACTTTGGAACTCATCCAAATCCATCATGGAACATATTTTCTATTACATTGTGCCACCCATAGTCTAAATTGAGATAAATTTAATTTGAATCTTGTGACAAAACTAGTATCAATGTAACACTTTACATGAACTACCTTTAACTATTTGTCACTTATACATGATATATTCTTAGTTCTTCCAAAGCTCATAATAATATCTTTACTATCGTCCAATGATCATCTTATGAATCATTCTGGTATGTGCTCATAACATTTATAACATAGGACATATCTGGATATATACATAACATGGTATAATCGATCAAAATCTTCATGTGATTTTACTCACCATGTGTTAAAACACTTGAATCTTGATACAATCCTTTCCATGCAGCAAGAACCTTTCTTGTTGTTTCCATATTGAACCCTTCCAATATCTCATATATGTACGTATGGCACAACCATATTAGCGCCTCGATCTATCGATATAGATATTGATGCCAAATATTCTGGTTTTGCCCAAGTCTTTCATCGAAATCCTATTTTAATGAAATTCATAACTTGTGTCAATAAAACATACATCATTTCCAATCAACAATATGTACTCTGCATAATGTATTGGAAATTTGTCTCAGCGCTCCCACTTAATTTCTTGCAAATGCAAGCATCTTCATCATCTCCGATGAATTTAAACTCCTTTAACATTTTCATCATGGTGAAGATTCCAACTCTGCTATGCTCACTCTAACTATTGAAGTTTGCATGCCCATTTAGCACCCTTTGAATTAACAAAACCCTTCAGACCGTGTCTTGTACACGTCCTAGGTAACCATTCTATTAGAAGAACATTGTTTTGTTTGTTCAATTACCATGCACCAAATTATATGTAGTGGTTGCTACATTAATCTGTCAAGACTAAATATCACTATGAAAGATCAAATCTTTTCATAGTCAACTCCTTGAACATTGTCATAAACTTCTTTCCGACATGTCAACTATTTCATAGATGTTAAACATCCATGTCCATTTCTTTATGATCCAAACACGACCAATAGGCTTCACGCCTTTCCGGAGGGTCTTCCAAGTTCAGAAACTTGATTTCTCGTGTATGGATATTATCACAGATTCTATGGCTTCTAGTCATTTTATGGAGTTAGGGCCCATCATCGTTTCTTTGCATGCAGTCGGTTCATCATTGTCAAAACAATAACGACTTGTTTATCAAATCTCACTATTTGATTCTTACCCGATGCATCTGGTTCAAATAGGAACTCTAATCTCCAAGATCACACCCTTTGTAATCACGGGAGCCATGAGCATTGTGGCCGCCACCGGGACACTTTCCGGCGCTGCGCTATTTTGCACATATAGCTAAGGTTCAACAACCTTATCAAAGTTCTATTATCCTCCCACTTAATATTTTGTGAAAAATTCCTTCTCAAGAAACTTGACGTTCCAAGTGACAAACTCTTTTGTCCTCAATGTTATGGAGGAATTCCCAACAAATTCTTTGGGATAACCTACAAAGACGTGCTTATCTAACTTTGGTTGTAAACATTTTACTTATGCGTAGCATACCAAAATTTAAGAAAATACAATTCAGGTTTTATCCCAAACCATAACTCATATGGTGTCATTTCAACGGATCACGATGGTGCTCTTTTCAGTGTAAAAGCGGTAGTCTCTAAAGCTTTAATCTTTAAACATAATGGCAGTTTTATAAATGACACCTTTGATCTTACCATGTCAAACAAGGTTTGATTTGATCTCTTGAACATACCATACTCCTATGGTTTATCGGGAAGTGCAAATTCATGGAACAAATCCTGAAATCTCAGGTGTTTTGCTAAACCTGTAACTCAAATATCTTCCTTTATGATGAAATCATAAAATCTTTTATTTTCTTGTTACAATGATTTTTTACTTCATCTTTAAAGTCTTTGAACAATTTTCAAATGTTTCATACTTCTTCCTTATTAAGTAAATATATAGATATATTCACTCAAATTTTTGGAGGAAGCATATGAAGCAAAAATAATCCATCACATATGGCTACACATAATGGACTATGCACATCAGCATGCACAATTTCCAATAAGCTAGTCATCAGTTCCTCTTTGGCCTATGAACGGAGTTTCAATTATCTTGAGGAAAGTTTCACAAGCATCAATTTATTAAAATCAAAAGACTCCAAAAATCCATCAACATGAAGTTTCTTCATGTTTACTTTCCAATATAATTCAAACAGTGATGTTACTTCATAAGTGATCTTCCAATCATTTGTCTTACGACATTTTAGTAATAATGTTTATGGATGTGATTTCTCCAACTAGACTTGTAAAAGTTCATCCATCCTTTATGGAATACGGTAATTATTTGAACAACCATTGTTCTTGTAATACCAGAACAAAATAACAATTATTAAAACAAATCTTGAAGGCTAGGTTTGACGACAACAAGAAACACAATAACACTTTATTTGTTTTTCGAACATCATCACTTATTCTCTTGCTAGTTACTTAGGCCATTGCAGTTCATGAATTGTGTTGTTCTGTATGACACTTCATACCAACCAATTCGGTATCCAATACCGGTATCCAATACCTAAGAACCACATTGTTTAACAAGCAAATAATATAACCATAACGTGTATATCTTCTATATACCTAAGCTGGACATTTCAAACTTTTTCTTTTCTGCCAAATATTTTATAGATTCTCTTTCAGCAATTCCTTTTCCTTTAAAAAGAATCTATCAACATCAATAGTGGTGTCATTCACATGACACATAGTACAAAGCGTATATAGTCAAATACTAATACCTTTGGACTTGCACTTTGAAGTGGATCACCATCATCAAATGTTTGGCATTCTTTCAAAAATCCATTCGTTAGTAATCTTTTAGTGTAGTAAACATTTTACTTACATCTTCTATTCATCCTTATCATGACAACTTTCATGATCAAGCTACTATAGCCTATAAGGATGAATCGTGAGTATAATATTAGTTCCCAAAACCTTTTTGGTAGATTAGGATGCCTAGCATCTCCAACCTTCACAAATTCTCATACAATATGAGAATGTGTATTTTGTTAAATTATACTCTATCATATTGCAACCATAAACATTGTTTCAGATATCACAATATCTTTCACACATGATGGTTTCTGAAACAATTATTTCAGCTCCTAGATAACCTCGATATTAAAATAACTTTTGAATATTAAGAATCATGGAGGCAAACATGATACTTTAGATACTAACATTGGAATTCTTACTCTTGAGTTGATACTACTTATTAAACTTCACGGAGTAAGTGAGGTTTTGCAGAAAGTTTGCAATATGACTTCTAAACTTTAGATTAACAATAAAACCAATACGATACCAATTCGTAAAGTAATCCAGAATTCTATAGTTCCATTATCCCAATTACAACTAAGCATGAGGTAGTAAATGAACACCAATGACTACAACAAACTAGGCAAATTCACTTTGATTCAGTTTATGATAAAATGAGTTCAACCCTAATCATATTACTACATGAACTCCCACTCAAAAACAATATCCCTCGTATCTTTTTGGTGATTACATGAACCAAATCCACTACACCAAGTCCGATCTTCACGTGAGTCGGTGTAGCTTCAAAGGCGAGCATCTATATGGGCATCATATCAACTATATGACTCATGCTTAACCTTTCGGTTCATGTTCTGAGGCCATGTATGTACATGCTATGCTCGCCAAGTAAGAACCTTAGTACTCGCGTGTGTAAAACTGTCTTACCCCCGAAATATGATCGTGGATTCAAGTACACCCGATCATCACGTGATGTCTTGAAGCGGCAAAACATAAACGGTGCATACTTAAGGAAGAACACATTTTTATCTTGATATCTAAATGAGGGATCATCTTATAATGCTACTAAAAACGCCAAAGTAGCAATATAAGATGCGAACATCATATGTGTAATGTGGGATGATATGGTCCATGCATTTGATCACCATCATATGCACCGTGGTATGATCTCTATCATTCCTTTGTGTGTAAGGCCAAGGTCTATGGAACTTACACGTTAAGTGTGTTGTAAGGGTATCTACCATACATCAACTTGCAACATTACTATATCATGACACTAGCCCAGCAACAATCTAAACTAGACGCCTCTAATTTATCCATTGCAAGTTTTACGTGGCTTAGGGCTTTCGGAGATAGAACCGGTCTTACCTACGAACATGGAACCACAATGATGATAACTAAGTTATTAGCAACTCGTTGTAAATCAGATATTGACTATAGTAAGAGACATAGACACCCGCCAGCCACTTATGCAAAACTAGTTGCATGTCAGTCATGGAACTGGTCTCATGTGCGATGACATGTAAAGTTAGTCTGGGCCGCTTCATCCACTATGCCACCAATATCCAAAATACATGAAAGAAGCAATAACATGATCATCATAGCCCACATATAAACATATGTGTACTACCCATGCAAAGCACCTACGCATAGATTAGGCTCTGATACCACTGTTGGGTTCGCAGCATAGAAAACAAAAAAATTCCTACGATGGGAACTATTATACACCAAGATCTATTTATTAGATACAAGCAACGGGTGGATATACATCCATAGAGAACATACCCTCGAAGACAACAAAGCTTTGTTAACAAGATGGAACTCGTGGATGATGTAGTCGTACACTTGCCGATCACAAGATCGTGATGAAGTCCAGCAGGTTGATACATTGCAAATGTATCTATAATTTTTGATGTTCCATGCTTGGTTTTATCCACTTTCTTGTGTTATGTCCACACTTTGGAGTACTTTTCATATGATTTCTTGGACTAACCTATTAACAAGAGCCACAGTGCCAGCTGCCTGTTTTCTGCTATTTTTGGTTCCAGGAAAGTCAGAAAATGAATATTCTTGGAATTGGACGGGACAAAAGCCAAAGTGCCTATTTTTCAGGAAGTCATAAGATGCCAGAGTACGAGACGGAGAGGGGCCATGGGGCCACCACACCACCTGGCCGTGCGACCCAGCCTGGCCCGCGCCAGGGGGTGGTGTGGCCGCTCCCAGCACCCCCTCAGCTTCCCCTTCCGACTATAAGATGCCCTCGGGACGTAAACCCTAAGGACCCGATCAAAAATCCATGAATGAGTCTTTAGCCGCCGTCATCTCCATCCCTAGATCGGGAGGGATCTGAAGCTCTTCCCGACACCCTGTCGGAGAGGGGAATTCACCCTGGAGGCCTTCTTCATCACCATGCAAGCCTTCGGTGTGATGCATGAGTAGTTCATCCTTGGACTACAGATCCATGTAGTAGCTAGATGGCTGGTTCTCCTCCTTTGTGCTTTCATGTTTAGATCTTGTGAGCTCCGTTCATGATCAAGATCATCTATTTGTAATCATACATGTTGTGTTTGCGGGGATCCGATGGATATTGAGATGCTATTTCAGATTGATTATTGATTCTATCATGTCTTTGTTATTTGTGATCTTGCATGCTTTCTGTTGTTAGTAGCTATCTTGGCCAAGTAGATGCTAGCAACTCCAAGAGTTAGTATTTATGTTCGATAGTGGGTTCATGCCTCTGGTAATCTGGGGAAGTGACAGAAATCTCTAAGGTACTAGATGTGCTATTGCTACTAGGGAGAAAACAACAATCCTTTGTTCATAGAACAACCGTATTGTTTACTTTACACGCAATTCGTAAAGCAATAATATGTTGCTTGCAACTTAATACTGGAGGGGGTTCGGATGATAACCTGAAGGTGGATTATTAGTCATAGATGCAGTTGGATGGCGGTCTATGTATAATGTTGTAATGCCCAATCAAGTATCAAAGGAGTCAAGATGATTAGTATATGCATGTATTGCTTTCTCGATGTTTGTCAATTGCCCCGCTGTAATTTGTTCACCCAGCATGTTATCTATCTAAGGAGAGCCACCTCTAGTGAACTATGGATCCCGGTCCTTTGTCTTTTACATACAATCTACAAACTGTTTACTTTCTGCAAACTTTTACTTCTTTCCATTCGATACGTTTAATCCTTTGTTTTCAGCAAAACACGGTGAGATTGACAACCTCATCGCAAGTTGGGGACAAAGTTCTGTGGTTGTGTTGTGCAGGTCTCCACGTTGCTACTAGCACCGGTAGTGCGCCCTGACAAAGCTCAGCTAGTAACACCTTTGGGGTGTTTCCTTGCTCCTACTGGTTCGATTAAACCTTGGTTTCATAACTGAGGGAAACTTGTTGTTGTGCTCATCATACCTTCCTCTTGGGGTTCCCAACGAGCTCTACATCAACCACGCACCAGCACGTTTCTAGGCGTCGTGCATTGAGCCATCAAGCATTTTTCTGGCGTCGTTGCCGGGGAGTCAAGGACATCTTCACAAGGGGAGTCCCTCATAACCACTCTCTTTACTTTGTTATTTTTGTTTTGCTTAGTTTCTTTTTGTTTTGTTTGCTTGTTTCTTTATCAAAAACACACAAAAATTAGTTCTACTGGTTTGCTTTCTTTATCAAAAACACAAAAATATGACTACTCTTGAAAACACTAAGTTGTGTGACTTCACTAGCACCAACAACAATGATTTTATGAGCACACATATTCTCCACCTGTGCATAAAGATACCTTCTTTGAGATAAACACTAAAACTTTTCAAGCCCGCTGCGATATCATGTCTGAATTTTGTCTTATGCCCAAAGATATTTATGAATCTTTGAATCTTTGGGGGCTTACTGAAGGAGGAAAATAAATATCTCTTGCTAATAATGCTACCATATTACCTATTGGAATAGCTGAAGGAGTGTTTACAAAGATCCTTTGGAAAATGATTTCTACTGATTATCTTGTTATTGAATGTGCAGGAAAAGGACAAATTACACTTGAAAGGTCCCTATTAGAACTCCTTAGAGCAATAATAGATGTGGGAAAGGGGACCATGCACCTTTCTTCTCCACCAAACAATCATATTTTCCCAAGGTTAAGAATAAAAGTAAGAGAGGTAAGGGCAAGAAATTTGGTCTTAATGCTTCTTCATTTGAGAACACTTGATTCTTTCTTGCTTCTTATGCCTAACTTAAAGGCGTTAAAGAAAAGTATTTATTGGGAGATAACCCAAAAGTTTTAGATGCGTCTTGGAAGTTATTACTTCAGTAATAACCTCTCCTTATCCTTTTTATTTGCTTTTTGTGCCAATAGTAACCTCTAATGAGAGAGAAGTAATGATTGGGAAAGTTGCTGTCCCGAAACAGATTTCTGTGCTTCACCGTAAAAATTCAGGTAAAATCTCTGAACGTCTTTTTGAGGCGAGAATTTTTGTGCTTCTGACCCAGGTTGTTATCTAACTTTCGTTAGTTCAACACTTTTTGATTTGAGCAACATAAGGTCTTCGAAAAAATTCGTCTTTACCTGCTGGTCTGTTTTGATAGATTTCTGCCATTTTCTGCATTTGCTTCTTGTTGGTTCCTTTTTGAGTTCTTTTGGGGAATTGAGCTTTTTGAGGGAAGTTCTACAGTATCTAGTGTTCTAATGGAAGTTTATTTGGTGTTATAACTGAACCTTAAGACCTTTTATCTTGAGTGCACTAATGTTGCTAATAAAGATTGTGTGATGTTTTGTATGAAGGAAAAATTTCAGGTGTATGGAAGGAATGAGTAATGAGATGAAGGATGGACTAAAGTTCAAGCTTGGGGATGTCACGCGTGTCACCCCAAGAAATATCCAAGAAGTACAAGCATCAAAGCTTGGGGATGCCCAAGGCATCCCCCTTCTTCATCAATAAAAATCCCAGGTTTCTTTCAAACGCTTCATTTTTATTGTTTCATGCATAGTTGTGTTGTTCTTGGAGCGTCTTCTTTTTCGTTTTCATTTTGGTTTTTCGTTTGCTTTGGTTTTCTTAGTTTGCTGAACAAATTGGTTGGACCCCCTCTTTCATACATTGGTTTGCAAATAGTTTGGTTTGGTTTGGAAAAGAGTAGGAAAGTTCATGCTTATGTGGTAAAAAGAGCTTGTTTTTGACTGTGGCCTATGCTTTGTCATGCCATGCTTGATATTGTTTTGGCTTTATGCTTAGTATTCTTTGCTGTAGCATGACTTTTTATAAACAATTGAGATTTCTTAATGTGCCTTGGATGAATCATGCGTTGTTTTAGCATATTAAAGCATAGTATAGTGGTATTCTCCTTTGATGCTTTATTTGGGTTGACTTGGCGCATGCTCACACCATGTTATGACTATCTCAAGTCACCATAGCCTTTATGATCCTTTAGTTTTCAACTTGTAGTATCACTTTATGCTTTGATCAATGATGTTTTGTCGCTCTGCATGATTATGGCCATTATTGCTCTCTTAGTTTGTCGCTCCCAGTCTTTTGCTAGCCTCCACAACCAAGTATGAGATCCACTCATGCATCCAACTCCCTAAACCAAGTTCTTCCAAAGAGTCCACCATACCTACGTATTAGCATATGCTATTCCAAGTATATTCATGCTTTCGTTTACCTTCCAAATTAAACTTGTTATGAGAAAACTAGTGATTAAAGCTCTCACGAACTTGATGGCACACTTTACTTTTCTTGCCCTTAATAAACTTGAACCATTGGGTCCTTCTTTGTTGCGTATATGCTTGCGCTTTATAAGTTGAAATTAGCAGAACCATGTTTCATGGGGAATGCTTTCAACATTGCACGTGTACTTTTTACCCCGTTGATATCATGTTCTTTTGCTTACGGATCCCGGCGGTGTGAAATAAAAGTGGAACTTGTAAGATCATGGAGTTTGTATGTGTGTTAGAGAAACGCCTGGGCCGCTAGCCTAATCCATGCCTAATCATGGTGGAAACTTGCAGCATCACCATAATGAGCACTCTATGAAGCATCCTCAATAAAAACCTATACAAATAGCAAATAAAAAGATCGCTGGGATGCTCATTGTCTGCTTGCCTTGTCATTTTGATTATGGGATAGCTCCTGCATCATGTGCAAGGGGTACCCCGTTGGCGGTTCTTTATGATACATATGTACTTACAATGACAAGAGCTTACTCGTGACTGAAGTTGAGTAGAATGAGGATCGGTCTTTGTAAGTAAGGGGCATGAGATTTCGGTTTATAACTTGTCAAGCATATCCTCTTAGTTGTGTCACTTTAACCTTAATCACCTTAAAGATGCTTATGATAGGGGCAATGAGAGCAGAAAGCTATAAGTACCATAATTTTTGGAAGCTCTTTATGAGACTTGAATCCCTACTTCCTTTCACAAAGCCCTTTCTTCCACCATTATATTGAGTCTCCACCTTCTACCTTTATGCACCTACTTTGAGAGCATAGTGGGCATTCTTAGTTCTATGTGCATTGTCCCAAGACTAGTTGATTGATGCATAACTTGTTATTGCTTGTTTTAAACTTTTGTATCTAGTCACTCTTATGAACTTTGAAGGTGTCCTATGCATTTATATTTGCTACTCTATGAGGGACAAGCTGAATGCTATTATGCTATGTTTTCTTATGTGAAACAAACAAATGTCTTGCAAAGCATTGTTATTCATGAATCTTTTGTTTGTGCCTTTTCATGTTGCATCATAGTTTCTTTGTCTTATTGCTAGAACTTTGTCTTTCATGCTATGATTGAAGTACTATGATCCCAGCTTTGAATGTTTTACAAATACTTTGATCAAGTCTTTGATGGTGCATGTCACCTCAAAAATTATTCTTTATTTTTATCACTTACCTACTCGAGGACGAGCAGGAGTTAAGCTTGGGGATGTTGATACATTGAAAATGTATCTATAATTTTTTATGTTCCATGCTTGGTTTTATCCACGTTCTTGTGTTTTGTCCACACTTTGGAGTACTTTTTATATGATTTCTTGGACTAACCTATTAACAAGATCCACAGTGCCAGCTGCCTATTTTCTGCTGTTTTTGGTTCCAGGAAAGTTAGAAAATGAATATTCTTGGAATTGGACGGGACAAAAGCCAAAGTGCCTATTTTTTCGGAAGTCATCAGATGCTAGAGTACGAGACAGAGAGGGGCCAGGAGGCCACCACACCACCTGGCCGCGCGGCCTAGCCTGGCCCGCGCTCGGGGGTGGTGTGGCCGCTCCCGGCACCCCCTCGGCCTCCCCTTCCGACTATAAGATGCCCTCGGGACGTAACCCTAAGGACCCGATCAAAAATCCATGAAAGAGTCTGTAGCCGCCGTCATCTCCATCCCTAGATCGGGAGGGATCTGAAGCTCTTCCCGGCACCCTGCCGGAGAGGGGAATTCACCCTGGAGGCCTTCTTCATCACCATGCAAGCCTCCGGTGTGATGCGTGAGTAGTTCATCCTTGGACTACGGATCCATGTAGTAGCTAGATGGCTGGTTCTCCTCCTTTGTGCTTTCATGTTTAGATCTTGTGAGCTCCGTTCATGATCAAGATCATCTATATGTAATCATACATGTTGTGTTTGCGGGGATCCGATGGATATTGAGATGCTATTTCAGATTGATTATTGATTCTATCATGTCTTTGTTATTTGTGATCTTGCATGCTTTCCGTTGTTAGTAGCTATCTTGGCCAAGTAGATGCTAGCAACTCCAAGAGTTAGTATTTATGCTCGATAGTGGGTTCATGCCTCTGGTAATCTGGGGAAGTGACAGAAATCTCTAAGGTACTAGATGTGTTGTTGCTACTAGGGAGAAAACAACAATCCTTTGTTCATAGAATAATCGTATTGTTTACTTTACATGCAATTCGTAAAGCAATAATCTGTTGCTTGCAACTTAATACTGGAGGGGGTTCGGATGATAACCTGAAGGTGGATTATTAGTCATAGATGCAGTTGGATGGCGGTCTATGTATAATGTTGTAATGCCCAATCAAGTCTCAAAGGAGTCAAGATGATCAGTATATGCATGTATTGCTTTCTCGATGTTTGTCAATTGCCCCGCTGTAATTTGTTCAACCAGCATGTTATCTATCTAAGGAGAGCCACCTCTAGTGAACTATGGATCCCGGTCCTTTGTCTTTTACATACAATCTACAAATTGTTTACTTTCTGCAAACTTTTACTTCTTTCCATTCGATACGTTTAATCCTTTGTTTTCAGCAAAACACGGTGAGATTGACAACCTCATCCCAAGTTGGGGACAAAGTTCTGTGGTTGTGTTGTGCAGGTCTCCACGTTGCTACTAGCACCGGTAGTGCGCCCTGCCAAAGCTCAGCTAGTAACACCTTTGGGGTGTTTCCTTGCTCCTACTGGTTCGATTAAACCTTGGTTTCATAACTGAGGGAAACTTGCGAATGTGCTCATCATACCTTCCTCTTGGGGTTCCCAAAGAGCTCTACATCAACCACGCACCAACACTTTTCTGGGCGTCGTGCATTGAGCCGTCACAGGTCCAGCTCCAGCATGTCCATCAAATCCAGCTCCAGCAAGTCTAGCACCACCAAGTCCAGCGCCGCAAAGTAGCGGTGCATCCGTGATCGCACACACGTCCGGTACCCCGACAACCTCCGTCCCTTGCTCCAGCAAAGCAGCGGAAGCAGGAACTCCTTTCCAGATAAATCCACCGGGAACATGTATCTCGCTAATCCGAGCATTAGGGGAAAATACTAGAGAGGGAGAGATCCTTCACGAGGAGGTGTGAGTGTGAAGGTGTGAGAGGGGGGCCTTTTATAGGAGGAGGGCAGGGTACCCCCCCCCCATGTCTAGCGCCCATGGAGGGTGTCCCTTCACCTCCCTCATTCATGTGGTGGTAACCCCTCCACATAAATATGCCCCTTCACATTCTCAATTAAAGTCTCCACTTTAAATGCATTAAATTTCTCCAAATTTAATGCTCTGTAATTTAATAAAACACTTTTATTAATTTTATTAAGAATTTTGTTAATTACTTTAATTAACAAATATTCACATAAAACTCCCTGCAACATTTCAATATTACATGCAGAACCAATTTTAGAAATTTCACCCGAAATAGTTTTGGTGTCTATTGAAATAATTCCAGCGCTTTCTTAAGTCTTTATCTGAAACATATTTGCTCCAAATGGTTTCTATATCCCTTAAGTGTGTCACCCTATGGTTCGCGAATAATGCAGATATGATCGAGACCCCTCTCAGATCAATAATCAGATGCGGGACCTGGAGATCCATACTGACTCCTACACATTCAACGATGACTTATGTGATTGTGAGAACCTTTAACGCTACTAACTAAATCCCTTTGTCTCGCGATATATTACATGTCTGAGATTCAATCATCGGTATCTCCATACCTAGTTTGATCTTGTTACCGATATATACTCTTTTCTCGTTCCCGTGATATAACATTCTAGTGATCTCATCACTTGCTTGCAAGCTAACCAATGTGATATCACCGAGAGGTCCCAGAGTATATCTATCCGTCATCGGGGTGGACAAATCCTAGTCTTGATCCATGAGCCTCTACATAACACTTTCGTAGCACTGAACCCACCTTTATAATCACCCTTTCACGGTGTAACGTTTGATGTTATCAAGATACTCTTCCAGTGTTAGTGATTGACATGATCTCATGGTCTAAGGACTAGGATTACTTCGTATGATGTTATAGCAATATAAACACAATGACTTTGATCGTAATGTTATACTTCGGATGAATGTTCATCACATCATTCCACTAATGTTGTGACCTCGTTATTAACAACATCCAATGTCCATGATCAGGATACCTTGATCATCTTGTTAATCAACGAGCTAGTTTATAAGAGGCATAACTAGGAACTTTCCTTTTGTTTATTAAACACACATGTATTAACGTTTCCAAATTAATACAATTATAGCATGGAAAATAAACATTTATCATAAACAAGGAATAGGATAATAACCACTTTATTATTGCCTCTCGAGCATATTCCCTTCACATCAGTCCACCCAACAGATCATATTTGCGATAGTAGATATCATATCAAGTTACCGAGTGCCAAGGGTTTGCCTTGTGTTGGCTCTCTGAGGAGGGCATGGGTCAGCTAACTGATCATCGTTGTGCTAGTAAATAGCAGACCACACTACAACATGTAAAATGTCCTCTGGTGCTTATAAATGATGAGGCACATGCTGCCACACTACATAAGGGGAAGTTGGCGGAACTTTAGTGTCGTGACACCTATATCAAGTGTCGTGTATTGTATAGCATCAGGTGATACTGAGAATTACTAACAATAACAGTGATCAAATTAGATTTGCTAATTCTATTTAAAATGAAAATTCCATGACATTGGGATACAATTTTGTTTCAATTATACGATTTGAGCCTCTCTCTATTCAATACAACAAAATTGGAGTTTCATGCAAATACAAAAGAACTTGAGCCTCCCTCTATTCTTCTTGCATACTGCTATGATGGTATTGAGACAACCGCATCCATACAGCTGCCATCCAGTGAGCGCCCCATGATGATGACATCGCGATGGATCGGAAAGAAAAAAATAGATCAACTATAGAAAGAACGAGAAGGGCGGGGCTGGTCGATCAGTAGATGAGATTAGTACTGAGAATGATGGACAAACCTACAGATCGGATACAACAATGGACGAGAAAGGCAGGGCTGGTACGCGGAAGATCCAGTGCGGCCAGGCCACGCAAGATTGGGAGAGCCGACGACTGCACAAGATCCGGCACAGCTGGGCCACACAAGATCATGCACGGCTAGGGATCTCTAGACCGTGTTCATCTAGGGCCGCCCAAGATGCTGCGCGTGGAGAGCTAGAGTTTGTTCTATGTTTCTCTCTATGGAGGCGGGTTGATGTGGGGTTAGACAGTGGGGGCTGAAAATGGGATTGGTTGCTAGTGTTCCTTTGTTATATAGAGAGTGGGGAGCGGGAAGTCTGGGCCATTTTGGCAAGTGTGATCCAAGCTTCAGCTTTTGGCCCGCGTTTGAAGGGCCCATAATGGAAGTGTTTTCCATTTGATGCGCAACGTCCAAGCATCCACACTTTATGCTCCCGGTCAAACTGCAAAGTCAGGATTTAATTGTGAGAGAGAAAAAGATCGGTATCCAGCGGTTGCGAGGATGGTGGAACACACATGTCAGCGGTACATGCATGGCTAGTCAGTAGAAGGTGTTTGACCATTCGCCCGCAATTAACGGTGTAAGCATTGGACGGCGCAACACCGAATGTCTGTGTTGGCCAAGCGTGACATTAAAATCCGCCGCTCTTGTGTACCACCTATCATGATACAAATATTTGTTGGTATTATGTGTGTCACGACGTATACGTGGCTGCTGCAACCAAATGGTGTCGTGGTTGCTCATCCGCCAGTTAACCAACTTTTGCAGATATTTTTTGCTTATGCTGTCCTAAAAAAGTGCCGCGTACAGGGATATTTTTGTAGTGTTGGGTTGCTGAACGCCAAGGATTTGTCTTGCGCTGGCTCTGTTAGGAGGGTAGAGGTCGCCCAACGGATCATATTTGCGCTAGTAAATAGCAGATCGGGTAGTGTCGAGTGCTAGGAGGTTGTCCCACACTGGCTCTGTAAGAAGGCAGAGGTCACTCAACCGATCATTTTTGTGGTAGTAAAATAGCAGATCGGGCTGCCGAGCACCAAGGGTTTGCCTTGCGCCGGCATTCTGAGGAGGACAGAGCCCCCCCCCCCCCCCCCCCCCACCCACCCCCCCACCCCCAATCGTATGTCATTGTCTGACTAGTCTAGTGTCGAGCGTCGGGTGCCCATAAGCTGACTCAGGATGGTGCCAGGAGTAAACTGAGATCGTCCGAAAGGTTCGAGGCTGGTCGCATGTCTTATAGAGCGCAATCCAGCACAAATAGCCACACGCTAAATGATCCGTTCTACTATCGTTGTTCTTGAGTCCACTTGGGGCGTGTTCCACGCACTTAGTCGGTTTAGCTCTCGAGCCCTGACTCGGTCGCTAGGAACAAATCAGGGTATTATAGATCATGTTGAGTGCTTGCACATGTGCTTGTTATGCATGGCGGCTAAGTACTCGTACGCAGCCGATTTAACTTAGATGACACACGTAGAGCCGATTTTCGCCACACATCCTTGAGAACCTTATTTTTTGGTACGTGTGCCCACTATTGTGCATCCTTTGCCAATATGTCACAACCTCAAAGCTTGCCGGGTTTTCACAACGCAGGGTATGGTTTCTAACGGAAAGTCGGAAAGCCGAGGTGACGCGAAGTTTCGGTACGTGGAATCAAAAATCGGTGAGCACAAAGGATGGGTAAAAAGATCAATCTCCTAAGGGTAAGTGCGAGGGTCAATCTCCTTTCTGCGGTGTTGTGGGTAATGACACTGTGACATACGGTTGAATCCACCTCCGTGTAAGCCACAATCTGTAATTGAAGACATAAAAAACAACCAACTGCATTTGCTATTGATCATACATGATGGGGTATTTAAAGCAATTTTTAGTCAACTTAGTTTGTGCTTATTTGTTATGGCCGATCTTCTCTTCGCATGCTTGTTCACTTTCGCGTGCAACATGTTTCCTTGTTTGTGCCTTCGGACGTCTCGTCTCTTCCAACTTTGCTTTGCTAGAAGTTAGCACGCGGGCTTGTGCCTAATGAAGCGCGGACGGTCATGAACAAAAGTTGGCTCGCAAGCCGTAAACACACATACTAAAACAGGCATCTATACTTTCTTATAAAGCAAAACCCCACTAACTAGCAACTATGATAGTCTATCTCAACATGCAAGCTATCCATATCATCCACTATTTTAGCCATTCAATATGTCATGTCATCTTATAAGCATTCATTTATGGTACATGTAAGCTATCCATGTCATCTACTTATTGGCCATATAATTATCCATGCCAGCAATTTTTATTCGTCAAATATACAACAATTTATTTGAACTAAATTTAGCCTCTCGACTATTATGACAAATCTAACATATTTTTGTAGAGCACATATATTATATATTTTATATTTATAAATTTATATAATCAATTTATTTGAGAGATTCTCGCTGAAACGCGTGGGGTACTCCTCTAGTCTATACTTTCTTATAAAGCAAAACCTCACTAACTAGCAATTATAGTCTATCACAATATGCAAGCTATCTAGATCACTCATTATTTTAGCCAATCAATTGGCCATGTCATCTTATTAATATTCATTTATGGTACATACAAGCTATCCATGTCATCTTTTTTTTGCCATATAATTGTCAATACCACCAATTTTTATTTGTCAAATATACAACAATTTTTGTATAAATTAAATTTAGCCTCTCGACTATTGTGACCAATCTGGCTTGTTTTTTAGAAAACTTAAAATTTACACATTTTTTGCGTATTTATTTACACAATAAATTTATTCAATAAATTCCCACCGCAACACGCGGGGTATTCTTCCAGTACTTAGAAAAGGCCAGCCAAAACAGGCATACGAAGAAAATGCCAGCCAACTGCTGATGCTCCGCATGGTGTAGGCCTGGGGTGTCAAATATGTGTGCGAGTACATGTAACGTCACTCAGAACCCAAAAATAAATACTCATAGAGTAAAAGATATTAAACTATTATAATCTATATCTTTATAAAGTTATTTAATTTTGTCTATCCCTGCATACAGCCTACCCACATCATCGCATATCATAGCCGTCTGATTCGAACTATCTCACCGTTCACTTATCCATGATCAATATTATCCATGATCAATAGTCTGCTCCATGTCCAGACTAGTAACGAAAAAATGCACCGTGCCCCATGCTTTTTCCTTCCTGCTGAAATATCGCATGAGATGACATGCAGCCCATTACTCTCATAGTAGGCCCAAGGTTGATTAGCTCCTCTTAACTGCAGTAAAAACATGAATCGTACGTAGGTTTTAAATGCCCTTTTAAAAACCGGTCCAAGCAGCCCATATGGATAATCCTAGATGTACACACTAGCGGGCTTACGGAAACTCTACATACTGAGGTGGACAGAAATGGTTGGTTAAATTTTTGGAAAGTGATGGGTTTCCCGGATAATAGTGTCACTAGCTTCGTCCGCCTGGTAGGCGCGGCTCGTGTCCTTCCACGTGGGGCGACAGTGATAGAGGCCCACCACACCTTACCTCTTCAGGATGGTTCTTCTCCACCCGTTTTCCTCATCTTTTCCCCTTGGCTTTTTCTGTTGCCCACGCACCTGCGCCGCCTACGCTCCCTATCGGTCGCTGGCGTAGCCCTCGACGCCCCCACTCACTCGATTTCGTCCCCCACTCACCTGCACCAGCACCGGCGTCGCTGCTCGTCCGCATCATCAAGCGCGTCCAAGCTCCTCCCCTATTTTATCTTCCCAACGATGAAATCGAATGCTCCCCGCGTTATGGTTGGTGCATACGCGAAGGAATTCCTCCGTCTCCCTTGTGTGCAGCGAACGGGGTACGGAGGGGCCGTGGAGGCCACCCCCGGTGACGTGGCGGTGCTGGTGTAGCCAGTCGCCCCGTTGCTGCTAGACGACACTACCTCCGATCTCACTCACCTTTTGCTGCGGTAGGAGGGGGCAGTTCTGGAAGGACGGATGTCGGCGGTTGCTTCAAGCGGCATAAACAGCTGCTACAAGCGACGGGGCCATTTTCTACAGGAGGCAGCGGTGTTTGCTACAAGCGGTAGCGGCCACTACTACAAGAGGCGTCCGCCGCTGCTACGAGCGGCGTGGGTGGATGCTACCTGAGGCCATTGAGGGTGCTACGAGAGGCCAGCGCCACTGCCACCAAAGGTCGGTGGAGATGCTACAAGCGGCCGGCGGCGATGGTACAAGCGGTCAACGGTGGTGCTACCAGCATGGTCGATGCCGGCGAGGTCTCTCACCGGAGCCGATCGATGGGAGCTTTTGTGCTATAATAGCACACAAATTTTGCTACGACATCCCCGGTGAGATCTCTGATGAGGTGCCCTGAAAAGTCTTCGGCGAGGTCTCCTGCGAAATAGGTTTTTTGCTACATTAGCAAAAAAATATGCTACCACCGTTTACTGGAATTGCTACAATAGGTTAATTTTTTGCTTCATCGTCTCCGGTGAGGTTTTTCCTATCGAGTTTTCTAGGCTGAACTGTTTTCTTTGCTATTGCAACAAAAGCGGCATTTTTCTTGCTACTGCAGCAAAAGCGGGATTGGGCAGTTTCTCTATTTTATGGACTGAACCGTGTTTTGCTAGTGCAGCAAAAACGGGTATCTTTTGCTACTGCAGCAAAAGCGGATTTAGAGCGATTCTGGGAGACGTGCCGCTTAGCGGCAGAGGTGACCATGACGATGGGAATTCCCCATTGTCCGGAGACGCCTAGCACGCGCCTAAATTTGTATCCCCTGCTTAAAAGATGGGAATGGTTTGTAGTTTCACCCCGACATGATATGCCACGTTGTGTCTCCGTAAGTGATTTCCCTAAATTTGTGTCTCCACGAGCGCCCATATACAACCCCTTCCCACCACCCCGTCTCTTCCACTCAAAGTGGAAACTGCTCGACTAATCGGCTGCATAGTTGCATTCATCTAGCAGTCTCCCGCGAACAACCTCAAGCCTGGAAAGATGCCCAAAAGGCCACTATTTAGCGCTGTGATATCTCCCTCCGGCAAGAGTTTGGATGCCGCCGCCACCATCACAAGGTCATGCCAAGAATGCCATGACGCACGATGAGAAGAAAACATTGTCGTGGGTAATACCTAGGTGCCTCTCCACCGGACCCCCAAGACTCCCATGAGACTCACTACCGCTGTGAAACATGGAAGAATAATTGTTAGACCGAAGATGACTGATGTGCCCTATTCTCCAGGACAGCTATCGACTCAGGACTCTGTCCACGTTTATCCATGCAAACATGCAGCGCATGATCGTGCGTCCTTGTAGTTAGTTCAGCATTAGTGAGAAGTATCATAACTAGTATTATGCATGCTAGGTTGGCAAAAATCTGATGTAGCACAACAATAAATAAATAAATAAAGAGATAGTTAGAATATTATAGGTAGATACCGTATCATAGCACTCAAAACTAAAAATCCTAATACATATAAATCTTGTATACAATTTTACATTAAGATTCTAAAAATTGTTAAATATAATACTACATGATACCATGCATATAAAGATAGTATCGATATCATACACTAGTATCCCACTGTGACCAGGCTTAGGATCTCAACTGAATGTAGTTGGCGTGGGTGCGTGTGTAGCTCAGCTATTTAACCCTCTGTACACTTTGTGTAAATTCATTGAATACAATTAAAGTGCATGTGCTGCACAACCCATCTCTCTCTATAGTTCTTCCATGGTATCAGCTTGATTCGATCCTATGGCTGACAACGCGATGGCGCCTGCCGTCTCCGACACGACGGCGCCCGCTACCTCCAGCTCGTCGACACCTGCTCTTCCTCCCTCATCGTCGGCTCCTGCCAACATCGCGTCGTCGCTGCTCCTCACCCAGGTTCCTCCACCCCCTGATGTGGCTCCACCTGGTATCTCAATCTCCCTCCAGATGCGTATGTGCAGATTAAGAATATCATCCCCCGCACTCTGGAGCTCGCCATTGGGTCTTACACTCAGTGGCGTACATTCATGGAGCTCCCCCCCGCCGCACCCCGACATCGAGTGGCGCACGATCGACCTCATTCTTCAGAGGTGGATTTACGGCTCCATCTCTCAGGAGCTGTCCGGCATGATCCTCGACCCCGCGAAGACCGCGCGTCAACTCTACGTCACGCTCGCCCAGGTATTCCTCAACAGAAGCGTCATCTCGCTGTTCATCTGACCTCCGATTTGCAAGAGCAGAGGCAGGGTAGCCTGGGCATTGCCCAATACTATGTCGGATCAAGACCATCGGCGACGCCCTCCGCGACGTCGATCAGCTGCCCAGCGACGACACGCTGATCACCGTGCTCACGCGCGGGCTTCATGAGCGGCATCACGTCACTGTGACACTGTCCGGATCCTCCTCTCCAACGCGGGGCGCCTCACCTTCGACGACGCCCGCAATATGCTGCTGCTGGATGGGATGCATTCCCGCGCCACCGATCGCGTCGCGTCGCAGTCCGCGCTCATCGCCCTTGGGCATCAGCACCTATGGCGCTAGCTACGGCGCCACTTCCTCACCGTCGCCGTAGTTCTTTCAATAATGTCCAGTTCCACGTCACCCATGTATGAGGTAAGTTCAAAAAGTAAGTCCCATATTTTGATAGATACGCTAACACGAATCCCACGATTTCTCTGTTTACCCATGTTATCAAGCACATATGTATTCACCCATATTTACTCCATGACATGTATATTCTCATGGACTTGATTATTTTTCTCCCAAATGTTTTGCAGGGTCGCATTAACTTTACTATGAATTTTTCTGTTTATTATCACACTGGATGAAGTTACCACTATTACCTGTAAATACAGTTGAGAGATCTCAAGAGTTAGACATGTTCAGTTGTTCGTCATATTCACTCAAAAGTTTGGACTGAACCAAGCAACTTCCACTTAGTACTCCCTCCGTCTTAAAATAGATGTCGCATATTTGTTAAAATTTGAATAAATCTAGACACTATTTAGTATATAGATTCATCCAACTTTTAATAAACCTGGGACATCTATTTTGAGACGGAGGGAGTACTATATTTTGTTAGCTACCAAACATCTGATACAAATAAAAAAAAGTGTAGTTCAGAACCATGAAACTCCATGGGGTCTACATACTAACATGCACATTGCATCATAATTTGTTTGCGTGTACTGATTTTGAATGCTAGGTTGTTTTATCTTCGGATGAATGGTGCAGCAAACCACTACAATCTGCAGTATTTCAACATGTCTTATAAACGTGAGTAACAATTTGCAGTCTTTCGGGATGTCTTCCAGAAAAGAGATTAAGATGTACCTATGTTTCTAAACCATTTCAAGGTATACAAATACTAGGATCCTCAAGATGTTACAAGGTTCCTACATCGATAGTGTCCTATTTTCTTCTCCCAGCATACATTGTTCTATATCAAATATATTCTCTCCAAATGACACAATGTTTTAAATTTTTATTTCCATATGTTTAACTTATTAGATATTCAATAATTTAGTTTCACGGTTGGTACCCGCCACAACGCGTGGAGTATCCTTCTAGTTCACTGTATAACTTAGCCCTTCGCCACTCTAACTGTTTGGAGATGAAGCTGTAGTTTGAAGGCGAGAAGGTGACAAAGTCGTGTCGGTGTAGATGCGTAGTCAGACGACACCAATGGGTCGCCGACCATACATATGCACTGCCAGGCTGCATGGCAAACCATTATTTTAAATCACAAACATTTTTTAAATCGAAGCAATTTTCAAATTCATTAACAAAATTTTAGAATGTCAAGTTTTTTCAAAGACATGAACCATTTTTAAACCATGAACACTTTTTAAAAGTGTCCTTAACAATTTTTCCAAAATTGTGAGCGTTTAAAAAAATGTGAACAAAATTCAAAAAAGGAGAAAACATAAAATAGAATAAAATTAAGAAAATAACAGAAAAGGGAAAAGTTGAGAAGATAAAAGAAGATAAAAACCAATAACAAAACCGAAACGAAAACTGCAGCCAAGAGCCCGCCATCACTACCGGGCCGGACCCAAGCACCATCCCGTGCTTGAGGATAGCGTGTGGCGCGTTCTTTGGTGCCGTGTTGAGCGGCATATATTTTTTCCCGGCCGGCGAGCGGCCAGCGTATATAGAATTCGGGTGTCCCTGAAAAAATCAAGACCTTCACAAAGATCTATTCGAGGAGCGTGCACGTTTCGAGAGAACATCACGTGTCGCGCGTAAAAGGATTTGGATCAAAGTACAGAAACAACCGAGTATAAGTACACAAAAGTATACATGTACTCGCAACAACTAAAGTATAAGTTACGCACAACCAAAGTACGAAAGTACAACTATACTGAGAGCCAAAGTAAAAAAAAATACAAATTTACTGATAAGGAAAGTACACGAAAGTACAAGTTTAATCACAGCCGAAATACGAAACTACAACTGTACTGAGAGCAAAACTACAGAAAAGTACAAGTTTACTCACATCAAAAGTATAGAAAAGTACAAGTTTACTCACAATGAAAGTACACAAAAAGTACAAGTTTACCTACAGCCGAATTACGAAAGTACAACTATACTAAGAGCCAAAGTACAGAAAAGTATAAGTGTACTCGCAGTCAATGTACGCGAAAGTACAAGTGTGTAGCAACTCAAGTACAAAATACACTAAGAACCCGAAGTACAAAAGTACAGAACTAAAGTAATCTAAAGTACAAAAGCAACGGTTTTGAAAGTAAAAAAACAAGTTGTTCAAAACATATCAACATTTGATCTAGTTTTAAAGCTCTCCACACGAGGAGCTCAAAAATGAAAACGGTTCGTAATTTGGATAAACTGTTATCAAAATATTTCGTTTTGAATTATCGGATTTGAAAAAATAAAAATAAAATTCATCGGATTTGAAAAAATAAAAGGGAAAATATGTGTGCTCACTCCCCTGTATCTACCTCTCTCGTCCTAATCCCACTTTCATTCTGGTTACCATACTTGACAAGCATGCAGAGCCCCACTAGAGGACCACACGAAGGAGAAGACGTCACTTGGCGCGACGACGACGCGCAGGACGAAGCTTTGCGAAGATCGGCCTTTTTTTAACATTTCTGACAGAAATCCCGGTAATGCTATACGCCCGCCTGCGTGTGCTGCGGGCATGTCGCGCCGAAATCACCCCGATTGTTGGGGGGATAACCTCGGGTAGGGTCACGCCGGGGTATAATGGCCGTGTTAGCCGAGGTACGACGAGGTCAAAGCAGGAGCTGGCCTAGTCACCTCAAGGCAGGCCGACTTACGGAAGACCCGGCCTAAAGGATGTTCACCTAACGTTAACCCGGCCGACATAAAATCTATGTCGGCTAAGCTCTTTGAATGTTGTTTGCAGGTACCCACGAGGCCGAGTTAACCAGGCTTGAGTCGGGTTACCACTTGGCTTACCAGAGAAGGAAGGAATCTTGCTGGTCAAAGGTTTTCTCCACTGTAGCGTGAGCTCAGAGGACAAAGGGGAGGACCAGCGAGTCGTGGCCGACAAGGGTGACGTTTCCTATGTCGGGTGACGTCGCCAATGTCGGATGACACCGCGCCACAGAGAGGATGAGAGAGGCTTACGCCATGATTCTAGACCAACTTAGCGAAGGAAAAAGGAGCGCACCGCTTTGCTGTTTTGGGAGAGGCATAGAATATGCCTTCCACGTAAGCCCTAACTTGTAACTTGGGCTCTCCTATACAAGGAGCCCCAGGATCTCCTAGAGGAGGGTCGGCCATTTCTACTAAGGATAGAACACTAGAGATAGCAGTGAGGGTTGTAATAGCAAGTCTCCTCCACAAACAGCACAAGGAGCACTTGTAATCCTCTATTGATCTATTGAAATACAAAGCATCTATGTGTGGAATCACCACACTATCCCTCCATGGATACCTCTAGTGCATATTGTCCCCACATTTAGCCTATACATGGCATCTGCCGTGCCATCACCACGACAGTTGGCGCCCACCGTGGGGAAGGCGACGCTAGCAGGAGTGAAGATCCGGACGGGAAACTCCATCGTCAGCGGCGAACGCATCGTCTCCGGGCTTATTCAGCGCTTTGGAGCGCTAGCAGCTTCGGCAAGCGTCCTCCACCAAGGAACGACCTCTTCATCAACCTTGGCGCTCACAAGATCTATGTTGGCATCGACGAGTCATGCGTTTACCCACTGCACGTCGTCGACGGAGGTGAGACACCTCTCAGCGCAGCTCGCGGCGTGCGTATCACTCGCCCTGCTAGCAGCATTGAGGTCATGATGACCATGCCTAAGGAGGGACCAAGCAAGGATCCGGTACCAGATCCGGATACGACACCCAAAGTAGCTAGATCTAGATTTCCTCCACTAGAAAGGCATGATAATGTACTGTAGCAAGCCATAGATAGCTTAGCTACTCCCATAGCACCTGTAGTGGATCCGGCTCAGTCACAGGCCGAGCTAGAGGAGTCCCAGCTAAAAATGGTGGCATGGGCAAAGAGGGTAGCTGAGTTCCAGCAGTCACTGAACATCACCCTACATGAATACACAAAGACAAACCGGATTATCCCTACTCGGATGGGCAGGGTAAAGATTAGAGGTAGAAACCTGATCACTGAGATAGACAAAGAGTATGTGCGTAATCTGGGTCATAAGGCAACACTAGTGACAGCGGGGCTAGAAAAGTATAGTACCCCGGCTAAGAACCTCAGGGCTGTAGAGGCAGCAGCATCCGAGTTAGAGGGCCTGACTGGAGAAGCTCGGGAAAGGCAACAAGAAAGAGTTAACCATTTGGTGAGGGTAGCATGTAGGCAGAATGAGGAAATACACAAGGCAAACACAGCCATACTAGGAGGCTCCCACATAGTTCATTCGGCAAGGGGTAACCCACCAAAATCCACTGGGGCAGCGTCATCTCCACATGATGGCCTTAGGAGAGAAGAGGTGGTAACCTCGGCAATGAGGAACAAGCAGATGATTCCCTATGACCCATGCAAGGGCAGGGAAAGCTAAAGCAGTGCAAGTTTATGAGGATCGCCACAGTGCCAGCTGAGGTGAAGCAGGCCAAGGTAACCGTGACCAAGGCAATGCCGGTCAAGGAAACACTAGGCACGACAATGCCGGACAGCGTAACTTGGCAGGTGCAGGGAAAAACCCACCTCGACAACAGCAGCCACACTATGCACCTCAGCAAGAACAAAGTGTCGGCTCGGTAGTACCGCAACAGTATGCTCGTTCGGCTCAACACAGATACAATGGTTACTCGGAAATGGCTGATGCCGGATATCCTAGACCAGAGCACCATGTGATTGGATCAAGGTTGGGGAACAGAAACTTGCAGCCAGATGATGCCAGATTAAAATTGGATAGGATCCATAGGTCGGAGATGATTGAGGTACAAGGTCCTCTAGGTCCAACGTGCTTTGGACCTCGGATAATGAGGGAACCACCTATGGAGAACTTCCAGTTAGCCAGAGGAACAACAACATATGATGGTAGCATAAAGCCGGAGGATTGGCTCATTGACTATGCTATAGCAGTGCACATTGCCATGGGTAATTTGAGATGGGCAGTTAGATATGTGCCACAGATGTTGGAAGGGCTAGCGAGAGTTTGGTTGAAAAAAATTCCAGCTGGGAGTATTCACAGCTGGATAAACTTTGAGGCAGCGTTTGTCAGTAACTTCTCGAGCACATACAAGAGGTCGAATATGCCACAGACACTAGCAATGTGCAAGCAGAAACCAAACGAGACAGACCAGGAGTTTTTGACTCGCTGGTGCAATGTGCGTAACTCTTGCGAAGGGGTGATTGAATCACAAGCTATAGCATGGTTCTCCCAAGGATGTAAGTATGCTAGCATGCTATGGCAAAGGTTGCAAAGGGACATGCCAACTACGTTGATAGAAACAATCTGAATTGCCGATTTGTATGCTTTGGGTGATCCGACCCAACCTCGGTTAACGTCAAATGAATCAAATGAGGAGTACTACCAACGGGATAGTGTCGGAGTGTCCCGACGCAGTCATTTCCGGGGTAAGAGGAGAGAAGACATGCTGGATTATCGGTATAGCTTGCAGCACGTTACAGCAGTGGATCAGGATCAGCCCAATGCCGACGCAAACCAACGTCAAAAAACTGGAGGACAATAGTGGCAACAAAAGAATAAGGGGAAGAAGCCTTGGACGCCAGAGCAGAAAAAACAGTGGCAAGAGAGAAAGGATAGGCCGAGATACACATATGAGTCAATGTTACATCAGCCGTGCAAGTTCCACACGCCAAATCCGAGTAACCCGGTGAATCATACAACTCGATAGTGCGAATGGATGAAGAAGATAGGGCAAGGTAGTTCAGGTAATTCTCAAGAACCTCGGCACAATGTACCTCGGAATGAAGCACCTCGGCAGCAACAACTTTCTGGGGCAAATGCTCAGCAATTGATGTTACCACCGCCTCCGCCGAGGTATGAGAACAATGAGAGAAGGGATGCAGTGCATCAAGTGGAAAACCAACAGCAGCAGAACCAAAGGTACCCCAACAATGACATGAGAAATGAATACAGAGAGCACCACTGATGACCCACAAGTATAGGGGGTGTATCGTAGTATTTTCGAGGGGAGTGAAACCCAATTTATTGATTCGACACATGGGGAGCCAAAGAATATTTATAAGCCTTAACAACTGAGTTGTCAATTTAGCTGCACCTGGAAACAATCTTGCTCACAACAGTTTATCAGTAGCAACAGTTTTGTAGTAGCAATAGTAGAGTAATAGTAGTAGTAAAAGTAAAGATAGTAGTAAAACTTGCAGTAAACAGTAGGATTAAAGCGCGGTAGGCATAGTGATGGATGGACGGGCGTTGCATGGACAAGACAATTCATATAGCAATCAACACATAGGGCATTTGCAGATAAATAAGATAAAGCATCCAAGTACTAAATAATCATAGGCATGTGTTCCATATATAGTCATACGTGCTCGCAATGAGAACTTGCACAACATCTTTTGTCCTGCCAGCCCGTTTGCAGCGGGGCCTCAAGGGAACTACTGCAATTAAGGTGCTCCTTTTAATAGAGCACCAGAGCAAAGCATTAACACTCCGCGAACACACATGATCCTCACATCAAAGCCACCCCCTCCGGTTATCCCGATTATTGTCACTTCGGGGCCTTTGGTTCCGGACAACAATATGTGTATACAACTTGCAGGTAAGACCATAAACAATACTATCATAATGAATCAATAACATGTTCAGATCTGAAATAATAGCACTCGGGCCCTAGTGACAAGCATTAAGCATAACAAGTTGCAACAAAGTCAAAAAGCACTAATAATAGATACTAGGCACCATGCCCTAACAATCTGATGCCATTACATGAACGATCTCATCCAATCCCTACCATCCCCATAGCCTACATCGGGGGATTACTCACTCATAGATGGGGGAATCATGGATGGTCCATGGAGAAGCGATGGTGATGATGATGGCGATGATATCCTCCAATTCCCCGTCCCGGTAGGGTGCCAGAATGGAGTTTCTGGTTCTGAATTGCGGAATCTGGTGGTGGTGGCGTAGCAGAACTCTTTCTTGAAAAAAGTTGAACCCCACTAGGTTTTTAGGTCAGGAGGCATCTTATAGGAGAAGAGGGAGGCGGAGGGGGTGACCGAGGCGGCCACACCACCCCTTGGCGCGGCCAGGCCTGGCTCGCGCAGCCAGGTGGTGTGGGCCCCTCATGGCCCTCCTCGATGTCGTCTTCTGGCTCCGTGAATCTTCTGGTGAAATATGATGTTTGTCATATTTTTCAGGATTTTTCCTGATAGTTGATTTTCTACACAAAAACTAGACACCAAGGTAATTCTGGTGAAAACAACGTCAGTCCATGTTAGTTGTATCCAAATCACACAAGTTTAGAGAAAAAACAATAGCAAAAGTGTTCAGGAAAGTAGATACGTTTTGGACGTATCAACCACCAAAGTTACTGTGTGTTCACCACTGAGGAAACTGATAGAAAAAGCTTGCAGCGCCGACATATGGAGGTAAATGCAGTTATCCCGGCAGTGACGCGGTACATGCCTTGGGCAGACTAGGAGATCACGTGGATCATCAAGGATCACCCCAAGCTCATGCCAAGTCTAGGATCATATGCACTGGTGCTGGATCTGACATTCATAGGTCCGAATATCAATGTGAGGTTCTCCAAAGTTCTGATTGATAATGGGAGTAGTATCAACATTATGTACATGGACACAATACACAAGTTGGGAATAACGGAGAACATGCTCCAAGCAACAAAGACAACTTTCCATGGGATTGTGTCTGGTGTCTCGTGTGAGCCCATTGGCAAGGTCCGGGTAGATGTGTTATTCGGCACAAGGACCAATTGCCAGATTGGAAACATGGAGTTTGAAGCGGTGAACTTGGAAAACACGTATCATGCGTTACTTGGTAGACCTGCTCTTAGCAAGTTTATGGCAAGTACTCATGTTAGCTACTTGAAGATGAAAATGCCTGTGCCAAATGGTCCTATCACCATAACTAGGGACTTCAGGCGCTCGATAGAGTGTGCTTCAGCCGGATCTAACTTGGTCGAGTCATTGGTGATTGCACAAGAGAAAAGAAGGATCCAGGAGGTGGTGGCATTGGCTCAGTTGGAAGCAAGTGCATATGTCGGTGCTGACTAATCCACATGGGAGTGTTTAGTTTCAAGCAGCAAAGGATATGAAGAAGGTTCCAATTGATGACCAGTTTTCGGAGCGTACCGTAACTATTGGTGTCGGGCTCTACGACAAATAGGAAAGTGAGCTTGTTAACTTCCTCCGTGAGAATAGAGATATCTTTGCTTGGTCCACACAGGATCTGCAAGGTGTACCGAGGGAGTTGGCTGATCACTCTTTACATGTGAGACCCGGAGCTAAGATGGTGAAGCAACCTCTCCACCGCTTTGCCGAAGACAGGAGAAAGATCATTGGTGATGAATTGGCTCGTCTCCTTGCATACGGGTTCATAATGGAAGTATTGTATCCGGATTGGCTATCCAATCTGGTGCTTGTTGAGAAGAAAAAAGACGATCCGAATGTGGAAGTGGTATGGCGAATGTGTATTGATTACATGAACCTGAACAAGGCGTGTCCAAAAGATCCATTTCCACTACCAAGGATAGACCATGTCATAGATTCCATTGCTGGGTGTGAGTTGTTGTCGTTCATAGATGCTTATTCTGGTTTCCACCAGATACCTCTAAATCCCGATGATCAAATAAAGACTGCATTTATCACCCCGTATGGGGCTTATTGCTACAAGACTATGCAATTCGGTTTACTTAATGCAGGTGCAACATACCAAAGATGTATGCAAAAATGTCTCCACGATCAAATTGGCCGAAATGTGCAATTATATGTCGATGATGTAGTAATAAAAACCAAGGAAAGCAACACGCTCCTTGAAGATATCCGACAAACATTTGCGAACTTAAGAAGGTTCCGGATGAAGCTTAACCCGGAGAAATGCACCTTTGGTGTCCCAGCGGGGAAATTACTCGGTTTCCTCATGTACATCCGAGGTATCAAGGCTAACCCAACCAAGATCCGAGCCATAGAGCGAATGGAGTTGCCAAAGTGTCTTAACAATGTACAGAAGTTCACTGGTTGCCTGGCATCGTTAAGTCGGTTTGTATGTCGGCTAGGAGAAAAGGCATTTCCTCTCTATCAACTAATGAAAAAATCTGATAAATTTGTGTGGACACCACATGCTGATAGCACATTTCATGAACTCAAAAAGATGCTAGCATCTGCACCTGTGTTGGCCTTAGAACTCAAAAAGATGTTAGCCTCTGCACCTGTGTTGGCCTCACCACTATCCAAGGAGCCAATGTTTTTTTGAAACTTTTCTACTATAGGGGAGCCCCCCACAGTCCTTTATTGAAATGCTAAATAGGAACACAGGTTTAAAGAATATTTATAGACATGTAACAAAAAAATAGAAGAAGAGAGAAAAATCTATTTACAGTGCCTTAAGGTAAGTTGTCAAGCCATGATCACAGCAAAACCATAGCATTACCCTTTAACATGTGCTTAAGCAAGGTCAAATCAAAAAAGAACCCATATCTCCAACCTCTAAAAGAGGGTTCCTCATGTCTGAAGACCATCGCATTCGTTTGCTTCCAGATGTTCCAACAGGACAAAATGATTACTTCTGTAAAACATGGGCCATTGAAATTTTGTTTAGCCATCTTAAAAGCCTCTGGGAAATTGACATCTCTCCAGTCCACTTGTAAATAATTCCACACACGGGTACTAAACAAACATTAAAAGAACAGATGTTTCCAGTCCTCTCTTATCTGTCCATAACAAAGAACACAATCATTATCATCTATAACTTTCCAATGTCTTCTGACAAGCATGTCCTTTGTGTTTAGTCGATCATGTAGGAGTAACCAGGCAAAAAACCTATGTTTTGACATGCACCTGCACTTCCAAATCTGGGAAGAAACCACGTCATTATCCATCTCTCTGAAATTTCCTTCATAATGAACCTTAACCCTGAATATGTTATTGCTGAACTGACAGATCCATTTGTAATCATTCATTGACAAGTTGGTGCCAGAGAAAATATCTGAAGATGTTCATATTCCAAAAAAGCCTCAGTAGAGAGGGGCAACATGAATGCTTCATGAGGATTACTAAGCGAGCAGATATCATGAACAGAGGCTAGCCTATCTCTAGCAAAAGAGAAAAGTCTGGGGAATTTCACAGACAGCAGAACATCAGCCCAGTGATCATTCCAGAATAGAATTGTAAAACCAGAACCAACTTGACATTTTGATATAGCTCTCCACTCATCAGCAAGATTGATAATACTCTTCCACCAAAAAGACCCACACATGGTGACTGCATGTGGCATAGACTCATGATAATATGTATCTCTGACTAATTTGACCCATGGTTGGTTTACATTGTTATAAAATTTATCAAGGTGTTTTAGCAGTAGAGCTATATTTTGCTTTTGAAGATCTAGTACACCAAGTCCTCCTTTTTCTTTGGCTTGTAGATCATATCCCAAGAATCAAGGGAGTTTGCCCTCTCACCATGATTGTATTTTCTCCAATGACACCTCCTTCTGCCCTTATCAATGATTTCTAGCACTCCCAGAGGAATTGAAAGAGTGCACATATAATAAGTTGGTAGAGAAGAAAGGACAGAGTTAACTAGAACCAGTCTATCCCCATATGAGAGAAAAGAGGCAGTTGCAGATAATCTTCTTTCAAGTCTATCAATTAGGGGTGAAAAATCTTTAATTTGAGGTTTAGTGGTACCCATTGGCAGTCCTAAATAGGTGAAGGGCATAGTACCAATTTGGTAATAAAACACTGATGCCAGATGAGTTGTTTCTTCCTCTATTAGATTAATTGGAATGAGAGATGATTTATTGTAATTGACTTTCAACCCAGTAAAACCAGCATATTGATCTAATAGCTCTTTGAAAACAAGCAATTGCTCATCCTCAACAGTGAGTACAATGATAGTGTCATCTGCATACTGAACAATAGGGAATGAACCTTCTCTGAGTATTGGTAACTATAATCTTCCCTGGATCAAAGCCAAATTGACAATACTTTGTAATAGATATCCACCTAACACATATAAGAGAGGTGATAATGGATCCCCTTGCCTAACCCCTCTTTTAGAAGCAAACTTATTACCTGGCACACCATTTAATAACACAGAAGAAGAACCAGAGGAAAGAATCTCCTCAACCACTCTAATAAAGTTTGGTGGAAATCCCTTGTACCTCAGAATTTGTAATATGGCACTATGCTCAATAGTGTCAAAAGCCTTCTCAAAGTCAATTTTAATGATCACAGATTTCTTTCTAGACTGCTTACATTGGTGTAAGTATTCAAAAGACCATGCCAGGTAGTCCTAAATTGTTCTTGCTTTAATAAACCCATACTGGTTATCATGAATGCATCCAGTAATTTTTTACTGCAGACTTTTTGCGTATATCTTTGTTATGAACTTGAGGCAGGTAAAGGTCAAGGATATAGGTCTAAAATCATTAACAGATTCAGGTGATTGTTTCTTTGGAACCAGAGTTATGAAGGATCCATTAATGTTTTCCAGGGAGTAATTCCTTTATGAAAGTCCATAGCCATCTTGATGAAATCCTCTTTAATGATGTGCCAACACTTTTTTACAAAGTATCCATTAAAACCATCAGGACCAGGTGCCTTATCAATTTTTAAATCCTTGAAAATACCATCAATTTCCTCCAAAGTAAAAGGGCTAGTTAAAAAGTCTAGAGAATCCACCTCAGATAGCATAGTGCTAAGCCCCTCCACAACAGCAGTTGGATAGGCAACTGACATCATGCTTTTATAACATTTCCAAAAAGCAATTGCCTTCTGGTTATGTTCAGTCAACCTCAATCCATCATCATCTTGAATCTCAGTAATGATATTATGTCTATATCTTTCAGTAGCTTTAGCATGAAAAAAATTTGTGTTCTCCCCACTTAACTGAACCCATCTAATGGTACATCTATGCTTCCAATAGTCAGATTGTCTGCCCATTAGGTTCTTAATATGACATTTGACAATATTTCTGAAATTAAATTCAGGGACAGACAGTGGTCTTTGGTCCTCATTTTGTCCAATTTGAAAATTACAAAATTGGATTTATCAATGAGAGATTTAAGGTGAGATAGGTTCTTTCCCAACTTCTTCAACTCATATCTCAGATTTTTAAACTTGGCAGCCAGAATGGATGTGCTAGAATTTCCTTTCACTGGTTGCTTCCATATTCTCTCCACTAGCTCATAGAACCCAGGTTGATGCACCTAGAAATTCTCAAATCAAAAAGTATGTGCTTTAGGAATATTTGTTGAAATTTGCACCACACAAGGCACATGATCAGAGGTTGTCTTGGATAAAGGTAAAACCATAGTATTTGGGTATTTCAGAGTTCAATCACATGAAGTAAAGAACCAATCTAACTGAACAAGTAACGGCTGACTCTGCATGTTGGACCAAGTATAATTTCTACCTTTCAAAGGTAATTCAATTAATCCCAAATGACTGATGATATCATTAAAAATAAGAATGTCATTCATGTTAGCACCAGGTCTATTCATGTTATCCTGAGACCTCATCAAATTGAAATCACCCAATAAAATCCAGAGTTCTTGTGCAGGATTTGAATGTTATATAACTAGGAGAAAAAAGTATCCATCTCCACTCCCTGACAAGGCCCATAAACTACAATCAGTTTCCAACTCCCCCATTATGCATAGAATTGAAGTTTACTATTATTCTAGATCTATGAATCTCAATCACATTGCCAGAAAAAACAGAACTATTCCATAGTACAATAATACCCTAGAGGCACCCAGAAAAGGAGAGAAAGAAAATTTGTTAAATCTTTTAGGGAAGAATCCCCTTATGAACGAGTGGTCAAAATATTCACATTTTGTTTCTTGCAGACATATGACTGCAGCTCTACTCTCCTCAATTTTGTTGTAGACTGCAATTTGCATATTTTTATCATTTAGTCCCCTAACATTCTAGTCAAGGATCAGCCAGACCCATCTATTATTATTTGTGTTATCCATTAGAACCACAATCAACCATAATAAGCACATCTCTTATTTTAAATCAGCAGACGAAACTTGGATCAGATAACAAAGCAATGCCATAGTAAAACCACACATCAAAATACTTTGGAAGTTCATCACACATATCACACAATATTTCAACCACAATACCATAAGAGTGCAAGTAACATAAAGGGCCTAGAACAAGGCCATAAAAAGGACAATGCCCACTAATCATCTAAAGATTCGGAATCCTTGTTGGATTTAGGAGAGGCCATCAGGATCTCCTCAGTCATATCTTCTTTAGGGATTTCAAGAATCCTTCCAGCCTGCTGAAGAATCTCCACAGAAGTAGTGTTTTAAGCCTGACCTGCATTATCCTCTTGCAGAATGGGTTTGGCTGACTTAGCCTTTTTCCTTGGTTGTGGCTGATCAACACAAGGAAGTAGCTTATATCCATTGCTCCTGGTAGTGTTTCTAGTAGCACGCCTCTCAGCTGTGTTAACTATCCGAACCTTCTTTGCCTTTCTCCCCCTCTTTTTGGGTGAAGCAGATGTCAGCAAGACTATCTCCATGGGGGGCAGCATGTTAAGAATCTTAGAGCTGTCACAGGTGTTGGACATCTCTAGGCATTCATCATTCTTCCCATTGGTCAAAAGTAGTGGAGAGGGGTAACGAAAAAGATTTCATTACAGCTAAATACTGCAGGTCATGTGGCAAGCGTCCCACAATAGATAAATCCAAAGAGATTTTTTTCATTGACAAAACCATTCCATCCCATGGCCATGTTAGGAATGATCACAATTAAAATCTGCAGATTATTATCGCCATTCTGGTTTCCAGCTGGAACAATGGACAAAGGGTTTTCCTGCTGCCCCTGCTGTACCACATGTCCCTCAATGACAGGTCCCCCAATTACTTGAGCATCACCTCCTCCTTGCACAAAATGGACAAAAGACCCAAAAGCACCTAAAAGAGAAAAGATGATGGAAGACTGATTCTGTACTGGCTGAATATTCTAAACCACATTCTCTATAGCATGTTCCTGCTCCCAGGCATCTCATCCAGGCACATCAGGTTGAATATTGTCAGGTATCCAATGATTACTAGAATCATCATCCTCATGGTCCCCTAGAAACTGTCCAGGTAAAGGGTGTGGAATCCCATTGTGTGGTTCAGGATATTCATCCCTAGGCAGAACATCCTCTTGCTCACTCAGAAGGATATAGTAGGGCGTAGTCCATGACACCACAGTACCGCCATAGCGCTGAGGCTCTCTAACTGTGATCGATTTAGGTATGTTCCTAGCTCTAGCATAACTGCATTTAATCAGGGTTCTGGTTGGTGAAGAGTCCTCTCTGAACCATCCTCTCATTTTCCCAAACTTAGCCACAGTTTCCCTAAGGAAATCCTCATTACGATAATCCATAGGGAGATTTAAAAGCATGATCCACCCACTAACTGTATAAATTGTAGCTCTAAAGTTTGGCCCAGCATCATGACGAGTAAAATTTAACGTACGTCCATTACCCAGATTGATCTCAGGCTACAAGATTATAATATCTCGCCTAACTGAATCGGCCATCCGAAACAGACCAATGCCAACAACACTTTTAGCAAAAGACAGTACCTCAAGGTGAATATCATCATGAACATGGTGGGCAATCTGATCAAGTACCTGGTTGATCACATCTCCCTCTGGTCTCGGCAGTACCACTGCCATGGCCCAGTTTTCATGTGTTTTTGGAGGAGTAACCAAAGAAGTGACATAAATCCTTGCTCGCCTCTCATCATCACCCCAAGGCTAAAGAACTTGCATCCCTACCGGAGTAAAACGGTTGGGATCCACCGGGAAGTTCACCATTGCTAGGTTTGGAGGTCTCGGCGAAGAGGTGGAGGTGTGCAAAGAGCCAGGCGGTTTTGCATCAATCATAAACAAAAAAGCCTTAGATAAAGCTGCCTTAACCCCTGGTCCAGAGTCCTTGACAGGTTGAGCAGGGTAGTGGGCCGGTTGAGTAGACGGTTTGGCGACCCAACGAAAAGTCGACTTTGCCCCCATATTACCTGGACAATACCTTTTAACGTGACCACTTTGGTAGCATGCAACACATCGTATATCATTCTGACATTTAGCAGTTACATGATCGAAACTTAGGCATTTGGAGCAGGATCAAACTTTTAGGGCCATGTCATCAATCATTTGCATAAATTCTTTGTCATAATCCTCCAATGAAGAAACATTAGAATTTAATAAGGAGTTGCATTGCTGATCAATAGTTTTAGCAGACTTATCCATCATAGATGCATTCTGATCAAGAGAAATACCATTTTCCTTTAAAATAAAAGCACCCACAGCTAATCAGGTATATTCTCGATGTCATTTGCCAAGACTTCATCACCAGCCAAGGTTTTATCAACTTCCACTAAGTTATTGTCTGCTCTGTGATGCAAAGCTGAAGACTTATTGGGAGTGTGTCGCCGAGCAACATTAACCCATTGAGAATTAGTCTCCTTATTCCACCTTTTTACCTCTAGGGACTAGTTCGGACCACCACGTCCCCAAAGGTGAAAATAACACTTGAAATGAAAACATTCAAAAGATCTCAAACTTAATATGTAGAACCCCACTCGCTTGGAAGATACAGTGAAGGAGAATACTCTATCCTTCAGAAGTGAGACTTTTAGCTCACCACAAAAACCCCCAATTGCAACTTCAAGAGCTAAACCCAATGTGTCTTCATCAAGTCGAAAAGAAGCACGTCCAAAATATACAACCATTGTAAAGTGATCAGATCTAATGAAAGGATGTACCGATGACTGAAAAAGAGTTTTGATCCTCTTGGCAGTGTTAATCCCTAGAGAGAAATCCAAGTCTAATGTGTTTGCAGCATGCATGGCCATGTTGGAAGGATCAATGGGGTCGGAATCAAGTAGCCTAATGGGTGTCCATTCCAGATTAAAATATATAGGAGCACCATTATCCAACAATCTCCCCTTACTTAGAACCAATCGAGATTGCACCTTGACACGATGACATTTAAGAGAAATTACTAAGCCAGTGGAGATAAATTCATGTACCTTTAATACTCTATCATCAATAACAACCCCATTAGACGCGAACAATTGAATCTTCTTCAGCCTCGGGATCACCACCACAAAACCTGAATAAATGTGATCCACACATCGATCCAGGGTCATTGAATAAAGAGCCTTCCAATGCCAAGCGGTCCGATCTAAAATGTAAGAGGTGGGCATGGTAAAGGGAGAGATGGGTAGAAGAAAAAAGATGTATGAGAGGTAGATGCCGGTGGCCGGAGTGGCCACCGGCGGTGAGGAGTGTTAGGCGATCTAGATCGCCTTGCAATCGCCTAATCGCCAAATCCTATTTTTCGGTATCGGAAACCAATCAAGAGTCTAACAAAGCTTTGTTGGTCTTCGAGGGTATGAGCCAATGTTGCTCTATATAGCCGCAACCAACCGAGTTGTAAGTGCAGTAATAGTGGTAGAGCGTGAAGAGGAGGGTAAGTCGGTGCAGAGGCCTGTATATTACTTGAGTGAAGTATTGTCAACCTCGAAGTAAAATTATCCTCATTATCAAAAGATGGCATATGGTGTCTACATGGCGGCCAAGAAGCTTAAGCATCACTTTGAATAACACCCTGTGAAGGTTATATGTGAAGCACCAATATCTGAGATAATGAGCAATAAGGACGCAAGTGGTTGGGTTGCAAAATGGGCAATACAGCTAGCCCCATATGCACCACAATATGATAGAAGAGATGCGATCAAGTCTCATGCTATGGTGGATTTTTGTGTGGATTGGGCCAAGATGCAATACGAACCACCCTTGTCAGATCCGAATTACTAGAGGATGCATTTTGACGGATCAAAACTTAAGGACGGACTAGGGGCCGGGGTAGTCCTTACCTCGCCTAAGAAAGATCATTTGAGATATGCCCTACAGATCCATTTTCGTGCGTCCAACAATGTGACCGAGTATGAAGTGCTCATGCATGGCTTAAAGGTGGCAAAGGAGATTGGCATATGTCAGATTGAGTGCTTTGGAGATTCGGATTTGGTGATACAACAAGTCTCTAGGCATTGGGATGCTCTCGATGCAAACATGGCCCTTTATAGGTTTCACGTCTAGAATATATGCGGGTACTTTGAGGGATGCGAGTTCCATCATGTACCTAGAGTTGACAATGAAGCAGCTGACGTGTTATCCAAACTGGGTTCATCTCAGCAAGCTATCCCGCCGGGAGTTGCCTTGGAGAATTTGAGAAAACCATCCATCACCCCCTCACCAAAATCCGAGTCAATATATATCCCGGCAAACCCCAGATCAGGACCTGCTCCAATGGATATAGACTGGGGGAATACTTTGGTAAACCCTGGGACTTCTTTGCAGGACCCGGGGATCATTCAGTCTGATCCGATGGGAGTTATGTCGGTTGACGCCATGGAAATTAATGAGGTACTTTTCCCTGTTCGTGCTGTACCAGCATGGGCAAAGCCAATCTTTGAGTTCTTGAAGGATGGAACTTTGCCGGATGATGAGGTACTCTCCAAGCAAGTGCAAAGAAGAGCCAATGCTTACACCATAATCAACGCTGAACTATACAAGAGAATTGTCACAAGTGTCCTACAGAGATGCGTTGATCCGGCTGAAGGGCTAAACATCCTCCGAGATATTCATCATGGGGAGTGTGGTCATCACGCCTCGTCCAGGGCCTTAGTGGCAAAAGCCTTTAGGCATGGATTTTACTGTCCAAGTTCCTTGGAACAAGCTGAAGATTGATGAGTGCATATTTGCATCATGTTTTATGTTATTATTTTGTATTGTAGATGTAGGATCTTGGTATTTTACGGTGTTCGCACGCACATTTTATGTCTATTTTTACCAGGATCAGGACAGATGATGGATCCAATATATACAATTATTGAAGCAGTTGTACTGTGGAGAAAGGAGTCAAAAACAATGTAAATCACTAATTTGGGAAATATTAATAATACTAGAAGAAAACCCGAAGCGAATAGAGGAGACAAAGAGCATAATGACCAACTATATAGGTGGAGGAAATACTCCCGCTGTATAGCTCCGGCCGTATAGCTGGCGCCGCCTCCGCCTCGTCAAATAGTTTCACCCCGTGCACTTGGTTCGAGGAGACGACATACAGAACACCAGAAATCACAGAAACCTCACATTCGGAAGGCATCTGGAGGGGGAACTCATCCACCGGGGATCCATCTTCGCCCTGCGCAGATCCAGGAGGCTAAGGCATCGATCTTCATCATCCACCGCTGCATCACCACCATCTCCATCCATCCCATCTACCTCTTGTCTAGATCTTGTTGTAATTCCTATACTCGTTGTGGATTTATACAAGTACTATTCATCTATGATTGTTTCCATTACCATTGCCATGATGTTGATTGCCTTCATGTCTGAGTAGATCTTTAGTTCTTGGGGATATGGAGAAACCCTAGTATGAGATTGAAATAAGATAAAGTATATTATGATATTCATCGCTAGGACCATGTGTTAGATTCTCTACATCTTGATGTTGAGAGAAGTCGACCTCTCAATATTCGCCTCTCGTGGGGACTTGATGGAGGGAACTACTTGTTGGTAGACAGAGGCGTGCTAGCGCTTACGGTGGCTATAAAGCTATTAGCAATCCTTACGTATCAACTTGGGAAGCCGAGGAAACTCACAGAACACTATCCATGCCATGGGATACGTCCTACGGGATTATGTCCCTTAATAGCAGAGTAATTCGATTGATGTCGATTGCTGTCTACTGTGGTTATGAGGATGACGTGCGCAGCGGTTGCTGGCAAATCATCCATATACGGAGTTCCTCCCACACATACATAGTTGAGAATGTTCATGATGATAATCTTTATCTTAGATCTTTACAAATACTAGTCGTGTATCCGCTACTCCCTAAGAACGCTTTTCCCTATTGCAGTTCCAATCTCTCTTACATACGCGATGCTTACTTTCTGCATTAAGTTACTTTGCTTTACTTTATTATTGCTCTTATACCCAAAACCCAAAACACCTTTTTACACAATACTCGCATTTTATCTTGTTACTTAGAACTTTATCTAGCATTTCCATTGTAATATTTATACCAAGAGTTATTAGACTTCAGACTCCTGCTCCCTGTGGGATCGATATCTTTATTTTGAAACTAGCTACAAAGGATCTGCGCTCTTGCAGTCATCAAGCTATTTTCTAGCGCCGTTGCTGGGGAGCTAAGCGATGTAGGTCTTTTAGTTTTTCTTATTTATTTTTGTCTTGCTAAATTTTGTTTTGAGTTACAGGTATCCACCAACATGATGGGGTTTGAGCATGTGACTAGTGCTAGCCCACTCAACCACTTTGGGAAGCCCTATGATATTTATAAAAAAGACAACTCCAATGAGAAGACAAGGGGTTTGAAATAAATCCTCTATTAGTTAGTATTCTACATAAGAAGCAATTTACCGGAGATGAAGACGATCCTGATCCATATGAGCATATTGCATGTTTCAAAGATATATGTGGCACTTTTCTATTGTCGGGATTTACTCCCGACGAGGTAAGGGTTAAACTTTTTAGTCAAACTTTGACAAGTACAACTCTCTCATGGTTTAGATCTCTACCCCCCGAAGCCACTACTACTTGGGATAATCTAGCTTGCGAATTTCTATCAAAATATTATCCATTGTCAAAATCTTTTGGAATCAGGCGTCTTATAATGACTTGGAAGAATCGTGCTCATGCAGGACTAGTAAGAGCCTATATTAGATTTAAAGATTTACTAAGATTATGTCCTCATCATGATTTGCCAGAATGGTATTTACTACATATCTTTTATGGCGGTTTACTTGAACCTAATAAAATTGAACTAGACTCTTTCACTGAAGGAGCCTTTATGAATCTTCCTATACCTAAAGCTTGGGCTTTACTTAATAGAATTCGTGATCATATAGTTTCATTGAATTTTGGTCTAGGAAGTGAAGGAGGCGTAGAAATAGAGCATGATTGTATTCATGATTATAATAAAAAAGGCCATGTTAAAGAACTTTCTAAAGAACTTTATTTAGATGCAGATCTTGTGTTGCAAGTTGTTAAAGTTTTTACGGAACATATTAAAGCCCCAAAGGAGGGTCCATTCAAGTATGATCCACCACCCGAACCAGAAAAGAAAAGAGAAGATGAGGCAACACTGGCCTCCGTAGAACCAATTTATGAAGTGCCTTTCCCTAACACTGCACAAAATCATATTCTTGAATATGAGAAGGTCAAAGCAGTACATGAAAAGAGGGAAGAGGAAAGCATGCCAGAAGTCATGGGACATCTGGAAGAAACCAAAGATGAAAAGGTAACCAAGGAAGCAATTATGGCTATGTACTCAAACTGCAACATAGTTGAACTTGATGTAGAGACTTCCGTATTGGTTGAAGGTAAAACAAAGGTAAAAGATGTGGGTAAGCCTATTCTTCCCTGCATATTTTAAAGAAACCTCTCATTACGGTTTATGTGGGTAAAAGATCTTGGCACCAAAGTTAATGTTATATCTTATGATTTATATCTAGAAATGAAAGAAGAAATATAACCGGCTACAATTGAAAATACTAATATAACAATTATGTTAGCCAATAAGAACCTTAGAATTCCAATGGGAGTAGTTGATAATGCAACTATCACAATCGGCAACAAAAAAATTCCCATCGACTTTGTAGTTGTTGATATGCCAGCTGACGCTCTTTGCCCTATTATATTTGGAAGAAGTTTTTTGGGTGATATAGGTGCCTATGTCAATTTCTAGAAGGAGATTGTGATGCTTAAGCTTGGGGGAACGGAAAATAAATTCCATTTCTCGAAATTTAAAGACAAACCTCCACCAATGCAAGAGGAAGAGAGAACTATTGAGGAAATGGTGGCTCTTTTCTTAGGTAGTCAAGCAGAAGAAATAGATGAAGATCCAAATTATGAAGAAATAATTATGGAGGATAAGTCCCTGGGGGAACAAGAAAATGAATTTGACTCACTACCCGTTTTGGGACCTCCAACTGATGAGGCTTTTGAAGAGCTAGAAAACAGAGGGGATGAGAAATTACCAACCCCAGAATTGAAGACTCTACCAGATAATCTTAAATACAGGTTTTTAGATGATACCAATAAATTCCCTGTTATTATTAGTGCTAAACTTTCAGGAGAAGAAGAAGAACTTATGAGGACACTTAAGGAGCATCATCAAGCCTTTGGGTACTCAATGGATGACTTGAAGGGCATTAGTCCCATGATAGCCGTCCATCGGATATTCATGGAAGAAGGTGCAAAACTAGTTGCGGAATTCAAAAGCAGACTGAAGCCTGAAATGAAAGAAGTGGTAAGAAAAGAAATTGTATGCCTACTAGATGCAGGTATAATTTATCCTGTTAAAGAAAGTGAATGGGTAAGTCTTGTTCATTATGTTTCTAAGAAGGGCGGTTTTATTATTGTCCCTAATGAAAACAATGAATTAATACCTACTAGAATTGTTGTTGGGCATAGGATGTGCATAGACTTCAGGAAATTAAATAAAGAAACTAGGAAAGATCACTACCCGTTACCATTCATAGATCAAACTTTAGAAAGGTTAGCAAACCATACTCATTTTTGTTACTTGGATGGATACTCTGGTTTCTCTCAAATAGCTGTTCATCCGGATGACCAACTTAAAACAACTTTCATAAGTGCTTACGGTTTACATGCTTAACGACGTATGCCCTTTGGTTTATGTAATTCTCCAGCTACTTTTCAAAGATGCATGACTACTATTTTTGCTGATTTTATAGAACTTATAATGGAAGTATTTATGGATGACTTTTCTATCTATAGAACTTTGTTTACTAGTTGTTTAGATAATCTCAAAAGAGTTTTGCAGCGTTGTGAAGGAACTAATCTCATCCTAAACTAGGAGAAGTGCCATTTTATGGTCAAAGAAGGTATAGTCCTTGGACACCAGGTATCAGGTAGGGGAATTGAAGTTGCTAGAGCTAAGGTTGAAGCAATAGGGAGAATGCCACCACCAAGGGATATTAAAGGTAAGAAGTTTTCTTGGTCATGTGGGATTTTATAGAAGGTTCGTTAGAAACTTCCCTAGAATATCTAAACCTTTGACAAACCTCTTGCAAAAGGGAATTATATTTGATTTTGAAGATAAGTGTCTTGAAGCCTTTGACAACTCAAAAATGCTTTATCTCGCGCTCCTATTATTAAAACACCTTTTTGGGATACAACCTTTGATTTAGTATGCGAAGCTAGTGATGATGTTGTAGGAGTAACTCTAGGACAACATATTGGCCATAGATTTAATATTATACATCATTCTAGTAGAACTCTCAATGGTGCTCAAAAGAACTACCCTAAGGAAGAAAAGGAACTATTTGCTATGTTTTTCTCTTGCGATAAATTCCGTTCCTATATAGTTGATGCAAAGGTAAGAGTTCACACAGATCATGATGGCTTAAAAGAACTCCTTGAAAGGAAAGAACTTAAGCCAAGGCTGATCCGTTGGATTCTTTCACTTCAAGAATTTCAGCTGTAGATTATGCAGAGGAAGGAAATAAAAATGCTAGATGCAGTGTCCACGATTGCCCCGTAAGACACTAATCTTATCGAGAGGAACTTTAGTCCCGGTGATATTCGTTTATGGGAATTATTTAATGAACTAAGGTCAATTCATCCAAAAGAGAAGAAGTCTTTGTTATGGGAGGAATTCTCAACCCATAATAAATAATGGTAAGTACAAGGTAAGTGATCTTACCTAAATAAGTGATTTCTTTTCACAGTTCTTACTCTAAAAAATTCTACCTTTGAATTCCTTGCATTTTTCTGGAGTTTTAGAGATGTTTTCCCAACTATACGGGCGGAGCTATACGACCGGAGAGGAAGCTCCCGCCATATAGTTGGTCTTTAAATTCTCTGCATCATCTTCATGAAATTATTTTCGATATCTGAGCCTATACGGTCGCAACTATATGACCGGAGCAAAAATTCCAGCCGTATAGTTGGTCGTTAAACTCTCAGATAGATTTGCTTTTGGGTGTCTGTATCTATACGGTCACAACTATACGACCAGAGAAAAAATTCCGGCCGTATAGTTGGTCGTTAAACTCCCAGACACTTTTGATTTTCGTGTCTGTATCTATATAGTCGCAACTATACGACCAGAGCAAAAATTCTGGCCATATAGTTGGTCGTTAAATTCTCAGACACTTTTCATTCAATCTTTTATTTATTCATCTAAAAAAACATTATTGTCGGTTCCGAGTCGTGATTTAATCGACCTGGACTCGAGATGTTTGGAAATATCTGCCCGGAACCAACTATACGGCTAGACCTATACGGGCCGCGCCCGTATAGTTGGTCGTTACACGGTAGGTTACTTCCAAATCCGTGATTTCTTTTTCTGTTCCGTTTGGATTCTTTTCTTGGACGACAATTTGGTGTTTCTCGCGAGTTTTACTGACCTCTGACCCCCCTTATATACTGCCATTATCTATCTCTATAATCATAATCTCCAGGAACGAATTTAGCAATGCGCTACCCCGTCCCAGGCCGTGGAAAACCCATGGGGATCATTGCTCCATCCAGGGACCTCTCAAGTAGCCCATCCATGGAGGATGATGATGAGGAGGTGGAGACGTTTAGCCCAAGGTACAAGGAGTACATTGAGCCAAGCCACTTCAACAGTGATCCCGATGATGATGTGGTTGGCGTCTACATCTGGCGTGACGTCTATGATCCACCGGGGATCAATTGGGCAGCGATGGAGAAATCTCAACAAGAGAGAGAAGAGCGCAAACCGCATGCAAAAGGGCGCGTGGAGACGGTCAAGTTCATCACTACAGATTAAAGGCCACACAAGCGTAAGGAATTATCTAACATTGGTGCAGGTGCTGGTAAGGGAGATGAGGTGCCACCCGCAAAGCCAACCATTGGTGCTCGCATTAAGGTCAAGCCTCAAGAAGAGTGTAGATATGGTATCCACTTCCCCGATCCATCAATTATGGATGAGGAAGAAGAAGCTGTACCCAGGACCAAGGATTGCATACGGGCATTGGAGATATACCAGAAGCAGGAGATACTCCATCGCATTAAAGTCCGCCACCGTCTCGATGAGATGGAAAAGAAGGAAGATCTCTTTCCATTGGTGACTAAGCTCGTTGATAGGATGGACACTCTGCAGTCCGATTTTCGAAGGTGCTACAGCCGCATAACCACTTTGGAGGAGACCAACAAGAAGCTACGCACCATAGTGTTACATGCCATGGCGCCACGTTAATCTACAACAATCACGGTATCAAATAATCGCAAGGGATTATTTGATCCCTCCTAGCTTGATTCCAAGATTGGGAGATCTTTAAGACCTTGTAATCTATCTTATAAGTTTTATTATTCTTGCATTAGTTCAAACTATAAATAAAGTTTGCATCATTAGAATTCCCTTCAGGAATAGTCGATCCCTTTTATGAAATTCTGAGTTTATTATTATATATGGAGCAATATTGAGTTTGTGTTTGCTTTATTGATATATGAATGGCTTGAGTACACTTTTACTTGCACTTGACGACAACAATAGGAGTCTTCCACACCATTGGTATTAATAGAACATCTAAAGATAATTTAGTAAATATGTTGTAAGTCTACAGTTTGATTTGCAAAAGAAAAATTATCTACACAATTAAGTTGAAGAAGAAACCTTGAACAAAAGAAAATAAAGTGCTATCAAAATAGAGTGGGAACAAGTTGAGGTAGAATCTTCAAGTCATAAGAATGCTTCATATACAGTTGGAATTTGGTAATTGAGATCGTTAAACTTTGAATTCCTACATGAAGTGGAATATATGGCTAGCTCCTTTGCACAACACGTAAACAAAAGTGTGAGCATATGTATATACAAAAGAAAAGGAAAGGAAGAATAAAAAGAGCGAATGTGCAAAGAGCAAATAGGCATATACCACTGTATTGTAGTATGACAAAGAAATACTTTGGAGATTATAAATCCCAAGTGAATACGCTGATCCTAAAACACTTGGGACTACCTCGTTTACTCATTTGGTTGAACCAAATTCTTTTACATTATGTTGTGATTCATCTTTTATGAACTATTGATCACTAAGGTGTGGAAGCCTTCTAATACTATTCCGATGGTTCGAGTAAGGTACTATTCATGAACTTATTCCTATGTATCGTACATGATAAACACAATCTGCAATTGCCACATTTATTTTATTGACTCAGCTTCATGAATATGAGGGTCACGTCCATTAAGCTAGAGCTTGCTCGGGACGAGAAAGAGTCTAAGCTTGGAAAAGTTGATGAGTGCATATTTGCATCATGTTTTATGTTATTATTTTGTATTGTAGATGTAGGATCTTGGTATTTTACGGTGTTTGCGCGCAAATTTTATGTCCGTTTTCACCAGGATTAGGACAGATGATGGATCCAATGGATACAATTATTGAAGCAGTTGTACTGTGGAGAAAAGGAGTCAAAAACAACGTAAATCGCTTATTTGTGAAATATTAATAATACCATAAGTAAACCCGAAGCGAACAGAGGAGACACAGAGCATAATGACCAACTATACGGGCACAGGAAATATTCCTGCTGTATAGCTCCGGCCGTATAGCTGACGCCGCCTCCGCCTCGTCAAATAGTTTCACCCCGTGCAATTGGTTCAAGGCAACGACATACAGAACACCAGAAATCACAGAAACCTCACCTCCGGAAGGCATCTAGAGGGGGAACTCATCCACTGGGGATCCATCTTCGCCCTGCGCAGATCCAGGAGGCTAAGGCATCGATCTTCATCATCCACCGCTGCATCACCACCATCTCCATTCATCCCATCTATCTCTTGTCTAGATCTTGTTGTAATTCCTATACTCGTTGTGAATTTATACAAGTACTATTCATCTATGATTGTTTCCATTACCATTGCCATGATCCTGATTGCCTCCATGTCTAAGGAGATCTTTAGTTCTTGGGGATATGGAGAAACCCTAGTATGAGATTGAAATAAGATAAAGTCTATTATGATATCCATCGCTGGGACCATGTGTTAGATTCTCTACATCTTGATGTTGAGATAAGTCGACCTCTCAATATTGGCCTCTTGTGGGGACTTTATGGAGGGAACTACTTGTTGGTAAACGGAGGCGTGCTAGCGCTTACAGTGACGATAAAGCTGTTAGCAATCCTTACGTATCAACTTGGGAAGCTGAGGAAACTCACGGAACACTATCCATGTGTGAACACCCAAATTTTTAAGTCCAGATGCCTGTTATGCCGTACATCGCAATCCTAGGAATACCATTTTTGCGAGACATAACAGAATTGATAACACAATACATCATCCATTACAAACCATAATAGTCTTACAAATAGTTGATCTCATGATCAAGTCTTAATACATATCAAACCAGCGGAAATAAACATAGTAGAGTCTCCATCTTCATTGTCATGGGAAATGCTGACGATGGGAGATGATCCTAATTATCGTAGACATCCTGTTGTCTGTCCTCCGGATAGTCCTCTTCATAGTCTGGCCATGGGAATAGCCAGGGACAAAGCCATGAGTACTTTTAAACTACTCGCAAACAATCAATAATGTAAGTAAGACAGTTCTCGTAGGAATCCTAAGCTCTAGGCTTGTTTGCAATAAGCTAGTTTTATTTCAGAAGTACTTAGTAGTAAAGGCATATTTTAGTTATCTAGATTACTCAAGTGGGAACCTAGTTTTCATTTCCACAACCCTATGTGGTCAAGTCAAAGTCATATTTCAAGTCACAAGTCATTTTGAAAACATCTGACAATGGAACAGTATGGCCACGCAACTGTCCATGACCGCGGACGCGGCTATTCGAATAGTTTGACACTCTGCATAGGTGGTACACTTTCACCAGAAAATTCGATACGTCCGTCAGGGATAGCCCTGAATCATCATACTTGGTATTACACACCCTAGTATAGGAACCTCCCCTATGAGCTTGGCCTCCTAGCCATGAACATCTACCATCCCAGGAACTGCATAGGTGGACATTCATATTCACGAGGCAGCCTCAGCTTAACCTCTTTCCGTGAGGGAACCCATACTAAGACAGATAAACTTCCGGTTAAGCCCTACCCAACTCAGGTATTGTGGTTGTACGGTAAAGTTGGAATGGTATCGCATCCGAACCCAACCATCAGTTTTTATCAAAGTTAAGGCACATGCCTCATTCGGTATCATCTTCAAATCATTGTGTTTCATAACACGTGTCAAAACATTTCAATAGAATGACTCATCATCCCAAGGTTTTCATAATCATTTTCTCCATATGTTCCCATCTAAAGTGATCAATATTAGTTTAGCACTAGCAACTATCAGTGAAGGTGTCACTATTGAGGGGTGCTAATCAAGTGTAACTACCCAAACCTAGTTCTATGCTCTTGATGGCATCTTTCCTATTTTTCCACTAATCACCAATAATTAACTATTTAGGAAACTTCGGTAAAGGGAAGAATAGATAAAGCTTGCAAGTAAACTTGGGATTAGTGTAATCAAGGTTGCATCACAATAGCAAGCATAGTGTATCTTGCATAGTTTAACTTGCATAGTGGAGCTTGCATAGTTTAGCTTACATAGTGGGGCTTGCATAGTGGGGTTTGCCTTGGTTGGTATAGTTGTCGAAGTGCACCTCTTCTTCTTCGTAGAATTCTTCCTCCTCGTAGCCCAGGTTGGTACTAGCGTCTATAAATAAATACGAGGTACACAATCAACAGACAATACTTAACTACTTCTATTTAGCACACAAAGGTTCACACTAGATGATCTAGCATCATCCCAATCACTACATGAAATATTGACATGGCCTTATTTATCTTATTTTAGAAATGCAATTTCTACTCATTGAAAAATAATTAAGATTTAATATTCTCCAATTATAAAATATGGGATCATGTTGACACATGTCATTGATGGCCCAAAATATATCGAGCTCGTTGGGGAACCCCAAGAGGAAGGTATGATGAGCACAACAACAAGTTTTCCCTCAGTTATGAAACCAAGGTTATCAATCCAGTAGGAGCAAGGAAACACCTCCAAGTTGTTGCTAGCTGAACTTTGGCAGGGCACACTACTGGTGACAGCAGCAACGTGGAAACCTGCACAACACAACCACAAAACTCTGCCCCCAACTTAAAGTGAGATTGTCAATCTCACCGGTTTTGCTGAAAAAAAGGATTAAACATATTGTGTGGAAGAAAGTAATAGTTTACAGAAACTAAACAGAAAGCAGTAAACTGTTGATTGAAGATTGATGATAAAAGAAAGGTCTGGGGTCCATAGTTCACTAGTGGTGGCTCTCCTTAAGATAAATGACATGTTGGGTGAACAAATTACAGCGGGGAAATTGACAAACATCGAGAAAGCAATCATGCAAATAATAATCATCTTGACTCCTTTGAGACTTTGTAACATCCCAAAACTTTAATCCAAGCTTATCAAGATCCAAATCATCAAAATTAGGGTTAACAAAAACTTTTTCAAATTTAAAAATGAAATCATTCATGTGTATGTGCATTTAATTTGGGAATTGATTTGAATTGCCATGGTTCTGTGATCCTTTGGTTTTAAAATGTTTGTTTGATAAATTAAACATCATTTAAACCTTTCCCAAGCAAATCCCAAAGAAAATCAAATAAAAAACAATTAAAAATGAGGAATGGTCATTTTGGCCATTTTAATCCACTACACTACTTTGAGTGTTCCTAGCACTCATTTCTCAACAGAAATAATTCTAGATCTTTACACCCCTTGCTAGTACACATAATGAGGTACCAAGGCCCACTTTTTGATCTGCTAAAAACATTCAAATACTTATTTTAAGTGGCATGTGAAAATAGAATTCAATGCATATGCCTAGATCACCCCTTTTTCAAAAACCATCCAATTGAACTCCATTTTCAAAACCCTTGCAACCAGAGACTACCTAGTACTAGTGGAGATCACTCAAAAATTTTGAAACCAAAATTCAAACTTTTGCTTCTTGCGGCCATTTCATCAAACAGGTGGCAGACACAAATCTTGCAAAATCCTAAAACACTATAGTGAGCAGTAGCTTGGCCACCATTTGGGCCTAACCTGGTCCCCTTGTCCCCCCAGCTAAAACCCCGGCCCTAACTCTCTCTCCCTCTCCCCTGTCTGCTCCAGTAGCAAGCCGCCCGACGCCATGCGCCAGGTCGACCACGGACAGCTCGCCCCAGCCCGTCCCGCGCTCTCCTTCGCTCGCTGGCAGACATGCGCCATCACACCGCTTCGCCTCGACCAGCCCCCGACCAAAATCGAGCGGAGGACAAGCCTCATTTGCTCGCGCCCATGCCTCTGTCCGCCATGCCGATCACCCCGGAGCGCCGCGCCTGCCAGAGCAGCACCGACCTTGCCTAGCCCTAGCCTTGCGTGGCAGCACCCGCAGCAGGCCCAGCAACCGCCCAGACATCATCGTTTGCCGCCTCGTGACCAGCAACCCGGAGGAATCGCGTCGAACACCGCCGTCCGCGCGCAGTTCACCGCACGCTCACGACCAGTAGAGACCTCGCCTTGCCGCGCCTTTAAGCCCCACGGGACCACCAGGGGACAGAGCATCCATCACCACCCTCGCCCATGCCGAGAGAGCCCCGCATCGTCGTCACCGATGACCTCACCGGCGCTCGCTATGCCCCCTCGTTGACCCTATATAAAGCGGCCACACCAGCCTCAATTCTCCACACTCACTCACTCCCCACCTCTCTCTGAACCTTACCCACCTCTAGCCGAAGTGGCTCGAGCTCTGTCTCGCCGGAATTGGAGCCGAAGCCGTCGCAGCAGGAGGAGAAGGGCGTCTGCGATTTAGGGCACCCCAAGCTCCACCGCAACCGTGCCTCGCCTCGCTGTTGTCTACCAGCCTGTTTGCCCGCCTCACCGACCTTGCTAGAGCCCTGGTATGCCCCCAATCGACCCCCACCGCCGCATATAGGTCAGGTTCTCGCCGGAGTTATCCGTCGTCGACGATGACTCACCACCATTGGATCGTCTTTAGATCGTGTGGCCCAGGATGCTAGATACCGTTTCGGTGATGTTGTGCCGCTGACTGGTGGAGCCCGCATGTTAGGCAGCCCCTTGCGCGCACTGTGCGTAGATGGGCCGGCCTAGTTAGTTCCCACGCGAGTTAAAGTTTCAAATTTAGTTTTTTCTATTTAGAGTTAATCTAGTTTCTGTCCACTAGTTTAAAAATCAATTCTGGGAGTTTGACAAATCCAAATTGCATGAAACCAATTTTTCCTAAAAGCTATTGAAAAGATCTATCCAAGCCCGTTGGATTTAATTAAATTAGAGTTATAGATCTCTCCTAGTGAAAATAACAAAACAGAAGCATTTGCACCTTGCAACATTTTTATAAAATCAACTAAGATAGGTTTTGAGTTGATTCCAACTCTCAAAATTAAATTTCATCATATCTACCTAAATATGTAATAATATTAAGGTTTACATGCAGTGACTTTGGACTATTACCAAAATAATGCATATAGGCATTTCTAGTTACTTTAAATCATTAAATAATGAACTTAAATCAAAGTAATTATGATCCAACCCTTAAATCCCATTCCCACATGTTAGAATATGTGGTGATGACATGTGTCTACATGATCCCATATTTTAAGTGGTGAATATTAAATCTTAGCTAATTTTTCAATGAGTAGAAATTACTTTTCTAAATTAAAAAGACTGAAACTATTGAATTACCCTTGTGATGCTTGTGATGATAATAGATCATCAATTGTGTGCCTTAGAATACTAATTAGAGTAGTTAAGTATGGTTTGGTGATTGTTTACTCCGTATGTATTTATAGAAGATAGTACCGACTAAGCTTACGAGGAGGAGGAGTGCTACCAAGAAGAACAAGAAGAAAACTTCAACCATTGCACCAACCAAGGCAAGCTAGCACTATCCAAGTTAACCCTTGAAAGTTGTACTTGCAAGCCACCATTAGCAATGCAAGCTAACACTTGCAAGTATCATGCTTAGCAGGCTAGGATTAAACTAGATGGTTTAGCAAAGATGCTTTAGGCATGCTTTGATTATACCATTTTGACTATTAGTTACCTCAAGTCTTATTTACAAGATTTACTCCCTTTACTTTACCCAAAGTTCTTTACTTGTTTTGAAGGTAGCATAAAGAGTATAAAACTTGACCTATATAGAAACCTTTAGATGTCATTCTATGGCATGAGATTGAACCCATCATTTCCACCTTAGTGAACACTCTTAACTTAGTAGTTTAGAGTAGATAAAAACTTGAGTCACTATAGATGGGAACAATTGGTGAAAATGAATTGTGAAAACCTTGGGATGATGAGTCATTATATTGAGATGATTTGACATGTGTTGAGAAACACAAATGGTTTATGATGATGAAAATGTTGAGGCATGAGCCTTAACCCTTTTATAAAACTGATGGTTCGATTCGGATGCGATACCATTCCAAATTTACCGTACAACCACATTACCTGAATTGGGTAAGGCTTAGCTGGAAATTTATATGCATTAGTATTAGTTCCCTCGCGGGAGAGGTTTGAGCTGAGGCTACCTCTCAATGTTGTCCACCTATGCAGTGCCCAAGATGACAGATCGTCATGGTTGGGAGGCCATGCTCATAGGAGAGGTGCTTATACTAGGGTGTGTAAAGGGAAGGTTATGTTTGATTATCTGCATACTAAGTATGATGATTCAGGGTTATCCCTGACATATGTATCGAATCTTGTGGTGAAAGTGTACCACCTCTGCAGAGTGTCAAACTATTCGAATAGCCGCGTCCGCGGTTATGGACAGTTGGAATGGCCATACTATTTCGTTGTCAGATGTTTTCCAAACAACTTATGAAATGAATGATGAATCTTGACTTGACCACAACAGGGTTGTGTTTATGACAATAGCTTCCCAACTTAAGTGATTCTAGAACTTTACTTTATCTTTCTTTGCTTCTGAACTCAGCTTAGGTTTCAAACTTAACTTTATAGTTAAACATAGAGTTAGTACTTTGACTTAGAACTATATTACTTGTTAGTGGTAGTTTGCGAGTACTTAAAGAGTACTCATGGCTTTTGTCCCTGGCTATTCTCATGGCCAGACTATGAAGGAGACTATCAAGATGATGGCCAGCAAGACGGCTATGATAACTAGGACTATCTGCCTTCGTCAGCATTGCCTGTGCCCCTGAAGATGGACCCCACCGCTACGCTTTATATTTATTCCGCTGCTTGTTGTATTAAGACTGGATCATGAGATCCTTATTTGTGTAAGACCTTATGTATGGTTTGTAATGGATGATGTACTATGATATCCAATCCGTTATGTCTCGCAAAAATGGTAATCCTGGGATTGCGAGGTATGGCATAACGGGCATCTGGGATTAAAAAAACCGGGTGTTGACAAGTTGGTATCAGAGCCATCATGACCATAGGAGACCCTAGTTAGAATGGACGTCCAAACAAAAACTTAGTTTCAAAACCAAAGGGAGTATTTATGAAAAACTACTTCCTCTCTTATCCTTGTGAACTCATTCTTTCTCAAAAATTCATGTTCCTCAAAATTCTTACATTACTACCTAAAATTTGACACACTTGATCACTTCACTAACTTCCTCATCCTTAATTCTTGTAGATGGAGACTCAGTTCAGCAAGTTTTACCAGTTGGGAAACGGAGGTCAGCTGATTTTCGAGAGGGATCTGGATTCACTGTCAGAGTTACTGGGACGCCCACATCCGGAGTTTCTTGGAGCTCAACTTCCAGGATCCCCAGGAGGAGACCTACAGTGGCTAGTCACCGCGGATCTTAGAGGAAGCATCGAAGCACCAACTTCTGGGAGAATTCAGTTCTCCATGAGAGAGAACAACTGGCTAGATGGATTAGATAGGGCAATGCATGAAGCTCTCGCACGTCTATGTGCCCTCAGCGTCAACAAAATCCAAGGAACCCATTTTGCCCACTATGCAAGACGTGACTTCATGGGAATGCCGATGGAGATGCCAAGTCACCCAGAGTTGAGGCGTCAAGTGGAGAATCTTGACTTCTTGCTGCACGACAGACAGCAGGAACTGGACAATGCTAGGGAGTTAGCCAACCAGAACCGTGCCATTACCGACCAGAAGGCCCAGACTTCCGCATTGCTCGTCCAAGATCGCCAGTCTCTTTGCTGCCAGCGTACCAAGAAGGATCGCACCATCGCCCGTCTTCGGAAGAAGGTGGCCGACCTCGAGAAGACCATCAAGGAGCAGGAAGCTCAGCTTGCCGCCAAGGAAGAATAAGATGAGGGTGAAGACATCCAGGGAGACATGGATTCTTACCTCAGCAACGATGATAACTTTCTGGAGGAGGATGCCGTGGACTTCTACACTGACGATGAGGACTCCGACTTCATTGACGATGAGTAGATGCACTAGAGCACTGTCGTAGCATGAGATGTATTGGTCCCACTATATCGTAGCTTGCATAATGGTTCTTCAAACCATCTGTTTTCCTTTGTTTGTTGTGGTGTGTGTTGTATCGTGTGTTTGTTTGCATGAATGAAAATGAAGTTAGTTGAAAATCCTGAGTCTAACTCAAAGTTTTAGAGTTGAAACCAAAACCATGAACCTTAGAACTTTCCCTCTTACCCCTATATCTATCTCAAACTTCAGATGACTCGTGGAAACCAATGAGGGAGCAGCTCGTCGCAAGACCCAATGCTGCAGATCTTGCAGAATCTCATAGCAGACCGTGAAGCAAGCAAGGCAGAGCACCAAGCCAACTTAGCAACATTGCAGCAGATCGCCCAGATGGCTCTCGACAACCAAGGGCATGGAAATCAGGATCACCAGGGATCCAAACTCAAAAAAATTTAGAACACCAATCCCCCAATCTTCAGCCAATCTAAAAACCCGTTAGATGCTGATGACTGGTTGCAGACGATGGAAAACAACTTAGAAGTTGCAAGAGTTGATGAAAATGAGAAAGTTCTCTTCGCCACCCACTATTTGGCAGGAGATGCAAGAGCTTGGTGGAATAGTATCTACAATATGAACCATGGTCAAGTGATGACATGGGAAGCATTCAAACTCAAGTTCAGCCGCACACACGTGCCGCAAGGTCTAGTCAGCAGGATGAGAGATGAATTCCGTGAATTGAAGCAAGGAAGAATGAGTGTGGTGGAGTACCATGACAGATTTCTGTCACTTGCCAGATATGCACCTGATGAAATCAACACGGAGGCCAAGAAGAAGGAGAGATTCCTGAATGGACTACATGATGAGATGCAGACTGTCCTCGTTAACATCCTTTTCTAGGATCTCGAAAGCTAGTCGACTCTGCCATTCAGATGGAAGGGAAGATTAATCAGGCAAACGACAACCGCAAACATCGTATGATGCAGCAATCAGGATCCAGTAGTCACCAGAAGTACCGTCCCAACCCCTCATCAGGATATGCACCAAGGAACAACCAACACCCAATGTCTCGCCCAAGCTACCCCAACCATAGCGGAGGCAATGTGAAGTCCGGAGGAAACCATCACAACTCCGGCAATGCCAACAATTTCAACCGTGCACCTCCCAAGAGCAACAACAACAACAACACTGCACCCAGAACTGGCAGCAATGTTGTGCCTGTCGCAGTCAAGGACAAGTCCCAGATCACCTATTTTGAGTGTGGAGTGAAGGGTCACTACTCCAATGAGTTTCCCAAGAAGACTGCCGCCAATGCCAATGTGAATGCCCCAGCTCAGCAGCAGCGTCGTGTTCAACCAGGAAGAAGATTTGCCCTAGGGAACCCTCACAACCGCAACAGTCGTCTCTTCCACATGAACGCAGAAGAAGCCCAAGAAGCGCCAGATGTAGTGCTGGGTATGTTTTCTGTCAACTCAGTTTTAGCAAGAGTATTGTTTGATTCGGGAGCATCGCATTCATTTGTCACCGAAGAATTTGCATGCACTAGTAAGATTCACCCAACCAACCTGAAGCATGTCATGATAGTTCAAATCCCCGGTTCAACAACCAAAGCTAGAAAAATTTGCAAAGCTGTGCCTATTAGAATACATGGGATAGAGTTTTATGCCAACCTAATTGTACTTGGAACCAAAGGATTGGAAGTAGTACTAGGTATGGACTGGATGTCAAGGCATAAAGGACTGATAGACTGTTCTAAGAAAGCCATCACCATGACCAGTAGTTCTGGAATAACAGTAGAGCATATATCTGAAACCTTACCCCGTCAATTCAAGTGCAACAAGAGTGTAGCCCTGCCCACCATTGACCAAGTCAGAGTAGTCTATGAATACCTCGACGTATTCCTAGATGAATTGCCGGGTATGCCCCCGGATAGGGATATTGAGTTCATTATCGAACTAATCCCCGGAATCAGACCCATAACCCAGAGACCCTATAGCATGAACCCCTCAGAGTTAGTGGAGTTGAAGAAGCAGTTAGATGCCATGTTACCAACAGGCTTGATTCAACCAAGCGCATCACCATGGAGATCACCAGTGTTATTTGTCGACAAGAAAGATCGAGGCAATCGTCTATGCACAGATTACAGAAAGTTGAATGACGTGGCCATCAAGAACAAGTACCCCTTGCCAAAGATAGAGGATCTATTTGATCAGTTGACTGGAGCCCAGGTATTCTCAAAGATTGATCTTAGGACTGGTTATCACCAACTTAAGATTCGTGCAACGGATATTCCGAAGATCGCCTTTACTACTCGCTATGGTTTATACGAGTATACAGTTATGTCTTTTGGATTAACCAGTGCCCCTGCTTATTTCATGAATAAGATCTTTATGAATTTCCTAGATAAGTTTGTAGTTGTGTTTATCGACAACATCCTTATCTACTCCAAGTCAGAAGAAGAGCATGAGCAACATCCGAGAATCATCCTAGAAACCCTGAGAGAGCATCAGCTATATGCCAAGTTCAGCAAGTGTGAGTTTTGGCTGAAAGAAGTAGGATTCCTAGGAGATATTGTGTCTGCGGAGGAGTCTCTATTGATCTCGCCAAGATCAAAGATGTCGAAGAATGGGAAGCCCCAACCACTCCAACCCAAGTCCGTGCATTTCTCGGATTAGCGGGATACTACCGCAAGTTCGTAGAAGGATTCTCAAGCATCGCTATACCCATGACCCAATTGTTGAAGAAGGACAAGAAGTTTGAATGGACAGACAAGTGTGAGGCCAGTTTCCAGGAGCTGAAGAAGAGATTGATATCAGCCCCAATATTGATTATGCTAGACATCAAGAAGCCGTTTGATGTGTATTGTGACGCATCCAAGATTGGTCTAGGATGTGTATTGATGCAAGAAGGAAAAGTCATCGCGTATCTGCCTCGACAACTAAAGCAGCATGAGCAGAACTATCCGACCCATGATCTTGAGCTAGCAGCCGTAGTGCTGGCATTAAAGACATGGCGTCATTATTTGATGGGTAACCGCTGTGAGATTTACTCAGATCACAAGAGTTTAAAGTATATCTTCACTCAGAAGGAGCTGAATATGAGGCAACGGAGATGGATAGAGTTAATCAAGGATTATGACCTTGGCATTCACTATCACCCCGGCAAAGCCAATGTGGTAGCGGATGCTCTTAGCAGATTGCCGTGTAGGCTAAATACCATGATCAAGGATAAACAACCAAGTTTGTATGAAGAGTTGGAGCAGTTCATGACTGAATTAGTTAGCAAAGGATTCCTAGATAGCATTGAACTTCAACCCACTTTGATTAGCCAAATCAAGGAAGCCCGAAAGGGGAATGAAAGTATCGACAGAATCAAACATCGTATTGGTACAGGAAAAGTACCTGGATTCACCGAAGACAAAGAAGGAGTTATGTGGTACAAAGGACGTATCTGTGTGCCAGCAGATTCGGAGCTGAAGCAAGTTATCATGAAGGAAGCTCATGATACTCTTTATTCTATCCACCCTGGAATAATGAAGATGTATCAGGATTTGAAAGAGCAATTTTGGTGGCACAAGATGAAGAGAGAAATCGGAAGCTACATCGCCAAATGTGACATCTGTCAAAGAGTCAAAGCAGAGCATCAGAGACCTGCAGGACTGTTGTAACCATTGCAGATTCTGGAATAGAAATGGGATTCCGTCAGAATGGACTTTATCACCGATTCTCCTACTTCTAGTAGGGGAAATGACTCAATCTGGGTCATAGTTAATAGACTGTCCAACGTAGCCCACTTTATACCGGTCAAGACTACCCCAGAGTGCGAAGCTAGCACAGCTGTACATTGCTAGGATTGTTAGTCTGCATGGAACCCCCAAGATCATCGTATCAGATCGAGGAACCCAGTTTACCTCGAGATTTTGGCAGAAAGTCCAAGAAGGATTGGGAACCAAATTGAACTTCAGTACCGCTTATCACCCGCAAACTGATGGATAAACTGAGAGAGTCAACCAGATCCTTGAGGATATGCTTAGAGCTTGTGTGTTGGAATACGGACCAAAATGGGAAGACTGCCTGCCTTTCGCAGAATTCTCATATAACAACAGTTATCAAGCTAGTTTGCAAATGGCACCATTTGAGTTCCTATACGGAAGGAAGTGCCGTACCCCTTTGAATTGGTCGCAAGTAGGAGAGAGTCAGATCTTTGGACCTGACATTCTCCGAGAAGCCGAAGAGAAAGTTCACAAAGTCCACGAGCACCTCAAGACCGCCCAATGCAGACAGAAGAGTTATGCTTACAAGAGAAGGAGAGACCTGACTTTCAATATCGGCGAGTTTGTGTATGTCAAGGTTTCACCATTGAAGGGAACTCAACGCTTTAGTCTGAAAGGAAAGTTAGCCCCCCAGATATATCAGACCCTTCAAGATTCTGAACCATCGAGGAGAAGTATCGTATCAACTGGAACTGCCTGAAGAGATGTCAGCCATCCACAATGTGTTCCATATCTCATTACTTCACAAATGCTTGGAAGTGCCCGAGAAGACTGAAGTTTTCAAGAACATCGATCACAGAGCTGTAGAGATCAACAATGACCTGACTTATCAGGAAGTGCCCATCCGTATCTTAGAAGAAGCTTACAGAACCACCAGGACCAGGAGCATCAAGTTCCTCAAGATTCAGTGGAGCAACCATACCGAGGAGGAAGCCACTTGGGAGCGTGAAGATTACATTAGGACAGAGTTCCCAGATCTCTTTAGTTCCTAGTTTTCTTTGTAAATCTCGGGACGAGATTTTTGTTAAGGGGGAAGGTTTGTAACATCCCAAAACTTTAATCCAAGCTTATCAAGATCCAAATCATCAAAATTAGGGTTAACAAAACCTTTTTCAAATTAAAAAATGAAAGCATTCATGTGTATGTGCATTTAATTTAGGAATTGATTTGAATTGCCATGGTTCTGTGATCCTTTGGTTGTAAAATGTTTGTTTGATAAATTAAACATCATCTAAACCTTTCCCAAGCAAATCCCAAAGAAAATCAAATAAAAACAATTAAAATGAGGAATGGTCATTTTGGCCATTTTAATCCACTACACTACTTTGAGTGTTCCTAGCACTCATTTCTCAACAGAAATAATTCTAGATCTTTACACCCCTTTCTAGTACACATAATGAGGTACCAAGGCCCACTTTTTGATCTGCTAAAAACATTCAAATACTTATTTTAAGTGGCATGTGAAAATGGAATTCAATGCATATGCCTAGATCACCCCTATTTCAAAAACCATCCAATTGAACTCCATTTTCAAAACCCTTGCAACCAGAGACTACCTAGTACTAGTGGAGATCACTCAAAATTTTTGAAACCAAAATTCAAACTTTTTCTTCTTGCGGCCATTTCATCCAACAGGTGGCAGAAACAAATCTTGCAAAATCCTAAAACACTATAGTGAGCAGTAGCTTGGCCACCATTTGGGCCTAACCTGGTCCCCTTGTCCCCCCAGCTAAAACCCCGGCCCTAACTCTCTCTCCCTCTACCCTGTCTGCTCCAGTAGCAAGCCGCCCGACGCCATGCGCCAGGTCGACCACGGACAGCTCGCCCCAGCCCATCCCGCGCTCTCCTTCGCTCGCTGGCAGACAGGCGCCACCACACCGCTTCGCCTCGACCAGCCCCCGACCAAAATCGAGCGGAGGACAAGCCTCATTTGATCGCGCCCATGCCTCTGTCCACCATTCCGATCACCCCGGAGCGCCGCGCCCGCCAGAGAAGCCCTGACCTTGCCTAGCCCTAGCCTTGCGTGGCAGCACCCGCAGCAGGCCTAGCAACCGCCCAGACATCGTCTTTCGCCGCCTCGTGAGCAGCAGCCCGGAGGAATCGCGTCGAACACCACCATCCACGCGCAGTTCACCGCACGCTCCCGACTAGTAGAGACCTCGCCTTACTGCGCCTTTAAGCCCTAGAGGACCGCCGGGGGATAGAGCATCCATCGCCGCCCTCGCCCATGCCGAGAGAGCCCCGCATCGTCGTCACCGATGACCTCACCGGCGCTCGCTCTGCCCCTCGTTGACCCTATATAAAGCGGCCACCCTAGCCTCAATTCTCCACACTCACTCACTCCCTACCTCTCTCTGAACCTTACCCACCTCTAGGCGAAGCCGCTCGAGCTCTGTCTCGCCAGAATTGGAGCCGAAGCCGCCGCAGCAGGAGGAGAAGGGCGTCTGCGATTTAGGGCACCCCAAGCTCCGCCACAACCGCGCCTCGCCTCGCTGTCGTCTACCAGCTCATTTGCCCGCCTCATTGACCATGCTGGAGCCCCGGTATGCCCCCAATCGACCCCCACCGCCACGTCTAGGTCAGGTTCTCGCCGGAGTGATCCATCCTCGACGATGACTCACCACCGTTGGATCGTCTTTTGATCGTGTGGCCCAGGATGCTAGATACCATTTTGGTGATGTTGTGCTGCTGACTGGTGGAGCCCGCATGTCAGGCAACCCGTTGCGCGCACTGTGCGTAGATGGGCCGGCCCAGTTAGTTCCCGCGCGAGTTAAAGTTTCAAATTTAGTTTTTTCTATTTAGAGTTAATCTAGTTTCTGTCCACTAGTTTAAAAATCAATTCTAGGAGTTTGACAAATCCAAATTGCATGAAACCAATTTTGCCTGAAAGGTATTAAAAAGATCTATCGAAGCCTATTGGATTTAATTCAATTAGATTTATAGATCTCTCCTAGTGAAAATAACAAAACAGAAGCATTTGCACCTTGCAACATTTTTATAAAATCAACTAAGATAGGTTTGAGTTGATTCCAACTCTCAAAAATCACATTTCATCATATCTATCTAAATATGTAATAATATTAAGGTTTACATGCAGTGACTTTGGACTAGTACCAAAATAATGCCATATAGGCATTTCTAGTCACTTTAAATCATTAAATAATGAACTTAAATCAAAGTAATTATGATCCAACCATTAAATCCCATTCCCACATGTTAGAATATGTGGTGATGACATGTGTCCACATGATCCCATATTTTAAGTGGTGAATATTAAATCTTAGCTAATTTTTCAATGAGTAGAAATTACTTTTCTAAATTAAAAAGAGTGAAACTATTGAATTACCCCTGCGATGCTTGTGATGATAATAGATCATCAATTGTGTGCCTTAGAATACTAATTATACTAGTTAAGTATGGTTTGGTGATTGTTTACTCCGTATGTATTTATAGAAGATAGTACCGACCAAGCTTACGAGGAGGAGGAGTGCTACCAAGAAGAAGAAGAAAACTTCAACCATTCCACCAACCAAGGCAAGCTAGCACTATCCAAGTTAACCCTTGCAAGTTGAACTTGCAAGCCACCATTAGCAATGCAAGCTAACACTTGCAAGTGTCATGCTTAGCAGGCTAGGATTAAACTAGATGGTTTAGCAAAGATGCTTTAGGCATGCTTTGATTATACCATTTTGACTATTAGTTACCTCAAGTCTTATTTACAAGCTTTACTCCCTTTACTTTACCCAAAGTTCTTTACTTGTTTTGAAGGTAGCATAAAGAGTATAAAACTTGACCTATATAGAAACCTTTAGATGTCATTCTATGGCATGAGATTGAACCCATCATTTCCACCTTAGTGAACACTCTTAACTTAGTAGTTTAGCGTAGATAAAAACTTGAGTCACTATTTTGGTGAAAATGAATTGTGAAATCCTTGGGATGATGAGTCATTCTATTGAGATGATTTGACATGTGTTGAGAAACACAAATGGTTTATGATGATGAAAATGTTGAGGCATGAGCCTTAACCCTTTTATAAAACTGATGGTTGGATTCGGATGCGATACCATTCCAAATTTACCGTACAACCACATTACCTGAATTGGGTAAGGCTTAGCTGGAAATTTATATGCATTAGTATTAGTTCCCTCGCGGGAGAGGTTTGAGCTGAGGCTACCTCTCAATGTTGTCCACCTATGCAGTGCCCAAGATGAAAGATGGTCATGGTTGGGAGGCCATGCTAATAGGAGAGGTGCTTATACTAGGGTGTGTAAAGGGAAGGTTATGTTTGATTATCTGCATACTAAGTAATATGATTCAGGGTTATCCCTGACATATGTATCAAATCTTGTGGTGAAACTGTACCACCTCTGCAGAGTGTCAAACTATTCGAATAGCTACGTCCGCGGTTATGGACAGTTGGAATGGCCATACTATTTCGTTGTCAGATGTTTTCCAAACAACTTATGAAATGAATGATGAATCTTGACTTGACCACAACAGGGTTGTGTTTATGACAATAGCTTCCCAACTTAAGTGATTCTAGAACTTTACTTTATCTTTCTTTGCTTCTGAACTCATCTTAGGTTTCAAACTTAACATTATAGTTAAACATAGAGTTAGTACTTTGACTTAGAACTATATTACTTGTTAGTGGTAGTTTGCGAGTACTTAAAGAGTACTCATGGCTTTTGTCCCTGGCTATTCTCATGGCCAGACTATGAAGGAGACTGTTAAGATGATGGCTAGCAGGACGGCTATGATAACTAGGACTATCTTCCTTCGTCAGCATTGCCTGTGCCCCTGAAGATGGACCCCACCGCTACGCTTTATATTTATTCTGCTGCTTGTTGTATTAAGACTGGATCATGAGATCCTTATTTGTGTAAGACCTTATGTATGGTTTGTAATGGATGATGTACTATGATACCCAATCCGTTATGTCTCGCAAAAATGGTAATCCTGGGATTGCGAGGTATGGCATAACGGGCATCTGGGATTAAAATAACCGGGTGTTGACAGACTTGATTGGGCATTACAACATTATACATAGACCATAATCCAACTGCATCTATGACTAATAATCCACCTTCAGGTTATCATCCGAACCCCCTCCAGTATTAAGTTGCAAGCAACAGATAATTGCATTACGCATTGTGTGTAAAGTAAATAATACGATTGTTCTATGAACAAAGGATTGTTGTTTTCTCCCTAGTAGCAACAACACATCTAGTACCTTAGAGATTTCTATCACTTCCCCAGATTACTAGAGGCATGAACCCACTATGGAGCATAAATACTAACTCTTGGAGTTGCTAGAATCTACTTGGCCAAGATAGCTACTAACAACAGAAAGCATGCAAGATCACAAATAACAAAGACATGATAGAATCAATAATAAATCTGAAATAGCATCTCAATATCCATCGGATCCCTGCAAACACAACATGTAGGAATTAGAAATAGATGATCTTGATCATGAATGGAGCTCACAAGATCTAAACATGATAACACAAAGGAGGAGAACCAGCCATCTAGCTACTACATGGACCCGTAGTCCAAGGATAAACTACTCACGCATCACACTTGAGGCTTGCATGGTGATGAAGAAGGCCTCCACGATGAATTCTCCCCTCCGACAGGGTGCTAGGAAGAGCTTCAAATCCCTTCCGCTCTAGGGATGGAGATGGCAGCGGCTATAGACTCTTTCTTGGAATTTTGATCAGGTTCTTAGGGTTTTTGTATCGGAGGCATCTTATAGGCGAAAGGGAAGGCCGAGGGGGTGCCGGAGGCGGCCAGACCACCCCCTAGCGTGTGCCAGGCTAGGCCACGTGGCTAGGTGGTGTGGCGGCCCCCTGGCCCCTCTCCGTCTCGTATTCTGGCTCTGTGTGTACCTCGGTGAAAAACTGACTTTGGCTTTTGTCCCATCCAATTCCGTGAATATTCATTTTCTGACTTTCCTGCAACCAAAAACAGCAGATAACAGGCAGCTGGCACTTTGGCTCTTGTTAATAGGTTAGTCCAAGAAAGTGTATAAAAAACTACTCCAAAGTGTGGGCAAAACATAAGAAAGTAGATAAAACCAAGCATGGAACATCAAAAATTATGGATACGTTAGCAACGTATCAACATCCCCAAGCTTAACTCCTGCTCGTCCTCGAGTAGGTAAGTGATAAAAAAGAAAGAATAATTTTTGAGGTGACATGCACCATCATAAACTTGACCAAAGTATTTGTAAAACATTGATAGCTGGGACCATAGTACTTCAATCATAACATGAAAGACAAAGTTCTAACAATAAGACAAAGCAACTATTGTTGCAACATGAAAAGGCACAAACAAAAGATTCATGAATAACATAGAGTAGCAAACATAAACGCATAGTGGCATTCAGCTTGTCCCTCATAGAGTAGCAAACATAAACGCATAGGACACCTTCAAAGTTCATAAGAGTGACTAGATACAAATAGTTTAAAACAAAAAAATATCAAGGTTATGCATCAATCAACAAGTCTTGGGACAATGCACATAGAACTAAGAATGACCACTATGCTCTCAAAATAGGTGCATAAATATAGAAGGTGGAGACTCAACATAAAAGTAAAAGAAAGGCCTTCATAGAAGGAAGTAGAGATTAAAGTTTCATAAAGATCTTCCAAAAATTATGGTACTGAATAGCTTTCAGCTCTCATTGCCCCTATCATAAGCATCTTGAAGTGATTAAGGTTAAAGTGAACAAACTATGGTGTATATGCTTGACGAAGTATAAGTTGGAAATCTCATGTCCCTTGAATACGAGGGCCGCTCCTCATGCTACTCAAGTTTAGTTACCGGTAAGTTCTTGTCATAGTAAGTACATGTGTATCATAGAGAACCGCCAACGGGTACCCCTTGCCCGATGATACGGAAGAATCCCCATATCAAAATGACAAGGCAAGCAGACAACAAGCATCTCAGCAATCTTCTTATTTACCATGGGAAAATGGTGTTTTTTCTCTCTTTCCTCTTTTCTCATATATCTTTTTTTTTCTTTTTCTCTTTTTTTCTCAATATCTGACTCTTTTTTTATAAGAAGAATGCTTCATAGACAGCTCATTATGGTTACGCTGCAGGTTTCCACCATGACATCATGGATTAGACCAGCGGCCCAGGCGTTTCTCTATCACACATACATAACTCCATGGACTTACAAGCTCCCCTTTCATTTCACACCGATGACATCCATAGACAAAAGAGCATGATATCAACTAGGTACAAAGTACAAGTGCAATGTTGAAAGCGTTCCCCATGACAACATGGTTCTGCTAATCCCCAACATATAAGTGCAAGCATATACAACATAGACGACACAATGGTTCAAGTTTATTAAGGGCAAGAAAAGTAAAGTGTGGCATCAAGTTCGTGAGAGCTTTAATCACTAGTTTTCGCATAACAAGTTTAATTAGGAAGGTAGATAAAGACATGAATATACTTGGAATAGCGTATGCTAATAGGTAGGTATGATGGACTCTTTGGAATAACTTGGTTTTAGGAGTTAGATGCATGAGTGGAACTCATACTTGGTTATGGAGGCTAGCAAAAGACTGGGAGCGACCGACTAAGAGAGAAATAATGGCCATAATCATGCAGAGCGATAAAACATCATTAATCAAAGCATAAAGTGATACTACAAGTTGAAAACTAAAGGATCATAAAGGCTTAAGGTGACTTGGGATAGTCATAACATGGTGTGAGCATGTGCAAGTCGACCCAAATAAAGCATCAAAGGAGAATACCACAATATTATGCTTTAATATGCTAAAACAACACATGAATCTTCAAAGGCACATTAAGCAATCTCAATTGTTTATAACAAGTCATGCTACAGCAAAGAATACTAAGCATAAAGCCAAAATAATATCAAGCATGGCATGACAAAGCATAGGCCACAGTCAAAAACAAGCTCTCTTTACCACTTAAGCATGAACTTTCCTACTCTTTTCCAATCCAAACCGAACTATTTGAAAACCAATGTATGAAAGAGGGGGTCCAACCAATTTATTCAGCAAACTAAGCAAACAAAAAACAAAAACGAAAACGAAAAAGAAGATGCTCCAAGAACAACACAACTGTGCATGAAACAATAAAAATGAAGTGTGTGAGAGAAACCTGGGATTTTTATTGATGAAGAAGGGGATGCCTTGGGCATCCCCAAGCTTTGAAGCTTGTACCTCTTGAATATTTCTTGGGGTGACACGGGGTGGCATCCCCAAGCTTGAGCTTTAGTCCATTCTTCATCTCATTACATCATTCTCTCCATACACCTGAAATTTTTCCTTCATACAAAACTTCACACAATCTTTATTACCAACATTAGTGCACTCAAGATAATAAGTCTTTAGGTTCAGTTCCAACACCAATAAAAACTTCCATTAAAACACAAGCTACTGTAGCACTTCCCTCAAAAATCTCAATTCCCCAAAAGAACTCAAAAAGGAACCAACAAGAAGCAAATGCAAATAATGGCAGAAATCTGTCAAAACAGACCAGCAGGTAAAAACCAATTTTTTCGAAGACCTTCTGTTGCTCAAATGAAAAAGTATTTAACTAACGAAAGTTATATAACAACCTGGGACAGAAGCAAAAAAATTCACGCCTCAAAAATACGTACATATATTTTGCACGAATTTTTACGGTGAAGCACATAAATATGTTTCGGGACAGCAACTTTCCCAATCAATACTTCTCTCTCATTAGGGGTTACTCTTGGCACAAAAATCAAATAAAAAGGATAAGGAGCGGTTATTACTGAAGTAATAACTTCCAAGACTCATCTAAAACTTTTGGGTTATCTCCCAATAATTACTTTTCTTTAACGCCTTTAAGTTAGGCATATGAAGCAAGAAAAAGAATCAAGTGTTCTCAAATGAAGAAGCATTAAGATCAAATTTTGTCTTCATAGGAGAGGCAAAAGAAATCTTCTCTCTCTTCTTAGGGAAGTTTTCTATACCTTTCTTGAGTGGGAGTTGATATTTAATGGTGCCTTCTTTCATATCAATAATGGCACCAATAGTTCTAAGAAAAGGTCTTCCCAAAGTAATAGGACAAGAAGCATTGCATTCAACATCCAAAACATAGAAATCAACGGGGACATAGGCATTGTTAACCATAATAATAACATCATTAATACTCTCCATGAGTTTCTTTTTAGCATTATCATCAAGTGGGACATTCAAATAACAATCTTCCAATGGTGGCAAATAAAGCATATCATAAATCCTTCTAGGCATAATAGAAATACTACTATCAAGATCACATAAAGCTTTGAAATAAAAATCATTCACTTTCATATTAATGATGGGTTCCCAACCATCTTCTTGTTTTATAGAAATAGAAGCTTTATGTTTCATCTTTCTTCTTTAATTTTTATGAGAGCATAAGTAATGTGTTTTGTAAAGGCCATATTCATAGCACTAGCATTAGGACTTTTAGCAAGCTTTTGTAGGAACTTAATAACTTCAGAGATGGTGCAACCATCAAGATCAAAATCATAATTATCATCTAAAGTAGTAGAGCTATTACTAGCCTCAACACTAGTGGTAGTGATAGTAGAAACACTAATGTTTCTAGCAATTTCATCTTCTCTTTCCCACTTAGCATGCAATTCAGCTAATAGTCTAACATTTTCATCAATTCTAACTTGTATGGCATTAGTAGCAGCAAAGGGATTATCATTAGTTTCAGGTTTAGCAGCCATTTTATTAAAATAAGATTGAGCTTCATCTAATGATGCTATATTTCTTTCAGCATTAGAGAGTTTTTCCTCAATAGTTTTATTGAAAGCAGTTTGTTTACTAATAAAATCTTTAAGCATAACTTCAAGTTCAGAGGTTGCATTCTTATTATTGTTTTAGGAATTTCCATAAGCATTACCATTGTTGGGAGGATATGGCCTATAATTGTTGTTACCATAAGCATTGTTGCCAAAATTATTATTTCTTATAAATTTCACATCAACTTGCTCTTCTTGAGCAACCAAAGAGGCTAAGGGAACATGATTTGGATCAATATGAGCCTTACCATTAACAAGCATAGACATAATAACATCAATTTTATCACTCAAGGAAGAGGTTTTTTCAATAGAATTTACCTTCTTACCTTGTGGAGCTCTCTCAGTGCGCCATTCAGAATAGTTAACCATCATATTATCCAGGAGCTTTGTTGCAGCACCCAAAGTAATGGTCATAAAGGTACGTCCAGCAGCAGAATCCAATAGATTTCTTGAAGAATAGTTCAATCCTGCATAAAAAGTTTGGATAATCATCCAAGTAGTCAGTCCATGAGTGGGACAATTTTTTACCAAAGATTTCATTCTTTCCCAAGCTTGAGCAACATGTTAATTATCAGATTGTTTAAACTTCATTATTTCACTTCTCATAGATATAATCTTAGCAGGAGGATAGTATTTTCCAACGAAAGCATCTTTGCATTTAATCCAAGAATCAATACTATTCCTAGTTAAGGAATTCAACTATTCTTTAGCTTTTCCTCTCAAAGAGAAAGGAAACAATTTAAGCTAAATGATATCCCCATCTATATCCCTATGCTTTTGCATCTCACAAAGTTCAACAAAGTTATTTAGATGAGCAACAACATCTTCATTACCAATACCAGAAAATTGTTCTCTCATAACAAGATTGAGTAAAGTAGGTTTTATTTCAAAGAAAGTAGCTTCAGGAACAGGTGGAGTAGTATGTGTGCTCATGAAATCATTATTGTTGGTGCTAGTGAAGTCACACAACTTTGTATTTTCAAGAGTAGTCATTTTTTTGTGTTTTTAATAAAGAAAGCAAACTTGTAAAACTATTTTTTTGTGTTTTTGATAAAGAAACAAGCAAACAAAGCAAAATTAAACTAAGTAAAACAAAAATAACAAAGTAAAGAGATTGGTTATGAGGGACTCCCCTTGTGAAGATGTCCTTGACTCCCTAGCAACGGCGCCAGAAAAAGTGCTTGATGGCCCAAAATATATCGAGCTCATTGGGGAATCCCAAGAGGAAGGTATGATGATCACAACAGCAAGTTTTCCCTCAGTTATGAAACCAAGGTTATCAATCCAGTAGGAGCAAGGAAACACCTCCAAGGTGTTGCTAGCTGAACTTTGGCAGGGTGCACTACCGGTGCTAGCAACAACGTGGAAACCTGCACAACACAACCACATAACTCTGCCCCCAACTTATAGTGAGGTTGTCAATCTCACCGGTTTTGTTGAAAACAAAGGATTAAACGTATTGTGTGGAAGAAAGTAATAGTTTGCAGAAAGTAAACAGAAAGCAGTAAACAGTTGATTGAAGATTGATGATAAAAGAAAGGACCGGTGTCCATAGTTCACTAGTGGTGGCTCTCCTTAAGATAGATGACATGTTGGGTGAAAAAATTACAGCGGGGCAATTGACAAACATCAAGAAAGCAATCATGCAAATACTAATCATCTTGACTCCTTTGAGACTTGATTGGGCATTACAATATTATACATAGACCGTAATCCAACTGCATCTATGACTAATAATCCACCTTCAGGTTATCATCCGAACCCCCTCCAGTATTAAGTTGCAAGCAACAGATAATTGCATTACGCATTGCATGTAAAGTAAACAATACGATTGTTCTATGAACAAAGGATTGTTGTTTTCTCCCTAGTAGCAACAACACATCTAGTACCTTAGAGATTTCTGTCACTTCCCCAGATTACTAGAGGCATGAAACCACTATCGAGCATAAATACTAACTCTTGGAGTTGCTAGCATCTACTTGGCCAGGATAGCTACTAACAACGGAAAGCATGCAAGATCACAAATAACAAAGACATGATAGAATCAATAATCAATCTGAAATAGCATCTCAATATCCATCGGATCCCAGCAAACACAACATGTAGGAATTACAAATAGATGATCTTGATCATGAACGGAGCTCACAAGATCTAAACATGATAGCACAAAGGAGGAGAACTAGCCATCTAGCTACTACATGGACCTGTGGTCCAAGGATGAACTACTCACGCATCAGACCGGAGGCTTGCATGGTGACGAAGAAGGCCTCCAGGGTGAATTCTCCCCTCTGGCAGGGTGCCGGGAAGAGCTTCATATCCCTCCCGATCTAGGGATGGAGATGACGGTGGCTATAGACTCTTTCGTGGAATTTTGATCGGGTTCTTAGGGTTTCTGTATCGGAGGCATCTTATAGGCGAAAGGGGAGGCCGAGGGGGTGCCGGAGGCGGCCAGACCACCCCCCTGGTGTGGGCTAGGCTAGGCCACACGGCCAGGTGGTGTGGCGCCCCCCTGGCCCCTCCGTCTTATATTCTAGCTCCGTGTGTCCCTCGGTGAAAAACTGACTTTGGCTTTTGTCCCGTCCAATTCTGAGAATATTCATTTTTTGACTTTCCTGGAACCAAAAACAGTAGAAAACAGGCAGTTGGCACTGTGGCTCTTGTTAATAGGTTAGTCCAAGAAAGTGTATAAAAAGTACTCCAAAGTGTGGACAAACCATAAGAAAGTAGATAAAACCAAGCATGGAACATCAAAAATTATGGATACGTTAGCAATGTATCAGTCATCACCACATATTCCAATACTTGGGAATGTGATTTAAAGTAGATGGCATAGGTTACAAAGTTTAATTTGCTATTTAATATGATTAAAATGACTAGAAATGACTATATAGCCATTCTTTTAATACTAGCCCAAGACTACTTCATGTAAGGCTAAACATTTTACATATTTAGATAGATCATGGCAAATGTGATTTTTGAAAATTGGAATCAACTCAAAATCATTTATGGTTGATTTTATAAAAAATGTTTGAAGTTGGAAAAGTCTCTGCCTTGTCAATTTTGGGGTGGGTGATCTATAATTCCAAAGTATTTAAATCCAATTGGAGTGTTTAGATATTTTCGTTACGTTTCTAACAAAATTTGAATCATGCAATTTGGTTCAGTAAATCTCCTTGAATTCAATTTTGAAATCAACTACAGAATAGGGTTTTGGAATAAAAGGAAAATCTAAATTTGAATTCGTGGGCACGCGCGGGAACGATATTGGGCTGACCCAACTGCATGGCGCGTGTGCAGCGGGCTGCACTTGCACTGGTCCCACCTATCAGCGGCTGTTCTAACGCGAAGCAGTATAAGGTAATCCTAGTCGCACGATTAGAGCATGATAAACGGCTCAGCGTCATCGTCTCCGTCGCACGGCGCGCACGGGATTCAACCCTAGCTCTACGACGGGGGTCGTCGGGGGCTTACCGGGGCTCCAGCTAGGTCCGGCGATGCGGGCGAATGAATTGGTAGATGACGGCTGTTTGAAGGGTGGCGCGACAGCTCCTGGGGCAGCTCCTAGCGCTGGTTCCTTTCCTCCTCTGCGGCGGTGGGCTTCAGTGAAATTCCGGCGCTGCACACCTTGCCTTGGTCTGGGAATGGGTCAGAGAGATTACTGGGTGAGAGGTGAGGCGAGTGAGGTGTGTTTTGAGGCAAGGGGCAGAGTCTATTTATACCCCATCAAGAGGAGCATCGGGGCATGGCTCGGGCTCATCGGCGACGTTGCTACAGGGTTCTATTAGCATGGCTGAGGGTTTAGGTCGACGCGGTGCTCCTTGGCGATCGTCATGTGCACAGTGGCACGGCGAGGCGTGGTCTTAATCGGATGGGGACGTCCATGCTCTGCTCGGGTACCGCGTGTGTTTGTCATGGCGTACGGTTTTCACGGGTCGTGCATGGTCAAGTGGGCATGTTTGGGAGGTCACTGGTGTCGTGGCGATTGCATTGATGCAAGGAGAGAGCAAGGCACGGTGTGGTTGCGTGGGACGGCTCGGCGCTCTGGTGTGAGCTCGGCATGGCGGACAGAGTAAATGGGCATGACTGCGCTGGCGTCTCCACGGCCTGGTGTTGGTAGAGGCGTACACTGGCGGGTGCGGTGAGGTCACAGCTACCTTCTATATGTCATGGGCGGGGGTGACGAGGTTTGTGGCGTCGTGTCCATGTCGGGTCGGCATGCTGAGCTCGGGTACGGGCTGGCACTGGTCCAAGGGGCGAGTGAGAGAGGCTCCACTACATGGGATGGTACTGGGTTGATCGTGGGTGAGTAGTGGAGGCTTAGTGTGGTTTAGAGATGATCACAAGATTGATTAAAACAGTGTATAGTTGGTAGCTTTGTACTGTGCTTGCTAAGTGTTCGATCAAATGGCCGCAAGAGAAATTTATTTGAATTTTCAAATTATATTTTGTGGGTTGGTTGATCATATGCTTGGGAGTCTTTGGTTGCAAGGATTGGTCAAGTGGAGAAAGTTTGGATGATTTTTGAAAAATGGCTATCTTGATGCATACACTAGATTTAATTTTGAAAATTCCCTCAAATAGATTTGAAATTTTTCTAGTAAGTTTTGAAAGTTCACTTGGGTTCTTTGTCACTTGGTCTAGCAAGGTGAGAAAAGAAATGGAATTTTTTCTGTTTGAAATCATTTACTAGAGATGCTCCAAGTGAGCTAGGTGTCATCTTTTGCAAAAATGACCATTAGGTCATATGCTTCATAATTTGATTTTAATTTGATTTGATTTGGTTTGGATTTGACCTAGATGATATTGTTTTGATCTTTAGATCAATTCTCATCATTCACAACAAACAAACATGGCATGACATGCATTAATATATCATTAACAAACACCACTTGCATTCATATAGTTTTTAATAGTAAAAGCTTTTGTTAACCCTGAGTTTGGTTGATTGGAAATTGATATACTCCTTTTAATATTTTTGAGATGTTACAAATCTCCCCCCCTTAAACAAAATCTCGTCCTGAGATTTAAGAAAAACTAGGAACTAAAGATATTTGGAAACTTAGTCCTAATATAATCCTCTCGCTCCTAGGTGGCTTCTTCAGTATGATTGCTCCACTGGATTTTTAGAAATTTGATACTTCTGGTCCGGGTTGTTCTGAAGGCTTCTTCCAAAATATGAATGGGTACTTCACGATAAGTTAAATCCTTGTTGATATCCACGGCTCTGTGATCGATGTTCTTGAAAACTTCGGTCTTCTCCGGAACTTCTAAGCATTTCCTAAGTAACGAGATATGAAACACATAATGTACGGCTGACATCTCTTTAGGTAGTTCTAGCTGATAGGATACTTCTCCTCGGCGACCTAAAATCTTGAAGGGTCCGATATATCTAGGGGCAAGCTTTCCCTTGAGTTGAAATCGCTGCATTCCTTTCAAGGGTGATACTTTGAGATACACAAAGTCTCCAATATTGAAGGTCAAATCTCGATGTCTCTTGTCAGCATAACTCTCCTGTCTGGATTGAGCAATCTTGAGGTGTTCACGGATCTTGTGAACCTTCTCTTCGACTTCTCGTAGGATGTTGGGTCCGAATATCTGACTCTCTCCTACTTGCGACCAATTCAGGGCGGTACGACACTTCCTTCCATACAAAAACTCAAATGGGTCATTTGCAAACTGGCCTGATAACTGTTGTTGTATGAGAATTCTGTGAAAGGCAGGCAGTCTTTCCATTTAGATCCATATTCTAGTACATAGGCTCTCATCATATCTTCTAGTATCTGGTTTACTCTTTCTGTCTGTCCGTCAGTCTGCGGGTGATAAGCTGTGCTGAAGTTCAGTTTGGTTCGTAATCCTTTTTGGACTTTCTCCCAAAACCTTGAGGTAAACTGGGTTCCTTGATCTGACACAATTGTCTTGGGGGTTCCATGCAGACTGACTATTCTAGCAATGTACAACTCTGCCAGCTTCGAGCTTTGGTAAGTGGTCTTAACGGGTATGAAATGGGTTACCTTGGACAGTCTATCTACTATGACCCAAATAGAATCATTTCCTCTACTAGATGTAGGAAAACCGTGATGAAATCCATTCCAACTAAATCCCATTTCCATTGCGGAATTTACAATGGATACAACAGTCCTACGGGTTGCTGGTGTTCCGCTTTGACTCTCTGAGAGATATCACACTTGACGATATAGCTTCCAACTTCTCTCTTCATTTTGTGCCACCAAAATTGCTCCTTCAAATCCTGATACATCTTGTTCCTCCCGGATGAATAGAATAAAGAGAATCATAGGCTTCCTGCAAAATGACTTGCTTCAACTCTGAATCTATGGGCACACAAATATGTCCTTTATACCACAGAATGCCTTCTTCATCTTCAGTGAATCTGGGTACCTTCCCTGTACTGATATGATGCTTAATTCCATCGATACTGGCGTTTCCTTTCTGAGCTTCCTTTATCTGACTTATCAAAGTGGGTTCAAGTTCGATACTGGCCAGAAATCCTTCACTAACTAGCTCCATTCTGAAATTCTCCAATTCCTCATGCAGACTTGGCTGGTCTTCCTTAATCATGGTGTTTAACCTACATGGCAGTCTACTAAGAGCATCCGCTACCACATTGGCCTTGTCGGGGTGGTAGTGAATCTCAAGGTCAAAATCCTTAATTAAGTCTATCCATCTGCGTTGCCTCATATCAGCTCCTTCTGGGTGAAAATATACTTTAGACTCTTGTGATCCAAATAAATCTCACAGCGGTTACCCATGAGGTAATGATGTTATGTCTTCAATGCTAAAACTACGGTTGTCAGTTCTAAGTCATGGGTGGGATAGTTCTGCTCATGTTGCTTCAGTTGTCAGGACAAATATGATATTACTTTGCCTTCCTACATCAACACACATCCGAGACCAATCTTGGATGCATCTCAATATACATCAAAAGGCTTCGTGATATCTGGCATGATCAACATTGGGGCTGAAATCAATCTCTTCTTGAGCTCTTGAAAACTTGCTTCACATTTGACTATCCATTCAAACTTCTTATCTTTCTTCAACAGCTGGGTCATCGGCCTTGCGATGCTTGAAAATCCTTCAACGAACTTGCGGTAATATCCCACTAATCCAAGAAATGCACGGACTTTGGTTTGAGTGGTTGGGGCTTTCCATTCTTCAACATCCTTAATCTTGGCGGGATCGATGGCAACTCCTCCCACCGACAAGATATGTCCTAAGAATCCTACTTCTTTTAACCAGAACTCACATTTGCTAAACTTGACATACAACTGATGCTCTCTAAGGGTTTCAAGGATGGTTCTTAGGTGCTGCTCATGGTCCCCTTTCGACTTGGAATAGATCATAATTTCATCGATTAAAACAATGACAAACTTATCCAAGAAGTTCATAAAAATCTTATTCATGAGATTCATGAAATAAGCGGGGGAATTGGTCAATCCAAATGACATGCCATTGTACTCATACAATCCATATCGAGTAGTGAAAGCAGTCTGTGGGATATCCGGTGCGTGGATCTTTAGTTGATGATAACCAGTTCTAAGATCAATCTTAGAGAACACTCTGGCACCAATCAGCTGGTCAAACAAATCTTCTATCTTCAGAAGTGGGTACTTGTTCTTGATGGTGACGTCATTTAGCTTCCGGTAATCCGTACAGAAACGGTTGGCACCATCTTTCTTATCCACAAACAAAACAGGTGATCCCATGGTGATGCGCTTGATTGTATCAGACCTTTCCCCAACATGTCATCGAGTTGCTTCTTTATCTCCACTAATTTGGCTGGGTTCAGACTAGGGTCTCTGAGCTATGGATCCAGTTCTAGGAACTTGTTCAATGATAAACTCGATATCCCAATCTGGGGCCATACTAGGTAATTCATCTGGGAACACATTGGGGTATTCACAGACTACTCTGAGTTGGTCTAGGTTTGATTGGACTAAACTCTTGTTGCATTTTAATTGATGGGGCAACGTCTCAGACAGATGCTCTACTGATACTCCGGTGCTACTAGTCATGGTTATGGTTTTCTTGGCATAGTCTATTAATCCTTGATGTTTCAACATCCAATCCATTCCTAGTATTACTTCCAAACCTTTTGTTCCAAGTACTATTAGATTGGCATAAAAATCTATTCCATGTATTCTGATAGGCACGACCTTGCAATTTTTTCTAGCTTTGGTGGTTGACCCAAGTATTTGAACTATCATAACATGCTTCAAATTTGTTGGTTGAATCTTACTAGTGCATGCAAATTCTTCTATAACAAATGAGTGCGATGCTCCAGAATCAAACAACACCCTTGCAAGTACTGAGTTAAAAGAAAACATACCCAGCACGACATCTAGCACTTCCTGGGCTTCCTCTGCATTCATGTGGAACAGACAGCCGGTACGGTTGTGCGGGTTGCCTGGGGCAAACCTCTTTCCAGGCTGGACACGGAGCTGCTGCTGGGCAGGTGCAATGACACATTGGTGGCTACAACAAGCTTCTTGGGGCACTCATTGGAATAGTGACCCGCAACTCCACATTCAAAGCAGGTTATCATTGACTTGTCCTTCCTGGCAATAGGCAAAACATTGCTTCCAGTCCTTGGGGTAGTATTGTTGTTGTTGTTGGACCTTGGTGGTGCCCTGTTGAAGTTATGGGGGTTACCAATGTTGTTGTTGTTGTTGTTGTTGCCTCTGGGTCTCGGGTTTCCTCCGCCACGATTGGGAAAGTTCGGACGGGGCATAGGCGGCATGTTGTTTCTTGGTGCAAATCCTGCAGACGAGCTGGGGCGGTACTTCGGGGTATGGGGGGGTCTAGGCTGGTGCATCATACGACGCTTGCGGTTCTTAGTGGCTTGATTGATCTTTCCTTCCATCTAGATAGCAGAATCCACTAGAGCTTCTAGATTGTCAAAAGGAATGTTGACTAACACTGTCTGCATCTCATCATGCAGGCCATTCAGGAATCTTTCCTTCTTCTTTGCTTCGGTATCGATCTCATCGGGGGCATACATAGCCAGAGAAAGAAATTTTTCACGGTATTCCACCATAGTCACTCTTTCTTGCTTCAGCTCCCTGAATTCATCCCTCATCCTCTTGATCAAACCTGGAGGCTCATGAGTCCTGCTGAACTTGAGCTTGAATTCCTCCCGAGTCATCATTTGTCCTCCGTTCATCATACGAGTGCTATTCCACCAGGATCTTGCATAACCTGCCAGATAGTGGGTGGCGAACAGTACTTTCTCCACAGCATTGATACATTGCAAATGAATATTCTCGGAATTGGACGGGACAAAAGCCAAAGTGCCTATTTTTCTAGAAGTCATTAGATGCCAGAGTACGAGACGGAGAGGGGCCAGGGGGCCACCACACCACCTGGCACGCGACCCAGCCTGGCCCGCGCCAGGGGGTGGTGAGGCCAGCCCTGGCACCCCCTCGGCCTCCCCTTCCGACTATAAGATGCCCTCGGGACGTAAACCCTAAGTACCTAATCAAAAATCCATGAAAGAGTCTGTAGCCGCCGTCATCTCCATCCCTAGATCGGGAGGGATCTGAAGCTCTTCTCGGCACCCTGCCGGAGAGGGGAATTCACCTTGGAGGCCTTCTTCATCACCATGCAAGCCTCCGCTTTGATGCGTGTGTAGTTCATCCTTGGACTACGGATCCATGTAGTAGCTAGATGGCTGGTTCTCCTCCTTTGTGCTTTCATGTCTAGATCTTGTGAGCTCCGTTCATGATCGAGATCATCTATTTGTAATTCTGCATGCTGTGTTTGAGGGCATCCGATGGATATTGAGATGCTATTTCAGATTGATTATTGATTCTATCATGTCTTTGTTATTTGTGATCTTGCATGCTTTCCGTTGTTAGTAGCTATCTTGGCCAAGTAGATGCTAGCAACTCCAAGAGTTAGTATTTATGCTCGATAGTGGGTTCATGCCTCTGGTAATCTAGGGAAGTGACAGAAATCTCTAAGGTACTAGATGTGATGTTTCTACTAGGGAGAAAACAACAATCCTTTATTCATAGAACAATCATATTGTTTACTTTACACGCTGTTCGTAAAGCAATAATCTGTTGCTTGCAACTTAATACTGGAGGAGGTTCGGATGATAACCTGAAGGTGGATTATTAGTCATAGATGCAGTTGGATGCTGGTCTATGTATAATGTTGTAATGCCCAATCAAGTTCCAAAGGAGTCAAGATGATTAGTATATGCTTGTATGCTTTCTTGATGTTTGTCAATTGCCCCGCTGTAATTTGTTCACCCATCATGTTATCTATCTAAGGAGAGCCACCTCTAGTGAACTATGGATCCCGGTCCTTGTCTTTTACATACAATCTACAAACTGCTTACTGCTTTGTGTTTACTTTCTGCAAACTATTACTTCTTTACATTCGATACGTTTAATCCTTTGTTTTTAGCAAAACACGGTGAGATTGACAACCTCATCGCAAGTTGGGGACAAACTTCTATGGTTGTGTTGTGCAGGTCTCCACATTGCTACTAGCACCGGTAGTGCGCCCTGCCAAAGCTCAGCTAGTAACACCTTTGGGGTGTTTCCTGGCTCCTACTGGTTTAATTAAACCTTGGTTTCATAACTGAGGGAAACTTGCTACTGTGCTCATCATACCTTCCTCTTGGGGTTCCCAACGAGCTCTACATCATCATCGCACCAGCACTTTTCTGGGCGCCATACACAGAGCCATCAAGCATTTTTCTGGCGCCGTTGCCGGGGAACGAAGAAAAAGAAGCTCCCACGTCAACTACATGCCATCAAAGATTTTTCTGGCGCCGTTGCTGGGGAGGCAAGGACATCTTCACAAGGGGAGTCCCTCATAACCAATCTCTTTACTTTGTTATTTTTGTTTTGCTTAGTTTCTTTTTGCTTTGTTTGCTTGTTTCTTTATCAAAAACAAAAAAAATTAGTTTTACAAGTTTGCTTTCTTATTTGAAAACCCAAAAAAATGACTACTCTTGAAAACACTAAGTTGTGTGACTTCACTAGCACCAACAATAATGATTTTATGAGCACACCTATTGCTCCACCTCTGTCTGAAAATACTTTCTTTGAGATAAAACTTGCTTTGCTCAATCTTGTTATGAGAGAACAATTTTCTGGTATTGGTAATGAAGATGCTGCTTCCCATCTAAATAACTTTGTTGAACTTTGTGAGATGCAAAAGCATAGGGATATAGATGGTGATATTATTAAGATGAAATTGTTTCCTTTCTCTTTGAGAGGAAAAACTAAAGAATGGTTGAATTCCTTAACTAGGAATAGTATTGATTCTTGGACTAAGTGCAAAGATGCTTTCATTGGAAAATACTATCCACCTGCTAAGATTATATCTATGAGAAGTGAAATAATGAAGTTTAAACAATCTGATAATGAACATGTTGCTCAAGCTTCGGAAAGAATGAAATATTTGGTTAAGAATTGTCCCACTCATGGACTGACTGCTTGGATGATCATCCAAACTTTTTATGTAGGATTGAACTATTCTTCAAGGAACCTATTGGATTCTGCTGCTGGAGGTACCTTTATGACCATCACTTTGGGTGCTACAACAAAACTTCTAGACAATATGATGGTTAATTATTCTGAATGGCATACTGAGAGAGCTCCACAAGGTAGGAAGGTAAATTCTGTTGAGGAAACTTCTTCCTTGAGTGATAAGATTGATATTATTATGTCTATGCTTGTTAATGGGAAAGCCCATATTGATCCAAATAATGTTCCTTTAGCCTCTTTGGTTGCTCAAGAAGAGCAAGTTGATGTGAACTTCATAATAAATAACAATTTTGGCAATAATGCTTATAGGAGTAATTTTGGTAACAACAATTATAAGCCATATCCTCCCAACAATGGTAATGCTTATGGAAGTTCCTACATCAATAATAGGAGTGCACCCTCTGAACTTGAAGTTATGCTTAAAGACTTTATTAGTAAGCAAACTGCTTTCAATAAAACTATTGAGGAAAAACTCTCTAATGCTGAAAGAAATATAGCATCTTTGGCTGAAGCTCAATCTACTTTGAATAAAATGGCTGCTAAACCTAAAACTAATGACAATCCCTTTGCAGCTACTAATGCTATACAAGTAAGAATTGATGAAAATGTTAGACTATTAGCTGAATTACATGCTAAGTAGGAAAGAGAAGATGAAATTGCTAGAAACATTAGTGTTTCTACTATCACCACCACTAGTGTTAAAGCTAGTAATAGTTCTACTACTTTAGATGATAAATTTGATTTTGATCTTGATGGTTGTAATATCTCTGAAGTTATTAAGTTCCTACAAAAACTTGCTAAAAGTCCTAATGCTAGTGCTATGAACATGGCTTTTACAAAACACATTACTGATGCTCTCATAAAGATTAAAGAAGAAAAGATGAAACATAAAGCTTCTATTCCTATTAAACAAGAAGATGGTTGGGAACCCATCATTAATATGAAAGTGAATGACTTTGATTTCAAAGCTTTATGTGATCTTGATAGTAGTGTTTCTATTATGCCTAGAAGGATTTATGATATGCTTGATTTGCCTCCACTTGAAGATTGTTATTTGAATGTCCCACTTGATGATAATGCTAAAAAGAAACTCATGGGGAGTCTTAATGATGTTCTTATTATGGTTAACAATGCCTATGTCCCTATTGATTTGTATGTTTTGGATGTTGAATACAATGCTTCTTGTCCTATTACTTTGGGAAGACCTTTTCTTAGAACTGTTGGTGCCATCATTAATATGAAAGAAGGCACCAATAAATACCAACTCCCACTCAAGAAAGGTATAGAACACTTACCAAAAAATAGAGAAAAGATTTCTTTTGCTTCTCCTATGAAAACTAAATTTTGTCTTAATGCTTCTTCATTTGAGAACACTTGATTCTTTCTTTGCTTCTTATGCCTAAGTTAAAGGCGTTAAAAAAAGTACTTATTGGGAGATAACCCAAAAGTTTTAGATGATTCTTGGAAGTTATTACTTCAGTAATAACCTCTCCTTATCCTTTTTATTTGCTTTTTGTGCCAAGAGTAACTTCTAATGAGAGAGAAGTAATGATTGGGAAAGTTGCTGTCCCGAAACAGATTTCTGTGCTTCACCGTAAAAATTCGTGTAAAATCTCTGAATGTCTTTCTGAGGTGTTAATTTTTGTGATTCTGCCCCAGGTTGTTATCTAACTTTCGTTATATCAACACTTTTTGATTTGAGCAACATAAGGTCTTCGAAAAAATTCGTCTTTACCTACTAGTCTGTTTTGACAGATTTCTGCCATTTTCTGCATTTGCTTCTTGTTGGTTCCTTCTTGAGTTCTTTTGGGGAATTGAGCTTTTTGAGGTAAGTGCTATAGTAGCTATTGTTCTAATGGAAGTTTATTTGGTGTTATAACTGAACCTTAAGACTTATTTATCTTGAGTGCACTAATGTTGCTAATAAAGATTGTGTGAAGTTTTGTATGAAGGAAAAATTTCAGGTGTATGGAACGAATGAGTGATGAGATGAAGGATGCACTAAAGCTCAAGCTTGGGGATGCCACGCGTGTCACCCCAAGAAATATCCAAGAAGTACAAGCGTCAAAGCTTGGGGATGCCCAAGGAATCCCCTCCTTCATCAATAAAAATCCCAGGTTTCTTCCAAACGCTTCATTTTTAATGTTTCATGCACAGTTGTGTTTTTCTTAGAGCGTCTTCTTCTTCGTTTTTGTTTTGGTTTTTCATTTGCTTTTGTTTGCTTAGTTTTCTGTATAAATTGTTTGGACCCCCTCTTTCATACATGGTTTGCAAATAGTTTGGTTTGCTTTGGAAAAGAGTAAGGAAAGTTCATGCTTATGTGCTAAAAAGAGCTTGTTTTTGACTGTGGCCTATGCTCTATCATGCCATGCTTGATATTGTTTTGGCTTTATGCTTAGTATTATTTGCTGTAGCATGACTTGTTATAAACAATTGAGATTTCTTAATGTGCCTTGGATGAATCATGCGTTGTTTTAGCATATTAAACCATAGTATAGTGGTAGTCTCCTTTGATGCTTTATTTGGGTTGACTTGGCGCATGCTCACGCCATGTTATGACTATCTCAAGTCGCCATAGCCTTTATGATCCTTTAGTTTTCAACTTGTAGTATCACTTTATGCTTTGATCAATGATGTTTTGTCGCTCTGCATGATTATGGCCATTATTGCTCTCTTAGTTTGTCGCCCCCAGTCTTTTGCTAGCCTCCACAACAAAGTATGAGTTCCACTCATGCATCCAACTCCCTAAACCAAGTTATTCCAAAGAGTCCACCATACCTACCTACTAGCTTATGCTACTCCAAGTATATTCATGCTTTTGTTTACCTTCCAAATTAAACTTGTTATGAGAAAACTAGTGATTAAAGCTCTCACGAACTTGATGGCACACTTTACTTTACTTGCCCTTAATAAACTTAACCATTGTGTCGTCTATGTTGTATATGCTTACACTAATTTGTTGGGAATTAGCAGAACCATGTTTTCAAGGGGAACGCTTTCAACATTGCACTTGGTACTTGTACCTAGTTGATATCATGCTCTTTTGTATATGTATGTCGTCGGTGTGAAATGAAAGGGGAGCTTGTAAGTCCATGGAGTTATGTATATGTGTTAGAGAAACGCTTGGGCAGCTGGTCTAATCCAGGCTGACATGGTGGAAACCTGCAGCGTAACCATAATGAGCTGTCTATGAAGCATTCTTCTTATAAAAAAAGAGTCCTATATTGAGAAAAAAGAGAAAAAGAAAAAAAATATTATGAAAAGAGGAAAGAGATAAAAAAGCACCATATTCCCATGGTAAATAAGAAGAATGTTGAGATGCTTGTTGTCTGCTTGCCTTGTCATTTTTATATGGGGATTCTTCCGTATCATCGGGCAAGGGGTACCCCGTTGGCGGTTCTCTATGATACACATGTACTTACAATGACAAGAACTTACCGGTGACTAAACTTGAGTAGCATGAGGAGCGGCCCTCGTATACAAGGGACATGAGATGTCTAACTTATACTCCGTTAAACATGTACACCATAGTTTGTTCACTTTAACCTTAATCACTTCAAGATGCTTATGATAGGGGCAATGAGAGCTGAAAGCTATAAGTACCATAATTTTTGGAAGCTCTTTATGAGACTTGAAACCCTACTTCCTTTTACAAAGGCCTTTCTTCCACCATTATATTGAGTCTCCACCTTCTATCTTTATGCACCTACTTTGAGAGCATAGTGGCCATTCTTAGTTCTATGTGCATTGTCCCAAGACTAGTTGATTGATGCATACTTTGATATTACTTGTTTTAAACTATTGTATCTAGTCACTCTTATGAACTTTGAAGGTGTCCTATGCATTTATATTTGCTACTCTATGAGGGACAAGCTGAATGCTATTATGCTATGTTTTCTTTATGTGAAACAAACAAACGTCTTGCAAAGCATTCTTATTCATGAATCTTTTGTTTGTGCCTTTTCATGTTGCATCATAGTTTATTTGCTTATTGCTATAACTTTGTCTTTCATGTTATGATTGAAGTACTTTGATCCCAGCTTTGAATATTTTGCAAATACTTTAATCAAGTCTTTGATGGTGCATGTCACCTCAAAAATTATTCTTTCTTTTTATCACTTACCTACTCGAGGACGAGCAGGAGTTAAGCTTGGGGATGTTGATACATTGCAAATGTATCTATAATTTTTGATGTTCCATGCTTAGTTTTATCCACTTTATTTTGTTTTGTCCACACTTTGGAGTACTTTTCATATGATTTCTTGGACTAACCTATTAACAAGAGCCACAGTGCCAGCTGCCGGTTTTCTGCTGTTTTTGGTTTCCGGAAAGTCAGAAAATGAATATTCTCGGAATTGGACGGGACAAGAGCCAAGGTGCCTATTTTTCCGGAAGTCATCAGATGCCAGAGTACGAGACGGAGAGGGGCCAGGGGGCCACCACACCACCTGGACGCGTGGCCCAGCCTGGCCCGCGCCAGGGGGTGGTGAGGCCAGCCCTAGCACCCCCTCGGCCTCCCCTTCCGACTATAAGATGCCCTCGGGACGTAAACCCTAAGTACCCGATCAAAAATCCACGAAAGAGTCTGTAGCCGCCGTCATCTCCATCCCTAGATCGGGAGGGATCTGAAGCTCTTCCCGGCACCCTGCCCGAGAGGGGAATTCACCCTGGAGGCCTTCTTCATCACCATGCAAGCCTCCGGTGTGATGCGTGAGTAGTTCATCCTTGGACTACGGATCCATATAGTAGCTAGATGGCTGGTTCTCCTCCTTTGTGCTTTCATGTCTAGATCTTGTGAGCTCCGTTCATGATCAAGATCATCTATTTGTAATTCTGCATGTTGTGTTTGCGGGGATCCGATGGATATTGAGATGCTATTTCAGATTGATTATTGATTTTATCATGTCTTTGTTATTTGTGATCTTGCATGCTTTCCGTTGTTAGTAGCTATCTTGGCCAAGTAGATGCTAGCAACTCCAAGAGTTAGTATTTATGCTCGATAATGGGTTCATGCCTCTGGTAATCTGGGGAAGTGATAGAAATCTCTAAGGTACTAGATGTGCTGTTGCTACTAGGGAGAAAACAACAATCCTTTGTTCATAGAACAATCATATTGTTTACTTTACACGCAGTTCATAAAGCAATAATCTATTGCTTGCAATTTAATACTGGAGGGGGTTCGGATGATAACCCGAAGGTGCATTATTAGTCATAGATGCAGTTGGATGGCGGTCTATGTATAATGTTGTAATGCCCAATCAAGTTCCAAAGGAGTCAAGGTGATTAGTATATGCTTGTATGCTTTCTCGATGTTTGTCAATTGCCCCGCTGTAATTTGTTCACCTAGCATGTTATCTATCTAAGGAGAGCCACCTCTAGTGAACTATGTATCCCAGTCCTTGTCTTTTACATACAATCTACAAACTGTTTACTGCTTTGTGTTTACTTTCTGCAAACTATTACTTCTTTCCATTCGATACGTTTAATCCTTTGTTTTCAGCAAAACATGGTGAGATTGACAACCTCATCGCAAGATGGGGACAAAGTTCTGTGGTTGTGTTGTGCAGGTCTCCACGTTGCTACTAGCACCGGTAGTGCGCCCTGCCAAAGCTCAGCTAGTAACACCTTTGGGGTGTTTCCTTGCTCGTACTGGTTTGATTAAACCTTGGTTTCATAACTGAGGGAAACTTGCTGCTGTGCTCATCATACCTTCCTCTTGGGGTTCCCAACGAGCTCTACATCATCATCGCACCAGCACTTTTCTGGGCGCCATACACATAGCCATCAAGCATCTACTCCTTCAACTTCTAAGTTCTTCTCCATTGACTGCAGCCAGTCTCAGCATCTAAGGGCTCCCCAGATTTGCTAAACATAGGAGGGTTGGTGTTTTGAAAGTTCTTTAGCTTAGATCCATGGTGATCCTGATTTCCATGGCCTTGGTTGTTGTGCGCCATCTAGGCGATCTGCTGAAGAGTGGCGAGATTGGCTTGATGCTCGGCTCTACCAGCCTCTCGATCTGATACAACATTTGCAGAATCTGAACCATCTGATCCTGGGATGAGTTGCTTCCACCGGGGTTGTCGCGAGTCATCTGAAGATTGAGATAGATTATAAGGTAAGAGGGAAGTTTCTATGGTTTATGGGTATGGTTCAAAAAGCTTTAAACTTGAGTATTTCTAGGGTTTGACAACCAACAACTCTTTTTCATTCATTCCAAGCAACACATACCAACAACACACCACAACTACAAAGTAGATGGTTTTAAGAACCATTCTGTCATTCTACGATACATTGGGACCAGATACAAACTCACACCTACGCCGGTGATCTAGTGCTACTACTCATCATCGAAACTGGTGGGTTCTCCATCATCCAAGAAATTGGCGTCCTCCTCGTCGGTGTGGAACTCCATGTTGATGTCCTTCAGATAGTCGTCATCATCACTGAGGTAAGAGGTGATATCCCCACGAATATCTTCACCTTCGTCCTCCTTCTCCTCAAGTTGAATCTCTTGGTCATGGATGGTTTCTTCAAGGGTTGCCACCTTCTGGCGGAGGCGAGCGATGATACGGTCCTTCTTGTCACACTGGCGAGGAAGTGACTTGTGCTCCTTAGCTAGGATTGTGAGGGTTTGGTTCTTCTGTGTTGAAACAATGTGCTTCTGGTTGGCGTAGGCACGGGCGTTGTCCAACTCCTTCTGAGTCTCGTGCAGCATGAAGTCGAGGGGTGATCCACATGATACTTTAGCTCTGGATGTCCTAGCATGGCTAAGGGCTGTCCCATGGAATCACGTCTTGCGGTGTGAGTGAAGCGAGTGCCATTGATCTGGTTTACATTCTGCACACACAGACCGGCAAGTGCTTCCTGCATTGCTCTAGCTAGTCCATCCAGCCAGTTGTTCTCCCTCATAGTGAACTGTATCTTCTCCGAGGTGGGTGGTAATGACCCACAAGTATAGGGGTGTATCGCAGTATTTTCGAGGTAAGTGAAACCCAATTTATTGATTCGACACAAGGGGAGCCAAAGAATATTTATAAGCCTTAACAACTGAGTTGTCAATTCAGCTGCACCTGGAAACAATCTTGCTCACATCAGTTTATCAGTAGCAATAGTTTTGTAGTAGGAATAGTAAAGTAGCAGCAGTAGTAAAGTAAAGACAGCAGTAACAATAGTAGTAAACAGTAGGATTCGAGTGCGGTAGGCATAGGGATGGATGAATGGGCGTTGCATGGACAAGACAATTCACATAGCAATCAGAACATAGGGCAATTGCAGATTAATAAGATAAAGCATCCAAGTACTAGATAATCCCAGGTATGTGTTCCATATATAGTCATACGTGCTCGCAATGAGAACTTGCACAACATCTTTTGTCCTGCCAGCCTGTTTGTAGCGGGGCCTCAAGGGAACTACTGGAAATTAAGGTGCTCCTTTTAATAGAGCACCGGAGCAAAGCATTAACACTCCTTAAACACATGCGATCCTCACATCAAAGCCATTCCCTTCGGTTATCCTGATTTCTGTCACTTCGGGGCCATTGGTTCCGGACAACAACGTGTGTATACAACTTGCAGATAAGACCATAACTCAATACTATCATAATCAATCAATAACATGTTCAGATCTGAAATCATGGCAATCGGGTCCTAGTGACAAGCATTAAGCATAACAAGTCGCAACAGCACTAATAGAAGATACTAGGCACCATGCCCTAACAATCTGATGCCATTAAATGAACGATCTCATCCAATCCCTACCAACCCCATAGCCTACATCAGGGGATTACTCACTCATAGATGGGGGAAACATGGATGGTCGATGGAGAAGCGATGGTGATGATGGTGGCGATGATCTCCTCCAATTCCCCGTCCCGGCAGGGTGCCAGAACAGAGTTTCTGGTGCTGTTTCATGGAATCTGGTGGTGGCGGTGGAGTGGAACTCCTTCTAGAAAAACGTCGAACCCCCCAGAGTTTTTAGGTCAGAAGGCAACTTATAGGCGAAGAGGGAGACCGAGGGGGAGTCTGGGGCGGCCAGACCACCCCCTGGCACGGCCAGGTGGTGTGGCTGGGATCCAGCCCCACTCTGTCTCATATTCTGGCTCCGGGAGTCTTCTGGTGAAATAGGATTTTTGGCTTTTGTCCCGTCCAATTACGAGAATATTCATTTTCTGACTTTCCTAGAACCAAAAACAGCAGAAAACATGCAGCTAGCATTATGGCCCTTGTTAATAGGTTAGTCCAAGAAATCATATGAAAAGTACTCCAAAGTGTGGACAAAACACAAGAAAATAGATAAAACCAAGCATGCAACATCAAAAATTATAGATACATTTGCAATGTATCAACATCCCCAAGCTTAACTCATGCTCGTCCTCAAGTAGGTAAGTGATAAAAAGAAAGAATAATTTTTGAGGTGACATGCACCATCAAAGACATGATCAAAGTATTTGTAAAACATTCAAAGCTGGGATCATAGTACTTCAATCATAACATGAAAGACAAAGTTCTAGCAATATGACAAAGAAACTATGATGCAACATGAAATGGCACAAACAAAATATTCATGAATAACAATGCTTTGCAAGACATTTGTTTGTTTCACATAAAGAAAACATAGCATAGTAGTATTCAGCTTGTCCCTCAATATATAAGTGGAAGAAAGGCCTTCATAGAAGGAAGTAGGGATTCAAGTCTCATAAAGAGCTTTAAAAAATTATGGTACTTAATAGCTTTCAGCTCTCATTGCCCCTATCATAAGCATCTTGAAGTGATTAAGGTTAAAGTGAACAAACTATGGTGTATGTGCTTGACGAAGTATAAGTTAGAAATCTCATGTCCCTTGAATACGAGGGCCGCTCCTCATGCTACTCAAGTTTAGTCACTGGTAAGTTCTTGTCATCGTAAGTACATGTGTATCATAGAGAACCGCCAACGGGGTACCCCTTGCCCGATGATACGGAAGAATCCCCATATGAAAATGACAAGGCAAGCAGACAACGAGCATCTCAGCAATCTTCTTATTTACCATGGGAATATGGTGTTTTTTTCTCTCTTTCCTCTTTTCATAATCTTTTTTTCTTTTTCTCTTTTTTTTCTCAACATCGGACTCTTTTTTTATAAGAAGAATGCTTCATCGACAGCTCATTATGGTTACGCTGAAGGTTTCCACCATGTCAGCATGGATTAGACCAGCGGCCCAGGCGTTTCTCTAACACATATACATAACTCCAAGGACTTACAAGCTCCCCTTTCATTTCACACCGACGACATCCATAGACAAAAGATCATGATATCAACTAGGTACAAAGTACCCGTGCAATGTTGAAAGCGTTCCCCATGACAACATGGTTCTGCTAATTCCCAGCAAATAAGTGCAAGCATATACAACATAGACGACACAATGGTCCAAGTTATTAAGGGCTAGAAAAGTAAAGTGTGCCATCAAGTTCGTGAGAGCTTTAATCACTAGTTTTCTCATAACAAGTTTAATTTGGAAGGTAAACAAAAACATGAATATACTTGGAATAGCATATTCTAGTAGGTAGGTATGGTGGACTCTTTGGAATAACTTGGTTTAGGGAGTTGGATGCATGAGTGGAACTCATACTTGGTTGTGGAGGCTAGCAAAAGACTGGGAGCGACAAACTAGGAGAGCAATAATGACCATAATCATGTAGAGCGACAAAACATCATTAATCAAAGCATAAAGTGATACTACAAGTTGAAAACTAAAGGATCATAAAGGCTTATGGTGACTTGGGATAGTCATAAACATGGTGTGAGCATGCGCCAAGTCAACCCAAATAAAGCATCAAAGGAGAATACCACTATTCTATGTTTTAATATGCTAAAACAACGCATGATTCATCCAAGGCACATTAAGCAATCTCAATTGTTTATAACAAGTCATGCTACAGCAAAGAATACTAAGCATAAAGCCAAAACAATATCAACCATGGCATGACAAAGCATAGGCCACAGTAAAAAACAAGCTCTTTTTACCACATAAGTATGAACTTTCCTACTCTTTTTCAATCCAAACCAAACTATTTGCAAACTAATGTATGAAAGAGGGGTTCCAACCAATTTATTCAGAAAACTAGCAAAAAAAGCAAACAAAAAACCAAAACAAAAATGAAAAATAAGATGCTCCAAGAACAACACAACTGTGCATGAAACAATAAAAATGAAGCGTTTGAAAGAAACCTGGGATTTTTATTGATGAAGAAGGAGATGCCTTGGGAATCCCCAAGCTTTTATGCTTGTACTTCTTGAATATTTCTTGGGGTGACATGCGTGGCATCCCCAAGCTTGAGCTTTAGTCCATCCTTCATCTCATTACTCATCCCTTCCATACACCTGAAATTTTTCCTTCATACAAAACTTCACACAATCTTTATTAGCAACATTAGTGCACTCAAGATAATAGGTCTTAAGGTTCAGTTCTAACACCAAATAAACTTCCATTAGAACACTAGCTACTGAAGCACTTCCCTCAAAAAGCTCAATTCCCCAAAAGAACTCAAAAAGGAACCAACAAGAAGCAAATGCAGAAAATGGCAGAAATCTATCAAAACAGACCAGCAGGTAAATACGAATTTTTTCGAAGACCTTCTGTTCAACAAAATAAAAAGTGTTGAACTAACGAAAGTTAGATAACATCCTGGGGCAGAAGCACAAAAATTCACGCCTCAAAAAGACGTTCAGAGATTTTACACGAATTTTTACGGTGAAGCACAGAAATCTGTTTCGGGATAGCAATTTTCCCAATCATTACTTCTCTCTCATTAGAGGTTACTCTTGGCACAAAAAGAAAATAAAAAGGATAAGGAGCGGTTATTACTGTAGTAATAACTTCCAAGACTCATATAAAACTTTTGGGTTATCTCCCAATAAGTACTTTTGTTTAACGCCTTTAAGTTAGGCATAAAAAATAAATTGGATAGAATATAAGTAAGCGGAGATAATCATGGTGAAAACATTGTTTTGTTCAATGAAATCCTTTTGTTAACAAGGTTGATCAGGTCTTGTTACCAAAAAAATTCCATATGAGACAAAACTTTGTATCCCACTAATGATTATGTTACCTCAACCTTGATAGCAATGGTCCCAATCATAATAGTTTCAAATTTTTCTCTTGGTATGAGACAATATATTTCTCCAACTTGAATGCCCTCAACATGTTCAATTGAATTCAAACCATAAGTCCTTTCAATCTTCTTGGGGAAATAGACAGTATGTTCCTTATCATTAACATTGAAAGTCACCTTTCCTTGATTACAATTAATAACAGCTCCTACAGTATTAAGAAAAGGTCTCCCAAGAATAATAGACATATTATCATCTTCAGGCATTTCAAGCACAACAAAATCAGTTAATATCAAGCAATTATGAGCCACTTGAACAGGTACATCCTCACATATACCAACAGGAATAGTGGTAGATTTATCAGCCATTTGCAAAGATATATCAGTTGGTATTAATTTTTCTAGTTGAAGCTTCTTATAAAGAGAGAAAGGCATAACACTAACTCCAACTCCCAAATCACACAAAGCAGTTCTAACATAACTATTCTTAATAGAGCAAGGGATAGTTGGAATCCCAGGGTCTCCAAGTTTCTTAGGAACCTTTCCACTAAAGGAATAATTAGCAAGCAAAGTAGAGATTTCTTCATTAGGGATCTTCCTTTTATTCGAGACAATATCGTTCATATACTTTGAGTAAGGAGGCAATTTAATAGCATCAGTCAAAGGAATTTGTAGGAATAAAGGTTTCATCCACTCACAAAACTTATTATAGTGTTCATCTTCCTATGACTTGTGTTTCTTATCAAGGAAAGGCATAGGTTTTTGGACCCAAGGTTCTCTTTCACTACCATGTTTCTTAGCAATAAAATCTTCTTTAGTGTATTTAGTATTCTTAGTGTGCTTTTCAGGTTCTTCTTCAACTTTTTCTTCATTAGGAACTTCATTTTCTTCATTACCACTTTTAGTTTCAGCATCAGAAATAGACATACTATTAGGATCTATAGCAGGTTCAGAGGGTTCTACAACAGTTTTATGTTTCTTTTTCCTTTTCTTACGAGTAGAGCCACTATTTTCAGCTTGTTGAGAATCCTGCTCAATTCTTTTGGGATGCCCCTCAGGATATAGAGGATCCTGGGTAGCAGCACCACTTCTAGTTCTAATTTCATAAGCATGTTTTTCTGTAGCAGCATTAACCAGCAAGTCTTTTTGCCCTTTAACGAGTTGATCTATTTGAGTTTGAACCATTTGAAAGTGTTTAACAATCATTTTAACATCATTAGAGGTTCTTTCCACAATATCTTTCAACTCAACAATAGCTCTAGTGTTTTCCATTAGATGATTTTGCACCCTTTTATTAAAATTATCTTGCTTAACAATAAAAATATCGAATTCTTCTAAGCATTGATCAGGAGGTTTAGAATAAGGGATATCACCTTCATGAAAGTGTTGGAGAGAGTGTACCTCAATAGTGGATGAGTGGGGAATTGGCTTACATAATTCTTATATAGGAGGTAAATTCTTGACATCTGCGGCTTTAATTCCCTTCTCCTTAAGACATTTCTTAGCTTCCTTCATCACTTCATCATTTAATTCAATAACTCCCCTCTTCTTTGATGTTGGAATAGGCACCGTAATAGTAGGTTCAGGTACAATTACTTCAGGTATAGCTTGTTTAGGAGAAGTCCAATCTTCATAGTTCTTGCTTATTTTAGCCATTAATTCCTCAACTTCCTTATGAGTCCTATTCCAGAAAACACAATCAGCACAACTATCTAGGTATGTCCTAGATTCCTTGGTTAGTCTATTATAAAATATATCAAGAAGCTCATTCTTAGGTAATGGACTTCCAGCCTATGCATGAATCAAAGCACAAAACCTTGCCCAAGATTCGGGCAATACCTCTTTTTCTCCCTGTTTAAAATCAAAAAGTTCCTGCAAAATAGCATGTCTAGCACTTGAAGGAAAATATTTCTGCAGAAAAGTACTAATCAAGCAATCAGGGCTATCAATAGATCCATGAGGTAAATTACCAAACCAAGTTTTAGCTTCTCCTTTCAGTGAAAAAGGGAAAATCTTAGCAACAAAGTAAGTACGCATCTTAATATCATCAGAAAACAAGCCACTCATGGTAGAAAGTTCATTCATATGTGCTACCGCACTTTCATTCTTAGTCCCACAAAAGGGTTATTTCTCAACAATAGCCATGTAAGATAGATCGAGAGAGAAATCATAATCTTCATCTATAATGTTTCTAGGAGAAGCAGCAAACTTAGCAATAGGAGACAATTTGGGTCTAATAGTGCGCCTCTCAAGGAGACTCTTAGCAGCGCTCCTATCATGGGTGTTTTTACATTCCTTAATAAATTCATCGGTCATCCCAACATAACCATCTTCAATATCATAACTTTCACTAGACTCAGGTGAACTAACAGGTGTAGTAGTGTCTTCATTAGGAGTTTCAGTATTTCCAGCTATAATTCTAGCAATCATAGCATCTAGGAAAGGACCTAATGAACCACTCTTATTAAGCATAGTAGAAGCAACATCATAAGTATCAGAAGTTTCAGATTCAGCAGTAGTAGTAGTGTGTGTAGCATGTGTATGTGGTGGTGTAAGGAGCTTACTCATAACAGATGGTGAATCAAGAGCAATAGAGGTGTTCAGAACCGTACCTCTTCTTGTAGTGGATGGTAAAATAGGAACCTTGCCATCACGAGACTTACCCATGATGGATGGATAGCAACGAACAATAGAGAATCCAAGTGAACTTGATAAGTAAAGCTATGCTCCCCGGCAATGGCGCCAGAAAATAGTCTTGATGACCCACAAGTATAGGGGGTGTATCGCAATATTTTCGAGGGAAGTGAAACCCAATTTATTGATTCTACACAAGGGGAGACAAAGAATATTTATAAGCCTTAACAACTGAGTTGTCAATTCAGCTGCACCTGGAAACAATCTTGCTCACAGTAGTTTATCCGTAGCAACAATTTTGTAGTAGGAATAGTAAAGTAGCAGCAGTAGTAAAGTAAAGACATCAGTAACAATAGCAGTAAATAGTAGGATTCGAGTGCGGTAAGCATAGGGATGGATGGACGAGCGTTGCATGGACAAGACAATTCACATAGCAATCAGAACATAGGGCAATTGCAGATAAATAAGATAAAGCATCCAAGTACTAGATAATCCTAGGCATGTGTTCCATATATAGTCATACGTGCTCGCAATGAGAACTTGCACAACATCTTTTGTCCTGCCAGCCCGTTTGCAGCGGGGCCTCAAGGGAACTACTGGCAATTAAGGTGCTCCTTTTAATAGAGCACCGGAGCAAAGCATTAACACTCCGTGAACACATGTGATCCTCACATCAAAGCCATTCCCTCCGATTATCCTGATTTCTGTCACTTCGGGGCCATTGGTTCCAGACAACAACGTGTGTATACAACTTGCAGATAAGACCATAAACAATACTATCATAATGAATCAATAACATGTTCAGATCTGAAATCATGGCACTCGGGCCCTAGTGACAAGCATTAAGCATAACAAGTCGCAACAAAGTCATAAAGCACTAATAGAAGATACTAGGCACCATGCCCTAACAATCTGATGCCATTACATGAACGATCTCATCCAATCCCTACCATGCCCATAGCCTACAGTGGGGGATTACTCACTCATAGATGGGGGAAACATGGATGGTCGATGGAGAAGCGATGGTGATGATGGTGGCGATGATCTCCTCCAATTCCCCGTCCCGGCAGGGTGCTAGAACGAAGTTTCTGGTGCTGTTTCGTGGAATTTGGTGGTGGCGGCGGAGCGGAACTCCTTCTGGAAAAACGTCGAACCCCCCAGAGTTTTTAGGTCAGAAGGCAACTTATAGGCGAAAAGGGAGACCGAGTGGGAGTCTGGGGTGGCCAGACCACCCCCTAGCATGTCCAGGCCCAGCCTGCACGGCCAGGTGGTGTGGCTGGGCCCCATCCCCATTTCGTCTCATATTCTGGCTCCAGGAGTCTTCTGGTGAAATAGGATTTTTGGCTTTTGTCCCGTCCAATTCCGAGAATATTCATTTTCTGACTTTCCTAGAACCAAAAACAGCAGAAAACAGGCAGCTAGCACTATGGCTCTTGTTAATAGGTTAGTCCAAGAAATCATGTGAAAAGTACTCCAAAGTGTGGACAAAACACAAGAAAATAGATAAAACCAAGCATGGAACATCAAAAATTATAGATACATTTGCAATGTATCAGGTGGTTCCATCTTTCCTCTCAGATCTGCAATGAACAACCACTGCAGTTCTCCTCCTAGCTGATCATTGAGTTGCGCTCCAAAGAACTCGGGATGCGAGCATCCGAGAAACTCTGCTAGCTGACTCAAGTCCGAAGATGAGTTCTCCTTTGTTGCCAAGCTGATAGAACTTGTTGTACTTGACTTCCATCTATAATAAATTAGGATGAGTAAGTTAGTGAGGTGATCAAGTGTGTCAAATTTTATGTAGGATGGCAAAAAAATTGAGGAACAAGTGAGCTCTTCTTTTTGAAAGATTATCAAGGATAAGAGTGAGAATAGGTTTTCATAAATACTTACTTCCTTTGTTTTGAACTAAGTTTTTCAGACGTCTATTCTAACTAGGGTCTCCTATGGTCAGGATGGCTCTGATACCAACTTGTGAACACCCGGATTTTTAAGTCTAGATGCATGTTATGTCGTACATCACAATCCTAGGAATACCATTTTTGCGAGACATAACAGAATTGATAGAATAGTACATCATCCATTACAAACCACAATAGTCTTATAAATAGTTGATCTCATGATCAAGTCTTAATACATATCAAAGCAGCGGAAATAAACGTAGTAGAGTCTCCATCTTCATTGTCACAGGCAATGCTGACAATGGGAGATGATCCTAATTATCATAGACATCTTGATGTCCATCCTCCGGATAGTCCTCTTCATAGTCTGGCCATGGGAATAGCCAGAGACAAAGCCATGAGTACTTTTAAAGTACTCGCAAACTATCACTAATGTAAGTAAGACAATTCTAGTAGGAATCCTAAGCTCTAGGCTTGTTTGCAATAAGCTAGTTTTATTTTAGAAGTACTTAGTAGTAAAGGCGTATTTTAGTTATCTAGATTACTCAAGTGGGAACCTAGTTTTCATTTCCACAACCCTGTTGTGGTCAAGTCAAAGTCATATTTCAAGTCACAAGTCATTTTGAAAACATATGACAATGGAACAGTATGGCCATCCAACTGTCCATGACCGCAGACGCGGTTATTCGGATAGTTTGACACTCTGCAGAGGTGGTACACTTTCACCACAAAATTCGATACATCCGTCAGGGATAGCCCTGAATCATCATACTTGGTATGCAGATAATCAATCCTAACCTTTCAATTACACACCCTAGTATAGGCACCTCCCCTATGAGCTTGGCATCCTAGCCATGGCCATCCGCCATCCCGGGAACTGCATAGGTGGACATTCATATTCACGAGGCAGCCTCAGCTTAACCTTTTTCAGCGAGGGAACCCATACTAAGACACATAAACTTTCTCTTAAACCCTACCCAACTCAGGTATTGTGGTTGTACGGTAAAGTTGGAATGGTATTGCATCTGAACCCAACCATTAGTTTTTATCAAAGTTAAGGCACATGCCTCATTCGGTATCATCTTCAAATCATTGTGTTTCATAACACATGTCAAAACATTTCAATAGAATGACTTAGCATCGCTAGGTTTTCATAATCATTTTCTCCATATGTTCCCATCTAAAGTGATCAATATTAGTTTAGCACTAGCAACTATCAATGAAGGTGTCACTATTAAGGGGTGATAATCAAGTGTAACTACCCAAACCTAGTTCTATGCTCTTGATGGCATCTTTCCTATTTTTCCACTAATCACCAATAATTAACTATTTAGGAAACTTTGGTAAACGGAAGAAAAGATAAAGCTTGCAAGTAAACTTGGGATTGGTGTAATCAAGGTTGCATCACAATAGCAAGCATAGTGTATCTTGCATAGTGGGGCTTGCATAGTGGGGTTTGCCTTGGTTGGTATAGTTGTCGAAGTGCTCCTCTTCTTCTTCATAGAATTCTTCCTCCTCGTAGCCCGGGTTGGTACTAGCGTCTATAAATAAATACTAGGTACACAATCACCAAACAATACTTAACTACTTCTATTTAGCACACAAAGGTTCACACTAGATGATCTAGCATCATCCCAATCACTACATGAAATATTGACATGGCCTTATTTATCTTATTTTAGAAATGCAATTTCTACTTATTGAAAAATACTTAAGATTTAATATTCTCCAATTATAAATATGGGATCATGTTGACACATGTCATCACCACATACTCCAATACTTGGGAATGTGATTTAAAGTAGATGGCATAGGTTACAAAGTTTAATTTGCTATTTAATATGATTAAAATGACTAGAAATGACTATATAGCCATTCTTTTAATACTAGCTCAAGACTACTTCATGAAAGGCTAAACATTTTTACATATTCAAATAGATCATGGCAAATGAGATTTTTGACAATTGGAATCAACTCAAAATCATTTATGGTTGATTTTAGAAAAATGTTTGAAGTTGGAAAAGTTTCTGCCTTGTCATTTTTGTGGTGGGTGATCTATAATTCCAAAGTGTTTGAATGCAATGGAAGTGTTTAGATATTTTTATTACCTTTCTAACAAAATTTGAATCATGCAATTTGGTTTAGTAAATATCCTTGAATTCAATTTTGACATCAGCTACAGAATATGGTTTTGGAATAAAAGGAAAATCTAAATTTGAATTCGTGGGCACGCGCGGGAACGATATTGGGCCAGCCCAACTGCATGGCACGCGCGTAGCGGGCTGCACTTGCGCTGGTCCCACCTGTAAGTGGATGTTCTAACGCGAAGCAATATAAGCTAATCCTGGCGGCACGATTAGAGCACGATCAACAGCTCAACATCATCGTCTCCGTCGCACGGCGCGCACGGGATTCAACCCTAGCTCTACGACAGGGGTCGTGGGGGTCTTACTAGGGCTCCAGCTAGGTCCGGCGATGCGAGCGAATGAACTGGTAGACGACGGCGGTTCGAAGGGTGGTCATGGCAGCTCCTGGGGCGACTCCTAGCGCTGGTTCCTTTCCTCCTCTACGACAGCAGGCTCCGGTGAAATTTCGGCGTTGCACACCTCATCTTGCTCCGGGAATGGGTCAGAGAGATTACTAGGTGAGAGATGAGGCGAGTGGGGTGCATTTTGAGGCAAGGGGCAGGGTCTATTTATACCCCAACGAGAGGAGCATCGGGGCATGGCTCGGGCTCGTCGACAGCATCGCTACAAGGTGGTATCGGCATGGCTAAGGGTGTAGGTCGATGCGGTGCTCCTTAGCAATCGTCATGCGCATAGTGGCACGCCGAGGCGCGGTCTTAATCGCACGGGGAAGTCCATGCTCTGCTCGGGTACCGCGGGTGTTCGTCACGGCGTATGGTGGTTACGGGTCGCGCAGGGTCAAGCGGGCATGTCTGGGAGGTCACTGGCATCGTGGCGATTGCGTTGATGCAAGGAGAGAGCAAGGCGCAACATGGTTGCGCGGGACGGCCCGACGCTCTGGCGTGTGCTCGGCATGGCAGACAGAATAAATGGGCACGGCTGCGCTGGCATCTCCACAGCCTAGCGTTGGTCAAGGCATACACTGGCGGGTGCGGTGAGGTCACGGCTACCTTCTAGATGTCATGGGCGAGGGCGGCGAGGCTTGTGGCATCGTGTCCATGTTGGGTCAGCATGGTGAGCTCGGGTACGGGTTGGCACTGGTCCAAGGGGCGAGTGAGAGAGGCTCCACTGCACGGGCTGGTAATGGGGTGATCGTGGGCGAGTAGTGGAGGCTTAGTGTGGTACAGAGATGATCACAAGATTGATCAAAACAGTGTATAGTTGGTAGCTATGTACTGTGCTTGCTAAGTGTTTGATCAAATGGTCGCAAGACAAATTTATTTGAATTTTGAAATTATATTGGGTGGGTTGGTTGATCATATGCTTGGGAGTCTCTGGTTGCAAGGATTGGTCAACTGGAGAAAGTTTGGATGGTTTTTGAAAAATGGCTATATTGATGAATACACTAGATTCAATTTTGAAAATTCCCTCAAATGGATTTGAAATTGTTCTAGTAAGTTTTGAAAGTTCACTTTGGTTCTTTGTCACTTTGTCTAGCAAGGTGAGAAAAGAAATGGAATTTTTTCTGTTTGATATCATTTACTAGAGATGCTCCAAGTGAGCTAGGTGTTAACTTTTGCAAAAATGACCATTAGGTCATATGCTTCATAATTTGATTTTCTTTTGATTTGATTTGGTTTGGATTTGACCTAGATGATATTGTTTTGATCTTTAGATCAATTCTCATCATTCACAACAAACAAACATGGCATGCCATGGATTAATATATCATTAACAAACACCACTTGCATTCATATAGATTTTAATATTAAAAGCTTTTGTTAACCCTATTTTGGTTGATTGGAAATTGATATACCCCTTTTAATATTTTTGAGATGTTACACCATGCTATGGGATACGTCCTACGGGATTATGTCCCTTAATAGCGCAGTAATTCAATTGATGTCGATTGCTGTCTGCTGTGGTTATGAGGATGACGTGCGCAGCGGTTGCTGGCAAATCATCCATATACGGAGTTCCTCCCACACATACATAGTTGAGAATGTTCACGAGCATAATCTTTATCTTATATCTTTACAAATACTAGTGGTGTATCCGCTACTCCCTGAAAACGCTTTTCCCTATTGCAGTTCTAATCTCTCTTACATACGCGATACTTACTTCCTGCATTAAGTTACTTTGCTTTACTTTATTATTTCTCTTATACCCAAAACCCAAAAACACATTTTTACACAATACTCCTATTTTATCTTGTTACTTAGAACTTTATCTAGCATTTCCATTGTAATATTTATACCAAGAGTTACTAGACTTCAGACTCCCGCTCCCTGTGGGATCGATATCTTTATTTCGGAACTAGCTACAAACGATCTGTGCTCTTGTAGTCATCAAAGATCTAGTGAAGAAGTGCAATGGTTGTCAAAGATATGCCACCAAGAAACACGTGCCAATATCGGAGCTCAAAACTATCCCAATCACTTGGCCATTTGCTGTGTGGTGCCTAGATATGGTCGGGCCATTTAAGCCGACAAAGGGAGGCATGACTCATATATTGGTCATGCTGGAAAAGTTTACCAAATAGATTGAGGAGAAGCCAATAAGAAGGTGTGATGGAGCTACTGCCGTAACATTCCTCAAAGAAATTATCTTGAGATATGGCTATCCACACAACATCATAACTGATAACGACAGCAACTTCGCCGAAGGAGCTTTTGCTAGATTTTGCCAAGAAAAGAAGATCCAGCTGGACATTGCATCAGTATCCCACTCCGCATCGAACGGACAAGTGGAAAGATCCAACGGGCTAGTTTTGTCTGGGATAAAATCCCGGCTCATTGAACCGCTGCAAAGGTCAGTGGGGTGCTGGATAGAAGAATTACCAGCCATATTGTGGAGCTTAAGAACAACTCCGAATAGATCAACGGGCTATACGCCATTTTTTCTGGTATATGGGGCAGAAGTTGTATTACCAGCTGACGTAGAGCATGATTCGCCTAGAGTCACCCAATACACAGAAGCCGAAGTGCAAGAAGCCCGGCGAAATGATGTTGATCTGCTGGAAGAAGCAGGAGAACTAGCATTGTCCAGATCCGCCATATATCAGCAAAATCTCCGATGCTACCATAGCCGTAAAGTGAGCCCTCAGTTTTTCGGGAAGGAGATTTGGTACTTCAGCTGGTGCAGCGCACAGCTGGAATGCACAAATTATCCCCCCTTAAAAAGGGAAATTCATTATAAGCAAAGCACAGCACAATGATGCATACTATCTCATTAATGCACAGCCACAGGAGGAGAACAAGGCGGACAGGTCTGGCGAGGAATCGAAGCGTCCATGGAATGTAGCACTAGTTCGACCGTTTTACACTTAGCGAAAAGTGTATGTATCTTGAACTCTCATATGTCGGTATGTATGTCAACAATGAGCTTATCAATGAAACTTTAGCACCCCTAGAAGAAACTCAAGGACTATCTCAATAATAATTGTCTTTCTTGTACTTACTTTTTATATGTCAGTTGGCTTAAATTACTTACGCCTTAGCTGGATTAGTAGTATGTCGGCACCAAATGCTAACTCTTCGACTTGTTGCTGTCGAACAAGAATTGGCTTCATGGCAAGCAAGAGAACAAGCTTGGAATTGCAAGGCATACGAAAAGCGAATAAGGAAAAGGAACATAATTGAGACGACATATGTTATTCCGACTAACCCATGTATTTACTTTATTTATGTTATGTTGAATTATTTTGAGCTAATCCTAAAGTTTCAAGTATTGTTAAGTCAATTTTTTGAACCTCGGACTTGTAAGTCAAAAATCGAATCAAGGTAGACGCGAACCAAATCATAAAATTTGGAGAACAAGAAAATGAAACTTGGGAACTTCGCCCAAGCTAATCCGATATAAAAGTCTTAGCGATAGCAAAACATCATATTGTGCATATTACAACTGCGCCGGCATACCGGGGATTTAACAAGTTTAAAAGTGTTTTGTGGCTCAAGGACCAGATGCATCCGAAGTATCTGTAGCAGGAGGAGGCAAGTCGACATTGGTGGGGGGAACATCGGTTTCACCCTCATAACCCGGATCAGCTTCAGCTTCTTCAGCATCTTCAATTTCCTCGCCATCGTCCAAGAGTGCCTATTCCTCGCCATCTGAACCATCTTCAATATATTCATCATCAACAATGCCGAGGAAGCTCGGCCCCTCATTCCACTGATGGCAACAACTAAATTGAATAAGGTCGTATGAGTGAGCTTGGTGATGAGCGATACACTCTAGATGATTGGTCCAACGAGATCCGGTGCGCATGCGGCTGAGAACCTCCAGATCAAGGCCTTCATACCAAGTTAACATGAAGCTAAGGGCCGTGTTAGCTCCAACGCGTGCAACGGACTCCCTCCAACGATCAAGCTGAGTTTCGCACTCCATAAAATTTTCAATCAGAGGGGCAGGACCTTTGGGAGTGGGCTCATTGCGCCAAAGGGCATTGAAGACCCGGACAGCAGCATCCATGATATCCGAGCCATAGCTTTTTATAATTTCCATCCAAGATGCATGGCTGACCAAGCTGTCCTCTATGTCATAAGGAATTGTTTCGGCGGAAGGATCAATTGAGGTACCTCTCTGCAACCGGAATTTATCAACGACAGCACTAGCAATGGCATGTGATTCTGGAAACTTGCCTAAAAATGGGACAAGCAAAATAACTCAATACGAGCATGAAATTCGGAAAGAGAAATGCCGGCATAGGAGGGAAAACTCACGAGAGATATGGCCAAGGATCTAACCCAACTCTAAGAGTGAAGAAGCATTCCTCTTCTTGACAGTTTCACATTCAGTGTTCATCGACTCAAACTTGATGTCGGCGTTCTTGAGCATGTCCTTGCTTTTCTCAAGCTGGGTCTTCAGCCGCTCCTTTTCCTCAGAGATTTTTCAGTTTTGCAATTTCAGCATTGAGCCGAATAATTTCATCGTCCTTGAGCCGGAGTTGGGCAATCTCAGCATCTTTCTTCTTGATCTCAGCCTGATGCTGCCCTGCTTGTTCGAGAAAGTGGAGCATCATGTCAGGCAAAGGCATGCTATCTTGAAGATACACTACAATAATTTTTTGACCCGGCAGAGCCGAGGTATAACTATCTACCGAGTCAGGTGGAAAAAGCTCAAAGATCAAGGAACCAAGGCGAATTACCTCTTATCTCGGCCAGATTTTCCTCATGATAATATTCTTGGCCTCAACTTCGGTTGTGCAATCCGAATCATGAGTTAGTTTGCAGCACTAATGATGAAGGAGAACAAAAGTGAAAGTATAAATGAGAGAACTTTACCTTTCTTCTTGGCGTCATGTAGCACAGCCTTATGCTTTGTGCACAGCTCTTTGTGTGAGTCCAGGAGCCACTGAAATTCCATGGTTTGGCGGTTGGTGGTAATCTAAAAAGGGGAAGTGTTAGTCCATGAATCACAAGGAATATTCGAAGTTTACAAGATCCGGGCTAAGTGGAACTTAACCCGACTTTAGGTGAGTGAATATTCAAAGTTTACAAGATCTGGGCCAAACAGAACTTAACATGGCTATAGGTGAGTGAATATTCGAAGTTTACAAGATCCGGGCCAAGTGGAACTTAACCCAGCTCTAGGTGAGTGAATATTCGAAGTTTACAAGGTTCGGGCCAAGTGGAACTTAACCCGGCTCTAGGTGAGTGAATATTTGAAGTTTACAAGTTCCAGGCCAAGCAAAACTTAACCCGTCTCTAGGTGAGTGAATATTCTAAGTTTACAAGATCCGGGCCAAGTGGAACTTAACCCGTCTCTATATGAGTGGATATTTGAAACTACTAAGGAATTATGTTGGTTTTCTAAGAGCATCCGGCCGAGTAACAAATTACTCCCCGGAGGCTCGGGGACTAGAGGATATATCTATAAGTACTTGTGAGTATGAAAAGGCATGGAGAAGGAATTTACCTCCATCATTCTACTCGCAAGGCGAATAGCATTTCCTGCGGTGTTCATCTCGGCGCCAATCTCACCGGGACCAAACTTTAGAGGGTTCTCCGAGTTAACATCAACATACTCAGTGTTGTTCCAATTTTCAGCATACTCAAAGCGTGAGCCATAGCTTTCCCCTCTAAGTGTCTAGACCACCACCAAGCTTTTGGCGTGAGCTAATTTCCTGGCAAACTATGCTGCAGCCGGGCTGGTATGAAGAGTAAGTTGTTTACTACCAGCAGACCCGGAAGCAGTAGAGCCGGAGGCAGTGCTCCCCTTCTTTATCATGGACGCGATGGTACGTTGTCCAGATTCGACAGTTGATCCTTTAGGGGCATGATCCTTGGTAGCATCAGAAGCCTTCTGGACCTTGGCAGCATCGGAGACCTTCTTAACCTTGGTGCTGGATTTGGCTTGTTGTGGTGAAGAAGTGGTTGGGGCTCCCGTAGCCTAAGATGGTGCAAGAGGCTTGTTCTGAGGTTTCTGCTGGAATATCTCTCTAGCAAAAGTAGCTAGCGCGGAGGATTTGGCTTGGGGCTTGGTCTTGGCTGGGTCTTCTCGTCGAGCCTAAGAAGACTCGGACGAGGCAAGAGGAGGAACTTGTGTAGCTAGAGCTGGAGTTGGAGCGGATTCTAGTTGAACTTGGGTCGGTCCCGGGATCACCGGCACCTCGGAAGTAACTTTCTTCGTGCCGATATTGCTGGAACCACCATCATCTGTTTGCGGCTGAGCCAAACAAGAGCTGGGAGGGTCTGACATGGCCACATCCCCGGAGGCGTTGCCACCCCCTGTGCTAACTTTGCCTTCCTCTTGCCGAGATGGGCTGAGGTTTGGCGTAGCTGATGAGCTTTCTTGGATTGGACTCAGGGCGAGCATCTTCATGCGGAGGAGAAGTGGGTTCAACCTGGATAGGCGAGGCTACGCTCGAGCCACTCCAAGGGACAACCCTAGGGGCCCCGCCAAATTAGAAAAAAGAAATATCAAGATCAAAACAGAGTGAGGAACAAGAAATAATCAAGAGAATGGGAAAGAAAAGCTTACACAGAAGAAGTGGGTGGTTCTCGGGGCTTAGGCGCTCGCTGAACCGGGGCTTTGTTCCTTGTGGCAGGCTTGCTAGAAGTCTTGTCTCTGGCTTTCTTCTGTCGCTTCTTGGTCTTGGGCGCCTCAGTTGCCTCGGTTGAAGGAGACGAGGTAGTCGCCCGTTTCCTCGAAGGAATAGGAACCGGATCACCTACCGCAAGAGGCGGATCAGTATGGACCTAACCGGCGGTTAGCTAGAGTCGGAGCAACCAGAAAAGCGTAAGAGATAGGCACAGGATCATATACCTCTAGAACTTCACAATCATCATCCTCATCATCATCTGGCTAATCCCTCAAAGAAGAGGCCTTACCAGAGGAGCGTTTGGGGCCATCCGAGATAGGAAAAAACATCTCGGGGTCCGGCTCTTCAGTATCTGAGGCATTGCGGTCCTTTCCCCACTTAACGGACGGTTCCTTACCATCCTCAACTGTCTGCTGGAGAAACACCTGAAAGCAATAGTGCAAAAGGATCAAGTATATGATACGGTCCGACATAGAACATAACTCGGAAAACGGATCAAATAAGAAATATACCGCAGGAGGTAGCTTATCCTAGCAGAAGTGTTCAAACCCCCACTCCCAGTCCTCGTTAAACTCTAGGACTATCTTGTGATAGCCTTGACCCGATGGAAAATTTCAGTATTGTTGAGCTGAAAGGATGAGGTCCGGTTGGGGTCAAGGTGCCCGCTCATATGGAAAAGCTTGTGGGTACATTTCTGCAGGGGAGAGATTCGGCTGCGAACGAAAGTGATCATCACATCCTCGCTGCCCAGCCTGAACTTGTTCAGTTCCTTGATCCGTTTCTCCACCTGATTCACCAAGGGAGTGGACCTACTTGGGATTCGGTTCCATAAAGATTTGTCTGGGACACCAATCTGGAAGGGGAGCAGCCAAATCAAATCTTCCTCGGTATTGTTCGTCACATAGAAGAACGTCCGAGCCCAGCCCTTGCAGGATTCTAGGCCGGTGACTCGGGGGAAGACAGAGTTTTTCTGGGGTGAGATCGATGCTGCTCCACACTGAGTCAAAGCTTTGTTGGCAGGGGCAGCCAAAGGGTCAGGAACAACATTGGACCGGAGACCAAAAAATTTGTACCAAAGATCTGTGGAGGTCCAAAAGACAAGATACCCTCCCGGATGCGAAGGAGGAAAGAGAGGTGATGGTGTTAGCCGGGAGATGGTGTGGTTGGAGCTCGTAGATGGTGATGAAATCATGGAAGAAATCACTAACGAGGAGGCCCAATCCGCGTTGGAAGTGCGAGAGGAAGACCATAAACTCACCCGGATTGGGTGAGGGAGCGGTATCTTCGCAGGAGAGACGACAGGTCACCCTAGCGGGGATGCGGCAGATCCGATAAAGCCAATCAATATCATCTTGGCAAACCTAGGAGCCGGCCTAGGTGTCGCGCTCGTGCGCCTCGCCGCCCTCCTCCTGCTCCTCAACAATGGCGATCTCCTCTTCAGTCATCTCCAGGTCACTGTCCTCGAAGACCCAATTAGTGACGGGAGCAAAGGCCTAGATTGACGTGGCCCTGTGGCGGTGTGTGATGCATCCCAATACACGGCATTCACCATTGGCCCACATCATTCCATGCTAACCATCACTCCAAAGGTGAATTCCTTCCATACCTCGTCTCTCTTTGGTTATTATGCGAATGGGATCCTACTTGAGACAAATGCATATCATGTGACCAGGCCCATGACCATGATGCCAAGAGGAAACGACAAGGATGAAACTGGAGCCGAGACCCCCAAGCAAGAGGCTTGGAAAAGAAGACGGAAGAAGGAATCCGGCGCTAGGCCTGGCGCTACCGAAATTCCCGTCGGAACTTCCAGCGCCCGGACCGGTCGACCAGAGCCCCCGCTAGAACTTCCAGTCACCACCAAAGAAACCAGCGCACACCAAAACGCCAAGCAGAAATGCAGTCCAGCACCTGTTGAAACAAACTGGTCCCGCCGGAATTTCTGGCTCTGCGTCCTGCGCACTATGAAGGGTTTGATGCTCGGAATATTCCCTCCTATCTACCCCTTCGCCCCTAGTACTATAAATACCCCCCTTGTGGCTCAGATCTGGGTAGAGATGATGATGAATTGAGGCATGTGCCTAACCCTAGATGGGAACCCCCTCTCAATAGTAGATCTATGAGTTATACAAGGCCTTGGAGTCGGTGCCCTTCTCCAAGATGTCAAGAACCTCCTCAAGTGTTTGGTATCTCCCTATCAAGGATTCTAGTAGTGCTTGGTGTCTCCCCTTGGGGATTCTACTTGGTTGCTACTCTCTCCTTGGTTTGGATTCCATCATCTTCTTGCTGATCTCTCCTTTGGTGATTCTATCACAAGGTCTCTTACCGAGGATTCTATTGGATTGGTTGTTCGAACCAACGGGAGCAAATCGAATCAGGTGTGTTTTGGCATATGTTTGTATCTTTACCTTGAATTAGAGTTGCGTTCATTGTGTTCATCATGAGTTCCCTCACTCCCTCCTCAAATCCATGAAGATCGGGCCACTCCAAGGGTAAATCCACAAGGAAACCCATAACAACTGGTATCAGCAGCTTTTGGTTGACACGGATTTGACTTTGTCCTTCGATTTCCACCATAAATTCGAAAATACCAAAAATATTGCCCCAAATTGCTTTTGGATCGATCTCTCGATTTGGTGAGTTTTTCGTGGTTTTGGTCCATAGATATGTTGCTTTGGGTGCCGATCTACCTTACTTGAACCTTTCCCCAGCCCAATCCCAATAGATTTGCAAAAAAATCCGAGATTTGACTTTTTGCATTCGTGACAAACACAAACCGGCGCCAGGCCCGGCGGACCGACCATGCCGCCGAAATTTCTGGCGTAGGTTCTGGCGAACCAGAATTTCCACCGTAAATTCTGGCGACTGGTCTGGTGCCGCCGGTTTGGCCACTGAAACTGCCTTTTTGACCAGTTTTGACCGTTTTCTTTTGAGTTGTTCATGTTTCGCGTGTGTGTCGCCCTGACTAACATCAAGCTTCTGCAACAACATAACATTTTGCGCTCCTCGACACCGCGATGCCCGAACATCATCCCCAACACCGGTAGCAAGTCGTCAACAATACCAAAGGTATAACTTGCTCCACCTTGTTAACCCTTCTTCCTTTGTGTGTATCTATCCCATGAGAGCAGCTCATTTGTGTTTGCCTAAGCATTGTGCACTTGCCATTTGAAAGTGAGAGTCTGTAAGCAAATACAAAGTTACCATAGGAGTATAGAAAAGGAGAAAAAGAAAAAGGAGTACAAAATAAAGGACAAAAGCTTTTAAGCAAAAGAAAAATAGAAAGAAAATAGTCCCCCAATACAAAGAGGTTCTCAAGCTTGTAAGCAAAGAGAGAAAAGGCGTGACCAAGGCAAGCGCACAAATCCGTTGCTTATCCTCTTTTGGTGAGCGAGTTGTGGTCTCTCCTTGTGTTGGCATGACACTGAGCATTAGTCTTATTTAGGACCAATTTTGTTTGTTGCTCATTTTCATAGCTGTGCTAACCACATCAGTCTCCACGTGTGTGTTCCTTTTGTGTTTTTGTAGATCGTATCATTTTGCTTTTGATCTTTGGTTCTTTACCACCCTTGACAATAACCTTTTCGTTTTGTTCTTCCATTGGCTATCCACCTTCCTAACCTACCACCATAGGCCTTTGTGTGTGTGTGTCTTGTATATTCGCTTTTCTCTCGGCAAGAACAACCTTTCCAATTTTTGACTTGGTGAGACAAGGTAGCACATACATACCACCAATACCACCTTCCTTTCACTTGTGGTCATACAACATGTCTAGGGGAAGCAGACGAAGTGGAGATGGCAACTTCAGCAACCAAGATGGCTTTGCCATGCGGCACAACTTATGGATGCAACTCCAAGAATTCAATGCCCAATTTGACAGGCTTGAGAACCAGCTTGATGAAACTTTTCGAGAGTTCGACTACCATGACTGGCAATGCCAAGTGGGGCACATAGCTCAACTCCAAGCTCTCCACCAAGCTATTGCCAACCTTGGCAACCATCGTGGACACCATTCAAGGACGTCAAGTTCGTCTCGTGCGGCCTCCTCAAGTCATCATGGTGGCACTACGCGCTCCCACTCTCATCATGGAGATCCCTACCACCACAATGGGGAACAACAAGCTCGTCATCACCATGAACAAGAGGTTGACCCACAAGCTCAACAACCAAGACATCATCGGTTCCATGATCATCATGCGAATCCGAACACCAAGAGGAACATGGTCGCCCCCCACAACAAGCGATGGTATAAGCACCACCACCTCCACAAGAACAAGAACGCCATGGTGAAGACAACCGCGATGATAGGTGCCAACACCAACACCATGACCATCGCCAACAACCACAAAAAGTTCATCAAGCACCATAATGGGACACATGTGACGATGATGAGGACGCACGCTGCACAAGATGCAAAAACCACTACGCTCAACCCCACCATCGTCATCAACAACCAATGAATGCAAATGATCCCGAGCAAAGGCATAGAAGAGACTTTGCGCATCAAGCTCCTCCTCAACCGCGTCCTCGAGAAAACCAAGCTCCTCATCCTCCACCACGTGCACCAAGTGAAGTGATCATAAGGCAAGATTGCCGCAACTTCCACCGTGAACATGAAGAGGTCAAATTTGGTAAGCTCAAGTTCCTTATGCCCAAGTTCAAGGGAGAAGAAGATGCCGATGCATACATTGATTGGGAGCTCAAAGTTGACAAAATCTTCCGAGTCCACAACTACTCCAAAGAGAAGAAAGTTGCAATGGCATCCATTGAGTTTGAGGACTATGCAAATGTTTGGTGGGAAGACTACCAAAAGAACCGCGAGCAGAAAGAGGAACCCCCAATTGAAACTTGGACCGAGATGAAGGAAGTGATGTACAAGCGCTTCGTCCCCGAGCATTATCGACAAGATCTCTTTGACAAGCTACAAAACTTGAAACAAGGCACCAAGTCAATTGAATAGTTCTACAAGGAAATGGAGAAAACCATGATGCAAGGTGATGTGAGAGAACTCGAAGAGCAAACCATAGCAAGGTTACTCAACGGTTTGAGCCGCCCAATAAGGAAGATTGTTGACTTTCAACCGTACAAGAACCTCACCGAGCTCCTCCATCAAGATACCAAGGCTGAGCGGCACTTGAAAAAGGAGAATGCATATGAGAAGTCCAAATCATACTTTGCATCCATCAATGCAAATGCTCATGCAAAGCCAACAAACCAAGCACCGAGCTCATCCAAGCAAGCAAAGACCATGATAACACCCTCCTCCAACACAGCATCGAATAGTCAAGTCACCTGGTTCAAGTGTGGAGTGAATGTTCACAAGTCATATGAGTGCACCAACTCAAGAGTGATGCTTACGGATGAGAATGGTGCAGCCTTCTCCATGAGTGAAGAGGAATATGAAGCCCTCACTCAACGAGCTATTGGAAGGACAACCACAATGGAAGAGGATGACACACTTGTATGCGAGCATGATCCGGGCCCCGCACTTGTCATAGCTTAAGTCTTGACAACAAACTCCATCCCAAGAGATGACCAACGCCTCAATATCTTCCAAACTTGTACCGAGATTGATGGCAAGTCCATAAAGGTGATCATTGATGGAGGTAGTTGCCACAACCTCGCAAGTACGGAGCTTTGTGAGAAACTCAAGTTGCCATGCACCAAGCACACTCATCCCTATCATGTAAAATGCCTTGATTACAATGGAGCACTCAGGATAACTTCCAAGGTCAATGTCACCTTCAAGATTGGCCCATATGAAGACACCGTTGAGTGTGATGTTGTGCCAATGTCCATGTGCCACATGCTATGTGGTAGACCATGGCAATACGATAAAAGAGTCATACATCATGGTTCCACTAACCAATACTCCTTCAAGTGGAGCGACAAGACATTCGTGCTCCAACCCATGATGCCAAGCCAAGTTATCGCATCCAACATGACATCCATGCACAAGATAAAGCAAGCTAAGGACCCTAGTGAGATGAGTGGTGAGAGAGTGAACCACCATCAAGAGAGTGAGTGCCACAAGCCCAACATGAGTGGAAAAATCATGAGTGCCATCACACAAGCCACCAAATGTGAGAAGAGAGACTTGAGTGTGACCCATACTAACAATCCTTCATACAATTCTCTCTCTTTGTTGTCGGTTTTGCAAGGTACCCAAGATAGACCACCACCGATAAGGCTCATGATACAAGATCACCAACCACAAAATGATGGCGAGAAGTACCACAAGCTCTTCAACATATTTGAGAATGGCTTCGACACCGGTGATCCGACCATGTACAAGAACAACAACAAGGGCACACCTCCTTCCTTGCGTGATGAGAGACCATTGTCGAGGTCGACTCGTTTTCAACCGGGGTAAATGATGCAGCCCAATACACGACATTCACCATTGGCCCACATCATGCCACGCTAACCATCACTCCAAAGGTGAATTCCTTCCATACCTCGTCTCTCTTTGGTTATTATGCGAATGAGATCCTACTTGAGACAAATGCATATGATGTGACCAGGCCCATGACCATGATGCCGAGAGGAAACGACAAGGATGAACATGGAGCCGAGACCCCCAAGCAAGAGGCATGGAAAAGAAGACGGAAGAAGGAATCCGGTGTGACACCGCCAGAATTCCCGCCGGAACTTCCGGCGCCTAGACCGGTTGACCGGAGCCCCCTCCGTAACTTCCGGTCACCACCGAAGCAAACCGGTGCACACCAAAAAGCTAGGCAGACATGCAGTCTGGCGCCCGCCGGAATTTCTGGCTCTACGCCCGGCGCGACCGGACTTATCGCTGAAACACCCGTCTACGCACTATGAAGGGTTTGATGCCCGGAATATTCCCTCCTACCTACCCCTTTGCCCCTAGTACTATAAATACCCCCTTGTGGCTCAGATCTAGGTAGAGATGATGATGAATTGAGTCATGTGCCTAACCCTAGATGGGAACCCCCCTCTCAATAGTAGATCTATGAGTTGTACAAGGCCTTGGAGTCGGTGCCCTTCTCCAAGACGTCAAGAACCTCCTCAAGTGTTTGGTCTCTCCCTATCAAGGATTCTAGTAGTGCTTGGTGTCTCCCCTTTGGGATTCTACTTGGTTGCTACTCTCTCCTTGGTTTGGATTCTATCATCCGCTTGCCGGTCTCTTCTTTGGTGATTCTACTGCAAGGTCTCTCGTCGAGGATTCTATTGGATTGGTGTTCGAACCAACATGAGAAAATCGAATCATGTGTGTTTTGGCTTGTGTTTGTATATTTACCTTGCATTAGAGTTGCGTTCGTCATGTTCATCGCGAGTTCCCTCACTCCCGCCTCAAATCTGTAAAGATCAGGGCACTCCAAGGGTAAATCCACAAGGAGACCCATAACAACGTGGCTATGCTGGAGCAGCGGTGCCGCTACGGAGAAAAGCAGCGACAGGACGCGACGACGGCGCTAAGTGGAGAAGAAGCAATGACAGCGGCGATGCTACTGTTGCAAAGAGAAAGAGGAAGAACAGAGGCAGAGGCGTGTGCGAGGTGGGGGAAATGACCAAGGGGCGTCCCTCATGCCCTATTTAACCATGTCCTTAAGTAGGGTAGTAGGATCACGGGGCTGCGATGAAGCCACACGATGTAGCTGTGTATCAGCCGTATCAGCCAATTAGGAGTGAGCCACAAGAAAGGCCACATGGTACAGCAGATCCCACGATAGGACGTGGCGTTACGGTTAATGAGGAGACAGCCACAACGTGACATTTGCATCAGTTATCCCTGACAGTGCGCACTATAACTAGCGCAGTTACTGGCGCAGACTCTTAAAATGAGAAAGAAATGATTACCTTCCACGTAGGACATGGGGAAGTGTACGCGAGAAGGAAGGAATCTGCGTGTATTATCCGTATATGGGAGAATAACCCGACTAGCGAGGAATAACTTAGAATGAGCCAAGGGAAGTTGAAGAATACAAAGTCTACAGTGAGCAGGCCGAATCTAAGGGTAACTCGGCAAGAAGATCAAAATCTTAGTAGGTTGAACCTGATGTGGCCGTAGCAGCTAAAGTTGTTAAGACCGCACCAGCTTTGGGGACTAATGTTGGGGGGATAACCCAGGGTAAGGTCACGCTGGGGTATAATGGTTGTGTTAGCCGACGTACGGCAAGGTCAAAGCAGGAGCTGGCTGAGTCATTGATGACCCACAAGTATAGGGGGTATATCGCAGTATTTTCGAAGGAAGTGATACCCAATTTATTGATTCGACACAAGGGGTGCCAAAGAATATTTATAAGCCTTAACAACTGAGTTGTCAATTCAGCTGCACCTGGAAAATTTCTTGCTCATGGCAGTTTATCAGTAGCAATAGTTTTGTAGTAGCAATAGTAAGGTAATAGCAGTAGTAAAAGTAAAGACAGTAGTAACAATTGCAGTAAACAGTAGGATTAAAGCGCGGTAGGCATAGTGATGGATGGATGGGCATTGCATGGACAATACAATTCATATGGCAATCAAGACATAGGGCTTTTGTAGATAAATAAAGTAAAGCATCCAAGTACTAAATAATCATAGGAATGTGTTCCATATATAGTCATACGTGCTCGCAATGAGAATTTGCACAACATCTTTTGTCCTGCCAGCCCGTTTGCAGTGGGGCCTCAAGGTAACTGATGACCCACAAGTATAGGGGGTGTATCGCAGTATTTTCGAGGGAAGTGAAACCCAATTTATTGATTCGACACAAGGGGAGCCAAAGAATATTTATAAGCCTTAACAACTAAGTTGTCAATTCAACTGCATCTGGAAACAATCTTGCTCACAGCAGTTTATCAGTAGCAACAGTTTTGTAGTAGGAATAGTAAAGTAGTAGCAGTAGTAAAGTAAAGACAACAATAACAATAGCAGTAAACAGTAGGATTCGAGTCCGGTAGGCATAGGGATGGATGGACGAGGGTTGCATGGACAAGACAGTTCACATAGCAATCAGAACATAGGGCAATTGCAGATAAATAAGATAAAGCATCCCAGTACTAGATAATCCTAGGCATGTGTCCCATATATAGTCATACGTGCTCGCAATGCGAACTTGCACAACATCTTTTGTCCTGCCAGCCCGTTTGCAGCGGGGCCTCAAGGGAACTACTAGCAATTAAGGTGCTCCTTTTAATAGAGCACCGGAGCAAAGCATTAACACTCAGTGAACACATGTGATCCTCACATCAAAGCCATTCCCTCCGGTTATCCCGATTTCTGTCACTTCGGGGCCATTGGTTCCGGACAACAACGTGTGTATACAACTTGCAGATAAGACCAAAAACAATACTACCATAATGAATCAATAACATGTTCAGATCTGAAATCATGGCACTCGGGCCCTAGTGACAAGCATTAAGCACAGCAAGTCGCAACAAAGTCATAAAGCACTAATAAAAGATACTAGGCACCATGCCCTAACAATCTAATGCCATTACATGAACGATCTCATCCAATCCCTACCATCCCCATAGCCTACAGCGGGGGATTACTCACTCATAAATGGGGGAAACATGGATGGTCGATGGAGAATCGATGGTGATGATGATGGCGATGATCTCCTCCAATTCCCCGTCCTGGCAGGGTGCCAAAACGGAGTTTCTGGTGCTATTTCGTGGAATCTGGTGGTGGTGGCGGAGCGGAACTCCTTCTGGAAAAACGTCGAACCCCCTTGAGTTTTTAGGTCAGAAGGCAACTTATAGGCGAAGAGGGAGATCGAGGGGCAGTCTGGGGCGGCCAGACCACCCCCTGGCACAGCCTAGGCTTGCCCGCGTGGCCAGGTGGTGTGGCCTGGGCCCAGCCACCCTCCGTCTCGTATTCTGGCTCCGGGAATCTTCTGGTGAAATAGGATTTTTGGCATATTTTCCGGGATTTTTCCTGATAGTTGATTTTCTGCACAAAAAGTAGACACCAATGCAATTCTGCTGAAAACAGCGTCAGTCCGCGTTAGTTGCATCCAAATCACACAAGTTTAGAGGAGAAACGATAGCAAAAGTGTTCGGGAAAGTAGATACGTTTTGGACGTATCAACTGCCCCCAAGCTTAGGGTATTGCTTGTCCTCAAGCAATTCAGTTGAAAACTGAGTGCGGTAAAAGAACTTTCACGAACACATTTGCTTCATATGATGTATATATTCTCATCATGTGATAAACTACTTAGACAATTCATAGTAAGGAGTATGCAACTAAGTTTACTTAATAGGCATTGCAAGTTTTGAAGAGATCCCACCTCAAAAATAATAAGTAGCATGAAGCATAAACATAAGCAACATTACAATAATCATAACAAGGTATGATCGAGTGGTATCTCGCTTGCCTTTGTGCCAAGGAACCTCTGAAGTTCAGATGAAGACTAGAAGTAAATATGTCAAAGATACAAGCATCAAAGGCATAACACAAATAGTCAAGTAATGGGACAAGCACAAAGAATGACAACTATGCTCTCAAGAAGGTGCTCAAGGAATTTGTGGAGACTCAACAAGTAAAAGAAAAAGGTTTTGAATAGTTTGAAAGGATTCCAAATGCTGAAAGTATGGTACTCATTAGCTTTGAGCTCTCATTGCCCCTATCATAAGCATCTTTAATGTGGTTAAGGTGAAAGTGACACAACTAAGAGGATATGCTTGACAAGTTACAAATCGAAGCCTCATTCCCCTTACTTACGAAGACCGATCCTCATGCTACTCAACTTCAGTCACAAGTAAGCTCTTGTCATTGTAAATATATACGTATCATAGAGAACCGCCAACGAGGTACCCCTTGCACATGCCACAGGAGCTATCCCCTAATCAAAATGACAAGGCAAGCAGACAATGAGCATCTCAGCGATCTTTTTATTTACTATGTGCATAGATTTTTATTAAGGATGCTTCATAGAATGCTCATTATGGTTATGCTGCAAGTTTCCCCAATGATTAGGCATGGCTTAGGCTAGAGGCCCAGGCATTTCTCTAACATACATACAAACTCCATGATCTTACAAGTTCCACTTTTATTTCACACCGCCGGGGTCCATAAGCAAAAGAATATGATATCAACGAGGTACTAAGTACCAATGAAATGTTGAAAACGTTCCCCATGAAACATGGTTCTGCTAACTTCAACTTATAAAGCGCAAGCATATACGCAACAAAGAAGGACACAATGGTTCAGGTTTATTAAATGCAAGAAAATAAAGTGTGCCATCAAGTTTGTGAGAGCTTTACTAACTAACTTTCTCATAACAAGTAAACATTTTATTCGGAAGAAAACAAGTCATATTGAATATGCACGGAAGTAGCAAATGATGCTAATAGGTAGGTATGGTGGACACTTTGGAAATATTTGGTTTAGGGAGTTGGAAACTTGAGTAAAACATACTCAGTGTAGGTGAAGGCTAGCAATAGTAAGGGAGCGACAAACGAGAGAGCAATAGCTGTCATAATCATGCTTGCAACAAAACAGGACTAATCATGGCATGAAAGTGATTCAAGATCCTCAAGGCAAAATAATTCATCAAGGCTTAACTGATTATTATAGTCATGTGCATGCGTGAGCATGTGCCAAGTCAATTCAAATGAAACATTCAGAGGAGGATACCATGGTGTCATACCAATTTATGAATAGACCAATGCAAGCAAACACTCATAAGACATGCTACAAACTATTAGCGAGCTGGAGTTGATCATAAGAAAGCAAGAACTACTAAGCATCCAAAGATAACATACACCCTACACGAACAGACTAAGCATGCCTACAATGATGAGTATATGTACAAAAATGAAAAAAATAGAGTTCGTTACCAGCCTCTTACCACGCCTCAAGTTGTCATTAATCCTCATTATTGCTCTTCACTTGTGTGGCTTGAATAATAATATGAAACCAATATCCACTAAGGACTGCTGAACCCTGTAGCAAACTTACAAAACCAAAGAAGAATGACAAATATTTTTGTTGTTTTCGATTTTTAAAACAAAAACCAAACAGGAAAAACAAGCAAAGCAAAATCTTTTTGGGTTTTTCGAATAGTTCAAACAAAGCAAAAGGGAAAAGAAAACCAAGGCAAAAAGAAGAAGCAAACCAAAGAGAAACAATAGAATTTTTTTTGGTCTTTTTGTGTTTTTAGAAAGCAAAAGCAAAGAAAGAATGAAAACTAAAAAAGAGAACGAAACATGAATATACAATGTACCGACGCAACATGATATGGACACGAGTGCGGTGTCGGCGTACCTCCCCCCAAGCTTAGGCTTTTGTCCTAAGTGGGTATCAATCCCAAGCTGGCCAGGATGATGTGTCATCGTAGTATGACGAGGAGGTCCCCTCGTCCTGGTGCGAGCTCGAGTATGTCCCTCCGTAGTGAGCAGAGTGATCGTAGGAGGGTACATCCTCCTGGTGCTGCTCATGGAAACCCAGTAAGCGAAGCTGCTCGTCCACCTCCTCCTTGGAGCGCGACCACGGTCTCCTGTGAACACTAAACAAAGAAGACTGCGGCAAAGGGATCTCCTCTTATCCCCGTCAGTAAACAGCATCCTATATACTAGACTGTCCAAATCAGAAGTAGCAGTGACAAAGTGATGAGTTTTCATAGCAACAAGGTCAAGCCTTTGTGGTGCCAATACAGTATCATTGGGGTCCACTAAAAGACCTAATGCATTGACCATACGCGAGGCAATGATGCCCCCATAGATAGGCCCCCTAGCAGCTAGGCGGCGAGCAATAAGCGAGCCAAGGTTGTACCGAGTATCATTGTTAAGCGCAGCAGCAAGGAAGGCTAAATGATAGTTGGAGATATTACTTGTGTTCTCCCTACCAAGTATGCTAGTAGCAAGATAATATGCGAAGTATCTGAGAGCAGGGAGTTGGATGTTTCTTATCTTTCCGCGTTGGGCCACGCGGTCATCATCATTGGTCACCCCTCGGTAAAGCTCCAGCAAATCAGCAGGTCGCCCTTGAATTTTCTTCACGGTCCCTGTCATGCTTACACCTACAATACTGCAAAATCTCTCCAATGGCATGGTAAAGGGTAGATTATAAATTTTGAAAGAGATAGTTGACTGATAAGACGTGTTAGTAAACGTGAAGCTCTCAACAAAGGTTTTAGTGAGCATAGCGTATTGCTCACTCTCATCTTGCATATATGAGGTCAAACCAACCCTCTCAATCAGTAGCAAGAAATCATCAAGAATCCCTGTAGCTTGCAAGAAAGTAAAACAAGGAAAAGTAGATGGGTGAGCATCCCCATCATCCCTTTCATTACCAATACGAGTTGCAGTGAGATCTTCGTTGTATGATGGCCTAAACTAAGAGGCTGATCTTGAGGGCCTCAACCTCCTAGGTGCATCACTCTCAAATATCTCTCTAAAGGTATGGTTGTTCATGCTTGGTATTCTGAAATTTAAACACCTATTAAACAAGTGATTGCAAAGTGAATATAATGAAGGGTACTACTCATAGGGACTTGTAAGAGGCCTAAACATGCATCAAAACTATATCTCTAAGCATCAAACAAGCTTACAAGCCCTCATAATCTGTCACCTACAGCAGCAAAATACTCAAGATATAATCCACTAAACACAAATCTACTTGGACAAGGGGAGGAGTCACATACCAGAGAACAAGTGCTCCAAATTTCAGCAACAAAGATGGGCTGAGCAAGGAGATCGAAAAAATCGAGAGCAAGCACAGCAAGAACGCGATTTTGAGCAATGAACTGGAGCTTACTCGGGAGAGAGAAGAAAGTGGCAGGTGAGAGAGTTAGTGGAGGGTCGGGGGTGGCCCACACCATGGCATGGCACCACCCAGGGCAGGCCGCGCCACCAGGTGGTGAGCCTGCCTGGTGGGTCCCCAAGGCACCTCCTAGGCACTCCTCTGCCCCTTTTTTCACGTAAAAATTTAATATGAATTTACTGGGATTTTTCGAGACACTTTATTTTTGGGCATTTTTCAGGTATAGAAGAATGATTTTCTGACAGACAGATTTTTTTTGGAAATGATGCAATGCAAGACAAAGCAAAAGCTAAAGAAGTTCTAAGACACTCTAACATGCAAGCAACTAACAACAAAGAAAACTAAACGAAAACTAAAACTAAAATGGATAGCAATAGAAGTAAACAGAGATAATCATAGTGAGAACATTGTTTTGTTCAATGAAATCCTTTTGTAAACAAGGTTGATCAGGTCTTTCTACCAAAACAATTTCATATGAGACAAAACTTGTATTTCACTAGTGATTAAGTTACCTCAATTTTGATAGCAATGGTCCCAATCATAATAGTTTCAAATTTTTCTCTTGGTATGGGACAATATATCTCTCCAACTTGAATGCCCTCAACATGTTCAATTGAATTCAAACCATAAGTCCTTTCAATATTCTTGGGGAAATAGACAGTATGTTCCTTGTCATTAACATTGAAAGTCACCTTTCCTTGATTACAATTAATAACAGCTCCTGCAGTATTAAGAAAAGGTCTCCCAAGAATAATAGACATATTATCATCTTTTGGCATTTCAAGCACAACAAAATCAGTTAATATCAAGCAATTATGAGCCACTTGAACAGGTACATCCTCACATATACCAACAGGAATAGTGGTAGGTTTATCAGCCATTTGCAAAGATATATCAGTTGGTATCAGTTTTTCTAGTTGAAGCCTCTTATAGAGAGAGAAAGGCATAACACTAACTCCAGCTCCCAAATCACACAAAGCAGTTCTAACATAACTATTTTTAATAGAGCAAGGGATAGTTGGAATCCCTGGGTCTCCAATTTTCTTAGGAACCTTACCATTAAAGGAATAATTAGCAAGCAAAGTAGAAATTTCTTCATTAGGGATATTCCTTTTATTCGAGAAAATATCCTTCATATACTTTGAATAAGGAGGCAATTTAATGGCATCAGTCAAAAGAATTTGCAGGAATAAAGGTTTCATCCACTCACAAAACTTATTATAGTGTTCATCTTCCTTTGAATTGTGTTTCTTATCAGGGAATGGCATAGGTTTTTGGACCCAAGGTTCTCTTTCACTACCATGATTCTTAGCAATAAAATCTTCTTTAGTGTATTTAGTATTCTTAGCGTGGTTTTCAGGTTATTCTTCAACTTTTTCTTCATTAGGAACTTCATTTTCTTCATTACCACTTTCAGTTTCAGCATCAGAGATAGATATACTATTAGGATCTATAGCAGGTTCAGAGGGTTCTACAACAGTTTTATGTTTCTTTTTCCTTTTCTTACGAGTAAAGCCACTATTTTCAGCTTGTTGAGAATCCTGCTCAATTCTTTTGGGATGCCCCTCGGGATATAGAGGATCCTGGGTAGCAGCTCCACTTCTAGTTCTAATTTCATAAGCATGTTTTTCTTTAGCGGCATTAACTAGCAAGTCTTTTTGCACTTTAACGAGTTGATCTATTTGAGTTTGAACCATTTGAAAGTGTTTAACAATCATTTTAACATCATTAGAGGTTCTTTCCACAATATCTTTCAACTCAACAATAGCTCTAGAGTTTTCCATTGGATGATTTTGCACCCTTTTATTAAAATTATCTTGCTTAACAATAAAGATATCGAATTCTTCTAAGCATTGATCAGGAGGTTTAGAATAAGGGATATCACCTTCATCAAAGTGTTGGAGAGAGTGTACCTCAATAGTGGATGAGTGGGGAATTGGCTTACATAATTCTTCTATAGGAGGTAAATTCTTGACATCTGCGGCTTTAATTCCCTTCTCCTTAAGACATTTCTTAGCTTCCTTCATCACTTCATCATTTAATTCAATAACTCCCCTCTTCTTTGATGTTGGAATAGGCACCGTAATAGTAGGTTCAGGTACAATTACTTCAGGTATAGCTTGTTTAGGAGAAGTCCAATCTTCATAGTTCTTGCTTATTTTAGCCATTAATTCCTCAACTTCCTTATGAGTCCTATTCCAGAAAACACAATCAGCACAACTATCTAGGTATGTCCTAGATTCCTTGGTTAGTCTATTATAAAATATATCAAGAAGCTCATTCTTAGGTAATGGACTTCCAGCCTATGCATGAATCAAAGCACAAAACCTTGCCCAAGATTCGGGCAATACCTCTTTTTCTCCCTGTTTAAAATCAAAAAGTTCCTGCAAAATAGCATGTCTAGCACTTGAAGGAAAATATTTCTGCAGAAAAGTACTAATCAAGCAATCAGGGCTATCAATAGATCCATGAGGTAAATTACCAAACCAAGTTTTAGCTTCTCCTTTCAGTGAAAAAGGGAAAATCTTAGCAACAAAGTAAGTACGCATCTTAATATCATCAGAAAACAAGCCACTCATGGTAGAAAGTTCATTCATATGTGCTACCGCACTTTCATTCTTAGTCCCACAAAAGGGTTATTTCTCAACAATAGCCATGTAAGATAGATCGAGAGAGAAATCATAATCTTCATCTATAATGTTTCTAGGAGAAGCAGCAAACTTAGCAATAGGAGACAATTTGGGTCTAATAGTGCGCCTCTCAAGGAGACTCTTAGCAGCGCTCCTATCATGGGTGTTTTTACTTTCTTTAATAAATTCATCGGTCATCTCAACATAACCATCTTCAATATCATAACTCTCACTAGACTCAGGTGAACTAACAGGTGTGGTAGTGTCTTCATTAGGAGTTTCAGTATTTCCAGCTATAGTTCTAGCAATCGTAGCATCTAGGAAAGTACCTAATGAACCACTCTTATCAAGCACAGTAGAAGCAGCATCATAAGCATCAGAAGTTTCAGATTCAGCAGTAGTAGCAGTGTGTGAAGCATGTGTATGTGGTGGTGTAACGAGCTTACTCATAATAGACGGTGAATCAAGAGCAATAGAGGTGTTCAGAACCGTACCTCTTCTTGTAGTGGATGGTAAAATAGGAACCTTGCCATCACGAGACTTATCCATGATGGATGGATAGCAGCAAACAATAGAGAATCCAAGTGAACTTGATAAATAAAGCTGCACCTGGAAACAATCTTGCTCACGGCAGTTTATCAGTAGCAATAGTTTTGTAGTAGCAATAGTAAGGTAATAGCAGTAGTAAAAGTAAAGACAGTAGTAACAATTGCAGTAAACAGTAGGATTAAAGCGCGGTAGGCATAGGGATGGATGGACGGGCGTTGCATGGACAAGACAATTCATATGGCAATCAAGACATAGGGCATTTGCAGATAAATAAAGTAAAGCATCCAAGTACTAAATAATCATAGGCATGTGTTCCATATATAGTCATACGTGCTCGCAATGAGAATTTGCACATCTTTTGTCCTGCCAGCCCATTTGAAGTGGCGCCTCAAGGGAACTGATGACCCACAAGTATAGGGGGTGTATCGCAGTATTTTCGAGGGAAGTGAACCCCAATTTATTGATTCGACACAAGGGGAGCCAAAGAATATTTATAAGCCTTAACAACTGAGTTGTCAATTCAGCTGCACCTGGAAACAATCTTGCTCACAGCAGTTTATCAGTAGCAACAGTTTTGTAGTAGGAATAGTAAAGTAGCAGCAGTAGTAAAGTGAAGACAGCAGTAACAATAGCAGTAAACAGTAGGATTCGAGTGCGGTAGGCATATGGATGGATGGACGGGCGTTGCATGGACAAGACAATTCACATAGCAATCAGAACATAGGGCAATTGCAGATAAATAAGATAAAGCATCCCAGTACTAGATAATCCTAGGCATGTGTCCCATATATAGTCATACGTGCTCGCAATTAGATCTTGCACAACAGCTTTTGTCCTGCCAGCCCGTTTGCAGCGGGGCCTCAAGGGAACTACTGGCAATTAAGGTGCTCCTTTTAATAGAGCACCGGAGCAAAGAATTAACACTCCGTGAACACATGTGATCCTCACATCAAAGCCATTCCCTCCGGTTATCCCGATTTCTATCACTTAGGGGCCATTGGTTCCGGAGAACAATGTGTGTATACAACTTGTAGATAATACCAAAAACAATACTATCATAATGAATCAATAACATGTCCAGATCTGAAATCATGGCACTCGGGCCCTAGTGACAAGCATTAAGCACAACAAGTTGCAACAAAGTCATAAAGCACTAATAAAAGATACTAGGCATCATGCCCTAACAATCTGATGCCATTACATGAACGATCTCATCCAATCCCTACCATCCCATAGCCTACAGCGGGGTATTACTCACTCATAGATGGGGGAAACATGGATGGTCGATGGAGAAGCGATGGTGACGATCTCCTCCAATTCCCCGTCCCGGCAGGGTGCCAGAACGGAGTTTTTGGTGATATTTCGTGGAATCTAGTGGTGGCGGCGGAGCGGAACTCCTTTTGGAAAAACGTCGAACCCCCTTGAGTTTTTTGGTCAGAAGGCAACTTATAGGCGAAGAGGAAGACCGAGGGGCAGTCTGGGGTGGCCAGACCACCCCCTAGCGCGGCCTGGGCTTGCCCGCGCGGCCAGGTGGTGTGGCCTGGGCCCAGCCCCCCTCCGTCTCGTATTCTGGCTCCGGGAGTCTTCTGGTGAAATAGGATTTTTGACATATTTTCCGGAATTTTTCCTGATCGTTGATTTTCTGCACAAAAAGTAGACACCAATGCAATTCTGCTAAAAACAGCATCAGTCCACGTTAGTTGCATCCAAATCACACAAGTTTAGAGGAGAAATAATAGCAAAAGTGTTCGGGAAAGTAGATACGTTTTGGACGTATCAGGAACTACTGGAAATTAAGGTGCTCCTTTTAAAAGAGCACCGGAGCAAAGCATTAACACTCCATGAACACATGTGATCCTCACATCAAAGCCATTCCCTCCGGTTAACCCGATTATTGTCACTTCGGGGCCTTTGGTTCCAGACAACATATGTGTATACAACTTCCAGGTAAGACCATAAACGATACTATCATAAGGAATCAATAACATGTTCAGATCTGAAATCATAGCACTCGGGCCCTAGTGACAAGCATTAAGCATAACAAGTTGCAACAAAGTCAAAAAGCACTAATAATAGATACTAGGAACCAAGCCCTAACAATCTGATGCCATTACATGAACGATCTCATCCAATCCCTACCATCCCCATAGCCTACAACGAGGGATTACTCACTCATGGATGGGGGAATCATGGATGGTCGATGGAGAAGTGATGGTGATGATGGTGGCGACGATCTCCTCCAATTCCCCGTCCCGGTAGGGTGCCAGAACGGAGTTTCTGGTTCTGATTTGCAGAATCTGGTGGTGGCGGCACAACGGAACTCTTTCTGAAAAACGTCGAACCCCCTTGGTTTTTAGGTCAATAGGCAACTTATAGGCGAAGACGGAGGCCGAGGGGGTGACCGAGGCGGCCACACCACCCCTAGTCGCGGCCTGGCCTGGCCCGCACGACCAGGTGGTGTTGGACCCTCGTGGCAGTCCTCCGTCTCGTCTTCTGGCTCCGTGAGTCTTCTGGTGAAATACGATTTTTGGCATATTTTCTGGGATTTTTCCTAATAGTTGATTTTCTGCACAAAAACTAGACACCAAGGTAGTTATGCTGAAAACACATCAGTCCGTGTTAGTTGTATCCAAATCACACAAGTTTAGAGGAAAAACAATAGCAAATGTGTTCGGGAAAGTAGATACGTTTTGGACGTATCAACTCCTGCCAAGCTTAGCTTATTTCTTGTCCTCAAGCAATTCAGTTGAAAACTGAGTGCGATAAAAGAAACGTTCACGAACACATTTGCTTCATAAGATGTATATATTCTCAGCATATGATCAACTACTTAGGCAATTCATAATAAAGAGTATGCAAATAAGTTTAATTAGTAGTCATTGCAAGCTATGAAGAGATTCCAACTCAAAAATAATAAGTAGCATGAAGCATAAACATAAGCAACATTGCAATGCTCATAAAAAGGTATGATAGAGTAGTATCTCGCTTGCATTTGATTGTAGAGCAAATAAATGCCGAGGCACCTCTGAAGTTCAAGTGAAGACTAGAAGTAAAGATATCAAAGATACGAGCATCAAAGTCATGACACAATTAACCAAATTTTTAGACAAGCACATTACACTAAGAATGACAACTATGCTCTCAAGAAAGTGCTCATAGAATAAGTGGTGACTCAACAAGAAAGTGAAAAGGTTTTGAACAGTTTGAAAGGCTTCCAAATGCTGAATGTATGGTACTCATTAGCTTTGAGCTCTCATTGCCCCTATCATAAGCATCTTTAAATGGTTAAGGTTAAATTGACACAACTAAGAGGATATGCTTGACAAGTTATAAGTTGAAATCTCATGCCCCTTGCTTACGAGTACCGAACCTCATGCTACTCAACTTCAGTCACAAGTAAGCTCTTGTCATTGTAAGTACATATGTATCATAGAGAACTGCCAACGGGGTACCCCTTGCACATGATACAGGAGCTATCCCATAATCAAAATGACAAGGCAAGTATACAATGAGCATCTCGGCGATCTTTTTATTTGCTATTTGCATAGGTTTTTATTGAGGATACTTCATAGAGTGCTCATTATGGTTATGCTGCAAGTTTCCACCATGATTAGGCATGGCTTAGGCTAGCGGCCCAAGGATTTCTCTAACACACATACAAACTCCATGATCTTACAAGTTCCCCTTTTATTTCACACCACCGGGATCCATAAGCAAAAGAATCATGATATCAATGGAATAATAAGTGCAATGTTGAAAGCGTTCCCCATGATACATGGTTCTGCTAACTTCAACTCATAAAGCGCAAGCATATACGCAACAAAGATGGACACAATGGTTCAAGATTATTAAGAGCAAGAAATTAAAGTGTGCCATCAAGTTCGTGAGAGCTTTACTAACTAACTTTCTCATAACAAGCAAACATTTTGTTCAGAAGAAAACAAGGCATATTGAATATGCACGAACTAGCAAATGATGCTAATAGGTAGGTATGGTGGACACTTTTGGCAATATTGGTTTTGGGGAGTTAGAAACATGAGTAGAGCTCAGACTCAGTGCAAGTGAAGGCTAGCAATAGTAAGGGAGCGACAAACGAGAGAGCAATAACTGTCATAATCATGCTTGCAACAAAACAGGACTAATTATGGCATGAAAGTGATTCAAGAACCCTGAGGCAAAATAATTCATCGAGGCTTAACTGATTATTGTTTCAGTCATATGCATGCATGAGCATGTGCCAAGTCAATTCAAGTGAAACATTCAGAGGAGGATACCACAATGTCATACCAAGTTATGAATAGAACAATGCAAGCAAACATTCATATGACATGCTACAAACCATTAGCAAGCTGGAGCTAATCATAAGAAAGAAAGAACTACTAAGCATATAAATAACATACACCTTACATAAACAGACTAAGCATGCCCACAATGATGACTATATGTACAAAAATGAAAACAAATAGAGTTCGTTACCAGCCTCTTACCACACCTCAAGTTGTCGTTAATCTTCATTATTGCCCTTCACTTGTGTGGCTTGAATAATAACATGAAACCCAACTCCACTGAGGACTGATGAACCCTGCAACGAACTTCACAAAACCAAAGAAGAACAACAAATATTTTTGGGTTTTTGATTTTTAAAGGCAAGAATCAAAAGGAAGAACAAGCAAAGCAAAATCTTTTTGGGTTTTTCGAATAATCCAATCAAAGCAAAAAGGAAGAAGCAAACCAAGGCTAAAAATAGAAAGAAGCAAACAAAGAGAAACAACGAAAATATTTTTGGTCCTTTTGTGTTTTGGAAAGCAAAAGTAAAGAAAGAACGGAAACTAGAAAGAGAATGAAACATGGATATACAAAGTACCGACTGAACATGATATGTAGATGAGTGTGATGTCGGTGTACCTCCCCCCAAGCTTAGGCTTTTGGCCTAAGTGGGTATCAATCCCAGGCTGGCCAAGATGGAGCGCCTCCGTAGTATGGCGAGGAGGTGCCCTCGTCCTGATACGAGCTCGAGGATGCCCCAGCGTAGTGCGTAGAATAGTCGTAAGAGGGCACATCCCCCTAGTGTTGCCCGTGGAAACCAAGAAAGCAGATCTACTCGTCCACCTCCTCCTTGGAACGCGACCATGGCATCCTGTAAATACTGAACAAAGTGGATTGTGGCAAAGGAATTTCCCTCTCGTCTCCGTCAGTAAACAACATCATGTATACTAAACCCTCCGTACTAGAGTCAGTAGTGACAAAGTGATGTGTTTTCATAGCAGCAAGATCAAGCCTTTGTGGTGTCAACACAGTATCATTAGGATCAATGGAGAGTTCCAAAGCAGCAACCATGCATGAGGCAATAATGCCCCCATAAATAGGTCCTCTAGCGGCTAGGCGGCGAGCAATGAGAGAACCAAGATTATACTTGGTATCATTATTAAGTGCAGCAGTGAGGAAGGCTAAATGATAATTAGAAATATTACTAGTGTTCTCCCTACCAAAATTGCTAGTGGCAAGATAATAAGCAAAATATCTAAGAGCTGGGAGTTGAATGTTCCTTATCTTCCCGTGTTGAGATATGCGGTCATCGTCATCTGTCAAGCTTCGGTAGAGCTCCAGCAAATCAGCGGGTCAACCTTGGATCTTCTTCACTATCCTAGTCATACCTATGCCTATAATGCTCAAAAATCTTTCCAATGACATGGTAATACGCACATTATAAATTTTGAACGAAAAAGTTGACTGATAAGGGGTGTTAGTGAAAACAAAACTCTCAACGAAAGTTTTGGTGAGCACGGCATATTGCTCACTCTCATCCTGCATGTAAGTGGTCAAACCAACCCTTTGAACAAGAAGTAAGAAATCATCAAGGATCCCTGTAGCTTGCAAAAAGGTAAAACAAGGGAAGGTAGATGGGTGTGCATCTCCCTCATCTCCTTCATTTGTAAAGCATGGTGCAATAAGATCTTCATTATATGACAGCCTAAATTGAGAGGCTGATCTTGAAGGCCTTGCCCTCCTGGGTGTGTCCCTCTCAAATATTTCCCCAAAAGTGTGGTTGTTCATCTTTGATATTATGAAATTTAAACATCCATTATACAAGTGATTGCAAAGTGAATACATAATGAAGGGAACTACTCATAGGGACTTGTAAGAGGCCTAAACATGCATCAAAACAATTCCTCTAAGCATTGAACAAGCTTACAAGCTCACATAACCTATCACCTATAGCAGAAAAATACTCAAGATATAATCCACTAAACACAAATCTACTTGGACAAGCGGAGGAGTCACATACCGGAGAACAAATGCTCCAAATTTCAGCAGCAAAGATGGGCTGAGCAAGGAGATCAAAAAATCATGGACAAGAACAGCAAGAACGCGATTTTGAGCAATGAACTGATGTTTTATCGGGAGAGAGAAGGAGGTGGCAAGTGAGAGAGTGAGTGGAGGGCTAGGGGTGGCCCACACCATGGCTACACGTGCCCCTAGGATGGCCGCGCCACCAGGTGGTGTGCCTGCCTGGTGGGCCCCCTGGGTCACTCCAGGCACTTCTCTGCCCCTTTTTTCACGTAAAAATTTAATATGAATTTTCTGGAATTTTTTGAGACACTTTATTTTTTTAAAATTTTCATGTATTGATGAATGAATTTCTGATAGAAAGATGGCTTTGGGATGATACAATAACAAAACAAAACTAAAACTTTAGAAGTTCTAAGACACTCTAATAAGCAAGAAACTAGCAACAGAAAAGTAAACTAAGTGAAAGAAAAAACTAAAATGGATGAAATTAAAAGTAAGCAAAGATAATCATGGTGAAAACGTTGTTTTGTTCATTAAAATCCCTTTGTGAACAAGGTTGATCATATCTTGTTACCAAAACAATTTTATATGAAACAAAACTTTGTATTCCACTAATTATTATGTTACCTCAACCTTGATAACAATGGTCCCAATCATAATAGTTTCATATTTTTCTCGTGGTATGGGACAATATATTTCTCCAACTTGGATGCCCTCAACATGTTCAATTGAATTTAAGCCATAAGTCCTATCAATCTTCTTGGGGAAATAGACAGTATGCTCCTTGTCATTAACGTTAAAAGTCACCTTTCCTTGATTACAATTAATAATAGCTCCTGCAGTATTAAGAAAAGGTCTGCCAAGAATAATAGACATATTGTCATCTTCACGCATTTCAACCACAACAAAGTCAGTTAATATCAAGTAATTATGAGCCACTTGAACAGGTACATCCTCACATATACCAACAAGAATAGTAGTAGATTTATCAGCCATTTGCAAAGATATATCAGTTGGTATTAGTTTTTCCAACTGAAGTCTCTTGTAGAGAGAAAAAGGCATAACACTAACTCCTGCTCCTAAATCACACAAAGCAGTTCTAACATAACTATTTTTAATCGAACAAGGAATAGTTGGAATCCCTGAGTCTCCAAGTGACATGGGTATACCCTGCAGGTACTCGAGCTTGGTATATACGGTCCAGATACGGTGGAAGCCCACGGTGTTGCCACGGCCCAATGAATACTTCGAGTGGCCCATGGACTCTCGATTACTTGCGAGACAAGAAGAAGCTTAAAGATAGAAAGTTTAAAGGGAAAACCCTAACCTGTAACTGACTCGACCTGCTACCCGAGACCTAGCCTATCTATATAAAGGCTAGGAGGGAGCGGCGAAGAGGACACACGCAACCCTAGTTTCCACAACTCTCGCCAGATTGCATCTGCGCACCCTTGTAATCTTCGATTCCTCCATTAATTCCAAGAGAAGACAAGCAGGAGTAGGGACCTCTACGAGGCCCGGACCTGGGTAAACCTTGCATCCCTGTGTGCTTGTTTGCTAGCCGAATGATGCCTCCAGCGCTCCCTCCTTTTCCAAAACCCAAGCCCATAACAATGGGCATTGATGAGTTAAACCCTCGTCAATTGGCGCTGTCTGTGGGGAATGGGAGTGCTGATGTTGCGGCTTTTTTGGCCCCGTCAACCGCGATCTACAACTCCACAACAGCGGAGATTCGCCAGCTCTTCGGCGCGTTCAACTTCACCGTCCATACGACGGTCACTCGCCCGGCTTTCGAGTCTGTGGGCGATGCAATCAGTCTGGCGATCGGGAGCATCCGCTTCCAAGTTGGTCAGATGGGCACGCTTCGTATGCCTGACCAGCCAACAGCATCCGCGATTGCTCCAGCATCGTGGTTCCCGCCACCAATCGGCGCCCTCAGCAAGCTCAACACCTCAACAGCAGCTAAGAGCACGAACGACGACAGCAGTCGCGGATCCGATCTGGGTGGCCTAGCAACGGAAGATGGGGTCTACGGCTCCGGATCCGAATGTTGCGAAAGCAACAGCTTCCCCAACCACTTCATGTGCGCCGTCATCAACGCCGGCGAAACCAGCGCCAATCGCGAAAACGGTGGCAATGGTCCTGATCCACCCAAAGGTGGCAAACCTAATGGCGGACCACCCAATGGCGGCCCCACCAACGGTGGCAATGGCGCGCCCGTCAACAATGGAGGGGCAGTCGAACCTCCAACCATGGTGAACAAACACACTGGTGAACGTGTCATGATCAGACTCAACGATCTCGAGTGGGCCCATTGCCGAGAAGCTAAGCGAGGCAATCCTCTGCCCCCGGCACGCCGCAAGGCCTGCTGATGCACTATCATTGGCTACTAAAGGAGGAGTACAGACGCCAGTTACAAACAATCGCGCAACTCGAAGCGCATAAAAAGGCAGCGGACGAGTCAAGCCTTCGAAGGGTCGGGCTCTCCTCCCACGGAGGATCCTCCTCCAAGGGCAACGAGTACGTGGCCAACAAGAGGCGATCTCGAATGGCCCACCTCACCGAGCAGGAGCACATAGAAGCTGCAAAAGTCCTTGGCTTCAGCTCTATGACAGTCGATACATGGGGCAACATGGTCCCAAAGACGCCGCAAGCTGCGGTGATAGCGGCCACCATGTACCTCCTCAACAACCAGCCGCCGACTAGGGATCCCCGAGCCACCATGCACCGATCTACGATCGCGGGCTTGGGGTTAATTGAGGCCGCTCTCGACAAAGAGCCGACGCCGGAGCCAAAGAAAAGCAAGGCTCTGGCAAAACACCATTCCTCACCCTCGTCCAGCAACGACAGTCATGATCTGTCTCGACATCGTCGCTCACGGCGACACGACCATGACTACGATGCGCGCGATAACCTCACGCAGCGCAAAATCGACAATTCGAGGGCACGACGCGCCCGTTCAACTGACTCAGAGGACGAAGACGTGGAACTCTACGGCGCCAGATGCTTCAGCAGAGCTATCAGGCAGAAGCGAATGCCCAAGGGGTTCAAGCTCCCATCGGAGAACCCAAAATTTGACGGTCTGCAAGACCCAAAAATCTGGTTGGGGGATCACATCTCCTTCGTCAGGCTCCACGGCGGGAGTCGAAGCACGGCCATGCAATGCCTGCAGCTAAAGCTGCAGGGCGCCACCCGAGCATGGCTCAACAACCTCCTGCGCAGATCCATTCGCACCTGGGAAGAGATGGTCTACAGCTTTGTGCGCAACTTCAAGGGCACCTACAAAAGGCCCATATCAATCGAAGAACTGAGGCACTGCCAGCAAAGGTCGGGCGAATCGCTACGCTCGTACATCCAGAGGTGGTCCATCATCAAGAACTCCGCAGAAAATATCTTGGAGGATCGTGCAATCGACGCATTCAATGGCGGCATTCGCCGCATAGAGCTCAGGGAGGAGCTGGGCCGCTCGAAGCCCAAAACAATCGACCACCTAATGGAAATTGCAAATTTGTGGGCTAATGGAGAGGATACGGTGAAAAATCGCACCTACTCCGACGACAACGATGACCTCAGGCGCAGACACGACCGTCGAGGCAAGTGGCGAATGCATGTTTATGATGACCGCGATGATGTCAATATGGTTGCAGCAGGCTACGTCGACAAACATGATGACAACCGCAACAGCGGCTACCGTAGCGGTGGATACCACGACTCCGGGAAAACCACGCAGGTATGGCAACACCGCACTCGCGAAGAGGCACCCGCAACAAAAATTGATGACAAACTGTCCGGGCCGTGCAACGTGCACTTATACATCGACAAGCACGATGGCAAGAAAAAATCCAGCCACCTTCTCAAGGACTACCACGAGTTCCTCAAACTCCATGAGGGCCTGGTTCGGATGAATCGCGACGCGATCAACAGGGGCTACGGAACCACCCCAGGCGTCATGGCACATGGAGCTCCTCCACCACTGCCCGGACCACCACCGCCCGCGGCTGCGCCAGACCAGCACCACGAAGGAGAGCCATACCCGTGAGCCGTAGGCAACATGATGATCCAAAAGGGACGCCCCTCAAATCGGGTGCAGAAGGCCATCACTCGCAAAGTCAACTTGGCAACAAACTCTCCGCCCTCCACCACTGAGTACCTCAGTGGAAGCAACTCCTACATCACCTTCGACAAGCGCGACCATCCGCGCCAAATCCCTCGTCCAGGCCATTGTCCCCTCGTACTCGAGGCGCAGATCGGAGGCTTCGACATGAGTCGTGTCTTCATGGATGGCGGGAGCGGCATCAACCTCATGTTCGCAAGAACCTTGCGCACGATGAGGATCCCTCTGACATGTCTAGAGGTCTCGGATACAACATTCCACAGCATCGTCCTAGGCAAGGGCATATATCCCCTGGGCAAAATCAACCTCGACGTCATTTTCGGCACGCCGAAAAACTTTCAACGCGAACGCATCAACTTCGAAGTCGTCGACTGGCCCTCACCGTACCACTGCATCCTCGGACGCGTTGTGTTCTCTAGGTTCATGGCAGTGCTGCATTATGCCTACCTGCAGATGAAAATGCCAGGCCCAAACAACGTCATCACAATCAACGGAAGCTTCGAGAGGTCCGACAGCTGCGACAGGGAATTCAACAGAATCTCCTAGTCCTTCAGCATGCAGGAGGAGCTCGCGAGATTAAAGGAGTCAACAGACAACGGTCTGCCTCCCCTGAGCTGGCCAAGTTCACCCGACCTATCCTTCGATTTGTCAGTGCACACGAAGAAAGTCCAGGTCCACCCATCGGACCTGACCAAGACGGCCCTCATCACCAACAACTTGAGTTCCGCATAGGAACTCGCGCTCGTCGAATTCCTCCGTGAGCACTGGGAAATCTTCGCCTGGTGTCCAGCGGACATGCCAGGGGTTCCCAGGGAATTCGCAGAGCACGCACTCAACATCAACCCAGACGCAAGGCCAGTCAAACAGACAATTCGGCGACTGTCCGAACCAAGGGCAAAGGCGGTCGGAATGGAGATCAATAGACTCCTCGACGCCAACTTCATACGCAAGATCAAGGAAAGCACTTGGCTCACAAACACGGTGCTAGTACCTAAAAAAGACATGGATATCCTGCGGATGTGCATGGACTTCACCTCCCTAAACAAGCACTACCCAAAGGATCAATTCCCGCTGCCGCGAATCGACCAAATCATCGACACCACCGCGGGATGTGAGCGCCTCTGCTTCCTCGATGCCTACTCAGGCTATAATCAGATTCGAATGAAGGAGGAGGATCAAGAGAAAACGGCGTTTGCAACGCCTTTTGGTGTGATCTGCTACAACACAATGCCCTTCGAGCTCAAAAACACAGGAGCCACCTATCAGTGGTGCATGCAGGCTTGCCTTAAGAATCAACTTGGTTGCAACATCCAAGTCTATGTTGATGACACTGTCATAAAACCAAAGACGAAGCCTCGCTAATCGACGATTTACGCGAAACCTTCGCTAACCTCGACCGCTACTGGATCAAGCTTAATCTGGACAAATGCGCCTTCGGCGTACCATCTGGGCAACTACTCGGGTATCTAATCTCCGCGAGAGGGATTGAGGCGAACCCGAAGAAAATAAAAGCCATACTGGCCATGGAGAAGCCGAAGAACGTAAGAGGCGTCCAACAGCTGGCTGGGTGAATTGTGGCGCTCAGTCGATTCATCAGTCGAATGGGCGAAAAGGCACTGCCTTTCTACCAATTTCTCCACAAAACTGACAAGTTCGAGTGGACCGACGAGGCGCAGGAAGCATTCGAAGACCTCAAGCGTCTACTATCCACCTCGCCAGTACTACTGACTCCACGCGAAAAAGAACCATTGTTGCTATACATCTCCGCGACCAACCAAGTGGTTAGCACGTTGCTCATGGTAGAACGAGACGAGGAAAACAAGGTCCACGGGGTGCAGCGCCCAATCTACTACCTCAGCGAGGTGCTCACGCCAACAAAGCAGCGGTACCCGCACTACCAGAAGCTGGCATACGGCATCTTCATGATAGCCAGGTGACTACGCCACTACTTCCAAGAGCACCCAATTGTGGTGGTCTATGATGCTCCGCTTGGGCATATCCTCAACAACCCCGATGCCACTGGACGAGTCGTGCTTTTGGGAATCGAGCTGTCTCCACGAGACATTACATATGAAAAGCGCGATGCGATCAAGTCGCAAGTCCTCTCGGATTTCCTCGTGCACTGGATGGAGAATCAGCTCCCCGAAAAACCAGATATGTCCTACCTCTGGACGATGCACTTCGATGGATCAAAGCGTTAATACGGGGCTGGCGCAGGTGTCATACTGACATTGCCCCAAGGAGACAAGCTGAAATACATTCTGCGAATGCAGTTCACCGCCTCCAACAACGAAGCTGAATACGAGGCCCTATTGCACGGGATGCGGATGGCAAAAGCCTGCGGTGCCAAGAGGCTCATCATCTATGGCGACTCCAAGCTGGTCGTCAACCAGACAATGCACGAGTGCAACGCAATGAACGACAATATGATCGCTTACCACGACCTCTATGATACACTCGAAGGGGACTTCGACGGCTGCGAGCTGCGGCACGTAGGCCGCGAAAGCAATGAAGAGGCGGACGCACTCGCCAACATTGTCTCCACCTGCGTCCCCATACCACCTGGGGTATTTCTCGAGCGTATCTTCGAACGCTCCATCAAGCCAAAGACCGCAGAGAAGAAAACAAGCGCAACAACGGACTCGGGCGCAACGCCACCCAATGAACCAATGGCACTCAACGACTTGGAGCTTGACACAGGACTCGAGGGACCAATGGGGGTCATGATGATCGAACCATCTTGGACTCAACCCTACATCACATATCTTCTCAGCAAGAGGTTGCCTAACGACCCGACTGACGCGCAACACATCGCACGGTGATCCAAGGCATTCGCCATCATCAACGGTGAACTATACAAGAGCAGCATCACAGGAGTACTGTAACGGTGCGTCTCCAACGCAGATGGAAGGGTTGTCCTCCTCGACATCCATGAAGGGACTTGTGGGCATCATGCCGGTAGTCGCGCCCTCGTTGCCAAAGCTCAACGAGCTGGATTCTACTGGCCCACGGCCATGCGCGACACCAAGGACATAGTCTAGAGATGCAACGCTTGTCAACGATTCGCGGACAAACCGCACGCACCTGGCACGGAACTCTGGCCAATACCATTGGCTTGGCCCTTTGTGCAATGGGGACTCGACATGGTCGGTAAGCTCCCAAAGTCCTCACGAGGAGGCTACGTCTACCTCTTGGTTGTAGTCGACAAATTCACCAAGTGGATAGAGGCCATGCTGGTGACAAACCAGTCAGTAGCCAGTGCAATCAAGTTCTTCGAGTACATTGTCTATCGCTTCAGAGTGCCACACAGCATCATCACGGACAATGGAACAAACTTCACCTCTAAGGAGTTCCAGGGTTTCTGCGAAAACCTGGGAATCAATGTAAGCTATGCCTCCGTAGCTCATCCACAGACCAACGCTCAAGTTGAAAATGCCAATGGGCTCATCTGCGGCGGAATCAAGAAGTGACTCCTTCGGCCACTCGAACAAGCCACCGGATGCTGGCCAGACAAGCTGCAATCCGTACTCTGGAGCTTACGCACAACTACAAACAGTGCCACGGGATACACTCTGTTCTTCATGGTGCATGGTGCTGAAGCGGTACTACCCGCAGAAGTACGCTACAAAGCCCCACGGGTGGTCTCTTATAGCGAGCAGGATTCAATGCTTGCACTCGAAGACTCCGTCGATCTCCTTGACGAGGCACGGGACATCGCAGCAGAAAGATCGATGATCTACCAGCAGAACCTACGCAACTACCATAGCAGAAGGCTACGCCCCAGATCCTTCGTTGAAGGAGACCTGGTCCTGCGACTAAAGCAGCAAGGGCACCTCAAGCTCGAGTCCCCTTGGGAAGGACCATACGTGATTACAGAAGTAATCCCAGGTGGCACCTATCGCCTCAAAGATTTCGAGACAGGAGTCGCATACTCCAACCCCTGGAACGTCGCGCAGCTGCGGTGCTTCTACTCTTAGTCATCCTTTTCTTACATTGCAAATAAGGCTATTTAGCCAGGCTACTTAGCCACACATTGTACCTCGTACTGATTCTGCGAATAAATAAAGCTAAGTGCCCCGAAACTCTGTGTTTTTCTAGCAATTATATCATTCGGGCGCTACGCCACCCTTTACACCCTAGTTCTACGAACAATACGCAGTATCCCGAGTAGCTGACACAACAACAATCGAATCCTTGATACACCAACCCAGTTGCAACGCACCTGACAGGTTGGCAAGGCACTGAGATAAACTAAGTCAGGCTAACGAAAAGGAACTATAGAGTACAAATACACTCGCAAAACACACGAGCTAGCAAGCTCTTTACACATCAATATCAATCAATTATATACAGCATACATATACGAACTTTACAACACTGGTACATTTATGTGCAGGATACAGGTTAAACTACTGCTGCAGCAAAAGAACGTTTGTCTGTTCCTCAAAGAAATCGACAATTTCTTCTGCTGGACGATCCACCACCTGATAATGGGGAACCATGTTCCATGTCGAGCCTGCCATCGGCGTCGGAGGTCCAGCAGTAACAGCTTCAATGTCCACATCAGGCATGTGCAGTCGCACCAGTGACAAAGCAGCCTTGGCACCAGCCACCAACTACTGCCGCACGCAATCGTGAACTGCACTCAAATCTTGAAACTTAGCAAGGAGAGCCAACAGGATCGAAGGGACAACGTCTAGCGGAAACATCGTCTGGTAGATATTCCTTAGGTATGATTGCAATTTCTTCAGAAAATGGAGCACTCGAAAGGAACGATCCTGCAGGATCGCAAGTGCAATCGCGCGATCGTGGTCCACCCAAAAATACCCACTTGCTTGAAGTTGTTCCTGGGTCAGGTCATTCATTTAGATGGAGATCCTACCTTTTTCATCCTGCGGATGACGAGCACTGACAACTCCACGAAGCCAAAAAAGGCAACATATGAAGATAAGGAACTATCGCGACTGACTACAAGAAAAGATAAGAGATTAGGAAGCTAACACTTGAACTGATCGCCCAACTGCGTCACCTCCTCCAGAAGATATTGCTCTCGGGCGGTAGCCTTCTCTGCCCTTGACTTCCACACATCTGCATTACCGTGAAGGATAGGCAGCTCACGTTCTAGCTGCTTAACACGATCGCGCAGTCGCGAAAGCAGAGACAACTCATCCACCCTCGAATGCGAATGCGCCAAAGTTTCGTCAGCAGATGGAGGGTCCCGAGGATCACCCAAAGGAGCACTCGACGTACCCTATCACAAGCCAAGCAAGAGAGAATAAGGGACCAAGCAACACATGGACAAAAGCTCAAGTGTATTCAAACATGACAAAAGTATCAATAGAGACACTCAGCCAGCGACATGTTTTCAACAAAAAGAGTCGAGCTATTAACAATTACAAATATAACTACTGAGGAGCAGCTTGCTTCTTCGACTTGGACTTCAGCTTCGGGGGCCTCATCAGGTTCGTGGCAGTATCAGACACCACAGACTTCCCGCCGGCCCCTGACACTGCAGCCTTCGTTGCCTTCTTGGCTTGCTGCAGCTCCTCGGAATACTTGGCGACTGTGTTGATGAGTTGTGGACCGTACTTGACGCAGACAGTTGCAAAGGGATCAAAAACTACCTGTTGACCATCTGCACCAACGGGCATCGCCTTGGAGACCGCTGCTGGATCTACCTCCACTCCATGGGCTTACACCATGGCGAGTGCCATGGAGGCACCAACCACACGCTACGATTTCCTGAAGTCCGTGGGGATACCTCAAGTGAGGGACTCCACCAGGTCCTCCAAGTTCTCAATCAGCTCAGCCTTAGGCGCCAGCTCCTCGCGGATGCGACTGAGTACACCCTTAGCCTTGGTCAGCGTTCCCTAAATGGAAGCGCTGCGGTCTTTGATTGCCACGACGGCGCCTGCCAAAGCATCATCGCGACGAAGTGCCTGGGCGTCAAAGCTTAGACCACCAGCATCTACACAGAGCAAAGGGTCAGCACAATAGCAAGATATTTAAGAAATAAACAATCAAGATCTAGAAGAAAAAATACCTGAAAGAGACATAGCAATCGAGAATAGTTGTTCTTCGAACAACTTTTCCCTCGTAGCGATGGAGGCGCGCAAATCCTCTTCATGTTTCCGCGATTCATCCAGCGCAACGACTGCCTCGTCGTGACTCTTCATCGCCGCGGCAAGCGTCTTTTCAAGAGAAGCAGCACCACGAAGAAGTTCGTTGTGCTCAGCTGTAAAAAATAAAAGATGGACCATCAGTCGAATGTACAAAATCCCACAAGAGCAGCAGCAGCAGCAGCAGAAGAAGAAGAAGAAGAAGAAGAAGAAGAAGAAGAAGAAAATGCTAACCTTCGATGACGCGTGGCGATTGTCCAGCATTGCGTGCTGTCGACCCATCGCAAGTACCTACTCCGACAAACGAGCAGCTTCCTTCATAATAAGCTGCCTCAGAAAAAAATAAAAAATCAGCAGACAGCACAAATTCGACTGCAACAAGCAAGGTCACACTTACATGCTCCTCCAGAGACTCCGAAGTCGATTGCCGCGCAGTCGTCCGAGCAACCATGTGATGCTCCCCAACATGTGGAGAACTTGATGAGTTGTACCCGGAGTTGGCCGCCAATGGAGGAGAGGAAGATCGTTCAGCTACTTCCTTGGCCTTGGAGTCCGCGGCTCCAGATTCCTTCAAAAATTGGGCGTCGCCACACAACGACGAAGCCTCTTGACTACGAAACAAAATCCAGCATCAGGAAATGCAACTCCAAAAGGAACCAAAATGAGAGTTATATACTTACCAGTCAAATTTATCAAAGTCGAAGGTTTGCTCCTCCGACTCCGATCACTCCTGTGGCAGCGGCATCTTCTTGCGAGCACATGGCGCCATGGAGCGTACAGGAACAGCGGGAATCGGCTCCTCCGCACCAATGGATGGGCCCTCTGGAGTCCAAGGAGACGAAGCATCTAAATCCTCGTTGCGAGAACGCTTGCGAGTGTTCGGACCGCTGGACTCGGGGGCTTCCTCCTCCTCTTCAGGTGGGACGGTCGATTCCGACTTGTCCTCTTCATCTACTTCACGAGGAATAACCCCCTTAGGAAGAGGAGGCAAACTGGGAGACACCTTCCAGTCCTGCATATAGAAAACAATTCAGTAATACGTCAAGAAATTAGAAGCAATCGACAAAAAAAGAGCTACTTCGTAGCACAAATATACCTCGGGAGGAGGGTTAGAGGCGTCGAAGGGAGGTACGACTAGTTCCCCTGGGAGAACCTCCTTGGTGGTGTACTTTGTCACCAGTTCTAACCTCTTGTACACTTCACTCGCTTAAATGCCATCGGCAGACACGCGAGTGACATCATTCGCACCAGCCCTTTGGATCATGGGGTGGACTCTGGCCTGCAGAGGCTGGATGCGACAGCGCAACCATGTGCGAATGAGGGCGGCGCCTCCCTCTTCTTTACCCATATGACTCTCGAGGTCGCAGATGCGCTCGTACAGCACTTCCATCTCCTCAGACTCGCTAGGCATGACCACATTCTTCCAGGAACGCCTCCTCCTGCATGGCGTCGCGGGATCGAAGGGCGCGAGTCCGTAGTGCTCTCCGTCGGCCTTCTAGTCACGAATGTAGAACCACTTGTCCCTCCACCCTTGGACAGACGCCATGAGCTTGATATAAAAATATGTGATGGAGGAGTCGACATGGATCCGCAGCCTCCTATGTCGCAGACTACGGAACCAGATGCCAACTGGCGCTTCAGCTTGAAGATCCACTTAAAGAGGCCAAAATGTGGCTCGATTCTGAGCCAGCACTCGCAAAGTGTAATGTAACAAGCGATGTGGAGAATGGAGTTGGGGGAAAGCTAATGTAGCTAGATCCCGTAGAAGCAAAGGAGGCCCCTGAAGAAAGGATGCAGGGGCAGAGAAAGACCGCGGATGATGAACGCTAGGAACATCACTCAGAAACCAGTGGGAGGACAAGGAGTTACCTCATCACCTGGCAATCACGAGTCATCCGCCACGGGTGACAGAACTCCATCTTGATGGAGGAGACGGAGCTCGGAGGATTTGATGATGGACGCATGCCACGCACCATTGGTGACGCGGGTGCCCATGCCTTTCTTCTTCCCGGCACCGGTGGCGCTGATGCCTATAGTGGTGGAGCTGCCCTTCTTCTTGGCAGCAGCAATAGCGGCGGCGGACTCAGCGGCGGTGCCTCCACTCTTCTTCCCCATCTTGTGGTGGCGGTGCGAGCGGAGGAAGTAGCTCGGGAACACACGGAGTTGGTCCAGTGCCGCGAAGAGGACGAGCTCTAGAAAGCAGAGAAAAGGGCAGATGGGAAATTTACCGCAGCTGCGTTGCTACTTAACCCCCTTGCGGATGCAATCCAACGGCCAGCAGAAACCCTATTGGACGCGTGGCGCACATCACGGTCGACACATGGAGAGGCCAAAACACGAACCGTCCCCCAGTACCTCCATTACGCGCGGAAATCGAGGAGGTGCAGTTAAAACAAAAGATTACGCACGCCCGGTCAAATCAAAGTCAGAAAATGGGACCCACCGCTCATCACGTCCGGTCAAAGCCGCTCACGCAGACAACTAAGATCATCACATCGTCAGCACTGATGTCATCAAGATTGAGCACTAGAAGACTTCAACTACTTTAGTCCTTGCTCGAGTCTTCGACTCCACCAAGCACTCGGGGGCTACTCCCATAGGGAGCGCTGGTCGCGCACCCTACAATTTTCTTTTTTATGCAGGAATATGGACATTCAAAGCATACCCAACCACTCGAATCTACGATTCGACTATGGATCATGGGTTACTCCCATAGGGAGCGCCGGAGGCCAATTCGACTAAATCAAGCAAACAAAAGACGATAGCAGTCGCAAAAGTTCTTTAGTCCCTGCCTGAGTCTTCGACTCAACCAGGCACTCGGGGGCTACTCCCATAGTGTGGGGGTTCCACATATGAAAACAATAAATTTTACTCTACGCCCCTGAACCCCTAAAGCTGCCAGGACCTATATATTAGTAATACAGTATCGGGAGGGGCTTTTTGCGAACTTACCCTTGAAGACCGAAAAGCGTTGTCAACGCTCAGGAGAGCGTGGTTGATGTAGACGAGCCAAAGCCGACCTCAAGGTCGTGATGAAGTCCTTGCGCTCCTTGGCTCCAACGACTTGAGTGCCTCAAGTGCGACACCTCACGGGGAGTTACACAGGTCCGGTTCCTGATGATGACTCCCGCTTCCCCGATCCAGTAGCAATTGTGGAAGTAGAGCTCCCGGATCCGAATCCCGCAGCGCGACGGCGCTCCGCTGTGAAGATGTCTCTCGCTCACGCAGTCCAGACTTGGGACCACGGTCACGAGAGAGAGGGGGAGAGAGAAAATATCAACTGGAGGTCCTCCCAAAAGTGAGAAGACCTTTATTGATTATTGGTGTATTTAATTTGGCCAAATACCCCCACTATATATAGGGGGAGGGGAGGTACTACCTTCCTTAAAGTCCCGGGGTGGGACTAAAGGAGAGGAGGGGGAGGGGTGGCCACCGGCCACCCTAGTGGGCCCCGCGCGGGGGGCTATGCCCAGTCGGCCAGCCCCCTTGCCCCTTCTCCCTCTCTCCTTTCCCCTAATGGGCCCTCACCCTCCAGAAATTGGCCCATTAAGCCTTTGACCATTTAAATAGATTTTCTCTTTATTAAATAATTATGAATAATTGATTAAATCAACATTTAACATTCATTCACACATTATTCAATCTTCGTGGCTATGGAACACCTTCCACCTCCACTCCGGACATCCTCGGGACTTACCGAAACCCATCCAGTTTTCTCCCTACTATTCTTCGGTGATTCTACCGATCCTATAAACACTCTCTAAGCATTATCAAGACCTTAAGCGTGATACCCCACGGTTCGGGAACACTCCAGACATGGTCGGGACATTCCCGCACCAATGATCAACAGAGGGACCTGGATGGCCATGTGACCCCTGTGCGTTCCACGAAGATCTTTTGTCGTTTGAACCGGGACAGTCGTGTCTTATTCCCTTTGTCTCTTGATACTTGCATTGCCCGAGATCTGATCAATGACATCACCATGTCGTGTTCAATCTCGTTACTGAATAATGCTACTTGACTCATTCCGACAAGTGATATCCATGTGATCAAATCACACGCTGCGCAGCTATTGGATATAACTTTGCCGAGTGGGCCCTTGTGAATCTTCCCGTCACATGGACAGACAAATCCCGCTCTTGACATATATTGCCTCTACAGTTTCCTCCGAGTACCTGAACACACCTTTATAACCAATGTATTACCGAGTGGCGTTTGATGCTATCTAAGCACTCTCGAGAGACAGTGATTGATATAGCCTCATGGTCTAAGGAATAGTCTACGAGGATCCATTTCTAATCATCGTAACTTGAACTTCGTGACATGATCGGGTCACGATGTTTAGGTTGGGTATTGGTTCATCATCTCATTCTCGGAATGAGATGACTTCATTTCCAACTGGCAGAAATGCCACATGATCAGGAAACATGATCATCTGTTGACCAATGAACCAGTGACTAGAGTTTCACTAGGAACCCCTGGTTGTTTATATATCACACGTGTATTGATGTTTCCACTCAATACAGTTATAGCATGATATAAAATTTAATCACAAACTATGTGAAATATAATAATAGTCCTTACTACTATTTGTCTCTAGGGCATATTTCCAACAGTCTCCCACTTGCACTAGAGTACACTAGTTGCATTTGTTCTCAATCTTTGGCACCATAAATCCGGTACCCTGAACATGCTTCCTCATGGAAGAGGTTGAGTCTTGGGTATGTACTTTACAGTCCCAAATCCTTTGCAACTTACTAATGTCACCTTGATTGACATTAATACTTTATCATCACATGATAGCATCTGTGTGCATGCATCGTTGTTATGGCAGCAGAACGAGGCCTGATTCCAGGAGCCTACAGTGACTTTAGATCAACCTCGAGGGCTTTCTCATGGGCACTGTGCCCTGGGACACATCATTCTACATTAAAAGGGAACTAGCCCCGCCATAACATTATACAACACTTTATATGGTACCCTTATCTATTATTATAAATGTATTCATCGAACACTAGTGCACTCTCTGCAGCTTCCGATGTTTTGTTCACCTCGCTTCCTACTTGACTTTAATCGGTATCTACAGGAGTTTCCAACATATTCCCTTATAACATAACTCTTTATGTTTTAAGATATGTCATCCTTTATGGATTTGGAAAACATGCCCACAGTTCTCTATTAGACACTGCGGACAAACTTAGCTCAACATTTTGTGATTCGAACTTGATCACTCTCAAATGTTCCTTAATTGGATCACATATTATGCTAAGTTATCATCATGGTTTACTAAGACAGAACCTATGTCTCAACATAGTGGATGACAATCATCCTTTTCTTTCTTTCAACCATCGATGTTAAACTTAATACTATTCCTAATTTAAGTTATTAAGGACCAATTCCTTAATTAACTTCTATTCCAGAATCCTTTTCAGAACCCCTTAAGGAATACTACATAATATCATAATACACCTATTATCAACTTCTACATCTTATAAATCATTATTTATAAGTATTTGTGCTTTCATTCTTAACATAATTAAGAATTACTCCTATAAGCTCCCAGTCAAAATATGTTCCTACATATTTGAATTTGAGACTTATATTGCTCCCACTCAAAAATATGTCAATCACATATTGTTTTAGGAAGACTTTCATAGCTCCTGCTCAATTTTATGCAAATTGCATATCTACTCACTATTTTGAACAACTTCAAAATCCTTTGATCAAATATCAAAGTTGGAGATTTACTATGAGATACTAGCACTATTACTAGTTTTAAATCCTCTAGACATAAAGCACACATGAATCAAATTCATTTGAATTCATCCAATACTTGACAAATTGTGCTTTTGTCATTCACCCCTTTTTACACTATGGCTTTGCAGTCATTTGGAAAAATTCAAGTAACCCCTTTTACTTGTGAGATTCAGCAATGAATTGCTTTCTAATCTCAAGGGAAGTTTGCTTCTAGGATTTCTCATAATTTAGTTTACCATTATTTCCTTAGTAGTTCGTAGGTATTTTATATTCCAATAATCATGACAAATGATTCTCAAATGTCTCCATACTAGATATGGATTTCATTTTGAATCCTACTTCATGTAGTGAAAACACTAGTGGGGAAAATACAATGATCAATATCATTGATTCTTTCCTTCTGTGAAGAGAATTGTTCACGAACGTTTTCCATTGTGCTTCTCAACACTCTGATGCAGGGTTTTGAATCCTCATCGTGTTTTTCACTATCTTCCATTTGCTCCATGATCAAGAAATATCACTAAAAGTGAGCTTTCTCAAGAATGCACCAAAATCCAAGCAATACTAGTTTTTCTTCCCTTTTGGTTTCAGCTATGGATTTCGTATTCAAAATTTCCAATGAATACTATACAAGGACTTATTCACTATTGTTTTGGTTATATCGAATAACCCCAAAACTTTCACGAATTCGAATGGTTCACTACATTCTAATTGAGTGCTAACTATTTCTTAACAAATGGTCTCTACATCTATACTACAATGATTTATTTGGTGCCTTCTATTCACCCATTTTGATATCTAATATCACATTGTGATGCTTTGCATTTTGACATTTCATAACGCATTGCATTCCACAATTTTTTTTACGCCATTCTTATAAAGTCAAATTTCATTACTATTGATCAAATCATAGTAATTAGATTCTCTTTTATATTTATACCCTTTATTGATGAAACACTTTGATCAAATAAAATAGTTTCATATTCATGTTTCCTTTGGTAAACTACTTTACACATTTAAACAATCATTTAATGATAATTACCATTTTCGTTAAAACACAATACATCAAATATGTATTAACTTTTAACAATTCATTAAACACTTTGTATTCAAGTAATACACGGTGTTCAAGTTATTTTGCCGAACTTAGGCATGATTTATATGTGACAAGAAATCCAATGACTTTCACATATTATCACATAACTTTGAATTTTAAACAATGGTTTTCATTCTATAATGAAATATCATTTAAGTTGGGTATTTTAAGGCATTTTAATATTTTACAAATGTTCATGCATTATCAATTAGTTTCAAACAACAAGGATAATTCACACATAATCAAACAAGATATGAACACGAATAGAAATCATTCATAAAAGTGGAACAACTGTTTGTTACAAACTCATATGAATAACCGTCTCACAAAGTGTGAGACACACTAAAGAAGTTCACAATCTCTTGATTACAATAATCATCCTAAAACATAAACTAAGTGATAAATGTCGAGGGAGAGTGTCGTCGGCTATCATCATCATGCTCGCCATCAACACGCAATGTCACCTCCTCTCGAGCAAGCACCTCTCATGCAGAAGGACCTGTTTTCAGCAAAATAGAACAAGTATCAGATATACTTAACATTGCAAATGTGTTTGCAAGATTATAACATTTATAAAATTGTATATCAAATATATACCTTTGTCATTGATGACCTGAGCGACATCTGGTTCAACCAACACATTCCTGAGATGTGTCATGAACCGGTGGAACTCCATTGATTCCGCGTGACCCCTCATTACGCAAGTCCTGATTTGTGCTTGGTAGTTTGGTGGCAGCGACCACAGCACAACGCCGTTTGCAAAAGAGCCTATCATCCAGCTATCCAGGAAGTATGCAGGCCTCGTGTACACATCATGCATGCGCTCCAAGTGGTCGTCCAGTGATGAGTTCTCCTCCATCTTAATGGAGAGAAAGTCTCCCATCAGCTCATGCTCCCATATGCGTGCTTGTTCCACGAAATGTGTCCTAAGCTGTAGCATCACCGAATGAGGGTTGACATCACCCACGAAAGGCCACAGCTCATCCACCATTCTGAAACACATGGTAACTGAAATGAAGGAGGCCATCTCACGACGGAGATAGCGGTCTTTCCGCTGCTCTAGGGTCTCTAGGTCAGTAGGCTTATCCAAATCCATCATGTCGAGTATGTAGTCGACCACGTCATTCTCGCTAAGGAGAACATGGAGACGTGTAACCCGTATGGAGAAGTTTGATCCATCTAATCTGAGCTTCTCTCCTTCTAACTAATCAATCGTCAATAGGAAAGGTGCCATCTACATTTATAATTGCAAAAGGAATTTAGACTAAGTTTATAATTAAAAGAGTTAATAATAACTCCACTCAGAAACACCTATCCCCAGAAGGGTTCCTAGTGATAACACGACCCCTATCAGCCAATCTCCCCTGATCATCACGACCATCAATGTGGATTCAAGGGTGGACGCTAAACGTCGGTCACATCATTCATGCCACTCGTGCTCGATCTTTCGACCGTCCGTGTTTCGAGGCCATGTCTGCACATGCTAGGCTCGCCAACTCAACCTTAGTGTATTCGCTGTGCAACATGGCTTACACCCACTACATGCGAACGTAGATATGTCTGACACCCAGGCATGTACCCTGGATCGCCTCATACCGAAGAACTTTCTTGGTGGTGCACACTAAGGGGGAACACAATCGTTGGTAATTTTAACAGGGATCATCTTATTAGGCTACCGTCGAGTATCTAATACTAGCACACAATAATATATACAAACAATAACATTGAATGCAAATGCGATGTGATATGGTCCTTCACGTCGTGATCTCCATCCGTCGTCACCAGGTTCCGGCGCCATAGACACCAGGGTACCGATGTCACTCCGGTGTGGTAGTCCGTCACCTCCATGACTATCTACTATTGTGTAACATAAGGTAATTACTTTACCTTTGCCACAACCATATCACAAAGCAACACCCCCCTGCAAAACAAAGTTAGACACCTCTACTTTATCTTTGCATGTTTTACGTGGCTGAATGGGCTTTCGCACAAGAACCGTTCTTACCTACGAACTTTCAGCACAACGCTGATCAAGTAGTTATCTCTACTACACCCCTTTCGGGGCCCTCCGGTGCAAATGGTATACCAACTAATGCGAGAGAGACAGACACCCCCTAAGCCACTTTATACGGTACAAGCCGTATGTCAAGCGTGGACCAGTCACGCGAATGAACGCGTAAAGTCGGTTGAGGGCCGCTTCATCAAGCATTAATGCGGTATACACAAGTACACGTGGGAGGGTAACAACTAAAAGATCAATTCCCACACGCTACATCTCGTGTGTTCTACTCGTACTAGCATTACTATGCATAAATCTAGCTTTGATACCACTGTTGAGGTTCCGCATATGAAAACAATAAATTTTACTCTACGCCCCTGAACCCCTGAAGCTGCCAGGACCTATCTATTAGTAATACAGTAACAGGAGGGGCTTTTCGCGAACTTACCCTTGAAGACCGAAAAGCGTTGTCAACGCTCAGGAGAGCGTGGTTGATGTAGACGAGCCGAAGCCGACCTCAAGGTCATGATGAAGTCCTTGCGCTCCTTGGCTCCAACGACTTGAGTGCCTCAAGTGCGACACCTCGCAGGGAGTTACACACATCCGGTGCCTGACGATGACGCCCGCTTCCCTGATCCAGCAGCAGTTGCGGAAGTAGAGCTCCTGGATCCGAATCCCGCAGCGCGATGGCGCTTCGCGGTGAAGATGTCTCTCGCTCGCGCAGTCCAGACTTGGGACCACGGTCACGAGAGAGAGAGAGAGAGAGAGAGAGAGAGAGAGAGAGAGAGAGAGAGAGAGAGAGAGAGAGAGAGAGAGAGAGAGAGAGAGAGAGAGAGAGAGAGAGAGAGAGAGAGAGAGAGAGAGAGACGGGGAGAGAGAAAATATCAACTAGAGGTCCTCCCAAAAGTGAGAGGATCTTTATTGATTATTGGTGTATTTAATTTGGCCAAATACCCCCACTATATATAGGGGGAGGGGAGGTAATACCTTCTTCAAAGTGTCAGGGTGGGACTAAAGGAGAGGAGGGGGCGGGGTGGCCGCCGGCCACCCTAGTGGGACCCGTGCGGGGGGCTAGGCCCAGCCGGCCAGCTCCCTTGCCCCTTCTCCCTCTCTCCTTTCCACTAATGGGCCCTCTCCCTCCGAAAATTGGCCCATTGAGCCTTTGACCATTTAAATTGATTTTCTCTTTATTAAATAATTATGAATAAATGATTAAATCAACATTTAACATTCATTCACACATTATTCAATCTCCGTGGCTATGGAACACCTTCCACCTCCACTCCGGACATCCTCGGGACTTACCAAAACTCTTCTGGTTTTCTCCCTACTATTCTTCGGCGATTCTACCGACCCTATAAACACTCTCTAAGCATCATCAAGCCCTTAAGCGTGATACCCCACAGTTTGGGAACACTCCATACATGGTCGGGACACTCCCGCACCAATGATCAATAGAGGGATCTGGATGGCCATGTGACCCCTGTGCGTTCCATGAAGATCTTTCGTCATTTGAACCCGGACAGTCGTGTCTTATTCCCTTTGTCTCTCGATACTTGCATTGCCCGAGATCTGATCAATGACATCACCATGTCGTGTTCAATATCGTTACTGAACAATGCTACTTGACTCGTTCCGACAAGTGATATCCCCGTGATCAAATCACACGCTGCACAGCTATTGGATATAACTTCTACGAGTGGGCCCTTGAGTATCTTCCTGTCACATGGACGGACAAATACCGCTCTTGACATATATTGCCTCTACAGTTTCCTCCGAGTACCTGGACACACCTTTATAACCACTATATTACCGAGTGGCGTTTGATGCTATCTAAGCACTCTCGGGAGACAATGATTGATATAGCCTCACGGTCTAAGGAATAGTCTACGAGGATCCATTTCTAATCATCGTAACTTGAACTTCATGACATGATCGGGTCACGATGTTTAGGTTGGGTATTGGTTCATCATCTCATTCTCGGAATGAGATGACTTCATTTCCAACTGGCATAAATGCCACATGATTAGGAAACATGATCATCTGTTGACCAATGAACCAGTGACTAGAGTTTCACTAGGAACCCCTGGTTGTTTATATATCACACGTGTATTGATGTTTCCACTCAATACAGTTATAGCATGATATAAAACTTAATCACAAACTATATGAAATATGATAATAGTCCTTACTACTATTTGTCTCTAGGGCATATTTCCAACACATAGGGAGCGCTGGCCGCGCATCCTATGATTATTCGTACATCATACTATGTGGTGATAACATCCACACTCGAAGTCTATGGAGACACCGCCTCATACTTTTCCCTACAAAGAGACTGCGTCTCTTGGGCCACCCGAATCATCTCCGTGATGACCAAAAATTTGGATGTCGCGCTTGCAACGTGAAGATAAGACCTGAATAAGGCCTGGCAAAAATTTGGTTCATGGTTTTTGAATTTTGGTTGATGATTTTTTGAATTTGGTTTATGTTTTTTTAGAAATTGTTCATGAATTTTGGAAAATTTGTTCATGATTTAGAAAATTGGTTTATGATTGTTCAAAATTATTCATGATTTTTGAAACATATTCATGATTTTTCAACAAAAAATCACAACTTTTGAAAAAAATGATTTTTGTGTTTCTTATAATATTTGAAGAATATTTATAAATATTATAAACTATTCACTTTCATAACTTATTACTATATAAATTATTCAGAGTTTAAAATATAATATAGAAAATTGAAATCGAAAACAGTTGCCAAGATATGTCATATTATGTGACATAACTCCCTAATCATCTGAATCGTATTTATAATTAGGATTGTAATTCTTGTATTAATACACATGCAATGAAAAGGCTCAGGTGTGGTTAATTCTTTCACATGGTATCATCCTAAACAATTATACATAGCTTTGGCTCCTCCCGCTCTCCACCATAGCCACCGTCGGCCTCTCTCCAACCCTAGCCAGCCGCCGCCTAACCTCCTCCCTGTCATCTCTCCTCCTCACCGTGGCTACTCTTCCTATGCAACCGTCCTTCTTTCTCGACCACACTACCTCCTACACCGCATCTTCATGGGGCGCTTCGCCTGGCGCCGTCCACTGCACGGATCTTCCTCACGCTGGTCACGCCGCCTCCTACGACACGTCTTTGTACGGCGCTCCTCTTGGCACCACCCCCTACGCGACTCTTTCCCACGCTGGCTACGCTGCCCCCATCACGACTCCTACCCACGTCGGTCACGCCTCCCTCTACAGTGTGATCACGTATAGCGCCCCACAAGGTGTTGCCGCGAACAATACCGCCTTCTATGCGGCGTCGTGAGCATCGGTGCAAACATGGGCTCCCTCACCCCCCCCACGGAGTGGGTCTTCGACAGCGGCGCCACCGCCCACCTCTCTAAGGACATCGGTATCCTTCATTTTCTTTCTCCACACCCTGTTTCCAGTCATGTCACCGTTGGAGATGGCTCCTCCATCCCTATCTCCTCCTCTGATCATGCCTCTCTTATTTCTTTTTTATCTAATCGTCCTCTTCATCTTCGCAATATTCTCGTTACACCTCGCATTATTAAAAATCCTGTCTCTGTCCCTCAGTTCACTACTGATAATAATTGCTCTGTAGATTTGTATCCTTTTAGTTTTTCTATGAAGGACCTTCTTTTCTGATGTGAGCTTTTTCGATGCAAAAGTACGGCAGAGCTTTATTCTTTCCAGCACCCGGCTCCCCGTGCTCTCACCACGACCACCACCCCTCACGATATATTGGCATCATCGCCTCGGTCACGACGCCTATCGTCGTCTTTCACATCATATTTCTTTGCCTTCTAATAAATAAGTCTCTCATAGTACTCCTTGGCATGGATGCCAACTTGGACGCCATTCTTCCACGGCTATAGCCACTCGTCTTTTTGAGTTAATTCATTGTGATATTTGGACATCTCCGGTCTTGAGTATTTCTGGCTTTAAATATTTCTTAGTCATTCTTGATGATTTTATTTATTTTTTATGGACCATCCCTCTTCACCTAAAATCCGATGCCTACACCGCGCTCGCCTCTTTTCGCTTGTTCACTTATACATAGTTTAATTTGCCTCTTGCGTCTATACAGTGTAACAATGGTCGTGAGTTTGACAATGCCAAACTCTACTCCCTCGTCGTCGCATATGGCATACACGTTCGTTTCTTGTGCCCATACACCTCCCATTAAAACAGAAAGCTGAGTGTATTATATGTACGGTCATTGACATCGTGCGTCCTCTCTTATTTCAAGCTAGTTTACCGTCTCGTTTTTGGTTCGAAACTCTTCATCACGCCACTCATGTCCTTAATCGCCTCCCCACCAAAACCATTAGCGCCCTCCCCATACTTCGCTCTTTATCACACACACCCTGACTACTCGTCTCTTCGTGTTTTTGTTGTCGTTGCTATCCCAACACCGCATCCACTATGTCTCACAAACTCGCGCCTTAGTCTAATGCTTGTGTTTTTCTTGGTTATTCACCTCATCATAAGGGTTATCGTTGCATGGACCTTGCCACTCAGCGCGTCCTATTTCCCGCCATGTTGTTTTTGACGAGTATACTTTTCCCTTTGCCTCGTCATAGCCTTCCTCTACCGCCACTTACGAGTTTCTCGACGATGTTCCTACTATTATCGTTCCTCCGGTTGCCCACCGTCCTCTCCCGTGCATCGCACACGCAGCACCTCCGGCATACATGCCCCTCCCCGTGAGCGGCTTAACTCGCATGCTTCTGTCAATAGGTACTCGCCGGTTCCCTCCTCCGCACGTGCGACGCTCAAGGATCCCAGTTGGCTCAAGGCTATGACTGAGGATTATTGTGGTCTCCTCGGCAACGATACTTGGGATCTCTTTCACATAGAAAGGAGTGAAAAGAAACAAAACAAGAAATAACTGTAACTGGACTGGCCCAGCTGCCATGCATTTCAGGCGGCGCGGGGGCTGCGCCGCTTGAAGCGGCATATAGTAGCCTCTCAGAATTCCAGGCAAACTTCCACGGGCTAGTCTTGTTTGAAAGAGTATGAATTTGGCGGAATATGATGGATATATTATTGAGCCTCATGTGCGAGTATATATAGGCGTATAGAGGATTATCTTGGAGTACGAGTCAAGTTAGGATTGTACGTAAACAGATCCTAACTCTTTCTAAACTATCATAACAACCGTATATACCTAATACTCTAACATCCCCCACAGTCGTAGCGGTAGCGTCGTGAACAACTGGAACGTCATGGAAGGTCAGACTGGAGATAAACAGAAGTAACACCCAGTAGGCTGACATCCCCCCGCAGTCGTAGTGGGAACGTCGTGGATGGTGTCGCGTCGCGGTTGCTTGGACTGTAGAGGATGCTAGCGATGCTCAAGCGAGGTGGTAGCCCTTGTGCCGATGTCGAGGGAACCGAGAGCGTGAGGCGGTGCCATGGTCGAGGTAGCCGTGCGATGGGTCGTCGTGGTCGATGTCGTGGTCGGGGATGCTCGTGTCGAGGTAGACGCACGTGAAGCCGCATGCGCAATATAGTACGCTAGGAGGATGACGGAGACGCGTCGAGGCAGTCGTTGAGGGTGTCGATGCCGAAGTCGATGCAGTCCGAACATCGAGGATGAGGTGCGGCCATAGTTTTGCCAGAACTAGGCGCACGTCGGGAACGAACGCACACTCCGGTTTTGCCAGAACCGAGTATGCAAAGAAGAACTCGTCGGTGACACGGTCGAGGCAGTCGTAGATGGGTCGATGCCGAAGAAGACGTTGTCGAAGCCGATGAAGACGTAGAAGGTGGCGAAACCTGCGGCGACCTGGGTTAGTCATGCTGGATGCCTAGAGTAGCGATGGGGTAGTCGGCGGGACCTGCGACGACGAGAGGGCGCCCTGCAGGTTACCTTGTGAAGCGCGGCGGCGTTGCTCGAAGTAGGCAAGGAAGACCCGGCGACATGACGAAGACCATATGCAGACGGCGACGATCCGCGCCGTAGGAGATGGCGCGGTGAAAGTCGAGGCCGTCGATGCACGAGGACGGCGAAGTAGACTGCGTGCAGCCACGCTATGACCCGAGGGAGGGCGGCATAGCTGCAGGGCGCAAGTCGGTGCAACGACTGGGAGACCACCAGCGACGTACACTCCAAGGAAGGCGCGTTGGAAGCCGGTAGCGTGGACCAAAGGCGGCGGCGCTGCGGCCCGACGGGGCGACATAGCGGTAGCCCGTAACTCGATCGATGGTAGGCACGTGCTCGGGGACATGCTTGGCGTAGACATGCGCGGGATCGTTTGATCAGACCGACGGTGCACCGTATGCGCCATGGCGTGGACAACGCGTAGATCGGATTCGATGGTGACGTTGTCGGTGAATTCCCGGATGATGACGACGAAGAGGATCCGAGGGAGGGCGTGGTAGCCTTCCGAGGAAGGCGTAGCAGCCGTCCGCGGTGCGCGGCATCCTGCCGTGAGGCCGCGACAGCCTGCCGAGGCAGGCGCAGCAGCGGAGGGGGCAGACGCACGAACGCGATGTAGATCCTCGATGCCGATGTTTGGAGTAGAGGCGCGGCGATGGCGACGACGGTGGGCGGCTCAATCCGATCTAAGATCGGTAAACCAAAAAAGAAAGTCGATCAAGAGACCGGAGAAAAAGACTTACAGTGCAGCCGATCACGGATCGGCGGACGAACCCTGCATACGGGTTGCACAGCTCCCAGCGGAGATCATGGAGATCGACCTCCCCGAGGGGAGATCGACCTCCCCTAGGGTTTAAGATCGATTTAGGCTGATACCATGAAAGAGTATGAGTTTAGCGGAATATAATGGATATATTATTGAGCCTCATGGACGAGTATATATTGACGTATAGAGGATTATCTTAGAGTACAAGTAGAACTCTACGTAAACAGATCCTAACTCTATTTAAACTACCATAACAATCGTATATACCTAATACTCTAACATTGTTTATCCCAAAATCTGTCCAGCCCAAGTAGCTGGGATTCAATGTCTCATTAAATATACTGGGCCGTGTAGTTTTGCCTAGTTAAGCTGCCATTTTATAGGTAATAATTCCAGGACCATTTAAGTATTTCGGCCATGTCAAGTTAGGCTGCCTTTAGCATGCGCTCAAAAATACATCTGCGTCGTCGCGTCGATCATCAGCAAGTTCTTTTACGAACTCGGTTCATCTGTTGACTTATGTTGTCTATGAGAGAACAACCTTGTCGTCGTCCGATCTCACCCTGATTATCGCAACTTACCAAGTCACATCGGACCAGAAAACAGAGGCTGAAAGAAAGCTTATTTGCTTACTACATTAACTGTTATAGTACATCCAACTGAGCAGGGCTGGTCTGGAATCCATTGCGAGTTTTCAACAGCTAGAGATACAGATGATCAGAGGCACAACCGAACACTTGACGAAAAGGATCACACAGAGTTGCACACACGCCTTGTTTGCCATTATGTTACACCACCACCATCTACAAAAGGTCTTTTCCCTGCCCAACGACTCCCGGAGATGACAGAATCTCCTACTGCAGTGCCGTGAGAACTGTAGATCCTTCCACCTGCAGAAACAGGTCGAATTCACAGAGGTTTAGCTAAACCTTCCTCCTGAAGATTGCATGCTAAGTAGTAAGAGAATCTAGGCTGTCACTTGTCTTACCATGAAGGTTGCACCGCAGATTTCTTCCTCGTCCGCGGGGACAGCGGTGACCTTGTGCTTCGGGTTCTCATACGACTTGAGGCCTCCGAGAGCGTTCCAGTAGAAGCAGCCCTGCGGGAATGGCGCCAGTGACTTGCCGCAGGATCCCTTGAGCAGGTCGATGTCGTCGGAGAAGGCGACGCAGCCGTCCGCGGTGATCCCCCAGAAGAGCGGCACCTTGCCCTCCGGATCCTGATCGGTTGACACCAACAAATTAGTTGCAAGAATTTGTACACTGTGTCAATCTGCACGGAGACGAGACTGATGATCGAGCAGCTAGCCAGTTTTGCTTACGGATGCGACGAGGAGTGAGGAGGTGGACTTGTCGAAGAGGACGAAGGCATAGCTGCCGGTGAGCTGGGAGAGCATGAAGCTGGCCGGGTAGGGGGCCCTGTCCCTCAGCGTCTTGTAGGCCTCGATGACGAGGAGGACCTCGTTGCCGCCCTTGGAGAGGCCATACTGCTGGCTCAGCCGGCCCAGGTTGTCCAGGACTCCCTCAAACAGGCAGAAGATCTCGTCCTTGGCAGCGAAAGACCTGGATCAACACACAAAAGGGGAAGCAATACTAAGTATGTGGTGCTCTTCTGCAAACACAAAAAGAAAGTATGTGCTGAGATCTCCATCGCTAATCTTAAATTCTTGATGGTACGTACTCGGCTCAAAGACAGCAGAAATTAGGTAAATGTCCTTAGAATGCAAGATTAGGTGGAGCATCAATGACTTACTGCAAAGATGCACACCTAATATGAAGAAGCAAATACCAAAACTTGTCTGAAAAAAGTTGTGGAAATTCCTTGGATGCTACTCCTTTAGTGCATCTGCCTAGTACAGGATAAGATAAGATCTAAGGACAACCAGGCCCTACAAATCATAGCGGCGAATTGAAAGTGACCGCCGTATGGGCCAGCTTTCCTTTGTTTTTTTAGACGCTAAGCTTTCCTTTGTTTCTTCCTGACCGATCTGTGGGTATCAAAACCGGGTGGAGTTTCCTGCTAACACCAACTGCTCCCTACTGCTCCCTCAGGTTGGTACGAAATAAATAACACAAATAATAACAAAGAAAGCATAATCATATGCAGGGAGATTTGGTCTCATTGCACTAGTAAAATCTCAGTTTGCCAAAATACCATTATTAGGCGTGTCAATGAAATGTTGTCATTGTCACAGCTTGATGGTATATAGTCCCTGAGCACCTACTAACTTGCCGGCCCATAGTGCATCACACCAAAAAATACTAATAGATCATGGACTTGTCGCTCTTTTATAAACGATGGTTACTATCCTGTTGATCTTTTAATATCTGTCTACCGAAGAGTACGAGGCCGGTTTGTTGCGAAGTCAATTGTTTGACAGGCAATACCTTTGGAAGGTGGCAGTGGCACGATGTTGATGTGCAAATTGCAAAAGATGTGGTGGCCATTTTCCATGACAGTCCCTATGCCAACATAACAATCCACGTCTCTTATCCTTTTTTCTTTATATACTGAAAAGATCTCATAGGTTCGCTTGGAATTGCAAAATTTTCTCGTCTCGAGCCTTCCGTCTAGAAAAATGCAGAGATTTCACATGGAACCACTTTTTAGATCCCTCAAGATCCGGGGAAAATATTTTCATGGCATTTCAAAGGAGGCTTGAAAATAGTTTTGCGGCAATTAGATTTGCGCACAGAAAAATTATGTCCCAATCTTGAGCCCTGAAACTAGTGGGTTATACGCGAGAGACGGAGGAGGAAAGGTTGGTAGCTAGGTCCCTCACCTAATGGAATGGAATGCTAAGGTTTGTATTATTGCTTACTTTAGTCCTAGGAAAGCAACATGCCCTTCTAATATGGACAAGAGGAGCTTGGATTATTAAGACATTTATGCCTGTCATACGAACACGAAATGAACTACCAGCCTACCACGGTAGACTAACGCGTCTACACGGTAAATCCATATTGTTTTCTCCTACGAAATACTCCCTCCATTCCAAAAAAGATGCCTGATGTGCCACATGTGACCTACACAAGTCATCTTCGTACTGGATGATTCTTTTTTTCCTTTTGTATGTAAAAAACGTTGTTTGATATTCTTGGATTTATACATATATATTCCCCATGGTTGCAGCAAACGAAACGACAGGTTGTGACTAGTGATGTGGCTATGACTAAGATAGCCCACCTTATCATCCAGCCACACGTCAGGTGGGTACACGAATCATCGGGATCACAAGAGAGGCATGGCAAGTGTGTGTGATAACGTTCTAGACTCTGTACTATAGTCTGGACGACCAGCTAACCTCACCACCACGAACCTTCTTCAGTGACTAAGGAACAGAGAAAGCAGAGCAAGTGATTCTGCTTCTCATGAAGATCTCAACAAACGATTAATTTATGATGCAACTGCCCGTTTCGATCGATAAGTATAAGAGATCTATTCATGTACAGGAAGCAATTCATGAACTGATCACCATCCATGGATCTTGCAAAGTATTCAAGGAAAGGATCGAAAGAAGCTCGCTCTCACCGATCGATCGAGTTGATTATTACCTTGGGAGGAGGGGGGACTGGTTGGCGTGGGAGTAGGCGAGGTTGCCGAGTGAGCCCAGCTCCACGGACACGGCAGGGTCGTTGCCGGCGAGGAAGCGCTTGACCAGCTCCGACGAGCGCGTCTTGGGGGACGGCGTCCGGCTCCCCGCGGCCACCAGCTCCACCGGCACCTCCACCACCTCGCCGCTGAACACAGCCAACATCTTCGCTCCGATCGAGCTCAGACAAACTACACCTAATAATAACAAGACTTGGTTAACTAAGCTAGAGAGGAGAAATTAAAGGTTCGCCTTCCACACTCCTTGGACGGTAGGACGGATGAAAGGGAGGAAGGAGAGACGGTGGTTATATAGCCCGGGAGCGCGGTGGCAGAACCCAGGAGCAGGGCCCCTGGTTTGCTTAACCACGTAGGGCCCACACCTGCGTACGTATCTTTCTTTCCTTGTGTTATTAGTTTAACAACGCTGCTACACGTATGACAGAAAATGTCCGATTTCTATATGACGCAGACGTACAGCCGTTGCCGTGGTCGCGCAAGCAGCAGTACAGCCTTAGGATTCGGTGTAGTACACGCATCGGACACTAAAGTTCGTACGTGAAGTAGTTTCGTTAGTTTAAACCCTTGATCCGGCGAAGTTTTTCTTTTCGTTTTGGTTTAAGCCTAACACAGGTGCCTCTCGTGCACATGGGCGTGGCGTAGGTCGATGCCCTGTGTCCACCGGCACCGGTACGTGCAGCTGTGCTAATCGCGTCTTACCATCTAACCCAACAAGGAGAGTCCACATATTTGGCACGAAAACGAAAGACGGTTGAAAAGTTGGCGGCTTAATTAGTTTTCGTGAACCAAAGCTGGAGCTTTGACGCTGTCATGCACAAGTTAGACACGATGAGCTACAAGTTTATACTATCGATTATGTGCGGCAAAGTTGGAATGGCCGTGGCTGCTCGTATGGACTAAAACCGTGGGCAGCCGGCAGCGAGAACTACGTGAGACGGTGAGAGGAGGAAGAAGAAGAAACGGACGGGAGGATTATCCGCGCCTGCACACGCGAGGAGGGAAAAAGAAAATCACGGGGAAGAGAGCGTGGATCCGGACCCGGACCCGGACCCGGAGGGAGGTGCGTGACAGTGTGCGGTGCGGGGGAGGAGCGACCGGGGAAGACTTGCGCGGGAGGATGGCGACGGGTGATGGGCACGGGCCACGGGCCTGCTTGCTTCCGTTGCGTTGCGTTGCGTAGGCGACGCGTGCTATTTCGTTGGTATGCGGAAACCATCGACGTGGGAGGTTGGGGGTTAGGACGTACGCGCGTCCGAGATTCTGGCCTCTTCGTGCAGATAATGCCGGGATCACATGGTAACTGAACCCGATTCTCGGCAGGGCCCGTGGCCCGCGGATGATCGCATTACCTACTTCCGTAGGGATGATGCACTCACAGCCTGCGTGCACGTTTAACCGCATGGCCCTATAGGCCATCTCTACCAGCATGATCCAACCGAAGTCCATACAGACCGACGTATCCGGTCTGTCCCATCGTCATATTAAATTTGGACAAAGTTTGTGTTAGTCCGCACAGCGAGCTGGTATCCACCAGTAGGCAGATCGAGCACATATGTAAATAAAACATTAGTACTAAAACTTGTTTTCCATTAGATTTGACTCAGCCCATTACAGGCAAATTTGAACAACATTAAAAAAAGACTTCTGCTACTGCTGGAGGAGGCCGTCCGTACGGCTACTCGTCGCCGTTGACGCTGTCGCTGGGCCGTTGATCGCCGCCCAAATGGCGTGTTGCTGGAGGCGTTCACGCCGACGTGGGCCACGATCCGCCGCCTTGCTCGCTGCCTTCTGGCACTCTGCCTCCTAGTTGGCCAGAGCCCTCTCCATCTCGGCGTACCAGCTCCTCCCAGCGGGCGCGGTCTTTTGCCGCCTCCCTGCGCCGCGACCTCTCGGCTAGAGCTCTGTTGGGGCCGAGGCCTAGTGCCTGCACGATCTCCTCCTCCTCTACCTCCTCCCCCGCCTCCGCCTCCACCTCTGCCTCCTTCTCGTCACCCTCCTCCACCTCAGTCTCATCCCCGTCGACGAGAGCCCACGCGACTGCCACCTCGGCAGCATTGGCCACAAGCTCCTCCTCCGCCACCACGTCGGCGGCGTCCTTGGCCATTTCCACCGCCCTGCGCAAGGCAGCGTGGCGAAGCTTGCGCACGACGACCTTGGCGGCCTCCCTGGATACCCCCTCCAGCGTAGTCACGGTCGCCTCGTGGAGGATCTCGTGGAGGGCCGTTGATGCGACCTCCCTAGACAACGCCTCCTTCAAGGCGACGTGGTGAATCTAGCGCACGCCCATTGGATAGCCTCCATTGAAGCCGCCTCCACCACCTGCTCCAGCGCCTGCTCGGTCACATGGCCTTCGTCCTTGAAGGCGTCCACCTCCTCCTCGACCGCCTGTTGGGCCATCAAGGTGGCCTGAAGCTCTACGCCGTTGTTGGAGAGCTGCAGGAAGCGGGTGTGGCACATCTCCATGATCCTGGTCTAGTTGGCGATCTTGTGGCGAGGCGTGGCTAGTGGTGGTTGGCGCTTATTTCGGCGGTGTTTCCTCTTGATTGGGCTTGTTGCCTCCGCCACGTTGGCGACCGTCTTTTATAGACTGCGGTGAAGGTGGGAAAGGGCCGGCCAAGCGCGGGTAGTTTTCTGGCCGAGGGCAGGAAGCGGAACACAGCGATGGCAGGAAACGTCGGCCGCGCTAGAAGCCACCAACACTGATAGTCGACGTCGTATTGCCATTAACGTCCCACCACTGAGCACGTCAAGCGGTGATAGCGGGGGTGATGGACAAGATGCGTCGGGCCGCTGGGAGCGGTTGGCCAGACAGGCCGAACCGCGACCCAAATCCCACCTCGGCCCGATCCAAACGGACCAAAATGGATGTTTTGGGTCGCCTGTTTGGGTCAGCCCGGTGGACATGCCCTTAGTACATCATGGAAGTCCATCCATAATCCATTTTTACGAATCATATGGCAAAGTATACGCATGTTTCCATCTCCGCTTCACAACATTTCACAAGCACTAGAGGCGTGTTTTGCTTGCTCGGACGGGTTTTTCCACCGGTGCAAGTTGCATGTACAGAGACTGCAAGCCGGGGTCACTATTAGGCCAAAATCTTCTCCTTATTTGGTTGTCCGCACGTCACTATTATGGAAGCTAGTAGAAATTGATGCGCGTCATTTGGTGGTATGTATTAGGCTTCCAAAAAACAGAACTCTCTATTTGGTTGCGGTCTGATCGTGCGTTGTTCTTAGCTATTTTCTCAGGTGGTGAGCTTAGTATCTTACTAGCCATATATGCACAAGTGAGCCCAAACCAGATAGACCAAAACCACAACAAGCCTATGTAAGACCAAGTTCAAAGCATATGTAAAGTTCAAGTTAAAGTACGATATAACGTAGTACCAAGTTCAAGCACAGCAACACAGTAAGATCAAGTTCAAAGCAAGTCACTTTTCACTCATCAATCATAGCCAGGGCAGGATCATGCTCGGGGCACTTCTCGATCACTTTAGTCATGGTGTAATCTAAGATGGTGACCTTAAATACGTCGCCCTTCAGCATCTTGAAGGCTAGGAAGTGTCGTATCTTGATCTAGTGGCAATGGCGAAGCCAGGCCAACCTTGGTCAAGACAAACCCTGTCATTGACATCCTTCAACTTCAAAATCCAGTTGCATCCAGTGTTGGTCTTGAGGACGATCGTGCTCGGGATAGTGCCAATGTAGGGTCTAAAGCCATCTAGAATTGGGAGCAATTCCAACCCAAGCGCTATGATCTCCTTGGTGAAATGGGTTGAACCTACTTGGTCATTTTAGTGTCCAACCCTGGTAGGCCTTCCCCTCGGCCTTTTGGCGGCTACCTTAGCCAACATCCCTGTAGCATCCTTCACCATGGCTAGGCAGAGCACCTCCCATCATCAGCTTTGAGGACTGAAAAAAACATACACAATTTTAGCACATCACATTCTGCTAATCAGATACAAAGGTATTCTCCCTAGGACCAAGACAAATGAACAAACAAATATGTTTGCACACAAGATTGGTCTTGGAGAAAATACCTAAGCATAACATTGTGCCACATCTTTAATCATCGGCCTATGAACAAGACACAATGTGCTAACTATCTAAGACACAAAATTTAGCGCAGTACTCACACAACAATATCACCTATTGAGAGCTTCAGAACAAGAAGCACACAGTTTGTAGAACTGGTGTGAATGGAAACCAGAGGATAGGCATAAGAAATTGTGTTGTACATACCCTCGGGTTCCAATCGCATCAGTTCTACCATTAGCATGTACTATGATTCATCATGAGACGGTCCGACCAGAAATCAGAGATGCGTGTAGTTCCATCTAATAACACCATGGTGTATCCTAATATGTGATGCCCACATGAAGACTAGGAAGATGAATATGTACAACCAAGAATAGTGCAGAAGAACACTTGTTCAGAACGATTAAAGGTTGTATATAATCATCCCCCGGTCACATGGTGGTACAGATTTAATCATTAGCTAGAATTAAACATCTTAAAACAGAAAGTGTGCCTCATATTTGGCATTGTGTGTCGAAGTTCAATCATAATGGGCATGCTTTCGTGTAATCCAGTGGGATATTGGACACATAATTCGAATTTAATCATCGGCCTAAAACCCTAACATGAACAATAGAATATCCCTAATCTTTGCAACACAGAAACCCTAAACCTAGAATCTGCCTAAATCGAGCGACTTGAAACCATATATATCGAAGCAATGTAGATGTAGATCTTCTAATATTACCGACACACCAATGTTAGCACAAGACTAGAAATTAATAAAATCTAACAAATGGACCTAAAACTACACCGAATCTATACAAATCTAGCATGCATGTCAATGCTACATATAGAACTATGCTCTAAACTACATATCTACGGTGCTAGAACATAAGGAGAGATGTTTGAAGCCTTACTGCCATTCATGGACCTCAGGAGCACGAGATGTGTCAGGGAAGAATACGCGGATGCCCCAGCAACAGAAGAAAGTGCATCAGTCATTGTCAATCTACCACCATGTCCGGATCTGGCAGTCCTCTTCGATCTGCCACTGAAATACGAACCGCCGATGACGAGTGGAGATAGAAGAAGGTGTGGTTGGGAATGGGGGAGAGTGGGGAGTGGTGAGTGAGCGGTGATAGGATGTATGGAGCAAGTTCTCGAGGCGTCGCGCATCTCCAGCTCTTCTTCACGGGTGCACATGTGTGCCATCCCTCGCATCCCCAGGTCCTGTCCCTATGGAAACGCTTGATTTTGGCATTTCTATTGGGCCAAATTTTGGGCTGCTTTATGACATGTGCGATGCAGAATACGGATTGTGACCCAATAAAACAAGCATGCTTATTTCTTTTGGCCATATGCGAGAAAGGTCTATGTGGGAAAGCAAACATGCCCTAGGCATTAGCTGGCTGAAGCATTGTCCAGTTTGACAACCATCACTTCCAGCATGTTGGAGATATGCCCAAGAGGCAATAATAAAAGTGGTTATTATTATATATTTGTGTTTATGATGAATGTTTACATCCCATGCTATAATTGTATTATTAGGAAACACTAATACTTGTGTGTTTTGTAAACATAAAAGAGTCCCTAGTAAGCCTCTTGTTGAACTAGCTTGTTGATTAACAGATGATCATGGTTTCCTGATCATGGACATTGGATGTCATTAATAACAAGGTCATATCATTAGGAGAATGATGTGATGGACACACACCCATAGTAAGTGTAGCATACGATCAAGTCATTTAGTTCGTATTGCTACAAGCTTTCAAATGCATAGTAACCTAATCCTTCGACCATGAGGTTATGTTAATCACCATCACCGGATGGGTGCTTTGATGACATTAAACACCGCTTCGTAACTAGGTGGTTATAAAGGTGTCATTGGGTATTCTGAAAGCATGTGTTGAAGCGCATGGACCAAGATTGGGATTTGTCCATCCATATGACGGATAGATATGCTCTGGGCCCTCTCGGTGGAATGTCATCTAGTTAGCTTGCAAGCGTGTGACTAGGTCACAAGGGATGACATATCATGGAACGAGTAAAGAGTACTTATCAGTAACGAGGTAGAACTAGGTATGGAGATACCAACGATCAAACCTCAGATAAGTAGAGTATCGCGTGACAAAGGGAATTGGTTTCGTATGTTAATGGTTCTATTGATCACGAAGTCATCGTTGAGTATGTGGGAGCCGTTATGGATCTCTAGATCCCGCTGATGGTTATTGATCGGAGAGGTGTCTCCATCATGTCTGCATATTCACGAACCGTAGGGTGACACACTTAAGGTTCGATGCTGTTTAGGTAGATATGGAATTTGCGTTGGAGACCGAATGTTGTTCGGAGTCTCAGATTGGATCTGGGACATCACGAGGAGATCCGGATTTGTCCGGAGAATAAGATTCATATAATGGAGATCATTTTCTAGGTTCGGAAATGTTCCGGAGTGTTTATATGGGGATTCTAGAAGGTTTCGGAGTGTTCCGGAAAGTTCTAGAAGGTTCCGTGGACTTTACTTGAAAACCAAGAAAGGAAAGGGGAAGACTTGGGGGGGAAGGAAACTCCCTCCCCCTCTCCCTTGTGCACTGGCCCTAGGAGGTGGGCCTAGGGGTGGGAACCCTAGGCCGCACCCCTCCCTCTATATATAGAGGGATGGAGGCGCCACCCCCTGCCCCTCCACTCTTGCCCTAGCCGCCTCTCTCCTCCTCCTTCGCTCTGCTCAGGCTTAGGCGAAGCCCTGCAAAATTCTCTACTCCACCACCACCACCACGCCGTCGTGCTGCTGGGATTCTGTGGAGAGATCTACTACCTCCGCTGCTCGCTGGAACAGGGAGAGGAAGGTCTGCATCGACTCCGCACGTGTGACCGACTGCGGAAGCGTTGCCGGAACGCGGCGTCGGAAGGATCGTCTACTCGATCTTCAGATCGCTAAGTGATTGTCTACATCAACCAAAAGATCCGATCTCGCACAAGGCTTTCGGATCTACAAGGGTTAGTACAGATCTATCTCGTTGCACATGTCTAATAGATTAGATCTTGGCTTTTATCTAGATTAGATCTGGGTTTTGTTCATTCTTGCGGTAGAAATTTTTTGTTTTCCATGCTACGAACCCATCAGTGGTATCATAGCCGTGTTTATACGTAGATCTGTTGCACGAGTAGAACACAATGGTTTTGTGGGCGTTGGTGCTCGTGTCGTCTTTTGCTTTGTGTACTTTGCATCTTGCGGTATGGTGGGATGAAGCGGCTCGGACTAACCTTACATGTCATCGCACATGAGACTTGCTCCACGCTTGACGTGTAACTTGCTTTGAACAAGTGGCTTTGCGGGTGTCTGTCTCTCCCACCATAGTATAGATCCAGTTTACACTTTGCACTTGATAGCACTTGTATCAACGTTGTGGTTTCAGTTTCGTAGGTAAGATCCGTTCTTATTCGAAAGCCCCAAACCACGTAAAACATGCAAAGAAATTTAGAGGCGTCTAACTTGTTTTTGCAGGGTTTTGTGATGTGATATGGCCATCATGTGATTGTGATTATATTTGATGTATGCAATGATCCTTGTTGTAATATGGCAACCGGCAGGAGCCTAATGGTTGTCTTTGATTCTGTTAAGACCTGCGTGTCTATTCATCTTGTAATATCTTTATTCCAAGTAGTTGTAATAGTTGCTAGTGATGATGGACAACCATGAAGCGGCGCCACATTACCTTGACGCAATGCTGGTGATGATGGAGATCATGTCCGTGCTTTGGAGATGGAGATCAAAGGCATAAGAAGAAAGGGCCATATCATATCACACTAATTATGAATTGCCTGTGATGTTAATCCTTTATGCATCTTGTATTGCTTAGATCGTGACGGTAGCATTATAACATGATCCCTCTCACTAAATATCAAGTAATAAAGTGTTCATCCTTAGTTGGCACCGTTGCTAAGACTCGTCATTTCGAAGCATCTCGTGATGATCGGATGTGATAGATTCTACGTGTGCATACAACGGGTGCAAGCCAGATTTGCACACGCAGAAACTAAGGTTAATCTTGACGAGCCTAGCATGTACAGACATGGTCTCGGAACACGGAATACCGAAAGGTAGAGCATGAGTCATATAAATGATATGATGAACATGAAGATTGTTCGCCGATGAAACTACATCTTCTCTCGTGAAGATCGGACTTGGTGTAGTGGACTTGGTGTAGTGGACTTGGTTCATGTAATCACTAAGACAATGTGAGGGATGTTGTTTTGAGTGGGAGTTCACCTAGTTAATTTAAGAATTAAGATTGAACTCAATTTATCATAAACTTAGTCTAAACTACTTGCAAATTTGTTGTAGATTATGGCGAACCTCTCCATCAATTTCAATGCGTTCCTAGAGAAAGAAAAGCTTAAGAACAATGGAAGCAACTTCACGGACTGGTTCTGTGGACTGAAGATTGTCCTCAGGGCTGGTCAGTTGACCTATGTGCTCGAAGCACCGCTAGGTGACCCACCTGCAGAAGATACCACCGATGACGTAAAGAATGTTTACACCACTCGGAAAAATCACTACTCCACAGTTCAGTGTGCCATCATGTACAGTTTAGAAACGGAGCTTCAGAAGCGCTTTGAGCACCATGACCCGTTTGAGATCATTAAGGAGCTCAGGCTGATTTTTGAGACTCACGCGGCCGTGGAGAGCTATGAGGCCTCCTAAAAGTTCTTTAACTGTAAGATGGAAGAGGGAAGCTCCGTTAGCGAGCACGTGCTCACCATGTCTGGGCACGCAAACAAGGTCCAAGAGTTGGGGATAACGATTCCTAATGAGTTAGGGATTCACCGTGTCCTCCAATCACTGCCACCGAGTTATAAGAACTTTGTGATGAACTACAATATGCACTGCATGAACAAGACGTTGCCTAAACTATCGTCCATGCTGAAAACTGCTGAAGTGGAGATCAAGAAGGAGCACCAAGTGTTGATGGTCAATAAGACCACCAATTTCAAGAAACAGGGCAAGCCTAAGAACAAGGGCAACTTCAAGAAGGGCGGCAAGAAAGCTGCCGCACCTGCTAAGAAGCCCAAGGCTGGTCCTAAGCCTAAAACTGAATGCTTCTACTGCAAGGGTGCTGGTCACTGGAAGCGTAACTGCCCCAAGTACTTGGCGGATCTGAAGAACGGCAACATCAAGAAGAAAGGTATATTCGATATACATGTTATTGATGTGTATCTTACTAGTAATCGTAGTAGTGCTTGGGTATTTGATACTGGTTCGGTTCTCATATTTGTAACTCAAAACAGGAGCTGCGGAATAAGCGAAGACTGACGAGAGACGAGGTGACGATGCGCGTTGGAAATGGCTCCAAGGTTGATGTGATCGCCGTCGGCACGCTCCCTCTACATCTACCTTCGGGATTAGTTTTAAATTTGAATAATTGTTATTTGGTGCCTGCGTTAAGCATGAACATTATATCTGGATCTTGTTTATTGCGAGACGGTTACTCTTTTAAGTCCGAGAATAAAGGTTGTTCGATTTATATGAGTAATATATTTTATGGTAATGCACCTGAGATGAATGGTTTATTCTTACTGAATCTCGATAATAGTGATACACATGTTCACAACATAGATGCTAAACGAACAAAATTGAATGATAATTCTACATACATGTGGCACTGTCGTATTGGTCACATTGGAGTGAAGCGTATGAAGAAACTCCATTCTGATGGACTTCTTGAATCACTTGATTTTTGAATCACTTGAAAGATGCGAAGCATGTCTAATGGGAAAAATGACTAAGACTCCATTCTCTGGAATAATGGAGCGAGCTACAGACTTATTGGAAATAATACATACCGATGTGTGCGGTCCAAGGAGTATAGCATCGCGTGGTAGATATCGTTATGTTCTCACTTTCACGGATGACTTAAGTAGATATGGGTATGTCTACTTTATGAAACATAAGTCCGAAACTTTCGAGAAGTTTAAGGAATTTCAAAGTGAAGTGGAAAATCATCGTAACAAGAAGATTAAGTTTCTGCGTTTTAACCGCGGAGGTGAATATCTAAGTTATGAGTTTGGCATGCATTTAAAGAAATGTGGAATACTTTCGCAGTTGACACCACCGAGAACACCACGGCATAATGGTGTGTCCGAACGTCGTAATCGAACTCTCTTAGATATGGTTCGGTCTATGATGTCTCTTACAGATTTACTGCTATCGTTTTGGGGCTATGCATTAGAGACAGCGACATTCACTTTAAATAGGGCACCATCTAAATCCGTTGAAATGACACCGTACGAATTATGGTTTGGAAAGAAACCTAAGTTGTCGTTCCTTAAAGTTTGGGGTTGCGAAGCATATGTAAAGAAGTTACAACCTGATAAGCTTGAACCCAAAGCGGAGAAATGTGTCTTCATAGGATACCCTAAAGAAACAATTGGGTATACCTTCTATCATAGATCCGAAGGAAAAGTTTTCGTTGCCAAGAATGGATCCTTTCTTGAGAAGGAGTTTCTCTCGAAGGAAGTGACTGGAAGGAAAGTAGAACTCGACGAGGTTATTGAACCTTCTCTCAGAGTTGAGAGTAGCGTAGCACTGGAAGATGTTTTTGTGCCGCCTGCACCAATTGGAGAGGAAGCTAATGATGGTGATCATGAAACTTCGAAAAAAGTTGTCGCTGAACCTCGGAGGTCAACGAGGGTTCGTACCACTCCTGATTGGTATGACCCTGCCTTGAACGTCATGTTGGTGACAACACTGATGACCTTGCGACATATGAAGAAGCTATGGTGAGCCCAGATTCCGACAAATGGCTAGAAGCCATGAAATCCGAAATGGGATCCATGTACGAAAACCAAGTGTGGACTTTGGTGGACTTACCGGATGGCCGTAAGGCTATCGAGAACAAATGGATTTTCAAGAGAAAAACAGATGCTGATGGTAATGTTACCGTCTATAAAGCTCGACTTGTCACGAAAGGGTTCCGACAAATTCAAGGAGTTGACTACGATGAGACATTCTCACCAGTAGCGAAGCTAAAGTCTGTGAGGATTTTTTTATCAATTGCTGCATATTTCGATTATGAGATTTGGCAGATGGATGTCAAAACGGCGTTCCTTAATGGAGACATTGAGGAAGAGTTGTATATGGTGCAACCCAAGGGTTTTGTCGATCCTAAAGATGCTGACAAGGTATGCAAACTTCAGCGCTCAATTTATGGACTAAACCAAGCATCCCGGAGTTGGAATCAACGTTTTGATAAAGTAATCAAAAACTTTGGATTTATACAAACTTATGGAGAAGCTTGTATTTACAAGAAAGTGAGTGGGAGCTCTATAGCATTCCTAGTACTATATGTAGATGACATATTGTTGATTGGGAATGATATAGAACTTCTTAATAGTGTCAAAGCCTATTTGAATAATAGTTTTTCAATGAAGGATCTTGGCAAAGCGGCATATATTCTAGGAATCAAGATTTATAGAGATAGATCAAGACGCCTAATAGCGCTTTCACAAAGTACATACTTAGACAAAGTTCTAAAGAAGTTTAGAATGGAAGAGAGCAAGAAAGGATTCGTGCCCATGTTGTCAGGTAAGACCTTGAGTAAGACTCAAAGTCCAGCTACGGCAGAAGATAGAGAGAAAATGAATAATATTCCCTATGCCTCGGCCATAGGTTCTATCATGTATGCCATGATGTGTACAAGACCGGATATAGCACATGCTGTTAGTTTGACTAGCAGATATCAAAGTGATCCTGGAATGGAGCACTAGACAGCGGTCAAGAATATCCTAAAGTACCTAAATAGGACTAAGGATATGGTTCTTTCTTATGGAGGTGATGAACACCTTGTTGTAAACAGTTACACTGATGCTAGTTGGAACACTGATCCAGATGACTCGAAGTCACAGTCTGGATATGTATGTATTTTGAATGGTGCTGCAGTGAGCTGGAGGAGTGCCAAGCAAAGCGTTGTGGCGAAATCTTCAACTGAATCGGAATACATAGCTGCTTCGGAGGCTGCACAAGAAGCCATATGGATGAAGGAGTTCATTACTGAACTTGGCGTGGTTCCTAGTGTGTTGGACCCGATGGCCATCTACTGTGACAACATAGGTGCCATAGCTAATGCACAGGAGCCAAGGTCACATAGCAAGCTGAAGCACATCAAGCTACGTTTCCATGCTATTCGCGAGTATGTCCAAGATGGTGACATAAAGATTTGCAAAGTACACACTGATCTGAATGTGGCAGATCCGTTGACTAAACCTCTCCCTAGAGCAAAGCATGACCAACACCAGAACGCCATGGGTGTTGGGTATATTACCATGTAATCTAGATTATTGACTCTAGTGCAAGTGGGAGACTGTTGGAGATATGCCCAAGAGGCAATAATAAAAGTGGTTATTATTATATCTTTGTGTTTATGATGAATGTTTACATCCCATGCTATAATTGTATTATTAGGAAACACTAATACTTGTGTGTTTTGTAAACATAAAAGAGTCCCTAGTAAGCCTCTTGTTGAACTAGCTTGTTGATTAACAGATGATCATGGTTTCCTAATCATGGACATTGGATGTCATTAATAACAAGGTCATATCATTAGGAGAATGATGTGATGGACACACACCCATAGTAAGTGTAGCATAAGATCAAGTCATTTAGTTCATATTGCTACAAGCTTTCAAATGCATAGTAACCTAATCCTTCGACCATGAGGTTATGTTAATCACCATCACCGGATGGGTGCTTTGATGTCATCAAACACCGCTTCGTAACTGGGTGGTTATAAAGGTGTCATTGGGTATTCTGAAAGTATGTGTTGAAGCGCATGGACCAAGATTGGGATTTGTCCATCCATATAACGGATAGATATGCTCTGGGCCCTCTCGGTGGAATGTCATCTAGTTAGCTTGCAAGTGTGTGACTAGGTCACAAGGGATGACATATCATGGAATGAGTAAAGAGTACTTATCAGTAACGAGGTAGAACTAGGTATGGAGATACCAACGATCAAACCTCGGATAAGTAGAGTATCGCGTGACAAAGGGAATTGGTTTCGTATGTTAATGGTTCTATTGATCATGAAGTCATCGTTGAGTATGTGGGAGCCGTTATGGATCTCCAGATCCCGCTGATGGTTATTGATCGGAGAGGTGTCTCCATCATGTCTGCATATTCACGAACCGTAGGGTGACACACTTAAGGTTCGATGCTGTTTAGGTAGATATGGAATGTGCGTTGGAGACCGAATGTTGTTCGGAGTCTCGGATTGGATCTGGGACATCACGAGGAGATCCGGATTTGTCCAGAGAATAAGATTCATATAATGGAGATCATTTTCTAGGTTCGGAAATGTTCCGGAGTGTTTATATGGGGATTCTAGAAGGTTTCGGAGTGTTCCGGAAAGTTCTAGAAGGTTCCGTGGACTTTACTTGAAAACCAAGAAAGGAAAGGGGAAGACTTGGGGGGGAAGGAAACTCCCTCCCCCCTCTCCCTTGTGCGCCGGCCCTAGGAGGTGGGCCTAGGGGTGGGAACCCTAGGCCGCACCCCTCCCTCTATATATAGAGGGGTGGAGGCGCCACCCCCTGCCCCTCCACTCTTGCCCTAGCCGCCTCTCTCCTCCTCCTTCGCTCTGCTCAGGCTTAGGCGAAGCCCTGCAGAATTCTCTACTCCACCACCACCACCACAACGCCGTCGTGCTGCTGGGATTCCATGGAGAGATCTACTACCTACGCTGCTCGCTGGAACGAGGAGAGGAAGGTTTGCATCGACTCTGCATGTGTGACCGACTGCGGAAGCACTGCCGGAACGCGGCGCCGGAAGGATCGTCTACTCGATCTTGAGATCGGCAAGTGATTGTCTACATCAACCAGAAGATCCGATCTCGCACAAGGCTTTCGGATCTACAAGGGTTAGTACAGATCTATCTCGTTGCACATGTCTAATAGATTAGATCTTGGCTTTTATCTAGATTAGATCTGAGTTTTGTTCGTTCTTGCGGTAGAATTTTTTTGTTTTCCATGCTACGAACCCATCACACCACACATGTGTAGATTCCCGATTATCTGCAAAAATCCTCATCGTTGTTGTGAAAATTACCGAATGTAGCATATTTTTCTGTGAATCCATATGAACCTACAAAGTGTAGCAAAAAATTGTAACATTTTGAACATGCCAATATAGCAAAAAGTAACAGTGTATAGAACAAATTGTTGGGTGAGAGACACAAACTCAATAGCTTGCAATGAACTTCGAGGATAGTTTCAATCAACAGATATGCAGTGGAAATAAAATAACAAGCACATACACAAGTGACACGAGGATTTACATGAAAAAACCTCCACAAGGTGAGGAGGAAAAATCCACGGTTGTGGTCCAATCGGTCCATGCAAAATTCACTATGAGAAACTTGGTATAGATTCTTATCTAGAACATATATAGATGTACATCACACTCAGCACATTGCCAACCGGCAACAACAATAACCATTTGAAAAGAGAGATTACAACAAGCAGAGATATCATGGTTTCTGTCCTCTTTAGTAATCAACAATATTCTCTTAAACCACATATTCAATGAGCACCAAACTTAGTAGACAAGCATACATATGAGTTCCCAACATACACACCAGATTTTAGATCAATTGGATGTTATTTGCCTGCCTAAAATATTTGTATACCAAAACTGCAGCTATCTGAACTGACTAAACTGCTTCCAAATCTAATGCTACACTGACCTAAATCTCAAACCATCTAACCAGATCGAAGTACTCAAAGTAAGAAACAAGGTCACCAAGTTTGGAGCCAATCCAAGTATGTTTGATCCTCCAAATGCAAGCTTGAAGACATACCGATCAGATTTCAGAAATCTAGATAGAAATCACCTCTCCTTCTTCCTCTCTTCTCACTAGGTTGTGATGTTCTTATGTGTTCTCTCACCCTCTCACACAGCAGCCACAATGGCTTTCTTCTCTCACTTGATCACACTCTCACACAATCACTAAGGGTGGCTAGGGTTTCTTCCCTTCTCCTCTCTCAAGGAGCACCTTAGTCGTTGGATGCAAACCTCGATCAATGGTTGAAACATGTTGGACTTCATGGGATGTAGTTGAGATCCCAACACCCCCATTTGGTGGGACATGTCCGAATAAAATCCCTCTCCTGACATCATGGAGGGTCTCACTGCCTACCAGTAGGCATGCCGACAAGCTGACGACATACCTCGAGCTTTCCCCCTTATCACCACCTTGGTGAACATATCAGCCCCATTGTCATCTGTGTGTACCTTCTCAATTTGCATTTGCTTGGAAGTCAGCACATCTCGAATCCAATGATAGCATACATTAATATTCTTTGACCTTGAATAAAAAATTGCATTCTTACTTACGTGAATTACACTTTGGTTGTCACAAAACAACAGATACTTGTCTTGCTTAAAACCAAGCTCACAAGCCAATCATTTCAGCCATAATAGCCCTTTGCTCGCCTCAATTACTACAATGAACCTGGCCTCAGTTGTGTTCAGCACCACACAATTTTACAACCTGCTTTGCCATGCCACTGCTCCCCTGAATGGTAATCAAATAACTTGAAGTAGAATTCCTTCCATTGACATCTTTATCCAAGTCTGAACCTGAATATGCAATTAGCTTGGGCTCTCTACAACCAAAGCAAAGATTCATATTAGTTTTTCCTTAGAGATACCTGAAAATCTACTTCACGACTTCCCAATGTGGTCTTCCTGGATCAGACATAAATATGCTCATAGTACTAACCACTTGAGCAATGTTAGGACATGTGCACACCATAGTATACAACAAACTCCAATAGTTGAAGCATAAGGAACTTTCTGCATTTCCTTTTCCATCTCTTCAGTGGAGGAACGTTGCGTTTTACTCAACTTGAAATGAGTTGCGGGTGGACAACTCACTTCCTTTTCCTTGTCTACCTTGAACTTGTGAAGTACCTTCTCAATATATTTCTCTTGAGACAAGTAATTTTTTTTTGGATTTTCTGTCTCTCTCAATTCCCATACCGAGAATACACTTTGTTGTACCCAAATATTTCATGGGAAAATGTTTGCTCAACTCTTTATTTATTCTAGCAATCCTTGAGACATTATTGCCAACAATCAAGATATAATCAACATAGAGTAACATCATGATAAAATCATCACTTGAGAACCTATCAATAAATACATAATGATCTAGGCTACACCTCTTGTAGCCTTGCTCCCCCATGACAGATTCAAACTTCATGTACTATTGTCTTGGTGCTTGTTTCAGGCCATAGAGAATTTTTGTCAACTTGCACACATAGTCTTATTTTCCTTTAACAAGAAAACCCTTAGGATGCTCCTTGTAGATTTTGTCCTCCAACTCCCCATGAAGGAAAGTTTTCTTCACATCCATTTACTCAACCTCCAAGTTGGGACTTCCTGCCATGCTCAGGATCATTTTAATTGATGTCATCTTCACCACCAGAGAAAATATTTCATCAAAGTCAATACATTTTCTCTAGCTGAATCCTTTTACAACTACCCTGGTCTTGTACCTTGGATGTGACGTGTGCTCTTTTGCTTGATTCTATAGACCCACTTGTTCTTTAGAACTTTCTTGTCCTTGGGCAACTTCATCAACTCATAAATATGATTCTTGTGCAAGCAATCCATCCCTTCTTGCATAGCCTTATTACACTCCTTGTTCTCATCTTAAGTACTCAGGTTCTAAACCATCATACAATAACACCACATATTGGTCTGAATTGTACCCGTTGGAAGGAAAACGATATCGTGTTGTACCATCTAAGTGGAGCAGCTGGTTTACTATCTGGTTCAAGTGTTTGTTGATCATTATCATCTTCTTCAACATCATACTCTTGCTGCTGGGGAGCATCCTGATACATTGCAAATGTATCTATATTTTTTGATATTCCATGCTTGGTTTTATCTACTTTCTTATGTTTTGTTCCAACTTTGGAATACTTTTCATACACTTTCTTGGACTAACCTATTAACAAGATGCCACAGTGCCAGCTGCCCGTTTTCTGCTGTTTTTGGTTCCAGGAAGTCAGAAAATGAATATTCTCGGAATTGGACGGGACAAAAGCCAAAGTTGATATTTTACCGGAAGACTCACGGAGCCAGAAGATGAGACAGAGAGGGGCCACAGGGCAGACACACCATGTGGTGGTGTGGGCTAGCCCTAGCCACGCCACCAGGTGGTGTGGGCCCCTTCGGTCTCCACCGACCTTGCCCTTTTTCCTATATATTCCTCCTGATGCGAAAACCCTAAATCATCAAGCCTCCAACCACGAAAAGTTCCGCAGTGCCGCCACCACCAAAGGGGATATTTGGGGGACAAAAAGTCTCTGTTCCGACACCCTGCTGGGACGGGGAAGTGCCCCCGGAGCCATCTCCATCGATCTCCACCACCATCTCCATCATCGTTGCTGATTCCCATGATGAGGAGGGAGTAGTTCTTCCTCGAGGCTAAGGGTTCTACCGGTAGCTATGTGTTCATCTCTCTCTCTATGCATGAACATATTGTGATCATGAGCTTTGTAATCAAGTAGATCTACCTTGCTACTCAAGTGCTTTAATAGATCTCTGCTCTCCCCATGTGTGTGAAAGTGACAGCATGCACACCATGGTGGCACTTAGGCTAGAGATTACAAATACTTGTTATGAGTTATATTTGGAGTTGGATATCTTTATGAAATTGTGGTGTTTGTTGGACCCATCTAGTGCTCAAGGTGACAGTGTGGGGTTATCTAGATGGGAAAGTCTTACTTTGAGGTGTGCTGTTATAGCCCTACCATGGATTAGAGTGTCCAACCGGAGAGTAGTTAAGAGTAGTATCATAAAGAAGAATATATTTATATGAGAGTGTTCACTAGTGAAAGTATGATCCCTAGGCCTTGTTTCTAAGCATTGATACACCGTTTGCTATTAGATCTATTACATGTTTGCTTGCTTCCTTCTTTATTTCAGTTTGCTTTTAGTCTTTTCCCACGTCAACCACACGCCATCAAGCTATTTTCTATCACCGTTACCACTTATAATTATCCATACCACTTGTATTTCACTATCTCTTCGCCGAACTAGTGCACCTATACACCTGACAAGTGTATTGAGTGTGTTGGGGACACACGAGACTTCTTGTATCTTCATTGCAGGATTGCTTGAGAGGGAATACCTTTGACCACTTACTCCCTGAGTTCGATAAACCTTGGGTGATCCACTTAAGGGAAAACTTGCTGCTGTTCTACAAACCTCTACACTTGGAGGCCCAACAACTGTCTACAAGAATAGAAGTGCGTAGACATCAAGGTATTTTCTGGCGCCGTTGCCGGGGAGGTAAGGTAAAAGGTATTCACACCGGAGGATTAAATAAGAAGAACCTCCCACGGCAAATGCCTATTTTCTAGCACCGTTGCCGGGGAGGTAAGGTAAAAGGTACTCACATCCTCCGGTGTGAGTGCTCGAAGTTATTTCCTTTAGATTCTGCAATTTTGTCTTTTTGTTTCTTGTTTTCACTAGTTAGGCTTAATGGAAAACAACAAAAAAATTAGAGAGCTTTATAGTATTTATCTTGAGTTAGGACATGAAGTGTTTGAAGAGAAAATTAAAAAACCCATGGAACTTTATTTGCATGCTAATAGCAATGTTGTTAGTATGAATTCTTTGGACACCATTATTTCTAATGCTATGGAAAAGTCTAAGCTTGGGGAAGCTAGTTTTTATGAAAGATCTTTTTAGTCCCCAGCTTTGGAAGACAGCTATTCTATTGCTTATGATGATACCAAACCTCCAATATATGATCATTACAATGATGAATATGATATTTTCAGTCCACCTACTATTGAGGAGAAAATTAATTATGATTACAATATGCCTCCTATATTTGATAATTATGGTGATGAGAATAATAATGATAGCTATTTTGTTGAATTTGCTCCCACTACAATTAATAAGAATAACTATGCTTATGTGGAGAGTAATAATGATTATATGCATGTGGATCATGATAAGAATGTTTCATGTGATAGTTATATTGTTAATTTTATTCATTATGCTACTGAAAGTTATTATGAGAGAGGGAAACATGGTTTTATGTATCTCAACAATATTAAGTTTCCCCTCTTTATGTTGAAAGTCTTGAAGTTGCACTTGTTTTGCTTTACTATGCTTGTTGCTTTGTGCTTTCATGACTTGTTTCTTTACAAGATTCCTATGCATAGAAAGTGGGTTAGACTTAAATGTGTTTTGAATTTGCTTCTTGATGCTCTCTTTTACTTCAATTCATATTTCTTATGTGAGCATCTTCTCAAACTATCATGCCTAACTTAAAGGCGTTAAAGAAAAGTACTTATTGGGAGATAAACCAAAAGTTTTAGTTGAGTCTTGGAAGTTATTGCTTCAGTAATTACCGCTCCTTATCCTTTTTATTTTCTTTTTGTGCCAAGAGTAACCTCTAATGAGAGAGAAGTAATGATTGGGAAAGTTGCTGTCCCGAAACAGATTTATGTGCTTCACCGTAAAATTTCGTGTAAAATCTCTGTACGTCCTTTTGAGGTGTGAATATTTGTGCAGCTGCCCCAGGTTGTTATCTAACTTTTGTTAGTTCAACACTTTTCGATTTGAACAATATAAGGTCTTCGAAAAAATTCGTCTTTATCTGCTGGTCTGTTTTGACAGATTTCTGCCATTTTCTGCATTTGCTTCTTGTTGGTTCCTTTTTGAGTTTTTTTGGGGAATTGAGATTTTTGAGGGAAGTGATACAGTAGCTTGTGTTTTAGTGGAAGTTTTATTGGTGTTAGAACTGAACCTTAAGACCTATTATCTTGTGTGCACTAATGTTGCTAATAAGAGTGTGTGAAGTTTTGTATGAAGGAAAAATTTCAGGTGTATGCAAGGAATGAGTAATGAGATGAAGGATGGACTAAAGCTCAAGCTTGGGGATGCCACACGTGTCACCCCAAGAAATATCCAAGAAGTACAAGCGTCAAAGCTTGGGTATGCCCAAGGCATGCCCTTCTTCATCAATAAAAATCCCAGGTTTCTTCCAAACGCTTCATTTTTATTGTTTCATGCACAATTGTGTTGTTCTTGGAGCGTCTTACTTTTCATTTTCATTTTGGTTTTTTGTTTGCTTGGTTTGCTTACTTTGCTGAATAAATTGGTTGGACCCCCTCTTTCACACATTGGTTTGCAAATAGTTTGGTTTGGTTTGGAAAAGAGTAGGAAAGTTCATGCTTAAGTGGTAAAGAGAGCTTGTTTTTGACTGTGGCCTATGCTTTGTCATGCCATGCTTGATATTGTTTTGGCTTTATGCTTAGTATTATTTGCTGTAGCATGACTTATTATAAACAATTGAGATTGCTTAATGTGCCTTGGATGAATCATGTGTTGTTTTAGCATATTAAGGCATAGTATTGTGGTATTCTCCTTTGATGCTTTGTTTGGGTTGACTTGGCGCATGCTCACACCATGTTATGACTATCCAAAGTCACCATAGTCTTGATGATCCTTTAGTTTTGAACTTGTAGTATCACTTTATGCTTTGATCAATGATGTTTTGTCGCTGTGCATGATTATGGCCATTATTGCTCTCTTAGTTTGTCGCTCCCAGTCTTTTGTTAGCCTACACAACCAAGTATGAGTTCCACTCATGCATCCAACTCCTTAAACCAAGTTATTCCAAAGAGTCCACCATACCTACCTACTAGCTTATGCTATTCCAAGTATATTCATGCTTTTGTTTACCTTCCAAATTAAACTTGTTATGAGAAAACTAGTGATTAAAGCTCTCACGAACTTGATGACACACTTTACTTTTATTGCCCTTAATAAACTTGAACCATTGTGTCGTCTATGTTGTATATGCTTACACTTATTTGTTGGGGATTAGCAGAACCATGCTTTCATGGGGAACGCTTTCAACATTGCACTTGGTACTTGTACCTAGTTGATATCATGCTCTTTTGTATATGGATGTCATCGGTGTGAAATGAAAGGGGAGATTGTAAGTCCATGGAGTTATGTATATGTGTTAGGGAAACGCCTGGGCCGCTGGTCTAATCCATGCTGACATGGTGGAAACCTGCAGCGTAACCATAATGAGCTGTCTATGAAGCATTCTTCTTATAAAAAAAGGGTCCTATATTGAGAAAAAAGAGAAAAAGAAAAAAAAGATCATGAAAAGAGGAAAGAGAGAAAAAAGCACCATATTCCAATAGCAAATAAAAAGATCGCTGAGATGCTCATTGTCTTCTTGCCTTGTCATTTTGATTATGGGATAGCTCCTGTATCATGTGCAAGGGGTACCCCGTTGGCGGTTCTTTATGATACACATGTACTTACAATGACAAGATCTTACTTGTGACTAAAGTTGAGTAGCATGAGGTTCGGTCTTCGTAAGTAAGGGGCATGAGATTTCGGTTTATAACTTGTCAAGCATATCCTCTTAGTTGTGTCACTTTAACCTTAATCACCTTCAAGATGCTTATGATAGGGGCAATGAGAGTTGAAAGCTATAAGTACCATAATTTTTGGAAGCTCTTTATGAGACTTGAATCCCTACTTCCTTCTATGAAGGCCTTTCTTCCACCATTATATTTAGTCTCCACCTTCTATATTTATGCACCTACTTTGAGAGCATAGTGGCCATTCTTAGTTCTATGTGCATTGTCCCAAGACTAGTGGATTGATGCATAACTTGATATCGCTTGTTTTAAACTATTTGTATCTAGTCACTCTTATGAACTTTGAAGGTGTCCTATGCATTTATGTTTGCTACTCTATGAGGGACAAGCTGAATGCGACTATGCTATGTTTTCTTTATGTGAAACAAACAAACGTCTTGCAAAGTATTGTTATTCATGAATCTTTTGTTTGTGTCTTTTCATGTTACAACATAGTTGCTATGTCTTATTGTTAGAACTATATCTTTCATGCTATGTTGAAGTACTATGATCCCAAATGTATCTATAATTTTTGATGTTCCATGCTTGGTTTTATCTACTTTCTTATGTTTTGTTCCAACTTTGGAGTACTTTTCATACACTTTCTTGGACTAACCTATTAACAAGATGCCATAGTGCCAGCTGCCTGTTTTCTGCTGTTTTTGGTTCCAGGAAGTCAGAAAATGAATATTCTCAGAATTGGACGGGACAAAAGCCAAAGTTGATATTTTACCGGAAGACTCACGGAGCCAGAAGATGAGACGGAGAGGGGCCACAGGGCAGACACACCATGTGGTGGCGCGGGCTAGCCCTGGTTGCGCCACCTGGTGGTGTGGGCCCCTCCGGCCTCCACCGACGTTGCTCTTTCGCCTATATATTCCTCCTGATGCGAAAACCCTAAATCATCAAGCCTCCAGCCACGAAAAGTTCCGCAGCACCGCCACCACCAAAGGGGAGATTCGGGGGACAGAAAGTCTCTATTCCGGCACCCTGCCAGGACAGGGAAGTGCCCCTGGAGCCATCTCCATCGATCTTCACCACCATCTCCATCATCTTTGCTGATTCCCATGATGAGGAGGGAGTAGTTCTTCCTCGAGGCTAAGGGTTCTACCGGTAGCTATGTGTTCATCTCTCTCTCTATGCGTGATCATATTGTGATCATGAGCTTTGTAATCAAGTAGATCTACCTTGCTACTCAAGTTCTTTAATAGATCTCTGCTCTCCCCATGTGTGTGAAAGTGACAGCGTGCACACCATGGTGGCACTTAGGCTAGAGATTACAAATACTTGTTATGAGTTATATTTGGAGTTGGATGTCTTTATGAAATTGTGGTGTTTGTTGGACCCATCTAGTGCTCAAGGTGACAGTGTAGGGTTATCTAGATGGGAAAGGCTTACTTTGAGGTGTGCTGTTATAGCCCTACCATGGATTAGAGTGTCCAACCGGAGAGTAGTTAAGAGTAGTATCATAAAGAAGAATATATTTATATGAGAGTGTTCACTAGTGAAAGTATGATCCCTAGGCCTTGTTTCTAAGCATTGATACACCGTTTGCTATTAGATCTATTACATGTTTGCTTGCTTCCTTCTTTATTTCAGTTTGCCTTTAGTCTTTTCCCACGTCAACCACACGCCATCAAGCTATTTTCTATCACCGTTACCACTTATAATTATCCATACCACTTGTATTTCACTATCTCTTCGCCGAACTAGTGCACCTATACACCTGACAAGTGTATTGGGTGTGTTGGGGACACACGGGACTTCTTGTATCTTCATTGCAGTATTGCTTGAGAGGGAATACCTTTGACCACTTCCTCCCTGAGTTCGATAAACCTTGGGTGATCCACTTAAGGGAAAACTTGCTGCTGTTCTACAAACCTCTGCACTTGGAGGCCCAACATCTATCTACAAGAATAGAAGTGCGTAGACATCACATCCTCACATGTACTGCTATGTGCATTATCTTGCACATATTATGCATAATCATCTTCAACTTCTTGTTCAACTAAGTCTACAAGAACTAGGTAGGAATCAGATATGTCTTGCTATTGTTTTTGAGGAGAAACTTGTCGTGGTGGTGTCACGGCATATGCCATGGGTAGGCTAAAGTTGGGGCCTATGGACACTGGAGGAATCCGAAGAGGGATGATGAAGTCAAGACCTCATACAGAAGAACAATGAGAGACACGATGTACCTAGGTTCGAGGATCTCCTAGCGAGATAACACCTCTACTCCTGCATCTAATCTCATATAACTTGGCCATGCATGTGGCTACAATGGTGCTCCTTGAGTTGTATTCCTATGCCTCTAGTGGTGAGAGAAGAGGAGGAAGAGCCTATGATCCTATCGAGCAGTGAGGAGAGGAGCCCTTCAGGGGCCTCCCATGGAACGATCCCCCTGGTTCTCCTTATAAAGGGGAGCCCAGGGGACAAGGTATGTCCCCATAAGTACTGTCTATGAGTTGGCTAATGGGTCCTTGCCAGGTCATCTTGTCCTTTGGCTTATTCTTTAGTGAGTCATCAATCTTATCCCTTGGGCATATTCTTTAGCATATTCCTGAGATGCCCAGCATATTTCCTAGCATCTCAGGAGATGCCAAGGGCATATTCCATAGGACATGTACCAGTTTGAGCCAGGGGTGTACCAAGACTGGCACATGACGTAGGCTTGACCTAGCTTGAAGATGAGTCGATGTAGATGTTTGGATATCGTTCGAGGGTGATTAAGGAGGCATCTGAGGCGTTACAATTCGTCTTGGAAGACTAAAACTTAGCCCGGTGGTAATTTGACTCGGCCTAGGTAAAAGGAAAGGCCTAGCTGAGTCAATGAACTGCTCCAGCTGGGTCAAGGCGTGGCCCAACCGAGGTCTAGCTGCCTCGGACCAAGGGGAGACCAAAGGGCCCAACCGGTCGGCCCCTGATTTGGCCTGGAGGTTTAGTTGGCCCAGGCGGAGGGAGCTGAAGGGGCTAGATGCCTGCGGTGGGCCGAGGTACCTCTGTTCCAGCCCACCTGGGAGAGAGATGGTGGGGTGAAGTAGCATCACAGCATGGTCAACCCGTGGTGGGCCGAGTCACCCCCACGTCGGTCCATCCGGGATCCGTCGAGTGCTAGCGAGGCGGGACCACGGGAGTTGGCAGGAACTGGCATCGAGGGAGCTAGTCGCCATGTTGTTTCGGTGACATGACCCCGTGGTGGGACGAGTGAAATGCTTCCCGGCCCACCCGGGTGAAGTGGAGGCGGAATCAGTTCTGGGAGCGGGGAAGTTGATGAGGAGCTGGCCCGAGCCAGTTGAGGGTCATCCCGGCCCAACCGGGTTTATGCCTTATTCGGCTTAGTAAGGCCTGATTCGGCTTGGGGAACTATAGTATAGGAAGAATTTATACTAATTCAGCCTAGGGCCATTTCCCTTCTCCTTTTCTTTATTCTATTTTGTTTATGCCACATATCTTCACTGATTATTATCTTTTTCTATATTGAATCACTCGATACTTTATTGCACTGCTTATACTCAACTCTGGGGTACCCAGGGTCATATCCCCAACATTAGTCCCCGAGGCTATGTGGGATTCGTAGAGTCGCGCATAGGCTTCATAAAAATATTTCCAGTGTTGTTTACCGACATATAGTCCTTTTTATCTATTTTAATATATCATCGGCATGAATCGCCATGGTATCATTCATATGCTTGAAATGACTTAGTTGACTCATGGTCTTCATTCTCTTCTGAGTCATCTGGCCCATAATCTGAGTCATGTGACCCAAATCCGAGTCATGTGACTCATAATCTGAGTTATATGCTCCAAATCTGAGTCATCTGACTCACCATCCGAGTTATATGCTCCAAATCCGAGTCATCCGACTCTCCATCCGAGTCATATGCTCCAAATCTAAGTCATCTAACTCTCCATCCGAGTCATAAGCTCCAAATCTGAGTCTTCTGACTCATAATCCGAGGTATATGATCTAAATCCGAATCATGTGACTCACATTTGAGTTATATAACTTCCAAATCTGAGTAATTGGACATATAGCCTTCATTGGGCAAGTTTCGACATCTGGCCTTCATGGGCTCTGGTCATGTAACCCTTTTGGGTAAGTTTTGACATCTGGCTTTCATGAGCACGGGTCATATAACCCTCTTGGGTAAGTTTATACTTCTAGCCTTCATTGGGTATGGTCATATAACCCTTTTGGGTAAGCTTAGACTTCTGGACTTCATTGGCTCTGGTCATATAACCCTTTTGGGTAAGTTTAGACTTCTGGCCTTCATTAGCTCTGGTCATATAACCCCTTTGGGTAATCTTAGACTTCTGGCCTTCGTGGGCTCTGGTCATATAATCCTTTTGGGTAATCTTAGACTTCTGGTCTTCATTGGCTCTAGTTATATAACCCTTTTTGGGCATTTAGCCTTCATGGGCATTCCTCATATAATCCTTTTTGGGCATGTAGCCTTCATGGGCATTTCTTATATAACCTTTTTTGGGCATGTAGCCTTCATGGGCATTTCTCATATAACCATTTTGGGCATGTAGCCTTCATGGGCATTTCTTATATAACCCTTTTTGGGCATGTAGCCTTCATGGGCATTTCTCATATAACCCTTTTTGGGCATGTAGCCTTCATGGGCATTTCTTGTATAACCCTTTTTGGGCATGTAGCCTTCATGGGCATTTCTCATATAACCCTTTTTGGGCATGCAACTTTCATGGGCATGTAGCCTTCATGGGCATTTCTTATATAACCCTTTTTGGGTAAGTTTTGACTTCTAGCCTTCATGGGCTCTGGTCATATAAGTTGCAATCCGAGTTATCCCATCCGGGTTATATGTTGATCTCATGATATTTGATGATTGAGATATAAGGAGTTTGATATAGAATTTGATGATATTCTATCGTGCCGAGATAAATGGTGATTTGGGATAGAATTTGATGATTGCCCTTTGATATGTTGACCAATTGTTTCTGATCATGATTTGGGATATGATATGATACCATGATACCCTGGCAAACTGTTAGAGATGGTAATTTGAGTTATAAGATAACCTGGAAAATTGATAGAAATGGTAATCCAAGGCATAAGATAACCTGGCAAGCTGAGTTAAATAGTAATCCGAGGTATGAGATAACCTGGCAAGCTAAGTTAAATAGTAATCTGAGGTATAATATAACCTGGCAAGCTAAAGTAAAGAGTAATCTGAGATATAATATAACCTGGTAAGCTGAAGTAAAGAGTAATCCGAGGTATAATATAACCTGGCAAGCTGAAGTAAAGAGTAATCCGAGGTATAATATAACCTGGCAAGCTTAAGTAAAGAGTAATTTGAGATATAATATAACCTGGCAAGCTGAAGTAAAGAGTAATCCGAGGTATAATATAACCTGGCAAGCTGAAGTAAAGAGTAATCTGAGGTATAATATAACCTGGCAAGCTAAAGTAAAGAGTAATCCAAGGTATCATATAACCTGGCAAGCTAAAGTAAAGAGTAATCCAAGGTATAATATAACCTGGCAAGCTGAAGTAAACAATAATCCGAGGTATAATATAACCTGGCAAGCTGAAGTAAACAATAATCCGAGGTATAATATAACCTGGCAAGCTGAAGTAAACAATAATCCAAGGTATAATATAACCTGGCAAGCTGAAGTAAAGACTAATCTGAGGTATAATATAACCTGAGTCCCCGAGATACTTTTTCCATCTATGGGAGTTTCTATCGATATGATGCCTAGTCCCCGGGTTGAATCATCTCCTTCTCGGGGTGAATGACTAAGTGATAGAGGGTGATAGCCCCCTAGTGACATTCGGGGTTATCTCATGTGTGTGTTGGTGGTTGATTCAGTTGATCTTCACTATATGCTTGGTGAGGAGGTTGAGTCATGCTAGTTGAGTCATGCTTGTTGACTCATGCTTGTTGAGTCATGCTTGCTAAGTCAACTAATAATTACAGTACTATTGGTGAAGAGGTTGAGGCTGAATCATCTCAACAAGGGAGGCCCATATGCCTACTCCCTTGTTCTCTATATGTTTGCGAGGAGGATGAATAAGCTGTTGCTCGTTGGTGAAGCAGAGGTTGATGAAGAAGGTCCCGTCTGGATGGAAACCCAACCAGCGCCTCTACTCAGCCCCACGGTGGGTGCCAAATGTGGTGGTGGTGTCACGACATATGCCATGGTTAGGCTAAAGTTGGGGCCGATGGACACTGGAGGAATCCGGGGAGGGACGATGAAGTGAATACCTCATACGGAAGAACAGTGAGAGACACGATGTACCCATGTTCGAGGCTCTCCTAGTGATATAACACTTGTACTCCTGCATCTAATCTCATATAACTTGGTCATGCATGTGGTGCCCCGCAAAAACCACTACTAGAAAATCGCTGTGTTTTTGTGCATTGCATCATCATGACCGCATGCTCATGTCATCATGCCACATTGCATTTGAGCATCGTCATCATCATGCATGGTTTTGTCTAAAACTATTTTCTAAAAGCCTAATTTTGTTTTCTAGATAGTCCCCTCTCTAGTTCAAATGAAACTCTGGTCTCTTCCAGATTATTTTGTTTGTCTAAAAATTATTTGTAAAAGTCTATTAAAACTAAAACAAATAAATAAATATTTTCTGGGGAGGCCACCACTGGCCAGGCCCAACGGCCTGGTTAGCAGCAGCCTACAACCCCACAGGAAAATCCCTAACTCTCTTTTTCTCCCTCCACCCAGCCGCCCAAACTCCTCCTCCCGCGCTTGCACGTGCCCCCGCACTACCTGGTCACCACCTTCTCCCGCACCCATCCCTAGATCCACCTCCCCCTGGTCCCCGGGCCCCACCCTGCCATCCTGCCACCCGACACAACCACCGCCCTCACTCCATCGCACCTTCCACCAACCCCGGCTCCCATCCCCTTCTGCCAGCCTGCCCACATCCCTGGGCCACCCCGATCCCACCCGCACGCCACCTCCTCCCTCTCTCTCCAATCACCGACCAACATCGGGCCCCACCTCCCGTCTCCCTCGTCCACACCCCCTTCTTCCTCGTCCTCCCATCGTTAGCCATAGCTCCCTCGCCCACCCTCATCTCGCGACCGCCCTTCCTCGACAACAATCGAGCGTGCCGCCACCCCTCGGCCCTCACCCTGCCGCCTTCTCGAGCACCACGAGTTCCCCGTTCCCATCGCCGGTGGCCGCCTCCTCCTCACCGCCCCGCGCTCTCCTTCCCGGTGTCGTCCCCGCCGCCGAGGCCGGCTCCGCCTGCGAGCTCCCTCTCGGGCCACCTCCCTCCATCCCTCGCCGGCCGCCTCGCTGACCTCGCCATCCACCGCCGCCTCTAGCAAGCCTCCCCGGTGCGCCTCCCACCATCGTCACCAGCAAGCCACCTTTCCCTGTGGCCGCGTCGACCCCACCTCCGGCCGACCCCACCTGCAACCCTCTTCGTTGCTCGGCCCCGACAAGCCCGCCACCGCCTTTGGCCAGCGCGCTGTCTTCTGCGCACCGAGCCCCGCTTCAACAGCCGTCGCGTCGTCGTCGCCTCGTCCCTCTCGTTGTCGACCTTGCTCTGCCGGTCCCTGACCCGAGCCCTCGCTGCGGCGAGTTTGGTGCCTCCTCGCCTCCGTCTTCCACCCGCAGCATGGCCGAGCTCCCCTTGCTGCCTCTCGCCACGAGCACCACGAGGTCCAGCCCTCCTCTGCTCCATCCTGTGAGCTGCGCATGTCCTCGCTGCGGGTACCACCTCTGTTCCGGCTGTTGCCCTGTTCCATCTCGCATCGCCTTTGTGACCTGCGGCATCGCAGGGGCTCGCGGATGTGCCCCAGTTCTTTGTCCTCCGGCACGTCTGACTCGTCGCCAATATTCTCTGTTTGCTGGCCATAGTACTAGTTCGAGTTGATGCCCTCCTGGTGGTGTATAGATGATGCGGAGTGATTGTTGGTCATGTGGCACTGCTCCCGGCAGCTTCGGTTCCTCTTCCTAAGGTTGCGGTGTTGTTCGAGAGTCCGAGACCGACACAAGATGAGAAGATCCGCACAAGACCACCGGCACCCGATCCACTCAAGCTCGCCATGGACCACGAGTTCCGCTCCACAGATCCGATGACTCCAAGCCCTCGTCATGAAACGAAGTTCTCCATCTCGGAACCCCAAGACCCTCGGTACCCCAAGATCTCCCGAACCCAGATGTGTGAAACTTTTCCCAAGCCCTATTTTATAAATTCTATATGCAAAATCAATTGCATATAAATTGATCATGCTTGCATACATGTTTGTGGGTATGGGGGAATTATGCCGATTCACCGCATGATTAAATATGGAGTCAATATGCGGGATACTTTTGTCTTATTCCGGACTCCATTTAAATTGGTGTAGCGAACCGATGCCATGTTTCACCCTGTTAATACAACATTTAAATTGCGGGGGTTCTAAATAACTTGAACCGTGTAATTAATTATCAGGACCCCGGTTACGCTTAATATTGCCTAATTGCACCGCATCTGTGCCATGCCATGCATCATATCATAAGCATGTCGGATCTTCTGCCGTAGTATTAAATATTGCATCCGGTGTTTGTTCTAGTGTTTGCTTCTTCGCGGATTAGGCCGACAAGTTGATGCAAGTACCAACAAGTTCTTCGGATAATGTCTCTTCGTCTATGTTCTCCCAGGCGAGCATCTCTCCCCCTTCTACCTATTTTGCATTTATAGTCTTTATTTCCTCCTGTTGATCTATTGCTATCCGTGTCGCGATGCTTTAGTTTCCGTGCACCAGTTATATCCCGTGCAGCCTCTATATTGCCATGGACACCTCCTAATACCTGTTGTTTGGTAGATAGCTAGCCTTGCGAGTCCTAGTTGCTTGCTCAGGTGCGATCTCGTGTTGTTGAGTACCACAGTTATTGGAATGCTGGCAGATGTTTATGGTGGAGATGATCATGACTTTAAATACAACTATTAAATTGCTAGGATAACTAATGAAAGAGGCACCGGTGGACAATATATGCTATTTGGTTTTTCATGTCCACTTGTGTCCCGTAGGCCCCGAGTACTTGATACCTATTCCTTGACTATTCGCACTATCCACATACGGGAGACTCTATGAATCCCCCTTAGCCAGAGCTTGATTCATTTCTTATTTCTTGGGGCCACAAACTAGTTTGGGGCTTCATTACTATCCTGTACTTATGCCATGCTTTATTGCTTTATTTACGATTGTGTGTGGAGCACCTATACTGTTTAGGAATTGCGGAGTGTTTTCGCAGTATCGACAAGCCCAGTCACACTTTCGGGTTCCTAGTCGTTTACAGCCATTGGCGCAAACCTTGGGTCCGCCTCGGAGCCGGCCAACTTCGTTGCGGGTAGCTTAATGGGGTGGCCCCCTGAAATATTTTATGAATCTTGTGATTGCTTTGTCGTGAAAGCCTCGTTGGGTTTTGATTTGGTTTTTCCGAGGTTGATCGTGTGTGTGTTGCTATTTGTGCACCCCTGCAGGGTAAATCTTTCTGAAAGCCGTGTCCGCGGTTATGGACGACTTGGAGCACAGTATCTTGATCATAGACAAGCATAACTAAAGTAGTGTTATAAATTTGACTTAATATGTGACTAGTAATTCAGCTTCACTACAATGGAATGGATAATAAAAATGCCAACAACTGGTGGATCTGTGGTGATCTGTGTCATACTGTACCTGCCTAGTAAGTATTGCAACTCCCATGGAATGAGATAAAAGTGCCAACAACTGCTGGGTTTTGGGATTCCTCAGGACAATTATATCTGAATAGTAAATGTTCCAACTACCACGGAATGGTTAATTAAACTGCCCACTACTTATGCTTCAGGATGACTCATGCTATCTATATCTGATTAGTAAGTGCTGCAACTATAACAGAATGAGTAAAATTGCCAACTGTGTGAGTTCCTTGGTCCGACTTCCTCGTTTGGTGTCGAGGGGGAAATACCAGGATGGGTACGCTTGGGGTTAGTATCAGGTTGGAACCGAATAGGTCTTTCTTCTCTCTCTCTAATAGCCGACAGTTAATCGAGTCTCCATAGGTTGTTTAGTGCATACTGCACTGCCGCTTCAGTCCACCACCTATGTAGGCGAGAGCCGCCGAATTCTAGCCTCGCCGTGTACTGGCCTCAGTACTGACGCTCCTCTTTTTCCTTTGCCCTTTGTCGGCACCCCTTTTGTTTTAGCAGGTTTGAGATCGACGTTGTTAGCAGGGTTACCCTTCCGGCTTGGCCTGGGCAGGGTTATGGATGCCATTGGTTATTCTTCAGGGATCTTAGCCCATTTGCCTCTTGTCCGTAGTCGGACACTCTATCGTTTTCAAGGTGATTTGAATCTTTGTATAGTATATCTGTATTCTTGACTCATGGAGTCGTTGTTGTATATATATGTTCTGTGGGTTCCATCGTGGACTAATGTGTAATGGTATTACTTCGTTTTCGACCCGCACGAAAGTGCCTGGTGGGCGTCCTTGAATCGTTTCTATGCGGGTTTGGCGGAAAGCGCTGAAACTTGCATAGGGTCGATTCGAGGGTGTTACAATGCATGTGACTACAATGGTGCTCCTTGAGCTATATTCCTATGCCTCTAATGGTGAGAGCAGAGGAGGAACATCCTATGATCCTATCGAGTAGTGAGGAGAGGATCCCTTCGGGGGCCTCCCTAGGAACGATCCCCCTAGTGCTCCTTATAAAGGGGAGCACAGGGGACAAGGTATGTCCCCACAAGTACTGTCTATGAGCTGGATAATGGGTCCTTGCCAGGTCATCTTGTCCTTTGGCTTGTCCTTTAGTGAATCATCAGTCTTATCCCTTGGGCATATTCCTTAGCATCTTCCTAAGATGCCTAGCATATTCCCTAGCATCTCAGAAAATGCCAAGGGCATATTCCATAGGACATGTGCTAGTCTGAGCCAGGGGCGTCCCAAGACTGGCACATGACGTAGGCTTGACCTGGCTTGAAGATGAGTCGATGTAGATGTTGGGATATCATCCGGGGGTGATTAAGGAGGCATCTAAGGCGTTACAATTTGGCTTGGAAGACTGAAACTTGCCCTGGTGGTAATTTTAATCGGCCTAGGTAAAAGCAAAGGACTAGCCGAGTCAATGAACTACTCCAGCCAGGTCAAGGCGTGGCCCAGCCGAGGTCTGGCTGCCTCGGCCCAAGGGGAGACCAAAGGGCCCAGCCGAACGACCCCTGATTCGGCCTGGAGGTTTAGTCGGCCTAGGCGGAGGGAGCAAGAGGTGCTGGCTGCCCGCGGTGGGCCGAGGTACCTCTGTTCCGGCCCACCCAGGGGAGAGATGGTGTGGCGAAGTAGCATCATGGCATGGTCAACCCACGGTAGGCCGAGTCGCCCCCATGTTGGCACATCCGGGATTCGTCGACTTCTGTCGTGGTAGTACCGTGGGAGTTGGCGGGAACTGGCATTCAGGGAGCTGGTCACCGGGTTGTTTGGGTGACGTGGTCCTGCGTGGGCCGAGTGAAGTGCTTCCTAGCCCACCCGAGTGAAGTGGAGGCGGAATCAGTTATGGCGGCGGGGAAGTTGACGAGGAGCTGGACCATGTTGGGCCGGTTGAGGGTCATCCCGGCCCAGCCGGGTTTATGCCTTATTCGGCTTAGTAAGGCCTGATTCGGCCCGGGGAACTATATAGGCCAAATTTGTACTAATTCGGCCAAGGGCCATTTCCCTTCTCCTTTTCTTTATTCTATTTTCTTTATGCCACATATCTTCACTGATAATTATCTTTTTCTATATTGAATGACTCGATACTTTATTGCACTACTTATACTCAACTCTGGGGTACCCGGGGTCATATCCCAGACAAAACATGTATTGGAACTTGCTCCAGAACCTACACCTCTGACTTCACAATATCATCAATTGTTTGGTCTTCAACAAACACAATCATGACTTCTCACAACCTTTCTTGCTATTGGATCATACAACTTTTAGATGAACTGATCACCTCCATAGCCTTGCACCCAAAAGGCCTTACACCTAAAAAGGCCTTGCACCCAAAAACATTCAGGTGATCATACGAGATGTTCTTGTTATAAAATACCATGCTTGGAACATCTCCCTACGATGGATAACTTGGTGAGAGATTAATAAGATAAACTGTAGTCGACGAAGCCTCACTCCAATAATGTTTAGGCAACTTTGAACTCAATAGCAAGCATCTAACTCTCTCAAAAACTATACATGTTCATCCCCTCAGTAAGACCATTCAGCGGTGGTGTCTTTGGAGGAGTAAATTGGTGCTTATTTCCCTCCTCCTTGCAATAGGTATCAAATGGGCCAATATACTCTCCTCCATTATTAGTGCAAAGGCACTTGATCTTATTGTTAGTTTCTATCTCATCTAAGATTTGGAATTTCTTGAATACACTTTGACAAGGACAACCTCGGCAATGTCCATAGAGAAGGACTTAGGGTTTTGTAGAAAAGAGAACGCTGGGGATTTCGTCGGATATCAGGAGAACAATGGAGTCAAATTCGCCTGAATATGTGGTGAATCGCACTATTACATATCGCTTGGGGATTGTTCGGTGGTCTTGCCTAGGCTTATCATGTCCTATATGTAATAGGCCGGGTCTCAAAGCTATATGCGGATAGGTTACATATACATGATTACAATACCAACACAATGTCAGTCCTTTTTTCCTCTTTCCTAATACAACTATAGCCTTTGTCAGTTGCTCTTTTGGACCTTCATATTGACTCTTCATGGGCCGTGAGCCTTTCTGCAAACATGGGTAGAAAATCATAGGTATCCGAGTAATCATACCTATGTCAGTAGCCCCCGAGACTCTAGCTGAACTGTAGATTCGGGTCGAGTCTCAAAGATATGCTTAGTTCTTTCCCTTTGTTTTTTCAATTTTCTGACTTTATAGGGATTTGGTACAACGAGCCTGATGCATCCGACAGATCGGGAATCAGTTAATTGCTCCTAGGCAAAAACAAGGTTGTCCTACATCAAATTCAAGTTTCCATGCCTAAACTTGGAATTTATTACTAGCGTAACTCAGTTAGGGCCACTGAGGTCTTATGGAATACTGAATTCCAGATCTATTTTATGGGGTACACAACATGTCCATCTGGATTTTTCATTCTATCATAGATACGGATATGTTACTGGTAGAGCGCATTCTTGTGCGATTAGCAGGCCACACAGGACGAATCCCGGGGTCTTACCTTCATGTTTCTGAACACGACATTCAGATTTTTGTCGCGTTTGGGTGTGATTCGAGATTACTTGTTTTTGACTTTTGTCGGATGCCTGATTTAAATGCTAAAACTGATAGTTTCTTATAGACCCTCCTGATAAGAGTTTTATTTTTATCAGGTGCGCGTGAGCACTCCTGATAGGAGTAGCCACTGAGGCTATGTTTGGATGTATGCATCAGGACATAGGCTCGAAAACCTTTCATTATGATGTTTAATGTTTCCCCAAATATTTGTCGGGTGCACGACCAGCACTCCCGATAGGAGTAGCCCCCGAGGCTGTAGTCGAATTTTTTGTTTTCGATTGTAGTCTCAATCTTTTTTATGGAGGAATTTACTTTGACTCTCTAATTTTCTTCAGGTGTGTATCTTTTCCACGGAACTGTTCTTGTTATCACGTCACTGATGATGAAATTTATGCTGCTGATCTTTAAGAGATATGTATTTGACGAGATGTATCGGATGTGGGCCCGTGCTGTAGTAATGATGACGCGTGGTGGCGTATTCAGCGGAGTTTTTAGACTGCACATCCCCCTTTTTGCATGAAGATCGAGGCAACATGTGCTGTTCTCCCGTTTTACCACAATAATACTCCTTAAGATATTTTCCTTTACAGAATCTGTTGCCCCTTGTCATCATCGCGTGTCCTTCAGACGGTTCGATTTTACATCGAACGGTCCAAGATATGCGCCTTTGCTCTTTATAAAGGGAAGGGGATTTCTTTTACTTCTTTTTACCCCTTCCTTGCTAACTTCATCTTCTTCCTGGTGCCCTTGCCTTTCCTCTATCCTTCTTGTGAACTCCTGCTTTGCGCTAGTGTTGCTCCTTCATCACCATGCAAAAAAGCAAAGTGGGAACTTCCTCCACGACCGCCAAGGCCACTAGGAAGAGGGCTGTTGGATGGGCCCCTTCCAAGTGCACATCACGGGAGCTACGTGAGGCACGGAACTCCGGCCATCTTGCAGAGGGTACCTTCAATCTTCCTGGGGACGAAGATGCTCCAATCCCCAAATTGGGCTAGAGGGTAATGTTTCTCTCCTTTCTTTTCCGCGGCCTTTCTCTCCCTTTCCATGAATTACTTCATGGTCTCCTTTTTTTCTATGGCGTGCAACTGTATCATCTCATGCTGAACTCTATCCTCGATGTTGCTTGTTTTGTTACTCTATGCGAATGCTTTCTCGGGATTCATCCCTGTTGGGGCTTGTGGAAGTATTTATTTTACGTTCGTCGTAATGCCACCGATACATCGTCCATGACATCGGAGGGGCCATTTTTTTTGTCCGCTCCGATGTATACTATTTTGATTTTAAGCTTACTGAATCCATCCAAGGGTGGAAAACCAAGTGGTTTTACATCAAGGATCAATCAGTTGAGGGTCAGTCTTTCGGGTTAGCCCCCTTTGACTCTAAGAAGCCTTGTCGCAAACTTGATTCCTGTGATCAGCATCCCACTCCCGAAGAAATGATGGAGATTGAACCCCTTCTTGCCTGTATTTCCACGTTGCACCATGAGGTTGGCAAGGAACTGTGTAGACTTCAAATTCTGGCATATTTCTTGCGGATCCGTGTGCAGCCTCTGCAGGCCAGGCTTTCTGGTATGTGGGCGTATACCGGCAAGAAGGATCCCATAAGGATTTCACAGGATGATTTTACCCTCAAGGTGTACGAGAAAAGGGTTTGAAATTTTACGACCCTTATGAAGAAAATCACAGTGCCAGGTAATTGTCGCATTGAGCCCTTCGGCAAGAAGAACCATCTTCCTAAGGTGAAGTCCTTGATCTGTTTGCTCCTTGTTCATCGTTTCTGCAGTTGTCCTCTTTTATGTTTGTTAATCTTGTATTTGCGTAGGGTCATGATCACCTATCCCTCCTTCCTCCACTTCCTGAGAGTGGTGAGCTTCCTTCCAATCCTTCTGCATCCAACGATCTCCCTATGACTAGGACTGCCATTGATGAGGAGGTGGAGACATCTGTCGCAGAATCTTCATCAGGGACACCATCGCTTCCATCAGCCCATTCCGAAGATTTCTGCGTCACGCCATTTGGCGAAAACTGAAAACGTCCTGACGCCACGGAAACCATCGAAGACTCAGATGATTCTACGGCCTCGAAACCTTCGGGTGCCGTTCCATTATCGTTGGATCCTCCCTAGAAGAACCTATTCCACTTTGCGCAAGATATATCTTCGTAAGTACTTATCTTTTCTTTACTATTTTGTCGGATGATTCAGTTGCTGATGCTTCCCTATTTTTAATCTTGCTCTTGTAGTGGTGATGATGGTGAAGATCCGCCCTTGTCTCCTCATGGCACTTCTTTTGCTCCTGCTGCTATGGACCCGATGGATTTGGTCACATCTTCTGTGGATCCACTTATCCAGAAGGATGTTGCCACTTTGCCGAAACCACCACCGCAGAAGAAAAGAAAATCGTCTGGCAAAGGCGTGATGATATCTGAGAGCCCTGTTGAGGTTGATACGCAAGATGTAAGTAGATCCATGCTTTTAAATTTTACTATGGATCTTACTTTGCTTGTCTTTCCTGATGTCCTTCATCGCAGCCTCTGATGCGTGAGATGGTTGATATGCCCTCTCATTTCATCAAGATCCGTAATGAAGTAGAGGGCCTGAAAGGTATATTTTCATCTTCTCGTGACATCTTGTACTTCCTCCCATTTTACTGACTTTTCTGTACTATTTTTTGGTTTCTTTTAGCCACAACCAAAGAGTCTGTGGTCATTTAGGACAAGGCGTTGAACCATGCCGACGATCTGGAGGCCAAACTTCAGATTGCTGAAAAAGCTCTAGAAGTGGCCAAACAAAAAGCCAGCACAGATGCCGAAGAGAGCCAAACAAGCCGCCATCCGAGAGGAAAATCTTCGGAAGTGCTTGGAGACCCTCAATGCTTCCTTAACTCGTAAGTTTTTTGTTTGGCAGAGGATAATTTCTGTTCCAGTTCTCATTGCTTCTGCTTTCTTATCCTTCCCCTCTTTTTGTATGTGTAGAGATGTTAGGCTGGAATATGTCGCTAGATGAAGACAAAAAGTTTGATCCTTTATCGGATGATGTTAGCACTTTGGAGGCTAACAGTGTTCGTGTGCGCAACCTCCTTGTCCGCTCACGCCATGCCTTTAAGAGCCTATATGCTGAAGTATTACCATCGAATGGAGTGCCTGCTAATTTGAACGAGCTCGTTTCTATTTTCGGTGTTGATCCAAGCCCTCTGGTTGGCTATAGTGTGACACAGTCGAAGAGTGGCACTGAAACTTCGATGGCATTAGTGTTGGCGCACGGCAAGCAAGTCAACTGGGAGATGGTTAGCTCCTCTGCCCTAGTCAACTCCAAAGGCCAAGCGGTTGCTTTGAAGCTTTTCATTAAGAGAGCCAAGAAATATTCTCATCTACTTCTGGGCATAAGCTCGGGTCCATAGAAATCAACTGCTCCTTCTTCGACTGATGCTCCTTCTTCGGCTGTTGCCCCTGCTATAGCTAGTGCTCCCTCTGCTAGCGTGACTTTATCCTTGAAAAAATCAGCTCTATAGTTTTGTCTTGTAGTTTTCCGTGTTTCTTCTTCTACTATTGTAATGACTATTAAACTTATCCTGTTGCCGGAATGCTTCCTTTTGATGAGAAGAAGATTTCTGTACATATGCATCTGACTGTCTCTTTGTTTGCTGAAGGTTTTCTATCTTTCGTGTTCCTTGCCATATTTTGAGTGATTCTTCGGTTCCTCCTGCGCATGCGCAGACGTTGGATCCAACCCCATCCACATCTGGGATGGGTGTAGCCGACACTGCCGTTGTCCGTACAGTGGATCCGCCGTTATATGCTGAAAAGATTGAGCAGGTGAAGAAGCTTGAGAAGAAACTTCGGGTTGTTCAATCAATTGTGGATGTTGCTTAGTCGAAAATGCGCCAGGCCCTTGATCGTGAGGCGTACTTCCTGGAAGAGATTTCTAGGGTGAGTGAAAAGATGTTATGTAAGTCTTTTTATTTTTGCTTCCTGCTGCTCCCCTTTTTGCGAGATGCTAATGTTTTATCTTTTTGTTTTGTAGGTATTCGATTGTGCGAGAGGGAAGAAAGCCAACGTCCGCGCAACCGAATTCAGGCTCTTGTGTCTGCTTCTCAAAATTCTAGGACGGACTTCTGGATTGATCACCATTGTGCTTATGTCGTGGCCCTGCTTCAGGACCACGTATCCGAGGTGGAGCAGTTTGTCAAGTGCTGTCGTTGATCGCTGGCCATTGTTTTCAATGCCATGTTTCCTCGAGATCCCCAGCCTCAAACTTTAGCTAATTTGATGGCAAAGTTTCGATAGGGTGAACAGATTCATCATTTTGTAAAGCTTCAACTTGTGGCGGGTGCCAAGCTTGCACTGTCTTGGGTGCATGTGCATCATCCGATGCTGGATTTGGATGTTATATAGTCAGAGCTTCCTCCTCCTTCTGATGGTGGTCTTGTTAGTATGACGCCTCACTATTCTGCCGCTCGTAGACCTACGATTAGGATCGTCCAGAGGTGCTTAGAGGCAGACGAGGAGTTTTTTATGAACTTTGCTATCTGACTATTTCTGCTTCTATTGTGTAGCTTTGTACTGTATAGAGATTTTTTATACTTGTCAAAAAGGTCATATGCTTTATACGATATTTTGATGGTATATTGTATTCTTTTGTTCAGGACCCGACGAACTAATGTCCTCTGCATAATTGCGTTCATGTTCCTTAGAAATTTTTATGTCGAGAAGTACTTTCTTTATTCATTGATAGGTATAAATGGATACATTGCATGGGAGTACTCGCCTGGCCGTTGGCCTTATTGAATATAAGAGTAATGAACTTTCCTAAAATAAAACTGCGGCTTCTATCTTGAGGTGCTCTGATGTTTACGCACGCTTCTACTCTTGTAGACAGTGTTGGGCCTCCAAGTGCTGAGGTTTGTAGAACAGCAACAAGTTTCCCTTAAGTGGATCACCCGAGGTTTATCGAACTCAGGCAGGAAGTGGTCAAAGGTATCCCTCTCAAGCAACCTTGCAATCAAATACAAGAAGTCTCTTGTGTCCCCAACACACCCAATACACTTGTCAGGTGTATAGGTGCACTAGTTCGGCGAAGAGATAGTGAAATACAAGTGGTATGGATAATTATAAGTTGTAACGGTGCCAGAAAAGAGCTTGACGAGTAGGAAGAGACTAAAGGCAATCTGAAATAAAGATGGAAGCAAGCAAACATGTAACATATCTAGTTTCAAATGGTGTTTCAATGCTTAGAAACAAGGCCTAGGGATCATACTTTCACTAGTGAACACTCTCATATAAATATCTTCTCTTTATGATACTACTCTGAACTACTCTCTGGTTGGATAACTCTAATCCATGGTAGGGCTATAACAACACACCTCAAAGTTCGCTTTCCCCATCTAGATAACCCCAAACTATCACCTTGAGCGCTAGATGCTTCCAACAAACACCACAATTTCATAGAGACATCAAACTCCAAATATAACTCATAAAGTATTTGTAATCTCTAGCCTAAGTGCCACCATGGTGTGCATGCTATCACTTTCACACACGTGGGGAGAGCCAGAGATCTATTAAAGCACTTAAGTAGCAAGGTAGATCTACTTGATTACAAAGCTCATGATCACAATATGATCATGCATAGAGATAGATGAACACATAGCTACCGGTAGAACCCTTAGCCTCGAGGAAGAACTACTCCCTCATCATCATGGGAGTCAGCAACGATGATGGAGATGGTGGTGGAGATCGATGGAGATGGCTCCGGGGGCACTTCCCCGTCCCGGCAGGGTGCCGGAACAGAGACTTCTGTCCCCCGAATCTCCTCTTCGATGGTGGCAGCGCTTCAGAACTTTTCATGGCTAGAGGCTGGATTATTTAGGGTTTCTGCATCGGAGGCTTCTTATAGGCGAAGGGGCGATGTCAGAGGGTGGACCAGGGGCCCACACCACCTGGTGGCGCGGCCAGGGGGACCCGCGCCACCACATGGTGTGGCCAGCCCCTGGCCCCTCTCCATCTCGTCTTCTGGCTCCGTGAGTCTTTCGGTAAAATATCGACTTTGGCTTTTGTCCGGTCCAATTCCGAGAATATTCATTTTCTGGCTTTTCTGGAACCAAAAACAGAAGAAAACAGGCAACTGGCACTATGGCATCTTGTTAATAGGTTAGTTCCAGAAAATGTGTAAAAGTACTCCAAAGTGTGGACAAAACATAAGAAAGTAGATATAAAACAAGCATGGAACATCAAAAATTATAGATACGTTTGCAACGTATCAACACCCCCAAGCTTAACTCCCGCTCATCCTGGAGTAGGTAAGTGATAAAAAGAAAAGAATAATTTTTGAGGTGACATGCACCATCATAATCTTGATCAGAGTATTTGTAGAGCATTGATAACTGGGATCAAAGAACTCTAAACATGAGCATGAAAGATGAAGTTCTAATAATAAAACAAAGTAACTATGCTGTAACATGAAAGGATACAAACAAAGGTTCTTGAATAACAATGCATTGGAATACGTTTGTTTATTTCACATATAGAAAACATAACAAGAATGGTATTCAGCATGTTCCTCATAGTGTAGCAAAACATAAATGCATAGGACACCTTCAAAGTTCATAAGGGTGACTAGATACAAATAGTTTAAGAACAAGCAATATCAAAGTTATGAATCAATGAACAAGTCTTGGGACAATGCACATTAAACTAAGAATGGCCACTATGCTCTCTCAATAGGTGCATAAAGATAGAAGATGGAGACTCAACATAAAAGTAAAAGAAAGGCCTTCATAGAAGGAAGCATGGATTCAAGTCTCATAAAGAGCTTCCAAAAATTATGGTACTTGTTAGCTTTCATCTCTCATTGCCCCTATCATAAGCATCTTGAAGTGATTAAGGTTAAAGTGAACAAACTATGGAGTATATGCTTGACAAAGTATAAGTTGGCAATCTCATGTCCCTTGAATACGAGGGTCGCTCCTCATGCTACTCAAGTTTAGTCACTGGTAAGTTCTTGTCATAGTAAGTACATGTGTATCATAGAGAACAACCAACATGGTACCCCTTGCACATGATACAGGAGTTATCCCATAATTAAAATGACAAGGAAAGCAAACAATGAACATCTCAGCAATCTTCTTATTTACCATGCGAAAATGGTGCTTTTTTCTCTCTTTCCTCTTTTCTCATCCCTTTTTTTTCTCAGTCTCTATCTCTTTTTTTATAAGAATAATGCTTCATAGATTGCTCACTATGGTGATGCTTCAAGTTTCCACCATGATTAGGCATGGCTTAGGCTAGCGGCCCAGTCGTTTCTCTAACACACGTATATAACTCCATGGACTTACAAGCTCCCCTTTCATTTCACACCGACGACATCCATAAACAAAAGAGCATGATATCAACTGGGTACAATGTACAAGTGCAATATTGAAAGCGTTCCCCATGACAGCATGGTTCTGCTAATCCCAACGTATAAGTGCAAGCATATACAACATAGATGACACAATGGTTCAAGTTTATTAGGGGCAATAAAAGTAAAGTGTGCCATCAAGTTCGTGAGAGCTTTAATCACTAATTTTCACATAACAAGTTTAATTCGGAAGGTAGATAAAAACATGAATATACTTGGAATAGCAAATGCTAATAGGTAGGTATGGTGGACTCTTTGGAATAACTTGGTTTTATTTGGAGTTGGATGCATGAGTGGAACTCATACTTGTTATGGAGGCTAGCAAAAGACTGGGAGCGACCAACTAAGAGAGCAATAATGTCCATAATCATGCAAAGCAACAAAACATTATTAATTAAAGCATAACATGATATTACAAGTCGAAAACTAAATGATCATGGAGGCTATGGTGACTTGGTATAGTCTTAACATGGTGTGAGCATGCGCCAAGTCAACCCAAATAAAGCATCAAAGGAGAATACCACAATATTATGCTTTTAATATGCTAAAATAACGCATGATTCTTTCAAGGCACATTAAGCAATCTCAATTGTTTATAACATGTCATGCTACAGCAAAAATCACTAAGCATAAAGCCAAAACAATATCAAGCATGACATGATGAAGTCTAAGTCACAGTCAAAAACAAGCTCCTTTTATACCACTTAAGCATGAACTTTCCTACTCTTTTCTAATCCAAATCAACTTTATTTGAAAACTAATGCATGAATGAGGGGGTCCAACCAATTTATTCAAGCAAACTAAGCAAACAAAAACTAAGAACAAAAACAAAGACGGTCCAAGAACAACACAATTTGACATGAAACAATAAAAATGAAGTGTTTGGAAGAAAACCTGAGATTTTTATTGATGAAGAAGGGGATGCCTTGGGCATACCCAAGATTTGACGCTTGTACTTCTTGAATATTTCTTGGGGTGACACGGGTGGCATCCCCAAGCTTGAGCTTTTGTCCATACTTCATCTTATCACATTACTCTTCCCTACACTTTAAAATTTCCTTCATACAAAACTTCACACAATCTTCATTAGCAACATTAGTGTATTCAAGATAATAAGTCTTTAGGTTAAGTTTCAACACAAGTAAAACTTCCATTAAAACACAAGCTACTGTAGCACTTTCTTTAAAAAGTTCAAATGATCAAAGAGAACTCAAAGAGAAAGAGATTAAAAGGCAAATGCAAATAATGGTAGAAATCTGTTAAAATAGACCAGCAGGTAAAAAACAATTTTTTTGAAGACCTTCTGTTGCTCAAACGGAAAAGTGTTAAACTAACGAAAGTTAGATAACATCCTAGGGCAGAAGAAAAAACAATTACAGCTCAATCCGATATACAAAGATTTTTCACGAATTTTTACAGTGAAGCACAAAAATCTGTTTCGGGACAACAACTTTCCCAAGTCTTACTTCTCTCTCATTAGAGGTTATTCTTGGAACAAAAACCAAACAAAAAGGATAAGGAGAGGTTATTACTGAAGCAATAACTTCTGAGACTCAACAGAACAAAAAATAAACTGAAAGCAAAAATATATTGGGCTGTCTCCCAAAAAGCTCTTTCTTTATAGCCATTAAGATAGGCATGATAAATTTCAATGTTGCTCACATAAGGATATGAATTGAAGTAAAAGAGAGAATCAAGAAACAAATATGGAACAAATTTAAGTCTAACCCACTTCGTGTGAAAAATAATCTTGTAAAGAAACAAATCATGAAAGCACAAAGCAACAAGCATAGGAAAGCAAAACAAGTGCAACTTCAAAATTTTGAACATAAAGAGGGGAAACATAATATTATTGAGATAAATAAAAACATGTTACCCTCTCTCATAATAAATTTCAGTAGCATCATGAATAAAATTAACAATATAACTATCACATAAAACATTCTTATGATGAGCCATATACATAAATGAATTATTACTCTCCCTATAAGCATAGTCATTCTTATTAGTTGTAGTGGGAGAAAATTCAACAAAATAGCTATCATTATTATTCTCATCACCATAATCATCAAACATAGGAGGCATATTGTAATCATAATTAATTTTCTCCTCAATAGTAGGTGGACTAAAAATATCATATTCATCATATATTGGGGGTATAGTATCATCAAAGTAAATTTTCTCCTCCATGCTTGGGGGACTAAAAAGATCATTTTCATAAAAACTAGCTTCCCCAAGCTTAGACTTTTCCATAGCATTAGCAATAATGGTGTTCAAAGAATTCATACTAATAACATTGCTATTAGCACGCAAATAAAGTTCCATAGGTTTTTTAATTTTCTCTTCAAACACTTCATGTCCTAACTCAAGATAAATACTACAAAGCTCTCTAATTTTATTGTTGTTTTCCATTAAGCCTAACTAGTGAAAATAAAAACAACAAACAAAAAGATATAATTGCACAATCTAAAGGAAATAACTTCGAGCACTCACACACTAGCAACTGTACTAGAAGATAGCTTAGTTGCCAGAGGATGTGAGTACCTTTTACCTTACCTCCCGGCAACGACGCCAGAAAATAGCTTGATGTCTACGCACGCTTCTACTCTTGTAGACAGTGTTGGGCCTCCAAGTGCAGAGGTTTGTAGAACAGCAGCAAGTTTCCCTTAAGTGGATCAACCAAGGTTTATCGAACTTAGGGAGGAAGTGGTCAAATGTGTCCCTTTCAAGCAACCCTGTAATCAATATACAAGAAGTCTCTTGTGTCCCCAACACACCCAATACACTTGTTAGGTGTATAGGTGCACTAGTTCGGCGAAGAGATAGTGAAATACAAGTGGTATGGATAATTATAAGTGGTAACGGTGCCAGAAAAGAGCTTGATGGGTAGGAAGAGACTAAAGGCAATCTGAAATAAAGATGGAAGCAAGCAAACATGTAACATATCTAGTTGCAAACGGTGTTTCAATGCTTAGAAACAAGGCCTAAGGATCATACTTTCACTAGTGAACACTCTCATATAAATATCTTATCTTTATGATACTACTCTGAACTACTATCCGGTTGGATAACTCCAATCCACGGTAGGGCTATAACAGCACATCTCAAAGTTCGCTTTCCCCATCTAGATAACCCCACACTGTCACCTTGAGCGCTAGATGGTTTCAACAAACATGAAAATTTCATAGAGACATCCAACTCCAAATATAACTCGTAACAAGTATTTGTAATCTCTAGCCTAAGTGCCACCATGGTGTGCACGCTATCACATTCACACACGTGGGGAGAGCCAGAGATCTATTAAAGCACTTGAGTAGCAAGGTAGATCTACTTGATTACAAAGATCATGATCACAATATGATCATGCATAGAGAGAGATGAACACATAGCTATCGGTAGAACCCTTAGCCTCGAGGAAGAACTACTCCCTCATCATCATGGGAGTCAACAATGACGATGGAGATTGTGGTGGATATCGATGGATATGGCTCCGGGGGCACTTCCCCGTCCTGGCAGGGTGCCATAATAGAGACTTCTATCCCCCGAATCTCCTCTTCAGTGGCGGCGGCGCTGTGGAACTTTTCGTGGCTGGAGGCTGGATTATTTAGGGTTTTTGCATCGGAGGCTTCTTATAGGCGAAGGGGCGATGTCAGAGGGTGGACCAGGGGCCCACACCACCTGGTGGCTCGGCTAGGGGGGACCCGTGCCACCACATGGTGTGGCTAGCCCCTGGCCCCTCTCCGTCTCGTTTTCTAGCTCCGTGAGTCTTTCGGTAAAATATCGACTTTGGCTTTTGTCCGGTCCAATTCCGAGAATATTCATTTTCTGGCTTTTCTGGAACCAAAAACAGAAGAAAACATGCAACTGGCAATATGGCACCTTGTTAATAGGTTAGTTCCAGAAAATGTGTAAAAGTACTCCAAAGTGTGGACAAAACATAAGAAAGTAGATATAAAACAAGCATGGAACATCAAAAATTATAGATACGTTTGCAACGTATCATGCTCCATCCTGCTCCTTGTTGGCATGAGGTAGATTTCATATTCTCGACTGGAAGTGCCATATCTGCACGACGGACCAGAGGGAAAAGTAGTTGGTTTACTAGGTCGTTTGCACTTGTCAGGCAAGGAGTTTGCTCTCCAATGGCCTTGATTTGTCGGGTGGGTTTTTCGTTGGCGGCTATGCTTGATTTTGCTGGATGCTCATCGAGTTCATTTTTCTTGTTGTCGTTATTTCCTGTGATTTCTCAATTCTCATGTGGAAACTCGACGAGCACGCTTTCCTATGCGGGACCAGAAGTGGAAGCCAAATAAGTAGCTTTGGCGGGTGTGTTGTGTACCTGATTGTCCAGGGTTTCCTTGCTAGGGACATGTCCTTCGTGTAATAGTTCTTCATCCGCGATTTTTAGTTAGCCAAATTGCGTCTCTATCCCAAAGGATTCTGATATTTTGTTGAATTCCTGATCACAACTATCTGAGCGGCTGAAACTTCCTCTTACTGTTATGACCCCATTGGAGGCTAGCATTTTCAGCACCAGGTATGCATAGTGGGGTACTGCCATGAACCTAGCGAAAGCTGGTCGTCCCTGGATCGCGTGATACTGTGATGGCTAGTCCATGACTTCGAATTATAGTTTTTCACGCCTGAAGTTGCTTCTCGATCCGAAGACCACGTCGAGGTGCACTTTTCCCAAAGAAGTTTTGGCTTTGACTAGAACTATTCCGTGAAAAGTTCTATCCGTTGGTGCTAGATTCGCTAGGGACCAATTCATTGCCCGTAGAGTTTTGGCATAGATGAGGTTGATGCTGGTCCCTGCATCCAAGAAAACCTTTCTCATGCTGAACCCACCAATTTGTGCCTTCACTATTAGTGTCGATTGATCAGGTCGTGGGACCCGAAGTGGGTGGTCAGCTCTGTTGAAGGTTATTTCTTGTTCTGACCAATGAAGATACTCCGGTGTAGGGGGTGGTGTTGTTTCCGCCATGTTTACTTGTCGGGTGATTAGCTTCTGTGTTCTATTGGATGGTCCTCCCTTCTGGATCATCGACATTGCTCCCTTTGACCTAGGGTACTCATTGTCTTTATTTATTGTGTTTTGCGGTTGTTCTGCTGGTGGATGCCCCGGTGGTGGTGGTGCACCGATAGAAAAAGTGCTAGGTGTAGTAGCATCGCCTCGGTTTGTTGCTTCAATTGCCCTTGTGTTGCATAGCTCTTGCATTTTTAAGAATGTTCGGCACTCCTTAGGAGGTGGTTGGATCGCCTCTTGCCTGTCGAGTCAACATAGAAGTGCATATTGCATGGTCCTTCCAACATTTGTCCTGCTGACATAGGAGGGTCTCTATTTTTTGGCTGGTACCATTGTTGCGGCTGGCTTCCGCCGGCATCGTCCCTGCTACTACGGTACCCATTGTTGTAGTCATTGCTTCGTCGGTTGTCCCCTCCAGAGAAACTAGATGCGACCTAATTTGGTGTGCTATATCCATTGTTGTTTCGCTGCCTTCTATCGTTATTGCGCCTATCTCTATCTTCTTCGGGTGAGCGGGCTCTTTTGTTGTGTAATGCATCTTCTCCATCAGCCCAGCGATAGGCTATGTCCATTAGTTGTGAAAGTTTCTTTGGTTTGATTCGTCCCAGTTCTTCAATGAATTCTTGCCGACAAAGTCCATCATTGAAGGCATCAATTGCTCTTTCATCGGATATGCTTTCAGCCGAGTTTTTTTATAATGTTCCACTGCTGGACAAAAGCTCGTATTGATTCTCCTGGCTTTTGCTTACAGGCTCGTAATTGTTCCAGAGACGCATGCCGTTTGAATGTGGATGGAAAATTTCTGATAAATTTATCTTCGAGGCCGTTCCAACCGGGATAGAATCTTCGGGTAGTTGCTTTAGCCAAGAGCGAGCTGCGCCAGTTAAGTGAAACTGTAAGCTTTGCATTGCGGTAGCCTTGGAGCCACCTTGTAGCTTGATTGTTGCCAGATAATCTATTAATCAAGCTTTGGGCTCTTGGAGACCATCATATTTATGATGATCGTGAGGTAATTTGATGTCTTTTGGCACTGGAGTCTTGCGAACCCGTCGGGTAAAGCAACTGGCTCCGCATAGTTCTTACTCTTCCTCGTTTTCACCATCGTAGTATCTTCGGCTGCTATGCTCTTCCCTGGAACGATCGATCCTTCGTTGTGTAACATCATTTCTTGCATCACTTCGTGGCTCTGATCCCGAGAAGTGGACCCGGTGTGGCGATCGTGATCGTTAGGTGTGACCTACTTGCCGAGGGCTGCTGCGATGGCGTGGGGATCTGTCGGGTTGTCGCATGGTTCCTTGCTCTACCTGCGTGAGAGATGTTCCTACCATGCCGAGGTTCCTCAGGGTTGAGCGATGGAGAGCTCCACAAGGATCATCGGGTGTAGGTTGAGTTGTGATCAGGTATGTTTGTGCGGCCACAATTGCTACGTGAGCCGTTTTTGCCTTGATATTTCCTGCTTGATCTATCGACGTGAAAGATAGATCCAGATCTCGGATCAGTTCGCTTCTTTCTGTTTCGGGGATCACTACAAGAAAAGTTTTCTTCCGCAACGAATTGGCCTGACGGTCATCGTAGAAGGCGCGTCTTCCGCGACAAAATTCTCGGCTCGGCCGTGGCCGATGGAAAACTTTATTTTTTCTAGTTTCGCGGCCCTCTACTACGACGAATCTGCTAAAAACATGGAGGAAGCTCGGCCAGCGCGTGGCAGAAGCAAGATTTTTGTTTCCTCGCGCGATGTTGACTCGCCGAAATCTTTTGAGGCGTGTGGGTCCTGGACGTTAGTGTCTCTAGTGGACCATACTTTTCGGTCGCGCCTCCCTGATTTGAACTCGATAACGTAGCTCGAGGCGTCTACCGTTTAGTCAGGCTGCTAGGTTCCACATGTCAGCCTCTCATTAGATGAAACGTGTGTATGATGGAACTTTTACCCTCTGTCGCGCCTTCGTTTTCCGAACTTGATAGCGTTGCTCGCTGCTTCAGCCGTTTATATAGGCTGGTGGGCCCGACATGTCAGCCTCCTTTGTGCAGGAAACGTGTGCATGCTAGACTTTTTTTATTCTCTCGCGCCTCCCTGTTTGGAACTTGGCAACGTTGCTCGATACAGCACCAGTACAATGTCTCCCTGCTGGGTCCACATGCCAGCCGCCTATGTAGAGGAAACGTGTGTATGTTGGACATTTTTTTGGTCATGTCCGCCGGTTTGACCTTGGTAAAGTTGTTCCATGCGGCAGGCGTGTATGGTCTTGCTGCTGGGGCCCACGTGTCAGCCTCTCTTGACAAGAAACGTGTCGATCTTGGTCTTCTTTTTCTCGGTCGAGACTGTTGTACAAGTACTTTTTAAACGCGCTCGTTAAACTTGATCGCTTGTATGGTAAGGTTGATGGGCACTAACTGCAGGCAGGTGGGTCGGCCATGTCATCCTCTCAGTATAAAAATATTGCTACAGATAAACTGCATGCCTTGCCACTACACAAGAAAATATTTATCCTTTTATAAAATGTAAAAAATTTATACTAACATCGTATATACCTTATTTATTTTTCTTCTTAAAAATTTGCTTGTCCATCTGCTACGCAGGATTGCTAGCAGCTCAACTAAAAATGTTAAGTATAAATAATGTAGTAGGTAGTACTTAAAAACATGGATAGGCGGAGTTTTTTAGGGGTGGGTGGACGGTGCCTAAAAAAGGCCGAATTGAAGAAAAATGGGCCAAGCAGGGATTGATGAGCTATTTTTCATGGGCTCTCGCCCAATCTAACTGGGCTATTTGTGCGGCCGAATGACCCAAAACATGGCCGAGTTAGAAGGTCTTGGGCTATATTGAGGCTGGATGGGATAATTTCTTGGGCTCGATAGTTAAAATCCAAGGTACGTGCTGGGGCTCGGTCGGATTCGAAACAAAGCCGTCAACAAGGGAAAAAAGGTATAAAATATGAGCGCCTAGATCCCAGGCGCCTGATAACTTGTTATGTTAAGAAGCTGACGTCACCCTACTAATTGTGTTAATACTCAGTTGTAACCTAGTAGTTGCAACTCATTAAATTCCCAGTTATAAGCTGTTGCAACAAATGTGTAACCCTCGTGTTACACCAATCGCGAGGTAAATCCAATGGCGAGAGAGGTGACTCTTGAGAACTGGGAAATCTGATAAAATATTCACACATATTTCTGTGAAAATTGTGGACAAACACCCCACGCCCGCCAAAACTTTCCGCCGAGACCCCAAACTTTGCTAAGCCTGCCCTCAATCGAGCGACCATCCCCTATCTCCTCCAATTTTGCGCCGTTCTTATGGGAGATGCACCGGATTAGAACCAGGCCGCAAACTTCTCCACACCTTAAAAAAACTTCTCGACACCTTTCTATCAACAGTGCCAGACTACCACCATTGGCTGCGCCGTTCTTCACGAGACGCACCGGCCGACGGTCAGCTAGGCAATCCCCACGCTTCGCCTGCTAGATTCAGGCACTGGACATTCTTCTTGGCTTTGGTTTGTTCTCCACCTCTCCTAGAAATAGTTAAAGCTTGTGACCATATAGATTTACAAGGTGCTTGAAGATTTGGGTAGGTATGTTCTTTAGATAAATCTATAGTAAAGCTCTGGACAGAAGAGTTCGAAAACATCTTAAAAAGGACTTGGCAGAGATCCTATGCAAGCTTTTGACCTGATATATTCCCCATCCTTCTTTGATATGATGGAGTATTTGACTGTTGATGTACCTGACGAGGAAGCACTTAGATGTACAGTACAGTATAAATGGATGTATCCTGTAGAACGTCGACTTCGCCTTTCCATGGAGCGGGAAGATATCCGTAGATAGTTTGATAAGTGAGTGTTATGAAAAGATATCTTCACATATAAGACTATAGAAAATTTAGATATATTCAGATGTCTGACTTGGCTATGTTTTTTAGGTTATTCATAGAAATAAAAGTACCAGCAAATTTCGTTCCATCAATAAAAAGACCGGATGGACTAAGATCTAAGGATCATGTAAGACGCTCAAATTGCATTGTGAATTGTCTATGAATTGTCCAAATGGGGTAACATCTTGTCTATTTTGTAATGCCAGATTTCGGAGCTTGAATTTCTGGCCCTTATCCGTGGTCCTGATAGGAGTATAACAAAAGCTTCATCTTGCATTTCCAATGGTGCGTGCCATAGCGCTGATGTACCTTCTGTGGAGACTGACGCAGCTAGAGGTTGTCCTGATGAACCTGCACTGGATTGCGTTTAGATTCGAAATCCTGCACTTGACATTGTCGTCCCAAGGAAAAGAAGGTTGTGGATCTAGTAATAACGCCTTCTGTAGAACAAGATGCTGGAGGTGATGATTTATGAATTGCATGTCCCTCTCTATCAATGAAAATGGCATATCGTTTTCCTTGTTTCAAAAATAAATAAATATTTGCATGTCTCCTTGTGTTAGTCGATGCAAAGAAGATACTGTTTTCTGTTCAAGTCATGTGAACAAATATGTTTGTATGTAGAGACATAAATGCGGATTGGGTGACAAAATCAGCATAAAATTGCCAGATCAACAACACAAGCATAATGGCATTGCAAGAAAAGGAACAGAAACATCTTTTCACCGTGCTTGTGAAAAGGAGATGAGCCAGGAACCACGCCCGCAAATGGCAGAGGCCAATTCTCGTGCAGCTCAGCTAGCATTGGTTTATCATCGATAATACTCAAGCATCCGAATATTATGATTACATACTAGGAGTAGTTCCAGTTCCACACTATAGTTCAACAGGCAAAGGTGTAAGAAATGCGTAAGGTATCTCCATAATACAGGTTCCAGAGAAAAGCATACAAATCATAAGAATGAAAGCTCCGCATCACAGTTCACCACCTTCAGGTGCAACATTTTCTATAGATTGTAAACCCAAATCACCGCCTCCTTCAGGTGGCACAATAATTTCGGGAGCGGGATCAGCAGCACCAACAGCAGTGCCAGCACCGGTAGCATGAGTCTCCATAATAGGCGAACTATCGAGCACCACAATGTCCTTAGAAGGCTCTTCACTGCCAGCTCCAGCCGCACAAGTATCCGCGGATGGTAAAACCAATCCACCACCTCCATCATCTGGCGCGATGATGGCAGGTGCAGTCTCATCAGTACCAACTACAGCTGCAACTGCATTAGTCTCCACAGAAGGTAAACAAGGAGGTGTCTTAGGTGTAACAATCTGACATTGATTTTCTACTCCGTCATCAGGAAACTGAGAGTCTTCTTCAACTTTGTTCTTCTGCGGTTACAAGATAAACAGAGATTACAGCGAAAGCATCTACGCGCAACGACACGAACATATGTCATTCTATTGATTTACCTTGTCATCTGGGATAGCAGAAGTCACAGGATTGGAACCTATTTCATCGAGAATCCTCTTTTCCGCTCCTTCCCCTATCTCCTTCTGCAACAAGTTGTAATATTGATTACATGATGTTGATTGACAAATATATGCAAATGTTCAATAGTTTGCGCTGTCGAACTACCAACTTCGAACGGATCCCCACTGTTCTTAGTTATGGTATCTAGCCCACAAAATAAGCTTCTATGGAATCCTAGTCTACAAAGAAAGGATACACACCTAGGATAAGAACTACTCTACACATGACAATGCTGCGCAATCAACAATAAAAATGTAACCGCATCATCAACTCTATCATGTAAGTTCGGAGTGAATCTAGATACACTCGTTTCACATAAGCTAAAACATCTTATAGTATGAAATGGAGGGAATAGGTACGAGTGTTCTAGTATTTCACAAACCGCCATTGCTGCCGCGGGACAGAGATGACGGATGCTCCACCACCGTACAGAAGGTTGCCGCGCCGATCTCGACGCCACCTGTAGAGGACGGAGCCGAGGAGCTGGTCGGCAACAATATGGAGCGAGAGTCCAGGGGCGGTAGTGGATGGGATGAAGGGACTGAGTAAAAGAGGCTGTGTGTGCATGGGGGGAGGCCGGTGAGGGAGTTAAATCCAGCTTGTCTCGGAAGGAACGCGCTGCCACGTGCACCGGCATGTACAAAACTCCCTCCCTCTCTCTTCTCCGGCTGCTACTGACAGCAGTACTCCAGCTAGCTTCATCGAGTTCTCTGGTACTCCTACTAGTAGACCTTTACTACTTTTTTTTACTACTACTAGGGTAGACAAGGAGTACTTATTCAGAAGAAGAAAAAACTAGACTAGCATATTATCATACAGTATTGCCTTGTCAAATCACTGGTGATGCCATGATGAGCGGCATGTTTTTCCTGGTAAACCTGGAAACATCGTGTTCCTTCCACCGCGTGCAATTTCTGAGCGAAGTACTTACCAACACATCCAACTTAGGCTTACAGGACCCAAACTGTAGTGAAAAAGAAACAAAACTACGGACTTGCAAGGAGGAATACTAACAGTACTACTATTATACAACATTCTGGAATAAATTATGTACAGAATAGTAGTAGTAGAGTACAACTGTACTCCTAATAAGGTTCTTTTACAAGCTTGGTGAAATATACATACTGGAGAAACTACCAAGTGTACAAAAGGGATTTTTGGTCATACGGAGTATTTTACAAGCTGGACCGGGTGCGAAACTAAATGCTGAGTACCCGTACATCAGCTAAAAACCAACCAAAAGAAAGAGTTCAACAAAAGGCCGAGACCAAATGAGTTATCCTTGAACAAGCTCGTTCCACTCCAAGGCGTTTGAGAAGCTTGGGATAAACCAAAATGGAGTCTCCGACCATGTCCAGCGAGTGTTGGTGTGGAAACCAACAACTACGTCACCATTCAGACTGAAGCGGCAAATTTCAGGACACGGCCTGTACTCGTAGCCAATTTCTTGGTGTGATGTGTAAATACAGTTCCTTCTCATCAGATGTCCTAGCGGATCATTTGCATCGCCTACTGCAATGATAATCGGATAGTTCACGCCAAGGAAAAGAGAATATGATCCAAGGTCAGTAACTCTTTTCCATCGGTTAGCTGTAGTTAACTGGCTTGTGTCCATCAAGAACACCATGCACTCAAACCTAGAAGGATAGGTGCGAACGGTGCGACCATAGTGAACAACACTAGTATCATCAGCAATTGTATTGCCTAAGACACCATATGTATAGACCAGAAGAAGTCTTGAACCACCGGCAGATCTTGCTAACCACCACCTACCAAGATCATTCTCCTCATTGTCCTCAACAAACCCATGTGTCAGGTACAACACATTGCGTGGCGACATGATAAGGATAGGACCTTCGAAGGGAAAGGAAATGTAACATGGAAATAATATTGATATTGATCTGACATTGTAGAAGTTGATATTCAGTACTATTTTCAAAAATCTTAATTATACTTAAGATGTTTGATTGCGTAAAAAAATGCCAACCTAGGGAGATGCTATGAAAATTCTAATTCTTTTCGAAATGGGGATATGCTATAGAAATTCTCCTAGAGACACGGTGCGATTCATGGGATCAAATGAAATAGGAAATAATCCTATAGGATCTTGAATGTAAAGTTCATAGGGAAAAAAGCAAGGTTGGATCCTACAAGATTTTGGTGTCTTATATACCAAAGGAAAACCAACAAGGATTATTTCTAAGAGGTTTAATATCTTATCTTATCTTATAATAATATTACCACTATGTAGTGTATGACTAACTTTGAATATTCACTGTTGGATCAGAACTTGTGAACCCCAACATTGCCAGCAGTTGGATCTTCTTTTCCATTCTAGCATCTACTTGAAGATTCTATTGATAGTCTTTAGCACAATGAACGCTATGCACAATCCTCAAAACACACTTCTCCATCATTCTAGAATCTTCTCCTTCTTTTCTCAAGACCATGTTAACAAAATTTACAAGTACTAGTACCTAATAAACATCGACTTCTACATGATAGAAAATACAAGAACTAAATATGCGCCCATACTTTATAGATGTCGATCAAATTTCTAATTTTTCGAGAATTAACTAGTATTAAAATTCTATATAGTTATGATATGTCATATGTCTAGTATCTGAGTCTCACGTAAATACTACTAATAGATACCATATTTTCCATGGATGTACTAGTACTAGGAGACAAGGCAATACTATCAGCAGAACTCAATCCTATGAATCAAATTACTTACATGTAAGAAAACTTAGTAAGGATTGCATTCCTCTAAAATTCCTTGGGAATTCGTACGAATCAAAGAGGCTAAAATTCCTATGAAATTCCTACTAACCAAAGAAACTTCAGAAAAAATAACTTACATTAATTCAGGAATAATATTTGGGTCTCACATAAGTTCTTACTACTACGTAGTAGATACCATAGTTTCCTTGGATGTACTAGGAGACGAAGCAATACTATCAACAGAACTCAATCATATGAAACGAACTACTTATATGTAAGAAAACCTCCTAAAGATTGCATTCCTCTAAAATTCCTAGGGAATTCCATTGAATCAAAGAAACTAAAACTTTAATAGAATTCCTACTAACCAATGGAAGTTCAGAAAAAATAGCTTGCATCGATTAAGGGAACAAAGCTAATAAAATACGTAGGGAGGACAATTTACCAAGTTCTAGAGACTTCCATGCATAAACAGCCATTCTCGATCACGGCGAACACACGATCGTGTTGGATAATAGCATCACAGTATCTGAAGTAGCCCTAGAACTCGTTCACACAAACTGACCATCCATGATTATCATTCTTGTTGATGACAGCAATCTTGAATTCGAAAATGGCCACTAGATAGAAATCTTTGTATCCCCTAGCAGCTGTCGGAACTTGGCAAATGACTATCTTCTGCTGTTTAGTACGTCGACCTTCATTAGTATCATCCTGAAATGTAAGTGCAGAACCTTCGGTCGGTTCAAACCCCGACACTTGTAGAATAACAATCTTGCGACGAGTGTACACGTTAACAAGGTCCCACATGAAATCGGGCCCAACTGTGATGATCCAATCTCCATTGCCGCCTGCTCACTGCTCATCAAAACCATTTGGCATCAAAGCATCGGAGGAGAACCTATCCAGCGGTGTCAGCTTGCACGGGCTACCGGCCACTTCGAAGTTGTCTTTGGATTCCCACGGTCTCACCGTCGGATGAGAATGAAGAACACATGGAAGGCCAAATGGATGAGAAGAAGGCATAGTTCCGCTCTCTTTTGCTGATTGAAGAATATGTTTGGATGAACCAACGAGGCTCGCGGCGGTGGTGGCGTCGCAATGGTTGATGAGTACTTGAAGAGGGCCTTCGGTGAACACCTTCTGAAATTGCTTAGGATCTTTACAGACCTTGCTTGATCTCACCATGGAAGGAGGCTGCAGATGGTGTTTTGGGGGCTTTCTTTGGGGTGGGGTGGGGTGGGGGAGGTAGGGAAGATTGTTGGCGTGAGCTGGCAGCCGGGGTGCGATGGAAAAGACAAAGGATGATGGTGCGTTACTCTACTACTAGTAGTACTGCAGAAGGTGGGAGAGTGGGGGGGTGGGGCTCCAATTGAGGCTAGTTGCACAAACCTCCAACAATTAGAGCCGTAGTTGTGAAGAGCTCCAACTGTTGAGCCCCGGGTATGTAAGAAATAATGTTAAGAGGTCTAATCGAGAATTTTGTGCTATGTGCAATATTTGTACCCAAAAGTAATTGTAGTACAGTAGTTTCTTGCAACTAGACTATCCTGATTATCTGGAGTTCCCTACAATTTCGAATCCAATTGCTGGAGGTTTGTGCAATTTCCACCCTCCTCGTGTTCCGAGGAAGCTCTATGACCCTATGTTCAAACAAAAAAAATGATCAAAGACAAAAAAAAGACCATCTCTCAGGGCTCGTTTGATTTGCAGGATTCTCAAAACATAAGAAGAGGAAAGTACATGAATTTGGATCAAGTATGTGTTTGAATCATAGGGAAACCAAAGGAATATTTTGAAGGAATCTCAATTCCCGTGTTTTTCCTATTCCTATATTTTTCCTATCCTGCGTTCCAAACGGGACATAATTCCTACATATTGGAATCCTATGAATCAAACAAAACAGCGTAAGATTATTTCCTAAGGGAGAAGATCCTTCTCAAAAACTTTGAATTTTATTTGAATCAAAGAAGGAATAAAAAAGGTTTCCTCTCTCAGGAAAAAAAGGAACTCCACCTCTTGGAGAAAAAAAGGAACTCCACCTCTTGGAGAGAAAATAAAGGAACTCCACCTCTTGGACAATTCACTATGACGAGAGTAGCTACTACTAAAGTCTATGTCTAGTACTAGCTGTAGGGCCCACCCGTAGCACATTATTTGCAGGTGCCTAGAAGGAAACAAAATAAAGCTCTGCAGGTAATAAATGGCCATGGCAATTTCCAAGAAACACAATCTTTTGCTTGTTCATTTTGATCTAGGCGACAGCCGGAGGATCGAGGAGTACTAGTTGCTTCGTGTCTTGAGCCATCGAGCTGGAGTAGAAATTTGAATATCTAAAAACCTGAATTGTCCTGCCAAACCAATGCTCGTTGCATGCAGCTTGACCAAACAGACTTACTGCACTACTTTACTGCGCGTCCGAAAAACTAGGGAGTACAAGAAGTACTAGTACACTAATGTTACATAGAGAGTGTTTTTTGAACGGACATAGAGAGTTCCACATCCATCTTGTAGCGCCAAAAGCAGAAGTTATACCAATATAGTACTGTAGTAGCCACATCCAGGTTGCCTTATAGGGAAAAAATAGTACAATGAACAACAAGATCTATCTATTTTTGTACTCCTATTTGCGTATACTAGTAGTACTACAACGTACTCAGGAACGGCACGAGCGTGTGCTCCACTAGTGCGCTTCTGCATGTACGGTAATCCAGTACGGAGTAGATCGCCACCGCATAGTCGCATGATTATTATGCATTGGTCCATGCTCTAGTCGTGGGCACGTGTCGTAGCAGTAATTTTTTTTGTGAAAAATAGATTACTCATAAATAATTACACCCTCCATCCTAAAATAGTAGTTACTGACTTGGCTTTGTCTAGATACACATGTATTTCGACGCATTTTAGTACTTAGATGCTCCCTCATTTCCAAATTAGAAAGCATACTAGGTTTTGTCGAAGTCAATATTTATAAAGTTCGACCAACTATATGTACAAACATACTAACTTACATAATGCCAAACACACATAATATGAAAACATGGTTCATGATGATTCTGATAACATTGAGTTGGTGTCGTAGATGTCCATATTATTTTCTAGATATTTAGGTTAAATTCCAAGGCAGCCTATCCTGCACGCTAGACCCACGTCGATGCGTCGTCCACACCAGTGCAATTTCGACGACAATCTTGGTTCAAGACTTAAATCAAGTCGAATTGACAAGTTTAGGCATAAAATTCAGTAATCACTGAGTTAGATGACTAAAATCGAAGCACCGTAAAAACGGTTAGTGTGTTTATCTCTGGTCCATGTCTTAGAAGTGAACAATTATATAAAAGTCGTACTAAACCCCTAAAATACTCCATAATAACATTAGAAGCAAACTTAGTTTACATCCAAAATGTATCCTTCCTAGTACCAAAAGAGAACCTACATGTGACTAATACTAGTAAACTGGAGTAGTAAAATAGTACTACTAGCAGTACTATTTATCTGCTAATACACCATTACAGTCTTGATCATCAGCCGTTGTTTAAGAATATTTTTTACTGTCGATGCAAATCCAGAAAGATACATGTGTGTACTGTCCAACCTTCATCAGGAACCGCGGCGGCACCCTGAGGTACGTCCTGAGCTTGTCGGACGAGAGGTTGGCCGGCGATGAGCTGCTCGTCAGCTAGATTACCGCATTATGGCTCTCGACCATCGACAAGTCCGCTTACCCTGACGGGCCAGGCGCAGGCAGTTTCACCGTGTACCGCGGCCACAAGCACTTGTCCTGCCTGATGCAAACCAAGGACACGACGGCGGCCGGGCCGAGCGCGCTGATGGTCAGGCCGAACATGGCACCGTCATCCCCACAGAGGAAGCGCGTGAATCCCCTCGTGCTTGTTGGTGGTGGAGTCAAGATGAGGCAAAAGAAGGCGCGGCCGTAGATGGCCCTGGTTACTATGACCCCGTGGGCCTCCTTCATGTGGGGAAGGAGCCCTGCCGGCGAGGCAACGAAATCACATGTGGAATCAATGCAGGAGCACGAGCCATGCGAGCACGCGATCATGTGCTCGTCGAGCTTGTCGAAGGCGACCAAGCTAAAGCAGCCGTCGTAGGGGCACTCAATCATCGCCTCAGACTGGATGACATCCATAGCAGTCGATGATGGGTTCCTAGCATGGAAAACAAAAAAATTCTACCGCAAGAACGAACAAAACCCAGATCTAATCTAGACAAAAGCCAAAATCTAATCTATTAGACATGAGCAACGAGATAGATCGGTACTAACCCTCGTAGAACCGAAAGCGTTACGAGATTAGATCTCGTGGATGATGTAGTCGATCACTTGCCGATCTCAAGATCGTGTGGACGATCCTTCTGGCGCTGCGTTCCGGCAGCGCTTCTGCAGACGGTCACACGTGCGGAGTCGAAGCAGACCTTCCTCTCCTCGTTCCAGCGAGCAGTGGAGGTAGTAGATCTTCTCCACGGAATCAGAGCAGCACGACGGCGTGGTGGTGGTGGTGGAGATGAGAATTCTGCAGGGCTTCGCCTATGCCTATGCAGAAGAAAGGTGGAGGAGAGAGGCGGCTGAGATTGGTTGTTATGAGAGAGGGGCAAGAGGGGGCGCCCCTCCCTTCTATTTAAAGGAGGGAGGCGCGCCTGGGGAGGGGGAGTCCTAGTAGGACTCCCCTCCTCCTTGGGCCGGCGGGTTGGGGGGAGGAGTCCACCTCCCCCATGAATCCGTGTATTGCCCCACTTGGACTCCCTTGATCCCTTTCTTGGTTTTCAAGTAAACTCCAAGAAATCCTCTAGAACCTTCCAGAACATCCCGAAACCTTCTAGAATCTCCATACAAACACTCCGGAACATTTCCCAACTTAGAAAATGATCCCCAATATATGAATCTTATTCTCCGGACCATTCCGGATCTCCTCGTGATGTCCCGGATCCATTCCGAGACTCCAAACAACATTCGGTCTCCAACGCAAATTCCATATCTACTTAAAACAACTTCGAACCTTAAGTGTGTCACCCTACGGTTCGTGAATATGCAGACATGATGAAGACACCTCTCCGATCAATAACCATCAGCGGGATCTGGAGATCCATAACGGCTCCCACATACTCAACGATTACTTCGTGATCGATAGAACCATTTAACATACGAAACCAATTCCCTTTGTCACACGATATTCTACTTATCCGAGGTTTGATCGTCGGTATCTTCATACCTAGTTCTTCCTCGTTACTGATAAGTACTCTTTACTCGTTCCATGTTATGTCATCCCTTGTGACCCAGTCACATGCTTGCAAGCTATCTAGATTACATTCCACCGAGAGGGCCCAGAGTATATCTATCCGTCATATGGATGGACAAATCCCAATCTTGGTCTATGCGCTTCAACACATACTTTCAGAATACCCAATGACATCTTTATAACCGCCCAGTTACGAAGCGGCGTTTGATGTCATCAAAGTACCCATCCGGTGATGGTGATTAACATAACCTCATGGTCGAAGGATTAGGTTACTATGTATTTCAAAGCTTACAGCAATATGAACTTAATGACTTGATCTTATGCTACGCTTACTATGGGTGTGTGTCCATCACATCATTCTCCTAATGATATAACCTTGTTATTAATCACATCCAATGTCTATGATCAGGAAACCATGATCATCAATCAATCAACAAGCTAGTTCAACAAGAGGCTTACTAGGGACTCTTTTATGTTTACAAAACACACAAGTATTAGTGTTTCCTAATAATACAATTATAGCATGGGATGTCAACATTCATCATAAACACAAAGATATAATAATAACCACTTTTATTATTGTCTCTTGGGCATATCTCCAACAGTCTCCCACTTGCACTAGAGTCAATAATCTAGATTACATGGTAATATACCGAACACCCATGGTGTTCTGGTGTTGGTCATGCTTTGCTCTAGGGAGAGGTTTAGTCAAGGATCTGCTACATTCAGATCAGTGTGTACTTTGCAAATCTTTATGTCACCATCTTGGACATACTCGCGAATAGCATGGAGCCGTAGCTTGATGTGCTTCAGCTTGCTATGTGACCTTGGCTCCTGTGCATTAGCTATGGCACCTGTGTTGTCATAGTAGATGGCCATCGGGTCCAATGCACTGGGAACCACGCCAAGTTCAGTAATGAACTCCTTCATCCATATGGCTTCTTGAGCAGCCTCCGAAGCAGCTACGTATTCCGATTCAGTTGAAGATTTCGCCACAACGCTCTGCTTGGCACTCCTCCAGCTCACTGCAGCACCATTCAAAATAAATACGTATCCAGACTGTGACTTCGAGTCATCTGGATCGGTGTTCCAACTAGCATCAGTGTAACCATTTACAACAAGCTGTTCATCACCTCCATAAGAAAGAACCATATCCTTAGTCCTATTCAGGTACTTTAGGATATTCTTGACCCCTGTCCAGTGTTCCATTCCAGGATCACTTTGATATCTGCTAGTCAAACTAACAGCATGTGCTATATCCGGTCTTGTACACAACATGGCATACATGATAGAACCTATGGCCGAGGCATAGGGAATTTTATTCATCTTTTCTCTATCTTCTGCCATAGCCGGACTTTGAGTTTTACTCAAGGTCTTACCTGACAACATGGGCACGAACCCTTTCTTGCTCTCTTCCATTCTAAACTTCTTTAGAACTTTGTCTAAGTATGTACTTTGTGAAAGCGCTATTAGGCATCTTGATCTATCTCTATAAATCTTGATGCCTAGAATATATGCCGCTTCGCCAAGATCCTTCATCGAAAAACTATTATTCAAATAGGTTTTGATGCTATTAAGAAGTTCTATATCATTCCCAATCAACAATATGTCATCTACATATAGTATTAGGAATGCTATAGAGCTCCCACTCACTTTCTTGTAAATACAAGCTTCTCCATAAGTTTGTATAAATCCAAAGTTTCTGATTACTTTATCAAAACGTTGATTCCAACTCCGGGATGCTTGCTTCAGTCCATAAATGGAGCGCTGAAGTTTGCATACCTTGTCAGCATCTTTAGGATCGACAAAACCCTTGGGTTGTACCATATACAACTCTTCCTCAATGTCACCATTAAGGAACGCTGTTTTGACATCCATCTACGAAATTTCATAATCGAAATATGCAGAGATTGCTAACATAATCCTCATAGACTTTAGCTTTGCTACTAGTGAGAAAGTCTCATCGTAGTCAACTCCTTGAATTTGTCGGAACCCTTTCGCGACAAGTCGAGCTTTATAGACGGTAACATTACCATCAACATCTGTTTTTCTTTTGAAAATCCATTTGTTCTCGACAGCCTTACGACCATCCGGTAAGTCCACCAAAGTCTATACTTGGTTTTCGTACATGGATCCCATTTCAGATTTCATGGCTTCTAGCCATTTGTCGGAATCTGGGCTCATCATAGCTTCTTCATACGTCGCAGGGTCATCAGTGTTGTCCACTAACATGATGTTCAAGGCAGAGTCATACCACTCAGGAGTGGTACAGACCCTCGTTGACCTGCGAGGTTCAGTAGTAACTTCGTTCGAAGTTTCATGATCATCATCATTAGTTTCCTCTCCAGTTGGTGCAGGCGGCACAGAAACATCTTCCGGTGCTGCGCTACTCTCAACTCCAAAAGAAGGTTCAATAACCTCGTCGAGTGCTACTTTCCTTCCAGTCACTTCTTTCGAGAGAAATTCCTTCTCCAGAAAGGATCCATTCTTAGCAACGAAAACTTTGCCTTCGGATCTATGATAGAAGGTATACCCAATTGTTTCTTTAGGGTATCCTATGAAGACGCATTTCTCTGCTTTGGGTTCAAGCTTATCAGGCTGTAACTTCTTTACATATGCTTCGCAACCCCAAACTTTAAGGAACGACAACTTAGATTTCTTTCCAAACCATAATTCGTACGGTGTCGTTTCAACGGATTTAGATGGTGCCCTATTTAAAGTGAATGCGGCTGTCTCTAATGCATAGCCACAAAATGATAACGATAAATCTTTAGGAGACATCATAGACCGAACCATATCTAAGAGAGTTCGATTACGACGTTCGGACACACCATTACGCTTTGGTGTTCCCGGCGGTGTCAACTGTGAAAGTATTCCACATTTCTTTAAATGCATGCCAAACTCATAACTCAGATATTCACCTCCGTGGTCAGAACGCACAAACTTAATCTTCTTGTTATGATGATTTTCCACTTCACTTTGAAATTCCTTAAACTTCTCAAAAGTTTCGGATTTATGTTTCATAAAGTAGACATACCCATATCTACTGAAGTCATCCTTGAAAGTGAGAACATAACGATATCCACCACGCGATGCTACACTCATTGGACCACACACATCAGTATGTATTATTTCCAATAAGTCTGTAGCTCGCTCCATTATACCAGAGAATGGAGTCTTAGTCATTTTTCCCATTAGACATGCTTCGCATCTTTCAAGTGATTCAAAATCAAGTGATTCAAGAAGTCCATCAGAATGGAGTTTCTTCATACGCTTCACTCCAATGTGACCAAGACGACAGTGCCACATGTATGTAGAATTATCATTCAGTTTTATTCGTTTAGCATCTATGTTGTGAACATGTGTATCACTACTATCGAGATTCAATAAGAATAAACCATTCATCTCAGGTGCATAACCATAAAAGATATTACTCATATAAATCGAACAACCTTTATTCTCAGACTTAAAAGAGTAACCGTCTCGCAATAAACAAGATCCAGATATAATGTTCATGCTTAACCAGGCACCAAATAGCAATTATTTAAATTTAAAACTAATCCCGATGGTAGATGCAGAGGGAGCGTGCCGACGGTGATCACATCAACCTTGGAGCCATTTCCAACGCGCATCGTCACCTCGTCTCTCGCCAGTCTTTGTTTATTCCGCAGCTCCTGTTTCAAGTTACAAATATGAGCAACCGAACCAGTATCAAATACCCAGGCACTACTACGATTACTAGTAAGATACACATCTATAACATGTATATCGAATATACCTTTCTTCTTGATGTTGCCGTTCTTCAGATCCGCCAGGTATTTGGGGCAGTTACGCTTCCAGTGACCAGCACCCTTGCAGTAGAAGCACTCAGTTTCAGGTTTAGGACCAGCCTTGGGCTTCTTAGCAGGTGCGGCAGCTTTCTTGCCGTCCTTCTTGAAGTTTCCCTTGTTCTTAGGCTTGCCCCGTTTCTTGAAATTGGTGGTCTTATTGACCATCAACACTTGGTGCTCCTTCATGATCTCTACTTCAGCAGTTTTCAGCATGGACGATAGTTCAGGCAACGTCTTGTTCATGCAGTGCATATTGTAGTTCATCACAAAGTTCTTGTAACTTGGTGGCAGTGATTGGAGGACACGGTGAATCCCCAATTCATTAGGAATCGGTATCCCCAACTCTCGGAGTTTGTTTGCGTGCCCAGACATGGTGAGCACGTGCTCGCTAACGGAGCTACCCTCTTCCATCTTGCAGGTAAAGAACTTCTCGGAAGCTTCATAGCTTTCCATGGCCGCGCGAGTCTCAAAAATGAGTTTGAGCTCCTTAATGATCTCAAACGGGTCATGGTGCTCAAAACGCTTTTGAAGCTCCGATTCTAAACCGTACAGGATGGCACACTGAATTGTGGAGTAGTGATGTTTCCGAGTGGCATAAACATTCTTTACGTCATCGGTGGCATCTTCTACAGGTGGGTCACCTAGCGGTGCTTCGAGCACATAGGTCAACTGACCAGCCCTGAGGACGATCTTCAGTCCACGGAACCAGTCCGTGAAATTGCTTCCATTGTTCTTAAGCTTTTCTTTCTCTAGGAACGCATTGAAATTGATGGAAACGTTCGCCATAATCTACAACAAATTTGCAAGTAATTTAGACTAAGTTTATGATAAATAGTGTTCAAATTTAATTCTTAAATAAACTAGGTGAACTCCCACTCAAAACAACATCCCTCGAGTTGTTTTAGTGATTACACGAACCAAATCCACTACACCAAGTCCGATCATCACGTGAGATGATATAGCTTCATCGGCGAACAATCTTCATGTTCATCATATCAATCATATGACTCATGCTCTACCTTTTGGTATTCCGTGTTCCGAGACCATGTCTGTACATGCTAGGCTCGTCAAGATTAACCTTAGTTTCCGCATGTGCAAATCTGGCTTGCACCCGTTGTATGCACACGTAGAGTCTATCACACTCGATCATCACGAGATGCTTCGAAACGACGAGTTTTAGCAACAGTGCCAACTAAGGACGAACACTTTATTACTTGATATTTAGTGAGAGGGATCATCTTATAATGCTACCGTCGTGATCTAAGCAATACAAGATGCATAAAGGATTAACATCACATGCAATTCATAGTTAGTGTGATATTATATGGCCTTTCCTTCTTATGCCTTCGATCTCCATCTCCAAAGCACGGACATGATCTCCATCATCACCAGCATATCGTCAAGGTCCGTGGCGCCGCTTCATGGTTGTCCATCATCACTAGAAACTATTACAACTACTTGGAACAAAGCTATTACAAGATGAATAGACACGCAGGTCTTAACAGAATTAAAGACAACCATTAGGCTACTGCCGGTTGCCATATTACAACAAGCATCATTGCATACATCAAATACAATCACAATCACATGTAGGCCATATCACATCACAAAATCCCTGCAAAACAAGTTAGACGCCTCTAATTTTCTTTGCAAGTTTTACGTGGCTTGGGGCTTTCGACTAAGAACGGATCTTACCTACAAAACTGAACCACGACGTTGATACAAGTGATATCAAGTGCAAAGTGTAGATTTGATCTAAACTATGATGGGAGAGACAGACACCCGCAAAGCCACTTGTGCAAAACGAGTTGCACGTCAAGCGTGGAGCAAGTCTCATGTACGATGACATGTAATGTTAGCCCGAGCCGCTTCATCCCACCATACCGCAAGATGCAAAGTACACACATAGCAAAAGACGACACGAGCACCAACGCCCACAACCTCATTGTGTTCTACTCGTGCAACAGATCTACGCATAGACAAGGCTCTGATACCACTGATGGGTTCGTAGCATGGAAAACAAAAAATTTCTACCGCAAGAACGAACAAAACCCAGATCTAATCTAGACAAAAGCCAAGATCTAATCTGTTAGACATGAGAAACGAGATAGATCGGTACTAACCCTCGTAGAACCGAAAGCGTTACGAGATTAGATATCGTGGATGATGTAGCCGATCACTTGCCAATCTCAAGATCATGTGGACAATCCTTCCGGCGCTGCGTTCCGGCTGCGCTTCCGCAGATGGTCACACATGCGGAGTCGAAGCAGATCTTCCTCTCCTCGTTCCAGTGAGCAGCGGAGGTAGTAGATCTTCTCCACGGAATCCCAACATCACGACGGCGTGGTGGTGGTGGTGGTGGAGATGAGAATTCTGCAGGGCTTCGCCTATGCCTGTGCAGAAGAAAGGTGGAGGAGAGAGGCGGCTGAGATTGGTTGTTATGAGAGAGGGGCAAGAGGGGGCGCCCCCTCCCTTCTATTTAAAGGAGGGAGGCGCGCCTGGGGAGGGGGAGTCCTAGTAGGACTCCCCTCCTCCTTGGGCCGGCGAGTTGGGGGGAGGAGTCCTCCTCCCCCACGAATCCGTGTATTGCCCCACTTGGACTCCCTTGATCCCTTTCTTGGTTTTCAAGTAAACTCCAAGAAATCCTCTAGAACCTTCCAGAACATTCCGACACCTTCTAGAATCTCCATACAAACACACCGGAACATTTCCCAACTTAGAAAATGATCCCCAATATATGAATCTTATTCTCCGGACCATTCCGAATCTCCTCGTGATGTCCCACATCCATTCCTAGACTCCGAACAACATTCGGCCTCCAACGCAAATTCCATATCTACTTAAAACAACTTCGAACCTTAAGTGTGTCACCCTACGGTTCGTGAATATGCAGACATGATGAAGACACCTCTCCGATCAATAACCATCAGCGGAATCTGGAGATCCGTAACGGCTCCCACATACTCAACGATTAATTCGTGATCGATAGAACCGTTTAACATACGAAACCAATTCCCTTTGTCACACGATATTCTACTTATCCGAGGTTTGATCGTTGGTATCTTCATACCTAGTTCTTCCTCGTTACTGATAAGTACTCTTTACTCGTTCCATGTTATGTCATCCCTTGTGACCCAGTCACATGCTTGCAAGCTATCTAGATTACATTCCACCGAGAGGGCCCAAAGTATATCTATCCGTCATATGGATGGACAAATCCCAATCTTGGTCTATGCGCTTCAACACATACTTTCAGAATACCCAATGACACCTTTATAACCGCCCAGTTACGAAGCGGAGTTTGATGTCATCAAAGTACCCATCCGGTGATGGTGATTAACATAACCTCATGGTCGAAGGATTAGGTTACTATGTATTTCAAAGCTTACAGCAATATGAACTTAATGACTTGATATTATGCTACGCTTACTATGGGTGTGTGTCCATCACATCATTCTCCTAATGATATAACCTTGTTATTAATCACATCCAATGTCTATGATCAGGAAACCATGATCATCAATCAATCAGAAAGCTAGTTCAACAAGAGGCTTACTAGGGACTCTTTTATGTTTACAAAAGACACAAGTATTAGTGTTTCCTAATAATACAATTATAGCATGGGATGTCAACATTCATCATAAACACAAAGATATAATAATAACCACTTTTATTATTGTCTCTTGGGCATATCTCCAATAGTCTCCCACTTGCACTAGAGTCAATAATCTAGATTACATGGTAATATACCGAACACCCATGGTGTTCTGGTGTTGGTCATGCTTTGCTCTAGGGAGAGGTTTAGTCAAGGATCTGCTACATTCAGATCAGTGTGTACTTTGCAAATATTTATGTCACCATCTTGGACATACTCGCGAATAGCATGGAGCCGTAGCTTGATGTGCTTCAGCTTGCTATGTGACCTTGGCTCCTGTGCATTAGCTATGGCACCTGTGTTGTCATAGTAGATGGCCATCTGGATCGGGTCCAATGCACTGGGAACCATGCCAAGTTCAGTAATGAACTCCTTCATCCATATGGCTTCTTGAGCAGCCTCCGAAGCAGCTATGTATTCCGATTCAGTTGAAGATTTTGCCACAACGCTCTGCTTGGCACTCCTCCAGCTCACTGCAGCACCATTCAAAATAAATACGTATCCAGACTGTGACTTCGAGTCATCTGGATCGGTGTTCCAACTAGCATCAGTGTAACCATTTACAACAAGCTGTTCATCACCTCCATAAGAAAGAACCATATCCTTAGTCCTATTCAGGTACTTTAGGATATTCTTGACCCCTGTCCAGTGTTCCATTCCAGGATCACTTTGATATCTGCTAGTCAAACTAACAACATGTGCTATATCCGGTCTTGTACACAACATGGCATACATGATAGAACCTATGGCCGAGGCATAGGGAATTTTATTCATCTTTTCTCTATCTTCTGCCATAGCCGGACTTTGAGTTTTACTCAAGGTCTTACCTGACAACATGGGCACGAACCCTTTCTTGCTCTCTTCCATTCTAAACTTCTTTAGAACTTTGTCTAAGTATGTACTTTGTGAAAGCGCTATTAGGCGTCTTGATCTATGTCTATAAATCTTGATGCCTAGAATATATGCCGCTTCGCCAAGATCCTTCATCCAAAAACTATTATTCAAATAGGTTTTGATGCTATTAAGAAGTTCTATATCATTCCCAATCAACAATATGTCATCTACATATAGTATTAGGAATGCTATAGAGCTCCCACTCACTTTCTTGTAAATACAAGCTTCTCCATAAGTTTGTATAAATCCAAAGTTTTTGATTACTTTATCAAAACGTTGATTCCAACTCCGAGATGCTTGCTTCAGTCCATAAATGGAGCGCTGAAGTTTGCATACCTTGTCAGCATCTTTAGGATCGACAAAACCCTTGGGTTGTACCATATACAACTCTTCCTCAATGTCACCATTAAGGAACGCCGTTTTGACATCCATCTACGAAATTTCATAATCGAAATATGCAGAGATTGCTAACATAATCCTCATAGACTTTAGCTTTGCTACTAGTGAGAAAGTCTCATCGTAGTCAACTCCTTGAATTTGTCGGAACCCTTTCGCGACAAGTCGAGCTTTATAGACGGTAACATTACCATCAGCATCTGTTTTTCTTTTGAAAATCCATTTGTTCTCGACAGCCTTACGACCATCCGGTAAGTCCACCAAAGTCCATACTTGGTTTTCGTACATGGATCCCATTTCAGATTTCATGTCTTCTAGCCATTTGTCGGAATCTGGGCTCATCATAGCTTCTTCATACGTCGCAGGGTCATCAGTGTTGTCCACTAACATGATGTTCAAGGCAGAGTCATACCACTCAGGAGTGGTACAGACCCTCGTTGACCTGCGAGGTTCAGTAGTAACTTCGTTCGAAGTTTCATGATCATCATCATTAGTTTCCTCTCCAGTTGGTGCAGGCGGCACAGAAACATCTTCCGGTGCTGCGCTACTCTCAACTCCGAAAGAAGGTTCAATAACCTCGTCGAGTGCTACTTTCCTTCCAGTCACTTCTTTCGAGAGAAATTCCTTCTCTAGAAAGGATCCATTCTTAGCAACGAAAACTTTGCCTTCGGATCTATGATAGAAGGTATACCCAATTGTTTCTTTAGGGTATCCTATGAAGACGCATTTCTCCGCTTTGGGTTCAAGCTTATCAGGCTGTAACTTCTTTACATATGCTTCGCAACCCCAAACTTTAAGGAACGACAACTTAGGTTTCTTTCCAAACCATAATTCGTACGGTGTCGTTTCAACGGATTTAGATGGTGCCCTATTTAAAGTGAATGCGGCTGTCTCTAATGCATAGCCACAAAATGATAACGATAAATCTTTAAGAGACATCATAGACCGAACCATATCTAAGAGAGTTCGATTACGACGTTCGGACACACCATTACGCTGTGGTGTTCCCGGCGGTGTCAACTGTGAAAGTATTCCACATTTCTTTAAATGCATGCCAAACTCATAACTCAGATATTCACCTCCGTGGTCAGAACGCACAAACTTAATCTTCTTGTTATGATGATTTTCCACTTCACTTTGAAATTCCTTAAACTTCTCAAAAGTTTCGGATTTATGTTTCATAAATTAGACATACCCATATCTACTGAAGTCATCCGTGAAAGTGAGAACATAACGATATCCACCACGCGATGCTACACTCATTGGACCACACACATCGGTATGTATTATTTCCAATAAGTCTGTAGCTCGCTCCATTATACCAGAGAATGGAGTCTTAGTCATTTTTCCCATTAGACATGCTTCGCATCTTTCAAGTGATTCAAAATCAAGTGATTCAAGAAGTCCATCAGAATGGAGTTTCTTCATACGCTTTACTCCAATGTGACCAAGACGACAGTGCCACATGTATGTAGAATTATCATTCAGTTTTATTCGTTTAGCATCTATGTTGTGAACATGTGTATCACTACTATCGAGATTCAATAAGAATAAACCATTCATCTCAGGTGCATAACCATAAAAGATATTACTCATATAAATCGAACAACCTTTATTCTCAGACTTAAAAGAGTAACCGTCTCGCAATAAACAAGATCCAGATATAATGTTCATGCTTAACCAGGCACCAAATAGCAATTATTTAAATTTAAAACTAATCCCGATGGTAGATGCAGAGGGAGCGTGCCGACGGTGATCACAGCAACCTTGGAGCCATTTCCAACGCGCATCGTCACCTCGTCTCTCGCCAGTCTTCGTTTATTCCGCAGCTCCTGTTTCAAGTTACAAATATGAGCAACCGAACCAGTATCAAATACCCAGGCACTACTACGATTACTAGTAAGATACACATCTATAACATGTATATCGAATATACCTTTCTTCTTGATGTTGCCGTTCTTCAGATCCGCCAGGTATTTGGGGCAGTTACGCTTCCAGTGACCAGCACCCTTGCAGTAGAAGCACTCAGTTTTAGGTTTAGGACCAGCCTTGGGCTTCTTAGCAGGTGCGGCAGCTTTCTTGCCGTCCTTCTTGAAGTTTCCCTTGTTCTTAGGCTTGCCCCATTTCTTGAAATTGGTGGTCTTATTGACCATCAACACTTGGTGCTCCTTCATGATCTCTACTTCAGCAGTTTTCAGCATGGACGATAGGTCAGGCAACGTCTTGTTCATGCAGTGCATATTGTAGTTCATCACAAAGTTCTTGTAACTTGGTGGCAGTGATTGGAGGACACGGTGAATCCCCAATTCATTAGGAATCGGTATCCCCAACTCTCGGAGTTTGTTTGCGTGCCCAGACATGGTGAGCACGTGCTCGCTAACGGAGCTACCCTCTTCCATCTTGCAGGTAAAGAACTTCTCGGAAGCTTCATAGCTTTCCATGGCCGCGCGAGTCTCAAAAATGAGTTTGAGCTCCTTAATGATCTCAAACGGGTCATGGTGCTCAAAACGCTTTTGAAGCTCCGATTCTAAACCGTACAGGATGGCACACTGAATTGTGGAGTAGTGATGTTTCCGAGTGGCATAAACATTCTTTACGTCATCGGTGGCATCTTCTACAGGTGGGTCACCTAGGTCAACTGACCAGCCCTGAGGACGATCTTCAGTCCACGGAACCAGTCCGTGAAATTGCTTCCATTGTTCTTAAGCTTTTCTTTCTCTAGGAACGCATTGAAATTGACGGAAACGTTCGCCATAATCTACAACAAATTTGCAAGTAATTTAGACTAAGTTTATGATAAATAGTGTTCAAATTTAATTATTAAATAAACTAGGTGAACTCCCACTCAAAACAACATCCCTCGAGTTGTTTTAGTGATTACACGAACCAAATCCACTACACCAAGTCCGATCATCACGTGAGATGATATAGCTTCATCGGCGAACAATCTTCATGTTCATCATATCAATCATATGACTCATGCTCTACCTTTTGGTATTCCGTGTTCTGAGACCATGTCTGTACATGCTAGGCTCGTCAAGATTAACCTTAGTTTCCGTATGTGCAAATCTGGCTTGCACCCGTTGTATGCACACGTAGAGTCTATCACACCCGATCATCACGAGATGCTTCGAAACGACGAGTTTTAGCAACAGTGCCAACTAAGGACGAACACTTTATTACTTGATATTTAGTGAGAGGGATCATCTTATAATGCTACCGTCGTGATCTAAGCAATACAAGATGCATAAAGGATTAACATCACATGCAATTCATAATTAGTGTGATATGATATGGCCTTTCCTTCTTATGCCTTCGATCTCCATCTCCAAAGCACGGACATGATCTCCATCATCACCAGCATATCGTCAAGGTCCGTGGCGCCGCTTCATGGTTGTCCATCATCACTAGCAACTATTACAACTACTTGGAACAAAGCTATTACAAGATGAATAGACACGCATGTCTTAACAGAATTAAAGACAACCATTAGGCTACTGCCGGTTGCCATATTACAACAAGCATCATTGCATACATCAAATACAATCACAATCACATGTAGGCCATATCACATCACAAAATCCCTGCAAAACAAGTTAGACGCCTCTAATTTTCTTTGCAAGTTTTACGTGGCTTGGGGCTTTCGACTAAGAACGGATCTTACCTACAAAACTGAACCACGACGTTGATACAAGTGCTATCAAGTGCAAAGTGTAGATTTGATCTAAACTATGATGGGAGAGACAGACACCCGCAAAGCCACTTGTGCAAAACGAGTTGCACGTCAAGCGTGGAGCAAGTCTCATGTACGATGACATGTAATGTTAGCCCGAGCCGCTTCATCCCACCATACCGCAAGATGCAAAGTACACACATAGCAAAAGACGACACGAGCACCAACGCCCACAACCTCATTGTGTTCTACTCGTGCAACAGATCTACGCATAGACAAGGCTCTGATACCACTGATGGGTTCGTAGCATGGAAAACAAAAAATTTCTACCGCAAGAACGAACAAAACCCAGATCTAATCTAGACAAAAGCCAAGATCTAATCTGTTAGACATGAGCAACGAGATAGATCGGTACTAACCCTCGTAGAACCGAAAGCGTTACGAGATTAGATATCGTGGACGATGTAGCCGATCACTTGCCGATCTCAAGATCATGTGGACGATCCTTCCGGCGCTGCGTTCCGGCTGCGCTTCCGCAGACGGTCACACATGCGGAGTCGAAGCAGATCTTCCTCTCCTCGTTCGAGTGAGCAGCGGAGGTAGTAGATCTTCTCCACGGAATCCCAACAGCACGACGGCGTGGTGGTGGTGGTGGAGATGAGAATTCTGCAGGGCTTCGCCTATGCCTGTGCAGAAGAAAGGTGGAGGAGAGAGGTGGCTGAGATTGGTTGTTATGAGAGAGGGGCAAGAGGGGGCGCCCCCTCCCTTCTATTTAAAGGAGGGAGGCGCGCCTGGGGAGGGGGAGTCCTAGTAGGACTCCCCTCCTCCTTGGGCCGGCGGGTTGGGGGGAGGAGTCCTCCTCCCCCACGAATCCGTGTATTGCCCCACTTGGACTCCCTTGATCCCTTTCTTGGTTTTCAAGTAAACTCCAAGAAATCCTCTAGAACCTTCCAGAACATTCCGAAACCTTCTAGAATCTCCATACAAACACTCCGGAACATTTCCCAACTTAGAAAATGATCCCCAATATATGAATCTTATTCTCCGGACCATTCCGAATCTCCTCGTGATGTCCCACATCCATTCCGAGACTCCGAACAACATTCGGCCTCCAGCGCAAATTCCATATCTACTTAAAACAACTTCGAACCTTAAGTGTGTCACCCTACGGTTCGTGAATATGCAGACATGATGAAGACACCTCTCCGATCAATAACCATCAGCGGAATCTGGAGATCCGTAACGGCTCCCACATACTCAACGATTACTTCGTGATCGATAGAACCGTTTAACATACGAAACCAATTCCCTTTGTCACACGATATTCTACTTATCCGAGGTTTGATCGTTGGTATCTTCATACCTAGTTCTTCCTCGTTACTGATAAGTACTCTTTACTCGTTCCATGTTATGTCATCCCTTGTGACCCAGTCACATGCTTGCAAGCTATCTAGATGACATTCCACCGAGAGGGCCCAAAGTATATTTATCCGTCATATGGATGGACAAATCCCAATCTTGGTCTATGCGCTTCAACACATACTTTCAGAATACCCAATGACACCTTTATAACCGCCCAGTTACGAAGCGGGGTTTGATGTCATCAAAGTACCCATCCGGTGATGGTGATTAACATAACCTCATGGTCGAAGGATTAGGTTACTATGTATTTCAAAGCTTACAGCAATACGAACTTAATGACTTGATCTTATGCTACGCTTACTATGGGTGTGTGTCCATCACATCATTCTCCTAATGATATAACCTTGTTATTAATCACATCCAATGTCTATGATCAGGAAACCATGATCATCAATCAATCAACAAGCTAGTTCAACAAGAGGCTTACTAGGGACTCTTTTATGTTTACAAAAGACACAAGTATTAGTGTTTCCTAATAATACAATTATAGCATGGGATGTAAACATTCATCATAAACCCAAAGATATAATAATAACCACTTTTATTATTGCCTCTTGGGCATATCTCCAACAGTCGACTCATGGTCGAATCCGCCGACGCGGTACACGAACTTGTGGGAGTGGTTATAGAGGGAAGATCGGCTCGCCGACATAGTGCCCATCGGCCAGAAACCTGGGTTGGGTGGGTATACTGAAGAGTATACTGATTGAGTTTCGTATTGTACTGGTATTTTTATACAGGAATACGCTAGGCATGGGCGCACCGGCGGTAGATGCACTTGGCCATTTTTTCTTAGAGAATGTCCCACACGATGTACATGCTTTGTCAAAACAAAAAGGCTGCAGAAAGTTGACAGGTGAGTAATAAAGCAGGTGTCACGTTGTACTATACCAGACAGTACAGTACAGATAGAGGGAGAGACCGAGGAAAGAAGATCCAGGTGAGTGAGAGGGAAGAAGATATACTCCTGGAGAGAGACGAAAAGCCTGCGGCCTGCTGCTGGGTGTACAGTGCTGTAGAGGAGAGACCGAGGACTTCATGCATGTCTTCCACACCAACCTGTAATTAACTATTTTGGTCTTATCAAATTTAAATGGTAATAGTAGTAGTACTATATTTTACAACAAATCAGACAAACCAGTACTGCATTTATTAGAGGTACTTTTTTGTTGTAAAATTATAATTAGTAGTAGTACTTAGATATGTGAAAAACCAATCCAAGTTACTACTCCAATAGAGAGTACGATCACTCTGTTTTATGGATTCTTGTTTACTATACGTACTAGTAGTAAAATCTAGAATGTAGATTGTTTCAGAATAAATTTTGGCTCTACAATATCTAGCATACGCGCAAACCTCAAAAGACACTTCAGTGCTTAGTTTTAGGAATCTTGTGCTAAATACATGGACTTGGATGTAATTTTCATTTTTATGAGATCCTTGATGTAACTTGTACTTCCACCGACCGCGTGTTAACTAATAAAGCACCTCGCTCCTACGGGACCTACCACAATTAAAAAATAATTACACTGCCCCGATTATCAGACAAAGTGGAACATGGTTTCTTATAATTCCAAAATTTTAAGGAATAGGATGTTTTAAGCTTCCCAGCTAATTTTGCACACTTTGGTGACTTTTTCCCGATTTAACGAAATTAGGTCAAACATTTGCTACACAAGTAAAGGCAATTGATTGCTATTGTATATATAAAGGTAGATGGGTGATGTAGTAAACAATATCGTCGGTGTTAGTTTCCAACTATCACGAAAAAACATTTAATTCTCAATTTTTTGAGTGATGACGAGATTGTTCTTTTACGTAAAGAAACTCCGAAGAATATGGATCTGAATACCACAAGACAAGTTTTCAGACATAAAGAGTGGACCAACATGTTGTGCTGACGATACCCATGTTTTATGAGCTTTCAAACTTCCAAGCTAACTTTATCGACTTGAATGACTTTATGCCAATTATTTATCGAATTTAGGTCAAATTTGAACTACAAGTAAATTGTAGGTTGCTTTGAAAGTTTTATGAAAACTCTTCTAGAGGTACCTATTCAGGGGACAATTAATATATCATAAACCACCGAGAGTTTTGACGACACGTTCAACTTCATGCTAAGATTTTGCATCTTGACAGTTTAACAAAATTAGATAAAACTTGAGCTACAAGTAAGCGCGAAAGATCGCTCTTGAATTAAATGTTTGTTGATATTTGAATGACTTCCTAGCTAACTCTGCCCATTTGAATGACTTTATGTCGATTTATCGAAATTAGGTCAAATTTGAAACTACAAGTAAATTGTAGGTTGCTTTGAAAATTCTACGAAAAAGCTTTTGGGGGGCACCCATCGAGGGGTCACAATCAATATGTCAGAAACCACCGAGAGTTTTGACGATAGTTTCAACTTTTTGCTAAGATTTTGCATCCTGACTATTTAACGAAATTAGGTCAAACTTGAGCTACAAGCAAGTAAGCGCGATAGATTTCTCTTGAATTAAATATCTTTTCTAGGATAGATGGGTGCATCTTCTTGTAGTAAACAATGCTGTCAGTGTGAGTTTCCAACTACCGGGAAAGAACATTCTCAATTTTTCAAGTGATATCGAGATTATTCTCTCCTATAAAGGAAGTCCGAAGAATAAGGATCTAAATGCCACAAGCCAATTTTTCAGACATATATAGTGGACCAACATATTGTACTTATGATTTCCCGTGTTTTATGAGTTCTCAAACTTCCTATAGCTTATCGCTCTGCCCACTTGAATGACTTTATATGTCTATTAATCAAAATTTGGTCAAATTTGAACTATATACTACAAGTTTTGTAGGTTGCTATGAAAGTTATACGAAAAAGCTTTTGGAGGTACCCATCGGGGGCTCACAATCAATATATGAGAAACAACCGAGAGTTTTGATAACTAGTTTGACTTTATGCTAAGATTTTGCATCATGACACTATTTAACGAAATCGGGTCAAACTTGAGCTACAAAGTAAGCACGATAGATTGCTCTTGAAATATATGACTTTTCAGAGGTAGATGGGTGTATTTTCCTGTAGTAAATAATGTCGTCGGTGTGATTTTCCTACTATCAGGAACAAACATTCAATTCTCAATTTTTCAAGTGATGACGAGCGAGGTTGTTCTTTTCCGTAAAGAAATGTACAAAGAATATTGGATCTAAATGCCAGAAGCCATGTTTACCGACATATATAGTGGACCAACATGTTGTACCAACGATTCCCATGATTTATGAGTTTTCAAACTTCCTAGCTAATTCTGCCCATTTGACCGAATGACTTTATGTTGATTTATAAAAATTAGGTCAAATTTGAAACTTCAAGTACATTATAGGTTGCTTTGGTAGTTTTACAAAAAAAACTTTTGGAGGTACCCATCGACGGGTCACAATTAATATATCATAAAACATCGAGACTTTTGACGATAGGATCAACTTCTTGCTAAGATTTTGCATCTTGACAATTTAACGAAATTAGATCAAACCTGATCTACAAGTAATTAAGCACGATAAATTGCTCTGGAAATTAAATGTATTTTCAGAGGTAGATCGGTGTATCTTGTTGTAGTAAACAATGTCGTCAATGTGAGTTTCCAACTATCAGGAAAGAACATTCAATTCTACATTTTCCAAGTGAAGATGAGCGAGGTTGTTCCTTTTCGTAAGAAGTCCAGAGAATATTGGATGTGAATGCCATGCCAAGTTTACAGACATATATAGTGGACTAACATGTTGTACCAATGATTCCCATGTTTTATTTATGAGTTTTCAAACTTCCTATCTAACTCTGCCCATTTGATCGAATGACTATATGTCGATTTATCAAAATTAGGTCAAATTTGAAACAACAAGTAAATTTTAGGTTGCTTTGAAAGTTTAAGAAAAATATTTTGGAGGTACCCATCGAGGGGTCACAATTAATATATCTGAAAACAACGAGAGTTTTGACGATAGGTTCAACTTCTTGGTAAGATTTTGCATCTTGACAATTTAACGAAATTAGGTCAAACCTGATCTACAAGTAATTAAGCGCGATAGATTTCTCTTGAAATTAAATGTATTTTCAGAGGTAGATGGGTGTATCTTGTTGTAGTAAACAATACCGTCAATGTGAGTTTCCAACTATCAAGAAAGAACATTCAATTCTACATTTTCCAAGTAAAGACGAGCGAGGTTGTTCTTTTTGTAAGAAGTCCGAATAATATTGGATATGACTGCCACACCAAGTTTACAAACATATATAATGGACCAACATGTTGTACCAACGATTCCCATGTTTTATTTATGAGTTTTCAAACTTTCTAGCTAACTCTGCCCATTTGACCGAATGACTATATGTCGATTTATCAAAATTAGGTTAAATTTGAAACTACAAGTAAATTGTAGGTTGCTTTGAAAGTTTTAACAAAAATCTTTTGGCGGTACCCATCGAGGGGTCACAATTAATATATCTGAAAACAACGAGAATTTTGACGATAGGTTTAACTTCTTGCTAAGGTTTTGCATCTTGACAATTTAACGAAATTAATTAGGTCAAACTTGATCTACAAGTAAGCGCGAAAGATATCTCTTGAATCAAATGTCATTTCAGAGGTAGATGGGTGCATTTTCTAGTAGTAAGCAGTGCCATGGGTGTGAGTGTCCAACTACCAGGAAAGAACATTGAATTCTACGTTTTTCGAGTGAAGACGAACAAGGTTAGTTGTTCTTTTCCGTAAAGACAAGTCCAAAGAATATTGGATGTGGATGCCCCAATCCAAGTTGTATATATATATTCAGCACCTAGGGTGCAAAATAGTTATTTTGCACCCCACATATTTTTGAGGATCGACAACATGTTGTACTTGTGATTCCCATGTTTTATGGGTTTTGAAGCTTCCTATAGCTAACCACGCACATTTGAATAACTTTATGTCGATATCTCGGACTTAGGTCAAATTTGAAACTACAAGTAAATTGTAGGTTTTGCTTTGATAGATTTACGAAAAAGCTTTTGGACGTACCCATCGAGGGTTCCAAATTAATATACCAGAAACCAGTGACATGTTCAACAATAGGTTCAACTTCTTACTAAGACTCTGCATAATGGTAATTTAATGAAATTAGGTCAAACTTAAGCTAGCTACAAGTAAACGCCATAGATTGATCTTGAATTAAATGTCTTTTCATAGGTACATCATCGTTGCATCTTCTTGTAGTAAACAGTGTCGTCGGTGTGAGTTTCCAACTATCAAGAAAGAACATTCAATTCTACATTTTCTGAGTGAAGAATACGAGCGAGGTTATTCTTTTTCCTAAAAAAAGTCCAAAGAATATTGGATCTCAATGCCACAAGCCAAGTTTACATACATATATATTGGACCAACATGTTGTACCAACAATTCTCATGTTTTATGAGTTTTCAAACTTCCTAGCTAACTCTGCCCATTAGAATGACTTTATGTCGATTTATCGAAATTAGGTAAAATTTGAAACTATAAGTACTAGTAAATTGTACGTGCCTTTCACGTGAGACTCGGATAATATACATATGGCATATCATCACTATATAAAATTATAATAGACAAATCGGAAAAAATATAATAGGAAAAATTTGAACTACAAAAGTAAACCGTGTAGGTTGCTTTGAAAGTTTGACGGAAAAGCTCTTAGAGGTACCCATCGGAGGGGGCGCGTGGGAGGGGGGGCAATTAATATATTATCAGGAACCAAAAGAGAGTTCTGACGACACGTTCATCTTCTTGCTAAGATTTTGCATCTTAATAGTTTAATGAAATTAGGTCAAACTTGAGCTACAACTAAGTGCCATAGATTTCTCTTGAATTTAATGATATTAGGTTAAACTTGAACTACATGTAATAAATTGTATGTTGCTTTGAAAGTTTTATGAAAAAGCTTTTGGAGGTACCCATCGAGCGGTTAATTAATATATCAGAAACCATAAAGAGTTTTGACGAGTGGTTCGACTTATAGCTTAGATTTTGCATCATGAAAATTTTGAACACCTTTTGAAAACGATCACATGAAATAGGGAGAGAGGGGAAGTGATATTTCTATTATCTATGGGTAACCCACAAGCTTGAGGTGCACCTTAGGCTTAAAGATAACTTTATTTTTTCCACTATGTATAAGGTGAACCTTAGCGGATGCTACATACTAGGCCATTTTTTTGAATGGGTAGTTGGCCATATTATAGTGTGCTTTTTTACACAATGCGGGAGTAGTATATTTCTTTGCTTACACATATGGTCACCTCTGTCCATGCGTTGTACATGGTGAGAGAATAAAACATTGGCAGGAGAAGAGGGCAGCAGCAAAGAGAAGTTGAAGGCGGTTCCATGTCAGAGCAAAGTTATGATGGGTTTCTAACACGAGGTACTCTTGCGGCCTTATAGTGTACTACACTATGCTAGTACTAGTAAATTTCAGGACCTATGCACGCAAAACAAATTGTGTGTTTTCTCTCTCCTTCGCTGCCTCTCACCATCCATCCTCCCTCTCTCCTACCCTTCCCCTCATGCACCGGCCCGGCTGATCTCTCCCTCGTCCACAGCGTGGTGCTGCGCACGTGTGCCTTGGTACATCGGTTTTGTGTCTTTGGCGTGTTTGGCAGCCGTGTTGGTGTGGAGTAGGGACGAGGAGTACATAGGAAAGAAACCACTTTGGTCCTTGGCGGCAAAAAAATTCAAACTTTTCTGGTTTTCGAAATTTTCACTTGCTTCCCAAACATCGGGAGGGAAGGTTACTCAAAAGATCAGCCATTCGCAGTACTTCTTATCTTATATTTATCTTGTCTTATCTGTTATATTACCATACCATACCACTGTATATTGTATGGATAACTTTGAACACTGACCGTTGGATCAAGACCGGCAAACCCAAACATTGCTAACCGTTGGATCTTCTTTTCCATTTTTAGCATCTACAAAGATTCTACTGATAGTCTTTAGCACGATGAACGCTAGTATGCGCAAACCTCAGAACACACACTTCATTGCTCAGTTTCAAGGTCCTTGTGCTAAATGCATGGACTTGGGTGCAATTTTCATTTTTATGAGGTCCTTGATGTGACTTGTACTTCCACCGACCGTGTAAACTCTCAAGAACCTCGCTCCTACGAGACTTACCACAGTTAAAATAAAATGCAACCGCCCCAATTATCAAACAAACTGGACCACAGTTTATTATACGTAATACCCAAGTTTTTAGTACTAGGATTTTTCAAGCTTCCTAGCTAACTTCGTACAGTTCAGTGACTTCTTGTCGATTAACGAAATTAGGTCAAACTTGAGCTACAAGTAAGCACGATAGATTGCTCTTGAATTAAATGTATTTTCAAAGGTAGATGCGTGCATCTTCTTGTAGTAAACAATGTCATCAGTGTGAGTTTCCAACTATCAAGAAATAAAATTCTCAGTTTTCCGAGTGATGACGAGATGGTTCTTTTCCGTAAAGAAAGCTCGAAGCAGAATATGGATCTCAATGCCATAAGCCAAGCTTCTAGACATATTAAGTGGACCAACGTGTTTTATTTATGATTCCCATATGTTTTTTGAGTTTTCAAACTTCCTAGCTAATTAACTCTGCCCACTTGAATGACTACATGTCTATTTATAGAAATTAGGTCAAACTTGAACTATAACAAAATTGTAGGTTGCTCTGAAAGTTTTACGAAAAAGATTTTGGAGGTACCGTACCGATCGGGAGGGGTGTCACAATCAATATATGAGAAAAAACCAAGAGTTTTGACAACTGGTTTGACTTCTTGCTAAAATTTTGCATCACATGACACTATTTAACAAAATTGGGTCAAATTTGAGCTACAAGTAAGCGTGATAGATTGTTGTTGAAATATATGACTTTTTAGAGAGGTAGATGGGTGCATTTTCTTGTAGTAAACAGTGCCATCAGTACAGTGTGATTTTCGAAGTATATCAAGAAAGAAGATTCAATTATTCTCAATTTTTTGAGTGATGAGAGCGAGGTTGTTCTTTTCCATAGAGAAATGTCCGAAGAATAATATTGGATCTGAATGCCATAAGGCAAGTTTACCGACATATAAAGTGGACCAACATGTTGTACCAACGATTCCCATGTTTTATTTATGAGTTTTCAAGCTTCCTAGCTAACTCTGCCCATTTGACCGGATGACTTCATGTCGATTTATCGAAATTAGGTCAAATTTGAAACTACAAGTAAATTGTAGGTTGCTTTAAAAGTTTTACGAAAAATATTTTGGAGGTACCCATCGAGGGGTCACAATTAATATATCATAAAACACGGAGAGTTTTGACGATATGCTCAACTTCTTGCTAAGATTTTTGCATCTTGACAATTTAACGAAATTAGGTCAAACTTGAGCTACAAGTAAGCGCGATAGATTGCTCTTGAAATAAATGTATTTTTGGAGGTAGATCGATGCACCTTATTTTAGTAAACAATGTCGTCAGTGTGAGTTTCCAACTATCAGGAAAGAACATTCAATTCTACATTTTCCGAGTGAAGACGAGCGATGCTACTAGTTGTTATTTTTCGTAAAGAGAAGTCCAAAGAATATTGGATGTGGATGCCACAAGCCAACTTGACAGACATATATAGTCGATCGACAACATGTTGTACTTGCGATTCCCATGTTTTATGAGCTTTCAAACTTCCTAGCTAACTCTGCCCATTTTAATGACTTTAAGTCGATTTATCGAAATTAGGTCAAATTTGAAACTACAAGTAAATTGTAGGTTTTGCTTTTTAACTTTTACGAAAAATCTTTTAATTTGGAGGTACCCATCGAGGGGTCACAATTAATATATCTGAAAACAACAAGAGTTTTGACGATAGGTTCAACTTTCTGCTAAGATTTTGCATCTTGACAATTTAACAAAATTAATTAGGTTAAACTTGAGCTACAAGTAAGTGCGATAGATAGCTCTTGAATTAAATGTCATTTTTGAGGTAGATGGGTGCATTTTCTAGTAGTAAGCAGTGCCGTGGGTGTGAGTGTCCAACTACCAGGAAAAAACATTGAATTCTACATTTTCCGAGTGAAGATGAACGAGGTTAGTTGTTGTTTTCCATAAAGAAAAGTCCAAAGAATATTGGATGTGGATGCCACAAGCCAAGTTGACAGACATATATATATATAGCACCCAGGGTGCAGAATAGTTATTTTGCACCCCACATATTTTTGTGTTCTCACATATAGAAATTTATGTTTTGTATACTAATAATTATGTTTATGTTCATCAGAAACGTAAAAAAATCGACATAAAAAATATGATTTATGGGTCATTATAGTGTAAAAACATCGAAAATACACATTTTATGTCGTATTTTTATACGGCATGTAAACAATTTTTTTTACGACATGTCTAAATTTTTTTATGTTGTTCTTGACTTTTGAGGTAAGAGAAAATTTACGTGACGTAATTTTTTTATACAGTTTGTAATATAGAGGGTGGGTGTAGGATAACTATTCTACCTCCTGGGGGTCAAATAACGCCACTATATATATAGTGGATCGACAATATATTGTACTTGCGATTCCCATGTTTTATGGGTTTTGAAGCTTCCTATAGCTAACCCCGCATATTTGAATAACTTTATGTGGATATCTCGGAATTAGGTCAAATTTGAAACTATAAGTAAATTGTAGGTTTTGCTTTGATAGATTTACGAAAAAGCTTTTAGACGTACCCATCGAGGGTTCAAAATTAATATACCAGAAACCAGCAAGAGTTTCGATGATAGGTTCAACTTCTTGCTAAGACTTTGCATATTGGCAATTTAACGAAATTAGGTCAAACTTGAGCTAGCTACAAGTAAACGCCATAGATTGCTCTTGAATTAAATGTCTTTTCATCGGTAGATCATCGGTGCAACTTCTTGTAGTAAATAGTGTCATTGGTGTGAGTTTCCAACTATCAGGAAAGAACATTCAATTCTACATTTTCCGAGTGAAGAATACGAGCAAGGTTGTTCTTTTTCCTAAAGAGAAGTCCGAAGAATATTGGATCTCAATGCCACAAGCCAAGTTTACATACATATATATTGGACCAACATGTTGTACTAACGATTCCCATGTTTTATGAGTTTTCAAACTTCCTAGCTAACTCTGCCCATTAGAATGACTTTATGTCGATTTATCGAAATTAGGTCAAATTTGAAACTACAAGTACTAGTAAATTGCACGTGCCTTTCACGTGAGACTCGGATAATAGACATCCGGCATATCATCACTATATAAAATTCTAATAGGCAAAGCAGAAAAAATAAAATAGGAAAATTTGAACTACTACAAGGAAACCGTGTAGGTTGCTTTGAAAGTTTTACGGAAAATCCCTTAGAGGTACCCATCGGAGGGGGCGGGCGGGGGGGGGGGGGGGGTGGGCAATTAATATACTATCAGGAACCAAAAGAGAGTTCTGATGACAGGTTCATCTTCTTGCTAAGATTTTGCATCTTGACAATTTAATGAAATTAGGTCAAACTTGACCTACAACTAAGTGCGATAGATTCCTCTTGAATTTACTGAAATTAGGTCAACCTTGAACTACAAGTAATAAATTGTAGGTTGCTTTGAATGTTTTATGAAAAAAGCTTTTGGAGGTACCCATCGACCGGTTAATTAATATACCAGAAACCATAGAGAGTTTTGACGAGTGGTTCGACTTCTAGCTAAGACTTTGCATCATGAAAATTTTGAACACCTTTTGAAAATGATACCGCACATCCGGACATAGTTCGTGGCCCAAAATTTTAGATATTTCGAAATTCCCATTTGACCCCTATTAAATTCGATAGGTGGGGGGCTTCACTCATAATTTTCCCAGTATAGTGCTAGGAGTACCTAAACCCAACCCCTCTCCCCCTCTCTCTCCTCCAGGAATACGTCACCAACCGGAACATACCCGCTGCACTTTAGCTGGCGTACCTGCACACGTGATGTGCTCAATGAACCCTCTTGTCCGGCGCGTTGATCACATCATCGACTGCCTGGATCTGCTCCACAGACGCCATGGTCCAGCGTTCTGCTCATATCCTCACTCGCCCAAGATCTACTTCCCTGTCGTTGACACCCACTACGATTGTAGCACCTTCGACGACCTCGACATGACCCACGAGGATGTGGAGGAGGCCTAGACGCCGCCCTGACCGAGATAAAACCAGATCTCCCTGCGCGATTTGTTTGTTGGGAATGTACTATATTCGTGCTAAATTTCCTAACTAGCAGGTTCTTTACTTGATATACACCTGTTATGTACTCCCTCTGTTTCAAAATATAAGATGCTTTAGCTTTGTGAAAGAAGTGTATCTAGACTCATTTTAGTATGTAGGTTCACTCCAAACCTAGATGAACCTACACACTAAAAGAGGTCTAGATACACTCTTTTCACAAAGCTAAAACATCTTATATTTTGAAACGGAGGGAGTACTAAATTAACCCGTTGTGGTTACGCTTAAACTCCACGCATTGAACTGTTTTTATGTACTGTACTATTTCTTTGTGAATTATTAGTCACTTAACATATTTGTTTACATTCTCTGCTGTACCTGTCCACATGAGATATGATTATATAATATATCTCTCATTCGCCGATTTACGAACTATAGTATTTCCATCGTGCTATTATCCTGCTATCCTATACTACACGTTTACACACGTCATACTATTTGACCATTATATACTATCGATTTGATCCCTCTTAACCTGTGGCTCAAACTGTTTGTTGTTATTATGCAAGGAGCAGCCTCAGTTTGCACATAATATCATAGAGTGAATGACTCCTATAATCTCGTAAGACCCCATCACTTTTGTTTCACTTCATGCCAACGTATATCATGTTGGAACCTGTTTGTATTTACAGTTGGCCTTACCTTTATGCAGAGGAGCAACAATGGAGTACAAACTCCGCCCGTCCACACGAGCCTCCATAGATCTCGTGTAACACCTACCGTAAAGCCTCCCACCCGAAGTTTGGTCCTTGCCACATTTTTTGTTTGCTTAAATTTAAAATTTGTCTTTCTTGTTTTGATATTTTTTTGTCAAAAATTAGCGTCAAACATTTTAGCCCCACTATGGTCTGCTTTTGTTCCATGTGCTTAGTTCAATTTCCTTGATATGGAGAGGCCGGGTGTAATGCATCTGAGTTGTCTAATAATAAGAACAAGACCACACTAGCGATAAGATCCACACATGTATCATAAGGAACTCTGTGTAGTTCATCTCACTCTTTTATCTACTTTGTATCATAGTTAAATGAACTGGCTATTTTAATATGAGGCACTTGATGGTTCAGTTTGTTGTTCTCAGGCCGCCGAAGCATTGAAATTATCTGGCTATTCATGAATAATTCAATGTATGATTGCTTGATTCATTTTTTTGTTTGAAATTATCTGGCTAGCATATTCGAGGCTCACAATTCATGTGTTTTTATTGGCTGAGTTACTTTTTTTTGTCTATGATTAAATCAGTGGCAGATTTCATTGTGTAGTTCCTAGCTAGTTTATATATGAGAAACATAATGGCTTAGTTTTAATATTCGTTTTATTCATGTTCTGCACATTCTAGTTTGAGCAGTCTGCATCAGGTACTTTGGTTGATTGCTCGCATTGTTATTCAAAATGAACTTGTAGTTTGTTTCTCAAGTCTGTTGTTTAAGTAACTTGTTTTGTTTTGGTCTCAGCCATCTTCAAGTAGAGCAGTCATTTCACAGATCAGCACATGCTCGCATCGCTCCATGGCACCAGCTGGTCCACTTATTCAAGAAGAAATAGATGTATGAGCCACCACTATTAATTGCTTCCTTATATATTACCGCATTGACACATTGAAAATTCATGGTGGTGTGATTGCATGATATTGCTGTTATAACTTGTTTTGTGTTTGTTTCAGGCTGCAAATGACCCTCCGAATGCCGAACAAAGACCCGCTTCTCCAAGTTTAGATTTTGTTTCACACAATAGCAGTGACAATACCTATTGCTCATGGCACACTGCTTCGACTGATCCTCGTTTTTTAGCCGAAAGATTATTTGAGGATGCCCTCCAAGATGCCCGTGATATTGTTGAGAAAGAAGCCAACAAAACAGATTCAGTAATCACCATAGCACGCGAAAACTTATATGAATTGAAAAATAGGCAAGCCTTAACGCAGAACATACTTAATAATCTCATCTGCAGCTCTCATTGGAAGCCAGTTGTCACATGTCTCGGGATGCAAGCTCCATAGAGACCTTTTCTATAACACGGGTTATGGTGTTTTTAGGTTGTATGGACTCTACTGCAACTTTTATGCTTCATTTTATTACTATCAAGTTTACTGAGGATTGTAATAATCTACTATAATTTGTAGTTGTAAGTTGTTTGATGATTGTTGCAAACTGAGCATCTATTAGAATTACTACACACACATGAAAAAATAGTGAAATTGTAAGAGGTACAACACACGATCTACTAGAACAGGGAGAACATGCATTGTATTACACGGGCACCATAGAACTTGCAAAATTCATAGATGTTCACTCAACAAAGTGAACACATAAAGAGCAGACCTGAAGAGAATACATCAGGAGCAGACCTAGAGAATCCATCAATCTGATGGATAGCCGTCGTAGTAATCGTAGTGGGTGGTACAATCCTCGCCATATGGCGGCACCATCTGCAGCTCAGAATGCTCGACGATTCTGCAATACTCCGCCAGCAATCGATCGAATTCGAAAGGACGGTCATTCCATAATCCTCCTACTCCATACCCATATACAACGCTTGGCTCCTCTTCCCACGCAAGAGCCTCAAAGTTGTAAGATCTAATCTCGGATAGATCCGCATAGTATATGCTGTCGGCCTGCACCGTGGGTACCCTGGTGCTATCGACGCAGACGCACCGATTCTCAACAACAAAGAGAGCATGACTTCCGATGCCTCTGACCAGCTGAAGGACACGGTTCTGGGTATCAACCCGGTAAACAACCGGCCTGCCGCCATAGACCGGTCCACTCACAACGAACAGCAACTCCCCGTCGGACTCGACGAGGTAAAAACGATTCTCTAGGAATTGGTAGCCCAGACAGGGCCTGCAACGGTGGGATGCATCTCCAGGGTTCATGCGGAGCGCTACGGCTGCACATCTCCATGAGCAGCATCACACATAGTCGAGAGGACAGACCCGTATTTGTCTATGACAAAAACATCACCGGCGTAATAGATCATGCTCCGGAGTTCCGCGAAGTCATACAGCGAGTACCACCCTCCACCAAAGACCGAGAGACTCCCTTCCTCCGTACTCTCATCCACCCACCGAATGGTGGTGTTCTGATTGTTTGATGTAAACACCATCAACGACGGGAACATCGTCACAGCGACAGAAGCCACCCTCTCACGTCGGTATCTCTGCCCTCAGGTGCTTGATAGCACCCGAGAAGGGGTTGTACAACCGGGTCTTGTACGGCTGCACCCTCTGTCCAAGCACAAGGACACCGCCAGTTGTGCTACCGGCATAAAAGTACCTTCCAGAGATAGAGGGAGGAGAAATAGAGATTCAGTCAAAGTAAACAGACTGAAATTCAATCAAGGTAAACCATGGAGCAAAACCCTGGGCAACAAGTGGACGAAGAAACAAAACTTGAAAAATAGATAGTATAGGATGTGAATGCAAAAAATGGGTCGCATATATACAGATGAATATAAAGAAAGCACCTGCGAATAACCTGGCTAATCTTCTTCTCAAGATGGTGGCCAGTTCTCACATTCAGCAACGTGATGGCGTTGTCTTCTACCCGATACTCCTCCGACAACTGGTTCTCTAGAACAATCCAGTTGGCTGGTATAAAGCGCTCCTCCGTAAAGCCGCTCCAGGCACTGCAGACTGCCCGAAAGGTGGTGTAGTAGTCAAAGTCGTCCGTCGAAAGGAAGATGTGACCTATCTTCTGGACGAGTCCCTCAGGGAGACCAGCCCATGGCGAGTCCTCCTGCTTCTTACTGGCCATGGATGATGGTGTTCGTGTGGTCTCGGTCCCACCAACTGGCACATGAAGCGGTTCCAGAAACACACATTTAAACAAAGGCCTGGGAAAGCCAAGCGAATCGTGTGGAAACGAGACGAGGGCATGCACACAGCAATCGCAAACGCGTTTCATCAAACTGGCACAGGCACGCACATGCGCACGCGCACTAATTATGGTACAACGGTCGTGCGCACACCAGCTTTACGACTCCTGGGAGCACGCGAGTGTGTAGGTGTAGGATGATACTAGTAGTAGTATCATAACCTCATTGTATTTAATTATCTCAAAATCTAAGAAGAAAACCTGCGCTCCCTGGTCCTCAGGGCACACGTAAACGCAGGGCATTTTCCATTTTTGCATGGCATTTTCCATTTTTTAATTTCGCTTTTTGGCTGTGCCCTTGGATGCTCACCATGTGGCCGGATGGGATGTATGCTCCGTGGAGCTAAAAACCTCATGTTCTCTCAATAACACGGTTGTTAATTATTGAGGTATATATGTTTTTAGTCCCACAACTTCGGGAGCATTTTAGTCCCATATCTTGCAAAGTGAGCAACACTAGCCCCACAACTTGTAACCAGGAACATTTTAGTCCAATTCAATCAAATTTCTATGATTTTGTCCGAATTCGTTGTAACTAATTCTAGAAGTGACATGTGGCATCATAAATTTTGTAAAATAGCATTGTGTATTTTCTGCGTGCCAGTTGTGACCTTGGTACGACTTCACAGGAGGATCTTAATAAGAAAACAAATAAGAAAAACGACCAATGCATTATAGGGTATAGAACTGATTACCTGCGCTACTGAAGAAATCAACCTTGCCACTACAACATGCACACAGAAGTGATTAATTGAAGAGCGCTCTGGCTGATGTGTTCTATATTTTGGATATTCAAAAATATGTGTTCTGGGGTACAATAACAACTCAACTTTATTCCTTTTTATTTTTAGGAATAAGAAAAAATTCAAATTTATTTTAGACACTGCAGCTAGCTACTAGGTTAACGACAAAGCTATACAATTGATATTATGGACCGTGCCAACATAGACGTGAGCATTTTTTGCATTCGTACGTGCTTTTTTATTGTATAAATAATTACTTCCCCCAAGTACTCCTCGTCTGGCATAATTACGTCCTTTCAAGTAGTCCTCGTCTCACATGAGTAGTCGTGGGCATCTACCGGTGTAGTGGCTTATGGGTGTGTGTGTGTCGTTGTACAAAAGTGTTAAGTTCAAATCCATTCTCCTATTAGAGATTTAACTATTTTATTTGTACGTCTACTAACAGGTGGCCCACTTATCAGTCTGCATAGGGACACAAATGACATAAAAAAATATAGAGTGGTCATTTTAAAAAATCAACGTCATTTGTGGACAAATTAAGTCAAATTCACTGAAATTCCATTAAATTGGACTAAAATGCTCTCGAGATATAAGTTGAGGGACTACTATTGCTCATTTTTCAATATGTCGGACTAAAACGCTCTTGCGGTGCAATATGTGGGACTAAAGGTGTATATACCTCTTAATTATTTTAAGCCTCAATTGCTAGGTAGGAGGACCAATTAATGCTGCTAGTTTTGCTCAATTACTCCTCTAGTTGACCATAAAATATGAACCACCACGCCGTGTAATACTCCTGGCGATCATGTTGTTAAAACGGGAGTGCATCCATTGGCTTGCATGTTTTCAATTAGATGTGGTGGCCACGAGCATTGCCTGGATTTTAGGATTACTACTGCATGCAATAACTAGCTATAAAGCGAGTAGGTGAAGTTAATTCTCCGAACTACTACTACTCCGGCCTAGTAATACCGAACACAGGGAGTACCTCAAGTGTGGTTATATGGATGATCAGTTGATGTGACTATCGGCCATGAATTCCTGACCATATAGCCGTACATTCTACCACCTTTTTTACTACTACTACTAGTAGTACATGGACGCTAGCAAAATTAAAAATCTCAATCGAGTGGCAAAATCACACACACCAACTTCGAAGCATTTCCTGCCTAACCGTTTCAAAAACTTTGAGCCAAAATCTCCCCTAGGGAGTACCATTTTTATATTATTATAATTATCAGATGGACGCTTGTCAAATTCAAAATCTCAATCGAGCGGCAAACCGCACACCTACTTTGAAGCATTTCCCACCTCTCTATTTCAAAAACTTTGAGGTAAAATCTCCCACCGGGGTTGTACCATTTTTGTATTATTATTATCAGATGGGCGCTTTTCAAATTCAAAATCTCAATCGAGCAGCTAAACCATACACTGACTTTGAAGCATTTCCCGCCCCTTAGTTTCAAAAACTTTGAGGCAAAATATCCCACCGGGGTAGTACCATTTTTATATTATTATTAGATGGACGGTCGCCAAATTCAATATCTCAATCAAGCGGAAAAATCACACACCAATCTTGAAGCATTTCCCGTCCCTCAGTTTCAAAAACTTTTGACTTCAAAATTCCGACTCTACCCATTGTTCTGACGCCCTATGGGCAAGCTAAAGTCTGTAGCTTGGGGGCACGATCGTAATTTATATTTTTGTTCACCTCCTTAGTCCGGATTCGCCCAAATTTTCCCGTTGGTCCTTCCAAAAATCCCAGCACCCTCTCTCCCATGCCCTCACCTCCTTCCAAAAATTCCACGGCGGCTGGACCCGCTTGAGAGGCAGTCTCGTGCATCGCCACGGAGCCGCTTCACCGATGCTCACCCACCGGATCTGGTTCACCGGGTCTCTCTGCCATTGCACTAGAGCTACGGTGTCGTTCACCACGCGATGGCGTCATCGACCGCCCAAGCTCTGCTTCCTGGCCGCCGAAAGCTACCCAACCGTACCAGATCCGCTTCACTGGTGTACACCGGATGTGATCTAGTTCCGGGAGTTCCATGTCCACTGCTCTAGACCAGCTTCTCTACCATCGCCGTTCACTGCACTGGATCTTCCTCAGCGATGCTCTCGTCCACCGCGCTCAAGCCGGCATCGACCGTCCAAGATCTGCTTCCCCGACGTCAACAACCACCGCAACATTAGCACCCTCGGTGACCTGGACGTCACCCGCACGGTACCGATAATGCTTAGACGCCTCTCTGACCATGGTTAACCAAATCTACAACCCGTTTTTGTTTTGCCAGCAGTATAGCAGGTTCAAGCCTGTCATATTGAACTGCATTTTTGTCAACGTGCTCGTACATACAAGTTAGTGGGCATGCCTATTCTTCGTGCTAGTACATACAAGGTCATTAGATATGTTGGTTTGCATGCGCTGCTCTACAAATTTCAAGTCATGGACATGTCTGTTATTTTGTCATACATGTTCTTAGCTACTCCATATAACAGTAATTTCCTGCTACCGTGTAATTCTTGCAAAATCTGAAGTCAGCGAAAAATGTTAGTGTAGATTCCCTGCTCTACAGTTGCTGAATCTATCTGTTTCATCCTGAGATCAGTTCCTGCTATTATTTCCTCCTTGGCATCGTTCTGCTATCCTGTAGTAGCTCTTTAAACTCTTCGTACTAATTCGATTATAATTTTTTTGTTGATATTTGCTTCTTCAAAAGCTACATCACTAACTATTTCCTTGTTCTTGCATATAGCTCAAAATGGAACAATGAACATGTTGGTTTGCATAGCCTATTCTACAGGTTCACAAGAGATGCCATTAATTCCTTATGTAGTGCTTGTTTGTCCTGACAATGGCATAACTATCCTCTACTATGTAGTTCACTCGTGGTTTGTATTCCTGCTCTAGACGTTCTCTTATGATGCCATTATAATTTCTATCTGGTTGATTCTTAGCTATGACAGCAACTACATGCCATTGTGTAGCTCACCGCAAATTCTGAGTCACCCAACAACTATGCATTCCAGGAGATGCCACTGCTTCCATGTATATTTGCTGAAATGACCTCGCTTGTTTATATTTGATGAAATTCTAAGAAACACTTTGTTTGATTACTCATTTCATTCTAGGCACACTTGTCTAATGCTTGTTTGTCCTGCTCTACAGGTTCACGAGCAACACCATTATATCTTGCATTTGGTTCTGGGTCTGGTTCGTCCTAAGCCACGACATAACTATCCTCTACAATATATAGTTCATTCTTGGTTTGCATTCATGCTCTACAAGTTCTCATATGATGTGGTTATAATTTTTATCTGGTTCATTCTTCACTATGACAGTAATTGCATGCCATTTTGTGTCTTAGAATTCCGAGTCACCCAACGTCTCTTGCATTTTAGGGTATAGAACTGCTTCCATATATTTTTGTTGAAATGACCTAGCTAGTTTATTTTTGCTGAAATTCTAAGCCACACACACATTTTTTGATTGCTCGTTTCATGATAGGCACACTTGTTTAATGCATGCTTGCTTGTCCTGTTTGTTTGACGTGTTGGTCAATAATTGAACCATTGACCAGTTGTAAACTCCAGATCATAGCTCCTGTCATATCAGTTAAATGAGTAGTTTGTCTTGTTTGATGTATTAACTTGTTATTACTTAGTTTCAGGGTGCAATTATTGCTATTGCCACCAAAGGGGGGCTACAAGATCATGTCTCCTCCAATGTAGTTGTCACACTCAAAGGAAGATGCAGGTGATCAATTGAGGACTCTGCTATCAAGTTGATTGTCAACTGAAATGCTGATTTTTCTTTCCCTTGATTTGATAATATGTAATAATTTTAAGAAGTTTGCAGCTGATGTAATATCTAGATAGCTCGCATAGGCCATGTATGCATTTAGTTGACGCCGTCCACATGTGCGGTAGTCGTTACGGTAATTACGCCATACAGGTCGATTAGGCAACTGTACCGTGCTTTGTTATTGGCTCGTCGTGTATTCGGCCGACGATGAACAGTAAAAAATGCTGGCTTATATAAATGTTTTATGATATTATTATGGGCTTTAGGAAAGGCCGAAAGTGTAAAAGGCCGTAAATATAATGGGCCGACCTACAAGTTGTAACTGGACGTAACAATAACAGGTCGTAAGAGTAACATGTCATAACTGTAACAGGCCATAACAGTAACATGCCTTAACAGTAGCAGGCCATAACAGAAACAGCCCATCGCTGTAACAGGCAAGAAACCGTGAAATCCTAGAACAGTAACAGCCCAAAACAGTAGCCGACTGGAACAGTAATGGGCCGCAATAGTAATGGGCCGCAACAGTAATGGGCCGCAATAGTGAAAGGCCAGAATAGTGACACGCCAGAATAGTAACGACCCTAGAAATTTCCAGGCTAGGGCAGTAACAAGCCGACACATTTACCAGACTAGAACAGTAAAGGGCCGCTTGTGGGCCTGAACAGGTAAAGCCCGAAACAGTGAAAGGCCAGGACAGTAACATGCCTGAACAGTAACGGGCCATCTCAGACAAGGGCCGTCAGTAGGCCGCCTACGATGGGCTGCGATAAACAGTGATGGGCCACCCGCAGACCTTCAATGTATAGGAGTGACTTGGCGCAGGCTGCTAATGGGCCGCAGAGTGTTGGACCATCATGGGCCTTCTTTAGGCCGAAACAGTATTGGGCCTGAAAGTTCGCGGGTCGCTGATGGCTGCAACTTTAGGCCCATTTCAAACAGTACAGGACAAAACAGTAACGGGCCATCTTCTTATTGGGCTCCCTTAATGGGTCGGCCCAGTTAGAATTTAGAGGCCTTGGCTGGGCCTTGCTTCTGCCACGGTTTCTATGGTCGTTAACGGCGGTAACTGACCGCTAACGGTGGCTGCCACGTGGCAGTTTGCATGACGTCAGCAGTTAACACGGCTGGCAACCAGATCTACGACGGAACAAGTTTTCGTGGCTGAAGGTTGCGATCCACCACGGTCAGGAAAAAATCATGGTAGATTCTTTTGTGACGAGGCTTTTACCACGATGGAAATCCGTCGTAGAAGAATTTTTAGCCACGAAAAATGGGCCTTCAACCACGAAAATCGTCTGTTGTAAAGGCCAACTTTTCTTGTAGTGGATGTTCTATAGTCGAGATGTTCCCCTTCTTAGCGGTGCTCCTCCTGTTACACTCCCTGATTATCGGGTAGAGCTCAACTAGGCCCGCCGTAGGCTGGATTCGTAGGCAAGCCTTTTCTTTTGTTTAGTTGCCTCTACATCCTTAGCAGGTATCTTTGTTTATGATGCAACAAATATTGGTACGCCAATAGATCTTCACATGTGGCGTCAGCTGTCGTGGGGACTGCACCCAAAATTGCCGCTCTTACTTTTTGCCATGCTTCGGCTGGTAGCCGGAGAGTTTGTCTCTCTCCTTCGCGTGGTTCTCCTCCTCCTGGGGTTACGCGGTTGTTTGCTGGGTCTTTCCCGTTTCTGCAATTTCCTTTGTTTCCGTGGTTTCCTTCATTGTTGCTTGATAGGATATCGTCAGGGTTAAAAATAGGATTACCGTTGGAGTCTTGCTGAGTCGATGCGTCTCCGATGATCACGCATACTTGGTGTTGGGTAATATATGAACTGGTGATGTCGTCATCTGAATTGAGGGAGACACTGTCAGGTGGATCAGTGAAGTCCGTTAGTTTCTATTCTGGGTAGATTTCTGCCATCCTTATCCCAATGTCGTTGCTTTTGCTACTTTCCTCGGGTTCAGAGTTTGATGGGCTTGCTCCACGTGGTGGAGTTGGTGGAGAATATGATCCGAAGGAGAGATTGTCATAAAGACCATCAAGGTCCCCGAGATCCATCTCATCTTGCTTGTTTTCTACGGGTGATTCGGTGTCTACCGTGACCTCCATGGAGGATTCGACATATGATGCTGGTATCGTTGTAAACAACGTCTTTTCCATCGACGGTTCTGATGTAATCAAGGCCGAACACTACTAGAGAAAGGCTTATGGATAGATTTATTATCAGTGGAGCATTTTTTTGAATATGCTCCACTAATAATTATCAGTGGCGTATATAAAAATATGCTCACTGATATTTTGTCTAACCAATGGCGCACATCGCAAATAATGCGCCACTGATAATGTGGGCCCGGCACCCTGGAGGGCTGTGGACCAAATATCAATGGCGCATATGTCCATATGCCCCATTGATATATGCTTATCAATGGCGCATATGCAATATGCGCTATTGATATTCTCCTCATCAATGATGCATCCTTTCCTACATGCGCCATTGATAACTATGTGGGCCCCACCTGGACCCCACCAATCTAAAAGGTGGCAGGAATATCAATGGCGCATTCAGTATATGCGCCACTAATAAATTTCCTCCAATGGCGCATATAATATGAAATGCACCACTGATAAGTCTTGGGGCCCAGCACCTGAAAAGGTGGAAGACTTATCAGTGAAGCATTTAGTGTAATATGCGCCACTAATAACTTCGTCCGGATCTACAAGTTGGCATCCACCCCCACCCACCACCATTCCATTCTTCTCCACCCACCACCCCAAACTAGATCTAGCTCGTCCTCCTCCTCCCCACCACCTCAATTTCTCCATTCTTTTCTCCATTCTTGGTTGTCGAACCTACCTTGCTTCATAGTTTTGTGAGGGGAAGCCTCTCCAATTGTTGTAGATCTACTAAACCAACTAGTTTTCCTCCTCCAACATCCATCTTGTTCTCCAACAACAACCACACTATCTCGTCGCGGACTTGGCTCGGTAACGATTCTACTAGGTGAGTTGTTGGAGGACATGCATGTGGATGTTTTGTGTGGATGGTGGACATCGGTGCGGTGTGTATGTGTGTGCATGCTTATGTTTGTGAAGCCTTCTTATTGCGAGAGGGATGATGTGTTTGCATGGATGTGGTGCATGAATGTTTGCAGGTGACAAAGAAGAAAGCATGTTACTTGCTCTGGTGGTGCATGGATGTTTGCTGAAATGTCGATTAATTTCTGTTTCAGCAAATTTTTGCACTATCCATATGTCCCATTTTTAGGAGAGGTCATGCCGAATTTTTTCGGCGGCCATGCATGCATGGGTGTGTGTGCATGATGGTGTTGTGGTTCTAAGATACTCTCTCTTTTTGCTCTATACCACGCATGAAACCATGGTTAGACACATGAGCGAAGGTCGAGCAGCTAGATACAAGAAACGCGCGGTGGCCGACATGATTCTGAACAAGAGGACCTACATAAGATGTCCATGTCGAACATGCAATCTCGGGAGCTTGGTTGAACCTGATTGCAGAGACCTGGAGAATCACCTGCTCACGCGTGGTTTCATGCGTAGCTATGATTCTGAAGATGACGAGGACATCAACGATCCTGAAGACGAGAGCGGGCATGATGATCATCACGAAGGAGATGCCGGCGACGGACATGATCATGATCATGAAGGATATGTCGGCAACAACGGACATGATGATCAACACGAAGGAGATGATGGCAGTGACGGACATGATGATCATCACGAAGGAGGTGCCGGTGGAGAAGACGGAGACACACAAACGATGCGGCTAACCTCAGCCTTGCAGGACCCTCATGTTCAGGAACTGCTTCTCAGGGAGACGAGCAACACCAAAGCTGTTGCCAAGGAGAAATCCAAGCTAGCGTAGGTGGAGATAGACGGGCAAACTCCATTGTATCCTAGGTGCCGGCCCTAGGATACCCGCTTGAACGTAACGCTCAAGGCTCTGGAGATGAAGGCAGAAAGCAAATGGACCGACATAAGCTTCAACAAAAACATGAGATTCTGGCAAGAACGTCTTCCCAAGGGGAACATGTGTCCAACTAGTATCGAGGAGGCCAAGCAAATCGTATGTCCTCTTGACCTACCGTATGTTAAGTACCATGCCTGCATTAATGACTGTGCACTTTATCGGGACGAGAACAAGGATAGAACCACATGTCCGGTGTGTGGCCAAGGACAATACAAGAGAGGGAACAAGAAAGTTCCTCGGAAAGTGGTTTGGTAGTTTCCTATCACTCCCCGTCTGCAGCGGTATTTCGTGGACCCTAAGGAAGCATAGCTCATGCAATGGCACGCGGAAAGGAAGAAGTCGTCCGAAGATGATTCGCATAAGGGCAAGATCCTCACACACCCTTCGGATGCTAGCCAGTGGAACGCACTAGACATTGACTTTCCAGACTGCAGGGGCGATCCAAGGAACGTCAGGCTTGGTATGAGCACCGATGGACTCAATCCGTTTGGCAACCAGAGTAGCACACATAGCACCTGGCCCGTGTTTGTATGGTCGTACAACCTTGATGACCCACAAGTATAGGGGGTGTATCGCAGTATTTTCGATAAGTAAGAGTGTCGAACCCAATGAGGAGCAGAAGGTGCTGGCTAGTGGTATGGATCAGGAATTCTCTGCAAATACTTAGCAAACGGATTTTTAGGGTTTTTTGATATAGCAAGCAAACAAAGTACGAGTAAATAAAAGACAGTAGGAATAAATGCAGCAAGTGGCCCAATCCTTTATGCAGCAAAGGACAAGCCGGTTGTATTACTTAAGATGACCAAACGTTCTCGAGGACACATGGGAAGACTGTCAAGTGATTTCGCTTCATATAGTTGATTAATCTTCTTTAGCTTGCTAAGTGTTGTGTGGGTGAACCTATGCTAATGTACCGCCCCATCCAAGACTAATACATACTTGTGATTATACCCCTTGCAAACATCCGTATGTACAAGAAAGTAATTAAGGTAGAAACCTAGCCACAGCTTTAAACTCTAAGACCCTTACATCCCTTGTGCGATGGTTTCCTAACGGGGGTTCAGGTTTCTGTCACTCCGGCAACCCCTACGATTAGTAGCCAAATACACAATGCATTCCCCTAGGCCCATATAGGTGAAGTGTCATGTAGTCGACGTTCACATGACACAACTAGAAGAAGTACACCACAACTTAAATAACAATCTATTGAATCTTTCTCAACACAGCTCCACTACTAACAACAAGACTTCTCCCATGTCCTCAAGAACAAAATGAACTACTCACAAGACATCATATGGATCATGATCAGAGATGGAATAATGATGTATAACAATCTGGACATAAACAATAATTCAATGGTTCACTCAATAGCATCAACTACAAAGAGTAATCAACACCAGGAAAGTTTCCCCTATGAACTAATGCAAGATTCAACGCAATTGTTACAGCAATATGGAGATGGTGATGAGGGTTCTGATGATGATGATGGTGGTGATGATGATGATGATCCCGATGAAGTACAGCTTGATGGTGGTGTTGATGGCGACGATCTCCCCTCTCCGGGAAGGAATTCCCCCGACAGAAATCTGTCTGCCGGAGAGATCTTTCTCTCTCGGTGTTTTCCGCCCCGTCGAGGCGGCGAAATCTTTCTGTGGTCGCTCCCCGAGTCTTAGGGTTTCGGGAGGTTGATATACGCTAGAGGGGAGAGGCTGGAGTGGGCCAGGGTGGCCACACCACCTCCTGGCGCGGCCTAGGGTTGCCCGCGCCATGGGATGGTGTGGGCCCCCTGTGGCCCATCTCCACTCCGTCTTCTGGCATCCTTAGTCTTTTGGAAAAATAGGATTTTCCGTATATTTTCCCAGATTTTCTGATCTTCGTGAATTTTGCCTCCAAATAGCACCTTTTCCATTAGAATCCTGACTGCAGCGGTCCATGCTCCAAAAGTCATCAACCATGCAAAAATAGATGAAATAACACAAGTATCACCTCTCAATATGAAATATATCAATGAATAATAGTGAATTAAGACATAGAATAGTGATGCAAAATGGACGTATCAAACCTCCCTCCCTGGTTGTGCACCAAGCAAAGATACGTACACATGTGTATTCTGATTCAGGGGCCAAAACAACCAGGTATCGACATGCATCTGTATCTCGGGCTGGTAAAAGAAGAGTTAGCCACGCTGTGGGAGACGCCAGCCCATACATGGGACGCATACATAGGAGATAATTTCCCTATGAGATTCGCGCTGCTCATGACGGTGTAGGACTATCCAGGTTACGCATACGTGTCTGCCCAGGTGAACCACGGACATAAAGCATGTGTCAAGTGCATGGATAAGACTCCGCATCTCCAGCTACCAAGGGATCCCGGGTCATCGAAGACCGTGTTCCAACAGACTCGAATGTGGCTTCCAAAGGATCACGCGTGGAGAAAGCGTAGAGATCTGTTCGATGGCAAAGTAGAGCTCGAAAAAGCCCCACGTCCGAGGAGCGGAGAAGTGATCCAAGATATGTTGGACAACTGGGAAGAGTGCCCTTTGCCGGGAAAGAAGCGTCCGAGGACGAAACCGCTGCATGGTGTGTGGAAAGCTAGGCCTGTTTTCTAGGACCTGCCATACTAGAAATACCTCCACATGCTCCATATCATTGATGTCATGCACATCACGAAGAACGTGTGCGAGAGTCTGCTTGCCACTATCATCAACATGCCGGATAGGACCAAAGACGGGCCGAAAGCAAGGAATGACCTGATGGAACTTGGCATCAAGGAAGAACTTCATGAGACGCCGCTGCCCGATGATGATGATGATGATGATGATGAGACGACGCCTGAAGATACTCAAGGTCGCTGTAAAAGGGTTAAGAGGGGAATTGCAGTGTTTCCGGGTGCCTGCTTCACTCTAAGTGAGCAGGAGCTTGAGCAGTTTTTCAACTGCCTCCTAGGAGTCAAAGTTTCTTACGGTTACTCGAGGAACATAGGAAGATATCTGGACAAAGCGAAGAAGAGGTTCGGCGGGATGAAGTCTCACGACTGTCGTGGTGGTGTCACGGCAGATGCCATGGATAGGCTAAAGGTGGGGACTAATATGCGCTAGGGGAATCCAGGGAGGGATAGTAGAGTGATTCTCTACATAGAAGCCTTGTATTGATGTTCAATCTCCAAGATTACAAGTGCTCCTCGAGCTGTATTGACAAGAGGAGGAAGAAGAAACTCTCTTACTCTTGCCTACCAACTAGCCCAAGAACCCTAGATCCACTAGTGCTCAACTAACTAGAATTCTCCTTGCTCTGTATCAGAAAAACCCCGACCTCCTTACCAGAACCCTAACCCCCCCTTATATAGAGGTGGTTCGGTCCTGGCCTAGGGCATACGTGGAGGAATATTCCTAAGAATATGCCCCTCCCAAAGTAGTAACCCGACAGGGGTGCTTTTCCCCCGCGTCACACTTGCTTTAGCGACGTAGCCTCTGCGGCGCCCGCGTCAGCCGACGTGAGCGTCGTCACCCTTGTCGGCCACGATCTGGTGGTTCTGCCCTTGCTTTATTCGCTCATCCAGTATGCACCGGACCTTCTTTTTTGACCAGGGAGATTCTTTCCTTCTCCTAGAAGCCAAGCGAGGATCCGGACCACAGTCGATCCGGCCATACCTGTTCCTGCATATAAGCTAGACAAACATTTCCGACTTACTCCTTAAGTCGGACGAGACAATGTTAGGCGACCCCCTGGTCCGGGTTACTCCGTGATCCGGCCTGCCTTGAGGTGACTCGGCCAGCATCCGCTTAGACCTTGCCGACCCTCGGCTAACTCGGCCCTTATACCCCGGAGTGACCCTACCCGAGGTTATCCCCCAACATTAGTCCCCGAAGCTGGTGCGGCCTTAGCGGCATTGGTCGTTAAGGCCACATCAGGTTCATTCGTATTCGAGCCTCGGACGTCTAGTTCCGGGTTAACTTCTTGTCTCGGATTGTATGAATTTACGTTCCCTTCGCACGTTCCAAGTTTCCACTTGGCGGCCAGGTTACCATTGTAGCTCGGATCCTATGGTTTTACTTTCCCTCTGCACATTTCAAGTTTTCACTTGTCGGCCGGGTTACCATGGAGGCTCGGATCCGGGCCTTGCTTCCTTCTCTCATACGCCAACCCACATAAGGGTTAATCATTGCGTTGCCTCATTTTAAGGGCCTGCACTGTAACTGTCGCAGTAACTGTCAGTGATTACTGTGCGTTGGTTACGTCACGCCTGTCTCCTCGTTTACCGCAACTGCACGTCGTGTCATGGGATCATATTTACTCTGTGGCCTCCCCTGTGGCTTCTCTCTGATTGGCTAATGCCGGTGTTACACGGCCACAGCGCGTGGCTCTCCAGCGCAGCGCGATCCCACTTGTTGATTACTGGGGGCAGTTAAATACGGGAGGGGCGCGCCCCTTAGCACTTTTCCATCTCCGCGCCCCTTCGCCCGTTCCTCTTCTTCTTCCTCGCGACCGCGCCGCCGCCAGTGCCTGTTGCAGCAGCGCCGCCGCTGCACCTTCTCCGTGCCTCCGCACCGCAGCCACCGCTGCATCACCGCTTAGCCACGGGTCCTCGTCAATCTAGACCGCAGAGCCCCACCGCTGCTAGCTCCAGCGAGGACAGCGGATTCGAGATGGCGGAGGAAGAGCTCATCATCGTCGAGCAGGAGACGGAGGAGGACGCCGGCGCGGCGGACCGCGGCGCGTGGGCCGGTTCGTGGGTCTGCCAGGACGACATCGACTGGCTCTACCAGACCCGGCGTATTCTCGCCGGCGTTGCCGCTCGTCTCCCCTCCTCGGAATTGGCCCCCTCACCCAATCCGGGTGAGTTCGTCGTTTTCCTATCCCATTTCCAACGGGGATTTGGTCTTCCGGTGAGTGACTTCTTCCGGGACTGGGTCCGGACCTATCACCTGCAACCACATCATCTCCCGGCGAATGCCATCACCTCTCTGTCCGCTTTCGTCTCTTCGATCGAGGGCTACACCGGACTATGGCCCACGAAGGAGCTGTGGATCCGGTTCTTCTGCCTCCGTCGCAACGTCGTCCCCAACATCCACGTCGAGTCAGAGGACAAGCAGCTCACTCAGTTCAGAGCTGCCTCGATCTCGCCCCGGAGGTTTTCAATCTTTTCCCAGGTCACCGGGCTTGACTCCTGCAAAGGATGGACCCGGACCTTCTTCTATGTCCAGAACGAAGGCACCGAAGACTTGATCCGGTTGCTGCCCTATGCTCCGGGTCCCCCGGACACGAATTTCTGGGAGGAGGTCGCCAAAAAACCTACAGCTCTGGCCAACCAAGTCAACAAAAGGTTTGCGGAGCTGAAGAAGCTCGGATTGCGCAACGAGGATGCCATGATCACATTCGTGCGCAACTGAATCTCTCCCCTCCAGCGGTGCACTCACAAGTTGTGCCATATGAGCTTCAGCCGTGACCCCAACCGAACCTCCTCGTTCGAGTTCAGCAATCCGGAGATCTTCTGTCGGGTCAAGGCTCTTTTCACCACCCATAAGGATTTTTCCGCCGAATGGACGTGGGGAATCGAGCATTACTGCCATGACAGGCTCCCTCCCGCGGTAAGCTTCACGGAGTAAACTTATTTCAGATCAATTACATGTCGGTTCTTATCGTATTTTTGACTCTGCTCCTTGTGCTTTTTTCTGAGCTGTTTTTCCAGCAAACCCTCGAGGATGGTACTGATCCGACCCTTAAGTGGGCCCCGGACCAAGAAATCCCGGATGAGGAGGAGCCGGACCAGGAGATGTTCCTCTCCACAACCGATGCCACCAAACGACCCAGCGGTAAATTCTCTTCTCTTAGAGATTGGCCCGACGATGAGGATGACTCGGATATCGACGTGATTGAACCCGTTGAGGCTGTCCCTCTTTATTTTGCCTTCCCAAAATCAGCTAACCCCGGTGGGCACATCCACGAGGATTCTCCACTTGCCACGGGCGAGCCTGTTCCAGTGGCGTCGAAGAAGAAGCGCGGATCCGCGTCAAGTTCTTCTTCCGAACCTTCTCAGCCTACCAAAAGGCAAAAGAAGGCCGGAGACAAGACTGCCTCCAAATGGGCAGGCAAAGCCCCGGCACGGAGGGCCCAGAAACCTAAGGAGGCCGAGACCTCAGATGTGTAAGTCATTTTTCACCGCGCAACACACTTCTCCCTGCATCGGGGTAATTTCACTCCTAACATTATTTTCTTTTGCAGGGCTCCTGTGGAGGTCCCTCAGAGCGGATCGAGCATCTCCTCTCCCCTTCGGTCCGGTCCTTCCCCTCCTCGTGACGACGAGTCACACCTGCTGAGCCCTATTCTGGAGGGCTCTGCGGCCGCTCCGGGTTCCGCAATACCTCCTTTAGAGGAACGCGACCTCGGATCAGGAGGTGTCAGATCGGCCGAGGCAACGGCGTTCGTCACTTTGGCATTGCCGCAACCAGCAACCACTAAGTCTACCACAAATCCAGCACCAGCAGCAGCTCCAGCACCAGCCACCGAACCAGCGCCTGTCCCGGCTCCGAAGAAAACAACAGCAGCTCCAGCACCAGCCACCAAAGTTCCCGTGCCAAGTTCGTCTGCCTTGTCCGAGTCATCCCAAGCTCGGCGAGGAACCACTCCAGCGGCTTCCAAGGGCAAATCCACTATGGTCACATCCTCCCAGCAAGCCAAAGGCAAGTCTACCTCCGTCGAGGCCGGGCAGCGAACCTTGTCGTCAATGCTTCCAAAGAAGTCACCAGCAGCGACGGATCCTCCTGTCGAGCCAACCGATTCACAGCACATGGTTCTTCACACTAGCCCAGCTCTTGCCCTGATTGAAAGGAAAGAAGCTCACGCAAAGGGCTTGGTGGCACCTCACATTCCCACTGGCGAACGGTACCCTCCGAGCCTTATCGAGTTTGTCATGAACTGGAATAAGGCGGAGTTCGTCTACAACGACGATCTCCTGGAAAAGTTCGGCCCCGCTGAATTTTCCGCTCAGATGAATACCGCCGCCGAGGCCATTAATCTCGCTAGGCGAATGATGGAGGTACGTCGTTTCTTCTTTACGTGCTGTAGATAATAACCATTAGTCCCCGAGTCTCCGGCGGAGTAACTTGTTACTCGGCCGGATGCTCATTAGAAGATCAACGTAGCTGCATGTAAACTTCAAATATGCACACACCTAGAGCCGGGTTAAGTTCCGCTTGGCCCGGATCTCGTATACTTCGAATATGCACACACCTAGAGCCGGGTTAAGTTCCGCTTGGCCTGGATCTTGTACACTTCAAATATGCACACACCTAGAGCCGGGTTAAGTTCCGCTTGGCTCGGACCTTGTATAGTTCAAATATGCAATGAACTAATTTTACACGCCTGTACCTTTGTCAGGTAACTACCAATCGCCGGAGCGCCGAGTTTCAGCGCCTGCTTGATACCCACAAGATCTTGCACGCAAAACATGTTGCACTTGGCGCAGAGCATGAAAAGAGGGGTAATTTCCTCTCTTAACACCTCTCTGTTTCATTTGTTTCTGCCGGACTAACCTCCTTATTCGGTTTTTTGCAGCTGGGGTGGAGGCTGAAAACAAAATTATGCGGAAGAACTTGGAGGAAATCCGAGGTATGTCCTCTTTTGGCCAACGTTGTTGTGTTTTCGATTCCTTCTTCTCCTTGGCTCGGCAAACATTCACTCCTCGGCTTTGCCGGGTCAACACACTATTTCAGCATCGCTTGAGGATAGTGTGCCCGTGCCTGATATGATGCTGCATTTTCTCGAACAAGCAGGACAGCATCAAGCCGAGCTGAAGAAGAAGAACGATGAGCTCGCCCTCCTCTGGACCAAGGATGACGAAATAGCCAAACTCAAGGCCGAGATGGAGAAGATGAAGGCCCAACACAAAACCGAACTCCAAGAAGTTGGCCAGAACTTCACCGAAGAGCGTGAGCACTTTACCCTTCAGATCTCCAAGGACCAGGACCTGCTTAAGGAATCCGAGGTCCAGCTTGGGTCGGTGCTCGCTGAGCTTGAACAACTTCGCCAGAGACGCGACAGTTGTATCAAGGAGTTGACCCGGATCCATCGTCATATCTCACGTAAGTTTCTTCCCCTTGTTCGACATAGTTTTCCGGGTTAGCTCATATGCCTTTGCTTCAGCATCTTCCCTTTCCTTATTTTCAGATAACTTTCCGGGGGGTACTCCCATCGCCAGTGCTGCCGTTGCCAAATTCCGCCGAGAGAGGGGTACTCCCGTCGCTCCTGATGGTGAGAGCATCCCCTTAGACATGGAGGACCTGCTGGTCAGCGTGTCAGCTCGGGTGGAAACCATCAAGAACTATGGGAAAGATCTCCTCGACGTTGCGGTCCGGATCTTCAACACTTTCTGGCCAAGCGAGAGCGCTCCGAAAAGGATCACACTCCTTGCTGAGAAGCTATTGGAAATCGAGACACAGCTTGACCTCTGGAGAGAATCCGTCGGGCGTGCCGCAGCAGATACCCTCCTCCATCATATCCTTACATGGTACGAGAAGATCGACCTGAGCCTCCTCACACGCCGGCGCACCGGATCCAAATGGACCGATGATCCGGAGTGGGTAGCTCGGCGCCAGGCTTGTGCCTACAGCCTTGTCGAATATTCTCCCATCCATGACTAGGTTGAGGGGCCGAGCTTTCTGGAATTCGGCGAGGAGGAGCAGATGGAGAATGTGGAGGATGGGTCGGGCGATGATGGAGAAGATGCTGCTTCAGATATTGAAGACAGTGATGATGACGCCGAACTTCCTCCTCCTGTCTCTCCTTAGTTGAAAAAACTTGAAAATTTATCAGATCCCCGGTATGCCGGGTGCAATTGTATGCTGAATACATGATATTTTGCTACTATGCTTGTATGCCGGATTAACTTGGGCGTAGTCCCCGAGTTTCATTTTCTTGTTTTTCTAATTCTCCGGCTCGATCCGTGTCTACCTTGATTCGGTTTTACGACTTACGAATCCGAGCCTCAAGAATCGTTTTAACAGTACTGAGAAACTTTGAGGCTTGGCTCAAAATAATTCAACATAATAGCTTGAAAGTAAATATGGGTTTAGTCCGAAAAAACAAACGTTAGCTGGAATAGGATCATTTCCTTAGTAGTTTTTCATGTGCTACGCAATTCCAAACTTGTTCCCTTGCTTGCCATGAAGCCAATTCTTGTTGGACAACAGCAAGTCGAAGGGTTGAGTTTTTGGTGCTCACACATTACTAATCCGGGTTAAGTGAAACGAGTCATTCCAGCTAACGCATAAAAAGTAACAACAATCATTTATTAAGGCAGTCCCCGAGTTGCTGCTCGAGGCTCCGCTATTTCATTGATAAGCTCATTGCCGACATACATACCGACATATGATATGACTCGGATACATACACTCTTTAGCTAAGTGTAGAAGGGACGAAGTAGCGCTACATTCCACGGTTGCTTCGATTCCTCTCCGGACCTGTCCGCCTTGTTCTTTTCCTGTGGCTTTGCATCTATAAGATAGTAGGAATCATTGTGCAATGCTTTGCTCACAATAAATGGTCCTTCCCATCGGGGGGATAATTTATGCATGCCAGTGGTACGCTGTACCAACCGGAGCACCAGATCGCCTTCCCCGAAGACTCGGGGGCACACTTTCCGGCTATGATAGCGTCGGAGATTTTGCTGATATATGGTGGATCTGGACAGTGCCAGTTCTCTCGCTTATTCCAGCAGATCAACATCATTTTGCCGGGCTTCTTGCACTTCGGCTTCTGTGTATTGGGTGACCCTAGGCGAATCATGCTCTATGTCGGCTGGTAATACAGCTTCTGCCCTATATACCAGAAAGAACGGCGTGTAGCCTGTTGATCGATTCGGAGTTGTTCTTAAACTCCACAATACCGCTGGTAGTTCTTCTATCCAGCACCCCGCTGATCTTTGTAGCGGCTCAATGAGCCGGGGTTTTATCCCAGATAATACTAATCCGTTGGATCTTTCCACTTGTCCGTTCGATGCGGGGTGGGCTACCAAGGCTACGTCGAGTCGGATTTTCTTGTCTCGGCAAAAGCGCGCAAATGCTCCTTCCATGAAATTTGTTCCATTATCAGTTATAATGCTGTGTGGATAACCGTATCTCAAGATGATGTCTTTGAGAAATGTCACGGCCGTAGCTCCATCACATTTTCTTATAGGCTTCACTTCGATCCATTTTGTAAACTTGTCCACCATGACTAGAATGTGTGTCATGTTTCCTCTTGCTGGTTTGAACGGGCCAACCATATCCAAGCACCACATAGCAAATGGCCATGTAATTGGTATGGTTTTAAGTTCCGACATAGGCATATGTGTCTTGGTGGCGTATCTTTGGCAACCATTGCATTTTCTCACCAGACCTTCTGCTTGCTCCAAGGCACTTGGCTAGTAAAATCCATGCCGGAATGCCTTTGCCACTAAGGCCCGGGATGAGGCGTGATGCCCGCATTCTCCTTGGTGTATATCTCGAAGGATGTTAAGTCCTTCTTCCGGGTCAACACACCGCTAGAGGACATTGGTTACACTCCGTTTGTACAGCTCGGAATTGATGATTGTGTAAGCTTTGGCTCTCCTCTAAGTTTTCCTGGCTAGCACTTCCTCAGTGGGTAACGTTCCATCTTTCAAGAACTGGTATATAGGCAGTGCCCAAGCTGGTATTGCTCGCGCAGGGAACATCTCCTCATCAATTTCCATTCGATCCACCGGCATAACTTTAGCCGGATCACGCTGAACAGTCCCCGGGTCTAGCGAGGTAGTCCCCGGGTTTGCCGAGGCAGTCCCCGGGATCGGCGTGCTACCTCCCATGTCAATGTCCATGGGCTCAACTCCGGATTCCGCGTTTTCCGGGACATAGATTGAATCAGTTCCTGGGGACGGCCTGATAGATGGTTTTCTGAGGTGCTCCAATGCTACGCCCGGTGGAATTGCCTGTCGGGTCAATCCGAGCTTTGACAGCATGTCGGCAGCTTTGTTTTCAACGCGAGGTACATGGTGAAATTCGCATCCCTCAAAGTAACTGAGATCTTCTGCACATGAAATCTATATAGCGCCATGTTTGGATCTAGGGCGTCCCACACTCCGGACACTTGCTGTATTACTAGATCCGAGTCGCCAAAGCATATTATCCGACGTATGCCAATCTCCTTCGCCACTTTGAGACCATGCACAAGAGCCTCGTACTCAGCGACATTGTTTGATGCCGCGAAATGGATCCGCAATACATACTTGAGTTGATCCTTCTTTGGCAAGGTAAGTACAACCCCGGCACCTAACCCGGTTTTGGTTTTCGATCCGTCAAAGTGCATCCTCTAGTAGTTCGGATCTGGTGGCGGCGGTTCGTATTGTACCTCGACCCAATCCACGAAAAAGTCTGCCACAGTCTGGGACTTGATCGCTTCTCTCTTATCATACTGGGGTGCGTAAGGTGCTAGCTCAATTGCCCATTTCGCAATTCTGCCATTCGCATCTTTGTTACCCATTATCTCGGATATGGGGGCTTCGCATATCACTTTGATGGGATGCTCCTCAAAGTAGTGCTTTAACTTCTTTGCCGCTATATAAACTCCGTATGCCACCTTTTGAAAATGCGGGTAGTTCTGTTTTGAGGCAGACAATACCTCGCTCAAGTAATACACTGGCCTCTGCACCGACTTACCCTCTTCATCTCGCTCCACTACAATCACTGCACTTACAACTCGGTTGGTTGCGGCTATGTAGAGCAACATTGGCTCCTTTGATAGTGGAGAAGCTAACACTGGTGCAGTGGCCAACATCTTTTTCAAGTGTGCAAAAGCTTCATCGGCCTGCGGCGTCCAAACGAAATTATCTGACTTTTTCATGAGTTGGTAGAGAGGCAGTGCCTTTTCCCCTAATCAACATACAAACCGACTCAACGACGCCAGGCATCCAGTGAACTTCTGGACGTCATTGAGACACTTCGGCAGCTCCATTCGTCCGATGGCTCGGATCTTAGTTGGATTAATCTCGATACCTCGGCTGGAGACTAGAAATCCGAGTAATTTCCCAGCTGGGACACCGAAGGTACATTTCTCCGGGTTAAGCTTCATCCGGAATCTCCTCAAGTTCGCGAATGTTTGCCTTATGTCGTCAAGGAGCGTTGCGCTTTCCTTGGTCTTAATAACCACATCATCCACGTAGACTTGTACATTTTGACCTATTTGATCGTGCAAACATTTTTGCATACATCTTTGGTACGTTGCTCCTGCATTTCGTAAACCGAACGGCATAGTGCGATAGCAATAAGCCCCGTACGGGGTAATAAAGGCAGTTTTTATTTGATCATCCGGGTTCAGAGGTATCTGGTGGAAACCAGAATAAGCGTCAATGAATGACAATAGTTCACATCCCGCGGTAGAGTCGATGACCTGATCTATCCTCGGCGGTGGGAATGGATCTTTTGGACATGCCTTGTTTAGGTTCGTGTAATCGATACATATACGCCAAACCACTGCCACATTCGGATCATCCTTCTTCTTTTCTACCAGCACCGGATTAGAGAGCCAATCCGGATACAGCACTTCCATGATAAATCCTGCCGCTAGCAACCGAGCTATCTCGTCACCAATGACCTTTCTCCTATCCTCGGCGAAGCGTCGGAGAGGCTGCTTCACCGGCCTTGCTCCGGGTCTTACGTTCAAAGAGTGCTCGGCCAACTCCCTCGGAACACCTTGCAAGTCCTGTGTGGACCAAGCAAAAATATCCCGATTCTCACGGAGGAAGTTGACGAGCTCGCTTTCCTATTTGTCAGTTAACCCGGCACCAATTGTTACGGTACGCTCCGGAAACAGGTTATCCACTGGAATTTTCTTGGTGTCCTTCGCGGCTTGAAATGAAACGCTTCCATGCGGGTTGCTTAACGCCGGCATATACTGCTGCGCGGACTGAGCTAATGCCGCTACCTCTTGGATTTTTCTTTTCTCTTGGGCAATCACGAGTGACTCGTCTAGGTTAGACCCGGCTGAGGCGCACTCAATAGAACGTCGGAAATCCCCAGCGATAGTAATTGCTCCATTTGGCCCGGGCAACTTCATTTTCAGATAACTAACATGGCAACTTGCCATGAATTTGCTCAGTGCTGGTCTCCCGAGTAAAGCATGATACGCGCTCTCCAAGTTCACCACCTCAAACTCCAGATTCTCAGTTCAGCAGTTATCCCTCGTACCGAATAGCACGTCGACCTGGACTTTGCCTATGGGTTCACAGGATATGCCTGGTACGATACCATGGAAAGTTGTTCTTGTAGCCTGGAGCATGTTCTCCGAGATGCCCAACTTGCGCATCGTATCCGCATACATGATGTTAATGCTACTGCCATTGTTGATCAGTACCTTGGAGAACCTCACATTAATGTTTGGTCCAATGAACGTCGGATCTAACACTAGTGCATACGAGCCCGGACTTGGCATAAGCTTGGGATGATCTTTGACGCTCCAGGTAATTTCCTGGTCCGACCAAGACATGTACCTCGTCACTACAGGCATAACCGCATTAACCTCCATATGTCGGCGCTGCAAGCTCTTCCTATCTGTTTCCTCTGTTGTGAACACACAATAGCTCTGGTGATGTTCCCTGTACTCATTCCTTCCCTCGCTTCCGGAGTACCTCTGATCCGGTTGTTGCTGGTTTTCCACCTGATGCACTGCATCCCTTATCTCACTGTTGTCATACCTCGGCGGAGGAGGAGGCAACATTAGTTGTTGCGTGTTTGCTCCGGAAAGCAATTGCTGCCGGGGTAACTCCTGCCGAGGTTGGTCATTCCGGGGTGCCTGAGCATTCCCCGAACCACCTTGTTCTATCTTACGCATCCACTCACATTGCCTCATTGTGTGACCCGCCGGGCTGTTCGGATTTGGCGTGTGAAATTTACACGGCTGGTCCAACATTGACTCATAGGTATACCTCGGACGATCTTTCTTTTCTTGCCATTGCTTCTTCTGCTCCGGAGTCCACGTTTTCTTGCCATCGTTTCAAGGAGTCCATTGCCCTCCCGTTTTCTGGCGTTGGTTGCTCCCTGCTCTGGGCTGATCTTGATTCACGTCTGCAACTTGTTGCGGACTATACCGATGGTCCGGTCTATCGTGTCTCCTTTTTCCCCTGTAATCGTTCCTCCGGGATGACCCGGCTCCGTCCCTCGGATAGTACTCCTCATTTGACTCGTTCGACGCGATCCTAGGTTGAGTCGGATCACCTAAAGAATAAGAATCCGCGATCCGGATCATCTCTGCCAATGTGACTGGCATTTTCCTTTGCAATTTCATCCACAACTCGCTGCCATATCTGCACCCTTGTGCGAACCATGCTATAGCCTGTGACTCTATGACTCCCTCACACGAGTTTCTCACGGTACACCACCGGGTCAAGAATTCATGATCCGTTTCGTTAGATCTCTGCTTGCACATTGCCAGGGTCTGCGGTCTATTCGGTCTCTGATATGTACTTGAGAAGTTGCTGATAAACATTTCTTCAAAATCTATCCAGCAATTGACGCTTCCGGGTGGCAAATTATTCAGCCATACCCTAGCCGGACCTTCCAACATTTGGGGTACATATCGTATAACCCATCTCAAGTTGCCAGTTGCAATTTTCATAGCTATTGCGTAGTTTATCAGCCAATCCTCCGGCTTTGTACTGCCGTCATACGTCTTCGTGCCCCTGGGTAATTGGAAATTGGGTACTGGCGGTTCCTTCATTATCCGGGGTCCAAAGCACGCTGGACCCGGCGGACCTTGACATTCGATCTGTTCTGACCTATACAGGCGATCCAGCTTTAACCTGGCGTCATCCAACATCAAATCCCTACTTCCCAATCTCGACCCTATCACATGATAGTCCGGTCTTGCGTATCCCGCATTCATCATCTCCGAGTCTCCATCATTGTATCGGTCTTGCTCTCGTTGTGCTCCTCTCTGTTGCATACCACGGTCAACACTTTGCTCTTGCCTTGGTACATTCCGCTGCTGCGGTTGACCTGCTCCTGCCGAGTTTCGCTGTCCGGCATTGCCGTTGGCAGCATTCCCTTGACCGGCATTGCGTTGGTCGTGGTTACCACGGCCAGCTTCACCTGGGCTCACACTTCGTTGATCGTCGTTTTTCCGCATCTCTTTTTCTTTTCCCGCACGCGTTGGGTCATACAGAACGATCTGCTTGTTCCGTCTGGCCGAGGTTACTACCTCTTCTCTCCTTGGGCCACCATGAGGCAACGATGCGGCTCCAGCGGATTTGTCCGGGTTACCCATCACTGAATGGACGATCTTAGAAGCTCCAACTCTCTCTCGGTTACCTCTCAGCAGCTCCTCGTTCTGCCTGTTCGCGATCCGAACCAGCTCGTTAACCCGGTCTTGCTGTCTTTGACGGGCTTCACCCGTCAGACCCTCTAGCTCGGACGCCACGGCATCTGCTGCTCTGAGGTTCTTCGTCGGGGTACTATACTTCGGCAACCCCACAGACAGATAGTTTTCCGACCCTTCTGGTCCATCATCACCTTCTCTGTTCATCTCACTTATGAGATTTTTCCCTTTTACCCTTACTGCATCAACCTTGTTTGCCTTCGCGTACTCACGCAGCGTCATGTTCAACGACTGCTGAGCTGCTGCTATTTTCTTTGCGCCCTCCAGTATCTTTTGCCGGGTCTCCTCTAGCTTGGCTTGTGCCTGAGCCGGATCTACCACTGTTGCCACCGGGTTCGCCAAGCTATCCATAGCTTCCCTCAGCACGTTCTCAGGCCTCTCTAGCGGAGGACCCCTAGCTTTCCTCGATGCCTTGGGCGTTACCTCCGGGTCTAGCGCTGGATCCTTGCTCATGCCCGCGCCTGGTGCAGTCATCATCACCTCTGCATGGTCCGGGGAGCGAGCGATACGCGCCCCGCGAGCCACAGTGAGGGGTGGTTCTCCTGCATCGACGACGCGACACGGATGAACGCAAGACTCGTCCATAGCAACATAGACCTTGTGCGCACCGAGCTTGACGAAGATGCCGTTGCACGGAAGGGGGCGCGTGCCGAAGCAGCCAGCGTTGTCGCTAATGTAGTCCAGCGCTCCAAAGCGCTGAACGAGCCCGGAGACGATGCGTTCGCCGGTGCCGATGAAGTTTCCCATCCGGATCTTCACCCCTGCTAGCGCCGCTAGCCCCACGGTGGGCGCCAACTATCGTGGTGGTGTCACGGCAGATGCCATGGATAGGCTAAAGGTGGGGACTAATATGCGCTAGGGGAATCCAGGGAGGGATAGTAGAGTGATTCTCTACACAGAAGCCTTGTATTGATGTTCAATCTCCGAGATTACAAGTGCTCCTCGAGCTGTATTGACAAGAGGAGGAAGAAGAAACTCTCTTACTCTTGCCTACCAACTAGCCCAAGAACCCTAGATCCACTAGTGCTCAACTAACTAGAATTCTCCTTGCTCTATATCAGAAAAACCCCGACCTCCTTACCAGAACCCTAACCCCCCTTATATAGAGGTGGTTCGGTCCTGGCCTAGGGCATACGTGGAGGCATATTCCTAAGAATATGCCCCCTCCCAAAGTAGTAACCCGACAGGGGTGCTTTTCCCCCGCGTCACACTTGCTTTAGCAACGTAGCCTCTGCGGCACCCGCGTCAGCCGATGTGAGCGTCGTCACCCTTGTCGACCATGATCCGGTGGTCCTGCCCTTGCTTTATTCGCTCATCCAGTATGCATCGGACCTTCTTTTTTTACCAGAGAGATTCCCTCCTTTTCCTAGAAGCCAAGCGAGGATCCGGACCACAGTCGATCCGGCCATACCTGTTCCTGCATATAAGCTAGACAAACATTTCCTACTTACTCCTTAAGTCGGACGAGACAATGTTAGGAGACCCCCTGGTCCGGGTTACTCCGTGATCCGGCCTGCCTTGAGGTGACTCGGCCAGCATCCGCTTAGACCTTGCCGACCCTCGGCTAACTTGGCCCTTATACCCCGGAGTGACCCTACCCGGGGTTATCCCCCCAACAACGACTGTCACGTGCTGATGACGCAGATACTTCCCGTTGCGATCCGAGGGATAATGGACGAGCACGTCTGTGAGATGCTGTTTGGCCTCTACAACTTCTTCGACGTCATCTTGAGGAAGTCAATTGGCTTGAAGCAGCTCGACACACTACAAGATGAGATCGTCGTGATACTATGCGAGCTCGAGATTTACTTCCCGCCCACATTCTTCAACATCATGGTCCATCTACTCGTCCATGTCGTGGATGACATCATTCATCTCGGGCCAAAATTCCTGCACAACATGATGCCATTTGAAAGGCTTAACGGTGTTATCATAGGATTCGTACGCAATAGGTCCCGTCTAGATGGAAGCATTGCCAAGGGCTTTCTGACATACGAGTGTGTCTATTTCTACCAGAATTATCTACGCACTGACCTGGACGACGAGGATGACCCTGTTGGTCTACCCAAAAGGACACACCTCGGCAGGCTCGCTGGATATGGCCACCGCGAGGGCTTTTGCACCATGCATGTCGACGCGAAGGGTCCACATGACGACTTTGAAAGGGCACACCGAGTCGCGCTACAACACATCGAATTGGTCGATTCTTGGGTGGAAGAGAACAAAAGGTTAATTGAGCAGAAGTTCATTGACCTTGGTCGGCCAAGGAAGAATGGAGACGTAACAAGAGAGCACAACTCTAGCTTCACGGCTTGGTTCAAGAAGAAGCTTCAAGACAATCCCCCCGCAGACCCGCAAACGCCTTCTACGGAGGATGAAGAACTAATTTTCGCCTTGTCAAATGGCCCCGGGCACAACATGAGGACACATCAGGCATACGACATCAACGGGTACAGATTCTACACCAAGAAAATGGACATGAGCAACGACTATCAGAACTCAGGAGTAACAATGCTATCCTATGCCGATGATGAAGCCACCATCAAGGAACGATTTTTCGGAAGGATCGAGCAGATCTGGGAGCTCGACTACCCTGGAGAGAAGGTGTCGATGTTCCATGTCAGATGGGCCAAGAGCGTCCAAAAAGAGGCTCGGTATTTCACCACCATGGTTATACGCGATGCCTCCGCGAAGAACGCCTCCGCAAAAAATGAGCCATGGGTAGTCGTGAGCCAAGTTGACTAATATGTCTTCATCACTGACCCGTCAAAGCCAAGCCGTGTTTTCGTGAGGAGGGGCAAGAGGAGCATCATCCGAATGGACGGACCCACCAATGAGCAAGACTTAGAAAAGAACAGCGATCCGATGATCGAAGAGGAATTCGACAAGTACTTCGACAAGCCGACTGCTGCAGGAAAAAGGAAGACCACCCTACCTACTAAAGGTTGTCCGTTCGCGAGAAGAAACCTTAACCTTTCCGGGCTAATTTAACTTTTACAGAAAAGTTAAATTCATAGAAAAATTAACTTTTCTTCATGTTGTATTGCTACTATAGATGTTGAGCGAATTCCCAATCTGTGAAAAGTGAAACTCATCTTCAGGTCCACTGTTACACATGCATAACCAACTTGAAGGATGACATATTACAGAGCTCCATAATGAATCAATTCTTCTTAGTTTAGAAAAACTCGGTTTACTCTCTGATTTCGAGCAAATTTCTATTGGGCATTATCCACTAAGCACTTGAGATATCACTGCATGTTGTGATTTTGTAAGCCCCGCTTTTTTGGAGTTGATGCTGGCACATAACTGATGGTTATTGGCCTGTTGGGAGTGAGGGCCTTGGTTTTCCTCCCTCCTTTCATTATTGTATTTTTCTTTTGACTGGATGCTCTAATTAGTTAGTGAAGTTTGCTCTCAAAGTAACAAAAAATACTCTCAATGGTTATGCATGTTCTTCTGCCCTGTTTTTATGTACCCTAGGAAATCGATTCTTGCCCACTTGCAGGTTTCCTAGCTATAATTAGTTAGTGAAGTGTACTGTTCTTGCAGTAATTTGCTCCAGGACATACATGGCACATTATTTTGCATTAATTTGCTGCACCTGGAGCTATTGTTTGTAGTAATTTGCAGTAATTAGCTATTTTTTGTAGTAATTTGAAGTAATTTGCTCCAGGACATACATGGCACATTATTTTGCAGTAATTTGCTGCACATGGAGCTATTTTTTTCTCTCTGTATATGTGTGATTGGATGGCTGTCATCAATTTTGTATGAAAACTGTCGCAAGAAATTCATTTGAGTTGCCCGTTTCTCCCGAAGTGTTGATTCACTTCCGTTTCGGTTGAGAAATGGGCACTCCTAGGTTAAAAAATAGCAAAGGTCATGCCGAATTTTTTGGTCAACTCTAGCTTGTACTAATTACATTGTTGCATTTTTTCTATGAAGAGCAAACATGTCGAGCAGAGATAAAGACGTCGGGGCTGGCCCTTCTCAGCCCATGAGCGTTGAAGAACGAGCAAGAAGAGCCAACCTCAAGTTTTGGCGGTTCGGAGATGAGTTAAGCGGGTCCGACAAGGAGGCCGAAGCTACGGATCACGATGAAGTTTACGAGGAGGCCCAAGATGCGGACCAAGAAGATGATGAGGAGTCTGAATATGAGGAGGAGACCGAAGATGGCGACGATTGTGGAAGCAATAATGGTGACGAGGAGGCCGAAGCATGTCATGGTGGTGAACGCGTGGACGGCAATGGCGCCTCCCCGCCCACTAGGAAGAAGAATAATAAGGCGGAAAGGCAGGAGCGAATGCTACCGAAACTCAGCACCAACCGCGAAGAGTTCACCCTTGTGAAACTGGGTGGCCAACCCTTGGATCCTGCGAAGCTTGCCGCTGGGTACGGCCTACAACCTAGGTGCATCATGCGGGAGAGCATGAGCATCAACCAGAAGGACATAAGAAAGAACAAACAGTTGCGAGAGATCCTCATTGGGAAGCTTCACAAACGGTACAAGTTCCCAGATGAGTACGATAACCAAAAGCTCAAAGGGAACAAGGTAAACTAGTTAGCCCTCACAAGGATGAGCACCGCCTTGAGCAGCTGGAAAAGCCGAGTGAAGAGGAGGATTAACGAGGGTAAAAGTTGGGAGGAGATAAAGAAGGCCGAGAAGATGCTCGACAAAGATGAATTCATCAAGTTTAAGGCGGACTGCACTTCACCGGAAGGTCAGGAATGGACCGAGTGGGGGAGGAGTATGCGGGAGATGAATAGGTAACCAACGTTGCGGAAGCGGCGGTTACCGAGGAAAAAAGGCCGTTTGGGCAAAGGAGGATGCCGAGTATGCCTGTCTAGGTAAAGATAACCCGTGGCACAAATTCACGGACGAGCAGGTGATGCAGTTTGTCCGTGCCCGCTACTATCTCCAACCCGAACTCAAGGAATTCGTTACCGATGACGACGATGTGAGGAAGTTCCAGAAAAAGCTGGTAAGGAATTTATCTCAGAGTAGATATGTTGCTTCTAATTAAGTAATGAAGCCAAATTTCTAAATGGGATCACTTTCCTTCTCTTCAAAGATCCGAAGAAAAGTCTTGTGCGTCAAGTGCAAGCTCGTCCCAGGGGTCGACGGCGGACCCGCGGTGGGACACGCCCTTCAATAGGGCGACAAACGTGTTCAAGGGGAGGGCCAAGTCCGCGCCGCCGTCTTCATTTGGCCGCGTGTCCGGATATGGTACGTACGAAAAGGTTGGCGACTTTAGGAAAGTGGACCTAAAGGCGAAGAAAGAGAGGAAGGTCGCGATGGCGGTAGCAATTGAAAACACGAGGTTGAAGTCCTCTGGGAGCAGACGCAATAGATGCCTATGCTGATCGACGAGAAAGTGCAAGAGAAGATCCGCGAGATGCTTCCTAATGAGCTGTGGGAGGGGATTGCTACTTGGAATGCGAAAGGTAGACGAGGGTCGTCGTGGTGCCCAGCCTCTCTGGCAGCAACTCAATCCATCACATGTCGCCAAACGTGGTGACGCCCTAGTCCGCCAATGTCGAGATGCACCCGGTCGCTCCTGTGCCCCTACCACCGGCGCCAACACCAATGCGTAGCCGGAGGTCGCTCTTGTGACACCTCCCGCCAGCGCCAACACAGAGCCGCAGGTCACACCGATGCCCCCTCCCGCCAAAACTAAGGCGCAACCGATGGTGCTTCATAAGGCATCTCAGCGGGAGGATGATACCAGTGTCTCGCCATTAGCCGAGCTCAACACCATCTCCAAGGTAATGGCACCGGCCAACACATGCATGTTGATAACATTTCATCTCCTTTGCCTTTGATGACTAGCTAGCACCATCTCATGATGCTTGTTCTTCCGCAGGACACTCCTTGCATGCTCTTGCATTATGTGGACGGCGATCTAAAGGATGTTGGCAAGGGCACAATTATTCAACCAAATAGCCACACGATGCACCACAAGTCGATGGAGGATGACGTGTTCAAGGTCCGGCTGGCTCGGGTGTTGCCGGGGTGCGAAGACATGGACCCCCCGAGCCAACCTCGAGGCGCTGATGATCATAAGAACCTTCAAGATTGCTGTGGCTGGGTCTTGACATGGCCAAAGACCCAGATTCGGCTTGTGAAGGAACAACAAGTAACTCAGCGGCCACATATGCCCTTGCCGTGGCGGCCACAAAAACTAGTCACCACCACCACCTCTCTTCACCAGCAATTGTTGGCCGCCGCTGCACCGTTGCCTCCACATGGCAAGGCTGCTGCTGCGCCGCCGCCTCCACATGGCAAGGCCATCGCCGCACTGCCGCCTCCACATGGCAAGGCCGCCGTTGTGCCGCCACTGCCCAAGGATGCACCTGGGGACAACATTAACGATGATGATGACAACCTAGATAAGTGGATCAACACTGGCGTCACGGACTCTTTGTTCATGCCAAATATGGACGAGCCCTACCGCGTTGCCGATGACCCAAATGCTCGTACCAGAACATGCACGCGTCTAGACTTCCATGGTACCCTAGAGGAGACGACTTCGGATGCTGGTGCCGCTGGTCCTTATAAAGGCACCCATGGAATCATTATCAGCCCAACCACACTCCATAAGGAGGCGGATGAGCAGATGGCTGCTAATGTCGATACGAAGAAGCATCGCAAGAGAACCAAGAAGAATAAGCAGTCTTTGAGCCAGCCGGGTCCGAAGAGGCCCCGGGCTCAGGACGATCTGTTAACATAGCCCCCTGAGGGCACCTTGACCAGGCTTCACATAGCTGGCCGACTGATTCTGAGTGAGGAGCTGATCAAAAATGCAAGTGGAGCGACGGCTAACCTGCAACATGGTATTCTATATCTAGAGGAGTGCCTTCTTAAAGAAGCAAATCTATTGTACCCTGTTTTCATGGTCAATGTTCCAACGGGCATGGGCTTCATCGATAATGCCCCCGCGGATATCTTCTTCATATCGTATGAGGACATCTTCAAGCTTTTCCATGGCAAGCGGATGAACTATAACTTGGTCCGCCTATACGCGCTCCATCGGGCGATGAAGGTCAACAGAGAGAAGACCCCTGGTGTCGCGATAGTGGACCCCTACTTCATGCGTGATAGCTAGTTGGTGGATCCGGTGACCTGGGCCAGCGCAAGGAACTACCTCCAAAATTTCTTGGTGGACAACAAGAGTGGAAAAGAGCTTATTTTTCCTTTCTTTCCCGAGTAAGTGCACACTCTCTCTCATCGTCGTAACTTGTCCTTTCTTAGTTTTCGGTTGCTCTTTTTCCAACATTGTTTCGTTTCAATTGTTTCGTGCAGAGACAAATACTGCACACTGATCCTCATTCACCCGAGTTATTCGCTAGCCACGTACTTGGACTCAGGGAGCAAGAAAAAGAAGAAAGACTACACCAACATAAGGAGTCTTCTAGATGATGCTCTCGAGGTATACGCCGAAAATGGAGGCGAATTCAAGAAGGGGCGGAAAATTTCAGGGATGGCAGACACGTGTTCAAACACATAATGAAGTTTGCCTGCGTCAAGCAGCCGGATAACAGTGTCAAGGAGGCCTACTACGCCCTCCATCACCTGCAGGCGATCGTCCGGGATGCACACATCATTACGTTGCCATCTAGTCTTCGAGCATGGACCAAAGCTGAGGCAAGAATGGACGATGATGAACTTAAGGACGACTTCTTACGCATCGAAACTCAGATTGCGACCATCGTGCAAGAAGATGTCATCACAAGGGGGGGCTTATCCTGCAAAAGAGCGTTCAGTAAGCGCGAGATCGAAGCACCGCTCGTGGCGCAGGGTGACCGTAGGACATGGACAACGAAAGAAGACTACAAAACATTCCCGGCGCCGTGTAAAACAAAGTCTTCATGATGTAGTGTTCCTAGCTAGCTAGCGCTCAGCCGGTTTTTGTATCTCGTTTGTGTGTGTGTGTGTGTATGTATCATAAACTTTAACTTGCCTTAGCTCAAAACGGTCGTTGTTGGACTTCATTTACTTATTACCATATGTATGAAACTTAATAACTTGCCTTAGATCGAAACCTTCTTTTTTGTGGAGATGCATGTGATGAACCTTCTAATTCTTTCTGTTGCATGATATAGTACTTATATGCCTTGTGTATAGATATGCTGTGCTATGTGGTGTTCAGAGGGAGGGTCCTAGGAGTCTACGGCGAGTGGGAGGATTGTCACAAGCAAGTGAACAAGTTCAGTGGCAACAAATACAAAGGGTACCCGACAAGAGAGTAGGCGGAAGCTAGGTGGAGGAACCACCTCCTTGGAGAGCAAAGAGACAAGAACCAGATGAAGACCTTGATGATCATGCTCCCCGTCTTGCTCATCACCGCCATTGCGGTTGTACTCTACTCGGTCCTTTAGTAGTTTAGGACTTGGCTAATGATGATGATCAACTTGTTGTAATGTGTAGTATGAGAAGATGTGAGATCAACTTGTTCTAGACTTGTATAATATTCGAGCACTTGTCACTATGTCGGGTTATAATTGATGTGATGATGTATAATTCTATTTGTATTATTATCTCTGTTTTTATATAGTTGTGTATCTGTATAAATCCCTGTATAAATACCTGTATATGTACCTGTATAAATACCTGAGAGCCCTGTATTATGTATACCTGTAAGAAACATCAGTGGCGCATCTTTTATTCAGCAAGTAGCGCATCTAGTATCAGTGGTGCATTATGTAGAAATGCTCCACTAGTAAACTATCAATGACGCATATTGAAGATGCGTCACTGGTTGTCTCATTATCAATGGCGCATATTTGATATGTGCCATTGATACTTAATTATCAGTGGCGCAATAGTAGTGGCGCATTCCATATGCGCCACTGATAGCAAAAAATATGCTCCACTGATAAGCAATTATCGACTAGTGGAAGGGTGTGATTCTTGGGGGTCTTCTACTTGGAAGTGGAAACTTCCGATGATTAGATCAGATCCGCCGTTGAATTCAGCGGGTACTATCACAGGGGTGGGCGGGTGTGGAACTGCATTTGTTGTGTTGTTGCTTTGAAAAGAGAGTTTCATCGAATCCATGGTTCCAGCGTTCAAGTTTCCCACAGACGGCGCGAATTGACAAGGGGAAACCTCGGCAATGTCCATAGATAAGGACTTAGGGTTTTGCGGAAAAGACAACGCTGGGGATTTCGCCGGATATCAGGAGAACAATGAAGTCAAAGTCACCTGAATATGTGGTAAATCGCACTATTACAGATCACTTGGGGATTGTTTGGTGGTCTTGCCTAGGCTTCTACCGTCCTATATGTAATAGGCCGGGTCTCAAAGTTGTATGCGGATAGGTTACATATACATGATTACAATACCAACACAATGACAGTCCCTTTTCCTCTTTCCTAATACAACTATAGCCTTTGTCGGTTGCTCTTTTGGACCTTCATCTTGACTCTTCATTGGCTGTGAGCCTTTCTGCAGGGCTGGGTAGCAAATCATAGGTAGAGTAATCATACCTATGTCACACTTAGTACTTGATCTTTGGTATTCAAAACATAGACCCAAACCTTCCTAGAAAAAGAGTAAAATAGATCGGACATCACGGAACTTGTCCATATAATGTAAGTTCATCCATGTACTTCAGTAATAGCGAAATACGATCATGGAAGACGTGGCGGCTGGTCATGTACGTTCACCACAGACGCGAGAGCGACGCGTCACGTACGTATCCCACGTGGGTCCCACATGGCAGCGAGTATTGTTCCAACCGTGCTAGTTATTTTATAGAGAAATCCTTCGTATGAGAGGGGTTATCGCAAAAAGGGTAGAATCAATTAAATCTTGTTCTAGATGTCCTAAATCCCTAATTCCTCTCCTTTCTTCCCCTTCCTGGTGAGCGGAGTGTCGTTCGAGGTTGTCGGAGATCATCTGTGTTCGAGGTTGCTCGACGTTGTTTGTCACCATGTCCACGAGCTCTGTGTCGAGGCCTTTTGCATGGCAGCATGGTGCCCAAGCCCCAGCCCTAGGCCCAAACTGCAGGCGGAAGGTGAAAGTATACATCTTGAAGGGGTTCCGTGGCAGAAAAGAAAAAAAATCCTACTACAAGAATGCACCAACCCAAGATCTTTTTATGAAGAAGTACAGTAACAAGCGGGATACGATGATCATATCATTGAAGACCGAGACGGGAATACGTTCCCGCACAAACGTTGTCGATGAAGCCAAGCATCGCAGACCTCAAGGTCTAGAAGGCTTCAAGCGTCAAGCCCCACTAATGGTGGTGCCTCGTCGAGCTTTACAGGCCTCCGGTGTAAAGGAAGTCTCCTGATCCTTGGTCCAACAAAGCAGCAAAATAAAAAGATTCGTACGAATTCCAGCAGCACGATAGCGTGTGCTGGGTGGAGAATCCTCTACCTCGTGTAGCATGTTCCTAACTCGGGAACATGCTTGAGAGGGAGAGAGAAAATGACCTATGCCAATTGTGGGATTGAGTTGGAGAAATTGGGGTGAATGCCTTCCCTATATATAGGAAAAACTAGGCTACGCCCACCCTCCATGTCCCACGGTGGGACTAAACAAGAGGAGAGGTGGGAGGAGGAGGTGGCCGTCGGTGGGTATGGGCTCACCCGCCCTCCTTGGCCCACCTAGGGTAGCCGGTGGGGTGGGATACCTCCCACCCGAGCCACATGTCACCTAGGGCCCTTGGCCCTCCCCTCTTGGGCCCTCTTCCCTCCTAGGGAAGGCCCATGTGGGGATTTCTCCCTTTTTCTTTTCTTTAAATAATTTCCATAATTAATATTAGTTCATAATTAAATATTAAATACATTATTTAATTTCTCCTTGTTCAAAAAATCCTTCTGAACAGACCTAGAACACTTCGGTATTCTCTCGGGAACCGTTCTGATTCTCTCTTCCTATTTTTCTATCAGTATTGGATCATCTCGTAGCGTCTATTAACCTTTGGTGTGACACCCTTACGGTTTGGGGATTTTCAGGTATGAAGGGGATCACTCCACGGTCATTGATCATCAGCGGTATCTAGAAATACATGATGATCCCTACACATTCCATGACAAGGTGTTGTTTGCTTGACCCTCTAAACATCGAGTCTTATTCCCTTTGCACAATGATACCTGGTTCGTCCAAGACCTGATCTCATGTATCTCATATAGTTTGATCTTGTTACTGACAAACACTTTTACTCTTTCCCGTGATAACACATCCCTGTGACCTAGTCACATGTTTGCAAGAACATTTATGTGGTCTCATCGAGTGGGCCCAAAGTATCTATCCATCACTCAGATAGGCAAATCCCGATCTGGATCACACACCTCAACCATTCCTCTAGAATACCTGAAACACACCTTTATGGTCACCTAGTTATGGACATGATGGTTGATGTGATCAAATCATCCGCGAGAGATAGTGAATAAACATGATCCCACGGTCGAAGGACTAAGTTACTATGCTTTGCTAGATATTGCAACATTGAACTTTGTGACTGGATCACATTGCAATTCTATGGTCGAGTGTGTCCATCACTTCATTAAGTGACCTTGTTTTTAGGTGACTGTTTTATGTCAAGTCCATGATGGAGAAACCTCGATCATCATCTGCGCAATGAACTAGTACAATATGCAATAATCTAACACCAATAGCATCCAATTGTTGATCATGCTTCTTCTGTGGAAGTTGTTTGGTGAATGGATCAGCTACATTCACATCTGTATGTACTTTACAAATTCTAATGTTACCATTAGCAACAAACTCTCATATTACATGGTAACGTCAGTCTATGTGCTTGGACGCGGAGTGGAACCTCTGATCCTTTGCATTCGTAATGGCCCCCATGTTGTCGCAAGATGCACACAGGGTCTTGCATGCTTGGGAACACTCCAAGTTTGATGACAATTTTTCTCATCCAAACAGCTTCATTAGCTATGTCTGCAGTGTCCATGTACTCTGACTCCATGGTAGATTGAGCCACCGAGCTTTTCTTCCTGCTCCTCCATCTCACCGCACCGCCATTAACCATGAACATGTACCCTATTTGACATTTCATGTCATCTAGATTAGTGCTGAAGCTTGCATCCACGTAACCTATTACGGCAAGTTCTTCTTCACGTCCTCCAAATACAAGAAGCATATCCTTAGTCCTTCTCAAGTACTTAAGGATATTCTTAACTGTATTCCAATGAACCACTCCTGGGTTACTTTGGTAATGGCTCGTCAAACTAAGAGCCAAGGCTACATCTACTCTAGTACTCAACATGGCATACATGATGGAGCCAATGGCAGAGGCATAAGGAATACCTCCCATTTCATCCCTTTCACGATCCATTGCTGGGCATTGAGTCACACTCAACTTCTCACCTTTTACGATTGGCAAATAACCTTTCTTTGCTAGTTCCATCCTGATCTTTTCAGAATCCTTTCTAGGTAAGCGCTTTGACCAAGAGCTAGTAGACACCTTGACCTATCTCTATAGATCTTAATGCCTAATATGTAGGCAACTTCACCCATGTCCTTCATAGAGAATTTACTATTTAAATACTCCTTCATGCTATTAAGAAGACTCGCGTCATTCCCTATTAATAATATGCTGTCCACATATAGTATTAGGAATGCCACTAAACTCTCATTTACTTTCTTACAGATGTCGGCTTCTTTCTCGTTTTGGATAAATCCAAAACTTTTGTTGACTTCATCAAATCGAAGATTTCATCTACGAGATGCTTGCTTCAGTCCATTAATGGACCTCTGAAGTTTGCATACCTTACCAGCATCCATTGGATCAATAAAACCTTCCGGTTGCATCATATACAACTCTTCCTCAATGTTTCCGTTTAGGAAAGCAGTTTTTACATCCATCTGCCATATTTCGTAATCAAAATACACAGAAACTGCTAGTAGAATCTGAATGTACTTTAGCTTCACTAATGGAGAGAATGTATCTTCATAGTCAATTCCTTGAATTTGTCGAAAACCTTTTGCAACAAGTCGAGCTTTGTAAATGGTGATGTTTCTGTCAGCATCAGTCCTTTTCTTGAAGATCCATTTATTCTCAATAGCCTTTCGGCCTTCGGGAATATCCACCAAGGTCCACACCGGGTTGTCATACATGGACTTCATTTCTTCTCCATCACTTCCTTGTAGGTTGCAGGCTCATCATGTTCCACAATCATGACCATGTTTACAAGATAACTGTACCATTCAGGGGCAACATGTTTTCTTGTCGACCTGTGAGGTTCGATAGGTATTTACTCATGAGGTTCATGATAATCATCATCCACTCCCACTTCAATTGATAAGGGTGGCTCCAGATCAGCTTCCGTTGTGACACTCGGTATTTGAAGATCAGGATTGATAATCTCATCATGTTCTATCTTCCTTCCACTTATACCTTTCGCGAGAAACTCTTTCTCGAGGAAGGTACCGTTCTTTGCGACAAACATTTTGCCCTTAGCTTGGTTGTAGAAGGTATATCCAATAGTCTCCTTTGGATATCCTACAAATATGTATTTTCCGCCTCAGGTTCGAGTTCGTCAGGCTGTAGTTTCTTAACGTAAGCCTCACATCCCCAAACTTTTAGGAAAGACTACTTTGGCTTGGTGCGATGCCATGACTCATATGGCGTTGTTTTCACGGACTTGGAGGGCTCTCTATTTAAAATGAATGCAACAATTTGAAGTGCATATCCCTAAAAATATACAAACAAGTCGGTAAAACACATCATAGATCGTACGCTATCCAATAGGGTGCGATTACGTCGCTCGGATACACCATTACACTATGGTGTTCCAGTCGGTGTAATATGTGGTACAATGCCACAAGCGTTCAGATGTGTGCCAAACTCGTAACTCAAATTACTCGCCCCCTCGATCAGTACAAAGGTGCTTGATTTTTTTGTCGAGTTGATTCTCAACTTCACTCTAAAATTCTTTGAACTTTTCAACGGTTTTAGACTTGTTATTCATTAGGTAGATATACCCGTATCTACTCAGATCAATAGTGAAGGTGACAAAATAATGATAACCATTGCGCGTGGAGACGCTCATTGGTCCACATACATCCGAATGTATGACTCCCAGTAGGTCCGTAGCCCATTCCATCAAACCATTGAACGGCGTCCTAGTCATCTTGCCCATGAGGCATGGTTCACATCTATCGAGGGATTCGAAGTCCAATGATTCGAGTAGACCATTCGAATGGAGCTGCTTCATGCACTTAACACCAATATGACCTAGACGGAAATGTCACATGTACATGGAATTATCATTATCATGCTTGCATCGCTTGGCATCTACGCTATGGATGTGCTTATCATCATAATCAAGATTCAATAAGAATAAACCATTACTTTGTCATGCGTGAGCATAAAACACATTATTCATCGAATAACGGTCTGGCAACAAGCAAGACCCACTGACAATATTCATGCTCAAAACTGGTACATAGTAACAATTATTCAAAACTAAAAATAATCTTGAAGGTAGACACAGAGGGAGGGTGCCGACAACCATGACTTCAACTCGGTTGCCATTGCTGACGCACATCGTCACCTCGACCTTCACTAGGCACCGCTTATTCCGTAACTCATATTGATAGTTACAAATGTGAGCAACAGAACCAATATCAAACCAGGTGTTGCTCCTGGCACTAGTGAGGAAAACAACAATAACTTGTATATCATATATACATTTCTCTCTGGCAATGATCTTGCTAGACTTCTTATCTTCTAGGTACTTGGGGCAGTTACGCTTCCAGTGACCCTCACCCTTGCAGTAGAAGCATGTGGCACCAAGCTTGGACTTGGACTCTTTGGAGGCACAAACCATTTTGCTAAACCTCTTAGGCTTACCCTTCTTGTCCTTGCCCTTCTTGGCTGTATTATTGAAGTCAACTTTCTTGTTGACCATCAAGACGGTGTGCTCCTTCCTAATTTCCACGTCAGTGTGCTTGATCATGGCAAACAACTCAGACAGGGTTTTGGTCATACCCTGCATGTTGTAGTTCAGCACGAAGCTCTTGTAGCTAGGGGGCAGAGACTACATCACCCTATCAATGGACATCTTGTCGTTGATTTTGCAACCAAGATCGTTTAGGAATTGAACATAGCCAGACATTTTGACCATGTGCTCACTCAAGCTGTTGTGCTCCTCCATCTTAGCTGAGAAGAAGAGGTTCTAAACCTCATACCTCTCAGATCAGGCTTGGGGCGCAAAGATAGCCTTGAGATCAGTGATGATCTCAAAGGCATTATTGTTCTCAAAGAGCTTCTGCAAGTCGGCCTCCATGGAATAGAGCATGCCACTCTGGACACATGCGTTATTATCTATGCCGATAAACATTTTTATCAGCTTGGGAGGCAGCGACAGCGGGTTGGTCACCTATAGCAGCCTCAAGTATGTAGGAACTCTTCTGGGGAACGAGGAGAATCCTTAAGTTGCAGGACCAGGTGGTGAAGTTCGTCCCATTAGCTTTCAGCTTTTCTTTCTCAAGGAAGGGGTCAAGGTTGAAGGTAGCACGAGACATCTAAAATATTATTTATAAAGTAGTTAATCTTATATGTTCATAATATGGGCTCTTATTTAGTCTTACTAAAATACCAGAACTCCCACTCAAACGAACATCCATCAACATTTGTTTGGTGACTACATGATCCCTTTACACCGCACCATCCCCGATCATCACAACCTTTGGTGCAACTGTCAGGGTAGATATCATTATATCAATCACATCTCCATGTGACTCATGCTTGACCTTTCAGTTAGCTATGTTTCAAGGCCATGTTTGTACATGCTAGACTCGCCAACTTCAACTAAAGTGTATTATTGTGCCTATATGGCTTACACCCACCGTATGAGAATGCAATGATGTCTAGCACCTAATCATCACGACCTGCTTCATAATTGCGAACTTTCTTGGTGGTGCACATGTGTGGGAGAACATGAACGTTGGAATTATAGTATGAGGGACTATCTTATTATGCTACCATTGTAAGTCTAATACTAAGCATAACAAGATCACACAACATCTAACATCTAATGGAAATAGTTATGTATGTGATATGTGGTGGTTGTCGCGTCTTGACCTTCATCGAGAATGTCGGCAATTGCACCATGTTCACGGTGCCACCTTGCCTTCGACTATCTATCCCATAAATACTTACCTAAACCACACATATCACTTTCCTCCTTGACATAGGTATAACTATTCGGGTCCCTATGATTTGTTACCCTAGCTGCATAAAGGCTCATAGCCCACGAAGATTCAAGATGATGGCCCAAGAAAGCATCCGATGAAAGCTTTAGTTGTATTTGGAAAGAAACTACGAACCGACATTGTATTAGAGTTGTAACCATGTATGTGTAACCTATCCGTATACGAATTTGAGACCCGACCTATTATATATAGGACGGGAGAAGCCTATGAGGGGAGAACCGAAAACCCCCAAGCAATCTGTAACTGGGCTATTCATCAAGTATTCAGGCGACTTTGACTCCTCTGTTTGCCTGATATCCGACGAAATCCCTAGTGTTCTCTTTTCCACAAAACCCTAAGTCCTTCATCATGGACATTGCCGAGGTTACACCTCGTCAATTGGTGCTGTATATTGGAAACTTGAACACTGGATTCATGGATTCGATGGACCCCTTTTCTTCAAGCAACGATCCAAAGGAAGCGGCACCACGCCCATCCACCCCTGTTTGGTACCCACGATTAGTGGATCCGATCTCATCATCAGAAGTTTCCATTTCCATGTAAGCGATCCTGAAGAAACCCACTCCTCGGCCCTGATCTCATTAGGACCGTCAGTCGGGAATATTGCACCTACAACGATAGCTGCGTCATCCGTCAGATCTTCCGCAGAATCACGATGCAGATCGACGCAGAAGAAGAAAACAATGAAATCACAGCAGATCTAGGGGATCTTGATGTTCTCTACGATGATGTCTCCTTTAGATCAGACCACCAGAAAACCACACCACATGAGTCAAGCCCGGTAAATGCGGAACCCGAGGAAAGTGACTAAAGCATCGACTTTGGACTTAGGATGGCCCAAATTTACCTAGAATAGAAAATACCAGACTTCACTAATCCCCAGATAGTGTCTCCCTTAACTTTGACGATGATGTCACCAGTCCATACGCAACTCAGCACCAAGTGTGCGTAATTATCGGGGACGCTTTGACTCAGCAAGACTCCAATGGTAACCCTATTTTTGACCCCGATGATATCTTGTCAGATGATAATGCAGGAGATCATGGAAACGAAGGAAACCGTGGAGACGCGATGAACAACAACATAACCCTGGGAAGAGGGGAACCACGTGGAGGCGAAAGACAACACCTTCAACTACAAGCCGAAGCATGGCAAACAGCGAGGGTAGCAATCTCGGGTGCAGTTGCAATGACATCTGATGCCACACGTGAAGCTTTGCTAGCATATCAATATCTCCTTCATCACAAGAAAAGGGACTTACTAAGGATGCAAAGACAACTCAGTGAAAGGAAAAAGATAGTCGATGAATCTAGCCTAAGACGGGCACAACTAAGCTCTACTCGAGGATCAAGGTGCATAATAGGGGAGCGCCGCCAAGGAGAGGAGCATCGCGGCTGCAAAACATATCTGAAGCTGAAAGAAACGAATTAACTCGAGAACTCAACCTGTCATTCATGACAGTAGACCCAACATGATATATCAAAGCAAAAACAGCCCAAGCCGCAATTGTGGCTGCTCCAACATATCTAATCACAACCCAACTAGCACCCAATGACCCTCGTGCAGCTCTCCACCGATCCTCTTTGATGAACCTCGGCATGGTGTGAGCATCTCTCACACAAGCAAAACAAGGAATCACAAGACAAGCCGGCAGATCCACACACTGCTGCGATAGCCCTCGGCAAGCAGGACACACCCAACAATCACGATCGCCACACCGGGTCCACTTCTCGGGATCAGAACTGCGAAACGACACAAGAGACGATATCACACAGCACAAGATCGATAGATCCAGGGAATAGCGCAATAGCCAAAAATATTAGGACGACGAAAGCAAAGATGAACACAAACTGTGTAGAGCTAGTTGCTTTACCAGATGGGTTCGCAAAACTCCAGTACCAAAGGACTTCAAGCTGCCCTACGATCGTCAAAAGTATGACGACCTCTAAGAGCCCGAGGCATGGTTAGTAGATTACCTGGCAACTTTCAAATTATATGGTGGATACAAGGCCACCACAATGCAAAGTTTGCAGCTACATCTGACTGGCGCAACATGATCCTAGCTACGGCAGCTACACGAAGAATCCATGAGCAGCTGGAATGATCTTGAGGAAAAATTCATCATAAATTTCCACTCTACGTTCAAGCGACCTGCAACTTTGGAACAATTGCGAGCATGCAAACAAAAACCAGGAGAATCGATACGGGCTTTCATCCAGTGGTGGAACATCATAAAAAAACTCTGCTGAAGCCATATCCGACGAAAGAGAAATTGATGCTTTCAACGATGGATATCGTCGGCAAGAATTCATCGAAGAACTAGGATGAATCAAACCCAAAACAATCTCACAGTTGATGGACATGGCCAACCGCTGGGCCGACGAGGAAGATGCAGTACACAACAAAAGAGCCCGTTCACTCGAAGAAGACAGGGATAGGCGAAATAACGATAGAAGACAATGAAACAACGATGGATATAGCAAACCAAGTTACATCGCAGCTGGTTTTTCAGGAGGGGATAACCGAAGAGGTGACTAATATAATAATGGGTATGACAGTAGCAGGGATGATGGTGGGGGAAGCTAGTCAAATCAACGATATCATCCAAAAAATCAAGACACACAAATGTCATCAGGGCAAATGCTAGAAGGACCCTGCAATATGAACTTCTACATCGACTCAATAGGCAAAAGCCGATCCAATCATCTATTGAAAGATTGCTGAACATTTTTAAAGATACAGGAACTATGCAATGCAAGGGTAACTGAAGCAAGAAACCAAGGCTACACTACTACACATGGCGCTTTAGCCATCGGCGCACCAACACCACTGCCGGGGCATCCGCCAGTTGGGCAGCCGCAGAACACAACACACCAAGAAGACGAATATCCTAGATCAAAAGGAGCAATGTCGATGATCCAGAAAGGGCGGCCCTCTAATAGGACACATAAGTTGATTACCAGGCAAGTAAACATGGCAGTAATAGCTCTATCCCTACACCCGAGTATCTCCACTAGTTAGAACAATAAATTACATTCAGCAGAGCTGATCATCCACTTCGGTCCCCCGACGGGGCCAGTCAGCACTAATAGTGGAAGCACAAATCAGCGGGTTTTACATGAGCAAAGTCTTTATGGACGCAGGGAGCAACATCAACCTCATCTATGCCAAAACTCTACGAGCAATGAATTGGTCCCTAACAAATCTCGCGCCTACAGACACAACTTTCCACGGGATAGTTCCAGGAAAAGCCGAAACTCCTCTGGGCAAGATGCACCTTGATGTAGTATTCGGATCAAGGAACAACTTCAGGCGTGAAAAATTGGAGTTCGAAGTCATGGACTGGCCATCTCAATACCACGTGATCCTGGGATGACCAGCCTTCGCTAGATTCATGACAGTACCCTACTATGCATATATGGTGCTAAAAATACCAGCCCCCAATGGGGTCATAATGGTGAGAGGAAGCTTTAGCCGCTCGGATAGCTATGATCGAGAATTCAACAAAATATCAGAATCTTTCAGGATGGAGGCAGAATAGGGCAGCTGAAAATAGCGGATATAGAACTACTACCTGAGGGACACATCCTCAATGAGGAGACCTCGGAAGATCAGGTGCACCATGCACCCATAAAAGCAACCTATCTGGTTTCCACTTCTGGTCCCACATAGGAAGACACGCTCGTTGGTGTTCCTCGTGAGAATTGGGAAACTATTGAAAGTTACATCGACAAGAAAGAAGCCCAAAAGGAACCCGATGAGCACCCGTCGAAAGCAAATTCAGTCGTCAACGAATAATCCACCCAAAGAATTAAGGCCATTGGAGAGAAAACTCCTCGCCTCACAAATGCATGGCGTGTCGCGAAGATAACAAAAGCAACATGGATAGCTAACCCAATACTCATCCCCAAAAAAGGCGACGGCCTACGCGTATGCGTTGATTTTCCAAGTACACTTGACTCAGTAAACCAACCACTTTCTCTGTGGTTTGCCGTATAGACGCGGCACTTCAAGGAAGAAAAAACAAAACCCCCCGGAAACCAACACGGGGCATGATGAGGCACCTTAAGATAGAAGCTAAAGTTTGTTAGGAACACTCTTTACTTTTACGCATTTTATATTCAATAAAGGCCAACGGCCAAGCGGACACGCCAAAACAATGTATCCCCTTATGTTCATCAATAAAGAAGTACTTCCCACCATACAACTTCAAGATACAATCACGAAGACAATTAGGAAGAGGACGACAAAAATCGTCGGGTTCTACTCAAAGGATGTCTCACACAAATAAACAAAATCTCGTATGTCTAGCTTTTTGATAAATACAATATGTTTCATACAATGATTCTAGGTACAAAAGTACACGATGAAAGGGAAATATTAGATAGCAAAATTTATGAAAAAATCCGCATCTACCTCCAGGCACCTCCAAACAATCTGAATTGCAGGTCTGCGGGAGGCAGCATAAAGTGGTACCATATCGACAAGATCGCCAACAGAAGGACGAGGCAGCCCTGACGACACAGCATTGAAATCCAACATCGGATGATGCGCGTGCACCCACGAAAGCGCAAGCTTGACTCCTGCCACAAGCTGAAGCTTCACGAAGTGATGAATCCTTTCACCTTGTCGAAACTTTGAAAGCAATTCAGCCAGGGTCCGAGGCTGAGGATCCTGAGGAAACATGGCATTGTAAACAATGTCCAATGATCTACGACTTGCTCCACCTCAGATACACGATCTTGAAGCAAAGCCATGGAGTATGCATGATGGTGATATCCCCAAAAGTCCATCCCAGAATTTCCGGAAACTGACACAAGAGCCTGAATAAGATTGCGCATATGCTGGGTTTCATCCCTCTCGCACAATCGTATTCTTGCAAATAGTAAAAAGAAATATTGGTATCCCAAATAAAATAAGACAACACGAAAGTAGATATGGAAGAACACAACATCTTCTCGCTCGCTCCGGAAATCTCCTCTAAAAAGAATTCTTCATGGTCGAGGGTCTGGCGCGTTTTCGACTAGGCAACATCCACCATTGATTGTACAACCCAAAGTTTTCCTTCCAGTTTCTTCACCTGCTCAATTTTTCAGCATACAATGGCAGATCTACTATGTGCACAATGGAAGTCTCAGTTGAACCCATTTCAGAAGAGGATGGGACTGCATCCGGCATCTGGACGAGCGCAGGAAGAACCGCTAATCATTCAAAATCTGACAAAGGCACACGAAAGATACACAGATTCAGCATACAAAAGGCGCCTCATATACAAATATCTTTTTTCACCAAAAGAGAGCACTCAAATTGGATAAAGTTAAAAGTTCATTACAATAGCACCACCATGTACACAAAAAGCTACAAAAAATAAAACTACAGAGCAGATTTCTCCAAACACAATGTAGCACTAGCAGAAGGAGCACTGGCTATTGGAATAATATGCATGGCAAAAGAGGGGGATGCAGCCGAAGAAGGAGCACTAGTTGAAGAAGGGGCAGTTGGCTACTCCTGAGCCGAGCCTATGCCCCAAATCAACCGAGAAAACTTCTTGGTCTTCTTAATGTAAGGCTTCAAATCAACTAGTTGACCTTTGGATGTGACCAAGATAGAGGAGCTAACCTTCTCCCAGTCGACTTTCTCGCCATGCGCCATTGCCAAAACCATCGAAGTCTCCGCACCACTCTTCGATTACGTCACGCTGTAGCCAATAAGCGGGCTCGGATCAGCACCAAAGATGGCAATATGGCTGTTCAAATCGGCTGGAACTTCCTTCGACAGAAAAACTTCAGCATGAAGGCTTTTAAAAGCATGGCGCGGGCGGACAAGGAGGTTGCGCCCATGAACGTTGTTGGCTTCCAAAGTGCTAACTGCATCCGATAAGGGATCAACCTTCTTGTTTTCATCCAGCAGCAAATTTTGGCATGTCAGCTTTGCACACACAAAAAAGAGAGGTAAGTACAAATGAAAGGGAAACAAAAATTCTCCCTTGAACACAGAAAACTTATGAGTTAAGGAAGAATTGAGGGTCTGCAAGCGCTTTCGAAGATTTTCATCTTGGGTGGTGGCTTGCTGGGCCTTCTCCTCAGCATCAGTGCTGGCCTTCTACTTGGCCTCCTCCATAGCCTTTTCAGCAACCCAAAGTTTGGCCTCCAGATCATCGGCATGCCTCATTGCATCATCCCGAATAATCTTAGACTCCTTGACGGCGGCTGAACAATCAAAAGAGTAAAGACATAAAAACTCAATAAAAAGTAAGGGATATGGAAGAATGCAAAGTCATAGACTATGAGAATACACCTTTTAGACCTTCAGCTTCATTACGAATCTTGATGAAGTGTGAGGCCATATCAACCATCTCACGCATCACAGGCCACAAAAAGGACATCAGGAAAAACAAGAAAAAGGTGGAAACAATGGCCAAAAATCAAGGCATATAAACACTTACGTTTTGCATATCTACTTTGGAAGGGTTATCAGATATCACCACCCCTTTACCGGTCGATTTTGTTCTTTTCTATGGCGGCGGTTTTGGTGAAGTGGCAACATCTTTTAGCATAATTTGACCCGCAGGAGAAGCATGCAAATCCTTTGGGTCCATGGATGGATGTGGAGACTTTGCGGTAGGAGGGGCAACAGATGTCCCAGGAGGAGTTAGGGGAGGATCTTCCCCATCATCACCACTTCAAATACAAATGCAAAAAACTCAAAACAACATATTTAGCCGGGAAAATAAAATGAAAAAGACAATAAGTACTTACGAGGAAATGTTCTGCATCAAGAAGAACAAGTTCATCTAGGGTAGAGCCATAAAAACTAGGACATCATGCAAAGTCTTTGAGCCAGGGGAGTCATCCGAATCTTCAATCATCTCTGTAGCGACAAAGCGCTTCCTTTCCTCGCCAACAGGCGCCATGTGAAAATCTTCGGAACATGCCGACAGAAGAGACGGTGTCCCTGATGAATATTCTATGGCTAACATCTCCATCTCCTCATCATCAGTAGTGACGAGATCGTCGGATGCAGAAGGATTGGCAGGAAGCTCATTGCTTTCAGGAAGAGGAGGAAGGTAGGATAGATGATCATGATCCTACAAAAAAATGGAAGATCAGGAATCACAAAAGGAGACAATAGCACAAAGAATAAGAAAGGTACAGATGACTAAACAGAGAAAATTCGAAAGAAATCTTACCTCGAGAAGGCGCTTCTTCTTGCCAAAAGGCTCTACGTGGCAATCGGAAGGAACCGAGCTCTTCACCGTAAGGGTTGTGAAATTACGAACCCTTTTTTCATAAACCTTAAGGAGCAGATCATCCTGATAAATCCTCATCGGGTCCTTTCTACCGGTATATGCCCACATACCAGAAAAATAGGCCTGTAGAGGCTGCATGCGGATGCGCAAGAAATATGCTAGAATTTGATGACCCGACAATTCCTTGCTAACCTCATTTTGAAATACGGACAAGGAGGGGTTCAATCATCGTCATTTCTTCGGGAGTGGGATGCTGATCCCATGAGTCAAGTTACGACATGTTTTCTTAGGGTCAAAGGGGGCTAGCCCAAAAGACTGACCCTCGACTGACTGATCCTTGATGTAAAACCATTTGGTTTTCCACCCTTGGACGGAATTAGCATGCTTAAAATCAAAGTAATCTACATCGGAGTGAACTAAGAAAATGGCTCCACCAACGTCATGGACGATGGTATCAGTGGCATTCCGATGAACATAAAAGAAATACGTCCACATGCCCCAATGGGGATGAATCCCGAGAAAGCATTCACAAAGTGTGACAAAACAAGCAACATGAAGGATAGAGTTCGGCGTGAGCTGATACATCTACATGCCATAGACAAAAAGGAGACCATGAAAGAATTCGTGGACAGGAAGAGAAAGGCCACTAAAAAGAAAGGAGAGAAACATTACCCTCAAGCTAGATTTGGGGATTGGAGCAGCTTCGTCCCCAGGAAGCTTGAAGGTACCCTCCGCCAGATAGCCGGAGTTCCGTGCCTCACGTAGCTCCCACGTCATGCACTTGGAAGGGGACCATCTGACGACCCTATTCCTGGTGGCCTTAGTGGCCGTGGAGGAAGTTCCCACCTTGCTTTTGCCCATGGTGATGAAGGAGCAACACTAGCACACAATAGGAGTTTGCGAGAAGGATAGAGGAAGGCAAGAGTTCAAGGAAGAAGATGAAGCTAGCGAAGGAAGGGTAAAAAGGAGTAAAAGGAATCTCTCCCCTTTATAAAGAGCCACGATATGCAGTTCAAACAATTCGATGTAAAATCAAACCCTCGCAAACACACAAGATGGTGACATGTGTGCATGGGTCCTATAAAAGGACAATATCTTTAGCAGTTATTACTGTGGTAAAAACGAGAAAGCCTCGCACGACACCTCGATCTTCGTGCGTAAAAGGGGGCGTGCAGTCAAAAAACTCCGCTGGACGCGCTACCCACGTGTCATCATTACTGCTGCTCAGTCCCACAATTGAAACGTCCCATCGAGGCGTGTCTCTGAGAAACCACGGTGTAAAATCGTCATTAGTGACATCATGCCATACAAGACACAAATAAAACGTCGACCCTATACAAAGGACAAGGATCCGAAGAAAAGAATTAAGCAATTTTTGAGTCGGAGGAAAATTCTCAGCAAAGATAGACTTTTGAGACTACAATCGAGTACACATATCTCGACTATAGCCTCGGGGGCTACTCCTATCGAGAGCGCTAGGGGCGCACCCAACAAAATACAAGGTAACATTGTTAGAATAGGTATAACATAATTTTTTTGAGCATATGTCCCGATCAAAATATCCGAACATAGCCTCGGGGGCTACTCCTATCAGGAGCACTGCCGCGCACCTGACAAAGAAAGTTCATGTCTTTTCAAGACAATACCCGAAGATAAAATTTTCCTTGTATATTGCGGTCAATAAGTATTTGTACCGCAAACACTTACTCCTATCAGGAGCATCTACAGAAACCTGTAAAACTTCAGCAATTTCAAACAGCCAAACAAGGTAGTCGATAAAATATATACAAATCTCGGATTGCGCCTGACGCAACAAAAAATCCGAATGCCATGTCCACGACATGAAGGTAAGACCCCGAGATTCATCTCGTGTGGCCTAGTAATCGCACAAGAATGCGCTCTACCAATAAAATATCCATATCAACGATACGATGAAAAATCTCGATGGACGCGTTGGGTACCTGATAAAATAGAATTAGGATTCAGTATTCGATAAGACCTAAATAGCTCGAACTGAGTTACACCAGTTATAAATTCCGAATTCAGGCCTGGGGAGCCCAATTTGATGTAGATATACAGTGCCTTTGCCCAGGGGCAGTTAAATGATACCCGATCCATCGGATGAATCAGGCCTATTGTACCAAAATCCCTATGAAACCATAAAATCCTAGAAAATTTAAAATATCTTTGAGACTCTACCAGAATCTACGATTCAGATAGAGTCTCAGGGGCTACTGACATAGGTAGGACTATTCGGGTTCCTATGATTTGTTACCCTAGCTGCATAAAGTCTCATGACCCACAAATATTCAAGATGATGGCCCAAGAAAGCATCCAATGAAAGCTTTAATTGTATTTGGAAAGAAACTACGAACCGACATTGTATTAGAGTTGTAACCATGTATGTGTAACCTATCCGTATACAGCTTTGAGACCCGACCTATTATATATAGGACGGGAGAAGCCAATGAGGGGACAACCTCAAACCCCCCAAGCAATATGTAACTGAGCTATTCATAAAGTATTTGGTGACTTCGACTCCCTTATTTTCCTAATATCCGACGAAATCCCCAGCGTTCACTTTTCCTCAAAACCCTAAGTCCTTCATCATGGACATTGCCGAGGTTACCCCTCGGCACTCTTGGAAAACAAAGCTAGACGTTTCTACTTTCTATTTGCAAGTTATACGTGGTTGATTAGGCTTTCACACAAGAACCTCTTCTTATCTACGAATCCAACCACAACATGGATTAACTATTTGCCGCTTTCAATCCCTTTTCAGGACAGTCCTTTGTAAGTGCCATATCAACTAATGTCAGAGAGACAGATGCCCACGAACCACTTATATGGTACAAGCCGTATGTTAGTCGTGGAACTAGTCTTGCATAAGGTTACACGTAAGGTTGGTTTGGGCCACTTCATTCGACATTACCACAATAATAGCACATACACGAGGGAGGGTAGCAATTAGAAAATTAAGGCCCACACAATCCTTGTGTGTTCTACTCGTACTAGTACATCTATGCATAGATCGCTCTGATACCACTGAAGGGGTTCCGTGGTAGAAAAAAATTCCTACTATGAGAATGCACCAACCCAAGATCTATCTATGGAGAAGTACAGTAATGAGCGGGATATGATGATCATGCATTTGAAGACTGATAAAGCGGGAATATGTTCCTGCACAAACCTTGCTGATGAAGCCGAGCGTCGTAGACCTCAAGGTCTAGAAGGCTTCAAGCGTCAAGCCCCACTAATGGTGGTGCCTCATCGAGCTTTACAGGACTCTAGTGTAAAGGACGTCTCCCGATCCTTGGTCTAGCAAAGCAGTGAAAGAAGAAGATCTAGACCAATTCCAGCAACACGATGTCGTGCGCTGGGTTGAGAAACCTCTACCTCGTGTAGCACGTTCCTAACTTGGGAACACACTTAATAGGGGAGAGGGAGGAAGAGAGAATGGCCTATGCCAATTGTTGGATTGAGTTGGAGAAATTGGGGCGAATGCCTCCCCTATATATAGGAAAAACTAGGCTACTCCCACCCTCCATGTCCCAGGATGGGACTAAACAAGAGGAGAGGTGGGAGGAGGAGGTGGCCAATAGTGGGGATGGGCCCCACCTTGGCCCACCTAGGGTGGCCAGCTAGGTGGGAGCCCTCTCACCCTAGCCGCATGGCCCCTACGGCCCTTGGCCCTCCCCTCTTGGGCCCTCTTCCCTCCTAGGGAAGGATCATGTGGGGATTTCCCCTTTTTCTTTTATTTAAATAATTTCCATATTTAATATTAATTCATAATTAAATATAAAATACATTATTTAATTGCTCCTTGTTCAGAAACTCCTTTTGAACAGACTCCGAACACTTCGGTATTCTCTTAGGAACCGTTCTGATTCTCTCTTCCTATTTCTCTATCAGTATTGGATCATCTCGCAGTGTCTATTAACCTTTGGCGGGACACCCTTACGGTTTGGGGATGTTCAGGTATGAAGGGGATCACTCCCTGATCATTGATCATCAGTGTTATCTGGAAATACATGATGATCCCTACTCAATCCACGACACAGTGTTGTTCGCTTGAACCTTCTAAACGTCGAGTCTTATTCCCTTTGCACAACGATACCTAGTTCGTCTAAGACCTGATCTCATGTATATTGTACAGTTCTATCTTGTTACTGACAAATGCTTTTACTCGCTCTCGTGATAACACATCCCTGTGACCTAGTCACATTCTTGCGAGGTTATTGATATGGTCTCACCGAGTGGGCCCATAGTATCTATTTGTCACTCGGATAGGCAAATCCTGATCTAGATCACACGCCTCAACCATTCCTCTGGAATACCTAAAACACACCTTTATGGACACCAAATTGCGGACATGATGATTGATGTAATCAAAGCAACCACGAGAGATAGTGATTAAATGATCTCACGGTAAAAATACTAAGTTACTACGCTTTACTAGATGTCACAATGTTGAACTTTGTGACTAGATCACATTGTAATTCTACGGTTGGGTGTGTCCATCACTTCATTAAGTGACCTCGTTGTCAGGTGACTATTTTATGTCAAGTCCATGATCGGGAAACCTCGATCATCATCTGCCCAATGAACTAGTACTAGAGGATAGTAGGGACCTGGTTGTTTATATACCACACATGTATCTATGTTCCCACTAAATACAGTTATAGCATGGTACAAAACTATTATGAACACAAAGAGATATAACAATAAAACACTTCAGTTGTTGGCCTCTAGGGCATATCTCCTTCACATCTCTGGCACCTCTGTCCACCGTGGCTGGATCTTCTACAAGTGCAATCATCATGGGGTAAGTCCAGTAGTAGTTTTTGGTTATCATTTTTGGCATTTCCGAATGGACCGATTGGGTGGTTTGATTAGACTCTGTTTCATGTTGTTGCAATTTTCAAACCACGTGTAATTTCTGGCGTTGGGAGCGTGAGTATGTGTACCATCTAGCTGACACGAATTTTCTAAGAGGTGATGCTAAAATGGAAGTAGTAGGGTGGGCAGAAGAGAGAAGGGAAGAGATGAAGTGTGCATTAGGACAAGAGAAGCTAGCAGAGGAGTGGGGAAAAGGCGTTGGATGCAAGATCATGTCTAATAAGGTCTTGAGGAGTGAGCTACTTGTGCAAGGGAAGGAGATGTTGCTCCTTCGGAAGATTCCAGTTGCAATGGTATCAGTTGTAATGGTGTTGTCACTAGGTGTTCTTCTGCAGAAGTGATCCTATGATGTACTGCACTTGGTGCTTAGTAGTTGAAATGCTACTATTGTAGCCTATCTAATGTCTGGTTGTGTCATCTTGTGATGTACTAGCACTTGGTGTTTAAGCGTTAAGTGTTTAAGTAATGTGTTTGATGAAATACGGTCAGTACTATGTATCTGAGCTATTTGATGAAATAGTGTCAGTATTATGTGTTTAAGATGTAAAATCTGGGATGTATATACTCTGGTTTGTTGGCAAGCACTAGAATGTGTGTTATTCTGGTTGTAATATTTCAAACCTGGAATGTTTGCAAATACTAAATAAATCTTGCCAAAATACAGGACATGATGGCCACATTTCGAGTAGAAAATGTAAAGCAACAACAAACACGATAGGGACACACTAAAAATGTAAACAAGATAGGGAGTTGATAGTTTAGAACAACATTGTTTCATAGTTTCATTGTACACATGTGTCAACACCCGGATTTTTAAGTCCAGATGCCTGTTATGCCGTACATCGCAATCCCAGGATTACCATTTTTGCGAGATATAACAAGAGTAGTACCATAGTACATCATCCATTACAAACCATAATAAAGGTCTTACAAATAAAGGATCTCATGATCCAGTGTTAATAAAATCAAAGCAGCAGAAAGTAAACATAGTAGGCTTCATCTTCAGGGTCATAGGCAATGCTGACGATGGGAGATGATCCTAGTTGTCATAGAGCTCCTGCTGTCCATCTTCCGGGTAATCCTCATCATAATCTGGCCAGGTTTGTTTGCAAAAGGCCAGCTTTATTTCATAAACCTTCCAGAGTAAAGACCTAATTTAGTTCTCTACATCACTTAAGTGGGAACTTAGATCTCATGTCCACAACTCTGTTGTGGTCAAGTCAAGGTCATCCTTCAAGTCACAAATCATTTTGAAAACATCTGACAACGGAACAGTATGGACACTCCAACTATCCATAACCGCGGACGCAGCTATTCGAATAGTTTGACACTCTTTAGAGGTGGTACACTTTCACCACAAAATTCGATACATCCATCAGGAGTTTCCCTGAATCATCATACTTAGTATGCGAATAATCAATCTTAACCTTTCAATTACACACCCTAGTATAGGCACCTCCCCTATGAGTTTGGCCTCCCAGCCATGGCCATCTGCCATCCTAGGCACTGCATAGGTAGACATTCATCACGAGGTAGCCTCAGCTCAACCTCTTCCGCAGGGGAACCCATACTAAGACATATAAACTTCTAGTCAAGCCCTACCCAACTCAGGTATTGTGGTTGTACAGTAAAATTGGAATGGTATCGCATCTGAACCCAACCATCAGTTTTTATTTAATTCAAGGCTCATGCCTCATCAATTTCATCATCAAACCATTGTGTTTCACAACACATGTCAAAAAATTTCAATAGAATGAATCTTCATTCCAAGGTTTTCATAATCATTTTTACCAAGTATTCCCATCTAAAGTGATCCAGTTTTATGCTTAGCACTAGCCACTAGTATTGAGGGTATCACTATTGGGGGTGCTCATAAAGTATAAGTATCCAAGACTAATCCTATGATCTTGATAGGATCCAATCTAGTTTCCACTAATCACAATTAATTAACTAGGTAAGAACCATAGTAAAGGGGAATGTAAAGCTTGGAGTAAAACTGGGAATTGGTAAAGTTGCGTATCAAAGGTGTGTATATGGTATATGTACAAGTTAGCTTGCATAGCTAAACTTGCATGGATAGTTTGCATAGTGGGCTTGCCTTGAGCAGTGCAGTTGTTGCAGTCGTTGAAGTTTTCCTCCTCCTCCTCGAAGTACTCCTCCTCCTTATAGCCTAGGTCGATACTAGCGTCTATAAATACATTCAATGAACACAATCACCAAACAACACTTCACTACTTATATTTAGCACACAAGGGCTCATGCTAGATGATCTAGCATATCCTCAATCATCATATGGAATATTAACATTTTCTTAATCTTCTTATTTTAGAAAAGTAATTTCTACTCATTTTAAATCCTTAAGATTTAATATTCTCCAATTAAAATAGTGGATCATGTTGACACATGTCATCAACATCTATTCCAATACTTGGGAATGTGATTTAAAATGGTGATCATATATTACAAGATTTAATATTATTATTTAATAATATTAGAGGGACTAGAAATGCCTATATAGCACTCTTTTAATACTAGGCCATGTTTCATATTTGTACAACCAAATCTTTCTACATCTTCATGTAGAGCATGGCAAATCTGACTTTTGAGAGGTGGAATCATCTCAAAAACATTTATAGTTTATTTTAGAAAAATGTTTGAAGTGTCAAAAGTCTCTGTCTTGTTATTTTTGGTATAGGTGATCTATAATTTCAATTGGTTTGAATCCAATGGGAGTGGATAGATATTTTCAATACCTTTCTAACAAAATTAGAATCATGCATTTTGGTTCAGTTAATCTCTTTGAATTGAATTTTGAATCTACTGACAGAATAGGGTTTTAACTAAATAGCAAAATTCTTATTCAAACTATTGGGATCTGCGCGGGCAAAGAATTGGGCCGGCCCAACTGCACAGTGCTGGTACAGCGGGCTACTGACAGAATGGTCCCACGCGTCAGTGACTTATCTAAACCGAAACGGTATCTTTCAATCTCATCCCTACGATTAGACTAGGATCTACGGCTGTGGTTTGTCGTCTTTGCCAAAATGACCATTTGATCCTATGATCTATATTTGATTTTCTTGTCATTTGATTCTGTTTGTAAGTGATCTAGATGATGTAGTATTTATTTTTAAACTAATCCTTATAATTTTTAGCAATCAATCATGGCAATTTCAAGCATTCATACACTAATGCAAATCACACGTGCACTTATATTAAGTTTAATAATATTTTTTTGTTAACCCTAAACTTGGGTGATTAGAGCTTGATAAGCTTGATTAATATTTTTGGGATGTTAGACTAGGTAACAAAACAAAAGCAGCAGCCATGTTAGCTTAAGGTGCCAACACATGATCATCATAGTTACATGGCAGACTACATGATCATCTAAACCCATCAAACTTGTTTATTCCTTTCTTGGGCTGGGCATCAACAAACCCTGCCTCAGGACTATATGACCTTGCCCTTTTTGCTTGCTTCTTCTCCTCTGCTAGCCTCTTCTTTTCTACTAGATCTTTCTTCTTCTCTTCAGCTTCTTTCTTCTTATTCTCTTGTTCTTCCTTCCCTTTATCTTCTTCTTCTTTTTTCTTCATATCTTGAGCTTCTTTCCTTTTCTTTCTACTACTTCCTTTGTAACCTCTGAGATTATTGTCCTGGTCTCCAGTTGGGCTTTTTCTATAGAACTCACTCTTCTTTCTTTTTCTCCCTCTTCTTCTGGGATGCTATTATTTTTGCTTCTGCTTCTAGTACCTTATTTTCCTATTTCTCTAATTTTCTTAGCTTAGCTTCTTCAGCCCTCTTTAACTATTGTTCATATCTTGCTTCCAAAATGGTTTTTCTTCTATTTTCTAGTTCATGAGCCCTTGCTACTTTCATAGCTTCTAACTTCTGTGCTAACTCCCCTTGTTTGATAGTTGAAGTGCTAGGACCAGGCTAATTAACCAGCCTTTGTGCAGTAGTGATGAAAGATGACTCTGGTAGTGGCATTGCTATCCTAACCCTTGGTGGTGGACTCAGTATTGTAGCATATGGCATGTAATGTCAGAATTTTGCATGTATTGTAGAATATGGCATGTAATGTCAGCAATTGAGTTTACCTGTTGAACCAATTGCGCAAGAACATAGTGACTATAGGTAGGTGCAGTTGGTTGGCCTCCATATGCTCGCACTAGCTGGCCTCCATCTTCTCCTACTGTTTAGCCTCTCTCAGGTGTAGATGGCTGGCTTCCATATGGTACCTACAATATGTGATCACACACATAAAGGAATAAGACAAGTGTAGTAAAGGAGACATACCACAAGAACAAAGCAAGCCATACCTATGTTGTGTCTGGTTGTGCCATCTACTAGAATGGTGGTGGGAATCCAACTTTAAGGTATTTGCATCCCTTCTTGTTGTGGTCAGGTTCTCTATAGTGGCCACGGTGGATTATGACTCCATGTCTAGTCATCTTCTTTCCTCCACTTCTATGATCAATCTCATATGGTGCCTTCCTCCTGCTTTATGTAGGCCTCCCAACTTTTTTCACATAGAATGGTGGCATAATAGAAGTTCCATTCAGTTTCTCCCACTCACTCTTATCTCTACAAGGCATTACAAAGTTTCAATAGGCTTTCTTGAATGTTTACACAGAGTAGCATTCATCCACTAGGGTTAAATGATCTATTTCTTCATCCCTACATACATCACATGCATGAGGGCAAGGAATGCCACTATGATCCCATCTCTGACATGAACATGATTTATGGACAATGTTAACTATAATCCCTGTTCCTCCATCATCTATTGAAAAAATGTCGTCACCAGCTCCCTCTGCATAAATGTGTGCAACAATCTCCATATTCTTCTCAACTTCCTTTCTTGGCTTTGGACAGATAGGCCCTTGCATCTTCTGTGCTTCCTTGTCTTTGGTGTAGTGCATTGGCATTATTTCAATCCGCACCCTTTGTAACATTGACAACATGGGAAACTCTCTAGCTTCAAGTATGTACCTAACAACCAAGAGTATAGATGAATGAGTACATGAATGTGTACACATGTTGTACATTAATCCAGGAATGTATGTAGTTCAGATTACTTACTTGTTGAACACCTCTAAAATGTTGTTCAAGAGGACATCACATTTTGGAAGAGCACTTTGGAATGCCCTCACCCAAGTGTTAGTTGGTATCTCCTCTAACCATGCATGAGCTTCAGGGTTAATAACTTTCATTTCTTCCATGTTAGTTTCCCACTTAGCCATAGTACTACTCCTAGCTATTTTCCATAGCTAGTTTTTGAGCACATCAATTCTGAATGTTTATTGAAAATTGTGCCACATATGCCTAACACAGAATCTATGCTCATCAGTGGGGAACTGATCTTGTATAGCCTTGATCAGACCCTACATGAAAATTAATTGGAGTAATCACATGGTTAAATAGAGCATTAAGCACAAGTTAGAAGAGAAAAGAAACAAGCATAAACCTTTTGCTTATCTAACATTACTATCCATGGTCTTGTATTCTCAATCCCCAAATCTTGCTTGAGTGTGCTCAGAAACCAGTTCCATGTTTCTATGTCCTCAACCTCAACAATAGCTAGGGCAACAAGGAAGATACAATCATTAGGGTCAATGCCCATAGCTGTTAACACCTGACCTTTGTACCTAGTCTTAATGTGATAACCATCAACGAATAAGACATGCCTGCATCAATTAAGAGACCCCCTATTGCATGCATCCAAACTGACATAGATCCTTTTAAACCTTGATTGATCATCTAGTGCAAGATAGAATGTGCTACTAGGGTTGCTTATCCTAACCTCATTTGCATAATCCCACAACAACTTGTACTTGCCTTCTTCATCACCATAAATCTCCTTCATAGCTAGCCTTCTTGCCCTTTTGTGACACCCCCGGGATCAGGGTTAAACAAATCCTAGACATTAGCCTGATGACATAAGGTTAACCTAGAGCTCGAGGATATCCCGTGAAGAATCGGTAACACAATAGTGACCCTACGACACAAAAATTAATACAGCAAGCTCATAAATGAGTAGAGAACCAAAATATTACAAGCAGAGGTCATTGACCACAAACATCAAACAAAGGAAGGCAAATTATGCTATTAAGTATAGCAAACTTAACAAATGGACTAAGATGCCTGAAGCATAACGATGATGTCCTAGCCCATAGATTCCAGGTTGTCAGCCGGGAACCCTAAGCTACTTGTCAGTGTCGATCTTGTACCAAACTTGTCTTTAGGGGAACACTTACTGCTACAAAAGTATCAACAAATCAAGGGTGAGTACATGGTGTACTTCGTAAAACTTATGGCTGATGGGGTTATTTTGCATAAAGCCATCTTTGCTTATAAAACAAGAGGGAGACAAAGCTTGTCTAATCAGAACATTTTAAATGGGGATAAGATAAGGACATATCCAAAGTATTCATAAACAAATCTTTGATATCCACCAAATCATCATCATCTATCAACTAGGATCACCCCCGTACCCATGAGGAAGCATCCTTAAGCACACACTAATCTGCCAAGTTTTATGATTAGGTTAAAGTCCTCTAGGGTCTTCACGTCCGTTCCCAAGTCATCCATAACCGTGGACATGGCTTTTTGAAAAGATTAAAACCCTGCAGGGGTGTACAACTTTACCCACATGTACCAACCGACTCTTAATGCCAACGTTTTAGCCCTCTTCCTTGGAAGGCCGACAAAGGGTGGTTAGCAACAACCTTTACCTTGCTTTTGCCGAGACCATGAGTCACGCCCTAAGGATGGTTCTGCTGTAATGGGTCAAATACTAAAGTTGGTCCCTAGAGATGTGAGGCGAGGTTGGTTTATCAAGGGCTCTATCCACTCCAATCAACCCCGACCATGCTTACCCACCGATGCAACTTCACCCGCCAAATCTTTCAAAAAAATTATATGCATACATCGAATGGAACGCCTGAACTATGTGACTCATGGAATCTACTAGGCAAGTTAATTATTCGTGGGATTCCGAAGCCCTGTCTAGCTATACGCTCGTCTTGGTTCAAGAGGCAAGAACTCGGTTCCTAGAGGTGGCGAGCATGGGACTACAAAATCCACATCCCACCGTGGCCTCCCATACAAGCCTTAGCATATTTACACATCATCACTGATCTCATCTCATCTTGTTCTTTTGTCATACTAGATTCTCTACATTTGATACATTACATGGAAGAACTAGAACTGACAGCTAAGCATGGCTAAGAAGGACACACATATAAGATCTAGCAGTGCACACAAGTCAAACCTAGTTATGCTAGGAGTAGTGGATCAAGTAATATAAGCTCAAGGGAGTAATGCAGCAGATAGGATACTCTATCTATCGATAAAAGACCATAGTAGAATTGTATGCATCATGGCTACAATTGAAATGATTTTGAAAGCATAGGATTGTATAATGGTGGGGCTATGCTTGCCATTGCTCGTTGATAAAATATAAACAAATCTTTGGAAGCACTGTGCTTGATTTGATTGTAGTTGGTCAAGTATTGATCTTCGAGCTTCGATGGTATTGATCTCGGTCTTCGATCTTGATCTCGATATCGTATTCTACCGGAGAGAACCAAACACCAAAAAGAAAGGGAAACAATCAACACATGGCATCGATGTAATGCTCAAGCAAGGATTATGATATGCTAAGTTAAAAGTTATTGAAATTGATGCCCTAGGCACGATCATCAATTTTTTAAATAGGGTCCCTAGGGTTTAAACCCTAGTATTTGGAAATCCCCATATGTATATGAGAGGGTTCAAATGTTCTCATAATTAAACTTGTCATTAAAGTGTCTTAACAATGCATGGTTTTGATGCTAAGAGATAGATCTCATTTTTCTGAGCATTTTGATATATTATTCATATTCTTCTCATTTAAAATGAATTAGTTATGTTTTTTCTCATTTTAATCCATTTTAAATCATTTTAAAATAATAAACATTTTTGGAATATATATTATTTTCCATCTGGTCCCACATGTTAGATTTTTATTCTTTTTAGAAAATAATTATGGAAATTATTAAAAACCTGACAATCTGGGCCCATAGGGGTATTTTATTTTCCGAAAAACAATTACAGAAAACATTTAGGAAAATAAAAAGGGGATTGCTGCGTCATGATGACGTCAACATGAAGTCGGCGATGGTGATCTCCTAGATTTAACTCGAATCCATGGATTCGCTGCGTGTGCAGGCTTGAGGATAGGCTTGTTGCAAAGAGGAGGTCAAGGCGGACCGAGTGGTGGTAGAGCCGCCCACTTTTGGCCATCGAAACAGGGCGCACGATGGTGTCGAACGATGGCAGCGGCATGTGCATGTTGGCAACATAGTACAGGAAGAGCGGGCGAGATTAAGAGGCATTGGGAGTCTCATTAGCTCACTAGGATCATGACGCAGTGCTCAGGGAGGTCGCAATCAATGGAACGACGACAACCGAAGCTCGGGCAGGAGCTGTCGATTGCAGTGCCTAGGGAGGATCCAGCTTGCACTGACGGGGGAAGACGAATGAGGGAGACACGAGGAGCACGCCGATGTGCTCGGACGAGGAAGGAGAGCTCGGAATCGAAGGGGGCATCAACGTATCTATAGGCTAGGGCTTGGGTTCTTGCGGCCTGAGATCTAGAGGGAAGCGAAGGTAGCGAACTAGGGCTCAACTAGGGTTCTCGGCAGCATCCATGTATTGTAGGCGACAGCATCGGGCGGCAGAGCGAGCTCCACCGAGCTCCTTGGCCTCGGCACGAGGAGGAAGAAATAAGAAGGACAGTGAAGGGGTACATGCTGGATGGGCCAAGGTGGGCCATGGGAAAGGAAGAGAAGAGGGAGAGCTTGCTGGGCTACGGCCTGGATCTATTTTTCTAGAAGAACCTTTTTCTTTTTAGTTTCTCATCTTTCCCTTTTGTAATTTCATTTCAAATCTATTTTGAGTCATTTCAAAAATACTAGAGGCTTTCCTAAAAGTATTGAAATATTGTAGGGATCCTTAGAAACAATTTGGGTTCCATGCATTTAGATTTTTCAAATACTTTCAAAACTACCTTTTGAATAGGTTTCAAAGAGAGAGGGGAAACACTAGGGTTTAGGGTTTGCATTTTCTTTCTTGTTTTCATGCACCTTTAGGAAAGATGATGCTCATGAATGCACAATCCAAACCCTAATTAGTATTATTAAAACTAGGGGTGTTACACATTTGCAACTTGCTTGTGCTTGGTAGCATGTTCGACTCTTTATGAACAATCCTCCTGAAATTATTAATGTTCATGTTCTCATTATCTCTAAATCTATTTACATAGTCGCCTCCTAGAAACAATGATGTAAATGACTTGAACTTCCATGTCCAGCTACATGTGTGATATGTTATGTGTCTCTTTATCATGAAAGACTCATTCCTGCTATCCTTGGATGCCGATAGATACCATGCACAATCAGGCTTTCCATTGCACTTGGCACACAACCTCTCCTGGTCATTCACTCCAAATATGATAGCCCTCCTTTCAAGGTAATTGTACTCTCTAATGGCTTTCCTCAGCAATTTCACTGACTTGAAAACTTTCCCAGTATGAAACCTAGGATTGTGAATATCATCATTCCTAAATGTCCTGAACCTCATCTTGACACTATCTTCATATGACTCTGCCTCCCATATATCTTCATCTTCAGAGAGATCATCCTCAACCTCTCCTTCTTCCTTTCCTTTCTCACTATACCTCTTTCTCTTGCTTCTCTCACTCCTTTGTTGTTTCATGTTCTTCTTGCCCTTCTTATCCTCATCATCACTCTGGAGGTCCTCATCATCACTGATTTCATACTCACTATCCACAATGACTGATTCATTGTATTCAAAATCATCATCATCTGATTCTGAGTCTGATGTTTGTGCTTCATGTGCTTCCATTGATTGTAATCTTCTGGTCTTCATCCTAGGTCTGCTAGAAACCGGAACTTCAAAATTCAAAGGCTCTGCCTTAGGTGGCACCATCTGAATTGGTTCATGCTCATGTTCATGTGCCATTTCTTCTATAGCTACTTCTGGTTCATCATCTCCCTGCTTCATGTGCTTCATAGGGCTAACCATAGGTGGCAATTGAGTTACTGGAAACTCAACTACATCATCCCTATCGATATTCCTAAGGATCTCATCATGATCAAGATAAACATGCAGAAATAGATGCTCAAGTGAAACAAAAGTAAGCATGAAGTCAGTGTTCTGCTCACTCCTTATTCCCCTCAATCCATTATTGTTTAGTGCAGGTTTTGGCATAATCCTCCCTACAACCTCATAACACATATCATCAAAAATGTCCTCCAGAATAGTTGGTGTCCAGTTCTTAACCTCACAGCCATCATACCAAATGATGGAATCATTCACATACGACCTATTGGTACCCTTTCCAAGAAAGTATCCACCATGGTGAATGGCCACCAAAAAATGATCTCTTCTAGTGCCTGCATATTATTAGTGTAACCAAGTTCAGGTTTTGTACACCAAATTTCAAATAAATAACTGAGAAGTTCAAGTTTTGTACACCAAAATTCAGAGAAATAACTGAAAAGTTCAGGTTTTTGCAACCCTAAACAACAGATTCCCTACCATCTAACTAATCCATGCGCAATCAAAACAAGTACAACATGCATCCAAATAGTCAAATTTTCCTTCACTTGAACACCAAAGAGGTCACTTTTGTCATCCTAAAAACCTACCAAAACCCCCACCGAAACCATGGTAAGAAACTCTTCAGAGAGACCTAAACATTGTGACCAATCTAGCAACAAACGACGGAAAAATGAGATTTTTGGTCGATTTGCTTCACTTTACCGTAGTCCGTAGGTAGAGATCCTTCCGGCCGTCGAGTAGGCACCATTGTCGGTGCCTCCTCCCAGTGGAGAACAACTCCGACGGCTTCCCTACACCCACGCACCGAACAACACCGTCGTTGACCTTCTCCCTCACATGATCGTCTCGTCACTATGTTGCTTCCCCTTCCGCTCCGTCTCCCTCTACCTCACCACGTCAGAATGATCGGGAGCCAAAAATAAAATAAATAGAAAAGGAGTGGTGGAGATGTCTGAGTGGACAAAAAAATACATGATATTAGTGCGGTTCAAGGGTTTGTATGCAAAATAACCAGCATGGTCGGAACAATACTCATTGCCATGTGGGACCCATGCGAGATAATTACATGGTGCGTCACACTCGCGTCTGCGGTGACCGTACGTGACCAGCCAACGCATCTTCTATTATCGTGTTTTGTTGTTTCCAACATACAGGGATGAACTCACATTATACAGACAAGTTCCATGATGTCTGATGTATTTTAATCCTAGAAAAATAATCAATAAATATGAAAAAGTAATTTTGTCCACCCATTGACCTCACCGACATTTTACAAACATCGAGATGTACCAAGTCCAGCACCTCAGGCTTCTTGTGAGGACGTCGACTCTTCAATGCAACTGTATGTTGCTTCCTATCTTGACAATCTAGACATTTATAGATGTGAACACCTTTCACTCCTTTCAACAAAAAATTTCTTCACTAGCACAGTCATCCCCTTCTCACTCATGTTCCCAAGTCTCGTGTGCCACAAAACACAAATATCATCTTTCTGTAATGCATTAAGATAGGCATCAAAAAGCTTGGCATGAACATGGTACAAAACTGAAACCATATTACCTTTTACAACAATCAGATTTCCACTACAACATGGATCTTGGGCCCCGGAGCTTAAAGACGCTAAGGCACAGCCTTAGTCGCGATACTTGCGCTGGCACGACAAAAAATCTGCCAGGGATAACTGCGTCAGGGATTGTGCAATGGCGGTGGAATTTTTGGCTCTGCACAATGTGATCTGCTGAGCTAGCGCGTTCGCGGCGTGGCCGTGGATGTGCCTCGTTACATTACTGAAGACGGCGTAACTTTAGTGTCGTGTCACATATTGTGAATGCCATGGTTTGTACAACATCACCGATCTAGATAATTAATTATAGTACCATTAATCAAAATAAGCAGTTTATAGTCATTAATTTAGGAAGCTAATTGCATTCAAACCAAGGATTTAATTTTATTGAGAGGATATTTATTACATCATATTACACTACAAACACTTCTTACAAGGATCTAATCCTTGTATTCAACTTCTCTTATAACAAGAGAATATAAAAAGGGGATTTATCCCCACTAATTCTTCAGAAATCCCTGCCAAAGAAAATTATGAAAATAAAGAACTAAAAACTATTTACAACTAACCTAATTCTTCTACTTATCTTAAGGACAAGTGGAGAAATTTACCTAATATAATCTTGAGTGCCTCTCTGTTCTACTAATAGCCTACTGTGACAAATGCAACAACATTCCCACCCTCCTCCAACAACAATGTTTTCATGGCGGCAACAACAGTGATGACGACATAGATGGCGATGGCACATCGCCATGTCCATAATCCTTCACACGATCTATGCTGACCATGTTGTCGTGGATCTGAAATAGATAGCAGATCGATTAGAGAAAGAACATGATGAAATAACAGATCGATTACAGAAAGAACATGATGCAACAACAGATCGATTAGAAAGAACAAGATCCAACAATAGATCAATTAGAGAAATAACAAGATCCAACAACAGATTGATTGAGAAAGAACCTTAGGTTCAGAGGACTCCAACACGGAGGCTGGGTCGGATTGGTAGAGCTTGCGAGGCATCACCACATTTGGGAGGGCCGATAGTAGTAGAGATGGGAGTTGGTGAGATCTTAGGATATTTTTGGAAATGACTATGTTCAGATATCGGGTTTGCCTTGCCAAGAGAGTTGGTGCGGTGTCGTACAGAGAGAGGAGTTGATAGAGTGGGGACTAAGGAATCCCTATCTTATATCGGAAACAAGGTGGGTTATCGGTGAGATGTAGTGTTTTCTTTATGGGATGTATAACACATGTGCCCAGTAACGTGGGGACAATTGGTTCATAGAGCTCATACGTCGGTATCCGGCAGCTCAGGTAAATAGTGGTGGTCCGCACATGTCAGCCAGACAAGCTTAACCAGTCAGCGAGCAATGGTTCACCATTCTCTAGCGGAAGTCAACAATTAATGGAGCTTGAAATGGGCAGTGGATATTGGGAATGCCTTTGTTGGCCAAGTGAGGCATTAAAAACCGCTGCCTTTCCCATCCATGTACCACGACACCAAAAACCGCTGCTACCGTGTGTGCCATGGCATATAAGTGGCCACCAAGACAAAATGGTGCCGCTAAAACTCACCCACCGCATAACCAACTATTGCTGGTTCTTTTCGCTTATGCCGTCCCAAAAATCCATCGGGTATGAGATATTTTTGTAGTGTTCCTTTGGTGAGCTTGTACTATGCATTTCCAAAATTGCTCAAGTACCCATCTCCATCAAGCAATCTAACCAAGATAATGTTGAGTCGAAGGGCCTCAACATGCCTCACCGACTTGAGGACTAGTGTCATACCATTTTCAGTCTCCAAGTGCACATCTCCTCTTCCAATGATTTGTTCTCTATCATTTTTTGCCATCTTCACAACACTAAAATCACCTGCTATGTAGTTGCTGAAGAGCTCTCTACAAGATGAATGTGTCATCATCTTTAGGATGAGAATCTTGCAGGAGAATCAACCCATTTGATATTTGGAGGAGTTAACTCACTCATGAGTTGACTAGAAGAATTATCTAGAGCTACGAGATGAGCTGCTAACTACAGATCATCAGAAAACAAGTTAAGGATTTTAATGATCATGCTCAAGTCACTAGGAGTGAATTACAATCGGATTCAAAGTTGAGGTGAAGTAAAATGGATTAAACCATAATAGTGTAAGATGAAGTGTGGAGCGTGAGTTACTTGGAATATCTAACATCATGATATTATGACCAAGCTATATATCAGGGCAACATTAGATTATATAAGTAGTATCATCCAACTGAGAGCTTGAGGTCTATACTTAGGTTATGATGTGGATTATGGTCATACAATCCATTGGATGTATATTGGTGGTTATATAGTGATAAATGAGTTAGTAAATGGAGTTAGTGGCAACTCTCATAAAGGAATGGAATCCATCATTAATAGTTATAGCCCAATAAGTTGGGGTCAGACCTGAGGGGGGGTTAGGAGGGGCGACCGCCCTGGGCCTCCAAGACCAAGGGGCTCCAAATACCGACTAGAAGCAGCGGTAGAAGAACCCAATTGGACACCACTGGAAAAGTTCTATACTTCTCTATTACGGTGGAGCGAAGCAAAGGATGATGAAGGAACGAAGCCTTATGGAGAAAAGCATCATGCTGAAATTTTGGCCTTGACCTATTTTTGTTAGATTGGGATTTCTTCACTTGGTTAGCTTTCTCCCTTTAGTTAGGTATGAAGGCTTAATGGGATGGTGACCAAGAGCTCGAGAAAGGCCGGAAAATTACGAATGCAGGATATGCAATGCAGAGTCGACGCTCATTTTCTTGCTAAAAAACTATTTTGATTTTTCTAATAGTTGGCAAAGATAGCAGGAACCGCAAGGCCGCAATAGGTAGGGGTTTAATTCTCCATCATTCGTGTGACTTGCAAAGAGGCACCGGATTTTTCCTCCATATTCAAAATTGCTTACTCTAATTTAAAAAAAAATCACAATTTATTTATAGTTTTTAACTAAATTTGACTTTCGCAGGTTTACGCGGCTTTTCATTTGCAATCATATGGTGCGGGGTTCATGACATTGTTCGATCATTTTTTGGACAAGAGCCGGAGACCACCATTCACCACTGTGGGCCTAATACACTAGAATAGAGTTAGTTACAATATTGGTTTTATAAGTAATATATGAGCCTTAGTAGTAAAATTCCATCTATGTGCATACCTACGTAATTATTACTTTTACAAATAATGTGTGGTGAGTCTACTTCAGATATTTGTTTTTGCAAAATAGAAGAGTCTACTTCAGATTTCTATTTGTAACATTTACTATGTACCAAAAATATTTATTAATACTCCTCATATCCATAATAAGTGTCGTTCACTTAGTACAAAGTTTGTACTAGTGTAGTACAAAATGAGCAACACTTATTATGGACTGGAGGGAGTAGTATTATTTTGAAAATCAGAGGGAGAGGGCCCAACATCCCAACTTCATCCAGAGCCCCTGAAATCTCGAGAGCGACCCTGATAAGTGTATCTAAGAGAAGAATATGTGAAGAGACTTAGTGATAAACTTCAAAGGTTCCTAAGTGAGATTAAGGCGTATATTAGAAATAAGGGATTTCTATTTTCGTACCCTCGGTTCGTTAGTTGTACGCAGTTTTCCTCAGCTGCTTAACTTTTCCTCCCTTTTTCCCATCTCCTTGTACGAAACTCTCAGCCAGTCTGAAAACTCGCTGCCCGTCAGTCTTGCTGTTACGTGCTGACAAGTGGGGCCACATTCAATCGGGTCCCGTAGTGGACCCTCGCTATGACGTGCTAACGAGTAGGGCCATGTTCTGTCGGGTCCCATAGTGTACCCTTGCCGTTACATGCTGACAAGTGGGGCCGTGTTCAGTTGGTTCCCGTAGTGGACACCTCTCTCCACTTATCCAGATTAGCATCGGACCCATAGCTTATCCACGTGAGCTCTGGACCCACATCTTATCCACGTGAGCACTGGACCCACATCTTACCTGGGTTGGCTTTGCAAGATGGGACCTCGAGCCAGACCCGTGTCTACGCTCGTGCCGTTGCCTCTCCTTTCTTGTTCTTCTCCAGTGACGGCGGTGTCTAGCTTCATTTTCATATAGTGAAATGTAATACATATACGAAAATTATACACCTTTGAACTCTTTGAAATCGCACTTTCCATGGAGTGAAATATAATGCATAAACTTGCGTATACGAATTTATACACCTTTGAACTCTTTGAAATCGCACTTAATACGTGATAATGTGGTGCTAACAAAATCTTGAGAGGTTATCATTTTCATAGAGTGGAATGTAATGCACAAACTTGCATATGCGAAAATTATAAACCTTTGAACACTTTTAAATCACACTTAATACGTGATAATGATGTGCTAACAAAATTTTGAGAGATTATTATTTTCTCCCTTATTTTCATGGACTGGAATGTAATGCATAAACTTGCATATAAGAAAATTATACACCTTTGAACTCTTTAAAATCGTACTTAATACGTGATAATGTTGTGCTAAGAAAATTTGAGAGATTATCATTTTCATAGTGGAATGTAATGCATAAACTGGCATATACAAAAATAATACACCGTTGGACTCTTTCAAATCACACTTAGAACATGATAATGTTGTGCTAATAAAATTCTGATCATTTATTATTTTCATGGAGTGAAATATAATGCATAAACTTGCGTATACGAAAATTTTAAACCTTTGAATATTGTGAAATCGCATTTAATAACGAGATAATGATGTACTAGCAAATTTTTTAGAGATTATCATTTGCTCCCCCCTTTTCATAGAGTGGAATGTAATGTATAAACTTGCATATACGAAAATTATACAGATTTGAATTCTTTGAAATCGCACTTAATACGTGATAATATTGTGTTAAGAAAATCTTGAGAGATTATCATTTTCATAGAGTGGAATGTAATGCACATATTATACACCTTTGAACACGTTCCCTTCAAATTATATTCAAGTTCATTTGTTTATGGAGTTAAAGTACTAGTGGCAAACTTGTTATTTTGTATGGATAGAGGGGTGCCCCGTAGCACCCCGATAAAACCACTACTAGAAAATCACGTGTTATTTTTATTTTATGCATCATCATGACAACATGCTCATGTCATCATGCCACATTGCATTTGAGCATCGTTATCATCATGCATATCTTTCCTAAAACTATTTTCCAAAGGCCTATCTTTGTTTTCTAATTGTCCCTCTCTTTTATTCAAAGTTAAACCCTGGTCTTGTACGGATATTTTATTTGTCTAAAAAACAAACGATTTGCAAGAGTCTTTTTAAAACAAACAAATAAATAAGTAAAAAAAATGTTTTAGGGGGAGGCAGCCAGCCGTTGGGCCTAAGCCGATCCACCCAACCCACACCACCAAACCCTAACCCCACCTGACCACACACCCCTCCACCCGCCGCCAGAAAACAGAAACGCACCCAGAACCACACGACTCGTTCACGCACGTAAAGCACCTGCGCGCTCGTGTTTCACGCACGACATGCTCGCACACCCAGTGCGCACACCCCATCCCGCACCCGCCTGGGCCCACCAAAACTTGTCGCTATCCCCGCGTCCATCCCGCTCGTGAAGACCCTGGCCCCTCCCGTCTCCCCCGCGGGATCCCCTCCCTCGAGGAGAGCCTCTCCAGCCCCATCTCTGCCTGGCTTCGAACCTCGCCGCCGCCAAGCCATGGTTCCCGCCGTACCTCTCCATTGTCTCGCCTCGGTCGCCCTTCCGCATCACCGTCAAGCTCCACCTCTCCCCGCCGCCATTCGAGATCAAGTCCGCCGCCGGACCACCTCGCCAGCACCCGAGCTCGCCGTTCACCATCCCCAGGCACCCGCGTCGACCCCGTCTCTCCGGTTCCCCGCGCCCTGCTCCTCTCTGTGAGCATGCCGTGGAGCGACCTCGCTACTCGGCCTCCTCCTCGCCATCTGCAAGCTCTCTCTGTGTCTGGGCTCCTCCCTCTGGCCGCCGTCCACGAGTTCCAGTTGCTGCCGCTCCACCGCGAGGCCAAAGCCCTCCTCTCTGTCGGTTCGTCGCCGCCCTTCAACGGGACACACCTGTTGCTACTCTTCCGCGCATGAAAGCGCTCCTCCCCAACCTGGAGACGAGGCGCCCTCGGCCCTTGTTTTTCCCTGACAGCATCCTCCGCATCACCCCTACGGTCCGGTCCTCCTCGTTTTGGCCCTGGTGCCTCAGTGTTTGTTGCCTATGCTTCGTGTTCATCCCCTCGTCAGAGGATGTTTCAAAACAGGCCCATTGGCTTCGATGTGGCGTCTGTGTGTAGATGGACCCGATGCACGAAGAAGGATCCGAGAGATACATAAGGTACTTGAAAACCACCGACGTCGATTCAAGATCTCCACCGCCATCTGAATCGGGAACCTGAAGTACTTCATCACGGGCTCAAGACCTCCACCAAGATCTTCTGTACCACTCGCACGATGACAAGGAGGTACCAAGTTTGCCATCGACAATCGAAGACAAGGAAACCCTAGATATCTCCTTCACGGATCTGAACCTCGACCCGGAAACCTCCTTCTCAGATGCCAAGTTCGTCGAGACCCCAGGTGCACCGTCATGGATCCCAAGACCGAAACCCTAGTCCTCGAAGACGGATCCCGCCGAGCCCGAACCCCATTGAACCCTCAGAACCCCAAGATCTCCGGACCTTGATGTATGCCCCCTTTCCGAGACCCGTATTTTTATAATATATGATATCGACCTATTGCATATATTTGTACATGCTTGCAGTCATATGTTGTGGGTTGGGGGCATTATGCCGATTCACCCCATAATTAAATATGGAGGCCATATGCGGGCTTTTCTAGTCTTATATTGGCTCCATTTAAATTTGCATAGCGAACCGATGACATGTTTTGCCTTGTTAAGCCAACATTTAAATTGCGGGATAGCTAAACAACATGAACCATCTAATTAATTGTCGGGACCCTGGTTCCGCTTAATATTGTCTAGTTGCACCACATCTTTGCCATGTCATGCATCATACATGCATCATGCTTGGTCTTCTGCCGTAGTATTAAATAGTGCATCCGGTGTTTCTTTTAGTGCTTTGCTTCTTCGCGGATTAGGCTGATAAGTTGATGCGAGTATCGGCAAGTCCTTCGGATAATGTATCTTCGGCAGTGTTTCCCAGGCGAGCATTCTCCCCCTTTCTACCTATTTTGCATTTATAGTGTTTATTCCTCCTGTTGATCTATTGCTATCTGTGTCGCGATGCTTTAGTGTTTCGTACCAAATATATTCCGTGCAGCCTTTATATTGCCTTGGACACCTCCTATTACCTGTTGTTTGGTAGATAGATGGTCTTGCGAGTCGTAGTCGCTTGCTTAGGTGTGATCCCATGTCGTGAAGTACCACACAGTTGTTGGAATGTTGTCATATGCTTTACGGTGGAGAGGATCATGACTTTAAATACAACTATTAAATTGCTGGATAACTAATGAAAGAGGCACTGGTGGGCAATATATGCTATTTGGTTTTTATGCCCACTTGTGTCCCGTAGGCCCCGAGTACTTGATATCTGTTCCTTGACTATTCACACTATCCACATACGGGAGAGTCTATGAATCCCCCTTAGCCAGAGCTTGATTCATTTCTTATTTCTTGGGGCCACAAACTAGTTTGGGGCTTTATTACTATCCTATACATATGTCATGCTTTACTACTTTATTTACGATTGTGCGTGGAGCACCTGTACTGTTTTGGATTGTGAGACGTTTTCGCTGTATCGACAAGCCCAGTCACACTTTCGGGTTCCCAGTCGTTTACCACCGTCTACACAAACCCTGGGTCCGTCTCGGAGCCAGCCAACTTCGTTGCGGGTAGCTTAGTGGGGTGGCCCCCTGAAATGTTTTATGAATCCTGTGATTTCTTTGTCGTGAAAGCCTTGTTGGGTTTTGATTTGGTTTTTCCGAGGTTGATCATGTGTGTGTTGCTATTTGTGCACCCCTGTAGGGTAAATCTTTCTGAAAGCCGTGTCTACGGTTATGGACGACTTGGAGCACAGTATCTCGATCATAGACAAGCATAACTAAAGTAGTGCTATAAATTTGACTTAATATGTGACTAGTAATCAGCTTCACTACAATGGAATGGATAATAAAAGTGCCAACAATTGGTGGAACTGGGGTGTATCGTGTCATTTTATACCTGCCTAGTAAGTATCGTAACTCCAATGGAATGAAATAAAATTGCCAACAACTGCTAGGTTTGGGATGTCACATGCTAATTTTATCTGACTAGTAAGTATTGCAACTACAACTGAATGGTTAACTAAAACTGCCCACTACTTATGCTATCAGGATGGCTCATACTATCTATCTCTGACTAGTAAGTGCTGCAACTATAATGGAATGAATAAAACTGCCAACTGTGTAAGTTCCTCAGTTTGACTTCCTCTTTTGGTCTCGAGGGGGAATACCAGGATGGGTATGATTGGTCTTAACCGGATTGATATTGCTTTCCACCAGACTTTGATGGGTATGATTGGTGTTAGTATAAGGTTGGTTCCGAATAGGTCTTTCTTATCTCTCTCTAATAGCTGATAGTTTATCGAGTCTCTATAGGTTGTTTAGAGCATGCTCTGATGCCGCTTCCGTCCACCATACCTATGTAGGCGAGAGACGCCAAATTCTAGCCTCACCGTGTACTGGCCTCAGTACTGACGCTCCTCTTTTTCCTTTGCCCTTTGTCGGCACCCCTTTTGTTTTAGACGGTTTGAGATCGACGTCGTTAGCAGGGTTACCCTTTCGGCTTGGCCTGGGCAGGGTTATGGACACCATTGGTTATTCTTCAGGGCTCTTAGCCCAACTTGCTTCTTATCCGTACTCGGATGTTGTATTGTTTTCAAGGTGATTTGGATATTTGTATTGTATATCTGTATTTTTGACTCATGGAGTCGTTGTATATATTTTTTTTGTGGGTTCCATCGTGGACTATTGTGTAATGTTATTACTTCGTTTTCCACCCGCACGCAAGTGCGTGGTGGGCGTCCTTGATCCTTTCTATGCGGGTTTGGCGGGAAGCGCTAAAACTTGCATAGGGCCGATTCGAGGGTGTTATATGCCCCCCGACAGATATAGTGGTTATCTTGTCCGCTAGATCATAGAGGATCAACGGTTGGTGGGCACAATCCACGTGAAAAATATCTCAACCAATCAGAGCATAGCAGTGAAGATGAGAACAGATGTGAGAGATTGTGACTAAGAGATGGGAAAACTGAGTAGAACATAAGAACCAAGGGCAAAACTGAGTAGAACTTAAAAACCAAGGGCAAGATTGACAAAGGGATTCAAATAGAAAATAGAAAAAGATTTTAAAAATGGAAAATGCATCTTTTATACAATAAAATACATCTTGGCATACATCAAACTATTTGCAATTCAAATATACACCAGTTTGACAATTATTACCTCATTTAGACAAACTATATTTTGGGGAGGGATGTTTTGGGAAGAGGCTTGAGTAGCATAGATAGTAGGTGATCTGAGAAGTGGTGATTTAGGTTAAAACTTGATTTATATACATTTATTATGGTGGAAGGTCACATAATAAGACTCCTTAGGTAGATGCCACTATGTTTTGATCTTTTTGAATTTGTTGTGCATAAAATGACTCAATTAGCTAGCTAAAACCCATTTGTTGACTCTCTGTTGACTAGCCACCGGAGGATAAAACTGAGTATATTGCACACGACAGTGTTAGTATTGGCGGGCAAAACTGAGTACAACCAAACTTCCAGTGTTACACTCGAGGGCAAAACTGAGCACAACTAAGTCGCCAGGGTTAGACACGAGGGAAAAAATGTGACTCACGGTACGCGTGTGCGGTGCACGGGGCGGTAGCGGACACATGTGGCCATGCACGTGTGTAGTAGCGTACGCGGTTATGTGGTGCATGGTGGTGCAACGAAACGTCGCTTCCCTTCTCCTTTATAGAGGCCTCCTTAATCTCACTCATCACTCACACGCTCACTCAACCTTCTCCACTGTCCCATCACCTTCTGCAAACCCCAAGGAAAACCCCAACCACGCCGACGATGGAGAAGAATAGCGCGGTGGCCATTGGCACCTCAAAGGACCTCGGCAAGGAGGCCCCCATCCCCGTATAAACCCCCGTCAAGGCATCGAAGGTAGACACTGTTCCCGTCCCCACATCCGCCGTAGCTACTGGTCTCGGGCAGATCCCGCTTAGCTGGGACCCCTACGAGGAGGTTGATTACATAAGGCCGGAGAACCCCTATGACACCAGCATCGCTGACCCATGATCGGAGGTAACCAGGGTTTTCTCCCCTTCCCTTGTTCTTCCCCCATTCCCATTGTTGGATGCTAGATCGTATGTTATTAGGGTTCAGCTATTCGTATTTTTACAGTAGCTAATCCTCTTGTGTTAGATCTCGTATTTCGATAAATCCCCTTGTTCATATTTGAATCCCCCTATTCGTAGTTGGGATCAGTATTCGATTTGGTTTAAGATTTGGCGAATAATCAGGGGATCTCAGTCGGCTAATTTATGCAAATAATCAATCCCGATAATCAAATTATCTCAATCATGTCCTTATTGCACTCTACTGTTTTTCCAATAGGAGGATAGCATCGATGTCTGCAGTGATAACGAGTCGAAGGACACCTAGACTCTTCATGTGCTGAGGTGGCTGAAGTCCGGCCAGTACTACAACTTTTTCGCCGGAGACGTCTAGAGGTGCCTCTTCTGCACCACAAGGAGGCTCTGCGCCACCGACTTCAACTCCCTCGTTAAGCATGCCAAGGACATGAGGACCTGCAGCGAGTACGTGAACGTCCACGCCTTTAGAGTCAAGCACCAGACGCTCGGTCTTCACCTCCGCAACCTCCATAAGGTGGCCATCGAGGAGGGTCACATGCCCCCGATCAAGCCCAAGGCGCCAAGGTCAAGGGACTGGGCAGCAAGAAGTGGAGGAGGTGCTAGAGGGAGGAGGTGGAGGCAATGAGAGGCCATTGATCTTGTGCTGCTGCTGTAAAGAAGCTTCTTTTGTCTTGTGTGTGTTGAACTTGTCCGATGATGCTGCTGAGGAGCCTAATTGTCGAACCTCGTTAAGTACTATACTGTATAACCTATATTAGCTGCTTTATCTACATCTGCTCTGTTTACTGAATTTATTTATGGTGCTAGTTAGATTTGCTGCTCTAGATTTGATACCAGATTGGGAAAAACGAGGGCCAAAAGAAACAATGAATGAAGAGAGAAGTTGCTCTAGATTCGCTACCTCTTTCTGGCAAAAAAACACAACTGTTAGCGAGAGGGAGGGGAAAGGCGTTCTTAAAAAGGCCAATCATAAAAATAAAAAATAAAAAACTTCCAATTTAGGCGACAGGGCGCACGTAACCACCAAACGCACCCCACATGGTCCCACACCATGTCCCCCATAACGCGTTCCCAACAAACCCGCCCCACGCAGTCCCACATGGCGTGGCGCCACATTGTAGCATAACACGTTCCTGACCAAACGACCCCACGTGGTCCCACACCGCGCGTCCCCACACGTCAGCCAACGGTCAACCTGATAGCAGCTGCCGTTCGAGCTCTTTGATGGGTTTCCGAGAAGGAGAGGGGCAAAAGTAAAAAAAAGTTAAGCGGCTGGGGAAAACTGAGTACAATTAATGAACTAGGGCTCAAAAATAGAAATCCGTAGAAATAGATATAGTTAAACACTCTAATAGATGTGGAGTCATTAGAGGTATTCCGGAGATGCAAGCTATATCTGTTTGGAGAATATGTAGATCTTTAGTGACAAAATCCTAGGTTTCATAAATGAATTTAGGAAGAGAAATTAATAATGATAGAATAATTATGAAGTGAACTCATCATGGTAATTCATTATATTTTTTAGGGAGTAACTATATGCCTAGGAAAGGTATTCCATAATCATAAGCCTAGAATTATGAAGCATGGGAAAGGAAACTTTAATCAAATGAGTATGATCCAAGACACTACAATCAATTATACTTTTATATTTTATCAAGAACCAAAAACACCTAAAAGGTAGTGAATAGCTAGTACATGATTTCATTTCTGTCTACCTTAAAATATCAAGTGTAATTCTTCATGATTGATATCTTAGCAAGAATACATGTTAATTCTTGCAAAGTACCATCTTTGTATTGTATACAATAGTAGAACCACTTGTAGGCAAATAGATGTAGGATTATTCTTTAGGGATATATTGAGAAGACACTAAGTCATTGTCTTTACACCAAATAAAATTGACTATGGGGGTCATTAGTACTAAATAATTTGAGGACACCAATCCTGAAAGAACCCTACATATATTTCTATCCAAGTGGATATTTTCATGTTATAAAATAATCCTATCTTGTTTTAAGTTATACTAGAAATTTTCATATGCTTAAAACTAAAACTTATTTCTATTGATCATTATCAATAATAATAATAGATATAACAAAATATATGATTTCTATAGAGTTCAAAAGAAGTATTTTTGGAACAAAAATCTTATTTAAAAGAATTACTATATGATGCATATATTATGCAAAGTAATCTTCAATACAATATTATTATTAGTAGGTAAAGGATTAAGTGAACCTTAAATACATTCTCATATCAGGAGTAAATAATAGCGCTAGATTGTTTAGGCTCATACTGCTAGCCATGTCATCCTGATTCTTTTCGAACGTGGGATGGACGCCGAGGAGGACACATGGAGACGTCGCAATGGACCCCTGCTATCCTATGAGGTGGGTCCCGCTACGGGCTAGGGCGGAATATTTTGTATAGCAGATGGGTGTACTGCGCACTGTCGTACCCCGCGTCGCTGGATGGTGGTCCGCGAGCGCCACATGTGCTTGCCGTTAGCGTACGTGGGCAGGAGCATGATCTATGAGAGGCGTTCCAGGGTGGCGAGGACCATCCGGAGCCGACATGGTGTCGGGAGCCCATGCCGGCCTTGGACTCTCGAAGACACGGGGCCCACCTTGATCCGAAGTGGCGCCATGAACCCATGTCGGCTGTGGACTCTCGAGGAGACGGGGCCCGCCTAGAACCGACTTGGCTCTGTAAGCCCATGTTGGCTGTGGTTTATTGCGGGCATGGGGCACGTCGAACGCTGATGCGGTGGCCTATGTTGTATATGTGTGCGGTTCCTCGCGGCCGTTGGCCATCTAGAGCCGACGTGGGTACATGAACTGATGTCATCTGTCAGTGTTGTTCATAAACGACATGATTTCTCATGGGCAGAGAGCAACCTACCGACGTAGACAGTAAAGGTACGCTGGTTCTCGAGGTGATATCGTACTATGGGTCCTGTTCAGACCCGAGATGGCATTGTAGGTCAGGAGACTTCGTGGCTAAGAAAACTATCGCCTGTCGCGTTAGTATAAATTGCTCACCCTCATATTTTCTCTATGTAATGTGTTAGGTAGGTTATTTTCTCGTCGTATTTGCCATTCTTTGGTTCTCTTCGTGTTCAGGCGCATGCACCGCTCCAGTGAACACATCCGGAGACGATGCTACAGCTTCCCACGAGGCTGACCCAAAATGCAGCACGGTGTCTTTCTATCAACGCTTCGCTTGAGCGTATTGAAAGAGATCTGCCCTGGAGGCAAATAATAAGTAGGTTTATTATCATATCTTGAATTAGTTCATAATAGTTTCATATTGTGCTATGAATTTATCAAGCAGAAACATTGATACAGGTGTTGTATATAAACAAACCCAGTCCCTAGTAACCTCTATTCAACTAGTTGGTTGGGCAACCGATGATCAAGGTTTCCTGATCATGGAGCATCTATGACAGTTGATAACGGAGTCATGTCATTGGGGAATTATATGATGTACATTACCCACTTAAGTATTGCAATGTGATCAAGTCACATGGTTTATCGTTGCAATAGGTAGAAACTAGGTGACCTTCTCCTTAGACCGTGAGATCATATTAGTCACTGTCTCATGTGGCTACTTCGATTACATCAAACATCATGTCCGTAACTGGGTGGATATAAATGTGTGCATCAGGTATTTTAGAGGAATAGTTGAGGCTTCTGAATCAAGATCAGGAATTGTTCACCCGCGTGACAGGAAGATACACTGGGCCCAGTCGGCAAGATTTTATCCAATAGGTTGCAACCATTAACAAGGTCAGGGGATACAATATCACGATAACGAGTTAAGGGGACTTGTCGGTAATGAGATAGGTAAGTTGATACCATAAATAGAATCTCGAATAAGTCATGTATCGAAGAAACAAAGGGATATGGATATGGAGTTTATGATTTGAACACGACAGAGTCTCGTGGAATGCGTAGGGTTCATTATGGACATCCAGGTCCCGCTATTGATCATTGATCGAGAGAGATCTCGATCATGTCTATGACATTTCCGAACCGTAGGGTAATACACTTAAGGGTCTGACGACATTCTGAGATTGATATGGAAAAAAGGGATCTCGATGAGAAAGAGAGAGTATTGGAATCGTTCGAATAATATATTACTGGAAAAGTTCTGAAGAGGATCCGAAGCTATTCGGAAGAATGAATAAATCGAAAAGGTGTTTCAAATTAATAAAGGATTTAAATATACATTTATATATGTTAATTGTGAATTAATATATACTAAATAAAATATTTAAATTAATTATTACGGGGAAACCTCCACCCATGGGATGAATCTCCGGAGGGAATCATCCCAAGAGGGAGGCCACGCCAAGCAACAATAGGCACAGCCGCCGGCCGGCCCACACAAGCGCGCATGAAGGTGTTGTCGCGTGCATGCACGACGCGTTGTTAGCTGCCACTTGAGCACAGGTAGGCCACAGGCTGCTAGCCGGCCCAGGTGGCCGACAACACCCCACCTGGCTACTAGGACAGGCCGGCCCACGTGGCCTCACATGCCCCAGGCGGGCACGTGTAGGCGGGCAGCTAGCGGGCCACGCTAGCCAAGCCCATCCGGCTAACAGCCTTTGCCGCGCGGGCCACCAAGGTGTGGGCGGGCAGGGACCAGCCGGCCGTCGGCAGCTGTGTCATCTCTTCTTTTCTTTAGTCCCACATGTGGACTTAAGGGAAGGAGTCTTACTTTTTCACCTATATAAAGGAGTCTATATTGGTGGGAAAAAGACACATAAAAATAAAATAGGATTTTCCTAAGGACTATTTTCCTTAGGGAATTTTCCCTTCTCTTTCTCTGTTGACTCTCATGAGTGTGGTTCCACGAAGAACTGCACACGAGAGGGTTGGCATCATTGGCACGCGGTCGCGCTACTGGATCTTGGTTCCAAAGGGTCTACTTCCGCATCCTGACTGGATCAAGGAGAACGGGAGTCGTCACTGGAAAACATACGTGTGCGAGTCCTCAGATAGCGCTACCATTAGTGGCGCCAGGATTGTCATGCAAGGACCAGGAGGTGACGTGTGTAGAGCTTCGTGACCTTGAGGTTGGCTACAAGTTCGACTACTTCAACCATGTTCCCCATGGGACGTTAACCGCGTTCGGTCTACAAGGTTATGTAACCAAACTTCTCCATCCCGTTACTACATGAACTCGTAGATAGATCTAGGTGTTTGGGTTATTCTAATGTAGGATGTTTTTGTTTTCTGCTGCGAATACCCTCTAGTGGTATCAGCTCCGATCTATGCATAGTTATGCTAGAATGGGTAGACCACACGTTGAATATGGGCATTGATCGCATAGTTGTCACCTTCCCACATACTTGTTCATATTGTGTCATTGTTAGATGAAGCAGCCCAGACCGACCTTACGCTTAATCCTACGCGAGACTGGTTCCACGCTCGACATACGGCTTGTACCGTATAAGTGGTCAGTAGGTGTCTGTCTCTCTCACAATAGTTAATATGACATTTACAACAGAAGGCCCCAGGAGGAGAGTGATAAGACAACTAGAAGATCAATGTTGTGGTTGATATTCATAGGTATGAACGGTTTTATCTCAGTATCCCTAACAACCACGTAAAATCTGGAACTAATAAAGTAGGATCTTTAAGTTGCGGGGAGGGGCTTGTAATGTGATGTTGTTATAAACTTCATGTAGAACGACAAGATGGTAGCGCCACACAAATATCATCATACTGGTGGTGTCTGATGTTGATCATGCCGGACGACATGACGTACCACGCCATATCACAGTTATAAAATTTCATTGTAGGGATTCGCGCATGAAAACAATATTTTTTTCCTATGCCAAGAACCTTAAAGCCAGGACCTATCTATTAGTAATGCAGTAATGGGAGTGGATTTTCCCGAACTTACCCTTGAAGACCGCAAAGCATTGTCAACGCTCGGGGAGAGCGTGGTTGATGTAGTCGCTCTGATGCTAACCTCGGGGTCGTGTTGAAGTCCTGCGGCTCCGACAAATCCTAGTGCCCCAAGTGTTGCACCTCCAAGGGAGTTACACACATTCGGTGCCTGACAATGACTCCCGCTCCTCCGATCCAGCAGCAGTTGCGGAAGTAGACCTTCTAGATCTGAATCCTATAGCGCGACGGTGCTCCGCGGTGAAGAAGTCTCCTGCTCGCGCGATCTAGATTTGGGACCACAATCACAGGAGAGAGAGAGAGAGATAATATCAACTGGAGGTCTCCCCAAATGAGAGGGGACCTTTATTTATTATTGGTGTATTTATTTTGTCAAAATACCTCTCTTTATATAAGGGAAAAAACACCCCATAGCTAATTATCTAAGCCATGTGGGACTAAACAAAAGAGAGAGGAGAGGGGGAGGTGTAGCCGGTCGGCAAAGGCCCGTGTGGGCCCAGCCGGCGGGTGCATGGGGCCCATGTGGCCCCTCCTCCCTATCTCCCTTTTGGTCTTTTCCCTAGGGATTTTGGCCCAATTAGGTATTTGACCATTTTAATTCTTTTTCTTTTATTAAATAATTATAAATAAATGATTAAATCAATATTTAACATTTACTTACATATTACTCAATCCCCGTGGCTATGGAACACCTTCCACCCCACTCTAGAGAGAATATCATTTTGTGTCCCGAAAGTTGGGTTGCCTAAGCAACGCGGTACCCAAGTTGATTTTAATCACCGCGATTCGAAAAGTTGGGGCACCAATTGCTGAGAGGGGTCTTTTGAGTGAATGATGGTCAAACCCAATATTTTCAAATTGTGCCCGTTAAGTCAGGATATTCCGTTACACTAGCTCCTGCTATGCCCCTTCTTTGCTGGCCACTCTTCTTAGCCAGCCTACACGTATCGTAGGGGCAAATACATTACTGTACTTTCCTAACTCTCGACACTGAATCTTGCTATGGCGGCGGCGGTCCCTTTTCTTCCCTTCCCGACCCTAAATCCGTCGGCGGCAGAGGACCTTTTTTCTCCCTCCCCCGACACTGAATCCGACGGCGGCGGCCCAGCATGTCTTGCAAGGCGAAGGTTGTAGCTACGTCGCTGACTGATTCGGGTCCGTCGGGGCCCAAGTCTGGGGCTCAACGCGTAGCAGCGGCGAGGTCTTCAGCCCCGGTTAGCGAGGAGGCCAGCAAGGATTCTGCTCCCAAGGTACCTACGAGCAGCGGGTTGAAGAGAAAAGCAAGGCTGGCGGCGAATTTTTCGGCTCCGTTGGGCGGATGCGGCACCCGGATCTCGAAAAAAAAACCCAGGAGAAGAGCGAGAGGTGAATTTTTCTTATCTGTGCCTTATCTTGCAAGTAGATTAGTTACGTCATAATAGAATCGAATGAACAGAAAAGTTCCCCTTTTTAATCAAATTAGGCACAACTTTGATACAAGGTACCTATATGAGTTCACAGTTCATGTTCAGCAGTACACTGCAAAACTTGATTTTGGTTGCGAGAGGGTTGTGTTCGGGCAAGATGTGCATCTACTTGTGAATTGCAAAGAGGTTATGTCTGTTTCGCAGCTGGTAGATATGCTTGCCGCTAGAATTCCCTTGGGTTCTAGACAGAGGACAAAATTGGTGTGGCGCAACATGAATCATACCTATTAGCAAATTGAGCACTCCCATGAGCTTCAGATGGTTTGGGAGTGTTGTGCAGCTGAACATAAGGTGAAAGTTGAAGCGATGATTGATAATATGTATGCAAATGCTGGAGATCTTGCTGCTGGAGCTTCTGCTCCTAGAGAATACGGACTAATAGATGTTGATCTAGATAAGTTCAGTATACGCATAGAGGTGGATTCATACATGGCAAAACTTGATGAGGGAGTTAATAAGCCAGTTTCGTCATGTACTGTGGAGATCATTGTCGATTCCAAAAACATAACTCTTGATGAAATGAGAGAGATGATGGGTAAGGATATTAGTATTGGCCCTTAGTAGATGGCAAAAATCTGGTGGTGGCATCATAAGAAGTAGCAATGCGTAGATGTTTTGGATACTGAAGATCTTATGCAGATTATGCAACGAAAGAAGCAAACCAGGAAGGTGTTCTTCCTTGGTACCATTTGTGATGTTGTTGAACATGTTATAGTGGATGTAGATGCCCTATAGTGGCTGAATAGAATGAGGTGGTCGACATTGATGAGATCTGATGAGAGCTGCTATCCTAGGCTTGTCATATGGACCGCGGGGTTCCCCTGCCTGTATTTGTAATATTGACTGCTGTTGTATTTAGAGCGTGTTTCTGTGATTATGTTTGTTGAGATATTACGATATAATGTTGTGCAAGTTGTTGAGATTTTCGGACATGTCACTCACTGAAACCATCATTGTTGTAATAAGACATAAGTACATTGTAGTTGACATGATTATGTTTCTTAAGATGATGTACCGTACTTTTTAGTGTTATTATGTTTGTTGGGACATTGTAATGTAATGTTTTGTGAAACCATGACTGGACAAGTGATGCATAAATACATTGTAGTTGACATGATTATGTTTCTTGAGATGATGTACTGTACTTGTTTCTGTTATTTTATTTGTTGAGAGATTGTAATGTAATGTTTTGCGAAACCATGATAGGACAAGTGATGCGTAAGTACCTTGTAGTCGACATGATTTTGTTTCTTGAGTTGATGTAATATACTTGTTTCTGTGATTATGTTTGTTGAGAGATTGTAATGTGATGTTTTGTGAAACCATGATGTGATTATGTTTGTTGAGAGGTTGTAATGTAATGTTTTGTGAAACCATGACTGAAGAAGTGATGCATAAGTACCTTGTAGTTGACATGATTTTGTTTCTTTAGATGATGTAATATACTGGTATGTTTCGTTAGGCAATGAAATTGGGATGGAGGGAGTGCAGGTTTAATATTTGAAATGAGAATGTATGAAGAGAATCCATATTAGGCAGGAGACAGTAATCTAGGGAAAGGGCATGGTATCCATTAAACTATTGTAACATGCCAATTTAGTCATTGTTGTAGCGGTAGAAGGGCTGCTCTCTCTCTCTCTCTCTCTCTCTCTCTCTCTCTCTCTCTCTCTCTCTCTCTCTCTCTCTCTCTCTCTCTCTCTCTCTCTCTCTCTCTCTCTCTCTCTCTCTCTCTCTCTCTCTCTCTCTCGCCGACGCTGACACCGATGCCCGCGATGACGCATTCGCCATGCTATCCTTGAACGGCGAGGATGACCAGTCGAGCAGCGACAACCTTCTCTCCGACATCGAGTATTCCTTCCATGATGTGAGTTCCTCTATTTTCTTGGGCTAGGGTTAGGAAATGGTAAATCTCTCGATCTGAGCTCCATATGTGCATGCAATCGTGTTTGATTTCATCTTTGCGTTTACCTATAGGTACCACGGACGATCTACGACTCCGAATGGGTGGGCCTAGATCTCGATGGAGAAGTTCCATGTGACCATGGGCTAAAACTGAGGAGATATGTTGCATTCGAAGGCAGTAACACTGGGAGAAGGTTTTTGGGCTATACAAATCAGGTTTGTTTACATTATGTGCAACTGTGACATGAAGTAAAATGTATCGTGCATGTTCATAACACAATAGTGTGTGTGTTTTTAGGTTGGCCCGGTGTGTAAAGCAGTAGAGTGGGTGGATCTTGAGTGGCCAGATGCACTTAAGAAATGTTTGGCACAATTATGGGAGATGTATGAGTTGGAAAGGTCAAGGAGATTTACTGATGTAAGTGATGCAGCTGAAAAAAATTGCAAGCTATCATTACGAATAAGGAGCTGGAACAAGAAATCGAGAATTTGCAGTCAGAGCTAACTGACGGAATCGATGGGAGCTTGGTTGTTGGAACTCCAAAGAAGCTTCAGGATAGTCACAGGTTGCTGATTCATAATGCAGAAAAGGAGAGGGATCAGCTCAGGGAAGACAAGAAGAAGCTAGAGTACTGCATTGCGGATCTGTTGAAGGAACTAAAGAAGGCGCGCGAGGGTGAACAAGGACAAACTATAGAGGATAAAGTAAATTCGAGATGAATAATTTATGTTGTGCCCATGCCTGAAACTAGTTAACTGTAAGACTTGCAGTTGCGCTTTCTTAACTAAGCCAAAATCTATCCTCGAGCAAACTAATTTTAGACAAACACACATATCATGCATAGAGTTAAGTTCACGCTTACAAAATCACCACTGCAGAGGATAAACCAGGCAGTTCAGTACTGAATAGACATATGTTGTGTTCAAGTGAGCCTGACCCGGAGCTGCCTGTTTTCCTCCCTAAAATCGGCCAGCTCCTTCAGTACTATGTCGTGCTTCAGCTGTAGGTTCTAGCGCTCCGTCATGGATAGGAGAAGTTGGTCCGTAGCCATACAATTTTCCTTCAAGATCCCTTTCATGATCTCCGCCTGCTTCCTAGCCAAGGTGCGACCTTCACTGTGTAGCTTCGCCCAGCCGGCGTTTAACTCCTTCAGTTTCTGGCACTTGTCAGAAAGGACCACGAGTTCAGCGCGCAGGTGGTCAAAGGCCAGTTTCTAGGAATTCTGCTTCTCCCTTTGGATTGCTATCTTGTCATTTAGCCAGGTCGCCAGGTCCTGGTCGATCTTTCGCCTCTTTCCCTGCAACAAAAATACATAGTATGGTTTGTTCAGTTCACCAGGACAAGCTGGTTAGTTTCCATAATTAACTGAATCGACTAGTGGCACTATCATAATTTCAAGGAAGAAGCAATCTAGGACTAATCAACATTTTATGAATCGACTAGTGGCACTGTCATAATTTCAATTTCAAAGACAAATAAGATTTTTTTGTAGTTTAGTGTGTTGTGGGTTTTTTCCAATATCACCAAATAGTAGTGGGAGAGTGGCAAACTCATAATGTAGAAACCCATGTCCAGATACATAATGGAAAGAGCACATGGTGTCCATTCATGAACATGAACACCAACACATGTCCAGATAGATAAGGAGTTGCCGTAGGATTCTTATTGCACCCTATAATGGGAAGCAGACTTGGGCATTGCTCCCTGAACCCTAAACATTACAAAAGGAGTGGAGGACGAACCGATATTCGTGTCCCCGCTAACAGGAATCAGACTTGGGTATTGCTCCGATACGCCTCCAGACATGCCCTTAGCTCCTCATTCTCTTTCCGAACACACTCGAGTACGGTGATCCCTCTGCTCATGTCCTCCTTCATCTCCTTCACTGCATCCAGGCAATGGTTCCTGTCATAGTAGGATCGAATGGTAGCCTTGGTGTCCTCGACGCGTCCTCTGAGTGCCTCGCTGACTTTGTCTTGAAGGAGAATGCACCTTTCCACGAGATTCTTCTTCTCCTCCATGAGCTCGTTGATTATCTTGATGGCCTGTTCTTGCCTATTCAAGTTACGGTCGAGCACTTTCTGCAGCCTCACGATGTCACGTGCAAAATCTAGTAAGATCTCCTTCTGCACAGATAATTGCTTGCGTAGGCTCTCATTAGCTTGGGTGAGGGAGCGTGCAAGCTCATGCCGGTTGACAATCTTGGAACTAATCGCGGCCACCTTGTCACTGTACTCGGCCTTCGGTTGCTGCATCGTTCAATTGAAATAGGAATTCTATAATTACACTCCAGGTTCTAGGTGAATACTAATACAGATCAAAAAAATCCCCGTTGAATCTATTGACCGCAGTGTTAAAAAATGGACCTAGAGATCTATTCATGACCATGATAAACTAATCCTAATCACAAAAAATCCATAGTGAATCTATGAACAGCGGTATTAAGGAAAGACCAAGAGATCCAGTCAGATTCATGAAAACTAATACAACTCGCAAAAGAAGAAGAAAAACCAATGCGGGGCGGACAAGATCTAAGAAATCCACATCACAACTCGAATAAATAACAACGTCGAGATTTGCTACCTCGCTGAGACATGGAATGGGGCCGAACGGGTCCTACAACGCCTCCGTCATGGTCGATTCAGGCTCCACGGCCGTCCTGTAATACGTAGAAGAGGAAGAGCAAGAAGAAGAAGAAAAATAAGAAGAAGCTGAATAAGATCATGATGGAGAGGGAGATGGAGAAGAAGTAGAACAAGAATACCGTACCGTGAGGAGCCCTCGCCCGCTAGAACATTCAGCACCATTGTCGGGGGAGATTGGGCCTCGATGAGAGGGTGGGCTTGAGCGGCTGGTAGAGCAAGAAGTGCCTCGCGGCGATTTCTCTCCCTTTTCTCCGCGAGGATCGTCGACCGGCCTCTCTCCCTCCTCAGTGGATCCATGGCTTGCAGGGTGAGGGTGGCGGCGGCAGGAGGAAGGAGATAGTGATTAGTGTGGGAGAAGAGTCAAAGAGTACAGGCCGTGGTCCAGTAGTACTAGTACTATTATACAAGACCACCGTGTACGGTCTACCTTCTCAGAGAAGCCAGGGAGGCAGGGGTAGGGAATCGATGGGACTTGTCTTTATTGCGATGGACACTTCAATGGTCTTTGGCGCCACCCAAAATCCAGTATATAATAAGGGGAGTGCAAGCCAGGTGGTCATCACGGGAATCGGCGCGCACATCCTGCGTGCATGTGTCACGTGTTGATGGGGCAATGACACGCGCAACTGTTGTACGATCACGTCGGCACGTCGAACTCCGTCGAACTCCACGTGACAGGCACGCACGGGATATTTACGAGTCTAGAATATGATGTGCCACTTTTTTTGTGATCAAATTATGTTTAATACGCGAGATATTACTTCTTTTTTTTGATAATCGACAAATGCATGCGTGGACATGATGCACCAAACCGCTGCTCATCCTTGATCAGATCGGCACCCCACTCTGTGTACCCATGATACATTGCAAATGTATCTATAATTTTTTATGCTCCATGCTTGGTTTTATCCACTTTCTTGTGTTTTGTCCACACTTTGGAGTACTTTTCATATGATTTCCTGGACTAACCTATTAACAAGAGCCATAGTGCCAGCTGCCTGTTTTCTGCTATTTTTGGTTCCAGGAAAGTCAGAAAATGAATATTCTCGGAATTGGACGGGACAAAAGCCAAAGTGCCTATTTTTCCGGAAGACTCACGGAGCCAGAATACGAGACGGAGAAGAGCCAGGGGGTGGCCACACCACCTGGTGGCGCGGGCTAGGCCAGGCCGTGCCAGGGGGTGGTGTGGGCCCCCTAGGCACCCCCTCAGTCTCCCTCTTCGCCTATAAGAAGCCTTCTGACCTAAAAACTTCGGGGTTTTCAACGTTTTTCTAGAAGGAGTTCTGCTCCGCTGCCACCACCAGATTCCACGAAACAGCACTAGAAACTCCGTTCTGGCACCCTGCGGGCACGGGAAATTGGAGGAGATCATCGCCATCATCATCACCATCGCTTCTCCATCGACCATCATGTTTCCCCCATCTATGAGTGAGTAATCCCCTGATGTAGGCTATGGGGATGGTAGGGATTGGATGAGATCGTTCATGTAATGGCATCAGATTGTTAGGACATGGTGCCTAGTATCTTTTATTAGTGCTTTATGACTTTGTTGCGACTTGTTGTGCTTAATGCTTGTCACTAGGGCCCAAGTGCCATGATTTCAGATCTGAACATGTTATTGATTCATTATGATAGTATTGTTTATGGTCTTATCTGCAAGTTGTATACACACGTTGTTGTCCGGAACCTATGGCCCCGAAGTGACAGAAATCGGGATAACCGGAAGGGAATGGCTTTGATGTGAGGATCACATGTGTTCACGGAGTGTTAATGCTTTGCTCCGGTGCTCTATTAAAAGGAGCACCTTAATTGCCAGTAGTTCCCTAGAGGCCCCGCTGCAAACGGGCTGGCAGGACAAAAGATGTTGTGCAAGTTCTCATTGCGAGCACGTATGACTATATATGGAACACTTGCCTATGATTGTCTAGTACTTGGATGCTTTATCTTATTTATCTGCAATTGCCCTATGTTCTGATTGCTATTTGAACTGTCTTGTCCATGCAACGCCCGTCCATCCATCCCTATGCCCACCGCACTCGAATCCCACTGTTTACTACTTTTGTTACTACTGTCTTTGCTTTAATACTGCTGTTACTTTACTATTCCTACTACAAAACTGTTGCTACTGATAAACTGCTGTGAGCAAGATTGTTTCCAGGTGCAGCTGAATTGACAACTCAGTTGTTAAGGCTTATAAATATTCTTTGGCTCCCCTTGTGTTGAATCAATAAATTGGGTTTCACTTCCCTCAAAAATACTGCGATACACCCCCTACACTTGTGGGTCATCAACCCGCCATCGACCATTCGGAGCAACTACCTCGAGCAAAAGGAGGAAGAATGGATTAGCTAGCCATGCCTACCTTCTAATGATAGTAACTCTTTATCCCTTACATTATTTTGTTGTCCTCCATGCTTACTAAAGGAGGATGAATCTTATGTTCCCGAGGATTCTTTTGAAAGTGTTTATAATAAAGCTCTAGTGCTTGTAGATCATGAAAAGCTTGCTTTATGTGATAGTTATATTGTTGAGTTTCTTCATGAGGCTACTAAAAATTATTATGAGAGAGGAAAATATGGTTGTGGAAGTTTTCATGGTATTGAAACACCTCTCTATGTGTTGAAAGTTTTGAAATTACTCTTGTTTTATCTTCCTATGCTTGTCACTTTGTTCTTTGTGAATTTATATGCATACACGATTCCTATACATAGGAAGTGGGTTAGACTTAAATGTGTTTTGAATTTTCTTCTTGATGCTCTCTTTTAATTCAACTCATATTTCTTATGAGAGCATGCTCTCAAACTTTTTATGCCTGAAGATGATATTATGCCTATTATTCTTGGGAGACCTTTTCTTAAATACTGCAGGAGCTGTTATTAATTATAATCAAGGGAAGGTGACCTTCAATGTTAATGACAAGGAATATACTATCTATTTACCCAAGAAGATTTAAAGGACTTATGGTTTTGAATTCAATTGAACATGATGAGGGCATTCAAGTTGGAGAAATATATTGTCCCATACCAAGAGAAAAATTTGAAACTATTATGATTGGGACCATTGCTATCAAGGTTGAGGTAACATAATCATTAGTGGAATACAAAGTTTTGTCTCATATGAAATTGTTTTGGTAACAAGACCTAATCAACCTTGTTAACAAAAGGATTTTATTGAACAAAACAATGTTTTCACCATGATTATCTCCGCTTACTTCTATTTTATCCATTTTTAGTTTTTGCTTTTGCCTAACTTAAAGGCATTAAAGAAAAGTACTTATTGGGAGATAACCCAAAAGTTTTAGATGAGTCTTGGAAGTTATTACCTCAGTAATAACCGCCCCTTATCCTTTTTATTTGCTTTTTGTGCCAAGAGTAACCTCTAATGACAGAGAAGTAATGATTGGGAAAGTTGCTGTCCCGAAACATATTTTTGTGCTTCACCGTAAAAATTCGTGTAAAATATCTGAACGTCTTTTTGAGGCGTGAATTTTTGTGCTTCTGCCCCAGGTTGTTATATAACTTTCCTTAGATCAACACTTTTTAATTTGAGCAACAGAAGGTCTTCAAAAAAATTCGTCTTTACCTGCTGGTCTGTTTTGACAGATTTCTGCCATTTTCTGCATTTGCTTCTTGTTGGTTCCTTTTTGAGTTCTTTTGGGGAATTGAGCTTTTTGAGGGAAGTGCTAAAGTATCTAGTGTTCTAATGGAAGTTTATTTGGTTTTAGAACTGAACCTTAAGACCTATTATCTTGAGTGCACTAATGTTACTAATAAAGATTGTGTGAAGTTTTGTATGAAGGAAAAATTTCAGGTGTATGGAAGGAATGAGTAATAAGATGAAGGATGGAATAAATCTCAATATTGGGGATGCCACGCATGTCACCCCAAGAAATATCCAATAAGTACAAGCGTCAAAGCTTGGGGATGCCCAAGGCATCCCCTTCTTCATCAATAAAAATCCGAGGTTTCTTCCAAACGCTTCATTTTTATTGTTTCATGCACAGTTGTGTTGTTCTTCGAGCGTCTTCTTTTTCGTTTTTCGTTTTGGTTTTCGTTTGCTTGGTTTGCTTAGTCTGCTGAATAAATTGGTTGGACCCCCTCTTTCATACATTGGTTTTCAAATAGTTTGGTTTGGATTGGAAAAGAGTAGGAAAGCTCATGCTTAAGGGGTAAAGAGAGCTTGTTTTTGATTGTGGCCTATGCTTTGTCATGTCATGCTTTATATTGTTTTGGCTTTATGCTTAGTATTCTTTGCTATAGCATGACTTGTTATAAACAATTGAGATTGCTTAATGTGCCTTGGATGAATCATGCGTTGTTTTAGCATATTAAAGCATAAGTATAGTGGTATTCTCCTTTGATGCTTTATTTGGGTTGACTTGGCGCATGCTCACACCATGTTATGACTATCTCAAGTCACCTTAAGCCTTTATGATCCTTTAGTTTTCAACTTGTAGTATCACTTTATGCTTTGATCAATGATGTTTTATCGCTGTGCATGATTATGACCATTATTGCTCTCTTAGTTTGTCGCTCCCTTACTATTGCTAGCCTTCACTTACACTGAGTGTTTTACTCATGTTTCCAACTCCCTTAAACCAAATATTGCCAAAGTGTCCACCATACCTACCTATTTGCATCATTTGCTACTTCCGTGCATATTCATTATGCCTTGTTTTCTTCCGAATAAAATGTTTCCTTGTTATGAGAAAGTTAGTTAGTAAAGCTCTCACGAACTTGATGGCACACTTTATTTCCTGGACTTAATAAACCTGAACCATTGTGATTCTCCATGAAAGTTATATGCTTGCAAATTATAGGCTGGGGATTAGCAGAACCGTGCTGTCATGGGGAACGCTTTCAACACTTGTAAATATATACCCAGTTGATACCTTGCTCTTTTGTTTGCGGATGTCGTCGGTGTGAAATAAAAGGGGAGCTTGTAAGTCCATGGAGTTATGTATGTGTGTTAGAGAAACGCCCGGGCCGCTGGTCTAACCCATGCTGACATGGTAGAAACCTGCAGCGTAACCATAATGATATCTATGAAGCATTCTTCTTATAAAAAAAGAGAGATAGCTATTGAGAAAAAGAAAAAAGAGATTTATGAAAATAGGAAAGAGAGAAAAAAGCACAATCCCATGGTAAATAAGAAGATTGCTGAGATACTCATTGTCTGCTTGCCTTGTCATTTTGATATGGGGATTCTTCCGTATCATCGGGCAAGGGGTACCCCGTTGGCGGTTCTCTATGATACGCACATACTTATGATGACAAGAACTTACCGGTAACTAAAGTTGAGTAGCATGAGGAGCGGCCCTCGTACTCAAGGGACTTGGGATTTTCAGTTTATAGTCTGTCAAGCATATAACTCAGATTGGACCTAACTTTCACCTTAACCACATTAAAAATGCTTATGATAGGGGCAATGAGATCTCAAAGCTAATGAGTACCATACTTTCAGCATTTGGAAGCCTTTCAAACTTTTCAAAACCTGTTCATTTCCTTGTTGAGTCTCCACACATTCTATGAGCACCTTCTTCAGAGCATAGTGGCCATTCTTATATCTATGTGCATTGTCCCAAGACTTGTTGATTGATGCATATCTTGATATTGCTTGTTTTAAACTATTTGTATCTAGTCACTCTTGTAAACTTTGAAGGTGTCCTATGCATTTTTGTTTGCTACTCTATGAGGGACAAGCTGAATGCTACTATGCTATGTTTTCTTTTTGTGAAACAAACAAACGTCTTGCAAGGCATTGTTATTCATGAATCTTTAGTTTGTGCCTTTTCATGTTGCATCATAGTCTCTTTCTCTTATTGCTAGAACTTTGTCTTTCATGTTATGATTGAAGTACTATGATCCCAGCTTTGAATGTTTTACAAATATTTTGATCAAGTTTAAGATGGTGCATGTCACCTCAAAAATTATTCTTTCTTTTTATCAATTACCTACTCGAGGACGAGCAGGAGTTAATCTTGGGGATATTGATACATTGCAAATGTATCTATAATTTTTTATGCTCCATGCTTGGTTTTATACACTTTCTTGTGTTTTGTCCACACTTTGTAGTACTTTTCATATGATTTCTTGGACTAACCTATTAACAAGAGCCACAGTGCCAGCTGCCTGTTTTCTGCTATTTTTGGTTCCAGGAAAGTCAGAAAATGAATATTCTCGGAATTGGACGGGACAAAAGCCAAAGTGACTATCTTTCCGGGAGACTCACGGAGCCAGAATACGAGACGGAGAAGAGCCAGGGGGTGGCCACACCACCTGGTGGCGCGAGCCAGGCCAGGTTGCGCCAGGGGGTGGTGTGGGCCTCCCAGGCACCCCCTCGGTCTCCCTCTTCGCCTATAAGAAGCCTTCTGACCTAAAAACTTCGGGGTTTTCAACGTTTTTCCAGAAGGAGTTCCGCTCCGCCGCCACCACTAGATTCCACGAAACAGCACCAGAAACTCCGTTCTGGCACCCTGCCGGGATGGGGAATTGGAGGAGATCATCGCCATCATCATCACCATCGCTTCTCCATCGACCATCCATGTTTCCCCCATCTATGAGTGAGTAATCCCCTGCTGTAGGCTATGGGGATGGTAGGGATTGGATGAGATCGTTCATGTAATGGCATTAGATTGTTAGCGCATGGTGCCTAGTATCTTTTATTAGTGCTTTATGACTTTGTTGCGACTTGTTGTGCTTAATGCTTGTCACTAGGGCCCGAGTGCCATGATTTCAGATCTGAACATGTTACTGATTCATTATGATAGTATTGTTTATGATCTTATCTGCAAGTTGTATACACACGTTGTTGTCCGGAACCTATGGCCCTGAAGTGATAGAAATCAGGATAACCAGAAGGGAATGGCTTTGATGTGAGGATCACATGTGTTCACGGAGTGTTAATGCTTTGCTCCGGTGCTCTATTAAAAGGACCACCTTAATTGCCAGTAGTTCCCTAGAGGCCCCGCTGCAAACGGGCTAGCAGGACAAAAGATGTTGTGCAAGTTCTCATTGCGAGCACGTATGACTATATATGGAACACATGCCTAGGATTGTCTTGTACTTGGATGCTTTATCTTATTTATCTGCAATTGCCCTATGTTCTGATTGCTATTTGAATTGTCTTGTCCATGCAACACCCGTCCATCCATCCCTATGCCTACCGCACTCGAATCCCACTGTTTTCTACTTTTGTTACTACTGTCTTTGCTTTAATACTGCTGTTACTTTACTATTCCTACTACAAAACTGTTGCTACTGATAAACTGCTGTGAGCAAGATTGTTTCTAGGTGTAGCTGAATTGACAACTCAGTTGTTATGGATTATAAATATTCTTTGGCTCCCCTTGTGTCAAATCAATAAATTGGGTTTCACTTCCCTCGAAAATACTACGATACACCCCCTATACTTGTGGGTCATCAACCCGCCATCGACCATTCGGAGCAACTACCTCGAGCAAAAGGAGGAAGAATGGATTAGCTACACATGCCTACCTTCTAATGAGAGTAACTCTTTATCCCTTACATTATTTGATTGTCCTCCATGCTTACTAAAGGAGGATGAATGTTATGTTCCTGAGGATTCTTTTGAAAGTGTTTATAATAAAGCTCTAGTGCTTGTAGATCATGAAAAGCATGCTTTATGTGATAGTTATATTGTTGAGTTTCGTCATGAGGCTACTGAAAATTATTATGAGAGAGGAAAATATGGTTGTGGAAGTTTTCATGGTGTTGAAACACCTCTTTGGCACCCCTTGTGTCGAATCAATAAATTGGGTTTCACTTCCCTCGAAAATACTGCGATACACCCCCTATACTTGTGGGTCATCAACCTGCCATCGACCATTCGGAGCAACTACCTGGAGCACGATGCCCCCTCGCCGTGGCAATGGCAGGTCCAAGCCATCCACTGGCCGTCCTACGTCCCCGTCTCTTCGCTGCATCATTCGCGCTCGCGAGTGGCCTGCTGAGGTAGCACGTCATGTCCGACCGTGCCAGGATCCATCGACATCGGCACTCGAGGACACCGCAAGGTCGAAGCTCATACCAGCCGCGCAGGAGGAGCATGGGGTACATGCAGCGTCGGACGAGTGCAAAGCAGCATCCAGGACGGGGGCACGTGTTGCACCGGCAAGTATGGACAATAAGAGGAACGAGAAGAAGACCAGGTAGAAGAGAGGAGATAGCTAATTGGACGAGTCAGACTCGGCGAATGAGGAGGCATTCATCTATCAGTTAGAGGCAAAAGCGGAGGAGAGTGACGTGGACCCGTGGGGCTACGAAGAGGAGGAGGACTCCGACGAGGAGATAGCGCGCATATTCGAGGAAGGGGCGGTGTCGAGTCATCAGAGGAGGACACCGACAGCGGCGATGGCAGGGACCATGGCATTGACGAAGACGAGGACGAACCGGAAGACGAAGACGATGGCTTCTTCGAAATATGATCATTTATTTTATTTATTTTAGTTAGATAGATGGATTTTCACTTGTTTATGGAGGTAAAGTATCGGTGGCACGGATATAGAGGTGGCACGGATTAACCATGCATAAAAAAATCGAGAAGGGAGGGTTTATCCTGCCCGTTAGATCACATAGGATCAACGGTTGGTGGAGACGATCCGCGTGACATCTGTGTTAGCCAATCAGGGCGTAGCACCCAGAGTGAGACACGTTTGGGATCTCCACACATTTTGGCTTTTGAGAGATTTGTGACCGAGAGAGAGAGCAAATATCTTTTCACAATCCGCCTATGGATCCACCAGTATCATTGCATGTGTGTTCTTTTCATTAACCACAGCTAGAGTCATTGCATGTGTGTTCTCTTCACAGACCACATATGGAACCACCATTGTCATTGAAATGTGTATTCTTTCATTAACCACAATTGGAATCATTTCATGACTGTTCTTTTCACATACCACATATGGATCCACCGGTGTCATTGAAATGTGTGTTCTCTTCAGAGACCACACATGGATCCACCGGTGTCATTGCATGTGTGTTTTTTTACTAACAACAACCAGAGTCATTGCATGTGTGTTCTTTTCACAATCCACCTATGGATCCACCAGTGTCATTGCATGTATGTTCTTCTCATTAACCACAGCTAGAGTCATTACATGTGTGTTCTTTTTACTAACAATAACTAGAGTCATTGCATGTGTGTTCTTTTCACATACCACATATGGATCCACAAATGTCATTGCATGTGTGTTCTTTTCAGAGACCACACATGGATCCACCAGTGTCATTGCATGTGTGTTCTTTTTACTAACAACAACTGTCGTCATTTCATGACTATTCTTTTCACATACCACATATGGATCCACAAGTGTCATTGAAATGTGTGTTCTTCTCATTAACCACAACTAGAGTCATTGCATGTGTGTTCTCTTCAGAGACCACACATGGATCCACTAGTGTCATTGCATGTGTGATCTTTTTACTAACAACAACTTGAGTCATTTCATGACTATTCTTTTCACATACCACATATGGATCCACTAGTGTCGTTGAAATGTCTGTTATCTTTAGAGACCACACATGGATCCACCAGTGTCATTGCATGTGTATTCTTTTCACTAATAACAACCAGAGTCATTGCATGTGTGTTCTTTTCACAATCCACCTATGGATCCACTAGTGTCATTGCATGTGTGTTCTCTTCAGAGACCCCACATGGATCCACTAGTGTCATTGCATGTGTGTTCTTTTTACTAACAACAACGAGAGTCATTGCATGTGTGTTCTCTTCAGAGACCAGACATGGATGCACCAGTGTCATTGCATGTGTGTTATTTTTACTAACAACAACTAGAGTCATTTCATGATTATTATTTTCACATACGACATATGGATCCACCAGTGTCATTGCATGTGCGTTCTCTTTATAGACCACACATGGATCCACCAGTGTTATTGCATGTGTGTTCTTTTTACTAACAACAACTGGAGTCATTGCATGTTTGTTCTTTTCACATACCACTTATGGATCCACTAGTGTCATTGAAATGTGTGCTCTCTTCAGAGACGACACATGGATCCACCGGTGTTATTGCATGTGTGTTATTTTTACTAACAACAACTAGAGTCATTGCAAGTGTGTTCTTTTCACAATCCACCTATGGATCCACCAGTGTCATTGCATGTGTGTTCTTTTTACTAACAACAACTGGAGTCATTTCATGACTATTCTTTTCACATACCACATATGGATCCACCAGTGTCATTGAAATGTGTGTTCTTCTCATGAACCAGATCTAGAGTTATTGCATGTGTGTTCTCTTCAGAGACCACACATGGATCCACTAGTGTCATTGCATGTGTGTTCTTTTTACAAACAACAACTAGAGTCATTGCATGTGTGTTCTTTTCACATACCACATATGGATCCACAAGTGTCATTGAAATGTGTGTTCTCTTCAGAGACCATACATGGATCCACCAATGTCATTGCATGTGTGCTCTTTTTACTAACAACAACTAGAGTCATTTCATGACTATTATTTTCACATACCACATATGGATACACCAGTGTCATTGAAATGTGTGTTCTTCTCATTAACTACAGCTAGAGTTATTGCATGTGTGTTCTCTTCAGAGACTACACATGGATCCACCAGTGTCATTGCATGTGTGTTCTTTTTACTAACAACAACTGGAGTCCTTGCATGTGTGTTCTTTTCACATACCACATATGGATCCACCAGTGTCATTGAAATGTGTGTTCTCTTCAGAGACCACACATGGATCCACAAGTGTCATTTCATGTGTGCTCTTTTTACTAACAACAACCAAAGTCATTGCATGTGTGTTCTTTTTACTAACAACAACCAGAGTCATTGCATGTGTGTTCTTTTCAGAGACCACACATGGATCCACCAGTTTCATTGCATGTGTGTTCTTTTGACTAACAACAACTAGAGTCATTGCATGTGTGTTCTTTTCACATACCACATATGGATCCACAAGTGTCATTGAAATGTGTGTTCTCTTCAGATACCACAAATGGATCCTCCAGTGTCATTTCATGACTATTATTTTCACATACCATATATGGATACACCAGTGTCATTGAAATGTGTGTTCTTCTCATTAACTACAGCTAGAGTTATTGCATGTGTGTTCTCTTCAGAGACCACACATGGATCCACCAGTGTCATTGCATGTGTGTTCTTTTTACTAACAACAACTGGAGTCCTTGCATGTGTGTTCTTTTCACATACCACATATGGATCCACCAGTGTCATTGAAATGTGTGTTCTCTTCAGAGACCACACATGGATCCACAAGTGTCATTTCATGTGTGCTCTTTTTACTAACAACAACCAGAGTCATTGCATGTGTGTTCTTTTTACTAACAGCAACCAGAGTCATTGCATGTGTGTTCTTTTCAGAGACCACACATGGATCCACCAGTTTCATTGCATGTGTGTTCTTTTGACTAACAACAACTGGAGTCATTGCATGTGTGTTCTTTTCACATACTACATATGGATCCACCAGTGTTATTGAAATGTGTGTTCTCTTCAGAGACCATACATGGATCCACCAATGTCATTGCATGTGTGCTCTTTTTACTAACAACAACTAGAGTCATTGCATGTGTGTTCTTTTTACTAACAACAACCAGACTCATTGCATGTGTGTTCTCTTCAAAGACCACATATCGATCCACCAGTGTCATTGTATGTGTGTTCTTTTTACTAACAACAACTGGAGTCATTACATGTGTGTTCTTTTCACATACCACATATGGATCCACCAGTGTCATTGAAATGTGTGTTCTCTTCAGAGACCACACATGTATCCACCAGTGTCATTGCATGTGTGTACTTTACTAACAACAACTAGAGTCATTGCATGTGTGTTCTTTTCACATACCACATATGGATCCACAAGTGTCATTGCATGTGTGTTATTTTCACAATCCACCTATGGATCCACCCGTGTCATTGCATGTGTGCCCTTTTTACTAACAACAACCAGAGTCATTGCATGTGTGTTCTCTTCAGAGACCACACATGGATCCACCAGTGTCATTGCATGTGTGTTTTTTTTACTAACAACAACTGGAGTCATTTCATGACTATTAATTTCACATACCACATATGGATCCACCAATGTTATTGAAATGTGTGTTCTCTTCAGAGACCACACATGGATCCACTAGTGTCATTGCATGTGTGCCCTTTTTACTAACAACAACTGGAGTTAGTGCATGTGTGTTCTTTTCACATACCACACATGGATCCACCAGTGTCATTGCATGTGTGCTCTTTTTACTAACAACAACCAGAGTCATTGATTGTGTGTTCGTTTACTAACAACAACCAGAGTCATTGCATGTGTGTTCTATTCAGAGACCACACATGGATCCACCAGTGTCATTGCATGTGTGTTCTTTTTACTAACAACAACTGGAGTCATTGCATGTGTGTTCTTTTCACATACCACGTATGGATCCACTAGTGTCATTGAAATGTGTGTTCTCTTCAGAGACCACACATGGATCCACAAATGTCATTGCATGTGTGTTCTTTTTACTAACAACAACTGGAGTCATTGCATGTGTGTTCTTTTCACATACCACATATGGATCCAGTGTCATTACATGTTTGTTCTATTCACAATCCACCTATGGGTCCAACAGTGTCATTGCATATGTGCTCTTTTCACTAACAACAACTAGAGTCATTGCATGTGTGTTCTCTTCAAAGACCACACATGGATCCACCAGTGTCATTGCATGTGTGTTATTTTTACTAACAACAACTGGAGTCATTTCATGACTATTATTTTCACATACCACATATGGATCCACCAGTGTCATTGAAATGTGTTTTCTCTTCAGAGACCACACATGGATCCACTAGTGTCATTGCATGTGTGCTCTTTTTACTAACAACAACTAGAGTCATTGCATGTGTGGTCTTTTCACATACCACTGATGTCTACGCACTTCTATTCTTGTAGACAGTTGTTGGGCCTCCAAGTGCAGAGGTTTGTAGAACAGCAGCAAGTTTTCCCTTAAGTGGATCACCCAAGGTTTATCGAACTCAGCGAGGAAGTGGTCAAAGGTATCCCCTCTCAAGCAATATCCCCTCTCAAGCAACCCTACAATCAAGATACAAGAAGTCTCTTGTGTCCCCAACACACCCAATACACTTGTCAGGTGTATAGGTGCACTAGTTCGGCGAAGAGATAGTGAAATACAAGTGGTATGGATAATTATAAGTGGTAATGGTGATAGAAAATAGCTTGATGGCATGGAAGAGACTAAAGGCAAACTGAAATAAAGAAGGTAGCAAGCAAACATGTAACAGATCTAATTGCAAACGGTGTTTCAATGCTAAGAAACAAGGCCTAGGGATCATACTTTCACTAGTGAACACTCTCTCATATAAATATATCATCTTCATGATACTACGCTGAACTACTCTCCGGTTGAACACTCTAATCGGTGGTAGGGCTATAACAGCACTCCTCAAAGTCCATCTTTCCCATCTAGAAAACCCCACACTGTCACCTTGAGTACTAGATGAGTCCAACAAACACCACAATTTCATAGAAAGATCCAACTCCAAATATAACTCATAACAAGTATTTGTAATCTCTAGCCTAAGTGCCACCATTGTATGCACGCTGTCACTTTCACACACATGGGGAGAGCGAAGATCTATTAAAGCACTTGAGTAGCAAGGTAGATCTATAGATTACAAGCTCATGATCTCAATAAGATCATGCATAGAGAGAGATGAACACATAGCTACCGGTAGAACCCTTAGCCTCGAGAGAGAACTACGCCCTCCTCATCATGGGAATCAGCAATGGTGATGGAGATGGTGGTGGAGATCGATGGAGATGGCTCCGGGGGCACTTCCCCGTCCCGACAGGGTGGCGGAACAGAGACTTTCTATCCCCCGAATCTCCCCTTCGGTGGCGGCGTCGCTGTGGAACTTTTCTTGGATTTCTGATTGATGATTTAGGGTTTTGGTATCAGGAGGCTCTTATAGGCGAAGGAGGCAAGGTCGGTGGCCATCCAGGGGGCCCACACCATGCCCTGGCGCGGCCTGGGCTGGCCCGCGCCAAGGGGTGGTGTAGCCACCCTGTGGCCCCTCTCCGACTCTCCTTCTGGCTCCGTGAGTCTTCCGGGAAAATAGTAACTTTGGCTTTTGTCCCGTCCAATTCCGAGAATATTCATTTTCTGACTTCCTGGAACCAAAAACAGCAGAAAACAGGCAACTCGCACTGTGGCACTTGTTAATAGGTTAGTCCAAGAAATCATATGAAAAATACTCCAAAGTGTGGACAAAACATAAGAAAGTAGATAAAACCAAGCATGGAACATCAAAAATTATAGATACATTTGCAATGTATCAACATCCCCAAGCTTAACTCCTGCTCGTCCTCGAGTAGGTAAGTGATAAAAAGAAAGAATAATTTTTGAGGTGACATGCACCATCATAAACTTGATCAAAGTATTTGTAAAACATTCAAAGCTGGGATCATAGTACTTCAATCATAACATGAAAGACAAGGTTCTAGCAATAAGACATAGCAACTATGTTGCAACATGAAAAGGCACAAACAAAAGATTCATGAATAACAATGCTTTGCAAGACGTTTGTTTGTTTCACATAAAGAAAACATAGCATAGTGGCATTTAGCTTGTCCCTCATAGAGTAGCAAATATAAATGCATAGGACACCTTCAAAGTTCATAAGAGTGACTAGATACAAATAGTTTAAAACAAGCAATATCAAAGTATGCATCAATCAACTAGTCTTGGGACAATGCACATAGAACTAAGAATGGCCACTATGCTCTCAAAGTAGGTGCATAAAGATAGAAGGTGGAGACTCAATATATATAGTGGAAGAAAGGCCTTCATAAAAGGAAGCAGAGATTCAAGTTTCATAAAGAGATTCCAAAAATTATGGTACTTATAGCTTTCAGCTCTCATTGCCCCTATCATAAGCATCTTGAAGAGATTAAGGTTAAAGTGAACAAACTATGGTGTACATGCTTGACGAAGTATAAGTCAGGAATCTCATGTCCCTTGAATACGAGGGCCGCTCCTCATGCTACTCAAGTTTAGTCACCGGTAAGTTCTTGTAATTGTAAGTACATGTGTATCATAGAGAACCGCCAACGGGGTACCACTTGCCCGATGATACGGAAGAATCCCCATATCAAAATGACAAGGCAAGCAAACAATAAGCATCTCAGCAATCTTCTTATTTACCAGGGGAATATGTTGCTTTTTTCTCTCTTTCCTCTTTTCATAATATCTTTTTTTCTTTCTTTTTCTCTTTTTCTCAATAGGACTCTTTTTTTATAAGAAGAATGCTTCATAGACAACTCATTATGGTTACGCTGCAGGTTTCCACCATGTCAGCATGGATTAGACCAGCGGCCCAAGCGTTTCTCTAACACATATACATAACTCCATGGACTTACAAGCTCCCCTTTCATTTCACACCGACGACATCCATATACAAAAGAGCATGATATCAACTAGGTACAAGTACCAAGTGCAATGTTGAAAGCATTCCCCATGACAAAATGGTTCTGCTAATTCCCAACAAATAAGTGCAAGCATATACAACATAGATGACACAATGGTTCAAGTTTATTAAGGGCAAGAAAAGTAAAGTGTGCCATCAAGTTCGTGAGAGCTGTAATCACTAGTTTTCTCATAACAAGTTTAATTCGGAAGGTAGATAAAAACATGAATATACTTGGAATAGCATAAGATAATAGGTAGGTATGGTGGACTCTTTGGAATAACTTGGTTTAGGGAGTTGGATGCATGAGTGGAACTCATACTTGGTTGTGGAGGCTAGCAAAAGACTGGGAGCGACAAACTAAGAGACCAATAATGGCCATAATCATGCAGAGTGACAAAACATCATTGATCAAAGCATAAAGTGATACTACAAGTTGAAAACTAAAGGATCATCAAGGCTATGGTGACTTTGGATATTCATAACATGTTGTGAGCATGCGCCAAGTCAACCCAAATAAAGCATCAAAGGAGAATACCACTATACTATGCTTTAATATGCTAAAACAACGCATGATTCATCCAAGGCACATTAAGCAATCTCAATTGTTTATAACAAGTCATGCTACAACAAAGAATACTAAGCATAAAGCCAAAACAATATCAAGCATGTCATGATAAAGCATAGGCCATAGTAAAAAACAAGCTCCTTTTACCACTTAAGCATGAACTTTTCGTACTCTTTTCCAATCCAAACCAAACTATTTGAAAACCAATGCATGAAAGAGGGGGTCCAACCAATTTATTCAGAAAACTAAGAGAACCAAGAAAACGAAAACCAAAATGAAAATGAAAAATAAGACGCTCCAAGAACAACACAACTATGCATGAAATAATAAAAATGAAGTGTTTGGAAGAAACCTGGGATTTTTATTGATGAAGAAGGGGATGCCTTGGGCATCCCCAAGCTTTGACGCTTGTACTTCTTGGATATTTCTTGGGGTGACACGCATGGCATCCCCAAGCTTGAGCTTTATTCCATCCTTCATCTCATTACTCATTCCTTCCATACACCTGAAATTTTTCCTTCATACAAAACTTCACACAATCTTTATTAGCAATATTAGTGCACTCAAGATAATATGTCTTTGGATTCAGTTTCAACACCAATAAAACTTCCATTAAACCACAAGCTACTGTAGCACTTCCCTCAAAAATATCAATTCCCCCAAAGAACTCAAAAAGGAACCAACAAGAAGCAAATGCAAAAAATGGTAGAAATCTGTCAAAACAGACCAGCAGGTAAAGACGATTTTTTCGAAGACCTTCTGTTGCTCAAATCAAAAAGTGTTGAACTAACAAAAGTTAGATAACAACCTGGGGCAGAAGCACGAAAATTCACGCCTCAAAAGGACGTTCAGAGATTTTACACAAATTTTTACGGTGAAGCACAGAAATCTGTTTCGGGACAACAACTTTCCCAAACATTACTTCTCTCTCAGTAGAGGTTACTCTTGATACAAAAAGCAAATAAAAAGGATAAGGAGTGGTTATTAATGAAGTAATAACTTCCAAGTCTCATCTAAAACTTTTGGGTTATCTCCCAATAAGTACTTTTCTTTAACGCCTTTAAGTTAGGCATGATAGTTTGAAAAGATGCTCACATAAGAAATATGAATTGAAGTAAAAGAGAGCATCAAGAAGCAAATTCAAAGCACATTTAAGTCTAACCCACTTCCTAAGCATAGGAATCTTGTAAAGAAACAAGTCATGAAAGCACAAAGCAACAAGCATAGTAAAACAAAACAAGTGCAATTTCAAGACTTTCAACATAAAGAGGGGAAACTTAATATTGTTGAGATACATAAAACCATGTTTCCCTCTCTCATAATAACTTTCAGTAGCATCACGAATAAAATTAACAATATAACTATCACATAAAACATTCTTATCATGAGCCACATGCATATAATAATTATTACTCTCCACATAAGAATAGTCATTCTTATTAATTGTAGTGGGAGCAAATTCAACAAAATAGCTATCATTATTATTCTCATCACCATAATCATCAAATATAGGAGGCATATTGTAATCATAATTAATTTTCTCCTTAATAGTAGGTGGAGTGAAAATCTCATACTCATCATTGTAATCATCATATATTGGAGGTTTGGTATCATCATAAGCAATAGAATAGCTATCTTCCAAAGTTGGGGAACTAAAAAGATCATTTTCATAAAAACTAGCTTCCCCAAGCTTAGACTTTTCCATAGCATTAACAATAATGGTGTCCAAAGAATTCATACTAACAACATTGCTATTAGCATGCAAATAAAGTTCCATAGGTTTTTTAATTTTCTCTTCAAACACTTCATGTCCTAACTCAAGATAAATACTATAAAGCTCTCTAATTTTGTTGTTGTTTTCCATTAAGCCTAACTAGTGAAAACAAGAAACAAAAAGACAAAATTGCAGAATCTAAAGGAAATAACTTCGAGCACTCACACCGGAGGATGTGAGTACCTTTTACCTTACCTCCCCGGCAACGGCGCCAGAAAATAGGCGTTTGCCGTGGGAGGTTCTTCTTCTTTAATCCTCCGGTGTGAATACCTTTTACCTTACCTCACCGGCAATGGCGCCAGAAAATAGCTTGATGTCTACGCACTTCTATTCTTGTAGATAGTTGTTGGGCCTCCAAGTGCAGAGGTTTGTAGAACATCAGCAAGTTTTCCCTTAAGTGGATCACCCAAGGTTTATCGAACAGGGAGGAAGTGGTCGAAGGTATCCCCTCTCAAGCAACCCTGCAATCAAGATACAAGAAGTCTCTTGTGTCCCCAACACACCCAATACACTTGTCAGGTGTATAGGTGCACTAGTTCGGCGAAGAGATAGTGAAATACAAGTGGTATGGATAATTATAAGTGGTAATGGTGATAGAAAATAGCTTGATGGCATGGAAGAGACTAAAGGCAAACTGAAATAAAGAAGGAAGCAAGCAAACATGTAACAGATCTAATTTCAAATGGTGTTTCAATGCTAAGAAACAAAGCCTAGGGATCATACTTTCACTAGTGAACACTCTCTGATATAAATATATCATCTTCATGATACTACGCTGAACTACTCTCCGGTTGAATACTCTAATCGTTGGTAGGGCTATAACAGCACTCATCAAAGTCCATATTTCCCATCTAGAAAACCCCACACTTTCACCTTGAGTACTAGATGAGTCCAACAAACACCACAATTTCATAGAAAGATCCAACTCCAAATATAACTCATAACAAGTATTTGTAATCTCTAGCCTAAGTGCCACCATGGTATGCACGCTGTCACTTTCACACACATGGGGAGAGCAGAGATCTATTAAAGCAGTTGAGTAGAAAGGTAGATCTATATATTACAAGCTCATGATCTCAATAAGATCATGCATAGAGAGAGAGATGAACACATAGCTACCGGTAGAAGAGAATATCATTTTGCGGCCCAAAAGTTGGGGTGTCCAGGCAACGCGGTACCCGAGTTCCCTGATATCATCCGCGATGACTATAGTTGGCGTGCCAAATACTCAGAGGGTCTTTTTCGGCACGAATTCAACTTTATGTTTCAATACAAAAAATCAGGCTAACAACCGTCAAGTTGCTCCCCTGTCAGTTCTCGCCGTTATGTCGCTCCTATCGCTTAGGTGTCAATTAAGCTTGTAGCATTGGCGCCTGCATCCATTACGCGTCTTCTTCTTCCCTAGAGCGGCAATCTGTGGGGCATCGCGGCCATGGCACGGAGCTGGGACATGGACGAACCTGCTCGGCCCAGCTCTCCTTCCTATAGGCTTGCAGCGTTGGCGCCTCCATTACTCGTCTTCTTCCCCGGAGCGGCAATCTGTGGTCGCGGCCATGGCGCAGAGCTAGGAAGTGACAAAGCTGCTCGGCCCCGCTCTCCTTCCCATACCGAGTCGGAGCTCGCCCTCACCGTGGATGCACCCATGGCACGGTCAGGGACGAGAATTGGTTCCCAGTGAGATCTATCACCTTGTCGACCATGCTCGGTTCTGTTTTCCTCCTCTAGAATCCGAGCTCGCCGTCGCCGTGGTTGCACCCGCACCAATTCTACCACCTCTGCCGAGGTCTCTGTGGTAGCTCAAGTTCTGGGGCTCTCCAAGTTCTGCCATGTTGGGCCTGTAAGTGTTGTTGTATGTTAAACTAGCAAATCTCGTTTGTTCAAATCTCTTGGGCTGTACCAACTTCATTGTGTTTAATTATGAAAGACAAAATATAAATGACTTCTCTCAATTTCTCGCATAGAAAAATGCACAGCTAATTTCATATTCTCGCAGGAACTGGCCCCACTTGTTGAACCGGCGGCACTGCCACGATCTCCACATAACCACGGTGAGTTCTCGAACCGAAAGTTGCAGTTACCACGTTTCTTCTGAAGTCATTCCTCTTCCTCAGTCATTCCTCTGCAGGGCGCTTCTTCTTCCTCTGTTCTGGAACCGTCGGTTCATCTTCTTCTTCTCTCGAAGGCAGTTCATTGCAGACAGTTCCTTTTACCCATTTCCTTGTAGGCATGGACGATGGGAAACGCACAACAGAGACCCACTTGGTCCCTGCCCATGGCACCACGACTTTGACAATGGTGTACACAAATGATGAAGCGACTGTGGAGACAACTCTCGTCAAGTTTGAGCAATTGCTTGAGAAAGAGAAGCACAAGTTTGTGGGGCTAGACTTGGAGTACACCCGTGCAAATAAGCGAAAAAATCCTCCACAAGAGATCGCTGTCATGCAAATCGCCATACATGAGGAGGTCCTCGTTTACCACTTCTGCAGGTATGTGAAATTTAAATTTGAGATCACCACTGTTGTATCCCTTGTTCCCTTACATCCCTAGAACCATCTAAGTGCAGGAGTAAACCAACTGAGATGCGTTGTCCGGCTCTGGTCGAGTTCTTGTGTAGGAAAGGGATAACTTTCACTAGCGTGGATATCACAAATGACACAATTATGCTTTCTCGTGCGTTGATAAAAATCCCAGAGGGGCACCACATCGACATCCAAAGTCTGTATAAGATCAAATCATACCTAGCGAAGGATGGCATGGGTGATCTGGCAGCGGAAATCATCGATAAATCCTATGAAAAACTGAAGAAATTGAAGCGACTCGATCACGACTACTGGGAGTGGAAGCCGATGAGCCAGGCGCTCCTCGAGTATGCAGCCAGAGACACCTACATGGCGTACGAGTTGTACAGTAAGCTCATTACCATGAAAGATGGGATGGTTAAGGCGGGGTTTTTCGCGAGAGAGCTATGCCTTGGTTGCAAGCTAGCCCAGGAGAAGAAGCGTGAGGAGGACAGAAAGCGGTTTCAGGACAAGCAGGGATCTTGGGATGGTGGCGACATCAAGCGGCTGAAGGGGAAGCAAGTCAAGGACGATAACAAGTGATGGTGATACATTATGTGTTTGAACTAGATTTTAGTTTCTAGTTTATTATGTGTGTGATACATTTAGTTACTTCAATACAAAATTTGAACCAATTTAACTTGTTGATGTATTTCTTGACAATTATAATATAATCGAGCACTAGAAATATTTTGTAGTGTGCATGAGCATGATCAGTAAATATAATTTAACACTAGAAACTTCAAGGCACTCCATATAAAGGAGTAGATTAATATATAAGGTTCACCAGAGACACCACGGATATATTGTCTTACATGCCACACACACAGGTAATAATTAACTAGAACAAAATAAAAGCAGGGGCTACAGCAGGAGGCCGGGACACGGAGACGCCTAGCAGGGCAGGGGTTTATCAGCAGGATGCAGCGACAGCCTAGTCGATGGGATACAGGCCAGTCCTGACATACTTCCGGAGGAATTTGCCGTAGGCTGCGTGCCGCGCCAAGGTAATCGGCCTATGGCTTCTCCCTCTGCCAACGCCCTCCGCGTGCTGGATCATGCTGTTGAGGTCCACATTGATTGCTCTGCCACAGAATGGGCAAAACAGTCTCCCCCTACGGTGGAAACGGATTAGCCCACACCGTAACCGCCTCAGCACGTAGCGGCTCATGTTGTCCCTGGATTCCTTACTATCGTCCACTTCATCATCATCCTCCTGTTGATTTTTAAGAACATAACTTAGAACTCGTACATATGATTTAATTGTATTACAACTCAAGAATTGACAACGTGTATATGTAAGACAATATATCCGTGGATATCAAAGATAAAGCATCTCAGCAATAGTTTGATCGGTTCATATATCATTTCATCTCAACACAATGACAAATAATTGCATCAGATTGCGGCCTCATAAGTTTATTCAGGGACGGCGTGAGTGAACCAAGTAACAATTGCATAGCCTGTATTTTTGTTGTACATCGCCCCAGGTTCACTAACTCGTCCCTGAAAAAATCTGACACCAATGTGTCTACCTCTCTTTTGGGACAAATTTTAATCATTGGACACAATAAGAAATTGAAATGTAATCGTACAAAACATTATTCAGGGATATAGATAGTCAGGTACAAAAACAAGCCTAAATATTGTAATTATAAATAAAAAACCAAACAATTAATCCTCAGGTGCATGTTAAAAATACTTATGATCAAAACCATTCATATACATATGCATCATACCAACCATTAAAAGATTAGAAACAATTCAAGGATCATATATGTAGTTCCACATGAGAATAAATCTAGGGCCTCATAATTTGTTTTAGAGATGGAGTAGGCAAACCAAAGTACCAACAGCACAACCTATATTGTTTGTGTGCATTGCTGCCTCAGGTTCACCAACCCATCCCTAAAACACGACACCATCATACGTGTCTCCCCTTGAACTCTTTTGGGGCAAATTTCAATCATCGGCCTCGGTGACAAACTAAAATGTAATTCTTATACACTATGAATGCATGGAATAGATAATTTGAATATCATAGTTCTATGAATGTAGAATAAAGATTGCAGCCTCATAAGTTTATTCATGGACGGCGTGAGTGAACCAAGTAACAATTGCACAGCCTGTATTGTTGTTGTACATCGCCCCAGGTTCACTAACTCGTTCCTGAAAAAATCTGACACCAATGTGTCTGCCTCTCTTTTGGGACAAATTTGAATCATTGGCCACAATAAGAAATTGAAATGTAATCGTACAAAACATTGTTCAGGGATATACATAGTCAGGTACAAAAACAAGCCTAAATATTGTAATTATAAATAAAAAACCAAACAATTAATCCTCAGGTGCATGTTAAAAATACTTATGATCAAAACCATTCATATACATATGCATCATACCAATCATTAAAAGATTAGAAACAATTCAAGGATCATATATGTAGTTCCACATGAGAATAAATCTAGGGCCTCATAATTTATTTTAGAGATTGAGTAGGCGAACCAAAGTACCAACAGCACAACCTATATTGTTTGTGTGCATTGCTGCCTCAGGTTCACCAACCCATCCCTAAAACACGACACCATCATACGTGTCTCCCCTTGAACTCTTTTGGGGCAAATTTCAATCATCGGCCTCGGTGACAAACTAAAATGTAATTCTTATACACTATGAATGCATGGAATAGATAATTTGAATATCATAGTTCTATGAATGTAGAATAAAGATTGCGGCCTCATAAGTTTATTCAGGGACGGCGTGAGTGAACCAAGTAACAATTGCACAGCCTGTATTGTTGTTGTACATCACCCCAGGTTCACTAACTCGTCCCTGAAAAAATCTGATACCAATGTGTCTGCCTCTCTTTTGGGACAAATTTGAATCATTGGCCATAATAAGAAATTGAAATATAATCGTACAAAACATTGTTTAGGGATATACATAGTCAGGTACAAAAACAAGCCTAAATATTGTAATTATAAATAAAAAACCAAACAATTAATCCTCAGGTGCATGTTAAAAATACTTATGATCAAAACCATTCATATACATATGCATCATACCAATCATTAAAAGATCCGAAACAATTCAAGGATCATATATGTAGTTCCACATGAGAATAAATCTAGGGCCTCATAATTTGTTTTAGAGATGGAGTAGGCGAACCAAAGTACCAACAGCACAACCTATATTGTTTGTGTGCATTGCTGCCTCAGGTTCACCAACCCATCCCTAAAACACGACACCATCATACGTGTCTCCCCTTGAACTCTTTTGGGGCAAATTTCAATAATTGGCCTCGGTGACAAACTAAAATGTAATTCTTATACACTATGAATGCATGGAATAGATAATTTGAATATCATAGTTCTATGAATGTAGAATAAAGATTGCGGCCTCATAAGTTTATTCAGGGACGGCGTGAGTGAACCAAGTAACAATTGCACAACCTATATTGTTGTTGTACATTGCCCCAGGTTCACTAACTCGTCCCTGAATGAATCTGACACCAATGTGTCTGCCTCTCTTTTGGGGCAAATTTGAATCATTGGCCACAATAAGAAATTGAAATGTAATCGTACAAAACATTATTCAGGTATATACATAGTCAGGTACAAAAACAAGCCTAAATATTGTAATTATAAATAAAAAACCAAAGAATTAATCTTCAGGTGCATGTTAAAAATACTTATGATCAAAACCATTCATATACATATGCATCATACCAATCATTAAAAGATCAGAAACAATTCAAGGATCATATATGTAGTTCCATATGAGAATAAATCTAGGGCCTCAAAATTTGTTTCAGAGATGGAGTTGGGGAACCAAAGTACCAACAGCACAACCTATATTGTTTGTGTGCATTGCTGCCTCGGGTTCACCAACCCATCCCTAAATCACGACACCATCATACGTGTCTCCACTTGAACTCTTTTGGGGAAAATTTCAATCATCGGCCTCAGTGACAAACTAAAATGTAATTCTTATACACTATGAATGCATGGAATAGATAATTCAAATATCATAGTTCTATGAATATAGAATAAAGATTGCAGCCTCATAAGTTTCTATAGAGATGGCGTAAGCGAACCAAGTAACAATTGCAGAGCTTATATTGATCTTGTACATGGCCCTAGGTTCGCTCACTCATCCCTGTAAAAATTTGACACCAATGTGTCTGCCTCTCTTTGGGGCAAATTTGAATCATTGGCCACAATAAGAAATTGAAATGTAATCATACCAAACAATATTCAGGGATATACAAATGCATCATACAACGCATTCATAGATCAGAAACAATACAAATATTATATATTTAGGTTCCATAAGAGAGAGAAAATTAGGGCCTCATTTTTTTCAGCGATGGAGTCAGAGAACCAAAATACCAACAGCACAACCTATATTGTTTATGTGCATTGCTGCCTCAGGGCCACTAACCAGCCCTAAGAAAACGAGACCATCAGATGCCCTTGCACTATTTTGGGGCAAAATTGAATCATTGGGCTCAGTAAGGAATAGAAATGTAATGTTATAGGCCTGCTGTGTATCGAAATCAACACTCAACTAGCAAACTCAACTAGATGGCAGATGAGCAGATTGGGGTTTTGTGACTAGATGGATTGGGGTTTTGTGACTAGATGGCAGATGCATCAATCAACTGATCGAATCATATATATACTACCCTACTTCAAGAGCAAAAGAATCTGTAAACGATTGAGAAAATCCTATGTATGAACAGTGAAAACTGCGGCTGCGACTAGAGAAGCTAGCAATGTAGTACCTCAGACTCCTCATCAGGGACCTCCTCCTCGAACTCATCATTCTCCGCGATTGCGTCGAAGATTTCTTAAAACGGCGATGGGGTCGTCGATGTAGATCACCGGACTGCCTCCGCCTGCCGCCTGCCCCCATCCAGATTTGCCGCTGGCACCATGACGTTGTCGGCCACCTGCTGCTCGGCGGCGACGGCTACTACCGGCTGCTCGGCAGCGATGGCTACCACCTGCTGCTCGGCGGCGACGGCTACCAACTACTGCTCGGCGGCGACGGCTACCACCTGCTGCTCGGCGGTGATGGCTACTGGCTGGACAGATGAGTTCGCACCCTCGACAGCGCGGCAACAAGCGGTGTTCGTGCCCGGAGAAGACGCCTCCGTCTGCTTGGTGACGACCGAGCCATCTGCTGCTTTGCCTTCAACTAGCTTCACCTATGGATCTTCTCCACACGTACGCTTCATGGCGCACCAAGGGAAGGAGGTAGTGCAAACGAGGGAGATTCGGCGCATGTGGCAGGTGTAGATTGGGGTCTTGGGACTAGACAGACTAGGGGGAAATGGCACGAGCTCATGGAAGAAGAAGGACGAGGGGGGTTATAAACACCGGACCGCCATGATCTCCACTTTAGAGCTGCATTGAAAACACGCTCATGGCAGACCTCGATTCCACTGCATGCAAGTGGCGCGGAACTAATTTCTAGCAACGTTAGATCTAGTCGAGGGGGGCCCTTGACTCATGGAATTTACTAGCGGTAGGGCCCAGTTGGAAGTGATATTGAGAGCGCTGCGTATAAATGGGATATGTCTGATTAAAATCAAGTGGCAATAAATTGCAGCGTCCCGTCGACAACCGTGCACTCGATGACCCCGTTGCCCTGTGCATGAGTTGTAGTAGCAGTAGTAGGCTTTTCAGACTTGATTAAACTTGAGATGACCGCTCGACGACTTTTTCGATGGATGGCATCGTGTTCCTTCCTATAGAATTCTCGCGGAGGGAGACGTCTATATTGTCTCACGCTGTACTGTGAAGGGCACGAGGTGTGCAACGATCATCGTTGGAACACATAGAATCAACGGTTGGTGCGCACGATCCGCGTGATAACTGTGACAACCAATCAGGGAGTAGTAGACAGGATGAGCACAGTTTTGGGATTCTACGAAAGATAGAGAGGGGTGGGCAAAACTAAGTAGTACCACATAAAACCAAGGGCAAAACTGAGTAGTATAAAAATGGAAAGTGTCTTGTATAATGAAATACATCGTGGAATACATCAAATTATGCCAAGATAGATCCACTAGAGTTCATTGGATGTGTGTTCTTCTCATAAACCACGGATGGATCCACTAGTGGCATTGCATGTCCGTTCCTCTAAACAAACCACATAAGGATCCACCAGTGTCATTACATGTCTGTTCTTTTCATGAACCACATAAGGATCTACCAGTGTCATTGCATGTCTGTTCTTTTCATGAACCACACCCAGTGTCATTGCATGTGTGTTACTTCCATAAACCACATATGGATCCACCTAGTGTGATTGCATGTTTGTTCCTTCCATAAACCACATAAGGATCCACCAGTGTCATTGCATGTCTGTTCTTTTCATGAACCACTCCTAGTGTTAGTGCATGTCTATTCTTTTCATGAACTACACCCAGTGTCACTGCATGTCAGTTCTTTTCATGAACCACATAAGGATCCATTGGTGTCATTGGATGTGTGTTCTTCTCATGAACCTTCTTCTTCCATGAGCTCGTCTCATTTCCCCCCACCTAGAGTCATTGGATGTGTGTTCTTCTCATGAACCACCCGTGGATCCACCGGTGTCACTACATGTCTGTTCCTCTAAGCAAACCACATAAGGATACACCAGTGTCATTGCATGTGTGTTCTTTTCATGAACCACACCCAGTGTCATTGCATGTGTGTTCTTCTAAACAAACAACATAAGGATCCACCAGTGTCATTGCATGTCTGTTCTTTTCATGAACCACATAAGGATGGGCCCACCAGTATCATTGCATGTTTGTTCTTTTCATGAACCACACCCAGTGTCAGTGCATGTCTGTTCTATTCATGAACCACACCTAGTTTCACTGCATGTCTCTTCCTCTAAACAAACCACATAAGGATTCACTAGTGTCATTGCATGTATGCTCTTTTCATAAACCACATAAGGATCTACCAGTGTCATTGCATGTCTATTCTTTTCATGAACCACACCTAGTGTCATTACATGTGTGTTACTTCCATAAACCACATATGGATCCACCTAGTGTGATTGCATGTCTGTTCCTTCCATAAACCACATAAGGATCCACCAGTGTCATTGCCTATCTGTTCTTTTCATGAACCACTCCTAGTGTCATTGCATGTCTGTTCTTTTCATGAACCACACCTAGTGTCACTGCATGTCAGTTCTTTTCATGAACCACATAAGGATCTACCAGAGTCATTGGATGTGTGTTCTTCTCATGAACCACACGTGGATCCACCGGTGTCATTGCATGTCTGTTCCTCTCCACAAACCACATAAGGATCCACCAGTGTCATTGCGTGTGTGTTATTTTCATGAACCACACCCAGTCTCATTGCATGTGTGTTCTTCTAAACAAACCACATAAGGAGAAACCAGTGTCATTGCCTGTCTGTTCTTTTCATGAACCACATAAGGATGGGCCCACCAGTATCATTACATGTCTGTTCTTTTCATGAACTACACCTAGTGTCGGTGCATGTCTGTTCCATTCATGAACCACACCTAGTTTCACTGCCTGTATGTTCTTTTCATGAACCACATAAGGATCTACCAGTGTCATTGCATGTCTTTTACTTCCATAAACCACATGTGGATCCACCGGTGTCATTGCATGTGTGTTCTTCTAAACAAACCACATAAGGATCCACCAGTGTCATTGCCTGTTTGTTCTTTTCATGAACCACATAAGGATGGGCCCACCAGTGTCATTGCATGTCTGTTCTTTTCATGAACCACACCCAGTGTCAGTGCATGTCGGTTCTATTCACGAACCACACCCAGTTTCACTGCATGTCTGTTCTTTTCATGAACCATATAAGGATCTACCAGTGTCATTGCATGTCTTTTACTTCCATAAACCATATGTGGATCCACCGATGTCATTGCATGTCTATTCCTCTAAAAAAACCACATAAGGATCCACCAGTGTCATTGCGTGTGTGTCCTTCTCATGAACCACACCTAGTGTCATTGCATGTGTGTTCTTCTAAACAAACAACATAAGGATCCACCAGTGTCTTTGCCTGTCTGTTCTTTTCATGAACCACATAAGGATCCACCAGTGTCATTGCATGTCTGTTCTTTTCATGAATCACAGCTAGAGTCATTGCATGTCTTTTACTTCAATAAACCACATATGGATCCACCTAGTGTGATTGCATGCCTATTCCTCTAAACAAACCACATAAGGATCCACCAGTGTCATTGCGTGTCTGTTCTTTTCATGAACCACACCCAGTGTCATTGCATGCGTGTTCTTCTAAACAAACCACATAAGGATCCACCAGTGTCATTGCCTATATGTTCTTTTCATGAACCACACCCAGTGGCATTGCATGTGTGTTATTCTAAACAAACAACATAAGTCATTGCATGTCTGTTCTTTTCATGAACCACACCTGGTGTCATTGCATGTCTGTTCTTTTCATGAACCACGGCTAGAGTCATTGCATGTTGTTCCTCTAAACAAACCACATAAGGATCCACCAGTGTCATTGCATGTCTGTTCTTTTCATGAACCACATAAGGATCTACCAGTGGCATTGCATGTCTGTTCTTTTCATGAACCACACCCAGTGTCATTGCATGTGTGTTACTTCCATAAACCACATGTGGATCCACCGGTGTCATTGTATGTATGTTCCTCTAAACAAACCACATAAGGATCCACCAGTGTCATTGCCTGCCTGTTCTTCTCATGAACCACTCCTAGTGTCAGTGCATGTCTGTTCTTTTCATGAACCACACCCAGTGTCACTGCATGTCAGTTCTTTTCATGAATCACATAAGGATCCACCAGTGTCATTCGATGTGTGTTCTTCTCATGAACCTTCTTCTTCCATGAGCTCGTGTCATTTCCCCCCACCTAGAGTCATTCGACGTGTGTTCTTCTCATGAACCACACATGGATCCACCGGTGTCATTGCATGTTTGTTCCTCTAAACAAACCACATAAGGATCCACTAGTGTCATTGCGTGTGTGTTCTTTTCATGAACCACACCCAGTGTCATTGCATGTCTATTCCTCTACACAAACCACATAAGGATCCACCAGTGTCATTGCCTGTCTATTCTTCTCATGAACCACATAAGGATGGGCCCACCAGTGTCATTGCATGTCTGTTCTTTTCATGAACCACACCCAGTGTCAGAGCATGTCTATTCTATTCATGAACCACACCTAGTTTCACTGCATGTCCGTTCCTGTAAACAAACCACATAAGGATCCACCAGTGTCATTGCGTGTGTGTGCTTCTCATGAACCACATAAGGATCTACTAGTGCCATTGCATGTTTGTTCTTTTCATGAACCACACCAAGTGTCATTGCATGTGTGTTACTTCATAAACCACATGTGGATCCATCAGTGTGATTGCATGTCTATTCCTTCCATAAACCACATAAGGATCCACCAATGTCATTGCCTGTCTGTTCTTTTCATGAACCACTCCTAGTGTCAGTGCATGTCTGTTATTTTCATGAACCACACCCAGTGTCACTGCATGTCAGTTCTTTTCATGAACCACATACGGATCTACCAGAGTCATTGGATGTGTGTTCTTCTCATGAACCACACATGGATCCACCGGTGTCATTGAATGTCTGTTCCTCACCACAAACCACATAAGGATCCACCAGTGTCATTGCGTTTGTGTTCTTTTCATGAACCACACCCAGTGTCATTGCATGTGTGTTCTTCTAAAGAAACCACATAAGGATCCACCAGTGTCATTGCCTGTCTGTTCTTTTCATGAACCACATAAGGATGGGCCCACCAGTGTCATTGCATGTCTGTCCTTTTCATGAATGACACCCAGTGTCAGTGCATGTCTGTTCTATTCATGAACCACACCCAGTTTCACTGCATGTCTGTTCTTTTCATGAACCACATAAGGATCTACCAGTGTCATTGAATGTCTTTTACTTCCATCAACCACATGTGGATCCACCGGTGTCATTGCATGTGTGTTCTTCTAAACAAACCACATAAGGATCCACCAGTGTCACTGCCTGTCTGTTGTTTTCATGAACCACATAAGGATGGGCCCACCAGTGTCATTGCATGTCTGTTCTTTTCATGAACCACACCTAGTGTCAGTGCATGTCTGTTCTATTCACGAACCACACCCAGTTTCACTGCATGTCTGTTCTTTTCATGAACCACATAAGGATCTACCAGTGTCATTGCATGTCTTTTACTTCCATAAACCACATGTGGATCCACCGGTGTCATTGCATGTCTATTCCTCCAAACAAACCACATAAGGATCCACCAGTGTCATTGAGTGTGTGTTCTTCTCATGAACCACACCCAATGTCATTGCATGTGTGTTCTTCTAAACAAACCACATAAGGATCCACCAGTGTTATTGTCGGTCTGTTCTTTTCATGAACGACATAAGGATCCACCAGTGTTATTGCATGTCTGTTCTTTTCATGAATCAGAGCTAGAGTCACTGCATGTCTTTTACTTCGGTAAACCACATATGGATCCACCTAGTGTGATTGCATGTCTGTTCCTCTAAACAAACCACATAAGGATCCACCAGTGTTATTGCGTGTCTGTTCTTTTCATGAACCACACCCAGTGTCAGTGCATGCGTTTTCTTATAAACAAACCACATAAGGATCCACCAGTGTCATTGCCTATATATTCTTTTCATGAACCACACCCAGTGTCATTGCACGTGTGTTATTCTAAACAAACCACATAAGTCATTGCATGTCTGTTCTTTTCATGAACCACACCAGGTGTCATTGCATGTCTGTTCTTTTCATGAACCACAGCTAGAGTCATTGCATGTCTGTTCCACTAAACAAACCACATAAGGATCCACCAGTGTCATTGCATGTCTGTTCTTTTCATGAACCACATAAGGATCTACCAGTGTCATTCCATGTCTATTCTTTTCATGAACCACACCCAGTGTCATTGCATGTGTGTTACTTCCATAAAAGACATGTGGATCCACCGGTGTCATTGCATGTCTGTTCCTCTAAACAAACCACATAAGGATCCACCAGTGTCATTGCCTGTCTGTTCTTCTCATGAACCACTCCTAGTGTCAGTGCATGTCTGTTGTTTTCACGAACCACACCTAGTGTCACTCCATGTCAGTTCTTTTCATGAACCACATAAGGATCCACCATTGTCATTGGATGTGTGTTCTTCTCATGAACCACACGTGGATCCACCGGTGTAATTGCATGTCCCTTCCTCTAAACAAACCACATAAGGATCCACTAGTGTCATTGCGTGTGTGTTCTTTTCATGAACCACACCCAGTGTCATTGCATGTCTGTTCCTCTAAAGAAACCACATAAGGATCCACCAGTGTCATTGCATGTCTGTTCTTCTCATGAACCACATAACAATGGGCCCACCAGTGTCATTGCATGTCTGTTCTTTTCATGAACCACAGCCAGTGTCAGAGCATGTCTGTTCTATTCATTAACCACACCCAGTTTCACTAAATGTCTATTCCTCTAAACAAACCACATAAGGATCCACTAGTGTCATTGCGTGTGTGTTCTTCTCATGAACCTCATAAGGATCTACCAGTGTCATTGCATGTCTGTTCTTTTCATGAACCACACCCAGTGTCATTGCATGTGTGTTACTTCCATAAACCACATGTGGATCCACCGATGTGATTGCATGTCTATTCCTTCCATAAACCACATAAGGATCCACCAGTGTCATTCCCTGTTTGTTCTTTTCATGAACCACTCCTAGTGTCGGTGCATGTCTGTTCTTTGCATGAACCACACCCAGTGTCACTGCATGTCAGTTCTTTTCATGAACCACATAAGGATCTACCAGAGTCATTGGATGTATGTTCTTCTCATGAACCACACGTGGATCCACCGGTGTCATTGCATGTCTGTTCCTCTCCACAAACCACATAAGCATCCACCGGTGTCATTGCGTGTGTGTTCTTTTCATGAACCATACCTAGTGTCATTGCATGTGTGTTCTTCTAAACAAACCACATAAGGATCCACCAGTGTCATTGCTTGTCTGTTCTTTTCATGAACCACATAAGGATGGGCCCACCAGTGTCATTGCATGTATGTTCTTTTCATGAACCACACCTAGTGTCAGTGCATGTCTGTTCTATTCATGAACCACACCCAATTTCACTGCATGTCTGTTCTTTTCATGAACCCCATAAGGATCTACCAGTGTCATTGCATGTCTTTTACTTCCATAAACCACATGTGGATCCACAGGTGTCATTGCATGTGTGTTCTTCTAAACAAACCACATAAGGATCCACCAGTGTCATTGCCTGTCTGTTCTTTTCATGAACCACATAAGGATGGGCCCACCAGTGTCATTGCATGTCTGACCTTTTCATGAACCACACCCAGTGTCAGTGCATGTCTGTTCTATTCATGAACCACACCCAGTTTCACCGCATGTCTGTTCTTTTCATGAACCACATAAGGATCTACCAGTGTCATTGCATGTCTTTTACTTCCATAAACCACATGTGGATCCACCGGTGTCATTGCATGAGTGTTCTTCTAAACAAACCACATAAGGATCCACCAGTGTCATTGCCTGTCTGTTCTTTTCATTAACCACATAAGGATGGGCCCACCAGTGTCATTGCATGTCTATTCTTTTCATGAACCACACCCAGTGTCAGTGCATGTCTGTTTTACTCACGAACCACACCTAGTTTCACTGCATGTCTGTTCTTTTCATGAACCACATAAGGATCTACCAGTGTCATTGCATGTCTTTTACTTCCATAAACCACATTGGATCCACCTGTGTCATTGCATGTCTATTCCTCTAAAAAAACCACATAAGGATCCACCAGTGTCATTGCGTGTGTGTTCTTCTCATGAACCACACCCAGTGTCATTGCATGTGTGTTCTTCTAAACAAAGCACATAAGGATCCACCAGTGTCATTGCCCGTCTGTTCTTTTCATGAACCACATAAGGATCGACCAGTGTCATTGCATGTCTGTTCTTTTCATGAATCACAGCTAGAGTCACTACATGTCTTTTACTTCCATAAACTACATATGGATCCACCTTGTGTGATTGCATGTCTATTCCTCTAAACAAACCACATAAGGATCCACCAGTGTCATTGCGTGTCTGTTCTTTTCATGAACCACACCCAGTGTCATTGCATGCATGTTCTTCTAAACAAACCACATAAGGATCCACCAGTGTCATTGCCTAGATGTTCTTTTCATGAACCACACCTAGTGTCATTGCATGTGTGTTATTCTAAACAAACCACACAAGTCATTGCATGTCTGTTCTTTTCATGAAACACACCAGGTGTCATTGCATGTCTGTTCTTTTCATGAACCACGGCTAGAGTCATTGCATGTCTGTTCCTCTAAACAAACCACATAAGGATCCACCAGTGTCATTGCATGTCTATTCTTTTCATGAACCACATAAGGATCTACCAGTGTCATTGCATGTCTGTTCTTTTCATGAACCACACCTAGTGTCATTGCATTTGTGTTACTTCCATAAACCACATGTGGATCCACCGGTGTCATTGCATGTCCGTTCCTCTAAACAAACCACATAAGGATCCACCAGTGCCACTGAATGTCTGTTCTTTTCATGAACCACATAAGGATGGGCCCACTAGTGTCATTGCATGTCTGTTCTTTTCATGAACCACACCAAGTGTCAGTCCATGTTTGTTCTATTCATGAACCATACCCAGTTTCACTGCATGTCTGTTCTTTTCATGAACCACATAAGGATCTACCAGTGTCATTGCATGTATTTTACTTCCATAAACCACATGTGGATCCACCGGTGTCATTGCATGTCTGTTCCTCTAAACAAACTACATAAGGATCCACCAGTGTCATTGCGTGTGTGTTCTTCTCATGAACCACATAAGGATCTACCAATGTCATTGCATGTCTGTTCTTTTCATGAACCACACCCAGTGTCAGTGCATGTCTGTTTTATTCACGAACCACACCCAGTTTCACTGCATGTCTATTCTTTTCATGAACCACATAAGGATCTACCAGTGTCATTGCATGTCTTTTACTTCCATAAACCACATGTGGATCCACCGGTGTCATTGCATGTCTGTTCCTCTAAACAAACCACATAAGGATCCACCAGTGTCATTGCGTGTGTGTTCTTCTCATGAACCACACCCAGTGTCATTGCATGTGTGTTCTTCTAAACAAAGCACATAAGGATCCACCAGTGTCATTGCCCGTCTGTTCTTTTCATGAACCACATAATGATCGACCAGTGTCATTGCATGTCTGTTCTTTTCATGAATCACAGCTAGAGTCACTACATGTCTTTTACTTCCATAAACTACATATGGATCCACCTTGTGTGATTGCATGTCTGTTCCTCTAAACAAACCACATAAGGATCCACTAGTGTCATTGCGTGTCTGTTCTTTTCATGAACCACACCCAGTGTCATTGCATGCGTGTTCTTCTAAACAAACAACATAAGGATCCACCAGTGTCATTGCCTAGATGTTCTTTTCATGAACCACACCTAGTGTCATTGCATGTGTGTTATTCTAAACAAACCACACAAGTCATTGCATGTCTGTTCTTTTCATGAACCACACCAGGTGTCATTGCATGTCTGTTCTTTTCATGAACCACGGCTAGAGTCATTGCATGTCTGTTCCTCTAAACAAACCACATAAGGATCCACCAGTGTCATTGCATGTCTATTCTTTTCATGAACCACATAAGGATCTACAAGTGTCATTGCATGTCTGTTCTTTTCAAGAACCACACCTAGTGTCATTGCATTTGTGTTACTTCCATAAACCACATGTGGATCCACCGGTGTCATTGCATGTCTGTTCCTCTAAACAAACCACATAAGGATCCACTAGTGCCACTGAATGTCTGTTCTTTTCATGAACCACATAAGGATGGGCCCACTAGTGTCATTGCATGTCTGTTCTTTTCATGAACCACACCAAGTGTCAGTCCATGTTTGTTCTATTCATGAACCACACCCAGTTTCACTGCATGTCTGTTCTTTTCATGAACCACATAAGGATCTACCAGTGTCATTGCATGTCTTTTACTTCCATAAACCACATGTGGATCCACCGGTGTCATTGCATGTCTGTTCCTCTAAACAAACTACATAAGGATCCACCAGTGTCATTGCGTGTGTGTTCTTCTCATGAACCACATAAGGATCTACCAATGTCATTGCATGTCTGTTCTTTTCATGAACCACACCTAGTGTCATTGCATGTGTGTTACTTCCATAAACCACATATGGATCCACCGGTGTGATTACATGTCGGTTCCTTCCATAAACCACATAAGGATCCACCAGTGTCATTGCATGTCTGTTCTTTTCATGAACCACTCCTAGTGTCAGTGCATGTATGTTATTTTCATGAACCACACCCAGTCTCACTGCATGTCAGTTCTTTTCATGAACCACATAAGGATCCACGAGTGTCATTGCATGTGTGTTCTTCTATACAAACCACATAAGGATCCACCAGTGTCATTGCATGTTTGTTCTTTTCATGAACCACATAAGGATGGGCCCACCAGTGTCATTGCATGTCTGTTCTTTTCATGAACCACACCTAGTGTCAGTGCATGTCTGTTCTATTCATGAACCACACCCGGTGTCATTGCATGTCTGTTCTTTTCATGAACCACACCCGGTGTCATTGCATGTCCGCTCCTCTAAACAAACCACATAAGGATCCACAGTGTCCTTGCATGTCTGTTCTTTTCATGAACCACATAAGGATCTACCAGTGTCATTGCATGTCTGTTCTTTTCATGAACCACACCTAGTGTCATTGCATGTGTGTTACTTCCATAAACCACATGTGGATCCACCGGTGTCATTGCACGTCTGTTCCTTCCATAAACCACATAAGGATCCACCAGTGTCATTGCCTGTCTGTTCTTCTCATGAACCACATAAGGATGGGCGCACCAATGTCATTGCATGTCTCTTCTTTTCATGAACCACACCCAGTGTTAGTGCATGTCTGTTCTATTCATGAGCCACACCCAGTTTCACTGCATGTCTGTTCTTTTCATGAACCACATAAGGATCTACCAGTGTCATTGCATGTCTTTTACTTCCATAAACCACATGTGGATCCACCGGTGTCATTGCATGTCTATTCCTCTAAACAAACCACATAAGGATCGACCAGTGTCATTGCGTGTGTGTTCTTTTCATGAACCACACCCGGTGTCATTGCATGCGTGTTCTTCTAAACAAACCACATAAGGATCCACCAGTGTCATTGCATGTCTGTTCTTTTCATGAACCACATAAGGATGGGCCCACTAGTGTCATTTCATGTCTGTTCTTTTCATGAACCACACCCAGTGTTAGTGCATGTTTGTTCTATTAATGAACCACACCCAGTTTCACTACATGTCTATTCTTTTCATGAACCATATAAGGATCTACCAGTGTCATTGCATGTCTTTTTCTTCCATAAACCACATGTGGATCCACGGGTGTCATTACATGTCTGTTCTTTTCATGAACCACGGCTAGAGTCATTGCATGCCTGTTCTTTTCATGAATCACAGCTAGAGTCACTGCATGTCTTTTACTTCCATAAACCACATATGGATCCACCTAGTGTGATTGCATGTTTGTTCCTCTAAACAAACCACATAACGATCCACCAGTGTCATTGCGTGTCTGTTCTTTTCATGAACCACACCTAGTGTCATTGCATGCGTGTTCTTCTAAACAAACCACATAAGGATCCATCTGTGTCATTGCCTATATGTTCTTTTCATAAACCACACCCAGTGTCATTGCATGTGTGTTATTCTAAACAAACCACATAAGTCATTGCATGTCTGTTCTTTTCATGAACCACACCCGGTGTCATTGCATGTCTGTTCTTTTCATCAACTACGGCTAGAGTCATTTCATGTATGTTCCTCTAAACAAACCACATAAGGATCCACCAGTGTCATTGCATGTCAGTTCTTTTCATGAACCACATAAGGATCTACCAGTGTCATTGCATGCCTGTTCTTTTCATGAACCACACCCAGTGTCATTGCATGTGTGTTACTTCCATAAACCACATGTGGATCCACCGGCGTCATTGCATGTCTGTTCCTCTAAACAAACCACATAAGGGTCCACCAGTGTCACTCCATGTCTGTTCTTTTCATGAACCACATAAGGAAGGGCCCACTAGTGTCATTGCATGTCTGTTCTTTTCATGAACCACACCTAGTGTCAGTGCATTTATGTTCTATTCATGAACCACACCTAGTTTCACTGCATGTCTGTTCTATTCATGAACCACATAAGGATCTACCAGTGTCGTTGCATGTCTTTTACTTCCATAAACCACATGTGGATCCACCGGTGTCATTGCATGTCTGTTCCTCTGAACAAACCACATAAGGATCCACCAGTGTCATTTCGTGTGTGTTCTTCTCATGAACCACATAAGGATCTACCAGTGTCATTGCATGTCTGTTTTTTCATGAACCACACCCAGTGTCATTGCATGTGTGTTACTTCCATAAACCACATGTGGATCCACCGGTGTGATTGCATGTCTGTTCCTTCCATAAACCACATAAGGATCTACCAGTTTCATTGCATGTCTGTTCTTTTCATGAACCACTCCTAGTGTCAGTGCATGTCTGTTCTTTTCATGAACCACATCTAGTGTCATTGCATGTCAGTTCTTTTCATGAACCACATAAGGATCTACCAGAGTAATTGGATGCGTGTTCTTCTCATGAACCACACGTGGATCCACCGGTGTCATTGCATGTCTGTTCCTCTCCACAAACCACATAAGGATCCACCAGTGTCATTGCGTGTTCTTTTCATGAACCACACCCAGTGTCATTGCATGTGTGTTATTCTAAACAAACCACATAAGGATCCACCAGTGTCATTTCCTGTTTGTTCTTTTCATGAACCACATAAGGATGGGCCCACCAGTGTCATTGCATGTTTGTTCTTTTCATGAACCACACCCATTGTCAGTGCATGTCTGTTCTATTCATGAACCACACCCAGTTTCACTGCATGTCTATTCTTTTCATGAACCACATAAGGATCTACCAGTGTCATTGCATGTCTTTTACTTCCATAAAACACATGTGGATCCACCGGTGTCATTGCATGTGTGTTCTTCTAAACAAACCACATAAGGATCCACCAGTGTCATTGCATGTCTGTTCTTTTCATGAACCACATAAGGATGGGCCCACCAGTGTCATTGCATGTCTGTTCTTTTCACGAACCACACCCAGTGTTAGTGCATGTCTGTTCTATTCATGAACCACACCCAGTTTCACTGCATGTCTTTTCTTTTCATGAACCACATAAGGATCTACCAGTGTCATTGCATGTATTTTACTTCCATAAACCACATGTGGATCCACCGGTGTCATTGCATGTGTGTTCTTCTAAACAAACCACATAAGGATCCACCAGTGTCATTGCCTGTCTATTATTTTTATGAACCACATAAGGATGGGCCCACTAGTGTCATTGCATGTCTATTCTTTTCATGAACCACACCTAGTGTTAGTGCATGTCTGTTCTATTCATGAACCACACCCAGTTTCACTGCATGTTTATTCTTTTCATGAACCACATAAGGATCTACCAGTGTCATTGCATGTCTTTTACTTCCATAAACCACATGTGGATCCACCGGTGTCATTGCATGTCTGTTCTTTTCATGAACCACATGAGGATCTACCAGTGTCATTACATGTCTTTTACTTCCATAAACCACATGTGGATCCACCGGTGTCATTGCATGTGTGTTATTCTAAACAAACCACATAAGGATCGACCAGTGTCATTGCCTATCTGTTCTTTTCATGAACCACATAAGGATGGGCCCACCAGTGTCAGTGCATGTCTGTTCTATTCATGAACCACACCCAGTTTCACTGCATGTCTATTCTTTTCATGAACCACATAAGGATCTACCAGTGTCATTGCATGTCTTTTACTTCCATAAAACACATGTGGATCCACCGGTGTCATTGCATGTGTGTTCTTCTAAACAAACCACATAAGGATCCACCGGTGTCATTGCATGTCTGTTCTTTTCATGAACCACATAAGGATGGGCCCACCAGTGTCATTGCATGTCTGTTCTTTTCACGAACCACACCCAGTGTTAGTGCATGTCTGTTCTATTCATGAACCACACCCAGTTTCACTGCATGTCTTTTCTTTTCATGAACCACATAAGGATCTACCAGTGTCATTGCATGTATTTTACTTCTATAAACCACATGTGGATCCACCGGTGTCATTGCATGTGTGTTCTTCTAAACAAACCACATAAGGATCCACCGGTGTCATTGCATGTCTGTTCTTTTCATGAACCACATAAGGATGGGCCCACCAGTGTCATTGCATGTCTGTTCTTTTCACGAACCACACCCAGTGTTAGTGCATGTCTGTTCTATTCATGAACCACACCCAGTTTCACTGCATGTCTTTTCTTTTCATGAACCACATAAGGATCTACCAGTGTCATTGCATGTATTTTACTTCTATAAACCACATGTGGATCCACCGGTGTCATTGCATGTGTGTTCTTCTAAACAAACCACATAAGGATCCACCAGTGTCATTGCCTATCTATTATTTTTATGAACCACATAAGGATGGGCCCACTAGTGTCATTGCATGTCTATTATTTTCATGAACCACACCTAGTGTTAGTGCATGTCTGTTCTATTCATGAACCACACCCAGTTTCACTGCATGTTTATTCTTTTCATGAACCACATAAGGATCTACCAGTGTCATTGCATGTCTTTTACTTCCATAAACCACATGTGGATCCACCGGTGTCATTGCATGTCTGTTCTTTTCATGAACCACATGAGGATCTACCAGTGTCATTGCATGTCTTTTACTTCCATAAACCACATGTGGATCCACCGGTGTCATTGCATGTGTGTTATTCTAAACAAACCACATAAGGATCGACCAGTGTCATTGCCTATCTGTTCTTTTCATGAACCACATAAGGATGGGCCCACCAGTGTCATTGCATGTCTGTTCTTTTCATGAACCACACCCAGTGTCAGTGCATGTCTGTTCTATTCATGAACCACACCCAGTTTCACTGCATGTCTATTCTTTTCATGAACCACATAAGGATCTACCAGTGTCATTGCATGTCTTTTACTTCCATAAAACACATGTGGATCCACCGGTGTCATTGCATGTGTGTTCTTCTAAACAAACCACATAAGGATCCACTAGTGTCATTGCATGTCTGTTCTTTTCATGAACCACATAAGGATGGGCCCACCAGTGTCATTGCATGTCTATTCTTTTCACGAACCACACCCAGTGTTAGTGCATGTCTGTTCTATTCATGAACCACACCCAGTTTCACTGCATGTCTTTTCTTTTCATGAACCACATAAGGATCTACCAGTGTCATTGCATGTATTTTACTTCCATAAACCACATGTGGATCCACCGGTGTCATTGCATGTGTGTTCTTCTAAACAAACCACATAAGGATCCACCAGTGTCATTGCCTGTCTATTATTTTTATGAACCACATAAGGATGGGCCCACTAGTGTCATTGCATGTCTATTCTTTTCATGAACCACACCTAGTGTTAGTGCATGTCTGTTCTATTCATGAACCACACCCAGTTTCACTGCATGTTTATTCTTTTCATGAACCACATAAGGATCTACCAGTGTCATTGCATGTCTTTTACTTCCATAAACCACATGTGGATCCACCGGTGTCATTGCATGTCTGTTCTTTTCATGAACCACATGAGGATCTACCAGTGTCATTGCATGTCTTTTACTTCCATAAACCACATGTGGATCCAGCGGTGTCATTGCATGTGTGTTATTCTAAACAAACCACATAAGGATCGACCAGTGTCATTGCCTATCTGTTCTTTTCATGAACCACATAAGGATGGGCCCACCAGTGTCATTGCATGTCTGTTCTTTTCATGAACCACACCCAGTGTCAGTGCATGTCTGTTCTATTCATGAACCACACCCAGTTTCACTGCATGTCTATTCTTTTCATGAACCACATAAGGATCTACCAGTGTCATTGCATGTCTTTTACTTCCATATACCATATGTGGATCCACGGGTGTCATTGCATGTCTGTTCTTTTCATGAACCACGGCTAGCGTCATTGCATGTCTGTTCTTTTCATGAATCACAGCTAGAGTCATTGCATGTCTTTTACTTCCATAAACCACATATGGATCCACCTAGTGTGATTGCATGTCTGTTCCTCTAAACAAACCACATAAGGATCCACCAATGTCATTGCGTGTCTGTTCTTTTCATGAACCACACCTAGTGTCATTGCATGCGTGTTCTTCTAAACAAACCACATAAGGATCCACCAGTGTCATTGCCTATATGTTCTTTTCATGAACCACACCCAGTGTCATTGCATGTGTGTTATTATAAACAAACCACATAAGTCATTGAATGTCTGTTCTTTTCATGAACCACACCCGGTGTCATTGCATGTCTGTTCTTTTCATGAACCACGGCTACAGTCATTGCATGTCTGTTCCTCTAAACAAACCACATAAGGATCCACCAGTGTCATTGCATGTCTGTTCTTTTCATGAACCACATAAGGATCTACTAGTGTCATTGCATGTCTGTTATTTTCACGAAACTCACCCAGTGTCATTGCATGTGTGTTACTTCCATAAACCACATGTGGATCCACCGGTGTCATTACATGTCTGTTCCTCTAAACAAACCACATAAGGATCCACCAGTGTCACTGCATGTCTGTTCTTTTCATGAACCACATAAGGATGGGCCCACCATTGTCATTGCATGTCTATTCTTTTCATGAACCACACCCAGTGTCAGTGCATGTCTGTTCTATTCATGAACCACACCCAATTGCACTTCATGTCTATTCTATTCAGGAACCACATAAGGATCTACCAGTGTCATTGCATGTCTTTTACTTCCATAAACCACATGTGGATCCACCGGTGTCATTTCATGTCTATTCCTCTAAACAAACCACATAAGGATCCACCAGTGTCATTGCGTGTGTGTTCTTCTCATGAACCACATAAGGATCAACCAGTGTCATTGCATGTCTATTCTTTTCATGAACCACACCCAGTGTCATTGCATGTGTGTTACTTCCATAAACCACATGTGGATCCACCGGTGTGATTGCATGTCTGTTCCTTCCATAAACCACATAAGGATCTACCAGTGTCATTGCCTGTCTAGTCTTTTCATGAATCACTCCTAGTGTCAGTGCATGTCAGTTCTTTTCATGAACCACACCCAGTGTCACTGCATGTCAGTTCTTTTCATGAACCACATAAGGATCTACTAGAGTCATTGGATGTGTGTTCTTCTCATGAACCACACGTGGATCCACCGGTGTCATTGCATGTCTGTTCCTCTCCACAAACCACATAAGGATCCACCTGTGTCATTGCATGTGTGTTCTTTTCATGAACCACAGCCAGTGTCATTACCTGTGTGTTCTTCTAAACAAACCACATAAGGATCCACCAGTGTCATTGCCTGTTTGTTCTTTTCATGAACCACATAAGGATGGGCCCACCAGTGTCATTGCATGTTTGTTCTTTTCATGAACCACACCCAGTGTCAGTGCATGTATGTTCTATTCATGAACCACACCCAGTTTCACTGCATGTCTATTCTTTTCATGAACCACATAAGGATCTACCAGTGTCATTGCATGTCTTTTACTTCCATAAACCACATGTGGATCCACCGGTGTCATTGCCTGTGTGTTCTTCTAAACAAACCACATAAGGATCCACCAGTGTCATTGCCTGTTTGTTCTTTTCATGAACCACATAAGGATGGGCCCACCAGTGTCATTGCATGTCTGTTCTTTTCACGAACCACACCCAGTGTTAGTGCATGTCTGTTCTATTCATGAACCACACCCAGTTTCACTGCATGTCTTTTCTTTTCATGAACCACATAAGGATCTACCAGTGTCATTGCATGTATGTTACTTCCATAAACCACATGTGGATCCACCGGTGTCATTGCATGTGCGTTCTTCTAAACAAACCACATAAGGATCCACCAGTGTCATTGCCTGTCTGATATTTTTATGAACCACATAAGGATGGGCCCACTAGTATCATTGCATGTCTATTCTTTTCATGAACCACACCTAGTGTTAGTGCATGTCTGTTCTATTCATGAACCACACCCAGTTTCACTGCATGTTTATTCTTTTCATGAACCACATAAGGATCTACCAGTGTCATTGCATGTCTTTTACTTCCATAAACCACATGTGGATCTACCGGTGTCATTGCATGTCTGTTCTTTTCATGAACCACGACTAGAGTCATTGCATGTCTATTCCTCTAAACAAACCACATAAGGATCCACCGGTGTCATTGCATGTCTGTTCTTTTCATGAACCACATAAGGATCCACCAGTGCCATTGGATGTATGTTCTTTTCATGAACCACACCCAGTGTCATTGCATGCGTGTTCTTTTCATTAACCATAGTTAGAGTCATTGCATGTCTATTACTTCCATAAACCACGCATGGATCCACCGATGTCAATTGCATGTCTGTTCTTTTCATGAACCACACCCAGTGTCATTGCATGGGTAGCCGTTAGACCGAGTCTTCTAGAAGGCATGCCCTAACATAGTTGTTCTGCTTGACGATTGTTACATACCGTTTGATCGGGGCGTTTGGACGATTGGGATGGTCTTCATGAGAGCGATCCGCGAGTAGGCTGTTCTGCGGCATGATTGGCCATGCTTGCTTTGGACAAACTGGCAACACCGGGCGCTCCCCTGTTTCGAGTGTCACGTATCACGAGTTTAGTGGGCCACATCCCAGTGTCACGTCCCCATTACTTCTCTTCCTCCCCGTACTTCTCTTCCTTACCCTTGAAGCCACTTTCCCCACTTCACTCCCATCCTGCCGTAGCCGCTAGCCGATGGTGCCTCCATCCCAATCCCCTCTTCGGCAGCCACCCCCCACCCCCTCTCGCCATGGGTTCAAGGGGAGACGAGGAAACGCGTCGTGATGACAGGGACGGTGATTTCGATGTGAGTCCTATCATCTCTATTTCTATCATCTGTGGCCAGTTATCTATTTTTTGAGCTAGATCTAATCTGTTTACTCATGCACGTATGATGTGTTAGGCCAACCAGACGATGTATGACTCCGACTATCACGGTTTAGAGGATGAAGACAGTCCTCTGGTATGTAAACATGGATATGTGCCCGCTAAATTTGTAGCCTTTGAAGGACGAAACGCAGGCAGGAGGTTTCTACGGTGTCAAGGACATCGTGCAATGATGCAAGGCGGAAGTTGCGGTGTTGTCAAATGGTAGATCCAGAGTGGCCCAAATCGATGCAGAAAACGCTGGACAAACTATGGGAAATGATTGTCGAGTTGAAAGAATCCGTATTCAGCTCACTTCTTGACAGTGTTGAGATGAATCTATGGGAACCAGTTGACACGACCAAGCATAAGCGAGATCTCAGGTGGGTGCAAGACAAGGTTATCAAAGTCGAGAAGGAGAGGGACGCGGCGTTGGCCCTGAAGGCTAAAGCAGAGCAAAAACTGACTCAAGCAAGAAACGATCTCCACCAGGCCAAAGTCCTGCAGTACACAACTACGAGTATTGACAAGTGCATGAGGAAAAATGCAGAGAAACAATTGAAGTTATGCAAGGAAGATGCTAAAAGGAAGGAGCAGACAATTCGATCCTTGCTCTCGCAGGAAGATGCTAAAAGGAAGGAGCAGACAATTCGATCCTTGCTCATCGGGCCAAGATTAGGAAGATCAAGGAGATGTGTGATAACTAGTTCTATTTAGCTTAAGCTCCGTGCCTTTTTAAGTTCTAATATTTGTACTTGTTGACCTAGCGGTCTGAACTATTGGTCTCGGATTCCAGGGAGGAAAAAAATTGCTCTGACCCCGCATTAATTTGTGGAAGAATTTGTGATTTAGATCAATTTCTGCCTCGATTTAGATCTCTGTCCCGGATTGGGAACGTAACCGTGGACCAAAGACACCTTTTCTACTAGTGTATTCTGACACTGGTTGTTTGTTTAAACGTAATCTACGTGGATTGTGCCGCATGCAAATGGCACAACCACAATTTATAAAGTGGAAGCACGTACACCCGGTTACTGGAGATCCGGGAGCTTCGCCAGATACAGGGGATGCAGGAGCAGAGAGGCGGTGAGATAGAAGAGCTCAATATTAGGCTAGAAAGTGGTACCCATTTCCTCCTCACCTGGGCATTATCGGTGAGAACATTGCTGTTTATGTTGCCACGTCGTTGTGCAGCATCTGAAATAAGTTGCTGCTTCGTGGGGTGTGGCAGCTTAAATAATTTATTTATGTGCCACTTACATTCCGTCGTATTTGGAGACCTCCTGCCCCTCAGCAATCGTGGAACTGGTGGATCATTGTTTTCGGATAGCAGTGGCACAATCACAATTTCGGATTCAACTACCGACTCGGGTGTTTCCAAACCCTAAGTCGCGGTACATTTTACTCAGAGAACGTGGGTAGATTGTTTCGCCCAGCAACGTGCCACACACAGCAATCAGAATTTACCAGAATTACATATATAGGTTCAAGTTCAACACATTACTATGCATCTTCATTGCCAGCAGCCTTCTTCCGCAGCCTGGGTGCCAAGCCTTCACGTCCAATGGCTTCTTCATTTCCTTCCTTCTTCCTCTTCCTCGGTGCCAATTTTCTTAGCTTCACGTACTCTGCATCGCCGGGACAATGGGCACCAGAATCATGTCCAGCATCATCTTTCCACTCGTTTTTAATTTCTTCGGGCAGCAAAATGACTGACCCGGCAGTCATGTATCTAACCTTGCTACGCTTCCTGTCAAAAAAACAAGACTGTTGCATAACTGCGCAATATCTACAGAGTAAATAAAACAAAAATTACAATTCAGCACAAACATGCGAACCCCAAGCGACCTTTGCTTACCAGGAGCTAATTGGGTTCGAGCAACCATCCTGTCCAAGAATAGAAGGGTGACTCCAAGTTGCAGCAGCTTCCACATCCAGTACATCACAATTCAGCTCAAACATACAATCCGAAGCATACCTTTTCATCAATCCAATTAGCTGACTGTCACGCGATATAGGAACCATGATGCCACGTTCATCCATGAAGCTGAACTTTGCAGTCTGCTTCGGCCATACTTCAACATGATTACGTAGAGCAGCAACCATACCAGATATAGTGCAGATCTGCACAGGCGCTTCTTCCATCATGAAACAATGGTGTCCATACCTGTTGCCCTTAGAGTCGTACCTATAAAGGACTACAGTAACCAGGTAAGGCGGGTCCGCGCAGATCCCACTTGACAGAAAACTATGGACAAAATATGTTTGTTAGCGATAGGCTAACAAACAATTTGAGGTTCAGTAGCCAGCTAGCAGTTGTAACTCGTGCGAATAGCAAAGAGAAGGGTAGATCACCCGCTTGGAGACAAAACTTCTTTTTTCTTGATAGTAGGATCTGCCATCCTCCGAGCTGCTCGGCTCGTCAGCGGCGGAGGCGGGCTAGAGCCTCACAACGGCGGCTACGGAATGCGCCATTGGAGCTCGGGATCAGTGACTGGGCGCAGCAACGGGGCATAGCAACTTGGCCCCGGAAGTCAAATGTCCGAAGGGATCGTCCTGCCTGGAGGGTGGATTCCGACGCCGTCGGTGCTAGGGGAAAGCTGGGAATGGATTTGTGAAATTGGTCAATGCATCCAATCCACTTAGCTGCACGATTTGCCTAAGAGGTTGCCGCGTTGGCGCCCGCGTCAAGGACAGAAAACCGACATCTGGGTCCCGACCGTCTACTTCACGGGGTGGTTTAACGGAATGTTTGTATTTGGCAGGGGTGGGATAAGTTTGCCTCGAAATGGCCCCTCTCAGTAGTTGGTGGCCCAACTTTTCGAAATGCGATAATTTCAGGCAACTTAGGTACCTCCATGCGCTGGCCTGCCAACTTTGGTACCGCAGACGAACAAGCCCCCGGTAGAACCCTTAGCCTCGAGAGAGAACTACTCCCTCCTCATCATGGGAATAAGCAGTGGTGATGGAGATGGTGGTGGAGATCGATGGACATGGCTCCGGGGGCACTTCCCCGTCCCGGCAGGGTGCCGGAATAGAGACTTTCTGTCCTCCGAATCTCCCCTTCGGTGGCGGCGGCATTGCTGAACTTTTCTTGGATTTCTGATTGATGATTTAGGGTTTTGGTATCGGGAGGCAAGGTCGGTGGCCGGCCAGGGGGCCCACACCATGCCCTGGTGCGGCCTGGGCTGGCCCACGCCAAGGGGTGGTGTGGCCACCCTGTGGCCCCTCTCTGACTCTCCTTCTGGCTCCGTCAGTCTTCCAGGAAAATAGTAACTTTGGCTTTTATCCCGTCCAATTCCGAGAATATTCATTTTTTGACTTCCTGGAACCAAAAACAGCAGAAAATAGACAACTGGCACTGTGGCACTTGTTAATAGGTTAGTCCAAGAAATCATATGAAAAATACTCCAAAGTGTGGACAAAACATAAGAAAGTAGATAAAACCAAGCATGGAACATAAAAAATTATAGATACATTTGCAATGTATCAACCACATATGGATCTACCAGTGTCATTGAAATGTGTGTTCTTCTCATTAACCACAGCTAGATTCATTGCATGTGTGTTCTCTTCAGAGACCACACATGGATACACCAGTGTCATTGCATGTGTGTTATTTTTACTAACAACAACCAGAGTCATTGCATGTGTGTTCTTTTCACATACCACATATGGATCCACCAGTGTTATTGAAATGTGTGTTCTCTTCAGAGACCACACATGGATCCACCAATGTCATTGCATGTGTGCTCTTTCTACTAACAACAACCAGAGTCATTGCATGTGTGTTCTTTTTACTAACAACAATTAGACTCATTGCATGTGTGTTCTCTTCAGAGACCACACATGGATCCACCAGTGTCATTGCATGTGTGTTCTTTTTACTAACAACAACTGGAGTCATTGCATGTGTGTTCTTTTCACATACCACATATGGATCCACTAGTGTCATTGAAATGCGTGTTCTCTTTAGAGACCACACATGGATCCACCAGTGTCATTGCATGTGTGTACTTTACTAACAACAACTCGAGTCATCGCATGTGTGTTCTTTTCACATACCACATATGGATCCACCAGTGTCATTGCATGTGTGTTATTTTCACAATCCACCTATGGATCCACCAGTGTTATTGCATGTCTGCTCTTTTTACTAACAACAACCAGAGTCATTGCATGTGTGTTCTCTTCAGAGACCACACATGGATCCACCAGTGTCATTGCATGTGTGTTCTTTTTACTAACAACAACTGGAGTCATTTCATGACTATTAATTTCACATACCACATATAGATCCACCAATGTTATTGAAATGTGTGTTCTCTTCAGAAACCACACCTGGATCCACCAGTGGCATTGCATGTGTGTTCTTTTTACTAACAACAACTGGAGTCAATGCATGTGTGTTCTTTTCACATAACACATATGGATCCACCAGTGTCATTGAAATGTGTGTTCTTCTCATTAACCATAGCTAGAGTCATTGCATGTGTGTTCTCTTCAGAGACCACACATGGACTCACCAGTGTCATTCCATGTGTGTTCTTTTTACTAACAACAAGTGGAGTCATTGCATGTGTGTTCTTTTCGCATACCACATATGGATCCACCAGTGTCATTGAAATGTGTGTTCTCTTCAGATACCACACATGGATCCACCAGTGTCATTGCATGTGTGCTCTTTTTACTAACAACAACCAGAGTCATTGCATGTGTGTTCTTTTTACTAACAACAATTAGACTCATTGCATGTGTGTTCTCTTCAGAGACCACACATGGATCCACCAGTGTCATTGCATGTGTGTTCTTTTTACTAACAACAACTGGAGTCATTGCATGTGTGTTCTTTTCACATACCACATATGGATCCACTAGTGTCATTGAAATGCGTGTTCTCTTTAGAGACCACACATGGATCCACCAGTGTCATTGCATGTGTGTACTTTACTAACAACAACTGGAGTCATCGCATGTGTGTTCTTTTCACATACCACATATGGATCCACGAGTGTCATTGCATGTGTGTTATTTTCACAATCCACCTATGGATCCACCAGTGTCATTGCATGTGTGCTCTTTTTACTAACAACAACCAGAGTCATTGATTGTGTGTTCTTTTTACTAACAACAACTAGAGTCATTGCATGTGTGTTCTATTCAGAGACCACACATGGATCCTCCCGTGTCATTGCATGTGTGTTCTTTTTACTAACAACAACTGGAGTCATTGCATGTGTGTTCTTTTCACATACCACATATGGATCCACCAGCGTCATTGAAATGTGTGTTCTCTTGAGAGACCACACATGGATCCACAAATGTCATTGCATGTGTGTTCTTTTTACTAACAACAACTGGAGTCATTGCATGTGTGTGCTTTTCACAAACCACATATGGATCCACTAGTGTCATTGCATGTTTGTTCTTTTCACAATCCACCTATGGATCCAACAGTGTCATTGCATGTGTGCTCTTTTTACTAACAACAACCAGAGTCATTGCATGTGTGTTCTCTTCAAAGACCACACATGGATCCACCAGTGTCATTGCATGTGTGTTATTTTTTCTAACAACAACTGGAGTCATTTCATGACTATTATTTTCACATACCACATATGGATCCACCAGTGTCATTGAAATGTGTGTTCTCTTTAGAGACCACACACGGATCCACTAGTGTCATTGCATGTGTGCTCTTTTTACTAACAACAACTGGAGTCATTGCATGTGTGGTCTTTTCACATACCACATATGGATCCACTAGTGTCATTGAAATGTGTGTTCTTCTCATTAACCATAGCTAGAGTCATTGCATGTGTGTTCTCTTTAGAGACCACACATGGATGCACCAGTGTCATTGCATGTGTGTTATTTTTACTAACAACAACCAGAGTCATTGCATGTGTGTTCTTTTCACAATCCACCTATGGATCCACCAGTGTCATTGCATGTGTGCTCTTTTTACTAACAACAGCCAGAGTCATTGCATGTGTGTTCCCTTCAGAGACCACACATGGATCCACCAGTGTCATTGCATGTGTGTTCTTTTTACTAACAATAACTGGAGTCATTTCATGGCTATTCTTTTCACATACCACATATGGATCCACTAGTGTCATTGCATGTGTGCTCTTTTTACTAACAACAACCAGAGTCATTGCATGTGTGTTCTTTTCACATACCACATATGGATCCACCAGTGTCATTGCATGTGTGTTCTTCGCATTAACCACAACTAGATTCGTTGCATGTATGTTCTCTTCAGAGACCACATATGGATCCACAAGTGTCATTGAAATGTGTATTATTTTCAACTACAGCCATTGGCAACAAAAAATCGAGACGCAGAGCTAACCAGCAACCGCTCTGGGCTTCTAGAAGACCCGATCCCCGATTATTAGGCGTCGTTGGATCGGGGTGCGTGGACAATAAGGACGTCCTTCGCGAGGGCAATCCGCAAGAAGTCTATTCTGCGAACTGATTGGTAGTGGCAACGACGCTCGGCCTACGTCCTTGCCCTTATCCTCTTAACCTTGGGGCCGAAGCTCAGATCATGTTCCTTCATCGCCATAGAGAGGGAGAGGCCCAAACTCAGCTTGCACGAGGCTCAGATGTTCGCCCACTACAACATACTCGCACCACCGTTCGTGAGGCTTCCGGTTGGCTTCGAGCTTAGCTACACCGGCGTTCCTATCGCGCTGCTCTTGCACGACAACGCGTTGGCGAGGCACATCGAGGAGAACTACCACCAGCTGTCAGAGCGGAAGAGGGCAAATGGCACGATACTCGCGCACGAGCGCATACTGGCGAAAGTTGTTGAAGAAGGAGCGGGCTGCGTTGATTGAGCTGTGCGGAACCCACTGGCGGGAGATCCACCCGGATCTGTGCAACCTCGAAGGGAGGCAGCGCTTCTGGGCAGTGCGTGGGCATAGGACCTCCACGGTTATCGATGCAGCGTGATGTGAAGAATCCATGAGGAGGAGGAACACTGCCGGAAACGTCGACATCGATTCCGACACGGAGGAGGCTGGCGGCGACGCGGACAACGTCTTCAATGATGGAGACTGCGGGAGCATCATAGTCGATTAGGGCCACTTAAGCATAAATTAAATCTACGTACGGTATCTTAATGCGCTCTTTGGATCTAGGTCACTTGAGTCATGGTCGACTATCGTCATAATCTATATATGTTGGCCATGTTTTAGTTGTCTTTGTCTTTGAAACTAGTCGGTCGAAACTCATCCGATCCTGAAAATAAAGTTCGCGTGTTCCTGGCATATCTGATGGGACAATACGCTGACTCTGCTCCCAGCACTTGATGGCACAGCCATAATTTGGCGTGCGCTGGAGGAGAAGGGATCGAGCGTGTTGTAATAGTGTACTACTCCTGTCTAGATATAACTGACTTAGTTTTTTTTAGATATTTAATAAATTTTTCTATACCCAAAATATGTCTAGATACATGTTTTAGGTTTCTCTGTCTTTCAAACTAATCAAAAGTCGTCAAATTCTGAACAAAGAAAGTCATTGCGTTCACATCTTATGGGATAATACGCTGCCATAATTCTGGAGTGCGCCAGAGGAGATGGGAATGCAAGGGAGATGGGAACTAGTAGCCACGTCCAAACGCAGGTAAAAAATTAATGTAATAATATTTAACAAAAATTGTAATCTGGTCCACATGACCCCATCACAGACACGTTGCACGTGCTAGATATAAATAAAGACGACATGACTAGTTTAGTTTCAATTGATATAATTCAACATACGATGTTACTGTGCCCACATCTTTCTGCTCCTCTTATTAGTCTGCTAGCCCATGCTGTATTAAGCATCAGTTGATGAGGTTAAAAAAATGATAAAATGCCAAATAAAACAATTTTTAAGCTTACCTTTCATCCGGAGAATCGTACAAAGATGAAATTGGCAGGGATTTATTATTTCTCCTGCAGTTAGCCGAAAGTTTCTCAAGAACATCCTCAATCACCCTTGTAACTTCTTCATATTCCAATAGACCTCCATTATTTGCCCTTTCCTCCTAGTTCCACTTACCCTTTTGTTTCTTTTCACACCCTTTTCTCGCCGGCACCTCCATTTCTTCATAAATTGGCTGCTTATGTACGTTTTCCTCCGAGTGCTCATCACCGTCTTCGCAATGCTCTTCCTCTAGTTCTAGCTGAGAAGCCTCATTTTCTGCCACCGGGGTGTGAACAGGGACAATATCATGTGTAACTGGGTTTTTGGACAACCTCTTGATATGGCCGAATCCGCCACAACGCTTGCATTTCCTTTTCCTAGCTCCCAGCCTTGAACCTTTATCGGTGGAGGTTTCGATCCTTAGCTTTCTAGGCCTCCCAGGTGGCCTCCTAAGAACTGGTGGTTGAAGTTTGAACCCTGGATCGACAATCTCCCAATCATTTTCATCGGCCATAGGTGGTACGTTTTCTGCATAAGTTGCAGCAAACTTGTCCACGGAGAAATAGTTGTCGACATAGTTATCTATTTCAGCTCTGCTACCTCTAAGCTTTAAGATGAAGTAAATTGCATGGTGACATGGCAGACCAGTAATCAGCCACTGCCTGCATGAACAAGTCTTGTTTCCAATGTCTATAGTGTACCTCCGTTCACTTCCACGCTTGTATTCTGCATAAACCTTAGCCAATGTTCTGGAACTTCTGACCATCCTCATCTTTATCGTTCTGATTTCCCAGGTTCTTGCATTCAGTAACATAACCAGCTTTGGAACTATTTTATGGCCTAAAAATTTTCTTGCACAAATTCTTTGCCTTAAATCTATCTTCACCATTATGCACTGTCTTATTTCATCCAACAAAATAACAATTCCAAGTGTCTTCATGCCCGAAATCTTATCATTGAAACTCTCTGCCAAATTATTGCAAACAAAATCCACCTTGCTTAACTCACCAAACTTGCTTCTGGCCCATAGCTTGGTGTGATGTTCTTCAAGGTATTTTTTCACCTTTGGCACTATATACATGTTCTGCAAGTAAGTAGCATGCGTGCTTGGGGTGTATGTGTATGCTGATCGCCACAAGTCCTCTTCAAAGATCTTTCCTTTGAAATTTTTCGTGAAGTTAGTAGCGAGGTGCCGCATGCATTCCCTATGCTCAACCCCAGGAAACACAGCATCAACAACATTCTCAAGACCCTTGCATGCACCGGTGTGTATCACCAAGCCTTCAGGGTGACCAATTACTTCTCGTAGTCTCTGCATGAACCATGTCCATCTTTCATTTGATTCACCCTCAAGAACAGCATAAGCTACGGGTAGAAGCCAATTATGCGTGTCCAGAGCACAAGCAGAAGCAACATGTCCCCTGAACTTCCCTGTTAAAGAAGTTGCGCCTATTGCCAAGTATGGCCTGCAGCCGTCTAGGAACCCCTTCTAGCATGCCTTCAGGCAGACAAAACATCTCCTGAAGCATATCTTATCTACCTGCTTATACCTGACCCCCTCGAGACCTTTTCTCTTCCTTTCACAACCTCGTAATCGATGTCAACAACACTACCAGGTGATGTTTTCTCTACCTGAGCTTTGAAACTATACAACATATGAAAACTATCATTCCACTTGCCTTGAATGAAGTATAGAGCCATTTCCTTCCCATCAAAGACTCTATGGTAAGGAATCAGAACGTGAAACTTTTTGCTAATCTTTGCTCTGAGTTCAGCAGGTCCAATGTTATGATCCTGCCTCACCTAGTCAAGTACAGTAGCAGTAATCCACTTGGTAGTCACTGGTCTAATTTTATCACTTAAAGAAGTATTAGGGCAGTTGTGTTTCTTCGTGTTTACTTTGATCTGCATTCGATAAGAGTCCAAATAATTCAGAGCTAGTTATCAACAGAATAAATATGAGAAAGGATGGAACTAAATGTAGCTATTGCAACCTGAAATGGGTGTCGACCCCGCATTGGAGATGCATGTAATCTCCATTTACACACATTACTTTCCCTACCGTGCACCCTAAATCTCTTTTGGTCGCTCTTTTCAATGATAAATTCGAACCCAACTCTGATTGCACAGGTTGCAACTGCATATCTGCAGTCCTCCACATTATCAAAGATAGTCCCCTCATCAGTTGTAGGATTGTCCCTGTCAAAGTGTATCACTAGCATGTCCTCGTCTTCATCGTCGTATCTACATCCCATTTCCACATCTTCACATTCCTCTTCCTCATCAGTCCCATAGTCAGGCTCAAAGTTCGAATCAACCAAATATTCCCTACTCTCCATCCTATCAGGGTCACCAGCCACGTTTGGATATGCTTTCTCATCATCATCCGCACCGCCACATATTTCAGTGCCTTCATGCTCACTTGACAAAGCATCATGCTCAAGGACAAGCTGTACAGACGTCCCGCGGTTACCAACACATATCCTTGCCATCACCACGGGACTAGAAACGCTAATTGGGGTATGAAAAAAGGAATCACGGTTCTTACCCTTCAATGTGGACGCACGACACCTTCTCCGGGCTCCATACCTCCAAAGCTCTTCACCTCGCTTCCTCTCCCCCTGTTTCGTTGTCCTTTGTGCTCTCTAGACTTGAAGGAGATTCCGTGTTCTCCAGCCGCGTGGGACCCATCTCCGTGTTCTCAAGCCTCGCAGGATCCATCTCCAAGCGGAATCCGGATCACCAGCATCATTGGGCCCCTAACCCAACGGCCGACTTTTGGTTTTTGTTTCCAGACGTGCCTGGGCGGTGGACGGCGTCAAGGAGACAGGGCAGGGAGGGGAGGGGAGGGGACGTGAGGGGATGGCAGGGAGGGGAGGGCGGGAGGACGACGACCCAAGGGGACGACGAGAGCGGTGCACGACTGAGCGAAGTGGCGGCGGCAGGAGCAGAGGAGCGGAGCAGAGCAGAGCGGAGCTGGTTGCGACAAAGAATGGAAAATGGCACAATAATGTGTTGGTGGGCGGCATCAGCCCTCGAACCTAGGACGCGCACCATCGAAGGTGGAGGAGGCGGGCCCGCAAGTCAAAAAACATGCCACCTATCAGCGCACTATGCATGGTAGCACTTCACGGAATTTTTTAGCAGGTCCCACATGTTAGTCTGTTTGATCAAAACTTGCATGTAGTGCATGGCTGGTTCACGCGCTAGTTCCGAAAAAAGCCTGTTGATCCAAACTTGAAGTGGCAGTTCTGCTTCTTCTCCCTCGTCTCCTCGTCTCCTCGCAGTGGCAGTTCCGCTTTGTCTCCCTTGTCCGTTCTTCTCTTCTTCTTCTCCTCGCAGTGGTAGTTCTTCTTTCTTCCTCGATCAAAACATTCCCGCACGTAAGCCATGGCCAGTAGCAGGATGAAGAGGAACTGGTCTTATCTCCCGGCCGACCCACTTCACAAGATCGCCGACTACTTGCTGGAGAAAGAGGAGTACGTCGACACCTATGCTACTTGTCGGGAAGTCTGCACCGATTGGCGCCGCACTTTAAAGGTGCCCAAATTCCATCTCAACAACTAGATCATGATAGATCACACACTTCCAGACGTTGGCGACTTCACCTTCCTCAACCTCGCCACTAGTCGTTGCTTCAGGATAAATCTAATGGACGTCCATCGCAGGTTCACATTAACATCCAATATTTATTGGTATTTTCCATTGTAAACATCTTAGTGCTAACTGATGCCCTCTTCTTCCAAAAGATTCTACTTCGTCAGTGTTTCTCGTGGCGTCATCGTGCTTGCTCATAGGGTGGAGCCGTACCAGATTCGGCTTCTGAACCCAATCACTCATAAGTGTAACACTGAGTTTCAAGCACACATACCATCTGATCTTCTGCAATCTGTCATCGTGACGAAGTCCCTAACGATGGTGTTCGTTTGTACTGATTATCCAGATCATATTGCATGGGCCGATGAGAGCACCCCAATAGGGCAAATCAATGAATCATTTGGAGAAGGATTATATTCACCACCTCCTGCTACGGTTGTAGACTGCATGACAGCATTCCGAGGGGAAGTATAGTTAGAGTAGCGTGCGAGCACTGTCACGATGGCCAAGTTAATTTCAGCCCAGTCTTTGAACAGGTACGCGGAACTTACAAATTTTACCTTGTGGAGTCAGATGGTGATCTGCTTCTTGTGTTGAATGGGGATTTCGCCAAAGGGCAACCGGTGTTGTATCAGGTGGACACGGAGAACCGCTCTCTCTAGGCTGTCGATGATATTGGAAGTTGTGCCCTCTTTGTTGATTACAATCAGTCTATCTCTATTGACACCAGGTTACACCCCACAGTCAAACCCGATTGCATATACTACATGAATTATATCAGACTGTACGATCATGAGGTTCAAGCCTGGGAAGAGGAACCAACAATGACGTATGGCTTAAGTCTGGAACATACACCGAGGCCTTACCCTCTATACGAGATACTAGCAGCACATTGCAGACGGAGAGAGTTCTCTGAATATGTGTTGCAGCACGCGGGAGCCGCCGCCGACGAAATATATAGGGGAGAATGAATCCTATATTCATCCTAGGTTATTTGCTAGCATTTTTAGGTCTAATTTTCGAAGTAGAAATTTGTACTGTATTTATATTATTTAGATCAGCAGTATGCGTATTACCATTCAGACAAAATTGTAATGTATTTAATTTTAGTACTTTCAGAATTCAAAGTATTTATTTTAGTAGCTTCTTTCAAAATTCTCTATGTTCGACATGGGCATTAGCTCAGCACCGGAATTCAGGTTCCACATGGAAAATTGCATAATAATGTGTTGGTGAGCGACACCAGCCCTCGAACCTAGGATGCGCCCCGTCGAAGGTAGAGGAGACGGGGTCACCAGTCAGAAAACATGCCACGTCGGCATCCCCTGTTTCTGATGCCCTTTAAAATAAGAAAACAGGCCACGTCGTCATCCCCTGTTTCTGATGGTGTTGCTACAATCGACGATACATGGTGGCATATAAATAATATCGTATAAACATAAGGGCATAGTCGTCAACATTTCTAAAATGAAACCCGGTCTCCTACCCGTCCTGGTACATTGCTCGATGAGGTGGATCGCCACGACCAATCTTTTTAATACGTTCGCACTCTTATGCTGAGAAGGGAAATAAAGATTGAGTGGTTAATGCAACGAGTGTCGAATTATTACCCTCTAAGGAAATGGGAGATGGTTATTTTCACGCATGCCCGTAGTCCAAACCTACTGACAGTCTTTCACTCTCTTTCTCCGACAAACCACAGTTCACCTTGCGCAGCTCCTCCGCACTGCACCAACTAGGGTAACATGGCCCTGCCTAAGCAGCCGTCGCTGCCGCGACAGCCGCCGAAACTAGGGTATTTAGCCCCTCTAAGGCAGGCCATGAAGCTCTACTTCAAGGCCGGTCTCCCATTGCCCTGCAGGCAGATAATTTCCCCGAATGTGCCGAATCGGCCACGGCGGCGACGGCGGCATCGTCGGCGCCACATGCGGCAAACAGGGCCAAGAGAGCGATGTGGAGAAATCGCGTGGAGGCATTAAGGCATGCTCTAGGTAGTGGGAACAAGGTACGTATCAAATCGTTCACGAGAGCATGCCGCCGAGGGTACACACCCTCGAACAGGGCAGTGCCAAGGTCTAGGAACTCTCGCGTCCACGCTTCGGCGCGGACTACCTTACAGCAGTGGGGGAGGCTGGGAGCACACCGTCTACGGCAAAGACGCTCCATCCTACGCACCATCGCAGGCCGTACCGTGGCGGCAACCAAGCGTCTACACTCAACATGCTGGATTGTTCGACAGCCGAAGCCGGCGGCGGGCATCAGCTCAGCCCCGGAATTCACGTTCGAGTTCACACAGACTTACGATCCCAAGAAGGAGATGCCGAATTTCAGTTTTGAAGGAATCGTTGCGGTGGCGCGGATGGTCCAACTGAACCGGGACTGGCGCACGCAAATCGCTCGTGCATGAACGATGCAGATTTCTTGTAGTTTGGCGGGAAGGCAATAGATCAGTTTGGGTTAAATTATCAAAGAACTTATGTCCTCTCAAGGCAATTGGCCAGCCAACTTTTCTGGTGGAGATCTGCAGTTTCTTCAGTGTAGAATAGTTAAGTTCAGACTGAAGAATGGCTTTTGTAGATGATATGCTGACGAATTGTTCTATAAACTAGTAGGAAGTTTAGCCCACTATTGTGCAGGTATAAGACCCTTTTGTATGGAAGTACTACTGTTGTAAGCAAATACTATCAAGTATCTATTTCCTTCAATTAGTAGTCGTGGTTAAATCCAGTTAACTAGCATTTTATTATCCTAGACTACAGATTTTGCATCTGCTGTCTGTGCTGTAAACCATTTTTCCTTTGTCTTGTGTTGCCTGCAAGATGGTTCTGCAGTTCAACGTGTTACAAATATAGCTACCTTGTACTTGAAGAGGACATGGACTACATTTTCCTGGCATCCACAGAATTGACATTGCTCATTGCCAGACCACCCTCTTTTCATGAGGTTGTCCTTGGTTATTCACAGAAATTATAAAGTACGGTGTTCAACTAATCGATTCAAACTATTACACACACACTACATCAAATTCATTACCCACACATACTACATCGATTCAAACTATTACACACACATACTACTTCAAACTATTACACACACGTACTACATCGATTCAAACTATTACACATTTTTAGTCGATGCTAACTTCGTGCTACGCTCTCCATACTACAAATTCATTAGCCACACATACCACGGCAATTCACTAGAGCTCTGTCTTCACTCGAGGGAAATCAGAACCACCAGCTCGTCCAAGCCCGGTTCCCACACCGAAACTGTGTGCGCCATCGTGAAATGCTTTTTGGCAGCCTCTTCGGGGCCCTGAATGCCATGTACCGATTCCAGAACCTCCTCCAGGTGGATGATGACCGGGTGCTTCTAGCAAAGTTGTCGCCCTGCCCTGCTTGGAATCTGCACCTCGTACATCTTAGGAACGGCGTCAAGATCTTTCAGCCACGCCTTTACCTCGATGACCCATTTGTCGCTCGGTGGCACGATTTCCACCAGCTCGCCGCCAAGGCTACTGACGACCTGCTTGAGGGCCTCCGGCTCCCAAGCATCCAATGGGAGGCCGTCAAAGCCGAGTTTGGAGAAGAAACGAAGCTTTCCCAAGCGATCGTCCCACCCACAGGCGCGATGCCAACGCATGGAGCTCATTTTCTCCCCGCAGCACTCGAAAGAACGGGAAGAATGCAGAACACGCTCGGTGTCTGAGCTGTGCTCGAACCGGACGAGAAAATCGAATGGCGGCGCGCATACCTCAATCTTTACCTCATTTTGTCTGATCCCAAAACGAGACCTGAAAGCCGACAACAACTCTGCCGGTGACATGGCAGGACAGACGCCCAGCACGGTGGCCATGAGAGTGTGGTCGTCGAACTGCTGTGCCAGGCCTACCATGCCTGGGGTGCGCAGCAGCATGCAACTTCCCGAGGCCGGTAGCCGGCCTGGATCGCCCGACGGGACACGCTCCGCGGTGCGAGAAGGAGTAGCCAGAGGCAAGATATTAGTCCGAGGATGCGAAGCTCCGATACGGCAGACGATACGACGGCGACGGCTAGGAGCTTGGATTAGAGGCGTGGGAGGTTGACCGGACATGGAGGGGACGCAAATTAGAGCAAGTGCGAGCTCCGATCTGAGACGAGCAGGCGGAGCTGAGCAAATGTTATGGGGAGGGGAGCAGGGAAAAAGACCAGAGCAGAGCAAAGAAATAGATCTGGTCCACTCAGGGATCTGGTCCACGCAGGGGTAAGCTAGGCCACGACCGCAAAAGATAACGGGGAATACTGACATGGCGGGCCAAGAAGAGTTGACCTAACAGCGGTATTTGAGTTCAACCGTTTTTCGTCTGGTTCAAATGACCGTTTGGCCGTTAGATTTGTATTCACCCACATTTGGCCTTTCTGGACAATTGGCGATTCTACTACGGCCCCTCTGCGCGATTGATGACAACTCGGGTACCGCGGTGCACTCACCCGGGAAGTTTGGTACCGCAAACGGACATTCCCCACTCGGACATCCTCCAGACTTACCGAAACTATTCCGGTTTTCTCTCTTTCTATTCTTTGGTGATTTTGTCGATACCAAAAGGATCTCTAAGCATCATCAAGCCCTTAAGCGTGATACCCCATGGTTTGGGAACACTCTAGACATTGTGAGACCCCTCTCATACCAATGATCATCAGCTGGACCTGGATGCCCATGATGACCCCTGTGCATTCCATGAATCTTTCATCGCGGAACCATGAATGTCGTGTCATATTCCTTTTGTATCTTCGATACTTGCATTGTCTAAGATATGATCATTGACATCATCATGTCGCGTTTAATCTCGTTACCGACAAATGCTATTTAACTCATTCCGATAAGTGATATCCCTGTGATCAAATCACATGTTGCGTAACTATTGGATATAACTTCTCTGAGTGGGCCCTCGAGTATCTTTCCATCACGCGGATGGACAAATCCTGCTCTTGATGCATAATTCATCTACATGTTCTTCTGAATACCTGAACACACCTTTATGATCACCGCTCCCGCAAATGACATTTGATACTATCTAAGTATTCTCGGGTGATAGTGATTGATATGGTCTCACGGTCTAAGAATAAGACACTAGGTCTTTTCTAATCATCGTAACTTGAACTTTGTGACATGATCGGGTCACGATGCTTAGATTGGGTATACCTCAACATCTTATTCTCACAATGAGGTGACTCCATTGTCAACTAGGATAGATGCCACATGATCAGGAAACATTGATCATCTGTTGACCAATGAACCAGTGACTAGAGGTTCACCGAGAACTCCTGGTTGTTTATATATCACATGTGTATTGATGTTTCCTTTCAATATAGTTATAGCATTATATAAAATATAATCATAAACTTTATGAAATATGATAATAATCCATATTATTATTTGTCTCTAGGGCATATTTCCAACAGGAAGCTGCATCAAAGTCCATGATGATCGGGGATGATGTGGTGTAAAGGGATCATGTGATTGCTAGAATCATTTTTGGGATGATGATTGTAGTGGGAGTTCTTGTGATAATTTTATTATAAAACTAGAACCCAAATTATGAACTTAGTCTTATGTCTTTGCATTGTATTTGTAGATCATGGCAAATAGAATTTTGTTGTTCAACCCTGGATCTCTATTCCGTGATGAGTCGCTTAGAGTAGATGGGTAAAACTTCTTAGACTGGTATCAACGCTTAAGGGATGTCCTCATGCACAATGGCACGCTCTACACTATACAAGATCCTCCCAAAATTGGTGCATGTCAAGAGGACTATGATGAATGCCATGATCGTCGTGGTATGTACATATGTGCTAGTAGTGCTATTCAGTTCAGCCTAGTGCCTGAATTATGTGTGTATTTCATTCACACTCAATCGTATGAAAAATTGGTTGATTTGAAGTTGATGTTCGAGGGACAAGTCAGGCTTATAAAGTTTGAGCTCCTTAACAAGTTTCTTTCACAAAAGATGAAATAAAACACGTGTATGGACAATCATCTGGAGATTATGTATGACTTGCATGAGCCGCTCGTGTTTTATGCGGTCTACTAGGTGGATGACAAGCGCACGATAGATGGGATGCTGCATTCGCTCCCCCAGCTACGAGAATTCGTCAAGGGATACATTATGAAAGAAGAATAGTTCGCCTTTCATAGATTCTTGCAATAATTGAGAATTGTGAAGGTAGAACCCATTGCTAGGGAAATCATCGACTCAGCAAGTATATGTGATATAGAACTTATAAATGTGTTTCTCACATAACACAATTGTAGTTTTACCAAGTATACTGATACTTGTTCTTGTTTTATGAAAATAGGACCGTCTGCATGGGTGTTGCATGGAGAAGACGAGTAGGCAAGGCGTGTTGATGGCATACAATATGTTGATGGTTGATGACATTTCTCCTTATGTATTTCTCATCTCGATTAGTTGAGATTATAGTAGATTTGTAATCGATTTGAGAGTGTGGACCTACTAGTGTGTATTGCTTCTCGCGAGACGGTTATTCATAATGGATTTGTAACAAATCCATTGTTCAATTATTATGAATGATTTCTATTATGATCACATTGTTCGATTATGAAAATGTTATTCTCATTATAGTTCTAATGAAAATGCCTTATAGCATGACTAGCAGAAGCACGCTGACATGGGTATGATTACTTGGGTCCTTATGAGTCAAGGTGAAGATCCAACAAAGCAACCAACAAAGATTATAGCAGTATTAGGAAAGAGGAACAAAGACTGGCCTAGAGTTGGTGTTGTAATCATGTAACCTATCCGCATACGGCTTGGAGACCCGACCTATTATATATAGGACAGGAGAAGCATAGGCGAGATCAACCGAACAATCCCCAAGCGATTTGTAACTAAGCAATCTCTCGTAATATTCAAGCGACTTTAATTCCATTGTTTCCTTACTTCCGATGAAATCCCCAGTATTCTCTTTTCCGCGAAACCTTAAGTCCTTATTTATGGACATTGCCGAGATCTCCCCTCGTTAATTGCCACCGTCTGTGGGAAACTTGAACGCTGGAACCATGCATTCGACAGAATTCTTTTTGCGAAACAACAACCCCACAAAAGCAGATCCACGCCCGCCCACCCCTGTGACAGTACCTGCCGATTTCAACGAAGGATCCGATCTGATGATCGGAAGTTTCCACTTCCAAGTTGAAAGCCCTCAAGAGCCATGCCATTCGTCCCTGATTGCACCAGAACCGTTAGCAGGGCAAACTATGTTTACAGCAATTCCAACATCATCTGTCGGATCTTACATGGATGCCATAGTGGAAATTGAAGCACCCGACGAGGCGGATTTGGGGGACCTTGATGTTCTTTACGATAATCTCTCCTTCGGATCAGATTCCCCACCAACACCATGCGGAACAAGTCCAGCAAACTCCGAACCCGAAGAAAGCGGCAAAAGCATCGAGTTTGGAATAAGGATGGCAGAAATATACCCAGAGCAAAAATTTATGGACTTCGTTGATCCACTCGACAATATATCCTCCAACCCAGATGATGACACCGCAAATCCATATATTACATGCCACCAAGTGTGCATGATCAATGGAGCCACCTCGACACCGCGTGACTCTAACGGTAACCCTATCCTCGATCCCAATGATATTTTATCGCATGATAATACAGGAAATCACGGCAACAAAGGAGATCACGAAAACGGAGGAGCAGAAGCGGATAAACGCATAGTACCAGGAGGAAGAACAGAACCAGACGGGGAAGAAAGACGGACCCTTCGGCTACCAGCAACGGCATGGCAAAAGGCCAAAGAGGTAATTTCGGGCGCCATCCCAATGACAGTTGACACCTCACACGAAGATTTATTGGCACATCAATAGCTGCTTCACCACAAGAAAATAGACCTACTAACGATGCAGAGGTAACTCGATGCAAGAAAAAAGCTAGCCGATGAATCCAGCCTATGACAGGCACAACTCAGCTCCACCCGAAGATCTGGGAGCATAACAGGAGGATCAAAGCAAGGAAGGGGAACATCTTGATTGCAGAATATCCCCGAAGAAGAAAGAAACAGACTGATCCAAGACCTCGATCTATCATTCATGTCAATATATCAAGAAGGGAATATCGAAGCAAAAACGACCCAAGCAGCAATTGTGGCTGCACAAACATACCTGATCACAACTCAACCTGCACCTGACGATCCTCGTGCAGCCCTCCACCGCTCCGCCCTGATGAACCTCGGCATGGTAGGAGCAACTCTCGCACAAGCAGAACAAGGACTTACGCATCAACCCGATTAATCACCATGCCATTGCAGCAGCCCTGGGAACATGGGCCACACCAGGCGGTCGCAACCGCCACATCGGGAGCGTCCTTCAGAACTAGAGCCACGTAGCAATACAAGGAGCAAAAACCGTAGCACAAGAGAACATGATGATGAAAACGAAGATGACTACGAGTTAGCGGAGCCAGCTGTTTTACTCAGTGGATTCGAAAAGCCTCAGTACCCAAGGATTTTAAACTTCCACATGACTGTCAAAAATATGATGGACTCCAAGAACAAGAAGCTTGGCTAGCAGATTACCTGGCGACTGTCAAGATACAGGGCATCTCAACAGCCATAGCAATGCAAAGCTTACAATTGCACCTCACCGGCACCGCAAGGTAATGGCTCAGATAGCTACCCGAAGATTCTATCTGTAGTTGGAACGACCTCGAAGACAAGTTCATCCGACACTTTCATTCCACATTCAAACGACTCGCTTCTTTATTGCAACTGTGGGCTGAAAACAGAAGCCCGGAGAGTCAATAAGAGCATTCATCCAGCGATGGAACATCATCAAAAATACACCCGAATCCATATCCGATGAAAGGGCAATTGATGCCTTCAATGACGGCCTCTGCCACTGAGAATTCATAGAGGAACTAGGGCAATTCAAACCCAAGACAATCTCATAGTTAATGGACAAAGCAAATCGATGGGCTGATGGAGAAGATGCTCTGCATAACAAGCGAGCATGGTCACCCGAAGAAGACATGGATAAACGCGTCAGTGACAGGAGGCGATGAAATAATGATGGAAACACGGGACCAAGATATGTCACGGCCAGTTTTTCGGGCGAAGGCAACAACAGTGATAACGACTACAATAGAGGGTACCGCCACAACAGGGACGAAGGTGAAGGAGGTCAATCAGCACAGTGATACCAGCCAAGAACTTAGGACCCAACCATGTCCGCAATGCAAATACTGGAGGGGCCCTGCAATATGCACTTTTACATCAATTCAGCAGGAAGAAGACAATCCAACCACCTCATGAAAGATTGACGAACATTCTTAAAGATGTAAGAGCTTTGCAATGCAAAAGCAACCGAAGCAACAAGAAGAGGATACACATCCACGCCTGGCACGTTAGCCATCGATGCACCGCCCCGCTAGTAGGACAACCACGAAACACAACCAATCAAAATGACGATTACCCTAGATCAAAAGGGCCAATGTCGATGATTCAAAAAGGGCGTCCACCCAGCAGAATTTGTAAGCTAATCACAAGACAAGTCAATATGGCGGAAATGGAGCCACCAGCCACACCCGAATATCTCCACATGTCAGAACAAGAAATCACATTCAACAGAGCTGACCACCCTCATCGTGTACCAAGACCGAGCCATTCGGCCTTGATAGTTGAAGCACCAATTGGCGGATTTGACATGAGTAAAGTCTTCATGGATGCAGGCAGCAGCATAAATTTGGTCTATGCCAAAATACTCAGGGCAATGAATTACCCCTTGGCAAATTTGGCACCAACATAAACATCCTTCCACGGCATAGTACCAGGTAAAGCCGAAATTCCATTAGGTAAATTTTTCTTGACGTTGTGTTTGGATCCAAAGAAAATTTCAGGCGGGAAAAGCTCGAATTCGAAGTCATGGACTGGCCATCATAGTATCACGCGATCCTGGGATGCCCGACTTTCGCATGATTCATGGCAGTCCCTCACTATGCATACCTAGTCATGAAAATGCCAGCACCAAAGGGAATCATATCAATAAGAGGTAGCTTCACACGTTCCGATAATTGTGATCGGGAATTCAACAAAATTTCCAAATCTTTTGGGATGGCAACAGAGTTTGAGCAGCTCAAAACAACAACAACCATAGAGCCTCTAGCAGTAACACACGTCAACCCTAACCAGACCTTTGACATTGCAAAGGACACTAAATAAGTACAGACCCACCCCATCGATCCGAAGAAGACAACATTTGTGGCCTCCAACCTTGGCCCCGCATTGGAAAGCGTGCTCATCGAGTTCCTCCGTGAGCACTGGGAAATCTTTGCATGGCTACCTTCTGACATGCCAGGAATTCCTAGGGAACTCGCTGAGCATGCACTAAATTTATACCCAAAAGCAAACCAGTCAAGCAATCACTTCGTCGTTTCATGGAACCAAAGTGCAAAGCTATTGGAAAAGGGTTACATCTCCTCACCGACGCGAATTTCATAAAGAAACTAAAGAAAGCAGAGTGGGTCACAAACCCAGTGTGCGTCCCAAAAAAGAACACCAAAGAACTACATATGTGCATTAACTTCACAACATTGAATAAACACTGTCCAAATGATCACTTTCCACTACCGCGAATCGATCAAATACTCGATGCAACTGCAGGATGTGAACGTCTTTCCATTTAGGATGCATACTTAGGATACCACCAGATTCAGATGAATGAAGAAGATCAGGAGAAAACAGCATTCATCACACCTTACGGTGTATTTTGCTACACAACAATGTTGTTCAGACTCAAAAACGTCGGGGCAACATATAATGGATGATGCAAAGTTGCCTGGGAAACAAAGTTGGCACAAATGTACTAGTATATATTGACGATGTTATAGTTACATCGAAATAAAGCTCGTCAATGATCAAGGATCTCGAATAAACTTTCAATAACCTAGACAAGTTCTGCATCAAGTTGAACCCGACGAAGTGTTCCTTTGGAGTCCCAGTGTGGTAACTCCTCAGTTACCTGGTGTCAGCAAGAGGAATCGAAGCCAATCCCGAGAAAATACTGGCAATCCTAACAATGAAAAAACCAACAAATTTATGAGGAGTGCAATAGCTGGCCGGGAGAGTGGCAGCGCTTTGCCATTTCATTGCTCGATTAGGAGAAAAAGCATTACCGTTCTACGCCCTCATGAGAAAATCAGATAAGTTTGAATGGACCGAAGAAGCTCAGCGTGCCTTTGAAGACCTCAAGAAAACACTTTCGATGCCTCCCGTCATCGTGTCTCTACGAGAAAAAGAGCCACTACTTCTTTACATAGCAGCCACAAATCAGGTGGTCAGCACGGTCCTAGTTGTGGAGCGACCCGAAGAAGGAAAACCCACAGTGTTCAGAGGCCAGTTTATTTCTTGAGTGAGGTCCTCTCACCATCTAAACAAATGTACCAACAATACCAAAAGTTAGCATACAGAGTATTCCTGACAGCACGGAAACTACGCCATTATTTTTCGGAACATCCGATCATAGTGGTTAATGAGGCACCTCTGTCGAACATCCTTAATAACCCAGAAGCAACTGGGCATGTCTCCCTATGGGGCATCGAATTGTCTCCTTAGGACATCACGTACGAAAAGTGAAAAGCTACTAAATCACAAGTTCTACCGGATTTCATCACGGAGTGGACCGAGTTACAATGCGTGTGTCCACCTGATCTCTCTAGCGATGGAGCAATGTACTTCGATGGATCAAAAAGAACAGAAGGAGCAGGAGCGGGACTCATATTAATATCACCGTAAGGCGACACGATGCGATATATAATTTGGATGAGTTTTGCGAATGCATCAAACAATGAAGCTGAGTATGAGGCCTTGTTGCACGACATGCGGATGGCAAAGGCTTGCGGTGCAACTCGTCTAAAAATCTTTGGCGACTCTAACCTCGTAGCACATCAAACAATGAACAAGTGTGATGCTGTTAGTGATAATATGATCGCTTACCGTGATTTATACAGCATCGTGGAAGCTCAATTTGATGGATGCGAGGTATCTCACATAGGAAGAGGGAGCAACGAAGAAGCCGACAATTTGGAAAACATCGGGCCACTATGCTTACCAGTGCTACCCAGGGATTTTTGGGAAGAAATATTTGAGCGTTCTATCAAAGCAAAAAGAGTCTCTGAGGTCATAGCACCCAAAACAGGGAAAAAGACTAAGCCGTGAAAAGACTCGGGGGCTCCAACAAAGCGAAAGCACAGAAGAAGCCATTGGAGAAGAACTAGAAATTGATGAAGTTATGATAATAGAGTCTACATGGATGTATCCATATATAGCTTATATGATTCAGGGGGAACTACCCGAGGATGTAACGTAAGCCCAGCGAATCACTCGATGCTCGAAAGCTTTCAGGGTAATTAAAGGAGAATTATATAAAAGAAGTATTTCGAGTCTGCTACAGCGACGTGTCACACCCGAAGAAGGAAAATCTATACTCAAAGATATACATGAGGTAGTTTGCGGTCATCATGCCAGTAGCCTAGCAATTGCCGCCAAAGCATTTAGGGCAGGATTTTATTGGTTTACAATAGTTCAAGATGCAAAGGATATAGTCAAAAATGTGAAGCATGCCAACGATTCACAACAAAACCAGGGGCACCATCAACTGAATTAAACCCTATACCTCTAGTTTGGCCCTTTGCTCAGTGGGGGCTTGACATGGTGGGTAAATGTCACAAGTCGTCTCCAGCAGGACATGTCTTTCTACTAGTGCGGCAATGCCAGTCACCACTCAAGATGGAACTTCGGCTGTGAATTTTATAAAATCCATAGTATTTCGGTTCGGCGTGCCAAACAACATCATCACGGATAATGGAATCAATTTTACCTCCAATGAGTTTAAATAATATTGCTAAGATATGGGCATCAAGATAAGCTACGCCTCAGTAGCTCACCCGCAAACCAATGGACAGGTAGAAAAAGGCAATGGTCTAGTAACTGCTGGCCTCAAGAAAAGATTGCTAGCACCACTCGACAGAGCAAAAGGAGTGTGGGTTGATGAGCTACCATTTGTTTTGTGGAGTTTACAAACTACCGCAAATAATTCAACACAAGAAACACCGTTCTTTCTGGTCCACGGTGCTGAAGCCGTGCTTCCAGTCAAAGTTTCACATGAATCTCCAAGAGTAGTTGGATATGATGAAGAAAAATCAAGAGAAAAACTTGAAGATGACATTGACGCACTCGATGAAGCCCTATAGAGAGCCAGCATATATCAGCAAAATTTGCACAATTATCACAGTCAATGATTACGACCTAGGTCCTTCGAAGTAGGGGACCTAGTTCTTCGACTCAAGCAAGATGGCCACCGAAAACTAGAATCACCTTGAGAAGGACCTTACATCGTTACAGAAGTTATTTCTGGAGGAGCATATCGTCTACAAGACAAGAAGAAAGGAGTCTAGTATTCCAATCCATGGAACGTTGCACAATTACGATGTTTTTATGCTTAAGCGATCTTATGATTACTTATCAATTCAATAAGGCCTATGGCCCGGCTTTTAAAATACAAAATACTTCGGCCTACGGCCACACGGCAATCCGCCAAAAATAATGTATCCAAGGTTACGCCATATATGTATAAAGATAAGTTATTCATACTTTCACTTTCTATTCATATCAACTCAAAAGGATGTTTCGTATGTTTTCTTGATATAACATCAAATTATGAGCCTATGTACAGATACAGTCATTCGAACATAGCCTCGGGGGCTACTCCCATTGGGAGCACTGTCGTGCACCAGATAGAAAAATTATGTGGGCCAATAACAAGGGATTCATTGCCTAAAGAAACTTGTGAGTTTTACATTTATGTATCCTCCGAAAATTACTCCCATCGGGAGAGTTTAGGAAATATCAAAATATATTACAAATTTCAGAAAAATCAGCAGCCCAGGAGGACAGCCGACAAAAATATATAAATCTCGGATCGCAGCTAAATGCGACAAACCTCTGAATGCCGTGTTCAGAAACATGAAGGTAAGATCCCGGGATTCGTCTTGTGTGGCCTGGTAACCGCACAAGAATGCGCTCTGCTAGTGCCAGTATTATATCTGTATCTACGATACGATGAAAAATCCCGACGGACGAGTTGGGTACCCGATAAAATAAAACTGGAACTCGGTATTCGATAAGACCTCAGCGGCCTGAACTGAGTGACACCAGTAATAAATCTCGAGTTCAGACCTGGGGACTTGAATTTGATGTAGGACAACCTTGCTTTTGCCCAGGATCAATTAACTGATTCCTGATCCGTCGGAAGCATTAGGCTCATTGTAGATAGTAAAACAAAGAATTAAACATTTTTCTTAAGACTCAACCCGAATCTACGGTTCGAGTGAAGTCTCGGGGGCTACTGACATGGGTATGATTACTCTGGTCCTTATGATTTGATACCTAGGACATGCAGAAAGGCCTATGGCCCATGAAGAGTCAAGGTGAATATCCAACAAAGCAACGAACAAAGATTATAGTAGTATTAGGAAAGAGGAACATATACCGACCTAGAGTTGGTGTTGTAATCATGTAAACTATCCGCATATGGCTTTGAGACCCGACCTATTATATATAGGACGGGAGAATCATAGGAGAGATCAACCGAACAATCCCCGAGCGATTTGTAACCAAGCAATCTCTCGTAATATTCATACGACTTTGATTCCATTGTTTTCTGACTTCCGACGAAATCCCATCGTTCTCTTTTCCATGAAACCCTAAGTCCTACTTTATGGATATTGCCGAGATCTTCCCTTGTCACGCGCCCTCTAGGAAGCACGCGTTTCCAACCGCACAGTATGTCGCACGTTTCCGGTTGCACAACAGCCCGACACATGACATGTGGAAGTTCACTTGTGGGAATGATCCACGCTACACCTAAGCTTCCTAGCTACACCTAAGCTTCCTAGTTTCTCATTACGCGAGAAACTCTGCTTATATGGCCAGACATTGCACGCTATCTGCTTCCTAGATGCGCATAGCTCTTTTTCCTATTTGTTTCACGGAAAGCACAAGGAGAAAATATAATGCTAAAAAAGATAAAAATAATGCACCTGAAAAGAGATAGTATACCGTGAGATAGTGCAACGTAGTTCCAACAAGGCAGTACACCACTCGTGCACTACCAGGACACCACGCATGCACCATGCCCAAAGGTAGTTAAATGCAGTGCAAAAAGGTAGTTCATGATAAGTGAACTATCAGGACACCGCTCGTGCATTGCACCGAAGGCAATGCAATATAGTACAACAAGGCCATGCACTGGTAGCACATCGCATCGTGAACTACCACCGAAAGCAGTGCAATATAGTACAACAGTAGTGCACGGTACGTACATTGGTAGGACACAGTCCCGTGCACTGCGACCAAGGGCAATGCATCACAAAACAGAAAAGCAGTGCATGGGCGGTACACTGCTAGGCCACAATGTCGTGCACTGCGACCTAAGGCCGTGCAATACATAATAGATAGGTAGTGCACAATGCACTACTAGGACACCACGTCGTGCATTGCGGTCTAAGGCATTACAGCACAGAACAAAAATGTAGTGCATGAGGATTGCACTGCTAGGACACATGTTGTGTACTGCGATCGAAGGCAGTGCATCACTATACAAGAAGGCAGTGCACGTGCGATGCACTTTCAGGACATCGTGCAGTGCACTATAGCCGAAGGCAATGCAGCGAATACAAGTAGGACAGTACATGGACGGTGCACTATCAGGGCACCACACCATGCACTATGACCAAAGGTAGTGCAACCTATGGACCAAGGCAGTGCAAAAAAAGTTCGTTAAAACCTATCAACATGGGATTTAGTTTTAAAGATCTTGACACAACTAGCACATTGGTCAAAACGGATTTCGATCTGGACTCTCGATTCAAAAGATATTCATTTTTTCGTGTTCGGAACCATAAAAGAAAAGGGAAAAAGTTAATCGTACCTCTCCATAGCCTCAACGTGTCGCGCATGAAAAGGGAGTCGGAAACGTGTGAGGCAATCCGCATATGCCATGTGCATGCATGAGCAACAAAGCGGGTCGCACTCCCTGACGCGCACCCTTTTATTAGTCCAATAGATAGTCAACCTTGGATATTGTCAAAGTCAAACATCAACTCCCAAAAATAAATTGATGGTGATAATATAGTTTTGACAATTGTTCAACTTAACAGGGCTTTGTAATGGATACAGATGTATCCGGAATACTCACCAAGAGTTTATTCTTAGGATGATATTTAAGACTTAATATTAAGTACATACCTCATTCTTGATTATCGAAAGTTTGAATAGAGAAAAATAGATAAATTATGTATTAACTTGCTACATGACTCTTGTCAATCACATGTGTCGATAGATGAATGAGGTTTAAGATAAGATAGAATAAATTAAGTTAAGAATGTATTTGATCTTGTTTTGATGGTGTGATCATGTGCCAAGAATTATTCAGCACATGGGTAGTGTCTTGTGCGTTGATTCACTTTTATTTACAAATCTTACATCTACCCTTTCTAACAAAGAAGTTTATGAAAGGTTATTTCAAAGTTTTAATACTCAGCATGATGAACTAGTCCTACATCATCAGCTCAAGTGGAACTTCAATCACTTTAAGAAGTTCTATAAAAAAATATAGTTCTCCTGAATTTTATATGCATGAATGCAATACACATAGCTACATTCTATCCATTTTTGAGTATCTCAAATTTATAGGATGTTACACTTACCCCCTCTAGCCCTTGCTCGTGTGCGTCGCCGCTGCCTTCGCCCTACAGCACTGGCCATCTCTGGCCAGCTCCGCCGCCTTCGTGCTACCTAAATGTCCCCCCGCTCCTTCTCTACCTTTCTATCCACTCAGTGTGGACGACCTCCTTAATAAATATGGCTAACTAGAGCAGGGTTCATTCCCTAGAGTAACACTCCTCAAGCTGGATTTTCTTCGTCTATTATGATGCCTTAAATTATAGATTTGTCTTCAGAACTTTCTTATTTGTAGTTGACATCTCTTTCGGGCCAAATCTTCTCTTGATCTCCTAACACTCTTCAACATGTAGTATGTCTTATGCAAAGGCTACTCTGCCAACCTCTCACTCTCATGCTTTCTTTGGGTTGCCACAGATGGTCAACACCAGCAGGAACCAGAATCATCAGGATGTTACAGATGTAGCATGGATGTGCCATTAACTGCCAGTAAGTCGGATAGCCGAAGATGGCATGGTAGGCACTCTTGAAGGGTACCACTTCGAAGGAAAGTGGCTCGATATGGAAATTATCCAACCCACCGAAGATTACATCCTAGGTAATTTCACCGAGTGAGTTGGCTTGTTTCCCTAGGACCATTCCATGGAAATCCATGTTATTGTGATTCCGCTCTGATTCTGATATCTTAATGTGGTAAAGTGTCTCTATGTAGAGTATGTTGATGCTTCTGCCACCATCCACGATAACTTTTGATAACTCAAAGTCGTCAGTCATAGGATTGACAACTAGAGCATATTTTCCCTGTCTGTGAGGGTGTTTTGCATGATCACTATGATCAAAGGTGATTATCATCTCGGACCAATCAAGATAATGATGAACTGGAGGCACCATAGCATTGCGCTTGTGCAGAGCTGCTTTTTGAATGTTAGTAGGTTGGGTTCTAAGGAAGCATACATACTAATCATTCTTAGTTGATGATACCTTCGATCTGGATTTACGGATACAGTATAGTAGCTTTTTCCCTAGTAGACCTAGGTTTAATCGAATCCTTGGGAAACAATGCGAACAGAAAAATAATAAGGCACACCTACAAGACTTATTTCTTCATTTTACCTTTGTCCACCGGACCTTTCAAGTTTACATTGGATCGTGGGTTGTTTCATGGATAGAGATAGGCCAGGGTTGCAGATTCACCTGAAGCTGCACATCATATGGGATAAAGATAGTAATATGCATATTCATGTGTAATGATTTAACAAAGATAAAATTTGTGGGCAACACATACCGATATACTAGAGCCCCTGCGAGTCATAGGCATAGCAATAGTCTTTTGATCCAACCATTGTAACTACAAAACATCAGTCTTACAACAATTATTAAGTGAAAACACAGATAAAATCCTTAAGAAGTGATGTTGTTATTGTTCCCAAATGGATCTCTAAACAGAGACCGTACTTCCCTCTCTGTCACTGGGTTTCCTACGAGATTTCTGCTCACCAAGTGTCTCATCTCAAGCCTTTATCAATCTCTGGCATCTTGGGTACCTACAAGTCCATAGATCGAGACAAGAGACAAAGAAACAAAGATGCAAATCTCTATTCAATCAATACATAATACTGCCATTGATTAGATGCACATAACCGCTACGGGGTTTCACCCCAACCCGCATCCCGTGAGTACTACTCACTCATAACAATAAGTCAAGGATTGAAAACATTTTCAAAACACTTAGATTGAAATCAAATATTCTTACAATGGTCGTCGAATAACAAGGAGATCTCAAGTACAAGCTAATGGCTATGGCTATGGAGAGGATGAAGGTGGAGAGGATGAACTACGGTGGTGGATCTACTTTGGTGATGTTGTGATGCAATCTAAGAATGGCGGCCCTCTTTGTAGCGGCTGGGACCTTAAAATATATAGGTGCCTTCATGAAAGTCGTAGGGTTTGACGAGACAAAGCCAACGCTACATGGTGCGGGCGGGCCGTAGGGGCGGGCCTTGCCGTAACAGTGGTCATTAAAGCCTCTTTCAAGTAGTTTTTACTCCAACATTACTTGGTCGTGTAGACTTCTTCAAAATCTTCATTAATGGCTCCCGATTTTGCCCTAAAAGCATGATTTCTTGCACAACACAATTCAAAACAATGGATTGCACATCTTTGCAGTAATTAGTCATTAGTAGCATGGCTAGAGAGATTCTTGGTCAATTACTTGACTAAAAACAAAGTTTAATTGCAAAGAAAGATGGCTATTTTCACAGCCATCAACTTCCCCAAAGCTCAAACCTTGATCCTCGAACAAAAAAACAACAAAACCATCAAGAACTCAACGTTTAAACTGAAATAACGAGAGTGTGATTTCACTTACGGTTTGTAGTCATATGTGTCCAACACTTCTTCCATTTGAAAAGATCATCAAAGTTATAGATATGTTAAGAATACTATACGATCTTTGTTAACTCAAAAATATCAAAGTAGAGTTTAATATAAGTAGGAAGATCTAGAAGTGTAACAATCAATCCAGTTCCTCTAGTTAACTCTCAGACTGCCAAGGAACACTTGAATATTTTATAGTATTAGAATTAAGTAAGAGCGATCATGTCCCTAGTAGCATAATTGTGAAGTGTCTTATTTACACCCACATTAGTAAATCAAGACTATCAAAACACTATTATTTCAATCATTCTTTTTCATGAAAATTCATAGAGTAGTAGCGAGACCATGCCAATACTAGATAGTGTGGATCTTTATTTTTTTCAAGGATCATTGAGTGATTATTTTAACAAATGGTTTGCATAGCCTTCAAGAGTGCCAATACTTTTTCCCATCACGGTGACAAGTTCCACCCATGTCGTCAACTCATAGCCGAAATCGGGGTTATACCATTAATCATTCATAGACTAGCAGAGTCGTTGGCATCCAAAGGTGTGCATCGAAACATATAATTTTTTTAAATAGTATCACAGTTTGATCCACAAGATTAGCTTTTGCATGAATCACAATCACCATTAGACTTCATTTCAATCAAAAAACTCCTTTCAAGAGTGTCATCAAGTCTATCCAAACATCTATGGGGTTAAGTATCTTAAGAGATGTAGTCTTAAGACAATCACTCATCAACCAAGTCATAAATTTGAGACTTTTCTTGTTGTACTTGTTTGGCAATATTATTTCTAAGTCAAGTCTTGGTTAACTAAAAGAACTAGAGCAAAATCTTCCACAACTTTACTCATGCAAATAAAAAGCTTTACTCCAATTATTTTGAATTACTCCCACTAGCATAGCATCTTCGTAACTCAACTAGCTAAGATAAACTATTCAAACTTCCAAAGTGGGAGACATAGGACATACCTCTCATGAGTGACATTATATTTCTATTCCTTATGGGGATGTGTTCCTTCATAACTCAAGTTAAAATCATTCTCATAATAATATTGAAGCAAAGAGGCAATAGGAAAATCCACTTTCATGAAAAAGGATAAAAGGAAAAGAGTTTTTGTATTTTTGAGCATGGGGATTTAAGATTAAAAACTTGTAGCCAAGCAAGGAACTAAGCAAAGAAAAACAAACAAATGAAAGCAAACAAAAAGAGAAAGAAAAATTGAAGTGTTGGAACAAACCAACACGAGTGTTTCAAAGCTCACATGGAGCTGAAGTACAACCTCATCATTACATGAATATAAATGCCGTGGACACATCCCCAAGCTCAAGATTTTATAACCCTTTTGTTGTTCATTATGGTGGTGGTGGATAATCTTCCAAGTTCCATTGGCTACTCCAATTGGTGAACTAGGTTGAGAAGTTGGCAGTAGCATCTCGAAGGTTGATTGGTTGAGTGGTTGCTCATATTATGGATGCTTCCCTCGAGAGCATAAATATCATCATGGGTGGTGTAGTAGTTTGGTGGCTACTCATCTTGTTTGGGTCCTTCTTTTTCTACTTCTTCATCTTCTCCTTCTTCGTCCATGGGTTCTTCTTGTTGGGGTAGTCTTGCTTCAACCTGCGCATCAAAGCACAAACGTCCATCCTCAATAGATAAAAAACCATTAGGCAAAAGATGTGGATTCAAGTGATCCACTCTAGGTATATCAAGGAAGTATCTACCATTAGATTTAGAAATCATACCACAAACTCTCAGAGTAGAGAAACTCGAGATGGTGGTCTCCTACCAACGGTTGGATACTACTTATGTTGACTTGAAGCGAACGTGCGAGAACGGTGACAACTCCTCCTCCACATATCGGACCACGTGATTGAAGAGCTTGATGATTAAGATAGAACAATAGAAGGGCACCCCAATTTGGCGTCAAATTACATTTCGGAATAGCACCTCTTGTGAGGATCATCATATCTTCCCCATTGACTCTAGTAAACTCACAACGTGCCTCCTAGGTGAGGCACAAGCATAGAAATAGTATTTTGATCCAACCATTGTAACCACGAAGCACCGGGCTTACAATAATTATTAAGTGAAAACACAGATCAAAGAATTAAGAAGTTATGTTGCTTCCCAAATGGATCGCTAAACAAAGACCGTACTCCCCTTTCTATCACTGGGTTTCGTACAAGATCGCTGCTCACTAAGTATCTCACCTCAAGCCTTTATCAATCTCTAGGATCTTAGGTACATACAAGTCCATAGATCGAGAAAAGAGACAAAGAAACAAAGATACAAATCTCTATTTAATCAATACACAGTACTCCCATGGATTAGATGCACATAATCGCTGCGAGGTTTCACCCCAACCCGCAACTCGTGAGGACTACTCACTCATAACAATAAGATCAATGATTAAAAACATTTGCAAAATACTTAGATTGAAATCAAATATTCTTGCACGCTGAATCACAAGGAGATATCGAGTAAAAGCTAATAGATATGGCTATGGAGAGGATGCACTATGGTGGTGCATCTTCTTTGGTGTTGTTGTGATGCAATATGAGAATGGCGGCCCTCTGCGCGGCGATGGGACCTCAAAATATACAGGTACCTTCACGAAAGTCGTTGGGTTTGACGAGATGAATCCAATGCCACATGGTACGGGCGGGCTATATGGGCAGGCATTGCCCGTACTAGTGGTTCTTAAAGCGTATATCAACTGTTTTTTACTCCAAGATTGCTTGGTCACGTAGACTTCTTCAAAATCTTCATTAAAGGCTCCTGATTTTTCCTTAAAAGCATGATTTCCTGCACAACACAATTCAAAACAATGGATTGCATATGCTTTCCTTAAAAGCATGATTTGCAATAATTAGTCATGTTTATCAACGCTAGAGAGATTCTTGGTCAATTACTTGACTAAAAGCAAAGTTTAAACGCGGAGAAAGATGGTTATTTTCATAGCCATTAGTTGGGTACGCCTTTCTATCGTCCATCTTAGGGGCAGGCTTAGCGTGGTCGATGTCAGAATCTTCCTTGGGCTCCTTGTCCTTATCCTGCTTTTGTTCCTTCGCTTCTTATTTCTGTATCCAACATTTTCATCTTTCTTAATGTCGTCACTAAAATGACAATCTTGGTCTATATGCGAAGAGCCCCCAAATCCATCCGAGTGATGAATTCATGGCTGGTTGGCAATATTATCGTAGTTGAGAACCTTTTTGGCATGTTGTTAACCTCTCCCTTGAATTTGGGAACCACCGCGGACTCATCTGCGGCCGCCTTCGCCTCATCCACCATGTCCTCTAGACCCGAAAGTGGAGGCTACCGCTACCGTATTCAGGTTGGGTTTATTGTCAGTGGTGTTCTTGTGTTTTTGATTCAACTATTACTTAGTCGATTTTGAATTCAGGTTGGTCAGATTGTTCAGCAGTCCTTGTGAGCCGTCATCAGCGTTGACATACTAGCTAGCCAACTCTATGATCAGTCCCAAATAGTGATTTTGTCTCGCTTTAGGCGGTGATGGAGTAATCCGACTTGGAGCCCTATGATGAAATCTTAAATCACCATTGGTCATTTACTCCCTCACAGGAGTTCTTCATGACGATCCATCATCCGAGATAATCCCTACAAGCTTCTCTTGAATTCTGGGTGCAACACTGCATATCACCGACTATGCAGGGTCTTCAGTATATACCCTCAAAGTTTCTGAAGAACACAATATGCATACATACCAATTTTTATGGTTTGTTTCGACAGATCATTGAGCCATGAGTGAGCCATTTTTATTAGCATCAACGGAAGGTATCATATGGTGAAGAGGTTGTTGCCTCCTTGGGCGATGCATACAACATTGTAGTAATCCTGAAGCCAGGTATCTGGTCGAGCGATCCCTTCATATGTAGGAATATGTTTGTCATTTAAAAAATATTCTAGGAACTTGGTCCTTTGGACAGTGGACTGATAACTCCAAATTTCATCACTTCCTTTTGTCTATTGCCGGATTTCATCCAAGATAACCCTTTTCTACTAATGTTACCATTGGAATTAGCGAATACTTGGTTTCTTGTGATAGTTTTCAGGTAATGAACATTTATTGGAAATCTAATAGCATTTATGGGCTAAATACACCAAAAGAAGTCAATCCCCAATTGGAGCAACTTTCATTGGAGGTGTCATGTATGCATAACGACCACTAGTACGGTCGTGGCCCACCCGTACTACACATCGACGCCTTCCTTATATCAATACAAGAAACTTTTGTGAAGAGGAAGAGACGAGAAGAACCACAGAATAGAAGATATAGCAGCCGCAAGGCATCTAGAGGGAAAGATCAGATCTGGAAGAGGAGAAGAACTTCACCTCGTTCCTCGATGATCTCCACCCTCTAAACCACACACTCCACCATCATTCCATTGTTACTTAGAGAGAGATTGGCACTTGTAAGATTAGGGTTCGATACTTTGATCTACCTTCGGTTTGTATTTGATTTGATCTTTATTCGCTATTGTGGTTTGCTATAATAACTTTGAGATGATTTTTACTTGCAATACAATTATGCCTTTGATTTGTCTTCCTATCATGTCTGAGTAAATCTCCATAGGCGTGGGAGATGTAAGGGATTGGTGAGATGTGTTGTGCCTCCTTTAAATCCATCCATTTGTGATTGTTGTATTGTTTTATTTAAATAGTGAAAATGGTTATCTATCTTTGCCTAATGCTTGTTATCCAATTTAAGGATCTAGGTAACATGATCCAAAGATCTCATAGGTATGAACTTGTATGCTAGTAATTCCGCGACTCCCGAGTGACACGACCGATATCAAAGAAGAGCTAGGACTACTCGAGGACAACAAGGAACCATCAAGATTAAAGCCTTGATCCTGTCGCAAGACCTTAATTAATGTGCTGGCCATGGCCGTGGTAACAGGAAGATGGATCATTGAGACTGGCAAAAATTGGCCATGAGGACTCCTAGTCGGTATATGGGTTGCCTGCCTACTCACTTATAAATAAGAAATATCACTATCACTTATTCCACTTATTCCATTTGGCACTTTCACTATCACCATGAATTGTTTCTCTTTGCGCCTAACTTCTCATCTACAGGACCTTTTACACACCTTTCGTATCTTTACTTTTATGCAATTTACCTATTTCCTAAGCAAGTTCCTCTATCTTTTACCCACCACTTCCACAGTTAACTTTTGTAGTCAATTCACTCAAGACCTATGACACTTTGGGTGCGATAGAAACACCGCATAAAATCACTTTCCTAGGCTCCTTGTTGGGATCGATATAAAAACTTGAATTAATTCTTCCACAAAAACATTCTCTGACGAACCTATGCACTTGCAGGCCATCAAGATATTTTATGGCGCTGTTGCCGGGGAGCTAAGCGCTAAGTGTTGTTTCTTGACAACAACAACAACAACAACAACAACTGTTAACACAATTCATGATCTCCGTTGAAGACAGAGTCCACTCGATCGGGATAAACTTATTTACCTCCATATATTGATGGTGTTCTAATCGAGAGACGATTAGAATTTATTGAAAGATTTACTAATTCACGTACTGTAGACGTGAACAACTTGATTCCACTGATGGCAGATTTGACCATCACTCGAGGGGCCGAACCTGAGCTACCTTTGGGAGAATATGGGAATCCATCTAGGTACTTGAGGAAAATGCCTATTCTTTGTCCTGAATTTGAAGGCCGGGAATTTGAAATATATCCCAAGCTAATATATATGATGAAAGAAATTGCTTTCGCAAGAAAAGAAGAGGAAGACCCTAGCGACCACTTGACAAGGGTCTATAACCTTTGTGCTACTCTTAAACTAGCAAGTTTACCAATAGAGTTTGTACTTCTAAAACTCTTTCGCTGGTTTTTGAAAGATAATGCTCTTGGTTGGCAATCATTACCCAATCATACTATAAAAAGCTGGGAAGATTGCATCAAAGAATTCATCCATAAATATTGTTCATTTACTAAAATCATGCAGATCAAACGAAGTATAACAAACTTTCTTCAAACAATTGGAGAAACCTTTTATCAAGCATGGAATAGATTTTATGCAATGATTATGAAAGTCCCAAATCACGGTTTTCACGAGAACTTAGTTATTCAATATTTTTATAATGGGCTTAATGACAAGACAAAAGAGATGATTGATCTATCTACAGGAGGAGCCATATGCAACTTGACACTGCCGAAATGTGTAAAGCTTTTCGAGGTAAGATCCTTTAATGACGAACAATACAATCCAGTTGAGGATATTGAACCACGAAAAGGTATGATTCACATACCACCAGATCTTATATCGGAAGTCAAAAAGTCCATGGAAGAAAAAGGTATAGCTTCGGAACTTGTAAAAGAAAACAAAGTTTACATTCTTCAAACTTATGTAATAGAAGATGATATAAATCTTGTAATGCAAAAGTTTAAATATCATTAGAATCGATTCCGTGAAAAAAACTATAAACGTCTTATGACACAAGAAAAGAATATAAGAGACCTAACAGAAGTCTTTGATGACTTGGGTCAAGCCAAAAAAACATTTAGATAGGTATCTAAGTATGGTTAAAACTCTGTGTGAGAAAATAAATGAAACCCAAACTTTGATTTTAAACTAAGGAAAGTTCAATACTGTTTCTACTAACATTGTTACTAGGCATGGTACAGAAACTCAGGAAACACAAGGGCCACCTTGGTATCAAGAAGAATAAGCTCGAAAAGCAAGAGAGAGTCAGGAGATGAGTCAAGAAGAAGAGGATTTAGTTGATCCCCAGGATGACATTGATTATGAGGCCAAGAAAAGGGAAAATGAAGCTTCCAAAACCCAAGAAGAAGAGGACACGGGGGACAAGCATAAACCATATGATTCAGACGCTGAGACAATCGATTCAAGGGAAGAAGCCGATCTCAGAAAGGAACAAGAAGAGCAAGTTATCATCCCGTGAGAAGAACACGCCGATAAGCAAAAATCAGCTGCAAGGAAAAATAAAAAGGATGTTGAACCGGTGACAAAGGTAAAAGAGAAGGTAATACCTACTAAAAATAAAATTCCTTGTTCTAACCGAGTTCAATATGACTCTTTTGCTGAGGCACTTGGCAACTTGTGTTTAGAACTTCCTTTAACTGATTCTATTCAAGTTCCTACTTATAAAAAAATTATGCCTTAATAGAAAGAAGAAGGTAAATAAGACTGTAGCAGTAATGACAAGCTTCGGTGATAAGCTGCCTGTTAAGCTTGGGGACCTAGGGATAGCAACCATCTCCTGTGCAATAGGGAAGACTAATATATTCAATGCTCTTTGTGATTTAGGAGCAGGTGTTAGTGTTATGCCTTATTCCTTATTTAAGAAATTGAATCTTGGACAATGTTCTCCTACTTCAATAACCTCACAAATGTCTAATAAGATAACTAAGCAACCTGTCAGTATCATCGATGTTTTACTTAGAATAGATCAACATGTTATACCCACTGATTTTATAATACTTGATGTTCCTGAGGATGACAAACTATCTATCATTTTTGGAAAATCTTTTCTTATCACAGCTGCAGCTAACGTCGATAGCTCTAGCGGTAAGATTGTCTTCAATATATATGATGATCAGATTGTTCGATACTTTCCAAAGAAACAGGAACATAATGGAAAATATGTTCCGCCACCTAAGCGTGATCAAGCAGCAAAAACTAAAGAAAAAGAGCAGCTTGATATGAACTCCGGTGACATGGAGTTTGATTAGTCAAAACTCTAGAATAAAATATTGAATGGAAGTTAACCCATTCTTAATAAATTAAGTTTAAATTTTATTTATGAGTACTACTTTATTATTTGTATGATCTAATAAATTTGTTTTGAATTTTGAGTTCATTCAGAGGATTTACCTTCGTGAAGTTGAGAAGCAAGGTAAAAATGAAGAAAATAAAAGGGTTTAGTATAGATAACGAGCTATTATACGACCGCGATATGCCCATACCGCGCTCCCGTACCCAGACTCGATGAAACCCACAGGAGGAACAGTGCCGGTAATGACTAGTGGTACAGCCGGGGTACACCCGTACCCGCGCCCGTACCGAACTTCGACAAAATCGACCAAAGTCCCCGTGTGGATAACGACCAGTGGTACGACCAGGGTACGCATGTACCACGCCCCCATACCAGGTCGACCAGGTTTGATCTCGAACCCTAATGTTGATCCAACGGTGATGACCACCGGCACAGGCGGGTTGCGCCCGTACCGCGTGCGTCGCCAAGTAAAGGCCAACGGCGGCTGGCTCCCAGCCAGCCTCCTTCTTCTTCTTCCTCTTTCTTCCTTGTTATTTCTCTCTCCACCTCAAACCCTAGCCTCCTAGAACCTTTGATTCTTTGTTGATATCGTTGTTTTTAAGTTGGGGAATCTTCACATCAGCAAGTTTCTCATCTGATCCATACTCTATTTTCTGAAATCCATGGTTGAATTCATCACATTGGCTATTTAGATGAGTTCATCATATTTTGAGATTATTGTTGATTTCTCATGTTAGGATTTGTAACTTCTACATGTAATCGTTTGTTCATGTGATAGAAACTTAATGCCTATATTTTTCTTCAAAACATTCGCAGCACAATGCATAACATTGGAAGGATTTTCCGCTCGGGTACGGCGGGAGCCTCGGGCTCCGCCAAGCCGCTGGGTTCAAAAAGGAGGCGCTCAGAGGTGGACAGCTTGAGGGTTTCCATGAGCCAATACTACGAGAGGGTGAGCAACCGCAAGGTTTTGCGCACCAAGTGGGTAGACCGTGAGTTCCTCTCCCGCCAGGGTCTTTTGGAGGACTTCGAGGAGATGACTGTGCAAGCTAGCATGGTCGACTTCTCCTACCTCTCTGTAAACACCTACAAGATCGCCATGTTTGAGTTCCTTTCATCATTCCATGATGATATCGAGGCCCAGGAGCGTAATTGCACTGTAAGTTTTGTGCTCAATGGGTTGCTCCACAACTTGACATTCTATGAATTTTGTAATAGTTTCGGATTATCCCATGAGCAAGAACTCGATATTAATGACAATGTGCACACAGAGGCAATCAATCTTGGGGCAAATTTCTGTCCACAGGAACAACGATTACTTGCGCAAAAAGAGTGCCACCATCTAGAATCATACTATCTGTTATTTTCATACCTTCCTTGTTAATTTTGTATTTGGGAAAGGTGATGTCGGGGCAATGGAAGGCCCCGAAATGAGTGTGATTCATATGGACTTGCATCCAGAGATGGTGCGTAAGGTAAACTTGGGTGCTTTTCTCATCCAGCACTTTCGCCGCCAAAGGTCAGGTTTCGCGAGGGATATTCGTTGTGGTGGGTTCATCACATAGATCGCCTACGCAAACGGATTTTTCCTACCATAGGAAAGAGTTGTGGCTAGTAGTAAGGCCCTAGATTATGTTCATATGGCTAGCACCAAGTTCATGGGGGTCTATAGGCCTGAATGTGCCCTCCACGCTTAGCGGTTTTATTTAGAACCTAACGGTGATCTCCACCAAATCTTGCTTCCTTTTTTCCAAGATTTTGGTTTGCCAGGTAAACAGAGTTGGTTCCTCACTAAGGAGGAGTTCCAGCAGGCAGTAATTCTCTTAGAAACGACTGCGCTGCTAGGTGGCCATCCCAACTGGGAAAATGCAGCAGTTGGCCAACAACAGCAAGATCAGGGAGAAGAAGATTGGCATGGTGCAAGATGGGACGACTACGGTCAACAACACCATCACCAACAGCCTTTCCACCAACACCAACAACAAGGTATGCCTCCACCACAGCCGGGACTCAACTATGTCCCGAGGAGTGATTTTGACCAGGTGGTGCATCGCATTGACAACATAGAAAACATGTTGTATGATGTGAACGCCAACATAGTCAACCTCACTCTAGGATTCACATATTTCATGACCGACTTTCCAAACCTCTACCCGAACTTCCCATATCAACAGTCGTCACCTGAAGGTAGCGACAACTGATTCCAGTTAGGCAAAAAGCCTAAGCTTGGGGAGGTTAAACTCCTCCCACCTTTTTTGCATTCATATTTTTCTTTCTTCTTTTTATTTGTTTTTGTTTCAATGCATGTTTACTTTCAGTTTTTCATCTGATAAAGAAAAACCAAAAAATATTAGACTAGCTTCTAGTTTTATTTATGCAAATTTCTCTTGGGTCTTGTTGATTCTTTCTGTAGGTTGCTCACTTCTAGTGATCGAGCTATGGAGATGAACACAAAAGAGTTGGCTCAAGTAGAAGATGAGCAAGCAAGAGGAGGTACCACATTCCTATTTTCCTTCTTCCTGTAAGCTTATTCATGAACATTTTATGTCCGTTATGTTGCACTTGAGTTCGACTCCACGCTTAATTCGTTATCTTTTAGGACTTGAGCTCAAAGGTTTTTGTCACCTCTTTGGTTAAGACTTTTGACAATTAATATCAGTTAGAAAAACTACTCTTTGGATTCAATTCCAAACTTTTAGAAATAAGAGAAAGTGTCTATCGACAACTTTGGTGCCATGTTTTTGTCTCAAGGGCTTAATCTTAGTAGTGCTCAACCCCACATACTGATCGTTGACTTGGTGATACCTTATGAAACAGATTTGTTTGATGGAACGAACTTTTTTAGTGGGAGAGGGAGATGACAAAACTTGTATTGACCTGCTGTAAAAAAAGGGAGGAAAGACAGAAAGAGAAAATAAAATTACTTTGTTTCAAATACACAACTTTGGGATGTCAACAACTCCGCTAGCTTCTGACTGGTCTATGCAATAACCCTGGATTTCAGCTATGAGTTGATGGAATGAGTGTCATACGTGTTGTTATATGGTCAAATCTATTGGAATTCTCAAAAGGTTGTGTAGGCTTTTACAAAAGAAATTTATTGATCCTTGAGAAAGAAGGAAAAAATTATCATCAAAATATGAGCTAGAAAACTTTCGATACTTTTGATCGTTGGCATCACCTCACCACCTAAAATGTGCAATTAGAGTTCTTGATAGGCAAGGAAAAGAAGAGGTATTTGATAGCTGCGATTAACGAAGTGGGTGATTAATGAAAAAGCTCTAAGTTTATCCTTCTTCTGACATCTACATGTGCACCCTTAATTTTGACTCAAGCAACCTCGCTTAAAAACATTTTCACTCTCATAACAAGAGAGGCACTGAAAGAAACTAATTTGCAAAGCCTCGCCAAATTTTTAACAATCTACTTTGAGTTATAAGAACTATTAGCTAGCGAGTTACTTGCGTTTAGGAATTAAGCTTAAGTGTAACTGTTCAAATATATTATGCTCGTGTTCAAGGTTGCAGGATTTGAGACGATGGAATATGATACAACCTTGAACTTGTAAGTTTTCGTCCTGATTCAATTCTTCGCTATTATTCATTATAGCTTTGTCACTTGAGGGCGAGTAACCGCTAAACTTGGGGATGTTGATAGCCCAAATTTCATCACTTTTATCTATTGTTTTTCCTTTTGTTTATTGCTGGATTTCATCCAAGATACCCCTTTCTACTAATGTTAACATCACAATTAGTGAATCCTTGGTTTCTTGTGATAGTTTTCAGGTCATGAACATTTATCGGAAATCCAATAGCATTTATGGGCTAAATACACCAAAAGAAGTCAATCCCCAATTGGAGCAACATTCACTGGAGGTGTCCTGTATGCATAACGACCACTAGTATGGTCGGGGCACGCCCGTATCCCCCGCCCATAATACACGCCTACGCGTTCCTTATATCAATACAAGCAACATTCATGAAGAGGAAGAGACGAGAAGAATCACAGAACAGAAGATACAGCCACCGCACGCCATCTAGAGGGAAAGATCAGACCTAGAAGAGGAGAAGAACTTCGCCTTGTTCCTCGATGATCTCCAACCTCTAAACCACACACTCCACCATCATTCCATCGTTACTTAGAGAGAGAGATATTGGAACTTGTAATATTAGGGTTTGATACTTTGATCTACCTTTGGTTTGTATTTGATTTGATCTTTATTCCCTATTGTGGTTTGCTACAATAACTTTGAGATGATTTTTACTTGCAATACAAGTATGCCTTTGATTTGTCTTCCTCTCATGTCTAAGTAAATCCCCATAGGCGTGGGAGATGTAGGGGATTGGTGAGATGTGTTGTGCCTTCTTTAAATCCATCCATTTGTGATCGTTGTAGTGTTTTATTTAAAATAGTGAGAATGATTGTCTATGTTTTCCTAATGCGTGTTATCTAATTTAAGGGCCCAAGTCAGATGATGCAAAGATCTAAGAGGTATGAACTTGTATGCTAGTAATTCGGCGACCCCCAAGTGGCACGACCGATATCAGAGAAGAGCTAGTACTACTCGAGGACAACAAGGAACCATCAAGATTAAAGCCTTGATCCGGTCGCAAGACCTTAATTATTGTTCTGATCATGGCCGTGGTAACAGGCAGATGGGTTATTGAGATTGGGAAGAATTGTCCATGAGGAATCCAAGTCGGTATATGGGTTGCATGCCTACTCACTTATAAATAAGAAATATCACTATCACTTATTCCAGTTATTCCATTTGGCACTTTCACTATCACCTTGAACTGTTTCTCTACGCGCCTAACTTCTCATCCGCAGGACCTTTTACACACCTTTCGCATCTTTACTTTTATGCAATTTACCTATGTCCTAAGCAAGTTTCCTCTATCTTTTACCCACCACTTCCACCATCAACTTTTGCAGTCAATTCACTCAAGACCTTTGACACCTTGGGTGTGATAGAAACACCGCATAAAAACACTTTCCTAGGATCCTTGTGGGATTGATATAAAAACTGGAATTAATACTTCCCCAGAAACATTCTCTAACGAACCTATGCACTTGCATGCCATCATGGACCAAAGAACTTTGGGCCCACATAAACGCCATCCAACTCATAGTGTTTTTCCCTTGCAGGCCATAGGCTTGTGCGCGTCATTGCTTGACAGCGAGCAACATGGAGAATGTTCTTTGTCTTCACGTATGCATGGTTCTAGAGTTAGATTCCTATGTCCTCTGCTACCGCCAGCACCGTCACCGCCACCGTAGAGGCTACTACCTAGCGGGGATCAATGTGGTGGTGGTGGGGGAGTTGGATGATGTCCATCGCTCATGCGACTACCTTCTGGTGCATCATTGCGGTGGTTATCCCTTGGATCCTCGTGACAATGGTCCTCGCGGTGATGTGAGTCGGAATGATTTCTTTCTCTATGTCCTTCACGCTAGTGCCCATCTTCATGATTCTCGTCTCCACGACTGTTTTCTATAGGCTGGCTTGGTTGCCAAGGAGTTGGTATCTATTCTCTATCGCGTTGTTCTCTGTGTCAGCGTGCTCTAGCTTCCACTATTGCTAGAATTTTTCCTTTCTCGGCATCAGTGTATTGTTATCTTGTAGGAGGAGGTGGAGGGATCTGATTCTATAGATCTTACGATGCATCTTCCGATGCCATAGGTATCACATATCTCCAACCTTGCTCTTATCTGTGCCTTTAGCTCGAAGAGATGGTTTCTGAATGTTCCTCTCAGAGATGGGCGCAGTGATTAGCCAAACATCATTCTCCCCGAGGGTGTGAGTCAGCATCCACCATGTCAACATCTTTGCAACAATGGGCGGATTTCGACTCGAGCCTGCAACTAAATGACGTGGTGATCTCCTGCTGCTCCAACACTTTTTCCAACTATATGATGGATTGTCTGATATGCAATGGAGTCGGGTTATTTTTGAGGGTTGCCTGGGCTACGACAACATTTTCCACCGATGTATTGTAGACCTAGTTTTCCATGTTGTATAGTCATGGATCTCCTATTTATATGCCAGTAGCACGTGCCGGGTTTCCTTGAGTTGTTAAACAACTTCTTGTGCACTTCTAGGGTTTGCCTTGCATGCACCTTATTGTCCCTGATAGAGGGTAGTGAGCCTTTTATACTCGGACCACATTTGATCTAAACGATCGTATTTTGAGTCTATGTTTTTGCTAATCTCAGTGATATTCTCTATATACTCTAGGAAATATAAGCGCTTGGCTTTTATGGCCAATGCAGGTTTATCTAGCTCCGTGTTAACTAGAGTCATCAAAACCTCTCTGTAGATATCCACAACCGATGGCATGGCGGTGTTAGCTTCAATCTAAGGCATGCTTGATCCGGGATCTTTCAGAAGTTCATTGATCCGTGGGGGAAGAGCCGAAATATTTTGCTCATCCGTAGCTATGGGATCTCCCTGAGCTTTGGTGATGGTGACGAGGATAGACTTTGGACCTTCGAACTCGGATTTGATTGCGTCCAAGACATAGTTCTTTTTGGCTCCAGCGTCAATAGTGCTGGATTCAAAGTTGATGTAGCCGACGAAGTTTGAGAGGTTCTAGCACATAGGAAGGCACAACCTTTCACCTCGGCATCGGAGAAATTTTCTACGATCTCAATCACACCGTCAAGGCTTAGCCGTGGCCTAAGGGTCATTCACCTCTCGTGCCATAGGAAGAGAGCCTTTAGTCATCCCATTGATGAAGTAGGGAACCGCTGTCGTGATCCCTTGACTGAGTTTTTCACCCTAAGCCATCTACCAAGAAATCTTCTGAAGTTTCCTTCGGTGTTTGAATGTAGCGTTCCAGGCCAACTACATCAACATAGCCGACAAAGTAAGATTCGTAGGATTGGGTCTCAGCCAAGAGATCCCTACACAAATTCTTCTTCCACCTCAATCTCTGCCACTAGGGTAGGATGGGTGGTTTTTTTAGTGATCTAGAAATCTACAGAGTCCTCGAACATATGAGATCTAGCTTTTTCTTCCACCTTGTTCTATGCTTCTGGAGTAGACTTGGTGGGTTTGTCAGAGAGCTAGAATTCTGCCGCCTTCATGGACAAAAAAGATCCAGATCTTGCTTTTGCCGATGTCATCACCGCTAGGGTGGTGACATGGGTATTTCCTATGGGAACCAGGATTAGCCTATGTGGTCTGGCCCAATAGAATCCTACGGTGTAAACAGATCCCATGAAGATTCGGGTAGACTAAGCCTATGGAGGCACAACTCCTTGGAGGACACGACAAAGAATAGATAGGAAATTTAAAGGGTAAAACCCTAATCAGTAACCGACTCGCTTTCCTATCCTAAGGCTTGGCCTCCCCATATAAAGGCCAAGAGGGAGCAGCGAGGAGGACATCGCAAACCCTAGTTCATACACCGCTAGATTGCATCTGTGCACCTTGTAACCTTTGGTTCCTTCTATAATCAAGAACAATCAATTAGGAGTAAGGTTTTCCCTCTAGGGGCCTGAACCTGGGTAAACTTCATGTGCATGATTTGCTTACCTATTAGCCGAACGAAGCTTCCATCACCCTCCTCTTCCTCAAACCCAAGTCCATCAACCATGGCCATTGACGTGTTAAACCCACATCAATTGGCGCTGTCTGTGGGAACTGGGAGCGTTGATGTTCTCACTTCGTGGCCCCATAACCTCGATCTACAATCCTCTGCGATGGAGAACCGCATCCTATCAGACACCTTCGACTTCACCATTCACTCGTCGGCAGCTTGCCCGGCATTCGAATCCGTAGGAGACGGAACCAGCATGACGATCGGGAGCCTACGCTTCTAGATCAGCATGCTACGCTTCCCCGATCAGTCGCAGGCACCATCGATTGCACCTGCCTCATGGTTCCCACCAACAATTGGCACCCTGAGAGAGTTCAACACTCCGGCATCATCCTATGACACGAACAATGACAACAGTTGCGACTTCGATCTGTGTGATCCATCGTCGGAGGACGACATCTGCGGCTTCGGATCAGAGAGCTATGGGATTAACGGCTCCCCCAACCACTACATGTGTGCTGTCATCACCAACGGCAATGTAGGCACTCAAGGCAGCACCGGCAACGAAGGCCCCACCGTCACTGGCAACAATATCCCCACTAACAGCAGTCGCGATCCTCCCAACCCCGACGTCAACGGCGCGAGTGGGTCAGGTCGCCCATAGATCCACCTCTTTGAAGCAGGGTGGGTGCGAGTCAGGGAAGCCCTGTCGGGCAACCCCTTCCAGACGTTGCATCCCATGACATGTTGATGGCCTACCACCAGCTCCTCATAAAGGAGTTTAACTGCCAATAGGCAGTAAACGCTAAACTTGAGTCACACAAGAAAGCAGCCGACAAGTCAAGCTCCCGACGAGCAGCACTCTCCTCCATCGGAGGATCCTCCTCGAAGGGCAATGGTGCCGAAGATCCCAAAAGACGCTCTATGCTCTACCACCTGGATGAAAAAAATCGACAGGAAGTCACCAATGCCCTCAACTTCGCATTCATGTCGGTGGACTCTTGGGGTCACATGACCCCCAAAACTCCGCAAGCAGCGGTGATAGCACCTACCACGTACCTGCTGAATAATCAGCCTCTGGCTAGAGAACCACGATCTTCCATACACTGATCTGCCATCACTGGGTCGGGTTGGTGGAAGCTATGCTCGCTAGAGATCTGACTCTGTAGCCAAAAAAGCAAGGGTGCCATTCGCGAGGAATGACTCGCCATCATATGACGAGGAATACCATGACCTGTCGCGGCGACGCTGTAGCCCGCGGTGAAAAAGCCGCAATTATGACACCCATGACGAGATCACGCAGCGCAAGCTCAACAAAATGCGTGCTAAACCCGCCTACTCAACCGAGTTGGAGGGCGAAGAAACAGAGCTCTGCGGCAGTAGCTGCTTCAGTAGGGCCATACGGCAAACTCGGATGCTGAAAGGCTTCAAGCTTCCTTTGGATAATCCAACTTCAATGGCCTCTAGGAGCCGAAGATTTGGCTAGATGACCACATTCAGTGAGTCAAGTTACATGGCGGATGCAAGAACACAACCATAAAATGCCTACAGCTATAGCTAAAGGGAGCCACCAGAGCCTGGCTCAGTAACCTTCCTCGCGGTTCAATTCGTAGCTGGGAGGAGCTGATGTATAGCTTTGTCCGCAATTTCAAAGGCACTTACAAGTGGCTAGCATTAATCGAAGAGCTTTGTGCTTGCAGTCAAAAACCCAGCGAATCCCACCGCTTGTACATTCAACGATGGTCTATCATCAAGAACTCCGTGGAGGACATCTCGAAAGAGCGTGCAATCGACGTGTTCAATGGTGGTGTGTGTCATCGAGAGCTCAGGGTGGAGTTGGGTCGCACCAGCTCCAAAACCATCACGAACCGTTGGGTAGACGGTGAAGATGTCATCCACAACAATCGCGCTCGCCCAGATGACGAGGAGGACCTTGGAGACGTCCACTTCTACATCGACAACAAGGATGGCAATAAAAAATCCAGCCACCTCCTCAAAGGCTGTCGCAAGTTCTAGAAGCTCCAAGATGCATACACCCAATTGCATCGTGACGCGACAAACCATGAGTACGGAACCGCACCAGGCACCATAGCATATGGGGCACCACCACCACCACCTAGAGGACCCCTGCAGCCTGCGACTACGCCAGTGCTGAACAACGGGGCAGAACAGTACCCATGCCTGCTGGGGTATGGGGCATGATCCAGAAAGGGCGCCCCTCCAATAGGACCCAGAAGACAATCACTCGCCAAGTCAACTTGGCAGTCATCGCTCTAGCTACCATCCCTGAGTATCTCAGTGGGTCTAAGTCCTGCATCACCTTCGATACATCCGACCACCCGCGTTAAGTCCCTCGCCTAGGCTAATCTGCACTGGTGCTCAAGGCACTGATCGACGGTTTCGAGATGAGCAAAGTATTCATGGATGGCAGCAGGGACATCAACCTCATGTTCGCTAGCACCCAGCACGCCATGCGAATACCCATCTCTAGCTTGGAAGCATTCGAGACGACCTTCCACGGCATTGTACCAGGGAAAGGAATCTACCCCATGGGCTAAATCTAGTTGGATGTCATCTTCGGCACACCCGAAAACTTCTGACATGAGCATCTTGAGTACGAGGTGGTCGACCGTCCATCTCGGTACCACGCCATCCTCGGACATGTGGCATTTGCAAGGTTCCTAGTGGTGCCACACAATTGATACCTCCTGATGAAGATACCAGGACCGAACAACGTCATCACCATCCAGGAGAGCTTCACTAGATCTGACAGTTGCGATAGGGAAATCAACATAATCTCCCCGTCCTTTGGCATGCAAGAGGAGCTGGGAAGGCTCAAGGAGTCGATGGACAATAGTTTTCCTCCTGTGAGAAAGCAGAATGCACCAGAGCAATCCTTCGACTCCACGGTCAAGACCAAGGCAGTCCAGGTCCACACGACGGACTAGACCAAGACGACCCACATCGCCAACAACATGAGTGCCGCATAGGAACTCGTGCTTGTCGAATTACTCCATGAGCGCTGGGAAATCTTTTCCTGGTGTTCTGCGGACATGATAGGAGTTCCCAAGGAATTCACCGAGCACGCACTCAACATGTTCCCAGATGCAAGACCTGCCAAGCAGTCGATGTGTCGACTGTCAGAAGATATGGCGAGAGCGGTCGGCATGGAAGTCAACAGACTCCTCGATGCCAACTTCATCTGCAAAATCAAGGAGAGCACCTGGGTAGCTAACCCGTGCTGGTTCCAAAGAAGGATAGAGACATCCTGCGGATGTGTGTGTGGACTTCACCTTGCTCAACAAGCACTGCCAGAAGGATCACTTCCAATTATCACGAATCAATCAAATCATCGACTCCACTGCAGGATGTGAGCACCTCTCCTTCCTCGATGCCTACTCAGGCTATCACCAGATCCGGATGAAAGTAGAAGACCAAGAAAAAATGGCCTTCATCACACCATCTGGAGTCTACTATTACAACACGATGCCCTTCGAGATGAAGAACGCAGGTGCCACCTACCAACAGTGCATGCAGGCATGCCTGAAGAATCATCTTGGCCGCAACATCTGGGTCAATGTTGATGACATAGTAGTCAAGACAAAGGAGGAGGCTATGCTCATCGATGATGTCCGTGAGACCTTCGACAACCTTGACCGCTACAAGATCAAACTAAATCCAGAGAAGTGTACCTTCGGTGTCCAATCCGGGCAACTACTCGGGTACCTCATCTCCGCAAGGGGAATTGAAGAAAACCTGAAAAATATAAAGGCCATACTGGCCATGGAAAAGCCGAAGAACATAAAGGGCGTCCAGCAGTTGGTTGGGAGAATCGCGGTGCTCAGCCGATTCATTAGTCGGATGGTGAGAAGGCACTACCATTCTACCAACTCCTCCCCTAGACGGACCAGTTCGAGTGGACGAGCGAAGCACAAGAATCATTTAAAGATCTCAAGCACCTGCTCTCAACTTCTCCCTTCCCGGTGACCCCCAAGGAAAAGGAGCCAATGCTCCTACACATAGATGCCACTCACCAGGTGGTTAGTACCACACTTGTGGTTGAGCGAGCTGGAGAAACCAAAGTCCATGGGGTGCAACATCCGGTGTACTACCTCAGCGAGGTGCTCACACCCACCAAGCAACAGTACCCGTAGTACCAGAAGTTGGCTTACAGTGTCTTCATGACTGCACGGCGACTGTGCCACTACTTTCAGGAGGACCCGATAATAGTGGTGAACGACACCCCCGCTAAATCACATCCTCAACAAACCCGATGCAACGAGGCAGGTCTCCCTCTGGGCATCGAATTGTCTCCACGAGACATCACCTACGAGCAGCGAACGGCGATCAAATCACAAGTTCTGTCGGACTTCCTCGTCCACTAAATGGAGCTCCAGCTACCAGATACACCTGACATGTCCAGTCTATGGACAATGCATTTCGACGGGTCCAAATGCCAAGAGGGAGCTGGCGCTAGTGTCATCTTGACATCTCCACAGGGATACAAGATGTAGTACATACTAGGGATGATGTTCCGCGCATCAAACAATGAAGCAGAGTACGAGGCCATACTCCATGGGATGCGGATGGCCAAAGCTTGCGGTGCCACTCGACTCGTCATCTATGGTGACTCTAACATGGTGGTGCAGCAGACAATGAACAAGTGTGACGCCAACTGTGATAACATGATCGCCTACCGCGACCTCTACAATGCACTCGAAGGATACTTCAATGGCTACGAACTATGGCATGTCAGTCGTGAAAGCAACGAGGAGGCCGACAAGCTCGCCAACATCGGCTCCACATGTGTCTTGTTTCCACCAGGAGTATTCTTGGAGAAAATATGTGAACACTCCATCAAGCTCAAGCCATCCAAAGGCCCACCAGAAGAAGCCACACACTCGGGGGCTACGCCAACCAAAGAGACTGGAGCATCCGCTAAAGCAGGACAAGACCCTTCATCTGAAGGCCCCATGGACGTTATGCTCATCGAGTCATCCTAGACTCAATCGTACATCACATACCTTCTCAATGAGAAGCTATCGGATGATCCGATTGATGCGTGCCACATTGCCCGATGCTCCAAGGACTTCGCCATCATTAACGATGAGCTATACAAGCGAAGCATCACTTGTGTCCTTCAACGGTGTGTCACCAACGGTGATGGTAAGAGAATCCTCCTCGATATCCACGAAGGAACCTGCAGACATCACGCCGACAGTTGCACCCTTGTCGCCAAGGCATTACGGGCTGGTTTCTACTGGTCAACCGCGATGCGCGACACCAAGACCATCATCGAGAGGTGCAACACCTGTCAGAGATTTGCGGATAAGCCGCACGCACTAGGCACGTATCTTCATCCAATACCCTTGGAATGGCCCTTCGCACAATGGGGATTGGACATGGTAGGCAAGCTGCAGAAGTCATCGCCTAGAGGATACGTCTTCCTCCTTATCACAGTCGACAAATTCACCAAGTGGATAGAGGCTATAGTTGTCACCAACCAGACCAACACCACAGTCGTCAAGTTCTTCGAATCCATCGTCTTTAGATTCGTGGTGCCTCACATCATCATCACCGACAATGGGACAAACTTCACCTCGAAAGAGTTCCAGGACTTCTGCGGCAGTCTGGGCATAAACGTCAGCTATGCTTCCATGGCACACCCCTAGACCAATGGTCAAGTCGAAAAGGTCAATGGTGTAGTCTACAACAGCATCAAGAAGCGACTCCTTTAGCCTCTCGAACGAACGGCAGGAGCATAGGAAGATGAGCTGCCCTCCATGCAATGGAGCCTGCGCACAACTTCAAACAGCGCCACCGGCTACACACCTTTCTTCCTAGTGCACGGTGCAGAGGCAGTGTTACCAGCTGAGGTACGATACAAGGCCCCACGGGTTGTCGCCTACAGTGAAGCCGAATCTACGGCCGCACTCAAAGACTGTCGACCTCTTAGATGAGGCACGTGAAATTGTTGCCACATGGTCAAGGCGTATCGGCAGAGCCTCCGCAACTACCACAACTGATGGCTACGCCCAAGGTCCTTCGCCGAAGGTGACCTCATCTTACGACTGAAGCAAAAAGGACACCTTAAGCTCAAATCTCCATGGTAAGGACCCTACATGGTCAGAGAGGTGATCCCAGGTGGCGCCATAGAGACTGGAGTCGCATACTCCAACCCATGGAACGTCACGCAGCTGCAATGCTTCTACCCTTAGATGTTTTTTACCTTTCAATAAGGCTACTCAGCCAGGATACTTAGCCAAACAATGTACCTCCTTCTATTCTTTGATAAATGAAGATAAGTTCCTCAACCATGAGTATTGTTATGCTTTACTTTATACATATTGCACTCGGGGGTTGTGCTTCCTAACGACCTCATAATAAATTTAACCAATTCACCATCGAGGTATCCCGAGTAGATGATTCTTCTTACAATCGAACCCTTGAAAAGTCCAACCCAGTTGCAGCCCAACTGACAGGTTGGCAAGGTGCTGAGATCCATAGGCACTAGGCTAACGAAACAACATCGCATAATCACACTAGAACACATACAAACTAACATGTTTATGAAAATTACAAGGGCCATAACGCCCAATCGAAACTATACATGCTTTACATCACTTGTATGTCCTATGCAGGCTAAAATTACGCTACTACTGCTAAAGTAAGATGTTGGTGTGCTCGTCAAACAACTAGATAATATCCTTTGCAGGCTGGGTAACTGCTCGGTAGTGCGGTCACATATTCCACGCCATACCATCCGAAGGTGCCGGTGGTCATTCAGAGATAACTTCTAGGTCCACATCTGGATGATGCATACGCACAAAAGCCAATGCAGTCTTTGCACCCACAACAAGTTGCTAGTGCACGCATTCACGTAGAGCACCTACATCATGAAACTTCCGCAAAAAATGCCAAATGGCTCGAAGGGATTTCGTCCAGGGGAAACATCACCCTATAAATATGCTTGAAGGAGGATTGGGCCTTCTTCAAATAGTGCAATACCTATGCAACACGATCTTGCAGCATCACCAGCAAAATCGCTCGATCCTGATTAATGCAGAAGAACCCTCCAGCCTCCAGCTTCGCTCGAGTAAGGCAATTCAGTGCGATACTGACGAGCTCCTTCTCTCCTAGTGGAATTCAATTGATGACTACACAAACAAAGAAATGAGATTTGCATGCAAACAGACCGAAAGAACAAACCAACCAAGGACACTTACACCACAGCTGCTCACTAATTTGGGCAACCTCACCAAGGAGATATTTTTCCTGCTCAATAGCCTTCTCTGCTTTCGACTTCCACACATCAGTGTTGTCGCGGATAATCAACAAATTTTTCTCCAAATCCTTCACACGGTCATGCGGGAAGGGAGCTGCGACAGTTCATCCACCCTCGAGCGTGGAGGAGCTAAAGGAGTAGAGGACGATGGCACATCCTGTGTGCCACTCACAGGACCCTAGTCAACCAAACAATTGAAGGATAAGTACTTTTGTTCAGGAGGAAACAAGTCGAAGGAGCACAAGAAATGGCAAGCAACCAATATATACATAGTTAATTCAAAGGACTAAGACAGGTTTTGGTGGTTGAAGCACACAAAAGGCATTCGAAGAAACTACAAAGTCCTAGCAGCACTATACAACAAAACCACTAGAAATGGCGTGGCACGGCCTACGCAGAAGCATCTAGAGGCTTCGTGGACCCCGCAGCAGCCTCCGACGCTGTGGCTTTTTAAAAGGGACAACTGTTTCTACTCCATGGAGTACTTCACAAGCATCTCGATGAGTCCCGGGCCATACTTCTTACAACGCTGGGCAATGGAAGAAAACTCTACCTCTTCGCCTTCTTCTATCACTGGCATCTTGGAGGAATTCTTGCAGATGTCCAGCCTAGCACTGCAAGCCTGTGCCATCGCTAGTCCAAGGGAGGCACCCGCTGCTTTTTGCGTCTGCTTGTGTACTCTGCAGGCACGCCCCCGGCAAAGACCTCAGCAAGACCACTGACGTCTTCAATGGACTTAGCTTTTGAAAACATCTCCTCACGGAGATGACCAGGCATGACTTGAGCCTTCTAAAGTGCATCCTTGGTGGAGATGCTACAGTCCTCGACTGCAGCTACGGCGCCAGCCAAGAGGTTGTCGCGTATCAGCACCATACGTGCAAAATCAAGACCGACTACATCTGCAAACACAAAGAAATCAAAGCTCAGGAGGAAACGAGCAAAAGGAATACGAGAAACTCACACAAGAAAACTTACCTGAGAAAACCTGGGCAGCTGTCATGAGTTGGTCCGTCAGAACCTTCTCCCTCTCTGTTGCTTCCGCCACCAAGTCTTCCTTGCGCTGTTTCGACTTCGTCTTGTAGTGACCAAGGGCTTCGACTGCATCCTTCCTCTTGGTCTCTGCTATGCTGAGTTTCTTTTCGAGAGAGTCTAGTCGATGAGGAACTTGATTATTATCCTCTAGTGCAAAAAAAATTGCATCAGTCAGAAATTGAACCCACATTCGGATGAATAATGCAACATGACAGAGGAGTTATTTTGGAGTTTCTAGAAGTTAGCATCCAGACGCACATGTTGTTGACCCAGGCGAACCATGTCCCGCTGGAAGGGATAAAGTAGCACGTCATATCAGACCAAGAAAGGGACTCGGGGGCTTCCTCCAATGAACAAAACACACTTACATGATCACTCGAAGACTTCGAAGGTTCCTATCTAGTCATCCGAGCAAGAACCATGTGCCTCCCAAACTTGGAGGAGATCGAGGTGCTATCGTCGAAGGTGGGCACCATCTTCGGGGAGGGCTCGGCCGTCTCCAAACCTTTTCCCTTGGAGTCCATGACTCCCTCATCCTCCATGTCCTTGCCACTTTCATATTGTGACGGACCCATGTCACTTCAACAGTACAAACAACATCTATAGCCTGCTTTGGAGGTGGCCTACAAGGCCGCTCATGTGGAACATGTGCGGGCACTTGAGACGTGGATGCTGGAGGGAATATGCACGAGAGCCAATAATAAAGTGGTTATTATCTTATTCCATATTTATGATAACTGTTTATTTTGCATTCTATAATTGTGTTAATTGGAAACGTTAATACACGTGTGTTTAATAAACAAATAAAGAGTTCCTAGTTATGCCTCTCATATAAACTAGCTCATTTATTAACAAGATGATCAAGGTTTCTTGATCATGGACATTGGATGTTGTTAATAACGAGGTCACACCATTTGTGGAATGCTGTGATGAACATTCATCCGAAGCATAGCAATACGATCAAAGTCATTGTGTTTACATTGCTATAGCATCATACAAAGTAACTTTACTCCTTAGACCATGAGATCATGTTAATTTCTATCACCGGAAGAGTACTTTGATAACATCAAACGTCACAGCATAGTACGGTGACTATAAAGGTGGGTTTGTGTACTCTAAAAGTGTTATGTTGAGGCTCATGGATCAAGAGTGGAATTTTTCCATCCCGGTGACGGAGATATATACTCTAGGCCCTCTCGGTGATATCACATTGAGGTAGCTTGCAAGCAAGTGATAAGATCACTAGAATGTTATATCACAGGAACGAGAAATGAGTACTTGTTGGTAACGAGATCAAACTAGGTATGGGGATAGTGATGATCGAATCTCGGACATGTAATATATCATGAGACAAAGGGATTTAGTTACAAGCGTTAAAGGTTCACACGATCACTAGAGTCATCGTTGAATGTGTGGGAGTCGGTACAGATCTCTAGGTCACGCTGCTGATTATTGATAGGAGAGGGGTCTCGGTCATGTCTACATTATTCGTGAACCATAGGGTGACACACTTAAGGGATAGCAACACCATTTGGAGCAAATATGTTTCAGAGAAATATTATAAAATGCTAGAATCATTTCGATGGACACCGGAATTGTTTCGGGTGAAATTGTTGAAACCGGTTCTGCCTGTGATATAGAAATGTTGTAGGGGGTTTATGTGAATGTTTGTTAGTTAAAGTAATTAACAAAATTCTGAATAAAATAAATAAAAGCGTTTTATTAAATGAGAGTTACATTAATTTTGGTGCAAAATTAATGCATGTGAGTGGAGGCATGTTTATGTGAGTGGAGCATCCACCCACATGAATGATTGAAGAGGTGGGTGCACCTCCATGGGGGCTTCCCCCCTCTCCCTATAAAAGGACCCCTCCTCCTCCTCTCACTTCACACCTCCTCGTGAAGGATCTCTCTCCCCCTCTAATTTATTCCCCATGGTCTCGGATTAGGGAGATACATGTTCCCAGTGGCTTTGTCTAAGAGGAGTTGCTGCTTTCGCTACATCGCTAGAGCGAGGACATGGAGGTTCTTGGGGTACCAGACGTATGTGCGACCACGGATGCACCGCTACTTTGTTGTGCTAGACTTGCTGGTGCTTGACCTACTAGACTTCATCACGATCTTGAGATCGGCCAGCGAACAACTACATCATCCACGAGTCCAACCTCGTTACGCTTTGTCGCTCTTCAAGGGTATGTTCTCTATGGATGTATATACACCCGTTGATTGTATCTACATAGATAGATTTTGGTGCTTAGTTGTTCACTTCATAGGAATTTTTTGTTTTCTATGTTGCGAACCCAACAATGGTATCAGAGCCTGATCTATGCGTAGATGCTTTGCACGGGTAGAACAGATATGAGTATGTGGGCGCTGATGTCATGTTATTGCATCTTCTATGTATTTTGGATATTGGAGCATAGTGGGATGAAGTGGCCTGGACTAACTTTACATGTCCTCGCACATGAGACATATTCCACCATTGGCATGCAACTATTTTTGCATAAGTGGCTAGCATGTGTCTGTCTCTCCTACTATAGGCAATATCCAATTTACAACGAATTTCTAATAATTTGATTATCATCGTTGTGGTTCCATGTTCGTAGGTATGAATGGTTCTATCTCCGAAATCCCTAAGCCACGTAAAAACATGCAAAAGATAAATTAGAAGCGTCTAGTATTTGGTTTTGCTGGGCAAGTGCTATGATATGGTAATGTTATAATTTGTAGTATGGTTTGATACTCTTGGCAATTATAACATACCAAAGTGTAAGTTCCAAATACCTTGGCCTTACACATATAGGAATGATAAAGATCATACCACAATGCACATGATAGTGATCAAGTGCAAGAACCATATCATATCACTTTTTGCATATGATGTTTGTTTGCATCTTATGTTGCTTGTTTAGGATCTTTAGTAGCATTATAAGATGATCCCTCATTTAACATATCAAGATAAAAATGTGTTCTTCCTTAGTATGCACCGTTAAGAAAGTTTGTCGTTTCAAGACACCACACAATGATTAGTGTGATAGACTCTATGTTTGCATATAACGAGTGTAAGATTCAAGATTAACAATTCCAGTGTTAGTATCTAAAGTATCATGTTTGCCTCCATGATTCTTGATATTCAAAAGTTTTTTTAATATCAAGGTTATCTAGGAGCTAAAAGAATTGTTTCAGAAACCATCATCTATTGGAAGAAACAATGTTTAGGTTGCATATGATAGGGTATAATTTGGAAAAATACATGTTCTCATATTGTATAAGAATCTGTGAAGGTTGGAGATGCTAGGCGTCCTAATCTCCCAAAAAGGTTTTGGGAACTAACATTATACTCGCGATACGCCCTTATAGGCTATAGTAGCTTGATCATGAAAGTTGTCATGATAAGGATGAATAGAATATGTAGGTAAAATGTTTACTACACTAAAAGATTACTAAAGAATGGATTTTGAAAGAACACCAAACATTTGATGATGGTGATCCCCTTCAAAGTGCAAGTCCAAAGGTATTAGTATTTGACTATACATGCCTTGGACTATGTGTCATGTGTATGGCACCACTATTGATGTTCATAGATTCTTTTAAAGGAAAAGGAAATGCTGAAAGAGAATCCATAAAATATTTGGCAGAAAAGAAAAGGCTATAAATGTCCATCTTAGGTATATAGATGATATACATGTTATGGCTGTATTCTTTGATTTTTAAACAATGTGGTTCTTGGGTATTGGATAGCGAAATTGTTGGTGTGAAGTGTCATACAGAACAACAGAATTCATGAACTGCAAAGGCCTAAGTAACTAGCAAGAGAATATGTGATGATGTTCATCGAAAACAAATAAAGTGTTTTTGTGTTTCTCGTTGACATCAAAGCTTGCATTCAAGATTTGTTTTAATAATTTTTATTTTGTTCAGGTATTATGATAACAAAGGTTGTTCAAATAATTATTGTATTCCATAAAAGATGGATGAACTTTTACAAGTCCAGTTGGAGAAATCATGTCCATAAAAAACTAATGCTAAAATGTCACAAGACAAATTATTGAAAGATCACTTACCAAGTGACATTGCTGTTTAAATTAAATTGGAAAGAAAACATGAAGAAACTCCATGTTGATGAATTTTGGAGTCTTTGATTTTGATCAATTGACGCTTGTGAGACTTTCCTTGAGATAATTGTAACTTTGTTCATAGGCCAAAGAGGAACAGATGACTAACTTGTTGGAAATTGTTCATGTTTATGTATATAGTGCATTATGTGTAGCCATGTGCAGGTGCATCTTTCAGCTTCATATGCTTTCTCCTAAATTTTGAGTGAATATATATGTATATTTACTTAAATAGGAAGAAGTATGAAACATTTGAAAATTGTTCAAAGACTTTCAAGGTGAAGTGGAAAATCATTGTAACAAGAAAATAAAGAATGTATGATTTGATCATAAAGGAAGATATTTGAGTTACATGTTTAGCAAAACACATAAGATTTTAGGAATTGTTCCATGCATTTGTGTTTCCTAATAAACCATAGGAGTATAGAATGTTCAAGAGATGAAATCAAACCTTGGTTAACCTGGTAAGATCGAAGGTAACATTTATAAAACTTCCATTATATTTTAAGGATTAAAGCTTTAGAGACTACCGTGTTTACACTGAAAAGAGCCCCATCTTGATCCGTTGAAATGACACCATAAGAGTTATGGTTTGGGATAAAACCCGAGTGGTATTTTCTTAAATTTTGGTATGTTATGCATAAGTAAAATGTTTACCACCAAAGTCGGATAAGAACGTATGTATATTATCCCAAAGCAATTGTTGGGTATTCCTCCATAACACTGAAGACAAAAGAGTTTGTCACTTAGAACGTCAAGTTTCGTAAGAAGGAATTTTTCGCAAAATGTTAAGTGGGAGGACAATAAAACTTTGATTAAGTTGCTGAACCTAAGCAACATGTGCTAAGTAGCGCAGCACCGGAAAGTGTTCTATAGGCGGCCACAATGCGCATGGCTCCCGTGATTACAAAGGTTGTGATTTCGGAGATTAGAGTTCCTATGTGAACCGTATGGATCGGGAAAGAATCAAATAGTAAGATTTAAAACACAACTCGTTATTGTTTTGACAATGATGAACTTAGTACATGCAAAGAAGCGATGATGGGCCCTGACTCCATAAAATGACTAGAATTCATAAAATCTGTGATGGTATCCATACACGAGAAATAAGGTTTTTGAACTTGGAAGACCCTCCGGAAAGGCATGAAGCTTATTGGTTGTATTTGTATCTATAAAGAAATAGACATAGATGTTTCACATCTATGAAATTGTCGACATGTCGAAAAAGAGTTTATAACTATGTTCAAGGAGTTGACTATGACAAGATTTCATCTTTCATAGCGATATTTAGTCTTGACGGATTAATGTATCAACCACTACATATAATTTTGTATATGGTAGTTGAACAAACAAAACAAAATTCTTTTAATAGAATGGTTACCTAGGATGTGTACATGACATGATCTGAAGGGTTTTGTTAAATCAAAGGATGCTACAAAGGGTAGCAAAATTCAATGGTTGAAGTAAGCATAGCGGAGTTGGAATCTTCACTATGATGAAACTGCTAAAATGTTTAATTTAATCGGAGACGATGAAGATGCTTGCATTTGCAAGAAATTAAGTGGGAGCGTTGATACATATTTCTAATGCATTATGTAGAGGACATGTTGTTTATTGGAAATGATATATCTTTTATTGACACAAGTTAAGAATTTCTTTAAAATTTGATTTCAATGAAAGACTTGGGCAAAACCAGAATATTAGGCATCAATGTCTATGTGGATAGATTGAGGCGCTAATATGGATGTGCTAGACGTACATATATGAGATATTGAAAGAGTTCAATATGGAAACGACAAGAAAGGTTCTTGATGCATGGAAATGATTGTATCAAGATTCAATTGTATCGACACTTGGTAAGTAAAAACAAGATTCAACTGTTTTGACACTTGATGAGTGAAATCACATGAATATTTTGATCAATCATGTATTCTTTGATATGTACATATCCAGATATGTCCTATGCTCTAAATGTTATGTGCATATATCAGAATGATTCATAAGATGATCGTTGAACGATAGTAAATATATTATTATGATCTTTGGAAGAACTAAGAATATGTTATTGTTGGAGATATGCCCAAGAGGCAATAATAAAAGTGGTTATTATTATATCTTTGTGTTTATGATGAATGTTTACATCCCATGCTATAATTGTATTATAAGGAAACACTAATACATGTGTGTTTTGTAAACGTAAAAGAGTCCCTAGTAAGCCTCTTATTGAACTAGCTTGTTGATCAATAGATGATCATGGTTTCCTGATCATGGACATTGGATGTCATTGATAACAAGGTTATATCATTGGAGAATGATGTGATGGACACACACCCATAGTAAGTGTAGCATAAGATCAAGTCATTAAGTTCGTATTGCTACAAGCTTTCAAATGCAGAGTAACCTAATCCTTCGACCATGAGGTTATGTTAATCACCATCATCGGATGGGTGCTTTGATGACATCAAACACCGCTTCGTAACTGGGTGGTTATAAAGGTGTCATTGGGTATTCTGAAAGTATGTGTTGAAGCGCATGGACCAAGATTGGGATTTTTCCATCCATATGACGGATAGATATGCTCTGGGCCCTCTCGGTGGAATGTCATCTAGTTAGCTTGCAAGCATGTGACTAGTTCACAAGGGATGACATATCATGGAACGAGTAAAGAGTACTTATCAGTAACGAGGTAGAACTAGGTATGGAGATACCAACGATCAAACCTCGGATAAGTAGAGTATCGCGTGACAAAGGGAATTGGTTTTCGTATGTTAATGGTTCTATCGATCACGAAGTCATCGTTGAGTATGTGGGAGCCGTTATGGATCTCCAGGTCCCGCTGATGGTTATTGATCGGAGAGGTATCTCCATCATGTATGCATATTCACGAACCGTAGGGTGACACACTTAAGGTTCGATGCTGTTTAGGTAGATATGGAATGTGCGTTGGAGACCGAATGTTGTTCGGAGTCTCGGATTAGATCTGGGACATCACGAGGAGATCCGGAATTGTCCGGAGAATGAGATTCATATAATGGAGATCATTTTCTAGGTTCGGAAATGTTCCGGAGTGTTTATATGGGGGTTCTAGAAGGTTTTGAAATGTTCCGGAAAGTTCCAGAAGGTTCCCTGGACTTTACTTGAAAACCAAGAAAGGAAAAGGGGTGACTTGGGGGAAGGAAACTCCCTCCCCCCTCTCCCTTGTGCGCCGGCCCTAGGAGGTGGGCCTAGGGGTGGGAATCCTAGGCCGCACCCCTCCCTCTATATATAGAGGGGTGGAGGCGCCACCCCCTTGCCCCTCCCTCTTGCCCTAGCCACCTCTCTCGTCCTCCTTCGCTCTACTCAGGCTTAGGCGAAGCCCTGCAGAATTCTCTACTCCACCACCACCACCACGCCGTCGTGCTGCTGGGATTCCGTGGAGAGATCTACTACCTCTGCTGCTCGCTGGAACGGGGAGAGGAAGGTCTGCATCGACTCCGCACATGTGACCGACGGCGGAAGCGCTGCCGGAACGCGGTGCCGGAAGGATCGTCTACTCGATCTTGAGATCGGCAAGTGATCGTCTACATCAACCACGAGATCCGATCTCGCACAAGGCTTTCGGATCTACAAGGGTTAGTATAGATCTATCTCGTTGCACATGTCTAATAGATTAGATCTCGGCTTTTATCTAGATTAGATCTGGGTTTTGTTCGTTCTTGCGGTAGAAATTTTTTGTTTTCCATGCTACGAACCCATCAGTGGTATCAGAGCCGTGTCTATGCGTAGATCTGTTGCACGAGTAGAACACAATGGTTTTGTGGGCGTTGGTGCTCGTGCCGTCTTTTGCTTTGTGTACTTTGCATCTTGCGGTATGGTGGGATGAAGCGGCTCGGGCTAACCTTACATGTCATCGCACATGAGACTTGCTCCACGCTTGACGTGTAACTTGGTTTGCACAAGTGGCTTTGCGGGTGTCTGTCTCTCTCACCATAATATAGATCCAATTTACACTTTGCACTTGATAGCACTTGTATCAACGTTGTGGTTCAGTTTCGTAGGTAAGATCCGTTCTTATTCGAAAGCCCCAAACCACGTAAAACATGCAAAGAAAATTAGAGGCGTCTAACTTGTTTTTGCAGAAGTTTTGTGATGTGATATGGCCATCATGTGATTGTGATTATATTTGATGTATGCAATGATCCTTGTTGTAATATGGCAACCGGCAGGAGCCTAATGGTTGTCTTTAATTCTGTTAAGACCTGCGTGTCTATTCATCTTGTAATAGCTTTATTCCAAGTAGTTGTAATAGTTGCTAGTGATGATGGACAACCATGAAGCGGCGCCACTGACCTTGACACAATGCTGGTGATGATGGAGATCATGCCCGTGCTTTGGAGATGGAGATCAAAGGCATAAGAAGAAAGGGCCATATCATATCACACTAATTATGAATTGCCTGTGATGTTAATCCTTTATGCATCTTGTATTGCTTAGATCGTGACGGTAGCATTATAAGATGATCCCTTTCACTAAATATCAAGTAATAAAGTGTTCGTCGTTAGTTGGCACCATTGCTAAGACTCGTCGTTTCGAAGCATCTCGTGATGATCGGGTGTGATAGATTCTACGTGTGCATAAGACGGGTGCAAGCCAGATTTGCACATGCGGAAACTAAGGTTAATCTTGACGAGCCTAGCATGTACAGACATGGTCTCGGAACACGGAATACCGAAAGTTAGAGCATGAGTCATATAAATGATATGATGAACATGAAGATTGTTCGCCGATGAAACTACATCTTGTCTCGTGAAGATCGGACTTGGTGTAGTGGACTTGGAGCTGCGGAATTAAAATTGAACTCAATTTATCATAAACTTAGACTAAACTACTTGCAAATTTGTTGTAGATTATGGCGAACCTCTCCATCAATTTCAATGCGTTCCTAGAGAAAGAAAAGCTTAAGAACAATGGAAGCAACTTCACGGACTGGCTCCGTGGACTGAAGATTGTCCTCAAGGCTGGTCAGATGACCTATGTGCTCGAAGCACCGCTAGGTGACCCACCTGCAGAAGATGCCACCGATGACGTAAAGAATGTTTACGCCACTCGGAAAAATCACTACTCCACAGTTCAGTGTGCCATCCTGTACGGTTTAAAAACGGAGCTTCAGAAGCGCTTTGAGCACCACGACCCGTTTGAGATCATTAAGGAGCTTAGGCTGATTTTTGAGACTCACGTGGCTGTGGAGAGCTATGAGGCCTCCGAAAAGTTCTTTAACTGTAAGATGGAAGAGGGTAGCTCCGTTAGCGAGCACGTGCTCACCATGTCTGGGCACGTGAACAAGCTCCAAGAGTTGGGGATAACGATTCCTAATGAGTTAGGGATTCACCGTGTCCTCCAATCACTTCCACCGAGTTATAAGAACTTTGTGATGAACTACAATATGCACTGCATGAATAAGACGTTGCCTGAACTATCGTCCATGCTGAAAACTGCTGAAGTGGAGATCAAGAAGGAGCACCAAGTGTTGATGGTCAATAAGACCACCAATTTCAAGAAACAGGGCAAGCTTAAGAACAAGGGCAACTTCAAGAAGGACGGCAAGAAAGCTTCCGCACCTGCTAAGAAGCCCAAGGCTGGTCCTAAGCCTGAAACTGAATGCTTCTACTGCAAGGGTGCTAGTCACTGGAAGCGTAACTGCCCCAAGTACCTAGCGGATCTGAAGAACGGCAACATCAAGAAGAAAGGTATATTCGATATACATGTTATTGATGTGTATCTTACTAGTAATCAGAGTAGTGCCTGGGTATTTGATACTAGTTCGGTTTCTCATATTTGTAACTCGAAACAGGAACTGCGGAATAAGCGAAGACTAGCGAGAGACAAGGTGACGATGCGCGTTGGAAATGGCTCCAAGGTTGATGTGATCGCCGTCGGCACACTCCCTCTACATCTACCTTCGGGATTAGTTTTAAATTTGAATAATTGGTATTTGGTGCCTGCGTTAAGCATGAACATTATATCTGGATCTTGTTTATTGCGAGACGGTTACTCTTTTAAGTCCGAGAATAAAGGTTGTTCGATTTATATGAGTAATATCTTTTATGGTAATGCACCTGAGATGAATGGTTTATTCTTACTAAATCTCGATAGTAGTGATACACATGTTCACAACACAGATGATAAACGAACAAAATTGAATGATAATTCTACATACATGTGGCACTGTCGTCTTGGTCACATTGGAGTGAAGCGTATGAAGAAACTCCATTCTGGTGGACTTCTTGAATCACTTTATTTTGAATCACTTGAAAGATGCGAAGCATGTCTAATGGGAAAAATGACTAAGACTCCATTCTCTGGAATAATGGATCGAGCTACAGACTTATTGGAAATAATACATACCGATGTGTGCGGTCCAATGAGTGTAGCATCGCGTGGTGGATATCGTTATGTTCTCACTTTCACGGATGACTTAAGTAGATATGGGTATGTCTACTTTATGAAACATAAGTCCAAAACGTTCGAGAAGTTTAAGGAATTTCAAAGTGAAGTGGAAAATCATAGTAACAAGAAGATTAAGTTTCTGCATTTCGACCACGGAGGTGAATATCTAAGTTATGAGTTTGGCATGAATTTAAAGAAATGTGGAATACTTTCGTAGTTGACACCGCCGGGAACACCACAGTGTAATGGTGTGTCCGAATGTCGTAATCGAACTCTCTTAGATATGGTTCGGTCTATGATGTCTCTTACAGATTTACCGCTATCATTTTGGGGCTATGCATTAGAGACAGCTGCATTCACTTTAAATAGGTCACCATCTAAATCCGTTGAAACGACACCGTACGAATTGTGGTTTGGAAAGAAACCTAAGTTGTCGTTCCTTAAAGTTTGGGGTTGCGAAGCATATGTAAAGAAGTTACAACCTGATAAGCTTGAACCCAAAGCGGAGAAATGCGTCTTCATAGGATACCCTAAAGAAACAATTGGGTATACCTTCTATCATAGATTCGAAGGCAAAATTTTTGTTGCCAAGAATGGATCCTTTCTTGAGAAGGAGTTTCGCTCGAAGGAAGTGACTGGAAGGAAAGTAGAACTCGACGAGGTTATTGAACCTTCTCTCGGAGTTGAGAGTAGCGCAGCACCGGAAGATGTTTTTGTGCTGCCTGCACCAATTGGAGAGGAAGCTAATGATGGTGATCATGAAACTTCGAACGAAGTTGCTGCTGAACCTCGCAGGTGAACGAGGGTTCGTACCACTCCTGATTGGTATGACCCTGCCTTGAATGTCATGTTGGTGGACAACACTGATGACCCTGCGACGTGTGAAGAAGCTATGGTGAGCCCAGATTCTGACAAATGGCTAGAAGCCATGAAATCCGAAATGGGATCCATGTACGAAAACCAAGTATGGACTTTGGTGGACTTACCGGATGGCCGTAAGGCTGTCGAGAACAAATGGATTTTCAAAAGAAAAACAGACGTTGTTGGTAATGTTACCGTCTATAAAGCTCGACTTGTCGCGAAAGGGTTCCGACAAATTCAAGGAGTTGACTACGATGAGACATTCTCACCAGTAGCGAAGCTAAAGTCTGTGAGGATTTTGTTAGCAATGGCTCCATATTTCGATTATGAGATTTGGCAGATGGATGTCAAAACAGCGTTCCTTATTGGATACATTGAGGAAGAGTTGTATATGGTACAACCCAAGGGTTTTGTCGATCCTAAATATGCTAACAAGGTATGCAAACTTCAGCGCTCCATTTATGGATTGAAACAAGCATCCCGGAGTTGGAATCAACGTTTTGATAAAGTAATCAAAAACTTTGGATTTATACAAACTTATGGAGAAGCTTGTATTTACAAGAAAGTGAATGGGAGCTCTATAGCATTCCTAGTACTATATGTAGATGACATATTGTTGATTGGGAATGATATAGAACTTCTTAATAGCGTCAAAGCCTATTTGAATAATAGTTTTTCAATGAAGGATCTTGGTGAAGCGGCATATATTCTAGGCATCAAGATTTATAGAGATAGATCAAGACGCTTAATAGCGCTTTCACAAAGTACATACTTGGACAAAGTTCTAAAGAAGTTTAGAATGGAAGAGAGCAAGAAAGGGTCCGTGCCCATGTTGTCAGGTAAGACCTTGAGTATGAATAATATTCCCTATGCCTCGGCCATAGGTTCTATCATGTATGCCATGCTGTGTACAAGACCGGATATAGCACATGCTGTTAGTTTGACCAACAGATATCAAAGTGACCCTGGAATGGAGCACTGGACAGCGGTCAAAAATAACCTAAAGTACCTAAATAGGACTAAGGATATGGTTCTTTCTTATGGAGGTGATGAACAGCTTATTGTAAACAGTTACACTGATGCTATTTCGAACACCGATCCAGATGACTCGAAGTCACAGTTTGGATATGTATTTATTTTGAATGGTGCTGCAGTGAGCTGGAGGAGTGCCAAGCAAAGCATTGTGGCGAAATCTTCAACTGAATCGGAATACATAGCTGCTTCGGAGGCTGCGCAAGAAGCCATATGGATGAAGGAGTTCATTACTAAACTTGGCGTGGTTCCTAGTGCGTTGGACCCGACGGCCATCTACTGTGACAACATAGGTGCCATAGCTAATGCACAGGAGCCAAGGTCACATAGCAAGCTGAAGCACATGAAGCTACGTTTCCATGCTATTCGCGAGTATGTCCAAGATGGTGACATAAAGATTTGCAAAGTACACACTGATCTAAATGTGGCAGATCCGTTGACTAAACCTCTCCCTAGCCTAAAGCATGACCAACACCAGAACGCCATGGGTGTTAGGTATATTACCATGTAATCTAGATTATTGACTCTAGTGCAAGTGGGAGACTGTTGGATATATGCCCAAGAGGCAATAATAAAAGTGGTTATTATTATATCTTTGTGTTTATGATGAATGTTTACATCCCATGCTATAATTTTATTATAAGGAAACACTAATACATGTGTGTTTTGTAAACGTAAAAGAGTCCCTAGTAAGCCTCTTGTTGAACTAGCTTGTTGATCAATAGATGATCATGGTTTCCTGATCATGGACATTGGATGTCATTGATAACAAGGTTATATCATTAGGAGAATGATGTGATGGACACACACCCATAGTAAGTGTAGCATAAGATCAAGTTATTAAGTTCGTATTGCTACAAGCTTTCAAATGCATAGTAACCTAATCCTTCGACCATGAGGTTATGTTAATCACCATCATCGGATGGGTGCTTTGATGACATCAAACACCGCTTCATAACTGGGTGGTTATAAAGGTGTCATTGGGTATTCTGAAAGTATGTGTTGAAGCGCATGGACCAATATTGGTATTTATCCATCCATATGACGGATAGATATGCTCTGGGCCCTCTCGGTGGAATTTCATCTAGTTAGCTTGCAAGCATGTGACTAGTTCACAAGGGATGACATATCATGGAACGAGTAAAGTGTAATTATCAGTAACGAGGTAGAACTAGGTATGGAGATACCAATGATCAAACCTCGGATAAGTAGAGTATCGCGTGACAAAGGGAATTGGTTTTCGTATGTTAATGGTTCTATCGATCACGAAGTCATCGTTGAGTATGTGGGAGCCGTTATGGATCTCCAGGTCCTGCTGATGGTTATTGATCGGAGAGGTGTCTCCATCATGTATGCATATTCATGAACCGTAGGGTGACACACTTAAGGTTCGATGTTGTTTAGGTAGATATGGAATGTGCGTTGGAGACCGAATGTTGTTCGGAGTCTCGGATTGGATCTGGGACATCACGAGGAGATCCGGAATTGTTCGGAGAATGAGATTCATATAATGGAGATCATTTTATAGGTTCGGAAATGTTCCGGAGTGTTTATATGTGGGTTCTAGAAGTTTTCGGAATGTTCTGGAAAGTTCCAGAAGGTTCCGTGGACTTTACTCAAAAACCAAGAAAGGAAAAGGGGAGACTTGGGGGAAAGGAAACTCCCTCCCCCCTCTCTCTTGTGCACCATCCCTAGGAGGTGGGCCGAGGGGTGGGAACCCTAGGCCGCACCCCTCCCTCTATATATAGAGGGGTGTAGGCGCCACCGCCCTTGCCCCTCCACTCTTGCCCTAGCCGCCTCTCTCCTCCTCCTTCGCTCTGCTCAGGCTTAGGCGAAGCCCTGCATAATTCTCTACTCCACCACCACCACGCCGTCGTGCTGCTGGGATTCCGTGGAGAGATCTACTACCTCCGCTGCTCGCTGGAACGGGGAGAGGAAGGTCTGCATCGACTCCGCACGTGTGACCGACTGCGGAAGCGCTGCCGGAACGCGGCGCCGGAAGGATCATCTACTCGATCTTGAGATCGGCAAGTGATCGTCTACATCAACCACGAGATCCGATCTCGCACAAGGCTTTCGGATCTACAAGGGTTAGTACAGATCTATCTCGTTGCACATGTCTAATAGATTAGATCTTGGCTTTTATCTAGATTAGATCTGGGTTTTGTTCATTCTTGCGGTAGATTTTTTTTGTTTTCCATGCTACGAACCCATCAGTTATGTATAGGTGACAAAGAGTTCATTGTAAATAGTTACAAATAGTTCACTATAAAGAGTTAGTATATCTCAATTTAAACTATGGGTAGCAAAATGTAATGGAAAGGAGGTTCCATGATGGTTTTGGATGAGTTCCAAAGTTAAGACATTGTGACAGATACTATAACAAAAGGGCTAAGTATATGATTTCTATAGTACCAGGAAAGGAGGGCATTTGTGTTAAGTAGTTTATTATCAAACTAGGTGTGGTTCACAGTGGGCTAGTACTATGAAGATATATTGTATGACAATAATATCAATGTATTTTAACCCAAAGGAACTAAAGGTCTCACCAAAGGACTAAATTTATATAATGCCATCTTATTTGAGAATGAGTGATGCGTAGAGACGCAAAGACATGCAAGTACACACGGACCTGAAAGTGTCTGATCCAGAGATTATGTTTACCACTAGCAAACGCGTATATACAACACTAGAAAGCCCTAGGTGTCGAATGCGCAAGTTTTTCCACACTAGATTATTGACTCTAGTGCAAGTGGTAGACTGAAGGGAATATGCCCGAGAGGCAACAATAAAGTGGTTATTATCTTATTCCATGTTTGTGATAAATGTTTATTTTGCATGCTATAATTGTGTTAATTGGAAACATTAATACATGTGTGTTTAATAAACAAATAAAGAGTTCCTAGTTATGCCTCTCATATAAACTAGCTCGCTGATTAACAAGATGATAAAGGTTTCCTGATCATGGACATTGGATGTTGTTAATAACAAGGTCACATCATTGGTGGAATGTTGTGATGAACATTCATTCTAAGTATAGAAATACGATCAAAGTCATTGTCTTTACATTGCTATAGCATCATATGAAGTAACTTTAATCCTTAGACCGTGATATCATGTTAATTGCTAACACCGGAAGAGTACTTTCACAGCATCAAACGTCACACCATAATATGTTGAGGCTCATGGATCAAGAGTGGAATTTGTCCATCCCGATGACGGAGAGATATACTCTAGTATCTCTCGGTGAAATCACATTGATGTAGCTTGCAAGCAAGTGATAAGATCACTAGAATATTATATCACGGGAATGAGAAAAGAGTACTTGTCGGTAACGAGATCAAACTAGGTATGGGGATACTGATGATCAAATCTCGGACATGTAGTATATCGCGAGACAAAGGGATTTAGTTACAAGCATTAAAGGTTCACACGATCACTAGAGTCATCGTTGAATGTGTGGGAGTCAGTACGGATCTCCAGGTCCCGTTGCTAATTATTGATCGGAGAGAGGTCTCAATCATGTCTTCATTATTCGTGAACCATATGGTGACACACTTAAGGGATAACGACAACATTTGGAGCAAATATGTTTCAGATAAAGATTATAAAGCGCTAGAATCATTTCGATGGACATCGCAATTGTTTTGGGTGAAATTGCTAAAACTGGTTCTGCATGTGATATCAAACTGTTGCAGGGGTTTTAGGTGAATGTTTGTTAATTAAAGTAATTAACAAAATTCTGAATAAAATAAAGAAAAGAGTTTTATTAAATGAGAGTTGCATTAATTTTGGTGGAAAAATAATGCATGTGAGTGGAAGTGTGGAGGCATGTTTATGTGAGTGGAGTATCCACCCACAAAAATGATGGAAGAGGTGGGGGAACCTCCATGGCCGCCAGATATGGGAGGGGGGCTTCCCCCTCTTCCTATAAAAGGCCCCCTCCTCCTCCTCCTCTCACTTCACACCTCCTCGTGAAGGATCTCTCTTCCCCTCTAGTTTATTCCCCTTGGTCTCAAATTAGTGAGATATATGTTGTCGGTGTACCGGACGTGTGTGCGATCACGGATGCACCGCTACTTTGCGGTGCTGGACTTGCTGGTGCTGGACCTGCTGGACTTCATCACGATCTTGAGATCGGCAAGTGAATGACTACGTCATCCACGAGTCCAACCTTGTTACACTTTGTCCCTCTTCAAGGGTATGTTCTCTATGGATGTATATCCACTCGTTGATTGTATCTAGATAGATAGATCTTGGTGCTTAGTTGTTCACTTCGTAGGAATTTTTTTGTTTTCTATGTCACGAACCCAACAGATGCAGGCCTGAGCAGCCTACGAGGAGTGGGCAGATTGTCGCGATGTTATAAGTTTCAACTTTTAGTTTTGCAAAAGATAACAAGTTCCGATTTCCCTAGTTTGAACCTTTATTCTGCAATGCCTCACATCTAAACTATCTTGTAGGATGACGAGAAGTTTTATGCCACTAGAGAGTGGGATATGCTACCACCATGGCCAGCTAGGCCAGGGTTGTAGCCAATATTCCCATCGAAGGACGAATTCGCTTTGACCTTCTACTCAAGGACCCCGGTAGTTATTTGCCAAACTAGTTGTTACCGCACAACTATTCCTTGGTGGTTGCTAACTGTGGATCAAATATATAGGGAATAGGATGCTACACCACTAGACCCGTTGGTCGTTATTCTACGTACCTCGCCGACTTTGTCGCGCGTGATGACACTGGTTCATACCGGATGTGGTTCTCTTGGTGCTTCCGGTGGTGGTGGTGCTTCTCCTTCTTCCGGTGGTGGTTCAACGGTGACTGCTTGATGACTCCAAGTGCACAGATCGTTTGTAGCTAGTTTCAAAATAAAGATAACGATCCCACAGGGAGCAGGAGTCTGAAGTCTAATAACTCTTGAAATAAGTATTACAATAGAAATGCTAGATAAAGTTCTAAGTGACAAGATAAAATGCGAGTATTGTGTAAAAATGTGTTTTCAGGTTTTGGGTATAAGAGCAATAATAAAGTAAAGTAAAACAACTAAGTACAGAAAGTAAGTATCGCGTATGTAAGAGATATTGGAACTGCAGTAGGGAAAAAGCATTCTCAGGGACTAGTGGATGCACCACTAGTATATAAGGGTCTAAGATAAAGATTATCATCATGAAAATTCTCAACTATGTATGTGAGTGAGGAACTCCGTAATTGGACAAATAGGCGGGAACCACTACTCACATCATCCTCATAACCACAACAGTCAGCAATTGACATCAATTGAATTACTACGCTATTAAGGAACGTAATCCCGTAGGATGTATCCCATGGCATGGATAGTGTTCCGTGAGTTTCCTCGGTTCCCAAGTTGATACGTAAGGGGTGCCAACAACTTTATAGTCACTGTAAGTGCTAGCACACCTCTGTCTACCAACTAGTAGTTTCCTCCATCGAGTCCCCACGAGAGGTAAATATTGAGAGGTCGACTTATCTCAACATCAAGATGTAGAAAATTTAACACATGGTCACAGAGATGAATATCATAATAGAGTTTATCTTATTTAAATCTCATACTAGGGTTTCTCCATCTCCCCAAGAACTAATGATCTACTCAGACATGGAGGCAATCAACATCATAGGAATGTAATGGAAACAATCATAGATGAATAGTACTTGTATAAATCCATAATGAGTATGGGAATTACAACAAGATCTAGACAAGATGTAGATGGGATGGATGGAGATGGTGGTGATGCAGATCGATGCCTTAGCCTTCCGGATCTGCGCAGGGTGAAGATGGATCCCTTGTGGAGGAGTTCCCCCTCCAGATGCTTTCTGGAGGTGAGGTTTCTGCGATTTCTGGGTGTTCTATATGTCGTCTCCTCGAACCAATTACACAGGGTGCAACTATTTGACGAGGCGGAGGCGGCGCCAACTATACGGTCGGAGCTATACGACCGGAAAAATTGCTCCGGTCGTATAGTTGGTCGTTGGACTCTCTGTCTCCCTTGTTCGCTTCTTGTTTTCTTCTAGTATTATTAATATTTCCCAAATAAGGGATTTACGTTGTTTTTGACTCCTTTCCTCCATAGTACAACTGCTCCAAGAATTGTATCCATTGGATCCATCATCTGTCCTGATCCTGGTGAAAACAAACATAAAATGTACGCGCGAGCGCCGTAAAATACCAAGATCCTACATCTACAATGCAAAATAATAATGTAAAACATGATGCAAATATGCACTCATCAACTTCCCCAAGCTTAGACTCTTGCTCGTCCCGAGCAAGTTTTAGCTGAATGGATGTGATCCTCATATTCATGAAGCTGAGTCAATAAAATAAATGAGGCAATTGCAACATGTGTTTATCATGTACGATACATAGGAATAAGTTCATTGAATAGTACCTTACTCGAACCATTTGAATAGTATTAGCAGTCTTCCACACCTTAGTGATCAACAGTTCATAAAAGATGAATTTTAACATAATGTAAAAGTATCCGGTTCAACCGAATGAGTTAGCGAGGTAGTCCCAAGTGTTTTTGGATTCACGTATTCACTTGGGATTCAAAATCTCAAAAGTGTATCTTTGTCATACTACAATACAGTGGTATATGCCTACTTGCTCTTTGCACACTCGCTCCTTTTCTTCTTCCTTTTGTTTTCTTTTATATAAATGCTCACACTTTTGTTTAAGTGTCGTGCAAGGGAGCTAGCCATACATTCCACTTCATGTAGGAATTCAAATTTTAACAATCTCAATTTCCAAATTCCAATTGTATATGAAGCATTCTTATGACTTGAAGATTCTACCTTGACTTGTTCTCACTCTATTTTGATAGCACTTTTATTCTCCTTTGTTCAAGGTTTCTTTCTCAACTTAGATAATTTTTCTTTGTAAATCAAACTATAGACTTATAGCATATTGACCAAATTATCTTTAAGTGTTTGATACGTTACAAACGTATCTATAATTTTTGGTGTTCCATGCTTGGTTTTATCTACTTTCTTGTGTTTTGTTCCAACTTTGGAGTACTTTCTATACACTTTCTTGGGCTAACCTACTAACAACTGCCACAATGCCAGTTGCCTATTTTCTGTTGTTTTTGGTTCCAGGAAAGTCACAAAATCAATATTCACGGAATTGGACCGGACAAAAGCCAAAATCGATATTTTACCGGAAAACTCACGGAGCAAGAAGACGAGACAGAGAGGGGCCACAGGGTAGCCACACCATGTGGTGGCGCATGCTAGCCCTGGTCACGCCACCAGGTGGTGTGGGCCCCCTGGCCGCCCACCGACCTTGCCTCTTCGCCTATAAGAAGCCTCCCGATGCATAAACCCTAAATCATCGAGCCTCAAGCCACGAAAAGTTCCACAGCGCCGCCGCCACTGAAGGGGAGATTCGGGCGACAAAAAGTGTCTGTTCTGCCACCCTGCCGGGACGGGGAAGTGCCCCCGGAGCTATCTCCATCGATCTCCACCACCATCTCTATCACCATTGCTGATTCCCATGATGAGGAAGGAGTAGCTCTCTCTCGAGGCTAAGGGTTCTACCGGTAGCTATGTATTCATCTCTCTCTCTCTATGCATGATCATATTGAGATCATGAGCTTTGTAATCAAGTAGATCTACCTTGCTACTCAAGTGCTTTAATAGATCTCTGCTCTCCCCATGTGTGTGAAGTTCACAGTGTGCACACCATGGTGGCACTTAGGCTAGAGGTTTCAAATACTAGTTATGAGTTATATTTGGAGTTGGGTGTCTCTATGAAATTGTGGTGTTTGTTGGAACCATCTAGAGCTCAAGGTGACAGTGTGGGGTTATCTAGATGGGAAAAGCGAACTTTGAGGTGTGCTGTTATAGCCATACCATCGATTAGAGTGTCCAACCAGAGAGTAGTTCAGCTTAGTATCATAAAGAAGAATATATTTATATGAGAGTGTTCACTAGTGAAAGTATGATCCCTAGGCCTTGTTTCTAAGCATTGATACACCATTTGCAATTAGATCTGTTACATGTTTGCTTGCTTCCTTCTTTATTTCAGTTTGCCTTTAGTCTTTTACCACATCAACCACATGCCAGCAAGCTATTTTCTATCACCATTACCACTTATAATTATCCATACCACTTGTATTTCACTATCTCTTCGCCGAACTAGTGCAGCTATACACCTGACAAGTGTATTGGGTGTGTTGGGGACACAAGAGACTTCTTATATCTTGATTGCAGGGTTGCTTGAGAGGGGATACCTTTGACCACTTCCTCCCTGAGTTCGATAAACCTTGGGTGATCCACTTAAGGGAAAACTTGCTATTGTTCTACAAACTTCTGCACTTGGAGGCCTAACAACTATCTACAAGAATAGAAGTGTGTAAACATCAAGCTATTTTCTAGCGTCGTTGCCGAGGAGGTAAGGTAAAAGGTACTCACATCCTCTGGTGTGAGTGCTCGAAGTTATTTCCTTTAGATTCTGCAATTTTGTATTTTTGATTCTTGTTTTCACTAGTTAGGCTTATTGGAAAACAACAACAAAATTAGAGAGCTTTATAGTATTTATCTTGAGTTAGGACATGAAGTGTTTGGAGAGAAAATTAAAAAACCTATGGAACTTTATTTGCATACTAATAGCAATGTTGTTAGTATGAATTCTTTGGACACCATTATTGCTAATGCTATGGAAAAGTCTAAGCTTGGGGGAGCTAGTTTTTATGAAAATGATCTTTTTAGTTCCCCAACTTTGGAAGATAGCTATTCTATCGCTTATGATGATACCAAACCTCCAATATATGATGATTACAATGATGAGTATGATATTTTTAGTCCACCTACTATCAAGGAGAAAATTAATCATAATTACAATATGCCTCCTATATTTGATGATTATGGTGATGGGAATAATAATGATACCTATTTTGTTGAATTTTCTCCCACTATGATTAATAAGAATGACTATGTTTATGTGGGGAGTATTAATTCTTTTATGCATGTGGCTCATGATAAGAATGTTTCTTGTGATAGTTATATTGTTAATTTTATTCATGTTGCTACTGAAAGTTATTATGAGAGAGGGAAACATGGTTTTATGTATCTCAACAATATTAAGTTTCCCCTCTTTATGTTGAAAATTTTGAAGTTGCACTTGTTTTGTTTTCCTATGCTTGTTGCTTTGTGCTTTCATGACTTGTTTCTTTACAAGATTCCTATGCATAGGAAGTGGGTTAGACTTAAATGTTCTTTGAATTTTCTTCTTTATGCTCTCTTTTACTTCAATTCATATTTCTTATGTGGGCATCTTTTCAAACTATCATGCCTAACTTAAAGGCGTTAAAGAAAAGTACTTATTAGGAGATAACCCAAAAGTTTTAGATGAGCCTTGGAAGTTATTACTTCTGTAATAACCGATCCTTATACTTTTTATTTATTTTTGTGCCAAGAGTAACCTCTAATGAGAGAGAAGTAATGATTGGGAAAGTTGTTGTCCCGAAGCAGATTTCTGTGCTTCACCGTAAAAATTCGTGTAAAATCTATGTTCGTCCTTTTGAGGCGTGAATTTTTGTGCTTGTGCCCCAGGTTGTTATCTAACTTTAATTAGTTCAACACTTTTTGATTTCAGCAACAGAAGGTCTTCTAAAAAATTGGTTTTTACCTGCTGGTCTGTTTTGACAGATTTCTGCCATTATTTGCATTTGCCTCTTAATCTCTTTCGCTTTGAGTTCTCTTTGATCATTTGAACTTTTTAAAGGAAAGGTGCTACAGTATCTTTTGTTTTAATGGAAGTTTTATTGGTGTTGAAACTGAACCTAAAGACTTATTATCTTGAGTGCACTAATGTTTCTAATAGAGATTGTGTGAAGTTTTGTATGAAGGAAAAATTTCGGGTGTATGGAAGGAATGAGTAATGAGATGAAGGATGGACTAAAGCTCAAGCTTGGGGATGCCACGCGTGTCACCCCAAGAAATATCCAAGAAGTACAAGCGTCAAAGCTTGGGGATGCCCAAGGCATCCCCTTCTTCATCAATAAAAATTACACGTTCCTTCCAAACACTTCATTTTTATTGTTTCTTGCACAGTTGTGTTGTTCTTGGAGCGTCTTTTTATTTTTCGTTTTGGTTTTTTGTTTGCTTGGTTTTCTTAGTTTGCTTGAATAAATTGGTTGGACCCCTCTTTCATACATTGGTTTTCAAATAGTTTTGTTTGGGTTGGAAAAGAGTAGGAAAGTTCATGCTTAAGTGGTAAAGAGAGCTTTTTTTTTACTTTGGCCTATGCTTTGTCATGCCATGCTTGATATTGTTTTGGCTTTATGCTTAGTATTCTTTATTGTAGCATGACTTGTTATAAACAATTGAGATTGCTTAATGTGCCTTGGATGAATCATGCGTTGTTTTAGCATATTAAAGCATAGTATTGTGGTATTCTCCTTTGATGCTTTATTTGGGTTGACTTGGCGCATGCTGACACCATGTTATGACTATCCCAAGTCACCATAACCATTTATGATCCTTTAGTTTTCAACTTGTAGTATCACTATATGCTTTGATCAATGATGTTTTGTCGCTCTGCATGATTATGGCCATTATTGCTCTCCTAGTTTGTCGCTCCCAGTCTTTTGCTAGCCTCTTATACCAAGTATGAGTTCCACTCATGCATCCAACTCCCTAAACCAAGTTATTCCAAAGAGTCCACCATACCTACCTATTAGCATTTTCTATTCCAAGTATATTCATGTTTTTGTTTACCTTCTGAATTAAACTTGTTATGAGAAAACTAGTGATTAAAGCTCTCACGAACTTGATGGCACACTTTACTTTTCTTGCCCTTAATAAACTTGAACCATTGTGTCGTCTATGTTGTATATGCCTGCACTTATTTGTTGGGGATTAGCAGAACCATGCTGTCATGGGGAACGCTTTCAACATTGCACTTGTACTTTGTACCTAGTTAATACCATGCTCTTTTGTCTATGGATGTCGTCGGTGTGAAATGAAAGGGGAGCTTGTAAGTCCATGGAGTTATGTATATGTGTTAGAGAAATGCCTGGGCCGCTGGTCTAATCCATGCTGACATGGTGGAAACATGCAGCGTAACCATAATGAGCTGTCTATGAAGCATTCTTCTGATAAAAAAAGAGTCAGATATTGAGAAAAAAGAGAAAAAAGAAAAAAGAGATATGAGAAAAGAGGAAAGAGATAAAAAAGCACCATATTCCCATGGTAAATAAGAAGATTGCTGAGATGCTCGTTGTCTGCTTGCCTTATCATTTTTATATGGGGATTCTTCCGTATCATCGGGAAAGGGGTACCCCGTTGGCGGTTCTCTATGATACTCATGTACTTACTATGACAAGAACTTACCGGTAACTAAACTTGAGTAGCATGAGGAGCGGCCCACGTATTCAAGGGACATGAGATTTCCAACTTATACTTTGTCAAGCATATACTCCATAGTTTATTCATGTTAACCTTAATCACCTCAAGATGCTTATGATAGGGGCAATGAGAGCTGAAAGCTAATAAGTACCATAATTTTTGGAAGCTCTTTATGAAACTTGAATCCCTTCTTCCTTCTATGAAGGCCTTTCTTTTACTTTTATGTTGAGTCTCCACCTTCTATCTTTATGCACCTACTTTGAGAGCATAGTGGCCATTCTTAGTTCTATGTGCATTGTCCCAAGACTTGTTGATTGATGCATAGCTTTGATATTGCTTGTTTTAAACTATTTGTATATAGTCACTCTTATGAACTTTGAAGGTGTCCTATGCATTTACGTTTGCTACTCTATGAGGGACAAGTTGAATGCCACTATGCTATGTTTTATTTATGTGAAACAAACAAACGTCTTGCAAAGCATTGTTATTCATTCATCTTTTGTTTGTGCCTTTTCATGTTGCAACATAGTTTCTTTGTCTTATTGCTAGAACTTTGTCTTTCATGTTATGATTGAAGTACTATGATCCCAGCTATCATTGTTTTACAAATACTTTGATCAAGTTTATGATGGTGCATGTCACCTCAAAAATTATTCTTTCTTTTTATCACTTACCTACTCGAGGACGAGTAGGAGTTAAGATTGGGGATGTTGATACGTTGCAAACGTATCTATAATTTTTGATGTTCCATGCTTGGTTTTATCTACTTTCTTGTGTTTTGTTCCAACTTTCGAGTACTTTCTATACACTTTCTTGGACTAACCTATTAACAAGTGTCAGTTGCCTGTTTTCTGCTGTTTTTGGTTCCAAGAAAGTTAGGAAATCAAATTCACGGAATTGGACCGGACAAACGCCAAAGTCGATATTTTACCGGAAGACTCACGGAGCCAGAAGACAAGACGGAGAGGGGCCATAGGGTGGCCACACCATGTGGTGGTGCGGTCTAGCCCTGGCCGCGCCACCAGGTGGTGTGGACCCCCTGGCCGCCCACCAACCTTGACTCTTCGCCTATAAGAAGGCTCCCGATGCATAAACCCTAAATCATCAAGCCTCCAGCCATGAAAAGTTCCGCAGCGCCGCCGCCACCGAAGGGGAGATTCAGGGGACAGAAAGTCTATGTTCCGGCACCCTGCCGGGACGGGGAAGTGCCCCCGGAGCCATCTCCATCGATCTCCACCGCCATCTCTATCACCATTGCTGATTCCCATGATGAGGAGGGACTAGTTCTCTCTCGAGTCTAAGGGTTCTACCGGTACCTATGTGTTCATCTCTCTCTCTCTATGCGTGATCATATTGTGATCATGAGCTTTGTAATCAAGTAGATCTACCTTGCTACTCAAGTGCTTTAATAGATCTCTGCTCTCCCCATGTGTGTGAAGTTGACAGTGTGCACACCACGGTGGCACTTAGGCTAGAGATTTCAAATACTTGTTATGAGTTATATTTGGAGTTGGATGTCTCTATGAAATTGTGGTGTTTGTTGGAACCATCTAGAGCTTAAGGTGACAGTGTGGGGTTATCTAGATGGGAAAAGCGAACTTTGAGGTGTGCTGTTATAGCCCTACCATCGATTAGAGTGTCTAACCGGAGAGTAGTTCAGCGTAGTATCATAAAGAAGAATATATTTATATGAGAGTGTTCACTAGTGAAAGTATGATCCCTAGGCCTTGTTTCTAAGCATTGATACACCGTTTGCAATTACATTTGTTACATGTTTGCTTGCTTCCTTCTTTATTTCAGTCTGCATTTAGTCTTTTCCCACGTCAACCACACGCCAGCAAGCTATTTTCTATCACCATTACCACTTATAATTATCCATACCACTTGTATTTCACTATCTCTTTGCTGAACTAGTGCACCTATACACCTGACAAGTGTATTGGGTGTGTTGGGGACACAAGAGACTTCTTGTATCTTTATTGCAAGGTTGCTTGAGAGGGGATACCTTTGACCACTTCCTCCCTGAGTTCGATAAACCTTGGGTGATCCACTTAAGGGAAAACTTGCTGCTGTTCTACAAACCTCTGCACTTAGAGGCCCAACAACTGTCTACAAGAATAGAAGTGCGTAGACATCAGTGTTCCATTAATACCAATACTGTGGAAGACTTCTATTGCTATCATCAAGTGCAAGTAAAATTATACTCAAGCCATTCATATATCAATAAAGTAAACACAAACTCAATATTTCTCCATATATAATAATAAACTCGGAATTTCATAAAAGGGATCGACTATTCCAGAAGGGAATTGTAATGATGCAAACTTTATTGCTAGTTTGAACTAATACGAAAATAGTAATAAAAACTTATAGGATAGATTACAAGGTCTTAAAGATCTCCCCATGCTTGGAATCAAGCCAAGCGGGATCAAATAATCCTGTGCGATTATTTGATACCATGATTGTTGTAGATCACTATGGCGCCATGGCATGTAACACCATGGTGCGTTGCTTCTTGTTGGTCTCCTCCAAGGCAATTATGCGGCTGTAGCACCTCCGCAAATCCTACTGCAGGGTGTCCACTCTATCAGTGAGCTTAGTCACCAATGGAAGGAGGTCTTCCTTCTTCTCCATCTCATTGAGACAGTGACAGACTTCAACACGGTGGAGTAGCTCCTGCTTCTGATATATCTCCAATGCCCGCACGTGATCATTGGTCTTGGGGACAGCTTCTTCTTCCTCATCCATAATTGATGGAATTGGGGAAGTGGAAACCGTACATCCACTCTTCTTGAGGCTTAACCTTCATACAAGCACCAATGGTTAGCCTCGAAAGTGGTTCCTCCGATCTCTTGCTAGCACCTGCACCAATATTAGATAATTCCTTATGCTTGTGCACCCTTTGATCTATAGTGATGAACTTGACCGTCTCCACACACACCCTTTTCCGTGTGGTTTGTGATCTTCTCTCTCTTGTTGAGATTTCTTCATCGCCGCCCAATTGATCTCTGGTGGATCATAGACATCACGACGGATGTAGACGTCAACCAAATCATCGTCAGAATCGTTGTTGAAGTAGCTTGGCTCGACGTACTCCTTGTACCTCGGGCTAAACCTCTCCACCTCCTCGTCATTATCCTGCTTTTGTTCCTTCGCTTCTTAATTCTGTATCCAATGTTTTCATGTTTCTTAATGTCGTCACTAAAATGACACTCTTGGTTTGTATGCAAAGAGCCCCCAAATCCATATGAGTGATGAATGCATGGCTGGTTGGCAATATTATCATAGTTGAGAACCTTTTCGGCATGTTGTTAACCTCTCCCTTGAATTTGGGAACCACCGCGGACTCATCTGCGGCCGCCTCCGCCTCATCCACCATGTCCTCCAGACCCAAAAGTGGAAGCTACTGCTACCATATTCAGGTTGGGTTTATTTTCAGTGGTGTTCTTGTGTTTTTTATTCTACTATTAATTAGTCGATTTTGAATTCAGGTTAGCCAGATTGTTCAACAGTCCTTGTGAGTCGTCATCAGCATCGACATACTAGCTAGCCAACTATATGATTAATCCCAAATCGGTGATTTTGTCTCTCTTTAGGCGGTGACAGAGTAATCCGACTTGGAGCCTTATGATGAAATCTTAAATCACCATTGGTCATTTACTCCCTCATAGGAGTTCTTCATGTCGATCCATCATCCGAGATAATCCCTACAAGTTTCTCTTGAATTCTGGGTGCAACACTGCATATCACCGACTATGCAGGGTCTTCTGTATATACCCTCAAAGTTTCTGAAGAACACAGTATGCATATCGTACCAATTTTTATGGTTTGTTTTGGCAGATCATTGAGCCATGAGTGAACCATTTTTATTAGCATCAACGGAAGGTATCAGATGGTGAAGAGGTTGTTGCCGCCTTTGGCGATGCAGACAACATTGTAGTAATCCTGAAGCCAGGTATCTGGTCGAGCGATCCCTTCATATGTAGGAATATGTTTTTCATTTAAAAAATATTCTAGGAACTTGGTCCTTTGGATTGTGGACTGATAGCTCCAAAATTCATCACTTTTAACTATTGTTTTTCCTTTTGCCTATTGCCAGATTTCATCCAAGATACCCCTTTTCTACTAATGTTAACATCGCAATTAGTGAATCCTTGGTTTCTTATGAGAGTTTTCAGGTAATGAACATTTATTGGAAATATAATAGCATTTATGGGCTAAATACACCAAAAGAAGTCAATCCCCAATTGGAGCAACTTTCATTGGAGGTGTCTTGTATGCATAACGACCACTGGTACGGTCGTGGCCCGCCCGTACTACACATCGATGCCTTCCTTATATCAATACAAGCAACTTTCATGAAGAGGAAGAGACGAGAAGAACCACATAACGGAAGATATAGTTGTCGCAAGCCATCTAGAGGGAAAGCTCAGATCTAGAAGAGGAGAAGAACTTTGCCTCATTGCTCGACGATCTCCAACCTCTAAACCACACACTCCACCAGCATTCCGTTGTTACTTAGAGAGAGAAATTGGGACTTGTAAGATTAGGGTTTGATACTTTGATCTACCTTTGGTTTGTATTTGATTTGATCTTTATTCGCTATTGTGGTTTGCTACAATAACTTTGTGATGATTTTTACTTGGAATACAATTATGCCTTTGATTTGCCTTCCTATCATGTCTGAGTAAATCCCCATAGGCGTGGGAGATGTAGGGGATCGGCGAGATGTGTTGTGCCTCCCTTAAATCCATCCATTTGTGATCGTTGTATTGTTTTATTTAAATAGTGAGAATGATTATCTATGTTTTCCTAAAGCTTGTTATCTAATTTAAGGGCCTAGGTAACATGATCCAAAGATCTCATAGGTATGAACTTGTATGCTAGTAATTCCGCGACCCCCGAGTGACACGACCGATATCAAAGAAGAGCTAGTACTACTCGAGGACAACAAGGCACCATCAAGATTAAAGCCTTGATCCAGTCGCAAGACCTTAATTAATGTGATGAGCATGGCCGTGGTAACAGGAAGATGGATCATTGAGACTGGGAGAAATTGGCCATGAGGACTCCTAGTCGGTATATGGGTTGCCTGCTTGCTCACTTATAAATAAGAAATATCACTATCACTTATTCCATTTGGCACTTTCACTATCACCATTAATTATTTCTCTTCGCGCCTAACTTCTCATCTGCAGGACCTTTTACACATCTTTCGCATCTTTTTCCCACCAGTTCCACCGTTAACTTTTGTAGTCAATTCACTCAAGACCTATGACACCTTCGGTGCGATAGAAACACCGCATAAAATCACTTTCCTAGGTCCTTATTGGGATCGATATAAAAACTGGAATTAATACTTCCGCAAAAACATTCTCTGACGAACCTGTGCACTTGTAGGCCATCAAGATATTTTCTGGCGTTGTTGCTGGGGAGCTAAGTGCTAAGTGTTGTTTCTTGACAACAACAACTGTTAACACCATTCATGATATCCGTTGAAGACAGAGGCCACTCGATCATGATAAACTTATTTACCTCCATATATTGATGGTGTTCCGATAGAGAGACGATTAGAATTTATTGAAGGATTTACTAATTTGTGTACTATAGACATGAACAGCTTGATTCCACGGATGGCAGATTTGACCATCACCCGAGGGGCCAAACCTGAGCTACCTTTGGGAGAATATGGGAATCCATCTAGGTACTTGAGGAAAATGCCTATTCTTTGTCCTGAATTTGAAGGCCGGGAATTTGAAATATATCCCAAGCTAATATATATGATGAAAGAAATTGCTTTCGCGGGAAAAGAAGAGGAAGACCCTAGTGACCACTTGACAAGGGTCTATGACCTTTACGCTACTCTTAAACTAGCAAGTTTACCAATAGAGTTTGTACTTCTAAAACTCTTTCCCTGGCCTTTGAAATGTAATGATCTGTAACATCGCAAAAAAATTATCTAAAAATCATCATCATAGCATTCATATCATCATAGCATTCACATCATCATGGCATGTACTACTTTGCATTTGGGTTGTCCTCCAAAATTTTGGTGAAATTTAGAGACTTTTTGGAGCCCTTTTGCTAAATTCAAAAACCTAGAAAAGAAATACTAAAGGAAAAAAGAAAAGGAGGGAAAAGAAGATTCAAAACAGCAGCAGTATTTTGGCCTTTCGGCCCAATCTGGCCCAACCAGCCCACCCGGGCCTCCCTCTCCCCCTCTCTGTCTTTTCCCACACCCCTCACTCACCCCCACCCACTTACCTCCTAGCCCCACGCCACGTCGATGCCACCTCAGCTTCTTCCACGCGAACGGCCGGCACCCCCTCTCCTCCTCTGTCATTACCAAGTCCGGCCAAATTCGAGCGTTACCGTGATTAAATCGCCACCACCATCGCCCCTTCTTAATCCCCTCCCCCTCCTTGTCAGATTCCCCCAGCCATAGCCCCTGGAGAGCCCCCAGGCTCCCCAATTACCAGCTCAAACCACCGCCGCCCGAAGCTACTCCGGTGACGATTCCGTTGAGCTCCGGTCATGCCGCGTCCTCCTCTATGCCCTGTCTTGTTTGCCGGGTCCTCGCGCGTGTTTTAACCCCGGCCGCGTGCCTTCCCTTGCCCTAGGTCGACAACGCGGTGAACTCCCTCTGCCGCCGCCGTCCATCTCATTTTCCAGTGAAGGTAGGGTTTCCGCCGCCCCTTTTTGGCCTCTGCTAGATCATGCTGATCCGGGCGCGTCTCACTGACCCCTTATCTTGCTTGTTCGAGCCCCAGGACGTCGTCTCCGACATAGAGCCGCGAGCTCCGCCGTCGACGCAACTCCGGCGAGGGATCGTGGCTGAGCCAGAGCACCCCCCACGCCACCGTGACCTCCATCGAGACCTCCACGACCTCCTCGACCTCTGGTACGTGTCCACGGACTCCCTGCCCCTGTAGAACCGCCGGAACACCGTCGGCCGACACTCCGCCGCCGTGCGCAGCTGGTCAGTGTTGCCCATCTCCGGCCAGGCCACTAGGGACTGTTAGATCTATCGTCTGCGGCTAGGATTAGATCGGCGACCGAAGTGGTACGGGCAAATCAGATCCGTCCGTTTGTCACTTAGGATCCAACGGTCCGCAGCAGTCGATCCGACCGAACCGGTACGGACCAATAAGGTTGCGCCACGTCGCCCAGGCTATTTGTTTAAATAGAAAAATAGACAGATTTTGTATTAAACTTAGAAAATCAATAACTTTTGATCCACAATTCAGAAAAATGCAAATTTGGTGTCTATGGATTCAGAAAAATAAGACCTTTATTATAGAGGCCTTGTTTCACACTTTTGCTTCTGAAAAATCGGAATTATAGGCAGAACCTTTTTAGGAGTATTTTGCTCATAAAAATTATTCCATAAATTTTTTTTGGGTATTTCTTATGCCTTTAGATGGGGTATTTTAACCTCTGTACTGAAGACTGTAAGTTTGAGAGTTGTGATCATATCATTGCATTTTGCATGCATTCATATTTTTGTAATGTTTTATTGATTGAATTATTGTTGTTGTATTGTTCTTTGTGTAGATTGTGTGGATTGTGAAGTTTGTTGCTGTGAGGATTGTACCTATTCCCCTAGCTACCAAGGCAAGTGATATTTCATCTCATGTCCTATTATTTTCACTATTGCACTAGTGTTATTTTGGTAGATCTTAGCATGATAGGATTATTTATATGTTACTATACTATGCTATGCTATCCTATAGATTATATCTTGGTAGTATTTCCCTTAGTTGAAAGACTTCGTATGCTAGAGTGCTTAGCCATGCTATTAGAATTCGTGGGTGGAAAATACATATCAAGATAGTATGGAAAGATATTATTTTGTTCGACTAAGAAAAACAACTAATGTTAATGAAACACTGGGGTGGAATGGGACTTGCTTGGATTATGTTGAGTGGTTACTCAGGGGCCATGTCTATGGTCAGCTGGTGTATCACACTTGTGGATGGCCACCCAGGAACAAAGAGATTGGAGACGTTCTTGTCACGAAGCTTCTAGTGCAGCCACATGGCATATGGGCTCTGCCTTGACCAACTAAGTTGCAAGAACTCAGCCAGACGGACAGAAGGTGGTAGTTATGATAGGATGGAACGCGTCTGTGGTGTTCTGAGGGATTGATTCTGAAAAGTCTCGTCTCGATGCATGTCGAGTCTTGTGGGGAAAGTGCACCACCTCTCGAGAGGGTAAAACTAAGTACTTAGTCGTGTCCCCGGTTTTGGACAATTTCTGAGCCTCTAGACAGTGAAGCAGTTCAATAATCTCCTCATCCAAATTTCTCTAAGTTAAAACTTGTGGGTAAACATGGGTAGAGGTTCAGTGATGTCTATCATTGGTACCTTAGTGTTTGAAAGAGAATACTTACTCTTCAAAAACTATTAAGTTAAAGCTTGCTTTTTGCAAAGTCAGCCAAAACCCCACTTAGCCATATATTCATGTAGTTATTGGATTATACTAAGTATCTATGGTATCACTTGCCAATACAATTCCAAATATATTGACCCTTGTGGCTGTAACTTATTATGTTGCAGGATACTCTGATGATGAGTAGGGTTGCGGGTCTACACTCGACATGTTTGCCTATGGCGCATGAAGACAAAAGATTCTATTATTATTATGCTATGTAATGTGAACCTTGAGTATCTTAGCCTTGGGATAAGTGAGTTGTAAGAACCATTATATTCCTGGATATGCGATGTAATAATGACCTTTGTTTCTGTGTACTTCATCTTAAACTGTGGGTGCTAGCATTTTGATCCAGGGACTAGCACTGCAATCACAGGGATCTTACCTTATTATGGTGAGATCTTACAGATGGTATCATAGCACTGTGTTGCCTGTAGGTTCGTGACCCTAGAATGGATTAGACTAAGGAAAACCCTTAGGAAAAGTAACTTTACATTCAAACTTTACACTTGTCTTTCATCTCGTAAAACTTTCCCTAATCATCCTTTCTCATCTATTTTTGTAGATGTCCACCATCAATGAATCTGTCAAGAAGGGACCACTGATGACTATGACCCTTGAGTGTGAGACAGAATTTCCCAAGGCACTGAAGAACCTCATGATCGGCTTGGGAATGAATGGTGATGCCATGTACAAGGAATTTCCTGTGATACACGAAGGACAAGAGTATTGGTGGGTGCAACTCCATTTGTACAGGAACAAGGAAGATGATCCCAAGAGTACGGGATTCTGCATGTTCACCAACTCTAAAATGCATACTTCATTCTTTGACTCTGCAAGGAATGCTGCATGGAAAGCCATTGAGGAACTTGGGGAAAGACTCAAGTATAGAATGCTCAATACTCAGGAGGATCTCAAGGAGGAGAAACGTCTTGTCCAAGACTCAAAGGCCTATAAAACGCTTAAGTAAGGATATCATAGGCTTAGCTTTGGAGATATGCGACCAAGACAAGCAGATTGTTCCCAAGGATGCCCAGATTGCTACCTTGGTTAAGAAGGAGTGATATACTAGTTGGACCACCACCCTTGGCATTTTATCACATTAGTATTTTGATCATACCAACCTATGTGGTATGGCAAAAATAAGTTATGTCTGGAACCTTGACTGCTTGAGTTGAATAATGTATTTATACTTGGAAAGTTTTGTTGGTTGATTTTTATTTTGTGACTTGTGTTTTGTTTCTCTAGACTTGTGTTGTTACTAATTTTCTCCATACTATGCAAAAGATGCCGAATTTTGTCTACAACACGGCCGAGGATTTCAAGGGGACTCGCTTTGGGACTCGTATGTTGGAGCTCGTTGGTGTGCTTGCTCTTCCAATCCCTACCATTCAGGGACTCTAGCTGAGGAAGTTTCAGAGGAAGGACTTATGGGGATTTAGAGTTACCCAGCCAGGACGTGAGACAGAGCCCCAAACTGGGGAGACTACCTTCAAGATACTCCATGATTACATGGAGAGGGGCCTCGATGTCGCTATGCGGGAGCTATTGGGACGCCAATGTGGACGTCACTCTTCTGAGATCAGGAGCCACTACTTCCACTTCTTTGGGAGGCGCGACGAGGATGGAGAGCCTATTGTGTTGGACGAGGCCACTAAGGATTCTATCAAGCCCGCGCGTCACTACCTCCAGGACTTAGAGAGCCTTATCAGGAACCTTGATACTGATAGGACTAATGTGATGCTTAGCAATGATGAACTACGAGTCCAGCTAAAGGAGAAAGACAAGTCCTTCCAGGAACAGGAAAATCGAATCAAGGAAATGGAGAAGAAGTTTGAAGACCAAGAGAAGAAATTCAAGAGCCAAGAGAAGAGAGTTCAGGAGAAGAATAAGAAGATTAGAGACTTGGAGACCGAGTTAGAGCTTGAGGACATTGAGATGGAAGCGGGTCACGAGGTGATAGAGAGGCTACGCACACACAAAAGAGAATTACAGACAAAGATCGATGCTTTGACTACAAGCTTGGAGGAATACAAGGCAGGATTCGCCACAGCGGGACTTGCACTAGTGGAGGAGGAAGTTAACATGGAGGAGTAGTGATACTTATCCATCTGTCTATCGTTTATTTATTATCGAGTTGCATAGATCATACCAACTTGTGGGTGACTATGCTAGTATGTTTATTTTCACAAACTCTGTGATTGTTGTGATGTTGAACCTGCATGTGCTTGTTTGTTTGATTGTTGTTACTTTATTGGGTTATCTATCATTACTTACCCTTATTAAACCCACAGATGCCTCCCCGACGCAACAACGAGGATAACAATGACAATGGCAATGGAATGCAGCAGATGATGGCTGCACAGACACAATTGATGCAAATGATGACTCAATTCATGGCAAACCAGAATCAGAACAACAATAATAACAATAACAACAACCAGAACAATCCACCACCTCTGGATATGCTTACAAGATTTCTAAGGCTGAGACCTGCTAAGTTCTCTGGTACCACTGACCCCATGGTAGCAAATGATTGGCTACGTTTGGTGAATAAGGACCTAGTCACGGTTGGATGCACGGATGCAAAAAAGGTCAGATTCCCAGCACACTTATTGGAAGGTCATGCAGCTACTTGGTGGGACAATTTCCAAGTTACTCACCCTATTGAGGAAGTAACTTGGGCAATGTTTGAGGATGGATTCCGTACCACTCACATCTCTTCTGGAATAATGGGGTTAAAGAAAAAGGAGTTTCACAACCTCAAGCAACGCCATCGCAGTATTTCTGAGTACATCGAAGAGTTAAACAATCTGTCACATTATGCACTAGATGATGTTGACACTGCCGCAAAGAGAAAGGAGAAGTTCCTGATGGGTTGAATGATGAACTTTCTATGCAACTATATGTTGCTTATGTTCCAAACTATCAATCTTTGTGTGATAAAGCTACCATCCTAGAAAACAAGATGAAGCGAGTGGAAGGTATAAAGAGAAAGCACCATTTTGATAAGTTTGGACCAGGATCACCTCACAAGCGCTCTCATGGTGAAGGAAGTGGGAGTTCAGGATTCCACAAGAATGGGAATCATAATAACCATCGTAACAACAACCACCACCATGATGGAAAAATCATCATGGACATAACAAAAGTGGATTCAGGAACCACAATGGTCATGGCCATGGAAATCAAAATAGCCAGAATCGTCACACTCAGCCAGCAAAGAAAGACATCAGTCAGGTGGAATGTTTCAAGTGCAAGAAGACAGGGCACTATGCTAATGAATGCCCAGAGAAGAAGACTGATGGGGCTAAGCCGAACCCATTTCAAAGGGTCTTGTGAATCACATTAATGTGGAGGAAATTCAAGAAGGATCTGATGCCATGATCGGTAAGTTCAAGATTAACTCCTTTCCTGCACTTATCCTTTTCGATACCGGCGCATCGCATTCATTCATTTCAAAAGCATTTGTAGTCAAAAACGAACTCTCCACTGAAACCATTGGATGTCCCATTAAGGTAAGCTCCCCGGGTGGAGAAATGATAGTAAATTTTGGGTGTCGACAGATAACCCTAGAAATTGGGAAGAACAAGTTTCTAGTTAATTTAATAATCCTAGAGTCCCAAGGATTAGATGTAATATTAGGGATGGACTGGTTGACCCGTTATGAAGGAGTGATTGATTATGCCAAACAAACTGTTATGCTCACCACCCCCGAAAAGAAAAGGATCAGGTTCAAGTCTAACTTTGAACCCAAGGGGAGCAAGGTTAATTCTCTTAAGGGGGTTAGCCTAGACAGTGTGCCAATAGTGAAGGAGTACCCAGATGTGTTCCCCGAAGAATTACCTGGCATGCCACCAGATAGGGATGTGGAGTTTCTGATAGACCTACTGCCAGGAACTGGGCCTATAGCAAAGAGACCTTACAAAATGTCGGTGGACAAGTTAAAATAACTCAAGCAACAGCTGGGAGAACAGTTAAAAAGGGATTTATCCAACCAAGTTCATCGTCTTGGGGAGCACCAGTTTTGTTTGTTGAGAAGAAGGACCGAAGTCAAAGGCTATGCATAGATTATCGTTCGCTTAATGAAGTGACCATAAAGAATAAATATCCCCTACCTAGAATAAATGATCTCTTCGATCAGCTAGAGGGAGCATGTGTGTTCTCAAAAATTGATCTTCGATCAGGATACTTCCAACTAAAGATTAGAGAACATGACATACCCAAGACTGCATTTACAACTAGATATGGGTTGTATGAATATACAGTGATGCCGTTTAGATTGACTAATGCACCAGCCTATTTCATGAACATGATGAATAAGGTATTCATGGAATTCCTTGACAAGTTCGTAGTGGTATTCATCGATGACATATTGGTATATTCCAAGAGAAACAAAGAACATGAAGAACATCTATGCCTGATTCTAGAGAAACTCAGGGAACACAAACTATATGCCAAGTTCAGTAAATGTGAATTTTGGCTAAATGAAGTGGGTTTTCTTGGGCACATAGTATCTGGAAGTGGTATAGCTGTTGACCCAGCTAAGGTAGCAACTGTGACAGAATGGGAACCTCCTAAATCGGTTAAAGAAATCCGTAGTTTCCTAGGCGTAGCAGGATACTATCGGAGGTTCATTGAAAATTTCTCTAAGATAGCAAAGCCTATGACTAATCTGCTAAAGAAAGAGAAAAAGTTTAACTGGACAGAAGCATGTGAAACGAGCTTTCAGGAGTTGAAGAAGAGAATAGTGTCAGCACCAATGTTATGTCTGCCAGACCTTGAGAAAGACTTTCAGGTCTATTGTGATGCATCTCACCAAGGACTAGGAGGTGTACTAATGCAGGAAGGTAGAGTTGTAGCTTATGCATCAAGGCAACTCAAAAATCATGAAGTGAACTATCCTACTCATGACCTAGAGTTGACATCAGTTGTGCATGCCTTAAAAACATGGAGGCATTATCTTATGGGAAAACGTTGTGAAATGTTCACTGATCACAAGAGTCTGAAATACATTTTTACACAGAAAGAACTCATGAGACAAAGAAGATGGCTAGAACTTATCAAAGATTACGACTTAAGTTTGCAATACCACCCTGGAAAGGCAAATGTCGTAGCCGATGCATTAAGCCGCAAGGCTTATGTAAATGGGCTCAATAAAGGAGAATTGCCGGAGGAGTTATGTGCCCAATTTAGAGAGCTGAGACTAGAGATAGTGCCTGAAGGGTACCTTGCATCCTTGGAAGTGCAACCCACACTGATGAACAGAATTCAAGAAGCCCAAAAATGGACAAGGAAATAGAAGAAATCAAAATTAAAATTTGTGAAGGCAAGGCAAAAGGATTTCATGTAGATGAACAAGGAACCTTATGGTACGAAAAACATATATGTATTCCGTAGGATCTTGAGCTTAAGAAATTGATCTTACAAGAAGCGCACAACTCACCATATTTAATTCATCCGGGCAACACCAAGATGTATATGGATGTTAAGGAAAGATTTTGGTGGAATAATTTAAAGAAGGATATAGCAGAGCACATTGCCTTGTGCGACGTGTGTATTCGTGTAAAAGCAGAACATCAGAAACCGGCGGGATTATTACAACCACTGCCAATACCTGATTGGAAATGGGATAAAATTGGTATGGATTTTATCACCGGACTGCCAAGGACTAAATCTGGATACGATTCTATATGGGTTATCGTTGACCGCTTGACAAAAGTGGCTCATTTCATACCAGTGAAGACCACATATACAAGTGCAAAGCTAGCCAAGATATACATGAATCGGATTGTATGTTTACATGGGGTACCTAAGAGTATCGTGTCTGATAGAGGAACTCAATTCACTTCGCACTTTTGGCAACAACTTCACGAGTCATTGGGAACTCAATTGGAATTGAGCACTGCATTTCATCCGCAAACTGATGGGCAGACAGAAAGGACCAATCAAATATTGGAAGATATGCTAAGATCTTGTGCGTTAGATTATGGATCTAGATGGGATGAAAGTCTACCATACGCAGAGTTTTCCTACAATAACAGCTATCAATCAAGCATAGAAATGGCTCCGTTTGAATTCCTTTATGGAAGGAAGTGTAATACACCATTGTTGTGGAATGGAGTAGGAGAAAGAAATTTGTTTGGGCCAGACCTAATCAAGGAGGCTGAAGAGAAAGTCAAGATGGTAAGGGATAGGCTAAAGGTAGCCCAATCTCGGCAAAAGAGCTATGCAGACCCAAAACGTAGAGAGGTTACCTATGAGGGTGGTGAGAGAGCTTACCTCAGGGTATCACCACTTCGTGGTGTGAAGAGATTTGGAATCAAATTAAAATTAGCACCACGCTATGTAGGACCCTTCAAGATTTTGAGCCGCAAGGGAGAAGTGGCATATGAGATAGAATTACCAGAATCTCTGTCAGCAATTCATAATGTATTTCATGTCAGTCAGCTGAAAAAGTGTCACCCAGAGATGGAAGAAACTTCGTTGAAAGACACTATTCCATTAGAGGAAGTTCAGCTAGAGAATGATCTCACTTATGAAGAGAAACCTATTAAGATTCTGGAGACAGCAGAAAGAATTACCCGTACCAAGACAATCAAATTCTGCAAAGTGCAGTGGAACCATCACACTGAATCAGAAGCAACATGGGAGCGAGAGGATGAACTTCGGAGAGATCGCCCTCACCTATTTACTAGCCAACCCGAATCTCGAGGGCGAGATTCATCTTAAGGGGGGTATATTTGTAACATCCCAAAAATTTTATCTAAAAATCATCATCATAGCATTCATATCATCATGGCATGTACTACTTTGCATTTGGGTTGTCCTCCAAAATCTTGGTGAAATTTAGAGACTTTTTGGAGCCCTTTTGCTAAATTCAAGAACCTAGAAAAGAAATACTAAAGGAAAAAAGAAAAGGAGGGAAAAGAAGATTCAAAACAGCAGCAGTATTCTGGCCCAACCAGCCCACCCGGGCCTCCCTCTCCCCTCTCTGTCTTTTCCCACACCCCCTCACTCACCCCCACCCACTTACCTCCTAGCCCCACGCCTATTCGACGCCACCTCAGCTTCTTCCACGCGAACGGCTGGCACCCCCTCCCCTCCTCTGCCGTTACCAAGTCCGGCCGAATTCGAGCATTACCGCGATTAAATCGCCACCACCACCGTCCTTTCTTAATCCCCTCCCCCTCCTTGTTAGATTCCCCGAGCCACAGCCCCTGGAGATCCCCCAGGCTCCCCAATTACCAGCTCAAACCACCGCCGCCCGAAGCTACTCCCGTGATGATTTCGGTGAGCTCCGGCCACGCCACGTCCTCCTCTCTGCCCTGTCTTGTTTGCCGGGTCCTGGCGCGTGTTTTAACCCCAGTCGTGTGCCTTCCCTTGCCCCAGGTCGACGACGCGGTGAACTCCCTCTGCCGCCGCCGTCCATCTCTTTTTCCAGTGAAGGTAGGGTTTCCGCCGCCCATTTTTGGCCTCCGCTAGATCATGCTGATCCGGGCGCGTCTCACTGACCCCTTATCTTGCTTGTTCGAGCCCCAGGACGTCGTCTCCGACACAGAGCCGCGAGCTCCGCCGTCGACGCAACTCCGGCGAGGGATCGTGGCTGAGCCAGAGCACCCCCCACGCCACCGTGACCTCCATCGAGACCGCCACGACCTCCTCGACCTCTGGTACGTGTCCACGGACTCCCTGCCCCTGTAGAACCGCCGGAACACCGTCGGCCGACACTACGCCGCCGCGCGCGGCTGGTCAGTGCTGCCCGTCTCCGGCCAGGCCACTAGGGACTATTTGATCTATCGTCTGCGGCTAGGATTAGATCGGCGACCGAAGTGGTACGGGCAAATTAGATCCGTCCGTTTGTCACTTAGGATCCAACGGTCCGCAGCAGTCGATCCGACCGAACCGGTACGTACCAATAAGGTTGCGCCACGTCGCCCAGGCTATTTGTTTAAATAGAAAAATAGACAGATTTTGTATTAAACTTAGAAAATCAATAACTTTTGATCCACAATTCAGAAAAATGCAAATTTGGTGTCTATGGATTCAGAAAAATAAGACCTTTATTATAGAGCCCTTGTTGCACACTTTTGCTTCTGAAAAATCAGAATTATAGGCAGAACCTTTTTAGGAGTATTTTGCTCATAAAAATTATTCCATAAATTTTTTTTGGGTATTTCTTATGCCTTTAGATGGGGTATTTTAACCACTGTACTGAAGACTGTAAGTTTTAGAGTTGTGATCATATCATTGCATTTTGCATGCATTCATATTTTTGTAATGTTTTATTGATTGAATTATTGTTGTTGTATTGTTCTTTGTGTAGATTGTGTGGATTGTGAAGTTTGTTGCTGTGAGGATTGTACCTATTCCCCTAGCTACCAAGGCAAGTGATATTTCATCTCATGTCCTATTATTTTCACTATTGCACTAGTGTTATTTTGGTAGATCTTAGCATGATAGGATTATTTATATGTTACTATACTATGCTATGCTATCCTATAGATTATATCTTGGTAGTATTTCCCTTAGTTGAAAGACTTCGTATGCTAGAGTGCTTAGCCATGCTATTAGAATTCGTGGGTGGAAAATACATATCAAGATAGTATGGAAAGATATTATTTTGTTCGACTAAGAAAAACAACTAATGTTAATGAAACACTGGGGTGGAATGGGACTTGCTTGGATTATGTTGAGTGGTTACTCAGGGGCCATGTCTATGGTCAGCTGGTGTATCACACTTGTGGATGGCCACCCAGGAACAAAGAGATTGGAGACGTTCTTGTCACGAAGCTTCTAGTGCAGCCACATGGCATATGGGCTCTGCCTTGACCAACTAAGTTGCAAGAACTCAGCCAGACGGACAGAAGGTGGTAGTTATGATAGGATGGAACGCGTCTGTGGTGTTCTGAGGGATTGATTCTGAAAAGTCTCGTCTCGATGCATGTCGAGTCTTGTGGGGAAAGTGCACCACCTCTCGAGAGGGTAAAACTAAGTACTTAGTCGTGTCCCCGGTTTTGGACAATTTCTGAGCCTCTAGACAGTGAAGCAGTTCAATAATCTCCTCATCCAAATTTCTCTAAGTTAAAACTTGTGGGTAAACATGGGTAGAGGTTCAGTGATGTCTATCATTGGTACCTTAGTGTTTGAAAGAGAATACTTACTCTTCAAAAACTATTAAGTTAAAGCTTGCTTTTTGCAAAGTCAGCCAAAACCCCACTTAGCCATATATTCATGTAGTTATTGGATTATACTAAGTATCTATGGTATCACTTGCCAATACAATTCCAAATATATTGACCCTTGTGGCTGTAACTTATTATGTTGCAGGATACTCTGATGATGAGTAGGGTTGCGGGTCTACACTCGACATGTTTGCCTGTGGCGCATGAAGACAAAAGATTCTATTATTATTATGCTATGTAATGTGAACCTTGAGTATCTTAGCCTTGGGATAAGTGAGTTGTAAGAACCATTATATTCCTGGATATGCGATGTAATAATGACCTTTGTTTCTGTGTACTTCATCTTAAACTGTGGGTGCTAGCATTTCGATCCAGGGACTAGCACTGCAATCACAGGGATCTTACCTTATTATGGTGAGATCTTGGTTGGTTACAATCATTACCCAATCATCTATAAAAAGTTCGGAAGATTGCATCCAAGAATTCATCCATAAATATTGTTCATTTAATAAAATCATGCAGATCAAATGAAGTATAACAAACTTTCTTCAAACTTTTTTGAAGCATGGAATAGATTTTATGCAATGATTATGAAAGTCCCAAATCACAGTTTCCACGAGAACTTAGTTATTCAATATTTTTATAATGGGCTTAATGACAAGACAAAAGAGATGATTGATCTATCTACAGGAGGAGCCATATGCAACTTGACACTACCGGAATGTGTAAAGCTTTTCGAGGTAATATCCTTTAATGACGAACAATACAAACCAGTTGAGGATATTGAACCAGGAAAAGGTATGATTCACATACCACCAGATCTTATATCCGAAGTTAAAAAGTCCATGCAAGAAAAAGGTATAGCTTCGGAACTTGTGAAAGAAAACAAAGTTGACATTCTTCAAACTTATGTAATATAAGATGATATAAATCTTGTAATGCAAAAGTTTAAATATCATCAGAATCGATTCCGTGAGAAAAACTATAAACGTCTTATGACACAAGAAAAGAATATAAGAAACCTAACAGAAGCCTTTGATGACTTGGGTCAAGCCAAAAAACATTTAGATAGATATCTAAGTATGGTTAAAACTCGGTGTGAGAAAATAAATGAAACCCAAACTTTGATTTTGAACCAAGTAAATTTCAATACTATTTCTACTAACATTGTTACTGTGCATGGTATAGAAACTCAGGAACCACAAGGGCCACCTTGGTATCAAGAAGAACAAGCTCGAAAAGCAAGAGAGAATCTGGAGATGAGTCAAGAAGAAGAGGATTTATTTGATCCCCAGGACGACATTGATTATGAGGCCCAAAAAAGGGAAAATGAAGCTTCCAAAACTCAAGAAGAAGAGGATGCGGGGGACAAGCATAAACCATATGATTCAGACGCTGATACAATCGATTCAAGGGAAGAAGCCGATCTTAGAAAGGAACAAGAAGAGCAAGTTATCATCCCGTGAGAAGAACACACTGATAAGCAAAAATCAGCTACAAGGAAAAATAAAAAGAATGTTGAACCTGTGACAAAGGTAAAATAGAAGGTAATACCTACGAAAAATAAAATTCCTTATTCTAACCGAGTTCAATACGAACCAGATAAAGCTTTTTATGACTCTTTTGCTGATGCACTTGGCAGCTTGCGTTTAGAACTTCCTTTAACTGATTATATTCAAGTTCCTACTTATAAAAAGTTTATGCAAGACATCCTTAATAGAAAGAAGAAGGTAACTAAGACTACAGCAGTAATGACAAGCTTCAGTGATAAGTTGCCTGTTAAGCTTGGGGACCTAGGGATAGCAACCATCTCCTGTGCAATAGGGAAGACTAATATATTCAATGCTCTTTGTGATTTAGGAGCAGGTGTTAGTGTTATGCCTTATTCCTTATTTAAGAAATTGAATCTTGGAGAATGTTCTCCTACTTCAATAACCTTACAAATGGCTGATAAGACAACTAAACAACATGTCGGTATCATCGATGTTTTACTTAGAATAGATCAACATGTTATACCCACTGATTTTATAATACTTGATGTTCCTAAGGATGACAAACTATCGATCATCCTTGGAAAACCTTTTCTTAGCACAGCTGCAGCTAACGTAGATTGCTCTAGAGGTAAGATTGTCTTTAATATATATGATGATCAGATTGTTCGATACTTTCCAAAGAAACAGGAACACAATGGAAAATATGTTCCGCCGCCTAATCATGATCAACCAGCAAAAACTAAAGAAAAAGAGCAGCTTGAGAGGAACGCCGGTGACATGGATTTGATTAGTCAAAACTCTAGAATAAAATACTGAATGGAAGTTAACCCATACTTAATAAATTAATTTTAAATTTTATTTATGACTACTACTTTATTATTTGTGTGATCTAATAAATTTGTTTTGAATTTTGAGTTCATTCAGAGGATTTACCTTCGTGAAGTTGAGAAGCAAGGAAAAATGAAAAAAATAAAAGGGTTTAGTATAGATAGCAAGCTATGATACGGCCGCGATATGCCCGTACCGCGCGCTCATACCAAGTCTCGACGAAACCAGCAGGAGGAACGGTGCCAGTAACGACTAGTGGTACAGCCGGGGTACGCCTGTACTGAACTTCGATGAAATCAACCAAAGTCTCCGTATGGATAACGATCAGTGGTACGGCTGGGGTATGCCTGTACCACGCGCCCATACCAGGTCGACCAGGTTTGATCTCGAACCCTAATGGTGATCCAACGGTGACGACCACCAGCACGGGCGGGCTGCGCCCGTACCGCCCGCCCATACCGCGTGCATCGCCAGGTATAGGCCAACGGCGGCTGGCTCCCAGCTAGCCTCCTTCTTCTTCTTCCTCTTTCTTCCTTCGTATTTCTCTCTCCACCTCAAACCCTAGCCTCCTAGAACCGTTGATTCTTTATTGATTTCGTGTGTTTGAGTTGGGGAATCTTCACATCAGTAAGTTTCTCATCTGATCCATACTCTATTTTCTGAAATCCATGGTTGAATTCATCACATTGGCTATTTAGATGATTTCATCATATTTTGAGATTATTGTTGATTTCTCATGTGAGGATTTGTAACTTCTACATGTAATTGTTTGTTCATGTGATAGAAACTTGATGCCTATATTTTTCTCCAAAAAATCCGCAGCACAATGCATAACATTGGAAGGATTTTCTGCTCGGGTACGGCGGGAGCCTCGAGCTCCGCCAAGCCACCGGGTTCAAAAAAGAGGCGCTCGAAGGTGGACAGCTTAAGGGTTGCCATGAGCCAAGACTACGAGAGGGTGAGCAACCGCAAGGTTTTTCCCACCAAGTGGGTAGACCATGAGTTCCTCTCCCGCCAGGGTCTTTTGGAGGACTTCGAGCACATGATTGTGCAAGCTGGCATGGTCGACTTCTCCTACCTCTCCATCGACACCTACAAGATCGCCATGTTTGAGTTCCTTTCATCGTTCTAGGATGATCTCGAGGCCCAGGAGCGTAATTTCACTATAAGTTTTGTGCTCAATGGGCAGCTGCACAACTTGACCTTCTATGAATTTTGTGATAGTTTCGGATTCTCCCATGAGGGAGAAACTTGATATTAATGACAATGTACACATAGAGTGTCGTCGGATTAATGACAAGTACGCCATGAGGGGGTCCTCGAGGCGTGCAAAAGAGAGGGGTGTGAGACGTATGGTATTCTAGGACAGTGAGCACACAAGTCTACCCAGGTTCGAATCCGTCGGCTTTGGACGGATCCTACTCCTGCTAGCAATCCAGTAATACGGCAGAGCCAGAATATGGGTTACAAGGGTTTCACCTGTGCAAGTTGAGATTGTAGACTACTGTGGGGTGTCCTAAAGGCTCTCCCTAGGACGGATTATATAGATATCCGTCCTAGGGTTTACAAAAGAGACCTATCCGGCTATGACTAAGAGTCGGTTACAGAGTACATCTTGAACAACAAGTAACTCTATGGGCCTATGTCAGTAAGTCATCTGGGCCTTCCCGTATCCGGACTGGACTCCGTCTCTTCTCCCTGACTGGGACGCCCGTGAAGCAATGCTCTAATCCGAAGTGGGCCACCCTGGTCAGTGAGGCACAGTGAGGATACCCGAAAAGTATATCCCCAACAGCAGCCCCTGGAAGCCTCCAAGATCTCGATTCAGATTTCATCATCATTTAGCTTGATCTTCGGCTTGCAAAATCTTGAAGGGTTCCTGAAACTTCAAAAGAAAGGATAAGATCTGAATCTTAAAATGAGTCGGACCTATTAGTACATTATTCGGGTTTCCAGCTTGAAATTCAAACTTTAAACCAGAACTTGGTCTCTGACGTAACCTGACATCAGTCAAGTCATGTCACTGCCAGACATTCCTGACACCATGACCGTTGGTGGGTCTGCTTCGTGCGGAACCGAGGCGTCGTTTTAATGCGTGCACGGAGATCGAGGCGGCGTAATTTTTGCGAGGAGGTTACTCAGCTCCTTCCATGAGGCGTGGCATGTTTTACTGTTGCATTCACACGAATATTGGCGCAGTTGGAGGATATATGTGGTCGGGATTCCCTTCTTTATTCTTCACCAACACTTGTGCCCCTTCCTTCCTCTCGACGCCTCCCATGAAACAGACTCTTCTGCCTCCCCAACTTCCACATCGCCGCCTATCCCAGGTCACCGGAGCCCAGAAGATGGATGAAGCCTCATCTTCTGCAGTGGTGATGGCAGCAGCGATGGCGACGGAGGAGAAGGAAATCATTCGCGGGGTCTGGATCCCCTGTGTCCTTGACGACGCCAAGCTCCGCATCGTGGAGAACGAAGGGCTCCTCCGTGCCAGCGATTGGTGGAGCGTCTATGGAGAAGACGTCCCCAACCCCAACACCGACGAGCGAGTGCATTTCGGCACTCACCTTAACAGAGGTCTGAGTTTTCCTCCCTTAGATTTATTTTCTGAGGTGATAGATTATTATGGGGTCTCTTAGAGATGAGCGCCTATGCTTCTTTGTGCGAGGGGTATCTCGGCATTAGGTTGAGTCTTCTTCTTTTTCTAGTTTTATTTTCATACCTGGAGAAACTCCATCACCGCCGATAATCCCTACATTACTGGTATGCTCAACTTTTCTGTCAGGAGAGAATGTGTCTATCCTAGGATTAAAGCTAGCGAGTTGTTGAAAAAGTGGTTGTCCATGTTCTTTTATCATAAGGACAAACCGGCTCCCGGCAAAGCCACTGCTTTGCCGGCTTTTGTTGACGGTGCTGCCTCGCCCCAAGAGTCCTAGGACGCAGATGCTCCGCCTCTCACGGACTATCTGCTTCTTGCAAAGAGGCGGATCGAATATTTGATGAAGCACAAGGGTCTGAAAGGATCCAACTTAGTGCACTGCTCGCTGGCGCACTGGATTCAGCCTCTTCAAGATCATGGAGACCGGCTTATGCATTCTATTACTAAGAGCAAGACGGACTCTCTCCGGATCTGCTCCAAGGCCTATTCAAATAAGGACTATGAATGCCAAATCAAGTGGCTGATCAAGGAGCGGGTCAAGAGGAAGATTCCGGATCAATCCTTGGATATGTATACAGCTCATAACCCTGTGATACTAGTAAGTTTTCTAGCAGTAACACGGATACGTGTTCATCTTCGTTGTGTCTTTTTTGCAATAGTGAGATACTTTTTCATTTTCAGCTTGCCGACCTCCCCGAGTTGGAGCTTGCTCCTATCATGGGATATCCTCCTGAGTTAACTTAGGATGATGGAGCGTTGGTTGCACTGCCGGAGGCACTTACCCGAAACCGTCAGGCTCCGACAGTGTCTATCAGCACAAAGTAAGTGCTAGTTGTGAATAGGTAACTTTCCTCACAAGGTATTTTGTATTTTATCTATTATTCTTTCAGAAGTGTAATGATTTTCATTCTATTACCTCTTTAGAGCTATACAGCTCACCAAGGGCAAGGGAAAGGGAGGTCCATCAAAGCCTCTATGCTAGTCAAAGCTGAATTTTACTTCTCCTGTCGCAGCTCCTCCGAATCCTTCCCCACAATCTTCCACAATGCCGGAGATTATTCCATCTCCGCCCATTGCGGAAGACCCGACTCAAGAAGTAGAGCCAACGATCCTTGGGTCGCAAACGGACGTCACCATTGGTGGCTCGGAACTTGATAAGGGTGAACCCTCAAAGGGTAATGATCCCTTGGCAGAGGTCTTCGCTGAAAACCTCCTCAGCAATTCGGGTCTTGCCAGACTCGGCATTACTCGGAAATCTGCGGAGGAGATCCAACGACTAGCTCGGCAGTGCTTGGAAAGCCGGAACATTACCGCCGAGGAGGAGGCACAAGAAGCAGAGGATGTCAAGTACTCCGAACTTCTTGAGAAAGTCTATCTCCATGACGAGAGGTTGAGAGCCGGCGTGGTCCCTCCTCCACCGGTAATCCCGCTGACCCTCACCGAGAAGGTTAGCACCGAGGTGAACATGAGCCTGAGCAAGCTCACTCATGAACATTTTGTAAGTCGAATTTCCAAGTCATGTTTTTTACTTTACTTCATATCATATCCTCTAGCCCCCAAGCATGAAGTTGGATCGATATTATAGATTTATGCTTTCATATGATGCCAAAGAACGAACTAGTATAGCCCCCAAGACTCGTGCTGATATTAGTTAAAATATTATCCCGGGTCTTTTAGTAGACTTCTGACTCTGGGTATTCTGACTTACAAAAAGTCAATTCATATAACCAGGAATTGTTGAAGAACATGTGTAACAAGCGGAGAGAGATCAAAGCTCTCTGTTTTGAAAATTCTCAGTTAAAGGTGTCAAGGGATGAGCCTGAAGGTAAACATTTCAATCCTTAACCTTGCTCTTTCTTTCACAATACAATTATTTATTCAACTATTTTTCTTGTACTTACAGCACTGGTCAAACAATCATATGCCATGATTGAAGAGGCCGAGAATCTTATGACCCTGGAGGTGGAGAATGCTGATTTACGTCGAGAGCTGAATAAACTTAAGGCGGATCACGAGAAGAGCATTGCTCAAGTCCTTGAATCCTCCTCCATGGCCACCGAACAATGCGATCGCAGGATCGTGATCCAGGATAAGAGAATCTCGGAACTCAATGATGAGCTATTTAGAGAGAAGGACATCACCGAGGCACTCTAGGCTGAACTCCAGAGTCTTAGGGAAGAGAAGACCAAAGTTGATGATGTCATCTTTGGTATGGTTCCTATTTTCTGACTTTCTGCTTTTTTCTGATTATTGGAATCCGGATATGCTTTCTAACCTTTGCATTTTATGCGCAGGTCCTCTGAACTTACTGTATTCTTCCTCCACCGAGTCTCGCATTAGCCGGCTTACACAAGTCGATGATTTGCTTCACAATTTCCGCCAATATTTGGAGGATATTGGCGAAGTACTCAAGGTTCCGGACATGAATAGAATGTCTAGCTTTGAGGTGCGATACAAGGCTAAGGAGATGCCCCAGCTTATCTAGGACAGGAACATGTCCTATGCGTGAACTGCATCACAGAACGCTCTCACCATGGTCATGAGCCACCATGGAAGCATGGAAATTGGGCAAGTGACCAGAGGGTATTCGACTGTGGATGAAGACAGACATGAGCAAGATATCAAGGCCATCATGGACTCCTGTGCTAGATATGGGTGTCACATAGCTGATCTGACCAACTATGATACTCCTTTCTTCACTAGCGTAGAGACACCTCCTCCACCCGCCGAAGAAACTGGTGAAGTTTCCAACGACGAACAAACCATATCGGATTTGAATGTCTCGGAAAGATACCGGGGCGAGGGTGATGTCTCCAGTGAGCCAGCTGCTCCTACCTCTCCTCCTCCATTATAAAAGTGCCATAAGAAACAATATGTTATTCTGAAACAATCGGATTGTAAATAAGTAGCGTAATACTTTTGCTAGTGCTAAGATTTGATATTCCTATTTAGAACTTTTGGCTTTATATTTGTCGTGTCTGAAACATTTACATAAGCTCTTATTTGTTTTGCCTGCACTTATCGTTTATCTGGCTTTCCGCATCGTCCCTTTCGCGAGCCGGCTAACCTTCCACACAGAATCTCTGCCGAGCAACGGAGCTCAATTGCTAAACCAGTTTAAACTCGGAAACAGAGCCGACTTTCAGTACCAACAATTTGCTACTCGGAAAATGCCCGCATCCGACAATCAGGTAAAGAACCCAAGTACAAGCTAGAAAATTTAGATTATACCCAAAGGTAGCATTTTTTAGAATTGGAAATCTAACCAGAACAAACATGATCATAAAGTACTTTCAAGTATTCTAGGATTCTCGACTGTGACATGATCATTCGGAAATAAGATGGCAATATTAAACTTCTCAGAAAATATTGAGGCAATCAATACTTTATTTCTCATTGAACATGTACACATATATGATTATAAAGAAAGATAATTTTAAGAACAAAAGGGACGTAGCTGAGCAATATTCCACGGTCTCTCTAATTCTTCCGGGTCTGTACTGCCTCCATCTCTCTTTCTCTTCTTAGTAGCAGGTCTTTCTTTCACTGGCCGTATATTAGTTAGATAGTAAGAACCATTGTGCAATATTCGGATAACTAAAAAGGGCCCTTCCCATATTGGGGAAAGTTTGTGCTTTCTTTTCTGCACAAGCTGGAGAACCAAATCACCCTTGTTAAAAGACCGGTTTCTAACTCTCTAGTTATGATACTTGCGCAACTTCTGCTGATAAGTTGTTGATCTCATTTCAGCAACGACGTGAACTTCTTCGATTAAATCGAGATCACTTTGTCGAGAAATTTTGGCATCCTCTTCAATATATGCGGCAACACGGGGAGAAGTGTGGATCAAATCGCTAGGAAGAACTGCTTCTGCGCCATATACCAAGAAGAAAGGTGTGTATCCGGTTGACCTGTTCGGAGTTGTTCTCAAGCTCCATATCACAGAAGGTAATTCCTCTGCCCAAGCCCCCATGGCACGACGTAGTGGTGCTTCGAGTCTTGGTTTTAGGATTAAACCATTTGCTCTTTCAACTTGTCCATTAGCCTGTGGATGTGCGACTGATGCAATTTCAAGCTGGATATTTCGTTCATCACAGAATTCAGCAAGTTCTCCCATAGAAAAATTACTCCCGTTGTCCGTAATAATGCTATGCGGATATCCGTATCGGATTATAACATCCTCGACAAATCTTCTGGCTATTGCTCCATCACAACTTGGAGCTTAGCCTCAATCCATTTCGTGAATTTATCCACCATCACTAAGAGGTGAGTAAACCCACTTGGAGCTCGTTTAAATGGTCCTACCATGTCAAGCCCCCAGACCGCAAAGGGCCATGTTATAGGTATTGTCTGGAGTTGATCAGCCGGAACATGAGCTTGTTTGGCGTACTTTTGGCAGCCTTTGCATGTCTTGACTAGCCGTTCGGCATCTTCCTTAGTTGTAAGCCAGAAAAATCCATGTCTGAAGGCTTTTGCCACTAAAGATTTGGTTGCAGCATGATGACCGCATTCACCTTCGTGGATTTCCCTTAGGATTTCCACTCCTTCTTCCGGAGATACACAGTGCTGAAAGACCCCAGACACACTCTGCTTATAGACCTCACCACTTATAATGGTATAGCATTTTGCTCGTCGGATGATCTGCCAGCTCAGAACCTCGTCTTCGTGTAATTTTCTGTCTACCAAATAATCAAGGTAGGGTTGAGTCCAGCTTGGAATCATAGCTAGAACTGCTATTAAAGATGAGTCGGATTTGGTCGGATATTCCTCGTCAACTCCTTTTATTGAAGGAACTTTGAGGTGCTCTAAAAAAGCACCATCCGGGATCTTTTTCCGTGCAGAGCCTATACGAGATAATGCATCTGCTTCCCTATTTTCTATTCGAGGGATGTGTTGAACTTCAAATCCTTCGAACGATTTAGATATCTCATCCACGATAGCTTTATATGATGTCATGTGTTTGTTTGTGTTACAGATGTCTAAATCTCCATAGCACATTAATCGTCGGATGCCGATATCCTTAGCAATCCGGATTCCATGCAGCAGTGCTTCATACTCAGGAATGTTATTTGTTGCTGTGAAGTGGATCTGCAAAACATAGAAAAGTTTATCTCCTTGGGGTGATTTGAGAACCACGCCAGCCCCCGAGCGCCTTAGATCTGTCAAAATGTAAGGTCCAGTATTCCGACTCCGGGAGGGTCATATTTTCTGTTGTCTCTATCCAGTCAGCAACAAAGTCAGCCAGAATTTGTGATTTGATTGTTGTACGAGGTTTATACTCAATTTCGAAAGCTGAAAGCTCTATGTCTCATTTTGCGACATGTCCTATAGCATCGCTGTTGTTGATTATGTCTCTCATGGGAGCTATACTCACCATGGTAATTGGGTGTTCTTGAAAGTAGAGCCGTAACTTCCGGGATGTGAAAAACACACCGTAAGCTAGCTTTTGATAATGTGGATACTGCTACTTAGATTCAATTTGGACCTCGCTCAGGTAGTAAGTCGGACGCTACACCAGGTGTGCCTGTTCTTCCTCTGATCTCTCCACCACCATGACAACACTGACAACCCTGTTTGTCACGGCGAGATAGAGCAACATCGGTTCTTGAGGTTCCGGCGCTGCAAGGATAGGAGCAGACGAGAGTACTACTTTCAGGTCTTGTAGTGCACCTTTAGCTTCATCAGTCCAAACGAATTTTTTGGTATTTTCGGGAGCTTGTAGAATGGTGCGGCTCGCTCACCGAGCCGGCTTACAAACTGACTTACTGCAGCAATGCAGCCAGTTAGTCTTTGAACGTCTTTCAGGCGATTTGGCCTAGAAATATTGAGAATAGCCTTGATTTTGTCGCGGTTCACCTCTATGCCTCTTTGAGACACAATGAAACCCAAAAAATTTCCGGCTGGTATTCCAAAGAAGCACTTCTTCGGATTAAGCATTATGTTGTATTTGCGTAAATTGGCGAATGTTTCCTCCAAGTCAGAAATTAGGGTTTCCTTCTTTTTGGACATCACCACAATGTCGTCGACGTATGCATGTACATTGCGTCCGATTTGATCGTGGAGGCAACACTCCATAGTGCGCTGGTAGGTATCTCCTGCGTTCTTGAGCCCAAAGGGCATCATAACGAAACAGAAGGTTCCAAAAGGAGTTATGAATGAATTTTTGAATTTGACTGATTCCTTCATCCGAATTTGGTGATAACCATAATATGCATCAAGAAATCATAGGAGTTCCGAGTCTGCCATAGAATCGATAACTTGATCAATCCTAGGAAGAGCGAACGGATCTTTGGGACAAGCCTTGTTCAAGGCGGTATAAGCAACACACATCCTTAATTTAGTGGTGTCCTTTTTAGGGAGCATTACAGGGTTGTCCGACCACTCAGTGTGGATGACCTCTTCTATGAATCCGGCTAACTCAAGCCGAGCTAGTTCCTTAGCTACTGCTTTTTGCTTTTCATTGCGAAACATCGTAAGGACTGTTTGACGAGTTTAGCATTTGGGTGTACATTTAGAGAGTGTTTGGCAAGTTCCCTAGGTACTCCGGTCATGTTAGATGGCTACCATGCAAAGATATCCTTATTTGCTTTGAGGAACTTGATGAGCGCGCTTTCCTATTCGCTATCTAAGCCTACACCTATCTGGGTCACCTTGGAGGGGTCATCATCCTTCAATGGCGTCGTCTTCGTCTCTTCTGATGCCTTGAATTCTGGAGTCGGCTTTGTAACCTCCTTCTTTGTCGTGGGCATCTCGGATGGGTCGATGGTCTTCTTGATCTCCTGGTACTCCTGGGTGTGCAGCACGGCTTCAGCAAAGGTGGCATTTCCGTCCTCGCACTCTCGCGCCTTCTTCAGGTCTCCCCTGATGGTGATCATGCCTTTGGGACCTAGAATTTTCATCATATTGTAAATGTAACACGGACGAGCCATAAAAGCCCAGTAAGCCGGCCGTCTGAATATATCATGGTAGGCGCTCTTGAATGGGACAACTTCGAAGGAAAGTACTTCTGTCCGATAGTTCTTTGGAGTTCCGAAGGTAACATCCAAAGTGATTTCTCCCAGGGAATTTGCTTGTCTTCCTGGGACAACTCCGTGAAAGATCACACAGCTGTGATTCAGCTATGTCTCCAAGATGCGCATCTAACGTAGGGTTTCGACATCTAGAATGTTGATGTTGTTGCCGACGTCCATGAGAGTTTTGGAGAAACCATAACCGTCAATAAGTGGATTGACGATCAAGGCGTGTTTTCCTCGCATGTGCAACTTAGGCGGATGATCAGCACGGTCAAAGGTGATTGCCACTTCCGACCAGTCCAAAAATTGTGGGATAGCCAGAAGAATTGCGTTGAGCTCGTGCAGTACTACTTTCTTGACCTTAGCTAGTTGAGACCCAACGTAAGTGTCTTTCTTCGTTGGTAAGTTCTTCTTTCCATCTGACTTGGGATTTGAAGGCTCTGCTTCCTCCATGTCGGAATCTTCCTTGGTCTCCTTTTCCTTTTCGGGATTCTTCTTTCCCTTCTTCCGCTTAGCCCTGTAGCCAGCGGTATCGTATTTCTTGATGTCGTCATTGAAACGACACTCGAACTTTGTATGGGACGAGCCCCCATTGGGATCTAAGTGATGTACGCACGGGTTATTGGCAATGTCGGCCCACGAGTAGGTTTTGCCAGGTTGCTGGTCTCCTCTACCCTAGACCCTTGATCTCCCATGACCGCGTCCACGGCCACCGCCGCGCCCTCCTCGTCCTCCAGACCCGAAAGTAGCAGTAACAACCACGGTTTCCGCGTTGGGCATTTCTTCCGAGGTGTTCTTGCGCTTCTGAGCTTGTTGCTTTGGTTGTTTTGCCGACTGTGGAACATCTAGGTCGTTCAGTAATCCTTCCACGTCGTCGTCAGCATCTGCATACTTGCTCGTTGTTTCTATCATCTCACCCAAATCAATGACCTTGTCGGACTTCAAGCGGTGACGTAGTAAACCAATTGGGAGTCCTGCAATGAAAGCTTCACTCGTAGTTTGGTCATTTACTCCCTCGCGGGAGTTCTTGGTGTTGATCCATTGTTCGAGGTAGTCTCGGCAAGTTTCTCCGGCATTCTGGGTGCAACGCTATAGGTCTCCTACCGTACAGGGCCTCCGATATGTGCCTTTGAAATTTCGAAAGAACGCGCTTTGCATGTCATACCAGTTATGGATGGTATTTTCCAGAAGTTCATTGAGCCAGGATCGTGTCGTCTTCCGCAGCATAAGTGGGAGATATCTGGTTGTGACCAAGCTATTTCCGCCTTTGGCGATGCAGCAAGCCTGGAAAAAATCCTGGATCCAAGTATCTAGCCAAGCTACACCGTCGTAGGGCTGGATGTGCCTTGAGATAGCAAATCCTTCCGATAATCTTGTTTCTCTGATGCATGGTCCAAAGCATTTTGGACCCACATAGATTTCATCGTTCTCGTAGCGCCGCACCTCTATCTTAGAGTTGATCCGGTGTCACGCATCACTTGGTGACAGAGACCGCCGTCCTAGTTGACGGTTGTGGCTGCGGTGCCTTGGAGCTAGACTTCTACTTCTGCCACCACCTCCTCTGCCACGACACCCTCCTTGAGAGCCGTTGTGGTGGCTACTTGGTGGAGAGGGTGGTTCAGGTGGATTGTTTCCAGCCGATCGCTGGCCTCCATTCGAAGCATCATCATTCTGGTTCCGGGGGGGTCTTCATTATGACGAGCCCTCTGCCGGCTTGACTCGGCACGGTGTCCGTCGTTCCTTCGTCCGTCGTTCCCCTCAGTGTGGTGGGGTTCAGTCGGACGGCTTGTATGTCTAGGAGGTGGCTTTGTTTGACGGTCCTCCTCCCAACATTTCTTTTTTCCCTCTTCCCTATGATTGTTCGACTCTCGCCGCGGAGGGTGTCTTAGATACAATGCTGCAACTGCATCTCTCTCTGCGGATGGGGCAACATTGCTCCAATCAGCGGTTCTGTGCCATTGGCCTGAAGATCCGGTTCTTGAGTAATTATCTTCTTGATGGTCGGAACAGTAATGCTGTTCTAGAACCCGTTGGGGCCTGATATCATCCTAGGCGAGATCCGTCCGGCATTGGTTAGATCGAGAGACCAATTTTCCGCTTCCGGATTTTGCAACCTTCTATTGCTCCAGACCCTTGGTTAGTAGCTTAATGCCAAGCTGAACCTCCTCCGGGCCTGGATATTTGTCAGGATATCTCGGGCCGCGGTGGTGTTCTGTACTGGTGTTGGGTACACCATATCTCCATTGCTGTCGGTTCGAGGCATCCCTGGGTCTGCCTCAAAGAGGACTTTGCGGACTTCCGGAAATTTGTCAGCCTGTACGTGGCCTTTCCGGGTCTTTAGATGTTGTAGAGATATGAGCTTCTCTGTTGTTAATATGCGCTTCTTCTCTTCCTCGATGTTTTTGGCTTCATCCAGAAGTACTTGGTGACGCGCTTCTATGGATTTAGCCCTTTCTTCCAATTCTGTAGCAGTAAGTTCTGCGGCTATAGGAATAGGTGTAGTTAATGCAGCATCGATGAGTTTACGGGAACCAACAGTGGCCACATGTCTATCCACCGAAGCTTCTTTGGGCTCGTCTGGGATTAAGGCTCCATCCAAGTCTTCTTCGTAATCCTCGGAAACCACTTCCTCTGCTGGAGGATCTTTCGTCGGGGTCTTGTTCTTCTTCTTTGCCTTCTTGGCAGTGCCGGTAGCAAAGACAGCTTTGGGTCTGTTTCCCGGAGTCAAGCTCTGATCGGTACTTTCGGACATCTGGACATCGGGGTTAGCTCTGAGATCCATGTCCTCCTGCGCATTGGGAGAGTTTTCTCTGGATCCTTCGTCCATGGCTTCTCCTTCTGCAGCTTTGGAGTTAAACTCCTCTTCATACTCCGTTGAGAACTTTCGGAAATCTGCCAATGTCATGGAGTCATCCAAAGATGCCGGTAAGTCGGTGTTTGTTCCGATCGCCTCCAGCACCGAGTCCTCGTTGTCTCCAGCATCGGCGGAGCGAGATACGGATCCAACATATCCGACGAAGTGCGATACGTGCGTCTTGAGGTAGTTGCGGCTTTCTTTGTGGGCTTCCTCGAAAATTCTGATGGTTCCAAGAACCTCATCCACGCTTGCGTCTTTCATCATCATGTGCCTCAACGTGTGCCTCAGGAAAGGTTGGTCTGTTGTCTTCCTCCTCCTGGATTTCGACCTCGGTGGGCAGATCGATCTGGGATTTGACCTTGCTAGGGAGATGCACTCCAGACTCGGAATGCACGACAAGATCTGCTTCAGGTTCATCTTTCTCCATTATCTCCATGATAGGTGTTGGCTCGGTGGGATTAGGGTTTTTCGGGATCCAGAACTCCACCGCCTCAGCGAAGAGAGGGGATCCGGAAACTTCTTCTGCCTCTATCGTCACTGCTGGGGTGGGTGGGGCAGGTTCAGCAAAACCGATGTAAACATCGATCTCGCCAAAAGACATGATGGTGTAGGCAGTCACAGCCTCCCTAGCCAGAATCCAAGTCTCGTCGAGAACGATGAGAGGGACATCACTGGCGTAGTGGATGCCATCGACAGCGATAGTCTCGCCGATTCCGATTCTTGCAAATTCTGCCCGGAACATAGATCCGAAGCTCACTTCTCCACGGTGGGCACCAACTGTCGTCGGATTGATGACAAGTATGCCATGAGGGGGTCCTCGAGGCGTGCGGAAGAGAGGGGTGTGAGACGTATGGTATTCCGGGACGGTGAGCACATAAGTTTACCCACGTTCGAATCTGTCGGCTTTGGACGGATCCTACTCCTGCTAGCAATCTTGTAATACGGCAGAGCCAAAATATGGGTTACAAGGGTTTCTCCTATGCAAGTTGAGATTGTAGACTATTGTGGGGTGCCCTAAAGGCTCTCCCTAGGACGGCTTATATAGATATCTGGCCTAGGGTTTACAAAAGAGACCTATCCGGCTATGACTAAGAGTCGGTTACAGAGTACATCTTAAACTATAAGTAACACTATGGGCCTATGTCGGTAAGTCATCTGGGCCTTCCCGTAGCCGGACTGGACTCCATCTCTTCTCCCTGACTGGGCCGCCCGTGAAGCAATGCTCTAACCCGAAGTGGGCCACCCTGGTCAGTGAGGTATAGTGAGGATATCCGGAAAGTATAGAGGCAATGCAATCTTGGGGCAAATTTCTGTCCACAGGAACAATGATTACTTGTGCAAAAAGAGCGCCACCATCTAGAATCCTACTATCCGTTATTTTCATACCTTCCTTGTTAATTTTTTATTTGGGAAAGGTGATGTCGGGGCAATGGCAGGTCCCGAAATGAGTGTGATTCATATGGCCTTGACCCAGAGATGGTGCGCAAGGTAAACTTGGGTGCTTTGCTCATCCAGCGCTTTCGCCGGCAAAGGCCAGCTTTTGCGAGGGACATTCGTTGTGGTGGGTTGATCACACAGATCGCCTACGCAAACAAATTTGTCCTACCACAGGAAAGAGTTGTCACTAGCAGTAAGGCCCTAGATTACGCTCATATGGCTAGCACCAAGTTCATGGGGGTCTATAGGCCTGAACGTGCCCTCCACGCTTACAGTTTTATTTTGAACCTAACGGCGATCTCCACCAAATCATGCTTCCTTTTTTCCAAGCTTTTGGTTTTCCAGGTAAACAGAGTTGGATCCTCACTGAGGTGGAGTTCCAGCAGGCACTGATCCTCTCAGAAAGGACTGCGCCGCTAGGTGGCCACCCCAACTGGGAAATGCAGCAGTTGGCCAACAACAACAAGATCAAGGAGAAGAAGATTGGCATGGTGCAGGATGGGACGACTACGGTCAACAACACCATCACCAACAGCCTTTCCACCAACACCAACAACAAGGTATGCCTCCACCACAGCCGGGACTCAACTATGTCCCGAGGAGTGATTTTGACCAGTTGGTGCATTGCATTGACAACATAGAAAACATGTTGTATGATGCCAATGCCAACATAGTCAACCTCACTCCAGGATTCACATATTTCATGACCGACTTTCCAAACCGCTACCCAAACTTCCCATATCAGCAGCCGTCACCTGACAGTAGCGACAACTGATTCCAGTTAGGCAAAAAGCCTAAGCTTGGGGAGGCTAAACTCCTCCCACCTTTTTGCATTCATATTTTTCTTTATTCTTTTTATTTGTTTTTGTTTTAATGCATGTTTACTTTCAGTTTTGCATTTGATAAAGAAAAACTCAAAAATATTAGACTAGCTTCTAGTTTTATTTGTGCAAATTTCTCTCGGCTCTTGTTGATTCTTTCTACAGGTTGCTCACTTCTAGTGATCGAGCTATGGAGACGAACACAAAAGAGTTGGCTCAAGTAGAACATGAGCAAGCAAGAGGAGGTACCACGTTCCTATTTTCCTTCTTCCTGTAAGCTTATTCATGAACATTTTATGTCCATTCGGTTGCACTTGAGTTCGACTCCACGCTTAATTTGTTATCTTTTAGGACTTGAGCTCAAAGGTTTTTGTCACCTCTTTGGTTAAGACTTTTGACAATTAATATCAGTTGGAAAAACTACTCTTTGGATTCAATTCCAAACTTTTAAGAATAAGAGAAAGTGTCTATCGACAACTTTGGTGCCATGTTTTTGCCTTAAGGGCTTAATCTTAGTAGTGCTCAACCCCACATACTAATCGTTCACTTGATGATACCTTACGAAACAGATTTGTTTGATGGAACGAACTTTTTTAGAGTGGGATAGGGAGATGACAAAACTTGTATTGACCTGCTGTAAAAAAAGGGAGGAAAGAGAGAAAGAGAAAATAAAATTACTTCGTTTCAAATACACACCTTTGGGATGTCAACAACTCCGCTAGCTTCTGAATGATCTATCATATAACCCTGGATTTCGTCTATGAGTTGATGGCATGAGTGTCATACGTGTTATTATATGGGAAAATCTATTGGAATTATCAAAAGTTTGTGTAGGCGTTTACAAAAGAAAGTCATTGATCCTTGAGAAAGAAGGAAAAAATTATCATCAAAATATGAGCTTGAAAACTTTCGATACTTTTGATCGTTGGCATCACCTCACCACCTAAAATGTGCAATTAGAGTTCTTGATAGGCAAGGAAAAGAAGAGGTATTTGGTAGCCACGATTATCGAAGTGGGTGATTAATGAAAAAGCTCTAAGTTTATCCTTCTTCTGACATCTACATGTGCACCCTTAATTTTGACTCAAGCGGCCTCGTTTAAAAACATTTTCACTCTCATAACAAGAGAGGCACTGAAAGAAACTGATTTGCAAAGCCTCGCCACATTTTTAACAATCTAATTTGAGTTATAAGAACTATTAGCTAGCGAGTTACTTGCATTTAGGAAATAAGCTTAAGTGTAACTATTCAGATATATTATGCTCATGTTCAAGGTTGCAGGATTTGAGACGATGGAATATGATACAACCTCAAACTTGTAAGTTTTCATCTTGATTCAATTCTTTGTTATTACTCATTATAGCTTGGTCACTCGAGGGCGAGTAACCGCTAACCTTGGGGATGTTGATAGCTTCATCACTTTTAACTATTTTTTTCCTTTTATTTATTACCGGATTTCATCCAAGGTACCCCTTTTCTACTAATGTTAACATCACAATTAGCGAATCCTTGGTTTCTTGTGATAGTTTTCAGGTAATGAACATTTATTGGAACTCTAATAGCATTTATGGGTTAAATACACCAAGAGAAGTCAATCCCCAATTGGAGCAACTTTCATTGGAGGTGTCCTGTATGCATAACGACCACTGGTACGGTCGGGGCACAATCGTACCGCCCGCCCATACTACACGCTGACGCCTTACTTATATCAATACAAGCAATATTCATGAGGAGTAAGAGATGAGAAAAACCATAGAACAGAAGATACAACCACCGCACGCCATCTAGAGGGAAAGATCAGACCTGGAAGAGGAGAAGAACTTCGCCTCGTTCCTCGACGATATCCAACCTCTAAACCACACACTCCACCATCATTCCATCGTTATTAGAGAGAGAGAGAGAGAGAGATTGGCACTTGTAAGATTAGGGTTTGATACTTTGATCTACCTTTGTTTTATATTTGATTTGATCTTTATTCGCTATTGTGGTTTGCTACAATAACTTTGAGATGATTTTTACTTGCAATACAATTATGCCTTTGATTTGTCTTCCTCTCATGTCTGAGTAAATCCCCATAGGCGTGGGAGATGTAGGGGATTGGTGAGATGTGTTGTGCCTCCTTTAAATCCATCCATTTGTGATCGTTGTAGTGTTTTATTTAAATAGTGAGAATGATTATCTATGTTTGCCTAATGCTTGTTATCTAATTTAAGGGCTCAGGTAACATGATCCAAAGATCTCAGAGGTATGAACTTGTATGCTAGTAATTCGGCGACCCCCAAGTGGCATGGACGATATCAAAGAAGAGCTAGTACTACTCGAGGACAACAAGGAACCATCAAGATTAAAGCCTTGATCCGGTCGCCAGACCTTAATTAATGTGCTAACCATGGTCGTGGTAACAGGCAGATGGATCATTGAGATTGGGAAGAATTGTCCATGAGGACTCCAAGTCGGTATATGGGTTACCTGCCTACTCACTTATAAATAATAAATATCACTATCACTTATTCCATTTGGCACTTTCACTATCACCTTGAACTGTTTCTCTCCGTGCCTAACTTCTCATCTGCAGGACCTTTTACACACCTTTTGCATCTTTACTTTTATGCAATTTACCTATTTACTAAGCAAGTTTCCTCTATGTTTTACCCACCATTTCCACCGTCAACTTTTGCAGTCAATTCAATCAAGACATGTGACACCTTGGGTGCGATAGAAACACCGCATAAAAAAACTTTCCTAGGCTCCTTGTTGGGATTGATATAAAAATTGGAATTAATACTTCCGCGAAAACATTCTCTGACGAACCTGTGCACTTGCAGGCCATCATGGACCAAAGAACTTTGGGCCCACATAAACACCATCCAACTCATAGTGTTGTGCACTTGTAGGCCATAGGCTTATGCACATCATTGGGTGATAGCGAGCAACATGGAGAATGTTCTATTTCTTTACGTCTGCATGGTGAGTAATCATCATTGCGCCTACATGGTTCTAGAGTTAGATTCCTATGTCCTCTGCTACCACCAGCACCGTCACTGCCATCACAGAGGCTACTACCTAGTGGGGATCAATGTGGTGGTGGTGGGGGAGTTGGATGATGTCCATCGCTCATGCGACTACCTTCTGGTGCATCATTGCGGTCGTTATCCCTTGGATCCTCGTGACGATGTTCCTCGCGGTGATGTGAGTCAGAACAACTTTTGTCTCTATGTCCTTCACGCTCGTGCCCATCTTCATGATTCTCGTCTCCACGACTGTTTTCTATAGGCTGGCTTGGTTGCCAAGGAGTTGGTATCTGTTCTCTATCGTGCTCTTCTCTGTGTCAACATGATCTAGCTTCCACTATTGCTATACTTTTGCCTTTCTCAACATTAGTGTATTGTTGTCTTGTAGGGGGAGGTGGAGGGACCTAATTCTATAGATCTTACGATGCATCTTCCAATGCTATAGGTATCACATATCTCTAACCTTGCTCTTATCTATGCCTTCAGCTCGAAGAGATGGTTTCTGAATGTTCCTCTCAGAGATGGGCACGGTGATTAGCCAAACGTCATTCCCCCCAAGGGTGTGAGTCAGCATCCACCATGTCAATATCTTTGCAACAATGGGAGGATTTCGACTCGAGCCTGCCACTAAATGATGTGGTGTTCTCCTGCTTCTCCAACACTTTTTCCAACTACACGATAGATTGTCTGATTTGTGATGGAGTCGGGTTATTTTTGAGGGTTGCCTAGGCTACGGCAACATTTTCCACCGATGTATTGTAGACCCAGTTTTCCTTGTTGTATAGTCGTGGATCTCCTATTTATATGCCAGTGGCATGTGATACTCCAGGCTTCCTTGATTTCTTACACAACTTCTTGTGCACTTCCGAGTTTTGCCTTGCATGCACCTTCTTGTCCCTGATAGAGGGTAGTGAGCCTTTTATACTCAGACTACAGTTGATCTAAACGATCGTATTTTGAGTCTATGTTTTTGTTAATCTCAGTGATATTCTCTATCTACTCTAGGAAAGTTAAGCGCTCGGCTTCTACGGCCAATGCAGGTTTATCTAGCTCCGTGTTAACCAGGGTCATCAAAACCTCTCTGTACATATCCACAACTGATGGCATGACGGTGTTAGCTTCAATCTGAGGCATGCTTGATCCGGGATCTTTCAGAGGTTCACTGATCCGTGGGGTAGGAGCCAAAATATTTTGCTCATTCGTAGCTATGGGATCTCCCCTAGCTTTGGTGATGGTGACGAGGACAGACTTTGGACCATGTCCTAGAGAGAGGCTACCCTTAGTGCTCCTAGGCTAAGTAAACTCAGATCTGTCAACACTTCTAGGTATAGCAGAATCTTCTCGAGGGTTTCCTTCATCCATGTTGTCATAGGGAGACTGATGTGTTTCTTTAGCTTCATTGGTATCTTAAGTGGTGGGGATGGATTTCGCTTTATCCCCACACTCGTTGATGTATGCATGTAGCACTCTCTAGGTAACAACCCTACCAGAGAGTCTAGTGTGTCAAACTCGGATTTGATTGTGTCCATGACATAGTTTTTTTGGCTCTAGCATCAATAGTGTTGGATTCAAAGTTGATGTAGCCGACGAAGTTTGAGAGGTTCAAGCACATAGGGAGTCACAACCTTTGACCTCGGCATCGGAGAAATTTTCTACGATCTCAATCACACCATCAAGGCTTAGCCATGGCCTAAGGGTCATTCACCTTAGCTTGTGCAATAGGAAGAGAGCCTTTAGTCATCCCATTGATGAAGTAGGGAACCGCTATCGTGATCCCTTGATGTCTACGCACTTCTATTCTTGTAGACAGTTGTTTGGCCTCCAAGTGAGGTTTGTAGAACAGCAGCAAGTTTTCCCTTAAGTGGATCACCCAAGGTTTATCGAAATCAGGGAGGAAGTGGTCAAAGGTATCCCCTCTCAAGCAACCCTGCAATCAAGATACAAGAAGTCTCTTGTGTCCCCAACACACCCAATACACTTGTCAGGTGTATAGGTGCACTAGTTCGGCGAAGAGATAGTGAAATACAAGTGGTATGGATAATTATAAGTGGTAACGGTGCCAGAAAATAGCCTGCTGGCGTGTGGTTGACGTGAGAAAAGACTAAAGGCAAACTGAAATAAAGAAGGAAACAAGCAAACATGTAACAGATCTAATTGCAAACGGTGTTTCAATGCTTAGAAACAAGGCCTAGGGATCATACTTTCACTAGTGAACACTCTCATATAAATATATTCTTCTTTATGATACTACGCTGAACTACTCTCCGGTTGGACACTCTAATCCATGGTAGTGCTATAACAGCACACCTCAAAGTAAGCCTTTCCCATCTAGATAACCCCACACTGTCACCTTGAGCACTAGATGGTTCAAACAAACACCACAATTTCATAAAGACATCCAACTCTAAATATAACTCATAACAAGTATTTGTAATCTCTAGCCTAAGTGCCACCATGGTGTGCACACTGTCAACTTCACACACATGGGGAGAGCAGAGATCTATTAAAGCACTTGAGTAGCAAGGTAGATCTATAGATTACAAGCTCATGATCTTATAAGATCACGCATAGAGAGAGATGAACACATAGCTACCGGTAGAACCCTTAGCCTTGAGAGAGAACTACTCCCTCCTCATCATGGGAATCAGCAACGGTGATGGAGATGGTGGTGGAGATCGACGGAGATGGCTCCGGGGGCACTTCCCCGTCCCGACAGGGTGCCGGAACAGAGACTTTCTGTCCCCCGAATCTCCCCTTCGGTGGCGGCGGCGCTGTGGAACTTTTCATGGCTGGAGGCTTGATTATTTTGGGTTTTCGCATTGGGAGGCATCTTATAGGCGAAGGGCCAAGGTCGGTGGGCGGCAAGGGGGCCCACACCATGCCCTAGCGCGGCCTAGGGGACCCGCGCCTAGGGGTGGTTTGGCCACCCTGTGGCCCCCCTTTGTCTCTCCTTCTGGCTCCGTGAATCTTCCGGGAAAATAACGACTTTGGCTTTTGTCCGGTCCAATTCCGAGAATATTCATTTTCTAACTTTCTGAAACCAAAAACAGCAGAAACCAGGCAACTGGCACTGTGGCTCTTGTTAATAGGTTAGTCCAAGAAATCATATGAAAAGTACTCCAGAGTGTGGACAAAACATAAGAAAGTAGATAAAACCAAGCATGGAACATCAAAAATTATAGATACGTTAGCAACGTATCATCCCTCGACCGAGTTTTTCACCCTAAGCCATCTACCAAGAACTCTTCTGAAGTTTCCTTTGGTGTTTGAATGCAGCATGCCAGGCCAACTACGTCAACATAGCTGACGAAGTGAGATTCGTAGGATTGGGTATCAGCCGAGAGATCCCTACACAAATTCTTCTTCCACCTCGATCTCTGCAACTAGGGTAGGATGGGTGGTTTTTTTAGCGATCTAGAAATCTACAGAGTCCTTGGACATATGAGATCTAGATGTTTCTTCCACCTTGTTCTATGCTTTTGGAGTAGACTTGGTGGGTTTGTCAGAGAGCTAGAATTTTGCCGCCTTCATGGACAAAAAAGATCCAGATGTTGCTTTTGCCGATGTCATCACCGCTAGGGTGGTGACATGGGTATTCCCTATGGGTAACCAGGATTAGCCTATGTGGTCCGACCCAAGAGAATACTACGATCTAAAGAGAGCCCATGAAGATTCGGGTGGACCAAGCCTGTGGAGGCACGACTCCTTGGAGGACACGACAAAGAATAGATAGAAAATTTAAAGGGTAAAACCCTAATCAGTAACCGACTCGCTTTGCTATCCTGAGACCTGGCCTCCCCATATAAAGGCTAGGAGGGAGCAGCGAGGAAGACATCGCAAACCCTAGTTCATACACCGCTAGATTTCATCTGTGCACCTTGTAACCTTCGGTTCCTTCTATAATCAAGAACAAACAATCAGGAGTAAGGTTTTCCCTCTAGGGGCCTGAACCTGGGTAAACTTCATGTCCATTATTTTCTTACCTGTTAGCCGAACGAAGCTCCCATCACTCCCCTCTTCCTCAAACCCAAGTCCATCAACCATGGGCATTGAAGTGTTAAACCCACATCAATTGGCGCCATCTATGGGAACTGGGAGCGTTGATGTTCTCGCTTAGGTGGCCCCATCACCCGCGATCTACAATCCTCTATGACAGAGAACCGCATCCTCTTAGACACCTTCGACTTCACCATTCACTCGTCGGCGGCTCGCCCAGCCTTCAAATCTGTAGGAGACGGAACCAGCATGACGATCGGGAGCCTACGCTTCTAGATCAGCATGATACGCTTCCCCGATCAGTCGCAGGCACCGTCGATTGCACCTGCCTCGTGGTTCCCACCAACGATTGGCACCCTGAGCAAGCTCAACACTCTGTCATCAACCTATGACACGAACAATGACAACAGTTGCAACTCCGATCTGTGTGATCTGTCGTTGGAGGACGACATCCGCGGCTTCGGATCAGAGAGCTGCGGGAGTAACGGCTCCCCCAACCACTACATGTGCGCTGTCATCACCAACAGCAATGTAGGAACTCAAGGCAGCACCGGCAACGAAGGCCCCATCGTCACCGGCAAAAATAGCCCCACCAACGGCAGACACGATCCTCCCAACCCCGACGTCAATGGTGCGAGTGTGTCAGGTCGCCCATAGATCCACCTCTCCGAAGTAGGGTGGGTGCGAGTCAGGGAAGCCCTGTCGGGCAACCCCCTTCCAGACGTCGCATCCCACGACATGTTGATGGCCTACCATTGGCTCCTCATAAAGGAGTTTAACTGCCAACAGGCAGTAAACGCTAAACTTGAGTCGCACAAGAAAGCAGCCGATGAGTCAAGCTCCCGACGAGCGGCACTCTCCTCCATCAGTGGATCCTCCTTGAAGGGCAACGGTGCCGAAGCTCCCAAAAGACACTCTATGCTCGACCACCTCGATGACAAAAATCGACAGGAAGTCACCAAAGCCCTTGATGGCTCTGTGTAAGGTGCCCAGAAAAGTGCTGGTGCGTAGTTGATGTAGAGCTCATTGGGAACCCCAAGAGGAAGGTATGATGAGCACAGCAACAAGTTTCCCTCAATTATGAAACCAAGGTTTAATCGAACCAGTAGGAGCAAGGAAACACCCCAAAGGTGTTACTAGCTGAGCTTTGGCAGGGCGCACTACCGGTGCTAGTAGCAACGTGGAGACCTGCACAACACAACCACAGAACTTTGTCCCCAACTTGCGATGAGGTTGTCACTCTCACCGTGTTTTGCGGAAAACAAAGGATTAAACGTATCAAATGGAAAGAAGTAAAAGTTTGCAAAAAGTAAACACAAAGAAGAAACAGTTTATAGATTGTATGTAAAAGACAAGGACTGGGATCCATAGTTCATTAGAGGTGGCTCTCCTTAGATAGATAACATGCTGGGTGAACAAATTACAGCGGGGCAATTGACAAACACCGAGAAAGCAATACATGCATATACTAATCATCTTGACTCCTTTGAGACTTGATTGGGCATTACAACATAATACATAGACCGCCATCCAACTGCATCTATGACTAATAATCCACCTTCAGGTTATCATCCGAACCACCTCCAGCATTAAGTTGCAAGCAACAGATTATTGCTTTACGAACTGCGTGTAAAGTAAACAATACAATTGTTCTATGAACAAAGGATTGTTGTTTTCTCCCTAGTAGCAACAGCACATCTAGTACCTTAGAGATTTATGTCACTTCCCCAGGTTACCAGAGGCATGAACCCACTATTGAGCATAAATAATAACTCTTGGAGTTGCTAGCATCTACTTGGCCAAGATAGCTACTAACAACGGAAAGCATGCAAGATCACAAATAACAAAGACATGATAGAATCAATAATCAATCTGAAATAGCATCTCAATATCCATCGGATCCCCGCAAACACAACATGTATGGATTACAAATAGATGATCTTGATCATGAACGGATCTCACAAGATCAAAACATGAAAGCACAAAGGAGGAGAACCAGCCATCTAGCTACTACATGGATCCGTAGTCTAGAGATGAACTACTCACGCATCACACCAAAGGCTTGCATGATGATGAAGAAGGCCTCCAGGGCGAATTCCCCTCTCCGGCAGGGTGCCGGGAAGAGCTTCAGATCCCTCCCGATCTAGGGATGGAGATGACGGTGGCTACAGACTCTTTCGTGGATTTTTGATCGGGTCCTTAGGGTTTTCGTCCCGAGGGCAATATATAGGCAGAAGGAGAGGCCGAGGGGGTGCCGGGAGCGGCCACACCACCCCTGGCACAGGCCAGGCCTGGCCGCGTGGCCAGGTGGTGTGGTGTCTCCCTGGCCCTTCTCCGTCTCGTATTCTGGCACTTGATCCCTTCCGGAAAAATAGGCACTTTGGCTTTTGTCCCATCCAATTCCGAGAATATTCATTTTCTGACTTTCCTAGAACCAAAATTAGCAGAAAACAGGCAGCTGACACTGTGGCTCTTGTTAATAGGTTAGTCCAAGAAATCATATGAAAAGTACTCCAAAGTTGGAACAAAACACAAGAAAGTGGATAAAACCAAGCATGGAACATCAAAAATTATAGATACATTTGCAATGTATCAACATCCCCAAGCTTAACTCCTGCTCGTCCTCGAGTAGGTAAGTGATAAAAAGAAAGAATAATTTTTGAGGTGACATGCACCATTAAAGACTTCATCAAAGTATTTGCAAAACATTCAAAGCTTGGATCATAGTACTTCAATCATAACATGAAAGACAAAGTTCTAGCAATAAGCAAAGAAACTATGATGCAACATGAAAAGGCACAAAGAAAAGATTCATGAATAAAATGCTTTGCAAGGCGTTTGTTTGTTTCACATAAAGAAAACATAGCATAATAGCATTCAGCTTGTCCTTCATAGAGTAGCAAATATAAATGCATAGGACACCTTCAAAGTTCATAAGAGTGACTAGATACAATAGTTTAAAACAAGCAATATCTACATATATGTGGCACTGCCGTCTAGGTCATATTGGCGTTAAACGCATGAAGAAACTCCATTCTGATGGACTTTTGGAATCACTTGATTTTGAATCATTTGATACATGTGAGCCATGCCTTATGGGCAAGATGACTAGAACGCTGTTTTCCGGTTCAATGGAACGGGCGACAGATTTATTGGAAATCATACATACTGATGTGTGTGGACCAATGAGTGTGTCGGCACGAGGTGGATATCGTTAGTTTGTTACTTTCACGGATGATTTGAGTAGATATGGGTATATCTATTTGATGAAACACAAGTCTGAAACTTTTGAAAAGTTCAAAGAATTTCAGAATGAAGTGGAAAATCATCATAACAGAAAGATCAAATTTCTGCGGTCCGACCGTGGAGGAGAGTATCTTAGTTACGAGTTTAGCACACATATGAAAGACTGTGGAATAGTTTCACAACTCATGCCTGCCGGAACACCACAGGGTAATGGTGTGTCAGAACGTCGTAATCGTACTTTATTGGATATGGTTCGATCTATGATGTCTCTGGCTGACTTGCCACTGTCATTTTGGGGTTATGCACTAGAAACCGCTGCATTCACTTTAAATAGGGCACCATCTAAATCCGTTGAAAAGACACCGTATGAATTATGGTTTGGAAACAAACCTAAGCTGTCATTTCCTAAAGTTTGGGGATGCGATGTTTATGTGAAGAAACTTCAACCGGATAAACTCGAACCCAAAGCGGAAAAATGCGTCTTCATAGGATACCCTAAGGAAACGATTGGGTATACCTTCTATCACAGATCCGAAGGCAAGGTCCTTGTTGCCAAGAATGGATCTTTTCTTGAGAAGGAGTTTCTCGCGAAAGGTGTGAATAGTCGGAAGGTAGAACTCGAAGAGGTTATTAAACCTTATCTTCATGAAATGGCGAGTAGCGCAGCTCCAGAAGTTGTTTCGGAGTTGACTTCACCTAATGAAGAGAGAGCTAATGATATTGATCATGAAACTCCGAAAGAGGACACTACAGAACCTCGCAGGTCAAGCAGGACACGTGCAGCTCCTAAATTGTACTGCAATCCTGTTATGAATTTCATGATTGATGAAATAGATGACCCTGCGACGTATGAAGAAGCGATGATGAGCCCGGATTCCAACAAATGGCTAGAAGCCATGAAATCCGAGATGGAATCCATGTACGAAAACCAGGTTTGGACCTTGGTGGACTTACCTCACGATCGAAAGGCCGTTGAGAATAAATGGATTTTCAAAAGAAAAACTGATGCTGATGGTAATGTAACCATCTATAAGGCTCGACTTGTCGCAAAGGGGTTTCGACAAATTCAAGGAATTGACTACGATGAGACATTATCTCCCGTAGCGATGCTTAAGTCGGTTAGGATTATGTTAGCAATTGCTGCATATTTCGATTATGAAATATGGCAGATGGATGTCAAAACTGCGTTCCTCAATGGTAATATTGAAGAAGAGTTGTATATGATACAACCTAAGGGTTTTGTCGATCCTAAGGATGCTAATAAGGTGTGCAAACTTCAGCGATCCATCTATGGACTGAAGCAAGCATCTCGGAGTTGGAATCTCCGCTTTGATGAGGTGATCAAAGAGTTTGGATTTGTCCAAACTTATGGAGAGGCTTGTATTTACAAGAAAGTGAGTGGGAGCAATGTGGCATTTCTGATATTATATGTGGATGACCTATTATTGATTGGAAATGATATATATCTTTTAAACAGTGTTAAAAGTTATCTAAACAGCAAATTTTCGATGAAGGACCTTGGTGAAGCTTCATATATATTAGGCATTAAAATCTATAGAGACAGATCAAGACGCCTAATTGGGTTATCACAGAGTACATACCTTGATAAGATATTAAAGAAGTTTAATATGGACGGAAGTAAGAAGGGGTACTTACCTATGTTGCAAGGCAAGACATTGAGTAAGACTCAAAGTCCGGCTACGGCGGAAGAAAGAGAGATAATGGATAAGGTCCCCTATGCCTCAGCCATAGGCTCTATAATGTATGCCATGCTATGTACAAGACCGGATGTGGCACATGCTATTAGTTTGACTAGTAGGTACCAATCTGATCCAGGTTCGGAACACTGGATAGCGGTCAAGAATATCCTTAAGTACTTGAGAAGAACTAAGGATATGTTTCTTGTATACGAAGGTGAAGAAGAGCTAGTCGCTAAGTGTTATGTCGATGCTAGCTTTGACACTGATCCGGATGACTCTAAGTCTCAATCCGGATACGTATTTCTCTTGAACGGAGCATCAGTTAGTTGGAGGAGCTCCAAACAACCTGTGGTGGCTGGATCAACGATGGAGGCAGAATATGTTGCTGCTTCGGAAGCAGCGCAGGAAGCGGTTTTGATGAAGGAGTTCATAACGAAACTAGGTGTGGTTCCTAGTGCGTTGGACCCAATGGTGATCTATTGTGACAATAATGGAGCCATAGCCAACGCCAAGGAACCAAGGTCTCACAAGAATTCCAAGCATATTAAGCGCCGGTTTCACTCCATCCGCGAGCATGTCAAGGATGGAGATATAAAGATTTTTAAAGTACACACGGACCTAAATGTAGCAGATCCGTTGACTAAAGTACTCCCTAGGGAAAAACATGATCAACACCAGAACTCCATGGGTGTTAGATTTATCACTATATAAACGAGATTATTGTCTCTAGTGCAAGTGGGAGACTGAAGGAAATATGCCCTGAGAGGCAATAATAAAGTTGTTATTATGTATTCCTTGTATATGATAGATGTTTATTTTGCATGCTATAATTGTATTGATAGGAAACATCAATACATGTGTGTTTAATAAACAAAAAGGGTTCCTAGTTATGCCTCTCTTATAGACTAGCTTGTTGATTAACAAGATGATCAAGGTTTCCTGATCATGGACATTGGATGTTGTTAATAACAAGGTCACAGCATTTGTGAAATGATGTGATGAACATTCATCCGAAGTATAGCATTACGATCAAGTCATTATGTTTATATTGCTATAACATCATACGAAGTAATCTTTATCCATGAGATCATGTTAATTGCTAACACCGGAAGAGTATCTTGATAACATCAAACGTCACACCGTAACAGGGTGACTATAAAGATGGGTTCAGTACTACGAAGGTGTTATGTTGAGGCTCATGGATCAAGAGTGGAATTTGTCAATCCATATGACGGATAGATATACTCTGGTCCCTCTCGGTGATATCACATTGGGATAGCTTGCAAGCAAGTGATGTGATCACTAGAATGTTATATCACGAGAACGAGAAAAGAGTGCATGTCGGTAACGAGATCAAACTAGGTATGGAGATACCGATGATCGAATCTCGGACATGTAATATATCGAGAGACAAAGGGATTTAGTTACAAGCGTTAAAGGTTCTCATGATCACAGGAGTCATCGTTGAATGTGTAGGAGTCAGTACGGATCTCCAGGTCCCGCTGCTGATTATTGATCGGAGAAGGGTCTCAATCATGTCTGCATTATTCGCGAACCGTAGGGTGGCACACTTAAGAGTTACCGGACACCATTTTGGAGCACATATGTTTCAGACGAAAGAATTGCAAAGCGCAGGAATTGTTTCAATAGAAACCGGAAATTGTTTCCGGTGAAATTGCAGAAGGTGGTTCTGCATGTGATATTGAAATATTACAAGGGGCTATATGTGAATGTTTGTTAATTAAAGTAATTAACAAAATTCTGAATAAATTTAATATAAAGAGTTTTATTAAATGAGAGAGCATTAAATTTGGAGAAATGTAATGCATTTAAAGTGGAGACTTTAAAAGGGAATGTGAAGAGGCATTTTAATGTGGAGGGGTTACCACCACATGAATGGGGGAGGTGAGGGGTCACCCCTCTCCCATGCGCCGGCCATGGAGAGAGGGGGCACCCCCCCCTCCTCCTATAAAAGGCCACCCATTCCCTCCTTCATCCTCACACCTCCTTGAGAAGGATCTCTCTCCCCCTCTAGAATTATTCCCCCATGGTCTCGGATTAGCGAGATACATGTTCCCGGTGGAATTTCATCTGGAAGGAGTTGCTGCTTCCGCTGGATCGCTGGAGCAAGGAGGTGGAGGTTGTCTGGTGGCTTGAACGTGTGTGCGAGTGCGGATGCGCTGCTGAGTTGCGGCGCTCGGACTTCCTCACGATCTTGAGATCGGCAAGTGTACGACTACATCAACCACGAGTTCCTACTCGTTAACAAAGCTCGTTGTCTTCGAGGGTAAGTTCTCCATGGATGTATGTCCACCCGTTGCTCTGTATCTAGTAGATAGATCTTGGCGTATAGTTCTCATCGTAGGAAATTTTTTGTTTTCTATGCTGCGGACCCAACAGGGTTAACACTATCTAACACCAGGCTACAATATTGAGAACCCTAGAAATCAAGGAAAAATTTTGTTTTCTATGCTGCGGACCCAACAGTGGTATCAGAGCCTGATCTATGCGTAGGTGCTTTGCACGGGTAGTACACATATGTTTATATGTGGGCGATGATGATCATGTTATTGCATCTTCTATGTACTTTGGATATTGGTGGCATAGTGGGATGAAGCGGCCCGGACCAACCTTACATGTCATCGTACATGAGACCGGTTCCACGACTGACATGCAACTAGTTTTGCATAAGTGGCTGGCGGGTGTCTGTCTCTCCTACTATAGTCAATATCTGATTTACAACGAGTTGCTAATAAATTGGTTATCCTCGTTGTGGTTCATGTTCGTAGGTTAGACCGGTTCTATCTCCAAAAGCCCTAAGCCACGTAAAACTTGCAATTGATAAATTAGAGGCGTCTAGTTTAGATCGTTGCTAGGCTAGTGTTTTGATATGGTATTGTTGTAAGTAGATGTATGATAGATACTCTTACAACTCACTTAACGTGTAAGTTCCATAGACCTTGGCCTTACACACAAAGGAATGATAGAGATCATACCACGATGCAAATGATAGAGATCAAATGCATGGACCATATCATCTCACTTCACACATTAGATGTTAGCATCTTATATTGCTAGTTTGGCGCTTTTGGTAGCATTATAAGATGATCCCTCATTTAGATATCAAGATAAAATGTGTTCTTCCTTAAGTATGCACCGTTTTGTGGATCGTGTTTTGAGGCATCACGTGATGATCGGGTGTTCTCAACTCTACGCTTTCATACAACGGGTGTAAGACAGTTTTACACACGCAAATACTAAGGTTCTTACTTGACGAGCCTAGCATGTACAGACATGGCCTCGGAACACGGACCGAAAGGTTAAGCATGAGTCATATAGTTGATATGATGCCCATATAGATGCTCGCCTTTGAAGCTACACCGACTCACGTGATGATCGGACTTGGTGTAGTGGATTTGGTTCATGTAATCACCAAAAGGACACGAGGGATATCGTTTTTGAGTGGGAATTCATTAGTAATTTGGATTAGTTGAACTCAATCTATCATAAACTTAGTCTAAATATACTTTACAAATTCTGTTGTAGATGGCACCACCTGCTTTTAATTTCAATGTGTTCATGGAGAAAAAGAAACTTGCTGCGAATGGGTAGCAACTTCACCAACTAGGCTATGAATTTGAGGATTCTCCTCACTGCTGCACAAAAGCAATATGTGCTAGATGCGCCGCTAGGCCCCCCCACCAGCTCCTGATGCCCCTGACAAGGAAAAGAATGTCTATGTGACTCGTCAGGAGGACCACAACTTAGTTCATTGCGGCATACTGTATGGGCTAGAGCCAGAACTTCGAAAGCGTTTCGAAAAAGGCAATGCCTTTGATACCATGGGAGAATTGAAAATGATTTTCGATACCCATGCTGCCGTAGAGAGTTATAATGCTACAGAAAAGTTCTTTAGCTGGATGATGGAGGAAAACAGCTCCGTTAGAGAGCACGTACTCAAAATGTCTGGGTACGCCGATAAGCTTGTGTCCTTGGGAATATTGATTCCCATTGACTTAGGCATACATCGTGTTCTCCAATCTCTGCCACCTAGCTACAAGAGCTTCGTGATGAACTATAATATGCAGGGCATGAAGAAGTCTCTTCCTGAGCTTCTGTCAATGCTTAAGACTGCAGAAGTGGAGATTAGGAAAGAACATCAAGTGTTGATGATCAATAAAACCACCGGTTTCAAGAAGGACAAGAAAGGAAAGCAGAAGGGAAAGAAGGGCAGCAAATCTATTGCCGCGCCTGAAAAGAAAACCCGAGCTAGCCCTAAGTCTGACACCGAGTGCTACTATTGCAAGGGGGCTGGCCATTGGAAGCGCAACTGCCCCAAGTATTTGGCGGACAAGAAGGCCGGCAAGGCAAACAAAGATATATGTGATATACATGTTATTGATGTGTACTTGACTAGTACTCGCAGTAGCACCTGGGTATTTGATACGGGATCGGTTGCTAATATATGTAACTCGGTTCAGGGGCTGCGGAACAAGCGACAACTAGCAAGGGATGAGGTCACGATGCGGGTCGGCAATGGATCAAGAGTTGATGTGATCGCCGTCGGAATGCTGCCTCTCCATATGCCGTCGGGATTAGTTATAAACCTGAATAATTGTTATTTGGTGCCTGCACTGAGCATGAACATTGTATCCGGATCGTGTTTGATGCAAAGTGGTTATTCGTTTAAGTATGAAAACAATGGTTGTTCAATTTATATAAATAATATCTTTTATGGTCATGCACCTGTGTTAAATGGTTTATTTCTGTTGGATCTCGATAGTAGTATTACGCATATTCATAATGTTGATGCTAAAAGGATTAAACTTGATAATGATATATCTACATATATGTGGCACTACCGTCTAGGTCATATTAGTGTTAAACGCATGAAGAAACTCCATTCTGATGGACTTTTGGAATCACTTGATTTTGAATCATTTGATACATGTGAGCCATGCCTTATGGGCAAGATGACTAGAACGCCGTTTTCCGGTTCAATGGAACTGGCGACAGATTTATTGGAAATCATACATACTGATGTGTGTGGACCAATGAGTGTGTCGGCGCGAGGTGGATATCGTTATTTTGTTACTTTCACGGATGATTTGAGTAGATATGGGTATATCTATTTGATGAAACACAAGTCTGAAACTTTTGAAAAGTTCAAAGAATTTCAGAATGAAGTGGAAAATCATCATAACAGAAAGATCAAATTTCTGCGGTCCGACCGTGGAGGAGAGTATCTTAGTTACGAGTTTAGCACACATATGAAAGACTGTGGAATAGTTTCACAACTCACGCCTGCTGGAACACCACAGGGTAATGGTGTGTCAGAACGTCGTAATCGTACTTTATTGGATATGGTTCGATCTATGATGTCTCTGGCTGACTTGCCACTGTCATTTTGGGGTTATGCACTAGAAACCGTTGCATTCACTTTAAATAGGGCACCATCTAAATCCGTTGAAAAGACACCGTATGAATTATGGTTTGGAAACAAACCTAAGCTGTCATTTCCTAAAGTTTGGGGATGCGATGTTTATGTGAAGAAACTTCAACCGGATAAACTCGAACCCAAAGCGGAAAAATGCATCTTCATAGGATACCCTAAGGAAACGATTGGGTATACCTTCTATAACAGATCTGAAGGCAAGGTCTTTGTTGCCAAGAATGGATCTTTTCTTGAGAAGGAGTTTCTCGCGAAAGGTGTGAATAGTCGGAAGGTAGAACTCGAAGAGGTTATTAAACCTTATCTTCATGAAATGGCGAGTAGCGCAGCTCCAGAAGTTGTTTCGGAGTTGACTTCACCTAATGAAGAGAGAGCTAATGATATTGATCATGAAACTCCGAAAGAGGACACTACAGAACCTCGCAGGTCAAGCAGGACACGTGCAGCTCCTAAACTGTACGGCAATCCTGTTATGAATTTCATGATTGATGAAATAGATGACCCTGCGACGTATGAAGAAGCGATGATGAGCCCGGATTCCAACAAATGGCTAGAAGCCATGAAATCCGAGATGGAATCCATGTACGAAAACCAGGTTTGGACCTTGGTGGACTTACCTCACGATCAAAAGGCCGTTGAGAATAAATGGATTTTCAAAAGAAAAACTGATGCTGATGGTAATGTAACCATCTATAAGGCTCGACTTGTCGCAAAGGGGTTTCGACAAATTCAAGTAATTGACTACGATGAGACATTCTCTCCCGTAGCGATGCTTAAGTCGGTTAGGATTATGTTAGCAATTGCTGCATATTTCGATTATGAAATATGGCAGATGGATGTCAAAACTGCGTTCCTCAATGGTAATATTGAAGAAGAGTTGTATATGATACAACCTAAGGGTTTTGTCGATCCTAAGGATGCTAATAAGGTGTGCAAACTTCAGCGATCCATCTATGGACTGAAGCAAGCATCCCGGAGTTGGAATCTCCGCTTTGATGAGGTGATCAAAGAGTTTGGATTTGTCCAAACTTATGGAGAGGCTTGTATTTACAAGAAAGTGAGTGGGAGCAATGTGGCATTTCTGATATTATATGTGGATTACCTATTATTGATTGGAAATGATATAGATCTTTTAAACAGTGTTAAAAGTTATCTAAACAGCAAATTTTCGATGAAGGACCTTGGTGAAGCTTCATATATATTAGGCATTAAAATCTATAGAGATAGATCAAGACGCCTAATTGGGCTATCACAGAGTACATACCTTGATAAGATATTAAAGAAGTTTAATATGGACGGAAGTAAGAAGGGGTACTTACCTATCTTGCAAGGCAAGACATTGAGTAAGACTCAAAGTCCGGCTACGGCGGAAGAAAGAGAGATAATGGATAAGATCCCCTATGCCTCAGCCATAGGCTCTATAATGTATGCCATGCTATGTACAAGACCGGATGTGGCACATGCTATTAGTTTGACTAGTAGGTACCAATCTGATCCAGGTTCGGAACACTGGATAGCGGTCAAGAATATCCTTAAGTACTTGAGAAGAACTAAGCATATGTTTCTTGTATACGGAGGTGAAGAAGAGCTAGTCGCTAAGTGTTATGTTGATGCTAGCTTTGACACTGATCCGGATGACTCTAAGTCTCAATCCGGATACATATTTCTCTTGAACGGAGCAGCAGTTAGTTGGAGGAGCTCCAAACAACCTGTGGTGGCTGGATCAACGACGGAGGCAGAATATGTTGCTGCTTCGGAAGCAGCGCAGGAAGCGGTTTCGATGAAGGAGTTCATAACGAAACTAGGTGTGGTTCCTAGTGCGTTGGACCCAATGGTGATCTATTGTGACAATAATGGAGCCATAGCCAACGCCAAGGAACCAAGGTCTCACAAGAATTCCAAGCATATTAAGCGCCGGTTTCACTCCATCTGCGAGCATGTCAAGGATGGAGATATAAAGATTTGTAAAGTACACACGGACCTGAATCTAGCAGATCCGTTGACTAAAGTACTCCCTAGGGCAAAACATGATCAACACCAGAACTCCATGGGTGTTAGATTTATCACTATATAAACTAGATTATTGTCTCTAGTGCAAGTGGGAGACTGAAGGAAATATGCCCTGAGAGGCAATAATAAAGTTGTTATTATGTATTCCTTTTATATGATAGATGTTTATTTTGCATGCTATAATTGTATTGATAGGAAACATCAATACATGTGTGTTTAATAAACAAAAAGGGTTCCTAGTTATGCCTCTCTTATAGACTAGCTTGTTGATTAACAAGATGATCAAGGTTTCCTGATCATGGACATTGGATGTTGTTAATAACAAGGTCACAGCATTTGTGAAATGATGTGATGAACATTCATCCGAAGTATAGCATTACGATCAAGTCATTATGTTTATATTTCTATAACATCATACGAAGTAATCTTTATCCATGAGATCATGTTAATTGCTAACACCGGAAGAGTATCTTGATAACATCAAACGTCACACCGTAACAGGGTGACTATAAAGATGGGTTCAGTACTACGAAGGTGTTATGTTGAGGCTCATGGATCAAGAGTGGAATTTGTCAATCCATATGACGGATAGATATACTCTGGTCCCTCTCGGTGATATCACATTGGGATAGCTTGCAAGCAAGTGATGTGATCACTAGAATGTTATATCACGGGAACGAGAAAAGAGTGCATGTCGGTAACGAGATCAAACTAGGTATGGAGATACCGATGATCGAATCTCGGACATGTAATATATCGAGAGACAAAGGGATTTAGTTACAAGCGTTAAAGGTTCTCACGATCACAGGAGTCATCGTTGAATGTGTAGGAGTCAGTACGGATCTCCAGGTCCCGCTGCTGATTATTGATCGGAGAAGGGTCTCGATCATGTCTGCATTATTCGCGAACCGTAGGGTGGCACACTTAAGAGTTACCGGACACCATTTTGGAGCACATATGTTTCAGACGAAAGAATTGCAAAGCGCAGGAATTGTTTCAATAGAAACCGGAAATTGTTTCCGGTGAAATTGCAGAAGGTGGTTATGCATGTGATATTGAAATATTACAAGGGGCTATATGTGAATGTTTGTTAATTAAAGTAATTAACAAAATTCTGAATAAATTTAATATAAAGAGTTTTATTAAATGAGAGAGCATTAAATTTGGAGAAATTTAATGCATTTAAAGTGGAGACTTTAAAAGGGAATGTGAAGAGGCATTTTAATGTGGAGGGGTTACCACCACATGAATGGGGGAGGTGAGGGGTCACCCCTCTCCCATGCGCCGGCCATGGAGAGAGGGGGCACCCCCCCTCCTCCTATAAAAGGCCACCCATTCCCTCCTTCATCCTCACACCTCCTTGAGAAGGATCTCTCTCCCCCTCTAGAATTATTCCCCCATGGTCTCGGATTAGCGAGATACATGTTCCCGCTGGCATTTCATCTGGAAGGAGTTGCTGCTTCCGCTGGATCGCTGGAGCAAGGAGGTGGAGGTTGTTCGGTGGCTTGAACGTGTGTGCGAGTGCGGATGCGCTGCTGAGTTGCGGCGCTCGGACTTCCTCACGATCTTGAGATCGGCAAGTGTACGACTACATCAACCACGAGTTCCTACTCGTTAACAAAGCTCGTTGTCTTCGAGGGTAAGTTCTCCATGGATGTATGTCCACCCGTTGCTCTGTATCTAGTAGATAGATCTTGGCGTATAGTTCTCATCGTAGGAAATTTTTTGTTTTCTATGCTGCGGACCCAACAGGGTTAACACTATCTAACACCAGGCTAAAATATTGAGAACCCTAGAAATCAAGGAAAATAAATCATCTTCCTACAAGCATATAGGAATCATTCTTCTACAAGATCAATCCAATAATCATCATAGAGAGTAGAATAAATATTATTCACCATGGTTCTACATAGTATCAGGATAGATTCCTGAGCAAAGCCATAGATCACACGGTAATTCATAGAAAAGTACCAAGACAATTAACCTAGCAACATTAGTTCAGTAGAGAGGCATTTCAACTCAAGCCATAGTAGTGAATCTACCACTAATAACAATAATAACCCGGGCATCCGTACAATACTAACCATGCATTTACAGAGTGTTCTCTAATAGAGAACATGGCCATAGAATATGATCAACAGAGTTTAGCAATACACATCAGTAGGTCATCTACAAGAGTATTGCCCAGGAAACTAACCATGAGGCTAAGCTAAACACCACTACACGGGATGAACCCTAGAATTTAGGGATGATCCCTAAATGGGGAATTCGTGCATTAATCACGTGGCATGGAGCAGAGGGAAGAGAGAGAGCATAGTGAGAGGAGTAGGAGAACTTACTCGAGGTCCTTGGGATTATACAGAAGAGGAAGTAGAGGAGGAGGCTGGCGGCGGTGAGGAGCACAGTGGCACGGGGAGCACCCCTAGAGGGGGCGCTGTAACCCACACCAGCCGTAACAAAGGTGGCCGAAGGAGGAAGAATAGTACCGCAACATCGTCTAGGAAGCGCATGAACACGGTAGACCCAAACCCTAGCATCGGGCCAGCTGAGAGCGCCAAAGCCATATCGAGCTGGATAGCATCGTATGGCGTTGTTGTCCACATCGTCTTGCACCACGGCAATGGTCGCGATGGCCTGGGGCGGCCGGAATCGAGCGTGTGGCGGCAGCGGCATCGAGCGAACTAGAGAGTAGTGTCGCGAGAGAGAGATGAGAGGAAGGGGAGAGAGTGTGGGGGTACTTGGCCGGGTAAGGCTAGCCCAGTACCACCAGGGGCATTTGAACAGACCAGCTGGGCCGGGTCGGGTCAGGCCAGGCCAGCCTAGTGGGCCAGGCCTGTATTTTAAAAAAAGGACTTGTTTAAAATTACTAATTACAAACATGCCCCTAAGGTAAACCAAGCTCTAGGAAAATAAATAAATAAATCCTAAAAATACAAATAATACATCTATGAAATCACAAAAATATCCTCTACCCAACAAGAATAATAGATAGTAATTTTAAGTAATTAAATTGAGATCTATTATTATAATTGTATAGATTCCTTTTGGAATGTAACATCCCAGTTTCTGTATTAGGATGTTATTAGGGTCATGCATCATCCTTGCATCATTGCATCCTGCATTTGAAAAATTGCAATAAAAACCCTGGCACATAAACCCATTTAAAAACCCTATTTCATATTCCCATAAGTTAGCACCCTTGTTGTAGTAGCATGACCCCTCTACAAACCTTGTAAAACTTTAAACTTTGGCCTATGTTGACCACCTCATTTTTATGAAAATTTAGAAACAAGATTCATCACTTTTGGACTTAGTTTGCAAAAGTTACAAGTGAATTAGTAAAACAGTTTTGGAAAAAGAATAAGAATAAAAAAAACTAACAACTAACCTACCGGGCCAGCGAACCAGGCCCAATTGCCTGCCTACCGCCCAGCGCAGCAAGCTGCTTCGGCCCCGCCCGCCCCTGCTGCTGCCACCGCCAGGTGGGGACGCGCTGTCATCCCCCACCTCTAGCCAGAGTCCATGGAGGACACGGTTCCGATTCAAAATCCGCGCGTCCAATCTGTTCTGCATTCGAATCCGTGCCCCCTACGACACGAAATCCTTCCCTCTTATACCGCCGCATCGGCCCCCTCGTTGCCCTCGTTTTTCTCGAACCCTAGCCCCGTTTTTCGCAAGCTTCTGATCTCGCCGGAGAGACCCGCTAACGGAGCTCGAGGTTGGCGACCCTCCAGAGCACCTCGAGCCTTGTTCTACCTCCCACGCTACTCGCCTCGACCTACTCTACCCTCCCACCTAACTCGTTCCTTCCGAATCACAGGGGGTCACCGGCAATTGCTCGCCGGAGCCCGTCGGGTCCGAGAGGAGGAACGGCCAACCGCGGGAGAAGGAGGAGGAGAGGGACCGCGTTGAGATCATTGGGAGATTCGTCGTCGACGTGCGCATCGGGGGCCATCTTCATCGCCTCCACTAGGGCCGCCAGGACTCTGACCACCGTCGACTCCGCCGTCGCCACCGACACCGCCCACCGCCGCCGTCGACGCATCTGTAAGTTACCGAGCCGCCCCCTCCGTTCGATCTGCAACCTGTGGCTCGGATTAGTCCTTGACCCGAAGGGGTATCAGCCAATCTCGCAGCGCCGCGTGGCAAGCAGCGTGGCAAACGCGTCGTCGCCGCGCCGCGTCGCCCGCCTGGCCAGCTGGCCCAACCCGAGGCCGCCACCTGGCGCGATCTGGGCTAGAGTTTAGGCTGGTTGTTTTTGGGTTTTTGCAGATTAAGTTTAATATTGCGAAAATCATAGAAAAATAAGTATTTGTCCAAATTTAGCTTGTAATATACCGTTGGATTCCTAATTTTATGTAGAATCCAAATCTGTATTAATATTGCAGGTTTGCTGTATGTTTTGGGTGTAGGTTTTAATCATTGGATTAGAGGGTTTAATCTATAGAAAAATAATTAAAATTCTGTTTTAGGTGATTCTTGTTGCAATAATTTTGTTTCCACAATACCTACTGATCCAAATCTTTAAGCCTTGCTTAGGTTTATTAGATCTAACTTGGGGCTATTTTGGATGGTTGATCTCCTATAATCCTAGGAATTGTTTAGTGATTCAAATTTGATCTAAACCTTTTGGAATCAATCCTAGTGACACCTTTACACTATCACAACACAAACTTGCTACCTTGATCAATTTAACCAACCTTGCATAAACTACCATGTTGCATGCATGCATGTTTTCCTTTGTGTATGCTTTGAGCAAGTTGTGATCAAGTCCATGTTTGTGATTCGTTAGATTGCTCGGAGTGCGCTAAGGAGTGCTATTGTGTAGAGTGCTGCTCGGATCAAGGCAAGTTACAGCACTTATTCATAATTTTTTCCCAGTTTTGATTCTATGCATGTGATCTTCAAAATTCTGTAGTATGCATGTGTAGGATACACTAGTAGAATTTTTCCTTAGTATTATTTTGCAAGTGCGGTGATTTTGTAGTATGCCATGAGTAGCTCTATACTTAGGATTTCCATCCTAATAGGTTACCCCTGTTTTTGCTAAGTATTGCTTGCTATGCTATTTATACAAAGTACCGTTGGGGGGTTCGAAAGACAAAGAATTTTTCTAAGTATAAAGGCTCTCTAGAGCAAACTTTTCTTCTCAAATCCACTTCAAATTAAAACTAAGTTTTCTTCTGGGCGGAATGGTTGTCGGGTCAACGAGTGTGATTTTTGGTGGAGGACGGCCGCCCAGGAATCAAAGAAGTCTGCCATGTTTCAGAATTCAGAAGCTTCTAGTGCAACCACAATACATTATGGGCTCTGTCTTGGCCTAGTACTTAGTGGGAAACCTCACCTGGGTACCAACATTTGGAGGATTCTTGGCACGGTTGGATCCGGAAGGTAGAGGGGCTACTAAGGGAAAGCCTCGCCATGGTCTTGTCTGTAAAAGGACTTGATCGTGGATTGTGGGTAAAGTGCACAACTCTCGAGAGTATTGCAATCTGATCGATCAGCCGTGTTCACGGTAACAGAACAACAATGAGCATCTGAAGGATGGGGCCTCTGAAGGATCTTCCTCTCTCTTTTCTAAAACAAAGTTTTGAAACCCCATGGCGTGCGTAATATCGCTAATGGGTGGGAATTTGGGAAACTTGGTGTGTAATATCCAAGTGACCCTTGGTGCGTAATATCCAAGTGTTTGGTTGTTTGGACACTTGGTGCGTAATATCCTCGTGTGCCACTCGACCTTATTTTATTCAAGCAAATGTTTACAAAGTAGGGCAATCTTCTATTCTCTCTCTACCTAAGAAAATTAGCTTTGAGCAAATGAACTCTACAGCCTATACCAGCCTTGCATGTAGAGATAGTCTTTTCTCTCCTTGGTGTAATTTGCCAATACATTCAAAGTATTGACCCAACTTGTTGGCTGCACATCTTATGTGCAGAATCCGAAGATTGAAAGGTGCGTAGGGATCGCGGGTCTACACTCGACAAGCCTAGGGCATTGATGGACTCATGCTGCTTTTATGTTTTCCGCTGTTATTTGAGCTAGCATAATGCTAAGCAATTTTTGTAATAATTTCATACTCTGGATTCTCCGTGTAATAAAGACTTTGTGTTTTACATGATATTTCATCGACTGTGAGTGCTAGCTATTGATCCAGGGACTAGCATGTTAATCACAGGGACTTAGGATCCTTACCGATCCAAGGTCACTACAGATGGTATCAGAGCACATCGTTGCTTGTAGGACGTGACCCTAGGATTGGAACCACCTCTAACTTTAGTGCCTTACTTGTTTCTACTAAGTTATTTTCTGCACATCTAGTATCTGCTTTCCTCTACTTGTTTAAGTATCTAACCCTCGTTCTTCTAACTCAAAGATGACAAGCTTCCTCTACGACACCGTCGCGGACATCGAGCCCCTTCGCTTTGGAGGATGCCTCATGGATCTACTCACACGTTTGAACCTTCCTCTCCCAACAATCCAAGGGAGCACAATGAAGAAACTCCACAAGGACGGCTGTTGGGGAGTCAAGGTCATCCAGCCAGGAAAAGAGCGAGGCAAGAACCCGGAGGAAGACATAGCAATCCACATTGTTAGCAATTCCAAGGAGAAGGCCCTTAGCATTAGCTTGTAGCAACTCATTGGTCGCCTATGTGGACGTCATCATGAAGCTCTCCAAGGACACTGCGGCGGCCTCTTTGGCAGAAGAGATGAGGAAGGGGTTCCCATGGAGTTAACCTTTGAGGAAAGAACTTCTACCAAGCGCCGAAGAACACAATATCAAGACTTGGAGTGCCACATCCATGACCTTGAAAAGGGTACCTTCCTCGAGATGTTGAAGAACGACAAGCTATGCGCCCTCATCAAGGAGAAGGAAGAAATGATCAAGCAGCAGGAAGAGGCAATGAAGCTCCAAGAGATAAAATTTCAGGACCAAGAGAAGAAGTTCGCTAACCAAGAGAAGAGGGTGATAAATAAAAACAAGAGGATTAGGGAACTCAAACAGCAGATCGATGGAGATGAAGTGCAAACTGAAGGCCTTTGCAAGATAATCGATGATGTGCGTGCTTCCAAGAGGGACTTGGCAAAGAAACTTGAAGCCGCAATGAAGTCAAGTTTAGTGGAGGAACTACAAAGCGAGAAGGAGGGAATTCAGGAGCAGCTGGAAGCCACTACCAAGAAGCTACAAGATGAGATAAAGGACCTTCAAGAGAAGCTTGAAGCCACCACAAAGGAGATGGAGTTGTACAAGACAACTCTAGAGCAAGAAGGCTACTCGTTCGAGGACGAGGAAGAGGAAGGCATGGAAGATGTGTAATAGTTGGACCACCTCTAATTCTATAGTAGAACGTTATTCGCAAATGTAATAAATACCAAGACAAGTCTGGTTTAGTTAAATTTGGTTGTTTCCTGTGCTAAATTTGTGGTGTTATGCCTTGTGTACCTTGTGTGCTTGGTGTGTTTTTCATAAGGGTAGGAGTTTACTACTTAGTCTTTCTGTCTTTTTCTTAACTACTCTCTTAAACCCCACAGATGCCGCCAAGACATGCTGATCTCAAAATCCCGCCAGAAATAGCAGAACTTTTGGCCACTCAGAACCAGCTGATCCAACTACTCACTCAGAACATGCAAAACAACAACAACAACAACAACCCGCCACCACCACCACCTCCGCCACCTCCTCAACAAGATCGCTTGACTCGGTTTTTGAGGCTGAACACACCTACCTTCACTAGCAGCACTGAACCAATCATCGCTGATGACTGGCTGCGTACGATCAACAAGAAACTAGACACCGTGCAAGCTGTCGGAGCCGACAGGGTGCGTTATGCCGCACACCAGCTTGAAGGACCTGCTGCAGAATGGTGGGATAACTACCAAGTCACCCACCCAGACATTGATGCTATCACTTGGGAACAGTTTGAGTTAGCTTTTCGCACTCATCATGTGGCTGCTGGTGTCATGGCTCTAAAGAGGCGCGAGTTTCGCGACCTACACCAGCTGCACCATTCTGTCACCGAGTATGGTGAGCTTTTCAATAAGCTAGCCCGTTATGCACCCGATGATGTTTCCACTGATGCCAAGAGACAGGAGGAGTTCTTAAGAGGGCTCAATGATGAGATATCCATTCAGCTTGTGGCTCAGAAATTTGACAACTTTCAGGAACTCTTGGACAGAGCCATTGTGGTTGAATCAAAGAGGAAGAGCATAGAAAATCGCAAGAGGAAATCCAACCCTCACAAACACTCTGTTCCGTACCAGAAGCAGTGCAATTCCTCACCACCACCTTATAACAATAATGGCCACAACCATAACGGTCATAACCATGGTGGCCACAAACACAATGGGCACAAAAACCGCAATGGCAATAGCGGCAATGGAAAGGATCTCAGTGAGGTGACATGCTTTAAGTGCAACAAGACAGGGCACTATGCAACCTCTTGCCCCGAGAGGAAGAATGGCAATGGTAATGGGAATGGAAATGGACACAACCATGGCAATGGGAACGGGAAGAAGCCAAATCCGTTTGTCAAAGCCACGGTGAATCATGTTTCTATGGAGGATGCCTGTGATGCGCCAGACTCTGTGATTGGTAAGTTCAAACTCAATTCTATTCCCGCAGTTGTTCTTTTTGATACTGGTGCATCACATTCATTCATATCAAGGGTATTTGTGGATAGAGGCAAGATACCAACGGAGACTATAAACTTTCCTCTAAGAGTAAGTTCTCCTGGGGGAGAAATAGTGGCAAACTCCGGTTGCCGGGAATTAGAACTAAGGATTGGGACACACATTTTTCCCACCAGTCTAGTAGTTCTAGAATCACAAGGATTAGACATAATCTTGGGCATGAATTGGATGACCGAATATGAAGGAGTCATAGATTGTGCCAAGAGAACTGTCATGCTCACAACACCGGAAGGGAAAAGGATTCGTATCAAGTCAAACTTCGCACTCAAAGAAGTCATGATGAACTCTCTTAAGGGGGTTAGCTTGGAGGAGGTACCTGTTGTAAAGGAATACCAGATGTCTTCCCAGAGGAGCTACCCGGAATGCCACCCGACCGTGATATCGAGTTTCTCATCGACTTAATGCCAGGCACGGGGCCGATAGCTAAGAGACCATACAAGATGGATGTGGACGAGTTAAAGGAACTGAAGAAACAGCTTAGGGAACAATTGGTCAAGGGGTTCATTCAACCCAGCGCGTCATCTTGGGGAGCACCCGTTCTATTTGTGGAAAAGAAGGATAAGACCAAGAGGCTGGTTGTGGACTACCGCTCGTTGAACGAAGTGACGATTAAGAATAAGTACCCTCTGCCCAACATCAACGACCTGTTTGACTAGCTAAAAGGAGCTAGTGTGTTCTCAAAGATCGATCTACGATCAGGCTATTTTTAGCTAAAGATTCGAGAACAGGATGTGCCCAAGACAGCATTCACCACAAGATACGGATTGTATGAGTACACCGTGATGTCTTTTGGTCTAACCAATGCCCCAGCATACTTCATGACCATGATGAACAAGGTGTTCATGGAATACTTGGACAAATTTATCGTAGTATTCATAGATGATATACTCATATACTCAAAGGATGAGAAGGAACATGAGAAACATCTGTGCCTTATTATGGAGAAACTAAGAGAACACAAGTTGTATGCCAAGTTCAGCAAGTGCGAGTTCTGGTTAAAGGAAGTGGGATTCCTTGGTCATGTTGTGTCAGCTAAAGGAGTTGCCGTAGATCCTAGCAAGGTAGCTTCCGTGACGGAATGGGAGTCACCCAAGAATGTGGGAGATATTAGAAGTTTCCTGGGCCTCGCAGGATATTACCGGAGGTTCATCGAAAACTTTTCCAAGATAGCAAAACCCATGACGGAACTATTAAAGAAGGAAAAGAAATTCCTATGGACCGAGGCATGTGAAGCAAGTTTTCAAGAGTTGAAGAAACGCCTGGTAACGGCACCGGTTCTGTGTCTGCCAGATATCCAGAAGGATTTTCAAGTCTATTGTGACGCTTCTCGACAAGGACTTGGAAGTGTATTGATGCAGGATAGGAAAGTGGTATCCTATGCCTCCCGACAACTTAAGAACCACAAACACAATTATCCCACTCATGATTTGGAACTTGCGTCTGTGGTTCATGCACTCAAGGTATGGAGACATTACCTCACGGGCAAACATTGTGATGTGTTCACAGATCATAAAAGTTTGAAGTACATCTTCACCCAAAAGGAGTTGAATATGAGACAACGAAGATGGCTTGAGCTAATTAAGGATTATGACTTGGATTTACAGTACCACCCCGGAAAGGCAAACGTGGTGGCTGATGCATTAAGCCGTAAGGTATATGTAAATGGACTTACCGCAGGGGAACTTCCAGAGGATCTATGCAAGCAATTCAGGGACCTCAGGCTAGAGATAGTCTCGAAAGGACACGTAGCGACTATGGAAATAGTGTCTACCTTCCAAGAAAGGATCCAAGAAGCACAAAAGGGGGATAAAGAGTTGGAAGAAATAAGAGTCGGGATAAATGAAGGAAAGACTAAAGAATTTCGTCTAGACGAACAAGGAACCCTCTGGTATGGGAAGCGTTTGTGCGTTCCCAGTGACCCCGATATAAGGAAGAAGATCCTACAACAAGCTCATGATTCGCCATACTCAATTCATCCAGGTAACACAAAGATGTACATGGATGTGAAGGATAGATTCTGGTGGAATAACCTAAAGAGAGATATTGCAGAGCATATTTCTCTGTGTGATGTGTGCAACAGAGTTAAAGCCGAGCATCAGAAACCGGCAGGATTACTTCAACCACTACCTATACCCGACTAGAAGTGGGACAAGGTAGGCATGGATTTCATCACGGGATTACCCCGTACTCGTTCTGGATTTGATTCTATCTGGGTAGTGGTAGGACCACTTCACCAAGGTGGCTCACTTCATCCCCGTAAAGACCACATATACAAGTGCTAAGCTTGCTAAGATATACATGTCAAGAATTGTAAGCCTGCATGGTGTTCCCAAGGGAATTGTGTCAGATAGAGGCACCCAGTTTACTTCAAAGTTTTGGCGACAACTACATGAGTCTCTAGGAACCCGACTAGAATTCAGTACTGCCTTCCACCCTCAAACAGATGGCCAAACAGAGAGGGTAAATCAAATCTTGGAGGATATGTTGAAAGCTTGCGCACTAGACTATGGGTCTAGTTGGGACGATAACCTGCCATATGCTGAGTTCTCATACAACAACAGCTACCAGACAAGTATCAAGATGGCTCCGTTTGAAGTTCTATATGGCAGGAAGTGTAGGACCCCATTGCTATGGAATGGAGTTGGTGAACGCAGTCTTTTTGGACCTGACTTGATAAAGGATGCCGAAGAAAAGGTACGACAGATTCAGGATAGGATAATGATAGCCCAATCCCGACAGAAGAGTTACGCTGATTCCAAGCGCAGAGATGTGGCCTATGAAATAGGGGACCGTGCGTATCTCCGAGTTTCACCCCTACGTGGAGTTAAGATGTTCGGAATCAAGGGCAAGTTAGCCCCACGATTCATAGGACCATACAAGGTTCTGGCCCGTAGAGGAGAAGTTGCTTATCGGTTGGAGTTACCGGAAGGACTGACTGTTCATGATGTGTTTCATGTGTCACAACTAAAGAAGTGTCACCTGGAGATGGCTGAAACACCGCTAAGGGACACCGTTCCCCTAGATGAGGTTCAATTGGAGAATGACCTTACCTATGAGGAAAAACCCATCAAAATACTGGAAACAGCTGAAAGGATTACCCGCACCAAGACTATAAGGTTCTGCAAGGTACAATGGAACCACCTCTCCGAGGAAGAAGCTACGTGGGAGCGTGAAGAAGACTTGAAGGCAGAACACCCACACCTATTTGCTAGCCAAACCGAATCTCGAGGACGAGATTCTTCCTAAGGGGGGTAGGTTTGTAACATCCCAGTTTCTGTATTAGGATGTTATTAGGGTCATGCATCATCCTTGCATCATTGCATCCTGCATTTGAAAAATTGCAATAAAAACCCTGGCACATAAACCCATTTAAAAACCCTATTTCATATTCCCATAAGTTAGCACCCTTGTTGTAGTAGCATGACCCCTCTACAAACCTTGTAAAACTTTAAAGTTTGGCCTATGTTGACCACCTCATTTTTATGAAAATTTAGAAACAAGATTCATCACTTTTGGACTTAGTTTGCAAAAGTTACAAGCGAATTAGTAAAACAGTTTTGGAAAAAGAATAAGAATAAAAAAAACTAACAACTAACCTACCGGGCCAGCGAACCAGGCCCAATTGCCTGCCTACCGCCCAGCGCAGCAAGCTGCTTCGGCCCCGCCCGCCCCCGCTGCTGCCACCGCCAGGTGGGGCCGCGCTGTCATCCCCCACCTCTAGCCAGAGTCCATGGAGGACACGGTTCCGATTCAAAATCCGCGCGTCCAATCTGTTCTGCGTTCAAATCCGTGCCCCCTACGACACGAAATCCTTCCCTCTTATACCGCCGCATCGGCCCCCTCGTTGCCCTCGTTTTTCTCGAACCCTAGCCCCGTTTTTCGCAAGCTTCCGATCTCGCCGGAGAGACCCGCTAACGGAGCTCGAGGTTGGCGACCCTCCAGAGCACCTCGAGCCTTGTTCTACCTCCCACGCTACTCGCCTCGACCTACTCTACCCTCCCACCTAACTCGTTCCTTCCGAATCGCAGGGGGTCACCGGCAATTGCTCGCCGGAGCCTGTCGGGTCCGAGAGGAGGAACGGCCAACCGCGGGAGAAGGAGGAGGAGAGGGACCGCGTTGAGATCGTTGGGAGATTCGCCGTCGACGTGCGCATCGGGGGCCATCTTCGTCGCCTCCACTAGGGCCGCTAGGACTCCGACCACCGTCGACTCCGCCGTCGCCACCGACACCGCCCACCGCCGCCGTCGACGCATATGTAAGTCACCGAGCCGCCCCCTCCGTTCGATCTGCAACCTGTGGCTCGGATTAGTCCTTGACCCGAAGGGGTATCAGCCAATCTCGCAGCACCGCGTGGCAAGCCGCGTGGCAAACGCGTCGTCGCCGCGCCGCGTCGCCCGCCTGGCCAGCTGGCCCAACCCGAGGCCGCCACCTGGCGCGATCTAGGCTAGAGTTTAGGCTGGTTGTTTTGGGTTTTTGCATATTAGGTTTAATATTGCGAAAATCATAGAAAATAAGTATTTGTCCAAATTTAGCTTGTAATATACCGTTGGATTCCTAATTTTATGTAGAATCCAAATCTGTATTAATATTGCAGGTTTTCTGTATGTTTTGGGTGTAGGTTTTAATCATTGGATTAGAGGGTTTAATCTATAGAAAAATAATTAAATTCTATTTTAGGTGATTCTTGTTGCAATAATTTTGTTTCCACAATACCTACTGATCCAAATCTTTAAGGCTTGCTTAGGTTTATTAGATCTAACTTGGGGCTATATTGGATGGTTGATCTCCTATAATCCTAGGAATTGTTTAGTGATTCAAATTTGATCTAAACCTTTGGGAATCAATCCTAGTGACACCTTTACACTATCACAACACAAACTTGCTACCTTGATCAATTTAACCAACCTTGCATAAACTACCATGTTGCATGCATGCATGTTTTCCTTTGTGTATGCTTTGAGCAAGTTGTGATCAAGTCCATGTTTGTGATTCGTTAGATTGCTCGGAGTGCGCTAAGGAGTGCTATTGTGTAGAGTGCTGCTCGGATCAAGGCAAGTTACACCACTTGTTCATAATTTTGTCCCAGTTTTGATTCTATGCATGTGATCTTCAAAATTCTGTAGTATGCATGTGTAGGATACTATAGTAGAATTTTTCCTTAGTATTATTTTGCAAGTGCGGTGATTTTGTAGTATGCCATGAGTAGCTCTATACTTAGGATTTCCATCCTAATAGGTTACCCCTGTTTTTGCTAAGTATTGCTTGCTATGCTATTTATACAAAGTACCGTTGGGGGGTTCGAAAGACAAAGAATTTTTCTAAGTATAAAGGCTCTCTAGAGCAAACTTTTCTTCTCAAATCCACTTCAAATTAAAACTAAGTTTTCTTCTGGGCGGAATGGTTGTCGGGTCAACGAGTGTGATTTTTGGTGGAGGACGGCCGCCCAGGAAATCAAAGAAGTCTGCCATGTTTCAGAATTCAGAAGCTTCTAGTGCAACCACAATACATTATGGGCTCTGTCTTGGCCTAGTACTTAGTGGGAAACCTCACCTGGGTACCAACATTTGGAGGATTCTTGGCACGGTTGGATCCGGAAGGTAGAGGGGCTACTAAGGGAAAGCCTCGCCATGGTCTTGTCTGTAAAAGGACTTGATCGTGGATTATGGGTAAAGTGCACAGACTCTCGAGAGTATTGCAATCTGATCGATCAGCCGTGTTCATGGTAACAGAACAACAATGAGCGTCTGAAGGATGGGGCCTCTGAAGGATCTTCCTCTCTCTTTTCTAAAACAAATTTTGAAACCCCATGGCGTGCGTAATATCGCTAATGGGTGGGAATTTGGGAAACTTGGTGTGTAATATCCATGTGACGCTTGGTGCGTAATATCCAAGTGTTTGTTTGTTTGGACACTTGGTGCGTAATATCCTCGTGTGCCACTCGATCTTATTTTATTCAAGCAAATGTTTACAAAGTAGGGCAATCTTCTATTCTCTCTCTACCTAAGAAAATTAGCTTTGAGCAAATGAACTCTACAGCCTATACCAGCCTTGCATGTAGAGATAGTCTTTTCTCTCCTTGGTGTAATTTGCCAATACATTCAAAGTATTGACCCAACTTGTTGGCTGCACGTCTTATGTGCAGAATCCGAAGATTGACAGGTGCGTATGGATCGCGGTTCTACACTCGACAAGCCTGGGGCATTGATGGACTCATGCTGCTTTTATGTTTTCCGCTGTTATTTGGGCTAGCATAATGCTAAGCAATTTTTGTAATAATTTCATACTCTGGATTCTCCGTGTAATAAAGACTTTGTGTTTTACATGATATTTCATCGACTGTGAGTGCTAGTTATTGATCCAGGGACTAGCATGTTAATCACAGGGACTTAGGATCCTTACCGATCCAAGTTCACTACATGGAATTTTACAAAAATAAATAAAAAACTTAAAATGGAATAAAATTCACTTTTAAGATCCTAAATGGATATAATAAGCTATACAAATATTAACTTGTATTTTAGTTAAATAAAGTAAGTTTGCATAAAATAAAATCTTATTTCCTTCATAGAATTTTAAAAAATATTAACAAGAGTTAAAATTAAATAAAATTAATTTTTAAACTCTTAGAATAGTATTAGTTATCATAAAAATACTAGTTATTTTATTCCAACACATTTTAAGGTTATTAAGAAATAAATCTTTATTTATTATCTAGTTGGTAAGTTCTTCAAGAACTTTCTTAAATAAGAAATAATCACAATTCTATCTCTAATACCTTAAATCCCTAACACCTAAATGCTAAGTCCAAACCTATCACTTGGATCTATAATAAAACTTAACTGTAACTTATTAACCTTATAAAACTCTTTTAAAATTATAAATCCAAAATAAACCAACAATTTTAAGTAAGATTTGAACATCATAAAAATAAGTACTATTTATCTCTTAACTATTCTTAAACATGATTCTAGCTTTAACAGATTATTCAAAGTATCAAAATTTACTTTCTTTAATAAGATAAACTGTGTTCAAAATAACAAATCACATTTAAACTCATCATTCACTTAAGATGAAAGTGAATGATCCTATACCTTCAAACATGCTTGTTATAAGATTTAAAGTTTATTAATCCTTTTAAACACATCACACCCTAGATCTAATTATATTTTATAGTTAACTTTTGTTTGTTCCAAGTTAAGTCATAAGGCACCTCAAATCCAAACTTATCGAACAAACGCAAATGACATCGATCACATTCTATTAACCATAAAGATTGGTTAAACCTTATCAAAGAAATCTTCTCTTCAAGTGTTATTCGTTTTGCCACTTCAAACAACAATCTCAACCTATAACATGGACTTCCATAATAGATACATAATATCCAATAACTCTAAGCATGTGTTGTTATATTTACTTTATATCATACATGTTAGTCTTAAGTTCCTTGTATTTATATATTTGTTGGTAAAGTACACTTATAGACAAACTAAATCTTAAAGAAATCACCCAAACTTAACCTATTCACCATATTGGGTATTACTCCAGGGTTTTCCAAACTACATTACATTACTTATGCATCAGAGCATATTGCTTCTTTAAACATTAGTCCTTACCGGACTGATGTCCCAAAATATATCGAGCTCGTTGGGGAACCCCAAGAGGAAGGTATGATGAGCACAGCAGCAAGTTTTCCCTCAGTAAGAAACCAAGGTTTAATCGAACCAGTAGGAGCAAGGAAACACCCCAAAGGTGTTGCTAGCTGATCCTTGGCAGGGCGCACTACCGGTGCTAGTAGCAACATGGAGACCTAAACAACACAACCACAGAACTTTTCCCCCAACTTGCGATGAGGTTGTCAATCTCATCGGTTTTGCTGAAAACAAAGGATTAAACGTATCGAATGGAAGGAAGTAATAGTTTGCAGAAAGTTAACACAAAACAGTAAACATTTTGTAGATTGTATGTAAAAGAAAGGACCAGGATCCATAGTTCACTAGAGGTGGCTCTCCTTCAGATAGATAACATGTTGGGTGACCAAATTACAGCGGGGCAATTGACAAACATCGAGAAAGCAATACATGCATATACTAATCATCTTGACTCCTTTGGAACTTGATTGGGAATTACAACCTTATACATAGACCGCCATCCAACTGCATCTATGACTAATAATCCACCTTCAAGTTATCATCCGACCCCCCTCCAGTATTAAGTTGCAAGCAACAGATTATTGCTTTACGAATTGCGTGTAATGTAAATAATATGATTGTTCTATGAACAAAGGATTGTTGTTTTCTCCCTAGTAGCAATAGCACATCTAGTACCTTAGATATTTCTGTCACTTCCCCAGATTACCATAGGCATGAACCCACTATCGAGCATAAATACTAACTCTTGGAGTTGCTAGCATCTACTTGGCCAAGATAGATACTAACAACGGAAAGCATGCAAGATCACAAATAACAAAGACATGATAGAATCAATAATCAATCTGAAATAGCATCTCAATATCCATCGGATATCCGCAAACACAACATGCAGAATTACAAATAGATGATCTTGATCATGAACGGAGGTCACAAGATCTAGACATGAAAGAACAAAGGAGGAGAACCAGCCATCTAGCTACTACATGGACCCGTAGTCTAGAGATGAACTACTCACGCATCACACCAGAGGCTTGCATGATGATGAAGAAGGCCTCCAGGGCGAATTCCCCTCTCCGGCAGGGTGCCGGGAAGAGCTTCAGATCCCTCCCGATCTAGGGATGGAGATGACGGCGGCTACAGACTCTTTCGTGGATTTTTGATCGGGTACCTAGGGTAATGGTCCTAAGGGCAATATATAGGCGGAAGGAGAGGCCGAGGGGGTGCTAGGGTCGGCCAGACCACCCCCTGGCGCAGGCCAGGCCTGGCCGTGCAGACAGGTGGTGTGGCCGGCCCCAACCCTTCTTCGTCTCGTATTCTGGCTCCAGATGTCTTCCGAAAAAATAGGCACTTTGGCTTTTGTCCCGTCCAATTCCGAGAATATTCATTTTCTGACTTTCTTGGAACCAAAAACAGCAGAAAACAGGCAGCTAGCACGGTGGCTCTTGTTAATAGGTTAGTCCAAGAAATCATATGAAAAGTACTCCAAAGTGTGGACAAAACACAAGAAAGTAGATAAAACCGAGCATGGAGCATCAAAAATTATAGATACATTTGCAATGTATCAACATCCCCAAGCGTAACTCCTGCTCGTCCTCGAGTAGGTAAGTGATAAAAAGAAAGAATAATTTTTTAGGTGACATGCACCATCATAAACTTGATCAAAGTATTTGTAAAACATTCAAAGCTGGGATCATAATACTTCAATCATAACATGAAATACAAAATTCTAGCAATAAGACAAAGAAACTATGTTGCAACATGAAAAGGCACAAACAAAAGATTCATGAATAACAATGCTTTGCAAGACGTTTGTTTGTTTCACATAAAGAAAACATAGCATAATAGTATTTAGCTTGTCCCTCATAGAATAGCAAATATAAATGCATAGGACACCTTCAAAGTTCATAAGAGTGACTAGATACAAATAGTTTAAAGCAAGCAATATCAAGTTATACATCAATCAACTAGTCTTGGGAAAATGCACATAAAACTAAGAATGGCCACTATGCTCTCAAAGTAAGTGCATAAAGATAGAAGGTGGAGACTCAATATAATGGTGGAAGAATGGCCTTCATAGAAGGAAGCAGAGATTCAAGTTTCATAAAGAGCTTCCAAAAATTGTGGTACTTAATAGCTTTCAGCTCTCATTGCCCCTATCATAAGCATCTTGAAGTGATTAAGGTTAAAGTGAACAAACTATGGTGTACATGCTTGACGAAGTATAAGTTAGGAATCTCATGTCCCTTGAATACGAGGGCCGCTCCTCATGCTACTCAAGTTTAGTCACCGGTAAGTTCTTGTCGTCGTAAGTACATGTGTATCATAGAGAACCGCCAACGGGGTACCCCTTGCCCGATGATACGGAAGAATTCCCATATCAAAATGACAAGGCAAGCAGACAACGAGCATCTCAGCAATCTTCTTATTTACCATGGGAATATGGTGCTTTTTTCTCTCTTTCCTCTTTTCATAATCTCTCTTTTTTTTCTTTTTTTTCTCTTTTTTCTCAATATAGGACTCTTTTTTTATAAGAAGAATGCTTCATAGACAACTCATTATGGTTATGCTACAGGTTTCCACCATGTCAGCATGGATTAGACCAGCGGCCCAGGCGTTTCTCTAACACATATACATAACTCCATGGACTTACAAGCTCCCCTTTCATTTCACACTGACGACATCCATAGACAAAAGAGCATGATATCAACTAGGTACAAAGTACCAAGTGCAATGTTGAAAGCGTTCCCCATGACAGCATGGTTATTCTAATCCCCAACAAATAAGTGCAAGCATATACAACATAGACGACACAATGGTTCAAGTTTATTAAGGGCAAGAAAAGTGAAGTGTGCCATTAAGTTCGTGAGAGCTTTAATCACTAGTTTTCTCATAACAAGTTTAAAGCATGAATATACTTGGAATAGCATAAGCTAGTAGGTAGGTATGGTGGACTCTTTGGAATAACTTGGTTTAGGGAGTTGGACGCATGAATGGAACTCATACTTGGTTGTGGAGGCTAGCAAAAGACTGGGAGCGACAAACTAAGAGAGCAATAATGGCCATAATCATGCAGAGTGACAAAACATCATTGATCAAAGCATAAAATGATACTACAAGTTGAAAACTAAAGGATCATAAAGGCTTATGGTGACTTGAGATAGTCACAACATGGTGTGAGCATGCGCCAAGTCAACCCAAATAAAGCATCAAAGGAGAATACCACTATACTATGCTTTAATATGCTAAAACAATGTTGTTGGGGGATACCCCCAGGTAGGGTCACGCCGGGGTATAAAGGCCGAGTTAGCCGAGGTACAGCAAGGTCAAAGCAAATGCTGGCCGAGTCACCTCAAGGCAGGCCGAATCACGGAGTGACCCGGACCAGAGGATGTCCATCTAACTGAGTCCCGACCGACATATGTAGTATGCCGGCAGGATTCATGTAACTTGTATGCAGGTACCCGCGTGGCCGGATTAACCAGGCATGATCCGGGTTATATCAGGCTTGCAAGAGAAGGAAGGTATCTCGCTGGTCAAAAGGTGGCCACTGTACGCTGGAGCATGAGCGAAGCGGACAGAGTGAAGGACCACTGAGGCATGGCCGACAAGGGTGACGTTGCCTGTGTCGGATGATGCTAGCGCTGCAGAGGCTCACGTAGCCTCTGCATGGCTTACGATGTGGAAAAGTGACCCGGTCGGTTTGCTATTTTGGGAGGAGGCATATTCCCAGGAATATGCCTCCATGTATGCCCTAGTTGGAGACCTAGCCTCCCCTATATAAGGAGGGCTAGGGCCTCTGTAGAAGGGGTTGAGTTTTACTTGGTTGAGGGCTAGTTGATTGGCATTTGGGTAGGAGGTTCCTGAGAGCAAAGTAGTGGTGAGAGTTCCTTCTTCCTCCTCTCCCTAATACAGCTCAAGGAGCACTTGTAAACTGATCTAGCTTGAAGAATACAAAGCATCTGTGTGTGGAACCACCACACTATCCCTCCCTGGATTCCTCTAGTGCATCTTGTCCCCACCTTTAGCCTATCCATGGCATCTGCCATGACACCACCACGATAGTTGGCGCCCACCGTGGGGCTAGCGGCGCTAGCAGGAGTGAAGATCTGGACGGGAAACCTCCTCGGCAACGGCGAGCGCATCATCTCCGGGCTCATTCAGCGACAATGCTGGCTGCTTCGGCAAGCGACCTCTCCCGTGCAATGGCCTCTTCGTGAAGCTTGGCACGCACAAGATCTATGTTGTTGTTGATGTGTCGTGTGTTCATCCACGGCACATCATCGAGGGAGGCGAGCCACCCCTTAGCACGGTTCACAGGGCGCGTATCACTCACTCCCCTGACCGCGCCGAGGTGATGATGACAGCGCCTGGCACTAGCGCGAGCAAGGATCCGGCACCAGATCCGGAGGTAACACCCAAGGCACCAAGGAAAAGTAGGGGTCCTCCACTAGAGAGGCCAGAGAACATGCTGCAGCAGGCGATAGATAGCCTAGAGAACCCCGTAGCACCTGCAGTAGATCCGGCTCAGGCACAGGCCGAGTTAGAGGAGACTAGGCAGAAAATATTAGAGGGTGCAAAAAATATAGCAGCGGCTCATCAGTCGTTGAACATGACACTGCACGAGTACACGAAAGCGAATAAGGTAGATGTTGTAAAAGTGAAAGGGAGAAACCTCATTAGTGAAATGAACAAAGAGGGTGATACTAGAGTTGAGGAATCAGAAAACATTTTGTCCATGGGGCTGCCGAAGTACAGTACCCTGGCAAAGAACCTTAGAGCAGTAGATGCGGCTGCGTCCGAGTTAGAGGGTTTGACGGGGGAAGCCCGGCAAAGACAGCAGGATAGGGTCAATGAGTTAGTTTGGATCGCTAACAGACAAAATGAAGAGTTGCTCAGGGCAAATCCGGCAAGGGCTGGGGCCTCCAAAGTCGTTCATTCTGCAGTAGGTAACCTAGAGAAATCTGCTGGAGCTGCATCGTCACCTCATGGTGACCCAAGAAGAGAGGAGGTGGTAACCTCGGCGACAAGAAACAAACAAATAGTCCCATATGACCCGGCAAGGGCAGGGAAAGGAAAAGCAGTGCAGGGAAATGAGGACCGACGAAGTGTAAGCCGAGGTGAAGCTGTCCGAGGTAACCGCGACCAAGGCAATGCCGGTCAAGGGAACGCTGTGAACGGCAATGCTGGACAGTGCAACTCGGCGGGTGCAGGGCAACCGCAAAAGTGGAATATACCACGGCAAGAGCAAAGTGTCGGCCAAGGTATGCAATAGAGAGGCGCTCCACAGGAGCAAGATAGATACAATGATGGTGATTCAGAAATGGTAAATGCATGATACCCTAGGCCAGACTATCACGTGATAGGGTCAAGGTTCGTAAGCAGGAACTTGATGCCTAACGATGCCAGGTTAAAACTAGATCGGGTTAATAGGTCGGAGCAAATTGAGTGTCAAGGACCTCCGGGTCCGGCGTGTTTTGGGCCCTAGATCATGAAAGAGCCTCCAGTACCTAACTTCCAGTTACCCAGAGGCACAAAGACGTATGACGAAAGCACCAAGCCGGAGGATTGGTTGATCAACTACGAAACGGCGGTGAAAATTGCTACAGGCAACTTGAGATGGGCTGTGAGATATGTACCTTAGATGCTGGAAGGGCCAGCGAGGGTATGGCTAAACAATTTACCACCTGGAAGTATCAACTGTTGGATTGATTTTGAGGAAATGTTTGCCAGTAACTTCTCGAGCATGTATCAGAGGCCGAATAGGCCATATACCTTAGCAATGTGCAATCAGAGACCGAATGAGACAGACCGGGAGTTCTTGACCCGCTGGTGCACCATGAGAAACTCATGTGAGGGCATGATTGAGTCACAGGCAATAGCTTGGTTTGCACAAGGGTGTAGATATGCAAGCATGCTGTGGCAGAGGTTGCAAAGGGATATGCCTACTACACTGGCAGAGACAATCCGGATTGCTGATTCATACGCCTTGGGTGATCCGACTCAACCTAGGCTTGTGTCAAACGAGTCAAATGAGGAGTACTACCAGCGAGATGGAGCCGGATCATCCCGACAGAATGATTACCGGGGTAAGAAAAGAGATGATAGACCGGATTACCGGTACAGTTCGCAACAAGTTGTTGCTATAAATCAAGATCAACCCGGAGCAGGGAGTAATCAGCATCAGAAAACTAGAGGGCAACAATGGACCCCAAGAAATGATGGCAAGAAAACTTGGACGCCAGAGCAAAAGAAACAGTGGCAAGAAAAGAAGGACCTTCTGAGGTATACATATGAGGCAATGTTGGATCAGCCGTGTAAATTTCACACGCCAAATCCGAGTAACCCGGCGGGTCACACAACTCGGCAATGTGAGTGAATGAGGAAGATAGAACAAAGTGGTTCGGGGAATGCTCAGGCACCTCGGAACGATCAACCTCGGCAGGAGTTACCCCGGCAGCAATTACTCTCCGGAGCGAACACGCAACAGTTAATGTTGCCACCACCTACACCGAGGTATGAAAATCATGAGAGAAGGGATGCAGTGCATCAGGTGGAAAATCAACATCAACCAGATCAAAGGTATCCCGGAAACGAGGGGAGAAATGAATACAGAGAGCATCATCAGAGTTACTGTGTGTTTACCATAGAGGAAACAGATAGAAAGAGCCTGCAATGCCGACATATGGAAGTGAATGCGGTAATGCCCGCGGTGACGAGGTATATGCCTTGGTCGGATCAGGAAATTACAAGGAGTATCAAGGACCATCCCAAGCTTATGCCAAGTCCCGGTTCGTATGCGCTGGTGCTAGACCCAACTTTCATCGGGCCAAACATCAATGTAAGATTTTCTAAGGTACTGATTGATAATGGCAGCAGCATCAATATTATGTACGTGGATACAATGCGCAAGTTGGGTATCTCGGAGAACATGCTCCAGGCCACGAGAACAAATTTCCATGGTATTGTGCCAGGCATTTCATGTGAGCCCATTGGCAAGGTCCGGGTTGACGTACTATTCGGCACACGAGATAACTGCCGAACTGAAAATTTGGAGTTTGAGGTTGTGAACTTAGAAAGTGTGTATCACGCGTTGCTCTGCTGGCCAGCCCTGAACAAGTTCATGGAAAGTTGTCACATCAGTTACCTGAAGATGAAGCTGCCCGGCCCAAATGTAGTAATTACCATAGTAGGAGATTTCCGACGTTCCATTGAGTGTGCGTCAGCCGGGTCTAACCTGGTCGAGTCACTCGTGATTGCGCAAGAGAAAAGAAAGATCCAAGAAGTCGCAGCATTAGCGCAATCCGCACAGCGGTATATGCCGGTATTGAGTAACCCGCATGGAAGTGTCTCATTTCAAGCAACGAAAGATACAAAGAAAGTGCCAGTTGATGATCTGTTCCCAGAGCACACCATAACAATTGGTGTCGGGTTAAATGACAAATAGGAAAGCAAGCCCGTCAACTTCCTCCGTGAGAATCGGGATATATTTGCTTGGTCCACACAGGACTTGCAAGGTGTTTCGAGGGAGTTGGCCGAGCACTCTTTGAATGTGAGACCCGGAGCAAAGCCGGTGAAGCAACCTCTCCGCCGCTTCGCCGAAGATAGGAGAAAAGTCATTGGGGATGAGATAGCTCGGCTCCTAGCAGCTAGGTTTATCATAGAAGTGCTTTACCCGGATTGGCTATCTAATCCGGTGCTGGTGGAAAAGAAGAGAGATGATCCGAATGTGGCAGTGGTTTGGCGTATGTGTATCGATTACACGAACCTGAATAAGGCATGCCCAAAAGATCCATTCCCACTACCAAGGATAGATCAAGTCACAGATTCTACTGCTGGATGTGAACTGTTGTCATTCATAGATGCATATTCTGGTTTCCACCATATACCTCTGAATCCGAATGATCAAATAAAGACTGCATTTATCACCCCGTATGGGGCTTATTGCTATCACACCATGCCTTTTGGTTTACGTAATGCAGGGGCAACATACCAAAGATGTATGCAAAAATGTTTACACGACCAAATTGGTGGAAATGTGCAAGTATATGTGGATGATGTGGTTATCAAAACCAAGGAAAGCAAAACGCTCCTTGACGATATCAGTCAAACGTTCACGAACCTAAGAAGATTCCGAATGAAGCTTAACCCGGAGAAATGTACCTTCAGTGTCCCGGCTAGAAAGCTACTCGGATTTCTTGTCTCTAGCCGAGGTATCGAAGTTAACCCAACTAAAATGCGAGCCATAGAGCGAATGGAACTGCCGAAGTGTCTTAACGATGTCCAGAAGTTCACTGGTTGCCTGGCATCTTTAAGTCGGTTTGTATGTCGGATGGGAGAAAAGGCTTTGCCTCTCTATCAACTAATGAAAAAAGCGACAAGTTCGTATGGACGCCGTAGGCCAACGAGGCCTTCATCCAACTAAAGAAAATGTTAGCCACTGCACCAGTATTAGCCTCTCCACTATCAAAAGAGCCAATGTTGCTCAATATAGCCGCAACCAACCGAGTTGTAAGTGCAGTGGTGGTGGTAGAGCGCGATGAAGAGGGTAAGTCAGTGCAAAGGCCAGTCTATTACCTGAGCAAGGTATTATCAGCATCAAAGCAAAACTATCCTCACTATCAGAAAATGGCGTATGGTGTGTATATGGCAGCAAAGAAGCTAAAACACTACTTTGAAGAACACCCAATCAAGGTAATATGCGAAGCCCCCATATCTGAGATAATGAGCAACAAGGATGCGAGCGGCCGGATTGCAAAATGGGCAATTGAGCTAGATCCTTATGCTCCACAGTACGACAGGAGAGATGCGATCAAGTCTTAGGATGTGGCCGACTTTTTCGTGGATTGGGCCGAGATGCAATAGGAACCACTGTTACCAGATCCGAACTACCGGAGAATGCATTTTGATGGATCAAAAACAAAAACCGGGTTAGGCGCCGGAGTTGTACTTACCTCGCCAAAGAATGACCAGTTGAAGTATGTACTGCAGATCCATTTCGCAGCATCAAACAATTTCGCCGAGTATAAAGCACTTGTGCATGGGCTCAAAGTGGCAAAAGAAATTGGAATACGTCGGATCCTATGTTTTGGCGACTCGGATTTGGTAGTTCAGCAAGTCTCAGCACAATGGGATGCTCTTGATCCAAACATGCCATTGTAAAGATTCCATGTGCAAAAGATATCAGGGTATTTTGAGGGATGCAAGTTTCACCATGTACCCCGGTTGGAAAATGAGGCTGCCGACATATTGTCGAAGCTCGGATCAACCCAACAAGCAATTCCACCGGGTGTAGCACTCGAACACCTCAGAAAACCATCTATCAAGCCATCCCTAGAAACCGACTCAATCTACATCCCGGCAGATCCAGAGTCCGGAGCTGTACCCATGGACATTGACGTGGGAAGTGGTTCAGGAAACCCGGGGACTGCTTCGCAGAACCCGGGGACTGTGTAGCGCGATCTGGCCGGGGTTATGTCGATGGAGCAAATGGAAATTGATGAGGATGTGTTTCCAGTGCGAGCTATACCAGCTTGGGCACTGCCCATATTTCAATTCCTGAAGGATGGAACTTTGCCCAGTGAAGAGGTGCTTTCCAGGCAAATTCAGAGGCCCGCAAAGGCATACATGATCATCAATGCCGAACTATACAAGAGGAGTGTCACACATGTCCTGCAGCGGTGCGTTGACCCGGAAGAAGGGCTTGACATCCTCCGAGATATACATCAAGGGGAATGTGGGCATCATGCCTCGTCCAGAGCATTAGTGGCAAAAGCTTTCCGGCATGGGTTCTACTGGCCAAGTGCCTTGGAACAAGCAGAAGATCTAGTAAGAAAATGCAATGGTTGTTAGAGGTATGAAACCAAGACACATATGCCAATGTTGGAGCTCAAGACCATACCAATTACCTGGCCATTTGCCGTATGGTGTTTGTGTTGGGGATCGGCGCAGAAAACAAAAAATTTCCTACGGTGAAACCCTAGAAACTAGCCTAGGATCTATCTATGTAGTAATGCAGTAACGGCCAATGCGTAGAGAATACATACCCTTGTAGTTTGTACGCGGTTAATGTTCCATGGGGAACGTGGTTGATGTAGTCGTACCCGAAGCCGACCTCAAGGTTGTGAAGCTCCTCGCAGGTCACCCCTTGCTCCCTCTTGATCTTCATCATCTTCATCATGCAATAGCTCCGGCTCACGACATTTAAGCGCCCCAAGTGTTTTGCCTCGTGTCTTCGTACACATCCGGTGCACGACGAGACCTCCGGCTCCCCAATCCCGCCGGGAGTGCGGAAGTTGATATACGGCTAGGAATCCCTGCAGCGCAACGGCGTACTGCAAGTGTGCCTCGATCGCACAGCCCAGACTTGGGGCCATGGTCACAAGGTATAGAGAGAGGGAGGGAGAAAGTCAACCAAAGGACTTCTCAAGTTGTGTTTTCAATCCCACCCATGGGCACCCCTTTATATAGGGGGAGGGGGTGTGCCCTCCCCTTTGGGTTTCCCATGTGGGACTATTCAAGGGAGAGGGGGAGGCGCATGGGCCTTAATGGGCCAGCCGGCCTGGGGTGGGCCCCACCCCGCGCATAGCCCTAGGCTGGCCGGGTGGACCCCCTCAAGGTGCCTGGGCCTTGGCCCTTTGGCCCTTGGCCCTTCCCCCCTCCGGTTTTCCCTCATGGGCCCTATTTCCCTAGGAAGTTTGGCCCATTAGTGGAATAACCCTTCAAATTAGATTTTAATATTATATTTAATATTAATTACACTAATTAATATGTAAATACATATTACAAAATTCGTCTTGACCCGAAACACCTTTCGGTCCCCTTTTGATTTCCTCCGAACGACTTCGGATCTATCCCGGAATGATTCCGGTCCTTTATTCTTTCTCCGAACAACTTCGAATCTCTCTGCAGAACGATTCCGGCTTTCTCTCTTTCTCTACTATGATTCTGTCTTACGAATGATCGCTCTCATCATACCCTTAAGTGTATCCTCTCACGGCTCGGGAATGCTCTAGACATGATCTATATCAATGATCAACAGAGGGACCAGGGATATCCATGTGACCCCTATGCATTCCTGATGACAATGTCGTTTGAACCGTCTAAATGTAGCATCCTCTTCCTTTTGTTTCTCGATACAACTTGTCCGAGATCCGATCAATGGTATCTTATACTTTGTTCAATCTCGTTCACAACAAGTTCTGCTTTCCTATAACCGTGATATTACATCCCCGTGACCTAGTCACATGTTGCAACATATATGGATGTAATCTCACCAAGACGGCCGTATGTATCTTTACCCGTCATGTGGGTGAACAAATCCCGGTCTTGCAGTCATGTCATCTACTGTTCCTTCGGAATACCCAACATACACCTTTATAGCCATCGTATTACCAGATGACGTTTGATGCAGTCAAAACAACCTAGGGAAACAGTGAGTAATATGAGCTCACGGTCTAAGGAGAAGGAGTCTAGGTATAGTTGTTGCAACAATGAACTATATGACTAGATCATGTTGCAATCCTTCGAGGAATGTCCAACCACATCATTCTCAATGATATGATCTCGTTGTCAGTCGGCATAAATGCCCATGATCTTGAAACCCAGACCATCTTTGTGACCAACGAACTAGTATGAATAGAGGCTACTAGGGACTTGGTTGTTTCATACCACACCTGTACCAATGTTTCTACTTGGCACAGTTATAGCACAATATGAAACTATTATAAACTAATTGAGATATATGATAATAAAAACCTATTTATTATTTGCCTCTAGGGCATATCTCCTTCAGTCTCCCACTTGCAGTAGAGTACAAATAATCCATCTTGCATTTTACTCGTATAAACCATATGCCATATGCGTTTACAGATCATGCATGCTCATGGGAAACGTCATGTCCATGTTCTGTTTTACCAGATCATTATGTCTTTTGCAAATCGTTAATGTCTTCCTAATTTTGACATTCACTCCATTATCTTATAATGGGTCGAAGCATTTGTTTAGCAACAAAGTGAGACTTTTGTTTCTAGTGTTTATAATGACGGTCGTTATTCACTGTTGTCATCTAAACTTCAAAACACACTTTTCTATCCTTTGTGTATATACTATAGTCATGGCAGCAGAACGAGGCCGGATTCCAGGAGCTTAGAGTGACGTTAGATCAACCTCCAGGGATGTCTCATGGGCATTAGGCCCTAGGACACATCATTCTATGTTAAAAGCGAACTAGCCTCGCCATAACATTATACATCACATCAGATGTAGCCTTTATACTTCTATATCTATGTATATCCTAGTGCATGAAATGCATCTATGCCACTTACATTGCTTCTTGCCATTTAAGTACAAACTTAACTCTGGTTCAGTGATCTACTCAGGAATCACTTAAAGACATGTTCTTATAGTTACGAGCTAGTCCTCCTAACTAGAAACTTGGGTCACATTATGTCGAGTATACAATATGGTTATGTGGAAGAACCTATGACTGAGGCATAGGAGATGCAATGCATCTCTTTCTTTCAACCATAGTTGTAATACGCAATGCTTCATATACAGTAAGAACTACTTTCTTACCTTGTTTCATTCTGAGCTACTTCAGAATCTTGCTTAGGATATTCCGAACATCTTTTAGAATCAAGTCTAGGAAGCATTCTACATTTAGTGTTTATTAAACTCGTCAATCTATACTGATAGATCTCTTTGTTTAATGACTTCAACTTCATCCTAACTTAAATACTATTAACACCAATCACATCATTCACATATGTCGCCCACATATCATAGAATGATTTCACGCTCCCACTCAAATATGACATTCATGTTTGAGATCTAGGAATTTCACTCAGCTCCCACTCAAATATGACATTCATGTTTCAGATCCAGGGATTTCACTTAGCTCCCACTCAAAATATGTCAGCTACATATTATGAATTAGCCAAGCTGATGTGCTCCCACTAAAATCTAGGTCCTCTCAATAATCTTGGACATTCCAAAATTCTTTGATCATCATCAATTTGAGAATTCCAATTACGAGACTTAAATATCCATATATTTGTAGTGTAAATCCAAAAGACTTAAGCATCACTACTGTTGTAGTCAACTCCTTGAATTTGTCCAAACTTGTGACAAATCAAGTTTTTTCATTCATTAAGTTTCATTTCCTTCTTGTGACTTTGCAGTCATTCAGAAGTATCAAGTAAACTTCTTTACTTTAATAAGATCAAGTAACATGTTACTTTGAAATCTTAAATGTAACTTAATATAGGATTTTATGACTCCTAGTTATTTCTCGCACTTAGGTTCATCACGCTTCTTTGTAATTCATAGGTATGTCTTGTTCAAAACAAGACAAATGAATCAACAATACAATTCCACAAACTTGTAATATTCAATACAACATGATATGCTCCCAAGTACCTGGCGGATCTGAAGAACGGCAACATCAAGAAGAAAGGTATATTCGATATAGATGTTATTGATGTGTATCTTACTAGTAATCGTAGTAGTGCCTAGGTATTTGATACTGGTTTGGTTGCTCATATTTGTAACTCGAAACAGGAGCTGCAGAATAAGCGAAGATTGGCGAGAGACAAGGTGACGATGCGCGTTGGAAATGGCTCCAAGGTTGATCTGATCGCCGTCGACATGCTCCCTCTACATCTACCTTCGAGATTAGTTTTAAATTTGAATAGTTGTTATTTGGTGCCTGCGTTAAGCATGAACATTATATCTGGATCTTGTTTATTGCAAGACAGTTACTCTTTTAAGTCTGAGAATAAAGGTTGTTCGATTTATATGAGTAATATCTTTTATGGTAATGCACCTGAGATGAATGGTTTATTCTTACTAGTGATACACATGTTCACAACATAGATGCTAAACGAACAAAATTGAATGATAATTCTATATACATGTGGCACTATCATCTTGGTCACATTGGAGTGAAGCGTATGAAGAAAATCCATTCTGATGGACTCCTTGAATCACTTGAAAGATGCGAAGCATGTCTAATGGGAAAAATGACTAAGACTCCATTCTCTGGAATAGTGGAGCAAGCTACAGACTTATTAGAAATAATACATACCGATGTGTGCGGTCCAATGAGTGTACCATCGCGTGGTGGATATCGTTATGTTCTCACTTTCACGGATGACTTAAGTAGATATGGGTATGTCTACTTTATGAAACATAAGTCCGAAACTTTCGAGAAGTTTAAGGAATTTCAAAGTGAAGTGGAAAATCATCGTAACAAGAAGATTAAGTTTCTGCGTTCTGACCGTGGAGGTGAATATCTAAGTTATGAGTTTGGCATGCATTTAAAGAAATGTGGAATACTTTCAGAACTGACACCACCGGGAACACCACAGCGTACTGGTGTGTCCTAACGTTGTAATCAAACTCTCTTAGATATGGTTCGGTCTATGATGTCTCTTATAGATTTACCGCTATCGTTTTGGGGCTATGCATTGGAGACAGCCGCATTCACTTTAAATAGGGCACCATCTAAATCCGTTGAAACGACACCGTATGAATTGTGGTATGGAAAGAAACCTAAGTTGTCGTTCCTTAAAGTTTGGGGTTGCGAAGCGTATGTAAAGGAGTTACAACCTGATAAGCTTGAACCCAAAGCGGAGAAATGCGTATGTAAAGGAGTTACAACCTAATAAGCTTGAACCCAAGAAGCCATATGGATGAAGGAGTTCATTACTGAACTTGGCATGGTTCCTAGTGCGTTGGACCCGATGGACATCTACTGTGACAACACAGGTGCCATAGCTAATGCACAGGAGCCAAGGTCACATAGCAAGCTGAAGCACATCAAGCTACGTTTCCATGCTATTCGCGAGTATGTCCGAGATGGTGACATAAAGATTTGCAAAGTACACACTGATCTGAATGTGGCAGATTCGTTGACTAAACCTCGCCCTAGAGAAAAGCATGACCAACACCAGAATGCCATGGGTGTTAGGTATATTACCATGTAATCTAGATTATTGACTCTAGTGCAAGTGGGAGACTGTTGGAGATATGCCCAAGAGGCAATAATAAAAGTGGTTATTATTATATCTTTATGTTTATGATGAATGTTTACATCCCATGCTATAATTGTATTATAAGGAAACACTACTACATGTGTGTTTTGTAAACATAAAAGAGTCCCTAGTAAGCCTCTTGTTGAACTAGCTTGTTGATTAATAGATGATCATGGTTTCCTGATCATGGACATTGGATGTCATTAATAACAAGGTTGTATCATTAGGATAATGATGTGATGGACACACTACCATAGTAAGTGTAGCATAAGATCAAGCCATTTAGTTCGTATTGCTACAAGCTTTCAAATGTATAGTAACATAATCCTTCGACCATGAGGTTATGTTAATCACCATCACCCGATGGGTACTTTGATGACATCAAACACCTCTTCGTAACTGGGTGGTTATAAAGGTGTTATTGGGTATTCTGAAAGTATGTGTTGAAGCGCATGGACCAAGATTGGGATTTGTCCATCCATATGACAGATAGATATGCTCTGGGCCCTCTCGCTGGAATGTAATCTAGTTAGCTTGCAAGCATGTGACTTGTTCACAAGGGATGACATAACATGGAACGAGTAAAGAGTACTTATCAGTAACGAGGTAGAACTAGGTATGGAGATACCGACGATCAAACCTCGGATAAGTAGAGTATCGCGTGACAAAGGGAATTGGTTTCATATGTTAATGGTTCTATCGATCACGAAGTCATCATTGAGTATGTGGGAGCCGTTATGGATCTCCAGATCCCGCTGATGGTTATTGATCGGAGAGGTGTCTCCATCATGTCTACATATTCACGAACTGTAGGGTGACACACTTAAGGTTCGATGTTGTTTAGGTAGATATGGAATGTGCGTTGGAGACCAAATGTTGTTCGGAGTTTCGGATTGGATCTGAGACATCACGAGGAGATCCAGATTTTTCCGGAGAATAAGATTCATATAATGGAGATCATTTTCTAGGTTCGGGAATGTTCCGGAGTGTTTATATGGGGATTCTAGAAGGTTTTGGAGTGTTCCGGAAAGTTCTAGAAGGTTCCGTGGACTTTACTTGAAAACCAAGAAAGGAAAGGGGAAGATTTGGGGGGAAGGAAACTCCCCCCAAGCCCCCCTTGTGCGCCGGCCCTAGGAGGTGGGCCTAGGGGTGGGAACCATAGGTCGCACCCCTCCCTCTATATATAGAGGGGTGGAGGCGCCACCCCCCTTGCCCCTCCACTCTTGCCCTAGCCGCCTCTCTCCTTCTCCTTCGCTCTGCTCAGGCTTAGGCGAAGCCCTGCAGAATTCTCTACTCCACCACCACCACGCCGTCGTGCTGCTCCGTGGAGAGATCTACTACCTCCGCTGCTTGCTAGAACAGGGAGAGGAAGGTCTGCATCGACTCCGCACGTGTGACCGACTGCGGAAGCGCTGCCGGAACGCGGCGCCGGAAGGATCGTCTACTCGATCTTGAGATCGGCAAGTGATCATCTACATCAACCACAAGATTCTATCTCGCACAAGGCTTTCGGATCTACAAGGGTTAGTACAGATCTATCTCGTTGCACATGTTTAATAGATTAGATCTTGGCTTTTATCTAGATTAGATCTGGGTTTTGTTCATTCTTGCGGTAGAAATTTTTTGTTTTCCATGCTATGAACCCATCAGTGGTATCAGAGCCGTGTCTATGCGTAGATCTGTTGCACGAGTAGAACACAATGGTTTTGTGGGCGTTGGTGCTCGTGTCGTCTTTTGCTTTGTGTACTTTGCATCTTGCGGTATGGTGGGATGAAGCGGCTCGGGCTAACCTTACATGTCATCCCACATGAGACTTGCTCCATGCTTGACGTGTAACTTGCTTTGCACAAGTGGCTTTGCGGGTGTCTGTCTCTCCTACCATAGTATAGATCCAATTTACACTTTGTACTTCATATCACTTGTATCAACGTTGTGGTTCAGTTTCGTAGGTAAGATCCGTTCTTATTCGAAAGCCCCAAACCACATAAAACATGCAAAGAAAATTAGAGGCGTCTAACTTGTTTTTGCAGGGGTTTTGTGATGTGATATGGCCATCATGTGATTGTGATTATATTTGATGTATGCAATGACCCTTGTTGTAATATGGCAATCGGCAGGAGCCTAATGGTTGTTTTAATTCTGTTAAGACCTGCGTGTCTATTCATCTTGTAATAGCTTTATTCCAAGTAGTTGTAATAGTTGCTAGTGATGATGGAAAACCATGAATCGGCGCCACTGACCTTGACGCAATGCTGGTGATGATGGAGATCATGTCCGTGCTTTGGAGATGGAGATCAAAGGCATAAGAAGAAAGGGCCATATCATATCACACTAATTATGAATTGCCTGTGATGTTAATCCTTTATGCATCTTGTATTGCTTAGATCGCGACGGTAGCATTATAAGATGATCCCTCTCACTAAATATAAAGTAATAAAGTGTTCGTCCTTAGTTGGCACCATTGCTAAGACTCGTCGTTTCGAAGCATCTCGTGATGATCGGATGTGATAGATTCTACGTGTGCATACAACGGGTGCAAGCCAGATTGGCACATGGGGAAACTAAGGTTAATCTTGACGAGCCTAGCATGTACAGACATGGTCTCGGAACACGGAATACCGAAAGGTAGAGCATGAGTCATATAAATGATATGATGAACATGAAGATTGTTCGCCGATGAAACTACATCTTCTCTCGTGAAGATCGGACTTGGTGTAGTGGACTTGGTTCGTGTAATCACTAAGACAATGTGAGGGATGTTGTTTTAAGTGGGAGTTCATCTAGTTAATTTAAGAATTAAAATTGAACTCAATTTATCATAAACTTAGTCTAAACTACTTGCAAATTTGTTGTAGATTATGGTGAACCTCTCCATCAATTTCAATGCGTTCCTAGAGAAAGAAAAACTTAAGAACAATGGAAGCAACTTCACGGACTGGCTCTGTGGACTGAAGATTGTCCTCAGGGCTGGTCAGTTGACCTATGTGCTCGAAGCACCGCTAGGTGACCCACCTGCAGAAGATGCCACCGATGACGTAAAGAATGTTTACGCCACTCGGAAAAATCATTACTCCACAGTTCAGTGTGCCATCCTGTACGGATTAGAAACAGAGCTTCAGAAGCGCTTTGAGCACCACGACCCGTTCGAGATCATTAAGGAGCTCAAGCTCATTTTTGAGACTCACGCGGCCGTGGAGAGCTATGAGGCCTCCGAAAAGTTCTTTAACTATAAGATGGAAGAGGGTAGCTCCATTAGCGAGCATGTGCTCACCATGTCTGGGCACGCAAACAAGCTCCAAGAGTTGGGGATAATGATTCCTAATGAGTTAGGGATTCACCGTGTCCTCCAATCACTGCCACCGAGTTATAAGAACTTTGTGATGAACTACAATATGCACTGCATGAACAAGACATTGCCTGAACTATCGTCCATGCTGAAAACTGCTGAAGTGGAGATCAAAAAGGAGCACCAAGTGTTGATGGTCAATAAGACCACCAATTTCAAGAAACAGGGCAAGCCTAAGAACAAGGGCAACTTCAAGAAGGACGGCAAGAAAGCTGTCGCACCTGCTAAGAAGCCCAAGGCTGATCCTAAGCCTGAAACTGAATGCTTCTATTGCAAGGGTGCCGGTCACTGGAAGCGTAACTGCCCCAAGTACCTGGCGAATCTGAAAAACGGCAACATCAAGAAGAAAGGTATATTCGATATACATGTTATTGATGTGTATCTTACTAGTAATCCTAGTAGTTCCTGGGTATTTGATACTGGTTTGGTTGCTCATATTTGTAACTCGAAACAGGAGCTGCGGAATAAGCGAAGACTGGCGAGAGATGAGGTGACGATGCGCGTTGGAAATGGCTCCAAGGTTGATGTGATCGCCGTCGGCACGCTCCCTCTACATCTACCTTCGGGATTAGTTTTAAATTTGAATAATTGTTATTTGGTGCCTGCGTTAAGCATGAACATTATATTTGGATCTTGTTTATTGCAAGACGGTTACTCTTTTAAGTCCGAGAATAAAGGTTGTTCGATTTATATGAGTAATATCTTTTATGGTAATGCACCTGAGATGAATGGTTTATTCTTACTAAATCTCGATAGTAGTGATACACATGTTCACAACATAGATGTTAAACGAACAAAATTAAATGATAATTCTATATACATGTGGCACTGTCATCTTGGTCACATTGGAGTGAAGCGTATGAAGAAACTCCATTCTGATGGACTCCTTGAATCACTTGATTTTGAATCACTTGAAAGATGCAAAGCATGTCTAATGGGAAAAATGACTAGGACTCCATTCTCTGGAATAGTGGAGCGAGCTACAGACTTATTAGAAATAATACATACCGATGTGTGTGGTCCAATGAGTGTAGCATCGCGTGGTGGATATCGTTATGTTCTCACTTTCACGGATGACTTAAGTAGATATGGGTATGTCTACTTTATGAAACATAAGCCCGAAACTTTCGAGAAGTTTAAGGAATTTCAAAGTGAAGTGGAAAATCATCATAACAAGAAGATTAAGTTTCTGCGTTCTAACCGTGGAGGTGAATATCTAAGTTATGAGTTTGGCATGCATTTAAAGAAATGTGGAATACTTTCGCAATTGACACCACCGGGAACACCACAGCGTAATGGTGTGTCCGAACGTCGTAATCGAACTCTCTTAGATATGGTTCGGTCTATGATGTCTCTTACAGATTTACCGCTATCGTTTTGGGGCTATGCATTAGAGACAGCCGCATTCACTTTAAATAGGGCACCATCTAAATCCGTTGAAACGACACCATATGAATTGTGGTTTGGAAAGAAACCTAAGTTGTCGTTCCTTAAAGTTTGGGGTTGCGAAGCGTGTGTAAAGGAGTTACAACCTGATAAGCTTGAACCCAAAGCGGAGAAATGCGTCTTCATAGGATACCCTAAAGAAACAATTGGGTATACCTTCTATCATAGATCTGAAGGCAAAGTTTTTGTTGCCAAGAATGGATCCTTTGTTCAGAAGGAGTTTCTCTCGAAGGAAGTGACTGGAAGGAAAGTAGAACTCGACGAGGTTATTGAATCTTCTCTCGGAGTTGAGAGTAGCGCAGCACCGGAAGATGTTTTTGTGCCGCCTGCACCAATTAGAGAGGAAGCTAATGATGGTGATCATGAAACTTCGAACAAAGTTGCCACTGAACCTCGTAGATCAACGAGGGTTCGTACCACTCCTGATTGGTATGACCCTGCCTTGAATGTCATGTTGGTGGACAACACCGATGACCCTGCGACGTGTGAAGAAGCTATGGTGAGCCCAGATTCTGACAAATGGCTAGAAGCCATGAAATCCGAAATGGGATCCATGTACGAAAACCAAGTATGGACTTTGGTGGACTTACCGGATGGCCGTAAGGCTGTCGAGAACAAATGGATTTTCAAAAGAAAAACAGATGCTGATGGTAATGTTACCGTCTATAAAGCTCGACATGTTGCGAAAGGGTTCCGACAAATTCAAGGAGTTGACTACGATGAGACATTCTCACTAGTAGCGAAGCTAAAGTCTATGAGGATTTTGTTAGCAATTGCTGCATATTTCGATTATGAGATTTGGCAGATGGATGTCAAAACGGCGTTCCTTAATGGTGACATTGAGGAAGAGTTGTATATGGTACAACCCAAGGATTTTGTCAATCCTAAAGATGCTGACAAGGTATGCCAACTTCAGCGCTCCATTTATTGACTGAAGCAAGCATCCCGGAGTTGGAATCCACATTTTGATAAAGTAATCAAAAACTTTGGATTTATACAAACTTATGGAGAAGCTTGTATTTACAAGAAAGTGAGTGGGAGCTCTGTAGCATTCCTAGTACTATATGTAGATGACATATTGTTGATTGGGAATGATATAGAACTTCTTAATAGCGTCAAAGCCTATTTGAATAATAGTTTTTCAATGAAGGATCTTGGCGAAGCGGCATATATTCTAGGCATCAAGATTTATAGAGATAGATCAAGACGCCTAATAGCGCTTTCACAAAGTACATACTTGGAAAAAGTTCTAAATAAGTTTACAATGGAAGAGATCAAGAAAGGGTTCGTTCCCATGTTGTCAGGTAAGACCTTGAGTAAGACTCAAAGTCTAGCTACAGCAGAAGATAGAGAGAAGATGAATAATATTCCCTATGCCTCGGCCATAGGTTCTATCATGTATGCCATGCTGTGTACAAGACCGGATATAGCACATGCTGTTAGTTTGACTAGCAGATATCAAAGTGATCCTGGAATGGAGCACTGGACAGCGGTCAAGAATATCCTAAAGTACCTGAATAGGACTAAGGATATGGTTCTTTCTTATGGAGGTGATGAACAGCTTGTTGTAAACAGTTACACTGATGCTAGTTGGAACACCGATCCATATGACTCGAAGTCATAGTCTGGATACGTATTTATTTTGAATGGTGCTGCAGTGAGCTGGAGGAGTGCCAAGCAAAGCGTTGTGGCGAAATCTTCAACTGAATCGGAATACATAGCTGCTTCGGAGGCTGCACAAGAAGCCATATGGATGAAGTTGTTCATTACTGAACTTGGCGTGGTTCCTAGTGCGTTGGACCCGATGGCCATCTACTGTGACAACACAGGTACCATAGCTAATGCATAGGAACCAAGGTCACATAGCAAGCTGAAGCACATCAAGCTACGTTTCCATGCTATTCGCGAGTATGTCCGAGATGGTGACATAAAGATTTGCAAAGTACACACTGATCTGAATGTGGCAGATTCGTTGACTAAACCTCTCCCTAGAGCAAAGCATGACCAACACCAGAACGCCATGGGTGTTAGGTATATTACCATGTAATCTAGATTATTGACTCTAGTGCAAGTGGGAGACTGTTGGAGATATGCCCAAGAGGCAATAATAAAAGTGGTTATTATTATATCTTTGTGTTTATGATGAATGTTTACATCCCATGCTATAATTGTATTATAAGGAAACACTAATACATGTGTGTTTTGTAAACGTAAAAGAGTCCCTAGTAAGCCTCTTGTTGAACTAGCTTGTTGATTAATAGATGATCATGGTTTCCTGATCATGGACATTGGATGTCATTAATAACAAGGTTGTATCATTAGGAGAATGATGTGATGGACACACACCCATAGTAAGTGTAGCATAAGATCAAGTAATTTAGTTTGTATTGCTACAAGCTTTCAAATGCATAGTAACCTAATCCTTCGACCATGAGGTTATGTTAATCACCATCATCGGATGGGTACTTTGATGACATCAAACACCGCTTCGTAACTGGGTGGTTATAAAGGTGTCATTGGGTATTCTGAAAGTATGTGTTGAAGCGCATGGACCAAGATTGGGATTTGTCCATCCATACGACAGATAGATATGCTCTGGGCCCTCTCGCTGGAATGTCATCTAGTTAGCTTGCAAGCATGTGACTGGGTCACAAGGGATGACATAACATGGAACGAGTAAAGAGTACTTATCAGTAACGAGGTAGATCTAGGTATGGAGATACCGACGATCAAACCTCGGATAAGTAGAGTATCGCGTGACAAAGGGAATTGGTTTCGTATGTTAATGGTTCTATCGATCACGAAGTCATCGTTGATTATGTGGGAGCCGTTATGGATCTCCAGATCCCGCTGATGGATATTGATCGGAGAGGTGTCTCCATCATGTCTACATATTCACGAACCGTAGGGTGACACACTTAAGGTTCGATGCTGTTTAGGTAGATATGGAATGTGCGTTGGAGACCGAATGTTGTTCGGAGTCTCGGATTGGATCTGAGACATCACGAGGAGATCCAGATTTGTCCGGAGAATAAGATTCATATAATGGAGATCATTTTCTAGGTTCGGAAATGTTCCGGAGTGTTTATATGGGGATTCTAGAAGGTTTTGGAGTGTTCCGGAAAGTTCTAGAAGGTTCCGTGGACTTTACTTGAAAACCAAGAAAGGAAAGGGGAAGACTTGGGGGGAAAGGAAACTCCCACCCCTCTCCCTTGTGCGCCGGCCCTAGGAGGTGGGCCTAGGGGTGGGAACCCTAGGCCGCACCCCTCCCTCTATATATAGAGGGGTGGAGGCGCCACCCCCCTTGCCCCTCCACTCTTGCCCTAGCCGCCTCTCTCCTCCTCCTTCGCTCTGCTCAGGCTTAGGCGAAGCCTTGCAGAATTCTCTACTCCACCACCACCACCACCATGCCGTCGTGCTGCTAGGATTCCGTGGAGAGATCTACTACCTCTGCTGCTCGCTGGAACGGGGAGAGGAAGGTCTGCATCGACTCCGCATGTGTGACCGACTGCGGAAGCGCTGCCGGAACGCGGCGCCGGAAGGATTGTCTACTCGATCTTGAGATCAGCAAGTGATCGTCTACATCAACCACAAGATCCGATCTCGCACAAGGCTTTCGGATCTACAAGGGTTAGTACAGATCTATCTCGTTGCACATGTCTAATAGATTAGATCTTGGCTTTTATCTAGATTAGATCTGGGTTTTGTTCGTTCTTGCGGTAGAAATTTTTTGTTTTCCATGTTATGAACCCATCAGTGGTATCAGAGCCGTGTCTATGCATAGATCTGTTGCACGAGTAGAACACAATGCTTTTGTGGGCGTTGGTGCTCGTGCCGTCTTTTGCTTTGTGTACTTTGCATCTTGCGGTATGGTGGGATGAAGCGGCTCGGGCTAACCTTACATGTCATCACACATGAGACTTGCTCCACGCTTGACGTGTAACTTGCTTTGCACAAGTGGCTTTGCGGGTGTCTGTCTCTCCCAACATAGTATAGATCCAATTTACACTTTGTACTTGATATCACTTGTATCAACGTTGTGGTTCAGTTTCGTAGGTAAGATCCGTTCTTATTCGAAAGCCCCAAACCACATAAAACATGTAAAGAAAATTAGAGGCGTCTAACTTGTTTTTGCAGGGGTTTTGTGATGTGATATGGCCATCATGTGATTGTGATTATATTTGATGTATGCAATGACCCTTGTTGTAATATGGCAACCGGCAGGAGCCTAATTGTTGTTTTAATTCTGTTAAGACCTATGTGTCTATTCATCTTGTAATAGCTTTATTCCAAGTAGTTGTAATAGTTGCTAGTGATGATGGACAACCATGAAGCGGCACCACTGACCTTGACGCAATGCTGGTGATGATGGAGATCATGTCCGTGCTTTGGAGATGGAGATCAAAGGCATAAGAAGAAAGGGCCATATCATATCACACTAATTATGAATTGCCTGTGATGTTAATCCTTGATGCATCTTATATTGCTTAGATCGCGACGGTAGCATTATAAGATGATCCCTCTCACTAAATATCAAGTAATAAAGTGTTCGTCCTTAGTTGGCACCGTTGCTAAGACTCGTCGTTTCGAAGCATCTCGTGATGATCGGATGTGATAGATTCTACGTGTGCATACAACGGGTGCAAGCCAGATTTGCACATGCGGAAACTAAGGTTAATCTTGACGAGCCTAGCATGTATAGACATGGTCTCGGAACACGGAATACCGAAAGGTAGAGCATGAGTCATATAAATGATATGATGAACATGAAGATTGTTCGCCGATGAAACTACATCTTCTCTCATGAAGATCGGACTTGGTGTAGTGGACTTGGTTCGTGTAATCACTAAGACAATGTGAGGGATGTTGTTTTAAGTGGGAGTTCATATAGTTAATTTAAGAATTAAAATTGAACTCAATTTATCATAAACTTAGTCTAAACTACTTGCAAATTTGTTGTAGATTATGGCGAACCTCTCCATCAATTTCAATGCATTCCTAGAGAAAGAAAAACTTAAGAACAATGGAAGAAACTTCACGGACTGGCTCCGTGGACTGAAGATTGTCCTCAGGGCTGGTCAGTTGACCTATGTGCTCGAAGCACCGCTAGGTGACCCACCTGCAGAAGATGCCATCGATGACGTAAAGAATGTTTACGCCACTCAGAAAAATCATTACTCCACAGTTCAGTGTGCCATCCTGTACGGTTTAGAAATGGATCTTCAGAAGCGCTTTGAGCACGACGACCCGTTCGAGATCATTAAGGAGCTCAAGCTCATTTTTAAGACTCACGCGGCCATGGAGAGCTATGAGGCCTCCGAAAAGTTCTTTAACTGTAAGATGGAAGAGGGTAGCTCCGTTAGCGAGCATGTGCTCACCATGTCTGGGCACGCAAACAAGCTCCAAGAGTTGGGGATAACGATTCCTAATGAGTTAGGGATTCACCGTGTCCTCCAATCACTGCCACCGAGTTATAAGAACTTTGTGATGAACTACAATATGCACTGCATGAACAAGACGTTGCCTGAACTATCGTCCATGCTAAAAACTGCTGAAGTGGAGATCAAAAAGGAGCACCAAGTGTTGATGGTCAATAAGACCACCAATTTCAAGAAACAGGGCAAGCCTAAGAACAAGGGCAACTTCAAAAAGGACGGCAAGAAAGCCGTCGCACCTGCTAAGAAGCCCAAGGCTGGTCCTAAGCCTGAAACTGAATGCTTCTATTGCAAGGGTGCCGGTCACTGGAAGCGTAACTGCCCCAAGTACCTGGCGAATCTAAAGAACAGCAACATCAAGAAGTAAGGTATATTCGATATACATGTTATTGATGTGTATCTTACTAGTAATCGTAGTAGTGCCTTGGTATTTGATACTGGTTCGGTTGCTCATATTTGTAACTCGAAACAGGAGCTGCGAAATAAGCGAAGACTGGCGAGAGACGAGGTGATGATGCGCGTTGGAAATGGCTCCAAGGTTGATGTGATTGTCGTCGGCACGCTCCCTCTACATCTACCTTCGGGATTAGTTTTAAATTTGAATAATTGTTATTTGGTGCCTGCGTTAAGCATGAACATTATATTTGGATCTTGTTTATTGCAAGACGGTTACTCTTTTAAGTCCGAGAATAAAGGTTGTTCGATTTATATGAGTAATATCTTTTATGGTAATGCACCTGAGATGAATGGTTTATTCTTACTAAATCTCGATAGTAGTGATACACATGTTCACAACATAGATGCTAAACGAACAAAATTAAATGATAATTCTATATACATGTGGCACTGTCATCTTGGTCACATTGGAGTGAAGCGTATGAAGAAACTCCATTCTGATGGACTCCTTGAATCACTTGATTTTGAATCACTTGAAAGATGCAAAGCATGTCTAATGGGAAAAATGACTAAGACTCCATTCTCTGGAATAGTGGAGCGAGCTACAGACTTATTAGAAATAATACATACCGATGTGTGCGGTCCAATGAGTGTAGCATCGCGTGGTGGATATCGTTATGTTCTCACTTTCACGGATGACTTAAGTAGATATGGGTATGTCTACTTTATGAAACATAAGTCCGAAACTTTCGAGAAGTTTAAGGAATTTCAAAGTGAAGTGGAAAATCATCGTAACAAGAAGATTAAGTTTCTGCATTCTGACCGTGGAGGTGAATATCTAAGTTATGAGTTTGGCATGCATTTAAAGAAATGTGGAATACTTTCGCAATTGACACCACCGGGAACACCACAGCGTAATGGTGTGTCCGAACGTCGTAATCGAACTCTCTTAGATATGGTTCGGTCTATGATGTCTCTTACAGATTTACCGCTATCGTTTTGGGGCTATGCATTAGAGACAGCCGCATTCACTTTAAATAGGGCACCATCTAAATCCATTGAAATGACACCGTATGAATTGTGGTTTGGAAAGAAACCTAAGTTGTCGTTCCTTAAAGTTTGGGGTTGCGAAGCGTATGTAAAGAAGTTACAACCTGATAAGCTTGAACCCAAAGTGGAGAAATGCGTCTTCATAGGATACCCTAAAGAAACAATTGGGTATACCTTCTATCATAGATCCGAAGGCAAAGTTTTCGTTGCCAAGAATGGATCCTTTGTTGAGAAGGAGTTTCTCTCGAAGGAAGTGACTGGAAGGAAAGTAGAACTCGACGAGGTTATTGAACCTTCTCTCAGAGTTGAGAGTAGCGTAGCACCGGAAGATGTTTTTGTGCCGCCTGCACCAATTAGAGAGGAAGCTAATGATGGTGATCATGAAAGTTCGAACGAAGTTGCCACTAAACCTCGCAGGTCAACGAGGGTTCGTACCACTCCTGATTGGTATGACCCTGCCTTGAACGTCATGTTGGTGGACAACACTGATGATCCTGCGACGTGTGAAGAAGCTATGGTGAGCCCAGATTCTGACAAATGGCTAGAAGCCATGAAATCCGAAATGGGATCCATGTACGAAAACCATGTATGGACTTTGGTGGACTTACCGGATGGCCGTAAGGCTATCGAGAACAAATGGATTTTCAAAAGAAAAACAGATGTTGATGGTAATGTTACCGTCTATAAAGCTCGAATTGTCGCGAAAGGGTTCCGACAAATTCAAGGAGTTAACTACGATGAGACATTCTCACCAGTAGCGAAGCTAAAGTCTATGAGGATTTTGTTAGCAATTGTTGCATATTTCGATTATGAGATTTGGCAGATGGATGTCAAAACAGCATTCCTTAATGGTGACATTGAGGAAGAGTTGTATATGGTACAACCCAAGGGTTTTGTCGATCCTAAAGATGCTGACAAGGTATGCAAACTTCAGCGCTCCATTTATGGACTGAAGCAAGCATCCCGGAGTTGGAATCAACATTTTGATAAAGTAGTCAAAAACTTTGGATTTATACAAACTTATCGAGAAGCTTGTATTTACAAGAAAGTGAGTGGGAGCTCTGTAGCATTCCTAGTACTATATGTAGATGACATATTGTTGATTGGGAATGATATAGAACTTCTTAATAGCGTCAAAGCCTATTTGAATAATAGTTTTTCAATGAAGGATCTTGGCGAAGCGGCATATATTCTAGGCATCAAGATTTATAGAGATAGATCAAGACGCCTAATAGCACTTTCCCAAAGTACATACTTGGACAAAGTTCTAAAGAAGTATAGAATGGAAGAGAGCAAGAAAGGGTTCGTGCCCATGTTGTCAGGTAAGACCTTGAGTAAGTCTCAAAGTCCAGCTACGGCAGAAGATAGAGAGAAGATGAATAATATTCCCTATGCCTCGGCAATAGGTTCTATCATGTATGCCATGCTGTGTACAAGACCGGATATAGCACATGCTGTTAGTTTGACTAGCAGATATCAAAGTGATCCTGGAATGGAGCACTGGACAGCGGTCAAGAATATCCTAAAGTACCTGAATAGGACTAAGGATATGGATCTTTCTTATGGAGGTGATGAACAGCTTGTTGTAAACAGTTACACTGATGCTAGTTGGAACACCGATCCAGATGACTCGAAGTCACAGTCTGGATACGTATTTATTTTGAATGGTGCTGCAGTGAGCTGGAGGAGTGCCAAGCAAAGCGTTGTGGCAAAATCTTCAACTGAATCGGAATACATAGCTGCTTCGGAGGCTGCACAAGAAGCCATATGGATGAAGGATTTCATTACTGAACTTGGCGTGGTTCCTAGTGCGTTGGACCCGATGGCCATCTACTGTGACAACACAGGAGCCATAGCTAATGCACAGGAGCCAAGGTCACATAGCAAGCTGAAGCACATCAAGCTACGTTTCCATGCTATTCGCGAGTATGTCCGAGATGGTGACATAAAGATTTGCAAAGTACACACTGATCTGAATGTGGCAGATTTGTTGACTAAACCTCTCCCTAGAGCAAAGCATGACCAACAGCAGAACGCCATGGGTGTTAGGTATATTACCATGTAATCTAGATTATTGACTCTAGTGCAAGTGGGAGACTGTTGGAGATATGCCCAAGAGGCAATAATAAAAGTGGTTATAATTATATCTTTGTGTTTATGATGAATGTTTACATCCCATGCTATAATTGTATTAGAAGGAAACACTAATACATGTGTGTTTTGTAAACGTAAAAGAGTCCCTAGTAAGCCTCTTGTTGAACTAGCTTGTTGATTAATAGATGATCATGGTTTCCTGATCATGGACATTGGATGTCATTAATAACAAGGTTGTATCATTAGGAGAATGATGTGATGGACACACACCCATAGTAAGTGTAGCATAAGATCAAGTCATTTAGTTCGTATTGCTACAAGCTTTCAAATGCATAGTAACCTAATCCTTCGACCATGAGGTTATGTTAATCACCATCACCGGATGGGTACTTTGATGACATCAAACACCACTTCGTAACTGGGTGGTTATAAAGGTGTCATTGGGTATTCTGAAAGTATGTGTTGAAGCGTATGGACCAAGATTGGGATTTGTCCATCCATATGACAGATAGATATGCTCTGGGCCCTCTCGCTGGAATGTCATCTAGTTAGCTTGCAAGCATGTGACTGGGTCACAAGGGATGACATAACATGGAACGAGTAAAGAGTACTTATCTGTAACGAGGTAGATCTAGGTATGGAGATACCGACGATCAAACCTCAGATAAGTAGAGTATCGCGTGACAAAGGGAATTGGTTTCGTATGTTAATGGTCGATCACGAAGTCATCGTTGAGTATGTGGGAGCCGTTATGGATCTCCAGAACCCGCTGATGGATATTGATCGGAGAGGTGTCTCCATCATGTCTACATATTCACGAACCGTAGGGTGACACACTTAAGGTTCGATGCTGTTTAGGTAGATATGGAATGTGCGTTGGAGACCGAATGTTGTTCGGAGTCTCGGATTGGATCTGAGACATCACGAGGAGATCCGGAATTGTCCGGAGAATAAGATTCATATAATGGAGATCATTTTCTAGGTTCGGAAATGTCCTGGAGTGTTTATATGGGGGTTCTAGAAGGTTTCAGAATGTTCCGGAAGGTTCTAAAAATTTCTATGGAGTTTACTTGAAAACCAAGAAAGAAAAAGGGGAAACTTGGGGGGGAAGGAAACTCCCCCCAAGCCCCCCTTGTGCGCCGGCCCTAGGAGGTGGGCCTAGGGGTGGGAACCATAGGCCGCACCCCTCCCTCTATATATAGAGGGGTGGAGGCGCCACCCCCCCTTGCCCCTCCACTCGTGCCCTAGCCGCCTCTCTCCTCCTCCTTCCTTCTGCTCAGGCTTAGGCAAAGCCCTGCAGAATTCTCTACTCCACCACCACCACCACGCCGTCGTGCTGCTGGGATTCCGTGGAGAGATCTACTACTTCTGCTGCTTGCTGGAACGGGGAGAGGAAGGTCTGCATCGACTCCACACGTGTGACCGACTGCGGAAGCGCTGCCGGAACGCGGCGCCGGAAGGATCGTCTACTCGATCTTGAGATCGGCAAGTGATCGTCTACATCAACCACGAAATCCGATCTCGCACAAGGCTTTCAGATCTACAAGAATTAGTACAGATCTATCTCGTTGCACATGTCTACTAGATTAGATCTTGGCTTTTATCTAGATTAGATCTGGGTTTTGTTCGTTCTTGCGGTAGAAATTTTTGTTTTCCATGCTACGAACCCATCACAAGACACGTCAACTTAGGACAACATCAAGTTTGCCCCTTTGTGGAATATACATTCATAGCTTCCTAAGAATGCTCTACAAAGACTTGTTTATTCGCCACGACTTCGACTTGTCGAAATCTTCAGAAACTCGAACGTGCCATAACACTTATGGTGTTGTTTCCACGAATCTTTAGATGTTCCTATGTATTTCAAATGAGTGTTTACTTATTTCGATCTTTAACTCTAAACGACAACTACAACCCCGATAAGAGATAATATTACACCATATGTATCTAATACATATTGATTATGATGTTTAGACATTTCAACACAGTTTGAATTCATCGAATTATCATAATTTGTGAAACATCTTTCACAAGTTCCTTTTATGCTAAACTTAACTTGAATGCTTTAGTCATGTCGATCAAATCGATGAGACTTGTTAATTCAATTAATTCAATATCCCTTTTAGTTATGAACTCATTTGAACAATTCAAATCATTTCAAACTTCTGTTTCATCAAGTAAATACACTTATTCACTTAAGTCCACAATAAATGATTTCCACTACTTGTTGCAAATGTGATACATCACTATGTATAAGATTCAACATTTCTTCGCATATCATCGTTTTACCAGAATGCGGAGTTTTTGGTCATTCTGCCCAAGAGGCATTGTTTTGCAAAGTCTCTAGATTAAGCATCTAGGACCCCGATCTTTCATAAAGAACATGCAATAACCAAAATGACTTAAACCGTAGTGTCTTTTCATTATTAAGCTTTGGATATCTTTTAGCATTCTAATCCTTTATAAATGTTTAAACTATTATCATTAACATAGTGACGAGAATAACTTATTTGTAATCGTGATGTGACCATAAGGTATTGTTCATAAGAATAGTACAAACTGGTTTGTAACTTGTTCATATGAATAATCATCTCGCCAAAAGCAAGACACACAAACTAGGATTACAAAATTATATTCAAGTCCATTAAACCAAATGATAAACTTTGAGGGAAGAGGTGATGTCGGCCATCAACTGTTTTGCTTGCCGTCATCAAGTCACGTTGCCTCAAATCCAGCAATTCTCAAGCAGATCATCCTGTTTTCTCAAAACGGGACAAGTATCAAATACTTCGCAAACTGCAATGAGTTCTGCAAGAACCACATTTATAATTTGTATATCTTACATATACTTTTTTCCATCCATGACCTCCATTGCAATCAAGCCCTTCCAAGGGTTTTTCAACTCTAATGCAAGATCGCCAAGTGATTTTTCCAAACATTCTCTTTTCATCCATGATGGAGGAAAACCCATCCAACGGCTCATACTCTATGTGCCTCATTTTGTAGAATACAAAATGTAGCCCAACTCTCCATCAAATGGAGAATGGCTTATTGGATGATTATGGAGAAAACACAAACTATTCCGGAGTCATCAAATTATCTCCTAATGGTTATTGTATCAAGAAGAGAAGATCACCTTTTACGAGGATATCCCTCAGGCGTTGGTATTAATCTATGAAGTTGGACCCTTTTGCTAAGTTCCAAATTAAGCAATATATTCCCATGGTCGCAAAAGACCTCAATGGGATAGGCCAAGGTCTACTAAGATATTTGCAAATAGACATCTAGACTAAGTTTATAATAAGAGATCAATTTATAATTGGTCTCCACTAAAACGATCATCCCCTGGACGATTTTAGTGATCACATGATCCCTATCCTCTGCACCTCCCCCGATCATCATGGCCATCAGCGCATTATCAAAGGTAGACATTCAATAATGTCAATCACATCATCCATGTGACTCATGCTCGATCTTTCGATCTCTTGTGTTCCGAGGCCATGTCTGTATATGCTAGGCTCGCCAAATCTAACTTGTGTGTATTCGCAGTGCAACATGGCTTACACCCACTGTATGCGAACGTAGATATGTCTGACACCCAGGCCTGTAACCCTGGATCGCCTCATACCGAAGAAATTTCTTGGTGGTGCACACACAAGGGGAACACGGAACATTGGAATTAAATAGGGATTATCTTATTTGCTACCGTTGAGTATTTTAATACTAGCACACAATAAGATGTAAAAAACTGGTATCAACACCATATGTATAATGTGATATGATATGGTCTTTATTGCGCCTTGATCTCCATCGAGCGCTCCGGCATGATCTCCATCTTGCCCTTGGTTTGACGCCAAGTCCACGACGCCTCCACCAGGTTGTCCATTGGAACGATGACTATCACTATACTACTTAGCAACAGAAAAGTAAACTACTTTACCTTCGTATCGACCAATGCCATATCATAATCACATGCCCCCCTGCAAAATAAAGTTAGACGCCTCTACTTTATCTATTGCAAGTTTTAGTGGTTGTTAGGGCTTTCGCACTAGAACCATTTCTAAACTACAAACTTTCCAACCACAACATGGATCCGACAGTTGTCTCTACTACACCCCTTTCGGGGCCCTCCGTTGTAAATGCTATATCAACTATTGAATAAGAGACAGACACCCGCTAGCCACTTATACGGTACAAGCCGTATGTTGAGCGTGGAACCAGTCTCGCGTACGAATATGCGTAAGGTCGGTCCGGGCCGCTTCATCAAACAATACCACGATATAAACAAGTACACGTCAGAGGGTAACAACTAAGGGATCAATGCCCGTACAAAACTTGTGCGTACTGGCTGTACAACACTCCTACGCATAGATCGGCTCTGATACCACTGTTGGGGATCGGCGCAGAAAACAAAAAGTTTCCTACGGTGAAACCTCAGAAACTAGCCTAGGATCTATCTATGTAGTAATGCAGTAACAACCAATGCGTAGAGAATACATACCCTTGTAGTCTGTACGCGGTTAACGTTCCGCGGGGAACGTGATTGAAGTAGTCGTACCCGAAGCCGACCTCAAGGTCGTGAAGCTCCTCGTAGGTCACCCCTTGCTCCTTCTTGATCTTCATCATGCAACAGCTCCAGCTCACGACATTTAAGCGCCCCAAGTGTTGCGCCTCGTGTCTTCGTACACATATGGTGCACGATGAGACCTCCGGCTCCCCGATCCCGCCGGGAGTGCGGAAGTTGATATCCGGCTAGGAATCCCTGCAGCGCAACAGCATACTGCAGGTGTGCCTCGATCACACAGCCTAGACTTGGGGCCATGGTCACAAGGTATAGAGAGAGGGAGGGAGAAAGTCAACCAAAGAACTTCTCAAGTTGTGTTTTCAATCCCACCCATGGTCACCCCTTTATATAGGGGGAGGGGGTGTGCCCTCCCCTTTGGGTTTCCCATGTGGGACTATTCAAGGGAGAGGGGGGAGGCACATGGGCCTTAATGGGCCAGCCGGACTAGGGCGGACCCCACCCTGTGCACAGCCCTAGGCTGGCCAGGTGGGCCCCCTCAAGGTGTCTGGGCCTTGGCCCTTTGGCCCTTGGCCCTTCCCCCCTCCGGTTTTCCCTCATGAGCCCTATTTCCCTAGGAAGTTTGGCCCATTAGTGGAATAACCCTTCAAATTAGATTTTAATATTATATTTAATATTAATTACACTAATTAATATGTAAATACATGTTACAAAATCCGTCTTGACCCGAAACACCTTTCGGTCCCCTTTTGATTTCCTCCGAACGACTTCGGATCTATCCCGGAATGATTCCGGTCCTTTATTCTTTCTCCGAACAACTTCGGATCTCTCTGCGGAACGATTCCGGCTTTCTCTCTTTCTCTACTATGATTCTGTCTTACGAATGATTGCTCTCATCGTACCCTTTAGTGTATCCTCTCATGGCTTGGGAATGCTCTAGACATGATCTGTATCAATGATCAATAGAGGTTCCAGGGATATCCATGTGACCCCTATGCATTCCTGATGACAATGTCGTTTGAACCGTCTAAATGTAGCATCCTCTTCCTTTTGTTTCTCGATACAACTTGTTCAATCTCGTTCACAACAAGTTTTGTTTTCTTGTAACCGTGATATTACATCCCGTGACCTAGTCACATGTTGCAACATATATGGATGTAATCTCACCAAGATGGCCATATGTATCTTTATCCGTCATGTGGGTGAACAAATCCCGGTCTTGCAGTCACATGCCATCTATTGTTCCTTTGGAATACCCAACATACACCTTTATAGCCACCGTATTACCAGATGACGTTTGATGCAGTCAAAGCAACCTAGGGAAACAGTGAGTAATATGAGCTCACGGTCTAAGGAGAAGGAATCTAGGTATAGCTGTTGCAACAATGAACTATATGACTTGATCGTGTTGCAATCCTTCGAGGAATGTCCAACCACATCATTCTCAATGATATGATCTCGTTGTCAGTCGGCATAAATGCCCATGATCTTGAAACCCAGATCATCTTCGTGACCAACGAACTAGTATGAATAGAGGCTACTAGGGACTTGGTTGTTTCATACCACACCTGTACCAATGTTTCTACTTGGCACAGTTATAGCACAATATGAAACTATTATAAACTAATTGAGATATATGATAATAAAAACCTATTTTTTGATGCCCGGCAAAATGATGTTGATCTGCTGGAAGAAGCGAGAGAATTGGCATTGTCCAGATCCGCCATATATCAGCAAAATCTCCGATGCTATCATAGACGGAAAGTTAACCCCCGAGTCTTCCGGGAAGGTGATCTGGTACTCCGGTTCGTACAACGTACTGCTGGCATGCATAAGCTATACCCCTATGGGAAGGGCCATTCATTGTGAACAAAGCATTGCACAATGACTCTTATTATCTCATCGATGCAAAACCACAGGAGAAGAACAAGGCGGACAGGTCCGGCGAGGAATCTAAGCGTCCATGGAATATAGCTCTACTCCCTCCATTCTACACTTAACAAAGAAGTGTGTGTATCTGAGTCTCTCATATGTCGGTATGTATGCTGGCAATGAGTTTATCAATGAAATCTCGGCACCTCGAGCAGTAACTCGGGGACTGCCTTAGTGATATTTATTGTTTCTGTATTTGTTATTTATGTGTCGGCTGGCATAAGTTGCTTCTACCTAAGCCAGATTAGTAGTGTGTGAGCACCAAAAAGTCAACTCTTTGACTTGCTGTTGTCCAACAGGATTTGTCTTCATTGTAGGCAAGAGAACAAGTTTGGAATTGCGTAGCACACGAAAAACGACTAAGGAAAAGAACTTAATCGAACCGACATTTGTCATTTAGACTAACTTTATGTTTACCTTATTTTTACTGTGCTGAATTGTTTTGAGCTAGTCCTTAAGTTTCCAAGTATTGTTAAGTCAATTTTTGAAACTCGGACTCGTAAGTCATAAAACCGAATCAAGGTAGACACGAGCCGAGCCAGAAAATTGGAGAAACAAGAAAACGAAACTCGGGGACTACGCCCAAGTTAATCTAGCATGAGCAACTTAGTAGCAAAATATATTTTGTGTGCTTAATACATTTACACCCGGCATACCGGGGATCTGATAAACTGCAAAGTGTTTGATCAAGGAGCAGCAGGGGGAGGTAACTCGGTGCCAGCAGGTGGAACTCCAGCCTCGGCTTCAGCATCATCTTCATCTTCTTCGATGTTCGAGGCTTCGTCCTCTTCCTCCTCACCCGAATCACCTTCGACATATTCGTCGTCAATGGCTTCGAGAAAGCTTGGTCCCTCGTTCCATTGATGGATAGGGGCAAACTGAAAAAGGCTATGGGCGCAAGCCTTGCGCCGAGCTATCCAATCTGGATCATTGGACCACCTTGATCCGGTGCCCATGCACTCAAGAAGATTCAGATTTATTTTTCCATACCATGCGAGCATGTAGTGAAGGACGGTTTCAGCTCCGGCGCGTCCGGCGGATTCCCTCTAGAGGTCAAGCTGGGTCTCGCACTCCATTAACTTGTTAATCAGAGTAGTGGAACCCTCCGGAGTGTCTTCACCAGGCCAAAGGGCATTGAAGATCCGGATTGCTGCATCTAGGATATCCTTACCATAGTTCTTCACAATTTCGACACGAGAAGATAAGCTGACCAGCAGATCCTCCATGTCATAGGGAATATTCTCAGTGCCAAGACCAGTTGGGGTACCCCTCTTCTGGCGGAACTTGGCAACGGCACTAAATGCAATGGCATCACCCTCCTGAAATTTGTCTGAAAATGAGACAAGTGAAATAGGTGAAGGAGGTTGACCCGGAGAGATTCATGTCGGCTGAAGGAAAAGAACTTACGAGAAATATGGCTATGGATCCGGGTCAGCTCCTTGGTGCAGTTGTCACGCCTCTTCCGGAGTTGCACAAGTTCAGCATTTGCCGACTCAAGCTTAACATCGGCCTCCTTCAGCAGTTCTTGATCTTTGGCAATTTGGAGGTTGAGACGTTCCCGTTCCTCGGTGAAGTCTTGGCCAGCTTTATCCATCTCGGTTTTGTGGAGGGCCTTGAGCTTTTTCATTTCTGTCTTGAGCTTGGCAATCTCATCATCTTTGGTCCGGAGGAAAGCGAGCTCATCGTCTTTCTTCTTAAGTTCGGCATGATGCTGTCCTGCTTGTTCGAGAAAATGCAGCATCATATCAGGCACGGGCGCACTATCTTCAAGAGATGCTGAAATAGTTTGTTGACCCGGCAAAGCCGAGGTATGAATATCTGCTGAGCCAAGAAGCAAAGGAGAGAGAGCGTAGAAGAAGATTAAGCAAAACTGACTTACCATTTATCTGCTCCAAGTTCTTTCTCATAATGGTGTTTTCGGCCTCCACTCCAGCTGCGGAATCCAAATAATGAATTAGTTCGGCGAGAAAAGACAAAGAAACATGGGAAAAAGTCAAGGAGAAAATTTACCCCTTTTCTCGAACTCAGCGAGAAGTGTAGAGTGTTTCGAGCGCAGCGCCTTATGTGTGTCCAGGAGGCGCTGAAACTCAGTGCTCCGGCGATTGGTGGTAACCTGAGAAAAGCAAAGTTGACTTGATCATGTGCATATTCGAGGTGTACAAGATCCGGGCCAAGTGGGACTTAACCCGGCTCTAGGTGTGTGCATATTCGAAGTGTACAAGATCCGGGCCAAGTGGAACTTAACCCGGCTCTAGGTGTGTGCATATTCGAAGTGTACAAAATCCGGGCCAAGTGGAACTTAACCCGGCTCTAGGTGTGTGCATATTCGAAGTGTACAAAATCCGGGCCAAGTGGAACTTAACCCGGCTCTAGGTGTGTGCATATTCGAAGTGTACAAGATCCGGGCCAAGTGGAACTTAACCCGGCTCTAGGTGTGTGCATATTCGAAGTGTACAAAATCCGGGCCAAGTGGAACTTAACCCGGCTCTAGGTGTGTGCATATTCGAAGTGTACAAGATCCGGGCCAAGTGGAACTTAACCCGGCTCTAGGTGTGTGCATATTCGAAGTGTACAAAATCCAAGCCAAGTGGAACTTAACCCGACTCTAGGTGTGTGCATATTCAAAGTGTACAAGATCCGGGCCAAGTGGAACTTAACCCGGCTCTAGGTGTGTGCATATTCGAAGTTACTAAGGAGCTATGCTAGTTCTCTAAGGATCATCTGGCCGAGTAACAAGTTACTCCGCCGGAGGCTCGGGGACTAATGGTTATATCACTAATGCTTAGTACATGCTAAAGAAAGGACAAGGTAGTGTACCTCCATCATCCGGCCGGCAAGGTTGATAGCCTTGGCGGCTGTGTTCATCTGTGCGGCAAACTCGGCAGGACCAAATTTCTCCGAGAGATCGTCGTTATGGACGAACTCCGCCTTGTTCCAGTTATTGACAAATTCAATCAAGGCCAGAGGATAGCGCTCTCCGCTAAGAATATGGGGCGCAATTAAACCCTTGGCATGAGCTTCTCTCCTTTCAACTTGGGCAGCAGCAGGGCTAGTGTGCAACGCAAGTTGTGTGCTAGCTGACCCGGCGGAGGCATCTTTCTTTTGAGGGGTCTTCTTCGGAAGCATGGACGCGAGCGTACGCTGTTCAGCCTCGACGGATGCTGCCCTGGTGGCGTCAGAAGTTTTCTTGCCCTTAGGTTGCTGCTGAGAAGTTGAAGTTTGAGCTGCGGGTTTAGTCTTGGGAGCTGCCTTGGTGCTAACCGGGCCTTTTCACCGAGTCTTGGAGGACTCGGACGAGGCGGAAGGAGATGGTGTTGCTACTGATACTTGTGTTGCTGCTGGTGTTGGTGCTGGTGCTGGTTTTGGATGGGGTGCTGTGGGTACCTCAGAGATAGCAGGTTGCGGCTGAGCCGAAGTGGAACTGGGAGCATCTGCTGCCTCGGTAGAACCACTTCCCCCTGCTCCAAGGTTGCCCTCCTCTGGACGAGGTGGGCTAGAACCCGGAGCAGCCGCTGAACCCTCCTGAATGGGGCTCAGTGGCCATGTATCGTCGTCACGGGGGGAGACAGGCTATGCCGGAGGGGCGAAGCGATGCTGGATCCACTCTGAGGAACCTCCACCGCAGCCCTGCCGAATCAAACGACGGATAATAAGTTACAGCTGAAGAAAAGCATGAGACAAAGGATTGGACAGAAAGATAAGTGACTTACTCATCAGAGGCCAATGGCTCCTTGGGCTTCCGAGCTCTTTGAGCCATGGCCTTAGTTGTAGGCTTGGTGGCGGCTTTGTCGGAGGACTTCTTTCGCCTCTTGGTCGGCTTAGGAGGTTAGGAAGAACAAGCAGAAGTAGATGCCCTTTTCTTCGACGCGACCGGGACAGGCTCGCCTGTGGCGAGAGGAGGATCTTCATGGATCTGCCCACCCGGGTTAGCTGATGCCGGAAAGGCGTAAGAAAGGGGGACAGCGTCAAATGCTTCCATCACCTCCATGTCGGAATCATCTTCATCATCAGGCCAATCTCTTCAGGAAGAGAAGTTACTGATACGTCCAAAACGTATATACTTTCCCGAACACTTTTGCTATTGTTTCTCCTCTATACTTGTGTGATTTGGATGCAACTAATGCAAACTGACGTTGTTTTCAGCAAAATTGCCTTGGTGTCTACTTTTTGTGAAGAAAATCAACTATCAGGAAAAATCCCGGAAAATATGCCAAAAATCCTATTTCACCCGAAGACTCCAGGAGCCAGAATACGAGACGGAGAAGAGCCCTGGGGTGGTCACACCACCTACAGGCGCGGGTCAGGCCAGGCCGCGCCAGGGGGTGGTGTGGGCCCCCCAGGCACCCACTCAGCCTCACTCTTCGCCTATAAGGAGCCTTCTGACCTAAAAACTTCGGGGGGTTTGACGTTTTTCCAGAAGGAGTTCCGCTCCGCCGCCACCACCAGATTCCACGAAACAGCACCAGAATCTCCGTTCTGGCACCCTGCCGGGACGGGGAATTGGAGGAGATCATCATCACCATCGCTTCTCCATCGACCATCCATGTTTCTCCCATCTATGAGTGAGTAATCCCCCGCTGTAGGCTATGGGGATGGTAGGGATTGGATGAGATCGTTCATGTAATGGCATCAGATTGTTAGGGCATGGTGCCTAGTATCTTTTATTAGTGCTTTATGACTTTGTTGTGACTTGTTGTGCTTAATGCTTGTCACTAGGGCCCCAGTGCCATGATTTCAGATCTGAACATGTTATTGATTCATTATGATAGTATTTTTCTTTGTCTTATCTACAAGTTGTATACACACGTCGTTGTCCGGAACCTATGGTCCCTGAAGTGACAGAAATCGGGGTAGCTGGAAGGGAAAGGCTTTGATGTGAGGATCACATGTGTTCACCGAGTGTTAATGCTTTGCTCCGGTGCTCTATTAAAAGGAGCACCTTAATTGCCAGTAGTTCCCTTGAGGCCCTGCTACAAACGGGCTGGCAGGACAAAAGATGTTGTGCAAGTTCTCATTGCGAGCACGTATGACTATGTATGGAACACATGCCTAGGATTGTCTAGTACTTGGATGTTTTATCTTATTTATCTGCAATTGCCCTATGTTCTGATTGCTATGTGAATTGTCTTGTCCATGCAACACCCGTCCATCCATCCCTATGCCTACCGCACTCGAATCCCAATGTTTACTGCTTTTGTTACTATTGTCTTTGCTTTACTACTGTTGTTGCTTTACTATTCCTACTACAAAACTGTTGCTACCGATAAACTGCTGTGAGCAAGATTGTTTCTAGGTGTAGCTGAATTGACAATTCAGTTGTTAAGGCTTATAAATATTCTTTGGCTCCCCTTGTGTCGAATCAATAAATTGGGTTTCACTTCCCTCGAAAATACTGCGATACACCCCCTATACTTGTGGGTCATCAGTTACCGGTAGGTAGCTTGGTCGCATCGGGGAATGGCAGGAACATTTCCTGATCCGGCTCCTCCTCGTCCGGGGCATCTCGATCCTTCGCCCATTTGAGAGAAGGCTCGGTGCCATCCTCGAGGGTTTGCTGAAGAAACAACTAAGAAGAAAATGCAAAGGGATCAAACAAACAGTAAATTCCGACATACGATATAACTCAAAAAAAAATTGGATCACGAGATTTACCGCTGGAGGAAGCTTGTCTCGGCAGAAATGCTCAATCCCCCACTCCCAATCAGCGGAGAAGTTTTTGTCGGTATTGAAGAGGGCCTTGACCCGGCGGAATATCTCGGTGTTGCTCAGTTCGAATGAAGAGGTCCGGTTGGGGTCAAGGCGCCAGCTCATGTGGCACAGCTTGTGTGTGCGTTTCTGGAGAGGGGAGATCCGGCTGCGGACGAAAGTGATCATCTCATCCTCGTTGCACAGACCAGCATCCTTCAGCTCCTGAAACCGTTTGTTGACTTGGTTCGCCAGGATAGTGGGTTTCTTGGAGATCCGGTCCCACAGATCCGGATTAGGAGGACCCAGAGCGTAGGGGCGCAGCCGGATCAGATCTTCATTCGTGCCATTTCTAACATAAAAGAAGGTTCGGGCCTAGCCCTTGCAAGAATCGAGCCCCGTGACCCGGGGAAAGATGGATTGTTTCCGGGGAGAAATAGAAGTTGCGCTGAACTGCGTAAGATGTTTGTCCTCCGGGTCAAGCTCCTTATTCGGAATCACGTTCCGGCGTAGACCAAAAAACCGGATCCAGAGTTCTTTGGTGGGCCACAATCCGACATACCCCTCTATGGTGGAGGCAAAGGAAGAAAGGGAAGTGATGGCGTTCGCCGGAAGGTGGTGCGGTTGAAGTTCATAGATGTCAAGGAAGTCATGGAAGAAATCACTAACGAGGAGTCCAAACCCACGCTGGAAATGCGAGAGGAACACCACGAACTCACCAGGGTTGGGTGAGGGTGCGAGCTCCTCGGTGGCGAGGCGGGCAACCACACCCTCGGGGATGCGCCGGGTGCGGTATAACCAATCTAGATCATCCTGGCACACCCAGGAGCCAGACCAGGCGCCGCGCTCGATGTTCTGCGCCCCTTCCTCCATCTCCGCCTCCGCGACGGTGAGCTCCTCTTCGGTCATATCCAAATTGTTGTCCTCACTAGCCCTATCGTAGGTGGGAGGCCGTGCCTTGGATTGGCGCGGACCCGTGGCGGTGGAACTGTGCGGGAGCAGCGGCAAGGTAGGTGCAAGGAACGGTGCGGCGGCGGCGCTGCTGAACAGGTGCGGCGGCGGCGGCGCTGTCGCTAGGAGGAAGAAGAAGAGGCAAAGGGGCGCGAGAATGGGGAAAAATACCAAGGGGTGTGCCCCTCCCCTATTTAACCACGCCCCAGCGGGGGTAGTGGGATCGTGCGGTGCTCCAGGGCCACACGGTGTGGCCGTGTATTATCTGGATCAGCCAATCAGAGGCGAGCCACAGGAAGAGCCATAGGGCGCGGGAGATCCCACGACGTGACGTGGTGATACAGTTAACGAGGAGACAGACACGACGTGACGTGTGCAACAGTAACACCTGACATTTACTACAGCAGTAACTGGCGCAAGCCCTTAAAATGAGGCAAGATAATGATTACCCTCCACGTGGGAAAGCGTACGAGAGAAGGAAATGTGATCCGGAGAACTAAAGGGTAACCCCGCCAGCGAGTGAAAACTCGGAATGTGCCAAGGGAAAAGCTAGCCAATGAAATCCGGGATATGAGGTAACTCGGAAGAGGGAGTGAAAGGCTCGGTAAAATTGAACCTGCTGTGGCCTTAGCAGCTGGAGGTGCTAAGACCGCACCAGCTTCGGGGACTAATGTTGGGGGGATACCCCCGGGTAGGGTCACGTCGGGGTATAAAGGCCGAGTTAGCCGAGGTACGGAAGGTCAAAGCGAATGCTGGCCGAGTCACCTCAAGGCAGGCCGAATCACGGAGTGACCCAGACTAGAGGATGTCCATCTAACTGAGTCCCGGCCGACATATGTAGTATGCCGGCAGGATTCATGTAACTTGTATGCAGGTACCCACGTGGCCGGATTAACCAGGCATGATCCGGGTTATATCAGGCTTGCAAGAGAAGGAAGGTATCTCGCTGGTCAAAAGGTGGCCGTTGTACGCTGGAACATGAGCGAAGCAGACAGAGTGAAGGACCACCGACGCGTGGCCGACAAGGGTGACGTTGCCTGTGTCGGATGATGCTGGCGCTGCAGAGGCTCACGTAGCCTCTGCATGGCTTACGATGTGGAAAAGTGACCCGGTCGGTTTGCTATTTTGGGAGGAGGCATATTCCTAGGAATATGCCTCCATGTATGCCCTAGTTGGAGACCTAGCCTCCCCTATATAAGGAGGGCTAGGGCCTCTGTAGAAGGGGTTGAGTTTTACTTAGTTGAGGGCTAGTTCATTGGCATTTGGGTAGGAGGTTCCTGAGAGCAAAGTAGTGGTGAGAGTAAGAGAGTTCCTTCTTCCTCCTCTCCCCAATACAGCTCAAGGAGAACTTGTAAACTGATCTAGCTTGAAGAATACAAAGCATATGTGTGTGGAACCACCACACTATCCCTCCATGGATTCCTCTAGTGCATCTTGTCCCCACCTTTAGCCTATCCATGGTATCTGCTGTGACACCACCACGACAAACGCATGATTCATCCAAGGCACATTAAGAAATCTCAATTGTTTATAACAAGTCATGCTACAACAAAGAATACTAAGCATAAATCCAAAACAATATCAAGCATGGCATGACAAAGCATAGGCCACAGTCAAAAACAAGCTCTCTTTACCACTTAAGCATGAACTTTCCTACTCTTTTCCAAACCAAACCAAACTATTTGAAAACCAATGTATGAAAGAGGGGGTCCAACCAATTTATTCAGAAAACTAAGCAAACCAAGCAAACAAAAAACCAAAACGAAAACAAAAAAGAAGACACTCCAAGAACAACACAACTGTGCATGAAACAATAAAAATGAAGCGTTTGGAAGAAACCTGGGATTTTTATTGATGAAGAAGGGGATTTCTTGGGCATCCCCAAGCTTTGACGCTTGTACTTCTTGGATATTTCTTGGGGTGACACGCGTGGCATCCCCAAGCTTGAGCGTTAGTCCATCCTTCATCTCATTACTCATTCCTTCCATACACCTGAAATTTTTCCTTCATACAAAACTTCACACAATCTTTATTAGCAACATTAGTGCACTCAAGATAATAGGTCTTAAGGTTCAGTTCTAACACCAAATAAACTTCCATTATAACACTAGCTACTTAAGAACTTCCCTCAAAAAGCTCAATTCCCCAAAAGAACTCAAAAAGAAACCAACAAGAAGCAAATGCAGAAAAATGGCAGAAATCTGTCAAAACAGACCAGCAGGTAAAGAGGAATTTTTTCGAAAACCTTCTGTTGCTCAAATAAAAAAGTGTTGAACTAACGAAAGTTAGATAACTACCTGGGGCAGAAGCACAAAAATTCATGCCTCAAAAAGACGTTCAGATATTTTACACGAAATTTTATGGTGAAGCACAGAAATCTGTTTCGGGACAGCAACTTTCCCAATCATTACTTCTCTCTCATTAGAGGTTACTTTTGGCATAAAAAGCAAATAAAAAGGATAAGGAGCGGTTATTACTGTGTAATAACTTTCAAGACTCATCTAAAATTTTGGGTTATCTCCCAATAAGTACTTTTCTTTAACACCTTTAAGTTAGGCATGATAGTTTGAGAAGATGCTCACATAGGAAATATGAATTGAAGTAAAAGAGAGCGTCAAGAAGCAATTTCAAAACACATTTAAGTATAACCCACTTCCTATGCATAGGAATCTTATACGCAAATAAACTCACAAAGAACAAAGTGACAGGCATAGGAAGACAAAACAAAAGTAACTTCAAACCTTTCAGCACATAGAGAGGTGTTTCAGTACCATGAAAACTTCTACAACATATTTTCCTCTCTCATAATAATTTTCGGTAGCCTCATGAATAAACTCAACAATATACCTATCACATAAAGCATGCTTTTCATGATCTACAAGCACTAGAGCTTTATTATAAACATTTTCAAAAGAATCCTCAGGAACATAACATTCATCCTCCTTTAGTAAGCATGGGGGACAATCAAATATTGTAAGGGGTAAAGAGTTACTCCCCTCCTCTTTTTCATCCAATGAGCTTCCAGCTTCAGCAATTTCTTCTTCCATAGGATCCTGCAAGGCATTAGTCTCTTCCGCTGGTGGAGAGCATCTATTAAGATATTCAAGAATATAGCCATTTCTTCCTTGTAATTATCAAAGCAAAATTGAAGTATATCATAAACCTCATATTTATAAGGTGCATCATCAGTATTTTCAAGCAAACTAGCAAGTTCAAATGCACCCTTCCAAGCAATAAATTCTTCAATTTGTTCCACATCATAAAATTCATAATTTCCTTTAACATAAGAAGATATGGTAACATTATCATTATACTCACATTGAAAAGGGAGGTGTTTATACCTCCTATAGCAACAAGATTTATCAAAGCAATAAGTAACATTATAAGTAGAGCACACATTTATAGCAATGGTATACAATATATCAATTTGTTCCCATAAGTGTTTCCCTTTTTGTGACAAGCGGTGTTCCTTATAACAATATTTTTGTTCTTCCGTCAACCAACCTTGACAATAAGATTTAGTTTCAAAGAAACCAACCATTGATAGAAAGCATGATAAAGCAAGACAATAATAGACCAACAACTATAGTAGGAACTAAATTTTTTGTGTTTTTGATAAAGAAAAAAGCAAACAAAGCAAAAGATAACTAAGCAAAACAAAAGTAACAAAGTAAAGAGATTGGTTATGAGGGACTCCCCTTGTGAAGATATCCTTGACTCCCCAGCAACAGCGCCAAAAAAAGAACTTGATGGCCCAAAATATATCGAGCTTGTTGGGGAACCCCAAGAGGAAGGTATGATGAGCACAGTAGCAAGTTTTCCCTCAGTAAGAAACCAAGGTTTAATCGAACTAGTAGGAGAAAGGAAACACCCCAAAGGTGTTGCTAGCTGAGCTTTGGCAGGGCGCACTACCGGTGCTAGTAGCAACATGGAGACCTGCACAACACAACCACAGAACTTAGCCCCCAACTTGCGATGAGGTTGTCAATCTCACCAGTTTTGCTGAAAACAAAGGATTAAACATATCGAATGGAAGAAAGTAATAGTTTGCAGAAAGTAAACACAAAACAGTAAACAGTTTGTAGATTGTATGTAAAAGAAAGGACCGGGATCCATAGTTCACTAGAGGTGGCTCTCCTTAAGATAGATAACATGCTGGGTGAACAAATTATAGCGGGGCAATTGACAAACATCGAGAAAGCAATACATGCATATACTAATCACCTTGAGTCCTTTGGAACTTGATTGGGCATTACAACATTATACATAGACCGCCATCCAACTGCATCTATGACTAATAATCCACCTTCAGGTTATCATCTGAACCCCCTCCAGTATTAAGTTGCAAGCAACAGATTATTGCTTTAGGAATTGCGTGTAATGTAAACAATACGATTGTTCTATGAACAAAGGATTGTTGTTTTCTCCCTAGTAGCAACAACACATCTAGTACCTTAGAGATTTCTGTCACTTCCCCAGATTACCAGAGGCATGAACCCACTATCGAGCATAAATACTAACTCTTGGAGTTGCTAGCATCTACTTGGCCAAGACAGCTACTAACAATGGAAAGCATGCAAGATCACAAATAACAAAGACATGATAGAATCTATAATCAATCTGAAATAGCATCTCAATATCCATCGGATCCCTGCAAACACAACATGCAGAATTACAAATAGATGATCTTGATCATGAATGGAGCTCACAAGATCTAGACATGAAAGCACAAAGGAGGAGAACCAGCCATCTAGCTACTACATGGACCTGTAGTCCAGAGATGAACTACTCACGCATCACACCGGAGGCTTGCATGATGATGAAGAAGGCCTCCAGGGTGAATTCCCCTCTCCGGTAGGGTGCCGGGAAGAGCTTCAGATCCCTCCCGATCTAGGGATGGAGATGACAGCGGCTACAGACTCTTTCGTGGATTTTTAATCGGGTACCTAGGGTTTTGGTCCCGACGGCAATATATAGGCGGAAGGAGAGGCCGAGGGGGTGCTGGGGTCGGCTAGACCAACCCCTGGCGCGGGCCAGGCCTGGCCACGTGGCCAGGTGGTGTGGCTGGCCCCCATCCCTTCTTCGTCTCGTATTCTGGCTCTAGATGTCTTCCGGAAAAATAGGCACTTTGGCTTTTGTCCCGTCCAATTCCGAGAATATTCATTTTCTGACTTTCCTGGAACAAAAAACAGCAGAAAACAGGCAGCTGGCACTGTGGCTCTTGTTAATAGGTTAGTCCAAGAAATCATATGAAAAGTAATCCAAAGTGTGGACAAAACACAAGAAAGTAGATAAAACCAAGCATGGAGCATCAAAAAAATATAGATACATTTGCAATGTATCACGGACCAATGATGTTATTTATAGAAGTTGGATCTTCTATTGTCTTGAAGACCGTGAGTACATAATCTTGCAATCACAAAAGGCAAGTTCACAACTTGCTAATGTCCTTTGATTATTTTCTATCAAATGCTTGTAACTCAAATGTTGTCATCACCTGCATTCCAAAAAGGTCAGAAAACACTATTTTCATAATAATATGATTATGGATTATTTACCAAATGGTAATAATCTATTGATACAGTTCCAGTGGTAAAGGAACATAATATTTAGGACTTAACAACCAATGTCGCCAGTGATCTAGCGCCGTATATTACGCGTTAACCATGAGATTTGGAATGGGACCGAGAAGTCAGTTTTATCTTCTTCCTTTCATATGGAGGCAAGATGACCTTATCATGACGCTGGGATTCCTTGTGTGGATCTAGAATATGGGTGGGCACCCTTAGGCCCCACGATTTTGGTGTCTAGATTATTTATGAATGGCTGCTGGAGGTATAGTCAGACCTTTATGGACCTTGCCAGGGGCATCACCAGAGTCTTTGGGAACTCATCAGGGTTATAGCTTGCCCAAAATGGGGGCTTAATAGAGATGGAGCTCGGCCCGGAGGATTGTGCAGACATATGAGATCACGGAGAGGGCAGTGATTGGCTTGGGTCACCTATTGGGCCCCACATCAAGGAATTGTGGACGGGAAAGATCGCCTGGTTGTGCAACAAGGATTTGATCTCTCATGGGTAAAGTAACGCACCTCTACAGAGTGTAAGAATTGTGACATGTTACTCCCTGTTCCGGGAAGGAGCTACGAACGCGGCAGGAAAGGAACCCCATGAAGGTTATGGTCAACCTGTGAAGGTTGTCAGACATAGTTTTCAGAATAAAAGCAACCTTTGAAGAAATGTTTACGAAAACCTGCATTACCTACAACCTATGGTCTGTGGCTGTAGAGATAGTACAGAATACACTCCTTTTTAGTGAACTTGCTGAGTATGATCGTATTCAACCGTACCTTCTTAACCCTTGCTAGATTTTACGTCATTGAAGACGACGTCAACATCAAATTCTGCTCAAGAAACCATCATCGACAACTCAAGTTCTTCAATGAAGTCAATCAATTCAACATATACGTCCAATAAAGTGAAGGCGAAGTCTCTGTTTAGATAGGAGTAGATACTCTAGCCATAAAACCTACTTCTGTAGAGCATTGCACTAGTAGAAATTGCAAGCCAAAAGGTTTAGACACTAGTCTTAGTCTTTAGATAGTTCTGAGTTATTATTTCTGGTTCTTCTTTGTAAGAAGTTCTTTCTCTCTATTTAACCTAGAGTGTTCTCTAGATCTTTTGTAAAGAGTCGAGTTGTAATCTATAGTCATGTCTTACACCTGATGTGTTTCTGTTGTACCACTCTGAGGGATGTAATACTAGTGAACGGTGTTTCATTGGTGTTATGTCAACGACTATAGTGTACTACATCATGCAGTGGTATGCTGGGTCCCCACAGCTGGTGTCTTGTGGGGCAATCATGGACACTGCATCCAACATCTTTATTTCTTGCCTCTGCATAATCTGCAACTCAAATTCTTGAAGTGAAAGAATCCAACGGATCAGTCTTGGCTTATGGTCTTTCCTTTCAAGGAGTTCTTTTAAGCCATCACGATCCGTGTGAACTCTTACCTTTGCATCAACTATATAGGAACGAAATTTATCACAAGATAAAAATACAGCAAAAATTTCATTTTCTTCCTTAGGGTAGTTCTTTTGAGCACCATTGAGAGTTCTACTAGCATGATGTATAATATTAAATCTATGACCAATATGTTGTCCTAGAGTTACTCCTACAACATCATCACTAGCTTCACATATTAAGTCAAAGGTTGTATCCCAGATAGGTAGTTTAATGATGGGAGCACGAGATAAAGCATTTTTGAGTCTATCAAAGGCTTCAAGACACTTATCATCAAAATTAAATCTCATTCCCTTTGGTAGGACGTTTGTCAAAGGTTTAGATATTCCAGAGAAATTTCTAATGAACCTTCTATAAAAACCCACATGACCAAGAAAACTTCTTATACCTTTAATATCCCTAGGTTATGGCATTCTCTCTATTGCCTCAATCTTAGCTCTATCAACTTCAATTCCCTTACTTGATACCTGGTGTCCAAGGACTATACCTTCTTTGACCATAAAATGGCATTTCTCCTAGTTTAGAACAAGATTAGTTTCTTCACAACGTTGCAAAACTCTTTTGAGATTATCCAAGCAACTTGTAAACGAAGTTCCATAAACAGAAAAATCATCCATAAATACTTTCATTATAAGTTCTATAAAATCCGCAAAGATAGCAGTCATACATCATTGAAAAGTAGCTGGAGCATTACATAAACCAAAAGGCATACGTCGGTAAGCATGTAAACCATAAGGACTAATGAAAGTTGTTTTAAGTTGGTCATCGGGATGAACAGTATTTGAGAAAAACCAGAGTACCCGTCCAAGTAGCAAAAATGATTATGGTTTGCTAACCTTTCTAGAGTTTGATTTATGAATGGTAATGGATAGTGATCTTTCCTAGTCTCTTTATTTAGTTTCCTAAAATCTATGCACATCCTATGCCCAACAACCAGTTCTAGTAGGTATCAATTCATTATTTTCATTAGGAACAACAGTAAAACCGCCCTTCTTAGGAACACAGTGAATAGGACTTACCCATTCACTCTCTTTAACAGGATAGATTATACTTGCTTCTAGTAGGCGTACAATTTCTTTTCTTACCACTTCCTTCATTTCATGCTTCAATCTTCTATTAAATTTTGCAACTAGTTTAGCACCTTCTTCCATGAATATTCGATGGACAGCTATCATGGGACTGATGCCCTTTAAGTCATCCATTGAGTACCCAAAGCCCTGGCGATGCTCCTTAAGTATCTGCATGAGTTCTTATTCTTCTTCTTCTGAAAGTTTAGCACTAATAATAATAGGAAATTTATTTGTATCATCTAAAAACCTGTATTTAAGATTTTCTGGTAGAGTCTTCAATTATGGGGGTGGAAGTTCTTTGTCCCCTCTCTTTTCTGGCTCTTCAAAATCCTCATCGGTTGGAGGTCCCAAAATGGGAAGTTAATCGAATTCATCTTCTAGTTCTCCCAGGGACTTGTCCTCCATAACTATTTCTTCATAGTTTGGATTTTCATCTATTTCTTCTTCTTGATTACTAAAGAAAAGAGCCGCCATTTCCTCAATAGTTCTTGATACATTGCAAATGTATCTATAATTTTTGATGTTTCATGCTTGGTTTTATCTACTTTCTTGTGTTTTTTCCATACTTTGGAGTAATTTTCATATGATTTCTTGGACTAACCTATTAACAAGAGCCACAGTGCCAGCTGCCTGTTTTCTGCTGTTTTTGGTTCTAGGAAAGTCAGAAAATTAATATTCTCAGAATTGGACGGGACAAAAGCCAAAAATCCTATTTCACCAGAAGACTCCCGGAGCCAGAATATGAGACGGAGTGGGGCTGGGGCCCAGCCACACCACATGGCCATGCGGGCTGGGCCTGGCCGTGCCAGGGGGTGGTCTGGCCACCCCAGACACCCCCTCGGTCTCCCTCTTCGCCTATAAGAAGACTTCTGACCTAAAAACTCTGGGGGGTTCGACGTTTTTCCAGAAGGAGTTCCGCTCCACCACCACCACCACCAGATTCCACAAAACAACACCAGAAACTCCGTTCTGGCACCCTTTCGGGACGAGGAATTGGAGGAGATAATCGCCATCATCATCACCATCGCTTCTCCATCGACCATCCATGTTTCCCCCATCTATGAGTGAGTAATCCCCCGCCATAGGCCATGGGGATGGTAGGGATTGGATGACATCGTTCATGTAATGGCATCAGATTGTTAGAGCATGGTGCCTAGTGGTTTTATTAGTGCTTTATGACTTTGTTACGACTTTTTATGCTTAATGCTTGTCACTAGGGCTCGAGTGCCATGATTTCAGATCTGAACATGTTATTGATTCATTATGATAGTATTGTTTATGGTCTTATCTGCAAGTTGTATACACACATTGTTGTCCAGAACCAATGGCCCCGAAATGACAGAAATCGGGATAACCGGAGGGAATGGCTTTGATGTGAGGATCACATGTGTTTACGGAGTGTTAATGCTTTGCTCCGGTGCTCTATTAAAAGGAGCACCTTAATTGCCAGTAGTTCCCTTGAGGCCCCGCTGCAAACAGGCTGGCAGGACAAAATATGTTGTGCAAGTTCTCATTGCGAGCACGTATGACTATATATGGAACACATGCCTAGGATTATCTAGTACTTGGATGCTTTATCTTATTTATCTGCAATTGCCCTATGTTCTAATTGCTATGTGAATTGTCTTGTCCATGCAACGCCCGTCCATCCATCCCTATGCCTACTACACTCGAATCCTACTGTTACTGCTATTGTTACTGCTGTCTTTACTTTACTACTGTTGCTACTTTACTATTGCTACTACAAAAATGTTGCTACTGATAAACTGCTGTGAGCAAGATTGTTTCCAGGTGCAGCTGAATTGACAACTCAGTTGTTAAGGCTTATAAATATTCTTTGGCTCCCCTTGTGTCGAATCAATAAATTGGGTTTCACTTCCCTCGAAAATACTGCGATACACCCCCTATACTTGTGGGTCATCAAGACTATTTTCTAGCACCGTTGCCGGGGACCATAGCTTTATTTATCAAGTCCACTTGGAATCATTATTGTTCAAGCTTAGTTTATTTCCACCTTGTTTGCTTGTTTCTTTATCAAAAATACAAAAAAAATAGTTCCTACTCTAGTTGTTATTTTCGTTGGTATGTTATTGTCTTGCTTTATCATGCTCTTTATCAATTATTGGTTTCTTTGAAAATGAATCTTATTGGCAAGGTGGGTTCACGGAAGATCAAAAATACTATTATAAGGAACACCGCTTGTCACAAAAAGGGAAACACTTATGGGAAGAAATTGATAAATTGTATACCATTGCTAGAAACGTGTGCTCTACTTATAATGTTACTTATTGCTTTGATAAATCTTGTTGCGGTAAGAGGTATAAACACCTCCCTTTTCAATGTGAGTATAATGATAATGTTACCATATCTTCTTATGTTAAAGGAATTTATGACTTTTATGATGCGGAACAAATTGAAGAATTTATTGCTTGGAAGGGTGCTTTTGAACTTGCTAGTTTGCTTGAAAATATTGATGATTCACCTTACAAATATGAGATCTATGGTATACTTAAATTTTGGTTTGATAATTACAAGGAAGAAAATTACTATATTCTTGAATATATTAATAGATGCTTTCCTCAAACGGAAGAGACTAATGCCTTGCAGGATCCTATGGAAGAAGAAATTGATGAACCTGAAATCTCATTAGATGAAAAAGAGGAGGAGAGTGATGAACAAAAGGAGGAAGAATGGATTAGCTACCCATGCCTACCTTCTAATGAGAGTAACTCTTTATCCCTTACATTATTTGATTGTCCTCCATGCTTACTAAAGGAGGATGAATGTTATGTTCCTGAGGATTCTTTTGAAAATGTTTATAATAAAGCTCTAGTGCTTGTAGATCATGAAAAGCATGCTTTATGTCATAGTTATATTGTTGAGTTTATTCATGAGGCTAATGAAAATTATTATGAGAGAGGAAAATATGGTTGTATAAGTTTTCATGGTATTGAAACACCTCTCTATGTGCTGAAAGTTCTGAAGTTACTCTTGTTTTATCTTCCTATTCCTGTCACTTTGTTCTTTGCGAATTTATTTGCATACAAGATTCCTATGCATAGGAAGTGGGTTAGACTTAAATGTGTTTTGAATTTGCTTCTTGATGCTCTCTTTTACTTCAATTCATATTTCTTATGTGAGCATCCTCTCAAACTATTATGCCTGAAGATGATAATATGTCTATTATTCTTGGGAGACCTTTTCTTAAATACTGCAGGAGCTGTTATTAATTATAATCAAGGAAAGGTGACCTTCAATGAATGACAAGGAACATACTATCTATTTCCCCAAGAAGATTGAAAGGACTTATGGTTTGAATTCAATTGAACATGTTGAGGGCATTCAAGTTGGAGAAATATATTTGTCCCATACCAAGAGAAAAATTTGAAACTATTATGATTGGGACCATTGCTATCAAGGTTGAGGTAACATAATCATTAGTGGAATACAAAGTTTTGTCTTTTATGAAATTGTTTTGGTAACAAGACCTGATCAACCTTGTTAACAAAAGGATTTCATTGAACAAAACAATGTTTTCACCATGATTATCTCCGCTTACTTCTATTCTATCCATTTTAGTTTTTGCTTATGCCTAACTTAAAGGCGTTAAAGAAAAGTACTTATTGGGAGATAACCCAAAAGTTTTTGATGAGTATTGAAAGTTATTACACAGTAATAACCGCTCCTTGTCCTTTTTATTTGCTTTTTATGCCAAGAGTAACCTCTAATGAGAGAGAAGTAATGATTGGGAAAGTTGCTGTCCCGAAACAGATTTCTGTGCTTCACCGTAAAATTTCGTGTAAAATATATGAACGTCTTTTTGAGGCGTGACTTTTTGTGCTTCTGCCCCAGGTAGTTATCTAACTTTCGTTAGTTTAACACTTTTTGATTTGAGCAACAGAAGGTCTTCGAAAAAATTCGTCTTTACCTGCTGGTCTGTTTTGACAGATTTCTGCCATTTTCTGCATTTGCTTCTTGTTGGTTCCTTTTTGAGTTCTTTTAGGGAATTGAGCTTTTTGAGGGAAGTACTATAGTAGCTAGTGTTCTAATAGAAGTTTATTTGGTGTTAGAACTGAACCTAATGACTTATTTATCTTGAGTGCACTAATGTTGCTAATAAAGATTGTGTGAAGTTTTGTATGAATGAAAATTTTAGGTGTATGGAAGGAATGAGTAATGAGATGAAGGATGGACTAAAAGCTCAAGCTTGGGGATGCCACGCGTGACACCCCATAAATATTCAAGAAGTACAAGCGTCAAAGCTTGGGGATGCCCAAGGCATCCCCTTCTTCATCAATAAAAATCCCAGGTTTCTTCCAAACGCTTCATTTTTATTGTTTCATGCACAGTTGTGTTGTTCTTGGAGCGTCTTCTTTTTTGTTTTTGTTTTGGTTTTTCGTCTGCCTTTGTTTGCTTAGTTTTCTGAATAAATTGGTTGGACCCCCTCTTTCATACATTGGTTTGCAAATAGTTTGGTTTGGTTTGGAAAAGAGTAGGAAAGTTCATGTTTATGTGGTAAAAAGAGCTCGTTTTTGACTGTGGCCTATGCTTTCTCATGCCATGCTTGATATTGTTTTGGCTTTATGCTTAGTATTCTTTGCTGTAGCATGACTTGTTATAAACAATTGAGATTGCTTAATGTGCCTAGGATGAATCATGCGTTGTTTTAGCATATTAAAGCATAGTATAGTGGTATTCTCCTTTGATGCTTTATTTGGGTTGACTTGGCGCATGCTCACACCATGTTATGACTATCTCAAGTCACCATAGCCTTTATGATCCTTTAGTTTTCAACTTGTAGTATCACTTTATGCTTTGATCAATGATGTTTTGTCGCTCTGCATGATTATGGCCATTATTGCTCTCTTAGTTTATCGCTCCTAGTCTTTTGCTAGCCTCCACAACCAAGTATGAGTTCCACTCATGCATCCAACTCCCTAAACCAAGTTATTCCAAAGAGTCCACCATACCTACCTACTAGCATATGCTATTCCAAGTATATTCATGCTTTTGTTTACCTTCTGAATTAAACTTATTATGAGAAAACTAGTGATTAAAGCTCTCACGAACTTGATGGCACACTTTACTTTTCTTGCCCTTAATAAACTTGAAACATTGTATCGTCTATGTTGTATATTCTTGCACTTATTTGTTGGGACTTAGCAGAACCATGCTGTCATGGGGAACGCTTTCAACATTGCACTTGGTACTTGTACCTAGTTGATATCATGCTGTTTTGTATATGGATGTCGTCGGTGTGAAATGAAAGGGGAGCTCGTAAGTCCATGGAGTTATGTATATGTGTTAGAGAAACGTCTGGGCCGCTGGTCTAATCCATGCTGACAAGGTGGAAACCTGCAGCGTAACCATAATGAGTTGTCTATGAAGCATTCTTCTTATAAAAAAAGAGTCTGATATTGAGAAAAAAGAGAAAAAGGAAAAAAAGAGATTATGAAAAGAGGAAAGAGAGAAAAAAGCACCATATTCCCATGGTAAATAAGAAGATTGTTGAGATGCTCGTTATCTGCTTTCCTTGTCATTTTGATATAGGGATTCTTCCGTATCATCGGGCAAGGGGTACCCCGTTGGCGGTTCTCTATGATACACATGTACTTACGATGACAAGAACTTACCGGTGACTAAACTTGAGTAGCATGAGGAGCGGCCCTCGTATTCAAGGGACATGAGATTTCTAACTTATACTTCGTCAAGCATATACACCATAGTTTGTTCACGTTAACCTTAATCACTTCAAGATGCTTATGATAGGGGCAATGAGAGATGAAAGCTATTAAGTACCATAATTTTTGGAAGCTCTTTATGAGACTTGAATCCCTACTTCCTTATATGAAGGCCTTTCTTCCACCATTATATTGAGTCTCCACCTTCTATCTTTATGCACCTACTTTGAGAGCATAGTGGTCATTCTTAGTTCTATGTGCATTGTCCCAAGACTAGTTGATTGATGCATAATTTGATATTGCTTGTTTTAAACTATTTGTATCTAGTCACTCTTATGAACTTTGAAGGTGTCCTATGCATTTATATTTGCTACTTTATGAGGGACAAGCTGAATACTATTATGCTATGTTTTCTTTATGTGAAACAAACAAACGTCTTGCAAAGCATTGTTATTCATGAATCTTTTGTTTGTGCTTTTTCATGTTGCATCATAGTTTCTTTGTCTTATTGCTAGAACTTTTTCTTTCATGTTATGATTGAAGTACTATGATCCCAGCTTTGAATGTTTTACAAATATTTTGATCAAGTTTATGATGGTGCATGTCACCTCAAAAATTATTCTTTCTTTTTATCACTTACCTACTCGAGGACGAGCAGGAGTTAAGCTTGGGGATGTTGATACATTGCAAATGTTTCTATAATTTTCGATGTTCCATGCTTGGTTTTATCTACTTTCTTGTGTTTTGTCCACATGGAGTACTTTTCATATGATTTCTTGGACTAACCTATTAACAAGGGCCACAGTGCCAGCTGCCTGTTTTCTGCTCTTTTTGGTTCCAGGAAAGTCAGAAAATGAATATTCTCGGAATTGGACGGGACAAAAGCCAAAAATCCTATTTCACCAGAAGACTCCCGGAGCCAGAATATGAGACGGAGTGGGGCTGGGGCCCAGCCACACCACCTGGCCGCGCGGGCTAGGCCTGGCCGCGCCAGGGGGTGGTCTGGCCGCCCCAGACACCCCCCTCGGTCTCCCTCTTCGCCTATAAGAAGCCTTCTAACCTAAAAACTCTGGGGGGGTCGACGTTTTTCCAGAAGGAGTTCCGCTCCGCCGCCACCACCAGATTCCACGAAACAGCACCAGAAACTCCGTTCTGGCACCCTGCCGGGACGGGGAATTGGAGGAGATCATCGCCATCATCATCACCATCACTTCTCCATCAACCATCCATGTTTCCCCCATCTATGAGTGAGTAATCCCCCGTTGTAGGCCATGGGGATGGTAGGGATTGGATGAGATCATTCATGTAATGGCATCAGATTGTTAGGGCATGGTGCCTAGTATCTTTTATTACTGCTTTATGACTTTGATGCGACTTGTTATGCTTAATGCTTGTCACTAGGGCCCGAGTGCCATGATTTTAGATCTGAACATGTTATTGATTCATTATGATAGTATTGTTTATGGTCTTATCTGCAAGTTGTATACACACGTTGTTGTCCGGAACCAATGGCCCCGAAGTGACAGAAATCGGGATAACCGGAGAGAATGGCTTTGATGTGAGGATCACATGTGTTCATGGAGTGTTAATGCTTTGCTCCGGTGCTCTATTAAAAGGAGCACCTTAATTGCCAGTAGTTCTCTTGAGGCCCTGCTGTAAATGGGCTGGCAGGACAAAAGACGGTGTGCAAGTTCTCATTGCGAGCACGTATGACTATATATGGAACACATGCCTAGGATTATCTAGTACTTAGATGCTTTATCTTATTTATCTGCAATTGCCCTATGTTCTGATTGCTATGTGAATTGTCTTGTCCATGCAACGCCCGTCCATCCATCCCTATGCCTACCGCACTCGAATCCTACTGTTACAGCTATTGTTACTGCTGTCTTTACTTTACTACTGCTACTACTTTACTATTGCTACTACAAAACTGTTGCTACTGATAAACTGTTGTGAGCAAGATTGTTTTCAGGTGCAGCTGAATTGACAACTCAGTTGTTAAGGCTTATAAATATTCTTTGGTTCCCCTTGTGTCGAATCAATAAATTGGGTTTTACTTTCCTCGAAAATACTGCGATACACCCCCTATACTTGTGGGTCATCAGTTCTCTCTTCTTCTTCTTGTATTTGTGGAGGCATGTCTTTAAATTTGGAAAAATGGAATTTATTTTCCGTTCCCTCAAGCTTAAGAGACACAACCTCCTTCTTGAAATTAACATAGGCACCTATATCACCCAAAAATTTCCTTCCAAATATAATTGTGCAAAGAGTGTCAGCTGGCATATCAAGAACTACAAAATCGATAGGAAAGTTTTTGTTGCCAATTGTGACAGTTGCATCTTCAACTACTCCCATTGGAATTCTAAGGTTTTTATTGGCTAACATAATTGTCATATTAGTATTTTTAATTGTAGCCGGTTCTATTTCTTCTTTTATTTCTAAGTAGAAGTCATAAGATATAACATTAACTTTGGTGCCAAGATCACATAAACCGTAATGCGAGGTTTCTTTAAATATGTAGGGAAGAATAGGCTTATCCATATCTTTTACCTTTGTTTTACCTTCAACAAATGTGGAAGTCTCTTTATCAAGTTTAACTATGTTACAATGTGCATACATAGTCATAATCGCTTCCTTGGTTACCTCTTCATCTTTGGTTTCTTCCAGATGTTCCACTTCTTCTGGCACGCTTTCGTCCTCCTTTTTCTCTTGTACTGCTTTGACCTGTCCACACCATGCACTCGTCTATATATTCATCGGCAGTCATCCCCTGTCAGATTGCTTACCTAACTAACGTTCATCAAACAAAACGAGTTGCGCAAACGTATTTCAGCTATGTGCTGCAAACGTATTTCAGCTATGTGCTGCACCTGCACTTGCCGTTTGTTTTCATATATATAATTTCGTTGTTGTCACTAGTTGAATGCCCGTGCGTTGCTATGGTCTTTGCGAAAAAAGGTTGAAAGGAACATCGGCATCTCTGGCTGAAGTTCCACCTTGATTTGTTAGGAACATGACCACCGCCTCGTGGCGCAGCACCCCACCAGCATGCCCTTGTCCTCAATGGACTCCAGAAACTCCAGCATCGCTGCGTCGCCCTTAAGGAGGTTCATCTTGATGATCCCATTGTTTGTCATCCCAACACTAACCCTAGGATCTCCTGGTTGGAAATCACTGTGGTGATGCCATAGTTCATGATAGACCATGGACCTAGGATCCTTATCATCAAGGAAGCCGAAGCAAGAGACGTCCTCCTTCCACAGGATGGAGCCCAGTGCGGCCCTTGGGCTGTCATGTGGCACGGTATCCTCGACAATGAAGCTAGAGGGTCGACCGTGTGGTCGAGGTTGGTGGGGGCATTTCGAGGATGATGTCCCTCCTGACAAAACACAAAATAGAAATCGGAACACGGTCGAACACCCAAACGGTTTTTTCCAGTGCTATCGGCTACGCCGACGGCAAATGGGGGCTACGCCGACGGGCCTTGGCCGTCGGCGCCTGCTCTGTTTCTTGTAGTGTGAGGTGCTACCGGTCTTACCATGTGGCATTGAAAATAGTCAAATTTTTCTATCGCGAGTCATTTTAGTTGTTAATGCAAACGCATATCTGAGAAAACATACTATATGAAAGGCCTTTGACTATCTATGAGAAAAATATCGGACAGGTGCACGCATGCCGCGTGTCGCTCACCGAGGCTTTGTCAGACAAGACCTACAAGGACTTTCAATAACAATGTCCCACACCATGCACTTGCCTATATATTCACTGGCCGTCGTCCCTTGTCAGACTACTTGCCTAACTAACGTTCATCAAACGAACGAGTTGTGCAAACGTATTTGAGCTACGTGCTGCACCTGTACTTGCACCATACCACACCGTTTATTTTCATATATACAATTTCGTTGTTATCATTAAACGTTTTTCCTTCTAGCCGTGCCTGAGGGGACACAGAGAGGGATCAGTATCTATAACGAAAATATATTCTTTGATGACATATTTTTCTGCAGATTTAGTCAAGCTTAAAACAAGCTAGAAGTCACACAAACTCCATGTGTGTGACAAAGATTACAACTAAGGCCCATGGTTGATGTACTCCAATCATAACACAAATATAATGAAGAGTGTCACACACACTCTTACCTCCATCTATTGGTTAGGAAATTGTCAAACGCAGCTGACGACGATCCACCACCACCCGCCAATCGGTGGACAGGGTCACCCGCCATGTTACACTGAAAACGACTGACGTGGAACTCCAAGCTCCTCCGGTCCATTAGGCTCTCCTTTTTACCCCTGCAATGTTGTGTCATGACAACGCCTTCCACTTATTAAGACGTCCCAATCCCGTTGGCTACACGTAATTATGCGTATGTGTGCACTGAGAAAAGGCAATCATGCATACACCAAAATTCTTAATCTCTCCAGGGAATCAGGAGCCAGCATCAGACGAGCAATGGCAGTAGATGTGAGAAGGTATCGTGACGTCCCCTTCGATGGCTGCGTTTAAGATAAAATTGAAAAACTGTGGATAGAATAGAATCAATCAAGTCACTGTTGATATCCTTTTGATGATACAGTACGGAGGATAATTTCACCAGCACCAGATAAAATAATCAAAGTTCAATAATTGTGGAGGAAACAAGCTGAGAAGACGACTAGCCAACATATCATTTGCTGATTGTCCTCCCTTTGAGGCCCCGTTTAATTCTCTTGTATTCACCGGTGTGTTCGCCAGATCAGAAGGGATTATTTTAATTCCCACAAATCTCCGTAGTCCGTTTACTACACTAGGTTTGGTCTGGATAATTTCAGGATATCCACACAAATACACTTGTTTTTGTCTAGATTAAAAACTCTCATCTATGGTAGAGTTTTTTTTAAAAAGAGCATTTGAGTGAATTGGAGAGTATTTGGTGAACCCCAAATCCCCTACCATCCCCAATCCTCTAGGGGATAAAAATAGGAGAGAAGTAAACAAGGCCCAAATAATCTTTGTTCTCTCTTTTTGCGTGAAGGATCCGGATCAATTAAACAAATTCATAAGAAGTTCAAAGCTATTTAATATAATAAAAAATACATCAATGTCCTTGGACCACCTAACGAGCACTACCGTCGCTAGAGCGAGCTACCAAAGTGCCGTTGTCGTCGCTCCACTACCGGATTCGGCATGGGCTTGTTGATGATAGCCGGAAAGTCTTGGTACACGTGTCCCTAAGGACCAACGCCCTAGAGTCGAAGTCTTCATCATCGAACTTTTGAATTGATATGAACTTTCTAACACCACACTTGCAACACACTTGGACTGAATGAGATCCACCATTCCATCTAAGCAGCGATCAGACGATTCCCTAGCCTCCTCAACGCCATGGTCAAGGTCGCTACCGACGAGGTGGAGAATGAGTCGAGTATACATTATTCCTGTATTGTACAACACCACCATAGCCAATGATCTTACTACATAGCGAAGGAAAGTATGAGGTCCCTACCCTCCCTAGGCGGCAGACGGAGGAGGCGTGGACCAGCCGGTTCACGGACGAAGATGAGGCAGATGGCAGTGGCGTCTAGGCTAGAACCCTAGATCACCGTTGTTGTGGGGTAAGCCACGAGATGCCCGACCTTTCATGATTCTCAGAGATAGGCGGGGGATTCGCGAGGGAGGAGGGAGAGGAAGATGCAAATGAACTCACACGCGATGAACCCGGTGAACACACACAACGAAACACAAATACTAGACGTTGGCTCAATCCGCTAGTTACCGATCCAATACAATCCCTAGGATTGGTCTTGGTTAAAACTCTCTCTTGAACCCAATCGGTGAGGGATAATAACCTTGGTGAGATCTTGATAGCTTTCAAAGAGACCACTCAATTGAAAGATCTTGTACAACTTGGATGCTCAAGGGAAAAATCCAGAGAGGTTTGTGATAATATATCTTCCTTGGTAGGAAGGTAAGACCAAAACTAGATACATTCCTCTAAAGGGGTTTTCTTCTAGTTCTATTATCAAGTGTGAGAGATAAGAGAGAGCTTTAGGGGCTATTTATAGTACTTGGGACGAAATGGTAGGTAAAAACAATATTCTAGGACATCAAACCCAGATTTGGGCATAGCCAAGCGATTCCTGTTGTAAGTCAGTTAGACCGGTTCCAAGACAGGGTGCGTTGGTGTGTAGGCCGGTGTACCGGTTCTAGCATCGATACTCCTTGGTATACCGACCCGGTATAGACTCGATTATCAAACCGGTCGGTCCAGTCTGTGGGCCAGTGCACCGGTGTTGGCACCGCTTTGTCTTGGGCACGTGCATAAGTCAGTGGAGGGACTGGTCGTCCGGTGTTGGCACCGAGGCCATCGGTGCTGGGGCCGGTTAGACCAGTGCCGACGCCGAGTTTCCTGCTAATGCTCCTTGCTGCAGGGTCTCGTCACCATGTTGGCTTGGTGTTCCTCCTTGGCGCGTACATTAGCGATCATAACTAAGAATACATAGAGTATTTGCATGAAGTAGCAAGCCATTTATAGGAATATCAAAGTCACACAAGGATAGGAGCGAGTTGACCTTATCTTGTAGAAGATTGGCTCGAGCACGGGTCATCGGCCTACTTGGGGGACTTGGTGGTGTTGATGTTGTATTGTCCGTAGGACGGGCTGCATCAGCTCCCCCTTGGGAAAGATTCATCCTCGACTCTTCATCTTCGTCATCTCCATGGAAGGTTAGAGGTCCGCCACATTGAATGTGTTACTCACGAGGTACCTGGATGTGGGGATGTCGATGACCTTGAAGGGACTATCGCCTCGCGGCTTGAGCTTGGAGTCCTGCTCTTTGGTAAAGCGGTCTTTGCGGAGGTGTATCCACATGAGGTCACCTTCTTCAAATATCATCTCCTTCTTGTGCTTGTTGAGCATTGAAGCTTGACGAAGGACTTGTTGCTCAATGGTATCTCTTGTTTCTTCATGTATTTTCTTCATTTCTTTGACTCGCTTGTCGATGTCCATGTTGGTATGCTCATGAAGAGTAAGCGGTAGGATGTCGAGTGCGGTCATGGGCTTGAATCCATAGATGATCATGAATGGACTCTTCGTGGTTGTGGAGTGCTTGGACCAGTTGTATGCAAACTCCACATGAAGGATGCATTCTTCCCAATTCTTGAGGTTATTCTTGATTAACACTTGTAGAAGAGTTTCAAGGCTTCGGTTGACCACCTAGGTTCGTCCATCAGGTTGAGGATGCGAGGCAGAGGATAATAGAAGCTTTACTCCTATCTTGGTCATTAGCATCTTCCACATACAACTCATGAATTTGACATCACGTTCGGAGAATATTGTTATTGCCACACCATGTAAATGGATGATTCCCCTAAAAAAACAATTGTTCCATGTGTGAAGCATCATCGGTCTTATGGCATGAATAAAATGTGCCATTTTGAAAAAGTGATCAACAACAACAAATATTGAATCATGTCCATGTTTTTATCTGGATAGTCCTAACACAAAGTCCATACTAATATCCAACTATGGTTCATATGGAATAGGTAAAGGAGTATAATGACCAAAAAGGGTTAGACTTAGACTTAGCTTGTAAGCATGATGTGCTCCGTTGGATGTGTCGCTCCACATCACGCTTCATCTTCGGCCAAAAGTAGTGCGTGGAGAACATATCATATGACTTGTCACGGCCAAAGTGACCCGTCAAGCCTCCTCCGTGAGCTTCTTGGAGTAGCAAAATTTGGAGAGATGACTTCGAAATCAAAGTTTGTTTTGTTTGAAGAGAAAACCATTGTGCAAATATAAGTCATCAAATCCCTTGTGGATAGAACACTTGCCAAAGATAGGGCCAAAGAACGGATCGGAAGAATACAAATCTTTGATATCATCAAGACCCAAAATGTTTATTTCAGGGCACGTGAGCAGGATTGTATGTTTGCTAGAAAGAGCATCCGAAACCACATTATCTTTACCCTTCTTGTATTTCACAATATAGGGAAAGGACTCCATAAACTCAACCCACTTAGTGTGCATTTTGCTCAAGTTGGATTGACCCTTGAGGTACTTCAATGACTTGTGGTCGGAGTGAATAATGAACTCTTTGGGCCAAAGGTAATTTTGCCAAACTTGCAAGACACGAACCAATGCAAATAGCTCTTTGTCATAAATTGTATAATTGAGACATGCACCGTCTAATTTCTCGCTATGTTGGATGTATGTTTTGCATAAGGACTCCTCCAATTCCAATACCACTAGCATCACACTCTATTTTGAAAGTTTTTATGAAATTCGATAATGCAAGGAGGTGCTTTGGTGAGTCTCTTTTTAAGCTCATTGAAGGCCAATTGTTCTGCTTTTCCCCAAACAAAAGGTACAATATTTTTGGTCAATTTGTTTAGGAGACAAGCAATGGTATAAACATCTTTCACAAAACGATGATAGAAACTAGCTAAACCATGAAAACTTTAGAGTTCACCAACCATTTTCGGTATAGGAAAATCTCGTATACTCTTAATTTTGGAACCATCAACTTCAATACCATTTGAAGAAATGACAAAACCAAGAAAAACCAACTTGTCTTTAGCAAAAGAGCACTTGGAGAGGTTAGCATAAAGCTTTTCATTGTGAAGAATTTGCAATACTTCTTTTACATGTTGAACATGTTCCTCAAGTGTTTTGCTATACACAAGAATATAATCAAAGTAAACAACAACACTCTTGCCAATGAGAGATCTCAAAATGTGATTCATTAAGCGCATAAAGGTGGATGGGGCATTAGACAAGCCAAAGGGCATAACCAACCATTCATATAGACCAAGTTTGGTCTTGAATGCGGTTTTGCACTCATCACCCACGGCCATGTGTATTTGGTGGTAGCCACTATGGAGATCTATCTTAGAAAATATAGTGGCACCGCTCAACTCATCAAGCATGTCATCGAGACGTGGTATGGGATGTCGGGAATGAATGGTAATAGCGTTAATTGGACAACAATCCATGCCTAACTGCAACGTATCATCCGTCTTGGGAACAAGTATCATGGGTACCGCATTTGGGCTTAAGCTTTCTTGAATCAAACCTTTGAACATGAGGTGGTGAATTTGGCATTCGATTGCGGTAAGCGGTGTGGTTTAGTAGAGGCGCACCAGGAGTGAGGCCGATGCGATGCTCTATTCCTCGAAGTAGAGGTAGTCCATGAGGAAGCTCTTCGGGAAACACATCGTCAAATTCATATAAAATGATCATTAAATAAGGAGGAATGTTGGATAAGTCATTAGTTTGTTGTGCCAAGCCCTTGCATATGAACACATAGTGCAAGATGGATGGGTTTTCCCCCACTTATCTCATCTCACATTTGGTAGCAAGGAGAACACTCTTCATTTTTTTCACTCAAATTTGGCTTGTGACTCTCACTTGCCTTTCGGTGGTTCTCTCACTCACCACTCATCTCCTAGATGTTTTTTGGATTGCACCATCACTAAAGCCTTTGCATTGTTTGTAATTATTTGGCTAGGAGTCATCGGTTGCAAAACACACATCTTACCAAGCCACTTGAAGCTATATATATTTGTGTGGCCATCATGGAGAGCACCTTTTTTCAAATTTCCATGGCCTACCAAGTAACATGTGACAAACGTTCATGGCAACCACGTCACGCTCAACCATATCCTTGTATGGACCAATAGAGAATGAAACCGATACGGTGTGCTTGATCTTGACAGATCCACTACCACTCAACTATCACACATGGTAGGGATGCTTATGTTGATGGAGAGGGAGGTTTATCTTCTCACATAGCTCGGTGCTTTCTAGATTGTGGCAACTTCCTCCGTCAATAATGACTTTGATGGACTTTCCATTGATTATGGCTCTTGTTTGGAATATGTTGCATCATTGATCTTCATGCTCTTGGGCTTGTTTAGTTAACACTCTTGTGACTATATGTGATGGGCTAGCATAATTATCACACATGAGGAGATCTTGATAATTTGTCTCCATGTGTTGCCTTGCGAGTGCTTCCTTTACTCTTGCTTCAAACTCATCTTCACTCAAGTATTCTTCTTCTCCATTGTCATTCACGAACAACACTTTGATATTTCCACATTGGAAGGACTTGTAGCCTTTTCCTTCACACTTGTAACATTCCACTTGGTTACTTGAGGAGTCACCCATTGTTTGCTTGCCACTTGGGGGCGGTTTTCCTTGTGTAGACGTTGACTTGAAAGGAGACATGGGAATACCTGTAGTGTTTCCTTTGAAAAATTTCGAGCGAGTGGTTGAAGTGGGCTTGTTGGCAAAGAATGCATTTTGCTTGCTATACTTAGGTTCTCTTTAACTTGAGGTTCAACCTTGGTTGCATTATGCACAAGCACAACCATGTTGTGTAGGGTTGGAACTCCGTGAAGGGATTGATAGGATGGTTCAACCCGGACAAGAAGCGTGCCATGGTTTGTTCATCACTCTCTTGTATGTTGGCACAGTCCTTGAAGAATTCTTCCACACTTTTTGTCCCTTGGGTGAGATTTTGTAGCTTGTTGAAGAGGTCTCGAGTGTAATGAAATGGGACAAGGCGGAGTGCATGCGTGACATCATTGCTTGCCAAGTGTTTATAGGAGGTTCTCTTATTGCTTCTATTGCAACTTGGATTTGCTCCCACCAAAGATTTGCATAATCATCAAACTCAAGGGATGCCTTAGTCACCATATTCTCGTTGCTATAATTGTGCATGCAAAATATTTTATCAATCTTGAGTGCCCATGATAGGTACTCTTTGGGGTCATTGGAACTATTGAACTTGGGCATCGTGAACCTAAGATTTCCAAATGTTTCTTCATCGTGGCAGTCACAATAATGACGGTTTCCATGTGGACGGCTACGATGGTGGGTTTGAGCTATCATGAGGGTCATCACGCAGGTCTTAGTCACCTTTACCTCACCTTGATGAATTTTATTGAACAAGTAGCCACACTCGTGAACCAAACGACTTTTAAGGAGAAAGCACAAAGTAACCTCACACTAAGAATGACTAAGACACTCAAAGGTGTATCGTGGATGGGTTGGGATGGTGGAAAACCAAATGAAACAACCAAAAGAAAAGGATGTTATAAAAAGTGGATAAAATCTAAAGATCCAAAGGAAAAAGGTAATGAACAAAGAGACACGAAATCCTAGGCACAACACGTGGTGGGAAAAATGGGGCTAGTATGACTATAGGAATGATCTTATTTACAAGATTTCCTAACAAAGACTATAGGTCGTGTTGTACTAACTCAAGGAAAGGCGCTAGATATGATTGCATTGAGATAGAGCTATTGATTTGCACTTGGCCAACCTTCACTCTCACTTCCTCTCTTTGCTCACAAGCTAGGATATGTTCTTACAAGATAGTACTTGACACCACTTTCCTTTTCTTTGTATTTTTCTCTTCTTTTTGATATTTTTCTTTCTTTTGCTAGTGCCAAGACTAACAAGAGATAGTGTTCGCAGGAATATAACTTTTCCACTCGATATGACACAAGTGCAAACCTCACAATACTTGGCAAGCTAGTCTTATGGGATAGGTACTCACAAAGGAAGAATGGTTATCAAAGCAAGTTATACCTTTCGGTATTGTTTATGAGATCACAGACTTACGACCGATGAGGAGTTCCTTGGCTCCGTTGCGGTGTCGATGTCGGGAGTGCAGTTGCAGAAGCTTGAATTGCGACGAGAACCAAATCACAAAAGAAAATTTTGGTCAAAATTGGAAAACTCGGTGTGGGGTTGGTTGGACCAGAACTGTCACCAGCTGATCCGGTTCCTAGGTCGGTTGCACCGGGCGGAGGATCGACTTATCCGGTTTAGACCGAATCTGGCACCAGGCGAAACCGAGTTGAAGTTCATGAAGAATACTCGAACCCTACTCCCAAAATAGTCGATTTGAAGGGATTGTGACCAAATTAGGTCTATGGGAAACGAGTAAGTCTAGATCAAGACCTATTGCATCAAATCCATGTACAAGAACCACTAAAAATGCACCAAATCGATAGATCGATCTGAAGGTATGTTGGGCTATTTTTTGAAAAAAAATCAAATTTATGGTGGAAAGAAGAAATTTGAGGAGAAATTCGTGATAAACCAAGGGCTTTGATACCAATATGTTGTGGGGTAAGCCATAGAATGGCCCGATCATTCATGATTCTCAGAGATAGGAGGGGGATTCGCGAGGGAGGAGGGAGGGAAAAATGCAAATGAACTCACACGCGATAAACCTGGCGAACACACGCAACACAAACGCAAATCCTAGTTGTTGTCTCACTCTGGTGGCTACCGGTCCAATACAATCCCTAGGATCGGTATTGGTAGACTCTCTCTCGAACCCAACTAGTGAGGGATAAGAACCTCGGTGAGATCTTGATAGCTTTCAAAAATACCACTCAATTGAAAGATCTTGTACAACTTGGATGCTCAAGGGAAAAATCAAAAGAGGTTTGTGATAATATTAGCTTCCTTGGTAGGAAGGTGAGACAAAAACTAGATAGATTCCTCTAAAAAGGTTTTCTTCTAGTTCTATTATCAAGTCGCAAGGATAAGGGAGAGCCTTAGGTGATATTTATAGTATTTAGGACGAAAGAGTAGGTAAAAGGGAATATTCCAGGATATCAAACTCAGATCTAGGCGCGGCTAAGCGATTCCGGTTGTAAGTCGGTCATACCGGTTCCCAGACCAGGTGGGTCGATGTGCAGGCCGGTGGATCGGTTCTGGCGCTGATACTTCTCAGTATACCGAACCTATATAGACTCGGTTATCAAACTGGTCGGTCCGGTCCGTGGGTCGGTGCACCAGTGCTGGCACTGGTTTGCCGTGGGCGCGTGCATCAGTCGGTGGAGGGACCGGTCATCCGGTGCTGGCGCCTAGGCCGTCGGTGCCGGGGCCGGTTGGACCGGTGCTGGCACCGACTTTCCCGTTGATGCTCCTCACTGTGAGATCTCGTCTCCGTCTTGGCTTGGTGTTCCGCCTTGGCGCGTACATTAGCAATCATAGATGAGAATACACAGAGTATTGCATGAAGTAGCAAGCCATTCAAAGGAGTATCGAAATCACACAAGGACATGAGCGGGTCGACATTATCTTGTAGAAGCTTGGCTCGGGCACGGGTTATCGGTCCACTTGGGGACTTGGTGGTGTCGAGGTAGTATCGTCCGTAGGACAGGCTACATCAACCGTCTTCTTCTTAGTTGCGGGAGGAAAAAAATGCTTATTGATCAACCTAACGGCACAACGGGATTGCGGAAAGAAAGTAAAATCTGAATAATTCTAAGCTCTTTCTAGGGCCCTATTTGTGCTTTCTTGAGATGAATCCATACTAACTGTTTGCATTATTCAGTTTATCTATGAATAATATCACTATCACCGTCAGTCAGTGTCTGTGCTCCGTAAGCACAGCAACGTTCAATTGGTGTTACTGAATCAACCTATTGAAGGAAGGAACTTTACATATGACATAGTTTCTTGTACTACTACAATAGTATATAGAAATCGGTGTGCTGGTTGGAGCGGTGACATGATACGTCACGGAATTTGCTCGTTGCTGTCAACTAAGTAAAGCAACCTTGAAGAATAATCCTGACCGGGGAGCAGAGCACCATCGATAAGTTTGACATCGTGATGCATGTTGCACGTAGTGCTGCTTGCAGAGGGTGAGAGTGAGAGGTGAATTATAGTGGAGGAAGGCAGAATCCGGATGAATCCACATTTCTATACTTGGCACCAACTCGCTGCCTGAGATTCTCGGCTGAACCAAAATAAGTGATACTCCGTGTATATCTAGGGGGCCAAGGCAAGAGTAGAAGTTACATACTTCCTCCGTCTTAAAATAGATATCACATGTTTGTCAAAATTTATATGAACCTATATATACTATATACTAAATAGTGTCTAAATTTATCTAAATCTACGATATCTATTTTGAGAACGAAGGGAGGGAGTACCTAATAGCCACCATATGTCACAGCTGTACACAATTAGAATAGCCTGTTCGTAGCTTTGTCTCAACCAAAAGGATCTTACTACGTAATGAACATGGTCCTGCATAAAGGTTAGTTCTGCAGAAATTTGTTCAGCGAGTGCATAGTATAGCAGCAGAGCTACCGATCAAAAAGATATCCTTGCATTATTTGGATTCCAATGGGCGCCCACAGAACTGGATAAGACTGCGACCCATGGATTTGTGGCATTCTGCAGTTCCTGTGGACTGCGGAGAGAATCTAGGCATCTACCCATGTGATTCAGTGCAGGGGAATTGGACGCTTCTTTAGCTTCTTTAGCTTCTGCTGATTAATTAGCGATGTGGGCAGATACGCCGCAAGGGAAATCACATGGACATGGGGGATCTAGGCATCTAATTAATTGAGGCCACCCAACTGCTAATTAGTAGGCAGGTACGTTCTTTTCTAAGCCGAAGCACGGTGCTGGTGCTCCTGCAGCACCATTGTTTTGGGTAGTATTTGTTTTGCACCCAAAAAGATCTGAAAATATTTCGCCGCGGTATATGGTGTTGGTGGGGTTAACACTCCGACACCGCCAGAAATAAAATTATATTTACCTTCTCATTTATTTACTTTATGCACTATCTATTACTGTGTTTGGTAAACCTTTCATGCTCAAAGAGTTCAGGTAATCTAATCTGGTGCTACTAACTGAGGTTCTTACGAGTCTCGGTGCAAAGGTCACAAACAATTTCGATTTAGTTCTGGTAACATACCGCATGATACGAATCGAGTGGCGTGCGAGAAGTTAAACAATTTAGGACTATATCAAAAGACAGAACTATGAAAAATAAATAGTCTTATGTATGTTTCTATTCTTGCCTTTCGTCTGATGAATTTGTCTTTTTTCTAGGCATACTAAACTAGACAATATGACATATTCAACTTATTGAGTATTAGTGTTGCCATGTTTTCATTTTCTTCACAAACTGAAGAGGATTTTTTTGTAAGAAGCGATCTAGTGCTGCAAGCACTTTGGGTGCTACTAAAGAGTTCTATTTTAAAAAGATTGAGTGCACCGGCAATACATATTCTACAATGCCACAAAATTCAAATTCAACTTGATCTACACATAAGAAACTGAAAAGACAAATCTAGTTCCAGATAGTGCCACGGAAGACAAAAAAACACACAAGACACTTTTTCAAACTTAAATCTTGTGATATTAAAAGATACGCAACCTTTTGTTGGTGCTACCACACATGGTAAGCATGGTAGCACCCAAAGTGCATGTATCACCAAATCTTTCTCGCCTTTTGGTATTTGGGAACACCCTAAGCACATAGGGTGGTATCACTGGATAACACTAAGTTTTGTAACGTGGTTCGTGTGTGTTGTTGTACTGTGATATGTTGTACGACTAATGCTTTGTTTTCCAAGATTTGGATGTACTTCTCCCGCTGCCAATGTACGTCCAAAGCGGTGTCCTCCCTCTCCCCAAACTTATGAAAATGAAAACATAAGGATGGACAGGATTGATAGATACCCTTTCATGCATTCCGAACCGAATAGATATCGGTCAATCCTAGCCGTCATTGTGTCTTCAGTTTCGTAATATTGGAGGAGAGGGGGGACACTAAAGCAAAAGCCATGTCCAAATGTTTCTTTTACTAGAGATAAGGATGCATATCGAGACACAGAACGTGAAGCTAGAGAAGATGACTTGAAAGGACTCTGATGTAATTTTCAGTTAGGAACTTTGTTGTTTGTGTTTGACTGTTTGTGTCAGGTTTTTGATTTGATGTGTACTTTACCTACTCGATTAATAAAATCGCAATCGTTTCGTTAGAAATAAGTATGTGCCCCAAATTGATGGGTCGTAGGTACAACATACTTGCCTTCCTTCTTTCGGTCTACAAAATCCCCTTCTTTTTATTATTGATCCTCCTCTCCCAACCCCATCATCACCTGGGATTAAAGGTATGGTTCAAAGTTATGGTTCAAATTGGGATTAAAGGTATGGTTCAAAGTTTTTATGAGGACCTGTTTTCTGCTGAAACATGTTCGTCGATTAATGCAGTTCTTGATGCGATCCCTTCAAAAGTAACGCCTGATATGAATGATAATCTATGCAAGCCGTATACTGATGAGGAAATCAGAGCTGCTCTCTTCCAGATAGGTCCTACGAAGGTGCCTAGGCCTGACGGTTTTCCGGTGTTATTTTATCAGACCCATTGGGAGTTCTTCAAGGAAGAAATTTGCAATGTTGTAAGGGCGTTTATCTCAGGAGGGGAGGTTCCAGAGGGTTTTTGTGATTCAGTCATCGTGCTTATACCTAAGGTTGCTAAACCGAAGGAGCTAAAAAGTTTCCGCCCTATCAGCCTTTGCAATGTTATATATAAGACTTCCTCGAAGGTGCTTGCGAACAGACTGAAAATTATATTACCATCTATTATATCTGAACAACAGAGCGCCTTTGTGCCAGGCATACTTATCACTGATAATGCGCTGATCGCTTTTGAGTGTCTGCACACCATTCAATACCAAAAGGTTAAGAGACCCTATTTTGCTCTGAATATTGACATGATGAAGGCATATGGCAGAGTAGAGTGGGATTATTTGCATTGATGCTTGAATAAGCTGGGTTTTGCTCCTGAGTGGATTCAGGCGGTTATGAGATGTGTTACATGTGTTAGATATGCTGTTCGGGTGAATGGCAAGCTAACGGAGCCGGTTATTCCATCAAGGGGTATTCGTCAGGGAGATCCAATTAGTCCCTATCTGTTTCTTTTGTGCACTGAAGGTTTGTCTTGTTTACTACAAAAAAAGGAGGACCTTGGTGAGCTCTATGGTATCAGGAATGGTAGACTCGGCCCCCTATCTCACATTTACTGTTTGCGGATGACAGCATTTTCTTTGCACAAAGTGACAGTAGGAGCGTTGAGTCTCTGAAGAATATGTTGAAGACATATTGTGAGGGTTTAAGCCAAAATATCAATCTAGACAAGTCCTCGGTCTTCTTTGGTAATCATTGTGATGATAGCATCAAGAGCGATGTTAAAGAGCTACTGGGGGTACAGAGTGAAATACTCAATGAATTCTATTTGGGTATGCCGACGTCAGTTGGACGCTCTCCCACTTCTACCTTCAACTTCCTCTTTGATATGATATGGAAAAGGATTAATGGTGTGACGGATCGGCCGATGTCTCGGGCTGGCAAAGAAACCTTTCTGAAGTCAGTTATCCAGGCCATCCCCACATTTGTGATGAGTTGCTTCCAGATTCCTATCTCCAACTGTGACAAAATGAGAGCATCAGTCGCTAATCAATGGTGGGGAGTTGAAGATGGGAAGAGGAAGCTCCATTGGCGGTCCTAGGATTGGTTGTCTACTCCTAAGAGCATGGGTGGAATGGATTTCCGCGACTTTGTGATCTTTAACCAAGTCATGTTTGCTTGGCAAGGGTGGAGACTATTGACCGAACCCATGTCTCTCTGTGCCAGGGTCTTGAAAGGGAGATACTTCCCACACACGGATTTCTGGCATGCTGTGAAACCAAGATTGGCGTCATACACTTGGAGGAGTATTCTCTTCGGCAGAGAGCTACTACGTCAGGGGGTGCAATGGGGAATTGGTGATGGACGATCGGTAAAAATCAACTCTGATCACTGGATCCCCGAGCGACCGCCGTATAGGGTTAAAACCCTCAAAGCCATCCCGAATGCAGCTACTGTTCACTGTTTAATCGATGAAGTGGAGCGTTGCTGGATTCCAGAGACGGTGTATGCTTTCTTTGACAAGGAGACGGCTGATTTGATCCTGCAGATTCCGATTGACAGAAGGGGGGGGGGAGCTGATTTTGCTCGCTAGCCACACACGAAGAATGGCTTATTCTCGGTGCGCTCAGCTTACAATATGATCAAAGCAGACAAAGTTTCTGTTGCTCGGAGCAGGAGGGGGGCGATTCTTCATCGTCTGCTTCTCTGTAGGAGAAGAATTGGAAATTGTTGTGGAAGATCAAAGCCCCTAGGAAAATGAATATCCATCTGTGGAGACTTGCGCATGACTGTCTCCCGACCGGGGAACAACTGGTCGCCGCCAAATTCCAGCCGATGTTGGCTGCATTTTTTGCGGTACAGACGAGGATGTGGCACATGCTCACCTCATTTGTGGTTTTGCAAGAGAAGTTTGGCGGCAGATTAAGGAGGTTTCTAGTCTGCACCTTGCTCGCCGTGATTTTATGTCACCAAAGCTTTGGCTTTTTGACTTCTTGTCGAGACCTAAGGACCTGGAATCTACTACTCTGGCGGTGGGCTGTTGGCACATCTGGGAGGCGAGGAACGATGTGAGAAACAACCAGGTGGTACCCAATCCTAAGCAGACAAGTTTGAGGGCCGTCGCGTACATTGATATGATTCAGCAGAACTGCTTTAAACCTACTCCGGTTACAAGGCGTGTGACTACCCAGCCACAAAAATGGTCTCCGCCGCCCCCCGGGAAGGTGCTGGTGAATGTGGATCCTGCACTCTTTGCCGATCGAAGGTGTATGGCTATGGGCGCTGTCCTTCGGGATCATAATGGGTCATTCATCTTGGCTGCGAGTGAGCCACTGGTCGGCTTCTCTACCCCTGAATTGGCGGAGGCCTTAGCTCTTCGGCGAGCTATGTTGATTGCTCGGGAACAACGGGTGCATCAGGTGATCTTTGAGTCGGATTGCCTGTCTCTGATTAACAGGCTTAAATCCTCAAATCAGGATCGCTCTCAAGTGGGCTCAGTGGTGATGGACATCAGGTACTTGGTGGCTGGTTTCTCTTCAGTTGCTTTCCGGCATGTTTCACGTTTAGCTAATGAGGCAGCACATATTCTGGTTAGGTCTTGTAATTTCTCTAGCCCAAGTTCCCTTTATTTTTCTGTTCCTGAGATTATTCGGGAAACTCTTTGTACTGATGTGCTGTGATCAATAAAATGTCGTGATTCTCAAAAAAAAAGACATCATCACCCTCCTCCAGGCGACCAGGGAGAAAAACCTAGATCGCCGCCGCCACCCCCTCCCCTCCTCTCCCCCTCCTCGCCACTCCTAGAGTCTGCCTCCGGCGAAGCCTGACCACCGATGAAAGGGGGGAGGTCCATGTTCGGTCACCTTAAGGCCCTTCCATGGCACATGAGCGGAGGTGATGGTGTTACATGGGGGTCAGCAGCGATGGGCCGCTGGCTGTGGAGGCGGATCATTGGCCAGCGCGCCGGGATCTTCTCCCCACTGGCGGCGGCCTCTTCTCCGGGCAGATCGAAGGTGGTTGGTGCGGTGCGGTCTCCCTTTCCTGCGTCTTGGCCATGGCTGTGGTATGTGGGTTGGAGGTGAGGCGAGGGTGATGGCCGGTAAGAGCCGGGCTCCGATGTCGAGCCGGTCATGGCGGCGTCTTTCGATGTCGTTGCCTTGATGAAGGCCTTGTTGCTGCAAATCTCGCCTCATGCCTAAGGCTCTAGGGAAAATCGTAGATCTGGGTACTCCTGGATCGGATGATGACGACACTTTGGTGTTGTTCACCCTCTTGAGGGCATTGTTTGGAGCTCGAGATGCTTGGAGGGGGTCGGCTGGTGGAGCGGTGTTCCATCTACCACGTCGACGGCGGTGGGTCTCAGCGGCGTGCGGGTTGATGGCCTCGTGCAGGGCGGGGGTGCCATCTAGCAACGTGGTGGCGTCTTTGGCACAATCGGCGAAATTTATGCTAATCTTAACCATGAAGATTGCTCGGTGGTTCGACGGCGGTGACGGCTTCTTTGGCGTGTACATGAGGTGTTCGCTAAGAGTCTAATAAATCAGATGTGCGCTCTCGTTTCTCCTAGAGAGAGTCTCGAGGTGTGCAATTGTTCCCGGTTTCTAACTGGTGGAGGAATTTCTTTGTTTTCCGGGCATAAGGCCTTGTTGACCTGATTCTCACCCATTGTCGGGTATGTAGTGTGTGGTGGCTTTGAGTTTTTTATGTATATGTATGTTCTTTGTCTGTCCGTGTTAAATAAATAAATAAAGCATGTTGTATGCATGTTTTCGGTGCAGAGGCCAGGGGTCCATCCTCCATTTCGGAAAAAAAATAGCATACTTACCTGACAGATAAAGATGGGGGCATGTTGATCAATGACAGCAAAGCCAAGATGCAGCTTCTACCTGCGATATGGTTCAGAAGGTCAAGAGAGAGAATAACAGAGACTCTGTACAGAGTTGATCATGTCCTAGCCCAAACTGCTACTGTAGAAGATTTGTGGAGGCGAGTCTCTTAGCAGATGCAATTGCCGATTTCATCTTGTGCTTGGTATGAAAGAATGTACTAACTCTGTTATATTATTTAATCATTCTCTCTGCTCTCTGAGAAAATCATCATGATGCTCTGGTGTCCTTTTCAGTTAGAGACGGCTGCTGAGTAAAAAAGTGATTAGGTTGGACTTAGCATCTCCAATGCTATCACACCCCCTTTGTTTCATTAGCACTAAAGGGTAATGATGTAAACATAATGATCTATTGGTCATATGGAAATGGTACCATGTGAATTTTCACGACAATTATTACCGTGGCTAAACTTTTTCTTCTGAAACCGAAGTTTCCTTGTCCATGAATAATTGGCGTCTACATTAGTGCAGTGCAGAAGAGCAAAACCAGAGTAGTTCTAGCTGAAGTGTTAACCCTCTTTAATTTTCATGACGATGACAAGCACTGAATCTTCCCCCTGAGTTTATCTGCTTGTCTGATAAAAGGGACATGCACACAATGGCATCAGCAACTTGACAAGATGCATACCTAAAGCTCTTACTCTATTAACTGTCTGCTCCAATCAGCTTGAACTTGGACGCGATTGTTGGGTCCAAAGGAAACACAATTACACAAGGTATTACAGGAGGAAAGAAAACAAAGAATTGTGTCGCTGTTAGCGCCAGCTCACACCTAGCCAATGGCTTCCAACATTTTTGTGCATCAAAAAGATGCAAGTTGTAGCGAATTAAGCCTATGAATGTGATACCTTGATTTTATACTAGTTGGATTAAGTATTTGCTGTAAGCATATTGGGAGGACTTGTGCGTGAATGGTATCATTGGTGTCCATAGTTTCCATCCAAGCCTCCCAAACTAGACAACACTCTAGTCCTTGTAGACGGTAGTCTATGATTCTTCCTAGGTGGTGTTGGTGGTTACTAAACAGACCAGGCGAGACCAAACGCTCTTGAAGTTATCGGACAGACATGTCAATTCTTATGTTAACTGGAGCCTACTAAGTTCCATGCGCCTTTCAGTTCACACTGTCTGAGCAGCAAGATCTTGAACTCGATGGTCGTTTCTGACACCATGTCGAGTTCCATGCAACAACCAGTTCACCCAAATGTTTAGCCTTTTCGGAGAAGTGCGGTATACAGTCATAGTTCAACTGAACTCTTTTCAATCCTATTCTCGGATTCTTTTTGCTTTGATGCAATCGTGCAATGACATGCCTGCAGCAGAGAACATAATCTAACTTCAAAATTTATAATTGGTCCAACTAAATGACTAGTATAGAAAAACTGCAAAGAGCAAAAATCTCTCTACCTCCAACAAAACTTGCCTGCAAATTTAACATGGAGAAAGTCAAACTACCCATGCTCTATATTTTGCAGTAAACTAGAATAGTACACCCTCCATTCCATAATAAGTGTCAATGATTTAGTACTTAAATCAGCGGCACTTATTATGGATCGGAGGGAGTAGAAGATTGGTGGCAAGGGCCACACATTTGAGACAAGGACTAGTGTTGTGTTGCCGAGAATATATCAGGTGCACCAGGCCTTGTCATGCATCCGGTGCACCAAGTAATGGTTGACACATTCTAAAGTTTTAGAAAAATTTAATAAAAATTTATAGCATAGATACCAGTTGTATCTAACATATCACAAATTTTCCAATCAGAATTCTTAGCACAACTCAAAAAGCAAAAAATGACAAATTTACTATCGATAGTGATAGTGGGTCAAATTCAAAGCCCAACATAACAGATCCCATTTAGTACCAAATTTGTCTATTACTTTACTCGGCCTATATTATAAATTTTGATTTGAAATTGTGTGGCATGTTAGATCCAAGTTCTATGTTGTACGTTCTTTTTCTGAATTTTTCAGAACTCCTAAATATGTCAACAAGAGTGGACGCACCAGTGCACAAGAAATGTGGGTGCACGAGGTATTCTCCTGTGTTGCCATTCAGGATCGATTGGGGTCACACAGTGAGGCGTGCAATGTTCCGATGATTTCAAAACATGAGGAGGCGTTTCAGCCGTCTTGAACTGTCTGTGTGAAGAAACTCAGAAGTGCCATATTTTTTTGGGGAGGCTTGTCATGACAATTCAGCCAACTGGAAAGAGTAGATTGTCTGATGTCACAACAATGGGATCTTCACAATCCAGATTATATGGAAGGAGGGAAATTCTATGCCTATAACAGAGCATAAATAACAACATAACTATCGTCATGTGCAATTGCTCCAGGACAACATCTCCAGTTCTCCACTGCATCAGTCCAGACAGCTGTGACATGGGGTACGGGGAGAGTGGTCTTCGAATCAGACTCACTGAACCTTGTACGTGCTTTGCAGAGTACCGAATTTGATCTTGCTCCTGAAGGCATCATCTACAGGGAAATCCGCTCGCTTGTTAGCTTAAATTTCATTTCAGCTAGTTTTACTTTCAGTCCAAGAACTTGTAATAAAGTTGCCCATGCCATTGCGGCTATAGGGGCAAGTCAGACAGCCTGTACTGCTGTGGCCAGAGTCGGCCCCGAACTCTGTTTTTGTTCTGGTGGCCAGCGAGTTAGCTGAGCCGATATATTGAAATCTTTAGAGTTTCTACTCAAAAAAAAAAAGTGACTCCACTGCATCAGTGACGCCTGTTTAGTACACTACACGGCAAGATCTGCCATTCCTGTAGGGAATGAAGAGCGTCAAAACTCCATGCTTCAGCTGCATAATATTAAGTAATGTCAATACACAATGCTACATGGCCTGGCACTTCATGAACAGATTTTCCATCACATATAAACATGGTAGTTTAACATGCCAAGAAAGGCCTTGTCATTTCTATTGATAACCTCTATTGCTTTGTAGCAACCAGAAATGTCAAACAATTACAGTATACACAACCTATGAGCTGCTATTCATATGGAAGATCATGTATCATCCAGAGGAGCTCGCAATGGCGATACTCACTAACGTAAATAGTATGTATAGCCCCATAAGGCAGTAGCCCCAGAATTTGGGTACCCTAAATCGGGCCCAGGTGACCACCAACAGGGTTCCCATCAAGCTCAGAAGAAGAAATACAAACGCAACCACAATTCCAACATGGAATTCAAGTACAAAGGCTTTTGGATACACCCTTGCTGTTTGCATCACCAGGGCCGTTCCTAATCCAACAAGCATGTTGAACATTGGGCCGGCAAAGCAGCCAGCGATGGCGATCGTAGGTTGGCCATTCTTGGCCAATGCCACGTCAGCAACAAGATCACCGACAGAATTGCCCCATGCCAAAACCGTCATGCCAAGTATAGCTGGAGGGATATCCATGATGACTCCAATTGCTGCCAGGCAGTTCAGGAGCTCTCCGGCCATGGTTGAGATCCAGAAGACGCTCATTACAAATGATATGAGAGTGCTTGCAATGTTTTCTCTTTCTGGTGTTTCTTTCTCAAAACGGAAGTGGGATAGAGCCAAACAAAAGCTAACCAGAAGCACGACAGACCAGAGAGGAAAGCGGATTTGAGGCAGAAAAAACACTATTCGGCTATCAAATGGAATGAATGAACTAAAGGAATATAGCAGTACGAGAGGACACAAACAGATGTTCGCGCAGACATAAAATTTGTTCCACTCAGAAGGAAGCGTTGATGGTATCGTGAGCTTCAGAAGAAATGTCACAGGCCAATCCCAAACTCTTGTCGCCTGCCAGAGGTTGATAACCATCAGTATCATGAAATCAAATGTTAAAAGGGCAATTTTATGCTTCTACGCAATCCAACAGTAAACCAGGAACGGTATGCCATTGCAATGAGTACGTCAAAGTTGCAACAACAAGACATGGATACTTATAATACAAGAACAATCATGAACTCTGTTGTACGTAAAAGGTCTATTGCTTATCAAACGCTAAAATAACTTAGAAAAAACAATATATGTGTTCTAGTAAAGAAGGCATAACTGATGCCTGACGGTGACAAACTTAAGCATTGTTTTACATTGGGAGCAGCCGTAGACTTCATAATTAATTGCACTTATTGTGTATTGATCACCAACAGGGCATGACTTAGATCAGTTAATGGACTTATCTCATTTAGAACGCATGATACAAAATTATGTACAGTGAAGATATTCAATCTGTTCTAATTTATGATTCACAGGGAACCTATAACAAAAATTAGTACTCACTTAAGTGACTTCCATTTGTCAAGATTCGCATGTATCTATATACTAAAACGCGTCTAGATACATGCGAATCTAGACAATTCCAAGTCACTTATTTCCAGACGGAGGGAGTAACATATTTACTGTCCCCCACAACATAGTAAGTCTTAAGAACAGTGTAGTACACATGGCAAGGATAACAAAGACAGCGTAACTTCGCAGAATGAGTACATCCACCAGTCATGGCTTTAGAACATCAACACAGAGAAATAATCTCTACACTGGGTTATCATTTCATTTATTTATGTCATAGTTGAGCATAGCAATTGCACTTTGCAGTAGCTTGAATTGACATAGTACAAATAGAAGGAATTTCCACAATTTTCAAGTTATGCTAGTGTTCAAGATATTGGAACTGTACAAGGTTATGACATGAGACGTCAAACATAATGTGTGAAAGTTGTGCATAACATCGAATGTTAAGAATGGAAAAAATGGAGCAAACACTGAATCTTAAAATAGTGATCGTGCCCGCGAACTCACAATAATCAACACTTAAGTATACATGAACAGTTCGATTGTAGAAAAGCTACAACACATACGCAGTCTTTAGCCATTAGTTCATGCAAAAATGACATCACCCACCTATTCTAGATTATCATAAGGTGGGTTATGCCTGTCAGACAGCTTTAATAGTGTTAAGTCAAACCATTCAGGTGTTACTAGGTTTTTTCCTCCTTCAGTTATATGGGGTTCTAACTTAAATTCACCTAAGACAGAAGAACAAATGACTTCATCTGCTAGTGGCTGAGCAAGCATGGTGGAGTCAGTTTCGTGTAGAAGCAGACCTCGGTAGTTACCCCTATCTGAATGTTTTATCTCGAGATTAATTTTCTATTTTGTGAAGTTTATGCCATCATCTAATTTAGAAAAATCAATTGAACCATCTAACCCTTTCGATAAATATATTTGGCTTATGTACACCATCCAATTAGTTCATACTGTATGCAACCAGATCCATTGCACAGTTAAGCAAGGAATAATCTAGCATTGCTACAGCAGCGTTGACTTGCAAACTGTTTGGTAAGTATCTTTGCTCAAGTTTTAGACTAAGATGGTATCCATGCCTAGAAAATCTCCGTGAATTGATGATAGAGAAAAATTCAGTTATCTGTGTCAAACTGTGGATCACTGCAGTTGAAAAAAGAGGATTATTGTAATTCTACTTATGCTCTAACTTCTAGTAATGCTCACTTTGTTTCTGATTGTTCCATCTAATCAATAAAAATGTGGAGACACTGCCCAACTTAATACAAAACAAACCAAACGCCAATATAACCATGCAACAGTTAGCAAATCACTAAGTCATTTCTTCTTCTGAGAACTAACAATTATGTGATGATCATCGTCACTCAGAAAGGTCTAATGTAAGGGACTACATGCGCTTGACTTGCTGTCTACGTATTTTTCAAAGTAAAAAAGAGAATGCATCGTTCTAAAGTACAAAATACCTTTCTGGCCAGTTAGCAGATTAAATGCCTTTTTGAGAACCTAATATATTCATTCTTCTGAGAACTAACAATTATATTCAGCAAAAACATAAGACGTAGCACTCAAATTTGTCCTAATCACTCATCTGTTTCTCGCGTTTGATTCAGGTCTCCAAGTTCAGAGGAGACGTTTAAGGTAATCTAGCAAAAGGATAAAGTCAACCCACTGGCGAGAGTTGCATATAAACAAACCAACAAATTAAACAGTTCAAATGAGCATTTTCTAGTTGAAGACACTACAACCAAAGAGACAAATGACCTAGAATTGCTGCAATGCTGTCCCGGTCAACTCAGATTTCAGGACATATTCAAAGACAAAAAAGAATAATAAACTGAGTATAGTTTGGTGAACACCTTCGTTAGCACCGTCCAAACAGTCGCAGTGCGTTGCTTCCCAAGCTCCACCGAGACTGGCAAGTCCATCGCCGCACGGCCCATGCCATTCGCCATCTCCAGCTCGGCGGAGCTGACCACCTTCCCCGCCGCGCCCAAATCCATATAGAACACTAACCCGATGAAGAAGACGTAGAAGAGCACGAGCCCGATGGCCTGCCACAGGAATATCTCGGCGCTGAGGTAGATGTAGAAGAGCGCCGACGCGGCGATGAGGTAGAAGAAGACGTCGCGCGCGAAGGACGCGGGCGGGACGGCGAAGGGCGCGGCGATGAGGGAGACGGCGCCCACGACGAACGCGGACACGAAGGCGCCCGCAGAGAGGATGGCGGCCAGCCCGGCCCGCGGCAGCCCGCCCTCGCCGCGGAGCGCGGCGGCGGAGGCGAAGGCGTCCGGGGCGCCGTTGCCGAGCGCGAGGAGCGTGACGGCGGCCATGGACGGGGAGAGGCGGAGGCGGGACGCGAGGCGGGAGACGGCCGGGGAGAAGTGGGCCCCCGCGGCGGCGGCGAGGAAGCGGAAGTGGATGAGGAGGAGGAGCGCGAGGACGGGGAGCGAGAGGCGGCGGTCCCCGCGGAGGAGGCAGGAGTGGATGGCGGCGTAGTTGAGGATCCCCGCCGCGGGGTCGGCGCGGGCGGAGGCGCAGGCGGCGGTGTCCGAGTGGGAGGCCATGCCATGCGCTAGCTGCCGATGAGCCCGCGCGTCGGTGGGGGAGTAATGCCGGGCGCGAGGGGAGGGGAGGTGGGGGATTTCGGGGGTGATGGCAGTGAGAGAGAGTGGGATCGGCACGGACGCCGACGCGACGCGACGCGTAGGCCGAAGCCCACCACCAGGAACAGGAAGAGCGGAGTGGCCGCTGCCGAACTTGGTGGTGGTGGGTCCCTGCCTGCGGGGAAGATGGAGGAGACGCGACAAGCGTGAGCGGGTTGGTTGCGAGGACCAGCCCACGAGGCCACGACCTGGTTGGCTGGTTCCAGGACCAGCGACGCAAAACCCGTGATGGGCCGTTGTATACACTGGTTACTTTTCTGTATGGTCCAAAGAATGGAATGTATTGACCATTCTAGAGGAAAAGTGTAAAATGCATCTCTAGTACCTAAATTCGCCGGCTACGTCCGAAACGATCCTGGAATTAACGAAATGCCTCATGATAGTCCTTAAACTTGTCGAGGACGTCTATCTACGGTCATGAGTATGTATTTCCTGGCTACATCTGAAACATATTGTACTTTTTCAGTTCTTTATTTCTTCCTGCTCATTGAGTTGATGGCTTCCAATTTCACCCATGCTAAACATATGCTCCTCACAAACATCTTCTTTTTTCCAGAAATTGCAGCCACCATCATGCAACTAAACCAAGCAGATCAAAGAGTGAGAAATCAGAACCTAAATTGCAGATGCAACATGAAAGAGAAAATAGAGGGAGCACATACCCCATGATTCGGACATTTGTGAAATGCCTCATGAAGTTGTCCTCTGTCTTTGAAACGAAATGCTTCACTCTGCGGAAGTTGCATTTGTCTCAAATGGGACAGGCACATCATGTCCTCCGACGAGCTCACGCCATTGCCCCCATGACGAACAGGAGAGCAGAGGAGGAGGAAGGTGCGGAAGCTGGCCTTCGAACGCAGTCAACAGCATACACGAGTTGGGTTAACGAGGACAACGCCGACAGGCTCTCCCGTGTCGCGTCGTCGCTGTCGCTCTCTCGCGGCGGTGGCTCGATTTAGTGTTAAGAAAGGGGGACAAGGGAGAATCGAACCGAATCGAGTTTACTCAACCGAAACAGACCGGATGCGCGACCATCGGGGGTCCACCACATAGCCACGCCACGTGGATACGTACTCAAAACCGTAGATGGACATCCTCGAGAAGTTCAAGAACTCTCATGAGGCACTTCGTTAGTTTTAGGATCCTTTCGGATATCCTGTAAGTTTAAGGACTATAAATGCATTTTACTTGAAGGAAAACTAGGAAACATGGTGAAGCTCCGTCGAAAAGTGAGACTTGTGAATTGAAAACTAAGGCCTCATTTAATTAACTAGATTTTTATACTGTAGGAAAAGTGTACACTACTAGCTGAATGCAGGTGACACGGCCTCGTGTACCACTCGCCGCGTAAAATACTCGACCCAAAATTGATCGATCCACGTAACCCTAATCTTAGTTCACCCTTTCCTCATTGTCTTATTAAGCATATGTGGCAGCTTCTCTACTTACAGCAAGTTCAACTAAATTGTACTCCCACGGTTCCAAAATATAAGATGTTTTAGCTTTGTGGAGGAGTTATCTAAACTATTTTTAGTGTGTACATTCATCTATCTTTAAAGTGAACCTACACACAGAAGAAATCTGGATACACTCCTTTTATAAAGCTAAAACATCTTATATTTAAAACAGAGGGAGTATCTCTTTATTTATACTATGTGCATGCATCTCATCCGATGAAACATGAAAGTCTCTCGGTAATGTGAAGACAATTGATCCATAAGTAAAACACACATGAATACATGATGAAAAAAATTGGGTCAAAGAAGTCATTAGTTTGGCTGCCGGAGACCTTTGTCACACTCGCCACAGTAGACTACTTGAGGGTACGTTTGGTTGCCTAGCTCAGATGGACGGAGGCGAGCTAAGCTAGCTGAGCTTGCGGTATCTGCGTATTTTGAGGGCAAGCAACTGACGGATCTGGTACCACTAGCTAGTACTCAAATCCACTACACGTTATTAGTCAATTCTGGAGTTCGTCTAACCAAGTAGGAAGTACGAATTGGTACAAGATCTGGAGTTCGTCTCCAGCTGCAGACATTGATGAAATCGGCAATTCCCATCGATTTATTGCTGCACGTGTCCAAGATTTGGAGTTTGGAAAGGAGTAGTGAGAAGGATTCAGAGGATCTGGTTACAGGATGAGAAAGAATCGGTGAAATTAGATCGAAGTGAAAGACGAAATTAGGTTATTTGGTTCAGACGGTTTCTATCCCGATGGGTTCTGCCTAGATTTTATTACACGCGTTGCGATTTTGCCGTCGAGGGCGAGCCGAATCAGCTCTCCCTGGTAGGCGATGTTTTTCTAGCCTGACGAGGCTATTGGCCCCAAAAAGCAAGGCTAATTTCGTGGTACCAAACAGCTAACTAGGCTAGAACGGTTTTTGCCGAGGAACCAAACACGCCCTAAGTGTTACTGCATCACGTGGATCTAGACCACGAACCCAAAAAAGATTGAGAAAAAATCATGAAAGGAAAAATCTGAATAAAAAAGATTAGACAAAAAACATGGAAGGAATTGGGGACTGGAGATGCCCTGCCGGCCTGTCCCTGCCTCTCATCCCACAGCTGCGAGATGGAGCGCTGGTGGCCATGGCGCGAGCTTCGGCCGCTAGTGGCCATGCCCGGCTCGGCTACCCACAAAAGGCAGCAGGCCCAGGTCAACCTCGGCCACAAACTAGGCCATGGCGGGCAAGCGGGTCACCCAACCCCGGGTGGATCTGAAGCACGTCCGTGGACTACCATCGGCGACAGCACCTCCATGACACGTGCACGAACACGCCGGACGGCCTGCCAAGATCTCCGCAACGCGAGACAGGTTTCCGGCGCTGCTCCTGGCCGCCTAAGCGGTTTGGCTACGAAAATATTTAGGGTGTGTTTGGATTGTGGACAAAGTGTACCCTATTAATATTTTGGTCATGACCAAAAGGTTAGCTCTTGTTTGGATTGTTGTTAAATTTTTGGCATGCTAATACTTCACTACCAATTCTAGTTCAATTTTTAGCCATATTGGCCAACTTGTTAGCAAGCAAACGCTCAACCAAAATTTTGGCTAGCCAAATATTTGATAGGATAATCTTGGGCACAAACCAGACAAACCCTTAGCCCCTCCCATCAATTAGCACGGGAAACTTATAAACTGCAAAACGAAACAAGATGGACCAGAAGACTCCTGGACGCGGCCTAAGGCACCGACAGCTCGCCGGAATAGCTCGAAGCCGACCGTCGCCGGATTCAGTTCCCTGACCGCCCACGACCTACACATGTCGTGGGTCGGTGCCCGTGCTCTCACCTCGGCTCTTCCCCCTCCTAAAATCTATTCTCTAAATTTCCGTGTATTCACAATAGAACCAACAAAATCCAAAGCAAAATGGATAAAAAAGGTAAAACTGCTCGCCCTGCCTCGCGCACCACATCATTTGTACTATCTAACACTGCGCTTGGGGAGCTGCCTCCGGAGCCAGAGCTGGCACGCGGAGCCACGACCGTGCCCAGCCGCACCTCCATACCCCGATGCCCAGGTCGGCCACTTGCACCAGACTCGCGCAAGGCCGTCGACCACCATGTGCCTAGGTTGCAGGTGAAGGATGGCGCGCCGCTTGCAGGGCTGATGACGGGCACTAGGATTCGAGGTAGGGGCGACGCGATGGCCTACGGTGGGATTTCAGGTAGGGGCAGCATGACGGCCTGCAGGGCTAACGCAGGCAGTGGGATTCGGGGTGGGGGCGGCGGCGGCGTGGGGGTCTCCCCAGCCGGCGCAGCGGGGGAGCTCGCCCGGTGCTGGAACAAGGGGTGACGGGAGAGGTAGGGAGTGGACCACGACTCTTTTTGTTGCTGATAATAGGTAGGTCGCGTGCGGCTCCTGGGCAGGGAGAAGGTGGTACGGGGACTCGACGATGGCCTCCGTCCAAGCCGCAGTTTAGGCACTGAGGGGAGGATGGCTCGACCTCCTCTACCTCCCGATGGTGCGGAGGATGAGGACGGGATGCGGCCGGGAGGCGTGGATGTGTGTGGGTTCCGCCGGCGTCCAGGGCACGCGAGGCACGTGTGTCCCCGCCGGCGGCTGGGAGGCGCGCGGGATGGAACCAACACCGAGGAGGTGGGGGTCGGCAGGGTGGGGATCAGGGAATCGTGGGATGTGGTGTGGTTGTGGCTCTCGGTGCGGGGAGAGAAAATAAAGGACGGCCCCGCTAAAGCCGTTAGACAAGATGTAGGGTGGAAAATTCCCTATAGCCTGATCCAATGGCTGTATGGGATGTACCGCTACCACCGTAGGCAGCCTATTATTTTGCATATAATAGGCTATATATATTCTTATATCTATCATTTTTTTACTGATCATTTGGAGTAAATAATAGTGATGGATTGTTTCGGCTCAAATTGCTATCCATATCATCCCGATTCTTTTCGACCCTGGGATGGACGCCCGAAAGGATATGTGACGACGTCGCAATGGAGTCCTGATATCCCATGAGGCGGGTCCCATTGCGGGTCAGGGAGAAAGATTCCATATCACGGAAGAGGGTACCGCTTGTCGTCGTATCCCGCGTCACTAGAAGGTGGGCCATGCACGCGAGACCACCGTCAACGCATACGGAAAGGACCACACACGATGAGAGGCGTTTCTAGCGCGACAGCGCTCCGCACCAGCCAGGTTCCAGGGCCCGCCGAGAGATGACGATGCGTCATGAGCGTACGCCGGGCGCGGTTTCTCACGTCCATGGGCCCTTGGAGAGACGACGTGATGCCGTGAGCCCATGCCGGACGCGGTTTTGTGCGGTCTTTCACGGACGTAGGGCCGACCACAGGCCTACGTGGCGCCGTAAACCCATTCCTGTTGTCAAAGTAGACTATAGAAGATGCGTCTTCTCGTGGTCATAGAGCTCAGGTGGCAGCGTAGATCTTAGACGTCTATGGGTTCTCTCGACGAGATTCTACAGTGTGTCACTTTCACGGCTGAGGTGGCACCATACATCGTAGTCGTCAGGGGCACGTCTAGGTCGTGCCATGAGGTCCGTTCCTACCCCCCTACGAATGTAGATGTCCACGAGTTCTCGCGAACGTCTGTCCACCTGGCAGCATGATCCTTCCATCGCGTGCATGCTCTATCGTCGAGTTCGTCCGCCGGTTATAAAACACCTTCCCCGATGCCATTCGTTAGCTAGCTTCTCTCCTCTCTCTATATCCGCACTTCTTAGGTTCGTCTTCGTGGTCAGCGGCATGTGCCGCTACGGTGACCATACCCAGAGCTAGCACTATGGCTGCTCACGAAAGCGATACGAAGAAGGACGCATGTTGTTTCTACGGCCACCTCCACCGTCCCTTCTTTCTGTTGGGTCCGCAGCATAGAAAACAAAAAATTTCCTACGGTGTGAACTACACGCCAAGATCTATCTACTAGGTACAAAGCAACGGGTGGACATACATCCAACGAGAACTTACCCTCGTAGACAATGAGCTTTGTTAACGAGTAAGAACTCGTGGTTGATGTAGTCGTACACTTGCCGATCTCAAGATCGTGATGAAGTCCAGCAGGTCCGGCTCCAGCACGTCCATCAGATCCAGCTCCAGCTCCAGCACCACCAAGTCCAGCACCGCAAAGCAGCGGTGCATCCGTGATCGCACACACGTCTGGTACCCCGACAACCTCCGTCCCTCGCTCCAGCAAAGCAACGGAAGTAGCAACTCCTTTCTAGATAAAGCCACCGGGAACATGTATCTCGCTAATTCGAGACCATGGGGAAATAATACTAGAGGGAGAGAGAGATCCTTCACAAGGAGGTGTGTGTGAGAAGTGAGGAGGGGGTGACCTTTTATAGGAGGAGGGGGGTGCCCCATCCTTCATGTCTTCACCTCCTCCATTCATGTGGTGGTAACTCCCTCCACATAAATTTGCCCCTTCACATTCTCTTTTAAAGTCTCCACTTTAAATGCATTAAATTTCTCTAAATTTAATGCTCTCTCATTTAATAAAACTCTTTTATTATTTTTATTCAAAATTTTGTTAATTACTTTAATTAACAAACATTCACATAAAACCCCCTGCAACATTTCAATATTACATGCAGAACCAATTTCAGCAATTTCATCCGAAACAGTTTCGGTGTCTATTGAAATAATTCCAGCGCTTTCTTAAATCTTTATCTGAAACATATTTGCTCCAAATGGTGTCGGTATCCCTTAAGTGTGTCACCCTCGCGAATAATGCAGACATGATCGAGACCCCTCTCCGATCAATAATCAGCAGCGGGACCTGGAGATCCATACTGACTCCTACACATTCAACGATGACTTCTGTGATCGTGAGAACCTTTAACGCTAGTAACTAAATCCCTTTGTCCCGTGATATATTACATGTCCGAGATTCGATCATCGGTATCTCCATACCTAGTTTGATCTCGTTACCGACATGCACTCTTTTCTCGTTCCCGTGATATAATATTCTAGTGATCACATCACTTGCTTGCAAGCTATTTCAATGTGATATCACCGAGAGGGCCCAGAGTATATCTATCCGTCATCGGGATTGACAAATTCCACTCTTGATCCATGAGCCTCAACATAACACCTTCGTAGCACTGAACTCATCTTTATAGTCACCCTGTTACGGTGTGACGTTTGATGTTATCAAGATACTCTTCCGGTGTTAGCAATTAACATGATCTTATGGTCTAAGGATAAAGATTACTTCGTATAATGTTATAGCAATATAAACATAATGACTTTGATCGTAATGCTATAATTCGGATGAATGTTCATCACATCATTCCACCAATGGTGTGACCTTGTTATTAACAACATCCAATGTCCATGATCAGGAAACCTTGATCATCTTGTTAATCAACAAGCTAGTCTACAAGAGAGGCATAACTAGGAACCCTTTTTGTTTATTAAACACACATGTATTGATGTTTCCGATCAATACAATTATAGCATGTAAAATAAACATTTATCATAAACATGAAATAAAATAATAACCACTTTATTATTGCCTCTCGGGCATATTCCCTTCACTTTCGTCTCTAGGATCGTCTGCATGCGTTCCTCCGTGACCACACCCAGAGCTGCCGATGCGATGGTCGTGAGAGCGAGAGGAAGCACGACGCGGTGCTTCCTCTCTATCTTCTAACCCTCCCACCATTGAAAAATGTCTGTGCAACCCTTCACCTCCTGGGCCTGCTGTCGCACGAGCTGGCCCCTGCCTCCCGTACCTCGGTACGGTCATAGGCTCGGGTTGGCTCCTCTACGACCAGCTAGACCGTGTACAATGTGGAGGGCACGGACAGCAAGACTCTTCTTCCTCTGTCTTATGATTCGTAAACGAAAACTATTTAAATCTCAAATTGTTGAACTCGATAAACGTTGACAGCTAAAATGACCAAAAACGATTATTACATTCGGATTGCGCCGAAACCATTGGTTGTGATCGAGCACGTCCAGCATACCAGTTGAATGCAATGACGTCAAGACGTGGTGATCCATGGTCGTTCGAATCGAAAAACATTCAGAACTGATGGCGTGTTAGAGTGTGAGTTTAAAAATCTGTTGAAGAAAATGAGAGGCAACGAATGTGAGAAAAGAACACGTAGTATGACAAAACTAAAAAATGCAGAAAATGGAAACAATAAAGAATGTAAATAAATGCGAACATTGAATCGTCGTGAGCTTCGTGTCAAAATGTACATAGACAACAAGCATGAGTAAAATAAGGAACACTTGCATCGGCGACGAGGATGTACGAAAACGGTGTAAACGAGAGTAGTAAATTGCGATGGTCAGAAAAACGGTAAAAAAGCGAAGTGAATCACGTTGTGTGAAAATGCGAAACAATGAAAAAAATCAAGTCGAAATTTTAAAAAGTACGAATAGAATAAAAAAAGTCTGAAGACGAATATACACGTCATAAGATATACAACGCGTGGCCTTTACTATCTGTACGTACGGTTCACACTCGGTATAGTATTTCTAAGTCGCTCCTCTATAAAATGTCTAGCCCGTCTGCAAGATCACGCTGCATAGGTTCGTCCACTCTGAGCAGAAAAATACTCTTCCTCTTAACTCCCATGACAAGGTTCCTCATCCCACCTGCTACGGAGGAGGATGTATGCGCCGATGTAATCGATAAACTCTACATCTGGGCTATCTTGGGGAGGAGCAGTCCCTTGGACACGGCTCACGCGTTCCTCAACGCGGGCTACAACTTTCTTCACTCGGATGCGCTCCGATGTATCACGTTTAGTTGCTAGTGCACAACGTCGTGAACGTATGCTTCGTCAACCCTCTGGACACACATTTGTTGTACGATTGCTGCTATTATTACGGCTGCGAGATGATCGTCTTCACCAAGACCAACGTCTTCACCAACTACGATCGATTCTTCCCGATGGGCCGCTATATTCACCTACTAAGATCCGTGGATCCTACAGACCAGCAGTTGTACTGGAGCTGCGCCCAGCGTTGAGGATCCCACGAGCGACCACCGGCGTGCTGTCTAGAGCTACGTCCAGCGCCCAGGAGCCGATGAGCGAGCGAGCGATACTTTCCGGTCTACGATCATCGACGTGTTGTAATAGTATTAATTAGTTTAACTACGCAGCTAGTTTGGTTTGTTCTTGCTCATCGATGTCCCTCTAATATCTTCAGGCGTATGCAATGTATTCATGCATGTTTATTTAAACTTCTTGGTTCTAGATTAAGATTTGTACTGTGAAACATGTAGTATATATAAAAAACATTTAGTGTGTTATCTCTGAGTTTTACGATAGCCGATGTATAGGTTCTACCTCACAGTCTTATCGTCGCTTAAAACTGCCTTTAGAACAAGCCTAAGTGTTACGATAGTATCTAAAAGCGTGCATGATCTACCTCTAGGGTGGCGCTTCGTAACGCTGCGGCGCAGATATCGCTGGCGGCTACAAGGCTGCGGATGCTATGACGGAAAACAATGATGCATTAAACTTCTAGAGCATGATCTCTGTTCTGTTTAGAAATTGTCAATGGTGCGTCTTCAGATGCTTCTTTCATTTACTGTCCTCACTCTGTTTCTATAAATGATTGTCGCACACATGGGCTTACTTTAGACCACAGTCGCCTAGAAGCTCTACGTGTATCCACTATAATGGTCTTTTTCTATTAAATCCTCGAATCTTTTAGCCACTAGGCAAGTCCCCATGCTCTGGCGCATGGTCAGAAGTTTTGCTTAACAATCACACATGTACGCGAAGTGGGGTCTACTATACATGACCAACGCTAAAAAGAAACATTTTTCCGGCTCGGGGATTCTTCGTACGCATATACACTAAGTTGATGTTTGCCGTTTAATAGTCAGACGTTCAGTCTAGCAGTCGTGCCTCGGGGCGCGTGTAACACCCTCGAATCGGTCCTATGCAAGTGTTAGCGATTTTTACCAAACCCGCATAGAAACGATTCAAAGATGCCCACCAGGAACTTGCGTGCGGGTGGAAAATGAAATAATATCATTACACAATAGTCCACAATGAAACCCACAGAACATATATATACAACAACAACTCCACGAGTGAAGAATACAGATATACAGTATAAAAATCCAAATCACCTTGAAAACGATACAACATCCGAGTACGGATAAGATGCAAATGGGACTAAGAGCCCTGAAGAATAACCAATGACGTCCATAACCCCGACGTCGATCTCAACCTGCTAAAACAGAAGGGGTGCCAACAAAGGGCAAAGGAAAAAAAGAGCGATCAGTACTGAGTCCAGTACATGGCGAGTCTAAAATTCGGCGGCTCTCGCCTATAGGTACGGTGGAATGAAATGGCAGCGAAGCATCCACTAAACAACCTATAGAGACTCAATACAACTGATAGCTATCAGAGAGAGATGAGAAAGACCTATACGGATCCAACCTGATACTAACATCAAACATACCCATCCTGGTATTTCCCCCTCGAGACCAAACGAGGAAGTTATTCCGAGGAAATTCACATGGTTGGTTGTTTTATTTATTCTGTCCATGGTGGTTTTCCAACTTGCTAGTCATATCAGATACAAGTCATATTATAATAGTAAACTTTATTTATAGTTGTCTATGATCAAGAAATTGTGCTCCAAGTCGTCCATAACCACGGACACGGCTTTTCGAAAAGATTCAACCCTCTAGGGGTGCACCAAAGTTTCCACACGCACTTTCACCCTTTTTGCCAGATCAATTAACATACACCCATTGGTATGTCGGCGAGGCTACAGACACGACGCTTTCCCAGACCCAACGGAAGTACATGGGGGCCACCCGAGAGAGCTACCCGTACGAGGTATAGCCAATCCTCCTCGTACGGACCCTGAGGTTGCATGGACTTGTCACGGGAGCAGAGGCCATAGACAATATATTTCCGTGACAAAGTGTCGCACCTACGCAACAGTAATAAACGCTCATCGAGCAATAGGTAATAAACATGACATACATGGCCTAAGTACAGTAGGTATAAAGCCGAACTAGTTTGTGGACCCAAGTACAGTACTTTGAAATCAGGTAATAAGCCGATAGGGGTTCCCATTTATCCCATATGTGGTTAGCACGCTCAGTCTCGGAACATGTGTCAAGAACTCGGGTCCTAGGTGGACACCAATAGGCGGGTAAAAGCCAAATAACATCTATTATCCACCGGTGCCTCTATATTATATCTATTTCCAGCATTTTAATTGACAAGTATAATTAAACCCATGATCATCTCCACCATTAATGATGTGGCAACCTCCCAACCACGGTGGAACAACAACAACGCGAAGCAGCACCTAAGCAAGCAACTACGACTCGCAAGGCCAACTGTCTATCAATCGACAGGCAATAGGATGTGACCAAGGTAATATAGGCTGTAGGGGATATAACTGGTATGGAATCTAAAGCATCGACAACACAGGTAGTAATAGATCAACAGGAGGAGGTAAAGACTATAAATGCAAAATAGGTTGAAAGGGGGAGAATGCTCGCCAGAAAACATTTCCAAAGATACATTATCCGAAGGATTTGTCGATACTCGCATCCACTCAACGGCCTAATCCGCGAAGGAGCAAAGCACTAAAAGAAACATTGGATGCACTATTTAGTACTACGACAGAAGATCAGGCATGATGCGTGTATGATGCATGACATGGCAAAGATGTGATGCAACTAGGCGATATTAAGCGGAACCAGGGTCCTGGCAATTAGTTAAGTGGTTCATGTTGTTTAGGTACTCCGTAATTTAAATGTTGTCTTAACAAGGCAAAACATGACATTGGTTTTCTACACAAATTTAAATAGAGCCAATATAAGACTAGAAAAGCCTGCATATAGCCTCCATATTTAATTATGAGGTGAATCGACAATGTGCTCCTAAACAAATGAATATGTATGCGATATGATCAATTTATATGCAACAAGCGACAATGTCATATATTATAAAAAATATTGGTCTCAGAAAGAGGGTCACACATCGGGGTTTGGAGTTCTTGTGGTCTCAGCGGGGTTCGACGGGATCATTCTTCGGTTTCCAGGGTCGGGGTCTTCGGATCCGAGATGGAGAGCTTCGAGTACGACGACATCGCCTTAGGGTTCCATGTAGAAGTACTTGGGGGTTCCGGTTTTGGTGCCGATGACGGACTTGGGTTCGGGTGTCACGATCTTCATGGGGTACCATGTTCAATCTTCGGCTTATCGACATCGGGTTAATACGGTGCTTATCCAAGCGGTAGGCTCACGGAGATCTTGTCGAGAATCTTTGATTGTATGTTCTCTTGTTTGGGACCTGTGCAGCCCTTGTGCTACAGGAAAAGACAGGAAGGAGCACGACTGAAGGCTACCAGCGATGCAGGGATAGTGGTCAATGGCGACGCATAGTCGGGTGAGCCAAAGATGGACGTGCTCGCAAGCCTAGGCCACGCACGGGGTGCAGGGCCTGGACACGGCCGTGGGCGGAGGAAGCAGACGCGAGGCAGGGGTCGATGGGCTTGGCGGATAGGACGTCGAGGACGACGGGCCCCCAGCGGCGCTACAGGGCAGGGCTCAGGGAGGACAAAGATGGGGCGGAGCTTGGTCGCTGGTGGCAGCGCGCGTGACCTCGGGGAGCTGGCACAGATGGGAGGAGGCGAGCACGGCTGCTGGTGGCCATGGCGGCAACAATGACACGCGGCCAAGGTGGGACGAGGTTGTGGCGGCGCACGACGTCAGTTGTGGAGCTTGGTGAGTAGCGGAGAGGGGCCTGGCATCCCGTGCGGTCGACGGCGACCTGGGGGGCAGGTAGTAGGATGGCGTGCTCCGGCTATTCAGGTGCAGACGAGGACGAGCGCTGGAGCTCGAGGAGAGGACCGAGGCGAGGTGGGGATCCTCGAGGGCGGTAGAGTAGAGAAGGTGGGGCGCCCGGTGGCCTGGAGGCGACGCATAGAGGAGCATGGATGGTAGCGGCGAGCTTGGGGGGTTGGGTCAAGGAAGAGGGACGGGGATTGCGGGAGAGAGGGAGCGGGGTCAGGCACGGTTGGAGGGTTGGACTGAGATCTAGTGACTTGCTAGTCACAAGTCTCATTGTGCCTCGCCCCCCTCCATCCACCATCCAATCTTAATCCAAGGGTCCAAAAAGCAGCAAGGCAAAAATCACCCAGCTGGACTAAGTTAACCCTCGAAGGGTCATCCTTCTTGCGCGCAGACGGACCGAGCGGGGCAAAAAGACGTGGGAAAGCTCCCACCCACCCGTGCATAGCATGGCCTCTACCGGCGCTGGGGGAAAAGCTGCCACCCGCGTAGACTCCGGCCGCTGGCGTCCTCCACCTCGCGTCACCCGAGCTCCGCCGACCTGTTCCGCCACCTGGCTTCTCTGCCCCGCCCTAACCCACGCCGTCCGGACTAGACCCGTGCCGCGTGGCTCCTCTGTCCAGACCCGCCTTGCCTGGACTAGACCCGCGCCGATGTGCTCTGATGCCTTCCTCTGGTTTGGCCCAATTCTCCGCACTTTCGAAATCCTCTTGTTGGTACCCTCAGTACTATTGTTGATGATTGACTCATAGTATTGTTGATGTTCTTTGTGATGTTCTATGCAATTGAATGTTGTTTTATGCAATTGAATGATGTGCTGATTCGGATGCTATGTTGTGCAACTTGACAGGATCTGGTCATTGTTCTATCCAATTGTGAGTGTTGTGCATTTGCAAGTGTTGTGCAATGGGAGCAATTGACAAGGGGATGCCTAAAATTGGTATGAGGTTTCGAAATCAACATGCAGCTTGGGAGTTTTGGGTTGCATATGGAGGTCATGTAGGGTTTGATGTGAGGAAAACAAACAAAAATATTAGCAAGATTGATGGCCGAGTTACTTCATTCACATATGTTTGTTCCAATGAAGAAGTAAGGAAAAAAGGGATAACAATGGATCATGTGACAAAGCATATGAGAGCTAAAACAAGAACAAATTGCAAAGCTCAGATGATTATATCATTGGATCGAGTGGAAAGAGATTTTGAAGTCACATATGTTGTGTTGGAACACAATCATCTCCTTCAATTGCCACAAACATGTCACTTGATGGCATCACAAAGGAAGATTACCGAACTACAAGCTTTTTAAATAGAAGCCGCCGAGGATTCCGGAATCACGCCCAAAGTTGCACATGAGTATGTGATGGCTGTGATAATACAACATTTTTTAGCAATATAAATTGTGTCATTTGCCTATCATATCATGCTCCATCTAACTATTGATATGAATGATTACTTGTTTTTATTAAATTCAATATGAGCTTTGCACATTTAGTAGTTTAGGTAGAAGTTTATCCCTTTTCCTTGTCTTTGACATGTGTGTAGGTGTTGATGATGATTATGGATAAAACAAAGGCAAAGGAACAAAGAGAGCATAGTATGGAGGAGATGCATGGACCAGACTTAGCCATTTGAGGTGTTGGAAAGGTGAATTTTTCCAACTTATCAAAATAAAGATCTAAGACCACATGGTTGTATCCCTCGACAATACGAATTCAACGAGCCCAAGAACACCCAAAACGGAGTTCGTATGAAGAAATGGCGACCAAAATACTAAAGGGTACTAAAGGTTTGACGACCAACTATACGGCATGAGCAATAATTCCGGTCGTATAGCTCCCGTCGTATAGTTGCCAAAAAGGTCGCAAACGATGGGATTTCACCCTCCGGAGGCTCCAGAACCTTCCCTAAGTCATATGACGGTATGGGGGAACCCTAGGGCAAACCCAAGGCCTATATAAAGGAGGGAGGAGTCAAAGAAGAGGAGGAAGCCACCATACACCATATACAAGATCTAGATCCCATCTACCGCCTCCACGGCGGAGCCCTGCCTCCGTGCCGCCTCCATAGCCTCTACAGCTCCACCAAGATCCAGATCTCCATCAACACCATCAAGCCATCCAAGCAATAAGAGGAGGAGAAGGAGGACACCGCCATCACCACGCCAACGCCACCATCACCACGTCGTCATCACCATCTCCATCGCCACTACTCCTTCATCCTTCCCCATCATGATCTCTGTGATGGGTTGTAACATGGCTTGAACCCCTTTTTATTAATGTTATGATGATTTGAGTAATTGAAGTGTGGTATGTTTTTGTTAATTAATATGTTTGTGATTTCTCTTTACATTGTTCTATTCATGATATTATTCTAATGATTGGAGACGTCCAATCCATTGTTGAGGAATTTACTAGGGATTCATGGAGTGTCATAAAACTTATCATTAGTCTCTACTCTTCCATGGGTACCTGACAAGTCCATGGGTAGAACTAATAGGCTATTTGCTATAAGTGATTTGCGGAGGCAATAGCAGCTTAGGATGCACCACCTAGAGTTCCCCAAGATCACTCATGATATAGATATGTATAGTGTTGTGAATTGCTTGACCCCGAAGTGACATATGGGATATCTTGTGAATAGCACACTTGCTTAGGAGTACGGTTATCCATAGAACTTAATGCATTTGCTCTGGTTTACCTTGATTGGTCTTGCTACCTTAATACACTATTCTCTTACGAGATGACCCATGTCCGAAGAGGGTGTGGACAATTGAGTTGTCTAGTTGCCACTTACCAACAGTGGGAGACAACGGTATATGAGGGACCGCCACAATTATAGTTAACAGCTATTCCATAAGCACTTATCATGCACACCAGTATACACAACATTACTTAAGGAATCATGGCATTAATATTTCATCTCATTGCATTCACCTCTTTTGAGTTTTACTTTTGTTCTAGTTTTCTTCCAGTCCTAGTAGTAGTTATTACAAAACTTCTTAAATTCATTTATCCTAGCAACTTATAGAATAGGCTATTTCCAAACCATGGTTTGGATGTGAATGTGGTCGCATTGACAACGTGGTCGCGGGGTTGTGTTCTCCGAGCTCCCATCGGGACAAAATCTTTAAATATATGTTGCTGCAAGTACTACAATAACCTTGTTTTAGTGCAGGAACCTAGCCCATCAAATTGGCGTCGTTGCGAGGAGCAAAGCATTCGGTTATCTACTCGCACATAGTTTATTTGAGTTTGTTGCTATTATCTTACTGCTTTCTTTTATATTGAAAACAACAAAAAATTACAAAACAAAAATTTATAAAAACTATTGCTACTAATCATGTCTTCCGAGATAAATTTTGTTCAAGAGATAATACAAGACTGGAGGAGATAAATGATTCAAGTTCATCAAGCCTGGTTGCTAGATATGAGCTAATAAAGAAATTGCTGGACCAATTGGAAATGCATTCATTATGGTTGCGTGCTAATGATGGATCTTATTGCACAATTTGTATAATAGATGACCACCTTAATTTTCAATGTGAGTGTTCCAACAATCCTACTCTAGCAAATTATAATAGAGATAAATCCCATGCTAGTTTGGAAGTACTAGAACACTTTATTTTCAAAGGTGCATCTGAAATGGTATTTAGACTAGGAATTATTGATGTTGAAAGTGAAGAACTTGATGGAGTTTTTAATTTAGTATACCTCATATTCCTCTTTTGCGACAATAATTTAAGAAATAATGCATTGGTATTATATTATTCGAAGCGGTCTAAAACCGCCATGGAGAAAGATAACCGTTTGCAGGACTCACTAAAGAGCGAAGAGGAAAAGGAGCACAAGGAGGAAGAACAGATTGATCACCCGCCCACACCTTTGACTCCAAATTTTGATTCTATCATTGCTATTAAAACACTAGTCGATGAAAAGGAGGAACAAAAAGGTGAGGTTGACAAAGAGAGTCACACTACAACTTTTGTTTGTGATGCCTCTCACTCTAGTAGTGATTTTTATGATGCTAAAACTGTTGATAATTGTTCTGTGGAGGCCTTGTGCCTAGACACTCATATGGAGAGCATTAATAATAATGAACTAGAGATAAAACCTTGTTATACTAACATGCAGGGTCCTAAAATCCCTGCTATGGAGGAAAAATACTATGAAGTGTTCCCCTACATAGGTAACCAAGGTAAAAATTTAAGAATTTTATATGAATCTCAAATTCTCTCATTGCAGCTATACACGAAGGCATGTTCACCAAGCTTGGTGCATTAACACTCGCTTGAAAGCGAGAACTTGTTCATCTACATGATGCCGATGCACCGTAAGCGGGTACGACTCCGATCGAACTCTACTTCAAGATGCTCCAAGATGGTATGTACAACCTCACCTCGAGTCGATATCCCTTGGGATCCAGGTTGGAAATATATGGAGCATCTTAGCCTGGCTTTATGGCTTTATAGAGAGCGCTTCCTGGGAGGCAACCCGGAAGTCATTAGGTGTCTTTCTTAGCTTTGTGTCTTGAGTCTAGTTGCATTCATGTTGCATTGGCACTTCTATTCTTTGCATGTCTTGCTATTAGAGTAATATTGTTGAAGTTTTTAAAAGGTAGAATTTATTGTTACTATGTTTTGTATAAACTCGGTTGTACTTAAATCCCGTTTTATACATGCTAAATGTTGGTCGAAAATTTAATCTGCCATTTTTCTGTCAAAACATGGTGTTTCGCTAAGTTTCAAGATAAGAAATAATTCTCGAAGAAACATAATTTTTTTATGGCTATAGAGAGTTTAACAACCAACTATACGGCAGGAATAAAATTCCGGTCATATAGTTCCGGCTGTATAGATATTTTTGCCATCGACAAATTTTCTTTCATAAGTACTAATGGTTTAACGACCAACTATATGGCTGGAAAAAAAATTCCGGACGTATAGTTCAGGTTGTATAGATATCGATGCTTTCATACAATTTATTTTACAGGTACAGAGGGTTTGACGACCAACTATACGGCGGAAACACATTGTTCCGGCCATATAGTTCTGGCCATATAGCTGCGCCGCCAGGTGGAAACCCTAAAATTTTGACAGTAAGCCAACTATACTGCGGGAACACATTGTTCCGGCTATATAGTTTGCCCATATAGTTGGCAAAACCCCTCAAACATCAACCGGAAGGTAACCATTTCTCAAAATTTCATTCTTCCTTCTTCCTTCTTCTTCTTCTAAAAACCTCGAAACACCACTTAGGAGCTTCTCCCATGTTTTAGAGAAGCCGAGAGTATGTAAACAATAAAGTTCTATCTTAGAAATTTCTTAAGTTGTAATTGTTGGGTCCGCAGCATAGAAAACAAAAAATTTCCTACGATGAGAACTACACGCCAAGATCTATCTACTAGGTACAGAGCAACGGGTGGACATACATCCATCGAGAACTTACCCTCGAAGACAACGAGTTTTGTTAACGAGTAGGAACTCGTGGTTGATGTAGTCGTACACTTGCCGATCTCAAGATCGTGTGGAAGTCCGAGCACCGCAAATCAGCAGCGCATCCGTCCTCGCACACACGTTCAAGCCACCAGACAACCTCCACCTCCTCGCTCCAGCGATCCAGCGAAAGCAACAACTCCTTCCAGACGAAATGCCACCGGGAACATGTATCTCGCTAATCCGAGACCATGGGGGAATAATTCTAGAGGGGAGAGAGATCCTTCACGAGGAGGTGTGAGGAAGAAGGAGGAAGAGGGGGGCCTTTTATAGGACGAGGGGGTACCCCCTCCATGGCCGGCGCCTCATGGAGGTGACCCCTCACCTCCTCCATTCATGTGGTGGTAACTCCCTCCACATTAAAATGCCTCTTCACATTCCCTTTTAAAGTCCCCACTTTAAATGCATTAAAATTCTCTAAGTTTAATGCTCTCTCATTTAATAAAACTCTTTTATTAAATTTATTCAGAATTTTGTTAATTACTTTAATTAACAAACATTCACATATAACCCCTTGCAATATTTCAATATCACATGTAGAAGCACTTTCTGCAATTTCACCCGAAACAATTCTGGTTTCTATCGAAACAATTCTTGCGCTTTGCAATTCTTTCGTCTATAACATATGTTCTCCAAAATGGTGTCCGGTAACTCTTAAGTGTGTCACCCTACGGTTCGCAAATAATGCAGACATGATTGAGACTCCTCTCAGATCAATAATCAGAAGCGGGACCTGGAGATCCATACTGACTCATGCATATTCAACGATGACTTCTGTGATCGTGAGAACCTTTAACGCTAGTAAGTTAATACCTTTGTCTCATGATATAATACATGTCCGAGATTCGATCATCGGTATCCAAATACCTAGTTTGATCTCGTTACTGACATGCACTCTTTTCTCGTTCCCGTGATATAACATTCTAGTGATCACATCACTTGCTTGCAAGCTATTTCAATGTGATATCACCGAGAGGGCCTAGAGTATATCTATCCGTCATCAGGATGGACAAATCCCACTCTTGATCCATGAGCCTCAACATAACACCTTCGTAGCACTGAACCCACCTTTATAGTCACCCTGTTATGGTGTGATGTTTGATGTTATCAAGATACTCTTCCGGTGTTAGCAATTAACATGATCTCATGGTCTAAGGACTAAGATTACTTCGTATGATGTTATAGAAACATAAACATAATGACTCTGATAATAATGCTATACTTCGGATGAATATTCACCACATCAGTCCACCAATGTTGTGACCTTGTTATAAACAACATCCAATGTCCATGATCAGGAAACCTTGATCATCTTGTTAATCAACGAGCTAGTTTATATAAGAGGCATTACTAGGAACTTTATATTTTGTTTATTAAACACACATGTATTAATGTTTCTAATTAATACAATTATAGCATGCAAAATAAACATTTATCATAAACATGGAATAAGATAATAACCACTTTATTATTGCCTCTCGGGCATATTCCCTTCAGTCTCCCACTTGCACTAGAGTCAATAATGTAGTTTGAAAAACTTTGTGTATTGAACACCTATGGCTTTCTGGTGTTGCATATACGCGATTGCTAGTGGTTAACATAATCTCCGGATCTGACAGTTTTAGGTTCGTGTGTATTTGCATGTCTTTGCGTCTCTACGCATCACTCATTCTCAAATGAGATGGCATTGTGTAAATTTGGTCCTTTGGTGAGACCTTTAGTTCGTTCGGGTTAAAATATGTTGATATTATTGTCATACAATATATCTTCATAGTATTAGCCCACTTTGAACCACACCTAGTTTGGTAACAAACTACATAACACAAATGCCCTCCTTTGCTGCTACTATAGCAGTCATATACTTACCCTTTTGTTGTAGTATCCGTCACAACGTTTCAATTTTGGAACTCATCCAAATCCATCATGGAAGATCCTTTCCATTACATTGTGCCACCCATAGTCTAAACTGAGATAAAATTTTAATTTTGTATCTTATGACAAAACTAGTATCAATGTAACACTTTACAATGAACTCTTTTTAACTACTTATCACTTATACATGATATATTCTTAGTTCTTCCAAAGCTCATAAGAATATCTTTACTATCGTCCAATGATCATATTATGAATCATTCTGATATGTGCTCATAACATTTAGAGCATAGGACATATCTGGATATATACATATCACGGTATAATCGATCAAAATCTTCATGTGATTTTACTCACCAAGTGTTTAAACACTTGAATCTTGATATAATCCTTTCCATGCAGCAAGAACCTTGTTGTTTCCATATTGAACCCTTTCAATATCTCATATATGTATGTCTGGCACAACCATATTAGCGCCTCAATCTATCCATATAGATATTGATGCCTAATATTCCGGTTTTGCCCAAGTCTTTCATCGAAATCCTATTTTAATGAAATTCTTAACTTGTGTCAATACAAGATACATCATTTCCAATCAACAATATGTCCTCTACATAATGTATTAGAAATATGTCTCAGCGCTCCCACTTAATTTCTTGCAAATGCAAGCATCTTCATCATCTCCGATGAAATTAAACTCCTTTAACATTTTCATCATGGTGAAGATTCCAACTCCGCTATGCTCACTTCAACTATTGAAGTTTGCATGCCCTTTTAGCATCCTTTGAATTAACAAAACCCTTCGGACCATGTCATGTACACGTCCTAGGTAACCATTCTATTATAAGGACCTTGTTTTATTTATTCAACTATCATACATCAAATTATATGTAGTGGTTGCTACATTAATCCGTCAAGTCTAAATATCGCCATGAAAGATCAAATCTTGTCATAGTCAACTCCTTGAACATTGTCGTAAACTTCTTTCCGACATGTCGACTATTTCATAGATGTTAAACATCCATGTGTATTTCTTTATAGATCGAAACACGACCGATAGGCTTCACGCCTTTATGGAGGGTCTTCCAAGTTCAGAAACTTGATTTCTCGTGTATGGATACTATCACGAATTCTATGACTTCTAGTCATTTTATGGAGTCAGGGCACATTATCGCTTCTTTGCATGTAGTCGGTTCATCATTGTCAAAACAATAACGACTTGCTTATCAAATCACACTATTTGATTCTTACTGACCCACATGGTTCAATAGGAACTCTAATCTCCGAGATCACACCCTTTGTAATCACGGGAGCCATGAGCATTGTGGCCGCCACCGGGACACTTTCCGGCGTTGCGCTACTTAGCACATATATCTAAGGTTCAACAACCTTATCAAAGTTTTATTGTCCTCCCACTTAACTTTTCACGAAAAATTCCTTCTCAAGAAACTTGACGTTCCAAGTAACAAACTCTTTTGTCCTCGGTGTTATGGAGAAATTCCCGACAAATTCTTTGGGATAACCTACAAAGACGTGCTTATCCAACTTTGGTTGTAAACATTTTACTTATGCATAGCATACCAAAATTTAAGAAAACACAATTTGGGTTTTATCCCAAACCATAACTTATATGGTGTCATTCCAACAAATCACGACGATGCTCTTTTCAGTGTAAAAGCGGTAGTCTCTAAAGCTTCAATCCTTACAACAAAATGGCAGTTTTATAAATGACACCCTTAATCTTACCATGTCAAACATGGTTTGATTTCATCTCTCGAATATGACATACTCCTATGGTTTACCGGAAAACACAAATCATGGAACAATTCCTCAAATCTTAAGTGTTTTGCTAAACATGTAACTCAAATATTTTCCTTTATGATCGAATCATAAACTCTTTATTTTCTTGTTACAATGATTTTCCACTTCATCTTGAATGTCTTTGAACAATTTTCAAATGTTTCATACTTCTTCCTTATTAAGTAAATATATAAATATATTCACTCAAATTTCTGGAGAAAGCATATGAAGCAAAAATATCCATCGCATATGGCTACACATAATGGACTATGCACATCAGCGTGTACAATTTCCAATAAGTTAGTCACCCGTTCCTCTTTGGCCTATGGACGGAGTTTCAATTATCTCAAGGAAAGTCTCACAAGCGTCAGTTGATCAAAATCAAAGACTCCAAAAATCCATCAACATGGAGTTTCTTCATGTTTTCTTTCCAATATAAGTTAAATAGCGATGTCACTTCATAAGTGATCTTTCAATCATTTGTCTTGCGACATTTTAGCAATAGTGTTTATGGATGTGATTTCTCCCACTAGACTTGTAAAAGTTCATCCATCCTTTATGGAATACGGTAATTATTTGAACAACCATTGTTCTCATGATTCCGGAACAAAATAACAATTATTAAAACAAATCTTGAAGGCTAGGTTTGACGACAACGAAAAACACAATAACACTTTATTTGTTTTTGATGAACATCATCACTTATTCTCTTGCTAGTTACTTAGGCCATTGCAATTCATGAATTGCGTTGTCCTGTATGACACTTCATACCAACCAATTCGGTATCCAATACCGGTATCCAATACCTCAGAACCACATTGTTTAACAAGCAAGGAATACAACCATAACATGTATATCTTCTATATACCTCAGTTGGACATCTCCAACCTTTTATTTTCTGCCAAATATTTTATAGATTCTCTTTCAACAATTCCTTTTATTTTAAAAGAATCTATCAACATCAATAGTGGTGTCATTCACATGACACATAGTACAAAGTGTGTATAGTCAAATACTAACACCTTTGGACTTGCATTTGAAGTGGATCACCATCATCAAATGTTTGATGTTCTTTCAAAAATCCATTCTTTAGTAATCTATTAATGTAGTAAACAATTTACTTACATCTTCTATTCATCCTCATCATGACAACTTTCATGATCCAGCTACTATAGCCTATAAGGAAGAATAACGAGTATAATGTTAGTTCCCAGAACCTTTTTGGGAGATCCAGATGCCTAGCATCTCCATCCTTCACAAATTCTCATACAATATGAGAACATGTATTTTGCTAAATTATACTCTATCATAATGCATCCAAAAACATTGTTTCAGATATCACAATATCTTTCACACATGATGGTTTCTGAAATAATTTTCACCTCCTAGATAATCTTGATATTAAAACAACTTTTGAATATCAATAATCATGGAGGCAAACATGATACTTTAGATACTAACATTGGAATTCTTACTCTTGATTTAATACTACTTATTAAACTTCATGGAGTAAATAGAGTTTGCTGAAAGTTTGCAATAGGACTTATAAACTTTAAATTGACATTCAAAACAATACGATACCAGTTTGTAAAGTAAATATCTAGAATTCTATAGTTCTATTATCTCAATTAAAACTAAGCATAAGGTAGTGAATAGACGCCATGACTACAACAAATTATGCAAATTCACTTCGATTTAGTTTATGACAAATTGAGTTCGACTAATCCAAATTAGAAATGAACTCCCACTCAAAAACGACATCCCTCATGTCTTTTTGGTGATTACATGAACCAAATCCACTACACCAAGTCCGATCATCACGTGAGTTGATGTAGATTCAAAGGCGAGCACCTATATGGGCATCATATCAACTATATGACTTATGCTTAACCTTTCGATCCGTGTTCCGCGGCCATGTCTGTACATGCTAGGCTCGCCAAGTAAGAACCTTAGTATTCGCGTGTGTAAAACTGTCTTACACCTGTTACTATGAAAGGGTAGATTCGAGTACACCCGATCATCACGTGATGTCTCGAAACACGATCCACAGAACGGTGCATACTTAAGGAAGAACACATTTTTATCTTGATATTTAAATGAGGGATCATCTTACAATGCTACAAAAAGCGCCAAACTAGCAGTATAAGATGCTAACATCTAATGTGTAAAGTGAGATGATATGGTCCATGCATTTGATCTCTATCATTTGCATCGTGGTATGATCTCTATCATTCCTTTGTGTGTAAGGCCAAGGTCTATGGAACTCACACGTTGAGTGTGTTCTAAGAGTATCTATCATATATCTACTTACAACAATACCATATCAAGACACTAGCCCAGCAACGATCTAAACTAGACGCCTCTAATTTATCAATTGCAAGTTTTACGTGGCTTAGGGCTTTCGGAGATAGAACCGTTCTTACCTACAAACATGAACCATAACGAGGATAACCAAGTTATTAGCAACTTGTTGTAAACAGATATTGACTATAGTAGGAGAGACAGACACCCGCCAGCCACTTATGCAAAACAAGTTGCATGTCAGTCGTGAAACCGGTCTCATGTACGATGACATGTAAGGTTGGTCCGGGCCGCTTCATCCCACTATGCCACCAATATCCAAAATACATAGAAGATGCAATAACATGATCATCATCCCCCACATATAAACATATGTGTACTATCCATGCAAAGCACCTACGCATAGATCAGGCTCTGATACCACTGTTGGGTCCGCAACATAGAAAACAAAATTTTTCCTACGATGAGAACTACACGCCAAGATCTATCTACTAGGTACAGAGCAACGGGTGGACATACATCCATCGAGAACTTACCCTCGAAGACAACGAGTTTTGTTAATGAGTAGGAACTCGTGGTTGATGTAGTCGTACACTTGCCGATCTCAGGATCGTGTGGAAGTCCGAGCACCGCAAATGAGCAGCGCATCCGTCCTCACACACACGTTCAAGCCACCGGACAACCTCCACCTCCTCGCTCCAGCGATCTAGCGGAAGCAGCAACTCCTTCCATACGAAATGCCACTGGGAACATGTATCTCGCTAATCCGAGACCATGGGGGAATAATTCTAGAGGGGGAGAGAGATCCTTCACGAGGAGGTGTGAGGAAGAAGGAGGAAGAGGGGGGCCTTTTATAGGAGGATGGGGGGTACCCCCTCCATGGCCGGCGCCTCATGGAGGTGACCCCTCACCTCCTCCAGTCATGTGGTGGTAACTCCCTCCACATTAAAATGCCTCTTCACATTCCCTTTTAAAGTCCCCACTTTAAATGCATTAAAATTCTCTAAGTTTAATGCTCTCGCATTTAATAAAACTCTTTTATTAAATTTATTCAGAATTTTGTTAATTACTTTAATTAACAAACATTCACATATAACCCCTTGCAATATTTCAATATCACATGTAGAAGCACTTTCTGCAATTTCACCCGAAACAATTCCGGTTTCTATCGAAACAATTCCTGCGCTTTGCAATTCTTTCGTCTGAAACATATGTGCTCCAAAATGGTGTCCGGTAACTCTTAAGTGTGTCACCCTACGGTTCGCGAATAATGCAGACATGATTGAGACTCCTCTCAGATCAATAATCAGAAGTGGGACCTGGAGATCCATACTGACTCCTCCATATTCAACGATGACTTCTGTGATCGTGAGAACCTTTAACGCTAGTAACTTAATCCCTTTGTCTCATGATATAATACATGTCCGAGATTCGATCATCGGTATCCAAATACCTAGTTTGATCTCGTTACCGACATGCACTCTTTTCTCGTTCCCGTGATATAACATTCTAGTGATCACATCACTTGCTTGCAAGCTATTTCAATGTGATATCACCGAGAGGGCCTAGAGTATATCTATCCGTCATCGGGATGGACAAATCCCACTCTTGATCCATGAGCCTCAACATAACACCTTCGTAGCACTGAACCCACCTTTATAGTCACCCTATTACAGTGTGACGTTTGATGTTATCAAGATACTCTTCTGGTGTTAGCAATTAACATGATCTCATGGTCTAAGGACTAAGATTACTTCATATGATGTTATAGCAACATAAACATAATGACTCTAATTGTAATGCTATACTTCGGATGAATGTTCACCACATCATTCCACCAATGTTGTGACCTCGTTATAAACAACATCCAATGTCCATGATCAGGAAACCTTGATCATCTTGTTAATCAACGAGCTAGTTTATATGAGAGGCATTACTAGGAACTTTATATTTTGTTTATTAAACACACATGTATTAACGCTTCCAATTAATACAATTATAGCATGCAAAACAAACATTTATCATAAACATGGAATAAGATAATAACCACTTTATTATTGCCTCTCGGGCATATTCTCTTCAGTAATTATATTTAGTATTTCATGTTTTCTTTTCGTTTTCTTTCATTAATTGGGTGAACTAACTTCGTTCGTACACTAAACCGTTTTCTTTTATTTTGTGCGTTATTTTCGTAGGGACTTGAATCTTGTGTGACGACGTGTACGGTAGTGCCAACCGTGTAAACACTCGCATGAGCCACTTGGTTGATTCAATTCAACGTTTCAAAAATCAGTATCTGGTAAAACCTTCCAACTCAAACCTCTTTTAAATAAGCACATAGGGGATGCACACTCGTGTTTCATATTTTGTCTCACTTACACTTCATCACAATCTAGGAGAAGCGCACTTCTAGAATTAGTTTGTTGACTTAAGCTTGGTGTTTAGGTTTATGAACCGACTCAGTGGGACTTGTATTTTTATCACTTGTGAGCTAAACCCGTGTCTTCAAAAACACAAAAATATTTTGTCTTCTTTCCATTCTTGTTCCTACCAGGTTCTTAAGGAAGGTATACACCGGATCGTGAAGCATTCATTGAAGCAAAGGTTCTTTGTCCATCAAAGTAGAGGTTAAAAGCACCTCAACGGTAAAGTGTGTAACCTTTGCTTTAACTTAAGCTTGGGGAGGTAACCCGACAAGGGGTAACCTCGGCAATGTCCATAATGAAGAACTTAGGGTTTTGCAGAAAAGAGAACGCTGGGGATTTCGTCGGATGTCAGGAAAACAATGGAGTCAAAATCGCCTGATTATTGGGAAATTGCACTATTACAAGTTGTTTGGGAGGTTTTTGGTACCCTCGCTTGGGCTTCTCCCATCCTATATATAATAGGCCGGGTCTCAATGCTGTATGCAGATAGGTTTCACATATGCGAAATTACAATGTCGGTTCATAGTTTTTTCCTAATACAATCAAAAGTCTTTATCGGCTACTTCCTTGGGCTATCATCTGGAATCTTCATGGGTCGTAAGCCTTTTACCAAGTATAGGGTATCAAATCATAAGCACTCGAGTAATCATACCCATGTTAGTAACCCCCGAGACTCTACCTGAACATCAGATTCGAGTTGAGTCTCAAAGTTTCTTTTTCCCTTCTTTCTGTTCCTTGATTTTTAATTTCATAGGGAGTTTGGTACAACAAGTCTGATGCTTCCGACGGATCGGGAATCAGTTAATTGCTCCTAGGCAAAAATAAGGTTGTCCTACATCAAATTCAAGTCCCTAGGCTCGAATTCAGAATTTACTTACTGGCGTAATTCAGTTCGAGCCGCTGAGGTCTTATCGAAAACTGAATTCCAGTTTCTATTTTATCGGGTATCCAACGCGTCCTTCAGGATTTTTCATTGTATCATTTATACGGATATTTTACTGGCAGAGCGTATTCTTGTGCGATTACCAGGCCACACAGGACGAATCCTCGGGTCTTACCTTCATGTTTTTGAATATGGCATTCGGATGTTTATCGCATCGAGTGCGATCCGAGATTTTTTTTGTTTTTTGGCGGCTGAAGATCCTTTTGTTTTCTATAAATGCTCCCGGTAGGAGTATCTATTGAAGAATTTTTCATTTGTCTTTCTTTATCAGGTGCGCACCAGTGCTCCTGATAGGAGTAGCCTCCGAGGCTATGTTCGGATGTACGTATCAGAACATAGGCTCGAAAACTTGGATTTATGGCGCCAGTGTTTCTGTAGATTTTGTCGGGTGCACGAACAGTGCTCCCGATAGGAGTAGCCCCTGAGGCTACAGTCGCAATATTGTATTTTCGATTGTAGTCTCAAATCTTCTCCTGGAGGAATTTACTTCGACTCCAATTTTAATTTCTTCGGGTCATATCTCTTATAGCGAGTCGCAATTTCTGCAATGTCTTTGGTGTGACGTCAGTAATGATGTATTTTAAACTGTTGATTTGCAGAAGACACATCCTGACGAGACGTTCCGAACGTGGGGCCATGTGGTAGTAATGATGATGCCTGATAGTGTATTCAGCGGAATTTTTTGACTACACGTCCCCTCTCCGCGCGAATATCGAGGCGTCACGCGCTGTCCTCCTGTTTTTACCGCGGCAATAACTTCTTTAGATTTTTTTCTGTATGGAATCTCTTTAACACGTGTCACCACCGTGTGATATTCTGTCGGTTCGATTTTGCATCGAACGGTCCGAACTTCATACCTTTTCTCTTTATAAGGGGAAGGAGATTTGTTTTACTGTTTTACCTCACCTTCCTTTGCTCCATCTTCTTACTTGCGCTCTTTCCCCCTTGGGAACTCATGCTCTATGCTCGTGTTTCTCTTTCGCTGCCATGGGAAAAAGTAAGGCGGGGACTTCCACTACGGCCGCGAAGGCCACTAGGAAGAGGGTCATCGGATGGGCTCCTTCCAAGTGCACGGTGCGGGATCTTCATGAGGCCCGGAACTCCGGCCATCTGGCGGAGGGTACCTTCAAGCTTCCTGGAGACGAAGCTGCTCCCATCCCCGAGCCTGGTTGGAGGGTAATGTTTCTCTCCTTTCTTATCCGCGGCCTTTCTCTTCCTATCCATGAATTTCTCCATGGTCTTCTTTTTGTGTATGGCGTGCAGCTGTATCAACTCACACCGAACTCTATCCTCCATGTTGCTTGTTTTGTCACTCTATGCGAATGCTTTCTCGGGATTCATCCCCATTGGGGCCTATGGAAGCATTTCTTTTATGTTCACCGTAACGCCACTGACACCATTATCCATGACGTTGGTGGCACCATTTTCTCTGTTTGCTCCGACATAGATTATTTTGATTTTAAGATCACTGATTCTGTCCAATCCTGTTAGTCCAAGTGGTTTTATATCAAAGATCAACCAGTTGAAGGCCAATCTTTTGGTTTAGCCCCCTTTGATCCTAAAAAAACTTGTCACAAACTTAACTCATGGGATCAACATCCTTCTGCCAAAGAAATGGTGGAAATCCAGCCCTATTTTGATCGCATTTGAAAACTACAACATGAAATTGGCAAGGAATTGTCAGGTCTCCTGATTCTGGCATATTTTTTGCGGATCCGCGTCCAACCACTTCAGGCCCAGCTTTCTAGCATGTGGGCATATACCGTGAAGAGGGATCCAATGAGGATTTCACCGGAAGACCTTACCCTTAAGGTGTATGAAAAGAGGGTTCGAAACTTCACCACCCTTACCAAGAAAAGCCCAGTTCCTTATAGCTATCTTGTGGAGCCTTATGGCAAGAAAAACCGTCTCCCCGAGGTAAATTTCCTTTGCATCCATCTTTCCTCCCTTATATTCGCAGATGAATTTTACTCCATCAATAACTGGCTTTGTTCCATTTCTTCTGTTTGTGTAGGACTTTGATCATTTGAGATCACTTCCTCCTCTCCCTAGAAGCTGTGAGCCCCTATCCATTCTTCCGCATCCTTCGATCTCCCTATGACTGAGACTGTCGCGGATGAGGAGATGGATTTTTTTGCTTCTGATTCTTCATCGAAAACGCAAGCCCTTCCATCGGCTCGCTCTGGGGATTTTCATGTGGAGCATGCTGGTGATAAGAGGAAACGTTCTTACGCTGTAGAAAAGGGCGAAGACTCGGATGCCTCAACTGCTTCCAAACCCTTTGATGCTGCTCCATACTCGGCCGCTCCTGCCCAGATGAACCTGTTCTGCTTTGCGCAGGATGTATCTTCGTAAGTGTTGTACTGCTTCTTTACTGCTTTATCGGGTAGTTCTATTGCTGATGCTTTCCTAGTTGTTTGGTTTTTTCCTTTTGCAGTGATGATGATGAAGATCCTCCCGCGTCTCCTCTTCGTACGTTTGTTGCCTGTTCTGCAAATAAATCTCCTCCGCTGTCGACGGAGCCGAAGGAAAAGCTCGTGTCTTTTGTGGAGAAGATTATCTAGAAAGATGTTGCCACCTTTTGAAGGTCGCCACTGCAAAAAAGGAAGAAAACGGCTGGCAAAGGTGTGGCGATATCTGAAAATCCTGTTGATGTGGATATGAAAGATGTAAGTCACTCTATATTTTAGAATATTTCTGCCCATAGCTTCTTTTTATTTTCCCTGATATCCCTTGTTGTGATGTTCTTCTTCAGCCTTTGATGCGCGAGATGGTCGACATGGCCTCTCATTTTATAAAAATCCGCGATGAAGCCGAAGAACTGAAGGGTATGTCCTATTTATCTTCAGGATTTCTTTGTGAGTTTTTCTTCTCCAATTTTCATGTTTTATTCGCACAGCTGCTACCAAGGAATCCAGAGTTATTCGGGATGAGGCGATGAAGCATGCTGATGATCTAGAGGTCAAACTTCGGGTTGCTGAGGAGGCTTTGGAGGAGGCCAAGAAGAAGGCAAAAACTGATGCCGAAGAACTGGCCAAGCAAGCCGATATTCGAGATGAAAATCTTCGGGAGCGCCTGGAGGCCCTTAATGCTTCTCTGACCCGTAAGTTTTTTTTGTCTTGTGTGGCTTTATTTCATTTCTTTTCTTTGATCATCAATCTATTCCTTTTTTATTTTCAAAATTTACTGGCCAGAATCTGACACTGCACGAAGGCAAAAAGGTTGATCCTTTGTCAGATGATGTTAGCACCTTGGAAGCCAATAGCGTTTGTGGGTGCAACCTACTTGTCCACTCCCTCCGTGCCTTCAAAACCCTTCACACCGAAATTTTTCCAACCAAGGAGGTGCCGAATAACTTGAATGATCTTGTAACTGTCTTTGGTGCCGACCCTAGCCACCTTGTTGGTTATAGCCTGATGCAGTCGAAGAGTGGTGCCGAAACTTCAATGGCACTAGCGATGGCGCACGGCGAGAAGGTCGACTGGGAGAAGGTTAGCTCCTTTGTCCCAGTCACCTCCAATGGCCAAGAAGTTGACCTGAAGCCTTATGTTAAGAGGGCCAGAAAGTATTCTTGGCTGCTTTTGGGCCTAGGCTCAGGCTCCGAGAAGCTGGTCGCCCCTTCTGCGACGGGTGCTCCTTCTTCGGCTGTTCTTGTTGCTCTTGTAGCTAGTGCTCCTTCCGCTAGTGCTACTTTGTCTTTGGAGAAAACGGCTTCATAGGCTTTGTTTTGTAGTTTTATTGTGTCCCCCTTGCCGTTATTGTAATGAACCTTTTAACTTATCCAGCTTCCTTTTGCTTCCCTTTTACAAGAAAGCAATTGTTGAATATATGTGTGTGAGTTTGTTTTTGTATGCTGAACGCTTCATATCTTTCGTGTCTTGCCAGATTTTGAATGAATCTTCGGCTCCTTGTAGATCCGTGCAATTGTCGGATGCAATTCCATCTTCATCTGTAGTGGGTGCAACCAATACCGCCATTGTGCATATGGTGGATCTGCCGTTGTACGTTGAAAAAATTGAACAAGTGAAAAAATTAGAAGGAAAACTTTGGGTTGTTCAGCCAATGGTGGATGTTGCCCAATCTAAGACACGCCAGGACCATGATCGTGAAGCTTTTTTCTTGGAAGAAATTTCCAGGGCACGTGAGAAGCTATTGTGTAAGTCCTCTTCTTCTTTTCTCTGCTGCTCCTTCTGGTTTTTGCGAGAAGTCAATGTTTTCTCCCTGATTTGCAAGCATTCAATTGTGCGAGAGGGAGGAAACCCAACATCTGCGCAACCAAATGCAAGGTCTTGTGTCTGCCTCCCGAACTTCTGAGACATATTTTTGGACCGATCATCGCCGTGCTTATGTTGTGGCGTTGCTGTAGGACCGCCTATGAGAATTGGAGCAGTTTGTCGAGTGCTGCCGCAGATCACTGGCCCTTGTTTATAATGCCATGTTTCCTCGGGATCCTTAGCCTCAGACTTTGGCAGATTTGCTTGCGAAGTTTCAACAAGGTGAACGGATTCATCATTTTGTGAAGCTTCAACTTGTGGCGGGTGACAACCTCACGCTTTCTTGGGTACAGGTGCATCATCCAACGATGGACTTGGATGTTGTATCTTCAGGGCTGCCTCCCCCTTCTAATGATGGCCCTTTTTATATGGCGCCTCATTACGCCGCTGCTCGTAGACCCTCCATTAGGATTGTTTGAAGATGCTTAGAGGCAGACGAAGAATTTTTCATTAATTTTGCTATCTGACTGCTTGCTTGTGCAGCCTTGTACTTCATAGAAGAAATACTGTATAGATCTTTCTTATATTTGTCAAAAAGGTCGTATGTTTTATACGAGATTTTGATTGTAGGTTGTATTCTCTTGTTGAGGACCCGACGAACTAATGTTCGTTTGCACAATTGCTTTCGTGTGCCATAGAAAGTTGTATCTCGTGAAATATTTTCTTTATTCATTGATAAGCATAAATGGAAATACATTGCGAGGGCGTGATCGCCTGGCCGTTGGCCTTGATTGAATATAAAGTGCATCAAAGTGAAAAATTTCTTTAGGAACTTCGGCTTCTGTTCTTGGGGTTCTTCATCATGCTCCGTGTTAGTATGTGTGGTACTCTCGTCTTTTCGATGAGTGGGCCTTCCTACGCGGGACCTATAGTGGAGGCCGCATAGGTTGCTTTTGTGGGACCATTGTGTGCTTGCTCTTCTGATGTTTGCTTTTCATGGGTGTGCCCTTCCTGTAGTGATTCCTCATCCGCTATTTTCAGTTGTCCAAGTTCTGTCTCCATCTCGAAAGGTTTCGATATTTTGTTGAATTCCCGATCGCAGCTGTCCGAGCGACTGAAGCTTCCTTTTACTGTAATGACCCTGTTGGGGCCTGGCATTTTTAGCACTAGATATGCGTAGTGAGGGACTGCCATGAACCTAGCAAAAGTTGGTTGTCCTAGGATCGTGTGGTACTGAGATGGCGAATCCATGACTTCGAACTCTAACTTTTCGCATATGAAGTTATTCTTTGATCCGAAGACTACGTCAAGGTGGACTTTGCCCAATGGAATTTTGGCTTTTCCCAGAACTATCCTGTGGAAAGTTGTGTCTATAGGTACTAGATTTGTCATGGACCAATTCATAGCCCGTAGAGTTTTGGCATAGATCAGGTTGATGCTGCTCCCCGCTGCGGTGACCCAGCATACCACTGCATGATGTAGTACACTATAGTCGTTGACATAACACCAATGAAACATCATTCACTAGTATTACATCCCTCAGAGTGGTACAACAGAAACATAGCAGGTCCAAGACATGACTATAGATTACAACTCGACTCTTTACATAAGATCCAGAGAACATTCTAGGTTAAAGAGAGAGAAAGAAACTTCTTACGATGAAGAACCAGAAATAAAACTCAGGACTAACTTAAGACTAAGGCTAGCATCCAAACTAATTGGCTTGCAATTGCTACTAATGCAATGCTCTACAGAAGTAGGTTTTATGGCTAGAGTATCTACTCCTATCTAATCAGAATTTTGTCTTCACTTCGGTTGATGAACATGTTGACTTCATTGACTTTATTGTAGAACTTGAGCCGTTGATGATGGTTTCTTGAGCATAAGTTGGTGTTGACGTCGTCTTCAATGGCTTCAGAATCTAGCATGGGTTAAGAAGGTATGGTTGAGTACGAGCATACTCAGCAAGTTCACTAAAAAGGAGTGTTTGATGCACTATCTCCAGCCACAGACCATAGGTCGTAGGTAATGCAGGTTTTCGTAAACATTTCTTCAAAGGTTGCTTTTATTCCAAAAACTATGTCCGACAACCTTCATAGGTTGACCAGAACTTTCATGGAGTTCCTTTCCTGCCGCATTCGTAGCTCCTTCCCGGAATAGAGAGTAACATGTCACAGTTCTTACACTCTGCATAGGTGCGTTACTTTACCCATGAAAGACCAAATCCTTGTTGCACAACCAGGAAACTTATTCCCGTCCACAATTGCGTGATGTGGGGCCTAGTAGATGATCCAAGCCAATCACTGTCCTTCTCCGCGACCCTGCATGAAGACACGATCCCCCAAGAGCTCTACCACGTGTATAGTCCGGGTAGCCTCTCGAAAACTCTGTAAGCATCTCTGCTTGGCAGCCACCATCAGCTATGGTGAACCTCCACCAAGACAGCTATGCATAGATAATCTTGACACCTAGATCACGGGGCACTGAGGGGTCCCACCCATGTGCTGGATTCTCTAGATTCTCCACGAGAAATCTGCTGCTTCATGATAAGGTCGTCCGTCCATGCGAAAGGAAGAAGATCCAGCTGACTTTTCCGTCCCATTCCAGATGTCATGGTTAACGCAGAATATACAGCACTAGAATCACTAACAACATTGGTTGTTAAGTCCTAGATATTATGTTCCTTTACCACTGGAACTGTATTAGTAAATTATTACCTCTTGGTAAATAATCCATAATCATATTATTATGAAAATAGTGTTTTCTGACCTTTTTGAAATGCAGGTGATGCCAACATTTGAATTACAAGCATTTGATAGAAAATAATCAAAGGACACGAGCCAGTGTGAACTTGCCTTTTGTGATTGCAAGATTATGCACTCACGGTCTTCAAGATACTAGAAGATCCAAATTCTGTAAACATCATCATTGGTCCGATAAGGATGAATGTTTAAAGAAGCAAGATGCAATTATGCATAAGTAATGTAATGTAGTTTGATAAACACGAATCCCCAGAATAATCGTATCTAATCTAGGGTTTGGAGTTTGTGATGAGTTCTTTGGAATGTGTTGCACTTTTATATACCAGCTTCACACATGTGCTTCTTGTTAAGGCTTGTGAGAGTGTGTGAAACAATAAGTAAATACAACAAGTAGCATGCAATACTAAAGCACTCAAATGGGGCATGGTATCTAAAAGATTTCTTAAGCAAGGTTATTACTCAATTAGAACCTTTATCGTAATGCTTAACGATTACTTTTAATGTTTCTTAAAAACAAATATTTGAGGAAAAGATTACTTAAGTAAACAAAAGTGTTTACACTCTAAATTAATACCCTTAGGGTTTCTTTTCTAGTTATAATTCTCAAAGAAGAAAGAATGACTTCATTTGAATAAGGACCACACTAGTAGTTGAGACTTATCTATCTTGGTCATGATATGGTATTATAATTTGTTCACTTCATAATGTTTCTTTAAGAGTGGTATTACTTTTATTTGAGTAGTAGTTTCTTAACTTTATGATTGAATAGAATCATTTGTCTCCTTATAAATGAGTGGTTATGATTTGTAAATAAGGAAACAATATTATTTAACTACTTATGAATTACTTTTGGATTTATAATATATTTATAAACATGTGGTTAAACTAATGGTAAAAGGTTTTAATAAGTTCAAAATAATAGTCTTGAGGATTGTATATTTGATATCTCCTTTTGGCAAATGCTACACTTATTTAGGAATGATAGTTTATCAAAAATTGTAATTAAGATGTTTTGGACCACTTAGACTTCATACTATTAATATTTTTAAGATTAATACTATTTTTAGACTTTTAATGGACATGTTAGAGGTATTAGCAATTTTATAACTACTTTTATGAATTACCAACTAAGAAAATAGGTTTGAGTTCAATTTATTAGGGTATTAAATTTTTACTTCAAAATTGGAATGTTACATGTTTAACATATAGATATTATTTTTGTGATAATTTTGGTATATTATATGTATTTTTGCGTTTTTTAAATAATAAGATATGATTTTTATAAGTTTTATCACTTTATAAATACTCAATAAATAATAAATATTTAGTTAAGAGACACAAAAATATATGAAACAAGTTTATAATTGTATATTTTGTTTTTAAGAGTTTTGATATATTATACCTATTTTTATAAAATTTTAATAATATAATATACTTATTTAAGATTTATCCTTAATAGATTTTTAGTAATTAATAATTATTATTTTATTTAAGTTGGAAAATAAAATAAAATAATAGGTTTATATTATAGATTTTATTTTTCTAAACATTGTGATATATAATATATATTTTTCTGAATTATAAAACAAAAGATATTGAATTTCTAAGATTTAATCTTTTTGTGAAATTATTAAAATAGAATAACTAAATGATTTACTGTGTCATTGCTGATGTCAGCATGACACAACATTAACTAGTAAAACTTTTTGTACTAATCTAAATCCAGCCCAAGTCACTGACGGGTGGGGTCACCACCACGTCATATGCCACCTAGGCGCGCACTAGGTCAAATATGTTGACTAGTTAACGAGTGACACGGGCGTGATGTCAGCATCACATCACCATGCTGGCCACCCCCCAGATGGTCGCCGGAGCCAGCGATTGTGAGGGTGTGGGACCATGGAAGCAAGTGCATTTGATTCAGCGTGATGCGAGGATCCTATTAGAGGCAACACCGCCAGCTATTGGTTGCCGGAACTAGGTTGACGACAGCGGGCAGCAGCGGTGCAGATAGAGCATCAACGAGCAATGGCTACACAGCGAGAGGGAGATGGAGGAAAGGTGTTTGAGCTCCCCTAACTTAGCCTGGTTGTACTGGTGGTGTCGGTGAAGATAGGCGCGGTCGGAGGCGAGCGCCCGGACAAGGATCCCGACGAACACCGGCGAAATGGAATGGTGAAATTCCCACGATTCTGAGCTCCCTTGCTTCACTACTACCACTCGAACGATAAGGACGTCGAGGCGCTTCTTCCTAGATACACCATGATTCTCGGGGTGGACTCCACCGGTGGCTAGCCGGAGACCTGTGAGCTAGGGTTTTGGGTGCCTATGCGAGGTGAGAGAGAGCGAGCGAAAGAGAGGGAAATGGGGATGAGGATAGACCAGATCATCTCCGTGGCCTTCTTACCATCGCAGGAGTGTCGGTGGCAACGTCACGACGATGAGGCGGCATCAGGCGGCCGCCGTCCTCTCTAGCGAGCTGCTTATCCGGAGGAGGAAGACGACGGATTGGATCGACAAAGGGGTATGTTGGGCCGGGCTGCTGTTAGGCTTTGGCCGAGTGAGCAGGATGTGGATGGGGTTTCTCGCAGGCAACAGATAACACGGAGGATTGCTAGGCTGTGAGACGGTTCTTCTGACTATCTCTTTTCCCTTTTCTAATTTTGTTTTCTGTTTTAGAATATCCTTTTCAATTTGAATTTCCCCAATGACTCAAATATTCATAATCCATTGAATCAACTAGGGTTCGACATGGATTAATGTAACTAACCGGTTTGGTATTCCCTTTTAGTATTTTCACTATTCAATATATAAAGGATTGTTTTATTAGAAAATATTAATTGAGATTAGGGTTTTAGGAATTTATTTCTTATATATAAAATCTTATAAAAATGGTTTCCATTATCACCATAATAGTTATTTTGGCAAGGATTTAAGATGGTAAATGATATATATAGGACTATATTCCTATTTAACCTCACTTAAGAATTGATATAAATATATTATAAGGTATTAAACCCTGGGGTTTATAATGTAATGATTTGAATTCCATGGTTCTCAAGGTTTGGTGATTTCTTCTTCTCTAATTCCATTACAATTTTTTCACAACCATTCTACTTACTTTCAAAGTAGGCATGGATCACTTCTTGAACTAGTTGTTCATTACTTTCTTAAGTGTGGTTAATGTGTTGATAGAAGTTTATTATTTAATGGTGAACAACCATTATCATTCATGTAGCACAAGTGATCTCAATGCCCAACAACATTTACTTAGGGTTTCTAATACCACACTTACTATGGACCCTAGAGGATACACGACCCTCAAGTTTATTAATGAATGTTGCTAGGGATCAAAGTTTTAAGGATTGATCCAGAATTTATAATCCTAAATGACATCTCCACTTAGAGTGAGCTATAAAAATTACTTCTTAATGTGGTCTTGATGGTTCATGAGACTAGGTTTCTATTAGGGTTTAAGATAATAAGGTGGACAAGGCTTCCATCAATACACTCTCAACTGGTATCTCTAATTATCTCTTGGAAGCTTCATTTGTCCAAGAGGTATTATTCAATGGTTATCTGGGAATAGGAAATGGTTCCACTATCAATTTGATTTTACGGTTTTGAACAAGGAGGTAGACATGGGTCTTATCATGGCTTGATATACTATTGGTTAAAGGTTTCTCAAGCCCTCCTACCTTAATACCTAACTAAGCTTATCTTTAAATAAATAATTCCTTTCCTAATTATACTCTATATCTCTCTCTTATCTTATTCACAAAGATCACATCTTCCTGAATAAGTCAATCATCTGACTCCACCATATCCATCATCATATGATGACATCTTCATGCCACTTTAGCAATAATCATTCTCCATTATTACTCTAGTATGAAACTTCCATTTCTTAACTACCTCTAATGAATCCACCAATGTAACTGCTTCTAACTCCATCCATTAACTCCTCTATGTTCACCTTACATCTACTTCCATGGCTGGCAAGATTACAATGCTCACTATCTAACGAGTGCTACCAATCCTCTGGAAGAAGCATGATACTATTCCCATAATACAAGTTTGTTCTTGTACTATCTTGGTTAAACTACTATGCCTCCAACTACTCCATATACTCATGTTATATACTTCATCATACTCTAGCTTGACTTCTCATGATCAAGCTAGATGATTCAGCTTACTAAGGCTTTTCCTAATTTGGTATACTCACAACACTTCTTCATCATCTAGTCATCTATTCTCAAGTGACTTGAGAATAATGACCACCATCCTTTGATCAAGCAAAGCTTAGGCTTCTAATTGTCAGATCAGGATATATTAATACTAAGTAGTAGACTTGTACTAGTCTCTCTATAAAGCTTATCTTGCTAAAGAAACTTACTTCATATCTATATCTACTTGGCTTAACAAAATTATTATTAGAAACTCTAATACTACTAGCTTCCTTGTAGCTTCATGATCACTATCTTAACTCTTGGGTTTTTAGATACTTTCTCTAGTTAACTTAGGAGTGAGTTAACTCCTCCAACATCAACTAGTTTGATCACCACTACGGATCTCATTCCATTGATGATGGCACACTCTACCATATCTAGTTCCTTCTTCTTATTAATTTACTTAAGGTCTTTGGAAGGTTAATATAATAGGTCAATAAGTTCTAGGTCAGGAATTGGTTACTCACCGTTGATGATCAACTGACACTAGGACTTGGTTAAATAGGAATGTCATTTCTTAATATGACAATAAAGACATGTGATGAATGGTCTTGGCTTGACTTCCTTTTCTACTCTATTTGTGATAAGAGTTAATGTTTAGTGTTTAGGAACTACCATGATACTCATGGTATAAATAACTATGACAAGAAAGTGTATCAAGATTTAGTTATAGAGTTTCTTCACTTAAGTTATATACTTAACTTGGTATTCAGGGTTTGTGGTAGATAATACCTTGATATCATCTTTAGAATATTAAGTATTCATCCTTGAGTTGTTGTATGGAATACCATGTCATGATCTCGAGAAGATCTAGTACTCCTTATTAAGTAGTGTGCTGTGACTTAGTTTGATTACATTTGATATACACTTAGATCAAACTATATTACCCAAAGGTAAAGTTTTAACAAAGGTCATGTTGAAACTTATCGCAGTCAACTTGATGATCTACTTCAGTTCCACCAAGTTAAGAGAAGCTTCAATCACTTTGACAAATTTTATTTAAAAGCGCGAAAATTTTCTAGATTTTTTATGCATGAATGCAATTCACACACCTCATCTCAGCTTGTTTCTAAGCTCTAATGTTGGGATGTTATACATGCATCCAAGAAAACCTTGCTCATGTCGAACCCGCCAATTTGTGCTTCTACTATTAGCGCTGACTGGCCTGGTCGAGGGACCCGTAGTGGATGATTAGCTCTACTGAAGGTAATTTCTTGTTCTAACCAATGGAGATAGTCACGTGTAGGAGGTGGCTTTGTTACTGCCATGTTTACTTGCCTAGTGATCAACTTTTGTGTTCTGTTGGAGGGCCATCCCTTCTGGATCATTGACATTGCTCCTTTTGACCTGGGATATTCGTCATCTTGGTGTGTTGTGTTTTGCGGCTGTCCTTTTGGCGGGTGCCCCTATGGTGGTGGTGGCGCACCGATAGCCAACGCGTTAGGCGCGGTAGCGTAGCCTCGGTTTGCCGCTTCGGTTTCCCTTACGTTTCATAGCTCTTGCATTTTTAAGAATGTTCGGTAGTCCTTTAGGAGGTGATTTGATCGCCTTTTCCCTATCGAGTCGACATAGAAGTGCATATTGCAGGGTCCGTCCAACATTTGTCCTGCTGACATAGGTGGGTCTCGATTCGTCGACTGGTATCTTTGTTGCAGCTGGCCTCCATCGATGCTGCCCTATTACCACGGTATTCGTTGTTGTAATCGTCGCTTCGTCGGTTGTCCCCTCTAGAGAAACTGGCTGCAACGTAACTTGGTGTATTGTACCCATCGTTGGTTCATCATCTTCGATCATTATTGCGCCTGTCCTGGTCTTCTTCAGGTAAACAGGCTCTTTTGTTGTGTACTGCGTTCTCTCCATCAGCCCAACGATTGGCTATGTCCATCAACTGCAAAATTGTCTTTGGCTTGGTTCGTCCTAGTTCTTCAATAAACTCTTGCCGATGAAGTCCATCGTTGAAGGCGTCGATTGCTCTTTCATCGGATATGGCTTCAGCCAAATTTTTAATGATGTTCCATTGTTGGACGAAAACCCGTATTGATTCTCCTGGCTTTTGCTTTCTGTAACACCCTCAAATCGGCCCTATGCAAGTTTTAGCGCTTCCCGCCAAACTCGCATAGAAACGATTCAAGGACGCCCACCAGGCACTTTCGTGCGGGTGGAGAACAAAGTAATAACATTACTCAACAGTCCTCGATGGAACCCACAGAACAGATATATACCACAGCGACTCAAAGAGTCAAGAATACAGATATACAATTCAAAGATCCAAATCACCTGGAAAACGATAGAGCGTCCGGCTACGGACAAGATGCAAATGGGGCTAAGAGCCCTGAAGAATAACCAATGGCGTCCATAACCCTGCCCAGGCCAAGCCAGAAGGGTAACCCTGCTAACGACGTCGATCTCAAAACCTGCTTAAACAAAAGGGGTGCCGACAAAGGGCAAAGGAAAAAGAGAGCGGTCAGTACTGAGGCCAGTACACGGCGAGACTAGAATTCGGCGGTCCTCGCCTACATAGGTATGGTGGACTGAAGCGGCGCGCAACATGCACTAAACAACCTATAGAGACTCGATATAACTGGCGGCTATCAGAGAGGGATAAGAAAGACCTATTCGGAACCAACCTGATACTACCACCAAACATACCCATCCTGGTATTTCCCCCTCGAGACCAAACGAGGAAGTCAACCGAGGAACTCACACAGTTGGCAGTTTTATTCATTCCGTTATAGTTGCGGCAATTACTAGTCAAATATAGATAGCATGAGTCATCCTGATATAATAAGAAGTGGGCACTTTTAGTTAATCATTCCGTTGTAGTTGCAACACTTACTAGTCAGATACGATTAGCATGAGATATCCCAAACCCAGCAGTTGTTGGTACTTTTATTTAGCCATTCCGTTGTAGTGGAGCTGATTACTAGTCATACCGGATACAAGTCAATTTATAACAGTAAACTTTAGTTATAGTTGTCTATGATCGAGAACTGTGCTCCAAGTCGTCCGTAACCGCGGACACGGCTTTTCGAAAAGATTTAACCCTGCAGGGGTGCACCAAAGTATCCACACGCACTTCGACCCTTTTTGCCAGATCAGTTAACATACACCCATCGGTATGTCGGCGGGGCCTAAGTCATGACGTTTCCCAGACCCAAAGCAAGTACATGGGGGCCACCCCACTAAGCTACCCGCAACGAAGTCGGCCGGTCTCCGAGACGGACTCAGGGTTTGTGGAGCCGGCTGTAAACGACTGGGAACCCGAAAGTGTGACTGGGCTTGTCGATACAGCAAAAACGGGTCACGGTCCTAAACAGTACAGGTGCAGTACCTCGCACAATTTAAATAAAGCAGTAAAGCATGGCATAAGTACAGGATAGTAAATAAAACCTCAAACTAGTTGTGGCCCCCAGTACAGTACTTTGAAATCAGGTACTAATCGATGGGGGTGCCCATACACCCCACCTGTGGTTAGCGCGCTCGATCTCGGAACAGGTGTCAAGAACTCGGGGTCCTACGGGACACAAGTGGACGGTTAACAACCAAATAACATCTATTGCCCACCTGTGCCTCTGCATTTACCTACTTACAATTTTAGTTATTAGACAGTAATTAAAGCCTTGATCATCTCCAACATTAAACACGCGGCAGTACTCCAACAACTGTGGTACTTGACGACACGCAACAGCACTTGAGCAAGCGACTACGACGCGCAAGTCCATCTATCTACCAAACAACCGGTATTAGGATGTGTCCAAGGCAATATAAGGCTGCAAGGGATATCACGGGCACGAAAACTAGAGCACCGCAACACAGATAGCAATAGATCAAAAGGAGGGAATAAATGCTATAAAAGTAAGATAGGTAGAAAGGGGGAGATGCTCGCCTGAAAACATTGCCGAAGGTTTATCCGAAGATCGGATCGACACTCGCATCAACTCATCGGCCTAGTCCGTGAAGAAGCAAAACACTGGCACAAACACCGGATGGACTATTTAATACTACGATATAAGACCAGGCATGATGCATGTATGATGTATGACAAGGCCAGATGCGATGCAATTAGGTCATATTAAGCGGAACCGGGGTCCCGACATTTATTTAGAAGGTTCATGTTATTTATCTACCCCGCAAATTAAATGTTGGATTAGCAAGACAAAACATGGCTTCGGTTCGCTATGCCAATTTAAATGGAGTCCGGAATAAGACAAAGATATCCCGCATATAGACTCCATATTTAATTATGAGGTGAATTTGCATAATGCCCCCAAACCACAGACAAGTATGCATGCATGAACAATTTAATATGCATCAGTTGATAATGTCATATTATAAAAAATAATGGGGTCTCGGATAGGGAATCACATTAGGGTTCGGCGAACTTGGGCTCCGTGGGGTTCGGGGTCGGGTCTCAGGGTCCGGATCTGGGGTTCGGCAGGGGAAACGATGAAGTTCGGACTCGCGATGGCGAACTTGAGTAGATCGGGTACCGGGGTCTTCGGATCTGGGAAGAAGTACTTGTCGCATCTGTGGACCGGTTCTCGGGGTCGAAGAACTTGGCGTCCGAGAGACGATCCTGTCGCATCCGCGATCGTCGGGCCATGTCGTCGGTCTTGTCGTCTCACGGCGGAGATCTTGGCATCCGGGTCTCGGCGTCTTCGGGTACGAGAGGAAGAACTTGGCGTGCCGGGTTCGGTCTCAGCGGTCTTCGGGTCCGTGTAGCCGGTCATGGCGTTCCGAGGAGAAGATCTTGGCGTGCCGAGGGTTCGGTCTCGGGGATCGGTCTTCGGGTCCAGGATCGGATTCGGACCCATGAAGGAGAACTTGGCGTCTTCGGGTTCCGTGGAAGGGATCTCGGCCGTCGGATCTGGTTTACACGGTGAGCTTGCATCGGTGTGGCCTCCGTGTGGCTTCACAGATCCAAGCATGACCTAACAGAAGGTTCCTACATGGCATCGATAGATGTGTTCCTGATGGAAACGAGCTCGAATGCTGCTACTAGCACCTACAGGAAAACAACCACATGTCCTTGGGCCCTAGGACAAACAGGCCTCGACACGACCAGGCGCTGCAGAAGCGACGGTCCTGGCCAGCAGAGGGTTCGTCGGAGGGGTGGAGGACCGGCGAGGAAGGCACGACGGCGAGCTCGAGCGGCCCGCGGACGGCGGACGACGGGCGCAGAGGGTAGCGGCGGGGACAGGACGTCGGCGCGTTGACCTCGCAGGGGCACCCATCATTGGCTGCAGAGGTGGGGCTCGCGGGCCTGCCCACGGCAGCGGGGCTGCACGGCGCCCGGAGCGGGGCGACGCGGGGGGGGGGGGGGGGGATCCTGCCGGAGGTCGAGGACGGGCCGGGGCGAGCGGAAACGGGGCTCGGTGGCGGCGGGGACGCCGGCGGCGGGGGCTCGAGGAGGGGTGGAGGACCGGCGAGGCTCGCGGACGGGGCAGGCGCTCGGGGCCACGGAGAGCTCGACGGCGGCCGGAGGAAGCTAGGGGCGGCGCGGAGGCGGAGAACGACGCGGCGGCGCTGGGAAGGAGAGGGGGCACCGCGGCCACGACGGGGCCCTGCAGGTGGAGCGCCGGCGAGGCGGACGATGGGGGCGGAGCGGCCAGAGTGGAGGAGGCCCGAGGAGGAGGGGAGAGGGCGGGGAGAGGCGGTGGCACAGAGAGAGGCCACCGGCGGCGGGCGGTTGGGGAAGCGAGCGGGGCCGAGGGAGGGCGATGCGCGGGGAGAGAGGGGGGGTGCGGGGTTGCGTCGCTCCCACGCGGGACGCGTGGGGTCAGGGTGGGGCTGGGTTTGCCGGTTGGTCCAGGTGGTGGGAGGCGCAGGGTGGTTGGTGGGATGGGGCCAGACGGGAGGCAGGTGGAGTGGGAGGGTCGGGGCGCGTGCCCAGGGGCGGCCGGTCGGCGTGGGCCACGCGGGGTGGGCGGGAAAAAAACAGGAGGTGGGCCTGAGGGGATAGGTGGCAGGCTAGGATTGGAGGGGGGTGGAGGAAGAGGTGAGGTGGCGGCAGGCTATTGGAGGGAGTGATGTGGCTGGGGACTGGGTAGGTTAGGGTTAGGTAGGAAAAGGGTTTAGGTAGACCGGTTTTGCACTGGGGGTGGCCGACTGGGTCGGATCGGCCCGGTACGGCTGCCCCTCAAAATAAAACAAATATTTTAATATTTAAAACTGGGCTTTTGAAATCTATTGGTAGACGAAACAAAATAATCCGGAGACCCGGGTTTTGGATTTGAAATAAAGGCGGAGTATTTAGAAAACAAAATATGTTTTTCGAAAATAGTTTCAGACAAACAAATGCATGACGATGACGATGCTCAAATGCAAGGTGACATGATGACATGAGCATGCGGTCATGATGATGCAATGCACAAAAACAACGCGATTTTCTAGTAGTGGTTTTTGCGGGGCGCCACAATTCGACACCACTAACAATGGATCTCGCCCTCGAGATCCGCCTCATGGTACCGGAAAAAAGCCGGCGATCTGAATCTTCTCGCATCATGTAGATCTTCGTGACACCACTAACAAGAGGTCGTTATCCGTGATCGTCGAGAGAACACTCCGGGAACAAAAGGTTGAAGGTAGAGGTACCAACAAATAAAGCCACCTATAACTTCGATAGAAAGAGAGAACCGATGCATTCTCATCCACTTCAATGTACAAAAGCGAATAGAAGGGGTAGTCGGCATGGGGGCCAATCCATCACGCACCCAAACTATTACTCCGCACAATCAGTAGAAAAGCGTGCAGCCATTCTCGGAATCAGACTGAAGATCTTGACAATCGAGGTTCGGAACAAAGGAGTGATGCCGGCTCTGCATCGGACCTGGCGTAGATGATGTCGTCGCGTCGGAAAACACCGGAAGGCACGAGAAGGAGCAAAGAGAAGTCCACCAGACGAAGGATTCCTCGGATAGCATGAAGACCAGATGTAGCAACACCGTTACCAAAGGAGGAAGCGAAACTCTGAAGGTACGATGGAACCCAACCACGAGAAATCCTGGACTCGAAGAGAGAGAAGAGAGCGGATTCAAAACACGCAGAGGTGAGAGGAGAGCAGCAGAGGGGTAAGGAGTAAAATTAGACCTAATCAGAACTATCCAACCAATTTTGCAAAAATAGTTTTGACACTCTACTTCGGCCGTTAGCTAGGTTATCCTACAGGCTAGACTTGTGGGGTATCGTAACTGCTGGGCTCTGATACCACTCTGTAACACCCTCAAATCGGCCCTATGCAAGTTTTAGCGCTTCCCGCCAAACTCGCATAGAAACGATTCAAGGACGCCCACCAGGCACTTTCGTGCGGGTGGAGAACAAAGTAATAACATTACTCAACAGTCCTCGATGGGACCCACAGAACAGATATATACCACAGCGACTCAAAGAGTCAAGAATACAGATATACAATTCAAAGATCCAAATCACCTGGAAAACGATAGAGCGTCCGACTACGGACAAGATGCAAATGGGGCTAAGAGCCCTGAAGAATAACCAATGGCGTCCATAACCCTGCCCAGGCCAAGCCGGAAGGGTAACCCTGCTAACGACGTCGATCTCAAAACCTGCTTAACAAAAGGGGTGCCGACAAAGGGCAAAGGAAAAAGAGAGAGCGGTCAGTACTGAGGCCAGTACACGGCGAGACTAGAATTCGGCGGTCCTCGCCTACATAGGTATGGTGGACTGAGCGGTAGTGCAGCATGCACTAAACAACCTATAGAGACTCGATACAACTGTCGGCTATCAGAGAGAGAGATAAGAAAGACCTATTCGAAACCATCCTGATTCTACCACCAAGCATACCCATCCTGGTATTTCCCCCTCGAGACCAAACGAGGAAGTCAACCGAGGAACTCACACAGTGGCAGTTTTATTTATTCCGTTATAGTTGCGGTAATTACTAGTCAAATATAGATAGCATGAGTCATCCTGATATAATAAGCAGTGGGCACTTTTAGTTAATCATTCCGTTGTAGTTGCAACACTTACTAGTCAGATACGATTAGCATGAGATATCCCAAACCCAGCAGTTGTTGGTACTTTTATTTAGCCATTCCGTTGTAGTGGAGCTGATTACTAGTCATACCGGATACAAGTCAATTTATAACAGTAAACTTTAGTTATAGTTGTCTATGATCGAGAACTGTGCTCAAAGTCGTCCGTAACCGCGGACACGGCTTTTCAAAAAGATTTAACCCTGCAGGGGTGCACCAAAGTATCCACACGCACTTCGACCCTTTTTGCCAGATCAGTTAACATACACCCATCGGTATGTCGGCGGGGCCTAAGTCATGACGTTTCCCAGACCCAAAGCAAGTACATGGGGGCCACCCCACTAAGCTACCCGCAACGAAGTCGGCCGGTCTCCGAGATGGACTCAAGGTTTGTGGAGCCGGCTGTAAACGACTGGGAACCTGAAAGTGTGACTGGGCTTGTCGATACAGCGAAAACGGGTCACGGTCCTAAACAGTACAGGTGCAGTACCTCGCACAATTTAAATAAAGCAGTAAAGCATGGCATAAGTACAGGATAGTAAATAAAACCTCAAACTAGTTGTGGCCCCCAGTACAGTACTTTGAAATCAGGTACTAATCGATGGGGGTGCCCATACACCCCACCTGTGGTTAGCGCGCTCGATCTCGGAACAGGTGTCAAGAACTCGGGGTCCTATGGGACACAAGTGGACGGTTAACAACCAAATAACATCTATTGCCCACCTGTGCCTCTGCATTTACCTACTTTCAATTTTAGTTATTAGACAGTAATTAAAGCCTTGATCATCTCCAACATTAAACACGCGGCAGTACTCCAACAACTGTGGTACTTGACGACACGCAACAGCACTTGAGCAAGCGACTACGATGCGCAAGTCCATCTATCTACCAAACAACCGGTATTAGGATGTGTCCAAGGCAATATAAGGCTGCAAGGGATATCACGGGCACGAAAACTAGAGCATCGCAACACAGATAGCAATAGATCAAAAGGAGGGAATAAATGCTATAAAAGTAAGATAGGTAGAAAGGGGGAGATGCTCGCCTGAAAACATTGCCGAAGGTTTATCCGAAGATCGGATCGACACTCGCATCAACTCATCGGCCTAGTCCGTGAAGAAGCAAAACACTGGCACAAACACCGGATGCAGTATTTAATACTACGATATAAGACCGGGCATGATGCATGTATGATGTATGACAAGGCCAGATGCGATGCAATTAGGTCATATTAAGCGGAACCGGGGTCCCGACATTTATTTAGAAGGTTCATGTTATTTATCTACCCCGCAAATTAAATGTTGGATTAGCAAGACAAAACATGGCTTCGGTTCGCTATGCCAATTTAAATGGAGTCCGGAATAAGACAAAGATATCCCGCATATAGACTCCATATTTAATTATGAGGTGAATTTGCATAATGCCCCCAAACCACAGACAAGTATGCATGCATGAACAATTTAATATGCATCAGTTGATAATGTCATATTATAAAAAATAATGGGGTCTCGGATAGGGAATCACATTAGGGTTCGGCGAACTTGGGCTCCGAGGGGTTCGGGGTCGGGTCTTAGGGTCCGGATCTGGGGTTCGGCAGGGGAAACGATGAAGTTCGGACTCGCGATGGCGAACTTGAGTAGATCGGGTACCGGGGTCTTCGGATCTGGGAAGAAGTACTTGTCGCATCTGTGGACCGGTTCTCGGGGTCGAAGAACTTGGCGTCCGAGAGACGATCCTGTCGCATCCGCGGTCGTCGGGCCATGTCGTCGGTCTTGTCGTCTCACGGCGGAGATCTTGGCGTCCGGGTCTCGGCGTCTTCGGGTACGAGAGGAAGAACTTGGCGTGCCGGGTTCGGTCTCAGCGGTCTTCGGGTCCGTGTAGCCGGTCATGGCGTTCCGAGGAGAAGATCTTGGCGTGCCGAGGGTTCGGTCTCGGGGATCGGTCTTCGGGTCCAGGATCGGATTCGGACCCATGAAGGAGAACTTGGCGTCTTCGGGTTCCGTGGAAGGGATCTCGGCCGTCGGATCTGGTTTACACGGTGAGCTTGCGTCGGTGTGGCCTCCGTGTGGCTTCACAGATCCAAGCATGACCTAACAGAAGGTTCCTACATGGCATCGATAGATGTGTTCCTGATGGAAACGAGCTCAAATGCTGCTACTAGAACCTACAGGAAAACAACCACATGTCCTTGGGCCCTAGGACAAACAGGCCTCGACACGACCAGGCGCTGCAGAAGCAACGGTTCTGGCCAGCAGAGGGTTCGTCGGAGGGGTGGAGGACCGGCGAGGAAGGCACGACGGCGAGCTCGAGCGGCCCGCGGACGGCGGACGGTGGGCGCAGAGGGTAGCGGCGGGGACAGGACGTCGGCGCATTGACCTCGCAGGGGCACCCGTCGCTGGCTGCAGAGGCGGGGCTCGCGGGCCTGCCCACGGCAGCGGGGCTGCACGGCGCCCGGAGCGGGGCGATGCGGGGGGGGGGGGGGGGGGATCCAGCCGGAGGTCGAGGACGGGCCGGGGCGAGCGGAAACGGGGCTCGGTGGCGGCGGGGGCTCGAGGAGGGGTGGAGGACCGGCGAGGCTCGCGGACGGGGGAGGCGCTCGGGGCCACGGAGAGCTCGACGGCGGCCGGAGGAAGCTAGGGGCGGCGCGGAGGCGGAGAACGACGCGGCGGCGCTGGGAAGGAGAGGGGGCACCGCGGCCACGGCGGGGCCCTGCAGGCGGAGCGCCGGCGAGGCGGACGATGGGGGCGGAGCGGCCGGAGTGGAGGAGGCCCGAGGAGGAGGGGAGAGGGCGGGGAGAGGCGGTGGCACAGAGAGAGGCCACCGGCGGCGGGCGGTTGGGGAAGCGAGCGGGGCCGAGGGAGGGCGATGCGCGGGGAGAGAGGGGGGGGGTGCGGGGTTGCGTCGCTCCCACGCGTGACGCGTGGGGTCAGGGTGGGGCCGGGTTTGCCGGTTGGTCTAGGTGGTGGGAGGCGCAGGGTGGTTGGTAGGGTGGGGCCAGACGGGAGGCAGGTGGAGTGGGAGGGTCGGGGCGCGTGCCCAGGGGGCGGCCGGTCGGCGTGGGCCACGCGGGGTGGGCGGGAAAAAAACAGGAGGTGGGCCTGAGGGGATAGGTGGCAGGCTAGGATTGGAGGGGGGTGGAGGAAGAGGTGAGGTGGCGGCAGGCTATTGGAGGGAGTGATGTGGCTGGGGACTGGGTAGGTTAGGGTTAGGTAGGAAAAGGGTTTAGGTAGACCGGTTTTGCACTGGGGGTGGCCGACTGGGTCGGATCGGCCCGGTACGGCTGCCCCTAAAAATAAAACAAATATTTTAATATTTAAAACTGGGCTTTTGAAATCTATTGGTAGACGAAACAAAATAATCCGGAGACCCGGGTTTTGGATTTGAAATAAAGGCAGAGTATTTAGAAAACAAAATATGTTTTTCGAAAATAGTTTCAGACAAACAAATGCATGACGATGACGATGCTCAAATGCAAGGTGGCATGATGACATGAGCATGCGGTCATGATGATCCAATGCACAAAAACAACGCGATTTTCTAGTAGTGGTTTTTGCGGGGCGCCACACTTTCAGGCCTGCAATTTATCCAAAGACACAGGTCATTTGAATGAGGACTGGAAGTTCATGATAAATTTGTCCTCAAGATCGTTCCAACTGCTGATAGAATATTCGGGTAGTTGCCTTAGCCAGGAACGTGCTATGCCGGTTAGGTGCAGCTGCAAGATTTGCATTGTAGTAGCTTTGGAGCCGCCTTGTAACTTGACGGTTGCTAGATAATCTGTCAGCCAAGCTTTGGGTTCTTGGAGACCATCGTACTTTTGATGATCTTGAGGTAATTTAAAGTCTTTAGGTATCGGAGTCTTGCGAACCCGTCAGGTAAAGCAACTAGCTCTGCATAGTTCCTGCTCTTCCTCGCTTTCGCCGTCATGGTATCTTCGGGTGCTACACTCTTCTCTAGATCGGTCGATCCTTCGCTTTGTGATATCGTTTCTTGCATCGTTTCGCAGCTCTGATTCTGAAAAGTGGACCCGATGTGGTGATCGTGATCGTCGGGTATGACCTCCTTGCCGAGGGTTGCTGCGACAGCGCGGGGATCTGACGAGTTGTCGCATGGTTCCTTGCTCTGCTTGCGCGAGAGATGCTCCTACCATGCCGAGATTCATCAGGGCAGAGCGGTGGAGGGCCATGCGAGGATCGTCGGGTGCGGGCTGAGTTGTGATTAGATATGTTTGTGCGGCCACAATGGCTGCCTGGGGTGTTTCCTTGATGTTTCTAGCCTAGTCTATTGACATGAATGATAGATCAAGGTCTCGGATTAGTCCGCTTCTCTCTGCTTCGGGGATATTCTGCAACTGAGTTGTTCCTCTCCTTGGCGATGCTCCTCCTATTACGCTCCTTGATCCTCGAGTGGAGCTTAGTTGCGCTTGTCGTAGGCTAGATTCGTTGGCTAATCTTTTCCTTTAGTCGCTTTGCATATTTAGTAGGTCTCTCTTCTTGTGATGGAGTAAATATTGATATGCTAATAAATCTTCGTGAGTGGAGTCCGTTGTCATTGGAACCACACCCGAAATTGCTGCCCTTGCTTTTTGCCATGCACTGGCTGGTAAGATGAGAGTTTGCCTCACGCCTCTGCGTGGTTCTTCTTCTTGATTTACACAGCTGACTGTTGGGTCTCCCCGGTTTCCTTGGCTTCCTTCGTTGTCGTGACTTCCTGCAGTGTGGCTCGAAAGAATATCACCAAGGCTAAAAATTGGGTTACCATTGGAGTCTTGTTGGGTCGATGCGTCTCTGATGATCACGCATACTTGGTGCTGAGTGATATATGGACTGGTGACGTCATCGTCTGAACCAAGGGAGACACTGTTGGGTGAACCAGTGAAGTCCATCAGTTTTTGTTCTGGGTAGATTTCTTCCATCCAAATTCCGAAATCGATGCTTTCGCTGCTTTCTTCGGGTCCAGTATTTGTCAGGCTTGCTTCGCGTGGTGGGGATAGCTGTGGATCTGATCTAAAGGAGAGATTGTCGTAAAGACCATCAAGGTCCCCCAAATCCGTCTCGATTTGCTTGTTTTCTTCGCCTGATTCGATCTGTGAGGTGATGTCCATGGAGGATCCGACGGATGATGCAGGTACCGTCATAGTCGTAGGTTTTTTCACCAACAGTTCTGATGTGATCAGGGCCGAAGGGTGCGATTCTTGCGGGTCTTCTACTTGGAAGTGGAAGCTTCCGATGACTAGATCGGATCCGCCATTGAAATCAACGGGTACCAATATAGGGGTGGGCAGGTGTGGATCTGCTTTTTTTGGGTTGATGCTTGGTGGAGAGCGGTCTGCCGAATCCATGGTTCCATCATTCAGGTTTCCCATAGACAACGCCAATTGATGAGGGGTAACCTCGGCAATGTCCATAGTGAAGGACTTAGGGTTTCACGAAAAAGATTATGCTGGGGATTTCATCAAAGTCGCTAGAATAATGGGAAATTGCACAATTACAAGTTGCCTAGGAGATTTTCGGTACCCTCGCTTGGGCTTCTCCCATCCTATATATAATAGGCCATGTCTCAAAGTTGTATGTGGATAGGTTTCACATACGCGTAATTACAATGTTGGTTCATAGTTTCTTTCCTAATACAATCAAAATTCTTTATCGGCTGCTTCCTTGGGCTATCATCTAGAATCTTCATGGGCCGTAAGCCTTTTACCCAGTATAGGGTATCAAATCATAAGCACCTGAGTAATCATACCCATGTCATAACAACTTCTTATACTCTCTTTTGATAACTACATTTTCTCTTTTGTTTTCATGATCTTCTCAAGTTTAGGTTGGGCAGGTTATTTTGCATGCATGGAGTCTTGTGCAAAGTTCTTTATCTTAAAAAGTTTTCATGCTATTGTGTATCCCTCTGTTTTTGAATGCTTGCTTAGGTGAGTTTTTGTTCATATTTATATAAGGGATATACTTTCTCATGTTAGGTCCCATAGGAGACAAGCCATAACTTTGATACACCTTGTTTAACTTTTATCTAGCTTGTGAAAATTATTGTGATCCTCTAAATATACATTGCCATGTTCTCTACATTTTAAAAAAGAAAAAAATATAATAAAGAAGTTCTTCAAAACTTGCTAGTTGTCACTGTTCAGAATTGTCTTAAGTGAATGGTTATGGAGTAGCACGACCCCATAGTGTTGGAAATGATGGTCTTAATAGATGCTTACTGAGTGAGTTGTCAAAAAAGAAATGATGTTTCAAAGTTTCGAGATTACACATGACAAAATTTTGTCTTGGAAATCAAAGTAAGATATTGCTTTATGTGTGTCTTGCACCACTGTCACACAACATGGGATGCTAACAACTCCACTGGCCTTTGCACAATCCAAAAAGAGGAAACTCTTGGAGTTTGGTTATGAGTTGCCCAACATATGTAGGAAAAATGCTATATTTGGGTATGCATTGGTATTCTCATGGGACCGCGTTAAAAGCAAAAGTCGGAATACTCCTCTGTCCATTATGAGAAATCATTTTACCAAAAAGGGAAACCTTGGTAATGGTCACGAGTGTCCTTCCTAGCCTACACAGTCTCGATTGAACATATACCACTCTTTTGGCATGGTCTCGTTACTAAGAAATATATTTTCTATGAGATCAACAATCGAAGTTTACACTTGAGAGACTTTAATAGATGGCATGAGTGGGCAGCATTTGAAAACTCTATTTCTATTTATGATTGACAAATAACCGTGTTCAGCTTTGCCTTATACAAATAAAAATACAAAAATATAATAAAGTGCGTATAAAAGGATCACAAGTTTACTTGCAAGCTAGATTTAACTTTGACATGGGGCATAGAAGTTTTTGACTAATCTCTAGTGGTTTGGAATAATATAACTGAGCTTATATTGCCTTGTATGATTATATGCTCTCTTGCTTTGAGCTTGCAGGAAAAATAAGGATACGGTGCATTGATTTCCAATGATAAGCAAGATCACATCCATTAAGTTATCGATCCCTTTTGCTCGAGGACGAGCAAGATCTAGCTTGGGGAACTTGATGGTTGTGATAATACAACACTTTTTAGCAATATAAATTGTGTCATTTGCCTATCATATCAAGCTCCATCTAACTATTGCTATGCCTGATATGCGTGATTACTTGTTTTTATTAAATTCAATATGAACTTTGCACATTTAGTAGTTTAGGTAGAATTTTATCCCTTTTCCTTGTCTTTTAATGTGTGTAGGTGTTGATGATGATTATGGATAAAATAAAGGCAAAAGGAACAAAGAGAGCATAGTATGGAGGAGATGCAGGGACTAGACTTAGCCATTTGAGGTGTTGGAAAAGTAGATTTTTCCAACTTCTCAAAATAAAGATCCAAGACCATGATGGCTCAAAATGTAGAGATCGTTGGGAACCCCAAGAGGAAGGTATGATGAGCACAATAGCAAGTTTTCCCTTAGTTATGAAACCAAGGTTATCGAACCAGTAGGAGCAAGGAAACAACTCCAAGGTGTTTCTAGCAACTTGGAATCTTGCACAACACAATCACAGAACTTTGCCCCAACTTACAGTGAGGTTGTCAATCTCACTGGTTTTGCTGAAAACAAAGGATTAAACGTATAGTGTGGAAGATAGTAATTGCTTGAAGAAAGTAAATAGTAAACGGTAAACAGTAGATGGTATATAAATGGTAAAGGAATGGACTGGGGTCCATAGTTCACTAGAGGTGTTTCTCCTTAAGATAAATAGCATGTTGGGTGAACAAATTACAGCGGGGCAATTGACAGATTGAGAAAGCATAACAATGCTTATACTAGACATCTTGACTCCTATGAGATTTGATTGGGCATTACAACATAATACATAGACCATAATCCAACTGCATCTATGACTAATAATCCACCTTCCGTTTACCGTCCAAACCCCTTTCAGTATTAAGTTGCAAGCAACGGATAATTGCATTAAGCAAAGTGTGTAAAGTAAATAATACAATTTCCCCATGGACAAAGGATTGCTATTTTCTCCCTAGTAGCAACAACACATCTACAACCTTAGAGATTTATGTCACTTCCCAGATTACTAGAGGCATGAACCTACTATCGAGCATAAATACTCCCTCTTGGAGTTGCAATCATCTACTTGGCCAAGATAGTTACTAACAACGGAGAGCATGCAAGATCAAAAATAACGTAGACATGATAAAATCAATAATCAATCTAACATAGTATCTCAATATCCATCGGATCCCCGCAAACACAACATATAGGATTACAAATAGATGATCTTAATCATGAACGGAGCTCACAAGATCTAAACATGATAACACAAAGGAGGAGAACGAACCATCTAGCTACTACATGGACCCATAGTCCAAGGGTGAACTACTCACACATCACACTGGAGGCAGACATGGTGATGAAGAAGGCCTCCAGGATGATCTCTCCCCTCCGGCAGGGTGCCGGGAAGAGCTTCGAATCCCCCTCGATCTAGGGATGGAGATGGCGGTGGCTACAGACTCTTTCATGGATTTCTGATCGGGTACTTAGGATTTTCATCTCGAGGTGAATATATAGGCGAAGGGGCAAGGTCAGTGGAGCTCTAGGGGGCCCACACCCCCTGATGGTGCGCATAGGGCTGGCCGTGCCACCATAGGGTGTGGCCGCCTCCTGACCCCCCTTCGGCTGCCCTTCGGACTCCGTGTTGCGTCGGGTAAAATATTGACTTGGACTTTTATCCCGTCCAATTACGAGAATATTTCCTTACTATCTTTTCTTAAACCAAAAACAACAGAAAATAGGCAACTAGCACTGTGGCATCCTGTTAATAGGTTAGTTCCAGAAAATGTATAAAAATACCTCAAAGTGTGAACAAAACATAAGAAAGTTGATATAAAACAAGCATGGAGCATCAAAAATGATAGATACATTTACGACGTATCAAGCATCCCCAAGCTTAACTCCTACTCGTCCTCGAGTAGGTAAGTGATAAAAATAATAATTTTTGAGGTGACATGCACCATCACAATCTTGATCAAGGTATTTGACAAGCATTAATAGCTGGGATCAAAGTACTATAAACATGAACATGAAAGATAGAGTTCTAACAATACGACATAGCAACTATGTTGTAACATGAAAAGGTACAAACAAGAGATCATGAATAACAATGCATTGAAAGACGTTTGTTTGTTTCACATATAGAAAACATAATAAGAGTGGTATTCAGCTTGTCCCTCATGGTATAGCAAAATATAAATGCATAGGACACCTTCAAAGTTCATAAGGGTGACTAGATACAAATAATTTAAGAACAAGCAATATCAAAGTTATGAATTAATCAACAAGTTTTGGGACAATGCACATTAAACTAAGAATGACCACTATGCTCTCTCAATTTGTGCATAAAGATATAAGATGGAGACTCAACATAAAAGTAAAAAGAAAGGCCCTTCATAGAGGGAAGCAGGGATTTCAAGTTTCATAAAGAGCTTCCAAAAATTATGGTACTTATTAGCTTTCATCTCTCATTGCCCCTATCATAAGCATCTTGAGGTGATTAAGGTTAAAGTGACACAAATATGAGGATATGCTTTACAAGTTATAAGTTGAAAATCCCATGCCCCTTGTTTACGAGTACCGAACCTCATGCTACTCAACTTTAGTCACAAGTAAGTTCTTGTCATTGTAAGTACATGTGTATGATGGAGAACCGCCAACAGGGTACCCCTTGCCCCATGACACAGGAGCTATCCCATATCAAAATGACAAGGCAACAGACAATGAGCATCTCAGTGATCTTTTTATTTGCTATTTTCATAGGTTTTTATTGAGGATGCTTCAAAGAATGCTCACTATGGTTATGCTGCAAGTTTCCACCATGATTAGGCATGGCTTAGGCTAGATGCCCAGGCGTTTCTCTAACACACATACGAACTCCATGAGCTTACAAGCTCCCCTTTTATTTCACACCGCCGGGATCCATAAACAAAAGAACATGATATCAACTGAATAATAAGTGCAATATTGAAAGCGTTCCCCATGGTACATGGTTCTGCTAATTCACAACTTATAAAGTGCAAGCATATAAGCAACATAGATGGACACAATTGTTCAAGTTTATTAAGTGCAACAAATTAAAGTGTGTCATCAAGTTTGTGAGAGATTTAATGTCAACACCTGAATTTTTAATCCCAGATGCCTGTTATGTCATACATCGCAATCCCAGGATTAGCATTTTTGCGAGACATAACAGATTGGATATCACAGTACATCATCCATTACAAACCATACATAAGGTCTTACACAAATAAGGATCTCATGATCCAGTCTTAATACAACAAGCAGTGGAATAAAAGATAAGCGTAGCGGTGGGGTCCATCTTCAGGGGCACATGCAATGCTGACGAAGGCAGATAGTCCTAGTTATCATAGTCGTCCTGTTGACCATCATCTTGGTAGTCTCCTTCATAGTCTGGCCATGAGAATAGCCAGGGACAAAAGCCATGAGTACTCGCAAACTACCACTAACAAGTACTATAGTTCTAAGTTAAAGTGATAACTCTATGTTTAACTATAAAGATAAGTTTGAAACCTAAGCTGAGTTCTGAAACAAAGAAAGATAAAATAAAGTTCTAGAATCACTTAAGTTGGGAAGCTATTGTCATAAACACAACCTTGTTGTGGTCAAGTCAAGATTCATCATTCCTTTCATAAGTTATTTTGAAAACATCTGACAACAAAACAGTATGGCCATTCCAACTGTCCATAACCTCGGACGCGGCTATTCGAATAGTTTGACACTCTGCAGAGGTGGTACATTTTCACCACAAGATTCGATACATCTGTCAGGGATAGCCCTGAATCATCATACTTAGTATGTAGATAATCAAACATAACCTTTCCTTTACACACCCTAGTATAAGCACCTCTCCTATGAGCATGGCCTCCCAACCATGACCATCTGTCATCTTGGGCACTACATAGGTGGACAACATTGAGAGGTAGCCTCAACTCAAACCTCTCCCGCGAGGGAACTAATACTAATGCATATAAACTTCCGGCTAAGCCTTACCCAATTCAAGTATTGTGGTTGTACGGTAAATTTGGAATGGTATCGCATCCGAATCCAACCATTAGTTTTTATAAAAGGGCTAAGGCTCATGCCTCAACATTTTCATCATCATAAACCATTTGTGTTTCTGAACACATGTCAAAACATCTCAATAGAATGACTCATCATTCCAAGGTTTTCATAATTCATTTTCACCAAGTGTTCCCATCTAAAGTGACTTAAGTTTTTATCTACTCTAAACTACTAAGTTAAGAGTGTTCACTAAGGTGGAAAGATGGGATCAATCTCATGCCATAGAATGACATCTAAAATTATCTAGATAGGTCAAGTTTTATACTCTTTATGCTACCTTCAAAACAAGTAAGAGACTTTGTGTAAAGTAAAGGAAATAAAGCTTGAAATTAATACTTGTGGTAAGGAATAGTCAAAGTGGTATAACCAAAGCATGCCTAAAGCATCTTTGCTAAACCATCTAGCTTAATTCTAGCTTGCTAACAATAGATTGCAAGAGTTATCTTGCCAATAGTAGCTTGCCTTGGTTGGTGCAGTGGTTGAAGTTTTCTTCCTCCTCTTGGTAGAACTCCTCCTCCTCGAAAGCTTGGTCGGTACTATCGTCTATAAATACATACGGAGTACACAATCACCAAACAATACTTAACTAGTCTAATTAGCACTCTAAGGCACATATTTGATGATCTAGTATCATCACAAGCATCACAAGTTTTATTAACTAGTTTCATTCTTTTTATTTAAGAAAACTAATTTCTACTCATTGAAAATTAACTAAGAATTAATATTCACCACTTAAAATATGGAATCATGTGGACACATGTCATCACCACCTATTCTAACATGTGGGAATGTGATTTAAAGGTTGGATCACATTACTTTGGTTTATGTTTAATATTTAATGATTTAAGGTGACTAGAAATGCCTATATAGCATTATTTTGGTACTAGTCCAAAATAACTGCATGTAAACCTTAATATTATTACATATTCGGATAGGTATGGTTAAATGTGATTTTTGAGAGTTGGAATCAACTCAAAAGCTATCATGGTTGATTTTATAAAAATGTTGCAAGGTGCAAATGCTTCTGTTTTGTTATTTTTACTAGGAGAGATATCTAACTCTAATTGAATTAAATCCAACGAGATTGGGTAGATCTTTTTAGTAGCTTTGTAACAAAATTGGAATCACTCCATTTGGATTTGTAAATCTCTCTGAATTGAATTTCTAACTAGGGGACAGAACTAGGTTTAAACTAAAATAGAAAAATCCTAAATGGGTCGCGCGGGAACGCTAACGGGCCGGCCTAGTGGCACTACGCGGCGCGGGGCACAACTGACAGGGGGTGTCCACCGGTCAGTGGCTCATAACGCGTGAAGCGGTATGGGGCGATGTGGGCGGTTAGATTAGAACGGGGATCAACGGCTAGGGATCGTCGTCGACGACGAACAGGTCGCCGGCGAGGTCGAACCCTAGCGGCTCAGTGGGGGTGCTCAGGGGGCATACCAGGGCTCCAGCAATGACGGCGAGGCGGGCAAACGGACTGGTAGACGACGGCGAGCTCAGGGATGGTCGATGTGGCTCCGGGGGTGGTCGCAATCAGCGGGGCCTTCTCCTCCTCTGCTGCGGGCTCCTCCGGCCAAATTTCAGCGAGAAAGTGCTCGCGCTACTCCGGCTAGAGGTGGGGAAGGGTCAGTGGCAAGAGGGGAGGTGAGTGGTGTGCCGAATGGGGCTGGGGGTGGCCTCTATTTATAGGACAATGACGCGACCGAGAGGCATGGGCGGGCGGCTCCGGCAGGGCTGCACAACGTGCTAGCAGCGTGGCTCGAGGTAGGGGATGGTGGCTGGTCTCCTGGCGGTGCTCGACAGAGTAAATGCGGGCTTAGGGGCGGTGGTATGCGATCGGGCGGTGCTCGCGCTCTGAGCGGCAGAGGCGGCGGTCTCAACAGCGAGCGGTGGCTGTGGTATGTTGGGCGGTGAATGGGCATGTCTGCGGTGTTCCTGGGGTCGTGGCGGAGCGGTGGATGCGAGCTGTGGTCGAGGGGCGGCGTGTACACGCGTGTCGGGCGCGACGCTCTGGCGCGTGCTCGGCATGGTGTAGACGCACTGGGCGCGGTGGTTCCTCTGTGGTCCACGGCTTGGCCTGGCTCGGGGAGGGGACAGAGGGTGGCAGTGAGGTGTGAGCTAGCTCGTAGACATGGTGAGAGGGAGAGGGGTGGTCTGCTGCGGCGATGGCATGGTCGGCCAGCAAGCATGGTGCTCGGCATGGCTTGGCATTGCCACTAGGGGGTAGGGGATGGGGTGTAAAGGGTCTGGTTTGATCAAGGGGAGACAATGTGAGTGTTTTGAGGACAATTGGGTGCAAAACCCTGTACAAAACAGTGAGCTATGTTTAGTGGAAATGGCCGCAAGAACTTTATTTTTGAATTTTGAAAAGATTTTTGGTGGGTGTGCTAGTATTAAGCTTGAGACTCTATGGGTGCTTGGGTTTTGAAATTTGAGCTCATTTGATTGGTTTTTGAAATAGTAGGATCTTCCCATATGAAATAGATTCAATTTTCAACTGCCATTTAAAAATAGTGTTTGAATTTTTTGGCAGATCACAAAGTGGGCCTTGGTACATCATTATGTGTACTAGCAAGGGTTGCAAAGATCCACATTTGTTTCTGTTAGGTTTTGAGTACTAGGAATAGCCAAACTAGGCATGTTGATTAAAATGGCACAAATGACCATTCACTTCTTTTATTCATTTTGATTTGTTTTTCTTTGGGATTTGTTTGGGAATGATTTAGATGATGTTTATTTCACCTAAGAATCATTTTACAAGCAATGGATCACTTAATCATGGCAATTCAAATCAACTCCTATTTAAATGCACACCATATGAATGCTTTAATATTTTTAATTGGAAAAGTTTTTGTTAACCCTAATTTTGATTATTTAGATCTTAATAACCTTGGATTAGAGTTTTTGGGATGTTACAAACCTTCCCCCTTAAAAAAAATCTCATCCCGAGATTTACAAAGAAAACTAGGAACTAAAGAGATCTGGGAACTCTATCCTAATGTAATCTTCTCGCTCCCAAGTGGCTTCATCCTCGGTATGGTTGCTCCATTGAATCTTGAGAAACTTGATACTCCTGGTCCTGGTGGTTCTGTAAGCTTCTTCTAAGATACGGATGGGCACTTCACGATAGGTCAGGTCATTGTTGATCTCCACAGCTCTGTGATCGATGTTCTTGAAAACTTTAGTCTTCTCCGGCACTTCCAGGCATTTGCGAAGTAACGCGATATGGAACACATTGTGGATGGCTGACATCTCTTCAGGCAGTTCCACTTGATACGATACGTCTCCTCGATGATTCAGAATCTTGAAGGGCTCGATATATCTGGGGCCTAACTTTCCTTTCAGACTAAAGCATTAAGTTCCTTTCAATGGCGAAACCTTGAGATATACAAAATCTCCGACATTGAAAGTCAGGTCTCTCCATCTCTTGTCAGCATAACTCTTTTGTCTGGATTGGGCGGTCTTGAGGTGCTCACGGACTTTGTGAACCTTCTCTTCGGCTTCTCGGAGAATGTAGGGTCCAAAGATCCGACTCTCTCCTACTTGCGACCAATTCAAAGGGGTACAACACATTCTTCCATATAGGAATTCAAATGGTGCCATCTGCAAACTAGCTTGATAACTGTTGTTATATGAGAATTCTGCGAAAGGCAGGCAATCTTCCCATTTTGATCCGTACTCTAACACACAAGCTCTTAACATATCCTCTAGGATCTGGTTGACTCTCTCAGTCTGTCCATCAGTTTGCGGGTGATAAGCGGTGCTGAAATTCAACTTGGTTCCCAATCCTTCCTGAACTTTCTGCCAAAACCTTGAGGTAAACTAGGTTCCTCGATCTGATACTATGGTCTTGGGGGTTCCATGCAGACTAACAATCCTAGCAATGTACAGTTCTGCTAGCTTCACACTCTGGTAGGTAGTCTTGACAGGTATGAAGTGAGCTACCTTGGACAGTCTATCAACTATGACCCAGATTGAGCCATTTCCCCTACTAGAAGTAGGCAAACCGGTGATAAAGTCCATTCCGACGGAATCCCATTTCCATTCCGGAATCTGCAATGGTCGTAACAGTCCTGCGGGTCTCTGATGCTCTGCTTTGACTCTTTGGCAGATGTCACACTTGGCGATGTAGCTTCCGATTTCTCTCTTCATCTTGTGCCACCAAAATTTCTCTTTCAAATCTTGATACATCTTTGTTCCTCCGGGGTGGATAGAATAAAGAGTATCATGAGCTTCCTTCATGATAACTTGCTTGAGCTCTGAATCTGCTGGCACACAGATATGTCCTTTGTACCATAGCACTCCTTCTTCATCTTCCATGAATCCAGGTACCTTTCCTGTACCAATACGACGTTTGATTCCGTCGATACTTTCATTCCCCTTCTGGGCTTCCTTGATTTGGCTAATCAAAGTGGGTTGAAGTTCAATGCTAGCTAAGAATCCTTTGCTAACTAATTCTGTTCTGAACTGCTCCAACTCTTCATACAAACTTGGTTGCTTCTCGTTGATCATGGTGTTAAGCCTACATGGCAATCTGCTAAGAGCATCAGCTACCACATTAGCTTTGCCGGGGTGATAGTGAATGTCAAGGTCATAATCCTTGATTAACTCTATCCATCTCCTTTGCCTCATATTCAGCTCCTTCTGAATGAAAATATACTTCAAGCTTTTGTGATCTGAGTAAATCTCACAGCGATTACCCATCAGATAGTGACGCCATGTCTTCAATGCCAAAACTACGGCTGCTAATTCAAGATCATGGGTCGGATAGTTCTGCTCATGCTGCTTCAGTTGTCGAGACAGATACGCGATGACTTTGCCTTCTTGCATCAATACACATCCTAGGCCAATCTTGGATGCATCACAATATACATCAAATGGCTTCTTGATGTCTGGCATGATCAATATTGGGGATGATATCAATCTTTTCTTCAGCTCCTGAAAACTGGCTTCACACTTGTCTGTCCATTCAAACTTCTTGTCCTTCTTCAACAATTGGGTCATGGGTCTAGCGATGCTCGAGAATCCTTCTATGAACTTGCGGTAGTATCCTGCTAATCCGAGAAATGCATGGACTTGGGTTTGAGTGGTTGGGGCTTCCCATGCTTCGACATCTCTGATCTTGGCGGGATCAACAGAGACTCCTCCAGCAGACACAATATGTCCTAGGAATCCTACTTCTTTCAGCCAAAACTCACACTTGCTGAACTTGGCATATAACCGATGCTCTCTCAGGGTTTCTAGGATGATTCTCGGATGTTGCTCATGCTCTTCTTCTGACTTGGAGTAGATAAGGATGTCGTCGATAAACACAACTACAAACTTATCTAGGAAATTCATAAAGATCTTATTCATGAGATTCATGAAATAAGAAGGGGCATTGGTTAATCCAAAAGACATAACCATATACTCGTATAAACCATAGCGAGTAGTGAAGGCGGTCTTCGGAATATCCGTTGCCCGAATCTTAAGTTGGTGATAACCAGTCCTAAGATCAATCTTTGAGAATACCTGAGCTCCAGTCAACTGATCAAATAGATCCTCTATTTTTGGCAAAGGGTACTTGTTTTTGATGGTGACGTCATTTAGTTTCCTGTAATCCGTGCACAGACGGTTGCCTCCATCTTTCTTGTTGACAAATAACACTGGTGATCTCCATGGCAAAGCGCTTGGTTGAATCAAGCCTGTTGCCAACATAGCATCCAACTGCTTCTTCAATTCTACTAACTCTGAGGGGTTCATGCTATAGGGTCTCTGGGCTATGGGTTCGGTTCCGGGGATTAGTTCGATAATGAACTCAATATCCCTATCCAGGGGCATACTTGGCAATTCATCTGGGAATACGTCAGGGTATTCACATACTACTCTGACTTGGTCTATGGTGGGTAGGGCTAGACTCTTGTTGCACTTGAATTGACGAGGTAAGGTTTCAGAGATATGCTCTAATGTTACTCCAGAGCTATTGGTCATGGTGATGGCTTTCTTATCACAGTCTCTCATTCCTTTATGCCTTGACATCCAGTCCATACCTAGTACTACTTCCAATCCTTTGGTTCCAAGCACTATAAGGTTGGCATAAAAATCTATCCCATGTATTCTGATAGGCACAGCTTTGCAAATTTTTATAGCTTTTGTAGTTGAACCGGGGATTTGAACTATCATGACATGCTTCAGGTTGGTTGGGTGAATCTTACTAGTGCATGCAAATTCTTTGGTGAGAAATGAATGCGATGATCCCGAATCAAACAATACTCTTGCTAAAATTGAGTTGACAGAAAACATACCCAGCACTACATCTGGCGCTTCTTGGGATTCTTCGGCGTTCATGTGGAAGAGACGACCGTTGTGAGGGTTCCCTGGGGCAAATCTTCTCCCTGGTTGAACACGACGCTGCTGCTGAGCTGGGGCATTCACATTGGCAGTGGCTGCAGTCTTCTTGGGACACTCATTGGAATAGTGACCCTTCACTCCACACTCGAAACAAGTGATCTGAGACTTGTCCTTTGCTGCAACAGGCACAACATTGCTGCCAGTTCTAGGTGCAGTGTTGTTGTTGTTGTTGTTGTTGTTGTTGTTGTTGTTGTTGTTGTTGTTGTTGTTGTTGTTGTTGTTGTTGTTGTTGTTGTTGCTCTTGGGAGGGGCACGGTTGAAATTGTTGGTGTTACCGAAGTTGTGGTTGTTTCCTCCAGACTTCACATTACCTCTGCTACGGTTGGGGTAGCTTGGGCGAGACATTGGGGGTCGGTTGTTCCTTGGTGCATATCCTGGTGAGGGGTTGGGACGGTACTTCTGGTGACTGCTGGATCCTGATTGCTGCATCATACGATGTTTGTGGTTATCGTTTGCCTGGTTAATCTTCCCTTCCATCTAAATGGCAGAGTCGACTAGCTCTTCGAGATCCTGGAAACGGATGTTGACGAGGACAGTCTACATCTCATCATGTAGTTCGTTCAAGAATCTCTCCTTCTTCTTGGCCTCCGTGTTGATCTCATCAGGTGCATATCTGGCAAGTGATAGGAATCTACCACGGTACTCTAGCATGGTCATTCTGCCTTGCTTCAAGTCGCGGAATTCATCCCTCATTATGTTGACTAGACCTTACGGCACGTGGGTGCGACTGAGTTTGATTTTGAAGGCTTCCCATGTCATCACTTAACCATGGTTCATATTACGGATACTAGTCCACCAAGATTTTGCATCTCCCACCAGATAGTGGGTGGTGAAGAGAACTTTCTCGTTGTCATCAACTCCTGCAACTTCTAAGTTGTTTTCCATTGTCTGTAACCAGTCATCAGCATCTAGTGGGTTTTCAGCTTGGTTGAAGATTGGGGGATTGGTAATCTGAAAGTTTTTGAGTTTGGATCCATGGTGATCCTGGTTTCCATGGTTCTGGTTGTTGAGAGCCATCTGGGAGATCTGCTGCAATGTTGCTTAGTTAGCTTGGCGCTCTGCCCTGCTTGCTTCCCTGTCTGCGATGAGATTCTGCAAGATCTGCAGCATTGGGTCTTGCGACGAGCTGCTCCCTCCTTGGTTTCCACGAGTCATCTGAAGATTGAGGTAGATAAAGGGGAAAGAGGGAAAGTTCTAGGGTTCATGGTTTTGGTTTCAAAGCTAAGACTTTGAGTTTGACTCAGGTTTTGCAAACTAACTTCATTTCACTCATGCAAACAAGCACACGATACAAACACACACCACAACAATCAAAGGAAAACAGATGGTTTGAAGAACCATTCTGCAAGCTACGATACAGTGGGACCGATACATCTCATGCTACGACAATGTTCTAGTGCCTCTACTCATCATCGATGAAGTCAGAGTCCTCCTCGTTAGTGTAGAAGTCCACAGCATCCTCCTCTAGAAAGTCATCATCATTGCTGAGGTAAGAATCCATGTCTCCCTAGGTGTCTTCACCCTCCTCTTCTTCCTCCTTTGCTGCAAGCTGAGCTTCTTGCTCCTTGATGGTCTTCTCGAGATCGGCCACCTTCTTGCAAAGACGGGCGATGGTGCGATCCTTCTTTGCACGCTGGCGGCGAAGAGACTGGCGATCCTGGACGAGCAGTGCAAAATTCTAGGCCTTCTGGTCGGCAATGGCACGGTTGTGGTTGCCGAACTCCCTAGCATTGTCCAACTCCTTCTGACGATCGTACAGCTGGAAGTCAAGGTTCTCCACTTGACGCTTCAGCTCTGGGTGACTTGGCATCTCCATCGACATCCCCATGAAGTCACGTCTTGCATAGTGAGCAAAACGGGTTCCCTGGAGTTGGTTGACACTAAGGGCACATAGATGTGCGAGAGCTTCATGCATTGCCATGGCTAATCCATCTAGCCAGTTATTCTCTCTCACGGAGAACTGGATTCTCCCGGACATTGGTGCTTCGATGCTTCCTCTAAGATCAACGGTGACTAGCCACTGTAAATCTCCTCCTAGGGGTCCTGGAAGTTGAGCTCCAAGAAACTCCGGATGTGGGCGTCCCAGTAACTCTGACAGTGAATCCAGATCCCTCTTGAAGATCAGCTGACCTCCTTTTCCCAACTGGTAGAACTTGCTGAACTGAGTCTCCATCTACAAGAATTAAGGATGAGGAAATTAGTGAAGTGATCAAGTGTGTCAAATTTTAAGTAGTAATGTAAGAATTTTGAGGAATATGAATTTTTGAGAAAGAATGAATTCCCAAGGATAAGAGAGGAAATAGTTTTTCATAAATACTCACTTTGGTTTTGAAACTAAGTTTTTGTTCGGACGTCCATTCTAACTAGGGTCTCCTATGGTCAGGATGGCTCTGATACCAACTTGTCAACACCCAGATTTTTAATCCCAGATGCCTGTTATGTCATACATCGCAATCCTAGGATTACCATTTTTGCGAGACATAACAGATTGGATATCACAGTACATCATCCATTACAAACCATACATAAGGTCTTACACAAATAAGGATCTCATGATCTAGTCTTAATACAACAAGCAGCGGAATAAAAGATAAGCGTAGCGGTGGGGTCCATCTTCAGGGGCATAGGCAATGATGATGAAGGAAGATAGTCCTAGTTATCATAGCCGTCCTGCTAACCATCATCTTGGTAGTCTCCTCCATAGTCTGGCCATGAGAATAGCCAGGGACAAAAGCCATGAGTACACGCAAACTACCACTAACAAGTACTATAGTTCTAAGTTAAAGTGCTAACTCTATGTTTAACTATAAAGTTAAGTTTGAAACCTAAGCTGAGTTCTGAAACAAAGAAAGATAAAATAAAGTTCTAGAATCACTTAAGTTGGGAAGCTATTTTCATAAACACAACCTTGTTGTGGTCAAGTCAAGATTCATCATTCCTTTCATAAGTTATTTTGAAAACGTCTGACAACGAAACAGTATGGCCATTCCAACTGTCCATAACCGTGGACACGGCTATTCGAATAGTTTGACACTCTGCAGAGGTGGTACACTTTCACCACAAGATTCGATACATCTCTTAGGGATAGCCCTGAATCATCATACTTAGTATGCAGATAATCAAACATAACCTTTCCTTTACACACCCTAGTATAAGCACCTCTCCTATGAGCATGACCTCCCAACCATGACCATCTATCATCTTGGGCACTGCATAGGTGAACAACATTGAGAGGTAGCCTCAGCTCAAACCTCTCCCGCGAGGGAACTAATACTAATGCATATAAACTTCCAGCTAAGCCTTACCCAATTCAGGTATTGTGGTTGTACGGTAAATTTGGAATGGTATCGCATCCGAATCCAACCATCAGTTTTTATAAAAGGGCTAAGGCTCATGCCTCAACATTTTCATCATCATAAACCATTTGTGTTTCTCAACACATGTCAAAACATCTCAATAGAATGACTCATCATTCCAAGGTTTTCATAATTCATTTTCACCAAGTGTTCCCATCTAAAGTGACTCAAGTTTTTATCTACTCTAAACTACTAAGTTAAGAGTGTTCACTAAGGTGGAAACATGGGATCAATCTCATGCCATAGAATGACATCTAAAATTATCTATATAGGTCAAGTTTTATACTCTTTATGCTACCTTCAAAACAAGAAAGAGACTTTGTGTAAAGTAAAGGAAATAAAGCTTAAAATTAATACTTGTGGTAAGGAATAGTCAAAGTGGTATAACCAAAGCATGCCTAAAGCATCTTTGCTAAACCATCTAGCTTAATTCTAGCTTGCTAACAATAGCTTTCAAGAGTTATCTTGCCAATAGTAGCTTGCCTTGGTTGGTGCAGTGGTTGAAGTTTTCTTCCTCCTCTTGGTAGAACTCCTCCTCCTCAAAAGCTTGGTCGGTACTATCGTCTATAAATACATACGGAGTAAATCACCAAACAATACTTAACTAGTCTAATTAGCATGCTAAGGCACATATTTTATGATCTAGTATCATCACAAGCATCACACGTTTTATTAACTAGTTTCATTCTTTTTATTTAAGAAAAGTAATTTCTACTCATTGAAAATTAACTAAGATTTAATATTCACCACTTAAAATATGGGATCATGTGGACATATGTCATCACCACCTATTCTAACATGTGGGAATGTGATTTAAAGGTTGGATCACAATTACTTTGGTTTAAGTTTAATATTTAATGATTTAAAGTGACTAGAAATGCCTATATAGCATTATTTTGGTACTAGTCCAAAGTCACTGCATGTAAACCTTAATATTATTACATATTCAGATAGGTATGGTTAAATGTGATTTTTGAGAGTTGGAATCAACTCAAAAGCTAACATGGTTGATTTTATAAAAATGTTGCAAGGTGCAAATGCTTCTGTTTTGTTATTTTTACTAGGAGAGATCTCTAACTCTAATTGAATTAAATCCAATGGTCTTGGGTAGATCTTTTCAGTAGCTTTCTAACAAAATTGGAATCACTCCATTTGGCTTTGTAAATCTCTCTAAATTGAATTTCTAACTACGGGACATAACTAGGTTTAAACTAAAATAGAAAAATCCTAATTCAAACTAAATGGGTCGCGCGGGAACGCTAACGGGCCGGCCCAGTGGCACTACGCGGCACGGGGCACAGCTGATAAGGGGGGCCCACCGGTCAGTGGCTCATAACGCGCAAAGCGGTACGAGGTGATGTAGGCCGTTAGATTAGAACGGGGATCAACGGCTGGGGCTTGTCGTCGACGACGAACAGGTCGCCGGCGAGGTCGAACCCTAGCGGCTCAGTGGGGGTGCTCAGGAGGAATACCAGGGCTCCAGCAACGATGGCAAGGCGGGCAAATGGACTGGTAGACGAGACGAGCTCAGGGGTGGTCGCAATCAGCGGGGCCTTCTCCTCCTCTGCTGCGGGCTCCTCCGGCCAAATTCCGGCGAGCAAGTGCTCGTGCTGCTCCGGGTAGAAGTGGGGAAGGGCAGTGGCAAGAGGGGAGGTGAGTGGTGTGCCGAATGGGGTTAGGGGTGGCCTCTATTTATAGGACGACGACGCTACCGAGAGGCATGGGCGAGCGGCTCCGGCGAGGGCTACACAGCGTGCTAGCGGCATGGCTCGAGGTAGGGGATGGTGGCTGGTCTCCTGGCGGTGCTCTACGGAGTAAATGCGGGATTAGGGGAGGTGGTATGCGGTCGGGCGGTGCTCGTGCTCTGAGCAGCAGAGGCGGCGGTCTCAATGGCGAGCGGTGGTTGTGGTGCGTTGGGCGGTGAACGGGCATTTCTGCGGTGTTACTGGGGTCGTGGCGGAGCGGTGGATGCGGGCTACGGTCGAGGGGCGGCGTGTACACGCGTGTCGGGCGCGACGCTCTAGCGCATGCTTGGCATGGTGCAGACGCACTGGGCGCGGTGGTTCCTCGGTGTTCCACGGCTTGGCCTGGCTCGGGGAGGGGATAGAGGGTGGCGGTGAGGTGTGAGCTAGCTCGTAGACATGGTGAGAGGGAGAGGGGTGGTCTGCTGCGGCGATGGCATGGTCGACCGGCAAGCATGGTGCTCGGCATGGCTTGGCATTGCCACTAGGGGGTAGGGGATGGGGTGTAAAGGGCCTAGTTTGATCAAGGGGAGACAATGGGAGTGTTTTGAGGACAATTAAGTGCAAAACCCTGTACAAAACAGTGAGCTATGTTTAGAGTGTAAACCCTGCCTGCCATGTGCTTTTGGAAATGGCCGCAAGAACTTTATTTTTGAATTTTGAAAAGATTTTTGGTGGGTGTGCTAGTATTAAGCTTGAGACTCTGTGGGTGCTTGGGTTTTGAAATTTGAGCTCATTTGATTGGTTTTTGAAATAGTGGGATCTTCCCATATGAAATAGATTCAATTTTCAACTGCCATTTAAAAATAGTGTTTGAATGTTTTTGGCAGATCACAAAGTGGGCCTTGGTACATCATTATGTGTAATAGAAAGGGGTGCAAAGATCCACATTTGTTTCCGTTAGGATTTGAGTACTAGGAATAGCCAAAGTAGGCATGTTGATTAAAATGGCACAAATGACCATTCACTTCTTTTATTCATTTTGATTTGTTTTTCTTTGGGATTTGTTTGGGAATGATTTAGATGATGTTTATTTCACCTAAAAATCATTTTACAAGCAATGGATCACTTAATCATGGCAATTCAAATCAACTCCTATTTAAATGCACACACATATGAATGCTTTAATATTTTTAATTGTAAAAGTTTTTGTTAACCCTAATTTTGATGATTTAGATCTTAATAACCTTGGATTAAAGTTTTTGGGATGTTACATTTAAGCACTAATTTGCACATAACAAGTTTAATTCGGAAGGTAGATAAAAACATGAATATACTTGGAATGGTATAACACACCATGCATAGGAATTTATAGTGGACTCTTTGGAATAACTTGGTTTTCTTGGGGGGTGGATGCATGAGTGTAACTCACACTTGGTACATGTGGAGGCTAGCAAAAGACTGGGAGTGACCAACTAAGAGAGCAATAATGGCCATAATCATGCAAAGCGACAAAATATTATTAATTAAAGCATAAAGTGATATTACAAGTCAAAAACTAAATGATCATAGAGGCTAAGGTGACGGGTTCATAGTCTTAACATGGTGTAAGCATGCGCCAAGTCAACCCAAATAAAGCATCAAAGGAGAATACCACAATATTATGCTTTTGTATGCTAAAACAATGCATGATTCTTTCAAGGCACATTAAGCAATCTCAATTGTTTGGGACAAGTCATGCTACATCAATAATCACCAAGCATAAAGTCAAAGCAACATCAAACATGACATGATAAAGTCTAGACCACAGTCAAAACAAGCTCCTTTTGTACCACTTATAAGCATGAAGCTTCCTACTCTTTTCCAACACCAATAAATTTATTTGAAACAATGTATGAATGTGGGGGTCCAACCAATTTTTTGAAGCAAACCAAATAAAAGAAAACTAAAAACAAATACACTCCAAGAACAACACAATTGTCAATGAAACAATAAAAATGAAGTGTTTTGGAAGAAAAACTGAGATTTTTATTGATGAAGAAGGGGATGCCTTGGGCATCCCCAAGCCTTGACGCTTGTACTTCTTGAATATTTCTTGGGGTGACACGGGTGGTATTCCCAAGCTTGAGCTTTTGTCCATTCTTCATCTCATCACATTATTCTTCCCTACACTTGAAAATTTCCTTCATACAAAACTTCACACAATCTTCATTAGCAACATTAGTGTATTCAAGATAATAAGTCCTTGGGTTTAGTTTAAACACAAGTAAAACTTCCATTAAAACACAAGCTACTATAGCAATTCCTTCTAAAAGCTCAAGTGATCAAAGAGAACTCAAAGAGAAAGAGATTAAGAGGCAAATGCAAATAATGGCAGAAATCTGTCAAAACAGACCATCAAGTAAAAACCGATTTTTCCAAAGACCTTTTGTTTCTCAAATCGAAAAGTATTAAACTAATGAAAGTTAGATAATAACCTGGGGCATAAGCACAAAAAATTATAGCTCAATCCGAGGTACAGGGATTTTCACGGTTTTTGATAGTGAAGCACAAAAATCTATTTTGGGACAACAACTTTTCGAAGTATTACTTCTCTCTCATTAGAGGTTATTCTTGGCACAAAAACCACACAAAAATGATAAGGATAGGTTATTACTGAGGCAATAACTTCCAAGATTCAACAAAAGAAAAAATTACTAAAAGTAAAAATAATTTGGGTTATCTCCCAATAGTGCTTTTCTTTAACGCCTTTCAGCTAGGCATAGGAAGCAAGATTCAAGTATTTTCGAATGAAGAAGCATTAAGATCAAATTTTGTTTTAATAGGAGAGGCAAAAGGTATCTTCTCTCTCTTCCTAGGGAAGTGTTCCATACCTTTCTTGAGTGGGAATTGATATTTAATGGTGCCTTCCTTCATATCAATAATGGCACCAACAGTTCTAAGAAAAGGTCTTCCCAAAATAATAGGACAATAAGCATTGCATTCAACATCCAAAACATAGAAATCAACGGCGACATAGGTATTGTTAACCATAATAAGAACATCATTGACACTCCCCATGAGTTTATTTTTAGCATTATCATTAAGTTGGACATCTAAATAACAGTCTTCCAATGGTGGCAAATCAAGCATTTCATAAATCTTTCTAGGCATAATAGAGAAACCCGTACCAAGATGACATAAATCTTTGAGATCAAAATCATTCACTTTCATATTAATGATGGGTTCCCAACCATCTTCTAATTTCTTAGGAATAGAAGCTTTATGTTTCAATTTTTCTTCTTTAATTTTTATGAGAGCATATGTAATGTGTTTTGTAAAGGCCATATTCATAGCACTAGCATTAGGACTTCTAGCAAGCTTTTGTAGGAACATAATTACTTTAGAAATATTGCAACCATCAAGATAAAAATCAAAATTACCATCCAAGGTAGTAGAACTATTGTTTCCCATATTTCGAAGAATTTCAGTATTTTTATTGGAAAAGGTTCCATTGGTTCTGGGAATTATTGCAAAAGGAATGGGGACTTCATGTGGTTTGCTAGCATCAACATTGGTGGTGGAAATAGTACATATGCTATTTTTTCTAGCAATTTCATCTTATCTTTCCCACTTAGCATGCAATTCAGCTAACAGTCCAACATTTTCATCAATTCTAACTTGTATGGCATTAGTAGCAGCAAAGGGGTTTTCCATAGTTTCAGGTTTAGCAGCCATTTTATTAATCAAATAAGATTGTGCTTCAGACAAAGATGATATTTTTTCAGCATTCGAAATTTTGGATTGCAAACCAGGAATTTCCCTATTTAAACTCTCAAGTTGATGACTAATATTTTTCAAAATAGTAGATTGTTCTTCCATGATTTTAGTAAATAATTTATTCTGCTCATATTGCATTTGCATGAAGTTTTTAGTAGCTCTTTCAATTTCTAAAATTCTTTCTTCACTAGGCATTCCAGATTTACCATGATAACTATTGATATTATTAGGAGGATAAGGTCTATAATTGTTATTACCATAAGCATTGTTGCCAAAATTATTATTTCTAATAAAGTTCACATCAACTTTCTCTTGAGCAACCAAAGAGGCTAAGGGAACATGATTTGGATCAATATGAGCTTTTCCATTAACAAGTATAGACATAATAACATCAATTTTATCACTCAAGGAGGAGGTTTCTTGAACAGAATTTACCTTCTTACCTTGTGGAGCTCTCTCAGTGTGCCATTCAGAATAGTTAACCATCATATTATCAAGGAGATTTGTTGCAGCACCCAAAGTAATGGCCATAAAGGTGCCTCTAGCAGCAAAATCCAGCAGATTTCTTGAAGAATAATTCAGTCCTGCATAAAAAGTTTGGATAATCATCCAAGCAGTCAGTCCATGAGTGGGGCAATTCTTTACCAAAGATTTCATTCTTTCCCAAGCTTGAGAAACATGTTCATTATCAAATTGTTTAAATTTCATTATGTCACTTCTCATAGATATAATCTTAGTAGGAGGATAGTATTTTCCAATGAATGCATCTTTGCATTTAATCCAAGAATCAATACTATTTCTAGGTAAGGATAGCAACCATTCTTTAGCTTTTCCTCTCAAAGAGAAAGGAAACAATTTAAGCTTAATAATATCTCCATCTATATCCCTATGTTTTTGCATCTCACAAAGTTCAACAAAGTTATTAAGGTCAGCAGCATCATCAGTACCAGCACCAGAGAATTGTTCTTTCATAACAAGATTGAGCAAAGCAGGTTTAATTTCAAAGAAAGCAGCTTCAGGAACAGGTGGAGCAATCGGTGTGCACATGAAATCATTGTTGTTTGTGCTAGTGAAGTCACACAACTTAGTGTTTTCAGGAGTATTCATTTTTGTAAGATTAAAGCAAGCCAACAGAAATAGAAACTGAAATAGGAACTATTTTTTTGGGTTTTTGATAAAAGAAGCAAACCAGTATAACTAATTTTTTTTGTTTTTGAATAAAAGAAACAAGCAAACAAAGCAAAATAAACTAAGCAAAACAAAAACAAAGTAAAGAGATTGGTTGTGAGGGACTCCCCTTGCGAGAATCTTCTTTCTCCCTGAAAAGTGACTAACGAGGAGGAAGAGATTGAAGCTGTCCTTAACTCCCTGGCAACGGCGCCAGAAAAAGTGCTTGATGGCTCAAAATTTAGAGATTGTTGGGAACCCCAAGAGGAAAGTATGATGGGCACAATAACAAGTTTTCCCCTCAGTTATGAAACCAAGGTTATCGAACTAGTAGGAGCCAGGAAACAACTCCAAGGTGTTGCTAGCAACATGGAATCCTGCACAACATAACCACAGAAATTTTCCCCAACTTATAGTGAGGTTGTCAATCTAACTGGTTTTGATGAACACAAAGGATTAAACATATAGTGTGGAAGATAGTAATTGCTTGTAGAAAGTAAACAGTAAACGGTAAACAGTAGATGGTATATTAATGGTAAAGGAATGTACTGGGGTCCATAGTTCACTAGAAGTGTGATACGTTGCAAACGTATCCATAATTTTTGATGTTCCATGCTTGGTTTTTATCTAATTTCTTAAGTTTTGTCCACACTTTGGAGTACTTTTCATATGATTTCTTGGACTAACCTATTAACAAGAGCCACAATGCTAGTTGCCCGTTTTCTGCTGTTTTTGGTTCCAGAAAGTCAGAAAATGAATATTCTCAGAATTGGACCGGACAAAAGCCAGAGTTGTTATTTTCTTGGAAGATTCACGCGGCCAGAAGGAGAGACGAAGGGGGGCCACAAGGTGGCCGAACCACCCCTAGGTGCGGGTCCCCCCAGGCCATGCCAGGGCATGGCGTGGGCCCCCTGGCTGGCCACCGACGTTGCCCCTTCGCCTATATATTCCTCCCGATACAGAAACCCTATATCGTCAAACCTCCACCCACGAATTTGCAGCCACCAAAGCCACGTTTTTGCCTCCCCATGGATCCCATCTCCATGGGGAAGGGCTCCCAAGAAGCCATGAAGGAAGGGCGCTAAAGGGCGGTGCTCCCCTGTGATACTAGCGGCGGGAAGGAGTCCTCCGCACCGCCTCCGCCTCTTCACCATCTTCACCGCCAACTCCATCGACTCCACCGCCATCTCCATCGCCGTTGATGATTCCTATGATGATGAGGGAGTAGTTCTTCCTCGAGGCTAAGGGCTCTACCGGTAGCTATGTGTTCATGTCTCTCTCTCTCTCTATGCATGATCATATTGTGATCATGAGATTTGTAATCAAGTAGATCTACTTTTCTACTCAAGTGCTTTAATAGATCTCTTCTCTCCCCATGTGTGTGAAAGTGACAGTGTGCACACGATGGTGGCACTTAGGCTAGAGATTACAAATACTTGTTATGAGTTACATTTGGAGTTGGATGTCTTTATGAAATTGTGGTGTTTGTTGGAACCATCTAGTGCTCAAGGTGATAGTGTGGGGTTATCTAGATGGGAAAGACTTACTTTGAGGTGTGCTGTTATAGCCCTACCATAGATTAGAGTGTCCAACCGAAGAGTAGTTTAGAGTAGTATCATGAAGATAATATATTTATATGAGTGTTGACTAGTGAAAGTATGATCCCTAGGCCTTGTTTCTAAGTATTGAAACACCGTTTGTGACTAGATCTGTTACATGTTTGCTTGTTTCCATCTTTATTTCAGTTTGCCTTTAGTCTCTTCCACGCCATCAAGCTATTTTCTAGCACCGTTGTCTTATATCCATACCACTATTATTTTACTATCTCTTCACCGAACTAGTGCACCTATACACCTGACAAGTGTATTGGCTGTGTTGGGGACACAAGAGACTTCTTGTATCTTGATTGGAGAGTTGCTTGAGAGGGATACCTTTGACTACTTCCTCCCTGAGTTCGATAAACCTTGGGTGATCCACTTAAGGGAAAACTTGCTGCTATTCTACAAACCTCTACACTTGGAGGCCCAACAACTATCTACAAGAATAGAAGTGTGTAGACATCAAGCTATTTTCTGGCACCGTTGCCGGGGAGGTAAGGTAAAAGGTACTCGCATCTTCTGGATACTAAGCTATCTTCTAGTGTTGTTGCTGGTGTGTGAGTGCTCGAAGTTATTTCCTTTAGATTCTGCAATTATATCTTTTTGTTTCTTGTTTTTTATTTTCACTAGTTAGGCTTAATGGAAAACAACAACAAAATTAGAGAGCTTTATAGTATTTATCTTGAGTTAGGACATGAAGTGTTTGAAGAGAAAATTTAAAAACCTATGGAACTTTATTTGCATGCCAATAACAATGTTATTAGTATGAATCTTCTGAACACCTTTGTTACTACTGCTATGGAAACGTCTAAGCTTGGGGAAGTTGGTTTTGATGAGCATGATATTTTTAGTCCCCCAAGCATGGAGGAGAAAATTTACTTTGATGATACTATGCCTCCAATATATGATGATTACAATGATGAATACGATATTTTCAGTCCACCTAATATTGAGGAGAAAATTAATTATGATTACAATATGCCTCCTATATTTGATGATTATGGTGATGAGATTAATAATGATAGCTATTTGTTGAATTTGCTCCCACTACAATTAATAAGAATGACTATGTTTATGTGGGGAGTATTAATTCTTTCATGCATGTGGCTCATGGTAAGAATGTTTTATGTGATAGTTATATTGTTAATTTTATTCATGATGCTACTGAAAGTTATTATGAGAGAGGGAAATATGGTTTTATGTATCTCAACAAAATTAAGTTTCCCCTCTTTATGTTGAAAGTCTTGAAGTTGCACTTGTTTTGCTTTCCTATGCTTCTTGCTTTGTGCTTTCATGACTTGTTTCTTTACAAGACTCCTATGCATAGGAAGTGGGTTAGACTTAAATGTGCTTTGAATTTGCTTCTTGATGCTCTCTTTTACTTCAATTCATATTTCTTATGTGAGCATCTTCTCAAACTATCATGCCTAACTTAAAGGCGTTAAAGAAAAGTACTTATTGGGAGATAACCCAAAAGTTTTAGTTGAGTCTTGGAAGTTATTACCTTTGTAATAACCGCTCCTTATCCTTTTTATTTTCTTTTTGTGCCAAGAGTAACCTCTAATGAGAGAGAAGTAATGCTTGGGAAAGTTGTTGTCCTGAAACAGATTTTTGATCTTCACCGTAAAATTTCGTGTAAAATCTCTATATGTCGGTTTGAGGCATGAATTTTTGTGCTTCTGCCCCAGGTTGTTATCTAACTTTCGTTAGTTCAACACTTTTCGATTTGAGCAACAGCAGGTGTTCAAATAAATTCGTCTTTACCTGCTGGTCTGTTTTGACAGATTTCTGCCATTATTTTCATTTGCTTTTTGTTGGTTCATTTTTGAGTTCTTTTGAGGAATTGAGCTTTTTGAGGGAAGTGCTACAATAGATTGTGTTTTAATGGAAGTTTTATTGGTGTTCTAACTGAACCTAAAGACTTATTATCTTGAGTGCACTAATGTTGCTAATAAAGATTGTGTGAAGTTTTGTATGAAGGAAAAAATTCAGGTGTATGGAAGGAATGAGTAATGAGATGAAGAATGGACTAAAGCTCAAGCTTGGGGATGCCACGCATGTCACCCCAAGAAATATCCAAGAAGTACAAGCGAAAAAGCTTGGGGATGCCCAAGGCATCCCCCTCTTCATCAATAAAAATCCCAGGTTTCTTTCAAACACTTTATTTTTATTGTTTCATGCACAGTTGTGTTGTTCTTGGAGCGTCTTCTTTTTCATTTTCGTTTGCTTGGTTTTCTTAGTTTGGTGAATAAATTGGTTGGACCCCCTCTTTCATACATTGGTTTTCAAATAGTTTGTTTTGGATTGGAAAAGAGTAGGAAAGTTCATGCTTAAGTGATAAAGAGAGCTTGTTTTTGACTGTGGCCTATGCTTTGTCATGCCATGCTTGATATTGATTTGGCTTTATGCTTAGTATTCTTTGCTGTAGCATGACATGTTATAAACAATTGAGATTGCTTAATGTGTGTTGGAAGGATCATGTGTTGCTTTAGCATATTAAAGCATAGTATTGTGGTATTCTCCTTCGATGCTTTATTTGGGTTGACTTGGCGCATGCTCACACCATGTTATGACTATCCCAAGTCACCATAGCCTTTATGATCCTTTAGTTTTCGACTTGTAATATCACTTTATGCTTTAATTAATGATGTTTTGTCGCTCTGCATGATTATGTCCATTATTGCTCTCTTAATTTGTCGCTCCCAGTCTTTTGCTAGCCTCCGTAACCAAGTATGAGTTCCACTCATGCATCCAATTCCTTAAACCAAGTTATTCCAAAGAGTCCACCATACCTACCTATTAGCATATGCTATTCCAAGTATATTCATGTTTTTATCAACCTTCCAAATTAAACTTGTTATGAGAAAACTAGTGATTAAAGCTCTCACGAACTTGATGGCACACTTTACTTTTCTTGCCCTTAATAAACTTGAACCATTGTGTCGTCTATGTTGTATATGCTTGCACTTATATGTTGGGGATTAGCAGAACCATGTTGTCATGGGGAACGCTTTCAACATTGCACTAGTACATTGTACCCAGTTGATATCATGCTCTTTTGTTTATCGATGTCATCGGTGTGAAATGAAAGGGGAGATTGTAAGTCCATGGAGTTATGTATGTGTGTTAGAGAAACGCCTGGGCCGCCGGTCTAATCCATGCTGTCATGGTGGAAACCTACAACGTAACCATAATGAGCTGTCTATGAAGCATTCTTCTTATAAAAAAAGAGTCAGATATTGAGAAAAAGGAGAAAAATAAAAAAAGAGATATATGAAAAGAGGAAAGAGAGAAAAAAGCACCATATTCCCATGGTAAATAAGAAGATTGCTGAGATGCTCGTTGTCTGCTTGCCTTGTCATTTTGATATGGGGATTCTTCCGTATCATCGGGCAAGGGGTACCCGTTGGCGGTTCTATATGATACACATGTACTTACGATGACAAGAACTTACCGATGACTAAACTTGAGTAGCATGAGGAGCGGCCCTCGTATTCAAGGGACATGAGATTTCCAACTTATACTTTGTCAAGCATATACTCCATAGTTTGTTCACTTTAACCTTAATCACTTCAAGATGCTTATGATAGGGGAAATGAGAGCTAAAAGCTAATAAGTAACATAATTTTTGGAAGCTCTTTATGAGACTTGAATCCCTGCTTCCTTCTGTGAAGGCCTTTCTTTTACTTTTATGTTGAGTCTCCACCTTCTATATTTATGCACCTACTTTGAGAGCATAGTGGCCATTCTTAGTTCTGTGTGCATTGTCCCAAGACTTGTTCATTGATGCATAACTTGATATGGCTTGTTCTTAAACTACTTGTATCTAGTCACTCTTATGAACTTTGAAGATGTCCTATGCATTTATGTTTGCTACTCCATGAGGGACAAGCTGAATGCCACTATGCTATGTTTTCTTTATGTGAAACAAACAAACATCTTGCGAAGCATTGTTATTCATGAATCTTTTGTTTGTGCCTTTTCATGTTGCAACCTAGTTGCTTTGTCTTATTGCTAGAACTTTATCTTTCATGTTATGATTGAAGTACTATGATCCTAGCTTTGAATGTTTTACAAATACTTTGATCAAGTTTATGATGGTGCATGTCACCTCAAAAATTATTCTTTCTTTTTATCACTTACCTACTCGAGGACGAGCAGGAGTTAAGCTTGGGGATGTTGATACGTTGCAAACGTATCCATAATTTTTGATGTTCCATGCTTGGTTTTTATCTAATTTCTTATGTTTTGTCCACACTTTGGAGTACTTTTCATATGATTTCTTGGACTAACCTATTAACAAGAGCCATAGTGCCAGTTGCCTGTTTTCTGCTATTTTTGGTTCCAGAAAGTCAGAAAAATGAATATTCTCCGAATTGGCCCGGACAAAAGCCAAAGTTGTTATTTTTCCGGAAGATTCACGGAGCCAGAAGGAGAGACGAAGGGGGGACACATGGTGGCCAAACCACCCTAGGCGCAGGTCCCCCTAGGCCGCGCTAGGGCATGGTGTGGGCCCCCTGGCTGGCCACCTACGTCGCCCCTTCGCCTATATATTCCTCCCGATACAGAAACCCTAAATCGTCAAACCTCCACCCACGAATTTGCAGCCACCAAAGCCACGTTTTTGCCTCCCCCATGGATCCCATCTCCATGGGGAAGGGCTCCCAAGAAGCCATGAAGGAAGGGCGCTAAAGGGCGGTGCTCCCCTGTGATACTGGCGGAAGGGAAGGAGTCCTTCGCGCCGCTGCCGCCTCTTCACCATCTTCACCGCCATCTCCATCGACTCCACCGCCATCTCCATCGCCGTTGCTGATTCCCATGATGATGAGGGAGTAGTTCTTCCTCGAGGCTAAGGGCTCTACCGGTAGCTATGTGTTCATCTCTCTCTCTCTCTATGCATGATCATATTGTGATCATGAGCTTTGTAATCAAGTAGATTTACTTTGCTACTCAAGTGCTTTAATAGATCTCTTCTCTCCCCATGTGTGTGAAAGTGACAGCGTGCACACCATGGTGGCACTTAGGCTAGAGATTACAAATACTTGTTATGAGTTATATTTGGAGTTGGATGTCGTTATGAAATTATGGTGTTTGTTGGAACCATCTAGTGCTCAAGGTGATAGTGTGGGGTTATCTAGATGGGAAAGGCTTACTTTGAGGTGTGCTGTTATAGCCCTACCATGGATTAGAGTGTCTAACCTAAGAGTAGTTCAGAGTAGTATCATGAAGATAATATATTTATATGAGTGTTGACTAGTGAAAGTATGATCCCTAGGCCATGTTTCTAAGTATTGAAACACCGTTTGCAACTAGATATATTACATGTTTGCTTGTTGCCATCTTTATTTCAGTTTTCCTTTAGTCTCTTCCATGCCATCAAGCTATTTTCTAGCACCGTTGTCTTATATCCATACCACTAGTATTTTACTATCTCTTCGCCGAACTAGTGCACCTATACACCTGACAAGTGTATTGGGTGTGTTGGGGACACAAGAGACTTCTTGTATCTTGATTGCAGGGTTGCTTGAGAGGGATACCTTTGACCACTTCCTCCCAGAGTTCGATAAACCTTGGGTGATCCACTCAAGGGAAAACTTGCTGCTGTTCTTCAAACCTCTGCACTTGGAGGCCCAACAACTATCTACAAGAATAGAAGTGCGTAGACATGAAGGTGTTTGTCCTTAAGATAAATAGCATGTTGGGTGAACAAATTACAGCGGGGCAATTGACAGATTGAGAAAGCATAACAATGCTTATACTAGACATCTTGACTCCTATGAGATTTTATTGGGCACTACAACATAATACATAGACCATAATCCAACTGCACCTATGACTAATAATCCACCTTCCGGTTATCGTCTGAACCCCTTTCAGCATTAAGTTGCAAGCAATGGATAATTGAATTAAGCAAAGTGTGTAAAGTAAACAATACAATTGCCCCATGGACAAAGGATTGCTGTTTTCTCCCTAGTAGCAACAACACATCTACAACCTTAGAGACTTCTGTCACTTCCCAGATTACTAGAGGCATGAACCTACTATCGAGCATAAATACTCCCTCTTGGAGTTGCAAGCATCTACTTGGCCAAGATAGTTACTAACAACAGAGAGCATGCAAGATCACAAATAACCTAGACATGATAGAATCAATAATCAATCTTACGTAGTATCTCAATATCCATCGGATCCCCTCAAACACAACATATAGGATTTCAACTAGATGATCTTGATCATGAACGGAGCTCACAAGATCTAAACATGATAGCGCAAAGGAGGAGAACCAACCATCTAGCTACTACATGGACCCATAGTCTAAGAGTGAACTACTCACGCATCACAAAGGAGGCAGGCATGGTGATGAAGAAGGCCTCCAGGATGATATCTCCCCTCCGGTAGGGTGCCGGGAAGAGCTTCAGATCCCCCTGATCTAGGGATGGATATGGCGGCAGCTACAAACTCTTTTGTTGATTTCTGATCGGGTACTTAGGGTTTTCGTCTTGAGGTGAATATATAGGCGAAGGGGCAAGGTCGGTGGAGCTCTAGGGGCCCACACCCCCTGGTGGCACGCCTAGGGTTGGCCATGCCACCATAGGGTGGGGCTGCCTCCTGGCCCCCCTTTGGCTGCCCTTCGGACTCCGTGTTGCGTTGGGTAAAATATTGACTTGGGCTTTTGTCCCGTCCAATTCCAAGAATATTTCCTTACTAGCTTTTCTGAAACCAAAAACAGCAGAAAACGGGAAACTAGCACTGTGGCATCTTGTTAATAGGTTAGTTCCAGAAAATGTATAAAACTACCTCAAAGTGTGAACAAAACATAAGAAAGTTGATACAAAATGTGGCGCCCCGCAAAAACCACTACTAGAAAATCGCGTTGTTTTTGTGCATTGCATCATCATGACATCAGCATGCATCTAATTGATTAAAACTATTTTTGCTAAAAGACCTACTTTGTTTTCTATATTAATATCCTCCCCTCTTTGCTCAAACCAAACCGTCGGTCCAGCCGGATCTTTTATTTATCTAAAACTATTTACAAAAGTTTATTTTAAAATAAAAGAAATAACAAAAACTATTTTTTGGGGAAGGCAGCCCGCCAGACCCGAAAGCCCGGCCGGCCACCTCTAAACCCTAGTCAAAAATGTCTAATCCTAAAACTACCCGATCCTATTCTACCCAGCCCCCTCCACATCGCCTCGGCCAAACACAGCTCGCCACATCAGCCTGACCCAAATCTCCACCAATCCTGGGTCGCCACCTCCCCTCTCTCTCTCTCCTGGACCTACCCCTCCCACACACGCACTCACACACACGCGCGCCACACAGCAGCCGCACAGACGCGCCGCGCACCCCGTCCCACTACCCTGGTCCCACCCCGATCCCTGCCGCGTACGTCCGCTTCCCCACGCGCTTTGACCCCATCGCCCTCCCTGCCTAGATCCCCATCACGAGCGGGCCCACCTCTCCCACCAACCGCTCACCACCCCGCTCCCCAGGCCGCCCGCGACTCCTACTCTCGCTACCACCTCAATCCCCAGCGCCGCCGCCGCCCGTAGATCCCCGTCCGCCCCTCCTCCTCGAGCGGAGCCCATGCAGGGCGCCTCCCCTGCTCACCTCCTTCCCATCAGCACCGGCCGGCCACGCCCTCCTCGACCCCACCATCCCGTCCGCCGTCTGTGCCGTCCCGAGCTCCTCCGGTTGACGCTGGAGGCAGCGCGGCCTGCGCCCGTCCCCTCTCCCTCCGCCATCCTCGCCGCCTCTGTGGTACCGTGTTCTATGCCACCTGCCAAGCCTCGCATCTCCGTCCTCAGCATGTGCTCGGTACTTTTGTTTCCTGTGTGCTACCGGAAACAAAGGGAGAGTGGGGTATTGTTGGTTTTGTGGTCAACAGGAGTATACAACGTTGTAGTGATACATTGGTATGATGAGTTGGGGTTGATGTGCGGCCGTGTATCAAGATCTTCCCGGCGTACAAGGATGAGGTCAGACAAGGTCACCGTCCTTGTCGACAAGATCTTCCGACAACCATTGATGCCCGAAAACCTTCGACAATCGAAGCCCGGGAGACCACAAGATCTCCTTCACGGAAAACCACAAGACCTTCTTTATGGAGAACAAAGACCTCCGATCCATGGATCCGATGGCCGAGACCCTGAAGACCGATCCCGGAGTTCGAAGACCGATCCCGCCGAAGACCGAACCCTGGCGCGCCAAGTTCTTCGACCCCGAGGACCGATCGATCGGAACGCCAAGACCTCCTTCCGAATCCGAGTTCTTCGTAACATGCGACAAGATCTACTCCGTTGTCCGAGAACGTTCCCGCTGAGACCGATCCCCGTCAAACCCTGTCGAACCCCGGACCCCCGGAACCCAAGATCTTCGACCGCCAATGTGTGACCCCTCCGAGCCCCAAGTTCGCCGAACCCCAAAGTGTGACCCTCTTTTCCGTGACCTATATTTTATAAATAATATTACTTGTTGCATATAAAATTGCCATGCTTGCATACATATTATCATGTGGTTTGGGGGCCTTCTGCCGATTCACTTCATAATTAAACATGGAGGCCATATGCGGGCAAATCTAGTCTTATATTGGTCTCATCTAAAATTGTGTAGCGAACCGATGAAATATTTCTCTTGTTAATACAACATTTAAATTGCGGGGTATCTAAACAACATGAACCATGTAATAAATTGCCGGGACCCCGGTTCCGCTTAATATTACTCAATTGCATCGCATCTTTGTCATGCCATACATCATACATGCATCATGCCCGATTCTCTACCGTAGTATTAAATAGTCCATCCGGTGTTTCTTCTAGTGCTTTGCTTCTTCACGGATTAGGCCGCTGAGTTGATGCGAGTGTCGATCCGATCTTCGGATGAACCTTCGGCAATGTTTTCAGGCGAGCACCTCCCCCTTTCTACCTATCTTACTTTTATAGTATTTATTCTCCCCTGTTGATCTATTGCTATCTGTGTTGCGATGCTCTAGTTTCCGTACCGTGATATCCCTTGCAGCCTTATATTGCCTTGGACACATCCTATTACCCGTTGCTCGGTAGTTAGTTGGACTGGCGCGTCGTAGTCGCTTGCTCAAGTGCTTTTGCGTGTCGTCAAGTACCACAGTTGTTGGAGTATGCCGCATGTTTAATGTTGGAGATGATCAAGACTTTAATTACTGCTTAATAACTAAAATTGAAGTAGGTAAATAATGCAGAGGCATAGGTGGGCAATAGATGTTATTTGGTTGTTAACCGTCCACTTGTGTCCCGTAGGACCCCGAGTTCTTGACACCTGTTCCGAGATCGAGCGTGCTAACCACAGGTGGGGTGTGTGGGCACCCCCATCGATTTAGTACCTGATTCCAAGTACTGTACTGGGGGCCACAAAGTAGTTTGGGGCTTTATTACTATCCTGTACTTATGCCATGCTTTACTGTTTTATTTATGATTGCACGTGGAGCGCCTGTACTGTTTAGGAAAGCGGAGTGTTTTCGCTGTATCGACAAGCCCAGTCACACTTTCGGCTTCCCAGTCGTTTACAGCCACTGACGCAAACCCTGGGTCCGTTCCGGAGCCGGCCAACTTCGTTGCGGGTAGCTTAGTGGGGTGGCCCCCTGTGCTTGCTTTGGGTCTGGGAAACGTCGTGTCCAAAACCCCGTCGACATACCGTTGGGTGTATGCTTTGTGATCTTGTACCTACCTGATCTGACAAGGGTGTAGGTGCGTGTGGAAACTTTGGTGCACCCCTGCAGGGTTAAATCTTTTCGAGAAGCCGTGTCCGCGGTTATGGACCACTTGGAGCACAGTTCTCGATCATAGACAACTATAACTAAAGTTTACTGTTATAATTTGACTTGTATCCGACATGACTAGTAATCAGCTTCACTGCAACGGATTGGCTAAATAAAAGTACCAACAACTGCTGGGTTTGGGATCTCTCATGCTTATTGTATCTGACTAGTAAGTGTTGCAACTACAACAGAATGGTTAACTAAAATTGACCACTGCTTATTATATCAGGATGACTATCTATATTTGACTAGTAATTGCCGCAACTATAACGGAATAAATAAAACTGCCACTGTGTGAGTTCCTCGGTTGACTTCCTCGTTTGGTCTCGAGGGGGAAATACCAGGATGGGTATGCTTGGTGGTAGAATCAGGATGGTTTCGAATAGGTCTTTCTTATCTCTCTCTCTGATAGCCGACAGTTGTATCGAGTCTCTATAGGTTGTTTAGTGCATGCTGCGCTACCGCTCAGTCCACCATACCTATGTAGGCGAGGACCGCCGAATTCTAGTCTCGCCGTGTACTGGCCTCAGTACTGACCGCTCTCTCTTTTTCCTTTGCCCTTTGTCGGCACCCCTTTTGTTAAGCAGGTTTTGAGATCGACGTCGTTAGCAGGGTTACCCTTCCGGCTTGGCCTGGGCAGGGTTATGGACGCCATTGGTTATTCTTCAGGGCTCTTAGCCCCATTTGCATCTTGTCCGTACTCGGGCGCTGTATTGTTTTCAAGATGATTTGGATCTTTGTACTGAATATCTGTATTCTTGACTCTTTGAGTCGCTGTTGTATATATCTGTTTTGTGGGTTCCATCGTGGACTATTGTGTAATGGTATTACTTCGTTTTCCACCCGCACGAAAGTGCCTGGTGGGCACCTTTGAATCGTTTCTATGCGGGTTTGGCGGGAATCGCTGAAACTTGCATAGGGCCGATTCTGAGGGTGTTACACAAAACAAGCATGGAGCATCAAAAATGATAGATATGTTTACGACGTATCAAGCATCCCCAAGCTTAACTCCTACTCGTCCTTGAGTAGGTAAGTGATAAAATAATAATTTTTTAGGTGACATGCACCATCACAATCTTGATCAAGGTATTTGACAAGCATTGATAGCTGGGATCAAAGTACTCTAAACATGAACATGAAAGATAGAGTTCTAACAATAAGACATAGCAAATATGTTGTAACATGAAAAGGTACAAACAAGAGATCATGAATAACAATGCATTGAAAGACGTTTGTTTGTTTCACATATAGAAAACATAATAAGAGTGGTTTTCAGCTTGTCCCTCATGGTATAGCAAAATATAAATGTATAGGACACCTTCAAAGTTCATAAGGGTGACTAGATACAAATAATTTAAGAACAAGCAATATCAAAGTTATGAATTAATCAACAAGTTTTGGGACAATGCACATTAAACTAAGAATGACCACTATGCTCTCTCAATTGGTGCATAAAGATATAAGATGGAGACTCAACATTCAAGTAAAAAGAAAGGCCCTTCATAGAGGGAAGCAGGGATTTCAAGTTTCATAAAGAGCTTCCAAAAATTATGGTACTTATTAGCTTTCATCTCTCATTGCCCCTATCATAAGCATCTTGAGGTGATTAAGGTTAAAGTGACACAAATATGAGGATATGCTTTACAAGTTATAAGTTGAAAATCCCATGCCCCTTGTTTACGAGTACCGAACCTCATGCTACTCAACTTTAGTCACAAGTAAGTTCTTGTCATTGTAAGTACATGTGTATGATGGAGAACCGCCAACGGGGTACCCCTTGCCCCATGACACAGGAGCTATCCATATCAAAATGACAAGGCAACAGACAATGAGCATCTCAGCGATCTTTTTATTTTCTATTTGCATAGGTTTTTATTGAGGATGCTTCACATAATGCTCACTATGGTTATGCTGCAAGTTTCCACCATGATTAGGCATGGCTTAGGCTATCCACCTAGGCGTTTCTCTAACACACATACAAACTCCATGAGCTTACAAGCTCCCCTTTTATTTCACACCACCGGGATCCATAAACAAAAGAACATGATATCAATTGAATAATAAGTGCAATGTTGAAAGCGTTACCCATGGTACATGGTTCTGCTAATTCACAACTTATAAAGTGCAAGCATATAAGCAACATAGATGGACACAATGGTTCAAGTTTATTAAGTGCAAGAAAGTAAAGTGTGCCATCAAGTTTGTGAGAGAATTAATCACTAATTTTCACATAACAAGTTTAATTCAGAAGGTAGATAAAAACATGAATATACTTGGAATGGTGTAACACACCAAGCATAGGAATTTATAGTGGAGTATTTGGGATAACTTGGTTTTCTTGGGGGTTGGATGCATGAGTGGAACTCACACTTGGTACATGTGGAGGCTAGCAAAAGACTGGGAGCGACCAGCTAAGAGAGCAATAATGGCCATAATCATGCAAAGCAAAAACACATTATTAATTAAAGCATAAAGTGATATTACAAGTCAAAAACTAAATGATCATAGAGTCTAAGGTGACTGGTTCATTGTCTTAACATGGTGTAAGCATGCGCCAAGTCAACCCAAATAAAGCATCAAAGGGGAATACCACAATATTATGCTTTTGTATGCTAAAACAACGCATGATCCTTTCAAGGAACATTAAGCAATCTCAATTGTTTGGAACAAGTCATTCTACAGCAATAATCACTAAGCATAAAGTCAAAGAAACATCAAACATGACATGGTAAAGTCTATACCATAGTCAAAACAAGCTCCTTTTGTACCACTTATAAGCCTGAAGCTTCCTACTCTTTTCCAACACCAATCAACTTATTTGAAACAATGTATGAATGTGGGGGTCCAACCAATTTATTTAAGCAAACCAAACAAAAGAAAACTAAAAAAACAAAGACGCTCCAAGAACAACACAATTGTGCATGAAACAATAGAAATGAAGTGTTTTGGAAGAAAACCTAAGATTTTTATTGATGAAGAAGGGGATTCCTTGGGCATCCCCAAGCTTTGACGCTTGTACTTCTTGAATATTTCTTGGGGTGACACGGGTGGCTTCCCCAAGCTTGAGCTTTTGTCCATTCTTCATCTCATCACATTATTCTTCCCTACACTTGAAAATTTCCTTCATACAAAACTTCACACAATCTTCATTAGCAACATTAGTGTATTCAAAATAATAATTCATTGGGTTTAGTTTGAACACAAGTAAAATTTCCACTAAAACACAAGCTACTGTAGCAATTCCTTCTAAAAGCTCAAGTGATCAAAGAGAACTCAAAGAGAAAGATATTAAGAGGCAAATGCAAATAATGGCAGAAATCTGTCAAAACAGACCAGCAAGTAAAAACCGATTTTTCCAAAGACCTTCTGTTGCTCAAATCGAAAAGTGTTAAACTAATGAAAGTTTCTTCATCCTATACTAATGAAAGTGTTAACCAATTTTGAGTTGCTCAAGGCCATCCTTGATCATGTCTTCATCCTATACTAAAGAGAATAAATAAGTTTCTTCCAATGTCTACATTGGTAACACGATGAAAGTATATCTTATTGGAATCTCTTTCAAGGATAAATTGAGCTTTCGATCATCGGTACCATTTGGGTTCCTCCTCCCACAGAAGCAATGCTATTTGTGCATTTGTTTTCCTTTTAAGCTCAATTTCTTGCATAGATAACGGTCGCGCTTATGCAAGGGCCTCTAACTCGTCAATAATGGATGAGAGTCTAAGCTTCTTCTCCTTTAGAATGCCAGACATATGCGTAGCCCATGGGCCCGTATCGCACGCATGTGTAGGAGGTTCGACCACACAAGACCTCCAAAATAGGAGGGCCCCTAATTTTTACGTAAAACTATTATTTAGTGCCAGGGACGGCCCTTGGCGGGTCTGGAGGGGTGGCCGCCCCGGTCCCAAAAATATTGGTGGCCCTTCTAAAGTATTTCTTTATATATGGCCTGGTGTAGATCCAAAAAACAATACTACCTCTGTTCTAGAGCTTAAGGCTTATTTTTTTTTGAAAAGTCAAACTATGTAAGTTTGACAAAGTTTTTTACAATAATATTAATATTTACAATATAAAAACCATACCCGTTGATAAATCATGAAACATATTTTCACATGGTATCTATATAATATCATAATTTATGATGGTTTTTTCTAAAAGAGCGGTCAAACTTTTCAAAAAAAAATCTTAAGCTTTGGAATGGAGGTGGTAGAGAGTAGCAGTTCAACGTCTCCATTGGGCCAGATTAGGGCCTTTTCACGTCAAAGAAAAATAAAGGCGAGAGACGATGCGATCAGATCTAGCGACAAGTACTGTCTAGCAACTCTCGTTTGGCCATTCCCCTAACTCGCCGTCTTGATAGTAAAAAAGGGAATCACATATCTCAATAAAAAGGGGGAATCGCAATAGAAGCAGTGGACTGCAGACACCCGAACGCCCGTCGCACATCGCCTCTAATCGTCTCGGTCGTTTCCCAAGGACAACCGTTCACCGATGGTCTGATTCTAGTCTGTGCCGAAAGGTATCAAAACATGCATCCCACTACCCAATTCTCTGAATCTATATGGACTTGGTCGATGTATGCCCTAATTCTAGACTTCTAGTCTAGTTCTAATTAGTACCTGTTTTTCTTACTCTGAGTGTAATTACCTGGTTATGGCGCCTAAATCTGGTGCTAAGAAGAGGAAAAAGAGGAAGCAAGCACACAAATTGATAGAATCACATAGAGGATCTCTTCATAAATTTTTGAAGAGCAACACGCGCATTTTGAGAAAACCAGATGAGTTGGCGCTAGTTCGGTGGGAAACAGAGTAATGTTGATGTATAAGATGATATCAATACGGAGGAAAATGTTGACATCAATATGGGTGATGAAAATGTGAGAGATCATGAGCACATATTTAATTCATCTCCTAGAAAATCTGCTAGTGTTGATGAGAAAACCGTTAGTGTCACAGAAGTGGATTGCTATCCTAATAATTTTATTTCTATCGGATCTTACTATGTCCATGATTGTTGCATCATTAGAAAGAATCTTTTCAAAGTTGAAATTACCAAAGAACTATTTGAGATAGGTAATGTCTCAATATGTTAAATGGTTTGATAACTCTTTTCATCGAGAAGAAGTTATTGGACAAGATTGATTAATTGCATCGTCACTGACTTTGCTTCTATGATTTTATGGAGAAAACTTTAAGGTAAAATGTAAATATTGCTATTTTTATATGGATATTGCATCTAGGTACACTTGAAGTCTATTTTTCATCAGCTAAATGAAGTAGTACTTAATCTATTAGCTAAAAAACTGCTCATGTCGTTCCTCCTCCCGTGACCCAGCGGAGGCGATATCACCCCGAACCCATCCCTACACCAAATCTGATCGTTTGAAACCCGAAAATCCCTGAGTTCCTTTACCACTGATCTCACCCATGATACGACCAGCCTAGCTACCCAGTTAGATTTCCTAGAGATAGCCAAAATCAGAGCCTAGGCCAAAGAGGCCATTCAGACCTCTAGGAACATCTCCATGAAATTGGGGGCAGTAAGGGCATGTTTGAGAAAATTAATGGAGGAAGAGCGCGGTGAGCCTCCAGATCCAGAGCCTTGGATCCCGCTGAGGCAGTTGATCAAGCAGAAGTCCAGGTCGGGAGACGTTAAGAGACAAAGTGATGAGGCGGAGGAAATACAGAAAACGGCTTTGTTCATGGTGGAGGAATTACAGACAATTACAGGCGTTAATCGGGTGTGAACTATGCCCTTATTCATGCCCGGTGGAGGCCCTATATCACAGGCTAGATGCAAGGAGAATAATCAACAAACAAGCCTCACGCTCTGCATCACCCCCATACTGGTGCCTGAAAGGTGTTTGAAGGATTACCGGATGGCGAGCAACGGCTTGGAACCTGCGGGTGCGAGTGGGCATGGTGCACATGCACCTGGAGGCCGTGACAAATCAGTTCGCAGGCGTGCGGGGAAGGAGATAGCAGGATCAAGTGCTAACTCGTGTATTAACGAGCTCATTGGGGAATCCCAAGAGGAAGGTATGATGAGCACAGCAGTAAGTTTCCCTAAGTTATGAAACCAAGGTTATCAATCCAACAGGAGCAAGGAAACACCCCAAAGGTGTAGCTAGCTGAACTTTGGCAGGACGCACTACCGGTGCCAGCAGCAACGTGGAGACCTGCACAACACAACCACAGAACTCTGTCCCCAACTTGCGATGGGGTTGTCAATCTCACCGGTTTTGCTGAAAACAAAGGATTAAACGTATCGAGTGGAAGAAAGTAATAGTTTATAGAAAGTAAACACAAAGCAGTATACAATTGATTGTAGATTGATAGTAAAAGAAAGGACCGAGGTCCATAGTTCACTAGAGGTGGCTCTCCTTAAGATAGATGACATGTTGGGTGAACAAATTACAGCGGGGAAATTTACAAACATCGAGAAAACATACAAGCATATACTACTCATCTTGACTCCTTTGAGATTCGATTGGGCATTACATCATTATACATAGACCACCATCCAACTGCATCTATGACTAATAATCCACCTTCAGGTTATCATCCGAACCCCCTCCAGTATTAAGTTGCAAGCAACAGATAATTGCATTAAGAATTGCGTGTAAAGTAAACAATACGATTGTTCTATGAACAAAGGATTGTTGTTTTCACCCTAGTAGCAACAACACATCTAGTACCTTAGAGATTTCTGTCACTTCCCTAGATTACTAGAGGCATGAACCCATAATCGAGCATAAGTACTAACTCTTGGAGTTGCTAGCATCTACTTGGCCAAGATAGCTACTAACAATGGAAAGCATGCAAGATCACAAATAACAAAGACATGATAGAATAAATAATCAATCTGAAATAGCATATCAATATCCATCGGATCCCCGCAAACACAACATGTATGAATACAAATAGAGGATCTTGATCATGAATGGAGCTCACAAGATCTAGACATGATAGCACAAAGGAGGAGAACTAGCCATCTACCTACTACATGGACCCGTAGTCTAGAGATGAACTAGTCACGCATCACACAGAAGGCTTGCATGATGATGAAGAAGGCCTCCAAGGTGAATTCCCCTCTCCGGCAGGGTGCTGGGAAGAGCTTCAGATCCCTCCCGATCTAGAGATGGAGATGATGGCAGCTACAAACTCTTTCATGGAATTTTGATGGGTACTTAGGGTTTCTGTATCAGAGGCAACTTATAGGTGGAAGGAGAGGCCGAGGGGGTGCCTGGGGCGGCCAGACCACCCCCTGGCGTGGTCCAGGCCTGGCCGCGCGGCCAGGTGGTGTGGCCGGGCCCCAGCCCCTCTCTGTCTCGTATTCTGGCTCTAGGTGTCCCTCGGTGAAAAACTGACTTTGGCTTTTGTCCCGTCCAATTCCGAGAATATTCATTTTCTGACTTTCCTGGAACAAAAAACAGCAGAAAACAGGCAGCTGACACTGTGGTTCTTGTTAATAGGTTAGTCCAAGAAATCATATGAAAAGTACTCCAAAGTGTGGACAAAACACAAGAAAGTAGATAAAACCAAGCATGGAACATCAAAAATTATGGATACGTTTGCAACATATCATCAAGCACCAATGCAAAGAACATCCTCATCGTCAACATGTCCGGGGCACGCCAAGCCATGCGTGCCCGGTTCCTAGCGGTCGGGTTGTTCCTGTCTGTCCTATTGGCCAACTCACAGCAGGTCATCAAGCATATGAGGAAGGTCTAGAAGATTAGAGGCTACATGGAGGCCAACCAATTGGAGACCTAAGAGGGCCCGTCTAAGTTCATCCTGGAGTTCTCCGAGGAGGGCGATAGAAACCATGTCGTTCGCGGTGGCCCATGGCAGTACAAGGGAGATGCCTTCCTTGTCGAGGGACTCCAGGTGGGAGCTGACCCTATGATGGCACTCTTCACACACGTGTCGATGTGGGTACAGTTCCGCAACATCCCTTCTACCTCCTCACGAAGAAGCTCGCTCGGGACCTTGGAGAACAAGTTGGTACGCTAGTGAAGATCGACAACAACTCAAGGGGGAGCATCTGTGACAAATTTCTCAGAGCCAGAGTCCAGCTTCCTATGTACATGGCGGTGTAGAAGGAGATCACACTTATGGACGAGATCACGAATGAGGAGGTGGAAGTTCAGTTAAGGTATGAACGGCTACCAAACTTCTGTATTTTTTGTGGTTACATTGGACATATGGACGCCAGATGTGATACACCTGTGGCAGAGAGGAAACTATGTTTCAGCCAAGATCTTAGAGTTCCACCGGTTCACTTCGAATACCCACGTACCTGGTACCTGCGGAGGCTATGGGGCAGCCCCACACCCAAAACCCACCCTCTGTGCCATGGTGTGCCCCTAATCTGGCGCCCTGGCCAGCACTATGGGTGGGGGTGTTGCCTACTACCGGGATGATGAGAACAAACAAGGCCCTCCCCAGAGTGGAGAAAGTTGCAGTGGACGTGGCGCGGCTATGTGTCCACGATAACAATAACACAACCCGTGTCGAGGACATGGAAGCTACTGGTGGAAACATCCAGGCCGAGGCTTTTGTGACTCCCGACATTAATAGAGGGGTCATAGCAGATACAATGGGAGACAATATTGACTCCAACGAACGAGAGAAGACGGCTGCCCTCGACATCAACAATGGGGCCAATGCTTTGACAATGGAGATAATCCATCAAGGCATGGTGGGGGCTTCAGTGGCCCATGACATCAACAATGGATCCACTGCTACAATGATTGGCACCACTACATATGGTGCCAATGGGGTGGCTGAGTGTAACACCCCAGCATTAGAGGTTAGAAATAAGCTGAGATAAGGTGTGTGCATTGCATTCATGCATAGCTAATCCGAATAATTTTCGCGCTTTTAAATAAAACTTGTCAAAGAGATTGAAGCTTCTCTTAACTTGGTGGAACTGAAGTAGATCATCAAGTTGACTGCGATAAGTTTCAATATGACCTTTGCTTAAATCTTATCTTTGGGTAATATAATTTGATCTAAGGGTAGATCAAATGTAATAGAACTAAGTCACAACACACTACTTAATAAGGAGTACTTTATCTTCTAGAGATCATTACATGGCATTCCATACCACAACTCAAGGATGAATACTTAATATTCTAAAGATGATATCAAGATATTACCTACCACAACCCCTGAATACCAAGTTAAGCATATAACTTAAGTAAAGTAACTCCATAACCAAATCTTGATACACTTGCTTGCTATAGTTATTCTTACCATGGTATCATGGTAGTTCTTATATATTAACTCTTATCACAAATAAGAGTAGAAAGGGAAGTTAAGCCAAGACCATCCAGAACATACTCTTAATATGTTATTAAGAGGTGCCATATCTATTTAACCAAGTCCTAGTATCAATTGATCATCAATATTGGGTGATCAATTCCTGATCTAGAACTTATTGACTCTTAGCTTTGACCTATTATATTGACCTTCCAAAGACCTAAGTAAATTAATAAGGAGAAGGAACTAGATATGGTAGAGTGTGCTATCATAAATGGAATGAGATCCTTAGTGGTGATCAAACCATTTGGTATTAGAGGAGTTAACTCACTCATGAGTTAACTAGAAGAAGTATCTAAACCCAGGAGTTAAGTTAGTGATCATGAAGCTATGAGGAAGCTAGTAGTATTTGAGTGTCTAATAATAATTTTGTTAAGCCAAGTATATATAGATATGAAGAAGCTTCTTTAACAAGATAAGACTTATAGAAAGACTAGTACAAGTTTATTACTTAGTTGATGACTAGGCGTTGAAGAAGAGTTGTGAGTATACCCAAATTAGGTAAAGCTCTAGTAAGATAAATCATCTAGCTTTATTATGAGAAGTCAAGCTAGAGTTGGAGGAAGTATGTAATATGAGTATATGGAATAGTTGGAGGCACAGTAGGTTAATCAAGCTAATACAAGAACAAACTTGTATTATGGAGTAGTACCATACCCATTCCAGAGGATTGATATCACATGTGATATGGAGAGAACTATAATCTTGCAAGCCTTGGAAGTAGTTGCAAGATGGATTTAAGGAAGTTAATAGATGGAGTTAGTAGTATCTACATTGATAGGTGCATCAATGGTAGTTAATTAAGAGGAGTTATATACTAGGAGTAAGAATGGAGTAATGTGGAAGTGGAATGACCATGTCATCATATGATGATAGATATGGTAGAGCTAGATACCTAGTTTATTTAGGTAGAAGAGATCCTAGTGAATAAGAGGAGAGATTTAAATAGAGTATATTCAGGAAAGGAAATCCTTAACTAAAGAAAATCTTAGTAAGGTATTAAGGATAGGAGTTCTGGAGAAATCCTTAACTAAGATCATATCAAACCAGGACAAGACCCATGTCTCCCTTTTTGTCCAAAACCCCATGATCAAATTGATAGTGGAACCATTTCCTATTCCTAGGTAACCATTGAATAATGTCTCTTGGACAAATGAAGCTTCCAAGAGATAATTAGAGAACCAGATGAGTGTTTAAGGATGGAAGCCTTGTCCACCTTATTATCTTAAACCCTAATAGAAACCTAGAATGATAGAACTATCAGGATCACATAAGTAATTCCAATATCTCACTCTATGTTGAGATATCAAACCTACTCATAGATTTAGAAGTAGTATCCCTTAACCTTGATCCTTATCCATATTCATAATAGAATATGAGTCTATTAAAACCTTCTTAAAACTCAGGGCAGTTATTTGGAAATGAACAATAACATTAATGATTGTTATTCATGCTTGTTAACTTCACCGAGGTTGTCCATGGTAATCCTAAACACTATAAATCAAGGAGGATTTGAATGAGAGAAATCCCCAAATATGGAGAAACATGAAAATCAAATCATCATATTAAGAACCACAAGGTTTAATACCTTATAATGAATATTTATAATTCCTTCAGGAAGTTAAGAATTAATAAGATTCTATATGTATCATTCACCATTTTAAATCTTTACGATTATAATTATTAAGTGAAAACAGAATCATCTTTGTGAAATCTTATTATAAGAAACAAATTTCTAAAACCCTAATCTTTATTAATACTTCCTAATGAAAAGGACTTTTCATATAATTATGAATATTTTAATGCACAATAAGAAGTGAAGAGATGAGGGTCATATTTTCTTTACACAATAATATTCAGGGCCTACAAACTCTCTAGATATTTAAAACCTTGGAGAAAGTTATATTTGAAATGGTTTTATAAAAATAGAAATTGAAATAGAAAAAAAATAGAGAGAAGAGAGCAAAGCAGCCCAGCTTTGGCCACATCCCATCTACTATGTGTCACACACGAGCAACAGCAACAACCTTTCGCAAGCTTTGCCACGGCCCAGTACCAACCCATTTAGCCTCCCTCTCTCTGACTGACAGGTGGGACCGCATGAGGGATCACGGGTTGAGACATAAATTACACTAGGGGGTTTTCCGAAAGATTGCATCATCGTCGTATTACTCATCGACTAGAAGCAGTTCGCTGGCGAGTGCTCCGCCATTCGCTGTCGCCGCGCTGTGATTCGTGCAGTCACTGATGTCACCGTGGAGGATAAGAACACCACCTCGATGCCTCGCTCATCCTCATCTTCATTTCTCTCCCTCTCGCGCTCACTTTCTCTCTCTCCCACTCGGCCGAAACCCTAGCCCGCCAGAGCCACTCATCGCCATCGCTCCGTAGCTCCCCTTGCTCAATCAATCACACCAGAAGAACCTCCTGGCTCTTCTCGTTCTTCTCGTACCAACCATGCAAGCGTAGGTGGCCTCTATCGCCTCAATCGGGATCTCAGTCCTTGGCGCCGGCCATCGCTCTCGCCATCGATTCCGGCCATGAATTGCCTTGCCAACCGCTTCACTGCAATCCCGGTGAGCCCATGGTGCTCTAGCACTTCTCCTCGCTCCCGCTCTAGTTCTCTACTGCTCTATCGTCGTGCATCTGCGAGCACCGCCACCGCCGGTCATCCTAGTCGTTACTCTGGCGACCGTTTCTGAGCGGCGCCGACACGATCCTATTTACCATCGTCCCCTCACTCCAGTGCGCCCAATCGCGTGTGCTGGAACCCTCTGGATCGCCGCCGGCGACCACAATCCGGTGGTGAAGGCTGGGCTGCCGTCATGCCAACGTCAGACCCGCGCCACCCCTACCACGTCACCGGGTGGACTGTCTTTGCTCACGTGGCAACCATCGTGGTATAGGCCCCACTTGTCTGTGACATAGGGTAGGTTCTGAATAGGTATAAAAACTATTTTCCTATTTAAAATTTAACTAGAAAATGATTAAATCTTATTAATTGAATATCTTTTGTTTTATAATTCAGAAAAATGTATATAATATATCAAAATGCTCAGAAAAATAAAATCTATAATTTAACTTTATTAACAAACATTATTGTGTTAACTATTTAAATAATTATTATTTAATAAAGATTTTATAAGTTATAATACTTTCAAAATTCATATTTTAATATTGGTAAATGAAAAACAAAATTTACATTTATAGAATTGTTTCATAGATTTTTGGTATCACTTAGATAATAATTATTATTTATTAAGTATTTATAAAGTGATAAAACTTATAAAAATCATAGTTTAATATTTAAAAATCACAAAAATACATATAATATACCAAAATGATCAAAAAAATTCTACACATTAAAAATATCCTCTTTCTTAATTGAAGTAAAATAAAAGGTAAAGGTTTAATAAAACTAGTTTAAGCCCTTTTCTTTTGCTTTAGTGCATACAAATTATATAAAGCTTTGCTTATGCCTTGAATATAAGTTATTTAAAAATCTAAAAGTATAATAACAAGTTTAATTGATATTTAACTTAAGTCAAAATAGGTCTAACCATTTTAAGTTATACTTACTAAACTACCATTTAAAAGTTAAGTAAATCTTACTCTCCAAAAAGATTTTATTAATTATAGAACCATCAAGATTTGAGTATCAATTCTTTTACAAGTTTGGGGAATCTAGTTAAAAGTTAAACAAAGTTTCTAAGTATTTAACATGATGCCACTCCATTGTTTATAAAAATAAGTATTAAATTCTATAATAAGTAAATGAGTTCATTCACTTATAGTATTCAGAAAACACTACTCCAATAAGGACAATAATACCCTTATATCACCTTTAGAAAGCATTATGAAATAAAATAACACATAATGTCATCTTGTATTCAATACGTATAAGTCCCCACTTGCTAGAAGAATAGTTATTCAAAGATGCTAAATATTTTCTTCTTAAATAGTTTAGTTAATAGGAAACCCTAAAATTATAACTTCAAGAGTGAAATGCATTCATTTGGGAAAGATAACCTTTTCCTCAAAAGTAACTCTTTTAAAGAAAATGCAAATGAACTACATTTTCTGTCTTTAACTCTCTAAGTTATAATAGAAAACTTGAATAGAATCAACTCTGAATTATTTGTCAACACCTTGGGTGCTATGCCATTGTGTGTTACTTCATTGTACTTATAAATTGTTTCACACACATTCACAAGCCTTAATAATAAGCATAAGTGTTAAACTGGTATAAAAGTACAACACATTCCTAAGAACTCATCACCAGTTTCCAAACCCTAGATCAGATACGATTACCCTGGGGTTTCACGATTATCAAATTGCATTATATTACTTATGCATCGTTGCATCTTGCTTCTTTAAACATTAGTCCTTACCGGACCAATGATGCTATTTACAGGATTTGGATCTTCTATTATCCCGAAGACCATGAGTGCATAATCTTGCAATCACAAAAGGCAAGTTCACAACTTGCTCATGTCCTTTGATTATTTTCTATCAAATGCTTGTAACTCAAATATTGTCATCACCTGCATTTCAAAAAGGTCAGAAAACACTATTTTCATAATAATATGATTATAGATTATTTACCAAATGGTAATAATCTATTGATACAGTTCCAGTGGTAAAGGAACATAATATCTAGGACTTAACAACCAATGTCGCCAATGATTCTAGCTCCATATATTATGCGTTAACCATGAGATTTGGAATGGGACGGTGAAGTCAGCTGTATATTCTTCCTCTCGCATGCATCTGGATGGCCAGGTCGTGGCTTTTATCCTCGTAGCATGCATTAATTGGTAATTCGTAGAGGATATGTAGCATATGGGTGGAAACCCTCAACATCCCATGATAGTTCTGGCATCTGACGGACTGTACTAACCATTGCCGTAATTCAAGATGTGGGCATGGCGTACACCAAGGGGACATGCGGGGTCGCGAAGGGGCAGTGATTGGCTTGGATCTTAGACTGGGCCTCATACCAAGGAAGTATGGACAAGCTCATGACTTGGTTGTGCAACAAATCTAAGGTCTCTCATGGGTAAAGCAACGCACCTCTGCAGAGTGTAAGAACTGTAACTTGTTACCCCCTGTTCCGGGAAAGAGCTACGAACGCGGCAGGAAAGGAACCCCACGAAGGTTCTGGTCAACCTGTGAAGACTATCGGACATAGTTTTTCGGAATAAAAGCAACCTTTGAAGAAATGTTTACAAAAACCTGCATTGCCTACGACCTTTGGTCTGTGGCTGTAGAGATAGTGCATCATACACTCCTTTTTAGTTAGTGAACTTGCTGAGTATGCCCGTACTCAACCGTACCTTCTTAACCCTTGCTAGGTTCTAAGCTATCGAAGATGACGTCAACATCAATTTCTGCTCAAGAAATCATCATCGACAGCTCAAGTTCTTCAATAAAGTCAATGAAGTCAACATATACATCAGCTGAAGTAAAGACAAAGTCTCTGTTCAGATAGGAGTAGATACTCTAGCCATAGAACCTACTTCTATAGAGCAATGCAATAGTAGCATTTGCAAGCCAGATAGTTTAGATATTAGTCCTTTTAGCCAGATAGTTTTGAGTTATTATTTCTGGTTCTTCTTTGTAAGAAGTTTCTTTCTCTCTCTTTAACCTAGAGTGTTCTCTGAATCTTCTGTAAAGAGTCGAGTTGTAATCTATAGTAATGTCTTGAGCCTGCTGTGTTTCTGTTGTACCACTCCGAGGGATATAATACTAGTGAACGGTGTTTCATTGGTGTTATGTCAACGACTATAGTGTACTACATCATGTATTGGTATGTTGGGTCACCGCAGAGAGAAGGCAGAGATCCTCGACAACAACAATGGGCATGCTGTCATCCTGGTCAACGACAAGAAGGATGAGGGCAAGGACGTCGTGGCCTTAAATAGGGCCCTAGAAGAGGAGCCAAAAGGAGCTAACACCTCAGCATCGATATCCACCAACATGAAGAACACAAAAGGATGGAATAGGAAGAAATGTGAGCAAGTGGTGGAGCAGGCTGTCTCTAAGGCTGCACCGCCAGAGGAACACCATATGCTGGGCTTCGGCGTGGTGCGCCCACGGCCGGAAGAGGGGGACATGGAGGAGGAGATGATGCACTAGGATAAGAGGGACCTTTCTAGGCACCTAGTCTATCAGTGTGCCTAGGGAAGGAGGGGCTGCAGAAGCTGTGTCAAGATGAAAAGGAAAGGGAGGAAAGGCAGAAGGTAGTGGAAGGAAGAAAGGAGAAGGAGGAAAGCAAGGAAGCAACCGGTCCTGGGGCTACCGGTCCACTGTCAGGCGCTTAGGAGAATGCCTGGCAGGAGCCATGATCATCTTGTTCTGGAACTGTCGAGGACTTGGGCAGCCTCAGACAGTCAGGAACTGTCTCGCCTAGTGCGAGAGCATCACCCAACTTTAGTGTTCCTCTCAGAAACAAGGCAGAATAAGAAGTTGGTAAAGAGTTTGAGTAAGCGGCTAGGCTACAACAGTTTTCTCCCAGTTAGTTTGCCGTGTAAGGGTGGAGGGTTAGCTCTATGGTGGAGCAAGGATGTAAAAGTAGATCTGATCAATTTTAGCACTCACCATATAGATGTAATCATCCAAGATGAGAGTGAAATAAAGTGGAGGAGCACGTTCGTCTATGGAGAACCCTATGCTCAACTAAGACCTGAATTATGGAAACTAGTCATTAACCCGTGCAATTGCACGAGCTAGTACTTTTTATGTTTCGTCAATGCCATCCATTACTCCATATTTTTGTGGAGTAATACACATGCATTTAATTGTTTTCTTGCTTTTTGAAAGAGAGCCATAGGAGTTATATAATTTTGATGTATTTTTCATTGAATTGTATGCACTAATACTACACTTTTCCAGCAGTCAATTGTTTGGCAATTTAACATGCATATTGTTTAAGTGTGGTGGCAAGCGACCTCGGTTGTAGGAGCGATGTAAGAAATATGATTGTACAACTTCGGCAAGGACTTATGTGCTCAATGTTTTCTTAATAGTGATAGGGATAAACTTGGAGCATTCTTTATCTGCTTTATGGAGTAGAATATCGTTATTAAACAACTTTTTTCCTTGTGGTTTCATGAAGAAAATCAAGATACTTTTATCAAAGAATCACTTATCAAAAGTTAGTGTTTCTTTTAGTCAATAATCAGCGATTTCTCTACAAAAATTATAACCACTACTAAAAAGTTCAGGATTGTTTTTTAGAATTATACAATCATATGTAAAATTACAATGAAAATTGCTACAATTGCTCTCGTGCACCTTTTTTTACAAAGTTGAAGCTTCTCACTACTTATTGCATCTACGTAGCAGACGCATGCAACTGAACTTTATCAAATATTCTGCCTCTAAGAGTAGAACACAGCCTATATATATGTTTTTATTATCCCAGATGCAATGAACCTTAATCTCCATACTCTAAGAAATAATTTGAAATTAACCTATGGTCCAACCATTCATCACGCATAAGTAGTTGATTCCATGCAGTCGATTTTTTTTGGCTGGTTTAGCATACATATAAACCTAACCTAGATGATCTTATTAATATTACATCACATTTGCATAAATCTAGTATAGCTGACCACAAACCGGGGACATAAAAGGATATTGTCGAACCAACACTCAGATCGCCGTCTCCTCATAGTATCCTGGTTTTGCAAATTTTGTTTGCACATTTCTTTACTTTTTTATTGGAGCGCAGCTCGTTAGAATCAGTATATTTTTTTAGATCAGCTACATGCAATTGCACGGTTGCACCTACAATCGGTTATTTCTGTAAACGGTTTTTTGAGACAGCGTACGTACCAATCAAGTTTCTTCGGGAGACTTCTCGTTAGGAGTAGTAAACTATCTAGATTCTTATCGGTTCAGGAAAGAAAAAAGTTGGGACTGCACGATTAGAAGAGTAAATTACCCGGACTCTTTAGGGCTGCCGATGCAATATCTCAGCCGTTTACTTTGAGTTGAATCTGCTATCAACGGGCTAAATTTATTCTGTCTCAGAGTTAACGTGTCAATTAGTAAATATAAGATTACTAAGGAGAATTAAAACAAACAGAGATGTAAACTTGCCTTGGCTGATGCTGGGAGATTTTAACGAGGCCCTGTGGCAGAGCGAGCACTTCTTAACCAATAAAAGGAATGTAAGAAGGATGCAAGATTTTAGAGACACCCTACAGTTTTGTGATTTGCATGATCTGGGTTATAGTGGGCTCCCTTCGACCTGCAACAATAAACAAGAGGGAAGAAAAAATATAAAAGTCAGACTGGATAGAGCTGTTGCTAACCAGGCGTGGAGTAACCTGTTTACTGCAGCAAAGGTTCAACATATTTTTTCCTCTAGATCGGATCACTTGCCACTCATTTACAGTTGGGGAGACTAGAAGTTAACAACGGTGGTTGGACGAGGTGCAGATATGAAAGCATGTGGGAAAGAGATGACACTCTTGGCAGTGAGATTAGTGAAGCTTGGACTCGTGGTAAACAAGTAAAAAATCTGACAGACATCAAAAACAATCTCCAGCACACAATGAAGGCCTTGAAATCCTGGAGTAGAGAGAAATTTGGCAGAGTGGATAAGGAGATTAAGAAACTCAATGCAAGACTAGAGTGGCTTTACAACCACAACCCGCATCTCCATACCTCAGAGATCAAACATGTAACAACGAGATTAGATGAACTGCTTCTAAGGGAGGAAATGATGTGGAGACAAAGATCCAGAGTCACTTGGCTCAAGGAAGGAGACCAGAATACAAAATCCTTCCATAGAAGGGCTACCTGGAGAGCAAAGAAGAATAACATCAAATCCTTGAAAATTGTGGATGATCGGATTATACAGAAACAAGATGAGATCATGAGATATTCTAGGGATTATTACTCGACCCTTTTCACTAAAGACCACTCAGTTGATCCAACTGAGCTCCTTGACATCATCCAACCAAAAGTGACCCAGGAAATGAATGAGACTCTGATGCTGGAGTTCTCTAATGAGGAAATCTCTAATGCACTTTTCCAAATTGGCTGTTTTAAGGGGCATATTCGTCTGCGGTACCAAAGTTCCCGGGCCAGCGCATGGCGGTACCTAAGTTGCCTGAATTTGCCGCGTTTCGAAATGTTGGGCCGCCAACTACCGAGAGGGGCCATTTAGATGCAAACTCATCTCACCCCTGCCAAATTCAAACATTCCATGAAACTGCACCGTGAAGTAGACGGTCGGGACCCTCATGTTGGTCATCTATCTGTGACGCGAGCGCCAACGCGGCATCCTCTTAGGAAAACCGAGTTACTAAGTGGATTGGATGTGTTGACCAATTTCACAAATCCATTCCCACCTTTCCCCTAGCATCGGCGGCATCGGAATCCACCCTCCAGGCAGGACGATCCCTTCGGACATTTGACTTCTGGCGCCAAGTCGTTGATCTCGAGCTCCAATGGCGCATGCCGTAGCCTCCGTTGCGAGGCTCTAGCCCGCCTCCGCCGCCTATGAGCCGAGCAGCTCGGAGGATGGAAGATCCTACTACCAAGGCAGAAGAAGTTCTAGCTACAAGCGGGTGAGCTACCCTTCTCTTTGCTATTCGCACTAATTATAACTGCTAGTTGGCTACTGAACCTAAAACTGTTTGTTAGCCCAACACTGACAAACATATTTTGTCCACAGTTTTCTGTCAAGTGGGATCTCCGCGGACCACCCTTACCTGGTTACGGTAGTCCTCTTCAGGTACGACTCTAAGGGCAAGTGGTATAGACACCATTGTATCACGATGGAAGAAGCGTCTGCGCAGATCTGCACTATATCTGGTATGGTTGTTTCTCTGTGTAATCATGATGAATTATGGCCGAAGCAGACTGCAAAGTTCAGCTTCATGGATGAACGTGGCATCATGGTTCCTCTAATATGTGACAGTCATCTAATTGGGTTGATGAAAAGGTATGCTTTGGTTTGCATGTTTGAGATGAATTGTGATGTACTGGATGTGGAAGCTGCTGCAACTGGGAGTCGCCCTTCTATTCTTGGACAAGGTGGTTGCTCGAACCCAATTAGCTCCTAGTAAGCAAAAGTCTCTTGGGGTTCGCATGTTTGTGCTGAATTGTAATTTTTGTTTTATTTACTCTATAGATATTGGGAAGTTATGCAACAGTCTTGTTTCTTTGACAGGAAGCGCCGCAAGGCTAGAAACATGACTGTCGGGTCAGTCATTTTTCTGCCCGAAGAAATTAAAAATGAGTGGAAAGATGATGTTGGACACGATTCTAGTGCCCATTGTCCCGGCGATGCAGAGTACGTGAAGCTAAGAAAATTGGCACCGAGGAAGAGGAAGAAGGCAGGAAATGAAGAAGCCAGTGGACATGAAGGCTTGGCACCCAGGCTGCGGAAGAAGGCTGCTAATAAATTGCAAATGTATCTATAATTTTTGATGTTCCATGCTTGGTTTTATCTACTTTCTTGTGTTTTTCCCACACTTTGGAGTACTTTTCATATGATTTCTTGGACTAACCTATTAAAAAGAGCCATAGTGCCAGCTGCCTATTTTCTGATGTTTTTGGTTCTAGGAAAGTCAGAAAATGAATATTTTCGGAATTGGACAGGACAAAAGCCAAAGTTATTATTTTACCGGGGGACACCTGGAGCCATAATACGAGACGGAGAAGGGCCAGAGGGCGGGCACACCACATGGCCACATGGCCAAGCTTGGCTCGTGCCAGGGGGTGGTGTGGCCAGCCCAGGCACCCCCTCGGCCTCTCCTTCCGCCTATATATTGCCTCTGATACGGAAACCCTAAGGACCCGATCAAAAATCCACGAAAGAGTCTGTAGCCACCGTCATCTCCATCCCTAGATTGGGAGGGATCTGAAGCTCTTCCCGGCACCCTGCCGGAGAGGGGAACTCACCCTGGAGGCCTTCTTCATCATCATGCAAGCCTCCGGTGTGATGTGTGAGTAGTTCATCTCTGGACTACGGGTCCATGTAGTAGCTAGATGGCTGGTTCTCCTCCTTTGTGCTATGATGTCTAGATCTTGTGAGCTCCGTTCATGATCAAGATCATCTATTTGTAATTCTGTATGTTGTGTTTGCAGGGATCCGATGGATATTGAGATGCTATTTCAGATTGGTTATTGATTCTATCATGTCTTTGTTATTTGTGATCTTGCATGCTTTCCATTGTTTGTAGCTATCTTGGCCAAGTAGATGCTAGCAACTCCAAGAGTTAGTATTTATGCTCGATAGTGGGTTCATGCCTCTGGTAATCTGGGGAAGTGACAGAAATCTCTAAGGTACTAGATGTGTTGTTGCTACTAGGGAGGAAACAACAATCCTTTGTTCATGGAACAATCGTATTGTTTACTTTACATGCAATTCGTAATGCAATTATCCGTTGCTTGCAACTTAATACTGGAGGGGGTTCGGATGATAACCTGAAGGTGGATTATTAGTCATAGATGCAGTTGGATGGCGATCTATGTAAAATGTTGCAATGCCCAATCGAATCTCAAAGGTGTCAAGATGAGTAGTATATGCTTGGATGCTTTCTCGATGTTTGTCAATTGCCCCACTGTAATTTGTTCACCCAACATGTTATCTATCTTAAGGAGAGCCACCTCTAGTGAACTATGGACCCTAGTCCTTTCTTTTACATTCAATCTACGATCAACTGTTTACTGCTTTGTGTTTACTTTCTGCAAACTATTACTTCCATCCATTAGATACATTTAATCCTTTGTTTTCAGTAAAACCGGTGAGATTGACAACCTCATCGCAAGTTGGGGACAGAGTTTTGTGGTTGTGTTGTGCAGGTCTCCATGTTGCTGCTGGCACCGGTAGTGCGCCTTGCCAAAGTTCAGCTAGCTACACCTTTGGGGTGTTTCCTTGCTCCTACTGGATTGATAACCTTGGTTTCATAACTAAGGGAAACTTACTGCTGTGCTCATCGTTCCTTCCTCTTGGGGTTCCCCAACGAGCTCGTTAATACATGAGTCAGCAGCTGCTGGCAATGAAGATGCATAGTAATGTGTTGAACTTGAACCTATATATGTAATTTGGTTAAATTCTGGAGCTCTATGTGTGGAACTTTGCTGGACGAAACAATCTACCCACGTTCTCTGAGTAAAATGTACGGCGACTTAGGGTTTGCAAACGCCCGAGTCAGTAGTTGAATCCGAAATTGTGATTTTGCCACTACTATCTGAAAACACGCAGCACCGGTTCCACGATTGCCGAGGGGCAGGAGGTCTCCAAATACGACGGAATGTAAGTGGCACAGAAATAAATTATTTAAGCTGTTACACTCCATGAAGCAGCAACTTATTTCAGCTGCTGCACACAACGACATGGCAACATAAACAGCAATAGCAACCGATAATGCCCAGACGAGGAGGAAATCAGTACCACTTTCTGGCCTAATCTTGAGCCCGTCTATCTCACCACCTCTCTGCTTCTGTATCCCCTACATCTGGCAAAGCTCCTGGATCTCTAGTAACCGGGTATACGTGCTTCCACTTTATAAATTGTGGTTGTGCCATTTGCATGCGGCACAATCCACGTAGATTACGTTTAAACAAACCACCAATGTGAGAATACACTAGTAGAAAAAGGTTCTTTGGTCCACGGTCACGTTCCCAATCCAGGATAGAGATCTAAATCGAGTCAGAAATTGATCTAAATCACAAATTCTTCCACAAATTAATCGAGACAGAGATCTAAATTGAGGCATTTCATTAATTCAACCACAAATTCTTCTAAACAATGATGCAATTTCACATCCTACATTAATTCAACCACTAGTCAACAATTTCACTTCCGCTGTCGCTGTCCTCCGAGCCGCCGGCTTCCTCATCGTCGTCGGACGGAACCTCCACGATTTCCGCATTGTTCGCAAGACGGAGCACCTCTTCACGGCGAGCGGCGGCGATGATAGTGTACTTTGTCTGTCTAGGGACGGACCAGAACATCTCCCGCCCTTCTCAGTTGCGGAGATCTCGGTGCACCACGCGCCCGTAAACGATGCGGTTGCCAATCTTGGCCTTCCGCTTCTTCTTGAACAGTGTCGGCCAGTACGGGCTGGCCGTCGCATACCGGGGCAACGCCCTCTTCCACGCGGGCATCTAGCAGCGGCGAGCCGCGATTTCGCTCTCCATCTTGGCTCCGCCGGGGACGAGGAGCGGAGCCACCGGCACCCCCGCATAGCCTATGCGCCATCCATGGGGCACCGTGGCGGCCGGCGGCGCGAGGATGTCAAAGTGCGCGAACATCACTGCCTCATAGAAGTTCAGCGTGGGCTTCTCCATGGCGGCGCAGTGGAGATTGGAGAGGGAGCGAGGGGATGGACGACGAAGCAACGACATGGTGGAGATTGGAGAGGGCGAGAGGATGGACGATGAAGCGACGCGCTGTGGCGCCTCCTATTTGTACACGAGGATGACGAAGCGATGGGCGGAATATCCAAGGGGCATTGGTCAGAGAAAAGGAAGTAATGCAGGGTTAAGACAGATTAATGGGCGACCAATTTTTTTCCTCCCAGGACTCCGGGGCCAATAGTTCAGACCGCTAGGTCAACAAGTACAACTATTACAACTTAAAAAGGCACGGAGCTCAAGCTAAATAGAACTAGTTATCACACATCTCCTTGATCTTCCTAATCTTAGCCCGATGCGCATCTTCCTGCGAGAGCAAGGATCGAATCGTCTGCTCCTTCCTTTTAGCATCTTCCTTGCACAGCTTCAATTGTTTCTCTGCATTTTTCCTCATGCACTTGTCAATACTCGTAGTTGTGAACTACAGGACTTTGGCCTGGTGAAGATCATTCCTTGCTTGAGTCAGTTCTTGCTCTGCTTTAGCCTTCAGGGAAAACGTCGCGTCCCTCTCCTTCTCGACTTTGCTAACCTTGTCTTGCACCCACCTGAGATCTCGCTTATGCTTTGTCGTGTCAACTGGTTCCCATAGCTTCATCTGAACACTGTCAAGAAGTGAGCTGAATACGGATTCTTTCAACTCAATAGTCATTTCCCATAGTTTGTCTAGCGTTTTCTGCATCGATTTGGGCCACTCTAGATCTACCCATTTGACAACACCGCAACTTCCGCCTTGCATTCATTGCACGATGTCCTTGACACCGTAGAAACCTCCTGCCTGCATTTCGTCCTTCGAACGCTACAAATTTAGCGGACACATATCCATGTTTACATAGCAGAGGATTGTCTTCATCCGCTAAACCGTGATAGTCATAGTCATACATCGTCCGGTTGGCCTAACACATCATACGCGCATGAGTAACAAGAGTAGATCTATCTCAAAAATAGATAACTGGCCATAGATGATAGAGATAGAGATGAGATGACTCACATCGAAATCATCGTCCCTATCATCACGACGCGTTTCCCCGCTGTCTCCCCTTGAACCCATGGTGAGAGGGGGGGAAGGGGGTGGCTGCCGGAGAGGGGATTGGGATGGAGGCATCGTCGGCTTGCGGCTACGGCAGGATGGGAGTGAAGTGGGGAAAGTGGCTTCGAGGGGAAGGAAGAGAAGTACGGGGAGGAAGAGAAGTAATGGGGATGTGACACTAGGATATGGCCCACTGAGCTCGTGAGTCGTGACACTCGCAACAGGGGAGCACCCGGTATTGCTAGTTTGTCTAGAGCAAGCATGGCCAATCATGCCATAGAACAGCCTACTCGCGGATCGCTCTCACGAAGACCATCCCAATCGTCCAAGCGCCCCGATCGAACGGTATGTAACAATCGTCAAGCAGAACAACTGTGTTAGGGCATACCTTCTAGAAGACTCGGTCTAATGGCCACCCATTGGGGCGATAAGGTTAGGGCTCTCCTAAGGTTAGGATCCATATGTGGTTTATGAAAAGAACACACATCCAACGACACTGGTGGATCCTTATGTGGTTTGTGAGAAGAACACACATACAATCACACTGGGTGGATCCATATGTGGTTTATAAGAGGAACACACATGCAATGACACTGGTGATATGTGGTTTGTGAAAAGAACACACATGCAATGACTCTAACTGTGGTTAATGAAAAGAGCAGACATGCAATCACACTGGTGGATCCATGTGTGGTTTGTGAGAAGAACACACATGCAATGACACTCGTTGTGGTTCATGAAAAGAACAAACATGCAATGACACCGGTGGATCCTTGTGTGCTTTGTGAGAAGAACAGACATGCAATGACTCTAGCTGTGGTTTATGAAAAGAACAGACATGCAATGACACTGGTGGATCCATGTGTGGTTTGTAAGAAGAACAAACATGCAATGACTCTAGATGTGGTTCATGAGAAGAACACACATGCAATGACACTGGTGGATCCATGTGTGGTCTGTGAGAGGAACACACATGAAATGACATTGGGTGTGGTTCATGAGAAGAACACACATGCAATGACATTGGTGTATCCTTATGTGGTTTGTGAGAATAACAGACATGCAATGACACAGTGGATCCATATGTGGTTTGTGAAAAGAACACACATGCAATGACTCTAACTGTGGTTAATGAAAAGAGCAGACATGCAATAGCACTGGTGGATCCATGTGTGGTTTGTGAGAACAACACACACGCAATGACACTGGTTGTGGTTCATGAAAAGAACAGACATGCAATGACACCGGTGGATCCTTGTGTGGTTTGTGAGAAGAACAGACATGCAATGACTCTAGTTGTGGTTTATGAAAAGAACAGACATGCAATGACACTGGTGGATCCATGTGTGGTTTGTAAGAAGAACAAACATGCAATGACTCTAGATGTGGTTCATGAGAAGAAAACACATGCAATGACACTTGTGGATCCATGTGTGGTCTGTGAGAGGAACACACATGCAATGACATTGGGTGTGGTTCATGAGAAGAACACACATGCAATGACACTGGTGTATCCTTATGTGGTTTGTGAGAATAACAGACATGCAATGACACAGTGGATCAATATGTGGTTTGTGAAAAGAACACACATGCAATGACTCTAATTGTGGTTAATGAAAAGAGCAGACATGCAATGACACTGGTGGATCCATGTGTGGTTTATGAGAGGAACACACATCTAATGACACTGGGTGTGGTTCATGAAAAGAACACACATGCAATAACACTGGTGGATCCATGTGTGGTTTGTGAGAAGAACAGACATGCGATGACTCTGGGTGTGTATCATGAGAAGAACACACATGCAATGACACTGGTGGATCCATGTGTGGTCTCTGAAGAGAACACACATTTCAATGACACTGGTGGATCCATATGTGGTATGTGAAAAGAACACACATGCAATGACTCCAGTTGTTTTTAGTAAAAACAACACACATGCAATGACACTGGTGGATCCATGTGTGGTCTCTGAAGAGAACACACATGCAATGACTCTAGCTATGGTTAATGGGTAGAACACACATGCAATGACATTGGTGGATCCATAGGTGGATTGTGTCAAGAACACACATGCAATGGCACTGGTTGTTAGTAAAAACAGCACACATGCAATGACACTGTTGCATCCATGTGTGGTCTCTAAAGAGAACACACATTTCAATGACACTAGTGGATCCATATGTGGTATGTGAAAAGAATAGTCATGAAATGACTCCAGTTGTTGTTAGTAAAAAGAACACACGTGCAATGACACTGGTGGATCCATGTGTGGTTTGTGAGAGGAACAGACATGCAATGACACTGGGTGTGGTTCATGAAAAGAACACACATCCAATGACACTGGTGGATCCTTATGTGGTTTGTGAGAAGAACACACATGCAATGACACAGTGGATCCTTATGTGGTTTGTGAAAATAACACACATGCAATGACTCTAACTGTGGTTAATGAAAAGAGCAGACATGCAATGACACTGGTGGATCCATGTGTGGTTTATGAGAGGAACACACATCCAATGACACTGGGTGTGGTTCATGAAAAGAACACACATGCAATGACACTGGTGGATCCATATGTGGTTTGTGAGAAGAACAGACATGCAATGACTGGGTGTGGTTCATGAGAAGAACACACATGCAATGACACTGGTGGATCCATGTGTGGTCTATGAGAGGAACACACATGAAATGACACTAGGTGTGGTTCATGAAAAGAAAACACATGCAATGACACTGGTGTATCCTTATGTGGTTTGTGAGAATAACAGACATGCAATGACTATAAATGTGGTTCATGAGAAGAACACACATGCAATCACACTGGTGGATCCATGTGTGGTTTATGAGAAAAACAGACATGCAATGAGACTAGGTGTGGTTCATGAAAAGAACAGACATGGAATGACACTGGTGGATCCATATGTGGTTCGTGAAAAGAACAGACATGCAATCACTCTAGCTGTGGTTCATGAAAAGAACACACATCCAATGACTCTAGATGTGGTTCATGAGAATAACACACATGCAATGACACTGGTGGATCCATGTGTGGTTTGTGAGAAGAACAGACATGCAATGACTCTAGATGTGGTTCATGAGAAGAACACACATGCAATGACTCTGGCTGTGGTTCATGAAAAGAACAGACATGCAATGACACTGGTGGATCCATATGTGGTTTGTGGAAAGAATAGACATGCAATGACACTGTGTGTGGTTCATGATAAGAACAGACATGCAATGACACTGGTGGATCCATATGTGGTTTGTGGAAAGAACAAACATGCAATGACTCTAGCCGTGGTTCATGAAAAGAACACACACGCAATGACACTGGTGGATCCATGTGTGGTTTGTGAGAAGAACACACATCCAATGACACTGGGTGTGGTTCATGAAAAGAACACACATCCAATGACACTGGTGGATCCTTATGTGGTTAGTGAGAAGAACACACATGCAATGACACTGGGTGTGGTTCATGAGAAGAACACACATCCAATGACACTGCTGGATCCTTATGTGGTTTGTGAGAAGAACACACATGCAATGACTCTAGATGTGGTTCATGAAAAGAATAGACATGCAATGACACTGGTGGATCCATATGTGGTTTGTGGAAAGAACACACATCCAATGACACTGGGTATGGTTCATGAAAAGAACACACATCCAATGACACTGGTGGATCCATGTGTGGTTTGTGAGAAGAACACACATCCAATGACACTGGGTGTGGTTCATGAAAAGAACACACATCCAATGACACTACGGGATCCTTATGTGGTTTGTGAGAAGAACATACATTGTTGGGGGGATACCCCCGGGTAGGGTCACGCCGGGGTATAAAGGCTGAGTTAGCCAAGGTATGGCAAGGTCAAAGAAGGTGCTGGCCGAGTCACCTCAAGGCATGCCAAATCACGGGGTAACCCGAACCAGGGGATGTCCACCTAACTGGGTCTCAGCCGACTTATATCGTAAGTCGGTGAGATATATCTAACTTGTATGTAGGTACAGGTATGGCCGGATCAACTAGGTACGATCCGGGTTATATCAAGCTTATAAGAGAAGGAAGGTATCTCGATGGTCAAAGGGTGACCACTGTACGCGGAGCATGAGTAAAGCGGACAGAGGCCAGGACCACCGAGGCATGGCCGACAAAGGTGACGATGCCTGTGTCAGATGACGCGGGCGCCGCAGAGGCTCACGTAGCCTCTACATGGATGACGCTGGGTTAAAGAGACCCGGTAGGCTTACTATTTTGGGAGGAGGCATATTCCTTGGAATATGCCTCCACGTATGCCCTAATTGGAGACCTAGCCACCCCTATATAAGGAGGGCTAGGGCCTCTGAAGAGGGGGTTGGTCTTTGACTGATTGAGCTCTAGGGAGTTGTGTGTGTTCTTGAGAGCTAGCTAGTGGTGAGAGTAAGAGAGTCCCTTCTTCCTCCTCTCCCCAATACAGCTCGAGGAGCACTTGTAATCTGTGGAAGTGAATCAAATACAAAGCTACTGTGTGTGGAATCACCACACTATCCCTCCCTGGATTCCCCTAGTGCATTTAGTCCCCACCTTTAGCATATGCATGGCATCTGCCGTGACATCACCACGATAGTTGGTGCCCACCGTGGGGCTAGCGGCGCTAGCAGGGGTGAAGATCCGGACGAGAAACTTCATTGGCACCAGCGAACGTATCGTCTCCGGGCTCGTTCAGAGCTTTGAGCGCTGGACTTCGTCAGTGACAACGCTGGCTTCTTCGGCAAGCATCCTCTTCCACGCAACGGCCTCTTCGTTAAGCTCGGCGCGCACAAGATCTACGTTGCTGTCAATGTGTCGTGCGTTCACCCACGGCACGTCGTCGATGGAGGCGAGCCACCCCTTAGCGTGGTTCACGGGGCGCGTATCACTCGCTCCCCGGATCGTGCCGAGGTGATGATGACTGCGCCTAGCGCTGGAGCAAGCAAAGATCCGGCACCAGATCCAGAGGTAACGCCTAAGGCACCGAGGAAAAGTAGAGGTCCTCCACTAGAGAGGCCAGAGAATGTGCTGCAGCAGGCGATAGATAGCTTGGCAAACTCAGTAGAAGCAACGGTAGATCCGGCTCAGGCACAGGCGGAGCTAGAGGAAACTAGGCAAAAAATACTAGAGGGTGCGAAAAAGATAGCCGCGGCTCAGAAGTCGTTGAACATGACACTGCGTGAGTACGCAAGGGCAAATAAAGTAGATGTTGTAAAAGTGAAGGGGAGAAACCTCATGAGTTAAATGAATAGAGAAGGTGATACTAGGATTGAAGAATCAGAGAACTGTTTGTCCGTGGGGCTGCCGAAGTATAGTACCCCCGGCAAAAAACCTCAGAGCAGCAGATGCAGCTGCATCCGAATTAGAGGGTCTGACGGGTGAAGCCCGTCAGAGACAACAAGATAGGGTCAATGAGTTGGTTCGGATCGTGAACAGGCAAAATGAGGAATTTCTCAGGACTAACCCGGAGAGAGATGGGGCCTCCAAGATCGTTCATTCGGCGGTGGGTAACCCGGAGAAATCCGCTGGAGCTGCATCGTCTCCTCATGGTGGTCCTAGGAGAGAAGAGGTAGTAACCTCGGCCAGGAGGAACAAACAGATAGTCCCATTGACCCGGCAAGGGCAGGGAAAGGAAAAGAAGTGCAGAGAAATGAGGATCGACGAAGTGTGAGCCGATGTGAAGATGGCCGAGGTAACCGTGACCAAGGCAATGTCGGTCAAGGAAATGCTGTAAACGGCAATGCCGGACAACGCAACTCGGCAGGAGCAGGACAACCGCAGCAGCGGAATATACCAAGGCAAGAGCAAAGTGCCGGCCGAGGTATGCAATAGAGAGGTGCTCCATGAGAGCAAGATAGATATAATGATAGTGATTCGGAAATGGTGAACGCAAGATACCCAAGGCCGGACTATCATGTGATAGGGTCAAGATTGGGGAGCAGGGATTTGATGCCTGACGATGCCAGATTAAAACTAGATCGGTTGTATAGCTCAGAGCAAATTGAATGTCAAGGTCCCTCGGGTCCTGCGTGTTTTGGGCCTCGGATCAAGAAGGAACCTCCGGTACCTAACTTCCAGCTACCTAGAGGCACTAAGAAATATGACGGCAGCACAAAGCCGTAGGATTGGTTGATTAACTACGCTACAACAGTAAAAATTGCTATAGGCAACTTGAGATGGGCTGTGAGATATGTACCCCAGATGTTGGAGGGGCCAGCAAGGGTGTGGCTAAACAATTTTCCGCCCGGAAGTATTAACTGTTGGATTGACTTTGAGGATATGTTTGTAAGCAACTTCTCGAGCACGTATCAGAGGCCGAATAGGCCACAGACCCTAGCAATGTGCAAGCAGAGACCGAATGAGACAGACCGGGAGTTCCTAACCCGGTGGTGTACCGTGCGAAACTCCTGTGAGGGTGTAATTGAGTCACAGGCCATATCATGGTTTGTGCAAGGATGCAGATATGCAAGCATGTTGTGGCAATGATTGCAAAGGGATATGCCAACTACATTGGTAGAGACAATCCGGATTGCTGATTCATATGCATTGGGTGATCCGACTCAACCCAGGCTTGTGTCAAACGATTCAAATGAGGAGTACTACCAGAGAGATGGAGCCGGATCATCCCGGAGGAATGACTACCGGGGTAAAAGAAGAGATGACAGACCGGATTACCGGTACAGTTCGCAACAAGTTGCTGCTGTGAATCAAGATCAACCCGGAGCAGGGGGCAATCAACGTCAGGAAACTGGAGGGCAACAATGGACACCGAGAAATGATGGCAAGAAAACTTGGATGCCAGAGCAGAAGAAACAGTGGCAAGAAAAGAAGGACCGTCCGAGGTATACCTATGAGACAATGCTGGATCAGTCGTGTAAATTTCACACGCCAAACCTGAGTAACCCGACGGGTCACATGACTCGGCAATGTGAGTGGATGAGGAGGATAGAACAAAGTGGTTCGGAGAATGCTCAGGCACCTCGGAATGATCAACCTCGGCAGGAGTTACCCCGACAACAATTGCTCTCCGGAGCGAACACGCAACAGTTAATGTTGCCTCCCCCTAGGCCGAGGTATGACAACCATGAGAGAAGGGATGCAGTGCATCAAGTGGAAAACCAGCATCAACCGGATCAGAGGCACCCCGAAAACAAGGGGAGGAATGAGTACAGAGAACATCATCAGAGTTACTGTGTGTTTACCACAGAGGAAACAGATAGAAAGAGCTTACAACGCCGACACATGGAGGTGAATGCGGTAATGCCCGCAGTGACGAGGTATATGCCATGGTCGGATCAGGAAATCACCTCGAGTATCAAGGATCACCCCAAGCTTATGCCTAGCCCCAGTTCATATGCGTTAGTGCTGGACCCAACATTCATAGGGCCAAATATCAATGTGAGATTCTCCAAGGTGCTGATAGATAATGGCAGTAGCATCAATATCATGTATGTGGATACAATGCGCAAGTTGGGTATCTCGGAGAACATGCTCCATGCTACCAGAACAACTTTCCATGGCATTGTGCCAGACATTTCTTGTGAGCCCATAGGCAAGGTCCGGATTGACGTATTATTCGGCACGCGAGATAACTGCCGAACTAAGAATTTGGAGTTTGAAGTGGTGAACTTAGAAAGTGTGTATCACGCGTTACTTGGTAGGCCAGCACTGAACAAGTTCATGGCAAGTTGTCACATCAGTTATCTGAAGATGAAGTTGCCTGGGCCAAATGGAGTAATTACCATAGCTGGAGATTTCCGACATTCCATTGAGTGTGCGTCAGCCGGGTCTAACCTTGCCGAGTCACTCGTGATTGCGCAAGAGAAAAGAAAGATACAGGAAGTGGCGGCATTGGCTCAGTCCGCACAGCAGTATATGCCGGCACTGAGTAACCCGCATTGTAGTGTTTCGTTCCAGGCGACAAAAGATACCAAGAAAGTGCTCGTTGATGATATGTTCCCAGTGTTGGGTCCGCAGCATAGAAAACAAAAAATTTCCTACGGTGTGAACTACACGCCAACATCTATCTACTAGGTACAAAGCAACGGGTGGACATACATCCAAGAAGAACTTACCCTCGAAGACAACGAGTTTTGTTAACGAGTAGGAACTCGTGGTTGATGTAGTCGTACACTTGCCGATCTCAAGATCGTGAGGAAGTCCGAGCGCTGCAACTCAGCAGCGCATCCGTACTCGCATACACGTTCGAGCCACCGGACAACCTCCACCTCCTCGCTCCAGCGATCCAGCGGAAGCAGCAACTCCTTCCAGACGAAATGCCACCGGGAACATGTATCTCGCTAATCTGAGACCATGGGGGAATAATTCTAGAGGGGGAGAGAGATCCTTCACAAGGAGGTGTGAGGATAAAGGAGGGAATGGGTGGCCTTTTATAGGAGGAGGGGGTGCCCTCCTCTCCATGTCCGGTGCATGGGGGGTGACCCCTCACCTCCCCCATTCATGTGGTGGTAACCCCTCCACATTAAAATGCCTCTTCACATTCCCTTTTAAAGTCTCCACTTTAAATGCATTATAATTCTCCAAGTTTAATGCTCTCTCATTTAATAAAACTCTTTTATTAAATTTATTCAGAATTTTGTTAATTACTTTAATTAACAAAGATTCACATATAGCCTCTTGCAATATTTCAATATCACATGCAGAACCGCTTTCTGTAATTTTACCCAAAACAATTTCCGGTTTCTATTGAAACAATTCCTGTGCTTTGCAATTCTTTCGTCTGAAACATATGTGTTCCAAAATGGTGTCCGGCAACTCTTAAGTGTGTCACCCTACGGTTAACGAATAATGCAGACATGATCGAGACCCTTCTCCGATCAATAATCAGCAGCGGGACCTGGAGATTAGTATTGACTCCTACACATTCAACGATGACTTCTGTGATCGTGAGAACCTTTAACGCTTGTAACTAAATCCCTTTGTCTTGCAATATATTACATGTCCGAGATTCGATCATCGGTATCTCCATACCTAGTTTGATCTCGTTATCGACATGCACTCTTTTCTTGTTCCCGTGATATAACATTCTAGTGATCACATCACTTGCTTGCAAGCTATCTCAATGTGATATCACCGAGAGGGCCCAGAGTATATCTATCCATCATCGGGATTGACAAATTCCACTCTTGATCCATGAGCATCAACATAACACCTTTGTAGCACTGAACCCATCTTTATAGTCACCCTGTTACGGTGTGACGTTTGATGTTATCAAGATACTCTTCTGGTGTTAGCAATTAACATGATCTCATGGTCTAAGGATAAAGATTACTTCATATGATGTTATAGCAATATAAACATAACGACTTGATCGTAATGCTATACTTCGGATGAATGTTCATCACATCATTCCACCAATGGTGTGACCTTGTTATTAACAACATCCAATGTCCATGATCAGGAAACCTTGATCATCTTGTTAATAAACAAGCTAGTCTATAAGAGAGGCATAACTAGGAACCCTTTTTGTTTATTAAACACACATGTATTGATGTTTCCGATCAATACAATTCTAGCATGCAAAATAAACATCTATCTATATAAGGAATACATAATAACAACTTTATTATTGCCTCTCAGGGCATATTTCCTACACCCAGAGCGCACCGTAACAATTGGTGCCTGTTGGGTCCGCAGCATAGAAAACAAAAAATTTCCTACGGTGTGAACTATACGCCAAGATCTATCTACTAGGTACAAAGCAACGGGTGGACATACATCCAACGAGAAATTACCCTCATAGACAACGAGCTTTGTTAACGAGTAGGAACTCATGGTTGATGTAGTCGTACACTTGCCGATCTCAAGATCGTGATGAAGTCCAGCAGGTCCGGCTCCAGCACGTCCATCAGATCCAGCTCCAGCACCACCAAGTCCAGCACCGCAAAGCAGCGGTGCATCTATGATCGCACACACGTCCGGTACCCCGACAACCTCCGTCCCTCGCTCCAGCAAAGCAGCGGAAGCAACAACTCCTTTCCAGATAAAGCCACCGAGAACATGTATCTCTCTAATCCGAGACCATGGGGGAATAATACTAGAGGGGGAGAGAGATCCTTCACAAGGAGGTGTGAGTGAGAAGGGAGAAGGGGGTGGCCTTTTATAGGAGGAGGGGGGGTGCCCCTCCTTCATGGCCGGCGCATGGAGGGGGTGACCCTTCACCTCCTCCATTCATGTGGTGGTAACCCCTCCACATTAAAATGCCCCTTCACATTCTCTTTTAAAGTCTCCACTTTAAATGCATTAAATTTCTCCAAATTTAATGCTCTCTCATTTAATAAAACTCTTTTAATATTTTTATTCAGAATTTTGTTAATTACTTTAATTAACAAACATTCACATAAAAACCCCTGCAACATTTCAATATTACATGCAGAACCAATTTCAGCATTTTCACCCGAAACAGTTTCGGTGTCTATTGAAATAATTCCAGCGCTTTCTTAAATCTTTAGCTGAAACATATTTTCTCCAAATGGTGTCAGTATCCCTTAAGTGTGTCACCCTACGGTTCGCGAATAATGCTGACATGATCGAGACCCCTCTCCGATCAATAATCAACAGCGGGACCTGGAGATCCATACTGACTCCTACACATTCAACGATGACTTCTGTGATCGTGAGAACCTTTAACGCTAGTAACTAAATCCCTTTGTCCCGCGATATATTACATGTCCGAGATTCGATCATCGGTATCTCCATACCTAGTTTTATCTCGTTACCGACATGCACTCTTTTCTTGTTCCCGTGATATAACATTCTAGTGATCACATCACTTGCTTGCAAGCTATTTCAATGTGATATCACCGAGAGGGCCCAGAGTATATCTATCCGTCATCGGGATGGACAAATCCCACTCTTAATCCATGAGCCTCAACATAACACCTTCGTAGCACTGAACCCACCTTTTGTCACCCTGTTACGGTGTGATGTTTGATGTTATCAAGATACTCTTCCGGTGTTAGCAATTAACATGATCTCATGGTCTAAGGATAAAGATTACTTCGTACGATATTATAGCAATATAAACATAATGACTTTGATCGTAATGCTATACTTCAGATGAATTTTCATCACATCATTCCACCAATGGTGTGACCTTGTTATTAACAACATCCAATGTCCATGATCAGGAAACCTTGATCATCTTGTTAATCAACAAGCTAGTCTATAAGAGAGGCATAACTAGGAACCCTTTTTGTTTATTAAACACACATGTATTGATGTTTCCGATCAATACAATTCTAGCATGTAAAATAAACATTTATCATAAACATGGAATAAGATAATAACCACTTTATTATTGCCTCTCGGGCATATTCCCTTTAGTCTCCCACTTGCACTAGAGTCAATAATCTAGTTTGAAAAACTTTGCGTATTGAACACCTATGGCTTTCTGGTGTTGCATATACGCTATTGCTAGTGGTTAACATAATCTCTAGATCTGACAGTTTCAGGTCCGTGTGTATTTGCATGTCTGTGCGTCTCTACGCAACACTCATTCTCAAATGAGATGGCATTGTATAGATTTGGTTCTTTGGTCAGACCTTTAGTTCGTTCGGCTCAAAATATGTTGATATTATTGTCACACAATATATCTTCATAGTATTAGCCCACTTTGAACCACACCTAGTTTGATAACAAACTACTTAACACAAATGCCCTCCTTTGCTGCTACTATAGCAGTCATATACTTAGCCTTTTGTTGTAGTATCCGTCACAATGTCTCAACTTTGGAACTCATCCAAATCCATCATGGAACATACTTTCCATTACATTGTGCCACCCATAGTCTAAATTGAGATAAAGATAATATGTATCTTGTGACAAAACTAGTATCAATGTAACACTTTACAATGAACTACCTTTAACTATTTGTCACTTATACATTATATATTCTTAGTTCTTCCAAAGATCATAAGAATATCTTTACTATTTTCCAATGATCATCTTATGAATCATTCTGGTATATGCTCATAACATTTAGAGCATAGGACATTCTAGATATATACATATCATGGTATAATTGATCAAAATCTTCATGTGATTTTACTCACCAAGTGTTGAAACACTTGGAATTTGATACAATCCTTTCCATGCAGCAAGAACCTTTCTTGTTGTTTCCATATTGAACCCTTTCAATATCTCATATATGTATGTCTGGCACAACCATATTAGCGCCTTAATCTATCCATATAGATATTGATGCCTAATATTCCGGGTTTGCCCAAGTCTTTCATCGAAATCTTATTTTAATGAAATTCTTAACTTGTGTCAATACAAGATACATCATTTCCAATCAACAATATGTCCTCTACATAATGTATTAGAAATATGTCTCAGTGCTCCCACTTAATTTCTTGCAAATGCAAGCATCTTCATCATCTCCGATGAATTTATACTCTTTTAACATTTTCATCATGGTGAAGATTCCAACTCCGCTATGCTTACTTCAACTATTGAAGTTTACATGCCCTTTTAGCACCCTTTGAATTAACAAAACCCTTCGGACCATGTCATGTACATGTCCTAGGTTACCGTTCTATTAGAAGAACCTTGTTTTGTTTATTCAACTACCATATACCAAATTATATGTAGTGGTTGCTACATTAATCCGTCAAGACTATATATCGCTATGAAAGATCAAATCTTGTCATAGTCAACTCCTTGAACATTGTCGTAAACTTCTTTCCGACATGTCGACTATTTCATAGATGTTAAACATCCATGTCTTATTTCTTTATAGATCCAAACACGACCGATAGGCTTCACGCCTTTCCGGAGGGTCTTCCAAGTTCAGAAACATGTTTTCTCGTGTATGGATACTATCACGGATTCTATGACTTCTAGTCATTTTATGGAGTCAGGGCCCATCATCGCTTCTTTGCATGTAGTCAGTTCATCATTGTCAAAACAATAACGACTTGCTTATCAAATCTTACTATTTGATTCTTACCGACCCACACGGTTCTATAGGAACTCTAATCTCCGAGATCACACCTTTTGTAATCACGAGAGCCATGAGCATTGTGGCCGCCACCTGGACACTTTCCGGCGCTACGCTACTTAGCACATATAGCTAAGGATCAACAACCTTATAAAAGTTCTATTGTCCTCCCACTTAACTTTTCACGAAAAATCCCTTCTCAAGAAACTTGACGCTCCAAGTAACAAACTCTTTTGTCCTCGGTGTTATGGAGAAATTCCCAACAAATTCTTTCGGATAACCTACAAAGACGTGCTTATCCGACTTTGGTTGTAAACATTTTACTTATGCATAGCATACCAAAATTTAAGAAAAGACAATTCGGGTTTTATCCCAAACCATAACTCATATGGTGTCATTTTAATGGATCACGATGGTGCTCTTTTCAGTGTAAAAGCGGTAGTCTCTAAAGCTTCAATCCTTAAAACATAATGGCAGGTTTACAAATGACACCCTTGATCTTACCATGTCAAACATGGTTTGATTTTATCTCTCAAATATGCCATACTCCTATGGTTTATCGGGAAACACAAATCATGGAACAATTTCTCAAATCTTAGGTGTTTTTGCTAAACATGTAACTCAAATATCTTCCTTTATGATCGAATCATAAACTCTTTATTTTCTTGTTACAATGATTTTCCACTTCATCTTGAAAATCTTTTAACAATTTTCAAATGTTTCATACTTCTTCCTTATTAAGTAAATATATAGATATATTCACTCAGATTTCTGGAGAAAGCATATAGAGCAAAAATATCCATCGCATATGGCTACACATAATGGACTATATACATCAACATGCATAATATCCAATAATTTAGTCATCCGTTCCTCTTTGGCCTATGGACAGAGTTTCAATTATCTCGAGGAAACTTTCACAAGCGTCAATTGATCAAAATCAAAGACTCCAAAATTCCATTAACATGGAGTTTCTTCATGTTTTCTTTCCAATATAATTTGAAATAGCGATGTCACTTCATAAGTGATATTTTAATCATTTATCTTGTGACATTTTAGCAATAGTGTTTATGGATGTGATTTCTCCCACTAGACTTGTAAAAGTTCATCCATCCTTTATGGAATACGGTAATTATTTGAACAACCATTGTTCTCGTAATACCAGAACAAAATAACAATTATTTTAACAAATCTTGAAGGCTTGGTTTGATGACAACGAAAAAACACAATAACACTTTATTTGTTTTCGATGAACATCATCACTCATTCTCTTGCTGGTTACTTAGGCCATTGTAGTTCATGAATTGCGTTGTCCTGTATGACACTTCATACCAACCAATTCGGTATCCAATACCAGTATCCAATACCTAAGAACCACATTGTTTAACAAGCAAGGAATATAGCCATAACATGTATATCTTCTATATACCTAAGTTGGACATCTCCAACCTTTTATATTCTGCCAAATATTTTATAGATTCTCTTTCAGCAATTCCTTTTCCTTTTAAAAGAATCTATCAACATCAATAGTGGTGTCATCAACATGACACATGGTACAAAGCGTATATAGTCAAATACTAATACCTTTGGACTTGCACTTTGAAGTGGATCACCATCATCAAATGTTTGGTGTTCTTTCAAAAATCCATTCTTTAGTAATCTATTAGTGTAGTAAACATTTTACTTACATCTTCTATTCATCCTTATCATGACAACTTTCATGATCAAGCTACTATAGCTTAAGGAAGAATCACGAGTATAATATCAGTTCCCAAAACCTTTTTGGTAGATTCGGATGCCTAGCATCTCCATCCTTCACAAATTCTCATACAATATGAGAACATGTATTTTGCTAAATTATACTCTATCATAATGCAACCAAAAACATTGTTTCAGATATCCCAATATCTTTCACACATGATGGTTTCTGAAACAATTTCAACCTCCAATATAATCTTGATATTAAAACAACTTTTTGAATATCAATAATCATGGAGGCAAACATGATACTTTAGATACTAACATTGGAATTCTTACTCTTGATTTAATACTACTTATTAAACTTCATGGAGTAAATAGAGTTTGCCGAAAGTTTGCAATAGGACTTATAAACTTTAAATTGACATTCAAAACAATACGATACCAGTTCGTAAAGTAAATATCTAGAATTCTATAGTTCTATTATCTCAAATAAAAACTAAGCATAAGGTAGAAAACGAATGCCAATGACTACAACAAACTATGCAAATTCACTTTGATTTAATTTATGACAAATTTGGTTCGACTAATCCAAATTAGAAATGAACTCCCACTCAAAAACGACATCCCTCGTGCCTTTTTGGTGATTACATGAACCAAATCCACTACACCAAGTCCGATCATCACGTGAGTTGATGTAGCTTCAAAGGCGAGCATCTATATGGGCATCATATCAACTATATGACTCATGCTTAACCTTTCGGTCCGTGTTCCAAGGCCATGTCTGTACATGCTAGGCTTGCCAAGTAAGAACCTTAGTACTCGCATGTGTAAAACTGTCTTACACCCGTTTGTATGAAAGCATAGAGTCGAGTACACCCGATCATCACGTGATGTCTCGAAATACGATCCACAGAACGGTGCATACTTAAGGAATAACACATTTTTATCTTGATATCTAAAAAAGGGATCATCTTACAATGCTACAGAAAGCGCCAAACTAGCAGTATAAGATGCTAACATCTAATGTGTAAAGTGAGATGATATGGTCCATGCATTTGATCTCTATCACTTGCATCGTGGTATGATCTCTATCATTCCTTTGTGTGTAAGGCCAAGGTCTATGGAACTTACACGTTGAGTGTGTTGTAAGAGTATCTATCATACATCTACTTACAATAATACCATATCAATACACTAGCCCAACAACGATCTAAACTAGACGCCTCTAATTTATCAATTGCAAGTTTTACGTGGCATAGGGCTTTCGGAGATAGAACCGTTCTTACCTACGAACATGAACCACAACGAGGATAACTAAGTTATTAGCAACTCGTTGTAAATCAGATATTAACTATAGTAGGAGAGACAGACACCCGCCAGCCACTTATGCAAAACAAGTTGCATGTCAATCGTGGAACCGGTCTCATGTACGATGACATGTAAGGTTGGTCCGGGCCGCTTCATCCCACTATGCCACCAATATCCAAAATACATAGAAGATGCAATAACATGATCATCATCGCCCACATATCAACATATGTGTACTACCCGTGCTAAGCACCTACGCATAGATCAGGCTCTGATACCACTGTTGGGTCCGCAGCAAAGAAAACAAAAATTTTCCTATGGTGTGAACTATACGCCAAGATCTATCTACCAGGTACAAAGCAACGGGTGGACATACATCCAACGAGAACTTACCCTCATAGACAACGAGCTTTGTTAACGAGTAGGAACTCGTGGTTGATGTAGTGGTACACTTGCTGATCTCAAGATCGTGATGAAGTCCAGCAGGTCCGGCTCCAGCACGTCCATCAGATCCAGCTCCAGCACCACCAAGTCCAGCACCGCAAAGCAGCGGTGCATCTATGATCGCACACACGTCCGGTACGCCGACAACCTCCGTCCCTCGCTCCAGCAAAGCAGCGGAAGCAACAACTCCTTTCCAGATAAAGCCACCGGGAACATGTATCTCGCTAATCCGAGACCATGGGGGAATAATACTAGAGGGGGAGAGAGATCCTTCACAAGGATGTGTGAGTGAGAAGTGAGAAGGGGGTGGCCTTTTATAGGAAGAGGGGGGGTGCCCCTCCTTCATGGCCGGCGCATGGAGGGGGTGACCCTTCACCTCCTCCATTCATGTGGTGGTAAGCCCTCCACATTAAAATGCCCCTTCACATTCTCTTTTAAAGTCTCCACTTTAAATGCATTAAATTTCTCCAAATTTAATGCTCTCTCATTTAATAAAACTCTTTTATTATTTTTATTCAGAATTTTGTTAATTACTTTAATTAACAAACATTCACATAAAACCCCCTACAACATTTCAATATTATATGCAGAACCAATTTCAGTATTTTCACCCAAAACAGTTTCGGTGTCTATTGAAATAATTCCAGCGCTTTCTTAAATCTTTATCTAAAACATATTTGCTCCAAATGGTGTTGGTATCCCTTAAGTGTGTCACCCTACGGTTCGCGAATAATGCAGACATGATCAAGACCCCTCTCCGATCAATAATCAGCAGCGGGACCTGGAGATCCATACTGACTCCTACACATTCAACGATGACTTCTGTGATCGTGAGAACCTTTAACGCTAGTAACTAAATCCCTTTGTCCCGCGATATATTACATGTCCGAGATTCGATCATCGGTATCTCCATACCTAGTTTGATCTCGTTACCGACATGCACTCTTTTCTCGTTCCCGTGATATAACATTCTAGTGATCACATCACTTGCTTGCAAGCTATTTCAATGTGATATCACCGAGAGGGCCCAGAGTATATCTATCCGTGATCGGGATGGACAAATCCCACTCTTGATCCATGAGCCTCAACATAACATCTTCGTAGCATTGAACCCACCTTTATAGTCACCCTGTTATGGTGTGACGTTTGATGTTATCAAGATACTCTTCCGGTGTTAGCAATTAACATGATCTCATGGTCTAAGGATAAAGATTACTTCGTATGATATTATAGCAATATAAACATAATGACTTTGATCGTAATGCTATACTTCGGATGAATGTTCATCACATCATTCCACCAATGGTGTGACCTTGTTATTAACAACATCCAATGTCCATGATCAGGAAACCTTGATCATCTTGTTAATCAACAAGCTAGTCTATAAGAGAGGCATAACTAGGAACCCTTTTTGTTTATTAAACACACATGTATTGATGTTTCCGATCAATACAATTCTAGCATGTAAAATAAACATTTATCATAAACATGGAATAAGATAATAACCACTTTATTATTGCCTCTCGGGCATATTCCCTTCAGTGCCAGGTTAAATGATAAATAGGAAAGCGAGCTCGTCAACTTCCTCCGTGAGAATCGGGATATTTTTGCTTGGTCCACACAGGACTTGCAAGGTGTTCCGAGGGAGTTGGCCGAGGACTCTTTGAATGTAAGTCTCGGAGCAAGGCCGGTGAAGCAACCTCTTCGCCGCTTCGCCGAAGATAGGAGAAAAGTCATTGGAGACGAGATAGCTCGGTTACTAGCAGCTGGATTTATCATGGAAGTTCTTTACCCGGATTTGTCTAATCCGGTGCTGGTGGAGAAAAAGAAGGATGATCCGAATGTGGCAGTGGTTTGGCGTATGTGTATCGATTACACGAACCGGAATAAGGCGTGTCCAAAAGATCCTGTCGTGGTGGTGTCACGGCAGATGCCATGGATAGGCTAAAGGTGGGGACTAATACACGCTAGGGGAATCCAGGGAGGGATAGTGAAGTGATTCTCCACACCGAAGATTGTATTCCTTTCCTTTCAAGATTACAAGTGCTCCTAGAGCTGTATTGGGGAGAGGAGGAAGAAGGAGCTCTCTTACTCTCACCCACAGTTCGCCCCTAGAACCTTAGCCAAATCGGTCTAGAAGAAAACCCAACCCCCTCTACTGAAACCCTAGCCCCCCTTATATAGAGGCGGCCTGGTCACTGCCTAGGGCATACGTGGAGGCATATTCCTAAGAATATGCCTCCTCTCAAAGTGGTAACCCGACCGGGGTGCTTTTCCCCCGCGTCATACATGCTTTAGCTACGTGAGCCTCTGCGGCGCCCGCGTCAGCCGACACGGGCGTCGTCACCGTTGTCGGCCATGACCCGGTGGTCCTGCCCTTGCTTGCTTCGCTCATGCAGTGCGTACCGGGCATTCTTTTTGACCAGAGAGATTCCTTCGTTCTCCCAGAAGCTAAACGGGACCCGGGTCATGGTAGACCCGGCTATACCTATTCCTGCATACAAGTTATACAAGCACTTCCGACTTACTCCTTAAGTCGGCTGATATAATGTTAGGCGACCCCCCCGGTCCGGGTTACTCCGTGATCCGGCCTGCCTGGAGGTGACCCGGCCAGCATCCGCTTTGGCCTTGCCGAACCTAGGCTAACTCGGCTTTTATACCCCGGAGTGACCCTACCCGGGGTTATCCCCCCAACACTAGTCCCCGAAGTTGGTGCGGTCTTAGCCGCCTTGGCCGCTAAGGCCACATCAGGTTCATTTATGTTCGAGCCTCGTACGTTATTTCCGATTTAGCTCTTTATGTCGGATTACGTGGATTTACGTTCCCTTCGCGCGTTCCAAGTTTTCACTTGTCAGCCGGGTTACCACTTTGACTCGGATTTCATGGATTTACGTTCCCTCTGCACATTCTAAGTTTTTACCTGCTGTCCGGGCTACCATGGTTCTATCCGGGCCTTGTTTCCTTCTTTCATACGCCAACCCATGTGGAGGCTAATCATTACGTCGTCTTATTTTAAGGGCCTGCACAGTAACCGCCGCAGAAATTGTCAGTTATCACTGTGCGAGGGTCACGTCGCGCCTGCCTCCTCGTTTACTGCATCAGTGCGTCACGTCATGGGATCGCCTCTGCCCTGTGGCTCTCCGTGTGGCTCCTCACTGATTGGCTGAGGCCGGTGATACACGGCCACACCATGTGGCTCATTTGCAGGGCGCGATCCCACTCACCCTTTTAGGGGGTGGTTCAATAGCGGAGGGGCGCACCTCTTAGGATTTTTTCCTCTTTCGCGCCCCTCTGCCCGTTGCTCTTCTTCTTCATCTTCCTCGCGACCGCACCGCCGCCAGTGCTCCTAGCAGCAGCGCCGCCGCCGCACTTTCCCCGTGCCTCTGTGTTGCAGCCACCGCTGCGCGACTTCCTCGCCATGGGTCCTCGCCAATCTAGGCCTCAGATCCCCGCCGCTGCTAGCGCCAGCGAGGGTAGCGAGTACGAGATGACGGAGGAGGAGTTCGTCGTCGTCGAGCAAGAAATGGAGGAGGACGCCGCTGCGGCGGACCGTGGTGCGTGGGCCGGGTCATGGGTCTGTCAAGATGACCTTGACTGGCTCTACCGGACCAGACGCATCCCTGCCGGCATCGTCGCTCGTCTCCCCTTCGCCGAACTGGCCACCTCACCCAATCCGGGTGAGTTCGTCGTGTTCTTGTCCCACTTCCAACAGGGGTTCGGCTTGCCGGTGAGCGACTTCTTCCGGGATTGGTTTAGCACCTACCACCTGCAGCCGCACCATCTTCCAGCCAACGCTATCACCTCTCTCTCTGCTTTTGCCTCTACGATCGAGGGCTACACCGGACTGTGGCCCACGAAGGAGCTGTGGATCCGGTTTTTTGGCCTTCGTCGTAACGTCATCCCCAACATCCAAGTTGAGTCGGAGGATAAGCAGCTCACCCAATTCGGAGCTGCGTCCATCTCGCCCCGGAGGACTTCTGTTTTCCCCCGGGTTACCGGGCTTGACTCCTGCAAAGGATGGGCTCGGACCTTCTTCTATGTACGGAACGCGGGCACCGAAGATTTGATTCGGTTGCTCCCCTATACTCCAGGTCCACCTGATCCGGAATTCTAGGAGGAGGTCTCCAAGAAGCCCACGGCTCTGGCCAACCAGGTTAACAAGAGGTTCGCGGAACTGAAGAAACTCGGATTGCACAACGAAGATGCTATGATCACGTTCGTGCGCAACCGAATCTCTCCCCTCCAGAAGCGCACCCACAAGGTGTGCCACATGAGCTTCGGCCGTGACCCCAACCGAACCTCCTCCTTCGAGTTGAGCAACACGGAGATTTTCCGCCGGGTTAAGGCTCTCTTCACCACCCATAAGGATTTCTCCGCTGAATGGACGTGGGGAATTGAGCACTTCTGTCATGACAGGCTCCCTCCCGCAGTAAGCTTCGCGGGGCAAACTTACTTCGGATTAAATACATGTCGGTTTTTGTTGTATTTTTGACTCTGTTCTTCATGCTTTCTCTCAGCTATTCCTTCAGCAAACCCTTGAGGATGGTACAGATCCGACCCTTAAGTGGGCGCTGGACCGAGAAACCCCGGATGAGGAGGAGCCGGACCAGGAGATGTTTCTCCCTATGACCGACGCTACAAAATGACCCAGCGGTAAATTCTCTTCTCTTAGAGACTGGCCCGATGATGAGGATGACTCGGATGTCAACGTGATTGAACCTGTTGAGGCTATCCCTCTTTCTTTTGCCTTTCCGGCATCAGCTAACCCCGGTGGGCATATCCACGAGGATCCTCCGCTTGCTACGGGCAAACCGGTTCCGGTGGCGTCGAAGAAGAGGCGCGGAGCCGCACCAAGTTCCTCCTCCGAACCTTCTCAGCCCACAAAAAGGCGAAAGAAGGCCGGAGACAAGACTGCCTCCAAGCCGGCAGGCAAAGCCCCGGCATGAAGAGCTCGGAAACCCAAGGAGGCCCAAACCTCGGATGCGTAAGTCATTTTTCGTTGCATAACTCACTTCTCCTTGCATCGTGGTAATTTATCTTCTGACATTATTCTCTTCTTCAGGGCTCCGGTGGAGGTCCCTCAAAGCGGATCTAGCATCTCTTCACCACTTCGATCTGGCCCTTCTCCTCCTCATGACGACGAGTCACGTCCGCTGAGCCCTATTCTAGAGGGTTCCGCACTACCTCGTCGAGAGGAATGCAACCTCGGAGCGGGAGAGGCCGGCCCATCCGAGGCAACGGCGTCCACAACTTCGGCATCGCCGCAACCAGTAGCCACCGAGACTACCTCGACACCAGCACCGGCCCCAGCACCAGCAGCAGTTCTAGTACCAGTGACCGAACCAGCACCCGTTCCGACACAAAGAAAATCAACAACCGCTCCAAGTCCAGCTATAAGAGCTCCAACGCCAAGTTCTTCCGCCTCGTCCAAGTCATCTCAACCTCAGCGAGGAACTACCCCAGCAGCTCCTAAGGGGAAATCCGCTGTAGTTACTTCTTCCCAGCAAGCCAAGGGCAAAAAGGCTCTGGATGCTACCAAGTCTGCATTCGTCGAGGCTGGGCAGTGAACCCTAGCATCGATGCTTCCCAAGAAAGCTCCAGCAGCGAAGGATGCTCCTGTCGATCCAACTGATGCGCAGCAAATGGTTCTGCATACCAGCCCAGCCCTTGCCTTGGTTGAGAGTAAAGAAGCGCACACGAAGGGCTTGGTGGCACCCCATATGCCCACCGGTCAGCGGTACCCTTCGAGCCTGATTGAGTTCGTCATGAACTGGAACAAGGCGGAGTTCGTCCACAACAACGATCTCCCGGAAAAGTTCGCCCCGCAGAATTTTCCGCCCAAATGAATACAGCCGCTAAGGCAATTAACCTCACGACGTGGATGATGGAGGTATGTTGTTTCTCCTTTACATGCTGTAGATAGTAACCATTAGTCCCCGAGCCTCCGGTGGAGTAACTTGTTACTCGGTCAGATGCTCATTAGAAAACTAACGTAGCTCCATGTGAACTTCGAATATGCACACACCTAGAGCCGGGTTGAGTTCCACTTGGCCCGGATTTTGTACACTTCGAATATGCACACACCTAGAGCCGGGTTAAGTTCCACTTGGCCCGGATCTTGTGCACTTCGAATATGCACACACCTAGAGCCGGGTTAAGTTCCACTTGGCCTGTATCTTGTACACTTCGAATATGCACACACCTAGAGCCGGGTTAAATTCCACTTGGCCCGGATCTTGCGCACTTCGAATATGCACACACCTAGAGCCGGGTTAAGTTTCACTTGGCCCGGATTTTGTACACTTCGAATATGCACACACCTAGAGCCGGGTTAAGTTCCACTTGGCCCGGATCTTGCGCACTTAGAATATGCACACACCTAGAGCCGGGTTAAATTCCACTTGGCCCGGATCTTGCGCACTTCGAATATGCACACACCTAGAGCCGGGTTAAGTTCCACTTGGCCTGGATCTTGCGCACTTCGAATATGCACCAACCTAGAGCCGGGTTAAGTTCCACTTGGCCCGGATCTTGCGCACTTCGAATATGCACCAAGCTAATTTTACACTTCTGTACTTTTTTCAGGTAACCACCAATCGCCGGAGTGCTGAATTCCAACGCCTGGTGGATACCCACAAGATGCTACGCGCAAAGCACGTTGCACTTATTGCAGAACATCAAAAAAGGGGTAAGTTTCTCCCTTGGTGCTTTTCCGTTTCTCTTCATCTTCTTCTGCCGAACTAACCTCCTCATTCGGTTTCTGCAGCTGGGGTGGAGGCTGAGAACAAGATCATGCGAAAGAACATGGAGCAGATCCAGGGTAAGTCCTTTTTGTCCGACCCTGCTTTGCTTTCCATCTTCTTTTCTTCTTGTCTCGGCAAACATTCATTCCTCGGCTCTGCCGGGTCAACACACTATTTCAGCATCGCTTGAGGATAGTGTGCCCGTGCCTGATATGATGCTGCATTTTCTCGAACAAGCAGGGCAGCATCAAGCCGAGCTGAAGAAAAAAGATGATGAGCTCGCTCTCCTCCGGACCAAGGACAATGAGATTGCCAGGCTCAAGGCTGAGATGGAGAAGATGAAGGCCCAGCACCAAACCGAGCTCCAAAAGGTTGGCCAGAACTTCACAGAAGAGCGCAAGCACCTTACTCTCTAGATCTCCAAGGACCAGGACCTACTCAAAGAATCCGACATCCACCTTGGATCGGCAAACGCTGAGCTTGAGAAACTTCGCAAGAGACGCGATAACTGCATCAAGGAGTTGACCCGGATTCACAGCCACATTTCACGTAAGTTCCTTTCCCTTATCCGACATAATTCTCCGGGTTACTTCATACGTCTTTTCTTCAGCTTCTTCCTTTGCCTTGTTTCTAGGCCATTTTCCAGAGGGTACTCCTATTGCGAGCGCTGCTGTTGCCAATTTCGGCCGAGAGAGGGGTACTCCCGTCGCTCTTAACGGTGAGAGCATTCCCTTAGACATGGAGAACCTATTGGTCAGCCTGTCATCTCGCGTGGAAATCATCAAGAACTACGGCAAGGATCTCCTCGACGTTTCAGTCCGAGTTTTCAACACGTTCTGGCCCGGTGAGAGCGCTCCGAAGAGAATCACACTTCTTGCTGAAAAGCTGTCAGATATCGAGACCCAGCTCGACCTCTGGAGGGAGTCCACTGGGCGTGCCGCAGCTGATACTATCCTTCACCACATACTCACATGGTATGAGAAGATCGACCTCGGCCTCCTTACACGCCGGTGCACCGGATCCAGATGGACTGATGACCCGGAGTGGGTAGCTCGGCGCCAGGCTTGCGCCTACAGCCTCATCGAATATTCTCCTATCCATGAATGGGTTGAAGGACCGAGCTTCCTGGAATCCGCTGGGGACAAGAACGTTGAGAACGCTGAAGATGGGTCGAATGAGGACGAAGAAGGCGATGCCTCAGATATTGAAGACAGTGAAGACGACGCCGAACTTCCTCCTCCTGCTGCTCCTTAGGTCAAAAAACTTGAAAATTTATCAGATCCCCGGTATGCCGGGTTCAGCTGTATGCTGTGTACATGTGATATTTTGCTACTAAGTTCTTATGTCGGGTTAACTTGGGCGTAGTCCCCGAGTTTCTTTTTCTTGTTCGTCCAATCTTTTGGCTCGGATCGTGTCTACCTTGATTCGGTTTTATGACTTACGAATCCGAACTTCAAAAATCGTCTTAACAATACTAAGAAACTTTCAGACTTAGCTCAAAAAATAAAGCTACATAATAACTTGAAAATAAATATAGGATTAGTCCGAAAAACAAACGTTAGCTCGAATAAATTCATTTCCTTAGTCGCTTTTCATGTGCTACGTAATTCCAAACTTGTTCTCTTGCTTGCCATGAAGCCAATTCTTGTTGGACAGCAGCAAGTCGAAGTGTTGGGTTTTTGGTGCTCACACATTACTAATCTGGATTAAATAGAAAACTTATTCCAGCTAACGCACAAGAGGCAACAACAACAATTATTAAGGTAGTCCCCGAGTTACTGCTCGAGGCGCTATTATTTAATTGATAAGCTTATTGCCGACATACATACCGACATATGAGAAGACTCAGATACATACACTTCTTAGCTAAGTGTAGAAAGGACGAAGTAGTGCTACATTCCACGGTCGCTTAGATTCCTCTCCGGACCTATCCGCCTTGTTCTTTTCCTGTGGCTTTGCATCTATAAGATAGTAAGAATCATTGTGCAATGCTTTGCTCACAATGAATGGCCCTTCCCATGAGGGGGATAATTTATGCATGCCAGTAGTACGTTGTACCAACCGGAGCACCAGATCGCCTTCCCGAAAGACTCGGGGGCACACTTTCCGGCTATGGTAGCGTCAGAGATTTTGCTGATATATGGCGGATCTGGACAGTGCCAGTTCTCTCGCTTCTTTCAGCAGATCAACATTATTTTGCCGGGCTTCTTGCACTTCGGCTTATGTGTATTGGGTGACCCTAGGCGAATCATGCTCTATGTCGGCTGGTAATACAGCTTCTGCCCCATATACCAGAAAAACGGTGTATAGCCTGTTGATCGATTCGGAGTTGTTCTTAAACTCCATAGTACCGCTGGTAGTTCCTCTATCCAGCACCCCGCTGATCTTTGCAGCGGCTCAATGAGCCGGGGTTTTATCCCGGATAATACTAATCCGTTGGATCTTTCCACTTGTCCGTTCGATGCGGGGTGGGCTACTGAGGCTATGTCGAGTCGGATCTTCTTGTCCCGGCAGAAGCGCGCAAATGCTCCTTCCACAAAATTGGTGCCACTGTCAGTTATGATACTGTGTGGATAACCGTATCCCAAGATTATATCCTTGAGAAACGTTACGGCCGTAGCTCCATCACATTTTCTTATAGGCTTCACTTCAATCCATTTTGTAAACTTATCCACCATGACCAAAATGTGTGTCATGTTTCCCCTTGCTGGTTTGAACGGGCCAACCATATCCAAGCACCATACGGCAAATGGCCATGTAATTGGTATGGTCTTGAGTTCTGGCATCGGCACATGTGTCTTGGTAGCGTACCTCTGACAACCATTGCATTTTTCTCACCAGATCCTCTGCTTGTTCTAAGGCACTTGGCCAGTAGAATCCATGCCGGAACGCTTTTGCCACCAAGGCTCGGGATGAGGCATGATGCCCGCATTCTCCTTGGTGTATATCTTGGAGGATGTCAAGCCCTTCTTCCGAGTCAACGCATCGCTGGAGGACATTGGTCACACTCCGTTTGTATAGCTCGGAATTGATAATTGTGTATGCGTTTGCTCTCCTCTGAGTTTGCCTGGCTAACACCTCCTCAGTGGGTAACGTTCCATCTTTCAGGAATTGGTATATAGGCAGTGCCCAAGGTGGTATTGCTCGTGCAGGGAACACGTCCTCATCAATTTCCATCTGATCTACCAGCATAACTTCAGCCGGATCACGCTGAGCAGTCCCCGGGTCATGCGAGGTAGTCCCCGGGTTCGCTGAGGCAGTCCCCGGGTTTGCTGATGCAGTCCCCGGGTCTCGCGTACTACCTCCCGTGTCAATGTACATGGGCTCAGCTCCGGACTCTGTATCTTCCGGGACATACATCAAGTCGGTTCCTAGGGACGGCCTAATAGATGGTTTTCTGAGGTGTTCCAATGCTACACCCAGTGGAATTGCCTGTCGGGTTGATCCGAGCTTCGATAGCATGTCGGCAGCCTCGTTTTCCACTCGGGGTACATGGTGAAATTCACACCCCTCAAAGTAACCAGATATCTTCTGCACATGAAACTTGTACAGTGCCATGTTTGGATCCAGGGCGTCCCACACTCCGGACACTTGCTGCACCACCAAATCTGAGTCGCCAAAGCATATGATCCGACGTATGCCAATCTCTTTTGCCACTTTGAGCCCATGCACAAGAGCCTCGTACTCAGCGACATTGTTTGATGCCGCAAAATGGATCTGTAATACGTATTTTAGCTGGTCCTTCTTTGGCGAGGTAAGCACAACCCCGGTGCCTAATCTGGTTTTGGTTTTCGACCCGTCAAAGTGCATCCTCCAGTAGTTCGGATCTGGTGGTGGTGGTTCGTATTGTACCTCGGCCCAATATACAAAAAAGTCCGCCACAGCCTGAGACTTGATTGCTTCTCTTCTGTCGTATTGGGGCGCATAAGGAGCTAGCTCAATTGCCCATTTTGCAATTCTGCCACTCGCATCCTTGTTACCCATTATCTCGGATATGGGAGCTTCACATATCACTTTGATGGGGTACTCCTCAAAGTAATGCTTTAACTTCTTTGCCGCCATATAGATACCATATGCCACCTTTTGAAAGTGTGGATAGTTCTATTTTGAGGCAGATAATACCTCGCTCAAGTAATACACTGGCCTCTGCACCGACTTACCCTCTTCATTGCGCTCTACTACAATCACTGCACTTACAACTCGGTTGGTTGCGGCTATGTAGAGCAACATTGGCTCCTTTGATAGTGGAGAGGCTAACACTGGTGCAGTGGCCAACATCTTTTTTAAGTGGGCAAAGGCTTCATCGGCCTGTGGTGTCCAAACGAACTTATCCGACTTTTTCATGAGTTGGTAGAGAGGCAATGCCTTTTCTCCCAACCGACATACAAACCGACTCAACGATGCTAGGCACCCAGTGAACTTCTGGACATCGGTAAGACACTTCGGCAGCTCCATTCGTTCAATGGCCCGAATCTTAGTTGGATTAACTTCGATACCTCGGCTGGAGACGAGAAACCCGAGTAATTTTCTAGCCGGGACACCGAAGGTACATTTTTCCGGGTTAAGCTTCATCCGGAACCTTCTCAAGTTCGCGAATGTCTGCCTGATGTCATCAAGGAGCGTTTTGCTTTCCTTGGTCTTGATAACAACATCATCCACATATACTTGTACGTTTTGACCTATTTGGTCGTGCAAACATTTTTGCATACATCTTTGGTACGTTGCACCTGCATTACGTAAACCAAACGGCATAGTGCGATAGCAATAAGCCCCGTACAGGGTGATAAACGCGGTCTTTATTTGATCATCGGGATTCAGAGGTATCTGGTGGAAACCAGAATATGCATCAATGAATGACAACAGTTCACATCCGGCGGTTGAGTCTATGACATGATCTATCCTCGGCAGTGGAAATGGATCTTTTGGACACGCCTTATTCAGGTTCGTGTAATCGATACACATACGCCAAACCACTGCCATGTTCGGATCATCCTTCTTCTTTTCTACCAGCACCGGATTAGAGAGCCAATCCGGATACAGTACTTCCATGATGAATCCTGCAGCTAGCAACCGAGCTATCTCGTCTCCAATGACTTTTCTCCTATCCTCGGCGAAGCGGCGGAGAGGTTGCTTCACCGGCCTTGCTCCGGGTCTTACGTTCAAAGAGTGCTCGGCCAACTCCCTCGGAACACCTTGCAAATCCTGTGTGGACCAAGCAAAAATGTCCCGATTCTCACGGAGGAAGTTGACGAGCTCGTTTTCCTATTTATCAGTTAACCCAGCACCAATTGTTACGGTGCGCTCCGGGAACATGTCATCAACTGGAACCTTCTTGTTATCCTTTGTGGCTTGGAATGAAACACTACCATGCGGGTTACTCAACACCAGCATATACTGCTGCGTGGACTGAGCTAATGCCGCCACCTCTTGGATTTTTCTTTTCTCTTGTGCAATCACGAGTGACTCGGCTAGGTTAGACCCAGCCGAGGCACACTCAATGGAACATCGGAAATCTCCAGCAATGGTAATCACCCCATTTGGCCCGGGCAATTTCATCTTCAGATAACTGATGTGGCAGCTTGCCATGAACTTGTTCAATGCTGGTCTTCCGAGTAACGCGTGATAGGCACTTTCCAAGTTCATCACCTCAAACTCCAGATTCTCAGTTCGGCAATTATCTCTCGTGCCGAATAGCACGTCAACCTGGACTTTGCCTATGGGCTCACAAGAAATGCCTGGTACAATACCATGGAAAGTTGTCCTTGTAGCCTGGAGCATGTTCTCCGTGATACCCAACTTGCGCATTGTATCCGCATACATGATGTTAATGGTACTGCCATTGTCAATTAGTACCTTGGAGAACCTCACATTGATGTTCAGCCCAATGAATGTCGGGTCCAGTACTAGCGCATACGAACATGGACTCGGCATAAGCTTGGGATGATCTTTGATGTTCCAGGTGACTTCCTGGTCCGACCAAGGCATGTACCTCGTCACTGCTGGCATAACCGCATTGACCTCCATATGTCGGCGCTGCAAGCTCTTCCTATCTGTTTCCTCAGTTGTGAACACACAATAGCTCTGATGATGTTCTCTGTACTCATTCCTCCCCTCGTTTCCGGGGTACCTCTGATTCGGCTGGTGCTGATTTTCCACCTGATGCACTGCATCCCTTCTCTCATTGTTGTCATACCTCGGCGGAGGGGGAGGCAACATTAGTTGTTGCGTGTTCGCTCTGGAGAGAAATTGCTGCCGGGGTAACTCCTGCCGAGGTTGATCATTCCAGGGTGCCTGAGCATTCCCCGAACCACCTTGTTCTATCTTACGCATCCACTCACATTGCCTCGTCGTGTGACCCGCCGGGCTACTCAGATTTGGCGTGTGAAACTTACACGGCTGGTCCAACATTGACTCATAGGTATACCTCGGACGGTCTTTCTTTTCTTGCCATTGTTTATTTTGCTCCGGCGTCCATGTTTTCTTGCCATCGTTTCTTGGAGTCCATTGCCCTCCAGTTTTCTGGCGCTGGTTGCTCCCTGCTCCGGGTTGATCTTGATTCACAGCTGCAACTTGTTGCGAACTGTAGCAATGATCTGGTCTATCATCTCTTCTTTTTCCTCTGTAGTCATTCCTCCTAGATGACCCGGCTCCATCCCTCTGATAGTACTCCTTGTTTGACTCGTTTGACGCGAGCCTAGGTTGAGTCGGATCACCCAAGGCATACGAATCGGCAATCCGGATCATCTCTGCCAACGTAATTGGCATTTTCCTTTGCAACTTCATTCACAGCTTGCTGCCGTACCTGCACCCTTGCGCAAACCACGCTATGGCCTGTGACTCTATGACACCCTCACACGAGTTTCTCACGGTACACCACCGGGTCAAGAATTCACGGTCTGTCTCATTAGGTCTTTGCTTGCACATTCCTAGGGTCTGCGGCCTATTCGGCATCCGATATGTACTTGAGAAGTTCCTGATAAAAATTTCTTCAAAATCTATCCAGCAGTTGATGCTTCCGGGTGGCAAATTATTCAACCATACTCTGGCCGGACCTTCTAACATCTAGGGTACGTATCGTACTGCCCATCTCAAGTTTCCAGTGGCAATTTTCACAGCCATAGCATAGTTTATCAGCCAATCATCCGGCTTGGTACTGCCGTCATACGTCTTCGTGCCCCTGGGCAGCTGGAAGTTAGGTACCGGTGGCTCCTTCATGATCCGGGGTCCAAAGCACGCTGGACCCGGTGGACCTTGACACTCGATCTGTTCCGACCTATACAGGTGATCCAGTTTCAATCTTGCGTCATCCGGCATCAAATCCCTGCTTCCCAATCTTGACCCTATCACATGATAGTCCGGTCTTGGGTACCCCGCGTTCATCATCTCCGAATTGCCGTCGTTGTACCGGTTTTGCTCTTGTGGCGCACCTCTCTGTTGCGTACCTCGGCCGACGCCTTGCTCTTGCCTTGGTACATTCCGCTGCTGCGGTTGTCCTGCTCCTGCCGAGTTTCACTGTTCGGCATTACCGTTGGCAGCGTTCCCTTGACCGGCATTGCCTTGGTCGTGGTTACCTCGGCCAGCTTCACCTCGGCTCACACTTCGTCGATCGTCATTTTTCTGTGCCTCTTTTCCTTTTCCTGCCCGCGTCGGGTCGTACGGGACGATCTGTTTGTTCCGTCTGGCCGAGGTTACTACCTCTTCTCCGGGTTACTATCTCTTCTCTCCTTGGACCACCATGAGGTAACGATGCGGCTCCAGCGGATTTCTCCGGGTTACCCATCGCCGAATGGACGATTTTGGAAGCTCCAGCTCTCTCCGGGTTAGCTCTGAGTATCTCTTCGTTCTGTCTGTTCGCGATCCGAACTAACTCGTTAACCCTATCTTGTTGTCTTTGACGGGCCTCACCCGTCAGACCCTCTAACTCGGATGCAGCCGCATCCGCTGCTCTGAGGTTCTTTGCCGGGGTACTATACTTCGGCAGCCCCACGGACAAACAGTTTTCCGATTCCTCGGCTCCAGTATCACCTTCTTTGTTCATCTCGCTCATGAGATTTCTCCCTTTTACCTTTACCGTATCAACTTTGTTTGCTTTTGCATACTCACGCAGTGTCATGTTCAACGACTGCTGAGCCGCGGCTATTTTCTTTTCGCCTTCTAGTATTTTTGCCTAGTTTCCTCTAGCTCGGCCTGTGCCTGAGCCAGATCTACCACTGCTGCTACCGGGTTTGCTAAGCTATCCATAGCTTCTCCCAGTACATTCTCAGGCCTCTCTAGTGGCGGTCCTCTACCTTTCCTCGGTGCCTTAGGTGTTACCTTTGGGTCTGGTGCTGGATCCTTGCTTCCGCCTGCACCCGGCGCAGTCATCATCACTTCAGCACGGTCCGGGGAGCGAGTGATACGCGCCCCGTGAACCACGCTAAGGGGTGGTTCCCCTGCCTCGACGACGCACCGCGGATGAACGCATGATACGTCCACAGCAACGTAGACCTTGGGCGCACCCAACTTGACAAAGAGGACGTTGCACGGAAGTGGGTGCGTGCCAAAGCAGCCATCGTTGTCGCTGACGAAGTCCACCGCTCCAAAGCGCTGAACGAGCCCGGAGACGATGCGTTCGCCGGTGCCGATGAGGTTTCCCGTCCGGATCTTCACCCCTGCTAGCGCCGCTAGCCCCACGGTGGGCGCCAACTGTCGTGGTGGTGTCACGGCAGATGCCATGGATAGGCTAAAGGTGGGGACTAATACACGCTAGGGGAATTCAGGGAGGGATAGTGAAGTGATTCTCCACACCGAAGATTGTATTCCTTTCCTTCCAAGATTACAAGTGCTCCTAGAGCTGTATTGGGGAGAGGAGGAAGAAGGAGCTCTCTTACTCTCACCCACAGTTCGCCCCTAGAACCTTAGCCAAATCATTCTAGAAGAAAACCCAACCCCCTCTTCTGAAACCCTAGCCCCCCTCATATAGAGGCGGCCTGGTCTCTGCCTAGGGCATACGTGGAGGAATATTCCTAAGAATATGCCTCCTCTCAAAGTGGTAACCCGACCGGGGTGCTTTTCCCCCGCGTCATACATGCTTCAGCTATGTGAGCCTCTGCGGCGCCCGCGTCAGCCGACACGGGCGTCGTCACCGTTGTCGGCCATGACTCGGTGGTCCTGCCCTTGCTTGCTTCGCTCGTGCAGTGCATACCGGGCCTTCTTTTTGACCAGAGAGATTCCTTCCTTCTCCCAGAAGCTCAACGGGACCCGGGTCATGGTAGACCCGGCTATACCTGTTCCTGCATACAAGTTAGACAAGCACTTCCGACTTACTCCTTAAGTCGGCTGATATAATGTTAGGCGACCCCCCGGTCCAGGTTACTCCGTGATCCGGCCTGCCTGGAGGTGACCCGGCCAGCATCCGCTTTGGCCTTGCCGAACCTAGGCTAACTCGGCTTTTATACCCCGGAGTGACCCTACCCGGGGTTATCCCCCAACAGATCCATTTCCCCTACCAAGGATAGATCAAGTCATAGATTCAACTACTGGGTGTGAACTGTTGTCATTCATAGATGCATATTCTGGTTTCCACCAGATACCCCTGAATCCGAGTGATCAAATAAAGACTGCATTTATCACCCGTTATGGGGCTTATTGCTATCGCACCATGCCATTTGGTTTACGTAATGCAGGGGCAATGTACCAAAGATGTATGCAGAAATGTTTGCACGACCAAATTGGTCAAAATGTGTAGGTGTATGTGGATGATGTTGTTATCAAGACTAAGGAAAGCAAAACGCTCCTTGACAATATCAGGCAGACATTCGCGAACCTAAGGAGGTTTTGAATGAAGCTTAACCCGGAGAAATGTACCTTCGGTGTCCCGGCTGGAAAATTACTCGGATTTCTTGAATCCAGCCGAGGTATCAAAGTCAACCCAACTAAAATCTGGGCCATAGAGCGAATGGAACTGCCGAAGTGCCTTAACGATGTCCAGAAGTTCACTGGTTGCCTGGCATCCTTAAGTCAGTTTGTATGTAGGTTGGGAGAAAAGGCACTGCCTCTCTATCAACTCATGAAAAAGTCGGACAAGTTCATTTGGACGCCGCAGGCCAATGAAGCCTTTATCCAATTAAAGAAAATGTTAGCCACTGCACCAGTGTTAGCCTCTCCACTATCAAAGGAGCCAATGTTGCTCTATATAGCCGCAACCAACCGAGTTGTAAGTGCAGTAATTGTGGTAGAGCGCGATGAAGAGGGTAAGTCAGTGCAAAGGCCAGTATATTACCTAAGCAAGGTATTATCCGCATCAAAGCAAAATTATCCGCATTATCAGAAAGTGGCATATGGTGTGTACATGTCGGCTAAGAAACTAAAACACTATTTTGAGGAGCATCCCATCAAAGTAATATGTGAAGCACCCATATCCGAGATAATGAGTAACAAAGATGCAAGTGGCAGAATCGCAAAATGGGCAATTGAGCTAGCCCCCTATGCACCACAGTATGACAGAAGAGAAGCAATCAAGTCTCAGGCTGTGGCCGACTTTTTGTGGACTGGGCCGAGATGCAATATGAACCACCATTACCAGATCCGAATTACTGGAAAATGCACTTTGACGGGTCAAAAACAAAAACCGGGTTAGGCGCTGGAGTAGTACTTACCTCGCCAAAGAATGACCAGCTGTAGTATGTGCTGCAAATCCATTTCGCAGCATCAAACAATGTCGCGGGATCCAATGCTTTGGTGACTCGGATTTGGTAATACAGCAAGTTTCAGGGCTATGGGACGCTCTTGATCCAAACATAGCATTATACAAATTCCATGTGCAGAAGATATCTGGTTACTTCGAGGGATGCGAATTTCGCCATGTACCCCGGGTGGAAAATGAGGTTGCCAACGTATTGTCGAAGCTCGGATCAACCCGACAAGCAATTCCACCGGGTGTAGCATTAGAACACCTTAGAAAACCATCCATCAGGCCGTCCCCAGAAACCGACTCAATTTACGTCCTGGAGGATCCGGAGTCCGGAGCCATACCCATGGACATTGACATGGGAGGTGGTTTGCAAAACCCGGGGACTGCTTCACAAAACCCGAGGACTGCCTCGGCGAACCCGGGGACTGCTTCGCAAAACCCGGGGACTGCTCAGCGTGATCCGGTTGAGGTTATGGCGGTGGATCAGATGGAAATTGACGAGGATGTGTTCCCAGTGCGAGCTGTACCAGCTTGGGCGTCGCCCATATTTCAATTCCTGAAAGATGGAACCTTGCCCGCTGAGGAGGTGTTGTCCAGGCAAACTCAGAGGAGAGCAAACGCATACACCATCATCAATTCCGAGCTATACAAAAGGAGTGTGACTAATGTCCTCCAGCGATGTGTTGACCCGAAAGAAGGGCTTGACATCCTCCGAGATATATATCAAGGGGAATGTGAGCATCATGCCTCGTCTAGAGCCTTGGTAGCAAAAGCTTTCCGGCATGGATTCTACTGGCCAAGTGCCTTAGAACAAGCAGAGGACTTGGTAAGAAAATGCAGTGGTTGTCAGAGGTATGCTACCAAGACACATATGCCAATGTCGGAGCTCAAGACCATACCAATCACCTGGCCATTTGCCGTATGGTGTCTGGACATGGTTGGCCCGTTCAAACCAGCAAGGGGAAATATGACTCACATTTTGGTCATGGTTGATAAATTTACAAAGTGGATTGAAGTAAAGCCAATAAGAAAATGTGATGGAGCTACGGCCATGACATTCCTCAAAGACATCATCTTGAGATACAGTTATCCTCACAGTATCATAACAAATAATGGCACAAATTTTGCTGAAGGAGCATTTGCGCGATTCTGCCGAGATAAGAAGATCCGGCTAGACGTTGCCTCAGTAGCCCACCCCGCATCAAACGGACAAGTGGAGAGATCCAACGGATTAGTATTATCCAGGATAAAACCCCGGCTCATTGAGCCGCTACAGAGATCAGCGGGGTGCTGGATAGAAGAACTACCAGCGGTACTGTGGAGTTTAAGAACAACTCTGAATCAATGAACAGGCTATACGCCATTCTTTCTGGTATATGGGGCAGAAGCTGTATTACCAGCCGACATAGAGCATGACTCGCCTAGGGTCACCCAATACACAAAAGCTGAAGTGCAAGAAGCCCGGCAAAATGATGTTGATCTGCTGGAAGAAGCGAGAGAATTGGCATTGTCCAGATCCGCCATATATCAGCAAAATCTCCGACGCTATCATAGCCGAAAAGTAAACCCCCGAGTTTTCCGGGAAGGTGATCTGGTACTCCGGTTGGTACAACGTACTGCTGGCATGCACAAGTTATCCCCCCCATGGGAAGGGCCATTCATTGTGAGTAAAGCATTGCACAATGATTCTTATTATCTTATCGATGCAAAACCACAGGAGAAGAACAGGGCGGACAGGTCCGGCGAGGAATCTAAGCATCCATGAAATATAGCTCTACTTTGTCCTTTCTACACTTAGCAGAGAAGTGTATGTATCTGAGTCTCTCATATGTCGGTGTGTATGCCGGCAATGAGCCTATCAATGAAATGTGGGCACCTCGAGCAGTAACTCGGGGACTGCCTTGATAATATTTGTGGTCTTCTGTGTTTATTATTTATACGTCGGCTGGCGTAAGTTGTTTCTACTTAAGCCGGATTAGTAGTGTGTGAGCACCAAGAACCTAACTCTTCGACTTGTTGCTGTCCAACAAGATTTGGCTTCATGGCAAGCAAGAGAACAAGTTTGGAATTGCGTAACAAATGAAAAACGACTAAGGAAAGGAACTTAATCGAGCCGACGTTTGTTTTTTCAGACTAACCTTATGCTTACTTTAAATTTGCTTTGCTGAATTATTTTGAGCTAATCCTAAAGTTTCCAAGTATTGTTAAGACAATTTTTGAAACTCAGACTCGTAAGTCATAAAACCGAACCAAGGTGGACACGAGCCGAGCCAAGAGATTGGAGAAACAAGAAAGTGAAACTCGGGGACTACGCCCAAGTTAATCCGGCACAAAAACTTAGTAGCAAAACATCACTTAAATGCTTAATACAATTGCACCTGGCATACCGGGGATCTGATGAAATTCAAAGTGTTTGTGATTAAGGAGCAGCGGGAGGAGGTAATCCGGCGCCAGCAGGTGCAGCTCTAGCTTCGGCTTCAGCATCCTCTTCATCCTCTTCAACATCCGAGGCTTCGTCCTCTTCTTCGTCACCTGAACCCTCTTTGACATATTCGTCATAGACAGCGTTAAGGAAACTTGGTCCCTCAGTCCATTTATGGATGGGTGCATATTGAATAAGGTTATGGGCACAAGCCTTGCGCCGAGCTATCCATTCCGGGTCAGTGGACCACCTTGATCCAGTGCGCATGCGCTCAAGAAGCTTCAGGTTTATCTTTTCGTACCAAGTGAGCACGTAATGGAGGACAATTTCGGCTTCGGCACGTCCAGCAGATTCTCTCCAGAGATCGAGCTGAGTCTCGCACTCCATAAGCCTGGCAAAAAGAACAGTGGCACTCTTTGGAGTATCTTCTTCAGGCCAAAATACATTGAAGATCTGGACTACTACGTCCAAGATATCCTTGCAGTAGTTCTTCACGATCTCGACTCGGGAGGACAAGCTGACTATCAAGTCCTCGAGATCAAGCGGAATGGTGCCATGACCAGATGGAGTACCCCTCTGCCTGCGGAACTTGGTAACAACATTGGATGCAATGACATCACTCTCTAGGAATTTGCCTAAAAAAATAAGACAGGTGGAGTAAGTAAAGGAAGTAGACCCGGAAAGATCAACGTCGGTTGAAGGAAAAGAACTTACCAGAAATATGGCTGTGAACCTGGGTCAGCTCCTTGGTGCAGTTGTCGCACCTCTCCCGGAGTTGCACAAGTTCATCATTTGCCGACTCAAGCTTGACGCTGGCCTCCTTCAGCAATTCTTGGTCCTTGGCGATCTGGAGGTTGAGGTGCTCACGCTCTTCAGTAAAGTCTTGGCATGCTTTCTCCAGTTCGGATTTGTGCTACGCCTTGAGCTTCTTCATGTCTGCCTTAAGCTTGGCAATCTCATCATCTTTGGTTCGGAGGAGGCAAGCTCATCATCTTTCTTTTTGAGTTCGGCCTGGTGCTGCCCTACTTGTTCGAGAAAATGCAGCATCATGTCAGGCACGGGCACACTATCTTCAAGAGATGCTGAAATAGTTTGTTGACCCGGCAGAGCCGAGGTATGAATATTTGCCGAGCCAAGAAGAAAGGAAGATAGGACGCAGACAGAGATTGAGCAAGAATAATTTACCCTTTATCTGGTCCAAGTTTTTCCTCATGAGGATATTCTCAGCCTCCACTCCAGCTGCGAAATCCGAATGATGGATTAGTTCAGCGGAAAAAAGACAAAGAGAGATGAAAAATGACAAGGAGAATACTTACCCCTTTTCTCGTGTTCGGCGAGAAGCGTGGTATGTTTCGCCCGCAGCATCTTGTGCGTATCCAAGAGACGCTGAAACTCAGCGCTCCGGCGATTGGTGGTCACTTGTAAAGAGTACAAAAAGATAGATTAGTCTTGTGCATATCCGAAGTGTACAAAATCTGGGCCAAGTGGAACTTAACCCGGCTCTAGGTGTGTGCATGTTCGCAGTGTACAAAATCCAGGCCAAGTGGAACTTAACCCGGCTCTAGGTGTGTGCATATTCGAAGTGTACAAAACCCGGGCCAAGTGGAACTTAACCCGGCTCTAGGTGTGTGCATATTCGAAGTGTACAAAACCCCGGCCAAGTGGAACTTAACCCGGCTCTAGGTGTGTGCATATTCGAAGTGTACAAGATCTAGGCCAAGTGGAACTTAACCCGAATCTAGGTGTGTGCATATTCGAAATTATTAAGGAGCTACGTTAGTTTTCTAAGGAGCATCCGGCCGAGTAACAAGTTACTCCCCCGGAGGCTCGGGGACTGACGAGGGTTTAACTCGTCAATGCCCATTGTTATGGACTTGGGTTTTAGAGAAGGAGGGAGCGCTGGAGAGATATATCGGGTAGCAAACAAGCACACAGGGGACAAAGGATTTACCCAGGTTCAGGCCTCGTAGAGGTCCCTACTCCTGCTTATCTGCTCGTGGAATTATCGAAGGAGTCGAAAGTTACAATGGTGCGCAGATGAAATCTGGTGAGGGTTGTGGAAACTAGGGTTGCGTGTGTCCTCCTCGCCGCCCCCTCCTAGCCTTTATATAGATGGGCTAGGTCTCGGGTAGCAGGTCGAGTCGATTACAAGTTAGGATTTTCCCCTTCAAACTTTCTATCTTTAGCTTCTTCTTGTCCTTCAAGCAATCGAGAGTCCGTAGGTTACTCGAGTCCCTCCATCCGGGCCTTGGCGACACCGTGGGCCTGTATGTATTTGGACCGTATATACCAAGCTCGAGTACTTGTAGGGTATACCCATGTCAGTAGCCCCCGAGTGCCCAGTGGAATCGCAGATTCGACTGGGGACTTTTGAAGCCTCCGAGTGCCTAAATGAGTACATTTCGATTTCCTTTATTTGCGTCATAGGGATTGTTGATATACGTGCCTGATATAACCAAAGTATCGGTATCAGTTAACCACCTTAGGGTGAAACAACGCAATCTACTCAAATTCGAGTCCCCGGACTCGAATCCGGAAAAGTGCTGGTGTAATTTGACTCAGGCCACGGAGGTCTTACAGGAGTCGAATTCCAGTTATATGGGTGTGAGCACTTGACGCGTCCGTCAAGGCATGTTCATCGTGCCTGTAGGCACGGATATGTTTCTGGTAGTGTGCAGTTAAATGCGTTGCCAGGCCTTATTCAGGTCTTACCTTCACGCCGTAGGCGCGGCATCCGAATTTTATCATCACGGAGACGATTCGGGTAACCCAGGAGACGCAGTCTCTTTGCAGGGGAAAATTATGAGGCGGTGTCGCCATGAGTTTCGAGTGTGGATGTTATCAACACACAGTTTTTCTTGCACAAATAATCATAGGGTGCGCTGCCAGCGCTCCCTATGGGAGTAGCCCCCGAGTGCCTAGTTGAGTCGAAGACTCAGGCAGGGACTAAAGAACTTTTGCGACTACTGTCGTCTTTTGCTTGCCTGTTCAGTCGATAACTCAGATAGGTACTAAAACACTTTCGCGACTGCTGACATCTTTTGCCAGCTTGTTTCAGTCGATGACTCAGGCAAAGACTAAAATATTTTTGCGACTGCTGTCGTCTTTTGCCTGCTTGTTTCCGGCGCTCCCTATGGGAGTAACACATGTCCATAATCGAACTGTGTTTCAAGTGGTTGGGTTTGCTTTTGTGATTGTCCATGTTCCTGCAACAAGAAAAAGAAAGTCGTAGGGTGCGCGGCCAGCGCTCCCTATGGGAGTAGCCCCCGAGTGCTTGGTGGAGTCGAAGACTCCAGCAAGGACTAAAATAGTCGAAGTTCTTCACTACATAGCCTTGATGACGTCAGTGCTGACGCTTGTATGACCTTAGTTGCCCACGTGAGCGATTTTGATGGGACATGACGAGCGGTGGGTCCCACTTTCTGACTTTGATTTGACTGGGCGTGCGTAATCTTATTTTTAACTGTGCCTCCTCGATTTCCGCGTGTAATGGTAGAAGTGGGGGGACGGTTCGCGCTTCCTCTTCGCCACGTGTCCTACGCGATGCGTGCCATGCGTCCAATAGGGTTTTTGTCAGCCGTTGGATTACATCTTCCAGGGGTTAAGTAGCGATACCGCGGTGGTAGTTTCCCATCTGTCTGCTTTCTTCCTTGCTGCCATCGCCATTGCCCTTTGCTTTCCTGCTTTCCTCTACGCCCATCTTCTCCACGACGCTGTACCAGCTCCGTTCGTTCCCAAGCTATTTTCTTCGCTCTCATCGCCGCCGTGCAATGGGGAAGAAGAAGGGAGGCGCTGCCGCTGATTCCGCGGCCACCCTCGCTACAGCGAAGAAGAAGGGTGGCTCCGCTGCTGCGGCCACTAGTGTCGCTGCCGCCGGGAAGAAGAAGGTCGCGGGCACCCACGTGACTAATGGCGCATGGCGTCCCTCTATCATCAAGGCGTCGGATCTCCGTCTTCTTCGCCAAGACGGAGTGATTTCTACAGCAGTCGCCGATTCGCGCGTCCCCAGCGGTGAGACCGTTCCTGTGCCTCTCGCTGGTTAACGAGTGATGTTTCTTGCATTCATCATTCGCGGTCTTTCCTTGCCTCTTCACCCCTTTCTTCGGGGTCTTCTGTGTTTCTATGGGCTCTAGCTCCATCAGCTGTCCCCAAATTCTCTCCTCCACATTACTTGTTTCATCACTCTCTGCGAGTGCTGGCTCGGAATCGAGCCGCACTTTGGTCTTCTCAAACGCATCTTTAAATTGAAACGTCAGTCCGCATCTGGCTCTTTAGTTTATGACGTAGGTGGTTGCGGAATCCATGTTGACCCATCCGCCACCTACTTTGATATCAAGCTCACCAAGTCCGTCCAGGGATGGAGGGACAAATGGTTCTATGTGTGCGACCAGAAGGCCAAGGACGAGCACTTTGGACTCGCGCCCTTCGATCCCGCGACTCCCTGCAAGAAGATGCGTTCTTGGAAGAACGTGATCATGCCTTCCGAACTCGCGGAAACAGACGTGTTATATCAGCGCGTCTGCGACCTCGAGAGTCGCATAGGCGCAGAAGAGGGAGGCTGCGCCCTTGTCAGGACTTGGCTGCGTCGTCGCGTCCAGCCTCTCCAGGCCAGGGTCCATCCCATGTTCCAATGGGGTGGCGCTGATGATCCCACTCGCGTGTCTGCTGATGGCATGTCCGCGAGTGACGTAGATAAGAGGGTGCGACTGGTCATGAAGTATACCCTCAAGGATGTGCTTCCGAACGAGCCAGTCGTTCCTCCTTACGATGCTTCGAATCCTCCTCCTGAGGTATGGTTGTGCTACGTAGTAGCTTATTTTCTCGGTTGCGTCTTCTGTTGCTTATTTGTTTTACTTTTTGTATGCAGGAGTGGGCGGTGTCGCCTTGCATGCCTCCCCTCCATGAGGGGATTATTCCTCATGAAGCTTTGGAAGAGGACGAGTCTGAGTCGACTGTCCCTTCCGATGTGGAAGAGGAAGCCCCCGAGTCTGAAAGTCCGGATACTCGCAAGCGTTCGCGTAGCAGGGATTCCGACGCGTCGACTCCTTCAACTCTAGGAGGCGTGGCTATTGGCGCGGAGTCGCCAATTCCCGCTGTTCCTGTGAGGGCTGTGGCACCGTCTTCTCGTAAGAAGATGCGATTGCCCAAGGAGTCTTTGTCGGAGTCGACGGAGGCCACATTTGATCTTGACAGATTTGACTGGTAGGTTTGCTAGTGCATTCATTCTTCTCTTGTTTTCTTGTTGTTCGCTTTGCCTTGGAGTTTGCCTTTTCTGAGTGCGGATTTTGTCTTGCAGTCAAGAGGCGTCGTCATCTTCTGGCGACGTTGAATTTTTGAAGGAATCAGGAGTCACGACCTCCAAAGCCAAGACAGAGGTCGAGCGTGCTCCTTCTCCTCCGGCGGTGGCCCACTCCGGGCACAATTCTTCGAGCTCTCCTCACGTAGGGGAGCATCGAGTAGTTGCTCGGATGACGATTCAGCAATCTTCTTCGGAGTCGCTGGAGGACCATGTAAGTATATCTTTCTTTCTTTTTATAATTTGACAGTCAACGCCCTTATGTTGCCCTTTGCTAACTCCTTGTTTTGTGCAACAGCTCCTTGTAAAGGAAAAGCCGCGCAGGTAGCGGAGCAGGTGATAGCGATAGGTCGCCAGCATGCGATGCTGGAGAAGCGCCACCGCGTGGTTAAGAATGAGTGTTCTATACTTATTATTTTTGTCTTCTCTGTATTTTGGTATAATCGACTGACAGCCAAATTTTTGACTGCCCTATAGCTGAGCATAATGCTTTACTGTGTGATGTCGCCACATTGGAGAAGACGCTGGCCGCAGCTGTGAAGGGGCGCGACGAGGCAATCGCGGCTCGTGATGAAGCCCAGAAGCGTGAAGAGGATCTGCGTGCCTCCTTTGCGTCCAGGGAGAAGTTGTTCGAAGAGCAACTTTTCTCAGTCGCCAAGGCCCTCTTAGGTACCTTTACTTGGTAGATATTTTATTGATGTTCTTCTCTTCCTCTGTAGTGCCGGTGGCATTAGAAGTTTAATCCGTGTGCGTATTTTGGTGTAGATGCTGGCGGCTTGAGTTTTGATCCACAAGCCCTTGGTCACGATGACGCTCTGGCGGGCGCGGTATCTGCGGTCGAAGACCGTAGCGCCGCTGTCCAAAATACGTTGTCCAAAGCCAAGGCCACCCTAAGTCGCCTCCGGGAGGAGCTGATGCCGAAGGCTGAGCTGGTCGACAATGTGGAGGAGCTGGTGGAGTCGCTCGCTGGGGGTGTGCCTGCCACATACAAGAACTCCCTCCGCGCAGCTAGCGCGACCATGTCGCTTGCCATGGTGCAAGCCCACGAAGTCGAAGTGAATCCCTCTGCGGTGTCGGAGACAATGCCTGTTGGCGCGGATGGTCAGCAGGTAGTATTCGCTCCCTTTGCGACTGCCTATGCCAAATATGACCATTCCTTGATAAACACTGTTGCCAAGTATTCGGAGGACCTCAATCGCGCGAAGAAGGCGGCGAAAACTTCGGCCTCAGGGGTCGGTGGAAAGTCAGTGGCATCTGATACTGCCACGGACTTGATGAAGCCCCCGAGGTCATCGAAGTCGAAGAAGCCAGCTGCTCCGTAGTTAGTTCCTTGTAATAGCTGATGAACTTGCTCTTTTTGATGGGAGAACATGCCTGTTGGCGAATGTGTTTGTAGATACTTTTATTGATTCTGAATGCACCTGTTACTTTTGTCTTTTGAGTTGGTCGCCTTATTTTGCCTCTGGCTTGGGTTTTGGTAGGGTACGTCAAGTGGCCCTGTGGGGGGAACCCCGGACTCGCCATCTCTTGAGGATATAGTGGCACCTCCCTGCTCTAGGGTAGAGGAGCTTTCCTTGCTATCACGACTTCATGATCGCGTTAAGCAACTGGAGCGTGAGTTGCCCTTGATCCGTGGTAGCGCGGACGTGTGGAAGTCGAAGGCTGAAAAAGCCGCTGCCCGTGAGCAATATCTGCTTGGCGAGGTGACGCAGCTGGGCGACCAGTTTAAGTGTTAGTTTGCTCATCCTCGTCTTTTCCTTTGTAGTTAATCGCAATGGTACGTTGTACTCATGCTGTTGATGCTGCTTCGTGTAGTTGTTAGCGCACGCCGTCCGCAGGAGGAGAGGGATAGGATTGCCATCCGCCTTCATGGTCTCACCCAAGAGCAACTTCAGGAGAGTGGATACTTCTGGGTAGATCATGATCGTGCGACTGCGTTAGCGACCCTGCAGGATCATGCCTCGTGAGTGCTGCTCTTTCTGAAGAAGTCCCAGTCGTGTTTGAAGAACATCTACCGGGCGATGTTCCCGCTAGATGATACTCCATCAAGCCTGCTGGCGCTTCTGACGAAATTTCAAGATATGTCCGCGGTTCGCGAGTGCGTGAGGCAGCAGCTGGTGGCTGGTGCCAAGGCTGCGCTCTCCGTGGTGCGTTTGCACAGGCCTGACGTGGATGTCGCTGCCATTGCATCTGGGCCACCGGTGCCACCAGCAGGATCTTCCTGGAACATGGTGCCGCACTATCAAGCGGTGGATCGTCCAGCCGAGGAAATCGTCGACTTCTTCGAGGAACAGACTAATGTTCTTCTGTTGCAAGGGTAGCCAAATATGCATCCTGCATATAAGTGTACTGGTGTTGTAAAGCTCATATATATTTGTAGATAATTTATTGTTGAATGTATACAAATAGCTTTATAAGCGTGGGGTGCGTTGCACTTATGCGAGTCCTTTTCGTTAGCTGGCCATCTTTGTATCTTTCCCTTGTCAACCTGTCAGGTGCGTGGCAGCTGGGTTGTGTTTGTGTTAAGGGGTTCGATTGATGTGCCAGCTACTCAGGATGTCGCGTTATTGTTCGAAGAACATATGTGTATAGGGTGGCGTAGCCCCCGAGTATGAAAGTTGACAAAAGAAAAGAGAACACGGAGTTTTGGGGCACTTAGATTTTATTTATTCGGAGAACAGTACGTAGTACAATGTGTGGCTAAGTAGCCTTGGCTGAATAGCCTTATTTGCGATGCAAAAGTAAAGAAGAAACGACTAAGAGTAGAAGCGTCGCAGTTGTGCGACACTCCAAGGGTTGGAGTATGCGACTCCTGTCTCTAAATCTTGAAGGCGATAGGCGCCACCTGGGATTACTTCTGTAATCACGTACGGTCCTTCCCAGGGGGACTCGAGCTTGAGATGCCCCTGCTGCTTCAGTCGCAGGACTAGGTCACCTTCGACGAAGGATCTTGGGCGAAGCCTTCTGCTATGGTAGTTGCGCAGGTTCTGCTGGTAGATCGTAGATCTTTCTGCGGCAATTTCTCTTGCTTCGTCAAGGAGGTCGACGGAGTCTTCTAGTGCGAGGGATGACTCCTTCTCGCTGTAGGCGACTACGCATGGCGCTCTGTACCGTGCCTCGGCGGGTAATACTGCCTCTGCTCCATGTACCATAAAAAATGGTGTGTAGCCGGTGGCGCTGTTTGGAGTTGTACGCAAGCTCCAGAGTACGGATTGCAGTTCGTTTGGCCAGCAGCCCGCGGCTTGTTCGAGTGGCCGGAGGAGTCGCTTCTTGATGCCGCAGCAGACGAGCCCGTTTGCCTTTTCCACCTGACCGTTGGTCTGCGGGTGTGCGACTGAGGCATAGCTGATGTTGATCCCCAGGTTCTCGCAGAAATCTTGGAACTCCTTGGATGTAAAGTTCGTTCCGTTGTCGGTGATGATGCTGTGTGGCACGCCGAAGCGGTAGACGATGGACTCGAAGAACTTGACTGCGATGTGCCCTGATTGCTTGGTCACTGGCATGGCCTCGATCCACTTGGTGAACTTGTCAACTGCGACCAAGAGGTAGACGTAGCCTCCTTGCGAGGACCTTGGAAGTTTGCCAACCATGTCGAGTCCCCACTGGGCGAAGGGCCAGGCCAATGGAATATGCTGTAGTTCTGCGCCTGGTGCGTGTGGCTTGTCCCCGAATCGCTGACAGGCGTTGCACTTTTGGACTATATCCTTGGCGTCGCGCATGGCCGTGGGCCAGTAAAATCCAGCTCGTAGAGCTTTGGCGATGAGGGCGCGGCTACCGGCGTGGTGCCCGCAGGTCCCTTCATGGATGTCGAGGAGGACTGTTCTTCCATCGGCTAGGGAGACGCATCGCTGTAACACGCATGTGATGCTGCGTTTATACAGTTCGTCGTTGATAACGGCGAATGCCTTGGAGCGTCGCGCGATGTGTCGTGCATCTGTCGAGTCGTCCGGTAGGCGCTTGCTGAGGAGGTATATAATGTACGGCTGCGTCCAGGATTGTTCGATCATCATGACGCTCATTGGTCCCTCGAGTCCTGTGTCGAGCTCCAAATCATCGATTGTTGTTGGCTCATTGGGTGGCGTAGCCCCCGAGTCCGTTGCTGCGCTTGTTTTCTTCTCTACGGCCTTTGGCTTGATGGAGCGTTCGCATATGCGCTCGAGAAATACCCCAGGTGGTACGGGTGCGTAGGTGGAGCCTATGTTGGCGAGTGCGTCCGCCTCCTCATTGCTTTCGCGGCCTATGTGTCGCAACTCGCAGCCATCGAAGTCTCCTTCAAGTGTGTCGTAGAGGTCGCGGTATGCGATCATGTTGTCGTTTAGTGCGTCGCACTCGTGCATTGTTTGGTTGACGACCAGCTTGGAGTCGCCATATATGATTAGCCTCTTTGCGCCGCAGGCTTTTGCCATCCTCATCCCGTGTAACAAGGCCTCGTATTCAGCCTCGTTGTTTGAGGCTATGAACTGCATTCGCAGGACGTATTTCAGCTTGTCCCCTTGAGGCGATGTCAGTATGACACCTGCTCCTGCTCCATCTTTCCTCTTGGATCCATCGAAGTGCATTGTCCAGAGATAGGACATATCTAGCTTGTCCGGGAGTTGGTTTTCCATTCAATGTACGAGGAAGTCCGGGAGAACTTGCGACTTGATTGCGCCGCGCTTTTCGTATGTGATGTCTCGTAGAGACAGCTCGATTCCCCAAAGTGCGACTCGCCCTGTGGCATCAGGGTTATTGAGGATATGTCCCAATGGGGCGTCGTTGACTACCACGATTGGGTGTTCCTGGAAGTAATGGCGCAGTCGCCGGGCGGTCATAAAGACGCCGTACGCCAGCTTCTGGTAGTGCAGGTGCCGCTATTTTGTTGGCGTGAGGACCTCGCTGAGGTAGTATACCGGGCGTTGTACGCCATGGACCTTGTTTTCCTCGGCCCGTTCGACGACGAGCACTGTGCTAACCACTTGGTTGGTGGCGGAGATGTACAGCAGCAGTGGTTCCCTTTCTCGTGGAGTTACCAATACTGGCGAGGTGGATAGTAGGCGCTTGAGGTCCTCGAATGCTTCTGGCGCTTCATTGGTCCACTCGAATTTGTCAGCTTTGCGGAGGAGCTGATAGAAGGGCAGCGCCTTTTCTCCCATTCAACTGATAAATCGACTGAGGGCCGCGATTCGCCCGGCTAGTTGTTGAACGCCTCTTATGTTCTTTGGCTTCTCCATGGCCAGTATGGCCTTTATCTTTTTCGGGTTTGCCTCAATCCCTCTCGCGGAGATGAGATACCCGAGCAGTTATCCAGAGGGTACGCCGAAGGCGCATTTGTCCGGATTGAGCTTTATCCGTTAGCGATCGAGATTGGCGAAGGTTTCGCGCAAGTCGTGGATTAGAGAGGCTTCTTCCTTGGTCTTAATTACTTATGTCATCGACATAGACTTGGATGTTGCGACCAAGTTTCTCCTTGAGGCAGGCCTGCATGCACCGCTGGTACGTGGCTCCTGCGTTTTTTAGCCCGAAGGGAATTGTGTTGTAGCAGAACACGCCGAAGGGCGTTGTAAACGCGGTCTTCTCCTGGTCCTCCTCCTTCATTCGAATTTGGTTATAGCCTAAGTAGGTGTCGAGGAAGCATAGGCGCTCGCATCCAGCAGTGGAGTCGATGATTTGATCGATCCGTGGTAGCGGGAAGTGATATTTCGGGCAGTGCTTGTTTAGAGAAGTGAAGTCCACGCACATCCGCAGGATATCCGTGTCCTTTTTTGGCACCAGCACTGTATTGGTGAGCCAAGTGCTTTCCTTGATCTCGCGTATGAATTTGGCCTCGAGGAGTCTGTTGATCTCCATTCCGACTGCCTGTGCGCGTGGCTCAGACAGTCGCATGATTGTTTGCTTGACTGGCCTTGCGTCGGGGTTGACGTTGAGTGCGTGCTCGGCGAATTCCCTGGGAACTCCTGGCATGTCCGCAGGACACCAGGCAAAAATTTCCTAGTGCTCATGGAGGAATTCGACGAGCGCGAGTTCCTATGCGGGACTCAAGTTGTTGGCGATGAGGGCCGTTTTAGCGGGATCTGATGGATGGACCTATACCTTCTTTGTGTGCACAGATGAGTCGAAGGAGAGGTCAGGTGAGCTTGGCCAACTTAGAGGGGGCAGACTGTTGTCTGTCGTTTCCTTCAATCGCACGAGTTCCTCCTGCATGCCAAGGACTGGGAGATTCTATTGAATTCCTTGTCACAACTGTCAGATCGCTCGAAACTCCCGTTGATCGTGATGACGCCGTTGGGACCTGACATTTTCGTCTGCAGGTAGGCGTAGTGGGGTACTGCCATGAACCTAGCAAACGCGATGCGCCCGAGGATGCAGTGGTATTGTGAGGGCCAGTCGACAACTTCAAAGTCGATGCGCTCGCGCCGGAAGTTCTTCGGCGTGCCGAATATGACGTCGAGGTTGATTTTGCCCAGGGGTATACGCCTTTTCCTGGGACGATGCCGTGGAACGTTGTGTCTGATGCCTCCAAGCAGGTTAGAGGGATCCTCATTGCTCGCAAGGTACTCGCGAATATGAGGTTGATACCTCTTCCGCCATCCATGAAGACGCGACTCATGTCGAAGCCTCCAATTTGCGCCTCGAGTACGAGGGGGCAATGACCTGGGCGAGGTACTTGAGGCGGGTGGTCGCGCTTGTCGAAGGTAATGCACGATTCACTACCACTGAGGTACTTAGTGGTGGATGGTGGCGAGTGCGTAGCCAAATTGACTTGGCGAGTGATGGCCTTCTGCACCCTATTGGAGGGGCGTCCCTTTTGGATCATCATGGTACCCATGGCCCGTGGGTATGGTTCTCCTCCGTGATGCTGGTTCGGTGCAACTCCGTTCGGGGGTGGCCCGGGTGGTGGTGGTGGTGCGCCATGTGCCACTGCGCCTGGAGAGGTCCCATAGCCTCTTTTGACTGCATTGCGGTTCATTCGAACCAACCCCTCATGTAGCTTGAGGAACTCGCGGCAGTCCTTAAGGAGGTGACTGGACTTTCTCTTGCCGTCATGCTTGTCGATGTAGAACTGTACCGTGCATGGTCTGGACAGTTTGTCTTCGATGGAGGTCGCGGGTGCTTCATCGTGAGTGCGGCGTTGCCATACTTGCGTGGTCTTCCCGAAGTCGCGATATCCGCCGCTACGGTATCCGCTGTTGCGGTTATTGTCGCGTCTATCGGTGTAGCCGGCTGCGACCATGTTGACGTCATCGCGATTGTCGTAGACGCGCATACGACGTTTACTCCGGCGGTCGCGTCTTTGTTTGAGTTCTGCCTCCTTGTCGGAGTGAACGCGATTCTTCAACGAATCTTCTCCATCAGCCCACCGATTCGCGATCTCCATCAGGTGGTCGATGGTATTGGGTTTTGAGCGGTCTAGCTCCTCCCTGAGTTCCATGCGGCAGACACCACCGTTGAATGCATCAATCGCGCGGTCTTCCGAGATGTTCTCCGCGGAGTTCTTGATGATGGACCATCTTTGGATGTAAGAGCGCAGCGATTCGCCAAATTTTTGCTGGCAGCATCTCAGTTCTTCGATTGAAGCGGGGCATTTGTACGTGCCCTTGAAGTTGCGTACGAAGCTGTAGACCAGCTCATCCCAGCTGCGAATGGATCCGCGTGGGAGGTTATTGAGCCATTCCCGGGCGGCGCCCTGCAGCTGTAGCTGCAAGCATTGCATGGCGGTACTTCGACTGCCTCCGTGCAGCCTGAATGAGGAGATGTGGTCCTCCAGCCAGATCTTGGGGTCCTGCAGACCGTCAAATTTTGGGTTCTCCGATGGGAGTTTGAACCCTTTAGGCATTCACTTTTGCCTGATGGATCTGCTGAAGCATTTGGCGCCGCAGAGCTCCCCATCTTCTTCTTCCGAATCATTCGATCGAGCACGCCGTGCCCTTGATTTGTTGATCTTGCGCTGCGTGAGCTCGTCGTGTGCATCATAGTCGCGATCGTGTCATCATGAACGACGGCGTCGAGACAGGTCGTGACTATCGTTGCTTGACGAGGACGAGGAGTAGCGTTTTGCTAACGCTTTGCCCTTTTCTGGGTCTGGTACTGGTTCTTTGTCAAGGGCGGCCTCAATTAGCCCAAGGCCCGCGATCGTAGATCGGTGCATGGCCGTTCGGGGATCTCCAGCCGGTGGCTGGTTATTGAGAAGATACATGGTGGCCGCTGTCACTGCGGCCTGCGGCGTCCTGGGAACCACGTTGCCTCTCGTGTCGACTGTCATAGAGCCGAAGTCGAGGACTTTCGCGGAGTCTATGCGTTCTTGTTCAGTGAGGTGAGCCATCCGCGATTGCCTCTTCCTGGCGAGATGCTCGTTGCCTCTTGAGGAGGATCCTCCGTAGGAGGAGAGCCCAGCGCGACGAAGGCTTGACTCGTCCGCCGCCTTTTTACGCGCTTCGAGTTGCGCGATTGCTTGTTTCTGGCATTTGAATTCCTCTTTTAGGAGCCAGTGGTAACCCATCAGTAGTTCCTGAGGGGACCCGAAGGGTAGAGGTGAACCTCGTAGGGCTTCGCGGCAGCGTTCCCACTCTTGCTCGTTGAGCCTGATCACGACGCGTTCGCCGGTTTGCTCGTTGATTATGCTGGGGGGTTCGACTGCTCCTCCATTGCCACCGTTGCCGCCGTTGGCGGCGTTGGGCGGGTCGGTGTCGTTGCCGGTGTTACCGTTGTTGCCGCGGTTGGTGGAGGTGTCGCCCGCGTTGATGACGGCGCACATGAAGTGATTTGGGAAGCTGTTGTTTCCACAACTTTCAGATCCGGAATCGTAGGTTCCATCTTTAGTGGCCAGATCGCTTAGATCGGAGTCGCGACTGCTATCGCTAATCATGTTCCCAACCACCACCGGAGCACTGAGCTCACTGAGGGTGCCGATCGATGGAGGGAACCATGATGCTGGGGCAATCGCCGGTGCCGTCGGCTGATCGGGCATGCGTAGCGTGCCCATCTGACCAACTTGGAAGCGGAAGCTCCCAATCGCCAGGCTGATTCCTTCGCCCACAGAGTCGAAGGCCGGGCGAGTAGCCGGCGTGTGGACGGTGAAGTCGAAGGCGCCGAAAAGCTGGCGAATCTCCGCTGTTGCAGAGTTGTAAATCGTGTTTGATGGGGTCGAAGAAGCCGCAACATCAGCACTCCCAGTTCCCACAGACGGCGCCAATGGCTATATCACTAATATCTACAACATGTTAAGGAAAAGACGAAGTAACATACCTCCATCATCCGACCTGCAAGGTTAATTGCCTTGGCAGCGGTATTCATCTGGGCAGCAAACTCAGCGGGCCCGAATTTCTCTGAGAGATCATCATTGTGGACGAACTCTGCCTTGTTCTAGTTGTTTACAAACTCGATCAAGGTCGGAGGATAGCGTTCGCCGCTGAGCATGTGAGGTGCAACTAGACCCTTAGCGTGGGCTTCTCTCCTCTCAACCTGGGCAACGACGGGGCTGGTGTGCAAAACGAGTTGCGCATCAGCTGGCTCGGCAGGGGCGTCCTTCGGCGGTGGAGTATTCTTCGAAAGCATGGACGGGAGTGTGCGCTGTCCAGCCTCGATTGACGCTGCCCTGGTGGCGTCAGGAGCCTTTTTGCCCTTGGGCTGCTGCTGAGAAGTTGAAGTTGCTACAGCGGATTTGCCCTTGGGAGCTGCCTTGGCACTAGCCTTGGTGCTGCTGATGTCTTCTCGCCGAGTGTTGGAAGACTCGAACGAGGCGGAGGGGCTTGGTGCTGCTGTTGTTGCTTTTGTTGTTGCTGCTGGTGCTGGAGCTGATGGTGGTGCTGGTGCTGATTTATGTTTCGGCGGAGGTGCTGAAGGAACCTCGGTGGTAGCTGGTTACGACGGAGCTGAAGTAGTGGTTGCTGCTGCCTCGGCAGAGCTAGTTTCCCCTGCTCCGAGGTTGCCCTCCTCTCGACGAGGTGGGCTAGAACCTGGAGCAGCCGCTGAACCCTCCTGAATGGGGCTCAACGGGCGTGAATCGTCGCCACGAGGCGGAGAAGGGCTATGTCGGAGCGGCAAAGCAATGCCGGATCCACTCTGAGGGACCTCCACCGCGGCTCTGCCGAATCAAATCATAAATGATGAGAAACTTTAACAAAGGAAGAACAAGTGAATAGCAAAGGGAGAAATGACTTACTCATCCGAAGTCAAGGGCTCCTTCGGCTTGCGAGCTCTCCGGGCCACAACCTTAGTCGTGGCCTTGGTGGCAGCTTTGTCCATGGAATTCTTTCGCCTTTTAGCTGGCTGAGAAGGTCCAGAGGAAGAAGCAGATGCGGCCCCCCTCTTCTTCGGTGCGACCAGGACAGGCTCACCCGTGGCAAGGGAGGATCTTCATGGATCTTCCCATCGGGGTTAGCTGATGTTGGAAAAGCATAAGAAAGGGGGACAGCGTCAAATGCCTCCATCACCTCAATGTCCGAATCATCTTCATCGTCGGGCCAATCTCTAATGGAAGAGAGTTTACTAGTTTGCTGCTTGGTCGCATCGGTCATCGGCAGGAACATCTCCTGATCCGGCTCCTCCGCATCCGAGATGTCTCGATCAGGCGCCCATTTGAGAGAAGGCTCGGTGCCATCCTCAATGGTTTGCTGAAGAAACATCTAAGGGAAAGAAAAGACAAAGGGATTAAACCTACAACAGAAACCGACATATCATACAATTCGGAGAAAGTTTGGGGCACGAGACTTACCGCGGGGGGAAGCCTATCTCGGCAGAAGTGTTCGATCCCCCACATCCACTCAGCCGAGAAGTCCTTCTTAGTGGTGAAGAGGGACTTGACCCGGCGGAAGATCTCGGTGTTGCTCAACTCAAATGAGGAGGTCCGGTTGGGGTCACGGCCCCAGCTCATGTGGCAAACTTTATGTGTACGTTTCTGGAGGGGGAGATCCGGTTGCGGACGAATGTAATCATCGCATCCTCATTGCGCAATCCCAAGTCCTTCAGCTCCTGGAACCTTTTGTTGACTTGGTTCGCCAGGACGGTGGGCTTCTTGGGGACCGCGTCCCACAGATCCGGATTGGGAGGACCTGGAGCATAAGGGCATAGCCGGATCAGATCTTCAGTTGTACCGTTTCGAACATAGAAGAAGGTTCGGGCCCAGCTCTTGTAGGAGTCAAGCCCCGTAACTCGGGGAAAGATATACTATTTCCGGGGGGAGATGGAAGCTGCGCCGAACTGCGTGAGCTGCTTGTCCTCCGGATTAAGCTGGATATTCGGAATCACGTTCCGGTGAAGGCCAAAGAACCGGATCCAGAGCTCCTTCGTGGGCCACAGTCCGGCATAGCCCTCGATGGTGGAAGGGAAAGCAAAGAGTGAAGTAATGGCGTTAGCCGTAAGATGGTGCGGCTGAAGCTCGTAGGTGTTGAGCCAGTCGTTGAAGAAATCGCTAACTGGGAGCCCTAACCCGCGCTGGAAGTGGGACAGAAATACCACATACTCACCCGGATTGGGTGAGGGGGCAAGCTCTGCAGCGGCAAGACACGTGATGACGCCCTCCGGGATACGTCGGGTGCGGTACAACCAATCGATGTCGTCCTGGCACACCCAGGACCCAGCCCATGCACCGCGGTCAGCATTCCTAGCGTCCTCCATTTCCTGCTCCGCGATGGCGAGCTCCTCCTCTGTCATCTCGAGGTCACTATCCTCACTAGCGCTAGCGACGGTGGGGGGAAGTGGCCTGGACTGGCGAGGACCCGTGGCGGAAGAGATGCGCGGAGGCGGCGGCGACGCAGGTGCGCGAGGAAGCGGTGCGGCAGCGGCACAACTACGCAAGTGCGGCGGCGGCGGCGCCGTCGCTAGAGAGGAAGAGGAAGAAGAAAAGGCAGAGGGGCGCGAGAGTGGGGAAAGGACCCAAGGGGCGCGCCCCTCCCCTATTTAACCACGCCCTTAAGGGGTAGTGGGATCGTGCTGTGCGGGCGGGACACATGGTGTGGCCGTGTATGACCCGGATCAACCAATCATCAGCGAGCCACGGGAAGGGCCACAGGACGCAAGAGATCCCATGACGTGACGTTATGATGCAGTTAACGAGGAGGCAGGCACGATGTGACGTGTGCTACAGTAATAACTGGACAATTACTGCGGCGGTTACTGACGCAGGCCCTTAAAATGAGGCAAAGTAATGATTAACCTCCACGTGGGGAAGCGTACAAGGGAAGGAAGAATGACCCGGATGAGTATGAGGTGACCCGGCCAGTGAGTGAAAACTTGGAATGTGCCAAGGGAAAGTAAACCTATGAAATCCGGACTATGAGGTAACTCAAAAAAGGAGCAACAGGCTCGGTAAAATTGAACCTGCTGTGGCCTTAGCGGCTAAGGCAGCTAAGACCACACCAGCATTGGGGACTAATGTTGGGGGGATACCCCCGGGTAGGGTCACGCGGGGGTATAAAGGCCGAGTTAGCCGAGGTACGGCAAGGTCAAAGCAGGTGTTGGCCGAATCACGAGGTAACCCAGACCAGGGGATGTCCACCTAACTGGGTCTCAGCCGACTTATATCGTAAGTCGTTGAGATATATCTAACTTGTATGCAGGTACATGTATGGCCGGATAAACTAGGTACGATCCGGGTTATATCAAGCTTATAAGAGAAGGAAGGTATCTCGTTGGTCAAAGGGTGACCACTGTATGCGGATCATGAGCGAAGCGGACAGAGGCCAGGACCACTGATGTGTGGCCGACAAAGGTGACGATGCCTGTGTCAGATGACGCGGGCGCCGCAGAGGCTCACGTAGCCTTTGCATGGATGACGCTGGGTTAAAGAGACCCGGTCGGCTTACTATTTTGGGAGGAGGCATATTCCAAGGAATATGCCTCCACGTATGCCCTAATTGGAGACCAAGCCACCCCTATACAAGGAGGGCTAGGGCCTCTGAAGAGGAGGTTGGTCTTTGACTGATTGAGCTCTAGGGAGTTGTGTGTGTTCTTGAGAGCTAGCTAGTGGTGCGAGTAAGATAGTCCCTTCTTCCTACACTCCCCAATACAGCTCAAGGAGGACTTGTAATCTGTGGAAGTGAATCAAATACAAAGCTACTGTGTGTGGAATCACCAAACTATCCCTCCCTGGATTCCCCTAGTGCATTTAGTCCCCACCTTTAGCCTATGCATGGCATCTGCCGTGACACCACCACGACAGACATGTAATGAATCTAGCTATAGTTTATGAAAAGAACAGACATGTAATGACACTGGTGGATCCTTATGTGGTTTGTGAGAAGAACACACATGCAATGACTCTAGATGTGGTTCATGAAAAGAACAGACATGCAATGAGACTAGTGGATCCATATGTGGTTTGTGGAAAGAACAGACATTCAATGACTCTAGCTATGGTTCATGAAAAGAACACACATTCAATGACACTGGTGGATTCATGTGTGGTTTGTGAGAAGAACACACATCCAATGACACTGGTGTGGTTCATGAAAAGAACACACATCCAATGACAATGGTGGATCCTTATGTGGTTTGTGAGAAGAACACACATGCAATGAATCTAGCTGTGGTTCATGAAAAGAACAGACATGCAATGACACTGGTGGATCCATATGTGGTTTGTGGAAAGAACAGACATGCAATGACTCTAGTTGTGGTTCATGAAAAGAACACACATGCAATGACACTGGTGGATCCATGTGTGGTTTGTGAGAAGAACACACATCCAATAACACTGGGTGCGGTTTATGAAAAAACACACATCCAATGACACTGGTGGATCCTTATGTGGTTTGTGAAAAGAACAGACATCCAATGACACTATGTGTGGTTCATGAAAAAAACACATGCAATGACACTGGTGGATCCATATGTGGTTTGTGAGAAGAACACACATGAAATGACTCTAGCTGTGGTTCATGAAGAGAACACACATGCAATGCACTGGTGGATCCATATGTGGTTTGTGGAAAGATACGACATGCAATGACTCTAGTTGTGGTTGATGAAAATAACACACATCCAATGTCACTGGTGGATCCATGTGTGGTTTGTGAGAAGAACACTGATCCAATGACACTGGGTGTGGTTCCTGAAAAGAACACACATGCAATGACACCGGTGGATCCTTGTGTGGTTTGTGAGAAGAACAGACATCCAATGGCACTAGGTGTGGTTCATGAAAAGAACACACATCCAATGGCACTGGTGGATCCTTATGTGGTTTGTGAGAAGAACAGACATGCAATGACACTAGGTGTGGTTCATGAGAAGAACACACATCCAATGACACTAGTGGATCCATATGTGGTTTGTGGAAAAGAACACACATCCAATGAAACTGGGTGTGGTTCATGAAAAGAACACACATCCAATGACACTAGTGAATCCATGTGTGGTTTGTGAGAAGAACACACATCCAATGACACTGGGTGTGTTTCATGAAAAGAACACACATCCAATGACACTGGTGGATCCTTATGTGGTTTGTGAGAAGAACACACATGCAATGACTCTAGTTGTCGTTCATGAGAAGAACACACATGCAATGACACTGGTGGATCCGTATGTCGTTTTTGGAAAGAACAAACATGCAATGACTCTAGTTGTGGTTCATGAAAAGAACACACATGCACTGGCACTGGTGGATCCATGTGTGGTTTGTGAGAACAACAGACATGCAATGACACTAGGTGTGGTTCATGAAAATAACACACATCCAATGACACTGGTGGATCCTTATGTGGTTTGTGAGAAGAACACACATGCAATGACTATAGATGTGGTTCATGAAAAGAACAGACATGCAATGACACTGGTGGATCCATATGTGGTTTGTGGAAAGAACGGACATTCAATGACTCTAGATATGGTTCATGAAAAGAACACACATTCATTGACACTGGTGGATTCATGTGTAGTTTGTGAGAAGAACACACATCCAATGACACTGGGTGTGGTTCATGAAAAGAACACACATCCAATGACACTGGTGGATCCTTATGTGGTTTGTGAGAAGAACACACATGCAATGACTCTAGATGTGGTTCATGAAAAGAGCAGACATGCAATGACACTGGTGGATCCATATGTGGTTTGTGGAAAGAACAGACATGCAATGACTCTAGTTGTGCTTCATGAAAAGAACACACATGCAATGACACTGGTGGATCCATGTGTGGTTTGTGAGAAGAACACACATCCAATGACACTGGGTGTGGTTTATGAAAAAACACACATCCAATGACACTGGTGGATCCTTATGTGGTTTGTGAAAAGAACAGACATCCAATGACACTATGTGTGGTTCATGAAAAAAACACATGCAATGACATTGGTGGATCCATATGTGGTTTGTGAGAAGAACACACATGAAATGACTCTAGCTGTGGTTCATGAAGAGAACACACATGCAATGACACTGGTGGATCCATATGTGGTTTGTGGAAAGAACAGACATGCAATGACTCTAGTTGTGGTTGATGAAAATAACACACATCCAATGTCACTGGTGGATCCATGTGTGGTTTGTGAGAAGAACACTGATCCAATGACACTGGGTGTGGTTCCTGAAAAGAACACACATGCAATGACAGCGGTGGATCCTTGTGTGGTTTGTGAGAAGAACAGCCATCCAATGGCACTGGGTGTGGTTCATGAAAAGAACACACATCCAATGACACTGGTCGATCCTTATGTGGTTTGTGAGAAGAACAGACATGCAATGACACTAGGTGTGGTTCATGAGAAGAACACACATCCAATGACACTAGTGGATCCATATGTGGTTTGTGGAAAAGAACACACATCCAATGAAACTGGGTGTGGTTCATGAAAAGAACACACATCCAATGACATTGGTGAATCCATGTGTGGTTTGTGAGAAGAACACACATCCAATGACACTGGGTGTGTTTCATGAAAAGAACACACATCCAATGACACTGGTGGATCCTTATGTGGTTTGTGAGAAGAACACACATGCAATGACTCTAGTTGTCGTTCATGAGAAGAACACACATGCAATGACACTGGTGGATCCGTATGTCGTTTTTGGAAAGAACAAACATGCAATGACTCTAGTTGTGGTTCATGAAAAGAACACACATGCACTGGCACTGGTGGATCCATGTGTGGTTTGTGAGAACAACAGACATGCAATGACACTAGGTGTGGTTCATGAAAATAACACACATCCAATGACACTGGTGGATCCTTATGTGGTTTGTGAGAAGAACACACATGCAATGACTCTAGATGTGGTTCATGAAAAGAACAGACATGCAATGACACTGGTGGATCCATATGTGGTTTGTGGAAAGAACGGACATTCAATGACTCTAGATATGGTTCATGAAAAGAACACACATTCATTGACACTGGTGGATTCATGTGTGGTTTGTGAGAAGAACACACATCCAATGACACTGGGTGTGGTTCATGAAAAGAACACACATCCAATGACACTGGTGGATCCTTATGTGGTTTGTGAGAAGAACACACATGCAATGACTCTAGCTGTGGTTCATGAAAAGAACAGACATGCAATGACACTGGTGGATCCATATGTGGTTTGTGGAAAGAACAGACATGCAATGACTCTAGTTGTGGTTCATGAAAAGAACACACATGCAATGACACTGGTGGATCCATGTGTGGTTTGTGAGAAGAACACACATCCAATGACACTGGGTGTGGTTTATGAAAAAACACACATCCAATGACACTGGTGGATCCTTATGTGGTTTGTGAAAAGAACAGACATCCAATGACACTATGTGTGGTTCATGAAAAAAACACATGCAATGACACTGGTGGATCCATATGTGGTTTGTGAGAAGAACACACATGAAATGACTCTAGCTGTGGTTCATGAAGAGAACACACATGCAATGACACTGGTGGATCCATATGTGGTTTGTGGAAAGAACAGACATGCAATGACTCTAGTTGTGGTTGATGAAAATAACACACATCCAATGTCACTGGTGGATCCATGTGTGGTTTGTGAGAAGAACACTGATCCAATGACACTGGGTGTGGTTCCTGAAAAGAACACACATGCAATGAGACCGGTGGATCCTTGTGTGGTTTGTGAGAAGAACAGACATCCAATGGCACTGGGTGTGGTTCATGAAAAGAACACACATCCAATGACACTGGTGGATCCTTATGTGGTTTGTGAGAAGAACAGACATGTAATGACACTAGGTGTGGTTCATGAGAAGAACACACATCCAATGACACTAGTGGATCCATATGTGGTTTGTGGAAAAGAACACACATCCAATGAAACTGGGTGTGGTTCATGAAAATAACACACATCCAATGACACTGGTGAATCCATGTGTGGTTTGTGAGAAGAACACACATCCAATGACACTGGGTGTGTTTCATGAAAAGAACACACATCCAATGACACTGGTGGATCCTTATGTGGTTTGTGAGAAGAACACACATGCAATGACTCTAGTTGTCGTTCATGAGAAGAACACACATGCAATGACACTGGTGGATCCGTATGTCGTTTTTGGAAAAAACAAACATGCAATGACTCTAGTTGTGGTTCATGAAAAGAACACACATGCACTGGCACTGGTGGATCCATGTGTGGTTTGTGAGAACAACAGACATGCAATGACACTAGGTGTGGTTCATGAAAATAACACACATCCAATGACACTGGTGGATCCTTATGTGGTTTGTGAGAAGAACACACATGCAATGACTCTAGATGTGGTTCATGAAAAGAACAGACATGCAATGACACTGGTGGATCCATATGTGGTTTGTGGAAAGAACGAACATTCAATGACTCTAGATATGGTTCATGAAAAGAACACACATTCATTGACACTGGTGGATTCATGTGTGGTTAGTGAGAAGAACACACATCCAATGACACTGGCTGTGGTTCATGAAAAGAACACACATCCAATGACACTGGTGGATCCTTATGTGGTTTGTGAGAAGAACACACATGCAATGACTCTAGCTGTGGTTCATGAAAAGAACAGACATGCAATGACACTGGTGGATCCATATGTGGTTTGTGGAAAGAACAAACATGCAATGACTCTAGTTGTGGTTCATGAAAAGAACACACATGCAATGACACTGGTGGATCCATGTGTGGTTTGTGAGAAGAACACACATCCAATGACACTGGGTGTGGTTTATGAAAAAACACACATCCAATGACACCGGTGGATCCTTATGTGGTTTGTGAAAAGAACAGACATCCAATGACACTATGTGTGGTTCATGAAAAAAACACATGCAATGACACTGGTGGATCCATATGTGGTTTGTGAGAAGAACACACATGAAATGACTCTAGCTGTGGTTCATGAAGAGAACACACATGCAATGACACTGGTGGATCCATATGTGGTTTGTGGAAAGAACAGACATGCAATGACTCTAGTTGTGGTTGATGAAAATAACACACATCCAATGACACTGGTGGATCCATGTGTGGTTTGTGAGAAGAACACAGATCCAATGACACTGGGTGTGGTTCCTGAAAAGAACACACATGCAATGACACCGGTGGATCCTTGTGTGGTTTGTGAGAAGAACAGACATCCAATGGCACTGGGTGTGGTTCATGAAAAGAACACACATCCAATGACACTGGTGGATCCTTATGTGGTTTGTGAGAAGAACAGACATGCAATGACACTAGGTGTGGTTCATGAGAAGAACACACATCCAATGACACTAGTGGATCCATATGTGGTTTGTGGAAAAGAACACACATCCAATGAAACTGGGTGTGGTTCATGAAAAGAACACACATCCAATGACACTGGTGAATCCATGTGTGGTTTGTGATAAGAACACACATCCAATGACACTGGGTGTGTTTCATGAAAAGAACACACATCCAATGACACTGGTGGATCCTTATGTGGTTTGTGAGAAGAACACACATGCAATGACTCTAGTTGTGGTTAATGAAAAGAACACACATCTAATGACACTGGTTGATCCATGTGTGGTTTGTGAGAAGAACACACATCACATGACACTGGGTGTGGTTCATGAAAAGAACACACATGCAATGACACTGGTGGATCCTTATGCGGTTTGTGAGAAGAACAGACATCCAATGACACTTGGTGTGGTTCATGAAAAGAACACACATCTAATGACACTGGTGGATCCTTATGTGGTTTGTGAGAAGAACACACATGCAATGACTCTAGCTGTGGTTAATGAAAAGAACACACATGCAATGACACTTGTGGATCCATATGTGGTTTGTGGAATGAACAGACATGCAATGACTCTAGCTGTGGTTCATGAAAAGAACACACATGCAATGACACTAGTGGATCCATGTGTGGTTTGTGAGAAGAACACGCATCCAATGACACTGGGTGTGGTTCATGAAAAAAACACACATCCAATGACACTGGTGGATCCATGTGTGGTTTGTGAGAAGAACACACATCCAATGACACTGGGTGTGGTTCATGAAAAAATACACATCCAATGACACTGGTGGATCCTTATGTGGTTTGTGAGAACAACACACATGCAATGACTCTAGTTGTGGTTCATGAGAAGAACACACATGCAATGACACTGGTGGATCCATATTTGGTTTGTGGAAAGAACAAACCTGCAATTACTCTAGCTATGGTTCATGAAAGGAACACACATGCAATGGCACTGGTGGATCCATATGTGGTTTGTGAGAAGAACACACATCCAATGACACTAGGTGTGGTTCTTGAAAATAACACACATCCAATGACACTGGTGGATCCTTATGTGGTTTGTGAGAAGAACACACATGCAATGACTCTAGATGTGGTTCACGAAAAGAACAGACATGCAATGACACTGGTGGATCCATATGTGGTTTGTGGAAAGAACACGCATCCAATGACACTGGGTGTGGTTCATGAAAAGAACACACATCCAATGGCACTGGTGGATCCATGTGTGGTTTGTGAGAATAACACACATCCAATGACACTGGGTGTGGTTCATGAAAAGAACACACATCCAATGACACTGGTGGATCCTTATGTGGTTAGTGAGAAGAACAGACATGCAAGGACACTGGGTGTGGTTCATGAGAAGAACACACATCCAATGACACTGGTGGATCCTTATGTGGTTTGTGAGAAGAACACACATGCAATGACTCTGTATGTGGTTCATGAAAAGAACATACATGCAATGACACTGGTGGATCCATATGTGGTTTGTGGAAAGAACACACATCCAATGACACTGGGTGTGGTTCATGAAAAGAACACACAACCAATGACACTGGTGGATCCATGTGTGGTTTGTGAGAAGAACACACATCCAATGACACTGGGCGTGGTTCATGAAAAGAACACACATCCAATGACACTAGTGGATCCTTATGTGGTTTGTGAGAAGAACACACATGCAATGACTCTAGCTGTGGTTCATGAAACGAACACACATGAAATGACACTTGCGGATCCATATGTGGTTTGTGGAAAGAACAGACATGCAATGACTCTAGCTGTGGTTCATGAAAAGAACACACATGCAATGACACTGGTGGATCCACGTGTGGTTTGTGAGAAGAACACACATCCAATGACACTAGGTGTGGTTCATGAAAAGAACACACATCTAATGACACTGGTGGATCCTTATGTGGTTTGTGAGAAGATCACACATGCAATGACTCTAGCTGTGGTTAATGAAAAGAACACACATCTAATGACACTGGTTGATCCATGTGTAGTTTGTGAGAAGAACACACATCCCATGACACTGGGTGTGGTTCATGAAAAGAACACACATGCAATGACACTGGTGGATCCTTATGTGGTTTGTGAGAAGAACAGACATCCAATGACACTTGGTGTGGTTCATGAAAAGAACACACATCCAATGACACTGCTGGATCCTTATGTGGTTTGTGAGAACAACAGACATGTAATGACACTGGGTGTGGTTCATGAGAAGAACACACATCCAATGACACTGGTGGATCCTTATGTGGTTTGTGAGAAGAACACGCATGCAATGACTCTAGATGTGGTTCACGAAAAGAACAGACATGCAATGACACAGGTGGATCCATATGTGGTTTGTGGAAAGAACACGCATCCAATGACACTGGGTGTGGTTCATCAAAAGAACACACATCCAATGACACTGGTGGATCCATGTGTGGTTTGTGAGAAGAACACACATCCAATGACACTGGGTGTGGTTCATGAAATGAACACACATCCAATGATACTGGTGGATCCTTATGTGGTTAGTGAGAAGAACAGACATGCAAGGACACTGGGTGTGGTTCATGAGAAGAACACACATCCAATGACACTGGTGGATCCTTATGTGGTTTGTGAGAAGAACACACATGCAATGACTCTGTATGTGGTTCATGAAAAGAACAGACATGCAATGACACTGGTGGATCCATATGTGGTTTGTGGAAAGAACACACATCCAATGACACTGGGTGTGTTTCATGAAAAGAACACACATCCAATGACACTTGTGGATCCATGTGTGGTTTGTGAGAAGAACACACATCCAATGACACAGGGTGTGGTTCATGAAAAGAACACACATCCAATGACACTAGTGGATCCTTATGTGGTTTGTGAGAAGAACACACATGCAATGACTCTAGCTGTGGTTCATGAAACGAACACACATGCAATGACACTTGTGGATCCATATGTGGTTTGTGGAAAGAACAGACATGCAATGACTCTATCTGTGGTTCATGAAAAGAACACACATGCAATGACACTGGTGGATCCTTATGTGGTTTGTGAGAAGAACACACATGCAATGACTCTAGTTGTGGTTAATGAAAAGAACACACATCTAATGACACTGGTTGATCCATGTGTGGTTTGTGAGAAGAACACACATCACATGACACTGGGTGTGGTTCATGAAAAGAACACACATGCAATGACACTGGTGGATCCTTATGCGGTTTGTGAGAAGAACAGACATCCAATGACACTGGTGGATCCTTATGTGGTTTGTGAGAAGAACACACATGCAATGACTCTGTATGTGGTTCATGAAAAGAACAGACATGCAATGACACTGGTGGATCCATATGTGGTTTGTGGAAAGAACACACATCCAATGATACTGGGTGTGTTTCATGAAAAGAACACACATCCAATGACACTTGTGGATCCATGTGTGGTTTGTGAGAAGAACACACATCCAATGACACAGGGTGTGGTTCATGAAAAGAACACACATCCAATGACACTAGTGGATCCTTATGTGGTTTGTGAGAAGAACACACATGCAATGACTCTAGCTGTGGTTCATGAAACGAACACACATGCAATGACACTTGTGGATCCATATGTGGTTTGTGGAAAGAACAGACATGCAATGACTCTATCTGTGGTTCATGAAAAGAACACACATGCAATGACACTGGTGGATCCTTATGTGGTTTGTGAGAAGAACACACATGCAATGACTCTAGTTGTGGTTAATGAAAAGAACACACATCTAATGACACTGGTTGATCCATGTGTGGTTTGTGAGAAGAACACACATCACATGACACTGGGTGTGGTTCATGAAAAGAACACACATGCAATGACACTGGTGGATCCATATGCGGTTTGTGAGAAGAACAGACATCCAATGACACTTGGTGTGGTTCATGAAAAGAACACACATCTAATGACACTGGTGGATCCTTATGTGGTTTGTGAGAAGAACACACATGCAATGACTCTAGCTGTGGTTAATGAAAAGAACACACATGCAATGACACTTGTGGATCCATATGTGGTTTGTGGAATGAACAGACATGCAATGACTCTAGCTGTGGTTCATGAAAAGAACACACATGCAATGACACTAGTGGATCCATGTGTGGTTTGTGAGAAGAACACGCATCCAATGACACTGGGTGTGGTTCATGAAAAAAAAACACATCCAATGACACTGGTGGATCCATGTGTGGTTTGTGAGAAGAACACACATCCAATGACACTGGGTGTGGTTCATGAAAAAAAACACATCCAATGACACTGGTGGATCCTTATGTGGTTTGTGAGAACAACACACATGCAATGACTCTAGTTGTGGTTCATGAGAAGAACACACATGCAATGACACTGGTGGATCCATATTTCGTTTGTGGAAAGAACAAACCTGCAATTACTCTAGCTATGGTTCATGAAAAGAACACACATGCAATGGCACTGGTGGATCCATATGTGGTTTGTGAGAAGAACACACATCCAATGACACTAGGTGCGGTTCTTGAAAATAACACACATCCAATGACACTGGTGGATCCTTATGTGGTTTGTGAGAAGAACACACATGCAATGACTCTAGATGTGGTTCATGAAAAGAACAGACATGCAATGAAACTAGTGGATCCATATGTGGTTTGTGCAAAGAACACACATCCAATAACTCTAGCTGTGGTTCATGAAGAGAGCACACATCCAATGACACTGGTGGATCCATATGTGGTTTGTGAGAAGAACACACATGCAGTGACTCTAGCTGTGCTTAATGAAAAGAACACACATGTAATGACACTGGTTGATCCATGTGTGGTTTGTGAGAAGAACACACATCCCATGACACTGGGTGTGGTTCATGAAAAGAACACACATGCAATGACACTGGTGGATCCTTATGTTGTTTGTGAGAAGAATAGACATCCAATGACACTGGGTGTGGTTCATGAAAAGAACACACATCCAATGACACAGGTGGATCCTTATGTGGTTTGTGAGAACAGACATGCAATGACACTGGGTGTGGTTCATCAGAAGAACACACATCCAATGACACTAGGTGTGGTTCATGAGAAGAACAGACATGCAATGACACTGGTGGATCCATATGTGGTTTGTGGAAAGAACAGACATGCAATGATTCTAGCTGTGGTTCATGAAAAGAGCACACATGCAATGACACTGGTGGATCCATGTGTGGTTTGTGAGAAGAACACACATCTAATGACACTGGGTGTGGTTCATGAAAAGAACACACATCCAATGAAACTGGTGGATCCTTATGTGGTTTGTGAGAAGAACACACATGCAATGACTCTAGATGTGGTTCATGAAAAGAACAGACATGCAATGACACTGGTGGATCCATATGTGGTTTGTGGAAAGAACATACATGCAATGACTCTCGCTATGGTTAATGAAAAGAACATACATGCAATGACACTGGTGGATCCATGCGTGGTTTGTGAGAAGAACACACATACAATGACACTGGGTGTTGTTCATGAAAAGAACACACATCCAATGACACTGGTGGATCCTTATGTGGTTTGTGAGAAGAACACACATTCAATGACTCTAGCTGTGGTTCATGAAAAGAACATACATGCAATGACACTGGTGGATCCATATGTGGTTTGTGGAAAGAACAGACATGCAATGACTCTAGTTGTGGTTCCTGAAAATAATACACATGCAATGACACTGGTGGATCCATGTGTGGTTTGTGAGAAGAACACACATCCAATGACACTGGGTGTGGTTTTATGAAAAGAACACACATCCAATGACACTGGTGGATCCTTATGTGGTTTGTGAAAAGAAAAGACATCCAATGACACTATGTGTGGTTCATGAAAAGAACACACATGCAATGACATTGGTGGATCCATATGTGGTTTGTGAGGATAACACACATGAAATGACTCTAGCTGTGGTTCATGAAGAGAATACACATGCAATGACACTGGTGGATAAATATGTGGTTTGTGGAAAGAACAGACGTGCAATGACTCTAGTTGTGGTTGATGAAAAGAACACACATCCAATGACACTGGTGGATCCATGTGTGGTTTGTGAGAAGATCACACATCCAATGACACTGGGTGTGGTTGATGAAAAGAACGCACATGCAATGACACTGGTGGATCCTTATATGGTTTGTGAGAACATCCAATGGCACTGGGTGTGGTTCATGAAAAGAACACACATCCAATGACACTGTTGGATCCTTATGTGGTTTGTGATAATAACAAACATGCAATGACACTAGGTGTGGTTCATGAGAAGAACACACATCCAATGACACTGGGTGTGGTTCATGAGAAGAACATACATGCAATGACACTGGTGGATCCATATGTGGTTTGTGGAAAGAACAGACATGCAATGACACTGTCTATGGTTCATGAAAAGAACACACATGCAATGACACTGGTGGATCCATGTGTGGTTTGTGAGAAGAACACACATCCAATGACACTGGTGGATCCTTATGTGGTTTGTGAGAAGAACACACATCCAATGACACTAGTGGATCAACATGTGGTTTATGAAAAGAACACACATGCAATGACACTGGTGGATCCATGTGGTTTATGACAATAACACACATGCAATGAACTCTAGTGGGTCCATGTGGTTTATGAGAAGAACACACATCCAATGAATTCTAGTGGATCTATATTGGCATAATTTGATGTATGCCACGATGCATTTCATTGTACAAGACACTCCCTTTCCATTTTTATACTACTCAGTTTTGCCCTTGGTTTTTTGATACTACTCAGTTTTGCCCCCCTCTATCTATCTTTCGTAGAAGCCCAAACCTTTACTCACCCTGTCTGCTACTCCCCGATTGGTCGTCACAGTTGTCACACGGATCGTGCGCACCAACCGTTGATTCTGTGCGATCCAACAATGATCATTGCACATGTCGTGCCCTTCACAGTACAGCATGAGACAGCACGGACGTCTCCCTCAGCGAGACTTCTACAAGAAGGAACTCGATGCCGTCCATGGAAAACATCGTCGAGTGGTCATGTCATGTTTAATCAAGTCTGAAAAGCCTACTACTGCTACTAACACGCCACAACACATGCGTCATCGAGTGCACGGTCGTCGATGGACAACTGCAATTTATTGCCACTTGATTTTAATAAGACATATCCCATTTTTTACGTAGCGGCTCTCAATCTCACTTCCAACTGGGCCCCACCGTAAGAAGCTTGCACGCGCTAGCTGGAGGCCGAAGAGCTGAGCTTAACGAGACCTAATGTCTCCGGCTTCATCGAGTCACTCGCAGCCATCAACACATCCCTCTACCGATCTAGCACAACCCCACAAATCTCGTCGTACAACCACCTACCTTCCCCTCTACATTTCCACTTTTAACTATCCCCAATTTTAGGGCCGTGTCAATCTTTGTACATAGAAATTGTGTGTGCGCCCTTTGCATGCGGCTCAATACAGAACTGCCATGCATGGCCCGGGAAAAAAATGTGACGTACTGTGCGCGTGTCGCGGTGCACGGTGTAGTAGACTGCACGACGCGTTGCACGGTGGTGCAACGAAACGTGCCTTGCTTCCATCCACCTTAACAATAGAGCCCCTCTCCGCACACCCACTCTCACTCTCGCTCACTCACCCCACGCAACCCTCTCCACTATCCCACCAGCATCTGCAAACTCTCGAGAATACCCCGTTCGCGTCGGCAGATGGCGGAGGAGGATACGGTGGCCATCGTCGCCTCCGAGGCTGCTGGCTCCTCGCTGGCCCTCCTTGACGCGTTGAAAGCAGTCGTCGTCCTTGTCCAGGACCCAGTTGAGCCATCGATGGCAGCCGCCGTTCCCGTTCAGGCCCCCTTCCCTGCTACCTATGTAGCCGCCGACGAGGCACCCGTCTCCTTGACGGTCCCCCTCGACATGTTGAAAGCAGCCGTCGTTCCTGTCCGAGCCCCAGTCAAGGCATCGATGGCAGCCGTCGTTCCCGTCTAGGCCCCCGTCCCCGCTACCGATGGAGCCACCGAAGATGAGCCCCCCGCCGGCAAGGAGGCCCCCACCGGTCACAAGCATATCAAGCACTTCTTGGGCACCTATGATCTAGATAAGTACATTGCTCCGCTGAACCCCTATGACACCGGCATCGACGACCCATGGTCGGAGGTAACTAGGGTTTGCTCCCCTCCCCTGGTTCTTCAACCGTTCCCATCGTTGGATGCTAGATCTTGGTTTATTAGGATTCGCTTGTTCGCATTTCAATTGCTCGATCTTCTTACATCATCTACTCCCCAATTTTCCTTTTCTTCCAATAGGTTTCCGGCAGCAACGTCTGCAGCGATGATGACTCCATGCACACCAAGACTCGTCAGGTGCTGAGGAGGCTGCGGGCCGGCCAGTACGACGCCTTCTTCAGGGGCGGCCCCTGGCGCTGCCCCTTTTGTTGGGTGATTCTCGCCGGTACCGACTTCAACTCCTTACTGAAGCATGTAGAGGCCCCAGGCTCTAGCATCCACAAAGGCGGCGAGCGCGAGACTGTGAACATCAACGCCTACATCGTTGAACACCGGGCTCTCGGCATTCACCTTCGAAACCTCCAGCAGTGGCCATCAAAGAGGGTCACATGCCTCCAATCAGGCCCAAGGCCCCCAAGATCAAGGGACTAGGCAGCAAGAAGTGGAGGAAGCGTCAGAGGGAGGAGGCAGAGGCGCGGGCACATGAAGGACGGGTTGGATGTGTCCTTGAATGTATTTGCTGCTACGGCGGCTACTGCTGCTAAGCAGCTTCTTTTGATTTTCTATATTTTGCTTGCATCCTATTGCTGGTTGAATGCATCGAACCTCATTAAGGAACCTACTTTCTATCGCTATATCCTATTTAGTTGCGCACAGCTATATCTACATTTGTTTTGTTTTCTAAATGAATGTATTCTGCCTGGTGTGATTTGCTGCTCTAGATTTGCTACCTGGTCGAAGGCAAAAAGAGGTCCAAAAGGGAACAAATTATGGAAAATAGAATCTTCTCTAGATTTCCTACCAATTTGGGCAAAATGAAACATATCTATTTAGCGAGAGAGGAAAAGGGTACTCTTTCAAACTGCCAGTTAACAAGCTACCATCTTGACGAGGCCCCATCTTGACGTCTCCCTCTACAAGAAGGAACACGATGCCGTCCATGGAAAAAGTCGTCGAGTAGTCATGTCACGTTTAATCTAGTCTACAAAGGCTACTACTACTGCTACTACAACACATGCACAGGGCAACGGGGTCATCGAGTGCACGGTTGTCGACGGGACGCTGCAATTTATTGTCACTTGATTTTAATAAGACATATCCCATTTTTACGCAGCGCTCTCAATCTCACTTTCAACTGGGCCCTACTGCTAGTAACTTCCATGAGTCAAGGGCCCCCCTCGAGTAGATCTAACGTTGCTAGAAATTGGTTTCGTGCCACTTGTATGCAGTGGAATCGTGGTCTGCCATGAGCGTGTTTTCAATGCAGCTCTAAAGTGGAGATTGTGGCTGTTTCAAAAAAAAAGGGAACCAAAAAAAGGTGGAGATTGTGGTAGCCCCCCGCCCCTGCCCACCACACGTGTCCACTCGAGGACTACGAACGGTCCGGTGTTTATAACCCCCCTCGACCTTCTTCTTCCATGTGCTCGTGTCATTTTCCCCCAGTTTGTCTAGTCCCAAGACCCCAATCTGCACCTACCGCGCACGCCGAAGCTCCCTCGCTTGCACTACCTCTTTCCCTAGGTGCGCCATGAAGCGTACACATGGAGACGAGCCGGAGGTGAAGCCAGTTGAAGGCGCAGCAGCAGATGGCTCGGTCGTCGTGAAGCAGGCGGAGGCGTCTTCTTCGGGCACGAACGCCGCTCGTCACCGCACCGTCGAGGGTACGATCTCATCCGTCCAGCCAGTAGCCGTCGCCCCCGAGAAGCAGGTGGCCGACAACATCGTGGTGCCAGCGGCAGGTCTGGATGGGGGGCAGGCGGCAGGCGGAGGCAATCCGGTGCTCTACATCAACGACCCCATCGCCGTACAAGAAATCTTCGACGCAATCGCGGAGAATGACGAGTTCGAGGAGGAGGTCCATGTTGAGGAGTCCGAGGTACTACATTGCTAGCTTCTCTAGTTGCAGCCACAGATTTCACTGTTCATACATAGGATTTGCTCAATCGTGTACAGATTCTTTTGCTCTTGAAGTAGGGTAGTATATATATGGTTCGATCGGTCGATTCATGCATCTGCCATCTAGTCACAAAACCCCAATCCGTTTAGTCACAAAACCCCAATCTGCTCATCTGCCATCTAGTTGAGTTTGCTAGTTGTTTGTTGATTTAGATACACAACATACCTATAACATTACATTTCTATTCCTTACTGAGCCCAATGATTCAATTTTGCCCCCAAAATAGTGTAAGGGCATCTGATGGTGTCGTTTTCTTAGGGATGGTTAGTGAACCTGAGGCAGCAATACACCTAAACAATATAGGTTGTGCTGTTGGTATTTTGGTTCTCCGACTCCATCGCTGAAAAAAATGAGGCCCTAATTTTTTCTTATATGGAACCTATATATATAATCTTTGTATTGTTTCTGACCTATGAATGCGTTGTATGATGCACATGTATATCCCTGAATATTGTTTTGTACGATTACATTTCAATTTCTTATTATGACCAATGATTCAAATTTTCCCCAAAGAGAGGCAGACACATTGGTGTCAGATTTTTTCAGGGATGAGTTAGCGAACCTGAGGCCATGTACAAGATCAATATAAGCTGTGCAATTGTTACTTGGTTCGCTTACGCCATCCGTGTAGAAACTTATGAGGCCGCAATCTTTATTCTACATTCATAGAACTATGATATTTGAATTATCTATTCCATGCATTCATAGTGTATAAGAATTACATTTTAGTTTGTCACCGAGGCCGGTGATTGAAATTTGCCCCAAAAGAGTTCAAGGGGAGACACATATGATGGTGTCGTGTTTTAGGGATGGGTTGGTGAACCTGAGGCAGCAATGCACACAAACAATATAGGTTGTGATGTTAGTACTTTGGTTCTCCAACTCCATCTCTGAAACAAATTATGAGGCCCTTGATTTATTCTCATATGGAACTACATATATGATCCTTGATTTGTTTCTGATCTTTTAATGATTGGTATGATGCATATGTATATGAATGGTTTTGATCATAAGTATTTTTAACATGTACCTGAAGATTAATTGTTTGGTTTTTTATTTATAATTACAATATTTAGGCTTGTTTTTTACCTGACTATGTATATTCCTGAATATTGTTTTGTACGATTACATTTCAATTTCTTATTGTGGCCAATGATTCAAATTTGTCCCAAAGAGAGGCAGACACATTGGTGTCAGATTTTTTCAGGGATGAGTTAGGGAACCTGGGGCCATGTACAAGATCAATATAAGCTGTGCAATTGTTACTTGGTTCGCTTACGCCATCCCTGTAGAAACTTATGAGGCCGCAATCTTTATTCTACATTCATAGAACTATGATATTTGAATTATCTATTCCATGCATTCATAGTGTATAAGAATTACATTTCAGTTTGTCACCGAGGCTGATGATTGAAATTTGCCCCAAAAGAATTCAAGGAGAGACACATATGATGGTGTCGTGTTTTAGGGATGGGTTGGTGAACATAAGGCAACAATGCACACAAACAATATAGGTTGTGTTGTTGGTACTTTGGTTCGCCAACTCCATCTCTGAAGCAAATTTTGAGGCCCTAGATTTATTCTCATATGGAACTACATATATAATCCTTAAATTGCTTTTGATCTTTTAATGATTGGTATGATGCATATGTATATGAATGGTTTTGATCATAAGTATTTTTAACATGTACCTGAAGATCAATTGTTTAGTTTTTTCTTTATAATTACAATATTTAGGCTTGTTTTTGTACCTGACTATGTATATCCCTGAATATTGTTTTGTACGATTATATTTCAATTTCTTATTGTGGCCAATGGTTCAAATTTGTCCCAAAAGAGAGGCAGACACATTACTGTCAGATTTTTTCAGGGACGAGTTAGTGAACCTAGGGCGATGTACAAGAACAATATAGGTTATGAAATTGTTACTTGGTTAACTCACGCCATCCCTGTAGAAACTTATGAGGCTGCAATCTTTATTTTACATACGCTCTGATACAATTATTTGTCATTGTGTTGAGATGAAATGATATATGAACCGATCAAACTATTGCTGAGATGCTTTATCTTTGATATCCACGGATATATTGTCTTACATATACATGTTGTCAATTCTTGAGTTGTAAAACAATTCAATCATATGTATGAGTTCTAAGTTATGTTCTTAAAAATCAACAGGAGGATGATAATGAAGTAGACGATAGCAAGGTATCCAAGGACAACAAGAGCCGCTACGTGCTGAGGCGGTTACAGTGTGGGATAATCCGTTTCCATCGTAGGGGGAGACTGTTTTGCCCATTCTATGGCAGAACAATCAACGTGGACCTCGACAGCATGATCTAGCACGCGATGGGCGTTGCCAGAGGTGGAGGCAGAAGCCATAGGCCGATTACCTTAGCGCGACACGCAGCCTTCGGCAAATTCCTCCGGGAGTACGTCAGGACTGGCCTGTATCCCATCTACTAGGCTGTCACTGCCTCCTGCTGATATGCCCCTGCACTGCTAGGCGTCTCCGTGTCCCGGCCTCCTGCTACCGCCCCTGCTTTTATTTTATCTTAGTTAATTATTACCTGTGTGTGGCATGTAAGACAATATATCCGTGGTGTCTCTGGTGAACCTTCTATATTAAAGAACCAGATGGTTTCCCTGCCAGATTTTTTCAAAGAAACTGGGCAACATTAAAGAAAGATGTTATTAAGGTTGTCAAGAATTTCTTTGCAGTAGGATATATGCCTCCAGAATTTAGCGAAACAACGATTGTGCCGATTCCTAAAAAAATGACGCTTTTGAGATAAAAGATTTTAGGCTGATCTCCCTTTGCAATGTAGTGTATAAAGTAGTGGCAAAGTGCATGATTAATAGACTGAGGCCTCACCTGCAAACCCTGATATCTCACAACCAAAGTTCCTTCATTCTAGGCAGACTGATTACAGACAATTCCCTTGTGGCATTTGAGTGCTTCCACAGCATCCAAAGAAATAAAAATCCAGCAAAAGATTTTTGTGCCTATAAGTTGGACCTTTCGAAGGCATACGTCAGAGTTGACTGGAACTATCTCCAGGGAGCCCTATTGAGAATGGGATTTGATACAAGATGGGTAAACCAGATCATGGAGTGTGTGACTTCTGTCTCATCTTCGGTCAGAATCAATGGTGAGCTCGCTGAAAAGTTTTATCCGACTAGAGGTCTAAGACAGGGGGACCCTCTCTCTCCCTATCTTTTCTTGTTTGTGGCGGAAGGAATGACCATAATCTTGGACAGGGTTATGTACCTTGATGAGTTGAGATCTCTAAAAATTTGCAGAATGGCTCCTAGTGTTTCACACCTTTTGTTCGTAGATGACAGCCTACTATTCTTCCAAGCAAATGGTCAACAGGCGGGTGTTATAAAAGGAGCTCTAAACATTTATGAAAAGTGTACTGGCCAGATGATTAGTGATAGAAAATGCTCTATCCTCTTTAGAAGCATTTGTCTGGACTCGAACCAAACAGAGATAAAAAATCTGTTAGGCATACAAAAGAGTACATTTGAGGAGAAATACCTCGGCTTCCCAACCCTAGAAGGGAGGATGAAAAAAGATAAATTCCATCCTACTAAGGAAATCTTTGGGGAAAAACTGAATGTTTGGAATGAGAACCATATGGCCATGGCAGCTAAAGAGACTTTGATAAAGTCGGTTGCTCAGGCACTCACAAATTATATTATGAGCATTTTCAAATTGCCGGTGGGCTTCCATGAGGATTATATAAAGACAATTAGAAAGTTTTGGTGGGGTGAAGATGAAGATCATAGGAAAGTGCATTGGACCTCCTGGGACAATCTGACCCTGCCAAAAGTTCAGGGTGGAGTGGGTTTTAGAGACACACAACTTTTCAACCAGGCACTACTAGCTAGACAAGCCTGGAGAATCCTCCAAAACCCAGACAGCCTTTGTGCCAGACTCTTGAAAGCAAGGTATTTTCCTAATGGGAGATTTCTAGATACAGTATTCTCAGCTGAAGCTTCACCAACCTGGAGGGGAATTGAACACGGCTTGGAACTTTTGAAAAAGGGGATTATTTGGAGAGTGGGAGATGGCTCAAAAATTGATATCCAAAGATACAACTAGATCCCTAGAAGAACACCAATGACTATCACTAATGTGAAAACACATACAAGATGCATGAAAGTCAAAGACCTGTTCATACAAGGATCTAGACAATGGAATGAGGGTAAGATCAGAGAGACTTTTTACCCACATGACGTTGATGAAATCGTCAAACTGGAACCAATGAAACATGATGAGGACGTGCCTATCTGGCACTATGAAAGCACATGTATTTTTTCTGTTAAAAGTGCTTATAAACTTGTATTTAACATTCAGGGATTAGTGCAGATTAATAGTGGCAACATCGCTATGGGAGATAATTCAAGAAATATTTGGAATCTGATATGGAGATGCAAGGTTCCAAACAAAATTCGCATTTTTGCTTGGAGATGCGCTTCTGATAACCTGGCAACTAAGAAGAATAAATGGCGTAGAACCCTCGAAGTGGACACCACCTGTAACATCTGTGGGGCTGATGAGGAAAACAGCTTCCACGCCACGGTGGCCTACACAAAAGCGAGAGCGCTCAGGTTTGAAATGAGAGAAGTCTGGTGCCTGCCGGATGAAGAACATTTCAAATTTACTGGGCCTGATTGGCTACTGATCTTGCTTGCAAATTCGTACAAAGACTCACATCACTTGATTCTACTTCTTTTCTGGAGAGCCTGGCATCTCAGAAATAATATTGTTCATGATGATGGTCAGATCACTATTGAGGCATCTGCAGCCTTTCTTCAAAACTATGCTCACACACTTACTTGCTCGGGGTACTCTCTATGCAGTAAAAGGCCAGTTTTGCAAGATCCTGGGGCTACAAACACTGATGCTACAAGCCTGGAAAACTACAACGCTATATGGAGTCCTCCAGGATATGGCAAACTTAAACTGAATTTTGACACCTCTTTTATTTAGGATACAAACGAAGGGTTCATGGGTGGTGTCATTAGGGACTACTCGGCGGGTGTGACCTGCTCTATGGCTGAGAAGCTTACCAGTTGTGATGCACATGAAGCGGAGGCCAAAAGCGCTCTTAAAGTGTCTCCAAATCTGTGTTGCTCAGGGCATACACCCAACAGAGGTAGAAACTGACTGTGCAGCTGCCAATGCTGCTTATAAAGATATGTCCAAGCTCTGTTTCATCTATAGAGAGATCGATAGGATTAGAAATTCAGTGTTCTACTTTTCCATGTCTCTAGTTAAAAGAGATTGTAATATAGTGGCGCATGAGCTAGCGAAATGTAATAGGATAGAAGGTACGGAAGGCATCTGGAACATGTGTTTACCTGACCAGATCAGGCCTTTCGCCAGTAATGATTGTAACAAGCTCTTGCATCAATGAAATCTCTTTGACGTCAAAAAAAGAAGTCTATTTTTCATCCTTTCATATGCATGCATATCAAAAAAATTATAGTAAGAGGCCCAATATTTTAATTTCGCCACGGGCCCCTGAAATCTCATGACAGACCCTGTTTAGTGCTACTAATGATAGGTTTAGTTGGGCCTAATAAATCTATTGAACCTACCGCTTTGGAATTTGCATAAAATTAACTTCATAGCTCTCAAGTCACTCATGCCTCCCTTCTCTCTTGTCCTTCTCTTTCTCGTCCAGCTAGCACAGTTCTTTCATAGCTCCAATCGTAGCTGCTTCGTGGATTTAGTTCACGTTTTTTCTACTCCCTCCATCATAGTTTATTAGAGTTAGTAGAAAATTAGGAAAATCTCAGGAGTTAGGCTCATATCTAGCACTAATTAGTAGCTAGCATGCAGCCAATAGCTGACCTCCTAAAAATGCTCTCACCAATCTAGCCATAACTACCACGATGTTTGAGATGGGACAGTTGTAGCCAATCATTAATCATTGTGTGATAAGATGTAACTCTTCCACAAACTGTATCACCAAACTAAAACTAAATATAACACAAAATCATATTAAGCTAATTGCCAATGGTTACATTGTGGGCCATTTTTTATTTCGCATCGGGCCTTCGTTTTCTCGGGTATGGCCCTGCTAGTTACGTACGACATGCATTTTGTTATTCCATCATTGGATTGGATACGACCTGCAACTTGTGTGCTTCATATGGTTCAGGACTAGGATCAGGTGACATGCCACGACGTAACATGTCCCCTTCTATTTGGCATCCAATCTTCATCTGACGGACAAAAGTGACCTAAAGCAACAAATAAAAAAATATATCTCATAATTAAGTCTCAGTTTTCACCTGCACAATTTTTAGATAGACAATTGAAAAAAATTGTCAATCATTTAATAGTTCGAATATCGGGCATATATTTTTTACTGAATTCGCATAAATTAATTTTTAGACTTGTGTCAAATTTAGATTGTAATTAAAATTGTGTACTCTAAACACTGGAACATACGTGTGGGATTTTTTTTTTTTGCTTTGGGTCATTTTTGTTGGTCGGATGAAATTTGAACGGCTGATGCAGCGCATGTTACGGCGTGGGCATGTCTCCTGATCCCAGTCCCTTCACATGATAGTGTTTCTGTTTGCTTCCTTCGTGAGTTGGGTACCACCAAACTTGTGTGCTGGTCATGTCCCATTCGCCATCAGAAATATGAATACAAATGAGAAAACAATAAAAATAACCCTGAGAAATCACTAAACGCGATGGATCAACACCATGAAAATTGGATGATATGGATATGACTATGAATATGTGAACCGTATGAACCAAGGAATATTCTGCCGTGACAAGACTATTGCAAAAGATAAGGAAAGGAAATTGGACGAGAATATATATGGTCTTGAAAAAAACCAGCGGATTAAGTGATCGGACACGGTAGTCGATAGGTTGTACCAGATCTTTTCCTGATAGCAAACTAGTACTAATATTTCGGGAGGAAAAAAAAGCTTACAAAAACTTGTGAGGCTTTAACGCGAGAGAATGATATCTTGTTGACTCTTCGCAATTCTGGAGCAACTCACGAACGTACGAGGACCAGTCAGGCTATTGTCAGGTGAGGAAAGGATCTTTTCGATTCTTGGCAATTTGGATCAGCATACGAGCACCTGTCAGCCTGGCACGCCCTCCATCTCCTATTTTTTCCTTCTGCGGGAACACGTCCTCCATCTTCGATAGTGCCACCTTTGTGTCTTGAGAAGGTATACTACGACACGCTGATGCCGAAACAGATGGCGTCTCCGGCGTCATCATACAGCGCGAGACAGTGCTGAAACCTGAAATACGATGTACCGCGCTCGGTCCATTTGATCCTTTCAGACCTTATCTTGTACTGTATCATCTATCTTCGGACATACTTCCTCCGTGTAGAAATATAAAATGTTTTAGCTTTTTAATCGAATGTATCTAGATGTCTTTTATTGTATAGATTCGTAGAGGTTTAAAGTAAATCTATACACTAAAAAATATCTAGATATATTTATTTCATAAACTAAAATATCTTATATTTCTAAACGCAAGGGGTATATAACTACATTCTTTAAAAAAAAATATTGAAACGAGGCAAAAGCTTTACCTATATATATTGATAAAGGAGGAACAAAACAGGGGGCTTAAGTCATCAAAAAGGAAAAAAGAAAGGACAGCCTACATCATCCAAGAAGTGATCAACTCGTGATAACCGCCGGATCTTTAGCACCATCTAAGATCCAATCTTTTTCTTCCTCCTTGATTCTTTTCCTGAGGTATGAAGGCATAGAAGATTTGTTATTAAAGACCCTCTCGTTCCTTTCTTTCCAAATTTCCCAAGAGATGAGCATGATGACGGTCTTTAGGCCTTTGGTGGAAGAAGGAGTCTTGACGATGGCGTGTCAGTAATCCAGAACCTTAGATCGTTTCGAGCCCAAGCACAGCAACAAGTCTGGGCAGGAAAGCCAGGTGGCTGCAGCGGCCCAAATCCTCTTGGAGTAGCGGCATTCGAAAAGGATATGTCGCGCCGTTTCAGGGACACACTGTGGCGCCCAGCAAAAACCACTACTAAAAAAAGCGGTGTTTTTGTGCATTGCATCATCATGACCGCATGCTCATATCATCATGCCACATTGCATTTGAGCATCGTCATCATCATACATGTGTTTGTACAAAACTATTTTCGAAAAGCCTGGTTTTGTTTTCTAAACGCCCGTCTTTATTTCAAATTAAAACCCCGATCGTTCCGGATATTTTTCTTTTGTCTAAAAAGAATTCTAAAAGGCTTGTTTGTAATAAATAAGATATTTAAATTATTTTGGGAGGCAGCCAGCCAGGCCTAAAAGCCCAGCCGGCCACCTCCAGATAAACACCCTAGTCTATCCAAAGCCCAACCCTACCCAAAACCTGCCCTACCCCCGCCTACTCCCTCCTGCCCCGCCGCCTTTCTCTCTCTCCCACTCCACCTGGCCACCGACCACCCCCACCCCACCTACTCCCTGCCACCTCACCCCTCCACCTCACTCCACCCAATCCATGCTCGCCACCTTCCCACTTCCTAGCCCACCCGCCTGCCACGCACGCACATTCACCCACGCACACATGCACGCCGCAGCAAACCCCCACCCCGCGCCTGCCCTTTTTCGCCCACACCTGCCGCCGCGTGGCCCCACCACTCGCCCCACGCGACCCCGCCCCGCTCACCAACCGCCATCCCCGCGCCACGCTCCCGCTCGCCAAGTCGCCCTGCCCAAATCCCACCACGCGACCCAGCCCCACCTCGTCAGCCACCCCGCCTCGGGATCTCCGCCTGTCCCCTGGCCCCACCACCCACCGACATGCCTCGCGTCCGCCTTCTCCCCTCGAGCCCCGCGCCCTCTCGCTATCCCCCTCCCCCGTCTCAATCCACCAACCCTGCCGCCAGGTCCGCTCCCTCCCGCCGCGCTCGACCACCACCGCCACCGCGGCCAACCTCGTCCTCCTCTCCACCGACCTCGAGGCCGACCCTCCTCTTCTCTGACTTGGCGTGCCGCCGCGGGAGCCCTCCTCCGCTCGGGCTCTCCTTCTTTGCCGTTGGCGCCATTGCCGCCCCCTCGACCAGACGCCGCCGCTGCGACCTTCCGCGACCAAGCTCGTCGTGCGCCCTCTCCAGCCTCGCTTCTTCCGCCTAGAATCGCGAGCCGCCGCCACGTCCCCTGGCCTCGCTTGCTCCCGGTCGTTGTCGGCACGCGTGGCGCCGCCCCAGCGTCATCTGCCACCTTGTCGTGCGCCGCCTTCCGTGCCGACCGTCGCCATCCGCCCGGCCGCACCCCACATCGCATCTCTGCGTCGCTGCAGGACGCCGCTGCCCTTGCAGTCTCGTCTGCCTCGCCAGTGACTTTGCCCGCCGTCGGGAGCTCTACACCGCGCCCGCCCGCACGTCCGCGTCTCCTCCTTCGGCCAGTTCCTTCGCCTCTTGTCCCTGCTCCGATCAGCGCCGCGTTCCCCAGCCCGTCCTAGCATCAGTGGTGCTATTCACCACCATGTCATTTCTGCCCTTTGGTTTCACAGTTAAGACGGTGTCATGTGATGGTGAATGTTGTTACACAACGAAATGGGTTGCCTGTTCGTAGCCGTCGTGTCAATCGACACTCCAAGATCTGCCCCGAAGGTGAAGGTGTGGTGGTGCAGCGTTGATGTCGACCGTCCAAAGTTGTGTGATGCTACCCAATTATTACCAAAGCCTCGCGAAGATCTCCGTTCTCGGGTGCTTGTCAAGATCTGCCGAAGGCCTTGCCGTCAAGATCACCACCGACCTGAAGCCGGAACCCCAAGGCATTTGAGGTCGAGCGACAAGATCTCTTTCACGAACGTCAGGGCCTCCTTCATGGATCCGGTGACGCTGGCACGCCAAGATCTACCACACGAAACCGAAGACCGATCCAGAACACCATGATCTTCGACACCGACGCCGAAGACCGATCCTGGAGTTCGAAGACCGATCCTGCCGAAGACCAAACCCGGGCGCGCCAAGTTCTTCGACCCCGAGGACCGATCCATCGGATGCGCAAGACCTCCTTCTCGGAACCACCAAGTACTTCCTCTCAGACGCCAAGACCCGAACCTGAAGACCGCCAAGTTCTTCTTCCCGAACGCCAAGACCGACCCGATGCGCAGACCCGACAAGATCTTCGCGACGACAAGATCGACACCGACCAGGGCGAACCCGATGCGCCTCCAACGACAAACCAAGTCCTTCTTCCCGGAACGCCAAGCTCTCCTTCCGTGGTCCGAGACCGATCCCGTCGAACCCTGTCGAACCCTGGACCCCCGGCACCCCAAGACCTTCGACCCCTAACATGTGTGACCCCTAAGCCCCTATTTCTATAAAATGGCATATACCTGTCGCATAATTAAATCATCTTTCTTGCATGCATGTCATCTGGTGGTTTGGGTTAAGTAGTCGATACACCTAAATTAAATATGGAGTCCATATGCGGGATATCTTTGTCTTATTTTGGAATTCATTTAAATTTGCGTAGCGAACCGCTGCCATGTTTCGCCTTGTTAATCCAACATTTAACTTGCGGGGTAGTTAAATAACTCGAACCGTTTAATTAATTGTCGGAACCACGGTTCCGCTTAATATTGCCTAATTGCACCGCATCTGCATCATATCATAAGCATGCCGGATCTTCTGCCGTAGCATTAAATATTGCATCCGTTGTTTCTTCTAGTGTTTGCTTCTTCGCGGATTAGGCCGATGAGTTGATGCGAGTATCGACAAGTTCTCCGGATATGATCCGTCGGCAGTATTTTCCTAGGCGAGCATCTCTCCCCCTTCTACCTATTTTGCATTTATAGTCTTTATTTCCTCCTGTTGATCTATTGCTATCCTTGTCGTGATGCTTTAGTTTTCCGTGCATCAGTTATATCCCGTGCAGCCTCTATATTGCCATGGACACCTCCTAATACTTGTTGTTTGGTAGATAGCTGGCCTTGCGAGTCGTAGTTGCTTGCTCAGGTGCGATCTCGTGTTGTCGAGTACCATAGTTGTTGGAATGCTGGCAGATGTTTTTGGTGGAGATAATCATGACTTTTAATACAACTATTAAAATGCTAGATATAACTAATGCAGACGCATCGGTGGGCAATAGATGTTATTTGGTTCTTCCACGCTCACTTGTGTCCCGTAGTACCCCGAGTACTTGATACCTGTTCCTTGACTATTCGCACTATCCACATCCGGGAGGCCTTATGGACCCCCCTGAGCCAGAGCTTGATTCATTTCTATTTCTTAGAGCCACAAAGTAGTTTGGGGCTTTATTACTATCCTGTACTTATGCCATGCTTTACTACTTTATTTAAGATTGTGCGTGGAGCACATGTACTATTTAGGATCGCGGAGTGTTTTCGCGGTATCGACAAGCCCAGTCACACTTTCGGGTTCCCAGTCATTTACAGCCATTGACGCAAACCGTAGGTCCGTTCCGGAGCCGGCCAACTTCGTTACGGGTAGCTTAGTGGGGTGGCCCCCTGAAATATTTATGAATCCTGTGATCGCTTTGTCGTGAATGCCTCGTTGGGTTTTGAGTTGGTTTTTCCGAGGTTGATCGAGTGTGTGTTGCTATTTGTGCACCCATGCAGGGTAAAAATTTCTGAAAGCCGTGTCCGCGTTTATGGACGACTTGGAGCACAGTATCTCGATCATAGACAAGCATAACTAAAGTAGTGCTATAAACTTGACTTAATATATGACTAGTAATCAGATTCAACTATAACGGGATGGATATTAAAAATGCCAACAACTGCTGGATCTGGGTTGTTTTGTTAGATATGCCTAGTAAGTATTGCAACTCTAATGGAATGCGATAAAAGTACCAACAACTGCTGGGTTTCTGGGATTCCTCAGGACAATTATATCTGACTAGTAACGGTTCCAACTACCACAGAATGGTAATTAAAACTGCCCACTACTATACTTCAGGATGACTCATGCTATCAATATCTGATTAGTAAGTGCTACAACTATAATGGAATGAATAAAACTGCCAACTATGTGAGTTCCTCGGTTTGACTTCCTCGTTTGGTCTCGAGGGGGAATACCAGGATGGGTATGTTTGGTGATACTATCAGGTTGGATCCGAATAGGTCTTTCTTACCCCTCTCTAATAGCCGCCAGTGATACCGAGTCTCTATAGGTTGTTTAGTGCCGCTGCGCTGCCGCTTCAGTCCACCATACCTACGTAGGCGAGAGCCACCGAATTCTAGCCTCGCCGTGTACTGGCCTCAGTACTGACGCTCCTCTTTTTCCTTTGCCCTTTGCCGGCACCCCTTTTGTTTAGCAGGTTTGAGATCGACGTCGTTAGCAGGGTTACCCTTCCGGCTTGGCCTAGGCAGGGTTATGGACGCCATTGGTTATTCTTCAGGGCTCTTAGCCCCATTTGCATCTTGTCCGTAGTCGGACGCTTTATCGTTTGCAAGGTGATTTGGATTTTTGTATTGTATATCTGTATTCTTGACTCGTTGAGTCGCTGTTGTATATATATTTGTTCTGTGGGTCCCATCAAGGACTGTTGTGTAATGGTATTACTTCATTTTCCACCCGCACAAAAGTGCTTGGTGGGCGACCTTGAATCGTTTCTATGAGGGTTTGGCGGAAAGGGCTGAAACTTGCATAGGGCCGATTCGAGGGTGTTACACACACCTACAAAGCTAACATGTAGGTTGGTGTGGTCAACCGCGTTTAGCGAGGCGGTCAGCAGTCTACAGACGATTTTGAACAGCGAGCCAAGCAAAGAAGCGACATTTGGGGGAGGGGGGGCATGTCTTCCATACAATTTGGGCGAAGGAACAAGGCAGGGAGGCCATGAATTGGGCCTTGTAAGCAAAGCGGGCTGAATAGCAGCCATTTGGCGACAAGTTCAAAATGATGGAGTCATCAATGTCGGGCAAAAGCTGAACCGTCGAGGGAAGATCCCACAGGCAGACGAACTGCTTGATGTGCTCGGTCGTGAAAGAGTCCACTGCAATATCTGCAACCCACTTCTGGTCAGTCAAGGAGTCCTGTACTGACCGGTTTTTCCTTCTTGAGGCTTTGTAGATCAAGGGGAAATGTCCTTTGGTGGAATGCCCTCCAGCCATGAAGAGGACCAAAAGGAAGCCTTTCTCCCGTTGCCAACTGTAACTCTTGTAGCAGCACTGAAGAGTTGTCTATCAGACTCGTTGTTTGGAGTTTCGGTGCCCACCCAAGGTTTCTCCGGGGCTGACCACTCGTACCAAAGCCAATGAAGCCTGAGTGCACGAGCGAACTTATCCAAGTCTAGGATACCCAAACTGACGAGCTCCTTAGGGCGGCAGACCTTTTGCCCGTTTACCTTACACTTCCCTCCGCTAACCGTCTCTTTGCATGCCCAAAGCATACCACGGCTGATTTTAGCAAAAGTCCTGAGGAAGCCCTTGTCAGCCCTCAAGGCGGTCAACAGGAAGATCTTCAGGGAGGAGAGAACAGACTTAACCAAGGCAGTATAGCCAGCCCTGTTCAGAAACTTTCCCTTCCAAGGGCTTAAACAAGAAGCCGCTTTATCAATATAGGGTTGAAGGTCGACGCGTCTGAGCCCGCCGAGCGAAAGAGGAAGTCCCAGGTACTTGAGGGGGAACTGAGTAATGGCAGCCGGGAAGTTGGCCAGGACCGGGTCGAGGTTGATATCGGAGCACCGGATTGGGGCAATGGAGCTCTTGGCCACATTGGCCATCAGACCCGTCACTTCACCAAAGTTCTGAAGAATGCCAGCCAAGCTCGAGACATCCTGCTCGGAAGGGTTCAAAAAAATAGCCGCATCATGCGGCAATATATAACTACATTCGCTCTCTATTCTCCTCCACGTTGCCGAAAAATCACATACTTACTCCGATCCGATTTAATGTCGCATGTTTGCCTAAACTAGCAACAATTTGAACAAAGTACTCCCTCTGTCCAGAAATAAATGATTTGGATTTGGCTATATTCATATATATCTAAATATGTTTTAGTGTGTAGATAAATTTAAATCTAGATAAAGCCAAATCAATTATTTCGGTACTCTCTCCATCCAGAAGAATGCAAGTCACCTATTTCTGGACGGATGGAGTATTTGTTATAAACATGCTATGTTTTCACTATTGTACATACATGTCCTAATAGCAACACAAAAGAAAAATCAACAAGCACCTTTCGTTACTTTTGATCGTGTAGTACACCCCCAAAAGAAAAATCAACGAGCAGCTTTCGTTTACTTTTGATTTTGCAGCACATGTGGACTTCGTATTGCGTCGTTCATTTCTTTCCCTGAACTAAGGCTCTTTCTTTTAGGCTTAATAACTACAGAGAAGCAAACTTATGGTAGAGATAAGTTTCCAGCGGGGGAAACTCATACAGACCGTTATCCCCATCGTTTTCGCTTATAGGATTTGGACTTATGAGATGTGTAATACGGATCTATATTGCCTCTGTTATGTGGCATTGATAAGTGAAGGTACCATGTGTAGCAGAAAATGAGCTAGAAATGAGTTAAGAAAATTATATGAAAACTCAAAAGCATAATAAAAACGTGGTGTCAATGTACAGTTCATTACATGGCAAAATAAAATAAAAGCCCGGTTATGAAATTATTAGAATAACAATAGCTTGTCAGAGCTAGTACCAAGTTTAGAGCAATTGGACATTTGTGTTGCGTTCAAAGTGTCAACGGCGCTCGAGTATGTATGTACTCGCATTTCTACATGCTTTGTAGTACATAATTGTATTTTAGCGTAGACGAGTAAGCTGAGGTGTGCATTTCAAGAAAAGTGAAAATTCAGTAAATACTACTCCCTTCATCTTAACATAGATGTCTTGGATTTATCAAAATTTGGATGAATCCAGACACTATTTAGTAGCTATTTTTTTTTTTAAAATAATACATTTTATTTAATCAATTTTATGAATAATACTCGAAATGAGAAATTTTGAAAAGTATGGCGGACTCGGGTTCTCGCGCCCCGACAGGACCCTATCGGTCTGTTGTGCCCTGACCGGCCCTTGTCGGGGTTTGGAGCACCGAAAGGTGTGGCTCGAGGGCCCACATGGTTGGCATGTCGGCCGACAAGAACACGTCGGGGGTTGAGACCCCGACAGAACCACTCGGAGCATGAGGCTCTGACAGCTCCTTCTTATCCCCGTCGCGCCGGCTGGCCCCGCTCCTCTCTCTCCCCATTCTTCTCTCTTCTTCTTCCTTCTTTCATTAGTAGGAAAACCCCTATCCGTGGCGCACCAAATTTGGAGTCCATGGCGCACGCCCGGTGCGCCACGGATGTTACGTCACTGGTATTTTTTATCCATGGCGCACCCCGACGTGCGCCACGGATAAGCCCACTTATCCATGGCGCATGTGGGTATGGTGCGTCACTAATAATATTTCCAAATTTCAAAAAATTTGGATCTCCATTGTCGCCTCGTCGTCGTCAGGTGGGCTACCGGAGGAAGGCGATGCGATCAGAGGAGAGGAGTCGGAGGAGGAGAAAGAGAGCAGGATGAGAGGGGGAGGAGGAGGAGAGGAAAAGGAGGAGGAGGAGGAAGAAGAAGAGAGGAAAAGGAGGAGGAGGAAGAAGAGAGGAGGAGGAGAATGGGAGGGGAGGTAGAGGTGGAGGAGAAGATACGGAAAAGGGGCTAGGTGGTCGGGTGGGGATTTAAATTTGAATCCCGCCCAAACTTATCCGTGGCGTAATTGTGGTGCGCTACAGATAAGTGGCCTTGATTTTTTCTGTAGAAAAAATCTTATTTTTCATAACTTTTTTCCTTTTCAAATTCTGAGATTCTAAAATATCGCTAAACAACCTTTGGTAGTTGAGGAGATATTGAATTTTGTGCTCGTCATTTTGATATATTAAAGATTTTTTTCAACATAGTATGCAAAAGCTATGAACCATGTCATAATGCTTTTTACAAAAAAAATCGAAATTTATATTTGTTAATTTTCCTACAAAACTAGACCGCATAATCTATCTATATATGAAAGGATTCTATTTTTGAAGCGTTTTTATTTTTTTTATTTTTTTTAAAAAAGAAAATAAGCGATCTACATGGGGGTGAGAGAAGATTTTTTGAAACTTATTTGTGGCGCACCCTTATTTGGTGCACCACAGACATACCAGGTCAGTGGCGCACCCCTATAAGGCGATCCATGGATACTCTGCCACCTTTTCAGAGGCCCGGTCACACACCTATCTGTGGCGCACCGAAACAACATGTGCCACGGATACTGCATTAATGCATGGAGCACGCCAATTTTGTGCACCACGGATAGATGGGGGCGACCCTCCGGCATTGGGGCCCACTTAGGCGTGGCACACCGATTTGGCCGGCGCCACTAATAGGGTCATACCCGTGGAGCACCATTTTGTTGTGTATCAAGGTGCTCCACGGGTATGCCATCCATGGATAAGCCTTTTTCTACTAGTATTTCTTCCTCCTCAGCTCACCTCCCTCATTTCTCTTAACCATTTTCAGCTTATTTCTGCTGCGATTTCTACCCAAACTTGGTGTTGAAATACTTTAAGAAGCTAGGGAAGTCCCCATCTACTGATGTGATAGCTTGGTAAAGTGATTTAGGGATTTTTTGGAGGAAGGTGGTGGAGTTCTTGGGGAGCATTGGCTATGTTGGAGGCTGGGACTATAGCTTGAGGTAGCTGCATGGTGGAGGTGCCGATCCGGTGACTAGAGCCCGCTACACTGTAGGACTTCACACGCTTCAAGGCTACACCCTAATATCTCGCTATTTACAGTCATCTGTGTATGTTTTGTGGGTAGCCTTAGATGTGGTCTATTAGCTGTAAGAATATAGCACTAGAGGATTAGAAGTATATTTGTAGACTATAATGTGTCATGATACAGTTTTTAACGAGTTTCGGTATTTTTTTGGGTCGAAAGTTATGTCAGATAATGTATTTTTTAGGTTTTACTACGGTCACGGTGTTGTAAGAACAACAAAGCACGAAGATGATTTGGGTGAGTTTCAATGCATTGATAAAGGACTGCATGCTCCTGAAACATGGTCTCTTAGTGACTTAAAGGATTGATTATTTGCTTCTTTGGGGCTCCCTCAAACCCACATTATCGGTGTGCATGCATTATGGTTTAAGTCGAGAACTATCCCTTTATTTTATTTGAGACCGATATAAGAGGACTCTAAATGGTTCAAATGGATGAAAACTTGCCAGACAAGTAGAGTTAACCCCATCGCCTTAGTGCTTCCTATGGAGAAAGAGGGTGGGTATGATCATGATGAGAGCAGTCAGACCCAATATGTGGGTGGTGGTTATGATCATGGCTAGAGTAGTCAAGCCCAAGATGGAGGTGGTGGTGGCTACCATCATGGTCAGAGCAGTGTAGGCCAAGATGGAGATGGTGGGGGCTATGTAACACCCCAAAAATTAGTCAAGGTTATCAAGTTCTAATCATCCAAATTTAGAGTTAATAAAAACTTTTATTCCAAAAATCAATATGAATGCACGTGTGTTTTGCATTAGTGTAGAATTGATTGAATTTTCCATGTTTGATTGCTACAAATGATAATAAATGGTTTAAAGGTGAATACTACATCATCTAGGCCAATTACAAGCAAAATCAAAAGAAAAATAAATCAAATATGAATTAAATAACCAAATGGTCATTTTGACCAAAGTTAACCACTAGCCCACTTTGAGTGTTCCTAGAAGAGAATTTCTAACAGAAACAATTCCACTTCTTTTCACCCCTTGCTAGACCAAGTAAAAGTGAACCAAGGCCCACTTTACAAACCCACAGAAACTATTTCCAAATCAATTTAAAGGACAGTTCAAATTTGAATCTAGCTCATATGGTAAGATCACACTTTTGCAAAAACTTATCAAATCAATTCCCCTTGACTTTTCCAAGCAATCATAGACACTCAAGCATAAGACCAAATCACTCACCAAATTTCATTTAAAAATTTCAAACTAAAACTCTTGTGGCCATTTCATCAAACACCTTGCTTACCCTAATTAAGCACTGCCTAACTTCACTATTTTGGAGCAGTGATCATCCACCCCACTGTCCCCTCTTCACTCCCCTGTCTCCCCCAGTGTCGAGCAGCACCAGACCAGCTCCCCCCTTAGCCGCTGTGCACCAGTGCAACACCGCCCGAAAGTGGTCATCGCCGGCTGACAGTGGACATAATGATAGAGGCCACGCCGCCCTCGCCCACGACGCGCACCAGACACACCACCGCCCACCGCCACCCCCTGTCCAAGCCTCGACCACAGCCTGGCCCTAGACCATCCTAGCGACGCCGCTCCCTATGTCTGTGTGCCGTGTCGAGAACGCGCCAGAGCGCCGCACCCGACCGCCTCGCACAGACCGTGCCTTGCTCTCTCCGCGCACGCGCCCACTTGCCATGATCACCACCACCTCCCAGACACCCCCATTCGCCGCCGCGCAACCCGTAGCACCCGTGCACCCTCGCAAACACCACCGCTCCCGCGCAGAGCATCGCACGCTCCCGACCATCCTAGACCGCCCCGTGACTCGCCATAAAGCCAGTGATGATCTCCAGGGAACACTGCACCGCCCCCTAACCTCAGCCGCGCCGCTAGCCGCCTGTATCATTGTCACCGACGAGCCCGAGTCCATGCCGCTCAGTCCCCTCACCGCGGTGTAAATAGAGGCCCCATCTGCCTCCATTCTCCACACCAACACACTCACCACTCCTCATAGCCACTCCCTCACCCTTCCCCAGAGCAAGGCGAGCTCTCCATCGCCGAAATTTGGCCGGAGCCCGCCGCTGCAGCAAGAGAAGGGCGTCCTCGATTGGAGCTGCCCCAGGAGCTGCCGCGACCACCGTTCGAACTGCCGCCGTCGACCATGTCGTTCGCCCCCATCACCGACCCTAGCTGGAGCCCAGGTGAGCCTCGTCGGACCCCCACCGCCGCGTTAGGTTTAATTCCTCGCCGGAGCTGTTCGTCATCGACGATAAACGACAGTCGTTAGATCGTCTTTTAATCGTAGGGCCTAGATTCACAGATACCGTTTCGGTTAGTTTAAGTCGCTACTTGGTGGACCTCGCATGTCAGCAGCCCGCTGCACTGTGCTGTGCAGATTGGGCCGACCCGTTTATTTTCCCGCGCAGGCCTGGAGATTCAAATAAGGATTTTCCAATTTAATTAAAACCACATCCTCTCAGTAGATTCAAAAATCAATTTAGAGAGATTCACTAAACCAAATTGCATGATTCCAATTTTGTAAGAAAGATATTTAAATTCTCTATCCAAGCCCGTTGGATTTAAATAATTTGGAGTTAGATATCACCTATACCAAAAATAACAAGGCAGAGACTTTCCAACTTCAAACATTTTTCAAAAATCAACCATAAATGCTTTTGAGTTGATTCCAACTCTCAAAAATCACATTTGATAAGATCTACCTGAATATGTAAAAATATGTAGGTTTGCATGCAGTGACATTGGACTAGTACCAAAATAATGCTATATAGGCATTTCTACTCACTTTAATTCTATTAAATGATAATCTTAAACTTTATAAAATATGACCAACACTTTAAATCACATTCCCATGTATTAGAATATATGGTGATGACATGTGTCAACATGATTCCATATTTTAATTGGATAATATTAAATCTTAATTATTTTCAATGAGTAGAAAATTACTTTTCTAAAATAAGATAAATAAAACTAAGTCTTTATTTCATGTGATGATTGTGATGATGCCAGATCATCAAGTGTGAGCCTTAGCGTGCTAAATAGAATTAGTTAAGTATTATTTGGTGATTGTGTATCCCGTATTCATTTATAGACGATAGTACCGACCTGGGATACGAGGAGGAGGAGTACTACCAAGAAGAAGAAGAAGAAACCTTCAACCACTGCTCTACTCAAGGAAAGCTAACACTTGCAAGTATTAACCTAAGCAAGATGCATTAGGCATGCTTGGTTATACAATTTTGATTATACTCATCCCAAGTTTTACTTACAAGCTTTATTCTTTTATTTTTACCAAAGTTCTTTACTTTTAGTTAGTGCTTTGTCAGTATTGGAAAGATAGTATAGATAGCATAAAGAGTATAAAACTAGGCCTATCTAGTTATACTTAGATGTCTGATACGTTGCTAACGTATCCATAATTTTTGATGTTCCATGCTTGGTTTTTATCTACTTTCTTATGTTTTGTCCACACTTTGGAGTACTTTTCATATGATTTCTTGGACTAACCTATTAACAAGAGCCACAGTGCCAGCTGCCTGTTTTCTGCTGTTTTTGGTTCCAGGAAAGTCAGAAAATGAATATTCTCAGAATTGGACCGGACAAAAGCCAAAGTCGTTATTTTCCCGGAAGATTCATGGAGCCAGAAGGAGAGACGGAGAGGGGCCAGAGGGTGGCCACACCACCCCTAGGCGCGGGTCCCCTCTGGCCGCGCCAGGGCATGGTGTGGGCCCCCTGGCTGGCCACCGACCTCGCCCCTTCGCCTATATATTCCTCCTGATACAGAAACCCTAAATCGTCAAGCCTCCAGCCATGAAAAGTTCCACGGCGCTGCCGCCACCGAACGGGAGATTCGGGGGACAGAAAGTCTCTGTTCCGGCACCCTGCCGGGACGGGGAAGTGCCCCCAGAGCCATCTCCATCGATCTCCACCACCATCTCCATCACCATTGTTGATTCCCATGATAAGGAGGGAGTAGTTCTCTCTCGGGGCTAAGGTTTCTACCGGTAGCTATGTGTTCATCTCTCTCTATGCATGATCTTATTGAGATCATGAGCTTGTAATCTATAGATCTACCTTTCTACTCAAGTGCTTTCATAGATCTCTGCTCTCCCCATGTGTGTGAAGTTGACAGTGTGCAACCATGGTGGCACTTAGGCTAGAGATTACAAATACTTGTTATGAGTTATATTTGGAGTTGGATGTGTTTATGAAATTGTGGTGTTTGCTTGAACCATCTAGTGCTCAAGGTGACAGTGTGGGGTTATCTAGATGGGGAAAGCGGACTTTGAGGTGTGATGTTATATCCCTACCATGGATTAGAGTGTTCGACTGGAGAGTAGTTCAGAGTAGTATCATAAAGAGAAGATATTTATATGAGAGTGTTCGCTAGTGAAAGTATGATCCCTAGGCCTTGTTTCTAAGCATTGAAACACCGTTTGCTACTAGATCTGTTACATGTTTGCTTGCTTCCATCTTTATTTCAGTTTGCCTTAAGTCTCTTTCACGCCATCAAAGTATTTTCTATCACCGTTACCACTTATAATTATCTATACCACTTGTATTTCACTATCTCTTCGCCGAACTAGTGCACCTATACACTTGACAAGTGTATTGGGTGTGTTGGGGACACAAGAGACTTCTTGTATCTTGATTGCAGGGTTGCTTGAGAGGGGATACCTTTGACCACTTCCTACCTGAGTTCGATAAACCTTGGGTGATCCACTTAAGGGAAAACTTGCTGCTGTTCTACAAACCTCTGCACTTGGAGGCCCAACAACTGTCTACAAGAATAGAAGTGCGTAGACATCAAGCTATTTTCTAGCGCCGTTGCCGGGGAGGTAAGGTAAAAGGTACTCACATCCTCCGGTGTGAGTGCTCGAAGTTATTTCCTTTAGATTCTATAATTTTGTCTTTTTGTTTCTTGTTTTTACTAGTTAGGCTTAATGGAAAACAACAACAAAATTAGAGAGCTTTATAGTATTTATCTTGAGTTAGGACATGAAGTGTTTGAAGAGAAAATTAAAAAACCTATGGAACTTTATTTGCATGCTAATAGCAATGTTGTTAGTATGAATTCTTTGGATACCATTGTTGCTAATGCTATGGAAAAGTCTAAGCTTGGGGAAGCTAGTTTTTATGAAAATGATGTTTTCAGTTCCCCAACTTTGGAAGATAGCTATTCTATTGCTTATGATGATACCAAACCTCCAATATATGATGATTACAATGATGAATATGATATTTTCAGTACACCTACTATTGAGGAGAAAATTAATGATTACAATATGCCTCCTATATTTGATGATTATGGTGATGAGAATAATAATGATAGCTATTTTGTTGAATTTGCTCCCACCACAATTAATAAGAATGACTATGTTTATGTGGAGAGTATTAATTATTTTATGCATGTGGCTCATGATAAGAATGTTTTATGTGATTGTTATATTGTTAATTTTATTCATGTTGCTACTAAAAGTTATTATGAGAGAGGGAAACATGGTCTTATGTATCTCAACATTATTAAGTTTCCCCTCTTTATGTTGAAAGTCTTGAAGTTGCACTTGTTTTGCTTTACTATGCTTGTTGCTTTGTGCTTTCATGATTTGTTTCTTTACAAGATTCATATGCATAGGAAGTGTGTTAGACTTAAATGTGCTTTGGATTTGCTTCTTGATGCTCTCTTTTACTTCAATTCATATTTCTTATGTGAGCATCTTCTCAAACTATCATGCCTAACTTAAAGGCGGTAAAGAAAAATACTTATTGGGAGATAACCCAAAAGTTTTAGATGAGTCTTGGAAGTTATTACTTCAGTAATAACCGATCATTATCCTTTTTATTTGCTTTTTGTGCCAAGAGTAACCTCTAATGAGAGAGAAGTAATGCTTGGGAAAGTTGCTGTCCTGAAACAGATTTGTGTGCTTCACGGTAAAAATTCATGTAAAATCTCTGTATGTCTTTTTGAGGCATGAATTTTTGTGCTTCTGCACCATGTTGTTACCAAACTTTTGTTAGTTTAACACTTCTCGATTTTAGCAACGTAAGGTCTTCGGAAAAATTCATCTTTACCTACTGGTCTGTTTTGACTGATTTCTGCCATTATTTGTATTTGCTTCTTGTTGGTTCCTTTTTGAATTCTTTTGGAGAATTGAGCTTTTTGAGGGAAGTGCTACAGTAGATTGTGTTTTAATGGAAGTTTTATTGGTGTTGAAACTGAACCTAAAAACCTATTATCTTGAGTGCACTAATGTTGCTAATAAAGATTGTGTGAAGTTTTGTATGAAGGAAAATTTTCAGGTGTATGGAAGAAATGAGTAATGAGATGAAGGATGGACTAAAGCTCAAGGGACATGAGATTTCCAACTTATACTTTGTCAAGCATATACTCCATAGTTTGTTCACTTTAACCTTAATCACTTCAAGATGCTTATGATAGGGGCAATGACAACTGAAAGCTAATAAGTACCATAATTTTTGGAAGCTCTTTATGAGACTTGAATCCCTACTTCCTTCTATGAAGGCCTTTCTTCCACTTTTATATTGAGTCTCCACCTTCTATCTTTATGCACCAATTAAGAGATCATAGTTGTCATTCTTAGTTCTATGCGCATTGTCCCAAGACTTGTTGATTGATGCATAACTTTGATATTGCTTGTTCCTAAACTATTTGTATCTAGTCACCCTGATGAACTTTGAAGGTGTCCTATGAATTTATGTTTTGCTACTCTATGAGGGACAAGCTGAATACCATTCTCATTATGCTTTATTTATGTGAAACAAACAAACGTCTTGCAAAGCATTGTTATTCATGAATCTTTTGTTTGTGCCTTTTCATGTTATAACATAGTTGTGTTGGGTCCGCAGCATAGAAAACAAAAAATTTCCTACGGTGTGAACTACACGCAAGGATCTATCTACTAGGTACAAAGCAACAGGTGGACATACATCCAACGAGAACTTACCCTCGTAGACAACGAGCTTTGTTAACGAGTAGGAACTCATGGTTGATGTAGTCGTACACTTGCCGATCTCGAGATCGTGAGGAAGTCCGAGCGCCACAACTCAGCAGCGCATCCGCACTCGCACACACGTTCAAGCCACCAGACAACCTCCACCTCCTCGCTCTAGCGATCCAGCGAAAGCAGCAACTCCTTCCAAACGAAATGCCATCGGGAACATGTATCTCGCTAATCCGAGACCATGGGGGAATAATTCTAGAGGGGGAGAGAGATCCTTCACAAGGAGGTGTGTGGATGAAGGAGGGAATGGGTGGCCTTTTATAGGAGGACGGGGTGCCCCCTCTCTCCATGGCCGGCACATGGGGGGTGTGACCCCTCACCTCCCCTATTCATGTGGTGGTAACCCCTCCACATTAAAATGCCTCTTCACATTCCCTTTTAAAGTCTCCACTTTAAATGCATTAAATTTCTCCAAATTTAATGCTCCCTCATTTAATAAAACTCTTTTTATTAAATTTATTCAGAATTTTGTTAATTAATTTAATTAACAAACATTCACATATAACCCCTTGCAATATTTCAATATCACATGCAGAACCACCTTCTGCAATTTCACCCGAAACAATTTCCGGTTTCTATTGAAACAATTCCTGCGCTTTGCAATTCTTTCGTCTGAAACATATGTGCTCCAATATTGTGTCCGGTAACTCTTAAGTGTGCCACCCTATGGTTCGTGAATAATGCAGACATGATCGAGACCCTTCTCCGATCAATAATCAGCAGCGGGACCTGGAGATCCGTAGTGACTCCTACACATTCAACGATGACTCTTGTGATCGTGAGAACCTTTAACGCTTGTAACTAAATCCCTTTGTCTCTCGATATATTACATGTCCGAGATTCGATCGTCGGTATCTCCATACCTAGTTTGATCTTGTTACCGACATGCACTCTTTTCTCGTTCCCGTGATATAACATTCTAGTGATCACATCACTTGCTTGCAAGCTATCCTAATGTGATATCACCGAGAGGGCCCAGAATATATCTATCCGTCATCTGGATTGACAAATTCCACTCTTGATCCATGAGCCTCAACATAACACCTTCGTAGTACTGAACCCATCTTTATAGTCACCCTGTTACGGTGTGACGTTTCATGTTATCAAGATACTCTTCCGGTGTTAGCAATTAACATGATCTCATGGTCTAAGGATAAAGATTACTTCGTATGATGTTATAGCAATATAAACATAATGACTTGATCGTAATGCTATACTTCGGATGAATGTTCATCACATCTTCCACCAATGGTGTGACCTTGTTATTAACAACATCCAATGTCCATGATCAAGAAACCTTGATCATCCTGTTAATCAACAAGCTAGTCTATAAGAGAGGCATGACTAGGAACCCTTTTTGTTTATTAAACACACATGTATTGATGTTTCCGAATCAATACATTTCTAGCATGTAAAATAAACATCTATCATATATAAGGAATATATAATAACAACTTTATTATTGCCTCTCAGGGCATATTTCCTTCAGTCTCCCACTTGCACTAGAGACAATAATCTAGTTCACGTAGTGATAAATCTAACACCCATGGAGTTCTGGTGTTGATCATGTTTTGCCCTAGGGAGAACTTTAGTCAACGGATCTGCTACATTCAGGTCCGTGTGTACTTTACAAATCTTGATATCTCCATCCTTGACATGCTCGCAGATGGAGTGAAACCGGTGCTTAATATGTTTGGAATTCTTGTGAGACCTTGGTTCCTTTGCGTTGGCTATGGCTCCATTGTTGTCACAACAGATCACCATCGGGTCCAACGCACTGGGAACCACACCCAATTCCGTAATGAACTCTTTCATCCAAACTGCTTCCTGCGCCGCTTCTGAAGCAGCAACATATTCCGCCTCCGTTGTTGATCCAGCCACCACAGGTTGTTTGGAACTCCTCCAACTAACTGCTGCTCCGTTCAAGAGAAATACGTATCCGGATTGAGACTAAGAGTCATCCGGATCGGTGTCAAAGCTAGCATCGACATAACACTTAGCGACTAGCTCTTCTTCACCTTCGTATATGAGAAACATATCCTTAGTTCTTCTCAAGTACTTGAGGATGTTCTTTACCGCTATCCAGTGTTCCGAACCTGATCAGATTGGTACCTACTAGTTAAACTAATAGCATGTGCCACATCCGGTCTTGTACATAGCATGGCATACATAATAGAGCCTATGGCCGAGGCATAGGGGATCTTATCCATCATCTCTCTTTCTTCCGCCGTAGCCGGACTTTGAGTCTTACTCAATGTCTTACCTTGCAACATAGGTAAGAACCCCTTCTTACTTTCGTCCATATTAAACTTCTTTAATATCTTATCAAGGTATGTACTCTGCGATAGCCCAATTAGGCGCCTTGATCTATCTCTATAGATTTTAATGCCTAATATATATGACGCTTCACCAAGGTGTTTCATCGAAAATTTGCTGTTTAGATAACTATTAACACTGTTTAAAAGATCTATATCATTTCCAATCAATAATATGTCATCCACATATAATATCAGAAATGCCACATTGCTCCCACTCACTTTCTTGTAAATACAAGCCTCTCCATAAGTTTGGACAAATCCAAACTCTTTGATCACCTCATCAAAGCGGAGATTCCAACTTCGTGATGCTTGCTTCAGTCCATAGATGGATCGCTGAAGTTTGCACACCTTATTAGCATCCTTAGGATCGACAAAACCCTTAGGTTGTATCATATACAACTCTTCTTCAATCTTACCATTGAGGAACGTAGTTTTGACATCCATCTGCCATATTTCATAATCGAAATATGCAGCAATTGCTAACATAATCCTAACCGATTTAAGCATCGCTACGGGAGAGAATGTCTCATCGTAGTCAACTCCTTGAATTTGTCAAAACCCCTTTGCGACAAGTCAAGCCTTATAGATGGTCACGTTACCATCAGCATCAGTTTTCCTTTTGAAAATCCATTTATTCTCAACGGCCTTTCGGTCGTGAGGTAAGTCCACCAAGTTCCAAACTTGGTTCTCGTACATGGATTCCATCTCGGATTTCATGGCTTCTAGCCATTTGTTGGAATCCGGGCTCATCATCGCTTCTTCATACGTTGCAGGGTCATCCATTTCATCAACCATGAAATTCACAACAGGATTGCCGTACAGTTCAGGAGCTGCACGTGTCCTGCTTGACCTGCGAGGTTAGGTAGTGTCCTCTTTCGGAGTTTCATGATCATTATCATTAGCTCTCTCTTCATAAGGTGAAGTCAACTCCGAAACAACTTCCGGTGCTGTGCCACTCGCCATTCCATGAAGAGAAGGTTCAATAACCTCTTCGAGTTCTACCTTCCGACTACTCACACCTTTCGCGAGAAACTCCTTCTCAAGAAAGGATCCATTCTTGGCAACAAAAACCTTGCCCTTGGATCTGTGATAGAAGGTATACCCAATTGTTTCCTTAGGGTATCCAATGAAGACGCATTTTTCCGCTTTGGGTTCGAGTTTATCCGGTTGAAGTTTCTTCACATAAACATCGCATCCCCAAACCTTAAGAAATGACAGCTTAGGTTTGTTTCCAAACCATAATTCATACGGTGTCGTTTCAACGGATTTAGATGGTGCCCGATTTAAAGTGAATGCAGCTGTTTCCAGTGCATAACCCCAAAATGACAGAGGTAAGTCAGTCAGAGACATCATAGATCGAACCATATCCAATAAGGTACGATTACAACATTCCGACACACCATTACGTTGTTTTGTTCCGGCAGGCGTGAGTTGTGAAACTATTCCACACTCTTTCATGTGTGTGCTAAACTCGTAACTTAGATACTCTCCTCCACGGTCAGACCGTAGAAATTTGATCTTTCTATTACGATGATTTTCCACTTCATTCTGAAATTCCTTGAACTTTTCAAAAGTTTCAGACTTGTGTTTCATCAAATAGATATACCCGTATCTACTCAAATCATTCGTGAAAGTAACAAAATAACGATATCCACCTCGCGCCGACACACTCATTGGTCCACACACATCAATATGTATGATCTCCAACAGATTTGTCGCCCGTTCCATTGAACCGGAAAATGGCGTTCTAGTCATCTTGCCCATAAGGCATGGCTCACATGTATCAAATGATTCAAAATCAAGTGATTCCAAAAGTCCATCAGAATGGAGTTTCTTCATGCGTTTAACGCCAATATGACCTAGACGGCAGTGCCACATATATGTAGACATATCATCATCAAGTTTAATCTTTGTAGCATTAACATTATGAATGTGCATAATATTACTATCGAGATCCAATAGAAATAAACCATTCAACATAGGTGCATGACCATAAAAGATATCATTCTTATAAATCGAACAACCATTGTTTTCAGATTTAAAGGAATGACTACTTTGCATCAAACACGATCCAGATACAATGTTCATGCTCAGTGCAGGCACCAAATAACAATTATTTAGGTTTATAACTAATCCCGATGGCAAATGGAGAGGTAGCGTCCCGACGGCGATCACATCAACTCTTGATCCATTGCCGACCCGCATCCTGACCTCATCCCTTGCTAGTTGTCGCTTGTTCCGTAGCCCCTGAACCGAGTTACATATATTAGCAACCGATCCGGTATCAAATACCCAGGTGCTACTGCGAGTACTAGTCAAGTACACATCAATAACATGTATATCACATATACCTTTGTTTGCCTTGCTGGACTTCTTGTCCGCCAAATACTTGGGGCAGTTGCGCTTCCAATGGCCAGTCCCCTTGCAATAGTAGCACTCGGTGTCAGACTTAGGGCCAGCCCAGGGTTTCTTTTCAGGCGTGGCAACAGACTTACCACCCTTCTTTCCCTTGTGCCTGCCTTTCTTGTCCTTCTTGAAACCGGTGGTCCTATTGATCATCAACACTTGATGTTCTTTCCTAATCTCCACTTCTGCAGTCTTAAGCATTGACAGAAGCTCGGGAAGAGACTTCTTCATGCCCTGCATATTATAGTTCATCATGAAGCTCTTGTAGCTAGGTGGCAGAGATTGGAGAATACGATGTATGCCTAAGTCAATGGGAATCGTTATTCCCAAGGACACAAGCTTAACGGCGTACCCAGACATTTTGAGTACGTGCTCACTAACGGAGCTGTTTTCTCCATCATGCAGCTAAAGAACTTTTCTGTAGCATTCTAACTCTCTACGGCAACATGGGTATCGAAAATCATTTTCAATTCTCCCATGGTATCAAAGGCATTGCCATTTTCGAAACGCTTTCGAAGTTCTGGCTCTAGCCCATACAGTCTGCCACAATGAACTAAGTTGTGATCCTCCTGACGAGTCACATAGACATTATTTTCCTCGTCAGGGGCATCAGGAGCTGGTGGGGGGCCTAGCGGCGCATCTAGCACATATTGCTTTTGTGCAGCAGTGAGGAGAATCCTCAAATTCATAGCCCAGTTGGTGAAGTTGCTACCATTCGCAGCAAGTTTCTCTTTCTCCATGAACACATTGAAATTAAAAGCAGGTGGTGCCATCTACAACAGAATTTGTAAAGTTTATTTAGACTAAGTTTATGATAGATTGAGTTCAACTAATCCAAATTACTAATGGACTCCCACTCAAAAATGACATCCCTCGTGTCCTTTTGGTGATTACATGAACAAAATCCACTATACCAAGTCCGATCATCACGTGAGTTGATATAGCTTCAAAGGCGAGAATCTATATGGGCATCATATCAACCATATGACTCATGCTTAACCTTTCGGTCCGTGTTCCGAGGCCATGTCTTTACATGCTAGGTTCACCAAGTAAGAACCTTAGTATTCGCGTGTGTAAAACTGTCTTACACTCGTTCCTATGAAAGCGTAGATTCGAGTACACCCGATCATCACGTGATGTCTCGAAACACGATCCATAGAACGGTGCATACTCAAGGAAGAACACATTTTTATCTTGATATCTAAAAGAGGGATCACCTTATAATGCTATCAAACGCGCCAAACTAGCAGTATAAGATGCTAACATCTAATGTGTAAATTGAGATGATATGGTCCATGCATTTGATCTCTATCACTTGCATCGTGGTATGATCTCTATCATTCCTTTGTGTGTAAGGCCAAGGTCTATGGAACTTACACGTTGAGTGTGTTGTAAGAGTATCCACCATACATCTACTTACAACAATACCATATCAACACACTAGCCCAGCAACGATCTAAACTAGACGCCTCTAATTTATCAATTGCAAGTTTTATGTGGCTTAGGGCTTTCGGAGATAGAACCGTTCTTACCAACGAATCTGAACCACAATGAGGATAACTAAGTTATTAGCAACTCGTTGTAAATCAGATATTGACTATAGTAGGAGAGACAGATACCCGCCAGCCACTTATGCAAAACAAGTTGCATGTCAGTCGTGGAACCGGTCTCATGTACGATGACATGTAAGGTTGGTCCGGGACGCTTCATCCCACTATGCCACCAATATCCAAAATACATAGAAGATGCAATAACATGATCATCATCGCCCACATATCAACCATATGTGTACTACCCATGCTAAGCACCTACGCATAGATCAGGCTCTGATACCACTGTTGAGTCCGCAGCATAGAAAACAAAAAATTTCCTATGGTGTGAACTACACGCCAAGATCTATCTACTAGGTACAAAGCTACGGGTGGACATACATCCAACGAGAACTTACCCTCGTAGACAACAAGCTTTGTTAACGAGTAGGAACTCGTGGTTGATGTAGTCGTACACTTGCCGATCTCAAGATCGTGAGGAAGTCCGAGCGCCGCAACTCAGCAGCGCATCCGCCCTAGCACACACGTTCAAGCCACCGGACAACCTCCACCTCCTCGCTCCAGCGATCTAGCGGAAGCAGCAACTCCTTCTAGACGGGGAACATGTATCTCGCTAATCCGAGACCATGGGGGAATAATTCTAGAGGGGGAGAGAGATCCTTCACAAGGAGGTGTGTGGATGAAGGAGGGAATGGGTGGCCTTTTATAGGAGGATGGGGGGTGCCCCCTCTCTCCATGGCCGGCGCATGGGGGGTGACCCCTCACCTCCCCCATTCATGTGGTGGTAACCCCTCCACATTAAAATGCTTCTTCACATTCCCTTTTAAAGTCTCCACTTTAAATGCATTAAATTTCTCCAAATTTAAAGCTCTCTCATTTAATAAAACTCTTTTTATTCAATTTATTCAGAATTTTGTTAATTACTTTAATTAAAAAACATTCACATATAGCCCCTTGCAATATTTCAGTATCACATGCAGAACCACCTTCTGCAATTTCACCCGAAACAATTTCCGGTTTCTATTGAAACAATTCCTGCGCTTTGCAATTCTTTCGTCTGAAACATATGTGCTCCAAAATGGTGCCCGGTAACTCTTAAGTGTGCCACCCTACGGTTCGCGAATAATGCAGACATGATCGAGACCCTTCTCCGATCAATAATCAGCAGCGGGACCTGGAGATCCGTACTGACTCCTACACATTCAACGATGACTCCTGTGATCGTGAGAACCTTTAACGCTTGTAACTAAATCCCTTTGTCTCTTGATATATTACATGTCTGAGATTCGATCATCGGTATCTCCATACCTAGTTTGATCTCGTTACCGACATGCACTCTTTTCTCGTTCCCGTGATATAACATTCTAGTGATCACATGACTTGCTTGCAAGCTATCCTAATGTGATATCACCGAGAGGGCCCAGAGTATATCTATCCGTCATCTGGATTGACAAATTCCACTCTTAATCCATGAGCCTCAACATAACACCTTCGTAGTACTGAACCCATCTTTATAGTCACCCTGTTACGGTGTGACGTTTCATGTTATCAAGATACTCTTCCGGTGTTAGCAATTAACATGATATCATGGTCTAAGGATAAAGATTACTTTGTATGATGTTATAGCAATATAAAAATAATGACTTGGTCGTAATGCTATACTTCGGATGAATGTTCATCACATTATTCCACCAATGGTGTGACCTTGTTATTAATAACATCCAATGTCCATGATCAGGAAACCTTGATCATCCTGTTAATCAACAAGCTAGTCTATAAGAGAGGCATGACTAGGAACCCTTTTTGTTTATTAAACACACATGTATTGATGTTTCCGAATCAATACATTTCTAGCATGTAAAATAAACATCTATCATATATAAGGAATATATAATAACAACTTTATTATTGCCTCTTAGGGCATATTTCCTTCAAGTTGCTATGTCTTATTGTTAGAACTCTATCTTTCATAATTCATGTTTAGAGTACCTTAATACTAGCTATCAATGCTTTTACAATAATGATGATCAAGATTGTGTTGTCTACATGTCACCTCAAAAATTATATTATTTTGATCGTTTACCTACTCGAGGACGAGCAGGAACTAAGCTTGGGGATGTTGATACGTCCATAACGTATCTATAATTTTTGATGGTTTTATGCTAATAATATGCTTTTGACACTCCTTTTTGTATAAAGTTTATGATTTATTTGGACTGATCTACTAATAGTTGCAAAAGTGCACAATGTTCTTGTTTTACACTTTGATGTGTAGGAATTATCAAGAATAAAAGTGGAAACCTTGTTGGAGTCAAATTGGAATTTTTCCAGAAATCTGTCTTAGAACTCTTTTTGAAGATGGTCACATTTTGGGTCGAAGACGGCGTCAAACGGAAAACTCTTCAACTACAAAGTTGTTGGAAATTTCGCTCCCAGTCTTTTGCTAGCCTCCGTAACCAAGTATGAGTTCCACTCATGCATCCAACTCCTAAAACCAAGTTATTCCAAAGAGTCCACCATACCTACCTACTAGCATAGGCTATTCCAAGATTCATGTTTTTATCCACCTTCCAAATTAAACTTGTTATGAGAAAACTAGTGATTAAAGCTCTCACGAACTTGACAGCACACTTTACTTTTCTTGCCCTTAATAAACTTGAACCATTGTGTCGTCTATGTTGTATATGCTTGCACTTATATGTTAGGGATTAGCAGAACCATGCTGTCATGGGGAACGCTTTCAACACTGCACTTGTACTTTGTACCTGGTTGATATCATGCTCTTTTGTCTATGGATGTCGTCGGTGTGAAATGAAAGGGGAGCTTGTAAGTCCATGGAGTTATGTATGTGTGTTAGAGAAACGCCCGGGACGCTGGTCTAATCCATGTTGTCATGGTGGAAACCTGCAGCGTAACCATAATGAGCTGTCTATGAAGCATTCTTCTTATGAAAAAAAGTCAGATATTGAGAAAAAAGAGAAAAAGAAAAAAGAGATATGAGAAAAGAGGGAAGAGAGAAAAAAGCACCATTTTCCCATGGTAAATAAGAAGATTGCTGAGATGCTCGCTGTTTGCTTGCCTTGTCATTTTCCCATGGTGATCCACTTAAGGGAAAACTTGGTGATGTTCTACAAACCTCTGAACTTGGAGGCCCAACAACTGTCTACAAGAATAGAAGTGCATAGACATCAATGTCATTCTATGGCATGAGATTGAAGATTATCACCCCTCATTAGTGAACACTCTTAACTTTAGTGGCTAGTGCTAAGCATAAAAGTGGATCACTTTGGATGGGAATACTTGGTGAAAATGATTATGAAAACCTTGGAATGATGATTCATTCTATTTAAATGTTTTGACATGTGTTGAGAAACACCAAAGGATTTGATGATGAAAATGTTGAGGCATGAGCCTTAGCCCTTTATAAAAACTGATGGTTGGGTTTAGATGCGATACCATTCCAATTTTACCGTACAACCACAATACCCGAATTGGGTAGGGCTTAGCTGGGAGTTTATATGCCTTAGTATGGGCTCCCTCGTGGAAGAGGTTTGAACTGAGGCTACCTCGTGAGTGTGAATGTCCACCTATGCAGTGCCCAGGATGGAAGATGGCCATGGCTGGGAGGCCAAGCTCATAGGAGAGGTGCCTATACTAGAGAGTGTAAAGGAAATGTTATGATTGATTATCCGCATACTAAGTATGATGATTCAGGGTTATCCCTGACGGATGTATCGAATTTTGTGGTGAAAGTGTACCACCTCTACAGAGTGTCAAACTATTCAAATAGCCGCGTCCGCGGTCATGGACAGTTGGAGTGGCCATACTGTTTCATTGTCAGATGTTTTTCAAAATGACTTGTGAAGTGAACTATGATTTTTGACTTGACCACAACAGGGTTGTGAACATGAAAACTAGGTTCCCACTTAAGTGATTTAGAACATTAACTTAGTTTTATTTACTTCTAAACTCAGTTTAGATAAACATGGGTTTTTGCAAATAAACCTAGAGAATAAGATTCCTATTAGAACTACCTTACTTATTAGTGATAGTTTGCGAGTACTTAAAGAGTACTCATGGCTTTGTCCCTGGCTATTCCCGTGGCCAGACTATGAGGAGGACTATCAGGATGATGGACAGCAGGACGTCTATGACAACTAGGATCATCTCCCATCGTCAGCATTGCCTGTGACTCTGAAGATGGAGCCCCTACTACGTTTCTTTCCGCTGCTTGAGTTGTATTAAGACTGGATCATGAGATCCCTTATTTGTGTAAGACCTTATTATGGTTTGTAATGGATGATGTACTGTGATATCCAATCTGTTATGTCTCGCAAAAATGGTAATCCTGGGATTGCGAGGTATGGCATAACAGGCATCTGGGATTAAAAATCTGGGTGTTGACAAGTTGGTATCAGAGCCATCCTGACCATAGGAGACCCTAGTTAGAATGGACGTCCGAACAAAAACTTAGTTTCAAAACAAAAGAAGTGAGTATTTATGAAAACCTATTCCCACTTTTATCCTTGATTCTTTCAAAAAATATCATGTTCCTCAAAAATTCTTGCATTTCTACATAAAATTTGACACACCTGATCACCTCACTAACTTACTCATCCTAAATTCTTATAGATGGAAGTACAGTATTGCAAGTTCTACCAGTTGGGCAACGGAGGCCAACTGATCTTTGAGAGGGATTGATGTCTATGCACTTCTATTCTTGTAGACAGTTGTTGGGCCTCCAAGTGTAGAGGTTTGTACAATAGCAACAAGTTTCCCTTAAGTGGATTACCCAAGGTTTATCTAACTCAGGGAGGAAGTGGTCAAAGGTATCCCTCTCAAGCAACCCTGCAATCAAGATACAAGAAGTCTCTTGTGTTCCCGACACACCTAATACACTTGTCAGGTGTATAGGTGCACTAGTTCGGCGAAGAGATACTGAAATACAAGTGGTATGGATAAAACACAACGGTGCCAGAAAATAGCTTGATGGCGTGGAAGAGACTAAATACAAACTAAAATAAAGGTGGAAGCAAGCAAATATTTAATAGATCTAGTTGAAAATGGTGTTTCAATGTTTAGAAACAAGGCCTAGGGATCATACTTTCACTAGTGACCACTCTCATATAAATATCTTATCTTTATGATACTACTCTGAAGTACTCTCTAGTTGGACACTCTAATCCTTGGTATGGCTATAACAGCACTCCTCAAAGTTCGCCTTCCCCATCTAGATAACCCCACACTGTCACCTTGAGCGCTAGATGGTTCCAACAAACACCACAATTTCATAGAGACATCCAACTCCAAATATAACTCATAACTTTGTCAAGCATGAGGAGCGACCCTCGTATTCAAGGGACATGAGATTTCCAACTTATACTTTGTCAAGCATATACTCCATACTTTGTTCACTTTAACCGTAATCACTTCAAGATGCTTATGATAGGGGCAATGAGAGCTGAAAGCTAATAAGTACCATAATTTTTGGAAGCTCTTTATGAGACTTGAATCCCTGCTTCCTTCTATGAAGGCCTTTCTTCCACTTTTATATTGAGTCTCCACCTTCTATATTTATGCACCAATTAAGAGAGCATAGTTGTCATTCTTAGTTCTATGTGCATTGTCCCAAGACTTGTTGATTGATGCATAACTTTGATATTGCTTGTTCCTAAACTATTTGTATCTAGTCACCCTTATGAACTTTGAAGGTGTCCTATGCATTTATGTTTTGCTACTCTATGAGGGACAAGCTGAATACCATTCTCATTATGCTTTCTTTATGTGAAACAAACAAACGTCTTGCAAAGCATTGTTATTCATGAATCTTTTGTGTGTGCCTTTTCATGTTATAACATAGTTGCTACGTCTTATTGTTAGAACTCTATCTTTCATGATTCATGTTTAGAGTACCTTAATCCTAGATATCAATGCTTTTACAATAATGATGATCAAGATTGTGTTCTCTACATGTCACCTCAAAAATTATATTGTTTTGATCGTTTACCTACTCGAGGACGAGCAGGAACTAAGCTTGGGGATGTTGATACGTCCATAACGTATCTATAATTTTTGATGGTTTTATGCTAATAATATGCTTTTGACACTCCTTTTTGTATAAAGTTTATGATTTATTTGGACTGACCTACTAATAGTTGCAAAAGTGCACAATGTTCTTGTTTTACACTTTGATGTGTAGGAATTATCAAGAATAAAAATGGAAACCTTGTTGGAGTCAAATTGGAATTTTTCCAGAAATCTCTCTCAGAACTCTTTTTGAAGATGGTCACGTTTCGGGTCGAAGACGGCGTCAAACGTTCTGAACATAAAATTTAGCTGATTCCGAGTTCGGACGGGCCTTTTAGGCCCGATTTACTGCAGCCCAAGATGGGATGACAGGAATCCGAGAAGCTATATAAAGGGAGGAAACCTAATTCGCCCAGGGCATCTCCACCCAAGAATTTTCAGCCACCAAAGCCATGTTTTTGCCTCCCCTGATCCCATCTCCATTGGGGAGGGCTCCCAAGAAGCCACGAAGGAAGGGGGCTAAGGGGTGGTGCTCCCCCATGATACCGACGGTGGGGAATGAGTCCCCCGCGCCACCGCCAGCACCGCCGCCGCCCTCTTCACCATCTTCACCGCCATATCCATCACCTAATCCTCCTAGTATGTGTCAACACCCGGATTTTAATCCCAGATGCCCATTATGCCATACCTCGCAATCCCAGGATTACCATTTTTGCGAGACATAACGGATTGGATATCACAGTACATCATCCATTACAAACCATACATAAGGTCTTACACAAATAAGGATCTCATGATCCAATCTTAATACAACAAGCAGCGGAAATAAAAGATAAGCGTAGCGGTGGGGTCCATCTTCAGGGGCACAGGCAATGCTGACGAAGGCAGATAGTCCTAGTTATCGTAGCCGTCCTGCTGACCATCATCTTGATAATCTCCTTCATAGTCTGGCCATGAGAATACCCAGGGACAAAAGCCATGAGTACTCTTTAAGTACTCGCAAACTACCACTAACAAGTATTATAATTCTAAGTTAAAGTGCTAGATCTAAGTTTAACTATAAAGTTAAGTTTGAAACCTAAGCTGAGTTCAGAAGCAAAGAAAGATAAGGTAAAGCTCTAGAATCACTTAAGTTGGGAAGCTAGTATCATAAACACAACCCTGTTGTGGTCAAGTCAAGATTCATCATTCATTTCAAGTTATTTGGAAAACATCTGACAATGAAACAGTATGGCCATTCCAGCTGTCCATAATTGCGGACGCGGCTATTCGAATAGTTTGACACTCTACAGAGGTGGTACACTTTCACCACAAGATTTGATACATCTGTCAGGGATAACCCTGAATCATCATACTTGGTATGCAGATAATCAAACATAACCATCCCTTTACACACCCTAGTATAAGCACCTCTCCTATGAGCATGGCCTCCCAACCATGACCATCAGTCATCTTGGGCACTGCATAGGTGGACATCATGAGAGGTAGCCTCAGCTCAAACCTCTCCCGCGAGGGAACTAATACTAACGCATATAAATTTCCAGCTAAGCCTTACCCAATTCAGGTATTGTGGTTGTATGGTAAATTTAGAATGGTATCGCATCTGAATCCAACCATTAGTTTTATAAAAGGGTTAAGGCTCATGCCTCAACATTTTCATCATCATCAACCATTTGTGTTTCTCAACACATGTCAAAACATCTCAATAGAATGACTCATCATTCCAAGGTTTTCATAATTCATTTTCACCAAGTGTTCCCATCTAAAGTGACTCAAGTTTTTGATCTACTCTAAGCTACTAAGTTAAGAGTGTTCACTAAGGTGGAAGGATGGGTTCAATCTCATGCCATAGAATGACATCTAAAGGTTTCTAAGTAGGTCAAGTTTTATACTTTTTATGCTACCTTCAAAACAAGTAAAGAACTTTGTGTACTAAGGGGAGTAAAACTTGTAAGTAAGACTTGGGGTACTAATAGTCAAAAGGGTGTGATCAAAGCATGCTTAAGGCATCTTTGCTAAACCATCTAGTTTAATCCTAACTTGCTAAGCATTATACTTGCAAGTGTTAGCTTGCATTGCTAAGATGACGGCGAGGCGAGGCGCGGTTGTGGCGGAGCTTGGGGTGGTCGCAATCAGCGGCGCCCTTCTCCTCCTACTGCGGCTGCTCCGGCGAGGCAGAGCTCGCTTGGTTCCGGCGAGAGGGGTGAAAGGATCAGTGAGAGGTGGGGAGTGAGTGAGTGTGGAGAAATGGTGCGGGGGAGGCAGGTTTATATAGGCCCGACGGTGAGACCAAAGGGTATGGGCAGGCGACTCCAGCGACACGGCTACGAGCGGCTAGCGGCATGGCGGAGGATGGAGATCTACAGGTGGTCTCCTGGCGGTGCCCTAGGAAGTGAATGCGAGCGTAGGGGCGGTGGTATGCGGTCTGGGCGAGCTGGCGCTCTGAGCGGCAGAAGCGGCAATGTCCATGGCAAGCGGTGGTTGTGGTGCTTTGGGCGGCGAACGGGGGTGTCTGGGGTGTTCCCTAGGTCGTGGTGGAGCGGTGGGCGCGGGCTGCGGTCGAGCGGTGGATGTGCATGCAGGGACAGAGCGTGCTCTGCGGGCAGCGTCGGCATGGTCGACCAGCTCCGGGCGCAGCGGTTCCTGGCCGCTCTGCTCTCTGTCTCTGGCCTGGGGCTGGTTGGACGGTGGTTTTGGACCACTAGCAACTTGCTATACATGGTGAGAGAGGATGGAGAGGGCTGTTGCTGCGAGTGCACGGTCGGTCGGCGAGGAGTGGCTCGGCATGGCAATGCAGTGCAGCTAGGGGGTAGGGGATGTGCTGGTGTGGGTCTGGTTAGGCTTGAGGGGGACAAAGATGATCAAAGCACTTCAAATTTGCTAGACAATATCAGCCCAAAATAGTAATAGTTAGGCCACAACCTTGCCAGCAAGGTGTTTGACAAAATGGCCAAAAGAGAAAAAGTTTTGAATTTTGGTTTCAAAATTTTTGGGTGATATCCACTAGTGCTAGGTAGTCTCTGGTTGCAAGGGTTTTGAAAGTGGAGCTCAAAAATATGGTTTTTGAAATAGGGGTGATCTATGCATATGCATTGGATTCAATTTTCAAATGCCATTTAAAATAAGTAAAAGAATGTTTTTAGCAGATCAAAAGGTGGGCCTTGGTACCTCATTATGTGTAATAGCAAGGGGTGCAAATATCAAGAATTGTTTCTGTTAAGAAATGAGTGCTAGGAACACTCAAAGTAGTGTAGTGGATTAAAATGGCCAAAATGACCATTCCTCCTTTTTAATTCTTTTTTATTTGATTTTCTTTAGGAAAAGTTTGGGAATGATGTAGATGATGTTTAAATCACCTAAGAAACATTTTACAAGCATTGGATCACTTAAACAAGGCACTTCAAATCAACTCCTATTTTAAATGCACACACATATGAATGCTTTCATTTTAAATTTGGAAAAGTTTTTGTTAACCCTATTTTTGGATGATTTGATCTTGATAAGCTTGGATTGAAGTTTTGGGATGTTACAAACCTTCCCCCCTTAAACAAAATCTCGTCCTGAGATTTACAAAGAAAACTAGGAACTAAAGAGATATGGGAACTCTGTCCTAATGTAATCTTCTCGCTCCCAAGTAGCTTCCTCTTCGGTATGGTTGCTCCACTGAATCTTAAGAAACTTGATGCTCTTGGTCCTGGTGGTTCTGTAGGCTTCTTCTAAGATACGGATGGGTACTTCCCGATAGGTCAGGTCATTGTTGATTTCCATAGCTCTGTGATCGATGTTCTTGAAAACTTCCGTCTTCTCGGGCACTTCCAAGCATTTGCGGAGTAACGAGATATGGAACACATTGTGGATGGCTGACATCTCTTCAGGCAGTTCTAGCTGATACGATACTTCTCCTCGGTGGTTCAGAATCTTGAAAGGTCCGATATATCTGGGAGCTAATTTTCCCTTTAGACTAAAGCGCGGAGTTCCCTTCAATGGTGAAACTTTGAGGTATACAAAATCTCCGACATTGAAAGTCAGGTCTCTTCTTCTCTTGTCAGCATAACTCTTCTGTCTGGATTGGGCGGTCTTGAGGTGCTCACGGACTTTGTGAACTTTCTCTTCTGCTTCTCGGAGAATGTCAGGTCCAAAGATCTGAATCTCTCCTACTTGCGACCAATTCAAAGGGGTATGACACTTTCTTCGTATAGGAATTCAAATGCTGCCATCTGCAAACTAGCTTGATAACTGTTGTTATATGAGAATTCTGCGAAAGGCAGCCAGTCTTCCCATTTTGATCTGTATTCCAACACACAAGCTCTAAGCATATCCTCTAGGATCTGGTTGACTCTCTCAGTCTATCCATTTGTTTGCGGGTGATAAGCGGTACTAAAGTTCAACTTGGTTCCTAAACCTTCCTGAACTTTCTGCCAAAATCTTGAAGTAAAATGGGTTCCTCGATCTGACACGATGGTCTTGGGGGTTCCATGCAGACTAACAATCCTAGCAATGTACAACTCTGCTAGCTTTGCACTCTGGTAGGTAGTCTTGACAGGTATAAAATGGGCTACCTTGGACAGTCTATCAACTATGACCCAAATTGACTCATTTCCCCTACTATAAGTAGGCAAACCGGTGATAAAGTCCATTTCGACAGAATCCCATTTCCATTCTGGAATCTGCAATGGTTGCAACAGTCCTGCGGGTCTTTGATGCTCTGCTTTGACTCTTTGACAGATGTCACATCTGGCGATGTAGCTTCCGATTTCTCTCTTCATCTTGTGCCACCAAAATTGCTCTTTCAAATCCTGATACATCTTTGTTCCTCCAAGGTGGATAGAATAAAGAGTATCATGAGCTTCCTTCATGATAACTTCCTTCAGCTCCGAATTTGCTGGCACACAGATACGTCCTTTGTACCACAGTACTCCTTCTTCGTCTTCGGTGAATCCAGGTACCTTTCCTGTACCAATACGACGTTTGATTCTGTCGATACTTTTATTTCCCTTCTGGGCTTCCTTGATTTGGCTAATCAACATGGGTTGAAGTTCAATGCTAGCTAGGAATCCTTTGCTAACTAATTCAGTCCTGAACTGCTCCAACTCCTCACACAAACTTGGTTGCTTCTCCTTGATCATGGTGTTAAGCCTACACGGCAATCTGCTAAGGGCATCCGCTACCACATTGGCTTTGCCGGGGTGATAGTGAATGTCAAGGTCATAATCCTTGATTAACTCTATACATCTTCTTTGCCTCATCTTTAGCTCCTTCTGAGTGAATATATACTTCAAGATCTTGTGATCCGAGTAAATCTCACAGCGATTACCCATCAAATAATGACGCCATGTCTTCAATGCTAGAACCACAACTGCTAGCTCAAGATCATGGGTCGGATAGTTCTGCTCATGCTGCTTCAGTTGTCAAGACAGATACGTGATAACTTTGCCTTCTTGCATCAATACACATCCTAGACCAATCTTGGATGTGTCACAATACACATCAAACGGCTTCTTGATGTCTGGCATGACCAATATTGGGGCTGATATCAATCTCTTCTTCAGCTCTTGGAAACTGGCTTCACACTTGTCTGTCCATTCAAACTTCTTGTCCTTCTTCAACAATTGGGTCATTGGTCGGGCTATGCTCGAGAATCCTTCTACGAACTTGCGGTAATATCCCGCTAATCCGAGAAATGCACGGACTTGGGTTTGAGTGGTTGGGGCTTCCCATTCTTCGACATCTTTGATCTTGGCGGGATCAACAGAGACTCCTCCGGCAGACACAATATGTCTGAGGAATCCTACTTCTTTCAGCCAAAACTCACACTTGCTGAACTTGGCATATAACTGATGCTCTCTCAGGGTTTCTAGGATGATCCTCAGATGTTGCTCATGCTCTTCCTCTGACTTGGAGTAGATAAGGATGTCGTCGATAAACACAACTACAAACTTATCTAGGAAATTCATAAAGATCTTATTCATGAGATTCATGAAATAAGCAGGGGCATTGGTTAATCCAAAAGACATAACCGTATACTCGTATAAACCATAGCGAGTAGTAAAGGCGGTCTTCGGAATATCCGTTGCACGAATCTTAAGTTGGTGATAACCAGTCCTAAGATCAATCTTTGAGAATACCTGAGCTCCGGTCAACTGATCAAATATATCCTCTATCTTTGGCAAAGGGTACTTGTTCTTGATGGTGACGTCATTCAACTTTCTATAATCTGTACACAGACGGTTGACTCCATCTTTCTTGTCGACGAATAACACAAGTGATCTCCATGGCGATGCGCTTGGCTGAATCAAGCCTTTCTCTAACATGGCATCCAACTGCTTCTTTAGTTCCACTAACTCTGAGGGGTTCATGCTATAGGTCTCTGGGCTATAGGTCCCGTTCCGGGTATTAGTTCGATAATGAACTCAATATCCCTATCCGGGGGCATACCTGGCAATTCATCTGGGAATACGTCGGGGTATTCACAGACTACTCTGACTTGGTCTATGGTGGGCAGGGCTACACTCTTGTTGCACTTGAATTGACGGGGTAAGGTTTCAGAGATATGCTCTACTGTGACTCTGGAACTACTGGTCATGGTGATGGCTTTCTTAGCATAGTCTATCAGTCCTTTATGCCTTGACATCCAGTCCATACCTAGTACTACTTCCAATCCTTTGGTTCCAAGTACAATTAGGTTGGCATAAAAATCTATTCCATGTATTCTGATAGGCACATCTTTGCAAATTTTTCTAGCTTTTGTAGTTGAACCGGGGATTTGAACTATCATAACATGCTTTAGGTTGGTTGGGTGAATCTTACTAGTGCATGCAAAATCGGAAGGAAATATGCCCTAAGAGGCAATAATAAAGTTGTTATTATGTATTCCTTGTATATGATAGATGTTTATTTTGCATGCTATAATTGTATTGATAGGAAACATCAATACATGTGTGTTTAATAAACAAAAAGGGTTCCTAGTCATGCCTCTCTTATAGACTAGCTTGTTGATTAACATGATGATCAAGGTTTCCTGATCATGGACATTGGATGTTGTTAATAACAAGGTCACACCATTGGTGGAATGATGTGATGAACATTCATCTGAAGTATAGCATTACGATCAAGTCATTGTGTTTATATTGCTATAACATCATACGAAGTAATCTTTATCCTTAGACCATGAGATCATGTTAATTGCTAACACCGGAAGAGTATCTTGATAACATCAAACGTCACACCGTAACAGGGTGACTATAAAGATGGGTTCAGTGCTACGAAGGTGTTATGTTGAGGCTCATGGATCAAGAGTGGAATTTGTCAATCCAGATGACAGATAGATATACTCTAGGCCCTCTCGGTGATATCACATTAGGATAGCTTGCAAGCAAGTGATGTGATCACTAGAATGTTATATCATGGGAACGAGAAAAGAGTGCATGTCGGTAACGAGATCAAACTAGGTATGGAGATACCGATGATCGAATCTCGGACATGCAATATATCGAGAGACAAAGGGATTTAGTTACAAGCGTTAAAGGTTCTCACGATCACAGGAGTCATCGTTGAATGTGTAAGAGTCAGTACGGATCTCTAGGTCCCGCTGCTGATTATTGATCGGAGAAGGGTCTCGATCATGTCTGCATTATTCGCGAACCATAGGGTGGCACACTTAAGAGTTACCGGACACCATTTTGGAGCACATATGTTTCAGACGAAAGAATTGCAAAGCGCAGGAATTGTTTCAATAGAAACCGGAAATTGTTTCGGGTGAAATTGCAGAAGGTGGTTCTGCATGTGATATTGAAATATAGCAAGGGGCTATATGTGAATGTTTGTTAATTAAAGTAATTAACAAAATTCTGAATAAATTTAATAAAAGGGTTTTATTAAATGAGAGAGCATTAAATTTGGAGAAACTTAATGCATTTAAAGTGGAGACTTTAAAAGGGAATGTGAAGAGGCATTTTAATGTGGAGGAGTTACCACCACATGAATGGGGGACGTGAGGGGTCACCCCTCCCCCCATGCGCCGGCCATGGAGAGAGGGGGCACCCCCCTCCTCCTATAAAAGGCCACCCATTCCCTCCTTCATCCTAACACCTCCTTGTGAAGGATCTCTCTCCCCCTCTAGAATTATTCCCCCATGGTCTCGGATTAGCGAGATACATGTTCCCGGTGGCATTTCGTCTGGAAGGAGTTGCTGCTTTCGCTAGATCGCTGGAGCGAGGAGGTGGAGGTTGTCCGGTGGCTTGAACGTGTGTGCGAGTGTGGATGCGCTGCTGAGTTGCGGCGCTCGGACTTCCTCACGATCTTGAGATCGGCAAGTGTACGACTACATCAACCACGAGTTCCTACTCGTTAACAAAGCTTGTTGTCTTCGAGGGTAAGTTCTCTATGGATGTATGTCCACCCGTTTGCTTTGTACCTAGTAGATAGATCTTGGCGTGTAGTTCACACCGTAGGAAATTTTTTGTTTTCTATGCTGCGGACCCAACAGTGGTATCAGAGTCTGATCTATGCGTAGGTGCTTTGCATGGGTAGTACACATATGTTTATATGTGGGCGATGACGATCATGTTATTACATCTTCTATGTACTTTGGATATTGGTGGCATAGTGGGATGAAGCGGCCCGGACCAACCTTACATGTCATCGTACATGAGACCGGTTCCACGACTGACATGCAACTTGTTTTGCATAAGTGGCTGGCGGGTGTCTGTCTCTCCTACTATAGTCAATATCTGATTTACAACGAGTTGCTAATAACTTGGTTATCCTCGTTGTGGTTCATGTTCGTAGGTTAGACAGGTTCTATCTCCGAAAGCCCTAAGCCACGTAAAACTTGCAATTGATAAATTAGAGGCGTCTAGTTTAGATCATTGCTGGGCTAGTGTTTTGATATGGTATTGTTGTAAGTAGATGTATGATAGATACTCTTACAACTCACTTAACGTGTAAGTTCCATAGACCTTGGCCTTACACACAAAGGAATGATAAATACCATACCATGATGCAAATGATAGAGATCAAATGCATGGACCATATCACCTCACTTCACACATTAGATGTTAGCATCTTATACTGCTAGTTTGGCGCATTTGGTAGCATTATAAGATGATCCCTCATTTAGATATCAAGATAAAATGTGTTCTTCCTTAAGTATGCACCGTTTTGTGGATCGTGTTTGAGGCATCACGTGATGATCGGGTGTTTTCAACTCTACGCTTTCATACAACGGGTGTAAGACAGTTTTACACACGCAAATACTAAGGTTCTTACTTGACGAGCCTAGCATGTACAGACATGGCCTCGGAACACGGACTGAAAGGTTAAGCATGAATCATATAGTTGATATGATGCCCATATAGATGCTTGCCTTTGAAGCTACACCGACTCACGTGATGATCGGACTTAGTTGATATGACTTAGGCATACATCGTGTTCTCCAATCTCTGCCACCTAGCTACAAGAGCTTCGTGATGAACTATAATATGCAGGGCATGAAGAAGTCTCTTCCCGAGCTTCTGTCGATGCTTAAGACTGCAGAAGTGGAGATTAGGAAAGAACATCAAGTGTTGATGATCAATAGGACCACCGGTTTCAAGAAGGACAAGAAAGGCAAGCACAAGGGAAAGAAGGGTGGCAAGTCTGTTGCCACGCCTGAAAAGAAACCCCGAGTTGGCCCTAAGTCTGACACCGAGTGCTACTATTGCAAGGGGACTGGCCATTGGAAGCGCAACTGCCCCAAGTATTTGGCGGACAAGAAGTCCGGCAAGGCAAACAAAGGTATATGTGATATACATGTTATTGATGTGTACTTGACTAGTACTCGTAGTAGCACCTGGGTATTTGATACGGGATCGGTTGCTAATATATGTAACTCGGTTCAGGGGCTGCGGAACAAGCGACAACAAGCAAGGGATGAGGTCACGATGCGGGTCGACAATGGATCAAGAGTTGATGTGATCGCCGTCGGAACGCTCCCTCTCCATATGCCATCGGGATTAGTTATAAACCTAAATAATTGTTATTTGGTGCCTGCACTGAGCATGAACATTGTATCCGGATCGTGTTTGATGCAAAGTGGTTATTCATTTAAGTCTGAAAACAATGGTTGTTTGATTTATATGAATAATATCTTTTATGGTCATGCACCTATGCTGAATGGTTTGTTTCTGTTGGATCTCGATAGTAGTATTACGCATATTCATAATGTTGATGCTAAAAGGATTAAACTTGATAATGATATATCTACATATATGTGGCACTGCCGTCTAGGTCATATTGGCGTTAAACGCATGAAGAAACTCCATTCTGATGGACTTTTGGAATCACTTGATTTTGAATCATTTGATACATGTGAGCCATGCCTTATGGGCAAGATGACTAGAACGCCGTTTTCCGGTTCAATGGAACGGGCGACAGATCTATTGGAAATCATACATACTGATGTGTGTGGACCAATGAGTGTGTCGACGCGAGGTGGATATCGTTATTTTGTTACTTTCACGGATGATTTGAGTAGATATGGGTATATCTATTTGATGAAACACAAGTCTGAAACTTTTGAAAAGTTCAAAGAATTTCAGAATGAAGTGGAAAATCATCGTAATAGAAAGATCAAATTTCTGCGGTCCGACCATGGAGGAGAGTATCTTAGTTACGAGTTTAGCACACATATGAAAGACTGTGGAATAGTTTCACAACTCACGCCTGCCGGAACACCACAACATAATGGTGTGTCAGAACGTCGTAATCGTACTTTATTGGATATGGTTTGATCTATGATGTCTCTGACTGACTTGCCACTGTCATTTTGGGGTTATGCACTGGAAACAGCTGCATTCACTTTAAATAGGGCACCATCTAAATCCGTTGAAAAGACACCGTATGAATTATGGTTTGGAAACAAACCTAAGCTGTCATTTCTTAAAGTTTGGGGATGCGATGTTTATGTGAAGAAACTTCAACCGGATAAACTCGAACCCAAAGCGGAAAAATGCATCTTCATAGGATACCCTAAGGAAACGATTGGGTATACCTTCTATCACAGATCCGAGGGCAAGGTTTTTGTTGCCAAGAATGGATCCTTTCTTGAGAAGGAGTTTCTCGCGAAAGGTGTGAGTAGTCGGAAGGTAGAACTCGAAGAGGTTATTGAACCTTCTCTTCATGAAATGGCGAGTAGCGCAGCTCCAGAAGTTGTTTCGGAGTTGACTTCACCTAATGAAGAGAGAGCTAATGATATTGATCATGAAACTCCGAAAGAGGACACTACCGAACCTCGCAGGTCAAGAAGGACACGTGCAGCTCCTGAACTATACGGCAATCCTGTTGTGAATTTCATGGTTGATGAAATGGATGACCCTGCGACGTATGAAGAAGCGATGATGAGCCCGGATTCCAACAAATGGCTAGAAGCCACGAAATCCGAGATGGAATCCATGTACGAAAACCAGGTTTGGACCTTGGTGGACTTACCTCACGACCGAAAGGTCGTTGAGAATAAATTGATTTTCAAAAGGAAAACTGATGCTGATGGTAATGTGGCCATCTATAAGGCTCGACTTGTCGCAAAGGGGTTTCGACAAATTCAAGGAGTTGACTACGATGAGACATTCTCTCCTGTAACGATGCTTAAGTCGGTTAGGATTATGTTAGCAATTGCTGCATATTTCGATTATGAAATATGGCAGATGGATGTCAAAACTGCGTTCCTCAATGGTAAGATTGAAGAAGAGTTGTATATGATACAACCTAAGGGTTTTGTCGATCCTAAGGATGCTAATAAGGTGTGCAAACTTCAGCGATCCATCTATGGACTGAAGCAAGCATCACGGAGTTGGAATCTCCGCTTTGATGAGGTGATCAAAGAGTTTGGATTTGTCCAAACTTATGGAGAGGCTTGTATTTACAAGAAAGTGAGTGGGAGCAATGTGGCATTTCTGATATTATATGTGGATGACATATTATTGATTGGAAATGATTTAGATCTTTTAAACAGTGTTAAAAAATATCTAAACAGCAAATTTTCGATGAAGGGCCTTGGTGAAGCTTCATGTATATTAGGCATTAAAATCTATAGAGATAGATCAAGACGCCTAATTGGGCTATCGCAGAGTACATACCTTGATAAGATATTACAGAAGTTTAATATGGACGGAAGTAAGAAGGGGTTCTTACCTATGTTGCAAGGCAAGACATTGAGTAAGACTCAAAGTCCGGCTACGGCGCAAGAAATAGAGATAATGGATAAGATCCCCTATGCCTCAGCCTTAGGCTCTATAATGTATGCCATGCTATGTACAAGACCGGATGTGGCACATGCTATTAGTTTGACTAGTAGGTACCAATCTGATCTAGGTTCGGAACACTGGATAGCGGTCAAGAATATCCTTAAGTATTTGAGAAGAACTAAGGATATGTTTCTTATATACGGAGGTGAAGAAGAGCTAGTCGCTAAGTGTTATGTCGATGCTAGCTTTGACACTGATCGGGATGACTCTAAGTCTCAATCCGGATATGTATTTCTCTTGAACGGAGCAGCAGTTAGTTGGAGGATCTCCAAACAACCTGTGGTGGCTAGATCAACAACGGAGGCGGAATATGTTGCTGCTTCAGAAGCGGCGCAGGAAGCAGTTTGGATGAAAGAGTTCATTACGGAACTGGGTGTGGTTCCCAGTGCGTTGGACCGATGGTGATCTATTGTGACAACAATGGAGCCATAGCCAACGTAAAGGAACGAAGGTCTCACAAGAATTCCAAGCATATTAAGCGCCGGTTTCACTCCATCCGCGAGCATGTCAAGGATGGAGATATAAAGATTTGTAAAGTGCACACGGACCTGAATGTAGCAGATCCATTGACTAAAGTACTCCCTAGGGAAAAACATGATCAACACCAGAACTCCATGGGTGTTAGATTTATCACTATGTGAACTAGATTATTGTCTCTAGTGCAAGTGGGAGACTGAAGGAAATATGCCCTGAGAGGCAATAATAAAGTTGTTATTATGTATTCCTTGTATATGATAGATGTTTATTTTGCATGCTATAATTGTATTGATGGGAAGCATCAATACATGTGTGTTTAATAAAAAAAAGAGTTCCTAGTCATGCCTCTCTTATAGACTAGCTTGTTGATTAACAGGATGATCAAGGTTTCCTGATCATGGACATTGGATGTTGTTAATAACAAGGTCACACCATTGGTGGAATGATGTGATGAACATTCATCCGAAGTATAGCATTACGATCAAGTCATTGTGTTTATATTGCTATAACATCATACGAAGTAATCTTTATCCTTAGACCATGAGATCATGTTAATTGCTAACACCGGAAGAGTATCTTGATAACATCAAACGTCACACCGTAACAGGGTGACTATAAAGATGGGTTCAGTGCTACGAAGGTGTTATGTTGAGGCTCATGGATCAAGAGTGGAATTTGTCAATCCAGATGATGGATAGATATACTCTGGGCCCTCTCGGTGATATCACATTAGGATAGCTTGCAAGCAAGTGATGTGATCACTAGAATGTTATATCATGGGAACGAGAAAAGAGTGCATGTCGGTAACGAGATCAAACTAGGTATGGAGATACCGATGATCGAATCTCGGACATGTAATATATCGAGAGACAAAGGGATTTAGTTATAAGCGTTAAAGGTTCTCACGATCACAGGAGTCATCGTTGAATGTGTAGGAGTCAGTACGGATCTCCAGGTCCCGCTGCTGATTATTGATCGGAGAAGGGTCTCGATCATGTCTGCATTATTCGCGAACCATAGGGTGGCACACTTAAGAGTTATCGGACACCATTTTGGAGCACATATGTTTTAGACGAAAGAATTGCAAAGCGCAGGAATTGTTTCAATAGAAACCGGAAATTGTTTCGGGTGAAATTGCAGAAGGTGGTTCTGCATGTGATATTGAAATATAGCAAGGGGCTATATGTGAATGTTTTTTAATTAAAGTAATTAACAAAATTCTGAATAAATTTAATAAAAGGGTTTTATTAAATGAGAGAGCATTAAATTTGGAGAAACTTAATGCATTTAAAGTGGAGACTTTAAAAGGGAATGTGAAGAGGCATTTTAATGTGGAGGAGTTACCACCACATGAATGGGGGAGGTGAGGGGTCACCCCCCCCCCCCCCATGCGCTGGCCATGGAGAGAGGGGGCACCCCCCTCCTCCTATAAAAGGCCACCCATTCCCTCCTTCATCCTAACACCTCCTTGTGAAGGATCTCTCTCCCCCTCTAGAATTATTCCCCCATGGTCTCGGATTAGCGAGATACATGTTCCCGGTGGCATTTCGTCTGGAAGGAGTTGCTGCTTTCGCTGGATCGCTGGAGCGAGGAGGTGGAGGTTGTCCGGTGGCTTGAACGTGTGTGCGATTGCGGATGCGCTGCTGAGTTGCGGCGCTCGGACTTCCTCACGATCTTGAGATCGGCAAGTGTACGACTACATCAACCACGAGTTCCTACTCGTTAACAAAGCTCGTTGTCTTCAAGGGTAAGTTCTCTATGGATGTATGTCCACCCGTTTGCTTTGTACCTAGTAGATAGATCTTGGCGTGTAGTTCACACCGTAGGAAATTTTTTGTTTTCTATGTTGCGGACCCAACAAAATCTTCGGTGACAAATGAATGCGATGCTCCAAAATCAAACAATACTCTTGCTAAAACTGAGTTGACGGAAAACATACCCAGCACTACATCTGGCGCTTCCTGGGCTTCTTCTGTGTTCACGTGGAAGAGACGACCGTTGCGGTTGTGAGGGTTCCCTGGGGCAAATCTCCTTCCTGGTTGAACACGACGCTGCTGCTGAGCTGGGGCATTCACATTGGCATTGGTTGTTGTCTTCTTGGGACACTCATTGGAGTAGTGACCCTTCACTCCACACTCAAAACAAGTGATCTGGGACTTGTCCTTAACTGCGACAGGCACATCATTGCTGCCAGTTCTGGGTGCAGTGTTGTTGTTCTTGGGAGGTGCACGGTTGAAATTGTTGGCATTACCAGAGTTGTGATTGTTTCCTCTGGACTTCACATTGCCTCCGCTACGGTTAGGGTAGCTTGGGCGAGACGTTGGGGGTCGGTTGTTCCTTGGTGCATATCCTGGTGAAGGGTTGGGACGGCACTTCTAGTGACTGTTGGATCCAGACTGTTGCATCATACGACGCTTGCGGTTGTCGTTTGCCTGGTTAATCTTCCCTTCCATCTAAATGGAAGAGTCGGCTAGTTCTTCGAGATCTTCGAAGCGGATATTGACAAGGACAGTCTGCATCTCACCATGCAGTCCGTTCAAGAATATCTCCTTCTTATTGGCCTCCGTGTTGATCTCATCAGGTGCATATCTGGCAAGTGACAGGAATCTGTCACGGTACTCCACCACAGTCATTCTTCCTTGCTTCAAGTCGCGGAATTCATCTCTCATCCTGTTAACTAGACCTTGTGGCACGTGGGTGTGGCTGAACCTGACTTTGAATGCTTCCCATGTCATCACTTGACCATGGTTCATATTGCGGATGCTATTCCACCAAGCTCTTGCATCTCTTGCCAGATAGTGGGTGGCAAAGAGAACTTTCTCATTTTCATCAACTCTGGCAACTTCTAAGTTGTTTTACATGGTCTGTAACCAGTCATCAGCATCTAATGGGTTCTCAGATTGGTTGAAGATTAGGGGATTGGTGTTCTGAATTTTTTTGAGTTTGGATCCCTGGTGATCCTGATTTCCATGCCCTTGGTTGTTGAGAGCCATCTGGGCGATCTGCTGCAATGTTGCTAAGTTGGCTTGGTGCTCGGCCCTGCTTGCTTCACGGTCTGCGATGAGATTCTACAAGATCTGCAGCATTGGGTCTTGCGACGAGCTTCTCCCTCCTTGGTTTCCACGAGTCATCTGAAGATTGAGATAGATATAGGGGTAAGAGGGAAATTCTAAGGTTCATGGTTTTGGGTTTTCAAAGCTAAAACTTTGAGTTAAACTCAGGTTTTTCAACTAACTTCATTTTCATTCATGCAAGCAAGCACACGATACAACACACACCACAACAATCAAAGGGAAAACAGATGGTTTGATGAACCATTCTGTAAGCTACGATACAATGAGATGATACATCTCATGCTACGACAGTGCTCTAGTGCATCTACTCATCGTCGATGAAGTCGGAGTCTTCATCATCAGTGTAGAAGTCCATGGCATCCTCCTCCAGAAAGTCATCATCGTTGCTGAGGTAAGAATCCATGTCTCCCTGGATGTCTTCACCCTCATCTTCTTCTTCCTTTGCTGCAAGCTGAGCTTCTTGCTCCTTGATGGTCTTCTCGAGGTCGGACACCTTCTTGCAAAGTCGGGTAATGGTGCGATCCTTCTTGGCATGCTGGCGGCGAAGAGACTGTCGGTCTTGGACAAGCAGTGCGAAAGTCTGGGCCTTCTAGTCCGCAATGGCACGGTTCTGGTTGGATAACTCTCTGGCATTGTCTAGTTGCCGTTGTCTGTCGTGCAGCAAGAAGTCAAGATTCTCCACTTGACGCCTCAACTCTGGGTGACTTGGCATCTCCATCGGCATTCCCATGAATTCACGTCTTGCATAGTGAGCAAAACGAGTTCCTTGGATCTTGTTGACACTGAGGGCACATAGACGTGCAAGAGCTTCATGCATTGCCCTGGCTAATCCATCTAGCCAATTGTTCTCTCTCACGGAGAACTGAATTCTTCCAGAAGTTGGTGCTTCGATGCTTCCTCTAAGATCTGTGGTGACTAGCCACTGTAGGTCTCCTCCTGGGGGTCCTGGAAGTTGAGCTCCAAGAAACTCCGGATGTGGGCGTCCTAGTAACTCCGACAGTGAATCCAGATCCCTCTCAAAGATTAGCTGACCTCCGTTTCCCAACTGGTAAAACTTGCTGAACTGAGTCTCCATCTACAAGAATTAAGGATGAGGAAGTTAGTGAAGTGATCAAGTGTGTCAAGTTTTAAGTCGTAATGTAAGAATTTTGAGGAACATGAATTTTTGAGAAAGAATGAGTTCACAAGGGTAAGAGATGACATAGTTTTTTCATAAATACTCACTTTGGTTTTGAAGCTAAGTTTTTGGTTTGGACGTCCATTCTAACTAGGGTCTCCTATGGTCAGGATGGCTCTGATACCAACTTGTCAACACCCGGATTTTTAATCCCAGATGCCCGTTATGCCATACCTCGCAATCCCAGGATTACCATTTTTGCGAGACATAACGGATTGGATATCACAGTACATCATCCATTACAAACCATACATAAGGTCTTACGCAAATAAGGATCTCATGATCAAGTCTTAATACAACAAGCAGCGGAAATAAAAGATAAGCGTAGCGGTGGGGTCCATCTTCAGGGGCACAGGCAATGCTGACGAAGGCAGATAGTCCTAGTTATCGTAGCCGTCCTGCTGACCATCATCTTGATAATCTCCTTCATAGTCTGGCCATGAGAATACCCAGGGACAAAAGCCATGAGTACTCTTTAAGTACTCGCAAACTACCACTAACAAGTATTATAATTCTAAGTTAAAGTGCTAGATCTAAGTTTAACTATAAAGTTAAGTTTGAAACCTAAGCTGAGTTCAGAAGCAAAGAAAGATAAGGTAAAGCTCTACAATCACTTAAGTTGGCAAGCTAGTATCATAAACACAACCCTGTTGTGGTCAAGTCAAGATTCATCATTCATTTCAAGTTATTTTGAAAACATCTGACAACGAAACAGTATGGCCATTCCAACTGTCCATAACCGCGGACGCGGCTATTCGAATAGTTTGACACTCTGCAGAGGTGGTACACTTTCACCACAAAATTCGATACATCTGTCAGGGATAACCCTGAATCATCATACTTGGTATGCAGATAATCAAACATAATCAAACATAACCATCCCTTTACACAACCTAGTATAAGCACCTCTCCTATGAGCATGGCCTCCCAACCATGACCATCAGTCATCTTGGGCACTGCATAGGTGGACATCATGAGAGGTAGCCTCAGCTCAAACCTCTCCCGCGAGGGAACTAATACTAATGCATATAAATTTCCAGCTAAGCCTTACCCAATTCAGGTATTGTGGTTGTACGGTAAATTTGGAATGGTATCGCATCCGAATCCAACCATCAGTTTTATAAAAGGGTTAGGCCTCATGCCTCAACATTTTCATCATCATCAACCATTTGTGTTTCTCAACACATGTCAAAACATCTCAATAGAATGACTCATCATTCCAAGGTTTTCATAATTCATTTTCACCAAGTGTTCCCATCTAAAGTGACTCAAGTTTTTGATCTACTCTAAGCTACTAAGTTAAGAGTGTTCACTAAGGTGGAAGGATGGGTTCAATCTCATGCCATAGAATGAAATATAAAGGTTTCTAAGTAGGTCAAGTTTTATACTTTTTATGCTACCTTCAAAACAAGTAAAGAACTTTGTGTACTAAGGGGAGTAAAACTTGTAAGTAAGACTTGGGGTACTAATAGTCAAAAGGGTGTGATCAAAGCATGCTTAAGGCATATTTGCTAAACCATCTAGTTTAATCCTAACTTGCTAAGCATTATACTTGCAAGTGTTAGCTTGCTTTGCTAATGGCTTGCAAGGGTTAATCTTGGATAGTGCTAGCTTGCCTTGGTTGGTGCAGTGGTTGAAGTTTTCTTCTTCTTCGTCTTGATAGCACTCCTCCTCTTCGTAGACTTGGTCGGTACTATCGTCTATAAAAATACATACGGAGTACACAATCACCAAACAATACTTAACTAGGCTAGATAGCATTCTAAGACACACAATTGATGATCTATTATCATCACAAGCATCACAAGTTTAATTCAATAGTATCTTTCTTTTTATTTTAGAAAAGTAATTTCTACTCATTAAAAAAATAAACTAAGATTTAATATTCACCACTTAAAATATGGGATCATGTTGACACATGTCATCACCACATACTCTAAACTGTGGGAATGAGATTTAAAGGTTGGATCATAATCACTTTGGTGTAAGTTCATTATTTAATGATTTAAAGTGACTAGAAATGCCTATATAGCATTATTTTGGTACTAGTCCAAAGTCACTGCATGTAAACCTTAATATTATTTCATATTTAGATAGATATGATGAAATGTGATTTTTGAGAGTTGGAATCAACTCAAAAGCTAACTTGGCTGATTTCATAAAAATGTTGCAAGTTGCAAAAGCTTTTGTTTTGTTATTTTTATTAGGAGAGATCTATAACTCTAATTGAATTAAATCCAACGGCCTTGGATAGATCATCTCCATACCTTTCAGACAAAATTGGTTTCATGCAATTTGGATTTATAAAACTCTCTGAATTTAATTTTAAACTAGTGGACAGAAACTAGATTCAATTTAAAAAGAAAAAATCCAGATTTGAACGGTTGGGCTAGCGCGGGAAAGAACTTGGGCCGGCCCAGTGGCGCTCCGCGGCCCGGGGCTCAGCTGACAGGGGGTCCCTCTTGTCAGTGGCTCTTAACACGCAAACGGGTGCGCGCGCTGTGGGTCGTAGGATTAGAAGGGGGATCTACGGCTGAGGGTCGTCATCAACGACGAACAGGTCGCCGGTGAGATCGAACCCTAGCGGCTTGGTGGGGGTCTGCTGGGGACGTACCAGGGCTCCAGCGGGGTAGGCGAGGCGGGCAAACAAACAGGAAGACAACGGCGAGGCGAGGCGCGGTTGTGGCGGAGCTTGGGGTGGTCGCAATCAGCGGCGCCCTTCTCCTCCTACTGCGGCTGCTCCGGCTCCAATTCCGGCGAGGCAGATCTCGCTTGGTTCCGGCGAGAGGGGTGAAAGGATCAGTGAGAGGTGGAGAGTGAGTGAGTGTGGAGAAATGGTGCGGGGGAGGCCGGTTTATATAGGACCGACGGTGAGACCGAAGGGTATGGCCAGGCGACTCCGGCGACACGGCTACGGGCGGCTAGCGGCATGGCAGAGGATGGCGATCTACAGGTGGTCTCCTGGCAGTGCCCTAGGAAGTGAATGCGAGCGTAGGGGCAGTGGTATGCGGTCTGGGCGAGCTGGCGCTCTGAGCGGCAGAAGCGGCAATGTCCACGGCGAGCGGTGGCTGTGGTGCTTTGGGAGGCGAACGGGGGGTGTTTGGGGTGTTCCCTAGGTCGTGGTGGAGCGGTGGGCGCGAGCTGCGGTCGAGCGGCGGCTGTGCACGCGGGGACAGAGCGTGCTCTGCGGGCGGCGTCGGCATGGTCGACCAGCTCCGGGCGCAGCGGTTCCTGGCCGCTCTGCTCTCTGTCTCTGGCCTGGGGCTGGTTGGACGGTGGAGATGGACCACTGGCAACTTGCTATACATGGTGAGAGAGGATGGAGAGGGCTGCTGCTGCGAGTGCATGGTCGGCCGGCGAGGAGTGGCTCGGCATGGCAATGCAGTGCAGCTAGGAGGTAGGGGATGTGCTGGTGTGGGTCTGGTTAGGCTTGAGGGGGACAAAGATGATCAAAGCACTTCAAATTTGCTAGATAATATCAGCCCAAAACAGTAATAGTTAGGCCACAATGATCTTGCCAGCAAGGTGTTTAACAAAATGGCCGAAAGAGAAAAAGTTTTAAATTTTGGTTTCAAATTTTTTGGGTGATCTACACTAGTGCTAGGTAGTCTTTGGTTGCAAGGGTTTTGAAAGTGGATCTCAAAAAGATGGTTTTTGAAATAGGGGTGATCTATGCATATGCAGTAGATTCAATTTTCAAATGCCATTTAAAATAAGTAAAAGAATGTTTTTAGCAGATCAAAAGGTGGGCCTTGGTACCTCATTATGTGTACTAGCAAGGGGTGCAAAGATCAAGAATTGTTTCTGTTAAGAAATGAGTTCTAGGAACACTCAAAGTAGTGTAGTGGATTAAAATGGCCAAAATGACCATTCCTCCTTTTTAATTCTTTTTTATTTGATTTTCTTTAGGAAAAGTTTGGGAATGATGTGGATGATGTTTAAATCACCTAAGAAACATTTTACAAGCATTGGATCACATAAACAAGGCACTTCAAATCAACTCCTATTTTAAATGCACATACATATGAATGCTTTCATTTTAAATTTGGAAAAGTTTTTGTTAACCCTATTTTTGGATGATTTGATCTTGATAAGCTTGGATTGAAGTTTTGGGATGTTACAGTATGCAGTGGTTCATCCTCCCACACACCTCTGTACCGTCCTATGTAAACATGGTGTTTGATGCTATAAGTTATAATCCTATGATCTATGTCATGTTTGCGTAGTTTCTTTGTTCTTAGATTGAATGGTTGAACGTCTTTGGTTCATTAGAGTTGTATGTGGATATGTTATAGTCCTTTGGTGTCCATTATATTTGTGCGCGCATGGATTAAATATCATAGGGTTTGTAGTATGTGTAAAAGGAAGGGGGAGTTCTGCCGGAGTGACAGAAACCTGAGGACGCGAACCTGAACGTTGCATGTATGGGAGTAAGAGGACCATTAAACTTAAGGCTATGGTTGGGGAAACCTTAATGCATTGATTAGTACTTACGGATGTTTGCTAACAATCCAATCATATAGTACATGTAATTCCAAGTAGTGAAGCGCATGTATATTTAGCCTCTCCCACATACAAAACTGCATCGAATACAATGAACCCGATCTATTCGCTATTTAAACTTGGACAAAGCCACCACAATTACCACCACTAGCTTTACTTTATTGCTGCAGCAACTACCTTTACTTTCTTTTTATTTATTATCATGCAAAGCTATCTCTATTACTCGTATTGTTGCTCTAGTTTTATTTCCTAGATAATGCAAACGTTTAGTGTGTGTAGAGTTGTATCAGTGGTTGATAGAACTTGAGAGAATATTTATCCTACCTTTAGCTCCTCGTTGGGTTCGATACTCTTACTTATCGAAAAGGCTACACACGATCCCCTATACTTTTGGGTTATCACGGCGCTCAGGAACTTTTCGTGGCTGGAGGCTAGATTTTTAGGGTTTCTGCATCGGAGGCTTCTTATAGACGAAAGGGCGATGTCAGAGGGTGGACCAGGGGTCTGATACATTGCAAATGTATCTATAATTTTTGATGTTCCATGCTTGGTTTTATCTACTTTCTTGTGTTTTGTCCACACTTTGGAGTACTTTTCATATGATTTCTTGGACTAACCTATTAACAAGAGCCACAGTGCCAACTGCCTGTTTTCTGCTATTTTTGGTTCTAGGAAAGTCAGCAAATGAATATTCTCGGAATTGGACGGGACAAAATCCAAAGTCATTATTTTCCCGAGGGACACCTGGAGCCAGAATACGAGACGGAGAGGGGCTGGGGCCCGGCCACACCACCTGGCCGCACGGCCAGGCCTGGCCCGCGCCAGGGGGAGGTCTGGCCGCCCCAGGCACCCCCTCGGCCTCTCCTTCCACCTATATATTACCTCTGATATGGAAACCCTAAGGACTTGATCAAAATTCCATGAAAGAGTCTATAGCCGCCGTCATCTCCATCCCTAGATCGGGAGGGATCTGAAGCTCTTCCCGGCACCCTGCCAAAGAGGGGAATTCACCCTAGAGGCCTTCTTCATCATCATGCAAGCCTCCGGTGTGATGTGTGAGTAGTTCATCTCTGGACTACAGGTCCATGTAGTAGCTAGATGGCTGGTTCTCCTCCTTTGTGCTTTCATGTTTAGATCTTGTGAGCTCTGTTCATGATCAAGATCATCTATTTGTAATTCTGCATGTTGTGTTTGCGGGGATCCGATGGATATTGAGATGCCATTTCATATTGATTATTGATTCTATCATGTCTTTATTATTTGTGATCTTGCATGCTTTCTGTTGTTAGTAGCTATCTTGGCCAAGTAGATGCTAGCAACTCCAAGAGTTAGCATTTATGCTCGATAGTGGGTTCATGCCACTGGTAATCTGAGGAAGCGATAGAAATCTCTAAGGTACTAGATGTGTTGTTGCTACTAGGGAGAAAACAACAATCCTTTGTTCATATAACAATCGTATTGTTTACTTTACACGTAATTCGTAATGCAATTATCCATTGCTTGCAACTTAATACTAGAGGGGGTTCGGATGATAACCTGAAGGTGGATTATTAGTCATAGATGCAGTTGGATGGCGGTCTATGTATAATGTTGTAATGCCCAATCGAATCTCAAAGGAGTCAAGATGATTAGCATATGCTTGTATGCTTTCTCGATGTTTGTCAATTTCCCCGCTGTAATTTGTTCACCCAACATTTCATCTATCTTAAGGAGAGCCACCTCTAGTGAACTATGGACCCCGGTCCTTTCTTTTACTATCAATCTATAATCAACTATTTACTGCTTTGTGTTTACTTTCTGCAAACTATTACTTTCTTCCATTCGATACGTTTAATCCTTTGTTTTCAGCAAAACCGGTGAGACTGACAACCTCATCGCAAGTTGGGGACAGAGTTTTGTGGCTGTGTTGTGCAGTATCCATGTTGCTGCTGGCACTGGTAGTGCGCCCTGCCAGCATTCAGCTAGCAACACCTTTGGGGTGTTTCCTTGCTCCTACTGGTTCGATTAAACCTTGGTTTCATACTGAGGGAAAACTTGCTGCTGTGCTCATCATACCTTCCTCTTGGGGTTCCCCAATGAGCTCGATATATTTTGGGACATCAAGCTACTTTTCTGGCGCCGTTGTCAGGGACTGAAGAAGAAGAAGAAGCTCCCACGTCAACCACGCGCCAGCAGGGCCCACACCACCTGGTGGCGCGGCTAGGGGGACCCGCGCCACCACATGGTGTGGCCAGCCCCTGGCCCCTCTCCGTCTCATCTTCTGGCTCTGTGAGTCTTCTGGCAAAATATCGACTTTGGCTTTTGTCCTGTCCAATTCTGAGAATATTCAATTTCTGACTTTCCTAGAACCAAAAACAGCAGAAAACAGGCAGCTGGCACTGTGGCATGTTGTTAATAGGTTAGTCCAAGAAAGTGTATAAAAATACTCCAAAGTGTGGACAAAACATAAGAAAGTAGATATAAAACAAGCATGGAACATCAAAAATTATTGATACGTTTGCAACGTATCAGGGATCTAGATGCACTGTCAGAGTATCTTGAGCGCCCGCTCCCGGTATTCTTCGGGGCCCAACTCAACGATCACATAGGAGGAGATCTACAATGGCTGATAGTTGCAGACCTCAGAGGCAAGATGGAAGCACCCACTTCTGAGAAGATCCAATTCACCTTGTGTGAGAACAACTGCCTAGATGGATTAGCCAGGGCTATGCATGAAGCTCTTTCCCGTCTGTGTGGGCAAAACATCAACCTGATCCAGGGAACTTGCTTTGCTCACTTCGCAAGGCGTGATTCTATGGGAATGCCATTGGAGATGCCAGGACACCTAGAGTTGAAGGACCAGGTGGACAATCTTGACTTCATGCTATATGATAGGCAGAAGGAGTTGGACAACGCCCGAGCCTACGCCAACCACAACCTTGCCATTGTCGTCAACAAGGACCAGACTCTCGCCATTATCACCAAGGAGCGTCAATCACTTCATCGTCAACGCGACTAGAAGGATCGTACCATCAATCGTCTTCGCAAGAAGGTGGCCGCACTCGAGAAGACAATCCGTGAACAGGAAGTCCAGCTTGAAGCAAAGGAGGAGCAGGAAGGTGAAGATATATAGGGAGATCTTTACTCTTACCTCAGTGATGACAACGACTACCTGGAGGATCATGCCATGGAGTTCCACACTGATGATGATGACTTCGACTTCATTGATGATGATTAGATGCACTTGATCACTACCGTAGAAATGAGTTGTACTGGTCCCACTGTATCGTAGTTTCACAGAATGGTTCTTAAAACCATCTGTTTTCCATTTGTGTTGAGGTGTGTGTTGTATTGTGTGCTTTGAATGAATGAATGAGAAGAAGAAGTTAGTTTGCAAAACCTGAGTCAAACTCAAAGTTTAAAGCTTTTGAAAACAAAACCATGAACCTTAGAAATTTCCCTCTTATCTCATTATCTATCTCAATCTTCAGATGACTCGTGGAAACCCCGGAGGAAGCAGTGATACGTTGCAAACGTATCCATAATTTTTGATGTTCCATGCTTGGTTTTATCTACTTTCTTATGTTTTGTCCACACTTTGGAGTACTTTTCATATGATTTCTTGGACTAACCTATTAACAAGAGCCACAGTGCCAGCTGCCTGTTTTCTGCTGTTTTTGGTTCCAGGAAAGTCAGAAAATGAATATTCTCGGAATTGGATGAGGCAAAAGCCAAAATTAGTTTTTCACCAAGGGACACCTTGTCAACACCCGGATTTTTAATCTCAGATGCCTGTTATGTCATACCTCGCAATCCTAGGATTACCATTTTTGCGAGACATAACAAATTGGATATCACAGTACATCATCCATTACAAACCATAAATAAGGTCTTACACAAATAACGATCTCATGATCCAGTCTTAATACAACAAGCAGCGGAATAAATAATAAGCGTAGCGGTGGGGTCCATCTTCAGGGGCACAGACAATGCTGACTAAGGCAGATAGTCCTAGTTATCATAGCCGTCCTGCTGTCCGTCATCTTGGTAGTCTCCTTCATGGTCTGGCCATGAGAATAGCCAGGGACAAAAGCCATGAGTACTCTTTAAGTACTCGCAAACTACCACTAACAAGTAGTATAGTTCTAGTGTAAAATGCTAACTCTAAGTTTACTTATCAAGTTAAGTTTGAAACCTAAGCTGAGTTCAGAAACAAAGAAAGATAAACTAAGGTTCTAGAATCACTTAAGTTGGGAAGCTAGTGTCATAGTCACAACCCTGTTGTGGTTAAGTCAAGATTCATCATTCATTTCACAAGTTAATTTGAAAACATCTGACAACGAAACAGTATGGCCACTCCACCTGTCCATAACCGTGGACATGGCTATTCGAATAGTTTGACACTCTGCAGAGGTGGTACACTTTCACCACAAGATTCGATACATCTATCAGGGATAACCCTGAATCATCATACTTATTATGCAGATAATCAAACATAACCTTTGCTTTACACACCCTAGTATAAGAACCTCTCCTATGAGCATGGCCTCCCAACCATGACCATCTGTCATCTTGGGCACTGCATAGGTGGACCACATTGAGAGGTAGCCTCAGCTCAAACCTCTCCCGCGAGGGAACTAATACTAATGCATATAAACTTCTGGCTAAGCCTTATCCAATTCAGGTATTGTGGTTGTACGGTAAACTTGGAATGGTATCGCATCCGAATCCAACCATCAGTTTTGTAGAAGGGTTAAGGCTCATGCCTCAACATTTTCATCATCATAAACCATTTGTGTTTCTCAACACATGTCAAAACATCTCAATAGAATGACTCATCATTCCAAGGTTTTCATAATTCATTTTCACCAAGTGTTCCCATCTAAAGTGACTCAAGTTTTGATCTAGCTCTAAGCTACTAAGTTAAGAGTGTTCACTAAGGTGGAATGCTAAGATCAATCTCATGCCATAGAATGACATCTAAGGTTATCTAGATAGGTCAAGTTTTATACTCTTTATGCTACCTTCCAAACCAGTAAAGGACTTTGGTAAAGTAAAGAAAGTAAAGCTTGAAATTAAATCTTGGACTAGGTATAAATCCCAATGGTATCACCAAAGCATGCCTAATGCCTTTGCTTAGGTTATCTAGCTTGCAAGGGTTAGCTTGCATTGTTAATGAGGGCGTGTTAATCATAATGCTTGCAAGTGTTATCTTGCATTGTTAATGAGGGCTTGTTAATCATATTGCTTGCAAGTGTTAGCTTGCCTTGGTTGGTGTAGTGGTTGAAGTTTTCTTCCTCCTCTTCTTGGTAGAACTCCTCCTCCTCGAGAGCTTGGTCGGTACTATCGTCTATAAATACATACGGAGTACACAATCACCAAACAAAGCTGAACTAGTCTACTTAGCACTCTAAGGCACACATTTGATGATCTATTGTCATCATAAGCATCACAAGGTTTTATTAACTAGCTTCATTCTTTTTATTTAAGAAAAGTAATTTCTACTCATTGAAAATAACTAAGATTTAATATTCTCCACTTAGAACATGGGATCATATGGACACATGTCATCACCACATATTCTAACATAAGGGAATGTGATTTAAGGGGTGGATCATATTTACTTTGGTTTAAGTTTAATATTTAATGATTTAAAGTGACTAGAAATGCCTATATAGCATTATTTTGGTACTAGTCCAAAGTCACTGCATGAAAACCTTAATATTATCACCTATTCAGATAGGTATGGTTAAATGTGATTTTTGAGAGTTGGAATCCACTCAAAAGCTATCATGGTTGATTTTACAAAAATGTTTGAATGTGCGAAAGCTTCTGTCTTGTTATTTTTACTAGGAGAGATCTCTAACTCTAAATGAATTAAATCCAACGGGCTTGGATAGATCTTTTCAGTAGCTTTCTAACAAAATTTGAATCACTCAATTTGGTTCAGTAGATCTTCTGGAATTTATTTTCAAACTAAGGGACAAAAGTGAGTTCAAACTAAAATGGAAAAACCCATATTTGAATTCACGGGCTAGTGCGGGAAAACTAACGGGCTGGCCCAGTGGCACTCTGCGGTGCGAATGACAACTGACAGGGGGGTCCCGTAGGTCAGCGACACATCAAACGCGAAGCGGTATGGGGCAATCTAGGCGCTACAATTAGAATAGAGATCAACGATCCACAGTCGTCGTCGATGACGGACTCGTCGCCGGCGAGACCGAACCCTAAACGGCCAGCGAGGGTGCAATGGGGGCATACCAGGGCTCCAGCTACTGCGGTGAGGCAGGCAAACAAACTGGTGGACGACGGCGAGCTCAGGCGAGGTCGCGGCGGCTCCTGGGGTGGACGAAATCGACGGTGCCTTCTCCTCCTCTCCAGCGGGCTCCTCCGGCTAAATTCTGGCGAACTATGGCTCGAGCGGCTCCGGCGAGAGGTGGGGAAGGACCAGTGATGAGAGGGGAGTGGAGTGGTGTGAGAAGTTTGTGCTGGGGAGAGCTCCTTTTATAGGGCGACGAGGGGACCGAACGGCACGATGGTGAGCTCATCGGTGACGTTGATACAGGCGGCTAGAGGCATGGGCGGCGTACGCGGACGGTGGCCTGTCTCCTGGCGGTGCTCTATGGCTTCAATGCACGGCTAGGGGCGGTCGCGTTTGTTCGGGAGCGTCCCGCGCTCTGGGAGACAGAGATGGTGCTCGACACCGCGCACGGCGACTGTGGGTCGCGCAGCGGCGCACCGCCGTGTCTGGCGGGGTGCTGGGGTCGAGTCGGAGCAGCGTTCACGGTAATGGATCAAGGGGCGGTCTGTGGCATGCTGGCGGCTAACGCGCTCTGGCAAGCTCACAAAGAGAATGGGCAGCGGTGCTGGGGTGTGGTCTAGGGCCTGGCTAGGCTTGGGGAAGGGACAAGGAGGTGCGATACGGTTAGGCGGAGATAGTGGTGGTGCTGGAACGGCGTGGCATGGTTTGTGGCGCACTTCCCTCTTCTGGTCGGCGGTGACCAAAAAGGGGCGGCGCTCCACTGCTGCTGCGGCTTAGGGGTAGCTTCTTGATGGCTGGGTTGGGTCTGGGGGAGACAAGAGCATCTACTAGGGTTCAAATTGTTTGACAAAAATCGATCAAAAACAGTATAAGTTAGGCCTGTTTGATTCTGCCTGCAAGGTGTTCGACACAATGGCCGCATGAAAATTTTATTTGAATTTTGGGCTGATTTTGGTGGAGTGGTTGATCACATGCTTGAGCTTCTAGGTGTGCTTGGGTTTTGAAAATGGAAGTCATTTGAGTGGTTTTTGAATAGGTGGGATCTTCTCATATGAACTACATTCAATTTTCAAATGCCATTTAAAATTAGTGTTTGCAAGTTTTTGGTAGATCACAAAGTGGTCCTTGGTACATCACTACTTGTACTAGCAAGGGGTGCAAAGATCCACATTTGTTTCTGTTAGGTTCTGAGTTCTAGGAATAGCTAAAGTAGGTATGTTGATTAAAATGGCACAAATGACCATTTGGTTATTTTATTCATTTTGATTTGTTTTTCTTTGGGATTTGTTTGGGAATGATCTAGATGATGTTTATTTCACCTAAGAATCATTTTACAAGCAATGGATCACTTAATCATGGCAGTTCAAAACAACTCCTAAATTATATGCATACACATATGAATGCTTTAATATTTTTAAATTGGAAAAGTTTTTGTTAACTCTAAATTTGATGATTTGGATCTTGATCACTTAGATTAGAGTTTTGGGATGTTACAAACCTTACCCCCTTAAACAAAATCTCGTCCCGAGATTTACGAAAGAAAACTAGGAACTAAAGAGATCTGGGAACTCTGTCCTAATGTAATCTTCTCGCTCCCAAGTGGCTTCCTCTTCGGTATGGTTGCTCCATTGGATCTTGAGAAATTTGATACTTCTGGTCCTGGTGGTTCTGTAGGCTTCTTCCAAGATATGGATGGGCACTTCACGATAGGTCAGGTCCTTGTTGATATCAACAGCTTGGTGATCGATGTTCTTGAAAACTTCAGTCTTCTCCGGCACTTCTAGGCATTTGCAAAATAACGAGATATGGAACACATTGTGGATGGCTGACATCTCTTCAGGCAGTTCCAGTTGATACGATACTTCTCCTCGATGATTCAGAATCTTGAAGGGCCCGATATATCTGGGGGCTAACTTTCCTTTCAGACTAAAGCGTTGGGTTCCTTTTAATGGCGAAACCTTGAGATATACAAAATCTTCGACATTGAAGGTCAGGTCTCTTCTTCTCTTGTCAGCATAACTCTTCTGTCTGGACTGGGCGGTCTTGAGGTGCTCACAGACTTTGTGAACTTTCTCTTCAGCTTCTCTGAGAATGTCGGGTTCGAAGATCTAACTCTCTCCTACTTGCGACCAATTCAAAGGGGTACGACACTTTCTTCCATATAGGAACTCAAATGGTGCCATATGCAAAAAAAAGCTTGATAACTGTTGTTATATGAGAATTCTGCGAAAGGCAGGCAGTCTTCCCATTTTGATCCGTACTCTAACACACAAGCTCTTAACATATCTTCTAAGATTTGGTTGACTCTTTCAGTCTCTCCATCAGTTTGCGGGTGATAAGCGGTGCTGAAATTCAACTTGGTGCCTAATCCTTCCTGGACTTTCTGCCAAAATCTCGAGGTAAACCGGGTTCCTCGATCTGATACTATGGTCTTGGGGGTTCCGTGCAGACTAACAATTCTAGCAATATACAACTCTGCTAGCTTCGAACTTTGGTAGGTTGTCTTGACAGGTATAAAGTGAGCTACCTTGGACAGTCTATCAACGATGACCCAGATTGAGTCATTTCCCCTACTAGAAGTAGGCAAACCAGTGATAAAGTCCATTCCGACGGAATCCCATTTCCATTCCGGAATCTGCAAAGGTTGCAACAGTCCCGCGGGTCTCTGATGCTCTGCTTTGACTCTTTGACAGATGTCACACTTGGTGATGTAGCTTCCGATTTCTCTCTTCATCTTGTGCCACCAAAATTGCTCCTTCAAATCTTGATACATCTTCGTTCCTCCGGGGTGGATAGAATAAAGAGTATCATGAGCCTCATGCATGATGACTTGCTTCAGCTCCGAATCTGCTGGCACACAGATACGTCCTTTGTACCACATAACTCGTTCTTCGTCTTTAGTAAATCCAGGTACCTTTCCTGTACCAATACGTCATTTGATTTCGTCGATACTTTCATTTCCCTTCTGGGCTTCTTTGATTTGGCTGATTAATGTGGGTTGAAGTTCAATACTAGCTAAGAATCCTTTGCTAACTAGCTCCGTTCTGAACTGCTCCAACTCCTCATACAAACTTGGTTGCTTCTCCTTGATCATGGTGTTTAGTCTACCCGGTAATCTGCTAAGAGCATCCGCTACCACATTGGCTTTGCCAGGGTGATAGTGAATGTCAAGGTCATAATCCTTGATTAACTCTATCCATCTCCTTTGCCTCATATTCAGCTCTTTCTGAGTGAAAATATACTTCAAGCTTTTGTAATCTGAGTAAATCTCACAGCGATTACCCATCAGATAGTGACGCCATGTCTTCAAGGCCAATACTACGGCTGCTAATTCAAGATCATGGGTCGGATAGTTCTGCTCATGCTGCTTCAGTTGTTGAGACAAATAGGCGATGACTTTGCCTTCTTGCATCAGTACACATCTGAGACTAATCTTGGATGCATCAGAATATACATCAAACGGCTTCATTATATCTGGCATCATCAGTATTGGGGCTGATATCAATCTCTTCTTTAGTTCCTGGAAACTGGCTTCACAATTGTCTGTCCATTCAAATTTCTTGTCCTTCTTCAACAATTGGGTCATGGGTCGGGCGATGCTCGAGAATCCTTCTACGAACTTGCGGTAATATCCCGCTAATCCGAGAAATGCACGGACTTGGGTTTGAGTGGTTAGGGATTCCCATTCTTCGACAACTTTGATTTTGGCGGGATCAACAGAGACTCCTCCAGCAGACACAATATGTCCTAGGAATCCTACTTCCTTCAGCCAAAACTCACACTTGTTGAACTTGGCATATAACCGATGCTCTCTCAGGTTTTCTAGGATGATTCTCAGATGTTGCTCATGCTCTTCTTCTGACTTGGAGTAGATAAGGATATCGTCGATAAACACAACGACAAACTTATCTAGGAAATTCATAAAGATCTTATTCATGAGATTCATGAAATAAGCAGGGGCATTGGTTAATCCAAAACACATAACCATATACTCGTATAAACCACAGCGAGTAGTAAAGGCGGTCTTCGGAATATCCGTTGCACGAATCTTAAGTTGGTGATAACTAGTCCTAAGATCAATCTTTGAGAATACCTGAGCTCCAGTCAACTGATCAAATAGATCCTCTATCTTTGGCAAGGGGTACTTGTTCTTGATTGTGACGTCATTCAACTTCATGTAATCGGTGCACAAACGGTTGCCTCCATCTTTCTTGTCGACGAATAATACTGGTGATCTCCATGGCGATGCGCTTGGTTGAATCAAGCCTGTTGCTAACATGGCATCCAACTGCTTCTTCAATTCTACTAACTCTGAGGGGTTCATGCTATAGGGTCTCTGGGCTATGGGTCCGGTTTCGGGGATTAGTTTGATAATGAACTCAATATCCCTATCCGGGGGCATACGTGGCAATTCATCTAGGAATACGTCGGGGTATTCACAGACTACTCTGACTTGGTCAATGGTGGGCAGGGCTAGACTCTTGTTGCACTTGAATTGACGAGGTAAGATTTCAGATATATGCTCTACTGTGACCCTAGAGCTACTGGTCATGGTGATGGCTTTCTTAGCACAGTCTATCAGTCCTTTATGCCTTGACATCCAGTCCATACCTAGTACTACTTCCAATCCTTTGGTTCCAAGTACTATGAGGTTGGCATAAAAATCTATCCCATGTATTCTGATAGGCACAACTTTGCAAATTTTTCTAGCTTTTCTAGTTGATCCAGGGATTTGAACTATCATGACATGCTTCAAGTTGGTTGGGTGGATCTTACTAGTGCATGCAAATTCTTCGGTGACAAATGAATGCGATGCTCCCGAATCAAACAATACTCTTGCTAAAACTAAGTTGACAGAAAACATACCCAGCACTACGTCTGGCGCTTCTTGGGCTTCTTCGGCGTTCATGTGGAAAAGACGGCCGTTGCGGTTGTGAGGGTTCCCTAGGGAAAATCTTCTCCCTGGTTGAACACGACGCTGTTGTTAAGCTGGGGCATTCACACTGGCAGTGGCTGCAGTCTTCTTGGGGCACTCATTGGAATAGTGACCCTTCACTCCACACTCGAAACAGGTGATCTGAGACTAGTCTTTTGCTGCCACAGGCACAACATTGCTTCCAGTTCTGGGTGCAGTGTTGTTGTTGTTGTTGTTGTTGCTCTTGTGAGGGGCACGGTTGAAATTGCTGGTGTTGCCGGAGTTGTGGTTGTTTCCTCCGGACTTCACATTGCCTCCGCTACGGTTGGGGTAGCTTGGGCGAGACATTGGGGGTCGGTTGTTTCTGGGTGCATATCCTGGTGAGGGCTTGGGACGGTACTTCTGGTGACCGCTAGATCCAGTTTGCTGCATCATACGATGTTTGCGGTTGTCGTTTGCCTAGTTAATCTTTCCTTCCATCTGAATTGCAGAGTCGACTAACTCTTCGAGATCCTCGAAACGGATGTTGACGAGGACAGTCTGCATCTCATCATGCAGTCCGTTCAGGAATCTCTCCTTCTTCTTGGCCTCCGTGTTGATCTCATCAGGTGCATACCTTGCAAGGGACAGGAATCTGTCACGGTACTCTACCACAGTCATTCTGCCTTGCTTCAACTCTCCGAATTCATCCCTCATTCTGGTGACTAAGCCCTGCGGCACGTGGGTGCGGCTGAACTTGATTTTGAAGGCTTCCCATGTCATCACTTGACCATGGTTCATCAGGCGGATGTTGTTCCACCATGCTCTTGCATCTCCTACCAAGTAGTGGGTGGCAAAGAGAACTTTCTCGTTGTCATCAAATCTGGCTACTTCTAAATTGTTCTCCATCGTCTGCAACCAGTCATCTGCATCTAATGGGTTCTCTGAAGTGCTAAAGATTGGGGTATTGATGTTCTGGAAGTTCTTCAGCTTGGATCCTTGATGATCCTGATTTCCATGCCCTTGGTTGTTTAGAGCCATCTGGGCGATCTGTTGTAGTGTTGCTAGATTAGCTTGGCGCTCTACCCTGCTTGCTTCCCTGTCTGCGATGAGATTCTGCAAGATCTGCAGCATTGGGTCTTGCGACGAGCTGCTCCCTCCTTGGTTTCCACGAGTCATCTGAATATTGAGGTAGATAAAGGGGTAAGAGGGAAAGTTCTAAGGTTCATGGTTTTGGTTTCAAAACTAAAACTTTGAGCTTGACTCAGGTTTTGCAACTAACTTCATTTCATTCATTCAAACAAGCACACGATACAAACACACACCACAACAACAATGGAAAATAGATGGTTTGAAGAACCATTCTGCAAGCTACGATACAGTGGGACCAATACATCTCATGCTACGACAGTGCTCTAGTGTATCTACTCATCATTGATGAAGTCGGAGTCATCATCGTCAGTGTAGAAGTCCACGGCATCCTCCTCCAGAAAGTCATCATCATTGCTGAGGTAAGAATCCATATCTCCCTGGATGTCTTCACCCACCTCTTCTTCCTCCTTTGCTGCAAGCTGAGCTTCTTGCTCCTTGACGGTCTTCTCGAGGTCGGCCACCTTCTTACAAAGACGGGCGATGGTGCGATCCTTCTTCTCGCATTGGAGGCAAAGAGATTGACGGTCCTTGACAAGCAGTGAGAAAGTCTGGGCCTTCTGGGGGGCAATGGCACGATTGTGGTTGGCAAACTCCTTAGCATTGTCCAATTCCTTCTGGCGATCGTACAGCCGGAAGTCAAGGTTCTCCACTTGACGCTTCAACTCCGGGTGACTGGGCATCTCCATCGGCATTCCATGAAGTCACGCCTTGCATAGTGAGCAAAACGGGTTCCTTGGATTTGGTTGACACTAAGGGCACACAGACGTGCGAGAGCTTCATGCATTGCCCTGGCTAATCCATCTAGCCAGTTGTTTTCTCTCAGGGAGAACTGGATTCTCTCAGACGTTGATGCTTCTATGCTTCCTCGAAGATCAACAGTGACTAGCCACTGTAAATCTCCTCCTGGGGGTCCTGGAAGTTGAGCTCCAAGAAACTCCGGATGTGGGCGTCCCAATAACTCAGACAGTGAATCCAGATCCCTCTCGAAGATCAGTTGGCCTCTGTTGCCCAATTGGTAGAACTTGCTGAACTGAGTCTCCATCTACAAGAATTAAGGATGAGGAAGTTAGTGAATTGATCAAGTGTGTCAAATTTTAGGTAGTAATGTAAGAAATTGGAGGAACATGAATTTTTGAGAAAGAATGAATTCCCAAGGATAAGAGAGGAAATAGTGTTTCATAAGTACTCACTTTGGTTTTGAAATTAAGTTTTTGTTCGGACGTCTATTCTAACTAGGGTCTCCTATGGTCAGGATGTCTCTGATACCAACTTGTCAACACCCGGATTTTTAATCCCAGATGCCCGTTATGCCATACCTCGCAATCCCAGGATTTCTTGGACTAACCTATTAACAAGAGCCACAGTGCCAGCTGCCTGTTTTCTGCTGTTTTTGGTTCCAGGAAAGTCAGAAAATGAATATTCTCGGAATTGGACGAGACAAAAGCCAAAATTAGTTTTTCACCAAGGGACACCTTGTCAACACCCGGATTTTTAATCTCAGATGCCTGTTATGTCATACCTCGCAATCCTAGGATTACCATTTTTGCGAGACATAACAGATTGGATATCACAGTACATCATCCATTACAAACCATAAATAAGGTCTTACACAAATAACAATCTCATGATCCAGTCTTAATACAACAAGCAGCGGAATAAATAATAAGCGTAGCGGTGGGGTCCATCTTCAGGGGCACAGACAATGCTGACTAAGGCAGATAGTCCTAGTTATCATAGTCGTCCTGCTGTCCGTCATCTTGGTAGTCTCCTTCATGGTCTGGCCATGAGAATAGCCAGGGACAAAAGCCATGAGTACTCTTTAAGTACTCGCAAACTACCACTAACAAGTAGTATAGTTCTAGTGTAAAATGCTAACTCTAAGTTTACTTATCAAGTTAAGTTTGAAACCTAAGCTGAGTTCAGAAACAAAGAAAGATAAACTAAGGTTCTAGAATCACTTAAGTTGGGAAGCTAGTGTCATAGTCACAACCCTGTTGTGGTTAAGTCAAGATTCATCATTCATTTCACAAGTTAATTTGAAAACATCTGACAACGAAACAGTATGGCCACTCCACCTGTCCATAACCGCGGACACGGCTATTCGAATAGTTTGACACTCTGCAGAGGTGGTACACTTTCACCACAAGATTCGATACATCTGTCAGGGATAACCCTGAATCATCATACTTATTATGCAGATAATCCAACATAACCTTTCCTTTACACACCCTAGTATAAGCACCTCTCCTATGAGCATGGCCTCCCAACCATGACCATCTGTCATCTTGGGCACTGCATAGGTGGACCACATTGAGAGGTAGCCTCAGCTCAAACCTCTCCCGCGAGGGAACTAATACTAATGCATATAAACTTCTGGCTAAGCCTTACCCAATTCAGGTATTGTGGTTGTACGGTAAACTTGGAATGGTATCGCATCCGAATCCAACCATCAGTTTTGTAAAAGGGTTAAGGCTCATGCCTCAACATTTTCATCATCATAAACCATTTGTGTTTCTCAACACATGTCAAAACATCTCAATAGAATGACCATCATTCCAAGGTTTTCATAATTCATTTTCACCAAGTGTTCCCATCTAAAGTGACTCAAGTTTTGATCTAGCTCTAAGCTACTAAGTTAAGAGTGTTCACTAAGGTTGAATGCTAAGATCAATCTCATGCCATAGAATGACATCTAAGGTTATCTAGATAGGTCAAGTTTTATACTCTTTATGCTACCTTCCAAACCAGTAAAGGACTTTGGTAAAGTAAAGAAAGTAAAGCTTGAAATTAAATCTTGGACTAGGTATAAATCCCAATGGTATCACCAAAGCATGCCTAATGCCTTTGCTTAGGTTATCTAGCTTGCAAGGGTTAGCTTGCATTGTTAATGAGGGCGTGTTAATCATAATGCTTGCAAATGTTAGATTGCATTGTTAATGAGGTCTTGTTAATCATAATGCTTGCAAGTGTTAGCTTGCCTTGGTTGGTGCAGTGGTTGAAGTTTTCTTCCTCCTCTTCTTGGTAGAACTCCTCCTCCTCGAGAGCTTGGTCGGTACTATCGTCTATAAATACATAGGGAGTACACAATCACCAAACAAAGCTGAACTAGTCTACTTAGCACTCTAAGGCACACATTTGATGATCTATTGTCATCATAAGCATCACAAGGTTTTATTAACTAGCTTCATTCTTTTTATTTAAGAAAAGTAATTTCTACTCATTGAAAATAACTAAGATTTAATATTCTCCACTTAGAACATGGGATCATATGGACACATGTCATCACCACATATTCTAACATAAGGGAATGTGATTTAAGGGGTGGATCATATTTACTTTGGTTTAAGTTTAATATGTAATGATTTAAAGTGACTAGAAATGCCTATATAGCATTATTTTGGTACTAGTCCAAAGTCACTGCATGAAAACCTTAATATTATCACCTATTCAGATAGGTATGGTTAAATGTGATTTTTAAGAGTTGGAATCCACTCAAAAGCTATCATGGTTGATTTTACAAAAATGTTTGAATGTGCAAAAGCTTTTGTCTTGTTATTTTTACTAGGAGAGATCTCTAACTCTAAATGAATTAAATCCAACGGGCTTGGACAAATTAAAACTAACGGGCCGGCCCCGTGGCACTCCGCGGTGCAAATGACAACTGACAGGGGGGTCCCGCAGGTCAGCGACACATCAAACGCGAAGCGGTACGGGGCAATCTGGGTGCTACGATTAGAATAGAGATCAACGGTCTACAGTCGTCGTCGACGACGGACTTGTCGCCGGCGAGACCGAACCCTAAATGGCCAGCAGGGGTGCAATGGGGGCATACCAGGGCTCCAGCTATTGCGGTGAGGCGGGCAAACGAATTGGTGGACGACGGCAAGCTCAGGCGAGGTCGCGGCGGCTCCTGGGGTGGACGAAATCGACAGCGCCTTCTCCTCCTCTGCAGCGGGCTCCTCCGGCTAAATTCTGGCAAACTATGGCTCGAGTGGCTCCGACGAGAGGTGGGGAAGGACCAGTGATGAGAGGGCAGTGGAGTGGTGTGAGGAGTTTGTGCTGGGGAGGGCTCCTTTTATAGGGCAACGAGGGGACCGAACGGCACGACGGTGAGCTCATCGGTGACGTTGATACAGGCGGCTAGAGGCATGGGTGGCGTAGGCGGACGGTGGCCTATCTCCTGGCGGTGCTCTACGGCTTCAACGTGCGGCTAGGGGCGGTGGCGTTTGGTCAGGAGCGTCCCGCGCTCTGGGAGACAGAGGCGGTGCTCGACGCGGCGCACGGCGACTGTGGGTCGCGTGGCGGTGCACGGCCGTGTCTGGCGGGGTGCTGGGGTCGAGGTGGAGCGGCGTGCACGGTATTGGGTCGAGGGGCGGTCTGTGGCATGCTGGCAGCTAACGCGCTCTGGCGCGCTCTAGCGAGCTCATAGAGAGAATGGGCGGTGGTGCTAGGGTGTGGTCCAGGGCTTGGCTGGGCTTGGGGAAGGGGCAGGGAGGTGCGGTAGGGTTAGGCGGAGCTAGTGGTGGTGCTGGAACGGTGCGGCGTGGTCTGTGGCACATTTCCCTCTTCTGGCCGGCGGTGACCAAAAAGGGGCGACTCTCCATTGCTGCTGCGGCTTAGGGGTAGCTTCTTGATGGCTAGGTTGGGTCTGGGGAGACAAGAGCATCTACTAGGGTTCAAATTGTTTGACAAAAATCAATCAAAAATAGTATAAGTTAGGCCAATTTGATTCTGCCTGCAAGGTGTTTGACACAATGGCCGCATGAAAATTTTATTTGAATTTTGGTGGATTGGTTGATCACATGCTTGAGCTTCTAGGTGTGCTTGGGTTTTGATAATGGAAGTCATTTGAGTGGTTTTTGAATAGGTGGGATCTTCTCATATGAACTACATCCAATTTTCAAATGCCATTTAAAATTAGTGTTTGGAAGTTTTTGGTAGATCACAAAGTGGGCCTTGGTACATCACTACTTGTACTAGCAAGGGGTGCAAAGATCCACATTTGTTTCTGTTAGGTTCTGAGTTCTAGGAATAGCTAAAGTAGGTATGTTGATTAAAATGGCACAAATGACCATTTGGTTATTTTATTCATTTTGATTTGTTTTTCTTTGGGATTTGTTTGGGAATGATCTAGACGATGTTTATTTCACCTAAGAATCATTTTACAAGCAATGGATCACTTAATCATGGCAATTCAAAACAACTCCTAAATTATATGCATACACATATGAATGCTTTAATATTTTTAAATTGGAAAAGTTTTTGTTAACTCTAAATTTGATGATTTGGATCTTGATCACTTGGATTAGAGTTTTGGGATGTTACACAGCTAGAGCCAGAATACGAGACGGAGAGGGGCTGGGGCCCGGCCACACTACCTGGCCGCGCGGCCAGGCCTGGCCCACGCCAGGGGGTGGTCTAGCCGCCCCAGGCACCCCCTCGGCCTCTCCTTCCTCCTATATATTGCCTATGATACGGAAACCCTAAGGACCCGATCAAAATTACACGAAAGAGTCTGTAGCCGCCGTCATCTCCATCCCTAGATTGGGAGGGATTTGAAGCTCTTCTCGGCACCCTGCCGGAGAGGGGATTTAACCCTGGAGGCCTTCTTCATCATCATGCAAGCCTCTGGTGTGACGCATGAGTAGTTCATCTCTAGACTACGGGTCCATGTAGTAGCTAGATGGCTGGTTCTCCTCCTTTGTGTTATCATGTTTAGATCTTGTGAGCTCCGTTCATGATCAAGATCATCTATTTGTAATTCTGCATGTTGTGTTTGCGGGGATCCGATGGATATTGAGATGCTATTTCAGATTGATTATTGATTCTATCATGTCTTTGTTATTTGTGATATTGCATGCTTTCCATTGTTAGTAGCTATCTTGGCCAAGTAGATGCTAGCAACTCCAAGATTTAGTATTTATGCTCGATAGTGGGTTCATGCCTCTGGTAATCTGGGGAAGTGACAGAAATCTCTAAGGTACTAGATGTGTTGTTGCTACTAGGGAGAAAATAACAATCCTTTGTTCATAGAACAATTGTATTGTTTACTTTACACGCAATTCGTAATGCAATTATCCGTTGCTTGCAACTTAATACTGGAGGGGGTTCAGATGATAACCTGAAGGTGGATTATTAGTCATAGATGCAGTTGGATTACGGTCTATGTATAATGTTGTAATGCCCAATCGAATCTCAAAGGAGTCAAGATGAGTAATATATGCTTGTATGCTTTCTCGATGTTTGTCAATTGCCCCGCTGTAATTTGTTCACCCAACATGTCATCTATCTTAAGGAGAGCCACCTCTAGTGAACTATGGACCCCGATCCTTTCTTTTACCATCAATCTACAACTATTTACTGCTTTGTGTTTACTTTCTGCAAACTATTACTTTCTTCCACTCGATACGTTTAATCCTTTGTTTTTAGCAAAACCGGTGAGATTGACAACCTGATCGCAAGTTGGGGACAGAGTTTTGTGGTTGTGTTGTGTAGGTCTCCACGTTGCTGCTGGCACCGGTAGTGTGCCCTGCCAAAGTTCAGCTAGCTACACCTTTGGGGTGTTTCCTTGCTCCTACTGGATTTATAACCTTGGTTTCATAATTGAGGGAAACTTACTGTTGTGCTCATCATACCTTCCTCTTGGGGTTCCCCAACAAGCTCGTTAATACACGAGTCAGTAATCAACTCATCTCAGGACCCGATGTTGCAAATTCTGCAAATGCTAGTGTCTGACCATGAAGCTAGTAGAGCCGAACGCCTAGCCAACCTAGCCACTCTCCAACAGATAGCTCAGATGGCTCACAATAATCAAGGCCATGGAAATCAAGATCACCATGGATCCAAGCTTAAGAACTTTCAGAACACCAATCCCCCTATCTTTAATAAATCTGAGAATCCCTTAGATGCTGATAACTGGCTGCAAACTTTGGAGAACAATCTGGAGGTCGCAGGAGTTGAAGCCAATGAGAAGGTAATGTTTGCCACCCACTATCTGGCAGGAGATGCAAGAGCCTGGTGGAATAGCACCTGTACCATGAACGACGGTCAGATGATGACTTGGGAAGCATTCAAGATCAAGTTCAGCCGCACCCATGTGCCACAAGGTTTGGTCACCCGGATGAGGGATGAATTCAGGGAACTGAAGCAATGAAGGATGACGGTAGTTGAGTACCGTGACAAATTTCTGTCCCTAGCTAGATATGCCCCTGATGAGATTAACACTAATGCCAAGAAGAAGGAAAGGTTCCTAAATGGATTGCATGATGAGATACAGACTATGTTAGTCAACATTCGTTTTGGAGATCTAGAAGAGCTCGTAGACTCTGCCATTCAGATGGAAGGGAAGATCAACCGAGCCAATAACAACCGCAAGCATCGCATGATGCACTAGACTGGGTCCCACAATACCCAGAAGTATCGCCCCAACCCGTCTGCAGGATATGCCCCAAGAAACAACAGACCCCCGATGACCCGTCCAAGCTACCCAATCGTAGCGGAGGAAACTTGAAGTCCGTAGGAAACCACAACAACAACCCCGGCAACTCCAACAACTTCAACCGTGCACCACCCAAGTCCAACAACAACAATACTGCCCCAAGGACTGGAAGCAATGTTGTGCCTGTTGCAGCCAAAGAGAAGTCCCAGATTATTTGCTTTGAATGTGGAGTCAAGGGTCACTACTCCAATGAGTGCCCCAAGAAGCTTGTAGTAGCCACCAATGTGAACGCACCCGCTCAGCAGCAACACCGTGTTTAGCCTGGAAGGAGATTTTCCCCAGGGAATTCTCTCAACCGCAACGGCCGTCTGTTCCACATGAATGCTGAAGAAGCTCAGGAAGCGCCCAATGTCGTGCTAGGTATGTTTTCTGTTAACTCAGTACTTGCAAGAGTGTTGTTTAATTCTAGAGCATCGCACTCGTTTGTTACAGAAGAATTTGCATGCACTAGTAAGATTCAACCAACAAAATTGAAGCATGTTATGATAGTTCAAATACCCGGTTCAACCACCAAAGCTAGAAAAATTTGCAAGGCTGTACCTATCAGAATCCATGGGATAGATTTTTATGCCAATCTAATAGTACTTGGAACCAAAGGTTTGGAAGTAGTACTAAGAATGGATTGGATGTTGAAACATAAAGGATTGATCGACTGTGCTAAGAACGCCATAACATGACCAGTAGCTCTGGAGTATCAGTAGAGCATGTATCTGAGACCTTGCCCCATCAATTCAAATGCAACAAGAGTTTAGCCCAACCAACCCTAGACCAAGTCAGAGTAGTCTATGAATACCCCGGCGTATTCCCAGATGAATTGCCCGGTATGCCCCTAGATCAGGATATCGAGTTCATCATTGAACTGATTCTTGGAACTAGACCCATAGCTCAGAGACCTTATAGGATGAACCCATTTGAATTAGTGGAGCTGAAGAAGCAACTTGATGCTATGCTGGAGAAAGGTCTGATTCAACCAAGCGCATCGCCATGGAGATCGCCTGTTTTTTTTTGTGGACAAGAAAGATGGAGGTAACTGTTTATGTACGGATTACCGGAAGTTGAATGATGTCACCATCAAGAACAAGTACCCACTGCCAAAGATAGAGGATCTGTTTGATCAGTTGACTGGTGCCAGAGTGTTTTCTAAGATTGATCTTAGAACTAGTTATCATCAACTCAAGATTCGTGCAACGGATATTCCAAAGACCGCCTTTACCACCAGATATGGATTGTATGAGTATACAGTCATGTCTTTTGGATTAACCAATGCCCCCGCTTATTTCATGAATCTCATGAATAAGATTTTTATGAACTTCCTGGATAAGTTTGTCGTTGTTTTTATCGATGATATTCTAATCTATTCAAAGTCAGAAGAAGACCATGAGCTACATATGAGAACCATCCTTGAAACCCTTAGAGAGCATCAGTTGTATGCCGAGTTTAGCAAATGTGAGTTCTGGTTAAAGGAAGTAGGATTCCTAGTACATATTGTGTCGGTAGGAGGAGTCGTTGTTGATCCCGCCAAGATCAAAGATGTTGAAGAATGGAAAGCCCCAACCACTCAAACCCAAGTTCGTGCATTTCTCGGATTAGCGGGATACTACCGCAAGTTTGTTGAAGGATTTTCGAGCATCGCAAGACCGATGAACCAACTATTGAAGAAAGATAAGAAGTTTGAATGGATAGACAAATGTGAAGCAAGTTTTCAAGAACTCAAGAAGAGATTGATTTTAGCCCCAATTTTGATTATGCTAGATATCAAGAAGCCTTTTGATGTGTATTGTGATGCATCCAAGATTGGTCTCGGATGTGTGTTGATGCAAGAAGGCAAAGTCATAGCATATCTGTCTCGACAACTAAAGCAGCATGAGCAAAACTACCCTACCCATGACCTTGAACTAGCAGCCGTAGTTTTAGCCTTGAAGACATGGCGTCATTACCTGATGGGTAACCTCTATGAGATTTATTCGGATCACAAGAGTCTGGAGTATATTTTCACCCAGAAGGAGCTGGATATGAGGCAAAGGAGATGGATAGAGTTAATCAAGGATTATGAACATGACATTCACTATCACCCCGATAAAGCCAATGTGGTAGTGGATGCTCTTAGCAGATTGCCGTGTAGATTAAACACCATGATTAAAGAAGCCTAGCCAAGTTTGCATGAAGAGTTGGAGCAGTTTAGAACGGAGCTAGTTAGCAAAGGATTTTTAGCCAGCATTGAACTTCAACCCACTTTGACCAGTCAGATCAAGGAGGCACAGAAGGGAAATGAAACTATCAACAGAATCAAACATCGTATCGGTACAAGAAAGGTACCCGGATTCACCAAAGATGAAGAAGGAGTTTTGTGGTACAAAGGACGTATTTGTGTGCCAGCAGATTCCGAGCTGAAGCAAGTTATCATGCAGGAAGCTCATGATACTCTTTATTCTATCCACCCCGGAGGAACAACGATGTATCAGGATTTGAAGGAGCAATTTTGGTGGCACAAGATGAAGAGAGAAATTGGAAGCTACATAGCTAAGTGTGATATCTGTCAGCGAGTCAAAGCAGAACATTAGAGACCCGTAGAACTTTTGCAACCATTGTAGATTCCGGAATGGAAATGGGATTCTGTCGGAATGGACTTTATCACCGGTTGCCTACATCTAGTAGGGGAAATGACTCTATTTGGGTCATAGTTGATAGACTGTCCAAGGTAGCCCATTTTATACCTGTCAAGACCACCTACCAGAGTTTGAAGCTAGCAGAGCTGTTGATACGTCCATTTTGCATCACTATTCTATGTCATAATTCACTGTTATTCATTGATATATTTCATATTGAGAGGTGATACTTATGTTATTTCATCTGTTTTTGCATGGTTGATGACTTTTGGAGCATGGACCGCTGCAGTCAGGATTCTGATGGAAAAGGTGCTGTTTGGAGGCAAAATTCACGAAGATCAGAAAATCCGGGAAAATATACAGAAAATCCTATTTTTCCAGAAGACGAAGGAAGCCAGAAGGGGGGATGGAGATGGGCCATAGGGGGCCCACACCACCCCCTGGCGCAGGCCACCCTGGGCCACGCCACCAGGTGGTGTGGCCGCCCTAGTCCACCCCTGGCACTCCCCTCTGGCGTATATTATCCTCCCGAAACCCAAAGACTCGGGGAGCAACCACAGAAAGATTTCGCCGCCTGTGCGGGGCAGAAAACACTGAGAGAGAAAGATCTCTTCGACAGGAAGATTTCTGTCGGGGGAATTCCCTCCTGGAGAGGGGAGATCGTCGCCATCAACACCACTTCATTTGTTTTTGCATGGTTAATGACTTTTGGAGCATGGACCGCTGCAGTTAGGATTTTGATGGAAAAGGTGTTGTTTGGAGGCAAAATTCGCGAAGATCAGAAAATCTAGGAAAATATACGGAAAATCCTATTCTTCCAGAAGACGAAGGAAGCCAGAAGGGGGGGCTGGAGATGGGCCACAGGGGGCCCACACCACCCCCTGGCGCGGGCCACCCTAGGCCGCGCCACCAGGTGGTGTGGCCGTGCTGGTCCACCCCTGGCACTCCCCTCTAGCGTATATTATCCTCCCGAAACCCTAAGACCCGGGGAGCAACCACAGAAAGATTTCGCCGCCTCTGTGGGGCGGAAAACACCGAGAGAGAAAGATCTGTCCGGCAGACAGATTTCTGCCGGGGGAATTCCCTCCCGGAGAGGGGAGATCGTCGCCATCAATACCACCATCAAGACGAACTTCATCGGGATCATCATCATCATCATCACCATCATCATCATCACCATCATCACCATCAGCACCCTCATCACCATATCCATATTGCTGTAACAATTGGGTTGAATCTTGCATAGTTCATAGGGGAAACTTTCTCGGTGTTGATTACTCTTTGTAGTTGATGCTATTGAGTGAACCATTGAATTATTGTTTATGTTTAGATTGTTATACATCATTATTCCATCTCTGATCATGATCGATATGATGTCTTGTGAGTAGTTCGTTTTGTTCTTGAGGACATGGGAGAAGTCATGTTGTTAGTAGTGGAGTTGTGTTGAGAAAGATTCAATAGTTTGATATTTAAGTTGTGGTGTACTTCTTCTAGTGGTGTCATGTGAACGTCGACTACATGACACTTCACCTATATGGGCCTAGGGGAATGCATTGTGTATTTGGCTACTAATCGTAGGGGTTGCCGGAGTGACAAAAACCTAAACCCCCGTTAGGAAACCATTGCACAAGGGACGTAAGGGTCTTAGAGTTTAAAGCTGTGGTTAGGTTTCTACCTTAATTACTTTCTTGTACTTACGGATGTTTGCAAGGGGTATAATCACAAGTATGTATTAGTCCTAGGAAGGTCGGTACATTAGCACAGGTTCACCCACACAACACTTAGCAAGCTAAAGAAGATTAATCAACTATATGAAGCAAAAGCACTTGACAGTCTTCCCATGTGTCCTCGAGAACGTTTGGTCATCTTAAGTAATACAACCGGCTTGTCCTTTGCTGCATAAAGGATTGGGCCACTTGCTGCATTTAGTCCTACTGTCTTTTATTTACTCGTACTTTATTTACTTCCATTATCAAAAAACCCTAAAAATCCGTTTGCTAAGTATTTGCAGAGAATTCCTGATCCATACCACTAGCCAGCACCTTCTGCTCCTCGTTGGGTTCTACACTCTTACTTATCAAAAATACTGCGATACACCCCCTATACTTGTGGGTCATCAAGACTATTTTCTGGTGCCGTTGCCGGGGAGTGAAGCGCTATTGGAGAGTGGAACTGGTAAAGGAAACTTCTACTGTGAGTATTGTTTACTTCTGTTAGTTGCTTTATTTTCATTATGGATAATTCGCTGAGTTTCTTATTTGGTAATGCTGCTACCACTACTAAGGTAGTAGATAAGCCACCACCTGCTGAGAATGATGCTTTTAAAATACCTACAAGAATTATTGATCGTGTTATGGATAACTACTATGTTGGGGATGGAACTGTCCATCCCGGTGATCATTTACTCTTTATACACGAATTATGCGGGTTGTTCAAGTGTGCAGGTATTACTACAGATCAAGTTAAGAAGAAGTTATTCTCATTATCACTAAAAGGAAGAGCTGAGGAATGGTATAAGCTGCTGAAGAATGGTCAAGCTCTGGAATGGGAGGAAATAGTGCCTCTCTTTTATTCAAAGTTTTATCCTCCTAGTGAGATTCATAAAGATCGGAATCAAATATACAACTTTTGGCCTCTTGATGGAGAGAGTACAACTCAAGCTTGGGGGAGATTGAAGTTACTAATGCTCAAATGTCCCATTCATGAGCTCCCCAACAATATTATTATCAATAACTTTTATGCAAGGCTTCCTCTACATGATAAGGATTTATTGGATGCTTCGTGTGTTGGATCATTCACTCGCATGGAAGAAGAAGCTAAATGGTATCTTCTGGACCATATTCAAGACAATCCTGAAGCTTGGGAGAATGACAAAGGTAGAAAGTCAGGTATAAATTACGATTATGAATGCATTGAATCTTTTATGGGAACTGATGACTTTCAAAATATTAGTAATGCTTATGATCTTGCTTTACAAGTTATTACGAATTGCTTTAGGGCTTTTGCTTCTTATATTGAAATTCCAAAAAGGGGATGGAACAAGTACCATGCACCTTATAAAGATATTGTTGACTGTGTTCCTATTGGGAGTGCTGAGTATTGCACTATTGATCACATCTTACCTGAACCTTATATCGAGAAGATTCCCTTCCCAGATAAGGTAAAGGATCATCCTATGATAACTAATGTAATCACTAAAAGTGAAAAGAGAACTTTAAAACCTGATGAACAAATAAATGTTGAACCTGTGGTAGCAATTGTGAAAGACCTTGTCACTAAAAGCATAGAAGATGGACACATAGTTTTTTGTGAGGATGCTTCTAATATTGTTTCACATCCTAATAGAGTTAAAAAAGCTAGTGTCCTTGTGCTTTCCATTAGAATTGGTGATCATTTCTATTGTGGTTTATGTGATATTGGTGCAAGTTCCAGTGCTATTCCTTATGAGCTTACAGAGAAATTATGCATGAAATCAGTCCCTGCGAATTGGAAGAGATTGATGTGGTTATTCACCTTGCTAATAGAGAGACCATCTCTCCAATTGGTATTGTACGAGATGTGGAAGTTCTTTGTGGTAAGATTAAGTATCCTGCTGATTTTCTAGTGCTTGGTTCAGCTGCTAGTAAAACTTATCCTATCATTTTTGGTAGACCTTTCTTGAGTACTTGTGGAGCTATTATAGATTGCAAGAGGGAGAAAATCTTGACTAAGTTTGACGGGGAATCTTATGAGTTTAATTTTTCGAAATTTACTAAAGAACCATCTGAAGAGGAAACCCATAATGAGGATTTTATAGTTGAACAACTTGCTTATATCTCTCTTGCTCCTAACAATGCTTTGCAGCAATTTATGGAAGATCACGAAAGTGAGATCTTCATGGAAGAAAGGAATGAGATTGACGAGATTCTCCATCGTCAACCCAAGATGCTTAAGCATAAATTGCCTGTAGAAGACTTGGGGACCACATTGCCACCTAAAAAGGATCCGGTCTTCAATCTAAAACCTCTCCATGATGATCTTAAATATTCTTATATTGATGATAAAAAGATATATCCTATTATTATTAGCTCTAAACTTTTAGGAAAGGAAGAAGAAAGGTTATTGGAGGTTTTGAAGAAACACCGAGGAGCTATGGGCTACACTCTGGATGATTTAAAAGGGATTTCACCTACTGTATGTCAGCATTCTATCAATATAGAACCAGATGCAAAGCCAGTAGTAGAGCACCAACGACGTTTAAATCCTAAGATGAAGGAAGTGGTAAGGAATGAGGTATTGAAACTCCTTGATGCTGGTATTATTTACCCTATTGCTGATAGTGAATGGGTTAGTCATGTTCATTGTGTTCCTAAAAAGGGCAGTATTACCGTTGTTCCTAATGATAATGATGAGCTTATTCCCCAAAGAATAGTAGTAGGCTATAGGATGTGCATTGATTTTAGAAAGGTCAATAAAGTTACTAAGAAAGATCACTACCCGCTTCCTTTTATTGATCAAATGTTGGAAAGGTTGTCTAAAAAGACCCATTTTTGTTTTCTTGATGGTTATCCTAGTTTCTCTCAAATTGTTGTTAAACAACAAGATCAAGAAAAAACTACTTTTACTTGCCCTTACAGAACTTATGCTTATAGACGTATGCCTTTTGGTTTATGTAATGCTCCTGCTACTTTTCAAAGATGCATGTCTGCTATATTTCATGGTTTTTGTGAGGAAATTGTAGAAGTGTTCATGGATGACTTTTCTTTTTATGGAACTTCTTTTAATAATTGTCTGCACAACCTTAATAAAGTTTTGCAGAGATGTGAAGAAACTAATCTTGTTCTTAATTGGGAGAAATGCCACTTCATGGTTAATGAAGGGATTGTCCTTGGGCATAAAGTTTCTGAAAGAGGCATAGAAGTTGATAGAGCTAAGGTTGAGGCAATTGAGAAAATGCCATGCCCAAGAGACATCAAAGGTATTCGTAGTATCCTTGGTCATGCTGGTTTCTATAGAAGGTTTATTAAAGACTTTTCTAGGATATCAAAACCCCTCACTAATCTTCTTCAAAAAGATGTACCCTTCGTTTTTATGATGATTGTAAGGAAGCCTTTGAAACTCTTAAGAAGGCTTTAACTATAACCCCTATTGTTCAACCACCTGAATGGAGTTTACCCTTTGAAATAATGTGTGATGCTAGTGATTTTGCTGTAGGTGCTGTCCTGGGGCAACGAATTGATAAAAAGTTAAACGTTATTCATTATGCTAGTAAGACTTTAGACGCTGCTCAAAGGAATTATGCTACTACTGAAAAGGAATTTCTAGCTGTCGTTTTTGCTTGTGATAAGTTTAGAACCTATATTGTTGACTCAAAAGTCACCATTCATACTGATCATGTTGCTATTAAATACCTTATGACGAAGAAGGATGCTAAGCCTAGGCTTATTAGATGGTGCTGCTTTTACAAGAGTTTGATCTACATATAGTAGATAGGAAAGGTGCTGAAAACCATGTAGCTGATAATTTATCTTGATTGGAAAACATCTCTTTTGACCCTATGCTTGTTAATGATAGTTTCCCAAATGAACAGTTAGCCATAGTAGGGGTAAGCTCACGAGGGAGCCCTTAGTACGCTGATTATATTAACTTTATTGTCTCCAAGTATTTGCCTCCAACTTTTACAGCTCAGCAAAGAAGGAAGTTCTTCTATGATTTGAGGCATTATTTTTGGGATGACCCACACTTATATAAAGAAGGGGTGGATGGTATTATGCGAAGATGTGTTCCAGAATATGAACAAAAGGAGATATTGCGTAAATGTCATGGTAGTGCTTATGGAGGACATCATGCATGAGATAGAACTGCGCAAAAAGTGCTACAATCAGGTTTCTACTGGCCTACCCTTTTTAAAGATGCAAGAAAATTTGTTTTATCTTGTGATGAATGTCAGCGTGTTGGTAATATTTCTAGACGCAATGAAATACCTATGAACTACTCTCTAGTTATTGAACCCTTTGATTGCTAGGGATTTGACTTTATGGGTCCTTTCCCTCCCTCGAAAGGTTATACACATATTCTTGTTGCCGTTGATTATGTTACTAAGTGGGTAGAAGCCATTCCTACAAAGAGTGCTGACGGGGAGACTTCTCTAAAAATGCTTAAGGATGTTATCTTTCCTAGGTTTGGAGTGCCTAGGTATCTCATGACTGATGGGGGTTCTCATTTCATTCATGGTGGTTTTAGCAAGACCCTTGCTAAATATGATGTTAATCATAGAATTGCTTCAGCTTATCCCCCCCCCCCCCAAACTAGCGGGCAAGTAGAGTTATCAAATAGAGAAATTAAATCCATCTTGCAAAAGACTGTTAATAGATCTAGAAAAAACTAGGCTAAGAAGTTGAATGATTCTTTATGGGCTTATAGAACTGCCTACAAAAATCATATGGGGATGTCTCCTTATAAAATGGTTTATGGGAAAGCTTGTCACCTACCTTTAGAATTAGAACACAAAGCTTACTGGGCAGTTAAAGAACTAAATAGAGATTGTAAGCTCGTTGGTGAGAAAAGATTATTTGACTTAAGTTCTTTAGATGAATGGAGGAGTGAAGCCTATGAAAATGCTAGGCTCTTTAAGGAAAAAGTTAAAAGATGGCATGACAAGCGAATACTTAAGAGATAATTTCATGTTGGTGAGAAAGTTCTATTGTATAGGTCTCGTCTCAGATTTTTTGCAGGAAAGCTACTGTCAAATGGGAAGGACCTTTCATTATTGAAGAAGTATACCGTTCAGGAGCAATAAAAATTTCTTCTTTAAAAGATAATACTACACAAGTAGTGAATGGGCAGCGACTCAAACACTATGAAGATGTTGATGCCTTTCAAGTTATAACTCCGGAAAAATTTATCAAGGACCAAATTCAGAGACCTGTAGAGTCCGTTTTCAAATAGGTAATAGTTCTGGTAAGAAAAGTTCAGCGAAAATACTATCCAACTATATTTTTTGCAGCTTTTAGTTAATCAGGGAAGTTACAAAGCGAAAGAGGGACGGAAATGGAGCCAGGGTGGCTCACACCACCCTGTGGCGTGGGCCCACCCCTGGCTGCGCCACCAGGTGGTGTGGCCACTCTGGACTCCGTCTCCGACCCGTTTTCTCCCAGTACCTTCCTTTTGTTACGAAACTTCGTAATATATAATCCCCTGGATCTCCCGAGGTTCGTATATCGTGTTTTCATCGTGTTTTTGTTTCAATCTGTTTCTGCTAGGAACTATTTTTGAAAGCTTAGAAGCACAATGGTGTCCGCCAAGGATAAAGGGAAGGAGAAGGAGATCAAGAGTGAAGGTGAAGAGGAGGCAAATCACACCGGCACTACCGTTGCAAGCATTGGAGCGGTGGCAAACCCAGCCATTGGAGGGAAGCCTCCTCATCACCATTCAGATCCCTGGTCACTTCCTCCACGCACCAAGAGTCCTTTCCATACCTTTATCCATAACCATGCAGGAAAAGAAGACTCCAAGCGGGAAGAACGGAAAAAGAATCACAAGAGCTGGGATCCACAATCTGACATGATCATGCACCACATCGAGCACTACTCGGAGTTGATTCGTACCCTCACCTTCAAGATTGAGGACTTGGGGAAATTGGTCAAGAAGCTCATCGAGAGGATAGCAGCACCACCAAAGGAGTAATTCGTCATCAGCTCTGGCATCCCTTGGTTTGTTCCAAGCTTGGGGGAGTGCCGCGGTATCACATCACTGTCTTCTATCTTTTTACCTTTTTAGTAGAGTCATATCATGAATAGAGAAGTTATTATGTAGGATGGTTTGCATTATGGAAGTGTCCCCTCTCTCGTTAGATATGTATCCCTTGGTGTGAGTTGCCGTTATGGAATATTAATGAGAAGTTCTATCATTTACTCTTTGACATAGCTTATATTAGTTTTCAATTCGTGGTTGTATGATTGATCTTGTTGTTAGTATTGGTATCACTTTGGGATCATTGCGTTAATTTAGTTGGTTTTGGCAAACCTGGCTCGGTCAGTAGCAACACTATTTGAGAGTTGAATGAAAAACATAAAAGTAATCTAAACAAATATAATTTCATCATCTTTCTTTCTTGATTTGCTCATAAGTCTAGTATTCTCTAATTAAGATCTTTTGTGCTTCCAAGGAAGATTGCATGTTTGTCTTTATCACTTGTATGTTTGTTTGTTTCCTTCAACTCTTATACTTGCTACCCATCCTTGCTAGCCAAAAACCTGTACTGAGAGGGAATTCTTCTCGTGCGTCCACCACCTTAAACCAAAACCCATGCCATTTGTGTCCACCATACCTACCTATTAGCATTATTGCTATTCCAAGTAAATTCTTGTTTTATCTACCTCCCAAATTAAACTTGTTATGTGAAAATTAGTGATTAAAGCTCTCACGAACTTGATGGCACACTTTACTTTCTTGCACTTAATAAACTTGAACCATTGTGCTCACCTATGTTGCGTATATGCTTGCAATTGTAAGTTGTGAATTAGCAGAACCATGTTGTCATGGGGAACACTTTCAACATTGCACTGGTACTTTGTACCAAGTTGATATCATGTTCTTTTGTCTATGGATGTAGTCGGTGTGAAATGAAAGGGGAGCTTGTAAGTCCATGGAGTTATGTATATGTGTTAGAGAAACGTCTTGGCCGCTAGTCTAATCCATGCTGACATGGTGGAAACCTGTAGCGTAACCATAACGAGCATCTATGAAGCATTCTTCTTATAAAAAAAGAGATAGAGATTGAGAAAAAGAGAAAAAGAAAAAAAAAGATTATGAAAAGAGGAAAGAGAGAAAAAAAAGCACCGTATTCCATGGTAAATAAGAAGATTGTTGAGATGCTTGTTGTCTGCTTGCCTTGTCATTTTGATATGGGTATTCTTCCGTATCATCGGGCAAGGGGTACCCCGTTGGCGGTTCTCTATGATACACATATGCTTACGATGACAAGAACTTACCGGTGACTAAACTTGAGTAGCATGAGGAGCGGCCCTCGTATTCAAGGGACATGAGATTCTCAACTTACAACTTGTCAATGCATATCCTCATATTTCATCAGTTTAAGCTTAATCACCTAAAGATGCCTATGATAGGGGCAATGAGAGCTGAAAGCTAGTAAGTATCATAATTTTCGGGAGCTCTTTATGAAACTTGTAATCTCTGCTTCCCTCTGCGAAGGGCCTTTCTTTTACTTTTTAGTTGAGTCAGTAAACCTACTCCCTTCTATCTCAGCAAGTATTTTGAGTTGATGTGTTTCATTCATTCATATGATGATTTATTCAATCATGTTGCTTATGTTCCTTGTTTTGCACATTGCTCTTATCTTGATGTTTACTACTTTGAAAGCTATCACTGAAAACCAGTTATTTGTGAACTCCAGCAAATTATCAAGTATTCTTCGACCCAGAGCTAAGTTTGCCATTACCAATTATGATTAACTTTATGTATCTTTATTGTGTTTCCTTTACTTATTGCAAGTTAAGTTATATAATAGTGAGTTGTCTTCTATTATGATCTATGTATTGATGAATGTGATGCTTCTTGTCCGTATTCTTTTATCGACTCTTCACTCCATAAACCTGAGGTCATGTTTATTGAGCTTAGTTTCGCTTGGGGACAAGCGAAGTCTAAGCTTGGGGGGAGTTGATACGTCCATTTTGCATCACTATTCTATGTCATAATTCACTGTTATTCATTGATATATTTCATATTGAGAGGTGATGCTTATGTTATTTCATCTGTTTTTGCATGGTTGATGACTTTTGAAGCATGGACCGCTGCAGTCAGGATTCTGATAGAAAAGGTGCTGTTTGGAGGCAAAATTCGCGAAGATCAGAAAATCCAGGAAAATATACGGAAAATCCTATTTTTCCAGAAGATGAAGGAATCCAGAAGGGGGGCTGGAGATGGGCCACAGGGGGCCCACACCACCCCCTGGCGCGGGCCACCCTGGGCCACACCACCAGGTGGTGTGGCCACCCTGGTCCACCCCTGGCACTCCCCTCTGGCGTATATTATCCTCCTGAAACCCTAAGACTCGGGGAGCAACCACAAAAAGATTCTGCCGCCTCTGCGGGGCGGAAAACACCGAGAGAGAAAGATCTCTCCAGCAGACAGATTTCTACCGGGGGAATTCCCTCCCAGAGAGGGGAGATCGTCGCCATCAAAACCACCATCAAGCTAGACTTCATCGGGATCATCATCATCACCCTCATCACCCTCATCACCATCTCCATATTGTTGTAACAATTGGGTTGAATCTTGCATAGTTCATAGGGGAAACTTTCCCGGTGTTGATTACTCTTTGTAGTTGATGCTATTGAGTGAACCATTGAATTATTGTTTATGTTCAGATTGTTATACATCATTATTCCATCTCTGATCATGATCCATATGATGTCTTGTGAGTAGTTCGTTTTGTTCTTGAGGACATGGGAGAAGTCATGTTGTTAGTAGTGGAGTTGTGTTGAGAAAGATTCAATAGTTTTATATTTAAGTTGTGGTGTACTTCTTCTAGTGGTGTCATGTGAATGTCGACTACATGAAACTTCACCTATATGGGCCTAGGGTAATGCATTGTGTATTTGGCTACTAATCGTAGTGGTTGCCGGAGTGACAGAAACCTGAACTCCCGTTAGGAAACCATTGCACAAGGGACGTAAGGGTCTTTGAGTTTAAAGCTGTGGTTAGGTTTCTACCTTAATTACTTTCTTGTACTTATGGATGTTTGCAAGGGGTATAATCACAAGTATGTATTAGTCCTAGGAAGGTCGGTACATTAGCACAAGTTCACCCACACAACACTTAGCAAGCTAAAGAAGATTAATCAACTATATGAAGCAAAAGCACTTGACAGTCTTCCCATGTGTCCTCGAGAACGTTTGGTCATCTTAAGTAATACAACCGGCTTGTCCTTTGCTGCATAAAGGATTAGGCCACTTGCTGCATTTAGTCCTACTGTCTTTTATTTACTCGTACTTTATTTACTTCCATTATCAAAAAAACCCTAAAAATCTGTTTGCTAAGTATTTGTAGAGAATTCCTGATCCATACCACTAGCCAGCATCTTCTGCTCCTCGTTGGGTTCGACACTCTTACTTATCTAAAATACTGCGATACACCCCCTATACTTGTGGGTCATCAGTTGTACATTGCTAGAATCATAAGTTTGCATGGAACCCCTAAGACCATAGTGTCGGATCGAGGAACCCAATTTACCTCAAGATTTTGGCAGAAAGTCCAAGAAGGATTAGGAACCAAGTTGAATTTCAGCACAACTTATCACCCACAGACCGATGGACATACTGAAAGATTCACCCAAATCCTAGAAGATATGTTAAGAGCTTGTGTGTTAGAATATGGATCAAAATGGGAGGATTGTCTGCCTTTCGCAGAATTCTCATATAACAACAGTTATCAAGCCAGTTTGCAAATGGCCCCATTTGAATTTCTGTATGGAAGGAAGTGTCGTACCCCCTTGAATTGGTCGCAAGTAGGAGAGAGTCAGATTTTCAGACCTGACATCCTATGAGAAGTCGAAGAGAAGGTTCACAAAGTCCGTGAACACCTCAAGACTGCCCAATCCAGACAGAAGAGTTATGCTGACAAGAGGCGTCGAGACCTGACTTTCAATGTCGAAGATTTTGTGTATATCAAAGTGTCACCCTTGAAGGGAATGCAATGTTTTCAACTGAAAGGAAAGTCAGACCCCAGATATATTGGACCCTTCAAGATTTTGAATCACCAAGGAGAAGTATCATATCAACTGGAACTGCCAGAGGAGATGTCAGCCATCCATGATGTGTTCCATATCTCGTTACTTCACAAATGCTTAGAAGTTCTGGATAAGACCGAAGTGTTCAAGAAGATCGATCACCGAGCCATTGATATCAACAAGGATCTAACGTATCGTGAAGTACCCATTCGTATTTTGGAAGAAGCCTTCAGAACCACTAGGACCCGGAGTATCAAGTTTCTCAAGATCCAATGGAGCAACCATACCGAAGAAGAAGCTACTTGGGAGCGAGAAGATTACATTAGGACTAAGTTTCCAGATCTCTTTAGTTCCTAGTTTTTCTTAAATCTCGGTATGAGATTTTGTTTAAGGAGGGAAGGTTTGTAACACCCCCAAAACATTAATCAAGGTTATCAAGTTCTAATCACCCAAATTTAGAGTTAACAAAAACTTTTATTCCAAAAATCAATATGAATGCATGTGTGTTTTGCATTAGTGTAGAATTGATTGAATTTGCCATGTTTGATTGATACAAATGATAAGAAATGGTTTAAAGGTGAATACTACATAATCTAGGCCAATTACAAGCAAAATCAAAAGAAATCAAATATGAATTAAATAACCAAATGGTCATTTTGACCAAAGTTAACCACTAGGCCACTTTGAGTGTTCCTAGAAGAGGATTTCTAACAGAAACAATTCCACTTATTTTCACCCCTTGCTAGACCAAGTAAAAGTGAACCAAGGCCCACTTTACAAACCCATATAAACTATTTCCAAATCAATTTAAAGGACAGTTCAAATTTGAATCTAGTTCATATGGTAAGATCACACTTTTGCAAAAACTTATCAAATCAATTCCCCTTGACTTTTCCAAGCAATCATAGACACTCAAGCATAAGACCAAATCACTCACCAAATTTCATTTGAAAATTTCAAACTAAATCTCTTGCGGCTATTTCATCAAACACCTTGCTTACCCTAATTAAGCACTGCCTACTCACTATTTTGGAGCAGTGATCATCCACCCCACTGTCCCCTCTTCACTCCCTTGTCTCCCTAATGTCGAGGAGCACTAGACCAGCTCCCAATAAGCCGCTGTGCACCAATGCAGCGCCGCCCGAAAGTGGTCATCATCGGCCGATAGTGGACAGAACGACAGAGGCCATGCCGCCCTCGCCCACGACATGCACCAGACACGCCACCGTCCACCGCCACCCCCTGTCCAAGCCTCGACCACAGCCTGGCCCTAGACCACCCTAGCAACGCCGCGCCCTATGTCTGCGTCGTGCCGAGAATGCGCCAGAGCGCCGCACCCGACTGCCTCGCACAGATCGCGCCTCGCTCTCTCCATGCACGCGCCCACTCGCCATGATCACCACCACCTCCTAGACACCCCCGTTCGCCGCCGCGCGACCCGTAGCACCCGTGCGCCGTCACAAACACCGCAGCTCCCGCGCATAGCATTGCACGCTCCCGACCAGCCTAGACTGCCCTGTGCCTCGCCATAAAGCCAGTGATGATCGCCAGGGAACACTGCACCGCCCCTAGCCTCAGCCGCGCCGCCTGTATTGTCGTCACCGACGAGCTCGAGCCCATGCCGCTCAGTCCCCTCGTTGCGGTATAAATAGAGGCCCCCTCTGCCTCCATTCTCCACACCAACACACTCACCACTTGACATGGGTATACCCTACAGGTACTCGAGCTTGGTATATACGGTCCAAATACGTATAGGCCCATGGTGTCGCCAAAGCCCAGATGAAAGGACTCGAGTAACCTGTGGACTCTCGATTGCTTGAAGGACAAGAAGAAGCTAAAGATAGAAAGTTTGAAGGGGGAAACCCTAACTTGTAACCGACTCGACCTACTACCCGAGACCTAGCCTACCTATATAAGGGCTAGGAGGGGGTGGCGAGGAGGACACACACAACCCTAGTTTCCACAACCCTCGCCAGATTGCATCTGCGCACCATTGTAACTTTCGACTCCTTCGATAATTCCACGAGCAGACAAGCAAGAGTAGGGACCTCTACAAGGCCTGAACCTGGGTAAATCCTTTGTCCCATGTGTGCTTGTTTGCTAGCCGATAGATGTCTCCAGTGCTCCCTCCTTCTCCAAAACCCAAGTCCATAACAATGGGCATTGACGAGTTAAACCCTCGTCAATTGGCGCCTTCGACTTCACCGTCTACACGCCGGCTACTCGCCCGGCCTTCGAGTCCGTGGGCGACGGAATCGGCCTGGCGATTGGGAGCTTCCGCTTCCAAGTTGGTCAGATGGGCACACTTCGCATGCCCGATCATCCGATGGCACCGATGATTGCCCCAGCATCATGGTTCCCTCCATTGATCGGCACCCTCAGTGAGCTCAATGCTCCGGCGGTAGTTGGGAACATGGTCAGCGACAGCAGTCGCGACTCCGATCTAAGCGATCTGGCCACTGAAGATGGAACCTACGGTTCCGAATCTGAAAGTTGTGGAAGCAACAGCTTCCCAAATCACTTCATGTGCGTCGTCATCAACGCAGGCGACACCTCCGCCAACCGCGGTAACGGTGGCAACACCGGCAACGGCACCGATCCACCCAATCGCGGCAACGGTGGTAACACCGGCAACGGCACCGACCCGCCCAACGCCGGCAACGGCGGTAACGGTGGCAATGGAGGAGCAGTCGAACCTCCTAGCATAATCAATGAGCAAACCGGCGAACGCGTCGTGATCAGGCTCAACGAGCAAGAGTGGGAACGCTGCCGCGAAGCCCTACGAGGTGCACCTCTACCCTTCGGGTCCCCGCAGGAGCTACTGATGGGCTACCACTGGCTCCTGAAAGAGGAATTCAAGCGCCAAAAACAAGCAATCGCGCAACTTGAGGCACATAAAAAGGCGGTGGACGAGTCAAGCCTTCGTCGCGCTGGGCTCTCCTCCTACAGAGGATCCTCCTCAAGAGGCAATGAGCACCTCGCCAGGAAAAGGCAATCGCGGATGGCTCACCTCACCGAACAAGAACGCATAGACGCCGCGAAAGTCCTCGACTTCGGCTCTATGACAGTCGACACGAGAGGCAACATGGTTCCCAGGACACCACAGGCCGCGGTGACAGCAGCCACCATGTACCTTCTCAATAACCAGCCACCAGCTGGAGATCCCCGAACGGCCATGCACCAATCTATGATCGCGGGCCTAGGGCTAATCGAGGCCGCCCTTGACAAGGAACCGGTGCTAGACCCAAAAAAGGGCAAAGCGTTAGCAAAGCGCTACTCCTCGCCCTCGTCTAGCGACGACAGTCATGACCTGTCTCGGCGCCGCCGCTCACGGCGACACGATCGCGACTATGATGCACGCGATGAACTCACGCAGCACAAGATCGACAAGTCAAGGGCATGACGTGCTCGATCGACTGACTCGGAAGGAGAAGATGGGGAGCTCTGTGGCGCCAGATGCTTCAGTAGATCCATCAGGCAAAAGCGAATGCCTAAAGGGTTCAAACTCCCATCGAAGAACCCGAAATTTGACGGTCTGCAGGACCCCAAGATCTGGCAGGAGGATCACATCTCCTCCGTCAGGCTACATGGAGGCAGTCGAAGTACTGCCATAGAATGCTTGCAGCTGTAGGGCGCCGCCCGGGCATGGCTCAATAACCTCCCACGCAGATCCATTCGCAGCTGGGATGAGCTGGTCTACAGCTTTGTGCGCAACTTTAAGGGCACGTACAACTGCCCTGCCTCAATCGAAGAACTGAGATGTTGCCAGCAAAAATCTGGCAAATCGCTGCGCTCTTACATCCAAAGGTGGTCCACCATCAAAAACTCCGCGGAAAACATCTCGGAAGACCGCGCGATTGATGCATTCAACGGTGGTGTCCGCCGCATGGAACTCAGGGAGGAGCTGGGCCGCTCAAAGCCCTAGACCATCGACCACCTGATGGAGATTGCTAATCGGTGGGCCGATGGAGAAGATTCGGTGAAGAATCGCGTTCACTCTGACGAGGAGGCAGAACTCAAACAAAGACGCGACCGCCGGAGTAAGCGTCGCATGCGCGTCTACGATGATCGCGATGACGTCAACATGGTCGCAGCCGGCTACGCCGATAGACGCGACGATAACCGCAACAGCGGATACCGTGACTCCGGGAAAACCACGCAAGTGTGGCAACGCCGCACTCGCGATGAAGCACCCGCGACCTCCATCGAGGACAAACTGTCCGGGCCATGCACGGTACACTTCTACATCGACAAGCATGATGGCAAGAGAAAGTCCAGCCACCTCCTCAAGGACCGCCGCGAGTTCCTCAAGCTACATGAGGGATTGGTTCGAATGAACCGCAATGCAGTCGAAAGAGGCTACGGAGCCGCTCTAGGCGTCGTGGCACATGGCGCACCACCACCACCACCTGGGCCACCCACGAACGGAGCTGTACCGGACCAACACCACGGAGGCGAACCGTACCCATGGGCCATGGGTACCATGATGATCCAAAAGGGGCGCCCCTCCAATAGGGTGCAGAAGGCCATCACTCACCAAGTCAACTTGGCCACGCACTCGCCACCATCCACCACTGAGTACCTTAGTGGCAGTGAGTCGTGCATTACTTTCGACAAACGCGACCACCCGCCTCAAGTACCTCACCCAGGTCATTGCCCCCTCGTACTCGAGGCGCAAATCGGAGGCTTCGACATGAGTCGCGTCTTCATGGATGGCAGAAGCGGTATCAACCTCATATTCGCGAGTACCTTGCGATCAATGAGGATCCCTCTAACCTGCTTGCAGGCATCGAACACAATGTTCCACGGCATCGTCCCAGGGAAAGGCGTATACCCCCTGGGCAAAATCAACCTCGACGTCATATTCGGCACGCCGAAGAACTTCCGGCACGAGCGCATCGACTTTAAAGTTGTCGACTGGCCCTCACAATACCACTGCATCCTCGGACGCGTCGCGTTCGCTAGGTTCATGGCGGTACCCCACTACGCCTACCTGCAGATGAAGATGCCAGGTCCCAACGGCGTCATCACGATCAACAGGAGCTTTGAGCGAGCTGACAGTTGCGACAGGGAATTCAACAGAATCTCTCAATCCTTCGGCATGCAGGAGGAGCTCACGCGATTGAAGGAAACGACAGACAACAGTCTGCCGCCCCTGAGTAGGCCAAGCTCACCTGACCTCTCCTTCGACTCATCTGTGCACACAAAGAAGGTGCAGGTCCATCCATCAGATCCCGCCGAAACGGCCCTCATCGCCAACAACTTGAGTCCCGCATAGGAACTCGCGCTCGTTGAATTCCTCCGTGAGCACTGGGAAATTTTTGCCTGGTGTCCTGCGGACATGCCAGGAGCTCCCAGGGAATTCGTCGAGCACACACTCAACGTCAACCCCGACGGAAGGCCAGTCAAGCAAACAATCAGGCAACTGTCTGAGCCACGAGCGCAGGCAGTCGGAATGGAGATCAACAGACTCCTCGAGGCCAAATTCATACGCGAGATCAAGGAAAGCACTTGGCTCGCCAATACGGTGCTGGTGCCAAAAAAGGACACGGATATCCTACGGATGTGCGTGGACTTCACTTCTTTAAACAAGCACTGCCCAAAAGATCCCTTCCCGCTACCACGGATCGACCAAATCATCGACTCCACCACTGGATGCGAGCGCCTCTGCTTCCTCGATGCCTACTCAGGCTACAACCAAATTTGAATGAAGGAGGAAGACCAGGAGAAAACCGCGTTTACAACGCCCTTCGGTGTGTTCTGCTACAACACAATGCCCTTCGGGCTAAAAAAACGCGGGAGCTACCTACCAACGGTGCATGCAGGCTTGCCTCAAGGAGCAGCTGGGTCGCAACATCCAAGTCTATGTCGACGACATAGTAATAAAAACCAAAAAGGAAGCCTCTCTAATCAATGACTTGCGCGAAACATTCGCCAATCTCGACCGTTACCGGATCAAGCTCAATCCGGACAAATGCGCCTTCGGCGTACCATCTGGGCAGCTACTCGGGTATCTCATCTCCGCGAGAGGGATTGAAGCAAACCCAAAAAATATAAAGGCTATACTAGCCATGGAGAAGCCAAAGAACATAAGAGGCGTCCAACAACTAGCCGGATGAATCGCGGCCCTCATTCGATTCATCAGTCGAATGGGAGAAAAGGCACTGCCCTTCTATCAACTCCTCCGCAAAGCTGATAAATTCGAGTGGACCAATGAAGCGCAAGAAGCATTCGAAGATCTCAAGCGCCTGTTATCCACATCGCTAGTACTGGTGACTCCACGGGAAAGGGAACCATTACTGCTGTACATCTCCGCCACCAACCAAGTGGTTAGTACAGTGCTCGTCGTCGAACGGGCAGAAGAAAACAAGGTCCATGGCGTACAACGCCCGGTATATGTGAGACCAGGCACATGGCTTAATAGGATTGATAGAATACTCATACCAACAAGTTGCAACTTCTTTTCCGGAAGCTCATTCGAAAAGAACTCTAAGGTTAAGCGTGCTTGGCCTAGAGCAATTCTAGGATGGGTGACCGACCGGGAAGTGGGTAACCGGGTGCACACGAGTGAGGAAAAAGTGCGCAGAAAAGACTAGTGTTGGTCTGTGGGGCCAGTCTAGATATCCTATTAAGCTGCCAGGAGTGGCACCCCCCGGGCCCAGGAGTGGACGGGGTGTTACAAGTGGTATCAGAGCCGACCCTTGCGATTACACGGGTGTGTGCGGGTTAGTGGCGAGACATGTGGAGCATGGCGCGTGTGGCCCGGAGTGGACACGGGATGGCACATGTGCCGACACTAGACGCACAGACGCGTGCCAAGAGGGAACGTTCCTGGGGTGTGCTTGATCGATGAGGGCATCGATCTTCTAAAGGGTGGGTGTATGTGAGACCAGGCACATGGCTTAATAGGATTGATAGAATACTCATACCAACAAGTTGCAACTTCTTTTCCGGAAGCTCATTCGAAAAGAACTCTAAGGTTAAGCGTGCTAGGCATAGAGCAATTCTAGGATGGGTGACCGACCGGGAAGTCGGTAACCGGGTGCACACGAGTGAGGACAAAGTGCGCAGAAAAGACTAGTGTTGGTCTGTGGGGCCAGTCTAGATATCCTATTAAGCTGCCAGGAGTGGCACCCCCCAGGCCCAGGAGTGGACGGGGTGTTACAGTATACTACCTTAGCGAGGTCCTCATGCCAACAAAACAGCGGTACCCGCACTACCAGAAGCTGGCATACGGCGTCTTCATGACCACCCGGCGACTGCGCCATTACTTCCAGGAACACCCAATCGTGGTAGTCAACGACGCCCCATTGGGACATATCCTCATAACCCCGACGCCACAGGATGAGTCGCGCTTTGGGGAATCGAACTATCTCCGCGAGACATCACATACGAAAAGTGCAACGCAATCAAGTCGCAAATTCTCCCTAACTTCCTCGTGCATTGGATGGAAAATCAACTCCTAGACAAGCCAGATATGTCCTACCTCTGGACCATGCACTTCGATGGATCCAAACAGAAATATGGAGCAGGAGCAGGTGTCATACTGACATCACCTCAAGGAGACAAGCTGAAATACATCCTGCGAATGCAGTTTACAGCCTCAAACAACGAAGCTGAATACGAGGCACTGTTGCACGGATGAGGATGGCAAAAGCCTGCAGCGCAAAAAGGCTCATCATATACGGCGACTCCAAGTTGGTCGTCAACCAAACAATGCACGAGTGCGACACACTGAACGACAACATGATCGCGTACCGCGACCTCTATGATACACTCGAAGGGGACTTTGATGGTTGCGAGCTGCGACACGTAGGCCGCGAAAGCAATGAGGAGACGGATACACTCGCAAACATAGGCTCTACCTGCGCCCCCATACCACCTGGTGTATTTCTCGAGCGTATCTGTGAACGCTCCATCAAGCCAAAGGCCGCAGAGAAGAAAACAAGCGCAACAATGGACTCGGGGCTACGCCACCCAATGATCCAATGGCACTCGACGACTTGGAGCTAGACACAGGGCTCGAAGGGCCAATGAGCGTCATGATGATCGAACAATCCTGGACGCAGCCGTATATTACGTACCTCCTCAGTAAGTGCCTACCGGACGACCCGACAGACGCACGGCACATCGCGCGACGCTCCAAGGCATTCGTCATTATCAACGACGAACTATACAAGCGCGGCATCACAGGAGTGCTACAGCGATGTGTCTCCATGGCCGATGGAAGAGCAATTCTCCTCGACATCCATGAAGGGACATGCGGGTACCACGCAGGCAGTCGCGCCCTCGTTGCCAAAGCTCTACGAGCTGGATTTTACTGGCCCACGGCCATGCACGATGCCAAGGACATTGTCCAAAAATGCAATGCTTGCCAACGATTCACGGACAAGCCACACACACCAGACGCAGAACTACGACCTATTCCATTGGCCTGGCCCTTCGCCCAGTGGGGACTCGACATGGTTGGCAAACTTCCACGGTCCTCGCAAGGAGGCTACGTCTACCTCTTGGTCGCAGTCGACAAATTCACCAAGTGGATTGAGGCCATGCCAGTGACCAAGCAATCAGGGCACAGCGTAGTCAAGTTCTTCGAGTCTATCGTCTACCGCTTCGGCGTGCCGCACAGCATCATCACCGACAACGGAACGAACTTCACATCCAAGGAGTTCCAAGAATTCTGCGAGAGCCTGGGGATCAACATCAGCTACGCCTCAGTAGCACACCCACAGACCAACGGTCAGGTGGAAAAGGCAAACGGGCTCGTCTGCAGAGGCATCAAGAAGCGACTCCTTCGACCACTCGAGCAAGCTGCGGGTTGCTAGCCAGACGAGCTCCAATCCGTACTCTGGAGCCTGCATACAACTCCAAACAGCGCCACGGGCTACACACCATTCTTTATGGTGCACGGAGCAGAAGCAGTACTACCCGCCGAAGTGCGATACAAGGCGCCACGTGTAGTCGCTTATAGCGAACAAGAGTCATCTCTTGCACTCGAAGACTCCGTCTATCTCCTCGACGAGGCAAGAGAAATCGCCGCAGCAAGATCCACGATCTACCAGCAGAACCTGCGCAACTACCACAGTAGAAGGCTTCGCCCCAGATCCTTCGTCAAAGGTGACCTGGTCCTGCGACTAAAGCAGCAGAGACATCTCAAGCTCGAATCCCCCTGGGAAGGACCGTACGTGATTACAGAAGTAATCCCAGGTGGCGCCTATCGCCTTCAAGATTTAGAGACAGGAGTCGCACACTCCAACCCTTGGAACGTCGCACAACTGCGACACTTCTCCCCTTAGTCGTTTTTCTTTACTTTTGCATCGCAAATAAGGCTATTTAGCCAAGGCTACTTAGCCGCACATTGTACCTCGTACTATTCTTCGAATAAATAAAAGCTAAGTGCCCCGAAACTCTGTGCCCTCCTTTACTTTGTCAATTTTCATACTCGGGGGCTACGCCACCCTATACATATGTTCTTCGAACAATAACGCGACATCCTGAGTAGCTGGCACATCAATCGAACCCCTTAACACAAACTCAACCCAGCTGCAACGCACCTGACAGGTTGACAAGGGAATGATACAACGATGGCCAGGCTAACGAAAAGGACTCGCATAAGTGCAACGCACCCCACGCTTAAAGCTATTTATACACATTCAATAGTAAATTATCTACAAATATATACGAGCTTTACAACACTAGTACCTTATGTGCAGGATACATATTTGGCTACCCTTGTAACAGAAGAACATTAGTCTGTTCCTCGAAGAAGTCGACGACCCCCTCGGCTGGACGGTCCACCGCCTGATAGTGTGGCACCATGTCCCAGGAAGATCCTGCTGGCGGCACCGGTGGCCCAGAGGCAATGGCGGCGACATCCACGCCAGTCCTGTGCAAACGCACCATGGAAAGGGCAGCCTTGGCACCAACCACCAACTGCTGCCTCACGCACTCACGAACCACGGACATATCTTGAAATTTGGTCAGGAGAGCCAGCAGGCTTGATGGAGTATCATCCAGCGGGAACATCGCCCGATAGATGTTCTTCAAACACGACTGCGACTTCTTCAGAAAGAGCAGCACTCGCGAGACGTGATCCTGCAGGTCACCAACACAGTCACACGATCATGATCTACCCAGAAGTATCCACTCTCCTAAAGTTGCTCCTGGGTGAGATCATGAAGGCGGATGGCAATCCTATCCCTCTCCTCCTGCGGATTGCGTGCGCTAACAACTACACGAAGCAGCATCAACAGCATGAGTACAACGTACCATTGCGATTAACTACAAAGGAAACGACGAGGATGAGCAAACTAACACTTAAACTGGTCACCCAGCTGCGTCACCTCGCCAAGCAGATATTGCTCACGGGCGGCGGCTTTTTCAGCCTTTGACTTCCACACGTCCGTGCTACCGCGGATCACGGGCAACTCACACTCCAGTTGCTTAACGCGATCACGAAGTCGCGAAAGCAAGGACATCTCCTCTACCCTCGAGCGTGGTGGTGCCATTGTATCCTCAAGAGATGGCGAGCCCGGGGTTCCCCCCATAGGACCACTTGATGTACCCTACCAAAAATCAAACCAGAGGCAAATAAGGCGACCAACTCAAAAGTCAAAAGTAATAGATGCATTCAGAATCAGCATAAAGTATTCACAAAACACACTCGCCAACAGGCATGTTCTCCAGTCAGAAGAGAAATTCATCAGCTATTACAAGAAACTAACTACGGAGCAGCTGGCTTCTTCGACTTCGATGACCTCGGGGGCTTCATCAAGTCCGTGGCAGTATCAGATGCCACTGACCTTCTGCCGGCCCCTGAGGCCGAAGTTTTCGCCGCCTTCTTCGCACGATTGAGCTCCTCTGAATACTTGGCAACAGTGTTTATCAAGGAATGGCCATATTTGGCACAGGCAGTCGCAAAGGGAGCGAATACTACCTGCTGACCATCCGCGCCAACAGGCATCGTTTTCGACACCCAGAAGGATCTACTTTGACTCCGTGGGCTTGCACCATGGCAAGCGACATGGTCGCGCCAGCTGCGCGGAGGGAGTTCTTATACGTGGCAGGCACACCCCCAGCGAGCGACTCCACCAGCTCTTCCACATTGTCGACCAGCTCCGCCTTCGGCATCAACTCCTCTCGGAGGCGACTCAAGGTGGCCTTGGCCTTGGACAACGTATTTTGGACAGCGGCGCTACGATCCTCGACCGCAGATACCGCGCACGCCAGAGCGTCGTCGCGATAAAGGGCTTGTGGATCAAAACTCAAGCCGCCAGCATCTACACCAAAATACACACATGGATCAAACTTCTAGTGCCACCGGCACTACAGATGCAGAGAAGAACATCAATAAAATATCTACAGGTAAAGGTACCTGAGAGGGCCTTGGCGACTGAGAACAGTTGCTCTTCGAACAACTTCTCCCTGGCCGCAAAGGAGGCGCGCAGTCCTCTTCGCGCTTCTGGGCATCATCACAAGCCGCGATTGCCTCGTCGCGCCCCTTCACAGCTGCGGCTAGTGTCTTCTCCAACGTGGCGACATCGTGCAGTAAAGCGTTATGCTCAGCTACATGCCAGTCAATAATTGGCTGTCAGTCGATTATACCAAAATAGAGAGAAGACGAAAAGAATAAGTATAGAACACTCACTCTCGACCACGTGGTGGCGCGTCTCCAGCATCGCATGCTGGCGACCCATCGCCATCACCTGCTCCGCCACCTGCGTGGCTTCCTTTACAAGGAGCTGTCGCACAAAACAAGGAGTCAACAAAGGGCAACAAAAGGCGTTGACTGCCAAATTACAAAAGAAAGAAAGATATACTTACATGGTCCTCTAGCGACTCCGAAGAAGTCTGCTGAGCTGTCATCCGACCAACTATTCGATGCTCCCCTCCGTGAGGAGAGCTCGAAGAATTATGCCCGGAGTGGGCCGCCGCCGGAGGAGAAGGAGCGCGCTCGACCTCTACCTTGGCCCTTGAGATCGCGACTCCCTGATTCTTTCAAAAACTCGACGTCGCCAGAAGATGACGACACCTCTTGACTGCAAGACAAAATCCGCACTCAGAAAGGGCAAACTCCAGGGCAAAGCCAACAAGAAGAAAACAGAGAAGAATGAATGCACTAGCAAACTTACCAGTCAAATTTGTCAAGATCAAACATGGCCTCCGCCGACTCCGACGAAGACTCCTTGGGAAATCGCATCTTGTTGCGAGAAGACGGTGCCACAGCCCTCACAGGAACAGCGGGAATTGGCGACTCCGCGCCAACAGCCGCGCCTCCTGGAGTTGAAGGAGTCGACGCGTCGGAATCCCCACTACGCGAACGCTTGCGAGTATCCGGGCTCTTGGACTCGGGGGCTTCCTCTTCCACATCAGAAGGGACAGTCGACTCAGACTCGTCCTCTTCCAAAGCTTTACGAGGAATAATCCCCTCAGGGAGGGGAGGCATACAAGGCGACACCGCCCACTCCTGCATACAAACAGTAAAAATCAGCAAACATAACTGGTAAGCAACAAAAAACGTAATCGAGAAAATAAGCTACTACGTAGCACAACTGTACCTCGGGAGGAGGATTCGAAGCATCGAAGGGAGGAACGACTGGCTCATTTGGAAGCACATCCTTGAAGGTGTACTTCATGACCAGCCACACCCTCTTATCTACCTCACTCGCGGACATGCCATCGGCAGACACGCGAGTGGCATCATCAGCGCCACCCCATTGAAACATGGGATGGACTCTGGCCTAGAGAGGCTGGACACGACGACGCAGCCAAGTCCTGACAAGGGCGCAACCTTCCTCTTCCGCGCCTATGCGGCTCTCGAGGTCGCAGACGCGTTGATATAGCACGTCTGTCTCCGTGAGTTCGGAGGGCATGATCACGTTCTTCCAAGAACGCATCTTCTTGCAGGGAGTCGCGGGATCAAAAGGCGCGAGTCCAAAGTGCTCGTCCTTGGCCTTCTGGTCGCGAACATAGAACCATTTGTCCCTCCATCCCTGGACGGACTTGGCAAGCTTGATGTCGAAGTAGGTGGCGGACGGGTCGACATGAATTCCACAACCACCTACGTAATAAACTAAAGAGCCAGATGCGGACTGGCGCTTTAGCTTAAATAAGCGTTTGAAAAGACCAAAGTGTGGCTCGATTCCGAGCCAGCACTCGCAGAGGGTGATGAAACAAGTGATGTGGAGGAGCGAATTTGGGGACAACTTATGGAGCTGGAGCCCATAGAAACAAAGAAGACCCCTAAGAAAGGGGTGAAGAGGCAAGGAAAGACCGCGAATGACGAATGCAAGAAACATCACTCGAAAACCAGCAGGAGGAGCAAGAATGGTCTCACCGCTGGGGACGCGCGCATCGGCGACTGCCGCAGAGATAACTCCATCTTGGTGAAGAAGACGGAGATCCGACGCCTTGATGATAGAGGGGCGCCATGCGCCATTGGTCACGCGGGTGCCCGCGACCTTCTTCTTCCCGCCGGCGGCGGTGCTGGTGCCCGCAGCAGTGGAGCCACCTTTCTTCTTCGCCGCAGCGATGGTGGCCGCGGAATCAGCGGCAGCACCTCCCTTCTTCTTCCCTATTGCACGACGTTGATGTGAGCGAAGAAAGTAGCTCAGGAACGAACGGAGCTGGTCCAGCATCGTGGAGAAGATGGGCGCAGGGGAAAGCAGAAAAGCAGCAGCAATGGTGATGGCAGCAAAGAAGAAAGAGCGCAGATGGGAAATTACCGCCGTAGCACCGCTACTTAACCCCTAGGAGATGCAATCCAATGGCTGATAAAAACCCTATTGGACACGTGGCACACATCACGTTGGACGCGTGGAGAAGAGGAAGCGCGAACCGTCCCTCCACTTCTACCATTACGCGTGGAAATCGAGGAGGCGCAGTTAAAAATAAGATTACGCACGCCCAGTCAAATCAAAGTCAGAAAGTGGGACCCACCGCTCGTCACGTCCCGTAAAAATCGCTCACGCGGGCAACTAAGGTCATACAAGCGTCAGCGCTGACGTCATCAAGGCTACGCAGTGGAAAACTTTGACTATTTTTAGTCCTTGTTGGAGTCTTCGACTCCACCAAGCACTCGGGGGCTACTCCCATAGGGAGCGCTAGCCGCGCACCCTACGACTTTTCTTTTTCTTGTTGCAGGAACATGGACAATCAGAAAAGCAAACCCAACCACTCGAAACACAGTTCGATTATGAACATGGGTTACTCTCATAGGGAGCGCCGGAAACAAGCAGGCAAAAGACGACAGCAGTCGCAAAAGTGTTTCAGTACCTGCCTGAGTCATCGACTGAAACAAGCAGGCAAAAGGCGTCAGCAGTCGCAAAAGTGTTTTAGTACCTGCCTGAGTCATCAACTGAAACAAGCAAGCAAAATACGACAACAGTCGCAAAAGTTCTTTAGTCCCTGCCAGAGTCTTCGACTCAACCAGGCACTCGGGGGCTACTCCCATAGGGAGCGCTGGTCGCGCACCCTATGATTATTTATACAAAAACTGTGTGTTGATAACATCCACACTCGAAACTCATGGCGACACTGCCTCATAATTTCCCTCCTACAAAGAGATTGCGTCTCCTGGGTCACCCGAATCGTCTCCGTGATGATAAAATTCGGATGCCGCGCCTACAGCGTGAAGGTAAGACCTGAATAAGGCCTGGCAACGCATTTAACTGCGCACTACCAGAAACATATCCGTGCCTACAGGCACGATGAACATGCCTTGACGGACGCGTCAAGTGCTCACACCCATATAACTGGAATTCGACTCCTGTAAGACCTCCGTGGCCTGAGTCGAATTACACCAGCACTTTTCCGGATTCGAGTCCGGGGACTCGAATTTGAGTAGATTGCGGTGTTTCACCCTAAGGTGGTTAACTGATACCGATACTTCGGTTATATCAGGCACGTATATCAACAATCCCTATGACACGAATAAAAGCAATCAAAATATACTCATTTAGGCACTCGAAGGCTTCAAAAGTCCCTAGTTGAATCTGCGATTCCACTGGACACTCGGGGGCTACTGACATCGGTATAACCTACACGTACTCGAGCTTGGTATATATGGTCCAAATACGTACAGGCCCACGGTGTCGCCAAAGCCTAGATGAAAGGACTCGAGTAACCTGTGGACTCTCGATTGCTTGAAGGACAAGAAGAAGCTAAAGATAGAAAGTTTGAAGGGGAAAACCCTAACTTGTAACCGACTCGACCTGCTACCCGAGACCTAGCCTATCTATATAAGGGCTAGGAGGGGGCGGCGAGGAGGACACACGCAACCCTAGTTTCCACAACCCTCGCCAGATTGCATCTGCGCACCATTGTAACTTTCGACTCCTTCGATAATTCCACGAGTAGACAAGCAGGAGTAGGGACCTCTACGAGACCTGAACCTGGGTAAATCCTTTGTCCCCTGTGTGCTTGTTTGCTAGCCGATAGATGTCTCCAGCGCTCCCTCCTTCTCCAAAACCCAAGTCCATAACAATGGGCATTGACGAGTTAAACCCTCGTCACCACTCCTCACAGCCACTCCCTCACCCTTCCCCGGAGCAAGGCAAGCTCTCCTTCGCCGGAATTTGGCCGGAGCCTGCCGCTGCAGGAGGAGAAGGGCGCCATCGATTGGAGCCGCCTCAAGAGCTGCCGTGACCACCGTTTAAACCGCCATCGTCGACCACATCATTCGCCCCGGGAGCTGGAGCCTAGGGGATCCTCGCCGGACCCCCACTGCCGTGTTAGGTTTAATTCCTCGCCGGAGCTGTTTGTCGTCGATGATGAATGGCAGCCGTTAGATCGTCTTTTAATCGTAGGGCCTAGATTCACAGATACCGTTTCGGTTAGTTTAAGTTGTTGACTGGTGGATCCCGCCTGTCAGAATCCCGTTGCGCTATGATGTGCAGATTGGGCTGGCCCGTTTAGTTTCCCGCGCAGGCCTGGAGATTCAAATAAGGATTTTCCAATTTAATTAAAACCACATTCTGTCAGTAGATCCAAAAATCAATTTAGAGAGATTCACTAAACCAAATTGCATGATTCCAATTTTGTTAGAAAGATATTTAAATTATCTATCCAAGACTGTTGGATTTAAATCATTTGGCGTTAGATATCATCTATACCAAAAATAACAAGACATAGACTTTTCCAACTTCAAACATTTTTCAAAAATCAACCATAAATGCTTTTGAGTTGATTCTAACTCTCAAAAATCACATTTGATAAGATCTATCTGAATATGTAAAAATATTTAGGTTTGCATGCAGTGACATTGGACTAGTACCAAAATAATGCTATATAGGCATTTCTAGTCACTTTAATTCTATTAAATGATAATCTTAAACTTTATAAAATATGACCAACACTTTAAATCACATTCCCATGTATTATAATATGTGGTGATGACATGTGTCAACATGATCTCATATTTTAATTGGAGAATATTAAATCTTAATTATTTTTAATGAGTAGAAATTACTTTTCTAAAATAAGATAAATAAAACTAAGTCTTTTTATTTCATGTGGTGATTGTGATGATGCTAGATCATCAAGTGTGAGCCTTAGTGTGCTAAATAGAATTAGTTAAGTATTGTTTGGTGATTGTGTACCCCATATTCATTTATAGACGATAGTACCGACTCGGGATACGAGGAGGAGGAGTACTACCAAGAAGAAGAAGAAAACTTCAACCACTACTCTACTCAAGGCAAGCTAACACTTGCAAGTATTAACCTAAGCAAGATGCATTAGGCATGCTTGGTTATACAATTTTGATTATACCCATCCCAAGTTTTACTTACAAGCTTTATTCTTGTACTTTTACCAAAGTTCTTTACTTTTAGTTAGTGCTTTGTGAGTATTGGAAAGATAGTATAGATAGCATAAATAGTATAAAACTAGGCCTATCTATGGCATGAGATTGAAGATTAGCACCCCTCATTAGTGAACACTCTTAACTTTAGTGGCTAGTGCTTAGCATAAAATTGGATCACTTTAGATGAGAATACTTGGTGAAAATGATTATGAAAACCTTGGAATGATGATTCATTCTATTTAAATATTTTGATATGTGTTGAGAAACACCAAAGGATTTGATGATGAAAATGTTGAGGCATGAGCCCTAGCCCTTTATAAAAACTGATGGTTGGGTTTAGATGTGATACCATTTCAATTTTACCGTACAACCACAATACCCGAATTGGGTAGGGCTTAGCTGGAAGTTTAGATGCCTTAGTATGGGTTCCCTCGCGGAAGAGGTTTGAGCTGAGGCTACCTCGTGAGTGTGAATATCCACCTATGTAGTGCCCAGGATGGCAGATGGCCATGGCTGGGAGGCCAAGCTCATAGGGGAGGTGCCTATACTAGAGTGTGTAAAGGAAAGGTTATGATTGATTATCCGCATACTAAGTATGATGATTTAGGGTTATCCCTGATGGATGTATCGAATTTTGTGGTGAAAGTGTACCACCTCTACAGAGTGTCAAACTATTCGAATAGCCGTGTCCACGGTCATGGACAGTTGGAGTGGCCACACTATTCAGTCGTCAGATGTTTTTCAAAATGACTTGTGAAGTGAACTATGATTTTTGACTTGACCACAACAGGGTTGTGAACATGAAAACTAGGTTCCCACTTAAGTGATTTAGAACATTAACTTAGTTTTATTTACTTCTAAACTCAGTTTAGATAAACCTGGGTTTTTGCAAATAAACCTAGAGATTAAGATTCCAATTAGAACTACCTTACTTGTTACTGATAGTTTGCGAGTACTTAAAGAGTACTCATGGCTTTGTCCCTGGCTATTCCCGTGGCCAGACTATGAGGAGGACTATCAAGATGATGGACAGCAGGACATCTACGACAACTAGGATCATCTCCCATCGTTAGCATTGCCCGTGACTCTGAAGATGGAGCCCCTACTACATTTCTTTCCGCTGCTTGAGTTGTATTAAGACTGGATCATGAGATCCCTTATTTGTGTAAGACCTTATTATGGTTTGTAATGGATGATGTATTGTGATATCCAATATGTTATGTCTCACAAAAATGGTAATCCTGGAATTGCAAGGTATGGCATAACAAGCATATGGGATTAAAAATCCGGGTGTTGACAGGCTACCATCATGGCCAGAGTAGTTAAGGTCAAGATGGAGGTGGTGGTTATGATTATGGTTAGAGTAGTTATGCATAAACTAGAGGTGGTGGTTATGAATCAGTTGAGAGTAGTCATGGGACAGGAGAAGACATTTTTAATGGTGAGGCGGATGAGGATGAGATAAAGAAGCTAACATAGCCTGCTCCTGATGAACTAAATCCATGGCAGGACATGCAGATCCGTTGGTGCATGCACCATCTTGGAGCAAATTTTACTCGCAGTTCAAGAACAAGGCCATCATGAACCTATTTAAGAAACTATGCAAGAAGAACCAGGAGTGTAAGTATATCAAGGCGCGCCACTATCTTGATGAGTTTACAAAAGACATGTTAGGCCGAGGAAAGTTGCACGAGCAGTAGCAGTTTTAGCTCATGCATAGGTGGTAGCTACACAGACAACAATAGGAGTAGCACCACAGGAGGAAGAACCCGTTGCTCTTTGTGACTTGCCAGGATTTGACCAACCCGGTACTAGGAGAAGGCCTAGGAAACGGATTAAAAAAATTCAGGAATGGATAGAGCACGAGCCTATGGAGAGGTGATCTCTACTGCATGACACTCATGGAGCTAGGTTTGGCATCATGACTACAAATCTCGCTGAAACATACAACTTCGTCTTGAGAGGAAGCAGGCCCTGCCATTAACAACCATTGCGGCAGCAGCAGTACCCACCTCCACACTACCGCGGGCCTTGTCCATGGCTCTCACAGCAGGCGACGTCGAGAGCACCACCTCCAGACCAGGCTGGAGGCTCGGCTTGGCAGTAGCAACAGCCATAATTTACTTTCGACCAGTGGCAGCAGAAGCAGCACATCCCCTTCATGAACTTTGATTATCGACCACAATCTCAGCTCGGGAGTTTACCTTCCCTGAGTCTAGCGCGGGTACTTCCCGATCTTGTCCCCACGTTCCTCTGCCACCTGCGCCTCAGCAACCCTTTCTCTTAATCTCTTTCTTTCCGCCTCACGAACCTCTTGTGCACATGTTTCTTCGCATACCCGCGCTCTTCCAATTTCACCATCCTCTTCGCATTTATCTCCTGGTTCTGAGCTCTCTCCTCTCTTATTTTTTTAGTTCTCTCTCCTGCTCCTTCTTCTCCTATTCGGCCATCCTTTCGGCACGTTCGCCAATCCTTCATGAATCTCTTGCACGAACCAAGCTGGCTGCTCCGTGTCAATCCAATGGTAGCACTTGCAAAGAGGAGGAGGAGACTGCAAGCACATTAATGGCACGAATAAAAGGACACATACTAACGTAATTCATTCATATTCATCATGCTCTGGGAACATACCGGACGCCTCTCGTGGGCCGAACTTTCTTGCCGGGGCGGTCTTGCATCGTAATTGGCACACATGAAAAACTTCATGCCCATGCAAGTGGAGAAATCTACTGACTCCTTCACCTTGGTGAGATGGCCGCACCAACAACGCTCTTGTTTCACACCCTCTAGCAATCTCGCATCTTTCATCTTCCTAGGCCTATACTCTGGGTCTGAACAAGGCACACCCATGATGGAATGCGAGAGAAAGATTGGCAAGAGAAAGAGGAGGAGGAATGCGAGAGAAAGAGGATGAGCAGATAAACTGGTGAAAGAAAACATATCGGTGCACGGATTTATAAAGGCACTAGGCAGAATAGGTGCGAGAAAACGGCGGGAAGCGGTGTCGGGAGATAAACATCGGGGAAATGGTGGCGGGAGAAAAATGGCGGGAAGCAGGTGGCTAGACAAAATAACGGAAATCAATAGCAAGTAAAATAGGCAAGTAAATTGATCACGGTTGATTACTTATAGCTAACACGTTGCATGCATGATCAATGCAGGCTTCGGGGGCCTCTAGGCTGAAACGGCACCGATTAGGCCTATTGGTGTGCCAACCACCGACTGTCGTCCTGACACGACTAGGCGTGGCTCCGACAGCCTCGTCGATGCACGGTACCCCGATAGGGTCTGGTCAGGGCACTAGCATTCGAGGCCGCCACTTTCCGAAATTTGCAATTTTATGTATTATTTATGAAATTAATTTTTAAAAAGGTATTATTTAATGTTTTTAGTCTATTTAGTATATAGATTGAGCATCAATTTTAAGACGGAGAGAGTAGGTCTTAACAACTTTTGACATAATTAATATTCCAGTGCGGAAAGTGTCTTTGGTTGCCGACATCTAGTGCTTTCTTCATTTAAAAAAAATAAAAATCATATTTACAAGGTTTAAAAAAACTAAAAATAATTCTGGACATAGTCAATGTTGTATCCTACAACCATGCCAAAATAGATACACAAAAAAACAGTGCCAAATTTTTGAGATCTGAAAATATGCATATTCAGATCCGCCGTTTTATTTCTTGTGTAGCTCATAATATAAAGTATTTGAAATTTATATTAATCATTTGTGGGATACATCATTGGTTGCATCCTGTTTTTTTTCAGTTTTTTATAAAACTTGGAAATATGGTTTTCAATTTCTTTTCAAAAACAAGATCAAGGGTGCCCAGTGCACCGAATCTCCCCTCTCGATAGTACCCCCATGAAGAATCTCTTAACAGTACTCCGTATAATAACAATGATTAAAGTCGCATGTTTTAACTCCATGGAAATTGCTAATCATAGTAGCATAGTAATTTGTACCAACTCATTACTCCAGGACGACTCCTACCTAGCCTGGCCGGCACGTCCGGATTTACAGGCTCCCAACGTTCCGTTCCCCCTCAGGTCAATCAATCAAAAATATAAAAAGAAGTTCCGTTCCGTTCCCCCTCCCCTCCACTTCTACCTTCCCCTCTTTCCACGGCTAACCGTAATGCTGGCTCATGATGACCAACGGGAGCACCGGGAGTACTTGCCAAAATACACGCATCGCTTTCCCCCAAATCAAACACGGAGATTCACAGGTACGCTTCGCTTCCCTCCCTCGTCCACAACTCACAACTTCGGCTTTGCTCCCCTCCCCAACTTCGTCCAACTTCCAAGTCCTTTATGTCAGGCACGCACAAGCGGCGGCGGGCTCGTCAGTAGCGAGCCTCTCGTGCTCGTCCGCGCGAAGGACAGGAGGAGATCTTCTGATTTCCTTGCCGAGCGAAGGAGGGGCCGATGGTGGGGGAGCCGGCGAAGCGGCTGGCGCGGCGGATGATGAGGAGGCCGCTGGAGAAGGCCGGGATGGTGGGGCTCGTCGCGGTGGCCACGGCCGCCGTGGCGCTGGTGCTGCTCGTCTGCGCCGCATCGCTCCGCTGCTCGACCGCCTTCGACTACGCGCTGGCGGCGCCCAGGAAGCTCTGGAGCGGCGGGGTCTCCATCGCGGCCGAGGCGTCACCGTCAGAGAGGGCGCGCGTCAACGGTGCGGCGGCGCCGGCGCCACCGGTGGCGGGGGAGGAGTGCGACCTGTTCGACGGGAAGTGGGTCTGGGACGACAGCTACCCGCTCTACGACTCCAGGGAATGCCCCTTCCTGGACCGCGGGTTCCGCTGCTCCTATAACGGCCGCCCGGACGCGTCCTACTCCAAATGGCGCTGGCAGCCGTCGCGCTGCGATCTCCTGAGGTTGGTTACAGTTCACTAGTAATTATTGCCGTGTCTTCGGTACCAGATACCAGCCGACTCCCCTCCGTTTGGTTATTGGATTTGAGGGGTTTCAGGGTTTAGATATGAAAATCGACTCCAATTTGGTAGTTTCGCCAATCTCGTCATGGAGAAATTTCCTGTTACTAGTAGAACCTTAAAATAAGTATACATGACGCTCTGTGGAGGTTGGGATGAACGTACACTCCACATTTGTACTCACAAGTTCCAATCCAGGAAGGGGCCTTGGACATGTGGATAGGTGGCTTGCAGTTTAGGATGTCGAGTTGGGATTTTCTAGCACTTCCTATGTTGAACTAGTCAAAGCAATTAGGATGGCGATGCCTTTAATTAAACAAACATGATGCAATCTAGCATTCAACAGGTTACATTGACGAAATGATGAGATTGAAAATTACAGCAGTACTTCTGACTTGTGAGATGTCGATCCATGGGTGTGAATTTTATAATCTGAACCCTGCTCAACATTAGATTATTACGGTGCTGTAGACGACCAACCTTGGGTGTTGCTATTGTACACTACGAGTGGGAACACGATGCCCTTTCACCCTTTGCTCTGATTGAATTATAAAATAAATGTTGTGCACAGTGCTAGTCCAGTATTAGTTAATTAATTGGTATCCTTTAATTACTCAGTCTCGCATGATGTTGTCATCTTGCCACATGTGGTTATGAGAGGTGGTCTCTTCCTGTAATTTGCTGAGTCCTCTGTTATTTATGCGTTGTTAAATGTTCTGTTCAGCTGCATCATGGAGTGTGGGATATGTTATTTGGTTAGCTTCGTTATTTAAATTTGGAAAACTATAGTGAGTCTAGCCTAACTTTCTAGGGTCTATTTTCTTCCTTGTTACCAAAAACAAACCAAGTATTGATTCTTGTTTTCATGCATGGGAACAAATTTTACCTGGAGTAACTTCGTTGTCCTTCATAGCCACAGTTATAGGAGCTATTCTGGAATATTGCTATGTTAGGGATGTGCTATGTATATAGTTAAAGGTTAATTTGATGGAAGCATCATGCACCTGTAGAATGTTCAATAGTTTGCTGATTTTTCCCCCTTGGTTAACCCCAACCCAGTTTAAGTAAAGTTATATTTTGTTTTCTAAAAATGGTGTATCAATAGGCTATACAAGTCTCGCCCAAAGTAGTTCAAAAAAAATGAAAATGACAATCTAATGCCATCACAGCGTTATGTTGTATATTTTTACTACCTAATAGGATGGCGTTAGTTACTATACATGGCGCTAGTGCTAACTGTAGCCATGCAGTACTGTGGAATTGTTATGACCGGCCTCACGTACAGCCGGCGGAAGCCTGCTAGTGGGCCGAATTAGGGGCTTAGCCCATTTATTTTATTATATAAAGAGTTGTAATCAGACTTTTCAGATTAAGCAATAATCAGAGTTATTATTGCCGACTCCTTGAGGAGTCGGCCTTGAACCCTAGCCGCCGCCTCCCCAGCGCCGCCGCCTCCTCTTCCTCGCAACCACGGCGTCGACACGCCGTTGGCGACGTCCAGCTCCTCTCCGTCCTCCCTTCCACCCATACAATCTACGACCTAGACCTGGTAGATTAGCTGGTTCTACCAATTTGGTATCAGCTAGCTCAGGCTCGATGTCTACAGGATTGCCCACCGCCTCCGCCGCGATCGCCACCTCCGGCGCGCCCGACTCCATGGAGTCGCCGCCGGCCACGTCGGGACCGGCCGCTGCGGGCCAGACCGCGCCGTCCTCCGAACCCGCCCCTCTCCTCTTGCAGCAGGAGGTCTCCACGGCTGTCCGCGACCTAACCTGGGCAGTCGCAAATCTTCGGGCCTTCCTCCAGGAGTTCACCGCGCCGCCACCACCGCCGGCCGCCGCGCCCTTCACACCGCCCCCACCACCGCCGCCGCCAGCCGTCACCTCGCAGCAGGGGATCCCGATCACGCAGATCAAGTTTCCACCATCGCCGTCGCAGCTGCCTGCCTGGCTCGACCAGTCTACGTACAAGACGGCGCCGGCCGCCGCCTTCGGGGGATTCACCGGGTACGGCGAGCCGTATACATCTATGGCGCCGACCTATTCTCCCCCCGCAGCGCTGGGTCGTTCTGAGGGAGCCTACGCCGCTGTTCTGCACGTCCAGCAGCCACCCCGCTTCACCAAGCTCGAGTTTTTCACCTACGACGGCACCGTCGACCCCCTGAATTGGCTCAATCAATGCGAGCAATTCTTTCGGGGGCAGCGGACACTGGCATCGGACCGCACCTAGATCGCCTCCTACCACCTTCGTGGCGCCGCCCAGGCGTGGTACTACGCCCTCGAGCAGGACGAGGGCGGGATGCCGTCGTGGGAGCGCTTCCGCGACCTGTGCCTCCTGCGCTTTGGACCCCCGGTACGCGGCAGCCGGCTGGCCGAGCTCGGACGCCTTCCCTTCACAGGCTCGGTGCAGGACTTCGCCGATCGCTTCCAGACATTGGCGTGCCGTGCGCCTGGCGTCACGGCTCGCCAGCGCGCCGAGCTCTTCATCGGGGGCCTACCCGACCACATCCGCGTCGACGTGGAGATGCGCAAACCACAAGACCTGCAGACGGCCATGTACTACGCACGCGCCTACGAGCAACGCGCCATCGCCATGCAGCAGACTTTCTCGGGCCGTGGGGCGCGACCCCAACCTCGCCCGGCCCCGGCGGCCCCTGCCCCGACGCGTCCCGCCCTACCACCCGCCCCTGCGGCTGCGTTGGCGCCGACGCGCCCCTTCCGTCGCCTGACCGTGGCCGAGCAGCTTGATCGGCGCCGCAAGGGGTTGTGCTTCAACTGCGACGAGACCTATGCGCCGGGTCACGTGTGCGCCCGCCTGTTTTACTTGGAGACCGTCGATGACGGGGAGGTGGAGGCCCTAGCCGCGGAGCTCAAGGCCACGACTATCTCCGAGGCCGGCGTTACAACCTACGGGCCGGTCGACGCAACGGCTTTCGTCGTCTCCCTCCACGCATTGGCGGGCATCAAGACGGCCAAGACTATGTTGCTTCCGGTAACTATCAACGGGGAGCGCCTCACCGCCCTGGTGGACACGGGCTCGACGCACAACTTCATGTCCGGGGACACCATGTGCCGCCTCGCACTCCAGCCGTCGGGTGCCGAGCAGTTCCGCGTCACCGTCGCCAACGAGGACCGCCTGGCAAGCACTTCGCCATCGACTGCGTCGGCATCAACCTGGGCTGCTATGACTTCATCCTCGGCCTCGACTTCCTGTCCACACTGGGCCCCATACTTTGGGACTTCGACGCGCTGACCCTCATCTTCTGGCGCGAGGGAGGCTGCCGAGTCCAATGGACGGGCATCGGCGGTACAGGTCCTGTGACCCTGCAGCTCCAGCTCATGGTGGCCACCCTCGACAAGGCGCACCCCCTGCTGGCCGACCTCCTGCAGCAGCACAGCGACATCTTCGACGAGCCACAGGGCCTCCCACCGGCGCGGGCCTGTGACCACCACATCCACCTGCTGCCGGATACGGCGCCTGTCGCCGTGCGCCCATACCGCTACCCCCAGCTGCAGAAGGACGAGCTCGAGCGCCAAGTGGCGGTGATGCTCGCGCAGGGCATTATCCTGATTTCGATGTCGCCGTTCTCGGCACCGGTGCTCTTGGTGCGCAAGCCCGACGGCACGTGGCGATTCTACATCGACTATCGCGCCCTCAACGCCGTCACCTCCAAGGACAAGTTTCCCATACCCGTCGTGGACGAGCTCCTGGACGAGCTCCATGGGGCACGCTTCTTCACCAAACTCGACCTCCGCTCCGGCTATCATCAGGTGCGGATGCATCCGGACGACATTGAGAAGACGGCGTTCCGGACGCACCACGGCCACTTCGAGTTCTTGGTGATGCCATTCGGCCTCTCCAACGCTCCGGCGACGTTCCAGGCCCTCATGAACGACGTGCTCAGCCCCTACTTACGCCGCTTTGCCCTGGTTTCCTTTGATGATATTCTTATCTACAGTGCATCTTGGGCGGAACACCTGCAGCACGTCGCCATCATCTTCAACGAGCTTCGAGCGCATCATCTTCACCTCAAGCGCTCGAAGTGCTCGTTCGGCACGACCTCCGTCGCATACCTGGGACACGTCATCTCAGTGGAGGGCGTTGCGATGGACGCGGATAAGGTCGCCGCCGTCGCTGCGTGGCCAACTCCGCAGTCGCCTCGCGCCCTACGCGGCTTCTTGGGCCTCGCGGGCTACTACCGGAAATACATCCGGGACTTCGGCCTCATCGCCGCGCCACTGACGCGCCTTCTGCGCCGCGACGCCTTCGCATGGGACGCGGAGGCCACGGAGGCGTTCCAGGCCCTCTAGCGGGCACTCACGACGGGACCGGTGCTGCAGATGCCGGACTTCGACAGCCCCTTCGTGGTTGACTGCGACGCCTCCGGCATCGGGTTCGGCGCCGTCCTCCACCAGGGCGAAGGACCGCTGGCCTTCTTCAGCCGCCCCTTCGCCGCTCGCCACCACAAGCTTGCCGCATACGAGCGCGAGCTGATCGGGCTGGTCCAGGCCGTGCGGCATTGGCGGCCTTATCTTTGGGGGCGGTCGTTCCGCGTGCGCACGGACCACTACAGCCTCAAGTTCTTGCTGGACCAGCGTCTCTCCACAGTTCCGCAGCACCAGTGGATCAGCAAGCTCTTCGGCTATGACTTCACGGTTGAGTACCGTCCCGGCCGTCTCAATACGGTTGCCGACGCACTGTCGCGTCGCGACACGGAGGTGTTTGCGGGGGACGCCGAGACCTCGGGAGCGGTCCTGCGCATCCGCTCCGGGCCATCATTCGCGCTCATTGACGACATACGCCAGGCCACGGCGACCGCCGGCGATGCGCAGGGCCTCCGACAGCGCCTGGACGCCGGCGAGCTGGAGGCGCCCTGGCACGTGACTGACGGACTGCTCCTCCATGGGCGCCGTCTCTTTGTGCCCGACCACGACGACCTTCGCCATCAGGTCTTGACGTTGGCGCATTCGGCTGGCCATGAGGGTGTGCAGAAAACCCTCCATCGTCTTCGCGCCGACTTCTACATTCCGGGCGATAAAGCGCTGGTGCAAGATTGGGTGCGGACGTGTGTGACGTGCCAGCGCAACAAGACGGAGACGCAACGACCAGCGGGTCTTCTTCAGCCCCTCGAGGTGCCCTCGCAGGTGTGGGCGGATATCTCCATGGACTTCATTGAGGGGTTGCCCAAGGTGGAGGGCAAGTCTGTCATCCTCACGGTGGTCGACCGCTTCTCCAAGTACGCGCACTTCATTGCGCTCAGCCATCCGTACACCGCCGCGTCCGTGGCACGCGCCTTCTTCGACGGCATCGTGCGCCTCCATGGGTTTCCGTCGTCGATCGTCAGCGACCGTGACCCGGTGTTCACTGGACATGTCTGGCGGGATCTCTTTCGGCTGGCCGGTGTCAAGCTCTGCCTGAGCACGGCGTTCCACCCGCAGACGGACGGTCAATCGGAGGTGGTCAACAAGGTGATTGCGATGTATCTGCGCTGTGTTACAGGTGATCGTCCACGCGCTTGGGTGGACTGGTTGGCGTGGGCGGAGTACTGCTACAACACCTCCTATCACGCCGCCCTGCACACCACGCCTTTCGAGGTGGTATACGGCCGTCCGCCTCCGCCGATGCTGCCATTTGAGGACGGGACGGCCCGGACTGAGGCTGCAGGTGCCTTTCTCCGCACCCGCGACGAGATCTTGGCCGAGGCGCGCCAACGCCTTCTCCAAGCACAGCAGATGGCCAAGAAGTACTATGATGCTCATCATCGCGAGGCGGAGTTCGCAGAGGGTGACTGGGTGTGGCTGCGCCTCCTTCACAGGACGACGCAGTCCTTGGACCCGCGCGCCAAGCGCAAGTTGGGACCTCGCTACGCTGGGCCTTTTCGTGTGCTGGAGCGCATCGGGACTCTCGCCTACCGGCTGGAGTTGCCGCAGGGGTCTCGCCTTCACGACGTGTTCCATGTGGGCTTGCTCAAGGCCTACCGTGGCGACCCACCTGCCGCGCCGCCGACTCTACCTCCTACGGCCGAGGGTCGTCTGTTGCCGAGCCCGGAGAAGGTGCTGAAGGCGCAGAAGCGCCGTGACGTCTGGCATGTCCTGGTGCAGTGGACAGGCCTTCCGGTGGATGACGCTACTTGGGAGATCTTCGACGAGTTCCGCCAGCAGTTTCCGGATATTCAGCTCGAGGACGAGCTGTTTGTTGAGGCGGGGAGAGATGTTATGACCGGCCTCACGTACAGCCGGCGGAAGCCTGCTAGTGGGCCGAATTAGGGGCTTAGCCCATTTATTTTATTATATAAAGAGTTGTAATCAGACTTTTCAGATTAAGCAATAATCAGAGTTATTATTGCCGACTCCTTGAGGAGTCGGCCTTGAACCCTAGCCGCCGCCTCCCCAGCGCCGCCGCCCCCTCTTCCTCGCAACCACGGCGCCGACACGCCGTCGGCGACGTCTAGCTCCTCTCCGTCCTCCCTTCCACCCATACAATCTACGACCTAGACCTGGTAGATTAGCTGGTTCTACCAGGAATTACCATCATTAAAGAACAGCTACACATTGTGCCACTGCTGCTGCCAGTTGATTTGTGCCGCTGATGGTGGAATTTAGGAAATCCACATGTTTACATTATGTAAGAGGGCAGGTGCAGGTGTTGGATCTTATGTAGTGTATAGCTGTGACTGCAGCGAATAGCTTACTGTGCTTAGCGCATTACTGATGGACAGAAAAATCACGAGCCCTTATGGTGAAACAAGAAAGTGCCTTGTAATGAAGTTGGAACTTGTACATTTGGCGCTTGTGAATTGTGATATAGTCAAATTTTACCTAGAATTACCGAAGTACTAATCTTACTGAGGATATGACCGCCTTTGAGCAACTTGTAACTTCTCGGAAGCCTAAAATTATAGCTGATTGCCAGGCCTTTTGTAGTATGCAAGTTCATGGTTGTTTTTTAACTTCTGATCATGTCTGTGTGAGCGGAACAACTTTAATAATCTGCACCTCTCTACAATATTTGATGTCAACTTTCTGACTTGATCATACATTTTTCTTCCATTCCTTAGATTTGATGCAAAAATTATGCTTGAGAAGCTACGGAACAGAAGGGTAGTATTCGTTGGTGATTCAATTGGAAGGAACCAATGGGAGTCTCTACTTTGTATGCTCTCTAGTGTTGTTCCTGACAAGAGCTCCATCTTTGAAATTAATGGGAGTCCCATCACAAAGCACATGGGTTTCTTGATTTTCAAGTTTAGAGACTATAATTGCACTGTGGAGTATTACAGATCTCCTTTCATAGTCCTTCAAGGCCGTGCACCAGCTGGAGCCCCTAAGATTGTCAAGTACACAATTAGGGTGGATGCCATGGACTGGATGTCTGGCCAGGGTAGGTGGAGGGATGCTGATATTTTGATCTTTAACACTGGGCATTGGTGGAACTACGAGAAAACAATCAGAGGGTAAGCAACTAAGATTATATATTACATTGACTTAATAACTTATCCTGTTTTACTGTCAAATTTTATTGTAGATCTCTTCTTTCGACCGACCATACTTCACGGTCATGAATCCACCTTTCAAATTCGAAATTAACATCCCCTGCTAATTAGTATACACACCAGATTAGTAGTTGGTTAATATACACACTCCTGTAATTTGTTATTTTGTATATTTTTCTATTAGCTATTTCACAGAATGATGATATCACAGTTTATGAGAACTATCGAGGATACGGAATGTTAAGATGTGGTTAGAGCTAAATGCATAATAATAGGCCTTCGAACTCTTTTTGTTCTTTATTAATCCATAAAGAGAACTTACTATGTGTGGGATTTGGTTCCTAGCCTGATCTATCTGATGATGGATACATTATTATCTGTATAGTTCGTTTCTTCTGCAATCAATTATTTTAGATCAGCATAATTGCATATTCCGTAGTCGACTTGAACTAGGCTTACTTTATCCATACCAGGGGTGCCTATTTCCAAGAAAGAAATGAGGTGAAGATGCAGATGACTGTTAATGATGCGTACCAAAGATCAATACGGACACTATTCAATTGGATTCACAAAGAAGTTAACACAAGCAAGACCCAGGTCATCTTCCGTACATATGCTCCTGTGCACTTCAGGTCTGTGTAGTGAACCACTTATCAACGCTATGTCTTCATTTTTGTGTTTCCTTGCTACTACCTCCGTTCCCAGATATAAGATGTTTTAGCCTTTTTCTGAAACACATGTATCTGCACGTCTTTTAGTTTGTAGGTTCACTCATTTTGTTCTGAACCTACACCCTAAAAGGCGTCTAGATACATGTGTGTCAGAAAAAGGCTAAAACATCTTATAATTTGGAATGGAGGGAGTAGAACATTACCTTGAAAACAATTATGTTTGAAGGCCCCAAACAATATCATCTCATGTTGCTGACTTGACACAATAAATTTTGGAGTTGGGATTTACTCATTATGTTCTTGATTTGAAACTCCATGAACTGCACTCCACTGAACATTTTTGTTCAATATATAATCCACCATTCAGCAGTTGTTATCACCGTTTTTACCAACGTATTGCAGCATGGGTTTTGGGTTCTCACCGAGAGGCCTTGCTTCTCAAGGCAAATAAAATAATGGCTTCCTGACCTTCTATGCTATCAAACACTAGATTAGCCCCTCTCATTGCTGGTATCTATTGAACTCTTAAATTCATGAATATAATGACTGCTCTTTAACTAGATTAATCTATGTTTTCCACAGAGGTGGTGACTGGAGGAGTGGAGGGAGTTGCCACCTGGAAACTCTTCCAGATGTGACACCATTAAAATCACTGGAGGAATGGGCAGACCAGCTTCAGCCTGTGCGAAATGTTCTTGGGAGCAGCATCAGACCCAAGTTGCCTGGGTTAGCTATACTGAACGTGACACAGATGACAGCACAGCGAAAAGACGGTCACCTCTCGATATACATAAGCCCTTCAGGACCTGTCCCTCTCCACAAACAAGATTGCAGCCATTGGTGCTTGCCTGGAGTCCCTGATACTTGGAACGAGCTTCTCTATGCCGTCTTCATGAAAAGGCAAACGATGATGGACCAAAATGTTTCCCTTGCTGGCTCAAAAACGCTGAACACCGGCTGACTAAATAGATGGAGTAGGCTAGATGATGCTTGCCCGGCGAAGCTTGGAATCTATGTCCTGCAGGTAGGTCATCATGAAAAGGCAAAATTCGTGATACTCCCGCAGGATGATGCTGTCGATCTGCTTCCCAGTCAGGTTGCCCAATGGCAAAAAAACATTTTTGTAAGGTAGGAGTTGTGGCTTGCAGGAAGCTGCACCACTCTGCTATGTTGTGTGCTGAAAGGTTAGTGAGTATAAGAGCAAAATTTAAGGAATGCATATAGCTTACTGTGATTTGTATATTTCACAGAGGCGGCAAAAGTGTTGGCCGACGTGATCATATATCTTAGGGGCTGCAGTCAGTGATGTAAGTAAGTAGATTGGGTGCATTGATATTGTGGGTGTTCCATGGTGATTGTATGTAATTCAGGAATTTGCCTCCTTGATGGGTATATTCTCACTTGCTCGAGCAGTTTGTTAGATTTTTTTCCGAAATGGGGAGCGTAGCCCTGTCCTTTGGTATCAAGTGATGCACCCATGCCTTTTTATTGCACAGTTCAAATCATTCAGCATATTACAATCATGAATCACAAAAAGTTGAGGTAGCAGTTTGTTAGATGACAAGGTTGCATCGCTTCTGATCCTGACAATGATTGCCAACGGCCTGGTAGAGTTCCTCTCATTCTAATTTTCCCAAGATATTTGATGACATCGGTTTTGGAGGGACCAAAATTCATCCACAACGAAGTTGTATAGTTTAAAATTTCGCAAGCCGAGCCTTGATATAACGTCCAAGTTCAAATAGAGCATCTGCAAAACAAAACAAAACAAAAAGGTAGTAAGAGATGAGCCTCTCTTATCTTACACGACTGCTTGCTTTCCAGAGAGAGCAAAGACGGCAATTTGATCCGTATGACAAGATAACCATGATTAGTTGCATTTGAGTGGTGGTCAGCCCTTCCTAATTGTGTGTGTGTGTGTGTGCGCGCGCGTGCACATCAATCCATTGGCACTTACTGACCCATGTTGCATCATCTGCAACGACTGATTGCAGGAAATTTCGGTGGATCAACCATCCCACTCCGGCCGTCGCCATGGGCACTGTATGAACTTCAGGTTTCTTCCCCAGAACTCAGAACCGAACCGGTTGTTTGCGAACCAAGATATTGGAGCCTGCGCTCAACAACTGCCTACAAACAGCACCAATGGCTGGATCTCCACAAACTAGTGTAGTTCTTTGTGTCCATCCTGCCCATAACTAGCGCGAAGAAATTAGTTCAGACGCCCATTTTGAATGCTTGGCGTAACATGAACATGTGTATGTGCAACCAACCACATGCAATAGTTATATTGTAGTTTTTCTTCGTATTGTGAATTTGTGAACATGTGTATGTGATCCGGATCCAGAATTTATGAATGGTTAGCTGTTGTGTGTTGAGATATTAAACGTGTCTCTTATGAATACACGGTAGTACTCCAGTCTGCTCCTTTCCCATTCCTTCCCCTACTTCGAGTCTCCTACGGACGGGACGCACCGCAAGCAGGCCAGCGACGGGGAGGAGCTAGCGATCATATTCATCACTATCAGCGCAAGGTCAGTATTCTAAATCTTCTCTGCTTGCTGCCGAGCTCAGATGAGTCGAACTCGAGCTTTGGCCGAGCCGAACTTGAGCTTGCGTCCAACCTCGGAGGTGATTCTGGGCTCGGCTCGACCTCCGGCTCGCTCGCGTTCGGCTCGCTGACAGCACTTCAGGATCAGACGTTGAAATCTCGTCAGACTGCAAGTCCACGAAGCGGGCGGCGATCTGCTACTGCTGCTGTCCTCGACCCCTCCGCTCCCAACCAACCACGACCCACGCGGCCGCCTGCAGGAGCCATGGCCGTCGTGCAGGAAGATGCTGTCCCTGCAGCCGCCTCCGCCGACGCTACTGATCCGACCGCTGGTGAGTGAGCCCTTCCAGCTCGCCGTCCCCCTCTCTCTCTCCCTTGCCCCTCGCTCCACCGGGGCTGCCGCGTAGCGAAATTTCCACTTCCGTTTGTTCATACTGGAGACTCTGATTCTCTGTCATGAAAAATTGAGTTTTCAGTTCACCTGGACCTTTTTTTTTTGCCAATTCCGTGTGGAACTGCTGTATGATTTTCATATTTGAAAGAACAAAACATTAGGCTCCTTGATAGAGGTTCTTGTGCAGTTTGTACTATATTCGATCTAAGGGCAGTGCAAGGATACATGATCCAAATCACTCCATATCTCACTGAAAGAACCACAAAGGCTCAAATTAAATGATATGCTTCATAACCGTTATTGTTTGACGAAAGCAGATAGCACTGCATTCATTGAGTGAAATGAGAAGACTTTACAGCACCCAAACTGAGTTGGGGCAGGAGAACTAGTCTATACAGTACAAACAAACATTGGATGCCATTGGGGGTAGCGGGTCAGCGCTAACAGCTGGCTTGGTTCCAGTCTTGTGCTTCTGCCACCAGACAAGCAAAGTTGATCCCTGTTGATTGCACACACATGTGTAACTGTTAAGCAATGAAGTGAATTGGTAGTGTGTTTTTTTTCAAAAAAATTCTGTCCCATGCAAAGGCAATGAAATTAGCTCTGGTATGGTTTTGTACTTTGTAGCGCAACTCAATGCTAGAGGATCACATAAAGTTGCTTGATACCACAACGTAGTGTTGCCCAATTGTCAGTAGAAAATTTGCAAATTTGTATCAAGGTGCAGAAAATAATTTATAAAACATCGCCTTCTTTTGCCCTTTCATGCTTGACCTATCTTCTGCTTTTTTTTTAGATTCTAGTGACAATGAGATAACAGTGGAGGAAACTTCTTTTGTGCATACTGAACCTCAACAAGATGGCAGTGCCCCACCTGTGGTTACCACTGATATGGAAGTTCTCCACGATAAAGTTAAGAAACAAGTCATTAAAGAAGGCCACGGGAAGATACCCTCAAAATTTTCTACATGCTTTGGTGAGTATGATGCATGTGATTTATCTACCTTGCTTAATTGTTGATGGAATTTTTTTTGTTGATTTCTAGGACGATGCTACCATTCTGTATTACTTGCTATAGCATTTCATGCATAATTATATTTCATGTAAGTGCTATATTCACTGGTACCATGCTAAAAAAACCTTCCTAATTCATGACCATGAGGAGATACTCACCCCCCTTACAGCTTCAATACAGATTACTAGTTATGTGGCGTAATGTCATTAACTTTGACTGATGTGTCATGTTCTATTCACCTGCTCCTTTTCCAGCCTTCTTGTTTGCATTTGATATTGAAATTGGTTGCACCTCCCCTTTTTTTTCCTTTCAATGGGTAACGATATCCATTTACTTCGATGTCTGGTATTTTTGCTTTGATCATTTGTTATGCATAGGTAGCCTGCTTCTGTAGATGACATTAATACATTTGCTTGTCCTATGTCTATATTAAGGTTGCTCAGGTACTTTAATTTATCAGTGTGCCGTCCAGTCTTAGGTTTCATAGGATGTATATATTTAGTTATTTGCTCGGTGGTTTGAAGAACTGTGAAATAATGGGGTTATTTCTGACCTTGATTTTGTAGTGCATTATAGAGCATGGGTTCAAAGCTCTCTGCATAAATTTGAGGATACTTGGCAAGAACAGCATCCAGTTGAAATTGTCATCGGAAAAGGTACAACTGTACAAGTTGCATTCATTTCACATAATTTATTGTCAGTTTTTTCCTGTTGCATACATGTCATCTATCATTCCCATATGGTGCAAGGTTGTCAGATTCAGACTATGATATCCGGGTCTTTCTAGTGGTATATTGTGAAAATAATTCATTAATCCACCAGTAACTGGGTACTGTTCACACATGAAATGTGAAAAGTTGGTATTGTCAATACTCAAAAAAATCACTTTCTACCTGAGCATATGAAATCACTATCATTGCAGTTACCTGTGTAGTAACTTTTCAGAATTTTCGTTCTCATCTACAGAGAAAAAACAAATGATTGGTTTGGGCATTGGTGTTGGTAACATGAGAAGCGGTGAACGTGCGCTGTTGCATGTTGGCTGGGAGCTAGGCTATGGGAAAGAAGGAAACTTTTCATTCCCAAATGTCCCTCCAACGGCAGACCTTATATATGAAGTTGAACTCATTGGCTTTGATGATGCTAAAGAGGTAATGAAAAACACCCTCACCTGCTTCATCACCACTAAACTAAAGAGGTTAATAAAAAATAGAGCCATTTTTTAAATGTAAAACACTAAATAACTAGTTATCTGTTCGCCTTGAATGTTTCATAGTAGACTGAGATGCTCAGTAATTGTTTGTCATTCTTTTTACCCAAAAAATAAATAAATTTGTTTACGTTTTCTCAACCTCACAATCATGGTGGCATGTCTGAATAAATCAGGGGAAAGCCCGTAGTGACATGACGGTAGAAGAGAGGATTGAAGCAGCAGATAGGAGGAAGCTTGAGGGTAACGATTACTTCAAAGAGAAGAAATTTGAGGAAGCCATACAGCAATATGAGATGGTTAGTGGTCGGATTTTACTTGCAAAATTGCTCCATTTTCTACTTATTGAGATACTCCAAATGATGGTGTTTTACTGCTTCCTCTTTTTCAGGCAGTTGCGTATATGGGAGATGATTTCATGTTTCAGTTGTTTGGGAAGTACAGGGATATGGCTTTGGCTGTGAAAAACCCTTGTCATCTCAACACGGCTGCATGCCTGATCAAACAAAAGAGATTTGATGAAGCTATTGCACAATGCAGCATCGTAAGTTCTTCACTTGTTCTATTACAATTCATGAACTTCACTAGTTTGGGTTGCGTAAACCATTGCATAAAGTAGATGCTCGATTCGACAGTAGAAGGTTCTGCTTGCATTATAAGTATCAGTCTGTGCTGATATTCAGTTAGTTTAGTTCACCTGCTTTTGTTTTTGTACCTCAGCTTTTTTACCACCAGTTCGATATGCAAATAGTGGCTTGATGATTGGTCAACTGAATAGTCTCTGTTTCTACTGCAATTTTGTCAACTGAATATTCTCATGTTTCTACTCCAATTTTGTCCCCCTTTTATCTTCTGAAAGTCGTCATTGAGCAATTACTGTTTTAATGATCGATCGATTACATAATCCTATTCTCCAGGTGTTATCAGAGGATGAAACCAACATGAAAGCGTTGTTCAGACGGGGGAAAGCTAAAGCCGAGCTCGGGCAGACAGAAGCAGCAAGGGAGGACTTCCTGAAAGCCAAGAAGCACTCCCCAGAAGACAAGGAGATCATGCGGGAGCTCCGTTTGCTGGCCGAGCAAGATAAAGCCATGTACCAGAAGCAGAAGGAGCTCTACAAAGGACTCTTCGGGCCGAGGCCTCAGCCAAAACCCAAGATCACGAATCCCCTCCTTGTCTTCTGGCAGTGGCTCGTGTCGCTAATTAGTTATCTTGCTAAGATGTTCACACGCAAGAACGACTAGCAATCTAGCAAGCACGATCGGCCTAGTGTGTGCAAGTTGTATTGGTGGCAGGGACACCGAAAAAGCCTGATGATATAGCACTTGTGGTTAAGATGTTCGCACGCAAGAACTTATTCCTGGCTTATTTGATTTCACACTTGCGCTTTATAGTATGATGATGAAGAAAGTTTATCTTGTTTGTCAAAAAGCTCCCAGTGCGCCACGGTGCTGTTGCACCAGCGCCATGGCCTTTCCAGGCCTGATCGTCGATGGAGCAACATAGGTATTGAGCCTTATCTCTAGCCAGCCAAACAAATGCTTTAGTCTCCATTGATCCATTGTACAATGCGCCCTGTCAACTGGTAACACTCCATGTCTACGCCCAACCATCGATTAACACCAACCTTATAAAATGGTCTTGTGCCTAAGCACCACGGCTCTATTCCTGTCCTGATGTGGTCATCGGGGCTGGCGCTTTGGACATTGGAGAGCGTATGGTGTTTTCGTCCCTCGATCATGCGATTTGTTGCCTGACACTTCAACCTATCTTTGGCCTTTGGGTGTGGTGGCGGTGATGGAGCTCAATACAGCTGCTCTGGCTCGAAAGAAATGGCAAAAAGAACAGCTCAATAGCTCAAAAACAAAGTCAAAAGTTTCTACAGGTTTGATTACTCGCTTGGAGCTCGATGTTTAAATGTCCTCATGCAGTGCTTTGTAAATGTGTCTTCCTTCTAGAATGGTCTGTGTTACGTAAGGAATTTTCTGTGGAGGCATGATACTTTTATATGGAAATCAGGCGGCAATTTATTGCGCAGTGGTGCAGAATTATAGGAGTTGTCTGCTTATGTAATTTACTGCCTTCTCAGCGATCATTGAATAAGGCTTTAAATTTGTAACTTGTTGCCCCATTTCCAATGCTCAAACAACACTTGTAAGATACTTCCTCCGTTCCACAATATAAGCCTTTTTAGCAAGCTAAAACAGGTTTCTAAAAAGGCTTATATTATGGAACAAATGTAGTAGATATGAAGACTGCCGAAGCAACATCTGTGGTGGGTGGAGGAAGGTTAGCTTTGTCTTCCTGCAATGTGTGATGGGTAAAAGACTGATCACGAGAAAGGAAGGGATGAAGTGAAACTTATATTTTTGTAACAATATGCATTCATCTATTCTATATACTTAATTTTTTAGGTGCATCGGATTTATATGCCCGGTGGTACAGAAATTTCATGTGTCGTGGCAACACACGGTCACCCAACTAGTATTGATTAATTATGGAGTAGTGGAAACCTGATGAACAAACTTTTATAGATTGGCTTTGTGAAAGAGACAATGATTCTTGGATCCAAAACACTGCATGTTGATATATCTTGGTCTAGTAACACGGAAGAGTCGTCCAAGCTATTGTAGTGCGCTGTATCTCTCTTTATAGAGTTATTACATGTCTTAACAAGTAATCCTGCTGGTGTTATATTTTTTGTCTCATCTCAAAATTTGAAATCTCTTGTGTACTTTTGCTTGTCACACATTCATATTCAGAAGCAAGGAGGAAAGTACAAAAAAGTGTTCAGGCTCTGCATGCATCTCAGGTGGCACATGCAGTTTTTGCAATTACACTTAATGTGTGTACCATCTAAAAATAGGGTCTCGAATTGTTTGACGTATGTATACCCCTGGAGAAGTAGTATTAATTGACTAGTGAAGTTTATCGTGTCTTGTAATGAGATTGGCCCAAACGAATGTGTTACTTGACCTTCAAATTAAAACAAATCAGTGTACCACAAAGTGTTTAAGGATTTAATACCTTTTGTCCAGTGAATAAATTGTATTGCATCTCTAAATGCCTCACTCATCTATAAGTTGTAGCTCATCTCACCATGCATCTCATCATTTTCCATTTTCTTGGCATCTTTTGTACACTAACAAGCACTGTTCACTGCTTTATACTCTTCCTCTTTGGTTCTGCTAATTTGATATGTATTCCAAGATTTGTTTGTAAATAGGAGGTTTTCCTAATGATATGCAACTTACGATTGCGTGTAAATTTTACAATGTTTGTTTCCGGTGTTTCAGTAATAGTTTTGTAAAAGGTGTAAGCAACGAAATATGCAGGCTGTTTCAGCTTGTGTGCATTCAACAGATGAACTTAAGTATTTATTTCAGATTTTGATCAATATATGCTTATGTTTACTGAAGCAATACCAAATTCACCACTAGTCCACAACTATTATTCAATGTATGCTTATGAATTTTGTTTTTGCGCTATAGCAATGCATGTGCACTTTTCTAGTTGTTTTAAGGTGCTTGAGGAAATATATTTTCTTGCAAACATTTGGTTATCGATCCATATGGTTAATTTATTGCAGGATGGTTCTGGCGATGTAATCGTTGAACCGCCTAGTTGAGTCAGCAACTAAGAAAGAACGCATCTTCTCTGGATCTTATTTAGACCATCCTTTCAAAGCAGAAGTCTGGCGTAGGACAGTTTGCTATGTTCAATACAATTTCCAAGCCTTTGATAAAAATTTGTAAAATCTGGGGCTTTTACGAATAGTGAACGACTGACAACTTCAAATTTTCGTGCAAACTTTCTGAATATTGGTACATGGGAGGTAAAAACAATCCTTATCACGTAGTAAGTAATATCCAGAAGCTTTCCACGACTACTATTTATTAAAACAAAAAGATCTTATTTATATGGAGTACACATCACAATATGAAGGTTATTTGATGGCGAAATGCTACTATGCGAAGCATAAGCTTGTAGGGGAAATTCTAAATTCTGGTCTTAAGAGTAAGATTGAAATCCAGTGGTCAGATATTACTGCTTTGAAGACAAATTGTCTAGATGTGCTTTAAAGTAGTAATATGTGACCACCAGAGTTCGATCTTACTCCTAAAAGCATAATTCAGAATTTTATATACAAGCTTATGCTCTACATAGTAGTATTTTGTCACCAAATCACCGTCATATTGTGACACGTACTAGATATAAAGCAGACATTTCTATAATCAGTACTTGTGGAAATCTTTTGAAAACTATTTACTCCATAATTAATAAGGAAATTTCTTACCTTCGAAGTACCGATTTTCAGAAAGTTTGCATAAAAATTTGAATCTGGTCCTTGACCATATGTAATTGGCCAGGTTTTACATCTTTCTTTATCAAAGGCTCTGGAATGATATTGATGGCCGCAGACTGCCCTACAGCCGATTTTGGCTTTGAAAGAACGGTGTGAACAAGATATAAAAAAGTTACACTTTTTTCTTAGTCGAAGACCCAATGGGAGGCGGTTCAACAATTACATCGCCATACATGTCGTGCACGACACTATATCTATGATCAAAGTACGGGTTGATAAAATGATGTAGACCAATAATGTATATTGATAAATTTTCATACTCCGCACCTACTTTCTCTACCCGAAAAGGATATCGCGGATTTGTCTAAATTTATATGCATCTCTAAAATGCGTCTACATACGTATCTAGATAAATCTGCGATATTCTTTTCGTGACGAAAATAGTAGTACTAAACTTCACTACACATGTCCCGCAAAATGTTGTTCAACGTAGGGATTGATAAAATGAGGTAGATTACTAATGAATAAATATATCATATCGATTGGTAGCCAAATATTATCAAGAAAATGTATTTTCTCAAACACCTTAGAAGAAAATGCGTGCGCATGCCCCTGTATTACCTATAAAGCATGGATACAGAAGCCATCTATACATAAAAGTTTTTTTTTTGTTGAGAAAATCTATACAGAAGAGTTAATCTATGAGTAATAGCAGTTCATAAAAGAGTAATTTTAAAGTTTTCTTATGTGTCTCACAACATCTGAACAATGCCAAATGCCTGGCAGTTAACTACTCGGACAAACCAAGATATATCTGCCATGCACAAAGTACTTTGCATCATGAGACGCTGACCCCCGGAAAATGATTCCTCGCGGGCTATACGTTGTTAGTTAGATGGGATATCTCCGGAAGTGAACTATAAACACCCCGTTTAATTCGGCCCTCATGGTGACTCAAACCCGGGTGGACTGGTTGCGCACTCGCTAGGCTTGCCACCAAGCCAGCGCTTGGTTCTCATATAATTTGCATCATTTTATTTGCCACCAAGTACTTTGCATCATATAATTTGCACAAAGCCAATCTATAAAATCTACTCCCTCCGTTCTAAAATAAGTGACTTGGATTTGTCTATATTCGCATGTATCTAGACATATGACGGAAAGGAGTATAAAAGTTTGTTCATCAGATTTCCACTACTCCAATTAATCAAGATAACCAACCATGATTTAAAAACTTAGATCAGCAACGGCAAATATATAAAAAACTTAGCAAGGAACGAACTAGAGCATGAGCAGTAGATAAAAAACATTCACCCAGGCTTGCTCAGACGATTAACAGTAAAATCGCGCGTCGCAATATCAGGGCAATTTAAAACCCGTTGCGGGAAGAAACTCTCTACCTGCTGCGGAGACGGCGCCGCCCTGAACAGCTTGTGAGCAGGAGCATGGGAACCGACCTCATCCTCGGCGCACCCCTTTCTCGTCGTGGGGATTCTCCTCAGAATAGATCTGATTATCGAACGGGGAAGGAGACGGAGGTGTTTGGAGGAAGGCTCCTTCGAGCCGGCCTATTTATTTGGTGAGGATGCCACGGCCATGGCAAATTGGCAACAGCTGTCGATTCCATGTGAAATTTGTTTCCCTCTTATAAGGAAACACATTATTCCTTTCCGGCGGGAATCATGGATGTGAAATTTGTTTCTTCCTAACTTTGGCTAAAGTTGCAAAAAAAAAAAAAAAAAGGAAAACGATACAATCCCCTACCCCGGAGGACCGACGGGGCTTGCCTGCGCCAGCGGTATGTGCCCATCGGTGCGCCGCGGGTACGTGGCCGGCATCCCGTCTCTTCCGCTTAATTTTTTTCGAGTGTGTGCTATTAATACAACTGCCATAAACAAAATTGAAAATACGGGCAATACGGAACCCGGCGTAGTAGTAGGCTCCTTTCAGTTCGGAGATCAGGTTAATCGTGAGGGAAAAGCAGTTGACATCATGAGGGATGGAAATCACGGCGGCCGGAGGACATGGGCGGGGCTGGTACCGGCTTCATCACCACCATAGCTCCTCCCTCCATCTATATGGTCTGTGGGGAGCTGCAGTTCGCCGCAGACTTCCTTGCGGTGCCACCGCCCGCCGATCCAAGCGTGCCACCGCCGCTTGTCCATGCCGACGAAGTCGACGCGATCATAGATACTGCCATGATGCGCCCACCAATGGTCCGTCGAATCGAGCTAGTTTCTGATCGAAGGCATACTCTACAGACTATGGGTCGTATATTGCTGTATTTTTTATATTGTTTTACGCCTTAAAACGTGGGCGGGATACGCGATGGGAAGAAACACCAAACAACTCCGTTTCTAATTTTCCCCAAATCCACATCTGCAAGCACGCCTCCCGCAGTTCGCCCCACACCTCCAGAGAACCTAGCTCGCCGCTGCTGGAAGGACACCGCCCCGATCCCCTCTCTCAGCACAGCCTGCTCTACCTCTGGCCATGGCAACCTCGGGTCGGGGAAGGGCCCGGTCGCAGCGGCCCACCGGAGCGCGGCGGCGACACGGTCCAGGCTGCGACTGGCGAGCGCGAGGTGCGGAGCTTCGTGCCCATGGGCTCCGCCATGCTACGACCGACGAGTGCTAGGGTGCGTTCTTCTTCGATGGAGAGCCGCCACCACGCTGTCGTCTCGCTGTCCTCATCCTCTCTTTGCTACAAGGGGCAGCTGGGAGAGGTCTCACCGGTGCATGAGCATGTTCCCCAATCCCCATGGCCAGGGACACTAGCATTTTGTGTTTTTGCATCAAGGAATATTTTTCCTACAATGGGTTCTATAAATTTGCGACACAGTAAAAACTGTTTTGCTACATACATTTTGGCACTGCTATGTACGGCGTCTGAGTTTTGGTATACCGGCCGGCGGCGCCGATGCTACACGCACTGTCGGTTTTTGCTACATACGGTCGACGTCGGCGCTACAAGCAGCAATGATTTTGCTACGTGTGCGCTACGAGACCTCAGGCGATGCTACATGGGGTCCCGGATTTTTTGCTATTCATTTTTCCTACAATTTTTTTATTATTTTGCTACAATAGTATAGTGGTTTTGCTACAATGGTTTTATTATTTTTGCTACGAGTTCTCCGGCGAGGCATCTGATGAGATCGGATTTGCTACAATAGTACATTTTATTTGTTACATATGTTTTGTAAATTTGCTACAATAGTACATTTTATTTGTTACATATGTTTTGTAAATTTGCTACAATAGTGTAAAGTCTATTACACGGTCTCCGACAAGGTCTCCGGCGAGGTCGGAGCTGCTACATTAGCATAACTTTAGTGCTACAAAGTCTCCGGCGAGGTCTCCGGTGAAGTCGCCGACTGAGGCAGTCATTTTTGTTCTATTTTTTTGGAGCAAACCTTTTTTGCTACATGTAGCAAAAGCAAGATTTTTTATAGCAAAAACGGGTCAATTGTAGCAAAAGCGGGATTAAGGGGTATGTTTGGGCACATGTGTCGCCTAGGGGATCCAGAGGATATTGAGGAATTATTCCCGGAGGACGCATAGCACTGTCAGAAAAAGGATTGTGAGGGAAAGTTGCAGTTATATATGGTACCTAGATACCATATACAGGGACCGGAGGGGTATGTTTGGGGAGAATCTACATATGGTATCTACATATTGGTAATAGTGTTTTTCCTAATCTAAACGGAGCATCCTATTCTATGGTGATTGTGTAGGGGTTCCGCGTATGAAAATAATAAATTTTACCCTACGCTCCTGAACCCCTGATGTTGTCAGAACCTATCTATTAGTAATACAGTAACAGGAGGGGCTTTTCGCGAACTTACCTTTAAAGACCGAAAAGCGTTATCAAGGCTCATGAGAGCGTGGTTGATGTAGACGAGCCGAAGCCGACCTCAAGGTCGTGATGAAGTCCTTGTGCTCTTGCGGCTCCAACGACTTGAGTGCCTCAAGTGTGAGACCTCGCGGGGAGTTACACACGTCCGGTGCCTGACGATGACTCCCGCTTCCCCGATCCAGCAACAGTTGCGGAAGTAGAGATCCTAGATGACTCCCGCTTCCCCGTCCGCGGTGAAGATGTCTCTCGTTCACGCAGTCCGAACTTGGGACCACGGTCACGAGAGAGAGAGAGAGAGAGAGAGAGAGAGAGAGAGAGAGAGAGAGAGAGAGAGAGAGAGAGAGAATATCAATTGGAGGTCTCTCCAAAAGAGAGGAAACCTTTATTGAATATTGTGTGTATTTATCTGGCCAAGTACCCCCACTATATATAGGGGGGGAGGTACTACCTCCCTCAAAGTCCCGGGGTGGGACTAAAGGATAGGAGGGGTGGCGCCGCCATCCACCCCCATGGGCCCCACGCGGGAAGGGGGGAGGTCTTGCCCACTAGGGTGCCGGCCACCCCCTCTGGCCCTTCTCCCCTTTGCCTTTCCCTAATGGGCCCTCTTCCCTCCGGAATTAGCCCACTAAGCCTTTTGACCTTTAAATTGATTTTCTCTTTAATTAAATAAGTATGAATAAATGATTAAATCAATATTTAACATTCTCATATATTATTCAATCTCCATGGCTATGGAACACCTTCCACCTCCACTCCGGACATCCTCCGGACTTACCGAAACCCTTTCGGTTTTCTCTCTACTATTCTTTAGCGATTCTACCGATCCTATAAACACTCTCTAAGCATCATCAAACCCTTAAGCGTGATACCCTATGGTTCGGGAACACTCTAGACATGGTCGGTGATACGTTTATTTTGCATCACTATTATATGTCATAATTCATTGTTATTCATTGATATATTTCTTATTGAGAGGTGATACTTATGTTATTTCATCTGTTTTTGCATAGTTGATGACTTTTGGAGCATGGACCGCTGCAGTCAGGATTCTGATGGAAAAGGTGCTGTTTGGAGGCAAAATTCGCGAAGATCAGAAAATCCGGGAAAATATACGGAAAATCCTATTTTTTCAGAAGACGAAAGAAGCCAGAAGGGGGGCTGGAGATGGGCCACAGGGGGCCCGCACCACCCCCTGGCGCGGGCCAGCCCAAGCCGCGCCACCAGGTGGTGTGGCCGCCCTGGTCCACCCCTGGCACTCCCCTCTGGCGTATATTATCCTTCCGAAACCCTAAGACTCGGGGAGCAACCACAGAAAGATTCTACCGCCTCTGCGGGGCGGAAAACACCGAGAGAGAAAGATCTCTCCGGTAGACAGATTTCTGCCGGGGGAATTCCTTCCTGAAGAGGGGAGATCGTCGCCATCAACACCATCATCAAGCTGGACTTCATCGGGACCATCATCATCACCACCATCATCACCATCAGCACCCTCATCACCATCTCCATATTGCTATAACAATTGGGTTGAATCTTGCATAGTTCATAGGGGAAACTTTCTCGGTGTTGATTACTCTTTGTAGTTGATGCTATTGAGTGAACCATTGAATTATTGTTTATATTCAGATTGTTATACATCATTATTCCATCTCTGATCATGATCCATATGATGTCTTGTGAGTAGTTCGTTTTGTTCTTGAGGACATGGGAGAAGTCATGTTGTTAGTAGTGGAGTTGTGTTGAGAAAGATTTAATAGTTTGATATTTAAGTTGTGGTGTACTTCTTCTAGTGGTGTCATCTGAACTTCGACTACATGACACTTCACCTATATGGGCCAAGGGGAATGCATTGTGTATTTGGCTACTAATCGTAGGGGTTGCCGGAGTGACAGAAACCTGAACCCCCGTTAGGAAACCATTGCACAAGGGACGTAAGGGTCTTAGAGTTTAAAGTTGTGGTTAGGTTTCTACCTTAATTACTTTCTTGTACTTACGGATGTTTGCAAGGGGTATAATCACAAGTATGTATTAGTCTTGGATGGGGCGGTACATTAGCACAGGTTCACCCACACAACACTTAGCAAGATAAAGAAGATTAATCAACTATATGAAGCGAAAGCACTTGACAGTCTTTCCATGTGTCCTCGAGAATGTTTGGTCATCTTAAGTAATACAACCGGCTTGTCCTTTGTTGCATAAAGGATTGGGCCACTTGCTGCATTTATTCCTACTGTCTTTTGTTTACTCGTACTTTGTTTACTTGCATTATCAAAAACCCCTAAAAATCTGTTTGCTAAGTATTTGCAGAGAATTCCTGATCCATACCACTAGCCAGCACCTTCTGCTCCTCGTTGGGTTCGACACTCTTACTTATCGAAAATACTACGATACACCCCCTATACTTGTGGGTCATCAAGACTATTTTCTGGCGCCGTTGCCGGGGAGTGAAGCGCTATTGGAGAGTGGAACTGGTAAAGGAAATTTCTACTGTGAGTATTGTTTACTTCTGCTAGTTGCTTTATTTTCGTTATGGATAATTCGCTGAGTTTCTTATTTGGTAATGCTACTACCACTGCTAAGGTAGTAGATAAACCACCACCTGCTGAAATTGTTGCTTTTAAAATACCTACAAGAATTATTGATCATGTTATGGATAACTACTATGTTGGGGATGGAACTGTCCATCCCGGTGATCATTTGCTCTTTATACACGAATTATGTGGGTTGTTCAAGTGTGCAGGTATTACTACAGATCAAGTTAAGAAGAAGTTATTCTCATTATCACTGAAAGGAAGAGCTGAGGAATGGTATAAGCTGCTGAAGAATGGTCAAGCTCTGGAATGGGAGGAAATAGTGCCTCTCTTTTATTCAAAGTTTTATCCTCCTAGTGAGATTCATAAAGATCGGAATCAAATATACAACTTTTGGCCTCTTGATGGAGAGAGTACAGCTCAAGCTTGGGGGAGATTGAAGTTACTAATGCTCAAATGTCCCATTCATGAGCTCCCCAACAATATTATTATCAATAACTTTTATGCAAGGCTCCCTCTACATGACAAGGATTTATTGGATGCTTCTTGTGCTGGATCATTCACTCGCATGGAAGAAGAAGTTAAATGGGATCTTCTGGACCATATTCAAGACAATGCTGAAGCATGGGAGAATGACAAAGGTAGAAAGTCAGGTATAAATTATGATTATGAATGCATTGAATCTTTTATGGGAACTGATAACTTTCAAAATATTAAAAATGCTTATGGTCTAGACTCTCAAGCTACTGCTTCTTATTTTAAGGCTTTCGCTTCCTACATTGAAGTGCCTAAAAAGAAGTGGAATAAGTATCATGAACCTTATAAAGATATTACTAAAAGTGTTCCTGAAAGAAATACTGAAGTTTATACTGCTAATCATGTCTTACCTGAACCTTATATTGAGAAAATGCCTTTCCCAGTTAAGATAAAGGAACATTCTATGATAGCTAGTATGGTTAATGAAAGTACACATAAAGCTGTTGAACCTGATAAACAAATGGTTGATGAACCTATAATAGCAAATGTGAAAGACTTTGTTACTAAATATAAAGAAAAGGGACACACTATCCTTTGTAAGGATACCTCTAATATTGTTTCACAAAGTAGTGTTATGAGAGCTAGTATTCATGTGTTTTCTGTTAGAATAAGCGATCATTGTTACGATGGCCCTTGTGATAGTTATATTGTTAAGTTTATGCATGATACTGAAAGTTACTATGAGAGAGGGAAAAGTTTTCTAATTCATCTCAATAATATCAAGTTTCCTCGTTTTATGCTGAAAGTTTTTATGTTGCACTTCTTTTGCCTTCTTATGCTTGCAGTTTATTGTTTCAACAACTTGTTTTTTTACAAAATTCCCTTGCATAGGAAGTGGGTTAGACTTAAACTGTGTATTTTTGCTTCTTAATGCTCCCTTTCAACTTAATTCATATTCCTATATGAGCATCTTCAAAATTATCTTGCCCATCTTAATGGCTATAAGAAAGAGCTTTTCGGGAGACAACCCAATTTGTTTTTGCTTTCAGTTTGTTTTTGTTTCTTTGAGTCTTGGAAGTTATTACTTCGGTAATAACCACTCTTTATCCTTTTTTTTGGTTTTTGTGTCAAAGATCAACTTCTAATGAGAGAGAAGTAATATTTGGGGAAGTTGCTGTCCTGAAACAGAATTTTGTGCTTCACCGTAAAAATTCGTGAGAGATCTCTGTATGTCGGATTGAGATGTAATTTTTTGTGCTTATGCCCCAGGTTGTTATTTAACTTTCGTTAGTTTTTCACTTTTTGATTTGAGCAACAAAAATTTTCGAAAAAATTGACATTTAACTGCTGGTCTGTTTTGACAGATTTTGCCACTCTTGCATTTGCTTCTTTATTCGATTTTCTTTTTGAATTCTTTTTGGGTTTTCGAAAGGAGTTGCTACAGTAGCTTATGTTTTGATGGTTTTCAGTTGAAGTTAAACTCAAAAGGTTTTATCACTTCACTTATACTAATGTTGCTAATGAGAACTGTGTGAAGTTTTGTGTGAAAGAAATTTCCAGATAGTGAAGATAATGGTGTAATAAGGAAGTGAAAGGTTTCATAACTCACAATAAGTGTATGAAGATGAAGATATCGATGTTATTCAAGTGGTGACTCCGGAAGAATCTACTAGATACCAAATTCAGAGACCTGCAGACTCTGTTTTCAAATAGGTAACAGTTCTGGTAAGAAAAGTTCCGCGAAAATACTATCCAACTATATTTTTGCAGTTTTCAGACTATAAGGAAAGTTATGAAGCAAAAAAGGGACAGAAACGGAGCCAGGGTGGCTCACACCACCCTGTGGAGCGGGCCCACCCCTGGTCGCGCCACCAGGTGGTGTGGCCACTCCGGACTCCGTCTCCGACCCGTTTTCTCCCAGTACCTTCCTCTTGTTATGAAACTTCATAATATATAACCCCCCGGATCCGCCGAGGTTCGTGTATCATGTTTTCGTTTTGATCTGTTTCTGACAGGTAGAGTCCCAGATTTGGAGCCACAATGTCTTCCTCTAGATCAACCAATGAGGATCTCTTAGAGGATATCATCAACCCATACATGAGGGAGTTGAAGATTCATCCCAAGGAGTTATTGTTTGAAGACGGGGAGGTCCGGATAGAAGAGGTTCAAGGCCCTAAAGGTGAAGGAAGTCTGGAGGACAGGATGGAAGCACTAGAGCAAGAAGGCTTTAGGTACAAGAAGATGGCGGAACACGAAGTGGATATCATCCACAAGATTTGTTCCGAACTCATCGCCGAGCACCAAAAGGAGACTGATGAGCTCAAGGATGAAGTCCTCTCACTCCGCCAAACAACCAATGAACTTCAAGCACAGCTCTACAATGTTCAAAATCAAAACTGTGAGTACAAAGTTAGATTTAAACGCATAAGTGCTGCTGCAAGTTTTAGGATGCTGGAGACCACGATGTCCTTTGTTGATGGGAAGCCCTTACCTTGGAAGTCAGACAAAGATAAGAGGATACCACCACCACCGAAGGAGTAATTCGTCATCAGGTTTGGCATCCCCTTGGTTTGTTCCAAGCTCGGGGAGTGCCGCGGTATCATATCACTATCTTCAATCTTTTTGTCTTATTAGTAGAGTCATATCATGAATAGAGAAGTTATTACGTAGGATGGTTTGCATTATGGAAGTGTCCCCTCTCTTGTTAGATATGTATCCCTTGGTGTGCGTTGCCGTTATGGCATATTAATGAGAAGTTCTAGCATTTACTCTTTTGCATAGCTTATATTAGTTTTCAATTCATGGTTATATGATTGATCTTGTTGTTAGTATTGGTATCACTTTGGGATCATTGAGTTAATTTAGTTGGTTTTGGAAAACCTGGCTCGGTCAGTAGCACACTACTTTTGAGAGTTGAATGAAAAAGATAAAAATACTCTAAAGAAATATAATTTCATCATCTTTCTTTCTTGATTTGCTCATAAGTCTAGTATTCTCTAGTTAAGATCTTTTGTGATTACAAGGAAGATTGCATGTTTGTGTTTATCACTTGTATGTTTGTTTGTTTCCTTCAACTCTTATACTTGCTACCCAGCCTTGCTAGCCAAAAACCTGTACTGAGAGGGAATTCTTCTCGTGCATCCACTCCTTTAAACCAAAACCGATGCCATTTGTGTCCACCATACCTACCTATTAGCATTATTGCTATTCCAAGTAAATTCTTGTTTTATCTACCTTCCAGATTAAACTTGTTATGCGAAAATTAGTGATTAAAGCTCTCACGAACTTGATGGCACACTTTACTTTCTTGCATCTAATAAACTTGAACCATTGTGACCATCTATGTTGCGTATATGCTTGCGCTTTGTGAGTTGTGAATTAGCAGAACCATGCTGTCATGGGGAACACTTTCAACATTGCACTGGTACTTTGTACCTAGTTGATATCATGTTCTTTTGTCTATGGATGTCGTCGGTGTGAAATGAAAGGGGAGCTTGTAAGTCCATGGAGTTATGCATGTGTGTTAGAGAAACGCCTGGGCCGCTGGTCTAATCCATGCTGACATGGTGGAAACCTGCAGCGTAACCATAACGAGCATCTATGAAGCATTCTTCTTATTAAAAAAAGAGATAGATATTGAGAAAAAAGATAAAAAGAAAAAATAGATTATGAAAAGAGGAAAGAGAGAAAAAAACACCATATTCCCATGGTAAATAAGAAGATTGCTGAGATGTTTGTTGTCTGCTTGCCTTGTCATTTTGATATGGGGATTCTTCCGTATCATCGGGCAAGGGGTACCCCGTTGGCGGTTCTCTATGATACACATATGCTTATGATGACAAGAACTTACCGGTGACTAAACTTGAGTAGCATGAGGAGCGACCCTCGTATTCAAGGGACATGAGATTCTCAATCTACAACTTGTCAATGCATATCCTCATATTTGATCACTTTAACCTTAATCACCTAAAGATTCCTATGTAGGGGCAATGAGAGCTGAAAGCTAGTAAGTATCATAATTTTTGGGAGCTCTTTATGAGACTTGCAATCCCTACTTCCCTCTGCGAAGGGCCTTTCTTTTACTTTTTAGTTGAGTCAGTAAGCCTACTCCCTTTCTATCTCAGCAAGTATTTTGAGTTGTTGTGTTTCATTCATTCATATGATGATTTATTCAATCATGTTTCTTATATTCCTTGTTTTGCACATTGCTCTTATCTTGATGTTTACTACTTTGAAAGCTATCATTGAAAACCAGTTATTTGTGAACTCCAGCAAATTATCAACTATTCTTCGACCAAGAGCTAAGTTTGCCATTACCAATTATGATTCACTTTATGTATCTTTATTGAGTTTCCTTTACTTATTGCAAGTTAAGTTATATAATAATTAGTTGTCTTCTATTATGATCTATGTATTTGATGAATGTGATGCTTCTTGTCTGTATTCTTTTATCGACTCTTCACTCCATAAACCTGAGGCCATGTTTATTGAGCTCAGTTTCGCTTGGGGACAAGCGAAGTCTAAGCTTGGGGGGAGCTGATACGTCCATTTTGCATCACTATTCTATGTCATAATTCACTGTTATTCATTGATATATTTCTTATTGAGAGGTGATACTTATGTTATTTCATCTGTTTTTGCATGGTTGATGACTTTTGGAGCATGGACCGCTGCAGTCAGGATTCTAATGGAAAAGGTGCTATTTGGAGGCAAAATTCGCGAAGATCAGAAAATCCGGGAAAATGTACGGAAAATCCTATTTTTCCAAAAGACGAAGGAAGCCAGAAGGGGGGCTGGAGATGGGCCACAGGGGGCCCGCACCACCCCCTGGCGCGGGCCAGCCTAGGCCGCGCGACCATGTGGTGTGGCCGCCCTGGTCCACCCCTAGCACTCCCCTCTGGCGTATATTATCCTCCCGAAACCCTAAGACTCGGGGAGCGACCACAGAAAGATCCCGCCGCCTCTGCGGGGCGGAAAACACCAAGAGAGAAAGATCTCTCCTGCAGACAGATGTCTGTCGGGGGAATTCCTTCCCGGAGAGGGGAGATCGTCGCCATCAACGCCATCATCAAGCTGGACTTCATCGGGATCATCATCATCATCACCACCACCATCATCACCATCAGCACCCTCATCACCATCTCATATTGCTATAACAATTGGGTTGAATCTTGCATAGTTCATAGGGGAAACTTTCCCGATGTTGATTACTCTTTGTAGTTGATGCTATTGAGTGAACCATTGAATTATTGTTTATGTTCAGATTATTATACATCATTATTCCATCTCTGATCATGATCCATATGATGTCTTGTGAGTAGTTCGTTTTGTTCTTGAGGACATGGGAGAAGTCATGTTGTTAGTAGTGGAGTTGTGTTAAGAAAGATTCAATAGTTTGATATTTAAGTTGTGGTGTACTTCTTCTAGTGGTGTCATGTGAACGTCGACTACATGACACTTCACCTATATGGGGCTAGGGGAATGCATTGTGTATTTGGCTACTAATCGTAGGGGTTGCCGGAGTGACAGAAACCTGAACCCCCGATAGGAAACCATTGCACAAGGGACGTAAGGGTCTTAGAGTTTAAAGTTGTGGTTAGGTTTCTACCTTAATTACTTTCTTGTACTTACGGATGTTTGCAAGGGGTATAATCACAAGTATGTATTAGTCCTAGGAAGGTCGGTACATTAGCACAGGTTCACCCACACAACACTTAGCAAGCTAAAGAAGATTAATCAACTATATGAAGCAAAAGCACTTGACAGTCTTCCCATGTGTCCTCGAGAACGTTTGGTCATCTTAAGTAATACAACCGGCTTGTCCTTTGCTGCACAAAGGATTGGGCCACTTGCTGCATTTATTCCTACTGTCTTTTGTTTACTCGTACTTTGTTTACTTGCATTATCAAAAACCCCTAAAAATCCGTTTGCTAAGTATTTGCAGAGAATTCCTGATCCATACCACTAGCCAGCACCTTCTGCTCCTCGTTGGGTTTGACACTCTTACTTATCGAAAATACTGCGATACACCCCCTATACTTGTGGGTCATCAGTCGGGACACTCCCGGACCAATGATCGACAGAGGGACCTGGATAGCCATGTGACCGCTGTGCGTTCCATGAAGATCTTTCGTCGTTTGAACCGGGACGGTCGTGTCTTATTCCCTTGGTCTCTCGATACTTGCATTGCCTGAGATCTGATCAATGACATCACCATGTCGTGTTCAATCTTGTTACTGAACAATGCTACTTGACTCGTTCCGATAAGTGATATCCCTATGATCAAATCACACGTTGCGCAACTATTGGATATAATTTCTCCGAGTGGGCCCTTGAGTATCTTTCCGTCACGTGGACGGACAAATCCCGCTCTTGACATATATTGCCTCTACGGTTTCCTCCAAGTACCTGAACACACCTTTATAACCACTGTATTACCAAGTGGCGCTTGATGCTATCTAAGCACAGTCTAAGGAATAGTCTACAAGGATCCATTTCTAGTCATCGTAACTTGAACTTTGTGACATGATCGGGTCACGATGTTTAGGTTGGGTATTGGTTCATCATCTCATTCTCAGAATGAGTTGACTCCATTTCCAACTGGCATAAATGCCACATGATCAGGAAACTTGATCATCTGTTGACCAATGAACCAGTGACTAGAGTTTCACTGGGAACCCCTGGTTGTTTATATATCACACGTGTATTAATGTTTCCACTCAATATAGTTATAGAATGATATAAAACTTAATCATAAACTTTATGAAGTACTCCCTCCGTTCCTTAATATAAGGTGTATAGTTTTTTGTAAAAAAATCCATAATATAAGGTATATAGAGAATTTTGAGATTCGTTCCTCTTATTTAGGAGCCAAATAATCCGATTAGCAGAGAGAGGATACCCAGATTTAGTATGTTCCCTCTATATCACGTCAATCACTTAGGGTATTCACATCCTAAAGCAACAAAATTTTCCCTCCTAGTCTATGCGCTAATATTCGTGCAAAAAAACTATACACCTTATATTAAGGAACAAAGGGAGTATGATAATAGTCCTTATCACTATTTGTCTCTAGGGCATATTTCCAACAGTCTCCCACTTGCACTAGAGTAAAAATAAACTAGCTACATTTGTTCTTAATCGTTGACACCATATATCCGGTACCCTGAACATGCTTGCTCATGGAAGAGGTTGAGTCTTGGGTCTGTATATTATAGTCCCAAATCCTTTGCAACTTACTAATGTCATCTTGATTGACATTAATACTTTATCATCACATGATAACATCTATGTATATGCATCATCGCTATGGCAGCAGAACGAGGTTGTCCAGGAGCCTACAGTGACTTTAGATCAACCTCGAGGGCTTTCTCATGGACACTATGCCCTGAGACACATCATTCTACATTAAAAGTGAACTAGCCCTGCCATAACATTATACAACACTTTAGATGGTACCCTTATATATTATTATAAATGTATTCATCGAAACACGAGTGCACCCTGTGCAACTTTCGATGTTTTTGTTCACCTTGCTTCCTACTTGACTCTAATCGGTATTATAGGAGTTTCCAACATATTCCCTTATAACATTACCCTTTATGTTTTAAGATATTTCATCCTTTATGTATTTGGAAAACATGTCTACAGTTCTCTATTAGACAATGCGGACAAACTTAGCTCAACGTTTCGTGATTCGAACTTAATCACTTTTCAAACGTTCCTTATTGGATCATATATTATGTCAAGTTATCATCATGGTTTTCTAAGATAGAACCTATGTCTCAACATATTGGATGATGGTCATCCTTTTCTTTCTTTCAACCATTGATGTTAAACTTAATACTATTCCTAACTTGAGTTATTAAGGATCAGTTCCTTAATTAACTTCTATTCTGAAACCCTTTTCAGAATCCCTTAAGGAATACTACATAATATCATAATACACTTATTATCAACTTCTATACCTTATAAATCATTATTTATCGGTACTTGCGCTTTTATTCTTAACACACTTAAGAATCACTCCTATAAGCTCCTACTCAAAATATGTTCCCAACATATTTGGGTATGAGTCACTACTCTTACTCAAACTATGTTCCTACATATTTGAATTTGAGACTTATATTGCTCCCACTCAAAAATATTTCATTCACATATTGTTTTAGGAAGACTTTCATAGCTCCCGCTCAATTTCATGCAAATTGCATATCCACTCACTATTTTGAACAACTTCAAAATCCTTTGATCAAATATCAAACTTGGAGATTTACTATGAGATACTAGTACTTCTACTAGTTTTAAATCCACTAGACATTCAACACATTTGAATCAAATTGATTTGAATTCGTCCAATACTTGACAAATTGTGCTTTTGTCATTCACCCCTTTATCCACTATGGCTTTGCAGTCATTTGGGAAAATCCAAGTAACCCCTTTTACTTGTAAGATTCAGCAACGAATTGCTTTCTAATCCCAAGGGAATTTTGCTATGGGATTTCTCATAATTTTAGCTTACCATTATTTCCTTAGTAGTTCGTAGGTATGTCATATTCCGGTAATCATGACAAATATTTCACAAATGTCTCCATACAAGATATGGGTTATGTTTTGAATCCTACTTCATGTAGTGAAAACACCAGTGGGGAAAACACAATGATCATTATCATTGATTCTTTCCTTCATGAAGAAAATTGTTCAGGAACGTTGCCATTGCGCTTCTCAACACTTTGATGCAGGGATTTAAATCCTCATCGTGTTTTTCACTATCTTCCATTTGCTTCATAATTGAGAAATATCACTGAATGCAAACTTTCTCAAAAATGTACCAAAATCCAAGCAATACGAATTTTGCTTTTCTTTTGGTTTCAGTTATGGATTTCGTATTCAAAGTTTCCAATGAATACTCTATAAGGACTTATTCATTATTTTTTTGGTTATATCGAATAACCCCAAAACTTTCATGATGATCCATACCAGATATGGAGCCGCTTTCACGAATTCAAATGGTTCACTATATATTCTAACTGAGTGCTAACTATTTTTAACTAATGGTCTCTACATCTACACTACAACGAGTTATTTGGCGCCATATATTCACCCATTTTGATATCTAATATCACATTGTGATGCTTTGCATTTTGACATTTCAAACGCATTGCATTGCACAATTTATTTTATGCCATTCTTATAAAGTCGAATTTCGTAGTAATTAGATTCTCTTTTATATTCATACCCTTTATTGATGAAACACTTTGATAATATCAAATAGTTTCATACTCATGTTTCCTTTGGTAAACTTTTTTACACATTTAAACAATCATATAATGATAATTACCATTTTGTTAAAACATAATACATCGAATATGTATTTACTTTTAACAATTCATTAAACACTTTGTATTCAAGCAATACACGATGTTCAAGTTATTTTGCCAAACTTAGGCATGATTTATATGTGACAAGAAATCAAATGTCTTTCACATATTATCAACATAACTTTTGAATTCAAACAATGGTTTCATTCATCAATGAACATATCATTAAGTTGGGTATTTTTAAGGCATTTCAATATTTTACAAATGTTCATGTATTATCAATTAGTTTCAAACAACCAGGATAATTCACATATAATCAAGCAAGATATGAACGCGAATAGAGAGCATTCATAAAAGTGGAACAACTGTTTGTTACAAACTGATATGAATAACCATCTCACTAAGTGTGAGACACACTAAAGAATTTCACAATCTTTTGATTACAATAACTATCCAAAACATAAACTAAGTGATAAATGTTGAGGGAGAGTGTCGTTGGCCATCATCATCATGCTCGCCATCAATGCACAACGTCACTTCCTCTCCAACAAGCACCTCTATGCAGAATGACCTATTTTCAGTAAAATAGAACAAGTATCAAATATACTTAACACTACAAATGTGTTTGCAAGATTATAACATTTATAAAATTGTATATCAAATATATACCTTTGTCATTGATGACCTCAGCGACAATGGGTTCAACCACCACATCTCTGAAATGTGATATGAACTCATGGAAATCCTGTGTTTCCGTGTTGCCTCTCATAATGCAAATCCTGACTTGTGCTTTGTAGCTTGGTGGCAGCGATCGCAACACAACGCCTATTGCAAAAGAGCTTGCGAACCAGTTGTCCAGGAAGTATGCCAGACTCATGTATGCATCATATATGCTCAACAAGTGATCATCCAGTGAGGAGCCCTCCTCCATCTTTATGGAGAGGAAATCCCCCATCAGCTCATACTCCCATATGCGCACTTGTTCCATGAAATGTGATCTTAGATGTGCCATAACCGTTCGGGGATTAAGACTTCCCACAATCGGCCATAGTCCATCTTCCATCCCGAGGTGCATCTTTACTGATATGAATGTGGCCATCACACGATGACGATAGCGGTCTTCCCGCTTCTCTGGGGTCTCTAGGTTAATGGGCTGATTCAAATCCATCGCGTCGAGTATGTAGTCCACCACGTCATTCTCGCTAAGGAGAACGTGGTGACACGCAACCCATATGGAGAAGTTTAATCCGTCTAGCCTGAGCTTCTCTCCTTCTAACCAATCAATCGTCAACAGGAAAGGTGGCATCGGGCATAACCTTTTCTACATTTATAATTGCAAAAGGAATTTAGACTAAGTTTATAATTAAATGAGTTAATAATAACTCCACTCAGAAACACCTATCCCATGAAGGGTTCCTAGTGATAGCACGACCCCTTTTCCCCACATCTCCCCTGATCATCACGACCATCAATGTGGGTTGAAGGGTAGACGCTGAACGTCGGTCACATCATTCATGCGACTCGTGCTCGATCTTTCAACCATCCGTGTTCCGAGGCCATGTCTTCTACATGCTAGGCTCACCAATTCAACCTTAGTGTATTCACTGTGCAACATGGCTTACACCCACTGTATGCGAATGTAGATATGTCTGACACCCGATCATCACGGCCTACCTCATACCAAAGAACTTTCTTGGTGGTGCACACTAAGGGGGAACACAATCATTGGTAAGTTTAATAGGGATCATCTTATTAGGCTACCGTCGAGTATCTAATACTAGCACACAATAAGATATACAAACAATAACATTGAATGTAAATGCGATGTGATATGGTCCTTCACGTCGTGATCTCCATCCGTCGTCACCGGATTTTGGCGCCAGAGTTCCGGCGCCATAGACACCAGGGTACCGGTGTCTTTCCGGCGTGGTAGTCTGTCACCTCCGTGACTATCTACTACTATGTAACATAAGGTAATCACTTTGCCAAAGCCACAACCATATCACAAAGCAACGCCCCCTGCAAAACAAATTTAGATGCCTCTACTTTATCTTTGCATGTTTTACATGGCTGAATGGGCTTTCGCACAAGAACCGTTCTTACCTACGAACTTTCAGCACAACGCTGATCAAGTAGTTGTCTCTACTACACCCCTTTCGAGGCCCTCTATTGCAAATGGCATACCAACTAATGCGAGAGAGACAGACACCCCCCTAAGCCACTTTATATGGTACAAGCCGTATGTCAAGCGTGGACCAGTCTCGCGAATGAACGCGTAAAGTCAGTTGGGGGCCGCTTCATCAAGCATTACAACGGTATACACAAGTACACGTGGGAGGGTAACAACTAAAAGATCAACGCCCACATGCTACATCTCGTGTGTTCTACCCGTACTAGCATTACTACGCATAGATCTAGATCTGATACCACTGTAGGGGTTCCGCGTATGAAAACAATAAATTTTACCCTATGCCCCTAAACCCCTGATGTTGCCAGGACCTATATATTAGTACTACAGTAATGGGAGGGGCTTTTCGCAAACTTACCCTTGAATACCGAAAAGCGTCGTCAACGCTCAGGAGAGCGTGGTTGATGTAGATGAGCCGAAGCCGACCTCAAGCTCGTGATGAAGTCCTTGCGCTCCCGTGGATCCAATGACTTGAGTGCCTCAAGTGTGACACCTCGCGGGGATTTACACACATCCGGTGCCTGACGATGACTCCCGCTTCCCCGATCCAGCAGCAGTTGAGGAAGTAGAGCTCCTAGATCTGAATCCCGCAGTGCGATGGCACTCCGCGGTGAAGATGTCTCTCGTTCACACAATCTGAACTTGGGACCACGGTCACAAGAGAGAGAGAGAGAATATCAATTGGAGGTCTCCCCAAAAGATAGGAAACCTTTATTGAATATTGTGTGTATTTATCTAGCAAAATACCCCCACTATATAGGGGGAGGGGAGGTACTACCTCCCTCAAAGTCCCGGGGTGGGACTAAAGGAGAGGAAAGGGGGAGGGGTGGCGCCACCAGCCACCCCCATGGGCCCCACGTGGGGGGGGGGGGGCTGGCCCACTAGGGCACCGACCACCCCCTATTGCCCTTCTCCCCTTTGCCTTTCCCTAATGGGCCCTCTTCCCTCCGGAATTGGCTCATTAAGCCTTTTAACCTTTAAATTGATTTTCTATTTTATTAAATAATTATGAATAAATGATTAAATCAATATTTAACATTCATTCATATATTATTCAATCTCCATGGCTATGGAACACCTTCCACCTCCACTCCGGACATCCTCCGGACTTACCGAAACCCTTCCGGTTTTCTCTCTACTATTCTTTGGTGATTCTACCGATCCTATAAACACTCTCTAAGCATCATCAAACCCTTAAGCGTGATACCCTACGGTTCGGGAACACTCCAGACATGGTCGGGACACTCCCGGACCAATGATCGACAGAGGGACCTGGATGGCCATGTGACCCCTATGCGTTCCACGTAGATCTTTTGTTGTTTGAACTGAGATGGTCGTGTCTTATTCCCTTTGTCTCTCGATACTTGCATTGCCCGATATCTAATCAATGACATCACCATGTCGTGTTTAATCTCGTTACTGAACAATGCTACTTGACTCGTTCCGACAAGTGATATCCCTGTGATCAAATCACACGATGTGTAGCTATTGGATATAACTTCTTCGAGTGGGCCCTTGAGTATCTTTTCGTCACGTGGACGGACAAATCCTGCTCTTGACATATATTGCCTCTACGGTTTCCTCTGAGTACCTGAACACACCTTTATAACCACTGTATTACCAAGTGGCGCTTGATGCTATCTAAGCACTCTCAGGAGACAGTGATTGATATAGCCTCACGGTCTAAGGAATAGTCTACGAGGATCCATTTCTAATCATCGTAACTTGAACTTCGTGACATGATCGGGTCACGATGTTTAGGTTGGGTATTTGTTCATCATCTCATTCTCAGAATGAGTTGACTCCATTTCCAACTGGCATAAATGCCACATGATCAGGAAACTTGATCATTTGTTGACCAATGAACCAGTGACTAGAGTTTCACTGGGAACCCCTGGTTGTTTATATATCACATGTGTATTGATGTTTCCACTCAATACAATTATAGCATGATATAAAACTTAATCATAAACTTTATGAAATATGATAATAGTCCTTATCACTATTTGTCTCTAGGGCATATTTCCAACAGATTGGGCATTACTATCTAGTACCGTCCAGGAAATTGCGCTTAGCATCAATTGTTGGGAACTTGTCTTTTTAAATTACATGCCATGTAATCGCCGTAGTAAAAAATTTGTTGCCACCAAAAGTTAAACTGTGTGACACGCATCAGCCGCTGCTCCTCCTCCAAAAAAAACTAGTCGCCACCTCCTCCTCGTGACGGCCCCTTGATGGCTCAGTGTCGGCGCCAGAAAAATGCTGGTGCGGTGTTGATGTAGAGCTCGTTGGGAACCCCAAGAGGAAGGTATGATGAGCACAGCAGCAAGTTTCCCTCAGTTATGAAACCAAGGTTTAATCGAACCAGTAGGAGCAAGGAAACAACCCAAAGGTGTTGCTAGCTGAGCCTTGGCAGGGCGCACTACCGGTGCTAGTAGCAACGTGGAGACCTGCACAACACAACCACAGAACTTTGTCCCCAACTTGTGATGAGGTTGTCAATCTCACCGTGTTTTGCTAAAAACAAAGGATTAAACGTATTGAATGGAAAGAAGTAATAGTTTGCAGAAAGTAAACACAAAGTAGTAAACAATTTGTAGATTGTATGTAAAGAAAAGGACCGGGATCCATAGTTCACTAGAGGTGGCTCTCCTTAGATAGATAACACTGCTGGGTGAACAAATTACAGTGGGGCAATTGACAAACATCGAGAAAGCAATACATGCATATACTAATCATCTTGACTCCTTTGAGACTTGATTGGGCATTATAACATTATATATAGACCGCCATCCAACTACATCTATGACTAATAATCCACCTTCAGGTTATCATCCGAACCCCCTCCAGTATTAAGTTGCAAGCAACAGATTATTGCTTTACGAACTGCGTGTAAAGTAAACAATACGATTGTTCTATGAACAAAGGATTGTTGTTTTCTCCCTAGTAGCAATAGCACATCTAGTACCTTAGAGATTTCTGTCACTTCCCCAGATTACCAGAGGCATGAACCCACTATCGAGCATAAATACTAACTCTTGGAGTTGCTAGCATCTACTTGGCCAAGATAGCTACTAACAACGGAAAGCATGCAAGATCACAAATAACAAAGACATGATAGAATCAATAATCAATCTGAAATAGCATCTCAATATCCATCGGATCCCCGCAAACACAACATGCAGAATTACAAATAGATGATCTTGATCATGAATGGAGCTCACAAGATCTAGACATGAAAGCACGAAGGAGGATAACCAGCCATATAGCTACTACATGGATCCGTAGTCCAAGGATGAACTACTCACGCATCACACCGGAGGCTTGCATGATGATGAAGAAGGCCTCCAGGGTGAATTCCCCTCTCCGATGGGGTGCCGGGAAGAGCTTCAGATCCCTCCCGATCTAGGGATGGAGATGATAGCGGCTACAGGCTCTTTCATGGATTTTTGATCAGGTACTTAGGGTTTTCGTCCCGAGGGTATCTTATAGGCGGAAGGAGAGGCCGAGGGGGTGCCTGGGCTGGCCACACCACCCCCTGGCGTGGGCCAAGCCTGGTCGTGCGGCCAGGTGGTGTGGCTGCCCTCTGGCCCTTCTCCGTCTCGTACTCTGGCATCTGATGACTTCCGAAAAAATAGGCACTTTGGCTTTTGTCCCGTCCAATTTCGAGAATATTCATTTTCTGACTTTCCTAGAACCAAAAACAGCAGAAAACAGGCAGCTGGCACTATGGCTCTTGTTAATAGGTTAGTCCAAGAAATCATAAGAAAAGTACTCCAAAGTGTGGACAAAACACAAGAAAGTGGATAAAACCAAGCATGGAACATCAAAAATTATAGATACATTTGAAATGTATCAACATGCCCAAGCTTAATTCCTGCTCGTCCTCGAGTAGGTAAGTGATAAAAAGAAAGAATAATTTTTGAGGTGACATGCACCATCAAAGACTTGATCAAAGTATTTGCAAAACATTCAAAGCTGGGATCATAGTACTTCAATCATAACATGAAAGACAAAGTTCTAGCAATAATACAAAGAAACTATGATGCAACATGAAAAGGCACAAACAAAAGATTCATGAATAATAATGCTTTGCAAGACGTTTGTTTGTTTCACATAAAGAAAACATAGCATAATAGTATTCATCTTGTCCCTCAATAGAGTAGCAATATAAATGCATAGGACACCTTCAAAGTTCATAAGAGTGACTAGATACAAATAGTTTAAAACAAGCAATATCAAAGCTATGCATCAATCAACTAGTCTTGGGACAATGCGCATAGAACTAAGAATGGCCACTGTGCTCTCAAAGTAGGTGCATAAAGGTAGAAGGTGGAGACTCAATATAATGGTGGAAGAAAGGCCTTTTTATAAAAGGAAGTAGGGATTCAAGTCTCATAAAGAGCTTCCAAAAATTATGGTACTTATAGCTTTCAGCTCTCATTGCCCCTATCATAAGCATCTCGAAGTGATTAAGGTTAAAGTGAACAAACTATGGTGTACATGCTTGACGAAGTATAAGTCAGAAATCTCATGGCCCTTGTATACGAGGGCCGCTCCTCATGCTACTCAAGTTTAGTCACCGGTAAGTTCTTGTCATCGTAAGTACATGTGTATCATAGAGAACCGCCAACGGGGTACCCCTTGCCCGATGATAAGGAAGAATCCCCATATCAAAATGACAAGGCAAGCAGACAACGAGCATCTCAGCAATCTTCTTATTTACCATGGGAATATGGTGCTTTTTTCTCTCTTTCCTCTTTTCATAATATATCTTTTTTTCCTTTTCTCTTTTTTTCTCAATGTAGGACTCTTTTTAATAAGAAGAATGCTTCATAGACAGCTCATTATGGTTACGCTACAGGTTTCCACCATGTCAGCATGGATTAGACCAGTAGCCCAGGCATTTCCCTAACACATATACATAACTCCATGGACTTACAAGCTCCCCTTTCATTTCACACCGACGACATCCATATACAAAAGAGCATGATATCAACTAGGTACAAGTACCAAGTGCAATGTTGAAAGTGTTCCCCATGAAAGCATGGTTCTGCTAATTCCCAACAAATAAGTTCAAGCATATACAACATAGACGACATAATGGTTCAAGTTTATTAAGGGAAAGAAAAGTAAAGTGTGCCATCAAGTTCGTGAGATCTTTAATCACTAGTTTTCTCATAACAAGTTTAATTTGGAAGGTAAACAAAAGCATGAATATACTTGGAATAGCATAAGCTAGTAGGTAGGTATGGTGGACTCTTTGGAATAACTTAGTTTAGGGAGTTGGATGCATGAGTTGAACTCATACTTGGTTGTGGAGGCTAGCAAAAGACTAGGAGCGACAAACTAAGAGAGCAATAATGGCCATAATCATGCAGAGCGACAAAACATCATTGATCAAAGCATAAAGTGATACTAAAAGTTGAAAACTAAAGGATCATAAAGGCTATAGTGACTTGAGATAGTCATAACATGGTGTGAGCATGCGCCAAGTCAACCCAAATAAAGCATCAAAGGAGAATACCACTATACTATGCTTTAATATGCTAAAACAACGCATGATTCATCCAAGGCACATTAAGCAATCTCAATTGTTTATAACAAGACACGCTACAGCAAAGAATACTAAGAATAAAGCCAAAACAATATCAAGCATGGCATGACAAAGCATAGGCCACAGTCAAAAACGAGCTCTTTTTACCACATAAGCATGAACTTTCCTACTCTTTTCCAAACCAAACCAAACTATTTGCAAACCAATGTATGAAAGAGGGGGTCCAACCAATTTATTCAGAAAACTAAGAAAACAAAGGAAAATGAAAAACCAAAACAAAAATGAAAAAGAAGACGCTCCAAGAACAACACAACTGTGCATGAAACAATAAAAATGAAGCGTTTGGAAGAAACCTAGGATTTTTATTGATGAAGAGGGGATGACTTGGGCATCCCCAAGCTTTGAAGCTTTTACTCCTTGGATATTTCTTGGGGTGACACGCGTGGCATACCCAAGATTGAGCTTTATTCCATCCTTCATCTCATTACTCATTCCTTCCATACGCCTGAAAATTTTCCTTCATACAAAACTTCACACAATCTTTATTAGCAACATTAGTGCACTCAAGATAAATAAGTCTTAAGGTTCAGTTATAACACCAAATAAACTTCCATTAGAACACTAGCTACTGTAGCACTTCCGTCAAAAATCTCAATTCCCCAAAAGAACTCAAAAAGGAACCAAGAAGAAGCAAATGCAGAAAATGGCAGAAATCTCTCAAAACAGACCAGCAGGTAAAGACGAATTTTTTCTAAGACCTTCTGTTGATCAAATCAAAAAATGTTGAACTAACGAAAGTTATATAACAACCTGGGGCAGAAGCACAAAAATTCACGCCTCAAAAAGACGTTCAGATATTTTACACGAATTTTTACGGTGAAGCACAGAAATCTGTTTCAGGACAGCAACTTTTCCAATCATTACTTCTCTGTCATTAGAGGTTACTCTTGGCACAAAAAGCAAATAAAAAGGATAAGGAGCGATTATTACTGAAGTAATAACTTCCAAGACTCATCTAAAAGTTTTGGGTTATCTCCCAATAAGTACTTTTCTTTAACGCCTTTAAGTTAGGCATAACAAGCAAGAAAAAGAATCAAGTATTCTCAAATGAAGAAGCATTAAAACGAAATTTCTTGCCCTTACCTCTCTTACTTTTATTCTTAACCTTGGGGAAAATATGATTGTTTGGTGGAGAAGAAAGGTGCATGGTCCCCTTTCCCACATTTATTATTGCTCAAAGGAGTTCTAATAGGGACCTTCCAAGTGTAATTTGTTCTTTTCCTGCACATTCAATAACAAGATAATCAGTAGAAATCATTTTCCCAAGGATCTTTGTAAACACTCCTTCAGCTATTCCAATAGGTAATATGGTAGAATTATTAGCAAGAGATATTTCTTTTCCTCCTTCAGTAATCCCCAAAGATTCAAAGATTCATAAATATCTTTGGGCATAAGACAAAATTCAGACATGATATCACAGCGAGCTTGAAAAGTTTTAGTGTTTATCTCAATCTTTACTGTAGGGAGCCACTTTGATGGTTCCGAATTTATTGGGACATAATTGTGATGCTCCCTAAGCGTATTATAGCAATCTTTTAAGCTAGCAATGCCAGTCTCAAGAGTGTTCAATCTAGCAAATATTCTTGCAAAAGAAATATCAGTTTGGCTAGGCAAGTTGTAAGTAAGGATCAATTTCTTTATAGCATTAATAGCATCATCCTTATTACATTGGAGGAAATCTCCTCCCACAACAGCATCTAAAGCATATCTATAGCAAAGAGCAATCCCAAGGTAAAAGCTGCTAAGGAACAAGCTTTGAGTCATTTTAGGCTCAGTTTTTTCATGTAGATTAGAGATTCTAGACCAAACTTCTTTAAAAATTTCCTCAATTCCTTGTTTAAAAGTGAAAATCATTTCCTCGGGTGACATAGTGATTGGAGCAAGGCTAGACATAGTGGCAATTTAAGAAAGGAACTAATTTTTTGTGTGTTTTTAATAAAGAAAGCAAACTGGTAAAACTAATTTTTTTTGTTTTTGATAAAGAAACAAGCAAACAAAGCAAAAGGAAACTAAGCAAAACAAAAATAACAAAGTAAAGAGATTGGTTATGAGGGACTCACCTTGGGAAGATGTCCTTGACTCCCCGCAACGGCGCCAGAAAAATGCTTGATGGCTTAGTGTCGGCGCCAGAAAAATGCTGGTGCGGTGTTGATGTAGAGCTCGTTGGGAACCCCAAGAGGAAGGTATGATGAGGACAGCAGCAAGTTTCTCTTAGTTATGAAACCAAGGTTTAATCGAACCAGTAGGAGCAAGGAAACACCCCAAAGGTGTTGCTAGCTGAGCCTTGGCAGGGCGCACTACCGGTGCTAGTAGCAACATGGAGACTTGCACAACACAACCACAGAACTTTGTCCCCAACTTGCGATGAGGTTGTCAATCTCACCGTGTTTTGCTGAAAACAAAGGACTAAACGTATCGAATGGAAAGAAGTAATAGTTTGCAGAAAGTAAACACAAAGCAGTAAACAGTTTGTAGATTGTATGTAAAGAAAAGGACCGGGATCCATAGTTCACTAGAGGTGGCTCTCCTTAGATAGATAACATGCTAGCTTTTGTCCCGTTCAATTCCGAGAATATTCATTTTCTGACTTTGCTGGAACCAAAAACAGCAGAAAACAGGCAACTCGCACTGTGGCTCTTGTTAATAGGTTAGTCCAAGAAATCATAAGAAAAGTACTCCAAAGTGTGGACAAAACACAAGAAAGTGGATAAAACCAAGCATGGAACATCAAAAATTATAGATACATTTGCAACGTATCACCCCTCGCCTTCTCTGCTTCCGCTCACGCGGGCGGGAGGGGGTGGGGACCCATGACCTACGCTCGGTGTTTCATGAAGGTCCCTAATATTAGCATTTTATGGTGTCGTGGTGGCGCATCTCAGATGGCGGTGGATGTGCTACATCGAATAATGGTACCCCGACTTCAACCCCATCTCGACAACGTTTACGGCGTCGAGAAGCTTGTGGGATTGTGTCTTTGCCGGGCATGTGCTCCGGCTTCGTGTGGTGTTGTTCTCGTCGCCGATCTGGTCCTGGAGGCCTTAGAGTGTGGCGGTGTGGATTGCTGCTGGTTTGTGGTGGATGGTGGAGGATCCGGCCACTTGATAGGTGGGGTGGCGCTGGCCCCGGATCCGGCGTTGAAGATACTCGGAGGGATCCTTCAGCCGATTTTTTATAGCAGCAGGCTAGATCGAGTCTTACAAGGTTGGTGGTTATTGTGGCTCATTGACGCCTTTTGGCTAGGGGTTTCTTCAGTGCCAATGTGTGGACCGGCTGCTGGTGATCTTCTTCTTCTCCGGCAACGGCGAAGGATTTGGGTCCTTAGTTGTTGTGGCGAGGACGGTTTGCAGCTGTTCAACCGTTTTCTCTCTCCTTGTTTTCTGTTACTTGTATGTGTTTGTTCTTTGTATTTCTACAGTTATAAATACAAGTAATATATGCCCACAGGCGTATATATTCCAAAAAAATGTTGACAACTTTTTTTGCACATAACCACAACATGGATACCTTTTTGCACAAAACCATAGGGTTTCCGTAGTGGGTTACAAAGAACACAAACCTCATAGTTAACAACATTGTTGGCCAATTAGTAACATTGGCACACTAGAGGTAGGGGTGTCCCTTTTTCTGTCCCCCTCGAGTTGTTAGCATAAAACTACCACCCTGATAGTAAAATTTCTCGAATGGTACCGGTTGACATCTCAATCACAAAAAACTACCACATTAAAATGAAGTTTTTGTAAAAAGCACTGATTACACATTGATGGTAAATCTGACAGGTGGGATGCACATTGAAACTTCAGAAGCTGAAGCACCTGGCGCGCCACCAATAGTGTACTACACAAAGGGAACAACAATTAAGTATCCATAGAGAGTACCCAAGCACACGGTAACATTCTCGACTCATACACAAGAAGACCAAGCAAAGGAGCATAGGAAGAAGCAACACTCAACGATGCTTAGGATAAAGACAACAAAAGGAAAACAACATAGGCATAAGTTCAATTATAATACTAGAAGGAAGTATCAAGGTGGCTACACTATAGCACTACCCTACGAAACAGTATCTGATGGCTTGGCTGAATCATCTAGAGCACTAGCTGCTGCCAGACGCTTCTACTCCTCATTGTACTTTTCGAGTAGAGACATCAGTCGAAGACCATACGTCTCTGCTCTCTTGGCATAAGGGCGAAATTCTACCTTCTAACTGTCAGTTGTTACGGGAATGGCGGATGTAGCTTTGTCGAGGTCGAGCCTCGAGCCATGAGCTGCAGCCATTGCGAAAGCCAAGGTGGCACCAACTGCTTTCTAGGCCTGCTTGTAGTCCTTTGTTGGATCTTCAACTGCATGGAAGGCATCCACAAGTCCTCCAATATCCTCGATGGAAGCATCCTTCGGGAAGATTTCCCTATGGAAGCACCCTAGCACATCCTTGTTCTTCACAAGCATGTCCTTCAAATAGGTGTTGGAATCCTCGACTGATGCAACAACATCAGTCAAGAGATCCACGTGCACCTGAGCATGATGATCCAGAGGCATTCTAGCAGCGTCTACAAACACAAGCAACACAACTTTCAACAACCAAAACCATGACGATTCAATAAATTATCATTACAAACTCACCCAACAAAGCCTAGACAAACGACATGAGCTGCTCGCTCAGCCCCTTCTCTCGCTTGACAGCCGTAGCCAAGAGCTGCTCCTTGCGCCTCTTGGCATCAGCCTTGAACTAATCGAGTGCATCCTTGGTGATATTTTCCTTGTTTTTGGCGCCACCAAATTTCTTTTCCAGCTCTTCAACATGGTGCAGGGCCTCATTCTTTTCAACTACAGAAGAACAACAACATCAGAGATAAGATCATGCCATTACACTTAGAAGAAATGCAGAGGAAGCTTACGCTACAGTTGGTTACGATCCACCTCCAGTTGGATGTGAAGGGGTTCGCAGCGAAAAACAAAAAATTCCTATGGTAGAACACACTTAATGTCCAAGATCTATCTAGGACTAATGCAGTAAAGGCGATGTGTACCAGTAACATACTCTTGTAGACCGAACGCGGTTAAGATTCAGTGAGGAACATGGTTGATGTAGTCGTACTCGTAGCGGCCCTCAAGGTCGCGAAGCTCCCCGCACATCACCTCCCGGTCCTTGCACGACAGTCCGGTCCTTGCACGACAGTTTGGGTGCCACTAATGGTAGCACCCCCGTGGTTTTGCACACATACAGTTTACGATGACAACCACTGGTTCTCTGATCCCTACCGAGAGTGTGAAAATAGATCTTCTGGCTAGAATCTCTGCAACACAACGACGTGCCGTAGTGATGTCGTCTCTTGCATGTACAACTCATTAAGGAACCACGCCAACACAACAACGACAAGGGAGAGAGAGATCTCTATCCCCGTGTGCAATTCCAAACTTTGGGAACCACACGTGAGGGAGAGAGATCATTGGAGAAATTGGATGCTCTTTCCTACCCTATGCCCCTCTTTGTATAGGGGATGTGAGAGAACCTCCACCCATCCATGTCCCGAGGTGGGACTAAAGATGGAGGTGGAGGAAGCACCAAGGAGGTGGGGTTCCATGGGCTTGTGGGGCACCATGGGCCACCCAACTGAGGTGGGCCCCATCCCCGTGCGCAGCACTACGCTGGCCAGGAGGGTCCCATGGGTGGCGGCCTTTGCACCTTTGGCCCTTCCCTAGGGCGGTTTCCCTCATGGGCCATTTTCCCTTGAGGGTTTTGGCCCATTAGGGAAGTTACCCTTTCAAATTGAATTTTAATTATATATTTAATATCAATTCCTTTAATTAATATGAATACATATTATTAAAATCCTCTTTGACCTGAAACACCTTTCGGTTCACTCCGAACGACTTCGGATCCTCTTGGAACAGTTCTGGTTCTCCCATGAAACACTTCTGGTTTTCTCTTCTCCTGCATCGTATGATTCTGATAATTCCATAATGATCTCCAAGCGTCATCGTACCCTTAAGTGTGTTACCCCAACGGTTTGGAAACATCACAAACATGATCGATACCTCTCTCGGATCAATGATCACTAGCGGGACCGGGATGCCCATAATGACCCCTACGCATTCCATGATGTTTTATGTCATTTGAATCATAAAACGTCGAGTCCAATTCCCTTTGTTACTTCGATACTGACTTGTCCAAGATCCGATCATCAGTATCATATACCTTGTTCAATCTCGTTATTGATAGGTACTATTTTACTCATAGCCATGATATTCCATCCCTGTGACCTAGTCACAATTATGGATGTAATCTCACCGAGTCGGCCGTGTGTATCTTCCCGTCACGCGGGTGAACAAATCCTGATCATGATGCATAGGCCTCAACCTGTTCCTCTGGAAACCAAATATGCACCTTTGTTGTCACCTAGTTACGAACATGATGTTTGATGAGATCAAAGCTTCCTTAGGAGACAATGATTAATATGATCTCACGGTCAAAGGAGAAGGAGTACACTTCTAACTATTATAATGATGAACTATGTGACTTGATCGTGTTGCAATACTTATAGTGGATAATGTCCATCACATCATTCATAATGAAGTGACCTCATTGTTAGTTGACGTTAAAGTCAGTCCATGATCTGTAAACCTCGATCATTAGCTGCCCAATAAACTAGTATAAATAGAGGCTACTAGGAACTTGGGTTGTTTACATACCACACATGTATTAATCTTTCCGCTTGATACAATTTTAGTATATTATGAAAATATTATGAACTAGTTGAGATATGATAATAAAATCCATTTATTATTTGCCTCTATGGCATATCTCCTTCAGTCTCCCACTTGAACTTGAGTACAAATAATCTAGCTTGCATTCACTACTAATCATAAACCATATCACATGTGTTTATTAATCATGCATGCTCATGGAAAACATCATGTCCTTGATCTGTTTTACTAAATCCATATGTCTTCTGCAAATCATTAATGTCTCCTAATTTGACATTTGCACCAGTATCACATAATGTGTCAAAGTATTCGTTTGGCGACAGAGTGAGAATTTGTTTCCTAGTGTTTACAATGACGGTCGATCAGTCAATTGAACTTTCACTATTGTCATGTAAAGTCAGGAAACACACGCAGCAGAAGTCGAACTTTTTTAGCCAAAACTACTATACTAGCCACTTCAAAAGTATCCACATATATATACTTCTATACCTATGCAGATCGTAATTGATAGTGCATTAATTGCAACTTAGATGCCTAACCTTTCTCCTTACAATTTAGGGATAAACTTAACTCTAGATCAGTGATTAATTCAAGAATCACCTCAAGACATGTTCTTACAAGTAAGAACTTATTTTTCTAGCCAAAAACTTTGGATCACATTACATCGAGTATACAATATGGTTATATTGAATAACCTATGACTGAGGCATAGGAGATGTAACACATCTCTTTTATTTCTTTTAACCATAGTTGAAATACTAAGATTAACTCAATGCTCCATCTAGATATACAAGTAAGAAATTTTTTCTTACCATGTACCATTCTGAACTTCTTCAGAATCTTATCTAGGATATTCTGAACATTTTTCAGAATCAAATCCAGGAAGCATTCGATAATAATGTTTATTAAACTTATCAATCTATCTCGATAGATTTTAATGTTTAATACTTTGTTCAATTTCATCCATGGAATATTTACTAAGTTAAATATCATTAATACCAATTGCATCATTCATCATATGTCATCCACATATATAAGAATGTTGGCACGCTCCCACTCATATATGGCATCCATATATGAGATCTGAGGATTTCACTTAGCTCCCACTCAAAATGTGTCGCTTACATATTAAGATTTAGGCATGCTATTTAGCTCCCACTCAAGTCATACAAATGCAGGTCTTATCAATAATTTAGCAATTCCAAAATTCTTTTATCATCCATCAAATTGAGGATTCCAGCTATGAGACACTAGCATCCATATGGTTTGATAAAGCCTGCTTTGTTGTATTAATTACAACCCTTTCTTCAATCTTGTCATAGAAGAACATGTAGTTTTGGAAAACTTCTACCAATTACCAAAATTGGAGTAATTGCTGGTGTAAATCCAATAGACTTAAGCATCGCTACATATCGTAGTCAATATCATTGAATTTGTCCAAACATACTTTGTGACAAATCAAGATTTTAAGTCATTCTTTAAGTTCCATTTCTTCCTCGTGACTTTGCAGTCATTTGGAAAGGATCAAGTAAACATCTTTATTTAATAATATCAAGTAACATATTACTTTGTAATATTAAATGTAACTTAACATAGGATTTTATGACTTTTAGACATATCTCATACTTAGGTCCATCACGCTTCTTCGTAGTTCGTAGGCATGTCTTGTTCTAATAACATGACAATTGAGTCAACAATATAATTTCGTAAACTTGCAGAATATATTCTTGAATCCTACTTTCCTTTGTAAAAGTATTCGCTAAAACATCATGATCATTATCATTAGTTTATCCTCATGTAGAGTTTAGTCCCCGAAACATATTATGTTGCACTACTCGACATTTCGGATGCAAGGTCAAATGCCTTGTTAATGCCTTTACTTTCTTCCACTAACACCTTCTATGAGAAAATGTTTTCTCGAGGAAGTACCATACTAGGCAATACAAGGTTTGCCTTCTTTCGTTTTACTTTGGAAGATGTATTCATAGTTTCCTAAGAATACACTACAAAGATTTGTTTATTCTCCACGACTTCGAATTACCTAAATCTCCAAAAAACTCAAACATGCCATAACTCTTATACAAAACTACGCTAAGTACTATTTTAACGCAAGGATGGTGTCGTTTCCACGAATCTTTTAGATGTTCTTTATGTTTCAAATGAGTCTTTGTTATTTGATCTCTAACTCTAAACAATAACGGTAACCCGGTAAGAGATAATTTTTGTCCATATGTATCCAATACAAAATTATTATGATGTTTAGACATATCAATACACTTTTAAGTGTCCAATCATCGTAATTTGTGGAACATCTTTCACAAGTCTTTTATGCCAAAACTTAACTTGAATACTTAGTCATGTCGATCATATCGTAGAGACTTTGTATTCCTGTTAATTCAATACCCTTCTTCATTCTGAAATCATTTGAACATCTCAAGTAGTTTCAAACGTGTGTTTCATTAAGTAAATACATATATTCACTTAAATCCACAATGAAGTTTATAAAATAATGATTTTAACTATTTTGTTAAAATACAATACATCATCATGTATGATATTCAACAATTCTTCGCATAGAACTATTTTACAAGAATGCGGAGTTTTAGTCATTTTGCCAAATGAGGCATGGTTTTGCATAAGTCAAAAGATCGAATATCTAAAGACTAAACTTTTCATCAGAATAAAAATAATAATGTGACTTAAACGATAGTGTCATTCATTATTAAACTTGGTTGTCTTTTAGCATTCTATTTATTTTTAAATGCTCAAACTATTGTTATTTAGATGACGATGATAATAGCTCATTCATAATCGTAATATGAACATAAAGATATTATTCATAAGAATATTATAACTGGTTTGTAACTTACTCATATGAATAATTGTCTCGCCCAAAGCAAGACACACATATAACGATTACAAATATTTATTCATATCCACTTATCCAAATGATATACGTTGAGGGAAGGAGTCATGTCGGCCATCAACTATATTGGTTGTCATCATCAAGGCACGTCGCCTTATTTCTTCCAGCAATTTTCAAGCAGAATGTCTTGTCTTCATAAAATAGGACAAGTATCAAATAATTGGTAAACTGCAATGAGTATTTGCAAGAATAACATTTATAACTTGTATATCTGACATATACCCTTTTCATCCATGACATCCATCGCGATCAAGCCTACTTTGAGAGTTCTCAACTCTGACATGAACTCATGAAAGGTGAACGATTCATCTCTCATGATTTAGCCCTGATGACATCTTTGTAGCTGGTATGAAGTTAGTGTGTCACCCATCTACTACAAAGTTGTCAGCAGTACACATCGTGTGTGAGGCATTCATGAAGCTCATGCATGATCACTAAGTGCAGGCGTTTTATTCCACCTTGTTTGGAAGAAACTCATCCAATGGCTCATACTTCATGAGCCCGACTTGCAATGGAGATGTCACGATTAGCATGATAATCATCATTGACCATCTCATATGAGTCGGTGTTTAAGAACCGCAGTCGCAGCTTAGCTTCCATCAAATGGAGCATTGGACAACAATGGAGATGTCACGATGAGCATGATAATCATCAATCTCTTGCTCATCCACTGAGTCATCGGAATATCTCATAATGGTTCTTGTATCAAGAAGAGAAGATTATCTATGTCAAGGTCATCCCTTAGGCGTTGGTATTAATCTATGAAGTTTGACCCTTTTAGGTTTCACATCAAGCAAGAAAATCCCATGGTCAGAAAGACTCACTGGGATAGGCCATGATCTACAAAGACATCTATACTAAGTTCATAATACGAGTTCAATCAATATTGAGCTCCCACTAAAACAGTCATCCCTTGGACGATTTTAGTGATCACATGATCCTTTTACACTATATCATTCCTGGTCGTCATGATCTTTGATATAGCTGCCATGTGACCCGTTCTAGATCTTTCGATCACTTGTGTTCCAAGGCCATGTTTGTACATGCTAGGCTTGCCAATCTAACCGTTAGTGTATTCTCAGTGCATACATGGCTTGAACCCACCGTATGCGAATGTCGGTGTGTTTGCACCCCAATCGTCATGGCCTGCTCCACAACGATGGACTTTCTTGGTGGTGCACACAAATGGGAGAACACTATATTGGTATTAATAGGGATCATCTTATATATAATGCTACCTATGAGTATATAATACTAGTACAAAATAAGATATAAGGTATCAACATCACATGTATATTTAGTGATATGATATGGTCCTTCTTCACACGCCATGATCTCCATCTAGTGATCTGGCATGATCCCCATCCTGCCACTAGTTTGACACCATGTCCACAACGCCAACAGTTGGTCGTCCATCAAAATGATGACTATTACTATACTACTTAGTAATAGAAAAGTAAACTACTTTACCTTCGTAATGACCAAGACCATATCAAATCACATGCCGTCCTGCAAGATAAAGTTAGACGCCTCTACTTTATCTTTTGCAAGTTTTATGTGGCTGTTAGGGCTTTCGTGATAGAACCGTTTCTTATCTACGAACTTTCTAACCACAACATGGATCCAACAGTTTTCTCTACTACACCCCATTCGGGGCCCTCCATTGTAAATGCTATATTAGTTATTGAATGAGCGATAGACACCCACACTCGCGTAAGATTATGCATAAAGTCGGTTTGGGCTGCTTCATCAAACAATGCCATGATATAAATAAGTACACGTAAGAGGGTAATAACTATAGGATCAATTCCCACAGAATCCACGTGTGTATTGGTCGTACATCATTCCTATGCATAGATCAACTTTGTTACCACTAAAGGGTTTCATAGCGGAAAATTGAAAAAATCCTATGACCGAACACACTTAATACCCAAGATCTATCTAGGAGTAATGCAGTAACGGCGATGCGTATCGGTAACATACCCTTGTGGACCGAACGCAGTTAACATTCCACGAGGAATGTGGTTGATGTAGTCGTACTCGTAGCTGACTTCAAGGTCATGAAGCTCCTCACACGTCACCTCCTGGTCCTTACACCACAGTCTGGTCCTTACAGCAGTCCGGTCCTTATAGCAGTTCAGTCCTTGCACAATAGTCTGGGTGCCACTAATGGCAACACCCCCATGGTTTCGCACACATACGGTGTACGGTGACATCCTCCAGTTCTCTAATCCCTGTCGAGAGTGCGGAAACAGATCTTCTAGCTAAAATCCCTACAGCACAATGGTGTGCCGTAGTGATGCCGTCTCTTTCTTGTACAACTCCTTTAGGAACCACGCCAGCACAACAGTGACAAGAGAGAGATAGATCTATCCCCGTGTGAGTTCAAAACTATGGGAACCACACATGAGGGAGATAGATCATTGGAGAAATTGGATGATCTTTCCCACCCATATGCCCTTCATTATATAGGGGATGGGAGGGCACCCCCACCCATACAAGCCCTAGGGTGGGACTTAAGGTGGAGGTGGAGGAGGCGCCAAGGAGGTGGGGCGCCATGTGCCATCTAGCCGAGGTGAGCCCCACCCCCGTGTGCAGCACTAGACTGGCTGGGTGGGACCCATGGGCGGCGGCCTTGGACCCTTTGGCCCTTACCTAGGGCAGTTTCCCTCATGGGCCCTTTTCCCTCCAAGGATTTGGCCCATTAGGGAAGTTATCCTTTCAAATTAGATTTTAAATACATATTTAATATTAGTTCCATTAATTAATATGAATACATATTATTAAAATCCTCTATGACCCGAAACACCTTTAGGTTCACTCCGAACGACTTCGGATCCTCTCAGAATGATTCTGGTTCTCTCATGGAAAACTTTCGGTTTTCCCTTCTCTTTCATCCTATGATTCTGATAACTCCATAATGATCTACAAGCATCATCGTATCCTTAAGTGTGTTACCCTAATGGTTCGGGAACATCATAGACATGATCGATACCTCTCTCGGATCAATGATCAATAGTGGGACCCAAATGCCCATAACGACCCATGCGCATTCCACGATGTTTTATGTTGTTTGAACCGTGAAACATCGAGTCCAATTCCCTTTGTTACTTCAATAATGACTTGTCCAAGATCTGATCATCGGTATCATATACCTTCTTCAATCTTGTTAGTTACAAGTATTTTTTTGCTCATTCCCGTGATATTCCATCTCTGTGACTGATGACGGGAAAATGGGGCGACTAGATACACGTCCACGTCATAGAGACAGATAGTATAATTTGAAAGCATAAATGCATAAAAAGGATCAAACATTGCAGGTACTTTATTTCGAGAACTCTTACATTTATATAAAGAACTGTTAATTACATCTTCCTAGAGAAAACCTCTGATTAAGAATTCCAACATATCTATTACATAGCATTACAACATGTGAATACTACAAAAATAAATAAAAGTCCTCCTTGTTATCGCCTGCTCCAGCATGGTCGAGGAAGCCTTCAATTTCATCGATGATAACATATGTGTAGCATGATATGGTTTGATTTATTTGCAGCATATGATATTTTAATAGTCATATTATCCACTTGTACTAATGCTAATAGTACTTAGTGTTCATGTATATGGCACATGCATGCTTTGGCTATTTTCAGATATCTCATTAACCATTGGGTATTTAGTTGTGAGTGTGTTTATAGTTTTGATCATATGATGATCTATTTAAATGGTTAACTAACTAGCCAAGAGCATGTGTGCAATATAGTGCATAACTCTATTTATAAGTCCATTTTATCATGTATGTGGTTTATATATGCATGAGCATGTGTGCAATATAGGGCACGTCTCTATTTATGAGTTGATTTTAACATGCATGTGATTTCTATATGCATGCATGGGATGGAGAGAATATCTGGTTTACTTAGCGAAGGCAATGTATATAGCATTTTGCCAAGGTAACATATGGGACTGTTGTATGGAATTTGATGATGCACTATATATGGTTAGTGCAAAATAACATAGGATATGACCCTAGTTATCATGGGTACATGCACATATATGGGAGGAGTGCATTGTTTAGTTTTAATATCTTCAAGTGCACTATGTTATGTTAGTGCAAGTGGCCTAGGCTATGATCCTAGTTATAATTTAGTCTTATGGATGCATGCACCTATATGGAGGGGATGCATGGTAATTTTAATCTATATGAGATTATCTTTTGACATGTAAGTTAATTGTCTATATGCACTTTATCAATACTAGTTCCTAAATATGCCATGTAGAACTAGTCAAATATTTATATGATTTTGGATGTCACGGGAGTATGTATATTTTAACTCCTAGTCTCTTTTTACTATGAGAAATGTAAGTTAATTGATCATATCTCGAATTAACCTACGCGCAGATTTGTCTAATTTTAGCCCTCTGTACATGTTAAGGCATACAGAGAAGATATCATTATGGCTAGTCCTTGGACAACATGGATCATGCTATACTTTTAGGATGTAACATATTTTAATTTCACTCGACTTACTTAGTTACTAGCATGATGAGTAGTACCCAACCAAGATGATTTTGGCTAGGTGTGAGATTTTGGAGCTCTTTGGCTTGTGTCAACGTAATCAAGGCAAGAGCCAAAATTTAGTGATATATGATTTTGGAACACCTTGATTTATATCAATGTGACCAAACCAGCGGCATGATCTTAGTGTCATATGAATTTAAAGCAACTTGTCTTGTGTCGATGTGACCAAACCAAGAGCATGATTTTGGTGATATATGTAAATCTAGAGCGCCTTGGTTTATGTTAATGTGACCAAACCAACGGCATGCGTTCAGTGGCATATGAGTTTAGAGCAACTTGGCTTGTGTCGATGTGACCAAACCAAGAGCATATATTTTAGTGACATATGTAAATTTAGAGCACCTTGGTTTGTGTCAATGTGACCAAACCAACGGCATGAGTTTAGTGACATGTGAGTTTGGAGCAACTTGACTTGTGTCAATGTGTCCAAACTAAGAGCATGATTTTAGAGCACCTTGGTTTATGTCTATATGACCAAGCCAACGGCATGAGTTTAGTGATATATGAATTTAGAGCAACTTGGCTTGTGTCAATGTGACCAAACCAAGAGCGTGATTTTAGAGCACCTTGGTTTGTGTCTATGTGACCAAACCAACAACATGAGTTTAGTGATGTATGAATTTAGAGTAACTTGGCTCGTGACGATGTGACCAAACTAAGAGTATATATTTGTTCATTTTACCCCACGTTCTCTATATGCAATATGGACCAATCTATTTCTAGTCATGTACACATCGATATGAAGGAGCTACGCTATGTTCCAGAGCCACTAAGGCAGCATTATCTTATTTGTCCACATGCACATGCACATATGTAGGCTAGTATTTAGCTATTTAAGGACGCATACTACTAACATATTTGCCCACATGCATGCAGTTTGGTAGTGTGGTGTATGATTTCCACACATCTATATGCATCATGAATTACATGGAGTTTATTTATTTGTTTATTTAATACTAATCCCCAAATGACCGTATGTGGTTTAGCGAGACTAGTAACATATAGATTTTTAGTCATTTAAGGCGACTTGGATTGTGTCGATGTGACCAAACCAAGAACCAAATTTTATTAACATGTGAATATGGAGCAACTTGGCTTGTGTCAATGTGACCAAGCCAATAGCCAAATTTTAGTAATATGTGATTTTAAAGCACATTAGATGTAACCAAGCCAAGAGGCAAATTTTAGTTATATATGATTCTAGAGCAACTTGTTTTGTGTCAATATGACCAAACAAGAGCCAATTGGTTTTGTGATCATAGGAAAAAAATGCTACTTAGCATGTACTCCCTCCGTTCGAAAATATAAGATGTTTTAGCTTTGTGAATCAAATATATCTAGACGTTTTTTAGTGTATAGATTCGGAGTGAACCTATACCTAAAAGGTGTCTAGATATGTTCGTTTCACAAAGCTAGAATGTCTTATATTTCCGAACCGAGGGAGTATCAATGTAATCAGGCCAAGAGCAAGATAATTATGTAGCAAAAAGGAAGATAAAATTCCTCTAGTTTGTGTCGATGTGACCAAACTAGGGAATAAGAGGAGAGACTCTATGGCTGTGTTAATGTGACCAACCAAGAAGTGAGGGGAGAACCATGTTTCTCACCTTCTCGCAAACGTCCTCCAAGTCTTCTTCTTCTGTATGTAGAAGCAGTAGCTAGCGGCATCTCGTATACAGTGAGCGCCCGGCCTGCCGGCGTGTATGGCGATCGGCCGGTAGCGCACGGCGAAGCAGCAACAACGACTAGTACTAGCAGCAGCACTTGGCGTGTATGCGGGCGAGCGGCCGGCAACGTACAGACAGCCGGCGTGCAGCAGCTAAGCGGCAGCGGTGATTAGCGCTAGCGGCAGCCGCCTATATGTTTTGAAGAAGCGATGAAATGAATCGGTGAAGGATCAATTGATTGTGGCTATCCTCTCTCGGTGAACTGTGGGGGGTTTTAAGCTAGCGATGGCCTGGATTGAGAGCGCGACGAGCCATCAGAAAGATCAGCCAGCCGTCTACACGATGTTTGTTATCCTTTATATAGGCGGCTAGCGAGGGACTCGTCCGAGACGGAGCACGCACACGTCCTGGCGATCGTGGGCAGGAACGTGGGCGTAGTTTCTGGCTGCAGATTTGGCCGTCAAGTTTCCTCGGCGTGAACTTATGCCTACAGATATTTTAGCTAGTGCATTGGCTGATCAAAGGGATCGGAGCACACGTGGGGCTGGTTCTAATTTCCATTGGCCTAGTTAATTGCAGCATGGGCTTTGATAGTTTTAATTATCCTAGACTAGCATAATATCCGTGCGTTGCAACGGATCCACAATTGATAGTAAATAGTTTGACCGAAAGTAAAAATAAATATTGGGTCGGAATCAGATTTTGTGATCATGAGGCAGCCATGGGTCGCTCTTCAGTTTCTTCGATGGCACGTCACATCCTCCTACGAGTAATTTTTTATCTCTTCCGATGACACTGATCCAATCCTTGATTAACCGATTTGATACGCACGGCAAATGACTGGTTTTGTTTTAATTCTTTTGCACTACCAGTATTCCACATAGAATTCCACATAGAGAAGTTTCCGCATGTTGCAGTTTGTTGTAAAAATGATTCAATATGTGCTCACAAACCTACCGACCTGTAGTTCCTTATACCAGGCCGCGGCCTAACAGCCGCAAACGGCAGTATGCACATCTCAATGGACATGTCTATCAGAAACTCCATGTTTCCTGGACGCACCGGCTGCTCTATCCTCTGCCGGCACCGTTAGTCTTGATCCTTGACATGAACTCCACCTCATTGCCACGGGCCAACCGTAGCTGTAGTTTCACATTAGTTTTTGAACTGACAGTTCAAGAAAGTTTCAGATTAGTGCTTTTCAATCTGCAATCATACATTGCTTTGTTGATGCATACACCGATTATACACTCTTGCATCACCTTAGATAGTCTTCCAACAGGACCTGAGATTGTGAAGCTGTCGGATGGTGAGATGAATCTATCAAATCCCTGAACCATCTTCTGATTAGCCTTTGGAATCAGCTAAGTAGTAATTTGCCAAGCTTACTTGTTGCAGCAGTGCCGCGTTGTCCCCAGGTAGTAGAATATCCCGATACAGTTGGATAATTAGACACAATTTCCGTAATTAATTCCAGAATATTAAACATGATAATACCAACTACTCGCACATGTAACTCGAACATACTAGATGTACTAAACAACAGGATGAACGGAAACAGGCAGCAGCTAAACATGTACTCGCAGAACATGATGAATAACCAGACAGCAGCACGTCACACGTACCGTTCGATTGCAGTAATCGCAGCAGTAGCCTTGGGGAAGATTGGTCGAAGCAGACAGCGGCGAAGACGACGATAGGCAACACCGCCCGACTTGGATGGAAGACGAGCCGTGATGCAGAACTTGAGCAGTCGCGCAGGGCGCTTCCCAAAAACCTTATTCGCCATCTCCCGTACAGGATCGCAAAGGCGAGTGGTTCCGGAGACCTGCTCCCGTCCGCCGGTGCACGCCGGCAAGCGAGATGGAGTAGACTACGATAGCGGCGCAAGCAGAGAGGTTGGCCAACCCTAGATTGGTTTTCGGTGTGTCCGTGGTGGAAGCCGCACTGGAGTTTATATAGAGCGGCTCGGGAATCCCACGTCGTGGACCAAGCCCACGTTGCGTACGTTCGGGTCGGCTAACTGTTGACACGTCTGTCAAAACCGCACAAGTTTTCCCAAGCAGCAAAAAACCCGCAACGCGCGCGCGCGTCGGGTCGGGTCGGGTCGGGTCGGGTCGAGACAAGCGGGCGGGCGTGCGTGCGAGCGGCGGCGGCGTCGGAGGAGCGCGCGTGTAGTTCTCCTCTTCTCACTCACTTTACTAAGTGGTGAACCACTCCACCTTATAAGGTGGTGTAACTCTCCTCCAACTTTTCATGTGGGACTAAACTTTAGCTCCCACTCCACTCATATGTGAGCTGCCACCAAATTGGGCCAAATCACACATGGGCTTCCATACACATGGGCTTTGAGATTTAGGAAAAATCTGAAATCTATATGGGCTTATTTATTTAGCCCATTATTTTTAACAATCCCCCACCGGATCTCAAATGCCCATTTGAAGATTTGCTAATTCTCGCTACTTGTTTATATACTAGTGTTTCAGCAGAGACTGTTAAGTTGAACTTCTGCCTAGAACCTTGAGCTACGTCTATCAGCAACTTGAACAATGGACGAACCTTGAATTGCAAGTTTGGTGTTTTAGATTTCACACAAAATCATAACTAGTACCTGGCTGCCAGTAGCCTACCCCGCGGGTTTAGCATATGCGTCATACTACTTGGTCTCTTCATGAGTTTACTAGAGATCACCCAAATCTCATAGATTGCGACGTTTAACAATCGAAACTCGTATAGGTGTGTTCTTTCAAGAATGCTCTGTAGGACAGCATCTTTGCTAATCATAGCCAATAGAAACACATTGAGGCATGTTGCCAACCTGCCTTACAGCTTTGAGAGTTGTACATCTTCACATAGAGAGGGTTGTCTAATACTCTCCTCCGTCACACCACTAGCTTGTTTTTCCTAGGTCCTAATTCACGGGATCTCCGATCAAAAAGGTTGAGTTACCACTACTGTGTAACATCCATGGGTCTCAAACCCATCTCTCTCGATGCACTTTTTATCACGTTTCGTGATAGTCCCTTTGTAAAGGGATCTGCCAGGTTTTTGTCAGTTTGAATATACGTAACAGTAATTACTTCGGAGTTTCTCAATTTCCTGACAGACTTCAAACGTCTCTTGACGTGTCTTGATGACTTCGCGTTATCCTTAGAATTGTTCACTTTGATAATAACAGTTTGATTATCACAATTCAAGAGGATGGTCGGTATAGGTTTCTCAACCACCGACAAGTCCATCAAGAGTTCACGCAGCCATTCTGACTCTACAGTGGCTGTGTCTAAAGCAGCAAGTTCTGCTTCCATAGTCGACCTTGTCAATATGGTTTGTTTACAAGATCTCCATGATACCGCGCCACCTCCAAAGGTAAATACATACCCACTAGTGGCGTAGAGTTCATCTACATCCGAGATCCAGTTCGCATCACTATATCCTTCGAGGACCGCTGGATGCCCCGAATAGTGTATCCCATAACTCATTATACCACATAGATAGCGCGTGACCCTTTCAAGTGCACACCAATGTTCAGTACCCGGGTTAGACATGAACCTACTCAACTTGCTCACAGCAAAAGAGATGTCGGGTCTTGTCACGCTAGCTAAGTACATGAGTGAGTCAACGATTTGAGAGTATCTCAATTGTTCTTTCGGCTCTTTCTTGTTTTTCCATAATGTCACACTAGGATCATAAGGTGTTGGGGAAGACTTGCCATCAACGAAACCGAAACGGCTCAAGATCTTCTCAACATAGTGTGATTGCGTCAAAGTAATCCCACTCTCGTGCTTAATCAGCTTGATATTCAGAATAACATCAGCTTCTCCCAGATCTTTCATATCAAAGCTCTTTGACAGAAAAGACTTAACTTCATTTATCACATTCATGTTTGTACCAAAGATAAGGATATCATCCACGTACAAACATAATATAACACCTTCGCCCCCACCATGGCGATAGTAGACGCACTTGTCAGCCTCATTAACGACAAAGCCAACATAAGTTAATGTTCTGTCAAACTTCTCATGCCATTGCTTAGGTGCTTGCTTCAGGCCATATAAAGATTTTAACAACTTGCACACCTTTCTCTCTTCACCTTTTACCACAAACCCATCAGGCTGATCCATATAGATCTCCTCTTCCAACTCTCCATTGAGGAAAGCTGTCTTAACGTCCATTTGATGAACGATAAGACCATAAGAGGCAGCCATGGATAGTAGTACTCGAATGATGGTCAGTCTAGCAACAGGTGAATAGGTGTCAAAGTAATCTTCACCTTCTCTCTAGGTGTAGCCTTTTGCTACAAGCCGAGCCTTGTACTTTTCAATAGTACCATCAGGCCTTAGCTTCTTCTTGAACACCCACTTGCAACCCACAGGCTTACATCCATGGGGTCGTTCTGATAGTTCCCAAGTTCCATTAGAAAGAATCGAGTCCATCTCATTATGGACAGCTTCTTTCCAATCATCTGCATTAGGGGATGCATATGCCTCTGCAATGGAAGTGGGAGTATCATCCACAAGGGACACAATGAAATCATCTTCAAAGGATTTTGCAACCCTCTGTCTCTTACTCCGTGTAGGAGCTTCATTGTCATCCTTCTCTAGGACTTCTTCCTCACGTGGTTGCTCAAAATTCTCACTAGATGCACTAGTTTCAGGAAGTATTTCAGAAGAAATTCTAGCAGTGCTATGCATGTCTTTCATAGGAAACATATTCTCAAAGAATGTTGCATCACGAGATTCCATTATAGTATCAACATGTATATCAGGAACCTCAGATTTAACTACTAAAAATCTATAGCCTACACTCCGCGGAGCATATCCTAGAAAGATGCAATCCACTGTCTTTGGTCCAAGTTTGTGTTTCTTAGGAATCAGTATGTTGACCTTAGCCAAACACCCCCAAGTGCGCAAGTAAGAAAGTGATGGTTTTCTCCCAGCCCACTCCTCATAAGGGGTTTTATCTTTATTCTTGTTAGGAACTCTATTTAGGACATGACACACTGTCAACAAGGCCTCCCCCCACCATGCCTTAGATAAACCAGCGGTGGCTAACATGGAATTCACCAAGTCAGTCAGCGTGTGGTTTTTCCTCTCGGCAATCCCGTTTGATTGATGCGAGTAGGGAGGCGTCCTTTCATGAATAATGCCATGTTCCTTACAGAATTCATCGAAGATTTTGGGAAAATATTCACCACCACGATCCGACCTAAGACGTTTGATCTTTCTCTCTAGTTGATTTTCAACTTCGGCTTTATAAATTTTAAAGTAGTCTAAAGCTTCATCTTTTGTGCACAACAAATAAACATAGCAGTATCTAGTCGCATCATCAATCAAAGTCATGAAATATCTCTTTTCACCTTTTGTCAACACACCATTCATCTCACAAAGATCAGAATGTATGAGCTCCAGAGGTGCCAAGTTTCTCTCCTCGGCTGCCTTGTGAGGCTTTCGAGGTTGCTTTGATTGCACACAACTATGGCACTTGGAACCTTTGGCAATAGTGAAATTCGGAATTAAACTCATATTGGACAACTTGGACATCAAACCAAAATTAATGTGACATAAACGAGAATGCCAAACACTGGTATCATCATTAACACCGCCACAAATATGGTTTACGGACTTATTACAAAAATCTGAAAGTAAAAAGCGGAACAACCCTCCGCACTCATATCCTTTACCAATAAATTGTCCATGTCTCGACACAATGACTTTATTAGACTCAAAAACAACCTTAAACCCATCTCTGCATAGAAGGGAGCCGCTAACGAGATTCTTGTTCATGGAAGGGACATGCTGCACGTTCTTCAGCTGCACGATCTTTCCCGAAGTGAACTTCAGATCCACCGTGCCAACACCATGAACAGAAGCATGTGACCCATTCCCCATTAGGACGGATGAATCCCGAGCGACCTGATAAGAAGTGAACATAGAGATGTCAGCACACACATGAATATTAGCACCCGTATCAATCCACCAACATGGTGATTGAAAAACTGAAAGAACGGTAAATAGATTACCATACCCATCAGCATTGCTAGCAGTCACGACGTTGACAGTCTTCCCCTTTTCCCTTTACGATCTGCACGTTCTGGGCAGTCCTTGGAAAAGTGCCCGAGCTCTCCACAGGTAAAGCAACCTAGCTCGGCCTTGTTCGGTTTCTTCTTCTTCTTAAAGGTTGTAGTCTTTCCAGGCTTGTTGAAGGAGGGCTTATAGTTCCCTTTGTTCTTGCCGAAGGTCCTCTTCTGTATCATGTTGGCGTTAGACTGACCCTCACCTCCTTTCTCAGCAGTGTCCTTAGCCCGAGCCTTCTCCTCAACATCAAGAGACGCTATCAGGTTTTCAACCGATATCTCTTGTCTCTTATGCTTGAGAGTTGTGGCAAAATTCCTCCATGAAGAAAGCAACTTTGCAATGATGCACCCAGCCACAAACTTGTCAGGTAAGTTACACTTAAGGATTTCAAGCTCCTTGGCAAAGCACTGTATCTCATGAGCTTGTTCGACTACAGAACGATTGTTAACCATCCTGTAATCATGAAAGTTCTCCATGATGTATAGCTCACTGCCAGCATTTGTTACACCGAACTTAGCGTTCAGTGCCTCCCAGAGCTCTTTGCCATCTTTGAAGTGCATGTACACATCAAACAGCTTGTTGTCAAGAACACTCAGAACGCATCCCACAAAGGCAAGATTGGTTTCCTTGAACTTGTTCTGATCTTCTTCAGATATAGTTCCTTCAGGTAAACCCTCACTAGCCTCAAATACTTTCAGATTTTGTAGCCACATAGTGGTCTTATACTGCCACCTCTTAAAGTGAACACCGGTAAACTTTTCCGGCTTCATCGCATCGGCCAAGTGTCCCTTGTTTATCTCGGAAAATTGCCTATAATAAGGTTTTTGGATTGTTGGATAATTAGGCACAATTTCCGTAATTAATTTCAGAATATTAAACATGATAATACCAGCTACTCGCACATGTAAATCGAACATACTAGATGTACTAAACAACAAGATGAACGAAAACATGCAGCAGCTAAACATGATTAATAACCAGACAACAGCACGTCATACATACCGTTCGATTGCAGTAATCGCAGCAGTAGCCTTGGGGAAGATTGGTCGAAGCAGACGGCGGCGAAGACGACGATAGGCAACACCGCCCGACTTGGATGGAAGACGAGCCATGATGCAGAACTTGAGTAGTCGCGTAGGGCGCTTCCCAAAAACCTTATTCGCCCTCTCCCGTACAGGATCGCAAAGGCGAGTGGTTCCGGAGACCTTCTCTCATGTCCGTCAGCTCGGCGAGATTCCCGCAACCCGCGGCGCGCGCGCGCGCGTCGTGTCGTGACGTGACGAGCGGGCGGGCGGGCGGGCGGACGGGCGTGCGTGCGAGCGGCGTCGTCGTCGGAGGAGCGCGCGTGTAGTTCTCTTCTCACTCACGTTACTAAGTGGTGAACCACTTCACCTTATAAGGTGGTGTAACTCTCCTCCAACTTTCCATGTGGGACTAAACTTTAGCTCCCACTCCACTCATATGTGAGCTGCCAGCAAATTGGGTCAAATCACACATGGGCTTCCACACACATGGGCTTTGAGATTTAGAAAAAATCTGAAATCTATATGAGCTTATTTATTTAGCCCATTATTTCTAACAGATACGTCCACTAAAATCCAATCAGCGACAGAATTACAAGATGAATAGTTGAATACTCATCTCATATTGCCGCTGATGTTGTCTCCATCCTCTCTCCCTCAACCATGTCCCCCTCCAACCTGCCCGCCCACCCTCCCTGAATGCCACCCACCTCCGCATCCTATGGTTCGTCAACCGATCCTATCGCGTGCCTTGCAAGACGGGGCAGCACCAAGGGAGCCAACGGATCCGGTCGTCCTCGTCCGGCCCATCGCTACGAGGACACAGGGGCCGGTGGCATTCGACAAGGGTTCACCGGAGGGGAGGGAGGCGGCCGGATGGGTTCACCGTGGCTGCCGGGCTGCTGCGCCGCGTGTTGGTTGCCGCCATCGCCGCTGGCCAGGTTGTTGCATTGGTACGAGCTCCACCCAGTACGGGCCTCCGGTGCTCCGTTTCGAACACGTCTGCCTCCGGTCGCCACTCCGCCTCCCTTTCTCGTGACCTCCCCGGTCGCCCCGCTCGGCCGTCCTTCCTCACCTCGAACCAAGGGCCAGTTGAGGGCTTGAGGCAGCCCCGAGCGTGTAGTCCTTGCCTCGTTCCGCGCACGGCCGGCAGGAACGGTTCAGTTTTCACTTAGCGGTGGCAACGTGGGTAATTTGGTCTAAAAGTCAGGGGCAAACTCGTAAAAAGAACGGCAGACGGAAAATTCTAAAACGACGAATGACGTGAATCTATTTAATAGTACTAGCAAAATGCCCACGCGTTGCGGTGGGGGAGAAAAAAATATGCCTATATCCAATTCACATTCAAATTTTATTTTTATTAGTTAAGTTTGTTTAAAATTGGAGTTATGTAGACACCTAATTAGTCTAGATACGTCCAAATTTTAACAAACTCAAGCCATCTATTTTGAGACTGAGGGAGTAAATTATAAGATTATTTGTCTCAATTATGCTTGTTCATTTTTCCTTGTAGATTAATGTGTTCCCTCCGTCTCAAAATAGATATCGCAAATTTGTTAAAATTTAGATTTAGATGTATCTAGACTAAGTATTGTCTAAATACGGTCAAATTTTCACGAATCTGTGACATCAATTTTAAGACGAAAAGAGTACACAAGTACAATATTGTATTGTATTTGTACAATATTTTCATACTTTAGAGAAACAGTCATGTTCGAACAAATAGCAGGTCGTATCAGAGCTAAAGATGCATACCACTTGCATGTCTGTTCAGATATAAAAGTATTGCATTAACCAACATGGACCATCTTGAAAAAACCACCCAGAGAGAAAAATTCAGTCAAGGCAAGGAGAAGGCCGCCAGCACCATCACCAGGCGGACCCTTGAGGACCTGGAAATATAGGCGGCCGTACCTGTGCGAGGGAGGAGGAGAGAAGGGGCCACTTGCTTCGGTCGGTCGGGGCCGGCTACCGTGACCTCCTCCCATCGATCCCTGTGGTCGTGCGGCGTCGCCGCCACACCTCGCTCCGAGATCGTTTCTTCAGGCGCCAGTCAGTTGCTTATCCGCCTTCTCTCCCCACCCCCTTCTACCTCGCTGGCAATCACGGTGTTGCTGCTTGTTGGTTTCTGATTTTAGAGGCGGTTGATTCCTATCAATTGGCTGGTGTATATAAAGCGGTGGAACCCAATGTATGAGAGTGAGGCGGTACTATTCTGTACTGCAAGAGCCTTGCTCGCGGCCCAGCCCATAAGAGAAAAGCCTAACAGTCGGCACTACGAGCCAGCCATCGATCTGAAGCGTTTTTGACCACGTCAGGCCTCCCGCAAGGGAATTTGTTTTATTTACCGAAGCATTTTTTAATTATTATCAGTGTCATCTGTGGTGAAATCGGGGTATGTGGGAGGGTAAATCTGTCCAAAAAAGTACGTTGCAACGGTTGAAAAATAATTCAATATGTGCTCGCAAATCTAGAAAAAACTACCATATAATTTCTAGCAATCGAAACATCTTATCGGATTTTTGGTTTGTATATCATTTGAAATATTTTAGGTTTTTCCTTGCACTGTACATCAATCACATCAAAAGGGAAATAAGAATTCATCACGTAATTTTCTAATCTGCTTTAATTTTTTTTTGCCTACTGATCTTGTGAGTTAGGCTTGGAAGTAGCAATCTTACCATACGATTACACATCGCCTGGACTCCCTACGAACCTCCATGATGGAATTTCTGTACCTACAGCACATTGCTCACCTCCAATTCTGCAAGTCTAAGGAGCACACACCCCGTATGACCCTCTTGCATTGTCTGAGGCCAATACACCCCTCTCTGCCCTCCTCGCATTCAAAGCCTGTCCTGGCTGGCTCCCTCTACTTTGAAACGCTCACTCCCCCGCTGGCAAGCTCGCCCCGCTCCCGCCTCTGGTGCTGCCCCTTCTACCTCCAAGAGGATCCGTTGATGCTTCTTGTTTATTCTATAGGCGGCTGATCCTATCGACTTTTGGGGGTATATAAACTGGTGGAATTCATACCATGGGAGCAAGGTGGGACAATTCTTTGGTACAAAATATTTATACTGTTCTCTTTTGTTTACCGTAAGCAACACCTAGTATTTAATTAGAAGTTCACGGACTTAATCGAGGCCCATAACGGAAGCGCATGTTGTTGTGCCAACTTGCGAGGCCTCTTTGAGGATGGAAAAGACGAACGAACCGAGCCTGGCAGCCACATGTTGTTATTCTGTCAATTTTCTATCTGACTTACCGTGGCACAGTGGGTAATATTTATAAATTTATAGGAGTAAAGTAGTTTAAAAAAGTGTTGGACCGGAAGAAACAATCCGTCCTTTATTATTACTAGGAAACATACCCGTGCGTTGCAACGGGAAAAACAAAAATTTCACGAAAACGATAGGGCGACCGAAAATTTACTCCGGTGTCTATACAAACACCTTATTTCCTGGGTACAGGCACTGCGGCCACCGGATAAGAAGAGATGATAATGTACGTGAACGCTGCCACCATGACACTAAGCTCGTGCTCCACATAGCTTCTCTTCATGCCGCCAACAGCCGCCTCCATCTCCCGTGGAAGTAGCCCTTCTTGTGCTCGTGGTCGCGTAGCTTCTGCTCCAACCGTCTGACTTCGTCGTGTGGTCGCTAAATATGGTTTGTTTTTCCTAGTTGCATCCAGGATATTGATCGAGACCGTAACAACGAAAGTTTGCGAGTGTCGGGTTAAATGACTCATCGACGAAGGCGACAACAAAGACCGCCGAAGGGGCCGGCTACGACTGGATGGCGATGGCGCTGATCGAGTCTGACGACAACAAAGTTCCAATCGAGGTGGATCGAGTAAGTTAGTGATGACCGGCTGGCGGTGTCTCGGATGGAGAGTTGGAGACCAGTGCGATAAAACCAAGTACACCCTCCATCTTGAAATAAGTGACTTGGATTTGGTTAGATTCTCATGTATCTACACACTAAAATACGTCTAGATATATGCGAATTTAGACAAAGTCAAGTCATTTATTTCAGACGGAACGTCTAAATACATACGAATCTAGGCAAATTCCAGTCACTTATTTCAATACGGAGGGAGTATAGGTTTGCTAAAATTTGCATATTACAAAATTGACATAAATTAAAAGCTGTTAATTTAAAAGAAAATTAAACATGATATTGATTTATTAAAAAACATAAATTTGCAAACACACGAACAATCGTTATATGTTTGGTCAATATTTTACCCAAACACATCTGCTCCAGCACACGCACTCAAGCAGCCCCAGCCAGAAGCATGCACGCACTCCAGCAGCTGAGGCGCAGGACCTCGTTCCCGTCGCCCAGGACGCTATCCTTCCCGTCGCCCAGGACGCTATACTGTACATGCATTTGGGATTACTCTATTGTGTTGAAATGTGAAAACCATCCTACGTGTCATTGAAGTCCAGGGGAGACGAAAAAGGATTTTTGGTGCTACTAACGTATAAACTTTTGGGCCCAACAGGAAAGGATTGTTAGAAGAAATCGAGAGAGAAGTAGAGACAGATAGCAAAATGATTCAACCGTCCGTATTCTATTGATGATCAGCATATTTATACAAGAGGGAACCGACATGAATATGGGTCATGTCCGCTCGAAGGGGTGTGAGGAAAGTCGGTTGGACAAACAACCGACATAAAGATTACACGGGAGGATTATCCATCTAATTAACCTATTAATTAAATCCTAACACTCCCCCTAATCCTTTCTTGTATTTGTGATCGATCATCTTTATAATTATCTCCTCCAAAAACCCTGTGGAAAAAATATGAGAAGAGTAGTGTATGATATATTGCTAAAACTCCTTTAAACCCAGTGGGAAAATAAGGAGAAAATGGTGCAACATATAATGGTTAGATATGTTGTTAAAACTCCTTCAAATCCTGTGGGAAAATAAGGAGAAAATGATACAGCATATAATGATTATTACCTCCATGTTAACTCCATATGAGAAAAACCTTGTAAAAGGGAAAAACCCATAGAGTTTAGAGGATAATATATACTTTCCTAAAAACCCGAGTGGGGAATAAGAAAGTATGACATATGATCTTGTGTTGATATTACCTCATTAAAAACCTTGATGAGAACCTGGATAGTAAACTCATAAAGGGAAAAAGAGTGTAATATGATACTTTGAATAGGAGTAGTCTAGGATGATACTCCCCCTGATTCTTGCAAATCCTGAAGCCGTCAAATACCAATTTCATAAAAATATTTATGGAATATGAAAGTTGGTAGAGACTTCATGAATAGATCAGCGAGGTTATCACATGATTTGACTCGCAAGACGTTTATTTCCTGACTCTTCTGGAGTTCATGAAGATAAACCAATTTAGAGGCAATATGCTTAGTGATATTGCTCTCGATGTATCCTATTTGCATCTATGTAACACAAGCAACATTATCTGTATAGATAATAGTCGATGATTCAAGAGAACCAATACCACAAGACTCATGTATGTGGTTTATTATTCTGTAAAGCTACACATGGCAATGTGGCTTTGTATTTCAGAATGACTGGTAGGTGTAGTCACCGAAGTATATTTCGAAGACATCAATGGAGTGACACTTCTACCATGTAGGTACACATTATGGGGATCATTCAAGTAGCCAACATCATTGTATTCTGATGATATTAGAGTTTAGATTTCTCTAAAATTACATGAACATATCAAATAATGTGTGGTGTCTTGGAGATATCGAAAGATATTCTTGATTCCCAACCAATTGTCTTGGTGGGTCCAATGGCACTGGGATATGGAACTTCAAGTCCCAACATCCCTTCTACATCATCCCTTGGTTTGAGTGAATCTTTCTCTACGTCTAGAGATCAAACAACCGGTCATGGGAGATGGATATGACATGTCTATTTTTAGATTTCTCCAATATTTATAATATAGGCAACTTGGTGTACCGTAATACTTGAGTGAAGGAGTTCGAGTTGTGGTCTCTAGAACTATTTGGTTTTATCAAAATTCTTCATCTCAAATTCCGTCTTTTAGATGATCACGTGCTTCGTCATTGTAGGAGTAATCCTTGAGCATGATAAACACGCATGGGTAATCATCATTGTAGGAGTAATCCTTGTGTATAAGGAACTCACTATGTCGGTTGTACCAGAATATACCGACAACAATAAGCCATGTAATGACTTATTGATTTTACACAATGCATGTTGCATTTACATTTCGATTCGGATAGAGATTCCATCGGGAACCATACATGTCCAAATCTAGTGATCCACATGAAATGTCGTCACTACATCTATCAACTGCATAGATAGATGATTTTGCACTGCCAATGATATAGGTATCGGAAAATGAGGATTCCACTCATGTGTGGAGAGTAGGTCTCGGATCTCTGCGAAAACCCGACCTTATGCTACAAGCCTTGCGTTCTCACCACCTTGTTGTTCTCATTCCATTTTTGAAAGAGAACATATGGAATCCCATGCATAGGGAATTCATTTGGAAGAGCGAGGCTAATTCTTCTTGGATTGCATCCTTTGTTTGTTTCAGTCCGAGCGAGTGGTTTACACTCTTCCATGGCCATGGTCTTTGGATCTGAATCATTTGAAGGATGTTTGCAATCATACAAGAGAATGTTTGTCGACAATTGTAGTCTTGGTTATATGATTCTCCATAATTAATATTTTTGGAGGAAATCTCATGCACCCATGATGACTCTTCGTGATTTCCCAATACGCGTGAGTCCGGGTGTTCCGATGTCCCAGCCAGTGTGTGCAAGCTGGGTCGTGGAGGTTTTCCTTCCACTGGGTGTATACTACCCATAAGGTGTTTATCAACGCAAGGTTGACATGCATTTACTGATTTAGAGGATATCTCCTCGATTTCCTTTGTTGCTTGCAGGAAGCTAGATTCTGGTTAGAGGCCATACTACTCCCCCTCTTCTCGGGTACGGAGAGTTGAGTGATTTTTATTGGTACCTCCACTCTTTCGGGCGCATTTCTAGCCGGACTAAAGGATTTTGTAACACCTTTGAGATCAGTAAATGAATCTGGCAGGTTATTTGCAATATGTTGCAAATATGTGAATTTCGGACGTAGTCCAAATTCTTGAATACGTGGATATAAGGTGGAACGTGGAGTCCCAATTGATTTCCTGGCATTTTGTGTGGTACATGAGGTCTCCCCTAATGCCTGAAAATAATCCATCATTTAATATAAGCAATCAACATACTGGGCTATGAATGTCCCTAATGGGGGGTTCAAGGTACATGTTGCTCGACGGAGATCTGTACCCCACATAGATCTCAAGTATGTGGGCCCAATGATGTATGTTGTGGTGGTGAGATCGGTACGCGTGAAGCGCTTCCAAACTTATGCAGATAGGAAATGCTCAGAGGATTTCCACGTATCAATTACAAAGGAGGAGTACTGCGATATGCAGTTAGTCATTGAGCAGTGTGTAAAGCTGCATGGCTCCAACGTCAAGTTGGTAATTGCAATTCATTAACAAAGGACTTGCAATGAGTTTGATCCTCTTATTTAGGGATTCAACCAAACCATTATGAGTGTGGATGTATTAGATAGAGTGCTGAACTTCAATCCGCATGGCCATGCAATATTCATTGAAGGCACATGAGGAAAATTCTGCAACATTTTCTTTGCGAATTTGTCAAATTCTACTTTCTCGATAATGGGCCTGTAACTTGATTACTTCCCTCATTATCATGGTAAATGCATGGTTTCATGTGGACATAAAACACATGTATGAGCATCGTATAGATGCATAATAGAGAACCATGCAGAATACCTTAAAAGATCCACACAATGGTTGGGGAATAACAAATGCTTCCCTGGATGTGTTCAAGGGATTGAAGCGGTCCAACTCATATATTGAAGTGTGAATGCCTCAAAATTTGCTTCCCTGTGTTGCACAATGTGCATACAAAGTCTGATGACCGAGGAAATTTTGGACTCAAGCAAATTGTGACCAATGGAATTGCATTATGCAACATGTTCTACGGTTGGATGTACTAGTAGTGCAATCCAACACAATAGAGAGGGTACTTTTTCAAATACTTGTTCCTCATCCATTGGATTGAGTCCCATAGAAATCTATATATCGAGCTAGAGTTCGCTATGGAAATCTTCTCTCAAATATATAGAATACATACAATCTTTTTTATATGAGAGTGCTGATACAATGTATTGTGATATACAATACTTATGTTCTGTTACAACATCATAAATGGACATGACTAAAATTGATCATTAATGAGATAGTGGGACTAGTTGAAGTCTCCAAACACGTCGTTTGAGGTATACTCAACGATCATGTCCTCCGTGCTCATAGAGTCCTCTGACGGCTAGAGAGTCATGGTGTTGCTAGGTCCGAGAGGAACATCTTGCGAACAACCAGCTCCATTGGTGCCATTCAGATGAAGGTTGAAGTTAGTTTCAAACCTTTTCCCCTGAGATACTGTGTGTCCTTGGATTGCTAGTAGAGAACTACCAGATGTTTCGGGTCTTGCACTTGTTAGTGGGATGCGTGTAGCATCCATAGTTGTCGCTAAGCTTAGTTTTGACAAACATTTGCTTTGCGATGCATTTCCCACAGTCCGAGTTTCATAGCTTGAGGGCGTGAAACAAAGTAAATGGGGATTCCTCCTCCAAATACTTAGACTTAAGATCTGGGTGAATATTTCTGCTCATCTCTCAGCGGCATGACTCCAACCAGAAGGGGGTCCTCCGGATTTTGGATTGCACACACTAATCCATGGGACGCAAGAGTGATCTTGATGTCCATGGCCCATGTAGGGTAGTTGTGGCCATCGAGGTCGAGTGAATCGAACTCTCTTTTCCGGCCATCGATTACCATCATGGTTAAACCAGAGATTATTGAATTTACGCTTTGGTAAACCACAAACCATCATGGTTATGTTGTAATGAATTATGCAAAAAATAATGATAAGTTCAAGAAGTGGGCTTGAAAATCATTAGTGTGAACTTCAAATTGTTAAGTATGACACATTGTAGATAATCTCCAAAAGAATATTTGGAGTCCATCTCGCAGCACTAGAGAGTATAATCTGATGAAATCAGTAGATACTCATACTTCTAATGCCTTATGTCATGACTTAATAAAATGTTTGGGAGAGCACATTATTAAGCAATCATAATGTCAAATATGACAAAATGTAGGCTTTAAACAGTAGTGATGATAATCTGCAGTGCAGTAGATCTAGCCACTACCTTGTGTTCCTGAAACATCAATTTGAAGAAATCACTTTGAATTTTGCATACCAATTCGTGCTCGTATCGAGTCAAAATGACTCAGTTAAGACGATGAATTGATCTATTTGCAAGAAATTGAAAATCTCAATTGCAAACAGTGAATGTAATAAATCTCAACATGTACACACACGGAAATATATTACAACACATATTTTTTGGAATACACATAGTACTCGACAGATAACCAGTACTAAAAAAATACTGAAATTGAACAGTGTCTTTAACATAAGTAGAATACTACCGGAACTTGTTAGTAATCTAATATGTGCATGCTAAAATATCAACTAAATTAATTAGCAGAGATATACCGCATGTGGTGTACTGTCCGCCCACTGCTCCATATGCCACGCGCGAGGACGTGGTATGTCATACGGGATGCCCACTACTCCATGTGCCACGCACGAGGATAAGGAGTCCCTGTGCTGTGCGAGAGGATAAGGAGACTCGAACAATCCCAAAATCCTCCACTGAAACAGCGGAGAGCACCACACGACCTCCTCTGGTACTACTGCAGCGAAGCTCACCGACGACGAGCGGCGCTCCGGCCGTCTTCCTCGTCATAGGATCCCGCAGGGAGCCAGGTCCCCGGAGCGACGCCGTTGGAGGCGCCATCCGCGAGCCCGAGCCCGGCTAGGCTCCAGGTGCCAGGACGGCGGCCGAGACTGCTCATTGGCGAGTCTGCCGACGGACTGGCCAGCGGGAGGCGAAGAGCCAGGAGGCGGCGGCGTGCGCATGCACGTGGTGGAGGAGGCGGTGTGGCTGGTGTTGGGGACGGTAGGCGCGGGGCATCGGCCTCGACGCGCGGCGAGGACGGAGACGCCGTGGGGCGCTCATCAAGGTCCTCACGTCGGAGCCGAGGGTGAAGACGAAGGCCCCTGTTAGCGCGGACACGTACGCGAGAGCGTTGCCCTCTATCTCGACAACCGCAAGGGTCGGAGACGGAAGGCGCGGCGCGACAATGCAAACATCAGCGAGCGCGGCGTTGGTCGAGCCAAACTCGAAGATTGACGTGGGCGATTGCCCAACCGCGTCCATGCCGGTGGCGGAGCCGTTCCCGTGCAGGGGGCAGAAGACCCGACCATGGTTTGAGAACAAGAACGCCGGCAGCCGTGCTGCCGGGGCCACGTCAGGTCCTCCACCACCACGAGCCCTTGCCGCCGCATCCGCGGCCTTCATCGGCGTCGAGAGCTGCTGCGCCGGAGGTGCCCCGAACTCGAGACAGAGGAGGCTGCAGGCGTCGTCGCGCCGTGGTGATGTAGGTCGAGAGCGTCTGCTTCCGCTGCCCAAGCCAACTGCTCCTGGTACAATCGATTGTGTGCAGCAAGCAATGAAAAAGAAATAGGTAAATAACACCTGATGTCTCCCGCAGCAATTAGTAGATCAAGACTTTGAATCTGCTTGGATCCATCCAGTGTCTTGTCGATTGCTCTTTTGTCTGCTTCTTTTTCATCTATGATTTATGACGAACTCAGTGATTCGACCCAGCGGCATGGCAGGGTCGTGGACAACGGCAAGCATCGGAGGCGGCAAGGTGTTGTCGACGTCTACTCGAAATCGCTCAGGGTGAAGAGCGTGCTGATAACGTGTTAGAAGAAATCGAGAGAGAAGTAGAGACAGATAGCAAAATGATTCAACCGTCCGTATTCTATTGATGATCAGCATATTTATACAAGAGGGAACCGACATGAATATAGGTCATGTCCGCTCTAAGGGATGTGAGGAAAGTCGGTTGGACAAACAACCGACATAAAGATTACACGGGAGGATTATCCATCTAATTAACCTATTAATTAAATCCTAACAAGGATAAGGATGCCTGAGGTCTCGATTGTGTTCAAGAGCAGCGCACACCACACACCGTACAACATCTGTCCTCTGAGCGCCGCCCGCCATCTTCCTGGATGGAGCTCCAGCGTGGTTCCCGACGCCATCCGTCGTCCCTCGCACCGTCCGACCTTGTTCCTGTGAGCCCGCCCGACCCCGACCGCCTCCAAATTCCACGGCCGCGCGCCGGTCGTCCGTCCATCCTCCTCCGCGATTCCCCCCAACATCGGATTCTTAGAAATCCAAGAAGTGCTCTCCTCGCAGGCGGAGCTACGGCCTCAACATGCCCGCCTCGCCTGCCGCTGCAACCCTCTCCGAGAACGTGGCCCTCTTGCTCTTCCCCAAGCCACCGCACTGGGGATTTAATTCTTTCAACTTATTACTCCCTCCGTTTCGGTTTATAAGTCATGCACGTAGTTCTATGTCGTCAAATTGAGCAACTTAGTATGATATATATATTACAAAAAATATATCACCGGAAACTTTAGACTTTGTATTGTCCAATGATATAATTTTTATATTATATAATTCAAATTATATAGATCAAATTGATAACCTAGATATACGCGTAGGACTTGTAAACCGAAACGGAGGGAGTAGCTCACTGGTATTCAATGGAGCTTGCCAACATTATAAACTGGTAGATTTCGATCCAAAGATCCGAGGTGGGACTAAACCTGAGTAGTATATGCCAGATTCTTAATTAAAATTCGGATCTCGGACTGCGGCCACGGGATCGGCCTGTCTTGTATGTATGGGCCTAACTCGAGTGCCACGGGAGGGCTTCAAGCTCGTGTACGTGACAGAGCAACGCTGAGACGGACTAAAACGACTCCTTATACGGTGGCACGAGTAAGTTATACGGGGTTTGGAAGGGTAAAAAAGTCTAAAAAAATGTTGGACCGGGAAAAAACAATTTGTCTTTTATTATTATTAGGTATAGATAGATAGATAGCTAATCATGATAGGCTCGTGTTCACAGTCCTTTAGCTGCGAGATGTGTCCGCTTATGGACATGGGCTGCATAAATAAGATGTGTTTAATTATTTGGCACTTAACTATGTAACGATGCCGTCTAATCCACCCATGCATGTGATTAGTCTTTGTACGTGTTTTCTTTTCTTATCTGGCATGCGAGACGTTTCATGCACATGGAGTTGCGGACCTTGTTTTAACCAGCTATTAATAGCTAATTGTTTGAGGATGATTAATAGCTAATTGTTGAGTACCTTTTATGCAACATAATTGTGACCGTATTTATAGGGTTGCCGGAACGACGCAACATTTTATCCCGCAATCACATACTTGAAATATTAAGGGCATCCCAATGGTGAATTATGGCAAATATTTGTATATTGGGTCCATATTTAACCCACGTAGAATCTTGGAAATTTAGGGCATTAGTAGATCAAAATGATATATGGGTCGAATTGTTTACCTTCTTTTTATCGCAATGCAAACTCATTTTAAACATTTATTTATTTATTAATTATTTTGTCATATTTTATAATCAACATATCTTATTTATATTCGAAGAAAAAAAACAGTGACCTAGTCACATGTTGCAACACTATGGATGTAATCTCACTAAGTCGGTCGTGTGTATCTTCCCGTCACGTGGGTGAACAAATCTCGGTCTTGATGCATAGGACTCAACCTGTTCCTCTAGAAACCCAATACACATCTTTATTGTCACCTAGTTACAGACATGATGTTTGATGAGATCAAAGCTTCCTCAGGAGACATGGATTAATATGATCTCACGGTCAAAGGAGAAGGAGACTATGCTTCTAACTATTGTAACGATAAACTAAATGACTTGATCGTGTTGCAATACTTATAGTGGTTAATGTCCATCACATCATTCATAATGACGTGACATTGCTATCAGTTGACTTTAAGGTTAGTCCCTGATCAGGGAACCTCGATGATGAGTTGCCCAAGGTACTAGTATAAATATAGGCTACTAGAGACTTGGTTTGTTTACATACCATACCTATATCAGTGTTTCCGCTTGATACAATTATATCACAATATGAAACTATTATGAACTAATTGAGATATGAATAAAAATCATTTATTATCTGCCTCTAGGACATATCACCTTCATGGCGTACTTATGGGCTATGGCCCATCTCCATCATGGTGCGCAAGTACGGCCGTGGAACACTCAAAGTTAGAAACAAGGACTCGGGGGCTCCATGGATGGTGCGACAAAGCCGAGACAATAAGAAATATTCAGAAATACTTACATGCTCCTCCGCAGATGTTGGCGGGTCCCAACACACAACTCTGAGTGACAACCCTCATATGCTTCCGAAGCTTGGAGGAACTAGACAAACTATCACCACCACGAGGACTGGCTTCCTTGGGGATTTGTACAATAGCCTCGGAATCTGCAGCCTTGGAGTCTAGGACTCCCTCCTCCATTTTCTCTTTGGTGGCTTCATCAAGGGACGACTCACTGCCAAAAAAATTATGCAATTATTACAGGAAAGCATGACATCATATTCACCAATAAGGAAACAAGAAAGAAAACTCACGAGCTGATCTCATCGAGGTCAAGTACTTGTGCTTTGAGCTTCTTAGTTGCATGCGCTGGATATGTGGCCCGCATTGGTATCACCGGAATTGGATCTGAGGCAACCGGAGATGTATTGGGTCCTTTAAGCTCTTTAGGGGTTGAGCCATCTGAGTCCTCACTCCGTCTCCTCTTGCGGGTGCCTTAATCACTGGCTTCATCATCCGAGTGAGCGGTTGGGACCGAAGAATCCAACTCATCTGGTTCAACACCTCTAGCTACCTCAAATTGCTCGGGCAGGGGTGGAAGTGAAGATTTGACCTTCAGATTCTGCAACCAAAAACAAAGTCAAGAATAACGCATCCCAATGCTACGATGATGAGAAGACAAGTGCAAGTAAAACATGCCAAATCCTTAGCTTGGGAACCTTTGTGCTCGAATCGTAGGGACCCACTGGTGATTCCTTCGGGAGCTTACCATCAGTCTTAAAGCTGCTTAGAGACTTTATTCTTTTCTCAAGTTCAGTAGAGGACAAATTTTCCTCCTGAGAACGCGTCGATCCCGATTGGCCAGTGTACATCCACATAGGGTGAGCCCAGGCTTGGAGTGGTTTAATTTGACGTTGCGGAAAGGTTTGGATGATGTCGAGCCCATCCATCTCTCAGCCAGGAATGATCCACAAGTCCCTCACTCGAGCATACAAACCTTTGACTTCGGCTTCTTCACCCGGTGCACCTCGTTCCTCCAAGAGTGTTTCCTCTTTACTTTCACGCCCAAGTCAAATGGGGCCAACCCATACTTCTGGTCACCCACCTTCTGGTCCCGGATATAGAACCACTTGGACCTCCATCCTTGTGCTGAATCAACAATCTTAAACGCGAAGTACTGCATATTCCCTCAGATCGAAATTCCACACCCACCAACTACGTAAGGGCCCTAAGAACTCGACTGCCTCTTCAGGGAGTAGATATTCTTCTAGAGCCTGAAGTGCGGCGTGACTCCCAACTAGCACTCGCACAGTGTGATAAAACATGTAGTGTGAAGCATCGAATTGGGCGTTAGCTGATGCAGCTGAACACCATACAGGAAAAACAACCCATGACGAAACTCGTGGGCTAGGAGAGATAGGCCCTGAAGGACGAAGTAACGAACATCACCCTAAACCTAGGATGGGGACTAGGGATTACCTCTGCCCCAGGGAGAAGGCGGTCCTCTTTGGGAGGCATCCGCCCAGATTGTCGTGTCTCGATTTTCGACACCGGGGATGGGGATCCCTTTTGTTAGTTCGACCAGGGGCGCAACAATTGGCGAGCTCGATCGACAAGCTATATGAACTCACACACAAAGAGAGGGACACGAGTTTTTTTACCCAGGTTCAGGTCCTTGATTTGAGGATCCCTACGTCTTGCAACTATCTACTATTTGGTGGATGATTGATACGTCCATTTTTCATCACTATTCTATATCATAATTCACTTTTATTCATTGATATATTTCATATTAATAGATGATACTTATATTATTTTGTCTGTTTTTGCATGGTTGATGACTTTGGGAGCATGGACCGCTGCAGTCAGGATTCTGATGGAAAAGGTGTTGTTTGGAGGCAAAATTCGCGAAGATCAGAAAATCCGGGAAAATATACGGAAAATCCTATTTTTCCAGAAGACGAAGACTGCCAGAAAGAGGAGTGGAGATGGGCCATAGGGGGCCCACACCACCCCCTGGCGCGGGCCACCCTAGGCCGCGCCACCAGGTGGTGTGGCCGCCCTGGCCCACCTCCAGCTCTCCCCTCTGGCATATATTATCTCCACGAAACCCTAAGACTAGGGGAGCGACCACAGAAAGATTCCGCCGCCTCTGTGGGGTGAAAAACACCGAGAGAGAAAGATCTCTCAGGTAGACAGATTTCTGCCAGGGGAATTCCTTCCCGGAGAGGGGAGATCACCGCCATCAACACCACCATCAAGCTGGACTTTATCGGGATCATCATCATCATCCCCATCATCACCATCTCCATATTGCTGTAACAATTGGGTTGAATCTTGCATAGTTTTTAGGGGAAACTTTCCCGGTGTTGATTACTCTTTGTAGTTGATGCTATTGAGTGAACCGTTGAATTATTGTTCATGTTCAGATTGTTATACATCATTATTCCATCTCTGATCATGATCCATATGATGTCTTGTGAGTAGTTCGTTTTGTTCTTGAGGACATGGGAGAAGTCATGTTGTTAGTAGTGGAATTGTGTTGAGAAAGATTCAATAGTTTGATATTTAAGTTGTGGTGTACTTCTTCTAGTGGTGTCATGTGAACGTCGACTACATAACACTTCACCTATATGGTCCTAGGGGAATGCATTGTGTATTTGTCTACTAATCGTAGGGGTTGCCGGAGTGACAGAAACCTAAACCCCCGTCATTGCACAAGGGACGTCAGGGTCTTAGAGTTTAAAGCTGTGGTTAGGTTTCTACCTTAAGTACTTTCTTGTACTTACGGATGTTTGCAAGGGGTATAATCACAAGTATGTATTAGTCCTAGGAAGGTCGGTACATTAGCACAGGTTCACCCACACAACACTTAGCGAACTAAAGAAGATTAATCAACTATATGAAGCGAAAGCACTTGACAGTCTTCCTGTGTGTCCTCTAGAACGTTTGGTCATCTTAAGTAATTCAACCAGCTTGTCCTTTGCTGAATAAAGAATTAGGTCACTTGCTGCATATATTCTTATTGTCTTTTATTTACTCGTACTTTATTTACTTGCATTATCAAAAACCCCTAAAAATCCGTTTGCTAAGTATTTGAAGAGAATTCCTGATACATACCACTAGCCAGCACCTTCTGCTCCTCGTTGGGTTCGACACTCTTACTTATAGAAAATACTGCGATACACCCTCTATACTTGTGGGTCATCAAGACTATTTTCTGGCACCGTTGCCAGAGAGTGAAGCGCTATTGGAGAGTGGAACTAGTAAAGGAAACTTCTACTATGAGTATTATTTACTTATGTTAGTTGCTTTATTTTCATTATGGATAATTCGCTGAGTTTCTTATTTTGTAATGCTACTACCACTGCTAAGGTAGTAGATGAACCACCACTTGCTAAGAATGATACTTTTAAAATACCCACGAGAATTATTGATCGTGTTATGGATAACTATTATGTTGGGGATGAAACTGTCCATCCCGGTGATCATTTGTTCTTTATACACGAATTATGTGGGTTGTTCAAGTGTGCAGGTATTACTACAGATCATGTTAAGAAGAAGTTATTCTCATTATCACTAAAAGGAAGAGCTGAGGAATGGTATAAGCTGCTGAAGAATGGTCAAGCTCTTGAATGGGAGGAAATAGTACCTCTCTTTTATTCAAAGTTTTATCCTCCTAGTGAGATTCGTAAAGATCGGAATCAAATATACAACTTTTGGCCTCTTGATGGAGAGAGTACAACTCAAGCTTGGGGGAGATTGAAGTTACTAATGCTCAAATGTCCCATTCATGAGCTCCCCAACAATATTATTATCAATAACTTTTATGCAAGGCTTTCTCTTCATGATAAGGATTTATTGGATGCCTCTTGTGCTGGATCATTCACTCGCATGGAAGAAGAAGCTAAATGGGATCTTCTAGACCGTATTCAAGACAATGCTGAAGCATGGGAGAATGACAAAGGAAGAAAGTCAGGTATAAATTATGATTATGAATTCATTGAATCTTTTATGGGAACTGATGACTTTCAAAATATTAAAAATGCTTATGGTCTAGACTCTCAAGCTATTGCAACTTACTTTAAGGCTTTTGCTTCCTACATTGAAGTGCCTAAAAAGAAGTGGAATAAGTATCATGAACCTTATAAAGATATTGCTAAGAGTGTTCATGCAAGAAATACTGAAGTTTATACTGCTAATCATGTTTTACCTAAACCTTACATTGAGAAAATGCCTTTCCCAGTTAAGATAAAGGAACATTCTATGATGGCTAGTATGGTTAGTGAAAGTACAAATAAAGCTGTTGAACCTGATAAACAAATGGATGATGAACCTATAATAGAAAATGTGAAAGACTTTGTCACTAAATATGTGGAAGATGGACACACTATCCTCTGTAAGGATATCCCTAATATTGTTTCACAAAGTAGTGTTATGAGAGCTAGTGTCCCTGTGTTTTATGTTAGAATAAGTGATCATTGTTACGATGGTCCTTGTGATAGTTATATTATTAAGTTCATGCATGATACTGAAAGTTACTATGAGAGAGGGAAAAGTGTTCTTATGCACCTCAATAATATCAAGTTTCCTCGTTTTATGCTGAAAGTTTTTATGTTGCATTTCTTTTGCCTTCCTATGCTTGTAGCCTCTGGTTTCAATAACTTGTTTGTTTACAAAATTCCCTTGCATAGGAAGTGGGTTAGACTTAAACGTGTGTATTTTTGCTTCTTAATGCTCTCTTTCACTTCAATTCATATTCTTGTGTGAGCATCATCAAAATTATCATGCCCATCTTAATGGCTATAAATAAAGAGCTTTTTGGGATACAACCCAATTTATTTGTGTTTTCAGTTTGTTTTTGTTTCTTTGAGTCTTGGAAGTTATTACTTCGGTAATAACCTCTCCTTATCCTTTTTGTTTGGTTTTTGTGTCAATATCAACCTTTAATGAGAGAGAAGTAAGATTTGGGGAAGTTGCTGTCCGAAACAGATTTTTGAGCTTCACTATAAAAATTCGTGAGAGATCTCTGTCTGTCGGATTGAGCTGTAATTTTTTGTGCTTCTGCCCCAGGTTGTTATTTAACTTTCATACACTTTTTGATTTGAGCAACAGAAGATTTTCGAAAAAATTGATCTTTACCTGCTGGTCTGTTTTGACAAACTTTGCTACTCTTGCATTTGCTTCTTTATTCGATTTCCTTTTTGAATTATTTTTGGGTTTTCGGAAGGAGTTGCTATAGTAGCTTATGTTTTGATGGACTTCAGTTGAAATTGGACTCAAAAGGTTTTATCACTTCATTTATACTAATGTTGCTAATGAGAACTGTGTGAAGTTTTGTGTGAAAGAAATTTCCAGGTTAGTGGAGAAAATGGTGTAATGAGAAAGTGAAAGGTTTCATGACTCACAATAAGTGTATGAAGATGAAGATATTGATGTTATTAAAGTGGTGACTCCGGAAGAATCTACTAAATGCCAAATTCAGAGACCTACAGAGTCCGTTTTCGAATAGGTAACATATCTGGTAAGAAAAGTTCCGCGAAAATACTATCCAATTATATTTTTACAGTTTTTATCCAACAAGGAAAGCTAAGAAGCGAAAGAGGGACAGAAACGGAGCCAGGGTGGCTCACACCACCCTGTGGCACGGGCCCACCCCTGGCCGCGCCACCAGGTGGTGAGGCCACCCTGGACTCCGTCTCCGACTCGTTTTCTCCTAGTACCTTCCTTTTGTTGTAAAACTTTGTAATATATAATCCCCCGAGGTTTGTATATCGTGTTCTCGTCATGTTTTCGTTTCGATCTGTTTCTGCCAGGAACTATTCTTGAAAGTTTAGAAGCACAATGGTGTCCGCCAAGGATAAGGGAGAGGAGACTATGGAGGAAGATCTCCAAGACCCCGGGCAGGAGAACGAGATCAAGAGTGAAGATGAAGAGGAGATAAAGCAAGGCCAACATCCGCACACCGGCACTACCATTTCAAGCATTGGAGTGGTGGCAAACCCTGCCAGGACTATGTAAATTGGAGGGAAGCCTCCTCATCACTGTTCAGATCCCTGGTCACTTCCTCCACGCGCCAAGAATCCTTTCCATACCCTTATCCATGAGCATCAATACCAGAATATGCCCAAGGAGAAATTACCCTCCAATTGGGATTTGCCTCGTTCTAGCCATGCAGGAAAACAAGACTTCAAGGAGGAAGAGTGGGGAAAGAATCGCAAGAGCTGGGATTCTCAACCCGATATGATCATGAGCCGCATTGAGCAAAACTCACAGCTTATTCGTAATTTAACCTTCGAGATTGAGGACTTGGGGAAAATGATCAAAGAGCTCATCAAGAGGATACCACCACCACCGAAGGAGTAATTCGTCATCAGGTTTGGCACCCCCTTGGTTTGTTCCAAGCTTGGGGGAGTGCCACGGTATCACATCACTATCTTCTATCTTTTTACCTTTTTAGTAGAGTCATATCATGAATAGAGAAGTTATCATGTAGGATGGTTTGCATTATGGAAGTGTCCCCTCTCTCGTTAGATATGTATCCCTTGGTGTGAGTTGCCGGTATGGAATATTAATGAGAAGTTCTATCATTTACTCTTTTACATATCTTATATTAGTTTTCAATTCGTGGTTATATGATTGATCGTGTTGTTAGTATTGGTATCACTTTGGGATCATTGAGTTAATTTAGTTGGTTTTGGCAAACCTGGCTTGGTTAGTAGCAACACTATTTTTGAGAGTTGAATGAAAAGATAAAAGTACTCTAAAGAAAAATAATTTCATCATCTTTCTTTCTTGATTTGCTAATAAGTTTAGTATTCTCTAGTTAAGATCTTTTGTGCTTTCGAGGAAGATTGCATGTTTTGTTTTTATCACTTGTATGTTTGTTTGTTTCCTTCATCTCTTATACTTGCTACCCAGCCTTGCTAGCCAAAAACCTGTACTGAGAGGGAATTCTTCTCGTGCATCCATTCCTTATACCAAAACCTATGCCATTTGTGTCCACCATACCTACCTATTAGCACTATTGCTATTCCAAGTAAATTCTTGTTTTTATATACCTTCCAAATTAAACTTGTTATGTGAAAATTAGTGATTAAAGCTCTCACGAACTTGATGGCACACCTTTACTTTCTCGCATTTAATAAACTTGAACCATTGGGTCCTTCTTTGTTGCGTATATGCTTGCGCTTTATGAGTTGAAGTTAGCATAACCATGTATCATGGGGAACGCTTTCAACATTGCACTGATACTTTGTACCTCGTTGATATCATGATTCTTTCGCCTATGGATCCCGGCGGTGTGAAATAAAAGGGGAACTTGTAAGATCATGGAGTCTATATGTGTGTTATAGAAACGCCTGGGCCGCTAGACTAAGCCATGCCTAATCATGGTGGAAACTTGCAGCATAACTATAGTAAGCATTCTATGAAGCATCCTCAATAAAAACCTATGCAAATAGCAAATAAAAAGATCACTGAGATGCTCATTGTCTGCTTGCCTTGTCATTTTGATTATGGGATAGCTCCTGTGTCATGTGCAAGGGGTACCCCGTTGGCGGTTCTCTATGATACATATGTATTTACAATGACAAGAGCTTACTTGTCACTGAAGTTGAGTAGCATGAGGTTCGGTACTCGTAAGTAAGGGGCATGAGACTTAAATTTATAACTTGTAAAGCATATCCTCTTAGTTGTGTCACTTTAACCTTAATCACCAAAAAATGCCTATGATAGGGGCAATGAGAGCTGAAAGCTAATAAGTACCATAATTTCTGGGAGCTCTTTATGAAACTTCAAATCCCTGCTTCCCTCTATGAAGGGCCTTTCTTTTACTTTTTAGTTGAGTTAGTAAACCTATTCCCTTCTATCTCAGCAAGTATTTTGAGTTGTTGTGTTTCATTCATTCATATGACGATTTATTCAATCATTTTTCTTATGTTCCTTATTTTGCACTTTGCTCTTATCTTGGTGTTTACTACTTTGAAAGCTATCATTGAAAATCAGTTATTTGTGAACTCCAGCAAATTATCAACTATTCTTCAACCAAGATCTCAGTTTTCCATCACCAATTATGATTCACTTTATGTTTCTTTATCGTGTTTCCTTTACTTATTGCAAGTTAAGTTATATAATAGTGAGTTGTCTTCTATTATGACTTATGTATTGATGAATCTGATGCTTCTTGTCCGTATTCTTTTATCGACTCTTCACTCCATAAACCTGAGGTCAAGTTTATTGAGCTTAGTTTCGCTTGGGGACAAGCGAAGTCTAAGCTTGGGGGGAGTTGATACGTCCATTTTGCATCACTATTCTATATCATAATTCACTGTTATCCATTGATATATTTCATATTAAGAGATGATACTTATGTTATTTCATTTGTTTTTGCATGGTTGATGACTTTTGAAGCATGGACCGCTGCAGTCAGGATTCTGATGGAAAAGGTGTTGTTTGGAGGCAAAATTCGCGAAGATCAGAAAATCCAGGAAAATGTATGGAAAATCCTATTTTTCTAGAAGACGAAGACTGCCAGAAGGAGGAGTGGAGATGGGCCACAGGGGGCCCACACCACCCCCTGGCGCGGGCCACCCCAGGCCGCGCCACCAGGTAGTGTGGCCGCCCTGGCCCACCTCTAGCTCTCCCCTCTGGCGTATATTATCTCCACGAAAACATAAGACTAGGGGAGCGACCATAGAAAGATTCCGCCACCTCCGTGGGGCGGAAAACACCGAGAGAGAAAGATCACTCCAGTAGACAGATTTCTATCGGGGGAATTCCTTCCCGGAGAGGGGAGATCGCCGCCATCAACACCACCATCAAGTTAGACTTCATCGGTATCATCATCATCACCATAATCTTCAGCACCATCTCCATATTGCTGTAACAATTGGGTTGAATCTTGCATAGTTCTTAGGGGAAACTTTCCTGATGTTGATTACTCTTTGTAGTTGATGCTATTGAGTGAACCGTTGAATTGTTGTTTATGTTCAGATTGGTATACATCATTATTCCATCTCTGATCATGATCCATATGATGTCTTGTGAGTAGTTCGTTTTGTTCTTGAGGACATGGGGGAAGTCATGTTGTTAGTAGTGGAATTGTGTTGAGAAAGATTCAATAGTTTGATATTTAAGTTGTGGTGTACTTCTTCTAGTGGTATCATGTGAACGTCGACTACATGACACTTCACCTATATGGGCCTAGGGGAATGCATTGTGTATTTGGCTACTAATCGTAGGGTTTGCCGGAGTGACCGAAACCTAAACCCCCATTAGGAAACCATTGCACAAGGGACGTAAGGGTCTTAGAGTTTAAAGCTGTGGTTAGGTTTCTACCTTAATTACTTTCTTGTACTTACGGATGTTTGCAAGGGGTATAATCACAAGTATGTATTAGTCCTAGGAAGGTCGGTACATTAGCACAGGTTCACCCACACAACACTTAGCGAACTAAAGAAGATTAATCAATTATATGAAGCGAAAGCACTTGACAGTCTTCCCGTGTGTCCTCGAGAACGTTTGGTCATCTTAAGTAATTCAACCGGTTTGTCCTTTGCTGAATAAAGAATTGGGCCACTTGCTGCATTTATTCTTATTGTCTTTTATTTACTTGTACTTTATTTACTTGCATTATCAAAAACCCCTAAAAATCTGTTTGCTAAGTATTTGCAGAGAATTCCTGATCCATACCACTACCCAGCACCTTCTGCTCCTCGTTGGGTTCGACACTCTTACTTATCAAAAATACTGCGATACACCCCCTATACTTGTGGGTCATCAATGATCATAGTTAGAATGCTTCCTTCCCCGGGAAGGATCTATGCTCTCCTCTCCAAAACCCTCTCTCCTTACATCCGACCTAGGCCTCCTTTTAGAAAGGTAAGGGGACACCACAGGGGTCGGCGATCGTGCAGTGGAAACGAGGCAGAGTGCATGCTTACAACGTGTCAGAACGCTCCTGGCATTGCGCCACTAGTCACCTGCATCGAGAAGATTAGTGTAGGATCCCACTTGTCAGTCTTCAGCGTGTCGAGAATCGGGTCCTTAGGTAGATGACCTCCCTGATCCCAGCCGGAGCTTCTTCAGGGTGATCTCAAAAGGGTATCTAGACTTGCCTTGGGCTTGCGGGCTTGTGGGTCGATTGAGGTGTGCCCGGGGGAAAGTCCATCCTCGGAACTAGCTATCACTGGTTACCCGCCTATCTACCCTACCTGGGTAAGCGCAACCCTCTTTGCGAGAGCTTCATCCCGAGGAGTTCCCGCTGCCCCCCCAGATATTTAACCGGGCTCCCGCATGGTTGATGTCTACGCACTTCTATTCTTGTAGATAGTTGTTGGGCCTCCAAGTGCAGAGGTTTGTAGAACAGCAGCAAATTTTCCCTTAAGTGGATCACCCAAGGTTTATCGAACTCAGGGAGGAAGTGGTCAAAGGTATCCCCTCTCAAGCAACCCTGCAATCAAGATACAAGAAGTCCCTTGTGTCCCCAACACACCCAATACACTTGTCAGGTGTATAGGTGCACTAGTTCGGCGAAGAGATAGTGAAATACAAGTGGTATGGATACTTATAAGTGGTAACGGTGCTAGAAAATAGCTTGATGGCGTGGAAGAGACTAAAGGCAAACTGAAATAAAGATGGAAGCAAGCAAACATGTAATAGATCTAATTGCAAATGGTGTTTCAATACTTAGAAACAAGGCCTAGGGATCATACTTTTCACTAGTGAACACTCTCATATAAATATCTTGTCTTTATGATACTACTCTTAACTACTCTCCGGTTGGACACTCTAATCGATAGTAGGGCTATCACAGCACACCTCAAAGTAAGCCTTTCCCATCTAGATAACCCCACACTGTCACCTTGAGCACTAGATGGTTCCAACAAACACCACAATTTCATAAAGACATCCAACTCCAAATATAACTCATAACAAGTATTTGTAATCTCTAGCGTAAGTGCCACCATGGTGTGCACGCTGTCACTTTCACACACATGGGGAGAGCAGAGATCTATTAAAGCACTTGAGTAACAAGGTAGATCTACTTGATTACAAAGCTCATGATCACAATATGATCATGCATAGAGAGAGATATGAACACATAGCTACCGGTAGAAGCCCTTAGCCTCGAGAGAGAACTACTCCCTCCTCATCATGGGAATCAGCAATGGTGATGGAGATGGTAGTGGAGATCGATGGAGATGGCTCCAAGGGCACTTCCCCGTCCTGGCAGGGTGCCGAAACAGAGACTTTCTGTCCCTCGAATGTCCCCTTCAGTGGCGGCGGCGCTGCGGAACTTTTCATGGCTGGAGGCTTGACGATTTAGGGTTTTTGCATCGGGAGGATTTTATAGGCGAAGGGGCAAGGTCGGTGGGTAGCCAGGGGGCCCACACCACCTGGTGGCGTGGCCAGGGCTAGCCCACACCACCACATGGTGTGGCCGCCCTGTGGCCCCTTGATGGCTCAATGCACGGCGCCCAGAAAAATGCTTGATGGCGGTGTTGATGTAGAGCTCGTTGGGAACCCCAAGAGGAAGGTATGATGAGCATAGCATCAAGTTTCCCTCAGTATGAAACCAAGGTTTAATCTAACCAGTAGGAGCAAGGAAACACCCCAAAGGTGTTACTAGCTGAGCTTTGGCAGGGCGCACTACCGGTGCTAGTAGCAACGTGGAGACCTGCACAACACAACCACAGAACTTTGTCCCCAACTTGCGATGAGGTTGTCAATCTCATCGTGTTTTGCGGAAAACAAAGGATTAAACGTATTGAATGGAAAGAAGTAATAGTTTGCAGAAAGTAAACACAAAACAGTAAACAGTTTATAGATTGAATGTAAAAGACAAGGACCAGGATCCATAGTTCACTAGAGGTGGCTCTCCTTAAGATAGATAACATGCTGGGTGAACAAATTACAGCGGGGCAATTGACAAACATCGAGAAAGCAATACATGCATATACTAATCATCTTGACTCCTTTGAGACTTGATTGGGCATTACAACATTATATATAGACCGCCATCCAACTGCATCTATGACTAATAATCCACCTTCAGGTTATCATCTGAACCCCCTCCAGTATTAAGTTGCAAGCAACAGATTATTTCTTTACGAACTGCGTGTAAAGTAAACAATACGATTGTTCTATGAACAAAGGATTGTTGTTTTCTCCCTAGTAGCAACATCACATCTAGTACCTTAGAGATTTCTGTCACTTCCCCAGATTACCAGAGGCATGAACCCACTATCGAGCATAAATACTAACTCTTGGAGTTGCTAGCATCTACTTGGCCAAGATAGCTACTAACAACGGAAAGCATGCAAGATCACAAATAACAAAGACATGATAGAATCAATAATCAATCTGAAATAGCATCTCAATATCCATCAGATCCCCGCAAACACAACATGCAGAATTACAAATAGATGATCTTGATCATGAGCGGAGCTCACAAGATCTAGACATGAAAGCACAAAGGAGGAGAACCAGCCATCTAGCTACTACATGGATCCGTAGTCCAAGGATGAACTACTCACGCATCACACCGGAGCCTTGCATGGTGATGAAGAAGGCCTCTAGGGTGAATTACCCTCTCTAACAGGGTGCCGAGAAGAGCTTCAGATCCTTCCCGATCTAGGGATGGAGATGACGGCGGCTACCGACTCTTTCGTGGATTTTTGATCGGGCACTTAGGGTTTACGTCCCGAGGGCATCTTATAGTCGGAAGGGGAGGCCGAGGGGGTGGCGGGAGCGGCCACACCACCCCCTGGCGCGGGCCAGGCCTGGCCACGCGGCCAGGTGGTGTGGTGGCCCCCTGGCCCCTCTCCGTCTCGTATTCTGGCACTTGATGACATCCGGAAAAATAGGCACTTTGGCTTTTGTCCCGTCCAATTTCGAGAATATTCATTTTCTGACTTTCCTGGAACCAAAAACAGCAGAAAACAGGTAGCTGGCATTGTGGCTCTTATAAATAGGTTAGTCCAAGAAATCATATGAAAAGTACTCCAAAGTGTGGACAAAACACAAGAAAGTGGATAAAACCAAGCATGGAACATCAAAAATTATAGATACATTTGCAATGTATCAACATCCCCAAGCTTAACTCCTGCTCGTCCTCGAGTAGGTAAGTGATAAAAAGAAAGAATAATTTTTGAGGTGACATGCACCATCAAAGACTTGATCAAAGTATTTGCAAAACATTCAAAGCTGGGATCATAGTACTTCAATCATAACATGAAAGACAAAGTTCTAGCAATAAGCAAAGAAACTATGATGCACCATGAAAAGGCACAAACAAAAGATTCATGAATAACAATGTTTTGCAAGACGTTTGTTTGTTTCACATAAAGAAAACATAGCATAATAATATTCATCTTGTCCCTCATAGAGTAGCAAATATAAATGCATAGGACACCTTCAAAGTTCATAAGAGTGACTAGATACAATAGTTTAAAACAAGCAATAACAAGTTATGCATCAATCAACTAGTCTTGGGACAATGCACATAGAACTAAGAATGGCCACTATGCTCTCAAAGTAGGTGCATAAAGATAGAAGGTGGAGACTCAATATTATGGTGGAAGAAAGGCCTTTTTTATAAAAGGAAGTAGGGATTCAAGTCTCATAAAGAGCTTCCAAAAATTATGGTACTTATAGCTTTCAGCTCTCATTGCCCCTATCATAAGCATCTTGAAGTGATTAAGGTTAAAGTGAACAAACTATGGTGTACATGCTTGATGAAGTATAAGTCAGAAATCTCATGTCCCTTGTATACGAGGGCCGCTCCTCATGCTACTCAAGTTTAGTCACCGGTAAGTCCTTGTCATCGTAAGTATATGTGTATCATAGAGAACCGCCAACGGGGTACCCCTTGCCCGATGATACGGAAGAATCCCCATATCAAAATGACAAGGCAAGCAGACAACGAGCATCTCAACATTCTTCTTATTTACCATGGGAATATGGTGCTTTTTTCTCTCTTTACTCTTTTCATAATATCTCTTTTTTTCTTTTTCTCTTTTTTCTCAATATAGGACTGTTTTTTATAAGAAGAATGCTTCATAGACAGCTCATTATGGCTACGCTGCAGGTTTCCACCATGTCAGCATGGATTACACCAGCGGCCCAGGCGTTTCTCTAACACATATACATAACTCCATGGACTTACAAGCTCCCCTTTCATTTCACACTGATGACATGCATATACAAAATAGCATGATATCAACTAGGTACAAGTACCAAGTGCAATGTTGAAAGCGTTCCCAATGACAACATGGTTCTGCTAATTCCCAACAAATAAGTGCAAGCATATACAACATAGACAACACAATGGTTCAAGTTTATTACGGGCAAGAAAAGTAAAGTGTGTCATCAAGTTCGTGAGAGCTTTAATCACTAGTTTTCTCATAACAAGTTTAATTTGGAAGGTAAACAAAAGCATGAATATACTTGGAATAGCATAAGCTAGTAGGTAGGTATGGTGGACTCTTTAGAATAACTTGGTTTAAGGAGTTGGATGCATGAGTAAAACTCATACTTGGTTGTGGAGGCTAGCAAAAGACTGGGAGCGACAAACTAAGAGAGCAATAATGGCCATAATCATGCAGAGCGACAAAACATCATTGATCAAAGCATAAAGTGATACTACAAGTTGAAACTAAAGGATCATAAAGGCTATGGTGACTTGAGATAGTCATCACATGGTGTCAGCATGCGCCAAGTCAACCCAAATAAAGCATCAAAGGAGAATACCACTATACTATGCTTTAATATGCTAAAACAACGCATGATTCATCCAAGGCACATTAAGCAATATCAATTGTTTATAACAAGTCATGCTACAACAAATAATACTAAGCATAAAGCCAAAACAATATCAAGCATGGCATGACAAAGCATAGGCCACAGTCAAAAACGAGCTCTTTTTACCACATAAGCATGAACTTTCCTACTCTTTTCCAAACCAAACCAAACTATTTGCAAACCAATGTATGAAAGAGGGGGTCCAACCAATTTATTCAGCAAACTAAGAAAACCAAGCAAACGAAAAACCAGAAAATGAAAAAGAAGACGCTCCAAGAACAACACAACTGTGCATGAAACAATAAAAATGAAGCGTTTGGAAGAAACCTGGGATTTTTATTGATGAAGAAGGGGATGCCTTGGGCATCCCCAAGCTTTGACGCTTGTAATTCTTGGATATTTCTTGGGGTGACACGCATGGCATCCCCAAGATTGAGCTTTAGTCCATCCTTCATCTCATTACTCATTCCTTCCATACGCCTGAAAATTTTCCTTCATACAAAATTTCACAAAATCTTTATTAGCAACATTAGTGCACTGAAGATAAATAAGTCTTAAGGTTCAGTTCTAACACCAAATAAACTTCCATTACAACACTAGCTACTATAGCACTTCCCTCAAACATCTCAATTCCCCAAAAGAACTCAAGAAGGAACCAACAAGAAGCAAATGCAGAAAATGGCAGAAATCTATCAAAACTGACCAGCAGGTAAAGATGAATTTTTTCGAAGACCTTATGTTGCTCAAATCAAAAAGTGTTGAGCTAAAGAAAGTTAGATAACAACCTGGGGCAGAAGAACAAAAATTCACGCCTCAAAAGGACTTACAGAGATTTTACACGAATTTTTATGGTGAAGCACAGAAATCTATTTCGGGACAACAACTTTCCCAATTATTACTTCTCTCTCATTAGAGGTTACTCTTGGCACAAAAAGCAAATAAAAAGGAGAAGGAGCGGTTATTATTGAAGTAATAACTTCCAAGACTCATCTAAAACTTTTGGGTTATCTCCCAATAAGTACTTTTATTTAATGCCTTTAAGTAAGGCTTGATAGTTTGAGAAGATGCTCACATAAGAAATATGAATTGAAGTAAAAGAGAGCATCAAGAAGCAAATTCAAAGCACATTTAAGTCTAACCCACTTCCTATGCCTAGGAATCTTGTAAAGAAACAAGTCATGAAAGCACAAAGCAACAAGCATAGTAAAGCAAAACAAGTGCAACTTCAAGACTTTCAACATAAAGAGGGGAAACTTAATATTATTGAGATGCATAAAACCATGTTTCCCTCTCTCATAATAACTTTCAGTAGCATCATGAATAAAATTAACAATATAACTATCACATGAAACATTCTTATCATGAGCCACATGCATAAAAGAATTAATACTCCCCACATAAACATAGTCATTCTTATTAATTGTAGTGGGAGCAAATTCAACGAAATAGCTATCATTATTATTCTCATCACCATAATCATCAAACATAGGAGGCATATTGTAATCATTAATTTTCTCCTCAATAGTAGGTGGACTGAAAATATCATATTCATCATTGTAATCATCATTTATTGGAGGTTGGGTATCATCATAAGCAATAGAATAGCTATCTTCCAAAGCTGGGGAACTAAAAAGATCATTTTCATAAAAACTAGCTTCCCCAAGCTTAGACTTTTCCATAGAATTAGCAATAATGGTGTCCAAAGAATTCATACTAACAACATTGCTATTAGCATGCAAATAAAGTTCCATAGGTTTTCTAATTTTCTCTTCAAACACTTCATATCCTAACTCAAGATAAATACTATAAAGCTCTCTAATTTTTTGTTGGTTTCCATTAAGCCTAACTAGTGAAAACAAGAAACAAAAAGACAAAATCGCAGAATCTAAAGGAAAATAACTTCGAGCACTCACACCAGAGGATGTGAGTACCTTTTACCTTACCTCCCCGGCAACGGCGCCAGAAAATAGTTTGATGTCTACACACTTCTATTCTTGTAGACAGTTGTTGGGCCTCCAAGTGCAGAGGTTTGTAGAACAGCAGCAAGTTTTCCCTTAAGTGGATCACCCAAGGTTTATCAAACTCATGGAGGAAGTGGTCAAAGGTATCCCCTCTCAAGCAACCCCGCAATCAAGATACAAGAAGTCTCTTGTGTCCCCAACACACCCAATACACTTGTCAGGTGTATAGGTGCACTAGTTCGGCGAAGAGATAGTGAAATACAAGTGGTATGGATAATTATAAGTGGTAACGGTGCTAGAAAATAGCTTGATGGCGTGGAAGAGACTAAAGGCAAACTTAAATAAAGATGGAAGCAAGCAAACATGTAATAGATCTAATTGCAAAAGGTGTTTCAATGCTTAGAAACAAGGCCTAGGGATCATACTTTCACTAGTGAACACTCTCATATAAATATCTTCTATTTATGATACTACTCTTAACTACTCTCTGGTTGGACACTCTAATCGATGGTAGGGCTATAACAGCACACCTCAAAGTAAGCCTTTCCCATCTAGATAACCCCACACTATCACCTTGAGCACTAGATGGTTCCAACAAATACCACAATTTCATAAAGACATCCAACTCCAAATATAACTCATAACAAGTATTTGTAATCTCTAGCCTAAGTGCCACCATGGTGTGCACGCTGTCACTTTCACACACATGGGGAGAGCAGAGATCTATTAAAGCACTTGAGTAGCAAGGTAGATCTACTTGATTAGAAAGCTCATGATCACAATATGATCATGCATAGAGAGAGAGATAAACACATAGCTACCGGTAGAACCCCTTAGCCTCGAGAGAGAACTACTCCCTCCTCATCATGGGAATCAACAATGGTGATGGAGATGGTGGTGGAGATCGATGGAGATGGCTCCGGGGCACTTCCCCGTCCTGGTAAGGTGCCGAAACAGAGACTTTCTGTCCCCTGAATCTCCCCTTTAGTGGCGGCGGTGCTACGGAACTTTTCGTGGCTGGAGGCTTGACGATTTAGGGTTTTTGCATCGGGAGGATTTTATAGGCGAAGAGGCAAGGTCGGTGGGCGGCCAGGGAGCCCACACCACATGGTGGTGCGGCCAGGGCTAGCCCGCGCCACCACATGGTGTGGCCGCCCTGTGGCCCCTCTCCGTCTCGTCTTCTGGCTCCGCGAGTCTTCCGGTAAAATATTGACTTTGGCTTTTGTCTGGTCCAATTCCAATAATATTGATTTTCTGGCTTTTCTGGAACCAAAAACAGAAGAAAACAGGCAACTAGCACTGTGGCATCTTGTTAATAGGTTCGTCTAAGAAAGTGTATAGAAATACTCCAAAGTGTGGACAAAACATAAGAAAGTAGATATAAAACAAGCATGGAACATAAAAAATTATGGATACGTTGAATGGGTTTCCTGGATCTTCACTTGTTTGAGTGTGACGCAGGAAGCATGGACCAACCGCCTGCTCCGGGTACACTAGATTCACGAATGTGATAGTAGCCCCTGGGCACGACATAGCCATGTGGAGACAGGCTGGGGCCGCATCCCTTTCTTGAGTGGTGCAGCGACCTTCATCCTAACTTTATCATGCGAGTCACTGCTTCACCGCGTGAGATGTGTAGTGTCTACCTTGGGATGTGTGAAGGGGCGACTTATCATTCGCCGCAGGGTCTTGACAGTAATTTTGGGTAGCGGTGGGTGGATAGGTTTCCAAGGCCTAGGCCTATAAAGAAACAATATCTCCATTTCCCTTGCCCATCACATTCTTAGCTCGCCATTTCTTATCCTCCCTTGGCCTTTGACTCAACACATCTACATGGAGTCGTTCTGATCCAAGGATTCAAGGGGTTTTCTGCTAGGACTCGATCCGGTGTCTCGATGTGTTAGAAGCTTGCAAGGGCTCGACTCCCTTCCACTATAGATCAACACTAATTCTTGGCTCTAGTACTTCATGTGGCCTACGAGCACCATGAGAGCGTAGACACCTTACTCCATACTCCAAGAGGGGGCATCGAGTAAGGGGATATGCCCATCTATAATTGTTTCCTCAAGATTGGCCTGGTTCCCCCCTTTTCTGACTTCTTCTTGGAGTTGATGGCAGCGTACGACTTCTGTCTGGTTCAAATCCACCCTAACACCATGATGGAGTTGGCGGCCTTCGCCCACTTGTGTTAAGAATTCGTCGGAGTGATGCCTTTGCTGGTGCTATTTTCCCACTCAGGTTGATAAGAAACCGAGGATAGTGGGTGACATCACTTTTTGTCTCCGAAACAACCTCTCCAAGAGGTACCTACAAGGGAAGTTCAAATTAAAATGGGAAGAGTGGTGCAACAAGCACTGTGTAGTGCACATGGACCATCACTTCTCATGGATGCCAGTTCGCAACCCCCATAGAGGGGTAAACCTACGCCGAATGTCACAACATCTTCCCCTCCACGGGTTGTTCTCAACTCCCCATGTGAGTAGCAACTTGGGGAGCTCGAGATTCCCCGGGAATCTCTTGTCGTCCGCCGCAAGCGGACCGCGGCATCTCCGGGGAGCCTTGTAGCTCCTTCTGACAACAGGGGTAGGCGAGAGGACGGGACCGAGAGTCGATGAGTATCCAGTCTTCAATCCCGATACCGACTATCTCATGCCTTCACAGGGACAGATCCCCCGCGCAGCCGGGTCCCTTGAGGGATAACAGGAAATTTATTTCTATCATCTAAAAATCTTCATCTAGTAGAGTCTTCAATTCTGGGGGTGGTAATTCCTCCTCCCCTCTCTTTTCTGGATCTTAAAAGCCTCATTAGTTGGAGACCCTACAATGGGAAGTGAATCGAATTCACCTTCTAATTCTTCTAGGGACTTGTCCTCCATAACTATTTTTTGATAATTTGAGTCTTCATTTATTTCTTCTTCTTGATCACTAAAGAAGAGGGCTGCCATTTCCTCAATAGTTTTCTCTTTCTCTTCTTCTTATATTTTTAGAGGTCTGTCTTTAAATTTTGAAAAGTGGAATTCTTTTTCCGCTTCCCCAAGCTTAAGAGACACAATATCCTTTTTGAAATCAACTTTGGCACATACATCACTCAAAAAATTTCTTCCAAATATAATTGGGCAAAGAGTGCCAGCTAACATATCAACAACTACAAAATCGATAGGAAAGTTTTTATTGCCAATTGTGATAGTTGCATCTTCAACTACTCCCATTGGAATTCTAAGAGTTTTATTGGCTAACATGATCATCATATCAGTATTTTCAATTGTAGCCGATTCTATTTCTTCTTTTATTTCTAAATAAAAATCATAAGATATAACATTAACTTCGGTGCCAAGATCGCATAAACCATAATGCGAGGTTTCCTTAAATATGCAGGGAAGAATAGGCTTACCTACATCTTTTACCTTTGTTTTACCTTCAACCAATACGGAAGTCTCTTTATCAAGTTCAATTTTGTTACAGTGTGCATACATAGCCTGTAACATCCCAAAATCTTCCTACTTTTGGAATGTTAAAGATAATTAAATAAGTTGATTGAATTGTTTGGTCTTTTTGAAATTTTTGAGTGAAAAGAAACTTTTAATGTTTGTTTGTAATTTTACCAAGCCACATTAAAATAAGTGGACTAATATGACTATCACATTGGTTGAGAAGTTTTGAACAAATCCAAGGCATTTGTGTCTCTTTGCATTCATGATCCTTGGATCATTGCATTCATACATGTTTTTAAATTAAAAACCCCAATTGCAAAACCCTATTTTGAATTACCGAAATACCCCTACAAGAGTACAAACAAGGATTTATGAATCCATTTATTTAAATATAAAAACTATTGCTAAAAGGGATTCTAAGATGATCTACAGAATTAGAAAATTCTGAATAAGAATCAATTTATTTGGATTCCTAAAACAAAATCCATAAAAGAATTACTAAAACAGCAAATAGAAAAAGGAAAAGAAAAACAAATAAAACTAAACCTAACCTACTATGCGGCCCAGCCGATCTAACCCCGCGACCCATCCCTACCTACCGCGTGCGCGCACAGCAGCCGCCAGCCCACTCCCGGCCTAGCGACGCACCGCATAGCCAGCCCGCAGAGCCTCTCCCCTCTTTTTTATTTCCTTTTCTTTTTATCTGAGCGGCTGACAAACGGGACCTACCTGTTATCCCCGAGCTAGCAGCGATCACCCGTGTTCATCACGAACTCCTCAGGATACCTGCGAATCCTAGGAAAATCGCGACCAAATCGGCCCCAATCCTTAACCCCTTCGACATGAAACCGCCCCATATATACCCCGCGACGACCCCCTCTCGTTTGTTTTCTAAATCGCAAACCCTAGCCCCGCTCTAACCAGCCGGATTTTCCACCATCGTCAAAGCTGCAGAGCTCGAGGTCGACATTGATTTTGGAGCTCCTGAACCCCTTCCTTCTATATCTTCCTACTCTGCTCTCACCACCACTTCACCCTAACTCTTTTTCCCCTTAAACAGGGCACTCTACCACCCCAAATTCCTCGCCGGAGCACGTGCAGGCCCGTGAGCTCCGTCTGCCTGCTGTCGTTGTTCCAGGCAGAGAGGCGAGCTGCTGAGGAGACGAGAAGGACCGTGAGGTGGAGTGGATCTCCATCATCGTTTTTCTCGAGCCGGGGGGACACAGCAACATCGCCATTGATCACCACCTGATGTGCCGCCACCGTCCTTCATCGTCATCGAGTCGTCGCCGCCTCCAGGTAAGATCCCTTCGTTCCCCACCGTTCGATCTTGATCCGATGGTGTAGATTAGATCCTCCAGACCGAAGCGGTACCAGCCAATAGCACCGCGCCGTGTGTCATGCGCCGTGTCAGCGTGCTTAGTCAGTAGCAGGTCAGCAGGACCAGCCACTCGTGTCACGCCATGTGTCACCTTCTCAGCTAACTAGAGAAAAACCTTAGGAAATAGCCAGAAAATTGTGCAATTTTGCAAAAATCATATAAAAATATTTACTTGGCCAAAAAAATGCAAATAATATACCATTGGATTCAGAAACATATGTAGAATATCAATATGAGATTAAATATAGGTTTTATTGTAGTAAATTAATTGGTTTAATAGTCCTTTTAGACTAAATAATTATAGTAAATTAATCTATAGATCAAAAAAATACAAATAAGGTATCTATGGATTCATAATTTAATATAAGACATTAATATGCTGATAGATCTAATTTTTGTAGTGTATAATTACTGTAGTAATTTAATTAGTTTTAATGGCCATTTAAATTATTAAATTCATAATAAATTATTTATAAATCATAAAAATATAAATAATATATCTCAGGATTTAAAATTTCACATAGAATACAGATATGGCCTTAGATATAATTTTTGACGAAGTAAATAGTTTAAGTGATTTAACTTCTATTAAATAGTAAATTAATCATAGAAAAAGATCTACAACTTCGATTAGGGTGAATCCAATTCCTACTGGTTCGTGTTAATGTCCTCTATCTAGTAAAACTTAGAACCAAATTTTATTAGACAATTAGGATAGAAGTTGCAGTAGAACTATTAAAACCCCTTTAATGGCAATTAAGAATTAATAATAAATGTCCTATTGCGTCAAAAACTTCTATGCATGGATCATATGATCTAATACTATTCAGAGAACTAAATATAACCATTGTGTCATTATATCATCATGCATGGTTGTGATAATCATTGTTGTGTTTGCTATGGTTGGAATGGTTTTGATTGGAACTACTTGTCCTTGCGTTAGATTCTGCGGAGAGTGCGGTTGCTGCGAAGAAATTCAATCGTCTTCCATATATTCAACATAAGGCAAGTTACACCAATTGTTCATGTTTTTGTCCCAGTTTTAACTATGCATGTTTTGACCTTCAAATTCTATAGAATGCATGTGTAGGATGTTCTAGTAGAATTTCTTAGTATTATTTAGCAAGTGAGATGATTTTTGTAGCTCTATACTTATATGTATCCCTCCTAATAGGTTGCCCCTGTTTTGCTAAGTGTTTGCTTGCTATGCTATATATATATATAAAGTACCGTTGGGGGTTCGAAAGACAAGAAATTTTCTAAGTATAAAAGCTCTCCTGAGTGATCTTTTCTTCTCAAATCCACTTCAAAATAAAAACTAGGTTTTCTTCTGGGTGGAATAGTTGTCAGGTCAACGAGTGGAATTTGGTGGAGGACGGTCGCCCAGGAATCAAAGAAGTCTGCCATGTTTCAAAATTTATAAGCTTCCAATGCAACCATAATACATATAGGCTCTGTCTTGGCCTAGTACTTAGTGGGAAACCTCACCTGGATACCAACATTTGGAGGTTCTTGGCATGGTTGGATCCAGAAGGTAAAGGGGTTACTAAGGGAAAGCCTCACCATGGTTTTGTCTGTAAAAGGACTTGATCATGGATTGTGGGTAAAGTGCACAACCTCTCGAGAGTATTGCAATCTGATCGATCAGCCGTGTTCATGGAAACAAAACAATATTGCGTCTGAAGGATGGAGCTTCTGAAGGATTTCCTCTATCTTTTTCAAATAAAATGTTTGCAAACCTAAGTTGTGATTTGCATCCTGTGGTCCCTGTGAACTCAGACTTAGTGGGATTATTTTGGGTGCCATGTGTTGGGTTGAGAGTTGGTAGCCTGGAGGACCCAGTGTGAGCCACTCGACCTTATTTTTTACTTACTAAAAGTTTGCAAAGTAGGATAAAAGATTTTCTCTCTACTCCTCGATTACTTAGTGAAAATTGGCTTTATGCAAATAAACCACAAAGCCTTCTCTTAGCCTGGCATGTAGAGATAGTCCAAGTCTTTTCCTTCGTGGTGTAATTTGCCAATACATTCAAAATATTGACCAACTCGTTTGGCTGCACGTTTTATGTGCAGATTTTAGAGATCATCATTGAAAGGTGCGCTGGGATCGCGGGTCTTCACTCAACCTGCCTGTGGCATTGATGGGACTCCAAGATATACTTATATCGCTACTGTTGTAATAATGTAAACTCCGGATTATTCGATTCTTGTAATAAAGACTTGTGTTTTACATGATATTTCATCGACTATGAGTGCTAGCTATTGATCCAGGAACTAGCATGTTAATCACAAGGGCTTAGGATCTTTATCGATCCGAGGTCACTATATAGCCATAATTGCTTCCTTGGTTACCTCTTCATCTTTGGTTTCTTACAGATGTTCCTCAACTTTTGGCATACTTTCCTATTCCTTCTTCTCCTGTACTACTTTGACCTGTTCATATTCAAAAATATGCTTTTGTGCAGTGTTAGGGAAAGGTATCTCATATATTGGTCCTAGGGAGGTCAGTGTTGCTTTAACTTCTCTTTTCTCCTTAGGTTCGGGTGGTGGATCATACTTGACCAAACCCTCTTTTAGAGCTTTGATGTGTTCTGTAAAAGCTTTAACAACATGCAACACAAGATTTGAGTCCAAATAAAGTTCTTTAGATAATTTGTTAACATGGCCCTTTTTATTATAGTCATGAATACAATCATAATCAATTTCTATCTCTCCTTCGCTTCCTAGACCAAAATTCCATGAAACTCTATGATCGAGAATTCTATTAAGTAAAGCCCAAGCTTTGGTTATAGGAAGATTCATAAAAGCTCCTCTCACGAAATAGTCTAGTTCAATTTTATTAGGTTCAATTAAACCGCCATAAAGGATATGCAATAAATACCATTCAGGCAAATCATGATGAGGACATTGATTAAGTAAATCTTTAAATTTGATATAAGCTCTTACTAGTCCTTTATTAGGACGATTCCTCTAAGTCATTATAAGATGCGTGATTCCAAAAGATTTTGATAATGGATAATGTTTTGCTAGAAACTTACATGTTAAATTATACCAAGTAGTAGTGGCTTTTGGGGGGTAGAGATCTATACCATGAGAGAGTTGTACTAGTCAAAGTCTGACTCAAAAGTTTAACCCTTACCTCATTAGTAGTATATCCTGGTAATTGGAAAGTGCCACATCTATCTTTGAAAAATGCAATATGCTCATATGGATCAGGATCTTCTTCATCTCCAATAAATTGCATCTTGTGTAGAATACCAAGTAGTAGAGGATTTATTTCAAACCCTCTTGTCTTCTTGTTGGAGTTGTCTCTTTTATTAATATCATAGGGATTCCCAAAGTGGCTGAATGGGTTAGTACTAGCCATATGCTCAAACTCCATCATGTTGGTGGAAACCTGTAACTCAAAACAAAACTTAGCAAGACAAAAATAAATAAGCAAAAACTAAAAGACCTACAACGCTTAGCTCCTCGGTAATAGCGCCAGAAAATAGCTTGATGATTGCAAGTGCACATATCGTTTGTAGCTAGTTTCAAAATAAAGATATCGATCCCACAGGGAGAAGGAGTCTGAAGTCTAATAACTCTTGAATTAAATACTAGAAATGCTAAATAAAGTTCTAAGTAGTAAGATAAAATGCTAGTATTGTGTAAAAAGGTGTTTTGGGGTTTTTGATATAAGAGAACAATAAGTAAAGTAAAACAACTAAACATAGAAAGTAAGTATCGCGTATGTAAAAGAGATTTGAAACTGCAATGGGAAAAAGGCGTTCTCAGGGAGTAGCAGATACACCTCTAGCATTATAAAGAGCTAAGGTAAAGATTATTATCATGAACATTCTCAACTATGTATGTGTGGGAGGAACTCCGTATTTGGACAAATAGGCAGCAACCACTTCTCACATCATCCTCATAACCACAGCAGACAGCAATCGACATCAATCGAATTACTGCGCTATTAAGGGACTTAATCCCGTAGGACGTATCCCATGGCATGGATAGTGTTCCATGAGTTTCCTCGGTTTCCAAGTTGATATGTAAGGGGTGCCAATAGCTTTATAGTCACTATAAGTGCCAACACACCTTCGTCTACCAACAAGTAGTTCCCTCCATCAAGTCCCCACAAGAGGCAAATATTGAGAGGTCAACTTCTCCCAACATCAAGATGAAGACAATCTAACACATGGTCACAATGATAAATATCATAATAAACTTTATCTTATTTCAATCTCATACTAGGGTTTCTCCATCTCCCCAGGAACTAATGATCTACTCAGACATGGAGGCAATCAACATCATGGCAATAATAATGGAATATATCATAGATGAATAGTACTTGTATAAATCCACAACGAGTACGGAAATTACAACAAGATCTAGACAAGATGTAGATGGGATGGATGGAGATGGTGGTGATGCAGCGGTTGATGATGAAGATCGATGCCTTAGCCTCTCGGATCTGCGCAGAGCAAAGATGGATCCCCGGTGGACGAGTTCCCCCTCCAGGTGCCTTCTGGAGGTGAGGTTTTGGCAATTTCTGGTTGTTCTGTATGTCATCTCTCCGATCCAGTTGCACGGGGTGAAACTATTTGAGGAGGCGGTGGCGGCGCCAACTATACGGCTGGAAAATTAATTCCCGTCATATAGTTGGTCGTTAAACCTTCTGGATGCCTCGATCGCTTTGGGTTTTCTTCTAGTGTTATTGATATTTCCCAAATAAGTGATTTACGTTGTTTTTTACTACTTTTCTCCCCAATACAACTGCTCCAAGATTGTGTCTATTGTATCCATCATTTGTCCTGATCTTGATGAAAATAGACATAAAATGTGCGCGCGAACGCTGTAAAATACCAAGATCCTACAACTACTGTGCAAAATAATAATATAAAACATGATGCAATTATGCACTCATCATTAGGTGATTTTGATGATGTATTGTGTTCTTTAGGCAATTTAATTTACCTCATACCTTGTGTTGTTTAGCTAATTTTGATGGTGCAATGACGCATTGTGATCTTTAGTCAATTTATACGATGCATTGTGGTGTTTTGGTAATTCCAAAGGACTGATGCAATGTTAATTTTCATGTAGGACGGCCCAGTTGTAATGCTGAAATTAGAATACATTCTTGACTAGACTGCTCCAGCTCTAGGTGGCTATGAAGATGCTCTCCCATCGTATCAAGGGAGTTGAAGCTGTCAGGCAGGAGAGTGGAAGCCTTGGCAAGGGCAAATGATGCCAGGTCGGTCACTAGTTCTGCCAAACCAAGAAGTCGCCCTAGGTCGGTCAGGCACCATGCCACCGTGTATCGTCCTAGGCGCTTATACATCCAGTTAGTCTATCATGACTTGTATATGCTTATCATCCTGACTTACTTCAATCCTTACATGAAGAGATGCCCCTACCCACATCTAGTGGTTGTCTAACCATGTGAGGGATACCGGTGGGTTATCCATGCCGACCGCAACAAAGACTAGATCGTCCTGGACAAAGAGTGGACTACCTTTGCTACTTTCCATGATTTGAAGGAGGGTAACTGTCTTATGTTCAAGGTCACCGTATATGGATTCAAGATGAAAATCTATGACCGCATCACCTCCTGCCGGAAGGTGTTCATCTGTCGTGAGCATCCTCATCTTGATTAAGGGCCTCTTTGGATCGAAGGATTTTCAAAGGAATTTTGGAGGAATTCAACTCATAGGATTTTTTCATAAGGAATCCCTTTGGATGAAAGGAATCATACCTCCAATATTCCTATGGATTGCATTCCTACACCCCAATCCCATAGGTATTTCAACATCCACTTTTTTACACTCATTCATGTAGGATTGAGGCACGTTTCCTGTGAAGATAAGATACCTGGTACGAGCTACTAGGAGACGTACAATTAGGTGTTCTGGCTAAACAAGACCCATACTACCAAAAGGCAGTGGATTGTGAATCCACCATGTGCGGGTTCAATTTCCGTTGTTCGCCCATCGCCATGTCTCCTCAACTTCCCCGGCCATCGGCCTGAGCTGTATGAGGCAGAAACTCGTCCCACGTACGGTTCAGAGGCCGAGCCCCACCCCACCTTGATGGGAAATGAGAAAGACCATATGTTTATATAAAATATAACCCCACGGTTATTTTTTTAAGTGACTAGAACTTCTATCAACTACTATTCTAGCACATGATGACACACAAGTATAGGGGGTGTATCGCAGTATTTTCGATAAGTAAGAGTGTCGAACCCAATGAGGAGCAGAAGGTGCTGGCTAGTGGTATGGATCAGGAATTCTCTACAAATACTTAGCAAACAGATTTTTAGGGGTTTTTGATAAAGAAAGTAAACAAAGTACGAGTAAATAAAAGATAGTAGGAATAAATGCAGCAAGTGGCCCAATCCTTTATGCAGCAAAGGACAAGCCGGTTGTATTACTTAAGATGACCAAACGTTCTCGAGGACACATGGGAATTCTGTCAAGTGCTTTCGCTTCATATAGTTGATTAATCTTCTTTAGATTGCTAAGTGTTGTGTGGGTGAACCTGTGCTAATGTACCGACCTTCCTAGGACTAATACATACTTGTGATTATACCCCTTGCAAACATCCGTAAGTACAAGAAAGTAATTAAGGCAGAAACCTAACCATAGCTTTAAACTCTAAGACTCTGACGTCCCTTGTGCAATGGTTTCCTAACGGGGATTCAGGTTTCTATCACTCCGACAACCCCTACGATTAGTAGCCAAATACACAATGCATTCCCCTAGGCCCATATAGGTGAAGTGTCATGTAGTCAACATTCACATGACACCACTAGAAGAAGTACACCACAACTTAAATGTCAAACTATTGTATCTTTCTCAACACAATTCCACTACTAACAGCATGACTTCTCCCATGTCCTCAAGAACAAAACGAACTACTCACAAGACATCATATGGATCATGATTAGAGATGGAATAATGATGAATAACAATCTGAACATAAACAATAATTCAACGGTTCACTCAATAGCATCAACTACAAAGAGTCAACATCGGGAAAGTTTCCCCTAAGAATTATGCAAGATTCAACCCAATTGTTACAGCAATATGGAGATGGTGATGATGGTGATGATGATCCCGATGAAGTCTAGCTTGATGGTGGTGTTGATGGCCACGATCTCCCCTCTCCGGGAAGGAATTCCCCCGGCAGAAATCTGTCTACTTGAGAGATCTTTCTCTCTCGGTGTTTTCCGCCTCACAAAGGCGGCGGAATCTTTCTGTGGTCGTTCTCCTGGTATTAGGGTTACGTGGGGATAATATACGCCAGAGGGGAGAGCTGGAGGTGGGCCAGGGCAGCCACACCACCTAGTGGCATGGCCTAGGCTGGCCCGTGCCAGGGGGTGGTGTGGGCCCCCTGTGGCCCATCTCCACTCCTCCTTCTGGCAGTCTTCATCTTCTGGAAAAATAGGATTTTTCATATATTTTACCGGATTTTCTGATCTTCGCGAATTTTTCCTCCAAACAGCACCTTTTCCATCAGAATCCTGACTGCAGCGGTCCATGCTCCAAAAGTCATCAACCATGCAAAAACAGATGAAATTACATAAGTATCATCCCTTAATATGAAATATATCAATGAATAACAATAAATTATGATATATAATAGTGATGCAAAATGGACATATCAGCACACAGATGTGCCCCGCCCTATTCTATTACCGGACAAAATTGGAGAAGCTCATCCGCTAGAAATGCTTTATTTCGTTTCATTCCTATTCTTCATTTCCTTATTATCGAATCCATGGGGAACTTGTCATATTTAGAATGTGTTTCCTGTGTTTCAGCCAAATGACTTTAAGCATGAAGATTTCCTCTATTTTGTACCTGTGACCCTGCTAAATTCCTGTATTTTGAAATCATGTGATCCAAAGAAAGCTGCAGATTTCCTCTGTTTTGCAATCCATTGTTTTGAACCTGCGACCTAGTCAAATTCCTGTGTTTTGAAATCCTGTTATCCAAAGAAGTCCTAAGTTCTCTTTAAGTTTGCCGTTTGATTTTTTGGTGACCATTTGTGATGATTAGGCATCAAATAATGCGGCTCGAGCGTCAAATTTTACACCCCATGGCTCGATAGCACAACACATATCTTTTACGCATATAATAACATCATGCCTGCTCTCTGTCGAAGAAGAGAGGTAGGCACTATACATGTATTGGCATTTTACGTTCTTCTATGTATGCACTCCATGCTATGTTATTAATGATGGATTTTCCATGCAGGAAGTCAGGGCGAGAATCTTGGCCAAAGTAGATGAAATCAATAGCCATAATATCAACATTCTACAAAAAAAGTTCGATCTCAACCTAGAGTGTGATCGCCTCCGAGCCAATTTGGCTTTTCAAAAGAAGCTCGTATGATCTTACAAGCGTGACTCCTCGATGCTTCGTGCTGAGTGCAAAAATTTAAAGAAGGAAGTCATGGAGCTCCACGGCCAGCGGCTACCATTGCGGTGGTCATCGAGGTCACGCCCTGCTAAGTAGGAAGAGAGAATACATCTCATGTTGGACTTCGAGGTCGCGACCACTGCGGAGGTCGTTCCTCCACAGGGCGGCCACAGTGTTGCAATCGCCGAATCCGAGACAGGGAAATATTTGGCATTGGAGTAGGAACTAGGAAGGAAGAAAGCTTCCCCTGGCCCTCTTGTTTTTCTTTAGGGTGCATAGATCGTTTTTCTTCTCATCCGTCTTCACATAATTATATTGCACTCTTAACAATCGAATGCGCTATGTGGAGCTTTTGTAACGATATACTTGATGTATAGTAGTAACTCTGTATAGTAGTCACAGTTTAGTGTACATATACATTCAAATTTAGTCAAATATACGACATTATTTTTAATTAGGATGGAGGGTATTATCAAAGAAAATAGGATGGAGGGCATTATCATATTGCTTCATGTAGGAGAGAGGAGAGAAGGAAAATTATTTTTCTATTCCTTATGGGCAACCCACAAGCTTGAGGTGCACCTTAGGCTGCAAGAAATGTTTATTTTCTCCATAATATATAAGTTGAACCTTAGGCTTCTGCACATTGCGGATGCCTGACTCAGAATTTTTAGTATGCTACATACGTTCTAGGAGGAGGTGTCTACCTAGAAAATAAAATGCATCGTCAGTGTCAGGGACACCCAGCTATTGTCTGGAGTATTTTGGGTCATAGGCACAGCTACCTATATAGTCTACCCAGGGACACCCAACGATTCCTTGCATAGGCATTCGTGCTAGAGCCTTCGTAGGGAAGGTATCCGCTTTGGCCCATTGATTTTGGATTGGACAGACAAGATTGCTAGATACTGAACTGTGTCTCCCTGGTTGTTACTACTATGTAAAATACACTTCTAAACAACACTCTAACTATGCTTATGAATTACTAGTCCGATTTTATTAGAAGTCTGGTTATGACTACAAAGTACAGTATGTGTGAGCTGCGTTGAATAGCAAGAGTCATCAGCGGACTGGGCCTCGGTCGCACAAAAATGGTTTGTCACTCAATAAAACAAATGGAGCTTGTGCACACATGCATGCAACTCAGTAACTATACTCTGATCAACGCATATATGGGGAGTACGAGTAATATGATCAACCCAATAGAATCCACTATTACTACAAGATACATGCAACTTAGTAACCTAATGTCGTGGAAATGGCCACGGCAGTCGCTGCCATAGGCAGCGATTGAGTGTTTCGTGAGGAAGAGTTGGCGGCCATCTGCGGTGTGAGATGGGGGCGGATGCACATGGGTTTACCCAGGTTCGGCCCCCCGGAGGGTAAAGACCTACTCCTGCTAGATTAGATTATGAGAGAGCGAGTTACAAGGGTGGCGAGCTCGGTGGCTAGACAGCGAGTCGCTTGACGGGGTGTATGATGAAACATAAGTCTCCAGGATACCCTAGGGAGGTTTATATACGAAGCACCTCGCTAGGGTTTACAAGCTGTCTCCGAACAAGATAAGGATCCGGGGGCCTTTGACCTAATCCGACTGGGCTTCTGCTACGCTTCTGGGCTTCCAGTCGCCAGTCGATGGGCCTTTCCTTTCTTCAGAGTCCAGTCGCTGTCCTTCAGGCGCACTTGCAAGCCTTTCGGCCCACTCAGAACGTACTGCTGAGCGTACCCCCTTTGGCATATCCCCATCAGTAGTCCCCGAGGCCATCGTTGATGCAGGCGCGGGCGTCCTTTTGGTGTTCGAAGTAGGCGAGCCCAATTTGGGCGCCCAGTCGAGTTGGCGATGGACTTTACTGGAACCAAGGAGAATTTCCCCATAACTCCATCCGTCACTTCAGTAAGCATCGCTGCCGTCCAGTCATCGTTTCGACGAGAAGAGAGACTGGCGGGTGGCGAGTAGACCAATAGGAGTTGGACCGTCAGACCTAGTCAAACTATCCGTTGGAATTTTCAACGGTAACTTCGGCGCAACTACCGTGAGTAACGGCTATCCCGATTTTGGCGGGTGACGTTTCCCATATAAGGGGAGTGACAGATCAGCTTCGTGATCCTGCTCCGCATTCTTCATCCTTCCTCATTTGCTCTTCCTTTCTGCTTCCTCCCGACTTACTCTCCCCGCGTCGCGCGATCCCACTTCTCACTCGATGGCGCCTCCCAAAGGCTCATGGGGGAAATCCAAGTGCACCACGGCCCAGCTGAGATCCTTTGAGGATGCCGGGGTGCTCCGCAAGGGGAATTGGCGGGTTCCCCCTCCTCCGAGACCGAGCCGAAACCGCGACCCGACGAGTTCATTTGCTTCACCAGCCATCTTGAGAGGGGCTTAGGGTTCCCCACTTCGCTCTTCTTCCACCGCTTCTGCGCGTACCACGCGATCAAGCCCTCGGATCTTGGTCCACACAGCACCGAGCAGCTAGCGATCTTCGTTGCCTTCTGTGAATGCTACCTTGGCTACAAGCCATATTTCTCGTTCTGGCTGGAGCTCTTCCACGGCCGCATCGGGCGCGAGGCGTCCAACTGTTGATGCTGGCCGCAGGCGGGGTCACCTTCTAGTTGAAGTCGAAGGCCAACTTCGTCAAGCTCCTCATGCCGAAGAAGGCCGCCAGCGAGTGGAAGAAAAGCTGGTTCTACGTTAAGGAAGCCACTCCCTCCAGCGAGGTATCTCTTCCTGAATTCGTCGCCGAGAGGAGCGAGCCCTATCGACTGGCACCGAAGAAGCTCCCTAAAGATCAGCGGATGGCCGTCGTGGAAATGATGGATCAGATCCAGAAGCTGAAGGAACAGGGGTTGATTCCAATCAACCTCTACAATTGCTGGCTCGGGCGGCGCCTGGTTCCGCTGGCGGCTCGTCCACACTGGATGTACGAGTACAACGGGAAGCATTATCCATCCCGAACCAGCAAGGAGTCATGGGAGGCCGAGGACTACAAGGCCGCCCTAAAGAAGATTACCGACGCGGAGTTCACGGGCGCGGTGGTCGGGGTCGTCCCGTATACTCCCGTGAAGAACGAAGCCCCCACAGTGAGTTCTCTTTCCAATCGTTGCGTTCGTACCTCAATTTCAGTCTTTCCGCTTGGCGTGTCTTGACTCGTGGATCTTCTCAGCTTTTTCAGGTATTGGAGGGTTGGCTCCCTCCGCTTGACGAAGAAGTTCCCCAAGAACTAGAGGAAGATTCCGAGAGGGATCCTTCCGACAGCGACGAGGAAGAAGAAGAAGTCCCTCCCCCAGCGCCTGTGGCTCGCAAGACCCGAATGCAGAAGCAACGAGAGGTCGAAGTGAGCCATAGCCTGGACGAGTTCGAAGAAGGCGATGAGGTCGCCCAGGAGCAAACTTCCCGGCGCACTGCTACGCCGTCGAAGCCCCCACGCCGACCCAAGTCGCCGACAAAGAGACCTCCATCGCCGGCCAGGTCGTCAGTGGTGTTCGAGTCGGATGACGACTCCGACGATAAAGGGTCTCCCGAAGTATCGCACAAGGCCCCAAGGGACACAGTCTCGACGAAGGGGTTGGAGGGTGAGGATACGGAGGTGGTGGTAGAGGTTCCCCTGGCGGCGATTGCGCCGACGATCTTGGGGGTTCCTAGCCAAGAAGCAGCTGAGGCGACAGCGCCCAAGTCGCCACAGTCGTCGAAGGCGGCGGTGTCGGAGCCGGAGAACCCGACGACTGCAGCTTCATCATCAAGGAAGCCCTCAATTTTGTGGGCTTCGGACGTCTTCGAGAGGGGGCTCAGCTGCAAGCTGGGTCCCGAGTTGGACAAGCCCGCCCATATCAATACTGGGCTTCGTGTCCTTCCAGTCACCAAGTAAGTTGTGCTTCCTTGTCCCAATTTGCCTTGCTTTTTTGTGTTGTGGTCGTGCTGATTGGAAGGGTTCGTGCAGGTCAGGGGCTAAGAAGATTAGTCGCCCTTCGGTTGCCAAGATTCCACCAGCCACTGGCGCGAGAGAGGGCGATCTACCCAAGAAGAGGAAAGCCTCTGAAGATGTCGCAGTCGCTGAAGTCGCGAAGAAGCAGAAGGGGGGCGCTGACGATGCTGTGACCGGGGGAAGCGCCACGGAGCCAGCTGCTGTGCCGCTCGTCAAAGAGGTGGCGGCGACGCGATCAGAGCCAGCACCGGCTGCGTTCGTGCCGGAGGCTCCGGTCCCGGCGGCCAGCGCCCCTGCCAGGGCGTCGTCAATGTTCCCTCGCTTTATGGCAAAGGGGTTTCCAGGTGTTACGGACGCGCAGTCCCCACAGAGTCCGGAAATCGTGGACGCGGAGATTGGGGCTCGCCGCGGGCGCACCTCCTTCACGGTCCCGTCGACTGACGCCGCTGAACTTCACAAGATGCTCGGCGCTGCTATTCAGGTATGTCCGGTCCCCGAATTCCTAGTCATTGAATTTCAATGGTTAGGAATTGTTTTTCTTTTCCTACCTTCTCCAGTCCCCGAGTTCCTAGTCATTGAATTTGAATGGCTGGGAACTGGGTTTTGTTTTTCTTCCTTCTCCAGTCCCCGAGTTCCTAGTCGCTGAATTTCAGCGGCTGGGAACTGGGTTTTGTTTTTCTTCCTTCTCCAGTCCCCGAGTTCCTAGTCGCTGAATTTCAGCGGCTGGGAACTGGGTTTTCTTTTCCTTCCAATGCTTAGCTGGGTTCTTTGTTTTTCAGGGGTTACAGTGGGAGTCGACTGATCGGCAGGCTGCACGAGAGCGCTTGGAGCATGACTTGCGCGAGGCGCAGGAGGTGAACCGGCGGCTTCAGGAGACGATCGGTGAGTGTCTGTTTGGCTTTGTTCTTCTTTGCTTGGTATGAGCTGGTTGTGTGCAATACTCTGATATCTCCACTTGCAGATGGTTTCCCGGCTGAGGTCTCCAAGGCATGTGAGGAGTATGTCCCACTCGCCGAACTGGACGCGGCGAATGGGCGAGTGGCCTCCCTGGTCAAGGAGTTGGAGGAGGCTAAGGCGACCTTAATTTCTTCGGAGGAACGGGCGAAGGCTGCCGTCGCCGTGGCTGAAGAGGAACGCAAGGCCATGGACTCCATCATCGTGGGGCTGCATAATGAGCAGACCGCCTTGGAGAAGCACGTCAAGGAGAATTGCCGCAAGCTTCTTGGTGAGTCTCTGTGTTTGCCTTAGTCTTTTGTCGGGTCCCCGCTTTGGGGGTTTCATTGTTTCACTAACATCTGACTCTGTAGCTGTGGTAGGCCAAAGCGACCCGGTGGTGCAGACTTACACCGCCTCACAGTGCGTAACTGCCGTGGTGAATGCAGCCACGGCCTCGGCGTTGTGTGTTCGGGCGGCTCTTCAGGGCATGTCTCCCACCGAAGTCATCCCTGGGGGGCTCATGGAGGTGTGGCGCTATCTGGAGGAGGTGCCCGTGATTGTGGAGTGGATGACGCGCTCAGCGTTCAGACGCGGGGCCGCCATGGCGTTGAGCTTGGGTCTCGCGCATTTCCTCGACGACTTCGATCTTGACGATGTCACGAGTGGCTATCCCTCGGCGACCGGCATGGTGGAGATGTCGGAGGTGCTGAAGCTGACCGCGAAGGCAACTCCTTATGATGATCGTGTCTTGGCGATGGGGGATCTGCTGCCGTACCAGGAGGCGGTGTTGATGCCTGGCAACCTCGAGCCGGAGCACCGCGACATGAAGTTGGAGCAGCCCTTCCGCTCGTCATTGGCGAAGTCGCTGACCACGTACCCGGCGAACCCGTGGCAGCCCTTTGTGCGCGTCAAGGGTGGTGGCGCTTCTTCTTCATCAGGGGCCTGTGGAGTAAGCAAATGTAAGAGTTGTAATGGATGCCAAGTGGCGAACGCTGTATGACATTTTGTAATGTATGTCACGGGGGCTTGGTCGACTCGTGTTATGATTAAGGAAATGTTTTGTTCAACAATTTGAGCGAGTCCCCGAGCGCGTCCGCCCTTTAATGGGGTATAACTCGATTGTGTATTTCTGTGTGTTTGATTTGTTTACGCATTTGTTTTTATCCCTCGCGTCTTCTGAGTGGCGAGTCCCCGAGCGCGAGTAGGGCTGATTTGTGAGCGAGTCCCCGAGCGCGAGTAGGGTTCGCTTGTGAGCCAGTCCCCGAGCGTTGTGCCCGACAGTATTGGTCGCGATCCTATTGCAGGTTGTGAATGCGTTGTTTGTAACGCGTCTCCTCCCCTGGCCCGAAGAGCCAGTCGCTTGGCGAGCCCTAGGCAGCTCTCTTACTTGGTGTGTTCCCGGGCCGCGTGGGGTTCCTGTTTTGCGGAGTCCCCGTGCGTGGTACTTAACTGTTCGAGTCGCTTTGCTCGAGGGTGGGAGGGACAGAGCGGTGTGGGAAGCGTATATCGTACGTCTTGGCCCGGTGGGCCAGTCGGGCTAGGCGAATCCAATGGCGGCTCCGGGTTGGCGTTTTTCGTGGACGACACAAGGCCTAAATACTTCCGGTGCCCTTGTGCCCCACTACTTTGCCGTGCTGGTCGCTCGACCAGAGGTTGACTTCCATGAATAGCGTATTGCTTGCATGTACGAGTGCGAGTGGCACAAGAATATGGCGAGTGGGCACAATTTGTACGATCCGAATGAATTTCATTTATAAATTCCGACAGAGTACCGTGTGTGGTTCTAAGTATAGAACTTTTTGAGGAGGTTTACATTCCATGGCCTCCCGACCTCCAACTGGCCATCACCCCGTATGTCGATGAGGTAATAGGCGTCGTTGCCAAGGACTCAGCCTATGGCGAATGGCCCCTCCCATGGGGGAGAGCTTGTGCATGCCCTTCTTGTCTTGGGCCAGTCGTAGGACCAGGTCGCCTTCCTGGAAGGTGCGAGTTCGCACTCGGCGGCTGTGATAGCGGCGAAGTCCTTGCTGGTATATGGCGGTGCGGGAGCGAGCCAGGTCGCGTGCTTCGTCAAGTTGATCGACGCTGTCTTGGCGGGCGGTCTCGTTGGCCGCCTCGACGTAGTTGGCGACTCGAGGGGAGTCATGCTCCAGGTCTATTGGCATTACGGCCTCGGCGCCATACACCATGAAGAAAGGCATGAACCCGGTTGATCGGTTGACGGAGGTGCGGATCCCCCATATCACAGAGGGGAGCTCGTCGACCTAGCATCCTGGGGTGTGCTCGAGGGGCACCTGCAGTCGCGGCTTGAGCCTGTGGAGGACGCTCTGGTTGGCGCGCTCTGCTTGGCTGTTTGACTCTGGGTGGGCGACTGATGCGAGGTCGAGTCGTATGCCATGCTCCTCACAGAATTCCGCCATGGCCCCCTTGGCAAAGTTGGTGCCATTGCCTGTTATGATGCTGTGTGGGTAGCCTACCGGTAGATGAGTTCACAGAGGAACTTGGTAGCCGTCTTGCCGTCGCACTTCTTGATCGGCTTGGCCTCCACCCATTTGGTGAACTTGTCGACTGCGACCAGGAGGTGACTGAAGCCAGATGGGGCTTTCTTGAATGGGCCTACCATGTCCATGCCCCATACGGCGAATGGCCACGTGATAGGGATTTTCTTGAGTGCCGAACCAGGAAGGTGCGTCTGGTTGGCGTACTTCTGGCATCCGACGCATCTTTGGACGACGTTGGTGGCATCGGCGTGTGTGGTGAGCCAGTAGAAACCGTGCCGCATGGCCTTGGCGACTAGCAACTTGGCGCCGACGTGATGGCCGCAGTCACCGGCGTGGATGTCCTGAAGGATCTTGCGGCCTTCCTCTGGCTGTACGCAGCGCTAGAACACGCCGGTCACGCTGCGCTTGTGGAGCTCGCCGTTGATGATGACGAAGGATTTGCAGCGGCGCATGATCATTCGCGCCTCTGTCTCGTTGCTCGGTAGGAGTTTGTGTTCCAGGAAGGCGACGTATGGTGTTGTCCAGTCGCTAGGTTCCAGAACCATGGCGACTAAGGCCGGTTCTGGTTGCAGTGGGATCCTGACGTCGATCTCCTTCGGTGGGCTGACGGAGGGTTTGTGGATGATGTCGAGGAAGACGCCTACTAGTGGCGCCTATCGAGTCGATCCGATGCGGGAAAGGGCGTCTGCCTCCTTGTTTTTACGCCTGTCGATCCACTCGACGGAATAGCCGTCGAAGTGTCCTCCCGGCTGGTCGACGGCTTGGCGGTACGCTATCATTGTTGGGGAAACAGCGTCGCACGTCCCGGCCACTTGGCCGACGACTAGGTTGGAGTCGCCGTAGCATCGTAGGCGGTTGATGTTCATCTCCTTGGCGGCTCTCATGCCATGGAGGAGGGCCTCGTATTCCGCCATGTTGTTGGTGCAGGGTTTGAAGTTGAGGTGGAGCACGTAGCGGAGCTTGTCTCCTTTGGGGGAGGTTAGTATGACCCCAGCCCCCGCGCCGTCGGTGTTTTTGGAGCCGTCGAAGTGGAGCGACCAGTAGTGGAGGTATGGGAGTTTATCTGGCTGCTGTGCTTCTTCCCAGTCTACAAGGAAATCGGCCAGGGCTTGTGACTTGATCGCTTTTTGGGGCTCGTACTTGATGTTGTGGACGCCGATCTTGACGGCCCACTTGGCGACTCGCCCTGTTATCTCGCGATTGCGTATGATGTCCTGCAGGGGCGCGGAGGAGACCACCATGATTGGGTGCTTCTGGAAGTAGTGTGGGAGCCGCCGTTGTGCTCGGAATACCGCGTACACCAGTTTTTGGTATTGCGGGTAGCGCTGTCATGAGTCCGTTAGGACTTCGCTGATGTAGTATACGAGGCGCTGTATGGGGTGCTCCTTGCCCTCTTCTGGTCGTTCGACGACCATCACGGCGCTGACGACTCGATTGGAGGCCACGACGTAGACGAGCATTGGCTCTTTGTCGAGTGGCACGGAGAGTAGTGGTGCCGCGAGTAGCACTTCTTTGAGTGCTTTGAGTGCCTCGTCGGCCTCCACGTCCCATTGGAACGTTGGGTTCTTGCGCATCAGGCGGTAGAGGGGCATTGCCTTCTCGCCTAGTCAGGGGATGAAGCGACTGAGAGCCGCGACTCGCCCTGCCAACTTTTGGACGTCGCGCAGGCACTCGGGTTTCCCGAGTCGCGCGATGGTGTCAGTCTTGGTGGGGTTGTCTTCAATGCCTCACTTGGAGACTACGTACCCCAGAAGTTGTCCGGTGGGTACGCCGAAGGTGCATTTTCCAGGGTTCAGCTTGATGTTGTACCTCCGCAGATTTGCGAAGGTTTCTGCTAGGTCGGCGAGCAGATCGTCCTGGCGGGTGGATTTTACCACCACGTCGTCGATGTAGACATGAATGTTGCGGCAAATTTGGCTCGCTAGACACTCCTGCATGCACCTCTGGTATGTGGCGCCTGCGTTCTTGAGGCCAAACGTCTTGGCCGTGTAGCAGAATGCACCGAATGGCGTGATGAACACCGTCTTCTCCTTGTCTTCGACCGCCATCTTGATCTGGTTGTAACCAGAGTAAGCGTTGAGAAAACACAGCGACTCCGATCCCGCAGTCGAATCGCTGATCTGATTGATGCGCGGTAGGACGAACTCCTCCTTCGGGCAGGCACTGTTGAGATTGGTGTAGTCGATACACATTCTCCAGGTGTTGTTCTTTTTGAGAACCAGGACTGGGTTTGCCAGCCACTTGGAGTACTTGATTGGCCGGATGAAGCCTGCGGCTAGCAGGCGCTGGACTTCCTCGGCAATTGCTCGACGGCGCTCTTCATTGAAGGGCAATAGCGACTGCTTTACTGGTTGCACTTTGGGGTCGGCATTAAGTTTGTGCTCAGCGAGTTCCCTCGGGACACCTGGCATGTCAGATGGCTTCCATGCGAAGATGTCGCGGTTCTCACGGAGGAAACCCATGATCGCGCTTTCCTATGCGGGGCTCATGTGCGCCCCGATGGTGACCGTCTGGCTGGAGTCGCCTGGGACGAGCTCGACGGTGCGGGTGTGCGTGGTCGCCTCGAACGTGGAGTTCACGGCGATCGGTTTCTTCAAGATGGTGGGGTCGTCCTTGTTGATGTTGCCCGCGTATTTCGCGAGCTCCTCCGCGTGGTCAGTCTCCGCGGCGATGACGGCGTCGGCAAGTTTGGCGCCTTTTTCCTCGCATTCCACAACCATATCGGGGTGGCCGTGGACGGTGATGATGCCGCTCAGCCCGGGGAGCTTCATCATGTTGTAGGCGTAGTGTGGGGTCGCCATGAACTTTGCTAATGCCTGGCGGCCCAGGACGCAGTGGTAGGGACTGCGGAAGTTCACCAGCTCGAAGACGATTCTCTCCGTGCGGTAGTTTGCCGGGGTGCCGAAGGTGACTGGCAGTGTCACCTTCCCGATCGGGTACGCCTTCCGACCGGGGACGATGCCATGGAAGGTCGTCAGTGTTGGCTTGATGGTTGTTTCTGGGAGATAGAGCCTTTTGAAGGTGTCGAGGTACAGGATGTTGATGGAGCTCCCACCGTCCATCAACGTCTTGGGCAGCCAGTAGTCGGCCACCTTTGGCCTGACCACCAGGGCGACTCGCCCTGGATATTCGATTCTTGGCGTGTGGTCCTGGCGACTCCAGGTGATGCTCTGCTCGGACCAGTTTAGGAAGCGGGGGATGTCGACTTGCGTCACCGCATTGACGGCGACCGCGCGGGCAAGTACCTTCTTCTCACACTTGGTGCCGAGCCTAGTGAAGGTATGTAGCGACCCGACGGCGGTTCCAAAGCCGCCGCTGTTCCCGTTGTCCCGCGGTTGGTTGTTGTTGGGGTCCTCCCTTGCACGTCTCGCTTTCTCGATCTCTTTGAGAGAGTGGCAGTCGGCGGTGGTGTGGGTGGCGGGTTTTCCCTCCCTGCTGTGGTAGATGCAGGGCTGATTGAGCAGGGCGGCGGGGTCGAATTTCGGCCTTGTCACGTTGTTGGCGCGGTAGTTCCTGCTGTCGTGGTAGTTTCCTCCGTCGCAGCGGTAGTTCTTAGAGTCGGGTTGGCCGTAGCCGGTGTTGGCGACGAAGTCGACTCGCCTGTCGGTCCGGCGCTTGCCAGTGATGCGGGTGTTGCTGTAGCGCATGTCGCATAGGCGCCTGCTGTCATGGATGCTAGTGCGCCATCTTCCTCCCGACTCGTCGTCGGAGTCTTGGTTGGGGTCCTCCTCCGTGTAGCGCTTGGCGATCTCGAGGAGGTCGAGGATGTTATCGAGCGTCCGGTAGACCCTCTTGATCTTGGCAACCAGAGGTTCATACCGGCACACGTTCTTGAAGCAGTGTATCGCCGTGTCTGGGTGGATGCCGGAGGAGTTTATCCACAGTTCTTGCCACCTTTGGATCCACCGGTGGGTCGACTCGCGTTGTCCCTGGATGCATCGCTCCAGGTCCTCGATGGTGGTGGCGCGAGTGTAGGAGCCCTCGAAGTGCCTGGCGAAGGCATCCCGCATTTCTTCCCAGGAATCGATGCTGTCGGTGGGTAGCGTGTTGATCTATTGCCGGGTCGCTCCCTCCATCATCAGGAGGAGGTAGCGAGCGGCAAGCAAGTCGGTGTGGCCTGCAATCCCCATTGCCATGAGGTATGTGTCCAGCCAAATGGCGGGGTCGTACGTCGGGTCGTACTTCTCGATCTCCTTCGGGGCCTTGAAGTTAGCGGGGTATTTTTCCCCGCGGATCATGGGTCCAAAGCATTGCGGCCCGACTCGGCTGAGCGACCCTCATGGCTCCGGGTCGCCGCGGTTGGCGAGGGTGTGTCGCAGGTCGTAAGGTTGGCACGACCGCCACGCCTGATTGTTGATGATGTGCGTTCGGGCATCGAGGGGTTGCCCATTTGCGGCGACGGTGTTGTTCGCAGGTCGCGGCTCGTTGGTCAACAACGCGGGGTTGGCGGCCCGTGGTTGGTTCGCCAGGGGTTGGGGTGGTGGGCAAACTATTGCGTTAGCCACGGTGGGGTGGCCGCTTGATGCCGTCCTGCTTGCTGACGAGCGGTAATACATCCGCCCCCGCGGGAAGACTCCCGCGGCCTGTTGCTCGACGACCCTGACAAGTAGGGCCTTGGCGTACTAGATCTGTAGCGTGTCGTCGCCTTGGACATCGAGGTTGGCGACCGCGGCATCGGCCGCAACGACGTTTTCCATCGGGGTGGAGTATAGTGGTAGCCCATTGGTGTCCCGGTGGAGGGGGCGCACGGCCCATGGGTGGTGGAGGGGCCCAGTCACCGGTGCTCCAGGTGGTGGTCTTGCAGGGTTGCCTCCTCCTGGCGGCGCGTTCTCGCCGTGTTCGCGGTCAGCGGCGCCTGTGGGGTCGCCCTCATCGTTGAAATTCAGGACGCGGCCCTGAACATCGGGGTTCAGGCGGGTCCTGATGCGGCCCTGGTGATAGAGTGACAGCTCCTTCGCCGTCTCTCGTTTGAGGCGGTATTTCTCGCACTCGGCGAGTTCGTTGTGTTGTGCCTCCTGGAGCCACAGGCAGGCTTGTTCCACCTCCGTGGCCGTCGCGGTCGGCGGGATCAGCGTGGAGAACGGATCTGGTGGGGCGGCCGTGCTACCCGCCATGTAGATCACGTTGAAGCGATTGGATCTGGCGCAAAAATCCTCGAGGGATTCCGAGCCGGAGTCGGAGTCGAAGATTCCCAGGATGGAGGGATCCTCGAAATCCTCGGGGTTGGAGACTCGCGTGATGGAGTCCTCCCATGACGCGGCGGTGATGGATCCGTTGACCGATGTAGGGGTCGCGGAGTCGGCGTCGTCGTTTAGGGCGTCGTCGTTGGTGGCGGCGTTGGTCTCGACCGCGTCGCTAGCGGCCGAGTCGTACTCGGTGACGAGGCCCCTGATGGAGCAGACCTGCTCCTCCGAAAGCAGATCACGGTGTGGAGGCGACCCGCCGACGATCATCGTCGCGGCTGGATCGACCGCGCCGGTAAAGCCGACGAAGAGGTTGATGGAGCCGATCGGCATCACCGCGGCGTGTGTGACCGGGCGCAACGCCAGGATGTAGCTGCTGGCCAGGATCTGCAAGATCCCGCCGATGGCGATCATGCGGCCGGTGGCGAGCGGCCGCTCGATCAGCGAATAGGGTCTCGCCGCAGAACTCAGGCCAGTCCCACTATGCCCCACAGTGGGCGCCACTGTCGTGGAAATGGCCACGGCAGTCGCTGCCATAGGCAGCAATTGAGTGTTTCGTGAGGAAGAGTTGGTGGCCATCTGCGGTGCGTGATGGGGGCGGATGCACATGGGTTTACCCAGGTTCGGCCCCCCGGAGGGTAAAGACCTACTCCTGCTAGATTAGATTATGAGAGAGCAAGTTACAAGGGTGGCGAGCTCGGTGGCTAGGCAGCGAGTCGCTTGAGGGGATGTATGATGGAACGTAAGTCTCCAGGATACCCTAGGGAGATTTATATACGAAGCACCTCGCTAGGGTTTACAAGCTGTCTCCGAACAAGATAAGGATTCGGGGGCCTTTGACCTAATCCGACTGGGCTTCTGCTATGCTTCTGGGCATCCAGTCGCCAGTCGATGGGCCTTTCCTTTCTTCAGAGTCCAGTCGCTGTCCTTCAGGCGCACTTGCAGGCCTTTCGGCCCACTCGGAACGTACTGCTGAGCGTACCCCCTTTGGCATATCCCCATCACCTAATATCATGCACATAATTGTAACATCCCAAAACTTTAATCCAAGCTTATCAAGATCAAATCATCCAAAAATAGGGTTAACAAAAACTTTTCCAAATTTAAAATAAAAGCATTCTATGTGTGTGCATTTAAAATAGGAGTTGTTTGAATTGCCATGATTGAATGATCCAATGCTTGTAAAATGTTTCTTAGGTGATTTAAACATCATCTACATCATTCCCAAACTTTTCCTAAAGAAAATCAAATAAAAAAGAATTAAAAAGGAGGAATGGTCATTTTGGCAAATTTAACTCCCATGCCTACTTTGGCTATTCCTAATACTCAAAACTTAACAGAAACAATTCTTGATCTTTGCACCCCTTGCTAGTACACATAATGAGGTACCAAGGCCCACCTTTTGATCTGCTAAAAACATTCTGTTAACTATTTTAAATGACAGTTTAAAATTGAATCTAATGCATATGCATAGATCACCCCTATTTCAATAACCATCTATTTGAGCTCCACTTTCAAAACCCTTGCAACCAGAGACTACATATCACTAGTGGAGATCACTAAAAAATTTTGAAACCAAAATTCAAAACTTTCTTTCATGCGGCCATTTCATCAAACACTTGGCATGCATAATCTCTACTCTAATCCTAGCTCACTGTTTACTACAGGGTTTTGCCCCTAATTGATCTTCATTTATCTCCCTTGTCCCCTCTTGATCTAACCAGAGTCTAACCACCCACTCCCCTAGCCCCTAGTGGCACAGCCATGCCATGCCGAGCCGCCTCTCGCCGGCCAACCTTGCCCTCACCACAGCAGACTGCCCCTCTCCCTCTATCCATGTCTAGGAGGTAGCTCACACCTCACCGCCACTCCCTGTCCCTTGTTGGAATTATGCCCTAGAGGCAATAATAAAGATGTTATTATTATAATTCTTGTTCATGATAAAGTTTATATTCCATGCTAGAATTGTATTAAGCGGAAACTTTAATACTTGTGTGGTTTGTGAACAACACCGTGTCCCTAGTACGCCTCTATGGACTAGCTCATTGATCAATGATGGTTAAGGTTTCCTAACCATAGACATGAGTTGTCAATTGATAATGAGATCATATCATTGGAGAATGATATGATGGATAGACCCAAACTAAGCGAAGCAATTAGATCGTGTCATCGTGTTCGTCTTTGCGAAGTTTTTCTTATGTCAAATATTGTATTCCTTAGACCATGAGATAATACAACTCCCTGGTATCGGAAGAAAGCTTTGAGGTCATCAAACTTCATCCTATGAGAGGGTGATCATAAAGGTGTCTCTCAGGTGATCGGAAAGTATCTGTTGGGTTGTATGTATCGAGATGGAATTTGTCCCTCCCAAGTCGGAGAGATATACTTCAGGCCCACTCGGTAATCGATATCAACACCGCTTGCAAGCATGTGGTTAAGGAGTTAATCACAAAGTGATATCGGATTACGGAACGAGTAAAGTACTTGCTGTGAACGAGATTGAACTAGGTATGACGATACCGACGATCGAATCTCGGGCAAGTAAAATATCGCGAGACGAAGGGAATATATATATGGAATTGATTGAATCCTGGCATCGTGGTTCATCCGATATGATCATCGATGAATGTGTGGGAGTCAATATGGGTGCCCAGACCCCGCTGTTGATTATTGATAGAAGATCATGTCTGCATATTCTCGAACCCGCAGGGTCACACACTTAACGTGTCTCGACGCTAGGATAGATTGGATAATTGGTTTATGAATTTTTGTTCGGAGTCTCGGATGGGATCCGGGACATCACGAGAGGTTCCGGAATGGTCCGGAGAATAAGATTCATATAAGGCAGTGCAGTTTTTTTGGAGTTCGGAATTGTTCCGGATTAATCGGTATTGTACCTGAAGCTTCTAGAACCTTCCGGAAGGGGGCCAACATGGTCCCACCTTCCGGGAGGGGGCATGGGCCTATGAGGGAGTGTCCTGGCCGCATTGGGCCAGGGGCACAAGGCCCCATAGGGCCCAGACGATTCTAGATAAGTTTAAACTCGTTTAAACTAGAGATAGAATTTCTAGATAAGGGAGAGTTTAAATCGTTTAAACTAGAGATAGGCTTGGAGGAGAGGCAAGGGCTGGCCGCACCCCCCCTCTATATATAGAGGGATGGTGCGCCCCCTCCCCCTACACACCTTCCTCCAAGCCCTAGTAGCCCTGCTGCCCTCCTCTCTCCCTCCCGACTGTTTGTGGGCGAAGCCCTGCTGCAGAAATTCTCCACCATATACACCACGCCGTCGTGTTGTAGATCCAATCTATCTCTCCACCCTACTTGCTGGTCCGAGGAAGGAGGAGACGTCGAGGTGCTGCACGTGTGCATCTCACGGAGGCACCGCCACTTGTGGTGCTAGATCGGATCGGATCGCGAGGAGGAGAAGCGAGTACGACTACATCACCCACGTTCCGACGAATGTTCCGCTGTGCGAATCTTCAAAGGTATGAAGATCTAATCCAATCTCTCTTGTTGTTTGCATCTCCTAGATTAGATCTTGGCGTTCCCTCTGTTCGCTTCCGTAGAAAATTTTGATTTACTATGCTGCGAAAAACCTTCAGCGAGCCCAGCCGTGAAGTGGACCACCAAGGACAAGCCGCGCATTGAGGCTAAGAGATGCAAAGTAGATAGTGATAATACTACTTATTTGTGGCACTGTCGTCTAGGTCATATTGGTGTAAAGCGCATGAAGAAACTCCATTCTGATGGACTTTTGGAGTCTCTTGATTTTGAATCATTTGACACATGCGAACCATGCCTCATGGGCAAGATGATCAAAACCCCGTTCTCCGGTATGATGGAGCGAGCAACGGACTTGTTGGAAATCATACATACCGATGTATGCGGACCGATGAGTTTCGACGCGCGGTGGATATCGCTATTTTCTCACTTTTAGCGATGACTTAAGTAGATATGGGTATATCTATTTAATGAAACATAAATCTGAAACGTTTGAAAAGTTCAAAGAATTTCAGAATGAAGTGGAGAACCATCGTAACAGAAAGATTAAGTTTCTACGATCCGATCGTGGGGGCGAATATTTGAGTTATGATTTTCTCACGCATCTCAAAGCAAGTGGAATCGTTTCACAACTCACGCCACCCGGAACACCACAGCGCAATGGTGTGTCTAAACGCCGGAATCGAACCCTATTAGATATGGTCCAATCGATGATGTCTCTTACTGATTTGCCGTTATCATTTTGGGGTTATGCATTAGAAACCGCTGCATTCACTTTAAATAGGGCTCCATCTAAATCCGTTGAGACGACACCGTATGAACTGTGGTTTGGTGCTAAACCTAAGTTGTCGTTTCTTAAAGTTTGGGGATGCGAAGCTTATGTCAAGAAGTTGATGCCGGACAAGCTCGAACCCAAAGCGGAGAAATGCGTCTTCATAGGATACCCTAAGGAAACTATTGGGTATACCTTCTATCACAGAACCGAAGGCAAAGTGTTTGTCGCAAAGAACGGTTCCTTTGTTGAGAAGGAGTTTCTCTCGAAAGAGGTGAGTGGGAGGAAAGTAGAGCTAGACGAGGTTATTGAACCTTCTCTTGAATTGGAGAGTAGCGCAGCACCTGAAATTGTTCCAGTGCCGCCTGCACCAACATTAGAGGAAGCTAATGACAAGGATCATGAAGCTTCGGACGATGCTGCTACTGAACGTCGCAGGTCGACAAGGTCGCGTGCCCCTCCTGAGTGGTACGGCAACCCTGTCTTGACTGTCTTGTTAGTAGAAGACAGCGAACCTACGAACTATGAGGAAGCGATGATGAGCCCAGACTCTGAGAAATGGCTAGAAGCCATGAAATCCGAATTGGGATCCATGAGCGGAAACCAAGTATGGACTTTGGTGGACCCTCCTAGCGACCGAAAGGCCGTTGAGTGCAAATGGATCTTCAAGAAGAAAACGGACGCGGATGGTAATGTTACCGTCTATAAAGCACGGCTTGTTGCGAAAGGTTTTCGACAAGTTCAAGGTGTTGACTACGATGAGACTTTCTCTCCCGTAGCGATGTTTAAGTCCATTCGGATTTTATTAGCAATTGCTGCGTTTCATGATTATGAAATATGGCAAATGGACGTCAAGACTGCTTTCCTCAATGGAAAAATTGATGAAGAGTTGTATATGATGCAACCCGAAGGTTTTGTTGATCCTAAGGATGCTGATAAAGTATGCAAACTTCAGCGTTCCATTTATGGACTGAAGCAAGCATCTCGGAGTTGGAACCTTCATTTTGATCAAGTGATCAAGAGCTTTGGATTTGTTCCAAATTGCTACGAAGCTTGCATCTACAAGAAAGTGAGTGGGAGCTCGGTGACGTTTCTGGTACTATATGTGGATGACATATTGATTATTGGAAATGACATCAACATGCTTAACAATGTGAAGAGTTATTTGAACAAGTGTTTTTCAATGAAAGACCTAGGTGAAGCTGCTTATATATTGGGCATCAAAATCTATAGAGATAGACAAAGACGCCTGATAGCTTTAAGCCAGAGTACATACCTAGACAAAGTTCTGAAAAGGTTCAGAATGGATAAGGCATTGAAAGGTTCAGTGCCTATGTTGTCAGGTAAGATATTGAGCAAGGCTCAGTGTCCAGCTACGGTAAATGATAGGGAAGCTATGAGCAAAGTGCCTTATGCCTCGGCCATAGGTTCCATCATGTATGCCATGCTGTGTACTAGACCGGATGTGTCCAATGCTCTTAGTTTGACGAGCAGATATCAAAGTGATCCAGGAGTGGAACACTGTACAGCCGTGAAGAACATCCTAAGGTACCTAAATAGGACTAAAGAAATGTTCTTAGTCTATGGGGGTGATGAACAGCTCGTCGTAAAAGGTTACGTCGATGCTAGTTTCGACACCGACAAGGATGATTGTAAATCTCAGACAGGATACGTGTATATTTTGAATGGAGGAGCTGTGAGCTGGATTAGCTGCAAGCAAAGCGTGATCGCGGGATCTACAGTAGAAGCGGAATACATGGCTGCTGCAGAAGCGTCAAGTGAAGGAGTTTGGATCAGGAACTTCATCACTGAGCTTGGCGTGGTTCCAAGTGCATTGGACCCACTGGAGATATTGTGTGACAACACTAGCGCCATAGCACTCGCTAAGGAACCAAGATATCATCCAAAGACCAAGCATATCAACCGCAAGTTTCATATAATCCGAGATTATATAGCAGATGGAGATCTGAAGATCAGCAAAGTACATACATATCTGAATGTCGCAGATCCATTGACTAAACCTCTTCCACGTGTAAAACATGATCAGCACCTTAGTGCCATGGGTGTAAGATTGTTGCCAAATGTAAACTAGATTATTGACTCTAGTGCAAGTGGGAGACTGTTGGAATTATGCCCTAGAGGCAATAATAAAGATGTTATTATTATAATTCTTGTTCATGATAAAGTTTATATTCCATGCTAGAATTGTATTAAGCGGAAACTTTAATACTTGTGTGGTTTGTGAACAACACCGTGTCCCTAGTACGCCTCTATGGACTAGCTCATTGATCAATGATGGTTAAGGTTTCCTAACCATAGACATGAGTTGTCAATTGATAATGAGATCATATCATTGGAGAATGATATGGTGGATAGACCCAAACTAAGCGAAGCAATTAGATCGTGTCATCGTGTTCGTCTTTGCGAAGTTTTTCTTATGTCAAATATTGTATTCCTTAGACCATGAGATAATACAACTCCCTGGTATCGGAAGAAAGCTTTGAGGTCATCAAACGTCATCCTATGAGAGGGTGATCATAAAGGTGTCTCTCAGGTGATCGGAAAGTATCTGTTGGGTTGTATGTATCGAGATGGAATTTGTCCCTCCCAAGTCGGAGAGATATACTTCGGGCCCACTCGGTAATCGATATCAACACCGCTTACAAGCATGTGGTTAAGGAGTTAATCACAAAGTGATATCGGATTACGGAACGAGTAAAGTACTTGCTGTGAACGAGATTGAACTAGGTATGACGATACCGACGATCGAATCTCGGGCAAGTAAAATATCGCGAGACGAAGGGAATATATATATGGGATTGATTGAATCCTGGCATCGTGGTTCATCCGATATGATCATCGATGAATGTGTGGGAGTCAATATGGGTGCCCAGACCCCGCTGTTGATTATTGATAGAAGATCATGTCTGCATATACTCGAACCCGCAGGGTCACACACTTAACGTGTCTCGACGCTAGGATAGATTGGATAATTGGTTTATGAATTTTTGTTCGGAGTCTCGGATGGGATCCGAGACATCACGAGAGGTTCCAGAATGGTCCGGAGAATAAGATTCATATAAGGAAGTGCAGTTTTTTTGGAGTTCGGAATTGTTCCGGATTAATCGGTATTGTACCAGAAGCTTCTAGAACCTTCCGGAAGGGGGCCAACATGGTCCCACCTTCCGGGAGGGGGCATGGGCCTATGAGGGAGTGTCCTGGACGCATTGGGCCAGGGGCACAAGGCCCCATAGGGCCCATCCGATTCTAGATAAGTTTAAACTCGTTTAAACTAGAGATAGAATTTCTAGATAAGGGAGAGTTTAAATCGTTTAAACTAGAGATAGGCTTGGAGGAGAGGCAAGGGCTGGCCGCACCCCCCCTCTATATATAGAGGGCTGGTGCGCCCCCTCCCCCTACACACCTTCCTCCAAGCCCTAGTAGCCCTGCTGCCCTCCTCTCTCCCTCCCGACTGTTTGTGGGCGAAGCCCTGCTGCAGAAATTCTCCACCATATACACCACGCCGTCGTGTTGTAGATCCAATCTATCTCTCCACCCTACTTGCTGGTCTGAGGAAGGAGGAGACGTCGAGGTGCTGCACGTGTGCATCTCACGGAGGCACCGCCACTTGTGGTGCTAGATCGGATCGGATCGCGAGGAGGAGAAGCGAGTACGACTACATCACCCACGTTCCGACGAACGTTCCGCTATGCGAATCTTCAAGGGTATGAAGATCTAATCCAATCTCTCTCGTTGTTTGCATCTCCTAGATTAGATCTTGGCTTTCCCTTTGTTTGCTTCCGTAGAAAATATTGATTTACTATGCTGCGAAAAACCTTCAGTGGTATCAGAGCTAGATCTATGCGTAGATGTGTTTCACGAGTAGAACGCAACATGGTTGTTGCGGGCGTTGATGTTTTCTGTTGCAAGCCTCTTGTTTGTGTTCTTCTTATGGCGCGGGATAGTGAGATTGAAGCGGTCCAGGCCAACCTTACGCGACGTCGTTCGCGAGACCGGCTCCGCACTTGACATGTGGCTTGTACCATACATGCGGCTGGTGGATGTCAGTTTCTCTCACTATAGTTGTCATGGGATTAACACCGGAGTTTGGCAACCATAATATCACCGTTGTGGCTTTCCGTAGGTAAGAATCGTTCTTAGCATCTACTCCCATAAGCCACGTAAAACATGCAACAACAAAGTAGAGGCGTCTAACTTGTTTTTGCAGGGAGTGTTTTCTGTGATATGGTATGGCCCAAGATGTGATGTGTATATTGTATGCGATGATCATGTTTTGTAATGTTTCACGACTTGCATGTCGATGAGTACACAACCGGCAGGAGCCATATGGTTGTCTTTATAATTGTGTATGACCCGCGAGTCAACTTCTTATACGCCATGTAATAGCTTTACTTTATCGCTAAGTAGTTGGCAATAGTTGTAGTTGCTATTCGTGGTGGAGGCAATCATGGTGAAGTGATGGAGATCATGCCGGAACGCACAAGATGGAGATCATTGCACGAAGATTGGCTATACCATGTCACATAAAGTTATATGCATGTGATGTTTATCCTTTTATGTATCTTATTATGCTTAGATCGCGACGGTAGCATTATAAGATGATTCCTCACTTAAAGATCAAGATAAAAACTGTGTTCTCCCCAAAGTATGCACCGTTGCGAAAGTTCGTCGTGTCCAAGCATCACGTGATGATCGGGTGCTATAGACTCTACGCTCACATACAACGGGTGCAAGCCAGTTTTGCACACGCGGAAATACTTGGGTCTAACTTGACGAGCCTAGCATGTACAGACATGGCCTCGGAACGCAAGAACCGAAAGGTTAAGCATGAGTCATATGAATGATATGATCGACACTTCGTTGTCCACCATTGAAACCACATCTCTTCTCGTGATGATCGGATTAGGTGTGGTGAATTTGGATCGTGTTCACTAAACAACTTGAGGGATGTTGAATTTAGTGGGAGTTCATCTAGTAATTTGATTAAGTTGAACTATTTATCATGAACATAGTCTAAATTGTACTTGCAAATACTGTAGATCCAATGGCCAAGTCCAACTTCAACTTCAACGTTTTTGCTGAGAAAGAAAAGCTTAGAAACAATGGGTCTAACTTCACCAACTGGTTCCGCAATCTAAGAATCATTCTGTCTGGCGGAAGGACTATGTCCTTGAGAAAGCGTTAGGTAACCCCCCCTGCTGCAACTGCGCCGGCTGATGAGAAAGCTGTCTATCAGTCGTGCAAAGATGATTATGGTGTGATTAAGAGCACCATGTTGTTTGCTATGGAACCAGAACTTCAAAATCGTTTTGAAAACTATCCCGGGCCCTTTGAGATTCTCGAGGAGCTGAAAACCATGTTTCAGACTCAGACCCGTTCTGAGAGATATGAGATCTCTGAGAAGTTCTTTAACTGCAAGATGGAGGAAGGGAGTTCTGTTAGTGAGCACGCCATTAAGATGTCGGGCTACACTCAACGCCTTGAGCAACTGGACTGCAAGATTCCAGAGGAGCTCAAGATTGACAGGGTTCTGCAATCACTCCCTCCCAGCTACAAAAGTTTTGTAGTGACTCATAATCAGATTGGTTCCACTGATACGATCACCGAGCTCTTCGCAAAGCTGAAGGCTGCGGAGGTGGACATCAAGAAGGATAATCATGTGTTGATGGTCAACAAGCCCTCCTTTAAGAAAGGTAAAGGTGCAAAGAAGCCCTTCAAGAAAAGCGGCGGCAAGCGCGTTGCCCCTGCTGAGAAGAAGCTCAAGTCTGGACCTAAGCCGGACACTGAGTGCTTCTATTGCAAGGACAAGGGTCACTGGAAGCGCAACTGTCCGAAGTACTTAGCGGACAAGAAGGCTGGCACCATCAAACGTATATTTGATATACATGTTATTGATGTTTTCCTTACTAGCCCTCGTTGTAGTGCCTGGGTATTTGATACTGGTTCAGTTGCTAATATTTGTAACTCGAAACAGGAGCTACGGAATAGACGACGGCTTGCGAGGGATGAGGTGACGATGCGCGTTGGCAACAGATCAAGAGTTAATGTGATGGCCGTCGGCACGCTCTCCTTAGTTTTACCTTCGGGATTAGTTTTAAACCTTAATAAATGTTATTATGTGCCTGCGTTGAGCATGAACATTATTTCTGGATCGTGTTTATTGCAAGATGGTTATTCATTTAAATCGGAGAATAATGGTTGTTCTATTTATATGAGTAACATCTTTTATGGTCATGCACCCCTTGTGAATGGTTTATTTCTTCTAAATCTCGAAAGGGATGAAACACACATCCATAACATTGAGGCTAAGAGATGCAAAGTAGATAGTGATAATACTACTTATTTGTGGCACTGTCGTCTAGGTCATATTGGTGTAAAGCGCATGAAGAAACTCCATTCTGATGGACTTTTGGAGTCTCTTGATTTTGAATCATTTGACACATGCGAACCATGCCTCATGGGCAAGATGATCAAAACCCCGTTCTCCGGTATGATGGAGCGAGCAACGGACTTGTTGGAAATCATACATACCGATGTATGCGGACCGATGAGTTTCGACGCGCGGTGGATATCGCTATTTTCTCACTTTTAGCGATGACTTAAGTAGATATGGGTATATCTATTTAATGAAACATAAATCTGAAACGTTTGAAAAGTTCAAAGAATTTCAGAATGAAGTGGAGAACCATCGTAACAGAAAGATTAAGTTTCTACGATCCGATCGTGGGGGCGAATATTTGAGTTATGATTTTCTCACGCATCTCAAAGCAAGTGGAATCGTTTCACAACTCACGCCACCCGGAACACCACAGCGCAATGGTGTGTCTGAACGCCGGAATCGAACCCTATTAGATATGGTCCAATCGATGATGTCTCTTACTGATTTGCCGTTATCATTTTGGGGTTATGCATTAGAAACCGCTGCATTCACTTTAAATAGGGCTCCATCTAAATCCGTTGAGACGACACCGTATGAACTGTGGTTTGGTGCTAAACCTAAGTTGTCGTTTCTTAAAGTTTGGGGATGCGAAGCTTATGTCAAGAAGTTGATGCCGGACAAGCTCGAACCCAAAGCGGAGAAATGCGTCTTCATAGGATACCGTAAGGAAACTATTGGGTATACCTTCTATCACAGAACCGAATGTAAAGTGTTTGTCGCAAAGAACGGTTCCTTTGTTGAGAAGGAGTTTCTCTCGAAAGAGGTGAGTGGGAGGAAAGTAGAGCTAGACGAGGTTATTGAACCTTCTCTTGAATTGGAGAGTAGCGCAGCACCTGAAATTGTTCCAGTGCCGCCTGCACCAACATTAGAGGAAGCTAATGACAAGGATCATGAAGCTTCGGACGATGCTGCTACTGAACGTCGCAGGTCGACAAGGTCGCGTGCCCCTCCTGAGTGGTACGGCAACCCTGTCTTGACTGTCTTGTTAGTAGAAGACAGCGAACCTACGAACTATGAGGAAGCGATGATGAGCCCAGACTCTGAGAAATGGCTAGAAGCCATGAAATCCGAATTGGGATCCATGAGCGGAAACCAAGTATGGACTTTGGTGGACCCTCCTAGCGACCGAAAGGCCGTTGAGTGCAAATGGATCTTCAAGAAGAAAACGGACGCGGATGGTAATGTTACCGTCTATAAAGCACGGCTTGTTGCGAAAGGTTTTCGACAAGTTCAAGGTGTTGACTACGATGAGACTTTCTCTCCCGTAGCGATGTTTAAGTCCATTCGGATTTTATTAGCAATTGCTGCGTTTCATGATTATGAAATATGGCAAATGGACGTCAAGACTGCTTTCCTCAATGGAAAAATTGATGAAGAGTTGTATATGATGCAACCCGAAGGTTTTGTTGATCCTAAGGATGCTGATAAAGTATGCAAACTTCAGCGTTCCATTTATGGACTGAAGCAAGCATCTCGGAGTTGGAACCTTCGTTTTGATCAAGTGATCAAGAGCTTTGGATTTGTTCCAAATTGCTACGAAGCTTGCATCTACAAGAAAGTGAGTGGGAGCTCGGTGACGTTTCTGGTACTATATGTGGATGACATATTGATTATTGGAAATGACATCAACATGCTTAACAATGTGAAGAGTTATTTGAACAAGTGTTTTTCAATGAAAGACCTAGGTGAAGCTGCTTATATATTGGGCATCAAAATCTATAGAGATAGACAAAGACGCCTGATAGCTTTAAGCCAGAGTACATACCTAGACAAAGTTCTGAAAAGGTTCAGAATGGATAAGGCATTGAAAGGTTCAGTGCCTATGTTGTCAGGTAAGATATTGAGCAAGGCTCAGTGTCCAGCTACGGTAAATGATAGGGAAGCTATGAGCAAAGTGCCTTATGCCTCGGCCATAGGTTCCATCATGTATGCCATGCTGTGTACTAGACCGGATGTGTCCAATGCTCTTAGTTTGACGAGCAGATATCAAAGTGATCCAGGAGTGGAACACTGGACAGCCGTGAAGAACATCCTAAGGTACCTAAATAGGACTAAAGAAATGTTCTTAGTCTATGGGGGTGATGAACAGCTCGTCGTAAAAGGTTACGTCGATGCTAGTTTCGACACCGACAAGGATGATTGTAAATCTCAGACAGGATACGTGTATATTTTGAATGGAGGAGCTGTGAGCTGGATTAGCTGCAAGCAAAGCGTGATCGCGGGATCTACAGTAGAAGCGGAATACATGGCTGCTGCAGAAGCGTCAAGTGAAGGAGTTTGGATCAGGAACTTCATCACTGAGCTTGGCGTGGTTCCAAGTGCATTGGACCCACTGGAGATATTGTGTGACAACACTGGCGCCATAGCACTCGCTAAGGAACCAAGATATCATCCAAAGACCAAGCATATCAACCGCAAGTTTCATATAATCCGAGATTATATAGCAGATGGAGATCTGAAGATCAGCAAAGTACATACAGATCTGAATGTCGCAGATCCATTGACTAAACCTCTTCCACGTGTAAAACATGATCAGCACCTCAGTGCCATGGGTGTCAGATTGTTGCCAAATGTAAACTAGATTATTGACTCTAGTGCAAGTGGGAGACTGTTGGAATTATGCCCTAGAGGCAATAATAAAGATGTTATTATTATAATTCTTGTTCATGATAAAGTTTATATTCCATGCTAGAATTGTATTAAGCGGAAACTTTAATACTTGTGTGGTTTGTGAACAACACTGTGTCCCTAGTACGCCTCTATGGACTAGCTCATTGATCAATGATGGTTAAGGTTTCCTAACCATAGACATGAGTTGTCAATTGATAATGAGATCATATCATTGGAGAATGATATGGTGGATAGACCCAAACTAAGCGAAGCAATTAGATCGTGTCATCGTGTTCGTCTTTGCGAAGTTTTTCTTATGTCAAATATTGTATTCCTTAGACCATGAGATAATACAACTCCCTGGTATCGGAAGAAAGCTTTGAGGTCATCAAACGTCATCCTATGAGAGGGTGATCATAAAGGTGTCTCTCAGGTGATCGGAAAGTATCTGTTGGGTTGTATGTATCGAGATGGAATTTGTCCCTCCCAAGTCGGAGAGATATACTTCGGGCCCACTCGGTAATCGATATCAACACCGCTTGCAAGCATGTGGTTAAGGAGTTAATCACAAAGTGATATCGGATTACGGAACGAGTAAAGTACTTGCTGTGAACGAGATTGAACTAGGTATGACGATACCGACGATCGAATCTCGGGCAAGTAAAATATCGCGAGACAAAGGGAATATATATATGGAATTGATTGAATCCTGGCATCGTGATTCATCCGATATGATCATCGATGAATGTGTGGGAGTCAATATGGGTGCCCAGACCCCGCTGTTGATTATTGATAGAAGATCATGTCTGCATATTCTCGAACCCGCAGGGTCACACACTTAACGTGTCTTGACGCTAGGATAGATTGGATAATTGGTTTATGAATTTTTGTTCGGAGTCTCGGATGGGATCCGGGACATCACGAGAGGTTCCGGAATGGTCCGGAGAATAAGATTCATATAAGGCAGTGCAGTTTTTTTGGAGTTCGGAATTGTTCCGGATTAATCGGTATTGTACCGGAAGCTTCTAGAACCTTCTGGAAGGGGGCCAACATGGTCCCACCTTCCGGGAGGGGGCATGGGCCTATGAGGGAGTGTCCTGGACGCATTGGGCCAGGGGCACAAGGCCCCATAGGGCCCATCCGATTCTAGATAAGTTTAAACTCGTTTAAACTAGAGATAGAATTTCTAGATAAGGGAGAGTTTAAATCGTTTAAACTAGAGATAGGCTTGGAGGAGAGGAAAGGGCTGGCCGCACCCCCCCTCTATATATAGAGGGCTGGTGCGCCCCCTCCCCCTACACACCTTCCTCCAAGCCCTAGTAGCCCTACTGCCCTCCTCTCTCCCTCCCGACTGTTTGTGGGCGAAGCCCTGCTGCAGAAATTCTCCACCATATACACCACGCCGTCGTGTTGTAGATCCAATCTATCTCTCCACCCTACTTGCTGGTCCGAGGAAGGAGGAGACGTCGAGGTGCTGCACGTGTGCATCTCACGGAGGCACCGCCACTTGTGGTGCTAGATCGGATCGGATCGCGAGGAGGAGAAGCGAGTACGACTACATCACCCACGTTCCGACGAACGTTCCGCTGTGCGAATCTTCAAGGGTATGAAGATCTAATCCAATCTCTCTCGTTGTTTGCATCTCCTAGATTAGATCTTGGCTTTCCCTCTGTTCGCTTCCGTAGAAAATTTTGATTTACTATGCTGCGAAAAACCTTCAGCGAGCCCAGCCGTGCAGTGGACCACCAAGGACAAGCCGCGCCTAGTGCCACCGGACCATGCCAGTGCCGCCCCCAGAGCGCGCCCTGTCCCCGCTCGCATAGACCGCCCCTTGGCAGCAGGCCGCACTCGCCGCTCCGCCTCGACCTGGACAACACCCCAGACACCCCCGCTGGCCGCCCAACGCCTCACAGCCACCGCTCGACATGGACACCGCCGCCTCTGCCTCTCAGAGCGCCACCTCGCCCAGACCGCATGCCACCGCCCCTACGGCTGCATTCAAGTTCTAGAGCACCGCCAGGGAACCGATCATCGACCGCCATCCCTAGCCATGCCTCTACCCCGTCGTAGCCATGTCGCCACCGTCGCCTACCCATCCCGCTCGGTCTCACCGTCGGGCCTATAAAAGGAGCCCTCCCCAGCCTCTTCTCTCCACACCATTCTACTCCCCTCACCTCTCTGAACCTCACCCACCTCTCGCCGGAGCAAAGGGAGCATCAGCTCGCCGGAATTGGAGCCGGAGCAGCCACGGCAGGAGGAGAAGGGCGTCATTGATTGCGACCACCCCAAGCTCCGCCGCAACCACGCCTCGCCTCGCCGTCGTCTTCCATGTCGTTTTCCCGCCTCGCCAACCCTGTTGGAGCCCTGTTATGCCCCTAGTAGACCCCCACCGAGCCGCTAGGGTTCGAGCTCGCCGGCGACCTGTTCGTCATTGACGACGACCCTCAGCCGTAGATTCCTATTCTAATCGCACGACCCACAGTGCGCATACCGTTTCGCGTTTTAAGTGCCGCTAACACGCGGGACCCCCTGCCAGCTGAGCCCCGTGCCGCGGAGCGCCACTGGGCCGGCCCATTTCTTTTCCCGCGCTAGCCCACCTATTCAAATCTGGATTTTCTTTTTAGTTAATTCTAGTTTCTGTCCCCTAGTTTGAAAATCAATTCAGAGAGTTTTAGAAATCCAAATTGCATTAAACCAATTTTGTCTAAAAGGTATTAAAATGATCTATCCAAGCCTATTGGATTTAATTCAATTAGAGTTATAGATCTCTCCTAATAAAAATAAGAAGACAGAAGCTTTTGCAACTTGCAACATTTTTATAAAATCAACCAAGTTAGCTTTTGAGTTGATTCCAACTCTCAAAAAGCACATTTCATCATATCTATCTAAATATGTAATAATATTAAGGTTTACATGCAGTGACTTTGGACTAGTACCAAAATAATGCTATATAGGCATTTCTAGTCACTTTAAATCATTAAATAATGAACTTAAACCAAAGTAATATTGATCCAACCCTTAAATATCATTCCCACATGTTAGAATATGTGGTGATGACATGTGTCAACATGATCCCATGTTTTAATTGGTGAATATTAAATGTTAGTTAATTTTTCAATGAGTAGAAATTACTTTTCTAAAATAAAAAGAAGGAAACTATTGAATTAAACTTGTGATGCTTCTGATGATAATAGATCATCAATTGTGTGTCTTAGAATGCTATCTAGCCCAGTTAAGTATTGTTTGGTGATTGTCTACTCCGTATGTATTGTTATAGAAGATAGTACCGACCAAGCTTACGAGGAGGAGGAGTGCTACCAAGAAGAAGAAGAAGAAGAAGAAAACTTCAACCACTGCACCAACCTAGGCAAGCTATTGTTAGCAAGCTAGAATTAAGCTAGATGAATGAGCAAGGATGCTTTAGGCATGCTTTGATCACACCCTTTTAACTATTAGTACCCCCAAGTCTTACTTACAAGTTTTACTCCCCTTAGTATGCAAAGTTCCTTACTTATTTTGAAGGTAGCATAAAAAGTATAAAACTGGACCTACTTAGAAACCTTTAGATGTCACTCTATGGCATGAGATTGACCCCATCCTTCCACCTTAGTGAACACTCTTAACTTAGTATATTAGAGTAGATCAAAAACTTGAGTCACTTTAGATGGGAACATTTGGTGAAAATGAATTGTCAAAACCTTGGAATGATGAGTCATTTATTGAGATGTTTTGACATGTGTTGAGAGACACAAGTGGTTTGTGATGATGAAAAAAATGAGGCATGAGCCTTAACCCTTTTATAAAACTGATGGTTGGATTCGGATGCGATACCATTCCAAATTTACCGTACAACCACATTACCTGAATTGGGTAAGGCTTAGCTGGAAATTTATATGCATTAGTATTAGTTCCCTCATAGGAGAGGTTTGAGCTGAGGCTACCTCTCAATGTTATCCACCTATGAAGTGCCCAAGATGACTGATGGTCATGGTTGGGAGGCCATACTCATAGGAGAGGTGCTTATACTAGGGTGTGTAAAGGGAAGGTTATGTTTGATTATCTGTATACTAAGTATGATGATTCAGGGTTATCCCTGACAGTTGTATCGAATCTTGTGGTGAAAGTGTACCACTTTTGCAGAGTGTCAAACTATTCGAATAGCCGCGTCCGTGGTTATGGACAGTTGGAATGGCCATACTGTTTCGTTGTCAGATGTTTTCTAAATAACTTGAAATGAATGATGAACTTTGACTTGACCACAACAGGGTTGTGTTTATGATAATAGCTTCCCAACTTAAGTGATTCTAGAACTTTACTTTATTTTTCTTTGCTTCTGAACTCAGCTTAGGTTTCAAACTTAACTTGATAGTTAACTTAGATTCGGCACTTTAACTTAGAATTATACTCCTTGTTAGTAGTAGTTTGCGAGTACTTAAAGAGTACTCATGGCTTTTGTCCCTGGCTATTATCATGGCCAGACTATGAAGGAGATTATCAAGATGATGGTCAGAAGGACGGCTATGCTAACTAGGACTATCTGCCTTTGTCAGCATTGCCTGTGCCCTTGAAGATGGACCCCACTGCTACGCTTATCTTTTATTTCCGCTGCTTGTTGTATTAAAGACTGGATCATGAGATCCTTATTTGTGTAAAACCTTATGTATGGTTTGTAATGGATGATGTACTGTGATATCCAATCCGTTATGTCCCGCAAAAATGGTAATCCTGGGATTGCGAGGTATGGCATAACGGGCTTCTGGGATTAAAAATCCAGGTGTTGACAAGTTGGTATTAGAGCCATCTTGACCATAGGAGACCCTAGTTACAATGGACGCCCAAACCAAAAACTTAGCTTCAAAAACCAAAGTGAGTATTTATGAAAAACTATTTCCTCTCTTACCCTTGTGAACTCATTCTTTCTCAAAGATTCATGTTCCTCAAAATTCTTACATTACTACTTAAAATTTGACACACTTGATCACTTCACTAACTTCCTCATCCTTAATCCTTGTAGATGGAAACTCAGTTCAGCAAGTTTTACCAGTTGGGAAACGGAGGTCAGCTGATCTTCGAGAGGGATCTGGATTCATTGTCGGAGTTACTGGGACGCCCACATCCGGAGTTTCTTGGAGCTCAACTTCCAGGACCCCCAAGAGGAGACCTACAGTGGCTAGTCACCGCGGATCTTCGAGGAAGCATCGAAGCACCAACTTTCGGGAGAATTCAGTTCTCTATGAGAGAGAACAACTGGCTAGATGGATTAGCCAGGGCAATGCATGAATCTCTCGCACGTCTATATGCCCTCAGCGTCAACAAGATCCAAGGAACCCGTTTTTCCCACTATGCAAGACGTGACTTCATGGGAATGCCGATGGAGATGCCAAGTCATCCAGAGTTGAGGCGTCAAGTGGAGAACTTTGATTTCTTGCTTCATGACAGACAGCAAGAACTGGACAATGCCAGGGAGTTAGCTAACCAGAACCGTGCCATCGCCAACTAGAAGGCCTAGACTTTCGCACTGCTCGTCCAAGATCGCCAGTCACTTCGTCGCCAACGTGCAAAGAAGGATCGCACCATCACCCGTCTTTGCAAGAAGGTGGCCGACCTCGAGAAAATCGTCAAGTAGCAGGAAGCTCAGCTTGCCGCCAAGGAAGAAGAAGATGAGGGTGAAGACATCCAGGGAGATATGGATTCTTACCTCAGCAACGATGATGACTTTCTGGAGGAGGAGGATGTGGACTTCTACACTGATGATGAAGACTCCGACTTCATCGACGATGAGTAGATGCACTAGAGCACTGTCGTAGCATGAGATGTATCCTCTCATTATATCGTAGCCTGCAGAATGGTTCTTCAAACCATCTATTTTCCCCTTTGATTGCTGTGGTGTGTGTTGTAGCGGGTGCTTGCTTGCATGAATGAAAAAGAAGTTAGTTGAAAAACCTGAGTCTAACTCAAAGTTTTGGATTTGAAAAACCCAAAACCATGAACCTTAGAATTACCCTCTTACCCCTATATCTATCTCAATCTTCAGATGACTCGTGGAAACCAAGGAGGGAGCAGCTCATCCCAGGACCCAATGCTGCAGATCTTGCAGAATCTCATCGCGGACCATGAAGCAAGCAGGGCCGAGCGTCAAGCCAACTTAGCAACATTGCAGCAGATCGCCCAAATGGCTCTCAACAACCAAGGACATGGAAATCAGGATCACCAAGGATCCAATCCCCCAATCTTTAACCAATCTGAAAACCCATTAGATGTTGATGACTGGTTACAGACCATGGAAAACAACTTAGAGGTTGCCAGAGTTGATGAGAATGAGAAAGTTCTCTTCGCCACCCACTATATGGCGGGAGATGCAAGAGCTTGGTGGAATAGCATCCGCAATATGAACCATGGACAGGTGATGACATGGGAAGCATTCAAGGTCAAGTTCAGCCGCACCCACGTGCCGCAAGGTCTTGTCAACAGGACGAGAGATGAATTCTGCGAATTGAAGCAAGGAAGAATGACTGTGGTGGAGTACCGTGACAGATTCTTGTCACTTGCCAGATATGCACCGGATGAGATCAACACGGAGGCCAAGAAGAAGGAGAGATTCTTAAACGGACTGCATGATGAGATGCAGACTGTCCTCGTCAACATCCGTTTTGATGATCTCGAAGAGCTAGTCGACTCTGCCATTCAGATGGAAGGGAAGATTAACCAGGCAAATGACAAACGCAAGCGCCGTATGATGCAACAGTCTGGATCCAGTAGTCACCAGAAGTACCGTCCCAACCCTTCACCAGTATATGCACCAAGGAACAACCGACCCCCAAATTCTCGCCCAAGCTACCCCAATCGTAGCGGAAGTAATGTGAAGTCCGGAGGAAACAATCACAGCTCCGACAATGCCAACAATTTCAACTGTGCCCCTCCTAAGAGCAACAACAACAACACTGCGCCCAGAACTAGCAGCAATGATGTACCTGTCGCTGTTAAGGACAAGTCCCAGATCACTTGTTTCGAGTGTGGAGTGAAGGGTCACTACTCCAATGAGTGTCCCAAGAAGACTGCCGCCAATGCCCCTGTGAATGCCTCAGCTCAGCAGCAGCGTCGTGTTCAACCAGGAAGGAGATTTGCCCCAGGGAACCCTCACAACCGCAACGGTCGTCTCTTCCACATGAACGCAGAAGAAGCCCAGTAAGCGCCAGATGTAGTGCTGGGTATGTTCTTTGTCAACTCAGTTTTATCAAGAGTATTGTTTGATTCTGGAGCATCGCATTCATTTGTCACCGAAGAATTTGTATGCACTAGTAAGATTCACCCAACCAACCTGAAGCATGTCATGATAGTTCAAATCCCCGGTTCAACAACAAAAGCTAGAAAAAATTGCAAAGTTGTACCTATCAGAATACATGGGATAGATTTTTATGCCAACCTAATTGTACTTGGAACCAAAGGATTGGAAGTAGTACTAGGTATGGACTAGATGTAAAGGCATAAAGGATGGATAGACTGTGCTAAGAAAGCCATCACCATGACCAGTAGTTCTGGAGTAACAGTAGAGCATATCTCTGAAACCTTACCCCGTCAATTCAAGTGCAACAAGAGTGTAGCCCTGCCCACCATTGACCAAGTCAGAGTAGTCTATGAATACCCTGACGTATTCCCAGATGAATTGCCAGGTATGCCCTCGGATAGGGATATTGAGTTCATTATCGAACTAATTCCCGGAACTGGACCTATAGCCCAGAGACCCTATACCATGAACCCCTCAGAGTTAGTAGAACTGAAGAAGCAGTTGGATGCCATGTTAGCAACAGGCTTGATTCAGCCAAGCGCATCACCATGGAGATCACCAGTGTTATTCGTCGACGAGAAAGATGGAGGCAATCGTTTGTGTATAGATTACAGAAAGTTGAATGATGTCACCATCAAGAACAAGTACCCTTTGCCAAAGATAGAGGATCTATTTGATCAGTTGACTGGAGCCCAGGTATTCTCAAAGATTGATCTTAGGACTGGTTATCACCAACTTAAGATTCGTGCAACGGATATTCCGAAGACCGCCTTTACTACTCGCTATGGTTTATACGAGTATACGGTTATGTCTTTTGGATTAACCAATGCCCCCGCTTATTTCATGAATCTCATGAATAAGATCTTTATGAATTTCCTAGATAATTTTGTAGTGGTGTTTATCGATGACATCCTTATCTACTCCAAGTCAGAAGAAGAGCATGAGCAACATCTGAGAATCATCCTAGAAACCCTGAGAGAGCATCAGTTATATGCCAAGTTCAGCAAGTGTGAGTTTTGGCTGAAAGAAGTAGGATTCCTATGACATATTGTGTCTGCCGGAGGAGTCTCTGTTGATCCCACCAAGATCAAAGATGTCGAAGAATGGGAAGCCCCAACCAATCAAACCCAAGTCCGTTCATTTCTCAGATTAGCGGGATATTACCGCAAGTTCGTAGAAGGATTCTCGAGCATAGCCCGACCAATGACCCAATTGTTGAAGAAGGACAAGAAGTTTGAATGGACAGACAAATGTGAAGCCAGTTTCCAAGAGCTGAAGAAGAGATTAATATCAGCTCCAATTTTGATCATGCCAGACATCAAGAAGCCATTTGATGTGTATTGTGATGCATCCAAGATTGGCCTAGGATGTGTATTGATGCAAGAAGGCAAAGTCATCGTGTATCTGTCTCGACAACTGAAGCAGCATGAGCAGAACTATCCGACACATGATCTTGAGCTAGCAGGCGTGGTTCTAGCATTGAAGACATGGCATCATTATTTGATGGGTAATCGTTGTGAGATTTACTCAGATCATAAGAGCTTGAAGTATATCTTCACTCAGAAGGAGCTGAATATGAGGCAAAGAAGATGGATAGAGTTAATCAAGGATTATGACCTTGACATTCACTATCACCCCGGCAAAGCCAATGTGGTAGCGGATGCTCTTAGCAGATTGCCGTGTAGGCTTAACACCATGATCAAAGAGAAGCAACCAAGTTTGTATGATGAGTTGGAGCAGTTCAGGACTGAGTTAGTTACCAAAGGATTCCTAGCTAGCATTGAACTTCAACCCACGTTGATTAGCCAAATCAAGGAAGCCCAGAAGGGAAATGAAAGTATCAACGGAATCAAACGTCGTATTGGTACAGGAAAGGTACCTGGATTCACCGAAGACGAAGAAGGAGTACTGTGGTACAAAGGACGTATCTATGTGCCAGCAGATTCAGAGCTGAAAGAAATTATCATGAAGGAAGCTCATGATACTCTTTATTCTATCCACCCCGGAGGAACAAAGATGTATCAGGATTTTAAAGAGCAATTTTGGTGGCACAAGATGAAGAGAGAGATCGGAAGCTACATCGCCAAATGTGACATCTGTCAAAGAGTCAAAGCAGAGCATCAGAGACCTGCAGGATTGTTGCAACCATTGCAGATTCCGGAATGGAAATGGGATTCCGTCGGAATGGACTTTATCACCGGTTTACCTACTTCTAGTAGGGGAAATGACTCAATCTGGGTCATAGTTGATAGACTATCCAAGGTAGCCCACTTCATACCTGTCAAGACAACCTACCAGAGTGCAAAACTAGCAGAGCTGTATATTGCTAGGATTGTTAGTCTGCATGGAACCCCCAAGACCATCGTCTCAGATCGAGGAACCCAGTTTACTTCAAGATTTTGGCAGAAAGTCCAGGAAGGTTTAGGAAGCAAGTTGAACTTCAGCACCGCTTATCACCCGCAAACAGACGGACAGACTGAGAGAGTCAACCAGATCCTAGAGGATATGCTTAGAGCTTGTGTGTTGGAATACGGATCAAAATGGGAAGACTGCCTACCTTTCTCATATAACAACAGTTATCAAGCTAGTTTGCAGATGGCACCATTTGAATTCCTATACGGAATAAAGTGCCATACCCCTTTGAATTGGTCGCAAGTAGGAGAGAGTCGGATCTTTGGACCCGACATTCTCTGAGAAGTAGAATAGAAAGTTCACAAAGTCCATGAACACCTCAAGACCGCCCAATCCAGATAGAAGAGCTATGCCGACAAGAGAAGGAGAGACCTGACTTTCAATGTCGGAGATTTTGTATATCTCAAGGTTTCACCATTGAAGGGAACCCAACGCTTTAGTCTGAAGGGAAAGTTAGCCCCCAGATATATCGGACCTTTCAAGATTCTGAACCGCCGAGGAGAAGTATCGTATCAACTGGAACTGCCTAAAGAGATGTCAGCCATCCACAATGTGTTCCATATCTCGTTACTTCGCAAATGTCTGGAAGTGCCTGAGAAGACTGGAGTATTCAAGAATATCGATCACAGAGCTGTGGAAATCAACAATGACCTGACCTATCAAGAAGTACCCATCCGTATCTTAGAAGAAGCCTGCAGAACCACCAGGACCAGGAGTATCAAGTTTCTCAAGATTCAGTGGAGCAACCATACCGAGGAGGAAGCTACTTGGGAGCGCGAAGATTACATTAGGACAGAGTTCCCAGATCTCTTTAGTTCCTAGTTTTCTTTGTAAATCTCGGAACGAGATTTTGTTTAAGGGGGGAAGGTTTGTAACATCCCAAAACTTTAATCCAATTTTATCAAGATCAAATCATCCAAAAATAGGGTTAACAAAAACTTTTCCAAATTTAAAATGAAAGCATTCATATGTGTGTGCATTTAATATAGGAGTTGTTTGAATTGCCATGATTGAATGATCCAATGCTTGTAAAATGTTTCTTAGGTGATTTAAACATCATCTACATCATTCCCAAACTTTTCCTAAAGAAAATCAAATAAAAAAGAATTAAAAAGGAGGAATGGTCATTTTGGCAAATTTAACTCCCATGCCTACTTTGGCTATTCCTAGTACTCAAAACTTAATAGAAACAATTCTTGATCTTTGCACCCCTTGCTAGTACACATAATGAGGTACCAAGGCCTACCTTTTGATCTGCTAAAAACATTCTGTTAACTATTTTAAATGACAGTTTAAAATTGAATCTAATGCATATGCATAGATCACCCCTATTTCAAAAACCATCTATTTGAGCTCCACTTTCAAAACCCTTGCAACCAGAGACTACCTATCACTAGTGGAGATCACTCAAAAAATTTGAAACCAAAATTCAAAACTTTCTTTCATGCGGCCATTTCATCAAACACTTGGCATGCATAATCTCTACTCTAATCCTAGCTCACTGTTTACTACAGGGTTTTGCACCCAATTGATCTTCATTTATCTCCCCTGTCCCCTCTTGATCTAACCAGAGTCTAACCACCCACTCCCCTAGCCCCTAGTGGCACGGCCATGCCATGCCGAGCCGCCTCTCGCTGGCTATCCTTGCCCTCACCGCAGCAGACCGCCCCTCTCCCTCTCTACATTTCTAGGAGGTAGCTCACACCTCACCGCCACCCCCTGTCCCTTGCTCGAGCCTAGCTGTGCAGTGGACCACCGAGGACAAGCCGCGCCCAGTGCCACCGCACCATGCCAGTGCCGCCCCCAGAGCACGCCCTGTCCCCGCTCACATAGACCACCCCTTGGCAGCAGCCCGCGCTCGCCACTCCGCCTCGACCTGGAGAACACCCCAGACACCCCCACTGGCCGCCCAATGCCTCACAGCCACCGCTCGCTGTGGACACCGCCGCCTCTGCCTCTCAGAGCGCCACCTCGCCTAGACTGCATGCCACCGCCCCTACGGCAGCATTCAAGTTCTAGAGCATCGCTAGGGAATCGCCCATCGACCGCCATCCCCAGCCATACCTCTACCCCGCCGTAGCCATGTCGCCACCATCGCCTGCCCATCCCGCTCGGTCTCACCGTCGGGCCTATAAAAGGAGCCCTCCCCAGCCTCTTCTCTCCACACCATTCTACTCCCCTCACCTCTCTGAACCTCACCCACCTCTCGCCGGAGCAAAGGGAGCAGCAGCTCGCCGGAATCGGAGCCGGAGCAGCCGCTGTAGGAGGAGAAGGGCGTCGTTGATTGCGACCACCCCAAGCTCCGCCACAACCGCGCCTCGCCTCGCCGTCGTCTTCCACGTCGTTTGCCCACCTCGCCAACCCCGCTGGAGCCCTGGTATGCCCCCAGTAGAGCCCCACCGAGCCGCTAGGGTTCGAGCTCGTCGGCGACCTATTCGTTGTCGACGACGACCCTCAGCCGTAGATTCCTATTCTAATCGCACGGCCCACGGTGCACGTACCGTTTCGCGTTTTAAGTGCCGCTGACACGCGGGACCCCCCTGCCAGCTGAGCCCCGTGTCGTGGAGCGCTAGCCGGCCCATTTCTTTTCCCACGCTAGCCCACCTATTCAAATCTGGATTTTTTTTAGTTAAATCTAGTTTCTGTCCCCTAGTTTGAAAATCAATTCAGAGAGTTTTAGAAATCCAAATTGCATTAAACCAATTTTGTCTGAAAGGTATTAAAATGATCTATACAAGCCCGTTGGATTTAATTCAATTAGAGTTATAGATCTCTCCTAATAAAAATAAGAAGACAGAAGCTTTTGCAACTTGCAACATTTTTATAAAATCAACCAAGTTAGCTTTTGAGTTGATTCCAACTCTCAAAAATCACATTTCATCATATCTATCTAAATATGTAATAATATTAAGGTTTACATGCAGTGACTTTGGACTAGTACCAAAATAATGCTATATAGGCATTTCTAGTCACTTTAAATCATTAAATAATGAACTTAAACCAAAGTAATATTGATCCAACCCTTAAATCTCATTCCCACATGTTAGAATATGTGGTGATGACATGTGTCAACATGATACCATGTTTTAATTGGTGAATATTAAATGTTAGTTAATTTTTCAATGAGTAGAAATTACTTTTCTAAAATAAAAAGAAGGAAACTATTGAATTAAACTTGTGATGCTTGTGATGATAATAGATCATCAATTGTGTGTCTTAGAATGCTATCTAGCCCAGTTAAGTATTGTTTGGTGATTGTCTACTCCATATGTATTGTTATAGAAGATAGTACCGACCAAGCTTACGAGGAGGAGGAGTGCTACCAAGAAGAAGAAGAAAACTTCAACCACTGCACCAACCAAGGCAAGCTATTGTTAGCAAGCTAGAATTAAGCTAGATGAATGAGCAAGGCTGCTTTAGGCATGCTTTGATCACACCCCTTTTAACTATTAGTACCCCAAGTCTTACTTACAAGTTTTACTCCCCTTAGTATGCAAAGTTCCTTACATATTTTGAAGGTAGCATAAAAAGTATAAAACTTGACCTACTTAGAAACCTTTAGATGTCATTCTATGGCATGAGATTGACCCCATCCTTCCACCTTAGTGAACACTCTTAACTTAGTATATTAGAGTAGATCAAAAACTTGAGTCACTTTAGATGGGAACACTTGGTGAAAATGAATTGTGAAAACCTTGGAATGATGAGTCATTCTATTGAGATGTTTTGACATGTGTTGAGAGACACAAGTGGTTTGTGATGATGAAAAAAATGAGGCATGAGCCTTAACCCTTTTATAAAACTGATGGTTGGATTCGGATGCGATACCATTCCAAATTTACCGTACAACCACATTACCTGAATTGGGTAAGGCTTAGCTGGAAATTTCTATGCATTAGTATTAGTTCCCTCACGGGAGAGGTTTGAGATGAGGCTACCTCTCAATGTTGTCCACCTATGCAGTGCCCAAGATGACTGATGGTCATGTTTGGGAGGCCATACTCATAGGAGAGGTGCTTATACTAGGGTGTGTAAAGGGAAGGTTATGTTTGATTATCTGTATACTAAGTATGATGATTCAGGGTTATCCCTGACAGTTGTATCGAATCTTGTGGTGAAAGTGTACCACTTTTGCAGAGTGTCAAACTATTCGAATAGCCGCGTCCGTGGTTATGGACAGTTGGAATGGCCATACTGTTTCGTTGTCAGATGTTTTCTAAATAACTTGAAATGAATGATGAACTTTGACTTGACCACAACAGGGTTGTGTTTATGATAATAGCTTCCCAACTTAAGTGATTCTAGAACTTTACTTTATTTTTCTTTGCTTCTGAACTCATCTTAGGTTTCAAACTTAACTTGATAGTTAACTTAGATTCGGCACTTTAACTTAGAATTATACTCCTTGTTAGTAGTAGTTTGCGAGTACTTAAAGAGTACTCATGGCTTTTGTCCCTGGCTATTATCATGGCCAGACTATGAAGGAGATTATCAAGATGATGGTCAGAAGGACGGCTATGCTAACTAGGACTATCTGCCTTTGTCAGCATTGCCTGTGCCCTTGAAGATGGACCCCACTGCTACGCTTATCTTTTATTTTCGCTGCTTGTTGTATTAAAGACTGGATCATTAGATCCTTATTTGTGTAAAACCTTATGTATGGTTTGTAATGGATGATGTACTGTGATATCCAATCCGCTATGTCTCGCAAAAATGGTAATCCTAGGATTGCGAGGTATGGCATAACGGGCATCTGGGATTAAAAATCTGGGTGTTGACAATAATCATGATGTGATAACATAATACTAGCAATAACTTGTGTTAGTAATTTTTTTGAGCTGCATGCATTCACTCCTGAAAATAGAGTACACTAAAAGTTTGAACTCGTGGAGCGCCAAAATCATGTGCCCCCTAGCTAGCCCGGTTAATGGTGTGCTACTACTATATTCTGACCTACACATCTACCAATATAGTCTACTCTAGGACACTGTAACATCCCAAAACTTTAATTAAGGTTAATCAAGATCAAATATACCCAATTTAGGGTTAACAAAAACTTTGTCCATTTAAAAATCTTAAATCATTCATATGTGTGTGCATTTTAATAGGAGTTGTTTGAAATGCCATGATTGTGTGTTCTAATGGTTGTAAAATAGTTCTATGATGAATGTCACATCATCTAGATCATTCCCAAGCAAAAACCAAAGAAAAAGAAATCAAAAAGAATTAAATAAAGGAAATGGTCACTTTTGCTATTTTAATCACCTAGCCCACTTTTGGTGTTCCTAGCACTCATTTTCCATCAGAGATAATTGTGGTTCTTTGCACCCCTTTCTAGTACAAGTAGTGATGTGCCAAGGCCCACTTTGTGATCTCCCAAAAACTTTCAAACTCTAATTTTAAATGACATTTGAAAATTGAATCTAGTTCATATGTATAGATCACACTTTTTCAAAAACAACTCAAATGAATTCCATTTGACAAATCCTAGCAACTAGAGATGCTCAAGCATGAGACCAACAACTCCACCAAATTTCATTTCAAAATTCCAAATTTGAATTCATGCAGCCATTTGATCGAACAATTGGTGGGCAGAATCAAACTGGCCTAACTATCACTGTTTTTGATCAAATTTTGTCGAGCCATTTGAACTCAAATCAATGCCCTTGTCTACCCTAAGCCCAACCAGTCCATCAAGGACCTACCCAATGGCCTAGGGCAACAGTTCACCACCACCCCGAGGCCATGCTCGCCGGCCAAACGTGCACAAGCCGCAGCAGACCGCCAGCCCCTCTCCGCTGCTCCAGGGAGTGAGGCGTGACCTTACCGCCGCCCACGGTCCACCCCACGGCCCCTGCTAGCCACTGGACCACCCCAGAACCGCGCTGCACTAAGTCTCTGTGCCCCGCCACAGCACGCCAGAGCGCCCTCACCGCTAGCACGCCATAGACCGCGCCTCGACCGTAGACCATGCATGCCGCTCCGCCTTGACCACCTCACCCCGCCAGACACGATCGTGCACCGCCGCGCGACCCACAATCGCCGGGAACTGCGTCGAGCACCACCTCTGTCTCCCAGAGCGCGTGACGCTCCCGACCGATTGCCACCGCCCCTGGCTTAGAGGTGCACAAGGCAAGGATAGAAAGAACAAGATGGTGAGGGTTGAGAGAGAAGTGAGTAGAGCTCAACAAAAGAATAGATCCAATCAAAACAAAGAAAACCAAAGGAGAACAAGATGGTGGTGACTTGCATGGCCCATGCACAAGTCATAAATTCCATGTTTATTTTGTTAAAACAATAATAAGGTCTCATGGCATTTATTCCCATGCATTCCAAAATATGGAGCTAAAGCCAAGCTAAAAGAATTGAAAAAGGATGTTCCATGTGGAGTAGATGGAGATGGTCATATTTGAATATAAATGGGACATGCTAGTGTGTATATTCCACTAGGTGTTTAATATCCTCAACAATATTCCAACATGAGCAACTCTTCCAAACCAATCCATATGGAAGCTAGTAAAAGGGGTACCACTCACAAGGCATGCAAAGGTGGATCCACATATTAATAATGTGAAAACAACATGATGCTAGTGTGAGAGCATGTGGAAATAAAAGTGGATCCATCCCAACCCACATGAGCTAGATTAAATGCCAAAGGAAAAAAAATGTAAACGCTCATGGATAATTAGGATGGTGGAATTATAAGGTGGTGACAAGGAAAAGGTGGTGGAGTTGAATAAACGATATGCCCCCAACTCAACTTGGGCATCAAGCATTTATCAGGAACCAAATACAATATATCAAGAGCCAAATACAATTACTAATACATATGAGATAAGAACCAAATGAAAAGGGTTTTATATGATGCTCAAATGCAAGGTGGCATGATGACATGAGCATGATATAATTATGATGCAACAATTATATTTAGGAAGTAGCAATTATATTACCAGACCATGTAGCATTACATATGTTAGACAGATGGGATGCTACAACTCTCCCCCACTAAACAGGAATCTCACCCCGAGATTCTAGGAAGAAGAAGACACGAAGAGGGTAGGATACTTGGCACGGAGCTCGTCCTCACGTTCCCAAGTGGCTTCATCAACAAAATGGTGCGACCACTGCACCTTGCATAACTTGATGGACTTGTTGCGAGTCCTTCTTTCTGCGACTTCTAGGATTTTTGTGGGGTGTTCTTGATAAGACAGATCTTCTTGGAGATTGATGAGTTCGTGGTCCACGGTCCTGCCGGGATCCTTGAAGCACTTCTTGAGTTGAGAGATATGGAAAACATCATGGACCTTGAGTTTTTCAGGGAGCTCAAGAGCATAAGCGACTTCTCCTCTTCTTCCACGAACTTTGAAAGGACCGATGTATCTAGGAGCCAGCTTTCCTTTGATACCAAACCGGTGCGTGCCTCTCATGGGAGTGACACGAAGGTAAACGAGATCACCAGGGACATACTCCATGTCCGTGTGCTTTCTGTCATAGTTGCTCTTCTGGCGACTTTGAGCAACCTTCAGATTTTCAAGAATGATGTGAACCTTCTCCTCCGCTTGAGTTACAATGTCGGGGCCAAACAATGTTCTTTCACCTGCGCTCGACCAACCAATCGGAGTTCTGCATTTGCGACCATAGAGAACCTCAAATGGTGCCATCTTTAGACTTTTCTGGAAGCTGTTGTTGTACGAGAATTCAGCATAAGGAAGGCATTCTTCCCACTTCATGCCGAAAGAGATAACGCAAGCACGGAGCATATCTTCCAGAATCTGATTGATCCTTTCCACTTGTCCTTGCGACTGAGGGTGGTAAGCTGTGCTGAAGTTCAATTTTGTTCCCAAAGCATTTTGGAAACTTCCCCAGACTTGGACGTGAAGATGCTTCCACGGTCTAAGCTGATCTCAAGAGGAACCCCATACAAAGAGACAATTCTGTTGATATAGAGCTCAGCCAACTGAATTGCAGAAATTGTTTCCTTGATGGGAAAGAAGTGAGACACTTTAGAAAGCCTGTCGATGACAACAAAGATTGAATTGTTGCCCTGCTGCGACCTTGGAAAACCAGTTATGAAGTCCATCTCTACCTTCTCCCATTTAAATTTCGAAGGCTTCAATGGCTGTAGAAGACCGGAAGGTTTCTGATGAACAGCTTTAACTCTGCGGCATACATCACACTCCGAGACATACTTGGCACAATATCGTTTCAACCCAGGCCACCAATACTGTGTTTTCAAGTCCATGTACATCTTAGTGCTGCCAGGGTGGATAGAAAGAACAGAATCATGCGACTCCTTAAGAACTTGCTCTCTTAAACCCAGGTAGTTCGGAACAAACATCCGGTGTTCAAAGAAAAGAGCGCCTTGGTCGTCGACGTGGAAGGACTCATACTTCGGAAGCTGAATGTTGGAGATGATCTTTTTAGTGTAAGGATCACCAAGTTGAATGGAGCAAACTTTTTCTTCCAAGAGAGGGGTTGCCAGAAGGTTCAGAAGATACCCTTGATCCACAATTTCAAGGTTGAGCTGACGGAATTCCTCGCACAAGAGAGGTTGTTGTTCTTCCACCATGAGGTTGTTGACATAAGCTTTTCGGCTGAGAGCATCGGCCATCACATTAGCTTTGCCCAGAGTGTAGTTGATGGTCAGATCGAAATCATTAATTGCTTCAATCCACCTCAGGTTGTGTGAAGATATACTTCAGACTCTTGTGGTCAAAAAAGATTTCACAATGATTGCCAAGCAAGTAGTGCCTCCATATTTTCAAACCAAAGACAACTGCTGCGAGTTCAAGGTCATGTGTTGGATAGTTGAGCTCATGCGTCTTCAATTGTCGAGAGGCATAAGCAACAACTTGTTTTTCTTGCATAAGGACCGCACCCAATCCGTGCAAGGAGGCGTCACAGAATATCTGGAAAGGCTTTGATGTATCTGGAGGAATCAAGACTGGTGTGGAAGTGAGCTTCTCTTTGAGTGTTTCAAAGCTTGCTTGACATGCAGGAGACCAAAGGTATTTCTTGCCTTTCTTGAGGAGATCGGTAAGAGGCTTCGCAATCTTCGAGAAATTCTGGACGAAGCGACGGCAGTAACTAGCCAAACCAAGGAAACTCCGGACTTCTTTGACATTTATGGGTGGAAGCCAGTCAACAATTGTCCGAACAGTTTCTAGGTTGACGGCAATGCCCTTGGCAGAGATGACGTGACCAAGGTAGGTGACTTCAGGCAGCCAGAACTCACACTTGGAGAACTTTGCATACAGGCAGTTCTCACGAAGCTTGTTTAGGACACACCGAAGGTGTTCTTTATGTTCTTCCTTTGACTTAGAATAGACTAGGATGTCATCCAGATAGACCACAACGAACTTATCAAGATACTCCATGAAAACCGAGTTCATAAGCCTCGAGAAGGTGGTAGGTGCGTTGGTGAGACCGAAAGACATGACCGTGTACTCGTACAGGCCATAGCGGGTGGTGAAAGTTGTTTTGGGGACATCTTCCTTGCGAATCTTGATTTGATGATATCCACTTCTCAAATCCATCTTAGAGAATATCACATCTCCAGCAAGCTGGTCGAAGAGATCATTAATCCGCGGAAGGGGATATTTATTATTGATGGTTTTAGCATTCAGAGCCCGATAGTCAACACAAAGTGTATCAGTCTTGTCTTGCTTCTTCACAAAGATGGTTGGGCTACCCCAAGAAGAAGTACTGTGCTGAATGAAACCCAACTTCTCTTGTTCATCAAGTTGGCGTTTGAGTTCGGCCAAATCAGCAGGACCCATTTTATAAGGCCGCTTGGAGATAGGAGCGGTTCCAGGTTCAAGCTCAATCACAAACTCGACCTCACGATCAGGAGGCATACCTGGCAACTCTTCAGGAAAAACATCTGGGAACTCATGGACCACCGGAACACTCTAAATAGTCTCCATAGCATCATCATTCAGAGCCGCCAAAGAGAAAAGCTGAATTGCAGGAGTCAGACTTGGAGAATAGACTATATGGCCTTCAGGAATTTTCAGAGAAACCGAGCGTTCAGCATAATCAATCACAGCTGCATTTGCTGTTAACCAATCCATGCCCAAGATAACATCAATGTCAGAGTTGCCCAGAATAATTAAGGAAGCCGGGAACGAAGAGCCACCAATCTCAATTTGATTGCCATGGCTGATATGAGCAGCCCTCATGTTTGACCCAGGAGATTGTACCACAAGACGATGCAATAAGGGAACCATAGCCAGATCATGCTCATGCGCAAACTTGTGAGAAACGAAAGAATGCGAAGCACGAGAATCAAACAAAACTCGTGCAGGGACTGAGTTAACAGGAAGCATACCCATCACAACTCCAGGTGCATGCTCAGCTTGAGCGACGTTGACACAGTTGGCACGAGCAACCGTAGACCCGGGCTTGGTGTTGATGTTGAGAGCCCGAGGTGGAGGTGTACGAACCATAGAAGAACTTGCCGCAGGTCTTGGAGGTGGTGGTGGAAGAGCTTTGTTGTTTATTGGACAATTCCAGTGTTGATGCCTAGTGTTCCCACAGGTGTAACAGGCACCAGGTGGACGTGGAGCAGCGTAGCCAGGGACTCCACCAGGCGCTCCAGGGTAGTTGTGGTTGTAGCCCCTAGGAGCCGCGATGAAGGAGTTTGGTGGCCTTGCCGCGTAGCTTGACGGTCTTGGTGGAGCCGGGAGCGACGGTGGGGTGTTAGGAACCCACACGCGGCGCTTAGAAGGAGCTGTCATAGCTGAAGAGCTTGCTGCGTTCGGCTGTGTTTCTTGGACTCCTCAAACACTTGCCTACTTGCTTCTTCCTGCAGAGCTGTATGTTGGAGTTCAGAAAAGACCCCGGCCTTACATGAGTGATTGCATATTTGATAGATGCATTGAGCCCTTGCCTGAACCTCTTTTGCTTCTTCTTGTCATCAGAGATCTCATCGCCACCATACCGAGAAAGGTTCATGAAGTTCCTGATATAGGTATTGACATTGTCATTGCCCTGCTTGAGGTTGAGAAACACTTCCTTCATCCTTTCCATGACAATTTCTGACAGATATTGCTCTTTGAAAGCCCCAGTGAACTGCTCCCAAGTAGGCTGAAACTCAGAGTGGTTTGCCTTCAGGTAATTTTCCCACCACAGAGCTGCATCTCCCTTCAGAAGGTGAGTGGCACATTTTACCCATTCTTGCTCAGGAACATCAGCAGTCATCAGCAACCTTGACATCTCACGCAACCAATCATCAGCATCAAGTGGCTAATCAGACACCTCAAAGTGGCGCGGGTTGAACTTCAGAAAACTCTTGATGTCTCCTCGCTTGGGAGGTGGGGTAGCGGAACAAACTCATTCCTCCTGACACTTTCTTCAAAACGCTGATGGTTCTGCTGCATTGCTCCCAAGGCATTAGCAATACTTGCCAACGCAACCCCCAGTTCAGGTGGTATGTCCTCCTCAGAACGGCATGGTGGTGCCATCCTGTGATTGATGTAAAACTCAAGTCAGTACCATAATGGAGAATGATAATAATCCAAAATAGTACCAAAATGGAATTAACCAAGATTAAAGGATACAAATTACTAAGATGATATTAAAATATCAATGAAGTTCCAAGCACCTAGAAGATATTAAGCATATCGCACACGACTAAACAAGGAGTGTGGTACACAAAGCTATCAAAGAAAAAAATACGCAAATTCCGGCATTAAAATACCACTATATGCGCAAACCCACTTAACGAATCAAGATTAGTAACTCTACCAATTCAATATACAAGAGCGAATGATAAAAGTAGTGGTATGGTCGCGACTCCATCCCGCACTCAAATCATTACTCCGCACATGAATAAGTAAAACACATATCCCAACACCTTCTTCTTAAGATGAACCTAAAGATTAGTAACTACGAAAACGAACACCCCAAACAAGATAGCGTCGGATAATAAAGAGTAAGACAGATCGCGCCGGTATACAACGAATCAGATAGATCGCGTCGGTATACAAAGGCCTGTCGGTATGGAATGTACCAATAGTTGATAACCAAAAGGCTGATAGCGACAACAAGTTGGATGCAACAGATAGACAAGGAATTCACACACACACACAACCTATGGTACTATGGAACCCAGAACACGTGAATCCTAGTTTGAATTTTAGAAGAAGATTGAAAACGTTACACTTCCTTACCAGAAAAGGGTGGGTGGGTGGGTACGAAGAAAAATGGAAGAAGTCCTGCTCTCACGTTTTGTTTTTCCCTAGTATACATAGCTACCAAAATATTTGCTAGACTGACAATGACCATTTGGCTGAGACCCTGAAGGGCGGGATGGCTCTGATACCAATTGTAACTACCTCGGACCCTACGCTCTAAGTTCAAGCCTGGATGAAACGGAAGTGGTTAAAATAGTACAGCGGGGGCCCAGGGGCCACCCACGTGTAGACCCGTCGGCCGTCCTAACCACTTCCAAGACATCAGGACAAGAGCGAGCGGCGTAGGCAACAGGCGAAGAGATCAAATACATACACAAGTGAGTATGTATGCAAGCTACCATACAATAGTTCTTAGAGCCATTCCATCTAAAAGAAATAGAAATATTGCAACACCATATGGCAAGATCCAAATATCCTAGATAGAGATAATAGTTTAGGATAGCTCCTCATACATCAAACATCAGAGTATCAGGCGGAAGCGGAAAACAATATCCGAGTACGGATAAGAAGCAAATCGGCATAAGATGCCACATAAATAAACACATCCCGCCCACAGATCTCGCGGATCCCCATCCCCGAAATCTCTATATCGAGTGATCGTTGCCAACATCATCTGTCTCCTCCACCCAGTATCCATCTTGCGAATACACATGTTCATCTGAATCAAACAATTTATCGTGTGAGACCGTAGGGGTACTCAGCAAGTCTTTATGCCTCTAAAGGGGACATATACCTGGGGTGACGCAATTGCAGCAAAATATAATAACTAACAAGTCTATAGATACTCGCTAACCATCAGCCTAACCAATGATAGACGGATGTCCGTTAATTAGTAACAACAGTTATCACAGTATAAAGTAACAGATCCATCCTCCTTCTCGCTTACCAACGAGAAAGCAGACGAACAACCCCTCCGTTGGCAGTTTTATTAACCATTCCATGTGTATTGCACTATTTACTAGTCAGGTATTTAGTTAGGTTAAAAGCGGTACTTTAGTTGTACTTGTCTATGATCGAGAAACTGTGCTCCAAGTCGTCCATAACCGCGGACACGGCTTTCAGAAAGATTTACCCTGCAGGGGTGCACAAATAGCAACACACACTCGATCAACCTCGAAAAAACCAACTCAAAACCCAACGAGGCATTCACGACAAAGTGATCATAGGATTCATAAAATATTTCAGGGGGCCACCCCACTAAGCTACCCGCAACGAAGTTGGCCGGCTCCGGAACGAACCCAGGGTTTGTGTGGACGGCGGTAAACGACTGGGAACCCGAAAGTGTGACTGGGCTTGTCGATACAGCGAAAACGTGTCACGATCCAAAACAGTACAGGTGCTCCACGCACAATCGTAAATAAAGCAGTAAAGCGTGGCATAAGTATAGGATAGTAATAAAACCCCAAACTAGTTGTGGCCACAAGAAATAGAAATGAATCAAGCTCTGGCTCAGGGGGTCCATAAGGCTTCCCGGATGTGGATAGTGTGAATAGTCAAGGAACAGGAATCAAGTACTCGGGGGTCCTACGGGACACAAGTGAGCATGAAAAACCAAATAGCAGATATTGCCCACCGGTGCCGCTTTCATTAGTTATCCCATTATTACTCAGGTTAAGTTGTTTAGGTACCTTGTTATCCATCAGACACTCACATACCCTACACATGCTGTTCTATGACTCGCATGGCTCAAACAACTCCTGTAGTAATGGCTCATGGGATGGAGGAACAAGCTTCGGTGGGGTTTAAAAGTAAAGGTTATGCAGTACTTGGGATTCCATTTAATGCATTCGCGACTCAATGATGCAAGAATAAGATAGAGGCAATAGGTACTATATGTATGCAAGCATGTGGTAGTGCTTGCCTGGCAGCTCAGTTGAAGCGAGAGACGGATCTGGGTAGTACTCCTGGGATTCCTGGTATTTTCCCTACTCAGCGTTTATTCGAAAGAAGAACCAAACAAACAAGGGCCAACATAAATAAAGTGCGCAAGCATATGAATAAAATGCAACAAGCAAACAAGTATGCTATGATGAATGATGCACAATTTACATGGCAATAATGTAGCATGGCATGGGTGAGGTGTGGGGTACAAGAATAAAGCATTTTATTAAGTTTTAGCCATGTTTTGCTCCCATATAACTTGCTGTCCACTTAATATTTATATGATGCATGCTGCAATTCAGAACATGGAATGCATAAACAGAACGGGCTCGTCGCGCTGATCGATTTAGACATATTATTTGCCAAATTTGGATTTATAGAATTAAAGTTATTAATTATTTAAGAAAAGGCATTTTTATTGCCTTTAAACAATTTCAAAAATTTAAAATGCTCAAAAGATATTTTGAATGGAATATTTGAATTCCTCACATTTTTCTGATTCTAAAACATGTATTATTTGTATTATTTGGAATTACAAATTAAAATTTATTAAAAACAGAATTTAAATCACCTTTAATCATTTACTGAAATTGTTTTATTTTGAACAGAAAAACAGAAAGACTTTTTCTACCCAGCCAGACCTAGCCACAGTCGTTGACAACTGGGCCCATCGCTGACTGGGTTGTACGGCATGGCGAAACCTTTTTGCACCGCGAGGGAAGACAGCCGCAGCGACGGACCGGTGGTTCCGGCACCAAACGGGGCCCACGTGACAGAGGCAGGGAGTGGGCTGGACACGCGGCGTAGAGGGGGACTACGGGTTGAGGATCTGGAACCCTAGGTCCCTTTTTGCAAAACACCCAGAGACGCTGACAGGTGGGTCGGAAAGAGTGCGGGTTGAGCTAGCAAAAAAGGTGGGGGGTTTTCTGGAAATGTACCACGCGGTACTGTTTCTCTTCTAAGCGCGTGTCTGGCGAAACTAACGACAAGTCGGTGCGCGACAGGAAACGGCGAGGCGCGGGGATCGAACCAGTGACCTGGGGCACGTGGGAGGAGGCGGAAGCCACTGCGGCTAGGAGGGGTTGTTGGAGGGAAAGGGGAACACTGCTAGGAGTATCTGTCGCGGCGAACAGCGAGCAGGAGCGTGCGCATGCCGGCGCACAGAGCGCGCTCGACAAAACGACCGGCAAGTCCAGGTAGCGACGGCGACGGCGGGGATGTCTAGGAGGTTAGGGAGCTCACCGCGGGGCTGCTGGAGGGGTTGGATCGGCTGGGGAGTGGCAGATCGGCGACGTAGCAGACGCCGGCGAGCTAGGGTTTTGTCTCGGTGACGAGGACGTGTGGCAGCTACCGGGCCTCCTCCTCCTCGTTGCAGAGCACAGGGGCGACGCAGGGGACCCCGTGACCTTCCTCGACAGCCACACACCACGCCCACCTCCTTGATCTGCCTGTGGAAGCCGAAGCCGAGGTGATGGCCGGCGATGGAGAAGAGAGGTGGTGGGGGAGGTGGGGAAGGAGCTGCGGTGCAGGGCAAGCCCTGGGGGATCTGGGACACAGCTGAGAGACGGGAGGGGTGGAGATAAGGACAGGGTGAGAGAGGGGGTGCCGTGGGGCTCGGGTGAAGAAAAAGGTGGCTCGGCCACCTTTCTCCTTCTCTCTCACGTGCTCGGCCAGGCACAGCAGGGCGAGGGGCTGCAGCTGGGGCCAGGGTGAGGACAGGGGTGGTCTGGCTCGGGTGGGGCCATGTGGCAGAGAGAGAGGAGGGAGATGAAGGCTCGGATAGGGTTTAGCTAGGGTTGGAGGGGTAGATGGGGTGGTTAGATGGCAAGAGGGTGGTGCCACGTCATGGTTAGGGTTAGGGGTGGTGAGGTGGCTCAGGTAGGTAGAGAGAGAGGAAGATGAGGTCTAGGGTTTTGAGAGAGGGATAAGAGAGAGAGGTTAAGGTGAGTGGGTTGGTTAGGGTGTTTTAGGGTTTTTGGATATGATCTAACAAGATCAAGTGCATGGTGGGGTGACATGGAGGTGAGGGTAGGTCTTAGAGGTGCACAAGGCAAGGATAGAAAGAACAAGATGGTGAGGGTTGAGAGATAAGTGAGTAGATCTCAACAAAAGAATAGATCTAATCAAAACAAAGAAAACCAAAGGAGAACAAGATGGTGGTGACTTGCATGGCCCATGCACAAGTCATAAATGCCATGTTTATTTTGTTAAAACAATAATAAGGTCTCATGGCATTTATTCCCATGCATTCCAAAATATGGAGCTAAAGCCAAGCTAAAAGAATTGAAAAAGGATGTTCCATGTGGAGTAGATGGAGATGGTCATATTTGAATATAAATGGGACATGCTAGTGTGTATATTCCACTAGGTGTTTAATATCCTCAACAATATTCCAACATGAGCAACTCTTCCAAAACAATCCATATGGAAGCTAGTAAAAGGGGTACCACTCACAAGGCATGCAAAGGTGGCTCCGCATATTAATAATGTGAAAACAACATGATGCTAGTGTGAGAGCATGTGGAAATAGAAGTGGATCCATCCCAACCCACATGAGCTAGATTAAATGCCAAAGGAAAAAAATGTAAACACTCATGGATAATTAGGATGGTGGAATTATAAGGTGGTGATAAGGAAAAGGTGGTGGAGTTGAATAAACGATATGCCCCCAACTCAACTTGGGCATCAAGAATTTATCAGGAACCAAATACAATATATCAAGAGCCAAATACAATTACTAATACATATGAGATAAGAACCAAATGAAAAGGGTTTTATATGATGCTCAAATGCAAGGTGGCATGATGACATGAGCATGATATAATTATGATGCAACAATTATATGTAGGAAGTAGCAATTATATTACTAGACCATGTAGCATTACATATGTTAGACAGATGGGATGCTACAACAGGCATTTGGGATTAAAAATCCGGGTGTTGACAAGTTGGTATCAGAGCCATCCTGACCATAGGAGAGAATGGACGTTCGAACAAAAACTTAGTTTCAAAAACCAAAGTGAGTATTTATGAAAATTATTTCCTCTCTTACCCTTGGGAATTCTTTCTCTCAAAAAAATTCATGCTCCTGCAAATTCTTACATTACTACATAAATTTTTGACACACTTGATCAGTAACTTTCTCACCCTAAATTCTTATAGATGGAATACCAATACAGCAAGTTCTACCAGTTGGGCAACAGAGGCCAACTGATCTTCGAGAGGGATCTGGATTCATTGTCTGAGTTCTTGGAGCGTCCGCATCCAGAATTTCTTGGAGCTCAACTCCCGGGTCCACCAGGAGGAGATTTACAATGGCTAGTAACTGCTGATCTTCGAGGCAAGATAGAAGCACCAGTATCTGGGAGAATTCAGTTCTCCGTGAGAGAGAACAACTGGCTAGATGGATTAGCCAGGGCAATGCATGAAGCTCTCACACGTCTATGTGCCTAGAGTGTCAACCTGATCCAAAGAACCCGCTTTGTTCACTATGCAAGGCATGATTCCATGGGAATGCCGCTAGAGATGCCAAGTCACTCAATATTGAAGCGTCAAGTGGAGAACCTTGACTTCCTACTGTACAACAGACAGAAGGAGTTGGACAATGCTAGAGAGGTCGCCAACCACAACCTAGCCCTTGCCGCCCAGAAGGCCTAGAAGTTCTCATTGCTAGTCAAGGATAGTTAGTCTCTTTGCCGTCAACATGCAAAGAAGGATCGCACCATCGACCGTCTTCGCAAGAAGGTGGTCGACCTCGAGAAGACCATCAAGGAGCAAGAAGCTCAGATTGCAGCAAAAGAAGAAGAAGAGGAAGGTGGAGATATCCAAGGGGATGTTGACTCATACCTCAGCAATGATGATGACTATCTAGAGGAGGATGCCGTGGACTTCTACACCGACGATGATGACTCTGACTTCATCGATGATGAGTAGATGCACTAGAGCACTATCGTAGAGTGAGGAGTATCGGTCCCATTGTATCGTAGCTTGCAGAATGGTTCTTAAAACCATCTGTTTTCCTTTGATGTTGTGGTGTGTGTGTGTGTTTGTATCGTGTGATTTGCTTGAATGAATGAAAAGAAGTTAGTTGCAAAACCTGAGTCAAACTCAAAGTTTTAGCTTTGAAATCAAAACCATGAATCTTAGAACTTTCCCTCTTACCCCTTTATCTATCTCAATCTTCAGATGGCTCATGGAAACCAAGGAGGGAGCAGCTCGTCGCAAGACCCAATGCTGCAGATTCTGCAGACTCTCATTGCAGACAGTGAAGCTAGTAGGGAAGAACGCCAAGCTAATCTAGCAACACTGCAGCAGATCGCCCATATGGCTCACAACAACCAGAACCATGGAAATCAGGATCATTATGGATCCAAACTCAAAAACTTCCAGAATACCAATCCCCCAATCTTTAGCTAGTCTGAAAACCCACTGGATGCTGATGATTGGTTGCAGACAATGGAGAACAACTTAGAAGTAGCAGGAGTGGATGCCAACGAGAAAGTTCTTTTTGCCACCCACTATTTGGCAGGAGATGCAAGAGCATGGTGGAACAGCACCCGCACAATGAACCATGGTCAAGTGATGACATGGGAAGCCTTCAAAATCAAGTTCAGCCGCACCCACGTGTCACAGGGTCTAGTCACCCGAATGAGGGATGAATTCAGAGAGCTGAAGCAAGGCAGAATGACTGTAGTGGAGTACCATGATAGATTCTTGTCCCTTGCCAGGTATGCACCTGATGAGATCAACACGGAGGCCAAGAAGAAGGAGAGATTCCTGAACATACTGCATGATGAGATGCAGACAATCCTCATCAACATCTGTTTCAAGGATCTCGAAGAGCTAGTCGACTCTGCCATTCAGATGGAAGGGAATATTAATCAGGCAAAACGACAACCGCAAACGCCGGATGATGCACCAAGCTGGATCCAACAGTCACCAGAAGTACCGTCCCAACCCTTCTGCAGGATATGCACCGAGGAACAATTGACCTCCAATGTCTCGCCCAAGCTACCCCAACCGTAGCGGAGGAAATGTGAAGCCCGGAGGAAACAACAATCACCCTGGCAACTCCAGCAATTTCAACCGTGCACCTCCCAATCACAACAACAACAAAAACAACAACAACAACAACAACAACACTGCACCCAAAACGAGAAGCAATGATGTGCCCGTGGCAGCAAAAGACAAGTCTCAGATTACTTGTTTCGAGTGTGGAGTGAAGGTTCACTATTCCAATGAGTGTCCCAAGAAGATTGCCGCCACTGCCAATGTGAATGCCCCAGCTCAACAGCAGCGTCGTGTTCAACCAGGAAGAAGATTCGCCCCAGGGAACCCTCACAACCGCAATGGCCGTCTCTTCCACATGAACACCGAAGAAGCCCAAGAAGCGCCAGATGTAGTGCTGGGTATGTTTTCTGTCAACTCAGTTTTAGCAAGAGTGTTGTTTGATTCGGGAGCATCGCACTCATTTGTCACCGAAGAATTTGCATGCACTAGTAAGATTCACCCAACCAACTTGAAGCATGTTATAATAGTTCAAATCCCCGGTTCAACTACAAAAGCTAGAAAAATTTGCAAAGTTGTGCCTATCAGAATACATGGGATAGATTTTTATGCCAATCTAATAGTACTTGGAACCAAAGGTTTGGAAGTAGTACTAGGAATGGATTGGATGTCAAAGCATAAAGATCTGATTGACTGTGCCAAGAAAGCCATCACATGACCAGTAGCTCTGGAGTCTCAGTAGAACATATATCTGAAACCTTACCCAGTCAATTCAAGTGCAACAAGAGTCTAGCCCTACCCACCATAGACCAAGTCAGAGTAGTCTGTGAATACCCTGACGTATTCCCAGATGAATTGCCCGGTATGCCCCTGGATAGGGATATTGAGTTCATCATTGAACTAATCCCTAGAACCAGACCCATAACCCAGAGACCCTATAGCATGAACCCCTTAGAGTTAGTGGAAATGAAGAAGCAGTTGGATGCTATGCTGGCAATAGGCTTGATTCAACCAAGTGCATCACCATGGAGATTGCCTGTGTTATTCATCGACAAGAAGGATGGAGGCAACCGTTTGTGCACAGATTACAGGAAGTTGAATGACGTCACCATCAAGAACAAGTATCCTTTGCCAAAGATAGAGGATCTATTTGATCAGTTGACTGGAGCAAATGTGTTCTCTAAGATTGATCTTAGGACTGGTTATCACCAACTTAAGATTTGTGCAACGGATATTCCAAAGACCGCCTTTACTACTCGTTATGGATTATATGAGTATACGGTCATGTCTTTTGGATTAACCAATGCCTCTGCTTATTTCATGAATCTCATGAATAAGATCTTTATGAATTTTTTGGATAAGTTTGTCGTTGTGTTTATAGACGATATTCTTATCTACTCCAAGTCAGAAGAAGAGCATGAGAAACATTTGAGAATCATTCTTGAAACCCTTAGAGAGAAATCGAAAGTTACATCGCCAAGTGTGATATTTGTCAAAGAGTCAAAGCGGAACATCAGAGACCCGCGGGACAGTTGCAACCATTGCAAATTCCGGAATGGAAATGGGATTCTGTCGGAATGGACTTTATCACCGGTTTGCCTACTTCTAGTAGGGGAAATGACTCAATCTGGGTCATCGTTGATAGACTGTCCAAGGTAGCTCATTTTATACCTGTCAAGACAACCTACCAGAGTTCGAAGCTAGCAGAGATGTACATTGCTAGAATTGTTAGTCTGCATGGAACCCCCAAGACCATAGTATCAGATCGAGGAACCCAATTTACCTTGAGATTTTGGCAAAAAGTCCAAGAAGGACTAGGAACCAAGTTAAATTTCAGCACGGCTTATCACCCGCAAACCGATGGACATACTGAAAGAGTCAACCAAATCCTAGAGGATATGTTGAGAGCTTGTGTGTTAGAGTACGGATCAAAATGGGAAGATTGTCTGCCTTTCGCAGAATTCTCCTACAACAATAGTTATCAAGCCAGTTTGCAAATGGCACCATTTGAATTCCTATACGGAAGAAAGTGCCGTACCCCTTTGAATTGGTCACAAGTAGGAGAGAGTCAGATTTTTGGACCCAACATTCTCCGAGAAGCTGAAGAGAAGGTTCACAAAGTCCGTGAGCACCTCAAGACCGCCCAATCCAGACAAAAGAGTTATGCTGACAAGAGAAGGAGAGACCTGACTTTCAATGTTGGAGATTTTGTGTATCTCAAGGTTTTGCGATTGAAGGGAATCCAACGTTTTAGTCTGAAAGGAAAGTTAGAAACCAAATATATTGGACTCTTCAAGATTCTGAACCATCGAGGAGAAGTATCTTATCAACTAGAACTGCTAGAAGAGATGTCAGCCATCCATAGTGTGTTCCATATCTCGTTACTTCGCAAATGCTTAGAAGTGCCGAAGAAGACCGAAGTTTTCAAGAACATCGATCACCGAGCTGTTGATATCAACAAGGATCTGACGTATCATGAAGTGCCCATCCGTATCTTGGAGGAAGCTTACAGAACCACCAGGACCCGGAGTATCAAATTTCTCAAGATTCAATGGAGCAACCATACCGAATAAGAAGCCACTTGGGAGCGAGAAGATTACATTAGGACTGAGTTCCCAGATCTCTTTAGTTCCTAGTTTTCTTTCTTAAATCTCGGGACGAGATTTTGTTTAAGGGGGGAAGGTTTGTAACATCCCAAAACTTTAATCAAGGTTAATCAAGATCAAATCTACCCAATTTAGGGTTAACAAAAACTTTGTCCATTTAAAAATCTTAAATCATTCATATGTGTGTGCATTTTAATAGGAGTTGTTTGAAATGCCATGATTGTGTGTTCTAATGGTTGTAAAATGGTTCTATGATGAATGTCACATCATCTAGATCATTCCCAAGCAAAAACCAAAGAAAAAGAAATCAAAAAGAATTAAACAAAGGAAATGGTCACTTTTGCCATTTTAATCACCTAACCCACTTTTGGTGTTCCTAGCACTCATTTTCCATCAGAGACAATTGTGGTTCTTTGCACCCCTTGCTAGTACAAGTAGTGATGTGCCAAGGCCCACTTTGTGATCTCCCAAAAACTTTCAAACACTAATTTTAAATGACATTTGAAAATTGAATCTAGTTCATATGTATAGATCACACTTTTTCAAAACCACTCAAATGAATTCCATTTGACAAATCCTAGCAACAAGAGATGCTCAAGCATGAGACCAACAACTCCAACAAATTTCATTTCAAAATTCCAAATTTGAATTCATGCGGCCATTTGATCGAACACTTGGTGGGCAGAATCAAACTAGCCTAACTATCACTATTTTTGATCAAAAAATTTCGAGCCATTTGAACTCAAATCAATGCCCTTGTCTCCCCTAAGCCCAACCAGTCCATCAAGGACCTACCTAATGGCCTAGGGCAACAGTTCACCGCCACCCTGAGGCCATGCTCGCTGGCCAAATGTGCACAAGCCGCAGCAGACCGCTAGCCCCTCTCCGCCGCTCCAGGGAGTGAGGCGTGACCTCACCGCTGCCCAAGGTCCACCCCATGGCCCCTGCTAGCCATTGGACCACCCCAGAGCCGTGCCGCACTAAGTCTCTGTGCCCTGCCAGAGCACGCCAGAGCGCCCTCACCGCCAGCAGGCCACAGACCGTGCCTCGACCGCAGACCGTGCACGCCACTCCGCCTTGACCACCTCACCCTCATACGTCCATTTTGCATCACTATCCTATGTCATAATTCACTGTTATTCATTGATATATTTCGTATTGAGAGGTGATACTTATGTTATTTCATCTGTTTTTGCATGGTTGATGACTTTTGGAGCATGGATCGCTGCAGTCAGGATTCTGAAGGAAAAGGTGTTGTTTGGAGGCAAAATTCGCGAAGATCAGAAAATCCGGGAAAATATACGGGAAATCCTATTTTTCCAGAAGACAAAGGAAGCCAGAAGGGGGGCCAGAGATGGGCCACAGGGGGGCCACACCACCCCTTGGGGCGGGCCAGCCTAGGCCACGCCACCGGGTGGTGTGGCCGCCCTGGTCCACCCCTGGCACTCCCCTCAAGCGTATATTATCCTCCCGAAACCCTAAGAATCGGGAGCGACCACAGAAAGATTCCGCCGCCTCTGCGGGGCGGAAAACACTGAGAGAGAAAGATCTCTCCTGCAGACAGATGTCTGTCGGGGGAATTCCTTTCTGGAGAGGGGAGATCGTCGTCATCAACACCACCATCAAGCTGGACTTCATCGGGATCATCATCATCACCATCATCACCATCAGCACCCTCATCACCATCTCCATATTGCTGTAACAATTGGGTTGAATCTTGCATAGTTCATAGGGGAAACTTTCCCGGTGTTGATTAATCTTTGTAGTTGATGCTATTGAGTGAACCATTGAATTATTGTTTATGTTCATATTGTTATACATCATTATTCCATCTCTGATCATGATCCATATGATGTCTTGTGAGTAGTTTGTTTTGTTCTTGAGGACATGGGAGAAGTCATGTTGTTAGTAGTGGAGTTGTGTTGAGAAAGATTCAATAGTTTGATATTTAAGTTGTGGTGTACTTCTTCTAGTGGTGTCATGTGAATGTCGACTAGATGACACTTCACCTATATGGGCCTAGGGGAATGCATTGTGTATTTGACTACTAATCGTAGGGTTGCCGGAGTGACAGAAACCTGAACCCCCGTTAGGAAACCATTGCACAAGGGACGTAAGGGTCTTAGAGTTTAAAGTTGTGGTTAGGTTTCTACCTTAATTACTTTCTTGTACTTACGGATGTTTGCAAGGGGTATAATCACACGTATGTATTAGTCCTATGCAGGTCGGTACATTAGCACAGGTTCACCCACACAACACTTAGCAAGCTAAAGAAGATTAATCAACTATATGAAGCGAAAGCACTTGACAGTCTTCCCATGTGTCCTCGAGAACGTTTGGTCATCTTAAGTAATACAACCGGCTTGTCCTTTGCTGCATAAAGGATTGGGCCACTTGCTGCATTTATTCCTATTGTCTTTTATTTACTCGTACTTCGTTTACTTGCTTTATCAAAAACCCCTAAAAATCCGTTTGCTAAGTATTTGCAGAGAATTCCTGATCCATACCACTAGCGAGCACCTTCTGCTCCTCATTGGGTTTGACACTCTTACTTATCGAAAATACTGCGATACACCCCCTATACTTGGGGGTCATCACACCCCACCAGACACGGCCGTGCACCGCCGCACGACCCACAGTCGTTGAGAACCGCGTCGAGCACCACCTCTGTCTCCTAGAGCGTGCAACGCACCCAACCGATTGCCACCACCCCTAGCTGCGCCATAAAGCCGTAGAGGACCACCAGGAGGCAGGCCACCGTCCGCCTACGCCGCCCATGTCGATAGCACCCTGTATCATCGTCACCAACGATCTCGTCGTCGCCCCTTCGGTCCCCTCCTCGAGCCTATATAAGGAGGCCTTCCCTAGCCTCAATCGCCACACCATTCGACTCCCCTCTCTCCACCAGTCCTTCCCCACCTCTCGCCGGAGCAGCTCGAGTAGCAGGTCGCCGGAATTTCACCGGAGGCAGCCGTACTAGAGGAGGAGACGTTGCCATTGATTTCATCCACCTCAGCCCCTGCCGCGACTTCGCCTGAGCTCGCCGTCGTCTACTCGTTCGTTTGCTCGCCTCGCCGCACTAGCTGGAGCCCTGGTACGTCCCACTTCACCCCCACCGAGCCGCTAGGGTTCACTCTCGACGGCGACGAGTCCGTCGTCGATGACGACCGTGAGCCGTTAGATCTAGTTCTAATCCTACGGTCCGTCTCGCCCTGTACCGCTTCACGTGTAATGAGTCACTGACAGGCGGACCTCCCTGTCAGCAGCCCTCAGCACCGCAGAGTGAATCTGGGCCGGCCCGTTAGTGTTCCCGCGCGACCCAGTTAATTCAAATTAGGATTTTTCTTTTTAGACTTAAACTAGAATCTGTCCCTTAGTTTAAAAATCAATTCATAGAGGGTTTTACAAATCCAAATTAAGTGATTCCAATTTTTTTGGAAAGGTAATGAAAATCTCTAGCCAAGCCCGTTGGATTTAAATCATTTAGATTTAGAGATCTCTCCTAGTAAAAATAACAAGACAGAAGCTTTTACACATTCAAATATTTTTATAAAATCAACCATAATAACTTTTGAGTTGATTCCAACTCTCAAAAATAACATTTAACCCTACCTATCTGAATATGTAATAATATTAAGGTTTGCATGCAGTGACTTTGGACTAGTACCAAAATAATGCTATATAGGCATTTCTAGTCACTTTAAATCATTAATTATGAAACTTAAACTTATAAAATATGATCCAACTTTTAAATCACATTCCTATATATTAGAATATGCGGTGATTACATGTGTCCACATGATCCCATATTTTAATTGGAGAATATTAAATCTTAGTTAATTTCAATGAGTAGAAATTACTTTTCTCAAATAAAAAGAATGAAACTAGTTCATTAAACCTTGTGATGTTTGTGATGATAATAGATCATCAAATGTGTGCCTTAGTGTGCTAAGTAGACTAGTTAAGTATTGTTTGGTGACTTTGTATTCCGTATGTATTTATAGACGATAGTACCGATCAAGTCTTCGAGGAGGAGGAGTTCTACCAAGAGGAGGAGGAAGAGAATTTTAACCACTGCACCAACCAAGGAAAGATATTGTTAGCAAGCCTAGCACTTCAAGTAAACTGAGCAAGCTGGCATTATACAAGATGACCTAAGCAAGATGCATTAGGCATGCTTTGGTTATACCATTTTTGACTTATACCTACTCCAAGTTTTATTTACAAGCTTTACCTTCTTTACTTTACCAAAGTCCTTTCCTTGTTTAAAGGTAGCATAACGAGTATAAAACTTGACCTATCCAGTTAGACTTAGATGTCATTCGATGGCATGAGTTTGATCTTAGCATCCCACCTTAGTGAACACTCTTAACTTAGTAGCTTAGAGTTATACCAAAAACTTGATCACTTTAAATGGGAATACTTGGTGAAAATGACTTATGAAAACCTTGGAATGATGAGTCCTTCCATTGAGATGTTTTGACATGTGTTGAGAAACACAAATGGTTTATGATGATGAAAATGTTGAGGCATGAGCCTTAGCCCTTTTATAAAAACTGATGGTTGGGTTCGGATGCGATACCATTCCAATTTTACCGTACAACCACAATACCTGAATTGGGTAAGGCTTAGCCGGAAGTTTATATGCATTAGTATTAGTTCCCTCGCGGGAGAGGTTTGAGCTGAGGCTACCTCTCAATGTTGTCCACCTATGTAGTGCCCAGGATGACAGATGGTCATGGCTGGGAGGCCATACTCATAGGAGAGGTGCTTATACTAGAGTGTGTAAAGGAAAGGTTATGTTTGATTATCTGCATACTAAGTATGATGATTCAGGATTATCCCTGACAGATGTATCGAATCTTGTGGTGAAAGTGTACCACCTCTACAAAGTGTCAAACTATTCGAATAGCCACGTCCGCGGTTATGGACAGTTGGAGTGGCCATACTGTTCCGTTGTCAGATGTTTTCAAAATGACTTATGAAATGAATTGTGACATGACTTGACCACAACAGGGTTGTGACTATGACAACTAAGTTCCCCCTTAGGTGTTTTCAAACTTTATTTCATCTTTCTTTGTTTCTAAACTCAGCTTAGGTTTCAAACTTAACTTTACAAGTAAACTTAGAACTTAGTATTTCCACTAGAACTATCTTACTTGTTAGTGATAGTTTGCGAGTACTTAAAGAGTACTCATGGCTTTTGTCCCTGGCTATTCCTATGGCCAGACTATGAAGGGTACTACCAAGATGAAGGACAACAGGATGGCTATGACAACTAGGATCATCTCCCATCGTCAGCATTGCCTGTGACTCTGAAGATAGACCCCACCGCTACGCTATTTATTCCGCTGCTTGATTGTACTAAGACTGGATCATGAGATCCTTTATTTGTGTAAGACCTTATTATGGTTTGTAATGGATGATGTACTATGATATCCAATCTGTTATGTCTCGCAAAAATGGTAATCCTGGGATTACGATGTATGGCATAACAGGCATCTGGGATTAAAAATTCGGGTGTTGACAGACACCCAGTGATTGCTTACATAGGCGTCCGCGCCAGAGTCTTTGAAGGGAAGGTATCCCCTCTGGCCCATTGATTTTGGATGGATGGAAAATATTGCTAGATAGCGAAAATCATGTGGTCCCCACACCCTCGCGCTCCTCCATTTCAAACACTGTGAAATTTCTCGCGCCCCTCCGTTTCAAACAATACTAATTAATAGTATTTCCCTCTCGGGTCGGTACTAGTACCAATATATTTCAAAAAATGATTCTTCCCCACACACATAAAGAAAAATCCTCAAAAAAACCTAGCCCGGATCACACTCTCTTGCCTCTTCGACCATCGCCTCCAGCGGCCAGAACCTCTTGCAACACTTCTCCGGCTGGCTTTGCCCGCTGGAACTCGACACTATACACTCCTCACCCACCAGTATACCGGAGCTGCATCAGTTGTGGTCTCATCCAAAGCACCATTGCCGCTTCACTGACATCCAGGGAACCCGATCCAGGTCACCGAGTCCGCCGTCCACCGCACCTGACTCCCTTTCCCCACTTTCCTGTCCACAGCGCCGAATCCGTCAACGACTGCCCCAGATCTGCTTCACCGCCACCGGCATCCACCCCAACCGTACCATAATTAAGCCGTCGTGTAGTGCAACAATTCTGCCTTAGTGACGCTCTCGTTCACCGTGCTTAAGCCGGCATCAAGCGCCCAAAATCTGCTTCCCTGACGCAAATAGCCAGCGCAACCGTAGCACCCTCGATGACATGGACGTCACCCGCGCGGGTACGGATGATGCTTATAAGCCTCTCCGACCATGATAACCAAATCTCTAACTATTTTTTGTTTTGTTAGTAGTACAACATGTTCAAGCCTGTCGCAGTGAACTGCATTTTTGTAATCGTGCTACACACCAAGTCAATGCACACACCTATTTTTCGTGCTACATACAAGGTCACTAGACATGTTGGTTTGCATTCACTGCTCTACAAATTTTAAAGTCATCCACATGTTCTTAGCTACTCCGTACAACAGTAATTGCTATCGTGTAATTCTTGCAAAATCTAAAGTTAGTGGAAAGTAGTAGTATGGATTCCCTGCTCTACAGTTACTAAATCTATCTGGTTCGTTCTGAGCTAAGTTCCTGTTATTATATTCTCCTTGGCATCATTCTGTTATCATGTAGTACCCATTTAACCTCTTAATACTAATTCGATTATAATTTTGTTGTTGTTATCTGGTTCTTCAAAGGTTACAATACTAATTAATTTCTTTTCCTTGCATAGAGCTCAAAATGGAATAATGAACATGTTGGTTTGCATAGCCTCTTCTACAGGTTCACAAGCGATGCTATTATTTTCTTATTTGGTGTTGGTTTGTCCTAAGTAACGGTATAATTATCCTCCATTGTGTAGTTCATCCGTGGTTTGCATTCCTGCTCTACAAGTTATCGTATGATGCCATTATAATTTCTATCTGGTTAATTCTTAGGTACGACAGTAAACGCATGCCATTTTGTAGATCACCGCTAATTCCGAGTCACCCAGCGTCTCTTGCATTTCAGGATAAAAAACTACTTCCATATATATTTGTTGAATGACCTAGATAGTTTATATTTGCTACAATTCTAAGAAACACTTTGTTTGATTGCTCATTTCATTGTAGGTACACTTGTCTAATGCTTTCTTGTCATGTTCTACAGGTTCACAAGCGACGCCATTATATTTCATATCTCTATCCTCTACTGTATAGTTTATCCGTGGTTTGGATTTCTGCTCTACAAGTTCTCGTACGATGTCATTATAATTTCTATCTGATTCATCCTTAGCTACCATAGTAACTTTAGGCCATTATGTAGCTCACCATAAATTCTGAGTCACCCAACGTCTCTTGCATTTTAGGGTATATAACTGCTTCCATATATATTGGTTGAAATGACCTGGCTAGTTTATATCTGCTGAAATTCTAAGCCACACACATTGTTTGATTGCTCGTTTCACGGTAGACACACTTGTTTAATGCTTGCTTTTCCTATTTGTTTGACATGTTGGACAATAATTGAACCATTGACTAGTAGTAAACTCCAGTTCATAGCTCCGGTCGTATCAGTCAAATAAGTAGTTTGCCTTATTTGTTATATTAACTTGCTATTAGTTAGTTTCACACTACAATTACTGCTATCTCCACCAAAAAAGGGGCTGCAAGATCATGTCTCAAGGTGGTTTTTCAATGTAGATATCATAATCAAAAGGGAGATGCAGGTGATGGACTAAAAAAAGCAAATGGAGGACTGCTATCAACTCGATTGTCAACTGAAATGCCGAATTTTCATTCCCTTGAGTTGATAATATGTAACAATTTTAAGAAGTTTATAGCTGATGTAATATCCAGATAAATCATATAGGCTATATAGGCATTTAGTTGACATTGTCCATACATGGCGGTAGGTAGTACCTTAACTTCACCAGCCACGTCGATTATGAAACCGTATCAGGCTTTGTTATTGGCCCGCCTTGTAGTGGGTCGACGATGAATAGTAAAAGATGCTCGCCAATTGTACACCTTTTATGATATTGGTATGGGCTTTAGAAAGACCAAAACTATAAAAGACTGTAAAAGTAATCGGCCGCCTATAGGCGGGCCCTAATAATAGTAACAGACCAACACAGTAACAAGCCAAAACAGTAAAAGTCAGAATAGTAACATGTTAGAATACTAACAAGTCAGAATAGTAACAGACCATTACCAGGTCGGAACAGTACCAAGCCAGAACTTAGTAGGCCACGTATAGGCCTGAACAGCGGAAGGCCAGAACGGTAACATGCTAGAACAATAAAAAGCTAGAAACAATAACAGGCCAAAACAACAACAAACCAGAACAGTAATAAGCCGAAAATTTACCAAGATAAAACAGTATCAGGTCAGAACAGTAACATACCTCTTATGGGCCTAACAATAGAAGGCCAGAACAGTGAAAGACTAGAACAGTAAGAGGCTAGAGTAGTAAAATGCCAGAACTGTAAAAGACCAGAACAATAACGGACTTTCTCACAAAGAGGACCATTAGTGGTTGGCCCACGACGGGCTGTAAGAATAGTGATGGGCTGACCGTAGGTATTAACAGTACCTGATCGACTTGGCGCAATCCGCTAATAGGACGCATAGTATTGGACTAAGTTGTGCCTTCTACAGGATGAAACAGTATGAGGCCTAAAATTTCACGGGTCGTGGTGGGCTGCCTTGACAGGCCCATTTTAAATAGTGTAGGACGAAACAGTAACGAGTCGTCTTCTTATTGGGCTCTCCTAGTGGGCCGAACCACTTAAATAATTAGAAGGCCTTGGTTGGTCTTGTCATCTACCATGGTTTATGTGACTATTAATGGCAATAACTAGCCGTTAACTGTGTTTGCCACATAGCAGTTTGCATGATGTTAGCTGTCAACGCGGCTGGCGAACACATCTACGATGGAACAAGTTTTTATGACTGAAGGGTGCGATCAAAAAACCGTGGTAGAATCATTTGTGATGGGGATTTTACCATGAAGGTCATCTGTCATAGAAGACTTTTTAACCACGAAAAACAAGCCTTCAAGCATGAAAATCGTTTGTTGTAAAAGCCATTTTTCTTGTAGTGCCAATAGGTTGCAACCATAGATCAAATCTCGGACAAGTCATGTATCGAAGAAACAAAGAGATGGGGACACCGAGTTTATGGTTTAAACACGACAAAGTCTCGTGGAATGCATAAGGGTCATTATGGACATCCCGGTCCCACTATTGATCATTGATCGAGAGATATCTCGATCATGTCTATGCAATTCCCGAATCATATGGTAACACACTTAAGGGTATGACGATGTTCTGAGATCGATATGGAAGGAAGGGATCACCGATGAGAAAGAGAGCATTGGAATTGTTCCAATAAGATATTACCAGAAAAGTTCTGAAGAAGATCCGAGGTCGTTTCAAAGAAGGAATAAATCAAAAGGTGTTTCGAATTAATAAAAGATTTAATTTACATTCATATATGTTAATTGTGAATTAATATATATTAAGTAAAATATTTAAATTAATTATTACGGGGAAACCTCCGCCCATGGGCTGAATCCCTAGAGGGAATCAGCCTAAGAGGGAGGCCACGCTGGGCAACAACTGCCATTGCCACAGTCGTAGTTGTCGGCCAGGCTCACGCGGGCGGGCTGGTGGGCGGACGTAGGCACGCGCACATGTCGCTCACACAGTAGCTACTGTGCGTCGCCGCCGCTGCTGGCGTAGGCCAGTGGCCTCGCAGGCCCCAGGCGGGGGCACTGGCAGGCGCGTGCACGCGGGCAGCTAGCGGGCCGTGGTGGCTAGGCCCACCCGCTGAACCGCCTCTGCCGTGCGGGCCACTAGGCCGCGGGCAGGCTGCACACGCGGACAGGGCCCAGCCGGCTGCCCGGTGGCTTCCTCCTCGTCTTCTTTTCTTTAGTCCCACATGGAGACTTGAGGGAAGGGAGTCCTACCTTTCCCCTATATAAGAAGGCCACACAAAATAAAAAAGAATTTCCCCTTTCTCTTTCTTGTTTACCCCTATGTTGGCACGGTCTCAAGAAAATACACATAGGAGTCGACATCACTGGCACGCCATCGTGCTACTGGATCCCGATTTCAGAGGGTCTACTTCCGCATCCCGACTAGATCAAGGTGAACGGGAGTCGTCGCCGGACACCGTACATGTGCGAGTCCTCGAATAGCGCTGCCATTAGTGGAGCCAGGGCTTTCATACAAGGACCAGGAGGTGACGGGCGAAGAGCTTCGCAATCTTGAGGTCGGCTACGAGTTCAACTACTTCAGCCACGTTCCCCGCGATATGTTAACCACGTTTATAAGGGTATGTAACTGAACCTCTCCATCCCGTTACTACATGAAATCGTAGATAGATCTAGCATTTGGGTTATTCTAACATAGAATTTTTTGTTTTCTGTTGCGAATACCCTTCATATTTGGTGTATGGACTCCACTTTGTATGTACCACCATAAAGTAATGGTTAAATATGTATGGATTTCTCCAACTATCTGGCTAAAGTTAATTGTTAATATAATTGTTTTCTTTTGACTAGTTGCTAAGTACTTGAGCTAATATTTCTATCTGGTTGTTGAATCATGATTATGTGTCATGTTTGCTATGATTGAGTTTGAATTAGCACGATGTGTACTATTTAAAATGATTTATACACACTAGAGACGATCACTTTAACTAGTGAAAGGGTAATTGCCCCTATGTGTGATTTTGGTGATTAATGACAATCCCTATGGACTAATGTTTTCATTGAGTTTATATGAAGGAATATTCCATAGGTCATGCTTGTAGTTCATGTGTTGGATTCAAGTATGGATGCCATGAAGATAAAGATATACCTTGAGTTTTGGCATCAAGATCATCGAATTGAAGATAAGAATATGATATGTTCAAGATCTTGAGAGTGTTATCTCTATATAAGAATTCAAGATATGGCTCTAAGTCGGTGTCATGATAGCCTCATTAGTTGAGCTATGGTTGATTAAGATTTAGAGCATGTAATCAAATAAAGAGTTCCTTATGTACCTCAAGATATTGAGATGGAGCATGAGAAGACACTTGGTTGACCAATGCAAAGAGTGAAGAGTGATTTCAAGTTGGTCAACACATGATGCATAAAGAATGTACCACATGGATCTTGTGGTGTGGTAAGCCTTGTCATTTATGCATCATGAACTAACCCTTTATATATGTTCCTTTGTGTTTTATATATGGGATAGGTATCTTTTCATGGGCATGCTTTAAAATTGAAGATCTCAATAGCCCATGAGAGGATGGCGTCAAGTGGTGATCGCCATCAAGGTTGAGAAGGGCAAGTTCAAGATAAGCATCTCGAGAAGATCATTTGCTTGAAGCTTGCCGTCCATATTGGTGATAATGGGCATGTGAAGATGTGTCTTAATGAAGCTATCCCATAGTGGTGTATGGGGGAGCAAATTATGAGTCTTCACGAAGCAACAATGATCAAGTGATGCATTCCGGCTTGGATGGAGCTTGAAACATTGTCATCAAGATCAAGCGAGATGTGTAAGGCAAAGGTATGGCCTTGCTAGGTTTTCCTTTTACCGGTCTCAAGGTGATTGTTGGGAGACCGGGTTATAGGATAGATAGCCGCACTATCAAGAGGGGATTTCGGTTGGGTAACTTGATCACATCGTCATAGGGAGCTCAATACTTTGCATACTTTGCATATTACTATTTTTGTTGCTTCTTGGTATTTTCTCTATGTGAGGTTCTTGAGCTTGTTGCTAGCTCTTCAACAAGCCCAAGTTCATCGAAAACGGAATTCGTATGCATCTTATATGGCGTTTTCGAGTTTGAAGGTTTTACCGATTCTTCTTATAGGGAGGCTCCATGCCTTTACTCATTTGGTTCTATCTTCCTTTGTTGGACTATGATGTTTTCATACACCATATTGTAGAGCTTGTTGTCCTCGTCAAAACAAGCCCAAGATCATCGAAATCGGAGTCCGGATGCAAAAGTTATTGCGTTTTTCGTGAAGTCAGTTTCATCCCGGTTGTGGATCCGGTTCAACCGAGCCCCACACCGGACGGTCCGGTTCCAGCTCCGGTAGACCGGATCTCAGACCGGATTTTCCGGTTTTTGCAACCGAGTCTATTCCTGGTTGTCATACGGAAGTATTTTGGTTTGTAGTCCGGTCCACCGGCCTGGGGACCGAGTTTCCCGGTTCTGGGGCCGGTCCAACCGAACTTCAAACCGGGTTCGCGTTGTTTTCTCTCCAACGGCCATATTTCCTTTTCCCTATAAAAGGGGGTTCTTCCCCCAACGTTTTGAGTGTTCTTGACCACGAAATTGACCTCCATTGTTGAACCTCTTGAGCTTGCTTCCTCTCTCTTCCCCTCCTATGATTCTTGCATCTTTTTGAGGGCTTTGGAAAAGGAGATCTAGATCTACAATCCCCACCAATCAATTCCTCCTCTAAGTGAGGGGAACCCTTTGGATCTAGATCTTGGAGTCATTGGTTGACTTCCACCATTGTTCTTCCTCTCTAATTCCTCCCTAGCACTTGTTGCTTTGGTGGGATTTGAGAGTGAGGGATTTGAATGCCCTTGGTGTTCTTGCTTTGCATTCTTGCATAAGTGTTGAGCTCTCCACTACGATTTGTTCGAGTGAGAGACTGTGAGCTTGTTGCTCTTGGAGGGTGACCTCCTAGTTGGCTTGGCGGTTGGTGTCGCGGTGTCCTCTTCGTGGAAGATTGTGAAGAGACCCGGGCTTCTCCTTCGTGGAGCTTGTGAAGTGGTTGTGGAGCTTGCCATCTCCGGAGTGGAGGAAAAGCTAGCCATAAGGAAAGGGCCTATTCCTTCATGGGATAGACTCGGAGAAGAAGGTGAGCCTTCGTGGCGTTGGAAAATCCTTCGTGGAATCCCACACCTCTCCAACGTGACGTACCTTACTTGTAAGGGAACACACGAATACATCTTCGTCTCCGCGTGCCTCGGTTATCTCTATACCCGAGCTTACTTTCCTTGTGATCGCCATCGAGCTTGAAGTACTTATATCTTGCTTATCACTTGTGGTATATTTATCTTGTGCTATCTTGCTTAGCTTATCTTGTTGTTGGTGCACTTAGTTGAGCCTAGTGTATTTAGGTTTTGTGTTTATAAAATAAACGTTAGTTTAATTCCGCATTCTATCAAGCCAAAATCGTAATAGTTTTGAAATTGCCTATTCACCCCCTCTAGGCGACATCTCTATCCTTTCAACTAGCCGCTTCGAGGCGTCCTTGTTCTGAAAACGGTCTTTATTTGAATTTGACTCCGGGTGCCTGACTATTGGAGACGGTCCCTACTAGGGGTTGTGTGAGGGTGAGGAGTTCTTCCAAGCGGTCATGACTAATAGTCGTCTCTAGGTCATACATCTTAGAGACGTTTTCCTTTTTTCACCGTCTCAGGTCATGTATCTTAGAGCCGCAAAGCAAAACCGGCTCAGGTGGTGCGTTCTTGGAGGCTATGCGCTTGAGTCGGAGTGAGAAACTGACTGAGGCCTATGGACAATAACCGTCTCTAAGTAACGCGTTTGTACTAGTGTCCCCTGCCTCCTTCTCTGCTGACGGTCGACAGATACCGCCCTACCCTCACCTTCCTCCTGCTCCCCTAGTAAATGCGACCTTCTAACACCGACCAAATCCTCTTCTCCCCCTTCATTGCTCCCACAATCCGTGACTAAGCCTCATGCTATCTTCTTCCTCCCGTTGTTCCCGTGCATAAACGGGCAATTTAGTTCGATTCTGGCGACACCCATACCTGGCGGCGCACGCTCGCTGTGCATGGTATGCCCAATATCGCGTGGCTCCACATCGGCAGCTTGGACGCCGACTCGGCCTCCACTGTCGCCTACCTTGCCCGTCACAAGTATGGAGGACGTGGAGACCGAGAGCTCCCAGATCCACTCACTCCTGTGGAGGAGTCCACGATGCCCTACGTGGAGGCAGCGGAGACAGAGGGCTCCGAGATTGCGGTCGCCGTCGCCATGGACGCTCACTCCTTTTTTCTTTGCAGCATCAACATAATGTGTGGCCAAGAAAGGGGAAGGCGTGCGCATATTCATCACAAGTAAAAATTTAATCGTCAAGGTGCAAAAACTAAAGTTGCTAATTCTATTCAAAATAATAATAAATTGGCTCACTGATCAAAGTGGGTAATTTGCGTAGAATCATAAATCATAGATCAAATAGGACAGGTAGGTTGAGATGCGAACCCTTTCTTTCAAAAGTCTAATCGGTGGAAGATATTGAAGATGGCTGAATTTTATGACAAAGACATGACGGTACCAACGCCAGAATGCACTTGTCAAATTAGTTTTATTATGTTATTGTTATTGTTATTCTGTAGCGAAGCACGGATCAGTATACTATATTATATTATCCTCCATAAAAACAAAAGACAACCGTGCGCAAATACATAATTTTAGATTAAGACGCAACAGAATGGAGAAATTGGTGTAATTGGATGAAAAGTGATGTCAGTAAGAGGGAACGACGGAACGAACTCTTCCCGTACGGGTGTCTCCTCCCGTGAGAAAAAAAGAGGCGACGGCTAGGTGAAAACCCTAGCAGCCGCTACGATCTGCTTCGTCCTCGTCGTCTGGGACCGAGCATCGACGCATCTCCGCCTCCTCTGCTTGTTGTTCCGGTGGCGGGAGGAGGTGGGACCTTGGACCTGCGCTCGGCGGTGTAGAAGGTCCCTAAAGTTAGAGTTTGGTCATCCGGTATCGTCGTTATGGTGGCCATGGCAGGGTTGTGTGGGACAAGAATAAGGTATATCTGTCTCCTCTTCCATCTCGTCGGCGACGATCCTGCTGCTGACGTTGAGGAGGGTGAGGATTCGTCTAGTCACCGCTTCCATGAAGTGGTGGATCTCGTCCAGTCTACACGTGTTCTGGATCTCGTCCAGTGTACGTATGTTTTAGATTTGATGTTACAAGTTTCAGATCAATTCAAGGGTTTAATGTGATAACTTCATCTCCAGGACGTTGGTCTTTAGGGGCACGTGCACAAAGACTTCGCGACTGTCATTAACAACGGCATGCCGGCTCTGGTAATGGAGCGGCGACAGCGGTGCGTCGGCGGCTCACTCTGGCGGTAGTAGTGATCGTTAGATGGTCCAAAGACCTTGATGTAATTTTTATTATGTTTAAGATACTTTATAGTATGTCTTATAAACTCATGAAATATATCCGAATCTTAAAAAAAAAAAAAAAAAGTGATGTCGACGGTCGACAGTTCGACACAATCGGACCAACTCACCGATTAATAGAGTCTTCGAGTAAACCACGGATTCTTCGTTGCGAGCCGTGGCTGCCTGAAAAACTTTGCATTGCCTGCCTAATTACCGGCCGTCGCCAGGAGCCATAACCGCTTCCGGCAAGGGAAGGGAAGCCCTTGCCCTCCCACGCTTCCCATTCCCGGCGCCCACCCCAACTAACCCTCCCTCCCGATGGACGCCGTCGCGTTCCCGCCGCCTCCGTCCCCCTTCCTCGATGACGACTTTGATTTCGGCGACTTCACCTTTGCGTCCGCCGCGCCCCAGCCTGCGCCTCCGTCTCAGCAGCCGACTGCTTTCGCGGCCTTCGACGACGACTGGGGCGAATTCGTGGCGAGCTCCCTCGGATCCAACCCGGACGGCGGGTTCGCCCCCGCCGCCCCTCCAACGGACAAGTCGTCCCCCGTAGCCTGGGAGAAGCCCAGCGGCCCTCTGCCCCTATCCCTGTTTGGAGCTGATGACAGGGAGGAGGACGACGAAGGGCCGTCCATGCCGCCGCCCACGAGCACGGCCACGGCGCACCAGCGGACCCCGTCGTTCGAATCCAAAGGGTTGAGGGCCGCGGATCTGAAGGACCTCATCGTCGGCCTCTACGGATCTCAGCCTGCGCCCACCCCCGACGCACCAGAGGCGAGTGCGCCGGAGGTGGCGGAGGATGATGACGGATTCGGGGATGACGGTTGGGAATTCAAGGCCGCGTCTCCGTCGGGTGCCGGCCAGGATGGAGGCGGACCAGCGCACGGGGAAGGAATCGAGGTGAGCTTGTAATTTCCTCTGTCGGTGACACCCTCCTAGATGCCTCTGTCAACATTTCATGGTATGTTGAGCCGACATACAGTTACGGTGACATCAAAGCGATCTGTAAAGAACGCATGGATTGCGCTAGTACAGTGTCACGCTCACTACCGACGTGATAAATGTAATTGTTTCTGAGCTTACAGGGTCCTTCCAATTTCATCATGATGGCAGTACACCTAGCTAACGGAACTTGACAGTTCACCAAACACACACAGGTGCTAAGGAAATAGTTAGCTAGCTTATGAACCAGCGGATGTTTCTACCAATTTGCTGCTACTCAGAAACAAATTATGGCTCGTCTCTGGTGGGAATTGAAGTTGTGACCTCTCACATAACTGGAATGTTTGAGTATAAAGCTATTAACTTACAACATCCATCGTTAATTCGATATATGCTACAGCCAACCTTCGTGTATTCAAACATGCCAAGGAAAAAATGACTTAGGCAAAATGCCACTGTAAAAAAAAAGTCAAATCGATATATGCTGCTGCCACAATGGTATATTTTGAAGCATCCAACTTTTTGCAATGCATTTTTCTCAAAAACAATTCAATGGTTTATTTCAAGTAGGAGAAGTTCGCAGTCGTACATGACGAATTTCTTTGTTAATTGTAATCCCAAAAAATCAACTGACCGAATTCATCCGTTGCAATGAGTCGTTTCGTATTTTTGTATAAAAAAAATCACTATAACTCATTACCAACCTTGTTGTCAGTTGCTTCTAGCCTGTTGTTTTCTTTCTCCTAATCTGGTTTGATCTGAATGCTTTCATATTTGCAGGGTATGCCAAAATCATTGGACAGTGACCAGGAGAACTGGTCACTATTTACGAGTGTGAATAATGAACTGAACCATGTTCAGACTACAGATCATGTTGGAAATCATGAGTCCACAGGACAAAATATGAAGACCGTAAGTTATCATACAGATAATAGTTCATCCATACTCAACTTGTACAAAGAGCACAACCCGGTCGATGATGTTCATGTTCCTCAAAGTTGCTCAGATAGTGTGCTGAGCTCTTCCGATTTGTTCTCTAACAATGAAATGGTAAGTATTTCATTGTTTTCTTCGTTACCGATGGGTACCATTATTTTATTGCGATATACGCTAATGATCAGTGATCAGAACTCTTCGTATGGAACAGATGAAAACCATTCCACTAAATCGGCAAGCGATGGCATTTTGATTGATTTCTACCATAAGCTGCGAGAAGAGTCCATGGCAATGATATTCCGGTATAACAAGGATATTAAGGTCAATCACTGTTCATTTCATTTAGAAGATACATGTTTGGTACCTTTACCCTTTGTAATTCAGTACTTAATATGGATTTAGGAAGCCCAGAAGAGTTCTACACATTCAGACAGAAACAAGGAGGTGTCAGCAGTAATTGAAGGCGAGATTCAGGTGTGATCTGCTGTTGCTTTGCTATAAACTTTATCTTGTGAATTTACTAATGGCTGTCTTATATGCCGCAAAACAAATAATTATTTGCTGCAAACAAAAACATATCTGTTGTGAATTATTGAACTAGTCATAGCACTTTGTTCAATCCTTGTCTCATAATTTCTAGGAAATTTGGGAGAAACTACAAGATTGTTCACTCGCAGAACACTTTCACATAGAGGAACAGTCTTCGAGGGATGTATGCATTTCTGAACTGCTTAAAAGTACCAAAGAGGATCACGTGAAGGACTTTGAGCAACAGTATCATTTAGCAGAAAAAATAGCACTGGTATGTATCATCATGATTATCGATATATCTCAGTAAGGACTCATCTATACTACTACCAGCAAAAACAATGCACAAACCATTTCTTTTGTCTTGTTTCATTAGTCAGGGATATCTTGCAACTTATTGTCTAGTTACCCAAGTTCAGTTTCTATAGATGAAAGCATAACTGAATGTGATAAATTATTTGTTTAGGGCATTCTTTACTTAGTTCTGCAATCCGTGTCAGACCTACCCTCTTTAATTTATCTGTCGATTAAACGAGATTATTTTGCTTCTGTCCAGTTTCTGTATAATTATTCCAATGAATGGTCCACAAAAACTTGAATACGTGCTATTGATCTTGGATTTTACCATTTTACCTTCCGCATCTTGTTCTCAGTGATTCATGATTTGGTCTTGTTTGGTTTGTTAATCTGATACTTGAATATAGGCACAGCATGACATGAGTTTAGCAGTTGAACTTTACAAGCACAGTGTCTCAAGCCTACGTATCTTGGAACTAGCATCCAAAGAGGAGCAATGTGATTATGTCGCAGCATGGTACAGTTTGTTTCTGTCCTGTGCTCAGGAATTGGAGCATGGTGCTGTGCTTTGGCGAGAATCTTGCCATACAAAAGTCTGTGACCAAGTAATTTCTGAAGGTACATATATTCATAACAATGAGCGGTACTGTATCATTTCTGTTTCAGATGAAGATCAACCATAAACCTGGTATTGTGTTGGTTGTACAGGTGTTCATTGCTTTATTGCTCTTGGGGAGATCTACAGAGTTGCACAGATCTTGCATTTGTCCTTGCAGTATTTCAAGCCTTGGGTTCTTGCGGATCCCGGAATGTTCAGTAAAATGTCAGCTTGTTGGGACAGCTGCAGTACTGCATGGACTAGTGGTTTGGAGACAGCTCTTCGAATAGTTGTTGACAGCAATCACTTGGAGGCATCTGTTGTTAAAGCTCTTCTTGAGACCATCATTAGTATTAGTGAACTTGAGTTGGCCAATCTTCAGAATTGCCTTGCCAACAGTGAGTTGACATGTCAACTAACACTCCTGCCAACTGGTCTCGTACCAGGTAACGCATTCTTGCCAGAAAAGAAAATTTAAGCTAAACTGTGAGATGCCTTCTCCTACTGACTAACTAGTTACTTTCTTCACTTAATGCAGGAGCGAAAGTGATCATTTGGAACGGCAATCACTATTTTGTTAAAGTTGCAAATTTGTGGGCGAATCGGGTATCTTCCAACCCTCCTCGGTTTTCGCTCGCTCATGTCTCTACAATGAACGGTACAAGCAGCAGCTGCCCACCTTGCTGAGTAACTTGTCAACAAAATCTGGATGTTCCAGTTAGAGGATGAAACTTGTGGCTTAATTGGCTGGAAGCATCAGAAGAAGCTTTCTCTACCAAAATATTTTCATCAGGTTGCCTTGCAGGATATCAGTATAGAGCAAGTATGTGATACGGCGGCTGCTTCTGTAAGTTCAATCGATGGAGGCTACGTTCCAATATTGGTCAAAGGCCATTCTTTTGTACAAGTTCTTTTCACCATTCTTTACGTAGTGCCTGGTAGCAGCACTGGTATAGTGAGCGAAAATGGATGTTTTTCTACTTATACAATGTATATCGTACATTTAAGCCTGAGACACTGCAGCAACTGGGTTGTGAGAAGCAGCAGAAGCCGCTGCGACGGCATAAACTTGTGAATTGGCAAATCCAAAATTTTGTGTAAATTGACGGGAAGTTGTAATAATGTGTTGGTGCTATCTGTAGATCTGCAGCAGATATTGTTTGGTTGAATGCCACATATTGCCATTTGCCAGTATCGTTGAAGTATGTCCAGTCACGAGTTCACAAGATATTGGGTTGTATCATTGGTCCACTGCGCACACTTATTCCTTTTCGCCACCAGACAACAATGGTGCGAGACAAGCCACGATGTGCGGTACCGCTCCTTTCGCCACGCTGAGTTCGATGGGAGTGATCAGGGGCAAGAGAAGGTGGAGCACAAATAACATGATTTAGCACTATAGAAGCAAACCTCAGCTTAAAGCATCTCCGGGTCACGTGCCGTAAAATTCCCTCACCGCTCCCTCTCACTCTCTCTTCTTCAGTGTCATGTCACATCGATTAGAGCAGTCCCATTTTTAGCTTCATCCGGCGAAAACTACCCCAGCCAGGCTTCTAGGAGCCCGAAATTCGCCGGATTGGACCAAAAATCCATCTGGCAAACTCAGCGCCCCGGGGTTCGCCTGGGGCACCGGATGGAGTGAAAAGGAGAGCGGACCTGGGTTGTCGGCGAGGGAAGCAGATTTCCACGCAAAACTGTCGCCCAGTTCCCTCCCCACCCACATGCTGCCGTTCTCGCCGCGGGCACTAGCCTCCTCTGCTCCGTCGCCCGCCCGCCTCCATGAAACCAACCGAACTCCACAGAGACACCCTCCCTCCTCGCCGAGCTACTCGCCGGGGTTCAGCTCTCTCCGGCTGTTCTGTGGACCACTGCGCGCCAACCACGCCCAGTAGGTGTTCGGCGATTAGCCTGCATGGACCCCGACAACGACGAGCAGATGTTCACCGCGCTGATGGAGGATGAGATGGCCGCCGTCGCCGATGTTGGAGAGCACATGATGATCCTCGCTTCTCTGGTCGGCATGTACGCCCAGAATGAGAAAACGCGGCGCAGTGGTTCGGCGCCAGGACACCGGAAGTGCAAGCCGAGGCAGCAGATGGAGGGGTATTGCATGTTATACACCGAATACTACGCCGATGATCCATTGCCTGACGAGGCATTGTTTCGGCACCGATTCAGGATGAGCCGGGACCTCTTCCTGAAGATTGCGTAGGGACTTCGACAACTATTTCAGATGCAAGAAGGACTGCACCGGGATTTTCCTCGCTACAGAAGTGCACTGTGGCTATGAGAATGCTGGCATACGGAGCTCCCGGTGACACACAAGATGATTATCTCCGCATGGCTGAGTCCACCGCCATCGATTATTTGTACAGGTTCTGCAGGGCAGTGATTGTAGTGTTTGGGCCAAAATATCTAAGGTCAGACATTGATCGAATCCTTGCGATCAATGAAGCTAGAGGATTCTCTGGGATGCTTGGAAGCATCGACTGCATGCATTGAAAATGGAAGTATTGTCTGTTTGCTTAGCAGGGAATGTACAAAGGCCACAAAGTAGGTTGTAGTGTGGTGCTTGAGGTAGTGGCTACATAAGATCTCTGGATTTGGCAGTCCTTCTTCAGCATGGCAGGATCAAACAACGACATCAATGTCCTATAGTGCTCGCATGTCTTCTCCAAACTTGTTGAGAGCCATGCACCCCTGGTGTACTATGTGATCAATGGTCACCACTACAACAAGGGCTATTACCTGGCAGATGGCCTCTATCCAAGATTGTCAACATTTGTGAAGACTTTCTCAAGCCCTATGGTCGGCAAACAAGCCAACTTTGCCAAGAAACAAGAAGCTTGAGGAAGGATCTCGAGCGGGCATTTGGTATGCTCTAAGCTCGATTTGTAGTTGTTCGGTTCCCCGCTCTAACCTGGTTGCAAGAAAAAATGTTGGAGGTGATGAATGCATGTGTGATATTGCACAACATGATCATTGAGAATGAGAGAGAGGAGCTAGTGCTTGATGATGACAGTGAACCTTATTTCAGACTAGGTCCTCTTGCAGAGCCTGATCACTAGTGCCAGCATCGTGAGCTGACTTTGTTGCTATGCATCAAGAGATCTGAGACCCGCATGTGCATCAACAACTACATGATGATCTTGCAGGATGATCTAGTGGAGCACATATGGGTGCTCAAAGGTAACACCTAGTTTGAGGTGTTCTTGTGTTTGAAAACTTGTTAAAATTATTTTCTATGTGTACGGTGGCGCTGATTGATGCACGACCGGCGGATGAGGGCACGTCGCCGGTGGCTGACGCTGGCGCCGACTCTCTCCTCGCCGGGTTCGGATGGATCGCTGGCGGGATCGCGTTTCTCTTGCCTTGAGGCTGGTCACGTTGCCATTCAGGTTGCGGAGGAGGCCCTGAGGAGGGGACATGGACGCCGGTGGTGCACCGGAGAAGACGGATTCGCAACGAGATTTTGGCGGAGTTCTGGTCGGCGGCTGGTTACCCTACGTCGGAGTCTCGATTCTGGGAGCGGCGGCCAAGAAGATCGTCGGAGGCTACATCTGTGTAGGGCGAGCCCCGAGTGCGATCTCTACCGCCGCCTTCGCAGTGGGGGATGCCCAAAGGTCGTTGGCATTGTGCGTCATCCTTGCCATCCGGGCTGCGGCTTTCTCGGCCTCCGCGGATGGGACCTTGGCGTGGCCAATTGCCCGGGCGTCGAGTGACTCCTACGCCGGTGCTGGGATCATTTTTTCTGGCAGCGACGAGGACTCCGGGCGCTCCTTCGATCTCTGCTGCGACGCCTGCGGCGGAGATTGCGGGCCGGTTTCCTCCCGAGGCATCGCTGATCTCACGTGAGCATTCTACGGAGGAGTTTTTTCCAATAATCTCAGAACCGAGCGAGGCGGTTTTTCCTTCGGCTCCAGGTGCGGCCCGCGTGCATGCATATACCCCTCAGGCGTGTGCGATTCGGAGACATACACCCTGATGGCTCTGAAATATAGCCATCTACGTCCATATTTAAACTGAATATTATTCATATTCTTGATGAAATATCTCTCTAAACCCTGCCACTAATGCTCATATTCAGAGGGGTATGCAATCCTTTCTTTTATATTTTTCCTGCGCAGATAATGTCGTTTAAAGGACGAAATCACTATATTAAAGTCAAAGATACGAAATTTCCAACAACGAAAATAAACCAGGAGTTGTACAACGAAGGCAGACGCTTTAACGACCAACTATGCTACCGGAGAAAAAATTATGGCCATATAGCTCCGGTCGTATAGTTGGCGCCGCCACAATTAGGTCAAACAGAACAACTTTCATGAAGGGGCCTTTATATAAAGAAGCCTCGGGCGACGAGAAAACAAGCCAGACCTTGCTAAAAATTCTCTGCCATAGATCACCAGCCGCCTCCAGATCTTCGAACCCATATCCATCTCCATAGCCATATTCCACCACTTGTAATAGTAGATCTCTTCTTCGATTAGCGATATTGTAAGACTATTGCTATCAATCTTATGATTTTCATTACAATGTTTGTGATTGTTGATCTCATCTCTATGTGTGAGTAATTGTCCTTGGGCTAAGGGCTTCGGCCTAGCCATGTAATAATTGTGCATGTTATTTATCATGGATGGGATCGTGTATTAGTTTGTATGACATGATGATTATTGTATCCTCTCTTGCCTCAATCCAAGGACTTGTTAGGTACCCAAGACCCCGAGGGTTGAGCCAGGTATAGGGAGTATGAGTGATGACTAATCTCCACATTGGAAACCCCAGTGACAGAAGGGATAATACGGCTGTATGTGAGGGATTTTCTTGGGATCAATGGTGACATCACTATGCATATCATTAGTTCTCTTTTTTCTATGGATGAGACTAGTAGGTTATTGCTATAAGTGGTTGCGGAGGCAATAGCAATTATGGATGCACTGCCCACATATAATTTATCTTACTCTAACAAGTACATGCATACTTAAGAAGGAGAGTAGTAGATCCCCTATGCCTCAGCCATAGGCTCTATAATGTATGCCATGCTATGTACAAGACCGGATGTGGCACATGCTATTAGTTTGACTAGTAGGTACCAATCTGATCCAGGTTCGGAACACTGGATAGCGGTCAAGAATATCCTTAAGTACTTGAGAAGAACTAAGGATATGTTTCTTGTATACGGAGGTGAAGAAGAGCTAGTCGCTAAGTGTTATGTTGATGCTAGCTTTGATACTGATCCGGATGACTCTAAGTCTCAATCCGGATACGTATTTCTCTTGAACGGAGTAGCAGTTAGTTGGAGGAGCTCCAAACAACCTGTGGTGGCTGGATCAACGACGGAGGCGGAATATGTTGCTGCTTCAGAAGCGGCGCAGGAAGCGGTTTGGATGAAGGAGTTCATAACGGAACTAGGTGTGGTTCCTAGTGCGTTGGACCCAATGGTGATCTATTGTGACAACAATGGAGCCATAGCCAACGCCAAGGAACCAAGGTCTCACAAGAATTCCAAGCATATTAAGCACTGGTTTAACTCCATCCGCGAGCATGTCAAGGATGGAGATATAAAGATTTGTAAAGTGCACACAGACCTGAATATAGCAGATCCGTTGACTAAAGTACTCCCTAGGGCAAAACATGATCAACACCAAAACTCCATGGGTGTTAGATTTATCACTATGTAAACTAGATTATTGTCTCTAGTGCAAGTGGGAGACTGAAGAAAATATGCCCTGAGAGGCAATACTAAAGTTGTTATTATGTATTCCTTGTATATGATAGATGTTTATTTTGCATGCTATAATTGTATTGATAGGAAACATCAATACATGTGTGTTTAATAAACAAAAAGGGTTCCTAGTTATGCCTCTCTTATAGACTAGGTTGTTGATTAACAAGATGATCAAAGTTTCCTGATCATGGACATTGGATGTTGTTAATAACAAGGTCACAACATTTGTAAAATGATGTGATGAACATTCATTCGAAGTATAGCATTACGATCAAGTCATTATGTTTATATTTCTATAACATCATACAAAGTAGTCTTAATCCTTAGACCATGATATCATGTTAATTGCTAACACCAGAAGAGTATCTTGATAACATCAAACGTCACACCGTAACAGGGTGACCATAAAGGTGGGTCCAGTGCTATGAAGGTGTTATGTTGAGGCTCATGGATCAAGAGTGGAATTTGTCAATCCCGATGACGGATAGATATACTCTGGGCCCTCTTGGTGATATCACATTAAGATAGCTTGCAAGCAAGTGATGTGATCACTAGAATGTTATATCACGGGAACGAGAAAAGAGTGCATGCCGGTAACGAGATCAAACTAGGTATTTGGATACCGATGATCGAATCTCGGACATGTATTATATCATGAGACAAAGGGATTAAATTGCTGACGTTAAAGGTTCTCACGATCACAGAAGTCATCATTGAATATGCAGGAGTCAGTATGGATCTCCAGGTCCCGCTTCTGATTATTGATCTGAGAGGAGTCTCAATCATGTATGCATTATTCGTGAACCGTAGGGTGACACACTTAAGGGTTGCCGGACACCATTTAGGAGCACATATATTCCAGACAAAAGGTTTGCAAAGCGCAGGAAATGTTTCGATAGAAACATGAATTGTTTCGACAGAAACCGGAATTGTTTCGGGTGAAATTGCAGAAAGTGGTTCTGCATGTTATATTGAAATGTTGCAAGGGGTTTTATGTGAATGTTTGTTAATTAAAGTAATTAACAAAATTCTGAATAAAATAAATAAAAGAGTTTTATTAATTGAGAGTTACATTTAATTTGGTGGAAATTAAATACATGTGAGTGGGATTTTGGGTGGAGGCCATGTTTATGTGAGTGGAGGTTCACCACATGAATGAAGGAGGGGAGGAGTACCCCCCTCATGCGCCGGCTATGGGAGGGGAGGGGTATTCCTCCCTCCTATATAAATCCCCCCTCTCCCCTCTCACAAATGACACCTCCTCGTGAAGGATCTCTCTCTCCCTCTAGATATTCCCCCATGGTCTCGGATTAGCGAGATACATGTTCCCGGTGGCCTTGCGTCTGGAAGAAGTTGCTGCTTCCACTGATTCGCTGGAGCGAGGAGGTGGAGGTTTTCCGGTAGCTTGAACGTGTGTGCGAGGATGGATGCGCTGCTGATTTGCGGCGCTCGAACTTCCACATGATCTTGAGATCGGCAAGCGTACGACTACATCAACCACGAGTTCCTACTCGTTAACAAAACTCGTTTTCTTCGAGGGTAAGTTCTCCATGGATGTATGTCCACTCGTTGCTCTGTATCTAGTAGATAGATCTTGGAGTATAGTTCTCATCGTAGGAAATTTTTTGTTTTCTATGCTGCGGACCCAACAGATTGTGGCCGGGAATGGTACAGAGGATACTCTTTTCAACCAGCTGCCTGATTGTATATTTAAGGCTAATATTGCACCTAAGTGTACATCTACTGCTAAGGTGTCGATGATTGGTGCAATGGTTCCTGCGGCTGTTATTGAGGCTCAAATGATGCACATTTGTCCGCTCAGTACTCAGTGGAAATGGGAGGCGCTTCCTCATGGTGATGATGCTTATCTTGTGAGTTTTCCATATGATGTCTACGCACTTCTATTCTTGTAGATAGTTGTTGGGCCTCCAAGTGCAGAGGTTTGTAGAACAGTAGCAAGTTTTCTCTTAAGTGGATCACCCAAGGTTTATCGAACTCAGGGAGGAAGTGGTCAAAGGTATTCCCCCTCAAGCAACCCTGTAATCAAGATACAAGAAGTCTCTTGTGTCCCCAACACACCCAATACACTTCTCAGGTGTATAGATGCACTAGTTCGGCGAAGAGATAGTGAAATACAAGTGGTATGGATAATTATAAGTGGTAATGGTGATAGAAGATAGCTTGATGTGTGGAAAAGACTAAAGGCAAACTGAAATAAAGAAGGAAGCAAGCAAACATGTAACAGATCTAGTAGCAAACGATGTTTCAATGCTAAGAAACAAGGCCTAGGGATCATACTTTCACTAGTGAACACTCTCTCATAAATATATCCTCTCTTTATGATACTACTCTTAACTACTCTTCGGTTGAACACTCTAATCGATGGTAGGGCTATAACAGCACTCCTCAAAGTCCATCTTTCCCATCTAGAAAACCCCACACTGTCACCTTGAGCACTAGATGAGTCCAACAAACACCACAATTTCATAAAGACATCCAACTCCAAATATAACTCATAACAAGTATTTGTAATCTCTAGCCTAAGTGCCACCATGGTGAGCACGCTGTCACTTTCACACACATGGGGAGAGCATAGATCTATTAAAGCACTTGAGTAGCAAGGTAGATCTATAGATTACAAGCTCATGATCTCAATAAGATCATGCATAGAGAGAGATGAACACATAGCTACCGGTAGAACCCTTAGCCTCGAGAGAGAACTACTCCCTCATCATCATGGGAATCAGCAACGGTGATGGAGATGGTGGTGGAGATCGATGGAGATGGCTCCGGGGGCACTTCCCCGTCCCGGCAGGGTGCCGGAACAGAGACTTTCTGTCCCCCGAATCTCCCCTTCGGTGGCGGCGGTGCTGCGGAATTTTTCGTGGATTTCTGATTGACTATCTAGGGTTTCTGCCTCGGGAGGCTCTTATAGGCGAGAGAGGCAAGGTCGGTGGCCATCCAGGGGGCCCACACCACCTGGTGGCACGGCTAGGGCTAGCCCGCGCCTGGGGGTGTGTGGCCAGGCCCTGGCCCTCCTCCGTCTCGTATTCTGGCTCCGTGAGTCTTCCGGTAAAATAGGAACTTTGGCTTTTGTCCTGTCCAATTCTGAGAATATTCATTTTCTGATATTCCTGGAACCAAAAACAGCAGAAAACAGGCAACTGGCACTGTGGCATCTTGTTAATAGGTTAGTCTAAGAAATCATATGAAAAGTACTCCAAAGTTGGAACAAAACACACGAAAGTAGATAAAACCAAGCATGGAACATCAAAAATTATAGATACATTTGCAATGTATCAACATCCCCAAGCTTAACTCCTGCTCGTCCTCGAGTAGGTAAGTGATAAAAACAAAGAATAATTTTTGAGGTGACATGCACCATCAAAGACTTGATCAAAGTACTTGTAAAACATTCAAAGCTGGGATCATAGTACTTCAATCATAACATGAAAGACAAAGTTCTAGCAATAAGCAAAAGAAACTATAATGCAACATGAAAAGGCACAAACAAAAGATTCATGAATAACAATGCTTTGCAAGACGTTTGTTTGTTTCACATAAAGAAAACATAATATAATAGCATTAAGCTTGTCCCTCATAGAGTAGCAAATATAAATGCATAGGACACCTTCAAAGTTCATAAGAGTGACTAGATACAAATAGTTCAAAATAAGCAATATCAAGTTATGCATCAATCAACTAGTCTTGGGACAATGCACATAGAACTAAGAATGGCCACTATGCTCTCAAAGTAGGTGCATAAAGATAGAAGGTGGAGACTCAATATAATGGTGGAAGAAAGGCCTTTATAGAAGGAAGCAGAGATTCAAGTTTCATAAAGAGCTTCCAAAAATTATGGTACTTATAGCTTTCAGCTCTCATTAACCCTATCATAAGCATCTTGAAGTGATTAAGGTTAAAGTGAACAAACTATGGTGTACATACTTGACGAAGTATAAGTCAGAAATCTCATGTCCCTTGTATACGAGGGCCGCTCCTCATGCTACTCAAGTTTAGTCACCGGTAAGTTCTTGTCATCGTAAGTACATGTGTATCATAGAGAACCGCCAACGGGGTACCCCTTGCCCGATGATACGGAAGAATCCCCATATCAAAATGACAAGGCAAGCAGACAACGAGCATCTCAGCATTCTTCTTATTTACCATGGGAATATGGTGTTTTTTTCTCTTTCCTCTTTTCATAATATCTCTTTTTTTCTCTTTTCTCTTTTTTTCTCAATATAGGACTCTTTTTTTTATAAGAAGAATGCTTCATAGACAGCTCATTATGGTTACGCTGCAGGTTTCCACCATGTCAGCATGGATTAGACCAGCGGCCCAGGTGTTTCTCTAACACATATACATAACTCCATAGACTTACAAGCTCCCCTTTCATTTCACACCGACGACATCCATATACAAAAGAGCATGATATCAACTAGGTACAAGTACCAAGTGCAATGTTGAAAGCGTTCCCCATGAAAGCATGGTTCTGCTAATTCCCAACAAATAAGTGCAAGCATATACAACATAGAAGACACAATGGTTTAAGTTTATTAAGGGCAAGTAAAGTAAAGTGTGCCATTAAGTTTGTGAGAGCTTTAATCACTAGTTTTCTCTTAACAAGTTTAATTTGGAAGTTAAACAAAAGCATGAATATACTTGGGATAGCATAAGATAGTAGGTAGGTATGGTGGACTCTTTGGAATAACTTGGTTTAGGGAGTTGGATGCATGAGTGGAACTCATACTTGGTTGTGGAGTCTAGCAAAAGACTGGGAGCGACAAACTAAGAGAGAAATAATGGCCATAATCATGCAGAGCGACAAAACATCATTGATCAAAGCATAAAGTGATACTACAAGTTGAAAACTAAAGGATCATAAAGGCTTATGGTGACTTTGGAGAGTCATAACATGGTGTTAGCATGCGCCAAGTCAACCCAAATAAAGCATCAAAGGAGAATACCACTATACTATGCTTTAATATGCTAAAACAACGCATGATTCATCCAAGGCACATTAAGCAATCTCAATTGGTTATAACAAGTCATGCTACAACAAAGAATACTAAGCATAAAGCCAAAACAATATCAAGCATGGCATGACAAAGCATAGGCCACAGTCAAAAACGAGCTCTTTTTACCACATAAGCATGAACTTTCCTACTCTTTTCCAAACCAAACCAAACTATTTGAAAACCAATGCATGAAAGAGGGGGTCCAACCAATTTATTCAGCAAACTAAGCAAACCAAGCAAACTAAAAACCAAAACGAAAACAAAAAAGAAGACGCTCCAAGAACAATACAACGTGCATGAAACAATAAAAATGAAGCGTTTGGAAGAAAGCTGGGATTTTTATTGATGAAGAAGGGGGATACCTTGGGAATCCCCAAGCTTTGACGCTTGTACTTCTTGGATATTTCTTGGTGTGACACGCGTGGCATCCCCAAGCTTGAGATTTAGTCCATCCTTCATCTCATTACTCATTCCTTTCATACACCTGAAATTTTTCCTTCATACAAAACTTCACACAATCTTTATTAGCAACATTAGTGCACTCAAGATAAATAAGTCTTAAGGTTCAGTTCTATCACCAAATAAACTTCCATTAGAACACTATATACTGTAGCACTTCCCTCAAAAAGCTCAATTCCCCAAAAGAACTCAAAAAGGAACCAACAAGAAGCAAATGAAAATAATGGCAGAAATCTGTCAAAACAGACCAGCAGGTAAAGATGAATTTTTTCTTAGACCTTATGTTGCTCAAATAAAAAAGTGTTGAACTAACGAAAGTTATATAACAACCTGGGTAAGAAGCACAAAAAATTACAGCTCAATCCGACATACAGAGATCTCTCACGAATTTTTACGGTGAAGCACAAAAATCTGTTCTGGGACAGCAACTTTCCCAATCATTACTTCTCTCTCATTAGAGGTTACTCTTGGCACAAAAAGCAAATAAAAAGGATAAGGAACGGTTATTACTGAAGTAATAACTTCCAAGACTCATCTAAAACTCTTGGGTTATCTCCCAACAAGTACTTTTCTTTAACGCCTTTAAGTTAGGCATGATAGTTTGAAAAGATGCTCACATAAGAAATATGAATTGAAGTAAAAGAGAGCATCAAGAAGCAAATTCAAAGCACATTTGAGTCTAACCCACTTCCTATGCATAGGAATCTTGTAAAGAAACAAGTCATGAAAGCACAAATCAACAAGCATAGTAATACAACACAAGTGCAATTTCAAGACTTTCAACATAAAGAGGGGAATCTTAATATTATTGAGATGCATAAAACTATGTTTCCCTCTCTCATAATAACTTTCAGTAGCATCATGAATAAAATTAACAATATAACTATCACATAAAACATTCTTATCATGAGCCACATACATAAAAGAATTAATACTCTCCACATAAAAATAGTCATTATTATTAATTATAGTGGGAGCAAAATCAACAAAATAGCTATCACTATTATTCTCATCACCATAATCATCAAATGTATGAGGCATATTGTAACCATAATTAATTTTCTCCTCAATAGTAGGTGGACTGAAAATATCATATTCATCATTGTAATCATCGTATATTGGAGGTTTGGTATCATCATAAGCAATAGAATAGCTATCTTCCAAAGCTGGAGAACTAAAAAGATCATTTTCATAAAAACTAGCTTCCCCAAGCTTAGAATTTTCCATAGCATTAGCAATAATGGTGTACAAAGAATTCATACTAACAACATTGCTATTAGCATGCAAATAAAGTTCCATAGGTTTTTTAATTTTCTCTTCAAACACTTCATGTCCTAACCCAAGATAAATACTATAAAGTTCTCTAAATTTTTTGTTGTTTTCCATTAAGCCTAACTAGTGAAAACAAGAAACAAAAAGACAAAATTGCAGAATCAAAAGGAAATAACTTCGAGCACTCACACCGGAGGATGTGAGTACCCTTTACCTTACCTCCCCGGCAACAGCGCCAGAAAATAGCTTGATGTCTACGCACTTCTATTCTTGTAGACAGTTGTTGGGCCTACAAGTACAGAGGTTTGTAGAACAGCAGCAAGTTTTCCCTTAAGTGGATCACCCAAGGTTTATCGAACTCAGGGAGGAAGTGGTCAAAGGTATTCCCTCTCAAGCAACCCTGCAATCAAGATACAAGAAGTCTCTTGTGTCCCCAACACACCCAATACACTTCTCAGGTGTATAGATGCACTAGTTCGGCGAAGAGATAGTGAAATACAAGTGGTATGGATAATTATAAGTGGTAATGGTGATAGAAGATAGCTTGATGGTGTGGAAAAGACTAAAGGCAAACTGAAATAAAGAAGGAAGCAAGCAAACATGTAACAAATCTAGTAGCAAACGGTGTTTCAATGCTAAGAAACAAGGCCTAGGGATCATACTTTCACTACTGAACACTCTCTCATAAATATATCCTCTCTTTATGATACTACTCTTAACTACTCTCCGGTTGAACACTCTAATCGATGGTAGGGATATAACAGCACTCCTCAAAGTCCATCTTTCCCATCTAGAAAATCCCACACTGTCACCTTGAGCACTAGATGAGTCTAACAAACACCACAATTTCATAAAGACATCCAACTCTAAATATAACTCATAACAAGTATTTGTAATCTCTAGCCTAAGTGCCATCATGGTGAGCACGCTGTCACTTTCACACACATGGGGAGAGCAGAGATCTATTAAAGCACTTAAGTAGCAAGGTAGATCTATAGATTACAAGCTCATGATCTCAATAAGATCATGCATAGAGAGAGATGAATACATAGCTACCGGTAGAACCCTTAGCCTTGAGAGAGAACTACTCCCTCATCATCATGGGAATCAGCAACGATGATGGAGATGGTGGTGGAGATCGATGGAGATGGCTCCGGGGGCACTTCCTCGTCCCGACAGGGTGCCAGAACAGAGACTTTCAGTCCCCCAAATCTCCCCTTCGGTGGCGGCGGCGCTGTGGAACTTTTCATGGATTTCTGATTGACTATCTAGGGTTTCTGCCTCGGGAGGCTCTTATAGGCGAGAGAGGCAAGGTCGGTGGCCGTCCAGGGAGCCCACATCACCTGGTGGCGCGGCTAGGGCTAGCCCGCGCCTGGGGGGGTGTGGCCAGGCCCTGGCCCTCCTCCGTCTCGTATTCTGGCTCCGTGAGTCTTCCGGTAAAATAGGAACTTTGGCTTTTGTCCCGTCCAATTCTGAGAATATTCATTTTCTGACTTTCTTGGAACCAAAAACAGCAGAAAACAGGCAACTGGCACTGTGGCATCTCGTTAATAGGTTAGTCCAAGAAATCATATGAAAAGTACTCCAAAGTTGGAACAAAACTCAAGAAAGTAGATAAAACCAAGCATGGAACATCAAAAATTATAGATACATTTGCAATGTATCACCATCCTTCGAGGATCTTCAGCATGTTGATGGCATCCAAATGCCGGTTCCTTCTCACAATACCAGGGTCATGATCAATATTTGGGAGATGCAGGATATCCAGCCTAAGTTTATTCTTCCTCAGGTATGGGTTCATGTGGAGGGGGTACCTCATACCATCTGTCATTTCCATGGCCTTTGGGCGGTTGGTTCTCTGTTGGGAACGACTATTGATGTGGATTTGTCAATGCTGTATAGTTGCAACATCGTGAGCATTTGTGTGGGAATGATGAATCCTAATGCGCTGCTGAAGTGTGTGGATGCCAAGCGTCCATACATATGTACTACGGCTACCTTGAAGCTGAAGGGTTTTGACTTCACGTTGCTAGGAGACTCCGGACTTTGTCCCTGGTATCGCTTTCACTCATCTTTTCTGGAGGCGTAAGGGGGATAATTCTGATGAGGATGATGGCACTGGCCAGAAGGACAAGGATTCGCCTGTTGATGATAGTGCACCTCGGTCTGAAGGGAATCACATGGAGGTTGATAATGCGGGTGCCCAACCAGCTACGGGAGGTCCTCCCGTTAACAATGTTTCGTCTTTGCCTGTTTTTGCTATCACTCCATTCAATCCTTGCCCGCAGACTCCCCGGGGGAAAGCTATTGTGGCTGCTGCATGTTGCTCTCATTCAGGTTTTCAGCGTCCCGGAGTACCTTTTTTTGCTGTGGATTCTTGGGTTGGCTTGGGAGATAGGCTGCTACCCATGTTGCCTTTGTCGTCGCAGTCTCCTGATGCCTTGGTGGAGTGCTACGTTGGGCCATCGGCGGTGCAGGTTATCACTGCTGCTGCTACTATTACTACACTGGCAGCCCAGCTCACTTCGTCGATCGTCACCTCCCCTTCCCTGTTGCGTACGGACGTGGCCCGGACCCCTCCTCCCTCGTGACGGACCACGACACCCCTTCTACTACTTTGGCGTCTGCTGTGGAGCAGCCCGACCCGCTCCAGCAGGCCGGTGGCCAGGCTCCCTCCCCGCCGAGACAAACCACTGCTGGTCGTGGGCCTCTAGAGGCCCCGGTGCTTCTGGAGGTCCCACTGGCGGTGACCTCGTCTCCTCCGACGGCTGGGCTTCTAGAGGTCCCTCTATCGGTGACTGCGTATCCATCGACGGTGGACGTGAACGTTGCGGTGGTCATGCCGGCTGTGGGGGGCTGCTCCTCCTACACAGGCCCCTGCGGCTGGCGCTCGGAAGAAGAAGACCTTGATGTTCCTAGCGCTTCGCAGGAGTGGAAGGCACACAAAGGGCTCTGATGGTGCTTTTGCAACGGACATGGATTCTTTGGAGAAGGCCATGCGTAGAAAAGCTGAAATGAACCTGGACACTTGTGGTAATCCCTCTTCTTCCAAGTCTTTTATTTCTTTTCCTTCTACAGTATTTCTTCTAAGCTAAATTCAGTTGGTATTAGTCTAGGGAAGAATGCTAGTGATATTTTAATTCCTGCCAAGGTCTTGAAACAGATGGAATTTGACGGGTTAATGGTTGTTCCAAAAGCTTCAACCTCCTATATTTCCTCTTACTCGGATGATGAGGAAGCGGTCCATACAACATATGGTCAGCTCCTATCTCATCTAGTAGGTGAAGTTCTGGAAGTTGGTTTGTACGAAGACAGATTAAGTTCATTATATGAGCTGACTGCTTCTGGTCGTAAATCGTCTTCTGGGAAAAATGTAATAAATCTCGTAAACGAGATATTGCTCCTAAATCTATTATTGTTTCCCAATGAATGACATGTTTTTGAATAGCAGAGGTCTTTGTGACTTGGCTAAACATTTACACATTGCACTTTGTTCTAGGGACCATAATTTAGACTTTGTGGCTATCTCCGAAACTTGTAGACGGGAATTCTCATAGAGTATGTTGGATCGCCTATCGGGTGGTTTAGACTTTGTGTGGCATTCCCATCCACCTAGGGGACGGTCCGGGGGCATTTTACTCGGTGTGCGGGCGGATACCATGGACATATTAGCCATTTCGGAAGGGGAGTTTCATATAAAACTTCATATCCGTAACAAGGCTGATAATTTCAAATGGAGTCTAGTCGCAGTTTATGGTGCCGCCCAAGAGGCTTTTAAGGCTGATTTTCTTCATGAATTGGTGACCTTAGCAAAGTACAATCCATACCCTATCCTCATAGGGGTGATTTTAATTTGCTTAGGTTTCCATATGAGAAGAGTAAAGGTCGTTTTGATGATCATTGGCCTTTCCTTTTTAACGCTGTCATTGATAGTCTGGATTTAAAGGAAGTGACAATGATTGGAAGACAGATTACTTGGGCTAACTCTTTGCCGGAACCTACATACGAAAAACTTGATCGTGTACTCATGGACTCAGACTGGGAAGATCACTTCCCGATGGTCTCGGTACGCGCTCTAGAACGAATTGAGGCTCTATCAGATCATGCTCCCATTTTGCTTACCACTGGTTTACCACCACCACGTTCGTCCCGTCCGTTCAAATTTGAACTCAGATGGCTAATACGATATGGTTTCTAGGACATGGTGAAAACATTGTGGGAAAGACCGGTTGATGGTGTTACCCCAATCCAGAGGTTGAATAATAAAGTGCGTATGACACGAAAATACATTGGGGGTTGGGCACGACACACAACTGGTATCCTTAAAAAAGAAAAACTAAGACTTTCCTCTACTATTGATGACCTTGAAGCTTTAGTAGAAACTTGGTTGCTAACTCCGTAGGAAATTGAGATCAAAAGCCAATCGAATGCGGAGATTGCCCGATTACTGCGAGAAGAGGAACTCAAATGGTATCAATGTTCTAAATCGCAATTTATCTTGCATGGGGATTCGAATACTAGATACTTCCACAGTGTAGCCAATGGCAGACACAAGAATAAACGCATTCATTCCTTAATGCATAATAACGAGCTGATTGAAGGACATGATCAGTTGAAATCTTAGATTACAAATTACTATAAATCTTTGTTCGGGGAATCAGATGAAGGTTCTCTCTCTATGGATGAATCTCAAACAACCGATATACCCCAGGTTTCTGATGCGGAAAACAACTATCTAACCGCTCCTTATTTCGAGGACGAGGTTAAATTGGCTATTTTCCAAATAGAACACAATAAGGCCCCTGGTCCTGATGGATTCCCAGCTGAGTTTTACCAAACCTTTTGGGACGTCATCAAAACAGATCTCCTTGACATGTTCAATGCTTTGCACCAGGGTCAATTAGATCTGTTTCGTTTGAATTTTCGTGAGATTATCTTATTACCTAAGGTTAACGAAGCAAAACGGATCCATCAATATAGACCGATCTGTCTACTTAATGTTAGTTTTAAGATTTTTACCAAAGTTGCTACTATCAGGTTAAACTGCTGATCATGTTGTTAGACCTTTGCAAACTGCTCTCATGCAAGTTCGAAACATTCTTGATGGTGTAGTAACTTTACATGAAACTGTTCATGAACTTCATAGGAAGAAATTGAACGGGGTAATTCTCAAAATTGATTTCGAAAAAGCTTACGATAAGGTTAAATGGTCTTTCCTTCAGCAAGTTCTTAGAATGAAAGGATTTTTCTCTGAGTGGTGTGCCTTAATCAATAGCTTTGTGGCCGGAAGTAGTGTTGCCATCAAAGTCAATGACGATGTTGGTAGCTACTTTCAGACCAAAAAGGGATTAAGACAAGGAGATCCATTATCGCCAATGCTTTTTAATTTAGTGGTTGATATATTATCTATCCTGATTGAGCGAGCCAAGTCAGAGGGTCATATTGAAGGTGTGATTTCCCATCTCGTGGATGGTGGCTTATCTATACTTCAATATGCCGATGACACAATTCTCTTTATAGAACATGACCTCGAAAAGGCAAAAAACCTGAAACTTATTCTATCAGCTTTTGAGCAACTTTTAGGATTAAAAATTAACTTCCACAAGAGTGAATTATTTTGTTTCGGGGAGGCTCAGGATGCGGTTGGTCTTTACAATGAACTTTTCGGCTGTAGTCACGGTGTTTTTCTGATCAAATATATGGGCATCCCAGTACATTACCGTAGGCTTACAAATGCTGAATGGAAAATTGTCGAAGAAAGACTACAGGTGCGTCTGAGCAGTTGGAAAGGAAAATTACTCTCTATAGGGGGAGATTGGTACTCATAAATTCAGTATTTAGTAACATGGTACTATATATGTTATCTTTCTTTCATCTACCAAAAGGGGTCTTGAAAAGGTTAGATTATTTCCGATCAAGATTCTTTTGGCAAGGGATAATGAGAAAAAGAAATACAGAAAATGGAGTGTGTTATGTCGTTCCAAAGAACATGGTGGGCTAGGTATTCATGATTTGGATATCAAGAATACAACCCTCCTTAGTAAATGGCTCTTCAAGTTATTAACTGAAGAAGGGATATGGCAAACTCTTATTAAGAGAAAATATGTTGGTTCAAAAGTATTGTCCCGAATGGTTTGGAAACCGGACGACTCTCACTTTTGGGCTGGCCTGATGGCGACAAAGAAATATTTTCTTCGCTTTGGCACATTTTCTATTAATAATGGGTCTCAGGTAAAATTTTGGGAGGATAAATGGTTAGGTAATGCCACCTTTCGAGAATAATATCCTGCGTTGTATTTCATTATACGTTATAAGGAAGAAACGATTGCCACTGTGTTGAAATCTTTTCTACCTAATATAGCGTTTAGAAGGGATTTAACTGGCATTAGACTTGACTCTTGGATCATGCTGCTACATCGACTGTCACATGTACAATTGTCAGCAGAGCCAGATGAATTTCGCTGGAATCTAACTGAGAATGGTTCTTTCTTGGTTAGCTCTTTATACAATGCTTTAACCCAACCAGTAATACAAGTATTAGATAATAGGATGATCTGGAAAATGAAGATACCTCTTAAAAACAAGATTTTTGCTTGGTATCTTCGTCGAGGAATTATCCTTACAAAAGACAACCTTATTAAGCTGAATTGGCATGAGAATCCGAGCTGTGTGTTTTATCACCACGATGCACCTATTTTTTCAATATAGTTTTGCACGGTCTATATGGTCAGTCACCCAAGCAGCTTATGGCTTGTCTCCACCACGTAGTATTGCCAATATTTTTGAAATTGATTACATGATATAGATAACAAATACAAGATACTTCTTCGGGTCGGAGCGATTGCATTTATATGGTCGCTATGACTATGTAGAAATGATAATGTTTTTAATGATATTAACTGTTCCCTTCTGCAGGTTATTTTTAGGTGTACAAATACCCTTCGGGCTTAGTCGACACTATATCGTGTAGAGCTTCGTGACCTTTTTACGTAGGTGTGTACGTGGCTAGAGGATACGGCACGGGACCTATTTACCGGACATGGATGGCAGCATAATCTTCGGATCGGCCCGCCACCAACACCTTTGGCGTAGTTGCATTTAATCACATCGCTTTGTAATCTGCCATCGACTTTATCTTTACTATTGTTGGATTTGCTGGACTATTGTCGGCTGTATGCATTCTAGATATGCAGATGCCGGGTGCAATAATTATCTAAGTAATAAAAGCAGCGTTTATCAAAAAAAAATGTGCAAGTTAGTTTTGTGCGCTGAACTATGTGATAAATTAGCCGAACTGTTGTTGTGTGTGTGAAAATTTGGCCGAACTATGAAAATTTGCGTCGAATTTTGCTGAAATCGCCGATCCCGGAAATGTCAAGCCGGAGTTGCGGCTGGGAGTTGGTGGACGCCCAGACCAAACGCTCGCCTAATCTAGCGAATAGAAACATCGAATTTCGATCCGAAGACCTCCAACAAGTGAAGATGCTCTTAAACACAGCAATTAATGCTAAGCGTCTACATTCCTGAAGTTTTGGAAATGCATGATTTGTGAAGCACGCTAATAAACTGAAACAAAGGAGTAAGTAATTCAACCGTCGATTCTTCATTCGATCTTAGAATGAGATGATAAAGAAACAAAATTAGTTGTCTCGATGAGAGGCCCAACTTTCATCTAGTCAGATATGTTGAGGATGCTCATTGAAGTTTCCAAAATCCAACTTTTGTTTTTCTCCGTTTTGGCTCAAAAAATTGATGGGTTGACGTGTAAGTGCTCAGTGAGTTAAGTTTCACCACAATAGTATGAGCCGGACAAACCTTACGAGGATTAAACTATACTACTCCCTCTGTTAGGTTTGAATGAACCTAGACACTAAAAATAATCTAAATATATTTTTTTTATAAAGCTAAAACATCTTATATTTTAAAACAGAAGAGTACCTCCGTTCTAAAATATAAGTATTTTTAGACAGCTACTTTAGTTTTCTGAAAATGCTTATATTTCCAAACGGAGGTAGTAGAAAGTAACGAGACGTCTTTGGAACTCAGTAGCGAGGTTTCATTTGGATCTGCTGCAGATGGTCTTGCTCACCGAAGTCAGAAAAGCCATCTATCAGGCTAGGGCGAGGGTTTTAAGCATCTTAAACAAAGGCTGTAAAACCGCGAACTGAAAACCTTGTTTACATTCCACTGAAAACTCGATTTGACGTCCGAAAACGGTCCCCACAGAATGAAAACGCAAAAAATATCAGCTCACTGGATGCTACTTCGGTTTCTCTCCAGTCTGACCGTCCGCGATGTTCCAGTTGTTCACGACGCTCCCGCTACGACTGCGGGGGATGTTAGAGTATACGTGTACGCGGTAATTGAGGTAGTGTAGGATAGTTAGGACAGCATCCAGTGGGCTGACATCCCCCCGCAGTCCGAGCGGGAGTGTCGTGGACGGTGTCGCGGCGCGAAGCTTGGACTGTAGAGGATGCTGGTGAAGCTCAAGCGAGGTGGAAGCCCTTGTACCGATGTCGAGGGAGCCGAGAGCGTTGGGCGGTGCCGTGGTCGGGGTAGCTGTGCGAGGGGTCGCCGTGGTCGATGTCGTGCCCGGTGTCGAGGAAGCCGCACATGAAGCCGCATGCGCATAGTGCGCGAGGAGGATGATGGAGACGCGTCGAGGCAGTCGTTGAGGGTGTCGATGCCGAAGTCGATGCAGTCCGAGCCGTCGAGGACGAGGTGCGGCCATAGTTTTGGCAGAACTAGGCACACATCGGGGACGAAGGCATACTCCGGTTTTGCCAGAACCGAGTACGCAAGAAGAACTCGTCGGTGACGCGGTCGAAGAAGACGTTGTCGAAGCCGATGAAGACGAGGCGTCCGGCGCGAGTTTGCCAGACTCGGGAACGCGTCGGGGACAAAAGCACATCCGGTGTTGCCAGTACCGGGCATGCGAGGAGTGGGAACCATCATGAACTTGTCGCCATGTCAGAGGGACTAGCAGAGAAGGCCTCCGGAATCGTCGCGGTCGCAGATCGACGAAGATGTCGACCCTGCCCGCGGTTCTCGGAGTAGAGTAGCAGCTGGTGTAGACAGGGACGAGGCGATGACGCGGGCAACGAACTCGAGACAGTCGAAGATGTAGAAGGCGGCGGTCCAGCGGCAGCCTGGGTGCTCATGCTGGACGCCTAGAGGGCACGGGGTAGTCGGCGGGACCCGCGATGGCGAGAAGTCAGCCTGCAGGTTACCTAGTGGAGCGCGGCGGCGGTGCTCGAAGTAGATCCAGGCGTGGACGGTGTCGACGCGGACGAGGTCAACGTGGACAATGTCGCAGGCCCTGGCGCCGTGGGACCGGGTGAGGCGACGAAGACGCGCGCAGATAGCGGCGATCCGCGCCGTAGGAGAGGGCGTGGTGGAGGCCGAGGGCGTCGATGCGCGGGCACGGCGAAGTAGACTGCGCGCAGCAATGCCACGGCCCGAAGGCACGACGTGGCTGTAGGGCGCAAGTCGGGGAAGCAGCTGGAGGCCACCGGCACGTACGCGCTTGTGAGGCGCGTTGGCAGCCGGTAGGCGGAGACCAAGGCGGCGGTCTGCGACCCGAAGGGGCGACGCAGCGGCAACCCGTAGCTCGATCGGTGGTAGGCGCGTGCTCGGGGACGTGCTTGATATAGACGGGCGCGGGACCGATTGATCAGACCGACGGTGCGCCATATGCACCATGGCATGGACGACGCGTAGATTGGAGTCGATGGCGGCGTTGTCCGTGCAGTCCTGGACGATGACGATGAAGACGATCCGAGGGGGGTCGGGCGCGGCAGCCTCCCAAGGAAGCCACAGCAGCCGGCTGCAGGGCGCGGCAGCCTGCCGTGAGGCCGCGACAACCTGCCGAAGCAGGCACGGCGGCGGAGATGGCAGACGCACGGGCGCGGTAGATCGTCGATGCCGATTGTCGGAGTAGAGGCGCGGCGATGACGACGGTGGTGGGCGACTCAATCCGATCTAAGATCGGTAAACCAAAAAAGAAAACCGATAAAGAGATCGGAAAAAAAGACTTGCAGGGCAGCCGATCACGGATCGGCGGACGAACCCTACGTACGGGTTGCACGGCCCACCGCGGAGATCATGTAGATCGACCTCCCCGGGGACGGCGCTACGCGGAAGCGTGCGCGGCGGCTAGCGCGACGCCATGGTGGGCGGCGGCACTAGGGTTTGGTGCGGGGGAGCCGGCGGCGCCTGGGGGAGGGTGGGCGGCGGCTAGGGTAGAAGAATCGTGGTTAGGCTGATACCATGTTGGAGGATAGAGAGGGCGATTGGCGGAATATGATGGATGTATTATTGAGCCTCATGAGCGGGTATATATAGGCGTACAGGGAATCATCTTGGAGTACAAGACAAGTTAGGCTAGAGTCCTAACTATCCTACGCTACCTCAATTACCGTGTACACGTATACTCTAACAAAAAACCAAACTGTATAAAGTAGGGCCACCATATTTCCCCCCAAACTCCTTCCTCCTCCTGCTGGGTGCCCGTGCCGCCCACCTCAGGGCCGCGTCCCGCCAGTCTCCCGCCCGCCTCAGGCCGCCCTCGCCTCAAGCCGTGGAGGAGGAGGAGCCGTGTTTCCGTGCAGGAGGAGGAGCCGTGGAGCTCGTCCCCAACCACCGCCCATCTTCTCCGTCCAAGACAGATGCCAGAGCTCGTCCTGCCCTCCTCAGGCGACGCACTCTTCTTCCTCTATCCGCCAAGCCGACATGGTCCAGGTCACCGCCAAGCCCTTTGCCGCCTGCGACATCTCTGAACCGCTCCTCAGCATTCACGACGACACCTCCGGAGCCGGTAAAATAAATACAGTTTTCGTGTGTTTACAGGTTATGCTAGAGCGACCTACTTTTGCAGAAACCGAAAATTGACGGTTATTATACAGTTTTTTCCTGTTTACAGGCTTTGTTGGATATGCTCTTAGAGCATCTCCAGGAGACCTAGTAAAAGCGCGAACTACAAACGCATTTTACGGCCAGAGAAAAACACGACTTTACAGGTCGAAATAGCCCGGGCGGACCAGACCCAGTATTCGCGAACCGTGAAAGGAAATATTCTGTTTTGATTCCACCGTAGCTTCGTCGTCTCCATCTATTTATCCGGCGCATCCCCAATTTCCCACCCTCTGCACTCTCTCCTCCCGCTGCCACTCTCTCCTCCCATCGCCATGGCTCTACCCATCCTCAACTTCTATGAGGCGGTAAAGTTCGCCCACTTCGACATCCTAGCGCCGCCGCGCGCGATGCTGTCGACGGCTGGGAACTGAGCTACGCCGGAGTACCAGTGGGGCTATTTGCGAGGGGCGCTGAGTTAGCTAGCGAGATCGACCAGTGCCGCCGCAAAATTTCATAGTGGAAGAGGGCTATGGTCAAGCGCTTCAAGAGGGAGTGCAGGGCGGCTTTGGCCTCTGCCTTGTGCACGGGAGGGAGCTCCACCCCGACCTTTGCAACCCCGAAGGGAGGGCGCGATTATGGGTTGTGCCTGGGCGCACGATCTGCAACACCATCGACGACGCACACTGTGAAGAGTTCCTGAGGGAGGCAAACAATGCGGGGATCGTCGAGATCAATCCCGACGAGGAGGATGCGGCCAGCGACGAAGACGAGGTGGCTGGCGAAGACAGCGAAGGCGAAATAGTAGATTAGGGTTGAATTCATCGTTCTATTTAATATGTATGGTACCTTGTTCGTCAAATCAATGGATTCATGAAGCTTATTTATCTTGTTCATGGCCATTATCTCCACTGCTATGAGATCTCATTCGCATGGCAATGTCAGGAACGATGGTCAGGAACAGGGTCCGCGGGCGACGACGTCCTTCTTCGCGGGAGGAATCGTCATGGCGATGCCTCAATCGACGATGGCGCGCGGCGGCGGCAGCCATTCACAGCGGAAGGGAGGAACGAGCTGAAATTTTCCTCCCGCCAACAAAAATGGTCGATACGGGGGACCCTCGGTTCGGGGTGTTCTTTTCCGATCGCCCTAAAAAAATTATGGTTTGGATGGTTTTACGGGATCTGGTATGGCCCTTTTTTCGTTCCAAATCGCAAAATGGTGGTTATTATGCCTTCCCACATCTGCTCGTTTAGCGGTTCCCACCTTTGATAGAATGTGGTTCCGACGAGCAACACATGGCCGTGAAGGAGGGAACTCGGAAGCGGCAGGATCCGGCAAGCAAGGGGCAGCGACAGCTGGAGGAGGCCATTGCAGCGGCATTCCAGATCCTCACCTCCATCAACCGCGAACTCTGTACCCCTTCCCTTTGGTCATCGTCCAGCGCTAGCCACCAGCAGGAACACTAGTCTACTACCTTTCCTGAAGCACCTGACCCTCACACCTCTACTAACGCAAAAGGAGGGGACGGGGGAACCGGCTGTTAGAGTATATCACGGTTTGAGCTATATTTGGTAGTTTAAGTTTGTAATGTAAGTCTATCTCTATTAGGTTCTTGCCGCCCAAGTATTCTAGTAGTATATAAACAGCCCAATGGATGACAATGTAATCATCTCTTGCAATATCAATATAATCAACATTCCGCAATCTATCATGGTATCAGAGCCTATCGATTCTCGATCCAGGGTTTAGCTCACTGCTTCCGCCGCGCCGCCCACGGGGAGATCGATCTCGCCGGGGGCTGCGCAACTCATAGATTAGATCCAATAGATTTCATCAAAAATTTCTCGCCAGCAGTTTGACCGGCGTTTCTTCTTCTTTCGCCGATCATAGATCGGATTGCGTAGCCTACCGACCGTCGCTGCATGTCGGCGTCACACGCCTCTACTTCAACCTCGACATCGAGTCATCTCCGTCAAATCATCGTCAATGAGCGTGCTAAGGAGGTTCCGCGGGACGCTCCAAGGGATGCCTTCATGCGCTGTCGCCGGCTTCTCCGTCTGCATGTCGCCTTCACGCCGGGTCGTCTTCGTCAACATCAACCGGGACGCATGTCCCCGAGTACACATCTCGCCATCAATAAGGGAAGCACCTTCATCATTTGTGGTCATCATCGCCGACAACCATATACACCAACAACCCCATCACATACCACATCGTCGCCGCCACCACCGATCAAGATCTTCGTCAACGCCAACAGGCTTACGTTGCCACGCTCCAGCATGTAGATGAATACAACGGGTTTGAGCCCCAACATCTACTACCTCGCCTTCAACAACGTGAAAAAGATCTTGCATGTGGATGGATAAAATGGTTGGATCCCCAACATCTACTACCGCTACCGCCTGATCGCCATCGACAACCACCTCTCTATCTTCGTCCACCACGACCTCGCCGCCAGAGTCGCAATCTTTTTTTATTTGCACCGCTTGTGGTCAATTTTCTTCTTGCAACTACTTCGTCTACTCCAGCGCACACGACGCGCAACCGACCGTACACGGAGCTCTCCTCTACTAGTCCCTCCGACTTTGGCTGACATGGCTCATGATGGTCCCTATCTTCGCACGCCCGTTATTGGCACCATCGATACGTGCCTTCGTCTCCGACGCGCTCCCGAGTTTGGCAAGCTTGGCATGGCATTTCGCCTACCCCGACTACTCCAACTCCAGCTACGTCTACCTCAACTACTACGACAATTTCCTTAGGCTCAACGACGACATCGATCACAACACCATGACAACATCAACCTCATCGACTCCATAAACGGTGACTACATCACCAACGACACCATCGACCACGACTACAATGTCCCAATCCTGGCTACATCGACATCGGCATCCACCGGCTCCCTCTCTAGTTCGTGATTTCGGATTATGCTCCAGTGAGACCGTCCACGACGCTCCTGTTGTTCGCGTCACTACCGATCCGACTGCGGGGGGTGGGGTGGGGGGAGGTGTTAGAGTATATCACAGTTTGGGCTATATTTAGTCGTTTAAGTTTGTAATCCAAGTCTATCTCTATTATGCTTCTTGCCCCCAAGTCTTCTAGTAGTATATAAACAATCCAAGAGCTGATAATGTAATCACCTCTTACAATATCAATACAATCAATATTCAATCTATCACTGGCCCCCGAGGGTCGCTCGACGAAGTGAGGCACCATTACAAGGCAGCTGTGGCGGTGCTGCGGCGCTCCATCACCGCGGTATCCTCCTGTCCTCATGTAAGACTTGTGTGTCTTCGATTATACTCCCTCCGTCCGGAAATAAGTGACTTATGTTTATCTAGATTTAAATATATATATATATACACTAAAACATATTAGATACATACAAATTTAGACAAAACCAAGTCATGTATTTCTGGACGGAGGAGTACAACTTGTTGGGAGAGGTTTGCCTGTTGAGCTTCGTTGATTCGGGCAATTTTCGCTGGCCACCAAATCCCTGCTGGACAGAAGGATGTTATTTTGGTGTATTGTGAAGGAGGAATCGAGGGGGTCGTAATTGTTTATTATATCCATCCTCAATCGATATTCAGATATACTCAATCATATGTCAATTATTACTCGCTTGGCTGGAAAAAATGGTTAAACTAAGGGTATTGATCTGTAGACTGTAGAGGTCCACCTCATTATTCAGTAGGATAGCAGCATTATCTCCAAAAATTGCTGAAACAATCAGTGTCAGGCCACACCTATTTGTTACATATACTAGCTCGCTTTCAGAAATCTACAAGCGTGCACAACTATTTCTGGCAGTGGCATGCATTGAATGTCATGAGGAATCGACTGTACAAACGCATTCACCACTATGCATCCTTCCGTTTGTTCGAATCAATCGAACTCCATTGTTATATTGCTCTGCTGAAAAGAACCATGTCGACAATAATCTATTGCTTGTTGATTTTCATTTTTTCCGGCCAGAATCTATTACTGTAGTGTTACTCTTCTGAGTGCTATTGTTTGTTCCTCTGTATACCGGTATTGTTTAGGAGATTGTGTCACCAGATGACAAAACTGATGAAACTGAGATTGGAAGACTGGAAGAGCGTACATCTGCTTTGCGAAAGGTACTACCTCCTGCTTTCTGTTTTACTTTTAGGCATGGACATGCTCTCTAATGTGCACATTTGCTTAGGTGCTAGTAGAAAATGTACCGAGTAAACGTATTTTTATGACAAACCTATTAATAGCATTTGCATTTACAAATAGATATATGCATTAGTGGTCAAACTTGGAAAAGGTCCGGCTGGTCCGCTCTATGCATTTCTGAAACCAGATGTGCATGTATGAAAAACAAACCGAGACGGTATCATTTAGAAAATCATCAGTTTTCCTGTGTGCCGTAATTGCTCCTGCACCGCGTAACACTTTCTATAGAGTTCCCTGAAGCACATTCACACATCCGCTGTGGGTGGGTGTCCAAAATTAAAAGTTTCACAAGGTTGACAATCAGATTTGATGTGAAGCTTAGCAACGTACCGTGACCAAGAGCATCTCCACTCGGGTTTCTACCAAGTTGTTCCTAGGACTTTTTTTTTGTCCGGACGCCGAAAATTAGTCCAGTCGTGATCCTAGGATACCGGTTTTCTACGGATTTGGCCCAAAATTCGTCTGAAGATCCCAGACCATTCCCAGGGCGACCGATTCGACGTGTGGACCCACCCTGTCAACGACTGGAGGCCGACCATCGTCATCCTTCCGCCTCGGCTCCCGCGACGGACCGCCGGACAATAACTGCCCGTCTCGTCGACACGCGTCGCCGTAAAGGCGCGCCACCGCCGCCTCGGCTTCCCGCCGTTTTCCCTTTTCTCGCGACGCCGCTACACCCCTCCCGCCTTCGCCGCCCGTCTCGGTCTATAAAACACGGCCCCATTGCTGGCTCACAGCACACTGCCCCATCCACCTCACTCCACCACGAACTCCGGTGAAAAAGAAACACTCGGCGAAAAGAAGCAGATGGTGGAGAGGTATCCCGGCGACCCGGCAGCGGCGAACGGCTTCGGCCGACGGACGCTCCAGCGCTGGGAGGCTCGGATGCTCCACGACGCAGGCTACATGGCGTCGCCAGACTTCCGCTGCCCACCCGAGTGGAAGCTCAGCGCCGGCGGCGTGCCGGTGCCGCCGGTCCCCGAGGACGACGAGATGGTAGAAGAGATCTAGGGAACCATCGCGGCGATGCCGGATCCCGAGCTCGCCGAAGACCCGAGCAACCTCGTGCACTGGGAATAATTCTTCGCTGAGCGCTGACTCGTCGAACTCGTCGCGCGCCAGGGACCTCCAGGCTCGCCTCCCAAGCGCAACAACACGGCGGGCCGCCGCCGATGGTGGAGTGCGCCTGGACGGACGCTCAACGCTGTCCTCGAGCACATCCACGCCGACAACAACCCCCGGCTGGGCTTCCCGTGTTCGCCAGCGTCGGCGCCCCATCGCCGGCTCACAGCACACTGCTCCGTCCACCCCACTCCACCATGAACTCCGGTGAAAAAGAAACACTCGGCGAAAAGAAGCAGATGGCGAAGAAGTACCCCGGCGACCCGGCGGCGCCCTGGGAGGCTCGGATACTCCACGATGCCGGCTACATGGCGTCGCCAGACTTCCGCTTCCCACCCGAGTGGAAGCTCAGCTCCGGCGGCGTGCCGGTGTCGCCGGTCCTCGAGGATGACGAGATGGTCGAAGAGATCCAGGGAACCATCGCGGTGATGCCAGATCCCGAGCTCGCCGAAGACCCGAGCAACCTCGTGCACTGGGAATAATTATTCGCTGAGCGCCGGCTCGCCGAACTCGCCGCGCACCAGGGACCTCCATGCTCGCCACCCAAGCGCAACAACATGGTGGGCCGCTGCCGATGGTGGAGTGCGCATGGACGGACGCTCAACGCCGTCCCCGAGCACATCCACACCGACAACAACACCCGGTTGGGCTTCCCGCGTTCGCCGGCGCCGGCGGCGAGGGCAAGGCGCCAGCCACCGGCCAACTGGCTGCCCAGGAGAATGGGCAGCCTGAGCTCCTCCTCCTTTGCTGCCGCCCCGTGCTCGTCCGGATCCGCGCCGGCGCAGTCGTCGCGCACCAGCGGCGAGATTCTTCGTCCCCCAAGCGCGAGGCCGACACGCCGGTCCGCTCACCACCGAGGACGCGTTCGCGGGGCATCGTCATCAACGAGCCCCGTGCACTGACGCCGCCGACCGGCTGACTCCGCCTGCGCCAGCCGAAGCTGGAGCCGGCGGACTGGTCGGTGCCCGTCGACGAGGACTCCTTCACCATCAGAATGGCGATGGAGCGTTCTCTGTGGGACCAGGCGCCGTCACTGCCGATGCCGGAGTCTGACCTGCTAGCCTGGTCCAGGGCGGATTAGAGCAGGAGGAGGTGCGCCATGTCCAGCGCTAGTAGCCGGAGGCCGAGCGCCAGGCGGCCAGAGCTCGCCGTGAGCCCGCCTATCAAGGTGCGCCGCTCGTCATCCTCAACGACGACAACGATGTCGCCCCGTCCTTCTAGCCGTAGAGGTGCGGCGACGCTGGGCTGGGCAGCTCGCCCCCCCAAGCCGCCGAGCGACGATGACGACGGCGATGATGACGGCAAGGCGGACCCCGACTACACGAGCTTCTACCGGAACTTCGGCATGTAGACGGCGTCCAGGGCAGCGGCATCGGCATCGGCTTTGGTCTTTTTTAGTTTTTTTAGCCTAACTGAAGTCAGAATTCGGGTGTCCGTCCGAATTCGACGTAATATGTATGAATGAATCGGCTCCCTATTAATGAAATCCGCTTATATTCATCCAAAGTTTGTCGAGTTTTGTTAAAATTTGTCGAAACTCGGGAACTCGACCTAGGAATGCGACCGGAAAACCGGCTGTTCCCATGCCGAAAACTTACTCCGACGCTATTTAGCTCCGAATTTTGGCTAGGAACGGCCAGCTAACGAGTGGAGATGCTCTAACCGAATCTAGACAAATACAAGTCAGTTATTTTGAGACGAAGGAAGTATGTGACTAATTTACTGAAATGCCAACCTTGCTAGACATTTAAATTTCTTATTACAGGAAATTGAAAGAAAAAACAAGGACGTGAAACTCCTTATGAATCAGCTCCGTGACATAATAATACTGGACGCCTCAATGTAGCAGAGTCCCTGCTAACCGTGAACTGGCATGTTTAGGCAGTGAGGAGTACCAGGCCTAATCTGTATGTCCGTTCCTGTAGAAATCTTCGTACTGAACTAGATCATGATGGCGCGCGTTGCCTTGTCCGTATATTTTGAAAATAGAATGATAGGAGTTTTCACAATATGCCCGTTAGTAATAGAAGATGGTAATGAAAGAGTTGAATGTGAGGCAATGAAGGTAGAACTTGAATTTCCATGACAACGAACAACTACTGCCAAATTCACTTATTGCATAAAGCAATCAGAAGGTCCAACAAAATGCATAGAGTGGAAATTCTACTCCACTTAGTGACTTAATACATAATCAAACATAGATAGGTGTTCTAGTTCAGGTCGGCCGTAGAGGAGCCATAGTGTTGAGTTGCTCAACGGCGTCTCTTGATAGCCCTAGACAGCTCGATGACTTGCTGGACAATTTCCTTTATTTTCACTCTCTTCCCCTTCTTGTGGTTCCATATCATCGGGAAAGGAACCATGTTACCGATGTCACTATGTTCATTCAGTTCGGTCAGCACCGTCATTACTGCCACATAGGCTTCCTCACCATAGTCCTCTTTCAGTTCCTCGAGCTTATTGTCATGCTCCCTGATTATTTCCTTTGTAAGAATAAACACCAGCATCGCCGATCCTAATGAATACTTAAACATGTAAGAGAGTAAATAAGCTTTAAACAAATAATCACAAGTATTGACCAAGTAAGTTAACTACAAGCGCAATAAAAGAGGTTTGCACAACCAGGTTTCGTGCCCCAGCGGTGAAACATTCAACAGAACAACGGTCACAATCAGCATAAAAAATCGACAACATATTTCATAACCTAATAATTTATTGGTTCAAGACACAAGTTTTCTACAAGTTAAGGGCGATAGAGTTACTCAAACAATTCAATTGAGAATAACCTCTTGGATGCTTTTGTGTAGTGCTTCAAAACACTCCCTTGTTAGACTTGAAGCAATCTGTAATGGATAACAAGAACTCTGTTACAGCCAAGCAAGCAACGGTACAACACAAAAAGTGCAAAAACTACAGTAGTTCTATCCATTGAGCGGCATCAGCTTAAACTCTAAGGAGTATTTAGCCGCAGTTGTTAACAAAAGACTGGATTGGTTTAGGTGCAGGGGATGTCTATTAATACTTTTATCTAGTTATTGGTTGAGGCACACACAATAAATAATAAGAAATTTCTAGTCACTTACCTCTATTGTATATTCAGGCCTCTAACAATCAAAGGCACGAGTCCAATGTTGGGGGGAGGAGAGGGACACACAACCTTCCCGCTCCTGCCTACGGTGACCTTCGAGGATAGTTTCAATCAATAGATATGCAACGGAAATAAAACAACGAGCACATGCACAAGTGATACAAGGATTTACGTGGAAAACCTCCTCAAGGTGAGGAGGAAAAAACCACGGGTGCGGACCAACTGATACATTGCAAATCTATCTATAATTTTTGATGTTCCATGCTTGGTTTTATCCACTTTCTTGTGTTTTGTTCCAACTTTGGAGTACTTTTCATATGATTTCTTGGACTAACCTATTAACAAGAGCCACAGTGCCAGCTGCCTGTTTTCTGCTGTTTTTGGTTCCAAGAAAGACAGAAAATGAATATTCTCGGAATTGGTCGGGACAAAAGCCAAAGTGCCTATTTTTCCGGAAGGGATCAAGTGCTAGAATACGAGACGGAGAGGGGCCAGGGGCCGGCCACACCACCTGGCCGTGTGGCCAGGCCTGGCCCGCACCAGGGGGTGGTGTGGTGGCTCCCGGCACCCCCTCGGCCTCTCCTTCCGCCTATAAGTTGCCCCCGGGGCGAAACCCTAAATACCCGATCAAAAATCCACGAAAGAGTCTGTAGCCGCCGTCATCTCCATCCCTAGATCGGGAGGGATCTGAAGCTCTTCCCGGCACCCTGCCGGAGAGGGGAATTCACTCTGGAGGCCTTCTTCATCACCATGCAAGCCTCCGGTGTGATGCGTGAGTAGTTCATCCTTGGACTACGGGTCCATGTAGTAGCTAGATGGCTGGTTTCTCCTCCTTTGTGCTTTCATGTTTAGATCTTGTGAGCTCCGTTCATGATCAAGATCATCTATTTGTAATCCATACATGTTGTGTTTGCGGAGATCCGATGGATATTGAGATGCTATTTCAGATTGATTATTGATTCTATCATGTCTTTGTTATTTGAGATCTTGCATGCTTTCCGTTGTTAGTAGATATCTTGGCCAAGTAGATGCTAGCAACTCCAAGAGTTAGTATTTATGCTCGATAGTGGGTTCATGCCTTTGGTAATCTGGGGAAGTGACAGAAATCTCTAAGGTACTAGATGTGTTGTTGCTACTAGGGAGAAAACAACAATCCTTTGTTCATAGAACAATCGTATTGTTTACTTTACACGCAGTTCGTAAAGCAATAATATGTTGCTTGCAACTTAATACTGGAGGGGGCTCGGATGATAACCTGAAGGTGGATTATTAGTCATAGATGCAGTTGGATGGCGGCCTATGTATTATGTTGTAATGCCCAATCAAGTTCCAAAGGAGTCAAGATGATTAGTATATGCATGTATTGCTTTCTCGGTGTTTTTCAATTGCCCCGCTGTAATTTGTTTACCCAGCATTTTTTCTATCTTAAGGAGAGCCACCTCTAGTGAACTATGGATCCTGGTCCTTGTCTTTTACATACAATCTACAATCCTTTACTTCTTTGTGTTTAATTTCTGCAAACTTTTACTTCTTTCTATTTGATACGTTTAATCCTTTGTTTTCCACAAAACACGGTGAGATTGACAACCTCATCGCCAGTTGGGGACAAAGTTCTGTGGTTGTGTTGTGCAGGTCTGCCAAACCTCAGCTAGTAACACCTTCGGGGTGTTTCCTTGCTCCTACTGGTTCGATTAAACCTTGGTTTCATAACTGAGGGAAAACTTGCTGTTGTGCTCATCATACCTTCCTCTTGGGGTTCCCAACGAGCTCTACGCCGATCGTCGAGCGCATCAAGAAGTTTTCTGGCGCCGTTGCCGGGGAGTCAAGGACATCTTCACAAGGGGAGTCCCTCATAACCAATCTCTTTACTTTGTTGTTTTTGTTTTGCTTAGTTTCTTTTTGCTTTGTTTGCTTGTTTTGTTCTTCAAAAAATACAAAAAAAATTAGTTTACTTGTTTGCTTTCTTATTGGAAAAACACAAAAAAAAGTTCCTATCTTGAGTGCCACTATGTCTAGCCTTGCTCCAATCACTATGTCACCCGAGGAAATGATTTTCACTTTCAAACAAGGAATTGAGGAAAGTATTAAGGAAGCTTGGTCTAGAATCTCTGATCTACATGAAAAAACTGAGCCTAAAATGACTCAAAGCTTGTTCCTTAGTAGTTTTTACCATGGGATTGCTCTTTGCTATAGATATGCCCTAGATGCTATTGTGGGAGGAGATTTCTTCCAATGTAATGAGGATGATGCTATTAATGCTATAAAGAAATTGATCCTCACTTACAACATGCCTAGCCAAACTGATACTTCCTTCGCAAAAATATTTGCTAGGTTGGATACTCTTGAGGCTAGCACTACTAGATTAGAAGGGTGCTATAATACGCTTAGGGAGAATCACAATTATGTTTCAATAAATTCTGAACCATCAAAGTGGCTCCCTACAGTAAAGATTGAGATAAACACTGAAACTTTTCAAGCCCGTTGTGATATCATGTCTGAATTTTGCCTTATGCCCAAGGATATTTATGAATCTTTGAATCTTTGGGGGCTTACGGAGGAGGAAAAGAAATATCTCTTGCTAATAATACTACCATATTACCTCTTAGAATAGCTGAAGGAGTGTTTACAAAGATCCTTGGGAAAATGATTTCTATTGATTATCTTGTTATTGAATGTGTAGGAAAAAGACAAATTACACTTGGAAGGTCCCTATTAGAACTTCTTGGAGCAATAATAGATGTGGGAAAGGGGACCATGCACCTCTCTTCTCCACCAAACAATCACATTTTCCTAAAGGATAAGAATAAAAATAAGAGAGGTAAGGGCAAGAAAGTTGGTTTTAATACTTCTTCATTTGAGAACACTTGATTCTTTCTTTGCTTCTTATGCCTAACTTAAAGGCGTTAAAGAAAAGTACTTGTTGGGAGATAACCCAAGAGTTTTAGAAGAGTCTTGGAAGTTATTACCTCTGTAATAACCGCTCCTTATCCTTTTTATTTGCTTTTTGTGCCAAGAGTAACCTCTAATGAGAGTGAAGTAATGATTGGGAAAGTTGCTGTCCCAAAACAGATTTTTGTGCTTCACCGTAAAAATTCCTGAGAGAGCTCTGTACGTTGGATTGAGCTGTAAGTTTTCGTTCTTATGACCCGTGTTGTTAACTAACTTTCGTTAGTTCAACACTTTTTGATTTGAGAAACAGAAGGTCTTCGAAAAAATTCGTCTTTACCTGCTGGTCTGTTTTGATAGATTTCTGCCATTTTCTGCATTTGCTTCTTATTGGTTCCTTCTTGAGTTCTTTTGGGGAATTGAGATTTTTGAGGGAAGTGCTACAGTAGATAGTGTTCCAATGGAAGTTTATTTGGGAACTGAACCTTAAGACTTATTTATCTTGAGTGCACTAATGTTGCTAATAAAGATTGTGTAAAGTTTTGTATGAAGGAAAATTTTTAGGTGTATGAAAGGAATGAGTAATGAGATAAAGGATGGACTAAAGCTCAAGCTTGGGGATGCCACGCGTGTCACCCTAATAAATATCCAATAAGTACAAGCGTCAAAGCTTGGGGATGCCCAAGGCATCCCCTTCTTCATCAATAAAAATCCCAGGTTTCTTCCAAACGCTTCATTTTTATTGTTTCATGCACAGTTGTGTTTTACTTGGAGCGTCTTCTTTTTCGTTTTCGTTTTGGTTTTTAGTTTGCTTGGTTTGCTTAGTTTTCTGAATAAATTGGTTGTACCCCCTCTTTCATACATTGGTTTGCAATTAGTTTGGTTTGGTTTGGAAAAGAGTAGGAAAGTTCATGCTTATGTGATAAAAAGAGCTTGTTTTTGACTGTGGCTATGCTTTGTCATGCCATGCTTGATATTGTTTTGGCTTTATGCTTAGTATTCTTTGTTGTAGCATTACTTGTTATAAACAAGTGAGATTGCTTAATGTGCCTTGGATGAATCATGCGTTGTTTTAGCATATTAAAGCATAGTATAGTGGTATTCTCCTTTGATGCTTTATTTGGGTTGACTTGGCACATGCTCACACCATGTTATGACTGTCACAAGTCACCATAGCCTTTATGATCCTTTAGTTTTCAACTTATAGTATCACTTTATGCTTTGATCAATGATGTTTTGTCGCTCTGCATGATTATGGCCATTATTGCTCTCTTAGTTTGTCGCTCCCAGTCTTTTGCTAGCCTCCACCACCAAGTATGAGTTCCACTCATGCATATAACTCCCTAAACCAAGTTTTTCCAAAGAGTCCACCATACCTACCTACTAGATTATGATATTCCAAGTATATTCATGCTTTTGTCTACCTTTCACTTGTTATGAGAAAACTAGTGATTAAAGCTCTCACGAACTTGATGGCACACTTTACTTTTTTTGCCTCTAATAAACTTGAACCATTGGGTCCTTCTTTGTTGTGTATATGCTTGCGCTTTATAAGTTGAAGTTAGCAGAACCATGTTTCATGGGGAACGCTTTCAACATTGCACTTGTACTTTGTACCCCGTTGATATCATGTTCTTTTGCTTACGGATCCCGGCGGTGTAAAATAAAAGTGGAACTTGTAAGATCATGGAGTTTGTATGTGTGTTAGAGAAACGCCTGGGCCGCTAGCCTAAGCCATGCCTAATCATGGTGGAAACTTGCAGCATCACCATAATGAGCACCCTATGAAGCATCCTCAATAAAAACCTATGCAAATAGCAAATAAAAAGATCGCTGAGATGCTCATTGTCTGCTTGCCTTGTCATTTTGATTATGGGAAAGCTCCCGTATCATGTGCAAGGGGTACCCCATTGGCGGTTCTTAATGATACACATATACTTACAATGACAAGAGCTTACTCGTGACTGAAGTTGAGTAGCATGAGGATCGGTCTTCGTAAGTAAGGGGCATGAGATTTTGGTTTATAACTTGTCAAGCATATCCTCTTAGTTGTGTCACTTTAACCTTAATCACCTTCAAGATGCTTATGATAGGGGCAATGAGAGCTGAAAGCTATAAGTACCATAATTTTTGGAAGATATTTATGAGACTTGAATCCCTATTTCCTTTTACAAAAGGCCTTTCTTCTACCATTATATTGAGTCTCCACCTTCTATCTTTATGCACTACTTTGAGAGCATAGTGGCCATTCTTAGTTCTATGTGCATTGTCCCAAGACTAGTTGATTGATGCATAACTTGTTATTGCTTGTTTGAAACTATTGTATCTAGTCACTCTTCTGAACTTTGAAGGTGTCCTATGCATTTATATTTGCTACTCTATGAGGGACAAGCTGAATACTATTATGCTATGTTTTCTTTATGTGAAATAAACAAACGTCTTGCAAAGCATTGCTATTCATGAATCTTTTGTTTGTGCCTTTTCACGTGCATCATAGTCTGTTTGCTTATTGCTAGAACTTTGTCTTTCATGCTATGATTGAAGTACTATGATCCCAGCTTTGAATGTTTTGCAAATACCTTGATCAAGTCTTTGATGGTGCATGTCACCTCAAAAATTCTTTCTTTTCATCACTTACCTACTCGAGGACGAGCAGGTGTTAAGCTTGGGGATGTTGATACATTGCAAATGTATCTATAATTTTTGATGTTCCATGCTTGGTTTTATCCACTTTCTTGTGTTTTGTTCCAACTTTGGAGTACTTTTCATATGATTTCTTGGACTAACCTATTAACAAGAGCCACAGTGCCAGCTGCCTGTTTTCTGCTGTTTTTGGTTCCAAGAAAGACAGAAAATGAATATTCTCGGAATTGGACGGGACAAAAGCCAAAGTGCCTATTTTTCCGGAAGGGATCAAGTGCTAGAATACGAGACGGAGAGGGGCCAGGGGCCGGCCACACCACCTGGCCGCACGGCCAGGCCTGGCCCGCACCAGGGGGTGGTGTGGTGGCTCCCGGCACCCCCTCGGCCTCTCCTTCCGCCTATAAGTTGCTCCCGGGGCGAAAACCCTAAGTACCCGATCAAAATTCCACGAAAGAGTCTGTAGCCGCCGTCATCTCCATCCCTAGATCGGGAGGGATCTGAAGCTCTTCCCGGCACCCTGCCGGAGAGGGGAATTCACTCTGGAGGCCTTCTTCATCACCATGCAAGCCTCCGGTGTGATGCGTGAGTAGTTCATCCTTGGACTACGGGTCCATGTAGTAGCTAGATGGCTGGTTTCTCCTCCTTTGTGCTTTCATGTTTAGATCTTGTGAGCTCCGTTCATGATCAAGATCATCTATTTGTAATCCATACATGTTGTGTTTGCGGAGATCCGATGGATATTGAGATGCTATTTCAGATTGATTATTGATTCTATCATGTCTTTGTTATTTGAGATCTTGCATGCTTTCCGTTGTTAGTAGATATCTTGGCCAAGTAGATGCTAGCAACTCCAAGAGTTAGTATTTATGCTCGATAGTGGGTTCATGCCTCTGGTAATCTGGGGAAGTGACAGAAATCTCTAAGGTACTAGATGTGTTGTTGCTACTAGGGAGAAAACAACAATCCTTTGTTCATAGAACAATCCTATTGTTTACTTTACACGCAGTTCGTAAAGCAATAATCTATTGCTTGCAACTTAATACTGGAGGGGGTTCGGATGATAACCTGAAGGTGGATTATTAGTCATAGATGCAGTTGGATGGCGGTCTATGTATTATGTTGTAATGCCCAATCGAGTCTCAAAGAAGTCAAGATGATTAGTATATGCATGTATTGCTTTCTCGGTGTTTGGCAATTGCCCCACTGTAATTTGTTCACCCAGCATGTTATCTATCTAAGGAGAGCCACCTCTAGTGAACTATGGATCCCGGTCCTTTGTCTTTACATATAATCTATAAACTGTTTCTGCTTTGTGTTTACTTTCTGCAAACTTTTACTTCTTTCCATTCGATATGTTTAATCCTTTGTTTTCCGCAAAACACGGTGAGATTGACAACCTCATCGCAAGTTGGGGACAAAGTTCTGTGGTTGTGTTGTGCAGGTCTCCACGTTGCTACTAGCACCGGTAGTGCGCCCTGCCAAAGCTCAGCTAGTAACACCTTTGGGGTGTTTCCTTGCTCCTACTGGTTCGATTAAACCTTGGTTTCATAATTGAGGGAAAACTTGCTGCTGTGCTCATCATACCTTCCTCTTGGGGTTCCCAACGAGCTCTACGTCGATCGTCGAGCGCATCACCAACCGGTCCACGCGAGCTTCACTATAAGCAACCTGGGTACAAAGTATTCTCTAGAACATCTAGATATGTACAACACACTCAGCACGTTGCCAACCGGCAACAACAACAATAAACTCTTGAGATAAAGATTACAGTAAAGCAGAGTATCTTAGTTTCTGTCCCCTTCGGTAATCAGCAAACTGCTCTTAAACTGCAGGTTCAATCAGCACCAAACTTGGTAGACAAGCTGACATACGAGTACCGAACGTACACACCAAATTTCAGGTCAATCAGACACTGTTTGCCTGCCCAAACTGTTCGTCTACCAAAACTGCTCTGTGCTGAAACTGCAGCAGTCCGAACTGAATAAACCGCTTCCAAATCTGAAGCTACACTGACCCAAATCTCAAACCAGCTAACCAGATCGAAGTACTCAAAGCAAGGAACGAGCTCACCAAGTTTGGAGTCAATCCAAGCACGTGTGAGCCTCTAAACACCAGTTTAAAGACAGACCGGTCAAATATCAGAAATCTGGACAGAAATCACCTCTCCTTCTTCTTCCTCTCTTCTCACTAGGTTGTGATGTTCTTGTGTTCTCTCACCCTCTCACAGCAGCCACGATGGCTTGCTTTCTCAGCTCTCACACTCACTGATTGAGTCACACCGCCACCAAGGGTGGCTAGGCTTTTCTTTTCTATTTATCTCCCAAGGAGCACCTCAGCCGTTGAATACGAACATCGATCAACGGTTGAAACGTGTTGGACTTCACAGCCTGATGTTGGGCTGCCAACACACCTCCATGTGGAGGGACCTCCATTGTCATCTGTGTGCACCTTCTCAATTTGCGTTTGCTTGGAATTTAGCACATCTCGAATCCAATGATAGCGAACATCAATATGTTTCGACCTCGAATGAAAACTTACATTCTTACTCAGATGAATGGCACTTTGGTTGTCACAAAACAGCACATACTTGTCTTGCTCAAAACCAAGCTCACAAGCAAATCGTTTCAGCCACAATAGCTCCTTGCTCGCCTCAGTTACTGCAATGAACTCGGCCTTAGTTGTTTTCAGTGCCACACACTTTTGCAACCTGCTTTGCCATGCCACTGCTCCCCCTGAATGGGTAATCAAATAACCTGAAGTAGATTTCCTTCCATCGATATCTCTAGCCAAGTCTGAATCTGAATATGCAATTAGCTTGGGCTCACTACCACCAAAGCAAAGCTTCATATTAGTGCTGCCCCGGAGATACCTCAAAATCCACTTCAAGGCTTCCCAATGTGATTTTCCTGGATTGGACATAAATTTGCTCACAGTACTAACCGCTTGAGCAATGTCAGGCCGTGTGCACACCATAGCATACATCAAACTCCCAACCGCTGAAGTATAAGGAACCTTTTGCATTTCCTTTTCCATATCTTTAGTGGAGGGACATTGTTTTTTACTCAACTTGAAATGAGCTGCAAGTGGACAACTCACTTCCTTTGCCTTGTCCATCTTGAACTTGCGAAGTACCTTCTCAATATGTTTCTCTTGAGACAAGTACAACTTGTTGGATTTTCTGTCTCTCTCAATTCTCATGCCAAGAATACACTTTGCTGGACCCAAATCTTTCATGGCAAAACTTTTGCTCAACTCTTTATTTAGTCTAGCAATTCTTGAGACATTCTTGCCAACAATCAAGATATCATCCACATAGAGCAATAACATGATAAAATCATCACCTGAGAACCTCTAAATAAATACACAATGGTCTGAGCTACACCTGTTGTAGCCTTGCTCCCCCATGACAAATTCAAACTTCATGTACCACTGTCTTGGTGCTTGTTTCAGGCCATAGAGACTTTTCTTCAATTTGCACACATAGTCTTCTTTGCCTTTAACAAGAAACCCCTCGGGCTGCTCCATGTAGATTTCTTCCTCCAACTCTCCATGAAGGAAAGCTATCTTCACATCCATTTGCTCAACCTCCAAGCTGAGACTTGCTGCCATGCCAAGGATCATTCGGATTGATGTCATCTTCACCACCGGAGAAAATATTTCATCAAAGTCAATACCTTTTCTCTGGATAAATCCTTTTACAACTAGCCTAGCCTTGTACCGTGGATGTGACGTGTGCTCTTCTTCCTTGATTATATAGACCCACTTGTTCTTTAGAACTTTCTTGCCCTTGGGCAACATCACCAGCTCATAAGTATGATTCTTATGCAAGGTATCCATCTCTTCTTGCATAGCCTTATTCCACTCCTTTTTGTTCTCGTCTTTCATTGCATCTTGAAATCACTCAGTTTTAAACCATCAGACAATAACACCACATATTGGTCTGAATCGTACCTGGTGGAAGGAACATGGCCTCGGCTGGACCGTTTGAGTGGAGTAGTTGGTGGACGATCTGGTTCAGGTGCTTGCTGATCATGATCATCTTCTTCAGCATCATACTCTTGCTGATGGAGAGCTTCCTCACCTATACCACTATGTGCATCACCTTGGACATCTTCTGCATCATCATCTTCAGCTGAATCTGTAGGAACTGGGTCAGAATCAGATCTATCTTGCTGCTGATTTCGAGGAGGAACATGCACCGGAACTTGCACCGGAGCCTGCACCTTTGTCTTCACAATATCCTCAATTGTTTGGTCTTCAACAAACACAACATCACGGCTTCTCACAACCTTTCTTGCTATTGGATCATACAACTTATAGCCGAACTGATCACCTCCATAGCTAAGAAATATACACTGTCGTGTCTTTGAATCAATCTTTGACCTTTCATCTTGAGGGATATGAACAAAGGCCTTGCACCCAAAAACCTTCAGGTGCTCATACGAGACGTCCTTGTCATAAAAGACTCTGTTTGGAACATCTCCCTGCAATGGATAACTTGGTGAAAGATTAATAAGATAAACTGCAGTCAACAAAGCCTCACCCCAATAATGTTTAGGCAGCTTTGCACTCGATAGCAAGCCTCTAACTCTCTCAACAATTGTCTTGTTCATCCTCTTAGCAAGACCATTCAGCTGTGGTGTCTTCGGAGGAGTAAATTGGTGCCTAATTCCCTGTTCCTTGCAATAGGCATCAAATGGTCCAATATACTCTCCCCCATTATCAGTGCGAATGCACTTGATCTTCTTCTCAGTTTCTCTCTCAACTGAGACCTGGAATTGCTTGAACATACTTAGTACTTGATGTTTGTTCTTCAAGACATAGACCCAAACCTTCCTGGAAAAGTCATCAATAAATGTGACAAAGTACTTTGCTCCACCCAATGACCTCACTGACATTTTGCAAACATCGGAATGTATCAAGTCCAGCACCTCGACTTCTTGTGAGGAGGTTGACTCTTGAACGCAACTATGTGTTGCTTCCCCGCTAGACAATCTAAATATTTCTTGATGTGAACACCCTTCACACCTTTCAACAGATTTTTCTTCACTAGCACCGCCATCCCCTTCTCACTCATGTGCCCAAGCCTCTTGTGCCATAAAGCACACGCATCCTCTTTCTGCAACGCATTTACACAAGCAACAGAAAGCTTAGCATGAACATGATACAAAACTGAAACCATGTTACCTTTAGCAACAATCCGATTTCCTTTGGTGAGCTTGTACTGTGTATTTCCAAATCTGCTCAAATACCCATCTCTATCAAGCAATCCAACCGAGATAATGTTGAGCCAAAGGTCCTCAACATGCCTCGCCAACTTGAGGACTAGTGTCGTACCATTTTCAGTCTCTAAGTGCACATCTCCTCTTCCAATGATTTTTTCTCCATCATTGTTCCCCATCTTCACAACACCAAAATCACCTGCCGTGTAGTTGGTGAAGAACTCTCTTAGAGATGTAGCATGTATGGTAGCACCGTGATGCGCTCGACGATCGACATAGAGCTTGTTGGGAACCCCAAGAGGAAGGTATGATGAGCACAGCAGCAAGTTTTCCCTCAGTTATAAAACCAAGGTTTAATCAAACCAGTAGGAGCAAGGAAACACCCCAAAGGTGTTACTAGCTGAGCTTTGGCAGGACGCACTACCGGTGCTAGTAGCAACGTGGAGACCTGCACAACACAACCACAGAACTTTGTCCCCAACTTGCGATGAGGTTGTCAATCTCACCGTGTTTTGCGGAAAACAAAGGATTAAACATATCGAATGGAAAGAAGTAAAAGTTTGTAGAAAGTAAACACAAAACAGTAAAGGATTGTAGATTGTATGTAAAAGAGGATCCATAGTTCACTAGAGGTGGCTCTCCTTAAGATAGAAAACATGTTGGGTGAACAAATTACAGCGGGGCAATTGAAAAACACCGACAAAGCAATACATGCATATACTAATCATCTTGACTCCTTTGAAACTTGATTGGGCATTACAACATAATACATAGACCGCCATCCAACTGCATCTATGACTAATAATCCACCTTCAGGTTATCATCCGAACCCCCTCCAGTATTAAGTTGCAAGCAACAGATTATTGCTTTACGAACTGCGTGTAAAGTAAACAATACGATTGTTCTATGAACAAAGGATTGTTGTTTTCTCCCTAGTAGCAACAACACATCTAGTACCTTAGAGATTTCTGTCACTTCCCCAGATTACCAGAGGCATGAACCCACTATCGAGCATAAATACTAACTCTTGGAGTTGGTAGCATCTACTTTGCCAAGATAGCTACTAACAACGGAAAGCATGCAAGATCTCAAATAACAAAGACATGATAGAATCAATAATCAATCTGAAATAGCATCTCAATATCCATCGGATCCCCGCAAACACAACATGTATGGATTACAAATAGATGATCTTGATCATGAACGGAGCTCACAAGATCTAAACATGAAAGCACAAAGGAGGAGAAACCAGCCATCTAGCTACTACATGGATCCGTTGTCCAAGGATGAACTACTCACGCATCACATCGGAGGCTTGCATGGTGATGAAGAAGGCCTCCAGGGTGAATTCCCCTCTCCGGCAGGGTGCTGGGAAGAGATTCAGATCCCTCCCGATCTAGGGATAGAGATGACGACGGCTACAGACTCTTTTGTGGATTTTTGATCGGGTCCTTAGGGTTTTCGTCCCGAGGGCAACTTATAGGCGGAAGGAGAGGCCGAGGGGGTGCCGGGAGCCACCACACCACCCCCTGGCGCGGGCCAGGCCTGGCCGTGTGGCCAGGTGGTGTGGCCGGCCCCTGGCCCCTCTCCATCTCGTATTCTGGCACTTGATCCCTTCCGGAAAAATAGGCACTTTGGCTTTTGTCCCGTCCAATTCCGAGAATATTCATTTTCTGACTTTCTTGGAACCAAAAACAGCAGAAAACAGTCAGCTGGCACTGTGGCTCTTGTTAATAGGTTAGTCCAAGAAATCATATGAAAAGTACTCCAAAGTTGGAACGAAACACAAGCAAGTGGATAAAACCAAGCATGGAACATCAAAAATTATAGATACATTTGCAATTTATCAACATCCCCAAGCTTAACTCCTGCTCGTCCTCGAGTAGGTAAGTGATAAAAAGAAAGAATTTTTGAGGTGACATGCACCATCAAAGACTTGATCAAAGTATTTGCAAAACATTCAAGGCTGGGATCATAGTACTTCAATCATAACATGAAAGACAAAGTTCTAGCAATAGGCAAAGAAACTATGATGCAACATGAAAAGGCACAAACAAAAGATTCATGAATAACAAGCTTTGCAAGACGTTTGTTTGTTTCACATAAATAAAACATAGCATAATAGTATTCATCTTGTCCCTCAATAGAGTAGCAAATATAAATGCATAGGACACCTTCAAAGTTCATAAGAGTGACTAGATACAATAGTTTCAAACAAGCAATAACAAGTTATGCATCAATCAACTAGTCTTGGGACAATGCACATAGAACTAAGAATGGCCACTATGCTCTCAAAGTAGTGCATAAAGATAGAAGGTGGAGACTCAATATAATGGTGGAAGAAAGGCCTTTTGTAAAAGGAAGTAGGGATTCAAGTATCATAAAGAGCTTCCAAAAATTATGGTACTTATAGCTTTCAGCTCTCATTGCCCCTATCATAAGAATCTTGAAGGTGATTAAGGTTAAAGTGACACAACTAAGAGGATATGCTTGACAAGTTATAGACCGAAATCTCATGCCCCTTACTTACGAAGACCGATCCTCATGCTACTCAACTTCAGTCACGAGTAAGCTCTTGTCATTGTAAGTATATGTGTATCATTAAGAACCGCCAACGGGGTACCCCTTGGACATGATACGGGAGCTTTCCCATAATCAAAATGACAAGGCAAGCAGACAATGAGCATCTCAGCGATCTTTTTATTTGCTATTTGCATAGGTTTTTATTGAGGATGCTTTATAGAGTGCTCATTATGGTGATGCTACAAGTTTCCACCATGATTAGGCATGGCTTAGGCTAGCGGCCTAGGCGTTTCTCTAACACACATACAAACTTCATGATCTTACAAGTTCCACTTTTATTTCACACCGCCGGGATCCGTAAGCAAAAGAACATGATATCAACGGGGTACAAAGTACAAGTGCAATGTTGAAAGCGTTTCCCATGAAACATGGTTCTGCTAACTTCAACTTATAAAGCGCAAGCATATACACAACAAAGAAGGACCCAATGGTTCAAGTTTATTAGAGGCAAAAAAGTAAAGTGTGCCATCAAGTTCGTGAGAGCTTTAATCACTAGTTTTCTCATAACAAGTGAAAGGTAGACAAAAGCATGAATATACTTGGAATAGCATAAGCTAGTAGGTAGTATGGTGGACTCTTTGGAAAAACTTGGTTTAGGGAGTTGGATGCATGAGTGGAACTCATACTTGGTGGTGGAGGCTAGCAAAAGACTGGGAGCGACAAACTAAGAGAGCAATAATGGCCATAATCATGCAGAGCGACAAAACATCATTGATCAAAGCATAAAGTGATACTACAAGTTGAAAACTAAAGGATCATAAAGGCTATGGTGACTTGTGACAGTCATAACATGGTGTGAGCATGTGCCAAGTCAACCCAAATAAAGCATCAAAGGAGAATACCACTATACTATGCTTTAATATGCTAAAACAACGCATGATTCATCCAAGGCACATTAAGCAATCTCAATTGTTTATAACAATTCATGCTACAACAAAGAATACTAAGCATAAAGCAAAAACAATATCAAGCATGGCATGACAAAGCATAGCCACAGTCAAAAACAAGCTCTTTTTACCACATAAGCATGAACTTTCCTACTCTTTTCCAAACCAAACCAAACTAATTGCAAACCAATGTATGAAAGAGGGGGTCCAACCAACTTATTCAGAAAACTAAGCAAACCAAGCAAACTAAAAACCAAAACGAAAACGAAAAAGAAGACGCTCCAAGAAAAACACAATTGTGCATGAAACAATAAAAATGAAGCGTTTGGAAGAAACCTGAGATTTTTATTGATGAAGAAGGGGATGCCTTGGGCATCCCCAAGCTTTGACGCTTGTACTTCTTGGATATTTCTTAGGGTGACACGCGTGGCATCCCCAAGCTTGAGCTTTAGTCCATCCTCCATCTCATTACTCATTCCTTCCATACACCTGAAAATTTTCCTTCATACAAAACTTCACACAATCTTTATTAGGAACGTTAGTGCACTCAAGATAAATAAGTCTTAAGGTTCAGTTATAACACCAAATAAACTTCCATTAGAACACTAGCTACTGTAGCACTTCCCTCAAAAAGCTCAATTCTCCAAAAGAACTCAAGAAGGAACCAACAAGAAGCAAATGCAGAAAATGGCAGAAATCTGTCAAAACAGACCAGCAGGTAAAGACCAATTTTTTCGAAGACCTTATGTTGCTCAAATCAAAAAGTGTTGATCTAATGAAAGTTATATAACAACCTTTGTCAGAAGCACAAAAAATTACAGCTCAATCCGACGTACAGAGATCTCTCAGGAATGTTTATGGTGAAACACAGAAATCTGTTTCGGGACAGCAACTTTCCCAATCATTACTTCACTCTCATTAGAGGTTACTCTTGGCACAAAAAGCAAATAAAAAGGATAAGGAGCGGTTATTACAGAGATAATAACTTCCAAGGCTCATCTAAAACTCTTGGGTTATCTCCCAACAAGTACTTTTCTTTAACGCCTTTAAGTTAGGCATAAGAAGCAAAGAAAGAATCAAGTGTTCTCAAATGAAGAAGCATTAAGACCAATCTTTGTTTTTATAGGAGAAGCAAAAGAAATCTTTTCTCTCTTTTTAGGGAAGTGTTCTGTACCTTTCTTGAGTGGGAGTTGATATTTAATGGTGCCTTCTTTCATATCAATGATGGCACCAACAGTTCTAAGAAAAGGTCTTTCCAAAGTAATAGGACAAGAAGCATTGTACTCAACATGAAAAACATAGAAATCAACGGGAACATAGGAATCGTTAACCATAATAATAATATCATTAAGACTCCCCATGAGTTTCTTTTTAGCATTATCATCAAGTGGGACATTCAAATAACAATCTTCAAGAGGAGGCAAATCAAGCATGTCATAAATCCTTCTAGGCATAATAGAAACACTACTATCAAGATCACAGAAAGCTTTGAAATCAAAGTCATTCACTTTCATATTAATGATGGGTTCCCAACCATCTTCTTGTTTTATAGGAATAGAAGCTTTATGTTTCATCTTTTCTTCTTTAATTTTTATGAGAGCATCAGTAATGTGTTTTGTAAAAGCCATGTTCATAGCACTAGCATTAGGACTTTTAGTAAGCTTTTGTAGGAACTTAATAACTTCAGAGATGTTGCAACCATCAAGATCAAAATCAACTTTATCATCTAAAGTAGTAGAACTATTAGTAGCCTCAACACTAGTGGTGGTAATAGTAGAAACACTAATGTTTCTAGCAATTTCATTTTCTCTTTCCCACTTAGCATGTAATTCAGCTAATAGTCTAACATTTTCATCAATTCTTACTTTTATGGCATTAGTAGCTGCAAAGGGATTTTCATTAGTTTTAGGTTTAGCAGCCATTTTATTAATCAATGAAGATTGAGCTTCAGATAGAGACGATATATTTATTTCAGCATTAGAGAGTTTCAATTGTAAACCAGGAATTTCCCTATTTAGACTCTCAAGTTGATGGCTAATGTTCTTCAAAATGATAGATTGTTCCTCCATAGTTTTAGTAAATAGCTTATTTTGCTCTTATTGCATTTGCATGAAGTTTTTAGTGGTTCTTTCAACTTCTAAAATTCTTCCTTCACTAGGTAATTCAGATTTACCATTATAGCCATAAGTAGTATTAGGAGGATAAGGCTTATAATTGTTGTTACCAAAATTGTTCCTATAAGCATTATTACCATAAGCATTGTTGCCAAAGTTGTTATTTCTTATGAAGTTCACATCAACTTGCTCTTCTTGAGCAACCAAAGAAGCTAGAGGAACATTATTTAGATCAATATGGGCTTTCCCATTAACAAGCATAGACATAATAATATCAATCTTATCACTCAAGGAGGAGGTTTCCTCAACAGAATTTACCTTCTTACCTTGTGGAGCTCTCTCAGTATGCCATTCAGAATAATTAACCATCATATTGTCCAGAAGTTTTGTTGCAGCACCCAAAGTGATGGTCATAAAGGTACCTCTAGCAGCTGAATCCAATAGGTTCCTTGAAGAATAGTTCAATCCTGCATAAAAAGTTTGGATGATCATCCAAGCAGTCAGTCCATGAGTGGGACAATTCTTTACCAACGATTTCATTCTTTCCCAAGCTTGAGCAACATGCTCATTATCAAGTTGTTTAAATTGAATTATTTCACTTCTCATGGATATAATCTTAGCAGGAGGATAGTATTTTCCAATAAAAGCATCTTTGCACTTAGTCCAAGAATCAATACTATTCCTAGTTAAGGAATTCAACCACTCTTTAGCTTTTCCTCTCAAAGAGAAAGGAAACAATTTCAGCTTAATAATATCACCATCTATATCCCTATGCTTTTGCATCTCACAAAGTTCAACAAAGTTATTTAGATGGGAAGCAGCATCTTCATTACCAATACCAGAAAATTGCTCTCTCATAACAAGATTGAGCAAAGCAGGTTTTATCTCAAAGAAAGTATTTTCAGCCACAGGTGGAGCAATAGGTGTGCTCATAAAATCATTGTTGTTGGTGCTAGTGAAGTCACACAACTTAGTGTTTTCAAGGGTAGTCATTTTTTTGGATTTTCATATAAGAAAGCAAACAAGTAAAACTAATTTTTTTGTGTTTTTTGAAGAACAAAACAAGCAAACAAAGCGAAAAGAAACTAAGCAAAACAAAAACAACAAAGAAAAGAGATTGGTTATGAGAGACTCCCCTTGTGAAGATGTCCTTGACTCCCCAGCAACGGCGCTAGAAAACATCTTGATGCGCTCGACGATCGACGTAGAGCTCGTTGGGAACCCCAAGAGGAAGGTATGATGAGCACAGCAGCAAGTTTTCCCTCAATTATGAAACCAAGGTTTAATCGAACCAGTAGGAGCAAGGAAACACCCCAAAGGTGTTACTAGCTGAGCTTTGGAAGGGCGCACTACCGGTGCTAGTAGCAACGTGGAGACCTGCACAACACAACCACAGAACTTTGTCCCCAACTTGCGATGAGGTCGTCAATCTCACCGTGTTTTGCGGAAAACAAAGGATTAAACGTATCGAATGGAAAGAAGTAAAAGTTTGCAGAAAGTAAACACAAAGCAGAAACAGTTTATAGATTATATGTAAAGACAAAGGACCGGGATCCATAGTTCACTAGAGGTGGCTCTCCTTAGATAAATAACATGCTGGGTGAACAAATTACAGTGAGGCAATTGCCAAACACCGAGAAAGCAATACATGCATATACTAATCATCTTGACTTCTTTGAGACTCGATTGGGCATTACAACATAATACATAGACCGCCATCCAACTGCATCTATGACTAATAATCCACCTTCAGGTTATCATCCGAACCCCCTCCAGTATTAAGTTACAAGCAACAGATTATTGCTTTACGAATTGCGTGTAAAGTAAACAATACGATTGTTCTATGAACAAAGGATTGTTGTTTTCTCCCTAGTAGCAACAGCACATCTAGTACCTTTGAGATTTCTGTCACTTCCCTAGATTACCAGAGGCATGAACCCACTATCGAGCATAAATACTAACTCTTGGAGTTGGTAGCATCTACTTGGCCAAGATAGCTACTAACAACGGAAAGCATGCAAGATCTCAAATAACAAAGACATGATAGAATCAATAATCAATCTGAAATAGCATCTCAATATCCATCGGATCCCCGCAAACACAACACGTATGGATTACAAATAGATGATCTTGATCATGAGCGGAGCTCACAAGATCTAAACATGAAAGCACAAAGGAGGAGAAACCAGCCATCTAGCTACTACATGGATCCGTAGTCCAAGGATGAACTACTCACGCATCACACCGGAGGCTTGCATGGTGATGAAGAAGGCCTCCGGGGTGAATTCCCCTTTCCGGTAGGGTGCCGGAAAGAGCTTCAGATCCCTCCCGATCTAGGGATGGAGATGACGACGGCTACAGACTCTTTCGTGGATTTTTGATCGGGTCCTTAGGGTTTTCGTCCCGAGGGCAACTTATAGGCGGAAGGAGAGGCCGAGGGGGTGCCGGGAGCCACCACACCACCCCCTGGCGCGGGCCAGGCCTGGCCGCGCGGCCAGGTGGTGTGGCCGGCCCCTGGCCCCTCTCCGTCTCGTATTCTGGCACTTGATCCCTTCTGGAAAAATAGGCACTTTGGCTTTTGTCCCGTCCAATTCCGAGAATATTCATTTCCTGACTTTCTTGGAACCAAAAACAGCAGAAAACAGGCAGTTGGCACTGTGGCTCTTGTTAATAGGTTAGTCCAAGAAATCATATGAAAAGTACTCCAAAGTTGGAACAAAACACAAGCAAGTGGATAAAACCAAGCATGGAACATCAAAAATTATAGATACATTTGCAATGTATCACCCCACTGTCCAGAATGCAAGTCATCTCATCACCATCTGCAAGGCTGATGGTATCATCAAAAACTACAGTGATCCTCTCCTCAATGGTGGAAACACTGCTGCCATCGTGTTCTTCATGCATGAGAAACATGATCTCCTCTACCACAGCAATCCGGCCTCCCTCACTGTCACTGTCACTATCAGTCTATTTCTGAACTTTCTTCTTTTTATTTTTTTCTTTCTTCCATTGCTCACAATGCCACTTGATGTGGCCCTTCTCACGACAGTGATGGCATATAACACCAGCATACTTGTCTTTGCCTCTTTATTTGCTTCTACTTCTTTCTCCTCCCTTACTCGGACCTTTTCTCTTGCTTCTCCCCCGTGACTCGGTCACTAACATTTCTAAATATGAGGAAGAACCGTCCTTATCAGCAATTTTTCTGGACTCTTCATTTAGTACCTTGGTCTTCACAAGGTTCCAAGTGACAACTCCATTAGGTGTTGAATTGCACACGGTGACCTTAAAGATCTCCCGGGTGTCCGGTAATGAGCCAAGTAGCAGCAAGTCTCTCACTTCATCTTCAAATGTAATTCCCATTAAAGATAGCTGATTTATAATACCCTAAAACTCATTTACATGATCTGTAATTGGAGTGCCCTCCTTGTACCTCAAACGCATCAATTTCTTGATTAAGAACATCTTGTTGGTACATTCTTTGTAGGCATACAGCTCCTCCAATTTTTGACATAAGGTACATGCATGTGTCTCCTCAATGATATGGTTCAAAATATTGTCATCCACCCATTGTCGGATGAACCCACAAGCTTGGAGATGAAGTACCTCCCACTGATCTTCTTTCATATCACTGGGCATCTCAGTGAAGAAAACTGGCATCCAGTAATCCATCACATATAACAAGTCCTTCATCTTGCACTTCCAATATTGATAATTTGTACCATTCAAAGAAATCATTTTGTTGGTATTCACTTCCATCTTTCACCACAAGCAAATGCAATCAACCCAAAACAAACCTTGCTCTGAAACTGAATACAAAACTGAACCTCAACTATGATACCACTTTGTTGGGGGGAGGAGAGGGACACACAACCTTCCCGCTCCTGCCTGCGGTGACCTCCGAGGATAGTTTCAATCAACAGATATGCAGCGGAAATAAAACAACGAGCACATGCACAGGTGAAACAAGGATTTACGTGGAAAAACCTCCGCAAGGTGAGGAGAAAAAAACCATGGGTGCGGACCAACCGGTCCATGATGTCTACGCACTTCTATTCTTGTAGAAAGTTGTTGGGCCTCCAAGTGCAAGTAAGTAGATCACCCAAGGTTTATCGAACTCAGGGAGGAAGTGGTCAAAGGTATCCCCTCTCAAGCAACCCTGCAATCAAGATACAAGAAGTCTCTTGTGTCCCCAACACACCCAATACACTTGTGTATAGGTGCACTAGTTCGATGAAGAGATAGTAAAATACAAGTGGTATAGATAATTATAAGTGGTAACGGTGATAGAAAATAGCTTGATGGCCTGGAAGAGACTAAAGGCAAACTGAAATAAAGATGGAAGCAATCAAACATGTAACAAATCTAATTGCAAATGGTGTTTCAATGCTTAAAAACAAGGCCTAGGGATCATACTTTCACTAGTGAACACTCTCATATAAATATCTTCTCTTTATGATACTACTCTGAACTACTCTCTGGTTGAACACTCTAATCCATGGTAGGGCTATAACAACACAGCTCAAAGTCTGCTTTCCCCATCTAGATAACCCCACACTATCACCTTGAGCTCTAGATGGTTCCAACAAACACCACAATTTCATAGAAACATCCAACTCTAAATATAACTCATAACAAGTAATTGTAATGTCTACCCTAAGTGCCACCATGGTGTGCACACTGTCAACTTCACACACATGGGGAGAGCAGAGATCTATTGAAGCACTTGAGTAGCAAGGTAGATCTATAGGTTACAAGCTCATGATCTCAATAAGATCATGCAAAGAGAGAGAGATGAACACATAGCTACCGGTAGAACCCTTAGCCTCGAGAGAGAACTACTCCCTCCTCATCATGGGAATCAACAATGGTGATGGAGATGGTGGTGGAGATCGATGGAGATGGCTCCGGGGGCACTTCCTCATCCAGGCAGGGTGCTAGAATAGAGACTTTCTGTCCCCTGAATCTCCCCTTCGGTGGCGGCGGCGCTACAAAACTTTTCGTGGCTGGAGGCTGGACTATTTAGGGTTTTTGCATCGGGAGGCATCTTATAGGCGAAGAGGCAAGGTCGGTGGGCGGCCAGGGGGCCCACACCACCTGGTGGCGCAGCCAGGGATCACCCGCGCCACCATATGGTGTGGCTAGGACCTGACCCTCCTCCGTCTCTGCTTTGGGCTCCGTGAGTCTTCCGATAAAATATTGACTTTGGCTTTTGTCCGGTCCAATTCCGAGAATATTTATTTTCTGACTTTCCTGGAACCAAAAACAGCAGAAAATAGACAGCTGACACTGTGGCATCTTGTTAATAGGTTAGTCTGAGAAAGTGTGTAGAAAGTACTCCAAAGGGTGGACAAACATAAGAAAGTAGGTAAAAACCAAGCATGGAACATCAAAAATTATGGATACGTTAGCAACGTATCAACATCCCCAAGCTTAACTCCTGCTCGTCCCCGAGTAGGTAAGTGATAAAAAGAAAAGAATAATTTTTGAGGTGACATGCACCATCACAATATCAAACTATTTGCAAGCATTGAAAGCTGGGATCAAAGTACTCTAAACATGAGCATGAAAAATGAAGATCTAACAATAAGACATAGTAACTATGTTGTAACATGAAAGGATACAAACAAAAGGTTCTTAAATAACAAAGCATTGAAAGACGTTTGTTTGTTTCACATATAGAAAACATAGCATAATGGCACTCAGCTTGTCCCTCATGGAGTAGCAAAACATAAATACATAGGACACCTTCAAAGTTCATAAGGATGACTAGATACAAATAGTTTAAGAACAAGCAATATCAAAGTTATGCATCAATCAACAAGTCTTGGGACAATGCACATTAAACTAAAAATGGCCACTATGCTCTCTCAATAGGTGCATAAAGATAGAAGGTGGAGACTCAATATAAAAGTGGAAAAAAGGCCTTCATAGAAGGAAGCAGGGATTCAAGTTTCATAAAGTGCTTCCAAAAATTATGGTACTTATTAGCTTTCAGCTCTCATTGCCCCTATCATAAGCATCTTGTAGTGATTAAGGTTAAAGTGAACAAACTATGGAGTATATGCTTGACAAAGTATAAGTTGGAAATCTCATGTCCCTTGAATACGAGGGCCGCTCCTCATGCTACTCAAGTTTAGTTATCGGTAAGTTCTTGTCATACTAAGTACATGTGTATCATAGAGAACCGCCAACGAGGTACCCCTTGCCCGATGATACGGAAGAATCTTCATATCAAAATGACAAGGCAAGCAGACAACGAGCATCTCAACAATCTTCTTATTTACCATGGGAAAATGGTGTTTTTTTCTATCTTTCCTCTTTTCTCATATCTCTTTTTTCTCTCTTTTTCTTCTCAATATCTGATTTTTTTATTAGAAGAATGCTTCATAGACAGCTCATTATGGTTACGCTGCAGGTTTCCACCATGACAGCATGGATTAGACCGGTGGCCCAGGCGTTTCTCTAACACACATACATAACTCCATGGACTTACAAGCTCCTCTTTCATTTCACACCGACGATATTCATAAACAATAGAGCATGATATCAACTAGGTACAAAGTACAAGTGCAATGTTGAAAGCATTCCCCATGACAGCATGGTTCTGCTAATTCCTAACATATAAGTGCAAGCATATACAACATAGACGACACAATGGTTCAAGTTTATTAAGGGCAAGAAAAGTAAAGTGTGTCATCAAGTTCGTGAGAGTTTTAATCACTAGTTTTCTCATAACAAGTTTAATTTGGAAGGTAGATAAAAACATGAATATACTTAAAATAGCAAATGCTAATAGGTCGGTATGGTGGACTCTTTGAAATAACTTGGTTTTAGGAGATGGACGTATGAGTGGAACTCATACTTGGTTATGTAGGCTAGCAAAAGACTAGGAGCGACCAACTAAGAGAGTAGTAATGGCCATAATCATGCAGAGCGACAAAACATCATTGATCAAAGCATAAAGTGATACTACAAGTTGAAAACTAAAGGATCATAAAGACTATGATAACTTGGGATAGTCATAACATGGTGTGAGCATGTGCCAAGTCAACCCAAATAAAGCATCAAAGGAGAATACCACAATACTATGCTTTAATATGCTAAAACAACGCATGATTCTTTAAAGACACATTAAGCAATCTCAATTGTTTATAATAAGTCATGCTACAGCAAGAAATACTAAGCATAAAGTCAAACCAATATCAAGCATGGCATGACAAAGCATAGGTCACAGTCAAAAACAAGCTCTCTTTACCACTTAAGCATGGACTTTCCTACCCTTTTTCAATCCAAACCAAACTATTTGAAAACCAATGTATGAAAGAGGGGGTCCAACCAATTTATTCAGAAAACTTAACAAACCAAGCAAACAAAAAATCAAAACAAAAACAAAAAAGAAGACGCTCTAAGAACAACACAACTGTGTATGAAACAATAAAAATGAAGTGTTTAGAAGAAACCTGAAAATTTTATTGATAAAGAAGGGGATGCCTTGGGCATCCCCAAGCTTTGACGCTTGTACTTTCAGTAGCATCATGAATAAAATTAACAATCACATGAAACATTCTTATCATGAGCCACATGCATAAAAGAATTTATACCCCCACATAAACATAGTCATTCTTATTAATTGTAGTGGGAGCAAATTCAACAAAATAGCTATCATTATTATTCTCATCATCATAATCATCAAATATAGGAGGCATATTGTAGTCATAATTAATTTCCTCCTTAATAGTAGGTGGACTAAAAATATCATATTCATGATTTTAATCATCATATATTGGGGACATAGTATCATCAAACTAAATTTTCTCCTCCGTGCTTGGGGGACTAAAAATATCATGCTCATCAAAACCAGCTTCCCCAAATTTAGACTTTTCCATAGCATTAGTAACAATGGTGTTCAAAAAATTTATACTAATAACATTGCTATTTAAGTTTTATAGGTTTTTTAATTTTCTCTTTACACACTTCATGTTCTAACTCAAGATAAATACTATAAAGCTCTCTAATTTTCTTGTTGTTTTCCATTAAGCCTAAATGAGTGAAAACAAAAAATAAAATTACAGAATCTAAAGGAAATAACTTCGAGCACTCACACCGGAGGATGTGAGTACCTTTTACCTTACCTCCCAGCAACGAAGCCAGAAAATAGCTTGATGTGTAGTACTTCCTCTTGTTCAGTTTATTAGGCACAGACCATTAATTTTGGTTAACAAATTTGACATAATATATCATAAAAAATTATAGCATTGGATTCATCTTCAAAAGTAGTTTACAATGGTATATTTTTTAGACATATACTGCATATTTTATTGATCAAAACTGGTGGTAAACAACGTGCGTACCTAATAAACTGGACCGGAGGGAGTACATCGTGTCCTGCGTTTTCAGGTTCCGAGCTCTTTGACCTTACACAACTGTTTATGCTTACGACCGACGATGCACTATATCAATTTAACAAGGCAACATCAAAAACGCGTTCTGGTAACAGTACCAGTTCAGTAAAATAACAAATTCTGCTTTTCAGAGCATACATAAAAGACTGATAGGGACATTAAAAGTTGCTTTGTCGACAAAACATGATTCATTAAGAACCAATGGAAGCTTTTGTTCTACTCCCTCCATTTCATATCAACTTTAGCAGATTTGTCTAGATCATGTATCTATACGCGTTCTAATCTATAGATAAATGTGAATCTAGACAGTTCGCAACAGTTAATATGAAATGGATGTAGTACAGATAGTAAAGTACTAGAACAAGTCTAACGAACCTACTTGCAAAATTGCATTTCCTTCCACTTGATACCAAGAGATGCCTTACAAATCTTGATCAATAACATGGGAGGGGAAAACATATGGCATTTGTATTGCACGAGTCATTCTTTATCATCCCACGAGTCTTCATCACCCCCACGGATCTAGGAGCCATCACTGTTGCCGATGGCTAGCATCGGCAAATCTGTTCGATTAACATCCGGGACGCCTACTGGGGGCAGAGGTGACGCCTCAATCATCTGCTTCCTCTCTCTCTTCAGGCTACCCTTGATTATATCCCCCAGGTACTTGAAAGGATTGCTCAGTTTCTTCTGCACCGCGAGGAGGAACGACACCTCGTTGAATTGCCACACGGCAGTCATGACGATGACCGTGCCGAGTAGGATGTGGGTGATCATGTTCTGCCTCTTGATCTTGTTCAGGTCTTTCGCTATATCGCCTAGCCCCACCTCCTCTCTGCTTTCCAAATCCTGATGGGAAGAGTTCAGTTCACCAGCACTGTCCAGATCAACATCTTTCTCCAGTGCGTTCAACTGTCAAAAGAAAACAGCAATGTGCAATCAAAAGGAGGATGAAATGGAAGGGAACGAAGCAGGATTTGTATCGAGAAAGGATGATGTGAAACAGATGCAGATCAATGCAGAATTGAATATGCAATCAGAAATAATTCCGGGACCATCAGGTGCATCTGTAACCTGAAACAATTCAGATGTAGTACAAGTAAAAGCAGACATATATATATGCATACCTTGGACAGCAACGAGGAGAGGAGGCGATCTTCCTCTTGATCCCGCGGGACCATGGATCCATTTCCTTCCCTGTCCGGCTGCTGTTTAACCCTATTCTCCTCCAAGAGGCCATGGATGGCTTCCTGCAACAGCTCCTCCACCTTCTTCCTCCTCCCCTTATCCCCATCAACACCACCACCATCACCACCACGGGCGTCGCGCCCGGTGGCCATCTCGACGCCGACCGATGGGGAGAAGAATAGATGTGCGGGATTCACTGAAAACGAAGTGCTTTTCTACGACAGATAACAGAGGAAGAAAGCTGCACGCCTCTTTTTCAATTGGAGATTAAAAAAAACTATGAATTCATGTCGCTGTCGAGGATTCGGAGAGAAGATGTTTCAGGTTGATTTCAAACGAGTACTGCAACTGGCATTCGGAGTGACGGCGAGATGAGGCAGTGAGGGTGGGCGACCGCTGATGCCGATGAGGTCGAGAGGACGGGGGATCCAAAAAATGGCGCACCGCCGCTTGGCCGGTGGTTGTGTCGAAATGGGCAGCAGTTCGCATGCGCCACAGGTGGCGACCTCGTGGGAAGCGAACACCCGTGCGCGCGCCACATGTTCTTCTGGATGTGCTGGATCTGGTTTACGTGTACTCCATAGTCTTCTCTTTTTTTTGGCCAAACTTCCCTGCATTAAATTAAACGTGATTACAGGTGGGACCAGCAAGTCCCGCAGATTAAACAAACATCCCGAGCAAAAAATAAACTACATTTAAGTCCTTGCCTTGGTATGCAGTGCGAGCTCCGGCCGACAATGTTTACCCACTAACTCGACGGATGCCTACATTAAATAGGAGAGTTTGTAAAAAAAAACACACGAAGCTACTTAGTGGTAAAAGTTAAACCCGTCTAGTCTAGCGGGGACGGGTCAACCCGCTAAAACGTGATAATGGTATTGTCTACAGGCAACAAATCCTAAGAGCGTATCCCATCCCTATGGCCCAGACGCCTCCCCACCACGATCCCACCCTACTCTCCACGATCCACGCAGATGGCAGGCCTTTCTTCCCATGATCCTGTTGCTGCTCTCTACATGTCTCTCCCAGTCTCCGCTTTCTCCTACACCACCGTCGGCCCGCCACCGTCGCCTCTCTTGTCCCCGCGAGCCACGACGCTGCAACGCTCCCTCTTGCACCACCGTCGCTTGCGGTCGAGGAGCGGTGCACCGCCGCCAGATCCCGACAGCGTAGGCCCCAGCGCTGCTGCCTCTTGCGAGTTGCGATCCTACACCACGTTCGCTCACCGCCAGCACATTCGCCCGCCTCCATCCGGCCACTCGCTGCCAACTCACCCCTAACTTCTTCTTCCTGCCGCAAGAATGTGGCGTTGGCTAACCAAAACAGCGCGACAACACAGCGTAGTGGCAAATAGACGGACCAAAGCCGCATGGAAAGGCGACACGATGGCGAATCGGCTCCTCCATGTGCCAGAATCAACGAACCAGAGCCGCGTGGAAAGGCGACACAGTGGCGAATCGGCCCCTCCATGTGTTAGAATCGACGGACCAGAGCCTTCGCGGGTACCCGTCGGGTCCCCCAAACCTAACCGTGTCACAGGTTTGGTGGGTTTCTAGACCCGGCGGTGGTTAATGGGGCGGGTCGCAGGGGCGGGGGAGTCGGGTACGGGTATGGGGGTGCCAAACCCGAACCCGACATGTGAGTTGGCATGTGATGTGTTTTGCGGTGAATGCCTCTAGAGAGCGCAAGAACACGTTGGAGAATGCCGACAAAGCCTTGTGTGGTAGAACAGGATTCTCGCAGCCAGGAGGTGCCACCAACATCATCATACATCCAAAAAATCCACCTCATCGATGTCGCACATCTTGGGGACACCAAATTGTCAATGAGCACCACCCACTGAGATATCTTCCAGCGGAGACCCAAGCACTACCATGGAGAGTACTGAATAACACGCACTTCTTGACACCACAAAGCAGGTCTCCGAACTAGAGGTGAGCGGAATAATGACGACGACGATGACGATAGGCCGCAGATCCACCTCAACGACGCTGAGTGGGAAATGGTCTGGTAGGCCCTGTAGGGGGCACGCCTATGCCCCTGGCTCATCGCAAGAGGTACTGATGGCATACCATTGGTACCTGAATAAGGAGTTCCGCCGCCAACGGGTGCTCCAGGTCCAACTTGAAGAACGACGATGACTCGCCGACGAATCGAGTTCCTGACGGGTGAAACTCTCTTCGTTTGGCGAGTCCTCCTCGAAGGGGAACCACCATGTTGGGGCATCCAAAAGATGCTCCTGAACAAACCTGATGGACGAGGAGTCCACGTGAGAAGCCACCAAACAACTGGACTTCTCGTTCATGTCTATAGATGCACATGGCAATCTAGCGGCTAAGACCCCGCAAGCCGCCGTCATGGCGTCCACCACCTATCTACTGTCCAACCCCCAGCAGGTGAGGGATCCACACACTGCCATCCACAGATCCTCCCTCGCCAGACTTGGACTGGTAGAGGCCAAACTCTAGAGAGAACTAGCCCCGGTCCTGAAGACAACGCTAAAAAAGGCGTCCGCGAAACCCGTAAGAAATCGCTCGACGTCATACGATGAGGATTACCAACAACGGCGACATTGCAGCCCGTGGCGGAGAGACCAAGCCTACGATGCTCATGACGAGATCACGCAGCACAAGGTGACAAGCTACGCGCCAAACACGCCTACTCCTACGAGTCCGAAAACTCGGACATGGAACTCTGCGACGCCAGATACTTCATCCATGTCATATGGCAAACTTGGATACCCAAGGGGTTCAAGCTGCCCTTAGACAACCCAAAATTCGATAGCTTCTAGGAGCCGAAGATCTGGCTGGATGATCACGTACAGTCCGTGAAATGCCACGGCAAAACCAAAGACACAACCATCCAATGTCTACAACTGCAACTACAAGGCGCTTCACGGGCCTAGCTAAATAGCCTCCCCTCCGACTCAATCTGCAGCTGGGAGGAGCTGGTGTGCAGTTTTGTCCGAAACTTCAAAGTCACCTACAAGCGACCGACCTCAATCAAAGAGCTCTGATCCTGCTGCTAGAGGTCTAGTGAATCCCTTTGCTCGTACATCTAGCGGTGGTCCATCATCAAGAAATCCGTAGAAGATATTTCCGAGGAGCGAGAAATAGACAAATTTAAAGTCGGCGTACACCGTCGAGACCTCAAGGAGGAGCTAGACCACACCAAGCCCAAGACCATCGACCACCTGATGGACATAGCGAATCGATGGGCGGACGATGAAGACGCCATCCACAATAGCCGAACACACTCGGATGATGAGGACGGCCAAGGCCACAGGCGTGACCGCCGATGAAAACGCAGGATGGTGCAGTTATGAGGACCGCGATGAAGTCGACATGGTCGCAGCTGGCTACACCGACAAGTGTGTGACGACAACCACAAAAGCGGGTACCGAAGTGGCAGCTACCGCGATAGTGGAAAGATGACCCAAGTGTGGCAGCACCGCACCACTGATGGCGCTTCAACCGCAATGGTGTGACTGTTAGGCCCCTGCAACATCCATTACTACATCAACAAGCATGACAACAAAAAGAAGTCGAGCCATCTCCTCAAGGATTGTCGTGAGTTCCAGAAACTCCAAGATGCTTACGCGCAACTCCAGCGCGAAGCAACAAGCCAAGGATATGAGGAAGCCACAGGACCTATAGCATATGGACCACCACCACCACCTCTTCCAGCCAACACACCACTACCACCACCAGCTCCGGTGGTACAACACAACAGAGGTGAACCGTATCCCCCACCACGTGGGAGCATGATGATCCAGAAAGGGCGTCCTTCCAATAGGACCCAGAAGACAAGGTTTCGATAAGTCGGCATGGTGATATCATCACCACCCGCAATCCATGAGTACCTCAGCAGATCAGAATCCTGCATCACCTTCTACAGATCCGATCACCCATGTCAAATACCGTGCCCAGGTTACACGGTCATGGTTCTTGAGGCTCATATCGGTGGGTATGAGATGAGCAGAGTCTTCATGGACGGAGGCAGTGGTATCAACCACATATTAGCTAGCACCTTGTGTGCCATGCGAATCCCACTCTCTAGCCTAGAGACATCCGATACCACCTTCCATGACATCGTGCTAGGCAAGGGGATCTACCCCCTGGGCAAAATCCACCTCGACGTTATCTTCGGCACTCCCAAGAAATTCAGACGCGACTACCTCGAATTCGAGGTGGTGGACTGGCCATCTCAATACCATTCCATACTCGACCGCGTGGCATTCGCAAGATTCCTGGCGGTACCACACTACGCATACCTCATGCTGAATATGCCAATCCTGAATGATGTCATCACTATCCAAGGAAGCTTCATCCGATCCAATAACTGTGATAGGGAGTTCAACATAATCTCCCAAACTTTCAGCATGCAAGAGGAGCTGGCAAGGCTCAAGAAGTCGACGGACAACAGTCTTCCTCCTTTGAGCAGGAAAAACTCACCAGAGCAATCCTTCGACTCCACAGTCAACACCAAGATCTAGGTCCACCCGACGGACACCACCAAGACAGCCCTCATCGCGAACAACCTGAGTCCCGCATAGGAACTCACGCTCGTCAAATTCCTCCGTGAGAGCTGGGAAATCTTCGCCCGGTGTCCTGCGGACATGCTAGGAGTTCCCAGGGAATTCACTGAGCATGCACTCAACCTGTACGCCGATGCATGACCAATCAAGTAGTCACTGCGGCGGCTGTCAAAAGAGAAGGCCAAAGTTGTAGGCGTGGAAGTCAACAGACTCCTTGATGATGATTACATCCGTGAGACCAAGGAAAGCACCTGGGTAGCTAACCCTGTGCTGGTGCCAAAGAAGGACACGGATATACTACTGATGTGTGTGGACTTCACATCCCTCAACAAGCACTGCCTGAAGGACCACTTCCCACTGTCGCGGATCGATCAAATCATCGATTCAACCGCTGGGTGTGAACGTCTCTCCTTCCTTGATGCCTACTCAGGATATAATAAGATTCGGATGAAGATGGAGGACCAAGAGAAGATGGCCTTCATCACGCCATTCGACATATACTGCTACAACATAATGTCCTACCTAAAGAGCCAAATGGGCTGCAATATTCAAGTCTATGTCGATGACATAGTGGTCAAGAAAAAAGAGATCACAACACTCATTGATGATCTCCGCAATACCTTTGACAACCTCGACCGCTACAGAATCAAAATGAACCCAGAAAAGTGCGCCTTCGGTGTACCATCCGGGCAACTGCTTGGGTACCTCATCTCTGCAAGGGGAATCGAGGCGAACCTAAATAAAATTAAAGCCATACTAGCCATGGAGAAGCCTGAATAACATCAAGGGCGTTCAACAACTGGCTGGGAGAATTGTGGCCCTCGGTAGGTTCATAAGTCGGATCAACGAAAAGGCCCTCCCCTTCTACCAACTCCTCCACAAGACAGACAAGTTCGAGTGGATTGATGATGCACAAGAATCCTTGGACGAACTCAAGCGTCTGCTATCAACCTCGTCGGTCCTGGTCACTCCCCAAGAAAAGGACCCTATGTTGTTGTACATATCCGCCACACACCAGGTGGTCAACACCGCACTTGTCATCGAAAGGGCGGAAGAAGGAAATATGCACGGGGTACAGCGACCCGTGTAATAACTTGGCGAGGTGCTCATGCCCACCAAGCAGAGGTACCTGCACTATTAGAAGCTGGTGTATGGCGTATTCATGACAGCACGTCAACTGCGCCACTACTCCATGGAGCACCCGATAGTGGTGGTCAATGATGTTCCACTATCACACATCACCTTGGGGGTTGGACACGACATACTACCAATATTCTTTAAAAAGAGAATAAATGTCTTGTGTCCTCTATTGATGAATTTGAAGCGTTAGCAGAAACTCGTTTGTTGATGACACATGAGATTGAGCTTAAGAGCCAGTCAAATGTAGAGTTAGCTCGACTTTTGCGCAAGGATGAACTCAAATGGTATCAACGTTCTAAAGCTCAATTTATTTTGCATGGGGATTCATACAAGATACTTCCATAGTGTTGCTAATATTAGACACATGAAGAAACTTATTTAATCCTTAGTACAAGATGAAGGAACAATTGAGGGGCATGACCAGTTGAAGTCTTGTATTACGAATTACTATAAGGGTTTGTTCGGGGAACTAGAAGAAGGTAACTTCTCTTTGGATGAATTCCAAACAGACGATGTACCCCAGGTTTCTATTGAGGAGAATAATTTATTGACTGCTCCCTATACTAAGTAGGAAATCAAGAAGGCTATTTTCTAGATGAAACACAACAAAGCGCCTAGTCCTGATGGATTCCCAGCTAAGTTTTATCAAACATTTTGGGATGTGGTCAAAACAGATCTTCTTGATATGTTTAGTGCTTTACACGTTGGATAACTAGATCTGTTTCGACTGGTGAATTCATTTTATTACCTAAGATTAATGAAGCAGAACGAATCCAACAATATAGGACAATCTGTTTTCTTAATGTTAGTTTCAAGATTTTCACCAAAGTGGCTACTATCAGGTTAAATTCAGTGGTTGATCATGTAGTTTACCCTCCCAAACTGCTTTCATGCAAGGTCGCAACATACTTAACGATGTGGTTACCTTACATGAAACAGTGCATGAACTACATAGAAAGAAGCTAAATGGGGTCATCCTAAAAGTTGACTTCGAGAAAGCCTATGACAAAGTCAAATGGTCTTTCCTTCAACAGACTCTAAGAATGAAGGGTTTTCAGCTGAGTAGTGTGATTTAATTAATAGCTTTGTGTCAGGGGGTAGTGTTGCCATCAAAGTTACTGATGATGTTGGCAAATAATTTTAGATAAAAAAGGGGATAAAGCAGGGAGATCCCTTATCATCAATGCTATTTAATATAGTGGCTGGTATGTTATGTATTATGATTGAGTGTGCAAAATCTGATGGCCAAATTGAAGGTGTGATTCCCCATCTAGTGTATGGAGCCTTATATATCCTTCAATATGCTGAAGATACAATTTTATTTATGTAACATGATCTTGAAAAGGTAAAACATATGAAACTGATACTTTTAGATTTTGAGAAACTTTCGAGGTTAAAAATTAACTTCCATAAAAGCGAATTGTCCTGTTTTGGTGAGGCCCAGGAAGCAGCTGATCTTTTTGGCCATAGTCAGGGCGTATTTCTGATTAGCTATTTGGGTATTCTGATTCACTATCAGAGGCTTACAAATGTTGAATGGAAAATCATCGAGGAAAGACTGTTGGCGAGGGTTAAACTCACCAATGCCCATTATTATGGACTTGGTTTTTGGAGAAGGAGGGAGCGCTGGAGGCATCAATCGGCTAGCAAACAAGCACACATGGACGCAAGGTTTATCCAAGTTCAGGCCTTGTACATGACCCTACTCTTTCTTGTCTGCTCTTGGAATTATTGAGGGAGTCGAAAGTTACAGGGGGTGCGCAGATGTAATCTGGCGATGGTGTGGTAACTAGGGTTGTGATCGGCCTCCTCGATGCCCCCTCCTAGACTTTATATAGATAGGATAGGTCTCAGGTAGCAGGTCAAGTCGGTTACAGATTAGGGTTTGTCCCTTTAAACTTTCTATCTTTGATCTTGCCTTGTGCCACAAGCAGTCGGAGTTTTCGTGGGTCACCCAAATCCTGGATTGGGCCCTGGTAACACCGTGGGCTTCTTCTAGACCTAGACCGTATATGCAAAGCTCGAGTACCTATAAGGTATGCCCACATCAGTAGCCCCCGAGTGTCCGGTTGAATCGCAGATTCGAGCGGAGACTTATGAAGTCTTTCGAGTGCATAGCTGAGCGTATTGTCGAGTGATCTTGATTTATATCATAGGGATTGTTTGATATACATGCCTGATTCATCCTATGTATTGGGATTGGTTAACTGCCTTAGGGTAAAACAACGCAATCTACTCAAACTCGAGTCCCCGGACTTGAATTCGGAGAAGTGCTGGCGTAGTTCGACTCAGGCCGCGAAGGTCTTATAGAGTCGAATCCCAGTGTGTAAGTGTGAGCACTTGACGCGTCCGTCAAGGCATATTTCATCGTACCTGCAGGCACGGATTGTTTCTGGTAGAGCACAGTAGATGCGTTGCCAGGCCTTATTCAGGTCTTATCTTCACGTTGTAAACGCGGCATCCGAATTTTATCATCACGAAGATGATTCGGTTGACCTAGGAGACGTAGTCTCTTTGCAGGGAAAATATGAGGCAGAGTCGCTGAAGCTTTTGAGTGTGGCCGTAGTTAACACACATTTATGTGTAAGAAAAAATCATAGGGTGCGCGACCAGCACTCCCTTTGGGAGTAGCCCCCGAGTGCCTATTCGAGTCGTAGACTCGAGTGGGGACTATAAGTACTTTGCGACTACTGTCGTCTTTTGCTTGTTTCAGTCGAATGTGCTTTCAGCGCTCCCTATGGGAGTAACCCGAAGTCCATAGTTGAATCGTTGATTCGAGTGAAGGGTTTTTGAAAAGAAAACATGTTGTCATAATGCTTGAATGTCTTAGAAAAATTCCTCGAGTGCGTGGCCAGCGCTTTTATTAGGAGTAGCCCTCGAGTGCTTGGTCGAGTCGAAGACTCGAATAAGGACTAAAGCAATCAAAAAGGTGCTCCTGCTGGAGTTAATGATGTCAGTGCTGATGATGAGATGACCTCAGTTACCCGCGTGAGAGGCTTTGACGGAACGTGACGAGTAGTGGGTCCTACTTTCTGACTTGGATTTGACCAGGCGTGCGTAATCTTCTAGTTTAACTGTATCTCCTCGATTCTCACGCGTAATGAGCGGAGTGGGGCGACGATTCGTGGGTTAACTTGCCACGCGTCGACGTCGATGTGTGCCACGCGTCGGGTTGGTTTTATCCTGGCCATTGGATGGCATGTGCTATGAGGTTAAGTAGGGGTTCACCATGCGGTAATTTCACCACATCTTCTTCTCGCTTGCGCACCTCCGCCATTGCTGCTCTTGTTGTTCCATTGCGCACATCTCCTCCGTGGCACTGGACCAACTCCCCACCTTCCCCAGCTACTTCCTGCACTCACACCGCCAGCGCAAGATGGTCAAGAAGAAGGGAGGCTCCGCCGCTGGATCAGTGGCTACCATTGTAGCGTCCAAGAAGAAGGGCGTCGCCACCGCGTGCACCAGTGTTGCCGCTGCAGCGGGGAAGAAGAAGAAGGGCGCGGGTACTCGCGTCACCAATGGGTCAGGGCACTCATCCACTACCAAGCCATCCGAGTTGTTCACCCAGGGCCAGGATGGCGCACTCTCTGCTACGGAGGATGACTCTCGCATTCCTGGCGATGAGGTAATCCCCAGTCCTCCTGCGGGTTTTCGAGTGATGTTCCTTGCGTTCGTCATTCGTGGGCTTTCTCTTTCCCTTCATCTGTTTGTTAGGGGTCTTCTTTGCTTCTATAGGCTCCAACTACACTAGCTATCCCCAAACTCTATCCTCCACATCGCCTGCTTCATCACTGTTTGCGAGTGCTGGCTCGGAATCAAGCCACACTTTGGCCTCTTCAAAAAACTCTTTAAGCTCAAACGTCAGTCGGGGTCGGGTTCAGTAGTCTATGATGTAGGAGGCTGAGGGATCCACGTCGACTCCAATGTCACTTAGTTTGCCATCAAGCTCGCCACGTTTGTCCAAGAGTGAAGGGATAAGTGGTTCTACATCCGTGACCAGAAGGCCGGCGGAGAGCACTACGGACTCGCGCCCTTCAATCCGGTGGCGGTCTGCAAGAGGAGGCGATCCTGGAAGAACATCGTGATGCCCGGCGAAGTCGAGGAAACAGAGATGTTGTATTAGCGTGTCTACGACCTCGAACGCCGCATAGGCAAGGAAGAAGGTGGTGATGAACTCATTCGAACTTGGATGTGCCACTGCGTACAGCCTCTGCAGGCTAGGGTGCATCCAATGTACCGCTGGATTGGTACTAGTGATGTCACTCACATCTCTGTGGAGGGCATTTCTTCTGGTGAAGTGGACATGTGGCTGCGGCTGGTGACCAAGTACACCACCAAGGAGGATCTCCCGGGTGACTCAGCCGTGCCTCCATTCTGTGCCAGCAATCCTCCACCTGAGGTGGATTTCTCTTTTACATTTTCTTGGTTTTTCGATTGCCTGATAGGTGCTCTATATACTGATGCTTCTTCTAATTGTAGGACTGGAAGGTGGCCGCCAATTTGTCTCCTCATCCTGAAGGAATTATACCGCATGAAGCGAAGGAAGAGGACGAGTCGGGCTCCATCGTCGCTATTGGGGAAGAGCAGGAAGCCCCCCGAGTCCAATGATCACGGGACTCGCAAGCGTTCTCGTAGCAAGGGTTCGGATGCTTCCTCACTGTCGACGCTGGAAGATCCTCCTACTGCCGTGGAGGAGCCAATCCCTGTCGTTCCTGTGTGTGTCATGGCTCCTCCCACGTGAAAGAAGCCGAGGTTGCCGAAGGAGTCGTCTGGTGATTCCTTTGACCTCAAGAATTTTGACGGGTAAGTATTTATTTTTGCGAGTTTGTCTTTACTTTCTCGAAGATTTTCCCCTTCTGAAGTGGTGATGGGTACTTTGTAGTCAAACGGTGTCGTCGTCCTCCGACGACTGCCAATTTGTTAAGGAGTCCGGATTCACAGACTCCAAGAACAAGGAGGTGGCGGTGTTGTCTTCTTCTCTTCTGGTGCCAATTCCTCGAGCTCCCCCCCCCATGCTGGGGAGCATCAAGTTGTTGCCCAGACGTCGATTCTAGAAGAATCTTCGGAGTCCCTGGAGGAGCACGTGAGTTTTCTTCGTGCCGTTGGCACTCAAATTTTGCGTTAACGCTCACACTGCTTCTCTTATCTTGTAGCCTATCATGAAGTATTCCACTCACCTCGCCGAGAAGATCATTTCCTTGGGTCGACAACATGCCTCGCTAGATAACTGCCATCGTGCCTTCGAAGGTTAGTTTTAAACTTTTCTCCCCGTTTTATTGTGTAGAGATTGTCGAGTGATATTGCCATGTTTATATCCTTTGCAGGTGGGCATAGTGAGCTTCTTCGTTGTGTTGCTACCCTCGAGAACGGACTTGTCGCGACGGAGAAAAAGCGTGACGAGGCAGTCGAGGCTCTTAAGGAGTCGCAGAAGCGCGAGGAAGATTTGCGTGCCTCCACTATTGACAGAGAAAAAGCATTCATAAAACAGCTCTTCTCAGTCGCGAAAGCGCTCTCAGGTATGACACTGACTTGCTTGTATTCGTCATGTACTTTTGCTTCATATTATTGTGCTCATATGTGTATTCTTGCATATGCCACCGGTGTAGACTTTGATGCCCAAGCTTTGACTCGTGCGAACGCCTTGGCCGGTGTTGTGACTGTAGTCAAAGATCGTAGCGTCTCTGTGAAGGATACACTGGAGAAGGCCAAGAGCATGATGGGTCGTCTTCGTGAGGAGATGCTTCCCAAGGCCCAGATGATCGAGAATTTTGATGGCTTGGTGGAGTCCTTCGCAGAGGGCATCCCGATGGACTTCAAGAATTCGCAGAGGTCAGTTGGCGTGACCATGGCACTCGCATAGGCGCAGGACCACGGTGTGGAGCTGGACCCCAGAAAGATTTCTTGGGTGATGTCGGTCTCTGCGGATGGTCAGCAGGTAGTCTTTCAGCCTTTCGCCACTAGTTGCAGTAAGTATGGGTGTCGGCTCATTGATACAGTCGCTGCTTATTCGGCTGAACTGTGGCGATTGAAGAGTGAGAAGGCTGCGGCATCTGGGGCTACAACTGGGAAGTCTGTGGTGTCGGAGACTGCCATAGATTCGAGGAAGCCCCATTCCTTAGCTACCTCCTGTAATATCTTAGCTTTCCTTTTGATGAACCTTATTTTGTGGGGGTACCCCTTTTGATACTTGGTTGAACTTGAATGCACTCCTTGTTAATGTATAGTTGGTCTTATTCGCCTCTTGTTTGGTTGTAATAGGGTCCTTCGAGTGGTCCTCCCGACTCTCCTCCACTAATGAAACTTTGGCGCAACCACGTTCAAAAGTGGAGGAGCTATCGCTTCTTGCGCGACCGCGCGATCACGTGAAGCAGTTGGAGCGAGAATTTCCTCTGATCAGCGGTAATGCAGATCTATGGAAGTTGAATGCTGAGAAGGACATCGCACGCGAGAAGTATCTCCTGGACGAAGTTGCACAGCTGAACGAGCAATTTAAGTCTTAGCTCTCTATCTTCTTATCCTTTCCTTTGGCCATTCGCGGCGATGCTCTGTCTTATGCTCTTCTCTTGCTTCTTGTAGTTCTTAGCGCTCGTCATCTGCAGGATAAGAGGGATCGAGTTGCCATACGCCTGCATAGTCTAACCCAAGAGCAGCTGCAAGCTAGCGGTTAATTCTGGGTGGACCATGACCGCGCAGTCGCATTGGCGACGCTGCAGGATCATGCCTCGTGGGTGCTTTAGTATTTGAAGAAGGCGCAATCGTGCCTTAGGCATATCTTCCAGGCGATGTTTCCCCTGGACGCGGTGTCATCAAGCCTACTGGATTTGTTGGCAAAGTTTCAAGATATCAGCGCAGTCCGCGAGTGCGTGCGCCAGCAATTGGTCGTGGGTGCCAAGGCTATGTTGGCGCTTGTTCGATTGCATCGGCCAGATGTGGATGTCGCGGCTGTTGCCGCTGGACCGCCGCCGCCGCCAGAAGGGATGACCTAGAACATGGTGCCACACTACTAGGCGGTTGATCGGCCAGCCAAAGATATCGTCGATTTCTTTGAAGAGCAAACGAATGTTCTCCTTTTGCAGCATTAGTGTAGTTTATATCCTGCACATAGATGTATAAGTGTTGTAAAATTCATACGATTGCGTCGGGTGTGTTTGATACCCGTTAATGTATAAAGAGCTTGCTAGCTTGTATATTTTTCGAGTGTATTGAGCTATACAGTTACTTTTCATTAGCCTGACATATGTTCATCTCAGCACCTTGCCAACCTGTCAGGTGTGTTACAGCTGGGTTGGTGTTATCAAGGGTTCGATTGGTAGTGCGTCAGCTACTCAGGATATTGTATTGTTCATGGTACAAGGTGTAAAGGGTGGCGCAACCCCCAAGTAAAATAATTGCAAAGAAAAACAGAAAAACACAGGGTTTGGGCCACTTAGCTTTATTTATTCACAGAATATCACGAGGTACAATGTGTGGCTAAGTAGCCCAGCTGAATAGCCTTATTTGTAAAGTAAAAAACATCTAAGGGTAGAAACGACACAGCCGCGTGACATTCCAGGGATTGGAGTATGCGACTCCGCTCTTGAAGTCTTTAAGGCGATAGACGCCACCTGGGATTACTTCTATAATCACATAAGGTCCTTCCCAAGGGGACTCGAACTTGAGGTGCCCTTGTTGCTTCAGTCGCAGGACCAGATCTCCTTCGACGAAGGATCTGGGGCGTAACCTTCTGTTGTGGTAGTTGCGGAGGTTATGCTGGTAGATCGTGGATCTCTCCGCTGCAATCTCACGTGCCTCATCGAGAAGGTCGACGGAGTCTTCGAGTGCGAGGGTTGATTCTGCCTCGTTGTATGCTACTACCCGTGGGGCCTTGTAACGCACCTCTACGGGTAGTACCGCCTCGACACCGTGTACCATGAAGAATGGAGTATAGCCTATAGCGCTGTTTGGAGTTGTGCGCATGCTCCATAGTACTGATTGCAACTCGTCAGGCCAGCACCCGGCAGCTTTTTCTAGTGGCCGGAGAAGCCTTTTCTTGATCCCGCCGCAGACGAGGCAGTTGGCCTTTTCAACTTGACCGTTGGCCTGGGGATGTGCTACCAAGGCGTAACTAATGTTGATTCCCAGGTTTTCACAGAAATCCTAGAACTCCTTGGAGGTGAAGTTCGTCCCATTGTCCGTGATGATGCTATGTGGCACCCCGAAGCGGAAGACGATGGACTCGAAGAACTTGACGGCGTTGGCTCCTGATTGGTTTGTCATCGGCATGGCCTCAATCCACTTGGTGAATTTGTCGACTGCAACTAAGAGGTAGACGTATCGTCCTCGTGAGGATCGCTAGAGCTTGCTGACCATGTCGAGTCCCCATTGTGTGAAGGGCCAAGCCACGGGTATTGGCCTGAGTTCTGCGCCAGGTGCATGTGGCTTGTCCATGAATCGCTGGTAGGTGTTGCAACGCTGGACGATATCCTTAGCGTCGCGCATGGCCATTGGCCAATAGAAATCTAGCTCGTAGAGATTTGGCGACGAGGGCGCGACTGCCGGCGTGGTGGTCGCAAGTACCTCCGTGTATGTCTAGGAGGATTGCTCTTCCGTCGCCGTTGGAGATGCACCGCTGAAGGACTCCTGTGATGCTGCGCATGTACAGTTTGCCATTGATGAGGGCGAATGTCTTAGATCGCCGCGCTATATGACGCGCATTAGTCGGGTCATCTGGCAACCTTTTGCTAAGCAAGTATGTGACATATGGTTGCGTCCAGGATGGCTCGATCATCATGATCTCCATGGGGCCTTCGAGTCCTATATCTGGCCCCGTGTCATCGAGTGTCGTTGGCTCGTTGGGTGGAGTAGCCCCTGAGTCCTTTGACGCGTTGTTTTTATGCTCTGGCGCCTTTGGTTTGATGGAGCGCTCGTAGATGCGCTCGAGAAATACTCTGGGTGGCACTTGGGCACAGGTGGAGCCGATGTTGGTGAGTGTGTCTGCCTCCTTGTTGCTCTCGCGGCCGACGTGCCGAAGCTCGTAGCCGTCAAAGTCTCCCTCGAGTGTGTCGTAGATGTCGCGGTAGGCGATCATGTTATCGCTCAGAGCATCGCACTCGTTCATTGTTTGGTTGACCACTAGTTTAGAGTCGCCAAAGATGACGAGTCACTTGGCACCGCAGGCTTTCGCCATCCGCATCCCATGGAGCAAGGCTTTGTATTCAGCTTCGTTCTTGGAGGCGGTGAAGTGCATTCATAGAACATACCTCATCTTGTCACCTTGTGGTGATGTCAGGATGACACCCGCGCCAGCTCCTTCCTTGCGCTTGGACCCATCAAAGTGCATTGTCCATAGGTAGGACATATCTGGCTTGTAGGGGAGCTGGTTTTCCGTCCAGTGCACGAGGAAGTCCCGGAGAACTTGCGACTTGATCATGTCACGCTTCTCGTATGTCATGTCTCGTGGAGACAGCTCTATCCCCCAAAGCGCAACTCGTCCAATGGCGTCGGGATTGTTGAGGATGTGCCCAAGTGGCGCGTTGTTAACCACTATGATTGGGTGCTCCTGGAAGTAGTGGCGCAATCGCCTGGCTATCATGAAGATGTTGTATGTCAGCTTCTGATAATGCGAGTATCGCTGTTTGGTTGGCGTGAGCACCTCGCTGAGGTAGTAGACTAGACGTTGTACCCCGTGGACTTTGTTTTCTTCGACTCGTTCCACCACGAGCAGAGTGCTTACCACATGGTTGGTGGCGGAGATGTATAGCAGTAGCGGCTCTTTTTCGCGAGGTGTCACCAACACCGGCAAGGTGGATAGTAGACGCTTGAGGTCGTCGAATGCTTCTTGTGCTTCGTTTGTCCACTCGAATTTTTCAGCCTTGCGGAGAAGTTGGTAGAAAGGCAGTGCCTTTTCGCCCATCCGACTGATGAATCGACTGAGCGCTGATTCGCCCAGCCAGCTGCTAGACGCCTTTTACGTTCTTCGGCTTCTCCATGGCCAGTATGGCCTTTATTTTCTTCGAGTTGACCTCAATCCCTCTCGTGGAGATGAGGTACCTAAGCAGCTGCCCAGATGGTATGCCGAAGGCGCATTTGTCTGGATTTAGTTTGATCCGGTAACGGTAAAGGTTATCGAAGGTCTCGCAGAGATCATCGAGTAACGAGGTTTCCTCCTTGGTTTTGACGATGATGTCATCGATGAAGACTTGGATGTTGTGACCAAGTTGGCTCTTGAGGCAGGCCTACATGCACCGCTGGTAGGTGGATCCTACGTTTTTCAGCCCGAAGGGCATCATTGTGTAGCAGAAGACACCAAAAGGCGTGATGAACGATGTTTTTTCCTAGTCCTCCTCCTTCATTCGAATTTGATGATAGCCTGAGTAGGCGTCGAGAAAGTAGAGACGCTCACATCCCGCAGTGGAGTCGATTATCTGATTGATCCGCGGCAATTGGAAGTGGTCCTTCGGACAATGCTTGTTCAGAGAGGTAAAGTCTACGCACATCTGCATGATATCCGTGTATTTTTGGGAACGAGCACGGGGTTTGCGACCCAGGTGCTTTCCTTGATCTCGCGTATGAAATTAGCGTCGAGGAATCTATTGACTTCCATACCGACCGCTTTTGCCCTTGGCTCTGTCAGTCGCCGGATTGTTTGCTTGACTGACCTTTGATACGTTGCTAACGCATCTATAATTTTTGATGTTCCATGACTGGTTTATATCTAATTTCTTATGTTTTGTCCACACTTTGGAGTACTTTTTATACACTTTCTTGGACTAACCTATTAACAAGATACCATAGTGCCAGCTGTCTGTTTTCTGCTGTTTTTGGTTCCAGGAAAGTCAGAAAATGAATATTCTCGGAATTGGACGGGACAAAAGCCAAAGTTAATATTTCACCGAGGGGGACACAGAGCCAGAATACGAGACGGAGAGGGGCCAGGGGCCGCCCACACCACCTAGCCGCGCGGCCAGGCCTGGCCTGCGCCAGGGGGTGGTGTGGCCGCCTAGGGCACCCTCTCGGCCTCCCCTTTCGCCTATAAGATGCCTTTGATACAGAAACCCTAGGTACCCGATCAAAATTCCATGAAAGAGTCTATAGCCGTTGTCATCTCCATCCCTAGATCGGGAGGGATCTGAAGCTCTTCTCGGCACCCTGCCGGAGGGGTGAATTCACCCTGGAGGCCTTCTTCATCACCATGCCTGCCTCTGGTGTGATGCGTGAGTAGTTCATCCTTGGACTACGGGTCCATGTAGTAGCTAGATGGTTGGTTCTTCTCCTTTGTGCTATCATGTCTAGTTCTTGTGAGCTCCGTTCATGATCAAGATCATATATTTGTAATCATACATGTTGTGTTTGCGGAGATCCGATGGATATTGAGATGCTATTTCAGATTGATTACTGATTCTATCATGTCTTTGTTATTTGTGATCTTGCATGCTCTCTGTTGTTAGTAGATATCTTGGCCGAGTAGATGCTAGCGACTCCAAGAGGGAGTATTTATGCTCGATAGTGGGTTCATGCCTCTAGTAATCTGGGGAAGTGACAGAAATCTCTAAGGTACTAGATGTGTTGTTGCTACTAGGGAGAAAACAGCAATCCTTTGTTCATAGAACAATCGTATTGTTTACTTTACACGCAATGCGTAATGCAATTATCTGTTTATTGCAACTTAATACTGGAGGGGGGTCGGATTGATAACCTGAAGGTGGATTATTAGTCATAGATGCAGTTGGATTACGGTATATGTATAATGTTGTAATGCCCAATCAAATCTCATAAGAGTAAAGATGATTAGTATATGCATGTATGCTTTCTCGATGTTTATCAATTGCCTCGCTGTAATTTGTTCACCCAACATGTCATCTATCTTAAGGAGAATCACCACTATTGAACTATGGACCCCGGTCCTTTCTTTTACTATCAATCTACAACTGTTTACTGCTTTCTGTTTACTTTCTGCAATCTTTTACTTTCTTCCACACAATACGTTTAATCCTTTGTTTTCAGCAAAACCGGTGAGATTGACAACCTCACTGTAAGTTGGGGCAAAGTTCTGTGGTTGTGTTGTGCAGGATTCCAAGTTGGAAACAACACCTTGGAGGTGTTTCCTTGCTCCTACTAGTTCGATAACCTTGGTTTCATAACTGAGGGAAACTTATTGCTGTGCTCATCATACCTTCCTATTGGGGTTCCCCAACGAGCTCGACATCAATCTCGAGCCAGCAAGTATTTTTCTTGCACCGTTGCCTAGGAGTCAAGGACATCTTCACAAGGGGAGTCCCTCATAACCAATCTCTTTAATTTGTTATTTTTGTTTTGCTTAGTTTATTTTTGCTTTATTTGCTTGTTTCTTTATCAAAAACACACAAAAAATTAGTTGTTCTAGTTTGCTTTCTTTATTAAAAACACAAAAAAATGAATACTCTTGAAAACACTAAGTTGTGTGACTTCACTAACACCAACAACAATGATTTCATGTGCACACCTATTGCTCCACCTATTCCTGAAGCTACTTTCTTTGAAATTAAACCTGCTTTACTCAATATTGTTATGAGAGAACAATTTTATGGAATTGGTACTGAAGATGCTGCTGCTCATCTTAATAACTTTGTTGAACTTTGTGAGATGCAAAAGCATAGGGATATAGATGGGGATATTATTAAGCTTAAATTGTTTCCTTTCTCTTTGAGAGGAAAAGCTAAAGAATGGTTGCAATCCCTAACTAGGAATAGTATTGATTCTTGGACTAAATGCAAAGTTGCTTTCATTGGAAAATACTATCCTCCTTCTAAGATTATATCTATGAGAAGTGAAATAATGAAATTTAAACAATCTGATAATGAACATGTTGCTCAAGCTTGGGAAAGAATGAAATCTTTGGTAAAGAATTGTCCCACTCATGGACTGACTGCTTGGATGATTATCCAAACCTTTTATGCAGGATTGAACTATTCTTCAAGAAATCTACTGGATTCTGCTGCTGGAGGTACCTTTCTGACCATTACTTTGGGTGCTGCAACAAAGCTTCTGGATAATATGATGGTTAACTATTTTGAATGGCACACTGAGAGAGCTCCACAAGGTAAGAAGGTAAATTCTGTTGAAGAAACCTCCTCATTGAGTGATAAAATTGATGTTATTATCTCTATGCTTGTTAATGAGAAAGCTCATATTGATCCAAATCATGTTCCCTTAGCCTCTTTGGTTGCTCAAGAAGAGCAAGTTGATGTGAACTTTATAAGAAGTAATAATTTTGGCAACAATGCCTATAGGAATAATTTTGGTAATAATAACTATAGGCCATATCCTCCCAACAATGGTAATGCTTATGGAAATTCCTACAACAATAATAGGAGTGTACCTTCTGAACTTGAAGTTATGCTTAAAGATTTTATTAGTAAACAAACTGCTTTCAATAAAACTATTAAGGAAAAACTCTCTAATGCTGAAAGAAACATAGCATCATTGGCTGAAGCACAATCTTCTTTTAATAAAATGCCTACTAAACCTGAAACTATTGAAAGTCCCTTTGCTGCTACTAATGTCATACAAGTTAGAATTGATGAGAATGTTAGACTATTAGCTGAATTGCATGCTAAGTGGGAAAGAGAAGATGAAATTGCTAGAAATATTAGTGTTTCTACTATCACTACCACTAATGTTGAAGCTAGTAATAGCTCTACTACTTTAGATGATAATTATGATTTTTATCTTGATGGTTGCAATATCTCTAAAGTGATTAAGTTCCTACAAAAGCTTGCTAAAAGTCTTAATGCTAGTGCTATGAATATGGCCTTTACAAAACACATTACTGATGCTCTCATAAAAATTAAAGAAGAAAATATGAAACATAAAGCTTCTATTCCTATGAAACAAGAAGATGGTTGGGAACCCATCATTAATATGAAAGTGAATGATTTTGATCTTAAAGCTTTATGTGATCTTGATAGTAGTTTTTCTATTATGCCTAGAAGGATTTATGATATGCTTGATTTGCCACCATTGGAAGATTGTTATTTCAATGTCCCACTTGATGATAATGCTAAAAATAAACTCATGGGGAGTATTAATGATGTTCTTATTATGGTTAACAATGCCTATGTCCCTGTTGATTTCTATGTTTTGGATATTGAATGCAATGCTTCTTGTCCTATTACTTTGGGAAGACCTTTTCTTAGAACTGTTGGTGCCATTATTGATACGAAAGAAGGCACCATTAAATATCAACTCCCACTCAAGAAAGGTATAGAACACTTCCCTAAGAAAAGAGAGAAGATCTCTTTTGCCTCTCCTATGAAAACAAAATTTGCTCTTAATGCTTCTTAATTTGAGAACACTTGATTCTTTCTCTTGCTTCTTATGCCTAACTTAAAGGCATTAAAGAAAAGTACTTATTGGGAGATAACCCAAAAGTTTTAGATGAGTCTTGGAAGTTATTACCTTTGTAATAACCACTCCTTATCCTTTTTATTTGCTTTTTGTGCCAAGAGTAATCTCTAATGAGAGAGAAGTAATAATTGGGAAAGTTGTTGTCCCAAGACAGATTTTTGTGCTTCACTGTAAAAATTCGTGTAAAATCTTTGTATGTTGTTTTTAGGCGTGCATTTTTTTTTGCTTCTAACCCAGGTTGTTATCTAACTTTTGTTAGTTCAACACTTTTCGATTTGAGTAACAGAAGGTCTTTGAAAAAATTGGTTTTTACCTGCTGGTCTGTTTTGAAAGATTTCTGCCATTATTTGCATTTGCTTCTTGTTGATTCCTTTTTGGGTTCTCTTTGGGGAATTGAGATTTTCAAGGGAAGTGCTACAGTAGCTTGTATTTTAATGGAAGTTTAATTGGTGTTGTAACTGAACCCAAAGACTTATTATCTTGAGTACACTAATGTTGCTAATAAAGAGTGTGTGAAGTTTTGTATGAAGGAAAAATTTCAGGTGTATGAAGAGAATGATGTAATGAGAGGAAGAATGGACTAAAGCTCAAGCTTGGGGATGCCACGCGTGTCACCTCAAGAAATATCCAAGAAGGACAAGTGTCAAAGCTTGGGGATGCCCAAGGCATCCCCTTCTTCATCAATAAAAATCTCAGGTTCTTCCAAACACTTCATTTTTATTGTTTCATGCACAGTCGTGTTGTTCTTGGAGCGTCTTCATTTTTTGTTTTCGTTTGCTTGGTTTGCTTAGTTTGCTTGAATAAATTGGTTGGACCCCCTCTTTCATACATTAGTTTTCAATAGTTTGGTTTGGTTTGGAAAAGAGTAGGAAAAGTTCATGCTTAAGTGGTAAAAGGAGTTTGTTTTTGACTGTGGCCTATGCTTTGTCATGTCATGCTTGATATTGTTTTGGCTTTATGCTTAGTGATTTTTGCGGTAGCATGACTTGTTACAAAAAATTGAGATTGCTTAATGTTCCTTGAAAGAATCATGCATTGTTTTAGCATATTAAAGCATAGTATAGTGGTATTCTCCTTTGATGCTTTATTTGGGTTGACTTGGCGCATGCTCACACCATGTTATGACTATCCCAAGTCACCATAGCCTTTATGATCCTTTAGTTTTCGACTTGTAATATCACTTTATGCTTTAATTAATGATGTTTTGTCGCTTTGCATGATTATGGCCATTATTGCTCTCTTAGTTGGTCGCTCCCAGTCTTTTGCTAGCCTCCATAACCAAGTATGAGTTCCACTCATGCATCCAACTCCAAATTTAACCAAGTTATTCCAAAGAGTCCACCATACCTACCTATTAGCATATGCTATTCCAAGTATATTCATGTTTTTATCTACCTTCCGAATTAAACTTGTTATGTGAAAACTAGTGATTAAAGCTCTCAGGAACGTGATGGCACACTTTACTTTCTTGCACTTAATAATATTGAACCATTGCGTCCATCTTTGTTGCGTATATGCTTGCGCTTTATAAGTTGAAGTTAGAAGAACCATGTATCACGAGGAACGCTTTCAACATTGCACTTATTATTCTGTTGATATCATGATTCTTTTGCTTATGGATCCCGACAGTGTGAAATAAAAGGGAAACTTGGAAGATCATGGAGTTTGTATGTGTGTTAGAGAAACGCCTGGGCCACTAGCCTAAGCCATGCCTAATCATGGTGGAAACTTGCACCATAACCATAATAAGCACTCTATGAAGCATCCTCAATAAAAACCTATGCAAATAAAAAGATCGCTGAGATGCTCATTGTCTACTTGCCTTGTCATTTTGATTATGGGATAGCTCCTGTATCATGTGCAAGGGGTACCCCGTTGGCGGTTTTCTATGATACATATTGATACGTACAAAACGTATCTACTTTCTCGAACACTTTTGCTATTGTTTCTCCTCTATACTTGTGTGATTTGGATACAACTAATGCGGACTGACGCTGTTTTTAGCAGAATTGCCCTGGTGTCTACTTTTTGTGCAGAAAATCAACTATCAGGAAAATCCCGGAAAATATGCCAAAAATCATATTTCACCCGAAGACTCCAGGAGCCAGAATACGAGACAGAGAAGAGCCAGGGGGTGGCCACACCACCTGGTGGCACGGGCCAGGCCAAGCCACGCCAGGGGGTGGTGTGGGCCCCCCAGGCACTCCCTCGGCCTCTCTCTTCGCCTATAAGGAGCCTTCTGACCTAAAAACTTCGGGGGGTTCGACATTTTTCCAGAAGGAGTTCTGCTCCGCCGCCACCACCAGATTCCACGAAACAGCACCAGAAACTCTGTTCTGGCACCCTGTCGAGACGAGGAATTGGAGGAGATCATCGCCATCATCATCACCATTGCTTCTCAATCGACCATCCATGTTTCCCCCATCTATGAGTGAGTAATCCCCTGCTGTAGGCTATGGGGATGGTAGGGATTGGATGAGATCGTTCATGTAATGGCATCAGATTGTTAGGGCATGGTGCCTAGTATCTTTTATTAGTGCTTTATGACTTTGTTGCGACTTGTTGTGCTTAATGATTGTCACTAGGGCCCGAGTGCCATGATTTCAGATCTGAACATGTTATTGATTCATTATGATAGTATTGTTTTTGATCTTATCGACAAGTTGTATACACATGTTGTTGTCCGGAACCAATGGCCCCGAAGTGACAGAAATCGGGATAACCGGAGGGAATGGCTTTGATCTGAGGATCACATGTGTTCATGGAGTGTTAATGCTTTGCTCCGGTGCTCTATTAAAAGGAGCACCTTAATTGCCAGTAGTTCCCTTGAGGCCCCGCTGCAAACGGGCTGGCAGGACAAAAGATGTTGTGCAAGTTCTCATTGCGAGCACGTATGACTATATATGGAACACATGCCTAGGATTATCTAGTACTTGGATGCTTTATCTTATTTATCTGCAATTGCCCTATGTTCTGATTGCTATGTGAATTGTCTTGTCCATGCAACGACCGTCCATCCATCCCTATGCCGACCACACTCGAATCCCACTGTTTACTGCTATTCTTACTGCTGTCTTTACTTTACTACTGCTGTTACTTTGGTATTCCTACTACAAAACTGTAGCTACTGATAAACTGTTGTGAGCAAGATTGTTTCTAGGTGCAGCTGAATTGACAACTCAGTTGTTAAGGCTTATAAATACTCTTTGGCTCCCCTTGTGTCGAATCAATAAATTGGGTTTCACTTCCCTCGAAAATACTGCGATACACCCCCTATACTTGTGGGTCATCAAGACTATTTTCTAGCGCCGTTGGTGGGGAGCATAGCTTTATTTATCAAGTTCACTTGGATTCTCTATTGTTCGCTGTTATCCATCCCAAGGGTAAGTCTCGTGATGGCAAGGTTCCTATTTTACCATCCACTACAAGAAGAGGTACGGTTCTAAACACCTCTGCTGCTCTTGATTCACTGTCTTTTATGAGTAAGTTCCTTACACCACCACATACACATGCTACACACACTGCTACTACTGCTTGTTGGGTCCGCAGCATAGAAAACAAAAAAATTCCTACGGCGTGAACTACACGCCAAGATCTATCTACTAGGTACAAAGCAATGGGTGGACATACATCCAACAAGAACTTACCCTCGTAGACAACGAGCTTTGTTAACGAGTAGGAACTCGTGGTTGATGTATTCGTACACTTGCCGATCTCAAGATCGTGAGGAAGTCCGAGCGCCGCAACTCAGCAGCGCATCCGCACTCGCACACACGTTCAAGCCACCGGACAACCTCCACCTCCTCGCTCCAGCGAATCAGCGGAAGCAGCAACTCCTTCCAGACGCAAGGCCACCAGGAACATGTATCTCGCTAATCCGAGACCATGGGGGAATATCTAGAGGGGGAGAGAGATCCTTCACGAGGAGGTGTGGTTTGTGAGAGGGGAGAGGGGGGCTTTATATAGGAGGGAGGGAGACCCCTCCCCTCCCATAGCCGGCGCATGAGGGGGGGGACTCCTCCCCTCCTTCATTCATGTGGTGAACCTCCACTCACATAAACATGGCCTCCACCCAAAATCCGACTCACATGTATTTAATTTCCACCAAATTAAATGTAACTCTCAATTAATAAAACTCTTTTATTTATTGTATTCAGAATTTTGTTAATTAATTTAATTAACAAACATTCACATAAAAACCCTTGCAACATTTCAATATCACATGCATAACCACTTTCTGCAATTTCACTCGAAACAATTCCAGTTTCTATCGAAACAATTCTTGTTTCTATCGAAACATTTCCTGCGCTTTGCAAACCTTTTGTCTGGAACATATGTGCTCCTAAATGGTGCCCAACAACCCTTAAGTGTGTCACCCTACGGTTCGCAAATAATGCAGACATGATTGAGACTCCTCTCAGATCAATAATCAGAAGCAGGACCTAGAGATCCATACTGACTCCTGCATATTCAACGATGACTTATGTGATCGTGAGAACCTTTAACGTCAGCAATTTAATCCCTTTGTCTCATGATATAATACATGTCCGAGATTCGATCATCGGTATCCAAATACCTAGTTTGATCTCGTTACCGACATGCACTCTTTTCTCGTTCCCGTGATATAACATTCTAGTGATCACATCACTTGGTTGCAAGCTATCTTAATGTGATATCACCAAGAGGGCCCAGAGTATATCTATCCGTCATCGGGATTGACAAATTCCACTCTTGATCCATGAGCCTCAACATAACACCTTCATAGCACTGAACCCACCTTTATGGTCACCCTGTTACGGTGTGACGTTTGATGTTATCAAGATACTCTTCTGGTGTTAGCAATTAACATGATCTCATGGTCTAAGGACTAAGACTACTTTGTATGATGTTATAGAAATATAAACATAATGACTTGATCGTAATGCTATACTTCGGATGAATGTTCATCACATCATTTCACAAATGCTGTGACCTTGTTATTAACAACATCCAATGTCCATGATCAGGAAACCTTGATCATCTTGTTAATCAACAAGCTAGTCTATAAGAGAGGCATAACTAGGAACCCTTTTTGTTTATTAAACACACATGTATTGATGTTTCCTATCAGTACAATTATAGCATGCAAAATAAACATCTATCATATACAAGGAATACATAATAACAACTTTATTATTGCCTCTCAGGGCATATTTCCTTCATTCTCCCACTTGCACTAGAGACAATAATCTAGTTTATATAGTGATAAATCTAACACCCATGGAGTTCTGGTGTTGATCATGTTTTGCCCTAGGGAGTACTTTAGTCAACGGATCTGCTACATTCAGGTCCATGTGTATTTTACAAATCTTTATATCTCCATCCTTGACATGCTCGCGGATGGAGTGAAACCGGCGCTTAATATGCTTGGAATTCTTGTGAGACCTTGGTTACTTGGCGTTGGCTATGGCTCCATTATTGTCACAATAGATCACCATTGGGTCCAACGCACTAGGAACCACACCTAGTTCTGTTATGAACTCCTTCATCCAAACCGCTTCCTGCACCGCTTCTGAAGCAGCAACATATTCCGCCTCCGTCGTTGATCCAGCCACCACAGGTTGTTTGGAGCTCCTCCAACTAACTGCTGCCCCGTTCAAGAGAAATACGTATCCGGATTGAGACTTAGAGTCATCCGGATCAGTGTCAAAGCTAGCATCGACATAACACTTAGCGACTAGCTCTTCTTCACCTCCGTATACAAGAAACATATCCTTAGTTCTTCTCAAGTACTTAAGGATATTCTTGACCGCTATCCAGTGTTTCGAACCTGGATCAGATTGGTACCTACTAGTCAAACTAATAGCATGTGCCACATCCGGTCTTGTACATAGCATGGCATACATTATAGAGCCTATGGCTGAGGCATAGGGGATCTTATCCATTATCTCTCTTTCTTCCGCCGTAGCCGAACTTTGAGTCTTACTCAATGTCTTGCCTTGCAACATAGGTAAGTACCCCTTCTTACTTCTGTCCATATTAAACTTCTTTAATATCTTATCATGGTATGTACTCTGCGATAGCCCAATTAGGCATCTTGATCTATCTCTATAGATTTTAATACCTAATATATATGAAGCTTCACCAAGGTCCTTCATCGAAAATTTGCTGTTTAGATAACTTTTAACACTGTTTAAAAGATCTATATCATTTCCAATCAATAATATGTCATCCACATATAATACCAGAAATGCCACATTGCTCCCACTCACTTTCTTGTAAATACAAGCCTCTCCATAAGTTTGGACAAATCCAAACTCTTTGATCACCTCATCAAAGCGGAGATTCCAACTCCGGGATGCTTGCTTCAGTCCATAGATGGATCGCTGAAGTTTGCACACCTTATCAGCATCCTTGGGATCGACAAAATCCTTAGGTTGTATCATATACAACTCTTCTTCAATATTACCATTGAGGAACGCAGTTTTGACATCCATCTGCCATATTTCATAATCGAAATATGCAGCAATTGCTAACATAATCCTAACCGACTTAAGCATCGCTACGGGAGAGAATGTCTCATCGTAGTCAACTCCTTAAATTTGTCGAAACCCCTTTGCGACAAGTCGAGCCTTATAGATGGTTACATTACCATCAACATCCGTTTTTCTTTTGAAAATCCATTTATTCTCAACGGCCTTTCGATCGTGAGGTAAGTCCACCAAGGTCCAAAACTGGTTTTCGTACATGGATTCCATCTCGTATTTCATGGCTTCTAGACATTTGTTGGAATCAGGGCTCATCATCGCTTCTTCATACGTCGCAGGGTCATCTATTTCATCAATCATGAAATTCATAACAGGATTGACGTACAGTTCAGGAGCTGTACGTGTCCTGCTTAACCTGCGAGGTTCGGTAGTGTCCTCTTTCAGAGTTTCATGATCAATATCATTAGCTCTCTCTTCATTAGGTGAAGTCAACTCCGAAACAACTTCCGGTGCTGCACTACTCGCCATTTCATGAAGAGAAGGTTCAATAACCTCTTCAAGTTCTACCTTCCGACTACTCACACCTTTCGCGAGAAACTCCTTCGCAAGAAAGGATCCACTCTTGGCAACAAAGACCTTTCCGTCGGATCTGTGATAGAAGGTATACCCAATCGTTTCCTTACGGTATCCTATGAAGACGCATTTTTCCGCTTTGGGTCCGAGTTTATCCGGTTGAAGTTTCTTCACATAAACATCGCATCCCCAAACTTTAAGAAATGACAGCTTAGGTTTGTTTCCAAACCATAATTCATACGGTGTCTTTTCAACGGATTTAGATGGTGCCCTATTTAAAGTGAATGCAGCGGTTTCCAGTGCATAACCCCAAAATGACAGTGGCAAGTCAGTCAGAGACATCATAGATCGAACCATATCCAATAAAGTACGATTACGACGTTCTGACACACCATTACGTTGTGGTGTTCCGGCAGGCGTGAGTTGTGAAACTATTCCACAGTCTTTCATATGTGTGCTAAACTCATAACTAAGATACTCTCCTCCATGGTCGGACCGCAGAAATTTGATCTTTCTGTTACGATGGTTTTCCACTTCATTCTGAAATTCTTTGAACTTTTCAAAGGTTTCAGACTTACGTTTCATCAAACAGATATACCCGTTTCTACTCAAATCATCCGTGAAAGTAACAAAATAACGATATCCACCTCGCGCCGACACACTCATTGGTCCACACACATCAGTATGTATGATTTCCAATAAATCTGTCGCCCGTTCCATTGAACCGGAAAACGGCGTTCTAGTCATCTTGCCCATAAGGCATGGTTCACATGTATCAAATGATTCAAAATCAAGTGATTCCAAAAGTCCATCAGAATGGAGTTTCTTCATGCGTTTAACGCCAATATGACCTAGACGGCAGTGCCACATATATGCAGATATATCATTATCAAGTTTAATCCTTTTAGCATCAACATTATGAATATGCGTAATACTACTATCGAGATCCAACAGAAATAAACCATTCAACACAAGTGCATGACCATAAAAGATATTATTCATATAAATCGAACAACCATTGTTTTCAGACTTAAACGGATAACCACTTTGCATCAAACACGATCCAGATACAATGTTCATGCTCAGTGCAGGCACCAAATAACAATTATTCAGGTTTATAACTAATCCCGATGGCATATGGAGAGGCAGCGTTTCGACGGCGATCACATCAACTCTTGATCCATTGCCGACCCACATCGTGACCTCATCCCTTGCTAGTTGTCGCTTGTTCCACAGCCCCTAAACCGAGTTACATATATTAGCAACCGATCCTGTATCAAATACCCAGGTGCTACTGCGAGTACTAGTCAAGTACACATCAATAACATGTATATCACATATACCTTTGTTTGCCTTGCCGGCCTTCTTGTCTGCCAAATACTTGGGGCAGTTGCGCTTCCAATGGCCAGTCCCCTTGCAATAGTAGCACTCGGTGTTAGACTTAGGGCCAGCTCGGGGTTTCTTTTCAGGCGCGGCAACAGATTTGCCGCCCTTCTTTCCCTTCTACTTGCCTTTCTTGTCCTTCTTGAAACCGGTGGTCTTATTGATCATCAACACTTGATGTTCTTTCCTAATCTCCACTTCTACAGTCTTAAGCATTGACAGAAGCTCGAGAAGAGACTTCTTCATGCCCTGCATATTATAGTTCATCACGGAGCTCTTGTAGCTAGGTGGCAGAGATTGGAGAACACGATGTATGCCTAAGTCAATGGGAATCGTTATTCCCAAGGACACAAGCTTATCGGTGTACCCAGACATTTTGAGTATGTGCTCACTAACGGAGCTGTTCTCTTCCATCATGCAGCTAAAGAACTTTTCAGAAGCATTATAACTCTCTACGACAGCATGGGTATCGAAAATCATTTTCAATTCTCCCATGGTATCAAAGGCATTGCCATTTTCGAAACGTTTTCGAAGTTCTGGCTCTAGCCCATACAGTATGCCGCAATGAACTAAGTTGTGGTCCTCCTGACGAGTTATATAGACGTTCTTTTCCTCGTCAGGGGCATCAGGAGCTGGTGGGGGGCCTAGCAGCGCCTCTAGCACATATTGCTTTTGTGCAGTAGTGAGGAGAATCCTCAAATTCATAGCCCAGTTGGTGAAGTTGCTACCATTCGCAACAAGCTTCTATTTCTCCATGAACACATTGAAATTAAAAGCAGGTGGTGCCATATACAACAGAATTTGTAAAATATATTTAGACTAAGTTTATGATAGATTGAGTTCAACTAATCCAAATTACTAATGAGCTCCCACTCATAAACGACATCCCTCGTGTCCTTTTGGTGATTACATGAACCAAATCCACTACACCAAGTCCAATCATCACGTGAGTCGGTGTAGCTTCAAAGGCGAGCATCTATATGGGCATCATATCTACTTTATGACTCATGCTTAACCTTTCGGTCCGTGTTCCGAGTCCATGTCTGTACATGCTAGGCTCGTCAAGTAAGAACCTTAGTAAAACTGTCTTACACCCGTTGTATGAAAGCGTAGAGTCGAGAACACCCGATCATCACGTGATGCCTCAAAACACGATCCACAAAACGGTGCATACTTAAGGAAGAACACATTTTATCTTGATATCTAAATGAGGGATCATCTTATAATGCTACCAAAAGCACCAAACTAGCAATATAAGATGCTAACATCTAATGTGTGAAGTGAGGTGATATGGTCCATGCATTTGATCTCTATCATTTGTATCGTGGTATGATCTCTATCATTCCTTTGTGTGTAAGGCTAAGGTCTATGGAACTTACACGTTAAGTGAGTTGTAAGAGTATCTATCATACATCTACTTACAACAATACCATATCAAGACACTAGCCCAGCAACGATCTAAACTAGACGCCTCTAATTTATCAATTGCAAGTTTTACGTGGCTTAGGGCTTTCGGAGATAGAACCGGTCTTACCTACGAACATGAACCACAACGAGGATAACCAAGTTATTAGCAACTCGTTGTAAATCAGATATTTACTATAGTAGGAGAGACAGACACCCGCCAGCCACTTATGCAAAACAAGTTGCATGTCAGTCGTGGAACCGGTCTCATGTACGATGACATGTAAGGTTGGTCCGGGCCGCTTCATCCCACTATGCCACCAAACCAAAATACATAGAAGATGCAATAACATGATCATCATCGCCCACATATCAACCATATGTGTACTACCCGTGCTTAGCACCTACGCATAGATCAGGCTCTGATACCACTGTTGGGTCTACAACATAGAAAACAAAAAATTTCCTACGGTGTGAACTACACGCCAAGATCTATCTACTAGGTACAAATAAACGGGTGGACATACATCCAACAAGAACTTACCCTCGTAGACAACGAGCTTTGTTAACGAGTAGGAACTCGTGGTTGATGTAGTCGTACACTTGCCGATCTCAAGATCATGAGGAAGTCCGAGAGCCACAACTTAGCAGCGCATCCGCACTCGCACACACGTTCAAGCCACCGGACAACCTCCACCTCCTCGCTCCAGCGAATCAGCGGAAGCAGCAACTCCTTCCAGACGCAAGGCCACCGGGAACATGTATCTCGCTAATCCGAGACCATGGGGGAATATCTAGAGGGGGAGAGAGATCCTTCACGAGGAGGTGTAGTTTGTGAGAGGGGAGAGGGGGGCTTTATATAGGAGGGAGGGAGACCCCTCCCCTCCCATAGCCGGCGCATGAGGGGGGGGGACTCCTCCCCTCCTTCATTCATGTGGTGAACCTCCACTCACATAAACATGGCCTCCACCCAAAATCCCACTCACATGTATTTAATTTCCACCAAATTAAATGCAACTCTCAATTAATAAAACTCTTTTATTTATTTTATTCAGAATTTTTTTAATTACTTTAATTAACAAACATTCACATAAAACCCCTTGCAACATTTCAATATCACATGCAGAACCACTTTCTGCAATTTCACCCGAAACAATTCCGGTTTCTATCGAAACAATTCCTGTTTCTATCGAAACATTTCCTGCGCTTTGCAAACCTTTTGTCTGGAACATATGTGCTCCTAAATGGTGTCCGGAAACCCTTAAGTGTGTCACCCTACGGTTCGCGAATAATGCAGACATGATTGAGACTCCTCTTAGATCAATAATCAGAAGCGGGACCTGGAGATCCATACTGACTCCTGCATATTCAACGATGACTTCTGTGATCATGAGAACCTTTAACGTCAGCAATTTAATCCCTTTGTCTCATGATATAATACATGTCCGATATTCAATCATCGGTATCCAAATACCTAGTTTGATCTCGTTACCGACATGCACTCTTTTCTCGTTCCCGTGATATAACATTCTAGTGATCACATCACTTGCTTGCAAGCTATCTTAATGTGATATCACCGAGAGGGCCCAGAGTATATCTATCCGTCATCGGGATTGACAAATTCCACTCTTGATCCATGAGCCTCAACATAACACCTTCATAGCACTGAACCCACCTTTATGGTCACCCTGTTACGGTGTGACGTTTGATGTTATCAAAATACTCTTCCGGTGTTAGCAATTAACATGATCTCATGGTCTAAGGACTAAGACTACTTTGTATGATGTTATAGCAATATAAATATAATGACTTGATCATAATGCTATACTTCGGATGAATGTTCATCACATCATTTCACAAATGTTGTGACCTTGTTATTAACAACATCCAATGTCCATGATCAGGAAACCTTGATCATCTTGTTAATCAACAAGCTAGTCTATAAGAGAGGCATAACTAGGAACCCTTTTTGTTTATTAAACACACATGTATTGATGTTTCCTATCAATACAATTATAGCATGCAAAATAAACATCTATCATATACAAGGAATACATAATAACAACTTTATTATTGCCTCTCAGGGCATATTTCCTTCACTGCTGAATCTAAAACTTCTGATGCTTATGATGCTGCTTCTACTGTGCTTGATAAGAGTGGTTCATTAGGTCCTTTCCTAGATGCTACGATTGCTAGAACTATAGCTGGAAATACCGAAACTCCTAATGAAGACACTACCACACCTGTTAGTTCGCCTGAGTCTAGTGAAAGTTATGATATTGAAGATGGTTATGTTGAGATGACCGATGAATTTATTAAAGAATGTAAGAACACCCATGATAGGAGCGTTGCTAAGAGTCTCCTTGAGAGGCGTACTATTAGACACAGATTGTCTCCTATTGCTAAGTTTGCTGCTTCTCCCATAAACATTATAGATGAAGATTATGATTTCTCTCTCGATCTATCTTACATAGCTATTATCGAGAAAGAACCTTTTTGTGGGACTAAAAATGAAAGTGCGGTAGCACATATGAATGAACTTTCTACCATGAGTGGCTTGTTTTCTGATGATATTAAGATGCGAACTTACTTTGTTGCTAAGATTTTCCCCTTTTCACTGAAAGTAGAAGCTAAAACTTGGTTTAGTAACTTACCTCCTGGATCTATTGATAGCCCTGAGTGCTTGATTGGTACTTTCCTGCAGAAATATTTTCCTCCAAGTGCTAGACATGCTATTTTGCAGGAACTTTTTGATTTTAAACAGAGAGAAAAAGAGGTATTGACTGAATATTCGGCAAGGTTTTGTGCTTTGATTCATGCACAAGCTAGAAGTCCATTACCTAAGAATGAGCTTCTTGATATATTTTATAATGGACTAACAGAAGAATCTAGGACATGCCTAGATAGTTGTGCTGATTGTGTTTTCAGGAATAGGACTCCTAAGGAAGCGGAATTAATGGCTAAAATAAGCAAGAACTATGAAGATTGGACTCCTCTTAAACAGGCTATACCTGAAGTAATTGTACCTGAACCATCTATTCCGGTGCCTATTCCAACATCAAAGGAGAGGGGAGTTATTGAATTAAATGATGAAGTGATGAAGGAAGCCAAGAAATGTCTTAAGGAGAAGGGAATTAAAGCTGCAGATGTCAAGAATTTACCTCCTATAGAAGAATTATGTAAGCCTATTCCCTACTCATCCACTATTGAGGTACACTCTCTCCAACACTTTGATGAAGGTGATATCCCTTACTCTAAACCTCCTGATCAATGCTTAGAAGAATTTGATATCTTTATTGTTAAGCAAGATAACTTTAATAAAAGGGTGCAAAATCATCTAATGGAAAACACTAGAGCTATTGTTGAGTTGAAAGATATTATGGAAAGAACCTCTAATGATGTTAAAATGATTGTTAAACACTTTCAAATGGTTCAAACTCAAATAGATCAACTCGTTAAAGTGCAAAACGACTTGCTAGTTAATGCTGCTAAAGAAAAACATGCTTATGAAATTAGAACTAGAAGTGATGCTGCTACCCAGGATCCTCTATATCCTGAGGGGCATCCCAAAAGAATTGAGCAGGATTCTCAACAAGCTGAAAATAGTGGTTCTACTCGTAAGAAAAGGAAAAAGAAACATAAAACTGTTGTAGAACCCTCTGAACCTGCTATAGATCCTAATATTTTATCTATCTTTGATGCTGAAACTAAAAGTGGTAATGAAGAAAATGAAGTTCCCAATGAAGAAAAAGTTGAAGAAGAACCTGAAAACCACACTAAGAATACTAAATACACCAAAGAAGATTTTATTGCTAAGAAACATGGTAGTGAAAGAGAACCTTGGGTCCAAAAACCTATGCCTTTCCCTGATAAGAAACACAAGTCAAAGGAAGATGAACATTATAATAAGTTTTGTGAGTGGATGAAGCCTTTATTCTTGCAAATTCCTTTGACTGATGCTATTAAATTGCCTCCTTACTCAAAGTATATGAAGGATATTGTCTCGAATAAAAGGAAGATCCCCAATGAAGAAATTTCTACTTTGCTTGCTAATTATTCCTTCAATGGCAAGGTTCCTAAGAAACTTGGAGACCCAGGGATTCCAACTATCCCTTCCTCTATTAAGAATAGTTATGTTAGAACTGCTTTGTGTGATTTGGGAGCTGGAGTTAGTGTTATGCCTTTCTCTCTCTATAAGAGGCTTTAACTTGAAACATTGATACCAACTGATATATCTTTGCAAATGGCTGATAAAATCTACCACTATTCCTATGGGTATATGTGAGGATGTACCCGTTCAAGTGGCTCATAATTTCTTGATATTAACTGATTTTGTTGTGCTTGAAATGCCTGAAGATGATAATATGTCTATTATTCTTGGGAGACCTTTTCTTAATACTGCAGGAGTTGTTATTAATTGTAATCAAGGAAAGGTGACTTTCAATGTTAATGACAAGGAACATACTATCTATTTCCCCAAGAAGATTGAAAGGACTTATGGTTTGAATTCAATTGAACATGTTGAGGGCATTCAAGTTGGAGAAATATATTGTCCCATACCAAGAGAAAAATTTGAAACTATTATGATTGGGACCATTGCTATCAAGGTTGAGGTAACATAATCATTAGTGGAATACAAAGTTTTGTCTCATATGCAATTGTTTTGGTAGCAAGACTTGATCAACCTTGTTAACAAAAGGATTCCATTGAACAAAACAATGTTTTCATTATGATTATCTCTGTTTATTTCTATCCTTTGCATTTTAGTTTTTGCTTTCGTTTAGTTTTCTTTTTGTTGTTAGTTGCTTGCATGTTAGAGTGTTAGAACTTCTGTAGTTCTAGCTTTGTTGTGTCCTTGCATCATGTTTCCAAAAAAAAATCTGTCTGTCAGAAAAATCATTCTTCTGTGCCTGAAAATGCCCAAAAATAAAGTGTCTCGAAAAATTCCAGAAAATTCATATTAAATTTTTACATGAAAAAAGGGGCAGAGGAGTACCTGGGAGGTACCAGGGGGGCCCACCAGGCAGGCACACCACATGGTGGCGTGGCCAGCCCTGGGTGGCGCCATGCCCTGGTGTGGGCCACCCCTGGCCCCCACTAACTCTCTCACCTGCCACTTTCTTCTCTCTCCCGAGTAAGCTCCAGTTCATTGCTCAAAATCGCGTTCTTGCTGTGCTTGCTCTCGATTTTTTCGATCTCCTAGCTCAGCTCATCTTTCTTGCTGAAATTTGGAGCATTTGTTCCCTGGTATGTGACTCCTCCCCTTGTCCAAGTAGATTTGTGTTTAGTGGATTATATCTTGAGTATTTTGCTGCTGTAGGTGACTGGTTATGAGAGCTTGTAAGCTTGTTTGATGCTTAGAGATATAGTTTCGATGCATGTTTAGGCCTCTTACACGTCCCTATGAGTAGAATCCTTCATTATATTTACTTTGCAATCACTTGTTTAATAGGTGTTTAAATTTCAGAATACCAAGCATGAACAACCATACTTTTGGAGAGATATTTGAGAGTGATGCACCTAGGAGGTCGAGGCCCTCAAGAACATCCTCTCAGGCTAGGCCATCATACAACGAAGATCTCATTGCAACTCGTATTGGTAGTGAAAGGGATGATGGGGATGCTCACCCATCCTCTTTTCCTTGTTTTACTTTCTTACAAGCTGCAGGTATTATTGATGATTTCTTGCTACTTATTGAGAGGGTTGGTTTGACCTCATATATGAAAGATGAGAGTGCGCAATACGCTATGCTCACCAAAACTTTTGTTGAGAGCTTCACGTTTACTAACACATCCTATTAGTCGACTGTCTCTTTTAAAATCTATAATCTGCCCTTCACCATGCCTTTGGAGAGATTTTGCAGTATTGTAGGTGTACGCATGACAGGGACCGTGAAGAAAATTCAAGGGCGCCCCGCTGATTTGTTGGAGCTTTACCGAGGGGTGACCAATGATGATGACCGCGTGGCGCAGCGCGGAAAGATAAGAAATATCCAACTCCCTGCTCTAAGATACTTTGCATATTATCTTGCTACTAGCGTGCTTAGTAGGGAGAACACAAGTAATATCTCCAACTATCATTTAGCGTTCCTTGCTGCTGCGCTTAACCACGATACTCGGTACAATCTTGGCTCGCTTATTGCTCGCCGCCTAGCTGCTAGGGGGCCTATCTATGGGGGCATCATTGCCTCGCGTATAGTCAATGCATTAGGTCTTTCAGTGGATTCCTATGATGCTATGATGGCACCACAGAGGCTTGACCTTGTTGCTATGAAAACTCATCACTTTGTCACTGCTACTTCTGATTTCCACAGTCTAGTATATAGGATGCTTTTCACTGATGGGGATGAAAGGGAGATCCTTTTGCCACAACCTTCTTTGTTTAGTGTTCAAAGGAGACCGTGGTCGCGCTCCAAGGAGGAGGTGGACGAGCAGCTTCGCTTGCTGGGTTTCCACGAGCAGCACCAGGAGGATGTGCCCTCCTATGATTACTCCGCACATTATGGAGGGACGTACTCGAGCTCGCACCAGGACGAGGGTACTTCCTCGTCGTACCACAGTGACACTTCATTCTAGCCAGCTTGGGATTGATACCCACTTAGGCCAAAAGCCTAAGCTTGGGGGGAGGTACGCCGACACCACACTCATCTTCATATCATGTTGCATCGGTACTTTGTATATTCATGTTTTCGTTCTCTTTTTAGTTTTCATTCTTCTTTTGCTTTTGTTTTTTAAAAACACAAAAAAGACCAAAAATATTTCAATTATTTCTCTTTGGTTTGCTTCTTCTTTTTGCCTTGGTTTGTTTTTCCCTTTTTGCTTTGTTTGAACTATTCGAAGAAACCCAAAAAGATTTTGCTTTGCTTGTTTTTCCCTTTTGGTTCTTGTTTAAAAATCAAAAAAACAAAAATATTTGTCGTTCTTCTTTGGTTTTGTGAGTTTGCTACAGGGTTCAGCAGTCCTCAGTGGAATATTAGTTTCATATCATTATTCAAGCCACACAAGTGAAGAGCAATAATGAGGATTAATGACAACTAGAGGCGTGGTAAGAGGCTGGCAATGAACTCTATTTTCATTTTTGTACATATACTCATCACTGTGGGCATGCTTAGTCTGTTCATGTAGGGTGTATGTTATCTTTGGATGCTTAGTAGTTCTTGCTTTCGTATGATTAGCTCCAGCTCGCTAATAGTTTGTAGCATGTCTTATGAATATTTGCTTGCATTGCTCTTTTCATAAATTGGTATGACACTGCGGTATCCTCCTTTGAATGTTTCATTTGATTGACTTGGCACATGCTCACGCATGTACATGACTGTAATAATCAGTTAAGCCTCGATGAATTATTTTGCCTTGAGGATCTTGAATCACTTTCATGCCATGAGTAGTCCTGTTTTGTTGCAAGAATGATAATGACAGCTATTGCTCTCTCGTTTGTCGCTCCCTTACTATTGCTAGCCTCCACTCCCACTGAGTGTTTTACTCATGTTTCCAACTCCCTTAAACCAAATATTGCCAAAGTGTCCACCATACCTACCTATTAGCATCATTTGCTACTTCCGTGCATATTCAATATGCCTTGTTTTCTTCCGAATAAAATGTTTGCTTGTTATGAGAAAGTTAGTTAGTAAAGCTCTCACGAACTTGATGGCACACTTTATTTCCTGCACTTAATAAACCTGAACCATTGTGAACTCTCCATGAAAGTTATATGCTTGCAAATTATAGGCTGGGGATTAGCAGAACCATGCTGTCATGGGGAACGCTTTCAACACTTGTAAATATATACCCAGTTGATACCTTGCTCTTTTGTTTGCGGATGTCGTCGGTGTGAAATAAAAGGGGAGCTTGTAAGTCCATGGAGTTATGTATGTGTGTTAGAGAAACGTTTTGGCCGTTGGTCTAATCCATGCTGACATGGTGGAAACCTGCAGCGTAACCATAATGATATCTATGAAGCATTCTTCTTATAAAAAAGAGAGAGATAACTATTGAGAAAAAGAAAAAAAGAGATTTATGAAAAGAGGAAAGAGAGAGAAAAGCACCATTTTCCCATGGTAAATAAGAAGATTGCCGAGATACTCATTGTCTGCTTTCCTTGTCATTTTGATATGGGGATTCTTCCGTATCATCGGGCAAGGGGTACCCCGTTGGCGGTTCTCAATGATACGCACATACTTACAATGACAAGAACTTACCGGTAACTAAAATTGAGTAGCATGAGGAGCGGCCCTCGTACTCAAGGGACTTAGGATTTTCAGTTTATAGTTTGTCAAACATATAACTCAGATTGGACCTCACTTTCACCTTAACCACATTAAAGATGCTTCTGAGAGGGGCAATGAGAGATTAAAGCTAATGAGTACCATACTTTCAGCATTTGGAAGCCTTTCAAATTATTCAAAACCTTTCTTTTACTTGTTGAGTCTCCACATATTCTCTGAGCACCTTTTTGAGAGCATAGTTGTCATTCTTTGTGTTTGTCCCATTCCTTGATTATTTGTGTTATGACTTTGATGCTTGTATCCTTGATATCTTTACTTCTAGTCATCACTTGAACTTCAGAGATGCCTTGACATTCATAATCAAAGGCAAGCGAGATACCACTCTATCATACCTTTTTATGAGCATTGTAATGTTGCTTACGTTTATACTTCATGCTACTTATTATTTTTGAGTTGGAATCTCTTCATAGCTTGCAATAACTATTAAGTAGACTCAGTTGCATACTCTTTATTATGAACTGTCTAAGTAGTTGATCACATTGCTGAAAATATTTATATCTTATGAAGCAAATGTGTTCGTGAAAGTTCTTTTATCGCACTCAGTTTTCAACTAAATTGCTTGAGGACAAGCAATAAGCTAAGCTTGGGGGAGTTGATACGTCCAAAACGTATCTACTTTCCCGAACACTTTTGATATTGTTTATCCTCTATACTTGTGTGATTTGGATACAAATAATGTGGACTGATACCGTTTTCAGCAGAATTGCCTTGGTGTCTACTTTTTGTGCAGAAAATAAACTATTAGGAAAAATCCTGGAAAATATGCCAAAAATCTTATTTTACCCGAAGACTCTAGGAGCCAGAATACGAGACGGAGAAGAGCCAGGGGGTGGCCACACCACCTGGTGGCGCGGGCCAGGCCAGGCCGCGCCAGGGGGTGGTGTGGGCCCCCAGGTACCCTCTCAGCCTCTCTCTTCGCCTATAAGGAGCCTTCTGACCTAAAAACTTCGGGGGGTTCGACGTTTTTCAGAAGGAGTTCCGCTCTGCCACCACCACCAGATTCCACGAAACAGCACCAGAAACTCTGTTCTGGCACCCTGCCGGGATGGGGAATTGGAGGAGATCATCGCCATCATCATCACCATCGCTTCTCCATCGACCATCCATGTTTCCCCCATCTATGAGTGAGTAATGCCCCGCTGTAGGCTATGGGGATGGTAGGGATTGGATGAGATCGTTCATGTAATGGCATCAGATTGTTAGGGCATGGTGCCTAGTATCTTTTATTAGTGCTTTATGACTTTGTTGCGACTTGTTGTGCTTAATGCTTGTCACTAGGTCCCGAGTGCCATGATTTCAGATCTGAACATGTTATTGATTCATTATGATAGTATTGTTTTTGATCTTATCTACAAGTTGTATACACACGTTGTTGTCCGGAATCAATGGCCCCGAAGTGACAGAAATCGGGATAACCGGAGGGAATGGCTTTGATCTGAGGATCACATGTGTTCACAGAGTGTTAATGCTTTGCTCCGGTGCTCTATTAAAAGGAGCACCTTAATTTCCAGTAGTTCCCTTGAGGACCCGCTGCAAACGGGCTGGCAGGACAAAAGATGTTGTGCAAGTTCTCATTGCGAGCATGTATGACTATATATGGAACACATGCCTAGGATTATCTAGTACTTGGATGCTTTATCTTATTTATCTGCAATTGCCCTATGTTCTGATTGCTATGTGAATTGTCTTGTCCATGCAACGCCCATCCATCCATCCCTATGCCTACCGCACTCAAATCCCACTATTTACTGCTATTGTTACTGCTGTCTTTACTTTACTACTGTTGTTACTTTGCTATTCCTACTACAAAACTGTTGCTACTGATAAACTGCTGTGAGCAAGATTGTTTCCAGGTGCAGCTGAATTGATAACTTAGTTGTTAAGGCTTATAAATATTCTTTGGCTCCCCTTGTGTTGAATCAATAAATTGGGTTTCACTTCCCTCGAAAATACTGCGATACACCCCATATACTTGTGGGTCATCACATATGTACTTACAATGACAAGAGCTTACTTGTGACTGAAGTTGAGTAGCCTGAGGTTCGGTACTCGTAAGTAAGGGGCATGAGATTTCAACTTATAACTTGTCAAGCATATCCTCTTAGTTGTGCCACTTTAACCTTAATCACCTAAAGATGCTTATGATAGGGTCAATGAGAGCTGAAATCTAATAAGTACCATAATTTTTGGAAGCTCTTTATGAAACTTGAATCCCTGCTTCCTTGTATGAAGGCCTTTCTTTTACTTTTATGTTGAGTCTCCACCTTCTATCTTTATGCACCTATTAAGAGAGCATAGTGGCCATTCTTAGTTTAATGTGCACTGTCCCAAGACTTGTTGATTGATGTATAACTTTGATATTGCTTGTTCTTAAACTATTTGTATCTAGTCACCTTTATGAACTTTGAAGGTGTCCTATGCAATTATGATTTGCTACTCTATGAGGGACAAGATGAATGCCACTATGTTATGTTTTCTTTATGTGAAACAAACAAACGTCTTGCAAAGCATTGTTATTCATGAATCTTTTGTTTGTGCCTTTTCATGTTACAACATAGTTGCTATGTCTTATTGTTAGAACTTTATCTTTCATGCTATGCTGAAGTACTGTGATCCCAGCTATCAATGTTTACAAATACTTTGATCAAGTTTATGATGGTGCATGTCACCTCAAAAATTATTCTTTCTTTTTATCACTTACCTACTCGAGGACGAGCAGGAGTTAAGCTTGGGGATGTTGATACGTTGCTAACGTATCTATAATTTTTTATGTTCCATGCTTGGTTTATATCTACTTTCTTATGTTTTGTCCACACTTTAGAGTAATTTTTATACACTTTCTTGGACTAACCTATTAAGAAGATGCCACAGTACCAGCTGCCTGTTTTCTGCTGTTTTTGGTTCCAGGAAAGTCAGAAAATGAATATTCTTGGAATTGGACGGGACAAAAGCCAAAGTCAATATTTCACCAAGGGGGACATGGAGCCAGAATACGAGACGGAGAGGGGCCAGGGGCTGCCCACACCACCTGGCCATGCGGCCAGGCCTGGCCCGTGCTAGGGGGTGGTGTGGCCGCCTAAGGCACCCCCTTGGCCTCCCTTTTCACCTATAAGATGCCTCCGATATAGAAACCCTAGGTACCCGATCAAAATTCCACGAAAGAGTCTGTAGCCGCCGTCATCTCCATCCCTAGATCGGAGGGATCTAAAGCTCTTCCCGGCACCCTGCCGGAGGGGATAATTCACCCTAGAGGCCTTCTTCATCACCATGCCTGCCTCCAGTGTGATGCGTGAGTAGTTCATCCTTGGACTATGGGTCCATGTAGTAGCTAGATGGGTGGTTCTTCTCCTTTGTGCTATCATGTCTAGACCTTGTGAGCTTCGTTCATGATCAAGATCATCTATTTGTAATCATACATGTTGTGTTTGCGGGGATCTAATGGATATTGAGATGCTATTTCAGATTGATTATTGATTCTATCATGTCTTTGTTATTTGTGATCTTGCATGCTCTCCATTGTTAGTAGATATCTTGGCCAAGTAGATGTTAGCGACTCCAAGAGGGAGTATTTATGCTCGATAGTGGGTTCATGCCTCTAGTAATCTGGGGAAGTGATAGAAATCTCTAAGGTACTAGATGAGTTGTTTCTACTAGGGAGAAAACAACAATCCTTTGTTCATAGAACAATCGTATTGTTTACTTTACACGCAATGCGTAATACAATTATCTGTTGCTTGCAACTTAATACTGGAGGGGGTTCGGATTGATAACCTGAAGGTGGATTATTAGTCATAGATGCAGTTGGATTATGATCTATGTATAATGTTGTAATGCCCAATCAAATCTCATAGGAGTCAAGATGATTACACTACTAGGAAACAACTTATCTGTGGCGCATGAAAACTCCTCTTCTGTGGTGCATATGCCACTCGCCACTGATAATTGCTTCCTGTGGCGCATATAGATATGCGCCATAGAAGTCTAAGACTTCTGTGGTGCATTTCTTCAGATGCGCCACAGGAAGAAGTTCAGTGGCGCATTTCCATTTATGCGCCACAGTAAGCCCATGCGCCACTGACTACACTTATATATGCGCCACTGATTATATAACACGTATTCAAAGTAAAATACATTCCTGGTGTATAATCATGTATTTATACAGGATTTATACAGTATTTATCCAGATGAGTATAAACAGTACATTGCACAAGTACTAGATGCATGAAAACCGACATATATATAATACAAACACTTAGAGCCTGATCGAGATACTTATATAGTGTCAAGTGCCGAATTTTTACACAAGTGTCGAATACAAAGTTCATATCATCTCACATTACAAATATGAAGTGGTCACCGCCGCCTACACTAGGATCAAATAGAATACAATTGTGATGATGGTGAGCAAGAGCATGAGCCTGACCAATATCTTCATCCAGTTCTTCTTCCACGGGTGGTTCCTCCACTTGGCTACCGCCTCCTCTCTAGTCACGTATCCTTTGTAGATGTTGCCGCTAAACTTGTTCACTTGTTTGTGACAATCCTTCCACTCCTCGTAGACTCCTGGAACCCTATCCATGTACACCACATACCACCTCGTTGCCATCTCTATAGACGACAAGGCATATTAGTAAAAATACAATGAAAAGAATTAATAAAGGGTTCACATCCATATATATATATATGTTCACAAAATATAAAACAAAGGATCCATAAACCTAAAAGATAGCATCTCGTGATCATCATAGAAGTAATAATTTCAACGACAACACGACCACAACATAGTTTAAGTCTAACAACAATGACCATTTCGACCACAAGATAGTAAAGTTTATGACACACACACTACAGCAGGCGTCCATCAAGAATATACACACACTGGATCATGCTAGAGGCACACATCGATCATGAAGACTTCTTCTTCTCACTCGGCTTTAGGAACGGTAGAAAGCCCTCTTTCGTCATCCACGTCCTTGTGTCATCCTTCTTATGGAGGCGTTCTTTGATCTCCCTCTTACTCAACCCTCTGGCTTGTTGTAGGCCCCCCCTTGTGTTGACATCTTCAATGATGATTTGCGACAACTTCATCTGAATGCGATGGAAGTCTTCTCTAAGATCATCATCATCATCGATTCACGCCAAGGTTTCGGCCCATCCTCGGAGACTAGATGGCAGTGTTAGGTTCTGGCAATCCCGAACATAGCCTTTAAGGTGATGGAGGACGTAGAAGGCCTCCTTGGCACCACCAGTAGTCGGCTGCTTGACGCAGGGGAACTCAAGCACGTGCTTGAACACGTGTTTTCCATCCTTGATACATTCCCCCTTATCTACGAAGGTGCATCCCTTCTTGGCATAGCCCTCGAGAGCCTCATTGAGAACACCCCTTATTCTGGTGTAGTCTTTCTTCTTCGTCAAACTCCCCGAGTCGAAATACGTGGCTAGTGAATACCTCGGGGCAAGGACGATGAGTGTGCAGTATTTGTCTCTGCACAACACAATTGGAACGGAATGTTGGAAAAGGAGCAAAGGAAGAAATCTATAAGAAATGCATAAGTTACGGCGGCGATGAGCGAGTGTGTACTTACTCAGGAAAGAAAGGCAAAAGAAGTGTGTCATTCGTCTTGTTGTCCACCATGAACTTCTCGAGGTACGCCGTTGCCTTGGTCTGTATCTCTGATCCTTCGACCAACTAGATGTCCCGCATGTAGTAGGGATCCACTATCGCGATTTCCGGGGTACTCTCTCTCTTGATCTGGATCGCCAAATTGAGCGCGTATAGGCGGACCAAGTTATAGTCCAACCGTTTCGTGAGAAACAACTTGAATATGTCCTCGTATGTTATGAAGAATATATCCGCGGGGGGTTCATCGAAGAAGCCCACGTCCAATGGCACCTTGGCCATGAAAACCAGGTAATTTGGATCTTTGTCTTTAAGAAGGATGCCCTCTAGTGTCTTGACACCCTCGTGCAAAGTTAACATGGGTCCGACCGCGATGTGGAGCATATCCGGAGTCAATATCGGATCACCAGCTACATGCACTCGGGGCAAGACATATTGTGTGGATGGTACGACGACGGCGTCCTGATCCCGGATCCTCTTCGGAAGAGGCTGGCTCGCACCCTTCTTATTATTATTACCTCTCTTCCTGTAGTACTTCTTCTTCACAACAGTGTCCTCCACTGCCATCTGCTCATCGGCCGCCTTTCGGAGTGTGTTGGGGCTGAAAACCAATCCCGGTTTCTCCTGTGGTGGATCGGCGGCTAGAGGCGTCTCTTGAGAAAGACCATGGAAGACTAGGCGATGCGTGCATGTATTGGGACGACCAGCTTGATGGTCATGAGCTATGAAGGATTCTTCATCCACAGAAGGCATATACAATCCTTTGTCAACGCGGTGTTGATGAAGTCATCAACGTTGACCAATTCATCATCATCTTCATGGGTGCCATCATGTGGTGGTGGTAGCGGGGGCGACGGCGGTTGCGGCACAACGTCTTTGCCATTGGGCGGTACACACGCTGCCAAGAGTTGCCGGTGACGGCTGGTGGTGGCGACGACGGCGGCTTCTGGATTCCGAGGTGGTGGCCGGGTGATCGATCGAGAGGTGGCGCCGGTGCCCCCCCCCCCCCGCCCCCCCCGCAAGACGAATCTGGGTCTTCGTCCATGTTAAGGGCCAGTTGTAGCATTCTCTAAGGGTCTTGTGTTCGCCGGCTCCCTGAGGTTGAAAGGGGGTCCATGTCGTCGCACCCTGGCAACACCCGAGCCAACCTGACCCTCATCACGTCATCATCCATTGGATTGCTGTGCATCATGTGGCTTGTTGGTTGTATGAGAGTGCCCTTGGCAACATCCTTCAACTGACCGCCGACATCTTTAAGCAGGAGTACACAAGAAGTGTCCTGAGGCAAAACATGTTGTTGGGCATCATGAGATGGCAGCAGTCACGCATCAAAGGCATAAAGGAGATGACGTGCAGTAACTAATTAGTTACCTTGGTGATGGCGTGGATATCAGCTAATGTAGAGACATGGCCGATGCTGGCGGCCGGCCTATCATCATCTGCATTCTCCCGCTTGGGTGCCTCACGAAGCACCAGCACCGTCGACTGTGCCTTATTGGTATCTATGGCGGGAGGGGGCGTCGGTGTGACCAAAACGAGCGGCTGCGTCCCGACGTTGATGGCCGGCAGGGTCACCAGGTCTGGCGACACGTTAACATTGATGCCCGAGTTGCTGCCTCTTAAGCTGGGCAGATGTATCAGCCCTTGTCGACCTCCCGCATTCCAAGCAGTAAGACCCTCGAAAAACTCAGGGGGGATCATCGCGTGGAGCTTCTCTTCCACTAACTTGTCCACCATTTTCTCGTCCACTGCCTTCTCCTCTAGTGTCTGCACCTTCATCTTCAGCTCTTCAACAACGGCTTTATCCTTAGCCACCGACTGGTTCTTCCTCTCCCTTCTTTTCTTGGCGTCCTCTTTGTAGTACTCCTTGAACTTCATGCTCGTACCGAAGCCGGATACACGGCCAGCTGAGGACGGCGGCAACCCCTTGTCCCTCTTCTTGTAAGCATTAGTTGCCCTATTGAAAACCGTGTCCCATGGCTCCGTCGAATCCTGGGACGACTCTTTGGCAGGAGCGTTCAGTTCCTCCTCCTGCAGAGACAAGGAAAGGTGAACCCATTTAGATTATTGGCTTCATTATTTTAATTAGAACGCAATAGACTTGAGATCAGCGATAAATTCCTTACCAGCTTCTTCTTGAAGTCCTTCACCTCCGAATCGTCGATGATGAACTCCCATGTTTCCTTGTCCAGGTAGTGGCAGGCCCGGACAAATTGCCTAAGCTGAAAGTCCGTGATTTTAAGCCAAGGATTGTCTTTACCAAGGCGTTCAAGCTCGGTGTCCTCTTTGTCCCAAATGGCTTGTTTCCCCTGTAACCGCCGCTTCCAAGGCGGTGGTTACCTATGTTCTGTTCCCGCATAGTCTTGCCCTAGTTAGTCCAATGTATAGCATCAGTTGTATCTATATCCGCCTTGAATATCTTAAACTCCTCTTTGTCGAGCATCAGATTTTTCTTACTAATAATCTCCCAGCTTTTACCTTTGTCAATGCTATTCTTCACCCGGGTTTTCCCGCTGCTCAAGGCGTTGCTCATCTTCGTGAGGGCTACTTTGTTCACCGGGTTCTTTATATCGAGGTTTCTAAACTGCTCTGGGAATCTGTATTGCTTGTGAAGCTTCTTAAGGAGGTTATCCACCAAAGCTGCATTGTCAGCATGTCTGATGTACTTCGTGTTGATCAACATGCTTTCTCGGACGATGCACCCGAGTTGTAGGTCGTACCCTTTAGCAAACGCCTTTGGTGCAATGGGTTGGCCACTTTGTGTGACCTCAGTGAACTCATCGCAGACGGTGGCGAGCACTGGCACCTTCCGCTCCTTCTTTTCCTTCTTCTTCTTCTGAGAAGCGGCCGGGTTGCCGCTACCGCCATCCGTGCGCTCGCTGCCATCGGTGTGGGCGCCACCATCGATGGTGTCATCCTCTTCGCCTCCGCCTTCACTAGTTCCATCGTAGTCATCTTCGTCCCCCTCGTAATCAGGATCTCCTCCCTCATTGCCCCCAGCAACTCTGGCGACGGTCGCCTCCTCCTCCGGTGGTGGTGTCATCCTCATCGCCTCCTCCTCCTCCTCCTGTTGGGACCCCCGCCAGAATGACTCGTTGGTCTATCTAGCTTGTTCTTCGATGCTGATCATGTGCTTAGAAGGGCTGGCCTCGTTGTTGCCCGACATGTTTGCACTACTCTATTAAAAAGAGGCAAAACGTTAGCACAAATCTCGGCCAAAAAATTCGGCATGACCTTTGCTAATTTTTTGACCTAGGAGTGCCCATTTCTCAACTGAAACGGAAGTGAATCGACACTTCGGGAAAATGGGCAACTTAAATGAAATCCCTGCAACATTCACACACAAGAAGATAGCCCCATTCACAGCCCCCATCCACAGCCACGTTAAATCACACAACACCATATAGTACAAGATATTGAATCAAACAGCAGTAGTAACAGCATACATAGTACCAATGATATATTTTATCCAACAACAATGATATATCATAAACTGAATAACAATATCCATAATTAGCAGCCTATTTTATACCAGCCATATGCTCCTCACTTTCCAGAATCCATCAGAACACCAAGAGATGGTTACAAGACTGCAGTCAAAGTTCAATAGTGATGTTGTTGTACAACAACCAGATCTGTGCAAGTTCACAAGAATCTTCTAGCAACAACCTTAGAACAGAAGCTAGCACAGCAAGAATATCTAGTAGAAAGTGGACAAGAGGAGTGTATAGAACAATAGTGGTGTTGTTGTACAGCAACCAGATCTGTCAAGTATCAAGCCAATTAACCACACAAACCCTACTATAGGATCAGATCATGTATGCACATGATCTGGTGGTCACTAGCAGTAAACAAAAAGTAAAGTAGAAACCACTAGCAGTAAACAATAATAAATCACTTATTTGCTTGCACTTGGTTAAGTTGTTGATCTAGCACACTTGTGTGATGCTAACAAATGGTTGCAGCATACATTTATTATATATTTGTACTGCAGTATTTCACATACACCTGATCTATGGGATATGTATGTGGAATATATGCATCTTAGAAGGGATTCATCCAACCAGCTAACAATAGTGCGTGTTTAGTTGTATCTTAATCAGAAAAGCTACTAGAGCCCATAAGCATATAAAAACCAATGTTTTATTTTAAAAGAAAACAAAGCATGTAGCTCCAGTAAGTACAGTTGGAGCATGGGTTGTCCTCCAACATTAAAACCAAGGAGCCTAAATGTAACAAGGCAACAATAATAATAATAAAAAAGAATTATCCCCCAAGCTAGATTTGTTCTAACAATAGGTTGACTACATTGATTACATTTACTGAGCTGGGCAGTTCTGCATCAAGTCATGACCATGGTAATTGCATCCAGTGGTAAATTGTGGGTTTAGAGAAGTTACATTTTGATGGTTCAGTGTGGCATGTTCGATTATTCTTGTTTTTGGTACTGATTTGACATGTGTGGTAGCATCATCATGCAGGTGGTGTTCCCTTTCCTCTCAAAGTAATGACAATTTGCAATGTGCACGCTCACATATATATATATATATATATATATATATATATATATATATATATATATATATATATATATATATATATATATATATCTGCTATCAGAACACTCCTGGATGCAAGTAATGTAGCATTTGCATATCGTCAGATCAACTGCCGATTAGTACATGTACTTATATGATTTCAGTCACAATACAAATTAAGCAAACCATGTACTTGGGCCATATATTTTAATTGCATCCCTTTAGGTCGCTACCCTGCCTCTTGTAAATAATTCTTATACAGTGTCCTCTTAGATACACTTTTAGCAGCTCTTAATTGGCGTGTCTCATATTGTGGCAGTTTTACATTTAGCAGCTACATGCATGGTAATTTTTGAGACCAAGGTTGGACCCATCGATGGACATGGACATGGAGATGGAGGTGAATGACTCTTTTATTCTACATGGAGATGGAGGCTGGACCCATCGATTTCATAGAGCAGACAGAGCAGAGCAGCCAGACAGAGCAGAAAGAATTCCAGTGTCGAGGGTACCTGCTGCTGTTGCGGTGGTTGTTGACAATGAGGGTGGCGGCGGTGCTCCTGCTGCGGGCGGGGCGGTGGCGGGCCTCCTCCTCCACGGGCTCCTCCTCCTCCGTGCTGCGGACGGGCTCCTCCTCCACGGGCTTCGGTGATGGGGGCCTCCTCCTCCACGGGCTTCAGCGCGGCGGCGGCGGGCCTCCTCCTCCACAGGCTCTAGCATGGTGGTGGCGGGCCTCCTCCTCCACGAGCTTCAGCGCGGCGGTGGCGGCTCTAGCAGCGAGGGCTAGCGCGGCGGTGGCAGCTCTGGCAACGAGGGCTAGGGTTTGCGCTTGGAGAGCGAGGCTAGAATCGAATGGAGAATCGAATGGGGAGAAAGGGAATGAAAGGCCGAACCGTTTATTTCGCTAAGTCCACAGGTTCTGTGGCGCATTTCGGCAATATGCGCCACAAAAGTTGGACTTCTGTGGCGCATATTGCCGAAATGCGCCACAGAACCTGTGGACTTAGTACAAAACGCGGCGCGCGTGGTAGTATGACAAGATCGCACACTTGCCTTAGTGGTCTCTGCTTGCTTGTGACATTCTAAACTTGGGTCAGCCAGGTTCGAATCCTGGTTGTCTCACACTTTTTTTTCTGTTCTAAAAACACATTTTTAATTATAGATCTGTTTAAAATAAAGCAAAAACATATACAAACATTCATATTTATTCAAAAAACTCTCTCTCCGAACATATACAATCATGTGATGTGTTTTTAATTATATATATTTAAAATAAAGCAAGAACATATACAAACATTCATATTTATTCAAAAAACTCTCTCCCCGAACATATACAATCATGCGATGTGTTTTTAATTATATATGTTTAAAATAAAGCAAGAATATATACAAACATTCATATTTATTCAAAAAACCCTCTCTTCGAACATATACAATCATGTGATGTGTCGAGCTAGCGTCTCTTCACAATCTTCTTGCCCTTTTTCGTCGCGATTGAATACTTTAGCCCTTGCATTTTGAGATTTCTTCTTATGAATGGACAACCTTTAGTAGGTAGTGTGGTCTTCCTTCTTACTTTAGTAGTAGTAGGCATGTCGAAGTACTTGTCGAATTCCTCTTCGATCTTTGGGTCGCCGTTTTTGTTGAAGTTTTGCTCGTTGACGGCTCCTTCCATTCCGATGATGCTCCTATTGCCCCTCCTAACTACAACCCGGTTGGGCTTTGTCGGGTCGGTAATAAAAAAGCATTGATCAACTTGGCTAGCGAGTACCCAAGGCTCATTTTTTGCGGAGGTGTTCTTCGTGGTATAACCATTGTGGTGAAATACTGGCCTTCTTTTTCCACGTTCTTGGCCCATCTAACACGGAACATCGGTACGATCTCTCCACAGTAGTCGAGCTCCCATATCTCCTCGATCCTTCCGTAGAATCTTTCCATGACAGTAGTCTCGTCATCGGCGAAGGATAACATAGTTACTCCTGAGTTTTGATATTCGCTATTCCTGTCCTTTTCCTTGGTGTAGAATCTGTAACCGTTTATGTCGTATGACTGATAGGTCTTAGGTTGTGCCCTGGGCCCTACGATAAGGAGAATATGAGTTTTTGATCTTCCATAGAAGGCGTCTGTGGGGGATTGTGCAGTTGCCTTTTCTTGAACCGACCCGTGAAGTTGGAGTTGTGCTCTGTGGTTACGTCTCCCTTCTTCCTCGACCGGCCATGGTCGACGTACTCCTGCTCTATTAAGCTTCTGTGCTCTTCGACCCAAGGGCCGACCACTTCAATGTGTTGTAGCGCGACTCGGTGTGCCCTGTCAAACTCGGTGCGTCGACCATCAATGCCGACATGCAGTGAGCGGCAGCCCTCGCGGTGACCATATCCACCGAGCCTGCCTAGGTGCTTCTTGGTGGGTATTCCAACATCCTCGTTCTCGGTTGTTAGATAATTCTGGCAGAAGGAGATGCACTCGTAGATCAGAAAGCCCTTGGCTATGCTTCCATCTAGACAGGACCTATTAGGAAAGAATCTTTTGATGACACCGTTTAGCCTTTCAAACGGCATCATGTTGTGCAGGAATGTTGGCCCGAGCTGGATGATATCGTCCATGACATGTACAAGCAGATGCACCATGATGTCGAAGAATGCAGGCGGGAAGTAAATCTCAAGATCGCATAGTATCATCATGATCTCTTCCTGTAGCCTATCGAGCTGCTTCACACTAATCGACTTCCTAGATATGATGTCGAAAAAGTTACAAAGGCCAAACAGCGTCTCACGGACATGCTCTTCCATTATCACGCGGATTGCAACGGGGAGTATCTGCATCATCAGCATGTGACAGTCGTGAGACTTCATACCGCTGAACCTTTTCTTCGCCACATCCAGATATCTGCTTATCTTTCCCGAGTAACCGTGAGGAACTTTCACTCCAAGGAGACACCTGAAAAACTGCTCGAGCTCCTCCAGACTTAGAGTGAAGCAGGCAACGGGAAGCACCACCTCATTCTTCTTAACTCTTTTGCGGCGACCTTGAGTCCCTTCCGTCTGATCATCATCATCATCACTATTAGGGTACTAAAGATCTTTCTTGATGCCAAGCAATTTAAGGTCCTTTCTTGCTTTCAGCCCATCCTTGGTCCTCTCCAGCATGTTCAGTAGAGTGCCAAGCAGACTCTCGGTAACATTCTTCGTGATGTGCATTACATCGAGGCTATGGGGAGTGTGGAGGACCTTCCAATACGGCAGGTCCCAGAAAACAGACCTTGCTTTCCATACACCCAGCAGCGGCTTTGTCCTCGGTCGTTTTTTCCCGGTGCAGGGCAATCTACCCAATTATTCAAAAGCTCCTCGATTTCTTCGCTGCTCCTCGGACGCGGGGCTCTTTCGAGCTCGTCCTTACCATTGAACAGGTCACCACGTTTTCTCCACGGGTGATCCATGCGGAGCCACTTTCGAGTACCTTATCTGGATCATCTTCGGATTTCTCTCTTTCCGCCTGCCATTGCATGAGCTTTGCTTCCTTAGGATCTACGAAATATCGCTGCAAATGGGGGTGATAGGAAAGTACCATACCGTTTTTCGAAGAACTTTCTTGTTCCCTCTCTTGTACCATCTTTGGCCGCACACCGGACATGTGGTTCTATCCGCGTACTCGTTCCGATAAAGTGCGCAATCATTGATGCATGCATGGTATTTAATGTGTGGTAGGTTGAGAGGGCACACGATTTTCTTGGCCTCCTCGATACTTGTTGGCAATGTGTTCCCCTTAGGAAGTCGGTCGTGACAATATTCCATGTTCACGTTGAAGCTCACATCGGTCCACTCGGCCTTCATCTCCAGAGCCTTGAGCGTTACACTCAAACGTGTATCCTCGGGGCGACACCCAGGATACAATGGAGTCATCCCGTCTACCTCCATTTGGGCCAGCTTGGCTTTCTCTCTGGTTGCAGCTTTGTCGTTGCTCGTCTCCTTGAGGATCATTTCTTGAACATGAGGGTCCTGCAAGGCCGAAGTTAGCAGCGTCTGTGTGTTCGCGTCTTCTCCTTCTTCATGATGATCATGCCCGTCACCATCTCCTTCTCCATGCTAATCATGCCCGCCGGCATCTCCTTCGTCATGATGATCATGCCCGCCGACATCTCCTTTGTCATGATGATCATGCCCGGTAAACTCTTCGTCTTCTCGGTCGCCCACGTATTCGTGACCACCATGTCTGAAAGAAATATGCCCTAGAGGCAATCATAGAGATGATTGTATTTCATGTGTATCCATGAGTTATTTTAATGTTCCTTTAATATCCATATACCAGGAAACTTGTATTGATTGGCAATTATGTGAATTGTTTGTGAAACTCTTTACTTGTATGGTTATCTAATAATTGTCCCTAGTCGGAGTTCATGTGAGAACACACGTGAATATTAGACTAGCATATCGATTGGTTGATGACTATGTTTCGCAAGTCATAGACATGGAGATGTCAAATCAATGATGTGGACACATGTTATGAACATGGGGTTGGACTGACCCAACATGATACTGGCAATAATACTTGCATCTCTCTCTACACATTGTGTACATTTTGTCCTTAGACCTGAGATTGTCGCATGTACTTGAGATGTGGATCAACCTACTTTGGGGCTATCAAACACTACTCCGTAACTAGGTAGTTATAAAGGTAGCTTTCGGGTTTGTCCCGATACATGCTGCAAGGCATCGGTCAATCAAGATGGGATTTTCCCCTCTCTACTTGAGAGAGATATCTCTGGGCCCCTCGAGTGATCAGATCCAGAAATGCATGGTCGTGCTACATATGGTTAAGAGTTAACCTAGTAAAGGGATTCCGAATCACAGTATCGAGAAAGAGAGGTCATCTTGGAGCTAGACCAAATATTGTGAGGCAAAGGGAAAGACATGTACTCAACCTTGTGATGGTTCGTCCGAATGATCTTTATATGCGTTTAGGAGTTGGCACGTCTTGCTAGAGGCCTCTACCAACTATTGACGGAGTAAGTGTACTCGTGTCATGACTATACATGTATGAACCTATAGGGTCACACACTTTAGGGGCTGGAAGCCTAATGAGAATTGGATCCAAATTAGACCAGGCTTGGGCTGCTAATGGGCTGCTAATGTAGAAGCCCACCAGGGATGCCTATATAAGAGAGAGTGAGGCGAGCTGAATAGGGTTGAGCATTCCACCCAGCCGCCACTCCTCTTCCGCCTGTGTTGCACGTGTAGACCTAGCAGTCTGGCATGTGACGGCTTCCACTCCGGACGTGTGGATACCTCGGAGGTGTTGCATCTGTAGCACTTGGACGATCCGTGCCAAGGGGAGCTGCTCGTGGGACGAGGGCAAGGAGGAGACGTAGAACATCTACACTGCCGCAACGTGCTTCATCGAGTTCTGCACCTGCGCGTCTAGCGGTAATCCCGTGATCTATGACAATAGTATTCCTGGTTGACGCGGTAGAATTTTTTTGATTTTACGCTAGTGTAGCCTACCCGTTTCCCTTCAATGTCCTGTCGGCGCCTCATTGAGGTCGCACATGAAACCGCGCATGAGTAGGTGACCCTCCAATTGTCTAGAATCAGGGTCGATCCATCGCTGGAGTTTGCATGTTCGACATGGACATCTTATCATGGTCTTGTTGTTCAGAATCATGTCCTCCTTCGCGTCTTTATTGTACCTAGCAATTCGACCTTCGCTCATCGTGAGGACCATGGTTGCCTGAGCGGTCAAAATAGAGAGTATAGGTTAGAACCACACCATATGCACACACACATGCATGAATGCTAGCCGGAAAAATTCGGCATGACCTTTCCTAAAATTAGGACATATGGGTAGTGGAAAAATATGCCGAAATGGAAATGAATCAACATTTCGGCAAACATCCATGCACCACACCGACCGACACAACAAGAAGCAACCAACAAAAAACTTCCTCCCAATGCAAACATTCATGCACCACACAAGCATCGTCTCGCCATGCATCGCATACACACCACCCGCGCGACAAGCTTCACCTACATGTTCATGGCCAAGTACTCACCTAGTAGACTCAATAATAGCGAGACAAGACCGCGCGATGAGATAGTGTGGACAAATAGATCTACAAGTTGGTGGAGAGGAAATTAGTAAACAAATAGAGATGTGATAGAGAAAAGTAAGGAACTTTTAGATCTACAAGTTGGAGGGAAGCTTCCACTTACCAATCTATGGACTAAAGTAGGTTTAGTTACAAGAAAATGGAGGAACCATGGGCAAAATGGGGTGGGAGGGAGGAGGAAGACGAGCTGGGAGGAGGTAGAAAGGAAGAAGCGATGTGAAATGGGTGGTGGTGGATAGATAGGGTGGGAGCTTGCCACAATTTTCACATGGATATGGACGCCCTTATCTGTGGCGCATATGGCAAAAATGCGCCACAGATTCTCAAACTTCGGTGGCGCATATGGCCATATGCGCCACAGAACAATGTGGTCCATGATAAAGTGGTGGGACCCATGTTACCTTTCTGTGGCGCATGTGTGGATATGCGCCATAGAAGTCAGACATATCTGTGGTGCATATCCACAAATGCGCCACAAAAGTGGGTCAAATAGATTCTGTGGTGGGGCCCACCTCCACGTTCTGTGGCGCATAATGAAATACGCGCCACAAATGTTGCCTCTTATGTGGCGCATATCTCATTATGCGCCACAGAACATGGATCGCCCCACCCCGGCTGGCGGGTCCCACCTTACTTCTGTGGCGCATATTTTCCGGTGCACCACTGATACATATCTATGGTGTATGGTTTTACATATGCGCCACAGAGTATCTTGTCTACCTATAAGCTATTTCCTAGTAGTGTTAGTATATGCATGTATGCTTTCTCGATGTTTGTCAATTGCCCCGCTGTGATTTGTTCACCCAACATGTCATCTATCTTAAGGAGAATCACCACTAGTGAACTATGGACCCCGGTCCTTTCTTTTACTATCAATCTACAATTGTTTACTGCTTTCTGTTTACTTTCTGCAAGCTTTTACTTTCTTCCACACAATACGTTTAATCCTTTGTTTTCAGCAAAACCGGTGAGATTGACAACCTCATTGTAAGTTGGGGGCAAAGTTCTGTGGTTGTGTTGTGCAGGATTCCAAGTTGGAAACAACACCTTGGAGGTGTTTCCTTGCTCCTACTGGTTCGATAACCTTGGTTTCATAACTGAGGGAAACTTATTGTTGTGCTCATCATACCTTCCTCTTGGGGTTCCCCAACGAGCTCGACATCAATCTCGAGCCAGCAATCTTGCTTCAGGATTCATGTTGAGTGCATGCTCGGCGAATTCCCTGGGAACTCCTGGCATGTCCGCTGGACACCAGGCAAAGATTTCCCAGCTCTCACAGAGGAATTCCACGAGCGCGAGTTCCTATGCGGGACTCAAGTTGTTGGCGATGAGGGTCGTCTTGGTTGGGTCCGTTAGATGGACCTGGACTCTCTTGGTGTGCACCAACGTGTCGAAGGATTGGTTATGTGAGCTTGGCTTGCTCAAGGGAGGCGGACTATTGTCTGTTGACTCCTTCAACCTCGCCAGTTCCTCTTGCATGCCGAAACACTAGGAGATTCTGTTGAACTTCCTACCGCAGCTGGCGGATCTCTCGAAGCTTCCGTTGACTGTGATGATGCCGTTTGGGCCCGACATTTTCATCTGCAGGTAGGCGTAGTGTGTGATACGTCCATTTTGCATCACTATTCTATATCATAATTTACTGTTATTCATTGATATATTTCATATTAAGAGATGATACTTATATTATTTTATCTGTTTTTGTATGGTTGATGACTTTTGGAGGATGGACCGTTGAAGTCAGGATTCTGATGGAAAAGACACTGTTTGGAGGCGAAATTCACGAAGATCAGAAAATTCCAGAAAATACATGGAAAATCCTATTTTTCCATAAGACGAAGGATGCCAGAAGGGGGAGCAGACATGGGCCACAGGAGGCCCACACCATCCCCTGGTGCGGGCTAACCTTGGCCGCGCCACCAGGTGGTGTGCCCACCTCTGGCTCTGCTCTTTAGCGTATATATCCCCCGCGAAACCCTAAGACTCAGGGAGCGACCACATAAAGGTTCTGCCGCCTCTGCAGGGCGGAAAACTACAGAGAGAGAAAGAGCTCTCTAGCAGGCAGAAATCTGTCGGGGAAATTCCTTCCCGGAGAGAGGAGATCATCGCCATCAACACCACCATCGAACTGGACTTCATCGGGATCATCATCACCATCATCTCCACCAGCACCATCATCACCACTCCATGCCGTTGTAACAATTGGGTTGAATCTTGCATAGTTCTTAGGGGAAACTTTCCCGGTGTTGATTACTTGTTGTAGTTGATGCTATTGAGTGGAACCATTGAATTATCGTTCATGTTCAGATTGTTACTTATCATTATTCCATCTCTGATCTTGATCCATATGATGTCTTGTGAGTATTTCGTTTAGTTCTTGAGGACATGGGAGAAGTCATGTTGTTAGTAGTGGAATTGTGTTGAGAAAGATTCAATGGTTTGATATTTAAGTTGGTGTTATTCTTCTAGTGGTGTCATGTTGATGGGGATATGCCGAAGGGGGTATGCCCAACAGGACGTTTCGATTGGGCCGAAGAGTCTATGAGTGGGCCTGAAAGACGGCGATTGGAGTGCGACTTAGGAAAAGGCCTGCGACTGGAAACTGAAGGCCCAGAAGCGTACTTGAAGCCCGGTCGGATTAGGTCAAAAGCCTCCGAATCCATATCTTGTTCGGTTGTAACTTGTAAACCCTAGCGAGGTGACTTCTATATAAACCTCCCTAGGGTATCCTTAGGACTTACGTTCCATCATACACCCCCTCAAGCGACTCACTGCTTAGACGCCGAGCTCGCCACCCCTGTAACCCGCTCTCCATTAATCCAATCTAGCAGGAGTAGGTCTTTACCCTCCGGGGGGCCGAACCTGGGTAAACCATGTGCATCCGCCCCCGTCTCGCACCGCAGATGGCCGTCAGCTCTTCCTCACGTTACAATCAATCGCTGCCAGTAGCAGCGACTGCCGTGGCCATTTCCACGACAGTGGCGCCCACCGTGGGGCATAGCAGGACTGGCCTGAGTTCTGCGGCGAGACCCTATTCGCTGATCGACCGGCCGCTCTCCACCGATCGTATGATCGCCATTAGTGGGATCTTGCAGATCCTGCCCAACAGCTACATCTCGGCGTCACGCCCGGTCACTCACGGCGCGGTGATGCCAGTCGGCTCCATCAACCTCTTCGTCGGCTTTACCGGCGTGGTCGGCCCAGCTGCAACGGTGATTGTTGGCGGATCGCCGCCACACCGCGATCTTCTCTCGGAGGAGCAGATCCGCTCCATTAGGAGCCTCCTCACCGAGTACGACTCGGCCGCCAGCGACGCGGTTGAGACCAACACCGCCACCAACGACGAGGCCCTAAACGACGATGCCGACTCCGTGACCCCTGCCTCGGTCGACGGATCTATCATCACCGCATCACGAGAGGACTCCATCACGCGAGTCCCCAACCCGGAGGATTTCGAGGACCCTTCCATCCTCGGGATCTTCGACTCCAATTCCGGCTCGGAGTCGCCTGAAGACTTCCACGCCAAATCCAATCACTTTAACGCGATCTACATGGCGGGCAGCACGGTCTCCCCGCTAGATCCATTGTCCATGCCGATCCCGCCGACCACTACAGCCACAGAAGTGGAGGAATCCCGCCTGCGACTCGCGGAGGCGCAACGCAACGAACTCGCCGAGCGCAAGAAATACCGCCTCGAGCGGGAAACAGTGCGGGAGCTATCGCTCTATCACCAGTGCCACATCAGGACCCGCGTGAACTCCAACGTCCGGGGCTGTGTCCTGGAATTCAATGACGAAAGCGACCCCGCACGCGTGGCCGAGCGTGAATACTGCGAAAACGCGCTGCCAGGCGGAAGCAACCCCGCGAGACCACCACCCGGCGCACCGGCGACCGAAGCCCCTCCACCACCCATTGGCCGCGTGCCCCTGCCGCGGATAATCATCTCACCTCAAGCCCACAACGCCAACGGACAACCACTCTACTCCACCCCGATGGACAATGTCGTCGCGGCCGACACCGCAGTCGCCAACCTCGACGTCCAAGGCGATGGCGCGCTACAGATCCAGTACGCCAAGGCCCTACTCGCCAGGGCCGTCGAGCAACAAGCTGCGGGAGTCGACCCGTGGGGACGGATGTATTCCCGTTCCTCAGCAAGCAGAGCGGCATCAAGCGGTCACCCCACCATCGCCAACGCATTGACCTGCCCTCCACCACAGCCCCTGGAGAATCAGCCACGGGCCGCCAACCCCACACTGTCTACCAACAAGCCGCGACCGGTGAATAACACGGTCGCCGCCAATGGGCAGCCCATCGATGCCCAAACGCACATCGTCAACAACCAGGCGTGGCGGGCGCGCCAGCCCAACGACTTGAGGCACACCCTCACCAACCATGGCGACCCAGAACCAAGAGGCTCGCTCAGTCGAGTCAGACCGCAATGCTTCGGGCCCATGATCCGTGGGGAAAATACCCGCCAACTTCAAGGCTCCCAAGGAGATCGAAAAGTACGATCCGACGTACGATCCAGCTGTCTGGCTGGACACATACCTCATGGCAATGGGAATCGCCGGCCACACCGACCTACTCGCCGCTCGCTACCTTCCCTTGATGATGGAGGGTGCGACTCGGCAATGGATCAACACCCTCCCCGCCGACAGCATCGATTCCTGGGAAGAAATGCGAGATGCCTTCATCAGGCACTTCGAGGGCTCCTACACCCGCGCCACCACCATAGAAGACCTGGAGCGATGCATCCAGGGACAACGCGAGTCGACTCGCTGCTGGATTCAAAGATGGCAAGAACTGTGGATCAACGCCTCCGGCATCCACCCAGATATGGCGATACATTGCTTCAAGAACGCGTGCCGATATGAACCCCTGGTCGCTAAGATCAAGAGGGTCTACTGGACGCTCGACAACATCCTCTACCTCCTCGAGATCGCCAAGCGCTACACGGAGGAGGACCCCAACCAAGACTCCAACGACGAGTCAGGAGGAAGATGCCGAACCAGCATCCACGATAGTGGGCGCCTACGCGACATGCGCTACAGCAACACCCGCATCACCGGCAAGCGCCACACGGACGGGCGAGTTGACTTCGTCGCCAACACCTGCTACGACACCCATGACCCTAAGAGCTACCGCCACGATGGAGGAAATTACTGCGACAGCGGAAACTACCGCTCCAACAATACAGCGAGGCCGAAATTCGACCCCGCTGCCCTGCTCAATCAACCGTGCATCTACCATAGCAGGGAGGGAAAACCCGCCACCCACACCACCGAGGGTTGCCACTCTCTCAAAGATATTGAAAAGGCGAGGCGAGCAAGGGAGGACCCCAACAACAACCCACCCGGGGACAACAGGAACGCTGGCGGCTTCAGCAACGCCGTCGGCTTGCTACACACCTTCACCGGACTCGGCACCAAGCGCGAGAGGAAGGTGCTCGCCCACACAGTTGCCGTCAATGCGGTGACACACGTCGACATCCCATGCTTCCTCAACTGGTCCGAGTAGAGCATCACTTGGAGTCGCCAGGACCATGCCCCCAGAATTGAGTACCCAGGGTGAGTCGCCCTGGTAGTCAGGCCCAAAGTGGTCGATTACTAGCTACCCAAGACATTGATGGATGGCGGGAGCTCCATCAACATCATGTATCTGGACACGTTCAAGAGGCTACAACTCCCGGAGTCGGCAATCCAGCCGACCCTGACAACCTTCCACGGTATCGCCCCCGGTCGGAAGGCATACCCGATCGAAAAGTGATGCTACCCGTCACCTTCGGCACATGGGCGAACTACCGCACCGAGCGAATCGAGTTTGAGCTAGTGAACTTCCGCAGCCCCTACCACTGTGTGCTGGGACGCCAGACGTTTGCCAAATTCATGGCAACCCCCCACTACGCGTACAACATGATGAAGCTCCCAGGGCCAAGCGGCATCATCACCGTCCACGGCGACCCCGATATGGCTGTGGAATGCGAGGATAAAGGAGCCGAGCTCGCCGACACCGTCATCGCTGTGGAAACCGACCACGCGGAAGATCTTGCGAAATACGTGAGCAACATCAACAAGGACGACCCCACCATCCTGAAGAAACCAACCATCGCGAACTCCACGTTCGAGGCGACCACGCACACCCGCACCATCGAGCTCGTCCCGGGCGACTCCAGCCAGACGGTCACCATCAAGGCGCACATGAGCCCCGCATAGGAAAGCACGCTCATCGGGTTCCTCCGTGAGAACCACGACATCTTCGCATGGAAGCCATCTGACATGCCAGGTGTCCCGAGGGAACTCGCTGAGCACAAACTCAACGCTGACCCCAAAGTGTGACCAGTAAAGCAGTCGCTATGGCCCTTCAATGAAGAGCACCGTCGAGCAATCACCGAAGAAGTACAACGCCTGCTAGCCGCAGGATTCATTCGGCCAATCAAATACTCCAAGTGGCTGGCAAACCCAGTCCTGGTTCTGAAAAAGAACAACACATGGAGAATGTGTATTGACTACACCAACCTCAACAACGCCTGCCCGAAGGAGGAATTCATCCTACCGCACATCGATCAGATCATCGACTCGACCACAGGATCGAAGTCACTGTGCTTCCTCGACGCTTACTCTAGTTACAACCAGATCAAGATGGTGGTCGAGGATGAGGAGAAGACGGCGTTCATCACGCCATTCGGCACCTTCTGCTACACGGCCATGACGTTCGGCCTCAAGAACGCTGGCGCCACATACCAGAGATGCATGCAGGAGTGCCTAGCGAGCCAAATTGGCTGCAACATTCACGTCTACATCAACGACGTGGTGGTAAAATCCACCCGCCAGGACGACCTGCTCGCCGACCTGGCCGAAACCTTTGCAAACCTATGGAGGTACAACATCAAGCTGAACCCCGGAAAGTGCACCTTTGGCGTCCCCACCGGACAGCTCCTTGGATATGTAGTCTCCAAGCGAGGCATCGAAGCCAACCCCACCAAGATCGACACTATCGTGTGACTCCGGAATCCTGAGTGCCTGCACGACATCCAGAAGTTGGCAGGGTGAGTCGCGGCCCTTAGTCGCTTCATCCCCCAACTAGGCGAGAAGGCAATGCCCCTCTACCGCCTGATGCGCAAGAACCCCACGTTCCAATGGGATGCGGAGGCCGACGATGCACTCAAAGCGCTCAAAGAAGTGCTACTCGCGGCTTTACTCCTCGCTGCTCCACTCGACAAAGAGCCAATGCTCGTCTACGTCGCGGCCTCCACTCGAGTCGTCAGCACCATGATGGTCGTCGAATGACCGGAGGAGGGCAAGGAGTGCCTCATACAGTGCCCCATCTACTACATTAGTGAAGTCTGACAGATTCACGACAGCGCTACCCACAGTACCAGAAACTGGTGTACGTGGTATTCCGAGCTCAGCGGCGACTCCCACACTATTTCCAGGAGCACCTGATCATGGTGGTCTCCTCTGCACCTTTGTAGGACATAATACGCAATCGCGAGGCGACCGGGCGAGTCGCCAAGTGGGCCGTCGAAATTGGCGTCCACAACATCAAATACGAGCCCCGCAAAGTGATTAAGTCACAAGCCCTAGTTGATTTCCTCGTAGATTGGGAAGAAGCACAGCAGCCGGAGAAGCTCCCGTACCTCCACTACTGGTCGCTCCATTTTGACGGCTCCAAGAACGCCGACAGCGCAGGGGCCAGGGTCATACTAACCTCTCACAAAGGAGACAAGCTCCGCTACGTGCTCCACCTCAACTTCAAGCCCTGCACCAACAACATGGCAGAATACGAGGCCCTCCTTCACGGCATGAGAGCCGCTAAGGAGATGAAAGTCAACCGCCTACGATGCTATGGCGAGTCTGACCTAGTCGCCGGCCAGGTCGTCGGGACATGCGACGCCGTCTCTCCAACAATGATCGCGTACCGCCAAGCGGTAGACCAGTTGGGAGGACACTTTGACGGCTATTCTGTCGAGTGGATCGATAGATGCAAGAACGAGGAGGCAGACGCCCTTTCCCGCATCGGATCGGCCCGTCAAGCGCCACCAGCAGGCGTCTTCCTCGACATCATCCACAAACCTTCGGTCAGCTCACCAAAGGAGATCGACGTCGGGATACCACTGCAACCAGAGCCGGCCCTAGTCGCCATGGTTGTGGATCCTAGCGACTGGACAGCACCATACATTGCCTTCCTAGAGCACAAGATCCTACCAAGCAACGAGACGGAGGTGCGAATGATCGTGCACCGCTGCAAATCCTTCGTCATCATCAATGGCGAGCTCCACAGACGCAGCGTGACTGGCGTGTTCCAGCGCTGCGTACAGCCAGAAGAAGGCCGCAAGATCCTCCAGGACATTCACACCGGCGACTACGGCCATCACAGCGGCGCCAAGTCGCTAGTCGCCAAGGCCATGCGGCATGGTTTCTACTGGCTTACCGCACACGCCAACGCCACCAACATCGTCCAGTGATGCGTCGGGTGCTAGAAGTACGCCCACCAGACGCACCTCCCTGGTTCAACACTCAAAACCATCCCCGTCACATGTCCATTCGCCGTATGGGGCATGGACATGGTAGGCCCGTTCAAGAAGGCCCCATCTGGCTTCACCCATCTCCTGGTCGCGGTCGACAAGTTCACCAAATGGGTCGAGGCCAAGCCAATCAAAAAGTGCGACGGCAAGACGGCCACCAAGTTCTTACGCGAGCTCATTTATTGATACGGCTACCCGCACAACATCATAACGGACAATGGCACCAATTTCACCAAGGGGCCATGGCGGAATTCTATGAAGAACATGGCATATGACTCGACCTTGCTTCAGTCGCCCACCCAGAGTCGAACGGCCAAGCAGAACACACCAACCAGAGCATCCTCCACGGACTCAAGCCGCGACTCCAGGTGCCCCTCGAGCGCACCCCAGGATGCTGGGTCGACGAGCTCCCCTCCGTAATATGGGGGATCCGCACGTCCTTCAATCGCTCCACCGGGTTCACACCCTTCTTCATGGTGTATGGTGCCGAGGCCGTAATGCCAACTAACCTAGAACACGATTCACCTCGAGTCGCCAACTACGTCGAGGCGACCAACGAGGTCGCCCGCCAAGATAGCATCGATCAACTCGACGAGGCACGTGACCTGGCTCGCTCCCGCACCACCATCTACCAGCAAGGACTCCGCCGCTACCACAACTGCCGAGTCCGGACTCGCAACTTCCAGGAAGGCGACCTGATCCTACGACTGGCCTAAGACAAGAAAGGCATGCACAAACTCTCCCCCCCCATGGGAGGGACCATTCGCCATAGGGCGAGTCCTCGGCAACGGTGCCTACTACCTCATCGACATACGGGGTGACGGCCAGCTCAAGGTCAGAAGGCCATGAAATGTAAACCTTCTCAGAAAGTTCTATACATAGAACCTCAACTTGTACTCAGCTGGCATATATAATGAAATTCATTCGGATCACACAAATTGTGTCTACTCGCCATATTCTTGTGCCACTCGCACTCGTACAAATCAGCAATATGCCACTCACGGAAGTCAACCTTCGGTCGAGCGACCGGCACGGCTAAGTAGTGCGGCACAAGGGCACCGGAAATACTCGGGCCTTGAGACGTCCATGAAAACGCCAACCCGGAGCCGCCATTAGAGTCGCCTAGCTCGACTGGCCCACCGGGCCAAGACAACCGGTATACGCTTCTCACAGCGACCTGTCCCTCCCATCCTCGTGCAAAGCGACTCGAACGGTTAAGTACCACACATGGGGACTCCGCAAAACGGAAACCCCCATGCGTCTCGAGAACACACCAAGTAAGAGAGCTGCCTTGGACTCGCCCAGCGACTGGCTCTCTGAGCCAGGGGAAGAGACGCGTTACAAACAACGCATTAACAACCTGCAACAGGAACGCACCCAATACGATTGAGCACCACGCTCAGGGACTCGCCTACAAAACAATCCCACTCGCGCTCGGGGACTCGCCCCTCAGAAGACGCGAGAGATAAAACAATGCACAACCAAAATAAAACACGAAAGTATACAATCGAGTTATACCCCATTAAAGGGCGGACGCGCTCGGGGACTCGCTCAATCAAAAATAAACACACCACACAATCTTGGTCGCAATACGAGTTGATTGACTCCCCTTGGCATATATTACAAAATGTTGATCATATTACAGCAGTCGCCATTTGGCATACATTACAAACTGCCCAACTACATTATCTGTTCCACAGGTCCTGACGAAGAAGCACCACCACCCCCCTTGACACAAACAAAAGGCTGCCACGGGTTCGTCGGGTAGGTCGTCAATGACTTCGACAACACCGACCGGAAGGGATTCTCCGACTTCATGTCACAATGATCCGGCTCGGGGTCGCCAGGTGCCAACACCGTCTCCTAGTACGGCAGAAGATCCCCCATCACCAACACCCAATTGGCAAAAGGGGCAGCCTTTGTAGTCAGCTTCAGTACCTCCGACATCTCCACTGTGCCGGTCACCGACGGGTAGCCGTTGGTCACGTCGTCAAGGTCGAAATTGTCGGGGAAGTGGGTGAGACCCAGGCTCAATGCCGTGGTGGCCCCGCGCCTGAACACCAAGCGCGCCATCCACTCCATGATGACAGGCACCTCCTCCAGATAGCACCACACCTCCGTAAGCCCCCAGGAATAACCTCAGTGGGGGACATGCCTTGAAGAACCGCTTGGATGCATAACGCCGAAGCCGTGGCCGCGTTCACCACGATAGTCACGCACTGCGAAGCGCTGAAGGTCTGAACCACTGGGTCGCTTTGCCCTATCACAGCTGCAAAATCATACGTCAGTGAAACTACGGACTTCCCCAATCAGGGACTCGCCAAACGAGTCAGGCAAAGACGGAGACTCACCGAGGAGTTTGTGGCAGTTCTCCGTGACATGCTTCTCCAAGGTGTAATGATTATTTTGCAGCCCCACGATGATCGAATCCGCGGCCTTGCGTTCCTCCTCAGCCGCAGTGACAACAGCCTTCGCTCGGTCCTCAGAAGAAACCGAAGCCGCTCTCGCCTCCTCCAAGTCATGGATCAGCGAGGCAATTCGCCCATTCGCCGCGTCCAGTTCGGCGACTGGAACATACCCTTCACAGGCCTTGGAAATTGCAGCCAGGAGACCATCTGAAAGAGAAATCATCAGCGCGTCATACAACAACATGTCATATATGAAAGAGAAAGGGAAAGAAAGGTAGTTTCCTGGAGTCGCCGGTTAGCCTCCTGCGCTTCGCGCAGATCCCGTTCCAAGCGCTCCCTTGCGGCCTGCCGGTCGTTCAATTCCTTTTGCAAACCCTGCAGAGACAACAGTGTTCAGTACTTACCAAAGAACAATATCAAGTTCCTAGCCGCTGAAATTCAGCGACTCAGAACTTGGGGACTGGAAAGTAGAAGCAATTCAGTGCCTAGCCGCTGAAATTCAGCAGCTAGACACTCGGGGACTGGACATACCTAAATGGCGGCGCCAAGCATTTTATGAAGCTCGCCGGCATCAGTCGACGGGACCGTGAAGGACGTGCGCCCACAATGAGACCCAATGTCTCCATCGACAACCTCCGGGCTCTGCGGAGACTGGTTGTCTGCTAGACCTAGGAACCCCCTCGCCAAGAAGCGAGGGAACATTGCTGACGCCCTAGCCGGGGCGCTAGTCGCCGCAGCCGGCGCTCCCGTCGCAGGGGCGACCGCGACTTGGCTCTGACTGCACAGCCATCGCCTCTTCGACGACTGCAGCTGGGTCGCTCCCCTTGGTGCTAGTCATCTCAACGGAATCATCGGCACCGTCTATTTGCCTCTTCACGCCTTCCACAGCCGCTGCGTCATCAGCAGACTTCCTCTTCTTGGGAAGGTCGCCTTCTCCTGCGATAGCGGTCGGCGGAATCTTCGCCACCGAAGGACGACCGATCTTTTAGACTCCGGATCTGTCAAAATGTCAAAATCAACACAAAGACGACACAAGATGGAACACAATTTGGAATTGAAAATGCAAGGCTTACTTGGCGACCGGGAGAACGCGCAGCCCGGTGCTGATGTGGGCAGGCTTATCCAATTCTGGACCCAGCTTGCGAGTGAGCCCCCTCTCAAAGACGTCTGAAGCCCACGACACCATGGGCTTCCTCGACGACAAAGTCGCGGCCGCCGGAATTTCCGGCTCCGAAGACGCGGCCGCTCTCGACTGCTGCAGCGACTTCGTCGCCGCTGCCTCAACCGCTTCTTGGCTTGGAACCCCCGAAACCGTTGGCGCAATCACCACCAGGGGAACCTCTACTGCCGCCTCGGTGTCCTCGCCCTCCAACCCCTTCGTCGGGATCGCATCCTCTGGGGCCTTGTGCGAGATTTCGGGGGTGTCTTCATCGTCAGAGTCGTCATCTGACTCAAACACCACTGCCGACTTGGATGGTGACATTGGCTTCTTCGCTAGTGACTTGGGCTTACGCGCGGGCTTTGACGGTGTGGCCGTACGCCATGATGTGTGCTCCTGCGTGACCTCGTCGCCTCCTTCGTGTTCATCGAGGCTGCGACTTGCCTCAAACTCGCGTTGTTTCTGCATGCAAGTCTTGCAAGCCACAGGCGCTGGGGAAGGGACCTCCTCCTCCTCGTCACTGTTGGAGGAGTCTCCTTCGGAGGCCTCCTCGAGCTCCCGGGGGACCTCTTCATCAAGAAGAGGAAGCCAACCCTCCAACACCTGAAACAGCTGAGAACCACCACAAGTAAGTACCAAATGATGCGACTGTGAATCGAGATGCGGAAATGGCGACTGGGGAGAAAACTTACTATGGGGGCCTCATTCTTCACGGGAGTGTATGGGGCGAGCCCGACCGACACGGTGGTGAATTCCGCATCAGTGATCTTCTTCAGGGCGGCCTTGTAGTCCTCGGCCTCACATGATTCTTTGCTGGTTCGAGAGGGGTCGTGCTTCCCGCTATACTCGTACATCCAATGCAGCCGAGCCACTAGCGGAACCAGGCGCCGCCCGAGCCAGCAGTTGTAAAGGTTGATCGAAGTCAACCCCTGGTCCTTCAGCCTCTGGATCTGGTCCATCATCTCTGCGACGGCCATCCTCTGGTCTTCAGGGAGCTTCTTCGGCGACAACCGGCAAGGCTCGCTCCTCTCGGCGACGAACTCGGGAAGTGCCACCTCACCGGAGGGAGTGGATTCTTTCACATAGAACCAACTCTTCTTCCACTCGCTGGTGACTTTCTTTGGCAGAAGGAGCTTGATGAAGTTAGCCTTCGGCTTCAATTGGAACGTGACGCCGCCTGCAGCCAATATCAAGCCGCCGGACGCCTCGTGCCCGATGCGGCCGTGGAAGAGCTCCAACCACAGCAGAAAATACGGCCTGCAGCTGAGGTAGCACTCGCAGAAGGCGACAAAGATCGCCAGCTGCTCGATGTTGTGCGGGCCGACATCCGACGGCTTGATCGCGTAAGACGCGCAGAAGCTCCGGAAGAAGAGCGAGGTGGGGAACCCCAAACCTCTTTATAGATGACTAGAGAAACAGATGAATTTGCCGGCTCGCGGTTTTGGCTCGGTCTCGGAGGAGGGGGGAACCTGCCAGTTCCCCTTGCGGAGGACTCCAGCGTCCTCGAAGGACTTGAGCTAGGCTGTGGTGCACCTGGATTTTCCCCATGAGCCTTTGGGAGGTGCCATCAGGAAGGATGTGGAATCGCATGGTGTGGAAGGATCGAATCGGAGGAAGGCAGGGAGATTGAACGCAGGAAGATTGAAGGCAGGAAGAATGAAGAATGCGGGGAAGGATCTGCAGAGCTGATTCGTCACTCCCCTTATATGGGAACGCTACCCGCCAAATTCGGGGTAGCCGTTACCTGCGGTAATTACGCCGAAGTTACCGTTGGGATTTCCAACGGATAGTTTGACCGGAATTGACGGTCTAACTCCTCCATTCCACTCGCTACCCGCTAGTCCTCTCCATTCGCGGAAGCAGCGACTTGGCAGCAGTGACATTCGCCGGAGCGGCGAATGGAAGCCTGGGGAAAATTTCCTTGGTTCTAATGGAGTCCATCGCCGACTCGACTGGGCGTCCAAATTGGGCTCGCCTACTTCGACCGCCAAAGGGACACCTGAGCCTAAATCAACGATGGCCTCGGGGACTACTAATGGGGATATGCCGAAGGGGGTATGCCCAGCAGGACGTTCCGATTGGGCCAAAGAGTCTGCGAGTGGGCCTGAAAGAAGGCGACTAGAGTGTGACTGAGGAAAAGGCCTGGCGATTGGAAACTGAAGGCCCAGAAGCATACTTGAAGCCCGGTAGGATTAGGTCAAAAGCCTCTGAATCCATATCTTGTTCGGTTGTAACTTGTAAACCCTAGCGAGGTGACTTCTATATAAACCTCCCTAGGGTATCCTTAGGGCTTACGTTCCATCATACACCCCCTCAAGCGACTCGCTGCTTAGACGCCGAGCTCGCCACCCCTATAACTCGCTCTCCATTAATCCAATCTAGCAGGAGTAGGTCTTTACCCTCCGGGGGGCCGAACCTGGGTAAACCATGTGCATCCGCCCCCATCTCGCACCGCAGATGGCCGCCGGCTCTTCCTCACGTTACAATCAATCGCTGCTAGTAGCAGCGACTGCCGTGGCCATTTCCACAACACATGTGAATGTTGACTACATGATACTTCACCTTTATGGGCCTAGGGGAATGCATTGTGTATTTGGCTACTAATCGTAGGGGTTGCCGGAGTGACAGAAACCTGAAGCCCTGTTAGGAAACCTTTGCACAAGGGAGTGTAGGATCTCAAAGCTTAAGGCTATGGTTAGGTTTTTATCTTAATTACTTTCTTTTAGTTGCGGATGCTTTCAAAGGGTATAATCACAAGTATGTATTAGTCCTAGGAAGGTTAGTACATTAGCACAGGTTCACACACACAACACTTATCCAACTAAAGAAGATTTATCAACTCTATGAAGCGAAAGCACTTGATAGTATTCCCATGTGTCCTTGAGAACGTTTGGTCATCTTAAGTAATACAACCGGCTTGTCCTTTGCTAAAGAAAGGATTGGGCCACTTGCTGCATTTAATATTAGTGTCTTTTATTTACTCGTACTTTATTTATCTACATTATCAAAAAAACCTAAAAATCTGTTTGCTAAGTATTTATAGAGAATTCCTGATCCAAGCCACTCGTCAACACCTTCTGCTCCTCGTTGGGTTCGACACTCTTACTTATCAAAAATACTGTGATACACCCCTATACTTGTGGGTAATCAAGACTATTTGCTGGCACCATTGTCGGGGAGTGAAGCACTATTGAAGAGTGGAACTGGTAAAGGAAACATCTACTGTGAGTATTGTTTATTTATGTTAGTTACTTTATTTCAATATGGATAATTCACTTAGTTTCTTATTTCGTAATGCTACTACCACTTCTAAGGTAGTAGATGAACCTCCACCTACTGAAAATGATACTTTTAAGATACCTACAAGAATTATGGATAACTACTATTTTGGAGATGGAACTGTCCATCCCGATGATCATTTGCTCTTTATACACGAATTATGCGGGTTGTTCAAGTGTGCAGGTATTACAATAGATCAAGTCAAGGAGAAGTTATTCTCATTATCACTAAAAGGAAGAGCTGGGGAATGGTACAAGCTGTTGAAGAATGGTCAAGCTCTTGAATGGGAGGAAATTGTACCTCTCTTTTATTCATAGTTTTATCCTTCTAGTGAGATTCATAAAGATCGGAATTAAATATACAACTTTTAGCCTCATGATGGAGAGAGTACAGCTCAAGCTTGGGGGAGATTGAAGTTACTAATGCTCAAATGTCCTATTCATGAGCTCCCTAACAATAATATTATCAATAACTTTTATGTAAGACTTTCTCTTCATGATAAGGATCTATTGGATGCTTCTTGTGCTGGATCATTTACACGCATGGAAGAAGAAGCTAAATGGGATCTTCTAGACCATATTCAGGACAATGCTGAAGCATGGGAGAATGATAAAGGAAGAAAGTCAGGTATAAATTATGATTATGAATGCATTAAATCTTTTATGGGAACTAATGACTTTCATAATATTAGTAATGCTTATGGTCTAGATTCTCAAAGTATTACAAATTATTTTGAGGCTTTTGCTTCTTATATTGAAATTCCTAAAAACAAAAGGAATAAGTATCATGAGCCATATAAAGATATTGTTAATTGTGTTCCTGCAAGAGATACCGAAGTTTATACTGCTAATCATATTTTACCTGAACCTTACATTGAGGAAATGCCTTTTGTAGTCAAGGTAGAGGAACATTCTATGATAGCTAGTATGGTTAATGAAAGTACAAATAAAGTTGTTGAACCTGATGAACAAATAGCTATTGAACCTGTAATAGCAAATGTGAAAGACTTTGTCACTAAATATGTAGAAGATGGACACACTATCCTCTATAAGGATACTTCTAATATTGTCTCACAAAGTAGAGTTATCAGAGCTAGTGTCTCTGTTTTTTCTGTTAGAATAAGTGATCATTGCTACAATGGTTCATGTGATAGTTATATCGGAAAATTTATGCACGATACTAAAAGTTATTATGAGAGAGGTAAGATTGTTCAAATGCATCTCAATAATATTAAATTTTCTCACTTTATGGTGAAAGTCTTTATGTTGCCCATGTTTTGCCTTCCTATGCTAGTAGCCTCTGGTTTCAACAATTTATTTTCTTACAAAATTCCCTTGCATAGGAAGTGGGTTAGACTTAAATATGTGTATTTTTGCCTCTTGATGCTCCCTTTTACTTCCATCATAATCTTATGAGTGCATCATTGAAATTATCATGCCCATCTTAATGGCTATAAAGAAAGAGCTTTTTGGGAGACAACCCAATATATTTTTGCTTTTAGTTTGTTTTTGTTTATTTGAGTCTTGGAAGTTATTGCTTCTGCAATAACCTCTCCTTATCCTTTTTGTTTGGTTTTTTGTCAAGATCAACCTCTAATGAGAGAGAAGTAAGATTTGGGGAAGTTGTTGTCCGAAAATAGATTTGTGTGCTTCACTATAAAAAATTGTGAAAAATCCCAGAATGTCATACTGATCTGTAATTTTTGTGAGCATACCCCAGGTTGTTATTTAACTTTCATTAGTTTTGCACTTTTTGATTTGAGCAACAGAAGATTTTCGAAAAAAAATGATCTTTACCTGCTGGTCTGTTTTGACAAATTTTTGCCACTCTTGCATTTGCATCTTAAATCGATTTCCTTTTTGAATTCCTTTTGGGCTTTTGGAAGGAGTTGCTACAGTAGCTTATGTTTACAGTTAAAATTGAACTTAAAAGGTTTATTATCTTGCATGCACTAATGTTGCTAATGAGAATTGTGTGAAGTTTTATGTGAAAGTGATTTCCAAGTTGTAGGAGAAAATGGTGTAATAAGATGGTAAATGGTTAAAAGACTCAAGAAATATGTTTATGAAGATGAAGATATTGATGTTATTCAAGCGGTGACTCCAATTTTTTTATTAAAGGCCAAGTTTAGAGACCTGCAGAGACCGTTTTCGAATAGGTAACAGTTCTAGTAAGAAAAGGTCCACGAAAAATCTATCAATTTATATTTTTGCAGTTTTTATCTAACATGGAAAGCAATGAGTCGAAAGAGGGACGAAAATGGAGCCCGGGTGGCTCACACCACCCCATGGCGCGAGCCCACCTGGCCGCGCCACCAGGGGGTGTGGCCACCCCGGAGCCCGTCTCTGACCCGTTTTCTCCTAGTGCCTTCCTTTTGTTGTAGAACTTCGTAATATATAATCTCCTGAGGTTCCTATATCATGTTCTCGTTGTGTTGTCGTTTTGATCTATTTTTGTCAGGAACTACTCTTAAAGTTTAGAAGCACAATGGTCTCTGCCAACGATAAGGTCAAGGAGCCTGTGGAAGAGGATCTCCAAGACTCTGAGAAGGAGGAGGAGGTCGAGAGAAGTTGAACAGGAGGCAAAGGAATACCAGCATCCGGACACCAGCACCACCATTGCAAGCATTGGAGTGGTGGCAAATCCCGCCAAGTTCAAAAGGACTGCACGGATGTCCACTGAAGGGAAGGTTCTGCGTCATTGCTTGGCTTCATGGTCACCTCCTCCACGCACCAAGAATCCCTTCCATACCCTTATCCATGAGAAGCAATTCTAGAATATGTACAAGGAAAAACTACCCTCCAATTGGGATATGCCTCATTCTAACCATGCAGGAAAAGAAGACTTCAAGGAGGAAGAGTGGGGAAAGAATCGCAAGAGCTGGGATTCACAGCCCGACATGATCATGAACCGCATTGAACACAATTCGGAGTTGATTTGTACTCTCATCTTCGAGATTGAGGACTTGAGGGAATTGATTGAAAAGCTCATCGAGAGAACACCACCACCACTGAAGGAGTAATTCGTCATCAGGTTTTGGCATCCCCTTGGTTTGTTCCAAGCTTGGGGGAGTGCCGCGGTATCACATCGCTATCTTTTATCCTTTTACCTTTTCAGTAGAGTCATATCATAAATAGAGAAGTTATCATATAGGATGGTTTGCATTATGGAAGTTTCTCCCCTCTCGTTAGTTATCTATGTATCCCTTGGTGTGAGTTACCGTTATGGAATATTAATGAGAAGTTCTATCATTTACTTTTTGCACATCTTATATTAGTTTTAAATTTCTGTTATATGATTGATCTTGTTGTTAGTATTGGTATCACTTTGGGATCATTAAGTAAATTTAGTTGGTTTTGGCAAACCTGGCTCGGTTAGTAGCAACACTATTATGAGAATTGAATAAAAAAGATAAAAGTGCTCTTAAGAAATATATGATGGGTTCGTAGCATGGAAAACAAAAAATTTCTACCGCAAGAACGAACAAAACCCAGATCTAATCTAGATAAAAGCCAAGATCTAATCTATTAGACATGTGCAACGAGATAGATCTGTACTAACCCTCGTAGAACCGAAAGCGTTACGAGATTAGATCTCGGGGTTGATGTAGTCGATCACTTGCCGATCTCAAGATCGTGTGGACGATCCTTCCGACGCCGCATTCCGGCAGCGCTTCCGCAGTCGGTCACACGTGCGGAGTCGAAGCAGACCTTCCTCTCCCCGTTCTAGCGAGCAGCGGAGGTAGTAGATCTTCTCCACGGAATCCCAGCAGCACGACGGTGTGGTGGTGGTGGTGGAGTAGAGATTTCTGCAGGGCTTCGCCTAAGCCGGAGCAGAGCGAAGGAGGAGGAGAGAGGCGGCGGCTAGGGTTTGTTATGGGAGAGGGCTAGGGGGTGGCGCCCCCTCCCCTCTATTTAAAGGAGGGAGGCGCCATGGGAGGGGGAGTCCTAGTAGGACTCCCCTCCCTCCTTGGCCGGCGGATTGGGAGGGGGGAGGAGTCCTCCTCCCCCATGAATCCGTGTCTTGCCCCACAAAGACTCCTTGATCCTTTCTTGGTTTTCAAGCAAACTCCAAGAAATCTTCTAGAACCTTCCAGAACATTCTGAAACCTTCTAGAATCTCCATACAAACACTCCGGAACATTTCCTAACTTAGAAAATGATCCCCAATATATGAATCTTATTCTCCAGACAATTCCGGATCTCCTCGTGATGTCCCGGATCCAATCTGAGACTCCGAACAACATTCGGTCTCCAACGCATATTCCATATCTACTTAAAACAACTTCGAACCTTAAGTGTGTCACCCTACGGTTCGTGAACATGTAGACATGATGGAGACACATATCCGATCAATAACCATTAGCGGGATCTGGAGATCCATAACAGCTCCCACATACTCAACGATGACTTTCTGATCAATAAAACCATTTAACATACGAAACAATTCCCTTTGTCACGCGATACTCTACTTATCCGAGGTTTGATCGTCGGTATCTCCATACCTAGTTCTTCCTCGTTACTGATAAGTACTCTTTACTCGTTCCATGTTATGTCATCCCTTGTGACCTAGTCACATGCTTGCAAGCTAACTAGATGACATTCCACCGAGAGGGCCCAGAGCATATCTATTCGTCATATGGATGGACAAATCCCAATTGGTCCATGCGCTTCAACACATACTTTCAGAATACCCAATGACACCTTTATACCACCCAGTTACGAAGCGGTGTTTGATGTCATCAAAGTACCCATCCGGTGATGGTGATTAACATAACCTCATGGTCGAAGGATTGGGTTACTATGCATTTGAAAGCTTATAGCAATACGAACTTAATGACTTGATCTTATGCTATGCTTACTATGGGTGTGTCTCCATCACATCATTCTCCTAATGATATAACCTTGTTATTAATGACATCCAATGTCCATGATCAGGAAACCATGATCATCATTTAATCAACAAGCTAGTTTAACAAGAGGCTTACTAGGGACTCTTTTATGTTTACAAAACACACAAGTATTAATGTTTCCTGTTAATACAATTATAGCATGGGATGTAAACATTTATCATAAACATAAAGATATAATAATAACCACTTTATTATTGCCTCTTGGGCATATCTCCAACAATATAATTTCATCATCTTTCTTTCTTGTTTGGCTCATAAGCTTAGTATTCTCTAGTTAAGATCTTTTGTGCTTCCAGGGAATATTACATGTTTGTTTTTATCACTTGTATGTTTGTTTGTTTCCTTCAACTCTTATGCTTGCTACCTAGCCTTGCTAGCCTAAAACCTGTACTAAGAGGGAATGCTTCTCGTGCATCCAATGCTTAAACCAAAACATATGCCATTTGTGTCCACCATACCTACCTATTAGCATTATTGCTATTCCAAGTAAATTAATGTTTTTATCTACCTTCCGAATTAAACTTGTTATGTGAAAATTAGTGATTAAAGCTCTCACGAACTTGATGGCACACTTTACTTTCTTGCACTTAATAAACTTGAACCATTATGCCCATCTATGTTGCATATATGCTTGCGTTTTGTAAGTTGTGAATTAGCAGAACCATGTTACCATGGGGAACGCTTTCAACATTGCACTTTATTTAGTTGATATCATGTTCTTTTCCTTATGGATTCTGGTGGTGTGAAATGAAAGGGGAGCTTGTAAGTCTCATGGAGTTCGTATATGTGTTAGAGAAACGCCTGGGCGGCTGGTCTAAGCCATGCCTAATCATGGTGGAAACCTGCAGCGTAACCATAGTGAGCAATCTATGAAGCATCCTCTATATAAAAAAATCCTATGCAAATAGGAAAGAAAAAAAGAGAGAAAAATAAAAAAAGGAGCCTAGGCAAATAGGAAATAAAAGGATTGCTGAGATGCTCATTGTCTGCTTGACTTGTCATTTTGATATGGGGAATCTTCCGTATCATCGGGCAAGGGGTACCCCGTTGGCGGTTCTCCATGATACACATGTACTTACAATGACAAGAACTTACATGTGACTAAACTTGAGTAGCATGAGGAACCGTACTCATAAGTAAGAGGCATGAGATTTTTAGCTAATAACTTGTCAAGCATATCCTCATATTTGATCACTTTAACCTTAATCACCTAAAGATGCTTATGATAGAGGCAATGAGAGCTGAAAGCTAATAGGTACCATAATTTTTGGAAGCTCTTTATGAAACTTGAAATCCCTGCTTCCCTCTGCAAAGGGCCTATCTTTTACTTTTTAGTTGAGTCAGTAAACCTATTCCTTTCTATCTCAGCAAGTATTTTGAGTTGTTGTGTTTCATTCATATGATGATTTATTCAATCATGTTTCTTATGTTCCTTGTTTTGCACACTGCTCCTATATTGAAAACCCCATTATGTTTGAACTCTTGCAAATTGTTAACTATTCTTTGACCAAGAGCAAAGTTTGCCATTACCAATTATAATTTACTTTGTGTATCTTTATTGTGTTTCCTTTACTTATTGTAAGTTAAGTTATATAATAGTGAGTTGTCTTCTATTATGATTTGTGTATTGATGAATGTGATGCTTCTTGTCCGTATTATTTTATCGACACTTCACTCCATAAACCTGAGGTCATGTTTATTAAGCTCAGTTTTCACTTGGGGACAAGCGAAGTCTAAGCTTGGGGGGGTGATACTTCCATTTTGCATCACTATTCTATATCATAATTTACTGTTATTCATTGATATATTTCATATTAAGAGATGATACTTATGTTATTTCATCTATTTTTGCATGGTTGATGACTTTTTGAGGATGGACCGTTGAAGTCAGGATTCTGATGGAAAAGGCAATGTTTCGAGGCGAAATTCGCGAAGATCAGAAAATTCTAGAAAATACATGGAAAATCCTATTTTTCCAGAAGACGAAGGATGCCAGAAGGGGGAGCGAAGATGGGCCATAGGGGGCCCACACCACCCCCTGGCACGGGCCACCCTTGGCCACGCCACCAGGTGGTGTGGCCACCCTGGCCCACCTCTGGCTCTGCTCTTTGGCGTATGTATCCCCCACAAATCCCTAAGACTCGGGGAGCGACCACAGAAAGGTTCTGCTGCCTCTACGGGGCAAAAAACTGCAGAGAGAGAAAGAGCTCTCCGGTAGGCAGAAATATGCCAGGGAAATTCCTTCCCAGAGAGGGGAGATCGTCGCCATCAACACCACCATCGATCTGGACTTCATCGGGATCATCATCACCACCATCTCCATCATCATCTCCACCAGCACCATCATCACCACTCCATACCGCTGTAACAATTGGGTTGAATCTTGCATAGTTCTTAGGGGGAAATTTCCCAGTGTTGATTACTTGTTGTAGTTGATGCTATTGAGCGGAACCATTGAATTATCGTTCATGTTCAGATTGTTACTTATCATTATTCCATCTCTGATCTTGATCCATATGATGTCTTGTGAATAGTTCGTTTAGTTCTTGAGGACATGTGAGAAGTCATGTTGTTAGTAGTGGAATTGTGTTGAGAAAGATTCAATGGTTTGATATTTAAGTTGTGGTGTTATTCTTCTAGTGGTGTCATGTGTACGTCGACTACATGATACTTCACCTTTATGGGCCTAGGGAAATGCATTGTGTATTTGGCTACTAATCGTAGGGGTTGCCGGAGTGACAAAAACCTAAACCCCCGTTAGGAAACCTTTGCATAAGGGAGTGTAGGATCTCAAAGTTTAAGGCTGTGGTTAGGTTTTATCTTAATTACTTTCTTGTAGTTGCGGATGCTTGCAAGGGGTATAATCACAAGTATGTATTAGTCCTAGGAAGGTCAGTACATTAGCACAGGTTCACCCACACAACACTTATCCAACTAAAGAAGATTTATCAACTGTATGAAGCGAAAGCACTTGACAGTATTCCCATGTGTCCTCGAGAACGATTGGTCATCTTAAGTAATACAGCCAGTTTGTCCTTTGCTAAAGAAAGGATTGGGCCACTTGCTGCATTTATTATTATTGTCTTTTATTTACTCGTACTTTATTTATCTGCATTATCAAAAACCCCTAAAAATCTGTTTGCTAAGTATTTACAGAGAATTCCTGATCCAAGCCACTCGTCAACACCTTCTTCTCCTTGTTGGGTTCGACACTCTTACTTATCGAAAATACTGCGATACACCCCCTATACTTGTGGGTCATCTGTGTGGCACTGCCATGAACCTCGCGAACGCGACACGTCCGAGGATGCAGTGGTATTGTGAGGGACAGTCGATGACTTCAAATTCAATGCGCTCTCGCCGAAAGTTTTGCGGCGTGCCAAAGATGACATCGAGGTTGATCTTGCCTAGGGGGTATACGCCCTTCCCTGGGACGATGCCGTGGAACATTGTGTCTGAAACTTCTAGACATGTCAGAGGGATCCTCATTGCGTGCAAGGCATTTTCGAACATGAGGTTAATGCCGCTTCCGCCGTCCATGAAGACGCGACTCATCTCGAAGCCTCCGATCTGCGCCTCGAGCACCAAGGGATAGTGGCCTGGGCGAGGTACTTAGCGCGGGTGGTCGCACTTGTCGAAGGTGATGCAGGACTCGCTTCCACTGAGGCACTCAGTGGTGGAGGGGGGAGAGTTCATTGCCAAATTGACTTGGCGAGTGATTGCCTTCTGCACTCGATTTGAGGGGCGTCCCTTTTGGATCATACCCATGTTTCCCAGCTCTCGCGGGTACGGCTCGCCTCCATGGTTCTGGACTGGTGCAGTCGCATGTGGTGGTGGCCCGGGTGGTGGCAGTGGTTCTCCATGAGCCACAACACCCGGGGCAGCTCCGTAGCCCTGGTTGATCGCGTCGTGATTCATCTGAGCCAGGCCTTCGTGGAGCTTGAGGAACTCACGGCAGTCCTTGAGAAGGTGGTTGGACTTTTTCTTGTCGCCGTGCTTGTCGATGTAGAAGTGTACGTTGCACGGTCCGAATAGTTTCTCCTGGATGGATGTTCTAGGTGCCTCATCACGAGTGCGATGCTGCCACACTTGCTTGGTTTTTCCGCTGTCGTGGTGTCCACCACTGCGGTATCCGCTATTGCGGTTATCGTCGCGTTTGTCAACATAGCCATTCGCGACCATGTCGACCTCTTCACGGTCCTCGTAGATGCGCATTCGATGTTTCCCTCGGTGATCGTGTCTGCGCCCGAGGTCGTTGTCATCATCGGAGTAGGCACGGTTTTTCACTGAGTCCTCTCTGTTGGCCCACCTATTCGCGATCTCCATCAGGTGGTCGATTGTCTTGGGCTTCGAGCGGCCCAACTCCTCCCTGAGCTCTCTACGGCGCACACCACCGTTGAACGCGTCGATTGCATGATCCTCGGAGATGTCTTCTGCAGAATTCTTGATGATGGACCATCTCTGGATATATGAGCGCAGTGACTCGCTAGACCTTTGGTGGCTGCCTCTTAATTCATCGATTGATGCGGGCCTTTTGTAGGTGCCCTTGAAGTTTCACACGAAGCTGTAGACTAGCTCTTCCCAGCTGCGAATTGATCCGTGCGGGAGATTGTTGAGCCATGCGCAGGCGGCGCCTTGCAGCTGTAGCTGGAGGCACTGCATTGCCGTGCTCGAGCTTCCTCCATGCAGCCTGATGGAGGAGATGTGATCTTCCATCTAGATTTTTGGGTCCTGCAGGCCGTCGAATTTCGGGTTCTCCGATAGGAGTTTCAACCCCTTAGGCATTCCCTTCTGCCTGATGGCTCTGCTGAAGCATCTAGCGCCAAAGAGCTCTATTTCATCATCCTCCGAGTCAGTCGAACAGGCACGCCTTGCGCAGATCTTGTTGACCTTGCGTTGCGTGATGTCATCACGTGCGTCGTAGTCGCGGTCGTGCCGCCGTGAGCGGCGCCGCCGAGACAAGTCGTGGCTATCATCGCTGGAGGAGGGCAATGAATAGCGTCTGGCTGGAGCTTTACCTTTCTTCGGCTCTGGTATTGGCTCCTTGATGAGGGCATCTTCGACTATCCCCAAGCCCACGATCATAGATCGGTGCATGGCAGCTCGTGGATCCCCAGCCGGTGGCTGGTTGTTGAGGAGGTACATGGTGGTCGTCGTCACCGCTGCTTGAGGTGTCTTTGGGAGCATGTTGCCCCGTGTATCTACCGTCATGAAGCCGAAGTCGAGGACTCACGCGGCTTCTTCTCGCTCCTTGTCGGTGAGGTGGGCCAGTCAGGAGCGCCTTTTGGCGGCCACTTGGTCATTGCCCTTGGAGGAGGATCCTCCCATGGAAGAGAGTTGAGCCCGCCGAAGGCTCGACTCATCCGCCGCCTTTCTGTGCGCGTAGAGTTGCACGATTACTTGCTGTTGGTGCTTGTACTCCTCCTTGAGTAGCCAATGGTAACCCATCAGCATCTCTTGTGATGAGTTTAGGGGCAGGGGATTGCCCCGCAGAGCTTCTCGATAGCGGGCCCACTCGTTGTCGTTGAGCTTGATCATCACGCGCTCTTCGGTGCGCTCATTCGCCATGAGATGCGGGTCTCCTTCTGCCCCATTGTTGGTGGGTGCGCCGTTGGCGGGACCACCGTTCTCGACTGGGATGCCACCGTTGGACGGCCCAGTACCGGTGTTGTCGCGATTGACACTGGTGTTGCCTACGTTAATGACGGCGCACATGTAGTGATTGGGGAAGTTGTTGCTCCCACAACTTTCAGATCTAGAGCCGTAGGCTCCATCCTCTATGGTTAGATCACCCAGATCGGATTCGCGACTGTTTTCGCTGTCCGTGCTCCCAACTGTTATCGGGGCGTTGAGCTTGCTTATGGTGTCGATCGGTGGTGGAAACCACGATGCTGGAGAAATCACGGGAACCGTCGGATGATCAGGGAGGCGAAGTGTGCCTAGCTGACCAACTTGGAAGTGTAAGCTCCCGATCGCCATGCCGATCCCATCGCCCGCGGACTCAAAAGCCGGGCGAGTGGTCGGCGTGTGGACGATGAAGTCGAAAACACTGAAGAGAAGGCGAATCTCCGTTGTTGCAGAGTTGTAGATCGCGGTTGACGGGGCCAAAGAAGCCACAACATCAGCACTTCCGGTTCCCACAGATGGTGTCAATTGACGAGGGTTAAACTCATAAATGCCTATTGTTATGGACTTGGGTTTTAGAGAAGGAGGGAGCACTAGAGGCATCAATCAGCTAGCAAACAAGCACACAGGGACGCAAGGTTTACCCAGGTTCAGGCATCGTAAAGGACCCTACTCTTGCTTGTCTGCTCTTGGAATTATCAAGGGAGTCGAAAATTACAGGGGTTGCGCAGATGCAATCTAGCAATGGTGTGGAAACTAGGGTTGTGATCGGTCTCCTCGTCGCCCCTCCTAGCCTTTATATAGATAGGCTAGGTCTCGGGTAGCAGGTCGAGTCAGTTACAGATTAGGGTTTGTCCCTTTAAACTTTCTATCTTTGATCTTGCCTTATGCCGCAAGCAGTCGAAGTTTCCGTGGGTCACCCGAATCCTGGATTGGGCCCTGGTAACGCCGTGGGCTTCTGCTAGACCTGGACCATATATGTCAAGCTCGAGTACCTATAAGGTATGCCCACGTCAACTGCAGTTAAGATTGAGTAGCTGGAAAGGTAAATTTCTCTCCATAGAAGAAAGATTGGTACTCATTAATTCAGTACTTACTACTATGGTACTGTATATGATATCATTCTTCCAACCTCCAAAAGGATTCCTACAAAGATCAGATTATTTACGATCAAAATTCTTTTGGCAGGGAGATAATGAGAAAAAGAAGTATAGACTGGCTAAGTAGAGTGTGCTTTGCTGCCCCAAAGAACAAGGTGGGTTGGGTACTCATGATCTGGAGATCACGAATACAGCCCTACTTAGTAAGTGGCTCTTCAAGTTATTAACTCAAGATGGAATATGGGAAATGTTACTTAAGAGAAAATATGTTGGTACAAAAGCATTGTCCTAAATGATTTGGAAAACTTATGTTTGGGCCGGCCTAATGGCGACGAAAAAAAATCTTCTACTTTTGATCATTTTTCTATTAAGGACGGCACACAGATACAGTTTTGGAGGAATAAGTAGCTTGGTACTACTACACTTCGTGAACAATATCCCGCGTTGCATTCTATTGTCTGTTACAAGGAGGAAATGATCGGATCGCCTCTATATTGACCAACATGACTTTCAGGAGAGATTTGATTGGAATCAGGCTTAACTCTTGGATTGCACTGCTACTTTGCTTAGCAAATGTTCAACTATCAACCGGGTTAATGAATTTTGATGAAACTTAAGTGAGAATGAGTCATTCTCCGTCAGTTCCTTATACAATGCGAAAATGAAGAAACCGTTAAAAAAATTGCTTGGTATCTTCGTCAAGAGGTTATCCTTACTAAAGACAATCTTACATAAAAATTCTGGGTGTGTGTTTTGTTACCATAATAAGAATAAAACACCTATTTTTCCAATGCAACCAGTTATTCAAGTAGCCTAAGGCTTGTATCCACCATGTAGTATTATCAATATTTTTGGCAATTGGTTATATGATATAGATCAATAGGTTTAAGTTACTTCTTTGGTTGGAGCAATTGTCATTATATGATCGCTATGGCTATGTAAAAATGACAAAAAATTTATGATATAAATTGTTTCTTTTGCAGGTTATCTACCGGTGTACAAACATCCTGCATTTTTGGTCGGTCCTACATCATGCAGAGTATCACGACCTTTTTATGGAGATGTGTACGCGTCTAAGTAATAAAGCGCCCCTTGGAAGAAAAAAACATCGAATTTGTGATATCAATGTTCTGAATAATAAGAACTAGTAGTAGTAGTACAATAGTTTATCACCTTACAATGGACGTTTTCGGTTTGTTCAAATCCATATGTTTGCCACGGTGGATAAGCAATTAACTAAACAGAGCACACTAGTAACTTAATCCGCTTCAACTGATAGCACGGATCTGGTACACCGTACACCCAGATGACGACACAAGTACTGTAGTAGGCCAGGGGGACAGGACACACGAACGGATTACAGATTCATGGGAGGACCATGAAGGGAGGGGATCGATCAACTGAACAAGAGAACAAACATGCAGGCACAAAGCTAGTAGCCTAGTAGTACATACATAGTGTAGTCTATCCGGCGTAGATGTGGATGTGGAGCGCTAGCGTGAGTATGGTGAAGGCGGCGAAGAAGATGAGGGTGTGGACGAAGATGGCCTTGCCGTTGGTGCGGAAGCTGCCGAAGTCGACGTGGCGGTGCGAGCCCGGGATCTCGAACAGCAGCCCCGGCGACAGCAGGATGAACAGCACCACCCCCACCACCACCGGACCCCAGTCAGCCATCTCCTCGCTCGGCGTCGGTCGCGGGCACGAGAAGGGCAGCTGATCTGATCTGATGTCTCACAGCTACTACTCCAGAAATACTTGAGAGAGAGAGAGGGGGAGAGAGAGTGGAGTGCGGAAGTTGTATATAGAAAGTAGAAAAAGGAGGAGGCAAAGGGGGAATCGGCCGCCGAGGCGCCGACCCTGACACGGTTGGCACGATTCGATGCTTTCTATCGGGGTGGGATGCAATGTTAAAGGAAAACAGGGGGCGGCCGGTGGGTGGGACGACGCCGCCCCGCCGATTGGTCAATGGTCAGTACCGAAACGGCCGCTGCTTCTGTAAGTTCAATCGATGAAGGATACGTGCCTGGTAGCAGCACTGGTATAGTGAGCCAAAAGGAGGTTTTTCTACTTATACAATGTACTTCCTCCTTTTTAAAATATAAGATATTTTAGCTTTGTGAGTAGAGTGTATCTAGCTAGCTCTATTTTAGTGTGTATGTTTATCTAAATTTAGAGTGAATATACACACTAAAAATGGCTAGATACACTTCTTTCACAAAGCTAAAACATCTTATATTTTGAAACGGAGGGAGTATATCATACATTTAAGCCTGAGAACAATGCAGCAACTGGGTTGTGATCTGCAGCAGAAGCCGCTGCGACGGCATAAACTCGTGAATTGTCAACTTCAAAATTTTGTGCAAAGTGACTGAAGTTGTGTTTAATGTGTTGGTGATCTGCAGCAGATGTTATTTGGTTGAATGCCGCGTTCATGTATGTCGAGTCACGAGTACGCAAGATTTCGGGTTGTACAATTGGTCCACTGCACCAAATGCCGCGTTCATGTATGTCGAGTCACGAGTACGCAAGATTTCGGGTTGTACAATTGGTCCACTGCGCGCAGTTCTTCCTTTTATCCACTATACAGTAGGCAACAATGGCGAACAACAAACCCCACTGTGCGCCACTACTAAATTTGCCACGCCGAGTGCGATAGCCGATAGGAGCAATCTCCGAAACATCGAGCTACCTATACGAAAATAGTCCGGAATGACTGGTGAGTAAACAGGATTGACCCAGATAACAGTTAAGTTGACAAACAAACAGAAAATTCAAGAGCCAAAGGCTTGAAAACTAGGCTCACATCAACCATAGAAAAGGGGTGTACAGTCTCGATTTCATTATTCCACCTGATCATTTAAGTGATACACTGCAGTAGAACCTGAGCAAATTTCCATAGCTAGAACGTAGATTCCGGACTGTATCGCGGATCCTATGATGACACCATAGGGGAAGAGCTCGTTCAGCAAAACTATAGGATTATACATAGCCACCAAGCAACGTTTTTGGCCTAGTCAAAAATCTTGCAAACCATGAGCAAAGGCCAATAGCCTAGTCGTCCAGCTCAATGATCTTCACAACCGAGGAATCTCCCACCTTCTGGCAGACGACAACACGGTCGTGCGATTTGATCACACCAGACGCTTTGCCATGGTCAAGAGCAACCTTCAAAACTGATTCATTTGTAGTGCTAGTAGATTCAGCCTGCAGGACAAGTTATTATCAGCTAACCAGAGTAAACTAGTTGGGCCGAAAGCAATTCTAGCTACCCAGTACAAATATCAAAATCATTCAAGATGAACACAATAGGGCATCAGCCTCACACACTAATACACAGAATCAATAAACCAACATATAACAATCAAATTGAAGAATATGCTTCGATTAACCAACTTTATGGTGTGGACTGTTCTAGTGAACTGCATTAATACATGTGGTATCTGTAGTCCACTAACATATACTGTATGTAACTGCAAACCATTCAGTTTTCACAGTTGAACCCGGGAATATACACCTATAAGAAACTACCTACGTCCTCTTTATGATAAGAACAAGGATCTAAAATCAGCAAGGTAAATAGTTCGTTTTTTATATTATGCCCATCAACTTAACTTGACAGGTATCTGAAGCTATAAGAAACTAAGAAGCCATTCCTTCAACACTGTAAGGGTCATTTGTTTCTCTCAATGGAACAAACCACCAAGCATGTTCCCAGTACTTATGTTTAAATTATTTAGCCAACAAAGGTAAGTCAAGTTAACTTACTGGGTGACGTGGATCAGCAAGCATGGGAAAGAGGCCTCTAACTATGAGTGATTGTCTTGCCTGCAGGAAAAAATGCAACAAAATATGAGTGACAACAGTGTCAAACACAAAGGGTGAGCTGCATTGTTTCACATAGAAAAATTAATCTACAGTAGATGTTGATTGGCAAGAGTTCCCTCAGCGGCAAACTATGCACTTGGAAAAATAAAGAACCACTACATATCAGCAAACTTTTTGCCAAGAGATAGAAAGCATATTATATCAAGGTCAACCTTAAGTTAATTGCTAAGTGAAATACATTTTCAAGCATTAGATCACACATATACTTATATAGTTATATATATATAGTGCTTCCGCATTGTGTACCATGCTAGTTTGAAGCACTACCCAGATAGCACATGCAGAAAAGTACTATAGCAGGCGAACAAAGAAAAAGGATGTTCACTCACTTCAAATGCACCAGTGAAGCTCCACTTCAGTTGGTTCGTTTTTAGGCGAGGAATGACAACAGACAGAACAGGCATTGTGGGCCTGTACTTGGCAATTAGCCTGAAGGTAGGACAAACAACATACGAGATTAATTTCCATTAAACTACAATAGTTTAAGCAAGTATTCTTTTATTTCTACCTTGCAGCCCTTCCAGATGAGGTAAAGCAAATGATGACAGAAGCCTTCACTTTGATAGCAGCCCGCACCTAGCAAATAGGTAGGAACTACTTTCAGACTTGTAAAACACAAGTTTCATCTACTCTGGAATTGAAGACAGAAAATGTCCCCATGTAAACAATAAAAAGGTTTAAATGAAAGGAGAAAAATACGCACTGCAGAGGAGGCAATAGACTCCAAGTGAGTCATGGGTTCTCCCACGTATTTCACGGTCCGCTTGAAGTACAAATCTTGGTTGAAGACCTTCTCTGCCTGTAAAACAAATCACGAGCGTATACTTGTTAGTTATACTTCCATTTGAGTACCAAGGATATACTTGATGTGGACATGGAGGCGCTGTTCGGAAGAATGGTATTTCATGGTGATGCGTTTGTATTTGATTCAAGAACTACCGAATCTTTACCAACAAGAATTACTCTTCCAAACAGGAGAAAACATAGACCTCGGAAGAAATTTCACCTCAGCACAAATTCTGCCTACTGTTGAAATAGTCTCAACTGGGTACAACCCACGGAGAGTCTCAGCACCAAGGAGAATGGCATCACTACCTGAACAAAACAATTGGGATTCCTCTTAAACTTTTTTCATAATAGTTTTATTTGAGTGCACAAGGAGCCGCAGTATAAAAGAGCTAAAGTATATGAATATCTTCAAGCAGCAGGAAACATCATCACTCACCGTCCAGTACTGCGTTTGCCACATCAGTTGCCTCAGCACGAGTAGGCCTGAGGTTGTCAGTCATACTGTCCACAACCCGAGTAACAACAGCAGGCTTTCCAGCCATGTTGCACTTGTGGAGAGCAGATTTTTGAAATAAGAACACCTACAGAATGGGTAGGTAAGGACCAACCAAATACAAACAATACTCAATGTAGAACCTTAACTGGGGAAGAAAGAAAATCTAACTAAAGTACATAAAAATGTGGAGAAACACATGTTAATCAATCATTGCCTTCAGAACCCCTAACTAAGGTTGAGATAGCTAACCTTTTCGGGTGGAAGATCAATTCCCAGGTTCCCCCTTGACAGAATAATACCATCTGCTTCTTCCAGGATTTCATCAAAATGGTTTAAGCCCTGAAAAGGAATAAGGAGTGAATAGGTGGTAAACAAATCAAATTAGCTCAGAAACTATTGAAGGAGTATCTTGAAGTTACCTCCACATTCTCGATTTTGGCAAAAATCAGAGTTTGGCTAAGATCGCCCAACTTTGAGAGGTACTCCCGTGCCTGTAGAAATAATACTAGCGCCATTAGGAACATTCTGAAGCATAAAATGCAAACAAACTATAGAGTACACTCTAAAAGTATATCCATGCAATGCCCTCAGTAACTTACTTGCCGCACATCTTCTGCATGCCTTGTATAAGAAAGCGAGAGGAAGTCAATCTTGTTCGGAGCACCCCATTTTTTCATAACCTGAAAGCAATGCATGCTCATAAGTCGAAGTCGTATGATGAGTTGCAGCAAGGATCTCAGCTTTGATAAATATTTATTGTTTTAAATTGAAACTCTTGCATTGACCAAAGCGATGTTCTGAGGCAGGTTAAAATACAAGGAACAACATTCTGGGAAGAGTTCCTTACATCCTTATCCTCATGAGAAAGTGTGGGTAAGTCGATATGGATCTGGGAGCAGTGCAATGTGAAGAGTGACCCAGCCAGGGTAGCTGAGTTCTTGATCACACAAACCACATCATCCCCTTGAACTTCAGAAACCTACATAGGGAAGATGAGAGTTTTGGTATCAGAAAAGATGAATAACAAACAGAACCATGTAACAGGCATATAAGATATCCGATATGTCAAATGCTAAACTGCAGCATGTCAGACTTTCTACCTGTAACCAAACTGAAGTAGTCTCACTGCCTGTGAACAAATATTGCCCAACAAATATTGTGTCCCCTGGCTTCAGAGCCTGCAAAGAAGGAAATGATAAATCTTATTTACACGAGTGCTTAAATATGAGTAACAATTTGGGATCTGCTGGCAGCTACCGCCACGCAAGCAAATGCAGACAGTGCAAGGTTCAGGAAGATGATATAAGAAGTTTTACCTTGGCGAGTCCAGAGAAGTTGATGGGTAGCAATTTGGAGGAGGCCTCCTGGCCCTTGTGAGGGGTGAGAACAACAGACTCATTCTCTTCAAGCGAGATAGTTACTTCGCTCTTGTTCACCACTTGCAGCTCAGGGCCTACTGTGTCAAGCATAACCTGCCCCCGAGAAAAGGACACAAAATGTCAGAAAAAATTTCACCTAGCTAGCATCAGATCCATTCTAACAGTTAACTTCCAGCAAACTCTACACAAAATGTTCAGATGTGTGCCTGCCCACATGTATGTAAACAAATTTGATTTCATTTCGGCTTAAGGCCACAAATCATTGTCAGTGGAGAGAGCACTTACGGCGCATAGCTTCTTGGTGGCCTTGATGGCGAGCTTGAGGTTCTCGAGTGTCTCCTGGTGGTACGCGGCGTCGCCCCACGAGAAATCGAAACGAGCCACTGCGAAATCCCCACAATTGCAACAGATTATTTTTTGCAAACAAGAAGAAAAAAAAGCCACTCATGGGAGCGAATTGGGTGGATGGCGACACGAACCAGACATGCCGGCCTTGAGGCAGGCGGAGATGGCCTCCACGGAACGGGACTTGGGACCCAGCGTCCCCACGATCTTCGTCATGGCCGGGAAGAAATTCTGTGTTTCATTTGTGGGGGTTTGAGCAAGGAACCAGTTAGGGCTCGGCGATCCACGCACAGATCAGCAAATCTGAAGGAAAGGGGAGCACTTACAGGCTTGGATGGCTCGAGGATGGAGACCATCCGGATGGGCTCCTCGAGGAGCAGATTGGTGGAATGCATCTTCGCTTGCTCGGGGGGTCGGATCGGCGGCGAGGTAGCAACGGCGGCGGAGAGCTGGGCTGCCCTCCCTTCCTTCTTCTTCTTCCCCAAGCAAGGAAAGGGCAAAGAGGAATCGGTCGAGACCTAGTGCGATGGCGATGCGATGCTCCTCCTCCTCTCCTTTCTTCTCTTTTATTAACTCCCAGCAGCGCATATGCCTTCCGGTGGGCCGAAGCGGTGGTATCGCGACACGCGGATTTTGACGGCCGCTGCCTGGTTTTTCTGCTGCGATGGGCCGGCCCAACCCAAACCCATGAACCGGGCGGACGGAATGAAGGGAGTCCTTTGACTTTTCGTGAACATTTTGACTGGTTTCTCGTTCTTTCCGTTTCTCTTCTGATGTGCTGGCAGCCTGGCACGTGGAAATGGACCGTTACGTTTATTTTTCTTCCTGTCTTGTTTGACAAGTTGGTCTTCTCTTCTGGAACATTGTTTATGACCTGGAAAAGCGACGTTTATTGGGGGCTATGAATGGTTGCCTACATGGTGGCGGGTTTGTGATCGCCTAGATTGTTTCCGATTTTTCTTCGCAAAGTTTTCTTATAAGATGCACCCGCAGCAAGTTCAAAGTTTAAATACAAGCCGAGGCAAATAATCCCCAAAACATTTTCTTAGGGTTTTGAGTGGAAAGGCAAATAATCCCCGAAACGATCGGCGAGGCGAACCAGATCGATTTCTGTCGTGGCCCTCGCGCTGATCAACTGTCGGGTTCGCCTGGTGGGTTGTGACGCAGCAGAGACATGGGGGACAATGCATCGGCCAATAGCGCCAAGCAGAAGGCTGACATGGAGGAGATGCTGGGCAGATTGAACATCGCGGCTGAGGAGGAATCTACAGCGGTGGTGGGGATGGAGCGGAGGACACTGCAGGCCCGCAATGGGATCAAGCGGGGAGATTCTAAGCGGTAAAACATTCGCATCCGGACGATCTCAGATGCGTTGAGGCTGGTGTGGGGTAACCCGAAGGGCCTAGAGTTCTCCTCTATTGGATACAACATGTTCGTCGTTACACTAGAAAGTAAGCAAGAGAGGGACCGAATCTAGGAAGGATCACCATGGACGGTGAACAAGCACGGTATGGTGCTAAAAATCGAGATTAATCCCGGCATGTGGGATATTGTGTTTGATAAGATGTTGATATGGGAAAGAGTGATGAATCTACCCTTCAATTTGTGGAAACCCCCTTGGGTAGATCGCATTGCAAAAGAAGTTAGTGAGGTAGTTAGGGCGGACAAGGATGCAAAAGGAATTGTTGTGGGTGTTGTCCTGCATGTGTGAATTTGGGTGGAGATTGAAAAGCCACTGTGACGTTGGGTGAAGGAGGACAATGCAAAGGAGAAGACGGTGGAGTGGTATGATATTCGGTACAAAGATCTCCCATATTTTTTTTCTCCTATGGGAAACTTGGGCATGCATTATTGGTGTGCCCGAGACCGGCAGAGAGAGATGAGGAAGGGCTTCTGCCATACAAATAGTCGTTGAGAGCGTCGGATAGAAAGAAGAAAGTACCAGGTGTGTGGCAGCATAACAGTTAACACTAGAGATGGAATGAGGGTGTCGATGAGCCCAATAATCTATTTGCGGGGGGTGACGGATGCGTTACGTGCATCACAAGTTGGCTATGGTCGTGGGCAATACAATGTGTAGTTTAATGCACAACCTGTGGGTGATAGAAACATGGGGGTAGAGAACGGACCCATCTGAAGGTATACCGCAAGCTCCAAGTTGATAAACATCTAGAGGCCAATAGCGGCATGGATAATGGTCTGAAGAGAGCTGATGATGGGTCGTCGGTCAAAAATATTGAAGAGAAAGGGACCAAAAGAAAATCAGAGGGAGTGAGGAAGAGAGTTCTGAGATGTTTGATGGAGAAGACGAGATCACGGAGGCTGTGAATCATCCCCGCCCGGTCCAGTGAGTTGCCTGATTTGGAACGGGTGTGGGCTTGGGAACCCGAAGACCGTTCTTGAACTACACAACTTTGTGAGGTTGGAAGTTCATGTGCTGGTTTTTGTTAGTGAAACCAAGGTTGATGCTGAAAGAGTGAAGAACCTGACATCTCGGTTGGTTTTCATTAGTTGTGTGCATGTGGCTAGTGATGGCCTCAATGGCGGTTTGGTTATGTACTTGTCCAAGGAGGTCGAAATGAGTCTAAAAAAACTTTTCAGATCAACACATTGATGTGGAAGTTGTTAATCTTGGTGGTGATAGGAGGAAGTGGAGATTCACAGGGTACTTTGTTGAGGTGGCTAAAAACACAAAGTGATCTACCCTGGTTGTGTGAGGGTGATTTTAATGAGATTTTGAGCAATGTTGAGTACTTTGGTGCAAATGAACGAGGGGAATGGCAGATGGCTGGGTTCATGTCGGTTTTTGATGACTATGAGTTCATAGATGTAGGCTACCAGGGTGTGCCTTTCACATGGTACAATGGGAAACAAGGTAATGCCAATGTGAAAGTATGGCTAGACCGGGTGTTGGTGGATGTTGAAATGATGCACACTTATGTAGACATGATTGTCCAGCATATTCCTTCTCCAAAATCAGACCATGTTGTCCTAGCAGTGAAGCTAAGAAGAGCAGTTGACGTTGTATCGACACATGGGCCAAAGAGATTTATGTGTGAGGATGCATAGCATCGGGAGGAGAGCTATGAGGAGGCTGTAGTAGCCGGATGGAGGGCTGGTGCGGGTAATAAGGGACTTGTAGGTCTTAATGACACACTAATGCAGATGCAAACCCAGTTAGGTGATTGGAGTGTGAAAACGTTTGGGGATGTGAAAAAGCAAATAAGGAAGTTGAGGAAGGATTATGAGCGGGGGAGGGCCCACTCTTTATACATGGGCCCTTTAGACCGTGAGAGAGATTTGAGAAGGAGGTTGTGTGAGCTACTCCACCGTGAGGAAGTGGTGGCAAGGCAGCGCTCCAGGTTTGATTGGTTTCGAGCTGGAGATCGTAATACCGTGTATTTTCATGCAAAAGCCTCAGAAATAAAAAAACAAAATCGAATCAAAGTGTTGAGAAGAGTTGATATTGTAATGTGTGAATAGCAGAGTGAGATTAATGATATTGTTAATAACTTTTACATGGAGTTGTATCATGTGTATGATGATATCGATCTACAGGAGGTACTGAACTATGTGCCGAGGAAGGTAACAGATCAATTGAGGGCAAGGATAGGAAGGCCATTCCATTCAGATGATGTTGAGAAAGCCCTGTTTTCAATGAAACCTTTCGAGGTGCCAGGGTCAGACAGGTTCAATGTCGGTTTCTACCAGAAGCATTGGCATCTGATTCGATATGATGTTAAAGCGGATGTCCTTGGGTTCTTACAACGTGGCCATTTATCGGAGGTGATTAATAGGACTATTATTGTGCTGATTTCTAAAGTAAAAAACCCACAAGAAATAGCACAATATAGGCCCATATCTCTTTTTAATATCATATACAAGATTTGCTCCAAGGTTTTAGCTATGGGGCCGAGAGAAATCTTGGATGAGACTATAGCAGGGGAACAAAGTGTGTTTGTGCCAGGACGATTGATTACTGATAATGTTCTCATGGCATATGAATGCATCCATTCGATGAAAAGGAAGAAAGGGAAGCAAGGGTGGTGTGCCACCAAAATAGATATGATGAAAGCCTACGATTGAGTGGAATGGGCGTATCTCCAAGGGATCATGCAAAAACTTGGGTTTGATGAAACTTGTATCTCTTTGGTTGTGAAGTGTGTGTGATCGGTAAGCTTTCAGGTTAAAGTGAATGGTGAACTCCTATCGGTTTTTCATCCTTCCCGGGGAATTCGATAAGGAGACCCTATCTCTCTATACATGTTCTTGTTGTGTGGCCAAGGATTAACGTCCTTGCTGAAAATCTATGATGGTGGTTGGGTTGACAGAGGGTTGAGGGTGGGGATTAAGTTCCCATGGATCTCTCACCTTCTTTTTGAGGATGATTGTTTGGTGTTCTTGAAGGCAGACCTATGGAGTGCAACACAGTTACATGATATTCTGGAAATTTATAGTCATGGGTGTAATATCCCCGAATCGGTTATATGATCTTAGCATTTCCGCCAAGATCTGCATAGAAGCGATTCAAAGACGCCCACCAGACACTTTCGTGTGGGTGAATTTTATTACAAATAGTTACATCATAATAGTTTACAACAGAACCCACAAGAAACATATATATATATATATATGGAAAATAGTGGGATATCATGGATGCTACCTATGCATACCCATCCAACCATTAGATCTCTTATAGGGAGCCAAAAAATTAGCAGCGGGAGCACACATGTTTGCAACAGAATATTTCACCACCGTCGTACCGAGAGCACATATAGTACTACTACACCACACATATTTCCAAACAATCAGCACACGCATGCGTCTATGAAAGTTACAAATTTTTTAGCAATCAACCAACCACATTAGCCACTGCATGCAAACTAGTACACCTCACTAGGATAGGCACACAGGTTGTTTTAGCAAAGTACAAAGGAGTTCTCATATGCACATCACATGGACTATAGAAGCAGCAAAAATTCTAGCAATTCAACCAACCATTTTCAACCAGCACATGCAACATACTAGTATTCAAGCACAAAGCAGTTCTATATGCACATCACATGGACCATAGAAGCTGCAAAAATTCTAGCAATCCAACCAACCATTTTTTCACCAACACATGCAACATACTAGTATCCCTCACTCCCATGGCCGGTTGGATGGAGAGAATTTATGTAGATATATTTGTTTGTTTGGATGCTGTTTTGTGTACCTAGCATGCACATGTCATGGAAGGGTGGAGCTAAGTACACCTACCTAGCAGCTACTACATGCTGCTCAGCAGCAAACAGAAATTTATGCACAAATATAAGCTGCTCAATGTGCTTTCCACGCGGTTTAGAGAATAAACGGAGATCACATCATGAAGTGCATGCATGTTTCTTGCTCTCTCTCATCTAGACAGCTATTATAAGTACTCCCTATATCCAACAACACTACATGCATGCAGTGGTACCACCGGTTGTAGCAATTCCGCGTTGGTATATATATATATATATATATATATATATATATATATATATATATAGGAAAAATCCTTCTTACTCCTGAGTGTAGTTACACCCACGTCTAATATACCACCATATGGAATTATACGTGATACTTTATCGATTTGAGTATATTCATATACTATATCTAAGATACTTCAAATCAAGTTACGCGAGAAAAAATCATATATAGCCATAGTTTGCACTGTATATCCAAAATACATTCATATTTGTACGTAAAAGAAGAGTATGTGAAAAACTTATACATACTAGCTCAAAGCAGTATATATACTATCAAATAGTCTTATAATACTTCATACTATGTGTACATACTCTCCGGTATGGTAGATACTGCCTAAATAGTGTGAAACATACATGGATGTAACTACACATGGGTTTAGTATGAATATGTCCTCTATATATATACGATAACGACTCGATGAGTCAAGAATACAAATGATACAACTCGAAGATACAATTCCTGGAGAAAGCCAAATGGTATCTGAGTATGGATAAGAACCAAATGAGACTAAGAGTCCTGTAGAATAATCAAGCGGCATCCATAACCCTACTCAGGCCAAGACGGAAGGGTAACCTTGCTAACATCGCCGAACACATAACTGTAAAATACAAAAGGTTACCGACAAAGGGAAAAGGAAAAAGAGAGCGGTTAGTACTAAGGCTAGTACATGGCGAGTCTTAAAATTCGGCGGCTCTTGCCTACATGGGTATGGTGGGTTCAGCGGCAACAAAGCTTGCACTATCTATCCTATAGAGACACGTCACAATTTCGGCTATTAGAGCGAGATAAGAAAGTGCTATACGGTAACAAGAATATAACACCAAGCATAACCCATCCGAAGATTTCCTCCTCGAAGGCCAGTCGAGGAAATCCACTCACAAAACACACACGTTGCAATTTTAGTTAAGCAGTTGTTTAGTTGGTAATACTAATTACTAGTCATATTATTAGAGGCAAAGCATTAGTGATGTTGTCTATGATCATAACATTGTACTCCTAAGGCGTTCATAACCGTGGACACACGACTTCTTGAAAAGATTTACCCTGTAGGGGTGCACTACCGTACCCAAACGCATGTTCAACCCTTCAAGCAACATATTACGTGTGCCTTCAAAATCTCACAACAAGAACTGCCCCATATCTACGCGCATATCCAAAAGTATCACATAATGTGTGTTATCCAGCCAAGAGGTATGATGATTCTCAAGGTGGCACAACGTTCACGACTACTGGTGGATAGGGCCCTGTGGGGGTAACTTGCACACTCTGTGTGTGCCGCCACCATGTACCACGATTTATGTAAGCAAGCCATGGCATCCACCAAAATATCAAGTCCGAAGACATGTTCAACACACCCATGTCCAGGGACATATTATGCATATGCACCAAATTAAAAACCAATTTTGCAACCCTCTAGATATACGAATAACGTCAGTAGTTGAGGGCAGGGTCCTAGAGGCCCCACATTTGGTTAGCGTGATATTCTCAGAATTGGTATCGTAGAACAAATGTTTCTTAGGTCGACTCAAGCAGTCCCCAAAGGTGGTCGCTATTGGGGCCTTATCATTAGGTGAAGCCATAACCAACAACATCAGATTAATATCCATATCATCAACATTATCTAGGTATCAAGTTCCACCTGTATGAGAGCGGTACTAAGCATGCCTATGACTCACAAGGACAAAGCTAGCTAATCAAACAAGGAAATAGAATAACCAAGGCAATATAGTGGAGCATGTAGGTAAATGAACGGTACTAAAGCATTAATAATAAGGATAGCAATAGATCAACAGAAGGAAGTAAAGACTATAAATGCAAGATAGGTAGAAGGGGTGAGATTCTCGCCTCAGGAACAAAGTTGGGTGACCGAAGGCTCGTCGCAACTCGCATCAACTCATCGTCCTATTCGGTCAAGACCCAAACCACTAAAAGAAGCAAAGCGTGCAATATTTAATGACGCGGCAAAAGATTGGGCATGATCATGATATGATGCATGGCATGGCATATGCGATGCAACTAAGCAATATTAAGTGGAATCGGAATCCTGAAATTAATTAGGGGGTTAAGTTATTTAGCTACCCCATATATTAAATGTTGTTAACATGTTAAGAGAATGGCATAGATGAGCTACACAATTTAAATGGAGTTGAGATAAGACAAAAATATCCCGCACATACATTCCATTAGGTAAGTCGGCTAATTTCCCCAAAACTACATGATATTCCATGCACATGAGTAATTTAAATGCAACAAGATATCTAACAATAAAATAGGGTTGGGTCTAGGGTCACACTTTTGGTTCCGAAGATCTTGGGTTCCGAAAGGGTCCGGGTGTGACAAGATCGGTCTCTGGAGTTCGGTCTTCAGATTCCGGACGGAGATGAAAGCACCGAGTTCGGTCTCCGGGTTCCGGGATTGGGGCTTCGGATCCGTGAAGTGGACCTTCATGTCGTAGGCTCGTGCGGAATAACTCGGGGTCGATGTCTTCATTGTCGGTGTCGAACTTGGGTTCCATGAAGTAGAACTTGCATCTGTGGCCTTCGGCCACAACGCCTACGCAATATCTTGTGGCAATGATACTTGACGGAGCCGATCTTGTGGTCTCGGATATCCTAACAAAACACCACGATGGCAAAGACCTAGATGCTCGGTTGTCCTTGATAAACCATTCAGGCATCAACACGGACACAATACCATCTTTGCGTTGAAAAAACGGGAGGAAGAGCCCATGGCGACGGCATATTATAGAGGAAGGGGAGGCCGGTGGAATAGCACCAATGGCCGGATCGGAGCGGCGCCAAGGACGAGGAAGCGGCGCACGTGTTGGGTCACGAGCGGATAGAGGCGTCATACGGGAGGTGGAGAGGAGCTTGATGTGGCCAGGCGCATGTGTAGAGCTCGGGGCTGCGGAAGTCTGCGTCATGCAGGTCGAGGATGAGCGCAGGAGTTGGTGTAAGCGGCGGCCGGAGGTTGAGGATGCCCACATCACGGGGAGGCACGGGTCGAGGTGGACGAACGCGTGTGGCCGGAGGTGGAGGGCGAGCTCGGTTGTGGATCTCCGGGTCAAAGCAAAGGTGGACTATGGCGCCCATGGGAGATACTAGGAGAGGAGGGTGGCACTATGCTAGTTGCGAGGATCCATCGATGGTAGGGAGGGAGACGATGGGAAGGCATTGTCTCAATAGGGATGGGGTAGGTAGCAAGAAGGGGTCGTATGTGTGCGGTGCGTAGCATGCATGTGTGCATTGTGTCCTGGACGGGTGTGTTGTGTAGGTGTGTAGCTAGGGTGTGTGTTGTGTGTTGGGTCCGGTGGTGTGAGTGTAGGTGGTTGATGGCCCAAAATATATCAAGCTCGTTGGGGAACCCCAAGAGGAAGTTATGATGAGCACAACAGCAAGTTTTCCCTCGGTTATGAAACCAAGGTTATCGAACCAGTATGAGCAAGGAAACACCTCCAAGGTGTTGTTTCCAACTTGGAATCCTGCACAACACAACCACAAAACTTTGCCCCCAAATTACAGTGAGGTTGTCAATCTCACCGGTTTTACTGAAAACAAAGGATTAAACGTATTGTGTGGAAGATAGTAATTGTTTGCAGAAAGTAAATAGAAAATAGTAAACAACTTGTAGATTGATAGTAAAAGAAAGGACCGGAGTCCATAGTTCACTAGTGGTGATTCTCCTTAAGATAGATGACATGTTGGATGAACAAATTACAGCAGGGCAATTGACAAACATTGAGAAAGCATACATGCATATACTAATCATCTTGACTCCTATGAGATTTGATTAGGCATTACAACATTACACATAGACCGTAATCCAACTACATCTATGACTAATAATCCACCTTCAGGTTATCATCCGAACCCCCTCCAGTATTAAGTTGCAAGCAACAGATAATTGCATTAAGCATTGCGTGTAAAGTAAACAATACGATTGTTCTATGAACAAAGGATTGATGTTTTCTCCCTAGTAGCAACAACGCATCTAGTACCTTAGAGATTTCTGTCACTTCCCCAGATTCCTAGAGGCATGAACCCACTATCGAGCATAAATACTCCCTCTTGGAGTTGCTAGCATCTACTCGACCAAGATAGCTACTAACAACGGAGAGCATGCAAGATCACAAATAACAAAGACATGATAGAATCAATAATCAATCCGAAATAGCATCTCAATATCCATCGGATCCCCGCAAACACAACATGTAGGATTACAAATAGATGATCTTGATCATGAACGGAGCTCACAAGATCTAAACATGATAGCACAAAGGAGAAGAACCAACCATCTAGCTACTACATGGACCCATAGTCCAGGGATGAACTACTCACGCATCACACCGGAGGCTTGGATGGTGATGAAGAAGGCCTCCATGGTGAATTCTCCCCTCCGGCAGGGTGCCGGGAAGAGCTTCAGATCCATCCCGATCTAGGGATGGAGATGACGGCGGCTATAGACTCTTTCATGGAATTTTGATTGGGTCCTTAGGGTTTATGTATCGGAGGCATCTTATAGGCAAAAGGGGAGGCCGAGGGGGTGCCCTAGGCGGCCACACCACCCCTGGCACGGGTCAGGCCTGGCCGCGCGGCCAGGTGGTGTGGGCGGCCCCTGGCCCCTCTCCGTCTTGTATTCTGGCTCCGTGTCCCCCTCGGTGAAATATTGACTTTGCCTTTTGTCCCGTCCAATTCCGAGAATATTCATTTTCTGACTTTCCTGGAACCAAAAGCAACAGAAAACAGGCAGCTGGCACTGTGGCATCTTGTTAATAGGTTAGTCCAAGAAAGTGTATAAAAGTACTCCAAAGTGTGGACAAAACATAAGAAAGCAGATAAAAACCAAGCATGGAACATCAAAAAATATAGATACGTTTGCAACATATCAACATCCCCAAGCTTAACTCCTACTCGTCCTCGAGTAGGTAAATGATAAAAAGAAAGAATAATTTTTGAGGTGACATGCACCATCATAATCTTGATCAAGGTATTTGTAAAACATTGATAGTTGGGATCATAGTACTTCAACATAGCATGAAAGATAAAGTTCTAACAATAAGACATAGCAACTATGTTGTAACATGAAAAGGCACAAACAAAAGATTCATGAATAACAATGCTTTGCAAGACGTTTGTTTGTTTCACATAAAGAAAATATAGCATAGTGGCATTCAGCTTGTCCCTCATAATGTAGCAAATCATAATTGCATAGGACACCTTCAAAGTTTATAAGGGTGACTACATACAAATAGTTTAAGAACAAGCAATATCAAAGTTATGCATCAATCAACAAGTCTTGGGACAATGCACATTAAACTAAGAATGGCCACTATGCTCTCTCAATAGGTGCATAAAGATAGAAGGTGGATACTCAATATAAAAATGGAAGAAAGGTCTTCATAGAAGGAAGCAGGGATTCAAGTTTCATAAAGAGCTTCCAAAAATTATGGTACTTATTAGCTTTCAGCTCTCATTGCCCCTATCATAAGAATCTTGAAGTGATTAAGGTTAAAGTGAACAAACTATGGAGTATATGCTTGACAAAGTATAAGTTGGAAATCTCATGTCCCTTGAATATGAGGGACGCTCCTCATGCTACTCAAGTTTAGTTACCGGTAAGTTCTTGTCATAGTAAGTACATGTGTATCATAGAGAACCGCCAATGGGGTACCCCTTGCCCGATGATACGGAAGAATCCCCATATCAAAATGATAAGGCAAGCAGACAACCAGCATCTCAGCAATCTTCTTATTTACCATGGGAAAATGGTGCTTTTTTCTCTCTTTCCGCTTTTATCATATCTCTTTTTTTCTTTTTCTCTTTTCTCAATCTCTATCTCTTTTTTTATAAGAAGAATGCTTCATAGATTGCTCATTATGGTTACGCTGCAGGTTTCCACCATAATTAGGCATGGATTAGACCAGCTGCCCAGGCGTTTCTCTAACACACGTACATAACTCCATGGACTTACAAGCTCCCCTTTCATTTCACATCGATGACATCCATAGACAAAAGAGCATGATATCAACTAGGTACAAAGTACAAGTGCAATGTTGAAAGCGTTCCCCATGACAACATGGTTCTGCTAATCCCCAACATATAAGTGCAAGCATATACAACATAGACGACACGAGGGTTCAAGTTTATTAGGGCAAGAAAAGTAAAGTGTGCCATCAAGTTCGTGAGAGCTTTAATCACTAGTTTTCTCATAACAAGTTTTTATTCGGAAGGTAGATAAAAACATGAATATACTTAGAATAGCCAATGCTAACAGGTAGGTATGGTTTACACTTTGGAATAACTTGGTTTTATTTGGAGTTGGATGCATGAGTGGAACTCATACTTGGTTATGGAGGCTAGCAAAAGATTGGGAGCGACCAACTAAGAGAGCAATAATGGCCATAATCATGCAAAACGACAAAACATCATTAATTAAAGCATAAAGTGATATTACAAGTCGAAAACTAAAGGATCATAAAGGCTATGGTGACTTGGGATAGTCTTAACATGGTGTGAGCATGCGCCAAGTCAACCCAAATAAAGCATCAAAGGAGAATACCACAATACTATGCTTTAATATGCTAAACAACGCATGATTCTTTCAAGACACATTAAGCAATCTCAATTGTTTATAACATGTCATGCTACAACAAAGATCACTAAGCATAAAGCCAAAACAATATCAAGCATGGCATGACAAAGCATAGGCCACAGTCAAAAACAAGCTCTCTTTACCACTTAAGCATGAACTTTCCTACTCTTTTCCAATCCAAACCAAACTATTTGAAAACTAATGTATGAAAGAGGGAGTCCAACCAATTTATTCAAGCAAACTAAGAAAACCTAGCAAATGAAAACCAAAAGCAAAAACAAAGACGCTCCAAGAACAACACAACTTGTGCATGAAACAATAAAAATGAAGTGTTTGTAAGGACTTGAGATTTTTATTGATGAAGAAGGGGATGCCTTGGGCACCACCAAGCTTTGACGCTTGTACTTCTTGGATATTTTTTGGGGTGACATGCGTGGCATCCTCAAGCTTGAGCTTTAGTCCATTCTTAATCTCATTACATCATTCTCTCCATACACCTAAATTTTTTTTCATACAAAACTTCACACAACCTTTATTAGCAACATTAGTGCACTCAAGATAATAAGTCTTTGGGTTCAGTTTCAACACCAATAAAACTTCCATCAAAACACAATCTACTGTAGCACTTCCCTTGAAAAGCTCAATTCCCCAATGAGAACCCAAAAAGGAACCAACAAGAAGCAAAAGCAAATAATGGCAGAAATCTGTCAAAACAGACTAGCAGGTAAAATACAATTTTTTTGAAGACCTTCTGTTGCTCAAATCGAGAAGTGTTGATCTAACGAAACTTAGATAAAAACCTGGGGCAGAATCACAAAAATTCACGCCTCAAAACGACGTACAGAGATTTTACACGAATTTTTACAGTGAAGCACAAAAATCTGTTTCGGGACAACAACTTTCCCAAGCATTACTTCTCTCTCATTAGAGGTTACTCTTGGCACAAAAAGCAAATAAAAAGGATAAGAAGCAGTTATTACAGAGGTAATAACTTCCAAGACTCATCTAAAACTTTTGGGTTATCTCCAAATAAGTACTTTTCTTTAACGCCTTTAAGTTAGGCATAAGAAGCAAGAAAAGCATCAAGTATTCTCAAATGAAGAAGCATTAAAACCAAATTTCTTGGCCTTACCTCTCTTACTTTTATTCTTAACCTTGGGGAACATATGATTGTTTGGTGGAGAAGAAAAGTGCATGGTGCCCTTTTCCACATCTATTATTGCTCCAAGGAGTTTTAATAGGGATCTTCCAAGTGTAATTTGGCCTTTTCCTACACATTCAATAATAAGATAATCAGTAGAAATCATTTTTCCTAGGATCTTTGTAAACACTCCTTCAACTATTCCAATGGGTAATATTGTGGCATTATTAGCAAGAAATATTTCTTCTCCTCCTTCAGAAAGTCCCCAAAGATTCATAGATATCTTTAGGCATAAGACAGAATTCAGACATGATATCACAATGAGCATAAAAAGTTTCATTATTTATAACAATATTTACTGTAGGAAGCCATTTTGAGGGTTCAGAATTTATTGGAACATAATCATGATGCTCTCTAAGCATATTATAGCATTCTTTTAAACAAGTAATGCGGGTCTTAAGAGTGTTCAATCTAGCAAATATGTTTATAAAGGAAGAATCAGATTTGCTAGGCAAGTTGTAAGTTAAGACCAATTTCTTTATGGCTTTAAAAGCTTCATCCTCATTACATTGGAGGAAATCTCCTCCTACCACATCATCCAAAGCATATCTATAGCAAAGAGCAGTTCCAAAGTAAAAGTTGCTAGGAAACAAGCTTCGGGTCATTTTAGGTTCAGTTTTTTCATGTAAATCAGAGATCCTAGACCAAGCTTCTTTGAAACTCTCTTCAATTCCTTGTTTGAAAGTGAAAATCATTTCCTCATGTGACATAGTGATTGGAGAAATGCTAGACATAATGGCAATTTAAGATAGGAACTAATAATATATTTTTTGTGTTTTTAATAAAGAAAGCAAACTTAGTACAACTAATTTTTTGTGTGTTTTTGATAAAGAAACAAGCAAACAAAGCAGAAATTAACTAAGCAAAACAAATAAAACAAAGTAAAGAGATTGGTTATGAGGGACTCCCCTTGTGAAGATGTCCTTGACTCACCGGCAACGGCGCTAGAAAAATAGCTTGATGACCCAAAATATATCGAGCTTGTTGGGGAACTCCAAGAGGAAGGTATGTGATACGTCCATTTTGCATCACTATTCTATGTCTTAATTCACTATTATTCATTGATATATTTCGTATTGAGAGGTGATACTTATGTTATTTCATCTATTTTTGTATGGTTGATGACTTTTGGAGCATGGACCGCTGCAGTCAGGATTCTGATGGAAAAGGTGCTGTTTGGAGGCAAAATTCGCGAAGATCAGAAAATCCGGGAAAATATACGGAAAATCCTATTTTTCCAGAAGACTCAGGATGCCAGAAGATGAAGTGGAGGTGGGCCACAGGGGACCCACACCACCCCATGGCGCGGGCAGGCCTAGGCCACGCCTGGGAGTGGTGTGGCCGCCCTGGCCCACTCCAGCCTCTCTCCTCTGGCATATATCATCCCCACGAAACCCTAAGACTCGGGGAGCGACCACAGAAAAATTCCGCCGCCTCTGCGGGGCAGAAAACACTGAGAGAGAAAGATCTCTTCGGTAGAAAGATTTCTGCCGAGGGAATTCCTTCCCGGAGAGGGGAGATCGTTGCCATCAACACCACCATCAAGCTGGACTTCATCGGGATCATCATCATCATCATCACCACCATCATCACCATCAACACCCTCATCACCATCTCCATATTGCTGTAACAATTGGGTTGAATCTTGCATAGTTCATAGGAGAAACTTTCCCGGTGTTGATTACTCTTTGTAGTTGATGCTATTGAGTGAACCATTGAATTATTGTTTATGTTCAGATTGTTATACATCATTATTCCATCTCTAATCATGATCCATATGATGTCTTGTGAGTAGTTCGTTTTGTTCTTGAGGACATGGGAGAAGTCTTGTTGTTAGTAGTGGAGTTGTGTTGAGAAAGATTCAATAGATTGTTATTTAAGTTGTGGTGTACTTCTTCTAGTGGTGTCATGTGAACATCGACTACATGACACTTCACCTATATGGGCCTAGGGGAATGCTTGTGTATTTGGCTACTAATCGTAGGGGTTGCCGGAGTGACAGAAACCTGAACTCCCGTTTGGAAACCATTGCATAAGGGACGTAAGGGTCTTAGAGTTTAAAGCTATGGTTAGGTTTCTACCTTAATTACTTTCTTGTACTTACAGATGTTTGAAAGGGGTATAATCACAAGTATGTATTAGTCTTGGATGGGGCGGTACATTAGCACAGGTTCACCCACACAACACTTAGCAAGCTAAAGAAGATTAATCAACTATATGAAGCGAAAGCACTTGACAGTCTTCCCATGTGTCCTCGAGAACATTTGGTCATCTATAGAAATACAACCGGCTTGTCCTTTGCTGCATAAAGGATTGGGCCACTTGTTGCATTTATTCCTACTGTCTTTTATTTACTCGTACTTTGTTTACTTGCTTTATCGAAAACCCCTAAAAATCTGTTTGCTAAGTATTTGCAGAGAATTCCTGATCCATACCACTAGCGAGCACCTTCTGCTCCTCGTTGGGTTCGACACTCTTACTTATCAAAAATACTGCAATACACCCCCTATACTTATGGGTCATCAAGACTATTTTCTAGCGCCGTTGCCGGGGAATGAAGCGCTATTGGAGAGTGGAACTGGTAAAGGAAAACTCTACTGTGAGTATTGTTTACTTCTGCTAGTTGCTTTATTTTCGTTATGGATAATTCGCTGAGTTTCTTATTTGGTAATGCTACTACCACTCCTAAGGTAGTAGATAAGCCACCACCTGCTGAGAAAGATGTTTTCAAAATACCTACAAGAATTATTGATCGTGTTATGGATAACTACTATGTTGGGGATGGAACTGTCCATCCCGGTGATCATTTACTCTTTATACACGAATTGTGCGGGTTGTTCAAGTGTGCTGGTATTACTACAGATCAAGTTAAGAAGAAGTTATTCTCATTATCACTGAAAGGAAGAGCTAAGGAATGGTATAAGCTGCTGAAGAATGGTCAAGCTCTGGAATGGGAGGAAATAGTGCCTCTCTTTTATTCAAAGTTTTATCCTCCTAGTGAGATTCATAAGGATCGGAATCAAATATACAACTTTTGGCCTCTTGATGGAGAGAGTACAACTCAAGCTTGGGGAGATTGAAGTTACTAATGCTCAAATGTCCCATTCATGAGCTCCCCAACAATATTATTATCAACAACTTTTATGCAAGGTTCCCTCTACATGATAAAGATTTATTGGATGCTTCTTGTGCTGGATCATTCACTCGCATGGAAGAAGAAGCTAAATGGGATCTTCTGGACCGTATTCAAGACAATGTTGAAGCTTGGGAGAATGACAAATATAGAAAGTCAGGTGTAAATTATGATTATGAATGCATTGAATCTTTTATGGGAACTGATGACTTTCAAAATATTAAAAATGCTTATGGTCTAGACTCTCAAGCTATTGCTTCTTATTTTAACGCTTTTGCTTCTTATATTGAAGTTCCTAAAAAGAAGTGATCTAAGTATCTTGAACCTTATAAAGATATTGCTAAGAGTGTTCCTACAAGAAATACTGAAGTTTATACTACTAATCATGTTTTACCTAAACCTTATATTGAGAAAATGCCTTTCCCACTTAAGGTAAAGGAACATTCTATGATGGCTAGTATGGTAGATGAAAGTATGAGTAAAGCTGTTGAACCTGATAAACAAATGGTTGATGAACCTATAATAGCAAGTGTGAAAGACTTTGTCACTAAGTATGAGGAAGAGGGACACACTATCCTTTGTAAGGATACCTCTAATATTGTTTCACAAAGTAGTGTTATGAGAGCTAGTATCCCTGTGTTTTCTGTTAGAATAAGTGATCATTGCTATGATAGTCCTTGTGATAGCTATATTGTTAAGTTTATGCATGATACTGAAAGTTATTATGAGAGAGGGAAAAGTGTTCTTATGCATCTCAATAATATCAAGTTTCCCCGTTTTATGCTGAAAGTTTTTATGCTGCACTTCTTTTGCCTTCTTATGCAAGTTTCCTATGGTTTCAACAACTTGTTTGTTTACAAAATTCCCTTGCATAGGAAGTGGGTTATACTTAAATGTGTGTGTTTTTGCTTCTTAATGCTCTCTTTCACTTCAAATCATATCCCTATGAGAGCTTCTTCAAAATTATCATGCCCATCTTAATGGCTATAAAGAAAGAGCTTTATGGGAGACAACCCAATTTGTTTTTGCTTTCAGTTTGTTTTTGTTTCTTTGAGTCTTGGAAGTTATTACTTCGGTAATAACCGCTCCTTATCCGTTTTGTTTGGTTTTTGTGTCAAGATCAACCTCTAATGAGAGAGAAGTAAGATTTGGGGAAGTTGCTGTCCCGAAACAGATTTTTGTGCTTCACCGTAAAAATTCGTGAGAGACCTCTGTCTATCGGATTGAGCTGTAAGTTTTTATGCGTCTGCCCCAGGTTGTTATCTAACTTTCGTTAGTTTTGCACTTTTTGATTTGAGCAACAGAAGATTTTCGAAAAAATTGATCTTTACCTGCTGGTCTGTTTTGACAGATTTAGCCACTCTTGCATTTGCTTCTTTATTCGATTTCCTTTTTGAATTCTTTTTGGGTTTTCGGAAGGATTTGCTACAGTAGCTTTTGTTTTGATGGTTTTCAGTTGAAGTTGGACTCAAATGATTTTATCACTTCACTTATACTAATGTTGCTAATGAGAACTGTGTGAAGTTTTGTGTGAAAGAAATTTCCAGGAAGTGGAGACAATGGTGTAATAAGGAAGAGAAGGGTTTTATGACTCAAGTAATAAGTGTATGAAGATGAAGATATCGATGATATTCAAGAGATGACCCCGGAAGAATCTACTAGATACCAAATTCAGAGACCTGCAGAGTCCGTATTCAAATAGGTAACAGTTCTGGTGATACTTATGTTATTTCATCTATTTTTGCATCACTATTCTATGTCTTAATTCACTATTATTCATTGATATATTTCGTATTGAGAGGTGATACTTATGTTATTTCATCTATTTTTGCATGGTTGATGACTTTTGGAGCATGGACCGCTGCAGTCAGGATTCTGATGGAAAAGGTGTTGTTTGGAGGCAAAATTCATGAAGATCAGAAAATCCGGGAAAATATACGGAAAATCCTATTTTTTCAGAAGACTCAGGATGCCAGAAGATGAAGTGGAGGTGGGCCACAGGGGGCCCACACCACCCCATGGCGCGGGCAGGCCTAGGCCGCGCCTGGGAGTGGTGTGGCAGACCTGGCCCACTCTAGCCTCTCTCCTCTGGCGTATATCATCCCACGAAACCCTAACACTCGGGGAGCGACCAGAGAAAGATTCCGCCGCCTCTGCGGGGCAGAAAACACCGAGAGAGAAAGATCTCTCCGGCAGACAGATTTCTGCCGGGGGAATTCCTTCCCGGAGAGGGGAGATCGTCGCCATCAACACCACCATCAAGCTGGACTTCATCAGGATCATCATCATCATCACCACCACCATCATCACCATCAGCACCCTCATCACCATCTCCACATTGCTGTAACAATTGGGTTGAATCTTGCATAGTTCATAGGAGAAACTTTCCCGGTGTTGATTACTCTTTGTAGTTGAGGCTATTGAGTGAACCATTGAATTATTGTTTATGTTCAGATTGTTATACATCATTATTCCATCTCTGATCAAGATCCATATGATGTCTTGTGAGTAGTTCGTTTTGTTCTTGAGGACATGGGATAAGTCTTGTTATTAGTAGTGGAGTTGTGTTGAGAAAGATTCAATAGATTGTTATTTAAGTTGTGGTGTACTTCTTCTAGTGGTGTCATGTGAACGTCGACTACATGACACTTCACCTATATGGGCCTAGGGGAATGCATTGTGTATTTGGCTACTAATCGTAGGGGTTGCCGGAGTGACAGAAACCTGAACCCCCGTTAGGAAACCATTGCACAAGGGACATAAGGGTCTTAGAGTTTAAAGCTGTGGTTAGGTTTCTACCTCAATTACTTTCTTGTACTTACGAATGTTTGCAAGGGGTATAATCACAAGTATGTATTAGTCTTGGATGGGGCGGTACATTAGCACAGGTTCACCCACACAACACTTAGCAAGCTAAAGAAGATTAATCAACTATATGAAGCGAAAGCACTTGACAGTCTTCCCATGTGTCCTCGAGAACGTTTGGTCATCTATAGAAATACAACTGGCTTGTCCTTTGCTGCATAAAGGATTGGGCCACTTGCTGCATTTATTCCTACTGTCTTTTATTTACTCGTACTTTGTTTACTTGCTTTATCGAAAACCCCTAAAAATCCGTTTGCTAAGTATTTGCAGAGAATTCCTGATCCATACCACTAGCCAGCACCTTCTGCTCCTCGTTGGGTTCGACACTCTTACTTATTGAAAATACTGCGATACACCCCTATACTTGTGGCTCATCAGTATGATCAGCACAACAACAAGTTTTCCCTCAGTTATGAAACCAAGGTTATCGAACTAGTAGGAGCAAGGAAACACCTCCAAGGTGTTGTTTCCAACTTGGAATCCTTCACAACACATCCACAGAACTTTGCCCCCAACTTATAGTGAGGTTGTCAATCTCATCGGTTTTGCTGAAAACAAAGTATTAAACATATTGTGTGGAAGATAGTAATTGTTTGCAGAAAGTAAATAGAAAACAATAAACAACTTGTAGATTGATAGTAAAAGAAAGGAACGGGGTCCATAGTTCACTAGTGGTGATTTTCCTTAAGATAGATGACATGTTGGGTGAACAAATTACAACGGGGCAATTGACAAACATCGAGAAAGCATACATGCATATACTAATCATATTGACTCCTATGAGATTTGATTAGGCATTACATCATTATACATAGACCGTAATCCAACTTCATCTATGACTAATAATCCACCTTCAGGTTATCATCCGAACCCCCTCCAGTATTAAGTTGCAAGCAACAGATAATTGCATTAAGCATTGCGTGTAAAGTAAACAATACGATAGTTCTATGAACAAAGTATTGATGTTTTCTCCCTAGTAGCAACAGCACATCTAGTACCTTAGAGATTTCTATCACTTCCCTAGATTCCTAGAGGTATGAACCCACTATCGAGCATAAATACTCCCTCTTGGAGTTGCTAGCATCTACTCGGCCAAGATAGCTACTAACAACGGAGGTCATGCAAGATCACAAATAACAAAGACATGATAGAATCAATAATCAATCTGAAATAGCATCTCAATATCCATCGGATCCCCGCAAACACAACATGTAGGATTACAAATAGATGATCTTGATCATGAATGGAGCTCACAAGATCTAAACATGATAGCACAAAGAAGAATAACCAACCATCTAGATACTACATGGACCCGTAGTCCAGGGATGAACTACTCACGCATCACACCGGAGGCTTGCATGGTGATGAAGAAGGCCTCCAGGGTGAATTCTCCCCTTCGTTAGGGTGCCGGGAAGAGCTTCAAATCCCTCCTGATCTAGGGATGGAGATGACGACGGCTACAGACTCTTTCGTGGAATTTTGATCGGGTCCTTAGGGTTTCTGTATCGGAGGCATCTTATAGGCGAAAGGGCGGGCCGAGGGGGTGCCCTAGGCGGCCACACCACCCCCTGGAGTGGGCCAGGCCTGGCCGCGCGGCCAGGTGGTGTGGGTGGCCCCTGGCCCCTCTCTTTCTCTTATTCTGCCTCCGTGTCCCCCTCGGTGAAATATTGACTTTGGCTTTTGTCCCGCCCAATTCCGAGAATATTCATTTTCTGACTTTCCTGGAACCAAAAACAGCAGAAAACAGGCAGCTGGCACTGTGGCATCTTGTTAATAGGTTAGTCCAAGAAAGTTTATAAAAAGTTCTCCAAAGTGTGGACAAAACATAAGAAAGCAGATAAAAACCAAGCATGGAACATCAAAAATTATAGATACGTTTGCAACGTATCAGTGGTGCGTCCATGTGTTGGGTTCAGCCGTGGTGTGCATGGGTGCGGCTCTATGGGGCCTGTTCATTTGCGGTACCCAAGTTCCTGGGTGAGTGCATCACGGTACCCTACTTGCCTGTAATTGCCGCGTTTCGCAAAGTTGGGCTACCAATTGTCGAGAGGGGCCACTTCAAGACAAACTCGTCTCAGCCCTACCAAATTCAAACATTCCGTTAGACTGCCCCGTGAAGTAGACGGCCAGGACCCGTATGTCAGTAATCTATCCGTGACGCGAGCGCCAACACGGGAACCACGTAGGCAAAACGAGCGACTAAAGGGGCTTGGTGCGTTGACCAAATTCACAAATCCACTCCCTCCTTTCGCATGACCCTAGCACCGGCAACGTCGGAATCCACCCTCCAACCAGAACGATCCCTTCAAACATTTTATTTTCTATGCCAAGTTGCTACGCCCACTCGCTAATCCCGAGCTCCAATGTCGAATGCCGTGCCCGTCGTTGAAGGGAATATGCCCTGAGAGGCAATAATAAAGTTGTTATTATATGTATTCTAAGTATATGATAAATGTTTATTTTGCATGCTATATTAAAAGGAAACATTAATACATGTGTGTTTAATAAACAAATAAAGAGTTCCTAGTTATGCCTCTCTTATAAACTAGCTCGTTGATTAACAAGATGATCAAGGTTTCCTAATCATGGACACTGGATGTTGTTAATAACGAGGTCACATCATTGGTGAATGATGTGGTGAACATTCATCCAAAGTATAGCATTACGATCAAAGTCATTGTGTTTATATTGCTATAACATCATACGAAGTAATCTTAATCCTTAGACCATGACATCATGTTAATTGCTAACACCGGAAGAGTACTTTGATAACATCAAACGTCACACCGTAACAGGGTGACTATAAAGATGGGTTTGGGTACTCCAAAGGTGTTATATTGAGGCTCATGGACAAAGAGTGGAATTTGTCAATCCCGATGACGGATAGATATACTCTGGGCCCTCTCGGTGATATCACATTAAGATAGCTTGCAAGCAAGTGATGTGATCACTAGAATGTTATATCACGGGAACGAGAATAGAGTGCATGTCGGTAACGAGATCAAACTAGGTATTGAGATACTGATGATCAAATCTCGGACATGTAATATATCACAAGACAAAGGGATTTAATTACTTTTGTTAAAGATTCTCTCGATCATAGAAGTCATCATTGAATGTGTGGGAGTCAGTATGGATCTCCAGGTCCCGCTTCTGATTATTGATCTGAGAGGGGTCTCGATCATGTCTGCATTATTCGCGAACCGTAGGGTGACACACTTAAGGGTTACCAACACCATTTGGAGCAAATATGTTCTAGACGAAAGAATTGCAAAGTGCTGAAATTATTTCAATGGACACCAAAATTGTTTCGGGTGAAATTGCTAAAATTGGTTTTGCATGTGATATTTAAATGTTGCAGGTGGTTTTATGTGAATGTTTGTTAATTAAAGTAATTAACAAAATTCTGAATAAAATAAATAAAAGAGTTTGATTAAATGAGAGTTGCATTAAATTTGGTGGAAATTTAATGCATGTGAGTGGGATTTTGAGTAGAAGCAAAATTGATGTGAGGGAGCTTCCACCACATGAATGAGGAAGAGGTGGGGGCACCCCCCCCATGGGTGCTGGCCATGGTAGGGGGTCAACCCCCTCTCCTATAAAAGGCCCCCTCACCGCCCTCTCAAAGCACACCTCCTCGTGAAGGATCTCTCTCCTCCTCTAGAATTATTCCCCCATGGTCTCGGATTAGTGAGATACATGTTTCCGATGGCATTTCGTCTGGAAGGAGTTGCTGCTTCCGCTGCATCGCTGGAGCAAGGAGGTGGAGGTTGTTTGGTGGCCTAAACGTGTGTGTGAGGACGGATGAACTGCTGATTTTGCAGCGCTAGGACTTCCACACGATCTTGAGATCGACAAGCGTTCGACTACCTCATCCACGAGTTCAATCTCGTTACACTTTGTCGGTCTTCGAGGGTATGTTCTCTATGGATGTATATCCACCCGTTGCTTGTATCTAGTAGATAGATCTTGGCGTATAATAGTTCCCATCATAGGAATTTTTTGTTTTCTATGCTGCGAACCCAACAACCATTGTGATGCTCTAGTCCGCCTCTTCCGCCGACGAGCTAAGCAGCGTGAAGGATGGAAGATCCTATTACTGAGGAAGAAGTAGTTCTGGCTAATTGCGGGTGAGCTACTCTTCTCTTTGCTATTCGCACTATCTATAAATACTAGCTGGCTATTGGAATTATAGATATAGATCGAACCTAGAATTGTTTGCTAGCACAACACTAACAAAAAATTCTTATCTTTTGTCCCCAATTTTCTGTCAAGTAGGATCTCTGCTAAACCCAAATACACGGTTATGGTCACCCTCTATGGCTACCACATTAAATTAGCAAATGGGAAGAGCAAGTGGAATCAACCTCGCTATCTGAAGATGAAAGTAGCGCCTACGCAGTTATGCACTATCCCTGGTATGGTTGTTGTTGTGCGTGAACGTGCAGAAATGGGGCCGGAACAGACTGCATGGTTTAGTTTCATGGATGAACGGGGCATCACGGTTCCTGTAATGTGTGATAGTCAGCTAATTGGGTTGATGAAACAGTTTTGTGGGCTTCACGTGTTAATGATGAATTGTAAAATACTAGATGTGCAAGTTGATGCTACTAGGAGTCAACCAGCTATTCTTGGAAAGGGTGGTCTAACTCGAACCCCTACCGCTGTTAAGAAAAATGTGGTTCCTCGTATGTGCCATGCTTCTGTAACACCCCAGTTTTAGCTAATCCTAATTAGGGTTTTGATTGTGCATTCATGAGCATCATCTTTTAAATTGCATGCAAAAGAAATAATGCAAAACCTTAAAACCCTAGTTTCTCCTCCTTATCCAAAGCAATTCAAAATAGTTTGAATTTGAAAAGATACAAAAGGTGTGGATCCCAAACAGTATAAAAGGGCCCTGCAATAATTTCTTATTGTTTACAAAGCCTCTTGTATTTTTGAAATTGTACAAAACAGAAAGAAACTTGAAACACAAATAGAAAAACATAAATTTAAAAAGAAAAAGTTTTTTTAAAAAATATAGCAAGCCAGCAGCCTAGCTAGCTTTCCCTCTTCTCTTTCTTTCTCGCAGCCCAAGCCGGCCCATGTGCGGCCTACTCCTGTCCCATACCCCTTCGTCCTCTGTTCTTGTCGTCTTCCTCCCAAACGGCAAGCTCCTCGCTGGCGCAGCAAACACCGTCGATCCCAGATGCGCTGCGATGCTCGCCGCCGCTGCCCTGGAGATGGATAAGAACCCGCCCCACACGTCTCTCCCTCTCTCCTAGACATTCCCTCTCCCTCTCGAGCTCCCTCTCGCGCAGATTCCGTTCGAGCCCCGTCCAATTCCGAGAATATTCATTTTCTAACTTTCCTGGAACCAAAAACAGCAGAAAACAGGCAGCTGGCACTGTGGCTCTTGTTAATAGGTTAGTCCAAGAAATCATAATAAAAGTACTCCAAAGTTGGAACAAAACACAAGAAATTTGATAAAACCAAGCATGGAACTTCAAAAATTATAGATACATTTGCAATGTATCACTCTTCCAGGCACCCTGCCGGAGAGGGGAATTCACCCTGGAGGCCTTCTTCATCACCATGCAAGCCTCCGGTGTGATGCGTGAGTAGTTCATCCTTGGACTACGGATCCATGTAGTAGCTAGATGGCTGGTTCTCCTCCTTTGTGCTTTCATGCCTAGATCTTGAGAGCTCCGTTCATGATCAAGATCATCTATTTGTAATTCTGCATGTTGTGTTTGCGGGGATCCGATGGATATTGAGATGCTATTTCAGATTGATTATTGATTCTATCATGTCTTTGTTATTTGTGATCTTACATGCTTTCTGTTGTTAGTAGCTATCTTGGCCAAGTAGATGCTAGCAACTCCAAGAGTTAGTATTTATGCTCGATAGTGGGTTCATGCCTCTGGTAATCTGGGGAAGTGACAGAAATCTCTAAGGTACTAGATGTGCTATTGCTACTAGGGAGAAAACAACAATCCTTTGTTCATTGAACAATCGTATTGTTTACATTACACGCAATTCGTAAAGCAATAATCTGTTGCTTGCAACTTAATACTGTAGGGGGTTCGGATGATAACCTGAAGGTGGATTATTAGTCATAGATGCAGTTGGATGGCGGTCTATGTATAATGTTGTAATGCCCGATCAAGTTCCAAAGGAGTCAAGATGATTAGTATATGCATGCATTTCTTTCTCGATGTTTGTCAATTGCCCCGCTGTAATTTGTTCACCCAACATGTTATCTATCTTAAGGAGAGCCACCTCTAGTGAACTATGGATCCCGGTCCTTTTCTTTACATACAATCTATAAATTGTTTACTACTTTGTGTTTACTTTCTGCAAACTATTACTTCCTTCCATTCGATACGTTTAATCCTTTGATTTCAGCAAAACACGGTGAGATTGACAACCTCATCGCAAGTTGGGGACAAAGTTCTGTGGCTGTGTTGTGCAGGTGTCCACGTTGCTACTAGCACCGATAGTGCGCCCTGCCAAGGCTCAGCTAGCAACACCTTTGGGGTGTTTCCTTGCTCCTACTGGTTCGATTAAACCTTGGTTTCATAACCGAGGGAAACTTGCTGCTGTTCTCATCATACCTTCCTCTTGGGGTTCCCAACGAGCTCTACATCAACACCGCACCAGCATTTTTCTGGCGCCGTACACTGAGCCATCAGATACTCTTGTGGTCCGTCAAGACAAACCATATCGGTATGTCAGGAGAAACAAACTCCGGTACCTCGTCATATCTAGGACCAGGTCAACTTTTTGTAATCCACATATTAAGAGGCATGATTAGTCTCTACCTGTTGTACCTTAGCGTATCACACCCTTTTATAAACTAAGAGGTCGTGTCGAGTTTCATGACCTCTTAATGAAGTGATGCTCTTACACATATTTAGCCACCCTTCCTTCGAGCTTTCGTGTTCGAGAATGATGCGTGTGCATAATAATGTGGTCATATGAGATTCTTAGCAATCATTATTGCTTTGGACCTCAACAAGGACATTTGTGTCATTCTTAGCGTGATTGGTTCACCCTATCACTAAGCAAAGGATGAATGTGCTACCAAGTCTATTACCCTGGTACACTTTCCTCAGTTAAAGAGTTAGGCTCATGCCGAAACTCTGAGACCATGTCTTCTTGCCTTACCAAGCAAGTTTCCTCTCGAACTAAGTGACATATCGGTGGTTCGTGATATTTTGGATGTCTTCCTAGAAGTATCGCCATGTTGCCACATGACCGTGTAGTCAATTTTTTGAGCAAGCAAGTTCTCTGAACTGCTCCTTTCTCCAAGGATCCGTACTGGATACCCCTGAACTAGTTGGTTGAGCTTAAACAATAACTTGGAAAGTTGCAAGACAAAAGTTCTATCCGACTTAGTTCTCTTTTAAAGGGATGTCTAGTTTTGTTCGTGCTGAAGAAAGATAGTATGTCATTCGTGGATATGTTATCTTCCCCCACCTTTGATTTGATTTGGGTTATCGTCAAATCAAACTCAGTTCCAAGGACTATCTTGACGATGTTGCTACTCGTGATATTTCACTTGAGCACGTCCTCATGCCTGTTGGTCTGACCAGTATTTCTGCCTTGATTATACAACATATGAGTTCATCTTCTTGGAGTATCTCGATAAGTTTGTTATTGAACCCATCGATAACATCCTTATCCTCTCCGAGCCAAAATAGATTCATATGGAACTTCTGGCATTAATGTTGGAAAACTTTCGAGAACCTCCTTCGTGTTATCTCGAAGTATGTGTTCTGAATGTTAGAAGTAACCTTCTCCGATTCACGGGCAAATGGTGAAAGATGTCGCCGTGGATTCGAGTAGAGTTATCTATGTTTCCTTATGGACACTCGTGTGTCATTGCAAGTACTTGATGTATAAGCAGTTGCCTTCTGACAAGTTGTTAATACATGGGTCTAGCAATCTAGCTCAGTCTATTGGAGCTTGACACTGTAGTCCATATCTTGAGAATCTAGTAACTTTATCCTTGCGGTAAATGTTGCAAGCTTTCTATTCGGACATGCTGAGTCTGAAGTATCATTTCACCTAACCAAATCTGAATCTCAAGCAGATATGATGGTTAGTGTTCTTCAAGGAATTGACATAGGTTTCTATGTAATTCTGACATGATTGATGTAATGATTGACACAATTAGTAGGAATACCTATTGCCATATTCTATTGAATCAGCAAATAACAACCACTCTTCATGAGGCATCTCCTATGAGTTAATTATAGGAGTTGTTCTTATGGTTTCCTTTGTATCCGAAGTCCGACCTTTACTTGATGTCTGCTTTCTCAAACATCAAGGAGAACATATAAAGTAGCATTGCTAAATGTCTCTCGGTTGATCCCCTAGACCCTTTTACGTTGGCAAGACTCCCCTTGTGCCAAGTAACTGAAGTCTAAGAATGAAGTTTCTTTTTCCTCGTGTCATCAGGAACCTTCTTACCTATTCATCTGATGGTGTAAAGTGATATCACGATCTTTGGCAAAGATTTTGGTAATCCTGGATGAATAAAGAGTTTCCTTCGTTTCTCGATCATGTTCAAGAGCGACGGTGATTTTGGTAATCAGAAATTCCTCTTGTTACATGTTCCTTGTGACTCCTATGAGTCCTCGCCACAAAAACACCTTTCTGTCTTAACCTTCTGTTGAACGAAGAGTGATCCTTCTATATCAAAAGTAGATCAACAGCTTGGTTATCCGTATCTCTGTACCTTGGAAGCTCTATTTAAGTCGTCTAGTAGAGGTTCACCTCTCGAAGTCCATGGTCATGTTCCTTCTATTGGAAGCTTTCCTTTTCAGAAGACTAAACCCTTCTGAAACTCCATGGTCTGAATCCTTATGAAGACCAGTTATCTAACAACTTGAAAACCTATCTCCTCTTGTTTCCTCTGTTATTTTGATGTGTTTCATGTTTGTCATCTCAGAGTTGTTTTGAACACTCCTTTCATGAGTTGACCATGAGATACACCATGTGTTGTTTAGTGTGTTTCCCTCTTATCTTTAGAGTGACCCTGTTTCTTTCTCCCTATGTCTCTCTTCCTACCTTTGGAATCCCGGGTCGAGATTCTTGTAAGGGGGATAGAGCTGTAACACCCCAGTTTTAGCTAATCCTAATTAGGGTTTTGATTGTGCATTCATGAGCATCATCTTTTAAATTGCATGCAAAAGAAAAAATGCAAAACCTTAAAACCATAGTTTCTCCTCCTTATCTAAAGCAATTCAAAATAGTTTGAATTTCAAAAGATACAAAAGGTGTGGAGCCCAAACAGTATAAAAGGGCCCTGCAATAATTTCTTATTGTTTACAAAGCCTCTTATATTTTTGAAATTGTTCAAAACAGAAAGAAACTTGAAACACAAATAGAAAAACATAAATTTAAAAAGAAAAAGGTTTTTAAAAAAAAATATAGCAAGCTAGCAGCCCAGCAAGCTTTCCCTCTTCTCTTTCTTTCTCGCAGCCTAAGCCGGCCCATGTGCGGCCTGCTCCCGGCCCGTACCCCTTCATCCTCTATTCCCGTCGTCTTCCTCCCGAACGACAAGCTCCTCGCTGGCGCGGGCGACGCCGTTGATCCCAGATGCGCCGCGATGCTCGCCGCTGCTGCCTTGGAGATGGATAAGAACCCACCCCACACGTCTCTCCCTCTCTCCTAGACATCCCCTCTCCCTCTGGAGCTCCCTCTCGCGCAGATTCCGTTCGAGCCCGAAACCCTAGCCCCGGTCGCTGCTCTTCCCCGCTAACTCCGGCCTCCCCTCGCTCTACTGAGCTCACCAGCGGAACCCTCTTGCTCTTCCAGTTCTTCTCATTCAAGCACGCGACCCGGAGCAACCCCATGCGCCGCAATCGAAAGCTCCTTCCCGAACTCCGGCCACCGTGTTCGACTTTGATTCTGGCACCTCCCGACCGCGCCTCTCCTCACCGACCACCCTATCGCGTTTTAGGTGAGCTCGTGGTCCCCTAGGACCTCTCCTTTCTCTCTCTCGCTCCGTTTCGCTCTTTCGCCGAGCGCCTCCATCTGCCGCCGTCGGACGCTGTCACAGACGACGCTCTGATGAACAATAAGGGGCGGCGCGACCACCGTTAGCTTCCCCGCGTCGCGCTCGTTCGAACCCGACCCTCTGCGCGTCCCCGCTCACCCCCAAACGCCATCCCCGCTGTTGATTTGAGAGAGCCGGCCAGGCTGACATCATGGTGACGTCCCGCCGACGTCAGCAGGGCGCGATCAGCCCAGTCAAACTCTGGCTAGGTCCCACTCTGCCTGCATGGACACTGAGGTGGCCTCTGGCCCCTCTATCAACTGCAGTGGGTATCCTCTACACTGGTGTAAAAAGGTTTTCCCAATTTTGTAATAAATTCATAAATGGTTTATTAATTCCATAAATTGGTTTAAATCTTATAAATTCAATAAGTACTTATTTATAAGTCAGAAAAATACAAATAATATATCAAAATGTTCAGAAAAATGAGATCTATTTGTTTAAGCTATAATCATGCATTGTTAAGAAACTCAAATGACAAGTTTAATTAGAGAACTAAATCAACCCCTCACAGGTGTTCCGGGGTTCCCCAGCCCTAGGGTTTGTACCCTTCGGACCCTGTTTAAAATAATCAAGCATGCCATAGGGTTACATTTAGGATCTATTTAACTTGTCATACCATCATCCTTACTTGAGCATTGCATAGATGCCATGTTTTGATTGTTGTTCCCCCTTTCTTTCCGGTGTTTGCTTCTTCCTGGTAGAATACGATATTGAGATCAAGATCGAAGACCGAGATTAGCACCATCGAAGATCGATGAACAATACTTGACCAACTGTAACCAAGTCAAGTACAAGATATCCGAAGATCTGCTTTCTAGGTATCAACAAACAAGGCAAGTGTAGCCCCACACATGATATAATCCTATGCTTTCAAAGTGTTTCATTTCTTGCCATGATGCATACGATTCTACTATGGTGTTTTACCGATAGATAGAGTATCCTATCTGTTGCATTACTCCCTTTGAGCTTATATTACCTGATCCACTGCTCTTGGCATAACTAGGTTTGGCGTGTGTGCATTGCTAGAGCTTATATCTGTGTCTTGCTTAGCTATGCTTAGCCATCAGTGCTGGTTCATCCAGATGATGTATCAGTTGCAGAGAATCTAGTGCGACAGGAGAACGAGATGAGGTAAGATCAGTGGTAAAGGTTAAACATGCTAAGACTTGTATGGGAGGCCATGGTGGGATGTGGTTTTTGTAGTCCCATGCTCGCCACTACTAGGACCCGAGTTCTAGCCTCTTGAACCAAGACGAGCGTACAACCACACAGGGCTTGGAAAACCTCACGAATAACTAACTTGCCTAGTAGATTCCATGAGTCACATAGTTCGGGCGTTCCATTCGACATATGCATAGAAAACGTTTTTAAAGATTTGACGGGTGAAGGTGCATCATAACAGGTAGGTAAGCATGGACGGGGTTGCTTGGGGTGGATGGAGCCCCTAGTAAACCAACCTCGCCTCACATCTCTAGGGACCGGCTTCGGGATTTGACCCGTTACGGTGGAACCATCCTTAGGGTGTGACTCATAGTCTCGGCGAAAGCAAGGTAAAGGTCGTGTCCAACCACCCTTTTCCAGCCTTCCAAGGAAGAGGGCTCAACTATAGTGGCATTAAGAGTCGGTTGGTATGTGTGGGTAAAGTTGTACACCCCTGCAGGGTATTAATCTTTTCAAAAAGCTGTGTCCACGGTTATGGACGACTTGGGAACGGACGTAAAGATCATAGAGAACATGAACCTAATCATAAAACTTGGTAGATCAACGTGTGCTTAAGGATGCTTCCTCATGGGTACGAGGGGGTGATCCTAGTTGTGATATGAGGATTACTTTGGTGGATATCAAGATGATGATCAATTCTTCAGAGATGTCGCTCTCTTATCCCCTTTTAAAATATTCTGAGTAGACGAGCTTCTTCTCTCCCTTGTTTTATAAACAAAGATGGCTTTATGCAAAATAACCCCACCAGCCATAAGTCTTGCAGAGTACACCCTGTACTCACCCTTTCTATGTTGATACTTTTGTATCAGAGTAAGTGTTCCCTTGAAGACGAGTTTGGTACTACATCGACACCGACGAGTAGCTTGGGGTTCTCGGTCGGCAGCCTGGAATCTATTGGCTGGGACGTCATCATTATGCTTCAGGCCTCTTAGGCCATTTGTTAAGTTTGCTATACTTGATAGCATAATTTGCCTTCCGTTGTTTGATGTTTGTGGTTAGTGACCTCTGCTTGTAATATTTGGTTCTTCGCTCATTTATGAGCTTGCTGTAATAGTTTTTGTGTCGCAAGGTTACTGTTGTGTTACCGATTCTTCACTGGATATCCTCGAGCTCTAGGTTAAGCTTATGTCAGGCTAAGGTCTGGATTCGTTTAACACTGATCCCGGGGGTGTCACGGCTTCTATCGGGCAACTTCCTCGTAGGATTCCCCGTATTGCCGTTGTGCAAAACTCTGCTCTAGAATCTGCTGGTACTGGTCGTCCCCGTGTTGTTGTTGATCTGGCTACTGTTTACCCAATATCAGCCACTATTGAGCAAACTAAGACTTCTGGAGGCTCCCGCTGTTGTTTCCAAGACTGCTGCATTGTGTGCTCCTCCTCCTTGAAATGGTGCTCAAGTTTTGCAAACCCCTACTGTGGAATCTGATGGTACTGGTCGTCCCCGTGTTGTTGATTTGGTTGATGTTGACCCAATAACTGGTGCTGTTGAGAAAACTAAGGCTTCCGGAGGTTGCCCCAGTATTGTTGCCAAGACTGCTGCCTTATGTGTTACTCCTCCTCGAAACCGTGATCATGTTGTGCAGGCTAGTGCGCAAATAATACTCCCTCCATCTCAAAATAGATGTCTCAGATTAATCAAGTATATTGCACAACCTCGTTGCAATCTCTCAAGTATATTCCACAAAGTAGTTGTGCACGCACCCCTTTTTATTTGTCATACTTTTAAGTTCTCAGAAAGTATGATATAAATCATGAACATTGGTTGTGCTGTATCTTGTGCATTTAGCTACTCCCTCCATCCGTAAATAAGTGTACTTCTAGTGTTTGTTCTAAATCGAACTTAACTATTTATGACCAACTTTTATTTATAAACGTAGCAATATTTATGACACAAAACTAGTACAAGTTGAATCATTTTGAGATGTACTTTCATAATATGTAGATTTCATGTTATATATATTGCTAGATTAGTTTGAAAAAGAAGTCAATGTTTTTTACTTGGACCAAGAGCTACTAGAAGTACACTTATTTGCGGATGGAGGGAGTATGCAAGAACTTGTTGTAACACCCTCGAATCGGCCCTATGCAAGTTTTAGCCCTTTCCGCCAAACCCGCATAGAAACGATTCAAGGACGCCCACCAAGCACTTTCGTGCGGGTGGAAAAACGAAGTAATATCATTACACAACAGTCCTCGATGGGACCCACAGAACAGATATATATACAACACGACTCCAAGAGTCAAGAATACAGATATACACTACAAAGATCCAAATCACCTTGAAAATGATAGAGCGTCCGAGTACGGACAAGATGCAAATGGGGCTAAGAGCCCTGAAGAATAACCAATGGCGTCCATAACCCTGCCCAGGCCAAGCCGGAAGGATAACCCTGCTAACGACATCGATCTCAAACCTGCTAAAACAAAAGGGGTGCCGACAAAGGGCAAAGGAAAAAGAGGAGCGTCAGTACTGAGGCCAGTACACGGCGAGGCTAGAATTCGGCGGCTCTCACCTACATAGGTATGATGGGCAAAAGCGGCAGCGCAGCGGCACTAAATAACCTATAGAGACTCGGTATCACTGGCGGCTATTAGAGAGGGGTAAGAAAGACCTATTCGGATCCAACCTGAAGCTAACACCAAACAAACCCATCCTGGTATTTCCCCCTCGAGACCAAACGAGGAAGTCGGACCAAGGAACTCACACAGTTGGTAGTTTTATTCATTCCATTATAGTTGCAGCACTTACTAATCAGATATTGATAGCATGAGTCATCCTGAAGCATAAGTAGTGACCAGTTTTAATTACCATTCTGTGGTAGTTGGAACCTTTACTAGTCAGATATAATTGTCCTGAGGAATCCCAAAACCCAGCAGTTGTTGGCACTTTTATCACATTACATTGGAGTTGCAATACTTACTAGGCATATATAACAAACAACCCAGATTCACCAGATGTTGGCATTTTTAATATCCATTCCGTTATAGTTGAATCTGATTACTAGTCATATATTAAGTCAAGTTTATAGCACTACTTTAGTTATGCTTGTCTATGATCGAGATACTGTGCTCCAAGTCGTCCATAACCGCGGACATGGCTTTCAGAAAGTTTTACCCTGCAGGGGTGCACAAATAGCAACACACACTCGATCAACCTCGGAAAAACCAACTCAAAACCCAACGAGGCTTTCATGACAAAGCAATCACAGGATTCATAAATATTTCAGGGGGCCACCCCACTAAGCTACCCGCAACGAAGTTGGCCGTCTCCGGAATGGACCCATGGTTTGCGTCAATGGCGGTAAACGACTGGGAACCCAAAAGTGTGACTGGGCTTGTCAATACCGCGAAAACACTCCGCATCCAAAACAGTACAGGTGCTCCACGCACAATCTTAAATAAAGCAGTAAAGCATGGCATAAGTACAGAATAGTAATAAAGCCCCAAACTACTTGTGGCCCCAAGAAATAGAAATGAATCAAGCTATGGCTCAGGGGGGTCCATAAGGCCTCCCGGATGTGGATAGTGCGAAAAATCAAGGAACAGGTATCAAGTACTCGGGTCCTACGGGACACAAGTGAGCATGGAAGAACCAAATAACATCTATTGCCCACCGATGCCTCTGCATTAGTTATATCTAGCATTTTAATAGTTGTATTTAAAGTCATGATCATCTCCACCATAAACATCTGCCAGCATACCAACAACTGTGGTACTCGACAACACGAGATCGCACCTGAGCAAGCAACTACGACTCGCAAGCCCAGCTATCTACCAAACAATAGGTAATAGGAAGTGTCCAAGGCAATATAGAGGCTGCACGTGATATAACTGGTGCACGAAAACTAAAGCATCGCGACACAGATAACAATAGATCAACAGGAGGAAATAAAGATTAGAAATGCAAAATAGGTAGAAGGGGAAGAGATGCTCGCCTGGGAAACACTACCGACGGATCATATCCGGAGAACTTGTCGATACTCGCATCCACTCATCGGTTTAATCCGCGAAGAAGCAAACACTAGAAGAAACACCGGATGCAATATTTAATACTACGGCAGAAGATCCGACATGATTATGATATGCATGCGAGATGGACAATTATTATGCAACAGGTTTTATATATAGCATTTATAAAATAGGGGCTCGGAAAAGGTTCACACATTTGGGTTTGGACGAGCTTGGGTGCCGGGGGGTCCGGGGTTCGGTCTCAGGGTCCGGAACTGGGGTTCGGTGAGGATCGGTTCGACGGGATCGGAGGTCGAAGGACTTGGTTTGGCGTTAGGGCGCATCGGATTCGCCCTGGTCGGTGTCGCTCTTGTCGTCACGAAGATCTTGTCGGGTCCGCGTATTGGGTCGGCCTTGGCGTCCGGGGTGAAGTACTTGTCGTATCCGAGATGAAGCGCTTGTCGTTCCATGTGGCGATCTTGGCGTCCGAGCGACGATCTTGTCACATCCACGGTCGTCGGGTCATGTCGTCGGTCTTGTCGTTTCACAACGGAGATCTTGTCGTCGGCGCGCTCAGGGTCTCGGGTTCAGCGCCGATGGTTCATCACTGTCAATCTTGGCGTCATCGGGTCATCAACTCCGGGAAGGAGATCTTGGAGCGGCGCCGGGTTCGGTCTTCAGGTACCGTGGGTTCTCGACATGGTTCTCTCGACTACTCGTGGGTACCGAAATCTTGTCGAAGATCTTGTCAACGGGGGAGGGCCTTGCCGAACACTGTTCTTGGCTTGCATGGAGGGAACACTTGAGCGACCTCGCTGGCATCTTCTACTAGACCTACACCTGTAGAAACAAAACAGGCAGAGGCAGCCGACGAGGGGCCTGCATGGGCAAGCAGAGGCAGAGGCCGGTCTCGTGCTGGACGTTGGCGTCCGGCAAGAGTAGCTCGCCAGGGCGGCGCTCTCGCGCGAGGAGAGACGGCGCAGCCGGAAGGAGACCCGGGCGAAGGTGCAACGGCTCGGCAGTGCAGCTGGGGGAGGATGGCGGAGGAGATCATGGGTTCCTACAGGAGGCAGTGGTGACGGAGCTCTGCGGGGCCGGGATGTGCAGACGAGATGGGACGATGGAGGGGAACCACGGCGAAGGATGAGGGCAAGCAGGGCCCTGGCGGCGACGGCGTGGCCGGGCGCGGCCGGAGCGGAGGGGGACGAGGTCGGGGAAGGCCGGCGGCGAGGCGAGGGGGAAGCGAGCAGGGGTAAGGGGTCGTCCGTGTCGGTGGAGGGCCGGGGAGGCGACGAGGTGGAGGCGGGTGGTCGTGGCTGATGGCGGCGACGACCTGGATAGAGAAGAGGCGGGGCAGCGCTGGAGCTTGGCAGGGTCGCGATGCAGAGGGCGGGGCGGAGTCGCCGGCAGGCGGGCGGCGACCGACGGCGGCGAGGTGCTCTGTTAGAAGGGGAGGCGGGGTTTGGCGGAGAAGCGGACGAGGAGGCCGACAGGGCAGCAGCCGATGAGGTGGAGATCGACGGGAGGAAGCGGGTAGGATGCGGGCGAGCGGGAGGAAGAGAGAGAGGAGCGGCCACGTGCGGGATGGCGTGCTGTCGGTGGTGGTGGGCCCAGGAGCAGGGCGGGATGCGGGAGTGTGGGCAGGTGGCGTGGGAGTTGGTGCGTGGGCGGGAGACGAGGTGGCGTGGTAGGTGGAGAGGGAGTGGCCCAGGGAGGTGAGGTGGTTGGCCCGGATTGGGCGGGGTGAGGTGGCGGCAGGGCCAGGTGGCGGGGTGAGCGGTGGGTGCGGCTGGCTGCGCGCGGTGCGTGTGTGAGTGCGTGGGTGTGGCTGTGTTAGGGAGTAGGTGGGATGGGGATTTGATTAGGATTAGACTAGGTTTTAGTTTAGGGCTTGGAGGTGGCCGGCCGGGCTTTTGGCCTGGCTGGCTGCCTCCCAAAAATAATGCAAACTTTTATTTTAAATTTAAAATAGACTTTTGTAAATAGTTTTTGACAAATAAAAGACCCGGAAAAGACCGGAGTTTTGATTTGAAATTAAGACGGAGAATATTTAGAAAACAAAACTAGGCGTTTCGAAAATAGTTTTAGACAAACAAATGCATGATGATGACGATGCTCAAATGCAATGTGGCATGATGACATGAGCATGCGGTCATGATGATGCAATGCACAAAAACAACGTGGTTTTCTAGTAGTGGTAATTGCGGGGCGACACAATTCGACACCACTAACAATGGATCTCGCCCTCGAGATCCGCCTCGTGGTACCGGGAACAAGGTCGGTGATCTGAATCTTCTCTCTTCGTGTCGATCCTCGCGACACCACTAACAAAGATTCTTGGTCCACCTTGAAATCGGCGACACCACCAACAAGGGTCGTTGCCCACATCCGTCGAGAGAACACTCCGGATAAACAAAGGAGGAATGTAAAGGTATCAACAAATAAAGCCACCTCTAACTTCCGTGGACGGAGTAAAATTGCTGGATCCACCGATTCAATATACAAAAGCGAATGATAAGAGTAGTCGGATGGTGATCAGTCCATCGTGCACCCAAACCATTACTCTGCACCGAATAGGTGAATTATGCAACCAACTGTCGAAATTAGACTGAAGATCTCGACAAGCGAGGTTCGGAAACAAAGGAGTGATGCAGACTCTGCATCAGATCTGGCGTAGATGATGTCGCCGCGTCGGAAAACTCCAGAAGGCACAAACAAGGAACAAAGAATGGTACCACAGATAAAGGACCACTCAGGTAGCATGATGTCTGGAGGTAGAAACACCGTTACCAAAGGAGGAAGCGAAACCCTAAAGGTACGATGGAAACCCCACCACGAGAAACCCTGGACTTGAAGAAAAGATAAGAGGGTAGAATCAAAACACACAGAGGTAAGAGGAGAACAACAGAGGGGTAAGAAGTAAAATTAGACCTAATCAGATCTATCCAACCAATTTTGCAAAATAGTTTTGACACTCTACTTTGGCCGTTAGCTAGGTTATCCTACAGGCTGGACTTGTGGGGTATCGCAACAGCTGGGCTCTGATACCACTCTATAACACACTCGAATCGGCCCTATGCAAGTTTTAGCCCTTTCCGCCAAACCCGCGTAGAAACGAATCAAGGACGCCCACCAAGCACTTTCGTGCGGGTGGAAAAACGAAGTAATACCATTACACAATAGTCCTCGATGGGACCCACAGAATAGATATATATATACAGCACGACTCCAAGAGTCAAGAATACAAATATACACTACAAAGATCCAAATCACCTTGAAAATGATACAGCGTCCGAGTACGGACAAGATGCAAATGGGGCTAAGAGCCCTGAAGAATAACCAATGGCGTCCATAACCCTGCCCAGGCCAAGCCGGAAGGGTAACCCTGCTAATGACGTCGATCTCAAACCTGCTAAAACAAAAGGGGTGCCGACAAAGGGCAAAGGAAAAAGAGCAGCGTCAGTACTGAGGCCAGTACACGGCGAGGCTAGAATTCGGCGGCTCTCGCCTACATAGGTATGGTGGGCTAAAGCGGCAGCACAGCGGCACTAAACAACCTATAGAGACTCGGTATCACTGGCGGCTATTAGAGAGGGGTAAGAAAGACCTATTCGGATCCAACCTGAAGCTAACACCAAACAAACCCATCCTGGTATTTTCCCCTCGAGACCAAACGAGGAAGTCGGACCAAGGAACTCACACAGTTGGCAGTTTTATTCATTCCATTATAGTTGCAGCACTTACTAATCAGATATTGATAGCATGAGTCATCCTGAAGCATAAGTAGTGGCCAGTTTTAATTACCATTCTGTGGTAGTTGGAACCTTTACTAGTCAGATATAATTGTCCTGAGGAATCCCAAAACCCAGCAGTTGTTGGCACTTTTATCACATTCCATTGGAGTTGCAATACTTACTAGGCATATATAACAAACAACCCAGATCCACAAGTTGTTGGCATTTTTAATATTCATTCCGTTATAGTTGAATCTGATTACTAGTCATATATTAAGTCAAGTTTATAGCACTACTTTAGTTATGCTTGTCTATGATCGAGATACTGTGCTCCAAGTCGTCCATAACCGCGGACACGGCTTTTCAGAAAGTTTTACCCTGCAGGGGTGCACAAATAGCAACACACACTCTATCAACCTCGAAAAAACCAACTCAAAACCCAACGAGGCTTTCACGACAAAGCAATCACAGGATTCATAAATATTTCAGGGGGCCACCCCACTAAGCTACCCGCAACGAAGTTGGCCGGCTCCGGAATGGACCCAGGGTTTGCGTCAATGGCGGTAAACGACTGGGAACCCGAAAGTGTGACTGGGCTTGTCGATACCGCGAAAACACTCCGCATCCAAAACAGTACAGGTGCTCCACGCACAATCTTAAATAAAGCAGTAAAGCATGGCATAAGTACAGAATAGTAATAAAGCCCCAAACTACTTGTGGCCCCAAGAAATAGAAATGAATCAAGCTATGGCTCAGGGGGGTCCATAAGGCCTCCCGGATGTGGATAGTGCGAAAAATCAAGGAACAGGTATCAAGTACTCGGGGTCCTACGGGACACAAGTGAGCGTGGAAGAACCAAATAACATCTATTGCCCACCGATGCCTCTGCATTAGTTATATCTAGCATTTTAATAGTTGTATTAAAGTCATGATCATCTCCACCATAAACATCTGCCAGCATACCAACAACTGTGGTACTCGACAACACGAGATCGCACCTGAGCAAGCAACTACGACTCGCAAGGCCACCTATCTACCAAACAACAGGTAATAGGAAGTGTCCAAGGCAATATAGAGGCTGCACGGGATATAACTGGTGCACGGAAACTAAAGCATCGCGACACAAATAGCAATAGATCAACAAGAGGAAATAAAGACTAGAAATGCAAAATAGGTAGAAGGGGAAGAGATGCTCGCCTGGGAAACACTGCCGACGGATCATATTCGGAGAACTTGTCGATACTCGCATCCACTCATCGGTTTAATCCACGAAGAAGCAAACACTAGAAGAAACATCGGATGCAATATTTAATACTACGGCAGAAGATCCGGCATGATTATGATATGCATGCGAGATGGACAATTATTATGCAACAGGTTTTATATATAGCATTTATAAAATAGGGGCTCGGAAAAGGTTCACACATCTAGGTTCGGACGAGCTTGGGTGCCGGGGGGTCCGGGGTTCGGTCTCAGGGTCCAGAACTGGGGTTCGGCGAGGAGCGGTTTGATGGGATCGGAGGTCGAAGGACTTGGTTTGGCGTTAGGGCACATCAGATTCTCCCTGGTCGGTGTCGGTCTTGTCGTCCCGAAGATCTTGTCGGGTCCGCGTATCGGGTCAGCCTTGGCGTCCGGGGTGAAGTACTTGTCGTATCCGAGATGAAGCGCTTGTCGTTCCGTGTGGCGATCTTGGCGTCCGAGCGACGATCTTGTCGCATCCGCGGTCATCGGGTCATGTCGTCGGTCTTGTCGTTTCACAGCGGAGATCTTGTCATCGGCGCGCTCAGGGTCTCGGGTTCGGCGCCCATGGTTCATCACTGTCAATCTTGGCGTCATTGGGTCATCAACTCCGGAAAGGAGATCTTGGAGCGGCGCCGGGTTCGGTCTTCGGGTACCGTGGGTTCTCGACATGGTTCTCTCGGCTACTCGTGGGTACCGAAATCTTGTCGAAGATCTTGTCAATGGGGGAGGGCCTTGCCGAACACTGTTCTTGGCTTGCATGGAGGGAACACTTGAGCGACCTCGCTGGCATCTTCTACTAGACCTACACCTGTAGAAACAAAACAGGCAGAGGCAGCCGACGAGGGGCCTGCACGAGCAAGCAGAGGCAGAGGCCGGTCTCGTGCTCGACGTTGACATGCGGCAAGAGTAGCTCGCCAGGGCGGCGCTCTCGCGCGAGGAGAGACGGCGCAGCCGGACGGCGACCCAGGCGGAGGTGTGGCGTCTCGGCGGTGCAGCTGGGGGAGGATGGCGGAGGAGATCATGGGTTCCTGCAGGAGGCAGCGGTGACGGAGCTCTGCGGGGCCGGGATATGCAGACGAGATGGGGCGGTGGAGGAGAACCACGACGGAGGATGGGGGCAAGCAGGGCCCTGGCAGCGACAGCGTGGCCGGGCGCGGCCGGAGCGAAGGGGGATGAGGTCGGGGAAGGCCGGCGGCGAGGCGAGGGGGAAGCGAGCAGGGGTAAGGGGTCGCCCGTGTCGGTGGAGGGCCGGAGAGGAGACGAGGTGGAGGCGGGCGGCCATGGCTGATGGCGGCAACGACCTGGACAGAGAAGAGGTGGGGCGGCGCTGGAGCTTGGTAGGGTCACGATGCAGAGGGTGGGGCGGAGTCGCCGGGAGGCGGGCGGCGACCGACGGCGGCGAGGTGCTCTGTTAGAAGGGCAGGCGGGGTTTGGCGGAGACGCGGACGAGGAGGCTGACGGGGCGGCGACCGACGAGGTGGAGATCGACGGGAGGAAGCGGGTAGGATGCGGGCGAGCGGGAGGAAGAGAGAGAGGAGCGGCCGCGTGCGGGATGGTGTGCTGTCGGTGGTGGTGGGCCCAGGAGCGGGGCGGGATGCGGGAGTGCGGGCAGGTGGTGTGGGAGTTGGTGCGTGGGCGGGAGATGAGGTGGCGTGGTAGGTGGAGAGGGAGGGGCCCAGGGAGGTGAGGTGGCCGGCCCGGATTGGGCGGGGTGAGGTGGCGACAGGGCCAGGTGGCGGGGTGAGCGGTGGGTGCGGCTGGCTGCGCGCGGTGCGTGTGTGAGTGCGTGGGTGTGGCTGTGTTAGGGAGTAGGTGGGATGGGGATTTGGTTAGGATTAGACTAGGTTTTAGTTTAGGGCTTGGAGGTGGCCGGCCGGGCTTTTGGCCTGGCTGGCTGCCTCTCAAAAATAATGCAAACTTTTATTTTAAATTTAAAATAGACTTTTGTAAATAGTTTTTGACAAATAAAAGACCCGGAAAAGACCGGAGTTTTGATTTGAAATTAAGATGGAGAATATTTAGAAAACAAAACTAGGCGTTTCGAAAATAGTTTTAGACAAACAAATGCATGATGATGACGATGCTCAAATGCAATGTGGCATGATGACATGAGCATGCGGTCATGATGATGCAATGCATAAAAACAACGCGATTTTCTAGTAGTGGTAATTGCGGGGCGCCACACTTGTCGTGGTGGTGTTCTTGTATTTGGTAGGAGTACATAGGAGCTTCCTCGCATAATGAATAATATTTCCACTATGAGTTTCCCCGAGACCGAGAGCATGCAGAAGGCAACACGAGAGCAGCGAAGAGGAGAATTTTCCAAAAAACATTTGAAGCTAACCAGGAATTCAGTACATCGAAAACCACCGAAAAGCTATTTCATAAAACTTTTAAAGCAACCTACAATTTACTCGTAGTTCAAATTTGACCTAATTTCGATAAATGGCAGAAAGTCTCATTCAAGTCGGCAGAGTTAGCTAGGAAGTTTTAAAATTCACAAAACATGGGAAAATTGAGAATGTTCTTTCCTGATAGCAAGAAACTCACACTGACGGCATCGTTTACTAAAAGAAGATGGACCCATCTACCTTCGAAAATACAATTAATTCAAGAGAAATCTATCATGCTTAGTTGTAGCTCAAGTTTGACCTAATTTTGTTAAGTTGTCAAGATGCAAAATCTTAGCAAAATTTGAACCTATTGTCAAAACTCTCGGTGGTGGTTTGTGATATATTAAATGACCCCCTGATGGTTGGAAACTGAGAATGTTCTTTCGTGATAGTTGGAAACTCACAACGATGGCATTGTTTACTATAAGAAGCAGATGCACCCATCTACCTATGAAAAGACATTTAATTTAAGGGCAATCTATCGCGCTTACTTGTAGATCAAGTTTGACCTAATTTCATTAAGTTGTCAAGATGCAAAATCTTAGCAAGAAGTGAACCTATTGTAAAAACTCTCGAAGGTGGTTTGTGATATATTAAATGACCCCCCAATGGTTGGAAACCAAGAATGTTCTTTCGTGATAGTTGGAACCTTATAGCGATGACATTGTTTACTACAAGAAGATGCACCCATCTACCTCCGGAAAGACATTTAATTCAAGAGCAATCTATCATGCTTACTTGTAGCTCAAGTTTGACCTATTTTCGTTAAATCGGCAGGAAGTCAGTGAAGTGTGTGAAGTTAGCTAGGAAGCTTAAAAATGAAATTATAACAAACCCTGGTCCACTTTTTGTGATAAAATTGGGGGTTTTGCATTTTCTTCTAACTATGGTAGGTCCCGTAGGAGCGAGGTGCTTCAGTTAACACGGTCAGTGGAAGTACAAGTTATATCAAGGACCTCATAAAAATGAAAATTACATCCAAGTCCATTCATTTAGCAGAAGGTCCCCAAAACTAAGAAATGGAGTGTGTTTTCAGGTTTGCACATACTAGCATTCGTTGTACTAAAGACTATGAATAGAATATTCTAGATGCTAATAATGGAAAAGAAGATCTAGCGGTTAACAATGTTTGGATTTGCCTGTCTTGATCCTACAGTCAATGTTCAAAGTTATCCGTACACTATATAGTGGTATGGTATTGTAAGAGATAAGACAAGATAAAGATAAGATAAGAAGTACTACGAATGCCTGATATTTTGAATAACCTCCTCTCCCGATGTTTGTGAAGCAAGTGAAAATTTCAAATCCGAAAAAGTTCAAATTTTTTTGCCGCCAAGGACCAAAGTGGTTTCCTTCCTATGACTCCTCCTACTCCACATCAATGCGGCTACCGAACATGAGAGAGACATAGAGCCACGGTACCAAGGCACACATGCGCAATGCCATGTTGTGGACGAGGGAGAGATCAGTCGGGTGAGGCGAGAGTAGAGGAGAGATGAGAGGCAGTGAAGGGGAGAGAAAACACACAATTTGATTTGCGTGCATAGGTCCTAAGATATTTACTACTAGTAGAGTGTACACTGTAAGGCGGCAAGAGTACGTCATTTGAGGAACCCATCATAACTTTGCTCTGACATCCAACTACCTTCAACTCCTAATATTCTCTCTTTGCTGGTGCCTCTTCCCCTGCCTAAGTTTTATTCTCTCAGCATGTATAGCGCGTGGACAGAGGTGAGCATATGTCTAAGCAAAGAAATACTCCCTCCATTTCATAATATAAGATGTTTTAGATTTTTGAATATAATATATCTAGACACCTTTAATGTATAGGTTCGTAGAGGTTCACTCTGAATCTACACACAACTAGATACATAACCTTCATAAACCTAAAACATCTTATTTTTTTAAACAGAGGGAGTACTACTTACTGTACTACGAGTAAGCTCCACTGTTTAGACTGTGTCTAAACAAGACGATCTATGCTACCTACTAAACTGAAGATGCTAACTTTTGCATAGGAGTTTTATAGCTTGGTCATACACTGCCAAGTGGGCCCATTATTTGCTTTTTTCCTTAGGGCATCCTCAATGTGTAAAAAACACACCTTAAGGCCTATGTGGCATCCGCTAAGGTTCACCTTATACATTCTAGAGAAAATAAAGTTACCTCAAGCTTGTGGATTACCCATAGAGAATAGAAACATCATTTACCCTCTCTCCTCTCTCTTGCATGGAGCAATATGACAAGCTATGTGGGTCCTATCTTGTGGAAAATGTTGACCTTATACATTGTGGTAATTTCTATATAATCCGGGTGGGTCCTACAATACGGATGCCCTTAGATACTCGTGCCTTGTACTCCCCTCCCCACCGTGCTAGACTCGTGGGTCTTAAACTATGATGTGGATATGGCCATGACCTTGATTGGTCACTCAAGACAATTTGTCGTTACGCAAATACTAATCAGTGCTGGAATTTTTTAAAACTATTGTTGGCCCGTGATATATTCACCGCCTGGGTTCGTTCAGAAGAATTTTAGAAATTTTCAAGAGTAATAGTCTATCGCACTCACATTTATTCAAGTTTGACCTAATTTCGTTTTATCGACATAGAGTCATTTAAGTGCTTGGAGCTTTGTCTTGGAAGTTTGAAAAATCCTTAAACTTGGGAAACCGTACGAAAGAATTTTCCACTTTGTACGAAAATTTGTTGGGGGGCATTCTTTGTTCTTTAATTTATTCTACCATTAAAATACTTGAAAATCGCACTTCATGGTATGGCCTACTATACCATGTACTTTGTGTAAAATTTCTTGGGTTTCAAGACAAATGACCAAGGTCATGGACATACTCTATATATCTTCATCAATATAGTGATGGTGTGTCCATATTTTGGTATAGGTTGGTGCATGTTAGCATGGTAAAGAAGTAAAAGTTTTTTCAGAACAAAGTATAGTTAATATGGCTAAACTAGAGTTCTTATCATGTGGCATTTATTTACTACTAGTACATAAAGTGGTTGGATAAATTACATATTATATTTTTCAGGCTTAATTTTCTTCCTAATTTAACCTACTCAGACAACTTTTCGTCAATTTGTCGAATTAGGTCTAATTTAATAATCTACAAGAAGTGTGTGACAACAAGTTAAATAGTATAACCGAGTCTTAGGTATAACAAAGTGACATATCGTTTACTACCGGCCTTATACCAACTTATACAATACCCAGCGATTAAACTATGCAACAACTAGCATTATGATGCAACAACCTCGTCAAAAAGCAAGAAGATTGAACATGAATAAAATGAAAAACCTTTCTATGTCCGCTTGAAAAATCCTAAAACTTGGGAATTGTAAGAAAGCATCATACACTTTGTCTGAAAATTGCGGTGGTGGCATTATTTTTTTATTTTTTGGAACTAGGTCATGGAGGAGCGAGACGCTTCTGTTATCGCGCTAGGTTTTTTTTGTCGTCGCAAGGTCGTTCTAGGACCTTTTTGTAATTATTGTTACCTTTGAGCCTTTTTGTACTGGTGTTGATGATTATTTTGAATTTCGAAACAAAAAACGGTTGATAGAAGTAGATCGGTGTGTCGTACCAAGGCACACGTGCGTAGCACCACGTTGTGGATGAGAAAGAGACAAGGCGGATTGTGCACCCGCGAACACAGAGAAGATATCGATGGAGGATGGATGGTGAGAGGCAGCGAAGGAGAGAGAAAACACAACTTGTTTTGTGTGCATATACTAGTAGGTCCATACATTTACTACTAGTGGAGTATACCCTGTACCTCATGTCAGCAGCCCATCATAGCTTTGCTCTGACATCGCACCGCCTTCAACTCCTCCTCTTCGCTGCTCTCATGCTGCCTCCCTCTTGTTCTCTTACTTGTGTAGCTCAAGTTTGACCAAATTTTGTTAAATTGTCAAGATGCAAAATCTTTGAAAAAAGCTAAACCTGGTGTCCAAACTCTCAGTGATTTCCGATATATTAATTGACCTCCTATGGGTACCTCCAAAAGCTTTTTCGTAGAACTTTCAAAGAAACCTACAATTTACTTGTAGTTTAAATTTGAAAGATTCAGCAGTACTCCCTCCGTTTCAAAATATAAGATGTTTTAGCTTTGTAAGCAAATGTATCTAGACTTCCTTTAGTATCTAGGTTCACTAGAATTTATAGTGAATCTACACGCTAAAAAAGTCTAGATACAATTTCTTCACAAACCTAAAACATCTTATATTTTGAAACGGAGGGAGTACATAATAGGACAGGAAAATATCACAGATTCATATTCAGCATCACTTGACAGATTCAGTAGCATTTCAAAGTGACTGATTCAGTAATACAGACACTGAAATTCCTAAGATCTGCAAGCCAATGATTCAGTGTGTCCAAGTCATGTCCGGGTAGAGCTTGCTTTCTAGTCTGGCATGCTTCTCTCGTTTCACCGTCGCCTGTGGCCACTCGTGCTTGTGCACCCTTAGCAAGATAGATATAAAATTTAAAGATCTTTCCAAAAATTCTACCTCTCCGATTACGTAGAATATATATATAAATGTCCCATCCCATTCGATGCACTTCATCAGCAAGATCTGGAAAAAGTGAGTACTGCGTTGATTTCCTTTTTGCTAAGCATGTAATTGTTGTTCTAGTATGAACGATATGCCTCAGCTAGTGGGTGGAGAAGGAGAGCCAGTCCCGACTGCTTTTCCATGCTTATTTTTAGGCCCCTTTATACCAAAATATGTATTGGGTGTAATTTTCTCTTTTTTGAGGTCCTTGATGTAACATGTACTTCCACTAACCATGTTAAGTTGTTAACCGAAGCATCTCGCTCCTTCTAGACCAAACCTAATTGAAAAGGTGCCACCACCCCACATTTCAGACAAAGTGGGCCATGCTTTCTTATAACTTCCTAGTTTCAGAATTGTTCAAGCTTCCTAGCTCGCTAACTGTGCCCACTTAGAGGACTTTATGCCAATTTAATGAAATTAGGTCAGATATGAACTACCGTGATAGGTTGTTCTTGAATTTACAGATGCCGTTTGTTGGTACCAATGTTGTCAATATATCACGAACCATCGTGATTTTTGAAAAATGCAACTATCTTTGTGCTAAGAATATGCATGCGCACAAATTTGATAATGTTTTGAAGACATTGAAATAAAACAAAGAATAAACCAAACACTTTCATGTTGGCCACCGCGCCACACCACCGCCACCGTCACCACTGCCGCCACTGATGACCACTGCCGCTGGCCCCAGTAGGTAGGTGCGTCCTTCGATCTCCCGTCCCATGGTTAGTAGTAGTATTAGATAGGCAATTAGCTAGGTAATTAGTCCAGAGTTGGTAGTAGTATTAGTATATTGGTAGTGGTATAGTAGTATTAATAATAGTAATATTATTATTAGTAGTAGTAATATAGTAGTGGTACGTAGTGGTTAGGCATATTTATTAATTTAACAAAAGTAATGATTATAAAGAAAGTGTATGTATATATTGTTGTGTATGAACATAAGAAATGATTATTATGAAAGTGTATGTATTATAGTGTGTGTATACATAAGAAAGTGTAAGTGTATATAATAAAATATATGTATACATAAAAGCTAAAGGTGAGTTATTTTCTTTGTTTATTTAGTTATTTTCTTTCATATGTTTAATTAGTTATTTTCTTAATTAGTTGTTTAGTTACTTTAGTTATTTAGTTGTTTAGTTATTTTAGTTATCTAGTTATCTTAGTTATTTTAGTTAGTTAGTTGTTTAGTTACTTAGTTATTCACTTAATTATTTTACTTAGTTATTGTACTTAGTTATTTTACTTACTTTATGGATTATTTAGTACAAATTTGATATTATTTCGATAGGAATTTGTTATCGATGGTGATGCCAATCTCGCATCCTTGTCGTCGACTCGGCGGCAACGACGGAGGACTGGGGTCCGTCGGGCATGTCCGAGACTAGGCTCCCTCAGGCTGGCGCTGGGAGGTGCTAACTTCTTGGACGCGTAACTTGGTGAGGAGTCTGGATTCCGCCGGGCATGTCCCAACAGAACGTGGCCATACTTGACAGCAAGTAACGGCGATGATCCACTACGGGACCCGACTAAACACAACCCCACTTGTCAGCACATAATGGCAAAACTGACAGAAAACGAGTTTCTAGACTGTGTGAGAGTTCCGTACAAGAAGATGGGCAAAAGGGAGAAAAAGTTAATCGGCTGAAGAAAACTGAGTACAACTAACGAACCGAGGGTACGAAAATAAATCCCTAAATTATACTTTATTAGATAGATATTTCTTTTATGAACATTTTTATATGATTCATATACTTCTATTAGATAGATATTTCTGTTATGAATATTTTGATATGATATATATATTTTAGATAGATATTCTTTTATTTCTTTTATTTAACATTGTAATATGCAACAAGGCGGAAATCATAGTTTGTAGAAAAAAATTAATTTTTTTGTTCCTAAGGACCTTTAGTCCCGTTTTATTCCACGAACCAGCAGGCTGCCCAACTCCGCCCCGCCGTCCTCCTCTCCGTCACCGTCCTCGTGCCGCCGCTCGGCCACCGCGCCACACCACCGCCACCGTCACCACTGCCGCCACCGACGACCACTGCCGCTGACCCTAGTAGGTAGGTGCACCCTTCGATCTCCCGCCCCATGGTTAGTAGTAGTATTAGATAGGCAATTAGCTAGGTAATTAGTCCAGGGTTGGTAGTAGTATTAGTATATTGGTAGTGGTATAGTAGTATTAATAATAGTAATATTAGTAGTAGTATAAGCATAGTAGTAGTAATACTAATATTAGTAGTGGTACGTAGTGGTTAGGCATATTTGTTGATTTAACAAAAATAATGATTATAAAGAAAGTGTATGTATATATTTTTGTGTGTGAACATAAGAAATAATTATTATGAAAGTGTATGTATTATAGTGTATGTATACATAAAAAAGTGTAAGTGTATATAACAAAATATATATATACATAAAAAACTAAAGGTGAGTTATTTTGTTTGTTTATTTAGTTATTTTCTTTCATATGTTTAATTAGTTATTTTCTTAATTAGTTGTTTAGTTACTTTAGTTATTTAATTGTTTAGTTATTTTAGTTATCTAGTTATGTTGGGAATATACTTTCCGGGTATCCTCATAGTTTCTCACTGACCAGGGTGGTCCACTTTGGGTTAGAGCTTTGCTTCACGGGCGGCCCAGTCAGGGAGAAGAGACGGAGTCCAGTCCGGCTACGGGAAGGCCTAGAAGACTTACCAACTTAGGCTCATAATGTTACTTGTAGTTCAAGATGTACTCTGTAACCGACTCTTAGTCGTAGCCGGATAGATCTCTCCTGTAAACCCTAGGCCAGATATCTATATAAGCCATCCTAGGGAGAGCCTTTAGGGCACCCTCAATAGTCTACAATCTCAACTCGCACAGGCGAACCCTTGTAACCCATATTCCGGCTCTGCCGTATTACTGGATTGCTAGCAGGAGTAGGATCCGTCCAAAGCCGGCGGATTCGAACCTGGGTAAACTTGTGTGCTCACCGTCCCGGAACACCGTACATCTCACACCCCTCTCTTCCACACGCTCCGAGGATCCCCTCATGGCGTACTTGTCATCAATCCGACGACAGTTGGCGCCCACCGTGGGGCAAGTGAGCTTCGGATCTGCGTTCTGAGAGGAATCTGCAAGAATCGGAATCGGCGAGACTATCACCGTCGGTCGCATTCTCTACGCTAGCGACGTCCCTCTCATCGTTCTCGACGAGACCTGGATTCCAGCTAGGGAGGTTGTGACTGCCTACACCATCATGTCTTTTGGTGAGATCGATGTTTACATCGGTTTTGTTGAACCTGCCCCACCCACCCCAGCGGTGATGATAGAGGCAGATGAAGTTTCTGCGTATCCTTTGTCCGTGGAGGCGGCACAGTTCCGGATCTCAGAAAATCCTAATCCCACCCAGCCCGCGCCAATTGCGGAGATAGTGGAGAAATCCGAGCCTAAGGCAGACCTGGCGGTCCAAGTTGAATCTGGAGTGGATCTCCCTGGAGAAGCCGAATCCCAAATCGACCCAACCGCTGAAGTCGAAATCCAGGAGGAGCATAGCAACGACATTGATTCTGGCTCTGATGACGCCAGGACAGTCAGACCTTTCTTGAGATACACGCTAAGACGCATGATGATGCAAAACTCTAGCGTAGATGAAATCCTCGAGACCATCAAACGTTTCGACGAGGCCGATCGCGAGAGCCGCAAGTACCCCTGGAAGCACGCGTCGCACTTCGTCGGATATGTGGGGTCCGGATCCGGCTCTGCCGATGCTGGAGACAACACCGACTCTGTGCTGGAGGCGATTGGAACAAACGCCGACATACCCGCATCCTCGGATGAATCGATGACGTCAGCAGATTTCTGAAAGTTCTCCGTGGAATATGAAGAGGAGTATAACTCCAAAGCTGTAGAGGAAGGAGAAGCCATGGATGAAGGATCCGGGGAACACTCTCCCAAAGCGCAGGATGACATGGAAATCGGAGATAATTCCGAAGTCCAGATGTCCGAAAGTACCGATCAGATCTTGACTCTGGGAAACGGACCCAAAGCTGTCTTTGCTACCGGCGCTGCCAAGAATGCAAAGAAGAAGAACAAGACCCAGACAAAAGACCCTCTGGCAGAGGAGGTGATTGCTGAGGAATATGAGGAAGACTCGGATGGAGCACTTATCCCAGACGAGCCCAAAAAATAAGAATAGGTGGATGGACACGTGATCACTGAAGGTGCTCGTAAACTCATCGATGCTGCATTAACCACACCTATTCCTACAGCTGTAGAACTTACTGCTGAAGAACTGGACGAGAGAGCACATGCCCTAGAAGCGCGTCGTCAAGTACTCCTCGATGAAGCCAAAAACATTGAGGAGGAAAAGAAATGCATAGCATCTGCAGAGAAGTACAACTCCAGGCAATACCAGAAGACCAGGAAGCGTCATACTAATGACAACCAATTCCCGCAGATTCACGCCGTCCTTTTCGGAGAAGAAATGGGGAAGCCTTGGAAAGATAGCAAAGGGGATTGGGTATATCCAACCCCAGTACAAAACACCATTGTGGCCTGAGAAATTCTATCGGCTAATCCAGGCCCGGAGCAGATCCGGTTGGGCATCAAATTACTCAACAAGGGACTGGAGCAGCAAAAGGTCGCCATGTCCGGAAGTCAAAAGCTGGTCTCTGATTCCGACCAGTGTCGCACGGATCCGGCATGGGCTGACGTAAGACCCCAGCGCATTCCGGAGCAGCACCATCGTTCCGACCATCGGGAAGACAACTACTCAAGAACCGGATCTTCGGGAAAGTACCACAAAGCTGCCTGTGACTGGCGTAATGTTAACCCAGTTGCAGAGCAAGGAGCAATTGCTGCACTGAATCCGAGAAACCCACCCCGACGAGAGTCAAAAGACCGTAGGGACGATGATAAAGAGAAACGTAGGGAGGAGGACCGACAAAGAATGCCACCTCCTAGACATGCAAGCCGTCCGGATGACGGACGAAGGAACGATGGACACCGTGCCGAGACAAGCCGACAGGGGGATCGTCACAATGAGGACCCTCCCTGGAACCGGAATAATGACGCTCCGGACGGAGGCCGGCGATCAGCCGGAAATAACCCACCTGCTCCACTGTAACTACCTCGGTGAATTACGCTCCTAGTTACAAGCCTGGACGAGCAGAAATGGTTGAAATAGTATGGTGGGGCCCAAATGCCACTCACAGGTAGACCTTTCGGCCGTCCCAACCATTTCTAAACATCGGGACAAGAACGGGCGGCGTAATCGGCAGGCGAAGAGATCAACTACATACACAAATGAGTATGTATGCAAGCCACCATACAACAGTACATCAGAGCCATTCCATCTAAAAAGAAAGGAAATATAGCAACGCCATACGGCAAGATCCAAATATCCTAGATAGATATAATAGTTTAGGATATCTCCTCATACATCAAACATCAGAGTATCAAGCGGAAGCGGAAGACAAAATCCGAGTACAGATAAGAAGCAAATCGGCATAAGATGCCCCATAAATAAACAGATCCCGCCCACAGATCTCACGGATCCCCGTTCCCGGAATCTCTACACCGAATGATCATTGCCCACATCGTCCGTCTCTTCCTCCCAGTATCCATCTTGCGAGTGTACCTGTTCATCTGAACCAATAATTTATTGTGTGAGACCCTAGGGGTACTCAGCAAGTCTTTATGCCTCTAAATGGGACACAACCTAGGGTGACGCAATTGCAGCAAAAGGTAAACCCTAGCAATTCTATAGATACTCGCTAACCATCCGCCTAACCAGAGATAGACGGATGTCCGTGAAATAACAACAACAGTTATAATGGTAATCTCAACAGATCCATCCTCCTCCTCGCTTACCGACGAGGAAGCGGACGAACAACCCCCCATCTATTGGCAGTTTTATTATCCATTCCATGAGTGTTGCACTATTTACTAGTCAGGTACCTAGTCTAGTCAAATTAAAAGCGGTACTTTAGTTATGCTTGTCTATGATCGAGAAACTGTGCTCCAAGTCGTCCATAACCGCGGACACGGCTTTCAGAAAGTTTTACCCTGCAAGGGTGCACAAATAGCAACACACACTCGATATGCCTCGGAAAAACCAAATCAAAACCCAACGAGGCAGTCACGACAAAGCGATCACAGGATTCAGAAATATTTCAGGGGGCCACCCCATTGAGCTACCCGCAACGAAGTTAGCTGACTCCGAGACGGCCTCAAGGTTTGTGGAGCCGGCGGTAAACGACTGGGAACCCGAAAATGTGACTGGGCTTGTCGATACAGCGAAAACGGGTCACGGTCCTAAACAGTACAGTGTGCAGTACCTCGCACAATTTAAATTAAAGCAGTAAAGCATGGCATAAGTACAAGATAGTAAATAAAACCTCAAACTAGTTTGTGGCCCCAAGAAATAAGAATGAATCAAGCTCTGGCTCAGGGGGGTTCATAAGCCTCCCGGATGTGGATAGCGCGAATATTCAAGGAACAGGAATCAAGTACTCGGGGTCCTACGGGACACAAGTGAGCCTGAAAAACCAAATAGCGAATATGGCTCACCGATGCCACTTTCATTAGTTATCCCATTACTACTCAGATTAAGTTGTATAGGTACCTCGTTATCCATCAGACACTCACATACCCTACACATGCTGTTCTACGACTCGCATGGCTCAAACAACTCCTGTAGTAATGGCTCATGGGATGGAGGAACAAGCTTCGGTGGGGTTTAAAAGTAAAGGCTATGCAATACTTGGGATTCAATTTAATGCAATCGCGACTCAATGATGCAAGAGTAAGATAGAGGCAATAGGTACTATATGTGTGCAAGCATGTGGTAGTGCTTGCCTGGCAGCTCAGTTGAAGCGAGAGATGGATCTGAGTAGTGCTCCTGGTTCTCTTGATATATCCCCTGCTCAGCGTCTATTCGAAGAAGAACCAAACAAACAAGGGCCAACATAAATAAAGTGCACAAGCATATGAATAAATGCGACAAGCAACCAATCATGCCATGATGAATGATGCACAATTTGCATGGCAATAAAGTAACATGGCCTGGGTGAGGTGTGGAATACAAGAATAAGCATTTTTATTGGGTTTTAATCACATTTTAACCTCAATTAAGTTGCTGTAAACATTATATTTATATGATGCATGCTTCAAAACAAACCATGGAATGCATAAACAGAAAGGTCTCGTCGAGCTAATCATTTTAGACATATTATTTGTTAAATTTGGAGTTATAAGTCAAAAGTTATTAATTAATTAAGGTGGAAGGGCAATTTATTGTAATTTTAATCAACTTGAAAAAAAGTGTTCAAAATCTATTTTGAAGGCCATATTTGAATTCCTCACATTTTTCTGGTCTAAAAACATATATTATATGTATTATTTGGATTTATATTTTAAAAGTTATTTAAAAACAGAATTAAATTGGAATTTGAAATAAATTTGAAAAGGTTTGAATTTAAACAGATTACAGAAAAGCTTTTTGTACTCAGGGACAGCTAACCCCAGCCACTGACGGGTGGGGCCCGTGCTGACTGGGACTCCACAGCGCACGGAAAACATTTTACACCGCGGCCTAAGCTAGCTCAAGCGAATGACATGTGGGGCCACAACACACACGGACCCACTCGCGGGCGAGCCAGCCGGGGCGTGACACGTGGGGCATCCGTGGTAGCGCGGGTTAAGGCCGGAGAGAACCGAGGGGCTTTCCTGCAAGATTGAACGGCGGCTGACTGGTGGGCCAAATGGGTACCGCGGGTTAAGCATAAAAACTAGGCAGGGGGTTAACTTCAAAAGCGGCGACGTGTACTGTGCTTCTTCCTCTGCTCTCTGCCGATCGATCGGTGCTCGACAGGGCGGGCTCGGTGCAGGGTTCGAACCCGCGACGCGGGCCACGCGCGCGGTGGGCGGAGCCGCTGCGGTAGGCTAGGGGGTTGTGTCAGGTGGGGGCTACGCGGTGAGATGAGGGATACACGAGGTACAGAGAACAGACGACGACGAACCTGCCGTGCACAGAGGGCGTTCATCGCCGGGATCCGCTCGTCTAGGAAGAGAGAAACAGCGGGAGAGTGCCAGAGAGGTGCAGCAGCTCACCGGGAGGATGTTGGTGTGGATGGTTCGGGCAGAGGAGCTAGCGATCGGCGACGAGGCAGACGCCGGGCGAGCTAGGGTTTGGCATCGGCGGCGGCGGCGATCTCCGACTCTGGCCCTTCTCCTCCTAGCTGGTGGTACTGGTCGATGCAGGGGAACATACTCGACTTCCTCGGTAGCCTCCACGCCACGCTCGCCTGCTGGTTCGAGGAAACAACGACGACACCGACGATGGCCGGCGATGGTGTAGCCGGTGGTAGGGGAAGGCAGGGAGAGAGGGGGCGGCCTGGGGAGATCTGGGGATGCAGAGGTATCGTGTGGGAGGAGGGAAAAGGTGAGGGGGAGGCGTGGATGCCGTGTGGGAGCAGGTTGGGGATAAAGGTGGCTTCAGCCACCTTTTCTCCACCTCTCCTCACGTGCTCGGCTGACTCGGGCAGGGCAGGGCAGGTAGATGGGGACGTCCAGGTGGGGTAGGGTGAGGCCAGGAGGTAGGCTCGGGGCGGGACTGCTCGGCAGATAGAAAAGAAGAAGAGAGGAGAGGGGAGGCTCGGGTTAGGGTAGGGTTTGGAGCTAGGCTCGGGTTGGGACTTGGGTTAGCTAGGGTTTGGTTGGGGTAGCTAGGGTTGGGGTGGACAGGTGGGCTAGCTGGGTGGGGCCAGGGGACCATGTGGTGAGAGAGGAGAGAGAGGCCGAGAGAGAGGGAGGCTAGGGTTAGGTTAGATGGGGTGGTTTAGAGAGGATGGGGTAGGGGGGTATGGTGATGATGGGGTAGGTGATTAGAGGGAACTTAGATAGAGGATTAGAGAAAGAGGGGTGAGAGCTAGGTTTTTAGAAGCATGCATGCTCCAAACCTAGGTCAAGCAAGATCATGAGGAAAAGAGAGAGAGAGATGTGGTTTTATAAAAGATCCACTCAAAATTCAAATACAAACCAAATGCTAGAAAAGGTGGCACTTGCATGGCCCATGCAAAATATTTAATACCATGCTTATTTTTGTGAAAACAATATTATTACATGGCATTATTATTATGCATTCCCAAAATTGGAATAAAAGCCAAGCAAAAAGAATTAAAAGGATGCCCCATGTGGAGTAGATGGAGGTGACCATATTTGAATAAAAATGGGACATGCTAGTGTGTATGTGCCACTAGATGCTTGATAGTCCCAAAAATATTCCAACATGAGCATAATTCCATGATAATCCATATGGAAGCTAGGAAAAAGGGTTCCACTCACAAGGCATGCAAAGGTGGCCATGTGGCTCTCATATATCAATAATGTGAAAACAACATGATGCTAAGATGAGAGCAAGTGGAATAGAATTGGATCCATCCCAACCCATATGAGCTAGAGGTAAAACCCAAAGAAAAACAATTGCAAGCTCATGGATAATGGAATGGTGGAAAGATGGGGTGATGACAGAAAGGTGGTGGAGTTGAGTAAAAGATATGCCCCCAACTCAACTTGGGCATTTAAACAATATATCAAGACCCAAATACAATATCAAGAGGCAAATACAATTAACAATGCATATGAGAGAAGAACCAAATCAAAAAGGGTTTTATATGATGCTCAAATGCAAGGTGGCATGATGACATGAGCATGATATAATTATGATGCAACAATTATATGTAGGAAGGTAGCATCTATATAGACTAGGCTAGTAGCATTGCAATTGTTAGACAATTGGGATGCTACAACTCTCCCCCACTAAACAAGAATCTCGCCCCGAGATTCCTAGGAAAAGAAACAACACAAGAAGAGGCGGGTGTTCGAACGAAGGTGACCCTCACGTTCACAAGTTGATGAACAACGGAATGGTGCGACCACTACACCTTGCAAACTTGCTAGACTTGTTGCGAGTCTTGCGTTTGCTTGAGACACAACGGGTTAGAAGAAAAAGAAGGATTGTTGAGATACAAGAAGGGTAGGATGGACATAGCTTCGGTTTTCTCAAGAATCATGATAAGAGAAGAAGAACCACTTGTGAAAGAAAGGACAAGATGATGTATCATGGATAAAGAAAGACACACCGTTAAGATTAAAGATTTACCGATACTAGAGAGGATGAATCTTTATCTCGCCGGAAGAAAAAGAGCTAGATTGGAGAGGTTTTGAACCACTATGACAATAGCATCGTATCTCCTCTCGGATTTGAGAAATGAAGTACGGAAACAATATTGCCTTCAAACAATAGAGTCCCTTGATATGAACAGAAAGATTTAGTTAGACATCGTCGGATTAGATTCTTCTTGCGCCGGTAAGAACCAAAGGATCACGCAATTGAGGTGCGCGGATATAACTTCCAGAGACAGATGTGAAGCCAGATCATGGTGGAATCCTGAGAAGCAAAGAATATGGAGGACCTGGAGTTTATTGTAGAGATACTTATTGCTTTCTTTAGCCTTGAGGCTAACGCAATAGATTTGCAGCTGATGGCATCAACCATAATTGGTCTTACCACAGAAAAAGAATTGATGAAACAAAGAGAGAGATAGTTCCTTCCATCTTGTTTGGGGATGTCAAGCACCGGTAGAAAGACGAGGATAGAAAAGAGTTTGCGTTTGTTTCCACCAGATAATTGAAGATTTGCTCCGTGTAGATAGGGTGAGATCACCAACAAGAGATTATTGATTACTTTCTTCGAGAGAGCACTCCGGAAAAACAAAGACGGAAGTAAAAGTATCGAGGGATAAAGGCCACTTCTAACTTCCGTGGAATGAGTGAAATCACATTAATTCACCAATTCAATGTACAAGAGCGAATGATAAGAGTAGTGGTATGGTAGCTACTCCATCCCGCACTCAAAGCATTACTCCGCACATGAATAAGAAAACCATGCAACCCAACTACCGAAACAGACTGAAGGTATAGACAAGAAGAGCTCGTGGAACTCCGTTAAAACAAGGGTAGATGCAAACGATTCACCGGATTCATAGATAGATAAAGATGATGATGTTGTCGTCATATCATAAGTAGCCAGCCACCGGAAAGATATGAAGGAAGATCACGGAGACAACTGCAAGATTCAACAGCTAAAGAAAAGATAACACCAACTTGAACGAAAGGAATACAAGATCTGGAAGGTCTTCATGGCCTCCGGTGGATTGAGCATAGACGATAGAACGAAAGGGTTTCAAGAGATTACTTGACGAGATATAGGTGAAAGAACTCCATGTTCTTCTAGAAAAGATTGAGAGAGATTTAGCAGTCTTGAGGAAAATCTTTAGCGGAACAACGATGATAACTTGCCAATAAGGAACAACTCCGGATTGGTTGAAGATGGAGGATGGAATTAGCAATGGACTTGTTGATTCCAGAATTGAAGCGATCTATTTAGCAAAAGGACGTGGCCGAGATAGGTGACTTCAAGAAGCCAGAATTCACGCTTTGAGAACTTTGCACACAGGCAGTGTTCTCGAAGCTTGAGAGAAAGAGACACAGATATCTTCCATGTCCTTCCATTGATATAGAATGGCAAGCATATTATCAACACATACCACCATGGATTAACAGGATATTCCTAGAATATTAAGTTCAAGAGGCGGGAGAAACGAACACATGCTCGAACACTTCCTGAGCTCAACGCTCTTAGAAAGATCAATATTAATAGCACGGGTTCATGTTGAAGAAGATGCACTGGAAGAATAGATTATCTGGTCCTTCGGAAGAAAAAGAGATGTCACCTGATTCACATTGTCGATTGGATCACCGGTTACAAAGATAAAGAGATCTTGGATAGAGAAAAGATGATAGATCAAACCTTAAGCAAAGCTATCAGAGACAAAAAGATGCAATTCCCTCGTCTCCAAGAGAATTTTGCAGATATGGGGTTCAAAAAGATGTGCAGCATGATGGACAGATGATAGACCGCCGCAGTGCTTTGAGAAACTCCAGATTGCCAAAGATACTTGATTATGCATAGATATGATCACGATGTACTCAAATCACAGGAGATAACCTTATCCTCCAGATGGTGACGGTTGATAGCATTCTCCATATTCCAATCGACACTTATCATGAGTGGAATATAGCTATGCCGAGAGCCAATTTACAATCATCAGCATCGGATCGACACATGTTATGTAATTAGCCCAAGAGAATTGAAGATGAAGTGAAAACTCCAGGATTCAGCGCCGGTGACAAAAGAATGAGTTAGCATGGACATGCTGATAAAAGGAGGATAGATAATGTTTCACACACGACTGGGAAGGAGTGTGGAAACAGAGATGTATCAAAGAAAAATTTTCCGCATTTTTCGGCATTAAAATACCAATAGATGCGCAAAAACACTTACCAGGTAGAGATTAGCAACTGATGATTTCACAGAATGTGGAGTTGCTAGAAGGAAGGACACCCTTAAGAAGATGGCACCAGTTAACAAGGAGTCAGATAGATCGCGCCGGTTTTCAAAAGCCTGTCAGTATGGAATGTACCAACAGTTGATAACCAAAGGCAGATGGTGATAACAAAAGGATGCAACAGATAGACAAGGAATTACACACACACACACGCACACTTTCTATGGTACTACGGAAACCCAGAACACGTGAATCCTAGTTTGAATTTTAAGAAGAGGATTGAAAACGTTACACTTCCTTACCAGAAAAGGGTGGTGGGTTGGGTAAGAAGAAAAGTGGAAGCAGTCCTACTCTCGCGTTTTGTTTTTCCTTAGTATACATAGCTACCAAAAATATTTGCTAGACAGACAACGACCATTTGGCTGAGACCCTGAAGGGCGGGATGGCTCTGATACCAATTGTAACTACCTCGGTGAATTACGCTCCTAGTTACAAGCCTGGACGAGCAGAAATGGTTGAAATAGTACGGTGGGGCCCAAATGCCACTCACAGGTAGACCTTTCGGCCGTCCCAACCATTTCTAAACATCGGGACAAGAACGGGCGGCGTAATCGGCAGGCGAAGAGATCAACTACATACACAAATGAGTATGTATGCAAGCCACCATACAACAGTACATCAGAGCCATTCCATCTAAAAAGAAAGGAAATATAGCAACGCCATACGGCAAGATCCAAATATCCTAGATAGATATAATAGTTTAGGATATCTCCTCATACATCAAACATCAGAGTATCAAGCGGAAGCGGAAGACAAAATCCGAGTACGGATAAGAAGCAAATCGGCATAAGATGCCCCATAAATAAATAGATCCCGCCCACAGATCTCACGGATCCCCGTTCCCGGAATCTCTACACCGAATGATCGTTGCCCACATCGTCCGTCTCTTCCTCCCAGTATCCATCTTGCGAGTGTACCTGTTCATCTGAACCAATAATTTATCGTGTGAGACCCTAGGGGTACTCAGCAAGTCTTTATGCCTCTAAAGGGGACACAACCTAGGGTGACGCAATTGCAGCAAAAGGTAAACCCTAGCAATTCTATAGATACTCGCTAACCATCCGCCTAACCAGAGATAGACGGATGTCCGTGAAATAACAACAACAGTTATAATGGTAATCTCAACAGATCCATCCTCCTCCTCGCTTACCAACGAGGAAGCGGACGAACAGCCCCCCATCCGTTGGCAGTTTTATTATCCATTCCGTGAGTGTTGCACTATTTACTAGTCAGGTACCTAGTCTAGTCAAATTAAAAGCGGTACTTTAGTTATGCTTGTCTATGATCGAGAAACTGTGCTCCAAGTCGTCCATAACCGCGGACACGGCTTTCAGAAAGTTTTACCCTGCAGGGGTGCACAAATAGCAACACACACTCGATATGCCTCGGAAAAACCAAATCAAAACCCAACGAGGCAGTCACGACAAAGCGATCACAGGATTTAGAAATATTTCAGGGGGCCACCCCATTGAGCTACCCGCAACGAAGTTAGCTGACTCCGAGACGGCCTCAAGGTTTGTGGAGCCGGCGGTAAACGACTGGGAACCCGAAAATGTGACTGGGCTTGTCGATACAGCGAAAACGGGTCACGGTCCTAAATAGTACAGTGTGTAGTACCTCGCACAATTTAAATTAAAGCAGTAAAGCATGGCATAAGTACAAGATAGTAAATAAAACCTCAAACTAGTTTGTGGCCCCAAGAAATAAGAATGAATCAAGCTCTGGCTCAGGGGGGTTCATAAGCCTCCCGGATGTGGATAGCGCGAATATTCAAGGAACAGGAATCAAGTACTCGGGGTCCTACGGGACACAAGTGAGCCTGAAAAACCAAATAGCGAATATGGCTCACCGATGACACTTTCATTAGTTATCACATTACTACTCAGATTAAGTTGTACAGGTACCTCGTTATCCATCAGACACTCACATACCCTACACATGTTGTTCTACGACTCGCATGGCTCAAACAACTCCTGTAGTAATGGCTCATGGGATGGAGGAACAAGCTTCGGTGGGGTTTAAAAGTAAAGGCTATGCAATACTTGGGATTCAATTTAATGCAATCGCGACTCAATGATGCAAGAGTAAGATAGAGGCAATAGGTACTATATGTGTGCAAGCATGTGGTAGTGCTTGCCTGGCAGCTCAGTTGAAGCGAGAGATGGATCTGGGTAGTGCTCCTGGTTCTCTTGATATATCCCCTACTCAGCGTCTATTCGAAGAAGAACCAAACAAACAAGGGCCAACATAAATAAAGTGCACAAGCATATGAATAAATGCGACAAGCAACCAATCATGCCATGATGAATGATGCACAATTTGCATGGCAATAAAGTAACATGGCCTGGGTGAGGTGTGGAATACAAGAATAAACATTTTTATTGGGTTTTAATCACATTTTAACCTCAATTAAGTTGCTGTAAACATTATATTTATATGATGCATGCTTCAAAACAAAACATGGAATGCATAAACAGAAAGGTCTCGTCGAGCTAATCATTTTAGACATATTATTTGTTAAATTTGGAGTTATAAGTCAAAAGTTATAAATTAATTAAGGTGGAAGGGCAATTTATTGTAATTTTAATCAACTTGAAAAAAAAGTGTTCAAAATCTATTTTGAAGGCCATATTTGAATTCCTCACATTTTTATGGTTTAAAAACATATATTATATGTATTATTTGGATTTATATTTTAAAAGTTATTTAAAAACAGAATTAAATTGGAATTTGAAATAAATTTGAAAAGGTTTGAATTTAAACAGATTACAGAAAAGCTTTTTGTACTCAGGGACAGCTAACCCCAGCCACTGACGGGTGGGGCCCGTGCTGACTGGGACTCCACAGCGCACGGAAAACATTTTACACCGCGGCCTAAACTAGCTCAAGCGAATGACATGTGGGGCCACGGCACACACGGACCCACTCGCGGGCGAGCCAGCCGGGGCGTGACACGTGGGGCATCCGTGGTAGCGCAGGTTAAGGCCGGAGATAACCGAGGGGCTTTCCTGCAAGATTGAACGGCGGCTGACTGGTGGGCCAAAAGGGTACCGCGGGTTAAGCATAAAAACTAGGCAGGGGGTTAACTTCAAAAGCGGCGACGTGTACTGTGCTTCTTCCTCTGCTCTCTGCCGATCGATCGGTGCTCGACAGGGCGGGCTCGGTGCAGGGTTTGAACCCGCGACGCGGGCCACGCGCACGGTGGGCGGAGCCGCTGTGGTAGGCTAGGGGGTTGTGTCAGGTGGGGGCTACGCGGTGAGATGAGGGATACACGAGGTACAGAGAACAGACGACGACGAACCTGCCGTGCACAGAGGGCGTTCGTCGCCGGGATCCGCTCGTCTAGGAAGAGAGAAACAGCGGGAGAGTGCCAGAGAGGTGCAGCAGCTCACCGGGAGGATGTTGGTGCGGATGGTTCGGGCAGAGGAGCTAGCGATCGGCGACGAGGCAGACGCCGGGCGAGCTAGGGTTTGGCATCGGCGGCGGCGGCGATCTCCGGCTCTGGCCCTTCTCCTCCTAGCTGGTGGTACTGGTCGATGCAGGGGAACATACTCGACTTCCTCGGCAGCCTCCACGCCACGCTCGCCTGCTGGTTCGAGGAAACGACGACGACACCGACGATGGCCGGCGATGGTGTAGCCGGTGGTAGGGGAAGGCAGGGAGAGAGGGGGCGGCCTGGGGAGATCTGGGGACGTAGAGGTATCGTGTGGGAGGAGGGAAAAGGTGAGGGGGAGGCGTGGATGCCGTGTGGGAGCAGGTTGGGGATAAAGGTGGCTTCGGCCACCTTTTCTCCACCTCTCCTCACGTGCTCGGCTGGCTCGGGCAGGGCAGGGCAGGTAGATGGGGACGTCCAGGTGGGGTAGGGTGAGGCCAGGAGGTAGGCTCGAGGTGGGACTGCTCGGCAGATAGAAAAGAAGAAGAGAGGAGAGGGGAGGCTCGGGTTAGGGTAGGGTTTGGAGCTAGGCTCGGGTTGGGACTTGGGTTAGCTAGGGTTTGGTTGGGGTAGCTAGGGTTGGGGTGGACAGGTGGGCTAGCTGGGTGGGGCCAGGGGACCATGTGGTGAGAGAGGAGAGATAGGCCGAGAGAGAGGGAGGCTAGGGTTAGGTTAGATGGGGTGGTTTAGAGAGGATGGGGTAGGGGGGTATGGTGATGATGGGGTAGGTGATTAGAGGGAACTTAGATAGAGGATTAGAGAAAGAGGGGTGAGAGCTAGGTTTTTAGAAGCATGCATGCTCCAAACCTAGGTCAAGCAAGATCATGAGGAAAAGAGAGAGAGAGATGTGGTTTTATAAAAGATCCACTCAAAATTCAAATACAAACCAAATGCTAGAAAAGGTGGCACTTGCATGGCCCATGCAAAATATTTAATACCATGCTTATTTTTGTGAAAACAATATTATTACATGGCATTATTATTATGCATTCCCAAAATTGGAATAAAAGCCAAGCAAAAAGAATTAAAAGGATGCCCCATGTGGAGTAGATGGAGGTGACCATATTTGAATAAAAATGGGACATGCTAGTGTGTATGTGCCACTAGATGCTTGATAGTCCCAAAAATATTCCAACATGAGCATAATTCCATGATAATCCATATGGAAGCTAGGAAAAAGGGTTCCACTCACAAGGCATGCAAAGGTGGCCATGTGGCTCTCATATATCAATAATGTGAAAACAACATGATGCTAAGATGAGAGCAAGTGGAATAGAATTGGATCCATCCCAACCCATATGAGCTAGAGGTAAAACCCAAAGAAAAACAATTGCAAGCTCATGGATAATGGAATGGTGGAAAGATGGGGTGATGACAAGAAAGGTGGTGGAGTTGAGTAAAAGATATGCCCCCAACTCAACTTGGGCATTTAAACAATATATCAAGACCCAAATACAATATCAAGAGGCAAATACAATTAACAATGCATATGAGAGAAGAACCAAATCAAAAAGGGTTTTATATGATGCTCAAATGCAAGGTGGCATGATGACATGAGCATGATATAATTATGATGCAACAATTATATGTAGGAAGGTAGCATCTATATAGACTAGGCTAGTAGCATTGCAATTGTTAGACAATTGGGATGCTACATCCACCCTCTCCGCCAAGTAGCCATCACAACGGCTCCCAAGGGGGCCAAGGAGGGCGTCGTGGTGGAGGAGGTGGTGGCAGAAGCCGAAGTCCGGCTCCAAGGCACCGCAGCCACAACCGACACTCGGGACGATCTCTATCCCCGAACGACACAATGCATAGGATCAACTCCAATATAGAGGCGCGACGCTACGAAAATGATGATATATACGTGGGCCCAAAGTGCTTCGGACCACGCATACGAGCTACAAGATTCCCGGAAGGATTTGCTATCTCACGACATATCCAAGCCTACGACGGCATTGCTCGGCCAGATACTTGGCTACAGGATCTCTTCCAAGCTTGCTACATCGCCAAAGGCGAAAACAGCCTGGTCGCAACCCGATATCTCCAACTCATGTTGTGGAAGACGGCACAATCATGGCTCAATGAACTTCCGGAGAACACCATACACAACTAGTATGACATGCAAAGTGCGTTCTTTCGGAATTTCGAAGGCACATACCGGAGGCCCTGTACGGTCGGAGACCTATAGCGTTGCACCCAGAAAGCCGAAGAAACTTGCTGGGATTACCTCGGACGATGGATCGACACCAAGAACTCCTGTGAAGGAGTAAATGACCAAACTGTGATTGAAGCTTTCATTGCAGGTCTCCCAATTGGTTTACTACATCATCGCTTGAAGTGTGACAAAGTCACTGACTTGGGAGAGATGATAGAAACAGCAAGCAAGTATGCAGATGCTGATGACGATGCAGAGGGATTACTCAACGCCCTAGTGTTCTAGAGTCGGCAAAACAACCAAAGCAACAAGCTCAGAAGCGCAAGAATACCTCTGAAGAGAAACCCAACATGGAAACGGCAGTGGTCACTGCTACTTTCGGGTCTGGAGGACGAGGAGGACGCGGCGGACGCCGCGGGCGCGGCCGTGGGACTTCGAGAGTTCAAGGTAGAGGAGACCAGCAACCAGGCAAAACCTACTCTTGGGCCGACATTGCCAATAACCCATGTGTGCATCACTTAGACGCCAATGGGAGCTCTTCCCACACAAACGCCAAGTGTCGTTTTAACGACGACATTAAGAGAGATGATACTATAGGCTACAAAGCAAAGCGGAAGAAGGGAAAGAAGAATCCCGAAAAAGATAAAGAGACCAAGGAAGATTCCGACATGGAGGAAGCTGATGCTTCAAATCCCAAGCCGGAAGGGAAGAAAAAATTTCCGACCAAGAAAGACACTTATGTCACCTTTCTCGGATCTCAACCAGCAAAGGTCAAAAAGGCAGTGCTACATGAGATCAATGCAACAGTTCCGGCTGTCCCCCAATTCCTGGACTGGTCGGAAGTGGCAATCACATTTGACCGCGATGATCATCCGCCTAAGCTATACAGGCGAGGAAAATACGCCTTAATCGTCAATCCACTTATTGACGGTTATGGTTTCTCCAAGACTCTCATGGACGGTGGCAGCAGTATTAATATTTTGTATGTCGAAACGCTATGCCGGATGAAGATCTCGGAGACCCAGCTGAACCATAGCTCTGTGATCTTTCACGGAGTTGTCCCAGGAAGACAACCAAATTCCCTGGGAGAAATCACTTTGGATGTTACCTTTGGAACTCCAAAGAACTATCGGACGGAGGCACTTTCCTTTGAAGTGGTCCCATTCAAAAGCGCGTACCACGCTATATTCGGACATCCGGCTTACTGGGCTTTTATGGCTCGTCCGTGTTACATTTACAATATGATGAAAATTCCAGGTCCCAACGGCGTGATCACCATCAGGGAGACCCAAAGAAAGCGCGAGAGTGCGAGGATGGAAATGCTGCCTTTGCTGAAGCCGTGCTGCACGCCCAGGAATACCACGAGATCAAGAAGAGCATGGATCTGTCCGAGATGCCCACAATGAAGGAGGTGACAAAGCCGAATCCGGAGTTCAAGGCATCAGAAGAGACGAAGAAGACGCCGTTGAAGGATGATGACCCCTCCAAGGTGACCCAGATAGGCGTAGGCCTAGATAGCGCATAGGAAGCACGCTCGTCAAGTTCCTCAAAGCAAATCAAGATATCTTCGCATGGCAGCCATCTGACATGACCAGAGTACCTAGGGAACTTGCCTATCAACACCCGGATTTTTAATCCCAGATGCCCGTTATGCCATACCTCGCAATCCCCGGGATTACCATTTTTGCGAGACATAACGGATTGGATATCACAGTACATCATCCATTACAAACCATACATAAGGTTTTACACAAATACGGATCTCATGATCCAGTCTTTAATACAACAAGCAGCGGAAATAAACGATAGCGTAGCGGTGGGGTCCATCTTCAGGGGCACAGGCAATGCTGACGAAGGAAGATAGTCCTAGTTATCATAGCCGTCCTATTGACCATCATCTTGATAATCTCGTTCATAGTCTGGCCATGATAATAGCCAGGGACAAAAGCCATGAGTACTCTTTAAGTACTCGCAAACTACTACTAGCAAGGGTTATGATTCTAAGTTAAAGTACTGAATTTAAAGAATAACTATCAAGTTAAGTTTGAAACCTAAGCTGAGTTCTGAAGCAAGAAAAGATAAAATAAAAGTCTAGAATCACTTAAGTTGGGAAGCTATTTTCATCTACACAACCCTGTTGTGGTCAAGTCAAGGTTCATCATTCATTTCAAGTTATTTAGAAAACATCTGACAACGAAACAGTATGGCCATTCCAACTGTCCATAACCGCGGACGCGGCTATTCGAATAGTTTGACACTCTGCAGAGGTGGTACACTTTCACCACAAGATTCGATACATCTGTTAGGGATAACCCTGAATCATCATACTTAGTATGCAGATAATCAAACATAACCTTCCCTTTACACACCCTAGTACAAGCACCTCTCCTATGAGCATGGCCTCCCAACCATGACCATCAGTCATCTTGGGCACTGCATAGGTGGACAACATTGAGAGGTAGCCTCAGCTCAAACCTCTCCCGTGAGGGAACTAATACTAATGCATATAAATTTCTAGCTAAGCCTTACCCAATTCAGGTAATGTGGTTGTACGGTAAATTTGGAATGGTATCGCATCTGAATCCAACCATCAGTTTTATAAAAGGGTTAAGGCTCATGCCTCATCATTTTCATCATCATAAATCAATTGTGTTTCTCAACACATGTCAAAACATCTCAATAGAATGACTCATCATTCCAAGGTTTTCACAACTCATTTTCACCAAGTGTCCCCATCTAAAGTGACTCAAGTTTGATCTATTCTAAAACACTAGGTTAAGAGTGTTCACTAAGGTGGAAAGGTGGGATCAATCTCATGCCATAGAATGACACCTAAGGGTTTCTAAGTAGGTCAAGTTTTATACTCTTTATGATACCTTCAAATTTAATTAAAGAACTTTGTGTAAACTAAGGGGGTGTGATCAAAGTATGCTTAAGGCATCTTTACTAAACTATCTAGTTTTATTCTAGCTTGCTACAAGAGCTTACTAAAGCATGTTTGCAAGGGTTAGCTTGCCACTAATATCTTGCCTTGGTTGATGCAGTGGTTGAAGTTTTCTTCTTCTTCTTCTTCTTCTTCTTGGTAGAACTCCTCCTCCTCGAAGGCTTGGTCGGTACTAGCGCCTAGAAATACATAGGGAGTGCACAATCACCAAAAAATACTTAACTTAGGCTAAGTAGTATTCTAAACCACACAATTGATGATCTATTATCATCCCAAACATCACAAGTTTTAATTCAATAGTTTCAACCTTTTTATTTTGGAAAAGTAATTTCTACTCATTGAAATATTAACTACACTTTAATATTCACCACCAAAATATGGGATCATGTGGACACATGTCCTCACCACATATTCTAACATGTGGGAATGAGATTTAAAGGTTGGATCAATATTACTTTGGTTTAAGTTCATTATTTAATGATTTAAAGTGACTAGAAATGCCTATATAGCATTATTTTGGTACTAGTCCAAAGTCACTGCCTGTAAACCTTAATATTATTACATATTTGGATAGATATGATGAAATGTGATTTTTGAGAGTTGGAATCAACTCAAAAGCTAACTTGGTTGATTTTACAAAAATGTTTCAAGTTGCAAAAGCTTCTGTCTTCTTATTTTTATTAGGAGAAATCTATAACTCTAAATGAATTAAATCCAATGGGGTTGGATGGAGCATTTCAATACCTTTTAGACAAAATTAGTTCCATGTAATTTGGATTTGTCAAACTCACAGAATTGAATTTTGAAACACTAGACATAAACTATATTCTAACTAAAAAGAAAAACCTAGATTTGAATCTACGGGCTTGCGCGGGAAAGGAAATGGGCCGGCCCAGTGGCGCTATGCGGCACGGGGCTCAGCTGACAGGAGGGGTCCACTTGTCAGCGGCTCTTTAAAACGCGAAACAGTACGCGCGCTGTGGGCCGTGCGATTAGAGGCTAGATCTACGGCCGAGGGTCGTCGTCGACGACGGACGGGTCGCCGGCGAGCTCGAACCCTAGCGGCTCGACGGGGGTCTACTGGGGGCGTACCAGGGCTCCAGCGGGGTCGGCGATGCGGGCGAACAAAGTGGAAGATGATGGCGAGGCGAGGCGTGGTCGCGGCGAAGCTTGGGGTGGCCGGAATCAATGGCACCCTTCTTCTCCAGAGGCGGCGGCTCCGGCTCCAATTCCGGCGAGCTGCTGCTCCACTTGCTCCGGCGAGGGGTGGTTGAGGATCAGAGAGGTAAGGAGAGTGGAATGGTGTGAGTCTTTGGTGCTGGGGAGGGCTCCTTTTATAGGCTCGACGGTGAGACCGAGCGGGATGGGCGGTCGACGGTGGCGACATGGCTACGGCGAGCTAGCGGCATGGCTGGGGATGGCGATCGATGGGCGGTCCCCTGGCGGTGCTCTAGTGTTTCAATGCGGCCGTAGGGGCGGTGGCATGTGGTCTGGGCGAGGTGGCGCTCTGCGCGGCTGAAGCGGCTGTGTCCACGGCGAGCGGTGGCTGTGGGGCTTTGGGCGGCGAACGGAGGTGTCTGGGGTGTTCTCTAGGTCGAGGCGGAGCGGTGGGCGCGGGCTGGTGTCGAGCGGCGGCTTGTGCACGCGGGGACAGTGCGCGCTCTGCGGGCGGCATCGGCATGGTTCGGTGGCACTGGGCGCGGGTTCTCCTCTGTGGTCCATGGCTGGTCTTGGCTCGGGCAAGGGACAGAGAGGGGCGGTGCGGTGCTGGCTGCCTCCTAGACATGGAGAGGGGGAGAGGGGTGGTCTGCTGCAGCGGTTGCAAGTTTGGCCGGCGAGGCATGGCTCGGGTCGGCATGGCATTGTTGCTAGGGGTGTAGGGGATGGGTGTTTAGGCTTTGGTTAGATCATTGGGAGACAGAGGGAGTAAATGGGGATCAAATGGGGGCAAGACTCTGTTCAAAACAGTGAGTTAGGATTAGAGGTGTGATTCTGCCTGCCAAGTGTTTGATGAAATGGCCGCAAGAGAAAAAGTTTTGAATTTTGAGTTCAAAAATTTTGAGTGATCTCCACTAGTGATAGGTAGTCTCTGGTTGCAAGGGTTTTGAAAATGGTGCTCAATTTGATGGTTTTTGAAATAGGGGTGATCTATGCATATGCATTAGATTCAATTTTAAACTGTCATTTAAAATAGTTTATAGAAGGTTTTTAGTAGATCAAAACGTGGGCCTTGGTACCTCATTATGTGTACTAGCAAGGGGTGTAAAGATCAAGAAATGTTTCTGTTAAGAAATGAGTACTAGGAATAGCCAAAGTAGGTATGAGAGTTAAATTTGTCCAAATGACCATTCCTTCATTTTAATTCTTTTTGATTTGATTTTCTTTAGGAAAAGTTTGGGAATGATGTAGATCATGTTTAAATCATCTAAGAAACATTTTAGAAGCAAAGGATCACACAATCATGGCAATTCAAAACAACCCTATTTTAAATGCACACATATATGAATGCTTTCATTTTAAATTTGGAAAAGTTTTTGTTAACCCCATTTTTGGATGACTTGCTCTTGATAAGCTTGGATTGAAGTTTTGGGATGTTACATTGCCGAGCACTCTTTAAATGTAAACCCGAACGCTAAACCCATCAAACAATCCTTACGACGTTTCAACGATGAAAAGCGTAAGGCAATACCTAAGGAACTAGCACGGCTCGAGTTAGCCGGATTCATAGAAGAGGTCATCCACACTGAGTGGTCGGCCAATCTTGTAATGGTCCCTAAAAAGGACACCACTGATTTAAGGATGTGTGTTGATTATACTGCCTTGAACAAGGCTTGTCCAAAAGATCCGTTCGCTCTGCCTAGGATTGATCAAGTTATCGATTCTACGGCAGGCTCGGAACTCCTCTGTTTTCTCGACGCATATTCCGGTTATCACCAAATCTGGATGAAGGAATCTAACAAAGTCAAAACTTCATTCATAACCCCCTTCGGAACCTTCTGTTTTGTTATGATGCCCTTTGGACTGAAGAACGCAGGAGCTACATACCAGCGCACAATGCAGCGTTGCCTCCACGACCAAATCGGACGCAATGTACATGCATATGTGGATGATATTGTGGTGATGTCCAAAAAGAAGGAAACACTAATTTCCGACTTGGAGGAAACGTTCGCCAATCTACGAAAATACAACATCATGCTTAATCCGAAGAAATGCTTCTTTGGAATCCCAGCCGGAAAACTGTTAGGTTTCATCGTGTCTCAAAGAGGCATAGAGGTGAACCGAGACAAAATCAAGGCTATACTCAATATTTCCAGGCCAACTCGCCCGAAGGACGTACAAAGACTAACTGGTTGCATCGCTGCAGTCAGTGGGTTTGTAAGCCGTCTCGGTGAAAGAGCCGCACCATTATACAAACTCCTGAAAAAGACCAAGGATTTTGTGTGGACCGACGAAGCTGAAGCTGCATTGCAAGACCTGAAGAAAGTACTCTCATCTGCTCCTATCCTTGCTGCACCAGAGCCACAGGAACCGATGTTTCTTTATCTTGTTGTGACAAACAAAGTTGTCAGTATCGTCATGGTAGTGGAGAGACCGGAGGAAAATCAGGAACACTTGGTGCAGCGTCCAACATACTTTGTCAGCGAGGTCCTAACAGAATCAAAACAGCGGTATCCGCACTATCAAAAACTGGCTTATGGTGTTTTCTTAGCATCTCGTAAGCTACGACACTATTTTCAGGAGCATCCAATTACCATGGTGAGCACAACTCCCATGAGAGACATAATTAACAACAATGACGCCACAGGGCGCGTCGCCAAATGGGGCATAGAGCTTTCAGCTTTCGATATTGAGTACAAACCTCGGACAACAATCAAATCCCAAATCCTTGCCGACTTTGTTGCTGATTGGACAGAGACGAAGGAGAATATGACCCTCCCTGAGTCAGAATATTGGACCCCATATTTTGATGGGTCTAAGGCTCGCGGGGGATCGGGGGCTGGCATGGTGCTCAAATCACCCCAAGGAGATAAACTTCTATACGTGTTGCAGATCCACTTCACAGCGACAAACAATATTGCCGAGTATGAAGCACTGCTGCATGGAATCCGGATTGCTAAGGATATCGGCATCCGACGTTTGATGAGTTCTGGAGATTCGGATCTTGTTGCTCAGCAAGTGTCGGATATTTGTAATGCAAATAAACACATGGCAGCATATAAGGCTGTCGTGGATGACTTATCTAAATCGTTTGAAGGGTTTGAGGTTCAACACATCCCTCGAGCAGAAAATGAGGAAGCAGATGCACTATCTCGAATAGGCTCTGCACGGAAAGAGGTCCCGGATGGCGCTTTTTTAGAGCACCTCAAAGTTCCCTCAATAATGGGAGTGGATGAGGAATATCCGACCAAATCCGACTCACCTCTAATAGCAGTTCTGGCTGTAATTCCCAGCTGGACTCAACCCTACCTTGATTATCTGGTAGATGGCAAATTACCCGAAGACGAGGTTCTGAGCCGGCAGATTATCTGACGAGTGAAAGCCTATACCATAGTTAAAGGTGAGCTCTATAAGCGGATTGTTTCTGGGGGTTTTCAGTGCTGCGTATCTCCGGAAGGAGTAGAAATCTTAAGAGAAATCCACGAAGGCGAGTGTGGTCACCATGCTACAGCCAAATCTTTAGTGGCAAAAGCTTTCAGACACGGTTTTTTCTGGCTTACAGCCAAGGTAGATGCCGAACGGCTGGTCAAGACGTGCAAGGACTGCCAAAAGTACGCCAAATAAGCTCATGTTCTGGCTGATCAGCTGCGAACAATACCTATAACATGGCCTTTCGCGGTCTGGGGGCTTGACATGGTAGGACCGTTTAGATGGGATCCAAGTGGATTTACTCACCTCTTAGTGATGGTGGATAAATTCACCAAATGGATTGAGGCTAAACCCGTCACTAGTTGTGATGGAGCAACAACCAAAAGTTTTGTCTAGGATGTCATAATCCGGTATGGTTATCCGCATAGTATTATCACGGACAACGGGAGTAATTTTTCAATGGGAGAATTGGCCGAATTCTGCAACGAACAAAATATCTGGCTTGACATTGCGTCAGTCGCACATCCACAGGCTAACGGACAAGTCGAAAGGGCAAATGGTTTAATCCTACAAGGCCTAAAACCGAGTCTCGAAGCACCACTACGGCGTGCTGTGGGGGCTTGGGCAGAGGAGTTACCCTCTGTAATATGGAGTTTACGAACAACTCCGAACAGGTCAACCGGACACACACCCTTCTTCTTGGTCTATGGCGCAGAAGCAGTTCTTCCTAGTGATTTGATTCACACTTCTCCCAGAGTGGCCACGTATATCGAAGAAGATGTCGATATTTCTTGACAAAATGATCTCGACTTAGTCGTAGAAGTTCGCGTCGTTGCTGAAATGAGATCAACAATCTATCAGCAGAAGTTATGCAAGTATCATAGCTAGAGAGTCTGAAATAGATCTTTCAATAAAGGCGATTTGGTTCTCCGGCTTGTGCAACAAAGAAAGCACAAACTTTCTCCAGTATGGGAAGGGCCCTTTTTAGTTAGTCGAGTATTGCACAATGGTTCGTACTACTTAACTAATATGAGGCTAGTCAAAGAAAGACCTGCTACTAAGAAGAGAAAGAGAGCTGGAGGCAGTACAAATCCGGATGAGTAAGACAGACCATGGAATATTGCTCAGCTATGTCCCTTTTATTCTTAGTTTATCCTTGTTTGTAATCATACATATGTACATGTTCTGTGAGAAATAAAAGTCTTGGTTGCCTCAAGTTTTTTCTGAGAAGTTTTTACCATCTTATTTCTGAATGATCATGTCATAGTCGAAAATCCCAGAATACTTGAAAGTACTTTATGCTCATGATTGTTCTGGTTTAGATTTCCGATTCTAAAAATTTGGTTATAACTCTAAAGTTTCTAGTCTATACTTTGGTTATTTGTCTGATTGCCGGATGCGGGCATTTTCCGAGTAGTGAATTATTGGTACTGGAAGCCGACTTTGTTTCCAAGTTTAAACTGGTTTAGCAATTGAGATGCGTTGCTCGGCAAAGTTTCCGTGCAGAAGGTTTAGCCGGCTCTCGAAAGGGACGAAGCGGAAACCCAGATAAATAATAAGTATGGACGAAAAATTATAAGTGCTTGTGTAAACATTTTAGGCACACAAAAAATTTAAAGGCAAAAGTGCTGAATAGATTAAAGCTTAGCACTAGCAAAATTATAGTACTGCATATTTACAGACCCATAAATGTTTCTCAGAATAATATATTTGTTTCTGGTAATTTATGATGCAGGAGCTACCGGCTCGCTGGAGGCATCGGCCTCGGTTTGATAATGCTCCGAGACGTTCAGATCCGATACGGTCTGTTCATTGTTAGAAACTTCAGCTGCTTCTTCCGGAGGTGGAGGCGGTGTGTCCACGCGGGTGAAGAAGGGAGTGTCGTAGCTGGTTAAGTCAGCTACGTGACACCCATATCTGGCGCAGGAGTCCATGATGGCCTTGATATCCTGCTCCTGGCCGTCTTCATCCACGTTGAAGTACCCTATGGTCACTTGCCATATCTCCATGTTTTCATGGTGGCTCATGACCATGGTGAGAGCGTTCTGCGCCGCGGATCGCGCGTAGGACATGTTCTAGTCCTGGACAAGTTGAGGCATATCCTTCGCCTTGTCTCGCACCTGAAAGTCCGACATGCTATGCATATCCGGAACCTTGAGAGCTTCGCTAATATCCTCAATGGATTGGCGTAAGTCATGAAGCAGATCACCGACTTGGGTAAGCCGGTGGGTGCGAGGCTCGGCAGAGGTGGAGTCCGTCAAGTTCAGAGGACCTATACACATAACACAAAATGGTTAAGAAAATCCGACATCGAAAGAGTCGAAGAAAATAGACAAGTCAGAAAGATGGAAACATACCGAAGATGATGTCGTTAACTTTGGTCTTCTCTTCTCGAAGACTCCGAAGTTCAGCCCAGAGCGCCTTGGAAAGATCCTTCTCTCTGCAAAGTTCATTGTTGAGATCCGAGATTCTCTGATCTTGAATCGCAATCTTATGATCATGTTCATCAGTAGCCATGGAGGAGGATTCGAGAATTTGAGCGATGCTCTTCTCATGATCTGCCTTGAGCTTATCTAGCTCTTGGTGAAGTTCTTTATTCTCCACCACCAAGGTTTTGAGGTTCCCGGCCTCTTCAATCATAGCGCAGGACTGTTTTACCAATGCTGTAAGACAAAAAAGAACAACAGTTCAGCAAAAAATATTCGACTAAGAAAATCAAGACAAAGTTTTGAGTCTCGGAATGTTTACCTTCGGCCTCATCCTTTGAAACCTTCAGCTCAGCATTTTCAACTCGGAGAGCTCTGATCTCTCTCTGCCTATTACAGATATTCTTCAACAAATCCTGGTTATATGAATTAACTTTCTATAAGTCAGAATACCCAGAGTCAGAAGTCTACTAAAGACTCGGGCTAATATTGTTACTAATATTAGCACGAGCCTTCGGGGCTACACTAGTTCATTCTTTGGCATCCTAAGGAAGCATAAACCCGGATTGTAAATCCTACTTCATGCTTGGGGGCTAGAGGATATGATATAAAATACAATAAAGAAAATCATGAGTTGGAATTCCGACTTACATGATGTTCATGTGTGAGCTTGCTCAGGCACATGTTCACCTCGGTGGTAACCTTCTCGGCGAGGGTGAGTGGAATAACCAGAGGTGGTGGAAGCACACCAGCTCTAAGTCCCTTGTCGCGAAGGCGGACTTGTTCAAGAAGGTCGGAGTATTTGATGTCCTCCGCTTCTTGTGCTTCTTCTTCGGAAGAGAGATTTCTCTTTTCCAGGCATTGCCAGGCCAGAAGCTGGATTTCTTCTACAGATTTCCGAGACAAGCCAAATTTGGCAAGTCCCGGATTGGTCAAGAGGTTTTCGGCAAAGGTCTCTGCCGAGGGATCATTACCCGAAGAGGGTTCACCCTTATCTAAACCTGAGCCACTAGTGGTGGCGTCAGTCTGTGATTCAAGGATCGCTGGCTCCGTTGAAGAAGCCAGATCTTCTGTGACAACCGGCAAAGGAATGAACACCGGCGTTGCAGAGGGTTGAGAGCAGGAGTCGGAGGAGCCGCAGTAGGTGAAGCCATAGTCAGCTTCGTCTGCCGCAGGGGCTTCAAAGAAGTTCCCTTCCCCTTGATGAGCTGCTTAGCTCTGAGAATGTAATAGAATGGAAAACATTACATCTCGGAAGAAAATTCGAGTAAGGTACAAAGGCGGAAGTTGTGTTGAAAGTTACCTCTTCACGACTGTGTAACATCCCAAAACTCTAATCCAAGATTATTAAGATCCAAATCATCAAAATTAGGGTTAACAAAAACTTTTCCAATTAAAAATATGAAAGCATTCATATGTGTGTGCATTGAAAACAGGACTTGATTTGAATTGCCATGATTAAGTGATCCATTGCTTGTAAATGATTCTTAGAGGAAATAAACATCATCTAAATCATTCCCAAACAAATCCCAAAGAAAAACAACTCAAAATGAATAAATGATGAGAATGGTCATTTATGCCATTTTAATCAGCATGCCTACTTTAGCTATTCCTAGTACTCAAAACCCTGAGAGAGTATCAATTATATGCCAAGTTCAGCAAGTGTGAGTTTTGGCTGAAAGAAGTAGGATTCCTAGGACAAATTGTGTCTGCTGGAGGAGTCTCTGTTGATCCCACCAAGATCAAAGATGTCAAAGAATGGGAAGCCCCAACCACTCAAACCCAAGTCCGTGCATTTCTCGGATTAACGGGATACTACCACAAGTTCGTAGAAGGATTCTCGAGCATCGCCAGACCCATGACCCAATTGTTGAAGAAGGACAACAAATTTGAATGGACAGACAAATGTGAAGCCAGTTTCCAGGAACTGAAGAAGAGATTGATATCAGCCCCAATATTGATCATGCCAGACATCAAGAAGCCGTTTGATGTATATTGTGATGCATCCAAGATTGGTCTTTGATGCAAGAAGGCAAAGTCATCGCGTATCTGTCTCGACAACTGAAGCAGCATGAGCAGAACTATCCAACCCATGATTTGGAATTAGCAGCCGTAGTGCTGGCATTGAAGACATGGCGTCATTATTTGATGGGTAATCGATGTGAGATTTACTCAGATCACAAGACCTTGAAATATATTTTCACTCAGAACGAGCTGAATATGAGGCAAAGGAGATGGATAGAGTTAATCAAGGATTATGACCTTGACATTCACTATCACCCCGACAAAGCCAATGTGGTAGCGGATGCTCTTAGCAGATTGCCGTGTAGGCTAAACACCATGATCAAAGAGAAGCAACCTAGTTTGTATGAGGAGTTGGAGCAGTTCAGAACTGAATTAGTTAGCAAAGAATTCCTAGCTAGCATTGAACTTCAACCCACATTGATTAGCCAAATCAAGGAAGACCAGAAGGGAAATGAAAGTATCGACGGAATCAAACATCATATTGGTACGGGAAAGGTACCTGGATTCACTGAAGACGAAGAAGGAGTTCTGTGGTACAAAGGACGTATCTGTGTGCCCGCAGATTCGGAGCTGAAGCAAGTTATCATGAAAGAAGCTCATGATACTCTTTATTCTAGCCACCCCGGAGGAACAAAGATGTATCAAGATTTGAAAGAGCAATTTTTGTGGCACAAGATGAAGGGAGAAATTGGAAGCTACATCGCCAAGTGTGACATCTGTCAAAGAGTCAAAGCAGAGCATTAGAGACCCGCAGGACTATTGCAACCATTGCAGATTCCGGAATGGAAATGGGATTCCGTTAGAATGGACTTTATCACCGGTATGCCTACTTCCAGTAGGGGAAATGACTCCATCTGGGTCATAGTTGATAGACTATTCAAGGTAGCCCACTTCATACCTGTCAAGACTACCTACCAGAGTACGAAGCTAGCAGAGCTATACATTGCTAGGATTGTTAGTCTGCATGGAACCCCCAAGACCATAGTATCAGATCGAGGAACCCAGTTTACCTCGAGATTTTGACAGAAAGTGCAGGAAGGATTAGGCACCAAGTTGAACTTCAGCACCGCGTATCACCCGCAAACTGATGGACAGACTGAGAGAGTCAACCAGATCCTAGAGGATATGTTAAGAGCTTGTGTGTTAGAGTACGGATCAAAATGGGAAGACTGCCTGCCTTTCGCAGAATTCTCATATAACAATAGTTATCAAGCTAGTTTGCAGATGGCACCATTTGAGTTCCTATACGGAAGGAAGTGTTGTACCCCTTTGAATTGGTCGCAAGTAGGAGAGAGTCAGATCTTTGGACCTGACATTCTCCGAGAAGCCGAAGAGAAGGTTCACAAAGTCCACGAGCACCTCAAGACCGCCCAATCTAGACAGAAGAGTTATGCTGACAAGAGAAGGAGAGACTTGACTTTCAATGTCGGAGATTTTGTATATCTCAAGGTTTCGCCATTGAAGGGAACCCAACGCTTTAGTCTGAAATGAAAGTTAGCCCCCAGATATATCAGGCCCTTCAAGATTTTGAACCGTTGAGGAGAAGTATCGTATCAACTGGAACTACCTGAAGAGACGTCAGCCATCCACAATGTGTTCCATATATCGCTACTTCGCAAATGCTTGGAAGTGCCAGAGAAGACTGAAGTTTTCAAGAACATCGATCACAGAGCTGTGGAGATCAACAATGACCTGACCTATCGTGAAGTACTCATCCGTATCTTGGAGGAAGCTTACAGAACCACTAGGACCAGGAGTATCAAGTTTCTCAAGATTCAGTGGAGCAACCATACCGAATATGAAGCCACTTGGGAGCGAGAAGATTACATTAGGACAGAGTTCCTAGGTCTCTTTAGTTCCTAGTTTCTTTGTAAATCTTGGGATGAGATTTTGTTTAAGGGGGGAAGGTTTGTAACATCCCAAAACTCTAATCCAAGATTATTAAGATCCAAATCATCAAAATTAGGGTTAACAAAAACTTTTCCAATTAAAAATATGAAAGCATTCACATGTGTGCATTGAAAATAGGAGTTGATTTGAATTGCCATGATTAAGTGATCCATTGCTTGTAAAATGATTCTTAGAGGAAATAAACATCATCTAAATCATTCCCAAACAAATCCCAAAGAAAAACAACTCAAAATGAATAAATGATGAGAATGTTCATTTATGCCATTTTAATCAGCATGCCTACTTTAGCTATTCCTAGTACTCAAAACCTAACAGAAACAATTATGGATCTTTGCACCCCTTGCTAGCACACATAATGAGGTACCAAGGCCCACTTTGTGATCTGCCAAAAACATTTAAATACTAATTTTAATTGACATTTGAAAATGGAATCTATATCATATGGGAAGATCCCACTATTTCAAAAACCACTCAAACAAGCTCAATTTTCAAAACCCAAGCACGCACAGAGTCTCAAGCTTATATCTAGCACACCCACCAAAAATCTTTTCAAAATTCAGAAAGAAAGTTCTTGCGTCCATTTCAACAAACACTTGGCCGGCATGAATTACACCTAGTATTTAGCTTACTGTTCTGAACAGGGTTTTGCACCCAATTCTCCTCAAAACACTCCCTCTGTCTCCAAATGATCTAACCATGCCATTATCACCCCTCCCCTATCCCCTAGTGGCCATGCCATGCCATGCCGAGCACCTGCTGGCCGGCCGACCATGCCACCACCGCAGCAGACTGTCCCCCTCCCCCTCGCCATGTCTACTATCTAGCTCTCACCTCACCGCCACCCTCTATCCCCTTCCTGAGCCGAGCCAGACCGTGGACCACCGTCAAAGCACCGTGCACCGCCTGTCTGCGCCATGCCGAGCACGCGCCAGAGCGCCGTGCCCGACACGCGTGTAGACGCCGCCCCTCGACCGTAGCCCGCGCCCACCTCTCCGCCACGACCCAGGGAGCACGCCAGACATGCCCATTCGCCGCCCAACGCACCACAGCCACCGCTCGTTGTGGACACCGCCGTCTCTGCCGCTCAGAGCGCCAGCACCATCCGACCGCATACCACCGCCCTAGTCCCGCATTGATCATGTAGAGCACCGCCAGGAGACCAGCGACCGTCCCTACCTCGAGCCACGCCGCTAGCACGCTGTGCAGCCCTCGTCGGAGTCGCCTGCCCATCCGTCTTAGTCACGTCGTCGCCCTATAAATAGAGGCCTTCCCCAGCCAGTTTCAGCACACCACTCACCTCCCCTCTTTCCACTGACCCTTCCCCACCTCTAGCCGGAGCAGCGCGAGCAGCCGTTTGCCGGAATTGCACCGGAGTAGGCCGCCTCTGGAGGAGAAGGGCGCCGCTGATTGCGACCACCCCCGGAGCTGCCTCGACCGTCGTTGAGCTCGCCGTCGACCACCATTCCGTTTTCCCGCCTCGCCGTCGTCGCTGGAGCCCTGGTACGCCCCCTGAGCACCCCCACTAAGCCGTTAGGGTTAGAGTTCGCCGGTGACAGGGCCATCATCGACGACGATCCCCAGCCGTTGATCCCCGTTATAATCCAACGACCCACATCGCCCCGTACCGCTTCGCGCGTTATGAGCCGCTGACCGATGGACCCCCCTATCAGCTGAGCCTCGCGCCGCGTAGTGTCACTGGGCTGGCCCGTTAGCGTTCCCGCGCAACCCAGTTAGGTTGAATTAGGATTTTTCTATTTTAGTTAAACCTAGTTCTGTCCCTTAGTTTAAAATTCAATTCAGAGATATTTATAAATCCAAATGGAGTGATTCCAATTTTGTTAGAAAGCTACTAAAAAGATCTACCCAAGCCTGTTGGATTTAATTCAATTAGAGTTAGAGATCTCTCCTAGTATAAATAATAAGACAGAAGCATTCGCACCTTCCAACATTTTTATAAAATCAACCATGATAGATTTTGAGTTGATTCCAACTCTCAAAAATCACATTTAACCATACCTATCTGAATATGTAATAATATTAAGGTTTACATGCAGTGACTTTGGACTAGTACCAAAAAAATGCTATATAGGCATTTCTAGTCACTTTAAATCATTAAATAATAAACTTAAACCAAAGTAATTATGATCCAACCCTTAAATCACATTCCCACATGTTAGACTATGTGGTGATGACATGTGTCCACATTATCCCATATTTTAAGTGGTGAATATTAAATCTTAGTTAATTTTCAATGAGTAGAAATTACTTTTCTAAAATAAAAAGAAGGAAACTAGTGAATAAAACTTGTGATGCTTGTGATGATAATAGATCATCAAATGTGTGCCTTAGAGTGCCAATTAGATTAGTTAAGTATTGTTTGGTGATTGTGTACCCCGTATGTATTTATAGACGATAGTACCGACCAAGCTTACGAGGAGGAGGAGTTCTACCAAGAAGAAGAAGAAGAAAACTTCAACCACTGCACCAACCAAGGCAAGCTACTATTAGCAAGCTAGGATTAAACTAGAGGGTTTAACAAAGATGCTTTAGGCATGCTTTGGTTAAACTACTTTGACTATTCTTTACCCCAAGTACTAATTTCAAGCTTTACTTCCTTTACTTTACCCAAAGTTCTTTACTTATTTTGAAGGTAGCATAAAAAGTATAAAACTTGACCTATAGAGATAACTTTAGATGTCATTCTATGGCATGAGATTGATCCCATCACTTCAACCTTAGTGAACACTCTTAACTTAGTAGTTTAGAGTAGATAAAAACTTGAGTCACTTTAGATGGGCACACTTGGTGAAAATGAATTGTGAAAACCTTGGAATGATGAGTCATTCTATTGAGATGTTTTGACATGTGTTGAGAAACACAAATGGTTTATGATGATGAAACTGTTGAGGCATGAGCCTTAACCCTTTTATAAAACTGATGGTTGGATTCAAATGCGATACCATTCCAAATTTACCGTACAACCACAATACCTGAATTGGGTAAGGCATAGCCAGAAGTTTATATGCATTAGTATTAGTTCTCTCGTGGGAGAGGTTTGAGATGAGGCTACCTCTCAATGTTATCCACCTATGCAGTGCCCAAGATGATAGATGGTCATGGTTGGGAGGCCATGCTCATAGGAGAGGTGCTTATACTAGGGTGTGTAAAGGAAAGGTTATGTTTGATTATCTGCATACTAAGTATGATGATTCAGGGCTATCCTTGATAGATGTATCGAATCTTGTGGTGAAAGTGTACCACCTCTGCAGAGTGCCAAACTATTTGAATAGCCGCGTCCGTGGTTATGGACAATTGGAATGGCCATACTGTTTTGTTGTCAGATGTTTTCAAATTAAGTTATGAAAGGAATGATGAATCTTGACTTGACCACAACAGGGTTGTGTTTATGACACTAGTTTCCCAACTTAAGTGATTCTATAACTTTATTTTATCTTTCTTTTCTTCAGAACTCAGCTTAGGTTTCAAACTTAACTTTATAGTTAAATATAGAGTTAGCACTTTACCTAGATTTATACTACTTGTTAGTGGTAGTTTGCGAGTACTTAAAGAGTACTCATGGCTTTTGTCCCTGGCTATTCTCATGGCCAGACTATGAAGGAGACTACCAAGGTGATGGTCAGCAGGACGGCTATGATAACTAGGACTATCTGCCTTTGTTAGCATTGCCTGTGCCCCTGAAGATGGACCCCACCGCTATGCTTAACTTTTATTCCGCTGCTTGTTGTATTAAGACTGGATCATGGGATCCTTATTTGTGTAAGACTTTATGTATGGTTTGTAATGGATGAGGTACTGTGATATCAAATCTGTTATGTCTCGTAAAAATGGTAATTCTGGGATTGCGATGAATGACATAACAGGCATCTAGGATTAAAAATCTGGGTGTTGACAGACTGACACCTCCTTTGTGCTGACGGCCACTATCGGAGCTTTGCGCTTCCTGGGCACAACGTCCGGTAGTGGGACCAGTTCCGCCTCCTGAGAAAACTCTGGAGGATATCCCTCGATAGGAGCCAGCTCCGACTCAGGGAGATCGTCAAGCTGAAAAGAAGATAATATCTTAGTATTGCAAAATAACTTAAAAGGTGAAACACATAAAAGGGTTTATTGTTGAATCTTACCAGAACTACAGGGTCATCTGATGTGTGCATGTCCAGAGACAAGTCCGGAATCTTTCTTTCAATCCGCCCCTTGATCAGCCATTTGATCTGGCTTATGTAATCATGTGGCTTTAAAGCCTTAGGACTGATGCGGAGGGAATCATTCTTTGACGCCGTGATGGAGTGCATCAGACGGTCGCCATGGTGCTGGAGAGGCTGGATCCGACGTGCAACCCAAGACTAGACTAAGTCAGATCCTTTCAAACCTTTGTGTTTTATCAGGTATTCAATCGGCCTCTTAGCAAGGATCAGATCGTCACTGAGAGCCGGAGGAGCCTCGTCCCAAGATGGAAGGGCCGTGGCGGCTCCGTCAATGAAAGCCGGCAAAGCATTAGCTTTGCCAGGAGAAGGAAAGTCCTTATGATAAAAGAAAGTGGCCGACCATTGTTTGACCGTCTCACTGGCAAAAATGCGAGGATGACTACGCTCGCGTCTAACAGAAAGGCTAATAGTGCCAGTAATGTAAGGATTACCGGCAGTGATGGAGTTTCTACGAACATGAAAGTAGAAACGAAACAAAGTGAGACTCGGCCTAATGCCGATATATCCCTCACACAACATCACATAAGCGCTCATCTCTAAGATGGAGTTGGGAGGAAGATGGTGGAGCTGAACGCCATAGTGATCTATCACCTCAGAAAAGAAATCCGAGGGTGGAAAAGACAAACCTCTGTCGAGGTGGGTGCCAAAGTGTACCCGCTCGCCGGCTTGCGGGTAGTCGCCGGCACGGAGGAGACCTTCATTCTCCACGACGCGGAGTTTCTCGTCGTCAAGGAGGCATGGGATCCAAATCCCCCGGTTGCTCTCCTTCTCTGACGCTGCCGTCGCTGCCAAGCCGGAAGAGGATGATGATGCCATTGCTTCGGTGCGCTGCTGACCTTGGATGGGCGGCGCTAGGAATCTGGGGGATGCGAGAGCTCTGTGCGCGAGGGAGAAGTGGAGAAGGAACGACAAAGGAACAGGTGAAGATGGGAGAGAGAGAATCCTCACCCCTTATAACCACCTACCTGCGCCAAGATTCGTGCAAACTGCACTGTGTAAACGCCACGCGTCGTGGAAGGAACTGGGAAGGACCCACGCGATGATTACGTCGCCTTGATCTCCGCGTACGCATTGAAACGACACCTCAGTTCTGCGAACAGCGGACCCACCAACGGTCGTGCTGACAAGATGTTTGTCAGATGATGTGACTTGACCATGACCAGTGTCAGATGACGTCAGAGACCAAGTTCCGACTTAGTTTGAAAATCAACCTGGAAAATCCGAATGACACGTTGAAAGGTCCGACTTATTTTTTAAGACCCAGATCGTATTTTTTGTGAAGTTTCAGGAACCCTAGAAGATTCTGCAAGACGAAGATCAAGCTAGACGATGATGAATCCGACTTTGGATCTTGGAGACTTCCGGGGGCTGCTGTTGGGGATATACTTTCCGGGTATCCTCACAGTTCCTCACTGACCAGGGTGGCCCACTTCGGGTTAGAGCTTTGCTTCACGGGCGGCCCAGTCAGGGAGAAGAGACGGAGTCCAGTCCGGCTACGGGAAGGCCCAGAAGACTTACCGACTTAGGCCCATAGTGTTACTTGTAGTTCAAGATGTACTCTGTAACCGACTCTTAGTCGTAGCCGGATAGATCTCTCCTGTAAACCCTAGGCCGAATATCTATATAAGCCGTCCTAGGGAGAGCCTTTAGGGCACCCTCGATAGTCTACAATCTACAATCTCAACTCGCACAGGCAAACCCTTATAACCCATATTCTGGATCTGCCGTATTACTGGATTGCTAGCAGGAGTAGGATCCGTCCAAAGCCGGTGGATTCGAACCTGGGTAAACTTGTGTGCTCACCGTCCCAAAATACCGTACGTCTCACACCCCTCTCTTCCACATGCCCCGAGGACCCCCTCATGGCGTACTTGTCATCAATCCGACGACAAGTTATCTTAGTTATTTTAGTTAGTTAGTTGTTCACCTAATTATTTTACTTAGTTATTGTACTTAGTTATTTTACTTACTTTATGGATTATTGAGTACAAATTTGATTTTATTTCGATATGAATTTGTTATCAATGGTGATGCCCATCTCGCATCCTCGTCGTCGACTCGGCGTCAACGACGGAGGACTGGGCTCCGCCGGGCATATCCGAGACTAGGCTCCCTCAGGCTGGTGCTGGGAGGTGCTACCTTCTCAAATGCGTAACTTGGTGAGGAATCTAGGTCCTATCGTCGAACCGGAGATTCTTTGGTGGCGGTTGCATGGTCCACTATCGGTGCAGAGGGAGCCGACGCTCGAGGAGGTGGTATAGAATTGTGTCAGGGAGGAGGACGAGCACGTCCATCGCTATATGGCTATGTTTGACGTTAGGGTCTCTAATACCTGGCAGTTTCTTCAGGGATCTCACCCAAGCTATTCTCCTGTGATGGTTCCTTCTCCTTGGGTGTTCACCGCCCACGGCTCAGGATCCAGGAATCGACGTCCAGTTTGATTGAGATAGATATGTATTAGTGATGTTTTATTCGAGATGTATTAATTTACTTATTGTTTCTTCAGGGATCTGATATTATTGTTGCATTAACCGGATTATTCGAGATGTAATAACTTTACTTATTTTTTCATTAGTACTGTTTTATCTTCTGTTGCTGCTGCCACGTGGTGGCCTCTAGTCACGGTCTGTAGCAAATCGAGACTAGAGATAGGGGTCTCTAGTCCTGATTTGGCAGTCCCGGGTGCGGAACCGGGACTAGTGCCTAGAGTCCCATTTTCCACTAGTGCCTCTTACGCATATTGCTCGCCATCAAAAAATCATAAATAAGTGTTTGACTTCTTTTAAAAACAAAAAACCTGCTCTATTGCTTCACAATATCAAGATATACCACTATATAGTGTACAAATAACTTCAAATATCGGCAGTTGGATATAGATTGACAAATCCCAACATTGTTGACCATTGGATCTCTTTTAGTACATTAGATTATGTCATATCTAGCATCTAGAAGATTCCATTGTTGGTCTTTTAGCACCATGAATACTATGCACGAAAAGTATGAAGAATATGGTTCTGAATGACACAAGCCGAGTTTCTAGATATAGTGGACCATGTTTTAAGTACGAATGTGCTTGGCATGGTGGTGTTCCCGTATTTGGTAGGAGTACATAGGAGCTTTCTTGCATGATGAACAATATTGCCACTAGGAGTTTCTCCCATGTTGGAAAAAACTGGGAGAGATAAGAGACCGAGAGCACGCAGGATGCAGTGCGAGAGCAGCGAAGAGGGGAATTTGAAGGCGGTGTGATGTCAGAGCAAAGCTGCGATGGGTTCCTGACACGAGGTACAAGGTACAATGAGTAGTACTCATCACCATCCACACACCGCGGTCGGCTAATCTCTCCCTCATCCACAACGTGGCACTGCCCACGTGTGTCGACCTTCCTTGTCATTCCATTTCACACCCTACAAAGAGGAAGCACCAAGCACACGAGTAATGCTACACTTACGGAGGAATTTTACGGAAACAAACTTACAGGATGATGTGGAGTCACAGGGTTGGCTGTAGTTTTTTTCCACACCCCCAACATGCTGGTTCAAAAGTGTGAGGAGCGGTTTTTTGTGTGTGAAGCAAGTACAGTAGTACGAAGGGTATGGCTTAGTTGCTCGCTCGATAAGGATCCGACTGCTTTTCCTTGCTTAACTTTAGGGCCCTTTGTGCTAAATTTATGGACCTCTATGTAATTTTATCTTTTTTTTCAGGTCTGTGATGTAAACCGTACTCCCTCCCATCGACCGTGTCAATTTTTAACTACAAGTAAGCGCGATAGATAGATTCCTATTAAAATTTTCCAAAAAACTTTTGAAGCTAACCAGGAATTCAGTACATCGAAAATCACCAAAAAGCTTTTTCGTAAAACTTCCAAAGCCATCTACAATTTACTTAGTTCAAATTTTACCTAATTTTGATAAATTGGCACAAAGTCTCTTTCAAGTCGGCAAAGTTAGGTAGGAAGTTTTAATATTCGCAAAACATGGGAAAATTGCGAATGTTCTTTCCTAATAGTTGGAAACTCACACTGACAACATCATTTACTAAAAGAAGATGCATCCATCTACCTTCAAAAATACAATTAATCCAAGAGCAATCTATCATGCTTACTTGTAGCTCAAGTTTGACCTAATTTTGTTAAGTTGTCAAGTTGCAGAATCTTAGCAAGAAGTTGAACCTATTGTCAAAATTTCTGGACCTTTACTATATATTGGCACGCAAAACAAATTGTGTTTTCTCTATCCTCCACTGCCTCATCACCATCCACACACATCCCGGCCGGCTGATCTCTCCCTTGTCCACAACGTGGCTCTTCCCACGTGCGTCGACCGGCCTTATCGTTCCATTTCACACCCTGCGAAGAGGAAGCACCGAGCACACCCCTAGCACACTGGTTCAAAAGTGAGAGGACCGTTTTTTTGTGTGAAGCAAGTATAGTAGTATGAAGGGTATGGCTCAGTTTCTCGCTCGAGAAGGACCCGACTGCTTTTCCTTGCTTAACTTTAGGGCCCATTTGTGCTAAATTTATGGACCTCTATGTAATTTTATCTTTTTTGAGGTCTTCGATGTAAACCATACTCCCACCGACTGTGTCAAATTAACTACAAGTAAGCGTGATAGATAGATTCCTCTTAAATTTTCCAAATTTTTTTTGAAGCTAGCTAGCTAGGAATTCATTACATCAAAAACCATCGAAAAGCTTTTTCATAAAACTTCCAAAGCAACCTACAATTTACTTATAGTTCAAATTTGACCTAATTTCAATAGATTGGCACAGAGTCCCATTCAAGTCGGCAGAGTTAGCTAGGAAGTTTAAAATTCACAAAATATGGGAAAATTGAGAATTTTCTTTCCTAATAGTTGGAAACTCACACCGATGGCATCGTTTACTAAAAGAAGATGCACCATCTACCTTCGAAAAGACAATTAATCCAAGAGCTATCTATCACACTTACTTATAGCTCAAGTTTAACCTAATTTCGTTAAGTTGTCAAGATGCAGAGTCTTAGCAAGAAGGTGAACCTGTTGTCAAAATTTTATGACCTTTACTATATATATGCATGCAAAAAAAATATGTTTTCTCTCTCCTTCACTGCCTCATCACCATCCACACACACACCCCGGTCGGCTGATATCTCCCTTGTCCACAACATGGCGTTTCCCACATGCGTCGACCTATCTTGTCATTCCATATCACACCCTACAAAGAGGAAGCACCAAGCACACCCCCAGCACACTGGTTCGAAAGTGTGAGGAGCATTTTTTGTGTGTGAAGCGAGTGTAGTAGTATGAAGGGTATGGCTCAGTTGCTCCCTCGAGAAGGACCCAACTGCTTTTCCTTGCTTAACTTTAGGGCCCTTTGTGCTAAATATATGGACCTCTATGCAATTTTCGATTTTTGAGGTCTTCGATTCAAACCGTACTCGCTTCCACCGAAAGTGTCAAATTTTAAGTACAAGTAAGCACGATAGGTAGATTCCTATTAAAATTTTCCAAAAAACTTTTGAAGCTAATCAGGAATTCAGTACATCGAAAACAACAAAAAAGTTTTTTCCGTAAAACTTCCAAAGCAACCTACAATTTACTTGTAGTTCAAATTTGACCTAATTTCGATAAATTGGCAGAGAGTCTCATTCAAGCCGGCAGAGTTAGGTAGGAAGTTTTAAAATTCACAAAACATGGAAAAATTGAGAATATTCTTTCTCGATATTTGGAAACTCACACCGATGGCATCGTTTACTAAAAGAAGATGCACCCATCTACCTTCGGAAATACAATTAATGCAAGAGCTATCTATCACGCTTACTTGTAGCTCAACTTTGACCTAATTTCGTTAAGTTGTCAAGATGTAGAATTTTAGCAAGATGTTGAACCTGTTGTCAAAATTTCGGGACCTTTACTATATATATGCACGCAAAATAAATTGTGTTTTCTCTCTCTTTCACTTCCTCATCACCATCCACACACACCCCGACCGGCTGATCTCTCCCTCGTCCACAATGTGGCGCTACCCACGTGCGCGTCGACCTGCCTAGTCATTCCATTTCACACCCTGCAAATAGGAAGCACCAAGCACACCCCCAGCACGCTAGTTCAAAAGTGTGAGGAGTGTTTTTGTGTGTGTGTGTGTGTGTGTGTGAAGCAAGTACAATAGTACGAAGGGTATGGCTCAGTTGCTCGCTCGAGAAGGACCCGACTGCTTTTCCTTGCTTAACTTTAGGGCCCTTTGTGCTAAATTTATGGACCTCTATGTAATTTTATCTTTTTTGAGGTCTTCAATGTAAATCGTACTCACTCCACCAACCGTGTCAAATTTTAACTACAAGTAAGCGCGATAGATAGATTCCTCTTTAAATTTTCCAAAAAACTTTTGAAGCTAACCGGGAATGAAGTACATTGAAAACCACCAAAAAGCTTTTTTGTAAAACTTCCAAAGAAACCTACAATTTACTTGTAGTTAAAATTTGACCTATTTTCGATAAATTGGCACAAAGTCTCATTAAAGTCAGTAGAGTTATCTAGGAAGTTTTAAAATTCACAAAACATGGGAAAATTGAGAATGTTCTTTCCTGATAGTTGGAAACTCACACCGACGACATCGTTTACTAATAGAAGATGCACCCATCTAACTTTGAAAAGATAATTAATCCTGGAGCTATCTATCACACTTACTTGTAGCTCAAGTTTGACCTAATTTCATTAAGTTATCAAGATGTAGAATCTTAGCAAGAAGTTGAACCTCTTGTCAAAATTTCGGGACCTTTACTATATATATGCATGCAAAACAAATTGCATTTTCTCTCTCCTTCACTGCGTCATCACCATCCACACACACCCCGGCCGGCTGATCTCTCCCTCGTCCACAACATGGCGCTTCCCACGTGCGTCGACCTGCCTTGTCATTCCATTTCACACCCTACAAAGAGGAAGAACCAAGCACACCCCTAGCACGCTGGTTCGAAATTGTGAGGAGAGTTTTGTGTGTGTGTGAAGAAAGTATAGTAGTACGAAGGGTATGGCTGAGCTGCTCGCTCGAGAAGGACCCGACTGCTTTTACTTTCTTAACATTAGGGCCCTTTGTGCTAAGTTTATGGACCTCTATGTAATTTTCTATTTTTGAGGTCTTCGATGTAAACCGTACTCCCACCGACCATGTCAAATTTTAACTACTAGTAAGGATGATAGATAGATTCCTCATAAAATTTTCCAAAAAACTTTTGAAGCTAACCAGGAATTGAGTACATCAAAAACTATCGGAAAGCTTTTTTGTAAAACTTCCCAGCTTATGGACAAATTCTGCACAACGGTGAGCTAGTCTATCACGCTAGCCGGCGTCCTCGATGCAGCCACTTCCTACAGCAAAAGAAAAGAAAAAACCTCTTTCATAGAGCCATCCCATCTTCCCCATCACTGTTTAGTTTATCCCCACTCGCTGACACCGCCTGGCCACATGTCTGGCGCGTGCTTTACACATTTTACTCACCCTCTTGCCCACTGCATCACTCCCTCCAGGCCACTAGCCATCTTCTCCAAAAACCACCAGCAACTCTACATAGATTCACCCTTGCCCCAATCCATCCAGACGCGATGGCAGATTCAAGGTGCAACCCGCAGAACTGCGGCTGGAGCAAGGTCGGCGACGACGTCTTCAACGAAATCACTATGCGTCTGGACACTACCAGTGCCATTATGCTGGCTGCATGCTCCAAGGAGTTGTACCGCTAGGTCGCCAACGGAAAAGGTAGCAGATGCCCCAACGACTGTTCTTGTTCATTGGTCTCCTACAATGACATCTACAAGCACAAGATCCAGTGCTACTATGCATCGTGCGTAGCCTGCACGGAGCGAGGATGTGAGTTCGTCACCTAGCCATTGATTGCGCATGAGATCTTTGACCACTTCAAACTTGCCCACAAGATGTATTTGCCCGAAGTGACCTACTTCAACAAGCACTGGTACCCGACTGACCCAGTGCCCGCACCAGAGATCATCGGCATCGGAAAATAGGGCACGGAGTTTGCCGCCCTAATTGAAGGGTACACCATGGACATCTTCCTATCTGCCAGGTACTACAGGTCAGCAGCATGCGAATCTCCGCAGTACAAGGTGATGTTATGGTCACTACCGTCATGGTATAAGCTCCATTCGATCGAAATGGCGATGACATGTGAGCTGACGAGCAAGCCTTTGTCGGTTGAAGTCGCGCCGAAAGGGCTCATGCCGTACCTGTCGAAACCGCGACGTTACCTGCGAGCTTCTCGAAATGTCGTCGGAATTCCCCCTGGATTACAAGTATATCAACCAAGAGTGAGTTAACACACATAAATGTTCCTCTAATGATCCTAATATGAATATATGTAATTTCATACTAATTAATTAGTTTATGTTGGTGACAGACCCAATTGGTATGGGCTGTCCAGCCAAATATGTCTTCATGTTCAATACTCGTTGTTGTAGTCCTGTGGAACTGCGTGGTTCCTGGCTGCGAGTTTGTCGCAATTCCGTTTGTGCTCCACTCCCACCTCAGAGAAGCCCACTCCATGAGATTGCACATTTTCCACTACGGTAGGAAAGGAGGGTACATATCTAAGCCGGTGCCAGCACCGGTCTCATAGAATGTAGATATCGAGGTAACCAGGGACAATGGCACTGTGTTCTACGTGCTATTTGACGGGCGCGACAAAGTCATATTGATATCTATCATGTGCATCAAGCTGGCGACGAGCTTGTCACCACAGTACATGGTGAAGTTGAGCTCTGCACATCTAAATGGCTTGTGTGAGAAGGTATTCTATGTGAAGCCTAAAGCCACTTGCTCTTTGTCAGTTTGTCGGTCTAATATGGTCGCCCATTGTCGGAATCAAGCATCGGAGTTCACCGTGGAATACAAGCTTCATATCTACAGGATTCTCTAGAGAATAACACATCTTAATCTTCTTGTGATGATCCTAACTTGAACACATGTACTCCTCGACGGGATTTTTCTTATCATTTTGGGACATGTGGTTCCTAGCTTAAGGTAGTTCTGAGTATTTTGTATGGAGTTCTGCTACTGCTAATCTATTTTGTAGTAGGAGTAATACCTATGTACTGGTACTTGTTCAGACCGACAGATCGAGTGCAGAATATGGTCTCTCTTTCCTTTTGAATCATGGCCTTGCTACATCTATCGAATTCCAATGTCTGCATTGCTGAATCTGTCAGTTCCTTTGGTCATTATGTGTGCTGCTAAATCAGTCACTTTGAAATGGTGCTAAATGTATCAAGTGCCGCTTATTATGAACTGGGAATCTGTTGATATTGTTCTATCTTATTCAGTAGTGCTGAATCTTTCAAATGCTAGTGAATCTGTCAAATATTTTGTTATTGCTATTACTAAAGTATTTTTTAGAACTAATAGTGATGTATTGGTACTTGTTTAGATCAAGACCAGTAGATGGTCTTGCTCATCTTTTGGAACATGGCTAGAATATGGTCTCTCTTTCCTTTTAAATTATAGCCTTGCTACATCTGTTGAATTTCAATGTCTACATTGTTAACTCTATCAATTCTTTTGGTCAGTATTTGTACTACAAAATAAGTCACTTTGAAATGCTATTGAATCTGTCAAGTGTTGTTGATTATGTATTTGGAATCTATTGATATTTTTATGTTTTATTTAGTGTTGCTGAATCTTTCAAATGCTAGTGAATCTGTCAAATGTTTGGTTGTTTTTATTATAGTACTAAAGTATTTTGTAGAACTAATACTGACATACTGGTACTTGTTTAGATCAAGGGCAGTAGATGGTCTTACTGTTCTTTTGAAACATGACCTTGTCATAATCTAGATGAGGCTTGGGGTATTTTGGGTTGCATATGTCGGTCACATAGTCATTGATGTGAGTAGAAGGTATGCATAGGAAAGCAGACTTGATCGTCAGTTTTGCTTTCTCCAATGATCGAGTGTGTTTGGAGAAAAGCGACTGATCCCGCGCTAGGGTTTTTAGTGCTGAAACAAGAATTGATTCTCACCGTCCTTCTATTGAATTTCAAAGTCTGTATTGCTGAATCAGTCACTTTGAAATGCTGTTGAATATGAACTAGGAACCTGACATTATTTCACCAAGCATGATGCAATTTAGGCCGTGGGTTCTTGCCTTTATAGAAGTTTCAGCAATTTTAGCAGGCTTGCCAAACTTTGCAAAGAGGTACCTTTCAAGAAAGTTCATATGAGGTTCAACATCTTAGTATTTTGGTATGAAGTACCGAAAAACATAAGTGAATCAACTTACAACTACTCTATCTAATTAATGTGAACCTATAAAAAGTTGAGGCCATTAGAATATGAACTGGAGGGAGTAGTATAAAAATGGAAGAAGTTCTAATAACTGAGATGTGATGAGAGAACACTCCATGGCAGCATGCCAGTCTAGAGTAGCTATAGTACTCCCTACTCCATAACTCTAGTCGGCGTCCTCGATGCAGTACGCCCGACAAAATACAGCCGAAGGAGCACGACAAAAACCCCTCCTTCAAAGAGCCATCCCCAACTCTACGAGGCCGTATTTGGATCTTCTCGAGGGAGCACTTCACACATTTTTCTCGCCATCTCACCTGCAGCATCGGTCCTTCCAGGACACCACCCCTCTCCTCCAAATAAGCCCAGCAGTCATCTGGACGTGATGATTGTGGATTCGAGGCACTACCGGCTGAACGACGTCTAGACGAAGGTCGGCGACGATGTCTTCAACGAAATAGCTATGCGTCTAGGGACTACCAGTGCCATCCGGCTGGCCGCATGCTCCAAGGAGTTGTACCACCAAGTCACTGGCGAAAAAGGTAGTAGATGCCCCAACGACATGTGCTGGACTTTGGTCTTCTACAAGGACGTCTATGACCACAAGATCGCATGCAACTACCGCTGGTGTGTCTTCTCCAGTCAGGATGCAAGTTCACCGGCGTCAAGAAAGTGTTTGTCAAGCACCTCATATCTGCCCACTCGATGACGGTGCCCAGATACATCCCCAAAAAATGGGACCTGTCTGTGCCAGTTCGTGCACCGGGCTCGCTGAGAGCTGAGCTCTTCGGCATCGGGAAGGAGGGAAAGCTGTTCTTCGCCCAAATTGACGGCCATGGCATGGACTTGCTCCTGTCCATCAGGCCGGTCAAGTCGGCGGCGTGCGAATCACCATGGTACGAGGTGAGGTTTTGGTCATTGTTCTTGTTCGCTAGTTTCAATCAGGTTGTAGTAACGAGGTCATCCGAGACAACGATTAGGCTGTCGCCAGCCAACACCATGCATGAAGTGCTCACGTCTTTTCTATCGAAGCCGCGGCTTTACTGGCATACTACTGAACCTGTTGTTAGACAAGATTCACCGGTGACATATCACATCTTAATCCTCTTGTGATGATCCTACTATGAGTGTATGTAATGTTGTAATAATTAGCTAGCTTATGTTGGTGATAGATTCCCTTCGTAATTGGAATTGCCTAAATTGAGGATCCCAAATTTCCTGGTTTGTCATATGAATTTACATGTATGCTGCTGACCTAGAGGCCGACAGGCGAAAATGAAACGAGAGACACGTCCTAGGCAGGAAATCAAGCGCGCAACCCGACCAGCACTTTGACACGCTGAAGCATTCTCTTTTCTTCGAGTATGTATGATGGGACATGTAGTGGTTTCTAGCTTAGTGTAAACTTGTAGTTCTACACTTCTACTAAGCATTTTGTATGGAGTTCAGCTACTGCTAATCTATTTTGTAGCAATACCTATGCTCTGGGACTTGTTTAGATCGAGTGGAGAATATGCATGGTCTCGCTTTCCTTTTGAAACTTGGTCTTGCCACATTGTTGTATAATCATTGAATTTCAATGTCGGCATTGCTGAATCTGTCAATTATTTTGGTCATTTTATACCACCGGTTGAATCGGCCACTTTAAATTGCTGCTAAATCTTTCAAGTGCTGCTGAATGTGAACTGGGAACCTGCATGATACTTTTCTAGTCTTATTTTGTACTGTTGAATCTTTGAAATGCTACTGAATCTGTCAAATTTTCTATCGTTGCTTTTACTAAAGTATTTTGTAGAGCTAATACTGATGTACTGGTACTTTCTTAGATCAAGGATAGTAGATGGACTGTCTTAATTTTGTTTTGAAACATGGCCTTGTCACAATCTAGATGAGGCTTGGGCATTATGGGTTGCATATATGTTGGTCACACAAGCATTGATGTAAGAACGAGGTATGCACACAAATGCAGACTTGATCGTTAGTTTTGGATTTTCTAATGATGCAGTGTGTTCGGAGAAAAGGGGCAAACTCATCATGCGCCAAGGTTTTTAGAGCTGAAACAAGAACTGATTATCTCTGTACTGCTATTGAATTTCAGTGTCTGTATTGTTGAATCGGCCACTTAGAAATTCTGCTAAATCTGTCAAGTGCGGCTGATTATGAACTGAGTATCTATCGATATTTTTCTATCTTATTTTGTACTTCTAAATCTTTTAAATGCTAGTACAAAATCTGTCAAAAGTTTTGTCATTGCTAACTTGTTATTTGCACTAGAGCTTTTGCCTTTCTGTCATTGGAATTGTTGGATGTGTGTTTTGGACAGACATGAGAGGGGTAAAGATACAGCATGATTTCACCAAGTGAAGTCATAGGGTATCAGTCCAGTTTTGGCGCGGGCAGAGAGCGTGTCCATGGTTCTTTTGACTCTTCGCATGAATATGTGTCAAAATAATTATCGCTTTTTCCACCTCCCTCTATGAGGTCTTTGTTTCGAATCCGTCCGAGCCACATCACAATGCAATTTTCATTAACAGGGAGAATAAATCTTACCCATTCCGCCCCTCTTTAGCCTAGAATATTTTAATTTGTCATTTTTGGGTTTAGGGGAGTACTGACCACAACCCACTGAAATTTGAGAAAGGAAGCCATGGAGCACAGCCCAAAGGACATCTAAGCATGGCATAGTGAAATTTGAGAAAAGAGACCATGGAGCATAGACCATGGAGTATACCCTAATATATTTTTAATTAGCATATTTTGGGCATTGCCCCCCACCCTTCAAAAACTCTGCCTTCCCATGTTTTCAAGGAACTACTCTATCATGTGGCATTTTATAAATTGAGATGCCAAGAGCGCTACCATTTTATATTTTAAAAGAGATAAACATGGACACAAAATATTTATAAAAAGACTAATACATAAGTTGTAGTACTAATAAACATTTAATGATATCTTTTCTGTAGATATCTTTGGTGTAGTTGTAATGCACTTAGTTTACGTCTATTTAATTCAAAGGTCTTGAGTTCGAATCCTCTAGGTGCACATATATATCTTGGGTTTACATATATATATATCTTGGGTTTATATTTTTTTCTTCTAGCAATATCGCATTACGGATAGGCTGACATCTCGGACCACCAGCCTGCAGCATCCCACTGAAATTTGAGAAAGGAGGTCGTGGAGCACAACCCATAACATTATATTTCGGCCTTTTCAGGGTAAGGGGACTACTGAGCACAACACAGTGAAATTTGAGAAAGGATCCCATGGAGTATAACCCAAAATATGTTTATTTAGGCCTTTTGGGCATTTCCCCCCACCCCTTCAAAAAAACTCCACATTCCCATGTTTTTAAGAAACTACTCTATTATGTGGCATGTTATAAATTGAGATGCTAGGAGCACTGCCATTTTATATTTTAAAAGAGATAATCATGGACACAAATATTTATAAAAGACTAATAAATAATTTGTAGTACCAATAAACGTTTGGTGTAGTTGTAACACACTCAGTTTACGTCTACTTAATTCAAAGTCTTGAGTTCAAATCCCCTGTGTGCACATATATATATATCTTGGGTTTACATTTTTTTCTTCTAGCAATATCGCATTACGGAGAAGCTGACATCACGGATCCACCAGTCTGCAACATCCCTCGAGTTTAATGGTCGCATTTGAAAAAAAGTTAAATACTTGTATAGGAGGCTGGCATCAGGGACCCACCCGCCAGAATAGACAAGGCTGCATTAGGGACCCACACGCCAGAACATACTAGAGAGGCTGACATGGGGGCCTCAGTAGAAAGACCATACACGGCTACTGCATCGAGCAACGTTGCCAAGGTCAAAACAACGGAGGCGAGCAAAAAAGGTCCATCATACACAGGTTTTATTTACAGAGAGACCGACATATTGTACCTAGTAGCGTGGCCTTATACAGGTGCTTCCTCGAGCAACATTGCCAAGTTTGAAACAGGGAGCCGCGAGCGATAAAAAAGTCCATGCACATGTTTCTTCTAATGAGAGGCTCACATGGGGACCAAGCAGCCTGAAAAAATGGTTGATGCATCGAGCAATGCTATCAAGTTCGAAACACGGAGGTGAGGCCGAGGGCAAAATTTCCATCATACACACGTTTCTTCTATTGAGTGGATGACATGTGGGGCCCAGTAGCATGATTAAACGGTAGATGCAGCGAGCAATGCTATCAAGTTCGGAACACGGAGGTGCAATTGAGAGAAAACATTCTATCATACACAAGTTTCTTCTAATTAGAGGATGACATGTGGGGTTCAGGAGTTTGATTAAACGGTAGATGCATCGTGCAGCGCTATCAAGTTTGGAACAAGGTAGCACGGGTGAAGAAAAAATTCCATCATACACACGATACTTGTAATGTGAGGCTGACATTGGGGGCCCAGTAGCGTGACTAAACGGCCGATAGATCGAGCAACGTTATCGAGTTGAAATTAGGGAGGCAATAGCCAAGGAAAAAATCTATCATACACATGTTTCTTCCAATGAGAGGATGACATGTGGGACCCATCAGCCTGATTAAACGACATATGCATCGAGCAACGCTATCAATTTCAGAACAGGGTAGCACGAGCGAAGGAAAAAATCCATCATACACATGATTCTTTAATGAGAGGCTGATATGTGGGACCCAGTAGCCTGACTAAATGGCAAACACATCAAGCAACGTTATCAAGTTCAAATCAGGGAGGCACGACCGAAAAGTATGGTCCGCTAGAGACACTAATGTCTAGGACCCACACACCTCAAAAGACTTTAGTGAGTCAACATCGCGCGAGGAACCGAAAATCTTGCTTCTGCCACGCGCCAGCTGAGATTCCTCCACATTTTTAGTGGTTCTGTTGTAGTAGAGAGCCACGAAATTGGGAAAAAAGTTTTCCATCGGCCACGGTTGAGCCAAGAATTTCGTCGTGGAAGACACGCCTTCTACAACAACCGTCGAGCCAAGTCATTGAGGAAGGAAACATATCTTGTAGTGTTTGTCCCGTGAAGGAACTAGGGTCCAATGATCCCTTGGTTCGACAGGGGGCTAAACACACGACTCCAAGGAAACTCGGAGACAGCAGCGACGGCGGAGCAAGCACACGACAAAGAGGTGACGCAGGTTTTTTAAACCCAGGTTCAGGACCCTCGTGAGGAGGTAAAGCCCCTGCTCCTGCTTTGTTGTATTGCTCGCGTCCTCCATGAGGGTACAATGGAGGATGAAAATCTAGGGTTTTCATCTCAGGGATCGATCCGCTTCCAAGGTAGGAGAAGGTCTCCTTATATAGGGCGGCGTCGGGCCTCTTCCCCTGGTACATGGGGGAAAGGGTCACCACAGTGCCGCTCTTTGAGGTCCCGGTCTACAGGACTACTTTTTGGTGGATTGAGTCTTGGCGCCTGGTGCTTCCCCATCCACTGGTAAAGTGGCCTCCCTTTTCCTTGGTTGTCCTCATTCGTCGCTGCCTGTTGTCTCCCTTGCACCTAAACGGCAAAGCAGGGCGCCTTCCATGCTGAAGTCGTCTGTCCTCCCATTATAGAAAAGGGGCCGGACCAGACCTTCCTTTACCGAGGCGAATGGAGGGCGCAGGGCTGCTGCGCCCTTTGTCGGGGCCTGCCTCACAAACTGGCTGCCTGGTGGGATTACCAACATACCCCGGAGCATGCCCCGAGTATACAAAGTCTGATGGTGCCGTGGAGCGTTGCAGGGGGAGGATCTTCCTGTAGAGGGTGCTTCCTCGCAGAGCGGGACTTCACGAAGGATCACACACCTAGGCCGCCTCTCGAGGCATTGCGACCTCTTGAATGCTTGCCTCGGTCAGGTGCTGGACCTGCTAACCACTGGGTCGTGGCACCCCGGTCACCAGGGCCCCTACAATTATCACCATCGTCCGTTGCCGGCAAGTCTTCTTCATGCTGCCACCGACTGGAGCAGTGCTGGATGTCGCCTGCTTCCCCTTAACCTTTTCCATGACGCTGAGAGTAGAAGGGCCAACTGAAGAAAATAGACCGGCGAAGGAGCACAAGGAGAAAACACTTACCAGGCAGGTTCGACGATCCCTCGTCACCCCAGGTCGGGAAGTGCTCCGGCTCCATCGGCAGGTACTCGGCGGCTGGAAGTCAGCCCAGAAGTTGGGGAGCTCATGGTGACCCATACCATCCTCCGCTAGCTGTGCCGTAAAAAGCTACTCAAAAGGGGCAGATAAGAAACGAGAGGAAACCCTTCAGGAAGAATCCACCCAGCAAGGACAAAAGGCTAACCTTAGGCGGCAGGCGGCCTTAGTGATATGGCCAGAAGGAGTAGCACCAATCATTCTCTAAGGCCTCCTTTGAGATCGTGGCGAGCCAGTCTCGGAGGGCATCGTACGACACATCCAGCCGAGAGGTCTGCGTGGGGTTGTCAGATCCGGACAAGTGGCACATCTTGTGCAACCGCTATTGCAGCGGAAGTAGTCGGTGAGCCATCTAGGACAAGGTGATGTCCCAGGCGGTCAGCCACTCCTTGTCCGCCCTCACTTTCACCTGGGCGGCCACACAATCGATGTCCGCCTAGGCGCCCAACCCCTTCGCGGTGTAGGCCTTCCGGGTGGAGGGGACGTTGGTGAAGACCAGGAGCTGAATCTAGTCAATGTTGGTGTGATTTCTCAGATTAAAATACGAGCGCTGCCAAGCTTCACCGTGTCAGGAAGATCGAACTGCGACATCGGAGACGTCGATCACGGATAGATCGCGCAGTAGCCAATATCCACCAGCGGCCCGTCCTTCTGCACCTCCTATGCCTTGAAGTTGATTTTTTTAAGAAGTTCGACGAGTCCGGCAAAACTCCCAGGTACGACTTGCAGTAGGCCGCATGATGTGATAACTGCACGATGGCGTTCGCCCCCAGATGACGAAGCTGGAGGTCGAACATGCCGAAGATCTCTAGGAAGAAGTTTCTCGCCGGTAGGCCGAAGCCGCAGGCGAAGTGAGCAAGAAAGACGACGGCCTCGCCGGACTAGGGGTGAGGAACGCGCTCCCCCTCCGAGGTGAGGCGGTGCTTCACCAACCTCTCTGACAGGTGGAATTTCCCCTGCTGGTACTTGTAGATGAGCTCCTTCGTAACGTAGGAGCAGCACCACCCTCTACTGTGCTCCAGGAGCATGTCTTCAAGCACGGTAGCCGTGGTGGAGAAGAGGGGTACCGTCGTCACTGGTGACAAAAATCTGGCGGCAGGAGAGCAGAAAGAAGGCAAAGTACAAGGGCGAGAAGGGAAAGAGCAGGAAGAAGGCGAGTGGTGGAAACCCCATCCTCGCAGCCCTATTTATCACCGCGGGCCGAGCAAGATCCTTCTGCTCGCCTCCACTACATGGTGAAAAACCGCTTCCCCTCCCCCAGGATGGTTCAGTTGCGGATCAAATGCACCGATGCATTCCCTGCAGAAGATCTCGCAGGCGTTACCATGGGCGGTGAGGCATGTGTACTCCCCCTAAGAAACCACAGTAGCTAGACATGCGTGCGGTTACCAAGATCTGCCCCCTAAGAAACCATAGTGACCTGACGTGCATTAGAGCCGCCAGGCGTGGCTGGCGTAAGGACTGACCTCAGCCACCAGACGATTCATCTCCCTCGTTCCAGCTATCCTAGTTAGTCGGTACAATCGCTGCTCATACCTAGTGGGTGGCCACCGACTCCATAGCCGGTAAACCCAGTCGGGAAGCTACAAGCACCTCGAACAAGATCCACAGCCAGATTTTCATCACTAACCTTTTTCAACAAATGAGCATGCAAGAATTTCTTCGCAAGGCGAAGTCCCAATGCGCTCGGGGACTAGTGTCGGGCGATGACCCCTGGGTGGGCAAAGCCGGGCCTAATCGTCTAGCTCTAGAAGTACCCGGCCGGATGGCCGCAGGACAGAGAACCATAGTCAGGTGGACCGCTCCAATCGGCCCATCCTCAAGCTTCCCCGACTGGCCCGTCTAGCCGGATGACCAGAAGAACCGGTTGGGTGGCCACTTCCACCCGTCCACCTAGGATTTGGTGGTGAGGATAAGGAGCGGGTGACGGTCCTTGCTGAGTACGCCTCTGTCTCCTTGCATCACCAGACAGGCTAGCGCGCCACCCTACTGGCGCTAGAAGACAACTGCACTAAGCGGGGCAAAGATGGAAGCTGAGCGATGCGCTGTCGACTGACTATTAAAGCACCGGGTGACACCCAAAGCATGGGCGCTGGGACACTGTAGGTTGCCCCTATACTGAAGCACTAACTGGGTCCTTGAAATTGTAAGATGGTTGCGGTGACCTAGCATACAACTGCATGATGTAGTACACTATAGTCGTTGACATAACACCAATGAAACACCATTCACTAGTATTACATCCCTCAGAGTGGTACAACAGAAACACGGCAGGTCCAAGACATGACTATAGATTACAACTCGACGCTTTACAAAAGATCTATAGAACACTCTAGATTAAAGAGAGAGAAAGAAACTTCTTACAAAGAAGAACTAGAAATAATAACACAGAACTATTTGGCTAATAAGACTAGTATCTACACTATCGAGCTTGCAAATGCTGCTAAAGCATTGCTCTACATAAGTAGGTTTTGTGTATAGAGAATCTACTCCTATCTTAATCAAGATCTTCGCCTTTTCTTCAGTTGATGTATATGTGACTTCATTGCCTTTATTGAAGAACCTGAGCTGCCGATGATGGTTCCTTGATCAAAAATTGATGTTAACATCGTCTTCCACGGCTTAGAACCTAGCAAGGGTTAAGAAGGTACGGTTAAGTACGAGCATACTCAACAAGTTCACTAAAAAGGAGTGTATGATGCACTATCTCTACAGCCACAGACCAAAGGTCGTAGGCAATACAGGTTTTCATAAACATTTCTTCAAAGGTTGCTTTTATTCTGAAAACTATGTCTGACAGCCTTCACAGGTTGACCAGAACTTTCATGGAGTTCCTTTCCAGCCGCGTTCGTAGCTCCTTCCCGGAACAAGGAGTAACATGTCACCGTTCTTACACTCTGCAGAGGTGCGTTACTTTACCCATAAGAGACCTTAGCCTTGTTACAAATCCAAGTCGCGAGCTTGTCCATACTTCCTTGGTATGGGGCCCAGTCTAAGATCCAAGCCAATCACTGCCCCTCTCCGTGACCCCACATGAAGACATGCCCCCCAGGTCCAGTCACATCTCTGTTAAGCCCCCTTTGGGCAAGCTACAACTTTGATAGGCCCCCGAAGACTCTATGAGCCGGTTGTGCCCCTGGCAAGCTCCATAAAGGACCGACTATACCTCCAGCAGCCCCTCACAGATAGTCTAGACACCAAAATTGCGAGGAACTAAGGGGTCCCACCCAATTGCTGGATTCTCCATGCGAAATCAACAGCCTCACGATAAGGTCATCTGTCCATGCGAAAGGAAGAAGATCCAGCTGACTTCTCTATCCCATTCCAAATCTCATGGTTAATGCGTAATATTATTATGAAAATAGTGTTTTCTGACCTTTTTGAAATGCAGGTGATGACAACATCTGAGTTACAAGCATTTAATAGAAAATAACCAAAGGACATGAGCAAGTGTGAACTCGCCTTTATGATTGCAAGATTATGCAATCACGGTCTTCAAGACAATAGAAGATCCAAATTCTATAAACAGCATCATTGGTCTGGTAAGGACTAATGTTTAAAGAAGCAAGATGCAACGATGCATAAGTAATGTAATGCAATTTGATAAACGCGAACCCCTGGACCAATCGTATTCGATCTAGGGTTCGGAAAGTGGGAATGGTTTCTTTAGAGTGTGTTTCACTTTTATATCACCTTCACACTTGTGCTTCTTATTAAGATTTGTGTGAGTGTGTGAAACAATAAGTAAATACAACAAGTAGCATACAATACTAAATCACTCAAGTGTGGAATGGTACACAGGGATTTCTTAAAAAGGCTGATTAATTCATTAGAGTCTTCATAGAAATACTTAAGGATTACTTTTAGTGTTTCTTAAAAGAATAACTTTGGAGGAAAAGGTTACTTTACAAAGTGAAAGCATTTAAACCTTAAAGCTAACACTTTACTGTTTTCTTACTAGTTATGAGTATTAACGAAGAAAGAAATTAGCATCTAGAATAGTTTTCCACTAGCAAGTGGAGACTTATATATTTTGAATATGGCATCTTATTATAGGTTGTTTACTTCTTCATGATTCCTAAAGGTAGAATACAAGTAGCATTGCTTTTTTATGGAATTGGTGTTTTCTTAAGGTTATCCTTCATAAATACAAAATAGGTATTACTTTAATTACTTAAGAACTCTGTTTAGATTCTTAATTGGATTCGTAGACTGGTAAGAGAATTAGTATACATCATCTTGGTGATTTTGTAAATACATAAATTATTTTTCTAATTATACTATTTTAGGTGATTTTATAATTGATAAAATCTTTTTAGGAAAATTAAGATACATTTAATTTTAGATGATAATTTTAGTAAATATATCTTAAAATAGTTAGATCTATTTTAACTCCACTTAAACATTAATGGAACTTGTTATTCACTTTTATACTTTGAAATATTAATGTTAAAGGTAAGGTAAAGATTTTTGTATTTTTAATCCATTAAGATATTAGAAAATAGTTTTAACCTAGACTTAATAAATATTTTCACTTATTCTACTTCAAATCTGAAGAATTATATTTTTAATGTGTAGATTTTATTTTTGTGATAATTTTGGTATATTATAAGTATTTTTATGATTCATAATTAATAAGATATGATTTTTATAAGTTTTATCATTTTATAAAGACTTAATAAATAATAAATATTAGTTAAGTGATATAATATTTTATGTTTATAGTTTTATATTATAACTTTTACTTTTCTAAGAATTTTAGTATATGATTTATAATTTTCTCATTTACCATCATTAAAATATGATTTTTCAAAGTTTTATTTCTTATAAAATCTTCATTAAATAACAATTATTTAAATGGCTAACATAATAATGTTTAATAATAAAGTTAAATTATAGATTTTATTTTTCTGTAAATTTTCATATATCAAACATATTTTTCTGAATTATGAAACAAAAGATATCCAATTTATAAGATTTAATCATTTTCTAATTAAATTTTAAATAGGGAAATACTTTTTATACCTATTCAGAATCTACCCTAGGTCACAGATAAGCGGGGTCCTTGCCACGTTGGTTACCACCTAAGCGCAGACCGGTCAATGATGGTGTCACCCTGATGTCAGCGCTGCGATTAAACCTTCCTACACCGAACCTAATCTAGCCCAAGACACACACATGTGGGGCATAGGCCACGTTGGTGTGGACTGGTCAAACAGGTTTAGGTGGCCGAGGGTGACGTCAGCATGATGACGTGATGACGTCAGCGACGGTCGGAGCTCCCTTGTCGAGCAAGGACACATCGCAGGAGAGCTCGCGGGGTAAAACGGAAGGGCGCGTTCGATGGAGAGCATCAAGGCGAACCTAGGAGTGGTGTCGCCGCCCCTTTTTGGTCACCGGAGGTACTCCGGCGACCCTCTTTTGTAGCGACCGATGACGGTGCATGGTGCTACGACGATCCAGACCACTACAGAGAGCGAGAGGGGTATGGGACGATGCAGGAGCTCAGCACGGACACTATGGAGAGGCCGGTGAGGCCAGAGATGGTCAGGAGAATGGCGAATCGACGAAAGTGGCCACGGTGGCCGGCGGGATGCCGAGCTCGATTCCACACTGCTCACTACGCACCTACCTGCAAAGCTTGTCGAGGACGAACAAGGAGACATCGACGCGTCCAGCGATGGCTTCAGCGAGGCACGGGGTGCTCAGAAACAGCGAGGACGACGACCTCGACGAGCTATGGTTTACTCAACCGAGCGGAACTGAGAGAAGGAGAGCAGCTGTGAGGGAGGAAGTGAAGGGATGAGGATGGAGAGGCTCTGCAGTGGCGTTCTTATCCCCTCGGAAGACGGCAGGGATCATCGCGGCGGTCCAAGCTTGCTGACAACGGCAGACGGCATCGGGCGGCGGCGAAGTGCTCCAGCGAGCAGCCTGGGCCGATGCGAACTGAGCGGGTTGTTTTCTCTACTGCTCGCGAGTGAAAGATAGGCACAGAAGAGATGGGCCACGATGGGCTGGTTCTGCTGGCTGACTCTTTCCTTTCCCTTTTCTATTTCTATTTGTATTTCTGTTTTTCTCTTTTCCTTATCAATTTGAATTTCCTTAATGATTTAAATATTTGAAATCTAGTAAATCAATCATGGGTTCTACATGGTTTAATGTGCCAATTGGTTTGGCATTCTCTTATTAGTATTTACACTAATCAAAATATAAAGGATTGTTTTGTTAGAAAACATTAATTGAGATTACGGTTTTAGGTTGTTTTGGTTTACTATATATAAACCTTATAAAATGATTTTATTTTCACCATAAAAATTGTGATGGTAAGGTTTAAAATGGTGAATCATATATATAGGACTCTGTTCATACTTAGCCTCATAAAGGAACTATGCAAATAGATTACAAGGTATTAAACCCTGGGGTTTATAATGTAGTGATTTTAATTCCATGGTTCTTTAAAGTTGGTGACTTTTCCTATTCAAATTCTACTTGTATTGTAGTGTCTAGAATTACTATAGAGCAATCTTGGTTAAGTCATTAAGCATGAATAACAATTATTTATAAAGGAATGAAAATATTCATTTACAAATATCTAGATTTAGTTTGTAGAAGGTTTAGTTTTATGGTTCTCAAAGTTTGGAATTCCCTTTATTCAAATTCCTCTAAAATTCTATCTATCACCATCCTACTTATTCCAAAGTGGGCATGTATCACTTCTTGAACTAGTTGTTCATTACTTCCTTAAGTGTGGTTAGAGTTTTAATAAAAGTTTATTATATAATGGTGAACAACCATTATCACTTATGTGGCACAAGTGATCTCAATGCTCAACAACATCTATTTTGGGTTTCTAATACCACAATTACTATGAACTCTAGAGGATACACTACCCTCAAGTTTCTGAGTGAATGTTGCTAAGGATCAAGATTCAAGGATTTCTCCTAACTTTATAACCCTGAATGGTATCTTACTTAGAGTGAGATATAAAGCTTACTAATTAATGTGGTCTTGATGTTTCCATGAGACTAGGTTATTATTAGGGTTTAAGATAATCAGGTGGACAAGACTTCCATCAATACACTCTTAACTGGTATTCTACTTATCTCTTAGACATTTCATTTGACTAAGAGATACTATCCATTGGCTTCCTAAAAATAGGAATTGGTTTAACTACCCTCTTTATTCTAGGATTTTAAACAAAGAGGTAGGCGTGGGTCTTGTCATGATTTGATATGATCATGGTTAAGGCTTCTAAAGAATCCTTACCTTAATACCTCACCAAGGTTATCTTTAGATAAGGAATTCCTTTCCTAAATATACTCTATTTAAATCTCTCATCTGCTTTAGTAAGATCTCTTCTGTCTAACTAATCTAATCATCTAGCTCCACCATATCCATCATCATATGATGACATGGTCATGTCACTTCAGCAATACTCACTATCCATTCTTACTCTAGTATATGACTTCCATTTTTGAACTACCTCTGATGAATCCATCACTATAACTATTACTAACTTCATTCCATAAACTCCTTCATATTTTCCTTGCATCTACTTCTATGACATGCAAGATTACACTTCTCTCTATATCACATGTGATATCAAACCTCTGGAATGGGTAAGGTGCTACTCCCATAACACAAGTTTTTCCTTGTATTACCTTGGTTACACCACTGTGCTTCCAACTACTCCATACAACTCAGATTATATACTTAATCAAACTCTAGCTTGACTTCTCATAATCAAGCTAGATGATTCATCTTACTAGGGCTTTACCTAATTTGGTATACTCACAACTCTTCTTTATCAGCTGGTCATCTATTCTCAAATGACTTGAGAATAATGACCACCAACCTTGGATCAAGCAAAGCTTAAGCTTCTAATTGTTTGATCAAGATCTATACTCAACTAAATAGTAGGCTTGTACAGGTTTCTCTATAGCATTTATCTTGGTAAGGAAACTTACTTTAGGTTTATACCTACTTGGCTTAACAAGATTACCACTGGATTCTCTACTACTACTAGCTTTCTCATAGCTTCGTAATTACTATCTAAACTCTTGGGTTTAGGTGCTTTTGATAGTTAACTCATGAATGAGTTAACTCCTCCAACATCAGATGGTTTGATCTCCACTAAGGATCACATTCCATTGATGATGGCACACTCCACTATATCTAGTTCCTTCTCCTTATTAATTTACTTAAGGTCTGTGGAAGGTTATTACAATAGGTCAAAGCTAAAGGTTAATAAGTGTTAGGTCAAGGATTGATCACTCAATCATTGATGAGCAATTGACACTAAGACTTGGTTAAAAAGGAATGTCATCTCTTAATACCATATTAAGGTATGTGTTGGATGGTCTTGGCTTGACTTCCCTTTTCTACTCTATTTGTGATAAGAGTTAATGTTTAAGAATTACCATGATACCCAGGGTAGGAATAACTATGGCAATCAAGTGTATCAAGATTTAGTTATAGAGTTTCTTTACTTAAGTTATATACTTAACTGGGTATCCAGGGTTTGTGGTAGATAATACCTTGATATCATCTTTGGAATATTAAGTATTCATCCTTGAGTTGTTGTATGGAATACCATGTAATGATCTCTAGAAGATCAAGTACTCCTTATTAAGTCTTGTGTTGTGACTTAGTTTTATTACATTTGATCTACCCTTAGATCAAATTATATTACCCAAATATAAGGTTTTAGCAAAGGTCATATTGAAACTTATCGTAGTCAACTTGATGATCTTCCTTAGTTCCACCAAGTTAAGAGAAGCTTCAATCACTTTGACAAGTTTTATTTAAAAGTGCGAAAATTATCCAGATTTTCTATGCATGAATGCAATGCACACACCTGATCTCAGCTTATTTCTAATCTCTAATGCTGTGATGTTACAGACTCTCCCCCTTAAAATAAACTTCGTCCCCAAAGTTCATACTATCTTACGTTTTGGAATGAGGTATTAACTTGTATAGATCACGACATTTCTCTACTCCATTGTGATAACATTTGGGGATAATTGTGATACCTCGTATCCAGATCTTTTTCCTTGAATTCTCTTTATACTTGACAATATCCAGTATCCCTACTAATTTATCCTATGGTTTCTTTTATTATAATCTCTTGGATTATGTTGTCACAGTCCTACTTAGGATTGGTTTTGGACACATTTTGTCCATTCCATCCGGTTTCCTATTACTGTACATTGGCCTATTTTGGAGTACTTTATTTCCCCCCATAAGGACAACTTACGAGTGGTTTCCCCTTTATAACTAGTCCGCTAAAGTTAGCCTAGTTTATCTTCTTCCATCATTCATCCAGACATACTCTTGGAAATACTTTATAATGATGGCTTCTTATAACTTATGAGATTAAGGCTTAATCATATAATTGTCTAATACTTCTTCTCCAACCTGTATTTGGAGAGTTGAATAACAATACTTCCCTTTTATTGCTTACTCAAAGAAATAGGTAACATCACTTCCGTGTTTATTGTTTACTCTCCCGCTTGGGGTTTCCTAATGGTCTCTAAACTTCATGTATAATACCTATTAACTCAATAGTAAGGATGTTGGTATCTGTCTAGCTTATACTTTATCTCTATAAGGTCTCATGGAAGAATATGCGGTATACCCACACAATTGTGGTTCTCTGAAATGAATCTTCCCACATTACTTGTCTTACTTTTATCTTCTTGGACATTATTCCTCACTAATGAACCCGATGTCATGGAACATCTCGAATGTCGTTCGCTTTAAATTTTATACTCCTTTATTCCTTAGTTATCTTAGGCCAAGTTTTATGCTCTTTAGGGTATAACAAGATGACCTAGTTGACTAAACCAATAGGGTACCAGCTACGGATACCAGCTGCGAATCCTCCTAGGTGTATGGATTACCCTATGAATTTTCTACTTCTTATTAGCATTCTCTCTGAGTTGTCAGAGCTTGAATACCACTTCTCTTCCAAGACTTCTTCTTTGCTCCCTTTCATGTTACTTCCATGATCTTGGGACAACTACTTCATTATCTTCTTAGCAACATCACCTATCTTGAGTGAACTTAAATTCATTCCTTCATGTTGCCCCACACCTTTTCTGCACTAATATTCCTTCTTATTGCCAGCTCATAATGAGTTGGGATTGATCCATCCTTCAAAATAGTATGGATACTCCTTACATTTGGCTTCCTTCTTCCTGCAAGTCTTCATCTTGATCTTCAAAACTCGTTACTCCCTTACACGAATTCCCTTTTCTATCTAGGTCTATAACATCAAGTAATAACTTAATGATGCAATATGCATTTGCACATCAAGTCAAACTTCATGTATAGATCTAGTCAATCAAGAAGATCCAAGAAAAACTAAGAAATCCAAATGTGGTACATATAACACACATCATTCTAATCCCGGAATATAGTAGTTGAGTATAATACCTCTAGAATTCAGGCTTAGATGTGTAGTGTATGACACCTCCTAGTATAGGTTTACTTTGTGATACTTAGCACTTAGGGTTAAACTATTATTTGTATCAATATTTACCCAAATTGCCCAATTGCAACAGGATAATTTTAAGCAAAGTGATCTCACTTTGGTTTTGACTAACCTCTTATCTTTCTTGTGGGACTACTAAAGACTACCAATTTTCCATTCTATCATAAACTATCCTCACATGATATCTCAAAACTATGAACAAAATTGTAATTACTACCTTTATCCAAAACATTATCGTAGTATTATAATACCTATGACTTCTATCATAGACCTACACTATTCTTTACTTACTATTATTACAAGATTTTTTACTGGGTACTTGTCCTAATTACAAACTTATCATGGTCCTGGGGCTAATCCCACCATGAACTTGTTAAGATTTACCCAGTCATCATGATTGTGAAGCTAATCTCACCATGACGACTCTTCTTCTTAGCTTACTATTAATGATTATTAACAAAATTCTACTCCATCACATGGAATTCTCAAGTGAATCCCACATGATTTACTTCCCATTACACCTATACATGTTCTAATGGTCTTCATCATGTAACCTATCATTATCATCCAATGAAAATGCTTTGCTACCTTACATGGGTCCTATGGATAGACTACACCATTAAACTACTCCACCTGATATCCTATTCTTAGTCCTAATCTTCTTTGATATTTTACTTACTTAAGATATCATAATGGTGTTATGCCTATTTAGAGCTACACTCAAATGACATTTCTCTAGAGAAGACATATAACTACTCCTTAAGAAAGATGATAAAAACATCCAACTTAAGTGTGACAAGGTTTATCCCCAAGTGGATACCCATCACAAATCTTGGTTTAGATAAGATGGCTCCTATAGTCACTATCCAACCTACAGATCTTCCTAAAAGGGTTTTAATCCTAAGGTCAAAGCTTATGCTCTGATACCAGCTGCGGTGACCCAGCATACCACTGCATGATGTAGTACACTATAGTCGTTGACATAACACCAATGAAACACTTTCACTAGTATTATATCCTTCAGAGTGTGCAACAGAAACACGACATGTCCAAGACATGACTATAGATTACAACTCGACTCTTTACAAAATATCTAGAGAACACTCTGGTTAAAGAGAGAGAAAGAAACTTCTTACAAAGAAGAACCAAAAATAATAACGTAGAACTGTTTGGCTAATAAGACTAGTATCTACACAATCGGTCTTGCAAATGCTGATAAAGCATTTCTCTATAGAAGTGGGTTTTGTGTCTAGAGAATCTACTCCTACATTAATAAAGATCTTCGCTTTTGCTTCGGTTGATGTATATGTTAACTTCATTGCCTTTTTTGAAGAACTTGAGCTTCTGATGATGGTTCCTTGAGCAGAAATTGATGTTAACGTCGTTGATGTCTACGCACTTCTATTCTTGTAGACAGTTGTTGGGCCTCCAAGTGCAGAGGTTTGTAGAATAGCAGCAAGTTTTCCCTTAAGTGGATCACCCAAGGTTTATCGAACTCAGGGAGGAAGTGGTCAAAGGTATCCCCTCTCAAGCAACCCTGCAACCAAGATACAAGAAGTCTCTTGTGTCCCCAACACACCCAATACACTTGTCAGGTGTATAGGTGCACTAGTTCAGCGAAGAGATAGTGAAATACAAGTGGTATGGATAATTATAAGTGGTAACGGTGATAGAAGATAGCTTGATGGCGTGGAAAAGACTAAAGTAAAACTGAAATAAAGATAGAAGCAAGCAAACATGTAACAAATCTAGTTTCAAACGGTGTTTCAATGCTTAGAAACAAGGCCTAGGGATCATAATTTCACTAGTGAACACTCTCATATAAATATCTTCTCTTTATGATACTACGCTGAACTACTCTCCGGTTGAACACTCTAATCGATGGTAGGGCTATAACAGCACACCTCAAAGTCTATCTTTCCCATCTAGATAACCCCACACTGTCACCTTGAGTACTAGATGAGTCCAACAAACACCACAATTTCATAAAGACATCCAACTCCAAATATAACTCATAACAAGTATTTGTAATCTCTAGCCTAAGTGCCACCATGGTGTGCACGCTATCACTTTCACACACATGGGGAGAGCAGAGATCTATTAAAGCACTTGAGTAGAAAGGTAGATCTACTCGATTACAAAGCTCATGATCACAATATGATCATGCATAGAGAGAGAGATGAACACATAGCTACCGGCAGAACCCTTAGCCTCGAGAGAGAACTACTCCCTCCTCATCATGGGAATCAGCAATGGTGATGGAGATGGTGGTGGAGATCGATGGAGATGGCTCTGGGGGCACTTCCCCGTCCCGGCAGGGTGCCAGAACAGAGACTTTCTGTCCCCCGAATCTCCCCTTCGGTGGCGGCGGCGCTGCGGAACTTTTCATGGATTTTTGGTTGACGAGGGTTTTGGTATCGGGAGGCTCTTATAGGCGAAGGAGGCAAGGTCGGTGGCCAGCCAGGGGGCCCACACCATGCACTGGCGCGGCCTAGGCTGGCCCGCGCCAAGGGAGGGTGTGACCACCTTGTAGCCCCTCTCCTTCTGGCTCCGTGAGTCTTCCGGGAAAATAGTAACTTTGGCTTTTGTCCTGTCTAATTCCGAGAATATTCATTTTCTGACTCCCTGGAACCAAAAACAGCAAAAAACAGGCAATTGGCACTGTGGCACTTGTTAATAGGTTAGTCCAAGAAAGTGTATAGAAAGTACTCCAAAGTGTGGACAAAACACAAGAAAGTAGATAAAACCAAGCATGGAACATCAAAAATTATAGATACATTTGCAATGTATCAACATCCCCAAGCTTAACTCCTGCTCGTCCTCGAGTAGGTAAGTGATAAAAAGAGAGAATAATTTTTGAGGTGACATGCACCATCATAAACTTGATCAAAGTATTTGTAAAACATTGATAGCTGGGATCATAGTACTTCAATCATAACATGAAAGACAAAGTTCTGACAATAAGGCAAAGAAACTATGATGCAACATGAAAAGGCACAAACATAAGATTCATGAATAAAAATGCTTTGCAAGACGTTTGTTTGTTTCACATAAAGAAAACATAGCATAATAGTATTCAGCTTGTCCCTCATAGAGTAGCAAATATAAATGCATAGGACACCTTCAAAGTTCATAAGAGTGACTAGATACAAGTAGTTTAAAACAAGCAATATCAAGATATGCATCAATCAACTAGTCTTGGGACGATGCACATAGAACTAAGAATGGCCACTATGCTCTCAAAGTAGGTGCATAAAGATAGAAAGTGGAGACTCAACATAAAAGTGAAAGAAAGGCCTACATAGAAGGAAGTAGGGATTCAAGTCTCATAAAGAGCTTCCAAAAATTATGGTACTTATTAGCTTTCAGCTCTCATTGCCCCTATCATAAGCATCTTGAAGTGATTAAGGTTAAAGTGAAAAAACTATGGTGTATATGCTTGACGAAGTATAAGTTAGAAATCTCATGTCCCTTGAATACGAGGGTCGCTCCTCATGCTACTCAAGTTTAGTCACCGGTAAGTTCTTGTCATCGTAAGTATATGTGTATCATAGAGAACTGCCAACGGGGTACCCCTTGCCCGATGATACGGAAGAATCCCCATATCAAAATGACAAGGCAAGCAGACAACGAGCATCTCAACAATCTTCTTATTTACCATGGGAATATGGTGCTTTTTTCTCTCTTTCCTCTTTTCATAATCTTTTTTTTTCTCTTTTCTCTTTTTTTCTCAATATAGGACTCTTTTTTTTATAATAAGAATGCTTCATAGACAGCTCATTATGGTTACGCTGCAGGTTTCCACCATGTCAGCATGGATTAGACCAGCGGCCCAAGCGTTTCTCTAACACATATACATAACTCCATAGACTTACAAGCTCCCCTTTCATTTCACACCGACGACATCCATATACAAAAGAGCATGATATCAAATAGGTACAAGTACCAAGTGCAATGTTGAAAGCATTCCCCATGAAAGCATGGTTCTGCTAATTCCCAACAAATAAGTGCAAGCATATACAACATAGACGACACAATGGTTCAATTTTATTAAGGGTAAGTAAGGTAAAGTGTGCCATCAAGTTCGTGAGAGCTTTAATCACTAGTTTTCTCATTACAAGTTTAATTTGGAAGGTAAACAAAAGCATGAATATACTTGGACTAGCATAAGCTAGTAGGTAGGTATGGTGTACTCTTTGAAATAACTTGGTTTAAGGAGTTGGATGCATGAGTGGAACTCATACGTTGTTGTGGAGGCTAGCAAAAGACTAGGAGCGACAAACTAAGAGAGAAATAATGGCCATAATCATGCAGAGCGACAAAACATCATTGATCAAAGCATAAAGTGATACTACAAGTTGAAAACTAAAGGATCATAAAGGCTATGGTGACTTGAGAAGTCATAACATGGTGTGAGCATGCGCCAAGTCAACCCAAATAAAGCATCAAAGGAGAATACCACTATACTATGCTTTAATATGCTAAAACAATGCATGATTCATCCAAGGCACATTAAGCAAACTCAATTTTTTATAACAAGTCATGATACAGCTAAGAATACTAAGCATAAAGCCAAAACAATATCAAGCATGGCATGAGAAAGCAAAGGCCACAGTCAAAAACGAGCTCTTTTTACCACATAAGCATGAACTTTCCTACTCTTTTCCAAACCAAACCAAACTATTTGCAAATCAATGTATGAAAGAGGGGGTCCAACCAATTTATTCATAAATCTAAGCAAACCAAGCAAACAAAAAACCAAAACAAAAACGAAAAAGAAGACGCTCCAAGAACAACACAACTGTGTATGAAACAATAAAAATGAAGTGTTTGGAAGAAACCTGGGATTTTTATTGATGAAGAAGGGGATGCCTTGGGAATCCCCAAGCTTTGACGCTTGTACTTCTTGGATATTTCTTGGGGTGACACGCATGGCATCCCCAAGCTTGAGCTTTAGTACATCCTTCATCTCATTACTCATTCCTTCCATACACCTGAAATTTTTCCTTCATACAAAACTTCACACAATCTTTATTAGCAACATTAGTGCACTCAAGGTAATAAGTCTTTTAGGTTCAGTTATAACACCAATAAACTTCCAATTAAACACTAGCTACTATAGCACTTCCCTCAAAAAGCTCAATTCCCCAAAAGAACTAAAAAAGGAACCAACAAGAAGCAAATGCAGAAAATGGCAGAAATCTGTCAAAACAGACCAGCAGGTAAAGACGAATTTTTTCGAAGACCTTCTGTTGCTCAAATCAAAAAGTGTTGAACTAACTAAAGTTAGATAACAACCTGGGGAAGAAGCACAAAAATTCACGCCTCAAAAGGACGTACAGATATTTTACACGAATTTTACGGTGAAGCACAGAAATCTATTTCGGGACAACAACTTTCCCAATCATTACTTCTCTCTCATTAGAGGTTACTCTTGGCACAAAAAGCAAAATAAAAAGGATAAGGAGCGGTTATTACAGTCCAAGACTCATCTAAAACTTTTGGGTTATCTCCCAATAAATACTTTTGTTTAATGCCTTTAAGTTAGGCATGATAGTTTGAGAAGATGCTCACATAAGACATATGAATTGAAGTAAAAGAGAGCATCAAGAAGCAAATTCAAAGCACATTTAAGTCTAACCCACTTCCTATGCATAGGAATCTTGTAAAGAAACAAGTCATGAAAACACAAAGCAACAAGCATTGTAAAGCAAAACAAGTGCAACTTCAAGACTTTTAACATAAAGAGGGGAGACTTAATATTGTTGAGATACATAAAACCATGTTTCCTTCTCTCATAATAACTTTCAGTAGCATCATGAATAAAATTAACAATATAACTATCACATGAAACATTCTTATCATGAGCCACATACATAAAAGAACTAATACTCCCCACATAAACATAGTCATTCTTATTAATTGTAGTGGGAGCAAATTCAACAAAATAGCTATCATTATTATTCTCATCACCATAATCATCAAATATAGGAGGAATATTGTAATCATAATTAATTTCCTCCTCAATAGTAGGTGGACTGAAAATATCATACTCATCATTGTAAGCATCATATATTGGAGGTTTGGTATCATCATAAGCAATAGAATAGCTATCTTCCAAAGCTGGGGAACTAAAAAGATCATTTTCATAAAAACTAGCTTCCCCAAGCTTAGACTTTTCCATAGCATTAGCAATAATGGTTTCCAAACAATTCATACTAACAACATTGCTATTAGCATGCAAATAAAGTTCCATAGGTTTTTTAATTTTCTCTTCAAACACTTCATGTCCTAACTCAAGATAAATACTATAAAGCTCTCTAATTTGTTTGTTGTTTTCCATTAAGCCTAACTAGTGAAAATAAAAAAGAAACAAAAATATATAACTGCAGAATCTAAAGGAAATAACTTCAAGCACTCACACTGAAGGATGTGAGTACCTTTTACCTTACCTCCCCAGCAACGGCGCCAGAAAATAGCTTGATGTCTACGCACTTCTATTCTTGTAGACAGTTGTTGGGCCTCCAAGTGCAGAGGTTTGTAGAATAGCAGCAAGTTTTCCCTTAAGTGGATCACCCAAGGTTTATCGAACTCAGGGAGGAAGTGGTCAAAGGTATCCCCTCTCAAGCAACCCTGCAACCAAGATACAAGAAGTCTCTTGTGTCCCCAACACACCCAATACACTTGTCAGGTGTATAGGTGCACTAGTTCAGCGAAGAGATAGTGAAATACAAGTGGTATGGATAATTATAAGTGGTAACGGTGATAGAAGATAGCTTGATGGCGTGGAAAAGACTAAAGTAAAACTGAAATAAAGATAGAAGCAAGCAAACATGTAACAAATCTAGTTTCAAACGGTGTTTCAATGCTTAGAAACAAGGCCTAGGGATCATACTTTCACTAGTGAACACTCTCATATAAATATCTTCTCTTTATGATACTACGCTGAACTACTCTCCGGTTGAACACTCTAATCGATGGTAGGGCTATAACAGCACACCTCAAAGTCTATCTTTCCCATCTAGATAACCCCACACTGTCACCTTGAGTACTAGATGAGTCCAACAAACACCACAATTTCATAAAGACATCCAAATCCAAATATAACTCATAACAAGTATTTGTAATCTCTAGCCTAAGTGCCACCATGGTGTGCACGCTATCACTTTCACACACATGGGGAGAGCAGAGATCTATTAAAGCACTTGAGTAGAAAGGTAGATCTACTCGATTACAAAGCTCATGATCACAATATGATCATGCATAGAGAGAGAGATGAACACATAGCTACCGGCAGAACCCTTAGCCTCGAGAGAGAACTACTCCCTCCTCATCATGGGAATCAGCAATGGTGATGGAGATGGTGGTGGAGATTGATGGAGATGGCTCCGAGGGCACTTCCCCGTCCCGGCATGGTGCCGGAACAGAGACTTTCTGTCCCCCGAATCTCCCCTTCGGTGGCGGCGACGCTGCGGAACTTTTCGTGGATTTTGGGTTGACGATCTAGGGTTTTGGTATCGGGAGGCTCTTATAGGCGAAGGAGGCAAGGTCGATGGCCAGCCAGAGGGCCCACACCATGCCCTGGCGCAGCCTAGGCTGGCCCACGCCAAGGGGTGTGTGTGTGGCCACCTTGTGGCCCCTCTCCGACTCTCCTTCTGGCTCCGTGAGTCTTCCGGGAAAATAGTAACTTTGGCTTTTGTCCCGTCCAATTCCGAGAATATTCATTTTCTGACTTCCTAGAACCAAAAACAGCAGAAAACAGGCAACTGGCACTGTGGCACTTGTTAATAGGTTAGTCCAAGAAAGTGTATAGAAAGTACTCCAAAGTGTGGACAAAACACAAGAAAGTAGATAAAACCAAGCATGGAACATCAAAAATTATAGATACATTTGCAATGTATCAGTCATCTTCCACGGCTTAGAACTTAGCAAGGGTTAAGAAGGTACGGTTGAGTACGATCGTACTCAGTAAGTTCACTAAAAAGGAGTGTATGATGCACTATCTCTACAGCCATAGACCAAAGGTCGTAGGCAATGCAGGTTTTTGTAAACCTTTCTTCAAAGGTTGCTTTTACTCTGAAAATTATGTCTGATAACCTTCACAGGTTGACCAGAACTTTCATGGAGTTCCTTTCCTACCGCGTTCGTAGCTCCTTCCTGGAACAGGGAGTAACATGTCACAGTTCTTACACTCTGTAGAGGTGCATTAATTTACCCATAAGAGACCTTAGCCTTGTTACAAATCCAAGTCGCGAGCTTGTCCATACTTCCTTGGTATGGGGCCCAGTCTAAGATCCAAGCCAATCACTGCCCCTCTCCGCGACCCCACATGAAGACACGCCCCCTAGGTCCAGTCACATCTCTGTTAAGCCCCCTTTGGGCAAGCTACAACTCTGATAGGCCCCCGAAGACTCTATGAGCCGGTTGTGCCCCTGGCAAGCTCCATAAAGGACCTACTATACCTTCGGCGGCCCCTCACAGATAGTCTGGACACCAAAATCGCGGGGAACTAAGGGGTCCCACCTATGTGCTGGATTCTCCACGTGAAATCAACAACCTCACGATAAGGTCATCCGTCCATGCGAAAGGAAGAAGATCTAGCTGACTTCTCCGTCCCATTCCAAATCTCATGGTTAACGTGTAATATACAGTGCTAGAATCACTGGCGACATTGGTTGATTAAGTCCTAGATATTATGTTCCTTTACCACGGGAACTATATCAATATATTATTACCATCAGGTAAATAATCCATAATCATATTATTATGAAAATAGTGTTTTCTGAACCTTTTTGAAATGCAGGTGATAACAACATTTGAGTTACATGCATTTAATTGAAAATAACCAAAGGACATGAGCAAGTGTGAACTTGCCTTTTGTGATTGCAAGATTATGCAATCACGGTCTTCAAGACAATAGAAGATCCAAATTCTGTAAACTGCATCATTGGTCTGGTAAGGACTAATGTTTAAAGAAGCAAGATGCAACGATGCATAAGTAATGTAATGCAATTTGATAAACACGAACCCCTAGACCAATCTTATTTGATCTAGGGTTCGAAAACTGGGAATGGTTTCTTTAGAGTGTGTTTCACTTTTATATCACCTTCACACTTGTGCTTCTTATTAAGATTTGTGTGAGTGTGTGAAACAATAAGTAAATACAACAAGTAGCATACAATACTAAATCACTCAAGGGTGGAATGGTACACAGGGATTTCTTAAAAAGGCTGATTAATTCATTAGAGTCTTCATAGAAATACTTAAGGATTACTTTTAGTGTTTCTTAAAAGAATAACTTTGGAGGAAAAGGTTACTTTACAAAGTGAAAGCATTTAAACCTTAAAGCTAACACTTTACTGTTTTCTTACTAGTTATGAGTATTAACGAAGAAAGAAATTAGCATCTAGAATAGTTTTCCACTAGCAAGTGGAGACTTATATATTTTGAATATGGCATCTTATTATAGGTGGTTTACTTCTTCATGATTCCTAAAGGTAGAATACAAGTAGCATTGCTTTTTTATGGAATTGGTGTTTTCTTAAGGTTATCCTTCATAAATACAAAATAGGTATTACTTTAATTACTTAAGAACTCTGTTTAGATTCTTAATTGGATTCATAGACTGGTAAGAGAATTAGTATACATCATCTTAGTGATTTTGTAAATACATAAGATTCTTTTTCTAAACAATATACTATTTTAGGTGATTTTATAATTGATAAAATCTTTTTAGGAAAATTAAGATACATTTAATTTTAGATGATAATTTTAGTAAATATATCTTAAAATAGTTAGATCTATTTTAACTCCACTTAAACATTAATGGAACTTGTTATTCACTTTTAGACTTTGAACAATTAATGTTAAAGGTAAGGTAAAGATTTTTGTATTTTTAATCCATTAAGATATTAGAAAATAGTTTTAACCTAGACTTAATAAATATTTTCACTTATTCTACTTCAAATATGAAGTATTATATTTTTAATGATTAGATTTTATTTTTGTGATAATTTTGGTATATTATAAGTATTTTTATGATTTATAATTAATAAAATATTATTTTTATAAGTTTTATCATTTTATAAAGACTTAATAAATAATAAATATTAGTTAAGTGATATAATATTTTATTTTTATAGTTTTATATTATAACTTTTACTTTTCTAAGAATTTTAGTATATGATTTATAATTTTCTCTTTTACCATTATTAAAATATGATTTTTCAAAGTTTTATTTCTTATAAAATCTTTATTAAATAACAATTATTTAAATGGTTAACATAATAATGTTTAATAATAAAGTTAAATTATAGATTTTATTTCTCTGTAAATTTTCATATATTAAACATATTTTTCTGAATTATAAAACAAAAGATCTCCAATTTATAAGATTTAATAATTTTCTAATTAAATTTTAAATAGGGAAATACTTTTTATACCTATGCAGAATCTATCCTAGGTCACAGACAAGTGGGGTCCTTGCCATGTTGGTTACCACCTAAGCGCAGACCAGTCAATGATGACGTCACCCTGACGTCAGCACTACGATTAAACCTTTTTACACCGAACCTAATCTAGCCCAAGACACACAGACATGTGGGGCATAGGCCACGTCAGCGTGGACTAGTCAAACGGGCTAAGGTGGCCGAGGGTGACGTCAGCATGACGACATGATGACATCAGTGATGGCCAGAGCTCCCTTGTCGAGCAAGGACACGTTGCAGGAGAGCTCACGGGGTAAAATGGAAGGGTGAATTCCACGGAGTGCATCAAGGCGAACCTAGGAGTGGTGTCGCCGCCCCTTTTTGGTCACCGGAGGTACTCCGACGACCCTCTTTTGCGGCGGCCAACGACGGTGCATGGTGCTACCGCGATCCAAACCACTACAGAGAGCGAGAGGGGTATGGAAGGATGCAGGAGCTCACCACAAACGCCGTGGAGAGGCCGGTGAGGCTGGAGATGGTTAGGATATGGTGAATCGATGGCAATGGCCACAGTGGCCGGCGGGATGCCGAGCTCGATTCCACACTGCTCACTACATGCATGCCTGCAAAGCTTGTTGAGGACGAACAAGGAGACATCGGCGCGTCTAGCGGTGGCTTCAGCGAGGCACAGGGTGCTCGGAAACAGCAAGGACGACGACCTCGGCGAGCTAGGGTTTGCTCAAACGAGCAGAATAGAGAGAAGGAGATAAGCTGTGAGGGAGGAAGTGAAGGGATGAGGATGGAGAGGCTCCGCGGTGGCGTTCTTATCCCCTCGGAAGACGGCGGTGACCATCGCGGCGGTCCAAGCTTGCTGACGACAACAGACGGCATAGGGCGGCGGCGAGGTGCTCCAGCGAGCAGTCTATGTGCGTGGGGGTGACGATGACGAACCGGTACGTGGGCCTGGTCCGGTGTTGGGCCGATGCGGAGTGAGCAGGTTGTTTTCTCTGCTCCTCGCGAGTGACGGATAGGCACAGAAGAGATGGGCCGCGATAGGCTAGTTCTGCTAGCAGACTCTTTCCTTTCCCTTTCCCTTTTCTATTTCGATTTTTATTTCTGTTTTTGTGTTTTCCTTATCAATTTGAATTTCCTTAATTATTTAAATATTCAAAATCCAGTAAATCAATCAAGGGTTCTACATGGTTTAATGTGCCAATTGGTTTGGCATTCTCTTATTAGTATTTACACTAATCAAAATATAAAGGATTGTTTTGTTAGAAAACATTAATTGAGATTAGGGTTTTAGGTTGTTTTGGTTTACTATATATAAACCTTATAAAATGATTTTCTTTTCACCATAAAATTGTGATGGTAAGATTTCAAATGGTGAATGATATATATATAGGACTCTATTCATACTTAGCCTCATAAAGGAACTATGCAAATAGATTACAAGGTAATAAACCCTAGGGTTTATAATGCAGTGATTTGAATTCCAAGGTTCTTTAAAGTTGGTGACTTTTCCTATTCAAATTCTACTTGTATCGTAGTGTCTAGAATTACTATAGAGCAATCTTGGTTAAGTCATCAAGCATGAATAACAATTATTTATAAAGGAATGAAAATATTCATTTACAAATAGCTATCTTTAGTTTGTAGAAGGTTTAGTTTTATGGTTCTTAAAGTTTGGAATTCCCTTTATTCAAATTCCTCTAAAATTCTATCTATCACCATCCTACTTATTCCGAAGTGGGCATGTATCACTTCTTAAACTAGTTGTTCATTACTTCCTTAAGTGTGGTTAGAGTTTTAATAGAAGTTTATTATATAATGGTGAACAATCATTATCACTTATGTGGAACAAGTGATCTCAATGCTCAGCAACATCTATTTAGGGTTTCTAATACCACACTTACTATGAACTCTAGAGGATACACTACCCTCAAGTTTCTTAGTGAATGTTTCTAAGGATCAAGATTCAAAGATTGCTCCTAACTTTATAACCCTGAATGATATCTTACTTAGAGTGAGCTATAAATCTTACTTCTTAATGTGGTCTTGATGTTTCCATGAGACGAGGTTCTTATTAGGGTTTAAGACAATCAGGTGGACAAGACTTCCATCAATACACTCTCAACTGGTATTCTACTTATCTCTTAGACATTTCATTTGACTAAGAGATACAGTCCATTGGCTTCCTAAAAACAGGAATTGGTTTAACTACCCTCTTTATTCTAGGATTTTAAACAAAGAGGTAAGCGTGGGTCTTGTCATGATTTGATATGATCATGGTTAAGGCTTCTAAAGAATCCTTACCTTAATACCTCACCAAGGTTATCTTTAGATAAGGAATTCCTTTCCTAAATATACTCTATTTAAATCTCTCATCTACTTCACTAAGATCTCTTCTGTCTAACTGATCTAATCATCTGGATCCACCATATCCATCATCATATGATGACATGGTCATGTCACTTCAGCAATACTCATTCTCCATTCTTACTCTAGTATATGACTTCCATTTTTGAACTACCTCTGATGAATCCATCACTATAGCTATTACTAACTTCATTCCATAAACTCCTTCATATTTACCTTGCATCTACTTCTAAGACTTGCAAGATTACACTTATCTCTATATCACATGTGATATCAAACCTCTGTAATGGGTAAGGTGCTACTCCCATAACGCAAGTTTGTCCTTGTATTACCTTGGTTACACTACTATGCTTCCAACTACTCCATACAACTCAGATTATATACTTCATCAAACTCTATCTTGACTTCTCATAATCAATCTAGATGATTCATCTTACTAGGGCTTTACCTAATTTGGTATACTCACAACTCTTCTTTATTAGCTGGTCATCTATTCTCAAATGACTTGAGAATAATGACCACCAACCTTGGATCAAGCAAAGATTAGGCTTCTAATTGTTTGATCAAGATCTATACTCAACTAAGTAGTAGGCTTGTACTGGTCTCTCTATAGGATTTATCTTGTTAAGGAAACTTACTTTAGGTTTATACCTACTTGGCTTAACACGATTACCACTAGATTCTCTACTACTACTAGATTTCTCATAGCTTCATAATTACTATCTAAACTCTTGGGTTTAGGTGCTTCTTCTAGTTAACTCATGAATGAGTTAACTCCTCCAACATCAGACGGTTTGATCTCCACTAAGGATCACATTCCATTGATGATCGCACACTCCACTATATCTAGTTCCTTCTCCTTATTAATTTACTTAAGGTCTTTGGAAGGTTATTACAATAGGTCAAAGCTAAAGGTTAATAAGTGTTAGGTCAAGGATTGATCACTCAATCATTGATGAGCAATTGACACTAAGACTTGGTTAAAAAGGAATGTCATCTCTTAATACCATATTAAGGTATGTGTTGGATGGTCTTGGCTTGACTTCCCTTTTCTACTCTATTTGTGATAAGAGTTAATGTTTAAGAACTACCATGATACCCAGGGTAGGAATAACTATGGCAATCAAGTGTATCAAGATTTAGTTATAGAGTTTCTTTACTTAAGTTATATACTTAACTGGGTATCCAGGGTTTGTGGTAGATAATACCTTGATATCATCTTTGGAATATTAAGTATTCATCCTTGAGTTGTTGTATGGAATACCATGTAATGATCTCTAGAAGATAAAGTACTCCTTATTAAGTCTTGTGTTGTGACTTAGTTTTATTACATTTGATCTACCCTTAGATCAAATTATATTACCCAAATATAAGGTTTTAGCAAAGGTCATATTGAAACTTATCGCAGTCAACTTGATGATCTTCCTTAGTTCCACCAAGTTAAGAGAAGCTTCAATCACTTTGACAAGTTTTGATTTAAAAGCGCGAAAATTATCCAGATTTTCTATGCATGAATGCAATGCACACACCTGATCTCAGCTTATTTCTAAGCTCTAATGTTGGGATGTTACAATGGTTTACCTAGAGGGGGTGAATAGGTTTCTACAAAATTCTTTGTAATCTTTTGCAAGTTTAGGCTTTGCGGAATATAAGTGTGCCTAAATGTAAACTAGGTGAGGCAACCTCGATGATGATATAAGATACTTCAAGCACGAAGGCTATCACAAGGTAAACAAACACAAGTAAGAGAATGGTTAAGGAATAACCGAAGCACGCGGAGACGAAGATGTATTCCCGTGTTCACCACCTTTGGGAAGGGGGCTACGTCACATTGGAGAGGTGTGAGGTTCCACGAAGGATTCCCCAACGCCACGAAGGCTCACCTTCTTCTCCGAGCCTATCCCACGAAGGAATAGCTCACTTACTCGTGTTAGACTTTAAGGTAGTCTCTAAACCCTCACAAACTTTCCACGGAGAAAATCACAAGCCGAATGCCTCCGGGCGACCCTAGCCGCCTAGGGTTTCCCATAAACCCAAGAGTAATAATCTAACTCGATGAACTCAAGGGGGAATGAACTTTGGCTTGGTGGAAACGTAGATCGGGGCCTCCTCTTGCTTTCTACCAAAGGGATTTGGAATTGGTTGGGTAGAATGGGAGATCCTCAAGGAATTGTGTTTCAACAATGGAGAGAGAGAGAGCTTCAAGAATGAATATGAACTGAAATGCCTAACCTACTCAAGGTGGAAGAAGTGGTATTTATACCCAAGGGAGAAATCTAGTCGTTTAGAGTATTTCTGCGAAGTCTAGTTTTATGTTCGGTTGGGCCGGCCCTCACACCAGACCGCCCGATTACCAGGCCGGAAGACCGGAATCCAAACCGGGTTAGGTCCCTGTACGCAAACCCGGATAGACCCCGTATAGCAAACCAACAATCCCGGTTTAGGTTCGGTTTTTCGACGCTGGTACCGAACCACTCGATATGGGAGCCGGTTCAACTGGCTTGTACACCGAACTTTGCAGAAATGCTATGAAAAGCATATTTCCCTTTCCTCTCTCTGGTGATGGAACAGGTGGGTGTATGGGATGTGTCTATGGCTTAGGAATTCATCCCCAACAATCTCAACGAGATAACCCCTCTTAATAATGCGGAGTTCCTAAAGACTCAAGTTACATATAAAAGGCAAAACTCTAGCACATATCTTTGTTATCAAAATGGGGGGGTCTTCGACGATCTTCCAACACACCAGCGAACTAAAACCTGTTTAATACACTAGTAGGTAGCATTAGTCTACTCTAACTATGGTGTCATTGTCAACCAAAAACAGTAGAGGGTAAACTACCCTTTCAGTCCTGGTCCACCGGCAGGGCCCTCTTAGCCGACCCGCTTTGTAAACCCAAAGCCCAAATATTAAACCCTAGAACCCAAGTTGTAACCTACCTCTCCCAGCCAGTATATAAGGGAGGCTAGAGCTAGGGTTCTAGGTACCTTCTCAAAGACATTTAGATTCCTCAAGTTCATCTTCTTCTTCTAGCTCTCAATAGTAGCTAAGGAAACAGCTCAAGGAGCACTTGTACTGGGCGTTCGCCCTCGATATAGTAGATCATTGCAGGAGTAGGGGTGTTACCTCGTCGAGAGGGCCCTGAACCTGGGTACATCGTTGTGTTTGAAGTTTTTGTGCCCAACCCGCTGCGATAGCCACTGATAGCATCCCGATTGTCCCCTCTTAAGCCATCCTCGATGGCACTGCTGTGTTCCACACCACAACACATGGGCTGACCCACTTATTGGTTAGTAGACGTTGGCTAGGCATTCGCTTCCACCACAATTTTCTGACCGTTAACGGCGATAACCGGCCGTTAACAATGTTTGCCATGTCGTCAACAGTCAACGGGCTGGTGAAACCAATCTACCACGACACGGTTTTCCGTGGTTGAAGGGTGTGATCCACCATGGTCGAAAAAATTGTGTCAGATTCTTTGGTGACGGAGCTTTTACCACAGAGGCCATCCATGGCGGAAGACTTTTCCACCACAAAAAATGGGCCTTCAACCATGAAAACTGTCCGTTGTAAAAGTCAACTTTTCTTGTAGTGTTAATTATCTCTTTCCTTACCACTTCTTTCATTTTTGGATGGAGACGTTGTTGATAATCAACAATAGGTTTTGCATCTTCCTCCAAATTAATTTTATGCATAAATAAACTTGGGATTATACCTTTTAGATCATCAAGTAAATAACCCATAGCTCGTTTATGAGCACGAAGTACATACAATAACTTTGATTCTTCTTCAGATGAAAGGTTGGCACTAATAATAACAAGATGTATATTATCATCAAGGTATGCATATTTCATATCTTTAGGTAAAGGTTTATGTTCAGAACTAGGATCTCCCTTAGGTGGAGGCAACTCTCCTAAATCATTGGGAGGAATATGTAGTTGTAATTAAGTAGGTTGTTGATATAATTTTTGTTCTAGAGCTTCGTTTTCTTCATTAGTAAATGGTTCATCTTCATTAAGTACATATCGCTCCATCACGTCCAATGAAGCAACAACTACATAAGCAAGTGTTTCCACTTCATATTTAGCAGTTAATTCTTTCTCTAAGTGTTTATCAGTGAACTTAGAAAAATTAAATTCTAGCCTTTCTCCAGCACAATTTATAACCACTTTCTCTCTAGGTAAATTAATTTTAGTACCAACGGTATGTAAGAAAGGTCCACAAAATATGATAAGACAAAATGAATCTTGAGAACAACCAAGTACTATGGAACCCACAGGGTACTTAATCTTTCCTACAAGTACTTCAACATCTCTAACAATACCAAGTGGACACATATATTCTTTATTAGCAAGTTGAATAGTCATAGCAGTTTTTGTATTGGATTAATATCATGTTTAATTTCAATATAAAAAGTATACAAGATAATAGTAATGCTTGCACAAATATCACAAAGACCATGTGAAAGGGCATTTACTGTCATAATCACTTTTGGTGTTCATTAACAACAAGTAGAGATTTTTACTATTTGCTATTGTCTACAGGTTGATACATTGCAAAGTGAAAAGGACCTTTGGCATACGGAACATCCCCTGCATATTTGCTTGACTCTTGGGAGTTCCACACCGGAGTCTCCGGTCTGCCTGGACCGGAGTCTCCGGTGTGGACCGGAGTTTTCCCAGGAGTCTCCGGAGGAGGCTCCAGTTTCCTGCCTGGGTCAAACTGTGTGGCGGTCCGGAGTCTTCGGTCCTTGCCTCAGACCGGAGTCTCCGGTGCAGAGGGACCGGAGTCTTCGGTCCACTTGGCTCACAGAAGGGCTGGGTCAATCTGTTCGACGGTCCGGAGGCTAGTCCGGAGATGGGATGGAATCTCCGGTGTAGACCGGAGTCTCCGGTGTGCAGGCCGGAGTCTCCGACCTGACTTTTCACCAACGATTCAGCGGAGTGAAGGGCTATAAATAGAGGACCTTATCCCCTTCCTCTAGCTGCTCGTCCACCTTAAGAACAGCATGCTCATTGAGCCACCAAATCAATAAGATCTCTTCATCCAACCATCCAAAGTCATTGATCTTTGGAGAATCGAAGGAGGAGGCCTTGATCTACAGCTTCACCAAGAGAGATCTTCATTTCCCCCTCATTCACTTGAGGGCCCCCATGCTCTAGTGTTTCTTTAGAAACCCTAGCTTTTGATTTGGTTCTTACAAGCTTGTCTTGGATTGTTTGACGGCTTGCTTGTATTTTGGAGCCTCCAATTAAGTTGTGGATGTGTGCCCCGAACTCGTTGTAAAGGTGCCGGCTTCCACCTCGAAGGTTGCCGTATAGTGGAAGAGGAGAATCGAACCCCTTGGGGTGAGGTTCATCAGAGAACAAGGGATGCCTCTCGTCCCGTTGGTGGTTTGATACCATCCCCTCTCCAAACATAGACGTACTTCCCCTCAAAAGGAAGGAACTATGGGAAACAAATCCTTGTGTCTTCGAGCGCTCCACTTTGGTTACTTCTATCCTTTACCACACTTTACTTATCTAGTTCTTGCTTAGTACTTGTGCTAGGTTGACATATAGGTAAATTCACCTTAGTTACATAATCTAGAGAATTTACCTTTTTGTGTCAAACCCTAAATTGAAAAAGAGTAAAATTTGGAGTAGCACCTATTCACCCCCCTCTAGGTTCCCATACGATCCTTTCAATTGGTATCAGAGCCTTGGCTCTTTATTCGGGCTTAAGCTCCTAAGAGATTATGGGCAACATAGAGGAGGGAGAAAGTGAGGCTAGTCATTCAGTGACCATGGTAGATCTCAAGAAGTTGGAAACAAGCTTGAGCTCTACCTTGGGAAATGAAATCCAACAGTTGCATCAACTCTTTGAGCAACTTGTTAGGGATAAGAAAACCTCACCTCCTCCCTCTCAAGAGGCAACACCACCTAACCCAAAGGCTAATGCTCCGGCTAAGCCTTTGGAGGAAGTGGCGGGGGATGAACATAATTCCACTAACTCCACCACCAAAAAGGGTGATGGGAAGGAAGAGCACCATGCGGTTCCCGGATGGTACTCTCCCGACCCTCCTATCCCTCACCAACATATAAATAATAGAGGCGACCCACCTAAGTTAGCTGCACATACTTTTGCTCAATGGCAAGTTTTAATGAAATCTCATGTGCGCAGCTCTTGCATTGATTTGTGGAATATTATTGAAGAAGGACTCAAAATTGAGGATCCAACCAATTTGACTAGAAGAGAAGTGGTCAATAGCCAACTCAATGCGACTGCCTTGCACATGATCCAACTTGGAGTGGGGCCAAAGGATTTTCCCCACATTGAGCACTACAACACCGCCAAGGAAGCTTGGGATGCTCTCATTGACTTGTTTGTTGGCAATGAGAGTATGATAAGAAATAGATATGATGCCTTAAGCAATGAGGCCGAAGGTTTCTTCATGAAGGATGGTGAGGATCATGAAGACATGTATCGAAGACTCAAATCCACAGCCACCGCCTTCAGGAATATTGGTGCCTCTCACATTGATGATGCTTGGATAAAGAGGAAGTATGTGAGTGCTCTCATGCCTTTCGAGCCTACTGACTTGAAGAGTCTCCAAGGAAGACACAACTACCATCTCATGACCTCCAATGAAGTGATGCAAGAGATGGCCGCCTTCAAGGTTGCTGCCAAGAATGCCAAAGACGCTCGTGCTCGTGCCATTGGAATGAGTAGTGGTGTCAATCTTTTTTTTGAGGTGAAATAGTAGGGAAAATCCCCACTGCAATTTTTTTATTATATATGTGTATGTTACAATGAGATATGATCTAAGGTAGATCATAAACAGTTACATCTAAATTGAAAACATTCTATTCTATCCCTGATCTAATTGCTGACTGAGCCAGGCTTTGAATTTCTCCTTGTATTTTCCTTTGATTCTGAATTGTATCCATCTCATTTCCTGGTAGAAAATTGCTTTCCATCTATCCAAAGTGGGTCTTTTGTCATTAAAAAAATTCTCATTTCTGCAAATCCAGATACCCCAGGATGTCATGATAATGATTTCCATTGCAAATGGTAGATGTAACTTTTCTTTGATGTTTGAAATAGCTTCTAATCCTGTTAGATTTGCAGTTCTGTTTTTGGAAATATGGTCCCAACATTTTTTTGCAAATGGACAATCCCAGAAAAGATGATTTGCTGATTCTTCTGTGATGCAGTTTGATGTAACACAATTGTAATCAGGAAGGTTGAAATTCTTTCTCCTCAGTAGGTTTCTTGTATTCAATCTGTCTAGTAACAAAAGCCAGAAAAAGAACTTGTGTTTATTTAACAGGAGGTTGCCCAAACCCAGGAAAAGTGTGGTGGTGATGGTGAGTGTCCAATCATGGCTGAGTATGCCTTTTTAACTTCAAACTTATCTGATCCCCATATATAGTTCCAATTATCATGGGTGTCCTGAGTGTCTTATCTGAATTCCTGGCATCTTTCTTCCAGGACTAAAAACTCAGAGAAAGCTTGTTGAGAGAGAGGTAGGTGGAAGTTATCTTCGAGGAATTCAGCATGAAGGAAATCATGAACATTGATGATTGTAGACTTAGCATAGGACATAAGGTGTGGGTATTTATTCATCAAGCACTCCTCTTGCCAAAGGTTAGTCCAGAAGTAAGCAGATTTGCCCGAATTCAGATTGCATTTGGCCATGCCTTTATAGTTATCAATTAATTTGATGTGTGACTTCCACCAGAAAGATCCCTCCATGCTTCTTCCAGGTAACTTTCCATTTTTGTAATAAGTCTCCCATATGAGATGAACCCAAGGTATGTCTTGGTGGTTGTAGAATTTGTCCAAATTTTTCAGAAGGAGGGCATTATTTTGAATCTGTAGATTCAGTACCCCTAAACCCCCTTGATTTTTAGGATGGCAGATTTTGTCCCATGAGACAAGAGCTTGTCCTTTTGCTTGTACATCATCAGTCTTCTTTCTCCATAGACAATATCTCATATATTTAATAATTTGATCCTTGATGGCAATTGGTATCTCCAAACAGCTCATATAAAATAGAGGAAGTGAGGATAGAACAGATTTGACCAGTTGCAGTTTGCCTCCATAATTCAAGAAGTCAGCAATTCCACATAATCTTCTTTCCACTCTCTGAACAATGGGAAGAAAATGTTCCATAGATGGCTTTGTAATGCTTAATGGAAGCCCAAGGTAGGAAAAAGGGAGGCATCCAGTTTGACAATTGATTGTCATAGCAAAATGCATAAGTCTGTCATTACAAATATTTATTGGCATCATGCTAGATTTCAGGTAATTGACCTTGAGACCAGTGGAAACAACAAATGTTTGAAGCAGTGCTTTCAAGCATAATAATTGAGATGCATCAACTTTAAGGATCACCAAAGTGTCATCAGCATATTGAATAACTGGGAAATCACTGTTGGGTGGTCCCACAATAGGTGGAGTTAGAAGATTTCTATGCATGGCCTTGTTTAGAATAGATTGTAGGAGGTCAGCAGTAAGGACAAATAGTAATGGTGAAAGTGGGTCTCCTTGTCTAACACCTCTTCTGCAGTAGAACTTTTTACCAGGTACACCATTGAGAAGAATTTCAGAAGTTCCAGATTCAAAGATCATTTCAATCCACCTAATCCATTTTCTCCCAAATCCTCTAGCTTTAAGGATATTAATGATGGCAGAGTAATCAACTGTATCAAATGCCTTCTCAAAATCAAGTTTGAGAATTAAAATTTCCTCCTTTGACTTGTGGCATTGGAATAGGTATTCAAATGCCCAACCAATGCAATCTTGAATAGATCTGTTGTTGAGAAAACCATATTGGTTTTTATGTACCAATTTCAGAATGATAGATTGCAGTCTATTTGCAAGAAGTTTGGTAATAATTTTGAATATACAGTTCAATAGAGAGATTGGTCTGAAATCAGCTAATGTAGATGGGCAAGTGACTTTGGGTATGAGTGTAATGTAAGAAGAGTTAATGCTTTCAAGTGACACTTTCTCGTTGAAGAAATCATGAATCAGTAATTTGATATCAAATCCAATGATGGACCAGCAGCTTTTGATAAATTCATTATTAAATCCATCAGGTCCAGGTGATTTATCATTTGGTAGTTCAGTGATAACCTCCTCAATTTCCTTGTCAAGGAAAGGTTTTTCAAGTGAATCCTTCATCTCATCAGTCATTCCATTTCCATAGAAGTCTGCTAGATTATAGTGCATCTCAGTTTTGACTGATGTGCCCATTCTTGCCCTGAAGTCATTCCAAAAGATATCAGCCTTGTCATAGTGATTTGTAAATTCCTGTCCAGATTCATTCTTGATCATTGATATATAGTTATGTCTATAACTTATGGTAGCTTTGGAATGGAAAAACTTAGTGTTTTCATCTCCAAGTTTTACCCATTTGATTTTCCCTCTTTGTTTCCAATAGGTGTTTTGGTTCTGAAGAAGAGTGATAATATGGGACTTCAGGATATCTCTGAGGTGCCACTCATTGATGGTTAATGTTCTAGATTCTTCCAGTAGGTCCAGGAGATCAATTGTGTCATTCACCTTAGCAATTTGATCTTTTAAGCAAGGTAACTGTTTTGCCCAAATCTTGATACCTCTCCTCACATTTTTTAATTTGGCACAAATTCTTTTTTCCATGTCCTGATAATTCATAGGAATATTCCATGCATTTAGTACAATCATCTTAAAATCAGAATGATGTAGCCAGTAGTTTTCAAATCTAAAGATTTGAGCCTTGGGGATGTTAGTTCCAATGGATATGACACAGGGGAGATGATCACAAGTAGGTTTGGATAGTGGGGTAACCATAGTGTATGGGAACTTGGTTGTCCAAGAACTAGATGTAAAAAACCAGTCTAGTCTTTCCAGGAGAGGATCTTTCTGCATGTTACTCCAGGTGAATTTTCTACCCTTTAGTGGCAACTCAATAAGGCCCAGGTTGCAGATAGCATCATTGAAGAGCATAGTTTCATTAATATCTCCCCCACTTTTATTTCTATCAGTGAGACTTCTGATAAGGTTAAAATCTCCTAACACTAGCCAATCCATACTATCAGGCATAGTGATGTTTGAAAACCAGTCTAGGAAATCCATCTTTCTATCATTTTGACAAGGACCATAGATATTAGTGAGAGTCCAGGTATCATTTGATAATTGAGAGGTGAAGGTAATAGAAGTTGAGAAATCATTTTGGAAAGCCCTGGTACCATTGAATAAAGTACTATGCCAGATGGTAATAATTCCTCTAGAAGCACCAATTGATGGTAAGAAATCAAAACTGTCAAACTTGTTTGGACAGAATTTTTTTAAATAATTGATATCAAAGTTTTCTCTCTTGGTTTATTGAAGACAGATAATGTCACATTCAGATTCCATGATCTTGCTTTTTAGTGCTAACCATTTTTTCTCAGAGTTAATACCCCTGAGGTTCCAGTTCAGAATCTTCCAGTTTCTGTTGTTACTCATTTATAAACCAATTGGGTGATCCATGGTGTGACTCAAATTTTGTAGTCACACAAATAAAACTAGACATATCATAGGTTACTGAATTCATAAACATCTCCAACATCAAATAGGTCTGCAACAACTCATAACAGATATGAAAGGTAACTGGTCCAATCACAAAAGGCAAGGTTTTTGTAAACATTAACCACATTATTTAGGAGCCTTCTTCTTAGACTGCTGTCCACAAGACTCAGCAGCACCTCCCTTCTTCTTGTTTGAAAGGTATGGTTCAGGACCATTCTTCTTAGGTCTAGTCTTTCTTGATGGCTTGATGATCAAATCATTGATCCTGCCCTTCTTCAGCAATCTTTTCTCCAGTTCCCCTCTTTAACCTTGCAAAATGATTCAGCAAGATTCTTAACAACCTTATTACTGAGACAGGGTGGAGCAGCATTGCAAGAGAGGCAATTATGACCAGTGCAATTTAAATGGCTTTTAAAACCCCCCATTAAGTTCCACAATTCTGGGGCTCCTTCTCACCTCAGATTCCACCAGTGGTTCTTTGCCCCTCCTCCTCTTAGTAGGAGCATTTGGTACCATCATGTTTGATGGGGAATCATTCAGGCAATGGGGTGGAATCTGTCCAACACATTCATCAGGTATAATGAAGGTGAAAGTAGATTCCTCAGTAATTGGCTCTTTAATTATCTCCCATAGGGGTGCTGTGAGAAAATGTCTAATCCAACTGAATTTCTCAGGTGTGATGAGCATTAGAGTGATAAAGTTAAACCAACTTACAGGAATGTCACATTGCAGTTTGCCTTTGTCAGGTGATGGGTTCATGTGTGGTGCAAAGAATCTGTCCCATAGCTCCAGACCTTGCTTTGAGAAAGAATTCCTAGCAGAGAGTATCTCAGATGAGTTGACAAAAGGAATAATGGCCATTCCAACTTGGAGGTGTGCCTCATTTGGAGAGAGGAGATTAGTGTCCTCCATCATCCAGTCATCTTGCATGTTATCCTCATCAGCATGGTTGGTGTCCTCCTCCTCATCTTGGTAATTCTGCAGAATGTTAAGTAGACCTTCTCCCATGCCCATCTCCTGATCAGCATCAGCAATATTTTGCACCACCTCATTATCCTCTGCACCATGGACAGATGCCTTGTCACTGTCAGATGAAACATTTGCACCAGGTATAGATCCAGTAATAGCACTGTCAGTCTCTTGAGGTGGCAAATCCTGGTTGTCAATGGGCATGTCAACACCTTCAGCAAATACAGGTCCTTGGACAACATTCCAGTTGCCCCAGCCAGCATTATTTTGAGGGGCAGGGTCAATCCATTGGTCCCATCCACCAATGTCCCCTTCAGGTTGTGGTGGAGGAGGTGGAGATGGGGGCCCAAATATGGGTCCCACCACAGGTAGAGGGGGTCAGCACCATCATCAGGTAGTGGGTCCTCATCAGGTGGGCCCCCCCAGGAGATTGTTGTTCAATATTTCCACAGAAAAGGTCCATGATTCAGTTTCCACCAGGTCTCCAATGGTGAATCTAACACTTTTAGGAACATCTAGGAGATCAGTGACTCTGAGCTTTGCAATGATCCTGCCCTTGTGCTCAGGGTCCCTCTCCCAGAGTAGAACTTTACCAATATCAAAGAATACAGCATTCAGGTCATCATGATTCTAGTGACCAAGTGGAGGACCCAGGAGCATAACCCAACATTCATTGTTAAACTGAGTCCTACGCCAGTTAATTCCTTCATTATCCTATCAAAAGAGATAGCAACATCTTGGAAGGGAATATGACCCGCAGCAATTAACCGGTCACGGTCACTAACATTTGCAAATTGAACATATGCAGAACCAAATGGGCAATCTTGAATATCATGAAATTCGACATGTGCATCATTGATAAAGAAATCTTGCAACACATCCCTGATATTACCAAAAGGGACAGGACCAGGGGGAAGGGGATGGATGTGCGCAATGGCATACTGTTCATGAGTTCTTGGTCGACGAGGAACCACCACCCTTTTGACTTGATTCCTGCCAGCCACCTGCATAATCTCAAAACCATGGGGAAGAAATGGCTGAGGGTCAAGTGGAATATTGGCCATTGCGTTGGTGGTTTTCGCCGGTGACGAGCGGAGCAAGGCAGTTGGGGTTTCTCTAGGCAAGGGAGTTGAGGAGACAGGGGTTTCAGCCGAATTAATTTTTTGGGCAAGAATAAAATCCTTAAGACAGTCATACACCCTGGTCCGCGAAACTTGCGGCGTAACATGGGCCTTGAACCAATTCAGGTAAGATTTGTCGGGCCAGGGACAAGAAGGGAAAATGGGAAATTTCAAAAATGGTAAAAGACCAGGCAAATTAATTTTAGGAGATTTGTTGACTGTAATTTTCTCCGCTTTAATACCTTTGCCATTAATCACAATATCCGCAAATGGTGCACCCATTACGACATGAGTAATGTCATCATTATTTTGACCGTAATTGCATGGTACCTGTGACGTCGAAGAACCAATACGATCAAAAACAGAGGTTTTTTTTCTTTTTGTATGAAACAGTTGTCCAATCTTTGTCCAATTCTTTGTAATATTCCTTCTCTTCGAATTTCCAATTTGGGCCTCCATTGCCCCAAAGTTTTATCTTCAGTATGAATGAATCATCAGTGAAAGAACCAGAATTATATATTTCAAAACCCACAGCTCTTGATGCCACCGAGAATCTAAAGGTTCTGTCCTGGAGGATTTTGACTTGATATTTTGATGCATGGCCCCCCAAACAACTTTGAAGAACAATGCCAATTGTATGAATATCCATCTTAAAATTTGTACGGCCAAATGAACCAACGAGGAAGAAAGGTCTTCTGCGAAATCCTCCTGAGAAATTTATGTGGTGACCAAATTTTTTGAACATATTATCCTCAAACATCCTCCCTTTAGAAAAATCCACAGAAATGTATTTGTGTTTGGTTGATGAATTGGGCCCATCAATGATTTGTTCACCCACCATCACCCTTTTGACAACAAGATCCAAGATAACACCAGATGAAACTTTCTCATCTTGAAGAAGGAATCTAGCATCAATAACCACCTTGTCACAATTTAGTAACACAATCCGCTTAGCAATAGTATACAGGACCAGAAATCCAGGAGTATTGTCCAAAACATCAGAAGACAAGGTGGAGCAAGTAACATGCCACATAAGTTTCAAATCATCACCCTTGCACGCATGAACATGAGAAGTCCCAAGAAAATCAGAGGATGGTGTCAAAATATCATTTATCCTAGCAAGGTGAGAGGGGAACCTCACCACAGAACCAATCATGAGAACCTCCCCATTTTCCAAACTTCTTCCTTCTAGAGGTGAACCATTGGCATTGAGAATGACCAGCCAGCGATTTTCCGAGAGAATAAGTGACCCAACAAGGAACTTACCATTGGTGGAGCTTCCAGAATAGGTGATTTTCCAGCCACCACCAGATGAATCCAGTGAATTAGAGCCCATGGATATGTGTGCGACGGCGCCGGAGTGGCGCCGGCGAGTGCCGGTGGGATGGGCTCAGAGAGGCATGCCTCGGAAATCGTGCAACCTCGGGGTCCTGGTGTCAATCTTGCCTTGAATGCCAAGGTTGTGGAGTATGATGAAGATGAAGGAAGTGATGAGGGACTGTCAATGAGCCACCCCAAAGATGTCAAGGTTGCTCAGGGTGAATACATGGCCTTCTATGCAAGAAACTTCTAGAAAGATCCCGCTAAGGCTAAGATGGAAATGCAACGAAGAAGCAACCCCAATGGGAGAAGATATAATGGGTCCAAGTTGAGAACTTGTTTCAATTGTGGTGACCGCTATCACTTCGTTGCAGCTTGTCCCTATGAGAAAAGAGAAGATCATGGGGGTAAACTTGTGTTGAAGAAGACCTCCAAAGCTCTCTACAAGAAACCCTTCATCAAAAGGAACTCAACCAACAAGAAACCAGGAGAAATTGTCTTGATCACACATGAAGAGTACTCCTCTGATGATGATGATGATGATGATGAAGATGATACATCAAGTGGTGTGGCGGCTCTTTCTACTACCTCTACCCCGTCATTCTCACTCTTGAATTCTCCAAATGAGAATATCTCCAACAAGAACGTCACTTGCCTTATGGCAAGAGGAACGGAGGTATTATCATCATCGCACTCCACCTCCTTAATCAATGATGATTTTGATGATGAGTTATCTCTTGAGGTCAAAAAGGAATTACTTGCTTTTGATGTGTTCATGAACAACTTGCAAGGGGAACACAAGAAACATGTTGTGGACCTCTTAAATCAACTTTCACACACACAAGAACTTCTAGATGAGAGATTCCAATTAGGAAGAGAGCACATGATTGAGGTAGAAGCTCTAAATAATGCTCTAGAAGAAGAACAAGAAACTAGAATATCTCTTGAAACTAAACTAGAGGGTCTTGATGAAGCTAATGATCTCATTATTAATAAACTCATCAAGGAACGTGATCATGCTATTGCTAAATACAAAAAGGCTAAAAAGGACAAGATTGAGTTTGATGTTGTTCATGAAAAACTTGTCGAGGACTTTAGGACACTTGACAAGGCTCACAAGGCCTTGGAGAGTGAACTCGTGTCGCTCACAAAGTCTTGTGAAAAGCTTCAAACTCAATTGATCAATACTCCCGCACCTAGTATGTTCATTCCTTCTAGTTGTACAAATACTATTGAAGAACGTGCTAGGTTGAAGGGGGAGCTAGCTAAGACCACCTTTCCAAAAGGAAACAAGTCCATTGATGACCTCTTAAGCAAGCAAAGGTCAATTGGTGAAAAAGGGGGCATTGGCTTTATCTCTAAAGCCAAGAAGAAAAGGAACAACAAGAAGAACAAGGCCAAGCCCGCCCAAGAAAAGAACAAGGTCATTGTGGGAAGTAAGACCACAAGTGGCAAAACTATGTCTCATGGTGATTTTGCGGGTAGTGTTAACCCTCACTATGTTTTAATGTGTGATTATTATGGTGATGTGTATGCACAATATGTTGGCCCATTTGATGGTTATATTGCATGGTCTATTTGGGTTCCCAAGACCCTTTTTGCTAACAAAAGAGGACCCATTGAAAAATGGGTACCTAAAAACTAGTTTGATCTTTTGTAGACATATGCTTCCGGAGGGTCAAAATGGGTGCTTGATAGTGGATGCACAATTCATATGACCGGAAGCGCATCTAGTGTCAGGGAGTTGAGACCAAATGTTGATCAAATATCCATGACATATGCCGACAAGTCAAAGTCTAAGGTAATGGTTTCGGCAAAGTTGTGGTTGCACACGATATCACTCTCATGGACGTCATGCTTATTGAGACCCTTGGCTATAATTTACTTTCAGTTCGTGCTCTTGGAAAGATGGGCTTTGCCATCTTTATTGATAATGATATTGTGATCCTCATGTGGAGCAAGCCTCTAAAGGTTGCTTTCGTTGGTTATGTCTAGAATGACTTGTATGTGGTGGACTTCTCGGGGAAGACCACTACAAGTCCGATGTGCTTATTCAGAAAGGCCGATGTGGGTTGGCTATGGCATCGCCGTCTAGCCCATGTCAACATGAGAACTTTGCAAAGCCTTCACAAGGATGGTCATATTGTTGGACTAAAAGAAAATATTTGCTTTGCCAAAGATCGTGTTTGCAGGGCATGTGTTGAAGGAAAGATGCATGATTCTCCCCACAAGCCAAAGAACTACATCAAGTCCAAGAGGATCTTGGATCTCCTTCATGTGGATCTTTTTGGTCCTCCTTCTCATGCAAGTCTTGGTGGGGAGAAATATTGTTTGGTGATTGTTGATGATTACTCAAGATACACTTGGGTATATTTCTTCAAGCTAAAAAGTGAGACCCAAGAGAACTTCATTGACTTCATCAACATGGCTCAACGTCAACACAATGTCCCAGTGTTAACAATAAGAAGTGACAATGGTACTGAGTTCAAGAACTACACATTGAATGGATCTCTTAGTGATGAGGGAATAAAACATCAATATTCCGCTTCATATACCCCTCAACAAAATGGTGTAGCTGAGAGGAAGAACCGGACTCTTATTGATATGGAGGACTATGTTGGCGGAATTTAAATCTCCATACAATTTTTGGGCTGAAGCTATCTCCACCGCATGCCATGCATCAAACCGTCTCTACCTCCGCAAAGAATTGATGAAGACTCCATATGAAATCCTTACCGATAACAAGCCCAATGTTTCTTACTTCTGGGTGTTCGGTTGTAAGTGCTTCTATCGCATTAAGGGTATTCATTTGTCCAAGTTTGGTTCCAAAGCATTAGAGGGTATTTTTGTTGGTTATGGTCTCAATCCCACACTTATAGAATCTATGATAAGCTCTCAGGAACTGCCATCTTGTAGTGTGGTGTTTGAAGAATATGATGGTCCCCAAGCGGGGCGTGTTGATGTATGCGATGTAGATGATGAAATGCCTCAGGATGCCATAGGAAGAATGGGTGTGGGTTTGATCCGCCCTGTTGAGGAACCCCTTATGGCGGATCGAGAAGAACTATGCTCCACTCAAGTGGATCCCTCATCTTCACAACATCAACAAGCTCCTATCGAGGAGTACAATGACCCATGCCAAAGACAAGTTGTGGAACCTCAACCTGCTGATCAAGAAGAAACCTCTAGCCAGGAGTTACTTGAGTCTCCATTTGCCAGAATGTCCAATGGTGCTAAGTCTATTACACAAGGAAGATCTATAGAAACTGCCATGAGGAGAGCTCAATGCCTGTCTAGAAGTATGCTTGATCAAGACCAAGATCAATCTTTGCCTCTTACAGAAGAGAATAATTCCAATGATGATCAAGGTCGAGTTGATGGTCAAGACGAGGACCAAAATGATGAAGTGACCCCCCCCAAGAAACAACAAGGAGATCGAAACTCGTCGCCAAGCTAGAATGGATAGAATATTGGAATTAAGAGACCAGACTCTTGAGAATGTGGTAGGAGATATAAGAAGAGAGATATCTACTCGAGATCAACTGAAGAACTTTGGTGAGCACCAAGCACATATTTCCATGGTGGAACCAAATAACGTATGGGAAGCACTTTAAGATTTGGATTGGTTGGATGCAATGCACAAAGAGCTCAATAACTTTGAGAGAAACAAAGTTCAGGATGTCTATGATGGGAGAATTGAGAGTATTTCTTGGGTTTGAGATCAAGCAAGTGAGAGGAGGAACATTCTTCAACCAAGCCAAGTATACTCAAGATATTCTCAAAAGATTCAACATGAAAGACCTAAATGGAGCTCTCACTCCCATGGCAACAAAGACTCATCTTGAACTAAACCCAAATGGTAAAGATGTGGATCAAAAGGTATACCAGTCCATGATTGGCTCTTTGTTTTACCTTTGTGCATCTAGACCCGATATTGTGTTGAGTGTAGGAGTGTGTGCAAGATATCAAGCGGCTCCTAAAGAAAGCCATTTGATGGCAGTCAAGAGAATCTTTTGATATTTGGTTCATACCCCAAACTATGGTATTTGGTATCCTAGGGGCTCGACTTTCTCTCTTTTTGGATACACGGATTCGGATTGGGCCTACTCTCTGTCCTGAAAACTCTCTTTTTGGATACCCCAACTTTCTCTCTTTTTGGATACACGGATTCGGTATCCTAGAACATTTGAATAGATTTCTGTGGTTTTCTTGACTTTTCACAGTATGACATCTTAACCCAAGCCTACTCTCTGTCCTGAAAACTCTCTCTATCTAATATATGTCCCCATACACATATCTTGGAGTTTTTGGTCGAGGAGGACCAGAGTATCCGGTGTGCTCACACCGGAGTCTCCAGTGTGGGCCGGAGTCTCCGGTGTAGACGAGAGTCTCCAGTCCGGACGGTTTCTGGCCACTTAGAGGGAGGATGGGGTGAACTGAAACAGACAGTTTCATTCATCCACCCCCGTCCTCCCCTCTCTACCCCGTCGCCTCCTCTCCCAAATCTCCTCCCCGGAGGTCAAGAAGCCCTCGGGATCCGTCGTGCCGCTGGCCAATCATCTCCCCTCCACCATTGGGTGATTCCCACCGGTGGAATCAATCCCATGGACAGATCTAGTACCTCTCCTCCTCTTTTCTCACCTAGGGTTCTTCCCTTGCTTTGTTTTTTGAGGATTGGTACTATTTTTTCCCACGGGAATCTCTTGTTTGCGTGCACACGAGTACTTTACCCTTGTTGCCCTGCCCGATCTGTTGGATTCAACACTACTGGAGCCTCCCTGATCTTCCCCCGAGTCTCCCGACTAGAGACTCTGGCCCTAGGGCCGGAGACTCTGGTCTGAGCCGGAGACTCCTGTGTGGACCACGTAGACTCCGGTGTGGTTTGAATCTAACATATCTTGCAAGGCCTCAAGGGTCTTGTGCTGCCTCCTTAGGACATATACACTTACCTCCATGCTATCTCCCTCGCTGCTTTTCACAGGTTATGGCTCTCGGCGTCCTCCTCGCACCAAGGCCAAGATGAAGAGAGCGGATCCTCGCTATGATGAGTCTGAGGGTCAGTACATTGTGCCCTCGTCCAACCGTAGACAGCAGGCCCGTGATGCAGCCTATATGCGGAGGGAGAAGGAAAGGGCTGAGGAAGAGAACCATGCCAAGAGGGCAAAATACGATAACCTTCAGTCTTTGGCCCGCATGTCAAAGCAGGAGTACCGTGAGCTGTGGAAGACTAATTTCTATGCCTTGTCTCGCACCAGTGATGACCCATGCTATTGGAGGAAGGAGTAAGCTGTCTTCATGAAAGATATTTACAGCGTGCTCAAGATATCCCCCGTGTGCCCCCAGAAGTACTTGAGTGTTGAGCAGATGAGGAAGAGCCCCTACTTCTCTGATGCACTGTGGATTAGTGAGAAGTTAGGGCTGTTCAACTTGATGGAGCTCCGTGAAGACTACAACATCACCCTTGTGCAGCAATTCTACGCCACAGTTGTGTTTGGGACTGACCAAGCCAGGACTATGATTTGGATGACTGGCAACCACCGCTGTTCTGCAACTTTCTATGACTTTGCTGAGGCCATCTTTGAGACATTCTAGGGTGTGTCTACTCATGTTGGGGTGCGCATGCACTCAACAGCTCTTGGGGTGAACAAGAACAAGCTTGCCCCTTTATATGGTAGTGAGGGTGTTGTGGGTGGCTCCAAGGGACTCAAGCCTCTCTACAATCTAATGTTGAGGATCTTCCGCCACACCATTTCCCCTAGTGCTAGGAATGATGATGCCATCAGATGTGGTTTGGTCGACTTGTTGTATCATACCCATAGGATTACATGGTTGGCCCCGATGCAGATGCAGATCCTACTGATGTTATGGATTACATATTTGAGGAGATGTACCATGCCATCTTATACAAGAAGGCTCCACCATATGCACCACTTGTCATGAGACTCATCAACACACATGAACATGGTTCTCCACTTGCCTTGCCTCCCAATCTTACCGAGCACACTCTTGTACCTCTGCAGTAGAAGGGGGACATGAGGGTTCCTCCTAGACGCTCCCATGCCCATGTGGAGGAGAAGATCTCCGAGACCGAGAGGGCCCCCTCTCCTCCTAGAGCTTGGAGGAAGAATGCTTCCAATGCACCTCTTCCTCCCATGACACGTGACTATGTACATGAGAAGGTCAAGAAGGCCTCATTCTGGGAGAGGACCCTGTGTTGCATGAATGTGGACATCCGTAAGAAACAACATGCTTCCTACAAGAGCAACCGTCGCATCGAGAAACTACTCAAGGAGATCAAGGCTCAGGGTGAAGCGTATGATGAGGAAGGTGAGGATGAGTACATTGATGAGCATGGCGCTCAACCATCCACCGCGTCAGACCACACTCTTTTGTTTGGGGCATGGAATGCCCAACAGGATAGCTTGGTGGATTGGAAGACCTTTTCTGATGTCACTTCTGGATTTGGGTACCAAGGTACCTCCTCTTCTCGCCCTCACGGCAAAGGACCTGCAGCTCCAAATGGTGATGAGGACTATGATGATGATGATGAGTATCAGGATATGGATGAGGAGGACGAGGAGGAGGATGATGAGGACTACTGATCAGTTGGGATGCTAGCTTAGGTATTTTCCCTTTTTCGGCGTTTCGATGCCAAAGGGGGAGAAGACATTATCATCGGGATTTGCATGGGCTTGGGCTTTTTGATTCTTATTTGCTATCTCTACCTTCGTACCTATTTGCCTTATGTTATTGCGAGACACTATTTACTATTTGTGTGTGACTATGTGGTGCTCCTACCTTATTGTAACTCGTGTGAGAACTATGTGTTTTATCCATGTACTACCTACCATGCTTGCCTTACATGTCTATCTTTGTGCACAGAGTCAGGGGGCATGTTCATACTCTGTCATAAATCCTTGCAAATTATTTTCCACGCAAAATCACTTGTTGTCATCGAACACCAAAAAGGGGGAGATTGAAAGGGCATTTACTGTCATAATCACTTTTGGTGTTCGTTAACAACAAGTAGAGCTTTTTACTGTTTGCTATTGTCTACAGGTTGATACATTGCAAAGTGAAAAGGACCTTTGGCATACGGAACATTCCCAGCATATTTGCTTGACTCTTGGGAGTTCTAGACCGGAGTCTCCGGTGTGGACCGGAGTTCTCCCAGGAGTCTCCGGAGGAGGCTCCAGTTTCCTGCCTGGGTCAAACTGTGTGGCGGTCAGGAGTCTCCGGTCCTTGCCTCAGACCGGAGTCTCCGGTCCACTTGGCTCACAGAAGGGCTGGGTCAATCTGTTCGACGGTCCGAAGGCTAGTCCGGAGATGGGCCGGAATCTCTGGTGTAGACCGGAGTCTCCGGTGTGCAGGCCAGAGTCTCCGGTCTGAATTTTCTCCAACGGTTCAGTGGAGTGAAGGGCTATAAATAGAGGACCTTATCCCCTTCCTCCAGCTGCTCGTCCACCTCAAGAACACCATGCCCATTTGATCCACCAAATCAACAAGATCTCTTCATCCAACCATCCAAAGTCATTAATCTTTGGAGAATTGAAGGAGGAGGCCTTGATCTACAGCTTCACCAAGAGAGATCTTCATTTCCCCCTCATTCACTTGAGGTCCCCCATGCTCTAGTGTTTCTTTGGAAACCCTAGCTTTTGATTTGGTTCTTACAAGCTTGTCTTGGATTGTTTGATAGCTTGCTTGTATTTGGGAGCCTCCAATTAAGTTGTGGATGTGTGCCCAGAACTCGTTGTAAAGGTGCTGGCTTCCACCTCGAAGGTTGCCGTATAGTGGAAGAGGTGAATCGAACCCCTTGGGGTGAGGTTCATCGGAGAACAAGGGAGGCCTCTCGTGGCGTTGGTGGTTTGATACCACCCCCTCTCCAAACGTAGACGTACTTCCCCTCAAAAGGAAGGAACTACGGGAAACAAATCCTTGTCTCTCTGAGCGCTCCACTTTGGTTACTTCTATCCTTTACCACACTTTACTTATCTAGTTCTTGCTTAGTACTTTTGCTAGGTTGACATATAGGTAAATTCACCTTAGTTGCATAATCTAGAGAATTTACCTTTTTGTGTCAAACCCTAAATTGAAAAAGAGTAAAATTTGGAGTAGCACCTATTCACCCTCCCTCTAGGTGCCCATACGATCCTTTCACCATGATATATAGAATTTCCAATATTAGTAGAGCTAATATGCTTCCCCACCATGGCGGTGTTTCCTTTGATTACCTTAGTGGAATCTTCACATAGATAAACATCACATGGATCTTATTCATTCAATTATATAATAATAGATACTTGATGTTGCACTTCGATTTGCTCATAAGGGATACCAATTTTCTTAGTACTCCTATCCACTACAGCAGCGAGAATGTTCCCCTTCACTTTAAGCAGATATGGAGGTGCCTCCACATATTCTTTAGCTTCATCATGTGATATGGTATTGGCCTAATTAGGGAAAACAATAGAATGTTTTGCTGGTTCAACATATTCAATAAATCCTTTCTTAGGATAGCAATATGAAACATCAATTAAAACATAAGGATCAAAACCATACTTTTCACTCAATTCTTCAAATAAAGGAGTAGTAGAGAAAGTTTCTACGCATTCATATTCATAATCGAGGTATGGAGTGTTACCTTTATCAAGATCTCAATTATCCGTATTCTCATAAATTATATTGAATAATTCCCATACTTCATATAGCTTCTTATGAGTAAAACTACCTCCAAAAGAATTATCTAGAAAGTCCTTTTGGCATTGAGGCAGCCTCACATACAAGTTAATCAATATAATGCTTTTACATAAGCCATGAGAAGTGCTCTTACATAGTAGTTCTTTTAATCTCCCCCAAGCTTGAGTGATACTCTCTCCAGGACGAGGATAAAAATTATAGATATGAGAACGATCATTGTAAGCCTTAAAAGTAGAATCTAACTTAACATAGAAAGCCTTTCTAAGATATTCTCAATTAAGACGATCAACTTTATCCAAGGATCTGAACCATTCACGAGCATTGCCAGATAGAGATAAATAAAATAACATCCTCTTCAGTTCTTCTTGAGAAATACTAGAAAGTTTAAATAGAGTATAAAGTGAGGTACTTATTACTTTAGTACCCATAATAGAAATGGTAAAATAAAAATTGGATAATAAAAACAGCTTTCAAGTTCTCTTACCGAACCGGCATACCAATAGTGCTACGCTCCCCAGCAACGGCACCAGAAAAGTATCTTGATGACTCCCAAGTGTAGGAGATTCAATTGTAATACCTTTCAATTAGAAAAGGTTGTTGAAACCACAAGGAGCTAAAGGTATTGGTTAGTAAATTCAACAAGTAAAACAATAAAGAAAGCAAAAGTTTTGGGTTTTTGATTTATGGTTTGCAGTAAATTAAATTACTGGTAATGTAAATAACAAGAAAGTAAATGGCAAGAATGTAAATGTTCTTTTCAGAGAAAGCCTAAACCTCTTAGTGTGCAATAGGACAAGATCGAGTGTGTACTTATGTGTGACAAATGTTCCCGAGGGCGGCATGGATTCATTTAGCATATAGATTTCTAAAATAGCATGATAAACATTATGTCAGTTTTATTCCTACTGGACATAGCCTAAAATAGGTGCAGCCATATACATGCGCAAGTGAACCCCTAATGATTGGTCCTAAGACCATTTACATGTGAAAACAAAGGATTAAGTAATACACAAATGTGCATCCATCACATAAAGTTCTAAGGCCCCTGCTCAAGAACCCTAAATCCTTAGGAAAAGATCGTTGTCACTCCTCTCCCTACTCTCTCATTACACTAAGTTGCAGCCATATGATCCCATAAAGGTGAAGTAACATATAGTCACCGTGATCCCATAAAGGTGAAGTAACATATAGTGGATGTTTGTACGTTACCATCATAGAATCAAAGAAACGATTAAAACTTGACCAAATACTCATTGCATACTATATAGAAATCATATCCAATTCATCATATGCCCTCAGGAACATGGGGAACTAATCACTAACATGGTATAGATCAGAGGCATATGGGGTACAAAAAATCTGAAATTATAACTTCACCACAAAATAATAACAAGTTACCAAGCACAATCATGCATAAGGCACTAAAACAATATCTAGGGTTCAATCTAATTACAAACTGCAAGGGGAACGAGATGGATCTTCGAGATGGAGATGGTTCTGATGTTGGGGATTATGTAGATAGTGATGGAGATGCCCCCCTACACCAAGGAGAGGATTGGTGATGACGATGGTGGAAAATTCCCCTCGGCGGCGGTCGTGAGATAGCAGGATCTGTTCTCTCCCAAGGTGAAAGATGAGCTCTATCCCCCGCCTCCTCAGAAAAATCTAGGAATATTATGGCATAGGGTTTTTCGCGAGATGGAGAGTTACGTCAAAAGGAGTGGCCGAGGCGATGTTTGGAGGCCGAGTTGGCCAAGGTGGCATGGCCATCATGTGGGGCCGTGCCACCAGGCCTATATCGGCCCGTTTGGCTCGCCACATGTTCTCTAGGTGTCTAGTGTCTTTGTTTTCCTGAAAAACTTTTGTGGTTTCTTTCCTTGATCAATTTGGGTTCCGGAAGGTTCCTGAAGCATTAAAATACGAAAAAGGAGGTTTTTTCTGCCTCCCAGAAATTAAATACCAAAATAAGGAACTTTATAGAAAAGTCCCGTAAATCATATATAATGCATCAATAAAGTAAGAACAATGAAAATAACAATAAAAGCTAGTCGTATATGTTGCTATTATGATGATGCAAAATACATGTATCAGTCGGGCACCCTAGCCGACCTAGCAACACATGCACACCGTGTGTCGCCTGACGTTGGTCGTGTGTAAGCTTGTTGCGAGGCCCAGCCTGAGAACGGCCCTATATAAGGAGGGATAGGTCCTGTAGATGAGGGTGATTAGATTTTCCCCAGCTTGACCCCATTAGGATAGCGATCTCGCTCACTCATGAGGGACAACTCCCCATCGCTCACTGTGTTTGGACCAGGTCTGTCCCCCACAATGCGCAACACATCCTCCCCATCTTCATCATTTGTGATTGACATATATTACATCTAGATATACAGGAATAGGGTGTTATTCTTCGCAACAGAGTGAACCTGAGTAAATCTTGTGTCCCATGTGAGTTGTTTTCTTCCTTCTTCATCGAGGCGATTTGGGGTGATCTCGCGTCGCTCTTGAACACTAAATGGGGGTGCTCGACATCCCTGGTGTTTGAGTCCTCACACTCGATATCTGGCATGCCAGGTAGGCGTGCAACGTCCCTCACCATACTCCGGATCCTTGCTGGCAGCGCATGCCTGCGCGGCTAGGAAGATGGTGCAAGGTGCGAGTGGAACCATTTGTGCATCTAGCGGACGTCCATGCGATACCTAGATCTCGGCGGAAGGAGGATGCGCCTCCTTCCCTCTTGAGCTTCAAGACGACGGACTTGTCGTCTCAGCACCGTCAGGAGGCCCAGCCCCCGATGCCCAGGCGCAAGATGGGTCGTAAGCTTCCTCAGCATAGCCAGGTGGTGCCCCCAACCAAGGACGTTTTGAGGGCACCGCCATCACCTTGTCACCCATTTAGGGAGGAAGCCTCCACTCAAGTGAAGCGGGCAGGAGCGCCCTAGTTATACTCGATGAGCGACCTCTAACTCGTAGGAATCTAGGGATGCTCTCGTGGCGGCAACAACCTTACTCTCCTTTATGTCCGCGGCCATCCTCCATGACCCCACGACTCTTTCTTGGGTTCCTGTCCTCATACGCCTCATGGGCCAAGTTCAGATGCCATGAGGACGAGTGTGCCTCTACTGCTGGGCCGAGGAACTCCCCCGCAAGCACCCATGTTTGATGCCAAGGTCAGCGTGTCCCCAACTACGTTGCCTCGGCTTAGATGGATGGGGTAGGAAGTGGCGGGTTGAGCGAGTCTCCACCAGGACAACATTTTGCACCCCAAGGAAGGGGCCGATGAGCGGAAGGACCTTCGGAGCGGGGGATGAGAGGCGGCCCCGAGCAAAGGGTCACGCGATCACCAAGGCTAGAACACCGCCACCATCGCAGACCCTAGGAGAACCACATGCATCCTCTGGTGTTGACTGCACGTGGAGAGCGATACTCGGCATACATCCCAATCTCATCGTCATTGTCAAAGCCGACGATCAAAGAAGGGTGTGCTTTGAATTCACCAACATGAATAGGTACAAGCCTCTCTGCCTAACACCCTGTAACATCCCAAAACTTTAATCCAAGTGATCAAGATCAAATCTACCCAATTTAGGGTTAACAAAACCTTTTTCTATTTAAAAATCTTTAAGCATTTCATATGTGTGTGCATTTAAATAGGAGTTGTTTTGAATTGCCATGATTGAGTGATCCATTGGTTTTAAAATGATTCTAAGGTGAATTACACATCATCTAGATCATCCCCAAGCAAATCCCAAAGAAAAATAAATCAAAAAGAATTAAATAAGCAAATGGTCACTTTTGCCATTTTAATCACATAGCCCACTTTGGCCATTCCTAGCACTCAATTTCAAACAGAGATAATTGGGATCTTTGCACCCCTTGCTAGTACAAGTAGTGATGTACCAAGACCCACTTTGTGATCTTCTAAAAACATTCAAACTCTAATTTTAAAGGACATTTGAAAATTGAATCTAGTTCATATGTATAGATCACACTTATTCAAAAACCACTCAAATGAACTCCATTTACAAATCCCAAGCAAACCTAGATACTTAAGCATAAGATAAACCACTCCACCAAAAATCTTTCAAAAATTCAAAACTTTTCTTCATGCGGCCATTTGATCGAACAGTTGGCAGGCAGACAAAATGTGGCCTAACTATTACTGTTTTGGAGCAATTTTTGTCGAGCCAATTGGTGTGCATTGATCATCTTGGTCTCTCCCTAGCCCAACCAGACCAAACCCACCCCTATCCCTAGCCCCTGGCGCTAGTGCCATGTCGCCCCGATGCCATGCTCGCCGGCCAAGAGTGCACAAGGCGCAGGAGATCGCCAGCCCCTCTCCGCCGCTCCAGGAAGTTAGGCGCCACCTCACCGCCTCCCACGGTCCACCCCACGACCACAGATAGCCCCTGGACCACCCCACAGCCTCGCCGCCCTTTCTCTCTCCGTGCAGCCAGAGCGCGATCGCCGCCAGCACACAGCAGACCGCGCGTCGACACCAAATCGTGCATGACGCTCCGCCATCAACCTAGAACCCCGCCAGACACGGCCGTGCACCGCCGCACGACCCACAGTCGCCGGGAGCCGCGTAGAGCACCGCCTCTATCTCCCAGAGCGCGTGAAGCTCCCGACCGTTAGGCACCGCCCCTAGCCGCGCCATTACACTGTAGAGGACCGCCAGGAGACCGCCCGCCGTTCGCCTACCTCGCCCACGCTGGTAGCCCCTGTTTCGCCATCACCGACGAGTCGCGCCCATGCCTCACTGCCTCACCATCGAACCTATATAAGGAGGCCACCCCAGCACCATCTCTTCACACCATTCCACTCCCCTCTCTCCACTGACCATTTCCCCTCTCTTGCCGGGGCCGCTCGAGCTGCTGTTTGCCGGAATTGCACCGGAGGAAGCCGCTGTAGAGGAGGAGAAGTTCCCATCGATTTCGTCCACCTCAGCCCCTACCGCGACCTCGCCTGAGTCCGCCATTGCCGACTAGTTCGTTTGCCCGCCTCGCCGCACTAGCTAGAGCCCTGGTACGTCCCAGTAGACCCCCACCGGCCATTTAGGGTTTAGTCTCGCCGGCGACGAGTTCGTCGTCGATGACGACCGTGAGCCGTCGATCTGTGTTCTAATCGTGTGGCCCAGATCGCCCCGTACCGCTTCGGGTTTTAAGTGTCACTGACATGCGTGACCCTCCTGTCAGTCGCCCGCTGCGCCGCGGAGCGCCACTGGGTCAACCCATTTACTTTCCCGCGCTGGCCCTAGAATTCAAATTAGGATTTTTCTATTTAGATTTAGAATCAATTATGCCCCTTAGTTTAAAAATCAATTCAGAGAGTTTTACAAATCCAAATTGAGCGATTCCAATTTTGTTGGAAAGCTACTGAAAATCTCTATCCAAGCCGTTGGATTTAAATCATTTAGAGTTAGAGATCTCTCATAGTTAAAATAACAAGACAAAAGCATTTGCATATTCAAACATTTTTATAAAATCAACCATAATAGCTTTTGAGTTGATTCCAACTCTCAAAAATCACATTTAACCATACCTATCTGAATATGTAATAATATTAAGGTTTAAATGCAGTGACTTTGGACTAGTACCAAAATAATGCTATATAGACATTTCTAGTCACTTTAAATCATTAAGTTTTAAACTTAAACTTATTAAAATATGATCCAACCTTTAAATCACATCCCCATATGTTAGAATATGTGGTGATGACATGTGTCCACATGATCCCATATTTTAATTGGAGAATATTAAATCTTAGATAATTTCAATGAGTAGAAATTACTTTTCTCAAATAAAAAGAATGAAACTAGTTCATTAAACCTTGTGATGCTTGTGATGATAATAGATCATCAAATGTGTGCCTTAGTGTGCTAAGTAGACTAGTTAAGTATTGTTTGGTGATTGTGTATCTTGTATGTATTTATAGACGATAGTACCGACCAAGTCTACGAGGAGGAGGAGTTCTACCAAGAGGAGGAGGAAGAAAACTTCAACCACTACACTACACAAGGCAAGCCTAGCACTTCAAGTAAACTGAGCAAGCTATTGTTAGCAAGCTAGAATTAAGCTAGATAACCAAGCAAAGGCATTAGGCATGCTTTGGTTATACCATTTTGACTTATACCTACTCCAAATTTTATTTCCAAGCTTTACTTTCTTTACTTTACCAAAGTCCTTTACTTGTTTAAAGGTACCATAAAGACTATAAAACTTGACCTATCTAGTTAGACTTAGATGTCATTCTATGGCATGAGATTGAGATTAGCATCCCCCATTAGTGAACACTCTTAACTTAGTAGTTGAAACAAAACCCAAAACTTGATTCACTTTAGATGGGAATACTTGGTGAAAACCTTGGAATGATGAGTCATTCTATTGAGATGTTTTGACATGTGTTGAGAAACAAAAATGGTTTATGATGATGAAAATGTTGAGGCATGAGCTTAGCCCTTTTATAGAAACTGATGGTTGGGTTCGGATGCGATACCATTCCAATTTTACCGTAAAACCACAATACCTGAATTGGGTAAGGCTTAGCCGGAAGTTTATATGCATTAGTATTAGTTCCCTCGCGGGAGAGGTTTGAGCTGAGGCTACCTCTCAATGTCATCCACCTATGTAGTGCCCAAGATGACAGATGGTCATGGTTGGGAGGCCATGCTCATAGGAGAGGTGCTTATACTAGGGTGTGTAAAGGAAAGGTTATGTTTGATTATCTGCATACTAAGTATGATGATTCAGGGTTATCCCTGACAGATGTATCGAATCTTATGGTGAAAGTATACCACCTCTGCAGAGTGTAAAACTATTTGAATAGCCGCGTATGCGGTTATGGACAGTTGGAGTGGCCATACTGTTCCGTTGTCAGATGTTTTCAAAACAACTTATGAAATGAATTGTGACATGACTTGACCACAACAGAGTTGTGACTATGATAATTAAGTTCCCACTTAGGTGTTTTCAAACTTATTTTATCTTTCTTTGTTTCTGAACTCAGCTTAGGTTTCAAACTTAACTTCACAATTAAGCTTAGAGTTTAGTATTCCTACTAGAACTATCTTACCTGTTAGTGATAGTTTGCGAGTACTTAAAGAGTACTCATGGCTTTGTCCCTGGCTATTTCCGTGGCCAGACTATTAAGGAGATTACCAAGATGAAGGACAGCAGGACGACTATGATAACTAGGACTATCTCTCATTGTCAGCATTGCCTGTGACTCTGAAGATGGATCCCACCGCTACGCTATTTATTCCGCTACTTGATTATACTAAGACTAGATCATGAGATCCTTTATTTGTGTAAGACCTTATTTATGGTTTGTAATGGATGATGTACTGTGATATCCAATCTGTTATGTCTCGCAAAAATGGTAATCCTAGGATTGCGATGTATGGCATAACAGGCATCTAGGATTAAAAATCCAGGTGTTGACACACCCACGGTGCCATTTCCCGGGGGGGGGGGGGGGGGGGCTGATCCTTTCGCGTCACAGACACAACCTCAGTAACAAGCTTGCCGCTTTGCGCCACGGAGTGGGGTGCCCCGGGAACAGAAGGCACCGTCTGGGGAAGGATAGACGCTCAGCTTCGTCGAGCCTAGGGCCACTTGCACGTGTCTACAACGACTTTCTCCCCGGTATACTCGAATTTGACCTCTGGTAGCCAAGAGGCTACTAGTGGTCCTACTACGCCCTCGGTGGAGGACCCTTGTCTTTCGCACCACCATACACGCCAGCATTAACGTCAGCGATATGACAAAGCGGAATGTGTTGCCTCCTGAGCCTGACCTGCATTTTGTCGATACGCTCATCACAAAAGATCAAGCCCCGCCCTATCTGGAGATGAGATGGGGTGTAGCATCATGCGGTAGGGTGAATCCCTCCTTCGACTTTGACAAGGGAGGGGCCTCGGGCATATGGACGTCGTATTTCAATGGAGCTCTCATGCGTGCTGGCCCGGGGGCTAGGGTATTGCTCATCCCATCCACAAGGGAGCGTGTGGAGACCATCGCTCGGCTGCCCCATGTTCAAAAAGGGTTCTCCGGCATCGTGGCCACGTGCAAAGGTCTGCTTGGTGGCTTGTGGGCCGCAATCGACCTTGGCTCCTAGCGCCTAGTTACTCTCGGTGACCCCCTCTTCAACGGCCCGCGGGAGGCCCCGACTCCGACCACAACTTGAATCATCTCATCACCGACCTCTGCCCTTCCCACATACTGACCCCCCTGGGGGTTGGAGGCGGTGACGTTGGCCATGGCTAGCCACATCGGGAAGCCGATCACAGTTATGGAGGGAGTCCTTCCCTCTTCAGGTATCGTCTGGAATCGATTGGCAAAATATTTTCTTCTCGTGTGCCGATCCGACGTTATCAAGATCTTTTATAAATCGCAGCGTCACAATGCATATCATTTACCTACAATTTTGCCGGACTTCCTCATCCGTCAGCCGCCGACATCGCGACACCGTCATCCACCCTAACTCGCCATCAACATCCTCAAGCGCCTCCAAAGCTTCCCTAGCCACCGACGACTCATCCCCATCCGAGCCAGCCTCGAATCGGCTCGGATCCAAGATAGAAGAACCTAGAACCGGAGGCATGCCCAGCCATCGAGGTGGACGCCGGAACGAGATCTCCGGGTGCAAAGGCGAGGCGCCAATGTCGCCCTCTCATTTCCGCCTTAGCGCGACGGCTAGATTGAAGATAGGTGCATACAAACTGGTGTTGGGGGTTGTCGTCTAGTCCCTTCTTTCTTTTTCTCTTGTGCTAATTCGACATTATCAAGATTTTTTATAAATCGCAGCGTCATAAGGCATACCATTTACCTAAAATTATACTCCCGTTTCAAAACTTAAGATGTTTTAATTTTGTGACAGGAATATATCTAGACCTCTTTTAGTGTGTATGTTCACGTAAGTTTGAAGTGAATCTACACAATTAAAGGGGTCTAGATATACTCCTTTCACAAAGCTAAATCTTATATTTTAAAGGAGTACAGTATTTACAAGCCACGAGGTGCAGTTTTTAAGATTCCGAGGAAACACAAACATTTTCTTATATATACATTTTAGAACGGAGATACTCCTATCTGCTAATTTTTTTTAAATAATACGCTTTTTTAAATCATTTTCACGAATATTACGTAGATTAAGGAATTTACGGAAGTATTGCACTGTCATTTTTCAAACAAAGACTAGCCCGAGTCGTTTTTTCAAACAAAGACGAGCCCAAGTCGTTTTCCCATACAACGACGAGCCCAAATAGTGCACTGACATAATCGGCTGGCAGCTAGTCGTTTTTTGAAAAAACGACATGCCCGAATTGTTTTTTGGAAAAACGACACGGCTTGTCAGGTATTGAAAAGCAGACGGTTGCATGGATCATGCACACCCTACGTTGGGCTAATCCAGCCACTATTTTGCGCCATTCTTTTTCCCCGCTAGTATCTCTCCCGTCACCTCTTCCTGCCAGTATTTGTCCCGCCACTTTTTTCGCGCCGTTTCTCTCCCGCCACTTCTTCCCGCTGTTTTCTCCCGCCAATTCTTCCCGCCATTTTCTCCCGCCAATTATTCCCGCCGTTTCTCTCCCGCCACTTGTTCCCGCTGTTATCTCCCGCCAATTTCTACTAGTTGTCTCTATAAATACTGGCACCGAGATGGTATCTCTCCATCCTGTTATTCCTCTATTTCTCCCATTTCCTTCCCCTTTCCATCATGAGTGTGCCATGTTCGGACCCCGAGTATAGGCCTACGAAGACGAAATATGCCAGGTTGCCGCAAGGGGTGACACACGAGCGTTGTTGGTGTGGCCATCTCGCGAAGGTCAAGGAGTCGATCGATTTCTCCACCTGCATGGGCATGAAGTTTTTCATGTGTCCCAACTACGACGCAAGCCCGCCTCGGCAAGCAAGTTCGTCGTACGAGAGGCCTCCGGTATGTTCCCAAAGCATGGTTAATATGAATCATTCATGTTATCATGATTTCTTTTATTCATTCCATTGATTTGCTTGCAGTCTCCTCCTCCACTTTGCAAGTGGTACCATTGGATTGACACCGAGCAGCCAGCCTGGGCCAAGAAAGAGTGTCATGACAGAAACCGAGCTGCGTGGGCTGCCTTTCATGTAGAGGAACACGCTGAAAGGATGGCCGAAGAGGCGAAGAAGGAACGGGAGAGAGAAATGAAAGAATTTTAAGCAGAGAAAGCTCAAAACCGCGAGCTGAACAGGAAGAGAAGTAAGGAAGAGGAGGCAATCCGCGAGCGCCAGGAAGAGGTGCGCAAGGAGGCCCGTGAGGCGGAAAGGAAGAGATTAAGAGAAAGAGCTGCCGAGGCGCGGGCGGCAGAGGAACGTGGGGACAAGACCGAGAAGTATCTGCGCTGGACTCAGGGAAGGTAGACGTATGTCTCACTACCGATGTATCTTAATTCCTGTTGTAGTGTCTTGATGTAACTTTATTCAGTTGTAGTGTCCCGATGTATCTTAATTTCAGTTCTAGTGTCTTGATGTATCTTAATTTCAGTTGCAGTGTCTTGATGTAACTTCCTTTCAGTTGTAGTGTCTTGATGTATCTAAAATGTTTCCCACCGAAATGCTTTGGACGTTGTGCTGCTCGGTGTTGAACGACGTCTGAAACGTTCGTGCACGTGATGGTCGCATAGATACTCTGTAGTCTTTCGTGGACACGCCTTACGAAGGACTGAACTCCTTGACGTGGTAGTAGTAAAGGAGCGGACGAGAGCGAACGTCCCCACTGATTCACTTCATTCTGCAGCTCCCATGTCATATCGGCCTGCATTTGTATAGTGGATAAGTACACATTATATAGGCCACCAGGAAAAGTGACGAAGAAAAGTGTATTTACCGTTGATTGTCTGGGCTCCATAGTCGACTGGCTAGGGTATCTTTCATCATCATGTGCGTGGTGGACGGGATGCAACTGTGTCATGCTCATGTACCTCTGTAAGTATGCACGGAATAGCTCCATATCAAACGCAGGAGCGGTCCACACGTCAGTTGTTGCATTCTGCCAACCATTGATATAAGTATTAACCCGTTGAAGCCACTGATTTGCACTTCTTTTAGTACCCTTCCGAGAGTACCTGTAGTTAGATTTTGTAAGTACACGGTCGGTGTAAAATTATAGATACATAATATATTAACTTACATATGTACGCCCGAAGAAAGGGGCGCCTCCGGAGATGGAGGATCTACCATCTGGCGAAGACCGAATTGCCTCATGACCCTCTGTTGAGACATCTCCTCCACCTGACAATCGAAGATGATCTTCGATTTAGTGAGCCAGTAGTCCTCATCTCTACGACACATAATAGATAACCCGCCGGGATATCTTGCGAATGCTTCAGCTGTGGTGTACGGCTCCCAAATCACCGATTCCTCCTTCAACGTGTCGAACTGCTCGCTGAACGCCGGGTAGCAGCGGGTTACTTGTTCTCCCGCGAAACGACACTGTTCGATTAAATAGTTGTTAGTTTCCTTCGTAGTGCAATATGGACCATGCAATTAACATAACATTTTAAATTACCTTGCGTCGTGTCCAATGTGTACCGAATGTAGGCATGTCAATTCTCTCGTGGTCAAACAGCATATCAGACTCATAGACAACGGGGCGCTCTCCCTGGACGATTACCGTCTGATTTTTTGCTACCTCCGGGCGGCCAATAGGGAACCTCTCCCATGACTACAGCTGCAGCAACAATGGGCATCCTAGCAAGGAAGATTTTTCCTTGGTTAGCGTACAGCCCGTGCACATATCTCGGTACGTTGCTACTAAGACAGCAGACCCCCAACTCCATTGGGTGATGTCGTTCTGGCATGTCGCCTCCGCGATCTCTCTAGCATAGCGGATGTAGCGTGCACTGATGGTTGAGACGTGGTTCTCGGTGAACATCACCTTCCCAAGTAGCCACAATAAGTACGCCTCAAGGCTGCGCGTAATTTGTGGCGCAGTCATCAGAACATCTGGGTACCCGAACCTCTGTAGCTGCATTGGTTAAGTGGACAAGTTTTAGCATCGTGTGATACAAAAATAGTTGGATCAAATACGAAGATACTTAGTAACAAACGAACCTGATAGTTCTGCAACCAATCAAATTTGGGCCCATGATTTTCATACGTGAACTCCGGAGCTCCTTCACGAATGCCATAGAATCGTTGGGCCATTTTTTGGGCCCAATTCTCTGGTGCATCCACCGGGCCTATTGGCACTCCAGCCAACGGCAGGCCCAGCAAGTACGAGACATCTTGTAGTGTAGGAGCCATCTCCCCCCACCGAAAGTGGAAAGTGTGAGTCTCGGGCCTCCATCGATCCACTAAGCAGGTGAGCAACGACCCGTCGTAGCCCATGCGCGTGGTCTAGAATCCATGGTGTCGTCCTTCTATCTCCTGCGTATGAGTGGCCTCAACCAGACGCACAAATGGTAGTAGCCCGGCCCACTTCAACCTGCATACCGAGATAGAATTACAATTTGTTTACTATGGCCCTCAAATATTTATAACATAGTTCCATACGAATTAGGAATAAATGTCTCATACCTCTACGGCCAATATGGGTGTATCATCCAGTTAGACATGGGAGTGCGAGTGATAAGATGCTTTAAGCTCCCTGGTTCCGCATCCAATAAAGTTGACCGGTGCTTTCTATCAATATCAGCATTAAGCAAAGATCCCTCCATCTGCATAATTTAGAATATGGTTTCATAAGAATTACAAATTCAAAACATGGTTCCATAAGAATTACAAATTTAACACATAGTTCCATACGAATTACAAATTTAAAACATGGTTCCATACGAATTACAAATTCAAAACATAGTTCCATACGAATTACAAATTTACAACATAGTTCCATACGAATTACAAATTTAAAACATGGTTCCATACGAATTACAAATTCAAAACATAGTTCCATACGAATTACAAACTTACAACATAGTTCCATACGAATTACAAATTTAAAACATGGTTCCATACGAATTACAAATTCAAAACCTAGTTCCATACGAATTACAAATTTAAAACTAGTTTCTTCCTCTGCCTCTTGTTCCTCGCCTGGCACGTCTGCCACGTCCACGAGGAGCCGCTCCTCCAGTCCCGAAGATATGGCAATTGGTGTCTCTATGACCAAAATGATTACATAGAAAACATTGTCTAGTAGGGCCTCCGGCTTCAGATTCATCCATATCATTACGGATCCGAACACATTGTCGCCTTCCTCTGCCTATCCGCATTAGTTCAGGATCTGGGATGTAAATCCTTTCACCGGGGTTTACTTTGTTAAAATTGCCCCATGCTCTATATCCCATCATCTCGCCAGTCCATGTATTGATCACCAACTCCTTAAGAAAATAAGGAGACACAAACGATCTCGCATCCATACCTAACCGCCCGCACGCAGCAAGTACATGAGAGCAAGGCAGATGTAGCAGCTTGGGTTTGTTGCAGGTACACTCACACGTCGGCCAAGCCTCATTGCCTATCCTCACCTCTTGTGTCTTTACCTCTTCTCCAGATCCGATCCTGTTGGAAGGGAGGCGAACCTCAAATCTTTGTTCTTGATTACCGATGGCGACGACTTGCATAGACCGAGCCTTTTCCATTTTGGCATTCATGTAATCCATTATCTTTGAACAGTACCTCGTATTTGGGTTGTTCATGATATGCATCTGAGCAAGCTGGAGTCTGTCTCTGAAGTACTTCAATGTTCCGGTGAAAATACACTCCACAATAGCTGTTAATGGCAGAGCCCTGCTTCCTCTCAAGACGAAGTTGTAAGTTTCGGCAAGATTTGTAGTCATGACGCCAAACCTAGCACCATGAGTGTCGTGCAACAGAGACCACCTCTCCACAGGCTCGTGCTCTATCCATTCCTGAAAATTCTTAATCCGTCTGCCAGGCCTCCTCCTAGTACCGGGTTGGTCAAATCCCGGCAAATCGCAACCAGGAGCGTAATTCACCGAGGTAGTTACAATTGGTATCAGAGCCATCCCGCCCTTCAGGGTCTCAGCCAAATGGTCGTTGTCAGTCTAGCAAATATTTTGGTAGTTATGTATACTAGGGAAAAACAAACGCAAGAGTAGGACTGCTTCCATTTTTCTTCTTACCCAACCACCCACCTTTTTCTGGTAAGGGAGTGTAACGTTTTTCAATCCTCTTCTTAAAATTCAAACTAGGATTCACGTGTTCTGGGTTTCCGTAGTACCATAGAAAGTGTGTGTGTGTGTGAGTGTGTAATTCCTTGTCTATCTGTTGCATCCAACATGTTATCTTTATCTGCCTTTGGTTATCAATTGTTGGTACATTCCATACTGACAGGCTTTTGAAAACCGGCGCGATCTATCTGACTCCTTGTTAACCGGTGCCATCTTCTTAAGGGTGTTCTTCCTTCTAGCAACTCCTCTTTCTGTGCAAGCATCAGTTGCTAATCTCTACCTGATAAGTGATTTTGCGCATCTATTGGTATTTTAATGCCGAAAAATGCGGAATTTTTTTCTTTGATACATCTGTGTTTCCACACTCCTTTTCAGTTGTGTGTGAAACATTATCTATCTCCCTTTTATCAGCATGTCCATGTTAACTCATTCTTTTGTCACCGGCGCTTAATCCTGGAGTTTCTTTTCATCTCCAATTCTCTTGGGCTAATTACATAACATGTGTCGATCCGATGCTGATGATTGTAATTTGGCTCTCGGCATAGCTATATTCCACTCATGATAGTGTCGATTGGAATATGAAAAAATGCTATCAACCGTCACCATCTGGAGGATAAGGTTATCTCCTGTGATTTTGAGTACACCGTGATCATATCTATGCATATTCAAGCATCTTTGGCAATCCGGAGTTTCTCAAGGCACTACGGTGGTCTATCGTCTGTTTATCATGCTGCACATCTTTTTCAACCCCATATCTACACAATTCTCCTGGATACGAGGGAATTGCATCTTTTCGTCTCTGGTAGCTTTGCCTAAGGTATGATCTATCATCTTTTCTTTATCCAAGATCTCTTTATCTTTGTAACCGGTGATCCGATCGACAATGTGAACCAGGTGGCATTTCCTGTTCTCTTCCAAAGGACCAGATAATCTATTCTACCAGTGCATCTTTCCAACATGAATCCTTACTCGTAACGTTGATCTTTCAAAGAGCGTTGAGCTCAGATAGTGTTTCGAGCATTAGTTCCTTTCTCCCGCCTCTTGAACTTGATATTCTTGGAATATCCTGTTAATCCATGGTGGTATATGTTGATAATATGCTTGCCTATTCTATATCAATGGAAGGACATGGAAGATCATCTGTGTCTCTTTCTCTCAAGCTTCGTGAGCACTGCCTGTGTGCAAAGTCTCAACGTAAGAATTCTGACTTCTTGAAGTCACCTATCTCGACCACGTCCTTCTGCTAAATACATTGCTTCAATTCTGGAATTAGCAAGTCCGTTGTTAATTCCATCCCCCATCTTTAACCAATCCGGAGTTGTTCCTTGTTGGTAAGATATCATCGTCGTTCCGCTAAAGATTTTCCTCAAGACTGCTAAATCTCTCTCAATCGTTTCAAGAAGAACATGGAGTTCTTTCACCTCAGTCTCGTCAAGTGATCTTTTGAAACCCTCTCGCTCTATCGTCTATGCTCAATCCACCAGAGGCCATGAAGACCTTCCAGATCTTGTATTCCTTCTGTTCAAGTTGGTGCCATCTTTTCTGTAGCTGTTGAATCTTGCAGTTGTTCTCCGTAATCTTCCTTCATATCTTTCCGGTGGCTTGGTACTTCAGACATGACGACAACATCATCAACCTTACCTATCTTGGATCCGGTGAATCGTTTGCATCTATCCTTGTTTTCTAGCGAAGTTCCATGAGTTTTTGTCAATACCTTTAGTCTGTTTCGGTAGTTGGATTGCATGGTTTTCCTATTCATGTGCGGAGTAATGCTTTGAGTGCGGGATGGAGTAGCTACCATACCACTACTCTTATCATTCACTCTTGTACATTGAATTGGTGAATTGATGTGATTTCACTCATTCCACGGAAGTTAGAAGTGGCCTTTATCCCTCGATACTTTTACTTCCGTCCTTGTTTTCCGGAGTGCTCTATCGGAGAAAGTAATCAATAATCTCTTGCTGGTGGTCTGTCTATTCTAGGTGGAGCAAAATCTACAATTATCTGGGGAAAACAAACGCAAACTCTTTTCTGTCCTCGTCAATCTACCGGTGCTCAAGATCCCCAAACAAGATGAAAGGAAACTATCTCTCTCTTTGTTTCATCAACTCTTTTTCTGTGGTAAAGCCAATTATGGTTGATGCCATCAGCCGAAAATCTATTGCGTTAGCCTCAAGGCTAAAGAAAGCAATAAGTATCTCTTCAATAAACTCCAGATCCTCCATATTCTTTGCTTCTCGGGTTTCCACCATGATCTGGCATCACATCCGTCTATGAAAGTTATATCCGCGCACCTCAATTGCGTGATCCTTTGGTTCTTACCGGCGCAACAAAAATCTAATCCGACGATGTCTAACTAAATCTTTCTGTTCATATCAAGGGACTCTATTGTTTGAAGGCAATATTGTTTCCGTACTTCTTTTCTTAAAACCGAGAGAAGATACGGTGCTATTGTCATAGTGGTTCAAAACCTCTCCAATCTAGCTCTTTTCTTCCGGCGACACAAAGATCCATCCTCTCTTGTATCGGTAAATCTTTAATCTTAACGGTGTGCCTCTCTATATCCATGATACATCATCTTGTCCTTTCTTTCACAAGTGGTTCTATTCTTTTATCATGTTTCTTGAGAGAACCGGAGCTATATCCATTCTATCCTTCTTGTCTCACGACAATCCTTCAACTCTTCTAACCCGTTGTTTCTCAAGCAAAACGCAAGACTCGCAACAAGTCTTGCAAGTTTTGCAAGGTGTAGTGGTCGCACCATTCCGTTCTTCATCATCTTGGGAGCGTGAGGGTCACCTTCGTTCGAACACCCACCTCTCCTTGTGTTGTTTTCTTTTTCCTAGGAATCTCGGGGCGAGATTCTTGTTTAGTGGGGGAGAGTTGTAGCATCCCAATTGTCTAACGATTGCAATGCTACTAGCCTAGTCTATATATATGCTACTTCCTATATATAATTGTTGCATCATAATTATATCATGCTCATGTCATCATGCTACCTTGCATTTGAGCATCATATAAAACTCTATTCCATTTGGTTCTTATCTCATCTGCATTATTAATTGTATTTGCCTCTTGATATTGTATTTGGTTCTTGATATACTGTTTAATGCCCAAGTTGAGTTGGGGGCATATCTCTTGTTAACTCCACCACCTTTTCTTTCACCACCTTATCATTCCACCATCCAACTAAATATGAGCTTTGCACTTTATTTGAGTTACCTCTAGCTCATGTGGGTTGGGATGGATCCAATTCTTGTCCACATGCTCTCATCTTAGCATCATGTTGTTTTCACATCATTGATGTATGAGAGCCACATGGCCACCTTTGCATGCCTTGTGGGTGGAACCCTATATTCTAGCTCCCTTATGTGTTGTTGGGGTTATCATCATGTTGGGATATTTTGTGGGCTTACTAACTACCTAGTGGCATATACACACTAGCAAGTCCCATTGTATTTCAAAAATGGTCATCTCCATCTACTCCACATGGGGCATCCTTATAATTCCTTTTGCTTGGCTGTTATTCCAATTTTGGGAATGCATAATAATAATGCCATGTGATAATATTGTTTTCACAAGAATCAACATGGCAATAAATATTTTGCATGGGCCATGCAAGTGCCACCTTTTTTTAGTATTTGGTTTTTATTTGATTTTTGAGTGGATCATCTCACTCTCCCTCTACCACTCCTTTTCGCTTGATCTTATTTGATCATGCTTAAACCCCATCCCCATACCCATCCATACCATCACCACCTTTCCTCTTTTCTTTCCTTTGGCTTTAGCTTGCTTAAGCTTGGTGATCATGCTTGATCTTGCCTTAGAAAACCACTTCATCTATATCATCTTACCTCTCTCCCTAAACCACACCCATCATCTACCTCATCATCACCATACTCCCTCTCTCCTAAACCCTGAACTCTACCTAATCTAAACCAAACCCTAAGTACCCCCCCTTTTTCTCTCCTCTCTCTATGCCGAGCCTTTTCCAGCTGGCCCCACCTGGCCCTTCTCTCCCTGGCCCCACCTAGCTGCTACCCCACCCCAAACCCTAGCTGCACCCGAGCCAAACCTAACCCTAACCCGACCCTAGCACTAGCCGAGCCACCCCCTCTCTCTCAGCTATCTCTCTCTGCATGGGGGCCCTCCACCGAGCCTACCACCTCTCTGGCCTCACCCTACCCCACCTGGAAGCCTCCCCTACCTGCCCCTGCCCTGCCCTGGCCGAACCGAGCACGTGAGGAGGTGGAGAAAAGGTGGCCGAGGCCACCTTTATCCCCAGCTGCTCCCACACGGCAACCACGGCACCCCCTCTCCTCTCCGTCCCTATCCAACCCCCTGCCTCTCCCAGATCTCCCCAGACTGACCCCTTCCTCTCCGTCTACCCCGCCACCGTCTACCCCCCAACGCCGGCCACCGTCGGCCTCCTTCTCCTCTACACAAACCAGCCGGTGGCGAGGCGTTCGCTGGTGTCGAGGAAGGTCACGACGCTCCCCTGCATCGCCCTGAACACGCTGTCGCGGAGGAGGAGCACCGGAGCCGAGGATCACCGCCGAGACCGAGCCCAAACCCTAGTCTCCGGTTCGTCTGCGTCGACGCCGATCAACCGCTCCCCAAGCCGATCCATCTACACCAACGTCTCCTTGGTGAGCCCCTAAGCCCCCTAGACATGTTTCGCCTCGCTGTCGTCGCCTGTGCTCGCCGGCCGTATCGTCGAACAGCCTCGGTGCGCGACGGCCGACGTCGTTTCCTGCGTTGCTACTCCGCGCAGCGACTTAGCTAGGCCCCGTCCGCCCTCCCTAGCAACTACCTCACCTAGCCGCACTGGCTCGCACCCCCAGCGCGCACCAGCACGTCCCCAGATCGAATCCCCACCCCGCACTGGCGCGCACCGATCCGTCCGCGGCGAGAGAGAAGATCCACAGTACCGCGGGCGCTGTTTTGCTAATACCCCCTGCACCTTTTTCTGCATCAACCCGCGGTCCGCCTGGCCCACTAGTCAGCCGCGCTAGCACTCTTACGGGAAACCCCCTGGGTTTTCTCGTTCGCAACCCGCGTTCCCACCCCATCCCCACCTGTCAGTGCCTGTCCCTTTCGCCTCTGTCGCGTGGTCCCCTGTGGCCCTGACCCCACCTGTCGGTCTCTGTGACTGGCCTAGCTCGCGGTGACAGAATCTTTTCTGCGCGCGTGTGTCCCAGTCAGCAGTGGCCCACTGGTCATAGGCTGTGGCTAGCCTAGAGCTGAGTAACAAAATGCTTTCATTGTTCTGTTTTAATTCAAATCTTTTTCAAATTATTTCAAATCCAAATTTAAATCTGTTTTAATATAACTTTTAAAATACAAATCCAAATAATACAAGTAATATATGTTTTCAAATCAGAAAAATGTGAGGATTTCAAATATGGCCTTCAAAATTTATTTTGAACACTTAAATTTCCAAGTTGATTTAAATTACAATAAATTGCCCTTCCACCTTAATTAATTAATAACTTTTGTTTTATAACTCCAAATTTAACAAATAATATGTCTAAAATGATTAGCTCGACGAGACCTTTCTGTTTATGCATTCCATGTTCTGTTTTGCAGCATGCATCATATAAATATAAAGTGAACAGCAACTAATATGAGTATAAAATGGGCCCAAAACTCAATAAAATGATTCAATCTTGTATATCACACCTCACCCATGCCATGCTACTTTATTGCCATGCAAATTGTGCATCATTCATCATGGCATGATTGTTTGCTTGATGCACTTGATTCATACGCCTGTGCACTTTATTTATGTTGGCCCTTGTTTGTTTGGTTCTTCTCCGAATAGACGCTGAGCAGGGGATATATCAAGGGAACCAGGAGCACTATCCAGATCCATCCCTTACTTCAACTGAGCTGCCAGGCAAGCACTACCACATGCTTGCATACATATAGTACCTATTTTCCTCTATCTTATTCTTGCATCATTGAGTCGCGATTGCATTAAATTGAATCCCAAGTACTGCATAGCCTTTACTTTTAAACCCCACCGAAGCTTGTTCCTCCATCCCATGAGCCATTACTACAGGAGTTGTTTGAGCCATGCGAGTCGTAGAACCGCATGTGTAGGGTATGTGAGTGTCTGATGGACAATGAGGTACCTAAACAACTTAACCTGAGTAGTAATGGGATAACTAATGAAAGTGGCATCGGTGAGCCATATTTGTTATTTGGTTTTTCAGGCTCACTTGTGTCCCGTAGGACCCCGAGTACTTGATTCCTGTTCCTTGAATATTCGCGCTATCCACATCCGTGAGGCTTATGAACCCCCCTGAGCCAGAGCTTGATTCATTCTTATTTCTTGGGGCCACAAACTAGTTTGAGGTTTTATTTACTATCTTGTACCTATGCCATGCTTTACTGCTTTATTTAAATTGTGCGAGGTACTGCACACTGTACTGTTTAGGTAAGCGGAGTGTTTTCGCGGTATCGACAAGCCCAGTCACATTTTCGGGTTCCCAGTCGTTTACAGCCACTGACGCAAACCTTGAGGCCGTCTCGGAGTCAGCTAACTTCGTTGCGGGTAGCTCAATGGGGTGGCCCCCTGAAATATTTCTGAATCCTGTAATTGCTTTGTCGTGACTGCCTCGTTGGGTTTTGATTTGGTTTTTCCGAGGCATATCGAGTGTGTGTTGCTATTTGTGCACCCCTGCAGGGTAAAACTTTCTGAAAGCCGTGTCCGCGGTTATGGACGACTTGGAGCACAGTTTCTCGATCATAGACAAGCATAACTAAAGTACCGCTTTTAATTTGACTAGACTAGGTACCTGACTAGTAAATAGTGCAACACTCACGGAATGGATAATAAAACTGCCAACGGATGGGGGTTATTCGTCCGCTTCCTCGTCGGTAAGCGAGGAGGAGGATGGATCTGTTAAGATTACCGTTATAACTGTTATAACTGTTGTTATTAATCCACGGACATCCGTCTATCTCTGGTTAGGCGGATGGTTAGCGAGTATCTATAGAATTGCTAGGGTTTATCTTTTGCTGCAATTGCGTCACCCCAGGTTGTGTCCCCTTTAGCGGCATAAAGACTTGCTGAGTACCCCTAGGGTCTCACACGATAAATTATTGGTTCAGATGAACAGGTACACTCGCAAGATGGATACTGGGTGGAAGAGACGGACGAAGTGGGCAACGATCATTCGGTGTAGAGATTTCGGGAACGGGGATCCGTGAGATCTGTGGGCGGGATCTGCTTATTTATGGGGCATCTTATGCCGATTTGCTTCTTATCCGTACTCGGATTTTGTCTTCCGCTTCCGCCTGATACTCTGTTGATTGATGTATGAGGAGATATCCTAAACTATTATATTTATCTAGGATATTTGGATCTTGCCGTATGGCGTTGCTATATTTCCTTTCTTTTTAGATGGAATGGCTCTGATGTACTGTTGTATGGTGGCTTGCATACATACTCATTTGTGTATGTAGTTGATCCCTTCGCCTGCCGATTACGCCGCCCGTTCTTGTCCCGATGTCTGGAAATGGTTGGGACGGCCGAAAGGTCTACCTGTGAGTGGCATTTGGGCCCCACCGTACTATTTCAACCATTTCCGTTCATCCAGGCTTGTAACCAGGAGCGTAATTCACCGAGGTAGTTACAATTGGTATCAGAGCCATCCCGCCCTTCAGGGTCTCAGCCAAATGGTCGTTGTCAGTCTAGCAAATATTTTGGTAGTTATGTATACTAGGGAAAAACAAACGCGAGAGTAGGACTGCTTCCATTTTTCTTCTTACCCAACCACCCACCTTTTTCTGGTAAGGGAGTGTAACGTTTTTCAATCCTCTTCTTAAAATTCAAACTAGGATTCACGTGTTCTGGGTTTCCGTAGTACCATAGAAAGTGTGTGTGTGTGAGTGTGTAATTACTTGTCTATCTGTTGCATCCAACATGTTATCTTTATCTGCCTTTGGTTATCAACTGTTGGTACATTCCATACTGACAGGCTTTTGAAAACCGGCGCGATCTATCTGACTCCTTGTTAACCGGTGTCATCTTCTTAAGGGTGTTCTTCCTTCTAGCAACTCCTCTTTCTGTGCAAGCATTAGTTGCTAATCTCTACCTGATAAGTGATTTTGCGCATCTATTGGTATTTTAATGCCGAAAAATGTGGAAATTTTTTCTTTGATACATCTGTGTTTCCACACTCCTTTTCAGTTGTGTGTGAAACATTATCTATCTCCCTTTTATCAGCATGTCCATGTTAACTCATTCTTTTGTCACCGGCGCTTAATCCTGGAGTTTCTTTTCATCTCCAATTCTCTTGGGCTAATTACATAACATGTGTCGATCCGATGCTGATGATTGTAATTTGGCTCTCGGCATAGCTATATTCCACTCATGATAGTGTCGATTAGAATATGGAAAAATGCTATCAACCGTCACCATCTGGAGGATAAGGTTATCTCCTGTGATTTTGAGTACACCGTGATCATATCTATGCATATTCAAGCATCTTTGGCAATCCGGAGTTTCTCAAGGCACTACGGTGGTCTATCGTCTGTTTATCATGCTGCACATCTTTTTCAACCCCATATCTGCACAATTCTCCTGGATACGAGGGAATTGCATCTTTTCGTCTCTGGTAGCTTTGCCTAAGGTATGATCTATCATATTTTCTTTATCCAAGATCTCTTTATCTTTGTAACCGGTGATCCGATCGACAATGTGAACCAGGTGGCATTTCCTGTTCTCTTCCAAAGGACCAGATAATCTATTCTACCAGTGCATCTTTCCAACATGAATCCTTACTCGTAACGTTGATCTTTCAAAGAGCGTTGAGCTCAGAAAGTGTTTCGAGCATTAGTTTGTTTCTCCCGCCTCTTGAACTTGATATTCTTGGAATATCCTGTTAATCCATGGTGGTATATGTTGATAATATGCTTTCCTATTCTATATCAATGGAAGGACATGGAAGATCATCTGTGTCTCTTTCTCTCAAGCTTCGTGAGCACTGCCTGTGTGCAAAGTCTCAACGTAAGAATTCTGACTTCTTGAAGTCACCTATCTCGACCACGTCCTTCTGCTAAATACATTGCTTCAATTCTGGAATTAGCAAGTCCGTTGTTAATTCCATCCCCCATCTTTAACCAATCCGGAGTTGTTCCTTGTTGGTAAGATATCATCGTCGTTCCGCTAAAGATTTTCCTCAAGACTGCTAAATCTCTCTCAATCGTTTCAAGAAGAACATGGAGTTCTTTCACCTCAGTCTCGTCAAGTGATCTTTTGAAACCCTCTCGCTCTATCGTCTATGCTCAATCCACCAGAGGCCATGAAGACCTTCCAGATCTTGTATTCCTTCTGTTCAAGTTGGTGCCATCTTTTCTGTAGCTGTTGAATCTTGCAGTTGTTCTCCGTAATCTTCCTTCATATCTTTCCGGTGGCTTGGTACTTCAGACATGACGACAACATCATCAACCTTACCTATCTTGGATCCGGTGAATCGTTTGCATCTATCCTTGTTTTCTAGCGAAGTTCCATGAGTTTTTGTCAATACCTTCAGTCTGTTTCGGTAGTTGGATTGCATGGTTTTCCTATTCATGTGCGGAGTAATGCTTTGAGTGCGGGATGGAGTAGCTACCATACCACTACTCTTATCATTCGCTCTTGTACATTGAATTGGTGAATTGATGTGATTTCACTCATTCCACGGAAGTTAGAAGTGGCCTTTATCCCTCGATACTTTTACTTCCGTCCTTGTTTTCCGGAGTGCTCTATCGGAGAAAGTAATCAATAATCTCTTGCTGGTGGTCTGTCTATTCTAGGTGGAGCAAAATCTACAATTATCTGGGGAAAACAAACGCAAACTCTTTTCTGTCCTCGTCAATCTACCGGTGCTCAACATCCCCAAACAAGATGAAAGGAAACTATCTCTCTCTTTGTTTCATCAACTCTTTTTCTGTGGTAAAGCCAATTATGGTTGATGCCATCAGCCGCAAATCTATTGCGTTAGCCTCAAGGCTAAAGAAAGCAATAAGTATCTCTTCAATAAACTCCAGATCCTCCATATTCTTTGCTTCTCGGGTTTCCACCATGATCTGGCATCACATCCGTCTATGAAAGTTATATCCGCGCACCTCAATTGCGTGATCCTTTGGTTCTTACCGGCGCAACAAAAATCTAATCCGACGATGTCTAACTAAATCTTTCTGTTCATATCAAGGGACTCTATTGTTTGAAGGCAATATTGTTTCCGTACTTCTTTTCTCAAAACCGAGAGAAGATACGGTGCTATTGTCATAGTGGTTCAAAACCTCTCCAATCTAGCTCTTTTCTTCCGGCGACACAAAGATCCATCCTCTCTTGTATCGGTAAATCTTTAATCTTAACGGTGTGCCTCTCTATATCCATGATACATCATCTTGTCCTTTCTTTCACAAGTGGTTCTATTCTTTTATCATGTTTCTTGAGAGAACCGGAGCTATATCCATTCTATCCTTCTTGTCTCACGACAATCCTTCAACTCTTCTAACCCGTTGTTTCTCAAGCAAAACGCAAGACTCGCAACAAGTCTTGCAAGTTTTGCAAGGTGTAGTGGTCGCACCATTCCGTTCTTCATCATCTTGGGAGCGTGAGGGTCACCTTCGTTCGAACACCCACCTCTCCTTGTGTTGTTTTCTTTTTCCTAGGAATCTCGGGGCGAGATTCTTGTTTAGTGGGGGAGAGTTGTAGCATCCCAATTGTCTAACGATTGCAATGCTACTAGCCTAGTCTATATATATGCTACTTCCTATATATAATTGTTGCATCATAATTATATCATGCTCATGTCATCATGCTACCTTGCATTTGAGCATCATATAAAACTCTATTCCATTTGGTTCTTATCTCATCTGCATTATTAATTGTATTTGCCTCTTGATATTGTATTTGGTTCTTGATATACTGTTTAATGCCCAAGTTGAGTTGGGGGCATATCTCTTGTTAACTCCACCACCTTTTCTTTCACCACCTTATCATTCCACCATCCAACTAAATATGAGCTTTGCACTTTATTTGAGTTACCTCTAGCTCATGTGGGTTGTGATGGATCCAATTCTTGTCCACATGCTCTCATCTTAGCATCATGTTGTTTTCACATCATTGATATATGAGAGCCACATGGCCACCTTTGCATGCCTTGTGGGTGGAACCCTATATTCTAGCTCCCTTATGTGTTGTTGGGGTTATCATCATGTTGGGATATTTTGTGGGCTTACTAACTACCTAGTGGCATATACACACTAGCAAGTCCCATTGTATTTCAAAAATGGTCATCTCCATCTACTCCACATGGGGCATCCTTATAATTCCTTTTGCTTGGCTGTTATTCCAATTTTGGGAATGCATAATAATAATGCCATGTGATAATATTGTTTTCACAAGAATCAACATGGCAATAAATATTTTGCATGGGCCATGCAAGTGCCACCTTTTTTTAGTATTTGGTTTTTATTTGATTTTTGAGTGGATCATCTCACTCTCCCTCTACCACTCCTTTTAGCTTGATATTATTTGATCATGCTTAAACCCCATCCCCATACCCATCCATACCATCACCACCTTTCCTCTTTTCTTTCCTTTGGATTTAGCTTGCTTAAGCTTGGTGATCATGCTTGATCTTGCCTTAGAAAACCACTTCATCTATCTCATCTTACCTCTCTCCCTAAACCACACCCATCAAGTACCTCATCATCGCCATACTCCCTCTATCCTAAACCCTGAACTCTACCTAATCTAAACCAAACCCTAAGTACCCCCCTTTTTCTCTCCTCTCTCTATGCCGAGCCTTTTCCAGCTGGCCCCACCTGGCCCTTCTCTCCCTGGCCCCACCTAGCTGCTACCCCACCCCAAACCCTAGCTGCACCCGAGCCAAACCTAACCCTAACCCGACCCTAGCACTAGCCGAGCCACCCCCTCTCTCTCAGCTCTCTCTCTGCATGGGGCCCTCCACCGAGCCTACCACCTCTCTGGCCTCACCCTACCCCATCTGGAAGCCTCCCCTACCTGCCCCTGCCCTGCCCTGGCCGAACCGAGCACGTGAGGAGGTGGAGAAAAGGTGGCCGAGGCCACCTTTATCCCCAGCTGCTCCCACACGGCAACCACGGCACCCCCTCTCCTCTTCGTCCCTATCCAACCCCTGCCTCTCCCAGATCTCCCCAGACCGACCCCTTCCTCTCCGTCTACCCCGCCACCGTCTACCCCCCAACGTCGGCCACCGTCGGCCTCCTTCTCCTCTACACAAACCAGCCGGTGGCGAGGCGTTCGCTGGTGTCGAGGAAGGTCACGACGCTCCCCTGCATCGCCCTGAACACGCTGTTGCGGAGGAGGAGCACCGGAGCCGAGGATCACCGCCGAGACCGAGCCCAAACCCTAGTCTCCGATTCGTCTGCGTCGACGCCGATCAACCGCTCCCCAAGCCGATCCATCTACACCAACGTCTCCTCGGTGAGCCCCTAAGCCCCCTAGACATGTTTCGCCTCGCTGTCGTCGCCTGTGCTCGCCGGTCGTATCGTCGAACAGCCTCGGTGCGCGGCGGCCGACGTCGTTTCCTGCGTTGCTACTCCGCGCAGCGACTTAGCTAGGCCCCGTCCGCCCTCCCTAGCAACTACCTCACCTAGCCGCACTGGCTCGCACCCCCAGCGCGCACCAGCACGTCCCCAGATCGAATCCCCACCCCGCGCTGGCGCGCACCGATCCGTCCGCGGCGAGAGAGAAGATCCACAGTACCGCGGGCGCTGTTTTGCTAATATCCCCTGCACCTTTTTCTGCATCAACCCGCGGTCCGCCTGGCCCACTAGTCAGCCGCGCTAGCACTCTTACGGGAAACCCCCTGGGTTTTCTCGTTCGCAACCCGCGCTCCCACCCCATCCCCACCTGTCAGCGCCTGTCCCTTTCGCCTCTGTCGCGTGGTCCCCTGTGGCCCTGACCCCACTTGTCGGTCTCTGTGACTGGCCTAGCTCGCGGTGACAGAATCTTTTCTGCGCGCGTGTGTCCCAGTCAGCAGTGGCCCACTGGTCATAGGCTGTGACTAGCCTAGAGCTGAGTAACAAAATGCTTTCATTGTTCTGTTTTAATTCAAATCTTTTTCAAATTATTTCAAATCCAAATTTAAATCTGTTTTAATATAACTTTTAAAATACAAATCCAAATAATACAAGTAATATATGTTTTCAAATCAGAAAAATGTGAGGATTTCAAATATGGCCTTCAAAATTTATTTTGAACACTTAAATTTCCAAGTTGATTTAAATTACAATAAATTGCCCTTCCACCTTAATTAATTAATAACTTTTGTTTTATAACTCCAAATTTAACAAATAATATGTCTAAAATGATTAGCTCGACGAGACCTTTCTGTTTATGCATTCCATGTTCTGTTTTGCACATGCATCATATAAATATAAAGTGAACAGCAACTAATATGAGTATAAAATGGGCCCAAAACTCAATAAAATGATTCAATCTTGTATATCACACCTCACCCATGCCATGCTACTTTATTGCCATGCAAATTGTGCATCATTCATCATGGCATGACTGTTTGCTTGATGCACTTGATTCATACGCCTGTGCACTTTATTTATGTTGGCCCTTGTTTGTTTGGTTCTTCTCCGAATAGACGCTGAGCAGGGGATATATCAAGGGAACCAGGAGCACTACCCAGATCCATCCCTTACTTCAACTGAGCTGCCAGGCAAGCACTACCACATGCTTGCATACATATAGTACCTATTTGCCTCTATCTTATTCTTGCATCATTGAGTCGCGATTGCATTAAATTGAATCCCAAGTACTGCATAGCCTTTACTTTTAAACCCCACCGAAGCTTGTTCCTCCATCCCATGAGCCATTACTACAGGAGTTGTTTGAGCCATGCGAGTAGGGTATGTGAGTGTCTGATGGACAATGAGGTACCTAAACAACTTAACCTGAGTAGTAATGGGATAACTAATGAAAGTGGCATCGGTGAGCCATATTTGTTATTTGGTTTTTCAGGCTCACTTGTGTCCCGTAGGACCCCGAGTACTTGATTCCTGTTCCTTGAATATTCGCGCTATCCACATCCGGGAGGCTTATGAACCCCCCTGAGCCAGAGCTTGATTCATTCTTATTTCTTGGGGCCACAAACTAGTTTGAGGTTTTATTTACTATCCTGTACCTATGCCATGCTTTACTGCTTTATTTAAATTGTGCGAGGTACTGCACACTGTACTGTTTAGGTAAGCGGAGTGTTTTCGCGGTATCGACAAGCCCAGTCACATTTTCGGGTTCCCAGTCGTTTACAGCCACTGACGCAAACCTTGAGGCCGTCTCGGAGTCAGCTAACTTCGTTGCGGGTAGCTCAATGGGGTGGCCCCCTGAAATATTTCTGAATCCTGTAATTACTTTGTCGTGACTGCCTCGTTGGGTTTTGATTTGGTTTTTCTGAGGCATATCGAGTGTGTGTTGCTATTTGTGCACCCCTGCAGGGTAAAACTTTCTGAAAGCCGTGTCCGCGGTTATGGACGACTTGGAGCACAGTTTCTCGATCATAGACAAGCATAACTAAAGTACCGCTTTTAATTTGACTAGACTAGGTACCTGACTAGTAAATAGTGCAACACTCACGGAATGGATAATAAAACTGCCAACGGATGGGGGTTGTTCATCCGCTTCCTCGTCGGTAAGCGAGGAGGAGGATGGATCTGTTAAGATTACCGTTATAACTGTTATAACTGTTGTTATTAATCCACGGACATCCGTCTATCTCTGGTTAGGCGGATGGTTAGCGAGTATCTATAGAATTGCTAGGGTTTATCTTTTGCTGCAATTGCGTCACCCCAGGTTGTGTCCCCTTTAGCGGCATAAAGACTTGCTGAGTACCCCTAGGGTCTCACACGATAAATTATTGGTTCAGATGAACAGGTACACTCGCAAGATGGATACTGGGTGGAAGAGACGGACGAAGTGGGCAACGATCATTCGGTGTAGAGATTCCGGGAACGGGGATCCGTGAGATCTGTGGGCGGGATCTGCTTATTTATGGGGCATCTTATGCCGATTTGCTTCTTATCCGTACTCGGATTTTGTCTTCCGCTTCCGCCTGATACTCTGTTGATTGATGTATGAGGAGATATCCTAAACTATTATATCTATCTAGGATATTTGGATCTTGCCGTATGGCGTTGCTATATTTCCTTTCTTTTTAGATGGAATGGCTCTGATGTACTGTTGTATGGTGGCTTGCATACATACTCATTTGTGTATGTAGTTGATCCCTTCGTCTGCCGATTACGCCGCCCGTTCTTGTCCCGATGTCTGGAAATGGTTGGGACGGCCGAAAGGTCTACCTGTGAGTGGCATTTGGGCCCCACCGTACTATTTCAACCATTTTCGTTCATCCAGGCTTGTAACCAGGAGCGCAATTCACCGAGGTAGTTACACAAAGCTTCTTGAATAGGTTCATAAGGGCCTTGTTCCTGAACTGTGAGAAAAAGTTTGCCCCTAGATGCCGCATGCACCAACGACTCTGCATGTCTAGCCATGGAGTTGGTTCATCTGGAGCAGACTGAGTCAGCTTCCTTATCGCGCTGAGTATACCCGGATGCCTGTCATGTAGGACGCATACATTCGGTACATCCCTCACAACTGCTATCTTCAGCTGTCTGAAAAACCATACCCAACTCTCGGTGTTCTCGCTCTCCACGAAAGCAAATGCAAGTGGAACAACTTGATTGTTCCCGTCTTGACCTATAGCAGTCAAGATCTGGCCCCTGTACTTGCCAGTGAGAAATGTTCCATCTACACAAATGACTGGTCGACAGTGAGTGAAAGCTTCTATGCATATAACAAATGAGAAGAATAATCGATGCAGCACTCTCAAATTGGGTTCTTGAGGCAATGTTAAGTGTTGGATGTCGAGGTATGTGCCTGGATTCCTAGCCTGCAGTGTCTGCAGCATCTGAACAACACAGTCGTATCCATCTCGAAACGAACCAAATCTTGTCTCCAGTGCCCTCTGCTTAGTCCTCCAAGCCTTTCCGTAAGATATATTGTAGCGAAATCTGACAGCAACTTTGTGGATGATAGCTTTCACCACCATGGCTTTGGTCTCCACTATCTCAGTGTATAACAGTCTAGCCAGGAGGGTTGACGTGAGATTACGATGGTCTTGCAGGACATTGCCAAGTTGACATGTGTGTTGCACAACATCGCTAACCTTCTAGTTGGTGTCATATCGAGGAACATGGGCATGGACCCTGGCAGGACACCCAGCTACCTCGCAAACCAAAGTCAAATATTGCTGGGATGACACCTTTGTTTTGAAAACCCGCTGCATGGACAATGCCCACTCAACGATTGCTTCCTATAGATGCCTCTTGCTAGGATATAATGCACCAATGGAGATGTTGTTGGCGTGATAGTGCCACGAGGACTCGTGCACATCGTTCACATTCATTGTTGCTGTGTGGTCTTGATTCCATGATGCCGGAACAGGTTGGTCCTCCTGATCAGACTCAGCGGAATCATAAGAGCTATCACTGTACCCTTCTGAATCTTCGGCTTCCATCTGATCTTGCAACCAACCGTCGTGTATCTCGTCCTCATCGACCTCACCACTGAAAATATCTTCTCCTGTCCCTTGACTACCTTCAGCTGATTCATGTCCAGTGTGTGCAAAACTACTCTGACCAGGTTCATAACTACCTCTATCGGTGTGTGCATAACTACTCTGCCCAGGTTCATAATAACCACCGCCATCTTGGCCTTGACTGCTCTGGTCATTATAGTAGCCACCACCACCTCCGTCTTCCGCTTGACTGCTCTGCTCATGATAATAACCACCACCAACATGGTGTGTCTGACTACTCTGGCCCTGATCATAAACAGGCTCTTTCGCCACAGGAAGCACTAAGACACTAGGGTTAACTACCCTATGCAGACAGGCTTTCACCCATTTGACCCATTTAGCTTGCTCTTCTATGGGTCTCAAATAAAAATCAGGTTTAATCCTTGACTTTGTCCATAATACATGCACACCGACAGTATGGATGGGAGGAAGCCCTAAACGAGCACATAACCAATCTTTCAACTCAATAATGGGGATGGTTTCAGGATCCTGGAGCACTTCATCAATACAATTGAAATCGCTCAAATCAACTTCATACTGGTTTGTTTTGACGACACCGTCACCATAGTAGAATCTAAACACTACATTACTGGACATAACTTCAGGCCTAAAAAAATACCACAATTTGTCAAATGACCGTACAGTGGCAGATTTTAGCAAAAAAATATACTAATATTTCTATAGCCGAATAATCTTGCATAGCCCGCAAATATAATTATAATCATATAGCCGAATAATCTGGCATAGCCCACAAATATACTTATAATCTAGCAGTTCATCGCGGAGCGCTAACATACAACATCCAGAACTACCGAGAAGATAAACAAACACAGATGACTGTAGTTAGCAAGAAATTAGAGTTTACCCTTGAAGCGTGTGAAATCCTGCCGTGCAGCTGCCTCCACTCAACCGTGCAGCTGCCTCAAGCCCCAGCCCGAGACTCCACCGTGCAGCTGCCTCAAGACCCCGTCCCAGACTCCACCATAGCCATTGCACCTCAAGAACTCCAAGAAAATCCTCCACAAAAACGTCTCAAATCGCTACACCAGACTATCCCACAAGTAGATCGGGAATCTACTAACTTCAGCAGCAAATTTAGTGTAAAACGGAGCAAAGTGTGGCAGCAAATGGGAGCTGCTCCATGGGAGAAGCAGCAGGGGAGAAGAGCTAGCAGGGGCTGGCTGGGAGGCAGCAGAGAGGAAGAAGGAGGCGTGCGCGGGGCTGGGCGCGGGCTGGGCAAGGCGCGCGTGTTTTGTGGGTGAGCTCGTCGTGCTACCGTTAAACGACGTGGTAGGTCGTCCAACCGAAAAACGAAGCCGGCACGTCGTTCCACTAGACAACGACGCGGGCTCGTCGTTCCACCAGACAACGACGCGCGGCTGGGTCGTCTTTTGCGACGGCCGGAGCGTCTGTCGCGCTGTCTGTCGCGCTGCAGGCCGACAGGGTGGGTCCCAGGCGCTGCTTCCGGTGCCTAAAAAGACGGCGCGGCTGTGTCGTGTTCTCAAAAAAAGACGAGCCCGTATCGTTTTTTGAGAAAACAACGGTGCAATACTTCCGTAAATTCCTTAATCTGCGTAATATTCGTGAAAATGATTAAAAAAAACCGTATTATTTAAAAAAAATTAGCCTCCTATCTTTCTCCCCCACCAAATTTTCAGACTTTATTTCCCCTTCACGTGTGTGGAGGATTTTGATGTACTTCGTAGAAAAATCATAAGAGTTATCAACGCGATATGGCAATTAAGGGAAGTGCATATCAACCAAGATATCGTTAAGCACAGGTACTTAGCTGATTCAGTACTAGCTAGCTATGAAAGAGGAAAACAGATGCTGAACTAGAACTAGTAGCTGAGACCATCGTCCGTGGTGATGCCGATGGAGGGCGACATCGAGATGTCCTCTTCCGGGAGCGGCGACTGATCCACGGGCACGCTCTCGATCATCTTCACCACATCAGCCATGGAGGGCCTCTGCTCCGGTAGCTGGGCCACGCACGCCAGCGCGATGTGCAGCACCGCCACCATCTCCTCCTCGATGTTCTTGTAGCGGAGCAGCTCCACGTCGAACACCTCCGCCGTCCACTCCTCCCGCACCACTGACCGCACCCACTCGGGAAGGCTCACCGCCGCCTGCCTGTCTTTCCTCTGCGCGTGGCCGCCGCCGGCATCCGGCAGCGGCTGCAGGTGCTGCGCCGGCACCTTCCCTGTCAGTGCCTCCAGGACAAGCACGCCGAAGCTGTACACGTCCGCCTCCTGCGAGAGGCGCTTGTGATCACCCGCCTGCTCCGGCGCGATGTACCCGCCGAGGCGGGCGATGGCGTGCGCCGGGCTGAGCAGCAGCGCCAGGCCGAAGTCCGCGACGCAGGCGCCGCCGTTCTTGTCGAGCAGGACATTGGTGGACTTGACGTTACCGTGGGGTATGGCAGAGTCGAGGTACTCCCGATGGATGCACGCCAGCCCGCGCGCCGCGCCGAGCAGCAGCGTCACCCTCGTCGTCCAGTCCAGCGCCGTCTCTCCCGACATCTGGTGTCCTGCATTGCGTCGTTCACCAGACCATGGCAAGAACATCGTGCGTCAGATTTAATTCGGGAGAACAGAGCAAGAAAACGTTGGTGATTGAGCGGGAAAGGTTACCGTGGAGGCGATCATGGAGGTTGCCGTTTGGGAGGTAGTCGTAGATGAGGAGCTTCTCCTGCTTGGCGTAGTAGAATGCCCTGAGGGGGACGAGATTCGGGTGGCGAAGGCGGCCGATGAGGTCCATGTACCGGTGAAACTCATCGCGGGCGCAGGGGTTGGCGTCGCGCAGCCGCTTCACGGCGACCATGCGGCCGTCGCCCAGCGCCGCGCGGTAGACGGTCCCGAGGCTGCCACGGCCGACCATCTCCGCCGACGCGCGAAGCAGCTCCTCCAGCTGGAACTTGCTCCTCCTCCCCTGCTGCTGCGATGTCCAGCCACCACTCGCCCTCCGACCGGCGCTGCTGTCGCTACCCCCGTCGTCGTCAGCGTCGTCGTGGCCGCCGCCTTCGCCGTCCACTCCGAAAAACACCAGCTTGCTGCGTGCACCGTCGCTGTCACCGCCGTCGCTGCCCCTGCCCGCGCTACCTGGGCGAGCTGGCTGCATCCCCTTGCCGTGGCCGAAAATCCCGCCGTCTCCGTCCTCCAGGCCGACTCGGCCGCCTCTTTTCCTCTTCTTGGCTGTCTCGCTGCCACCGCCGGTGCTGCAGCAGCAATACGCAACTAGAAGTGAAAGCAGGGCGAACAAGAAGAGACCATTGCCGACGGCTATGCCGGCAATGGCGCCGGTGCTCAGGCCCCCCTTGCCAGTTCCTGCCTCTGGTGTGGCCAATGCCGGTGAGGACGAAGCAACGGAAGACGAGGAGGAGGAGGCAGCCGGATTGGACGGCACCACGGACTGCGAGGACGAGGCAGGGGCGGAAGGCGACGTCGTGGCAGGCTCGCGCGGCAGGAAGGAACAGGACGGCAGCGGCGGCACAGACCCGCAGAGGCCAGCGTTGCCGGCGAACGAGGCGAGACCGAACTTAGCGCGCACGGCGTCGGGCACCCTGCCGGAGAGCTGGTTGTTCGAGGCGTTGAAGTCCGCAAGGCGGGGCAGGATGGTGGCGACGTCAGGGAGCAGGCCCGTGAGGAGGTTGTCTTGGAGCCTGAGCGTGAGGAGGCCGGTGAGGTTGGCGAGCGCGGCGGGCGGGATGGGCCCGCGCAGACTGTTATCGGCGAGATCAAGACGTACGAGGCCGGGGAGCCGCGCGAGGGCGTCCGGGACGGTGCCGGAGAGGTCGTTGCGAGAAAGGTAGAGGAGCTTGAGGTTGGGGACGCCGAGAAGGAGCGCATCGAGGGTGCCGTTGAGGCGGTTCCCGCGGAGGTCGAGCGCGCGGAGCTCGCCGAGGTGGGAGAGCGGGTCGAGGGAGCCCCGCAGGTCGAGGGACGCGAGGGAGAGGGAGGTGACCCGTCGGCCGTCGGACGAGCACCCCACCCCGGTCCAGCGGCCGGCGCAGGCGTCGGGCGTGCTCCAGTTGCCGGCGAGGATGCCGTGCGCGTCGGCGGCGTGGCGGAACATGGCCAGTGCGTCGGTGTCGCTTGGCTTCACCTCCGGCTCCGGCCGCGGCACCGCTGCCGCCGCCGCCGCCACCGCAGACAAGAACCCAATGACCACCAAGAACCGGAGAGCCATTGTCCCGGAGCTCGCTTGTGACGATGCAACGGTGATTCTTTACTTGAGCTAGTAGATCGGAACGGTGGGAAAGAGAATCATCACTCACACAACGAACCAAAGGTCCAAAGCCATGATCTCTGCTGCTCCATCAATCTGCATTGGGACAAGCACCATGCCGTGCTTTCACCGGTGCGGCTTTTGATTTTCGAACTGGGCTGGTGCTTTTTTTTTCTCAGTGAACTGGACTGGTGTTTGAAGTTTGAACGGAGGGAGGAGGGGGTAGTGATGTGGATTGGTCATGAGCCGTGACCGTCAGTGAAGGCAGTGTCAGTACTGGATGCTTCTGCTTTTCGCTTTCGCTCTGTTCTTGTCTGCCCGTTGGCCCCTCTGGAGTATTGCGCCCTACTAGCACACAGGCCGGCCATGTCCCTGGGCCTTCGTCCTACAGGGGACAAAGTCAAAGCGGAAAGCCGTTTGTAACGCAGTCAGAATTCCACGCAAACAGTCCTTGCACTAGTTTTTTCTTTTAAATTCCACATATCTATTAAAAATCATTAAACAGTAGAAACATTCCCAAAAGGAGTAGGTTTTTAGACCAGCTAACGGACCACGTAACAAACAACGACTAAGTCGTTGAACTAAGGTCACCACGAACAGTAGCGTGAGCTCAAGGAGCGTCGTCATCCTTGCCCCTCCGTCACCAGTCGAGCAAAATTTACCGTAGTAGAGCTTAAATTATGGCCAATATCAGGTATATAAGCAGTGATTTTAAATCTAGAGGTTAATCGTACTCGGGCAACTTCACGTAAGGCAGAGTTGGTTTTTTTGGGGTTGATAGTGGAAAAGTCGACAGATAAGTCATCCTTACTGTCCCTTTACAGAACAGTACACGAGATTTTTACCTCATACGGCTCCTCGGTCAATTCTTTTGAAGGGAAAGATTTTCCTCGTTCGAGAGTCTTCGCCCTTCTTCCACTCCGCCTCGAAGACTAACTAAGACCAATTGAGTCACGTTTTCATGTTTGTAACAGACAGACGAGAAATCGTTGAACTAAGGTCACTAATGACCAGCGCACCAGATCAGCAGCCATCGTCATTGATGAGAATCGTAGATCGGAAGAGACTGGCCTAAAAACACACCAACAAAAACGACAGGATCTCGGAGGATCAGCCTGACACACGACTCCACGCGTCCTCTTTCGGCACTAGATGCAACGAGAATAGAGCAGGGAGGACCTTATTCACTAGCTAAACAAAGAACAGAAAACTTCCTGTCGGCGAGGGCCATGGTCCGCCACACCTAAAAGACCTCAAGGCCACCGGAGTCGGAGCGAACCGGTGATGTGGTTGGCGATAAGGACGAAACCCTAGATGGGTTTTAGGTGTCGCCTTTCGATCGCCTCCTCCTTAGTATCACCAGTTACTACTTCTATTCTATGCCGATAAAAATGTTGAAGTTTTCCTTATATGGGTCCAGGCCGGTCCGATCTGGTCCACACGAACAGGCGGACAGGGGGACGATGGTCGAGCGACGCGACTCAAACGGACCGACTCGCGAGGACTGATCCATTCGCCCACCAATTTGTGTCGCGGATGCGTCTGCCGGACATCACGTGCGTCCTCCCGCTTCCCCCTGTCCACCCGGGCCCTCCCGTTAGTGGCACACAAGGCACACACACGAGCCACTCTCTAACCCAAACCCTCGCCCGCCATCTCCACCGCCACCCCAGTCTGTGTTGCTCTCTGTGTTGTGTGTCGATGTTGCCCTCGGTACTTTTGAGTGCAGCCTACTGGCCAGAAGCCACTATCTCTTGCCGCCATCTTGTACCAGCTAGCCGACGTTTATAGAGCTCACTAGTTGTTGCCGTCCTCGGCTATCACCGCGTGTGTTCCCTCATTGCGAGCACCGTTGTAGCCTGCATGCCTTGCCGGAGGTGACTGGATTCTGTGGCTTCATCCCAAGACCTGTCGCGACGCCTATACTTCGCAGGCTACACGCTCAAACCCATCGCTAGCCCGTGCGCCTAGGACTTGTGTTGGAATTATGCCCTAGAGGCAATAATAAAGATGTTATTATTATAATTCTTGTTCATGATAAAGTTTATATTCCATGCTAGAATTGTATTAAGCGGAAACATTAATACTTGTGTGGTTTGTGAACAACACCGTGTCCCTAGTACGCCTCTATGGACTAGCTCATTGATCAATGATGGTTAAGGTTTCCTAACCATAGACATGAGTTGTCAATTGATAATGAGATCATATCATTGGGAGAATGATATGGTGGACAGACCCAAACTAAGCGAAGCAATTAGATCGTATCATTGTGTTCATCTTTGCGAAGCTTTTCCTATGTCAAATATTGTATTCCTTAGACCATGAGATAATACAACTCCCTGGTATCGGAAGAAAGCTTTGAGGTCATCAAACGTCATCCTATGAGAGGGTGATCATAAAGGTGTCTCCCAGGTGATCGGAAAGTATCTGTTGGGTTGTATGTATCGAGATGGGATTTGTCCCTCCCAAGTCGGAGAGATATACTTCGGGCCCACTCGGTAATCGATATCAACACCGCTTGCAAGCATGTGGTTAAGGAGTTAATCACAAAGTGATATCGGATTACGGAACGAGTAAAGTACTTGCTGTGAACGAGATTGAACTAGGTATGACGATACCGACGATCGAATCTCGGGCAAGTAAAATATCGCGAGACGAAGGAAATATATATATGGGATTGATTGAATCCTGGCATCGTGGTTCATCCGATATGATCATCGATGAATGTGTGGGAGTTAATATGGGTGCCCAGACCCCGCTGTTGATTATTGATAGAAGATCATGTCTGCATATTCTCGAACCCGCAGGGTCACACACTTAACGTGTCTCGACGCTAGGTTATATTGGATACTTGGTTTATGAATTTTTGTTCGGAGTCTCGGATGGGATCCGGGACATCACGAGAGGTTCCAGAGTGGTCCGGAGAATAAGATTCATATAAGGCAGTGCAGTTTTTGGAGTTCGGAATTGTTCCGGGTTAATCGGTATTGTACCGGAAGCTTCTATAACCTTCCGGAAGGGGGCCAACGTGGTCCCACCTTCCGGGAGGGGGCATGGGCCTATGAGGGAGTGTTCTGGCCGCATTGGGCCAGGGGCACAAGGCCCCATAGGGCCCAGCCGATCCTATAGAGTTTAAATCGTTTAAACTAGAGATAAGATAAGATAGGATTTCTAGATAAGAGAGAGTTTAAATTGTTTAAACTAGAGATAGGCTTGGAGGAGAGGCTAGGGCTGGCCGCACCCCCCCTCTATATATAGAGGGATGGTGCGCCCCCTCTCACACACCCCCTTACACCTTCGTCCAAACCCAGTTGCCCTGCTGCCCTTCCTCTCTCCCTCCCGACTGTTTGTAGGCGAAGCCCTGCGGCAGAAATTCTCCACCATATACACCACGTCGTCGTGCTGTAGATCCAATCCATCTCTCCACCATACTTGCTGGTCCAAGGAAGGAGGAGACGTCGAGGTGCCGCACGTGTGCATCTCACGGAGGCACCGCCACTTGTGGTGCTAGATCGGATCGGATCGCGAGGAGGAGAAGCGAGTACGACTATATCACCCACGTTCCGATGAACGTTCCGCTGTGCGAATCTTTAAGGGTATGAAGATCTAATCCAATCTCTCTCGTTGTTTGCATCTCCTAGATTAGATCTTGGCTTTCCCTCTGTTCGCTTCCGTAGAAAATTTTGATTTACTATGCTGCGAAACCCTTCAACTTGTTCGTCCAATTGCCTGACGCATTTGAGGTACGTTCGTCGCCCATTTTTCTTGCACATCACATGCATCATAGGCATGGACATTGACATTGCGACCATGAACTGATCACCGGCTTCTGCGTGTATAGATGGACATTAGGGCAATCGAGTTTTTCTACAAGAATGTCATCGAATCATCGTCGAACGACAAGTCTAACGATGACACCAACATTTTGTGGGCCTCTGCAAGCATGATGCATGACCACTACTTGATGTTGGTGCATAGGGGATGCTAGTCGAAGAAGTGCAAGCCCAACATGGATCGTGATCGAGATGGTGGCCACGAGCACCTTTACAAGGACTACTTCCACCAAACTAATCCGGTGTTCGATGAGAAGAAATTCCATCGCTGCTAGCAGATGTCTAGAAGGTTGTTCCTAGATATTCTCGGTGGCGTGAGAGATTATGATGACTACTTAGAGGCCAAGGTCGATGATACTGGTAAGATTGGCTTCCTATCATACCAAAAATGTTCTACGGTCATCTGCATGCTTGCATATGGGATAGCATGTGATCTTGTTGATGAGTAGATGAGTACATGTGCATGAGCGAGTACACATGCCTTGAATCCATGTATAAGTTTTGCACATTAGTTGTTGCATTGTTTGGAAAAGTTTACCTGAGAGAGTCAAACACCAAAGACAGTGCTCGCCTTTTGTCCATCGGCGAGAAGAGGGGGTTTCCTTAGCATGTTGGGTGGCATCAAATGCATGCATTGGGAGTAGAAGAACTATCCTTTTGGTTAGAAATGGCAGTTTAAAGAGCATGTGGATGGGTGCAGAGTCATTCTAGAGGTTGTGCTTCAGTGCTCACCTGTATTCTCAAGGCTTGTAGAAGACAGTGCTCCTAAGGTTACCTATGAGATTAATGGAAATCCTTACGACAAGGGGTATTATCTAACTGATGACGTACATCCTTCCTGGTCAACATTTGTCAAGACAATCCGCAACCCTAAATAAGAGAAATGTAAGAGGTTCGTGAAAAAACAAGAGACTTGTAGGAAAGATGTGTAGCGGGTATTTGGTGTGCTCCAATCTTAGTGGGCTATTGTTTGTCACACTGCTAGAACCTGGAGCACCGAGAGTATGTGGGGGCGTTATTACGACTTGTGTGATTATACACAACATGATCTGTTGAGGACCAGCATGATTACAACATCTATGACTGAGGCTAGCAATTTGAGGGCACATTGGTTAAGCCATAGCCCGAGGCGCAACATCTTGGGAAGAGTTCTTGCATATGCATCATACGATTTGTGATCAGGGCCTTCATGACCAGGATTTAATTGAGCATATGTGGGCTCATACGGAAAAAAAACATCACTAGTCATAATCCTCTAGTTTGTTTCTAAAGTCACATGTACAAAAACCTCATATAGGAATACACAAGGAAATAATACAATTAGTCAAAATGGATAATGAGGATCATCTCCATATCATTTGCATTTCTCGATAAATATAATCCGTTTAGCGAGAAGAAATGGTGAAGTGGAGTCGACCTTTGGGAGGTATGTTCAAACTGGACGTTGATGCTGCTTTTAATCATGATACCAATGTTTGTGCAACCAAGTTTTTATAAGTGATGAAAAAAGAGGCTTCATTGCAGCTAGAAGCAAAATTAACCATGCTTTTGATGGCAAATCTAGAGAAATGGGAACGAGGCTTAGTAAAGTCCACCTATGCTAGAGCATCAATGCCAATAAGTGAATGATTGTTGTTCGATGTTTGTTCCTCTTCTTTGAAATGATTTTTATGAATCTCGAGATGATACTGATTGGCCTGAAATCCTCGATGGTGTTGGCATATATTTTCTTTGGGAGGAGAGTGATGGATGTATGGGTTAACCTCCAAACATAAAGTCAATTGTTATGAAAGAGCTGCAAGAGACAAAGCAGTTGCAGGTGGATGATGTCCTAGAAGGCTTGGATTACACAGATTCAACTAGAAGATGTTGAGATGCTTTGCAAATTATGTTTGATTTCTTGTGAAAAACTATGTGGTTGTGTACTATTTATATTTATGAACTACCTTTATTTTATCTATTGCTCATATTTTGTTGTAATATGTTGTTGAAATATGTAAGCCAAAATGGCCATCGAGGACCGAATGGGTTGTGCCGCTGGACGCACCGGCCAGATGCGTCGGACCGCGACCCATTTCCTGTCCGGGGACCAACACAAACAGATTGAATCAGCCCGTTTGGGTGTCCTAAATGGGTCACGCCGTTGGAGAGGCTATGAAAGATCGACCCTAAGGGCATCTCCGACTACAAAGGATCGAGGCTGCCCGTTTCGGTCTGTGATGACAAGAGGACATACAAAATACTTCCCACTGTCGCGACCCAGACGGACACTGAGGGCACGGACCAACGCATTTCCGGCCTTTAGGTTGAAATTGCAGTGGCAGTGTTGGGCCCGCATGTAAGTGACAAAGTCTAATGAGATATTTTTATCACTTCATGAAGATAACCGTTATGTAGATTAAAGCTAAACTAAACTACGACAGCGGTGTCTACTTCTCACCACCCCGCCAACAACGACGGTGTCTAATCCTCGCCGCTCTCGGCCTCGGTGTGGCCCAAGGCCTCGGCCTCGTCGAGGCACGTCTTCCCTATGGCCCAGCGCAACGACGCGATTGTCGCCTCCACCAACTCTGACTGACGTCGGTCCTCTCAGTACGGCAATGCCAAGCTCTGGCTCTGTCTAGCGGTCTCTTCCCACCTCCACCTCCTCCATCCGACGTGTGATGACCGCCTCCATCCTACATCTCATCTCGCCAAGGTAAACATCTCAATCTCCTATTTCTACGTGTCCACGTCCTCATACAAGCTCCACCTCGCCTCCACTACCGCCCCATGTGCCTGGTCGTGCACCTCCACCAAGGATTGGCACGACGCATCTGGCCACCGCGGTTGACCTCTCAACGAGGATGTTTGTAGGGCCTGCCGCTCGACGGCCATGAGCTAGCAGCCAGACACGTCGCAGTGGGCAGTTTGGAAGGACGCGAGCATATCCCATTGCTCGTCGCTCACCGCTGGCACGTCGAGCTCGTTGTCAAAGTCCACCGATAACGTCCTCATACAACTCCGCCTCCGTCGCCTCGCTCGCGCCCACCAGTGCCACCACCTCGAGTGTGGCATCCGCCTCACGCGTCGCTGCAGCCCTATCCCCTTGCGGTATGACCCAAATGCACCCTCACGTTCCTCCACCTCCACGTACTCGACGATTTCTGCTGCCTCCAACTACTCCCTCAGGGCGACCTTAGTGCCTCGACGTCCTCTGGATGATCCTAGCCCAGGTAGTGATCTTGCGGCGAAGCATGGATGGTGGCTAGCTAGGGTTTATCTGTCCATCCAGCCACACTATTCTTCTTATAGCCCACGGCAAGGGCAGGAAACAAGAGGCCGCATGCCGGAACTAAGCGGCCAAGCAGGAAGTCGGCAGGGTGCTTGCCGACGAGACGTGCCGGCATTAAATTCACAACACCGTCCATGTCGCCAGGGGAATAGGAAAATGCGTCGACCCGCTGGGTGCACCCCACCACAAACAGACCAGGGAAGGGCATGGCTCCATTCTCTGCCATCGGGCTGACCCAAAAAGACCAAAACGGTTGGGTCACAGACCCGTTACCTGCGACCTAACAAATTCTCCGACGAAAAAAAAAAATGCTCCAGTGAGTTTAAACAGTGGGAAACAATTCTCGGGTCCCGAAGAGGGACTGAACATTCTGGTTCCAGGAACCGTCAATGTTGGCGTTAGAAAGGGATTTTGACGTGCTCCGGTCAGTGGATTGCAAATGATGGAGTTCGTATACGATCATACCTTGTGAAGACAGAGCATTGGCTAAAATCATTGTCCTCTTGGCTCGCGTGACAGGAAAAGGTTTGGAGGCATCATGCGGCGCTTTTGTCTTCATTGCTTTGCAAATTACAATGCATGCCCTGACTCTTCTTTCCAGACAATCCCTGAGATCACGATCGCCCTCCTCCTGTAATTAGCTGCAGGGGCCCAAATAGGACAAAGTCACAAGACACTGTTTGAGCTAGCGCCGACTATTAGTACTCTGTCATCCAAATCCTTGGAAATGCTCGTGCAGAGGAAATGAGCAAAAAGGAAAGAAAAAAAAATAGACGATTAGGCGAGCAGCAGTTTGTCCATTATAGACTACTACTTTGTATAAGGTAGGTAAATGCATTCATAACCGATTACTGGTTTTTGAACTAGGCAGAACCAAAACAAATGAGGGATGAAATCTGGTGAAATGAAGTCTGAAAACCAAATTTCAGCTTGATGTTCACCCAGTCTTAACAAATCAACACGAGACTTTACAGCTGAGTGTTCAAACTTGACCAATTATTGTTTAGACAACTGCAGTACAGTTCTAAGAGTGAATTGCAAAGAAGCCTTCATCTGTTCGTGCTCCATTCCGCCTTTTCCAAGATACGGTCTTAGTTTCCTGCACCATGGAAAATCAAATTAGGGTCTGGAGGAATTTGACCACAGTTGACCTCAAACAAACATATGGAAGCAGCATCTTGAGCCGCTAAAGACCACGAAAGAGGAGAGTGTCATGAGGAGAGGCCTGTTTGTGCTAATCCCTCTCAGGCTGTACCTAACAAGACTGCAAAACTTTACAGCGGATTACCTGATGTTTGGGCATTCGTCTTACTCACTACTCCAACTAAAATACAGCTAAGAGAACTTGTCGTAGCTGTATCAGAGAGCCTAATGGTAGCAGTGTCCAAATGATCATGACTTTTACTCGACTTGAAACATGTTCATAGGGTGTGATTACAACAAATGAGAAACAGCGCCATGCCCAGGGAATGCAAGCACCGGCATGTGAAATATATTCAACAGAGTGTGGCTATGTAATTTTCTTGTGTTCCGTATTCTGCACCAAAATGCATTCTAGTCTTCAGTCTGGCTTTGCAAGTCTCAAGGCTATGAGCCTTAAAAATGATTTCGAATGTGCTTCAAGACGATTAAAGAAGAAACTGCTAAATCTTGGAACCAAGAGCATCTCCACTCTCTTGTAATCTCATACTACGTACTACGATCCATTTACAGAGATGTCTTTCACAAAGCATGACTGGTATCACACATGATCAAATACTGAATTTGCTACTTTCCCACGGTTTGAGGTAGTTCGTCCTTTTGTTTACAAATGCGATTAAAAGATGAAGTACCTGAGCTACCAGCAGTAAATAGCGCCCAACTTGTGATTGAACTGTCAGTGACTTCTGACTTAAGGATGCAATAAGATGTTAGAGTGAATATTCAGTCTGGCTCATGCTCTACCGAATAGGTGCGTCTGTTAGTCTGTCCATAGCTAACGCATTTTACTTCTAAAATCTGGTTGCAGGTCTTTGTACAAAGATCAATAGAGCGAGTTATGCATCCATACAGAAATGCACGGTCCTTTATTGTACCAAGTAGTGCCATAAAAAAATGCATTACTTTTGAATTTTTGGTCTTCTGAACCCCATAAGTTGTGCTCAGGCTATGGTACACAGGATTTAAGTTACTCCCTCCGCTCCATAATATAAGATGTTTTAGTTTTTGTGAAACCAATGTATCTAGACATCTTTAGTGTGTAGATTCAGAGTGAACTTACGCACTAAAAGGTGTCTAGATAATTTGTTTCACAAAAGCTAAAACATCTTATATTTTGGAACGTAGAGAATACATCACAACTACCGTGAACTTGCGGACTTGACAACAACACTACATACTGCCACGCTACCTCAAATACGTATGCCTTTAATTTAAGGAAATCATTCTCTTGCTTTCGATACACACAATGCAAAACTGTACAACACTTGGAGCAATATTGCAGCCCCTTTTATTTGTCAGTTACAATGTTCCCATTCCTCCAAAATAAGCTCAGTAAGAACAAAACACAAACACTGTCTAACCTGATCTCCACCAGATAGCCGATTTATATATAACTTTGTGTTTAAGACATCTGCAATTACATCCAGACCAGAGACAACTAAGTGGCACTCTGTTGGCTAGTGGCTTATGTGCCTGTTGGTTCAGTTTTTTTTACATCAAGAGCAAATACTTTTGCAGTATAAATTTATAAACAGTCCAAAAATTAGCATTTGTTATCGATAACATGTCTTGATTAACACTGTGAGAATAGGCAGCAATTTTAGTGAGTATCAACATTTTAGGTGTCAGAAAAATACGAATGACTCACTAATTTTAGAATGAATTAAGAAAAAGAGAGCAACAGAAGTTCAACTGACCTAATGGATCAACCTCAGAGAGGTGTGGTATGCAGGATAGCCTGAAGAACTTTGTTTTCCTGTTTATCCTCAGAAACCCACATAGAGCTCTGCTTGCGCAAGAGCTCCCGGCATTCCTCTTTCTTCTGCGTTTTCAGCTTCTCCTTCTCCCTCCAGCTCTCTAGCTTCTGGGCTCTTTCTTTCATCTGTAATAAACAATCTCATATAAACTACACACATTTGTACAGTTAAATATCATTATTCCAGTACAAACATATTTTTGATGAATGTTTGTATGCATGATCCTGAACTGGAAAAAAGATATTAGAAGAGTCGGCAGTTATACAAACAGATAACCACCTACATCTTCGAATATGATATACAGAATGCTTCAACGGCCAAACGGACGAGGCAGGCAATTCCAAAAACGAGTTATGTACAAGGGTGAACAATGAGAGAAGAGCGATGAACAGGAAAGAGTGAAGGATCATTACAAGGGCCTGGCGGAAATCGAGCTCGAACGCGCGTCGTTCGGCTGCCCGCGTTTGCGCGGCGGCGGCCTTGGCAGCCTTGCGCTCCTCGTTGGCGATGCGGGCGGCCTCGGCGCGGGTCTCCGCCTTGCGCTGACGCTCTGTCTCCAGTAACTGCACCTCGTACGCGTACTGCCGCCGCAGATCCCGCACGTCGCGCGCGTACCCCTTGCGCAGCCGATCCAGTCGCGCCCACGCCTCCCGGGGGTCCCCCGCCGCCGAGGGCTCCCAGCTCCCGAGGTACTCGCTCGGCTTTGAGAAATCGTGCGGCTCAACCCTCGCCAGAGCCTGCGCTGAGGCGTGGAAGCCACGGAGGAAGGGACGCATGAGGAGGTGCGGACGGGAGGAGGAGAGCGCCATTGCTGCCGCCGCGGGACGGATCACCGTGGTTGTGGCCGAGGAAGCGGAACAATTAGAAAAGGCCCTTCTGTTTTGTAGGATGGGAAGCCCGTCTATTACCCTCCTATAGTTGGGTCCCACACTTACGGCCCGCTTTTCCAACAGATCAGCCGGCCCACATAAGAAGTAATAGCCTGGTAGAAATGTCTGTAACCGCAGTATTACAGCAGTTGATTTTTATTTTCATCAACCGGATTTTTTTGACAGTATTCATCAATCGAATTTTCTTTATGAAATGGGGAGTTAAACCATGGCCGCTGTATCAACTGATACACACAAGCCTTATTTATTATAGATGATTTTTCTCAAAAAACAATTAATAAGATGAACAAACAATATCAATGTTTGCAAACCAACTTGGTTGAGTGACTAGGAGAGTGGTTGTACCCAGCCCACCAGAGTTCAAACCCCATGTTTAATACTGTCTGTAACATAAAAGGCCGAATATTTTTTTTAGTGGGAGACGATGTTCCCGTCAACAGCGAGGCGTCCGTGGTGACTTCGCTAATCTCAGAACCCGCTCCACCGGCTCAGTCTCTCGGAGGTGCTCATAGGGGTAGGGTGTGCGTGTATGCGTTCATCGGAGGTGGGTGCATGTACATGTTGTGAGCGTCTACTTACTGTGTTTCTCAAAAAAAACAATATCGATGTTTACCAAGCGAGTTACAAACTAGAAAAAAGGTACTCCCTGTTGGGATATGCATGCTAAATAGGTATCACCATTGCATGTCTCTAATCTGGATAATCCGGGTGACTCACAGTTGGTAGCACAGTCCATGGCCTGCTGGGCGACCCAGTTAGACGGATCCAGAAGGGAGGCCCATATCGAATCAAAAAAGGCTACGATGCAGTCACCGACCTACTCGGAGTCTTGAGTACAAGACACGAAGACTAGTTAGTATTATGTAGGACTCTATAACCTGTCTAGCAAGGTCCTTTCCCTGTAACTCTAGGTTCTGGTGCCTTTATAAGCCGGGCTTATGAGATCCTTTAGAGCATATGATTCATAACACCTCGCATAACGAATTGATCCATGTAACTCGGTGTATTGCCATTATAGTGATTTATAGCAGGAGTAGAGTTTCGCCACCATCGTGTCAACACCCGGATTTTTAATCACAGATGCCTGTTATGCCATACATCGCAATCCCAGGATTACCATTTTTGCGAGACATAACAAATTGGATATCACAGTACATCATCCATTACAAACCATAATAAGATCTTACACAAATAAAGGATCTCATGATCCAGTCTTAGTACAAACAAGTAGCGGAATAAATAGCGTAGCGGTGGGCTCCATCTTCATGTCATATGCAATGCTGACGATGGGAGATGATCCTAGTTGTCGTAGCCGTCCTGCTGTCCTCCTTCAAGGTAGTCCTCCTCATAGTCTGCCCATGGGAATAGCCAGGGACAAAGCCATGATTATTCTTTAAGTACTCGCAAACTATCACTAACAAGTAAGGTAGTTCTAGATAGGATTACTAAGTTCTAAGTTCATTTGTAAAGTTAAGTTTGAAACCTAAGCTGAGTTCAGAAACAAAGAAAGATAAAATAAAGTTCTAAATCACCTAAGTGGGAACTTAGCTATCATAGTCACAACTCTGTTGTGGTAAAGTCATGTCATAATTCATTTCATAAGTCATTTTGAAAACATTTGACAATGGAACAGTATGGCCACTCCAACTGTCCATAACCCCGGACGCAGCTATTTGAATAGTTTGACACTCTGCGGAGGTGGTACACTTTCACCACAAAATTCAATACATCTGTCAAGGATAACCCTGAATCATCATACTTAGTATGCAGATAATCAAATATAACCTTTCCTTTACACACCCTAGTATAAGCACCTCTCCTGTGATCTTGGCCTCCCAGCCATGGCCATCTGCCATCCTGGGCACTCCATAGGTGGACAACATTGAGAGGTAGTCTCAGCTCAAACCTCTCCCGCGAGGGAACTAATACTAATGCATATAAACTTCCGGCTAATCCTTACCCAATTCAGGTATTGTGGTTGTACGGTAAAATTGGAATGGTATCGCATCCAAACCCAACCATCAGTTTTTATAAAAAGGGCTAAGGCTCATGCCTCAACATTTTCATCATCATAAACCATTTGTGTTTCTCAACACATGTCAAAACATCTCAATAGAATGACTCATCATTCCAAGGTTTTCACAAGTCATTTTCACCAAGTATTCCCATCTAAAGTGATCAAGTTTTTGGTTTAGCTCTAATCACTAAGTTAAGAGTGTTCACTAATGTGGGGTGCTAATATCAATCTCATGACATAGAATGACATCTAATTCTAACTAGATAGGTCAAGTTTTATACTCTTTATGCTATCTATAAACCAAGTAAAGAACTTTGGTAAAGTAAAAGAAAGTAAAGCTTATAAATAAAACTTGGAGTAGGTATAAGTCAAAAGAGTATAACCAAAGCATGCCTAATGCATATTTCTTAGGTTATCTTGCTTAATTCTAGCTTGCTAACAATAGCTTGCCTTGATTGGTGCAGTGGTTGAAATTCTCCTCGTCTTCCTCGGGGTAGAACTCCTACTCCTCGTAGACTTGGTCGGTACTATCGTCTATAAATATATACGGAATACACAATCATCAAACAATACTTAACCAATATATTTAGCACACTAAGGAACACATTTGATGATCTATTATCATCACATACATCACAACGTTTAATGAACTAGTTCCATTTATTTTATTTGAGAAAAGTAATTTCTACTCATTGAAATTAACTAAGATTTAATATTCTCCAATTAAAATATGGGATCATGTGGACACATGTCATCACCACATATTCCAATGCATGGGAATGTGATTTAAATGTTGGATCACATTTTAATAAGTTTAAGTTCAATATTTAATGATTTAAAGTGACTAGAAATGCCTATATAGCATTATTTTGGTACTAGTCCAAAGTCACTGCATGCAAACCTTAATATTATTACATATTTAGATAGGTATATTCAAATATGATTTTTGAGAGGTGGAATCAACTCAAAATCTATTATGGTTGATTTTATAAAAATGTTTGAATGTGAAAAAGCTTCTGTCTTGTTATTTTTGCTATAGATGATCTTTAACTCCAATTGATTTAAATCCAACGGGCCTGGATAGATATTTAAATTATCTTTCCAACAAAATTGGAATCACTCAATTTGGTTCAATAGATCTTTCTGAATTGATTTTCAAACTAGTGGACAAAAACTAGGTTTAGTTAAAAAGGAAAAATCTAAATTTGAATTACAGGGCCAGCGCGGGAACACTAATGGGCCAGCCCGGTTTCACTCTGCGGCGCTGAGAACAACTGACAGGGGGTCCCGCCTGTCAGTGACTCTTTAAACGCGAAGTAGTACGGGCCAACGTCGACCGCAGGATTAGAACTAGGATCTACGGCTCACGTTCATCGTCGACGACGGACAGGTCACCGACGAGGTGGAACCCTAGAGGCTCGGTGGGGGTGCAGTGGGGGCATACTAGGGCTCCAGCGAGTGCGGTGATGGGGGCGATCGAATGAGGCAACGACGGCGGACTCAGGAGAGGTTGGGGCAGTTCCGGGGGTGGACGAAATCGACGGGGACTTCTCCTCCTCTGCTACGGCTAACTCCGGCGCAATTCCAGCGGCTGGCTGCTCGAGCGGCTCCGGCGAGAGAGGGGAAATGATTAGTGGTGAGAGGGGAGTGTGGGAGTGTCGCAAATGAGGCTAGGGGTGGCCTCCTTATATAGGCTCGTCGAGGGGACCGAGAGGGCGACGGCGAGCTCGTCGGTGACGACGACACAAGGCTCTATCATCATGGGCTGGGTAGGCGGATGGTGGGCGGTTCCCTGGCGGTCAGCTATGGCTTAATGGCGACGCTAGGGGTGGTGGCTAACGGTCGGGAGCGTCTTGCGCTCTGAGCAGTAGAGGCGGTGCTCGACGCGGCTCATGGCAGCTGTGGGTCGCACGGCGGGAAGGGGCGTGTCTGGCGGGGTTCTGGGATCAAGGCGGAGCGGTGCGCGGGGGCTGTAGTCGAGGGGCGGCGTGTGATGCCTTGTCGGGCGTGGCGCACTAGCGCGTGCTCGGCATGGCACAGAGGTGGAGAGCACGGGCGAGGTGAGGTGGTCCAGGGTCTTGCAGGGCTTGAAGAGCGGATAGGGGGGCGGCGGTGCTACCACGCCTACCTCCTAGACATGGCGAGATAGAGAGGGGCGTGCTCCTGTGGCTTGGGCACGGTTAGCCGGCGATCATGGCGTCAGGGTGGCGCTGCACTGTGGCTAGGGACTAGGGAGTGGCTGGTTTATGGCCTGGTTAGAACAAGGGGAGACAGAGGGAGTGAAATGGGGTCAATTACTCGACAATGCATTGATCACTAAATAGTGTTAGTTAGGCAGAAAATTTGTGCATGCCACCTGTTCGACACAATGGCCGCATGAAACAAACTTTTGAATTTTGAAATGAATTTTGGTGGAGTTGTTGGTCTTATACTTGAGCATCTCTGGTTGCTGGGGTTTGTCAAGTTGAAGTCATTTGGGTGGTTTTTGAAAAAGTGGGATCTAGACATATGAAATGGATTCCATTTTGAAATGTCATTTAAATTTATTGTTTGAATGTTTTTGTAAGATTTCAAAGTGGGCCTTGGTACCTCTTTACTTGTACTAGCAAGGGGTGCAAAGATCTATGATTGTTTCTGTTTGAATTTGAGTTCTAGGAACACTCAAAGTGGCCTAGTTGATTAAAATGGCAAAAGTGACCATTCCCATTTATTAATTCTATTTGATTTCTTTTTATTTGGCTTTTGCTTGGGAATGATCTAGATGATGTGGCATTCATCTTATAATCATTTTACAACCATTAGAACAAACAATCATGGCAATTCAAAACAATTCCTATTTAATGCAACACACATATGCATGCTTAAATATTTAAATGAGAAAAAGTTTTTGTTAACCCTAAATTGGGTGATTTGGATCTTGATATATTGGATTCAAGTTTTGGGATGTTACAAACCTTCCCCCCATAAAAAATCTTGTCCCGAGATTTAAGAAAGAAAACTAGGAACTAAAGAGATCTAGGAACTCAGTCCTAATGTAATCTTCTCGCTCCCAAGTGGCTTCTTCTTCGGTATGGTTGCTCCATTGGATCTTGAGAAATTTGATACTCCGGGTCCTGGTGGTTCTGTAAGCTTCCTCCAAGATACGGATGGGCACTTCACGATACGTCAGATCCTTGTTGATATCAATGGCTCGATGATCGATGTTCTTGAAAACTTCGGTCTTCTCCGACACTTCTAGGCATTTGCGAAGTAACGAGATATGGAACACATTGTGGATGGCAGACATCTCCTCTGGCAGTTCCAGTTGATACGATACTTCTCCTCGGCAATTCAGAATCTTGAAGGGTCTGATATATCTAGGGGCTAACTTTCCTTTTAGACTAAAATGTTGTGTTCCCTACAATGGCGAAACCTTGAGATACACAAAATCTCCGACATTGAAAGTCAGGTCTCTCCTTCTTTTGTCAGCATAACTCTTTTGTCTGGATTGGGCGGTCTTGAGGTGCTCACGGATTTTGTGAACCTTCTCTTCGTCTTCTCGGAGGATGTTGGGTCCGAAAATCTGACTCTCTCCTACTTGTGACCAATTCAAAGGGGTACGACACTTTCTTCCATATAGGAACTCAAATGGGGCCATTTGCAAACTGGCTTGGTAACTGTTGTTGTATGAGAATTCTGCGAAAGGCAGACAATCTTCCCATTTTGATCCATACTCTAACACACAAGCTCTCAACATATCCTCTAGGATTTGGTTGACTCTCTCAGTCTATCCATCGGTCTGCGGGTGATAAGCTGTGCTGAAATTCAACTTGGTTCCTAATCCTTCTTGGACTTTCTGCCAAAATCTCGAGGTAAATTGGGTTCCTTGATCCGATATAATGGTCTTGGGGGTTCCATGCAAACTGACGATTCTAGCAATGTACAACTCTGCTAGCTTCGAACTCTGGTAGGTTGTCTTGACAGGTATAAAATGAGCTACCTTGGACAGTCTATCAACGATGACCCAAATTGAGTCATTTCCCCTACTGGAAGTAGGCAAACCGGTGATAAAGTCCATTCCGACGGAATCCCATTTCCATTCCGGAATCTGCAATGGTTGCAATAGTCCCGCGGGTCTCTGATGTTCCTCTTTTGACTCTCTAACATATATCACACTTGGCGATGTAGCTTCCGATTTCTCTCTTCATCTTGTGCCACCAAAATTGCTCCTTCAAATCCTAATACATCTTCGTTCCTCTGAGGTGGATAGAATAAAGAGTATCATGAGCTTCTTGCATGTCTAATCTGCTGGCACACAGATACGTCCTTTGTACCACAGAACTCCTTGTTCGTCTTCGGTGAATCCAGGTACCTTTCATGTACCAATATGACGTTTGATTCCGTCGATACTTGCATTTCCCTTCTGGGCTTCCTTGATTTGGCTAATCAAAGTGGGTTGAAGTTCAATGCTAGCTAAGAATCCTTTGCTAACTAGCTCAGTTCTGAACTGCTCCAACTCCTCATGAAAACTTGGTTGCTTCTCCTTGATCATGGTGTTTAATCTACACGGCAATCTACTAAGAGCATCTGCTACCACATTGGCTTTGCCAGGGTTGAAAGAATATTTCATGGTTCCCTGTGTTTTGAGTGTTAGATAACAATACCGTGGAGTTTTCTCATGTGCGCTAAGTGTGCAGGGACTGTTCTGGTGTTTTGGGGGGCAGTGGCATCCCGCTAAAACTACTCCTAGAAAATCGCGTGTTGTTTTAATTTTGTGCATCATCATGTCATCATGCATATTTTTGCCCTAAAATATTTTTTTTGCCAAAAGACTATTTTGTTTTCTAATTAGTCCCCTCATTTAATTTCAAATTAGATCCTCGGTCTTTTCCGGATCTTTATTTGTCTAAAACTATTTATAAAATCTTTTATTAAAATAAAGCAAACAAAATTTTAAAAATAAAAATATTTTTAGGGGAGGCAGCCGGCCAGGCCCAAAGGCCCAGCCATCTGGCCTACAATCCCAAACCCTAATATACCTAACCCAGCCACCAACCCCCCACCCGCACAGCACCTGGCGCACACACACCACACCCCGCACCGCCCTGTCACGTCTACACGCACGCACGCACGCACAACCGCTCTCCAGTCTAGCGCCCATCCCGGGCCTTGCGCGTAGACGCACGTCGCTAGCTCGCATACGCGGAAGCCTCCCCACCCCTTTCGATCGAAGCCTTCCGCGTCGTCCCGCAGCTGGCCCCACCCTGCAGACGCTGAGCTGCCACCAACCCCTTTCGCCCAGCGCCTCACATGCGCGACCCCCACACCGAGCTCCTCCTTCCCCGTGACCTCCCTCCCAGCCACGGCCGCCGCCGCCTCTCCCCTGCCTTGGCCGCCTCCCGTCCGGGCAAGCCCTGCTGCCTGGCCCTCCACTCGCCCTACAAGCGAGCTCCGCCCGCCCCTGCAACCTCGCCTCGGCAGGCCACCTGCCGACGCGCCGTTCCCCTGCATCGCCTCCCGTGACCGCCCTCCTCGGGTCCAGCTGAAGCCGCCGCCCCGTCCCTGAGCCGCTGGTGTCCCCCTCCGCAGGCCACCGCTAGAGCCCAGCCGCATCCCTGCCTGTCCGTCATCCTCCACCTCGTCGCCCCACCACGTCAATGGAACCGGCACGTCCCGTGCGAGCACGTACCCAAGCCCGTCACCGTCGACCTCCCTCAAGCCCCTGCGAGGCCACCACCGTGCCCCTGCGGGCCGATCTCCTCGCCGCCTCGACCTCTGGAGCTTCGCAGCGCCTCCCTGTTCTCCGCTCCGACCTGCGGGCCCACCCTCTGCACCCTACGTGGGCCCTCCCTGACGATCTCTGCCCCACGCCAGGCCCCAGGCTCATCCGTGTCGGCCTCGTCTCTGGTCAGATGCCCTCGCGCCAGCCTGGCCTTTCCTGCCTTTGGAAGAGCCTCCGCTCCGAGACTTTTGCTGTCGGTTGTGTGCGTGCTCCCTGTATCTCTGTTTTGGCCATGCTTGTTTGGTGCTCGTGGAAGTTTTGGTGGGATGACAATAGTGTGGTGGTGTTAAGGTTGTTGGGGCTCGGGTATAGCTACATCTGCTGCTTCCGCCACAACGACACTCCAAGTATACCGACAAGATAGACATCGATGAACAATTGGCGTTGATCCTCAAAGTTCGACTCCGACAAAAGACGGATAGCAAGGACTAGAACATGGAACCAGAGGCGATGATGCCGGATCGACAAGATCGTCCTCGAAGACCCGAACCCCTCCGAGCGACAAGATCTTCAGCGAGGCGCTATGTAACCGTGAGGTGGAGATACGACAAGATCTTCTGAAGACTCCGGTACCGGTCCAAGATCGCCAATGAAGCCGGAACCCGGATGCCAAGGTCGTCGACATGGAGCCGAAGGACGACGAGTACTTAACCCCGAATGCCAAGACCAACCCGGTATGCGGACCTGGCAAGATCTTCGAGATGACAAGATCGACACCGACCAGGGCGAATCCGATGAGCCGCTGACGCCAAACCAAGTCCTTCGACAACCTCCGAAGACCGATCCCATCGAATCGAACCTCGCCTTTCCCGTCGAACCCCGGACCCCCGGAACCCAAGGTCTTCTGAACCCAGATGTGTGAACCTTTTCCCGAGCCCCTATTTTATAAATGCTATATATATAAACTGTCGCATATTAAATTGTTCATGCTTGCATACATATTTGTGGGTATGGGGGCATTATGCCGATTCACCTCATAATTAAACATGGAGTCTATATGCGGGATATCTTCGTCTCATTCCGGACTCCATTTAAACTGCGTAGCGAACCGATACCATGTTTTGCCTTGTTAAGACAACATTTAAATTGCGGGGGTTCTAAATAACTTGAATCGTGTAATTAATTGTCGGGACCCTAGTTCCGCTTAATATTGCCTAATTGCACCGCATCTTCGCCATGCCATGCATCATATCATAATCATGCCGGATCTTCTGTCGTGGTATTAAATATTGCATCCGGTGTTTCTTCTAGTGTTTGCTTCTTCGCGGATTAGGCCGATGAGTGGATGCGAGTACCAAAAAGTTCTCCGGATATGAACCTTTGGCAGTGTTTCCCAGGCGAGCATCTCCCCCTTTCTACCTATTTTGCTTTTATAGTCTTTATTTGCTCCTGTTGATCTATTGCTATCCGTGTCGCGATGCTTTAGTTTCCGTGCACCAGTTATATCCTGTGCAGCCTCTATATTGCCTTGGACACCTCCTATTACCTGTGTTTGGTAGATAGCTGGCCTTGCGAGTCGTAGTTGCTTGCTCATGTGCGATCTCGTTTTGTCGAGTACCACAGTTGTTGGTATGCTGGCAGATGTTTATTGGTGGAGATGCTTAATGGTGGAGATGATCATGACTTTAAATACAACTATTAAAATGCTAGATATAACTAATGAGAGGCATTGGTGGGCAATAGATGTTATTTGGTTCTTCCACGCTCACTTGTGTCCCACAGGACCCCGAGTACTTGATACATGTTCCTTGATTTTTCGCACTATCCACATCCGGGAGGACTTATGGACCCCCCTGAGCCAGAGCTTGATTCATTTCTATTTCTTGGGGCCACAAAATAGTTTGGGGTTTTATTACTATCCTGTACTTATGCCATGCTTTACTGCTTTATTTATGATTGTGCGTGGAGCACCTGTACTGTTTTGGATCGCGCCATGTTTTCGCGGTATCGACAAGCCCAGTCACACTTTTGGGTTCCCAGTCGTTTACAGCCGTCGTCGCAAACCCTGGGTCTGTTCCGGAGCTGGCCAACTTCGTTGCAGGTAGCTTAGTGGGGTGGCCCCCTGAAATATTTTATGAATCCTGTGATCGCTTTGTCATGAAAGCCTCGTTGGGTTTTGAGTTGGTTTTTCCGAGGTTGATCGAGTGTGTGTTGCTATTTGTGCACCCCTGCAGGGTAAAACTTTCTGAAAGTCGTGTCCGCGGTTATGGATGACTTGGAGCACAGTATCTCGATCATAGACAAGCATAACTAAAGTAGTGCTATAAACTTGACTTAATATATGACTAGTAATCAGACTCAACTATAACGGAATGGATAATAAAAATGCCAACACCTGGTGGATCTATGGTGATCTGTGTCATACTATACCTGCCTAGTAAGTTTTGCAACTCCAATGGAATGTGATCAAAGTGTCAACAACTGCTGGGTTTTGGGATTCCTTAGGACAATTATAGTTGACTAGTAAATGTTCCAACTACAACATAATGGTTAATTAAAACTGCCCACTACATATGCTACCAGAATGACTCATGCTATCTATATCTGATTAGTAAGTGCTGCAACTATAACGGAATGAGTAAAATTGCCAACTGTGTGAGTTCCTCGGTCTGACTTCCTCGTTTGGTCTCGAGGGGGAAATACCAGGATGGGTTTGTTTGGTGTTAGTATCAGGTTGGATCCGAATAGGTCTTTCTTATCCCTCTCTGATAACCGCCAGTTGTATCAAGTCTCTATAGGTTGTTAGTGCTGCTGCGCTGCCGCTTCAGCCCACCATACCTATGTAGGCGAGAGCCGCCGAATTCTAGCCTCGCCGTGTACTGGCCTCAGTACTGAGGCTCCTCTTTTTCCTCTGCCCTTTTTCGGCACCCCTTTTGTTTTAGCAGGTTTGAGTTCGACGTTGTTAGCAGGGTTACCCTTCCAGCTTGGCCTGGGCAGGGTTATGGACGCCATTGGTTATTCTTCAGGGCTCTTAGCCCCATTTGCATCTTGTCTGTACTCGAACGCTGTAACGTTTTCAAGGTGATTTGGATCTTTGTATTGTATATCTGTATTCTTGACTCGTTGAGTCGCTGTTGTATATATATATCTGTTCTGTGGGTCCTATCGAGGACTGTTGTGTAATGGTATTACTTCGTTTTCCACCCGCACAAAAGTGCCTGGTGGGCGTCCTTGAATCGTTTCTATGCGGGTTTGGCGGAAAGGGATAAAACTTGCATAGGGCCGATTTGAGGGTGTTACAGAGTGGTATCAGAGCGGACCCTTGAGATTACACAGGTGTGTGTGGGTTAGTGGCGGGACATGTGGAGCATGACGCGTGTGGCCCGGAGTGGACACGGCATGGCACATGTGCCGGCACTAGACGCATAGACGCGTGCCAAGAGGGAACGTTCCTGGGGTGTGCTTGATCGATGAGGGCATCGATCTTCTAAAGGGTGGGTGTATGTGAGATCCAGGCACATGGCTTAATAGGATTAATAGGATACCCATATCAACAAGTTGCAACTTCTTTTCCGGAAGCTCATTCGAAAAGAACTCTAAGGTTAAGTGTGCTTGGCCTAGAGCAATTCTAGGATGGGTGACCGACCGGAAAGTGGGTAACCGGGTGCGCATGAGTGAGGACAAAGTGCGCAGAAAAGACTAGTGTTGGTCTGTGGGGCCAGTCTAGATATCCTATTAAGCTGCCAGGAGTGACACCCCCCAGGCCCAGGAGTGGACGGGGTGTTACAGGGCCAGATTATCTGCCCCACCAAGGGCTGGATAATCCGGCCTAACTCATCGATCAAAGGCTGCCAAGGCGCGATGCTCGTAGTGCGGTAGGATCATCTCCTGGAAAATCCGAACTGGGGCTGTTTTTCCTCCCTAGGCCGGATAATCCGGCCTTCGCATGGGGCCAGATAATCTGGCCCCCAGGAGGCGACCAAAGGCTACCAAGACACGACGCTCGGAGTGTGGTCGGATTTTCTTCCGGAAAATCCGAATAGGGGCGGTTTTTACTCCCTTGGCCGGATAATACGGCCTTCGCATGGGGCCAGATAATCTGGCCCCCAGGAGGCGATTAAGAGCAGGTTCGGCGCGTCGCTCTGAGTGGGGGTTGTTTATCTACCGGATAATCCGTGTTTGGGGCGGAGTTTTTCCCCAGACCAGATAATCCGGCCCTCACTTGGGCCGGATAATCTGGCCCCTAAAGGCTCCAACGGCTTGGATTTGGAAGGGGGTATGAATATCCCTTCTACCCCAAGAAGCAGAACTCTCGATTCCTTCGAAAAACATCAGACCCTTTGCAAGAGCTCCCTCGCTAGATCTCCCACTTCAACCACCCGAAGGCTTCGATCTTTGGGAGAATTGAAGGAGGAGAAAATCATCATCGTCATCACGAATCAAGCGCATCAACTCCTCTCCATTCATTTGGAGAAATCCTTGATCTAGTATTCTTGTCAATATCTAGATCTTGTTCTTTGTTATTGATAACTTGTTCTTGTGGCAGTTTGTTGTCATTACGGGAGCCTCCAAGTTGATTGTGGAGTTGTGCCCCGCTAGTTGTGTAAAGGCACTGGTACCCGCCTCGAAGGGTTCCTATAGTGGAAAGGTGGATCATGTTGGGTCTGCAACATAGAAAACAAAAAAATTTCTACGGTGTGAACTACATGCCAAGATCTATCTACTAGGTACAAAGCAAACGGGTGGACATACATCCATAGAGAACTTACCCTCGAAGACAACGAGCTTTGTTAACGAGGAGGAACTCGTGGTTGATGTAGTCGTACACTTGCCGATCTCAAGATCGTGAGGAAGTCCGAGCGCCACAACTCAGCAGCGCATCCGCACTCGCACACACGTTCAAGCCACCGGACAACCTCCACCTCCTCGCTCTAGCGATCCAGCGGAAGCAGCAACTCCTTCCAGACGAAATGCCACCGGGAACATGTATCTCGCTAATCCGAGACCATGGGGGAATAATTCTAGAGGGGGAGAGAGATCCTTCACAAGGAGGTGTGAGGATGAAGGAGGGAATGGGTGGACTTTTATAGGAGGAGGGGGGGTGCCCCCTCTCTCCATGGCCGGCGCATGGGGGGGGGGTGACCCCTCACCTCCCCCATTCATGTGGTGGTAACTCCTCCACATTAAAATGTCTCTTCACATTCCCTTTTAAAGTCTCCACTTTAAATGCATTAAGTTTCTCCAAATTTAATGCTCTCTCATTTAATAAAACTCTTTTATTAAATTTATTCAGAATTTTGTTAATTACTTTAATTAACAAACATTCACATATAGCCCCTTGCAATATTTCAATATCACATGCATAACCACCTTCTGCAATTTCACCCAAAACAATTTCCGGTTTCTATTGAAACAATTCCTGCGCTTTGCAATTCTTTTGTCTGAAACATATGTGCTCCAAAATGGTGTCCGGTAACTCTTAAGTGTGCCACCCTACGGTTCGCGAATAATGCAGACATGATCGAGACCCTTCTCCGATCAATAATCAGCAGTGGGACCTGGAGATCCGTACTGACTCCTACACATTCAACGATGACTCCTGTGATCGTGAGAACCTTTAACGCTTGTAACTAAATCCCTTTGTCTCTCGATATATTACATGTCCAAGATTCGATCATCGGTATCTCCATACCTAGTTTGATCTCGTTACCGACATGCACTCTTTTCTCGTTCCCGTGATATAACATTCTAGTGATCACATCACTTGCTTGCAAGCTATCCTAATGTGATATCACCGAGAGGGCCCAGAGTATATCTATCCGTCATCTGGATTGACAAATTCCACTCTTTATCCATGAGCCTCAACATAACGCCTTTGTAGCACTGAACTCATCTTTATAGTCACCCTGTTACGGTGTGACGTTTGATGTTATCAAGATACTCTTCCGGTGTTAGCAATTAACATGATCTCATGGTCTAAGAATAAAGATTACTTCGTATGATGTTATAGCAATATAAACACAATGACTTGATCGTAATGCTATACTTCGGATGAATGTTCATCACATCATTCCACCAATGGTGTGACCTTGTTATTAACAACATCCAATGTCCATGATCAGGAAACCTTGATCATCTTGTTAATCAACAAGCTAGTCTATAAGAGAGGCATGACTAGGAACCCTTTTTGTTTATTAAACACACATGTATTGATGTTTCCTATCAATACAATTATAGCATGTAAAATAAACATCTATCATATACAAGGAATACATAATAACAACTTTATTATTGCCTCTCAGGGCATATTTCCTTCAGTCTCCCACTTGCACTAGAGACAATAATCTAGTTCACATAGTGATAAATCTAACACCCATGGAGTTCTGGTGTTGATCATGTTTTGCCCTAGGGCGTACTTTAGTCAATGGATCTGCTACATTCAGGTCCGTGTGCACTTTACAAATCTTTATATCTCCATCCTTGACATGTTCGCGGATGGAGTGAAACCGGCGCTTAATATGCTTGGAATTCTTGTGAGACCTTGGTTCCTTGGCGTTGGCTATGGCTCCATTGTTGTCACAATAGATCACCATTGGGTCCAACGCACTGGGAACCACACCCAGTTCCGTTATGAACTCCTTCACCTAAACCGCTTCCTGCGCTGCTTCTGAAGCAGCAACATATTCCGCCTCCGTTGTTGATCCAGCCACCACAGGTTGTTTGGAGCTCCTCCAACTAACTGCTGCTCCGTTCAAGAGAAATACGTATCCGGATTGAGACTTAGAGTCATCCAGATCAGTGTCAAAGCTAGCATCGACATAACACTTAGCGACTAGCTCTTCTTCACCTCCGTATACAAGAAACATATCCTTAGTTCTTCTCAAGTACTTAAGGATATTCTTGACCTCTATCCAGTGTTCCGAACCTAGATCAGATTGGTACCTACTAGTCAAACTAATAGCATGTGCCACATCCGGTCTTGTACATAGCATGGCATACATTATAGAGCCTATGGCTGAGGCATAGGGGATCCTATCCATTATCTGTCTTTCTTCCGCCGTAGCCGGACTTTGAGTCTTACTCAATGTCTTGACTTGGAACATAGGTAAGAACCCCTTCTTACTTCCGTCCATATTAAAGTTCTTTAATATCTTATCAAGGTATGTACTCTGCGATAGCCCAATTAGGCGTCTTGATCTATCTCTATAGATTTTAATGCCTAATATATATGAAGCTTCACCAAGGTCCTTCATCGAAAATTTGCTGTTTAGATAACTTTTAACACTGTTTAAAAGATCTAAATCATTTCCAATCAATAATATGTCATCCACATATAATATCAGAAATGCCACATTGCTCCCACTCACTTTCTTGTAAATACAAGCCTCTCCATAAGTTTGGACAAATCCAAACTCTTTGATCACCTCATCAAAGCGGAGATTCCAACTCCGTGATGCTTGCTTCAGTCCATAGATGGATCGCTGAAGTTTGCACACCTTATTAGCATCCTTAGGATCGACAAAACCCTTAGGTTGTATCATATACAACTCTTCTTCAATCTTACCATTGAGGAACGCAGTTTTGACATTCATCTGCCATATTTCATAATCGAAATATGCAACAATTGCTAACATAATCCTAACCGACTTAAGCATCGCTACGGGAGAGAATGTCTCATCGTAGTCAACTCCTTGAATTTTTCGAAACCCCTTTGCAACAAGTCGAGCCTTATAGATGGTCACATTACCATCAACATCAGTTTTTCTTTTGAAAATCCATTTATTCTCAACGGCCTTTCGGTCGTGAGGTAAGTCCACCAAGTTCCAAACTTGGTTCTCGTACATGGATTCCATCTCGGATTTCATGGCTTCTAGCCATTTGTTGGAATCCGGGCTCATCATCGCTTCTTCATATGTCGCAGGGTCATCCATTTCATCAATCATGAAATTCATAACAGGATTGCCGTACAGTTCAGGAGCTGCACATGTCCTGCTTGACCTGCGAGGTTTGGTAGTGTCCTCTTTCGGAGTTTCATGATCAATTTCATTAGCTCTCTCTTCATCAGGTGAAGTCAACTCCGAAACAACTTCCGGTGCTGCGCCACTCGCCATTCCATGAAGAGAAGGTTCAATAACCTCTTTGAGTTCTACCTTCCGACTACTCACACCTTTCGTGAGAAACTCCTTCTCAAGAAAGGATCCATTCTTGGCAACAAAGACCTTGCCCTCGGATCTGTGATAGAAGGTATACCCAATCGTTTCCTTAGGGTATCCTATGAAGACACATTTTTCCGCTTTGGGTTCGAGTTTATCCGGTTGAAGTTTCTTCACATAAACATCGCATCCCCAAACTTTAAGAAATGACAGCTTAGGTTTGTTTCCAAACCATAATTCATACGGTGTCTTTTCAACGGATTTAGATGGTGCCCGATTTAAAGTGAATGCAGCTGTTTCCAGTGCATAACCCCAAAATGACAGTGCAAGTCAGTCAGAGACATTATAGATCGAACCATATCCAATAAAGTATGATTACGACGTTCTGACACACCATTACGTTGTGGTGTTCCGGCAGGCGTGAGTTGTGAGACTATTCCACAGTCTTTCATATGTGTGCTAACTTAGATACTCTCCTCCACGGTCAGACCGTAGAAATTTGATCTTTCTATTACGATGATTTTCCACTTCATTCTGAAATTCTTTGAACTTTTCAAAAGTTTCATACTTGTGTTTCATCAAATAGATATACCCATATCTACTCAAATCATCCGTGAAAGTAACAAAATAACGATATCCACCTCGCGCCGACACACTCATTGGTCCACACACATCAGTATGTATGATTTCCAATAGATCTGTCGCCCGTTCCATTGAACCGGAAAACGGCGTTCTAGTCATCTTGCTCATAAGGCATGGCTCACATGTATCAAATGATTCAAAATCAAGTGATTCCAAAAGTCCATCAGAATGGAGTTTCTTCATGCGTTTAACACCAATATGACCTAGACAGCAGTGCCACATATATGTAGATATATCATTATCAAGTTTAATCCTTTTAGCATCAACATTATGAATATGTGTAATACTACTATCGAGATCCAACAGAAATAAACCATTCAACATAGGTGCATGACCATAAAAGATATTATTCATATAAATCGAACAACCATTGTTTTCAAACTTAAATGAATAACCACTTTGCATCAAACACGATCCAGATACAATGTTCATGCTCAGTGCAGGCACCAAATAACAATTATTTAGGTTTATAACTAATCCGATGGCATATGGAGAGGTAGCGTTCCGACGACGATCACATCAACTCTTGATCCATTGCCGACCCGCATCGAGACCTCATCCCTTGCTAGTTGTCGCTTGTTCCGCAGCCCCTGAACCGAGTTACATATATTAGCAACCGATCCCGTATCAAATACCCAGGTGCTACTGCGAGTACTAGTCAAGTACACATCAATAACATGTATATCACATATACCTTTGTTTGCCTTGCCGGACTTCTTGTCTGCCAAATACTTGGGGCAGTTGCGCTTCCAATGGCCAGTCCCCTTGCAATAGTAGCACTCAGTGTTAGACTTAGGGCCAGCCCAGGGTTTCTTTTCAGGCATGGCAATAGACTTGCCACCCTTCTTTCCCTTGTGCTTGCCTTTCTTATCCTTCTTGAAACCGGTGGTCCTATTGATCATCAACACTTGATGTTCTTTCCTAATCTCCACTTCTGCAGTCTTAAGCATTGACAGAAGCTCAGGAAGAGACTTCTTCATGCCCTGCATATTATAGTTCATCACGAAGCTCTTGTAGCTAGGTGGCAGAGATTGGAGAACACGATGTATGCCTAAGTCAATGGGAATCGTTATTCCCAAGGACACAAGCTTATCGGTGTACCCAGACATTTTGAGTATGTGCTCACTAACGGAGCTGTTTTCCTCCATCATGCAGTTAAAGAACTTTTCTGTAGCATTATAACTCTCTACGGTAGCATGGGTATCGAAAATCATTTTCAATTCTCCCATGGTATCAAAGGCATTGCCATTTTCGAAACGCTTTCGAAGTTCTGGCTCTAGCCCATATAGTATGCCGCAATGAACTAAGTTGTGGTCCTCCTGACGAGTTATATAGACGTTCTTTTCCTCGTCAAGGGCATCAGGAGCTGGTAGGGGGCCTAGCGGCGCATCTAGCACATATTGCTTTTGTGCAGCAGTGAGGAGAATCCTCAAATTCATAGCCCAGTTGGTGAAGTTGCTACCATTCGCAGCAAGTTTCTCTTTCTCCATGAACACATTGAAATTAAAAATAGGTGGTGCCATCTACAATAGAATTTGTAAAGTATATTTAGACTAAGTTTATGATAGATTGTGTTCAACTAATCCAAATTACTAATGAACTCCCACTCAAAAACGACATCCCTCGTGTCCTTTTGGTGATTACATGAACCAAATCCACTACACCAAGTCTGATCATCACGTGAGTCGGTGTAGCTTCAAAGGCGAGCATCTATATGGGATCATATCAACTATATGACTCATGCTTAACCTTTCGGTCCGTGTTCCGAGGCCATGTCTGTACATGCTAGGCTCGTCAAGTAAGAACCTTAGTATTTGCGTGTGTAAAACTGTCTTACACCCGTTGTATGAAAGCGTAGAGTTGAGAACACCCGATCATCACGTGATGCCTCAAAACACGATCCACAAAACGGTGCATACTTAAGGAAGAACACATTTTATCTTGATATCTAAATGAGGGATCATCTTATAATGCTACCAAACGCGCCAAACTAGCAATATAAGATGCTAACATCTAATGTGTGAAGTGAGGTGATATGGTCCATGCATTTGATCTCTATCATTTGTATCGTGGTATGATCTCTATCATTCCTTTGTGTGTAAGGCCAAGGTCTATGGAACTTACACGTTAAGTGAGTTGTAAGAGTATCTATTATACATCTACTTACAACAATACCATATCAAAACACTAGCCCAGCAACGATCTAAACTAGACGCCTCTAATTTATCAATTGTAAGTTTTACGTGGCTTAGGGCTTTCGGACATAGAACTTGTCTAACCTACGAACATGAACCACAACAAGGATAACCAAGTTATTAGAAACTCGTTGTAAATCAGATATTGACTATAGTAGGAGAGACAGACACCCGCCAGCCACTTATGCAAAACAAGTTGCATGTCAGTCATGGAACCGGTCTCATGTACGATGACATGTAAGGTTGGTCCGGGCCGCTTCATCCCACTATGCCACCAATATCCAAAGTACACAGAAGATGCAATAACATGATCATCATCGCCCACATATAAACATATGTGTACTACCCATGCAAAGCACCTACGCATAGATCAGGCTCTGATACCACTGTTGGGTCCGCAGCATAGAAAACAAAAAAAATTCCTACGGTGTGAACTACACGCCAAGATCTATCTACTAGGTACAAAGCAAACGGGTGGACATACATCCATAGAGAACTTACCCTCGAAGACAACGAGCTTTGTTAACGAGTAGGAACTCGTGGTTGATGTAGTCGTACACTTGCTGATCTCAAGATCGTGAGGAAGTCCGAGCGCCGCAACTCAGCAGCGCATCCGCACTCGCACACACGTTCAAGCCACCGGACAACCTCCACCTCCTCGCTCCAGCGATCCAGCGGAAGCAGCAACTCCTTCCAGACGAAATGCCACCCGGAACATGTATCTCGCTAATCCGAGACCATGGGGGAATAATTCTAGAGGGGGAGAGAGATCCTTCACAAGGAGGTGTGAGGATGAAGGAGGGAATGGGTGGCCTTTTATAGGAGGAGGGGGGGTGCCCCCTCTCTCCATGGCCGGCGCATGGGGGGGTGACCCCTCACCTCCCCCATTCATGTGGTGGTAACTCCTCCACATTAAAATGCCTCTTCACATTCCCTTTTAAAGTCTCCACTTTAAATGCATTAAATTTCTCCAAATTTAATGCTCTCTCATTTAATAAAACTCTTTATATTAAATTTATTCAGAATTTTGTTAATTACTTTAATAAACAAACATTCACATATAGCCCCTTGCAATATTTCAATATCACATGCAGAACCACCTTCTGCAATTTCACCCGAAACAATTTCCGGTTTCTATTGAAACAATTCCTGCACTTTGCAATTCTTTCGTCTGAAACATATGTGCTCCAAAATGGTGTCCGGTAACTCTTAAGTGTGCCACCCTACGGTTCGCGAATAATTCAGACATGATCGAGACCCTTCTCCGATCAATAATCAGCAGCGGGACCTGGAGATACGTACTGACTCCTACACATTCAACGATGACTCCTGTGATCGTGAGAACCTTTAACGCTTGTAACTAAATCCCTTTGTCTCTCGATATATTACATGTCCGAGATTCGATCATCGGTATCTCCATACCTAGTTTGATCTCGTTACCGACATGCACTCTTTTCTCGTTCCCGTGATATAACATTCTAGTGATCACATCACTTGCTTGCAAGCTATCCTAATGTGATATCACCGAGAGGGCCCAGGGTATATCTATCTGTCATCTGGATTGACAAATTCCACTCTTGATCCATGAGCCTCAACATAACACCTTCGTAGCACTGCACCCATCTTTATAGTCACCCTGTTACGGTGTGACGTTTGATGTTATCAAGATACTCTTCCGGTGTTAGCAATTAACATGATCTCATGGTCTAAGGATAAAGATTACTTCGTATGATGTTATAGCAATATAAACACAATGACTTGATCGTAATGCTATACTTCGGATGAATGTTCATCACATCATTCCACCAATTGTGTGACCTTGTTATTAACAACATCCAATGTCCATGATCAAGAAACCTTGATCATCTTGTTAATCAACAAGCTAGTCTACAAGAGAGGCATGACTAGGAACCCTTTTTGTTTATTAAACACACATGTATTAATGTTTCCTATCAATACAATTATAGCATGTAAAATAAACATCTATCATATACAAGGAATACATAATAACAACTTTATTATTGCCTCTCAGGGCATATTTCCTTCAGATCAGGCCTTTGGTGGCGGGATCCATTGGAGAACGGGGTGAGGCCTATTGTGGCGTGGTGGTCTTAGTACCACCCACCCCTCCAACGCAAACGTACTTCCCTTAACAAGGAAGGAACTGCGGTAAAACAAATCCTGTGTCTCCGCGTGTTTCACTACGTTTCACTCGTTCATCTTCCACTCTCCCTTTACTCGCTAGTAGATAGGTTTGCATATAGGAAAATTCCTCCTAATAGATTATCTAGAGAATTTACCCTTTGTGTTAAGCCTAAAATTGAAAAAGCATTAAAATTTGAAGTAGCACCTATTCACCCCCCTCTAGGTGCCCATACGATCCATTTCAATTGGTATCAGAGCCCCGACTCTTTATTCGGGCTTAACCGCCTAAGATAAGTATGGGTACGAAGGATAATGGGAATGAGGCTGTGGATAAGGTCACAATGGATGACCTCAAGACGTTGGAAGCAACCTTGTTGAAATCCTTTGAGACCAAGATGGAGGAGATGCATCAAATGATTGCTCGCCTCACATCATCCATAGCCCCATCTCTATCCTCCTATGAGGCTGCCACTCCATCATCCAAGGATAAGGCTAACACCGGATCCAAGGAAGATGAAGTGGTAGGTGAAAAACATAATGGTTCCACCTCCAAGAAGGGAAGTGGTAAGGAGGAATATAGTGAGGTTCATCACTTATATTCCCCTGACCCACCTATCCCTCATCCTCATATAAATAATAGGGGTGATCCACCCAAGCTTACTGCATCCTCTTTTAATCAATGGTAATTCTTAATGAAGTCTCATGTTTGCAGCTCCTCTATTGAACTTTGGAGCATTATCGAAGAGGGTCTTCATATTAGAGATCATACCAACCTGACAAGAAGAGAAGTTGTGGACAGCCAATTGAATGCTACGGCTCTCCACATGATACAACTCGGAGTGGGTCCCAAGGACATGCCCCACATTGAACATCTCAACACAGCTAAAGAAGATTGGGATGCCCTCACCGATCTCTTCATTGGGAATGAAAGCATGAGAAGGAATAGGTATGATGCCCTTAGTAATGAAGCTGAAGGATTCTACATGTTGGATGGTGAAAACCATGAAGACATGTATAGAAGACTCAAGGGCATTGCAACAACATTTAGAAAGCATGGAGCCACTCACATTGATGATGCTTGGATAAAAAGGAAATATGTGAGTGCTTTAATGCCTTTTGAGCCAACGGACTTGAAGAGCTTGCAAGGTAGACACAACTACCATCAAATGACATCTAATGAAGTCATGCAAGAAATGGCGTCATTCAAAGTTGCTGCAAAGAACGCTGGAGATGCCCGTGCCCGTGCCATTGGAATGCAAAAAGGGGTCAATGTTGCTCTAAAGGCTAATGTTGTTGAGCAAGATGAGGACGAAAGAGCTTTCGAGGGTGCCTCCATGGACTTCCCCGATGAAGTCAAATGTGTTGATGGTGAATACATGGTGTTTTACGCAAGGAACTTTTGGAAAGATCCTGCCAAGGCCAAGTCGGAACTCGAGCGCAAGAATGGGTCAAGTGGAAGAAGAGAAAGTGGCCCAAAACTAAGAACATGCTACAATTGTGGAGATAGGTTGCACTTTGTGGCTGAGTGTCCATATCAAAATAGAGAAGACAATGGTGGCAGGCTCATCCTTAAAGAAAAATCCAAGGCACCTAAGAAGAATCCATTTATCAAAAAGAATGGCCCTTACAAGAAGCAACCCAAGATTGTATTGGTGGCACAAGAAGAATACTCATCTGCAAGTGAAGATGAAGAGGATGAAGATAGTTCTCGCGAGGTGTCTGCTATAGCCACCACATCGACTCCACCATCTCTCTTCGACTCGCCAAACGAGAACGTCATCAACAACAACGTCACTTGCCTTATGGCAAGAGGGTCCGAGGTATCAAATTCTAGCTCTTCATTTCCAAAGACTAACATAAATTTCGATATGGATGATCATACTAGTCTTAAAATGAAAGAAGAAGTTATTGCTTTGGACAACTTTTTCACTAACCTGCAAGGTGAGCACAAACTTCATTTTGATGCTCTTATGAGTCAACTTGCCCAAGCTGAAGATCTTCTTGAAGAAAAGGGCAGAATTGAAAGAGAAGATTCCTTGGAGATAGCCTCTTTGAAGAATTCCTTGGAAGAAGAAGAGGAAGCTCGATTATCTTTGGAAGAGAGACTCGAATCCATTGAGGAGTCGCATGAAGAAGTTGTGGATCAGCTCATCAAAGATCGTGACAATGCTCTTGCCAAGGTAAAGAAACTAAAGAAGGAAAATATTGAATTTGGGGTTGCTCATGCCAGACTCTCGGAGAAGTTTGAGAAACTTGACATTGCTCACAAGGCATTGGAGAGTGAACACTCCAATTTAAATGAGTCTCATGACCAGCTCCAAACTCAATTGAGGAAGGATGATATTGCCCAACACCTCCACATCATCGTATGAAAAAGAAGAACTTGCAAAAGGATCTCAACACAAAGGTAAAGAAGTTTTAGATGAGATACTTAGCAAGAAAAGATCAAACAATGGAAAAGAGGGTCTTGGTTATATTCCCAAGACAAAGAACAAGAATAACAACAAGAAGAAGAAGAGCAAGACTACTCAACCAAAGATTAGCACCACCACCAATGACAAGTCTAATTATGATGGTTTTGCAGGGGCTAACAATCCTAACTTTGAGTTATATTGCGATCATTATGGTGATGTTTATGCTAGTTATGTAGGTCCTTATGATTGTTACATTCCTTGGTCTATTTGGGTCCCTAAGACCCTTGTCACTAACATGAGAGGACCCATTGAAAAATGGGTACCTAAAACCAAGAAGTAACTTTCTTGCAGGGCTATGCTTCCGGTGGGTCTAAATGGGTACTTGATAGCGGATGCACGAGTCACATGACCGGAAGCAAGGAGATCATCATGGAGATGCAGCCAAATCATGATCATATAACCGTCTCCTATGGTGACAAGTCTAAATCTGAGGTATTGGGTCTTGGCAAAGTTGTGGTGGCTCACGATATCTCTCTCATGGACGTCATGCTTGTTGAGACTCTCGGTTACAATTTACTTTTAGTTAGTGCCCTTGGTAAGATGGGCTTTGCAATTTTTATTGATGCTGATTTGGTGGTACTCTTATGGAGCAAGTCTCTAAAAGTCGCTTCCGTGGGATATGTCGAAAATGACCTGTACGTGTTGGACTTTTCGGGGAAAACCACTACAGGCCCGATGTGTCTTTTCGGAAAGGCTGACGCGGGCTGGTTATGGCATCGCCGACTAGCCCACGTCAATATGAGAACTTTGCAAAGTCTCCACAAGGGTGGCCACATCCTTGGACTAAATGAAAATGTCTCCTTTGCCAAAGATCGTGTTTGCAGGGCTTGTGTTGAGGGGAAAATGCATGACTCTCCTCATCGAAGGAAGAATATTATTTTGTCAAAAAGGATCTTAGAGCTCCTGCACATGGACCTCTTTGGACCTCCATCTCATGCAAGCCTCGGTGGGAAGAAGTACTGCCTTGTGATCGTTGATGATTACTCAAGATACACTTGGGTCTATTTCTTCAAGTTGAAGAGCGAGACTCAACAAACAGTCATTGATTTTGCCAACGAGGTTCAACGTCAACACAACATCCCTATTCTGGCAATAAGAAGTGATAACGGCTCCGAGTTCAAGAACTACACCTTAAATGAGTTCCTAAGTGAAGAGGGGATAAGACACCAATATTCCGCTGCGTACACCCCTCAACAAAATGGTGTAGCTGAGAGGAAGAACCGGACTCTAATGGATATGGCAAGGTCAATGCTAGACAAATTCAAGTCTCCATATAACTTCTGGGCTAAAGCAATCTCTACCGCTTGTCATTCATCCAACCGGTTATACCTCCGTAAAATCTTGGACAAGACTCCATATGAAATACTTACCGGTAACAAGCCAAACATCTCATACTTTCGGGTATTCGGGTGTAAGTGTTTCTTTCTCATCAAGGGAGTTCGTTTATCTAAATTTGAATCTAAGGCTCTAGAAGGTATTTTTGTTGGTTATGGTGCCGAATCCCACACTTATAGAGTCTATAATAAGCTCTCTAGAACTGTTGTAGAATCTTGTAGTGTGGTGTTCGAAGAAAATGACGGCTCCCGTGCGGGGCAAGTTGATGTTTGTGATGCAGATGTTGAAATACCCCAAGATTCCATAAGAAGAATGGGCGTGGGATTTTGCTGCCCCATTGAGGAACCCCTTGTGGCGGATCGGGAAGGACAATTCTCTACTCATGAAGAGCCCTCATCTACACATACTCAACATGTTCCAACTACGGGAGTAACTTCTACACCATCTCCATCAATTGCTGAAGATCAAGCAACTACTCTAGAAAGCTCTAGGACGGATTATCCTATCGACACCGGATTATCCGGCCACCTCTCCCCTGACGACCAAACTGCTCCTCGTATTGAAGAAATCGCTGCAAGCTCTAGGCCAGATTTTCTGGCTAACCCCGGATTATTTGCCCCCTCGCCAATTCAAGCAAGACCCAGGCAGCCTGATGAAGTTGCAACAAGTTCTCCCAGGCCGGATTATCTGGCCCTACCTTCGGCCGGATTATCCGACTCTAAATCACCAGATGTTCAGCGGCCTCCTATTACGGCTGTTGACCCACCTCAAGGGCATGCTTCATCATCTCCTTCTACTGATACTTAGAATTCTAATCAAGGTCAAGCAAATGATTCCAACAAAGACTCAAGTGATGAAACTATTCCACTAAGAGACAACAAGATTATTGAACTTCATCACAAGGCTCGTCCTGATCGGAACCTTGAGTTAAGGGATCATACTCTCAACAAAGTTGTAGGTGATCTTCGACGAAGGGTTTCCACAAGAAGGGAATTGGCAAGTTTTGGTGAGCATCAAGCTCACATCTCAATGGTGGAACCTAAGAAAGTATTTGAAGCTCTTGAAGATCCGGACTGGGTTGTTGCTATGCATGAAGAATTGATTAATTTCGAGCACAATAAGGTCTAGAAACTCATGGAGAAGCCCAAGGATTGCCGCAATGTTATCGACACTAAATGGATATTTAAAAACAAGCAAGATGAGAATGGCATTGTTGTGAGGAACAAGGCGAGACTTGTGGCACAAGGCTATTCCCAAGATGAGGGTATTGACTTTGGTGAGACCTATGCTCCTGTGGCTCGGCTTGAGTCCATCTGTATCCTTCTTGCTTATGCTGCCCATAACAATTTTAAAATGCAGCAAATGGATGTCAAGAGTGCTTTTCTTAATGATCCTCTACATGAGTTGGTATATGTAAAGCAACCCCCAGGATTTGAGGATCCTAACTTCCTGAACCATGTCTACAAACTCGATAAGGCACTTTATGGCCTTAAACAAGCCCCACGTGCGTGGTATGAGCACCTTAAAGAGCTTTTGCTAGACCATGGCTTCGAAGTTCGGAAAATCGATCCCACTCTTTTTACTAAGAAGGTTAAGGGGGAGCTCTTCGTATGTCAACTATATGTAGACGACATCATCTTTGGTTCTACTAATAAAGCTTTTAATGATGAATTTTCAAAGCTTATGACTGACAGGTTTGAGATGTCTATGATGGGGGAACTACAGTTCTTTCTTGGATTCGAGATCAAGCAACTTAGAGAAGGAACCTTCATTAATCAAGCTAAGTACATCCAAGACATGCTCAAGAGATTCAAGATGACGGATCTTAATGGTGTCACCACTCCGATGCAAACAAAATGTCACCTTGAACTTAACCCCCATGGTAAAGATGTGGACCAAAACGTATACCGGTCCATGATCGGCTCTCTTCTTTACCTTTGCGCATCTAGACCCGATATTGTGTTGAGTGTGGGTGTGTGTGCAAGGTATCAAGCAGCTCCTAAAGAAAGTCACTTAGTGGTGGTCAAGAGGATCTTTCGATATTTGGTTCATTCCCCTAACTTTGGTCTATGGTATCCCAAGGGCTCAAATTTCTCTCTATGTGGTTATACCGATTCAGATTGGGCTGGTGATAAGGATGATCGGAAATCCACTTCTGGAGCTTGTCAATTCTTGGGAAGATCTCTGGTGTGTTGGTCATCTAAAAAGCAGAATTGTATCTCTCTCCACTGCCGAAGCTGAATATGTTGCTACTGCTAGTGCCTGCACTCAGTTATTATGGATGAGGCAAACTTTAAAGGAATATGGTGTCAATTGTGACAAAGTGCCTCTTTTATGCGATAATGAAAGTGCAATCAAAATTGCGTACAATCCGGTACAACACACAAGGATAAAGCATATTGAGTTTCGAAATCATTTTATTCGAGACCATGTTGCTCGAGGCGATATTGATCTATCTTTTGTGAGCACAAAGAACCAACTTGCTGATATTTTCACGAAGCCACTTGATGAAGCAAGATTTTGCTACTTGAGGAATGAGCTAAATATCATTGATTCAAGGAGCTTGTCTTGATTACCCATGCACTCACTCATACATGTCAGTCTTATTTGGTCTAGGTGTGGGCATGGAAATAGGGGGAGTGTGGTCCTAATTAATTGGGCTAACCCTCCCCCCATAATGCTGAAAGCAAGATAAATCATTTCTCTTAATATCATTTTGTGATATGTGAGCTTATTGATGAGTATTGGTCATGAACCCAAGATATATCTTTGCGGTGTCATACCATACACTCCAACAAGGTGGCTTCGGCCACCACCCTCTTCCATGAGAAGATTTGGATTTATTTGGATCTTCTTGATCGTTTTTCGCTCCTCTCATGTTTTTATGGGAAGCACACTCACTTTTGCCTTTTCGCTGCTTTGATTCTTGCAAATTTGAGTGTGTAGTACCATCTCAGTTTGGCTCTCTTAATCCTAAGCCTTTCCCTACCCAAGCCATCTATTCTTGCACACAAGTCCCTTGTACACCTTGTGGGGGTGTTGTTTGGGGACGCGCGGGCCCGACTCTGTGTGTAACAGAAGCTTAGATTTTTGGCCGGATAATCTGTCCCAAGTATTGGCCGGATAATCCGGCCCTGGCGGATTTCATCTTTAAGGGCAGGGAACGGGGGGAAGGGATCATAACGAGCAGCACTTCTCCCCCAACCCTCTCCCTCTCCTCTGTCGCCGCCTGCCGTCCCCTACCCTCCCCGGAGCCTCTCCAGCCACCGGATTTTCTGGGCCTCCCCGGATCTTCTTCTCCGTGCCTCCGGGTACCTTATCCTCCATGTTCTTCCTCCAATGACTGAGGGTAACTCCCTCTCTCCCATCTTTGGCTAGATGTGTTATTTGTTGGGTGGAACATTGTCTAGAAGGATGTTTTTTCATGTAGAAATCGTGGTCTTGCAGTTTCTAGGTCCGATCTACTCCTTTGCAGTCAATCTAGGCAAATATGAAAATTTCTGCCAGGGCCGGATTATCCGCCCCTGGCCAGGCCGGATAATCCGGCCTGACAGACTAAAAACTGATTTAGTTTCGCCTTATTGTATGCATTGTGTAGGATCGGACTATGAACTGTTTGCCTACTTTTTCTACACTCTCTCTCTCTTGGACTTGTGTGTATGCTTATCCCCATGTAATCACCCTTGTTCTCCTCATAGGTGGTTCCAGTGCTCCCAAGACTTACAAGCGCCGACCTCGTACTAAATACTTTCGGGACGACGGCAAGGTAACTTAGTGGACGAGGCTGAGCTAAGGAGAAGAAAGAACGAAGAGAAGCGCATGGCTAAACATGCAAAGAGGGATAGAAAGGGTGTGTCTAAAAGGAAGGGTAAAGAGCCCAAGATCAACTACAAGGCTTTGGATCCAGTCACTTATTCCTCTATCCATCACCGTGATTTGTTTGCTGAGTTGCCACGTGATTCTGAGCTGGGGGATTCTTGCTTTTGGTGTGCTGAACAGAAAGGAATTTATGAAGATGTGTATGCTAGGCTGAACATTAGGCCTATGCACCCGCTGATTCTTGCTGAGGCTTTGGAGAAGCCCCACCTTGTTGATGCCATGTATGTGGCGGAGCGGATGGGGCTACACCATCTCACGTCTCTCAAGTGCTCATATGATTCTGAGGTGGTGAAGCAGTTCTTTTCCACTTTGGTTATTTGTGGAGATGAGCATCGCACTATGAAGTGGATGACTCGTGACAGGCCTATGACTGCTGATTTCCATGTGTTTGCTGAGGTGCTTGGATACTCTTTCCGCAGTAGGGATAGGGCCAGTGTCCACCACATCATCACCCAAATAAAGCCCCATAAAGATGCAGTTCTCTCTCCTTGCACGATGGACAATGGCATTGTGGGCACTCTTGCTGGTCTTGCTCCAATCTATGCTGCCTTGGTGGGCCTCTTCCATGATTCCATCACTCCGAGTGGAGGCAACAATGACAGCATCCGTGGTAACCTTGTCCAACTCCTAGCCTTCTCTCATGAGGTTGCCTCGTGCGAGGACGAGTCTGTGCAGTACAAGCTGGATGTGATGGACTTCATCTACCATGAACTGACTGATGCTATGTTCAACCGGCTGTCCATTCCTTATGCTTCCTACATTATGATGCTCATCAAGCACCTGCTTCCCTCTAAGGATTTCAACATTGATGTTGTGCACAAGGCAAACAAGATCTACACCAAGGTTCATAAGACCTCTCACCCCTCCTCTTCCCTTGAGGGTATCATGAGGGTTGCTCGTGCTAGTGCTCGTAGGCCTCCAATGCCTCCCATTGCTTGTGAGATCAAGCAGCTGAACTGGTTCCATAGGAACATTCTTTGCATGGGCGTGGACACACGCAAGGGTCAGTATGAGGCTTACAAGCAGCACCATGAGTTGGCTCACTCTCAGCAGCTCATCCTTCACCATGTGTCCGGTGCTTCTGGCGATCCCCCTGCTCCTACTCCTCCCACAGCATATGCTCGGTGGAACTCCTCTTCTGGGCTTAACTATGGAGAGCTAGAGCATCACCTGTTTCCTTCCGTGGCCACTACTGATGCTGAGGATGATGACACCGAGAAGCTTGAGGATGAGGACGAGGATGGGAACGAGGACGAGGACGAGGACGAGGATGAGGACTACGAGTGATACCTTGGGGCGCTAGCATTGCTCTTCTTCCTTTTTAGCGTCTCGATGCCAAAGGGGGAGAAGTAGTTCTATTAGGTCTTCAAGGATTTGCATGGGTCGGGCACAAGCATTTGCACTTTTCCTATTCGTTGTTTTCTCGCTTGTGCCCATTTAGCGTTGAACTTTATCTTGTGGTTTGTATGAAACTTTGTGGCTGTGGTTTTGTGGATTACTCTTATGGAATGATCTATCTTATTGGATATTCTTATGGCTATTGGATATCTATATCGAGTAAGGCGCGCTCTATGGCTGTCATTGGATGTTCTTATAATGTATTGAGGATGCTTCTATCCCCCTACCGGTGGTATGAGATTTTCACATTTGTTCCAATGATTTAGACTTTACCCTCTTGTGTGTATTTCTAATCAACTGCTATTGTTTGTATGCACACATTGAGGGGGAGTCTTTGTCTCTCATTAAATCCTATTGCCTTGAGAACTTTCCTGCAAATCCTAGTATTGTCATCTAACACCAAAAAGGGGGAGATTGAAAGAACATTTCATGGTTCCCTGTGTTTTGAGTTAGATAACAATACCGTGGAGTTTTCTCATGTGCGCTAAGTGTGCAGGGACTGTTCTGGTGTTTTGGGGGGGGGGGGGGGGGATTATCCGCCCCACCAAGGGCTGGATAATGTGGCCTAACTCATCGATCAAAGGTAGCCAAGGTGCGACGCTCGGAGTGCGGTCAGATTATCTCTCGGAAAATCTGAACTGGGGTGGTTTTTCCTCCCCAGGCCGGATAATCCGGCCTTCACATGGGGCCGGATAATCCGGCCCCTAGAAATCGACCAAAGGCTGCCAAGGCGCGATGCTCAGAGTGCGGTCGGATTTTCTTCCAGAAAATCCGAACAGGGGCGGTTTTTCCTCCCTTGGCCAGATAATCTGGCCTTCGCATGGGGCCGGATAATCCGGCCCCCAGGAGGCGATCAAGAGCAGGCTCAGCGCATCGCTCTAAGTGGGCGCGGTTTATCTGCAGGATAATCCATGTTTGGGGCAGAGTTTTTCCCCAGACCGGATAATCCGGCCCTCACTTGGGCCGGATAATCCACCCCAAAGGCTCCAACGGCTTGGATTTGGAAGGGGGTATAAATATCCCTTCTTCCCCAACGAGCAGAACTCTCGATTCCTTCAAAAAACATCAGACCCTTTGCAAGAGCTCCCTCGCTAGATCTCCCACTTCAACCACCCGAAGGCTTTGATCTTTGGGGCAATTGAAGGAGGAGAAAATCATCATCGTCATCACGAATCAAGCACATCAACTCCTCTCCATTCATTTGGAGAAATCCTTGGTCTAGTATTCTTGTCAATATCTAGATCTTGTTCTTTGTTATTGATAACTTGTTCTTGTGGCATCTTGTTGTCATTACGGGAGCCTCAAAGTTGATTGTGGAGTTGTGCCCCGCTAGTTGTGTAAAGGCACTGGTACCTGCCTCGAAGGGTTCCTATAGTGGAAAGGTGGATCAGGCCTTTTGTGGCGGGATCCATCAGAGAATAGGTGAGTCCTATTGTGGATGAATGTTATACTTTGGGTGAATGTTATATAAACACAATGACTTGATCGTAATGCTATACTTCGGATGAATGTTCATCACATCATTCCACCAATGGTGTGACCTTGTTATTAACAACATCAAATGTCCATGATCAAGAAACCTTGATCATCTTGTTAATCAACAAGCTAGTCTACAAGAGAGGCATGACTAGGAACTCTTTTTGTTTATTAAACACACATGTATTGATGTTTCCTATCAATACAATTATAGCATGTAAAATAAACATCTATCATATACAAGGAATACATAATAACAACTTTATTATTGCCTCTCAGGGCATATTTCCTTCAGATCAGGCCTTTGGTGGCGGGATCCATTGGAGAACGGGGTGAGGCCTATTGTGGCGTGGTGGTCTTAGTACCGCCCACCCCTCCAACGCAAACGTACTTCCCTTAACAAGGAAGGAACTGCGGTAAAACAAATCCTGTGTCTCCGCGTGTTTCACTATGTTTCACTCGTTCATCTTCCACTCTCCCTTTACTCGCTAGTAGATAGGTTTGCATATAGGGAAATTCCTCCTAATATTTTATCTAGAGAATTTACCCTTTGTGTTAAGCCTAAAATTGAAAAAGCATTAAAATTTGAAGTAGCACCTATTCACCCCCCCTCTAGGTGCCCATACGATCCATTTCAGGGGTGATAGTGAATGTCAAGGTCATAATCCTTGATTAACTCTATCCATCTCCTTTGCCTCATATTCAACTCCTTCTGAGTGAAAATATACTTCAAGCTCTTGTGATCTGAATAAATCTCACAGCGATTACCCATAAGGTAATGACGCCATGTCTTCAAAGCTAAAACTAAAGCTGCTAACTCAAGATCATGGGTAGGGTAGTTTTGCTCATGCTGTTTTAGTTGTCGAGACATAAATGCGATGATTTTGCCTTCTTGCATCAATACACATCCGAGACCAATCTTGGATGCATCATAATACACGTCAAACGGCTTCTTGATATCTGGCATGATCAATATTGGGGCTGAAATCAATCTCTTCTTGACCTCTTGGAAACTTGCTTCACATTTGTCGGTCCATTCAAACTTCTTTTCCTTCTTCAACAATTGGGTCATTGGTCTTGCGATGCTCGAAAATCCTTCTACAAACTTGCGGTAATATCCCGCTAATCCGAGAAATGCACGGACTTGGGTTTGAGTGGTTGGGGCTTCCCATGCTTCAACATCTTTGATCTTGGCGGGATCAACAGCGACTCCTTCGGTAGAAACAATATGTCCGAGGAATCCTACCTCTTTCAGCCAAAACTCACATTTTCTGAACTTGGCATACAACTGATGCTCTCTAAGGGTTTCAATGATGATTCTGAGATGTTGCTCATGCTCTTCTTATGACTTGGAGTAGATAAGGATATCATCGATAAACACAACGACAAACTTATCTAGAAAATTCATAAAGATTTTATTCATGAGATTCATGAAATAAGTAGGGGCATTGGTTAATCCAAAAGACATCACCGTATACTCATATAATCCATATCTGGTGGTAAAGGCGGTCTTTGGAATATTCGTTGCACGAATCTTAAGTTGGCGATAACCAGTCCTAAGATCAATCTTAGAGAACACTCTGGCACCAGTCAACTGATCAACTAGATCCTCTATCTTGGGCAAAGGGTACTTGTTTTTGATGGTGACATCATTCAGCTTCCTGTAATCCGTGCACAAATGCTTGCCTCCATCCTTCTTGTCGACGAATAGCACGGGCGATCTCCATGGCGATGCGCTTGGTTGAATTAAGCCTGTTGCCAACATAGCATCCAATTGCTTCTTCAGTTCCACTAACTTTGAGGGGTTCATGCTATAGGATCTTTGAGCTATGGGACCAGTTCCAGGAATTAGTTCGATAATGAACTCAATATCCTGATCCGGGGGCATACCGGGCAATTCATATGGGAATACGTCAGGGTATTCATAGACTACTCTGACTTGGTCTATGGTGGGTAGGGCTAGACTCTTGTTGCACTTTAATTGACGGGGCAAGGTTTCAGATATATGCTCTACTGATACTCCAGAGCTACTGGTCATGGTGATGGCTTTCTTGGCACAGTCTATCAATCCTTTATGCTTTGCCATCCAATCCATTCCTAGTACTACTTCCAAACCTTTGGTTCCAAGTACTATTAGATTGGCATAAAAATCTATCCCATGTATTCTGATAGGCACAACTTTGCAAATTTTTCTAGCTTTTGTAGTTGAACCAGGTATTTGAACTATCATGCCATGCTTCAAGTTGGTTGGGTGAATCTTACTAGTGCATGCAAATTCTTCGGTGACAAATGAGTGTGATGCTCTAGAATCAAACAACACTCTTGCTAAAACTGAGTTGACAGAAAACATACCCAACACTACATCTGGCGCTTCTTGGGCTTCTTCAGCATTCATGTAGAAGAGACGGCCATTGCGGTTGTGAGGGTTCCCTAGGGAGAATCTTCTTCCGGGCTGAACACGACGCTGCTATTGAGGTGGGGCATTCACATTGGCAGTGGCGGCAATCTTCTTGGGACACTCATTTGAGTAGTGACCCTTCACTCCACACTCGAAACAAGTGATCTGAGACTTGTCTTTTGCTGCCACGGGCACACGATTGCTTCCAGTTCTCGGTGCACTGTTGTTGTTGTTGTGCTTGGGAGGTGCACGGTTGAAATTGCTAGAGTTGCCGGGGTGGTTGTTGTTGTTTCCTCCAGACTTCACATTTCCTCCGCTATGGTTGGGGTAGCTTGGACGAGATATGGGGGGTCGATTGTTCCGTGGGGCATATCCGGCAGACGGGTTGGTACGGTACTTCTGGTGACTGTTGGATCCAGCTTGGTGCATCATCCGACATTTGCGGTTGTCGTTTGATTGATTAATCTTCCCTTCCATCTGAATGGCAGAGTCGACTAGCTCTTCGAGATCCTCGAAACGGATGTTGACGAGAACTATCTGCATCTCATCATGCAGTATGTTCAGGAATCTCTCCTTCTTCTTGGCCTCCGTGTTGATCTCATCCGGTGCATACCTAGCGAGGGACAAGAATCTGTCACGGTACTCCACTACAGTCATTCTGCCTTCCTTTAGCTCTCTGAATTCATCTCTCATTCTGGTGACTAGACCCTGCGGCACATGGGTGCGGCTGAACTTGACTTTGAAGGCTTCCCATGTCATCACTTGACTGTGGTTCATTGTGCGGTGCTGTTCCACCATGCTCTTGCATCTCTAGCCAGATAGTGGGTGGCAAACAGAACTTTCTCGTTTGCATCCACTCTGGCGACTTCTAAGTTGTTCTCTGATATGTTGCTAACGTATCCATAATTTTTGATGTTCCATGCTTGTTTTATATCTACTTTCTTATGTTTTGTCCACACTTTGGAGTATTTCTATACACTTTCTGGGACTAACCTATTAACAAGATGCCACAGTGCCAGTTGCCTGTTTTCTGCTGTTTTTGGTTCCAGGAAAGTCAAAAATCAATATTCTCGAAATTGGACCGGACAAAAGCCAAAGTCGATATTTTACCGGAAGACTCATGGAGCCAGAAGACGAGACAGAGAAGGGCCACAGGGTGGCCACACCATATGGTGGCGCGGGCTAGCCCTGACCGTGCCACCAGGTGGTGTGGCCCCTGGCCGCCCATCGACCTTGCCTCTTCGCCTATAAGATGCCTCCCGATGCAAAAACCCTAAATCGTCAAGCCTCCGGCCACAAAAAGTTCCGCAGCGCCGCCGCCACAGAAGGGGAGATTCGGGGGATAGAAAGTCTCTGTTCCGGCACCCTGCCGGGACGGGTAAGTGCCCTTGGAGCCATCTCCATCGATCTCCACCACCATCTCCATCGCCATTGCTGATTCCCATGATGAGGAGGGAGTAGTTCTCTCTCGAGGCTAAGGGTTCCACCGGTAGCTATGTGTTCATCTCTCTCTCTATGCATGATCTTATTGAGATCATGAGCTTGTAATCTATAGATCTACCTTGCTACTCAAGTGCTTTAATAGATCTCTGCTCTCCCCATGTGTGTGAAGTTGACAGTGTGCACACCATGGTGGCACTTAGGCTAGAGATTACATATACTTGTTATGAGTTATATTTGGAGTTGGATGTCTCTATGAAATTGTGGTGTTTGTTGGAACCATCTAGTGCTCAAGGTGATAGTGTGGGGTTATCTAGATGCGGAAAGCGAACTTTGAGGTGTGCTGTTATAGCCCTACCATCGATTAGAGTGTTCCACCGGAGAGTAGTTAAGAGTAGTATCATAAAGAGAAGATATTTATATGAGAGTGTTCACTAGTGAAAGTATGATCCCTAGGCCTTGTTTCTAAACATTGAAACACCATTTGCAGCTAGATCTGTTACATGTTTGCTTGCTTCCATCTTTATTTCAGTTTGCCTTTAGTCTCTTCCACGCCATCAAAGTATTTTCTAGCACCGTTATCTTATATCCATACCACTTGTATTTCACTATCTCTTCGCCGAACTAGTGCACCTATACACCTGACAAGTGTATTGGGTGTGTTGGGGACACAAGAGACTTCTTGTATCTTGATTGCAGGGTTGCTTGAGAGGGAATACCTTTGACCACTTCCTCCCTGAGTTCGATAAACCTTGGGTGATCCACTTAAGGGAAAACTTGCCGCTGTTCTACAAACCTCTGCACTTTGAGGCCCAACAACTGTCTACAAGAATAGAAGTGCGTAGACATCAAGATATTTTCTAGCGCCGTTGCCGGGGAGGTAAGGTAAAAGGTACTCACATCCTCCGGTGTGAGTGCTCGAAGTTATTTCCTTTAGATTCTACAATTTTGTCTTTTTGTTTCTTGTTTTCACTAGTTAGGCTTAATGGAAAACAACAACAAAATTAGAGAGCTTTATAGTATTTATCTTGAGTTAGGACATGAAGTGTTTGAAGAGAAAATTAAAAAACCTATGGAACTTTATTTGCATGCTAATAGCAATGTTGTTAGTATGAATTCTTTAGACACCATTATTGCTAATGCTATGGAAAATTCTAAGCTTGGGGAAGCTAGTTTTTATGAAAATGATCTTTTTAGTTCCCTAGCTTTGGAAGATAGCTATTCTATTGCTTATGATGATACTACAACTCCAATATATGATGATTACAATAACGAATATGATATTTTCAATCCACCTACTACTAAGGAGAAAATTAATTATGACTACAATATGCCTCCTATATTTGATGATTATGGTAATGAGAATAATAATGATAGCTATTTTGTTGAATTTTCTCCCACTACAATTAATAAGAATGACCATGTTTATGTGGAGAGTATTAAATTTTTTATGCATGTGGCTCATGATAAGAATGTTTTATGTGATAGTTATATTGTTAATTTTATTCATGATTCTACTGAAAGTTATTATGAGAGAAGGAAACATGGTTTCATGTATCTCAATAATATTAAGTTTCCCCTCTTTATGTTGAATGTCTTGAAGTTGCACTTGTGTTGCTTTTCTATGCTTGTTTCTTTGTGCTTTCATGACTTGTTTCTTTACAAGATTCCTATGCATAGGAAGTGGGTTAGACTTAAATGTGCTTTGAATTTGCTTCTTGATGCTCTCTTTTACTTCAATTCATATTTCTTATGTGAGCATCTTCTCAAACTATCATGCCTAACTTAATGGCGTTAAAGAAAAGTACTTATTAGGAGATAACCCAAAAGTTTTAGATGAGTCTTGGATCAGTAATAACCTCTCCTTATCCTTTTTATTTGCTTTTTGTGCCAAGAGCAACCTCTAATGAGAGAGAAGTAATGCTTGGGAAAGTTGCTGTCCCGAAATAGATTTTTGTGCTTCGCTGTACAAATTCGTGTAAAATCTCTGTACGTCGGTTTGAACTGTGATTTTTTGTGCTTCTGCCCCTGGTTGTTATCTAACTTTAGTTACTTCAACACTTTTTGATTGGGGCAACAGAAGGTCTTCGAAAAAATTGGTTTTTACCTGCTGGTCTGTTTTGACAGATTTCTGCCATTATTTGCATTTGCTTCTTGTTGGTTTCTTTTTGAGTTCTCTTTGGGGAATTGAGCTTTTTGAGGGAAGTGCTTCAGTAGCTTGTGTTTAATGGAAGTTTTATTGGTGTTGAAACTTAACCTAAAGACTTATTATCTTGAGTGCACTAATGTTGCTAATAAAGATTGTGTGAAGTTTTGTATGAAGGAAAATTTCAGGTGTATGGAGAGAATGATGTAATGAGATGAAGAATGGACTAAAGCTCAAGCTTGGGGATGCCACCCCGTGTCACTCCAAGAAATATTCAAGAGGTACAAGCGTCAAAGCTTGGGGATGCCCAAGGCATCCCCTTCTTCATCAATAAAAATCCCAGGTTTCTTCCAAACATTTCATTTTTATTGTTTCATGCACAGTTGTGTTGTTCTTGGAGCGTCTTTGTTTTTTATTTTTGGTTTTCGTTTGCTTGGTTTTCTTAGTTTGCTTGAATAAATTGGTTGGACCCCCTCTTTCATGCATTGGTTTTCAAATAGTTTGGTTTGGATTGGAAAAAGAGTAGGAAAGTTCATGCTTAAGTGGTAAAGGGAGCTTGTTTTTGACTGTGGACTATGCTTTATCATGCCATGCTTGATATTGTTTTGGCTTTATGCTTAGTGATGTTTGCTGTAGCATGACATGTTATAAACAATTTAGATTGCTTAATGTGCCTTAGAAGAATCATGCGTTGTTTTAGCATATTAAAGCATAGTATTGTGGTATTCTCCTTTGATGCTTTATTTGGGTTGACTTGGCGCATGCTCACACCATGTTAAGACTATACCAAGTCACCATAGCCTCTATGATCATTTAGTTTTCGACTTGTAATATCACTTTATGCTTTAATTAATGATGTTTTGTCACTTTGCATGATTATGGCCATTATTGCTCTCTTAGTTGGTCGCTCCCAGTCTTTTGCTAGCCTCCATAACCAAGTATGAGTTCCACTCATGCATCCAAATCCAAATAAAACCAAGTTATTGCAAAGAGTCCACCATACCTACCTATTAGCATTTGCTATTCCAAGTATATTCATGTTTTTATCTACCTTCCGAATTAAACTTGTTATGTGAAAATTAGTGATTAAAGCTCTCACAAACTTGATGGCACACTTTACTTTCTTGCAATTAATAAACTTGACCCATTGTGTCCATCTTTGTTGCGTATATGCTTGTGCTTTATAAGTTGAAATTAGCAGAACCATGTATCATGGGGAACGCTTTCAACATTGCACTTGTACTTTGTACCCCGTTGATATCATGTTCCTTTGCTTATGGATCCCGGCGGTGTGAAATAGAAGTGGAACTTGTAAGGTCATGGAGTTTGTATGTGTGTTAGAGAAACGCCTGGGCCGCTAGCCTAAGCCATGCCTAATCATGGTGGAAACTTGCAACATAACCATAATGAGCACGCTATGAAGCATCCTCAATAAAAACCTATGCAAATAGCAAATAAAAAGATCGCTGAGATGCTCATTGTCTGCTTGCCTTGTCATTTTGATTATGGGATAGGTCCTGTATCATGTGCAAGGGGTACCCCGTTGGCGGTTCTCTATGATACATATGTACTTACAATGATAATAGCTTACTTGTGACTAATGTTGAGTAGCATGAGGTTCCAAGACTTGCTGATTGATGCATAGCTTTGATATTGCTTGTTTTAAACTATTTGTATCTAGTCACTCTTATGAACTTTGAAGGTGTCCTATGCATTTATGTTTGCTACTCTATGAGGGACAAGCTGAATGCCACTATGCTATGTTTTCTTTATGTGAAACAAACAAAAGTCTTGCAAAGCATTGTTATTCATGAATCTTTTGTTTGTGCATTTTCATGTTGCAGCATAGTTGCTTTGTCTTATTGTTAGAACTTTGTCTTTCATGTTATGTTGAAGTACTATGATCCCAGCTATTAATGTTTTACAAATACTTTGATCAAGTTTATGATGGTGCATGTCACCTCAAAAAATATTCTTTCTTTTTATCACTTACCTACTCGAGGACGAGCAAGAGTTAAGCTTGGGGATGTTGATACGTTGCTAACGTATCCATAATTTTTGATGTTCCATGCTTGTTTTATATCTACTTTCTTATGTTTTGTCCACACTTTGGAGTATTTCTATACACTTTCTGGGACTAACCTATTAACAAGATGCCACAGTGCTAGTTGCCTGTTTTCTGCTGTTTTTGGTTCTAGGAAAGTCAGAAAATCAATATTCTCGGATATGGACCAGACAAAAGCCAAAGTCGATATTTTTCCGGAAGACTCTCGGAGCCAGAAGACGAGACGGAGAGGGGCCACAGGGTGGCCACACCATATGGTGGCGCGGGATATCCCTGGCCGCGCCACCAGGTGGTGTGGCCCCCTGGCCGCCCACCGACCTTGCCTCTTCGCCTATAAGATGCCTCCCGACGCAAAAACCCTAAACCGTCAAGCCTCCAGCCACAAAAAGTTCCGCAGCGCCACCGCCACTAAAGGGGAGATTCGGGGGACAAAAAGTCTCTGTTCCGGCACCCTGCCGGGACGGGGAAGTGCCCCCGGAGCCATCTCCATCGATCTCCACCACCATATCCATCGCTGTTGCTGATTCCCATGATGAGGAGGGAGTAGTTCTCTCTCTCTCTAGGCTAAGGGTTCTACCGGTAGCTATGTGTTCATCTCTCTCTCTATGCATGATCTTATTGAGATCATGAGCTTGTAATATATAGATCTACCTTGCTACTCAAGTGCTTTAATAGATCTCTCCTCTCCCCATGTGTGTGAAATTGACAGTGTGCACACCATGGTGGCACTTAGGCTAGAGATTATAAATACTTGTTATGAGTTATATTTGGAGTTGGATGTCTCTATGAAATTGTGGTGTTTGTTGGAACCATCTAGTGCTCAAGGTGACAGTGTGGGGTTATCTAGATGTGGAAAGCGAACTTTGAGGTGTGTTGTTATAGCCCTACCATCGACAAGAGTGTTCAACCAGAGAGTAGTTAAGAGTAGTATCATAAAGAGAAGATATTTATATGAGAGTGTTCACTAGTGAAAGTATGATCCCTAGGCCTTGTTTCTAAACATTGAAACACCGTTTGCAGCTAAATCTATTACATGTTTGCTTGCTTCCATCTTTATTTCAGTTTGCCTTTAGTCTTTTCCACACCATCAAAGTATTTTCTAGCACCGTTATCTTATATCCATACCACTTGTATTTCACTATCTCTTCGCCGAACTAGTGCACCTATACACCTGACAAGTGTGTTGGGTGTGTGGGGACACAAGAGACTTCTTGTATCTTGATTGCAAGGTTGCTTGAGAGGGAATACCTTTAACCACTTCCTCCCTGAGTTCGATAAACCTTGGGTGATCCACTTAAGGGAAAACTTGCTGTTGTTCTACAAACCTCTGCACTTGGAGGCCCAACAACTGTCTACAAGAATAGAAGTGCGTAGACATCATTCTCCATCGTCTACAACCAACCATTAGCATCTAGTGGGTCTTCAGACTTGCTAAAGATTGGGGGATTGGTATCCTGGAAGTTTTTGAGTTTGGATCCATGATGATCCTGATTTCCATGGTTCTGATTGTTGTGAGCCATCTGGGCGATCTACTACAGGGTGGCTAGATTTGCTTGGCGCTCTGCCCTACTAGCTTCGCGGTCTGCAATGAGCGTCTGCAGAATCTGCAGCATTGGGTCTTGAGATGAGATGCTCCCTCCTTGGTTTCCACGAATCATCTGAAGATTGAGATAGATAATGGGGTAAGAGGGAAAGTTCTAAGGTTCATGGTTTTGGTTTCAAAGCTAAAACTTTGAGTTTGACTCAGGTTTTGCAACTAACTTCTTTTCATTCATTCAAGCAAAGCACATGATACAAACACACACACACCACAACATGAAAGGAAAACATATGGTTGTAAGAACCATTCTGTAAGCTAAGATACAATGGGACCGATACTTATCACTCCTACGATAGTGCTCTAGTGCATCTACTCATCATCGATGAAGTCAGAGTCATCATCGTCGGTGTAGAAGTCCATGGCATCATCCTCCAGGTAGTCATCATCATTGCTGAGGTACGAGTGAATATCCCCCTGGATGTCTTCACCTTCCTCCTCTTCTTTTGCTGCAAGATGAGCTTCCTTCTCCTTGATGGTCTTCTTGAGGTCGGCCACCTTCTTGCGAAGACGGTCGATGGTGCGATCCTTCTTTGCGCGTTGACGGCGAAGTGACTGACGATCCTTGACTAGCAGTGAAAAAGTCTGGGCCTTTTGGGCGGAAATGGCAAGGTTGTGGTTGGCGAACTCTCTAGCATTGTCCAATTCCTTCTGTCTGTCATACAGTAGGAAGTCGAGGTTCTCCACTTGACGCTTCAACTCTGGGTGACTTGGCATCTCTAGAGGCATTCCCATAGAATCACGCCTTGCATAGTGAGCAAAGCGGGTTCCTTGGATCAGGTTGACATTCTGTGCGCAAAGACGAGCGAGAGCTTCATGCATTGCCCTGGCTAATCCATCTAGCCAGTTGTTCTCCCTCACGCTGAATTGAATCTTCTCGAACATTGGTGCCTCTAACTTGCCTCGAAGATCAGCAACTACTAGCCATTGTAAATCTCCTCCTGGGGGACCATTGAGTTGAGCTCCAAAGAATTCCGGATATGGGCGCTCCAAGTACTCAAACAGTGTATCAAGATCCCTCTCGAAGATCAGTTGGCCTCCGTTGCCCAACTGGTAGAACTTGCTGTACTGAACTTCCATCTATAATAATTTAGGATGAGAAAGTTAGTGAAGTGATCAAGTGTATCAAATTTTTATGTAGTGAGGTAAGAACTTTTGAGGAACATGTATTTTTTTGAGAGAAAGAATCCCAAGGGTAAGAGAGGAAATAGGTTTTCACAAATACTCAGTTTGGTTTTGAAACTAAGTTTTTGTTCGAACATCCATTCTAACTAGGGCTCCTATGGTCAGGATGGCTCTGATACCAACTTGTCAACACCCGGATTTTTAATCCCAGATGCCTGTTATGCCATACATCGCAATCCCAGGATTACCATTTTTGCGAGACATGACAGATTGGATATCACAGTACATCATCCATTACAAACCATAATAAGGTCTTACACAAATAAAGGATCTCATGATCCAGTCTTAGTACAAACAAGTAGCGGAATAAATAGCATAGAGGTGGGCTCCATCTTCAGTGTCATAGGCAATGCTGATGATGGGAGATGATCCTAGTTGTCGTAGCCATCCTGCTGTCCTCCTTCAGGGTAGTCCTCCTCATAGTCTGGCCACGGGAATAGCCAGGGTCAAAGCCATGAGTACTCTTTAAGTACACGCAAACTATCACTAACAAGTAAGGTAGTTCTAGATAGGAATGCTAAGTTCTAAGTTCATTTGTAAAGTTAAATTTGAAACCTAAGCTGAGTTTAGAAACAAAGAAAGATAAAATAAAGTTCTAAATCACCTAAGTGGGAACTTAGCTATCATAGTCACAACTCTGTTGTGGTAAAGTCATGTCACAATTCATTTCATAAGTCATTTTGAAAACATTTGACAACGGAACAGTATGGCCACTCCAACTGTCCATAACCCTGGACGCGGCTATTCGAATAGTTTGACACTCTACAGAGGTGGTACACTTTCACCACAAAATTCGATACATCTGTCAAGGATAACCCTGAATCATCATACTTAGTATGCAGATAATCAAATATAACCTTTCCTTTACACACCCTAGTATAAGCACCTCTCCTGTGATCTTGGCCTCCCAGCCATGGCCATCTGCCATCCTGGGCACTGCATAGGTGGACAACATTGAGAGGTAGTCTCAGCTCAAACCTCTCCCGCGAGGGAACTAATACTAATGCATATAAACTTCTGGCTAAGCCTTACCCAATTCAGGTATTGTGGTTGTACGGTAAAATTGGAATGGTATCGCATCTGAACCCAACCATCAGTTTTTATAAAAAGGGCTAAGGCTCATGCCTCAACATTTTCATCATCATAAACCATTTGTGTTTCTCAACACATGTCAAAACATCTCAATAGAATGACTCATCGTTCCAAGGTTTTCACAAGTCATTTTCACCAAGTATTCCCATCTAAAGTGATCAAGTTTTTGGTTTAGCTCTAATCACTAAGTTATGAGTGTTCACTAATGTGGGGTGCTAATATCAATCTCATGCCATAGAATGACATCTAATTCTAACTAGATAGGTCAAGTTTTATACTCTTTATGCTATCTATAAACCAAGTAAAGAACTTTGGTAAAGTAAAAGAAAGTAAAGCTTATAAATAAAACTTGGAGTAGGTATAAGTCAAAAGAGTATAACCAAAGCATGCCTAATGCATCTTGCTTAGGTTATCTTGCTTAATTTTAGCTTGCTAACAATAGCTTGCCTTGATTGGTGCAGTGGTTGAAATTCTCCTCGTCTTCCTCGGGGTAGAAGTCCTACTCCTCGTAGACTTGGTCGGTACTATCGTCTATAAATATATACGGAATACACAATCATCAAACAATACTTAACCAATATATTTAGCACACTAAGGAACACATTTGATGATCTATTATCATCACATACATCACAAGGTTTAATGAACTAGTTTCATTTATTTTATTTGAGAAAAGTAATTTCTACTCATTGAAATTAACTAAGATTTAATATTCTCCAATTAAAATATGGGATCATGTGAACACATGTCATCACCACATATTCCAATGCATGGGAATGTGATTTAAATGTTGGATCACATTTTAATAAGTTTAAGTTCAATATTTAATGATTTAAAGTGACTAGAAATGCCTATATAGCATTATTTTGGTACTAGTCCAAAGTCACTGCATGCAAACCTTAATATTATTACATATTTAGATAGGTATATTCAAATGTGATTTTTGAGAGGTGGAATCAACTCAAAAGCTATTATGGTTGATTTTATAAAAATGTTTGAATGTGAAAAAGGTTCTGTCTTGTTATTTTGCTATAGATGATCTTTAACTCCAATTGATTTAAATCCAACGGGCTTGGATAGAGATTTAAATGATCTTTCCAACAAAATTGGAACCACTCAATTTGGTTCATTAGATATTTCTGAATTGATTTTCAAACTAGTGGACAGAAACTAGGTTTAGTTAAAATAAGGAAAAATCTAAATTTGAATTATAGGGCCAGCGCGGGAACACTAATGGGCTAGCCCGGTTTCACTCCGCGGCGTTGAGAACATCTGACAGGGGGGTCCCGCCTATTAGTGGCTCTTTAAACACGAAGCAGTACGGGGCAACATGGACCACAGGATTAGAACTAGGATCTACGACTCACGTTCATCATCGACGACGGACAGGTCGCCGACGAGGTGGAACCCTAGCGGCTCGGTGGTGGTGCAGTGGGGGCATACTAGGGCTCCAGCGAGTGTGGCGATGGGGGCGATCGAACGAGGCAACGACGGTGGACTCAGGCGAGGTCGCGGCAGCTCTAGGGGTGGACGAAATCGACGGGGACTTCTCCTCCTCTGCTGCGGCTAACTCCGGCGCAATTCCGATAGCTGGCTGCTCGAGCGGCTCCGGCGAGAGAGGGGAAATGATCAGTGGTGAGAGGGGAGTGTGGGAGGGTGGCAAATGAGGCTGGGGGTGGCCTCCTTATATAGGCTTGTCAAGGGGACCGAGAGGGCGACGACGACACAACGCTCTATCGTCATGGGCTAGGTAGGCGGACGGTGGGAGGTTCCCTGGCGGTCAGCTATGGCTTAATGGCGATGCTAGGGGCGGTGGCTAACGGTCGGGAGCATCTCGCGCTCTGAGCGGCAGAGGCGGTGCTCGACGCGGCTCATGGCGGCTGTGGGTCGCACGGTGGGAAGGGGGCGTGTCTGGCGGGGTTCTGGGATCAAGGCGGAGCGGCGCGCGGGGGCTGTGGTCGAGGGGCGGCGCGTGCTGCCTTGTCAGGCGCGGCGCACTAGCGCGTGCTCGGCATGGCACAGAGGCGGAGAGCACGGGCAAGGTGAGGTGGTCCAAGGGCTTGCTGGTCTTGAAGAGCGGATAGGGGGCGGTGGTGCTACCACGCCTACCTCCTAGACATGGCGAGAGAGAGAGGGGCATGCTCCTGTGGCTTGGGCACGGTCGGCCGGCGATCATGGCGTCAGGGTGGCGCTGCACTATGGCTAGGGACTAGGGAGTGGCTGGTTTATGGCCTGGTTAGAACAAGGGGAGACAGAGGGAGTGAAATGGGGTCAATTACTCGACAATGCATTGATCACTAAATAGTGTTAGTTAGGCAGAAAATTTGTGCATGCCACCTGTTCGACACAATGGCCGCATGAAACAAACTTTTGAATTTTAAAATGAATTTTGGTGGAGTTGTTGGTCTTATGCTTGAGCATCTCTGGTTGCTGGGATTTGTCAAGTTGAAGTCATTTGAGTGGTTTTTGAAAAAGTGGGATCTAGACATATGAAATAGATTCCATTTTCAAATGTCATTTAAATTTATTGTTTGAATGTTTTTGTAAGATTTCAAAGTGGGCCTTGGTACCTCTTTACTTGTACTAGCAAGGGGTGCAAAGATCCATGATTGTTTCTGTTTGAATTTGATTTCTAGGAACACTCAAAGTGGCCTAGTTGATTAAAATGGCAAAAATGACCATTCCCATTTATTAATTCTATTTGATTTCTTTTCTTTGTCTTTTTCTTGGGAATGATCTAGATGATGTGGCATTCATCTTAGAATCATTTTACAACCATTAGAACAAACAATCATGGCAACTCAAAACAATTCCTATTTAATGCAACACACATATGCATGCTTAAATATTTAAATGAGAAAAAGTTTTTGTTAACCCTAAATTGGGTGATTTGGATCTTGATATATTGGATTCAAGTTTTGTAATGTTACACATCGCGGGACTAGAACCTGGGTAAGCTATGTTACCTCGTACCCATCAACTCACCGCCTTCCCCATCTCTCTAAACACGCTCTGTGAGGACCCCTCCATGCATACTCGTCGGCAATACCACGACAGTTGGCGCCCTCCGTGGGTCAAGAGGCGCTTCGAGCTCTACACCGGGCGAGGTCTAATCTCTTCGCGGGAATTGGCGACACTGTAGCCATTGGGCATGTTCTTTTCTCCGGCAATGTTCCGATCGTCCCTCCGGACGAGTTCTGGATCCTGACGATAATGAATCCCATTCGCTGCTCCATTGTTCCAATCGGGGACATCCATCTTTTCATCGGCAAAACCAACTCGGGTCCTAGCTCCCAGGAAGTCGGAAAACATCAAGCCCCGCACGGACCGCCTCCGGGCAGGACACGTTCGCGGAAGGATCGGGCTTGGATCTCTCTTCGGAGTTCGCCGACTCAGATCAAGAAAAATCAAGGTCCACCCAAACTGCCCCTTTGCAGGAAATAATGGTGGAAGGACCCTGTAGATTCGCTTGGCTTCCCCAAGTGTTCGAGAAGTGGAGGTCACTCTTCGTCGGCGTCGTCACCATCTTCGATCTGGCTAGATGCATCTAGAGGAGGGGGGAATCCCCCGGTGATTACCTTGCCAGATGGATGAGGGTGAGGGAAATCCTAGAATGTGACCGCACTGACGAACTTGTATACCACTTCGTGGAGGGGCTTACGCCTGTAACACTTCTCCGGCATATGCTTAGGAGGCGACAGGCTGCTGGCTTGCTTACCCTCAATGAGATGATCGTAACTGTTAACAGTTTCGCTGACGCCAACGAGGAAGCTAAGGCCGAGATCGCCACCGCAACCGGAGGAGAACAATAATGGCCCCGCATCATCCCCCTCCAACTCCACCATTTAAAACCCGAGGCCAACTTCGACTCAGTCCTCGACGCACTTTACACCGACATCAACATGGATGGTAGTCGTTCAGAGGCCAACTCGAAGGAATACAATGCTGCTATGATGGAGATCGAGAAAGATTTTGAGAGGGAGGAGCGTGACGAGAAAGCCGTCACTTCCCGCTAGGTGTTGGTGGCCATCGGGAACGTGATAGAAGAAGATTAGTAGGATCAGGTAGCCAAAAAAGCTTCACTAGCAGCGGAGGACGCCGGAGCTGCGGTGGAAAACGCTAAGAAAGTCGTCGATCATATGAGTCCGGCCAAAGCCATGCCCCCTTTGGCTATCCGCCTGCATCAACCGTAGGAACTCACTATCAGACTCAGTGTTTCGAACCAAACAAATATACTGCCTCCGCGATCCACGTTAGTAGCTAGCAACCCTTTGATTACTCCCGCTGACAAGGTGATGTACGACCCGCTCCTTGTTGAACCGCTCGCCGTCACCCATATCTAAAGCGTTATGGAGCTTAATGAGAAGCGACAGGAGATCCTCACAGAGGCCAAATGCATCGCAGAACAGGGCGCCCAGCTGGACAGGGACATGTCCGAGGCACATCAATCGATCAAGGCAAGAAGAGCAATGGAGGCTGAGTACCAGCAGTTGTTGTTGAAGCACAAGGCAGAGAAAGCTCTGGCTAGTGTCGTTGCTGATCCCGGCGCCCGACGCAATTTGGGGTGGGCTCCATCCAAACCGGCAAAAGCTACCCCCTACATCGACTCAAAGGGGAAGCAGGTCATGCCAACCCCTGCCCTCAATTTGGTCATCACTAAGAACTTACTCGAACAAGACAGGTCGCCTGAACCGGTGGCTTAGGTCTTTGACCTTGTAGCCAAAGCTTGCAATCAGCGGGAAAAGGCCACCACGCAGAGCTTGAGTCCAATCCGGAGCTTTGCCAGTCAAGCATGAAAAATCGCCGAAGACTAAGATATCCTCATGATGAAGGATCCTGCACGAGCTCCACGAAGCGAAGGCGGAGGGATGCGTGCAACAGGACTAATGCTATCCTAGTATCCTCCGGCAGTGGAGACAAGGCTCACCCCCGTCGCTCGCCACCACCCCTGCAGTCCCGACATTGCAATGAACCACAATCGTGCCATCGTATGAGCATGCCACCTCCTAGGCATCCCCAAGTAGGCATCCTTATACGCGACTAGGGAGGAGAACAGCTCGGCATGACGGAGAGCGCAACAGCAATGAAGGACACATGAGCAGATCTCACAAGGGAGCCCCGCGTTCAACAAGCAACCATGACAAGCGTGAGGATTCGCATGGAGGAAGTAGCAAGAAGGCTAACCCACCACCGCCACCTTCGCCACCCATCAGCCACCATGGCGGAGGACCTCGTAGAAAAGGGAAACAACCGGAGCCATACAATGCATGATCACGCCTTTATAAGATCCAAGAATCCCGGGAAGAGCCATACTTGGGGCCACATTGCTTTGGAACGGTTATCCGGGCCACAACTTACCCTAAGGGCCTCCGGATTGACAAGACTATCAAGCCCTATGACGGCACCACCATGCTAGTCACGTGGTTGCAGGACTACCGTGAAGCGATACAAATCGTCAGGGGAAACTCCAATATCATCGTCAAGTACCTCCCACTCATGCTCACCGGCACTGCCTAATAATGGATTAACGACTTGTCGGAGAAATCGATCTGCAATTGGTTGGACATGCATGAAGTGTTCACCAAGAACTTCGAGGATACATACAAACGTCCATGTACCATTGGTGACCTATAGCGGTGTGTGCAAGAAAATGACGAACCTTCTCGTACCTACCTATCATGTTGGCTTGACATGAAAAACTCATGCACAAGAGTATACGATCAAACTGCTATGGTCGCCTTCATTGATGACCTGGAAAAGGGAACACTGCTCCGACATACGCTGAAGTGCAATCAAGACAATGACAAGCTTTACCTCAATCCAATGATTGCCACGGCTAGCGAGTTCACCGCTGCCGACGATGATGCTCGCAGATTGTTGAGTCAGCGCTGGCTATCCCCATCTAGGCCAAGAAGAATAATAATAATAAGCGGAAGAATCCGCCAGAAGACAAGCAGATAGCCGACATGGTCGCCATGACTTCCGCTGGCAGAGGCGATGGTGGACAACATGGTCGTGGCCGGGGGGCTAGTCGTGGGCAGCAGTGGAGTGACTCTACACCTGCAGCACCCCACGTTCCCCATACGTAAGAGGAGTACCGTGATAGGATGTGTTTTGTCCATCTCGACGCAAACGGCAAAGCCACCCACACCAACCACCAATGCATGTTTGTTAGCGACCACAAAGAAGACCCTGAGTCCTGCTACAAGCGAAGTCGGAAGAACATACCCCGCGGAAAAAAGCAAGGGGAAGGAGGAGGAGGAAGAGTCCAAGGATTCAGATGATATGTATGAGGACGCGGATCCCAAGCCCGCCGACAAGGGCGATGGCAAGGGCAATAACCCCTTCGAAAAGAAGGCTTCGGTCTACCACACTTTCCTTGGTACTCCCACCGTCTAGGCCCACAAAACATCTCTGAGGATATTGATGTCCACCCTCCCTGCAGTTCCCCAGGACATCAGGTGGTCGGAGATTCCAATTACTTGGGACAGAGAAGATCACCTAGAGCTCATCCCAACAAAGAACCAGTATGCCATGGTCATTAACCCCCTGATTGATGGTAGCGAGTTCACCAAGTGCCTCATGGATAGTGGAAGCAAGATCAACATCATGTACCTGGATTTACGCAAGATGAACTTGACGGAGACCCAGCTAAGGAAGAGCAACACTATGTTCCATGGTGTCGTTCCTGGCCAGCAAGCTAACTCCCTTGGCTGCATCACCCTTCTGGTCGCCTTTGGTGATGTTAATTACCACCAAGAGCGCATGACCTCTGAGGTGGTTCCCTTAAAGAGCGTGTACCACGTCATATTTGGACGCGACATCTTCCACTACTTCCTCGCCAGGCCATGTTTCGTCTACAACAAGCTCAAGATACCCAGACCAAAAGGCATCATCACTGTTGCCGGAAGCTTCGCAAGGCAAGGGAGTGCGATTTGAGTGAAGACGCCTTTACCAAAGTGGTCCTCTATGGTGAAGAGTTCCAGGAGATCTAGCGCCAGGTCGACGCCTCGGAGATGCCAGCTTTGAAGAAGTAGATTTCTGACTCTGAACCTGCATTCAAGGCCACCATCAAGACCAAGCTGGTGGAACTTGTCGAAGGAGATTCCTCCAAGATCACCTCCATTAGCACAGACCTGGATCCCAAATAGGAAAGTGTGCTCATCGAGTTCCACCATGAGAATAGGGACATCTTCGCCTTGCAACCTGCTAACATGAAGGGTGTACCTAGGGAACTTGCCGAGCACAGCTTAAACATCGATCCTAAAGCAAAACCGGTGAAAAACCTCTATGATGCTTCGGTGATGAATAACGATGAGCTATAGGCAAGGAGCTAGCTAGGTTACTTAAGGCTAGATTTATACAAGAAGTTATTCACACCCTGTTGGGGATATACTTTTCGGGTATACCCACTGTGACTCGCTGACCAGGGTGGCCCACTTCGGGTTAGAGCTTTGCTTCACGGGCGACCCAGTTAGGGAGAGAAGATGTAAGCCCATCCGGCTATGGGAAGGCCCAAAAGACTTACTGACTTAGGCCTGTATAGTTACTTGTAGTCCAAGATGTACTCTGTAACCGACTTCGTATCGTAGCCAGATAGGTCTCTCCTATAACCCTAGGATGGATATCTATATAAGCCATCCTAGGAACCAGACTTTAGGACACACCACAAATTACAACCATAACTCGCATAGGCGAAACCTCTCTTCTAATCTGTACTTCTAGCTCTACCGTATTACTGGATTGCTAGCAGGAGTAGGATCCGTCCACCGCTGGCGGATTCGAACCTAGGTAAAGCTTGTGTCCTCACCATCCCAAAACACCATCATCTCACACCCCATCTTTCTCCATGCCTCGAGGACCCCCTCTCGGTGTGCATGTATTCAATCCGATGACAGTTGGCGCCCACCATGGGGAAGGTGACCTTTAGATTTGTGTTCCGGGTAGAATCAACATGAATCAGAATCAGGGAGACAATCGCCATCGGCCGGTTCCTCTACACTAGCGATGTCCCTCTTGTCCTTCTCAACAAGACTTGGATTCCGACTAGGGAACCTGTGACCACATACACAATCATGTCCTTTGGCAAGATCAATGTCTATCTCGGTTTCGCTGAACCTGCCCAACCCACCCCAACGGTGATGATAGAGGCAGAAGAAATTTCCGGATCCACTTTGTTCACGAAGGTGACAGAGTTCCAAGTCTCAGAAAATCCTAATCCCACCCCAGCCCGTGCCTGAAGCAGAGATAGTGGAGAAGATCAGATCTGAAGAAGATCTCCCAAAGGAGGTCGAATCTCAAGACAATCAAAGCAACAATGGCTCTGGATCTGGCTCTACCGATGCTGGAGGAGGAAAATCACTCCTAAGACACACCGTGAAGATGATGATGAATAGTGCCATAGTCAACATAGATGCAGTTCTCGAGACCATAAGATGTTTCGAGGAAGCCAACGAACAAAGTCGCAACTACCTCATGACACATGCCTCACACTTCTTCGGATACATTGGATCTGGATCCGGCTCTGCCGATGCTAGATACGACAACGACTCGGTGTTGGAGGCAATCGGAACAAACACTAACACACCAGCATCCTCAGATGATTCCATGATGTCGGTAGAATTCCGAAAGTTCCCCGCAGAAATTGAAGAAGAGATCAAATCCAAGGCTGCGGAAGTAGGAGAAGCTATGGATCAAAGCCCCTACAACAGTATGGATGAAGGATCTGGAGAAAACTCACCCGAACTGCATGATGATATGGATCTCGGAGGTAATCCCGATGTCCAGATGTCCGAGAGTACTGATAGAAGCTTGACTCCAAGAATCAAACCCAAAGCCATCTTTGGTACAGGTGCCACTAAGGATCAGAAGGCAAAGAATAAGAAGATTCTGGCTGAGGAGGTAATCACCAAGGAATACGAAGAGGATTTAGATGGAGCTCTAATCCCGGACCAACCAAAAAGCACTCTGTTGGATGGACACGTGGTTACCCCTGGTGCCCGTAAAATTCTTGGGGATGCACTCACAACACCAATCCCGATGGCCATTGATCTTACACCTGCGGAGTTGGAGGAAAGGGCCCAAGCCCTAGAAGCGCATCGCCAGGTACTCCTTGATGAAGCTACTCACCTAAAGGAGAAGTAGCACATTCTAGAAGTAGGGTAACCTAGCTCCCTACAGCATCAGAAGACCCGAAATGGCCCTGAGTTGGCTAATAGAAATTCGGAAGTTCACAAGACCCTTTTTGAAGGATACATAGCCATGGGAAAACCTCGGATCGATAGCAAAGGAGACCGGGTGTATAACACGCCAGTAGAAAACGCTACTGCGGCCCCAGAGATCCTGCCAAATAATCCAAGCCCAGACAAGGTCCATCTTGGTGTGAAGCTACTCACCAAGGGCCTAGAGCAACATAAGGTCGCCACGTTCAGCAACAGAAAACGGGTCTCCAAATCCGACCAATGTCGCACGGACAATGGTCGACAATAAGACATAAGACCCCGATGGGCGTCGGAACAATGCTACCGTCCTGACCCTCAGGAAGACAATTATTCAAGAACCGGATCTTCAGGACAGTGGCACAAACCCGCACGGAGATGGAGCAACGCCACCCTGGTCGCAGAGCAAGTTGCCGTAGCAGCAATGGGCCAACAGCAACCTCCCTGGCGACAGTTAGATAACCGCAGTGAAGATGAAGAAGCACGACGTCGGGAGCAGGACCGGAATAGAATTCCCCCTCCTAGACACACAAGTCTTCCGGCTGCGCCATGTCACAATGACGGCAAGAACGGTGCAGAGTCAAGCCGAAGCGGGGGCTGTCATCACGAAGACCCTCCCCAAAATCGGAATAATGATGCTCCGGATGGAGGCCAGCGTTCATCCAGAAATAATACACCACCACCACCTTCTCCGCCAAGCAGCCACCATAACTGCTCTCACGTAGGCCAGGGAGGGTGCCGCGGTGGAGGCGGTGGTAGAAGAAGCAGAAGTCTGGCTCAAGGGCACCATAGCCACAACGAACAACCAAGACGGTGCTCTCTGTCACCAAGTGACACAGGCACCAGATAAACTCAAACATAGAGGCCCGGCGCTATGAGTCGGATAACATATATGTGGGTCCAAAGTGCTTCGAGCCGCGCATACTGATGCATGTAAAATGCATCCATGAACTTTGTCATTTATTACTTCAAAATCATTATTATTTTGCAACATTATTATATTTATTGGGACTAACCTACTAATAGTTTAAAAAATATACAAGTTATTTATTTACACTTTGTTGTGCAGGAAATACATAAATATGAAAGAAAACCGCTCATTATGGTGAAATCTGGAGATTCCTTAAATCTGTCCCTGTAGAACTATTTTCAAAGATTTCCAGAAACGACCACAAAGATGATGTCTAATGGAAAAATTGTATAAAGGAAAGTTGTGGGGAATTTTATGAGAAACAATCTACAAATAAAATTAGCCCCAATCTGAGTCTGGATGTATTTTTTATAGCCATATTATTGCGGAGGACATAAGCAGTTTCGGGACTCCGAAAATATGTGACGTGGTTGACTCAAACTCCTTCCATCCTAGCTTTGCATAGAAGACCATATAAGTGGGTTATAGGGATTTAGATAATATAGTTTACCTTCAGCTTCTCTTGGGTACGACACTCAAATACTTATCGGATTGTACTACGATGATCTCCTGCAATTGGGGGTTATCAAGATACTTTTCTGGCACCATTGCCGGGGAGCGTAGTGCTAGGCTTCTATTCTTTTTTGCATTGCTAGTTTATTTTTAGTACCTTGCATATAAAACTAAAACCCCAAAAAAATATTATAATGAATTTTTTTACAATGATGTGTATGATATGCTAGTCAAATATGTTGAAAGCTTGAATATTCCCTTGGGCACTAACTTTTTGAATGCAAGAAATCATGATGAAAGTGTTAGGGAAGAAGATTACAAAATGCTAAGCTTGGGGATTCCCTTGCATCCCAAAGAAAAGGAGATAAAAGAGAAAGAAGAAAAAGTGGAGGAATAATGGAGTAGCTACCCATCTCCTACTCCCAACAAGGGTAACACCCAAATTCCCATGAACAACTCCTTCTTATAATGATGATGATCTTTCATTGCCTAGTAGTCCTCTATGTGGAATAATTATGTCTAATATGTGGGAGGATAAAAGTGATATAATTGAGTTAGATGATCATTTATACTCATTATATGACTTGTCTTGATATGGTGAATCTATTCAAGACTATGAGATTAAGTTTGCTTTTGATGCTTGCAATAATTATGAAAGGGGGAGAGATAAAACCCCTCTTTATGTTTCCATTCTATTTAAAATGCAAGCTGCTAATCATTATGTACATTGGATACCACAACCTTGCTACTACTTATTCATATATAAAATGCCAATGCATAGGAATAAAATTAGACTTAAATGCTAATGTATATGTGCTTTGTGGTGTGCTCCATATGCTTTCAAATACTATTCTATTTGATCACTCCTTGATATCCATGTAACATATAAAATAACTTTATCTACTGTTATTTAACAATTAGTGCAAGATTTTAAATAAATATAAAATTTGGGAGAGCAAATGAGAAGGATGAGCAATGGAGAAGTTGGGGTTGACCTTGAGCATGTGTTGTTCATGCCAATGAAACCATTGAAAAGCCTATATCATTAAAACTTTCCCCACATAAAACAAAATAAAAAGAGTGACTCTTTGGTAATATATTAGCTTCTTTAATAAAGTGGTTTCCCAATAATTACTAAAGTTTGCATCATGGTAGAAACTATTATATCATTTGTTTGGAGAACTAACCATCTTGTAGGTATTGAAGTAACATGAAGATGATAATATTTCTTTGTTTGAGATGAGTGACATGATATGATGAGAAAGAAGTAGAGGACAAGAACTAGCAAGACCACAATCTTGGCGATGCTCACGCATCCCCCTCTTCTTTCAAGTATTTCAAGTAATAACATTCCAAACTCATGTTTTAGTTTTACCTTCATGTTTTTGTTTGTATGTTTGTGGAAACCATGTTTGAATTACCTTTTTGTTTTTTTTGGATATTATTTTTCATATTATTAATAAAAACAAAATACCAAAAATATTTTATGTTTATTTGGTTCATTTTGCTTCTCCTTGCCTTTTGTTTTTAAAACTTTAAAACATTTTATGGTTCTTCATTTGGTTCTTATTTGCTCCTTGTTTTTCCTTAAAAAAAAAACAACAAAAATATTTTATGTTTTTCCTTTGGTTCTTTTTTTTATAAAACCCAAACAAAAATTGTTTTTTTTCATTTTTGTTTGCTTCTTGCTTTTCATCTTTCATAAAACAAAAAAATAACAAAAAGATTTTGTTTATTCCTTGTTTGCATCTCTTGATTCTTTCTTGGTTGTTTTTGCTTATTTTGGGTTTTTGGTTTTTGTACATTTGTTATCTGTTAAAATAAAGGTTTTATCTTTTTTATATTTGCAAAAATAAAATACTAAGTTTTACCCATTTTGGATGTTAAAAGTTGAAACATATATTTGGAGTTGAAAATTTCTGCATGTTGTTGTTTACCAAACGAGTTTTATGATTTGTTTTGTAACTCTGATTGAGCTAAATTTGGTACTGAAGTTACAAATTTTCATCCTCTATACGCACAAAAATTGGCTAAAATTTCTGACATGTTTAAGTGGGCGAAATAAATACATTCTGCATCTGCTGTTTTTTCGGACAGAATCTGTCTTTTATTGCATGAGTGGCCTTTTTGAGTTTTGATTTGATTCTTTTTGAGTATTTTGTTATTTTATGGATATTTTACACTTAAGTAACTCTCTTTCCATTTAAAAACAAATTTTAGTTTGGGCTTTTATCATAGCTAGCACTATATCGTTGTACCACTAATGTCACCCCATAAAAAAGAAATGGGAGAAAGTTTTGTGTTGAAGTTTTTTGATAGGGAATGGGGGAACACCACACTAGGAGTTATCCAAGAATGGTTAAGACCATAAGCTTGGGCATTTCCAAGGAATCCCACTGGACCTACCAAATTCTCGGTTTGCAAACCTCTAAACTTTATTTTTTGAGCAACATAGAATGATCGTAGAAACTTGGAGCGTCTTTGTCTAGTTTTGCATGTTGCCTTGGAATAAATGAAACCACCATGATAGATGTTTTGCATGCTTAGGAAATATCTACTGAAATAATCTATCCCATGATTAAATTACTTGATGAGAATGAGTTGTGTGCTATCAAAAGAAAAGAGAATGAAAGCAAAAAACTGAAATTCAAATTCATGCTTAGGGTTGCTAGCTCAAATACTTTAATGAATGATAATTTGATAGTCCCTTATTTAGTGATACCTTTTTCTCATATACATTGATGTTTAATCTTAAGGAGCATTGTGTGATGATAAATGTTTGGCACTATGGATCCAATGGCATACTTGTAGATCTTTTTGCTAGCCCGAAAATTCCTATACAAGCAAAGCTTGTTTATCCAAATACCCTTAAAACCAATTCCCACAGTGTACAGCATACATACATATATAGCATCAATGCTATTCCAAGTATATTTCTCATGTGCCTTGTTTTATTTGGCTTCCAAATAATATTTCTCTTATGGTTATGGTTATCATAGGGAAGTTGGTTATGGGGTGGCCACAAACTTGAAGCCACAACCACCAAAGGTGGTAATGATTTATGAAACATAAAATGGTTTTGTAAGATAAAAAGTGGAAGGAATGATAACAAGGCTAATTGGTATACTCTTGTTCTACTTAGTAATCAATGAGTAAACTGAGGGTCATGGGTATTTCAATACATATGCTCTAGGGAAAAGTGTTGGAAAGGTAGGCACCCGAGGATTCGGCTAGCCATGGAAAGTGAAAAGAAAATGTTGTTTTAGAGCATATGGCATGATTGAAAGACCTATGAATAAGTTTTATAGTGGTTACTAGGAGGGCAAGATCGTTAACTGATGCCATATAAAAATGCTGAAAGTGTTCGACAAAAGTTGAACTTCATGTCTATCTTGTTATAATTATTCTATTCTTTGAACTTGAAAGATGCTAATGATAGGGTTAAATGGAACCAGACACTAATGATGAACTATTGATCAATAATAAACTTAATGAAATAGAGTTTGGAAGCTAAATAGGCCTTTGCACATGTTTAATCCATGCTTACTTTCGGTATAAGATATAAAAATATCTTAGGGGAAGATGTAAAACTAGGAAGTGAGTCTTCCAGGTCAAGGGCATGAAACTAAGAAGTATCCCAAAGTAGCAAGGCATAAAAACCCATGCCAATGATAGGAAAGAGTCTTCCAACAATTCTATAGGTTCATCTAAGACAAGTTTACCTGTTATTGAGCATGTTTGTAGAGTGCGAATGGTATCACTTTATAGCTCACTTGCTTGTTGTTATTCCTTAAAGATTGAACCCAGTGAACTTTGTGTGGCAATGAAAAGAAGCAAAGGAATAAACTCCAAATTCCATGTTAAATTTATCACCTTTATGCTCGATGACGAGCATAGGTTAAGCTTGGGGATGCTTGATGCATGTAAAATGCATCCATGAACTTTGTCGTTTATTGCTTCAGAATCATTATTATTTTGCAACATTATTATATTTATTAGGACTAACCTACTAATAGTTGCAAAAGTACACAAGTTCTTGGTTTACACTTTGTTGTGTAGGAAATACACAAATATGGAAGGAAACCGCTCATATGGTGAAATCTGGAAATTCCTGAAATCTATCCTTGTAGAACTCCTTTTGAAGATTGCCATAAACAACCCCGAAGATGACGTCTAATGGAAAAAGTGTAGAATGGAAAGTTGTGGTGAATTTTATACGCAACAATTTAGACATAAAATTCACCCTAATCAGAGTCCGAACGCATATTTATAGCCATATTACTACAGAGGACAGAATCAGTTTCGGGACTCCAAAAATATGTGACTGGTTGACTCAACTCCTTTCATCTTTGATGATTTTGGCCCAATCACGACTTGATGGACTCGTTAAGGATAGAGGGTACTCCTAGGAAGGTTCTAGAGATGCCCAAGAGCCCTTGGATCTAAGGGGCATCTATCTTATGGATAAGATTGCATCTCCACCCTAGCCATGAAAATCCCCCTCTATAATACGTCGGACCCTACGCTCTAAACACTAGCATGGATGAACCCAAAAGTGGATAAGGGATACTACCGCGGAGGTCCAAGGGCACCCACGTGTAGGCCGTCAAAGCGGAGGAGGGCACGGTACCCGCTGACCACCCTATCCACTTTCAAGAACATTGGGACAAGAGCAAGCGGCGTAGTCGATAGGTAACGCGACCAAAACATACACAAATGAGTATGTATGTTGGCGACTTACAATAGACATCAGAGTCACACTATCTAAAACAATAGAAACAGAAAATATTCAACGTCATATGGCAAGATCCAAATATCCTAGATAGATATAATAGTTTAGGATACATCCTCATACATCACACAATAGAGTATCAAGCGGAAGCGAAAAATATGATCCGAGTACAGATACGAAGAAAATTGGCATAAGATGCCCTGAAAATAAGCACATCTCGTCCACAAATCTCATGGATCTCTATCCTCGGAATCTCTACACCGGGCAGTCGTTGCCACCATCATCCGTATCCTCAACCCAGTAACCTTTTTGAGAGTATAGCTGTCCATCAGAACCAAATATTTATCGTGTGAGACCCTAGGGTTACTCAGCAAGTCTTAATGCATCTAAAGGAAACAACCTGGGGGTGACGCAATTGCAGTGGAAAATAATATATAACAGTTCTATTGAGACATGCTACGTCATCCGCCCAACCGAAGATGGACGGACGCTCGTTAATTAGTAAAAATAGTTATAACAGTAATATATATACATCGCTCGCCCTCCTTCTCGCTTACCAATGAGAAGGCGGAAGAACATCCCATTAGTTGGCAATTTTATTAACCATTTCCTGAGTCTTTCACTATTTACTAGTCATGTCTTAGTCAATTTAAAGGCGGTACTTAAGTTATACTTGTCTATGATCGAGAAACTATGCTCCAAGTCGTCCATAACCGCGGACATGGCTTTCAGAAAGATTTACCCTACACGGGTGCACAAATAGCAACACACACATGATCAACCTCGGGAACAACCAAATAAAATGCAACGAGGCCTCACGATAATGCATTCATAGAATTCATAAATTATTTCAGGGGCCCACCCCACTAAGCTACCCGCAACAAAGTTGGCTAGATCCGAGACGTACCCCGGGTTTGTGTCAATGGCTGTAAATGACTAGGAACCCGAAAGTCTGACTGGGCTTGTCGATACCGCGAAAACACTCCGCATTCCAAAATAGTACAGGCTCTCCATACACAATCATAAATAAAGCAGTAAAGCATGGCATAAGTACATGATAGTGATAAATCCCCAAACTACTTTGTGGCCCCAAGAAATAAAGTGCGGATTAAGCTCAGGCGAAGGGAGGGTCCATAGAGTCTCCCGAATGAGGATAGTTTGAATAGTCAAGGAACAAGAATCAAGTACTCGGGGTCCTACGAGGCACAAGTGAGCATGGAAGAACCAAATAATAACTATTGCTCACTGGTGCCTCTTTCTTTAGTTATCCCATTACTACACAATTTAAGTTGTTTAGGTACATTGTTATCCAAAGACTCTCACAAACCCTACACATGTAGTTCTACGATTCGCATGGCTCAAACAACTCCTATAGTAATGGCTCATAGGATCGAGGAATAAATTTTGGTGGGTTTTAAAAGGTAAAGGCTATGCAATAATTGGTATTCCAATTTAATGCAATCGTGAATCAATGATGCATGAATAAGATAGAAGCATAGGTACTATATGTATGCAAACATAGGGAATTGCTTGCCTGTCAGATTAGCAGTAGTGTAACCGGGATCCAGTAGTACTCTGGGTTCTCTTGGTAGTTCCCTTGCCCGATGTCTGTCCGGAATAAAAGCCAAACACACAAAGGGTCAAAATAAATACATTGCACAATCATATAAATTATACGCAATAAGCAAACAAGTATGCCATGATGGAGTGATGCACAATTTATATGGCATAACATAGCATGGCATGGGTGAAGTGTGGGGTACAAGAATAAAGCATTTTATTACTTGTTTAGTCATATTTTGCACCCATAAACCTTGCTGCCCCATTAATGTTTATATGATGCATGCCTTAATTCATATCATAGAATATATAGTTAGAACGGGCTCGTCGAGCCAATCAATTTAGACATATCATTTGTCGAATTCGGAGTTATAGATTTGAAGTCATGCAATATTTAAGAAATGGGCATTTATTAATGTTTATTAATTCAAAAAAAAAATTTGTTCAAATGATATTTTAAATAACATAAACAGATTCCTCACATTTTCTCAAGAACATATATTATTCAAATTATTTGGATTTATGAATTTAAATTAATATTAAAGTCAAAATTACCAAAAAAGGGGGGCAAGTCAAAGGTCTGACTAGTTTGAATGAGTTTTGAAAATGTTTAACTTTACATTTGAATTAGAGCACATTTCATATTAGGAAAATATTCCAATTCGAATCTACATGAAACTTATGCACACATTTGTATTTAGACAGATTTCAATTCCATTTGAACTTAAATTCTAGAAGTGTCATGGGATTTTGTTACATGGGGAAGGTTTACCCATAGCCACAGACGTGTGGGGTAAGGGCGAGGCAGGTCCACGCGCGTAGGGAAAATACAGGAGGTGGCGACACGTTGGTCAGAGGGGGGCCGCGGGTAGATTACTCGAAAGAGCGGGTGCATTTTTTCAAAACTGTCTGGGGCTGGGTTAGTTACTGACGAAATTAAATCTCGCCAGAATGCACTGGCAGCGAGAAAACATGATCTTGCGAGGAAGCTCGATTCAAAACTAAGTTGAATTCGCGGCAGGTACAAACATAAGAAGTGTAGATAGATCATAGTTATATGATTTTTATGTTCAGAGTTTCTGCAAAGGAGCCTTGTATGCACTGGAAAACTACGGAATTCAGAGACCAATCGAGTGTAAGACTAGATGTTTCTGTCGACTGATATAGAGTGAGTTTACCCGATCTTCTGAGGATGATGTCGATGGCTATGCTGTGAATCAGAGAAAGATATCTACATGAAAGTTGGAGAGGGGAAGCTGGGCTAAAATTCTTGTTCAGGTGGCAGCGTCAGAGGTGGACTACAGTGGCGGGTAAGAGTGCCGAAACAAAGGGAACATGCTGCGCTGCTATTCTGTTGTGGTGCAATAGGTAGAGCAAGCGCGTCTGCTATGAGATGTCGGTGCAATAGGTAGAGCAAGCGGAGCGAGCTGGGCGGCGAAGGCTGGAAGGGTAAGATGGGATCAAAGAGAGGTGGGGCAAAGCAGGGGCTCACTGGGTGTTGTCAGGACGGCGAGCATGCGGCCGACGGCGATGGCAGAGGCGGTGGCGAGGCGAAGAATAGTAGGACGTCGTGGTTGCGTGGCACGGCGAGACGAGCGACAACAAACTAGGGCGTGCTAGCTCCTCCTCGCTCCAGGTACAGGCTCGGGCACAGTGTGTTCCCGCGCGGCTTCTGGCATGGTGACAGCGTCGGCTAGGATCTGGCCGTGGCCATGGAGGCGTCGGCTAGGTTTTGGTAGAGGGGAGGAAGGAGAGGGGGAGGCGATCTGGGTGGAGGGGTGGTTGGGGAGAGGCGTGTTGCACCGCTTGCTTTAAGCAAAAAGCGAGAAGGCACGTGTTGGGTGTGGCTGGCGATCATGGCTGTGCTCATGTTCTCGAGAGGAAGGTTAACAAGAGGCGCTGGACGGTGGGTTCAAAGGCGAGGCGGGGTCTAGGCGGTAGGGAGATAGGTGCACACAGTTGCTGCTAGGTTGCGCCAGGGAGAAGCCGAGATAGGGTGTGCGCAGCTGCTGCTTGGTTACTCTAGGGAGAGGCCAAACTAGCTGGCTGGTTCAAACCTGACCAAGAGGAGTCGGCTGGCCCAGGTGGCTGGAGTTAGATGGAACAATGGTAAGCACCAGGGGGTTTTGAATAGCTGGAAAGCTAGGTATGGTTGGTGTTTTTGGGATTATCTAGAGAGAGACTTAAAGATAACTAGCTAGGATTATATAGAGTTAGGTCTTCGGTTTCTGACATGGGCATACCTTACAGGTACTCGAGCTTAGCATATATGGTCCAATCTGGCAGAAGCCCACGACGTTGCCAAGACCCAATCAAAGATTCGGGTGATCGAAGGAGACTCCGATTACTTGCGACACACAACAAGCTCAAAGTTAGAAAGTTTAAAAGGGAAAAACTGTAACTTGTAACCGACTCGGCCTGCTATCCCGAGACCAAGCCTATCTATATAAAGGCTAGGAGGGGCGGCGAGGAGCACAATCACAGCCCTAGTTTCCACAACCTCGCCAGATTGCATCTGTGCACCCCCTGTAACTTTTGACTCCCCCGATAATTCCAAGAGAAAACAAGTAGGAGTAGGATCCTCTAAGAGGCCTAGACCTGGGTAAACCTGGCGTCCCTATGTGCTTATTTGCTAGCCGATTGATGCCTCCAGCGCTCCCTCCTTCTCCAAAACCCGAGTCCATAACAATGGGCATTGATGAGTTTAACCCCCGTCAATTGGCGTTGTTTGTGGGAACAGGGAGTGCTGATGTCGCGGCTTCTTTGGTCCGGTCAATTGCGATCTACAACTCTGCAACATCGGAGATTCGCCTCCTCTTTGGTGCCTTCGACTTCACCGTCCACACACTGGCCACTCGCCCGGCTTGCGAGTCCATGGGTGATGGGATCGGCCTGGCGATCAGGAGCTTACGCTTACAAGTTGGTCAGCTGGGCACGCTTCGCCTCCCTGACCAGCCGACGGTCCCCACGATTGCTCCAACATCGTGGTTTCCACCACCGATCAGCACCCTAAGCAAACGCAACGCCCCGACAACAGTCGGGAACACGGTCAGCGACAGCAGTCGTGAATCCGATTTGGGTGATCTGGGCACAGAGGATGGAGTCTACGGCACTGGATCTGAAAGCTGCAGAAGCAATAGCTTCCCCAATCACTACATGTGCGCCGTCATCAACACAGGTGACAGCAGCGGCAATCACGACAACACCGGTACTGGGCTGTCCAACGGCGGCATCCCAGTCGTGAACGGTGGTCCCGCCAATGGCGCACCCGCCAACAATGGGGCGAAAGGAGACCCGCATCTCACGGCGAATGAGCGCACTAAAGAGCGTGTGCTGATCAAGCTCAATGACAATGAGTGGGCCCGCTGTCGAGAAGCCCTGTGGGGCAATCCTCTACCCCCAAATTCATCGCAATACATGCTGATGGGTTACCATTGGCTGCTCAAGGAAGAGTACAAGCGCCAACAACAAGTAATCACACAGCTCGATGCGCGTAGAAAGGCGGCGGACGAGTCGAGCCTCCGGCGGGCTAAACTCTCTTCCATGGGGGGATCCTCCTCTAAAGGCAATGACCATGTGGCCGCCAAGAGACGCTCTCGACTGGCTCACCTCATCAACAAGGAGCGAGAAGAGGCCGCACGAATCCTCGACTTCTCACCCATGATGGTGGATACGTGGGGCAACGTGCTCCCAAAGACACCACAAGCAGCAGTGACAGTGGCCACCATGTACCTCCTCAACAACCAGCCACCGGCTGGGGATCCACGAGCTGTCATGCACCGATCTATGATCGCGGGCTTGGGGCTAGTCCAAGCTGCTTCAGCAGGGCCATTCGACAGAAGCGAATGCCAAAGGGGTTCAAACTCCCATCAGAGAACCCGAAATTTGATGGCCTACAGGACTCCAAGATCTGGCTGGAGGATCACATCTCCTTTGTTAGGCTCCACGGCAGAACCACAAGCACGTCAATGCAATGCCTCCAGCTACAACTGCAAGGCGCCGCTCATGCGTGGCTTAACAACCTCCTGCGCAGATCAATTCGCAGCTGGGAAGAGCTAGTCTATAGCTTCATATGAAATTTCAAGGGCACTTACAAAAGGCCAGCATCAATCAAAGAATTGAGGGGCTGCTACCAGAAGACTGGCGAGTCGCTGCGCTCGTACATCCAGAGATGGTCCATCATGAAAAATTCTATAGAAGACAACTCTGAGGACCGTGCAATCGAAGGGTTCAATGGCAGTGTGCACCACAGAGAGCTCAGGGAGGATCTAGGCCGCTCGAAGCCCAAGACAATCGACCACCTGATGGAGATCGCGAATAGGTGGGCCGATGGGGAAGACTCGGTAAAAAACCGTGTCCACTCCGATGATGATGATGACGACCTTGGCCGCAGACGTGATCGGCGAGGAAAACCTCGAATGCGCGGTTACAAGGACCGCGAGGAGGTTGACATGGTCGCGGCCGACTATGCCGACAAACGCGACGACAACCGCAACAGCAGATACCGCAGTGGTGGATACCATGACAGCGGAAAAACCACGCAAGTGTGGCAACGCCGCACTCGTGATGAAGCACCTGGAACATCTATCCAGGACAAGTTGTTCGGACCGTGCAACGTACACTTCTACATCGACAAGCACGACGGCAAGAAAAAGTCCAGCCACCTTCTCAAGGACTACAGTGAGTTCCTCAAGCTCCACGAAGGCCTAGCCCAGATCAATCGTGACGCGATAAACCAAGGCTACGAAGATGCCACGAGTGTTGAGGCTTATGGGGCACCTTCACCACCACCCGGGCCACCACCTGCAGCTACGCCAGTCCAGAACCATGGAGGCGAGCCATACCCTCGACCACTGGGGAACATAGGGATGATCCAAAAAGGATGCCCCTCAAATTGAGTGCAAAAAGCAATCACTCGCCAAGTCAATTTGGTGATGAACTCTCCGCCCTCCATGACTGAGTACCTCAGTGGAAGCGAGTCATGCATCACCTTTGACAAGCGTGATAATACATGCCAAGTACCTCGCCCAGGCCACTGTCCCCTTGTGCTCGAGACATAGATTGGAGGCTTCGAGATGAGTCGCGTCTTCATGGACGGCGGAAGCGGCATTAATCTCATGTTCGCAAGTACCTTGCGCGCAATGCAGATCCCTCTGACATGTCTAGAAGTTTCAGACACGACCTTCCACGGAATCGTCCGAGGAAAAGGAGTATACCCCGTGGGTAAGATCAGCCTTGATGTCATCTTCGGCACGCCGTTAAACTTTCGGCGAGAGTGCATTGAATTCGAAGTCGTCGACTGGCCCTTACAATACCACTGCATCCTCGGACGTGTCGCGTTCGCGAGGTTCATGGCGGTACCACACTACGCCTACTTGCAGATGAAGATGCTGGGCCCAAACGGCATTATCGCCGATGTATCTAGGAGCATGCTTGCCTTTTATACCAAAGTGATGAGTGCCTCTCATGGGAGTGACAGAAAGATAAACAAGATCACCAGGGACGTACTCCATGTCCATGTGTTTTCTATCATAGTTTCTTTTCTGATGACTCTGAGCATTTTTCAAGTTCTCAAGAATGATAAGGACCTTCTCTTCTACTTGAGTGACAATGTTGGGGCCAAAGAATTTTCGTTCACCTGCCCCTGACCAACCAATCAGAGTCCGACACTTGCAACCATAGAGGACCTCAAAGGGTGTCGTCTGGAGACTCTTCTAGTAGCTGTTGTTGTAGGAGAATTTAGCATATGGGAGGCACTCTTCCCACTTCATGCTAAAAGAAATGACGCAAGCGCGAAGCATATCTTCTAGAATCTGATTGATCCTTTCAACTTGCCCTTGCGACTGAGGATGGTAAGTTGTTCTAAAGTTTAGCTTTGTTCCCAAGCCTTGTTGGAAACTTTCCCAGTACTTGGAGGTAAAGATGCTCCCACGGTCTGAGCTAGTTACAAGAGGAACCCCATATAGAGAGACAATTCTATTGATATAGAGCTCGACCAGCTGACTACCATAAATTGTTTCCTTGACTAGAAAGAAATGAGCCACTTTTGAGAGCATGTCAAAGACAACAAAGATTGCATTGTTGCCTTTTTGAGACCTTGGAAAGCTAGTTATGAAGTCCATCTCTACTTTCTCCCATTTCCATTCTGGAGGCTTCAAAGGTTGAAGGAAACCAGAAGGTTTTTGATGAACGGATTTCACTCTACGGAAGACATCACACTCTGAGACATACTTGGCACATTATCATTTCAATCCAGGCCACCAATACTGTGTTTTCAGGTCCATGTACATCATAGTGCTGCCGGGGTGGATAGAAAGAACAAAATCAAGAGCCTCTTTAAGAACTTGGTCTCTCAAACCCGGATACTTCAGAACAAACATCCGATTCTTAAAGAATAGAGTTCCTTGGTCATCAAGGTGGAAAAGTTCATACTTCGGAAGCTGAATCTTGGAGATGATGTTTTTAGTGTAAGGATCACCAAGTTGAATGGAGCGAACTTTTTCTTCCAGGAGAGGGGTAGCTATCGAGTTATGAAGGTAGCCTTGAGGTACAAGCTCGAGGTTGAGTTGATGGAATTCCTCACACAAGAGAGGCTGTTGTTCTTCCACCATGAGGTTTTTCACATACACCTTACGACTGAGGGCATCGGCCATCACATTTGCTTTACCCGGAGTGTAGTTGATCGAAAGATCAAAGTCATTGATGGTTTCAATCCATCTCCTCTGGCGAAGGATGAGGTCCGGCTGAGTGAAGATGTATTTTAGACTTTTGTGGTTAGAAAAGATCTCACAACGGTTTCCAAGCAAGTAGTGCCTCCATACTTTCAGAGCGAAGACAACCGCAGAAAGTTCAAGATCATGTGTTGGATAGTTGATCTCATGAGTTTTCAATTGACAGGAAGCATAAGCAACAACTTGCTTGTCTTGCAAGAGGACCGCACCAAGTCCTTGGAGAGAGGCATCACAGAAGATCTGAAATGGTTTTGATGTATCAGGAGGAATCAAGATAGGTGTTGAGGTGAGCTTTTCCTTGAGTGTTTCAAAGCTTTCTTGACATGCCGGTGACCAAAGAAATTTCTTGCCTTTCTTGAGGAGATCGGTAAGAGGCTTAGCAAGTTTTGAGAAGTTCTGAACAAAGCGACGACAATAACTAGCCAATCCAAGAAAACTCCGAACCTCTTTGACATTTTTGGGAGGGAGCCACTCCACAATTGTCCGAACAGTCTCTGGGTTGACAGCAATGCCCTTAGCAGAAATGACATGACCCAGATAGGTGACTTCAGGGATCCAGAATTCACACTTTGAGAACTTTGCATAAAGGCGGTTCTCACAAAGCTTGGTAAGAACACAACGGAGATGTTCCGCATGCTGTTCTTTTGTCTTGGAATAGACCAGGATGTCATCAAGATAGACCACCACGAACTTATCAAGGTACTCCATGAAAACTGAGTCCATAATCCTTGAAAAAGTAGCGGGAGCATTGGTGAGGCCGAAGGACATGACCATGTACTAATATAGTCCATAGCGAGTGGTGAAAGCTGTTTTAGGAACATCTTCCTTGCGAATCTTGATTTGATGATATCCACTTCTTAAGTCAAGCTTGGAGAATACCACTGCTCCTGCAAGCTAATCGAAGAGATCATTGATCCGTGGAAGGGGATATGTATTCTTGATGGTTTTTGCATTGAGAGCTTGGTAGTCAACACAAAGTCGATCAATCCGGTCTCACTTCTTCACAAAGATTGTTGGGCTACCCCAAGAGGAAGTGTTATGCTGAATGAAACCCAACTTTTCTTGTTCATCTAGCTGCCGTTTGAGTTTGGCCAACTCTACGGGACCCATCTTATAAGGACGCTTGGAGATAGGAGTGGTTCTAGGTTCAAGCTTAATCACAAACTCGACCTCTCGGTCAGGAGGCATACCTAGTAGCTCTTCTAGAAAAACATATGGGAATTCACAGACCACTGGAACATTTTGCAAGGCTTCATAACATCAATGTTCTGGACACCCAAAGAGTAGAGCTGAATAGAAGGAGTTTGCCTTAGAGAATAGACTATATGGCCTTCAGGATTTTTCAAAGAAACTGAGTGTTCAGCACAATCAATCACAACTTCATTGGCTTTCAACCTGTCCATGCCCAATATGACATCAATATCTGAACTGCTAAGAATAATCATGGAAGCCATAAATGAAGAACCAACAATTTGAATTTGATTGCCATGACTGATCTTTGAAGATGTCATTGTTGCTCTGGGAGAGAGAACCATTAAACGTTTGGGAAGAGAATCCATAGCCATCTCATGTTCATTTGCAAACTTGTGAGACATAAAAGAATGTGATGCACCAGAATCAAATAGAACTCATGCAGGGACTGAGTTAACAGGAAGCATACCCATCACAACTCTAGGAGCATGTTCAGCTTGAACAATGTTGATGTTGTTGGCGCGAGCAATAGTGGACCCGGGCTTGGTGTTGATGTTGAGAGCCCGTGGTGTAGGTGCACGAACCATAGCAGAAGTCGAAGCAGGTCTTGGCGGGGGTGGAGGGAGAGCCTTGTTGTTCATAGGACAGTTCCACTGCTGGTGTCCAGTGTTCCCACATGAGAAACAAGCACCACTCGGGCGAGGAGTAGAGTATCCTGGAACTCCACCATACGGCGCCCTAGGGTAGTTGTTGTTATAGCCCCTTGGAGCAGCGTTGTAAGAGTACGGTGGCCTTGGTGAGAAACTTGATGGTCTTGGCAGAGTACGGAGCGGTGGTGTGGTACTAGGGACCCACACACGACGCTTACAAGGAGCGGTCACTGCTAAGGAAGCACCAATGTCATGGCTGTGCTTCTTGGATTCATCATAAGCTTTTTTACTTGCCTCATCTTGAAGAGCTGCTTGCTGAAGCTTGAGCAAAGATCCTGGCGTAGTATGGATGAGAGCATACTTGATAGAAGAATTTAGACCTTGGCGGAACCTCTTCTGTCTCTTCTTATCATTACAAACCTCATCCCCACCATAACGACATAAGTTTGCAAATTTCTTGATGTAAGCATTGACATTGTCGTCTCCTTGCCTGAGATTCAGGAACACCTCCTTCATGTGTTCCATGATAATTTTAGGCAGATACTACTCTTTGAAAGCATCATTGAATTGCCCCCATGTTGGCTGAAATCCAGGAGGGCTTGCTCTTAGATAGCTCTCCCAAAGAGCGGCTTCCCCATGCATAAGGTGAGTAGAGAACTTGACCTTGTCATGCTCAGCAACATCTACGGTATCCAGTAGCCTCGTGGTCTCTCGAAGCCAATCATCGGCATCCAACAGCTCGACGGTCACTTCAAAGTGCGTGGGGCAAACTTCAGAAAGTCTTTCATGTTGCCACGCTAGGGAGGTGGGGGAGGTTGTGCCGACTCATTCCTTCGGACGCTCTCCTCAAACCTCTGCTGGTTTTGCTACATAGTTCCCAGTGTATTGGCCAGACTGACAAGCGCATCACCCAGCTCTGGCAAACCTAGAACCTCGTCTTCTCTAGGAGGGCGGCGTAGAGGGGCCATCCTATTGATGATGGAAAAACTTGCATTAGTACCATAATGGAGAATTATCAATAATCCAAAATAGCACTAAAACATAATTAACCAAGATTAAAGGATACAATTTACTAAGATGATATTAAAATATCAGGCAAAGTTCATAACACCTAGAAGATAGTTAGCATATCGCACACGACTGAAAATGAGTATGGAACACAAATCTACCAAATAAAAAAATTCCACAAATTTCGCCATTAAAATACCAACTAGATGCTCAAAACCACTTAATAGTTAGAGCTTAGCAGCTTCACCCACTCAATGTACATGAGTGAATGATAAAAGTAGTGGTATGGTCATGACTCCATCCCGCACTCAAAGCATTACTTCGCACAAGAATAGGAAAAACATACAACCCAACTCTTATCCTACTATGAAGAACTGAAAGGGATTAACAGATACAAAACGAAGACCCCTAACTATAATGTGTCGGTTACAAAGAGTAAGACAAATCGCATCGGTTTACAAAAAATTGGATAGATCATGTTGGTTTACACAAAGCCTGTCGGTATGGAATATACCAACAGTTGATAACCAAAGGCAGATTGCGACACAAGGTTGGATGCAACAGATAGACAAAGAATTACACATATCCTATGGAACTATAGATACCCTGAACACGTGGATCCTAGTTTGAATTTTGAGAAGAGGATCGACAAATGTTACACTTCCTTACCAGAAAAGGGTGGGTGGGTAAGAAAAAATGGAAGCAGTCCTACTCTTACGTTTAGTTTTTCCCTGGTATGCATAGCTTCCAAAAATATTTACTAAAATGACAACGACCATCTCGGCTGAGACCCTGAAGGGCGGAATGACTCTGATACCAATTTGTAATACCTCGGACCCTACGCTCTAAGCACTAGCCTGGATGAACCCAGAAGTGGATAAGGGATTCTACCATGGAGGCCCAAGGCCATCCATGTGTAGGCCCATCGAAGCGGAGCAAGGCACGGTACCGGCCGACCACCCTATCCACTTTCAAGAACATCAGGAGAAGAGCGAGCGGCATAGTCGATAGGTAATGTGACCAAAACATACACAAATGAGTATGTTTATCGGCGACTTACAATAGACATCAGAGTCACACTATCTAAAACAATAGAAACAGAAAATATTCAATGCCATACGACAAGATCCAAATATCCTAGATAGAAATAATAGTTTAGGATACATCCTCATACATCACGCAATAGAGTATCAAGCGGAAGCAGGAAACATGATCCGAGTATAGATAAGAAGCAAATTGGCATAAGATGCCCTGAAAATAAGCACATCACGCGCATAGGTCTCATGGATCTCCATCCCTCGAATCTCTACACCAGACAGTCGTTGCCACCATCATCCGTATCCTGAATCTAGTAACCTTCCTGAGAGTATATCTGTCCATATGAACCAAGTATTTATCATATGAGACCCTAGGGGTACTCATCAAGTCTTAATGCATCTAAAGGGAACAACCCGGGTGTGACGCAATTGTAGCAAAAAATAATATCTAATAGTTCTATAGAGACACGCTATGTCATCCGCCCAACCAGAGATGGATGGATGCTTGTTAATTAGTAACAATAGTTATAACACTAATATATACACATCGCTCGCCCTCCTTCTCGCTTACCAACGAGAAGGCGAAAGAACATCCCATCCGTTGGCAATTTTATTAACCATTTCATGAGTGTTGCACTATTTACTAGTCATGTCTAGTCAATTTAAAGGCGGTACTTAAGTTATGCTTGTCTATGATCGAGAAATTGTGCTTCAAGTCATCCATAACCATGAACACGGCTTTCAGAAAGTTTTATCCTGCAAGGGTGCACAAATCGCAACACACACGATCAACCTTGGGAAGAATCAAATAAAACGCAACGAGGCCTCACGACAATGCATTCACAGGATTCATAAATTATTTCAGGGGGCCACCCCACTAAGCTACCTGCAACGAAGTTGGCCGGCTCCAAGACGGACCCAGGGTTTGCGTCAATGGCTATAAACGATTAGGAACCCGAAAGTGTGACTGGACTTGTCGATGCCATGAAAACACTCCACATTACAAATTAGTACAGGTGCTCTACGTGCAATCGTAAATAAAGAAGTAAAGCATGACATAAATACAGGATAGTAATAAAGCCCCAAACTACTTTGTGGCCCCAAAAAATAAAGTGTGAATCAAGCTCAGGCGATGGGGGATCCATAGAGTCTCCCAAATGTGGATAGTGTGAATAGTCAAGGAACATGAATCAAGTACTCGGGGTCCTACGGGACATAAGTGAGCGTGGAAGAACCAAATAACAGCTATTGCCCACCGGTGCCCCTTTCTTTAGTTATCCCGTTACTACACAGTTTAAATTGTTTAGGTACCTCGTTATCCATAGACTCTTACAAACCCTACACATGCAGTTCTACGACTCGCATGGCTCAAACAACTCATGTAGTAATGGCTCATATAATTGAGGAAGAAGTTTTAGTGGGGTTTAAAAGTAAAGGCTATGCAGTACTTATGATTTTAATTTAATGCAATCACGACTCAATGATGCAAGATAGAAGTATAGGTACTATATATGCAAGCATGGGGAATTGCTTGCCTATCAGATCAGAAGTGGTGTAACGGGGATCTGGTGGTACTTTGGGTTCTCTTGGTAGTTCCCTTTGCTCGACGTCTGTCCGGAATAAAAGCCAGACACACAAGGGGCTGAAATAAATATATTGCATAATCATATAAATCATATGCAGCAAGCAAACAAATATGCCATGATGGAGTGATGCACAATTTATAAGGCATAACATAACATGGCATGGGTAAAGTGTGGGGTACAAGAATAAAGCATTTTATTAATTGTTTAGTCATATTTTGCTCTCATAAACCTTGCTGCCCTATTAATGTTTATATGATGCATGCTTCAGTTCATATCATGGAATGCATAGTTAGAACTGGCTCGTTGAGCTAATCGATTTAGACCATTTCTTGAATTTGGAGTTACGGATTTGAAGTCATGCAATATTTAAGAAATAGGCATTTATTAACGTTTATTAATTCAAAAAATTTAAATTGTTCAAATGATATTTTAAATAGCATAAACATATTCCTCACATTTTTCTGATTCAAAAACACATATTATTCAAAATTATTTGGATTTATGCATTAAAATTAATATGAAAGTCAAAATTACCCAAAAAAAAGGGGCAAGTCAAAGGTTTGACTAGTTTGAATGAGTTTTGAAAATGTTTGACTTTACATTTGAATTCATATATCAAATTAGAGCACATTTCATATTAGGAAAATATTCCAATTTGAATCCACATAAAAGTTATGTACAAATTTGTATTTAGACAGATTTCAATTCCATTTGAACTTAAATTCTGGAAGTGTCATGGGCTTTTGTTACACGGGGAAGGTTTACCCACAGCCACAGACGTGTGGGGTAAGGGCGAGGCGGGTCCACGTGCGTAGGGAAAATACAGGAGGTGGCGACACGTTGGTCAGAGGGGGACCACGGGTTGATTACTCTAAAGAACGGGTGCATTTTTGCAAAACCATCTGGGGCTGGGTTAGTTACTGACGAAACTAAATCTCGTCGGAATGCACTGACAACGAGAAAAATGATCTTGCGAGGAAGATCGATTCAAAACTAAGATGAATTCGCGGCAGGTACAAACAGAAGAAGTGTAGATCGATCATAGCTCTATGATTTTCATGTTTAGAGTTTCTACAAAGGAGCCTTGTATGCGCCAGAAAACTACGAAATTCGAGACCAATCGAGTGTAAGACTGGATGTTTCTGTCGACTGCTACAAAGTGAGTTTGCCCGATCTTCTGAGAACGATGGTGACGGCTATGCTGCGAATTAGACAAAGACATCTACACGAAAGTTGGAGAGGGTATGCTGGGCTATAATTCTTGTTTAGGTGGCAGCATCAACGGTGGAGTGCAGCGGCAGGTAAGAGTGCCGGAACAGAGGGAACAGGCTGCGAAGTTCTTCTGTTGTGGTGCAATAGGCAGAGTGCGCACGGCTACTGTGTGACACTGGTGTGCGCGCTGGCGCGCGCGCGAGCGGAGCGAGCTGGGCGGTGACGGCTGGAAGGCTAAGACAGGATCAGAGAGAGGTAGGGCGAAGCAGGGGCTCACCGGGTGTTGTCGGGACGGCGAGCCTGCGACCGACGGTGATGGCAGAGGCGGTGGTGAGGCGACGAACAACAGTACGCCGTGGTTGCCTGGCAGGGTGAGACGAGCGACGACAAACTAGGGCGTGCTACCTCCTCCTCCTCCTCCTTGCTCCAGGTACAGGCTCGGGCATGGTGTGTTCCCGCGCGGCTTATGGCGAGGTGACACCGTCGGCTAGGACCTAGCCGTGGCCATGGCGGCGGCTAGGTTTTGGTAGAGGGGAGGAAGGAGAGGGGGAGGCGATCTGGGTGGAGGGGTGGTTGGGGAGAGGCGTGTTGCGCCACTTGCTTTAAGAAAAAAACGAGAAGGCGCGAGCCGGGTGTGGCTGGCAATCTAGGTATGGTTGGTGTTTGGGATTAGCTAGAGAGAGATTTAAAGACAACTAGCTAGCAGTATATAGAGTTATGTCTTCGGTTGCTCTACAAAAATTAGAGAGAAGAAGGGACTTAGGGATTGCACATAATAAGGAGGACATACACACATATATGTATGAAGGAAGTAAAAAGAAGGTGGTGAGCTGGAGTAGATGTTAGGCCTCTTTAGCTTAGTTTGGATCAATCCACCATAAGCCATGTGTAGGAGAATAAAGGAAGGAACCATAAGAATATGTATGGCATGAATTAAAACCTAAGAATAATTGGATGTGCCACATTTATCTATATGGTGGAAAGAGGATGTGACCACTTGGAAGTTGATATGGACAAGTTAGTAGGTGGAAGGAGTTGAAAAGTTATGCCCCCAACTCAACTTGGGCATCAAGCAATTTATCAAGACTCAAATACAATATATCAAGAGGCAAATACAATTAATAAGACAAATCCATATGGGATAAGAACAGAATGAAAAGGGGTTTTATATGATGCTCAAATGCAAGGTGGCATGATGACATGATCATGATATAATGCAATGCAATAATGATATGTAGGAAGTAGCAATATATAGACTAGGCAATTAGCATTCTATTATTAAACCATGTAGCATTATAGATGTTAGACAGATGGGATTCTACACCCTCCTTGGTAGCCCCCAAGGATGGGGAGAAGCTCCTCCACACCATCACCATGTCCATGGAAGAAGAAGGGGCAAGGGGCCTCCATGCCCTAGGGCCGGCGCCGCCCAAGGGAGCCATCGGGGTGGCGCCTCTCCTCCATGCCGGGGTGCCGCCTCTCCTCCATGGGGAGGCCATCTCCATAACCATCTACTACAAGACCCCACCATCCCCCATTGCAATATCTTGGCAAACATGATGTATGATGCAATATATTATTTTTCCCATTATCTATTGTATGACTATGTTGATGTTTGAGTAGTGAATTGTTATGGAAATTGTGATCTAGTTTGTTTTGGGTGCATACAAGTATATGTTATCTTCTATGATGATCTTGATGCACTAACATTTGAGTGCACATATATGTTGAGGGATGCACAAGGTTGTCACTGTTGCATGTTGATAGGATGAGGTATAGTTGGAGTTTGACAGAAGCCAAATCCCAAGTCTTAGAAATATGTGTAGTATTAATTCATGGTTAATCAATAGACGTATTATCATGGGACCTTAGATCTAAACGGTTGGACTTAATATCTTAATATTCCCTTGTTTGTTCTTAATTTGCCTTGGGATCAATCACTAGTGGTGTATTTGCTCATATCTATTTTTGACTGTGTTACCGTAGGGGAGAACCCCTAGGGTCTAGATTTTCTTTTATAGATATATACTAAAGTGAATACAAAAATACTATATATGTGTTTGCTTGTATCTATGGATACACCTAGTTATGGATCCACCAGAAGAAACAATAAAAATACTATTTATGGGTTTCACTAATTGTGACAACCAAATGAATGAAATAACAATTTTCCTAAACATTTGCTCCCGTAGATTATCCACATCCACTCTGAATGGACATTTATTGTCCTAATCTATTTTGGTGTTCTTTAACAATATAAGGATGATTTTACTGTGTGTTAATGTCTACAGGTCAATCTAATGAAAAGAGAAAAGTCCATAACATAGTGGGAAAATCCCTCGATTAAACTGAGGTTTCCTAAAGAATCCAGACCGGAGTCTCCAGTGTGTAGACACCGGAGTCTTCGGTGTGGTCCGGAGTTTCCCCGAAAGTCCCCGGAGTGGACTCAAGATGCTGCGGAGTTGAGGGTATTTCTTGGTTTGGAGATCAAGCAAATAAGGGGAGGAACCTTCTTTAATCAAGCCAAGTATACTCAAGACATGCTCAAGAGGTTCAATATTAAGGAATTAAATGGAGCTCAGACTCCCATGGTAACCAAGACTCATCTTGAGCTTAACCCAAATGGTAAAGATGTTGATCAAACGGTATACCGATCCATGATTGGTTCTTTGCTTTACCTATGTGAATCTAGACCCGATATTGTGTTAAGTGTAGGAGTGTGTGCAAGATATCAAGCGGCTCCTAAAGAAAGCCACTTGATGGCAGTCAAAAGAATCTTTTGATATTTCGTTCATACCCCAAACTATGGTGTGTGGTATCCTAGGGGCTCAACATTCTCTCTTTGTGGATACACTAATTCAGATTGGGCTGGTGATAAGGATGATAGAAAATCAACCTCCGGGGCTTTCCAATTCCTTGGTAGGTCCTTAGTGTGTTGGTCTTCTAAGAAGCAAAACTGTATATCTCTCTCCACCGCCGAGGCTGAGTATGTGGATGCTGCTAGTGCATGCACCCAATTGTTATGGATGAGGCAAACTTTAAAGGAATATGGTGTCCATTGTGACAAAGTGCCTCTTTTATGTGACAATGAAAGTGCTATCAAGATTGCCTACAATCAAGTGGATCATACAAGGACAAAGCATATAGAGATCCGTCATCATTTCATTAGAGATCATGTTGCCCGAAGACCAACTTGCAGATATATTCACGAAGCCACTTGATGAAGCAAGGTTTTATATTTGAGGAATGAGCTAAATATCATAGATTCAATAAGTTTGACTTGATCATCTTGCATACAGACCTATTACTTGATCATTGTTTGGTTTAGGTGCAGGCATCGATATAAGGGGAGTGCAATTCTAATCCATTGGGCTATCCCTCCGCCCATAATGTGAAAATTAAGAAAATCAATTAACCCAGTATCATTCTTTTTGATATGAAAGCTTCATTGATGAGTAGTTGCTATGAACCCAAGTATAATTCTTCGTGGTTTCATGCCTCACACTCTTACATGGTGGCCTCGGCCACCGCCCTCTTTGTCATGAAGAGTTGGTTCTTGGTTCGATTAAATTGGAGTTTCACTTGACCTTTAAGTTGGTTTTTTAGTGCCTATTTGGTTCTTCATAGTTTCGAATCTAAACCTAGGCCATTCACTCTCCCCTAGACACTTTCCATCTCATATATGTCCCCAAATTTGAATTTGGCTGGTTTTGGTCGAAGAGGGCCGGAGATTCTGGTGTGTAAACACCGGAATCTCCGGTCAGTCCGGAGTCTCTAGTCTGTCGGACCGGAGTCTCTGGTCTGGGATGGTTTCGGGCTATGACTGAAGGGATCCGAGGTGAAAGAGTCACACATGACTCTATCTTCCACCCCCCCCCCAACTCCCACCCTCACACCCGTTGCCTCCTCCTCCAAAACCTTCGCTCAAAGGCCATTTTTCCACCAGGATCTGCCGTGCCGCCAGCCTACACCACCTTCTCCACCCTTGGGACATTCCCCACTGGTGGAATCACTCTAATGGACAAATATGGTACCTTTCTTCTCACCATGAACCTAGGGTTCATCCCCTTTGTTTATTTTGAGTTTTGTACTAATTGTGCCCACTGGAACAACATTCTTGCATGCACTCTATCACATTAGTCTCATTTCCTTGCCCGATCTACTTGAATCAATCCCACCTGCAGTCTCCTTATGCAACCCGAAATCTCCAGACCGGAGATTTTGGTTGGTTAGTCTAGAGACTTCGGCCCAGGCCAGAGACTCCGGTCCGTCTGACCAGAACTCCGGTCCAGGCTAGAGATTCCGGTGTTGCACACCGGAGACTCCGGTATTGATTGCCTCCAGCACATCTAGCAAAGTTTCGAGGGTCTTATTTTTATCTCTAGGACATATGTTCTTACCTCCATGCTATCCCCCTCACTCTATATTCACAGGTGGCCTTGGGTCTCATCGTGGTCGCACCAAAGCCAAGTCCAAAAGGGCGGATCGGTTTAATGAAGAAGTTGGTCAGTATGTGATCCTACCATCCAACCGCAGGTAGCAGCTCAGAGATGCTGAATACATGAGGAAGAACCAAGAGAGCATAGAGGAAGAAAATCGCACCAAGAGGGATAAGTATGACAATTTACAATCCATTGCCCATATGACCAAGAAAGAGTACCATGCACTATGCAAGACAGACTTCTATCAGATGCCAAGGACCAGTGATGATCCTTGCTATTGTAGAAGGGAGCAAAAGGTATTCATGCATGATATCTATCTCAAGCTCACCAAGTCCCCTGTTTGCCCTCAAAGGTATATGGAACTCAAATACATGCGTGCCCACAACTACTTTGAAGATGTTGTGTGGATTACTAAGAAACTTGGACTGAATGGGCTCATTGAGCTCCGAGAAAATTACAACATCAACCTTGTCCAGCAATTCTATGCAACAGTTGTGTTTGGGACTGATTAGGCAAGGACCATGACTTGGATGACTGGCAATATCCACTGCACTTCAAACTTCTTTGACTTTCCAACATCATCAATGAGACTTTACAGGGTGTGTATGTTCATGTTGGGCACCGTATGCATGACGCTGCTCTTGGCAAGAGCAAGAACAAGTTGGCACGTCTCTATGGCAGCAAGGGTGTCATCAGTGAGGCCAAGGGCCTCAAGCCTCTCTACAACTTACTGCTGAGGATTTTTCGTCACAACATTTCCCCCGGTACTGGCAATGATGATGCCATTAGATGTGGCCTTGTCAACTTGATACACCATGCTCACAAGGTATACTGTGTTGGCCCTGATGCTAAAGGATATGCTATTGACATTATGGATTACAATTTTGAGGAGATGCACCATGCTATTCTATTCAAGAAGTCTCCCCCATATGCTGCTCTTGTGATGATGCTTATCAATACTCAAGCCCATGGTTCACCACTTGCCCTTCCTCCTAACCTTACTGAGAATGCCCTGGTGTGTCTCCAAAAGAAAGGGAAAGTGGGTCCTACTCCTAGGAAGCCGTTTGAGAGTGAGGATGATGAGATCTTTGAGGCTGAGCGTGCTCCCACTCCTCCGAGGGGCTCTAGGAGGAAGAATGCCTCCAATGCTCCTATGGCTCCTGTCACATGTGAGTTTTTCAGGAGAAGGTCAAGAAGGCGTCTTTCTGGGAGAAGAAACTTTGCTGCATGAATGTGGACATCTGCAAGGGACATCATGACTCCTACAAGAGGAATCATAGAATTGAGAAGCTCCTCAAGGAAATCAAGGCTCAAGGAGAAGAAGAAGAGGAAGGGAGTCAGAATACAATGATGAGAATGGGGTTGAACCATCTATAGAGTCAGACCACACACTCTCCGTTGGTGCTTGGAATGTTTTGAATGCCAGCTTGGTTGATTGGCAGACACTCTCAAAGGTCACTTCTGGTTTTGCACCTCAGGGCACTTCCTCCTCTCGCCCTCATGGCAAAGGCCCACAAACTTCTGGTGATGATGATGACTATGATGAGGATGAGGATGAGGATGGTGCCGATGACGATGACTCCGAGTGATCTCCTTTGGGGCGATAGCTTGGACTTTTCCCTTTTCGACGTTTCCATGCCAAAGGTGGAGAAGTTGTCCATAAGGAGCATCGGGATTTGCATGGGTTGGGGGTGTGTTGTATATTTATATTTGAACATTTTCACATTTTCTTTCATTTGGTTCTTGTGAGACATATTTGGTTCATGTGAAACTATCTATGTGTGTGGACATGTCTATGCCCGTTCCCTTATTGTAATGGTTAAACCTTCCCATGTTTAGTATCTATTACCCGACTTGCATGTATTACATGATTATCCTGCTGCACAATGTCAGGGGGAGCATAGTTATGTCTTATTAAAATTTCCATGCAAAACCTCATGTTGTCATCGAACACCAAAGAGGGGAGATTGAAAGGACATTTATTGTCCTAATCTGTTTTGGTGTTTGTTAAAAATATAAGGATCATTTTACTGTGTGTTAATGTCTACGGGTCAATCTAATGAAAAGAGAAAAGGCCATAACATAGTGGGAAAATCCCTGGATTAAACTGAGGTTTCCTGAAGAATCCAGATCGAAGTCTCTGGTGTGCAGACATCGGAGTCTCCGGTGTGGTCCAGAGTTTCCCGGATAGTCCCCGGAGTGGAATCAAGATGCTGCCCAGGGTCATTTTGTGTGGGGTCCGGAGGCATGCCAGATGTCGGCCAGATTCTCCAGTGTGAGTTCTTGAACCGGAGTTTCTGGTGTGAAAACACTGGAGTCTCTGGTGTCCCCGGTCTAGAGTTTTTGCCAATGTCCCCGGTGTGAGCAACAAGCCAAGGCTCTGGTCGTTCATTATGGTGTTTCGGAGATGGACCGGAGATGGTCCAGAGTTTTCGGTGTAGACCGGAGTCTCCGGTCTACAGGCCAGAGTCTCTGGTGTGGAAGTCCCCCAACAGGCAAAAAATGGTCAGCAGCAGTGGAGTCTATAAATAGAGGACCTGATCTTCTACCTCCAGCTGCTCGTTTTCAAAAAAGAAAAGCATCACCATTAGAGCCACCAAAACTCCAAGATCTCTTCATCCAACCACCCAAAGTCACTGATCTTTGGGGAATCGAAGGAGGGGGCCTTGATCTACAGCTTCACCAAGAGAGATCTTCATTTCTTCCTCATTCACTTGAGGCCCCTTGCTCTAGGGTTTCATTGGAAACCCTAAGCCTTGTTTTGGTTCTTACAAGCCTGTCTTTGATTGTTGTGATAGCTTGCTTGGATTCGGGGGCCTCCAATTAAGTTGTGGATGTGTGCCTCGACTTGTTGTAAGGGTGTCGGCTACCACCTTGAAGGTTGCCATATAGTGGAAGCATGAATCGATCCCTTTGGGGTGAGGTTCACCGGAGAACAAGGGAGGCCTCTCGTGGCGCTGGTGGTTTGATACCACCCCCTCTCCAAATGCAGTCGTACTTCCCCTCAAAGGGAAGGAACTGCATATCTAGAGAATAAACCTTGTGTCTTCGCGTGCTTCACTTTGGTTACTTCTATCCTTTACCACACCTTACTTTATCTAGTTCTTGCTTAGTTAGTTGTGCTAGGTTGGCATATAGGTAAATTCACCTTATTTGCATATCTAGAGAATTTACCTTTTGTGTCAAACCCTAACTTGAAAGAGAGTAAAATTTGAAGTAGCACCAATTCACCCCCTCTAGGTGCCCATACGATCCTTTAACACTCCACTAGCTCCACTTCATTTGCATTATTTTACTTATACTATTTATTTCAACTACTTTATTGTTTTCTAGTTAATACCAGAAACAACCACACACACACTTTAGATCCTAGATTTGCATAGAAGGCCATATAAGTTGGTTATAGGGCTTTAGAGTACCTTCAGCTCCTCGTGGGTTCGACACTCAAATACTTACTGAATTGTACTACGGTGATCCCCTACACTTGGGGGTTATCACATACAACAAACAAAATTTTTGTAAGGATTTATTATTTCAAGGCACATTCAACCCTACGATGGTGTGGCTCGGCCAAACACCTGGCTTTAGGATTTCTTCCAGGCCTACTGCATTGCCAAAGGAGGAAATAGCTTGGCCGCGACCTGGTATGTCCCTCTTATGCTAAGGAAGATGGCTTGATCATGGCTCAATGAACTCCTGGAAAACACCATCCACAACTGGTATGACATGCAAAGTGCATTCTTTTGGCACTTCGAGGGGACATACAGGAGGCCCTGCATGGTCAGAGACATACATCATTGCACCCAGAAACCAGGAGAAACTTGTCGGGATTACCTCGAACAATGAATCAACATGAAGAACTCCTACGAGGGAGTAAACGACCAGACCGCGATCAAAGCTTTCATCGCAGGACTTCCAATCGGATTGTTGCGTCATCGCTTGAAGTTTGGCAAAGTGACTAACTTGGGGGGAGATGATAGAGACAACAAGCAAATATGCTGACGCCGATAATGATTCAGAGGGACTACTAAACATACAGGCTGTGCCACAATTGGCTAAGCAGCAGCAGGCCCCAAAATGCAAGAACACCTCGGAAGAGAAATCCAATCCGGAAACCGCGACAGTTGATACATTGCAAATGTATCCATAATTTTTGACGTTCCATGCTTGGTTTTATGTACTTTCTTATGTTTTGTCCACACTTTGGAGTACTTTTCATATGATTTCTTGGACTAACCTATTAACAAGAGCCACAGTGCCAGCTGCCTGTTTTCTGCTGTTTTTGGTTCCAAGAAGTCAGAAAATGAATATTCTCGGAATTGGACGGGACAAAAGCCAAAGTTATTATTTTACCGGGGGACACCTGGAGCCAGAATACGAGACGGAGAGGGGCTGGGGCCTGGCCACACCACCTGGCCGCGCGGCCAGGCCTAGCCCGCACCATGGGGTGATATGGCCGCCTCCAGCACCCCCTCGGCCTCTCCTTCCGCCTATATATTGCCTCTGATACGGAAACCCTAAGTACCTGATCAAAATTCCACGAACGAGTATGTAGCCATTGTCGTCTCTGTCCCTAGATCAGGAGGGATCTGAAGCTCTTCCCAGCACCCTGCCGGAGAGGGGAATTCACCCTGGAGGCCTTCTTCATCATCATGCAAGTCTCCGGTGTGATGCGTGAGTAGTTCATCTCTGGACTACGGGTCCATGTAGTAGCTAGATGGCTGGTTCTCCTCCTTTGTGCTTCCATGTCTAGATCTTGTGAGCTCTGTTCATGATCCAGATCATCTATTTGTAATTCTGCATGTTGTGTTTGCGGGGATCTGATGGATATTGAGATGCTATTTCAGATTGATTATTGATTCTATCATGTCTTTATTATTTGTGATCTTGCATGCTTTCCGTTGTTAGTAGCTATCTTGGCCAAGTAGATGCTAGCAACTCCAAGAGTTAGTATTTATGCTCGATAGTGGGTTCATGCCTCTAGTAATCTGGAGAAGTGACAGAAATCTCTAAGGTACTAGATATGCTATTGCTATTAGGGAGAAAACAACAATCCTTTGTTCATAGAACAATCGTATTGTTTACTTTACACGCAATTCGTAATGCAATAATCTGTTGCTTGCAACTTAATACTAGAGGGGGTTCGGATGATAACCTGAAGGTGGATTATTAGTCATAGATGTAGTTGGATGGCGGTCTATGTATAATGTTGTAATGCCTAATCAAATCTCAAAGGAGTCAAGATGATTAGTATATGCTTGTATGCTTTCTCGATGTTTGTCAATTGCCCCGCTGTAATTTGTTCACCCAGCATGTTATCTATCTTAAGGAGAGCCACCTCTAGTGAACTATGGACCCCGGTCCTTTCTTTTACCATCAATCTACAATCAAACTGTTTACTGCTTTGTGTTTACTTTCTGCAAACTATTACTTCCTTCCATTCGATACGTTTAATCCTTTGTTTTCAGCAAAACCGGTGAGATTGACAACCTCATCGCAAGTTGGGGGCAAAGTTATGTGGTTGTGTTGTGCAGGTCTCCATGTTGCTACTAGCACCGGTAGTGCGCCCTTCCAAGGCTCAGCTAGCAACACCTTTGGGGTGTTTCCTTGCTCCTACTGGATTGATAACCTTGGTTTCATACTGAGGGAAAACTTGCTGCTGTGCTCATCATACCTTCCTCTTGGGGTTCCCCAACGAGCTCGATATATTTTGGGCCATCAAGCTCTTTTTCTGGCATCGTTGCCGGGGAGTCAAGGACATCTTCACAAGGGGAGTCCCTCATAACCAATCCCTTTACTTTGTTGTTTTTGTTTTGCTTAGTTTACTTTCTGCTTTGTTTGCTTGTTTCTTTATCAAAAATACAAAAGAATTAGTTCCTAGTATAGTTGTTATTTTCATTGGTCTGTTATTGTCTTGCTTTATCATGCTTTCTATCAATGATTGGTTTCTTTGAAACTGAATCTTATTGGAAAGGTGGGTTCACGGAAGAACAAAAATATTATTATAAGGAACACCGCTTGTCACAAAAAGGGAAACACTTAGGGGAACAAATTGATAAATTGTATACCATTGCTATAAACATGTGCTCTACTTATAATGTTACTTATTGCTTTGATAAATCTGGTTGCTGTAGGAGGTATAAACACCTCCCTTTTCAATGTGAGTATAATGATAATATTACCATATCTTCTTATGTTAAAGGGAATTATGACTTTTATGATGTGGAACAAATTGAAGAATTTATTGCTTGGAAGGGTGCATTTGAACTTGCTAGTTTGCTTGAAAATACTGATGATTCACCTTATAAATATGAGGTTTATGATATACTTAAATTTTTCTTTGATAATTACAAGGTAGAAAATGGCTATATTCTTGAAAATCTTAATAGATGCTCTCCACCAACGGAAGAGACTAATGCCTTGCAGGAGCCTATGGAAGAAGAAATTGCTGAAACTGGAAGCTCATTGGATGAAAAAGAGGAGGAGAGTGATGATCAAGAGGAGGAAGAATGGATCTACCCATTCCTACCTTCTAATGAGAGTAACTCTTTACCCCTTACATTATTTGATTGTCCCCCATGCTTACCAAAGGAGGAATGTCATGTTCCTGCGGATTCTTTTGAAAATGTTTATAATAAAGCTCTAGTGTTTGTAGATCATGAAAAGCATGCTTTATGTGATAGTTATATTGTTGAGTTTATTCATGAGGCTACTGAAAACTATTATGAGAGAGTAAAATATGGTTGTAGAAGTTTTCATGGTAATGAAACACCTCTCTATGTGCTGAAAGTTTTGAAGTTGCTCTTGTTTTATCTATCCATTCTTGTTACTATGTGCTTCTTTGATTTATTTTCTTACAATATTCCTATGCATAGGAAGTGGATTAGACTTAAATGTATTTTGAATTTGCTTCTTGATGCTCTCTTTTACTTCAATTCATATTTCTTATGTGAGCATCTTCTCAAACTATCATGCCTAACTTAAAGGCGTTAAAGAAAAGTACTTATTGGGAGATAACCCAAAAGTTTTAGATGAGTCTTGGAAGTTATTACTTCAGGAATAACCTCTCCTTATCCTTTTTATTTTCTTTTTGTGCCAAGAGTAACCTATAATGAGAGAGAAGTAATGATTGGAAAAGTTGCAGTCCTGAAACAGATTTCTGTGTTTCACCGTAAAAATTCGTGTAAAATCTCTGTACGTCCGTTTGAGGCGTGAATGTTTGTGCTTCTGCCCCAGGTTGTTATCTAACTTTCGTTAGTTCAACACTTTTTGATTTGAGCAACATAAGGTCTTCGAAAAAATTCGTATTTACCTGCTGGTCTGTTTTCACAGATTTCTGCCATTTTTCTGCATTTGCTTCTTGTTGGTTCCTTTTTGAGTTCTTTTGGGAAATTGAGCTTTTTGAGGGAAGTGCTATAGTAGCTAGTGTTTTAATGGAAGTTTTATTGGTGTTATAACTTAACCTAAAGACTTATTATCTTGAGTGCACTAATGTTGCTAATAAAGATTGTGTGAAGTTTTGTATGAAGGAAAATTTTCAGGTGTATGGAAGGAATGAGTAATGAGATGAAGGATGGACTAAAGCTCAAGCGTGGGGATTCCACGCATGTCACCCCAAGAAATATCCAAGAAGTACAAGCGTCAAAGCTTGGGGATGCCCAAGGCATCCCCCTTCTTCATCAATAAAAATCCCAGGTTTCTTCCAAACGCTTCATTTTTATTGTTTCATGCATAGTTGTGTTGTTCTTGGAGCGTCTTCTTTTTCGTTTTTGTTTTTGGTTTTTGTTTGCTTTGTTTGCTTAGTTTGCTGAATAAATTGGTTGGACCCCCTCTTTCATACATTGGTTTTCAAATAGTTTGGTTTGGATTGGAAAAGAGTAGGAAAGTTCATGCTTAAGTGTTAAAGAGAGCTTGTTTTTGACTGTGGCCTATGCTTTGTCATGCCATGATTGATATTTTTTTGGCTTTATGCTTAGTATTCTTTGCTGTAGCATGACTTGTTATAAACAATTGATATTGCTTAATGTGCCTTGGATGAATCATGTGTTGTTTTAGCATATTAAAGCATAATATTGTGGTATTCTCCTTTGATGCTTTATTTGGGTTGACTTGGTGCATGCTCACACCATGTTATGACTATCTCAAGTCACCATAAGCCTTTATGATCCTTTAGTTTTCAACTTGTAGTATCACTTTATGCTTTGATCAATGATGTTTTGTTGCTCTGCATGATTATGGCCATTATTGCTCTCTTAGTTTGTCACTCCCAGTCTTTTGCTAGCCTCCGCAATCAAGTATGAGTTCCCCTCATGCATCCAACTCCTTAAACCAAGTTATTCCAAAGAGTCCACCATACCTACCTATTAGCTTATGCTATTCCAACTATATTCATGCTTTTGTTTACCTTCTAAATTAAACTTGTTATGAGAAAACTAGTGATTAAAGCTCTCACGAACTTGATGGCACACTTTATTTTTTTGCATTAATAAACTTGAACCATTGGGTCCTTCTTTGTTGCGTATATGCTTGCGCTTTATAAGTTGAAATTAGTAGAACCATGTATCATATGGAACGCTTTCAACATTGCACTTGTACTTTGTACCCCGTTGATATCATGTTCTTTTGCTTATGGATCCCGGCGGTGTGAAATAAAAGTTGAACTTGTAAGATCATGGAGTTTGTATGTGTGTTAGAGAAACACCTGGGCCACTAGCCTAAGCCATGCCTAATCATGGTGGAAACTTGCAGCATCACCATAATGAGCACTCTATGAAGCATCATCAATAAAAACATATGCAAATAGCAAATAAAAAGATTGCTGAGATGCTTATTGTCTGCTTGCCTTGTCATTTTGATTATGGGATAGCTCCTGTATCATGTGCAAGGGGTACCCCGTTGGCGGTTCTTTATGATACACATGTACTTACAATGACAAGAGCTTACTCGTGACTAAAGTTAAGTAGCATGAGGTTTGGTCTTCGTAAGTAAGGGGCATGAGATTTCGGTTTATAACTTGTCAAGCATATCCTCTTAGTTGTGTCACTTTAACCTTAATCACCTTAAAGATGCTTATGATAGGGGCAATGAAAGCTGAAAGCTATAAGTACCATAATTTTTGGAAGCTCTTTATGAGACTTGAATCCCTACTTCCTTCTATGAAGGCTTTTCTTCCACTTATATATTGAGTCTCCACCTTCTATCTTTATGCACCTACTTTGAGAGCATAGTGGCCATTCTTACTTCTATGTGCATTGTCCCAAGACTAGTTGATTGATGCATAACTTGATATTGCTTGTTTGAAACTATTTGTATCTAGTCACTCTTATAAACTTTGAAGGTGTCCTATGCATTTATATTTGCTACTCTATGAGGAACAAGCTGAATACTACTATGCTATGTTTTCTTTATGTGAAACAAACAAACGTCTTGCAAAGAATTGTTATTCATGAATCTTTTGTTTGTGCCCTTTTATGTTGCAACATAGTTTCTTTGTCTTATTGCTAGAACTTTGTCTTTCATGTTATGATTGAAGTACTATGATCCCAGCTTTGAATGTTTTACAAATACTTTGATCAAGTTTATGATGGTGCATGTCACCTCAAAAATTATTCTTTCTTTTTATCACTTACCTACTCGAGGACGAGCAGGAGTTAAGCTTGGGGCTGTTGATACATTGCAAATGTATCCATAATTTTTTATGTTCCATGCTTGGTTTTATCTACTTTCTTATGTTTTGTCCACACCTTGGAGTACTTTTCATATGATTTCTTGGACTAACCTATTAACAAGAGCCACAGTGCCAGCTGCCTGTTTTCTGCTCTTTTTAGTTCTAGGAAGTCTGAAAATGAATATTCTCAGAATTGGACGGGACAAAAGCCAAAGTTATTATTTTACCGGGGGGACACCTGGAGCCAGAATACGAGACGGGGAGGGGTTAGGGCCTGGCCACACCACCTGGCCCCGCGGCCAGGCCTGGCCCACACCAGGGGGTGGTCTGGCCGCCTCCAGCACCCCCTTGGCCTCTCCTTCCGCCTATATATTGCCTCTGATACGGAAACCCTAAGTACCCGATCAAAATTCCACGAAAGATTCTGTAGCCGCCGTCGTCTCTGTCCCTAGATCGGGAGGGATCTGAAGCTCTTCCCGGCACCCTGCCAGAGAGGGGAATTCACCCTGGAGGCCTTCTTCATCATCATGCAAGCCTCCGGTGTGATGCGTGAGTAGTTCATCTCTAGACTACGGGTCCATGTAGTAGCTAGATGGCTGGTTCTCCTCCTTTGTGCTTTCATGTCTAGATCTTGTGAGCTCCGTTCATGATCAAGATCATCTATTTGTAATTCTGCATGTTGTGTTTGCGGGGATCCGATGGATATTGAGATGCTATTTCAGATTGATTATTGATTCTATCATGTCTTTGTTATTTGTGATCTTGCATGCTTTCCGTTGTTAGTAGCTATCTTGGCCAAGTAGATGCTAACAACTCCAAGAGTTAGTATTTATGCTCGATAGTGGGTTCATGCCTCTGGTAATCTGGGGAAGTGACAGAAATCTCTAAGGTACTAGATGTGATGTTTCTACTAGGGAGAAAACAACAATCCTTTGTTAATAGAACAATCGTATTGTTTACTTTACACGCAATTCGTAATGCAATAATTTATTGCTTGCAACTTAATACTGGAGGGGGTTCGGATGATAACCTGAAGGTGGATTATTAGTCATAGATGTAGTTGGATGGCAGTCTATGTATAATGTTGTAATGCCCAATCGAATCTCAAAGGAGTCAAGATGATTAGCATATGCTTGTATGCTTTCTCGATATTTTTCAGTTGCCCCGCTGTAATGTTTTCAGCCAGCATGTTATCTATCTTAAGGAGAGCCACCTCTAGTGAACTATGGACCCCGGTCCTTTCTTTTACCATCAATCTACAATCAAACTGTTTACTGCTTTGTGTTTACTTTCTGCAAACTATTACTTCCTTCCATTCGATACGTTTAATCCTTTGTTTCAGCAAAACCGGTGAGATTGACAACCTTATCGCAAGTTGGGGGCAAAGTTCTGTGGTTGTGTTGTGCAGGTCTCCACGTTGCTACTAGCACCGGTAGTGCGTCGTGCGAAGGATCAGCTAGCAACACCTTTGGGGTGTTTCCTTGCTCCTACTGGATTGATAACCTTGGTTTCGTACTGAGGGAAAACTTGCTGCTGTGCTCATCATACCTTCCTCTTGGGGTTCCCCAACGATCTCGATATATTTTGGGCCATCAACAGTCAACGCAACTTTTGGGTATGGAGGATGAGGAGGTTGTGGAGGCAGCCGGGGATGAGGCCGTGGAACTTCCAGAGTCCAAGGTAGAGGAGACCAGCAACCTGGTAAACCTACTCTTGGGCCGACATTGCTAATAATCCGTGTGTGCATCACCCGAACGACAACAGGGGCTCGTCCCACACCAATGCCAAGTATCATTTCAATGATGACATCAAGAAGGACAAATCCGCTGGTTATAGGACCAAGCCACAAAAATGAAAGAAAAATTCCGACATAGAAAAGGAGTCCAAGGAAGATTCCAACATGGAGGAGGCAGATACCTCGAATCCCTTGCCGGATGGAAAGAAGAACTTCCCAATCAAGAAAGACACATACGTCTGCTTCCTTTGATCCCAACCAGCTAAGGTCAAAAAGGCAATAATGCATGAGCTCAACACAACTATTTCTGGACTGGTCGGAAGTGACAATTACCTTTGACCATAGTGATCATCCGCTTAAACCACATAGGTGAGGAAAGTACACTCTGGTCGTCAATCCACTAATCGACGACTATGGGTTCTCCAAGACCCTCATGGACGATGGCAGTAGCATCAGCATCATCTACGTCGAAACACTACGCCGCATGAGGATATTGGAAACACATCTGAATGATAGCTCTGTGGTTTTCCATGGAGTTGTCCCCGGAGGACAAGCAAACTGTCTAGGAGAAATCACTTGGATGTTACCTTTGGAACATCAAAGAACTATCAGACGCAAGCACTATCCTTTGAAGTGGTCCCGTTCAAGAGCGCATACCATGCTATCTTTGGGCGTGTGGCTTACTGGGCTTTTATGGCTCTCCCTTGTTATATTTACAATATGATGAAAATTCCAGGTCCCAATGGCGTCATCCCGATCCGGGGAGACCCAAAGAAGGCACGAGAATGCGAGGACAGAAATGCCGCCTTTGATGAAGTTGTACTACACACCGAGGACTACCAGGAGATCAAGAAGAACATTGACCCATCCAAGATGCCCGCGATGAAGAAGGAGGTGACCAAGCCGACTCCGGAGTTCAAGGCATCAGAAGAGAAAAAGACGACTCCGTTCAAGGATGATGGCCCCTCCAAGGTGACTCAGATAGGCGTCGGTTTAGACCACACATAGGAAAGCGTGCTCGTCGAGTTTCTCAAAGCTAATAAAGATATCTTCGCATGGAAACCATATGACATGACCGGAGTACCTAGGGAACTTGCCGAGCACTCTATAAACATGTATCTGAATGCTAAACCTAAATAGTACTTACGACATTTTGGCAATGAAAAGCGCAAAGAAATAGCTAACAAACTAGCCTGGCTTGAGTTAGCTGGATTCATAGGAGAGGTCATCAATACTGAGTGGTCGGCCAATCCTGTAATGGTCCCTAAAAAGGACACCACTGATTTAAGGATGTGTGTTGATTATACTGCCTTGAACAAGGCTTGTCCCAAAGATCCGTTCGCTCTGCCTAGAATCGATTAAATTATCGACTCGACAACAGGCTCAGAACTCCTATGTTTTCTCGACGCATATTCCGGATATCACCAAATTCGGATGAAGGAGTCAAATAAACTAAAGACTTCGTTCATCACCCCCTTCGGAACCTTCTGCTACGTAATGATGCCTTTTGGGCTAAAAAACGTAGGAACTACATACCCGCACACTATGCAGCGTTGCCTCCATAATCAAATCGAATGTAGTGTACATGCATACATGTATGATATAGCTATGATGTCCAAAAAGAAGGGAATACTCATTTATGACTTGGAGGAAACATTCACAAACTTGTGAAAATACAATATAATGCTTAACCCGAAGAAGTATTTCTTTGGAATACCAGCCAAAAAATTATTAGGTTTCATTGTGTCTTAAAGAGGCATAGAGGTGAACCGAAACAAAATAAAGGATATATTCAACATTACCAGGCCGACTCGCCTGAAGGATGTACAACGGCTCACTAGCTGCATTGCTGCAGTCAGTCGGTTCATAAGCCGGCTCGGTGAAAGAGTCGCACCATTATACAAGCTCTTGAAAAAGACCAAGAAGTTCGTCTAGACTAATGAAGCTAAAGATGCACTACAGGACCTCAAAGTCGTACTTTCTTTCGCCCCTATCCTTGTAGCACCAGAACTACGTGAACCGATGTTTCTCTACATGGCTGCAACGAACAGAGTTATCAGTGTCGTCATGGTGGTGGAACGGCCAGAAGAAAAATAGGAACACCTAGTGCAAGGTCCGAATTATTAACTTAGCGAGGTCTTGACTTAATCGAAACAAAGGTATCCTCATTACCAAAAGTTAGCCTATGGTGTGTTCTTTGCATCCAGAAAGCTACGGCATTATTTTCAAGAGCACAAGATTATCGTGGTAAGCACAACTCCCACGAGAGATATAATCAACAACAGCGATGCTACATGATACATCACTAAGTGGGGAATTGAGCTAGCAGCTTTTGACATTTAGTATAAACCTCGTACAACAATCAAATCCGAGATACTTGCCGATTTTGTCACTGATTGGATAGAGACGACAGAAAACACAAGTCTCACAGAGTCAGAATATTGGACCTTGCATTTTGACGGGTCGAAAGCGCTCGGGGGCTCAGGGGCTGGCGTGGTGCTCATGTCACCCCAAGGAGACAAATTATTCTATGTGTTGTAGATTCACTTCACGATGACAAATAACATTGCTGAATATGAAGCCCTGCTACATGGAATTAGAATTGCAAAAGACTTCGGCATTCACCGACTCATGTGCTATGGAGATTCAGATCTAGTTACTCAGCAAGTATCCGACATCTACAAGCCAATAAGCACATGGCAGCATATCGAGATGTCGTGGATGAACTAGCAAAATCGTTCGAAGGGCTTGAAGTTCAACACATTCCCTGACCAGAAAATGAGGAAGCAGATGCTCTATCAAGAATAAGCTCTGCACGGAAAAATGTCCCAAATGGTGCTTTTCTGGAGAACCTAAGAGTTCCCTCTATCACAGGAGTTGATGAGGAGTATCCGACCAAATCTGACTCACTGCTCATAGCAGTTCTGTCCGTAATTCCCAGCTAGACAAAACCCTACCTAGAATTCCTAGTAAACGGAAAATTACCCGAAGATGAAGTTCTGAGCCGATAGATCGACCAACGAGCAAAATCCTACACTATAGTTAATGGTGAACTCTATAAGCAGAGTGTATCTGGGGTCTTTCAGCAATGTGTTTCTCTAGAAGAAGGAGTGGAAATCCTAAGGGACATCCACAAAGGTGAATGCAGGCATCACGCTGCATCCAAATCTCTAGTGGCAGAGGCTTTTCGACATGGATTTTCTGGCTTACAGCCAAGGTAGATGCCGATAGGCTGGTCAAGACGTGCAAAGGTTGCCAAAAATACGCCAAACAAGCCCATGTTCTGGTTGATCAGCTGCAAACAATTCCGATTACATGGCCCTTTGCAGTATGGGGGCTTGATATGGTAGGACCGTTTAAACAGGCTCCAAGTGGATTTACTCACCTACTAGTGATGGTGGATAAATTTACAAAATTGATTGAGGCTAAACCCGTCACAAGTTGTGATGGATCAATAGCTAAAAGATTCTTCGAGAACGTTATAATCCGATTTGGATATCCGCACAATATTATTGCAGACAACAGGACTAACTTCTCGATGGGAGGACTTGCCGAATTTTGCGATGATCAAGGGATCCGACTTGATATTGCATCAGTCGCGCATCCACAAGGCAATGGACAAGTCGAAAGGTCATATGGTTTAATTCTTCAAGGCCTCCGTCCCAAACTCGAAGCACCACTTCACCGTGCTCTAGGGGCTTGGGCAGATGAGTTGTTGTCTATTATATGGAGCTTAAGAACTACTCCTAACAGGTCAACCGGATATACACTTTTCTTCTTGGTCTACAATGCAGAGGCTGTCCTTTTGAGTGATCTTATTCATACTTCTCCCTGATTCAATGCATATACCGAAGAGGATGCAGAAGTTGCTCGACAAGATGGCCTTAATATACTCGAGGAAGTTCATGTCATTACTAAGCAGAGATCTACAGCCTATCAGCAGAAGCTATGCAAGTATTATAGTCAAAGAGTCAAAAATCAGACTTTCAAGAAGGGCGATCTAGTTCTCCGACTAGTGCAAAAAAGAAAGCACAAACTTTCCCCAACTTGGGAAGGGCCCTTTATGGTTAGTCTAGTATTGCACAATAGTTCTTACTACCTAACTAACATGAGGCCAGACAAAGAAAGACCCGCTACTAAGAACATAAACAGAGCTGGAGGCAGTACAGATCCGGATGAATTAGACCGTGCTTGAAATATTGCTCAGCTACGTCCCTTTTATCTTAAAATTTCTTTCTTTCTAATCATACCAATGTACATGCTGAAAGTGAAATAAAGTATTGGTCTCCGCAATGTTTTTTATGAGATGTTTTTTAAAGTACTATCTTATTTCCGAATGATCATTTCATAGTCGAAAATCCCAAAATACTTAAAAGTACTTTATGCTCATGTTTTGTTCTGGTTAGATTTCCGATTCTAAAAATGTTACCATCAGGTATAAGTCTAAAATTTTAGTTTGTAGTTGGATTTTTGTCTGATTGCTGGATGCGGGTATTTTCCGAGTAGTGAATTATTGGTACTTGAAGCCGTCTTTGATTCCGGGTTTAAACTAGTTTAGCAATTGAGCTCCATTACTCAGGAAAAGTTTTCGTGCTGAAGGTTTGCTGGCTCACGAAAGGGACGAGGCAGAAAGCCAGATAAATGATAAGTATAAACAAAACAATGCTTAAGTATTTTTCCAAGCACAAAACTAAAACCAAAAGTGCTAAGAAGTAATGCATAAGTTCTTACAAACTAGCACAACCAAATAATGTTCTAGCTAATACATCAAATTGTTTTTCAGAATAACACATTGGTTTTCCTGGCGAACTTTATGATGTAGGTGAAGATGACGGATCAGCCAGCTCACGGGAGACGTCATGTACACCACCCTGATATCTATCCAAGACAAGTACATCAGACTTAGTCTGCTCATCGTCTTCGGAAGCTTCGACAACTTCTTCTATGGGGGGAGGTGGCATTTCAACGGGATTGAAGAATAGATTCTCGTAGCTGGTCAAACAAGCCACATGACTAGCATATCCAGCGCAATCATCCCATATTTCTCCAATATTCTACTCCTTCTCGTCTTCATCGACAGTAGAATAACCCTTGGTAACGTGCCATATTTCCATGCTTCCATGGTGGCTCATTACCATTATCAGGGCATTCTATGCCGCCGTGCGTGCATATGACATGTTCCAATCCTTGACAAGCTTGGGCATATCCTTCGCCTTGTCTTGTACTTCAAAGGCAGACATCTTGTTGAGGTTGGAGAGCTTGACTGTTTCACTGATTTCCTCCAAAGATTGGCGGAAGTCATGGATCAAATCCTTGATAACAACAAGCCGACTGGTACGAGACTTGGACGAAGAGGCATCAAGAATGTTGAGAGGACCTGAAAATAAGAAAGCAAATTCAACAAGATATCCGAGTAAACAAAATCGGAAAAACAACAGTTTAGAGGCAACAAACTTACCAAAGATAGCATCATCTACTTTGGTCCTCTCCTCCCGAAGACTTCGGAGTTCATCCCGAAGAGCTTTGGTAGTATCTTTTTGCCTGTCTATCTCATCCTTCAAGTACGAGATTACTTTTTATTGTTTAGCTATTATGCGATCATGCTCTTCAGTAGCCATATTGCTAGATTCAAGAACGCTATTGATGTTGCGTTCATGATCTTCCTAAAGCTTGTTCAGCTCAGCTCTTAAATCAACATTTTCAACTTCCAAGACTTTGAAATCTTCAACTTGTTCAATAAGCTTGCATGACTTCTTAACATGACCTGGAGCAGCAAAAAACAAAGTCGAATAAAACATTCGGCCACAATTCAAATAGGCTATGAAAATGAAGTCGGAAAATCTTACCTTCTGCTTCATCTTTCACAACTTTAAGTTGCGCATTTTCAAGTCGGAGAGCTCTAATCTCTCTCCGCTTGTTGTAGATATTCTTCAAAAGTTCCTGGTTATAATCATTAACTTTCTGTAAGTCGGAATGGTAATCAGAGTTAGAAGTCTACTAAGACTCGGACTGCTATTTTAACTAAGCTAAATATCAGCACGAGCCTTGGAGGGCTATACTAGTTCATTCTTTGGCATCCTATAAAAGCATAAATTCGGATTCCTATCCAACTTCATGCTTGGGGGCTAGAGGATATGATATAAAATATAATAAAAGAGTCATAATACGACTTACATGATGTTCATACATCAATTTGTTGAGGCTCATGTTGGCCTCAACAGAAACCTTCTCGGTGAGGGTTAAAGGAATTACTGGTGAAGGCGGAATCACACCAGCCTTTAACTTCTCGTCGCGAAGACATACTTGATCAAGAAGCTCCACAAGTTTAACATCTTGGGCTTCTTGAGCCTTGATACATTGCAAATGTATCTATAATTTTTGATGTTCCATGCTTGGTTTATCTACTTTCTTATGTTTTGTCCACACTTTGGAGTACTTTTCATATGATTTCTTGGATTAACCTATTAACAAGTGCCACAATGCCAGTTGACTGTTTTCTGCTGTTTTTGGTTCCAGGAAAGTCAGAAAATCAATATTCTCGGAATTGGACCGGACAAAAGCCAAAGTTGTTATTTTCCCAGAAGACTCACGGAGCCAGAAGGAGAGTCGGAGAGGGGACACAGGGTGGCCACACCACCCCTAGGTGCGGGTCCCCCTTGGCCGTGCCAGGGCATGGTGTGGGCCCCCTGGACGACCACCTACGTTGCCTCTTTCGCCTATATATTCCTCCCGAGGCAAAAACCCTAGAGAATCAATCAAATATCCACGAAAAGTTCCGCAGCGCCGCCGCCACCGAAGGGGAGATTCGGGGGACAGAAAGTCTCTGTTTCGGCACCCTGCCAGGACGGGGAAGTGCCCCAGGAGCCATCCCATAGATCTCCACCACCATCTCCATCACCATTGCTGATTCCCATGATGAGGAGGGAGTAGTTCTCTCTCGAGGCTAAGGGTTCTACGGTAGCTATGTGTTCATCTCTCTCTCTATGCATGATCTTATTGAGATCATGAGCTTGTAATCTATAGATCTACCTTGCTACTCAAGTGCATTAATAGATCTCTGCTCTCCCCATGTGTGTTAAGTTGACAGTGTGCACACCATGGTGGCACTTAGGCTAGAGATTACAAATACTTGTTATCAGTTATATTTGGAGTTGGATGTTTCTATGAAATTGTGGTGTTTGTTGGAACCATCTAGTGCTCAAGGTGACAGTGTGGGGTTATCTAGATGGGAAAGGCTTACTTTGAGGTGTGCTGTTACAGCCCTACCATGGATTAGAGTGTCCAACTAGAGAGTAGTTCTGCGTAGTATCATAAAGAAGAATATATTTATATGAGAGTGTTCACTAGTGAAAGTATGATCCCTAGGCCTTGTTTCTTAGCATTGAAACACCGTTTGCAACTAGATCTATTACATGTTTGCTTGCTTCCATCTTTATTTCAGTTTACCTTTAGTCTCTTCCACGCCATCAAAGTATTTTCTAGCACCGTTACCACTTATAATTATCCATACCACTTGTATTTTACTATCTCTTCGCCGAAATAGTGCACCTATACACCTGACAAGTGTATTGGGTGTGTTGGGAACACAAGAGACTTCTTGTATCTTAATTGCAGGGTTGCTTGAGAGGGGATACCTTTGACCACTTCCTCCCTGAGTTCGATAAACCTTGGGTGATCCACTTAAGGGAAAACTTGCTGTTGTTCTACAAACCTCTGCACTTGGAGGCCCAACAACTGTCTACAAGAATAGAAGTGCGTAGACATCAAGCTATTTTCTGGCGCCGTTGTCGGGGACTGAAGAAGAAGAAGCTCCCACGTCAACCACGCGCCAGCAAGTATTTTCTAGCGCCATTGCCCGGGAGGTAAGGTAAAAGGTACTCACATCCTCCGGTGTGAGTGCTCGAAGTTATTTACTTTAGATTCTGCAATTTTGTCTTTTTGTTTCTTGTTTTCACTTGTTAGGCTTAATGGAAAACAACAACAAAATTAGAGAGCTTTATAGTATTTATCTTGAGTTAGGACATGAAGTGTTTGAAGAGAAAATTAAAAAACCTATGGAACTTTATTTGCATGCTAATAGAAATGTTGTTAGTATGAATTCTTTGGACACCATTATTGCTAATGCTATGGAAAAGTCTAAGCTTGGGGAAGCTAGTTTTTATGAAAATGATCTTTTTAGTTCTCCAGCTTTGGAAGATAGCTATTCTATTGCTTATGATGATACCAAACCTCCAATATATGATGATTACAATGATGAATATGATATTTTGAGTCCACCTACTATTGAGGATAAAATTAATTATGATTACAATATGCCTCCTATATTTGATGATTATGGTGATGAGAATAATAATGATAGCTATTTTTTTGAATTTTCTCCCACTACAACTAATAAGAATGACTATGTTTATGTGGAGAGTATTAATTCTTTTATGCATGTGGCTCATGATAAGAATGTTTTGTGTGATAGTTATATTTTTAATTTTATTCATGATGCTACTAAAAGTTATTATGAGAGAGGGAAACATTGTTTTATGCATCTCAATAATATTAAGTTGCTCCTCTTTATGTTGAAAGTCTTGAAGTTGCACTTGTTTTGCTTTTCTATGCTTGTTGCTTTGTGCTTTTATTACTTGTTTCTTTACAAGATTCCTATGCATAGGAAGTGGGTTAGACTTAAATGTGCTTTTAATTTGCTTCTTGGTGCTCTCTTTTAATTCAATTCATATTTCTTATGTGAGCATCTTCTCAAACTATCATGCCTAACTTAAAGGCGTTAAAGAAAAGTACTTCTTGGGAGATAACCCAATAGTTTTATTGAGTCTTGGAAGTTATTACCTCTGTAATAACCGCTCCTTATCATTTTTATTTGCTTTTTGTGCCAAGAGTAACCTCTAATGAGAAAGAAGTAATGCTTGGGAAAGTTGCTGTCCTGAAACAGATTTTTGTGCTTCGCTGTAAAAATTCGTGTAAAATCTCTGTACGTTGTTTTGAGACGTGAATTTTTTTACTTCTGCCCCAGGTTGTTATCTAACTTTCTTTAGTTCAACACTTTTCGATTTGAGCAACATAAGGTCTTCAAAAAAATTGGTTTTTACCTGCTGGTCTGTTTTGACAGATTTCTGCCATTATTTGCATTTGCTTCTTGTTGATTCCTTTTTGAGTTCTCTTTGGGGAATTGAGCTTTTTGAGGGAAGTGCTACAGTAGCTTGTGTTTTAATGTAAGTTTTATTGGTGTTGTAACTGAACCTAAAGACTTATTATCTTGAGTGCACTAATATTGCTAATAAAGATTGTGTGAAGTTTTGTATGAAGGAAAATTTTCAGGTGTATCGAAGGAATGAGTAATGAGATGAAGAATGGACTAAAGCTCAAGCTTGGGGATGCCACGCGTGTCACCCCAAAAAATATCCAAGAAGTACAAGCATCAAAGCTTGGGGATGCCCAAGGCATCCCCTTCTTCATCAATAAAAATCCCAGGTTTCTTCCAAACACTTTATTTTTATTGTTTCATGCACAGTTGTGTTGTTCTTGGAGCGTCTTCTTTTTCGTTTTCGTTTTGGTTTTTCGTTTGCTTAGTTTGCTGAATAAATTGGTTGGACCCCCTATTTCATACATTGGTTTTCAAATAGTTTGGTTTGGATTGGAAAAGAGTAGGAAAGCTCATGCTAAGTGGTAAAGGGAGCTTGTTTCTGACTGTGGCCTATGCTTTGTCATGCCATGCTTGATATTGATTTGGCTTTATGCTTAGTATTCTTTGCTGTAGCATGACATGTTATAAACAATTGAGATTGCTTAATGTGCCTTGGAAGAATCATGTGTTGTTTTAGCATATTAAAGCATAGTATTGTGGTATTCTCCTTTGATACTTTATTTGGGTTGACTTGGCACATGCTCACACCATGTTATGACTATCCCAAGTCACCATAGCCTCTATGATCCTTTAGTTTTCTACTTTTAATATCACTTTATGCTTTAATTAATGATGTTTTGTCGCTTTGCATGATTATGTCCATTATTGCTCTCTTAGTTGGCCGCTCTCAGTCTTTTGCTAGCCTCCATACCAAGTATGAGTTCCACTCATGCATCCAACTCCAAATAAAACCAAGTTATTCCAAAGATTCCACCATACCTACCTATTAGCATTTGCTATTCCAAGTATATTCATGTTTTTATCTACCTTCCAAATTAAACTTGTTATGAAAAAACTAATGATTAAAGCTCTCACGAACTTGCTGGCACACTTTACTTTTCTTGCCCCTAATAAACTTGAACTATTGTGTCATTTATGTTGTATATGCTTGCACTTATATGTTGGGGATTAGCAGAACCATGTTGTCATGGGGAACGCTTTCAACATTGCACTTGTACTTTGTACCTAGTTGATATCATGCTCTTTTGTCTATGGATGTCGTCGGTGTGAAATGAAAGGGGAGCTTGTAAGTCCATGGAGTTATGTATGTGTGTTAGAGAAACGCCTAGGCCGCCGGTCTAATCCATGTTGTCATGGTGGAAACCTGTAGCGTAACCATAATGAGCTGTCTATGAAGCATTCTTCTTATAAAAAAAGAGTCAGATATTGAGAAAAAAGAGAAAAAGAAAAAAATATGAGAAAAGAGGAAAGAGAGAAAAAGGCACAATATTCCCATGGTAAATAAGAAGATTGCTGAGATGTTTGTTGTCTGCTTGCCTTCATTTTGATATGGGGATTCTTCCGTATCATCGGACAAGGGGTACCCCGTTGGCGGTTCTCTATGATACACATGTACTTACGATGACAATAACTTACCGGTGACTAAACTTGAGTAGCATGAGGAGTGGCCCTCGTATTCAAGGGACATGAGATTTCCAACTTATACTTTGTCAAGCATATACTCCATAGTTTGTTCACTTTAACCTTAATCACTTCAAGATGATTATGATAGGGGCAATGAGAGCTGAAAGCTAAAAAGTACCATAATTTTTGGAAGCTCTTTATGAAACTTGAATCTCTACTTCCTTCTATGAAGTCCTTTCTTTTACTTTTATGTTGAGTCTCCACCTTCTATCTTTATGCACCTACTTTGAGAGCATAGTGGCCATTCTTAGTTCTATGTGCATTGTCCCAAGACTTGTTGATTGATGCATAGCTTTGATATTGCTTGTTTTAAACTATTTGTATCTAGTCACTCTTATGAACTTTGAAGGTGTCCTATGCATTTATGTTTGCTACTCTATGAGGGACAAGCTGAATGCCACTATGCTATGTTTTCTTTATGTGAAACAAACAAACGTCTTGCAAAGCATTGTTATTCATGAATCTTTTGTTTGTGCCTTTTCATGTTGCGACATAGTTGCTTTGTCTTATTGCTAGAACTTTATCTTTCATGTTATGATTGAAGTACTATGATCCCAGCTATCAATGTTTTACAAATACTTTGATCAAGTTTATGATGGCGCATGTCACGTCAAAAATTATTCTTTCGTTTTATCACTTACCTACTCGAGGATGAGCAGGAGTTAAGCTTGCGGATGTTGATACATTGCAAATGTATCTATAATTTTTGATATTCCATGCTTGGTTTTATCTACTTTCTTATGTTTTGTCCACACTTTGGAGTACCTTTCATATGATTTCTTGGACTAACCTATTAACAAGTGCCATAGTGCCAGTTGCCTATTTTCTGTTGTTTTTGGTTCTAGGAAAGTTAGAAAATCAATATTCTCGGAATTGGACCAGACAAAAGCCAAAGTTGTTATTTTCCCGGAAGACTCACGGAGCCAGAAGGAGAGTCGGAGAGGGGCCACATGACCCCTAGGCGCGGGTCCCTCGTGGCCATGCTAGGGCATGGTGTGGGCCCCCTAGCCGACCACCGACCTTGCCTCTTAAGCCTATATATTCCTCCCGAGGCAAAAACCCTAGAGAATCAATCAAAAATCCACGAAAAAGTTCCACAGCGCCGCCGCCACCGAAGGGGAGATTCGGGGGATAGAAAGTCTCTGTTTCGGCACCCTGCCGGGACAGGGAAGTGCCCCCGGAGCCATCTACATCGATCTCCACCACCATCTCCATCACCATTGCTGATTCCCATGATGAGGAGGGAGTAGTTCTCTCTCGAGGCTAAGGGTTCTACCAGTAGCTATGTGTTCATCTCTCTCTCTATGCATGATCTTATTGAGATCATGAGCTTGTAATCTATAGATCTACCTTGCTACTCAAGTGCTTTAATAGATCTCTGCTCTCCCCATGTGTGTGAAGTTCAAAGTGTGCACACCATGGTGTCACTTAGGCTAGAGATTACAAATACTTTTTATGAGTTATATTTGGAGTTGGATGTTTCTATGAAATTGTGGTGTTTGTTGGAACCATCTAGTGCTCAAGGTGACAGTGTGGGGTTATCTAGATGGGAAAGGCTTACTTTGAGGTGTGTTGTTATAGCCCTACCATGGATTAGAGTGTCCAACTGGAGAGTACTTCAGCGTAGTATCATAAAGAAGTATATATTTATATGAGAGTGTTCACTAGTGAAAGTATGATCCCTAGGCCTTGTTTCTTAGCATTGAAACACCGTTTGCAACTAGATCTGTTACATGTTTTCTTGCTTCCATATTTATTTCAGTTTGCCTTTAGTCTCTTCCACGCCATCAAAGTATTTTCTAGCACCGTTACCACTTATAATTATCTATACCACTTGTATTTTACTATCTCTTCGCCGAACTAGTTCACCTATACACCTAACAAGTGTATTGGGTGTGTTGGGGACACAAGAGACTTCTTGTATCTTGATTGCAGGGTTGCTTGAGAGGGGATACCTTTGACCACTTCCTCCCTGAGTTCGATAAACCTTGGGTGATCCACTTAAGGGAAAACTTGCTGTTGTTCTACAAACCTCTGCACTTGGAGGCCCAACAACTGTCTACATGAATAGAAGTGTGTAGACATCAAGCCTCCTCCTCGGCTATGATATTGCGGGTCTCTAGACAATGGAGGGCCAGCTTCTGGATTTCTTCTATGCTTTTTTGAGTGAGGCCAAGTTTGGCGACACCTAGATTTTGCAGAAGATTCTTTGTGAAGGTCTCAGCTAAGGGATCATTACCCTTTGTGGGTTCACTATTATCAACTGCCGAGTCACCCATGGTGACGTTGGTTTGCGAACCAAGGTTCACTGGCTCTTCAGACTGAGCCAGAACATCTTCAACACGTGGAGATGAAGTATCCTCCAGTACTGATGATGACATCGGGGTAGGAGTCGGAGGCGGGGAAGCAGGTGAAACCAGAGTCAACTTTTGCTGACACAAAGTCTTCCCCGTATTTCCTTTTCCCTTTCCCTTGATGATTGTTTTAGCTCGGGATGGTAACAGATTAAGATCGTTACAATTTGGATTGAATATGAGATAAGATACAAAGCCTCGTGAAGAAATTTACCTCTTTACAACTGGCACTTTTTGTGTGCCAATGGATACAGTTGAAGTTTTGTGCTTTCGGGGAAGCGCCTCCGGCAATAACTCAAGATCTTCATCCTCCTGAGGAGCCAGATCCTTAGGTGGATATCCCTCGAGAGGAGCAAGCTCCGACTCAGGGAGGTTGGAAAGCAGAAAGACGGATTATCTCAGCATTGTGAATAAAATATATATAGATGAGCCAATTAATGAGTATGAAAGAATCAGTCGGAAAATCTTACTGGTGTTAAGGGCTTCTCGGCCGTGAACATGTCCATAGAGATATCTGGAATCTTCTTCTCCACCCGCTCCTTGATCAACCACTTAATCCGGGTCTCGTAATCCTTGTCAAGGATCGAGAACTGGTTAATACTCAGACTATCCTTTTTGCTCTTGGTGATTGTGTGCATGAGACGATCATCATGGTACTGGAGGGGTTGAATCCAACATGCTAGCCAGTAGTGGACTACGTCGGATCCCTTCAGGACTTTGTGCTTCATCATATGTTCAATCCGCCTCTTGGCATGGATCAAATCTTCAGTGAGAGCCAGTGCATCCGCATCCCAAGACTCTTGGGGGCGGCGGAACCATCGATAAAAGCTGGCAAAGCTTCTTCTTTGCCGAGAGCAGGCTTATCCTTATGATAGAAACAAGTGGAGGACCATCTTTTCACCGACTCGCTGGCTATAAATTTAGGGTAGACTCGGTCTCTCCTAAGGGCCAAGCTCAGTGTTCCGGTAATCAATGGATTACCGGCGGTGATGGAATTTTTCCGAAGTAGTACCGGAATAATGTAAGAGTCGGCTTGATTCCGAGATAACCCTCGCAAAGGGATGCATGGGGGCGCTAAGCTCTAGAATCGTATTGGGGGGAAGATTATGGAGTTGAACTCCATCGATCACCTCGAAAAAGAATTTTGAGGGAGGGAAGCTCAAACCTTGGTCCAAATGAGTGCCAAAGTAGACCCTCTCGTCGGTGTGAGGGGCAGGAATGATTTTGCCAAAGCCACTCCGTCATTCGCCGATGCAGAGAAGACCTTCCTTCTCGACGCCACGCATATTCTCGTCGTTCAGCATGCAGGGGATCCATACCTCCCGGTAGTTCTCCATTGTTGCCGCCGCCGTTGTTGCCGCCATCATCACCGTTGTGCCGGAGCTAGAAGCATCAGCCATCTGGTCAGAGGGGAATACCTTTGGTGGGCGTCGCTGTGAGGATTGGGGGAAGAAAGGAAGGGAGGGTGTTTGGGTCGTTTGGAGGAGAAAGAGGTCAAGGGTGTCGGTGAGAGGAGAATGAGAGAATCTCAACCCCTTATGTATCACGCCTGCACCAAGATTCGTGTAAACATACTGCAATTTGTGCCACGTGTTGCAGAAGGAACAAGGCAACTTCCCCGAGAAGATTGTGCCTCCTCGATCTATTTGCGCGCATTAAACGACACCTCGGTTCCGCGCGAAGCGAACCCACCAATGGTCACGCTGACAGGAATGTCTGTTAGTGACAAGACTAAACCTTGACCGATGTCAGGTTGCATCCGACCAATTTTTGGCTCAATTGGAAATCGAGCAGGAGAAAACCGTAATGGAATATTCATAGGCCCGACTCATTTTGAGACCCGGATCCTACTTTTGTTTTGGAGTTTCAAGAACCCTTCAAGACTCTACAGTCGAAGAAGAATCAAGCTAGACGATGAAATCCGACTTTGAATCTTGAAGGCTTTCGGGGGCTACTGTTGGGGATATACTTTCGAGGTATACCCACTGTGACTAGCTAACTAGGGTGGCCCACTTCACATTAGAGCTTTTCTTCACGGATGGCCCAGTCAGGGAGATAATATGGAAGCCCATCTGGATACGGGAGCCTAGAAGACTTACCGACTTAGGCCTATATAGTTACTCGTAGTCCAATATGTACTTTGTAACCGACTCTGTATCCTAGGCCGGATATATATAAGTCGTCCTAGGGACCAGCCTTTAGTGCACACCACAACTTACAACCTCAACTTGCACATGTGAAACCTCTCTTGTAATCTGTACTTCTAGCTCTGCCATATTACTAGATTGCTAGCAGGAGTAGGATCCGTCCACCGCTGGCGGATTCGAACCTGGGTAAAGCTTGTGTGCTCGCCATACCAGAACACCGTCATCTCACACCCCATCTTTCTCCATGCCTCGAGGACCCCCTCTCGGCGTACATGTCTTCCATCCGACGACACACCTAGTGGGTTGCAAATCCTGTACTTGTCCCCAAAAGGGAACCAAACAATTAAGAATGTGTGTTGATTACACTGGCTTGATCAAATCATACCCAAAGGATCCATTTTCTTTGCCTCGCATTGACCAAGTCATTGACTCGACGGTTGTCTCAGGACTTCTCTGTTTTCTCGATGCATACTTAGGATACCACCAAATCAAGATGCGAAAGTAGGACCAATTGGCCACTTCATTCATCACACCTTATGGCAAATACTGCTATGTCACGATGCCCTTTGGGTTAAAAACACCGGTGCTACGTACCAGCAGACGATGCAGCGTTGACTACATGATCAAATAGGTCGCAACGTACACACTTATTTGGATGACATTGTGGTGATGTCAAAGAAATCAAACGACCTTATCACCGACTTGCAGGAAACCTTTGATAATCTTTGGAAGTACAACATGATGCTCAACCCTAAGAATGTGTCTTTGGGGTCCCATCCGGCAAATTGTTGGGCTTCATTGTTTTACACTCTGGAATTAAGGTCAATCGGAGAAGATCAAGGTTGTCCTAGACATCAAACACCTGACATGCTTGAAGGACATATAGCGGCTCACAGGCTACATTGCAGCAGTAAGCCGGTTCATTAGCTGACTTGGAGAGAAGGCAATGTTGCTCTACAAGTTACTCAATAAGGTGGTCAAATTCATATGGACGGACGAGGTAGATGCAGCGCTTCAGGAGTTGAATAGAATACTCTCCTCTGCACCAATACTTGCAGCATGGGAGTCAATGGAGCCAATGTTAATATACATGGTGGTAACCAACCGGGTTATCAACATCGTTGTCATGGTGGAGCGCAAGGAGCCAACGCACGAGCACGGAGTTCAGCGACTAGTTTACTATGTAAGCAAGGTCTTGACGAAATCCAAGTAGCGTTACCGCACTACCAGAAGCTAGCTTATGGGGTTTTCCTTGCTTTAGGGAAGCTAAGCCACTACTTCCAGGAGCACCCTATCACAGTGGTGAGAAAAGCTCCACTGTCCGACATTATCAACAACAGCGATGCTACAGGAAGGGTGGCAAAGTGGGGCATTGAGCTTGCCACCTTTGAAATCACCTACAAGAGGTGAGACGCTATAGAATCTCAAGCATTGGTGGATTTTACCGCAGTTTGGACAGAACTGCTGGAAAACACCCATGTGCCAATGCCACAGTATTGGGTCATGAACTTTTGACGGATCCAAGCTACTCAATGGCTCGGGGGCTGGTGTATTACTTCAATCACTAATAGGGGATAAGCTACAGTACGTCCTACAGATCCACTTCAATGCTATCAACAACATGGCGGAATATGAGGCCCTCATTCATGAACTTCGTGTGGCCAAGGATATTGGCATCAAGCGCATAGTTTGTGATACATTGCAAATGTATCTATAAATTTTGATGTTCCATGCTTGGTTTTATCTACTTTCTTATGTTTTTTTCCAACTTTGGAGTACTTTTCTTATGATTTCTTGGACTAACCTATTAACAAGAGCCACAGTGCCAGTTGCCTGTTTTCTGCTGTTTTTCGTTCCAGGAAGTCAGAAAATGAATATTCTCGGAATTGGACGGGACAAAAGCCAAAGTTATTGTTTTCTCGGAAGACTCACGGAGCCAGAAGGAGAGTCGGAGAGGGTCCACAGGGTGGCCACACCCCCCTTGGCGCGGGCCAGCCCAAGCCGCGCCAGGGCATGGTGTGGGCCCCCTGGCCGGCCACCGACCTTGACTCTCTCGCCTATAAGAGCCTCCCGATGCATAAACCCTAAATAGTCTATCAGAAATCCACGAAAAGTTCCGCAGCACTGCCGCCACTGAAGGGAAGATTCAGGGGACAGAAAGTCTCTGTTCCGGCACCCTGCCGAGACGGGGAAGTGCCCCCGGAGCCATCTCCATCGATCTCCACTGCCATCTCCATCACCATTGCTGATTCCCATGATGAGGAGGGAGTAGTTCTCTCTCGATCCTAAGGATTCTACCGGTAGCTATGTGTTCATCTCTCTCTCTATGCATGATATTATTGAGATCATGAGCTTGTAATCTATAGATCTACCTTGCTACTCAAGTGCTTTAATAGATCTCTGCTCTCCCCATGTGTGTGAAAGTGACAGCGTGCACACCATGGTGGAACTTAGGCTAGAGATTACAAATACTTGTTATGAGTTATATTTGGAGTTGGATGTCTCTATGAAATTGTGGTGTTTGTTGGAACCATCTAGTGCTCAAGGTGACAGTGTGGGGTTTTCTAGATGGGAAAGGCTTACTTTGAGGTGTGCTATTATAGCCCTACCATGGATTAGAGTGTCCAACCAGAGAGTAGTTCAGCGTAGTATCATAAAGAAGAATATATTTATATGAGAGTGTTCACTAGTGAAAGTATGATCCCTAGGCCTTGTTTCTGAACATTGAAACACCGTTTGCAATTAGATCTGTTAGATGTTTGCTTGCTTCCTTCTTTATTTCAGTTTGCCTTTAGTCTCTTTCACGCCATCAAGCTATTTTCTATCACTGTTACCACTTATAATTATCCATACCACTTGTATTTTACTATCTCTTCGCCAAACTAGTGCACCTATACACCTGACAAGTGTATTGGGTGTGTTGGGGACACAAGAGACTTCTTGTATCTTGATTGCAGGGTTGCTTGAGAGGGAATACCTTTGACCACTTCCTCCCTGAGTTCGATAAACCTTGGGCAATCCACTTAAGGGAAAACTTGTTGCTGTTCTACAAACCTCTACACTTGGAGGCCCAACAACTGTTTACAAGAATAGAAGTGCGTAGACATCAAGCTATTTTCTGGTACCGTTGCCAGGGACGTAAGGTAAAAGGTATTCACACCGGAGGATTAAATAAGAAGAACCTCCCACGGCAAACGCCTATTTTCTGGCGCTGTTGCCGGGGAGGTCAGGTAAAAGGTACTCACATCCTCCGGTGTGAGTGCTCGAAGTTATTTCCATTAGATTCTACAATTTTGTCCTTTTGTTTCTTGTTTTCACTAGGCTTAATGGAAAACAACAAAAAAATTAGAGAGCTTTATAGTATTTATCTTGAGTTAGGACATGAAGTGTTTGAAGAGAAAATTAAAAAACCTATGGAACTTTATTTGCATGCTAATAGCATTGTTGTTAGTATGAATTCTTTGGACACCATTATTTCTAATGCTCTGGAAAATTCTAAGCTTGGGGAAGCTATTTTTTATGAAAATGATCTTTTTAGTTCCCCAGCTTTGGAAGATAGCTATTATATTGCTTATGATGATACCAAACCTCCAATATATAATGATTACAATGATGAGTATGATATTTTCGGTCCACCTACTATTGAGGAGAAAATTAATTATGATTACAATATGCCTCCTATATTTGATGATTATGGTGATGAGAATAATAATGATAGCTATTTTGTTGAATTTGTTCCCACTACAATTAATAAGAATGACTATGTTTATGTGGAGAGTATTAATTCTTTTATGCATGTGGCTCATGATACGAATGTTTTATGCGATAGTTATATTGTTAATTTTATTCATGATGCTACTGAAAGTTATGATGAGAGAGGGAAACATGGTTTTATGTATCTCAACAATATTAAGTTTCCCCTCTTTATGTTGAAAGTCTTGAAGTTGCACTTGTTTTGCTTTACTATGCTTGTTGCTTTGTGCTTTAATGGCTTGTTTCTTTACAAGATTCTTATGCATAGGAAGTGGGTTAAACTTAAATGTGCTTTGAATTTGCTTCTTGATGCTCTCTTTTACTTCAATTCATATTTCTTATGTGAGCATCTTCTCAAACTATCAAGCCTAACTTAAAGGCGGTAAAGAAAAGTACTTATTAGGAGATAACCCAAAAATTTAGATAAGTCTTGGAAGTTATTACTTCAGTAATAACCGCTCCTTATCCTTTTTATTTGCTTTTTGTGCCAAGAGTAACCTCTAATGAGAGAGAAGTAATGATTCGGAAAGTTGCTGTCCCGAAACAGATTACTGTGCTTCACTGTAAAAATTCGTGTAAAATCTGTGAACGCCTTTTTGAGGAGTAAATTTTTGTGCTTCTGCCACAGGTTGTTATCTAACTTTCGTTAGTTCAACACTTTTTGATTTGAGCAACATAAGGTTTTCGAAAAAAATCATATTTACCTGCTGGTCTGTTTTGACAGATTTCTGCCATTTTCTGCATTTGCTTCTTGTTGGTTCCTTTTTGAGTTCTTTTGGGGAATTGAGCTTTTTGAGGGAAGTGCTTCAGTATCTAGTGTTCTAATGGAAGTTTATTGGTGTTAGAACTGAACCTTAAGACCTATTATCTTGAGTGCACTAATGTTGCTAATAAAGATTGTGTGAAGTTTTGTATGAAGGAAAATTTCAGGTGTATGGAAGGAAATGAGTAATGAGATGAAGGATGGACTAAAGCTCAAGCTTGGGGATACCACGCGTATTACCCCAAGAAATATCCAAGAAGTACAAGCTTCAAATCTTGGGGATGCCCAAGGCATCCCCCTCTTCATCAATAAAAATCCCAGGTTTCTTCCAAACACTTCATTTTTATTGTTTCATGCACAGTTGTGTTGTTTTTGGAGCGTCTTCTTTTTTGTTTTTGTTTTGGTTTTTGGTTTTCTTAGTTTGCTGAATAAATTGGTTGGACCCCCTCTTTCATCCATTGGTTTTCAAATAGTTTGTTTTGGATTGGAAAAGAGTAGGAAAGTTCATGCTTAAGTGGTAAAGAGAGCTTGTTTTTTTGACTGTGGCCTATGCTTTGTCATGCCATGCTCGATATTGTTTTGGATTTATGCTTAGTATTCTTTGCTGTAGCATGACTTGTTATAAACAATTGAGATTTCTTAATGTGCCTTTGAAGAATTATGTGTTGTTTTAGCATATTAAAGCATAGTATTGTGGTATTCTCCTTTGATACTTTATTTGGGTTGACTTGGCACATGCTCACACCATGTTATGGCTATCCCAAGTCACCATAGCCTTGATGATCCTTTAGTTTTCAACTTGTAGTATCACTTTATGCTTTGATCAATGATGTTTTCTCGCTCTGCATGATTATGGCCATTATTGCTCTCTTAGTTTGTCGCTCCCAGTCTTTTGCTAGCCTCCGCAACAAGTATGAGTTCCACTCATGCATCCAACTCCCTAAAACAAGTTATTCCAAAGAGTCCACCATACCTACCTACTAGCATATGCTATTCCAAGTATATTCATGTTTTTATCTACCTTCCGAATTAAATTTATTATGAGAAAACTAGTGACTAAAGCTCTCACGAACTTGATGGCACACTTTACTTTTCTTACCCTTAATAAACTTGAACCATTGTGTCGTCAATGTTGTATATGCTTGCACTTATTTGTTGGGGATTAGCAGAACCAGGCTGTCATGGGGAACGCTTTCAACATTGCACGGGTACTTTGTACCTAGTTGATATCATGCTCTTTTGTCTATGGATGTCGTCGGTGTGAAATGAAAGGGGAGCTTGTAAGTCCATGGACTTATGTATATGTGTTAGAGAAACGCCTGGGCCGCTGGTCTAATCCATGCTGTCATGGTGGAAACCTGCAGCGTAACCATAATGAGCTGTCTATGAAGCATCCTTCTTCTAAAAAGAGAGTCATATATTGAGAAAAAAGAGAAAAAGAAAAAATATGAGAAAAGAGGAAAGAGAGAAAAAAGCACCATATTCCCATGGTAAATAAGAAGATTGCTGAGATGCTCGTTGTCTGCTTGCCTTGTCATTTTGATATGGGGATTCTTCCGTATCATCGGGCAAGGGGTACCCCGTTGGCGGTTCTCTATGATACACATGTACTTACGATGACAAGAACTTACCGGTGACTAAACTTGAGTAGCATGAGGAGCGGCCCTCGTAATCAAGGGACATGAGATTTCCAACTTATACTTTGTCAAGCATATACTCCATAGTTTGTTCACTTTAACCTTAATCACCTAAAGATTCTTATGACAGGGGCAATGAGAGCTGAAAGCTAATAAGTACCATAATTTTTGGAAGCTCTTTATGAAACTTGAATCCCTGCTTCCTTCTACGAAGGCCTTTCTTTTACTTTTATGTTGAGTCTCCACCTTCTATCTTTATGCACCTACTTTGAGAGGATAGTGGCCATTCTTAGTTCTATGTGCATTGTCCCAAGACTTGTTGATTGATGCATAGCTTTGATATTGCTTGTTTTAAACTATTTGTATCTAGTCACTCTTATGAACTTTGAAGGTGTCCTATGCATTTATATTTGCTACTCTATGAGGGACAAGCTGAATGCCACTATGCTATGTTTTCTTTATGTGAAACAAACAAACGTCTTGCAAAGCATTGTTATTCATGAATCTTTTGTTTGTGCCTTCTCATGTTGCAACATAGTTGCTTTGTCTTATTGTTAGAACTTTGTCTTTCATGCTATGATTGAAGTACTATGATCCCAGCTTTGAATGTTTTACAAGTACTTTGATCAAGTTTATGATGGTGCATGTCACCTCAAAAATTATTCTTTCTTTTTATCACTTACCTACTCGAGGACGAGCAGGAGTTAAGCTTGGGGATGTTGATACATTGCAAATGTATCTATAATTTTTGATGTTCCATGCTTGGTTTTATCTACTTTCTTATGTTTTGTTCCAACTTTGGAGTACTTTTCTTATGATTTCTTGGACTAACATATTAACAAGAGCCACAGTGCCAGTTGCCTGTTTTCTACTGTTTTTGGTTCCAGGAAGTTAGAAAATGAATATTCTCGGAATTGGACAAGACAAAAGCCAAAGTTACTATTTTCCCGGAAGACTCACAGGACAAAAGCCAGAAGGAGAGTCGGAGAGGGGCCACAGGGTGGACACACCCGCCCTTGGCACGGGCCAGCCTAGGCCACGCCAGGGCATGGTGTGGGCCCCCTGGCCAGCCACCGACCTTGCCTCTCTCGCCTATAAGAGCCTCCCGATGCATAAACCCTAAATAGTCAATCAGAAATCCACGAAAAATTCCGCAGCGCCGCCACCACCGAAGGGGAGATTCGGGGGACAGAAAGTCTCTGTTCCGGCACCCTGCTGGGACGTGGAAGTGCCCCCGGAGCCATCTCCATCGATCTCCACCGCCATCTCTATCATCATTGCTGATTCCCATGATGAGGAGGGAGTAGTTCTCTCTCGAGGCTAAGGGTTCTACCGGTAGCTATGTGTTCATCTCTCTCTCTATGCATGATCTTATTGAGATCATGAGCTTGTAATCTATAGATATACCTTGCTACTCAAGTTCTTTAATAGATCTCTGCTCTCCCCATGTGTGTGAAAGTGACAGCATGCACACCATGGTGGCACTTAGGCTAGAGATTACAAATACTTGTTATGAGTTATATTTGGAGTTGGATGTCTCTATGAAATTGTGGTGTTTGTTGGAACCATCTAGTGCTCAAGGTGACAGTGTGGGGTTTTCTAGATGGGAAAGGCTTACTTTGAGGTGTGCTGTTATAGCCCTACCATGGATTAGAGTGTCCAACCGGAGAGTAGTTCAGCGTAGTATCATAAAGAAGAATATATTTATATGAGAGTGTTCACTAGTGAAAGTATGATCCCTAGGCCTTGTTTCTTAGCATTGAAACACCGTTTGCAACTAGATCTGTTACATGTTTGCTTGCTTCCATCTTTATTTCAGTTTACCTTTAGTCTCTTCCACGCCATCAAAGTATTTTCTAGCACCGTTACCACTTATAATTATCCATACCACTTGTATTTTACTATCTCTTCGCCGAACTAGTGCACCTATACACCTGACAAGTGTATTGGGTGTGTTGGGGACACAAGAGACTTCGTGTATCTTGATTGCAGGGTTGCTTGAGAGGGAATACCTTTGACCACTTCCTCCCTGAGTTCGATAAACCTTGGGTAATCCACTTAAGGGAAAACTTGCTGCTGTTCTACAAACCTCTGCACTTAGAGGCCCAACAACTGTCTACAAGAATAGAAGTGCGTAGACATCAGTTTGATGTGGAGATTCTAACTTGGTTTCCTAGCAGGTGGTTGGCACCTAGAACGCGCGGAACCCTACAATGGTGGCATATCGAGACGAAATAGACAAGATAGCCAACTACTTCGATGGCTATGAAGTCAAGTACGTCAAAAGGGAGGACAATGAGGCGGCATATCTGCTATCCCAGCTGGGATCAGCTCACCGGCCAATTCCACCTGCCATTTTCCTGGAGCATCTATGAACACCATCCATGAAAGGAGCAACCCCGACAACACGGATAGAGTGGACTCATTTGTTAATGTAGTAACAATGATCTCTCTGGCTTGGACGAAACCGTTCATGGACTACCTTCAAGATAGAACACTTCTCGTCGATGAAGTCGAAAGCCGGTAGATAGTACATAGAGCAAAAGGCTACGTCATAATCGACGACCAATTATATAAAATAAGTACCACAAGAGTATTCCTATGGTGTGTCTCCCAGCAACAAGGTATGGATATCCTTAGAGAGATACATCTCGGAGATTGCGGGCATCATGCCGCTCCCTGATCGCTGGTCGCAAAAGCCTTCTAGGAAGGATTCTACTGGCTGACCGCCAAGGCAGACACCAAAAAGTTGGTGCAGACTTGTGTTGGGTGTCAGTTTTATGCACGACAACCACATGTTCCAGCTAAAGAATTGCGAAAAATACCAATTAGTTGGCCGTTTGCAGACTGGGGGCTTGACATGGTTGGTCCTTTGCAAACAACACCTTGTGGATTTACGCATCTATTAGTAGCAGTTGATAAATTCACTAAATGGATTGAAGCTAAACCCATTAAAAAGCTCGATGGGGCAACAACCCTGAAATTTGTCTGGGGTCTAGTGGTGAGATTTGGTCTCCCACATAGCATCATCACCGACAATGGCAGCAACTTGTCACTCGGAGAAGTTGAGGAGTATTGTCATGAAAAAGCCATCCGACTTGACCTAGCATTTGTGGCACATCCATAGTCAAATGGGCAAGTAGAGCAAGGAAATGGACTAATTATGCAAGGAATCAAGCCACTCTTAGAGGCACCGCTACACAGAGCAGCTGGAGCCTGGGCGGAGGAGTTACCATTTGTCTTGTGGAGTTTGCGAACAACACCCAATAGATCTACCGGCTTGACCCCTTTCTTCATGGTCTATAGAGCAGAAGCAATCCTGCCATCCGACATCCTCCACGGTGCACCAAGAGTCACCGCCTACAACGAAGATGACGCTGAAGAATCCAGACGCCTATCTATGGACCTGCTTGAGGAAGAACACGTCTTGGCATGCCAGAGATCCGCCATCCACCAGCAGAAGCTATGCAGCTACCATAGTCATCGTGTTAGGCATCGCTCGTTTAAAGAGGGGGATCTGGTGCTTTGACTCAAGCAGCAAAAGTCACACAAACTATCCCCGCCTTGGGAGTGACCGTTCGTCATAAGAAAAGCATTGCTCAATGGTTCCTATTACCTTGTCGATATCTATGAGTTGAAAGATAGGCTAAAAGAACGCAAGCGCAAGCAACGTGACCCCGATGATAATTTCCCGGAGACTGATCGGCCATGGAACATAGCACAACTACGTCCTTTTTTCACTTAGCATATTTTTATATTATGTAATAAGTAACTTATATGATTGATAAAATAAAGCATTTGGTTCACTCATATTTTCTGAGTATTTTACCTCCTTTAGTGTTCATTTTTTTGATCATGTAAACCCTTTATGCGCAAGTTTACATTTGCACTTGTGAAAATTCCGCCTACGGGCGTTAGCTTAAGTTTTCTAGTCTACACGTTTTCTGATGTTTTTATATGGATTCCAGAGTAGTGACTTTTTGGCACACAAAGCCAGCGACTTTGTTCTTAGGTTCTTGATGGTGCTATTAAGCATCATCACCTGAGAACATGGTTCTATGATGCGAGTCTTCCATCTCACGAAAGGTCAAGCATATGAACCAGAATAATGGATAAGCCAGCACTTGCTTAAAAATATATATACATGCTGGATATAGATAAGTAGCAGGAGGCTTATAGCCAAGTTTTCCGCCTTACTTCTACAAGTTTTTTGCATACATACAAAATATTGCAGAGACACATTTAATACAACAAGTGTTTATGGCTCTGCTACAGGGGACTTCAAGACTACATCGTCATCCATAGGAGAGTCAGACTTGGTGAGATCATCTAACTCGGAGGATTGGAGGCTAGAGTCTGAAGTTGCCAGTCCATCATCCAGATATTGGGCACGCACAAAGACGCCCGCCTTGACCATCTTGGCAACCCCGGAGTCGTATCCAGTGAGGGAGTTCTAGATAGCGTCGTTGTCAATTTCGCGCCCTTCCTCGTCAAACTTTGGCATGCCGAAGGTCACCAGGTCTATGTCGGCTTCGTCGTAGTGTGCCTTGACCAAATACAAGACCATCCTTGCACCAGCCCTGACACAAGATGCTTTCTAGCTCTTCACTTTCTCGAGGGCTCGGCACAGGATTTCTGAATACTTGGCGGTAGAATCTACTGCCTTGATGGCAATTTATAGTAGCTTTGATATCTCCTTGGCCTAGGTGATGACAGTGTTGGTGAAGTTGCCGGCAAGAATCATGCATTCCTTTGAATCTAGAGCACCTTCACCCATGTTGGTTAAACCAATGGGAGCTGTGTTTTCGTGAGAGACAAGGGTCATGAGCACAACAATAATGTACATTTATCCGACTTATATGATTGAACAAGATGGAGGAAAGTTATCGAAGATGCTGGATTTGGCTTGTTGGAAGGTTTCCACCAAGATGTCATGATCCTTCTAAAGATTTCTTGTACACCTCAAGGCGCCGAGCATTCTGCTATGCGGCAGCTTGGTTTTGTTCCTTAAGTTGTTCAATCTCCTTCTTCAGGCGTTGTATCTCAGTGTCGACAGATTCTTGCATGACCTTCAATGCCTCCTCATGGCCTTTGATGACATCAGCCAAGTCTTTCTTCAAAATCTTGTTCTCATCGTCGAGCTGCTAGACATGCTTGGATTGCTCGACGATGATCTTTGCCTTAGAGATGGTCTTTGTAAGACGGAACAAAGATAGCATTATGATAATTCAGATGAAATGGTTCTAGATGATAGATTGGGAAGCTATTGGAGGAAAACAGATGCTTGCTATTTGTGATATGTTCCTTCAAAAAGGTTATTTTACCCTTTTCAATGTCCTGCGCTTCCTGCAGCTTGGCATATTTTTCATTGATAGCCTTCCTTTGGGTATTCTCATTCTACAAAGAGATGAGTACTTAGTTTCTCTAGAGCATTTAGTCGAAACTTTTTAGTTTCAACTAAAGGCTCGGGGGCTACAATATCAGATTTTAATTCATGTGTGTTCTCTCTTAGGGTATCTAGCCAGAATTAACTATTCTAACTAGAAACTCGGGAGGCTACACTATCAAGTTCTACACTTAGTTCTTTTGAGCACTCAGGCCAATAACTATTGGTTTTTCACCTAAGAGCTCGGGGGCTACAGTGGGATATATCATAAAGCGAAATGTAAAGATCGAAGACTTAAAATAGCAATAACCCTCAGATTGTTGGCCAAATTGGCATATGAATTGTGGAAGGTCTGGGCATTGTTGTAAATAGCATCTTCCTATTGAATAAGATCATCCTGGCACAATGTCGAAGGAGTCAGAGGCAGAGCAGTTGTAGAAGCCAGAGGCATGGAAGAAGCCCTAGTCGTCTCCTATGTAATAATGGCAGTTGATGGCGTAGTGGCTCCTGGCTTGGCCATTGCTGTTGTTGCTATTTTTGCTGCTTCTGCTCCCTCCGCCAGCTGCTTCCCTTTCTCAGTGGCATCCTTAGACAGAGCTTCAACCACTTTGGAGGAGGTACTCTCCTGCGTCGCCTGGCCACTGGGAGCAAGGTCCATGCCGGTAGAGCCTGAGACATCCGGTGTCGGGTTGATGTCTATCTCCATGACAGAGGTCTCAGGGATGACAGGGGACGAGGTCCCAGTGGAGCCTGTTGTAGGCTTGGCGGCAGGAGTTGGGGGAGCAACGGTGGGCGATGACTTGGTAAACATATCACGAATATTTTTCGAACCTCCAACATCTTTGGAGGTCTGCCTCAAACCAACACCAGATCTCTTCCTGTAACATACATAGTACAAGTACAAGGATTGAGTAGGTGCAAAGCAAAGCAAAGTTGGAGAATGAATATACTTACACCACAGTAGGTGCCTTGGTTAAGGGGATGTCAGTGGACTTCTTCTTCTCCGCCTCTAAGGAGGGAGTGGATTTCTTGGAGACTCCACTCTTTGTTTTCTTCTTCTTCTTTCCCTTGAAAGCAGCGTCAGAGGTGGAGCTATTCCGCTTCCACGCTGCTAGAGCTAGATGATCCTTGGAGGTATCATCGTCGGACACTACCTAAATATCCTTCAGCCTTGGATCGTAGACTTGGGAGGCCATCAGATCCGGCACCTAGGTCTCTAGCTGATGGATCAAAAAACATGTCAGATGATTGGGAAACCAAAGTCGGAAACCTTAGAGTACATATAAAAGCAATGAAATAAACATAGCTACCTCTGGGCATTTTCTGCATTTGAACATGTCAAAGGTGATGTTGAATCCATGCTTCTTGTCCTTCACCTTGACGATGTCTTTTAGCCGAAGCTTGATGGAGTCGTTGGAGAAGTTGTCCTCAGATATCCTAATGGGATATTTCCTCTCCTTGGAGTACTTGTGCATCAGCTCAACACGGTGCTGCAGAGGTTGGATCCGCCTTGTGAACCAACACATGGTAAGATCCAAGCCAGTTAAACCTCCATCTACTAGCCATTCATCCACCTTACGCGGCAAGAGGCTTCATCGTCGGATAGGAGGGGGCCTTGGAATCTCTAGGTGGGGGCCTTGGGGCGGCTCCATTGACAAAGTCGGGGTACGAGTCTTCATGGCTGGCCAGAGGTATATCTGGGTTATAGAAATATGTCCTTTGCCAGTTCTTGCAGGACTCGTGGCCAACGATGTCGGGGAACCGCCGGTTAGGACAGATCTTGAAGCTAATGGTTCCACAGTTCCACATTTCATCCTTGGATTCTCTGGAATCTCTCTTGACAATGAAGAAATAGATAAACAGATCTAACCTAGGTTTGGTTCCTAGGTATCCTTCGCACAAAGCTATGTAATTGCTAAGTACAAGGATGTTGTTGGGAGAAAGATTGTGGGGAAGAACCTGGAAGTGCCAGAGGATTTCGAGGAAGAAGTCGGACACTGGAAGGCTAACGCCATCTACCAGCTGAGATTTAAGGTAGACCTTCTCTCCAACTTGGGGAGAAGGGACCACTTCCTTGGCCGGTGTTGGCCGCTAGACTAACCCCTTCGTCGCAGGGAGATATCCCTAAGTGATGAGTTCTTGTAGTTGTTTGGCGGAGAGATCGGAGCCCCTCCACACTCCTTTGTGGGAGTCTCCCTCCTCCTCCATGGCTTCGTGCACCACCAGAGTTTGGTCGTCACCGGTGGTTTCCACCACAGCGGAGACAAGCACCACCACCCCCTCCAACGGGACAGACACTCCCTTAGATGGCTCGATTGAATCCTCGGGAGTCGCCGCCGTTGATGGAGCATTATTGCTGCTGGCCATTGGACGGATTGGTGGAGCCTGAGGAGGAGAAGATTTTTGGCTAGGGTTTTCTCGCTGGGGAGCTCAAACAGTCGCGCGGCGAGAGGAAGAGGATGATGCGGGGGTGAATGCGGGTAAAAAGAGATTACTCTGGCCGCGGTAAATATTTATAGCCCCTGGCATCAAGATTCATGCGGAAGAAATCTAATGGCTACGACATTGACAACATGTGTGCTAACGTGCGCAGTAATTTCGCCATGTCCCCTGTTTGGCGCTTAACGTTTCTGATTTTGTGCACGGGAAAATTGCTAATGATTTATTTACTGCCATATGTGAGTTTCGAGGTAGCATAGGCTATAGCCTATGGCATCCTACTAACCATTGCAGTGGAGAAGTCATGTCTAAAGATTCCATTGAAGACAGACATTGTCTGACTCTAGAAAGAAGACTTAAAGAATCTCCGGCTTAAATGATGAAGACAGAGAGAATTGCAGGGCTCTTTGGGAGACCTTCGAGATATTGCTTGATGAATTGCCGACATCACCTAGACAGAGCATTTAAGACCAAAGGGCAATACAGTGCAAGATCTCAAAGTCCTCCGGGGGCTACTATTGGGGATATGCTAAATGGGTATCACCATTGCATGTCTCTAATCCGGATAACCCGGGTGGCCCATAGTTGGTAGCACGGCCCATGGCCTGCTGGGCGGCCTAGTTAGACGGATCCAGAAGGGAGGCCCACGCCGGATCAAGGAAGGCTACGATGCAGTCACCGACCTACTCGGAGCCTTGGAGTACAAGACACGAAGACTAGTTGGTATTAGTGTAAGACTCTGTAACCTGTCCGACAAGGTCCTTTCCCTGTAACCCTAGGTTCTGGTGCCTTTATAAGTCGAACCCATAGGAGCCTTTAGGGCAGACGATTCATAACACCTCACACAACAAACTGATCCCTGTAACTCGGCGTATTGCCATTATAGTGATTTATAGCAGGAGTAGAGTTCCGCCACCATCGTGGGACTTGAACCTAGGTAAGCTGTGTTACCTCGTACCCATCAACTCACCGCCTTCCCCCATGTAACACCCCGATAAAACCACTACTAGAAAATGGTTGTGTTTTTGTTTTGCGCATCACCATGACAACATGATCATATCATCATGCCACATTGCATTTGAGCATCGTCATGTCATCATGCACATTATTTGCCTAAAACTATTTTCTAAAAGCCTATTTTGTTTTCTAGATATTCCCCTCTTTGTTAAAATCGAAAACCCTAGATATATCCGAATATTTTATTTGACTAAAACCTAATTACAAATATTTTGTTTTAAATGAAATAAAATAAATAAAAATATATTTTATAAACCGGAGAGGCCGCCACCGGCTAGGCCCAAAAGCCCAGCTAGCAGCAGCCTACTACCCCAAAATAAATATCCTAACCCTAAACTAGACCTCCAACCGCCTCTACCTAACCAGACCTGTCGCCGCATAGCAGCGCGCCACCTGGCCCCACCCCCTTACCGACGTGATGCACGAGAGGACACCCGCTGCACTACATGCTACCGATCCCCACCCTGGCACGTTACCCTCCTCTTGCCCGTGCGCCCACACAACCACCCATGCAGGATCCCACCCGCGTGTGCCCATGAACGCGTCGATGCAGTGCTCATCGCTCCGTCCCTGCATGTTGGCCCCATTCGCGCCCGTGTTGACCACCCCGCTCTCGATCCCTCTCCACCTCGGGATCTCCGCCCTGGCCCCACCCTGTTTCCGTCCTCGATGAGGCTTCCCCACCAGACCTCTCCCCCAGATCAATCCCACCTCCAACCTCCCGACCCATCGCCAGGGACTGCGCCCTCCTTCTGTCGTCGTCGCTCTCCAGTCCTCCACCTCCCCTCCGACGACCCTCTTCTCCTCCCCCTCGCCTGCGCTCGCGGCCCGGTCGCCATGCGCAGCTCCTCCCCGACCGTGCCAGAGCCCGAACCCACCTCTTCGTCGCAGCCAAGCTCCGCGATAGCTCGAGCTTCCCCGGCCCTGGCACCACTGCCTCGGCGTCCCTCCTCGTCGGCCCGGCCTCGCCATGTGCCTTCGCTCGCCCTCCTCTTCAGAGCAACTGTCACCGCCTCCCAAAGCTCACCGCGCTGGCGACGCCGCCGCTAGCGCTCCCCTCTGCTCGGCCTCGGCACCGAGCCAACAGCGTCGCTGCCCTCTGGTTCTCGTCGTGGTTGGCTTCCCCTTGGCCTCTCCTTGCCCTAGGGCGCCGCCTCTCCTCTCTGGCCGCCACTCGCCAAGGCCGCCGTCGGCCCTTCTCCCTGCCATGGCCGCCTTTGGCGTCAAGCCCGCCTCCAGCGCAGAGTTGCCGCCCTTCCCTGTCGTGTCCTCAACCGCACCCAATCTGCCGTCCGCTTCCCTACTCCCTCTCCTACAGAAGACCGCCTCCCTCTCACTTGCCCGCTTCCCGTCGTTGCCAGGCCCGCCCCGGCCGTGCTCTGTCTGCCCGTGCGAGGCCCTGTGCATGCCTCCTCGACCTGGGTCTCGACCCCAACCCAGCCCCAGCTCGCCAGCGCCTCTCGGTCTCGGCCCAGACGTCTGTTGCCGCCTCCTGCATGACCGGATGGGGTCAGGTCTGCTAGGTGAGCTCCTGGCCAAGTGTTGTGGCGTCCCGAGCCAATCAGTGGCCAAGATATGTTCCTGTGTGTTCGATGTCAACTCGTCTTGGTGTCATCTTTTGTGTTGATATAATCTTGTCGCTGCTAAGGTCGAACCTCGCTCAATGCAGTCCAAGTTGGGGAACACACAGTCCATGTTTGTCTCGACAAGATCTTTGTCGGCCCATCCCCTTCATAGACGACAAGTTCGCCGACCCCGAACCGAGACATTAAGACCTCCTTCAGGGACATCAAGACAGCGGGACCTGAAGATCGACCTCGAAGACCAAACCCCTAGGCACGTCATGATCTCCTCACGGTTCCAAGACCCCGGCCCCGGAGTCCGAAGACCGTTACCTCCGAACACGAACCCTTGGCACGCCAAGATCTCCTTCACGGATCTGATGGCCGAGACCCTGAAGACCGATCCCGTCGAACCCCTTGGTGAACCCCAAGATCTTCGATTCAACATGTGATCCCCTTTCCGAGACCCCTATTTTTATATTATGACATATATCTTGTTGCATATGAATTGAACATGCTTGCATACATATTGCGGTTTTGGGGTATATGGATGATTCACCTAAATTAAATATGGAGGCCATACACGGGCTTTTCTAGTCTTATATTGGCTCCATTTAAATTTGTGTAGCAAACTGATGCCATGTTTTGCCTTGTTAATACAACATTCAAATTGCGGGGTAGCTACACAACATAAACCATATAATTAATTGTCGGGACCCCGGTTCCGCTTAATATTGTCTAGTTGCACTGCATCTTTGCCATGCCATGCATCATATCATAATCATGCCGGATCTTCTGTAGTAGTATTAAATAGTGTATCCGGTGTTTCTTTTAGTGCTTTGCTTCTTCACGGATTAGGCCGTTGAGTTGATGTGAGCTTCGACAAGTCCTTCGGATAATGTATCTTCGGCAGTGTTTCCCAGGCGAGCATCTCCCTCTTTCTACCTATTTTGCTTTTATAGTCTTTATTTCCTCATGTTGATCTATTGCTATCCGTGTTGTGATGCTTTAGTTTCCGTGCACCATTTATACTCCTTGCAGCCTCTATATTTCCATGGACACATCCTATTGCCTATTGTTTGATAGATAGTCAGTCTTGCGAGTCGTAGTTGCTTGCTTATGTGTTGCTTCGCGCCGTTGTCATTTCACCATTGACGGCAAGTTGACACATGATAAATGGTGGAGATGCTTAATGGTGGAGATGATCATGACTTTAAATACAACTATTAAATTGCTGGATAACTAATGAAAGAGGCACCAGTGGGCAATATATGCTATTTGGTTTATTATGCCCACTTGTGTCCCGTAGGCCCTGGGTACTTGATATCTGTTCCTTGACTATTCGCACTATCCACATACGGGAGAGTCTATGAATCCCCCTTAGCCAGAGCTTGATTCATTTCTTATTTCTTGGGACCACAAACTAGTTTGGGGCTTTATTACTATCATGTACCTATGCCATGCTTTACTGCTTTATTTACGATTGTGCGTGGAGCACCTATACTGTTTTGGATCGTGACACGTTTTCGCTGTATCGACAAGCCCAGTCACACTTTCGGGTTCCTAGTCGTTTACCGTCGTCTACACAAACTCTGGGTCCGTCTCGAAGCCGGCCAACTTCGTTGCGGGTATCTTAGCGGGGTGGCCCCCTGAAATGTTTTATGAATCCTGTGATTGCTTTGTCATGAAAGCCTCGTTGGGTTTTGATTTGGTTTTTCCGAGGTTGATCGTGTGTGTGTTGTTATTTGTGCACCCCTACAGGGTAAATCTTTCTAAAAGCCGTGTCCGCGGTTATGGACGACTTGGAGCACAGTATCTCGATCATAGACAAGCATAACTAAAGTAGTGCTATAAATTTGACTTAATATGTGACTAGTAATCATCTTCACTACAATGGAATGGATAATAAAAGTGCCAACAACTGGTGGAACTGGGGTGTATCGTGTCATGTTATATCTGCCTAGTAAGTATGGCAACTCCAATGGAATGAAATAAAAGTGCCAACAACTGCTGGGTTTGGGATGTCACATGCTAATTGTATCTGACTAGCAAGTACTACAACTACAACTGAATGGTTAACTAAAACTGCCCACTACTTATGCTATCAGGATGACTCATGCTATCTATATCTGACTAGTAAGTGCTTCAACTATAATGGAATGAATAAAACTGCAACCTGTGTGAGTTCCTCGGTTTGACTTCCTCGTTTGGTCTCGAGGGGGAAATGCCAGGATGGGTATGATTGGTGGTAGTATCAGGTTGGTCCCGAATAGGTCTCTCTTATCCCTCTCTAATAGCCGACAGTTGCATCGAATCTCTATAGGTTGTTTATGCATGCTGTGTTGTCGCTTCAGTCCACCATACCTATGTAGGCGAGAGCCACTGAATTCTAGACTCGCCGTGTACTGGCCTCAGTACTGACGCTCCTCTTTTTCCTTTGCCCTTTGTTGGCACCCCTTTGGTTTTAGCAGGTTTGAGATCGACGTCGTTAGCAGGGTTACCCTTCCGGCTTGGCCTGGGCAGGGTTATGGACGCCATTGGTTATTCTTCAGGGCTCTTATCCCCATTTGCATCTTGTCCGTACTCGGATGTTCTATTGTTTTCAAGGTGATTTGGATCTTGGTATTGTATATATGTATTCTTGACTCATGGAGTCGTTGTTGTATATATATGTTCTATGGGTTCCATCATGGACTAATGTGTAATGGTATTACTTTGTTTTCCACCCGCACGAAAGTGCCTGGTGGGCGTCCTTGAATCGTCTCTATGCGGGTTTGGAGGGAAGCGCTAAAACTTGCATAGGACCGATTCGAGGGTGTTACACCCCACCTCTCTAAACACACTTTGTGAGGACCCCTCCATGGCGTACTTATTAGCAATACCACGACACTCCCTTCGATCCATAATAAGTGTCAGGGTTTTAGTTCAAATTTGGATTACAATGAACTAAACCCTCGACACTTATTATGGACTAGAGTGAGTAATACATTAGCTGCTCTAAAAATACATATAAACAACAATGAAAGAATTTTCCATGAAAAAGTGTTTTTCCACATAAAGAGAAAATAATTAATGAACTGATGACCTGCTAGCACATTCATCCTTAGAAAATCTGAACACATGTAACTAAAAAATGGATATATGAACATTGAGCAATAATATTAGCACAAGAGTGAAATCCCTCCCACCTCTTTGTTCCCACGAGAAAAAAACTGGCTGAAGTCGACATCCCACACACGCTTTCCAACACCTTAAAAGCATGTCCAACATCCTTCATCTTTAATAGAAGGATGTCCCGTCGTGTTGTTCCCCACCTTCTTTTATCTTTCTCGCCTACTTACTCCCTTTCAAAAATCGCTATCATTCCCAATAGAGGAGAGCACCAACATCCTCTAGATTTCATCGCCTTCCACTGCTCTAGGCATGAACACCGCCAATTTGTGTCCCTTCTTAGCCATGTCATCGGTGTCCCCATAAATGGCGACTCCAATTTCTTACTCCTTTCTAGATCTAGTTTTCTAGGTTTCTTCGATGCGGTGTCGGATCTCCCAGGCCCATCCCCAACCACCATCGCCCTTTTGCCGATGCCAAGGAAGTAAGTATGTTTCTTCTAGATCTATGAGTTTCTCGTCTTTTTATCTATCTCCCTTACACTCCTTCCAACAGCCTTCCAACATTTTATACATGGTTCCCACAATTTGCGTATCCCTTCTCGGCCCTATCATGGGTGTGCCCACAACAATTGACTCTAATTACTTATGATTTTACAGATCTAGAAAGGAGTGTATAGATCCATGTTTCTAGGTTTCCACGATGTGATTATTGTCTTTGGTAGGCCATCCCCAACCATCACCGCCCTTTTGTCAGTGCAAACAAAGTAAGTATTCTTCTAGATCTAAGAGTTTCTCCTTTTTATATTCTCCTTGTGTTCTCCCTTCCAACAAACACAATAGTTCCTATGAGAAGAATAACACAGTCATATTTTCACCTTCCACTGCTCTAGATATGGGCGCCACCACTTTGTGTCCCTTCTTGGCCATGTTATCGATGTCCCACATCTGCTGACTTTGATCACTTGCGTTTTTATAGATTTGGTAAGAGCGTGTGCAAATCTAGCTTTTTACTTGTTTCTTCGATGTGGGTGTTGGCTCTGTCGGGCCCATCCCCAACCATCGTCACCCTTTCATCAGTGTTGATAGCTATATATTATTTTCATTTTGTCGAATGAAATTAAATGATAACTGTATTTTCGTGGGGGAGAAATTATGTTGATAACTACGATTTATCTTACTTTTTTTGACAATGATACTTTAGTTAAAAGTTTAGCATATGCTTAAAAGTTGGTAATTTTGTGTCGATTATTGAACTACAGACCTAAATCATTTGAAGTTTGATTTGTATAAAAGGGGAGTTATGGTTCATTTGGGTAAAAGCAGAAAATGGTGAGAAATAAGTTGAAAGGTGGTATTAAAATGATTGATGATTTATTTATAAGGAAAACATAAGTAGAGATTTAACATTGTTTGAAGTGGATTTTGTGTATGTTTGTTTATGACTAAGGTTGTGTTGCAGAGATGAGGCACATAGGTAAGTAGAGCAGATCACAACGAAAGGGCACAAGTTTCTCCATAATAAGGAGGGAGAAAGGAAATAAAGTGGGAAACTTGATGTGCGTGTACTCTTACGAAGGTTGTTTACTAGCCCATTACTACTTTACAAGTATGTTGGGGCCAGCTATACAAAATAGTCGCATCTGCCAATCGCCGATTATCATATTCAATTCTTAATATAGAAAGAGATGTTGTAAAAGAAATGAGATTTCTCAAAGAGACTAGTATATTTTAAAATATCATTAGCTCATCTATAATCGCCCAAAAAAGCGTCAAAGTGCTCAAAACTACACTACCAATCTAGAGTTAAGAAATTTCACCCCCTCCATCGTTGAACATAGCTAGGTGGGTAAAGATTGCCATGAGTAACCTTCAGAGTGGAAAGAGAACTACGAGAAAGAGTTGGGTTGCCACGTGAGACCATCCACCACCACCGGAACCAATGGCACCAACCAGGGTGTCTCATATATTTTCTATACCTTCTTTCTACCTTCTCATTATTGTCAGCAGAACATGGCTATTAGTACTGCCTAGAAGATGATCCCAGTGGCAATGAAGGAGTTGTTGGTAAGGACATTTCCATATCCGTTGATGGAGGCCTGTATTGTTGTCCATGGATTGGGAGAGGAATAGCGGAGATGAGGCAGGAGAGCGCAAAACGGGATTGAAGAGAGGAAAGCTCACCATAGGATTGAAAAATAATTAATTCTTGAGGCTCTCTTTGAAAGGTATTTTTGGTTGTATAATTTGACCTTATGATTTATTTTCTCTCTACAGAGACCTGTTGATCTACCAAATGATGCTGCCAATTTTCTTTAGAGCGATGGCCTTAAATTGGTATATAGGTATGTCAACCATCATCACCCTTTTGCCGATGCAAAGGAAGTAAGTATGTCTCTTCTAGATCTATGAGTTTCTCCTCTTTTTATCTCTCTCCCTTACTCTCCTTCCAACATTTTATACATGGTTGCCATAATTTTTGTATCCCTTCTCGACCCTGTCATGGGTGTGCCCACACTAGTTGACTCTAATTACTTACGATTTTACAGATCTTGAAAGGAGTGTACAGATCTATGTTTCTAGGTTTCTACGATGCGAGTGTCATCTCTGCCAGGCCATCCCAAACCAGCATCGCCCTTTTTCCGGTACAAATAAAGTAAGTATTCTTCTAGTTCTAAGAGTTTCTCCTTTTTATCTTCTCCTTATGTTCTCCCTTCCAACAAACACTATAGTTTCTATGAGAAGAATAACACAGTCCTATTGTCACCTTCCACTACTATGGACATGGAGGCCACCACTTTGTGTCCCCTCTTGGCCATGTTATCGATGTCCTTACATTTGGTGACTTTGATTACTTATGTTTTTATAGATTTGGTAAGGCATGCACAAATCTAGCTTTCTAGTTATTTCTTTGATGTGGGTGTGTGCTTTACGAGGCCCATCCCCAACCATCGCCACCCTTTCATCGGTGCAAAGGAAAAAAGTATATTTCCTCCAGATCTATGAGTTTCTCCTTGTTACCTTTCTCCTTATGCCTCCCTTCTGACAAACACTGCCATTCCTATGAGAAGAATACCATCGTCCTCTAGATTTCATCATGTTCCACCACTCCAAACATGGGCGCCGCTAACTTGTCATCCGTGGACCCATATATGTTGACTCTGATGCTTACGCTTTTACATATTTGGTAAGGTGTGCAGTAATATGGGTTTCTAGGTGTTTCTTCGATGTGGGTGTCAGCTCTGCTAGGCCCATCCCAACCATCGTCACCTTTTTGTCGGTGCAAGGAATGTTAGTATGTTTCTTCCGGATCTATGAGTTATTTAGTATATCTTTAAAAAGTCATGTTGATAGCTATATATTACTTCATTTTGTCGAATGAAAGATAACTGTGTTTTTTTGGGGGGAATTATTTTACTTTTTTTCGATAATGATATTTTAGTTAAAAGTTTAGCATATGCTCAAAAGTTGGTAATTTTGTGTCGATTATTGAACTACGGATCTAAATCATTTGAAGTTTGATTTGTCTAAAAGGGAAGTTGTGGTTCATTTGGGTAAAAGCAGAAAAGGGTGAGAAATAAGTTGAAAAGGTGGTACTAAATGATTGATGATTTATTTATGAGGAAAAGAAAAGTAGAGATTTAACATTGTTTGGAGTGGATATTGTGTACGTTTGTCTATGGCTAAGATTGTGTTGCAGAGATGAGGCACGTAGGTAAGTAGAGGAGATCACAAGAAAAGGACACAAGTTTCTCCATAATGAGGAAAAAAGGAAATAAAGTGGGAAACTTGATATGCATGTACTCTTACGAAGGTTGTTTACTCGCCCATTACGACTTTACGAGTATGTTGGGGCCAGCGATACAAATAGTCGCTTATGGATATATATACATCTGTCAATCGCCAATTATCATATTCAATTCTTAATATAGAAAGAGATGTTGTAAAAGAAATGGAATGAAGATTTCTCAAAAGAGACTAGTATTTTTAAAAATATCATTAGCTCATCCATAATTGCCAAAAAACGTCAAAGTGCTAAAAACTGCACCGTCAATCTAGAGTTAAGAAATTTCACCCCCTCCATCGTTGAACATAGCTAGGTGGGTAAAGATTACCATGCGTAACCTTCAGAGTGAAAAAAGAACTACGACATAAGACCATCCACCACCACCGGAACCAATGGCACCAACCAGGGTGTCTCATATATTTCCTGTACCTTCTGTCTACCTTCTCACTATTGTCAGCAGAACATGGCTATTGATACTGCCTAGAAGATGTTCCCAGTGGCAATGAAGGAGTTGTTGGTAAGGACATTTCCATATCCGTTGATGGAGGGTTCCTAGTGGCAATGAAGGAGTTGTTGGTAAGGACATTTCCATATCCATTGATGGAGGCCTGTATTGTTGTATTGTTGGCCATGGATTGGGAGAGGAATAGCGGAGATGAGGCAGGAGAGCGCAAAACAGGATTGAAGCGAGGAAAGCTCACCATAGGATTGAAAAGGAATAATTCTTGAGGCTCTCTTTGAAAGGTATTTTTGGTTGTAGAATTTCACCTTTATGATTTATTTTTCCCTCTACAGAGACCTGTTGATCTACCAAATGATGCTGCCAATTTTCTCTAGAGCGATCTCATGTGGCCTTAAATTGGTATATAGGTATGTCAACGTCCACTCACCTCTCTTCTCTCCACGTACTTGAAGAATAAGGCAGTTTTTATGTGTTTCCTTAGCCATGCACGTAAAATCCTATGTTTTTCTATGCATATGCTTTATCCCCCGAGTGATATTGTACTACATCATTTCATAGTGATATTTTCATAAACGTAAACAAACAGAGTGTTTTGATAAAGCAAACTCACCATGGAGACCAATTTTCCAGTTTAACAGTGACATCAAATGCCCCTCTTCTCCACATCACTTCTGCCGCATGTTAGCACCAACAAAGTGCCAAGAGGCACGGAGATGAGTAAACATTTTAACATGGCTGAGAAATATCAAGGATAACAACAGCCACTCTAACGAAGAGTCACTTCTATCTGTTAAAAAGGAAGAAAAGAAAGAATGCAAGAGGATACACCGACAGGAATAGGCTTTCTAGTAACATATACCCTGCTGCTAACAGCATCCCTAGTTCTATAGCTCTCCCCCAAATAAACAACCTAAAGAACGGAAAACGGTCACCGGTGACCCATCCTTTAGTATGTACAATGTCATCTTTGCAGAGACGGGTATAACTAGTCTAACTTTCTGATGGTTAAGAGTATATCCAATAACCAACGCCAACTTCATTCCACATGATCACTATCACCGCAAACCAACAGCTAGATAGAAGTTTTCCATGATATTCCCCAGCGCCCTTCATGGGACACCTGCCACGTAAATAGAAAGAATTATCAGCACAGTAAATCTAATTCTTGTTTGCAGCAATAAGGCAGTCATCAGATAGAATATAATTGAGTTTACCTGCCATAACAGTCAGCAGCATTCACTCTGGTACACGGGGTAACAAATGCAATGAAGTTGAAAGCTCATCATGGCCACTCGCGGCAAGTACCACACCTCCAATTGGCACTATCAGGAGGCTGTTCACTTTCCTGCCAAGGGGAACAGTGACAGTGCACATGCAGGCCACAGGACGAACATTTGAGATCAGGTGGTGGCTGGGAGGTCTTGCACTTGTGGCACGCTAACTCGTCAATGGATGCATCATTTGCTGGGAAGTGCATATTTGAAGACTCGTCTTCTGCCATGAAAGACAATTCATCAAAACCGGTCCCTTGCTGATCAAAGCTTCCCGGGAAGTTACCATCATTTTGCAGACTAGTAGACATCCCAAATGTGTTATCAAGCTGAGTATCATCTGCTTCGAGCAACTCAGTGAACGAAAAATAAGTTTGTGGTTCATATTCGTCAGCCACAAAGCTGCCACCGCTGGTGTCATTCCACTGGGAATTAGTGCCATAATCAGGAGCAGCAGCATACCCATTTCCTTGGGCAAAATCCCACCCCAATAGCTCCGAAGCATCCACACCATCAGCCTCCGATAAAGAAAATTCATTCATATGACTGAAATCAATGTTTGCATTCCCTGGAGGTTGGTTCTGAATATAAAACCCATTCACAGGTGTGCCATCTTGATCAAGATACTCACAATTTTTAACTTGTGCCCTTCTTATTGATAACTTCTGATTATTTCCAGGTGTAAGACTTGACATGTTCATTGATATATCAGCATTCATCGTTTCATCCCCAATTGGTTCAACTATTCCATATGAAGCAAGGAGTGGGTCTTGATCTGCAACAGGAAAAGTCTCCTCGCCAGAGAGCATAGTTGACTGCGACGACATAGCAGCGGTCTGTTCACTGACTTCTGGTTCAGGCTCCCTATAATCATCTGAATGAGGACATTGTGGTATGGCTCTCCTTCGGCATCTACAGCATCGGTACTGAATCACTTCAGTTATTTTTTCTTCCTTAAGTTGCAAAGCATCACCATGAAACCACTCTGTATGTAGGAGGATACCAAGGTGTTAAGAGAGCCAAAAAGATAGCACAAAACATATATCCATAAGCAAGAATAATATGATAAACAGACTTACTTTTGCACCTCTCACAGCGGACATACAGGAAATCTGGACTATAGGGTTTGTTACAGAGACAGCAATCTGGTTTTTCTGAAGAACCTATACCACCCTTGCCTTTTAGGATTACATCATTTGCCCTGAAATCTTCTCCACCATTGTCATTCTTATTTTTCTTCCAAACGAGACCAAAGTATGTAATCACTTGAACTTTTTTAGGTTTTCTCGGCTTCTCTGGCTTTGGTTTTTTAGTTTTAGTCTTTTTTGGCTGAACCTGCACCTCTGCAATATTCTGAGTTGCCACATTTGTAACAGGCCAGGCTTCCAACTTCGGTATTGGGTGGTTTTCCACCTTCCTGATAGTCTGGGTTTCCGCATTCATGATTGTCTGGGCCACCTTTGCAACTGGCTGAGCTTTAACCTTAGTGTGGGCTTCAACATTCATGGCTGGTTCAGAAGAATGAGAAGAACCAACCCTGAAGATTATTTTGGGAGCAGTCACTGGCAGTTGGCCATTGCCCTTTTGTTGAGGCAGCACATAATTTGCATTTTTCTTGTTGTTTGCGAGGATGAGATTACGCTTCTGAAGGCATACTTTGCATATCATACTGGAAGCAGATCCTGATATGCACTCTTTATGACAATGGCCTGCAAAAAAATTGTGGTTAGCAATATTGTGACTTGGTATTGGACAGCTTAGAAATTTATTAACCATCTTTTTAATACAGGAGAAAAACAACAAGAAGAAATGACTTAAAAGGCATCTCGATAGACTATAATACATACCTTGACAAGAGCTACAGTTTACAACATCCCTGCGTGTGATTCATCCAACAGAACACATATGAGAAATGAAGAAAATGGGTATGCTACAAAAAGAAATTGAATGAGTGCAACAAAGAGGTTAAGAAGAGAGCACCTGAAGGCAACATCCTTCTTGCATGAGGTGCAGGGATATACATCTCCTTTGTGAAAGAGATAAGAAAAGATATCTCCAATGGATGCCTTTACTCGCCGTTGGAAGAAATAGGTGAAACTGTTAGAGATTATCATTCCTGGACTAGGCGAGGAGACCCCAACTACCTGCTCAAAATCTCGTACCAAGTACAGTGGGACATGGTTCGCAGAAAACCACAGTTTGCCATTCTCATCGTCATTATCTTCTGCTTCCAAAATATTCTTGGTTATACGCACAGGAAGGTGCTTCTGGTTTGGAAACTTAAGTGCGTATCTTATGTTACTGTCGACTATTTTTTTATCACAAACTACTGCATTTCTGAGAGCAGAATAGTCAGCATCTGAACTTTTTCCATCTGAAGAAATTTGATCTGGAGGGATGAATTCCTTCCATTTTATATTGGCATCAAGGTATCTAACCTGAGAGATACAGATATTAGGATCATTGTTACTATTTAAGTTGGAGTAACTCTTTTAAGCATTTTGAATCATGTTAAAGATGTTAACCTGCAGAGCAAGTTGAGATGAACTATAGCTTAATCCAACACATGCTCTCCAAGCAAATTGCCGAGTTCGTCTTGGAAAATTGGAAGTTTCGTGATAAGATAGACCTGGTATCTTTTTTTTACCACCTATTGAACAACATAACATGTCAATTTATTTTTGTCCTCCAGACAAACAGATGATCAAATGATAGTAACAATGATAATCAAAGATGAGCAATACCTTGACGAGCAGCTGTTCTTATGGCTGAAGTTGGAAGAGCCCCCCTCTGCAAAATACGTTTAGACATAGTTCCTCCATTCCACCAATTCACCTCTTTCCAGCTCTTGTCATCATCGGTAACAGTAGAAGATTCAAATGCCAACAAACGTTTTCTGCCCCGCTTTCCACCTGTTCCACGTTTTTGGTATGCTGCGGAGCGGGATGGTCCAGCAGATACACCAGGAGATTTCACAGGCCAGTCATCCATTAGCTTCAACCAACTTGCAGAAAATGCTATGCCACGAATATTACTCTCCAACTGCACATAAAACATAGCAACTTTATAAGATTACAAACGTATTTTGTTTTCTACTGCCATATAGTATAATAATTTTATGCAGACCAATATGAACATTATGTAACAGCTATTTATTGCATATCCAACTTGATTCCCCAGAAGCAAGTGCAACTAACACAAATATAACAGCACTAAATAATAAATATGCCACTATGCTTTCCATGTTCTTTTACTTTGCCTAATAAAGACTTCTCTATCTAGCACTTCTGATTATCCAAGAGCTGTGCCATGAAGCGCTTGACCAAGTGCTGCTCGCACTTTTCTATTTTTACTTAATTTCTATATTAAGATATTCATATATTCCTCTTATATTTGGAAAGATTCCTTTTAAGATTGTATTACTTTGTTTTTGAAATACGCCTAGTTATGTTCCCCTGTATATTGCCTCTATTTGCTACCATAATAGAAGCCCTTTCACAATCTGCTATTATTCATGGTCTGTTCTATACAAAATTCTCAGTCTACCTCTGGACTGGCTCTCACAACCACAGATAGTTTTCTTTAGGATGAACCAAAAGTTAGTAGTACCCAACAGCACAACATACATGTTGGAATTGCAGCCAAGCCCAATAGGCTCTGGTCTAATACCCTTGACTCCAACTGAAACACCAGAATACAAGGAAACTTTGTTTAATCATATCATCTGATATCTATAATAGTATAAGATATGACTTCAAATTCAAGCTAATACGGAAAGATTGTCTGATGGATCTCAACCAATACTACCCGAGAAAAGCAACATGAGATCAGTTCACATGGGATTATTACAGGCGACATGTGTATATGGCACGGTGTAATCCGCTGCCAGGGTGCTACAATGGTTGAGAGGCGGTTGTGTGCCTCGTGCCGGTATGCATGAGATCATTGCGGCAGCAAGGTGGTGGGGTACTTGAAGGCTCGATGACCTTCTGGTTTGGCTTGGTTGGTCTTGACCACCCATCATACAACCAAGGGATGCAATTCAGATTGATCCCTTCCCCCAAAAAATACGCGTGTAACGGAACACATACTTGAAACAACTTGGAGACTAACTGCTGCATTAACCATGTACGTTTCCTGATTTTGAGAAGAAACTAGGTTCCACGTCATGACCTGATCACTAGCTAGTGTTCCCTAAATGCACACCCATATGAGAGGATACTTAAAAATTAATCGAATCCTGCAACTCACTTCAAGCAAGAGAGGTATTATAGTTCTGCAGTTGGAAGCTTCTTGTAGCTGTTTATGCCACCGTTGCCTCTGCTGCATGTCTTGTAGGGAACCAACTAAAAGGCCACACAAACTCTCCTCCATGTTGGTCAGATAAGCAACGATACTGGGGAAATGGCTCTCAGAACTTCTGATTACATGCATGGTACTAAAAACTCGAGCAGATCCTTTAGAAGCATTGGCAGTGGCTAAATTAAGAAAACAAGCCTTTTTATTTCCGATTGCCGAACTTTTGCAAGCAAGGCACCAACCACATCTATCTCTTGGGACTTCCATAACCTTCTTTTCGGTACTTGGCCAAACAAATTGAGCGGCTGCTGAGGAAAATGCTTTCACTTGTAGAGCACAGTCGGCAGCCATTTTCTTCCTTGGATTCGTGATGATTTGGGATGCTGAAACTTTACCTTCATCTGCTGTAAGAAGAGCTAGATTAGCGGCGGCAGATGCTGCAATATTCCCATGATTGTACAAATTCATGTAAGCCTGAGGTTTAAATGACGATAATTTCGCTGGCTTGCTACCAATCACATTTCCAAAGGGATGTTTGCTTTGATAGGATGGACAACATGAGTCTGTCTTCACAGAAATTGTGCCCCCAACATCTCCTTTGGGCATGCCATTATCAATCCCTGAAAAGCAGGCGGACGAGTCTGGACGAATTAACCCATGTGCTGGCTGTGCATGTATTACATTAGAGAAACCTGTCACCACGGACCCATTCTGATGAGAAACTGAGGATACCCCAGAGGATCCAAAAGCTCCATTGATTGGTGTAGTATGTACATCGTTCTGAGCTGAAGGAGTTTGTAGGTTCTTGTCAGTGCCAGCATCTACACTAGTCATCATGAACTTTTGTTCCTCCAGTTGTTCAGCAGAGCACACTGTAAATTGATTAGCCACAAATCCGTGCTGGGCATTTACTTGAGAAAGTACTGACGTCTTACTCTCTCCACCATCTTTTAAGGTTGCACAAACCTTTCCATCAACTGTTTGCCTTGGAGTGACGCTCAGCAACGCATTGCCTTGTAGAGCATGGCGTGCACCAGTATCTTCACCTATTTTTGATCTCTCGTTCCGAAATACATCAAGCAGGTGTGGCCAGTACTCCGTCATTCTGTTACATATATCTGTATATGCATCTGAAAAGGCAAGTACTTGGATGACTTTGACAACATCATACTGATTGTAATATCTTGCATAAGAGTCTGCATCAGAAGATGCTCCAATCCTGCATTACTTGATAGAATTACCATAAGAGAAAATATAGGAGAAAAATAGTTCCAGGGCAGGCCAGGAAAAAAAAAGGCTGTGGTAATTATGAGGTAGCACTCGAACTACTTATAAATCCTAAAAATGTGCATCAAGGTGCAAAAGCAAATCTGAAAAAGGAGAAACAAACCGCTGAACTACATGAGATTAGTTAGTGCATATGATAGTACTAGAGGACTTACTGTGCTTATTAAATTCTTAACAATGGTTATCAGGTCCAATAGAACATGATTCCTATGATCATTTAATGTTCACCCAACCTTCTCATATTATCCTTATTCCAGATCAAAAAAACATCTACTGTGGAATTCAACCATAATGCAGTATTTATCAATGGGGGACTGGATATCCAGAATCAATGAATTATTAGTAAACGCCAAGTAATACAGGATTGAGATGCGAGAGCTTACACCAGCAAATAGTTGCAGGATCCCAGGAAGAGTCTCCCACACATGTCAATGCCGAACATTTGAGCTCCTCTTGCCCCACGCTCTATTCTTGAAGATGTTGGCCCAAGCTTGTTAACCACGCATTCTGGACAGAACCATTGTTCCTTAGGGAGAAATGCTTTGTTGAGACCAATACATCTTGAGTGATATGCCCATGGGCAGCCATCACAGCATACAAGAGTCCCATCCATTCCACATATTCGGCAATCATCACTATTGCCATCCAGAGATGCATTTGCTACAACAGCTTCTGGGTTTGTTACATTTGGAGCAGTTTCCAAATTCTGGAGGTCTTCATTCTTTCTGTAAGCAGAAGCCCTCGAGGGTCTAGTCAGGACTGCTCGTGATCCAGCCTCTGAATACATACTAGAATCTAACTCGTCCACTTCCTCATTGTAAGCTTCCCGTGCCTCCAGTTCGGTTTTGAGTTCTTCAGAATCAATGGCATGGTCGCAGAGTATTTGCAGGATCCTAAGCTTCATGGTAACAGGATGCTTATAATATTCAATGGCTAAGAAGTTTCTACCAAAACTCTTACCCCCTAGACTCTTAATGCAACCCATTACATAGAGGTACTCCAGCAACAATGTTGGCCAAGTCAATGCATCTAGTAACGCCCAATCTAGATGCCTGCACACAATAGAAGGAAAGGTGACAAAAAATATCAGCACTGAAGGAACAAGACACGACATTCAGGAAAATAACGATTATATTTAATGCAGGGCTGATAGGATATGTACTTTAAGCAATTTGAAGCAAGTTCTGATCCTTCAGAGGATTTAGTCTCGAGATGCCGCCTCAGCGTACGCAGCAGCGAGACATGTACAGCATCTAACAATGTACTCTGCACAGAGCAATTGATGGATGCAATAAAATCATCCATCCCAAATGGACTGAGGAACAGCTGCACACTGAATGACCGAAGGAAGTTATAAACAGAAAAAAGATAACTTATGGACTCCTCCGGCACATCAATGTCACCTGATGACAGAGGTAGCTCTGGGCCCTGAACTGGAGGGCACAGCTCAACTGGCAATTCTTTAGTAGAATCTGATGAATTGCTCGAAGATTCCAAATCCTCCGATACATCTGAGCCAGATCCACTCTGCTGCGACGCATCAGGCATGGCGGGAATTTCGCAAGCATCAACCTTCTGTCTATTACTAGGTGGACCTTTGACCACGGTGGCACTCCCCGAGGAAACAACCAAGTCCAGCTTCCTCTTCCTGCAGCTCACCTTCATGCCAGATGCACCATTGTCCTCTGTCATGAGTAACTCCCGGAGCTGAGGAAGCCCCAGCTTCTCATCCTGTCCATCCTCAAACACTACGCTGTAGACCCCAATGCTGCTATCATATGATGCAACCTTGCCAAGACGAATCCTTTTACCATCAGCACTACGGCTGATGTAGCGGCCCACCAAGCAATCCCCCTCCTCCTCCTTCACCTGAAGGAGGGCGGCAGGTGCTGTAGGCCGTCGATCCACCGCTCTGGCATCCCCTTCCTCCATCTTGACCTCACTCGCCACATCATGCTCTTGCTCGGGAACGCTGCTGTCATCTACCTCCATCTTTACTTCGCCCGCTAAGGGCGCCGCAGCATGATCTGCGTCCTCATCCCTCTTCCCCTCACTCTCCAGGGCCAACACAAAACCCTCTTGCATCGGTATGCTTCTGTCATCTACCTCCATCTTTGCTTTGCCTGCTAAGGGCAGCGGGGCGGCATGATCTGTGTCCTCAGTGCAGCCCTCGTCCACACCCATCTTCCCCTCACTCACCAAGGCCAACACAACACCCTCTTGCTCCGTCATGGTGCTTTCCTCCAGCTTCGCCTCACTCGCCACGGTCACGGGCGCCGGAGCAGGGGGGTCTTCTTCTCCCACCACGGCGCTGGCCTCCGCGATCTCTTCCATCACCACGTCATCAGTTACCACCGTCGGTGGGGCGGCGGCGGCGGCGGGGAAGTCCTCGACAGGCGTCTGATCAGCAACTCCCCGGGGCTCAGCCGCCACGGGGTCCATAGCATCGGACGCGAAAACCCTAGCGATCCGAGTGTCGCCCCGCCTAGGCAAGCATCCGGGCCGCGAATCGCGAGCGCCCCGGTCGAGATTCCGACGGAATTAGCGGAGGGGGCGGTGTCGCGGAGTAGTCAGGTGCTGTCAGATGCGAATCTGGAGAGTCGGGGGGCGGCCGCTGAACCTCGTGACGCCCTGGCGGCGGCGTTACGGCCAGGGCCCCGCGAGAGGAACAGTGAGAAATCGGACGGTGGGGTTCGATCGGCGGCGGGTGTTCGCAAGGGGTATGCGGCGCGGCGGCGGCGGCGGCTGGAGGCTGGGAGGAGGAGGATGAGGAGGAGCGGAGAGCAGATGAGGAATGGAAGGGAAGGGAAGGGGTTGAGGAAAAAGGGAAGGGAGAGCGAACTGCACGAGCGAGCGAGGGCGAGCACAAAGGGTGGAGGAAGGGAAGGACGCCGCGCCGCACTCGGGCTCGCGTGAAGTCTCTCCGGTTCGTGTCGCTGGCTCCCTCGTCTCCGGGTCGGTTCCGCGCACGCGCTAGCGGAGGTCCGGAGCCCGACCCACGCGGCGCGAGGTGGGGACCCCGCGGCACGGTGGGAGAGTGGGAGGTGGGGACCCCCGCGACACGTGTTTCGGGCGGATGCGGGCGCGACCCGGGCGGGGTTGGTGGAGAGAACCGCGAGCGTGCAGGGGTCCCTCGTCGTGTCCGCCTGGCTCGGTTCAACCGGGTGGTCCGTACCAGCGGCACGTAGTACGACGGCTGCTCTGCTCTGCTCGCTCGCTCGCAAGGTGAGCTGATCGACGACGCGAAGATGGAGGTGGAGGGAAAGGGGAGGGAGGATGCTGCAGTTTTTTCAAATTCAAAACGGTGGAGGGAGTCGTAGGTTGTCAGAGAGGGGGTGGTGGTGACCGGTGGTGGTGCACTGCTCGCTCGCTAGCTCGGGGTAGGGGAAGGCCAGGCCCCAACGGTTGGTTTGGTTGGCTCGCGCCAAGTACCGGACTGACTTGTTGTATGTTCCTGTGGGGGGAGGTTTTTTACGGGTAGACTGGTGGTGGCGTGCCGACGACTACCACACTTGCCTGCACTGTGCTAGTTGCAAATCATGCCGTCCTCACGACCTGCTTTGCTGTGTTGCTCGAGGGATGTATACTTTGTACATGTCGTGTCAATTCTTTCATCGGAATTGTGATGCACAATTTTGTGAAGGAAGTGTCCATGTTGCTGTACGACCCATTATTTCTTACATATCTACTAGGTCTCCAATCTAGTGCTAGCCTGCTGGTGCAAGGTGTAAATCAGTTCCCAATCGGGACATAGCCTATTTATTGGGATCATAGCAAGAGGCTTGGCTTTTACTTGCCATAATAAGAGGCTTTGCGTTTACTTTTCAGCAAAAAAAGAAAAGGTTTGTTCATTTGACAATTCCTTGTTAACAAACGAGGTGCTTGTGGGAGTAAAAAAAACTGAGGTCTTTGGTTACACTGATGTAGTATTTCCACGAGCACAAGTCCCCAGAATGCGCAGCAAGATGCCTAGCAAGACGATTCACAATAGTATATCTGAACAAGTTATGAAGGTCCTCACAAAATGCCAGCTTTCAGCAATCATGGTCACAATAAAGGCTAAAAGACATAACTGTTACTGGCAGTGACACATACAGCAGCAACACAGTACAACCAACAGCTTGGAAGATCAATAGGCATCAGTGACGGAAACAGAAACGGGTCGTGAAGATGTACATGTACTAGCTTCTTAGCCAATATAGATGACATGACCTAATCTGGGTATATATGGCGTGAGTATATTGACAAATGTTCCTTAGCAGCAGCAGAGCGAAAACCCAGCTTTGTTGCTTCAAGCACATCCCGTGGAGCAATCTGCGTCACCTAGCAAACAAGACAGGTTTTGAATAGCTTTGAACACTATTGATCTGTTTCGAGAAACAATATCATACTGTTGTGGTGAAATCTTGCTCTAGTACAAATTATATGGAAAAGCCTCGGTCGAAAGCAAATGCAATCTGATAACTTGACTATATGAACAAAAAACAAGATAGAAAAGGGCATGTTAATAGGGTAAAAACATATTTAAAGCTGGAGCAGCTTAGATCTAGTTCGCAAAATAGGGCATGCTGATGTTTTCTATGGACTATATTCCGATTGTTACTGCCGACTGTCGATGAACCCTTCTGAATTATCATATTCTTTTTGTATCGACATCGCAAACCAGGAGAAGCATTGATTTTCTTCATAGTAATTCTAATGTACGAAGAGATTCGAATAAAATATTTGTTTCTGCTTGGTAATAACTAAGTTCCTCGGAAAATAAAATCTTAGTACCAAGCAACCTTTTGGCACCACAGAGAACAAATAGTAGAACATGAAAAATGGTAACTTTGCTTTTGCCACTAAGTGCAACCTCACTCTTCATTATGCCAGTAGAATTTTTTGCATTGCAACTCCTCCATGAGCCCCAGTTTTCTTTTCGGGAAAATTTGCTACAGGACACCATTATTTTCTGGCGTTTGCTAAAACACACAGCACAATTGTGTCTTTGCTAGGTACCATTACAATTTTGTGGCACATTTGCCAGAACACACCGCAAGGCTAAAAAGGGAAAGTTTGGCACATTTTCTTCAAACCCGGCCATAACATGGTCACCCGAGCAAAAGTGCTAAAACTTTCCATGTTTGGCCACATGGTGTGTTCTGGCAAATGTGCCACAAAATTGTAATGGTACCTGGCAAATATATAATCGGATAGTGTGTTTCAGCACGTGACAGAAAATAACGGTGTCCTGTAGCAAATTTTCCCCTTTTCTTTTAGAGATCATAGGCATAGCCATCTGCAGTTAAAACCACAAAGGACCATTCTACCCACATCTTTTCCCGAGTGCAGATGTGTTTTCCTCTAAAAAAAGTGCAGAAGTGAGCTAGCCATGTACGGTCCCAGAATGCTAATTTGTGTTCCTAGGTATACTTTGGGGCGTCCCTTCCAATTTTCCTTCGAGAAAAAAGGTTGAGGGAGTCTTTCGGTGTGGACGGTGTGCACAGCTAGGGCATAAAGACCGCAGCATATGCCTAAAACCAACAAAAATCTCCCTAGATCCCAATCAAATCCATAGCCTCCAATCCCCGTGTACTCACAGCAACCTCCTGTAGGCTGCAGATTGGCCCCAGATTTGTCCATGCTGAAGTACTAGACTATTTGCTTTGCTCATGGATGGCATCAACTTGATTTGATAAGGTAGGCTCCAACTGCTGTGAAACTGCCTATATGCTGGCCCCAATTTGTTCATGGTTTTGTAATATACCATTTTGTTTAGATGGAAGGTGATGACTTCAACTTAATTTGATATGGTAGGATCCAACAGATGTGAAACTGAATACAAGGCTGTTGGCAGACAGCTACGGTGGCCCATCTTCCTATTACAAGAAAAGTACATGCCTCCTGTTGCTGCCACCTCCTGACTTGACCATCGTCCCACAAAATGGCTACCCGGCTCCGGCTCATATGTTATTGCGGCTACTGTCTAATCTTGCAAGCAAGATGGCCACTGCCTGCCTCTATGACCACCCATGGTTGTCATGTTGTTGCCTGTCCACAATCGCAACTGATCACGACTCATCTCCTCCAATCATGTCTCTTCACTAGTAAGATGGCTGGAAAAAGAGCTCGGGACCATAGTTTCCGGGGCAAAGGAGATGAAGACCCAGATTATAGAAGATCAGTCAAGCAGAAGTCAATGGAACGATCTCAAAACTGAATTAGGATGGTCCTAGTGTCAAGAAAGCTGACGGGATGTAAATGCAAAAGCAATAAAAATTACAGTGGCATGATGAAGAACGGGGTCACCCTTAGTGGGAGAAACAAAAAATAAATCCAAGATAAAATGATCTTGGAAACCAAACATGGCAGAACTGACATTCTTTTCAGTACATTGCACGTTCAAACGATGAAACTCCTTCAGTCAAATGCCTCAGTTTGTATGCAACAGATATTACCTTGATCTAGGTGGGCTTATAGGAAAAAGCTGCTGGGGTGATTTTCTTCTATATATTATTCTCATAAGTCATTATAGTAAACAATCTTGTTTAACTTCGGAAAATAACAGGAAATTATTTCCAAGAGTATAAAAGGTGAAATTACCTTTGGCTATAAAAATAAAGCATAGCCATTAAAGCTATGAAAGCACAATACTCAGACTTGTTGAATATATGCATGTCAACAGGGTCAATTGCCTATGGAGAAACAACATTGGTCACTATTCAGCTTATAGCTCCTTCAACAATGATCCAACTAAGATTTTCGTTATTAGTTAAACATGTCAACTCAGAAACCCCGGGAAAGCTTACTCACTTGATAACATAGTTCATCATGATAGTGTAGTGTTTGTATCTGGTGCTGGAGTCCTCTCTGGTGATCGGATGACTGCATAGTGGAGGTGTCTGTGTTGTGCATTGGTTGCGCCGGGGCCTCTGGTTCGGGGTAGACTATTTCATGGCAGGCAATATTTTTCATATGGTGTAGAGCAATTTGTTGAAGCTCGTCCAAGGTCCCCGTGATCTCATCATTGGTGGTATAGCCCCCTGTCTTAACCGCTCATATAGTGAGCCAGTCTCTGCAGCAACCTCCTGAAAACCACCAAACTGCAAAAAGTGTAAATACAATAAAAACCTCATACAGAAGCATCAATGAAGTATGCAGACAAGACTCTGGCACATACAGCTTGCTGAAGTGTGGTAGTTTGTTCATTGTCAAAATTGGTCTCCACTGTGGGAGCTGGCAGGCGGATATCATCCACACGATCCAATCGTTGGCGGGTACCACTACTAGGTGTATACCATGCAAAGCATGCATCATATGGCCGAGGCTCCTGAATAATTTAGAAACCCACATTAGACAGTAAATTGCGCTCGAACTTCAACACACTAGACAGTAGACATACATTATAACTGTATGTTATCGTGATTTCCAACTTGGCTAAATGCTTTTAGAGTAATGGATTTCACTTCATAGTCATTACACCGCATATAAGGTCTGGTCAAAGTAAAATTTTACAAAGTTTGACCATCACGGGTAAAAACATAGTAATATTAGCAAAATTAAATAAATATTATTAGAAGCGTATTACCATCTACTTTCATATAGTATACATTTGGTATTATATATGTTGATATTTGGTTATGCATAGTTGGTCAAACGTTATAAAGCTTGACTTTGACCAAATTTAATATGTGGAGTAACATGGAACAGAGGGAGTATATACTAAACAAACCTTGTTTGTGTACACATATATATCAAAGAACTGCAAGCACTTTTCACTACTTACGTACTTAAATCTTATACGTGTTACTTTTCATTACTTTTGTACTTAAATCTTAAATCATGTTCGTGTACGCATATATATCAAAGAACTCCAAGCACTTTTCACTACTTATGTACTTAAATCTTATATCACTTTTCATTATTTTTGTACTTAAATCTTAAATCATGGCACACATGAAAGTCACAGATTATGCAGTCAAAGAATTGTCAATAGGCAAAAAAGATCAAAATATTTTTTATGTTCAACTGAAACCATACAAGGGTGGGCATGTCAAATTTCCTAATAGACAATCTGTTTTGGTACATGTCAATTTCAGATTGTAATTATCACAAGTGTTTCTTTCATAACCTGATCAATTTCTACCTTATTGAACGGATGTGTGGGATGGGAAGAATCATCCACAAAGTGCATCTCTTGATTACTTCCTGGGGCAAAGCTTACCATGTGCACTGAGGAATCAGCATGAATTGTTTCTTCTACGGTTTGTTTGAATCTACGAAATGAAGCAAATGGATGGAGCTTCATCTGCTGCGCCAACAGCTTCCTCACTTGAGGGAATATTAGCTCCACTTTCTTGGATGATGGGTTCTGGTTCAAGGTGATAATAATCATCTGAATGAGGACATCCTGGTATCGCCCATCTGCAGCATCTGTACGATACGACTTCAGCAATCCTTGCCTCCTCAAGTCTCAAGGCATCTTCATGCAACCACTCTGTATACATGATAATATCGAGATATGGAAAAGGTCAGTACGATAACGCAAAGCGAAATTTGCTTGCTTGAACAATGGTGTGCCATAGGTGGAATTGACTTATGCGCCTCTCACAGCGAATGTACATCAAGTCTGGGGAATATGGCTTGCTACAGAGGCCGCATATGGGTTCCATGGACGAACCTACACCATCCTTGCTTCTACGGATAACATCGGCTGCCCTGAAAACACTTGTATCGCTCTTGTTTCTCTTCCATACAAGACCGAAGTAGCCAAGTAGGTGATCCCTTGTGTGTTAAAAAGTCCAAAACAAACCTTGAACCTGTAGCCGAAAGATAAATCAAACCTCAAACTTTGAATCCCGGAAATCGGCACACCAAACTCTTGAATTATTCCCGGTCTATCTTGAACCCTGGATTTTTATCAAGTACTCCCTCCATCTCAAAATAGATGTCGAAAATTTATTTAAATTTGAATGTATCTAGACTCTATTTAGTACTAGAACATTCAAATTTAGAAATATTTGTGACATCTATTTTGAGACGGAGGGAGTAAAAAATATAAAAAATCCTGAAGTAAATTCTTTTTTGCTCTCACTGACAAATTGGGCCCATATGTCATATTCTTCTTCCACAACAGTTGGGGGGAAGAAAATAACAGAGGATAGGCGCTCATCGAGCCCCTCGCATGCGCTGCCGCGTCCCACTGTCGCTTGACCGCAGGAAGTCCCACAATGCTTCCCACACCAGCTTGATTAAGATGTCGTTTGATTGGCACAAGATTAGAGCCGTCTGAGTGTGTGATTCAGAACTGATTAAGATCGAGAGCTTGGAGAGTAATATGGGCTGAAGACGCATGCGCCTGCTACTCACTCATGTAACCGTAGCAGTGTGTTAGGTTCATCCGCGGCTCGTACACCCCGCCGTGGAAGTACAGTAGGATGGGCAAACCACCGCGCGCTCGTGGAGGATTTAGGCGAGCGCGGCGCCGACACCATCCGGCGCCGACCCCATCGTAGAGGAGGTAGACGAGAGCGGCAACAGTAGGCTGATGACGCTCCCATGGGGTCTGCAAGGTGTAGGCGCCCAGCGGGTGCTCCAGGTCCAGGTCGCGCGCCGCGCTGCCGGATGTGTCGGCGTGCTCCGGGCCAAGCGGCTCCATTGAGCTCTAGGCCGCCGCCATCGAGCTCCAGGCCGCGCGCGATTTTGAGGGCGTTGCGAGCACAACGGGGGAGGGGGCGGTGGATGGAGGGGAGTCAGAGGAGGTGAGGAGAGATGATGCGCCGGGATGAAACTGAGAGATCTAGGAAGGGGACGGGAATGACATGCAGGCCCCACGCATCCGTGAGTGTATCGCGCTATCCTGGCCGGGATTTCATTATTCCCGGTGCGACAAACAGGTCTGGGTCTGAAATAGACGGGATTCGAGAGTTTTGAATACCAATTTCCGGAATTCAAAATTTGGAGTTTGATTTCTCTTTCGTATGCAAGTTTAAGGTTTATTTTAAATATTTCCATTTTGCGTTTGATCTTGGGCTGCCTTTGCGGTTCGCTCGGCTTCCCCCACCCACCTCCATCCTCCTACGGTCCTCACGTTGCTTCCAGAGGTTGCTAGGGTTTCGTACTTGCAGCCTAACAGGGCCCTTCACGGAGCGCGCGGTTCGATTTCTTACTTGTTCCTCCGAGACGTCGGGTTCATGTGTGTGTGTGTGTGTGTGTGGGGGGGGGGGGGGGGGGGGGGGGGAGCGCGACCGCGGCGGCAGGTGAGCGTGACCGCCGGCGGCTCGTGGGTGGAGGTCTGTGCTTGGTTTAGGGCTGCGTTTATTGCCGTTCGATTCAAGGATTCGTTGATATCAGCTGCTCATTTCAGATGCCACCGGCTCGTCCGATGTACTCCTAGGTTTTAAAATATGGAGAGTGGTTAGCCATGGAAAGGGCGACGCGGATGGAGCTTTGGACTGGGGAAAGCTATGGACGGGGAGAGAAAAAATAACGGGACGGTGGTTGGAGTAATGGAGTCTACCGGTAGACCGGTAACCGTCGAAGGCGGCGAAAACAAAATCTGTTTAGCAACCGGGAGTCACCGGATATATATATAGAATGAAGCAACGGGAAATCATCGGTAACACACGACCTACACGGGAATATGGCGAGGCGTCAACACGCGATAGGCTAAAAATGTGCATCTAGAGTGCCCTGGTCGATCTCTCCATCGTTGCTTTGCTCATTTGGCTCACTAACAGGCCATCAACCCATTCACCTTTAATAAATAAATAAATAAAATATTTTAATTTTATAAAGTAAATGTATCTAGACGTTTTTTTAGTGTACGGTTCGAAGTGAATTTACACATAAAAAACGTCTAAATACATTCGTTTCACAAAACTCTTATATTTTGGAACGGAGGGAGTAGCTACTACTAGCTCCACTCCTTTGAACAAGGCTGCACACATTTTTTATACAAACTTTTGACTAAAAAAGATGAGTAGCAGTATCTTAATTATATTGTACCACTCCCTCCGTCTATAAATAAGTAACTTGGTTTTATCTAGATTCGTATTTATATACAGACGCATTTTAGTGTATCATAACCACATATCATAACCACGAAGGGGTTTCATGGCAGAAAACAAAGAAAATCTATGGTGGAACACACCTAGCCAGGATTTATCTAGGAATAATGAAGTAACGGGGAGAAGACAAAGGTAATATACCCCTGTAGAACGTAAGCGTATAACGCTCATGCAGGAACATAGATGATGTAGTCGTACTCGTCCGACCTCAAGGTCGCGAAGCTCCTCGCAAGTCACCCTTGTCCAGGTCCTCGTACGATGGCCCGGTGCCACAAGTGGTAGCACTCCCCGAGGTATCGCACACATATGGTGCAAGACGACGACTCCCGGATCTCTAATCCCTGCCGAGATTGCAGAAGTATATCTGGTCGAAATCCCTGTATCACAACAGCGTGCCGCGGCGATGTTGTCACTTGCGTGTATAGTCCTTCCAGGGACCACGTCACCGCAAAAGGCAACGAGAGAGATATTTATCCTCTAAGGAAAATTGCCTTAGAAAATTATTAGATGATTATTCCCACCCCTATGTACAGAGGAGAAATTCTCTCGACAGAGCAGAACAAGAAGCATTGTAGCGACAGAAAGCAAAATTGCATACATTCAGTCAGATCACATCATATCATAGAATGGATCAGCTACTAGCTGAAGAGGAAAAATACCAATTTCTCCTCGACCACATTGGCCAGGCTAGTGATCAATCAAATGAACATACTATTAACAACTACCACTACTATGCACGACATGAAACATAAATGAAGACAAATACCCTAATGGTTGACCCACGATGAAACTGACCATTGATCTCCTCTGGGTGTTTCCTTTCACAAAAGGAACATCGAAAGTTATTGTAGACAACGTGTTGCTATTAACACAAGTACTAGCAAACGAACTCCCGAGTAAGTGTTCCATAACATGGAATAACACTCGGAGAGGCCTCCGAGCAGTAGCAACTATGAAATCAGAAGAGTAATAAGCCATCCAAATGACAATATGATCTAGAGGTTGTGTCCGATGGAATCAATAGGCAATCGGGACAGCACATGCATCACCCATTCATGAACTGGCTTCAACAAGCGTTTTGGTTTACGTAATTGCCAATGGTGAAAATACGCCTTTTGGCCCTCCCCTCAACTGCTTTCCCTAAATGACCTGCCCAGTAGAATCCTTTGTATGGATCATCGGTTGTTGGAAGATAGGACGCAAACATACGTGCGCAGGCATCCACATGATAATTAGTCTTCACATAATTGATATTATAATCCTCTTTCATGGGTCCCAGCTTAGACAACCACTCCATCCAATGTATCATGATGTAACTCAGGATATTCAAGACGTTGAAATCTCCTTTTCATTTCTAACCCATGACCATTCTAGGTCATTGTACACTATGTCACTAAGAATTTTCTGTCTATTTGCTAATCTACATTATATCCTCATTCTCCTGTTTCCTATCTTCATGCTCACTATCCTTAGCACTATTTCTATCCTAGCCCTACGGAAGGCAATCCTGTATATACCTATATTTCATAGTTAGTAGCAGCCGAGTCTTATCTTTCCGCTCAAGTAGGTGTAGTGGTAGCGCTGAACCGAAAGGAAACCCCAAAAATACAAACTATTTTGACATGACTTTGATTTCCACTATAAAGAGCAGCATCCCTCGTTGTTGTTCATCTCTTGCTGAATACCTCAGTTTACCAACACCCTTCTTCACCAGAACAATAGGGTAGCGAGTATAGAGAAAGATATCTCGGTAAAAGATAGAAAGAAAACTCTCTCCTTCTTTTTGTTCCCCAAGTACTACTTGTAAAATAGAACAAGAAGGTTTACTAACATCTATATAGAAAGAGAGTAGCAACAAAGTCTCACTACGGATGGAATCAAGTACTCATTAAGCGAAGAATAACTGAAATAACTACGAGTAGATCGTCTCATTCGATAGCACTACTTAGTGCCTTTCTCCCTCGGTTCATTAAATAGTGTATGCCCCAGCTTTGCTTGCCCTTTAGGACTCATATTCTAGTTTGTGAGAAATGTCCATTTCCCTCCGTCTTCCTTTGGGCAATGAAGAGTGCATTCTCCATCCAGTATTTGTTTGATGGTTCTCTATGCATTCTTTTGACTGGAAAGTTAAGCTATTCTCAGTGCTCTTGTTTCATTGAATGAACTATACACCCACACAATTGCTAATTTATTAAGTCGCAACTTCGTACTTTTACTCTTATTTTTGCCAATTCATGTTTAAAGCATGCATATCTTGGAAACTGATGATTCCAATATTCTTCGGGGTGCACATGAAGAAGTGGGCACTGGTTTTCTCCATTCCCTCCAGCCTCGAGTGCCATCGTGGGGAGGAGACTGTGGTTTTGCATCCTTTTTCTTCAACTAAAGACAACTTCAATTTCGTAGTGAAAGGCGAAAGTATCATCAATCAAGGCATGTTTAAATGCCTTTGAATGTGATCTATCATTTGGTAGTCTACCAGGCCCTCTTTATGGACACAATAGGGGACTCATCCTTTTTGAACTTGTATACCGGAGTGCTCTTACTTCAAGGATAAAACAAACTATCTATTATAAAAAATAGACATCTCTCTGCGCCCCTCGGGGCGCGGCTGACAGATAAAACGTTAAACAACATGAACATTGACCAAGTGCATGAGTAAAGGCTTTCATCATGCAAGATTAAAAACCATATTTGAGGCATTCCCAGAGGAATTGGAGTTCCTAAGGTAAAGCCTCAAACCTCTCAAACCTGTCGGCCTAATCCTCATTGTGGGGTTTATAAGCTGAATGAAACCCCTCTAAGATTTCAAGGTGGGACTAAACTTTTTTAGGTTTATAGCACATGAAACAGTGGACACTATAAGAGTCGGTTCCGTGAGCGTGCGGGCCGAGCCGTTTCCACGAGTGCGTGGGCTGAACCGTTTCCACGAGTGCGTGCTCCGCGTATGTACAAACATAAGGAACAGGTTCGCAAGCGTCCAGTATTCATGACACGACTCATGAAGGTAAGCGTATCTTTAACACGAAGTCGCGATCATACATGAATATAGTGCAGAACACTAAGACGCGGAAGTACACACGTAAAAAGTAAAGCGAAACATACATAGATGGAATTACAGACAACAAATAGTCTGATAGCTAGTACACTATAGAGCCAAGAAAGGAGGTTGTGAAGCTATTCTGAAATTCTCTTGTCTCCTTGACAAACGATGGAAACATGTAGACGACTATCATGGAGCCGAGCAAAAAAGGGGGATTGTTGGTTTGCGGCTGAAAGTTCTTGGGTGAGTGCATCGCGGTACCCAAGTTCCCTGCAATTGCCACGTTTTGTAAAGTTGGGTTGCCAACTACTGAGAGGGGCCATTTCGAGGTAAACTCATCTCACCCCTGCCAAATTCAAACATTCTGTTAAACTGCCCCGTGAAGTAGACGGTCGGGACCCACATGTGATCATCTGTCCATGATGCGAGCGCCAATGCGGCAACCTCTTAGGAAAATCGAGAAACTAAGTGGATTGGATGCAGGTGACTAATTTCACAAATCCATTTCCTCCTTTCCTCTAGCACAGGCGGCGTCGAAATCCACCCTCCAGGCAGAACAATCCCTTCGGACATTTGACTTCTGGCGCCAAGTTGCTGCGCCCATTCACTGATCCCGAGCTCCGATGGCGCATGCCGTAGCCACCATTGCAAGGCTCTAGCCCGCCTCCGCCACCGACGAGCTGAGCAGCTCGGAGGATGATAGATCGTACTATCAAGGAAGAAGAAGTTCTGGCTACATGCGGGTGAGTTACCCTTCTCTTTGCTATTCACACTAATTATAACTGCTAGTTGGCTACTGAACCTAAAATTGTTTGTTAGCCCAACGCTGACAAACATATTTTGTCCATGGTTTTCTGTCAAGTGGGATCTCCGCGGACCACCCTTACCTGGTTACGATAGTCCTCTTCAGGTACGACTCTAAATCAGCAAGGGTGAAGGGCAAGTGGTATGGACACCATTGTATCATGATGGAAGAAGCGCATGCGTAGATCTACACTATCTTTAATATGGTTGCTGCTCTGCGTAATCATGATGAAATATGGTTGAAGCAGACTGCAAAGTTCAGCTTCATGAATGAACGTGGCATCATGGTTCCTCTAGCGTGTGACAGATAGCTAATTGGGTTAATGAAAACGACTTGCATGTTTGAGCTGAATTGTGATGTACTGGATGTGGAAGCTGTTGCAACTGGGAGTCGCCCTTCTATTCTTGGACAGGGTGGTCGCTCGAACCCAATTAGCTCCTGGTAAGCAAAAGTCTCTTGGGGTTCACATGTTTGTGTTGAATTGTAATTTTTGTTTTATTTACTCTATAGATATTGGGCAGTTATGCAATAATCTTGTTTCTTTGACAGCAAGTGCCACAAGGTTAGGAACATGACTGCCGGATAAGTCATTTTGCTGCCCGAAGGAAATAAAAATGAGTGGAAAGATGATGTTGGACATAATTCTGGTGCTGACTGTCCCGATGATGCAGAATACATGAAGCTAAGAAAATTGGCACCGAGGAAGAGGAAGAAGGCAGGAAATGAAGAAGCCGGTGGACGTGAAGTCTTGGCACCCAGGCTGGGGACGAAGGCTGATACGTCCATTTTGCATCACTATTCTATGTCATAATTCACTGTTATTCATTGATATATTTCATATTGAGAGATGATACTTATGTTATTTCATCTGTTTTTGCATGGTTGATGACTTTTGGAGCATGGACCGCTGCAGTCAGGATTCTGATGGAAAAGGTGCTGTTTGGAGGCAAAATTCGCGAAGATCAGAAAATCCGGGAAAATACATGGAAAATCCTATTTTTCCAGAAGACGAAGGAAGCCAGAAGGGGAGCTGGAGATGGGCCACAGGGGGGCCACACCACCCCCTGGCGCGGGCTAGCCCAGGCCATGCCACCAGGTGGTGTGGCCACCCTGGTCCACCCCTGGCACTCCCCTCTGGCGTATATTATCCTCCCGAAACCCTAAGACTCGGGGAGTGACCATAGAAAGATTTTGCCGCCTCTGTGGGGCGGAAAACACCGAGAGAGAAAGATCTCTCCGGTAGAAAGATTTCTGCCGGGGGAATTCCTTCCCGGAGAGGGGAGATCGTCGCCATCAACACCACCATCAAGATGGACTTCATCGAAATCATCATCATCATCACCACCATCATCACCATCAGCACCCTCACCACCATCTCCATATTGTTGTAACAATTGGGTTGAATCTTGCATTAGTTTATAGGGGAAACTTTTCCGGTGTTGATTACTCTTTGTAGTTGATGCTATTGAGTGAACCATTGAATTATTGTTTATGTTCAGATTGTTATACATCATTATTCCATCTCTAATCATGATCCATATGATGTCTTGTGAGTAGTTCGTTTTGTTCTTGAGGACATGGGAGAAGTCATGTTGTTAGTAGTGGAATTGTGTTGAAAAAGATTCAATAGTTTGATATTTAAGTTGTGGTGTACTTCTTCTAGTGGTGCCATGTGAACGTCGACTACATGACACTTCACCTATATGGGCCTAGGGAATGCATTATGTATTTGGCTACTAATCATAGCGGTTGCCGGAGTGACAGAAACCTGACCCCCCGTTAGGAAACCATTGCACAAGGGACGTAAGGGTCTTAGAGTTTAAAGCTGTGGTTAGGTTTCTACCTTAATTACTTTCTTGTACTTACGGATGTTTGCAAGGGGTATAATCACAAGTGTGTATTAGTCCTAGGAAGGTCGGTACATTAGCACAGGTTCACCCACACAACACTTAGCAAGCTAAAGAAGATTAATCAACTATATGAAGCGAAAGCACTTGACAGTCTTCCCATGTATCCTCGAGAACATTTGGTCATCTTAAGTAATACAACCAGCTTGTCCTTTGCTGCATAAAGGATTGGGCCACTTGCTGCATTTATTCTTATTGTCTTTTATTTACTCGTACTTTGTTTACTTGCTTTATCAAAAAACCCTAAAAATCCGTTTGCTAAGTATTTGCAGAGAATTCCTGATCCATACCACTAGCCAGCACCTTCTGCTCCTCGTTGGGTTCGACACTCTTACTTATCAAAAATACTGTGATACACCCCCTATACTTGTGGGTCATCAAGACTATTTTTCTGGCGCCGTTGCCGAGGAGTGAAGCGCTATTGGAGAATGGAATTGGTAAAGGAAACTTCTATTGTGAGTATTGTTTACTTCTGTTAGCTGCTTTATTTTCGTTATGGATAATTCGCTGAGTTTCTTATTTGGTAATGCTACTACCACTGCTAAGATAGTAGACGAACCACCACCTGCTGAGAATGATGCTTTTAAAATACCTACAAGAATTATTGATCGTGTTATGGATAACTACTATGTTGGGGATGGAACTGTCCATCCCGGTGATCACTTACTCTTTATACATGAATTATGCGGGCTGTTCAAGTGTGCAGGTATTACTACAGATCAAGTTAAGAAGAAGTTATTCTCATTATCACTGAAAGGAAGAGCCGAGGAATGGTATAAGCTGCTGAAGAATGGTCAAGCTCTGGAATGGGAGGAAATAGTGCCTCTCTTTTATTTAAAGTTTTATCCTCCTAGTGAGATTCATAAAGATCGGAATCAAATATACAACTTTTGGCCTATTGATGGAGAGAGTACAGCCCAAGCTTGGGGGAGATTAAAGTTACTAATGCTCAAATGTCCCATTCATGAGCTCCCCAACAATATTATTATCAATAACTTTTATGCAAGGCTTTCTCTTCATGATAAGGATTTATTGGATGCCTCTTGTGCTGGATCATTCACTCGCATGGAAGAAGAAGCTAAATGGGATCTTCTAGACCGTATTCAAGACAATGCTGAAGCTTGGGAGAATGACAAGGGTAGAAAGTCAGGTATAAATTATGATTATGAATGCATAGAATCTTTTATGGGAACTAATGACTTTGAAAATATTAAAAATGCTTATGGTCTAGACTCTCAAGCTATTGCTTCTTATTTTAAGGCTTTTGCTTCCTACATTGAAGTGCCTAAAAAGAAGTGGAATAAGTATCATGGACCTTATAAATATGTTGCTAAGAGTGTTCCTTCAAGAAATACTGAAGTTTATACTGCTAATCATGTCTTACCTGAACCTTATATTGAGAAAATGCCTTTCCCAGTTAAGATAAAGGAACATTCTATAATAGCGAGTATGGTTAAAGAAAGTACAAATAAAGCTGATGAACCTATTATCGCAAATGTGAAAGACTTTGTTACTAAATATGAAGAAGAGGGACACACTATCCTTTGTAAGGATACCTCTAATATTGTTTCACATAGTAGTGTTATGAGAGCTAGTATTCCTGTGTTTTCTGTTAGAATAAGTGATCATTGCTATGATGGTTCTTGTGATAGTTATATTGTTAAGTTTATGCATGATACTGAAAGTTATTATGAGAGAGGGAAAAGTGTTCTTATGTATCTCAATAATATCAAGTTTCCTCATTTTATGCTGAAAGTTTTTATGTTGCACTTCTTTTGCCCTCTTATGCAAGTAGCTTCTGGTTTCAACAACTTGTTTGTTTACAAAATTCCCTTGCATAGGAAGTGGTTTAGACTTAAACGTGTGTATTTTTTGCTTCTTAATGCTCCCTTTCACTTCAATTCATATTCCTATGTGAGCATATCCAAAATTATCATGCCCATCTTTATGGCTATAAAGAAAGAGCTTTTTGGGAGACAACCCATTTTATTTTTGCTTTCGGTTTGTTTTTGTTTCTTTGAGTCTTGGAAATTATTACTTCGGTAATAACCTCTTCTTATACGTTTTGTTTGGTTTTTGTGTCAAGATCAACCTCTAATGAGAGAGAAGTAAGATTTGGGGAAGTTGCTGTCCCGAAACAGATTTTTGTGCTTCACCGTAAAAATTCGTGAGAGATCTCTATATGTCGGATTGAGCTGTAATTTTTTGTGCTTTTGCCCCAAGTTGTTATTTAACTTTCGTTAGTTTTTCACTTTTTGATTTGAGCAACATAAGAGTTTTGAAAAAATCGATCTTTATCTGTTGGTCTGTTTTGACAAATTTTTCCACTCCTGCATTTGCTTCTTTAATCGATTTCCTTTTCGAATTCTTTTTGGGTTTTCAGAAGGAGTTGCTACAGTAGCTTATGTTTTGATGGTTTTCAGTTGAAGTTGGACTCAAAAGGTTTTATCACTTCATATATACTAATGTTGCTAATGAGAACTGTGTGGAGTTTTGTGTGAAAGAAATTTCTAGGTAGTGGAGATAATGGTGTAATAAGGAAGAGAAAGGTTTTATGACTCAAGTAATAAGTGTATGAAGATGAAGATAACGATGATATTCAAGTGGTGACTCTGGAAGAATCTACTAGATACCAAATTCAGAGACCTGCAGAGCCCGTTTTCAAATAGGTAATAGTTCTGGTAAGAAAAGTTCCGCGAAAATACAATCCAACTATATTTTTGCAGTTTTTAGCCAATAAGGAAAGTTACAAAGCGAAAGAGGGATAAAAACGGAGCCAGGGCGTGGGCCCACCCCTGGCCGCGCCACCAGGTGGTGAGTCCACCCTGGACTCCGCCTCCGACTCGTTTTCTCCCAGTATGTTCCTTTCGTCATGAAACTTCGTAATATATAATCCCCCGGATCCCCTGAGGTTCGTATATCGTGTTTTCGTCGTGTTTTTGTTTCGATCTGTTTCTGCCAGGACATACTCTTTGAAAGCTTAGAAGCACAATGGTGTTCGCTAAGGATAAAGGGAAGGAGCCTATGAAGGAAGACCTCCAAGACCCCGGGAAGGAGAAGGAGATAAAGAGTGAAGGTGAAGAGGAGCAAGGCCAACATCCACACACCGGCACTACCATTGCAAGCATTGGAGTGGTGAAAAAACCTGCCAGGGTTAGAAGGACTGCACGAATGCAGACTGGGGGAAAGCTCCTCGTCACTGCTTGGCTCCACGGTCACTTCCTCCATGCACCAAGAATCCTTTCCATACCTTTATCCATAACCATGCAGGAAAAGAAGACTCCAAGAGGGAAGAACAGAAAAAGAACCATAAGAGCTGGGATCCACAATCTGACATGATCATGAGCCGCATTGAGCAAAACTCACAGCTGATTCGTAATCTCACCTTCGAGATTGAAGACTTGGGGAAATTGGTCAAGAAGCCCATAGAGAGGATACCACCACCACCAAAGGAGTAATTCGTCATCAGGTTTGGCATCCCCTTGGTTTGTTCTAAGCTTGGGGGAGTGCCGCGGTATCACATCACTATCTTCTATCTTTTTGCCTTATTAGTAGAGTCATATCATGAATAGAGAAGTTATTATGTAGTATGGTTTGCATTTTGGAAGTGTCCCCTCTCTCGTTAGATATGTATCCCTTGGTGTGAGTTGCCGTTATGGAATATTAATGAGAAGTTCTATCATTCACTCTTTTTCATAGCTTATATTAGTTTTCCATTCGTGGTTATATGATTGATCTTGTTGTTAGTATTGGTATCACTTTGGGATCATTGAGTTAATTTAGTTGGTTTTGGAAAACCTGGCTTGGTCAGTAGCAACACTATTTTTGAGAGTTGAAAGAAAAGATAAAAGTACTCTAAAGAAATATAATTTCATCATCTTTCTTTCTTGATTTGCTCATAAGTCTAGTATTCTCTAGTTAAGATCTTGTGTGCTTCCAAGGAAGATTGCATGTTTGTATTTATCACTTGTATGTTTGTTTGTTTCCTTCAACTCTTGTACTTGCTACCCAACCTTGCTAGCCAAAAACCTGTACTGAGAGGGAATTTTTCTCGTGCATCCATCCCTTAAACCAAAACCTTTGCCATTTGTGTCCACCATACCTACCTATTAGCATTATTGCTATTCCAAATAAATTCTTGTTTTATCTACCTCCCAAATTAAACTTGTTATGTGAAAAGTAGTGATTAAAGCTCTCACGAACTTGATGGCACACTTTATTTTCTTGCACTTAATAAACTTGAACCATTGTGCTCACCTATGTTGCGTATATGCTTGCACTTTGTAAGTTGTGAATTAGCAGAACCATGCTGTCATGGGGAACGCTTTCAACATTGCACTGGTACTTTGTACCTAGTTGATATCATGTTCTTTTGTCTATGGATGTCGTCCGTGTGAAATGAAAGGGGAGCTTGTAAGTCCATGGAGTTAGCATGTGTGTTAGAGAAACTCCTGGGCCGTTGGTCTAATCCATGCTGACATGGTGGAAACCTGCAGCGTAACCATAATGAGCATCTATGAAGCATTCTTCTTATAAAAAAAGAGATAGAGATTGATAAAAAGAGAAAAGAAAAAAAGAGATATTATGAAAAGAGGAAAGACAAAAAAAGCACCATATTCCCATGGTAAATAAGAAGATTGCTGAGATGCTTGTTGTCTGCTTGCCTTGTCATTTTGATATGGGGATTCTTTCGTATCATCGGGCAAGGGGTACCCCGTTGGCGGTTCTCTATGATACACATATGCTTACGATGACAAGAACTTACCGGTGACTAAACTGGAGTAGCATGAGGAGCGGCCCTCGTATTCAAGGGACATGAGATTCTCAACTTACAACTTGTCAATGCATATCCTCATATTTGATCACTTTAACCTTAATCACCTAAAGATGCCTATGATAGGGGCAATGAGAGCTGAAAGCTAATAAGTATCATAATTTTTGGGAGCTCTTTATGAAACTTGCAATCCCTGCTTCCTCTGCGAAGGGCCTTTCTTTTACTTTTTAGTTGAGTTAGTAAACCTACTCCCTTCTATCTCAGCAAGTATTTTGAGTTGTTGTGTTTCATTCATTCATATAACGATTTATTCAATCATGTTGCTTATGTTTCTTGCTTTGCACATTGCTCTTATCTTGATGTTTACTACTTTGGAATCTATCATTGAAAACCAGTTACTTGTGAACTCCAGCAAATTATCAACTTTCTTTGACCAAGAGCTAAGTTTGCCATTACCAATTATGATTTACTTCATGTATCTCTATTGTGTTTCCTTTACTTATTGCAAGTTAAGTTATATAATAGTGAGTTGTCTTCTATTATGATCTATGTATTGATGAATGTGATGCTTCTTGTCTGTATTCTTTTATCGACTCTTCACTCCATAAACCTGAGGTCATGTTTATTGAGATCATTTTTGCTTGGGGACAAGCGAAGTCTAAGCTTGGTGGGAGTTGATACGTCCATTTTGCATCACTATTCTATGTCATAATTCACTGTTATTCATTGATATATTTCGTATTGAGAGATGATACTTACGTTATTTCATCTGTTTTTGCATGGTTGATGACTTTTGGAGCATGGACCGCTGCAGTCAGGATTCTGATGGAAAAGGTGTTGTTTGGAGGCAAAATTCGCGAAGATCAGAAAATCCGGGAAAATACATGGAAAATCCTATTTTTCCAGAAGACGAAGGAAGCCAAAAGGGGAGCTGGAGATGGGCCACAGGGGGGCCACACCACCCCCTAGCGCGGGCCAGCCCAGGCCGCGCCACCAGGTGGTGTGGCCGCCCTGGTCCACCCGTGGCACTCCCCTCTGGCGTATATTATCCTCTTGAAACCCTAAGACTCGGGGAGCGACCACAGAAAGATTCTGCCGCCTTTGCGGGGCAGAAAACATCGAGAGAGAAAGATCTCTCCGGCAAACAGATTTCTGTTGGGGGAATTCCTTCCCGGAGAGGGGAGATCGTCGCCATCAACACCACCATCAAGCTAGACTTCATCGAGATCATAATCATCATCATCACCACCATCATCACCATCAGCACCCTCACCACCATCTCCATATTGCTGTAACAATTGGGTTGAATCTTGCATTAGTTCATAGGGGAAACTTTCCCGGTGTTGATTACTCTTTGTAGTTGATGCTATTGAGTGAACCATTGAATTATTGTTTATGTTCAGATTGTTATACATCATTATTCTATCTCTGATCATGATCCATATGATGTCTTGTGAGTAGTTTGTTTTGTTCTTGAGGACATGGGAGAAGTCATGTTGTTAGTAGTGAAATTGTGTTGAGAAAGATTCAATAGTCTGATATTTAAGTTGTGGTGTACTTCTTCTAGTGGTGTCATGTGAACGTCGACTACATGACACTTCACCTATATAAGCCTAGGGAATGCATTGTGTATTTGGCTAATAATCGTAGGGGTTGCCGGAGTGACAGAAACCTGAACCCCCGTTAGGAAACCATTGCACAAGGGACGTAAGGGTCTTAGAGTTTAAAGCTGTGGTTAGGTTTCTACCTTAATTACTTTCTTGTACTTACGGATGTTTCCAAGGGGTATAATCACAAGTGTGTATTAGTCCTAGGAAGGTCGGTACATTAGCATAGGTTCACCCACACAACACTTAGCAAGCTAAAGAAGATTAATCAACTATATGAAGCGAAAGCACTTGACAGTCTTCCCATGTATCCTCGAGAATGTTTGGTCATCTTAAGTAATACAATCGGCTTGTCCTTTGCTGCATAAAGGATTGGGCCACTTGCTACATTTATTCTTATTGTCTTTTATTTACTCGTACTTTGTTTACTTGCTTTATCAAAAAACCCTAAAAATCCGTTTGCTAAGTATTTGCAGATAATTCCTGATCCATACCACTAGCCAACACCTTCTGCTCCTCATTGGGTTCGACACTCTTACTTATCGAAAATACTGCGATACACCCCCTATACTTGTGGGTCATCAAAGTGTTGGAATTATGCCCTAGAGGCAATAATAAATATGTTATTATTATAATTCTTGTTCATGGTAAAGTTTATATTCCATGCTAGAATTGTATTAAGCGGAAACTTTAATACTTGTGTGGTTTGTGAACAACACCGTGTCCCTAGTACGCCTCTATGGACTAGCTCATTGATCAATGATGGTTAAGGTTTCCTAACCATAGACATGAGTTGTCAATTGATAATGAGATCATATCATTGGGAGAATGATATGGTGGACAGACCCAAACTAAGCAAAGCTATTAGATCGTTTCATCGTGTTCGTCTTTGCGAAGCTTTTCTCATGTCAAATATTGTATTCCTTAGACCATGAGATAATACAACTCCCTGGTATCGGAAGAAATCTTTGAGGTCATCAAACGTCATCCTATGAGAGGGTGATCATAAAGGTGTCTCTCAGGTGATCGGAAAGTATCTGTTGGGTTGTATGTATCGAGATGGGATTTGTCCCTCCCAAGTTGGAGAGATATACTTCGGGCACACTCGGTAATCGATATCAACACCGCTTGCAAGCATGTGGTTAAGGAGTTAATCACAAAGTGATATCGGATTACGGAACGAGTAAAGTACTTGCTGTGAACGAGATTGAACTAGGTATGACGATACCGACGATCGAATCTCGGGCAAGTAAAATATCGCGAGACGAAGGGAATATATATATGGGATTTATTGAATCCTGGCATCGTGGTTCATCCGATATGATCATCGATGAATGTGTGGGAGTCAATATGGGTGCCCAGACCCCGCTGTTGATTATTGATAGAAGATCATGTCTGCATATTCTCGAACCCGCAGGGTCACACACTTAACGTGTCTCGACGCTAGGATAGATTGGATAATTGGTTTATGAATTTTTGTTCGGAGTCTCGGATGGGATCCGGGACATCACGAGAGGTTCCGGAATGGTCCGGAGAATAAGATTCATATAAGGCAGTGCAGTTTTTGGAGTTCGGAATTGTTCCGGATTAATCGGTATTGTACCGGAAGCTTCTAGAACCTTCCGGAAGGGGACCAACGTGGCCCCACCTTCCGGGAGGGGGCATGGGCCTATGAGGGAGTGTCCTGGCCACATTGGGCCAGGGGCACAAGGCCCCATAGGGCCCAGCCGATCCTAGATAAGTTTAAATCGTTTAAACTAGAGATAAGATAGGGTTTCTAGAAGGGAGAGTTTAAATCGTTTAAACTAGAGATAGGCTTGGAGGATGGGCAAGGGCTGGCCGCACCCCCCTCTATATATAGAGGGCTGGTGCGCCCCCTCCCTACACCTACACACCTCCCTCCAAGCCCTAGTAGCCCTGCTGCCTTCCTCTCTCCCTCCCGACTGTTTGTAGGCGAAGCCCTGCTGCAGAAATTCTCCACCATATACACCGCGCCGTCGCGTTGTAGATCCAATCTATCTTTCCACCATACTTGCTGGTCCGAGGAAGGAGGAGACGTCGAGGTGCCGCACGTGTGCATCTCACGGAGGCACCGCCACTTGTGGTGCTAGATCGGATCGGATCGCGAGGAGGAGAAGCGAGTACGACTACATCACCCACGTTCCGACGAACGTTCCGCTGTGCGAATCTTCAAGGGTATGAAGATCTAATCCAATCTCTCTCGTTGTTTGCATCTCCTAGATTAGATCTTGGCTTTCCCTCTGTTCGCTTCCGTAGAAAATTTTGATTTACTATGCTGCGAAACCCTTCACAAAGGCTACTGGCAATGAGTATGCATAGTAATGTGTTGAACTTGAACCTATATATATGCAATTGAGTTTAATTCTGGAGCTCTGTGCGTGGAACTTGTCGGGCGAAATAATCTACACACGTTCTTGGAGTAAAATATACCACGACTTAGGGTTTGGAAATGCCCGAGTTAGTAGTTGAATCCGAAATTGTGATTGTGCCACTACTATCTAAAAACACGTAGCACCGGTTCCACGATTGCCTAGGGGCAGGAGGTCTCCAAATTCGATGGAATGTAAGTCACACAGAAATAAATTATTTAAGCTGCTACACTCCATGAAACAACAACTTGTTTCAACTGCTGCACGTGCTTCCACTTTATAAATTGTAGTTGTGCCATTTGCATGCGGCACAATCCACGTAGATTACATTTAAACAAACCACCAATGTTAGAGTACCACTATCATCAGACAAAAGGAAGTGATGCAAGGTTAAGACAGATTAACGGGCAACCAATTTTTTCTACCAGGACTCCGGGACCACTAATTCAGACCGCTAGGATGTACAAGTACTACTATTACAACTTAAAAAAGTATGGATCTCAAGCTAAATAGAACTGGTTATCACACATCTCCTTGATCTTCCTAATCTTAGCCCGATGCGCATCTTCCTATGAGAGCAAGGATCGAATCGTCTGCTCCTTCCTTTTAGCATCTTCCTTGCATAGCTTCAATTGTTTCTCTGCATTTATCCTCATGCACTTGTCAATACTCGTAGTTGTGAACTGCAGGACTTTGGCCTGGTGAAGATCATTCCTTACTTGAGTCAGTTTCTTGCTCTGCTTTAGCCTTCAGGGACAACGCCACGTCCCTCTCCTTCTCGACTTTGCTAACCTTGTCTTGCACGCTCCTGGGATCTCGGTTAAGCTTGGTTGTGTCAACTGGGTCCCATAGCTTCATCTCAACACTGTCAAGAAGTGAGCTGACTATGGATTCTTTCAACTCGATATTCATATCCCACAGTTTGTCCAGCGTTTTCTACATCGATTTGGGCCACTCTGGATCTACCCATTTGACAACACCGCAAATTCTGCCTTGCATCATTGCACGATGTCCTTGACACTGTAAAAACCTCCTGCCTGCGTTTCGTCCTTCGAATGCTACAAATTTAGCGGGCACATATCCATGTTTACATAGCGGAGGACTATCTTTATCCGCTAAACCGTGATAGTCGGAGTCGTACATTGTCTGGTTGGCCTAACACATCATACACGCATGAGTAAACATAGTATATCTAGCTCAAAATAGATAATTGGCCACAAATGATAGAGATAGAGACGAGACTACTCACATTGAAATCACCGTCCCTATCGTCACGACGCGTTTCCTCACCGTCTCCCCTTGAACCCATGGAGAGAGGAGGGGACTGGGATGACTGCAGGAGAGATAGCTGGAGGTGTCGTCGGCTTGCGGCTATGGCGGGATGGGAGAGAAGTGGGGAAAGTGGCTTCGAGGGGAAGGAAGAGAAGTACGGGGAGGAAGAGAAGTAAATGGGGCGTGACACTGCCATATGGCCCATGGAACTCGTGAGTCGTGCCACTCGCAAAAGGGGAGCACCCGGTGTTGCCATTTTGTCCAGAGCAAGCGGGGAGTAAGCGTGGCCAATCATGTCGCAGAACAGCCTACTCGCCGATCGCTCTCACGAAGACCATCCCAATCGTCCAGGTGCCCCGATCGAACGGTATGTAACAATCGTCATGCAGAACAACTGTGTTAGGGCGTGCCTTGTAGAAGACTCGGTCTAACGGACACCATTGGGGGGCTAAGGTTAGGACTCTCCTAAGGTTAGGATATGTGGTTTATGAGAAGAACACACATGCAATGAACACTCGTGGATCCATATGTGGTCTGTGAAAAGAACACACATGCAATGAACACTGGTGGATTCATATGTGGTCTGTGAAAAAAAACATGCAATGAACTCTGGTGGATCCATATGTGGTTTGCAAAAAGAACAAACATGCAATGACTCTAGCTAGGGTTACTGAAAAGAACACGTTTTTCAATGACACTGGTGGATCCATATGTGGTTTGTGAGAAGAACTCACATGCAATGACTCTAGATGTTTACATATGTGGTTCATGAAGAGAACACACATCTAGTGACACTGGTGGATCCATTTGTGGTCCATGAAAAGAACACACATTCTCATGTGGATTATGAAAAGAACAGACATTCACTGACTCTAGTTGTGGTTCATGAAAAAAACACATGCAATGACTCTAGTGGATCCAGGTGTGGTTCATGAAAAGAACACACATGCAATGTCTCTGGTGGATCCATATGCGGGTTGTGAGAAGATCAGGCATGCAAAGACTCTAGTGAATCCATATGTGGTTTGTGAAAAGAACACACATTCAATGACACTGGTGGATCCATATGTGGTTTGTAAAAAGAACAGACATTCAATGACTCTAGCTATGGTTAATGAAAAGAACACATGCAATGACTCTAGTGGATCCATATGTGGTTCATTAAAATAACAGACATGCAATGACACAGGTAGATCCATATGTGGTTTGTGAAAATAACACACATCCAATGACTCTACATGTGGTTAATGAAAAGAACACACATGCAATGACACTAGGGGATCCTCATGTGGTTTATGAAAATAATAGACATTCAGTGACTCTGGTGGATCCAGTTGTGGTATGTGATAAGAACACACATGCAATGACTCTAGTGGATCCTTATGTGGTTTGTGAGAAGAACAAACATGCAATGACTCTGGTGGATCTATATGTGGTTTGTGAAAAGAACACACATGCAGTGACTCTAGCTGTGGTTAATGAAAAGAACATACATGCAATGACACTAGGGGATCCATATGTGGTTTGTGAAAAGAACACACATTTCAATGACACTGGTGGATCCATATGTGGTTTGTGAAAAGAACACACATGCAATGAACTCTGGTGGATCCATATGTGGTTTGTGAAAAGAACACACATACAATGAACTCTGGTGGATCCATATGTGGTTTGTGAAAAGAACACACATGCAATGACTCTAGTTGTGGTTAATGAAAAGAACACACATGCAATGACAATAGGGGATCCATATGTGGTTAATGAAAATAACACACATGCAATGACACTGGTGGATCCATATGTGATTAATGAAAAGAACAGACATGCAATGAACACTGGTGGATCCACATATGGTTTGTGAAAAGAACACACATGCAATGACTCTAGCTGTTTCCATATGTGGTTTATGAAGAGAACACACATCTAGTGACTCTAGCTGTGGTTTATTAAAATAACACACATGCAATTACATTGGTGGATCCATGTGGTTTATGAAAATAACATACATGCAATGAACTCTGGTGGATCCATATGTGGTTTGTGATAAGAATAGACATGCAATGACACTAGTGGATCCATATGTGGTTCATGAAAAGAACACACATGGAATGACTCTGGTGGATCCATATGTGGTTTGTGAGAAGAACGGACATGCAATGACTCTAGTGGATCCATATGTGGTTTGTGAAAATAACACACATTCAATGACACTGGTGGATCCATATGTGGTTTGTGAAAAGAACACACATTTCAATGACACTGGTGGATCCATATGTGTTTTGTGAGATGAACTCACATGCAATGACTCTAGCTGTTTCCATATGTGGTTTATGAACAGAACTGACATGCAATGAACTCTGGTGGATCCATATGTTGTTTGCGAAAAGAACACACATGCAGTGACTCTAGTTATGGTTAATGAAAAGAACACACATGCAATGACACTAGTGGATCCATATGTGGTTTATGAAGAGAACAGAGATCCAGTGACTCCAGCTGTGGTTTATTAAAAGAACACATATGCAATAACACTGGTGGATCTATGTGGTTTGTGAAAAGAACACACATGCAATGACTCTGGTGGATCCATGTGTGGTTTGTGGAAAGAACAGACAGGCAATGACTCTAGTTGTGGTTAATGAAAAGAACAGACATGTGATGACTCTAGTGGTTTATTGAAAGAACACACATGCAATGACTCTGGTGGATCCATATGTGGTTTGTGAGAATAACAGACATGCAATGACACTCGTGGATCCATATGTGGTTAATGAAAAGAACACACATGTAATGAGACTGGTGGATCCACATGTGGTTTGTGAAAAGAATACACATGCAATGACTCTAGCTATTGTTAATGAAAAGAACACACATGCAATGAAACTGGTGGACCCATATGTGGTTTGTGAAAAGAACATAGATCCAGTGACTCTAGCTGTGGTTTATTAAAAGAACACAGATGAAATAACACTGGAGGTTCCATGTGGTTTGTGAAAAGAACACATATGCAATGACTCTGGTGGATCCATATGTCGTTTGTGAAAAGAACAGACATGTAATGACTCTAGCTGTGGTTAATAAAAAGAACATAGATGCAATGACTCTAGCTGTGGTTTATTGAAAGAACACACATGCAATGACTCTAGTGGATCCATATGTGGTTTGTGAAAAGAACACACATGTAGTGACACTGGGAGTTCAATATGTGGTTTGTGAAAAGAACACACATTTCAATGACATCGGTGGATCCATATGTGGTTTGTGAAAAGAACATACATGCAATGAACTCTGGTGGATCCATATGTGGTTTGTGAAAAGGACAGACATGCAATGAACTCTTATGGATCCATATGTGGTTTGTGAAAAGAACACACATGCAATGACTCTAGTTGTGGTTAATGAAAAGAACACACATGCAATGAAAATGGTGGATCCATATGTGGTTTGTGAAAAGAACAGAGATCCAGTGACTCTAGCTGTGGTTTTTTAAAAGAACACATATGCAATAACACTGGTGGTTCCATGTGGTTTGTGAAAAGAACACACATGCAATGACTCTAGTGGATCCATATGTGGTTTCTGAATAGAACAGACATGCAATGACTCTAGCTGTGGTTAATGTAAAGAAGAAAGATGCAATGACTCTAGCTGTGGTTTATTGAAAGAACGCACATGCAATGACTCTAGTGGATCCATATGTGGTTTGTGAAAAGAACACACATTCAATGACACAAGTGGATCCATATGTGGTTCTTGAAAATAACACACATGCAATGACACTGGTGGATCCACATGTGGTTTGTGAAAAGAACACACATGCAATGACACTGGTGGATCCATATGTGGTTTGTGAAAAGAACAGAGATCAAGTGACTCTGGCTGTGGTTTATTAAAATAACACACATGCAATAACACTGGTGGTTCAATGTGGTTTGTGAAAAGAACACACATGCAATGACTCTGGTGGATCCATATGTGGTTTGTGAAAAGAAAAGACATGCAATGACTCTAGTTGTGGTTAATGAAAAGAACAGAGATGCAATGACTCTAGCTGTGGCTTATTGAAAGAACACACATGCAATTACTCTGGTGGATCCATATGTGGTTTGTGAAAAGAACACACATGCAATGACTCTAGTTGTGGTTAATGAAAAGAATAGAGATGCAATGACTCTAGCTGTGGTTTATTGAAAGAACACACATGCAATGACTCTGGTGGATCCATATGTGGTTTGTGAAAAGAACACACATTCAATGACACTAGTGGATCCATATGTGGTTCATGAAAAGAACACACATGCAATGACACTGGTTGATCCACATGTGGTTTTTGAAAAGAACACACATGCAATTCCACTAGTGGATCCATGTGGTTTATGATAATAACACACATCTAGTGACTCTAGTTGTGGTTTATTAAAAGAACACACATGCAATAACACTGGTGGATCCATGTGGTTTGTGAAAAGAACACACATGCAATGACTCTAGTGAATCCATATGTGGTTTGTGAAAAGAACAGACATGCAATGAAATCTTGTGGATCCAGATGTGGTTTGTGAAAAGAACACACATGAAATGACTCTAGTTATGGTTAATGAAAAGAACACACATGCAATGACACTAGGGGATCCATACGTGGTTAATGAAAAGAACAAACATGCAATGCCACTAGTGGATCCATATGTGGTTAATGAAAAGAACACACATGTAATGAGACTGGTGGATCCACATGTGGTTTGTGAAAAGAACACACATGCAACGACTCTAGCTATTGTTAATGAAAAGAACACACATGCAATGAAACTGATGGATCCATATGTGGTTTGTGAAAAGAACAGAGGTCCAGTGATTCTAGCAGTGGTTTATTAAAAGAACACTAATGGCCCAAAATATATCGAGCTCGTTGGGAAACCCCAAGAGGAAGGTATGATGAGCACAGCAGCAAGTTTTCCCCCAGTTATGAAACCAAGATTATCAATCCAGTAGGAGTAAGGAAACACCCCAAAGGTGTAGCTAGCTGAACTTTGGCAGGGCACACTACTGGTGCCAACAGCAACATGGAGACCTGCACAACACAACCACAGAACTCTACCCCCAACTTGCGATGAGGTTGTCAATCTCACCAGTTTTACTGAAAACAAAGGATTAAATGTATCGAGTGGAAGAAAGTAATAGTTTGAAGCAGTAAACAGTTGATTGTAGATTGATGGTAAAAGAAAGGACCGGGGTCCATAGTTCACTAGAGGTGGCTCTCCTTAAGATAGATGACATGTTGGGTGAACAAATTACAGCGGGGCAATTGACAAACATCGAGAAAGCATACAAGCATATACTACTCATCTTGAATCCTTTGAGATTCGATTGGGCATTACAACATTATACATACACCACCATCCAACTGCATCTATGACTAATAATCCACCTTCAGATTATCATCTGAACCCCCTCTAGTATTAAGTTGCAAGCAACAGATAATTGCATTACAAATTGTGTGTAAAGTAAACAATACGATTGTTCTATGAACAAAGGATTGTTGTTTTCTCCCTAGTAGAAACATCACATCTAGTACCTTAGAGATTTATGTTACTTCCCCAGATTAATAGAGGCATGAACCTACTATCGAGCATAAATACTAACTCTTGGAGTTGCTAGCATCTACTTGGCCAAGATAGCTACTAACAACGGAAAGCATGTAAGATCACAAATAACAAAGACATGATAGAATCAATAATCAATCTGAAATAGCATCTCAATATCCATCGGATCCCCGCAAACACAACATGTATGAATTACAAATAGATGATCTTGATCATGAACGGAGCTCACAAGATCTAAACATGATAGCACAAAGGAGGAGAACCAGCCATCTAGCTACTACATGGACCCGTAGTCCAGAGATGAACTACTCACACATCACACCGGAGGCTTGCATGATGATGAAGAAGGCCTCCAGGGTGAATTCCCCTCTCCGGCAGGGTGCCGGGATGAGCTTCAGATCCCTCCCGATCTAGGAATGGAGATGACCGCGGCTGCAGACTCTTTCGTGGAATTTTGATCGGGTACATAGGGTTTCTATATCAGAGGCATCTTATAGGCGGAAGGAGAGGCCGAGGGGGTGCCTAGGGCGGCCAGACCACCCCCTGGCGTGGGCTAGGCCTGGCCGCACGGCCAGGTGGTGTGGCCGGGCCCCAACCCCTCTCCGTCTCGTATTCTGGCTCCGGGTGTCCCTCGGTGAAAAACTGACTTTGGCTTTTGTCCCGTCCAATTCCGAGAATATTCATTTTTTGACTTTCCTGGAACCAAAAACAGTAGAAAACAGGCAGCTGGCACTGTGACTCTTGTTAATAGGTTAGTCCAAGAAATCATATGAAAAGTACTCCAAAGTGTGGACAAAACATAAGAAAGTAGATAAAACCAAGCATGGAACATCAAAAATTATGGATATGTTAGCAATGTATCAACATCCCCAAGCTTAACTCCTGCTCGTCCTCGAGTAGGTAAGTGATAAAAAGAAAGAATAATTTTTGAGGTGACATGCACCATCATAAACTTGATCAAAGTATTTGTAAAACATTGATAGGTGGGATCATAATACTTCAATCATAACATGAAAGACAAAGTTCTAACAATAAGGCAAAGCAACTATGTTGCAACATGAAAAGGCATAAACAAAAGATTCATGAATAACAATGCTTTGCAAGACGTTTGTTTGTTTCACATAAAGAAAACATAGCATAGTGGCATTCAACTTGTCCCTCATAGGGTAGCAAACATAAATGCATAGCACACCTTCAAAGTTCATAAGAGTGACTAGATACAAATAGTTTAAAACAAGCAATATCAAAGCTATGCATCAATCAACAAGTCTTGGGACAATGAACATAGAACTAAGAATGGCCACTATGCTCTCAAAGTAGGTGCATAAAGATAGAAAGTGGAGACTCAACAAAAAAGTAAAAGAAAGGGCCTTCCTAGAAGGAAGTAGGGATTCAAGTCTCATAAAGAGCTTCCAAAAATTATGGTACTTATTAGCTTTCAGCTCTCATTGCCCCTATCATAAGCATATTGAAGGTGATACAACTAAGAGGATATGCTTGACAAGTTATAAGCCAAAATCTCATGCCCCTTACTTACAAAGACCAAACCTCATGCTACTCAACTTTAGTCACAAGTAAGCTCTTGTCATTGTAAGTACATATGTATCATAGAGAACCGCCAACGGGGTACCCCTTGCACATGATACAGGAGCTATCCCATAATCAAAATGACAAGGCAAGCAGACAATGAGCATCTCAGCGATCTTTCTATTTGCTATTTGCATAGGTTTTTATTGAGGATGCTTCATAGAGTGCTCATTATGGTTATGCTGCAAGTTTCCAGCATGATTAGGCATGGCTTAGGCTAGCAGCCTAGGCGTTTCTCTAACACAATTATGAACTCCATGATCTTACAAGTTCCCCTTTTATTTCACACCGCCGAGATCCATAAGCAAAAGAACATGATATCAACAAGGTACAAAGTACAGGTGCAATGTTGAAAGCATTCCCCATGATACATGGTTCCGCTAACTTCAACTTATAAAGCGCAAGCATATACGCAACAAAGATGGACCCAATGGTTCAAGTTTATTAAGTGCAAGAAAAGTAAAGTGTGCCATCAAGTTCGTGAGAGCTTTAATCACTAATTTTCACATAACAAGTTTAATTTGGAAGGTAGACAAAAACATGAATATACTTGGAATAACAAATGCTAATAGGTAGGTATGGTGGACTCTTTGGAATAACTTGGTTTTAGGAGTTGGATGCTGATGTCTGCGCACTTCTATACTTGTAGACAGTTGTTGGGCCTCCAAGTGCAGAGATTTGTAGAACAACAGCAAGTTTTCCCTTAAGTGGATCACCCAAGGTTTATCGAACTCAGGGAGGAAGTGGTCAAAGGTATCCCCTCTCAAGCAACCCTGCAATCAAGATACAAGAAGTCTCTTGTGTCCCTAACACACCCAATACACTTGTCAGGTGTATAGGTGCACTAGTTCGATGAAGAGATAGTGAAAATACAAGTGGTATGGATAATTATAAGTGGTAACGGTGCTAGAAAATAGCTTGATGGCGTGGAAGAGATTAAAGGCAAACTGAAATAAAGATGGAAGCAAGCAAACATGTAATAGATCTAGTTGCAAATGGTGTTTCAATGCTTAGAAACAAGGCCTAGGGATCATACTTTCGCAAGTGAACACTCTCATATAAATATCTTCTCTTCATGATACTTCTCTTAACTACTCTCCGGTTGGACACTCTAATCGATGGTAGGGCTATAACAACACAGCTCAAAGTTTGCTTTCCACATCTAGATAACCCCACACTGTCACCTTGAGTACTAGATGGTTCCAACAAACACCACAATTTCATAAAGACATCCAACTCCAAATATAACTCATAACAAGTATTTGTAATCTCTAGCCTAAGTGCCACCATGGTGTGCACGTTGTCACTTTCACACACATGGGGAGAGCAGAGATCTATTAAAACACTTGAGTAGCAAGGTAAATCTACTTGATTACAAAGCTCATGATCATAATATGATCATGCATAGAGAGAGATGAACACATAGCTACCGGTAGAACCCTTAGCCTCGAGAGAGAACTACTCCCTCCTCATCATGGGAATCAGCAACGACGATGGAGATGGTGGTGCAGATCCATGGAGATGGCTCCGGGGGCACTTCCCCGTCCCGGCAGGGTGCCGGAACAGAGACTTTTTGTCCCCCGCATCTCCCCTTCGGTGGCGGCGGCGCTGCGGCACTTTTCGTGGATTTCTGATTGCCGACTTAGGGTTTATGCATCAGGAGGCTCTTATAGGCTAGAGGGGAGACCAAGGGGTGCCGGAGGGGCCCACACCACCCCTGGCGCGGCCTGGCCTGGCCCGCGCCACCAGGTGGTGTGGCTAGCCCCTGGCCCATCTCCGTCTTGTCTTCTGGCTCCGTGAGTCTTCCAGTAAAATATCAACTTTGGCTTTTGTCTGGTCCAATTCCGAGAATATTCATTTTCTGACTTTCTGGAACCAAAAACAGCAGAAAACATGCAACTAGCACTGTGGCATCTTGTTAATAGGTTAGTCCTAGAAAGTGTATAAAAAGTACTCCAAAGTTGGAACAAAACATAAGAAAGTAGATAAAACCAAGCATGGAACATCAAAAATTATAGATACATTTGCAATGTATCAACATCCCCAAGCTTAACTCCTGCTCGTCCTCGAGTAGGTAAGTGATAAAAAGAAAGAATAATTTTTGAGGTGACATGCACCATCATAAACTTGATCAAAGTATTTGTAGAACATTCGAAGCTGGGATCATAGTACTTCAATCATAACATGAAAGACAAAGTTCTAGCAATAAGACAAAGAAACTATGTTGCAACATGAAAAGGCACAAATAAAAGATTCATGAATAACAATGCTTTGCAAGACGTTTGTTTGTTTCACATAAAGAAAACATAGCATAGTGGCATTCAGCTTGTCCCTCATAGAGTAGCAAACATAAATGCATAGGACACCTTCAATGTTTTATAAGAGTGACTAGATACAAATAGTTTAAAACAAGCAATATCAAGGTATGCATCAATCAACAAGTCTTGGGACAATGCACATAGAACTAAGAATGGCCACTATGCTCTCAAAGTAGGTGCATAAAGATAGAAGGTGGAGACTCAATATATAAGTGGAAGAAAGGCCTTCATAGAAGGAAGCAGGGATTCAAGTCTCATAAAGAGCTTCCAAAAATTATGGTACTTATTAGCTTTCAGCTCTCATTGCCCCTATCATAAGCATCTTGAAGTGATTAAGGTTAAAGTGAACAAACTATGGAGTATATGCTTGACAAAGTATAAGTTGGAAATCTCATGTCCCTTGAATACGAGGGCCGCTCCTCATGCTACTCAAGTTTAGTCACTGGTAAGTTCTTGTCATCGTAAGTACATGTGTATCATAGAGAATCGCCAACGGGGTACCCCTTGCCCGATGATACGGAAGAATCCCCATATCAAAATGACAAGGCAAGCAGACAACGAGCATCTCAGCAATCTTCTTATTTACCATGGGAATATGGTGCTTTTTTCTCTCTTTCCTCTTTTCTCATATTTTTTCCTTTTTCTCTTTTTTTCTCAATATCTGACTCTTTTTTATAAGAAGAATGCTTCATAGACATCTCATTATGGTTACGCTGCAGGTTTCCACCATGACGGCATGGATTAGACTAGCGGCCCAGGCGTTTCTCTAACACATATACATAACTCCATGGACTTACAAGCTCCCCTTTCATTTCACACCAACGACATCCATATACAAAAGAGCATGATATCAACTAGGTACAAAGTACAAGTGCAATGTTGAAAGCGTTCCCCATGACAACATGGTTCTGCTAATCCCCAACAAATAAGTGCAAGCATATACAACATAGACGACACAATGGTTCAAGTTTATTAAGGGCAAGAAAAGTAAAGTGTGCCATCAAGTTCGTGAGAGCTTTAATCACTAGTTTTCTCATAACAAGTTTAATTCGGAAGGTAAACAGAAACATGAATATACTTGGAATAGCATAAGCTAGTAGGTAGGTATGGTGGACTCTTTGAAATAACTTGGTTTAGGGAGTTGGATGCATGAGTGGAACTCATACTTGGTTGTGGAGGCTAGCAAAAGACTGGGAGCGACAAACTAAGAGAGCAATAATGGCCATAATCATGCAGAGCGACAAAACATCATTGATCAAAGCATAAAGTGATACTACAAGTTGAAAACTAAAGGATCATAAAGGCTATGGTGACTTGGGATAGTCATAACATGGTGTGAGCTTGCGCCAAGTCAACTCAAATAAAGCATCAAAGGAGAATACCACAATAGTATGCTTTAATATGCTAAAACAACGCATGATTCTTCCAAGGCACATTAAGCAATCTCAATTGTTTATAACAAGTCATGCTACAACAAAGAATACTAAGCATAAAGCCAAAACAATATCAATCATGGCATGACAAAGCATAGGACACAGTCAAAAACAAGTTCTTTTTACCACATAAGCACGAGCTTTCCTACTCTTTTCCAAACCAAACCAAACTATTTGAAAACCAATGTATGAAAGAGGGGGTCAAACCAATTTATTCAGCAAACTAATAAAACCAAGAAAACGAAAAACCATAACGAAAACAAAAAAGAAGATGCTCCAAGAACAACACAACTGTGCATGAAACAATAAAAATGAAGCGTTTGGAAGAAACCTGGGATTTTTATTGATGAAGAGGGGGATGCCTTGGGCATTCCCAAGCTTTAACGCTTGTACTTATTGGATATTTCTTGGTGTGACACGCGTGGAATTCCTAAGCTTGAGATTTAGTCCATTCTTCATCTCATTACTCATTCCTTCCATACACCTGAAATTTTTCTTTCATACAAAACTTCACACAATCTTTATTAACAACATTAGTGCACTCAAGATAATAAGTCTTTAGGTTCAGTTCTAACACCAATAAAAATTCCATTAAAACACAAGCTACTGTAGCACTTCCCTCAAAAAGCTCAATTTCCCAAAAAAACTCAAAAAGGAACCAACAAGAAGCAAATGCAGAAAATGGCAGAAATCTGTCAAAACAGACCAGCAGGTAAAGACGAATTTTTTCGAAGACCTTATGTTGCTCAAATCAAAAAGTGTTGAACTAACGAAAGTTAGATAACAACTTGGAGCAGAAGCACAAAAATTAACGCCTCAAAAGGATGTACAAAGATTTTACACGAAATTTTATGGTGAAGCATAGAAATCTGTTTCGGGACAGCAACTTTCCCAAGCATTACTTCTCTCTCATTAGAGGTTACTCTTGGCACAAAAAGCAAATAAAAAGGATAAGGACCGGTTATTACTAAAGTAATAACTTCCAAGACTCACCTAAAAATTTTGGGTTATCTTCCAATAAGTAATTTTCTTTAACGCCTTTAAGTTAGGCATAATAATTTTGATGATGCTCACATAAGAAATATGAATTGAAGTAAAAGAGAGCATTAAGAAGCAAATTCAAAGCACATTTAAGTCTAACCCACTTCCTATGCATATGAATCTTGTAAATAAACAAGTCATGAAAGCACAAAGCAACAAGCATAGTAAAGCAAAGCAAGTGCAACTTCAAAAATTTCATAAAGAGGGGAAACTTAATATTGTTGAGATACATAAAACCATGTTTCCCTCTCTCATAATAACTTTCAGTAGCATCATGAATAAAATTAACAATATAACTATCACAAACATTCTTATCATGATCCACATGCATAAAATGATTATTACTCTCCACATAAGCATAGTCATTCTTATTAATTGTGGTGGGAGCAAATTCAACAAAATAGCTATCATTATTATTCTCATCACCATAATCATCAAATATAGGAGGCATATTGTAATCATTAGTTTTCTCCTCAATAGTAGGTGGACTGAAAATATCATATTCATCATTGTAATCATCATATATTGGAGGTTTGGTATCATCATAAGCAATAGAATAGCTATCTTCCAAAGCTGGGGAACTAAAAAGATCATTTTCATAAAAACTAGCTTCCCCAAGCTTAGACTTTTCCATAGCATTAGCAATAATGGTGTCCAAAGAATTCATACTAACAACATTGCTATTAGCATGCAAATAAATTTCCATAGGTTTTTTAATTTTCTCTTCGAACACTTCATGTCCTAACTCAAGATAAATACTATAAAGCTCTCTAATTTTGTTGTTGTTTTCCATTAAGCCTAACAAGTGAAAACAAGAAACAAAAAGACAAAATTGCAGAATCTTAAGGAAATAACTTCGATCGCTAACACCAGAGGATGTGAGTACCTTTTACCTTACCTCCCTAGCAACGGCGCCAGAAAATAGGCGTTTGCCATGGGACGTTCTTCTTCTTTAATCCTCCAGTGTGAATACCTTTTACCTTACCTCTCCGCCAATGGTGCTATAAAATAGCTTGATGTCTATGCACTTTTATTCTTGTAGACAGTTGTTGGGCCCCCAAGTGCAGAGGTTTGTAGAACAGCAACAAGTTTTCCCTTAAGTGGATCACCCAAGGTTTATCGAACTCAGGGAGGAAGTGGTCAAAGGTATCCCCTCTCAAGCAACCCTGCAATCAAGATACAAGAAGTCTCTTGTGTCCCCAACACACCCAATACACTTGTCAGGTGTATAGGTGCACTAGTTCGACGAAGAGATAGTGAAATACAAGTGGTATGGATAATTATAAGTGGTAAAGGTGCTAGAAAATAGCTTGATGGCGTGGAAGAGATTAAAGGCAAACTGAAATAAAGATGGAAGCAAGCAAACATGTAACAGATCTAGTTGCAAACGATGTTTCAATGCTTAGAAACAAGGCGTAGGGATCATACTTTCGCTAGTGAACACTCTTATATAAATATCTTCTCTTCATGATACTACTCTTAACTACTCTCCAGTTGGACACTCTAATCGATGATAGGGCTATAACAGCACACCTGAAAGTTTGCTTTCCACATCTAGATAACCCCACACTGTCACCTTGAGTACTAGATGGTTCCAACAAACACCACAATTTCATAAAGACATCCAACTCCAAATATAACTCATAACAAGTATTTGTAATCTCTAGCCTAAGTGCCACCATGGCGTGCACGCTGTCACTTTCACACACATGGGGAGAGCAGAGATCTATTAAAGCACTTGAGTAGCTTGGTAGATCTACTTGATTACAAAGCTCATGATCACAATATGATCATGCATAGAGAGAGAGATGAACACATAGCTATCGGTAGAACCCTTAGCCTCGAGAGAGAACTACTCCCTCCTTATCATGGGAATCAGCAACGACAATGGAGATGGTGGTGGAGATCTATGGAGATGGCTCCGGGGGCACTTACCCGTCCCGGCAGGGTGCCAGAACAGAGACTTTCTGTCCCCCGAATCTCCCCTTCGGTGGCGGCGGCGCTGCAGAACTTTTCGTGGATTTATGATTGACGACTTACGGTTTATGCATCGCGAGGCTCTTATAGGCGAGAGGGGAGACCGAGGGGTGCCAGAGGGGCCCACACCACCCCTTGCGCGGCTTGGCCTGGCCCGCGCCACCAGGTGGTGTGGCCAGCCCCTGGCCCCTCTCCGTCTCGTCTTCTGGCTCCGTGAGTCTTCCGGTAAAATATCGACTTTGGCTTTTGTCCGGTCCAATTCCAAGAATATTCATTTTCTGACTTTCTGGAACCAAAAACAGCAGAAAACAGGCAACTGGCACTGTTGCATCTTGTTAATAGGTTAGTCCCAGAAAGTGTATAAAAAGTACTCCAAAGTTGGAACAAAACATAAGAAAGTAGATAAAACCAAGCATGGAACATCAAAAATTATAGATACATTTGCAATGTATCAGATGCATGAGTGGAACTCATACTTGGTTGCGGAGGCTAGCAAAAGACTGGGAGCGACCAACTAAGAGAGCAATAATGGCCATAATCATGCAGAGCGACAAAACATCATTGATCAAAGCATAAAGTGATACTACAAGTTGAAAACTAAAGGATCATAAAGGCTATGGTGACTTGGGATAGTCATAACATGGTGTGACCATGTGCCAAGTCAACCCAAATAAAGCATCAAAGGAGAATACCACAATAGTATGCTTTAATATGCTAAAACAACGCATGATTCTTCCAAGGCACATTAAGCAATATCAATTGTTTGTAACAAGTCATGCTACAACAAAGAATACTAAGCATAAAGCCAAAACAATATCGAGCATGGCATGACAAAGCATGGGCCACAGTCAAAAACAAGCTCTCTTTACCACTTAAGCATGAACTTTCCTACTCTATTCCAATCCAAACCAAACTATTTGAAAACCAATGTATGAAAGAGGGGGTCCAACCAATTTATTCAGCAAACTAAGAAAACAAAGCAAACAAAAAACCAAAACAAAAACGAAAAAGAAGACCCTCCAAGAACAACACAACTGTGCATGAAACAATAAAAATAAAGCGTTTAGAAGAAACCTGGGATTTTTATTGATGAAAAGGGGATGCCTTGGGCATCCCCAAGCTTTGACGCTTGTATTTCTTGGATATTTCTTGGGGTGACACGCGTGGCATCCCCAAGCTTGAGATTTAGTCCATCCTTCATCTCATTACTCATTCCTTCCATACACTTGAAATTTTTCCTTCATACAAAACTTCACACAATCTTTATTAGCAACATTAGTGCACTCAAGATAATAGGTCTTTAGGTTCAGTTCTAACACCAATAAAAATTCCATTGAAACACAAGATACTGTAGTACTTTCCTCAAAAAGCTCAATTTCCCAAAAAAACTCAAAAAGGAACCAATGAGAAGCAAATGCAGAAAATGGCAGAAATCTGTCAAAACAGACCAGCACGTAAAGACGAATTTTTTCGAAGACCTTATGTTGATCAAATCTAAAAGTATTGAACTAACGAAAGTTATATAACAACCTGGGGCAGAAGCACAAAAATTTCCGCCTCAAAAGGATGTACAGATATTTTACACGAATTTTTACGGTGAAGCACAGAAATCTGTTTCGGGACAGCAACTTTCCCAATCATTAATTCTCTCTCATTAGAGGTTACTCTTGGCACAACAAGCAAATAAAAAGGATAAGGAGCGATTATTACTAAAGTAATAACTTCCAAGACTCATCTAAAACTTTTGGGTTATCTCCCAATAAGTAATTTTCTTTAATGCCTTTAAGTTAGGCATAATAATTTTGATGATGCTCGCATAAGAAATATGAATTGAAGTAAAAGAGAGCATCAAGAAGCAAATTCAAAACACATTTAAGTCTAACCCACTTCCTATGCATAGGAATCTTATATGCAAATAAATTCACAAAGAACAAAGTGACAGGAATAGGAAGACAAAACGAGAGCAACGTCAAAACTTTCAGCAAATAGAGAGGTGTTTCAGTACCATGAAAACTTTTACAACCATATTTTCCTCTCTCATAGTAATTTTCAGTAGCCTCATGAATGAACTCAACAATATAACTATCACATAAAGCATGCTTTTCATGATCCACAAACACTAGAGCTTTATTATAAACATTTTCAAAAGAATCCTCAGGAACATGACATTCGTCCTCCTTTGGTAAGCATGGGGGACAATCAAATAATGTAAGGGATAAAGAGTTACTCTCATTAGAAGGTAGGGATGGGTAGATCCATTCTTCCTCCTCTTGATCATCACTCTCCTCCTCTTTTTCATCCAATGAGCTTCTAGTTTCAGCAATTTCTTCTTCCATAGGCTCCTGCAAGGCATTAGTCTCTTCCATTGGTGGAGAGCATCTATTAAGATATTCAAGAATATAGCCATTTTCTACCTTGTAATTATCGAAGCAAAATTTAAGTATATCATAAACCTCATATTTATAAGGTGAATCATCAGTATTTTCAAGCAAACTAGCAAGTTCAAATGCTCCCTTCCAAGCAATAAATTCTTCAATTTGTTCCACATCATAAAATTCATAATTCCCTTTAACATAATAAGATATGGTAACATTATCATTATACTCACATTAAAAGGGAGGTGTTTATACCTCCTACAACAACAAGATTTATCAAAGCAATAAGTAACCTTATAAGTAGAGCACATGTTTATAGCAATGGTATATTATTTATCAATTTGTTCCCATAAGTGTTTCCCTTTTGTGACAAGCGGTATTCCTTATAATAATATTTTTGTTCTTCCGTGAACCCACCTTGCCAATAAGATTCAGTTTCAAAGAAACCAACCATTGATAGAAAGCATGATAAAGCAAGACAATAACAGACCAACGAAAATAACAACTATAGTAGGAACTAACTTTTTTGTATTTTTGATAAAGAAACAAGCAAACAAAGCAGAAATAAACTAAGCAAAACAAAAATAACAAAGTAAAGAGATTGGTTATGAGGGACTCCCCTTGTGAACTCCTTGACTCCCCGGCAACAGCGCCAGAAAAAGAGCTTGATGGCCCAAAATATATCGAGCTCATTGGGCAACCCCAAGAGGAAGGTATGATGAGCATAACAACAAGTTTTCCTTGAGTTATGAAACCAAGGTTATCAATCCAGTAGGAGCAAGGAAACAACCCAAAGGTGTAGCTAGCTGAACTTTGGCAGGCCGCACTACCGGTGCCAGCAGCAACGTGGAGACCTGCACAACACAACCACAGAACTCTGCCCCAACTTGCGATGAGGTTGTCAATCTCACCGGTTTTGCTGAAAACAAAGGATTAAACGTATCGAGTGGAAGAAAGTAATAGTTTGCAGAAAGTAGACACAAAGCAGTAAACAGTTGATTGTAGATTGATGGTAAAAGAAAAGGACCGGGTCCATAGTTCACTAGAGGTGGCTCTCCTTAAGATAGATGACATGTTGGGTGAACAAATTACTACGGGGCAATTGACAAACATCGAGAAAGTATACAAGCATATACTACTCATCTTGAATCCTTTGAGATTTGATTGGGCATCACAACATTATACATAGACCGCCATCCAACTGCATCTATGACTAATAATCCACCTTCAGGTTATCATCCGAACCCCCTCTAGTATTAAGTTGCAAGCAACGGATAACTGCATTACAAATTGCGTGTAAGGTAAACAATACGAATGTTCTATGAACAAAGGATTGTTGTTTTCTCCCTAGTAGCAACATCACATCTAGTACCTTAGAGATTTCTGTCACTTCCCCAGATTACTAGAGGCATGAACCCACTATTGAGCATAAATACTAACTCTTGGAGTTGCTAGGATCTACTTGGCCAAGATAGCTACTAACAACGGAAAGCATGCAAGATCAAAAATAACAAAGACATGATAGAATCAATAATCAATCTGAAATAGCATCTCAATATCCATCAGATCCCTGCAAACACAACATGTATGAATTACAAATAGATGATCTTGATCATGAACGGAGCTCACAAGATCTAAACATGATAGCACAAAGGAGGAGAACCAGCCATCTAGCTACTACATGGACCCGTAGTCCAGAGATGAACTACTCACGCATCACACCGGAGGACATGATGATGAAGAAGGCCTCCAGGGTGAATTCCCCTCTCCGACAGGGTGCCGGGAAGAGCTTCAGATCCCTCCCGATCTAGGGATGGAGATGACGGCGGCTAAAGATTCTTTCGTGGAATTTTGATTGGGTACCTAGTTTTTCTTGATCGGAGGCATCTTATAGGTGGAAGGAGAGGGTGCCTGGGGCGGCCAGACCACCCCCTGGCGCGGGTCAGGCCTGGCCACGCAGCCAGGTGGTGTGGCCGGGCCCTAGCCCCTCTCCGTCTCGTATTCTGGCTCCGGGTGTCCCTCGGTGAAAAACTGACTTTGGCTTTTGTCCCGTCCAATTATGAGAATATTCATTTTCTGACTTTCCTAGAACCAAAAACAACAGAAAACAGGCAGCTGGCACTATGGCTCTTGTTAATAGGTTAGTCCAAGAAATCATATTAAAAGTACTCCAAAGTGTGGACAAAACATAAGAAAGTAGATAAAACCAAGCATGGAACATCAAAAATTATGGATACGTTAGCAACGTATCAAACACACATGCAATAACACTGGTGGTTCCATGTGGTTTGTGAAAAGAACACACACACACAATGACTCTAGTGGATCCATATGTGGTTTGTGAAAAGAACAGACATGCAATGACTCTAGCTAAGGTTAATGAAAAGAACAGAGATGCAATGACTCTAGCTGTCATTTATTAAAAGAACACACATGCAATGACTCTGGTAGATCCATATGTGATTTGTGAAAAGAATAGACATGCAATGACTCTAGTGGATCCATATGTGTTTTGTGAAAAGAACAGAGATCTAGTGACTCTAGCTGTGGTTTATTAAAAGAACACACATGCAATAACACTGGTGGTTTAATGTGGTTTGTGAAAAGAACACACATGCAATGACTCTGGTGGATCCATATGTGGTTTGTGAAAAGAACAGACATGCAATGACTCTAGATGTGGTTAATGAAAAAACAGATATGCAATGACTCTAGTTGTGGTTTATTTAAAGAACACACATGCAATTAGTCTGGTGGATCCATATGTGGTTTGTGAAAAGAACACACATGCAATGACTCTAGTTGTGGTTAATGAAAAGAATAGAAATGCAATGACTATAGCTGTGGTTTATTGAAAGAACACACATGCAATGACTTTGGTGGATCCATATCTGGTTTGTGAAAAGAACACACATTCAATGACACTGGTGGATCCATATGTGGTTGATGACCCACAAGTATAGCGGGTGTATCGCAGTATTTTCGAGGGAAGTGAAACCCAATTTATTGATTCGACACAAGGGGAGCCAAAGAATATTTATAAGCCTTAACAACTGAGTTGTCAATTCAGCTGCACCTGGAAACAATCTTGCTCACAACAGTTGATCAGTAGCAACCGTTTTGTAGTAGGAATAGTTAAGTAACAGCAGTAGTAAAGTAAAGACAGCAGTAACAATAGCAGTAAACAGTAAGATTCGAGTGCGATAGGCATAGGGATGGATGGACGGGCGTTGCATGGACAAGACAATTCACATATCAATCAGAACATAGGGCAATTGCAGATAAATAAGATAAAGCGTCCAAGTACTAGATAATCCTAGGCATGTGTTCCATATATAGTCATACGTGCTCGCAATGAGAACTTGCACAACATCTTTTGTCCTGCCAGCCTGTTTGCAGCGGGGCCTCAAGGGAACTACTGGCAATTAAGGTGCTCCTTTTAATAGAGCACCAGAGCAAAGCATTAACACTCCATGAACACATGTGATGCTCACATCAAAGCCATTCCCTCCGGTTATCCCGATTTCTATCACTTCGGGGCCATTGGTTCCAGACAACAACGTGTGTATACAACTTGCAGGTAAGACCAAAAACAATACTATCATAATGAATCAATAACATGTTCAGATCTGAAATCATGGCACTCGGGCCCTAGTGATAAGCATTAAGCATAACAAGTTGCAACAAAGTCAAATAGCACTAATAAAATATACTAGGCACCATGCCCTAACAATTTGATGCCATTACATGAACGATCTCATCCAATCCCTACCATCCCCATAGCCTACAACGGGGGATTACTCACTCATAGATGGGGGAAACATGGACGGTCGATGGAGAAGCGATGGTGATGATGATGGCGACGATCTCCTCCAATTCCTCATCCCGGCAGGGTGCCAGAATGGAGTTTCTGGTGCTGTTTTGTGGAATCTGGTGGTGGCGGCGGAGCGGAACTCTTTCTGGAAAAACGTCAAACCCTCCTGAGTTTTTAGGTCAGAAGGCATCTTATAGGCGAAGAGGGAGACCGAGGGGGTGTCTGGGGTGGCCAGACCACCCCCTGGCGCGGCCAGGCCCAGCCCGCAAGGCCAGGTGGTGTGGCTGGGCCCTAGCCCCACTCCGTCTCATATTCTGGCTCCGGGAGTCTTCTGGTGAAATAGGATTTTTGGCTTTTATCCCGTCCAATTCCGAGAATATTCATTTTCTGACTTTCCTAGAACCAAAAATAGCATAAAACAGGCAGCTGGCACTGTGGCTCTTGTTAATAGGTTAGTCCAAGAAATCATATGAAAAGTACTCCAAAGTGTGGACAAAACACAAGAAAGTAGATAAAACCAAGCATGAAACATCAAAAATTATAGATACATTTGCAATGTATCAACATCCCCATGCTTAACTCCTGCTCGTCCTCGAGTAGGTAAGTGATAAAAATAAAGAATAATTTTTGAGGTGACATGCACCATCATAAACTTGATCAAAATATTTGTAAAACATTTAAAGCTGGGATCATAGTACTTCAATCATAACATGAAAGACAAAGTTCTAGCAATAAGACAAAGAAACTATGTTGCAACATGAAAAGGCACAAACAAAAGATTCATGAATAACAATACTTTGCAAGACGTTTGTTTGTTTCACATAAAGAAAACATAGCATAATGGCATTCAGCTTATCCCTCATAGAATAGCAAATATAAATGCATAGGACACCTTCAAAGTTCATAAGAGTGACTAGATACAAATAGTTTAAAACAAGCAATATCAAGTTATGCATCAATCAACTAGTCTTGGGACAATGCACATAGAACTAAGAATGGCCACTGTGCTCTCAAAGCAGGTGCATAAAGATAGAAGGTGGAGACTCAATATATATAAGTGGAAGAAAGGCCTTCATAGAAGAAAGTAGGGATTCAAGTCTCATAAAGAGCTTCCAAAAATTATGGTACTTAATAGCTTTCAGCTCTCATTGCCCCTATCATAAGCATCTTGAAGTGATTAAGGTTAAAGTGAACAAACTATGGTGTATATGCTTGACGAAGTATAAGTTAGAAATCTCATGTCCCTTGAATACGAGGGCCGCTCCTCATGCTACTCAAGTTTAGTCACCGGTAAGTTCTTGTCATTGTAAGTACAAGTGTATCATAGAGAACCGCCAATGGGGTACCCCTTGCCCGATGATACGGAAGAATCCCCATATCAAAATGACAAGGCAAGCAGACAACGAGCATCTCAGCAATCTTCTTATTTACCATGGGAATATGGTGCTTTTTTCTCTCTTTCCTCTTTTCATATATCTCTCTTTTTCTCTCTTTTTTTCTCAATATCGGACTCTCTTTTTATAAGAAGAATGCTTCATAGACAGCTCATTATGGTTACGCTGCGGGTTTCCACCATGTCAGCATGGATTAGACTAGCGGCCCAGGCGTTTCTCTAACACATATACACAACTCCATGGGCTTACAAGCTCCCCTTTCATTTCACACCGACGACATCCATAGACAAAAGAGCATGATATCAACTAGGTACAAAGTACTAGTGCAATGTTGAAAGCGTTCCCCATGACAACATGGTTCTGCTAATCCCCAACAAATAAGTGCAAGCATATACAACATAGACGACACAATGGTTCAAGTTTATTAAGGGCAAGAAAAGTAAAGTGTGCCATCAAGTTCATGAGAGCTTTAGTCACTAGTTTTCTCATAACAAGTTTAATTTGGAAAGTAAACAAAAACATGAATATACTTGGAATAACATATGCTAATAGGTAGGTATGGTGGACTCTTGGAATAACTTGGTTTAGGGAGTTGGATGCATGAGTGGAACTCATACTTGGTTGTGGAGGCTAGCAAAAGACTGGGAGGGACAAACTAGGAGAGCAATAATGGCCATAATCATGCAGAGCGATAAAACATCATTGATCAAAGCATAAAGTGATATTACAAGTTGAAAACTAAAGGATCATAAAGGCTTATGGTGACTTGGGATAGTCATAACATGGTGTAAGCATGTGCCAAGTCAACCCAAATAAAGCATCAAAGGAGAATACCACTATACTATGCTTTAATATGCTAAAACAACGCATGAATCATCCAAGGCACATTAAGCAATCTCAATTATTTATAACAAGTCATGCTACAACAAATAATACTAAGCATAGAGCCAAAACAATATCAAGCATGGCATGACAAAGCATAGGCCATAGTCAAAAACAAGCTCTCTGTACCACTTAAGCATGAACTTTCCTACTCTTTTCCAAACCAAACCAAACTATTTGAAAACCAATACTTGAAAGAGGAGGTCCAACCAATTTATTAAGCAAACTAAGAAAACCAAGCAAACGAAAAACCAAAACGAAAATGAAAAAGAATACGCGCCAAGAACAACACAACTGTGCATGAAACAATAAAAATGAAGTGTTTGGAAGAAACCTAGAAATTTTTTATTGATGAAGAAGGGGATGCCTTGGGCATCCCCAAGCTTTGACGCTTGTACTTCTTGGATTTTTCTTGGGGTGACACGCATGGCTTCCCCAAGATTGAGCTTTAGTCCATCCTTCATCTCATTACTCATTCCTCCCATACACCTGGAATTTTTCCTTCATATAAAACTCCACACAATCTTTATTAGCAACATTAGTGCACTCAAGATAATAGGTCTTTAGGTTCAGTTCTAACACCAAGAAAAATTCCATTAAAACACAAGATACTGTAGCACTTCCCTCAAAAATCTCAATTCCCCAAAAAAACTCAAAGAGGAACCAACAAGAAGCAAATGCAAATAATGGCAGAAATCAGTCAAAACAGACCAGCAGGTAAAGACAATTTTTTTAGAAGACCTTCTGTTGCTCAAATCAAAAAGTGTTGAACTAACGAAAGTTAGATAACAACCTGGGGCAGGAGCACAAAAATTCATGCCTCAAAAGAACATACAGAGGTTTTACACGAATTTTTATGGTGAAGCACAGAAATCTGTTTCGGGACATCAACTTTCCCAACCATTACTTCTCTTTCATTAGAGGTTATTACTGAAGTAATAACTTCCAAGACTCATCTAAAACTTTTGGGTTATCTCCCAATAAGTACTTTTCTTTAACGCCTTTAAGTTAGGCATGATAGTTTTAGAGGATGCTCACATAAGAAATATGAATTGAAGTAAAAGAGAGCATCAAGAAGCAAATTCAAAACACATTTAAGTCTAACCCACTTCCTATGCATAGGAATCTTGTATGCAAATAAATTCGCAAAGAACAAAGTGACACGCATAGGAAGATAAAACAAGAGTAACTTCAAAACTTTCAGCACATAGAGAGGTGTTTCAATACCATGAAAACTTCTACAACCATATTTTCCTCTCTCATAATAATTTTCAGTAGCCTCATGAATAAACTCAACAATATAACTATCACATAAAGCATGCTTTTCATGATCTACAAGCACTAGAGCTTTATTATAAACATTTTCAAAAGAATCCTCAGGAACATAACATTCATCCTCCTTTAGTAAGCATGGGGGACAATCAAATAATGTAAGGGATAAAGAGTTACTCTCATTAGAAAGTAGGCATGGGTAGCTAATCCATTCTTTCTCCTTTTGTTCATCACTCTCCTCCTCTTTTTCATCTAATGAGATTTCAGGTTCATCAATTTCTTCTTCCATAGGATCCTACAAGGCATTAGTCTCTTCCATTTGTGGAAAGCATCTATTAATATATTCAAGAATATAGCCATTTTCTTCCTTGTAATTATCAAATAAAAATCTAAGTATATCATAAACCTCATATTTATAAGGTGAATCATCAATATTTTCAAGCAAACTAGCAAGTTCAAATGCACCCTTCCAAGCAATAAATTCTTCAATTTGTTTCACATCATAAAAGTCATAATTTCTTTTAACATAAGAAGATATGGTAACATTATCATTATACTCACATTGAAAAGGGATGTGTTTGTACCTCCTGCAGCAACAAGATTTATCAAAGCAATAAGTAACATTATAAGTAGAGCACACGTTTATAGCAATGGTATACAATTTATCAATTTGTTCCCATAAGTGTTTCCCTTTTTGTGACAAGCAGTGTTCCTTATAATAATATTTGTGTTCTTCCGTGAACCCACCTTGCCAATAAGATTCAGTTTCAAAGAAACCAACCATTGATAAAGAGCACGATAAAGCAAGACAATAACAGACCAACGAAAATAACGAGTAGAGTAGGAACTATTTTTTTGTATTTTTGATAAAGAAACAAGCAAACAACACGGAAATAAACTAAGCTTGAACAATAGTGACTCCAAGTGGACTTGATAAATAAAGCTATGCTCCCCGACAACGGCGCTAGAAAATAGTCTTGATAACCCATAAGTATAGGGGTTGTATCGCAGTATTTTCGAGGGAAGTGAAACCCAATTTATTGATTCGACACAAGGGGAGCCAAAGAATATTTATAAGCCTTAACAACTGAGTTGTCAATTCAGCTGCACCTGGAAACAATCTTGCTCACAGTAGTTTATCAGTAGCAACAGTTTTTTTGTAGGAATAGTAAAGTAACAACAGTAGTAAAGTAAAGACATCAGTAACAATAGCAGTAAACAGTAGGATTCGAGTGCGGTAGGCATAGGGATGGATGGACGGGCGTTGCATGGACAAGACAATTCACATAGCAATCAGAACATAGGGAAATTGCAGATAAATAAGATAAAGCATCCAAGTACTAGATAATCCTAGGCATGTGTTCCATATATAGTCATATGTGCTCGCAATGAGAACTTGCACAATATCTTTTGTCCTGCCAGCCCGTTTGCAGCGAGGCCTCAAGGGAACTACTGGCAATTAAGGTGCTCCTTTTAATAGAGCACCGGAGCAAAGCATTAACACTCTGTGAACACATGTGATCCTCACATCAAAGCCATTCCCTCCGGTTATCCCGATTTCTGTCACTTTGGGGCCATTGGTTCCGGACAACAACGTGGGTATACAACTTGCAGGTAAGACCAAAAACAATACTATCGTAATGAATCAATAACATGTTCAGATCTGTAATCATGGCACCCGGGCCCTAGTGACAAGCATTAAGCATAACAAGTTGCAACAAAGTCAAATAGCACTAACAAAAGATACTAGGCACCATGCCCTAACAATTTGATGCCATTACATGAACGATCTCATCCAATCCCTACCATACCCATAGCCTACAACGAGGGATTACTCACTCATAGATGGGGGAAACCTGGATGGTCGATGGAGAAGCGATGGTGATGATGATGGCGACGATCTCCTCCAATTCCCCATCCCAGCAGGGTGCCAGGACGGAGTTTCTGGTGCTGTTTTATGGAATCTGGTATTGGTAGCGGAGCAGAACTCTTTCTGGAAAAACATCGAACACCCCTGAGTTTTTAGGTCAGAAGGCATCTTATAGGCGAAGAGGGAGACCGAGGGGGTGCCTGGGGTGGCCAGACCACCCCCTGGCACGGCCAGAACTAGCCCGCGTGGCCAGGTGGTGTGGCTAGGCCCCAGCCCCACTCCGTCTCATATTCTGGCTCCGGGAGTCTTCTGGTGAAATAGGATTTTTGGCTTTTGTCCCGTCTAATTCCGAGAATATTCATTTTCTGACTTTCCTGGAACCAAAAACAGCAGAAAACAGGCAGCTGGCACTGTGGCTCTTGTTAATAGGTTAGTCCAAGAAATCATATGAAAAGTACTCCAAAGTGTGGACAAAACACAAGAAAGTGGATAAAACCAAACATGGAACATCAAAAATTATAGATACATTTGCAATGTATCAGTGGTTAATGAAAAGAACACACATGCAATGACACAGGTTGATCCATGTGGTTTATGACAATAACACACATCTAGTGACTCTAGCTGTGGTTTATTAAAAGAACACACATGCAATAACACTGGTGGATCCATGTGGTTTTTTTAAAAGAACACACATGCAATGACTCTAGTGGATCCATATGTGGTTTGTGAAAAGAACAGACATGCAATAAACTCTTGTGGATCCATATGTTGTTTGTGAAAAGAACACACATGAAATGACTCTAGTTATGGTTAATGAAAAGAACATACATGCAATGACACTAGGGGATCCATAGGTGGTTAATGAAAAGAACAAACATGCAATGCCTCTAGTGGATCCATATGTGGTTAATGAAAAGAACACACATGCAATGAGACTAGTGGATCCACATGTGGATTGTGAAAAGAACACACATGCAATGACTCTAGCTATTGTTAATGAAAAGAACACACATGCAATGAAACTGGTGGATCCATATGTGGTTTGTGAAAAGAATAGAGATCCAGTGACTCTAGCTGTGGTCTATTAAAAGAACACACATGCAATAACACTGGTGGTTCCATGTGGTTTGTGAAAAGAACACACATGCAATGACTCTAGTGGACCCATATGTGTCTTGTGAAAAGAACAGACATGCAATGACTCTAGACAGGGTTAATGAAAAGAACAGAGATGCAATGACTCTAGCTGTCGTTTATTGAAAGAACACACATGCAATGACTCTAGTGGATCCATATGTGATTTGTGAAAATAACACACATGCAATTACACTGGTGGATCCATATGTGGTTTGTGAAAAGAACAGAGATCCAGTGACTCTAGCTGTGGTTTATTAAAAGAACACACATGCAATAACACTGGTGGTTCCATGTGGTTTGTGAAAAGAACACACATGCAATGACTCTGGTAGATCTATATGTGGATTGTGAAAAGAATAGACAAGCAATGACTCTAGCTGTGGTTAATGAAAAGAACAGAGATGCAATTACTCTAGCTGTTGTTTATTGAAAGAACACACATGCAATGACTCTGGTGGATCCATATGTAGTTTGTGAAAAGAACACACATGCAATGACTCTAGCTGTGGTTAATGAAAAGAACAGAGATGCAGTGACTCTAACTGTGGTTTATTGAAAGAACGCACATGCAATGACTCTGGTGGATCCATATGTGGTTTGCGTAAAGAACACACATTCAATGACACTGGTGGATCCATATGTGGTTCATGAAAAGAACACACATGCAATGAAATAGGTGGATCCACATGTGGTTTGTGAAAAGAACACACATGCAATGACACTGGTGGATCCATGTGGTTTATGACAATAACACACATTCAGTGACTCTAGCTGTGGTTTATTAAAAGAACACACATGCAGTAACACTGGTGGATCCATATGATTTGTGAAAATAACACACATGCAATGACTCTGGTGGATCCATATGTGGTTTGTGAAAATAACACACATGCAATGACTCTAGCTGTGGGTAATGAAAAGAATAGAGATGCAATGACTCTAGCTATGGTTTATTGAAAGAACACACATGCAATGACTCTGGTGAATCCATATGTGGTTTGTGAAACGAACACACACGAAGTGACACTAGGGGATCCATATGTGGTTTGTGAAAAGAACACACATTTCAATGACACTAGTGGATCCATATGTGGTTTGTGAAAAGAACATACATGCAATGAACTCTGGTGGATCCATATGTGGTTTGTGAAAAGAACAGGCATGCAATGACTCTAGCTGTGGGTAATGAAAAGAACAGAGATGCAATAACTGTAGCTGTCGTTTATTGAAAGAACACACATGCAATGACTCTGGTGGATTCATATGTGATTTGTGAAAAGAACACACATGCAATGACACTGGTGGATCCATATGTGGTTTGTGAAAAGAACAGAGATCCAGTGACTCTAGCTGTGGTTTATTAAAAGAACACACATGCAATAACACTGGTGGTTCCATGTGGTTTGTGAAAAGAACACACATGCAATGACTTTCATGGATCCATATGTGTAGACATGCAAAGGCTCTAGCTGTGGTTATTGAAAAGAACATAGATGTAGTGACTCTAGCTGTGGTTTATTGAAAGAACACACATGCACTAACTCTGGTGGATCCATATGTGGTTTGTGAAAAGAACACACATGCAATGACTCTAGCTGTGGTTAATGAAAATAACAGAGATGCAGTGACTCTAGCTGTGGTTTATTGAAAGAACACACATGCAATGACTCTGGTGGATCCATATGTGGTTTGTGTAAAGAACACACATTCAATGACACTGGTGGATCCATATGTGGTTCATGAAAAGAACACACATGCAATGACACTGGTGGATCCACATGTGGTTTATGAAAAGAACACACATGCAATGACACTGGTGGATCCACATGTGGTTTATGAAAAGAACACACATGCAATGACACTTGTGGATCCATGTGGTTTATGACAATAACACACATCCAGTGACTCTAGCTGTGGTTTATTAAAAGAACACACATGTGATACATTGCAAATGTATCTATAATTTTTGATGTTCCATGCTTGGTTTTATCTACTTTCTTGTGTTTTGTCCACACTTTGGATTACTTTTCATATGATTTCTTGGACTAACCTATTAACAAGAGCCACAATGCCAGCTGCCTGTTTTCTGCTGTTTTTGGTTCCAGGAAAGGCAGAAAATGAATATTCTCGGAATTGGACGGGACAAAAGCCAAAGTGCCTATTTTTCCGGAAGTCATCACATGCCAGAATACGAGACGGAGAAGGGCTGGGGGCCAGCCGCACCACCTGGCCGCGCGGCTAGGCCTGGCCCGCGCCAGTGGGTGGTCTGGCCGACCCTAGCACCCCATCGGCCTCTCCTTCCTCTATATATTACCCTCAGTACGAAAACCCTAAGTACCCGATCAAAAATCCACGAAAGAGTCTGTAGCCGCCGTCATATCCATTCCTAGATCGGGAGGGATCTGAAGCTCTTCTCGGCACCCTGCCGGAGAGGGGTATTCACCCTGGAGGCCTTCTTCATCATCATGCAAGCCTCTGATGTGATGCGTGAGTAGTTCATCTCTGGACTACGGGTCCATGTAGTAGCTAGATGGCTGGTTCTCCTCCTTTGTGCTTTCATGTCTAGATCTTGTGAGCTCCGTTCATGATCAAGATCATCTATTTGTAATTCTACATTTTGTGTTTGCGGGGATCCGATGGATATTGAGATGCTATTTCAGATTCATTATTGATTCTATCATGTCTTTGTTATTTGTGATCTTGCATGCTTTCCGTTGTTAGTAGCTATCTTGGCCAAGTAGATGCTAGCAACTCTAAGAGTTAGTATTTATGCTCGATAGCGGGTTCATGCCTCTGGTAATATGGGGAAGTGACAGAAATCTCTAAGGTACTAGATGTGTTGTTGCTACTAGGGAGAAAACCACAATCCTTTGTTCATAGAACAATCATATTGTTTACTTTACATGCAATTTGTAAAGCAATAATCTGTTGCTTGCAACTTAATACTGGAGGGGGTTCGGATGATAACCTGAAGGTGGATTACTAGTCATAGATGAAGTTGGATGGCGGTCTATGTATAATGTTGTAATGCCCAATCAAGTTCCAAAGGAGTCAAGATGATTAGTATACGCGTGTATTGCTTTCTCGATGTTTGTCAATTGCCCTGCTGTAATTTGTTCACCCAGCATGTTATCTATCTTAAGGAGAGCCACCTCTAGTGAACTATGGATCCCGGTCCTTTCTTTTACATACAATCTACAAACTGTTTACTGCTTTGTGTTTACTTTCTGAAAACTTTTACTTCCTTCCATTCGATATGTTTAATCCTTTGTTTTCAGCAAAACCGGTGAGATTGACAACCTCATCGCAAGTTGGGCACAAAGTTCTGTGGTTGTGTTGTGCAGGTCTCCATGTTGCTACTAGCACCGGTAGTGCGCCCTGCCAAGGCTCAGCTAGCAACACCCTTGGGGTGTTTCCTTCCTTCTACTGGTTCGATTAAACCTTTGTTTCATAACTGAGGGAAACTTGTTGCTGTGCTCATCATACCTTCCTCTTGGGGTTCCCAACGAGCTCTACATCAACACTGAGCCATCAAGCACTTTTCTGGCACCGTTGCCGGGGAGTCAAGGACATCTTCACAAGGGGAGTCCCTCATAAACAATCTCTTTACTTTGTTATTTTTGTTTTGCTTAGTTTCTTTTTTGTTTTGTTTGCTTGTTTCTTTATCAAAAACACAAAAAAAATATAGTTTTACTAGTTTGCTTTCTTATTTGAAAACACAAAAAAGACTAGTTACTTTCTCAAGTTGCCACTATGTCTAGCCTTGCTCCAATCACTATGTCACCCGAGTAAATGATTTTCACTTTTAAACAAGGAATTGAGGAAAGTTTTAAGGAAGCTTGGTCTAGAATCTCTGATCTACATGAAAAAACTGAGCCTAAAATGACTCAAAGCTTGTTCCTTAGCAGTTTTTACCTTGGGATTGCTCTTTGCTATAGATATGCTTTAGATGCTGTTGTGGGAGGAGATTTACTCCAATGTAATGAGGATGATGCTATTAATGCTATAAAGAAATTGATCCTTACTTACAACTTGCCTAGCCAAACTGATATTTCTTTCGCAAGAATATTTGCTACATTGAACACTCTTGAGACTGGCACTGCTAGCTTAAAGGATTGCTATAATATGCTTAGGGAGCATCATAATTATGTTCCAATAAATTCTGAACCATCAAAGTGGCTCCCTACAGTAAAGATTGAGATAAATAATGAAACTTTTCAAGCCCGCTGTGATATCATGTCTAAATATTGTCTTATGCCCAAAGATATTTATGAACCTTTGAATCTTTGGGGGCTTACTGAAGGAGGAAAAGAAATATCTCTTGCTAATAATGCTACCATATTATCTATTGGAATAGCTGAAGGAGTGTTTACAAAGATCCTTGGGAAAATGATTTCTACTGATTATCTTGTTATTTAATGTGCAGGAAAAGGACAAATTACACTTGGAAGGTCCCTATTAGAACTCCTTGGAGCAATAATAGATGTGGGAAAGGGGACCATGCACCTTTCTTCTCCACCAAACAATCATATTTTCCCAAGTTTAAGAATAAAAGTAAGAGAGGTAAGGGCAAGAAATTTGGTCTTAATGCTTCTTTATTTGAAAACACTTGATTCTTTTTCTTGCTTCTTATGCCTAACTTAAAGGCGTTAAAGAAAAGTACTTATTGGGAGGTAACCCAAAAGTTTTAGATGAGTCTTGGAAGTTATTACTTTAGTAATAACCTCTCCTTATCCTTTTTATTTGCTTTTTGTGCCAAGAGTAACCTCTGATGAGAGAGAAGTAATGATTGGGAAAGTTTCTGTCCCGAAACAGATTTCTGTGCTTCACCGTAAAAATTCGTGTAAAATCTTTGAACGTCTTTTTGAGGCGTGAATTTTTGTGCTTATGGCCCAGGTTGTTATCTAACTTTCATTAGTTCAACACTTTTTTATTTGAGCAACATAAGGTCTTTGAAAAAATTCGTATTTACCTGCTGGTCTGTTTTGTCAGATTTCTACCATTTTCTGCATTTGCTTCTCGTTGGTTCCTTTTTGAGTTCCTTTGGGGAATTGAGCTTTTCGAGGGAAGTGCTACAGTATATAGTGTTCTAATGGAAGTTTATTTGGTGTTAGAACTAAACCTTAAGACTTATTTATCTTGAGTGCACTAATGTTGCTAATAAAGATTATGTGAAGTTTTATATGAAGGAAAAATTTCAGGTGTATGGAAGGAATGTGTAATGAGATGAAGGATGGACTAAAGCTCAAGCTTGGGGATGCCACGCGTGTCACCCCAAGAAATATCCAAGAAGTACAAGCGTCAAAGCTTGGGGATTCCCAAGGCATCCCCCTCTTCATCAATAAAAATCCCAGGTTCCTTCCAAACGCTTCATTTTTATTGTTTCATGCAGAGTTGTGTTGTTCTTAGAGCGTCTTATTTTTCGTTTTCATTTTGCTTTTTGGTTTTCTTTGTTTGATTAGTTTGCTGAATAAAGTGGTTGGACCCCCTCTTTCATACATTGGTTTTCAAATAGTTTGGTTTGGTTTGGAAAAGAGTAGGAAAGCTCATGCTTATGTGGTAAACAGAGCTTATTTTTTACTGTGGCCTATGCTTTGTCATGCCATGCTTGATATCGTTTTGGCTTTATGCTTAGTATTCTTTGCTATAGCATGACTTGTTATAAACAATTGAGATTACTTAATGTGCCTTGGATGAATCATGCGTTGTTTTAGCATATTAAAGCATAGTATAGTGGTATTCTCCTTTGATGCTTTATTTGGGTTGACTTGGCGCATGCTCACACCATGTTATGACTATCTGAAGTCACCATAAGCCTTTATGATCCTTTAGTTTTCAACTTGTAGTATCACTTTATGCTTTGATCAATGATGTTTTCTCACTCTGCATGATTATGGCCATTATTGCTCTCTTAGTTGGTCGCTCCCAGTCTTTTGCTAGCCTCTGCAACCAAGTATGAGTTCCACTCATGCATCCAACTCCCTAAACCAAGTTATTCCAAAGAGTCCACCAAACCTACCTACTAGCTTATGCTATTCCAAGTATATTCATGCTTTTGTTTACCTTCCGAATTAAACTTGTTATGAGAAAACTAGAGATTAAAGCTCTCACGAACTTGATGGCACATTTTACTTTTCTTGCCCTTAATAAACTTGAACCATTGTGTCGTCTATGTTGTATATGCTTGCACCTATTTGTTGGGAAATAGCAGAACCATGCTGTCATGGGGAACGCTTTCAACATTGCACTCGGTACTTGTACCTAGTTGATATCATGCTCTTTTGTATATGGATGCCGTCAGTGTGAAATGAAAGGGGAGCTTGTAAGTCCATGGAGTTATGTATATGTGTTAGAGAAACGCCTGGGACACTGGTCTAATCCATGCTGACATGGTGGAAACCTGCAGCGTAACCATAATGAGCTGTCTATGAAGCATTCTTCTTATAAAAAAAAGAGTCCTATATTGAGAAAAAAAGAGAAAAAAAGAGATTGTGAAAAGAGGAAAGAGAGAAGAAAGCACCATATTCCCATGGTAAATAAAAAGATTGCTGAGATGCTCGTTGTCTGCTTGCCTTGTCATTTTGATATGGGGATTCTTCCGTATCATCGGGCAAGGGGTACCCCGTTGGCAGTTCTCTATGATACACATGTACTTACGATGAAAAGAACTTACCGGTGACTAAACTTGAGTAGCATGAGGAGCGGCCCTCGTATACAAGGGACATGAGATTTCTAACTTATACTTCGTCAAGCATGTACACCATAGTTTGTTCACTTTAACCTTAATCACTTCAAGATGCTTATGATATGTGCAATGAGAGCTGAAAGCTATAAGTACCATAATTTTTGGAAGCTCTTTATGAGACTTGAATCCCTACTTTCTTCTATGAAGGCCTTTCTTCCACATTATATTGAGTCTCCACCTTCTACCTTTATGCACCTACTTTGAGAGCATAGTGGCCATTCGTAGTTCTATGTGCATTGTCCCAAGACTAGTTGATTGATGCATAACTTGATATTTCTTGTTTTGAACTATTTGTATCTAGTCACTCTTATGAACTTTGAAGGTGTCCTATGCATTTATATTTGCTACTTTATGAGGGACAAGCTGAATACTATTATGCTATGTTTTCTTTATGTGAAACAAACAAACGTCTTGCAAAGCATTGTTATTCATGAATCTTTTGTTTGTGCCTTTTCATGTTACATCATAGTTTCTTTGTCTTATTGCTAGAACTTTGTCTTTCATGTTATGATTGAAGTACTATGATCCCAGCTTTGAATGTTTTACAAATACTTTGGTCAAGTCTTTGATGGTGCATGTCACCTCAAAAATTATTCTTTTTTATCACTTACCTACTCGAGGACGAGCAGGAGTTAAGCTTGGGGATGTTGATACATTGCATATGTATCTATAATTTTTGATGTTCCATGTTTGGTTTTATCCACTTTCTTGTGTTTTGTCCACACTTTGTAGTACTTTTCATATGATTTCTTGGACTAACCTATTAACAAGAGCCACAGTGCCAGCTGCCTGTTTTCTGCTGTTTTTGGTTCTAGGAAAGTCAAAAAATGAATATTCTCGAAATTGGACGGGACAAAAGCCAAAGTGCCTATTTTTCCGGAAGTCATCAGATGCCAGAATACGAGACGGAGAAGGGCTGGGGGCCGGCCACACCACCTGGCCCGTGCCAGGGGTGGTATGGCCGACCCCAGCACCCCCTCGGCCTCTCCTTCCGCCTATATATTTCCCTCAGGACGAAAACCCTAAGTACCTGATCAAAAATCCACGAAAGAGTCTGTAGCCGCCGTCATCTCCATCCCTAGATCAGGAGGGATCTGAAGCTCTTCCCGGCACCCTGCCAGAGAGGGGAATTCACACTGGAGGCCTTCTTCATCATCATGCAAGCCTCCGGTGTGATGCGTGAGTAGTTCATCTCTAGACTACGGGTCCATGTAGTAGCTAGATGGCTGGTTCTCCTCCTTTGTGCTTTCATGTCTAGATCTTGTGAGCTCCGTTCATGATCAAGATCATCTATTTGTAATTCTGCATGTTGTGTTTGCGGGGATCCGATGGATATTGAGATGCTATTTCAGATTGATTATTGATTCTATCATGTCTTTGTTATTTGTGATCTTGCATGCTTTCCGTTGTTAGTAGCTATCTTGGCCAAGTAGATGCTAGCAACTCCGAGAGTTAGTATTTATGCTCGATAGTGGGTTCATGCCTCTGGTAATCTGGGAAGTGACAGAAATCTCTAAGGTACTAGATGTGTTGTTGCTACTAGGGAGAAAACAACAATCCTTTGTTCATAGAACAATCGTATTGTTTACTTTACACGCAACTTGTAAAGCAATAATCTGTTGCTTGCAACTTAATACTGGAGGGGGTTCGGATGATAACCTGAAGGTGGATTATTAGTCATAGATGCAGTTGGATGGCGGTGTATGTATAATGTTGTAATGCCCAATCAAGTTCCAAAGGAGTCAAGATGATTAGTATATGCATGTATTGCTTTCTCGATGTTTGTCAATTGCCCCGCTGTAATTTGTTCACCTAGCATGTTATCTATCTTAAGGAGATCCACCTCTCGTGAACTATGGATCCCGGTCCTTTCTTTTACATACAATCTACAAACTGTTTACTGCTTTGTGTTTACTTTCTGCAAACTTTTACTTCCTTCCATTCGATACGTTTAATCCTTTGTTTTTAGCAAAACCGGTGAGATTGACAACCTCATCGCAAGTTGGGGACAAAGTTCTATGGTTGTGTTGTGCAGGTCTCCACGTTGCTACTAGCACCGGTAGTGCGCCCTGCCAAGGCTCAGCTAGCAACACCTTTGGGGTGTTTCCTTGCTCCTACTGGTTCGATAAAACCTTGGTTTCATAACTGAGGGAAACTTGCTGCTGTGCTCATCATACCTTCCTCTTGGGGTTCCCAATGAGCTCTACATCAACACTGAGCCATCAACATGCACTAACACTGGTGGATCCATGTGATTTGTGAAAAGAACACACATGCAATGACTCTGGTGGATCCATATGTGGTTTGTGAAAAGAACACACATGCAATGACTCTAGCTGTGGTTAATGAAAAGAACAGAGATGCAATGACTCTAGGTATGGTTTATAGAAAGAACACACATGTAATGACTCTGGTGGATCCATATGTGGTTTGTGAAAAGAACAGACATGCTGTGACACTAGGGGATCCATATGTGGTTTGTGAAAAGAACACACATTTCAATGACACTGGTAGATCCATATGTGGTTTGTGAAAAGAACATACATGCAATGAACTCTGGTGGATCCATATGTGGTTTGTGAAAAGAATAGACATGCAATATACTCTTGTGGATCCATATGTGGATTGTGAAAATAACACACATGCAATGACTCTAGCTGTGGTTAATGAAAAGAACACACATGCAATGACACTAGGGGATCCATATGTGGTTAATGAAAAGAACAGACATGCAATGACACTGGTGGATCCATATGTGGTTAATGAAAAGAACACACATGCAATGACACTGGTGCATCCACATGTGGTTTGTGAAAAGAACACACATGCAATGACTCTAGCTATTGTTAATGAAAAGAACACACATGGAATGAACCCTGGTGGATCCATATGTGGTTTGTTAAAAAGAACAGACATGCAATGAACTCTTGTGAATACATATGTGGTTTGTGAAAATAACACACATGCAATGACACTAGGGGATCCATATGTGGTTTGTGAGAAGAACAGACATGCAATGCCACTGGTGGATCCACATGTGGTTAATGAAAAGAACACACGTGCAATGAACTGGTGGATCCACATGTGGTTTGTTAAAAGAACACACATGCAATGACTCTAGCTATTGTTAATGAAAAGAACACACATGCAATGAAACTGGTGGATCCATATGTGCTTTGTGAAAAGAACAGAGATCCAGTGACTCTAGTTGTGGTTTATTAAAATAACACACATGCAATAACACTCGTGGTTCCATGTGTTTTGTGAAAAGAACAGACATACAATGATGCTAGCCGTGGTTAATGAAAAGAACAGAGATGCAATGACACTTGTGGATCCACATGTGGTTTGTGAAAAGAACACACATGCGATGACTCTAGCTATATTTAATGAAAAGAACACACATGCAATGAACTCTGGTGGATCCATAAGTGGTTTGTGAAAAGAACAGACATGCAGTGAACTCTTGTGCATCCATATGTGGTTTGTGAAAAGAACACACATGCAATGACTCTAGTTGTGGTTAATGAAAATAACACACATGCAATGACACTAGGGGATCCATATGTGGTTTGTGCGAAGAACATACATGTAATGACACTGGTGGATCCAAATGTGGTTAATGAAAAGAACACACATGCAATGACACTGGTGGATCCAAATGTGGTTTTTGAAAAGAACACACATGCAATGACTCTAGCTGTTGTTAATGAAAAGAACACACATGCAATGAACTCTGGTGGACCGTATGTGGTTTGTGAAAAGAACAGACATGCAATGAATCTTGTGGATCCATATGTGGTTTGTGAAAACAACACACATGCAATGACTCTAGTTGTGGTTAATGAAAAGAACACACATGCAATGATTCTAGTGGATCCATATGTGGTTTGTGAAAAGAATATACATGCAATGACTCTAGCTGTGGTTAATGAAAAGAACAGAGATGCAATGACTCTAGCTGTCATTTATTGAAAGAACACACATGCAATGACTCTGGTGGATCCATATGTGATTTGTGAAAAGAACACACATGCAATGACACTGGTGGATCCATATGTGGTTTGTGAAAAGAACAGAGATCCAGTGACTCTAGCTGTGGTTTATTAAAAGAACACACATGCAATAACACTGGTGGTTCCATGTGGTTTGTGAAAAGAACACACCTGCAATGACTCTGGTGGATCCATATGTGTAGACTTGCAATGACTCTAGCTGTGGTTAATGAAAAGAACATAGATGCAATGACTCTAGCTGTGGTTTATTTAAAGAACACACATGCAATGACTTTGGTGGATCCATATGTGGTTTGTGAAAAGAACACACATGCAATGACTCTAGCTGTGGTTAATGAAAAAAGAGAGATGTAGTAAATCTAGCTGTGGTTTATTGAAAGAACGCACATGCAATGACTCTGGTGGATCCATATGTGGTTTGTGTAAAGAACACACATTCAATGACACTGGTGGATCCATATGTGGTTCATGAAAAGAAAACACACATGCAATGACACTGGTGGATCCACATGTGGTTTGTGAAAAGAACACACATGCAATGACACTTGTGGATCCATGTGGTTTATGACAATAACACACATCTAGTGATTTGAGCTGTGATTTATTAAAAGAACACACATGTAGTAACACTGGTGGATCCATGTGATTTGTGAAAAGAACACACATGCAATGACTCTGGTGGATCCATATGTGGTTTGTGAAAAGAACACACATGCAATGACTCTAGCTATGGTTAATGAAAAGAATAGAGATGCAATGACTCTAGGTATGGTTTATTGAAAAAACACACATGCAATGACTCTGGTGGATCCATATGTGGTTTGTGAAAAGAACACACATGCAATGACACTAGGGAATCCATATGTGGTTTGTGAAAAGAACACACATTTCAATGACACTGGTGGATCCATATATGGTTTGTGAAAAGAACATACATGCAATGAACTCTGGTGGATCCATATGTGGTTTGTGAAAAGAACAGACATGCAATAAACTCTTATGTATCCATATGTGGATTGTGAAAATAACACACATGCAATGACTCTAGTTGTGGTTAATGAAAATAACACACATGCAATGACACTAGGGGATCCATATGTGGTTAATGAAAAGAACAGACATGCAATGACACTGGTGGATCCATATGTGGTTAATGAAAAGAACACACATGCAATGACACTGGTGCATCCACATGTGGTTTGTGAAAAGAACACACATGCAATGACTCTAGCTGTTTTAATGAAAATAACACGCATGGAATGAACCCTGTGGATCCATATGTGGTTTGTGAAAAAGAACAGACATGCAATGAACTCTTGTGGATCCATATGTGGTTTGTGAAAGGAACACACATGCAATGACACTAGGGGATCCATATGTGGTTTGTGAGAAGAACAGACATGCAATGACACTGGTGGATCCACATGTGGTTAATGAAAAGAACATACATGCAATGAACTGGTGGATCCACATGTGGTTTGTGAAAAGAACACACATGCAATGACTCTAGCTGTTGTTAATGAAAAGAACACACATGCAATGAAACTGGTGGATCCATATGTGGTTTGTGAAAAGAACAGAGATTCAGTGACTCTAGTTGTGGTTTACTAAAAGAACACACATGCAATAACACTGGAGGTTCCATGTGGTTTGTGAAAAGAACACCCATGCAATGACTCTAGCTATGGTTAATGAAAAGATCAGAGATGCAATGACACTTGTGGATCCACATGTGGTTTGTGAAAAGAACACCCATGCAATGACTCTAGCTATTGTTAATGAAAAGAAGGCACATGCAATGAACTCTGGTGGATCCATAAGTGGTTTGTGAAAAGAACAAACATGCAATGAACTCTTGTCCATCCACATGTGGTTTGTGAAAAGAACACACATGCAATGACTCTAGTTGTGGTTAATGAAAATAACACACATGCAATGACACTAGGGGATCCATATGTGGTTTGTGAGAAGAACATACATGTAATGGCACTGGTGGATCCATATGTGGTTAATGAAAAGAACACACATGCAATGACACTGGTGGATCCACATGTGGTTTTTGAAAAGAACACACATTCAATGACACTGCTGGATCCATGTGGTTTATGAAAATAACACACATCCAGTGACTCTAGCTGTGGTTTATTAAAAGAACACATGCAATAACCCTGGTGGTTCCATGTGGTTTGTGAAAAGAACACAAATCCAATGACTCTGGTGGATCCATATGTGGTTTGTGAAAAGAACATACATGCAATGAATCTAGCTGGGGTTAATGAAAAGAACAGAGATGCAATGACTGTAGCTGTGGTTTATTGAAAGAAAACACATGCAATGACTCTGGTGGATCCATATGTGGTTTGTGAAAAGAACACACATTCAATGACACTGGTGGATCCATATGTGGTTCATGAAAAGAACACACATGCAATGACACTGGTGGATCCATATGTGGTTTGTGAAAAGAACACACATGCAATGACACTGGTGGATCCATGTGGTTTATTACAATAACACACATCCAGTGACTCTAGCTGTGGTTTTTTAAAAGAACACACATGCAATAACATTGGTGGATCCATGTGGTTTGTGAAAAGACCACACATGCAATTACTCTGGTGGATCCATATGTGGTTTGCGAAAAGAACAGACATGCAATGACTCTAGTTGTGGTTAATAAAAAGAACATAGATGCAATGACTCTAGCCGTGATTTATTGAAAGAACACACATGCAATGACTCTGGTGGATCCATATGTGGTTTGTGAAAAGAACACACATGCAGTGACACTGGGGGATCCATATGTGGTTTGTGAAAAGAACACACATTTCAATGACACCGGTGGATCCATGTGTGGTTTTTGAAAAGAAAATACATGCAATGAACTCTGGTGGATCCATATGTGGTTTGTGAAAAGAACAAACATGCAATGAACTCTTGTGGATCCATATGTGGTTTGTGAAAAGAACACACATGCAATGACTCTAGTTGTGGTTACTGAAAAGAACACACACGCAATGACAGTAGGGGATCCATATGTGGTTTGTGAGAAGAACAGACATGCAATGACACTGGTGGATCCATATGTGGTTAATGAAAAGAACACACATGCAATGACACTGGTGGATCCACATGTGGTTTGCGAAAAGAACACACATGCAATGACTCTAGCTACTGTTAATGAAAAGTACACACATGCAATGACACTGGTGGATCCATATGTGGTTTATGAAAACGACAGAGATCCAGTGACTCTAGTTGTGGTTTATTAAAAGAACACACATGCAATAACACTGGTGGTTCCATGTGGTTTGTGAAAATAACACACATGCAATGACTCTGGTGGATCCATATGTGGATTGTGAAAAGAATAGACATGCAATGACTCTAGCTGTGGTTAATGAAAAGAACACAGATGCAGTGACTCTAGCTGTGGTTTATTGAAAGAACACACATGCAATGACTCTGGTGGATCCATATGTGGTTTGTGAAAAGAACACACATTCAATGACACTGGTGGATCCATATGTGGTTCATGAAAGAACACACATGCAATGATACTGGTGGATCCACATGTGGTTTGTGAAAAGAACACACATGCAATGACACTAGTGGATCCATGTGGTTTATGACAATAACACACATCTAGTGACTCTAGCTGTGGTTTATTAAAAGAACACACATGCAATAACACTGGTGGATCCATGTGGTTGTGAAAAGAACACACATGCAATGACTCTGGTGGATCCATATGTGTTTTGTGAAAAGAACAAACATGCAATGCCTCTAGTTGAGGTTAATGATAAGAACAGAGATGCAATGACTCTACCTATGGTTTATTGAAATAACACACATGCAATGACTCTGGTGGATCCATATGTGGTTTGTGAAAAGAACACACATGCAGTGACACTGGGGGTTCCATATATGGTTTGTGAAAAGAACACACATTTCAATGACACCGGTGGATCCATATGTGGTTGGTGAAAAGAACATACTTGCAATGAATTCTGGTGGATCCATATGTGGTTTGTGAAAAGGACAGACATGCAATGAACTCTTGTAGATCCATATGTGGTTTGTGAAAAAACACACATGAAATGACTCTAGTTGTGGTTAATGAAAAGAACACACATGCAATAACACTAGGGGATCCATATGTGGTTTGTGAGAAGAACAGACATGAATGACACTGGTGGATCCATATATGGTTAATGAAAAGAACACACATGCAATGACACTGGTGGATCCACATGTGGTTTGTGAAAAGAACACATATGCAATGACTCTAGCTGTTGTTAATGAAAAGAACACACATGCAATGAAACTGGTGGATCCATATGTGGTTTTTGAAAAGAACAGAGATCTAGTTACTCGAGCTGTGGTTTATTAAAAGAACACACATGCAATAACACTGGTGGTTCCATGTGGTTTGTGAAAAGAACAGACATGCAATGACTCTAGCTGTGGTTAATGAAAAGAATAGAGAAACAATGACTCTAGCTATGGTTTATTGAAAGAACACACATGCAATGACTCTGGTGGATCCATATGTGGTTTGTGAAAAGAACACACATTCAATGACACTGGTGGATGCACATGTTGTTCATGAAAAGAACACACATGCAATGACACTGGTGGATCCACATGTGGTTTGTGAAAAGAACACACATTCAATGACACTGGTGGATCCATGTGGTTTATGACAATAACACACATGCAATGACTCTAGCTGTGGTGTTGTGAAAAGACCACACATGAAGTGACACTGGGGGATCCATATGTGGTTTGTGAAAAGAACACATATTTCAGTGACACTGGTGGATCCATATGTGGTTTGTGAAAAGAACATACATGCAATGAACTCTGATGGATTCATATGTGGTTTGTGAAAAGAACAGACATGCAATGAACTCTTGTGGATCCATATGTGGTTTGTGAAAATAACACACATGCAATGACTCTAGTTGTGGTTAATGAAAAGAGCACACATGCAATGACACTAGGGTATACATATGTGGTTAATGAAAAGAACAGACATGCAATGACACTGGTGGATCCATATGTGGTTAATGAAAAAAAAACACATGCAATGACACTGCTGGATCCATATGTGGTTTGTGAAAAGAGCACACATGCAATGACACTAGTGGATCCATATGTGGTTTGTGAAACGAAGACACATTCAATGACACTGGTGGATCTAGATGTGGTTCATGAAAAGAACACACGTGCATTGACACTGGTGGATCCACATGTGGTTTTAGAAAAGAACATCTAGTGATTCGAGCTGTGGTTTATTAAAAGAACACACATGTAGTAACACTGGTGGATCCATGTGATTTGTGAAAAGAACACACATGCAATGACTCTGGTGGATCCATATGTGGTTTGTGAAAAGAACACACATGCAATGACTCTAGTTGTGGTTAATGAAAAGAACAGAGATGCAATGACTCTAGGTATGGTTTATTGAAAGAACACACATGCAATGACTCTGGTGGATCCATATGTGGTTTGTGAAAAGAACACACATGCAATGACACTAGGGAATCCATATGTGGTTTGTGAAAAGAACACACATTTCAATGACACTGGAGGATCCATATATGGTTTGTGAAAAGAACATACATGCAATGAACTCTGGTGGATCCATATGTGCTTTGTGAAAAGAACAGACATGCAATAAACTCTTATGGATCCATATGTGGATTGTGAAAATAACACACATGCAATGACTCTAGTTGTGGTTAATGAAAAGAACACACATGCAATGACACTAGGGGATCCATATGTGGTTAATGAAAAGAACAGACATGCAATGACACTGGTGGATCCATATGTGGTTAATGAAAAGAACACACATGCAATGACACTGGTGCATCCACATGTGGTTTGTGAAAAGAACACACATGCAATGACTCTAGCTGTTTTAATGAAAATAACACACATGGAATGAAACTTGTGGATCCATATGTGGTTTGTGAAAAAGAACAGACATGCAATGAACTCTTGTGGATCCATATGTGGTTTGTGAAAGGAACACACATGCAATGACACTAGGGGATCCATATGTGGTTTGTGAGAAGAACAGACATGCAATGACACTGGTGGATCCACATGTGGTTAATGAAAAGAACATACATGCAATGAACTGGTGGATCCACATGTGGTTTGTGAAAACAACACACATGCAATGACTCTAGCTATTGTTAATGAAAAGAACACACATGCAATGAAACTGGTGGATCCATATGTGGTTTGTGAAAAGAACAGAGATTCAGTGACTCTAGTTGTGGTTTATTAAAATAACACACATGCAATAACACTGGAGGTTCCATGTGGTTTGTGAAAAGAACAGACATGCAATGACTCTATCTGTGGTTAATGAAAAGAACAGAGATGCAATGACACTTGTGGATCCACATGTGGCTTGTGAAAAGAACACCCATGCAATGACTCTAGCTGTTGTTAATGAAAAGAAGGCACATGCAATGAACTCTGGTGGATCCATATGTCGTTTGTGAGAAGAACACACATGCAGTGACACTGGGGTTCCATATATGGTTTGTGAAAAGAACACACATTTCAATGACACCGGTGGATCCATATGTGCTTGGTGAAAAGAACATACTTGCAATGAATTCTGGTGGATCCATATGTGGTTTGTGAAAAGGACAGACATGCAATGAACTCTTGTAGATCCATATGTGGTTTGTGAAAAGAACACACATGAAATGACTCTAGTTGTGGTTAATGAAAAGAACACACATGCAATAACACTAGGGGATCCATATGTGGTTTGTGAGAAGAACAAACATGAGTGACACTGGTGGATCCATATATGGTTAATGAAAAGAACACACATGCAATGACACTGGTGGATCCACATGTGGTTTGTGAAAAGAACACATATGCAATGACTCTAGCTGTTGTTAACGAAAAGAACACACATGCAATGAAACTGGTGGATCCATATGTGGTTTTTGAAACGAACAGAGATCTAGTTACTCGAGCTGTGGTTTATTAAAAGAACACACATGCAATAACACTGGTGGTTCCATGTGGTTTGTGAAAAGAACAGACATGCAATGACTTTAGCTGTGGTTAATGAAAAGAATAGAGAAGCAATGACTATAGCTATGATTTATTGAAAGAACACACATGCAATGACTCTGGTGGATCCATATGTGGTTTGTGAAAAGAACACACATTCAATGACACTGGTGGATCCACATGTGGTTCATGAAAAGAACACACATGCAATGACACTGGTGGATCCACATGTGGTTTGTGAAAAGAACACACATTCAATGACACTGGTGGATCCATGTGGTTTATGACAATAACACACATCTAGTGATTCGAGCCGTGGTTTATTAAAAGAACACACATGTAGTAACACTGGTGGATCCATGTGATTTGTGAAAATAACACACATGCAATGACTCTGGTGGATCCATATGTGGTTTGTGAAAGGAACACACATGCAATGACACTAGGGGATCCATATGTGGTTTGTGAGAAGAACAGACATGCAATGACACTGGTGGATCCACATGTGGTTAATGAAAAGAAAATACATGCAATGAACTGGTGGATCCACATGTGGTTTGTGAAAACAACACACATGCAATGACTCTAGCTGTTGTTAATGAAAAGAACACACATGCAATGAAACTGGTGGATCCATATGTGGTTTGTGAAAAGACCAAAGATTCAGTGACTCTAGTTCTGGTTTATTAAAATAACACACATGCAATAACACTAGAGGTTCCATGTGGTTTATTAAAAGAACAAACATGCAATGACTCTAGCTGTGGTTAATGAAAAGAACAGAGATGCAATGACACTTGTGGATCCAAATGTGGTTTGTGAAAAGAACACCCATGCAATGACTCTAGCTGTTGTTAATGAAAAGAAGGCACATGCAATGAACTCTGGTGGATCCATAAGTGGTTTGTGAAAAGAACAGACATGCAATGAACTCTTGTCCATCCATATGTGGTTTGTGAAAAGAACACACATGCAATGACTCTAGTTGTTGTTAATGAAAATAACACACATGCAATGACACTAGGGGATCCATATGTGGTTTGTGAGAAGAACATACATGTAATGGCACTGGTGGATCCATATGTGGTTAATGAAAAGAACACACATGCAATGACACTGGTGGATCCACATGTGGTTTTTGAAAAGAACACACATGCAATGACTCTAGCTGTTGTTAATGAAAAGAACACACATGCAATGAACTCTGGTGGACCGTACGTGGTTTGTGAAAAGAACAGACATGCAATGAACTCTTGTGGATCCATATGTCGTTTGTGAAAAGAACACACATGCAAAGACTCTAGTTGTGGTTAATGAAAAGAACACACATGCAATGACACTAGGGGATCCATATGTGGTTAAGGAAAAGAATAGACATGCAATGACACTGGGGATCCATATGTGGTTAATGAAAATAACACACATGCAATGACGCTGGTGGATCCACATGTGGTTTTTGAAAATAACACACGTGCAATGACTCTAGCTATTGTTAATGAAAAGAACACACATGCAATGAAACTTCTGGATCCATATGTGGTTTGTGAGAAGAACAGACATGCAATGACACTGGTGGTTCCATATGTGGTTAATGAAAAGATTACACATGCAATGACACTGGTGGATCCACATGTGGTTTGTGAAAAGAACACACATGCAATGACTCTAGCTATTATTAATGAAAAGTACACACATGCAATGACACTGGTGGATCCATATGTGATTTGTGAAAAGATCATAGATCCAGTGACTCTAGCTGTGCTTTATTAAAAGAACACACATGCAATAACACTGGTGGTTCCATGTGGTTTGTGAAAAGAACACACATGCAATGACTCTGGTGGATCCATATGTGGTTTGTGAAAAGAACAGACATGCAATTACTCTAGCCGTGGTTAATGAAAAGAACATAGATGCAATGACTCTAGCTGTGATTTATTGAAAGAACACACATGCAATGACTGTGGTGGATCCATATTAGGTTTGTGAAAAGAACACACATTCAATGGCACTAGTGGATCTATATGTGGTTCATGAAAAGAACACACATGCAATGACATTGGTGGATCCACATGTGGTTTGTGAAAAGAACACACATGCAATGACACTGGTGGATCCATGTGGTTTATGACAATAACACACATCCACTGTCTCTAGCTGTGGTTTATTAAAAGAACACATGCAATAACACTGGTGGTTCCATGTGGTTTGTGAAAAGAACACAAATGCAGTGACTCTGGTGCATCCATATGTGGTTTGTAAAAATAACAGACATGCAATGAATCTTGCTGTGGTTAATGAAAAGAACAGAGATGCAATGACTCTAGTTGTGGTTTATTGAAAGAACACACATGCAATGACTCTGGTGGATCCACATGTGGTTTGTGAAAAGAACACACATTCAATGACACTGGTGGATCCATATGTGGTTCATGAAAAGAACACACATGCAATGACACTAGTGGATCCACATGTGGTTTGTGAAAAGAACACGCATGCAATGAAACTAGTGGATCCATGTGGTTTATTATAATAACACACATCTAGTGACTCTAGCTATGGTTTTTTAAAATAACACACATGCAATAACACTGGTGGATCCATGTGTTTTGTGAAAAGACCACACATGAAATTACTCTGGTGGATCCATATGTGGTTTGTGAAAAGAACAGACATGCAATGACTCTAGCTGTGGTTAATGAAAAGAACATAGATGCAATGACTCTAGTTGTGGTTTATTGAAAGAACACACATGCAATGAATCTGGTGGATCCATATGTGGTTTGTGAAAAAAACACCTGCAGTGAAACTAGGGGATCCATATGTGGTTTGTGAAAAGAACACACATTTCAATGACACTAGTGGATCCATATGTGGTTTGTGAAAATAACATACATGCAATGAACTCTGGTGGATCCATATGTGGTTTATGAAAAGAACAGACATGCAATGAAATCTTGTGGATCCATATGTGGTTTGTGAAAAGAACACACATGCAATGACTCTAGTTGTGGTTAACGAAAAGAACACACATGCAATGACACTAGGGGATCCATATGTGGTTTGTCAGAAGAACAGACATGCAATGACACTAGTAGATCCATATGTGGTTAATGAAAAGAACACACATGCAATGACACTGGTGGATCCACATGTGGTTTGTGAAAAGAACACACATGCGATGACTCTAGCTATTATTAATGAAAAGTACACACATGCAATGACACTGGTGGATCCATATGTGGTTTGTGAAAAGATCATAGATCCAATGACTCTAGCTGTGGTTTATTAAAAGAACACACATGCAATAACACTAGTGGTTCCATGTGGTCTGTGAAAAAAAAACATGCAATGACTCTGGTGGATCCATATGTGGTTTGTGAAAAGAAGAGACATGCAATGACTCTAGTTGTGGTTAATGAAAAGAACAGAGATGCAATGACTCTAGCTGTGCTTTATTAAAAGAACACACATGCAATAACACTGATGGTTCCATGTGGTTTGTGAAAAGAACACACATGCAATAACACTAGTGGTTCCATGTGGTCTGTGAAAAAAAAACATGCAATGACTCTGGTGGATCCATATGTGGTTTGTGAAAAGAAGAGACATGCAATGACTCTAGTTGTGGTTAATGAAAAGAACAGAGATGCAATGACTCTAGCTGTGCTTTATTAAAAGAACACACATGCAATAACACTGATGGTTCCATGTGGTTTGTGAAAAGAACACACATGCAATGACTCTAGTGGATCCATATGTGGTTTCTGAATAGAACAAACATGCAATGACTCTAGTTGTGTTTAATGTAAAGAACAAAGATGCAATGACTATAGCTGTCGTTTATTGAAAGAACACACATGCAATGAATCTGGTAGATCCATATGTGATTTGTGAAAAGAACACACATGCAATGACACTGGTGGATCCATATGTGGTTTGTGAAAAGAACAGAGATCTAGTGACTCTAGCTGTGGTTTATTAAAAGAACACACATGCAATAACACTGGTGGTTCCATGTGGTTTCTGAAAAGAACACACATGCAATGACTCTAGCTGTGGTTAATGAAAATAACAGAGATGCAATGACTCTAGCTGTGGTTTATTGAAAGAACACACATGTAATGACTCTGGTGGATCCATATGTGCTTTGTGAAAAGAACACACATGCAATGACACTAGTGGATCCACAAGTGGTTTGTGAAAATAACACACATGCAATGACACTGGTGGATCCATTTGGTTTATGACAATAACACACATCCAGTGACTCTAGCTCTGGTTTACTAAAAGAACACACATGGAATAACACTGGTTGATCCATGTGGTTTGTGAAAAGAACACACATGCAATGACTCCGGTGGATCCATATGTGGTTTGTGGAAAGAATAGACATGCAATGACTCTTGTTGTGGTTAATGAAAAGAACAAAGATGCTATGACTCTATCTATGGTTTATTGAAAGAACACACATGCAATGACTCTGGTGGATCCATATGTGGTTTGTGAAAAGAACACACATGCAGTGATACTGGGAGTTCCATATGTGGTTTGTGAAAAGAACACACATTTCAATGACACTGGTGGATCCATATGTGGTTTGTGAAAAAACATACATGCAATGAACTCTGGTGGATCCATATGTGGTTTGTGAAAAGGACAGACATGCAATGAATTCTTGTGGATCCATATGTGGTTCGTGAAAAGAACAGACATGCAATGACTCTAGTGGTGGTTAATGAAAAGAACACACATGCAATGAAACTGGTGGATCCATATGTGGTTTGTGAAAAGAACAGAGATCCAGTGACTCTAGTTGTGGTTTATTAAAAGAACACACATGCAATAACACTGGTGGTTCCATGTGGTTTGTGAAAACAACACACATGCAATGACTCTAGTTGATCCATATGTGGTTTGTGAAAAGAACAGACATGCAATGACTCTAGTTGTGGTTAATGAAAAGAACAGAGATGCAACGACTCTAGATGTCGTTTATTGAAAGAACACACATGCAATGACTCTGGTGGATCCATGTGATTTGTGAAAAGAACACACATGCAATGACACTGGTGGATCCATATGTGGTTTGTGAAAAGAGAAGAGATCCAGTGACTCTAGCTGTGGTTTAGTAAAAGAACACAAATGCAATAACACTGGTGGTTCCATGTGGTTTGTGAAAAGAACACACATGCAATGCCTTTGGTGGATCCATATGTGGATTGTGAAAAGAATAGACATGCAATGACTCTAGCTGTGGTTAATGAAAAGAACATAGATACAATGACTCTAGCTGTGGTTTATTGAAAGAACACACATGCAAAGACTCTAGTGGATCCATATGTGGTTTGTGAAAAGAACACACATGCAATGACTATAGCTGTCGTTAATGAAAAGAACAGAGATGCGGTGACTCTAGCTGTGGTTTATTAAAAGAACGCACATGCAATGACTCTGGTGGATCCATATGTGGTTTGTGTAAAGAACACACATTCAATGACACTGGTGGATCCATATGTGGTTCGTGAAAAGAACACACATGCAATGACACTAGTGGATCCACATGTGGTTTGTGAAAAGAACACACATGCAATGACACTTGTGGATCCATGTGGTTTATGACAATAACACACATCCAGTGACTCTAGCTGTGGTTTATTAAAAGAACACACATGTAGTAACACTGGTGGATCCATGTGATTTGTGAAAAGAACACACATGCAATGACTCTGGTGGATCCATTTGTGGTTTGTGAAAAGAAGACACATGCAATGACTCTAGCTGTGGTTAATGAAAAGAACAGAGATGCAATGACTCTAGCTATGATTTATTGAAAGAACACACATGCAATGACTCTGGTGGATCCATATGTGGTTTGTGAAAAGAACACACATGCAGTGACACTAGGGGATCCATATGTGGTTTGTGAAAAGAACACACATTTCAATGACACTAGTGGATCCATATGTGGTTTGTGAAAAGAAGATACATGCAATGAACTCTGGTGGATCCATATGTGGTTTGTGAAAAGAACACAGATGCAATAAACTCTTGTGGATCCATATGTGGATTGTGAAAAGAACACACATGCAATGACTCTAGTTGTGGTTAATGAAAAGAACACACATGCAATGACACTAGGGGATCCACATGTGGTTAATGAAAAGAGCAGACATACAATGACACTGGTGGATCCATATGTGGTTAATGAAAATAACACACATGCAATGATACTGGTGCATCCGCATGTGGTTTGTGAAAAGAACACACATGTAATGACTCTAGCTGTTGTTTATGAAAAGAACACACATGGAATGAACCCTGGTGGATCCATATGTGGTTTGTGAAAAGAACAGACATGCAATGAACTCTTGTGGATCCATATGTGGTTTTTGAAAAGAACACACATGCAATAACACTAGGGGATCCATATGTGGTTTGTGAGAAGAACAAACGTGCAATGACACTGGTGGATCAACATGTGATTAATGAAAAGAACACATATGCAATGAACTGGTGAATCCACATGTGGTTTCTGAAAAGAACACACATACAATGACTGTAGCTGTTGTTAATGAAAAGAACACACATGCAATGAAACTTGTGGATCCATATGTGTTTTGTGAGAAGAACAGAGATCCAGTGACACTGGTGGATCCATATGTGGTTAATGAAAAGATCACACATGCAATAACACTGGTCGATACACATGTGGTTTGTGAAAAGAACACACATGCAATGACTCTAGCTGTTGTTAATGAAAACAATACATATGCATTGAAACTGGTGGATCCATATGTGGTTTGTGAAAAGAACAGAGATATGGTGACTCTAGTTGTGGTTTATTACAAGAACACTTGTGGTTCCATGTGGTTTGTGAAAAGAACACACATGCAATGACTCTGGTGTATCCATATGTGGTTTGTGAAAAGAACAGACATGCAATTACTCTAGCTGTGGTTAATGCAAAGAATAGAGATGCAATGACTCTAGCTGTGTTTTATTCAAAGAACACACATGCAATGACTCCGGTGGATCCATATGTGGTTTGTGAAAAGAACACACATTCAATGACACTAGTGGATCTATGTGTGGTTCATGAAAAGAACACACATTCAATGACACTGGTGGATCCACATGTGGTTTGTGAAAAGAACACACATGCAATGACAATGGTGGATCCATGTGGTTTATGACAATAACACACATCCAGTGACTCTAGCTGTGGTTTATTAAAAGAACACATGCAATAACACTGGTGGTTCCATGTGGTTTGTGAAAAGAACACAAATCCAATGACTCTGGTGTATCCATATGTGGTTTGTGAAAAGAACATACATGCAATGAATCTAGCTGGGGTTAATGAAAAGAACAGAGATGCAATGACTCTAGCTGTGGTTTATTGAAAGAAAACACATGCAATGACTCTGGTGGATCCATATGTGGTTTGTGAAAAGAACACACATTCAATGACACTGGTGGATCCATGTGTGGTTCATGAAAAGAACACACATGCAATGACACTGGTGGATCCATATGTGGTTTGTGAAAAGAACACACATGCAATGACACTGGTGGATCCATGTGGTTTATTACAATAACACACATCCAGTGACTCTAGCTGTGGTTTTTTAAAAGAACACACATGCAATAACATTGGTCGATCCATGTGGTTTGTGAAAAGACCACACATGCAATTACTCTGGTGGATCCATATGTGGTTTGCGAAAAGAACAGACATGCAATGACTCTAGTTGTGGTTAATGAAAAGAACATAGATGCAATGACTCTAGCCGTGGTTTATTGACAGAACACGCATGCAATGACTCTGGTGGATCCATATGTGGTTTGTGAAAAGAACACACATGCAGTGACACTGGGGGATCCATATGTGGTTTGTGAAAAGAACACACATTTCAATGACACCGGTGGATCCATGTGTGGTTTTTGAAAAGAAAATACATGCAATGAACTCTGGTGGATCCATATGTGGTTTGTGAAAAGAACAAACATGCAATGAACTCTTGTGGATCCATATGTGGTTTGTGAAAAGAACACACATGCAATGACTCTAGTTGTGGTTACTGAAAAGAACACACACGCAATGACAGTAGGGGATCCATATGTGGTTTGTGAGAAGAACAGACATGCAATGACACTGGTGGATCCATATGTGGTTAATGGAAAGAACACAGATGCAATGACACTAGTGGATCCACATGTGGTTTGCAAAAAGAACACACATGCAATGACTCTAGCTACTGTTAATGAAAAGTACACACATGCAATGACACTGGTGGATCCATATGTGGTTTGTGAAAACAACAGAGATCCAGTGACTCTAGCTGTGGTTTATTAAAAGAACACCCATGCAATAACACTGGTGGTTCCATGTGGTTTGTGAAAATAACACACATGCAATGGCTCTGGTGGATCCATATGTGGATTGTGAAAAGAATAGACATGCAATGACTCTAGCTGTGGTTAATGAAAAGAACACAGATGCAATGACTCTAGCTGTGGTTTATTGAAAGAACACACATGCAATGACTCTGGTGGATCCATATGAGGTTTGTGAAAAGAACACACATTCAATGACACTGGTGGATCCATATGTGGTTCATGAAAGAACACACATGCAATGATACTGGTGGATCCACATGTGGTTTGTGAAAAGAGCACACATGCAATGACACTGGTGGATCCATGTGGTTTATGACAATAACACACATCTAGTGACTCTAGCTGTGGTTTATTAAAAGAACACACAGGCAATAACACTGGTGGATCCTTGTGGTTGTGAAAAGAACACACATGCAATGACTCTGGTGTATCCATATGTGTTTTGTGAAAAGAACAAACATGCAATGCCTCTAGTTGTGGTTAATGAAAAGGACAGAGATGCAATGACTCTAGCTGTGGTTTATTGAAATAACACACATGCAATGACTCTGGTGGATCCATATGTGGTTTGTGAAAAGAAAACACATGCAGTGACACTGGGGGTTACATATGTGGTTTGTGAAAAGAACACACATTTCAATGACACCAGTGGATCCATATGTGGTTGGTCAAAAGAACATACATGCAATTAATTCTGGTGGATCCATATGTGGTTTGTGAAAAGGACAGACATGCAATGAACTCTTGTAGATCCATATGTGGTTTGTGAAAAGAACACACATGAAATGACTCTAGTTGTGGTTAATGAAAAGAACACACATGCAATAACACTAGGGGATCCATATGTGGTTTGTGAGAAGAACAGACATGAATGACACTGGTGGATCCATATATGGTTAATGAAAAGAACACACATGCAATGACACTGGTGGATCCACATGTGGTTTGTGAAAAGAACACATATGCAATGACTCTAGCTGTTGTTAATGAAAAGAACACACATGCAATGAAACTGGTGGATCCATATGTGGTTTTTGAAAAGAAGAGAGATCTAGTTACTCGAGCTGTGGTTTATTAAAAGAACACACATGCAATAACACTGGTGGTTCCATGTGGTTTGTGAAAAGAACAGACATGCAATGACTCTAGCTGTGGTTAATGAAAAGAATAGAGAAGCAATGACTCTAGCTATGGTTTATTGAAAGAACACACATGCAATGACTCTGGTGGATCCATATGTGGTTTGTGAAAAGAACACACATTCAATGACACTGGTGGATCCACATGTGGTTCATGAAAAGAACACACATGCAATGACACTGGTGGATCCACATGTGGTTTGTGAAAAGAACACACATTCAATGACACTGGTGGATCCATGTGGTTTATGACAATAACACACATGCAATGACTCTAGCTGTGGTGTTGTGAAAAGACCACACATGAAGTGACACTAGGGGATCCATATGTGGTTTGTGAAAAGAACACATATTTCAGTGACACTGGTGGATCCATATGTGGTTTGTGAAAAGAACATACATGCAATGAACTCTGATGGATTCATATGTGGTTTGTGAAAAGAACAGACATGCAATGAACTCTTGTGGATCCATATGTGGTTTGTGAAAATAACACACATGCAATGACTCTAGTTGTGGTTAATGAAAAGAGCACACATGCAATGACACTAGGGTATACATATGTGGTTAATGAAAAGAACAGACATGCAATGACACTGGTGGATCCATATGTGGTTAATGAAAAAACACACATGCAATGACACTGGTGGATCCATATGTGGTTTGTGAAAAGAGCACACATGCAATGACACTAGTGGATCCATATGTGGTTTGTGAAACGAACACACATTCAATGACACTGGTGGATCTAGATGTGGTTCATGAAAATAACACACATGCATTGACACTGGTGGATCCACATGTGGTTTTAGAAAAGAAGACACATGCAATAACACTGGTGGATCCATGTGGTTTATGGCAATAACACACACACAATGAACTCTAGTGGATGTATGTTGTTTATGAGAAGAAGACACATCCAATGAACTCTAGTGGATCTATCTTGACATAATTTGATGTATGCCATGATGTATTTTATTGTACAAGACACTCACTTTCCATTTTTATAGTACTCAGTTTTGCCCTTGGTTTTTTTGATACTAGTCAGTTTTACCCCTGTCTCTCTTTCGTAGAAGCCCAGACCTGTGCTCACTCTGTCTGCTACGCCCTGATGGGTTGTCACAATTGTCAAGCGGATCGTGCGCACCAACCGGTGATTGTGTGTGATCCAACAAGGATCATTGCACACATTGTGCCCTTCATAGTACAACGTGAGACAACACGAATGTCTCTCTCAGCGAGACTTCTACAAGAAGGAACATGAAGTTGTCCATGGAAAAAGTTGTCGACTGGCCATGTCATGTTTAGTCAAGTCTGAAAAGCCTACTACTTCTACTACTATGCCACAACACATGTGTCATCGAGTGCACGGTCGTCGACGGGTAGCTGCAATTTATTGCCACTTGATTTTAATAAGACATATCCTTTACGCAGCAGCTCTCAATCTCACTTCCAACTGGGCCCCATCGTAAGAAACTTCCATGCATTAGCTGGAGGAGCTGAGCTCAACGAGACCTAACGTCTCTGCCTTCATCGAGTCACTCGCAGTCATCAACACATCCCTCTACCCGATCTAGCACAACCCACAAATCTCGCCGTACAGCCACCTACCTTCTCCTCTACATTTCCCCTTTTAATTATCACCAATTTTATGGCCGTGTCAAACTTCGTACATATAAATTGTGTATGTGCCCTTTGCATGTGGCTCAATACAGAACTGCCATGCATGGCCTGGGGAAAAACGTGACGTACCGTGCGCATGTCGCGGCGCACGGTGCAGTAGCCTGCGCGGCGTGTTGCATGGTGGTGCAACGAAACGTGTCTTGCTTCCATTCACCTTAACTATAGAGCCCCTCTCCGCACACCGACTCTCACTCTCCTCACGCAACCCTCTCCACTGTCCCACCAGCTTCTGCAAACTCCCAAGAAAACCCCGTCCACGCCGGCGATGGCGGAGGAGGATACAGTGGCCATCATCGCCTCCAAGGCCACCTACGAGGAGGCCCTTGTCTCTGTCCCGATCCCTCACGACGCGTTGAAAGCAGCTGCCGTCCCCATCCAGGCCCCCGTCAAGGCATCGATGGCAGCCGCTGTTCCTATCTAGGCCCCCATCCCTGCTACCGATGTAGTGCTGGCGAGGAGGCCCCCGGCGGTCACGAGCAGATCCAGCTCTTCTAGGACCCCTACGATCCAGAGGAGTACATCGCTCCGGTGAACCCCTATGACACCGACATCGACGACCCATGGTCGGAGGTAACTAGGGTTTGCTCCCCTTCCCTGCTTCTTCTCCCATTCCCATCGTTGGATGCTAGATCTTGGTTTATTAGGATTCGCTTGTTTGCATTTCGATTGCTTGATCTTATTACATCATCTAATCCTCCCTTTTCCTTTTCTTCCAATAGGTTTACAACAGCGCCGTCTGCAACGATGACAAGTCTAGGCACACTAAGACTCGTTAGGTGCTGAGGAGGCTGCAGGCCGGCTAGTACGACACCTTCTTCGCTGGCAGCATCTACAGTTGCCCCTTTTGTAGGACGAGTCTCGCCGACACCAACTTCAACTGCGTCGTGATGCATGCAGAGGGCCCAAGATTCGGCACCCCTAAAGTCGGCCAGACCGTGAACATCAACGCCTACATCACTGAACACCAGGCTCTCGACAGTCACCTCCGAAACCTCCAGCGGGTGGCCATCGAAGAGGGTCGCATGCCTCCGATCAAGCCCAAGGCCCCCAAGATCAAGGGACTGGGCAACAAGAAGTGGAGGAAGCACCAGAGGAAGGAGGCAGAGGCGCAGGCGCATGCATGGAGGGGTTGAACGTGTTCCAGCAAAGATCGGGCAAATCGCTATGCTCGTACATCCAGAGGTGGTCCATCATCAAGAGCTCTGCAGAAAACATCTCGGGGGACCGCGCAATCGACGCGTTCAACGGCGGTGTTCGCCGTATAGACCTCAGGGAGGAGCTGGGCTGCTCGAAGCCCAAAATGATCGACCACCTGATGGAAATCGCGAATCGGTGGCCTGACAGAGAAGACTCGGTGAAAAACCGCACCTACTCCGATGACGACGATGACCTCGAGCCCAGACGTGACCGCCGAGGCAAACGTCGGATGCGTGTCTACAATGACCGCGATGAGGTCAATATGGTCACAGCCGGCTACGCCGACAACCGCAATAGTGGATACCGCAGGGGTGGACACCGCGACAGCAGAAAAACCACATAGGTGTGGCAACACCGCACTCGCTAAGAGGCACCCGCAACATCTATCGAGGACAAACTGTCCGGGCCATGCAACATGCACTTCTACATCGACAAGCACGATGGCAAGAAGAAATCCAACCACCTTCTCAAAGACTTCCGCGAGTTCCTCAAACTCCACGAGGGCCTGTCCCGGATGAATCGCGACGCGGTCAACAGGGGCTACAGAGCCACCCCAGGCGCTGTGGCACATGGAGCTCCTCCACCACCGCCCGGACCACCACCACCCACGGTCGCGCCGGTCCAGCATCACGGAGGCGAACCATACCCACGAGCCGTGGGCAACATGGGGATAATCCAAAAAGGGCGTCCCTCAAATCGAGTGCAGAAGGCCATCACTCGCCAAGTCAACTTGGTGATAAACTCTCCACCTTCCACCACTGAGTACCTCAGTGGAAGCGACTCCTGCATCACCTTCCACAGGCGTGACCACCCGCGCCAATTTCCTCGTCCAGGCCACTGTCCCCTGTACTCGAGGTGCAGATTGGGGGCTTCGACATGAGTCGTGGATGGCGGCAACGGCATTAACCTCATGTTCGCGAGTACCTTGCGTGCGATGAGGATCCCTCTAACGTGTCTAGAAGTTTCAGACACGACGTTCCACGTCATCGTCCCAGGGAAAGGCATATATCCCCTGGGCAAAATCAACCTCGATGTCATCTTTGGTACACCGCAAAATTTTCGATGAGAGCGCATCGACTTTGAAGTCATCGACTGGCCTTCACAATACCACTACATCCTTGGACGTGTCGCGTTTGCAAGGTTCATGGCAGTGCCGCACTACGCCTACCTGTAGATGAAAATGCCAGGTCCAAACGACGTAATCACAATCAACGTCAACTTCCAGAGGTCCGATAGCTGCGACAGGGAATTCAACAGAATCTCCCAATCCTTTGGCATACGGGAGGAACTCGCAAGATTAAAGGAGTCGATAGACAACAATCTACCTCCCCTGAGCAGGCCAAGTTCACCCGACCTGTCCTTCGACTCGTTGGTGCACACGAAGAAAGTCCAGGTCCACCCAACGGACCCGACCAAGACAGCCCTCTTCGCCAACAACTTGAGTTCCGCATAGGAACTCGCGCTCGTCGAATTCCTCTGTGAGCACTAGGAGATCTTCACCTGGTGTCCAGCGGACATTCCAGGAGTTCCTAGGGAATTCGCCGAGCACTCACTCAACATGAACCCAGACGCAAGGCCAGTCAAGCAGACAATTTGACGACTATCTGAACCAAGGGCAAAGGCAGTTGAAATGGAGATCAACATGCTCCTCGATGCAAAATTCATACGCGAGATCAAGGAAAGCACTTGGCTCGCTAACATAGTGCTTGTTCCTAGAAAGACACGGATATCCTGCGGATGTGCGTGGACTTCACCTCCTTAAATAAGCACTGCCCAAATCACTTCCCATTGCCGCGAATCGACCAAATCATCGACTCCACCATGGGATGTGAGCGTCTCTGCTTCCTCGACGCCTACTCAGGCTATAATCAGATTCGAATGAAGGAGGAGGATCAGGAGAAAACGGCGTTTACGACGCCCTTTGGTGTGTTCTACTACAACATGATGTCCTTCGGGATAAAAAACACAGGAGCCACCTATCAGCGGTGCATGCAGGCTTGCCTCAAGAATCAACTTGGTCGCAAGATCCAAGTCTACGTTGACTACATCGTCATCAAAACCAAAGAGGAAGCCTCACTAATCGACGATCTACGCGAGACCTTTGCCAACCTCGTCCGCTACCGGATCAAGCTCGATCCGGACAAATGCGCCTTCGGCGTGCCATCTGGACAGTTACTTGGTACCTCATCTTTGCGAGAGGGATTGAAGCAAACCCGAAGAAAATAAAGGCCATACTGGCCATGGAGAAGCCGAAGAATGTAAGAGGCGTCCATCAGCTGGCTGGGCGAATCGCGGCGCTCAGTCGATTCATCAGTCGCATGGGCGAAAAGGCATTGCCCTTCTACCAACTTCTCTACAAAACTGACAAATTTGAATGGACAGACGAGGCGCAAGAAGCATTCGAGGACCTCAAGCGTTTACTATCCACCTCGCCAGTACTGGTGACTCCACGCGAAAAAGCGCCGCTATTGCTCTACATCTCCGCCACCAACCAGGTGGCCAGCACGGTGCTTGTGGTGGAATGAGCCGAATAAAATAAGGTCCACGGGGTCCAGTGACCAGTCTACTACCTCAGCGAGGTGCTCACGCCAACAAAACAGTGGTGCCCGCACTACCAGAAGCTGGCGTATGGTGCCTTCATGATAGCCAGGCGACTACGCCACTACTTCCAGGAGCACTCAATCGTGGTGGTCAACGACGCCCCACTCGGGCATATACTCAATAACCCTGATGCCACCGGACGAGTCGCACTTTGGGGAATCGAACTATCTCCATGAGACATCACATACGAAAAGCGCGATGCAATCAAGTTGCAAGTCCTCCCTGATTTCCTTGTGCACTGGATGGAGAACCAGCTCCCTGACAAGCCAGATATGTCTTACCTCTGGACAATGCACTTCGACGGATCCAAACAAAAGGACGGAGCTAGCGTAGGTGTTATACTGACACCGTCCTAGGGAGGCAAGATGAAATACATTCTGCGAATGCAGTTCAATGCCTCCAACAATGAAGCTGAGTACGAGGCTCTAATCCATGGGATGCGGATGGCGAAAGCATGTGGCTCCAAGAGGCTCATCATCTACGGCGACTCCAAACTGGTGGTCAACCAAACGATGCACGAGTGCGACGCACTGAACGACAACATGCTCGTCTATCGCGACCTCTACGACACACTCGAAGGGGACTTCGACGGCTGTGAGCTGCGACATGTGGGACACGAAAGCAATGAAGAGGCGGATCTCCTCGCCAATATTGGCTCCACCTGCGCCCCCATACCACCTGGGGTATTTCTCGAGTGCATCTGTGAATGCTCCATCAAGCCAAAGGCTCCAGAAAAGAAAAGCACGTCAACAGACTCGGGGGCTACGCCACCCAACGAGCCAATGGCACTCGATGACCAGGAGCTTGATACATGACTCGATGGACCAATGGGCGTCATGATGATCGAGCCATCTTGGACACAACCCTACATCACATATCTACTCAGCAAGAGGCTACTAGATGATCCGACTAACGCACGACACATCGTGCATCGATTCAAGGCGTTCACCCTCATCAATAGCAAACTGTACAAGCGCAGCAACACATGAGTGCTCCAACGGTGCGTATCCAACAGGGACTGAAGGGCCATCCTCCTCGACATCCACGAAGGCACTTGCAGGCACCATGCTGGCAGTCGCGCCCTCGTTGCCAAAGCTCTGCGAGCTGGATTCTACTAGCCCACGGCCATGCGTGACACCAAGGACATCGTCCAACGGTGCAATGCTTGCCAGCGATTCACGGACAAACCTCACGCACCTGGCGCGGAACTCCGGCCAATACCATTGGCTTGGCCCTTCGTGCAATGGGGTCTCGACATGGTCGGCAAGCTCCCGAAATCCTCGCCAGGAGGTTACGTTTACCTCTTGGTCATAGTCGACAAGTTCACCAAGTGGATCGAGGCCATGCCGGTGACAAATCAATCAGGAGCCAGCGCTGTCAAGTTCTTCGAGTCCATTGTCTACCTCTTTGGAGTGCCACATAGCATCATCACGGAGAATGGGACGAACTTCACCTCTAAGGAGTTCCAGGAATTTTGCGAAAACCTAGGAATCAACATAAGCTACGCCTCGGTGGCTCACCCGCAGACCAACGGTCAAGTGGAAAAGGCCAACGGCCTCGTTTGCGGCAGAATCAAGAAGCGACTCCTCCGTCCACTCGAACAAGCCGCCGGATGCTGGCCAGACAAGCTGCCATCCGCACTCTAGAGCTTACGCACAACTACAAACAGTGCCATGGGATACACCCCATTCTTCATGGTGCACGGTGCTGAAGCGGTGCTACCCGCAGAAGTACGCTACAAAGCCCCGCGGGTGGTTGCTTACAGCAAGTCAGAGTCAACTCTTGCACTCAAATACACCATCGACCTTCTTGACGAGGCACAGGAAATCGTAGCGGAGAGATCAACGATCTACCAGCAAAGCCTCTGCAACTATCATAGTAGAAGGCTACACCCTAGATCCTTCGTCGAAGGAGACCTGGTCCTGCGACTGAAGCAGCAAGGGCATGTCAAGCTCGAGTCCCCTTGGGAGGGACCTTATGTGATTACAGAAGTAATCCCAGGTGGCGCCTATCGCCTTAAAGATCTCGAGATAGGAGTCGCATACTCCAATCCCTAGAACGTCGCGCAGCTGCGTCGCTTCTACCCCTAGTCGTTTTTTACATTTACAAATAAGGCTATTTAGCTAGACTACTTAGCCACACATTGTACATCGTACTATTCTGCGAATAAATAAAGCGAAGTGCCCCAAAACTCTGTGTTTTCTTTATTTTCCTGCAAATTTATCACTCGGGGGCTGTGCCACCCTTTACACTTTTGTTCCACGAGAAAATCGCAGTTTCCTAAGTAGCTGACACAACATTAATCGAACCCTTGATAAACACCAACCCAGTTGCAACGCACCTGACAGGCTGGCAAGGTGCTAAGATAACACAAGTTAGGCTAACGAAAAGGAACTACAGAGTACAAATACACTTGCAAAATATAAAAGCTAGCAAGCTCTTCACATATCAATGGGTATTAATTACACCCAACATATTCATATGAACTTTACAACACTTGTACAATTATGTGCAGGGTACAAGTGATACTACTGCCGCAACAGAAGAACGTTCGTTTGTTCCTCAAAGAAATCAACAATTTCTTCTGCTGGGCGATCAACCGCTTGGTAGTGCGGAACCATGTCCCAGGTCATACCTTCTGGCGGAGGTGGTGGCCCAGCGGCAATAGATGCAACATCTACATCCGGCCTATGCGGCCAACAGGCTTGAAGGGACGGCGTCCAGCGGAAACATCATTTGGTAAATATACCTAAGGCACGACTGCGCCTTCTTCAAAAAATGAAGCACTCGAGAAGCACGATCCTACAGGGTCGTCAGAGCGATCGCACGATCGTGGTCCACCCAAAAGTACCCACTCGCCTGCAGTTGCTCCTGAGTCAGGTCATTCATTCGAATGGCAATCCGGTCCTTCTCATCCTGCGGATGACGAGCACTGACAACTACACCAAGTAAAATGACAAAGTATGAAGACAAGGCATCGCCACGACTGACTAAAAGAAAAGATGAGAGGGCAGAAAGCTAACGTTTGAACTGCTCACTCAGCTGTGCCACCTCCTCCAAGAGATACTTCTCACGGGCGGTGGCCTTCTCCGCCTTCGACTTCCATACATCTGCGCTACCGCGGAGGATGGGCAACTCACGCTCCAGTTGCTTAAAACAATCACGCAGTCGCGAAAGCAAAGACAATTCCTCCAGCTTTGAGCGCGGCTGCGCCAAGGTTTCATCGATGTGTAGAGGATCATGAGGACCACTCGACGTACCCTATCACAAACCAAGCAAGAGCAAATAAGGGACCAAGAATACATTGATAAAAGGAACGAATGCATTCAAGCATGGCAAAGTCTCGACTGGGACACTCCCACAAAAGCATAGTCTTAGCAAAAGGCAACTACAACTATTACATATGCAGACTAATGAGCATTTTGCTTCTCCGACTTGCACTTTAGCTTCGGGGGCTTCATCGCATCCGTGGCAGTCTCCGATGCCGTGGATTTGCCAGTGGTAGCCCCAGATGCCGCGGCCTTCACCGCCTTCGCTCGCCGCCGCTCCTCAGAATACTTGGCGACTGTCTCGATAAGCTGAGGACCATATTTAGCGTAGCTACCAGCAAAGGGAGCAAACACTACCTGCTGGCTTCCGGCATAGACAGGCATCACCTCAGAAACAGTGGTGGGGTCCATCTCCATGCCATGGGTTTGCACCATCGCGAGTGCCATGGTGGTGCCGATGAATGCTACGAGTTCCTGAAGTCCGCGGGAATACCTCCAGCGAGGGATTCCACTAGGTCTCCAAGGTTGTCGATTAGCCGGCCTTGGGAGTTAAATCCTCGCGGATGCGACTGAGCACATCCTTGGCCTTCCCCAGCGTCTCCTGGAGGGAAACACTGCGGGCTTCGACTGCAGCGATGGCGCCTGCCAATGCATCCGCACGACGCAGAGACTGGGCGTCAAAGCTCAGGCCGCTGGCATCTGCATACACAAAAGTGTTAGTACAACAACCACATGTCAAAGCAAAAGAACAATACAAAATCCAGCCAAAAGAATACCTATGAGGGACTTGGCAATCGAGAAAAGTTGCTCCTCGAACAACTTCTCCCTCTCAGCAGTGGAGACACGGAGATCCTCCTCTCGCTTTCGCGACTCCTCTAGAGCTACGATTGCTTCGTCGCGATTCTTTGTTGCCGCGGCAAGCGTCTTCTCGAGTGCAGCAGCACGAGAAGTAGTTCATTGTGCTCAACTACAAACCACAGGGTGTATCATCAATCGAATTCATAAAATTCACAAAGACAAAGATGAAGTCAAAACTCACCTTCAACAACGCGATGGCGATTGTCCAGTAGAGCGTGCTGCCGACCCATGACAAGGACTTGCTCTGCTAGGCGAGCAACTTCCTTCATGATGAGCTACCGTAGAAGAAAACAAAGGATCAGCAAACAACACCAAGTATAAATTCGACTGCCGAAACAACAAAAGGATGCTTACGTGATCCTCCAGAGACTCCAAAGATGGCTGCCGCGTAGTTGTCCGGGCAACCATCTGGTGTTCCCCAGCATGCAGGGAACTCGACGAATTATGCCTGGAGTGGGCCGCCAATGGAGGAGAAGAAGACTGTTCGGCCACCTCCTTGGCCTTGGAGTCTGCGACTCCGGACTCCTTCAAAAATTGGACGTCGTCAGAAGATGATGACGCCGCTCGGCTACAAAACACATCAAACAAAAACTTCAGGGAAAAAGAAACTCCAAAAAGAAACCAAAACAAGGTCACGAATACATAACTTGCTAGCTAAATTTATCAAGGTCGAAGGATTGCTCCTCCGACTCCGACGACTCCTTCGGTAGTCATAGCTTCTTCCGGGCAGGCGGAGCCATGGAGCGCATAGGAATAGCGGGGATTAGATCCTCTGCAACAACAGAAGTGCCTTGTGGCATTGTCAGCGACGAGGCATCCGAGTTCTCGCTGCGAGAACGCTTGCGAGTGTCCTGGTCGCTAGACTTGGGGGCTCCCTCCTCCTCTTCAATTGGGACGGTCAACTCCGACTCGTCCTTTTCATCCACTTCGTGAGGGATAACCCCTTCAGGATGAGGGGGCAAATTGGGAGACACCTTCCAGTCCTGCATTCAGAAGATACAACATTATATTCAAAGCATCATAAAAGGCAATCGAAAACAGAAACTATTTCACAGTACAGTTCTACCTCAGGAGGACGGTTAGAAGCGTCGAAAGAAGGCACGACTGGTTCGCCTGGGACAACCTCCTTGGTGGTGTATTTGGTCACCAGTCGCACCCTCTTATCAACCTCACCCGGAGAGATGCCCTCGACATACATGCTAGTGACATCATCAGCACCAGTCTAGCGGAACATAGGGTGCACTCTAGCCTGCAGAGGCTGGACGCGGCGGCGCAACCAAGTGCGAATGAGGGCGGCGCCACCTTCTTCCTTGCCTATGCGGTTTTCGAGGTCATAGACGCGCTTATACAACACTTCTGTTTCCTCAGACTCACCGGGCATAATGACATTCTTCCAGGAGCGCCTCCTCTTGCAATTCGCCGCGGGATCAAAGGGCGCGAGTTCGTAGTGTTCTCCGTCAGCCTTCTGGTCACGGATGTAGAACCACTTGTCCATCCACCCTTGGATGGACATAGTGAGATTGATGGCAAAATAGGTAACAGAGGAGTTGACGTGGATCCCATAGCCTCCTACATCGTAGACTACCGAACCGGATGCCGACTGGCGTTTCAGCTTAAAAAGCCTCTTGAAGAGGCCAAAGTGTTGCTCGATTCTGAGCCAGCACTCGCAAAGAGTAATGAAGCAGGAGACATGGAGAATGGAATTTGGGGATAGCCGGTGAAGATGGAGCCCATAGAAACAAAGGAGACCGCGAAAGAAAGGATGCAGAGGGAGAGAAAGACCTCGGATGATGAACGCAAGGAACATCACCCGGAAACCCGGAGGAGGACAAGGGATTATCTCCTCACCGGGCACTCACGAATCATCTTTCGCAGGAGGAAGAACTCCATCTCGACGATGAAGATGCAGTTCGGCGGGCTTGATGATGGACGCCCGCCAGGCACCATTGGTGATGCGGGTACCCGCACCCTTCTTCTTCCCAGCACATGCGGTGCTAGTGCCCACAGTGGTGGTGCCGCCCTTCTTCTTGGCAGCGACAATGGTGGCCACGGATCCATCGACGGCGCCTCCCTTCTTATTGCCCATCTTCCGATGGCGGTGAGAACGGAGGAAGTAATTGGGGAAGACACGGAGCTGGTCTAGTGACGCAAAGAGGAAGTGCGCAAGGAAGCAGAGAGCAACAACAATGGCGATGGAGGCACGAGCAAAGAAGACAGATGGTGTTGGGGGGATACCCCCAGGTAGGGTGACGCTGGGGTATAAAGGCCGAGTTAGCCGGGATATGGCATGGTCAAAGCAAGTGCCGACCGGGTCACCTCAAGGCAGGCCGAACCACGGAGTGACCCGGTCCGTGGAGCATCTCCTTAACCGTAGCCCAACCGGCATAAAATATATACCGGTCATGTTTGTCTATCTATTTTACAGGTGTCTTGGTAGCCGGATTAGCCACATGCTAGCCGGATTATCCTAAGGCTTCCAAGAGAAGGAAGGAATCTCCCGCTGGTCAAAAGGTGGCTTTATTAGCTGTAGTGTGAGCGAAGAAAAGCAGAGAGGAGGACTAGCGGGTCAGGGGAGACCAAGGTGACGCGGGCAATGTGGGCTGACATAGCCCGTGTCTGGTGACGCTTAAATACAAAGATTATGCTGTGGGTTACGTCCAAATCCCGTACGAGCCATTAAAGAGAATAAAGAAGCATCTAGCTTTGGACGAGGAGCATATTCAGAGAATATGCTGCCACGTGTGCCCTAATATTGTAACTCGGGCTCCCCTATATAAGGAGCACCAGGACCTCCATAGAGGGGGATCGATTATTTTCTCTGTCTAAGGTAGAACTCTAGAGCTAGTTTGTAGGGAGTAAGAGACATAGTCTCCTTCTTACCAAGAGCTTGAAGAGTACTTGTAAACACCATTGATAGAGAGAATACAAGAACATCTGTGCGTGGAATCACCATGTTCTCCCTCCCTGGATTCCCCTAGAACTCATTGGCCCCATCTTCAGCCTATCCATGGCATCTGCCGTGCCACCACCATGATAGTTGGCGCCCACCGTGGGGCTAGCGGTGCTAGCAGGGGTGAAAATCCAGACGGGAAGCTTCTCCAACATCGGCGAGCGTGTCGTCTCCGGCCTGGTTCAGCGCTTTGGAGCGCTGGACTACATCAGCGATAACGCAGGGAGCTTCGACAGGCACCCCCTCCATGCAACAACGTCTTCATCAAGCTTGGCACGCACAAGATCTACGTTGGTGTGGATGAGTCCTGCGTTCATCCACGACAGATCATCGAGGGAGGCGAACCACCTCTCAGTGCAGCTCGTGGTGTGCGTATCACTCTCCCCACCATCAGCATTGAGGTCCTGATGACCGCGCCAGACGTGGAAGCAAGCAAGGGCCCAAGGCCAGAGCCGGAAGTCACACCAAAGCAGACCAGGTCTAGGTTTCCCCCACTAGAAAGGCCAGAGAATCTGCTCCAGCAAGCAATAGATAGCCTAGTAACACTAATAGCACCTGTGGTAGATCCGGCTCAGGCGCAAGTTGAGTTAGAAGAAACTAGGCGGAAAATGTTAGCCAGGGCGAAGAAGGTAGCAGAGCTGCAGCAATCTTTGAACATCACTTTGAGGGAATATGCAAAGGCAAACCGCATAGACGGAGTGAAAATCCGAGGTAGGAACCTGATTACCGAGATTGACAAGGAATATGAGCCTAGGCCGGGTCAGACAGCCACGATAGTAACATGAGGGCTGGATAGGTACAGTACCCCGGCAAAGAACCTCAGGGCAGCAAATGCGGCCATGTCCGAGTTGGAAGGTTTAACCGGAGAGGCCTAGCAAAGGCAACAAGAGAGGGTGAATCACTTGCCGAGAGTTGCTTGCCAGCAAAATGAAGAAATGAACAAGGCAAACCCGGTGCCACCAGGAGCGTCACATGTGGTACATTCGTCTAGGAATAACCCAACAAGGTCCAGAGGAGCCGCATCATCTCCGGGTCACAATCCTAGAAGAGAAGAAGTAGTAAACTCCGGGAGAAGAGACAAACAGATGGTTCCCTATGATCCAGTAAGGGCCGGAAAAGGCAAAGAAGTGCAAGTTGTTGAAGATCGGCATAGTACCAGCCGAGGTGTGGCTGGACGAGGTAACCGCGACCAAGGCAATGCCGGTCAGAGAAATGCTACCAACAGTAATGCCGGATAGCGTGATCCCGTGGGAACAGGGAAAAATGTACCTCGGCAGCAGCAACAGCACGCACCTCGGCAGGAGGGAAGTGCAGGACAAGCAACACAACAACAAAATGCTTGTCTGGATCAGGAAAGATACAATGATGGTTATTCGGCTATGGTCAACGACGGATACCCCAGACCAGATCACCACATAATTGGGTCAAGGCTTGGAAGCAGGAACTTGTAGCCATATGATGCGAGGCTTAAACTGGATAGAATTTATAGGTCAGAGTTAATCGAGGTACAGGGTCCACCGGGTCCGGCATGCTTTGGGCCCCGGATCATGAAAGAGCCACCAGTGCCGAACTTTCAGCTGGCTAGAGGAACTAGAACCTATGATGGTAGTACTAGGCCAGAAGATTGGCTGATTAATTACGCGACGGCGGTCAAGATCGCAACAGGAAATTTGAGATGGGCAGTAAGATATGTGCCACAAATGTTGGAAGGACCATCGAGAGTCTGGCTGAACAATTTGCCACTAGGAAGTGTCAACTGTTGGCTGGATTTTGAGGAGTTGTTCTTTAGGAACTTCTCGAGCACTTACAAAAGGCCCAACTGGCCACAGACTTTGGCGCTATGCCGACAAAGACCGAATGAGCCAGACCGGGATTTCTTGACTCGGTGGTGCAACGTGCGTAACTCGTGTGAGGGAGTAATTGAATCACAAGCTATTGCGTGGTTCACACAGGGATGCAGATATGGAAGTATGTTGTGGCAGAGGCTGCAGCTAGATATGCCAACCACTTTGGCTGAGACGATCCGGATCGCGGATTCGTATGCCTTGGGAGATCCAACACAACCCCGGCTAATGTCGAGCGAGGCAAACGAGGAATATTACAACCGAGATGGCTCCAGGTCATCAAGGAGGAATGATTTTCGAGGAAAGAGAAGGGACGAGCGCCCGGATTACCGATATAACTCGCAGCAGGTGGCAGCGGTAGACCGGGATCAGCCTAATGCTGGTGCCAGCTAGCGCCAAAAAACTAGCAACAGCAAAACGAAGGGAAAAAGCCTTGGACCCCGGAGCAGAAAAAGCAATGGCAGGAGCAAAAAGATAGACCGAGGTATACGTTCGAGTCTATGTTGGATCAACCTTGCAAGTTCCATACACCAAGTCCGAATAGTCCGGCAAACCATACAATCCGGCAGTGTGAGTGGATGAGAAAGTTAGAGTAGGGCAGCTCAAGGAATGCTCAGGCACCTCGGAACGAGGCACCTAGGAATGAGGCACCATGACAACCGTTACTAACAGGGGGGAATGGATAGGAACTAATGTTGCCACTACCTCCGCCGAGGTATGAGAATCAGGAAAGAAGGGATGCAGTACATCAAGTAGGTAATAACCAGCAACAAGGTCAAGGTTACCACGAGAATGAGGGACGAAACGAGTACAGGGAGCATCATCAAAGCTACTGTGTGTTTACCACGGAAGAAAATGACCAGAAAATCTTGCAGCGCCGACATATGGAGGTAAACACAGTAATGCCGACAGTAGTGAGGTACATGCCCTGGGCAGATCAGGAAATCATGTGGAGTATCAAGGATCACCCAAAGATCATGCCTAGCCCTGGGACTTATGCATTGGTCCTGGATCCAACATTCATCGGGCGGAATCTCAATGTGAGGTTTTCCAAGGTACTGATTAACAATGGCAGTAGTATCAACATTATGTACAAGGATACCATGCACAAGTTGGGAATAACAGAGAACATGTTGTAAGCAACGAGGACCACTTTTCATGGCATTGTACCGGGTATTTCCTGTGAGCCAATTGGTAAGGTCTGGGTTGATGTGTTATTCGGCACGAGAGACAATTGCCGGACTGAGAATTTGGAGTTCGAAGTAGTGAATCTGGAAAGTGCTTATCATGCGTTACTCGGTAGGCCCGCGCTGAACAAGTTCATGGCAAGTACTCACATCAGCTAACTTAAGATGAAACTACCCGGACCAAGGGGTGTGATAACTGTATCAGGGGATTTCCAGCGTTCAATCGAGTGCGCCTCAGCCGGATCTAACTTAGCCGAGTCACTCGTGATAGCTCAGGAAAAAAGGAAGATACTGGAGGTTGCGGCGTTGGCTCAATCCGCACAACAGCATATGCCGGCTCTGACCAACCCACACGGAAGCGTGTCATTCCAAGCAACCAAGGATACAAAGAAAGTGCCAATCAATGATCAGTTCCCAGAGCGCACAGTAACCATTGGTGCCGGGTTAAGCAGCAAATAGGAAATCGAGCTCATCAACTTCCTCCGTAAGAATCGGGATATCTTTGCTTGGTCCACTCAGGATCTACAAGGCGTACCGAGGGAGTTGGCTGAGCACTCATTAAACGTAAGACCCGGGGCTAAGACGGTAAAGCAGCCTCTCCGGCATCGCCAAGGACAGAAGGAAAGTCATAGGGGATGAAATAGCTAGGCTCCTAGCGGCCGGATTTATCATGGAAGTACTCTATCCAGACTGGCTCTCTAATCCGGTGCTTGTGGAAAAGAAGAAATATGATCCGAATGTGGCTGTGGTATGGCGCATGTGCATTGATTACATGAACCTGAATAAGGCGTGTCCCAAAGATCCATTCCCACTCCCTAGAATAGATCAAGTCATAGACTCAACAGCCGGATGTGAGCTACTGTCATTCATTGATGCGTATTCTGGTTTCCACCAGATACCCCTGAATCCAGATGATCAAATAAAGACTGCGTTTATTACCTCGTACGGGGCTTATTGCTATCGCACTATGCCGTTTGGACTACGTAATGCAGGAGAAACGTACCAACGATGCATGCAAAAATGCTTACATGACCAAATAGGTCGGAACGTGCAAGTGTATGTGGATGATGTGGTGATAAATACTAAGGAAAGCGGTATTCTCCTTGATGATATTCGGCAAACATTCGCGAACTTAAGAAGGTTCCGAATGAAGCTCAACCCAGAGAAGTGCACATTTGGCGTGCCCGCCGGAAAGTTACTCGGTTTTTTAGTGTCTAGCCGAGGTATTGAAGCTAACCTGACAAAAATCCAGGCCATAGAAAGAATGGAACTACCAAAATGCCTTAACGATGTGCAGAAGTTCACTGGTTGCTTGGCATCGTTAAGCCGATTCGTATGTCGGTTGGGAGAGAAGGCCTTGCCCCTCTACCAGTTAATGAAAAAGGCAGCCAAATTCACATGGACACCACAGGCGGACCTTGCGTTTCGAGAATTGAAAAAGATGTTATCTACTGCGCCGATCCTAGCAGCACCACTACCCAAGGAGCCAATGTTGCTCTACGTAGCCGCGACCAACCGAGTCGTAAGTGAAGTAATCGTAGTGGAGCGCGAGGAAGAAGGAAAGTCGGTGTATTATCTGAGCGAGGTATTGTCTGCTTCAAAACAGAATTACCCTCACTATCAAAAGATGGCGTATGGCGTATACATGTTGGCCAAGAAACTCAAACACTATTTTGATGAACATCCCATCAAAGTGATATGTGAGGCGCCCATATCAGAGATTATGAGTAACAAAGATGCAAGTGGCCGGATAACAAAGTGAGCAACTGAGTTAGCCCCATATGCGCCACAATTTGATAGAAGAGATGCTATAAAGTCGCAAGCTGTGGCGGATTTCTTCATGGACTGGGCTGAAATGCAATATGAGCCACCCCTACCGGACTCCAATTATTGGCGAATGCACTTCGATGGATCAAAACTGAAAGATGGGTCGGGCGTCGGAGTAGTGCTTACCTCGCCCAAGAAGGATCAACTGAAATATGTCCTTCAGATCCACTTCAGTGCCTCGAATAATGTTGCGGAGTATGAAGCATTGGTACATGGTCTCAAGGTAGCAAAAGAAGCGACAATACGTCGGATACAATGCTTTGGAGATCCGGATTTGGTGGTGCAACAAGTGTCTAGAAATTGGGATGCCTTGGATGCTAACATGGCCCTATACAGATTCCATGTTCAAAAGATAAGTGGGTTTTTCGAAGGGTGTCAGTTCCATCACATACCTCGGATTGAAAACGAGGCAGTAGATACACTGTCCAAGTTAGGCTCATCCCGACAGCCAATCCCACCAAATGTTGCTTTGGAGCACTTGATAAAACCATATATCACGCCATCGCCTGAATCAGACTCAATTTATATCCCGACACTCTCCGGATCAGGAGCTGCACCTATGGAGATAGAGTGGGGAGGCACCTTAGCAAACCCGGGGACTGCTTCGGCAAACCCGGGGACTGCCTCAGCAAACTCGGGGACTGATCAGCCTGACCCGGCAGGAGTTATGTCGGTAGATGCGATGGAAATTGATGAGGAACCATTCCCCGTCTAGACTATACCAACGTGGGCCAAGCCAATTTTCGATTTCCTGAAAGAGGGAACCTTACCGAATGGCGAGATAATCTCAAGGCAGATCCAGAGGAGAGCAAAGGCCTACACTATTATCAATGCCGAACTATACAAAAGAAGTGTGACAACAGTGCTGCCGTGGTGCGTTGACCCGGAGGAAGGACTTGACATACTCTGGGATATTCACCAAGGGGAATGTGGCCATCATGCCTCCTCAAGGGCGTTAGTGGCAAAGGCTTTCCGGCATGGATTTTATTGGCCCAGTGCTTTGGAGAAAGAAGAGGATCTGGTGAGAAAATGCAATGGCTGTCAAAGATACGCCACGAAAACTCATTTACCAATGTCGGAGCTAAAAACTATCCCCATTACCTGGCCATTTGCTGTATGGTGCCTAGATATGGTAGGGCCATTTAAGCCGGCTAAAGAAGGAATGACCCATATCATAGTTATGGTTGACAAGTTCACCAAGTGGATCGAAGTAAAACCAATTCGGAAATGTGATGGGGCAACAACAGTGAGATTCCTCAAAGATATAATCCTAAGATATGGCTATCCCCATAGCATCATAACTGATAATGGAACAAATTTCACTGAAGGAGCATTCGCGAGGTTCTGCCGAGAAAAGAAGATCCGGCTAGATGTCGCCTCAGTCGCCAACCCCGCATCGAACGGGCAAGTGGAAAGATCCAACGAACTGGTATTGTCCGGGATAAAACCCCGGCTCATAGAGCTGCTACAAAGATCATCAGGGTGCTGGATAGAAGAACTACCAGCAGTACTGTGGAGTTTAAGAACAACTCTGAATCGATCAACAGGCTATACGCCATTCTTTGTGGTATATGGGGCAGAAGTTGTATTACCAGCTGACATAGAGCATGATTCTCCAAGGGTCACCCAATACACAGAAGCCGAAGTGCGCGAAGCCGAGCAAAATGATGTTGATCTGCTGGAAGAAGCGAGAGAATTGGCCTTGTCCAGATCCGCCATATATCAGCAAAATCTCTGACGCTATCATAGCCAGAAAGTAAACCCCCGAGTCTTCCGGGAAGGTGACCTGGTACTCCGGTTGATACAACGCACAGCTAGCATGCATAAGCTATCCCCTCCATGGGAAGGACCTTTCATTGTAAGCAAAGCCTTGCACAATGATTCCTACTATCTTATTGATGCAAAGCCCCAGGAAAAGAACAAGGCAGACAAGTCTGGAGAGGAATTTAAGCGACCGTGGAATGTAGCACTACTTCGTCCTTTCTACACCTAACAAAGAGGTGAATGTATCCGAGATACTCATATGTCGGTATGTATGTTGACAATGAGCTTATTAATAAAACTTTGGCACCCCAAGCAGAGACTCGGGGACTGTCGTAGCAATTGTCTTTCTCATTTTCATATTTTTATGTCGGTTGGGTTAAGTCGCTTATATCTTAGTCGGGTTAGTAATGTGTGAGCACCAAAAACCCAACTCTTCGACTTTGCTGTTGTCCAACAAGAATTGGCTTCATGGCAAGCAAGAGAACACGTTTGGAATGGCAAAGCACATGAAAAATGACTAAGGAAAATAACTTAAGCGGGCCGACATTGGTTATTTTGACTAACCCTTGGTTTATTGTATTTATCTAACGCCGGATCATTTTGAGCTAGTCTCAAAGTTTCAAGTATTGTTAACTCAATTTTTTGAACCTCGTACTCGTAAGTCAAAAAGGTAAATCAAGGTAGACGCGAGCCGAGTCAAAAATTGGGGGAACAAGAAAACGAAACTCGGGGACTTCGCCCACGATAATCCAGCATTAAGAACTTAGTTCAAAACGATAAGTTGTAGCACAACCAAAATAAAGTACTTAAATACACTTCTGCCCGGCATTCCGGGGATCTGACAAATATGATAAGTGTTTTTAAGGAGCAGGGGTAGCAGACGAATCATCTATTGAGGAAGGAGGTACTTCGGTATTTGGGGGAGGGGCACTAGCCTCAGCTTCATCCTCAGGGTCAACCTCACCATCCTCTGGGTCTTCGGCCTCGTCACCAAGCTCGGAGGCCTCACCCTCACTCCCCTCTTCTTCTTCATCTCCAGAAGCAACTTCATCATCAAAAACGTCGAGATAGCTCGACCCTTCGTTCCAAGCATGGCAGAAGGAGTATTGAATGAGTTTGTTAGCACAAGATTTGCGGTGCGCGATGCACTTCGGATCTTCGGACCACTTAGATCTGGTGCGCATGCGGGCAAGCAGCTCCAGGTCTATGCCTTTGTACCATGCGAGAACGAACTGCAAGGTGGTGGCAGCCCCGGCTTGCGCAGCCGACTCACGCCACAGGTGTAGATGTGTATCACACTCCATTAATTTGGCTATGAAAGCCGTACTTATTTTTGGAATGGACTCAGTGGGCCAGAGGGAGCCGAACAATCGCGTTGCCACCAGTATAATGTCTGCGCCGTGGTTCTTCACTAGCTCAAGGCGAGCGGTGAGGCTCACCAGCAGATCCTCCGTATTATACGGGATTGGCTCGGCATCAGGGCCTGCAAGAATACCATGTTGTTCGCGGGACTGGATTATGGCAGCAGCACCAAGCGTATCACTTTCTAGAAATTTGCCTGAGAACAGAACAGAGGAAACAGTAACTAAGAGCACCAAATTCGGAGAAACGAAAGATCAGCAAGGCCAGAGAACTCACGAGCAATCTGGAAGAGGATTCGCTAAAGCTCGGAATGGACATTGGCGCTGTGGGCCTGGAGTTTCTCGTATTCTGAAGTTACCGATGTAAGTTTTACATCGGCTTTCTCCAACAGATCCTTATCCTTGGAAATTTGAGTTGTCAAACGCTCTTTTTCCTCGGCAAACTCCTGGTCCGCCTTGTCCAGCTCGGTTTGGTGGAGGTCTTTGAGCCTCCGGATTTGGCATTCAACCGAGTAATTTCCGAGTCCTAGAGCTACAACCGAGCTATCTCTTCGTCCTTCTTCTTTAGCTCAGCCTCATGCTTCCCTGCTTGTTCGAGGAAATGGGTCATCATATCAGGCATTGCAACCCTGTCTTCGAGAGCAACTGCAATAGTGGCATAATCCGGAGAGGCTGAAGTGTAAATGTCCACCGGATAAAGAAAAGAGCATATAGTGATCGTGCAAAGGATATAAGGTTACCGTTGATTTCAGCTAGATTCTTCTGCATGATAATATTCTCAGCTTCAACCTCGGCTGCATGGTTCGGATAACAAATTAATATGGTGTAACACCCCCAGGATCAGGATTAAACAAATCCCAGACATTAGCCTGACATAATCTTAACTAGAGCTCGAGGATATTCAGTGAGGAATCGGTAACACAACAGTAATCCCGCGACACAAAAATTATTACAGCAAGCTCATAACTGAGCGAAGAACCAAAATATTACAAGGAGAGGTCACTAACCACAAACATCAAACAACGGAAGGCAAATTATGCTATTAAGTATAGAAAACTTAACAAATGGCCTAAGAGGGCCGAAGCATAACGATGACGTCCCAGCCCATAGATTCTAGGCTGCCGGTCGGGAACCCCAAGCTACTCGTCGGTGTCGATGTCGTACCAAACTCGTCTTCAGGGAACACTTACTCTGCTACAAAAGTATCAACAAAGCAAGGGTGAGTACAGGGTGTACTCCGCAAGACTTATGGCTGGTTGGGTTATTTTGCAGAAAGCCATCTTTGTTTATAAAACGAGGGAGAGAAGAAGCTCGTCTACTCAGAGTATTTTAAAAGGGGATAAGAGAGTGACATCTCCGAAGAATTGATCGTCATCTTGATATCCACCAAAGTAATCCTCATCTCACAACTAAGATCACCCCCTCGTACCCATGAGGAAGTATCCTTAAGCACACATTGAGCTACCAAGTTTTACGATTAGGTTAATGTTCTCTATGATCTTCACATTCATTCCCAAGTTGTCCATAACCATGGACATGGCTTTTCGAAAAGATTTAACCCTGCAGGGGTGTACAACTTTACCCACACGTACCAACCGACTCTTAATGCCACTATAGTTGCGCCCTCTTCGTTGGAAGGCTGGCAGAGGGTGGTTGGACACGACCTTTACCTTGCTTTCGCCGAGACCATGAGTCACGCCCTCAGGATGGTTCTGCCGTAACGGGTCAAATCCCAAAGTCGGTCCCTAGAGATGTGGGCGAGGTTGGTTTACCAGGGGAACCATCTACCCCAAGCAACCCCGGCCACGCTTACCTACCTATTATGAATGCACCTCCTTCACCTCCTCTTTCGAAAACATTTTCAATGCGTATGCCAAATGGAAAGCCCGAACTATGTGACTCATGGAATCTACTAGGCAAGTTAGTTACTCGTGAGGTTTTCCAGGCCCCGTGTGGTTGTACGCTCGTCTTGGTTCAAGAGGCTAGAACTCGGGTCCTAGTGGTGGCGAGCATGGGACTACAAAAACCACATCCCACTGTGGCCTCCCATACAAGCCTTAGCATGTTTAACCTTTACCACTGATCTTACCTCATCAGTATACCTCGTTCTCCTGTCATACTAGATTCTCTGCATTTGGTACATCTTCTGGATGAACCAACACTAACAGCTAAGCATGGCTAAGCAACACACCGATAAAAGCTCTAGAAGTGCACACAAGCCAAATCTATTTATGTTAGGAGCAGTGGATCAGGTAATATAAGCTCAAAGGGAGTAACGCAACAGATAGGATACTCTATCTATCGATAAAAGACCACATTAGAATCGTATGCATCATGGTGAGAATGAAATACTTTCAAAAGCATAGGATTCTTTTATGTGTGGGGCTATGCTTGCCTTTCCCTGTTGATACCCAGAAAGCATATCTTCAGATATCTTGTACTTGACTTGATTACAGTTGGTCAAGTATTGTTCGTCGATCTTCGATGGTGGTGATCTCGGTCTTCAATCTTGATCTCGATATCGTATTCTACCAAGAAGAAGCAAACACCGGAAAGAAAGGGGAAAACAACAATCAACACATGGTATCGATGCAATGCTCAAGCAAGGATGATGATATGACAAGTTAAATTGTATTGAAATGAAGCCCTAAAGCATGCTTGGCAATTTAAGCGGTGTCCAAGAGGTGCAAACCCTAATACAGGAGAGACCTCGAAATCACCTACGGGGTTCATTTAGTTTTCTAATTAAACTTGCAATTAAAGTTGTTGAACAATGCATGATTATAAGTCTATTGTGTATATCTTGTTTTTCTGAACATTTTGATATATTATACATATTTTTCTAACTTACAGAATAAAAGATATTGATTTTACCATATTAAACCATTTTTTGGATTTATTAAAACAATTAAATGGGTTTATTGCGTCACTATGACGTCATCGGGGAGGTTAAAACTTTCCACACCGGGCGATACCCTAGCCACAATGGCTGACAGAGGGGCCCGAGGCCACCTAAGGATCCATGCGGCAGGGTGGGACCTAGCCTAGGTTGACCGGGTCTGACCCGAGCGGTGATGCACGGGTGACGTCACCGTGACGTCACGCCGGCGGGGCTCTCAGGCCGGTGACGGTGGCGGCGATCGACGGCAAACTGGGATGCACGGGATAGCTAGCTCGAACAAGCACGAAGCGGGGAACCTAACTATGGCGGCACTGCTACAAAGTAGTCACCGGATCTGCGTCTACGACGAGCTCTAGCGGTGGCCGACGGTGGCGTTCAACGATGGAGCGAACCAGAGAGCTAGGGGAGGAAGGGAAGAGTCCAGGAGGACCGTGGGCTCACCCTGGAGCTAACGGACGCGGTGGGGAGGCCGGAGGAGGGCTGCAACGACGACATGGCCACGGCGGAGCACAGTCGGAGGCAAGGAAGACGCGGTCGAGGCAGCCGATTGCGAACTCCCGTGGTCGATTCCTCTTGCACGGAGACGAAGGAGACCACGACGGAGCTCGTGGCGGTCTCCGATGGACGAGAGGAGCATGGCGACAGCGCGACGCCGGCGCATCTGGTAGGGCTAGGGTTCGGCTCTCGCGGGGAGGAAGAAGGAGAGTGCAGGGGGGAGGGAGAGAGGATAGGGTCGAGGAGGAGACGTGCACGACATGGTCTTATCTCCTCCAGAGGGCGGCGGGGCGCATCGTAGTGGCTGGTGGCGATCGACAGCGAGCGGCGTGCCAGGCATCTGCTTGCCGTCGTTTGCGAAGACGACAAGGCGAAGGGGTACGGCGGGCTGGGCCGAGCTGGGCCGTGAAAGAGTTTGTTGCTAACGCGGGTGGGCGGCAGAGAAGGGAGAGGAAAGAGGGCGAGCTAGGCTGGGCCGCTGCACTGTTTTATTTGCAAAACATTTTCCTTTTTGTTTTCTGTTTTCTTTTTTGTAATTTTCAAAATAGATCTATTTTGTACAGTTTCCAAAATACAAGAGGATTTGTAAAAAGTATGAAAATATGGTAGGGACCCCTTATAAAAATTTGGGTTCCAACATTTTGGTGCTATTTCAAAATATTCAAGACCTTTTGAATTACTTTCAAAAAGAGGGGAAGAACTAGGGTTTTATATTTGATCTTGTTTCTTGCATGCATTTTAAGGGATGATGCTCATGAATGCACAAACAACCCTAAATATTAGATTAGCTAAAACTGGGGTGTTACAGCTGGATCACAAACAACTCAAGTGAATGAAAATGGAAGAGGGAAAAGTCCAAGTAAGGAACATTACCCTTCTTCTGGTGATCCTCCAGGAGTTTGCCATAACGCGCACGAATGTCCTTATTGGAGTCCAGCAGGTGCTGGAACTCAGCGGATCGACGGTTAGTGGTAATCTGAAATAAGCAACGCAATGTCAAGATCAAAAGTAAGATAAAGAAATATTCGAAGTCTACAAGATCCGGGCCAAGCGGAACTTAACCCGGCTCTAGGTGTGTGGATATTTGAAGTCTACAAGACTCGGGCCAAGCGGAACTTAACTCGGCTCTAGGTGTGTGGATATTTGAAGTCTACAAGACCCGGGCCAAGCAGAACTTAACCCGGCTCTAGGTGTGTGGATATTTGAAGTCTACAAGACCCGGGCCAAGCGAAACTTAACCCGGCTCTAGGTGTGTGGATATTTGAAGTCTATAAGACCCGGGCCAAGAAGAACTTAACCTGGCTCTAGGTGTGTGGATATTCGAAGTCTAAAAGATTCGGGCCAAGCGGAACTTAACCCGGCTCTAGGTGTGTGGACATTCGAAGTCTACAAGATTCGGGCCAAGTGGAACTTAACCTGCCTCTAGGTGTGTGGATATTCGAAGTCTATAAGATCCGGGCCAAGCGGAATTTAACCCGGCTCTAGGTGTGTGGATATTCGAAGTCTACAAGATCCGGGCCAAGCGAAACTTAACCCGACTCTAGGTGTGTGGATATTCGAAGTATACAAGATCCAGGCCAAGTGGAACTTAACCCGGCTCTAGGTGTGTGGATATTCGAAGTCTACAAGATCCAGGCCAAGTGGAACTTAACCCGGCTCTAGGTGTGTGGATATTCGAAGTATACAGGATCCGGGCCAAGGAAACTTAACCCGGCTCTAACTTTGTTAAAATTTGAAGTTGGTACGAACAGAAACTAAATTCTATAAGGAGCATCCGACCGAGTAACAAGTTACTCCCTCAAAGGCTCGGGGACTAGGGGATATATCTACAAATGCTGAGCTATACAAAGTACTAACAGTAGAGGAAAAGAATTACCTCCATCATCCGGCCAACCAAAGAGATGGCCTTGGTAGAAGAGTTCATCTGTGCGCTGAACTCGGCTGGGCCGAACTCCTCTGTCAGATCATCTTGTGGGTCGATGAATTCAGCATTGTTCCAGTTCTTCAGTACTCCAGGAGCAGTGGACTATAACTTTCACCGCTGGGAGAGTAGTTCGCCACAAGGCCTTTGACATGGGCCTCTGGCCTGGCGGATTGAGCTGCAATAGGGCTGGTATGCAGAACCAGCTGCCTGCTACCCTCTGATCCAGTAGCGTGTGACCCAAACGAGATCCCTTTAGCTGATTCGATAGCTTTCTTGAGCTTGCCAGATGAAGCCTAAGGAGCTGGCTGGAAGATATCCGCGACTGAGGGAGTTGATCTAGAGGGAGTTGATGGGGCCTTCCTCTTGGGAGGCTTGGTGTAAGCTACTGGGGTTTTGCTGCTGCTGCTGGTGTTGTTGTTGCTGGTGGTGCTGCTGCTGGTGGTGCTGCTGCTGCTGGTACTGGTGCTGCTGTTGCTACTGGTGCTGTCGCTGGTGATGCTGTTGCTGCCGCTGGTGCTGGAAACACTTGGGTAGGAGAAGAACTTGTTTGGGGCGGTGCCGATGAAGCTGGCACCTCGAAACTTGGCGCTGAGGCCGAAGAGGAACGGGGGAGATCTGGCATGGCCTTATCCAAAGCCACCCCATTACCCCCCGCGCTGACATTGCCCTCCTCATGACGAGGTGGGCTCTGATCAAGCGCAGCCGCGGAGCCCTCTTGGATAGGGCTGAGCGGGCGAGTATTGTCATTGCGGGGGGGAGGGGGGGAGGGCTGCTCTGGGGAATGACCCTAGGAGCTCTGAGAAGCAGAAAAGAATCAAGTCAAAAAGTGAGAAAGAACCAATAAGAGACAAGAGCAAACACAGAAAGGGGAAAAACTTGAAGGGCAAATGCAAAAGACTTACTCGTCTGAGGTTGGGGGAGCCCGAGGTTTGGGCATCCTCCGGACCGTGCTCTTGGTGGCCGGCTTAGCCGAGGTTTTCACCCCGGACTTCTTCTGCCTCTTCTTGGGAGGCGGCACCTTCGAAGCTGCGGCCGAGGCAGCCACGCGCTTCTAGGAAGAAGCAGGGACCAGACCACCAGTGGCGAGGGGAGGAACCTCGTGGACCTGACCGGCCGGGTTAGCTGAAGATTCGGACATAACAAGATGCGCATAAGAAATGAGAACCAGATCAAGTACCTCCAGGACCTCAATGTCTGAGTCATCGTCATCTGGCCATTCCCTTAGAGAAGAGGCCTTACCAACACTGCGTTTGAAGATGTCTAGAATAGGCAGAAAGGTCTCTGGATCAGGCTCCTCCTCGTCCTCCTCGGTGCGATCCGGTACCCACTTGCTCGCCAGCACCTCGCCATCCTCTAGTGGCTGCTAGAGGAATCGCTGAGAACAAGACAACAATTGCCAAGTTACGAAAGTAAACCAACATACAAACAAGATCTGGAAAACAGTAAGAAGTAAGTTTACCTTTGGAGGAGGGTTGTCACGGGTGAAGGGCTCGAGCCCCCATTCCCAATCTTTGGAGAATTCCTTCTCCACATTGAAAATGGCCTTAACCCAGCGGTAAACCGCCGAGTTATCAAGCTCAAAAGATGAAGTCCGGTGGGGGTCAAGGGGGCCGCTCAAGTAACAAATCTTGTGGGCATGCTTCTGAAGGGGGGAGACCTGGCTGCTGATAAAAGTGGTCATGATGTCCTCCCCCCCGAAGCTTCTCGTGGAGCAGCTCCTTGATCCGGCGCTCCACCTGATTCGCCAAGGCCGTGGGTCGCTTGGGAATACTCTCCCAAAGAGAGGTATATGGAGGGCCGAGCTTGAAGGGGAGGAGCCGGATCAAGTCTTCCTCGGTGGTGTTTCGGACATAGAAGAAAGTCCGGGCCCAGCCTTTGCAGGACTCGAGCCCGGTGAACCGTGGGAATGCGGAGTTCTTGCAGGGAGAAATGGAGGCAGCGCCGCATTGGGTCATGTGCTTATCCTCCAGAGCAAGATCCTTGTCCGGAACCACATTCCTCCAGAGACCGAAGAATTTTATCCAAAGTTCCTTAGTTGGCCAGAGGCCGATGTATCCCTCAATGCTAGAGGCAAAGGAGGACAAAGAAGTGATGGCAATGGAGGGGAGATGATGTGGTTGCAGTTTATACGTAGAAATGAAGTCAAAAAATAAATCTGAGGTAGGAAGGCCGAAGCCACGCTGGAAATGAGAAAGAAAAACAACATACTCCCCTGGATCGGGAGAGGGGGAGATATCGTCGGTGGTGAGGCGAGAGGCGACGCCGGCGGGGATGCGGCGCGTGGCATGGAGCCAGTCCAAGTTTTCCTCATAGACGAATGCGCCGTCCCAGCAGCCACGCTCGTGGCCTTCTGCTTCTTCCTCCTGCTGCGCCACCACGACCGCCTCCTCCTCAGTCATGGTGGACTCAAGGTCTTCGAGAAGGAAATCGGAATAGAAATAACCGAAGGAGGGGAAACGGGAAGCGCAAGTCCCCGTGATGAAGCTCTTGAGAGGGAACGGCGGCGCAGGCACAAGGTGCTGCCTGTGCGCAGTCGCGATGATGCTGGTGCAACGAGGAACTAGCGGCAGCGACAAGGTCACAGTGAGAGAGAAAGGAGGCTGGGAAGCGCAGAGAAAATGGGGAACTTCCCCAGAGATTGCCCTAAGCTCTCTACTTAACCGCGCAATGGGCGCGTAGTGGGATCCTTTGCGGTTGCCATGCCGCACGCAACGGGCGTGTACGCGGCCGAGTCAGCCAATCAGAACATGGTCACAGCAAGGACCACAGGGGCAGAGGATCCCATGACGCGATGTAATGTTACAGTTAATGAGGCACCGCAGTGAAGGGACGTGCACAGCAGTTATTCCTAACATTGCGACAGTAACTAGCGCATTAAATGCGTGTAGCCCTTAAAATGAGGCAAAATGATGATTACCCTCCATGTAGGATGTGGGAAAGCATACAAGAGAAGGAACGCTAACCCGGATGAGCAGGCAAAAACCCGGCCAACAAAGAATAACTCAGAATGAGCCAAGGGATCGCTAGAGGAAAAGCCCCGGGTTACTGGATAAACTCGGCCAAAGAGGCAGAGATCCGGATATGGGAACCTGCTGTGGCCTTAACAACTAAAAGTTGCTAAGACCGAACCAGCTTCGGGGACTAATGTTGGGGGGATACCCCCGGGTAGGGTGATGCCGGGGTATAAAGGCCGAGTTAGCTGGGGTACGGCACAGTCAAATCAAGTGCTGACCGGGTCACCTCAAGGCAGGCCGAACCACGGAGTGACCCGGTCCGTGGAGCATCTCCTTAACCGTAGCCCGGCCGGCATAAAATATATGCTGGCCATGTTTGTCTATCTGTTTTACAGGTGTCTTGGTAGCCGGATTAGGCACATGCTAGCCGGACTATCCTAAGGCTTCCAAGAGAAGGAAGGAATCTCCTGCTGGTCAAAAGGTGGCTTTATTAGCTATAGCGTGAGCGAAGCAAAGCAAAGAGGAGGACCAGCGGGTCAGGGGAGACCAAGGTGACGTGGGCAATGTCGGCTGATGTAGCCCATGTCTGGTGACGATTAAGGACAAAGATTACATTGTGGGTTATGTCCAAAGCCCGGACGAGCCATTAAAGAGAGTAAATAAGCATCTAGCTTTGGGCGAGGAGCATATTCGGAGAATATGCTGCCACGTGTGCCCTAATATTGTAACCCGGGCTCCCCTATATAAGGAGCACCGGGACCTCCATAGAGGGGGGTCGATTATTTTCTCTGTCTAAGGTAGAACTCTAGAGCTAGTTTGTAGGGAGTAAGAGACATAGTCTCCTTCTTACCAAGAGCTTGAAGAGGACTTGTAAACACCATTGATAGAGAGAATACAAGAACATTTGTGCATGGAATCACCACGTTCTCCCTCCCTGGATTCCCCTAGCACTCATTGGCCCCATCTTCAGCCTATCCATGACATCTGTCGTGCCACCACCACAGCAGATGGGAAAATTATTGCAGCTGCACTGCTACTTAACCTCCTCACAGATACCATCCAACAGCCAGCAAAAACCCTACTACATGCGTGGCGCACGTCGCCATCGACATGTGGTGAAGTTGAAGCACGAACTGTACCCCCACTATTCCCATTACATGCGGAAATCAAGGAGATGTAGTTAAAACAGAAGATTACGCACGCCCAGTCAAATCGAAGTCAAAAAGCAGGACCACCACTCGTCACGTCCCGTCAAAGCCGCTCACGCGAGCAACCGAGGTCATCCCATCGTCAGCACTAACGTCATTGATTCTAGCAGCAGAAGATTTCGACTACTTTAGTCCTTGCTCGAGTCTTCGACTCAACCAAGCACTCGGGGGCTACTCCTAACAGGAGCGCTGGCCGCGCACCCGAAAGATTTTTTATGCAGGTATACACGATAAACCCTTCACTCGAATCATCGATTCGAGTATGAACTGCGGGTTACTCCCATAGGGAGCGCCGAAAGCATATTCGACTGAAACAACAAAGAAAGACGACAGCAGTCGCAAATGTTTCTTAGTCCCCACTTGAGCCTATGACTCGAGTAGGCACTCGGGGGCTACTCCCATAGGGAGCACTGGTCGCGCACCCTATGATTATTTTGCTGGTACATCGTACTGTGTGTTGATAACATCCACACTCTAATGCTATGGCGACTCCGCCTCATATTTTCCCTACAAAGATACTACATCTCTTGCGCCACCCGAATCATCTCTGCGATGACAAAAAATTCGGATGTTGCTTACAGCGTGAAGATAAGACCTAAATAAGGCCTAGCAACGCATCTGCTGCGCACTACTAGAAATATATCCATACCTACAGGTACGATGAACATGCCTTGACGGATGCGTCGAGTTCTCACACTTATACACTGGAATTCGACTCCTGTAAGACCTCCACGGCCTGAGTCGAATTACACTAGCACTTTTCCGAATTCGAGTCTGGGGACTCGAGTTTGAGTAGATTGCGTTGTTTTGCCCTAAGGAAGTTAATTGATACCGATACATCGGATAAATCAGGCACGCATATCAACAATCCCTATGACACAAACAGAACACTCGAAAAATTCTCAGTCATGCACTCGAAAGACTTCATAAAGTCCCCAGTCGAATCTACGATTCCACTGGACACTCGGGGGCTACTGACATGGGTATACCCTACAGGTACTTGAGTTTGGTATATATGGTCCAAATACGGCAGAAGCCCATGGCGTTGCCAAGGCCCAGTGGAGAATTCGAGTGGCCCACGGACTCTCAATTGCTTGCGAGACAAGAAGAAGCTTAAGATAGAAAGTTCAAAGGGAAAACCCTAATCTGTAACCGACTCGACCTGCTACCCGAGACCTAGCCTATCTATATAAAGGCTAGGAGGGGGCGGCGAGGAGGACAATCACCACCCTAGTTTCCACAACTCTCACCAGATTGCATCTACGTGCCCCTGTAATCTTCGATTCCTTCGTTAATTCCAAGAGCAGACAAGCAGGAGTAGGGACCTCTACGAGGCCTGAACCTGGGTAAAACTTGCGTCCCTGTGTGCTTGTTTTCTAGCCGATTGATGCCTCCAGCGCTCCCTCCTTCTCCAAAACCCAAGTCCATAACAATGGTCATTGACGAGTTAAACCCTCGTCACCTTCACTCCGGAACACCTTCTGGACGCCTTCCGATCTCCATCGGATGTTACCCAGAACTATTCTGATTTCTCTTTCTCTATTTCTCCTACGATACCTCGTCTACCCTAAGCGTCCCTATCCTTAAGCATGACATCCTTCGGTTCGGAAACACTCCGTACATGATTGAGACTACTATCACATCAATGATCAATAGAGGGACCTGGATGGCCATGTGACCCCTGTGCGTTTCACGAATACAATCGCTCGAACCGTGAGATAGTCATTTCCCGTTCCCTTTGTCATATGATACCTAATTCATTCGAGACTTGATCTTTAGTATCCCCGTACCTTAGTTCGGTCTCATTACTAATGAACTTGTTTACTCGTTCTCATGTCGGTGCATTCCGTGACCAAGTCACATGCTTGCAAGCTTCATTAATTCAACATCACCGAGATGGCCACATGTATCTGTCCGTTACATGGACTAGACAAATCCTGGTCTTGATATGTACTCCTCTACACATCCCTTCGGAAAACCTGAGTGGCACCTTTTTGATCACCCTTTTATGAGATGATTCTTGATAACCATCTAAGCTTCCTCCAGAATGGTGATTTGCATTACCTCATAGTCAAAGGATCAGGTTGCGACGTTCTCTGTGTTTTATCATCAATGGTGAACTTTGTAACTAGATCTCATTCAAGATATAACGGTCGGATGTTTGTCTATCATGTTATTCAAATAATAACATGACCTCATTGTTAATTGGCATAAATGCCCATGATCTTGAAACCCAACCATCCTCATGACCAATGAACTAGTTCGTTAGAGGTAACTAGAGACACAGTTTGTTTACATACCACACATGTATTAATGTTTCGTATTAACACAGTTATAGCACAGTATGGAACGTATTATGAACATATAGGAGTCATATCAAATAATACACATTATCATTTGCCTCTAGGGCATAACTCCTTCATCCACAACCATCGCCAGATTGCAGCTACGCACCCCCTATAACTTTCGACTCCCTCGATAATTCTAAGAGCAGACAAGCAGGAGTAGGGACCTCTACGAGGCCTGAACCTGGGTAAATCTTGCGTCCCTGTGTGCTTGTTTCCTAGCCGATTGATGCCTCCAGCGCTCCCTCCTTCTCCAAAACCCAAGTCCATAACAATGGACATTGATGAGTTAAACCCTCGTCAGTGGGGATCCGTTCAAAGTTGGTAGTTCGACAGCGCAAAATTTTGAACATTTTCATATATTTGACAATCAACATCATGTAATCAATATTACAACTTACTACAGAAGGAGATAGGGGAAGGAGCGAAAAAGAGGATTCTCGATGAAATAGGTTCCAATCCTGTGACTTCTGCTATCCCAGATGACAAGGTAAATCAATAGAATGACGTATGTTCTTGTCGTCTGGCACAAATGCTTTCGCTATAATCTTTATTTATCTTGTAACTGCAAAAGCACAAAGTTGAAGAAGACTCTTAGTTTCCTGATGATGGAGTAGAAAATGGATGTCATATTGCTGCACCTAAGACGCCACCTTGTTTACCTTATGTGGAGACTGATGCAGCTGCAGCTGCAGCTGGTACTGATGAGCCTGTACCTACCATCGTCATGCCAGATGATGGAGGTGGTGGATTGGTTTTACCATTGGCGGAGACTTGTGTAGCTGGAGTTGACAGTGAAGAGCCTTTAGAGGACATTGTGGTGCTCGATGAGTTCACCTATTGTGGAGAATCATGCTACCGGTGTTGGCGCTGCTGTTGGTGTTGCTGATCCTGCTCCCGAAATCATCATGCCACCTGAAGGAGGTGGTGATTTGGGTTTACAATCTATAGAGACTGTTGCACCTGAAGGTGGTGAACTGTGATGCGGAGCTTTCTTTCTTATGATTTGCATGCTTTTCTCTAGAACCTATATTATGGAGCTACCTTACGCATTTCTTACACTTTTGCCTGTTGAACTATAGTGTGGAACTGGAACTACTCCTAGTATGTAATCATATTCAGATGCTTAAGTATTATCGATGATAAACCAATGCTAGCTGAGATGCACAAGAATTGGCCTCTGCCACTTGCAAGCGTGGTTCCTAGCTCATCTCCTTTTCACAATCATGGTGAAAATATGGTTCCGTTCCTTTTCTTGTAATGCCATTATGCTTGTGTTATTCATTTGGAAATTTTATGCTAATTTTGTCACCCAATCCGCATTTATGTCTCTACATACAAACATACTACCTCCGTCCCAAGGCTTAAGGCGTATAATTTTTTTCAAAAGTCAAACCAACTTAAGTTTGACCAAGTTTTTAGAGAAAAATATTAATATTTACACTACGTAATCCATACCCTTTCATACATCATGAAACATATTTTCACATGGTATCTATATAATATAATACTTCTTGATACTTTTTTCTAAAAGTTTGGTTAAACTTTACATGGCTTGACTTTTAAAAAAAATTGTATGCCTTAAGCCTTGGGATGGAGGGAGTATTTATTCACATGAATTAAACAGAAAACAATATCTTCTTTGCATCGACTAACACAAGGAGACATGCAAATATTTATTTATTTTTTAAACAAGGCAAAAGATATGCCATTTTCATTGATAGAGAGGGACATGCAATTCAATTATATTATGATAACTACTCGTACAAGTCATAGAATGGTAGGGATTTCCATAGGAAATCATCACCCCTAGCATCTTGTTCTATAGAAGGCGTTATTATCAGATCCACAACCTTCTTTTCCTTGGGACGACAATGTCAAGTGCAAGATTTCGAGTCTAAACACAATCTAGTGCAGGTTCATCAAGACAACCTCCAACTGCGTCAGTCTCCATATAAGGTACATTAGCGCTATGGCAGACACCGTTGGAAATGCAAGCTGAAGCTGCTGTTATACTCCTATCAGGACCAGAGATAAAGGCCAGAAATTCAAGCTCCGAAATCTAGCATTACAAAATATACAAGAGGTTACCCCATCTGGACAATTCATAGACAATTCACAGTGCAATTTGAGCATCTTACATGATCCTTAGATCTTAGTCCATCTGGACTTTTTATTGGTGGAACGAAATTTGCTGCTACTTTTATTTCTGCGAAGAACCTACAAAACATAGCCAAGTCAGACATCTGAATATATCTAAATTTTCTACAGTCTATATTATATGTGAAGATATCTTTGCATAACACTCACTTATCAATCTGTCTACACATATCTTCCCGCTCCTTGGAAATGCGAAGTCGACATTCTATAGGGTACATCCATCTATACTGTATTGTACCTGTAAGTAATTCCTCGTCAGGTACATCAACAGCCAAATGCTCCATCGTATCAAAGAAGGATGGAGAATATATCAGGTCAAAAGCTTGCACAAGATCTCTGCCAAGTCCTTTTTAAGATGTTTTCAAACTCTTCTGTCCAGAGCTTTACTATAGATTTACCTAAAGGACATACCTACCCAAATCTGCAAGCACCTTGTAAATCTAGATGGTCACAAGCTTTAACTATTTCTAGGAGAGGTGGAAAATAAACGAAAGACAAGAAGAATGTCCCGTGCCTGAATCTAGCAGGCGAAGCATGGGGATCGCCCAGCTAACTGCCGACTGGTGTATCTCGTGAAGAACGACGCGGCCAATGGTGCTAGGCTGGCACTATTGATAGAAAGGTGCCGAGAAGTTTTCTTTAAGGCGTGGAGAAGTTTGCGACCTGGTTCTATTCTGGTGCATCTCCCATAAGAACGGCGCAAAATTTGAGATGGGGGCATGTCTCTTTATTGAGGGAACGCTTAGGAAAGGTTGGGGTCTCAGCGGAAAATTTTGGCGGACGCGGGGTGTTTGTCCACAAATTTCACAGAAATATATGTGAATATTTTGTCGGATTTGCCAGTTCTCAAGAGTCACCTCTCTCGCCATTGGATTTACCTCGCGATTCATGCAACATGAGGTTTACACATTTGTTGCAACTAGCTTGTAACTAGGAATTTAATGAGTTGCAACTATTAGGTTACGACTGAGAATTAGCACAATTAGTAGGGTGACGTCAGCTCCTTAACATAACAAGTTCTTAGGCGCCTGAGATCTAGGCGTTCATATTTTATATCTTTTTTTCATTGTTGACGTCTTTGTTTTGAATCCGATCGAGCCCCAACATGTACCTTGGGATTTTAACTATCGAGTCCAAGAAATTAGCCCATCCGACCTCATTATAGTCCAAGACCTTCTAACTCGGCCATGTTTTGGGTCATTGGGCCATGTAAATAGCCCAGTTAGATTTGGAAAGAGCCCATGAAAAATAACCCACGGATAATAGCCCATTAATCCTTGCTTGGCACAATTTTTCTTTAATTTGGCCTTTTTTGGGCACTGTCCATCCACCCCTAAAAAAACTCCACCTATCCATGTTTTTTAAGTATTACCTACTACATTATTTATACTAAACATTTTTTAGTTGAGCTGCTAGCAATCACGTGTAGCAGATGGACAAGCAATTTTTTAAGAAGAAAAATAAATAAGTTATATACGATGTTAGTATACAGTTTTTATGTTTTATAAAAGCATAACATTTTCTTGTGTAGTGACAAGGCATGTAGTTTATCTGTAGCAATATTTTTGTACTGAGAGGCTGACATGGCCGACCCACCTGCCTGCAGCTAGTGCCCATAAACCTTACCATACAAGAGATCAAGTATAACGAGCGCGTTTAAAAAGTACTTGTAAAACAGTCACGACCGGAAAAAATAAGACCAAAATCGACACATTTCTTGTCTAGAGAGTCTGACACGTGGGCCCCAGCAGCAAGCCCATACACGATCTCCCCATCGAACAACGTTACCAAGGTCAAACCGGTGGACGTGACCAAAACAAATGTCCAACATACACACGTTTCCTCTACATAGGCGGCTGACATGTGGACCCAGCAGGGAGACATTATACAGGTGCTATATCGAGCAAAGTTGCCAAGTTCTAAACGGGGAGGCACGAGAAAAGGAAAAAAAGTCTAGCATGCACACGCTTCCTACAAAGAGGAGGCTGACATGTCGGGCTCACCAGCCTATATAAATGGCTAAAGCAGCGAGCAACGCAATCAAGTTCGGAACACGAAGGCGCGACCGAGGGCAAAAAATCTATCATACACACGTTTATTCTAATGAGTGGATGACATGTGGGTCCCAGGAGGTTGATTAAACGGTAGATGCATCAAGCAGCGCTATCAACTTTGGAACAGGTTAGTGCGAGCGAAGAATAAATTCCATCATACACACGTTTCTTATAATGAGAGGATGCCATGTGGGTTCGAGCAGCCTGATTAAACAATAGATGCATCGAGTAATGCTATCAACTTCGGAAAAGGGTAATGCGAGTGAAGAAAAAAAATTCCATCATACGCATGATTCTTCTAATGAGAGGCTGACATGTGGGATCCAGAATCCTGACTAAACGGCAGACGCCTTGAGGAACGTTATCGAGTTCAAATTAGGGAGGCGCGACCGAAAAGTATGGTCCGCTAGAGAAACTGACGTCTAGGACCCACACGTCTCAAAAGAGTTCGGCGAGTCAACATCGCACGAGGAAATAAAAATCTTGCTTCTGCCACGTGCCAGCCGAGCTTCCTCCATGTTTTTAGCGGTTCTGTCATAGTAGAGGACCACGAAACCGGAAAAAAGCTTTTCATCAGCCATGGCCGAGCCGAGAAATTCTTCGCAGAAGACGCGGCTTCTATGACGACCGTCGGGCCAAGTCGTTGCGGAAGGAAAATTTTCTTGTAGTGTAATATCTTTTTGAGTATAGAACCAACATATATTACGAGATATTTGCACTCAAATTTTCAATAGTACGACTCTAGGTATGTTACACATGAAACTTAGCGGGCGGGAGTGCATACTCCACCGTCAAAGTTTACTTGATTTGTGATCTAACTTTGAACTTACTATTCATAGGATAAGACTATTTGGTATGCGATCATGTCTACTCTAATGGAACTTCTATTATTCATCGTAAATGAAACCCATGTTTAAACCTCCTTTGTCGGGCGTGCAAGGTAAGATTCCATAAAAAAATCGTAGAGGTTTGAATTCTCTATCTTTGCTAACCACGAGGTATCCCTATTCCGCAATCATTATATCAATTAAATTTTGATTAGTTAGTTACATAAAATGGCATTTTCTAATTTAAAATTATCTTTTATTTATATATAGAAAATACTCAATCAACACATGGAATTCCACAATTGGTCATACTGAACTATTTGGATGTCTTAGCTAGATTGTTATAGCTAACCTGGTTTATCTAATAACTATGGCAATAGACACTTGTGGGGCGGGCAAGGGAGGATCGACTAGTGGAAATCTTGATAAGGGTTAGTTACTTGTACATTTGATTGGTATGAGCCACTAACTTCTTTTTTAAGGATATGTGGGAGTAGGAAATCCCAACCCTACTAAAAGATCGGTATAAGCGACTAGAGAGGGGGTGAATAGGCGCTACTCAATTTTTTGCTTCTTTTCAAATTAAGGCTTGACACAAAGTAAGTTCTCTAGATATGCAACTAGGTGGGAGAACCTATATGATAATAAAGCATGCAAACAACAATAGTAGAGAGTAAAGGATAGAAATAACTGAGAGTAGACACAAAGATGTTTTCCCGAAGTTCCTTCCTTTTTAGGGGAAGTACATCTCCGTTGGAGGGGTGGGTGGTACTAAGACCACCGGTGCCACAGAAGGCCTCACCCTATTCTCCCGTGCACCCACCTCACGGCAAGCACATGATCCATTATACGGTATCCTTGAAGACGGTGACCGAAACCATTACAAACTTGTCGAGTAGAACTCCACAACACTTCGAGTCTGCCAAAACGATCCCGAAGCTTTACAACCAAGGCCCGAGATCCGAGACCGACCTCTTCCGTCTAGGGTTCAAAGAACCCAAGAGTAACAAGATCCACAAAGGAAAACAAGGGGGAATCAACTTTGCTTTGGTGAAAACCTAGATCTAGACCTCCTCCACCAAATCCCAAAGTATCACGGAGATTGGAGCATTATGAGGGGAGATCTAGGAGAAATTCAGCTCAAGAACAAATGGAGGAGGGAGATAAAAGATGCACCCTTTCCGATGGGGAAGAAGGGCCTATTTATACCTTGAGAAAGAATTTGCCAGTTGCCGCCAGACAAGACTGTTACTACCGGACACAACCACGGTAATATCGGAACACACCGGTACTACCAGGCGTCACTTGAAGAGGAGGAAACCCCTCAGAAGGCACCGGTAGTATCGTTGCACGAACCGGTACTGATGACTGCAAGTGCACATATCGTTTGTAGCTAGTTTCGAAATAAAGATATCGATCTCAGAGGGAGTAGTAGGCGAAAGACTAAAATGCTTTTAACTATAACTAAAATAAGTACTTAAGAAATAACTTTAAGATGCAAGAAAAGTAGAGTTGTTTTTATCTTTTTGGTTAAACAAGGTAGTTTAAAGTAAAGCAAAAATTAATGGAGAAAGTAAGAATCGCGTGTGTAATAGAACTTTGGAACTAAAATAGGGAAAAAAGCATTCTCGGGGAGTGGTGGATACACCGCTAGCAATTTAGACTAAGCAATCAAGATTATTATAACAAATATTCCCATAATGTGTATATATGTGGGAGGAGCTCCATATATGGACAAATAGGCAGCAACTGCTACTCACATCATCCTTCATAACCACAGCCACGAATAAACAACATCAATCATATTATCCCGCTATTAAGGGATTTCTCCTGTGGCATGGACATGGATTAATGAGTTCTCCTTGACTCCCCAAGTTAGCACGTCAGAAATGACAATAGCTTTATAGTCACAGTAAGCGCTATCATCCCTCCGTTTACTAACAAGTAATCCCCTTCATCGAGTCACCATAGGAGGCAACTATTAAGGAGGTGCACAACTCCAAACATCAAGATGAAGACAATTAACACATACACATAATGATGTATAACATAATAATCTCTATCTCGTCTCAATCATATGCTAGGGTTTCTCCATCTCCCCAAGAACTAGAGATCTACTCAGACATGGAGGCAATCAACACATGGCAATGGTAATGGAAACAATCATAGATGAATAGTACTTGTATAAATCCACAATGAGTACGGGAATTACAACAAGATCTAGACAAGTTGTAGATGCGATGGATGGAGATGGTGCTGATGTAGCGGTGGATGATGAGGATCGATGCCTTAGCCTCTCGGATCTGAGCAGGTTGAAGATGGATCCCTAGTGGATGAGTTTCCCCTCCAGATGCCTTCCGAAGGTGAGGTTTCGGTGATTTTTGGGTGTTCTGTATGTCGTCTCCCTGATCCAGTTACACGGGGTGAAACTATTTGAGGAGGCGGAGGCGGTGCCAACTATACGGCCGGAACTATACGGCCGGAAAATTTATTCTGGTCGTATAGTTCGTCGTTGAACCCTCTATCTCCTTTGTTCTCTTCTGGTTTTCTTTTGGTATTATTAATATTTCCCAAATAAGCGATTTATGTTGTTTTTTACTCCTTTTCTCCTTAGTACAACTGCTCCAAGAATTGTATCCATTAGATCCATCATCTGTCCTAATCCTGGTGAAAACACACATAAAATGTGCACGCGAGTGCCTAAATACCAAGAACCTACCTCTACAATGCAAAATAATAATGTAAAACATGATGCAAATATGCACTCATCAACTTTCCCAAGCTTAGACTCTTGCTCGTCCCGAGCAAGTTTAGCTCAATAGATGTGATCCTCGTATTTGTGAAGGTGAGTCGATAAAATAAATGAGGCAGTTGCAACATGTGTTTATTATATACGATACATAGGAATAAGTTCATGAATAGTACCTTACTCGAATCATCTGAATAGTATTTGCAAGCTTCCACACCTTAGTAGTCAACAGTTCATAAAAGATGAATCTCAACATAATGTAAAAGTATCTGGTTCAACCGAATGAGTTAGCGCGGTAGTCCTAAGCGTTTTAGGATCATCGTATTCACTTGGGATTCAAAATCTCAAAAGTGTCTCTTTGTCATACTACAATATAGTGGTATATGCCTATTTGCTCTTTGCACACTCGCTATTTTTCTTCTTCCTCTTGTATATATGCTCACAGTTTTTTTAAGTGTTGCGCAAAGGAGCTAGCCATACATTCCACTTCATGTAGGAATTCAAAGTTTAACGATCTCAAGTATCAAATTCCAATTGTATATGAAGCATTATTATGTCTTGAAGATTCTACCTTGACTTGTTCTCACTCTATTTTGATAGCACTTTCATTTTCCTTTGTTCAAGGTTTCTTCTTCAACTCAATTGTATAGATAGTTTTTCTTTGTAAATCAAACCGTAGACTTACAACATATTGACCAAATTATCTTTACGTGTTCTGATACGTTGCAAGTGTATCTATAATTTTTGATCTTCCATGCTTGTTTTATATCTACTTTCTTATGTTTTGTCCACACTTTGGAGTATTTCTATACACTTTCTTGGACTAACCTATTAACTAGATGCCACTATGCTAGTTGCCTGTTTTATTCTATTTTTGGTTCTAGAAAAGTCAGAAAATGAATATTCTCGGAATTAGACTGGACAAAAGCCAAAGTCGATATTTTACCGGAAGACTCACAGAGCCAGAAGACGAGACGGAGAGGGGCCACAGGGCGGCCACACCATGTGGTGGCGTGGGCTAGCCCTGGCCGCGCCACTAGGTGGTGTGGGCCCCCTGGCCGCCCACCGATCTTGCCTCTTCGCCTATATGATGCCTCCTGATGCAAAAACCCTAAATCGAACAGCCTCCAGCCACAAAAAGTTCCACAGCACCGCCGCCACCAAAGGGGAGATTCAGGGGACAGAAAGTCTCTATTCCGGAACCCTGCCGGGACGGGGAAGTGCCCCCGGAGCCATCTCCATCGATCTTCACCACCATCTCCATCGATCTTCACCACCATCTCCATCGCCGTTGCTGATTCCCATGATGAGGAGGGAGTAATTCTTCCTCGAGGCTAAGGGTTCTACCGGTAGCTATGTGTTCATCTCTCTCTCTATGCATGATCATATTGTGATCATGAGCTTTGTAATCAACTAGATCTACCTTGCTACTCAAGTGCTTTAATAGATCTCTGGCTCTCCCCACGTGTGTGAAAGTGATAGCATGCACACCATGGTGGCACTTAGGCTAGAGATTACAAATACTTGTTATGAGTTATATTTGGAGTTGGATGTTTCTATGAAATTGTGGTGTTTGTTGGAACCATCTAGTGATCAAGGTGACAGTGTGGGGTTATCTAGATGGGGAAGGCGGACTTTGAGGTGTGCTGTTATAGCCCTACCATGGATTAGAGTGTCCAACCGGAGAGTAGTTCAGAGTAGTCTCATGAAGAAAATATATTTATATGAGAGTGTTCACTAGTGAAAGTATGATCCCTAGGCCTTGTTTCTAAGCATTGAAACACCATTTGCAGCTAGATCTGTTACATGTTTGCTTGCCGCCATCTTTATTTCAGTTTGCCTTTAGTCTCTTCCACGCCATCAAAGTATTTTCTGGCGCCGTTGTCTTATATCCATACCACTTGTATTTTACTATCTCTTCGCCGAACTAGTGCACCAATACACCTAACAAGTGTATTGGGTGTGTTGGGGACACAAGAGACTTCTTGTATCTTGATTGCAGGGTTGCTTGAGAGGGATACCTTTGACCACTTACTTCCTGAGTTCGATAAACCTTGGGTGATCCACTTAAGGGAAAACTTGCTGCTGTTCTACAAACCTCTACAATTGGAGGCCCAACAGCTATCTACAAGAATAGAAGTGCGTATACATCAAGCTATTTTCTGGCGGTGTTGCCGGGGAGGTAAGGTAAAAGGTACTCACATCCTCCGGTGTGAGTGCTCGAAGTTATTTCCTTTAGATTCTGCAATTTTGTCTTTTTGTTTCTTGTTTTCACTAGTTAGACTTAATGGAAAACAACAAAAAAATAGAGAGATTTTTAGTATTTTTCCTAAGTTAGAATATGAATTGTCTGAAAATAAACTTAAAAGACCCATGGAACTTTCTTTGCATGCTAATAGCAATGTTAATCTTTTGAACACCTTTGTTACTAATGCTATGGAAACGTCTAAGCTTGGGGAAGTTAGTTTTTATGAAAATGATCTTTTTAATTCCCCAGCTTTAAAGAAGAAAATTTGCTCTAATGATACTTTATCTCCCATATGTGGTAATTCTAATGATACTTGTGATAATTTAAATCCACATACTGAAAGCATCTCTTTTAAAATACCTATAAAAATTGTTGAACGTGTTATGAACAACTGTTATTTGGGAGATGGAACTGTCCATCCTGGTGATCATTTACTCTTTATACACGAATTATGCGAGTTGTTCAAGTGTGCAGGTATTTCAATGAACCAAGTTAAGAGGAAGCTATTCCCTTTTTCACTTAAGGGCAAAGCAAGGGAGTGGTATGAGCTACTAGATGATCCTCATCATTTGGAGTGGAAGGAACTTGAATCTCTCTTTTACTCTAAATTTTATCCTCCTGATGAAATTCATAAAGATAGGAATTACATTTATAATTTTCATCTACATGATGGAGAAAGTATTGCCCAAGCATGGGGGAGATTGAAGTCACTAATGCTCAAATGTCCCATTCATCAGCTCCCCAGTAATATTGTTATTAATAATTTCTACGCAAGGCTTTCAGGACATTACAAGGACTATCTAGATACTTGTTTAGAGGGATCCTTCACGAGTAAGGATGTCAAAGCTAAGTGGGATCTTCTTGAAACAATTCAAAGCAATACCGAAGATTGGGATAACAACAAAGGTAAAGAACCAGGTATAAACTATGAGTATAATTGCATTAAGTCTTTCGCTGAAACTGCTGATTTTCAAGAGCTTAGTGCTAAATATGGTCTTGATCCTCAAATTCTTATTGATTGTTTTAGAACCTTTGCTTCTCATACTAATGCTCCTAAATAAAAATGGGACATGTATCATGAGCCTTTTAAAGACACTTGCATGGAAAATGAAATTGTTATTAATGATAGCAATAAACATGCTCAAACCTCTGAAAGTACTATTTCTTATAAGCATGTTAATTTTTGTGGAATACATAGACCTTGTGAGAATAATCAAATTGAAGAAGAATATTGTATCACCCACAGGAATGAAAAAACTAGAACATGGTATAGGGCTCTAAATGATCTTGGTAAAAAAGTTTGTGCCCTCTATCCTTTTATTTGTGAACTTTGCTTTGAAGTGGGTCATTTCAATTTTCAATGCTCAGGCCATAATAATAGCCCTTCTAATCCAATGAGTACTACAAGTTTGTATTGTGATGACATGATCACTCCTAATCAGCATGATGAACTTACATTATTTTTGGGGTGTGAAGAGTTATCAAGAAAAACCTCTTTGGTAGACATGAGTGATTTTGATATGAATGGCGTCCTGCATGGTTGTCATCTTTATTGTGTTGATAATTTCCACACAAATACTTACATACAAAATATTATAAATGATGACATTTTACCAAAATATGAGAGGACTAATATGTGTTTTGGCCTTATTAATGAAAATGAGGAATCCTCCAAAGTTTCTTCTATTGTCTCTAACAATGAACCATGGTATATGGAGAAGCTTCCTTTCAAGCCTCTCCCTCCTAAAGAGAAGAAGAAAAAGAAGAAGAGGAGGAGCAAAAGGAGAGAGGAAACGATATTTTCTCCTAAGCATGTTGCTCCTATTATAGTCTTTGATGAGTCTGAACTCGATGATGTTCCTATGCCTGTTACCTAGAGTAGTGATCATGATTGGGAAAAGCACACTTCTTTTGATATTGAAAATCTCTTCGGTACCAATTCTGAAAATGATGATATTAATTGCTGTACTATTAGTGCTACCCATGTTCCTTCCAATGATGATATGTTTACAAATGAATACACTTTGGAAGATAACTATTCTATTGCTTATGATGATACTATACCTCCAATATATGATGAATGCAATGATGAATATGATATTTTTAGTCCAGCTACTATTGAGGAGAAAAGTAAGTATGACTACAATATGCCTCCTATATTTGATGATTACGGTTATGAGAATAATAATGATAGCTATTTCGTTGAATTTGCTCCCACTACAATTAATAAGAATGACTATGTTTATGTGGGGAGTATTAATTCTTTTATGCATGTGGCTCATGATAAGAATGTTTCATGTGATAGTTATATTGTTAATTTCATTCATGATGCTACTGAAAGTTATTATGAGATAGGGAAACATGGTTTTATGCATCTCAATAATATTAAGTTTCCCCTCTTTATGTTGAAAGTCTTGAAGTTGCACTTGTTTTGCTTTCCTATTCTTGTTGCTTTGTGCTTTCATGACTTGTTTATTTACAAGATTCCTATGAAGGGAATATGCCCGAGAGGCAATAATAAAGTGGTTATTATCTTATTCCATGTTTATGATAAATGTTTATTTTACATGCTAGAATTGTATTGATTCAGAAACATCAATACATGTGTGTTTAATAAACAAAAAGGGTTCCTAGTCATGCCTCTCTTATAGACTAGCTTGTTGATTAACAAGATGATCAAGGTTTCCTGATCATGGACATTGGATGTTGTTAATAACAAGGTCACACCATTGGTGGAATGATGTGATGAACATTCATCTGAAGTATAGCATTACGATCAAGTCATTATGTTTATATTTCTATAACATCATATGAAGTAATCTTTATCCTTAGACCATGAGATCATGTTAATTGCTAACACCGGAAGAGTATCTTGATAACATCAAACGTCACACCGTAATAGGGTGACTATAAAGATGGGTTCAGTACTACGAAGGTGTTATGTTGAGGCTCATGGATCAAGAGTGGAATTTGTCAATCCAGATGACGGATAGATATTCTTTGGGCCCTCTCGGTGATATCACATTGAAATAGCTTGCAAGCAAGTGATGTGATCACTAGAATGTTATATCACGGGAACAAGAAAAGAGTACATGTCGGTAACGAGATCAAACTAGGTATGGAGATACCGATGATCGAATCTCAGACATGTAATATATCATGGGACAAAGGGATTTAGTTACTAGCGTTAAAGGTTCTCACGATCACAGAAGTCATCGTTGAATGTGTAGGAGTCAGTATGGATCTCCAGGTCCCGCTGTTGATTATTGATCGGAGAGGGGTCTTGATCATGTCTGCATTATTCGCGAACCGTAGGGTGACACACTTAAGGGATACCGACACCATTTGGAGCAAATATGTTTCAGATAAAGATTTAAGAAAGCGCTGGAATTATTTCAATAGACACCGAAACTGTTTCGGGTGAAATTGCTGAAATTGGTTCTCCATGTAATATTGAAATGTTGCAGGGGGTTTTATGTGATGTTTGTTAATTAAAGTAATTAACAAAATTCTGAATAAAATTAATAAAAAAGTTTTATTAAATGAGAGAGCATTAAATTTGTAGAAATTTAATGCATTTAAAGTGGAGACTTTAAAAGAGAATGTGAAGGGGCAAATTTATGTGGAGGGAGTTACCACCACATGAATGGAGGAGGTGAAGGTTCACCTCCTCCATGCGCCGGCCATGAAGGAGGGTCACCCCCTCCTCCTATAAAAGGCCACCCCTCCTCACTTCTTACACACACCTCCTTGTGAAGGATCTCTCTCCCCCTCTAGTATTATTTCCCCATGGTGTCGGATTAGCGAGATACATGTTCCCGGTGGCTTTATATGGAAAGGAGTTGCTGCTTCCGCTGCTTTGCTGGAGCAAGGGACGGAGGTTGTCGGGGTACCGGACGTGTGTGCGATCACGGATGCACCGCTGCTTTGCGGTGCTGGACTTGGTGCTGCTGGAGCTGGATCTGATGGACGTGCTGGAGCCGGACCTGCTGGACTTCCTCACGATCTTGAGATCGGCAAGTGTACGACTACATCAACCACGAGTTCCTACTCGTTAACAAAGCTCGTTGTCTACGAGGGTAAGTTCTCGTTGGATGTATGTTCACCCGTTGCTTTGTACCTAGTAGATAAATCTTGGCATGTAGTTCACACCGTAGGAATTTTTTTGTTTTCTATGCTGCGGACCCAATAGTGGTATCAGATCCTGATCTATGCGTAGGTGCTTAGCACGGGTAGTACACATATGTTGATATGTGGGCGATGATGATCATGTTATTGCATCTTCTATGTATTTTGGATATTGGTGGCATAGTGGGATGAAGCGGCCCGGGCCAACCTTACATGTCATCGTACATGAGACCGGTTCCACGACTGACATGCAACTTGTTTTTTGCATAAGTGGCTGACGGGTGTCTGTCTCTCCTACTATAGTCAATATCTGATTTACAACGAGTTGCTAATAATTTGGTTATCCTCGTTGTGGTTCATGTTCATAGGTAAGAACGGTTCTATCTCCGAAAGCCCTAAGCAACGTAAAACTTGCAATTGATAAATTAGAGGCGTCTAGTTTAGATCGTTGCTGGGCTAGTGCATTGATATGGTATTGTTGTAAGTAGATGTATGATAGATACTCTTACAACAGACTCAACGTGTAAGTTCCATAGAGCTTGGCCTTACACACAAAGGAATGATAGAGATCATACCATGATGCAAATGATAGAGATCAAATGCATGGACCATATCATCTCACTTTACACATTAGATGTTAGCATCTTATACTACTAGTTTGGCGCTTTCTGTAGCATTATAAGATGATCCCTCATTTAGATATCAAGATAAAATGTGTTCTTCCTTAAGTATGCATCGTTTTGTGGATCGTGTTTCGAGACATCACGTGATGATCGGGTGTACTCGACTCTACGCTTTCATACAAACGGGTGAAAGACAGTTTTACACACACGAGTACTAAGGTTCTTACTTGGCGAGCCTAGCATGTACAGACATGGCCTCGGAACACGGACCGAAAGGTTAAGCATGAGTCATATAGTTGATATGATGCCCATATAGATGCTTGCCTTTGAAGCTACATCAACTCACGTGATGATCGTACTTGGTGTAGTGGATTTGGTTCATGTAATCACCAAAAAGGCACGAGGGATGTCGTTTTTGAGTGGGAGTTCATTTTTAATTTGGATTAGTCGAACCAAATTTGTCATAAATTAAATCAAAGTGAATTTGCATAGTTTGTTGTAGTCATTGGCATTCGTTTTCTACCTTATGCTTAGTTTTTATTTGAGATAATAGAACTATAGAATTCTGGATATTTACTTTACGAACTGGTATCGTATTGTTTTGAATGTCAATTTAAAGTTTATAAGTCCTATTGCAGAGTTTCAGCAAACTCTATTTACTCCATGAAGTTTAATAAGTAGTATTAAATCAAGAGTAAGAATTCCAATGTTAGTATCTAAAGTATCATGTTTGCCTCCATGATTATTGATATTCAAAAAGTTGTTTTAATATCAAGATTATATTGGAGCTGAAAATTGTTTTAGAAACCATCATGTGTGAAAGATATTGTGATATCTTAAACAATGTTTTTTGGTTGCATTATGATAGAGTATAATTTAGCAAAATACATGTTCTCATATTGTATGAGAATTTGTGAAGGATGGAGATGCTAGGCGTCCGAATCTACCAAAAAGGTTTTGGGAACTGATATTATACTCATGATTCTTCCTTATAAGCTATAATAGCTTGATCATGAAAGTTGTCATGATAAGGATGAATAGAAGATGTAAGTAAAATGTTTACTACACTAATAGATTACTAAATAATGGATTTTTGAAAGAACACCAAACATTTGTTGATGGTGATCCACTTCAAATTGCAAGTCCAAAGGTATTAGTAGTTGACTATATACGCTTTGTACCATGTGTCATGTTGATGACACCACTATTGATGTTGATAGATTCCTTTAAAAGAAAAAGGAATTGCTGAAAGAGAATCTATAAAATATTTGGCAGAAAATAAAAGGTTGGAGATGTCCAACTTGGGTATATAGAAGATATACATGTTATGGCTATATTCCTTGCTTGTTAAACAATGTGGTTATGAGGTATTGGATACCGGTATTGGATACCAAATTGGTTTGTATGAAGTGTCATACATGACAACGCAATTCATGAACTACAATGGCCTAAGTAACTAGCAAGAAAATGAGTGATGATGTTCATCGAAAACAAATAAAGTGTTATTGTGTTTTTTGTTGTCATCAAACCAAGCCTTAAAGATTTGTTTAAATAATTGTTATTTTGTTTCGGTATTATGAGAAGAATGGCTGTTCAAATAATTACCGTATTCCATAAAGGATGGATGAACTTTTACAAGTCTAGTTGGAGAAATCACATCCATAAACACTATTGCTAAAATGTCGCAAGACAAATGATTGAAAGATCACTTATGAAGTGACATCGCTGTTTGAATTATATTTGAAAGAAAACATGAAGAAACTCCATGTTGATGGAATTTTGGAGTCCTTGATTTTGATCAATTGACGCATGTGAGACTTTCCTCGAGATAATTGAAACTCCGTTCATAGGCCAAAGAGGAACGGATGACTAGCTTATTGGAAATTGTGCATGCTGATGTGCATAAGTCCATTATGTGTAGCCATATGCGATGGATCTTTTTACTTCATATGCTTTCTTCAAGAATTTGAGTGAATATATCTGTATATTTACTTAATAAGGAAGAAGTATGAAACATTTGAAAGTTGTTCAAAGACTTTCAAGATGAAGTGAAAAATCATTGTAACAAGAAAATAAATAGTTTATGATTCGATCATAAAGGAAGATATTTGAGTTACATGTTTAGCAAAAACACCTAAGACTTGAGGAATTGTTCCATGATTTGTGTTCCCCGATAAACCATAGGAGTATGGCATATTCGAGAGATGAAATCAAACCATGTTTGACATGGTAAGATCAAAGGTGTCATTTATAAAACTGCCATTATGTTTTAAGGATTGAAGCTTTAGAGACTACCGCTTTTACGTTGAAAAGAGCACCATCGTGATCCGTATAAATGACACCATATGAGTTATGGTTTGGGATAAAACCCGAATTGTCTTTTCTTAAATTTTGGTATGCTATGCATAAGTAAAATGTTTACAACCAAAGTCGGATAAGCACGTCTTTGTAGGTTATCCCAAAGAATTTGTTGGGAATTTCTCCATAACATCAAGGACAAAAGAGTTTGTTACTTGGAACGTCAAATTTCTTGAGAAGGAATTTTTCGTGAAAAGTTAAGTGGGAGGACAATAGAACTTTGATAAGGTTGTTGAACCTTAGCTATATGTGCTAAGTAGTGCAGTGCCGGAAAGTGTCCCGGTGGCGGCCACAATTCTCATGGCTCTCGTGATTACAAAAGGTGTGATCTCGGAGATTAATGTTCCTATAGAACCGTGTGGATCGGTAAGAATCAAATAGTAAGATTTGATAAGCAAGTCGTTATTGTTTTGACAATGATGAACCGACTACATGCAAAGAAGCGATGATGGGCCCTGACTCCATAAAATGACTAGAAGTCATAGAATCCGTGATAGTATCCATACACGAGAAATCAAGTTTCTAAACTTGGAAGACCCTCCAGAAAGGCGTGAAGCCTATCGGTCGTGTTTGGATCTATAAAGAAATAGACATGGATGTTTGTCATCTATGAAATAGTCGACATGTCAGAAAGAAGTTTACGGCAATGTTCAAGGAGTTGACTATGACAAGATATGATCTTTCATAGCGATATATAGTCTTGACGGATTAATGTAGCAACCACTACATATAATTTGGTATATGGTAGTTGAATAAACAAAACGAGGTTCTTCTAATAGAACGGTAACCTAGGACATGTACATGACATGGTCCGAAGGTTTTTGTTAATTCAAAGGGTGCTAAAAGGGCATGTAAACTTCAATAGTTGAAGTAAGCATAGCGGAGTTGGAATCTTCACCATGATGAAACTGTTAAAAGAGTTTAAATTCATCGGAGATGATGAAGATGCTTGCATTTGCAAGAAATTAAGTGGGAGCGCTGAGACATATTTCTTCTACATTATGTAGAGGACATATTGTTGATTGGAAATGATGTATCTTGAATTGACACAAGTTAAGGATTTCATTAAAATAAGATTTTGATGAAAGACTTCGGCAAACCCATAATATTAGGCATCAATATCTATATGTATAGATTAAGGCGCTAATATGGTTGTGCCAGACATACATATATTAGATATTGAAAGGGTTCAATATGAGATATTGAAAGGGCTCAATATGGAAACAACAAGAAAGGTTCTTGCTGCATGGAAAGAATTGTATTCAGATTCAAGTGTTTCAACACTTGGTGAGTAAAATCACATGAAGATTCTGATCGATTATACCATGATATGTATATATCCAGAATGTCCTATGCTCTAAATGTTATGAGCATATACCAGAATGATTCATAAGATGATCACTGGACAATAGTAAAGATATTCTTATGAGCTTTGGAAGAACTAAGAATATATCATGTATAAGTGACAAATAGTTAAAGGTAGTTCATTTTAAAGTGTTACATTGATACTAGTTTTATCACAAGATACAAATTAAATTTATCTCAATTTAGACTATGGGTGGCACAATATAATGGAAAGGATGTTCCATGATGGATTTGGATGAGTTCCAAAGTTGAGATATTGTGACGGATACTACAACAAAAGGCTAAGTATATAGCTGCTATAGTAGCAGCAAAGGAGGGCATTTGTGTTAAGTAGTTTGTTATCAAACTAGGTGTGGTTCAAAGTGGGCTAATACTATGAAGATATATTGTGTCACAATAATATCAACATATTTTGAGCCGAACGAACTAAAGGTCTTACCAGAGGACCAAATTTATACAATGCCATCTCATTTGAGAATGAGTGATGCGTAGAGACGCAAAGACATGCAAATACACACGGATCTGAAACTGTCACATCCGGAGATTATGTTAACCACTAGCAATAGCGTATATGCAACACCAGAAAGCCATAGGTGTTCAATGTGCAAAGTTTTTCAAACTAGATTATTGACTCTAGTGCAAGTGGGAGACTGAAGGGAATATGCCCGAGAGGCAATAATAAAGTGGTTATTATCTTATTCCATGTTTATGATAAATGTTTATTTTACATGCTAGAATTGTATTGATTCAGAAACATCAATACATGTGTGTTTAATAAACAAAAAGGGTTCCTAGTCATGCCTCTCTTATAGACTAGCTTGTTGATTAACAAGATGATCAAGGTTTCCTGATCATGGACATTGGTTGTTGTCAATAACAAGGTCACACCATTGGTGGAATGATGTGATGAACATTCATCCGAAGTATAGCATTACGATCAAGTCATTATGTTTATATTGCTATAACATCATATGAAGTAATCTTTATCCTTAGACCATGAGATCATGTTAATTGCTAACACCGGAAGAGTATCTTGATAACATCAAACGTCACACCGTAACAGGGTGACTATAAAGATGGGTTCCGTACTACGAAGGTGTTATGTTGAGGCTCGTGGATCAAGAGTGGAATTTGTCAATCCAGATGACGGATAGATATTCTCTGGGCCCTCTCGGTGATATCACATTGAAATAGCTTGCAAGCAAGTGATGTGATCACTAGAATGTTATATCACGGGAACGAGAAAAGACTACATGTCGGTAACGAGATCAAACTAGGTATGGATATACCGATGATCGAATATCGGACATGTAATATATCGCGGGACAAAGGGATTTAGTTACTAGCGTTAAAGGTTCTCACGATCACAGAAGTCATCGTTGAATGTGTACGAGTCAGTATGGATCTCCAGGTCCCGCTGCTGATTATTGATCAGAGAGGGGTCTCGATCATGTCTGCATTATTCACGAACCGTAGGGTGACACACTTAAGGGATACCAACACCATTTGGAGCAAATATGTTTCAGATAAAGATTTAAGAAAGCGTTGGAATTATTTCAATAGACACCGAAACTGTTTCGGGTGAAATTGCTGAAATTGGTTCTGCATGTAATATTGAAATGTTGTAGGGGGTTTTATGTGAATGTTTGTTAATTAAAGTAATTAACAAAATTCTGAATAAAATTAATAAAAGAGTTTTATTAAATGAGAGAGCATTAAATTTGGAGAAATTTAATGCATTTAAAGTGGAGACTTTATAAGAGAATGTGAAGGGGCAAATTTGTGGAGGGAGTTACCACCACATGAATGGAGGAGGTGAAGGGTCACCTCCTCCATGCGCCGGCCATGAAGGAGGGGCACCCCCTCCTCCTATAAAAGGCCACCCCCTCCTCACTTCTCACACACACCTCCTTGTGAAGGATCTCTCTCCCCCTCTAGTATTATTTCCCCATGGTCTCGGATTAGCGAGATACATGTTCCCGGTGGCTTTATCTGGAAAGGACTTGCTGCTTCCGCTGCTTTGCTGGAGCGAGGAATGGAGGTTGTCGGGGTACTGGACATGTGTGCGATCACGGATGCACCGCTGCTTTGCGGTGCTGGACTTGGTGCTGCTGGAGCTGGATCTGATGGACGTGCTGGAGCCGGAGCTGCTAGACTTCCTCACGATCTTGAGATAGACAAGTGTACGACTACATTAACCACATGTTCCTACTCGTTAACAAAGCTCGTTGTCTACGAGGGTAAGTTCTCGTTGGATGTATGTCCACCTGTTGCTTTGTACCTAGTAGATAGATCTTGGCGTGTAGTTCACACCATAGGAATTTTTTTGTTTTCTATGCCGCGGACCCAACATCCTATGCATAGGAAGTGGGTTAGACTCAAATGTGCTTTGAATTTGCTTCTTGATGCTCTCTTTTACTTCAATTCATATTTCTTATGGGAGCATCTTCTCAAACTAGTATGCCTAACTTAAAGGCGTTAAAGAAAAGTACTTATTGGGAGATAACCCAAAAGTTTTAGATGAGTCTTGGAAGTTATTGCTTCAGTAATAACCTCTCCTTATCCTTTTTAGTTGCTTTTTGTGCCAAGAGTAATCTCTAATGAGAGGGAAGTAATGCTTGGGAAAGTTGCTGTCCCGAAACAGATTTTTATGCTTCGCTGTAAAAATTCGTGTAAAATCTCTGTATGTTGGTTTGAGCTGTAATTGTTTGTGCTTCTTCCCCAGGTTGTTTATCCAACTATCGTTAGTTTAACACTTTTCGATTTGAGCAACAGAACATCTTCGAAAAAATTGGTTTTTTCCCGCTGGTCTGTTTTGACAGATTTCTGCCATTATTTGCATTTGCCTCTTACTCTCTTTCTCTTTGAGTTCTCTTTGATCATTTGAACTTTTTAAAGGAAGTGCTACAGTAGATTTTCTTTTAATATAAGTTTTACTTGTGTTGGAACTGAACCAAAAAGACTTATTATCTTGAGTACACTAATGTTGCTAATGAAGATTGTGTGAAGTTTTGTATGAAGGAAAAATTCCAGGTGTATGAAGAGAATGATGTAATGAGATGAACAATGGACTAAAGCTCAAGCTTGGGGATGCCACCCCGTGTCACCCCAAGAATTATCCAAGAAGTACAAGCGTCAAAGCTTGGGGATGCCCAAGGCATCCCATTCTTCATCAATAAAAATCTCAGGTTTCTTCCAAACACTTCATTTTTATTTTTTCATGCACAGTTGTGTTGTTCTTGGAGCATCTTAGTTTTTTGTTTTTGGTTTTCATTTGCTTGGTTTTCTTAGTTTGCTGAATAGATTGGTTGGCCCCCCTCTTTCATACATTGGTTTTCAAATAGTTTGGTTTGGATTGGAAAAAGAGTAGGAAAGTTCATGCTTAAGTGGTAAAGAGATCTTGTTTTTGACTGTGGCCTATGCTTTGTCATGCCATGCTTGATATTGTTTTAGATTTATGCTTAGTGATCTTTGCTGTAGCATGACATGTTATAAAAAATTGAGATTGCTTAATGTGCCTTGGAAGAATCATGCGTTGTTTTAGCATATTAAAGCATAGTATTGTGGTATTCTCCTTTGATGCTTTATTTGGGTTGACTTGGCGCATGCTCACACCATGTTATGACTATCCCAAGTCACCATAGCCTCTATGATCCTTTAGTTTTCAACTTGTAATATCACTTTATGCTTTGATTAATGATGTTTTGTCTCTTTGCATGATTATGGCCATTATTGCTCTCTTAGTTGGTCGCTCCCAGTCTTTTGCTAGCCTCCATAACCACATATGAGTTCCACTCATGCATCCAACTCCTAAAACCAAGTTATTCCAAAGAGTCCACCATACCTACCTATTAGCATTTGCTATTCCAAGTATATTCATGTTTTTATCTACCTTCCGAATTAAACTTGTTATGTGAAAATTGGTGATTAAAGCTCTCACGAACTTGATGGCACACTTTACTTTCTTGCATTTAATAAAATTGAACCATTGTGTCTATCTTTCTTGCGTATATGCTTGCGCTTTATAAGTTCAAATTAGCAGAACCATGTATCATGGGGAACGCTTTCAACATTGCACTTGTACATTGTACCCCGTTGATATCATGTTCTTTTGCTTATGGATCCCAGCGGTGTGAAATAAAAGTGGAACTTGTAAGATCATGGAGTTTGTATGTGTGTTAGAGAAACGCCTGGGCTGCTAGCCTAAGCCATGCCTAATCATGGTGGAAACTTGCAGCATAACCATAATGAGCACTCTATGAAGCATCCTCAATAAAAACCTATGCAAATAGCAAATAAAAAGATCGCTGTGATGCTCATTGTCTGCTTGCCTTGTCATTATGATTATGGGATAGCTCCTGTATCATGTGCAAGGGGTACCCTGTTGGCGGTTCTCTATGATACATATGTACTTACAATGACAAGAGCTTACTTGTGACTGAAGTTGAGTAGCATGAGGTTCGGTACTCGTAAGTAAGGGGCATGAGATTTCAACTTATAACTTGTCAAGCATATCCTCTTAGTTGTGTCACTTTAACCTTAATCACCTAAAGATGCTTATGATAGGGGCAATGTGAGCTAAAAGCTAACAAGTACCATAATTTTTGGAAGCTCTTTATGAAACTTGAATATCTACTTCCTTCTATGAAGGCCTTTTCTTTTATGTTGAGTCTCCACCTTCTACATTTATGCACCTACTTTGAGAGCATAGTGGCCATTCTTAGTTCTATGTGCATTGTCCCAAGACTTGTTGTGATGCATAACTTGATATTGCTTGTTCTTAAACTACTTGTATCTAGTCACTCTTATGAACTTTGAAGGTGTCCTATGCATTTATGTTTGCTTCTCTATGAGGGACAAGCTGAATGCCACTATGCTATGTTTTATTTATGTGAAACAAAAAAACGTCTTGCAAAGCATTGTTATTCATGAATCTTTTGTTTGTATCCTTTCATGTTACAACATAGTTGCTATGTCTTATTGTTAGAACTTTATCTTTCATGCTATGTTGAAGTACTATGATCCCAGCTATCAATGTCTTACAAATACTTTGATAAAGTTTATGATGGTGCATGTCACCTCAAAAATTATTCTTTCTTTTTATCACTTACCTACTCGAGGATGAGCAGGAGTTAAGCTTGGGGATGTTGATACGTTGCAAACGTATCTATAATTTTTGATGTTCCATGCTTGTTTTATATCTACTTTATTATGTTTTGTCGACACTTTGGAGTATTTCTATACACTTTCTTGGACTAACCTATTAACAAGATGCCACAGTGCCAGTTGCCTGTTTTCTTCTGTTTTTGGTTCCAGAAAAGTTAGAAAATGAATATTCTCGGAATTGGACCGGACAAAAGCCAAAGTCGATATTTTACCGGAAGACTCATGGAGCCAGAAGACGAGACGGAGAGGGGCCACAGGGTGGCCACACCATGTGGTGGCGCGGGCTAGCCCTAGCCACCCACCGACCTTGCCTCTTCGCCTATAAGATGCCTCCCGATGCAAAAACCCTAAATCGAACAACCTCCAGCCACGAAAATTCCGCAACGCCGCCGCCACCGAAGGGGAGATTCGAGGGACAGAAAGTCTCTATTCCGGCACCCTGCCGGGACGGGGAAGTGCCCCCGGATCCATCTCCATCGATCTCCACCACCATCTCCATCGCCGTTGCTGATTCCCATGATGACGAGGGAGTAGTTCTTCCTCGAGGCTAAGGGTTCTACCGGTAGCTATGTGTTCATCTCTCTCTCTCTATGCATGATCGTATTGTGATCATGAGCTTTGTAATCAAGTAGATCTACCTTGCTACTCAAGTGCTTTAATAGATCTATGGCTCTCCCCACGTGTGTGAAAGTGATAGCGTGCACACCATGGTGGCACTTAGGCTAGAGATTACAAATACTTGTTATGAGTTATATTTGGAGTTGGATGTTTCTATGAAATTATGGTGTTTGTTGGAACCATCTAGTGATCAAGGTGACAGTGTGGGGTTATCTAGATGGGGAAAGCGGACTTTGAGGTATGTTGTTATAGCCCTACCATGGATTAGAGTGTCCAACCGGAGAGTAGTTCAGAGTAGTATCATAAAGAAAATATATTTATATGAGAGTGTTCACTAGTGAAAATATGATCCCTAGGCCTTGTTTCTAAGCATTGAAACACCGTTTGCAACTAGATCTATTACATGTTTGCTTGCTGCCATCTTTATTCCAGTTTGCCTTTAGTCTCTTCCACGCCATCAAAGTATGTTCTGGCACCGTTGTCTTATATCCATACCACTTGTATTTTACTATCTCTTCACCGAACTAGTGCACCTATACACCTGACGAGTGTATTGGGTGTGTTGGGGACACAAGAGACTTCTTGTATCTTGATTGCAGGGTTGATTGAGAGGGATACCTTTGACCACTTCCTCCCTGAGTACGATAAACCTTGGGTGATCCACTTAAGGGAAAACTTGTTGCTGTTCTACAAACCTCTGCACTTGGAGGCCCATCAACTGTCTACAAGAATAGAAGTGCGTAGACATCATGTTCCATTAATACCAATGGTGTGGAAGACTCCTATTGCTATCATCAAGTGCAAGTAAAATTATACTCAAGCCATTCATATATCCAATAAAGCAAACACAAAACTCAATATTGCTCCATATATAATAATAAACTCGGAATTTCATTAAAGGGATCGACTATTCCTGAAGGGAATTCTAATGAGGCAAACTTTATTTCTAGTTTGAACTAATGCAAAACTGTAATATAAAACTTATAAGATAGATTACAAGGTCTTTAAAGATCTCCCCAAGCTTGGAACCAAGCCAGGCAGGATCAATTAACTCCTTGTTGGTACCTATTCCTCCTCCTGGGTAGAAAGAGCGTCGCCCTCTTCTTTTATGTTGCCATCTTTAACTATGCTTGCAAAGTAGATGCTGAGCTCGGCCATGTCATATTGGAGCTTCAACATTTTCTTCTTGAGTAATTTCTTCTCATCTGTAAACTCAATGACAGTTTTAATTAAGAAACCAACTCTACCATCGATGTCATCAACCTTTTTCTCAAGGTCTTTGCTCATCATCCAGTAGGAGTCAATCCCTTCTACAATTGTTTTAATGCATGCCTTCGAAGATTTTTCTAACTAATAGATCTTATCATGAATCTCATCTTGCCGCACCTTCTTAGGTTTAAGAGGTGATGGACCAAGAGGAGGTTTATAATAGGATGCTATATTGTAACGATAAGGATTAGGGAGATACTCATCCTTGTTACTTCCCCGCTCAACTTGCCTCATCATCTCCATCCTTTTGCGGGAACATGTCCTCCCAATTTGGGAGAGGCTTGATCTTTGGGCTAGATGATGATGATGATCCCTTAGGTTCTACTTCTTCGATCCTCTTTATGGGCTTCTCTTCTTTCTTCTTCCATATCTTGTTGACATGGAAGGGATGCATGGCTTCGCTACACGGATGTTGTTAGAGGGGCTTGTATAGGGATGGCTAGGATTTTCGAGGCTGGCGGCTGTAGCTCTGCGAAAACTTAATGAAAAAGGTTAGATGCGATCAACTTTAAAAGGGAGGTCAAAAACCCTAGCCGCCTTTCGTAACGAGCAACTATACGGGTGCGGCCCGTATAGCTGCCGCCATATAGTTATAAACCGACTATGGATTACATCTACGGTGGAACCAACTATACGGCCGGAACTATACATGCGGGATTTTTTATTCCCGCCATATAGTTGGTCGATAAACTCTGTGGAATCTGAATAATTTTTTTGGAGATGGGTTGATAACTATACGACCACAACTATACATGTGGAATTTTCAATTCCAGTTGTATAGTTGGTCGTAAACTCTCAGTACCCAGGAAATTGTTTTGTCAAAGGCATCAATATCTATACGACCGCAGCTATACGGGCGGAATTTTTAATTCGGGCCGTATAGTTGGTCGTTAAACTCTCAGTACCTTTCATGCATGGAAGGGGTGATGCCGCAACTACTATACAACCACAACTATATGGCCGAATTTTTATTCCTGTCATATAGTTGGTCGTTAAACCTTCTATGTCCACCAAAAAATTTCTGCTTCTCCAAGGATTCTTTATTAATCTTAAACTTAACGAAATATCAAGTTTTGACAGAAAAATGTCAGCTTAGATTTTCGACCAATTTTTGGCATTATCAATCTTCCTTCTTCTTCGCTAGAGCATCAAATGTTTCTTATTTAGCACAATGCTCAAATAAAACTTTAACTAAAAATTTAAAAACTTACTCAAACCTTTATTTTGCATGGGTTTCCTCCCATGAAGCACTCTTTTATTGTCAATACCTTGACCGTAGTATTGCTCATTCCGTTTCGAGTCCATTTTTCTTGCAGTTTCCATTCCTTGTATACCTTTGCTTAATCACTTCTTCTAGGGTGATCAATTCTATGGTGACTGCACTTATATCTTATTTTACTCGATAATGCTTTAAGCGTTGTCCATTTACCACCCATGCAAGAGAGGGTGTTTTTCCTTGGAGCTTCCCTGCTCCCGATGAATAAGCTTCTTCAACTATATATGGGCCTTCCCACTTCGATATGAGCTTTCCTGGAAACAACTTAAGATGATAATTATAGAGCAAAACTTTGTCCCCACTTTTAGAAGTCTTATTCTCTATTTTTCTATCATGCCATCTTTTCACTTTTTTCCTTAAACAACCTAGCATTCTCATAGGCTTCACTTCTAATCTCATCTAAAGCACGAATATCTAATAAATGCTTCTCTCCTGCTGCTTTGAGATCATAATTTAGGTTCTTGATTGCCCAAAAAGCTTTGTGTTCCAATTCTAAAGGTAAACGACATGCCTTACCATACACCATCTTATAAGGTGTCATACCCATTGGATTTTTAAACGCAGTACGGTATGCCCATAGAGTGTCATTTAATTTCTATGACCAATCTTTTCTTGATTTCTCCACCATCTTCTCGAGTATGGTCTTTAGTTCTCTATTAGAGAGTTCCACTTGACCACTTGTTTGGGGATGATATGGTGAAGCAACACGTAGGGTTACTCCATACTTGCTGAGGATCTTCCTGATAGTTCCTTTCATAAAATGAGAACCACCGTCAGTAATTAAAAATCTAGGAACTCCAAACCTGGGGAATATGACATCCTTGATCATCTTGATTGAGGTGGCTGCATATGCATGATTTGTCGGAATTCTTCAACCCGTTTAGTAACATAGTCAACAGCAACAAGAATATGAGTATAACCATTCGACTCTATAAATGGTCCCATGTAATCTATTCCCCATACATCAAAGGGTTCGATTATGAGACTATAATTCATTGCCATTTCTTGTCTCCTACCCATATTACCTCTTCTTTGGCAAGCATCGCAGTATTCCACATACATGTGTGCGTCCTTGAGCAAGGTGGGCCAATAGAAACCAGATTGAAGTACCTTTACAACAGTTTTCTTACCTGCATGATGCCCTCCATACGGACTGTCATGACAAGCTTTCAATATCGCATTCATTTCATGGTTAGGAACATACTTACGAATCATTCCGTTAGGTCCATGAAGATATAGATACGGATCATCCCAAAAGTAATATTTAAGATCATTAAAGAATTTCATCCTTTGATTTCTTGACATACCAGGAGGTATAAATTTTGTTGCTAGATAATTAGCATAATCCGCATACCACGGATCAGCAATTTCAACATTTGGTAAATATTCTCCCAAAAATGATTCATTAATAGGTACGGGGTTATTTATTATTCCCTCCATCCTAGAGAGATGATCTACTACCAGATTATCTTTACCCCTCGTATCTACTATTTGCAAATCGTATTCTTGTAGTAATAAAACCCACCTAATCAACCTGGGCTTAGCATCCTTTTTTCACAAGGAGGTGACGCAAGGCTTGGTGATCCGTATGAATTATTACCTTAGAATTAATGATGTAGGATCTAAATTTGTCGCATGCAAAAATTATTGCTAGGAACTCTTTTTCTGTAGTAGCGTAATGTTTCTGAATCTCCTTAAGAGGTCTACTAGCGTAATAAATAACATTCAGATTCTTACCATCTCGATGTCCCAACACAGCCCCTAAAGCATAGTCATTAGCATCACACATGATTTCGAAAGGGTCATCCCATTTTGGAGATTACATGATAGGTGCTAAAACTAGTTTTTTCGTAAGGTTCTCAAAAGCTGCAATGTAGTCATGATCTAAGTAGAATGGAGTTTCTTTATCAACAAGGTTGGTGAGAGGCATAGCTATTTTAGCAAGATCTTTTATAAACCGCTTATATAAACCTGCATGTCCTAGAAACATTTTTAAGTTTTTAATGTCCTAGGGTATTGGAAGATTTTTTATAGCATTTATATTAGTTTTATCTATTTCTATTGCCTTCTCCAAAACTTTATGCCCGAAAACTTTACCTTCTCTTTCCATGAAATGACATTGTTCCCAATTCAAAACCAAATTCGATTGCCTGCATCTCTGCAATACTTTGGTCAGATTGTAGAGGCAATTATCAAAAGTTGTTCCACAAACTACAAAATCATTTGTTAGAACCTCCATAGTTTTCTCAACAAAATCATCAAAGACTTTAGAACACATTCTTGAAAAGTTGCTTCTGCGTTACATAAGGCAAATGGAATTAATTTATAAGCATATGTGCCATAAGGGAAAGTGAAAGTTGTTTTCTCTTGATCTTCTGGTTGTATGGCAATTTGAGAATATCCAGAGTAACCATCAAGAAAACAGAAATAAGAATTATTACTAAGTCTTTCTAAAATTTTATCCATGAATGGTATAGGTTTATGATTTTTCTGTGTCTCGCGGTTTAGCTTCCTAAAATCAATGCACATACAATATCCTACAACAGGCCTTATAGGAACTAGCTCACCATCCTCATCCATAGCAGCATCAAGACCACCTTGTCTTGGTATGCAATGAGCTGGGCTAACCCATTTACTGTCAGAAATAGGATATATTATGCCAGCATCTAGTAAGCGTATAACCTGTTTTCTTACTAGTTCCTTCATTTTAGGATTAAGCCTTCTTTGTGTATCTACTACAGGTTCAGCATCATCAAGCATGGTAATCTTATGTGTTACAATAGATGGATCTATTCCTTTAATATCACTTAGAGTATATCCAAAAGCTACACGATGCTTAACCAAAACTTAAATAAGTTTATTTGTTTCATTCTCTGATAGATTCTTGCTAATAGTAACATGACATTTATTTTCATTATCTAAAAACTCATACATCATATCATCTAGAAGTTGTTTTAATTCAATAGGTGGATGCTCTTCATATCCTTTTCTTACCAATTCTTCATAGTCATGTGGATTTTGTCCTTCTGGAACTGAATCAAGGTAATCATCCATGTCTTCTCTCTCCTCATCATCTGGTTCTTCCTCCCAATTAATCAGGCTCCTCTCTAATTCATCTTGTGGAGTGCTGAAATGAATTGCTGCCAACTCGGCAATCGTTTTCTCTTCCTTGATATCTCCACTTCATGTGGTGTATTCTTTAGTTTGGTGAAGTGGAATGTCATTTCCTCTTCTCCAAACATCAGTGAAATAGTCTCCTTCTTATTACCGACTTGAGATTTGGTGTGACACCCCCAGGATCAGGGTTGAACAAATCCAGACCCTAGCCAGACATAAGTTTAACCTAGACCTCGAGGATATCTAGTGAGAAATCGGTAACACAACAGTAACCCTGTGACACAAAATTATTACAGCAAGCTCATAATTGAGCGAAGAACCAAAATATTACAAACAGAGGTCACTGACCACAAACATCAAACAACGGAAGGAAAATTATGCTATTAAGTATAACAAACTTAACAAATGGCCTAAGAGGCCTGAAGCATAACTATGACATCCCAGCCCATAGATTCCAGGCTACCGGCCGGGAACCCCAAGCTACTCGTCAGTGTCGATGTCGTACGGAACTCGTCTTCAGGGGAACACTTACTCTGCTAGAAAAGCATCAACAAGCAAGGGTGAGTACATGGTGTACTCCGCAAGACTTATGGCTGGTGGGGTTATTTTTCATAAAGCCATCTTTGTTTTGTAAAACAAGGGGGAGAAGAAGCTCGTCTAATCAGAATATTTTAAAAGGGGATAAGAGAGCGACATCTCCGAAGAATTGATCGTCATCTTTTGATATCCACCAAAACATCATCCTCATCTCACAACTAGGATCACCCCCTCATACCCATGAGGAAGCATACTTAAGCACACGTTGAACTACCAAGTTTTACAATTAGATTAACGTTCTCTATGATCTTAGAATTCGGTCACCAAGCGTTCATAACTGTGAACACGGCTTTTCGAAAAGATTTAACCCTGCAGGGGTGTACAACTTTACCCACACATACCAACCGACTCTTAATGCCAGATCATTAGCCCTCTTCCTTGGAAGGCCGGCTGAGGGTGGTTGGCCACGACCTTTACCTTGCTTTCGCCGAGACCATGAGTCACGCCCTAAGGATGGTTCCGCCGTAACGGGTCAAATCCCGAAGCTGGTCCCTAGAGATGTGAGGCGAGGTTGGTTTACCAGGGTCTCCATCCACCCCAAGCAACCCCGGCCACGCTTACCTACCTGTATGAATGCACCTCCTTCACCACCTTCGAGAAGATCCAGAATGCATGTCGAATGGAACACCCGAACTATGTGACTCATGGAATCTACTAGGCAAGTTAATCAGTGAAGGGGTTCCCAAGCCTCGTGTGGTTGTATGCTCGTCTCGGTTCCAAAGGCAAGAACTTAGTTCCTAGTAGTGGCGAGCATGGGACTAGAAAAACTACATCCCACCGTGGCCTCCCATACAAGCCTTAGCATGTTTAACCTTTACCACTGATCTTACCTCATCAGTATACCTCGTTCTCCTGTCATACTAGATTCTTTGCATCTGATACATCATCTGGATGAACCAGAACTGACAACGATGCATGGCTAAGCAAGACACAGATAATAGCTCTAGCAATGCACACAAGCCAAACCTAGTTATGTTAGGAGCAGTGGATCAGGTAATATAAGCTCAAGGGAGTAATGCAACATATAGGATACTCTATCTATCGATAAAAGACCACAGTAGAATCGTATGCAACATGGCAAGAATGAAATACTTTGAAAGTATAGGATTCTTTTATGTGTGGGTCTATGCTTTCCTTGTTTGTTGATACCCAGATATAGATATTTGGAAGCCTTGTACTTGACTTGATTACAGTTGGTCAAGTATTATTCGTCGATCTTCAATGGAGTTGATCTCGGTCTTCGATCTTGATCCCGATATTGTATTATACCGAAAAGAAGCAAACACCGGAAAGAAAGGGGAAACAACAATCAACACATGGCATCGATGCAATGCTCAAGCAAGGATGATGATATGACAAGTTAAATAGTATTGTAATGAAACCCTAAAGCATGCTTGGTAATTTAAGCGGGATCCGAGGGGTCCAAACCCTGATACATGCGAGACTTCGGAATCACCTACGGGGGTTCATTTAGTTCTTCAATTCAACTTGCAATTAAAGTTGTTGAACAATGCATGATTATAGTTTAAATAGATAGATCTCATTTTTCTAAATTTTTTGATATGTTATACACATTTTTCCGACTTATAAATAATTACTTATTGAATTTATAAGATTTAAACCATTTTCTGAATTTATTAAACTATTTCAAATTGGGTTATTGCATCAGCACAGACTCAGGATGACGTCAGCACAGGGGACAGGTTGTTCCTCACCAGGGCTGGGTCTACCCGCTCTGGCTGACTGCTGGGCCCGAGGCCACATCAGCATGCCACACGGGCGGCAACGGTCAACGGGGGACCCGAAGCCACACCAGGCTGACGCAGGCGTGATGTCAGCACGACGTCCACCCCCAGGCGATGGTCGCCGGCGACGATAGGGGCCACCCCGGCAAGCGCGGAAGACTGGGCTGGACATGGCGCGACGCGGTGAACGTTATAGCGGCTGCGCCGCTGCTATTTGGTCACCGGAGCACGGCCAGGATGACGAGCGGCGGAGGCAGATGGCGGCGCACGACGCGAGCTCTAACCGGAGTGAGAGGGAGAGGGTGGAGAGGTCCAGGAGGACCGGGAACTCACCCTTGACGTGAAACTGGCCTCAACGAGGACGGAGGCGGACGGAAATGACGGCGATGGCCGCGGCGGCGCTCGGATATAGTCGAAGAAGAGGACGTTGGTGGCGGCGAATCAAGGAACCCCGCATCGATTCTGTTATCGAGTCGAAGTAGGGGACCGAGGCGGTTCCAGTGGCACCTTCGGCTAGGTCTAGGATGGCCAGAGACGGCGGGGCGAGACGGCTACTGTCGGCTAGGGTTTGGCCTCCAGTGGGGAACGAGAGGGGGTGAGCTAGCGAGGGAAAGAGAGAGACATAGGGGAAGATGGGCACGGCACCACAGTCTCATCTCCTCTAGGAGGCGGCGCGACGGCAGCAGGCATCTTGGTACCGGCGAGCAGCGGCAGCAACGGCACGCAGCAGCTTCACGAGCTGGACGATGACGATAGGATGGACAAACAGTATGCGGGCCTGGGCCGGGGACGGCTGCACTTGGGCCGCAAGCTGCTGCACAGGTGGGTGGTAGGCAGAGAGGAGAGGGAGCTAGGCTGGCTTGGTTAAGCTGCTGGCTCTGTTTTTTTATTGCAAAACCTTTTCTTTTTCTGTTTCCTGTTTTCTCTTTTGTATTTTTCATTTGAAATCTGTTTTGGGTATTTCAAAAATACTAGAAGCTTTTATAAAACTAGTAAAATATTGTGGGGCCCTCTTAGTCAATTTGGGCTCCACTATTTTGGTGGTTTTCAAATTATTCAAAACCATTTTGAATTCATTTTAGAGAGGGGAAAAAATAGCTAGGGTTTTAGGGTTTTGCATTAATTTTCTTTGCATGCATTTTTATTTCTTATCAAAATAATGATGCTCATGAATGCACAAACAAGCCTAATTAATATTAGCTAAAGCTGGAGTGTTACAGATCTATCCCCCTTACTAGAATCTCGACCCGAGATTCCAAAGGAAGGAAGAGAGACAGAGGGAGAAAGAAACAAGGTCACTCTACAGATAAGAGGGAAGCGCACTAAACAACACACAAAGTATCTCATGGTCAACTCATGAACAAAGTGTTCAAGACAACTCTGAGATGACAACATGAAACACGCCAAGGTAACGGAGGAAACAAGAGGAGATGGTTTCAAGTTGTTAGATAGCTGGTCTTCATAAGGACTGAGACCATGGAGCTTCAGAAGAACTTAAGCTTCCGAAAAGGAGAGCTTACAACAGCAAGAACATGACCATAGACTTCGAGAGGTGAACCTCTACTAGACAACTTAAGTAGAGCTTCCAGGGTACAGAGATACGGATAACCAAGCAGTTGAACTACTTTTGATATAGAAGGATCACTCTTCATTCAACAGAAGGTCAAGGCAGAAAGGTGTTTTTGTGGCAAGGACTCGTAAGAATCACATGGAACATATAACAAGAGGAACTAATGTTTACCAACATCACAGTCACTCTATGAACATGGTCGAGACACGAAGGATACTCCTTATTCATCCAGGTTTACCAAAATCTTTGCCAAAGATCGTGATATCACTTTACACCACCATCATTAAGTAAGAAGATTCCTGATGACACGAGGAAAAAGAAACTTCATTCTCAGACTTCAGTTACTTGGCACAACAGGATGCTTGCCAACGTAAAAGGGTCTAGAGGATCGACTGAGAGACATTTAGCAGCACTACTTTTAAATGTTCTCCTTGATGTTCAAGAAAGCAGACATCAAGTGAAGGTCGGACTTCAGATACAAAGGAAACCATAAGCGCAACTCCTATAATAAATCATAGAAGAAGCCTCATGAAGAGTGGTTGTTATTTGCTGACTCAAGAGAATATGACAATAGGCCTTCCGGATAGTTGTGTCAACCATTACATCAATCTTGTCAGATTTACAAAGAAACCTATGTCAATTCCTTGAAGAACACAAGCCATCATATCTGCTTGAGATTCAGATTTGGTTAAGTGGGATGATACTTCCGACTCAGCACGTCCGAATAGATAGTTTGCAACATTTACCGTAAAGGTAAAGTTACTAGATTCTCAAGACATGGACTACAGTGTTAAGCTCCAATAGACTGAGCTGAATTGCTAGACCCATGTACTAACAACTTGTCAGAAGACAACTACTTATACATCAAGTACTTGCAATGAAACACAAGTGTCCATAAGGAAACATAAACAACTCTACTCGAATCCATGGCGACATCTTTCACCATTTGCCCGTGAATCAGAGAAGGTTACTTCTAACATACAAAATACATTCTTCGAAATAACACGAAGAAGGTTCTCAAAAGTTTTCCAACATTAATGCCAGATGTTCCATATGAATCTAGTCTAACATGGAGAAAATAAGAATATTGTCGATGGGCTCAACAACAAACTTATCTAGATACTCCATTTGGATGAACTCATATGTTATGAACAAAGTAGAATATTGGTCAGACAAGGGACATGAAGATGTACTCAAGTGAAACATCAGAAGTAGTAACATCATCAAGATAGTCCTTGGAACTGAGTTTGATTTGATGATAACCCAAATCAAATCAAAGGCGGGGACGATAACATTTCCACGAAGGAAACACTATCTTTCTTCAGCACGAAAAGAACTAGACATCCCTTTAAGGTAAACTAAGTTAGATAGAACTTTTTTCTTACAACTCTCCAAGTTGTTGTTTAAGCTCAACCAACTAGTTTAGGGGTATCCAGTATGGATTCTTGGAGAAAGGAGAAGTTCAGAGAACTTGCTTGCTCAAGAACTTGACATCACGGCCATGTGGCAACAAGGAAATGCTTCTAGAAAGACATCTAGAATATCACAAACCACCGATATGTCACACAGTTCAAGAGGATACTTGCTTTATAAGGCAAGAGGACATAGTCTTAGAGCTTCGGCATAAGTCTAACTCTTTGACTGAAAGAGTGCACCAGAGTAGCGGACTTGGTAGCACAATCATCCTTTGCTTAGTGATAGGGTTAAACAATCATGCTAAGAATGACAAAATGTCCTTAGAGTTCAAAGTAGTAATGAATTGCTAAGAATCTCAGATAGCCATATTATTACGCACACGCATCATTCATGAGCGCGAAAGCTCAAAGGAAGGGTGGGTAAATATGTAAGAGCATCACTTCATTAAGAAGTCCATGAAACTCGGCACAACCTCTTAGTGTAAAAGGGTATGATACTCTAAGGTAGAACAGATGGAAGCTAATTAATGCATCTTAAACTGTGGGTTACAACACTTTGACCTAGTCCTAGATATGACGAGGTACTGGAGTTTGTTTCTCCTAACATCCCAAAATGGTTTGTCATGATGGACCACAAGAGTATCTTGCATCAAAAGACACCAATGCACATTACTACTTGGCTACCAAATAGTACACAAAGGTCAGAAAACAACAAGGGGAAAAGGAACATGCTCAGGATAGAATCCAGAGATGTAGATGCATAGTTTATCATTCTTCTGAAAACCAATGCACAGAAGAGGTAAGGTATGGCAGAGTCACGAATATAGATGCGAGACTCATAAGGAGTACTCTTGTCGTGATCTATTTGGTTCCATTAAAGAACATCTGCCATAGTTAGTGGTAGGGGAAGTCCTTAATCGTAATGACTCAATCGCAACAATAACCACAAGCTTGAAGGCTAGAATTGTAGTACCAGCCATACTGAGGCAATGTGTGAACATCAGCAACAGGGGTCAGTGGAATGGACCTTGGGTTAAAGATCAGCTTCATGTACAAGATTCATAACACTATAATCCAGCACAATCCGGGATCTTTGGTTCAAGTCCAAGGGTTAAAACCTGAGAAAGAAGTAACTACTACTTGAGTGACACATCTTACGCTACAAGGTAGTAATCACGAGGTAACTTACAAGAGAAGAAAGAACTTCTAAAGTACCCAAACAAATAAAAAGGTGGCATACGAGGCAAAAGGAAACCTCGAAGCCTACATTATGGATCCTACAATATAATATTGTGGGACCATAAGGTAGAGAGATCATGATGGAAAGGAATCTCTCAGCTGAAACAGAGCAAAGGGGAACAAGGAACACACACACACTAACTCTAGAGAACTCTACACTAGGTCAACTGGTTGAGAAATGACCTGCAAAAAAGGCACCTAAGCTTTGAAAGACTAGGAGAGATATCAAACCTTTTCAAAGTCAACACAAGATAAGGTGACCCAGAGTTAGAGAAAAACTAGATAAGGAGAAAAAGAAGCATACCAGAGTTTTCATAAATACTTTTCATGTTTGAAATAGTTTTCACAAGCACTAGACTCAACATCGACCAATAGCAAGGTTTTCCTACGGTCGGTACTGCTCTGATAACAAGAACTATGACACCCCTGGGATTCAGGGTTAAACAAATCCATACCCTAGCCTGACATAAGCTTAACCTAGACCTCAAGGATATCCAGTGATGAAACAGTAAGACAACAGTAACCCCGCGACACAAAATTATTACAGCAAGCTCATAACTTAGCGAAGAACCAAAATATTACAAGAAGAGGTCACTAACCACAAACATCAAACAATGGAAGGCAAATTATGCTATTAAGTATAGCAAACTTAACAAATGGCCTAAGAGGCCTGAAGCATAATGATGACGTCCCAGCCTATAGATTCCAGGCTGCCAGCCGGGAACCCCAAGCTACTCGTCGGTGTCGATGTCGTACGGAACTCATCTTCAAGGGAACACTTACTCTGCTAGAAAAGCATCAACACGCAAGGGTGAGTACTGGGTGCACTCCGCAAGACTTATGGCTGGTGGGGTTATTTTTCATAAAGCCATCTTTGTTTTGTAAAACAAGGGGGAGAAGAAGCTCGTCTAATCAGAATATTTTAAAAGGGGATAAGAGAGCGACATCTCTGAAGAATTGATCGTCATCTTTTCATATCCACCAAAACATCATCCTCATCTCATAACTAGGATCACCCCCTCGTACCCATGAGGAAGCATCCTTAAGCACACATTGAACTACCAAGTTTTACGATTAGATTAACGTTCTCTATGATCTTAGAATTCGGTCACCAAGCGTTCATAACCGTGAACATGGCTTTTTGAAAAGATTTAACCCTGCAGGGGTGTACAACTTTACCAACACATACCAACCGACTCTTAATGCCAGATCATTAGCCCTCTTCCTTCGAAGGCTGGCAGAGGGTGGTTGGCCACGACCTTTACCTTCCTTTTGCCGAGACCATGAGTCACGCCCTAAGGATGGTTCCGCTAATAACGGGTCAAATCCCGAAGCCGGTCCCTAGAGATGTGAGGCGAGGTTGGTTTACCAGGGGCTCCATCCACCCCAAGCAACCTCGGCCACGCTTACCTACCTGTATGAATGCACCTCCTTCACCGCCTTCGAGAAGATCCAGAATGCATATCGAATGGAACGCCTGAACTATGTGACTCATGGAATCTACTAGGCAAGTTAATCAGCGGAGGGGTTCCCAAGCCCCGTGTGGCTGTACGCTCGTCTCGGTTACAAAGGCAAGAACTCAGTTCCTAGTAGTGGCGAGCATGGGACTAGAAAAACCACATCCCACCATGGCCTCCCATACAAGCCTTAACATGTTTAACGTTTACCACTGATCTTACCTCATCAGTATACCTTGTTCTCCTGTCATACTTGATTCTCTGCATCTGATACCTCATCTGGATGAACCAGAACTGACAGCTATGCATGGCTAAGCAAGACACAGATAATAGCTCTAGCAATGCACACAAGCCAAACCTAGTTATGCTAGGAGCAGTGGATCAGGTAATATAAGCTCAAGGGAGTAATGCAATAGATAGGATACTCTATCTATCGATAAAAGACCACAGTAGAATCGTATGCAACATGGCAAGAATGAAATGCTTTGAAAGTATAGGATTCTTTTATGTGTGGGGCTATGCTTGCCTTGTTTGTTGATACCCAGATATAGATCTTCGGAAGCCTTATACTTGACTTGATTATAGTTGGTCAAGTATTATTCGTCTATCTTCGATGGTGGTGATCTCGGTCTTCGATCTCGATCTCGATATCATATTATACCGAAAAGAAGCAAACACCGGAAAGAAAGGGGAAACAACAATAAACATATGGCATCAATGCAATGCTCAAGCAAGGATGATAATATGACAAGTTAAATAGTATTGTAATGAAACCCTAAAGCATGCTTGGTAATTTAAGCGGGATCCGAGGGGTCCAAACCCTGATACAGGAGAGACTTCGGAATCACCTACGGAGGTTCATTTAGTTCTCTAATTCAACTTGCAATTAAAGTTATTGAACAATGCATGATTATAGTTTAAATACATAGATCTCATTTTTCTAATTTTTTTGATATGTTATACACATTTTTCTGACTTATAAGTAATTACTTATTGAATTTATAAGATTTAAACCATTTTCTGAATTTATTAAACTATTTAAAATTGGTTTATTGCATCAACACAGACTCAGGATGACGCCAGCAGAGGGGACAGGTTGTTCCTCACCGGGGCTGGGTCTACCCGTTGTGGCTGACTGCTGGGCCCGAGGCCACATCAGCATGCCACGCGGGCGGCAATGGTCAACGGGGGACCCGGAGCCACGTCAGGCTGACGCGGGTGTGACGTCAGCACGATGTCCACCCCCAGGCAGTGGTCGTCGGCGATGATAGGGGCCACCCCGACAAGGCGGAAGGCTGGGCTGGACACGGCGTGGCGCGGTGAACCTCATAGCGGCTACGCCGCTGCTATTTGGTCACCGGAGCACGGCCACAACGACGAGCGGCGGAGGCAGACGGTAGTGCGCGACGCGAGCTCTAACCAGAGTGAGAGGAAGAGGGTGGAGAGGTCCAGGAGGACCGGGGACTCACCCTTGACACGAAACTGGCCTCAACGAGGACGGAGGCAGACTGAAACGACGGTGATGGCCGCGGCGGCGCTCGGACAAAGTCGAAGAAGAGGACGTTGGTGGCGGAGAATCAAGGAACCCCGCATCGATTCTATTGGCGAGTCGAAGCAAGGGACCAAGGCGGTTCTAGTGGCACCTTCGGCTGGGTCTAGGATGGTCGGAGACGACGGGGCGATACGGCGACCATCTGCTAGGGTTTGGCCTCCAGTGGGGAACGAGAGAGGGTGAGATGGTGAGGGAAAGAGAGAGACACATGGGAAGAGGGGCGCGACACCACGGTATTATCTCCTCTAGGAGGCGGCGCAATGGTGGCGGACATCTTGGCGCCGGCAAGCAGCGGCGATGACGACACGCAGCAGCTTCACGAGCTGGACGACGACGATAGGATGGACAAACGGTATGCGGGCCTGGGCCAGGGTCGGTCTGCACTTGGGCCGCAAGCTGTTGCACGGGTGGGGGGTAGGTAGAGAGGAGAGGGAGCTAGGCCGGCCTGGTTAAGCTGCTGACTCTATTTTTATGGCAAAACCTTTTCTTTTTTTATTTCTTGTTTTCTCTTTTGTATTTTTCATTTGAAATCTGTTTGGGGTATTTCAAAAATACCAGAAGCTTTTATAAAACTAGTAAAATATTGTGGGGTCCTCTTAGTCAATTTGGGCTCCACTATTTTGGTGGTTTTCAAAATATTCAAAACCATTTTGAATTCATTTTAGAGAGGGGGAAAATAGCTAGGGTTTTAGGGTTTTGCATTAATTTTGTTTGCATGCATTTTTATTTCTTAGCAAAATAATGATGCTCATGAATGCACAAACAACCCTAATTAATATTAGCTAAAGCTGGGGTGTTACATTTGGTGATGGAAAGAAAATGCCTTCCTAAAAGAATAGGACAAAAAGAATCTCGAGGCATATCAACAATATGAAAATCTAGGGGGTACATGAGTGATCCAATAAAGACATAGATATTTCTGATTACACCTTCCGGTTTTATATTGGTCCTATTAGATAGTTTAATAGTAGTGTCTATGGGTTCCACATCTGGGTTATTTAAATTATAGCAGAGTTCCTCATAAAGTGATGAAGGCATAATATTTATAGTGGAAATTGGCTCACAAATTCCATATAAGAAAGTTTCTCCACAATATATAGGGGTCATTGATTTAGATGTTTCATTACCTCGTACCTTACCTTCGATGAATTCTGAGGTTTCAAGGTCTAACATAACCACTTCATTGTCCACTATTCGTGCTTCCATAAGATCCTTTAATATAACATTGTTTATATTGGTAGCTTCGGGGTTCCTTTCTGGTTTCTTTGATCTCTTCTTTATTTGTTCTTCCTCTTTTTGCTTTTTCTTGACGATCCCTTGAATAGTTATCAAGGAGAACTCTTCCATCAGCGCTCTTGCACGCTTCTTTTCTTCGAGGGGTTTACGTGGTTCCCATTCCGTAGGTACCTGCAAATGCCCTGCATAATTCTCAATAATTTTCCTTACTAAGTAAGAATCAATACAGAGGGTTTTAATCATTGTATTTGTCCTTTCATCTACAAGGAAATCATTAACGCAAGTATATTCAGAAAAACTATTTGTAATGTTTTCCTTATCTTTAAGATTTTTTGTTGCTTCTCTCATTTTTATTATTAGATTCCAAGCTTCATCATCGGTATAAGATAGAAAACTACCATTAGAAGCAGTGTCTAGATTCATTCTATTTTCAATATTTATCCCTCCATAAAAAGTATGAGTGATTAACCAATCAGGCAAATGATTATGGCAGAAATTATCTAGGTAGCTTTTGTACCTTAGATATCCTTCATATAAGCCCTCACTAGGATTATTTTTGAAACTGATAATAATATCTCTCATCCTATGAGCTTTGCTTTCTGAATGATATTTTGATAGGAATTTGGTCATCAATTCCTCCCAAGTCCAAGGTGCTTCTGCACAAAAAGATCTATACCAGTCACAAACATTATTAGAGAGAGTTTGTCTAAACAACTGGGTTTTAACCATATCAAGATTACAGTCATCGAAAATAAAGGAACTAAGAATGTCTTCAAAGAATTGGAAGTGTCCATATGGACTCTCTTCATTGGTTCCTGCAAATTTCTTAGAGTGCAATAGTTCAAATAATAAAGGGTGGATCTCGGTTCCATCTGGATTTATGCTTTTATTGACAACTATAAAAGCATCCATGGGCGAACCCATTTTCCTTACTGCCTCAAGCTGGTTTAAATGCTGAGTGTTGTCCATTGTTGCGGTCCTGTAACTTAAGTAAAAATTAGTACAACAAAAGTAAATAACCTAAAGCAAAGTGACTTATAGCGCTAAGCTCTCTGGCAACGGCGCAAGAAGCTTGATGACTGGAAGTGCACATATCGTTTGTAGCTAGTTTTGAAATAAAGATATCGATCCCACAGGGAGCAGTATGCGAAAGACTAAAATGCTTTTAACTACAACTAAACGAAGTACTTAAGAAATAACTTTAAGATGCAAAACAATAGAGTTGTTTTTGGGTTTTTGGTTGAACAAAGTAGTTTAAAGTAAAGCAAAACTTAATGCAAAAAGTAAGAATCGTGTGTGTAATAGAACTTTGGAACTGCAATAGGGAAAAAGGCGTTCTCGGGGAGTGGTGGATACACCGCTAGCAATTTAGACTAAGCAATCAAGATTATTATAATAAATATTCTCATCATGTGTATATATGTGAGAGGAGCTCCATATATGGACAAATAGGTAGGAATCGCTACTCACATCATCCTTCATAACCACAACCGACGAATAAATGACGTCAATCGTATTATCCCGCTATTAAGGGATTTCTACCATGGACGGACATGGCTTAATGAGTTCTCCTTGACTCCCCAAGTTAGCACGTGAGAAATGACAATAGCTTTATAGTCATAGTAAGCGATATCACCCCCCGCCTACTAACAAGTAATCCCCTTCATCGAGTCCCCATAGGAGGCAAATATTAAGGAGGTGCATAACTCCCAACATCAACATGAAGACAATTAACACATACACATAATGATGTATAACATAATAATCTCTATCTCATCTCCATCATATGCTAGGGTTTCTCCATCTCCCCAAGAACTAGAGATCTACTCAGACATGGAGGCAATCAACATCATGGCAATGGTAATGGAAACAATCATAGATGAATAATACTTGTATAACTCTGCAACGAGTATAGAAATTACAACAAGATCTAGACAAGATGTAGATGCGATGGATGGAGATAGTGGTGATGCATCGGTGGATGATGAGGATCGATGCCTTAGCCTCCTAGATCTGCGCAGGTTGAAGATGGATCCTCGGTGGATGAGTGACCCCTCCAGATGCCTTCCGGATGTGAGGTTTCGGCGATTTCTAGGTGTTCTGTATGTCGTCTCCCCGATCCAGTTGCACGGGGTGAAACTATTTGAGGAGGCGGAGGCGGCGCCAACTATACGGCCAGAAAATTTATTCCGGTCGTATAGTTGGTCATTGAACCCTCTGTCTCCTTTGTTCGCTTCTAGTTTTCTTCTGGTATTATTAATATTTCCCAAATAAGTGATTTACATTCTTTTTCACTCCTTTTATCCTTAGTACAACTGCTCCAAGAATTTTATCCATTGGATCCATCATTTGTCCTGATCCTGGTGAAAATAGACATAAAATGTGCACGCGAGCACCATAAAATACCAAGATCCTACATCTACAATGCAAAATAATAATGTAAAACATGATGCAAATATGCAGTCATCAGGTACTACTGCCAAGCAGTACTACCAGAGGTGGAGCGGTACTACCGCCTGCAGCTGTAGTGCCGGAAGTTGGTACCGGGCAAGCCTGAGGATGAGACATGGCTCACATCCACTCCCATATGCGTTCGGTACTGCTGGGCGGTCCTACCGGTTCCAAGCGGTAGTACCAGGTGAAATGCCTAGTACTACCGTATGGTACTGACAACAAGGGAAGCAGCCAACAAATAGAATTCACACTCAGTTCTCTACCATTTAGGAAAAGCTGGATGGTCCAAATAAATGTCAAGTTGATTCCACCCAAACTTTCCAACATGGATCCCCTCTTGATAGTATGGTTTTCCTACGACTCAAACTAAAGACCTAGAAAAACTATTTCTTGCTATAGACCTTTTTGAGGGGCATCGAATGACTTGCAAGCATAGCGATCTTGAAATGCACTTAGAAACCGATTAGTCTGACATGTGTGTCATCATCAAACATCAAAACCATTTAGGGAGGGAAATTCCCTTCAATATCCCCCCTTTTGGTGTTTGATGACAACACATGCATTTGCATAAATATATTATGATAACGCATGAGGTTTGGAAAATGGAGACAGGCTCCCCCCAGATATGTGCAAAATAATACCGAGCACACACTAGGATCAACACCCCCCCTCAATTTTTCAAACCAACAAAAGTTGAAAAGAAAAGAAGAATTTGACTTGTAACTCATACCTTTTCACAACCCTTTGTGATGAGAATTTGAAGGGCAATAATTAGATAGCTTCATCGCATAAGATAGATCCACATAATGCATGACCACAAAGTCTTCACTTGCATAGAGCACAAATAGGTCACAAATAGGTTGCACATAGTGTTCGCAAATAATATGAGGCAAATAAAGTTCACAAGCAACCAAAGATCAAAGAAATAATGAGCTTGTGAGTTTCCCATGCAAAACCCACACAACTTATGTTGCAACTTCTCCCTCTTTGGCAACAAGATGCCAAACGAGACAAGAGAAAGACTAACGTCCCAAATATCACTCCACATCAACATCATCATGGAACCTCGAGGCATGGAAGGAGGAAGTAGCATTATCATCACCCCAGTTGCTATACTTGGAGATCCATTGCTCTTCAGGGGTAATGTTGTTCTCTAAGCCTTCGGAGACTGTCAAACCTTGGGATTCCATCATCTCTTTTTGACGAGAGCATGCTTTCTTGGCATAGACATGAGCTTCATACGTGTGATTTTGATTGTCGGTTTGGAGGCAAAACACCTTATTGAGCTTGGCTTCAATCCTCTTGGCCCATGAGGGCGGAGCATCCGTGCAATGAGAGATAACAAGGCCATGTACACCATGACCACTCACTTCTTCATCGGAGCCCTCTTCAACCACGTTACCTTCCTCATTAATATATTGGCCATCCATGTTGAGAGGTTTATCATGCTTCTTGATCAACAAGGACTTGTGTTTGTGAAAAACAAGCTGGCAGTTAGGAAGACTCTTGGAAATGGGGGGACATTTGAAGATGATAAGAGCCATAACATATGGAGAAAATGGAGGAACTCTCCTAGTGAACGAGGCAATGACCATATCATTCCAAATGAAGTCCATCACATCTAGTGGGGTACCGGTATCACGGTTGAAATAAGTGTTGAACATGAGGTCAACCATGAAACCATGCATCTCATCAAAATTGCCCGTTTGGGGAGCAACAGTCTCATGGAAGATGTGATTAAATATGTCATAGGTGGGTAAGAGATCCTTAATATTGCCAAAAACACCTCTGCTCCGAATATAGAGAGGAGCTAGAACCTCCTTCTTCATGGGTCTACCAATGGTGTGGCAACGAAAGCCACAGGGGTCGGCCAATCCACGGTCCTCATAACCAAGAAGGTGCCCATACTCTGCCAAAGTGGCTTCCCTGATAACCCCCTGAGTCATCCAAGTCATTATCCTTGACTGAGATTTGCCAAAGTTCACGGTGGCATAGAACTGAGCCACAAGAATAGGGTCATAATCTTCTTGAAGTCCATGATTGGAAGCAAGCCAATGTTGGTGCAAATTTCCTTGGCCTTCCCAAAGTAGTCAGCATGCTTTTCCATGTGAGCCATATAAATCCATGTCTAAGGCACAACCAACTTGTCATTGTGCAAGAGAACCTCCTTGTACACCCTTTCCATGAACTCAGTGTAGAAAAAGATGTCTTCCATGTCACGGTCACGAGCACAAAGATAAGGGTTCTCGCTCCTCAAAGTAGTGAATTCCTCTTCGGATATATAAGACAGGAGCATTGGCCCTGATGGCCCAGAACTCAGACTCTTGGTGTGCCAGAGGGAGGAGGAGGAGGAGCACTACCACGATCGGATGACTGCTTGGTAGCTTCTCCACGACCAACCCGGGTGGACTTGAGCTTTAGGCGGTTGCTATACTATGGCATGACTTCATCTTCAAACTCAAATTCCTACTCAATCTCATGACATGCCTTTGATCTCTTCCGAGCACTCGAGCCACCTGCACCTATGAAAGCAATAGGGATAATAGAAGGGGATAAGGGCACAAGATCTAGGAAAAATGATACGCAAAAAGCACAGTTTTAACAGGAAGTTGGGTTTAGATGGGCTCGGTACTACCGGGTTCTAGAAGCGGTAGTACAACATACATCTGGTCATACCGGAAGAGTTTTCCGGTAGTACCGGAGATGGAGAAGCAACATGTAGATCCGGTAGAGAGGGTCCACAAAATGAGCACAAAATCCGGTAAAAAGGTGATTCCTTAGTTCTAGAGTGTGTATGAGACAAGATATATGAAGAAGAACCGCTATCATAGAGGATTTGACCACGAATCCAAGAAAGATCTATATTCATGGAGAAATGGAGGGTGTACCAGGATCCATGGTGGCAGGAAGGGAAGGAAAGGGCGCTCGGGGCCGAATCTGACGGAGAGGGGCGGCGATGCGGTTCTCGATGGCAATTTGCTTCAAGCAGCGTTGGAGGTTGGTGGGGGAGACAGGAGGGAGAGAAAGAGGCACTGATAGGTGCCTCCCCTCCCGACCCGCACTTATCTAGAGATCATTGTCCGATAGTACCAAATTTGGGCCCGGCAGTACCGGACACTAGTAGTACCAGGTAAATACCTGGTACAGTCGGACCTGGGACAGTTTCCAGGATTGCGCCTGGGAACTGGACCAGGTCCGATCGTATCGCTCGGTATTCCAGTAGTACCGGTGCCACCTTAGGCAAAAATCCAGAAAAAGATGGGCAAGGAATTGAGATCTTGTGCAAGAAAGATAATTAAGGCTATGAGGTTTGAGGGGTGGGGGCTTAGGATAAGATGTCTAGGCAGATGTAGGGAACAATGCACTCTAACAAGTAAGAATCAACACGAGATGCAAATGGAAGTGCATGTCCTTAAGATCCAAAATAACCGCAAAAGATAACAAACACGAGGGAAGACCAACCTCTCGTGAGGGAGAGGGTTGATGCCCGAAGGCACCATGTTTGAGTATGCTTGGCTTGGCACCATGAAGATATATCTTGGGTCCATTACCAAAACTCGTCATTGAAGCTCACATATCACAAAATGGTATTAAGAGAATGATTTTATCACTATGGGCATAATAGGGTAGGGATAGCCCAATCAATTAGGATCACACTACGCCTATATCCATGCCTACATCTAGATAGAATAACACATGAATGCATGGGTAAGGGTGCATGATCTCAAGCCACATTGCTCAATTCTATGATATTTAGCTCATGCCTTAACTCTCGTAATATCTTATCATTAAGTGGCTTGGTGAATAAATCCGCAAGATTCTTCTCGGTGCTAACATATGAGAGGTCAATATCTCTATTATTCACATGTTTCTGGATGAAATGATAACAAATATCAATAAGCTTTGTTCTTGTGTGTTGCACCAGGTTGTAGGCGATCTTGATTGCACTTTCATTATCACAAAGAAGAGGCACTTTGTCACATGTGACACTGTAATCCTTTGATGTTTTCCTCATCCACAATAATTGTCCACAACAACTAGCGGCCACAATATACTCGGCCCTAGCGGATGACAAGGAGACACAATTTTGCTTCTTAGATGTCCAACACACCAAGGACCTACCAAGGAATTAGCTAGCCTTGCAGGTTGATTTCCTTCTAACTTTGTATCCCACCCAATCCGAGTCTGTGAATCCATGAAAAACAAAGCTTGAGGCATTGTGGTACCATAGGCCAAAGTTTGGGGTATCAACTAAATACCGAAAGATTCGTTGACCGCCACAAGGTGGCTTTCTTTTGGGGCAGTGTAACATCCCAAAACTTTAATCCAAGCTTATCAAGATCAAATCATCCAAAAATAGGGCTAACAAAAACTTTTCCAAATTTAAAATGAAAGCATTCATATATGTGTGCATTTAAAATAGGAGTTGTTTGAATTGCCATGATTGATTGATCCAATGCTTGTAAAATGTTTCTTAGGTGATTTAAACATCATCTACATCATTCCCAAACTTTTCCTAAAGAAAATCACATCAAAAAGATTTAAAATGAAGGAATGGTCATTTTGGCAAATTTAACTCTCATGCCTACTTTGGCTATTCCTAGTACTCAATTATTAACAGAAACAATTCTTGACCTTTGCACCCCTTGCTAGTACACATAATGAGGTACCAAGGCCTACCTTTTGATCTGCTAAAAACATTCTGTTAGCTATTTTAAATGACAGTTTAAAATTGAATCTAATGCATATGCATAGATCACCCCTATTTCAAAAACCATCTATTTGAGCTCCATTTTCAAAACCCTTGCAACCAGAGACTACCTATCACTAGTGGAGATCACTCAAAAAATTTGAACTCAAAATTCAAAACTTTTTCTCTTGCGGCCATTTCATCAAACACTTGGCATGCTTAATCCATGGCTAATCCTAGCTCACTATTCTGCACAGGGTTTTGCCCCCATTTGATCTCCATTTAACCTCTCTGTCCCCTATTGGTCTAACCATGCCTTTAGCACCTCTGTCCCTTGTCCCTAACCCCCAGGCCATGCCAAACCAAGGACATGCTCGCCGGCCAAACCTTGCCCCACTGCAGCAGACCACTCCCCCTTCCCTCGCCATGTCTAGGAGGTAGCCAACACCTCACCGCCCCTCTCTGTCCCTTGCCCGAGCCAAGTGCTGTTGTGGACCACCGAGGAGAACCCGCGCCCAGTGCCACCGCACCATGCCGATGCCGCCCGCAGAGCACACGCTGTCCCCGCGTGCACAAGCCGCCGCTCGACCGCAGCCCGCGCCCGCCGCTCCGCCTCGACCTGGAGAAACCCCAGACATCCCCGTTCGCCGCCCAAAGCCCCATAGCCACCGCTCGCCGTGGACACCGCCGCCTCTGCCTCCCAGAGCGCCACCTCGCCTAGACCGCATACCACCGCCCCTATGGCCGCATTTAAGTCCTAGAGCACCGCCAGGGAACCGCCCATCGATCGCCATCCCCAGCCATGCCGCTAGCTCGCCGTAGCCATGTCGCCACCATTGACCTCCCTTCCCACTCGGTCTCACCGTCGGGCCTATAAAAGGAGCCCTCCCCAGCCTCTTCTCTCCACACCATTCCACTCCCCTCACCTCTCTGAACCTCACCCACCTCTAGCCGGAGCAAGGAGAGCTCTGCCTCGCTGGAATTGGAGCCGGAGCAGCCGCGGCAGGAGGAGAAGGGCGCCGTTGATTGCGACCACCCCAAGCTCCGCCGCAACCGCGCCTCGCCTCGCCGTCGTCTTCCACTTTGTTTGCCCACCTCGCCGACCCTGCTGGAGCCCTGGTACGCCCCTAGTAGACTCCCACCGAGCCGCTAGGGTTTGAGCTCGCCGGTGACCTATTCATCGTCGACGACGACTCTCAGTCGTTGATCACGCTTCTAATCGCACAGCCCACAGCGCGCGTACCGTTTCGCGTGTTAAGTGCCTCTAACAAGCGGGACCCCCCCTGTCAGCTGAGCCCCGCGCCGCGGAGCGCCACTGGGCCGACCCATTCCTTTTCCCGCGCTAGCCCATCGATTCAAATCTGGATTTTTCTTTTTAGTTTGAATCTAATTTCTGTCCACTAGTTTGAAAATCAATTCAGAGAGTTTAAAAAAATCCAATTTGCATGAAACCAATTTTGTCCGAAAGGTATTAAAATGATCTATCCAAGCCCGTTGGATTTAATTCAATTAGATTTATAGAACTCTCGTAATAAAAATAACAAGACAGAAGCTTTTGCAACTTGCCACATTTTTATAAAATCAATCAAGTTAGCTTTTGAGTTGATTCCAACTCTCAAAAATCACATTTCATCATATCTATCTAAATATGTAATAATATTAAGGTTTACATGCAGTGACTTTGGACTAGTACCAAAATAATGCTATATAGGCATTTCTAGTCACTTTAAATCATTAAATAATAAACTTAAACCAAAGTAATATTGATCCAAACTTTAAATCTCATTCCCACATGTTAGAATATGTGGTGAGGACATGTGTCCACATGATCCCATATTTTGGTGGTGAATATTAAATTTTAGTTAATATTTCAATGAGTAGAAATTACTTTTCTAAAATAAAAAGGATGAAACTATTGAAATTAAACTTATGATGCTTTTGATGATAATAGATCATCAATTGTGTGTTTTTAGAATGCTACTTAGCCTAGTTAAGTATTTTTTGGTGATTGTCTACTCCCTATGTATTTATAGACGCTAGTACCGACCAAGCTTTCGAGGAGGAGGAGTTCTACCAAGAAGAAGAAGAAGAAAACTTCAACCACTACACCAACCAAGGCAAGCTATTAGTGGCAAGCTACCCCTTCCAAAACATACTTTAGCAAGCTAGAATAAAAATAGATGGTTTAGCAAAGATGCCTTAAGCATGCTTTGATCACATCCCTTTAACTATTAGTACCCCAAGTCTTATTCACAAGTTCTACCTCCCTTAGTTTACACAAAGTTCTTTACTTAATTTTGAAGGTAGCATAAAGAGTATAAAACTTGACCTACTTAGAAACCTTTAGATGTCATTCTATGGCATGAGATTGATCCCATCTTTCCACCTTAGTGAACACTCTTAACTTAGTACCTTAGTATAGATCAAAAACTTGAGTCACTTTAGATGGGAACACTTGGTGAAAATGAATTATGAAAACCTTGGAATGATGAGTCATTCTATTGAGATGTTTTGACACGTGTTGAGAAACACAACTGGTTTATGATGATGAAAATGACGAGGCATGAGCCTTAACCCTTTTATAAAACTGATGGTTGGATTCAGATGCGATACCATTCCAAATTTACCGTACAACCACATTACCTAAATTGGGTAAGGCTTAGGTAGAAATTTATATGCATTAGTATTAGTTCCCTCACGGGAGAGGTTTGAGCTGAGGCTAGCTCTCAATGTTGTCCACCTATGCGGTGCCCAAGATGACTGATGGTCATGGTTGGGAGGCCATGCTCATAGGAGAGGTGCTTGTACTAGGGTGTGTAAAGGGAAGGCTATGTTTGATTATCTGCATACTAAGTATGATGATTCAGGGTTATCCCTGACATATGTATCGAATCTTGTGGTGAAAGTGTACCACGTCTGCAGAGTGTCAAACTATTCGAATAGTCGCATCCGCGGTTATGGACAGTTGGAATGGCCATACTGTTTCGTTGTCAGATGTTTTCTAAATAACTTGAAATGAATGATGAACTTTGACTTGACCACAATAGGGTTGTGTTGATGAAAATAGCTTCCCAACTTAAGTGATTCTAGAACTTTATTTTATCTTTCTTTGCTTCTGAACTCAGCTTAGGTTTCAAACTTAACTTGATAGTGAACTTAGGTTCGGTACTTTAATTTAGAATTATACTCCTTGCTAGTAGTAGTGTGCGAGTACTTAAAGAGTACTCATGGCTTTTGTCCCTGGCTATTATCATGGCCAGACTATGAAGGAGATTATCAAGATGATGGTCAGCAGGACGACTATGATAACTAGGACTATCTGCCTTCGTCAGCATTGCCTGTGCCCCTGAAGATGGACCCCACCGCTACGCTATCGCTTATTTCCGCTGCTTGTTGTATTAAAGACTGGATCATGAGATCCTTATTTGTGTAAAACCTTATGTATGGTTTGTAATGGATGATGTACTATGATATCCAATCTGTTATGTCTCGCAAAAATGGTAATCTTGGGATTGCGAGGTATGGCATAACGGGCATCTAGGATTAAAAATCCGGGTGTTGACAGGCAGCTTGAAACCATGCACAAATACCCACACAACATGATACCCGGTCTAGATGCACAAAGATAGAGTAAAGAACCAACCATAGACTGATATACCTTTTGATCTACATATTTACCCTTAGTATCAAGAGTGGGATCACATTTGAGAGGCATGGGAGTCTTGGCTCCATTTAAATCCACCAACTCGAATCTTCTGAGAATATCTTGAATGTATTTGGCTTGATTAATGAAGATACCTCCAATCAATTGCTTCACTTCAAGCACAAGAAAGAATTGCAATTCACTCATCATAGACATTTCAAACTCATTGGCCATTAGCTTAGCAAAAACATCATTGATAGCTTTGTTAGGAGAACCAAAGATACTATCATCAACATAAATTTGGCAAATGAACAAGTTTCCTCCAACTCTCTTAGCAAAAAGAGTGGGGTCGATTAGCCCAACTTTGAAACAACGGTCTACTAACAACTTTCTAAGGTAGTCATACCATGCATGTGGAGCTTGTTTAAGTCCATAGAGTGTCTTATCAAGTTTGTAGACGTGGTTTGGGAACTAGGGATCCTCAAAACCCAGTGCTTCCTCCTGATATGCAGTGGTGTTGTTTGTTTGACTGCATGCTTCCAGGCCTTATGTCAAAAAAGCTCCTAGTGTCATTGCAGTTTTCACCTTTCAGTCTGCTCAAACATCCATGGTCAGTTGCTTTTGATGATGTTGTAGTTAGCTGGTTGCCAGTCTCTAATGTTCAAGTGGACAGAATCAAGTTGTCAGTTCAACGCAAGGTTGCAAGGGCTCTCACTTTTGAAGAGGAAAATGTAATGGCTGATCCTCCATCCTTTACGGATGCTCCTGTCACAGTTTCGAAAAAGAGAGCATGGGGCAAGAAGCTAATTGTACATCCTGAAGAGCGTCGCTTCACGAGGAGCAGCCTCAAGATGGATGGCATGAGGCTAGAACCAATAGTAACTGAGACGAGCCGTGCCAAGAAGAACCCTCGTGCGAAGCTACTGGTGCTACCTATTGAAGGTAAGGAGAAGGAAGGAATATCGGAGGACGATGGTCGACTAGAGGAGGACCAGACACCGATTCCAACCACACCTATCCATGTTCTATAGAAAGTTGGTCTTGAGCTTGGCATTGATGTAGAAAAACTAACGAAGGAACAACTTGAGGCTGATCCAGCGACACCTGCCGTGTCTAGAGTTCATGATGATAATTAAATCAAAGAATTGGGTGACAGGGCCTCACCGAATAAATGGCCCGTATCATTTTAGCTAGTTTTCTTATCCGTGTGTTTCGATAGTCTTGTCAGTGTCTTCGTTGCCAGTCCTATGGTGAGGTTCAGACTTATCAGTGTGCTTTGGGTTGTTAACTTGGTTATGTATCAAGTGGTTTTCATTGATACTATGTCAGTTTTAAATGTGTCAAATTAATAGAAGGAAGTGGCGTGTTTTATGCTGGAATGTACGTGGTTTAAGCTCTGAAATGAGACAAAGTGAAGTACGTAACAAAACTGAGGAAAGTGAATGTGATATTCTTTGTTTGCAAGAGACAAAGTGTGAATCATTTGATATGCGACTAATTAGAAATTTTTGTCCAAAGAGGTTTGACAGCTTTGTATATTCTCCTTCGATTGGGGCTTCAGGTGGTATTATTGTGATTTGGAACTCTTCAGTCTTTACTGGTTGCTTGGTTGAGGCACAGAGGTTTGGCATTATTATTAATTTCAACTCAAATCATAATAAGCAAGCATGTGTGCTGGTTTGTGTCTATGGGACATGTGCTGGTCAACAGAGGGATGATTTTTTTTCATGGCTATATAACCTGAACATTCCAGTACTTGAAAATTGGCCGATAGTAGGGGATTTCAACTTCATTTGTTCACATTACAACAGAAATATACCGGGGGATGCATCAATGATATGTTTTTATTTAACGAGATTATAGGACACTTGGGTTTGCTTGATTGCCTATAGAAGGTAGATCCCTCACCTGGTCGAGCATGCAAGCATCTCCTCTCCTTGAGCAGATGGATTGGTTTTTTACCAGTAACAATTGGGTGCAATTGGGTGTCAGACTACCTAGATAGTATAGCGCTTCCCTCGCGAAAACAAGTTCGGATCACGTACCATGTGTGGTCAATATTAACACTAATATATCAAAGTCCAAATTGTTTTGGTTCGAAAACTATTGGGTAGATCTTCCCGGGTTCTCTGATTGTGTTGCATCGTCACGGTCTTGGCCTTGTAAGAAAACTTACAGTTCAACGATCTTAGCTGATAAAATGAAAATTTTGCGTTATGACCTTAAAAAGTTGCACACTAGCTTATCCAAACTGAAGATCTTAATACAAAACTGCAACAAGACAATCTTATTCATGGATTCTCTCGAGGAATAAAGTCCACTCTTTAGAGCTGAATTCAATTTCAGGAACATTGCTAAGATCCATCTTGATGGGTTGCTTTTGGCAGAGTGTAACTATTGGCGTAAAAGGTGTACTATTAGATGGTTACAACAGGGGGAGGATAATACGATTTTTTTCATGTAATGTCAATAGAAAGGTTCAGGAGGAATTCCATTGCAATGTTGCATGATGAAAATGGAAATGAGGTTTATGACCATCAATTAATGGCTGGCCTTTTGTGGACAAGCTTTAAAGAAAAAAAATGGGAAGATCGGATGGCATTTCTATGTAGTTTGATGTACCTAATTTACTCAAGAAAGTGGAGGATCTCGATGAGCTCACCAAACCATTTGAGAAGGCATAAATGGATGAGATGATTAAAAATATGCCACTTGATCGTGCTCCTAGGCCGGACGGATTCAATGGGCTATTCCTCAAGCATTGTTGGCCAATAGTTCAAACAGAATTCTACCAAATGGCAAAAGATTTTCACGAGGGGAATCTGAAACTGGAAAATATCAATGGCTCTTATATCACATTTATTCCAAAGAAGGCAGTTCCTTTGGAGGATAATGACTTCCGGCCAATTTCCCTCACCAACGTTTGTTTGAAATTCTTGACAAAACTTGGAGCAAATAGGCTTCAAAACAGAATATTGGAATGTATTCATAAGAACCAGTACAGATTCCTAAGGACAAGGTCGATTCATGACTGTCTCTCTTGGTCATTTGAATATTTGTATTTATGTCAAACTTCCAAAAAAACCATTGTAATACTCAAGTTGGATTTTGCTAAAGAATTCGATACAATTGAGATGAGGCTATTATTCAAGTAATGAAGCATATTCAATGATCAGTGGCTTGGTTGGGTGAAGGAAAGTCTTTCATCGGGTACCTCAGCAATTCTTCTTAATGGTATACCAGGGAAGAAATTCATGTGCAAGATGGGGGTTCGTCAAGGTGATCCATTGTCGCCCTTGCTGTACACTTTTGGCTCTGATTTGTTGCAGTCGACTGTTAATGAGCTTATGAGGCAAGGTAGAATAAGAAGGCCTATCATTACCAATGATGAGGATTTCCCAATCATATAATACACTGATGATACCCTTTTAATTATGCCAGTGGATATTGCTCAGCTTTGGAAACTTAAAACTCTTCTACTCAAGTTCTCTTTGTCAACGGGGTTGAAAATTAATTTCAATAAGTCACATATGATTCCAATAAATGTTCTCGAAGATTTAATGCAAATGCTTTCTGTGGAGTTTGACTACCAAATTGGGAAGATGTCGTTTACTTACCTGGGCTTTCCATTAGGTACAATGAGACTGATTTAATGCCACTTGTATGTCAGCTTGAAAGGAAGCTTACCTCCAGTTCTAGCTTTCTGTCACAAGGTGCAAGGCTACAATTAATCAATTTAGCATTGGCATCAATGCCATTACACTTCCTTTGTTCTTTGCAACTAGCACAAGGTCTCACTAAACAATTGGATCGTATACTAAGGCAGTGTCTATGGCGTTATAAGTATGATGAATCCAAACAATCACTTGGTGCATGGGATTTAGTTTGCCTACCAAAAGATAAAGGTGGCTTATGAGTGGTGGATTTTCAAAATAAGAATGCAGCCTTGCTCATTAAATATTTAGACAAATTCTACAACCACAATGATATTCCATGGGTTCACTTAATCTGAGATGCCCATTATTCTGGGAAAATTCCACACACTGAGAATCTTTGTGGGTCTTTTTAGTGGCGAGATGTTCTGAAACAGGTGGATAACTTCAGAGGGGTTACAACGGTTAAACAGGGCCGTGGTGACACATTTCTTTTTGGTCTGATAATTGGTCTTTGCAAGCAAGCATACAGCCATTGAAAGTACGTTTTCCTAGATTATTCTCATTTGTCCTAGATGAGAACATGTACGCAACTCAGTTGTATGAACAAGAGACTTGACCACTTTGTTCTACCTTCCACTATCCCGAGTTGCTTATCAGGAACTAAATGAGCTGCAATTACTGATGCAATCTAACCCTATGACCGATCAGTTGGATCAATGGTCATATTATTGGGGAGATGGTTATGCCTCCTCGGCGTTTTATAAGCTCATCCACACACATATACATGTACCCAAAGCTTATCCATGGATCTGGAGGTCCTGCTATGTGATGAAAACAAAGGTGTTTGCTTGGCTTTTACTGAGAGATAGGCTCAACACTCGTGATTTATTGTAAAGGAGACACTGGCATGTGACAGACAATACACACTTTGAGTTATGCCCTGCTCAGAACTATGAAGATATGATTCATCTGTTTTTTGAATGCAATTTTAGTGCACACATTTGGAACTATATACAAATAGAGTGGCAGCCGCATGATGATCTACAAATGGTGATCTCGACAGCTAAGAGAAACTTTGGACATCCTTTCTTCATGGAAGTATTGATAACAGCTTGCTGGAATATTTGGCTAATTCAAAATGGGAAAATTTTCAAACAGGAGAGACCTACATTTTCTAAGTGGAAGGCCAAGTTTTGCATGATATTACTTTGCTGCAGTACAGGATCAAGGTGAAATTCAAACCAAAGCTTTTACACTCTATAGAAACCTTTCCTTAATGGTGTTCATGCTTTTCCTTCTGTAGTTTCTTTCGTTCTCTCTCACTTTTTGAATAGCTCCTGGACTTTGTCTCTTTGTTTATTTAATTTTAATAAAATGTTGTGGGGGTTTTTGCCTCATAGTTCCTGGTCAAAAAACTCATTTAGGGGACCATTAAGAAATGCACTCTTAACATCCATTTGTTGCAACTTAAAATTATGATGAGATGCATATGCAATCAAGATACGGATAGATTTAGGATGAGAAACAGGGCGAAAGTTTCACCGTAGTCCATACCCTCGACTTGGGAGAATCCTTGAGCCACCAATTGCTGGGGGGATAACCCCAGGTAGGGTCAAGCTATGGTATAAGGACAAAGTCCACCGAGGTATAACTCGGCTAAAGCATGAGCTGGCCAAGGTATACAAGGGTCGGTCGAATTACGGACGGGTTACCCAAGGTCGGTCAGCACTAACAAGACTCGGCCGACATATACGATATGTCAGCATGATATTTGGGCTGTTATTTTTTTGTAGGTACCACCTTGGCCGAGTTATCCGAACAAGGATGAGTCAGGGGTTGGCATGCTCAAGAAGGAGAGAGCCAGCCCCAAGGTCAGTGCTTTTCTCTCTCTCACGAGAATGTAGGGATAGACAAGCGCTAAGGACAAATGCCAGAGGAGTAGAGACAGAACAGAGGGTCACAGATGTGACAGTGTCTGACCCCAACAGTCAGACAGCGTGACCTCTGAGCCATTGTTGTGCAGAGGCTAGCGATAGAGGAAAGGAGCGCGCCGAACTAATATTTCGGGACAAGCATCTTTGAGGAGTATCCGGGCCACGTAATCCCTAGCTGTAACCTGGCCATCACTTTATAAGGTGAACCAGGGCCTCCAACGAGGGGGTGGATCCATTCGCGCTAAGGGAAAACCCTAGAGTGTGAAGAGAGCAGAAGTACTTCATCTTCTTACTCTCTATGATACAGCTCAAGGAGCACTTGTATTAGTCCAGAGATCGTAATATAAGATCTAAAGCAGGAGTAGGGGTTTTATCTCCATAGGAGAGCCTCAAACCTGGGTACATCGTGTGTTGAGTTCTTGTGTTTTTCATGTGCGGATCCACTGTACTATCCCTCCCCGGATACCACTAGTGTCCATTGGCCCCACCTTTAGCCTACCCATGGCATCTGCCGTGACACCACCATGGCAGTTGGCGCCCACCATGGGGCCAGCAGTGGCGCTAGCTGGTGTCAAGATCCGGGCGGGAAGCTTCATCGCCACTAGAGAGTGCATGGTATCTGGGCTAGTTCAGCGATTTGGCTCGTTGGACTTCGTCAGCGACAACGCACGTAGCATTGGCAACCGCCCACCTCCGCGCAACGACCTCTTCGTCAACTTTGGCGTGCACAAGATCTACGTCGCAGTCGATGTCTCCTACGCGTACCCGCAGAACATCATCGTGGTGGGAGAACCTCCTCTCCGTGCGTCTCGTGGTCCACGTATCACTCGCCCCGCCAGCTGCGTCGAGGTGATGATGACCGTGCCAAATACTGGAACGAGCAAAGATCCAGCAGAATATGGGGAAATGACCCCCAAGGTAACTCATTCGAGGTTCCCTCCGCTGGAAAGGCCAAAAAACATACTGTAGCAAGACATAGATAACTTGACTACTCCTGTAGCTCCCATAGTAGATCCGGCTCAAGCATAGGCCAAGCTAGAGGAGATCCGGTAGAAAGTGCTCGACGAAGCCAAGAAGATAGCGGCAGCTCAACAAGCATTGAACATTACATTGCGTGAGTATGCTAGGGCCAACAAGTTGAACACTAGTCCCACTCGTATGGATGGTGTAAAGATTAGGGGAAAGAACCTCATTAGTGAAATAGATAAAGAGTATGTGCCAAGGTTGATAGATTTGGGTAACCCAATGTCTGCAGGATTGCCGAGGTATAGCACCCTGGCAAAGAACCTCAGGGCTGCAGATGCAGCAGCTACCGAGATACCTGCTTTGACCAGGAGGCCCGACAAAGGCAATACGAGAGAGTTGTTGAGTGGTGCAAATTGCAAACCGGCAGAATGAGGAATTACTCCGGGCTAACCTGGAAAGAGGAGGTGGTTCCCCTGTGGTTCATTCAGTTGGGGGCACTCCGGCAATATCAGCCGAGGCAACATATTCACCTGGTGCAGGTCCAAGGAGAGAGGAGGTTGTAACCTCGTCCAGAAGGAACAAGCAGATGGTGCCCTATGACCCGGATGTGTCCAGGAAAGGAAAAGTAGTACAAGGGAATGTTGATCGAGGAAGTGTTAGCCGAGGTAATGGCGGTTGCAGGAACCTCGACCAAGGCAATATGGGCCAGGGAAACGCTAGGTACGACAATGTCGGACAGCTCAACTCGGCTAGACAGGACATAATCCACCGCAGCAGCACCAGCAGCGGTATGTACCTCGGCAAGAGCATAGTGCGGGACTAGCCATGCAACATCAATATGCTCATCTGGGGAAAGACAAATACAATGATGTTTATTTGGCTATGGCCAATGCCGGGTTTCCTAGGCTGGATCACTATATGAGATGGGATCAAGGCTGGAAAACAGAAACTTGCAGCCAGATGATGGAAGATTAAAGCTGGACATAATTTATAGTTCGGAGCTAATGGAGGGACAAGGTACTCTGGGTCTTGCATGTTTTGGACCTCGGATCATGAGAGAACCATATGTGCCGAACTTTCAGTTAGCCAGGGGAACAAAGACATATGATGGTAGCACCAAGCCACAAGATTGGTTGATTGACTATGCCACAACTGTGTACATCACACATGGCAATCTTAGATGGGCAGTGAGGTATGTACCTCAGATGCTAGAAGGACCAGCGAGGGTCTGGCTGAATAATCTGCCCGCAGGAAGTATCAACTGTTGGTTGGATTTTGAGGAGATGTTGATGACTGCAATTGCACATACCAATTATAGCTAGTTTCGAAGTAAACATATCGAACCCACAGAGAGCTATTGGTAAAGGTCTTTCTGCCCCTTGTTACACTCTACCAAAGTATACCTGTAAGCTGTCTTTGATCTCAAGTAAACGGTGTTTGAAAGGTTTATGGTTGTTTGTAGAAAAGTAATTAAAACAAGTAAAAATAAAACAAGTAACAAGTTTATGTGGAAACGTGGTTGAACTCAATATGGCTAAAACATTCTCAGGGATGTAGGATACACCACTAGCATAGTATTATTGTTATGTGCAATCAAGATAACATACTTCTTGTGTCATGATATATGTGGAGAGAGCCCCATAATAATATGGTCACTACAAGGCTCGTAGGAAGCCACTTTGTTGAGCCAAGTGTGAGGTCACCTCTAAATAACCACTACAATGTCTAAGTGCAATCACCCATACAAACCACCGCAATTAAGGGTTTCCCCGTGGATATCGCAATTAGCTTAGGGAGTCCCTCTTTAATCCCCCTTTGACCATGTAGGTTATGAGCCGACACCAATCTGTCATGGGGCATTCTGGGTACGCTTCTAAGACACGTCCAAAGGAATTCTTCCTTCCTTTAGTCCCGAAGGCAAATGATATGCGGCTGACTGCGAATACCATCTAAAGAGAGAGATCAAACACAAATCATAATTATATCATAGACAAGCAAGTCATACGGACACAAGAATAGATCATCTTTATTACAAGTTCATAACGGTGCTAGGGTTTCTCCATATCCCCAAGAACAAAGGAACTACTCACTCATGGAAGCAATAAACAACATCATCATAATCAAATTAATGGATAAAAGTACGATGGTAGATCTAATGCAAACCATAATTGGATCTAGAATGACAAAGAGATCTAATAGATGAAAGATGGGAGTAATGGGGGTAATGGAGATGCAGCGGTTGATGATGAAGGGGATGATGCGTTGTCCTCCAATGATCCACGAAGCAACTGAGATTTTACCCCAGCCAAGTTCCTCCTTCAGATCCCTCTCGGATGTGGTGTTTCATGGTTTCTGGTGGTTGTGAATGTCGGATCCCCCTCTCATATTTGCCAGGGAGAAGAATTTGATGAAGTGGTCGTGATGGCGCCTGGTACGAGAAGGCGGTATAGGCGGGATCCACCCGTACCAGTGGTCATTAACCATACTGGTGCCTCCTCCTTGTTTAGTATTCTTCCAGGTGCAAAGGTAAATTCATAAAATGACTTTTATCACTTATAAATATCATATAATTACACAATATGATAGATCTAATTGATATGTTCATATATGACTCCATGATTTGGGATCCTGTTGAAACAAGAACAAAATAGCACGCATAGACGCGGTGAAATACAAAAATCCCTATTCTATTTATGCAAAAACAAAAGGTAAATATGCTTCAATTTTGGACTCATCAAATCCCCCAAGCTAGGCTCTTGCTCTTCCCCAAGAAAGATGGTGGCTTATGGACAAGATCATCATGTTCATGAGACACAAGTCGTTACAATAAATGAGGTAGCAATTGAAGCAGGAATACAATATCAGATGTAGAGATATATCAGGGGTATTACCATACCCTTACACATTACATAACTTAGAGGCTTCCACACCTTTTTCAGTATTAATGAAATTATAAGAAGATACTAGTGATTCAACATATCATATAATCACAAAGTTTGAAGATATAGTGCACTAAGTTTAGTAATTAAGATTCATGATCATTTTCTCTTCTCTTTCTCTCTGTTTTCTATGTTTAGTTCTTTTGATAGCTGCTTTCTTCTTTTCTTGTGATACTTGTACGCCATTATTTTACTTATTCCTTTTTCTCTTCTTCTTTTTAGCACAACTATTTGATCATGCTCACTACTTCCATGGCTTTAAGAAACTCTTAATTATAATATGCTACCATAATTCTTCTTCTCATTACTTAATCAATACTTGTGTTGGTGTGGAAGTCCCTAAAATTATGACAGATGTACAAGTATCATGACACTCAACCTAGTTCAATCATCTAAAATAATAATCATGAATCAAACACAACTTCAATTATCATAAAATATCATAGCTCAATGGATATAATTTTTCTCTTGAACAAAGGGAACTCGAAGTTGATGCAACTAATGCAAATTCGGAATTTTTAAACCTAACCTTGAATGCAGAAAAGTAAACATGTGAAAACTGTAAGATAAATTACAAGGTTCTCATAGATCCCCAAGCTTGGAATCAAGCCGGGTGGATCAAATAATCCCTTGCAATTACTTACTCTTTTTTGGGAGTAAAGAAGTCATCATCTTTCTCTTCTTCATCCGCCTTCAGGCTACAAGCTTGGGGAATACACGCAAATCGAGTGGACATCTCTATGATGCCAACACATAATTCTTTGATTACCTTATTTAAAGTTTTCCTATCATCGGCCATCTCCATAATGATCTTGGTCAAGAGCTTTACTCTACCATCGATGTCATTGACCTTTTTTTTTAGATCTTTGCCCATCATCTAGTAAGAGTCAACTCCCTCCCCAATGGTCTCAACACAAGCTTTCAAAATGTATTCAAGGTTCTTGATCTTTTCTCGAATCTCATCTCGGTCTCCCCTTTTCTTGGAAGAGGTTTCTGGAGGTGCTTTAAGAGAAGATCCATGAAGGTTATGCCTGTAGGGATTGAGTGGAGATTCTCCTTTGTTCCTTCCTTGTTCACGTGCCTGAGCATCTACAATTTCTGTGGGAACATATCTTCCCAATTGGGGAGTGGAACCACTTGTGCAGACTCGCGGTTGGAGGAGGATGAAGTATCTCCTTCGGATCCCTCCTTCTTGGCTCATCCTTCAACGACGTGCTCCTTCTTGGCCCAAATCTACTTAATATGAAAAGGCTGCATGGACCTTGAGTAATCAAGTGAGATCTGAGGTTTCATTGCAAAGGACATAAAGAAGTTCTAGCTCTAAAATAAGATGGAAGGGAACCAGAAGGAAGAAAAAGTGCAAAATAAAAGGCAAAATCGGTAGGTTAAGGGGGCCAAAGACGGTCGTGAGCTGCAGTACGGGTGGGTTCCACCCGTACCGTGCCCCCTTACGGACTTCTTCCGCCTCTCTATTTTTTACGGACAAAAGAATAAATGCGAGGGGAAACAGTGCTGATAACGACCATCGGTACAGGTGTGCAGGCCCATATTGTCTGGTCATACCAAATCAAAGAAAGTCGGCATTAGTACTCTGAACGTTTAACGACCAGTGGTATGGGCGCGTCCGACTATACGGTTCGCCCGTACCAGGTCGAAAAATATCTCAGAATAACCAGAAAAATTAGATGAGTTCAAAGAAAAAGATAGAATCAACTAAAAAAAGTTTCCAAAGCAGTAGAATTAAGTAATTGAAACTTTGTTACCTAACTTTCGCATGTTTTATTCTTTTGCCGGGATCAAAGAGATTAATTCCATAGTGTTTACTCCACCAACTCTATAATGCTTCAATCGCTGCCCATTAACAATCCAAGATGAAGAAGAGGGGTGTAGTATTTTTCAATCTTACTGCTCCCGACAGATATACTTCTTCAACGTCATATGGTCCTACCCACCTGGATTTCAGTTTTCATGCAAAAATCTTGAGGCTAGAGTTGTAAAGGAAGACTTTATCTCCGATTTTAAATCCCTTGCCCTCTAATTTTTGTAATGCCACTTTAACATTTTCTTGAAATATTCTAGTGTTTTCATAAGCCTCATTCCTGAGTTCATCTAAAGCATGAATGTCTAAGAGTCATTTTCCCCTATAGTTTTAAAGTCAAAATTCATAGTTTTGATAGCCCACCGAGCCTTATGCTCAAGCTCTAATGGAAGGTGGAATTTTTTACCGTAAACCATTTTGTATGGTGTCATTCCCATAGGGTTCTTTAATGTTGTGCGATATGCCCATAATGCATCATTAAGCTTCAAATCCCAGTATTTTCTTGATCCGTTCACCATTTTCTGAAGTATGACCTTTATTTTTCTATTAGAAAATTCCACTTGTCCACTGGTTTGAGGATGGTAAGGTGAGGCTACCCGGTGGTCCACTCCATATTTTTGAAGTATCTTGTCAAAAGTCCCCTTCATAAAATGAGTTCCACCATCAGTAATAAAAAATCGGGGTACTCCAGACCTGGGAAAGATGATGTCCTTAACCATCTTAATGGAAGTGGTTGCATCTGCATGAGCTGTGGGTATAGCCTCAACCCATTTAGTAACATAATCAACAGCAACAAGAATATGAGTATAACCGTTAGAGGGAACAAATGGTCCCCTAAAATCCATTCCCCAAACATCGAATGGCTCTATTACTAAGTTATATTTCATATTCATTTCTTGTCTTTTTCCTATATTACTCATACATCGACAGGCATCACAATTTTTAACATATTCGTGGGAGTCTTTGACTAGTGTAGGCCAGTAGAAACCTGACTGCAAGACTTTGGCTGCAGTGCAATTACCAGCATGGTGCCCACCGTCAGGACTATCGTGACAAGCTTTAAGGATGTCTTTTGCCTCGTGCTCAGACACGCATTTCCGGATTATCCCATCTATGCCATGCCTATATAGGTAAGGGTCATCCCAAAAGTAATGTTTTAAATCATTGAAGAATTTCTTTCTTTGATTGTAATCCATTCCTTTTGGTAAAAACTTGCCTACTAGAAAATTAGCATAATCTGCAAACCAAGGATCGCGAGGTTTTAAAACTACAAGGTATTTGCCTGCCATAGATTCATTAATAGGAATAGGATTCTCCATGATTCCTTACATTCATGACAAATGGTCGGCCATAGGGTTATCCTTTCCCCTCCTATCTACTATCTGCAAATCGTATTCTTATAGTAACAAGACCCATTTAATTAGACGGGGTTTAGCATCCTTCTTACCTAGAAGATGTCTCAAAGCTTGATGATCAGTATGAACTATTACTTTTGAGTTGATGATATAGTGTCTAAACTTATCACAAGAAAAAACAACAGCAAGGAATTCTTTCTCAGTTGTTGCATAGTTCTTTTGATCATCATTAAAGATTCGACTAGCATATTGAATAACATTGAGGTTAGGACAGTCTCTCTATCCTAAAACATCCCCAATAGCATAATCACTAGCATCGCACATAATTTCGGATGGTTCATCCTAATTGGGTGGTTGAATAACAGGTGCAGAAATTAGAGCCTTCTTTAATTGTTCAAAGGAATCATGGAAATATCTATCAAAAGTAAAAAGAGTATGTTTATCTAGGAGACGAGTTAAAGGGACAGCTATTTTAGCAAAATCTTTGATAAAGCCTCTATAGAAACCGACGTGTCCAAGGAAATTCTTTACTCCTTTTATATCTTGTGGAATTGGAAGTGTTTCTAAGGTGACTAAATTCGAACTATCAATCTTAATATTCTCTTCAGAAACCTTATGCCCAAAAACTATACCTTCCCTTACCATGAAGTGGCAACACTCCCAATTTAGAACCATCTTGGTTTGTTTGCACCGCTGCAAAACTCTATTAAGATTATATAGACATTGTTCAAAAGTAGTTCCATAGACAACAAAATTATCCATAAGAACTTCCATGGAACTTTCCACAAAACTATCAAAGATCTTAAAACACACTCTTGAAAGTAGCAGTTACGTTACACAATCCAAAAGGCATTAATCGATAACCATATGTTCCATAGGGGCACATGAAAGTATTTTTTTCTTGATCTTCAGGTTGGATAGCTATTTGAGAATATCTAGAATATCCATCAATAAAGCAAAAGTAAGAATTACCGGACATCCTTTCCATAATATCATTAATGAGGGGAAGTTGCTTATGTATTTTTATGGTCTCTTTATTCATCTTCCTAAAGTCAATACACATTCAATACCCTACTATCGTTCTAGCTGGGATTAATTCATCCTTATCATTATTTATTATTGTTATGCATCCTTCCCTAGGTAGGCAATGAGTTGGGCTTACCCACTTACTATCTGAAATTGGGTAGATAATACCATTGTCCAACATACGAATAACTTCTTTTCTTACCACCTCTTTCATTTTAGAGTTCAACCTTTTCTGATTATCCACAAATGGTTTAACATCTTCAACCATAGTTATCTTGTGAGTTACTATGGTGAGATCTATGCCTTTTATATCATTAAGAGTTTAACCAAAAGTTTCTCGTTGTTTGACAAGTACCTCTAACAGTTTCGAGTTTTCCTCGGGAGAGATCTTATCATCTAAAATCACCGGGCATTTACCTTCTAAGAATTCATACATGAGACCTAGAGAGAGAGGTTTTAAGACAATAGACGGTGGATCCTCGTCCCCTTTTCTTTAAAGTTCTTCATATTCCACCCTGAGACCTGACTCGACCTCCAGAGCTGTGTTGAGGATCTCATCCAAATCTTCTTTTGCAGAGTCATTGGCAAGCAAATCATTGCTTATGAAACTTATCTCCAACTCAGATTGCGGAGTGCAAAAATAGATTGCTGCCAATTCTTCAATAGTATTTTCTTCCTTCATCTCAACTTTCTTCTCATAAGGTAGCCTCGTGAATTAACTGTAGTTTATTTCTATAGTTTCTTTTCCAAGCTACAAAGATAAAGCCTACTTTTTGTTGTCAATATCAATGTTCATAGAGTTGTAAAAATGATTACCAAAAATAACTAGGCAACTAGGGTTCAAAGGTATTTCGATAATATGAAAATCAACTGGATACACAAAAGCCCCAATAGAAATGCAAACATTGCGAAGTATCCCACGAGTAGGATGCACAGTTCGATTAGAATACATAAAGGTAGCTTCTGATGGCTCCAGGTAAGATTCATCAAGGTGATCACGCAATTCTTCATAAATAGTATAAGGCATTATGTTTATGGAAGAACTTAAGTCACAGAACCCTACATAAGTAATCCCTCCTAAGCAAAAAGGAATTTTCTGTTGACTTCTATTCTTACCATCAAACTTACCTCCTATCATTTCGGAGGATTCTTTACTTACCATTATCACCTCTTCCTTGAACAATTCAGGTTCCAAAAGTTCCTTTACTATCCCAATATTTTCTTTAATGGCTCCCAAGTCCCTAGTTAACCTTCCTATTCTTTTATTCCCTTCACCCCTGCTATCCATTACTTTAGTTAGAATTGTTTCCTCTTTGACTAACATTTTCTTTTGCATTTTTGAATATTCATCATTGTGGAAAGTTTTAGTGGATTTTTCTTCTATATGTGGTGTATAGCGTTCTCAATCTTTTGGAATCTGCAGGTAGTCAGCATAAGATATAATAATTTGAACAATCATGTGATGGTCAAGATTAAAATTCCCAAACAGTTTTTCTACCTTTCTAGAATCTAGAAATCTTTTTAAACAATTGTAGTCTATGGGATTTTCCTTATTAAACTCTGCCTCACAATAGGCTTTCTCTATCCTATTCACCGTCTCTACCAAGTTCCATGCCTCTCAACAATGAATTCGGTGAACGACCCATTGGTAAGAGAATCAAGTTCATTTCTATTATTATCATTAAAACCTATGTAGAAGGTGTGTATCACTAGCCAAGGTGGTAAATTATGATGGGGACAGTGATCAAGCAATCCCCGGAATCATGTATACCCTTCATGCAGGCTTTCCTCAGGTTTTCCTTTAAAATTCATAATCATGTGCCTCGTGCCAAGAGTTCTTTTCCTAGGAAAGAAATCAACTAAGAATAGAGAGGCTAACCTCCCCATGAGTTAGTAATTTTTGTAGAACTTTGGATGTACCAAGAACGGGCCTCATCAATGAGAGTTTGAGAAAAGCAAGCCAACTTAACCTCATCCTCAGTTTGTAATTGAGGTGGAAAGTCCCACAAATATCTTCAAAGAACCATACATGCTCATATGGATCTTCCGTACCATCTCCTGCAAATTTCTTTGCATGCAAAAGATCCAAAAGTATGGGGTTAACATCATACCCTCTTGGATTATTGGATTTTAAATAAGCGTCCATGTGCAAACCGAAATTCCTTACAACCTCAAGCTGTATTATATGCTGGTATTCACCCATAATGTATCACCTGAAACTAATAAACAACTTTAGTAAAACAATGAGTAAAATAAGTAACTAAAAACAAAGACCAAAAGAGCTTAGCTCCCTGGCAATGGCGCCAGAAAATAACTTGATGACTGCAAGTGCACATACCAATTGTTGCTAGTTTTGAAGTAAAGATATCGAACCCACAAAGAGCTATAAGGTATTTATGCCCCTCGTTACTCTCTACCAAAGTATACTTGTAAGTTGTCTTTGATATCAAGTAAAGGGTGTTTGAAAGGTTTATGGTTATTTACAGAAAAGTATTGAAAACAAGTAAAAAGAAAACAAGTAACAAGTTTATGCGAAAGCATGGTTGAACTCAATAGGGCTAAAACATTCTCGAGGATGTAGGATACACCATTAGCATAGTATTATTGGTATGTGCAACCAAGATAACATACTTCTTTTGTCATGATATGTTTGGAGATAGCCCCATAATAAGATGTCCACTACAAGGCTCATAGGAAGCCACTTTGTTGAGCCAAGTGTGAGGTCACCTCTAAATAACCACTGCGTTGTCTGAGAGCAATCACCCATACAAACCACCACAATTAAGGGTTTCCCCATGGATATCGTAATTAGCTTAGGTAGTCCCTCTTTAATCCCCCTTTGACTATGTAGGTTATGAGCCGGTGCCTATCAGTCACAGGGCATTCCGAGTACGCTTCCAAAACACGTCCAAAGGATTTCTCCCTCCCTTTAGTCCCGATGGAAAATGATATGCGGCCGACTACGCATACCATCTAAAGAGAGAGATCAAACACAAATCATAATTATATCATAGACAAGCAAGTCATCATACACAAGAATAGATGACCTTTATTACAAGTGCATAATGGTGCTAGGATTTCTCCATCTCCCCAAGAACAAAGGAACTATTCACTCAAGGAAGCAATCAACAACATCATCATAATCAAATGAATGGATAGATCTAATGCAAACCCCAATTTGATCTGGAAGTACAAAGAGATCTAATAGATGAAAGATGGGAGTAATGGTGGTAATGGAGATGCAGTGGTTGATGATGAAGGGGATGATGCGTTGTCCTCCAATGATCCGCGAAGCAGCAGGGATTTTACCCTAGCCAAGTTCCTCCTTCAGATCCCTCTCGGATGTGGTGTTTCGTGGTTTCTGGTGGCTATGAATGCCGGATCCCCCTCTCGTCTTTGCTAGGGAGAAGTATTTGACAAAGCGGTCGTGATGGCGCCTGGTACGAGCAGACAGTACGGGCGGGGTCCGCTTGTACCAGTGGTTGTTAACCATACTGGTGCCTCCTCCTTGTTTAGTATTCTTCTAGGTGCGAAGGTAAATTCATAAAATGACTTTTATCACTTAGAAATATCATATAATTACACAATATGATATCTCTAATTGATATGTTCATATATGACTCCATGATTTGGGATCCTGTTGAAACAAGAACAAAATAGCACGCATAGACACAGTGAAATACAAAAATCCCTATTCTATTTATGCAAAAAACAAAAGGTATATTCTTCAATTTTGGACTCATTAGATCTTCATTAGTAACTTCACCAGTACATACAAGAGGACGAACAGGACAGAACACTTGGCAATGTGTAAGAAATGGCTGAACGAAAGTGACTCAGCATTTCTGACTCGGTAGTGCACCCTAAGGAACTCATGTGAAGGAGTTATCGAGTCACAGGCTATTGCTTGGTTTTGCACAAGGGTGTAGACATGCAAGTGTATTGTGGCAAAGGCTAAAGAGGGATATGCCAACTACATTGGCCGAGACAATCAAGATTGCAGATTCATATGCATTGGGAGATCTGACCCAACCCACACTTATGTCAGCTGAGCCGAATGAGGAGTACTACTCTAGGGACGGGACCAGGTCATCCCGGTGGAATGATTTCCAGGGCAAAAGAATGGATGATAGGCCGGACTATCTATATGGCTCAAATCATGTCGCTATGGTGAACCAAGATCAGCCAGGAGCTAGGAGTAGCCAGCGACAAAAGAGCAGTGGCTAGCAATGGACATAGAAAAGTGATGGCAAGAAAACATGGACTAATGAGTAGAAGAAGTAGTGGCAGGAGAGGCCGAGGTACACCTATGAGTCTGTGTTGGACCAACCGTGTAAGTTTCACACCCAGAATCTAAGTAAACCGACAAATCATACGACTCGGTAGTGCACATGGATGTAGCGTGCAATGGGAGATATGGGTCCGCCTCAGGCGCCACCTCAGCCACAACTCACATGGGAAAATGCACAGCAGTTAGTTCTACCCCCACCACCGCCGAGGTATGAGAATCAGGAAAGAAGGGATGCAGTGCATCAAGTGAACAACCAGAACCAAGGGAACCGAGGAAACCCTGACAATGATGGTATGAATGAGTATAGGGAGCATAACTAGAGCTATTGTGTGTTCACCACAGAGGAAACTGACAGACAAAGTGTGTAGAGGATACACATGGAGGTCAATGCGGTTATGCTGGCAGTGCTAAAGTATATGCATTGGTCGGACCAGGAGATCACTTGGAGCATCAAGGATCATCCTAGGCTCATGCCAAGTCCTGGATCATATGCTTTGGTGCTTGACCCAAACATTTATCAGGCCAAATATCAATGTGAAGTTCTCCAAGGTACTAATCAAAAATGAAAGTAGTATAAAAAAGGCTAGAAAAAGCATGCACGTTCTCGAGCGTGCTCTGCAATCGCTGATATTGCTACATGTGGCCTCTGGAGAGTCCTTTGTGCGTTGTCCCAAGCCTTCCCCGCGCGACACGTGGTGCTTGCAGAGAGAGGGGTGGCGGTTCTTTTTCCCTTTCTTTTTTAGATTCAAATACGAAAAATGCGATATCTTTTAAACAAATCATCCAAACTGAGATCCGTGTTCACAATTGAGCTAGTCACGTCGAGATCTACAAAACTAGATCTCATATGATAGGTTTTGAAGAACTTTTTGTTTTGCACTGCCCTTTGACCCTACATTGCGCTGCCTTCGGTTGTGGTGCACGGCATGATGTCCTGGCGGTGCACGGTAGGTGCACTGCCTTTTTCTTCTGCATTGCACTGCCTTCGGTCGTGGTGTACGGAATGATGTCCTAGCAGTGCACTGTCTGCGTACTGCCTTTTTGTATTATATTTCACTCCCTTCAAACGCAGTGCACGATGACGTATGGTGGCAGTGCACTACTTGTGCACTGCCTTTTTGTGTTGTGTTGCACTGCCTTCGGTCGCAGTGCACGTGACAATGTCCTGGCAGTGCACCAGCCGTGCACTACCTGTTTATACTGTGTTGCACTGCCTTCGAGCGCAGTGCACGGCGAGGTATCCTGGTAGTGCACTACTCGTGCACTACCTTATTGTGTTGCGTTGCACTTCCTTCGGTCGCAGTGCACGAGACGATGTTCTGCCCGTGCACCGGCCATGCACTGCCTATTTATACTATGTTGTACTATCTTTTATCGCAGTGCACGGGACGTTTCAGTGGTAGTTTACAGTTTTTTCTCTCTTTTTCCATGGTGCACTGCTCTTTTTTACATGTACTGCTGCCTACGTATGTGTTTACCACGCACATCTAATAGCAGAATCAGTACACTAGCAGAGCAGCAGCGTGACCACGTGGCGATTAGGAAGAGCAGGACGGGACTGCTGCACGCACGCGTGTCCGGCCACACGTCGCCGTCCTCTCCAGAGCGCGCGCGTGCGCTAGTCTCCCTCAAGCAGTATCAACATATTGTACAAGGATACAATGCATAACAATGGAGTCTCGAAAAACATGCTCTAGGTGACTAAGACCACTTTTCATGGCATTGTGCTGGGGTTATCATGTGAGCCAATTGGCAATGTCCGGATAGATGTCTTATTCGACACACGAGAGAATTGCAGAACGGAAAACTTGTTGTTTGAGGTTGTGGATCTGGACAGTTGTTACCATGCACTGCTAGGCAGGCCAGTACTTTTGAATTTTATGGCCAGTGATCATATCAACTACTAAAGATGAAGATGCCAGGGCCCAATGGGGTCATAACCATTGCTAGGGACTTTAGGCGTTCCATGGAGTGTGCCTCAGCCGGGTCAAACCTAGCCGAGTCATTGGTCACTGCACAAGAAAATAGGAGAATTCAGGAGGTTGTGGCATTGGCTTAGTCGTCACAACTGAATATGCTAGCCCTCAGTAACCCACATGGGAGTGTATCATTCCAGCCGACAAAGGACATGAAGAAAGTTCAAATTGACGACCAATTCCTAGAGTGTAGTGTCAACCATTGGTGCGCGCCTGGATGACAAATAGGAAAGCTAGCTCATCAGCTTCCTCTGTGAGAATCGGGACATTTTTTCTTGGTCCAAACAGGACCTGCAAGGTGTGCTGAGGGAGCTGGCTGAGCACTCTTTGCATCTCAGGCCTGATGCAAGGCTGGTGAAGCAACTTCTCCGCCGCTTTGTCGAGGATAGGAGAAAGATCACAGGGGATGAGATTTCTTGGCTCCTTGTAGCCGGGTTTATCATGGAAGTGCTTCATCCTGATTGGCTGTCTAATCCGGTGCTGATGGAAAAGAAGAAAGATGACCATGAATGTGGCAGTAGTATGGCGCATGTCTGTTGATTATACTAACTTGAACAAGGCATGTCCGAAGGGTCCATTTCCTTTGCTGAGGATAGATCAAGTCATTGACTCGACAGCTGGTTGTGAGATCTTGTCATTTGTAGACGCGCATTATGGTTTCCACCAGATACCATTAAACCTTACTGATCAAATAAAAACTACCTTTATTACCCCGTACGTGGCTTATTGATATCGTACTATGCCATTCGGCTTACGCAACGCAGGTGCCACGTACCAAAGGTGCATACAAAAATGTTTGCATGATCAAATTGGAAAAAATGTCCAAGTGTATGTTGATGATGTGGTGATAAAAACAAAAGAGAGTCATACTCTTCTAGATGATATCCAGCAAACATTCGCGAACTTGAGAAGGTTCCGAATGAAACTTAACCCGGAAAAATGCACCATCGGTGTCCCGGCCAGAAAATTACTCAGATTCCCCGTGTCCAGCCGAGGTATAGAGGCTAACCCGACTAAGATCCGAGCTATTGAGCACATGGAATTGCCGAAATGTCTCAGTGATGTACATAAGTTTGCTGGTTGCCTGGCATCGTTGAGTCGTTTCATCAGTCAACTGGGAGAAAAGACATTGCTTTTGTACCAGTTAATGAAAAAGTCGGACAAGTTTATCTAGACACCGTAGGCCGATGGTGCTTTTCATGAATTAAAAAAGATGCTAGCCTCTGCACCTGTGTTAGCTTTGCCACTATCCAAAGAGTCGATGTTGCTCTATATAGAAGCGACCAACCGAGTCATAAGTGTTGTGGTAGTGGTAGAGCGTGATGAGGAGGGTAAGTCGGTGTAGAGGCCAGTCTATTACCTAAGTGAAGTACTTTCTGCTTTGAAGAAAAACTACCCCCATTATCAGAAAATGGCATATGGCGTCTATATGGCGGCCAAAAAGCTTAAGCATTACTTTGAAGAACACCCCATAAAGGTGATATGTGAAGCACCAATATCCGAGATAATGGGAACAGAGACACAAGTGGGCGAATCTCCAAATGGGCTATTGAGTTAGCCCCATATGCTCCACATTATGATACACGAGATACAATCAAGTCTTAGGCACTGGTCGACTTTTTTGTCAATTGGGCTGAAATGCAGTATGAGCTGCCCTTGCCTGACTCAAATTACTGGAGAATGCACTTTGATGGGTCAAAATTGAAGGACGGATTAGGTGTTGGCGTAGTCCTTACCTCGCCCAAAAAAGATCAGTTGAGATATTTGCTACAGATCCATTTTAGAGCATCAAATAATGTGGCCAAATATGAGGCACTTGTGCATGGCTTGAAAGTAGCAAAGGAGATTGGAATACGTCAGATCAAATGCTTTGGTGATTATGATCTGGTGGTGCAACAAGGTTCGGGTCACTAGGATGCCTTGGACACAAATATGGCCTTGTATAGATTTCACGTCCAAAAAAATTGTGGGTACTTCGAAGGATGTGAGTTCCATCATGTACCTCGGGCTAAGAATGATGCAACCGACATGTTAACGAAACTTGGTTCGTCTCGGCAGGCTATCTCGCTAGGCATAGCTCTAGAACACCTTAGAAAACCATCTATCAACCCATCACAAGAATCTGAGTCAATCCATATCCCGGCCAATCCAGGATCCGAGGTTGTCCCAATGGAGATTGATTGGGCGTATCTCAAGCAACCTAGGGACTACCTCGGCAAACCCGGGGACTACCTCGCAGAACCCAGGTACTATTCAGCTTGACCCGACAGAAGTTATGTCGGTTGACCTAATGGAAATTGACGAAGTGATTTTCCTGGCCCATGTTGTACCAGCATGGGCGCAACAAATTTTTGGATTCTTGAAAGATGGGAGTTTGCCAAGTGATGGGGTCCTCGCTAGACAGATCTAGAGAAGGGCAAAATCTTATACCATAATAAACAGCAAATTATATAAAAGAAGTGTCACAAGTGTCCTTCAGCGATGCATTGATCCGGTAGAGGGGCAAGAAATCCTCCAAGATATACATCGAGGCAAAATGTGGGAATCATGCCTCGTCCAGAGTGTTAGTCGCCAAAGCTTTTCACCATGGATTTTACTGGCCTAGTGCTTTACAAGAAGCTGAGGACTTTGTGAGAAAGTGCAATGGATGTCAGAGGTATTCAAGAAAGATACATATGCCATCCTCTGAACTCAAAACTATACCTATCACTTGGCCATTTGCTGTATGGTTCTTGGACATGGTTGTGCCATTTAAGCCGGCTTGTGGCAACATGACTCATATTCTAATCATGGTTGACAAATTTACAAAATGGATTGAGGTCAAGCCAAACAGAAATGTGATGGAGCCACTGCCTTATCATTCCTCAAATATATAATCTTGAGGTATGGATACCCACATAGCATAATCACTGACAATGGCACAAACTTTGCCGAAGGAGCATTTGCTCGATTCTGCCAAGATAAACGAATAAGGCTTGATGTTGCATTAGCTGCACACCCCGCATCGAACGGGCAAGTGGAGAGATCCAATGGGCTAGTACTGTCCAGGATAAAACCCCTGCTCATTGAGCCGCTGCAAAGTTCAGCGGGCTGTTGGATTGACGAACTCTCGGCAGTACTATGGAGCCTCAGGATAACTCTAAATCGATCAATTGGCTATACGCCATTCTTTCTGGTATATGGGGTAGAAGTTGTATTACCAGCCGACATAGTGCATGATTCACCTAGAGTCACCTAGTACACAGAGGCCAAAGTGCAAGAAGCCCGACAAAATGATGTTGATCTGCTAGAAGAGGCAAGAGAATTCGCATTATCCAGATCCACCATATATCAGCAGAATCTCCGACCCTATCATAGCCGGAAAGTAAACCCCTGAGTCTTTTGGGAAGGGGATTTGGTGCTTCGGCTAGTGCAACACACTACCGACATGCATAAACTATCACCTCCATGGGAGGGGCCATTTATTGTGAGCAAAGCATTGCACAATGATGCATACTATCTTATAGATGGTCAAGCATAGGAGAAGAATAAGGCAGGAGAAGAACCGAAAAGTCCATGGATGTAGCACTCCTTCGTCCATTTTGCACTTAGCTAAAGTGTATGTATCTTGAACTCTCATATGTCGAATTATATGTCGGCAATGAGCTAATGAATGGAACTTCGGCACCTCGAGCAGTGACTCGGGGACTGCCTTAGTAGTAATTGTCTTTTTCTACATTTACTTGTTATATGTCGGCTGGCTTAAATTTCTCACCCCTTAGTTCGGGTTAGTAATGTTTCGGCACCAAAGGCTCACTCTTCAACTTGCTACTGTCCAGAAAATTGGCTTCATGGCAAGCAAGAGAAAAAGCTGGCAAATGCTAGACACATGAAAAACGACCAAGGAAGGGAAAATAATCGAGCTGACAAGTGTTTTTTGGACTAACCCCTGTATCTACTTTCTTTATTATTATGCCAAATCACTCTGAGATAATTCTCGAAATTTCAAGTATTAATTCAATTTTTGATTTTGGACTCATAAGTCGAATGCCAAAAAATGGTAGACATGAGATGAGTCATAAAATTGAGCAAACAAGAAAATGAAACTCGGGGACTCCGCCCAAAATGATCCGACATAAGAAACATAGCAGTAGCAAAACATCTTCAACTATTTAATACATGTGCACCCGACATATCGGGGATTTAACCAAATTCAAAGTTTATATATGCCTAAGGAGCAGCAGCGGCCGGATCATCATCAGCTGGAGTAGGAACAGTAGCTTCAGGATTGGGAACCTCGTCTTCCGCTTCATTGTCTGAGTTAGCCTCTTGTTCATCCAGGTTTTCTTCATATTCGCCAGAGCCCTCTTCAATGTATTTGTCGTCAACCTCATCGAGGAAGCTCGATGCTTCATTCAACCCATGAGCATTGGCATATTGGATCAGTTGGTAGGCTCGAGTTTGGCGGTGTTGGATGAACTCTAGATTGGTTGTCCACGGTGAACCAGTGCGCATGTTCTGAAGTGTATCTAAATTGATACCTTCATACCATGACAACACAAAGGACAAGGCTGTGTTGGCACTAGCATGGGCAACATATTCCCTCCATAGATTGACCTGCGTCTCGTAGTCCATTAACTTCTTGACCAACAACTTGACTTTCTTGGGAGTGGGGTCTGCATGCCAGAGAACATGGAACACTCGGATGGCAGTGTACAAAAGCTCAACCCCGAAGGTTTTCATAGGTCTGAGGCTGGCAAAGAGGCCAACCAAGGAATCATTAATGTCATATTCTTCAGGGAGGGGCCAGCCTCGACCTTTTTCTCCCAAAACTTATGGATAGTAGTGGTATCACGGATCTTAGATTCGGGGAAGTTACCTAAGAAAATAAACAGAAAAAGCAAGTCAGATAGGACAATAAGAGTAAAAGGGAAACCTCAGCAGTAAAAGAAAAAGTCAACAAAAGGAAAACTCACGAGCTATAACACCGTTGATCCGGGCCAGCTCAGCCAACCAAGCGACATGTTTCTTCTGGAGGTTCTCGAGTGTGGTGTTCACCGACTCAAACTTGACCTTGGCCTCCTTGAGTAGCTCTTTGTCCTTCTCAAGTTGGCTGGTGAGTCAGCTTTTCTCCTTGGTGAACTCCTGATCTAGTTTATTAAGCTTAGTTTTCTCGAGTTGTTTTAGATTTTCATTTTCGGCACAGAGCCAAGAGATATCTTTGTCCTTCTCCTTCAACTGAGCTTGGTGTTGTCCTGTTTGCTCAAGAAAATGAATCATCAGTTTAGGCATGGATATACAATCTTGATGAGACTCTGCAAGAATTTTTAACCTGGCAAAGCCGAGGTATAATTACAAGCCGAGTCAGAACGGAGACGTGCAAAGGATAAGGGGCAAGAGGAAAAATCCCTTCCAGCTTAGTAACATGCTTTTGCAGCTCTTGATTCTGTGCCTCCACCCTGGCTGGCAAAAGGCGAATCAAAAGTCAATTCAGCTGATCAAAAATGTGAAGAGTACTGGGGACAATGAGGCAAGGATATACCCTTGTTCTTCAGTTCAAGATACAACTTCTTATGCTTGGAGGAGAGGCCCCTATGCACAAAAAGGAGTCTCTGAAACTCAGATGTACGACGCTTATGCACAATCTAAAAAAGATGGTTATTAGTTAATGAGAAAGGCAGATATTTAATGCTACTCAAGATTCGAACCGATTAAACTCGATCCGAATATAGGTGGCTGGATATTTGATGCTACTCAAGATTCGAACCGAGTAAACTCGATCCGAATCTAGGTGGTTGGATATTTGAGGCTACTCAAGATTCGAACCGAGTAAACTCAATCCGAATCTAGGTGGTTGGATATTTGATGCTATTCAAGATTCAAACCGAGTAAACTCGATCCGAATCTAGGTGGCTGGATATCTAATTCTAAAAGGGAATTTTGACTAAATTAAAATAGCTCGGCTCCATACCTCGGATATGTTTAAATCCAAATACTAAGTTACTAAATAATAACCCAGAGGAGCATCCGAACGAGTAACATCTTACTCCCTTGGAGGCTTGGGGACTAATGGTTATAGGTTATTTACTGCAAGAACAAAGACGTAGTCGAGATATTTACCTCCATCATTTTGCTAGCATCAGCAATAGCCCTTGTAGAAGTGAACATCCTCTTGCCAATCTAGGCTGGACCAAACTTCTGGGGCAGAGGATTTGCAGAGCTAACCTCGTCGTAACCTGCGTTCTTCCAGTTGTCGGCATACTCAGCCAGAGAGCCGAGACTTTCACCGCTGGGAGTCCGGGTCAAGACCAAGCCTTTACTAGCAGAAGCTCTCTATGTGGCCATTGCAGTAGTTGGGCTTGTATGTAGTGTGAGCTGCTTATCCGTAGTCAAGGCAGAGGGAGAAGCATTCTTCTGTAGCATGGTGGCAATTGACGGCTGCGCGACAACAACCCTGGTCTTCTTCTGGCTCACCTTGGTCACAACTCGTCCTTTCTTCTGTTTCCTAACTGGATTAACTTGCTACTGGGAGGTAGCTGGCCAAGGTTGAGGCTGCGAAGTTAGTGGAGGCTGAGCCTATGGAGTTTGCTTGGACTTGGCCTGTGGGCTTTGCCAAGGATGGTCATGTGCCCGAGTCTTGGGAGATTTCGATGATGGTGTTGGTGGTTGCTATTGCTGAGGCTAGGTTGAACAGGTGCCGAGGTTATCGGGCAAAACTATGTCGGCACCGGTACTGCTGTCGCCACGGTCTTCTTTCTCAGGGGTAGAGGAATCACCCCGCTGATCCGACATAGCCATATCCTCTGAGGCGCCCCCTCCACCCGCGCCGACGTTCTCTCCCTCCTGCCGAGGTGGACTATTATTCGGCACGGAAGGGGAGTTACCTCGAATAGGGTTGGAACCCAAGTATCATGCGAGGTGGAAGAGATGATGGCACGGGGATAGGAGAGGCCATACTAGATCCGCTCTGGGGGATGTTGAGAGGAGCCCTGTCGAGATAAGCAATGAGATAAAAAGAGTCAGATAAGATAGACAGAAACAAGAAATATATAGAAAGATAAAAAAGTAATACATGGATAACTCGGAAGAGAAAACTTACGAGGCAACAGATGGAGGTGACTTTTGCCATGGAGGACTCTTAGCGGATTTCTTATACCTCTTCCTGGCCCTGGGAGGTTCGGCCGGTGGAGCTGAGGCTGCGACATGCTTCTTCACCGTACCTTGGTCTTCCACGGTGACATGAGTCACCTCATGCACCTGGCCAGCCGGCTTAGCTGGAGTGAAGTTAGGAAGAAAGATATATAAGAGGGGAATTGGGTCGAATACCTCAAGTACCTCACAACCATCTTCATTTTCATCATCCGGCAAGTCCCTTAAGACAGAAGTCTTACCAGAGGGTCGGCTAGAGCTAGGGTCTGGGATGGGCATGAACTCCTCGGAGTGTGGCTCTTCCGGATCCGAGGTATCATGATCCTTGCCTCAAGAAAGGGCAGGGTTCGGGGTATCTTTGATGGTTTGCTAGAGGAATTTCTACACAAAGTAACATAGAGAGATTAGTTGAACAGGTATGCCGACATAACACATAGCTCAACAAATATGACTCGGGGAAAAGTTACCTGGGTACGGGGTTATCTCGGCTGAAAGGCTCCATGTCCCCACTCCCATGTCTCGGTCATGTCCATCTTGAAGATGGACTTGACTCGCTTGAGGATCTGAGTGTTGGATAGCTCGACCATGGAGACACTGTTCGGATTGAGGCCGCCGCTCATATGGCAAATCTTGTGGCTGCGCAGCTGAAGGGCAAACTCGGCTACTGATGAAAGTAGCCATGAAGTCATCACCGCATAACCTGGCCTCCATCAGCTTAGTGAAGCGCTGGTCAACCAAGTTAACAAGTGGACTGTTCTTCTTTGGGTCAAGTTTCCAGTAGAGCTTCGAGGGGACGCCGACTAAGAATACAGGGAGCCGAATCATGTCGTTATCATTACTGTTCTTCACATAGAAGAACATCCTCGCCCATTTCTTGCACGAGTCGAGGCCCATGATCCGGGGAAAGATGGAGCTTTTCTAGGGTGAAATACACACAACCCCACACTAGGATTTCTCGCCCAGATGGAGATCTTTATTGGGGACGACATTGGCACAGATTTAGAAGAATTTGGCCCAGATTTGGACGTTGGGCCAGAGGCCGAGTTATCCTTCGGTGCCAGAGACAAAAGTGGATAGGGAAGCTATCTCGTTTGCCAGGAGATGGTGAGGTTGAAGGCCAAATGTCTCAAACAAATCCTAGGGGAAGTTGCTCACGGGAAGGCTGAAGCCGCGAGTAAATTGGGCTACGAAAATGACAAACTCACCCTCTTTGACGGTGGAGATTTGCTCATCACCGGGGAGGAGGCAGGCGACCTTTGGAGGAATCCAGCGTGTGCGCAACAACTAATCGATTCTGCTTGGGTGATGTTGGACCTATCCCAGGCTCCACGCTCGAGGACGGTGCCCCCTCCTCGTGCTCATTGAAGGCGACCACATCTCGTGGTGCCATCTCTTTATCACTTCCATCCGACGCGGTGCTTGCTTCAGGAGGAGACACGCAAGTATTGATGCGGCCCCGTAGCGGTAGTGAAGAGCGTCGCTGCGAAAAAGAAATGGAGCAGAGAAAGCTAAGGGGCGGCATGGTCGTAGGAACATAGAGCAGCAGAGGTGGCAGCGCGAGGAAGAGGAAGAAGGAGAAGACATAGGAGCAGGGGAAAGTAACTGAGGGTTTCCCCGATCCCCTATTTAACCATGCCATGGATCGTGGGTAATGGGATCAGTTATTCCCACTAGCCACACGATGTGCATGTGTATTCTGCTAACTGGTGCATAAGATCGTGCCACGTGCATGGTTACACAACACATATGCGTAATGGTGCATCCTAGCCTCTACAAGACTCGAGGAGGCATACCATGATGTGATGCGCTGCAGTCTGCGGGACTCGAGGGGTTACCCAAGGCCAGATAGCACCAGCAAGACTCAGCCGACATATATGATATGTAGGCATGATGTCTGGGTTATTATTTGTTTGCAGGTACCACCTTGGACAAGTTATCTAGACAAGGCCGAGTCAGGGGTTGGCATGCTCAAGAAGGAGAGAGTCAACCTCAAGGTCAACACTTTTCTCTCTCTCACGAGGATCTAGGGAGAGACAAGTGCTAAGGACAAATGCCATAGGAGCAGAGACAGTATAAACAGTCACATATGTGATAGTGTCTGACCCCAATGGTCAGACATCTTGATGTCTGAGCCATTGTCATGCAAAGGCTGGCGACAGGGGAAAGGAGCGCACTGAACTACTAGTTTGTCACAAGCATCTTTGAGGAATATCCGGGCCACGTAATCCCTAGTTGTAACCTGGCCACCCCTTTATAAGGTGAGCCAGGGCCTCCAAGGAGGGGGTGGGTCCATTCATGCTAAGGGAAACCCCTAGACTAAGAAGAGAACATAAGTACTTCATCTTCTTCCTCTATTCGAATACAGCTCAAGGAGCACTTGTATTAGTCCAGAGATCGTAATATAAGATCTAGAGAAGGAGTAGGGGTTTTATCTCCATAGGAGAGCCTCGAACCTGGGTACATCGTGTGTTGAGTTCTTGTGTTCTTCGTGTGTGGATCCACCGCACTGTCCCTCCCCGGATACCACTAGTGTCCATTGTCCCTATCTTTAGCCTACCCATGGCATATGTCATGACACCAGCATGACACTAATCTTGCCTTGTTGTGGATGACCATCCCATTTGCATCTTGCTTGTTCTTGAAGATCCACTTTGTTCCAATGACATTATGGCACTCCTTAGGTCTCTCCACTAACAACCACACTTTTTTGTGCTTGAAGTTGTGAAGCTCTTCATGCATGGATACAAGCTAATTCGGGTCTTTAAGCGCTTCATACACCTTTTGGGGCTCTACACAAGAAATGAAACTATTGTGGCCAACATAGTTAGCCACTTGGTTACGAGTAGTAATGCGCCTTTCAAGATCACCAACAACATTTTCAAGTGTAAGTCCTTCTCGGACGAGCTTGGTGATCCTTCTTGCTTCATGACGAGCTTGATATTCCTCAATGGATTCTTGAGAAGCTACTTTGTCATCACCACAATTTTGATCCTTGTCTTGACCTTGAAAATGATCTTGCTCCTCTTCATGAGCTTTCTCGACATTTTGACTGTGTCCTTCTTCATGATCATGGCCTTGGTCAACATGGGGTGATACGCACCCATCATTCCTTTGTTCTTGACCTTGATCATGTGTTATCTCTTCAAGCATGGTATCTTCATGGCTATGGGGTTGATGTAGATCTTGAGTAGGTGAGGGCTCCACTTGAGTAGAGCATTGCCTTCTCCTTCCACCATAAGGGGTTCCTCAACGGGGCAGAAAAATCCCACACACATTCTTCTTATGGCTTGAGGAGGAATTTCATCACCTACATCACCAAGGTCAATTTGCCCCACTTGGGAGCCTTGTTGCTCATTGAACTTCACAATACAAGATACGGTAACTTGCCCGGTGGACTTTTTATAGACTCTATAAGCATGAGATTTTGATGCATAGCCAACAAATATACCTTCAATACCTCGAGACTCGAATTTAGATAACCGGTTACCTTTCTTGAGAATATAGCACTTACACCCAAACACTCGAAGGTAGTGGATACTTGGCTTCTTGTTAGTGAGGATCTCATAGGGAGTCATGTTCAAGTGCTTGCGAATATAAACCCGGTTGGCAATATGACAAGTGGTTGAGATAGCTTTGGCCCAAAAATTATATGTAGACTTGAACTCCGCAATCATGGTTCTTACCATATCCATAAGAGTCCGGTTCTTCCTTTCCACCACACCATTTTGTAGAGGGGTATATGGAGCGGAATATTGATGATTGATCCCCTCATCACCAAGAAACTAATCTAAGGTGTAGTTCTTGAACTCGGTACCATTGTCACTTCTAATGGCCAAGATCTTCTTGTTATGTTGATGTTGCATTTCATTGGCAAAGTCGATGACGGTTTATTGAGTCTCACTCTTTTTCTTGAAGAAATATACCCAAGTGTATCTTGAGTAGTCATCCACAATAACCAAACAATTCTCCCCCAAGGCTATCAAAGGATGGAGGACCAAAGAGGTCCATGTGAAGAACCTCTTAGATCCCATCGGAATAGATGGTTATTGTGGGGGGTGAGCCATCTCATGGAGCTTCCCTTCAATACACGCCCTACACACATGGTCTTTGACAAAATGAACATTATCTTTTAGTCCAAGGATGTGACCTCCCGTATGGAGGCTTTGCAAAGACCTCATGTTGACGTGGGAAAGATGGAGATGCCAAAGCCATCCCACATCACCTTTAGCCATTAGGAAAGTCGCGGTAGGTGTGGGTTTATTATCAAAATCTACCACATACAAACCGCTATCGGCATGCCCAACAAAGGCTATAGAGAGAGTCTTGCTCCACATGAGAACCACAACCTTAGGGGTAAAGTAGGCTACAAAGCCCATAAGCATGAATTGATGAACGGAAAGTAAATTGTATGAAAGAGTTTTGAGAAGCATAATGTCCACAATGGATATATCCAGTATGACTACTACCTTACCCTAACCCAATACCTTAGAGGTTGATCCATCTCCATAAGTGACACACATGTTGGAAGTATTAGGTCTCGTCCCATCAAGCATCTCCTTGTTTCCGGTCATGTGACTAGTGGCACCACTATCAACCACCCATTTTCTCCCACCGGAAGCGTAGTCCTACAAGAAATCAATGCTTGTTTAGGTACCCATTGTTGAATGGGTCCTCTTTTGTTAGTCACAAGTATCTTAGGAACCCAAATGTCCCAATGGTAATCATCACCATACGAGGTGCCTACATATTTAGCATAGACATTACCATCATAAGATTTCGTAAGAATTTTCTTGCAAAATCATTATGAGAGGGTTCATCACCACTGTTAATGACACTTGGTTCCTTCTCTTTTGCCTTCTCCCCGTCCTTCACAAAGGTAATCATTTTGGAAGGTGGAGTGAGAAAACTCTTCTTCTTATTGCCCTTGCTCTTCTTGTTTGACTTGTTTGCAAATCCAAGTCCTTCCTTAGTCACATTGTCCTTTGAATCACTACAAGAAAAGTTGGCTCTTACAACGAACGATTTTCGTGGTTGAAGGTCCGTTTTTCATGGCTAAAAAGTCTTCTGCGATGGATGGTCTTCGTGGTAAAAGCCCCATCACAAATGAATCAACCATGTCCGACTGTGGCAGATCACACCCTTCGGCCACGAGAACTTGTTCCATTGTAGATATGTTCGCCAGCCGCGCTGACTGCTGACATCATGCAAACTGTCACATGGCAGCCGTCGTAAACATCCCGTTACCACTGTTAACAGTTGCAAAAAACGTGGTAGAAGCCAGCCCCAGCCAAGGCCTACTAATTATTAAATGGGACAACCCATGAGGAGAGCTGTAGCATCCCAATTGTCTAACAATTGCAATGCTACTATCCTAGTCTATATATATGCTACTTCCTACATATAATTGTTGCATCATAATTATATCATGCTCATGTCATCATGTCACCTTGCATTTGAGCATCATATAAAACCCTTTTTCTTTTGGTTCTTCTCTCATATGCATTATTAACTGTATTTGCCTCTTGATATTGTATTTGGTTATTGATATATTGTTTAATGCCCAAGTTGAGTTGGGGGCATATCTTTTATTCAACTCCATCACTTTTCTTTTCACCACCTTGTAATTCCACCATCCCATTAAACCATGAGCTTGTAGTTCTTTCTTTTGAATTTATTCTTAGCTCATGTGAATGGGGTGGATCCAATTCTATACATTCTTTTGCTTGGCCTTTACTCCACTTTTGGGAATGCATATGAGTAATGCCATGTTATTATTTTGTTTTCACAAGAATTCATACAAGGCATTTATTAGTTTTGCATGGGCCATGCAAGAGTACCACCACCTTTAGCCATTTGTTTCTCTCTTGGTTTAAATGGGTTTTTCCCTTTATGGGATCATCTCCATCCCTCATCACCATCTCTCTCTACCACTCCTTTTGCTTGATCTTGTTTGATCTTGCCAAAAACCCTTAACCTCTCCTCTCTCTCTATCTTCCTCTCTATCATGCTGGCCCCATCTGGCCCTCTTTCTCGCCCTGGCCCACTCCCCATCTAACCAGCTAACCACCACAAACCCTAGCCGAACCGAGCTCACCCGAGTTACCCCCTCCCTTCTCTCTCCTCTCTACCGCCATGCCAGCCCCACCTAGCTGCTACCCACGCCGTCCCCACCTGCAGCCCCTCTCCCTACCCTGCCTGGCTACCCAGGTCGAGCCCCAGCTCAACCACGTGGCCAGGGAGAAAGGGAAAAGAGCTGAGGCCACTTTTCCATCTACCCCGCTCCCACACGACATCTCCTCCCTCTCCCTCGCTTTACCTCCGCCCCACAGCTCCCCTGCCTCATCCAGATCCAATCCTAGGCCCTGCCTCTCCTCCCCTTCATCTTCATCGTCGCCAGAACCTGTCGCCGGTCACCGCCAGTACCGTGTTGCCCCCCTCGTTCTATCTGGCCAGCACGACGTGGAGGTGGTCAAGAAGAATGAGGAGGCTCCCCTACTTCGCCTCCTATGCGCCGACGAGTAAGAGAAGCCCCAGCACCGCCGGAGCCAGCGCCGCCTGACGCAAACCCTAACCGTCAGGACGCCAGCAACCTCGATGATCCGTCGCGTCTCCGGCCATGTCACCACCACCGATCACCCCGCGGTGAGTCCCTCGTCCTCCCTGACACCACCGCATCGCTGTCGCCGTCTCGCATCGTCGATCTTTTCGCCGAGCGCCCTCAGTGCGCTGCCGCTCGCTGTGTCTACACATGCCCGTGCCGCCTAGAGCCTCACGTAGCCGCGCAGCTGCTCCCAGACAACAACCCCTCCCTAGCCCAGCGGTAGCCGCCGCCTCCCGCGCACGCCAGGTCCCCAGTTCGATTCCCCGCCTCGCCGTGCCACGCTATCCGTCAGTTTCGTCAGACGAACGATGGAAGAAAAACAGTACCGCGCCCTTTTTGCAGATACCCCCTGCGCTTTTGCCGGCTCATCCCGTGATCCATCTGGGCCCCACCTGTCAGCCCCCTGGCAATCTTGCAGAGAAGCCCCCCAGCTCCTAGGCTCTCAACCCGCGCCTCAGCACACGCCCCACCTGCCAGCCTCTGCGGGTTAGCCCACTGGCGCTTGGGCCCTAGCTCGCTGGCCCCGCCTGTCACCCGCAACAGCTAGCTGAGCCCGCGGTGAGAAAAGTCCGCGTGTTGTTTTTCCGCCCAGTCAGCAGCGGCCCACCTGTCTGTGACTGTGGCTAGTTTGGCCTGAGTGTAAAACGTTTTTCTGTTTTCTGTTTTTAATAAATTTTCCAGGAATCGTTTTAATTCAAATTGAAATCAGATTCAAATAATTTTTAAAATACAAATCCAAATAATACAGATGATATATGTTTTGAAATCAGAAAAAATGTGAGGAATTCATATATGCCTTTCAAAATATTGTTTGAGCACTTTAAAATTTCGAGTTGATTAAATTTACTAATAAATACCCTTTTCCTTAATTAATTAATAACTTTTGTTTTATAACTCCAAATTTGACAAATAATATGTCTAAATCGATCAGCGCGACGAGCCCGTTCTATCTATGCATTCCATGTTCTGAATTGCAGCATGCATCATATAAATATAAAGTATACAGAAACTTATTTGAGGATAAAAGGTGATTAAAACTCAATAAAATGCTTTATTCTTGTACTCCACACCTCACCCATGCCATGCTACATTATTGCCATGCAAATTGTGCATCATTCATCATGGCATGATTGATTGCTTGTCGCATTTTAATTCATATGATTGTGCACTCTATTTATGTTGGCCCTTGTTTGTTTGGTTCTTCTTCGAATAGACGCTGAGCAGGGGTTATATCAGGAAACCCAGGAGCACTACCCAGATCCGTCCCTCGCTTCAACTGAGCTGCCAGGCAAGCACTACCACATGCTTGCATACATATAGTACCTATTGCCTTAATCTTATTCTTGCATCATTGAGTCGCGATTGCATTAAATTGAATCCCAAGCACTGCATAGCGTTTACTTTTAAACCCCACCGAAGCTTGTTCCTCCATCCCATGAGCCATTACCACAGGAGTTGTTTGAGCCATGCGGGTCGTAGAACAACATGTGTAGGGTATGTGAGAGTCTATTGGATAATGAGGTACCTAAACAACTTAATCTGAGTAGTAATGGGATAGCTAATGAAAGTGGCACCGGTGAGCAATATCTGCTATTTGGTTCTTCATGCTCACTTGTGTCCCGTAGGACCCCGAGTACTTGATTCCTGTTCCTTGACTATTCGCACTATCCACATCCGGGAGGCCTTATGGACCCCCCTGAGCCAGAGCTTGATTCATTCTTATTTCTTGGGGCCACAAAGTAGTTTGGGGCTTTATTACTATCCTGTACTTATGCCATGTTTTACTTCTTTATTTAAGATTGTGCGAGGAGCACCTGTACTGTTTAGGATTGCAGAGTGTTTTCGCGGTATCGACAAGCCCAGTCACACTTTCGGGTTCCCAGTCGTTTACAGCCATTGGCGCAAACCTTGGGTCCGTCTCAGAGCCGGCCAACTTTGTTGCGGGTAGCTTAATGGGGTGCCCCCCGAAACATTTCTGAATCCTGTGATCGCTTTGTCGTGAATGCCTCGTTGGGTTTTGATTTGGTTTTTCCGAGGTTGATCGAGTGTGTGTTGCTATTTGTGCACCCCTGCAGGGTAAATCTTTCTGAAAGCCGTGTCCGCGGTTATGGACGACTTGGAGCACAGTTTCTCGATCATAGACAAGTATAACTAAAGTACCGATTTTAATTTGACTAAGTATATGACTAGTAAATAGTGCAACACTCATGGAATGGTTAATAAAACTGCCAACGGATTGGGGGGGTTGTTCGTCCGCTTCCTCGTTGGTAAGCGAGGAGGAGGATGGATCTGTTAATATTACTATCATAACTGTTGTTATTATTTCACCGACATCCGTCTATCTTTGGTTAGGCGGATGGTTAGCGAGTATCTATAGAATTGTTAGGTATTATCTTTTGCTGCAATTGCGTCACCCCAGGTTGTGTCCCCTTTAGAGGCATAAAGACTTGCTGAGTACCCCTAGGGTCTCACACGATAAATTGTTTGATTCAGATGAACAGGTATACCCGCAAGATGGATACTGGGTGGAGGAGACGGACGATGTTGGCAATGATCACTCGGTGTAGAGATTCCGGGAACGGGGATCCGTGAGATCTATGGGCGGAATGCGTTTATTTATGAGGCATCTTATGCCGATTTGCTTCTTATCCGTACTCGGATCTTGTTTTCCGCTTCCGCCTGATACTCTGATGTTTGATGTATGAGGAGATATCCTAAACTATTATATCTATCTAGGATATTTGGGTCTTGCCGTATGGCGTTGCAATATTTCTATTTTTTTAGATGGAATGGCTCTAAGGACTGTTGTATGTGGCTTGCATACATACTCATTTGTGTATGTAGTTGATCCCTTCGCCTGCCGATTACGCCGCTCGTTCTTGTACCGATGTTTTGGAAATGGTTAGGACGGCCGAAAGGTCTACCTGTGAGTGGCATTTGGCCCCACCGTACTATTTTAACCATTTCCGCTCATCCAGGCTTGTAACTAAGAGCGTAATTCACCGGGATAGTTACAATTGGTATCAGAGCCATCCCGCCCTTCAGGGTCTCAGCCAAATGGTTGTTGTCAGTCTAGCAAATATTTTTGGTAGCTATGTATACTAGGGGAAAACAAAACGTGAGAGTAGGACTGCTTCCACTTTTCTTCTTACCCACCCACCCACCCTTTTCTGGTAAGGAAGTGTAACGTTTTCAATCCTCCTCTAAAAATTCAAACTAGGATTCACGTGTTCTGGGTTTTCCGTAGTACCATAGAAAGTCTGTGTGTGTGTGTGTAATTCCTTGTCTATCTGTTGCATCCAATTTGTTATCACAATCTGCCTTTGGTTATCAACTGTTGGTACATTCCATACTGACAGGCTTTTGAAAACCGACGCGATCTATCCGACTCCTTGTTAACCGATGCCATCTTCGTAAGGGTGTTCTTCCTTCCAGCATGCTTTCACGGAATGTGGAGTTGCTAATCTCTACCTGATAAGTGATTTTGCGCATCTATTGGTATTTTAATGCCGAAAAATGCGGAAATTTTTTCTTTGCTACATCTGCGTTTCCACACTCCTTTTCAGTCGTGTGTGAAACATTATCTATCTCCCTTTTATCAGCATGTCCATGCTAACTCATTCTTTTGTCACCGACGCTTAATCCTGGAGTTTTATTTCATCTCCAATTCTCTTTGGCTAATTACATAACATGTGTCGATCCGATGCTGGTGATTGTAATTTGGTTCTCGGCATACCTATAGGACACTTATCATGAGTGGAATATGGAAAATGCTATCAACACTATCCTCCAAATGGTGACGGTTATCTCCTGTGATTTTGAGTACACCGTGATCATATCTATGCATATTCAAGCATCTTTGGCAATCCGGAGTTTCTCAAGGCACTACGGCGGTCTATCATCTGTCCATCATGCTGCACATCTTTTTGAACTCCATATCTGCAAAATTCTCTTTGAGACGAGGGAATTGCATCTTTTCGTCTCTGATAGCTTTGCTTGAGGTATGAGCTATCATCGTTTCTTTATCCAAGATCTCTTTATCTTTGTAACCGGCGATCCAATCGACAATGTGAACCAGGTGACATCTCTTTTTCTTTCGAAGGACCAGACAATCTATTCTGCCAGTGCATCTTCTTCAACATGAACCCGTGCTCTTAATATTGATCTTTCTAAGAGCGTTGAGCTCAGGAAGTGTTCGAGCATTTGTTCGTTTCTCTCGCCTTTTGAACTTGGTATTCTGGGAATATCTTGTTAATCCATGGTGGTATATGTTGATAATATGCTTGCTTATTCTATATCAATGGAAGAACATGGAAGATCATCTGTGTCCCTTTCTCTCAAGCTTCGTGAACACTGCCTGTGTGCAAGGTTCTCAAAGTGCGAATTCTGGCTTCTTGAAGTCACCTATCTCGACCACGTCCTTCTGCTAAATACATTACTTCAATACTGGAATCAACAAGTCCATTGTTAATTCCATCTTCCATCTTCAATCAAACCCGGAGTTTTCCTTGTTGGCGAGTTATCATCGTTGTTCTGCCGAAGATTTCCTCAAGACTGCTAAGCCTCTCTCAATCATTTCAAGAAGAACATGGAGTCCTTTTCACCTCTATCTCGTTAAGTAATCTCTTGAAACCCTCTTGCTCTATCGTCTATGCTCAATCCACCGGAGGCCATGAAGACCTTCCAGATCTTGTATTCCTTCTGTTCAAGTTGGTGCTATCTTTTCTGTAGCTATTGAATCTTGCAGTTGTTCTCCGTAATCTTCCTTCATATCTTTCCGGTGGCTTGGTACTTCCGACATGACGACAACATCATCATCTTTATCTATCTGTGAACCCGGCGAATCGTTTGCATCTATCCTTGTTTTCTAACGAAGTTCCATGAGTCATTGTCAATACCTTCAGTCTGTTTCGGTAGTTGGGTTGCATGGTTTTCTTATTCATGTGCGGAGTAATGCTTTAAGTGCGGGATGGAGTAGCTACCATACCACTACTATTATCATTCGCTCTTGTACATTGAATTGGTGAATTAATGTGATTTCAATCATTCCACGGAAGTTAGAAGTGGCCTTTATCCCTCGATACTTTTACTTCCGTCCTTGTTTTTCCGGAGTGCTCTCTCGAAGAAAGTAATCAATAATCTCTTGTTGGTGGTCTGTCTATTCTAGATGGAACAAAATCTTCAATTATCTGGTGGAAACAGATGCAAACTCCTTTCGGTCCTCGTCTTTCTACCGGTGCTAGACATTCCCAAACAAAATGAAAGGAAACTATCTCTCTCTTGGTTTCATCAATTCTTTTTCTGTGGTAAAACTAATTATGGGTGATGCCATCAGCCACAAATCTATTGCGTTAGCCTCAAGGCTAAAGAAAGCAATAAGTATCTCTATAATAAACTCCAGATCCTCCATATTCTTTGCTTCTCGGGATTCCACCATGATCTAGCTTCACATCCATCTCTGGAAGTTATATCCGCGCACCTCAATTGCGTGATCCTTTGGTTCTTACCAGCGCAAGAAGAATCTAATCCGACGATGTCTAACTCAATCTTCCGTGGATATCAAGGAACTCTATTGTTTGAAGGCAATATTGTTTCCGAACTTCATTTCTCAAATCCGAGAGAAGATACGATGCTATTGTCATAGTGGTTCAAAACCTCTCCAACCTAGCTCTTTTCTTCCGGCGAGACAAAGATTCATCCTCTCTAGTATCGGTAAATCTTTAATCTTAACGGTGTGTCTTTTCTTTATCCATGATAGATCATCTTGTCCTTTTCTTTCACAAGTGGTTCTATCCTTTTATCATGTTTCTTGAGAAAACTGGAGCTATGTTCATCCTATCCTTCTTGTCCCACGACAACCCTTCAACTCTTCTAACCGTTGTTTCTCAAGAAAACGCAAGGCTCGCAACAAGTCTAGCAAGTTTTGCAAGGTGTAGGGGTCGCACCATTCCGTTGTTCATCACCTTCGTTCCGAACACCCGCTTCTCTTGGTGTTGGTTTCTTTCTCCTAGGAATCTCGGGGCGAGATTCTTGTTTAGTGGGGGAGAGTTCTAGCATCCCAATTGTCTAACAATTGCAATGCTACTAGCCTAGTCTATATATATGCTACTTTCTACATATAATTGTTGCATCATAATTATATCATGCTCATGTCATCATGCCACCTTGCATTTGAGCATCATATAAAACCCTTTTTCTTTTGGTTCTTCTCTCATATGCATTATTAACTGTATTTGCCTCTTGATATTGTATTTGGTTATTGATATATTGTTTAATGCCCAAGTTGAGTTGGGGGCATATCTTTTATTCAACTCCATCACTTTTCTTTTCACCACCTTATAATTCCACCATCCCATTAAACCATGAGCTTGTAGTTCTTTCTTTTGAATTTATTCTTAGCTCATGTGAATGGGGTGGATCCAATTCTATACATTCTTTTGCTTGGCCTTTACTCCACTTTTGGGAATGCATATGCCATGTTATTATTTTGTTTTCACAAGAATTTATACAAGGCATTTATTATATTTGCATGGGCCATGCAAGAGTACCACCACCTTTAGCCATTTGTTTCTCTCTTGGTTTAAATGGGTTTTTCCCTTTATGGGATCATCTACATCCCTCATCACCATCTCTCTCTACCACTCCTTTTGCTTGATCTTGTTTGATCTTGCCAAAAACCCTTAACCTCTCCTCTCTCTCTCTCTATCTCCCTCTCTATCATGCTGGCCCCACCTGGCCCTCTTTCTCGCCCTGGCCTAGTCCCCATCTAACCAGCTAACCACCCCAAACCCTAGCCTAACCGAGCTCACCCGAGATACCCCCTCCCTTCTCTCTCTCCTCTCTACCGCCGTGCCAGCCCCACCCAGCTGCTACCCACGCCGTCCCCACCTGCAGCCCGTCTCCCTGCCCTGCCTGGCTACCCAGGTCGAGCCCCAGCTCAACCACGTGGTCAGGGAGAAAGGGAAAAGAGCCGAGGCCACTTTTCCATCTACCCCGCTCCCACACGGCATCTCCTCCCTCTCCCTCACTTTATCTCCGTCCCACAGCTCCCCTGCCTCGTCCAGATCCAATCCCAGGCCCTGCCTCTCCTCCCCTTCGTCTTCATCGTCGCCAGAACCTGCCGCCGGTCACCGCCAGTACCGTGTCGCCCCCCTCGTTCTAGCCGGCTAGCACGACGTGGAGGTGGTCAAGAAGAACGAGGAGGCTCCCCTACTTCACCTCGTACGCGCCGACGAGTACGAGAAGCCCAAGCACCGCCGGAGCCAGCGCCGCCCGACGCAAACCCTAACCGCCAGGACGCCAGCAACCTCGATGATCCGTCGCGTCTCCGGCCGTGTCACCACCACCGATCACCCCGCGGTGAGTCCCTCGTCCTCCCTGACACCATCCGCATCGCCGTCGCCGTCTAGCATCACCGATCTTTTCACCGAGCGCCCTCAGTGCGCCGCCGATCGCTGTGTCTGCACGTGCCCGCGCCGCCTAGAGCCTCAGGTAGCCGCGCAGCTGCTCCCAGACAACAACCCCCTCCCTAGCCCAGCGGTAGCCGCCGCCGCCCGTGCACGCCAGGTCCCCAGTTTGATTCCCCGCCTCGCCGCGCCGCGCTATCTGTCAGTTTCGTCAGACGAACGATGGAAGAAAAACAGTACCGCGCCCGTTTTGCACATACCCCCTGTGCTTTTGCCGGCTCAACCCGCGATCCATCTGGGCCCCACCTGTCAGCCACCCTGGCAATCTTGCAGAGAAGCCCCCCAGCTCCTAGGCTCTAAACCCGCGCCTCAGCACACGCCCCACCTGCCAGCCTCTGCGGGTTAGCCCACTGGCGCTTGGGCCCTAGCTCGCTGGCCCCGCCTGTCACCCGCAGCAGCTAGCTGAGCCCGCGGTGAGAAAAGTCCGCGCGTTGTTTTTCCGCCCAGTCAGCAGCGGCCCACCTGTCTGTGACTGTGGCTAGTTTGGCCTGAGTGTAAAATGTTTTTCTATTTTTAATAAATTTTCCAGGAATCGTTTTAATTCAAATTCAAATCAGATTCAAATAATTTTTAAAATACAAATCCAAATAATAAATATGATATATGTTTTGAAATCAGAAAAAATGTGAGGAATTCATATATGCCTTTCAAAATATTGTTTGAGCACTTTAAAATTTTGAGTTGATTAAAATTACTAATAAATACCCTTTTCCTTAATTAATTAATAACTTTTGTTTTATAACTCCAAATTTGACTAATAATATGTCTAAATCGATCAGCGCGACGAGCCCGTTCTATCTATGCATTCCATGTTCTGAATTGCAGCATGCATCATATAAATATAAAGTATACAGCAACTTATTTGAGGATAAAAGGTGATTAAAACTCAATAAAATGCTTTATTCTTGTACTCCACACCTCACCCATGCCATGCTACATTATTGCCATGCAAATTGTGCATCATTCATCATGGCATGATTGATTGCTTGTCGCATTTTAATTCATATGATTGTGCACTCTATTTATGTTGGCCCTTGTTTGTTTGGTTCTTCTTCGAATAGATGCTGAGCAGGGGATATATCAGGAAACCCAGGAGCACTACCCAGATCCGTCCCTCGCTTCAACTGAGCTGCTAGGCAAGCAGTACCACATGCTTGCATACATATAGTACCTATTGCCTCAATCTTATTCTTGCATCATTGAGTCGCGATTGCATTAAATTGAATCCCAAGCACTACATAGCCTTTACTTTTAAACCCCACCGAAGCTTGTTCCTCCATCCCATGAGCCATTACCACAGGAGTTGTTTGAGTCATGCGGGTCGTAGAACAGCATGTGTAGGGTATGTGAGAGTCTGTTGGATAATGAGGTACCTAAACAACTTAATCTGAGTAGTAATGGGATAGCTAATGAAAGTGGTACCGGTGAGCAATATCTGCTATTTGGTTCTTCATGCTCACTTGTGTCCCGTAGGACCCCGAGTACTTGATTCCTGTTCCTTGACTATTCGCACTATCCACATCCGGGAGGCCTTATGGACCCCCCTGAGCCAGAGCTTGATTCATTCTTATTTCTTGGGGCCACAAAGTAGTTTGGGGCTTTATTACTATCCTGTACTTATGCCATGTTTTACTTCTTTATTTAAGATTGTGCGAGGAGCACCTGTACTGTTTAGGATTGCAGAGTGTTTTCGCGGTATCGACAAGCCCAGTCACACTTTCGGGTTCCCAGTCGTTTACAGCCATTGGCGCAAACCTTGGGTCCGTCTCAGAGCCGGCCAACTTCGTTGCGGGTAGCTTAATGGGGTGCCCCCCGAAACATTTCTGAATCCTGTGATCGCTTTGTCGTGAATGCCTCATTGGGTTTTGATTTGGTTTTTTCGAGGTTGATCGAGTGTGTGTTGCTATTTGTGCACCCCTGCAGGGTAAATCTTTCTGAAAGCCGTGTCCGCGGTTATGGACGACTTGGAGCACAGTTTCTCGATCATAGACAAGTATAACTAAAGTACCGCTTTTAATTTGACTAAGTATATGACTAGTAAATAGTGCAACACTCATGGAATGGTTAATAAAACTGCCAACGGATTGGGGGGGGGGGTGTTCGTCCGCTTCCTCGTTGGTAAGCGAGGAGGAGGATGGATCTGTTAATATTACTATCATAACTGTTGTTATTATTTCACGGACATCCGTCTATCTTTGGTTAGGCGGATGGTTAGCGAGTATCTATAGAATTGTTAGGTATTATCTTTTGCTGCAACTGCGTCACCCCAGGTTGTGTCCCCTTTAGAGGCATAAAGACTTGATGAGTACCCCTAGGGTCTCACACGATAAATTGTTTGATTCAGATGAACAGGTATACCCGCAAGATGGATACTGGGTGGAGGAGACGGACGATGTTGGCAATGATCACTCGGGGTAGAGATTCCGGGAACGGGGATCCATGAGATCTGTGGGCGGAATGCGTTTATTTATGGGGCATCTTATGCCGATTTGCTTCTTATCCGTACTAGGATCTTGTTTTCCGCTTCCGCCTGATACTCTGATGTTTGATGTATGAGGAGATATCATAAACTATTATATCTATCTAGGATATTTGGGTCTTGCCGTATGGCGTTGCAATATTTCTATTTTTTTAGATGGAATGGCTCTGAGGACTGTTGTATGTGGCTTGCATACATACTCATTTGTGTATGTAGTTGATCCCTTCGCCTGCCGATTACGCCGCTCGTTCTTGTACCGATGTTTTGGAAATGGTTAGGACGGCCTAAAGGTCTACCTGTGAGTGGCATTTGGCCCCACCGTACTATTTTAACCATTTCCGCTCATCCAGGCTTGTAACTAAGAGCGTAATTCACCGGGATAGTTACAATTGGTATCAGAGCCATCCCGCCCTTCAGGGTCTCAGCCAAATGGTTGTTGTCAGTCTAGCAAATATTTTTGGTAGCTATGTATACTAGGGAAAAACAAAACATGAGAGTAGGACTGCTTCCACTTTTCTTCTTACCCACCCACCCACCCTTTTTTGGTAAGGAAGTGTAACGTTTTCAATCCTCCTCTAAAAATTCAAACTCGGATTCACGTGTTCTGGGTTTTCCGTAGTACCATAGAAAGTGTGTGTGTGTGTGTGTGTTATTCCTTGTCTATCTGTTGCATCCAATTTGTTATCACAATCTGCCTTTGGTTATCAACTGTTGGTACATTCCATACTGACAGGCTTTTGAAAACCGACGCGATCTATCTGACTCCTTGTTAACCGGTGCCATCTTCTTAAGGGTGTTCTTCCTTCCAGCATGCTTTCACGGAATGTGGAGTTGCTAATCTCTACCTGATAAGTGATTTTGCGCATCTATTGGTATTTTAATGCCGAAAAATGCGGAAATTTTTTCTTTGATACATCTGCGTTTCCACACTCCTTTTCAGTCGTGTGTGAAACATTATCTATGTCCCTTTTATCAGCATGTCCATGCTAACTCATTCTTTTGTCACCGGCGCTTAATCCTGGAGTTTTATTTCATCTCCAATTCTCTTGGGCTAATTACATAACATGTGTCGATCCGATGCTGGTGATTGTAATTTGGTTCTCGGCATAGCTATAGGACACTTATCATGAGTGGAATATGGAAAATGCTATCAACACTATCCTCCAAATGGTGACGGTTATCTCCTGTGATTTTGAGTACACTGTGATCATATCTATGCATATTCAAGCATCTTTGGCAATCCGGAGTTTCTCAAGGCACTACGGCGGTCTATCATCTGTCCATCATGCTGCACATCTTTTTGAACTCCATATCTAAAAAATTCTCTTTGAGACGAGGGAATTGCATCTTTTCGTCTCTGATAGCTTTGCTTGAGGTATGAGCTATCATCGTTTCTTTATCCAAGATCTCTTTATCTTTGTAACCGGCGATCCAATTGACAATGTGAACCAGGTGACATCTCTTTTTCTTCCGAAGGACCAGACAATCTATTCTGCCAGTGCATCTTCTTCAACATGAACCCGTGCTCTTAATATTGATCTTTCTAAGAGCGTTGAGCTCAGGAAGTGTTCGAGCATTTGTTCGTTTCTCTCGCCTTTGGAACTTGGTATTCTGGGAATATTTCTATTTTTTAGATGGAATGGCTCTGAGGACTGTTGTATGTGGCTTGCATACATACTCATTTGTGTATGTAGTTGATCCCTTCGCCTGCCAATTACGCCGCTCGTTCTTGTCCCGATGTTTTGGAAATGGTTAGGACGGCCGAAAGGTCTACCTGTGAGTGGCATTTGGCCCCAACGTACTATTTTAACCATTTCTGCTCATCCAGGCTTGTAACTAAGAGCGTACTTCACTGAGGTAGTTACAAGAGCCCAATAGGATTACGGCCCTTTACTATTTTGTCCTGCACTGTCCGGAATTGGCCCAGTACTACAGCCAGCAGCGACCTATACACTTTCGGGCCCGATATTGTTTCGGCCTACATGAGGCCCAAGTTAGCCCAACACTGTGCTTCCACTTGAGGCATGCACCAAGACGGCCTGGTACTGTTCATTCCCGGTGCCAATCCAATCTTTTATTGTTCAGGCCTATTATGTTCTAGCCTTTTAGGATTTTCGCCCCGTTAGTGTTTAGGCGCTTTAGAGTTTGGGATTTTGCCTATTCAGGCTGGTACTATTCGGCCTGTTACTGTCGTGTCATGCCACTATACTGGTATTTCACTGTTTTTTCCTTTTACTGTTCTGGCATTTTATTGTTCTAGCCTTTAAAAGTTCCGGCATTTTGCTGTTCCAGCCATTTACTATTGAGGCCATTCACGGTTCTAGCCTTCCACTGTTCTGGCTTTTCACTGTTCCGGCTTTCTACTGTTTAGGCCTTCATAGTTTTGGTCTTCTACTGTTTCGTCCTTTCACTGTCCCGACCTTTCACTGTTTTGGCCTTTCACTATTCTGGCCTTCTACTATTCTGGTCTTTTATTGTTCTTGCCTTCTACTGTTCTGGCCTTTTACTATTCTGGCCTTCTACCGTTTTGGCCTTTTACTGTTCTGGCCTTTTACTATTCTAGTCTTTTACTGTTTTGGCCTTCTACTTTTCTCCCCATTAAATTTTCATTTTTGGGTCGTCCATGTGCATGTTGTTTCAATGTTCGGCATGTTACTGCTCCGGCCTGTTACTGCTTCAGCCTTTTTTGCTAGCGCCTAATTTTTAGAAGAACACGGGAATATCAAGACAACAATTAATAAACACGCACAAATTAAAACTACTTATTACACAACAATAAAAGTTTATTACAATAAATTATATGACAAGATCGAAATCTTAAAGATTACAAAGTGTTGGTATCATCAATAAGAGATCAGGACATGGCAATTCGCTTCAATGTATCATCTGTCCTCTTCTTCAACATTTCAGCTACAGATCTAGGAGTAGCTACACCCTTTCTTTCTGCATGCAATACAACCTTTATATATTTATCTCGTGTGGAGTTGTTCTAGGTGGACTGTTAAGTAAGTTGTTTGCTTTGGAAATGCAATGGGAGGATGAATGGGAAGAGGGATCACAACTTTTAGTCCTGCCTTCCGAGGACTCCTGCTTGGTTTTAACTGTAGTCTGCTAAAATATGGTGAAAGAGGTTAAAACAAAGAACAAGGAAAACAAGTAGTATTATATAAAGTAGAGATCATTTAAAGTAAGTATGAACTTACAATAGCATGTTCAGGCTGATGGTAGCACCTTCTTGAGCAGGTGCGACTCTTGGTCAATCTTCTAGAAGAATGTGAGCCAAGTAACTGGAACTCTGGTCCTTGTAGTCCATTATCATTTCTCTGAATTAAGGCGTGACATTTAAAACCCAGTTAGCTATTTTGGAAGGATGAAAACTCTTGAGAAACACCAAAAAACATAGCATTCAAAATTACCAAATGTATGATTCAAACTAGATAGCTAGTTTGGAAGGATGAAAGCAGGTGAAAACACCAAAATATAGCATTAAAATGACCAGATATATGATTCAAACTAGATGGAAATTTTTGGAATTAAGCATTCGCAGATATAAACACAATAGAACATGAATGCAAATGTCATGGCAAGGTTTTAGGTAGAATGACTTATTAACTTATTAGGCATTCATGTTATATAACTTATTATCACGACAATAAACTGTCCTAAGTAACACAAGGAAACCTCACACTTTAGCCTTGCTTAGCGTCAGATTGTCAGTGTTGGATCCTCTATGAGTTGTTTGCATGACCTGTGCGAGCACTCAGAAAGAATATCATCTATGAGTTGGTGTTGGAGGATTATACCGATAGCGTAAGAATGTAAGAAAGAGAATAAAAGCGAGAAGCTAATGATGTGGATAGGACCCACCAGTTGTGGGGTACAAACGAAATGGCAATAGCATGCAGGATATTGAGAAACATTCTAATGATTTCATAGCTTACGAGTACCAAAAAAAGCAAACGGGCAAGAGAAATTACTGCTGCGCAGCGAGGATAGGTGGGACGGGCAAGAGGGTGGCGGGGGAGGAGGCTCGGCATTTCGGGGTCAGCGACGAGTGATTTAGTGAAGCGCCCCCCCACAGGGTAGACGACGGCATTGGTGAAGCTGATCCGGTGCGGAGAGGGAGTCGGTGAAATTATTCCGGTGAGGAAGAGAGAACCGACAGTGAAGGAGCATCGGTGTGGAAGAGAGGACCGGTGGTGAAGCAGTTGGAGGAAGGTCGAGGTTGGAGGGGTGTGGGAGGGGAAGAGGCGATGGGGGATATAGGTGGGATGACGCACATTTACCACCTATAACCCTCTATTATTGTAATACTCCTTCAGTCCTTGTTTCCAGACTAGGGATGGAAGAGGAATTTTGCATTTGCAAAAAGTGGGGCGAGATATTTGAATAGATGCGCGGGATGTTTCGTGGTTTGCGGAAATTTTGAGGTTGAAGCTTCCGATGTGTGCTACTTTGACGTGGCTTCTCTCACGTGTTGGCCCTGTCTAGACCCACACGCCATCGACAATATGTTTACCAACATTTAAATGAGTTTCCACACATTTGCCAAAATTGATAAACATTATATTTTGAAGGCTTTCATAGAAGATGACCAAGGTCACGACCATATCTCTATTATAGTTTATGATAGCGTTTCCATCTCTGCTAGATCACTGCATCTTGGCACTTCAAAAGAAGATTCTAGATTTGATGGATAATGCCCAACTTTCATGAATTTCCAAACTTCCTTACTAAATATATGCAATAAAATGACTTTTTGACAATCTGAAGTAAGTATGTCTAATTTCGAACTACAAAGTGTGTGATATGCCTTGCTCTTGACTTTTTAAAAATAATTCAAAGGTACCAAGTAGAATAATATTGGAGAACCAACAAGAGTTTCGTAGGATTCAACTTTTTGATATGAATGGTAATGACACCAAATTCAGCCATTTTTAAAAAAAATACAAAGACAAAAAATATAAAACAAAATACAACCATTCATTTCTCTCTTGGTGTCTCACTATGTGCACTAGCTAGTTTCCATGGAAAAATATAATCTTAAAATTTGATAACTTTTGAAAAAAAATTGTATCACAATATATGGAGTATCATGTATGAATATGCATATCTTTCAAACCATATGACCAAGGTCATGGCCATATCTTTCTATAGTTTATAATAACCTGACCATATTTTGTAGTTAGTGCGTATTGGCATTTAAACATTATTTACAAAGTTATTTCAATTTTCTAAGGCACAACACTGGATTTTGTCATGAAGCAACTACAAAATGTGGCTCAAAATCCCGTTGCACCATTTTTCACACAAAGTATATATATCCTAGGGTTAAGTTTAGGGTTCGGGTTTTTTTTTGGGTTAAGGGTTTAGGGGTTCATGGTTTAGCGTTTAGGATTTTAGGGTTTAGGCTTTTAGGGTTCCTGATTTAGGGTTTAGGGTTATTCAGGGTTTTAGGGTTTATGATTGTTTAGGTTTTAAGGTTTAGGGAATTTTCAATAGTAATGTTCAAGCTTTATATGTACATATATGCTTATATTCATAGAATAGAATGGCGTTATCGCAATTTAATGAAAGTATCTCAAATTTTGATCTATAAGTGCATTTTACCTGCTTGGTAAGGGCTTAGGGTTCTAGGGTTAGGAGGTTAGGGTTTAGGGTTTTTAAGTTTCAATAATTTTCAAGCTTTATGCTTATATTCATGGAACAGAATGGTGTTACCACAATCTAATGAAAGTATATCAAATTTTGATCTGTATGTGCATGTTACCTTTTTGGTTTAGGGTTTATGGGTCGAGGATTTAGGGTTTTACGGGTTGTTTAGGGTTTAGGGTATAGTGAATTTTCAATAATGCTCAAAGATTTATACTTATATTCTTTGAATAGAATGGTGTTACCTAATTTAATGAAAGTAACCCAAATTTTGATCTATAAGTGCATGATACCTGATTGGTTAGGGTTTATGGGTTGAGGGTTGAGGGTTTTAGGGTTTTACAATTTAAGTTTTATGGTTCTATAGGGTTTAGGGTTTAGCGAATTTTCAATAATGCTGAAGCTTTATGCTTATATTCATCGAATAGAATGGCGTTACCTAATTTATTGAAAGTATCTCAAATTTTGATCTATAAGTGCATGATACCTCTTTGGTTAGTGTTTATGGGTTAAGGATTTGGGGTTTTAGGGTTTATTAGGGTTTAGGTTTTAGAGGTTGTTTAGGGTTTAGGGTTTAGGGAATTTTCGATAATGCTCAAGATTATATTTATGCTTATATTCGTCGAATAGAATGGCGTTACCAATTAAATGAAAGTATATCAAATTTTGATCTACAAGTGCATGATACGTGCTTGCTAAGGGTTTAGGGTTTAGTGTTTCGGGAATTTTCAATAATGTTCAAGATTTATGCTTATATTCGTGGAATAGAATGGTGTTACATCAATTTATTGAAAGTATCTCAAATTTTGATCTGTAAGTGCATGGTACCTGCTTGGTTAGGGTTTATGGGTCGAGATTTTAGGGTTTTACAGTTTAGTTTTATGGGTTGTCTAGGGTTTAGCGAATTTTTGGTAATAATCAAGATTTATGCTTATATTCGTCGAATAGAATGGCATTAGCTGATTTAATGAAAGTATCTCAAATTTTGATCTATGAGTGCATAACACCTGTTTGGTTAGGGTTTATGGCTGAGGGTTTAGGGCTTTAGGGTTTAGGGTTTGTTTAGGGTTTAGGGAATTTTCTATAATGCTTAGGATTTATGCTTATATTCATCAAATAGAATGGCGTTACCCAATTTTGCGAAATTATCTCAAATTTTGATCTAGAAGTACATGCTACATGCTTGGTCAGGCTTTAGGGTTTAGGGTGTTACGGTTTAGGGGTTTAGGGTTTCAGGATTTTTCAATAATATTCAACCTTTATGCTTATATTCATGGAATAGAATGGTGTTACCCAATTTAACAAAAGTATCTCAAATTTTGATATATAAGTGCACACTACCTGCTTGGTCAGGGTTTAGGGGTTTAGATTTATGGTTTAGGATTCCGTGAATTGTCAATAATATGTTCAAACTTTATGGTTATATTCATGGAATAGAATGGTGTTACCGGAATTAAATGAAAGTATCTCAAAATTTGATCTACAAGTCGATGATACCCTGCTTAGTCATATTTTTTGTTAAATACAATTTAAGGTACCCAAGTACGAAAACAAGGGAGAAACACCAAGAGTTCCATGAGATTTAGGCGTTGTTTGGTTGGGATCTAATTCTGGCTTTTGATTTTTGGCTTATAAAGACATGAAGCTGTTTTTGGCTTTGTTTTTTAGCTTTTACTCTGACATAGTTGAATGATGGTATAAGCCAAAAGCAAAAATCTAAAGTGTCTTATAAAATAAAGATAAAAGTGATAAATAATCTTAACTAAACAACCCCTCAACTTCTTGATATGAATGCTAATGCAGCCAAATCTGGGACCTTTTGAAAGAAAAATCCAAGTAAAAAATATATTAATTCAAGCAATGTCTTTCTTTCACAGAGTATTTTGTTATGCGCACTGCCTAATTTCCATGAAAAAGTATGCTAAAACTTGACAACTTTCTAAGAAACCCGTTTTAGAATATGGCATACCATGTATGAACATTCATGGCTTTCAAACGAGATGACCAAGTTCATGGAAATATGTTTGCCATAGTTTATGATAATGTGTCCATGTTCTTTAATCGGTGCATAACTGCATATTGGTATTTCAAACAATGTTTACAAAAAAGGGTGCATCCAAATTCGAAGTTATTTTAAATTGTCCAAGCGAAAACAATGGCTTCCAATGTGAGCAACTACAAAGACTATATGTGGCTCAAAATCTCACCGCACCAATTTTCTCACAAAGTATAAAAAATTGACGGATAATGCCCAAGTTTCATGAATTTTCAAGCTTTCGAGCTAGGTTCGATGATTTTAACGATTTTATCTCGGTTAGCAAAAAAAATGTTTGAATTTTGAACAACAAGCGATGAGAATCTCTACTTCCCATAATTCTAGCTCACTAACATGTGGGTCACTTGCATGGTGGGTCTAGAAAGTTAGTGTAGGTCAGAGTGGGCGTGCAGGTAAATACTGAAGAAGGGCAGGGAAATGTCAATGGGGTGATGCACATGGGAGAACGCAAATTTACCACGTATATCCCTCTGTTATTGCAGTGCTCCTCGTATTCTTGTTTCTGGAGTAGGGCTAGAAAAGGAATTTTGCATTCTAAAAAGAGGTGAAGCATGTTTGAATGGATGCGCGAGATATTTTAATGCATGGGTGCGATGTTTGGGCACCGTACCAAAATTTTGAGGTCGAAGCTTCTAGCATATGCTACTCCGGCGTGGGGCCGCTAAGATGCGCTATCACCGTCTAGACCCACACGCCAGCGAGAGTTGTTTTCCAGTATTTAAATGAGTTTCTAGGCATTTGCTGAAAGTTTTAAACAATTCAAGGCTTTCAAGAAGATGACGATCATCCACAAAAAAGCTAACCAAGGTCATGGAAATAGTTTATGATGATGTGTCTGCATTTGGTAGATCTGTGCATCTTGGCAAATCAACCAATATGTCTAGTTCCAAATTTGAAGTTTGTTTTCGAATTTCCAAGTAACAACAATGTGTTTTGTTGTGGAGCAACTACAAAGATGATGGCTCCAAATGCCACCACCACCATTTTTCACACAATGTATAACGCCCTTTCAAGCTTCCAGGCTAAATTTGTGCAATAAAATAATTTTTGGGGCTGGATGTTTGAATGGATGGGCGGGATATTTCGGCGCTCTGCCGAAATTTTGAAGTTGAAGCTTCTAAGGTACGCTACTCCCACTTGGAATGTTGTCCCCGTCAGATAGACCCACAGGCATGTATGCTTTCCACCATTTAATGAGTTTATAGACATCTGCCGAAATTAACGAACATTAATTCAAGGCTTTCAAACAAGATGACCAATGTCACAGCCATAGTTTCTGTACCATGTCCATGTTTTGTACTACTACTTCATACATTGAATCATCTTCTCCAATCAAGCTTAGAAACGTGTCCATATTTGGTAGATCGGTGCATCTTGGCATTTCAAGCAATTATTTACAAAAGGAGATTCCAGATTTAACGGATAATGCCCTACTTTCATGAATTTCCAAGATTCCTAGCTAAATATGTGCAATAAAATGACCTTTTGACAATTTAAAGTAAGTATGTCTAATTACAAACTACAAAGTGTGTGATATAACTTGCTCTTGACTTTTTAAAAATAATTTAAAGGTACCAAATTGGTCAAATATTGGAGAACCACTGAGAGTTTTGCAGGATTTCAACTTTATTACATGAATGGTAATGACACCAAATTTGGGCCATTTAAAAAAAAATAAAGAAACAAAATATAAAACAAAATACAACCATTCTTTTCTCTGTTGGTGTCTCACTATGTGCATTAGCTAATTTCCATGAAAAATATATAAACTTTGATAACACTTGAAAAAACTCATTTCACAATATGGCATACCATGTTTGAACATTCATGGCTTTCAAAAACTAGATGACCAATGTCAATGCCATATGTGTTACCAAACTTGATGATCATGTGACCATGTTTGGTAGATTGGTTCATATTGGCATTTAAACATTGTTTACAAAAAGAGATTCCATATTTGAAGTTATTTTAAAAGCTGATGGCCCAAAATATATCGAGCTTGCTAGGGAACCCCAAGAGGAAGGTATGATGAGCACAGCAGCAAGTTTTCCCTCAGTTATGAAACCAAGGTTATCAAACCAGTAGGAGCAAGGAAACACCTCCAAGGTGTTGTTGCCAACTTGGAATCCTGCACAACACAACCACAGAACTTTGCCCTAACTTACAGTGAGGTTGTCAATCTCACCGGTTTTGCTGAAAACAAAGGATTAAACGTATTGTGTGGAAGAAAGTAAAAGCTTGTAGAAAGTAAATAGGAAATAGTAAGCAGTTGTAGATTGATGGTAAAAGAAAGGACCAGGTCCATAGTTCACTAGTGGTGGTTCTCCTTAAGATAGATGACATGTTGGGTGAACAAATTACAGCGGGGCAATTGACAAACATCGAGAAAGCATACATGCATATACTAATCATCTTGATTCCTATGAAATTTGATTGGGCATAACCACATTATTCATAGACTGTAATCCAACTGTATCTATGACTAATAATCCACCTTCAGGTTATCATCCGAACCCCCTCCAGTATTAAGTTGCAAGCAACAGATAATTGCATTACGCATTGCGTGTAAAGTAAACAATACGATTGTTCTATGAACAAAGGATTGTTGTTTTCTCCCTAGTAGCAACAACACATCTAGTACCTTAGAGATTTCTGTCACTTCCCCAGATTACTAGAGGCATGAACCCACTATCGAGCATAAATGCTAACTCTTGGAGTTGCTAGCATCTACTTGGCCAAGATAGCTACTAACAACGGAAAGCATGCAAGATCACAAATAACAAAGACATGATAGAATCAATAATCAATCTGAAATAGCATCTCAATATCCATCGGATCCCCGCAAACACAACATATAGGATTACAAATAGATGATCTTGATCATGAACGGAGCTCACAAGATCTAAACATGATAGTACAAAGGAGAAGAACCAGCCATCTAGCTACTATATGGACCCGTAGTCCAAGGATGAACTACTCACGCATCACACCGGAGGCTTGCATGGTGATGAAGAAGGCCTCCAGGGTGAATTCTCCCCTCCGGCAGGGTGCCGGGAAGAGCTTCAGATCTCTCCCGATCTAGGGATGGGGATGACGACGGCTATAGACTCTTTCGTGCAATTTTGATCGGGGTCCTTAGGGTTTCTTTAATGGAGGCATCTTATAGTCAGAAGGGGAGGCCAAGGGGGTGCCCTAGGCGTCCACACCACCCCCTTGCACGGCCAGGTGGTGTGGCGGCCCTCTGGCCCCTCTCCATCTCGTATTCTTGCTTCGTGTCCCCCTCGGTGAAAAACTGACATTGGCTTTGTCCCGTCCAATTCCGAGAATATTCTTTTTTTGACTTTCCTGGAACCAAAAACAGCAGAAAATAGGCAGCTGGCACTGTGGCATCTTGTTAATAGGTTAGTCCAAGAAAGAGTATAAAAAGTACTCCATAGTTGGAACAAAACATAAGAAAGTAGATAAAAACCAAGCATGGAACATCAAAAATTATGGATATGTTAGCAACGTATCAACATCCCCAAGCTTAACTCCTGCTCGTCCTTGAGTTGGTAAGTGATAAAAAGAAAGAATAATTTTTGAGGTGACATGCACCATTATAAACTTGATCAAAGTATTTGTAAAACATTGATAGCTGGGATCAAAGTACTTCAACATAGCATGAAAGGTAAAGTTCTAGCAATAAAACATAGCAACTATGTTGCAACATGAAAAAGCACGAACAAAAGATTCATGAATAACAATGCTTTGCAACATGTTTGTTTGTTTCACATAAAGAAAACATAGCATAGTGGCATTCAGCTTGTCCCTCATAGAGTAGCAAATATAAATGCATAGGACACCTTCAAAGTTTATAAGGGTGACTAGATACAAGTAGTTTAAGAACAAGCAATATCAAGTTATGCATAAATCAACAAATCTTGGGACAATGCACATAGAACTAAGAATGGCCACTATGCTCTCAAAGTAGGTGCATAAAGATAGAAGGTGGAGACTTAACATAAAAGTAAAAGAAAGGCCTTCATAGAAGGAAGCAGGGATTCAAGTCTCATAAAGAGCTTCCAAAAATTATGGTACTTATTGGCTTTCATCTCTTATTGCACCTATCATAAGCATCTTGAAGTGATTAAGGTTAAAGTGAACAAACTATGGAGTATATGCTTGACAAAGTATAAGTTGGAAATCTCATGTCCCTTGAATACGAGGGTCGCTCCTCATGCTACTCAAGTTTAGTCACCGGTAAGTTCTTGTCATCGTAAGTACATGTGTATCATAGAGAACCGCCAACGGGGTACGCCTTGCCCGATGATACGGAAGAATCCGCATATCAAAATGACAAGGCAAGCAAACAACAAGAATCTCAGCAATCTTCTTATTTACCATGGGAAAATGGTGCTTTTTCTCTCTTTCCTCTTTTCTCATATCTCTTTTTTTCTCTGACTCTTTTTTATAAGAAGAATGCTTCATAGACAGCTCATTATGGTTACACTGCAGGTTTCCACCATGACAACATGGATTAGACCAGCGGCCCAGGCGTTTCTCTAACACACATACATAACTCCATGGACTTACAAGCTCCCCTTTCATTTCACATCGATGACATCCATAGACAAAAGAGCATGATATCAACTAGGTACAAAGTACAAGTGCAATGTTGAAAGCGTTCCCCATGACAGCATGGTTCTGCTAATCCCCAACATATAAGTTCAAGCATATACAACAAATATGACACAATGGTTCAAGTTTATTAAGGGCAAGAAAAGTAAAGTGTGCCATCAAGTTCGTGAGAGCTTTAATCACTAATTTTCACATAACAAATTTAATTCGAAAGGTAGATAAAAGCATGAATATACTTGGAATAGCAAATGCTAATAGGTAGGTATGGTGGACTCTTTGGAATAACTTGGTTTTAGGAGTTGGATGCACGAGTGGAACTCATACTTGATTACGGAGGCTAGCAAAAGACTGGGAGCGACCAACTAAGAGAGCAATAATGGCCATAATCATGCAAAGCGACAAAATATCATTGATTAAAGCATAAAGTGATATTACAAGTCGAAAACTAAAGGATCATCAAGGATATGGTGACTTTGGATAGTCATAACATGGTGTGAGCATGCGCCAAGCCAACCCAAATAAAGCATCAAAGGAGAATACCACAATACTATGCTTTAATATGCTAAAACAACGCATGATCCTTCCAAGGCACATTAAGCAATCTCAGTTGTTTATAATAATACATGCTACAACAAAGATCACTAAGCATAAAGCCAAAACTATATCAAGCATGGCATGGCAAAGCATAATCCACAGTCAAAAACATGCTCTCTTTACCACTTAAGCATGAACTTTCCTACTCTTTTCCAATCCAAACCAAAATATTTGAAAACTAATGTATGAAAGAGGGGGTCCAACCAATTTATTCAAGCAAACTAATAAAACCAAGGAAACGAAAAACCAAAACGAAAACGAAAAAGAAGACGCTCCAAGAACAACACAACTGTGCATGAAACAATAAAAATGAAGTGTTTGGAAGAAACCTGGGATTTTTATTGATGAAGAAGGGGATACCTTGGGCATCCCCAATCTTTGACGCTTGTACTTCTTGGATATTTCTTGGGGTGACACGCATGGCATCCTCAAGCTTGAGCTTTAGTCCATTCTTCATCTCATTACAGCATTCTCTCCATACACCTAAAATTTTTCCTTCATACAAAACTTCACACAATCTTTATTAGCAACATTAGTGCACTCAAGATAATAAGTTTTTGGGTTCAGTTTCAACACCAATAAAACTTCCATTAAAACACAAGCTACTGTATCACTACCCTCAAAAATCTCAATTCCCCAAAAGAACTAAAAAAGGAACCAACAAGAAGCAAATGCAAATAATGGCAGAAATTTGTCAAAACAGACCAACAGGTAAAGACGAATATTTTCAAAGACCTTTATGTTGCTCAAATAGAAAAGTGTTGAACTAACAAAAGTTAGATAACAACCTGGGGCAGAAGCACAAAAATTCACGCCTCAAAACGACGTACAGAGATTTTACATGAATTTTTACGGTGAAGAACAAAAATCTGTTTCAGGACAGCAACTTTCCCAAGCATTACTTCTCTCTCATTAGAGGTTACTCTTGGCACAAAAACCAAATAAAAAAGGATAAGGAGCGGTTATTACTGAATCAATAACTTCCAAGACTCATCTAAAACTTTTGGGTTATCTCCCAATAAGTACTTCTCTTTAACTCCTTTAAGTTAGGCATGATAGTTTGAGAAGATGGTCACATAGGAAATATGAATTGAAGTAAAAGAGAGCATCAAGAAGCAAATTCAAAACACATTTAAGTCTAACCCTGTTCCTATGCATAGGAATCTTGTATGCAAATAAATTCACAAAGAACAAAGTGATAGGCATAGGAAGATAAAACAAGAGTAACTTCAAAACTTTCAGCACATAGAGAGGTGCTGTAGTACCTTGACTTCTACAACCATATTTTCCTCTCTCATAATAATTTTCAGTAGCCTCATGAATAAACTAAATAATATAACTATCACATAAAGCATGATTTTCATGATCTACAAACACTAGAGCTTTATTATAAACATTTTCAAAAGAATCCTCAGGAACATAACATTCATCCTCCTTTAGTAAGCATGGGGACAATCAAATATTTTAAGGGTTAAAGAGTTACTCTCATCAGAAGGTAGGAATGGGTAGATCCATTCTTTATCCTCTTGATCATCACTCTCCTCCTCTTTTTCATCCAATGAGCTTCTAGTTTTAGCAATTTCTTCTTCCATAGGCTCCTGCAAGGCATTAGTCTCTTCTGCTGGTAAAGAGCATCTATTAAGATATTGAAGAATATAGCCATTTTATTCCTTGTAATTATCAAAGCAAAATTGAAGCATATCATAAACCTCATATTTATAAGGTGCATCATGAGTATTTTCAAGCAAATAAGCTAGTTCGAATGCACCCTTCCAAGCAATAAATTCTTCAATTTATTCCACATCATAAAAGTCATAATTTCCCTTAACATAAGAAGATATGGTAACATCATCATTATACTCACATTGAAAAGGTAGGTGCTTATACCTCTTACAGCAACAAGATTTATCAAAGCAATAAGTAACATTATAAGTAGAGCACATGTTTCTAGCAATGGTATACAATTTATCAATTTGTTCCCATAAGTGTTTCCCTTTTTGTGACAAGCGGTGTTCCTTATAATAATATTTTTGTTCTTTCGAGAACCCACCTTGCCAATTAGATTCAGTTTCAAAGAAACCAACCATTGATAGAAAGCATGATAAAGAAAGACAATAACAGACCAACGAAAATAACAACTATAGTAGGAACTATTTTTTTAATATTTTTGATAAAAAGAACAAGCAAACAAAGCAGAAATAAACTAAGAAAAACAAAAAAACAAAGTAAAGAGATTGGTTATGAGGGACTCCCCTTGTGAAGATGTCCTTGACTCCCCGGCAACGGCGCCAGAAAAATAGCTTGATGACCCAAAATATATCGAGCTCGTTGGGGAACCCCAAGAGGAAGGTATGATGAGCACAACAGCAAGTTTTCCCTCAGTTATGAAACCAAGGTTATCGAACCAGTAGGAGCAACGAAACACCTCCAAGGTGTTGTTGCCAACTTGGAATCCTGCACAACACAACCACAGAACTTTGCCCCCAACTTATTGTGAGGTTGTCAATCTCACCGGTTTTGCTGAAAACAAAGGATTAAACGTATTGTGTGGAAGAAAGTAAAAGCTTGCAGAAAGTAAACAGAAAACTGTAAACAGTGGTATATTGATGGTAAAAGAAATGACCGGGGTCCATAGTTCACTAGTGGTGGTTCTCCTTAAGATAGATGACATGTTGGGTGAACAAATTACAGCGGGGCAATTGACAAACATCGAGAAAGCATACATGCATATACTAATCATCTTGACTCCTATGAGATTTGATTGGGCATTACAACATTATACATAGACCGTAATCCAACTGCATCTATGACTAATAGTCCACCTTCAGGTTATCATTCGAACCCCCTCCAGTATTAAGTTGCAACCAACAGATAATTGCATTATGCATTGCATGTAAAGTAAACAATATGATTGTTCTATGAACAAATGATTGCTGTTTTCTCCCTAGTAGCAACAACACATCTAGTACCTTAGAGATTTCTGTCATTTCCCCAGATTACTAGAGGCATGAACCCACTATCGAGCATAAATACTAACTCTTGGAGTTGCTAGCATCTACTTGGCCAAGATAGCTACTAACAACGGAAAGCATGCAAGATCACAAATAACAAAGACATGATAGAATCAATAATTAATCTAAAATAGCATATCAATATCCATCGGATCCTCGCAAACACAACATGTAGGATTACAAATAGATGATCTTGATCATGAACGGAGCTCACAAGATCTAAACATGATAGCACAAAGGAGAAGAACCAGGCATCTAGCTACTACATGGACCCTTAGTCCAAGGATGAACTACTCACGCATCACACCGGAGGCTTGCATGGTGATGAAGAAGGCCTCCAGGGTGAATTATCTCCTCCGGTAGGGTGCTAGGAAGAGCTTCAGATCCCTCCTGATCTAGGCATGGAGATGACGGCGGCTACAGACGCTTTCGTGAAATTTTGATCAGGGTCCTTAGGGTTTTTGTATCGAAGGCATCTTATAGTCGGAAGGGGAGGCCGAGGGGGTGCCCTAGGCGGCCACACCACCCCCTGGCGCGGCCAGGCCTGGCCTGCACGGCCAGGTGGTGTGGTGGCCCTCTGGCCCCTCTCCGTCTCGTATTCTGGCTCCATGTCCCCCTCGGTGAAAAACTGAGTTTGTCTTTTGTCCCGTCCAATTCCGAGAATATTCATTTTCTGACTTTCCTAGAACCAAAAACAGCAGAAAACAGGCAGCTGGCACTGTGGCATCTTGTTAATAGGTTAGTCCAAGAAAGTGTATAAAAAGTACTCCAAAGTTGGAACAAAACATAAGAAAGTAGATAAAAACCTAGCATGGAACATCAAAAATTATGGATAAGTTAGCAACGTATCAAAAGCCCCACTCGATAATAATGGCTTTAATTTTGTCATACGATATATGGCGTACCATGTATGGATATGCATGGCTTTCAAACCAAATGACCAAGGTCATGGCCATATCTTTGCTATAGTTTATAACAACATGTTCGTGTTTGGTAGATTGGTGCGTATTATTGGCATTTAAAATATTATTTACAAAGGAAGCTTCCGAATTTGAAGTTATTTTCAATTTTTCAAGCAACGACAATGGCTTTTGTCATGAATAAACTACAAATAAGTATGGCTCAAAATCCCATTGCCCTTGTTTTCACACAAGATATATATAGCCTGGGGTTTAGGGTTCAGTTTTTTGGGTTGAGGGTTTAGGGGTTTATGGTTTATGGTATATGGTTTAGGATTTGAGGGTTTAGGGTTTAGGAGTTTAAGGTTCGGTACTTAGGGTTTGGGGTTCAGGATTGAGGGTTTAGGATTTTAGGGTTTAGGGTTGTCTAGGTTTTAGGGTTTAGGGAATTTTCAATAATAATGTTCAAGCTTTATATATATGCTTATATATATTCGTGGAATAGAATGGAGTTATCGCAATTTAATGAAAGTATCTCGGATTTTGATCTATAAGTGCATGATACCTGCTTGGTAAGGGGTTGAAGGGATGAGGGTTTTAGGGTTTAGGTTTTTCGGGAATTTTCAATAATGTTCAAGCTGCTTTATGCTTATATTCATGGAATGGAATGGCTTTATCATAATTTGATGAAAGTATATCTGGAATTTTGATCTACAAGTGCATGATACCTCATTTGCAGGGTCGTTTAGGGGTTGAGGGTTTAGGGTTTTAGGGTTTAGGGCATTTTCAATAATGTTTAGGCTTTATGGTTGTATTCGTGGAATAGAATGGCGTTACCGCAATTTAATGAAAGTAAGTTAGATTTTGATCTATAAGTGCATAGTACCTGCTTGCTTTGGGTTTATGGGTTGAGGGTTTAGGGTTTTTCTGTTTAGGCTTTATGGATTGTATAGGGTTTAGGGGGTTTAGTGAATTTTCAATAATGCTCAAGCTTTATGCTTATATTCTTCGAATAGAATGGTGTTACCTAATTCATTGAAAGTATCTGAAATTTTGATCTATAAGTGCATGATACCTGCTTGGTCAGGGTTTATGGCTTGAGGGTTTAGGGTTTATTAGGGTTTAGGTTTTACTGGTTGTTTAGGGTTTAGGGAATTTTCGATAATGCTTAAGATTTATGCTTATATTTGTCGAATAGAATGGCGTTACCAATTTAACGAAAGTATATCATATTTTGATATATAAGTGCATGATACATGCTTGGTAAGGGTTTAGGGTTCGGGGTTTTAGGGGTTTAGGGTTTCAGGAATTTTCAATAATGTTCAAGATTTATGCTTATATTCGTGGAATATAATGGCGTTGCCGCAATTTAGTGAAAGTATCTCAAATTTTGATCTACAAGTGCATGGTACCTGCTTGGTTAGGGTTTCTGGGTCGAGGGTTTAGGGTTTTACGGTTTAGTTTTATGGGTTGTTTAGGGTTTAGCGAATTTTTGGTAATACTCAGGATTTATGCTTATATTCGTCGAATGGAATGGCATTACCTGATTTAATGAAAGTATCTCAAATTTTTATCTATGAGTGCATGCCACCGGCTTGGTTGGGGTTTTTGGGTTGAGCGTTTTAGGGTTTAGGGAATTTTCTATAATGCTCAGTATTTATGCTTATATTCGTCAAATATAATGGCATTACCTAATTTAACGAAAGTATCTCAAATTTTGATCTATAAGTGCATGCTACATACTTGGTCAGGTTTTAAGGTATAAGGGTTTAGGGTTTCGGTTTCAGGGGTTTAGCTAGGGTTCAGGTGTCGTGGGAATGACCACGGCAGTCACTACCAGGGGTAGCGATTGAAAGGATTTGGGGCAAGAGCGAGTCGCCATCCGTAGTGCGAGATTGGGAGCAAATACAAGGGGTTTACCCATGTTCAGCCCCTCTAGGGTAAATACCTACTTCCTGCTAGATTGTATTTCTGGAGAGTGGATTACAAGATCGGTGAGCTCGGCGGCTAGATAGCGAGTCACTTTGAGGGGGTAGCTAATAGCACGTAAGTATGTAAAATACCCTAGCAATGTTTATATATGGTACCTCGTAAGGGTTTACATGATTACAACCGAATTATTTTAGGTTTTGGAGGAGTTGACCTAATCCGACTGGGCCTATGTAGAACTTTGGGCCTCCAGCTTCTAGTCAATAGGTTTCTTCCTTAGTCGCATTCCAGTAGTCGTGCTTGTAGGCCCACTCGCTATGGGCCCAAGCCAGTCGAACCGGCCTTCTGGGTATACCCCGGTCGACATATCCCCATCAGTAGTCCCCAAGTGCGATGGGGGTTCGGCAGGGGTGTCAATTTGGTAGTCGGAGTAGGCGAGTCCGGGGAGGCGCCCAGTCGAATCGGTGGCATACTCCTCCAATGAAGGGAGAAGTCAAATGTGTCTTCAGTCGCTGCTTTGGCGAGTAAAAGATAGCTCGAGTCGCCTCGCCCAAGCGATTGGAATGGGCGAGTGAGTAAGCGAATCGAATGACCAATTTGGTCGAAGTTGGACCATCAGTTTGGTCAAACTAGCCGCCAGGTAAATCCAATGGTAACTTTGGCGGATTTACCGCAAAGTAATGTCTATCCTGAAATTATCGAGTAGCACCGCTTTATAAGGAGACTGGCAGAGGAAAACGCATGCATTCCTCACATTTCTCTGCCCCCGTTCATTTTCAGTCTCTAGAGCCACTTCTGATCTAGAATTTCTAGACCAGGAGACCTTCTTTTCTTTTTGATGGCACCCATGAAAGATCCGTGGGGCAAATCAAAATGCACCACGGCCGTCCTAAAATCGTTCTAGGACGCCAGAATTCTCTGCAAGGGGAATTGGTGAATCCCCCCGGAGACCGAGACGAATCCGTGACCAGGGGAGTTCATCTGCTTCCTCGGTCATCTGGAGCGGGGATTGGGGTTCCCAACCTCAATCTTCTTTCGCCACTTCTGCGCCTACTATGCCATCAAGCCCTACGACCTAGGGCCTCACATCGTCAAGCAACTCACCATCTTTGTCGCATTCTACGAGTGTTACCTGGGGTGCCACCCCTACTCCCCGTTTGGCTGGAGTTGTTCCTGGCCGCGTCAGTCGTGAAGGGAAGGGCAGCCCCATCTTGGCGGCAGGCGGTGTCACCTTCCAGCTGAAGCCCAAAGCCAAGTTCCTGAAGCTGCAACTGCCGAAGAAAGCAGCGAGCGAGTGGAAAAAATTCTGGTTCTTTATGAAGGAATCGTCCACCTTCGGCGAGGTGTCGCTGCTGATGTATACCGCCGAAAGGAGCAAGCCGCGCTGGTAGTCCGCGAATAAGCTCCTCGATGACCAGAAGATGGCCGTGGACGAGATGCTGTCCCAGATGAGAGAGTTGGAGGAGGAGGGCATAGAGAACATCAATTTATACAATTGCTGGCTCGGGCGGCGATTGTCCCTTTGACCACCCGAGCCCACTGGATGTACCAGTACACCGGGACGGAGGACACGACACGATCGAGCAGCAAGGTGTGGGAGTCCGAGGACTACATCGCTGCTCTAAAGAAGATCAACAATGCGGAGTTCATCGGGAACAAGGCCGGGTTGGCTCCATACACTGCTAGGAAACGAAAGGCTCCTCCGATAAAAATTTCTTGTCTTTCTCATTCGTGGTTACATATTCATGGTTTTTGCAGTCGTCGATCCCCTTTGTTTCCAGCTTTTCCAGGTTCTTGAGAATTGGCTTCCTCCACTCGACAAGGAAGTTCTCGAGGAGCTCGAAGAAGAGGGAGAGGGCTCCGTAAGCGAGGAGGACATCATGGAGGCGCGGGAGCCCTCCTCCGCAGCTCGGAAGAACCGCGGCCAGAAGAGGCATGACGTCGAGGCCAGACGGAGCCTTGATGACTTCGACAGTGACGTGGATCTCGTTGATGAGCACATCTTTCAGAGGGTGCCCACACTGGCCATGCCAGCTCCAAAGACGAGGCCACCGACAAAATTGCCGGCCAAGGCAGTGGCCACGTTCGAGAGTCGGAGGGCGAATCCAACGATGAAGAGGCCATGGATGTGGCGAAGGCGCCAAAGGACCCTGCTCCAGCGATGGAGCCGAAGGCTGCGGATGTGGTCACCGAGGCCCCGGTTGCGGCCAAGGGGCCTGACGCTTCGACTATGCCGGAGCTGGAAGTTCAGGCGGCCGCGGGGTTAGCGGCTCCACCGGTGAAGGAAGCGGAAGAGGCGCCACTATCGAAGGAGCCAGAGGTTCCCGCATCGGGAACCAAGTTGATAAAGAAGCTCGTGACGAAGCGGCAACTGAGCTTGCTAGAGAGGGTCCTGACTAGGGGCCGATCTGGAGAATCCTGCGCAAATCAGTACGGGCCTGTGCTTCATTTCGGTCGCCAAGTGAGTACTTTTGATCCATTTTCTTATTTGCATTTTCTTGCTCTGAATCTCTTTAGTCGCTAACCATCGTGGTCTTGTAGGGGCGCCCCCCAGAAAATCAATCGCCCCACAATGGCCAAGGTTCCACCAACTAGCACTGAGTCTGGGGGAGATGCTCCCAAGAAGAGGAAGGAGAAACCGCCCATGCATCAGACAGGGGCGTGAAGAAGAAGAAGACCGAGTCGGCCGAGGCGGATGATCCGGGCTCGAAGGAGGGCGAGGCCGCGATCGCGTCGGAGGGGGAAGCAACCATCAGGCAGAGCCAGCCAAGGTCGTTGTTCCTCCAGGGGCGCCTGCAGCAGCGACCGACGTGCCCAGGGTGGCAACCGTGACCTTCCCGTAGTTCATGGCGATGGCCTCAGTCGCGGCGACTGAAACCCGATCACCATCAGTCGCTGAGGTGATCGACAGCACCTTCGGGCAACATCATGTTTGCAGGGTGTTTTCGATGCCTTCGATGGATGCACTGGACCTCCACCGCATGCTCGCTGAAGCACTCTAGGTATGTCCAGTCCCCGAGGGTCTGGTCGCTAAATATTAGCGATTAGATAGTTGTTGAATTTCGCTGGTCCTCTAGTTCCCGAGGATCGAGTTGGTAGGAAGTAGCGAGTCGAGTCTTATGTGATTTGTTTTTATCATGCAGTGCGAGTCCGTGGAACGGCGAGCCACACTGGAGCGCATGGAGCACGACTTGCAAGCCGCCCAGGAGAGCAATCGACTCCTCCAAGCCACCGTAGGTGAGTCTGAATCTTATCGTGCTTTTGGAATCTTGTAACTGTGTCTGTATTAACTGAATGTTTCTTGACTATAGACAACCATGCAGCCACACTCGCCAAGGCTTGCGAGGGTTATGTGTCTGCCGCTGACTTGGATGCTGCGAAGGTTGCTGCGACCACAGCGGAGGAGAAGGCCAAGGCGTTGGCGGAGGAATTGGAGTCGGCAAAGTCAGCGATGGTTTCCTCCGAGGAGAGGGTGAAGGCCATAGTTTTAGTGGCGGAAGAGGAGTGCAAGGCATCCGACTCCATCATCGTGGAGCTGCAGGGCAAGTTCTCTGCCCTAGAGAACTTCGTCATGGAGAATTGCCCCAAGCTTCTTGGTATGCCCTCCAATTATGTTTTTTGATTTGCGAGTAGCGCATCATTGTACGACTGAGTCCCTAAGCAGGGGAGTCTCCAAGCGTTTATGCTGCTAGAGCTTGACTCGCTGACGATGTGCAAATGTTGTAGGCCAAGGAGACCCCATCGTCCAAACGTTCAACACCGAGCAGTGCGTGATGGTGGTGCTGAATGTAGCAACAGCGTCGGCGATGTGCATCCAAGCTGTTCTCCAGGGCGTCTCTCCCACCGAGGGAATTTCCGGGGGGTTGACGGAGGTGTGGTGGTACCTCGAGGAGGTGCATGTGGTTGTCGAGTGGATGGTGCGGTCCGCGTTCCAACGCGGAGCTACCATGGTGCTGAGCCTTGGACTCACCCATTTCCCAAAGGATTTGGACCTTGACGACGTCACCAGCGGGTATCCCTCGGCAACTGGCAAGGTGGAGATCGTGTAGGTTCTTGCGCTAAGCGTGAAGGCCGCTCTGTCCGTGGAGTGTGTGTTGGCGATGGGCAACCTCTTGCCCTACCAGGAGATGCGAGTGGCTCCAAACGATGCAGAGTCGACGCATCGCGACCTTCGGTTAGAGCGGTCGTTCTAGTCATCGATCGTGAAGTCAGTGATGACTTATCCGCCGAACCCGTGGAAGCCCTTTGTGAGGGCCAAGGGTGCGGATGGTGCCTCCTTGTTGAAGCCTGCAGAATAAGGGGTTAAACTGTAATGTAGTTTCATGTGGCGACTGGCCTTTTGTACAATATTTTGCTAGTGAACTGTATATTTTGTCACGTAATCATGTACTAGTCGACTCGTATCGAATCACAGAGTTAACCACTTGTTTGATTTTATTTGTTTATGTTTTGACTCGTGCGAGTCCCCGAGTGCATTTAGCCATTGGGTATTAGTCTCGCGTGTGTATTTAGCATTATCGACGGTTGTTGGAAGTTGTTCAGGTAGCTTAGGTCAACTTTCCGTGGCACGTGGAGCCAGTCGTGTGGCGACCCCAAGGGGTACTCCATACTTAGTGTTTTTCCCTGAACGCGAGCGGGTTCGTGTTTGACGAGTCCCCGAGCGTGGTACTTAACTGTTCGAGTCATATGTCCAAGGTAGGTAAGGACATGGGGTTGCTGTTTGTAGCATGTCTCTCCTCCTAGCTCGGAAAGCCAGTCGCACGGCGAGTCCATGACACACTCTCACATTTGGTGTTTTCCCGAGCCGCTTGCAAGTTCTTTTTGGAACGAGTCCCTAAGCGTGGTACTTAACCTTTCGAGTCGCTGTGTACAGGATGAGGAGGACGAGGTGCTATAGGAAGCACGGGCGGTTGTCTTGGTTCGGCGAGCCATTCGAGCTAGGCGACTCTGATGGTGGCTCCGGGTTAGCATTTCTGTGGATGGTGCAAGACCCGAATTATTTTCGGTGCTCTTGGGCCGCACTACCTAGTTGTGCCAATCGCTCGTCCAAGGGTTGACTACCATGGTTTAGCATTTTTTCTTTTGTACGAGTGTGATTGGCACAACGAAAGGCGATTGGCACAATTTGTGCGGACAATATTTGTATTCCATCATTGGAATAGCTGGGTAGAAGTTTAAGTTCTACGTATAGAACTTGTGGAGGAGATTCACATTCCATGGCCTCTCGATGTTGGGCTAGCCGTCACCTCGTATGTCGATGCGGTAGTAGGCGTTGTTGCCTAGGACTCGCCCTATGGGGAATGGCCACTACCATGGGGGAGATCTTGTGCATGCCCTTCTTGTCCTGGATGAGTCATAGGACGAGGTCGCCCTCCCTGCTGTGATAGACATAGGGTTGGTTGAGCAGGGAGGCGGGGTCGAATTTTGGTCTTGCCGCATTGTTGGCACGGTAGTTTCCATTGTCACGGTAGTTACCACCATCGTGGCGGTAGTTCTTGGGGTCGTGCTGCCCGTAGTTGGCGTTGGCGATGAAGTCAACTTTTCCCTCACCACGGTGCTTGTCGGTGAGGCGAGTACTGCTATAGCGCAGCTCGCGTTGTCTACCGTTGTCATGGCCGCCCGAGCAGAATCTCCCACCCAACTTGTCGTTTGAGTCTTGGTTGGGGTCCTCCTCCGCGTAGCGGTTGGCAATCTCGAGAAGGTCGAGGATGTTATCAAGCGTCCGATAGACCCTCTTGATCTTGGCGACCAGAGGTTCGTACCGACACACGTTCTTAAAGTAGTGGATTGCCATGTCCGGGTGGATGATGGAGGCGTTGATCCACAGGTCTTGCCACTATTGGACCCAGTGACGAGTCGACTCGCGTGGTCCCGGGATGCAGCGCTCTAGGTCCTCGATGGTGGTGGCACGGGTGTAGGAGTCCTCGAAGTGCCTGACAAAGGCGTCTCGCATGTCCTCCCATGAGTCAATGCTATTCTCGGGGAACGTGTTGATCCATTAGCGAGTCACTCCCTACATCATCAGGGGGAGGTAGCGAGCGGCGAGTAGGTCTGTGTGGCCGGTGATCCTCATTGACATGAGGTACGTGTCGATCCACACCGCTGGATCATACGTGGGGTCATACTTCTCGATGTCCTTCGGTGCTTTAAAGGTGAAGGGATACTTCTCACCTCAGATCATTGTTCCTAAGCATTTCGGGCCGAGTCGGCGGAGGGATCCCCTTAGTTCGGGCTCACCGCGGTTGTTGAGGGTATTCCTCAAGTCGTTTGGCTAGCGAGCACGCCAGGTTTGGTTGTTGAGGATGTGGGTTCGCACATCGATAGGCTGACCGTTGGCAGTTATTGTGTTGTTCACGGGTCGCGGCTCGTTGGTGGAGAGTGTGGGGTTTGCCGCCCGAGGTTGGATTTGTTGGGGCTCGGGCGGGGAACAGTTGACAGTGTTGGCAACCATCAGACGGCTTCTTGAGGCCGCACGACTGTCGGATGAGCGGGATTACATTCGCTATCGTAGGTCGACTCCCGCAATTTGCTGCTCGATGGCCCTGGAGAGTAGGGCCTAGGCGTACTTGACCTGCAGCATGCCCTCTCCCGTGATGTTGAGATTGGTGGCTACAGCTTGTCCCGCGATGACATTGTCCATCGGGGTGGAGTAGAGCGGGAGACCATTGGAGTCGCGCACTTGTGGGGAGATCAGGATCCACGGCTGCTCCGGAGGAGGCGAGCGGCAGGGTGGTGGTGGAGCTCCAGTCGAGGTGGAATTTCTCGCGCTCGGCCTTCTCCCTGATCTTGGCCACCTCCAATTGTTGGTGGTACTCCTCGATTTCTGCCACCGTCGTGGTCAGCGGGAGGGGCGTGGAGAAGGGATCTGGTGGCGTGATGATGCTATCCACATGTAGATGACATTGTAGCGGTTGGATCTGGTTTGCGCCTTGTTAGGGGACTCCGACCCGGAATCGGAGTCAAAGAGCCCTAGGATGGAGGGGTCCTCAAAGTCCTCAGCATTGGCGACTAGCGTGATGGAGTCCTCGCGTGACGCAGCCATGATGGATTCGGTGGCTGAGGCAGGGCCGCCGAGTCGGCGTTGTCATGGAGGGCGGCGTCACCCCCGGTCGCATCGTTGGTAGCCGAGTCATACTCGGAGGCGAGTTGGGTGATGGAGCGGACCTGCTCCTCCGAGAGCATATCGCGTGGCGGCGATCCGACGATGATTGCCATCTCCGCCGGGTCGATGGCGTCTAGGAACCTGATGAAGAGGTTGATGGTGCTGACCGGCATCACCGCACCATGTGTGACCGGGCGCGACGACTGGATGTAGCTTCTAGGCAGGATCTGGAGGAATCTGCCGCTAGCAACCATGCGACCAGTGGTGATTGGCCGGTCGATCGGGGTGTAGGGTCTCACCGCAGATCTCAAGCTTGACTAACCATGGCCCACGATGGGTGCCACTGTCGTGGGAATGACCATGATAGTCGCTACAGGGGTAGCGATTGAAAGGATTTGGGGCAAGAGTGAGTCGCCATCTGTGGTGCGAGATTGGGAGCAAAGACAAGGGGTTTACCCAGGTTCGGCCCCCCATAGGGTAAAGACCTACTTCCTGCTAGACTATATTTCTGGAGAGTGGATTACAAGATCGGTGAGCTCGGCGACTTGGCAGCGAGTCGCTTTGAGGGGGTAGCTAATAGCACGTAAGTATGTAGAGTACCCTAGGGAGGTTTATATAGGGGTACCTCACTAGGGTTTACAGGATTACAACCAAATCAGTTTATGTTTCAGAGGAGTTGACCTAATCCGACTAGGCCTATCTACAACTTTGGGCCTCTAGTAGCCGTGCTTGCATGGCCACTCACTATGGTCCCAAGCCAGTCGAACCGGCCTTCTGGGTATACCCCGATCGGCATATCCCCATCATTGGGGTTTCGGGAATTTTCAATAATGTTCAAGCTTTATGCTTATATTCATGGAATAGAATGGTGTTACCCAATTTAACGAAAGTATCTCAAATTTTGATTTAGAAGTGCATGATACCTGCTTGGTTAGGGTTTAGGGGTTTAGAGTTTATGGTTTAGGATTCCGTGAATTCTCAATAATATGTTCAAACTTTATGGTTATATTCGTGGAATAGAATGGTGTTACCGCAATTTAATGAAAGTATCTCAAAATTTTGATCTATAAGTCGGTGATTTTCCTACTTTGTCAAATTTTTTTAAATATAATTAAAGGTACCCAAGTACTAAAACAAGGTAGAAACACCAAGATTTCCGTGAGATTTAGGCGCTGTTTGGTTGGGCTCTAATTTTGGCTTTTGATTTTTGGCTTATAAAGCCAAGAACATGTTTTGGCTTTGTTTTTTTAGCTTTTACTCTGACATAGTTGAACGATGGTGTAAGCCAAAAGCCAAATCTAAAGTGGCTTATAAAACAAAGCTAAAAGCGATAGATAAGCTTAACCAAACAACCCCTCAACTTCTTGATATGAATGCTAATGCATCCAAATTTGGGACCTTTTGATAGGAAAATCCAAATAAAAAATATATAAATTGAAGCAATGTCTTTCTTTCGCAGAGTATTTTGTTATGTGCACTGCCTAGTTTCCATGAAAAAGTATGCTAAAACTTGACAAATTTCGAAGAAACCCGTTTCACAATATGGCATACCATGTATGAACATTCATGGCTTTCAAACAAGATGACCAAGGTCATGGCAATATGTGGTTCAAAATCTCACCACACCAATTTTCTCACAAAGTATAAAAAAAATTGACGGATAATGCCCAAGTTCCATGAATTTTCAAGCTTCTGAGCCAGGTTCACTGATTTTAATGATTTTATCTTGGTTTAGCAAAAAATGTTCGAATTTTGAACAAGCGATGGGAATCTCTACTTCCCATAATTCTAGCTTCTGAGCCAGGTTCGAATTTTCAACCATCGTCCAAAAAAAGGTGACCAAGGTCATGGCCATAATTTATGTTGGCGTGTCCACATTTGGTATATCGGTGCATCTTGGCAAATCAACCAATATGTCTAGTTCCAAATTTGAAGTTTGTTTTCGAAATTCCAAATTTGGCCCCATTTTGAAAAAATTAGGGACAAACTTAAATATATGTTGAAATAAAGCCATTCGTTCGCAAATTGCAATGCTATGTGCATTAGTTTCCATTGTAAAACATAAACTTGTATTTTGGCAACTTTTGGATCAATTTTGATCTATGGTGACTGGCAGGTGGGTCACGTATATGGTGGTGCCCAAAGCAGGGTAGGTCAGAATTTCCAAAGTTATCCCTCCCAACCCCTTCGTGTTGTGTAATAACTTCCACCCTTCACCGCCTAGACCCTCACCCCTTGCCCACAAAACAGACGCGCTCATGGCCGCTCCTCATCACCACCATGCATGAAGAAGCTTTCCCTACCCGTCGATGTTCTTGACACGCAATGGTGGCCACGGTAGTCCTTCTATCTCTAGCTCGATCTGGTTGGCATTTTATTGCCCTTTCACCCGATCTGCCTCCTCAAATACATAGTTTAATTTGTCCTCAACCTGCATGGTCATAGTTTATTTTGTGCTCGATCTATCTTCTTAAATACCTTCGATGATTTTTGATGTCAATATGTTTACTAAAATGCATAGGCATATATAGTTTTGTACTCCATATATATGTTTCTTGCTTTTCTTTTAATAAGAACCAACCTTGTATGCCATAATTAAACACATGGGCAGATTTTGGATAGAGATTGCTCCATTAGGCAGCGCTAAACATATCCTTGGTGTTCTACGATTTATGGAGTTTGTTAGAGCTCATTTCCCCTGCCGGTTGTGTGTGAATCGTAGGGTGCTTCCTCAAAGTATAGTGGAAGACCATATTTTTTATTTGGGATGCTAAGCACATATGTTAGATGGGTATTTCATGGTGAACCATATGATCCTCCATATGAACTAGGAGAAGCACATCTTTATCATCAAGATCAGGTAGGGGAAACAGATGTTGATCAACTCGATCAACTGACAGAGGTAGCTCCTGAGCATCTAGATCAACTTGGAGAAGGGGGAGGAGAGAAAAAGCGCAAGCTGCATGAAACAGGTTTCATTTCTAGTACTACCACTATGCTAGATGACAAGGTATATCTGTAGAACGACAAATGTTCAGGTTGTGTGTCTTTGATGTTTCTCTATAAACATATATGTTAATCTACTAATCGCAGAAGTAGACAAACAAAGAGGACTTTGATGGTAATGACGATGACCTATTCATTGATGAGCCTATACCTGAGGCTATGGATCGGGTACACTGCTTCTGGATGGAGTTGATGCAGGGCTGCTGATCATTAGGGTTGTACTTTTGGTGCCGTTGGGGTAGTCTCATGAACACTAGCCCAGCTGCAAAACTCTTAGGGAGTATAGCTATCCCATAATTGGTTCGCTACTATCGTAGTTCTGTAATATGGAGCTACCTTATGATTTCTAGGCCTTTGTTAGCAGAACTATAATTGGAAACTATTCCGTATATTAGTATATATGTGTGTGTTTGTGTGTGTTTCTAGTCTAAAATTCGAGCTTATGCTTTTATCGGTTCCTAAATGCTTTTTGAGGCCCCAGCGCTGGTGCCCTATGCTGCAACTACCACCGTCTTGTCCTCTTCTACCCTTCCCCTCCCTTAATGCTCCGTGAGCTAAATCAGCAAAAGGATATATAAGCTGGGATCAATTTGATTTGAAGAGGGGCGATTTTCTTGGTCCTTGGAGAGGAACCCGGGAGAATTAGTAATACCAAGGGAAGGAGGAGGTTGTCTTGTTCAGTTATCTCACCCCCTTGATGTGGGACCCGCTTTAACTCACTCCTTGATGTGGATCCCGCTTGAAACATCTGTAGGCCACCACATGATAGCTGGGATCGAAAATTTGGGAACCTCTCCCGGCAAAAATGTTCCCGCCACTGCCACTTAAAAATACTTACTATAGGAAAAGTGTATTGCCCAGCCCTACTACTACTAGTACTACTCCCCTGCCCATGCCTTTCTACCGATGACAAGACAAGAAACCACCACTAGCTATCTCCCATCTAGCAAGCAACTGTTGGAACAAGTGCAACCTCCGATTTGTGAGTTCTTGTTGAAATAGGTGGGTGTATTTTCTCACCTCGAAATCCGGCTTTGTTTAATTTTCTTATTGAGCCATTAGGGGTACTATTAGTACTAGTAGTAGTTTTCGGTATGGTTTGATTGTGGAGTTCTTGCTTATTGCTCACCTCGGAATTACCTAATCAGGATATTTTCCCTCTGCCCTGACGATTGGGTCATTTGGGTGGGGGTGGGGGTGGGGGGTTAGGGGGAGGGGGTATTGATTTCGTATGGATTCAGGATCGGGGCATGGTCACCACTGTCATGAATGGGGCATTTGGTTGGGTTCGATTTCGGTGTTCTTCACTTCTATAACCTTTAGTTGCTACTCGTAATATGTAATGGATTTTGCATCAGATTCTGTATGGAGAACTATGGGTCAGTTGCATGCACGACCACTATAGATAGGGATGGTCTCGTCAGTTCCCTTAAAAGTTTCCTAAAAGGTAATGCAGCAGTATATTCGTTGTGTTCTTCCATTCTTTCCAATGCTGAAAGTGGTTGGCTGCAACTTGGATGTATCTCTATGCTAAAAGTTGTCTCTGTCTACATCATGTTTTTGTGGAAGCCTCTGTGACACCATCTCTTCTTTATTTACTGTAGCACGGTGGTACATACCTGTGAATATGTGGTGCTCCAGGTGTAGCAAACAAGATGGTACCCCCACATGCTGCAGGATCCGGCCAGTACCACTACTCACCAAACAAGCGCAAGGCCACTGACCAGCTGGGAGGGCCCAACTTAAAGAGAAAGGTATTTTTCTTAATACCCTTATTACCAGGGTGCAATCTGATTTAATTATTACCCACTTGGTGTCATGCATGCTTATCAAATGTTCAGAAACATATGTGTAATTTATTAATTCTGGCACCATGTTTACGTGAATCCAGATCTAGATTTGTCTAACTGTCTCATACAGTCAGTATATGACTACTATGTACCATATTGAACTGTTGAGCTCTGTTGCTATTTATGCAGATTGAAGGTGATTCTGTGAAGGTTGAGGCTGCTATAGAGGCTAGTAGATTGCTAATGCCCGTACCAAAAGCGGACATCGTCTACATGATGAGGAAGCGCCAACACAGTACCCAGGTGGGCAGTGAATCTCTAAGAAGTGGGTATAATTTAGAAATCCACAATTTCACATGTTATGATTTTCCGTGTTATTGTTATCAGCTAGTACTATATCTTTACGCTCATTAGAAGTTCACAAAAATCAAATCTGTTTGTTTCACAGGCAATGGTTTTGTCTTATATTATTAGATTTACTTGCTCTTTACATAATTTAACCTTTCCACTTAATTTCAATCAGTACCACACACCAGCTGCTTAGCCCTTTCTGCTATCGTCCTCCTGTCAAGCGTGTGGATTGAAAGGGGCCCCCGTATGCCCTTCCAAAGGCAGAGGGAAGAAAAATGGTGCATGGCCACCCTTCGCAAAGGGTACCCATGGTATCAGGTATGGATTCCAAGTGGTTTAGACCGACTTGATGTAAGATCTTGTATCTCACTTTTTTTGTTGTTTTCTTACTTCTCTATAAATTTTCTCATGAAGCTTGTCCCTTGTGTCGCTCACCCCATTATAAACAAGATGTTCAGAAAATACAAGTTTCTAACTATGTATAGCGAGGGCCCTAAAGGCATGCGACAACTATATGATATGGATGTCTCCCAGACGAAGCCTATCACCTATTTGGGTGGGTGAGATTGGTCCAAGTATGTTCGTGAGAATGGTATGAAGTAGGGGGACAGGGTAACATTTGATTTTAGCAAGCCTGGGCAGATACTTGCATGCCATCGTACACTTGTTGACCTAAGGACCAAGAACAAAGGTAGTACTAATTAATTTTCTTCTGTACTCATCACAATCTCTAATGATTTTATAGTGACTAACTGTTCTGCACCATTGTCTTTACTCATCATATGACCCTGACCACTTCTACAGTCCGCTTCCCCTTATGTACCCCAGAAGGGTGCCAACATCAAGCTACTGGCACCGACACCGTCCCTAGTTCCTGCAACAACATTTGTTGACCTCAGTAGGAGAAAGAATAGAGGTAGCAACTTAATTCGCTTGTATACTCTCATCTCTATCTAGGAGTAACTGTTGTATAAGAAACCATTCTTCTTGTAAACATCTCATATGCCTATCTAACCACTCCTACTGACGAGGGTTTAACTCATCAATGCCCATTGTTATGGACTTGGGTTTTGGAGAAGGAGGGAGAGCTAGAGACATCTATCGGCTAGCAAACAAGCACACAGGGGACTCGAAGATTTACCCAGGTTCAGGCCTCGTAGAGGTCCCTACACCTACTTGTCTGCTCGTGGAATTATCAAAGGAATCGAAGATTACAATGGTGCGCAGATGCAATCTAGCGAGGGTTCTGGAAACTAGGGTTGAGTGTGTCTTCCTCGCCACCCCCTCCTAGCCTTTATATAGATAGGCTAGGTCTCAGTTAGTAGGTCGAGTCGGTTATAGGTTAGGGTTTTCCCCTTTGAACTTTCTATCTTTAGCTTCTTCTTGTTCTTTAAGCAATCGAGAGTCCGTAGGTTACCCGAGTTCTTCATTTGGGCCTTGGCGACACCGTGGGCCTCTATGTATTCAGGCCGTATATACCAAGCTCGAGTACCTGTAGGGTATACCCATGTCAGTAGCCCCCGAGTGTCCAGTGGAATTGCAGATTCGACTAGAGACTTTATGAAGCCTTTCGAGTGCATGACTGAGTATGTTTTTCGACTGCTCTGTTTGTGTCATAGGGATTGTTGATGTGCATGCCTGATTTAACTGATGTATCGGTATCAATTAACTACATTAGGGTAAAACAACGCCATCTACTCGAACTCGAGTCCCTAGGCTCGAATCCGGAGAAGTGCTGGTGTAATTCGACTCAAGCCGCGGAGGTCTTACAGGAGTCGAATTCCAGTGTATGGGTGTGAGCACTCGACGCGTCCGTCAAGGCATGTTCATCGTACCTGTAGGCACGGATATATTTCTGGTAGTGCGCAGCTAATGCGTTGCCAGGCCTTATTCAGGTCTTATCTTCACGCTATAAGCGCGACATCTGAAATTTTATCATCGCGGACACGATTCGGGTGACCCAGGAGACGCAGTCTCTTTGTAGGGAAAGTCATGAGGCGGTGTCGCCATAAGCTTCGAGTGTGGATGTTATCAACACACAGTACTTTGTACAAATAATCATAGGGTGCACGATCAGCGCTCCCTATGGGAGTAGCCCCCGAGTGCCTGGTTGAGTCGAAGACTCAGGCAGGGACTAAAGAACTTTTGCGACTACTATCGTCTTTTGTTTGCTTGTTTTAGTCGAATTTGCTTCCGGCGCTCCCTATGGGAGTAACCCATGTCCATAGTCGAACCGTGTTTCGAGTGGTTGGGTTTGCTTTGATTGTACATGTTCCTGCAAAAGAAAAAGAAAAAATCATAGGGTGCACGACCAGCGCTCCCTATGGGAGTAGCCCCCGAGTGCTTTGTGGAGTCGAAGACTCAAGAAAGGACTAAAGTAGTCAAAGTCTTCTGCTGCGTAGTTTTGATGACGTCAGTGCTGACGATTTCATGACCTCAGTTTCCCGCGTGAGCGAGTTTGACGGGACGTGACGAGCGGTGGGTCCCATTCCCTGACTCTGATTTGACCGGGCGTGCGTAATCTTTATTTGAACTGTGCCTCCTCGATTTCTGCGCGTAATGGGAGTAGTTGGGGACGGTTCGTGCTTCAGCTCCTCCACGTGTCGAGCACGATGAACGCCACGCGTCTGGTAGGGTTTTTCTGAGCCGTTGTATTGCATCTTCTAGGGGGTTAAGTAGCGATGCGGCGACGGTAAAATTCACATCTACTTCCATTCATCCTTTGCCTCCATCGCCATTGCTGCTACTCCTCTGCTTCTCTGTGCTCTTTTTCCCTCCACGGCACTGGACCAGCTCCACGTATTTCCCAGCTACTTCCTCCGGTCACATCGTCGCTGCGGAATTGGGAAGAAAAAGGGAGGTGCTACGGCCGATTCCGCTGCTACCGCTGCTGCGACGAAGAAGAAGGGTGGCTCCGCCGCTGCGGGCACCAGCACCACCACCGGCAGAAAGAAGAAGGGCGCGGGCACTCACATCACGAATGGCGCGTGGCGTCCCTCAGTGATCAAGTCCTCAGAGCTTCGTCTTCTTCGCCAAGACGGAGTTTTATCCTCCGTAGTCGCCGACGCGCGTGTCCCCGGTGGCGAGGTAATCCCCGCTCCTCCTGCCGGTTTTCGGGTGATGTTCCTAGCGTTCATCATTCTGGCCTCTCGTTGCCCCTGCATCCTTTCTTCAGGGGCCTTCTTTGTTTTTACGGGCTCCAGCTCCATTAGCTGTCCCCCAATTCCATCCTCCATGTAGCTTGCTACATTACCCTCTGCGATTGCTGGCTCGGAATCGAGCCACATTTCGGACTCTTCAAGCGCATCTTCAAATTGAAGCGCCAATCGGCATCTGGCTCTGTAGTCTACGATGTAGGCGGCTGCGGTATCCACGTCGATCCATCCGCCACTTACTTGGACATCAAGCTGATGATGTCTATCCAAGGGTGGAGGGGCAAGTGGTTCTATGATCACGACCAGAAGGCCGACGGAGACCACTTCGAACTCGCGCCCATCGACCCCGCGACGCAGTGCAAGAGGAGGCGCTCTTGGAAGAATGTGATCATGCCCGGCGAGTCCGCGGAGACAAATGTGCTGTACGAGCGTGTCTGCAACCTCGAGAGTCGCATGGCAAAGAGGAGGGAGGTTGCGACCTCATTCGCACATGGCTGCGCCGTCGCGTCTAGCCCCTGCAGGCCAAAGTCCACCCCATGTTTCAGTGGACTGGCGCTAACGATGTCACTCGCGTGTCTGCCGATGGCATGTCCGCGAGTGAGGTAGACAAGAGGGTGCGATTGGTCACCAAGTACACCATCAAGGATGTGCTCCCTAGTGAACCAGTTGTTCCTCCGTTCGATGCTGCTAACCCTCCTCCTGAGGTACAGTTGTGCTATGTAGTAGCTTTTTTTTGTCGATTGCTTCTTTTGTTGTGTCTTGGCTTTGTGCTAAGTTATTGTCTGTATGCAGGATTGGGCGGTGTCACCCTGTATGCCCCCTCTTCCTGAGGGGGTTATTCCTCGTGAAGCCTTGGAAGAGGAAGAGTCGGAGTCGACTGTCCCATCTGATGCGGAGGAGGAAGCCCCCGAGTCGGATAGTCCGGATATTCGCAAGCGTTCGTGTAGCAAGGATTCTGATGCGTCGTCTCCTTCGACTCCGGAAGGTGCAGGCGTTGGTGCGGAGTCGCCAATCCCTGCTATTCTTGTGAGTGCCATGGCACCATCTTCTCGCAAGAAGATGCGGCTGCCGAAGGAGTCGTCGTCAAAGTCGGGGGATCCAACCTTTGACTTTGATAAGTTTGATTGGTAAGTATTCGAGTCTTCCCTTTTGGTTCTTCTTTTGGAGTTGCCCTTTCTTGATGTTGGTTTGGTCTTGTAGTCAGCAGGCGTCGTCATCTTCTGGCGACGTCCAATTTTTAAAAGAATCTGGAGTCGCGACCTCCAGGGCTAAGAAAGAAGTTGAGCGTGCTCCTTCTCCTCCATTGACGGCCCACTCCGGGCATAACTCATCCAGCTCTCCACACGATGGTGAGCATCAGATGGTTGCCCGGATGACTACACACCAATCGACTTCGGAGTCATTGGAGGATCATGTAAGTGTAGTATCTCTTCTTCTGATGTTGCAGTCGATTTTATTTATGGCTTCTGTTGATCCTTTGTTATTTTTCCTTTTGCGATAGCTCCTTGTGAAGGAAGCCGCTTTCTTGGCGGATCAGGTGCTTGCGATGGGTCGCCAGCAAGCAATGCTGGATACGCGCCATCGCGTGGTAGAAAGTAAGTGCTCTTGACTTCTTCTTCTGCATCGTTGTTATGTAGTCGACTGAAAGTCCATCCCTTTTGTTTTGTTTTATAGCTGAACATAATGCCTTTCTACGCAACGCCGCCACCATGGAAAAGACACTCGCCGCGGCTCTGAAGAGCCACGATGAGGCAATCGCGGCGCGTGACGAGGCACAAAAGCGTGAAGAGGATCTGCGTGCCTCCATCGCAGCTAGGGAGAAGTTGTTCGAAGAACAGCTTTTCTCGATTGCCAAGGCCCTCTCAGGTACCTTGCTTGGATATCATCATTGTTCTCTTTTCGAATTTGTCGTTGGCACTGACTTTCGTGCCCATGTGTGGGTTCTATACAGATGCTGGCGGTTTAAGCTTCGACCCTCAGGCCCTCCGTCGTGACGATGCCTTGGCGGGTGCTCTGTCGGCAGTCGAGGACCGCAGTGCCACCGTTCAAGATACGCTCTCCAAGGCCAAGGGTGTGCTCAGTCGCCTCCGAGAAGAGCTGGTGCCCAAGGCTGAGTTGATCGAGAAAATGGACGAGCTGGTGGACTCTTTTGCTAGGGGCGTCCCTGCGAGCTTCAAGAACTCGCTCCGTGCGGCTGGTGCATCGATGTCACTCGCTATGGTGCAGGCCCACATAGTCAAAGTTGATCCTGTGGCGGTCTCAAGCGCGATGCCCGTTAGCGTAGACGGCCAGCAGGTAGTCTTTGCTCCTTTCGCGACTGCCTGTGGCAAGTATGGGCCACAACTGATCAACACAGTTGCAAAGTACTCTGAGGAGCTGCAGTGAGCCAAGAAGGCGGCAAAGGCTGCGGCGTCAGGGGCCGGAGAAAAGTCAGTGGCATCTGATACCGCTACGGACTCGATGAGGCCCCCAAAGCCAAAGTCCAAGTCGAAGAAACCAGTTGCTCCTCAGTATCTTTGTAATAGTTGAATAGCCTATGTCTTTTGTCGAAAACATGCCTTTGGCGAGTGTATTTGCTGATACTTTTTTTGCTAATCTTGAATGCACTCGAATCTTTTGTCTGTGCATCGATTTGGTCTTCTTATTGCTTCTTGCTTGGCTTGTGATAGGGCACATCAAGTGATCCTTTGTGGGAACCTCAGGATTCGCCACCCCTTGATGATACTTTGGCACCGTTGCGCTCAAGGGTGGATAAGCTGTCTCTGCTCTCGCGACTTCGTGATTGCGTGAAGCAGTTGGAGCGTGAATTGCCCGTACTCCGTGGTAATGCAGATGTATGGAAATCGAAGGCAGAGAAGGCCACCGCCCGAGAACAATATCTGTTGGGGGAGGTGACGCAGCTGGGCGACCAATTTAAATGTTAGCTTGCTTACTCTTATCTTTTCCTTGTAGTCACTCGCAATAGTGTGATGTCCTCACACTTCCGTTATTGCTTTGTATAGTTGTCAGCGCACGCCATCCGCAGGATAAGAAGGATAGGATTGCCATTTGCATGCATGATCTGACAAAAGAGCAACTTCAGGAGAGTGGATACTTCTAGGTAGATCATGATCGTGCAATCGCACTGGCGACCCTGCAGGATCGTGCGTCGCGAGTGCTGCACTTCCTGAAGAAGTCGCAGTCATGCTTGAAGAACATTTATCGGACGATGTTTCCGCTAGATGTTACGCCATCGAGCCTGCTGGCCCTTCTTGCCAAGTTCCAAGACCTGACTGCGGTTCGCGAGTGTGTAAGACAGCAGTTGGTGGCTGGTGCCAAGGCCGCTCTGTCGCTGGTGTGACTGCATAGGCCTGATGTAGATGTTACGGCGATTGCGGCTGGACCACCTGCGCCACCAGCGGGTTCTTCTTGGAATATGGTGCCGCACTATCAGGCGGTGGATCACCCAGCAGAAGAGATCGTCGACTTCTTCAAAGAGCAAACCAACATTCTCTTGTTGCAATAGTAGCGTAGTTTGTATCCCGCACATAAGTGTACCGATGTTGTAAAGTTCGTATATATGCTGTGTATAATTGATTGTCGATGATGTATAAAGAGCTTGTTAGCATGTATGTTTCGTGAGTGCGTTGCACTATGCGATTCCTTTTCGTTAGCCTGGCCACGCGCTTATCTCAGTCCCTTGTCAACCTGTCAGGTGCATTGCAACTGGGTTGATGTGTGTCAAGGATTTCGATTGGTGTGCCAGCTACTCGGGATATCGCGTTTTAGTTCGTAGAGCAGATGTGTGTAGGGTGACACAGCCCCCGAGTGAATAAGGTGCGCAAAAATAAAGGAGAACACAGAGTTTTGGGGAACTTAGCTTTATTTATTCGCAGGACAGTACGAAGTACAATGTGTGGCTAAGTAGCCTTGGCTGAGTAGTCTTATTTGTAATGTATAAGTAAAAACGACTAAGGGTAAAAGCGTCGCAGCTGCGCGACGTTCCAGGGGTTGGAGTATGCGACTCCCATCTCTAAATCTTGAAGGCGATAGGCGCCACCTGGGATTACTTCTGTAATCACGTATGGTCCCTCACAGGGGGACTCGAGCTTGAGATGTCCATGCTGCTTCAGTTGCAGGACCAGGTCACCTTCGACGAAGGATCTGGGGCATAGCCTCCTACTATGGTAGTTGCACAGGTTCTGCTGGTAGATCGTTGATCTTTCCGTGGCGATTTCCCTTGCCTCGTCAAGGAGGTCGACAGAGTCTTCGAGTGCAAGGGTTGACTCCTGGTCGCTGTAAGCGACCACGCGCGACGCTTTGTACCATACCTCGGCGGGTAGCATCGCTTCAGCCCCGTGCACCATAAAGAATGGGGTGTAGCCTGTAGCACTGTTTGGAGTTGTGCGTAAGCTCCAAAGTACTGATTGTAGTTCGTCTGGCCAGCAACCCGTGGTTGTTCGAGTGGTCGGAGGAGTCACTTCTTGATGCCTGCAGACGAGCCCGTTCGCCTTTTCGACCTGACCGTTGGTCTGTGGATGCGCTACCGAGGCGTAGCTAATGTTGATTCCCAGATTCTCGCAGAATTCTTGGAACTCCTTGGATGTGAAGTTCATCCCATTGTCTGTGATGATGTTGTGTGGCACTCCGAAGCGGAAAACGATGGATTTGAAGAACTTGACTGCGTTGTGCCCTGATTGATTGGTCACTGGCATGGCCTCTATCCACTTGGTGAACTTGTCGACCGCGACTAGGAGGTAGACGTAGCCTCCTCGTGAGGACTTGGGGAGCTTGCCGACCATGTCGAGTCCCCATTGCACGAAGGGCCAGGCCAATGGAATTGGCCAGAGCTCTGCACCAGGTGTGTGCGGCTTGTCCGTGAATCGCTGGCACACGTTGCATTTCTGGACGATGTCCTTGGCATCGCGCATGGCCGTAGGCCAGTAGAATCTATCTCATATAGCTTTGGCCACGAGGGTGCGACTGCCAGCGTGGTGTCCGCAAGTTCCCTCATGGATGTCGAGGAGAACAGCTCTTCCCTCCGCTGCGGAGACGCATCATTGGAGTAATCCTATGATGCTACGCTTGTATAGTTCACCATTGATAATAGCGAATGCCTTGGATCGTCGCGCGATGTGTCGTGCATCAGTCAGATCGTCCGGTAGCCTTTTGCTGAGAAGGTACGTGATGTACGGCTGAGTCCAGGATGACTCGATCATCATGATGCTCATTGGTCCTTCGAGTCCCGTATCCAGCTCCAGGTCATCGAGTGCCATTGTCTCATTGGCCGGCATAGCCCCTGAGTCCGTTGTTGTGCCTTGTTTTCTTCTCTATGGCCTTTGGCTTGATGGAGCATTCACGGATGCGCTCGAGAAATACCCTAGGTGGTATGGGGGCGCAGGTAGAGCCTATGTTGGCGAGTGTGTCCGCCTCTTCATTGCTTTCGCGTCCTATGTGCCACAGCTCGCAGCCGTCGAAATCCCCTTCAAGTGTGTCGTAGAGGTCGTGGTAGGTGATCATGTTGTCGTTCAATGTGTCGCACTCATGCATTGTTTGGTTGACGAACAACTTGGAGTCGCCGTATATAATGAGCCTCTTGGCGCCGCAGGCTTTTACCATCCTCATCCCGTGTAGCAGGGCCTCGTATTCAGCTTCGTTGTTGGAGGTGGTGAACTGCATTCGCAGGATATATTTCAGCTTGTCCCCTTGGGACGATGTCAGTATGACACCTGTACTTGCTCCGTCCTTCCGCTTGGATCCATCGAAGTGCATTGTCCAGAGGTAGGACATATCTGGTTTTTCGGGAAGCTGGTTCTCCATCTAGTGCACAAGGAAGTCAGGGAGAACTTGCGATTTGATTGCGTCGCGCTTTTCGTATGTGATGTCTCGTGGAGACAATTCGATTCCCCAAAGCGCGACTCGCCCCATGGCGTCGGGGTTATTGAGGATATGCCCCAGCGGGGCGTCGTTGACCACCACGATTGGGTGTTCCTGGAAGTAGTGGCGTAGTCGCCGGGCGGTCATGAAGACGCCGTACGCCTGCTTCTAGTAGTGCGAGTACTGCTGTTTTGTTGGTGTGAGGACCCCGTTGAGGTAGTAGACTGGGCACTGTACCCCGTGGACCTTGTTTTCCTTGGCTCATTCGACCACGAGCACTGTGCTGACCACCTGGTTGGTGGCGGAGATATATAGTAACAACGGTTCCCTTTCTCGTGGGGTCACCAGTACTGGTGAAGTGGGTAGCAGGCGCTTGACGTCTTCGAATGCTTCCTGCGCTTCGTTGGTCCACTCAAACTTTTCAGCTTTGCGGAGGAGTTGGTAGAAGGGCAGTGCCTTTTCACCCATCTAACTGATGAATCGACTGAGGGCCGTGATTCGCCCAGCCAGCTGCTGGATGCCCCTTATGTTTTTCGGCTTCTCCATGGCCAGTATGGCTTTTATTTTCTTCGGGTTTGCCTTGATTCCTCTCGCAGAGATGAGATACCCAAGTAGTTGCCTAGATGGTACGCCGAAGGCGCATTTGTCCGGATTGAGCTTGATCTAGTAGCGGTCGAGGTTGGCGAAGGTTTTGCGTAAATCTTCGATTAGGGAGGCTACCTCCTTGGTCTTGATTACTATGTCGTCGACATAGACTTGAATGTTGCGACCAAGTTGATCCTTGAGGCAAGCCTGCATGCACCACTGGTAGGTGGCTCCCACATTTTTTAGCCCGAAGGGCATTGTGTTGTAGTAGAACACACCGAAGGGCGTTGCAAACACTGTTTTTTCTTGATCTTCCTCCTTCATTCGAATCCGATTATAGCCTGAGTAGGCGTCGAGGAAGCAGAGGCGCTCGCATCCCACGGTGGAGTCGATGATCTGGTCGATTCGCGGTAAAGGGAAGTGATCCTTTGGACAGTGCTTATTCAAAGAGGTGAAGTCCACGCACATCCGCAGGATATCCGTGTCCTTTTTGGTACTAGCACCGTATTAGCGAGCCAAGTACTTTCCTTGATCTCGCGTATGAATTTGGCATCGAGGAGTCTGTTGATCTCCATTCTGACTGCCTTTGCTCTTGGCTCAGATAATCGCCGGATTGTTTGCTTGACTGGTCTTGCGTCTGGGTTGACATTGAGTGCATGCTCGGCGAATTCCCTGGGAACTCCTGGCATGTCCGCTGGACACCAGGCGAAGATTTCCTAGTGCTCACGGAGGAATTCGACGAGCGCGAGTTCCTATGCGGGACTCAAGTTGTTGGCGATGAGGGCTGTCTTGGCGGGATCCGATGGGTGGACCTGCACTTTCTTTGTGTGCACCGATGAGTCGAAAGATAGGTCGGGCGAGCTTGGCTGACTTAGGGGAGGCAGATTGTTGTCTGTCGACTCCTTTAGTCTAGCGAGTTCTTCCTGCGTGCCGAAGGACTGGGAAATTCTATTGAATTCCCTGTCGCAACTGTCAGATCTCTCGAAGCTCCCGTTGACTGTGATGACGCCATTGGGACCTAGCATTTTCATCTGCAGGTAGGCGTAGTGTGGCACTGCCATGAACCTAGCGAACGTGACACGTCCGAGGATGCAGTGGTACTGTGAGGGCCAGTCGATGACCTCAAAGTCGATGCGCTCGCGCCGAAAGTTTTTTGGCGTGCCGAAGATGACGTCGAGGTTGATTTTGCCCAGGGGATACACGCCTTTTCCTGGGATGATGTCGTGGAATGTTGTGTCCGAGGATTCTAAACAAGTCAGAGGGATCCTCATTGCTCGCAAGGTACTCGCGAATATAAGGTGATGCCGCTGAAGGGTTCGTAGCATGGAAAACAAAAAAATTCTACCGCAAGAACGAACAAAACCTAGATCTAATCTAGATAAAAGCCAAGATCTAATCTATTAGACATGTGCAACGAGATAGATCTGTACTAACCCTCGTAGATCCGAAAGCGTTACGAGATTGGATCTCGGGGTTGATGTAGTCGATCACTTGCCTATCTCAAGATCATGTGGACGATCCTTCCGGCACCGCGTTCCGGCAGCGCTTCCGCAGTCGGTCACACATGTGGAGTCGAAGCAGACCTTCCTCTCCCTGTTCCAGCGAGCAGCGGAGGTAGTAGATCTCTCCACGGAATCCCAGCAGCACGACGGTGTGGTGGTGGTGGAGTAGAGAATTCTGCAGGGCTTCACCTAAGCCAGAGCAGAGGGAAGGAGGAGGAGAGAGGCAACTTGATATCTAGAGAATAGAAGGGGCAAGGGGGTTTGTGCCTCCACCCCTCTATTTAAAGGAGGGAGGCGCCATGGGGATATGGAGTCCTTGTAGGACTCCACTCTCCCTTGGCCGGCGGATCAAGGAGGTGGGGGGAGAGTCCTACTCCCCCACGAATCCTTGTCTTACCCCACAAGGATTCCTTGATCCTTTCTTGGTTTTCAAGTAAACTCCAAGAAATCTTCTAGAACCTTCCGGAACATTCTGAAACCTTCCAGAATCCCCATACAAATACTCCGAAACATTTCCTAACTTAAAAAATGATCCCCAATATATGAATCTTATTCCCCGGACAATTCCGGATCTCCTCGTGATGTCCCGGATCCAATCCGAGACTCCGAACAACATTTGGTCTCCAACGCACATTCCATATCTACTTAAAACAACTTCAAACCTTAAGTGTGTCACCCTACGGTTCGTGAACATGTAGACATGATGGAGACACATCTCCGATCAATAACCATTAACGGGATCTGGAGATCCATAACAGCTCCCACATACTCAACGATGACTTTGTGATCGATAGAACCATTTAACACACGAAACCAATTCCCTTTGTCACGCGATACTCTACTTATCCGAGGTTTGATCGTTGGTATCTCCATACCTAGTTCTACCTCGTTATAGATAAGTACTCTTTACTCATTCCGTGATATGTCATCCCTTGTGACCTAGTCACATGCTTGCAAGCTAACTAGATGACATTCCACCGAGAGGGCCCAGAGCATATCTATCCGTCATATGGATGGATAAATCCCAATCTTGGTCCATGCGCTTCAACACATACTTTTAGAATACCCAATGTCACCTTTATAACCACCTAGTTACGAAGCAGCGTTTGATGTCATCAAAGTACCCATCCGGTGATGGTGATTAACATAACCTCATGGTCGAAGGATTAGGTTACTATGCATTTGAAAAGCTTGTAGCAAAACGAACTTAATGACTTGATCTTATGCTATGCTTACTATGGGTGTGTGTCCATTACATCATTCTCCTAATGACATGATCTTGTTATTAACGACATCCAATGCCCATGATCAGGAAACCATGATCATCCATTAATCAACAAGCTAGTTTAACAAGAGGCTTACTAGGGACTCTTTTATGTTTACAAAACACACAAGTATTAATGTTTCCTGTTAATACAATTATAGCATGGGATGTAAACATTTATCATAAACATAAAGATATAACAATAACCACTTTATTATTGCCTCTTGGGTATATCTCCAACAGTCTCCCACTTGCACTAGAGTCAATGATCTAGTTAAAAACTTGTGCATTCAACACCTATGGCTTTCTAGTGTTGTATAGACACTATTGCTAGTGGTAAACATAATTTTCGGATCTGACACTTCCAGGTCCGTGTGTATTTGCATGTCCTTGCGTCTCTACGCATTACTCATTCTCCAATGAGATGGCATTGTATAAATTTGGTCCTTTGGTGAGACCTTTAGTTCCTTGGGATTAAATCATGTTGATACAATTGTCATACAATGTATCTTCATAGTATTATCCCGCTATGAACCACACCTAGTTTGATAACAAACTACTTGACGCAAATGCCCTCATTTGCTGCTACAATAGTAGTCATATACTTAGCCTTTTGTTGTAGTATCTGTCACAATGTTTTAACTTTGGTACTCAACCAAATCCGTTATGGAACTTCCTTTCCATTACATTGTGCCACCCATAGTTTAAATTGAGATAAACTTAATTTGTGACAAAACTAGTATCAATGCAACAATTTACAATGAACTATTTGTCATCACTATATAAATAATATATTCTTAGTTCTTCCAAAGATCATAGGAATATCCCTACTATTGTCCAATGATCATATTATGAGTCATTCTGGTATATGCTCATAACATTTAGAGCATAGGACATATCTGGATGTGTACATCTCAAAGAATGATTGATCAAAATATTCTTGTGATTTCACCAAGTGTCAAAACACTTGAATCTTGATTCAGTCCTTTCCGTGCGTCAAGAACCTTTCTTGCTGTTTCCATATTGAACTCATTCAACATCTTATCTATGTACATTTGGCAAAACCATATTAGCGCCTCAATCTATCCATATAGACATTGATGCCTAATTCTTGGGTTATGCCTAAGTCTTTCATCGAAATGAAATGCTTAACCTGTGTCAATAAAAGATACATCATTTCTAATCAACAATATATCTTTCACATAATGTTTTAGAAATATGTCTTAGCGCTCCCACTTAATTTCTTGCAAAATGCAAACATCTTCATCGTCTCTGATGAAATTTAACCTTTAACGGTTTCATCACGGTGAAGATTCCAACTCCGTGATGCTCACTTCAACCATTGAAGTTTTGCATACTCTTTTAGCATCCTTTGAATTAACAAAACCCTTTGGATCGTGTCATGTACACGTCCTAGGTAACCATTCTATTAGAAGAACTTGTTTTGTTTGTTCAACTACCATATACCAAAATATATGTAGTGGTTGCTACATTAATCCGTCCAGACTAAATATCGCTATGAAAGATCAAATCTTATCATAGTCAATTCCTTGAACATTGTCGTAAACTCTTTCCAACATGTCGACTATTTCATAGATGTGAAACATCCTTGTCTATTTCTTTATAGATCCATATACGACTGTAAGGTCTTGCACCTTTCCAGAGGGTCTTTCAAATTCAAAGCTCGATTTCTCGTGTATGGAATTATCACAGATTTTATGGCTTCAAGCCACTTAAAGAAGTCAGGGCCCATCATTGATTATTTGCATGTAGTCGGTTCATCATTGTCAAACAACAATGATTTAACTCTCAAATCTTGGCATTTGATTACTTACCCGACCTACTTGGTTCAATAGGAACTTAGATCCCCGTGACCACATCCATTGAGGCACGTGAGCCATGAGCATTGTTGCTGCCTCCGGGACACTTACCGACACTACGCAACTCAGCACATATTAGCCAAGGTTCAACAACCTTGTCAAAGTTCTATTGTCCTCCCACTTAACTTTTCACCAAAAATTCCTTCTCAAGAAACTCGACACTCTAAGCGACAATTTTTTTTGTCTTCGGTGTTATGGAGGAATACCCAATGGTTATTCGAAATAACCTACAAAGACATGCTCATCCGACTTTGGTTGTAAACATTTACCAAAAATTTAAGAAAGGACAACCTAGGTTTTATCCCAAACCATGACTTATATGATGTCATTTCAACGGATCACGATGGAGCTCTTTTCAGTGTAAAAGCGGTAGTCACTAAAGCTTTAATCTTTAAAATATAATGGCAGTTTTATAAATGACACCTTTGATCTTACCATGTCAAACAAGGTTTCATTACATATCTTGAACACTCCATACTCCTATGGTGTTTTGGGAAATGCAAATCCATGGAACAATTCCTCAAATCTTAGGTGTGTTGCTAAACTTGTAACTCAAACATCTTTATGATCCAATCATAAACTTTTTTATTTTCTTGTTACAATAATTTTCCACTTCATCTTGAAAGTCTTTGAACATTTTTCAAATGTTTCATACTTCTTCCTTATTGAGTAAGTATATACATATAGTCACTCAAATCTTTGGAGAAATCATATGAAGTTGAAATCCATCGCCCACGACTACACATAATGAACTATATACATCAATATGTACAAATTCCAATCAGTTAGTCGTTCGTTCCTCTTTTGGCCTACGAACGGAGTTTTAATTATCTCCAGGAAAGTATCACAAGCGTCATTTGATCAAAATCAAAGACTCCAAAAATCCATCAACATGGAGTTTCTTCATGTATCCCTTTCAATATAATTTAAACGGCGATGTCACTTTGCAAGTGATCTTTCAATCATTTGTCTTGCGACATTTTAGCATTAGTTTTATGGTCGTTATTTCTCCAACCAGACTTGTATATCATCCATCTATTATGGAATACGGTAATTATTTGAACAACCTTTTGTCGTCATAATACTTGAAAAATAACAATTATTGAAACAAATCTTGAAGGCAAGCTTTGATGTTAACGAGCAACACAACAACCCTTTGTTTGTTTTCGATGAACACCATCACATATTCTCTTGCTAGTTACTTAGGCCATTGCAGTTCATGAATTGTGTTGTCCTGTATGACACTTCATACCAACCAATTCGGTATCCAATACCGCAGAACCACATTGTTTAACAACCAAGGTTTACAGCCATAACATGTATCTTCTATATACCTAAGTTGGACATCTCCAATCTTTTCTTTTCTGCCAAATATTTTATAGATTCTCTTTCAACAATTCCTTTTATTTTAAAAGAATCTATCAACATCAATAGTGGTGTCATTCACATGACACATAGTACAAAGTGTGTATAGTCAAATACTAATACCTTTGAACTTGCACTTTGAAGTGGATCACCTTCATCAAATGTTTGGCATTCTTTCAAAATTCCATTCTTTAGTAATCTTTTAGTGTAGTAAACATTTTACTTACATCTTCTATTCATCCTTATCATGACAATTTTCATGATCAAGCTACTATAGCTTATAAAGGTGAATTGCGAGTATAATGTTTCTTTTCCAAAATCTTTTGGAGGATTAGGACGACTAGCGTCTCCAACCTTCACAAATTCTCATCAAATATGAGGACATATACTCTATCATGTTGTAACCAATACATTGTTTTAGATATCGCAATACCTTTCACATATGATGGTTTCTGAAACATTGCTTTCATCTCTTAGATAAACTTGATATTAAAAACAATCTTTTGAGTATCAAGAATCATGGAGGCAAACATGATACATTAGATACTAACACTGGAATTGTTACTCTTGATTTAATACTATTTATTAAACTTCACAGAGTAAACGGAGTTTGCTGAAAGTTTACAACTGGACTTTTAAACTTTAGATTGACACTCAAAACAATACGATACCAGTTCGTAAAGAAAATATCCAGAATTTCTATAGTTCCACTATCTCAACTATAACTAAGCGTAAGGTGGTGAACGGATGCCAATGACTATAACAAACTATGCAAATTCACTTTGATTGTGTTTATGATAAATTGAGTTTGACTAATCCAAATTACAAATGAACTCCCACTCAAAACAACATCCCTTGAGTTGTTTTAGTGATTACACGAACCAAATCCACTACATCAAGTCCAATCATCACGTGAGATGATGTAGCTTTAAAGGCGAACAATCAACATGTTCATCATATCATCCATATGACTCATGCTTTACCTTTCGGTATTCCGTGTTCCGAGACCATGTCTGTACATGCTAGGCTCGTCAAGGTTAACCTTAGTATCCGCATGTGCAAATCTGGCTTGCACCCGTCGTATGCACACGTAGAATCTATCACACCCGATCATCACGAGATGCTTCGAAACGACGAGTCTTAGCAGCGGTGCCTACTAAGGATGAACACTTTATTACTTGATATTTAGTGAGAGGGATCATCTTATAATGCTACCGTCGTGATCTAAGCAATACAAGATGCATAAAGGATTAACATCACAGGCAATTCATAATTAGTGTGATATGATATGGCCCTTTCTTCTTATGCCTTTGATCTCCATCTCCAAAGCACGGACATGATCTCCATCATCACCAGCATTGCGTCAAGGTCAGTGGCACCGCTTCATGGTTGTCCATCATCACTAGCAACTATTACAACTACTTGGAATAAAGCTATTACAAGATGAATAGACACGCAGGTCTTAACAGAATTAAAGACAACCATTAGGCTCCTGCCGGTTGCCATATTACAACAAGGATCATTGCATACATCAAATATAATCACAATCACATGATGGCCATATCACATCACAAAACCCCTGCAAAAACAAGTTAGACGCCTCTAATTTTATTTGCATGTTTTACGTGGTTTGGGGCTTTCGAATAAGAACGGATCTTACCTATGAAACTGAACCACAACGTTGATACAAGTGCTATCAAGTGCAAAGTGTAAATTGGATCTATACTATGATGGGAGAGACAGACACCCGCAAAGCCACTTGTGCAATACGAGTTGCACGTCAACTGTGGAGCAAGTCTCACGTGCGATGACATGTAAGGTTAGCCTGGGCCGCTTCATCCCACCATACCGCAAGATGCAAAGTACACAAATCAAAAGACAACACGAGCACCAACGCCCACAAAACCATTGTGTTCTACTCGTGCAACAGATCTACGCATAGACACGGCTCTGATACCACTGAAGGGTTCATAGCATGGAAAACAAAAAATTTCTACCGCAAGAACGAACAAAACCCAGATCTAATCTAGATAAAAGCCAAGATCTAATCTAATAGACATGTGCAACGAGATAGATCTGTACTAACCCTCGTAGATCCGAAAGCGTTACGAGATTGGATCTCGGGGTTGATGTAGTCGATCACTTGCCGATCTCAAGATCGTGTGGACGATACTTCCGGCGCCGCGTTCCGGCAGCGCTTCTGAAGTCGGTCACATGTGCGGAGTCGAAGCAGACCTTCCTCTCCCTGTTCCAGCGAGCAGCAGAGGTAGTAGATCTCTCCACGGAATCCCAGCAGCACGACGGTGTGGTGGTGGTGGTGGAGTAGAGAATTCTGCAGGGCTTCGCCTAAGCCAGAGCAGAGGGAAGGAGGAGGAGAGAGGCAACTTGAGATCTAGAGAATAGAAGGGGCAAGGGGGTTCGTGCCTCCACCCCTCTATTTAAAGGAGGGAGGCGCCATGGGGAGGTGGAGTCCTTGTAGGACTCCCCTCTCCCTTGGCCGGCGGATCAAGGAGGTGGGGGAGAGTCCTACTCCCCCACGAATCCTTGTCTTACCCCACAAGGATTCCTTGACCCTTTCTTGGTTTTCAAGTAAACTCCAAGAAATCTTCTAGAACCTTCCGGAACATTTCGAAACCTTCTAGAATCCCCATACAAATACTCCGGAACATTTCCTAACTTAGAAAATGATCCCCAATATATGAATCTTATTCCCCGGACAATTCCGGATCTCCTCGTGATGTCCCGGATCCAATCCGAGACTCTGAACAACATTCGGTCTCCAACGCACATTCCATATCTACTTAAAACAACTTCAAACCTTAAGTGTGTCACCCTACGGTTCGTGAACATGTAGACATGATGGAGACACATCTCCGATCAATAACCATTAGCGGGATCTGGAGATCCATAACAACTCCCACATACTCAACGATGACTTTGTGATCGATAGAACCATTTAACATACGAAACCAATTCCCTTTGTCACGCGATACTCTACTTATCCGAGGTTTGATCGTCGGTATCTCCATACCTAGTTCTACCTCGTTACTGATAAGTACTCTTTACTCGTTCCGTGATATGTCATCCCTTGTGACCTAGTCACATGCTTGCAAGCTAACTAGATGACATTCCACCGAGAGAGCCCAGAGCATATCTATCCGTCATATGGATGGATAAATCCCAATCTTGGTCCATGCGCTTCAACACATACTTTCAGAATACCCAATGTCACCTTTATAACCACCCAGTTACGAAGCCGCGTTTGATGTCATCAAAGTACCCATCCGGTGATGGTGATTAACATAACCTCATGGTCGAAGGATTAGGTTACTATGCTTTTGAAAAGCTTGTAGCAAAACGAACTTAATGACTTGATCTTATGCTATGCTTACTATGGGTGTGTGTCCATTACATCATTCTCCTAATGACATGATCTTATTATTAACGACATCCAATGCCTATGATCAGGAAACCATGATCATCCATTAATCAACAAGCTAGTTTAACAAAGGCTTACTAGGGACTCTTTTATGTTTACAAAACACACAAGTATTAATGTTTCCTATTAATACAATTATATCATGGGATGTAAACATTTATCATAAACATAAAGATATAATAATAACCACTTTATTATTGCCTCTTGGGCATATCTCCAACAGCCGCTTCCGCCGTGCATGAAGACGCGGCTCATGTCGAAACCTCCGATTTGCGCCTCGAGTACGAGGGGACAATGGCCTGGACGAGGTACTTGAGGCGGATGATCGCGTTTGTCGAAGGTGATGCAGGACTCGCTTCCGCTGAGGTACTCGGTGGTAGAGGGTGGCGAGTTTGTGGCCAAGTTGACTTGGCGAGTGATGGCCTTCTGCACCCTGTTAGAGGGGCGTCCTTTTTGGATCATCATGGTACCCATGGATCGTGGGTATGCTTCGCCTCCCTGGTGCTGATCCAGCGCAGCTGCGTTTGGGGGTAGTCCGGGTGGTGGTGGCGGAGCGCCATGTGCCACGGTTCCTGGAGCGGCTCCGTAGCCTCTTTTGACTGTGTTGCAATTCATCCGAACCAATCCCTCATGTAGTTTGAGGAACTCGCAGCAGTCCTTGAGGAGGTGGCTGGACTTCTTCTTTCCATCATGCTTGTCAATGTAGAAGTGCACCGTACATGGCCTGGAAAGTTTGTCTTCAATGGATGTCGCGGGTGCCTCATCACGATTGCGGCGTTGCCACACTTGCGTGGTTTTCCTGAAGTCGCGGTATCCGCCGCTGCGGTATCCGCTGTTGCGGTTATCGTCGCGTCTGTCGGCGTAGCCAGCTGCGACCATGTTGACGTCGTCGCGGTCATCGTAGATGCGCATGCGGCGTTTGCCTCGGCGGTCGCGTCTACGCTCGAGTTCTGCCTCCTCGTCAGAGTGAACGCGATTCTTCACCGAATCTTCTCCATCGGCCCACCGATTTGTGATTTCCATCAGGTGGTCGATGGTCTTGGGCTTTGAACGGCCCAGCTCCTCCCGGAGCTCTATGCGGCGGACGCCACAATTGAATGCGTCAATCGCACGATCCTCCGAGATGTTCTCTGTGGCGTTCTTGATGATGGACCACCTTTGGATGTAGGAGCGTAGCGATTCGCTCGATCTTTGCTGGCAGCATCTCAGCTCTTCGATTGAGGCATGCCGCTTGTATGTGCCCTTGAAGTTGCACACGAAGCTGTAAACCAGCTCATCCCAACTGCGAATGGATCCGCGTGGGAGGTTGTTGAGCCATGCTCGGGTGGCGCCTTGCAGCTATAGCTATAAGCATTGCATGGCCATGCTTCGACTGTCACCGTGGAGCCTGATGGAGGAGATGTGGTCCTCCAGCCAGATCTTCGGGTCGTGTAGGCCGTCAAACTTTGGGTTCTCCGACGGGAGTTTAAACCCATTGGGCATTCGCTTTTGCCTGATGGCCCTGCTAAAGCATCTGGCGCCACAGAGCTCCACATCTTCCTCTTCTGAGTCAGTCGACCGAGCATGTCGCGCCCTTGATTTATCGATCTTGCGCTGCGTGAGGTCATCGCGCGCATCATAGTCGTGATCGTGTCGCCGTGAGCGGCGGCATCGAGAAAGGTCATGACTGTCATCGCTGGACGAGGGCGAGGAGTAGCGCTTTGCCTTTTTTCGGCTCCGGTGTTGGTTCCTTGTCGAGGGCAGCCTCGATTAGTCCCAAGCCCGCAATCAGAGATTGGTGCATGGCGGCTCGGAAATCTCCAGCTGGCGGTTGGTTGTTGAGGAGGTACATGGTGGCTGCTGTCAGCACGGCCTGCGGCGTCTTGGGGACCACGTTACCCCGTGTATCGACTGCCATAGAGCTGAAGTCGAGGACCTTTGCAACTTCTATGCATTCTTGCTCGGTGAGATGGGCCATTCGAGATCGCGTCTTGTTTGCGAGGTACTCGTTGCCCTTTGAGGAGGATCCTCCGTGGGAGGAGAGCCTAGCACGTCGAAGGCTCGACTCGTCTGCCGCCTTTTTGCGTGCCTCGAGTTGCACGATTGTTTGCACTTGGCGCTTGAATTCTTCCTTCAGGAGCCAATGGTAGCCCATTAGCAGTTCTTGCAGGGATCAGAAGGGTAGAGGGTTGCCTCGTAAGGCATCGTGGCAACAAGCCCACTCTTGTTCGTTGAGCTTGATCACGACGCGTTCACCGGTTTGCTCGTTTATTATGGTTGGAGGTTCGATTGCTCCTCCGTTGTTAACGGGGGTGACGTTGCCGCCGTTAGGAGGGTCGGTTTCGTTACCACGGTTGCCCGTGTTGTCACGGTTGGCAGAGGTGTCGCCCGTTTTGATGACGGTGCACATGAAGTGATTGGGGAAGCTGCTGCTCCCGCAACTTTCAGATCCTGAACCGTAGGCTCCATCTTTAAATGCCAGATCACTCAGATCGGATTCATGACTGCTGTCGCTGACTGTGTTCTCGACTGTTGTCGGGGCGTTGAGCTCACTAAGGGTGCCGATCGATGGAGGGAACCACGATGCTGGGGCAATCGACAGCACCGTCGGCTGGTCAGGCATGCGAAGCGTGCCCATCTGACCAACTTGGAAGCGGAAGCTCCTGATCGCCAGGCTGATTCTGTCACCCACGGACTCGAAAGTCGGGCGAGTGGCTGGCGTGTGGACGGTGAAGTTGAACGCGCCGAAGCTGGCAAATCTCTGCTGTTGCGGAGTTTTAGATCGCGGTTGATGGGGCCGAAGAAGCCGCAACATCAGCACTCCCAATTCCCACAGACGGCGCCAATTGACGAGGGTTTAACTCATCAATGCCCATTGTTATGGACTTGGGTTTTGGAGAAGGAGGGAGCGCTGGAGACATCTATCGGCTAGCAAACAAGGACATAGGGGACTCGAAGATTTACACAGGTTCAGGCCTCGTAGAGTTCCCTACTCTTGCTTGTCTACTCGTGGAATTATCAAAGGAATCGAAGATTACAATGGTGCACAGATGCAATCTAGCGAGGGTTGTGGAAACTAGGGTTGCATGTGTCTTCCTCGCCGCCCCTCCTAGCCTTTATATAGATAGGCTAGGTCTCGGGTAGCAGGTCGAGTCGGTTACAGGTTAGGGTTTTCCCCTTTGAACTTTCTATCTTTAGCTTCTTCTTGTTCTTCAAGCAATCGAGAGTCCGTAGGTTACTCGAGTTCTTCATTTGGGCTTTGGCGACACCGTGGGCCTCTATGTATTCAGGCTGTATATACCAAGCTTGAGTACCTATAGGGTATACCCATGTCACCTACAGTCCCCTTACCTACCCCCTAGAAGGTAACCAGCATCAAGTTGCTAGCACCCACACTAGCACTAGCCCTAGTTCCTACTCTGACACCTGTTGAGCTAAGGAGAAAGAATGGAGGTAGTAACTTTATTTGCTTGTATACTCATCATATCCTCTGATCACTGTCTTGTGATTAACTATTGTATAAGAGACCATTTTGCTTGTACACATCTCATCTTCCTCTACCATCCCTGCAGTTAGCTTAGCTACCCCTCGGAAGGAATCTAGCATCAAGCTGCTAGCGCTAGCACGGTTCTGGGCCTTCTGGCTCCTGCACCAGCCCCTCTACAATTAGTGGCACAATCTCCTGCCCTAGCACCAGCTACCGCACCATACCCAGCATAGGCACCGACACAAGCTTCTTCATCACCCCGGGTAGTGCCTTGTCAGACCATATCCTACACATGTGTCATCACAAGGTTTCACCAAATTATGTTTGTGAGTATATGGTAGCAGATAAACTGCTCTAAATGTCTTCTCATGTTTCACATGATTCAGTGCATTGCTCTTAGTAATTATGCGTCTATCTCTTGCTTTGACTCAGAAATTGCCTAAGAGTGCCACAAAGCAACTCCAGGCCAGACCAAAGGGCATAATAGTCTTCACGATGCAGAGCGAAGGAGTGCAAATCAATGGATGCTACGACATTAACTCGACTGATGGGCGCTTGGCAGCTACTTATAGGTGGATCAAGTTCCGGAAAGCATCCAAACTTACCATTAGAAGAATGGTCAAGATCGATATATCTGGCTTCCCTGAATGTCGCATGTTGTTCATGAACTTCCTAGCTATCTAGCTCTTTGGTCACATGCTATTGTAATTGATTATGTGGTTATCTTATCTCCACTAATCATATATGGGTGGTAAAACTGTGATAAGCTTTTGCTCGATTAGAGCTATGACTAGTACATACTGGTATGGTATATCTATAAATATATGACAGTTACCTATATGACCAAATATTATAACAATGATTGAGTTCTAGTGATTGAGTGTGTTTGGAGAAAAGGGCAAACTGATCATGTGACATGGTTTTTAGAGCTGAAATAAGAACTGGCTCTCTCTGTACCGCTATTGAATTTTAATGTCTGTATTGCTAAATCAGTCACTTTGAAATGCTTCTAAATTGGTCAAGTGCTGCTGAATATGAACTAGGAATCTATCGATATTTTTTATGTCTTATTATTCTGTACTCCTTAATCTTTCAAATGTTACTGAATTTGTCAAAAGTTATGTCATTGTTGTTGGTTGCTTGCTCTAGAGATTTTGGTTATGTGTCATTGAAACCATTGGATGTGTTTTGGACAGAGATGAGAGGGTATAGATATACAGCGTGATTTCAGCAAGTGAAGTCATTGGATACCAGCTCTGTTTTGGCGCACGTGGTGTTTGTTCTTTAGATATTTTTACATGAATATTTTTCAAAGTAATTATTACTTTTTTCCTCCCTCGGTGAGGTCTGTCTTTGAATCCGGCGAGCCACAACCTAGTGAAATTTGAGATAGGATCCCATTGACCATAACCCATTTTTTTTAATTTGGCCTTTTTGGCAGTGCCCCTCACCTCTACAAAAAACACTGCCTACCCCAAGTATTTAAGAAACTAATCCATTATGTGGCTTTTTATAAATTGAGATTCCAGTAGCCCTGTCCTTTTATTTTAAGAGAGATGAACATGGACACACAAAATATTTTTAAGAAGACTAATAAATAAGTTATAGGAACTATAAAGATTTTAATGATAATTTTCATCCGATTTCTTTTGCATAGTGGCAATGCAAACGGTTTATATTTGTTGAGGTTTTGAGTTTGAATCTTGTGTGCTTGACATATATTTATTTGGGTTTACATTTTTTCACGTAGCAATACTATTTTATGGAGAGGCTGACATCACGAACCCACTAGCCTACAGCGTTCCTCGAGTTTAATGGGCGGGTTTGAAAAAAAGAAGTTAAGTACTTGTAAAGAGAGGCTTGCATCAGGGACCCACAAGCCAAAACATACCAGGGAGGCTGACATGCACAACCTAGAACATACCAGGGAGGCTGACATGTGGGCCCCAGCAGTAAGACCACAAGCGGCTGCGACATCGAGCAATGTTTCCAAGGTCAAAACAACAGACACAGCCAAAAAAAGTCTATCATACACACGTTTCATTTACAGAGATACTGACATGTGGGACCCAATAGCGAGACCTTATACAGGTGCTGCATCGAGCAATGTTGCCAAGTTCGAAATAGGAAGGCGCGAGCGAGGAAAAAGTCGAGCATCGACACTTTTCTTCTAATGAGAGGGACATGGGGGACTATTTTTTTGCGAGTAAGACATGGTGGGCTGCTGAGCACAACCCAAAGAAATTTGAGAAAGGAGCCCATGGAGCATAGCCTATGTAGTATAGCCCATGTAGAGCAGTCCATGTAGATAGGCAAACTCTTTTTAATTCGGCATTTTGGGCATTGCCCCCACCTCTAAAAATAAAAAACTCTGTGTACCCATGTTTGAAACTTCTCCATTGTGTGGCATTTTATAAATATAATGCCTGATCGCTGCCATTTATATTTTAAAAGATATAAACATAGACATGCAAAATATGTAGTACTAATATATGTTTAATGATTTAATTTCTATAAATATCTTTGGTGTAGTGGCAAAGCACTCTGTTTACATCTATTTGATTTGATTTGAAGGTCTTTAGTCCAAATTCCCTGTGTGTATTAATATTTATATATATATATATCTTGGATTTACTTTTTTGAGAAAGGGTTTACATTTTAATATCGCATTACGGAGAGGCTGACATCGCGAACCCACCATCCTGCAGCATCCCTCGAGTTTAATGGTCGGGTTTGAAAAAAGTTAAATACTTGTACAGAGAGGCTGACATCATGGACCCACCCGCTAGAACATACAAGGCTGCATTGGGGACCCAGAAGCCAGAACATACCAGAGAGGCTGACATGGGGGCCTCAGCAGCAATACCATACACGGATGCCGCATCAAGCAACATTGCCAAGGTCAAAATAGCGGACACGGCCAAAAGAAAGTCCATCGTATGCAGGTTTCATTTACAGAGAGACCGACATGTGGGACCCAGTAGCGCAGCCTTATACAGGTGCTGCCTCGAGCAACGTTTCCAAGTTTGAAATAGGGAGGCGCGAGCGAGAAAAAAGTCCAACATGCACACGTTTCTTCTAATGAGAGGCTCACATGGGAGACCCATCATCCTAAAAAACAGCTGATGCATCGAGCAACTCTATCAAGTTTGAAACACGGAGGCGCGACCAAGGGCAAAAATTCCATCATACACACGTTTCTTCTAATGAGTGGATGACATGTGGGGCCTAGAAGCATGATTAAACGGTAGATGCAGCGAGCAACGCTATCAAGTTCGGAACACGGAGGCGCGACCGAGGGAAGTTTTTATCATACACACGTTTCTTCTAATGAGAGGATGACATGTGGGGTCTAGGATTTTATTAAACGGTAGATTCATCGAGCAATGCTATCAAGTTCGAACAGGGAAGCGCGGGCGAAGAAAAACATTCCATCATACACACGATTCTTGTAATGTGAGGCTGACATGGGGGACCCAACAGTGTGACTAAATGGCAGATAGATCGAGCAACGTTATCGAGTTGAAATCATGGAGGCAATGGCCAAGGAAAAAACTTCCATCATTCACATGTTTCTTCTAATGAGAGGATGACATCTGGGACCCAGCTGCCTGATTAAATGCCAGATGCATCGAGTAGTGCTATCAAGTTCGAAACAGGGTAGCGCAAGCGAAGGAAAAAAAATCATCATACACATGATTCTTCTAATGAGAAGCTGCCACGTGGGACACGGGAGCCTGACTAAACGCTAAACGCACCGAGCAACATTATCGAGTTCAAATCAGGGAGGCGCGGCCGGAAAGTATGGTCCGCTAGAGACACTGACATCCGGGACCCACACGTCTCAAAAGACTTCGGCGAGTCAACATCACACGAGGAACTGAAAATCTTTCTTATGCCACGCGCCAGCCGAGCTTCCTCCATGTTTTTAGCGGTTCCGTCGTAGTAGAGGGCCACGAAACCGAAAAAAACTTTTCCATTGGCAATAGTCGAGCTGAGAATTTATTCACGGAAGACGCGCCTTCTATGATGATCGTCGGGCCAAGTCGTTGCGAAAGGAAACATTTTTTATAGTGATTACTCAAAAGGTCATTTAGGCTTTTCTCACCTTGAATGCATGAGACAAGGCATTTCTCAATTGTATCCTTCAACCTCTTGTTCTCCTCGAGAAGATCTACATGCTCACAACAAGGGTTAGTATAACATGAAGAAATACTAGTTGACAAGGTTGAAACATCTTTGTCACTTGAGTTTGAAGTTGTTCCTGTGACTTTGAAAGATTAGAGAATTTTCTAAACAAGGCCTCATGTTCCTTCTTGATTTTCTCAAAGCCTTCATTTAGCCTATCATGACCAACCCCAAACTCGAGCTTGTCATTTTTAAAAACTTTATTTAATGCAAGAACATGGTCACGTTCTTTAACAAGATTAGAGACACTCAAGTTAAAAGATTCTTCATGGGCAATATAGGTATCTTCAAGAGTAACTATTTTACTTTGCTCTTCCTCTAGAGCATCGGTTAAGGCGACAATCTCCACAGCTCCCTCACGAGCATGCCCAAACATCTCCAATATGGAATCATCCCTCTCATCAATGATATAACGTGCTTAACCTAGTTGTCTCATTAGAGCCTCAACACATATCTTGTCTTCACCTTCCATGTTATTCATGCAACTAATGGATTCCATTATTTCCTTCTTAATCTTGAGACTCATATCATCATCATACGAAGATGCATCAATAGAAGGAGGAATAGTGGATGGAGGAGTTAACATAGAGGCTTTAGCCATGAGACATGTAGGGTTGGCTATGCGCTTGTTCTCATTGGGAGAGTCGAAGAGAGATGTCGGTGAGGAGGTTTTGGTAGTAGTAGCGTAAGTGGTAGAAATTGTGGCAATGGAGACCACACCCACAATCTCTCCATCATCTTCATCATCACTCTCATTATCATTATTCTCTTTGTATTCTTCATGAGCCCCCAAAACATATTTTTGTGGCTCATTCTTGTTGAGGTAGTTCTTGTTGCCGAAGTTCTTGTTTTGGACTTTCTTGACGAAGTTCTTGTTTGGAATGGGCTTCCTCCATGGTCTTCTCTCTTCTCATATGGGCACTCGGTGATAAAGTGGTTGGTTTCTCCACAATTTTAACATGATCTCAACTTGGGTATTGAACCACTTGTGGTGATCTTTGATGGATTACCCATTCCTTGATTCTTCTGAAACCTTCTCGAGACTAAAGTCAATTGGTCATGTAAGGCACACTTGATGTGTTCGTCATCACCTTCTATCATTCCCAAAGAATCAACTTCTTCATAAACATGAGCCTTGGCCTTCAAAGCAAGATTTAGGGAATCCATTCTCCGAGCACGAGAGAGACCATCATCGACGGTCTTGTTCATGATTCCAAGAGCCACAAACTCACTTAAAACTTCATTAGAGGACATGGCATAAAATTCCAGCCTTGAGAGAATATTGTTGGTCATTTCTCTTTGGAAAGGCAAGATGGCTTGCATGAACTTGCGCTTGATCCACATCCCAACTTCCATGGTCAATCATCCTAATCAAAAGGGTCGTGACCCTTCGATAGGGGTCTTTGGGAGTCTCATCTTCCTTCCAACGAAGGCATCGACTTCATAATGCATTCTTCAAAATTGGAGCTTTGAATGATTTCATTGCCAAGATAGACTCTTTGAAGGGCATTCCAAGCTTCCTTGGAAGTGTCATTAAAATGAATGTGGGTCATTTTCTCATGACTCAAAGCATCTCGAAGAATGGCCATGGCGGTGGCATTGAGTTTATTGCTGATTTCCTCAGTGGGCTTCAGGTTGTAGGGGTTGAAAGTATTGAAGCCAAATTCCACAACCTTCCAAAGATGAACACTAGAACTTTTGAAGTGAGAACGCATTAGATATTGCCAATTGGAAAAATTCGATTTATCAAGCTTAGGTGGAGGACCACAATGGTTTATATGACGTGTTGGGAGGGGAGCACTTTGATAGCTAGGTGGTGGAGGCATTTTTCCAATAGGACTTTCCTTTTCTGTGTTGTCATCCTCACTGTGGGTAGATTCCTTAGAGAAATCTTCCACTAGTTTGGTACCCAATGATGGTTGATCATCGGGGTGGACAACGATGACATCCTTAAGGTATAATTTGAACATGGCTCTCATCTCTTGCCGAACTGTATCAGTGGATTCATTAAATTATTTCCTAGAGATGGGAGTCTCATCAGAATAATTCTCACCATCCTTACTCATGTCGCCCATACTTCTCTTGGGCGGTTAAGCTAAAGTAAGAGCCAAGGCTCTGATAGCAATTGAAAGGTCGGTATAAGCGACTAGAGGGGGTGTATAGGCGCTACTCAATTTTTGGCTTCTTTTCAAATTAAGGCTTGACACAAAGTAAGTCCTCTAGATATGCAACTAGGTGAGAGAACCAATATGACAAGCAATAATGCAAACAACATTAGTAGAGAGTAAAGGATAGAAATAACCGAGAGTAGATACGAAGATGTTTTCCCAAAGTTCCTTCCTTTTGAGGGTAAGTACATCTCCATTGGAGGGGGGTGGTACTAAGATCACCAGCTCCACAGAAGGCCTCACCTTATTCTCACGCGCACCCGCCTCACGGCAAGCACACGATCCACTATACGGTGCTCTTGAAGGGGGCGACCGAAAACTTTACAGACTTGTTGAGTAGACCTCCATGATGCTTGGAGTCTCCCAACATGATCCTGAGGCTTTACAACCAATGCCCGAGGTCTAGGACCGACCTCTTCCGTTTAGGGTTCAAAGAGCCCAAGAGTAACAAGATCCATAAAGGAAAACAAGGGGGAATCAACGTTGCTTTGGTGAAAGCCTAGATCTAGACCTCCTCCATCAAATCCCAACGTATCAAGGAGATTGGAGCACTATGGGGGAGATCTAGGATAAATTCAGCTCAAGAACAATGGAGGAGAGAGATAAAAGAGGCACCCTTTCCATTGGGGAAGAAGGGCCTATTTATACCTTGAGAAAGAATATGCACATTGCTGCCAGACAAGACCAGTACTACCGGACACTACCGTGGTAGTACCGGAACACACCGGTACTACCGGGCTGGTACCACTTGGTACTACCACGCGTCACTTGCAGACAAGGAAACCCCTCAGAAGCCACCGGTAGTATCTTTGCATGACCCGATACTACCGCCAAGCGGTACTACCGTAGGTGGAGCGGTACTACCTCCCGCAGCGGTAGTGCCGGAAGTTGGTACCGGGTGAGCCTGAGAAGGATCCATGGCTCACATCCACTCTCAGATGTATCCGGTACCGCTAGGCGGCACTACCAGTTCCAAGCAGTAGTACCCGTGAAATATTAAGTACTACCAGATGGTACTGATAGCGATGGCAGCAGCCAACAGACAGAATTCATGCTCAATTCTCTACCATTAAGGAAAAGCTAGAAAATAAATGTCCTGTTGATTCCACCCAAATGTTTCAACACTAACCCCCTCTTGATAGTACGGTTTTCCTACGACTCAAACAAAAGGCCTAGGAAAACTATGTCTTGCTATAGACCTTTTTGAGGTGCATCGAATGACTTGCAAGCATAGAGAGCCTAAAACACACTTAGCAAACGATTAGTCCGAGGCATGTGTCATCATCAAACATCAAAAGCACTTAGTGAGGGAAATTCCCTTTCACCAATAATAAAGATAAGAACAGCCCACATGAATCAAGCGAATAACAATATGAGGCCTTTGATGAGTAAAGAAGAAATGCAAGATTTGGATCTATAATTTTAGACAGTTCGGTTCAATCATCATCTAACGAAACACCTTTTGGTGCCTTTTCATACTCGTGTTTAGTTAGGCTCTTCCTTTCCATTCCCATATGGATATTATGGAAAGAATACTGCTCTCGGGCAAGGTATAGTAGTTTCTATTTTATGACACCTAGGAGGGCCCTCTCTTCATTACCTTTTGTGCTTTCTCGTCCTAGTGCATATGTGCCAGAACTCATGGATGCTATTACCACTCCAAGCACTGAGAGATGTGCTATAAAAGGGAAGAAGTGGACAATCATGAGATTCTTGTAATGTCTTACATGCTGAGAGAAATAGAATACCCAATTTGATCTAGAAAATAGAATGGTCAAGTATTGGGTCTCTAACCAACTTTTGGTACCTCTTGAATGGGATTTATCACTTACATGACCCAATGCGCCTTCCTCTTCAGATTTTGATACAACAACTAGGATTGATGGAGATCCTAGAACCCTTTCTCCTCTGCAAGGGCAATTCCAGAAACATCCTATCTTTTAGGAATGGATGAGAATTTCATTAGATTTTGTAATGCCTAGAAAATATCTCCAGTTAGATTTCCATGTGTTTTTATTGTGTCCATCATCATGCATATTTCTATCTCTAAAAATATTTCGCTAAAATCCTATTTTATTTTATAATTATTCTCCTCCTTTAATTTTAAATTAAAACCCTAGTTTTTTCAGATATTTTTTTGGATAAAACTATTTACAAAAGGCTTTTAAAACAAAAATAATAAAAGTGTGTTTTTGGGAGGTAACCCAATCGGCTAGGCCCAAGGTCCCAACCGGCGAGGTCACCTACGACCAAACCCTAACCTTCCTAAACCAGCATCCCACACACACCACCCGCCGCCGGAGGCACACAAACAACCTGACACACCGAACATACATACCCCGATGCACCACTCATGCACATGCCTACAACACACACACCGAAACCACACACGCAACACCAGACCAACAAAACACCACACGATGCTGGACATGGGAATGCACGCACACTCTACGTACCTAACGCACTCAGGCAACACACACACGCAGGGATGGCCACCTCTCGCGTCCCCAACCCCATCGCCTACTTCCTCCAGTACCGACCCCTTCCTGCAGCGTCGCCAGTGCCCTACTCTCCTCCGCTTGACCCTGCCGCCATATGCTGGTCAACCTCCCCTTCCACGTGCATCCGGCTCCCTAGCCACCACTCCCCGCCCCTGTGGCTCCATCATCTGACGATTTGTCCCCGAGCTCCACATCACCCGACACCGGTGCATCTCTCGCTCCTTGACCCATTCCTATGTGGAGCCGTGCGCGACTTCCCCCTCCCCCCCCCCCGCAACGTCGCCATCATTATGACTCCTCCCCAAGATCGCCTCCACCATCCTCTGTAAGGCTTCTAAAAGCCATGTCCTCCACTTCCCAGCGCCCCTAGTCGCCCGCGCCTCGTTGTCCCGCGTGCATCCCCAAGGGCGGACTCCTCACATGCATCCCTGTCTCAAGATCCGGTGGTCCCACTCCATCCTCGCATCCTCGTGTGTGTGTATGATGCCAATTCCGTTGTAATTGTTGTTCGGATGGTGTGACCATGTGATGGAGATTTAGTGTGTGATGGATGTGTTGGGGTGAAGTGAAGATGGTGGTGTTGGTGGACTCTTCTGCTACGAAAAGACCTACAACAAGATCTTTCGAAGGTAAATCAACAGAAGTTCGACGCAACAGATCTCCTTGTTGACAAGATAGCCCGGTGCTGACACTTTCCAAGATCATCATCGATAGTCGAGCCAGAACCTCAAGGTCTACTTCACGGACAAAATGTTCTCGTTCACGGATCCGAAGACCGAACCTAAACTCCTCCGAACCCAAGATCTTTGGAACCAAACGTCTGGCCCTTTTTAGTTTCCCTATTTTGATAAATGCCATATAACACCTATTGCATCTCATGCTTGCATAACATATCATGTGGTTTCAGATAAAATAGTCGATTCACCTAATAATCAAATATGGAGTGTATCGGAGAGATTCTTGTCTTATCTCGACTCCAGTTAAATTGTGTAGCTCATCTATGACTTGCCTTTGCCATGTTAACAACATTTAATCTGGGGGTAGCTAAATAACTTGAACCTAATATTTAGTTGCCGAGATCCCAGTTGCGTTTAATCTTACTTTTGTGCATTATAGTTTGCCATGCCATGCATATCATGAACATGCAGGATCTTCTGCATTGGTTGTAATTGTTGCATCGTTTATTCCTTCTAGTTCTTTGCTTCTTCCCAGATAGAATGTTGAGTTGATGCGAGATACGAAAAGTCTTCGGTTGCTCCGACATTGTTTCTCAAGCGAGCATTCTCTCCTGCTAACTATTTTGTATTTATAGTCTTTACTTCCTCCTTTTTCTACTGCTATCCTTTATTGTCGATGCTTTAGTTTCCGTATCTTTATTTCCTTGATGCTACTATATTGCCTTGGTTATCCTATTACCTGTTGTTTGATTAGCTAGTTTGTACTTGCGAGTCGTAGTGCATGCTTAGGTCTATTGCCCGGTCTTATACAGGTGGATCTTCGTAATTGGTTTCTGATGCTACTAGTTAATTAAATTTATGGTAGTTGTGGGTTGCACCTAATGATAAGGCATCATCAAGGACCACCTTTGGGAACTGCTTGTGTCGCCCTAGGACCCGTTGTTATAAACATCTATTATGAGACTATCACACTAACCATACGTGGGGCTATTTGGGAATCCCCTCCCTCAACTACCGGCGTTATTTGTATATCTAGGATGCCAAAAAATTGGATTTCCGTTTGATGGATATGCATAATATATGTTCGGACATGGTGACTATAATATGTCTCCAGAGGAGCTCTACAAGTTATCTACAAAGACCTTACATATGTGTAGCGTGGCAAATATTGTGCCTCCCTCGAGAATTACCGTACCTCCTGGTTGGATAAAACACAGTAGGTGGCTCCCTTGGATATACGTGTAGTTATGGGACAGTTCTTGATGGGATATCTGGATGGCACAAAAAAACCCTTTTATTTTAAAAGTGTTGCTTGAAGGGTTAAATGTGCATTTGGGACCAGTAGTGCACCCCTGCAGGGTAAACCTTTTCGAGTAGCCATGTCCATGGTTATGGACGCCACACGAGCAAAATTTCTAATCATAGACAACTTACACTAAATCATTATTACTTGTAATTGACTAGTAAGTAGATTTACTAAACTAAATACTTGAATAATAAAATTTCCAACATGTGTGTTCCGCGAGAGGACTTGCTCGACTGGTTTTCGAGGGGAAAAATCTTCGGATGGGTTATGCTTAGTGTTATATTCGTGTTACTGTATAGCGCTATTATCCTGCTCTAATAGCCAAAGTTGTAGCGTGTCTCTATAAGTTAGATATTTCAAGCTTTTCCACTGCTGAACCCACCATACCCATGTAGGACAGAGCCGCCGAATTCTAAGACTCGCCATGTACTGGCCTCAGTACTATATGGTTTCTTTATTTTTTTCCTTTGCCCTTTGTCGGTGCCCTTTGGCTTTCATAGTTATGTGATTCACTGATGTTAGCTAGGTTACCCTTCCGGCTTGGCGATACTATTTTTCTTTCTTCGCGATTTAAATCTTTGTATTTTTATTCATTTGTATTCTTGACTCGATGAAGTCATTCTTGTATATATGTTTCTTTGCGGATTCATTTTTAAACTATTATGATGTAACTACTTGTTTAAAATCCCACCCACGCGAAAGTTTCTAGTGGGGCGTCTTGAACTGCTCCTGTGGGGATTTTGGCAAAAAATTGCTAAGATCCACATTGACCCGATCTGTGAATTTCTGTGAAACGAATTGACATATATAGAATGGGTTTCTAGCATGACCAAAATGAACTTTACAGATCCGATACAAGAAAGGATAGATTCCAACTGCAATTGCAAAGGCTCTCTAAATATTGTAGCAACCTGCATGCCTGTCTAGCCAATGTAGTTCAGTCATCAAGTTGCTCTGCTTGCTTCGTTCTGATCTTTTTGATCTTTCCATTTCATGTAAAGCACATGAACCCGATGGATTGTATCCCCCAAGAACCTAAAGATAAGGAGCTCCCAATAGAACCCAGTAACTGAAATCGAGTTGGCTCACAGGGCATAATAACATTGAAAGCAGGCGGACTATCTTTAGCATAGCGATTCTTTATTTGGGAAACCCAATGTATCAATTCGGAAAAAACGTAGTTTCAAACCAAAAGAATTGGAATGATTAGTTTTCTGCTATGCTAGTAGTACACTTGCTAAGAAATCGTAGATCTTTCTGTGAGATGTTTGTATTGTCTTGTTTCTATGTCTCCAAACCTTTGAGAAATATTTGGATCAATGATAGCAGAGACAGGCAAGAAAAATATGCTCAAAGGGGATGGTAGGAAGATCGAGTTCATGCTCGGGGAGGATGAAATTAGAACCCTTGCTTATCTGGTAGAAGTTTACTCAAAATTTTGTGAGTGTGGAATCTATTCTTCCTATTGGTAGATGGCTCTCGATTATATTTATCTTATTTCAATTCAAGATCTCCATTAGATTAATAATATGAGTGTCAGGCTTGCTGTACTGAATATATTTATAGTTACCTATCAAGCCAAAGATCAGATCAGGGTTTATTATTCCACTATGGGTGGAGAATAGGAATCAAAGACAAATAAATCCAGGAAAGTACATCGAAGAAAAAGCGCGACTATCAAAGTCAAGTACTTACTGGAGATGTTAGAAGGAGTGAAATTAATAGGTATCGGAGATGCTACAATTTCTTTAGCCATGGATGCTATTGGTATTGGAAATGTGTTTAGTACTTTGATTCATTTTGTGGCCCAAAATCCATCATTAGCTAAACAATTATCTGGTTATGCCATTTGTCAATTAGACTAGAATCGTGTTCCCTAGAGCCTCCCTCCTTGGCCCCTAGATTTTGGCTTTGTTTCCTCAGGTCGTGCACATCTCTCATCTGGACATGATCCACCCGTACCTGAGATGGAATGTTCCTTTGCTCCCTCCGCGTAGATCCTATGATCTCAGTTGTTTTTCTCTCTAGCTAACAGTCCGGGCCAATATGTCAATGTACTAGCAATAGAGTTCTAGTCAGTGCCTTCCTGGTCCCGCTGTCAGCCACCAAGGCTAGCTACCCTTCAGTGAGAAGACCTTAGCACTTTTTATCTTTTTGTGAAAAAATCTAGAAAATGATTTCATCTTGTAAAATCCATATATATTTCCTTGTTCTTCCGAAAAATATGTTCTATATATGTCAAAATGTTCATAAAATTAAGTTCTAGATTAATATGTCACCCTTATATTTGTTTGTATCTTGCATCATGGGGTTGTTTGTAGTTTGCATATCACCTAATATGTAACATATGGAATATGTGGGGAATTAACTTATACATGTCTCTATTCCATTTAATTTTGTGTGAATCACCTTATGCCATGTTATACCATGCTAATAAACATTTAATTATGGGGTAGCTAAATAACTTGAATCATATAATTAATTGTCGGATTCTGATTGCGCTTAATATTGCCGAGTTGCATCGCATCTTGCCATGTCATGCATCATATAATGATCATACCAGAACTTTTGCTTTGTCATGAAATATTGCATCAGTTGTTCTTTCTAGTTCTTTCCTTCCTCCCGGATAGGACGTGAGTTGATGCAAGTTGTGACAAGCTTTAGGTTGCCCGACATTGTTTCTAGGCGAGCATTCTCCCACTTCTACCTATTTTTCATTTATAGTTTTCTCATGTCTCTCTATTGTTATGCTTATATCAACTAGGCTTCTCTCTGCACCCTTCGTGGCGGGGGCACAAACAAAAACACTAGAAAAAATGCAGAGTCCGGTCGATAACGAAAAATACATAGGTGAATAGTATTGAGGCCATTATGACACGACCGTGCTTTAACGGTAAAATACAACTCTTTGGACTTTCCCTTAGACACTCGAGGAGTCTAAAGGGAATACCAACAGAAGGGTGACATGAGATGCACCTTCTAGTTTATAAGCTTGTTGAAACCACTCCAAGCTATCGAGGTGGGACTAAACATGCATCGAATAAAAACGGTTCACCATGTGTCGTTGTATTGGGAATGGCAGTACCTAAGGAGGTTAGATAGAGGTGTAGGAACTAGCAGGGAAGCTATCGACGCCATCCGCAGGCGGGATTGGATACAAGCAAGCGTAGCTGGACGCAGGAAGTACCTAGGTTTGGAGCCCTCGTGATGAGGTAAAACTCCTACTCCTGCCGGATCTGACTATGGGGGATATACGAACTACAAGTGCTCCTTGAGCTATATTCTCTAGCTACTGTCTTAAATACAATGAGACCAACCCTTACTACTGAGGCCTTGCCTCTCCTTATATAGGCAGAGAGGCAACGGTCTCACTGGCCAGTCCGACTGGCGGGCCCCACAAGCGGGTCCCAGCCGACTAGTCATCTACAGTATCCGATACGGTATGTCCCATCGGAGTGTGAGCGGTATGGTTGTCATAGGCACAGTGGACGCCGTGCGAGCCTGTCATCAGCATTGGGCCATTGTTCCTGCGTCATCCCCGCAAAATCTTCGGTATGGCCGAGTAGTTGCCGGTCTTGTCATCATACAGGGCGTACCGTGCACTGATACGCACGTCATCCTGTCTCCCTGATTGGTTCCGGCTACGTCGCCGTAGCCGGCTGCTTCTTGCCGATCCGGCTACCATGCGATAGCCGGCCTGACTTGCCTTGTCCGGCTGCATCTGCTCAGCCGGACGCGATCCGACTGCCCAGTTTCTTGTCCGGCTGGGGTATCTGGGGATCATCCCCCCGACACTAGCCCCCGAGCGCGTGTGGATTCCGCCCGTAGGCGAAATGTGCGCGCGCTCCCTCTTGGTTTTGAATTTGTGACCGGCTACGCCTGGCGGTTGCGCTACCCGTGATGTCAGCGCTGACGCCGGCCACGCACGCACGCGCCATCATTGCTCTGCGGCGGGCAGCGTAACGTCCCTTCGCACGTCACCTCGGGAAACTGCTGCCCGGCGGTTCGGTTCCCGCTCCAGGATCTTCTGCAGATGCTGCGCTGGCACACGGGATCTGGGCGGCGGTTGGGGTGGGGACTGCCTAGATGAACGCCACGTGGCGTCGTGGACGGTTGCTCTTCCGGCCCTTTAAAGGGACGCCGCGGGGGGGGGGGGGGGGGGGGGGGAGTTCTCTTCCTTTGTTCCCCCGCTTCCAGTTGCCCTCTTCCCTTCCGCGCTCCTGCCCTTTGCGCTCTTCCTCTGCTGTCATTGTAGCCCGCTGCGCCGCTCATTCGTCGTCGTCAGTGGTACGGGCCACCGCCACTCCTCCGCGCCGCGCCTCCTTGTCCACCGGAGATGGCAGCCGAACGTGGAGCCTGGTGCGGCTCCTCCGTCACGGAGGACCACATCCAGAAATATCGCGCTACCTGTGTCCTTCCGCCGGAGGAGGAAGTAACAGTGCGGCTAGCACCGGAGGAGAGGTGTCTCCGCACCCGGTAGAGGGAGAGCGGGTCATATTCCTCTCGCATCTAGCGCGCAGGTTCGCGTTGTCGGTGCACCCCTTCTTCCTCACGTTCTTGGCCTTCTTCGACCTCCGCCTCCACCACCTCGGCGCCTATGCAATCGAAACACTGGTGCACTTCATGGCGTTCTGCGAGAGCTACCTCGGGATCCAGCCGGATCTTGGGCTCTTCTGCCGGCTCTTCCGAGTCCGGCCGCAGGTGCAGTTCATGAAGGGACCGCTAGTCGTCTGCGGCGGTGCCTCCATCTACTCCCGCGCGCAGACCGGATACCCGAAGTTCCGGCTGCATGACATGGTACGACTGTGGTAGCAGTCATACTTCTACGTCAAGAACATCACCAACATCGACTGGATCAACCTTCCGGCCTTCCAGGATGTCGAGTCCAGCCGGCAGCACTGGGAGCTGAAGATTTATGGCGACAAGGCGGAGTCGGACGCGATGTTGCAGCGCATGCGCTCCCTCGTCACCTGCCGGCTAACGGGCCTGGACATCACCCTCAGCTGGATGTCCCGGCTGATGATGTCGTTGCAGCAGCGAGTGCACAAAATGTGCTTCTACTCCGGCCGGCTGGACCCGACCCGGCTGTCGTGATGATCCCCGTTACCACAACCTGAAGGAGTGGGTGTGGACGATCACGAAGGAGCGGCTGCCGGAGGGCTGGACCTTCAGTCTGGCGCCCTACAACCGGGACAACCGCACGCCCCGGGTAGGCCCTTTTAGCCGGAGCTTTCTTTCGTATTTCTTGCCTTTCTTTCTTGCTTTATCCGACTAACTTCATGTATTCGGCAGATCTTCCCTTGCATTCTTCGCGAGGAGGGTGAGGCCCCCCTCGAGGCGTTTACACCTGACTTGCCCCAGCCGTGTTCTCGGCGGTCTGGCGAGGAGTCGAACGGGGATGGTGATGCCTTACCCAGCCGGAACGACGAACCGGCCGCCGACCCCCACGCGAAGGTTGACGAGGAGGAGGAGGCCGCGCCGGCCTCCGATCCGGCGCAGCGCCCTACGACGGACGGCGAGGCTGGCGGGACCGGCTCCAGCCATTCCAGCTCCAGCCGGCCTGCCGCGGAGGAGCCGAACCGGCGCCCTTCCGCCGAGTCACCTTGGCCGGAAGAAGGGGTCGCCCCGGTTGTGCAGGGGTATGTCCCTCTTCCTTTTTCTTTCACCATCTTTTGTTTGCTTCTTTTCCTCCCTTTCTGCCTTTGGCTTATTTGCTTTTATTTCCTTCTTCTCGTCTTCTGTCTTCTTAGCACGCTGGTCTCCTTTGGAGCCGCGAGCCCGGCGCGAGCACCGACCGGGTCGCCACCCCGCGCTCCGACCACGTCTGCCAGCGCCCCCTTCTTCCGAGGCACTGCCTCCGCCACCACCTCGAGCTGAACTGGCTGCCCCAGCCGGATCAGAGGGTCCTCAGCTAGACGTGGTGGCCCAGCCGGAAGCGGAGGGTTCTCAGTCGGGTGGCTCTTCAGCAGGCACGCGGGGAGCCGTAGCCGGCAAGGAACTCGTGGTTGTCGGTGACGACAACTCCGACGACAAGCCAGGAGAGGAGTGGAGGACAGCGGTGGTTGTCGCGAAGGAGTCCTTGGCCATCAACGCCGTGGATGACGATGCCTCCTCCGCCGCCTCGCTCCGGACCTCGCCGCCACCCTCAAACTGGCGGTGAAGGAGATCCGGCTGCTGGAGGCTGCAGCCGGCAGGAACCGGTCCTTGGAGCAGAAGCTTGCTGCTGCCAACGGAACCTCCCAGAGTAAGTTTGCTTCATCCGGCTTGCCTTTTCTTTTTTGCTGATAGCCGGTTTTGTCGCGGCTATCCTCGTGTGCGCTCAGCGCGAGATCGATCGCTTGAAGAAAGCGAACGACCGGCTGAGCAAGTCCAACTCCACTCTGCGGCTACAGAACAAGGACTGGCACACAAAGGTAGATGGTCTGGAGGCCACCATCAAGGAGCGCGACGCCTCGCTCGCCAGCCGGATCGAACCTTCAACCTTCTCGAGGCCCAGAACAAGGACCAAGAGAAGGAGATCAGGCGGCTGGCGACGAAGGAGAAGGCTCTGGTGGAGGAGCTGATGCAAGTTGGCCACACGGCTAAGGTGAGTTCCTCTTTTCCTTCTCCCTTTCATTGCGGATCCGGTAGCTGGATCTGACTCTCTTGTTCTGACAGCGTTTTATCCCGGCATAGACCTGCTGGCGTACAACCGGCTGCAGGAGAACTGGCCAGGAGCGCAGCCGACGACCCAGGAGCTCATCGTCCTTCTTGGCGAGGAAGCTGCCAAGCTTCGTCAAGCGGCACGGGACATCTTCTCGTTCCTGTGGCCGGATGCTCCGGTTCCAGAGACAATGGTGTAGTTGACTGCGAAGGTTGGGGAGGTGCCGGCTGTAGTGGACTGGCTGCGGGACTTGGCGGCGCGAGCCGGAGCAAAGATGGCTCTGGCTCTCCTGGTACAAGGACGCCCGCGTCGAGAAGATCGACGGAGGCTTCCGCACCGACGCCGATCTTGCTGCCATCCGCCAGGCCCATCCAGAGCTCCGAGGCTCCGCCATCAAGATCGCCGACTACGTGGACCCCGACAAGGTGCTCACCGACTCGGAGTCCGTCGGTACTCCGGATGTGGAGGCCTCGACGCAGCCGGCTACAGGCGCCAGAACTGGATCAAACGCCACGTCTCCTCCTCCGCCTGAAGCTTTCGCCAGTCAAGATGCTCCGCATGGCAAGGGTCCTACTGTCTAGTCGCTGCCCCGGGATGCCAGGTGTATTTGTCTTGTTCAATCTTGTTTTGAAACTTGTCTGTCTGTATTGGCTATCTCTGGCGCCGGGTAAACTTATGGGAGCTTCGCCTCCTTTTTCCTTTGCTTGTTAATTTTGAATTGGCTTGATCTCTCTTTAGCTTGTGCACTTTGCATTTTCTTTCAACATTTCGCCGATTGACTTTATCTGGCTTACTTCGTCCGGCTACATGCCTTTAGCCAGGAGAACTGCACCTCCAGTGGGGGCGTGCTAGCGCACCCACTGGGTCTAGTCCCCGAGATTCGTAGTAGCTGGCGTAGCCAGGTGCTTCGAATCTTCCTTCTTTTCCCCAAATCTTCTAACTTTATCCGACTAGACTCGTCTTAGTCAGCTGCTTTCGCTAGCTGAACACCTTAAGCCGGGGAACTAACATTCTAGTGGGGGCACGCGAGCGCACCCACTGGGTGTAGCCCCCGAGATTCGGAGTAGCTGGCGTAGCCAGGTGCTTCGAATCTTCTTTGTCTTCTCTTGCTCCTGCCCTTGCCCTCATCTAGGCTCCGAACGGCTGGCTAAACGCCTTTAGCCGGTCGGGAACTACAAGATTCCACTGGGGGCACGCGAGTACACCCAGTGGGTGTAGCCCCCGAGATTCGGAGCGCTTGATGAAGGCAAGGACTTCGAATCTTCTTCTCTTTTCTTCCTGAATTCCGACTCAAGGTAGTCGTACAAGAATATACATACACATACATCCTCACATGTTAATAGGTTAGTCTGCCAAATTGTAGCCAGAAAACGGATTTGTTTTTTTGAAAACTAGCTTGCACCTTTCTGGACACTTGGTCGCTTTCCCGTGTGCTCTGTTATTTTCTCTGCATCCTTGCCGGGCAGCTGGGTTGCAGTCTACAGCCAGAATCGAAGGGAGCTGACAGTACATTGCGCACGGTACTAGTGGCTAAGTAACCGGATTGTCTTAAGCTAGCTGCAAGCCCGGGATACCCGAGCTATCGCGTCTCCTCCTCGTCTTTCATGTGGGATGCCTCGGGCTTTTGCTCTTGCTAGCCAGACAGCCGGGTTGCGGTTTGTAGCTGATACGAAGAGTGGGCCTCTAACATCATCGCACACTACTCAGCCGGTTTGTTAACTTAGCAGGCCGGGCCAGCCGGCAAGCCCCCGGGTAGGGGTTGCCGAAGCCAGAAAACCATAACCGGAAAATAGGTACAAACACATTTCTAGCAAGGAGCCCCCGAGCATCTCGTAGGGGTCCGCATTTTCATTCATAGGGTTGGTGGGATACATACACTGTCTGGCGACTAGGTGTAAAACGGGCGCAACAAGGCCGCGTTCCAGGGATGCTCGGTCTCCTCGTCTGATTTGTCCATCTTGTTCTTGCATGGATATTGCACGTCGATGAGGTAGTAGGAGTCGTTGGGCAGTGCCCGGCTGATGATGAAGGGCCCCTCCCAAGGTGGTGATACCTTGTGCATGCCCTTCGTGTCTTGCACTAGCCGGAGAACCAGGTCGCCCTCGCGGAACGCAACTGGGCAGATCCGGCCTGAATGGTAGCGGCATAGCCGTTGCTGGAACAGGGCCGACCTGGACAAGGCCAGCTCGCGGGCCTCCTCCAGGAGGTCCACACCGTCCTCCCGCGCCTCCTGGTTGGCCTTCTCGTCGTATAGGAGCTTGCGTGGGGAGTCAAACTCGATATCCGCGGAGAGGACGACTTCTGATCCGTAGATCAGGAAGAACAGGGTGTAGCCGGTTGATCTATTCGGCGTGGTGCGAAGGCTCCATAGCACAGCCAGAAGCTCTTCGATCCAGCATCCGGGTGACTGCTCCAACGGCTCGATGAGGCGTGGCTTGATACCGGCTAGCACCAAGCAGTTTGCTCTTTCGACTTGCCCGTTGGACTACGGGTGTGCGATGGAGGCAAGGTCTAGCCGGATGCCCTTGTTGCTGTAGAATCGGGCGAAGGCCCCCTTGGTGAAGTTCGTGCCATTGTCGGTGATGATGCTATTGGGGTAGCCGAACTGATTGATGATGTCAGTGAAGAAGGTGACGATTGTCGCCCCGTCCAGCTTTCGGATGGGCTTGGCCTTGATCCAGTTCGTGAATTTGTCCACCGCCACCAACAGATGGGTCATGCCCGCGCATGCTCGCTTGAAGGGACCGACCATGTCGAGGCCCCAAACCGCGAAGGGCCAGGTGATCGGTATGGTCTTGAGTACCAAAGTCGGCATGTGCCTGAGCTGCCCGAAGTACTGGCACACATTGCACGCGCGGACCAGCTGCTCAACATCCTCGAGGGCGGTGGGCCAATAGAAGCCGTGGCGAAACGCCTTGGCGACTATCGCCCTTGATGAAGTGTGGTGCCCGCACTTGCCCTGGTGGATGTCCTTGAGTAGCCGGTAGCCCGTGTCCACATTGACACACCTTTGGAAAATGCAGGATACGCTGCGCTTGTACAGTTTGTCGTTGATGATGGTGTACGTGTGCGCGCGGCGCCGGATTTGCCTGGCTTCCACCTCGTCATCCGGAAGTTCCCCGTTGGCGATGTAGTTCATGAAGGGCTACGCCCAGGATGGCACTTCCCGAATGACGAGGATGATCCCGCTCTCCGGTTGATGGTCGTCGGGGGGTTGTCTGGGTGACGCACCCGAGACGGCAGCCCCTGAGCCGCTTGACGAGCCGGTAGCCCCCGGGTCTTGTGAACCGGAGGGTACCGCTTTGCCGGAGTTGGTGCGGACCTTCTTTTTTGGAGGCTCTGCCGGCTCTGCTTCTGCTGCCCTGTTGGCCGGAGCGCTCCCTTCCCATATGATGGAGTCTGACTCGGGTGATGGGTTGATGGAGGGCTTGCGCAGGTGCTCCAAGGAAACCCCAGGTGGGATCGCCTACCTGGTGGATCCGATTCGGGCGAGCGAGTCGGCTGCCTCGTCGTTGGCGCGGGGGACGTGATGGAATTCGCATCCGTCGAAGGAGGCGCTGAGCTTCTAGATATGGAACCGGTAGAGGGCCATGTTTGCGCCCTGGTGTCCCATTCTCTAGATACTTGCTACACCACCAGATCCGAATCGCCAAAGCAAAAGATCTGGTTGACACCAATCTCCCTGGCTAGCCAGAGTCCATGCGCCAGTGCCTCGTATTCGGCTACATTATTGGAGGCGTTGAAGTGGATCTGCAGTACGTACTCCAGCCGGTCTCCTTTGGGCGAGGTGAGAACGATGCCGGCTCCCAAGCCCCCGAGCATCTTCGACCCATCGAAGTGCATCTTCCAGTGGTCCGAATCTGGAACCGGTGGGAGATACTGGGTCTCGGCCTAGTCGACGAGGAAGTCTGCCAGTGCCTGTGACTTGATCGTGAGCTGGGGCTCGTATTGAATGGAGTAGGCGGCGAGCTCGATGGCCCATTTGGCGACTCGGCCGGTGGCATCTTTGTTGCCGATGATTTCTGAAAGGGGTGCGGTGCACACGACCTTAATCGGATGCTCCTGGAAGTAGTGCTTGAGCTTCTTGCATCCCAGGTACATGCCGTAGCACATCTTCTGGTAATGGGGATAGTTCTGCTTGGAGAGGGAGAGAACCTCGCTGAGGTAGTAGACGGGCCTCTGAACCGGCTGAGCCTTGCCTTCCTCGGGGCGCTCCACCACCAGGACGACGCTGACGACCCGGCTGATGGCTGCTATATAGAGCAACATCGGCTCCTTGCTAGCTGGTGTGGCTAGAACCGGCGCTGTGGACAGCATACGCTTGAGGTCGTGAAATGCGGCGTCGGCTTGCGAAGTCCAGGAGAACTTGTCCGTCTTCTTCATCAGCTGGTACAACGGGAGTGCCTTCTCCCCAAACCGGCTGACGAAACGGCTGAGGGAGGCCAGGCATCCGGTGAACTTTTGGGCTCCAAGCAGGCTCCTGGGCGGCTGCATCCTCTCGATGGCCGTGATCTTCTCTAGATTTTCCTCGATGCCTCGTTGTGATACTAGGAAACCGAGGAGCTGACCGTATGGCACTCCGAAGACGCACTTCTCCGGGTTCAGCTTCATCTGGTACTGGCGGAGGTTGCCAAATGTCTCTCCTAGGTCTTCGAGGAGGGTGCGCTTCTCCTTGGTCTTGATGACCACATCATCAACGTAAGCTTGTACGTTTCGGCCTATCTGCGAGTGCAAGCACTTCTGCATGCAGCGCTGATAGGTAGCGCCTGCATTCTTCAGACCGAAAGGCATGGTTACGTAGCAGAAAGCCCCGTAGGGGGTGATAAACGATGTCTTAATCTGATCAGCCGGGTTTTAACCGGATCTGATTGTAACCGGAATAACAATCTAGAAAAGACAATAAATCATAGTCGGCCGTGGAATTGATAACTTGATCGATACGGGGCAATGCGAAGGGGTCTTTCGGGCACACCTTGTTCAGGCTGGTGTAGTCGATACACATGCGCCAGGTCTTGTTCTTCTTCAGCACCAGGACTGGGTTTGCCAGCCAATCCGGGTGGTACACTTCCATGATGAACCCGGCTGCAAGGAGCCGGGTGATCTCGTCACTGATTATCTTCCTCTTCTCCTCTGCAAACCGGCGTAGAGGTTGCTTGACCGGCTTGGCATCCGGCCGTACATGAAGTGAGTGCTCGGCGAACTCCCTCGACACACCCGGCATGTCCTTGGGGGACCATGCAAAGATGTCCCAATTCTCACGGAGGAAGTCGACGAGCGTGCCTTCCTATTTGATGTCCAAGTTGGCACCGATGGTGATGAACTTGGTCGGATCGGAGGGGTCGAGCAGGATCCTCTTCGTCTCCTTTGCCGGCTAGAAAGATCCTTCTCCAGCCGGTTTGCTGCTAGACGGTATGTCCTGCTGGGCCATGGCCACATTGCGCATGATCACGCGCTTCTCCTCGGCTATGATGAGGGCCTCTGCCAGTTTGGAACCGGCTAAGGCGCACTCCATCGACCGCCTGAAGCAGCCGGCGATGGTGATCACGCCGTTGGGTCCCGTCAGCTTCGTCTTCAGGTATGCGTAGTGGGGGACGGCCATGAACTTGGCGAGGGCGGGGTGCCCGAGGAGAGCATGATAGGAGCTCGTCAGGTTTACCACCTCGAACCAGATCGGTTCGCGGCGGAAGTTCTCCTCGGTCCCGAAGATGACGTCCAGCTAGATTTTACCCAGCGGGGCACATGCTGGCCCCAGCAGTATGTCGTGGAACGTTGTGGTAGTCGGGTGCAGGTCGCATTCGCGAATGCCTAGCTTTTCCAGCGAGGATTGGTAAAGGAGGTTGAGGCTGCTGCCTCCGTCGATGAGGACGCGCGAGAAATGGCAGGTACGCATGTTGGAGACGATAAGGGGGTCGAGCACCATGGCGTAGCCCCCGGGAGTCGGCAGCTGCTCCGGCTGGTCTGCACGGCTCCAGGTGATGGGGGTTTTCGACCAGTTCAGGTACTGGGGGACCGGAGAGACGATGGCGTTGACCTCCTTGGAGCGTCGCCTATGGCTGTGCTTGCCGTCCAGCTCCGTCTCGAAGATGTGGTAGACGGCGTGCGGCTGGGGGTAGCCGTTGTTGTTGTTGCCGCCGTTGCCACCGTTACCATCATTGCCGGCTCCCCTAGCCGGTGGTGGTGGTCCACCAGGAGGGGGCGGGGGAAGACGAGGCTGGTTACCTTGGTCTTTTAGCTGGCGGGTCCAGCTGCAATTCCGGGTGGTATGCATAGCCGGTTTGAAGGGACCGCTGTGCCACTTGCATGGGCCATCAAACATCTGGTCGAAGGTGAGCCGTGGCTTCTGCCTCCTTGCATCGTTAGCCGGTGCGTCAGGCGCACCCTCCACAGCATTGACCTGCCACGCATAGTAGCGAGGCTTCTGTTGTCCGGCTTGGCGGTCCCCATGGAACCGGTTGTCGTTGCCGTGGCGTCTAGAGGATCTGGCTTCTCCAGCCGGATTGCTCGGACGGTCGCGAGCCGGCTCCGTAGGAGTCGGACGCCCGTCAGCATTTACTCGGAGGGGCTTCTTCATGGCGGCATCCACCGTGGCGTACTGGTTCGCAACCGTCATGAGCTCCGCCATGGTTTTCGGCTCGTCACACAGTAGCCGGTGGCGAAGAATGGTGCCTTCACAGCAACCCTCGATGAAGAAGCTAATGCCCTGGCTCTCCAGGATGCCCTCGCAGGTATTGCGCAGCTCCGTCAACTTGGTGAGGTACTCGCGGTCAGTCTCGTGGTCACCCTGGACGCACAAGGCCAGGTCGCGTGGGCGTCCCGGGCGCTTGTACATGCCATTGAAGTTGCGGACAAACACCTTCTCAAAGTCCGGCCAGGCGTTGATGCTGTTGGGCGCGAGGCTGTTGAGCCACGTCCTTGCCGATCCGGTTAGCATAAGAGGGACGTAGCACACGGCTGTGCGCTTGTTCCCATGGGCGATGCCGACTGCCGTAGCATAGTCGGTCAGCCAATCTTCCGGCTTCATGCTGCTGTCGTACTTGGGGGTGTCCCTGGGCAGGGAGAACTTATCCGAAAACGGCTCGTTCCGGATGCAGGGTCCGAAACAAACTGGGCCGATAGAGTCTTCTTCCTCCATGACGCGCGCTTGAGCGAGGAGCTCGATGCGGTCGCGGGCATCCAGACAGTCCGGGTTGGGCGCTCCCACCCGGCCCGAGAGACGGGAACCGGCGGGTCTAGGTGCTCCGGTTGGTGGAGGGGGAGGCGGTGGGTTGCTGTTCACCGTTTTCTCCTGGCGCGGCTGGCCTTTGTTGCCAGAGCTGCGATGCCTGCTGCGGGCCTTAGCCGGCTGAGGGGAAGACGCATGTTGGGTGTCGCGTGGCGCGCCCCTGCTGTTGGTAGGCAGCTTGCTCCCCCTGGAGTATCTGGGTTACTCCTGCATCTGCCGATTGGCATCAGCCTGCTCGTCCGCGATGCGAAGGAGCTCCTGCATGCGAGCGTGCTGGCAGACTCGCTCCTCGCCCTCCAGATTGGGCAGCTCTTCTGCCGCGGCTCGCGCCGCGCGCAGGTTCTTGATGGGCGTGCTGTAGGTGGGCCGGATGAGGGCGGGGGCGGGATCCGGCTGCCCATCCTTTTCCATCCTACCGCCTAGCTCGCCGCGCTGGCGCCATACCTGGCTGCGCTGGCTCGGCTCCGCGGTAGCCGGAGTGAAGCCGTGCGCGTGTTCGTACTCGTGTCGGGTGATCGCGAGTTGCTTGCGGGTTGCCGCCAGCTCCATGGCCTCCTGGAGGAGGATCTGCCTCTCCATGGCAAAGTTGGCTTCCGCCTCCTCCGGGTTATCCCCGAGGTTAACCGGCGTCAGGAGCCGATCAATGGCATCCTCCACCGGGTTTCGAGGCTGCGGAGGCGTGGAAGTTTCAACCTCGTCCGCGCCTCGCTCCCGCGGTTGGCGGGGATGAGAGCTGGAGCCGGCCATCATGACCTCCACACCGCAGGAAGCGACGGAGGCGCTGCCGCCCAGATGCGGTAGCTCCGCAACAGAGACGATTTCCCTAGGGAAATGCTCCAGGACGGTGGCGACGTAGACGGGGAGGTCGCTGAAGAGAAGGATGGAGACGTTCGCCGGGAAGGAGGTTCTGGCGAAGCAGGAAGCATTATCGATGACGCAGTCGAATTTGCCGAGCGTGAGCACCAGGACGGAGGCCACGCGCTCACCGACTGAAGTGCGGGGTCCCGTGCGGAACGTGACTCCGGTCAAAGCCATCTGCCCCACGGTGGGCGCCAACTGTCGTTGTATTGGGAACGGCAGTACCTAAGAAGGTTAGATAGAGGTGTGGGAACTAGCAGGGAAGCTATCGACGGCGTCCGCAGGCGGTATTGGATACAAGCAAGCGTAGCTGGACGCAGGAAGTACCTAGGTTCGGAGCCCTCATGATGAGGTAAAACTCCTACTCCTGTCGGATCTAACTATGGGGGATATACGAACTACAAGTGCTCACTGGCCAGTCCAACTGGCGGGCCCCCCAGGCGGGTCCCAGCCGACTGGTCATCTACAGTATCCGGTATGGTATGTCCCATCGGAGTGTGAGCGGTAGGGCTGTCGTAGGCACAGTGGACGCCGTGCGAGCCTATCGTCCGCATCGGGCCATTGTTCCTGTGTCATCCCCGCAAAGTCTTCGGTATGCCCGAGTAGTTGTCGGTCTTGTCATCGCACAGGGCATACCGTGCACTGATACGCACGTCATCCTGTCTCCCTGATTGGTTTCGGCTACTTTGCCGTAGCCGGCTGCTTCTTGCCGATCCGGCTACCATGCGATAGCCGGCCTGACTTGCCTTGTCCGGCTGCATCTGGTCAGACAGACACGATCCGACTGCCCAGTTTCTTGTCCGGCTGGGGTATCTGGGGATCATCCCCCGACACCATGCTTGATATATACTCTGCAGGTATTATTGATTTGGGGTAGAGAATCATGCATTGATCACATCGCGGGCATGGAGGACGTGCGGAATAGGCTACTATATAGTTAAGTTGTAGCGGTATTTCTAAAAAAAGGCATGTACATGCATTTGACGTGGATCCCACACTTAGCGTTAATTGTAAAAGAACGTCATGTACATGACAGCGATGTAGATTCCACGCGCACACGCAAAACATGGATTTTGCATCATGAGCACCGAATCGGCTAAGATAAAACAATACATTTTTTCATGTCACTATTTTTCATTACATAGAAGAACACAAATTATATCTTGCACTCTTGTAGAACGGCTTCAAAGAAGTCAGGCATACAAAGGGATAATTTGGAAAGAATACTAACGTTGATAGTTAGTTAACGTAAAAGAGTACACATTTATTACACTATTATGTTTTTTTATGGCGTACAAAGAAAACAATGGACGAATGCATATTAAGCAAATCTCTAAGTTCTTTATGTAGAAAACAAAGAGAACGCAACTAAATAACGGCTAAATCATTGTCTATAGGGAAGAGAGCCTTCATTTTTAGAGGTAGTCCAAGCACGGAGAGAAGGTGGCCTCCAATGCTGTACCTACTAAGACATGGAGTTGACTGGCAAGTATACGTTTTCTTCCTCTCGAGTATGGGCTTGCTCAACTACGCTGCTCCACAGAACAGCTGTGGCATGGTAGGGCACTCGGACTCCTTTTATGGTCATATAACTTCTATAACTACGTAAAACAATTGTTGTGCCATGAAATATCTGAACAAAAATTAAGCTCAACACTGGTATAGTACAAAGTTTCGAGATCAATGTGTGGCGTCACACAATTGTCTTATTTATATGCAGATCACTGTTTGGAGCTCAACGGGTGATGTTCTATGTATAGTCCATGCGAACGTTCCGTGGTAGACGTGTCTGGCTACACTTCGCACAGTCTATGTGTATAGTTAAACGTTTCGCATTCTCCATGCATAGTTATACGTTTCGTAGGCCACGTGTATGTTTCAATGTTTCGTAAATCACGTATATAGTTTAACTTTTCAAAGTCTATGTGTATAATCTATGTATACGGAGTCCAAAGTTTCGAGCTCAATAGTTGCCACCGTACTATACATTTTTCCATACAAAGTTCAACGTTATGCGGTATACGTTTATAGCCGAAAGTTTTGCATTCAACGTACATAGGTGAACTTTCCGCGGTCTACGTGTTTGGTTAAACGTCGCTTAGTCCCTGTGTATAGTTTCATGTTTCACAGCCGACGCATATAGTTGAATATTTCGCAGGTCACATGTATGTTTCAACACTTCAAAGTTTATTGTACAGTTTAAACCTTCGCAGTGTATGTGTGTAAGAAATGGAAGTCAGTAAGATGAAGAAGACGTAGACAAAAATTGAAGCAATGCAAATCGTAACGAAATAGTACGAAAAAGGCGAGGGAAAATAGTTTCACGTCTTGTAGTCCATGCATATAGTTTCACGTTTCGCAGTTACTTTCTCTAGACGTCGTCTCCTCAAAGTTGCAATGATTTTTCTTTTTTAAAGCCTACTACTCTTAGTATCGAACTTTCTTTAAACGGAATATATTTGAAGCTGCACTAAATAGTTGATTACGACACTAAATTATCGATCGTGTTCGCATCCAATGTGCTAACAGTCAACGTCTTCACAGTTAATGATATGGTAATGAACGTTTTGCTGCTAAAATTCTCATCATGTTCACATAGTATGGTCTTGGGGCAAACGCTTTTGCGATCAATGATTTCGCAATTAACGGTTCGCATCTTAGGCTTGAAGAAAGGAAAAAAGGAAAAGAAAAAAAGAAGCAGCCAAAAAACATTTAAAAAAAGAAGCCAAAAAAGAGCAGAAAAAGAAAGCCGATACATACCTACCGAACACATCATCGACCAAGAACGCCCCGCGCCATAGTCGATGCCTTAACCACCAACATCCACGCCTTGACCGACATTTCGAACAGCTACGGTGGAAAGCTAAACCGAACGAAACACAGCAGTGCGAGACCCAGGCTACGACCGCATGAAAGTGTAGGAAGCCTGATGTTCGTTGCGTATCCTGCCGACCATTTAGCAGACCCTCTGCTCTCCCAAAGCCGTCTCCTCTGAGCTCAAGCTCTTTCACCACTCGCATCGGCGGCCTCGGGTGTGTTCATGGGACCATCGCACGCGACCAGTAAGGAGATCAAGCCAATAGGAGGCGGAGGTGGGAGAAGAGAGAAACTATCTAATGCTTTGTGGGGAGAGAAAAAGGGAGAAGCGTCTTATACTCCACGCGCTGCCGTGGAAATACAGAAGCATGGCATGAGAGAGGAGCTAAACGGTACTCAAGAAACCGCCGAGGGATTACACTACCAGCCAGGCTACCGGTCGCGAGAACCCTCTGCCGTCTAGAGTCTATGCTATCAGGTCGTCTCTCTCACGCAAGAACCTGTAGCCGTCTACAGCCTACGCTGCCAGGTCGGCTCTCCAACGTGATAACCCCCGGATTCCTACGGCCTAAGGTGCCACGTCGCATACCCGCCGCGGGGAATTGCATCCATCCATACCTACCTATGCCACCTGCGATGCCAGCTCGGCTGTCCACCGTGATAACCCACATCCGGGTAGAGTTTGAGATACCACGTCAGTGAGCCCAACCACCCGGCAGGTGCGAAGGCGTAATGCTCCGGGAACGCCACTCTCGTAGCATGATACAACCCGCGGACACTGATGGCAGGCCCATAGCACGCCTGGCCCATCGTCCTATGACGCGGTGTATGATGAAGCGGGCGACACCAACCCTCAATCTAGAATCTTTCGCCCTGGCCCATATTAGGGACATCCTCACGAGATAGCAGGGCTCCATTGCAACGTCGCCGCATGTACTTTTCGGCCTCCATCACGAGCAAAAAGAATCAGGACGATATGGATAGCAGTTTGAGACAAAATAATCTATCACTATTATTTACTCCTGATGCTATAGTTTTCCGCACCATTATTATTCATTGCAGCTTATATTTCCTTTACCACTTCCTATTACCCGTTATTTGAGTAGAAAGATTGGACTTGTGAGTCATAGCGCATACTTAGGTCCGTTGCACGCTCTCATACATGTGAACCTTCGTATTTGGTTTATTTTAATACTAGCTTAATTAAATTGATGGTGGTTTATGGTTTCACTTAACGATAAGGCATTGTGTAACATCCCAAAAATATTAATCAAGATTATCAAGCTCTAATCACCCAAGTTTAGGGTTAAGAAAAACTTTTATTACTAAATTTAATATGAGTGCATGTGTGATTTGTATTAGTGTATGATTGAGTAAAATTGTCATGTGTGTTTGCTACCAATGATAAGAAATGGTTTAAAGATGAATACTACATCATCTAGGCCATTTACAAACAAAATCCAAAGTAAAAGAAATCAAATATAAAGCATATGATCAAATGGTCATTTTGACCAAAATTAACCACTAGGCACCTTTGTGAGTTCCTAGTAAAGAATTTCTAACAGAAACATTTCCATCTCTTTTCACCCCTTGCTAGACCAAGTAAAAGTGAACCCAAGTCCACTTTACAAACTCACAGAAACTATTTTAAAATCTATTTAAAGGACAATTCAAAATTGAATCAAGTTCATGTACTAAGATCACCATTTTGCAAAAACCACTCAAATAAATTCACCTTGGCAAACCCAAGCAACCAGAGACTACAAAGCATAAGATCAAAACACTCACCAAATTTTATTCAAAAATTTCAAACTTAAGTTCTTGTGGCCATTTGGTCGAGCACCTGGCAGACACAGATTAAACCCTGCCTAACTCCACTGTTTGGAGCAGTGGTCACTTGACCATTTGCCCCCATTTCACTCACCTGTCTCCCCCAGCACCTAGAAACATAGTGGACAGCCTCCCCCCTTTGCCGTTGCGCCAGTGCAGTGCCGCCCGAAGCTTGCCATGTCGGCCGACCATGGACAGCTCGCCACAGACCGTGCCACCCTTGTCCATGATGTCCAGGAGGCAGGCCACCATCCACCGCCACCCCCCGTCCAACACTCGATCACAAGCAAACCATGGACCACCAGAAAACTGTGGCGCCCACTTTCTCTGCGCCATGCCAAGAGCGCGCCAGAGCGCCGCAGCCGACCAGCACGCACACGCTGCGCCTCGCCCTCTCCGCACGTGCACACACTCGCCATGACCCTAGCTACCTCCCAGACATCCCCGTTCGCCGCCGCGCGACCCGTAGCCCCCGTGCGCCGTCTCAAACACCGCCAGTTCCGTGCAGAGCACTGCCCATGCCCGACCATTCTTGACTGCCCCGTGCCGCACGTTTAAGCCTGTGACGACCGCCAGGAAGCACCGCGTCGCCCCCTACCATCAGCCACGCCAATAGCTCACTATACCGCCGTCGCTGGAGGAGCCAGCCCATGCCGCAATGTCCCTCTCGCCGGTGTATAAATAGAGGCCACCCTCGCCTCAATTCACCACACCATCTCACTCCCCACTCCTCACAGAACCTCCCACACCTCTCCCCGGAGCAAGGCGAGCACCACCTCGCCGGAATTTTGCCGGATCCCGTCGCTGCAGAAGAAGAAGGGAGCCGTTGATTGGAGCCGCCCCATGAGCCACCGCGACCACCGTTCGAACTGCCAGTGTCTACAACGTTGTTCGCCCCCATCGCCGACCTAGCTGGATCCTAGGTGAGCCTCACACGACCCCCACCGCCGCGTTAGGGTTCAGTTCTCGCCAGAGCTGTTCGACGTAGGAGATGAACCTTAGTCGTTAGATCGCATTCTAATCGTAGGGCTCAGATTGAAACATACTGTTTCGGGTTAGATGAGCCATTGACTAGTGGGACCCCCATGTCAGCAGCCCGATGCGCTAGTGCTGTGCAGTTGGGCCGGCCCGTTTACTTTCCTACGCAGAGTCTAGTGATTCAAATAGTTATTTTCCATTTTAGTTGAAACCAGATTCTGTCAGTAGATTCAAAAATCAATTTAAAGAGATTCACTGAACCAAATTGCATGATTCGAATTTTGTTAGAAAGATATTCAAATTATCTATACAAGCCCGTTCGATTCAAACCATTTTAAATTATAGATCACCTATACCAAAAATAATAAGACAGAGACTTTTCCAACTTCAAATATTTTTCAAAAATCAACCATAAATGCTTTTGAGTTGATTCCAACTCTCAAAAATCACAATTGACAAGATCTATCAGGATATGTAAAAATATTTAGGTTTACATGCAGTGACATTGGACTAGTACCAAAAGAATGCTATATAGGCATTTCTAGTCACTTTAATTCTATTAAATGATAATCTTAAACTTTATAAAATATGACCACCACTTTAAATCACATTCCCATGTATTAGAATATGTGGTGATGACATGTGTCAACATGATCCCATATTTTAATTGGAGAATATTAAATCTTAAGTATTTTCAGTGAGTAGAAATTACTTTTCTAAAATAAGATAAATAAGACTAAGTCTTTATTTCATGTGATGATTGTGATGATGCTAGATCATCAAGTGTGAGACTTAGTGTGCTAAATAGAAATAGTTAAGTATTGTTTGGTGATTTGGTACCTCGTATTCATTGATAGACGATAGTACCGACCCGGGATACGAGGAGGAGGAGTACTACCAAGAAGAAGAAGAAGAAGAAGAAGAAGAAGAGAACTTCAATCACTACACCACTCAAGGCAAGCCTAACACTACAAGTTAATTATGCCAATCCTAAGTTTTACTTGCAAGCTTTATTCTTTTACTTTACCAAAGTTCCTTACTTTTAGTTAGTGCTTGGTGACTATTGGAAAAATAGGATAGATACCATAAAGAGTATAAAACTAGGCCTAACTAGTTATACTTAGATGTCATCCCAAGGCATGAGATTAGAGTTGTATAGTTACCCTTGATTAGCACCCCTCATTAGTAAATACCCTCAACTTTAGTGGCTAGTGCTAAGCATAAAAGTTGATCACTTTAGATGGGAATACTTGGTGAAAATGATTATGAAAACCTTGGAATGAGGATTCATTCTATTGAAATGTTTTGACATGTGTTGAGAAACATAAAAGGATTTGATGATGAAAATGTTGAGGCATGAGCCTTAGCCCTTTATAAAAACTGATGGTTGGGTTCGGATGCGATACCATTCCAATTTTACCGTACAACCACAATACCTGAATTGGGTAGGGCTTAACTAGAAGTTTATATGCCTTAGTATGGGTTCCCTCGCGGAAAGAGGTTGAGCTGAGGCTACCTCGTGAGTGTGAATGTCCACCTATGCAGTGCCCAGGATGGCAGATGGCCATGGCTAGGAGGCCAAGCTCATAGGGGAGGTGCCAATACTAGAGTGTGTACTTGAAAGGTTATGATTGATTATCCGCATACTAAGTATGATGATTCAGGGTTATCCCTGACAAATGTATCGAATTTTGTGGTGAAAGTGTACCACCTCTACAGAGTGTCAAACTATTCGAATAGTCGCGTCCGCGATCATGGACTGTTGGAGTTGCCATATTGTTCTGTCGTCAGATGTTTTCAAAATGACTTGTGAATTGAATTATGACTTTGACTTGACCACGACAGGGTTGTGAACATGAAAATTAGGTTCCCACTTAGGTGATTTAGAACATTAACTTAGTTTTCTTTACTTCTAAACTTAGTATTAGATAGACCTGGCTTTTTGCAAATAAACCTAGAGCTTAAGATTCCTACTAGAACTACCTTACTTGTTAGTTATAGTTTGCGAGTACTTAAAGAGTACTCATGGATTTGTCCCTGGCTATTCCCATGGCCAGACTATGAGGAGGACTACCAGGATGATGGATAGCAGGAGGTCTACGACAACTAGGATCATCTCCCATCGTCATCATTGCCTGTGATCCTAAAGATGGATCCCCTACTACGTTTATTTTATGATGCCTTGATTGTATTAAGACTGGATCATGAGATCCTTTATTTGTAAGACCTTATTATGGTTTGTAATGGATGATGTACTGTGGTACCAATTCTCTTATGTCTCGCAAAAATGGTAATCCTGGGATTGCAAGGTATGGCATAACAGGTATCTGGGATTAAAAATCCGGGTGTTGACACATTGACAGGGAGCACCTTTAAAAAAATGCTTGTGTAGTCCTAGGACCGTTGTTCTAAATAACTATTCCAAGACTATCACACTAACCAAACACGGGGAATGATGGGCACCCCCCATCAACTACCAGCGCTACTCTATGTCCAGGATGCCACAAATTGGTGATTTCCATTTGGTGCATATGCATAATATGTCTTTAGACATGGTATATCCATGTAGGGTAAATCTTTTCGTAAAGTTGTGTCCAAGGTTTCCACGGTTATGGACGCCTCAAGAGTACAGTGTAATGATCATAGGCAATTTACACTAAATTATTGATATTTTTTAATTGACTAGTAAGTAGCTCTATAAACTAAATACATGAATAATAAAATTTTCAACATGTGTATTCCGCGAAGGACTTCCTCAACTGGTTTTTCGAGAGGGAAATCTTCGGATGGGTTATGCTTGGCATTATATTCTTATTATCGCATAGTGCTCTCTTAGCTTGCTCTATTAGCCAAAGTTGTAGTGTGTATCTATAAGTTAGATGGTGCAAGTTTTGATTCTACTAAGCCCACTATATCCTTGTAGGCGAGAGCCGCCGAATTATAAGACTCGTCATGTACTAGACTCTATATTGACTGCTCTCTTTTTCCTTTGCCATGCGTCGGAACCCTTTGGCTTTGACAAGTATGTGACTGATGATGTTAGCAAGATTAATCTTTCGGCTTGGACTGGGCAGGGTTTTGGACGTTGCTTGGTCCCATTTGGTTCTTATACATACTCAGATACTATTTTGCTTACACTGTGATTTGTATATTTGTATTGGATCCTCAATATTCTTGGATCATTGGAGTCGTTGTTGTATATATGTTCCTTGTGAGATCTGTGATAAACTAGTGTGATGTAACTACTTGTAATAAAATCCACCCACATGAAAGTGTTCGGTGGACATCTTTGGATCGGTTCTATGTGTATTTTGGTAGGAATGACCAAGACCTGCATAGACCAATTCGGATGTGTTACATTGATCCAGCTTCTAGGGTAGAGCCCCAACCCTCGTCCTGTCCTCCCACCTTGCTAGCCAACCGAGGCCACCACCATGGACACCATCTAGCCAAGCTCGTCCACCACTCGATATGGGCATTGGGGAGAAGGATAAGGGAAATTGGGGTTCCAGGAAAGATCATCGACATGCCCTTATTCACCCTATACACGGAGACGGTGACAGGAGCACACCGTAGCTAGAGAAGAACGAGAAGCCCGAGTGGAGGAGCCGATGATGGAGCACGAGCCCTGTAGCTGATCGCCATCATGCCAGCTCGATCTAATCCCACGGATGGACACAGTGAGCTACCCTTCTCTCCCAAACATGGTTGTTGTCGCTCGCTTCCTATAGTCGTCGCATGTTGCGTCAAACACACTTTATACGCTGCCACGAGCCGCTACCCTTGCAGGTCCTTGCCGATGCCATCGACCCCGCGCATGTTTGCTTGTGGGTTGAGAACCGACATAGTACGCTGCATCTAGAGAGGCCAGCCTCATGACCTGTAACCCCCTGGTTTGTAGCTTCCACTAGCTATCGTGCCACCGCCGTGTGCCTGCGAGCTCCACTTCCTTTTAGTTGTTAGAGCCTGCGTCAGAAGCACACCTAGCCCACGCACTCTAAACCAACAATAGTCGAGCAGTATCGCACTTGTGACATGAGCACGAGGTTGGAAGATCGAGTCCCTATCGTGACTTGTTTTTATGTATCGTGCACAAGCACTAACTGATAAACCTAACAAGGTGTTAAAGATAAACAATGAAGTTCAGTAAAGTTAAAATTTACGCACAGATGTTTTTCTAGATAACCCTGTCGAAATAATCGAACATCAACCTAGCATCCTTTTTACTAGAAGTTTGCAGCAAACCCCCTGGTCTTTTACCAGCTTAAACCATATTCCCCACTAGTGCATTAAAAACCGTGCACATGTACTTTTGTAAAATTTAAGCCCCTTGACTTTCTTTCTTTTGGTCAAACTAATTCAAAAATTCAAATTTGAATACGAATTGAAGTCAAATATCCACCAAACATTGACTAGTGAAATTGGGAACCTTATGGTTTGAATTTTGAAAAAGTTTAAACATCAAACTTGTGTATTTTTGAATGATCTATAATAATATGCCTCTAGTTTGGTTTAAATCTTGCTGGAATTTTATAAGTCTTTTTGTGGCTTTATTAAATGGAATAATTCACCATTAATTCATAGTAATTCTAAATATTTCAATTAATATGTATAAATCGACTAGGAAAATGATTTATTAGTAATTGCCATCCATCCATGTAATTGCATCCCGTTTCATGCATTTTTATTAGTATCCAGAAAGGTTTCCATTGAATAAAATTGACAAATAAAATGTGATTTATTATTCTTGTGTTGCGAATGTTCCACCAATGTTATGTTAGAAGCGAGCATGCGAGTTTTTGGTCACGCCCTTATTCTCTTTTATGTCCAGTTCTTTCAATACACTAACAATGCATACAAGATTAATTGGTAGAGTATTGTTAGCACTTGAGCCCAATCTTATTATTAGAATATAAATGGATTTTTTGGTTAAAAATAAATAAATTTTTATTTCCTTCTCTAAGCACATGATTTTTCTAACCAATAAATTAACATATGAAGGATCAGTGATACAAAATTCAGGAACAATTATGCTCATCTATAGTAAATTTTGCAAATTGAGAAGAAGGAGAAAAAAGAGAGTTAGGGAGAAGGAAATGACAACTCAACCCGGGGGTGGATTCTGCACTCACCATATTCACAACAATGCCTACTCGGGACATCTCCTTGTTTCTCACGAGTTGAAGGAGAAGAGAGAGCTGGGAGTGGAGGAGAGGAGTAGATGAGACGAGTGGACGGCCTTAGGAGGAAGCGTCTTTCCTTGTCTCTAGGCAAAGATGGGCTGAAAGATTTACGCGGAGTGACCCGCCCAGGTGCCTCCCTCTCCAACGTAGTGCTGCCCTAAAGTCAATGCCCCCACACCTCCTCTGCAGGCTTAACTCCATGCCAAAGACCCTACATCGAGATGCGTCTCCAAACCCCTCGCCTGACCAGTGCCTCCTGCAGTGTCTCATCACCGACGGCCCATTCTCTTGCGCGACACCTCCGCCTGGAGCAATGCTTCCATGCACCCCTCCTCGCACATGGCCGCACAGTGGTCGAGATGAGGCCGGGGAGGCAGACTAAAGGAGTTGTGGTTGAGCGAGCTTAGTGTGGTAGCAGTCGGAGAAAGGTGGCAGATGGAAATCCTTGCTCGAAGCTCTCAAGGAAGACGAATAGGTAGGGTCAACTCCACGGAAAATCGCTTTAGAGCACTGGCTCCATGGAGCCGTTTTTATTTTTTAAAAATTCATCAAATATTTTCGAAAAAATACCTACGTGTATCTAACAGTATGAAATACACGTCTACACACATTTAATAGAAAATACCTTATATTTTAGGCTCAACAAAGAGAAAATATGAATTTTTTTCGAAAATGAAAGGCCCATTTAAAATTGCACTATTTACGTTCGGATCTGAATTTTTTATTTTTAGGAGCCCAGAATATAAAGTATTTTCACATAAGATTTTGTATGCAAATATCTAGACAAAGCATCATTTATGTCTATGTTTATGCCCATAAGAGAAGTATTTTTGATATTTTCCATTTTCTAAAAAAAAACTAGACTAGAACTCTAAACCAAACAAGTTAAAGAAGTAAACCTCTTAAATGATTGCAAGATATAAAACAAAGTAAAAGTAAAACAAAACTGAAAGTAAATCTATTGTTTAGTGCACACAAGAATAGAAAGTTAAGCACTACGCTCCCCAGTAACGGTGTTCAAAAAGTATCATGATAACCCCCAAGTGTAGGGATCACCGTAGTACCTCTCAATGTAGAAGTAGGGTATCGATCCATAGGAGCAAGAAGGAAAAGTTATCTATTCTCTATAACTAAAGTGTCACAAGTTTTAGTTGATTGGGCACTAAACAAGATTTAAGAAATAAGATGGTTGTTTTAATAAATGCAAATTTAATATAACAAAACAAGAATGTAAAAAGTGTCCCAATCCTCTTCAATGCAAGAGGACAAGATAAGGGATTTTCTATTATATACAAGAACAATTGACATGGGTTCATGGGTTCACTTAATCCTCTCTTCTCCATCTATGGTGATTATCATGTTATAGATAGTAAAGGTATACATAATTGTCATGTTTTAATGGTACTTTTATGGTGGATAAATGTCATAAAACACATAGGTAAAAGAAATAATCCTTTGTGTTACTAGGTCACCCTCGCAATAAGGCTAGCATTTGGTTTGTGTCACACCACACATCATACTTCTCCCTTTTTACCACTAGATAAAGGATGTTGGGTTGCATTGATGTCACTCAATACATATGTTGTTGTCACTCGGCCACCCATTACCTACATACATAATACTTCTTAATGGAAAACATTCTAAACACTAATGCAATGACCTGGCCCGACGGTCGTCATAGAAGGTGCGTCTTCTGTGAGGAATTTTTCGGCTCGACCGTGGCCGATGGAAAACTTTTTTTCCGGTTTCGCGGTCCTCTACTGCGATGGACCGCTAAAAACATGGAGGAAGCTCGGCTGGCCATGGCAGAAGCAAGATTTTCGTTTCCTCGTGCGATGTTGACTCGCTGAAGTATTTTGAGGCGTCTGGGTCGCAAATGTCTGTGTCTCTAGCGGACCATACTTTTCGGTCGTGCCTCCTTGATTTGAACTCGATAACGTTGCTCGATGCATTTGCCGTTTAGTCAGGCTGCTTGGTCCCACATGTCAGCCTCTCATTAGAAGAATCGTGTGTATGATGGAATTTTTTCCTTCGCTCGTGCTACCCTTTTTCGAAGTTGATAGCGTTATTCGATGCATCTACCATTTAATCAGGCTAGTGGGACCCACATGTCATCCTCTCATTAGAAGAAACGTGTGTATGCTGGAATTTTTTCCTTCACTCGTGCTACCCTTTCTGAAGTTGATAGCGATGCTCGATGCATCTACCGTTTAATCAATCTCCGAGGCCTCACTTGTCATCCACTCATTATAAGAAACGTGTATATGATGGATTTTTTGCCCTCGGTTGCGCCTTCATGTTCCGAACTTGATAGCGTTGCTCGCTGCATCAGCCGTTTATTCAGGCTGGTGGGTCCCCTATGTCAGCCTCACATTAGAAGAATCGTGGGTAGGATAGATTTTTTTTATTTTTTTCTTTTCTAGCGCTACCCTGATCCAAACTAGATAGTGTTGCTCAAAGAATCTGCCATTTGCTCTGGCTGTCCCCCATTTCAGCCTCTCATTACAAGAAATGTGTGCATGCTGAACTTTTTTCTCGCTCGCGCCTCCCTGTTTCAAACTGGTAACGTTGATCGATGCAACATCTGTATAAGGTCGCACTGCTGGGTCCCACATATCAGTCTCTCTGTAAATGAAACATGCGTATGATGGAATTTTTATGGCCATGTCCGCTGTTTTGACCTTGGCAACTTTCTAGGTCCCAGATGTCAACCACCTCTATGTAGGAAACATGTCTATGCCGGGTCCCACCTGATAACCTCTATTTGAAAGAAACATGTGTATGTTGGACTATTTTTTCGGGTCCCAGATGTCAGTGTCAGAGTACAAAAAATGCTCATAACGGCCGAATTTAAAAGATTCTAGGCTAACTCGGGGCGAATGGCCTATTCGTCATGACTTATATTCCACGGGCTCACTCCTAAGTTAAATGGGGATATGGCTCGGTGGCCACAAGACCATGAAAAGGCCGAATTAGATGGTTTTGGGCTATGCTTGGGGCTGATAGGATAATTTCATGGGCTATGCTTGGGTCTGCTGAGTCTGACATGTCAGCTTCTCTATAAGTGCAACGTGTGTATGATGGACTTTTTTCTAGCCGCGTCCGTTGTTTTCACCATGGCAGTCGTGTATGGTCTTACTATGGGCCCTTATGTCAGCCTCTCTGGTATGTTCTGGCTCATGGGTCCCCGATGCATCCTTGTATGTTCTGTCTGGTGGGTCCCTGATGCCAGCCTCTGTCCACAAGTATTTAAACTTTTTTTCAAACCCACCCTCAAAAATAAACTCGAAGGATGCTGCAGGCTCGTGGGTCCGTGATATCAGCCTCTCCGTAATGCGTTATTGCTATAAGAAAAAATGTAAACCCAAGACACACACACACAGGCGATTTGAAAAAAATACCTTCAAATCAAATAAACTTAAATTGAGTGTCTTCCCACTACAACAAAGATATTTATAGAAAAAATATCATCGGCCGAATTAAAAAGAGTTTGGCTATTCTACATAGGCTGCTCTACGTGGGTTATACTCCATAGGCTATGCTCCATGGGCTTCTTTCTCAAATTTCACTGGGTTGTGCTCAGCAGTCTCCTCACCCCTAAAAGGCCGAATTAATATATTCTCGGCTATGCTCTATGGGCTCCTTTCTCAAATTTCACTGGGTTGTGGTCAGCAGTCCCTTGACCCTAAAAATACCGAATTAAAATGTTCTGGGCTAAAGAGGGGCCAAATGAGCTACTAGATTTCTTCTCCTAGTTAATAAAAATTACATTGTGATGTGCTCGGCTGGATTCAAAATAAAGACCTCGGAGAGGAAGGGGAAAGTGATAATTCTTTTTGACAGATATTCATGTCAAAATTCAGCAGTACAGAATAAGATAGAAAAATTATCAACATATTCGAAGTTCATATTCAGCAGCACTTGACCAATTCAGTAGCATTTCAAAAGTGACCAATTCAGCAATACAGGCACTGAAATACAATAGTAGTACAGAGAGAACCAGTTCTTGTTTCAGCTCTAAAAATCTTGTCGCGCGATCAGTTTGCCCTTTTCACCAGACACACTCGACCATGGAGCAAGAAAAACTGACGATCGAGTCTTCTTTGAGTACCTTCTTCTCACATGAATGCATGTGTGACCCCCGTATGCAACCCAAAATGCCCAAGTCTCATCTAGATTGTGACAACGACATGTTCCAAAAGAAAAGCAAGACTATCTACTACCCTTGATTTAAACAAGTACCAGTACAACAGTATATCCACAAAATGCTTTAGTAATAGCAATGATAGAACATTTGAGAGATTCAGTAGCTTTCCTGCTTGAAATTCAATAGTAGTACAGAGATAATAAGTTCTTGTTCCATCTCAAAAAACCTTGGCGCATGATCTATTTTCCGTGTTCTCCGAAGAGGCACGATCATTGGAACAAGCCAAACTGACGATCAAGTCTGCTTCTGTGTGAATACCACCCCATTTCATCAATGCCTGTGTGACCCCCCATATGCAACCCAAAATGCCCAAGACTCATCTAGATAATTGTGACAATACTAGGTTTCAAAAGAAAAGCAAGACAATCTGCTGCACTTGATCTAAAAAAGTAATAGTACATCACTATTAGTTCAACAAAAACTTTGGTAATAGCAACGACCGAACAAAGGCAAAGTAAGACCATCTCCTGCCCTTGACCTAAACAAGTACTACCAGTATATAGTACAAAATACTCCGAAGTACAAGAACTAGTACTGTACTAGTACTACTATGCATCCAAAATCCACCCTCCAACACACACAGATTGATGCATATTGAATAATGCAGGCCCTGGGTAATATGAGATGGTTCATGGAACAACAAAGAGGAATGATTTTTCCTCAGGATGATGCCCGACACCGCCTAGCTCCTAGGCATGGAGGAACTACAGATTGCACCGGTCCAAAACCCTAGCTCTACTGTCGGGTAATAGGCAGTGATCAGCACATTGTACAAGGGTGACGAGTATGCGTCCGGTTCACATTCAGCAACACTTGACAGATTCAGTTGCAATTTAAAGTGGCTGATTCAACGGTGGCAGAAAATGACCAAAAGAATTGACAGATTCAGCAATGCCGACATTGAAATTCAATGGATGTACAACAATGCGGCAAGGACAAGTTTCAAAAGGAAATCGACACCATGCATATTCTCCACTCGATCTGAACAAGTCCCAGTAGATAGGTATTACTACAAAATAGATTAGTAGTAGCTGAACTCCATACAAAATACTTAGTAGAAGTGTAGAACTACAAGCTTACACTAAGATAGGAACCACTACATGTCCCATCATACGTACTCGGAGAAAAGAGAATGCTTCAACGTGTCAAAGTGTTAGCCGGGTTGTACACTTGATTTCCTGCCTGTGACGCATCTCTCATTTCATTGTCGCCTGTCGGCCTCTAGGTTAGCAGCATACATGTAAAATTCATACGACAAACCAGAAATTTGGGATCCTTAATTTCGGCAATTCCAATTACGAAGGGAATCTGCCACCAACATAAACTAGGTAATTAGTACAACATTACATACACTCATAGTAGGATCATCACAAGGGGATTAATATGTGATATCTCACCGGTGAATCTTCTCCGATGACAGGTTCAGTAGTATGCCAGTAAAGTCGTGGCTTGGACAGAAAAGACGTGAGCACTTCCTGCGCGGTGTTGGCCAGCGATGTCCTAATCATTGTCTCGGATGACCTTATTACTACAACCTGATTGAAACTAGCGAACACGACCAACAACCAAAACCTCACCTCATACCACAACGATTCGCATGTCGCCGACCTGACCGGCCTAATAGACAGGAGAAAGTCCGTGCTATGCCCGTCAATTTGGGTGACGAACAGCTTGCCCTTCTTCCTGATGGCGATGACCTCAACTCTAAGCGAGCCGGGTGCACGAACCGGCACAAACGGGTCCCATTTTCTGGGGTTGTATCTGGGCATAGTCATTGAGTGGGAAGATATGAGGTGCTCGACGAACACTTTCTTGACGCTGGTGAACTCGCACCCTGGCTCTGTGAAGACACACCGGTGGTAGTTGCACGCTATCTTGTGGTTGTAGACATTCTTGTAGGAGACCAAAGTCTAGCAGATGTCGTCGGGGCATCTACTACCTTTTCCGCCAGCAACTTGGTGGTACAGCTCCTTGGAGCATGCGGCCAACCGGACGATGCTAGTAGTGTCCAAATGCTTAGCTATTTTGATGAAGACGTCATCGCTGACCTTCGTCCAGACGTTGTCCAGCCGGTTGTCCAGCCGGTTGTGCCTCGAATCCATAGTCATCATGTCCGAATGGATTGGGGGCAAGGACGGATCTATGTATGACTATTGAGATTATTTGGAGGAGAGGGGTGGCGGCCTGGAAGGATCGATACTATGGGTGAGATGGCGAGAAAAATGTTTGAAGTGCACACTCGAGAAGATCCAAATGCGGCCTCGTGGAGTTGGGGATGGCTCTTTGAAGTAGGGTTTTTTCCCGTACTCCTTTGGCTATGTTCAGCTGAGCGTACTACATTGAGCACGCTGACTAGAGTTATGGAGTAGGGAGTACTATAGCTACTCTAGACTGCCACGCTGCCATGGAGTGTTCTCTTATCACATCTTAGTTATTAGAACTGAGAGATGATTTATTTACTACTTCTATTTTTATACTACTCCCTCTAGTTCGTATTCTAATGGCCTCAACTTTGTCTAGATTCACATCAGTTAGACATAGTATTTGTAAGTTGAGTCACTTACGTTCTTCGGTACTTCATAGTACGTACCAAAATACCAAGATGCTGAACCTCATATGAACTTTCTAGAAAGGTACCCCTTTGCAAAGTTTGGCAAGCATGCTAAAATTGCTGAAACTTCTAGAAAGGTAAGAACCTATGGTCTAAATTGCATCATGCTTGGTGAAATAACGAAAGGTTCCCAGTTCATATTCAGCAGCATTTCAAAGTGACTGATTCAGCAATACAGACTCAGAAATTCAATAGTAGGATGGCGAGAATCAATTCTTGTTTCAGCACTAAAAACCTTGGCAAGGGATCAGTCGCTTTTCTTCGAACGCATTCGATCATCAGAGCAAGAAAAATTGACGATCAAGCCTGCTTTTCTGTGCATACCTTCTACTCACATCAATGACTGTGTGACCCACATATGCAAACCAAAATGCCCCAAGCCTCATCTAGATTGTGACAAGGCCATGTTTCAAAAGAACAGTAAGACTAGCTACTGCCCTTGATCTAAACAAGTACCAGTACATCAGTATTAAGTCTACAAAATACTTTAGTATTGTAATAAAAACGATAGAACATTTGACAGATTCACTACCATTTGAAAGATTCAGTAGCACTGAATAAAATAGAAAAAATAGCAATAGATTCCAAATACATAATCAGCGGCACTTGATAAATTTAACAGCATTTCAAAGTGACCGATTTAGCAGTACAGATAATGACCAAAAGAATTGACAGATTTAACAATGCAGCCACTGAAATTCAATAGATGTTGCAAGGCCATAATTCAAAAGGACAGAGAGAACATATTCTGGCCATGTTCCAAAAGAAGAGCAAGACCATCTACTGGTCTTGATCTAAACAAGTACCAATATATCATTATTAGTTCTAAAAAATCCTTTAGTAATAGAAGCAACAGAACATTTGACAGATTCACTAGCATTTGAAAGATTCAACAGTACTGAATAAGATAGAAAATATCAACACATTCACAGTTCATAATAAGCGACACCTGACAGATTTAGAACCATTTCAAAGTGACCGATTTAGCAGTACAGATAATGACCAAAGGAATTGATAGATTTAGCAATGCAGACATGGAAATCCGGTAGATGTAGCAAGGCCATAATTCAAAAGGAAAGAGAGATCATATTATGCACTAGATCCATTGGTCTGAACAAGTACCCGTACATAGGTATTACTCCTACTACAAAATAGATTAGAAGTAGCAGAACTTCATACAAAATACTCAGAACTACCTTAAGCTAGGAACCACATGTCCCAAAATGAAAACAAAAATCCTGTCGAGGAGTACATGTGTTCAAGTTAGGATCATCACAAGAAGATAAAGATGTGTTAATCTCTAAGAATATTGTCGATACGAAGCATGTATTCCACGGTGAACTCCGATGGTCGATTCTGACAACGAGCGACCAGATTACACTCACAAACTGACAAAGAGAAAGTGCATTTAGGATTCACATAGAATACCTTCTCACACAAGCCATTTTGATGTGTAGAGCTCAACTTCACCTTGTACTGCAGCGACAAGCATGCCGCCGGCCTGATACACATGACGGATATCAAGATGACATCGTCGCGCCCATCAAATAGCACGCAAAACACCGTGTCATCGTCCCCGGTTAGCCTGATATCTACATTCTACGAGCCTGGTGCCGGCACCGGCTTAGAGATGTACCTGCCTTTCCTACTAACATGGGTATACCCTACATGTACTCGAGTTTGGTATATACAGTCCAGATACGGCAGAAGCCCACGGTGTTGCCAAGGCCCAGTGGAGAATTCGAGTGGCCGCCCATGGACTCTCGATTGCTTGCGAGACAAGAAGAAGCTTAAGATAGAAAGTTCAAAGGGAAAACCCTAATCTATAACCGACTCGACCTGCTACCCGAGACCTAGCATATCTATATAAAGGCTAGGAGGGGGCGGCGAGGAGGACAATCACCACCCTAGTTTCCACAACTCTCGCTAGATTGCATCTGTGCGCCCCTGTAATCTTCGATTCCTTCGTTAATTCCAAGAGCAGACAAGCAGGAGTAGGGACCTCTACGAGGCCTGAACCTGGGTAAAACTTGCGTCCATGTGTGCTTGTTTGCTAGCTGATTGATGCCTCCAGCGTTCCCTCCTTCTCCAAAACCCAAGTCCATAACAATGAAACCCTCGTCAATTGGGGCCGTCTGTGGGAACTGGGAGTGCTGATGTCGCAGATTCTTCGGTCCCGTTAACCACGATCTACAACTCCGCAACAGCGGAGATTCGCCAGCTCTTCGGCGCGTTCTACTTCACCGTCGACACATCGGCCACTCGCACGGCTTTCGAGTCCGTGGGCGATGGAATAAGTCTGGCGATTGGGAGCTTCCGCTTCCAGGTTGGTCAGTTGGGCACGCTTCACATGCCTGACTAGCCGATGGCACCTGAGATTGCTCCAACATCATGGTTCCCGCCGCCAATCGGCACCCTCAGCAAGCTCAACACCTCAGCAACAGCTGGGAGTACGGACAGCGACAGTAGTCGCAGATCCGATCTGGGTGAACTAGCCACAGCAGATGGAGCCTACCGCTCCGGATCTGAAAGTTGTAGGAGCAACAGCTTCCCCAACCACTTCATGTGCGCCGTCATCAACGCGGGCGACACCACCGCCAATCGCGAAAACGTTGCTACCGGATCTGGCACCGGACCGCCCAATGGCAGTACGCCCAATGGTGGCATACCAGTCGTGAATGGTGGCCCCACCAATGGTGGAAACGGCGTGCCCGTCAACAACAGAACTGGTGGAGGACCGATGCTCACGGCAAATGAGAACATCGGCAAGCGCATGCAGATCCACCTCAATGACAATGAGTGGGCCCGTTGTCGTGAAGCTCTACGGGGCAATCCTCTACCCCCAACACATCGCAGGACATGCTGATGGGCTACCATTGGCTGCTAAAGGAGGAATTCAAGCGCCAGCAGTAGGTGATCGCGCAACTCGAGGCGCGCAGAAAGACGGCAGATGAGTCGAGCCTTCGACGAGCTGGGCTCTCCTCCCACAGAGGATCCTCCTCCAAAGGCAACAAGTACATCGCCAACAAGAGGCGATCTCGACTGGCCCACCTCACCGAGCAAGAATGCGTGGAGCCCGCGAAAGTCCTCGACTTCAGCTCTATGACAGTCGACACGCGGGGCAACATGCTCCCAAAAACGTCGCAAGCTGCAGTAACAGTGGCCACCATGTACCTCCTCAACAACCAGCCTCCGGCTGGAGATCCGCGAGCTGCCATGCACCGATCTATGATCGCGGGCCTGGGGCTAATCGAGGCCACCCTCGACAAAGAACCAACACCGGAGCCAAAGAAAAGTAAGGCTCTGGAAAAGTACTACTCGTACTCCTCAAGTGACGACAGTCACGATCTGTCACAATGACGTCGCTCACAGCGGCATGATCGCGACTACGATGCACGCGATGACCTCACACAGCACAAATTCAAGAAGATGCGGGAAAGACACGCTCGTTCGACTGACTTAGAAGAAGATGAGACTGAGCTCTGTGGTGCGAGATGCTTCAGCAGGGCATCAGGTAGAAGCGAATGCCTAAGGGGTTCAAACTCCCGTCGGAGAACCCAAAATTTGACGGTCTACAGGACCCGAAAATCTGGTTGGAGGACCACATCTCTTCCATCAGAATACATGGAGGGAGTCGAAGCACGGCCATGCAATGCCTACAGCTACAGCTGCAGGGTGCCGCTCGCGCATGGCTCAACAACCTCCCGTGCGGATCCATTCGCAGTTCGGAAGAGCTGTTCTACAGCTTCGTGCACAATTTCAAGGGCACTTACAAAAGGCTCGCATCAATCGAAGAATTGAGAAGCTGCCAGCAAAGATCGGGCGAATCGCTACGCTCGTACATCCAGAGGTGGTCCATCATCAAGAACTCCGCAGAAAACATCTCGAAGGACCACGCAATCGACACGTTCAATGGTGGCGTTCACCGTATAGAGCTCAGGAGGAGCTGGGCCGCTTGAAGCCCAAAACGATCGACCACCTGATGGAAATCGTGAATCGGTGGGCTAACGGAGAAGACTCGGTGAAAAACCGCACCTACTCCGATGACGATGATGACCTCGGGCGCAGACGCGACCGCTGAGGCAAACGTCGGATGCGCGTCTACAATGACCGCGGCAAGTTCAATATGGTCGCAGCCAGCTACGCCGACAAACGTGACGACAACCGCAATAGCGGATACCACAGGGGTGGATGCCGCGACAGCAGAAAAACCACACAGGTGTGGCAACACCGCACTCGCGAAGAGGCACCCGCAACATCTATCGAGGACAAACTGTCTGGGCCATGCAACGTGCATTTCTACATCGACAAGCACGATGGCAAGAAGAAATCCAGCCACCTTCTCAAAGACTACCGCGAGTTCCTCAAACTCCACGAGGGCCTGGCCCGGATGAATCGCGACGCGGTCAACAGGGGCTACGGAGCCGGCCGAGGCGCTGTGGCACATGGATCTCCTCCACCACCGCCTGGACCACCACCACCCGCGGCCGCGCCGGTCCAGCATCATGGAGGAAAACCATACCCACGAGCCGTGGGAAACATGGGGATGATCCAAAAAGGGCGTCCCTCAAATCGAGTGCAGAAGGCCATCACTCGCCAAGTCAACTTGGCGATAAACTCTCCACCTTCCACCACTGAGTACCTCAGTGGAAGCGACTCCTGCATCACCTTCGACAGGCGTGACCACCCGCACCAAGTTCCTCGTCCAGGCCACTGTCCCCTCATACTCGAGGCACAAATTGGGGGCTTCGACATGAATCGTATCTTCATGGACGGCGGTAGCGGCATTAACCTCATGTTCGCGAGTACCTTGCATGCGATGAGGATCCCTGTGACGTGTCTGGAAGTTTCAGACACGATGTTCCACGGCATCGTCCTAGGGAAAGGCATATATCCCCTAGGAAAAATCAACCTCGACATCATCTTCGGCACGCCACAAAATTTTCGGCGAGAGCGCATCAACTTTGAAGTCGTCGACTGGCCTTCACAATACCATTGCATCCTTGTACATGTCACGTTTGCAAGGTTCATGGCAGTGTCGCACTACGCCTACCTGCAGATGAAAATGCCAGGTCCAAACGATGTAATCACAATCAATGGAAACTTCGAGAGGTCTGACAGCTGCGACAGGGAATTCAACAGAATCTCACAGTCCTTCGGCATGCAGGAGGAACTCGCAAGATTAAAGGAGTCGACAGACAACAGTCTGCCTCCCCTGAGCAGGCCAAGTTCACCCGACCTTTCCTTCGACTTGTCGGTGCACACGAAGAAAGTCCAGGTCGACCGAACGGACCCGACCAAGATGGCCCTCATCGCCAACAACTTGAGTTCCACATAGGAACTCGCGCTCGTCGAATTCCTCCGTGAGCACTGGGAGATCTTCGCCTGGTGTCCAGCAGACATGCCAGGAGTTCTCGAGGAATTCGCCGAGCACTCACTCAACGTGAATCCAGACGCAAGGCCAGTCAAGCAGACAATTTGGCGACTGTCTGAACCAAGGGAAAAGGCAGTCGGAATGGAGATCAATAGGCTCCTCGACGCAAAATTCATACACGAGATCAAGGAAAGCACTTGGCTCACTAACACAGTGCTTGTGCCTAAAAAGACACGGATATCCTGCGGATGTGCGTGAACTTCACCTCCTTAAATAAGCACTGCCTAAAGGATCACTTCTTGTTGCCGCGAATCGACCAAATCATTGACTCCACCGCGGGATGTGAGTGTCTCTGCTTCCTTGATGCCTACTCAGGCTATAATCAAATTCGAATGAAGGAGGAGGATCAGGATAAAACGGCATTTACGACGCCCTTTGGTGTGTTCTGCTACAACACGATGCCCTTCGGGCTAAAAAACGCAGGAGCCACCTATCAGCGGTGCATGCAGGCTTGCCTCAATAATCAACTTGGTCGCAACATCCAAGTCTACATTGACAACATCGTCATCAAAACCAAAGAGGAAGCCTCACTAATCGACGATCTACGCGAGACCTTTGCCAACCTCGACCGCTACCGGACAAGCTCAATCCGGACAAATGCGCCTTCAGCGTGCCATCTAGACAGTTACTAAGGTACCTCATCTCCGCGAGAGGGATTGAAGCAAACCTGAAGAAAATAAAGGCTATACTGGCCATGGAGAATCCAAAGAATGTAAGAGGCGTCCAGCAGCTGGCTGGGAGAATCGCGACGCTCAGTCGATTCATTAGTCGCATGGGCGAAAAGGCATTGCCCTTCTACCAACTTCTCCGCAAAACTGACAAATTCGAATGGACATATGAGGCAGAAGAACCATTCGAGGACCTCAAACATTTACTATCCACCTTGTCGTTGTTGCTCCATGCGAAAAAGAGCCGTTGTTGCTCTACATCTCCGCCACCAACCAGGTGGTCAGCACGGTGCTTGTGGTCGAACGAGCCGAAGAAAATAAGGTCCACGGGGGCCAGCGCCCAGTCTACTACCTCAGCGAGGTGCTCACACCAACAAAACAGCGGTACCCGCACTACCAGAAGCTGGCGTACAGTATCTTCATGACAGCCAGGCGACTGCGCCACTACTTCTAGGAGCACTCAATCGTGGTGGTCAACGATGCCCCGCTCAGGCATATACTCAATAACCCTGATGCCACCAGACGAGTCACGCTTTGGGAAATCGAACTGTCTCCACGAGACATCACATACGAAAAGCGCGACGCGATCAAGTCACACGTCCTCCCTGATTTCCTCGTGCACTTGATGGAGAACCAGCTCCCTGACAAGCCAGATATGTCCTACCTCTGGACAATGCACTTCGATGGATCCAAACGAAAGGACGGAGCTGGCATAGGTGTCATACTGACATCACCCCAGGGAGACAAGATGAAATACATTCTGCGAATGCAGTTCACTGCCTCTAACAATGAAGCTGAGTACAAGGCTCTAATCCATGGGATGCGGATGGCGAAAGCCTGTGGTTCCAAGAGACTCATCATCTACGGCGAGTCCACACTAGTGGTCAACCAAATGATGCACGAGTGCGACGCACTGAATGACAACATGACCGCCTATCACGACCTCTACGACACACTCGAAGGGGACTTCGACAGCTATGACCTGCGACATGTGGGTCGTGAAAGCAATGAAGAGGCGGATCTCCTCACCAATATTGGCTCCACCTGCGCCCCCATACCACCTGGGGTATTTCTCGAGCGCATCTGCGAACGCTCGATCAAGCCAAAGGCTTTAGAAAAGAAAAGCACGTCAATGGACTCGGGAGCTATGCCACCCAACGAGCCAATCGCACTCGACGACCTGGAGCTTGATACAGGACTCGAAGGACCAATGGGCGTCATGATGATCGAGCCATCTTGGACACAACCCTACATCACATATCTACTCAGCAAGAGGCTGCCAGATGATCCGACTGACGCGTGACACATCGCGTGCCGATCCAAGGCGTTCGCCCTCATCAACGGTGAACTATACAAGCGCAGCATCACAGGAGTGCTCCAATGGTGCGTCTCCAACGGGGACAGAAGGGCCATCCTCCTCAACATCCACAAAGGCACCTACAGGCACCATGCTGGTAGTCGCGCCCTCGTTGCCAAAGCTCTGCGAGCTGGATTCTACTATCCCACGGCCATGCGCGACGCCAAGGACAACGTCCAGCGGTGCAACGCTTGCCAGTGATTCGCAGACAAACCTCACATACCTGGCGTGGAACTCCGGCCAATACCATTGGCTTGGCCCTTCGCGCAATGGGGACTCGACATGGTCGACAAGGTCTCGAAATCCTCGCCAGGAGGTTACGTTTACCTCTTGGTCGCAGTCGACAAGTTCACCAAGTGGATCGAGGCCATGCCGGTGACAAATCAATCAGGAGCCAGTGCTGTCAAGTTCTTCGAGTCCATTGTCTACCGCTTTGGAGTGCCACATAGCATCATCACGGACAATGGGACGAACTTCACCTCTAAGGAGTTATAGGAATTCTGCGAAAACCTGGGGATCAACATAAGATACGCCTCGGTGGCTCACCCGCAGACCAACGGTCAAGTCGAAAAGGCCAATGGCCTCGTCTGCGGCGGAATCAAGAAGCGACTCCTCCGGCCACTCGAACAAGCCGCCGGATGCTAGCCAGACGAGCTGCAATCCACACTCTGGATCTTACGCACAACTCCAAACAGTGTGGCACGGGATACACCCCGTTCTTCATGGTGCACGGTGCTGAAGCGGTGCTACCCGCAGAAGTACGCTACAAAGCCCCATGGGTGGTCGCTTACAGCGAGCAGGAGTCAACTCTTGCACTCGAAGACTCCGTCGACCTTCTTGACAAGTTACGGGAAATCGTAGCGGAGAGATCAACGATCTACCAGCAAAGCCTCTGTAACTACCACAGCAGAAGGCTACGCCCCAGATCCTTCGTCGAAGGAGACATGGTCCTGTGACTGAAGTAGCAAGGTCATCTCAAGCTCGAGTCCCCTTGGGAGGGACCTTATGTGATTACAGAAGTAATCCCAGGTGGCGCCTATCGCCTTAAAGATCTCGAGACAGGAGTCGCATACACCAATCCTTGGAATGTCACACAGCTGCGTTGCTTCTACCCCTAATCGTTTTTACATTTACAAATAAGGCTATTCAGCCAGGCTACTTAGCCACACATTGTACCTCGTACTATTCTGCGAATAAATAAAGCTAAGTGCCCCAAAACTCTGTGTTTTCTTTATTTTTCTCCAAATTTATCACTCGGGGGCTGTGCCACCCTTTACACTTTTGTTCCATGAGCAAATCGCAGTTTCCGGAGTAGTTGACACAACATTAATCGAACCCTTGATAAACACCAACCTAGTTGCAACGCACCTGACATGTTGGCAAGGTGCTATGATAACACAAGTCAGGATAACGAAAAGGAACTACAGAGTACAAATACACTCGCAAAACATAAAAGCTAGCAAGCTCTTCACATATCAATGGGTATTAATTACACCCAACATATTCATATGAACTTTACAACACTTGTACAATTATGTGCAGTGTACAAGTGATACTACTGCTGCAACAGAAGAACGTTCGTTTGTTCCTCGAAGAAATCAACAATTTCTTCTGCTGGGCGATCAACCGCTTGGTAGTGCGGAACCATGTCCTAGGTCATACCTTCTGGCGAAGGCGGCGGCCCAGCGGCAACAGCTGCAACATCTACATCTGGCCTATGCAGTCGCACCAGCAACAACGCAGCCTTCACACCAGCTACTAGATGCTGCCGCATGCACTCGCGAACCGCACTCAAATCTTGGAACTTCGCCAGAAGAGCCAACAGGCTTGAAGGGACGGCGTCCAGCGGAAACATTGTTTGATAAATATGCCTAAGGCACGACTGCGCCTTCTTCAAAAAATGAAGCACTCGAGAAGCAAGATCCTGCAGGGTCGCAAGCGCGATCGCATGATCGTGGTCCACCCAAAAGTGCCCACTCGCCTGCAGTTGCTCCTGAGTCAGGTCATTCAATCGAATGGAAATCCGGTCCTTCTCATCATGCGGATGACGAGCACTGACAACTACACCAAGTAAAAGGGCAAAGTATGAAGACAAGGCATCGCCACGACTGACTAAAAGAAAAGATGAGAGGGCAGAAAGCTAACATTTGAACTGCTCACTCAGCTGCGCCACCTCCTCCAAGAGATACTTCTCACGGGCGGTGGCCTTCTCCGCCTTCGACTTCCATACATTTGCACTACCGTGGAGGATGGGCAACTCACGCTCCAGTTGCTTAAGACGATCACACAGTCGCGAAAGCAAAGACAACTCCTCCACCTTTGAGCGCGGCTGCGCCAAGGTTTCATCGGTGGGTAGAGGATCATGAGGACCACTCGAAGGACCACTCGACGTACCCTATCACAAACCAAGCAAGAGCAAATAAGGGACCAAGAATACATTGATAAAAGGCACGAATGCATTCAAGCACGGCAAAGTCTCGACAGGGACACTCCCACAAAAGCATAGTCTTAGCAAAAGGCAACTACAGCTATTACATATGCAGACTAAGGAGCATTTTGCTTCTTCGACTTGGACTTTGGCTTTGGGGGCTTCATCGCATCCGTGGCAGTCTTCGATGCCGCGGATTTGCAAGTGGCAGCCCTAGATGCCGTGGTCTTCGCCGCCTTCACTCGCCGCCGCCCCTCAGAATACTTGGCGACTGTCTCGATAAGCTGAGGACCATATTTAGCACAGCTACCAGCAAAGGGAGCAAACACTACCTGCTGGCCTCCGACGTTGATAGGCATCGCCTCAGAAACAGTGGCGGGGTCCATCTCCACGCCATGGGCTTGCACCATCGCGAGTGCCATGGTGGCATCAACGGAACGTTATGAGTTCCTGAAGTCTGCAGGAATACCTCCAGCGAGGGATTCCACTAGGTCTCCAAGGTTGTCGATCAGCCCGGCCTTGGGAGTTAAATCCTCGCGGATGCCACTAAGCACATCCTTGGCCTTCCCCAGCGTCTCCTGGAGGGAAACACCGCGGTCTTCTACTGCAGCGATGGCACCTGTCAATGCATCCACGCGACGTAGAGACTGGGCGTCAAAGCTCAGGCCGCTGGCATCTGCATACACAAAAGTGTTAGTACAACAACCACATGTCAAAGAAGAAGAAAAATACAAAATCCAGCAAAAAGAATACCTGAGAGGGACTTGGCAATAGAGAAAAGTTTCTCCTCAAACAACTTCTCCCTCTCAGTTGTGGAGACGCAGAGATCCTCCTCTCGCTTTCACGACTCCTCTAGAGCTGCGATTGCTTTGTCGCGATTCTTCGTCGCTGCGGCAACCATCTTCTCAAGTGCAGCAGCACGACGAAGTAGTTCATTGTGCTCAACTACAACACACAGGGTGTATCATCAATTGAATTCATAAAATTCACAAACACAAAGACAAAGTCAAAACTCATCTTCGACAACGCGATGGCGATTGTCAGCAGAGCGTGCTGCCGACCCATGACAAGGACTTGCTCCGCCAGGCGAGCAGCTTCCTTCACGATGAGTTGTCGCAGAAGAAAACAAAGGATCAGCAAACATCACCAAGTATAAATTAAACTGCCAAAACAACAAAAGGACGCTTACATGATCCTCCAGAGACTCCGAAGATGACTGCCGCGCAGTCGTCCGGGCAACCATCTGGTGTTCCCCAGCATGCAGGGAACTCGACGAATTGTGCCCGGAGTGGGCCGCCAATGGAGGAGAAGAAGACTGTTCGGCCACCTCCTTGGCCTTGGAGTCTGCGACTCTGGACTCCTTCACAAATTGGACGTCATCAGAAGACGACGATGCCACTCGGCTACCAAACACATCAAACAAAAACTTCAGCAAAAAAGCAACTCCAAAAAGAAACCAAAACGAGGTCACGAATACAAAACTTACTAGCTAAATTTATCAAGGTCGAAGGATTGCTCCTCCGACTCCGACGACTCCTTCGGCAGTCGCAGCTTCTTCCGGGCAGGAGGAGCCATGGAGCGCACAGGAACGGCGGGGATTGGCTCCACTACAACAACAGAAGGGCCTTCTAGCATCGTCAGTGATGAGGCATCTGAGTCCTTGCTGTGGGAACGCTTGCGAGTTTCCTGGTCTCTAGACTCGGGGGATCCCTCCTCCTCTTCAATTGGGATGGTCGAATCCACTCGTCCACTTCATCCACTCCGCGAGGGATAACCCCTTCAGGACAAGGGGAAAATTGGGAGACACCTTCCAGTCCTGCATTCAGAAGATACAACATTATATATCAAAGCATCATAAAAGGCAATCAAAATGGAAACTACTTCACAGTACAATTCTACCTTAGGAGGAGGGTTAGAAGCGTCGAAAGGAGGCACGACTGGTTCGCCTGGGAGAACCTCCTTGGTGGTGTATTTGGTCACCAGTTGCACCCTCTTATCAACCTCACCCACAGAGATACCCTCGGCAGACACGTGAGTGACATCATCAGCACCGGTCCAGCGGAACATAGGGTGCACTCTGGCCTACAGAGGCTGGACGCGGCGGCGCAACCAGGTGCGAATGAGGGCGGTGCCACCTTCTTCCTTGCCTATGCGGTCTTCGAGGTTGTAGACGCGCTTATACAGCACTTCTGTTTCGTTGGACTCGTCGGGCATAATGACATTCTTCCAGGAGCACCTCCTCTTGCAAGTCACTGCGGGATCAAAGGGCGCGAGTCCGTAGTGTTCTCCGTCAGCCTTCTGGTCGCGGATGTAGAACCACTTGTCCCTCCACCCTTGGACGGACGCAGTGATCTTGATGGAAAAATAGGTAACATAGGAGTCGACGTGGATCCCGCAGCCTCCTTGTTGTAGACTACAGAACCGGACGTCGACTGGCGTTTCAGCTTAAAAAGCCTCTTGAAGAGGCCAAAGTGTGGCTTGATTCCGAGCCAGCACTCGCAAAGAGTAATGAAGCAGGAGATATGGAGAATGGAATTTGGGGACATCTGGTGAAGCTGGAGCCCATAGAAACAAAGGAGAGCGCAAAAGAAAGGATGCAGAGGGAGAGAAAGACATCGGATGATGAACGCAAGGAACATCACCCGGAAACCCGGAGGAGGACAAGGGATTACCTCCTCACCGGGCACTCATGAAACGTCTTCTGCAGGAGGAAGAACTCCATCTCGATGATGAAGATGCAGTTCAGCGGGCTTGATGATGGACGCCCGCCAGGCGCCATTGGCGATGCGGGTGCCCGCACCCTTCTTCTTACCAGCGCCGGCGGCACTGGTGCCCACAGTGGTGGTGCCTCCCTTCTTCTTGGCAGTGATAATGGTGGCCGTGGATCCAGTGGCGGCGCCTCCCTTCTTCTTGCCCATCTTCCGATGGCGGTGAGAATGGAGGAAGTAACTGGGGAAGACACGGAGCTGGTCCAGTGCCGTAAAGAGGAAGTGCACAAGGAAGCAGAGAGCAGCAGCAATGGCAATTGAGGCACGAGCAAAGAAGTCAGATGGGAAAATTACCACAGTTGTGTTGCTACTTAACCTCCTCGCAGATACCATCCAATGGCCAGCAGAAACCCTACTACACGCGTGTCGCACATCGCCATCGACACGTGGCAAAGTTGAAGCACGAACCATCCCCCCATTATTCCCATTACGTGCGGAAATCGAGGAGATGCAGTTAAAATAGAAGATTACGCACACCCGGTCAAATCGAAGTCAGAAAGCAGGACCCACCACTTGTCACGGCCCATCAAAGCCGCTCACGCGGGCAACCGAGGTCATCCCATCGTCAGCATTGATGTCATTGATTCTAGCAGCAGAAGGCTTCGACTACTTCAGTCCTTGCTCGAGTCTTCGACTCAACCAAGCACTCGGGGGCTACTCCTAACAGGAGCGCTGGCCGTGCACCCGAAAGATTTTTTATGCAGGTATACATGATAAACCCTTCACTCGAATCATCGATTCGAGTATGAACTGCGGGTTACTCCAATAGGGAGCGCTGAAAGCATATTCGACTGAAACAAGCAACAAAAGACGATAGCAGTCGCAAATGTTTCTTAGTCCCCACTCGAGTCTACGACTCGAGTAGGCACTCGGGCGCTACTCCCACAGGGAGCGCTGGTCACGCACCCTATGATTATTTTGCTGGTACATTGTATAGTGTATTGATAACATCCACACTCGAATGCTATGGTGTAACATCCCAAATCTTTAATCAAGATCAAATCTACCCAATTTAGGGTTAACAAAAACTTTTTCCATTTAAAATCTTTAAGCATGCATATGAGTGTTGCATTTAAATAGGAGTTGTTTTGAAATGCCATGATTGTTTGTTCTAATGGTTGTAAAATGATTCTAAGATGAATACCACATCATCTAGATCATTCCCAAGCAAAATTCAAAGAAAAAGAAATCAAAAAGAATTAAATAAAGGAAATGGTCACTTGTGCCATTTTAATCACCTAGCCCACTTTGGGTATTCCTAGCACTCAAATTCCAACAGAAACAATTGTGAATCTTTGCACCCCTTGCTAGTACAAGTAGTGATGTGCCAAGGCCCACTTTGTGATCTCCCAAAAACATTCAAACTCTAATTTTAAATGACATTTGAAAATGGAATCTAGTTCATATGTCTAGATCACACTTTTTCAAAAACCACACAATTGAATTCCATTTGACAACAACCACAGATGTTTAAGCATGTGACAAACCACTCCACCAAATCTCATTTCAAAATTCAAAAGTTTTCTTCTTTCGGCCATTTGGTCGAACACCTGGCAGGCACAGAACCAACACAATAGTCATTCCACTGTTTCTACAGGGAATTGCCACCCATTTGCACCCCATTTAATCCCTCTGTCCCTCTTTGATCAAACCAAGCCTAAACCAGCCCATCCCCTAGTCCCCAGCGCCAGTACCACGCCACCCCGAGGCCATGCTCGCCGGCCAACCTTGCCAACGCCATAGGAGACCGCCAGCCCCTCTCCGCTGCTCCAAGAAGCAAGGCGTGACCTCACCACCGTCCACGGTCCACCCCACGACCACTACGACGCCCTGGACCACCGAGGACAAGCCCCGCACTTTCCTCTCTGCGCCGTGCCAGAGCACGCCAGAGCGCCATCACCGCCAGCACGCCACACGTCACGCCTCGACACCAGACCGCGCGCGCCGCTTCGCCTTGACCCCCTCACCCCGCCAGACATGGTCGTAACCCGCCGCATGACCCACACTCGCCAGGAACCGCGTCGAGCATCGCTCCTGTCTCCTAGAGCGCACGATGCTCCCGAACGTTAGCCACCGTCCCTAGCATCGCCATAAAGTCGTAGGGGACCGCGAGGAGGCAAGACACAGTCCGCCTACACCGCCCATGCCGATAGCACCCTTTATCGTCGTCACCGACGAGCTCGTCGTCGCCCCTTTGGCCCCCTCCTCGAGCCTATATAAGGAGGCTTTCCCCAGCCCCAATCGCCACACCATTCAACTCCCCTCTCACCACCAGTCCTTCCCCACCTCTCGCCGGAGCAGCTCGAGCAACCAGTCACCGGAATTGAGCCGGAGGCAGCCGCAGCAGAGGAGGAGACGCTGCCGTTGATTTCATCCACCTCAGCCTCTGCCGCGACTTTGCCTGAGATCGTCGTTGTCGACTCGTTCGTTTGCCCGCCTCGCCGCACTCGCTGGAGCCCGGGTACGCCCTCACCGCACCCCTACCGAGCCGCTAGGGTTCAGTCTCGCCGGTGATGTGTTCATCATTGACGACGACCGTGAGCTGTTGATCTAGTTCAAATCGTGCGGTTCATATCGCCCCGTACCGCTTCGCATGAGATGTACCGCTAACATGTGGACCCCCTGTCAGCTGTCTTCTGCGCCGCGGAGTGAATTTGGGCCAGCCCAATTAGTTTCCCGCACGACCCAGTTAATTCAAATTTAGATTTTTCCTTTTTAGCTGAAACCTAGTTCTATCCTTTAGTTTGAAAATCAATTCAGAGAGTTATACAAATCCAAATTGAGTGATTCCAAATTTGTTGGAAAGCTAATAAAAATACCTATCCAAGCCCGTTGGATTTAAATCATTTAGAGTTAGATCTCTTTCCTAGTAAAAATAACAAGACAGAAGCTCTTGCACATTCAAACATTTTTCTAAAATCAACCATAATAGCTTTTGAGTTGATTTCAACTCTCAAAAATCAAATTTAATCATAACTATCTGAATATGTAATAATATTAGGGTTTGCATGCAGTGACTTTGGACTAGTACCAAAATAATGCTATATAGGCATTTCTAGTCACTTTAAATCATTAATTATTAAACTTAAACTTATTAAAATGTGATCCAACCCTTAAATCCCATTCCCATATGTTAGAATATGTGGTGATGACATGTGTCCACATGATCCCATATTTGTGCTGGAGAATATTAAATCTTAATTAATTTCAATGAGTAGAAATTACTTTTCTCAAATAAAATAAATGAAGCTAGTTCATTAAACCTTGTGATGTTGGTGATGATAATAGATCATCAAATGTGTGCCTTAGTGTGCTAAATAGATTAGTTAAGTATTGTTTGGTGATTGTGTATTTCGTATGTATATAGATGATAGTACCGACCAAGTCTTCGAGGAGGAGGAGTTCTACCAAGAGGAGGAGGAAGAGAATTTCAACCACTACACTACACAAGGCAAGCCATCATTAACAATGCAAGCTAACCCTTGCAAGCTAGACACCCTAAGAAAGATGCAATAGGCATGCTTTGGTTATATTTTTTGACTATTACCTACCCCAAGTTTTATTTACAAGCTTTACCTTCTTTACTTTACCAAAGTCCTTTACTTTGTTTATAGGTAGCATAAAGAGTATAAAACTTGGCCTATCTAGTTAGATTTAGATGTCATTCTATGGAATGAGATTGACCTTAGCATCCCACTTTAGTGAACACTCTTAACTTGATAGTTTAGAGCTAAACCAAAAACTTGATCACTTTAGATGGGAATACTTGGTGAAAATGACTTGTGAAAACCTTGGAATGATGAGTCATTCTATTGAGATGTTTTTACATGTGTTGAGAAACACAAATGGTTTATGATGATGACGAAAATGTTGAGGCATGAGCCTTATCCCGTTTATAAAAACTGATGGTTGGGTTCGGATGCGATACCATTCCAATTTTACCGTACAACCACAATACCTGAATTGGGTAAGGCTTAGCCGGAAGTTTATATGCATTAGTATTAGTTCCCTCGCGGGAGAGGTTTGAGCTGTGTCTACCTCTCAATGTTGTCCACTTATGTAGTGCCCAGGATGACAGATGGTCATGGCTGGGAGGCCAAGCTCATTGGACAGGTGCTTATACTAGAGTGTGTAAAGGAAAGGTTATGTTTGATTATCTGCATACTAAGTATGATGATTCAGGGCTACCCCTGACAGATGTATCGAATTTTGTGGTGAAAGTGTACCACCTTTGCAGAGTGTCAAACTATTTGAATAGCCGCGTCCACGGTTATGGACAGTTGGAGTGGCCATACTGTTCCGTTGTCAGATGTTTTCAAAAATGACTTATGAAATGATTTGTGACATGACTTGACCACCACATGGTTGTGACTATGATAATTAAGTTCCCACTTAGGTGTTTTCAAACTTTATTTTATCTTTCTTTGTCTCTGAACTCAGCTTAGGTTTCAAACTTAACTTTACAAGTAAACTTAGAGTTAGCTTTTCCTACTAGAACTATCTTACTTGTTAGTGATAGTTTGCGAGTACTTAAAGAGTACTCATGGATATTCCCGTGGCCAGACTATGAGGAGGACTACCAGGAGGAAGGACAGCAGGACGGCTACGATAACTAGGATCATCTCCCATCGTCAGCATTGCCTGTGACACTGAAGATGGAGCCCACTTCTATGCTATTTTATTCCGCTACTTGTTTGTATTAAGACTGGATCATGAGATCCTTATTTGTGTATGACCTTATTATGGTTTGTAATGGATGATGTACTGTGATATCCAATCTGTTATGTCTCGCAAAATGGGTAATCCTGGGAGTGCGATGTATGGCATAACAGGAATCTGGGATTAAAAATCCGGGTGTTGACAAGTTGGTATCAAAGCAATCCTCACCATAGGAGACCCTAGTTAGAATGGACGTCCGAACAAAAACTTAGTTTCAAAAACCAAAGTGAGTATTTATGAAAACTATTTCCTCTCTTACCCTTGTGATTCTTTCTCTCAAAAAAATTCATGTTCCTCCAAATCCTTACATTACTACATAAAATTTTGACACACTTGATCACTTCACTAACTTTCTCATCCTAAATTCTTATAGATGGAAACTCAATACAATAAGTTCTACCAGTTGGGCAACGGAGGCCAACTGATCTTCGAGAGGGATCTTGATGCTCTATCTGAGTACTTGGAGCATCCTGATCCGGAATTTCTTGGAGCTCAACTCCCGGGTCTACCAGGAGGAGATTTACAATGGCTAGTAATTGTTGATCTTTGAGGCAAGATAGAAGCACCAATGACCAAGAGGATTCAGTTCTCAGTGAGAGAGAACAACTGGCTAGATGGATTAGCTAGGGAAATGCATGAAGCTCTCGCACGTCTTTGCACCCAGAGTGTCAACCTAATCCAAAGAACCCGCTTTGTTCACTATGCAAGGCGTGATTCCATGGGAATTCCCCTAGAGATGCCAAGTCACCCGGTGCTGAAGCATCAAGTGGAGAATCTCGACTTCCTGCTGTATGATAGACAGAAGGAATTGGACAACGCTAGAGAGTTCGCCAACCACAACCTCGCCATTGCCACCTAGAAGGCCCAGACTTTCTCACTGCTAGTCAAGGATAGTTAGTCTCTTCGCCGTCAACATGCAAAGAAGGATCGCACCATCGACCGTCTCCGCAAGAAGGTAGCCGACCTCGAGAAGACCATCAAGGAACAAGAAGCTCAACTTGCAGCAAAAGAAGAAGAAGAGGAATGTGAAGATATCCAAGGGGATATTGACTCCTACCTCAGCAATGATGATGACTATCTGGAGGATTATGCCATGGACTTCTACACCGACGATGATGACTCCGACTTCATCGATGATGAGTAGATGCACTAGAGCACTATCGTAGAATGAGGAGTATCGGTCCCATTGTATCTTAGCTTGCAGAATGGTTCTTAAAACCATCTGTTTTCCTTTTGATGTTGTGGTGTGTGTGAGTTTGTATCGTGTGCTTGCTTGAATGAATGAAAAGAAGTTAGTTGCAAAACCTGAGTCAAACTCAAAGTTTTAGCTTTGAAACCAAAACCATGAACCTTAGAACTTTCCCTCTTACCCATTTATCTATCTCAATCTTCAGATGACTCGTGGAAACCAAGGAGGGAGGAGCTCATCACAAGACCCAATGCTGCAGATTCTGCAGACTCTCATTGGAGACCGTGAAGCTAGTAGGGCAGAGCGCCAAGCTAATCTAGCCACACTACAGCAGATCGCCCAGATGGCTCACAACAATCAGAACCATGGAAATCAGGATCATCATGGATCCAAATTCAAAAACTTCCAGAATACCAATCCCCTAATCTTTAGCACTTTGGAGAACCAAATGGATGCTGATGACTCGTTGCAGACAATGGAGAACAACTTAGAAGTAGCCGGAGTGGATGCCAACGAGAAGGTTCTTTTTACCACCCACTACTTGGCAGGAGATGCAAGAGCATGGTGGAATATCACCCGCACAATGAACCATGGTCAAGTGATGACATGGGAAGCCTTCAAAATCAAGTTTAGTCGCACCCACGTGCCGCAGGGTCTAGTCACCTGAATGAGAGATGAATTCAGAGAATTGAAGCAAGGCAGAATGACTGTAGTGGAGTACCGTGACAGATTCTTGTCCCTCGCCAGGTATGCACCTGATGAAATCAACACGAAGGCCGAGAAGAAGGAGAGATTCCTAAACAGACTGCATGATGAGATGCAGACAGTTCTCGTCAACATCCGTTTCAAAGATCTCGAAGAGCTAGTCGACTCTGCCATTCAGATGGAAGGGAAGATTAATCAAGCAAACGACAACCGCAAACGTCGGATGATGCACCAAGATGGATCTAGCAGTCACCAGAAGTACCGTCCCAACCCGTCTGTCGGATATGCACCGCGGAACAATCGACCCCCAATGTCTCGCCCAAGCTACCCCAACCGTAGCAGAGGAAATGTGAAGTCTGGAGGAAACAACAACCACCCCGGCAACTCCAGCAATTTCAATCGTGCAACTCCCAAGAACAACAACAACAACAACAGAAACAACACTGCACCCAGAACTGGAAGCAATGATGTGCCCATAGCTGCAAAAGACAAGTCTCAGATCACTTGTTTCGAGTGTGGAGTGAAGGGTCACTATTCCAATGAGTTCCCCAAGAAGATTGCCTCCACTGCCAATGTGAATGCCCCAGCTCAACAGCAGCGTCGTGTTCAACCAGGAAGAAGATTCGCCCCAGGGAACCCTCGCAACCTCAACGGTCGTCTCTTCCACATGAATGCCGAAGAAGCCCAAGAAGCGCCAGATGTAGTGCTGGGTATGTTTTCTGTCAACTCAGTTTTAGCAAGAGTGTTGTTTGATTCTGGAGCATCGCACTCATTTGTCACCGAAGAATTTGCATGCACTAGTAAGATTCACCCAACCAAATTGGAGCATGTCATGATAGTTCAAATCCCTGGCTCAACTACAAAAGCTAGAAAATTTGCAAAGTTGTGCCTATCAGAATACATGGGATAGATTTTTACGCCAATCTAATAGTACTTGGAACAAAAGGTTTGCAAGTAGTACTAGGGATGGATTGGATGTCAAAGCATAAGGGATTGATTGACTGTGCCAAGAAAGCCATCACCATGACCAGTAGCTCTAGAGTCTCAGTAGAGCATATATCTAAAACCTTGCCCCGTCAATTCAAGTGCAACAAGAGTCTAGCCCTACCCACCATTGACCAAGTCAGAGTAGTCTATGAATACCCCGACATATTCCCAGATGAATTGCCAGGTATGCCCCCGGATAGGGATATTGAGTTCAATATCGAACTAATCCCCGAAACTGGACCCATAGCCTAGAGACCCTATAGTATGAACCCCTCAGAGTTAGTAGAATTGAAGAAGCAGTTAGATGCTATGTTGGCAACATGCTTGATTCAACCAAGTGCATCGCCATGGAGATCGCCCGTGTTATTCGTCCACAAGAAAGATGGAGGCAACCGTTTGTGCACAGATTACAGGAAGCTGAATGACGTCACAATCAAAAACAAGTTCCCTTTGCCAAAGATAATGGATCTATTTGATCAGTTGACTGGTGCCAATGTGTTCTCTAAGATTGATCTTAGGACTAGTTATCATCAACTTAAGATTCATGCAACGGATATTCCGAAGACCGCCTTTACTACTCGTTATGGATTATACGACTATACGGTCATCTCTTTTGGATTAACCAATGCCCCCGCTTATTTCATGAATCTCATGAATAAGATCTTTATGAATTTTCTAGACAAGTTTGTTGTTGTGTTTATTGACGATATACTTATCTACTCCAAGTCAGAAGAAGAGCATGAGCAACATCTAAGAATCATCCTTGAAAACCTTAGAGAGCATCGGTGGTATGCCAAGTTCAGCAAATGTGAGTTTTGGCTGAAAGAAGTAGGATTCCTAGGACATATTGTGTCTGCCGGAGGAGTCCCTGTTGATCCCACCAAGATCAAAGATGTTGAAGCATGGGAAGCCCCAACCACTCAAACCCAAGTCCGTGCATTTCTCGGATTAGCGGGATATTACTGCAAGCTCGTAGAAGGATTTTCGAGCATTGCCAGACCCATGACCCAATTGTTGAAGAAGGACAAGAAGTTTGAATGGACCGACAAATGTGAAGCAAGTTTCCAAGAGCTCAAGAAGAGATTGATTTCAGCCCCAATATGGGTCATGCCAGATATCAAGAAGCCGTTTGATGTGTATTGTGATGCATCCAAGATTGGTCTCAGATGTGTATTGATGCAAGAAGGCAAAGTCATCGCATATCTGTCTCGACAACTGAAGCAGCATGAGCAGAACTACCCTACCCATGATCTTGAGTTAGCAGCCGTAGTTTTGGCATTGAAGACATGGCGTCATTATCTTATGGGTAATCGTTGTGAGATTTACTCAGATCACAAAATCTTGAAGTATATTTTCACCCAGAAGGAGCTGAATATGAGGCAAAGGAGATGTATAGAGTTAATCAAGGATTATGACCTTGACATTCACTATCACCCCGGCAAAGCCAATGTGGTAGCGGATGCTCTTAGCAGGTTGCCGTGTAGATTAAACACCATGATTAAGGAGAAGCAACCAAGTTGTATGAGGAGTTGGAGCAGTTTAGAACTGAGCTAGTTAGCAAAGGATTTTTAGCTAGCATTGAACTTCAACCCACTTTGATTAGCCAAATCAAGGAATCCCAGAAGGGAAATGAAAGTACTGACGGAATCAAACATCGTATTGGTACAGGAAAGGTACCTGGATTCACCGAAGACGAAGAAGGAGTTATGTGGTACAAAGGACGTATCTGTGTGCCAGCAGATTCGGAGCTAAAGAAAGTTATCATGCAAGAAGCTCATGATACTATTTATTCTATCTACACCAGAGGAATGAAGATATATCAGGATTTGAAAGAGCAATTTTGGTGGCACAAGATGAAGAGAGAAATCAGAAGCTACATCGCCAAGTGTGATATCTGTCAGCGTGTCAAAGTGGAACATCAGAGACCCGCAGGACTATTGCAACCATTGCAGATTCTAGAATGGAAATGGGATTCTGTCGGAATGGACTTTATCACCGGTTTGCCTACTTCTAGTAGGGGAAATGACTCAATATGGGTCATCGTTGATAGACTATCCAAGGTAGCTGATTTTATACCTGTCAAGACAACCTACCAGAGTTCGAAGCTAGCAGAGTTGTACATTGCTCGAATTGTTAGTTTGCATGGAACCCCCAAGACCATAGTGTCGGATCGAGGAACCCAATTTACCTCGAGATTTTGGCAGAAAGTCCAAGAAGGATTAGGAACCAAGTTGAATTACAGCACTGCTTATCACCCGCAAACCGATGGACAGACTAAAAGAGTCAACCAAATCCTAGAGGATATGTTGAGAGCTTGTGTGTTAGAGTACGGATCAAAATGGGAAGATTGTCTGCCTTTTGCGGAATTCTCATACAACAACAGTTATCAAGCCAGTTTACAAATGGCACCATTTGAGTTCCTATACGGAAGAAAGTGTCGTACCCCTTTGAATTGGTCGCAAGTAGGAGAGAGTCAGATTTTCAGACCCGACATTCTCCGAGAAGCCGAAGAGAAGGTTCACAAAGTCCGTGAGCACCTCAAGACCGCCCAATCCAGACAGAAGAGTTATGCTGACAAGAGAAGGAGAGACCTGACTTTCAATGTCGGAGATTTTATGTATCTCAAGGTTTCGCCTTTGAAGGGAACGCAACATTTTAGTTTGAAAGGAAAGTTAGCCCCCAGATATATCGGACCCTTCAAGATTCTGAATAGCCGAAGAGAAGTATCGTATCAACTGGAACTCCCAGAGGAGACGTCAGCCATCCACAATGTGTTCCATATCTCGTTACTTCGCTAATGCCTAGAAGTGCCGGAGAAGACCGAAGTTTTCAAGAACATCGATCACTGAGTTGTTGATATCAACAAGGATCTGACGTATCATGAAGTGCCCATCCGTATCTTGGAGGAAGCCTACAGAACCACCAGGACCCAGAGTATCAAATTCCTCAAGATCCAATGGAGCAACCATACCGAAGAAGAAGCCACTTGGGAGCGAGAAGATTACATTAGGACTGAGTTCCTTGATCTCTTTAGTTCCTAGTTTTTCTTTCTTAAATATCGGGACGAGATTTTGTTTAAGGGGGGAAGGTTTGTAACATCCCAAATCTTCAATCAAGGTTAATCAAGATCAAACCTACCCAATTTAGGGTTAACAAAAAAATTCCATTTAAAATCTTTAAGCATGCATATGAGTGTTGCATTTAAATAGGAGTTGTTTTGAAATGCCATGATTGTTTATTCTAATGGTTGTAAAATGATTCTAAGATGAATGCCACATCATCTAGATCATTCCCAAGCAAAATTCAAAGAAAAAGAAATAAAAAAGAATTAAATAAAGGAAATGGTCACTTGTGCCATTTTAATCACCTAGCCCACTTTGGGTATTCCTAGCACTCAAATTCCAACAGAAACAATTGTGGATCTTTTCACCCCTTGCTAGTACAAGTAGTGATGTGCCAAGGACCACTTTGTGATCTCCCAAAAACATTCAAACTCTAATTTTAAATGACATTTGAAAATGCAATCTAGTTCATATGTCTAGATCACACTTTTTCAAAAACCACTCAAATGAATTCTGTTTGACAAATCCTAGCAACCACAGATGTTTAAGCATGTGACAAACCACTCCACCAAATATCATTTCAAAATTCAAATTTTTTCTTCTTTCGGCCATATGGTCAAACACCTGGCAGGCACAGAACCAACACAGTAGTCAATCCACTATTTCTAGAGTGAATTGCCACCCATTTGCACCCCATTTAATCCCTCTGCCCCTCTTTGATCAAACCAAGCCTAAACATCCCATCCCCTAGTCCCCAGCGCTAGTACCACGCCACCCCGAGGCCATGCTCATCGGCCAACCTTGCCAACACCGCAGGAGACCGCCAGGCCCTCTCCTCCGCTCCAGGAAGCAAGGCGTGACCTCACCGCTGTCCACGGTCCACCCCACGACCACTGCCACGCCCTGGACCACCGAGGACAAGCCCCGCACATTCCTCTCTGCGCCGCGCCAGAGCACGCCAGAGTGCCATCATCGCCAGCACGCCACACGCCGCGCCTCGACATTAGACCGCGCGCGTCGCTCCGCCTTGACCACCTCACCCCGCCAGACACGGTCGTAACCCGTCGCGCGACCCACACTCGCCGGGAACCGCGTCGAGCATCGCCCCTGTCTCCTAGAGCACATGATGCTCCCGACTGTTAGCCACCGTCCCTAGCATCACCATAAAGACGTAGAGGACCGCCAGGAGGCAGGCCACCATCCGCCTACACCGCCCATGCCGATAGCACCCTATATCATCATCACCGACGAGCTCGCCGTTGCCCCTTCGGTCCCCTCCTCGAGCCTATATAAGGAGGCCTTCCCCAGCCCCAATCGCCACACCATTCAACTCCCCTCTCACCACCAGTCCTTCCCCACCTCTCGCCGAAGCAGCTCGAGCAGCCAGTCGCCAAATTGAGCCAGAGGCAGCCGCAACAGAGGAGGAGACACTACCGTTGATTTCGTCCACCGCAGCCTCTGCCATGACTTCGCCTGAGCTCGTCGTCGTCGACTCGTTCGTTTGCCCGCCTCGCGGCACTCGCTGGAGCCCTGGTATGCCCTCACTGCACCTCCACCGAGACGCTAGGGTTCAGTCTCGCCGGCGACGTGTTCGTCGTCGATGACGACCATGAGCCCTTGATCTAGTTCTAATCGTGCGGTTCATATCGCTTTGTACCGCTTCGTGTGAGATGTACCGCTGACATCTGGACCCCCTATCAGCTGTCTTCTGCGCCGTAGAGTGAATCTGGGCTGGCCGAATTAGTTTCCCGCACGACCCAGTTAATTCAAATTTAGATTTTTTCTTTTTAGCTGAAACCTAGTTTTGTCCTTTAGTTTCAAAATCAATTCAGAGAGTTATACAAATCCAAATTGAGTGATTCCAATTTTGTTGGAAAGCTAATGAAAATCCCTATCCAAGACCATTATATTTAATCATTTAGAGTTAGATATCTCTCCTAGTAAAAATAACAAGACAGAAGCTCTTGCACATTCAAACATTTTTCTAAAATCAACCATAATAGCTTTTGAGTTGATTCCAACTCTCAAAATCACATTTAACCATACCTATCTGAATATGTAATAATATTAAGATTTGCATGCAGTGACTTTGGACTAGTACCAAAATAATGCTATATAGGCATTTCTAGTCACTTTAAATCATTAATTACTAAACTTAAACTTATTAAAATGTGATCCAACCCTTAAATCCCAATCCCATATGTTAGAATATGTAGTGATGACATGTGTCCACATGATCCCATATTTTTATTGGAGAATATTAAATCTTAATTAATTTCAATGAGTAGAAATTACTTTTCTCAAATAAAATAAATGAAGCTAGTTCATTAAACCTTGTGGTGTTGGTGATGATAATAGATCATCAAATGTGTGCCTTAGTGTACTAAGTAGATTAGTTAAGTATTGTTTGGTGATTGTGTATTCCGTATGTATTTATAGACGATAGTACCGACCAAGTCTTCGAGGAGGAGGAGGAGTTCTACCAAGAGGAGGAGGAAGAGAATTTCAACCACTACACTACACAAGGCCAGCCATCATTAACAATGCAACCTAACCCTTGCAAGCTAGACAACCTAAGAAAGATGTAATAGGCATGCTTTGGTTATATTTTTGGACTATTACCTACCCCAAGTTTTATTTACAAGCTTTACCTTCTTTACTTTACCAAAGTCCTTTACTTTGTTTATAGGTAGCATAAAGAGTATAAAACTTGGCCTATCTAGTTAGATTTAGATGTCATTCTATGGCATTAGATTGACCTTAGCATCCCACTTTAGTGAACACTCTTAACTTGATAGTTTAGAGCTGAACCAAAAACTTGATCACTTTAGATGGGAATACTTGGTGAAAATGACTTGTGAAAACCTTGGAATGATGAGTCATTCTATTGAGATGTTTTGACATGTGTTGAGAAACACAAATGGTTTATGATGATGACGAAAGTGTGGAGGAATGAGCCTTAGCCCTTTTATAAAAACTGATGGTTGGGTTCAGATGCGATACCATTCCAATTTTACCGTACAACCACAATACCTAAATTGGGTAAGGCTTAGCCGAAAGTTTATATGCATTAGTATTAGTTCCCTCGCGGGAGAGGTTTGAGCTGAGGCTACCTCTCAATGTTGTCCACTTATGTAGTGCCCAGGATGACATATGGTCATGGCTGGGAGGCCATGCTCATAGGAGAGGTGCTTATACTAGAGTGTGTAAAGGAAAGGTTATGTTTGATTATCTGCATACTAAGTATGATGATTCAGGGCTACCCTAGACAGATGTATCGAATTTTGTGGTGAAAGTGTACCACCTCTGCAGAGTGTCAAACTATTTGAATAGCCGCATCCACGGTTATGGATAGTTGGAGTGGCCATACTGTTCCGTTGTCAGATGTTTTCAAAATGACTTATGAAATGATTTGTGACATGACTTAACCACCACATGGTTGTGACTATGATAATTAAGTTCCCACTTAGGTGTTTTCAAACTTTATTTTATATTTCTTTGTCTCTGAGCTCAGCTTAGGTTTCAAACTTAACTTTACAAGTAAACTTAGAGTTAGCTTTTCCTACTAGAACTATCTTACTTGTTAGTGATAGTTTGCGAGCACTGAAAGAGTACTCATGGCTTTGTCCCTGGGTATTCCCGTGGCCAGACTATGAGGAGGACTACCAGGAGGAAGGACAACAGGACGGCTATGACAACTAGGATCATCTCCCATCGTCAGCATTGCCTGTGACACTGAAGATGGAGCCCACTGCTACGCTATTTTATTTCGCTACTTGTTTGTATTAAGACTGGATCATGAGATCCTTATTTGTGTACGACCTTATTATGGTTTGTAATGGATGATGTACTGTGATATCCAATCTATTATGTCTCGCAAAAATGGTAATCCTAGGATTGCGATGTATGGCATAATAGGCATCTGGGATTAAAAATCCGGGTGTTGACATATGGCGACTCCACCACATATTTTCCCTACAAAGAGACTGCATCTCCTGGGCCACCCGAATCCTCTCCGCGATGACAAAAAATTCGGATGTTGCGCTTACAGTGTGAAGATAAGACCTAAATAAGGACTGGCAACGCATCTGTTGTGCACTACCAGAAATATATCCGTACCTACAGGTGCGATGAACATGCCTTGACGAACACGTCGAGTGCTCACACTTATACATTGGAATTCGACTCCTGTAAGACCTCCGCGGCCTGAGTCGAATTACGCCAGCACTTTTCCGAATTCGAGTCTAGGGACTCGGGTTTGAGTAGATTGCGTTGTTTTGCCCTAAGGCAGTTAACTGATACCGATACATCAGATAAATCAGGCACGTATATCAACAATCCCTATGACACAAACAGAACACTCAAATAATGCTTAGTCATGCACTCGAAAGACTTCATAAAGTCCCTAGTCAAATCTGCGATTCCACTGGACACTCGGGGGCTACTGACATGGGTATACCCTACATGTACTCGAGTTTGGTATATAGGGTCCAGATACGGCAGAAGCCCACAGCATTGCCAAGGCCTAGTGGAGAATTCGAGTGGCCCACGGACTCTCGATTGCTTGCGAGACAAGAAGAAGATTAAGCTATAAAGTTCAAAGGGAAAACCCTAATCTGTAACCGACTCGACCAGCTACCCAAGACCTATACTATCTATATAAAGGCTAGGAGGGGCGGCGAGGAGGACAATCACCACCCTAGTTTCCATAACTCTCGCCAGATTGCATCTGCGCGCCCCTGTAATCTTCGATTCCTTCGTTAATTCCAAGAGCAGACAAGCAGAAGTAGGGACCTCTACGAGGCCTGAACCTAGGTAAAACTTGCATCCCTGTGTGCTTGTTTGCTAGCCGATTGATGCCTCCAGCGCTCCCTCCTTTTCCAAAACCTAAGTCCATAACAATGGGCATTGACGAGTTAAACCCTCGTCACCTACCATAGTGTAAAATGCGCAACCTCGTGGCGTGGGCTTCTCTAAGGTGGGAGTGGAGCACAAATGTAATTGGGCGAACTCGCAGCCAGGCACCACACAGTTCCACGGGACTGCATCAGCGAGCATTGAACATGAAGACATATTTGGCTGGACAACCCATACCAATTGGGTTTGTCACCAACATAAAGTAATTAATTAGTATGACATTACATATATTCATATTAGGATCATCACAAGAAGATTTATATGTGTTAACTCACTCTTGGTTGATATTCTTTTAATCCAGGGGGAATTCTAACAACTTCTTGAGAAGCTCGCAGGTAACGCCGCGGTTTCGATAGGTATGACATGAGCCCTTTCAGCGCGACTTCAGCCAACAAAGGCCTGCTCATATGCTCAGATGTTGCTGCCATTTCGACCAATGGAGCTTATCCCATGATGGCAGTGACCATAACATCACCTTGTACTGCGGCGATTCGCACACCGCCAACCTGACATACCTAGCGTATAGGAAGATGTCTGTGGTGTACGCTTCAATTAAGGCGGAAAACTCCATGCCCTCTTTCCCGATGTCGATGATCTCTAGTGCGGGCACCGGTTCAGTTGGGTACCTGTGCTTGTTGGAGTAGGTCACTTAGGGCAAATAGTACATCTTGTGGGCAAGTATCAAGTGGTCAAAGAGCTCATGCACAATCAATGGCCGGGTGACGAACTCGCATCCTCGCTCTGTGTAGGCTATGCATGGGGCATAGCAGCACTGGATCTTGCGCTCGTAGACGTCATTGTAGGAGACCAATGAACAACAGCGGTCATTGGGGCACCTGCTATCGTTTCGGCCGGCGACCTGGCGGTACAGCTCCTTGGAGCATGCGGCCAGCCTAACAACGATGGTAGTGTCCAGACGCATAGTGATTTTGTTGAAGACGTCGTCGCTGACCTTGCTCCAACCAAAGTGATGCGGGTTGCACCTAGAATCCGCCATCATGTCCAGACGGATTAGGGGTGAGGGAGGATCTATGTAGAGTTGCTGGTGGTTTTTGGAGGAGAGGGTTGGTGGCCTAGAGGGAGTGATGTAGCGGGCAAGATGGCGAGTAAAATGTGTGAAGCGCGCGCCAGAGATGCGGTCAGGTGGCGTTGGCGAGTGGAGATAAACTAAATGGAGATGGGGAAGGTGGGATGGCTCTTTGAAAGAGGTTTTTCTTTTCTTCTGCTATAAGAAGCGGCTGCATCGAGGATGCCGGCTAGCGTGAATGTGTGATAGACTAACACGCCCCTGTGCAATAAATTTAACATGTCACTTCCTAGCATAGTACAGTCTCATCACGTTAGTTTGACCAGACATATTATTTACTATTTATAGCTTCTATTTTCATACTAGTATTAGGGCATCACCTATGTATGTGGAAGAATTTTTCTATAAGCTGGGAAGTTTAAAGGAAAAGCTTTTCGATAGTTTTCGATGTACTGAATTCCTAGTTTGCTTCAAAAGTTTTTTGCAAAATTTTAAGAGCAATCTATCTATCATCCTTACTTGTAGTTAAAATTTGACACGGTCGGTGGGAGTACGATTTACATCGAAGACCTCAAAAAAGACAAAATTACATAGAGGTCCATAAATTTAGCACAAAGGGCCCTAAAGTTAAGCAAGGAAAAGCATGCTGGTCCTTCTCGAGCGAGAAATTGAGCCATACCCTTCGTACTATTGTACTTGCTTCACACAAACACACAAAACGCTCCTGGCACTTTTGAACCAGCGTGCTGGGGGTGTGCTTGGTGCTTCCTCTTTGCAGGGTGTGAAATGGAACGATAAGGTAGGTCGACGCACGTGGGCAGCGCCACGTTGTGGACGAGGGAGAGATTAGCGGGCCAGGGTGTGTGTGGATGGTGATGAGGCGGGGAAGGAGAGAGAAAACACAATTTGTTTTGTGTGCATATATATAGTAAAGGTCCCGAAATTTTTACAAGAGGTTCAACTTCTTGCTAAGATTCTACATCTTGATAATTTAACTAAGTTAGGTCAAACTTGATATAGAAGTAAGCGTGATAGATAGCTCTTGGATTAATTGTCTTTTCGAAGGTAGATGGGTGCATCTTCTTTTCATAAATGATGCTATATGTGTGAGTTTCCAACTATCAGGAAAGAACATTCTCAATTTTCCCATGTTTTGTGAATTTTAAAACTTCCTAGCTAACTCTTCCGACTTGTATGAGACTCTGTGACAATTTATCAAAATTAGGTCAAATTTGAACTACAAGTAAATTTTAGATTGCTTTGGAAGTTTTACGATAAATCTTTTTGGTGGTTTTCGATTTACTAAATTCCTGGTTAGAGCTTCAAAAGTTTGTTGGGAAATTTTCAGAGGAACTCTATCTATCGTGCTTACTAGTAGTTAAAATTTTACACGGATGGTGGGAGAAAGTATGGTTTACATTGAATACCTCAAAAAAGATAAAATTACATAGAGGTCCATAAATTTAGCATAAAGGGCCCTAAAGTTAAGCAAGGAAACACAGTTGGGTCCTTCTCAAGCGAGCAACTTAGCCATACACCCTTCATACTAGTGTACTTGCTTCACACACACAAAAAAACGCTCCTCACACTTTTGAACCAGCGTGTTGGGGTGTGCTTGGTGCTTCCTCTTTGCAGGGTGTGAAACAGAATGACAAGGCAGGCCGATGCACATGGGCAGCACCACGTTATGGACAATGGAGAAATTAGCTGGCTGGGGTGTGTGTGGATGGTGATGAGACAGTGTGAAGGAGAGAGAAAACACAACTTGTTTTGCATGCATATATATAGTAAAGGTCCTAAAATTTTGACAGCAGGTTCAACTTCTTGCTAACACTCTACATGTTGACAACTTAATAAAATTAGGTCAAACTTTAGCTACAAGTAAGCGTGATAGGTAGCTCTTGGATTAATTATATTTTCAAAGGTAGATGGGTGCATCTTATTTTAGTAAATAATTTCATCGGTGTGAGTTTCCAACTATCAGGAAAGATTATTCTTGATTTCCCATGTTTTTGAATTTTAAAACTTCCTAGCTAACTCTACCGGCTTGAATGAGACTATGTGCCAATTTATCGAAATTAGGTCAAATTTGAACTATAAGTAAATTGTAGGTTGCTTTGAAAGTTTTACGAAAAAGCTTTTCGGTGGTTTTCGATGTACTAAATTTCTAGTTAGCTTCAAAAGCTTTTTGGAAAATTTTAAGAGGAAACTATCTATCGCGCTTACTTCTAATTAAAATTTGACACGATCGGTGGGAGTACGGTTTAGATCGAAGACCTCAAAAATAGAAAATTACATGTAGAGGTCCATAAATTTAGCATAAAGGGCCCTAAAGTTAAGCAAGGAAAACCAGTCAGGTCCTTCTCGAGCGAGAAACTGAGCCATAACCTTCATACTACTGTACTCGCTTCACACAAAAAACACTCCTCACACTTTCGAACCAACATGCTAGGGGTGTGCTTGGTGCTTCCTCTTTGCAGGGTGTGAAATGGAACGACAAGGTAGGTCAACGTACATGGGCAGCGCCACATTGTGGACAAGGGAGATATCAGTCGACCGGGGTGTGCATGGATGGTGATGAGGTAGTGAATGAGAGAGAAAACATAATTTGTTTTGCATGCATATATATAGTAAAGGTCCTGAAATTTTGACAACACATTCAACTTCTTGCTAAGAAATTGCATCTTGAACTTAACGAAATTAGGTCAAACTTGAGCAACAAGTTAGCATGATATCTTGCTCTTGGATTAATTGTCTTTTTGAAGGTAGATGGGTGCATCTTCTTTTAGTAAACGATGTTGTCGGTGTGAGTTTTCCAATTTTCAGGAAAGAACATTCTCGATATTCCCATGTTTTGCAAATTTTAAAACTTCCTAGCTAACTCTGTCGACTTCAGTGAGACTCTGTGCCAATTTATCAAAAGTAGGTCAAATTTGTACTACAAGTAAATTGTAGGTTGCTTTGGAAGTTTTACGAAAAAACTTTTCGGTGGTTTTTGATGTACTGAATTACTAGTTAGAGCTTCAAAAGTTTTTTGGAAAATTTTAAGAGGAATCTATCTATCGCGCTTACTAGTAGTTAAAATTTTACACGATTGGTGGGAGCGAGTACGGTTTACATCGAAGACCTCAAAAAAGATAAAATTATATAGAGGTCAATAAATTTAGCACAAAGGGCCCTAACATTAAGAAAGGAAAAGCAGTCGGGTCTTTCTTGAGCGAGCAACTAAGCCATACCCTTCATACTATTGTACTCGCTTCACACCAAAAACACTCCTCACACTTTTGAACCAGCGTGCTGGGGGTGTGCTTGGTGATTCCTCTTCGTAGGGTGTGAAATGGAATGACAAGGCAGATCGACGCACGTGTGGGCAGCGCCATGTTGTGGACAAGGGAGAGATCAGCCAGCCGGGATATGCATGGATGGTGATGAGGCAGTGAAGGATAGAGAAAATATAATTTGTTTTGCGTGCATATATAAAGTAAAGGTCCTGAAATTTTGACAACATGCTCCACTTCTTGCTTAAAATATGCGTCTTGACAACTTAACAAAATTAGGTCAAACTTAAGCTACAAGTTAGCGTGATAGATTGATATTAGATTAATTGTCTTTTCGAAGGTAGATGGGTGCATCTTATTATAGTAAACGATGTCATCAGTGTGAGTTTCCAACTATCAGGAAAGAACATTCTCGATTTTCCCATGTTTTGTGAATTTTAAAACTTCTTAGCTAAGTATGCTGACTTGAATGAGACTCTGTGCTAATTTATCGAAATTTGGCAAATTTGAACTACAAGTAAATTGTAGGTTGGCTTGGAAGTTTTACGAAAAAGCTTTTCAGTGTTTTTCGATGTACTGAATACCTGGTTAGCTTGAAAAGTTTTTTGGAAATATTTAAGAGGAATTTATCTATCGTGCTTACTTGTCGTTAAAATTTGACACGGTTGGTGGGAGCGAGTACGATTTACATCGAAGACCTCAAGAAAGAGAAAATTACATAGAGGCCCATAAATTTAGCAAAAAGGGCCCTAAAGTTAAGCAAGGAAGAGCAGTCGGATCCTTCTTAGCGAGCAACTGAGCCATACCCGGCCCTTTGTACTACTGTACTCGCTTCACACAAAAAAATGCTTCTCACACTTTTGAACCAGCGTGCTGGGGGTGTGCTTGGTGCTTCCTATTTGCATGGTGTGAAATGGAACAACAAGGCAGGTCGACGCACGCGCCACCTTGTGGACGAGGGAGAGATCAGCTGGCCGGAGTGTGCGTGGATGATGATGAGGAAGTGAAGGAGAGAGAAAACATAATTTATTTTGCGTTCATGTATATAGTAAGGTCCTAAAATTTGGACAACACATTCAACTTCTTGCTAAGAATCTGCTTATTGATAACTTAACGAAATTAGGTCAAACTTGAGCTACAAGTTAGCGTGATAGATTTCTCTTGGATTAATTGTCTTTTCAAAGGTAGATGGGTGCATATTTTCAAAGATGACAGCGGTGGTGATGGCGGCGGTGGTGTAGAGCAGCGCCGAGCATGGTGATGGCAGACGGTGACGGAGAGGAGGACGGCAAGGTAAATCTTAGGTTTCTTTGAAAGTTTCATGAAAAAGCTTTTGGTGGTACCCATCTAGGGTCAATTAGGAGTAAATCGGAAACCACCGAGAGTTTGGACAATAGGTTTATATTTTCTAAGATTTTGCATCTTGACAATTTAACGAATTGGTCAAACCTGAGCTACACAAGTAAGAGAACAGGAGGGAGGCAGCGCGAGACTTTCAAAAAAAGAGGCAGCATAGAGGACTTGAAGGCGGTGTGATACCAGAGCAAAGATATGATGGGATGCTGACACGAGGTACAGAGTACACTCCACTAGTAGTAAATGTATGGACCTACTACTAGTATATGCATGCAAAACAAGTTGCATTTTCTCTCTCCTTCGCTAGCTCTCACCATCCATCCTCCATCGATCTCTTCTCTGCAGCCGCGGGTGCAAATTCCGGCTTGTCTCTTCCTCATCCATAGCGTGGCACTGCGCACGTGTGCCTTGGTACGCCACACCGATTTACTTCCAGCAACCATTTTTTCTATTCCGAAATTCAAAATAATCATCAACACTAGTACAAAAAGGCTCAAAGGTAACAATAATTACAAAAAGGTCATCGGACCACCTTGCAACGACAACAAACCCTAGCGCGATAACAGAAGCGTCTCGCTCCTCCATGACCTCTAGTTCCAAGAAATAAATAAAGAATGCCACCACCGCAATTTTTAGACAAAGTGTACCATACTTTCTTACAATTCCGAAATTTTAGGATTTTTCAAACGGACATCAAAAGTTTTTTATTTTATTCATATTCAATCTTCTTTCACTTTGGCGAGGTTGTTGCATCATAATGCTAGATGTTTTATAGTTCAATCGCTAGGTATTGTATATATTGGTATAAGGCCGGTAGTGAACGACGTGTCACTTTGTTATACCTAAGACTCGGTTATACTATTGAACTTCCTCTCACACACTTCTTGTAGATTATTAAATTTAACACCCCAGCATTAGAGCTTAAAAATAAGCTGAACACAGGTGTGTGCATTGCATTCGTGCATAGAAAATCCGGATAATTTTCGCGCTTTTAAATAAAACTTATCAAAGTGATTGAAGCTTCTCTTAACTTGGTGGAACTAAAGTAGATCATCAAGTTGACTGTGGTATGTTTCAATATGACCTTTGCTAAAAACCTTATTTTGGGTAATATAATTTGATCTACGGGTAGATCAAATGTAATAAAACTAAGTCATGACACACTACTTAATAAGGAGTACTAGATCTTCTAGAGATCATTACATGGTATTCCATACCACAACTCAAGGATGGATACTTAATGTTCTAAAGATGATATCTAGATATTACCTACCACAAACCCTGAATACCAAGTTAAGGATATAACTTAAGTAAAAGAAACTGCATAACTAAAACTTGAGACACTTGCTTGCCGTAGTTAATTATACCATGGGTATCATGGTAGTTCTTAGACATTAACTCTTATTAAAAATAGAGTAGAAAGGGAAGTCAAACCAAGACCATCCATCACATACCCTTAGTGTCATGTTAATAGATGACAATCCTATTTAACCAAGTCCTAGTGTCTACTGATCATCAATGTGTGTGATCAATTCTTGACCTAACACTCATTGACTAATAGCCTTTGACCTATTGTGTTGACCTTCCAAATACCTTAACTAAATTAATCTGAAGGAAGACTTAGTTATAGTAGAGTGTGCCATCATCAACGGAATGAGATCCTTAGTGGTGATCAAACCATTGGATGTTGGAGGAGTTAACTCACTCATGAGTTAACTAGAAGCAGTACCTAAACCCAAGAGTTAAGCTAGTAATTGAGAAGCTATGAGAAAGCTAGTAGTATTAGAATATCCAATGATAATCTTGTTAAGCCAAGTATGTATAAACTTAAAGTAAGTTTCCTTAACAATATAAGCCTTATGAAAGACTAGTACAAGTCTACTACTTAGTTGAGTATAGATCTTGATCAGGCAATTAAAAGCCTAAGCTTTGTTTGATCAAGGGTTGGTGGTTATTATTCTCAAGCCACTTGAGAATAGATGACTGGATAATGAAGAAGTGAGGTGAGTATACCAAATTAGGTAAAGCCCTAGTAAGATGAATCATCTAGTTTGATCATGAGAAGTCAAGCTAGAGTATAATGAAGTATATAACATAAGTTTTATGGAGTATATGGAAGTATAATAGTTTAACCAAAGTAATACAAGAACAAACTTGTATTGTGGAGAGTAGTACCATACCTATTCTAGAGGACTGATATCACATGTGATATAGAGAGAACTATAATCTTGCAAGCCTTGGAAGTAGTTGCAAGATGGATTTAAGGAAGTTAATAGATGGAGTTAGTAGTAGCTACATTGATAGGTGCATCAATGGTATTTAATTAAGAGGATTTATATACTAGGAGTAAGAATGGAATAATGTTGAAGTGGCATGACCATGTCATCATATGATGATGGATATGGTGGAGTCAGTTGATTGTCTTATTCAGGAAGATGTGATCTTTGTGAATAAGATAAGAGAGATATCTAGAGTATATTTAGGAAAGGAATTTCTTATCTCAAGAAAAGCTTAGTGACGTATTGAGGTAAGAATTCTTTAGAAACCTTTAGCTAGATATACATGCAGCCATGACAAGACCCATGTCTACTTCATTATTCAAAACCCTAGAATCAAATGGATAGTGAAACCATTTCCTATTCCTAGGTAACCATTGAACAATACCTCTTGGATAATTGAAACTTCCAAAGGATAATTAGAGAACCAGATGAGTTATCATGTATGAAAGCCTTGTCTACCTGATTGTCTTAAACCCTAATAAGAATCTACTCTCATAGGATTATTAAGATCACATCATGAAAGCAATCCCAATAACTCACTTTAAATTGAAAGGTTATTTAGAATCACCAAATATGATAGTAATATGTCTTAGCCTTAATAATCATCTATATCCATAATTGAATATGGGTTATTAAATCCTCTAAGAACCCATATACCTATATTTGATTAAACTTTGGTGTTTCCCCACCAATGTTTATTATTGATTCATCATTACCTAACCAATATTGTTATGTAGTAATTTTAATCTCTATAAATCAAGTAGGATTGTTTTTGGTGAAATCCTCAAATGGGGGAAGCATGGACCTCAAATCACCATGATACAAACCCCAGAGTTTAATATCTTATCATGTAAGTATAATTCTTTTATGAGGCTAAGTATGAATGGAGTTCTTTACATATCATTCAACATTTTAAGTTCTTGCCATAACCATTACTATAGTGAAAACAAGAACATTTCTGTAAGATTTTCTTATAGGAAGTAAATCCCTAAAACCCTAAATTATATTTACTTTAATAAAAAAGAACCCTTCATATAATAATAAATTTTGTGAACATAATTAGAATTGTAGAAGAAGTTGATTATAATTGATCCTTATAATATTCTTTAGGACTTACAAATATTCAAGGTATTTCAAACCTTGAGAAAATCATTTTTGGAAAGGTTGTATAAAAACAGAAACAAAAAATCGAAAATAGAAAAAGAAAACAGAAAGAAAAAAAGAAAAAAGATCTGGCCGAGCCAGCAGGCCAGCCCAGTGTTCTCTCTGCCTATCTACCGTCCACACTGGCCCAACAGCTGCAGCCCATTAACAGCAGCCCAACATCCCTCTCGCTCTCACTGACGGGTGGGACCAAGGATGGACTGCGTGTTAATTCCTAGAAAATGTAGGGGGTTTTCAGAAAATTGCCGAGTCGTCACCGCGATGCACATAGGCAGCTCGCTGGAGGTTTGTGCCGCCGCTGGATGCGAATCACCGGCGTCAGCAGGATCCAACCGCCCAGATTCTCGCCGCCGTCCTAGCCGAGGATAAGAATGACACCGCGATGCCTCCCTCATCCTCATCCTCATTCCCCCTTGCTCGCTCTCTTTCTCTCGTTGTGCCGACACCCTACCTTGCCGGAGCCGCTCCACACCGTCGCTCCGTAGCTCCCCTGGCAGTTCTGAGCACACCATCGAACTCGCCCAGTCGTCCTTGTTCTTCCTAGCTTGGCCGTGGGAGCCAAGGAGATCTCTGTCGGATCAATCGACACTTCATTCCCACCATCAGACATCACCGGTCGTTGTCGATTCCCGCCACTACAGTGCTCCTCCGACCTTGCAAGCACGCACTTCAGCTTCGTGGTGAGCTACTGGTGATTGCACCTCTCTCCAATCTCTCTCTTGCTTTCTGATTCACCTTGCCACCGTAATCCGCCGTCAGCCACCGCAGTTTGTCATCGCCGGAGCCACTCCGGTGACCACTCTCTGGCGGCGTGCCCATAGATCGATTCGCCTCGCACTCCTCGTTCCAACACACCAGTTCACAGCGACGTGCGCGCTCGCATACCTCGCCGCCGGTGACCATCTAGTGGTGGCCCGCGAGGTGACATCACACTCACGTCACGCCTACGTCATCCAGGTCCGCCAGCCTCGTTTACTTCGTCCTTGTCCATGTGGCAAGTGACGTGGCCCCAGACCCGCTTGTCATTAAACCTGGGTAGAAATAGGGTTAGTAACAAAAGTTATTTGACTAGTCTTCGCCAACGTGGCTTGCTGACGTGGTCCTGAACCCACTGGTCAGTGGCTGGGGCTAGTTTGGATCCGAGTGTAAAAAGATTATTTGTTTAGTAAAAAGATAAAACAAAATAAGTTTAATTATAAATATAATTTCTAGAAATTTAATAAAAGGATTAAAACTTATTATTTCGGTACCTTTTGTTTTATAATTCATAAAAATGTATATAATATATCAAAATGCTTAGAAAAATAAAATCTATAATTCAAATTTACTATAAAATATTATTGTGTTAACTATTTAAATAATTATTATTTAATAAAGAGTTTATAAGTAATAATGCTTTGAAAATTAATATTTTAATATTGGTAAATAAGAAAAATATAAATAATAGACCAAAATTCTTAGAAAAACAAAATCTATAGTTACAAACTTGTTTCATTTATTTTATTTCACTTAAATAAATATTTCTTATTTATTAAGTATTTATAAAGTGATTAAACTTATAAAAATCATATCTTATTATTTAAAAATCAAAAAAATACTTATAATATACCAAAATGATCACAAAAATAAATTCTACACATAAAAAATGTCAACTCTCACTTTTGAAGTAAAATAAAAGGTAAATGTATAATAAATCTTATTTTAAGTCTTTTCTTTTATTTTAATTCATTAAAAATATATAAATCCTTACTATTGTCTTTACCATTATTTGTTTAAAGTATAAAAGTGTAATAACAAGTGAAAGTTATGTTTAAATAAAGTTAAGATAGGTCTAAGCAATTCAAGTTGTACTTACTAAGACTACAATTCAGAGTTAAGTAAATCTTACTCTCCAAAAATAGTTGTCCATTATAAAATCATCAAAGTAGTATATTGCTTATCAAAAATATATTATGCATCTATAAAATCATCAAGAGATTAATTACCAATTCTTTTACAAGTTTGGGAATCCACTGTAAAGGCTAAGGAAAGTTTCTAAGTATTTAACATAATGCCATTCCCATGTTCATAGAAATGAGTATTAATTCTACAATAAGTAAGTGAGTATATACACTTATAAAATCAAGAAAACACCACTTCTATCAATGCATAATACTTTTGTTTCACCTTCATGAAGTGTTAAAAGTCTCCATTTACTAGTATAATAGCTACTCAACGATACTAGTTGTTTTCTACTTTAGTACTTATAATTAATAAGAAATCCTTAAAGTGTTAACCTTAAGTTTAAATACTTTTTACTTTGTAAAGTAATGTTTTCCTCAAGAGTTATTCTTTTAAGAAACATCAAAAAGTGATCCTTGAACACTTCTTTAAAAGCTCTAATTGATTCTTAATCTTGTTTAAGCAATATTTTAGATACCATGACCCATTTGAGTGCTTTAGTATTGCATATTACTTGTTGTATTTACATATTGTTTCACACACTCTCACAAGCCTTAATAACAAGAACAAGCGTGAAGCTGATATAAAAGTGAAACACATTCTAAAGAACCATTCCTAGTTTCCGAACCCTAGATCAGTTACGACTATTCTGGGGATTCGCGTTTATCAAATTGCATTACATTACTTATGCATCGTTGCATCTTGCTTCTTTAAACATTAGTCCTTACTAGACCAATGATGCTATTTATAGAATTTGGATCTTCTATTATCTTGAAGACCGTGAGTGCATAATCTTGCAATCACAAAAGGAAAGTTCACAGTTTGCTCATGTCCTTTGATTATTTTCTATCAAATGCTTGTAACTCAAATGTTGTCATCACCTACATTCCAAAAAGGTCAGAAAACACTATTTTCATAATAATATGATTATGGATTATTTACTAGATGGTAATAATCTACTAATACAGTTCCAGTGGTAAAGGAACATAATATCTAGGACTTAACAACCAATGTCGCTAGTGATTCTAGCGCCGTATATTACGCGTCAACCATGAGATTTGGAATGGGACGGAGAAGTCAGCCAGATCTTCTTCCTTTTGCATGGATGGATGACCTTATCGTGAGGATGTTGATTTCTCATGGAGTTCCAGAGAATCCAGCACATGGGTGGGACCCCTTAGTTCCCTATGATATTGGTGTCTAGATTATTTGTGCATCTCTGACTGGGTCTGAGTTCACCATAGCTGATGGTGAACGCCAGACAGAGCTGCGTACGGAGTCTCCGAGAGGCTACCCAAAGAGTAACCGTGGTAGTTGTCTCGGGAGATCGTGTCTTCATGCGGGGTCGCAGAGAGGGGCAACGATTGGCTTGGATCTTAAGTTGGGCCTCAAACCATGGAAGTTTGAACGTGGACATACTCCCGGCTGTGCAACAAAGCTTAAGGTCCCTTGTGGGAAAAGTGACGCACCTCTACAGAGTGTAAGAATTGTGACATGTTACTCCCTATTCCGGGAAGGAGCTACGAACGCGGTAGGAAAGGAACCCCACGAAGGTTCTGGTCAAGCTGTGAAGGCTGTCGGAAATAGTTTTTAGAATAAAAGCAATCTTTGAAGAAATGTTTACGAACACCTGCATTGCCTACGACCTTTGGTCTATGGCTATAGAGATAGTGCATCATACACTCCTTTTTAGTGAACTTGCTGAGTATGCTCGTACTCAACTGTACCTTCTTAACCCTTGCTAGGTTCTAAGCCATTGAAGACAACGTCAACATCAATTTCTGCTCAAGAAACCATCATCGGCAGCTCAAGTTCTTCAATAAAGTCAATGAAGTCAACACATACATCAGCTGAAGTGAAGACAAAGTCTCTGTTTAGATAGGAGTAGATACTCTAGCCGTAAAACCTACTTCTATAGAGCATTGCATTAGTAGCAATTGCAGGCCAGATGGTTTAGATAATAGTTCTTTTAGCCAGATAGTTCGAAGTTATTATTTCTGGTTCTTCCTTGTAAGAAGTTCTTTCTCTCTCTTTAACCTAGAGTGTTCTCCCGATCTTTTGTAAAGAGTCAAGTTGTAATCTATAGTCATGTCTTGGACCTGTTGTGTTTCTGTTGTACCACTCTGAGGGATGTAATACTAGTGAATGGTGTTTCATTGGTGTTATGTCAACGACTATAGTGTACTACATGATGCAGTGGTATGCTGGGTCACAGCATTAAATTAGACCTAATTCGACAAATCGACGGAAAGTCATTTGAGTAGGTTAAATTATGTAGAAAATTAAGCCTGAAAAATATAACATGTAATTTAACCAATCACTTTATGTACTAGTAAATAAATGGCACATGATATGAACTCTAATTTAGCCATATTAATCATACTTCATTCCAAAAAAACTTTTACTGCTTTACCATGCTAACATCCACCGACATATACCAAAATATGGACACACCGTCATTATAGATATATAGAGTATGTCCATGACCTTGGTCATTTGCCATTAAACCCCAAAAAGTTCACATGGAGTACATGGTATATTAGGCCATACCGTGAAGTGAGTTTTTCAAGTATTTTCCTGGTAGAATAAATTAAAGAACAAAGAATGCCCCCTCCCCCACACATTTTCATACAAAGTGGACAATTCTTTCTTACAGTTTCCCAAGTTTAAGGATTTTTCAAACTCCCAAGCCAAAGCTCCACACACTTAAATGACTATGCCGATAAAATGAAATTAGGTCAAACTTGAATACATGTGAGCACGATAAACTATTACTCTTGAAAATTTCCAAAATTCTTTTGAAGGAACCCAGACGCTGAATATATCATGGGCCAACAATAGTTTTGAAAAATGCCAGCACTAATTAGTATTTGCATAACGACAAATTGGCTTGAGTGACCAATCAAGGTCATGGCCATATCCACATCATAGTTTAGGACCCACGAGTCTGGCACGATGGGGAAGGGAGTACAAGGCACGAGTGTCTAAGGGCATCCGTAATGTAGGACACATCCGGCTTATATGGAAATTACCACAATGTATAAGGTCAACATTTGCCACAAGATAGGACCCACGTAGCTTATCATATTGCTCCTTGCAAGAGAGAGGAGAGACGGGAAATGATGTTTCTATTTTCTATGGCAACCCACAAGCTTGAGGCAACTTTATGATCTCCACAATGTATAAGATGAACCTTAGCGGATGCCACATAGGCCTTAAGGTGCCGTAACAGGGTGACTATAAAGGTGGGTTCAGTGCTACGAAGGTGTTATGTTGAGGCTCATGGATCAAGAGTGGGATTTGTCCATCCCGATGACGGATAGATATACTCTGGGCCCTCTCGGTGATATCACATTGAAATAGCTTGCAAGCAAGTGATGTGATCACTAGAATGTTATATCACGGGAACGAGAAAAGAGTGCATGTAGGTAACGAGATCAAACTAGGTATGGATATACCGATGATCGAATCTCGGACATGTATATATCGCGGGACAAAGGGATTTAGTTACTAGCGTTAAAGGTTCTCACGATCACAGAAGTCATCGTTGAATGTGTAGGAGTCAGTATGGATCTCCAGGTCCCGCTGCTGATTATTGATCGGAGAGGGGTCTCGATCATGTCTGCATTATTCGCGAACCGTAGGGTGACACACTTAAGAGATACCGGCACCATTTGGAGCAAATATGTTTCAGATAAAGATTTAAGAAAGCGCTGGAATTATTTGAATAGACACCGAAACTGTTTCGGGTGAAAATGCTGAAATTGGTTCTGCATGTAATATTGAAATGTTGCAGGGGCTTTTATGTGAATGTTTGTTAATTAAAGTAATTAACAAAATTATGAATAAAAATAATAAAAGAGTTTTATTAAATGAGAGAGCATTAAATTTGGAGAAATTTAATGCATTTAAAGTGGAGACTTTAAAAGAGAATGTGAAGGGGCATTTTAATGTGGAGGGTTTACCACCACATGAATGGAGGAGGTGAAGGGTCACCCCCTCCATGCGCCGGCCATGAAGGAGGGGCACCCCCCTCCTCCTATAAAAGGCCACCCCCTCCTCACTTCTCACTCACACCTCCTTGTGAAGGATCTCTCTCCCCCTCTAGTATTATTCCCCCATGGTCTCGGATTAGCGAGATACATGTTCTCGGTGGCTTTATCTGGAAAGGAGTTGCTGCTTCCGCTGCTTTGCTGGAGCGAGGGACAGAGGTTGTCGGGGTACCGGACGTGTGTGCGATCACGGATGCACCGCTGCTTTGCGGTGCTGGACTTGGTGGTGCTGGAGCTGGATCTGATGGACGTGCTGGAGCCGGACCTGCTGGACTTCATCACGATCTTGAGATCGGCAAGTGTACGACTACATCAACCACGAGTTCCTACTCGTTAACAAAGCTCATTGTCTACGAGGGTAAGTTATCGTTGGACGTATGTCCACCCGTTGCTTTGTACCTAGTAGATAGATCTTAGCGTGTAGTTCACACCGTAGGAAAATTTTTTGTTTCCTATGTTGTGGACCCAATAGTGGTATCAGAGCCTGATCTATGCATAGGTGCTTAGCACGGGTAGTACACATATGTTGATATGTGGGCGATGATGGTCATGTTATTACATCTTCTATGTATTTTGGATATTGGTGGCATAGTGGGATGAAGCGGCCCGGACCAATCTTACATGTCATCATACATGAGACCGGTTCCACGACTGACATGCAACTTGTTTTGCATAAGTGGCTGGCGGGTGTCTGTCTCTCGTACTATAGTCAATATCTGATTTACAACGAGTTGCTAATAACTTAGTTATCCTCGTTGTGGTTCATGTTCGTAGGTAAGAACGGTTCTATCTCCGAAAGCCCTAAGCCACGTAAAACTTGCAATTGATAAAGTAGAGGCGTCTAGTTTAGATCGTTGCTGGGCTAGTGTATTGATATGGTATTGTTGTAAGTAGATGTATGATAGATACTCTTACAACACACTCAACTGTAAGTTCCATAGACCTTGGCCTTACACACAAAGGAATGATAGAGATCATACCACGATGCAAGTGATAGAGATCAAATGCATGCACCATATCATCTCACTTTACACATTAGATGTTAGCATCTTATACTGCTAGTTTGGCGCTTTCTGTAGCATTGTAAGATGATCCCTCTTTTAGATATCAAGATAAAAATGTGTTCTTCCTTAAGTATGCACCGTTTTGTGGATCGTATTTTGAGACATCACGTGATGATCGAGTATACTCGACTCTACGCTTTCATACAAACGGGTGTATGACAGTTTTACACATGCGAGTACTAAGGTTCTTACTTGGCAAGCCTAGCATGTACAGACATGGCCTCGGAACACGAACCGAAAGGTTAAGGGTGAGTCATATAGTTGATATGATGCCCATATAGATGCTCGCCTTTTAAGCTACATCAATTCACGTGATGATCAGACTTGGTGTAGTGGATTTGGTTCAGGTAATCACCAAAAAGGCACGAGGGATGTCGTTTTTGAGTGGGAGTTCATTTCTAATTTGGATTAGTCGAGCCAAATTTGTCATAAATTAAATCAAAGTGAATTTGTTAGTTTGTGGTAGTCATTGGCATTTGTTTTCTACCTTATGCTTAGTTTTTATTTGATATAATAGAACTATAGAATTCTCGATATTTACTTTACGAACTGGTATCGTATTGTTTTGAATGTCAATTTAAAGTTTATAAGTCCTATTGCAAACTTTTAGCAAACTCTATTTACTCCATGAAGTTTAATAAGTAGTATTAAATCAAGAGTAAGAATTCCAATGTTAGTATCTAAAGTATCATGTTTGCCTCCATGATTATTGATATTCAAAAAGTTGTTTTAATATCAAGATTATATTGGAGCTGGAAATTGTTTCAGAAACCATCATGTGTGAAAGATATTGTGATATCTGAAACAATGTTTTTGGTTGCATTATGATAGAGTATAATTTAGCAAAATACATGTTCTCATATTGTATGAGAATTTGTGAAGGATGGAGATGCTAGGCATCCGAATCTACCAAAAAGGTTTTGGGAACTGATATTATACTCGCGATTCTTCCTTATAGGCTATAGTAGCTTGATCATGAAAGTTGTCATGATAAGGATGAATAGAATATGTAAGTAAAATGTTTACTACACTAATAGATTACTAAAGAATGGATTTTTGAAAGAACACCAAACATTTGATGATAGTGATCCACTTCAAAGTGCAAGTCCAAAGGTATTAGTATTTGACTATATACGCTTTGTACAATGTGTCATGTTGATGACACCACTATTGATGTTGATAGATTCTTTTAAAAAAAGGAATTGCAGAAAGAGAATCTATAAAATATTTTGCAGAAAATAAAAGGTTGGAGATGTCCAACTTAGGTATATAGAAGATATACATGCTATGGCTATATTCCTTGCTTGTTAAACAATGTGGTTCTTAGGTATTGGATACCGGTATTGGATACCGAATTGGTTGGTATGAAGTGTCATACAGGACAACGCAATTCATGAACTACAATGGCCTAAGTAACCAGCAAGAGAATGAGTGATGATGTTCATCGAAAACAAATAAAGTGTTATTGTGTTTTTCGTTGTCATCAAACCAAGCCTTCAAGATTTGTTTAAATAATTGTTATTTTGTTCCGGTATCATGAGAACAATGGCTGTTCAAATAATTACCGTATTCCATAAAGGATGGATGAACTTTTACAAGTCTAGTTGGAGAAATCACATCCATAAACACTATTGCTAAAATGTCGCAAGACAAATGATTAAAAGATCACTTATGAAGTGACATCGCTGTTTAAATTATATTTGAAAGAAAACATGAAGAAACTCCATGTTGATGGATTTTTGGAGCCTTTGATTTTGATCAATTGACGCATGTGAGACTTTCCTCGAGATAATTGAAACTCCGTCCATAGGCCAGAGAGGAACGGATGACTAGCTTATTGGAAATTGTGCATGCTGATGTGCATAGTCCATTATGTGTAGCCATATGCGATGGATCTTTTTGCTTCATATGCTTTCTCCAAAAAATTGAGTGAATATATCTATATATTTACTTAATAAGGAAGAAGTATGAAACATTTGAAAATTGTTCAAAGACTTTCAAGATGAAGTGGAAAATCATTGTAACAAGAAAATAAAGAGTTTATGATTCGATCATAAAGGAAGATATTTGAGTTACATGTTTAGCAAAAACACCTAAGACTTGAGGAATTGTTCCATGATTTGTGTTTCCCGATAAACCATAGGAGTATGGCATATTCGAGAGATAAAATCAAACCATGTTTGACATGGTAAGATCAAGGGTGTCATTTATAAAACGGCCATTATGTTTTAAGGATTGAAGCTTCAGAGACTACCGCTTTTACACTGAAAAGAGCACCATCGTGATCCATTGAAATGACACCATATGAGTTATGGTTTGGATAAAACCCGAATTGTCTTTTCTTAAATTTTGGTATGCTATGCATAAGTAAAATGTTTACAACCAAAGTCGGATAAGCACGTCTTTGTAGGTTATCCCAAAGAATTTGTTGGGAATTTCTCCATAACACCGAGGACAAAAGAGTTTGTTACTTGGAATGTCAAGTTTCTTGAGAAGGAATTTTTCGTGAAAAGTTAAGTGGGAGGACAATAGAACTTTGATAAGGTTGTTGAACCTTAGCTATATGTGCTAAGTAGCATAGCACCGGAAAGTGTCCCGGTGGCGGCCACAATGCTCATGGCTCTCATGATTACAAAAGGTGTGATCTCGGAGATTAGAGTTCCTATAGAACCGTGTGGGTCGGTAAGAATCAAATAGTAAGATTTGATAAGCAAGTCGTTATTGTTTTGACAATGATGAACCGACTACATGCAAAGAAGCGATGATGGGCCCTGACTCCATAAAATGACTAGAAGTCATAGAATCCGTGATAGTATCCATACACGAGAAAACAAGTTTCTGAACTTGGAAGACCCACCGGAAAGGCGTGAAGCCTATCGGTCGTGTTTGGATCTATAAAGAAATAAGACATGGATGTTTAACATCTATGAAATAGTCGACATGTAGGAAAGAAGTTTACGACAATGTTCAAGGAGTTGACTATGACAAGATTTGATCTTTCATAGAGATATATAGTCTTGACGGATTAATGTAGCAACCACTACATATAATTTGGTATATGGTAGTTGAATAAACAAAACAAGGTTCTTCTAATAGAACGGTAACCTAGGACATGTACATGACATGGTCCGAAGGGTTTTGTTAATTCAAAGGGTGTTAAAAGGGCATGTAAACTTCAATAGTTGAAGTAAACATAGCGGAGTTAGAATCTTCACCATGATGAAACTGTTAAAAGAGTTTAAATTCATCGGAGATGATGAAGATGCTTGCATTTGTAAGAAATTAAGTGGGAGCGTTGAGACATATTTCCAATATATTATGTAGAGGACATATTGTTGATTGGAAATGATGTATCTTGTATTGACACAAGTTAAGAATTTCATTAAAATAAGATTTCGATGAAAGACTTGGGCAAACCCGGAATATTAGGCATCAATATCTATATGGATAGATTGAGGCGCTAATATGGTTGTGCCAGACATACATATATGAGATATTGAAAGGGTTCAATATGGAAACAACAAGAAAGGTTCTTGCTGCATGGAAAGGATTGTATCAAAATTCAAGTGTTTCAACACTTGGTGAGTAAAATCACATGAAGATTTTGATCGATTATACCATGATATGTATATATCCAGAATGTCCTATGCTCTAAATGTTATGAGCATATAGCAGAATGATTCATAAGATGATCATTGGACAATAGTAAAGATATTATTATGAGCTTTGGAAGAACTAAGAATATATAATGTATAAGTGACAAATAGTTAAAGGTAGTTCATTGTAAAGTGTTACATTGATACTAGTTTTGTCACAAGATACAAATTAAATTTATCTCAATTTAGACTATGGGTGGCACAATGTAATGGAAAGGATGTTCCATGATGGATTTGGATGAGTTTGAAAGTTGAGACATTGTGACGGATACTACAACAAAAGGCTAAGTATATGACTGCTATAGTAGCAGCAAAGGAGGGCATTTGTGTTAAGTAGTTTGTTATCAAACTAGGTGTGGTTCAAAGTGGGATAATACTATGAAGATATATTGTGTGACAATAATATCAACATATTTTGAGCCGAACGAACTAAAGGTCTCACCAAAGTACCAAATCTATACAATGCCATCTCATTTGAGAATGAGTGATGCGTAGAGACGCAGAGACATGCAAATACACACGGACTTGAAACTGTCAGATCCAGAAATTATGTTAACCAGTAGCAATAGCGTATATGCAACACCAGAAAGCCATAGGTGTTCAATACACAAAGTTTTTCAAACTAGATTATTGACTCTAGTGCAAGTGGGAGACTGAAGGGAATATGCCCGAGAGGCAATAATAAAGTGGTTATTATCTTATTCCATGTTTATGATAAATGTTTATTTTACATGCTAGAATTGTATTGATCGGAAACATCAATACATGCGTGTTTAATAAACAAAAAGGGTTCCTAGTTATCCCTCTCTTATAGACTAGCTTGTTGATTAACAAGATGATCAAGGTTTCCTAATCATGGACACTGGATGTTATTAATAACAAGGTCACACCATTGGTGGAATGATGTGATGAACATTCATCTGAAGTATAGCATTACGATCAAAGTCATTATGTTTATATTGCTATAATATCATACGAAGTAATCTTTATCCTTAGACCATGAGATCATGTTAATTGCTAACACCGGAAGAGTATCTTGATAACATCAAACGTCACACCGTAACAGGGTGACTATAAAGGTGGGTTCAGTGCTATGAAGGTGTTATGTTGAGGCTCATGGATCAAGAGTGGGATTTGTCCATCCCGATGACAGATAGATATACTCTGGGCCCTCTCGGTGATATCACATTGAAATAGCTTGCAAGCAAGTGATGTGATCACTAGAATGTTATATCACGGGAACGAGAAAAGAGTGCATGTCGGTAACGAGATCAAACTAGGTATGGAGATACCGATGATCGAATCTCGGACATGTAATATATCGCGGGACAAAGGGATTTAGTTACTAGCGTTAAAGGTTCTCACGATCACAGAAGTCATCGTTGAATGTGTAGGAGTCAGTATGGATCTCCAGGTCCCGCTGCTGATTATTGATCGGAGAGGGGTCTCGATCATGTCTGCATTATTCGCGAACCGTAGGGTGACACACTTAAGGGATACCGACACCATTTGGAGCAAATATGTTTCAGATAAAGATTTAAGAAAGCGCTGGAATTATTTCAATAGACACCGAAACTGTTTCGGGTGAAAATGCTGAAATTGGTTCTGCATGTAATATTGAAATGTTGCAGGGGCTTTTATGTGAATGTTTGTTAATTAAAGTAATTAACAAAATTCTGAATAAAAATAATAAAAGAGCTTTATTAAATGAGAGAGCATTAAATTTGGAGAAATTTAATGCATTTAAAGTGGAGAGTTTAAAAGAGAATGTGAAGGGGCATTTTAATGTGGAGGGGTTACCACCACATGAATGGAGGAGGTGAAAGGTCACCCCCTCCATGCTCCGGCCATGAAGGAGGGGCACCCCCCCTCCTCCTATAAAAGGCCACCCCCTCCTCACTTCTCACTCACACCTCCTGGTGAATGATCTCTCTCCCCCTCTAGTATTATTCCCCCATGGTCTCGGATTAGCGAGATACATGTTCCTGGTGGCTTTATCTGGAAAGGAGTTGCTTCTTCCGCTGCTTTGCTGGAGCGAGGGACGGAGGTTGTCGGGGTACCAGACATGTGTGCGATCACGGATGCACCGCTGCTTTGCGGTGCTGGACTTGGTGGTGCTGGAGCTGGATCTGATGGACGTGCTGGAGCCGGACCTGCTGGACTTCATCACGATCTTGAGATTGGCAAGTGCACGACTACATCAACCACGAGTTCCTACTTGTTAACAAAGCTCGTTGTCTACGAGGGTAAGTTCTCGTTGGATGTACGTCCACCCGTTGCTTTGTACCTAGTAGATAGATCTTGGCGTGTAGTTCACACCGTAGGAATTTTTTTTGTTTTCTATGCTGCGGACCCAACAAGATCTTCTTTTCCATTCTTAGCATCTAGAAAGATTCTATTGATAGTGTTTAGCACGATGAATGCTAGTATGCGAAAACCTCAAAACACACACTTCATTGCTCAGTTTTAGGGTCCTTGTGCTAAATGATGCATGGACATGGATGAAATAATATTCATTTTTTATGAGGTCCTTGCTGTAACTTATACTTCCACCAACTGTGTTAACTCTCAAGCACCTCGCTCCTACGAGACCTAAAGTTAGATCGGCCATTCGTAGTACTTCTTATCTTATCTTTATCTAGTCTTATCTCTCACAAACCATACCACTTCATAAGGTACGGAACATTGAACACTGACCGTTGGATCAAGACTAGCAAATCCAAACATTGCTAACCGTTCGATCTTCTTTTCCATTCTTAGCATCTAGAAAGATTCTAGTGATAGTCTTTAGCACGATGAATGCTAGTATGCGCAAACCTCAAAACACACACTTCATTGCTCAGTTTCAGGGTCCTTTTGCTAAATGCATGGACTTGGATGCAATTTTCATTTTTTTACAAGGTCCTTGATGTAACTTGTACTTCCACCGACCATGTTAACTCTCAAGCACCTCGCTCCTACGAGACCTACCATTAGATCGGCCATTCTCAGTACTTCTTGTCTTATCTTTATCTTGTCTTATCTCTTACATAACTACTATATATAATGGAGCAGTTTTGAATTAAATCCATAGCACCAATCCTGGACGTTGTGCTGCTAGCTCCAATGGTTCAGAGCAGCTGGATTTATGTTGAACAGTAGGTAGAGCAAACTCCACCATGTTCTAAATGATCATGTCACCACCCCAAAATTTCATAGCACAGTAGGTTGTATTCTCAATATGTGTAGATAGTTATTATTAATAGACTTAATGTATGCATTTTTCTCTAACAAGACTATTGGTTAATAACAACTTAATGTTTGTTAAATCACATTTCATACAGTATATATATGTGTGTGGCACGTGCCTTTTACTAGTCTCTTACAATACCATACCACTACATAGCGGTGTGCGGATTAACTTTGAACATTGACCGTTGGATCAAGACTGGCAAATCCAAACATTGCTAACCATTGGATCTTATTTTCCATTCTTAGCATCTATAAAGATTCTACCGATTGTCTTGAGCATGATGAACGCTAGTATGTGCAAACCTCAAAATACACACTTCATTGCTCAGTTTTCAGGGTCATTGTGCTAATAAATGCATGGACTTGGATGCAATTTTCATTTTTATGAGGTCCTTGATGTAGCTTGTACTTCCATCGACCGTGTTAACTCTCAAGCACCTCTCCCCTATGAGACCTACCATTTGATAGGCCATTCGCAGTACTTCGTATCTTCTCTTTATCGTGTCTTATCTCTTACAATAACATACACTACTGCATAATGTACGGATTAACTTTCAACATTGACCGTTGGATCAAACTCGCAAATCCAAACATTGCCAACTATTGGATCTTCTTTTCCAATCTTAGAATCTAGAAAGATTCTACTGGTAGTTTTTAGCACGATGAACACTAGTATACACAAACCTCAAAACACAAACTTCATTGCTCAGTTTCAGGGTCCTTGTGCTAAATGAATGGACTTGGATGCAATTTTCATTTTTATGAGGTCCTTGATGTAACTTGTACTTCCACCCACCGTGTTAACCCTCAAGAACCTCGCTCCTACGAGACCTACCATTAGATCGGCCATTCGTAGTACTTCTTATCTTATCTTTATCCTGTCTTATCTCTTACAATACCATACCATCACTATACTATGTACACCACATTGACCATTTGATCAAGACTGCCAAATCCAAACATTGCTAATAACCGTTGGATCTTCTTTTCCATTCTTAGCATCTAGAAAGATTCTACTGATAGTCTTTAGCACGATGAATGCTAGTATGCGCAAACCTCAAAACACACACTTCATTGCTCAGTTCAGGGTCCTTGTGCTAAATGCATGGACTTGGATGCTATTTTTATTTTTTACAAGGTCCTTGATGTAACTTGTACTTCCATCGACCGTGTTAACTCTCAAGCACCTCGCTCCTACGAAACCTACCATTAGACCGGCCATTCGTAGTACTTCTTATCTTATGTTTATCTTGTCTTATCTCTTACAATACCATACTACTTCATAGTGTATAGATGAACTTTGAACATTGACCATTGGATCAAGACTGGCAAATCCAAACATTGCTAACTGTTGGATCTTCTCCATTCTTAGCATCTAGAAAGATTCTATTGATAGTCTTTAGCACGATGATGAACGCTAGTATTTGCAAACCTCAAAACACACACTTCATTTCTCAGTTTCAGGGTCCTTGTGCTAAATGATGCATGGACTTAGATGCAATAATTTTCATTTTTTATGAGATCCTTGTTGTAACTTGTACTTACACCGACCGTGTTAACTCTCAAGCACCTCGCTCCTACGAGACCTAAAGTTAGATCGGCCATTCACAGGACTTCTTATCTTATCTTTATCTTGTCTTATCTCTCACAATACCATACAATGCATAGTGTACGGAACATTGAACGTTTGATCAAGACTGGCAAATCCAAACATTGCTAACCATTGGATCTTCTTTTCCATTCTTGGCATCTAGAAAGATTCTACTGATAGTCATTAGCATGATGAACGCTAGTATGCGCAAACCTCAAAATACACACTTCATTGCTAAGTTTCAGGATCCTTGTGCTAAATGCATGGACTTGGGTGCAATTTTCATTTTTTATGTGGTCCACTTGTACTTTCTTAACAAAGGAAATCAACGTGGTGCTCACTCTTGCAGCCTTACAGTGTGTTACTCTTCCTCTATGCAGGGAAAATAAATTATGTATTACTCTCTCCTTTGCTGCATCACGTCCATCCTCCAGCTGATATCTCCATTGTCCACAGCATGGTGTTGCGCATGTGTGCCATGGTACTACGACGGCTTTGTGTCTATCTCTTTTTTTCATAACTTTGCTCCAACATCGAACTGCTTTCAACACCTCTTCGTTGCAGCCCTCTCAGGCTGCCTTCTCTAACCCCATAATCTCTTCTACAGTAGCTCTTCGTTCCCCCCTCCATTTCGATCCTTCTTTTTTCTAGTACTACTATTTGCTTTACGGAAAACAACTTTCCAGTGTTCGCAAAAAAATGGAAAATTGAGATCATCTATTCTCATAATACTTCTTAGAAACTCCCCTTGGCAAAATATTGTTTACAATGCCAAGTTGCACCAATCCACATAATATGGGGAAATTACCATAAACTATGATGTGGATCACTGGATATGGTATTGACCTTGGTCATCCGACTCGAAACCTATTTCATACGCATTGCAGGACAATTTTGTGAACATTGTTTTTGAAAAGTTGTCAAAACTCAAGTTTATAATTTTGCATGGCATATGATACATGCAAAAGGACACCGTGCACATGTCTTCCATAAAAATTTAAGAATAATCCACCTTAACCTCAGGTTACACTTCCTTTACTTTCCTGTGAATCAAACACTTCTTTAAGAAAAATTCATGTAGGCTCCAAATCTTGTAGGATTCAACTGTACATGATATTTTAATAATACTATGTTTTCTCTATTCCTTTGATTTTCCTATCCCGCGAATCAAACAGGCCCAATGTTGAGACTCCCATAGGCAACATTTCCTAGTGCGCCAAGATGCACCCATATACCAAATTAATGTGGAAACGGTACATTAACTATGATGTCGATATGGCCATGACCTCTTTTGGTCATCAGGGCTGAAACCTAATAATATTTATACATGGTGGAAAAATATCACGGGGCTGGTTTCTAGAAGTTGTCAAATCCGATGGTTATCAGTTTCCTGGCAGGCTGTACACGTGATGTGATAGGATGCCATGCATAAATATTTGTTTTTCTATTTTTCTTTATTACATGTGATTGTTTCAAAATAGGTTCAAAATTGTCAAGATACAAATTCTTAGCAGGAAGTTGAATTGGTTAAAACTCTCGATTGTTTCCGATATATTAATTGCCAAATGAGTACCTCCAAAAGCTTTTTGTAGAACTTCGATAGCAATCTACCACTTTCTAGAGCTTCTAGTTCAAATATGACCTAGTTTTGTTAAAAGAGACATAAAGTCATTTGAGTGGGCCGAGTTAGCATGGAAGCTTTGAAAACTCATAAAACTTGGGAATCATACATAAAACATTGACCACTATATCTGGAAACTTGACTTGTGGCATTCAAAACCATGTTCTCTGTACTTTCTATACATAGTATATTCATGGTACTAGAGTCCAACAATAATGGAATCTTCTATATGTTATACATGACATAATCAAATGTACTGAAAGATATCCAATGGTCAACAATGTCGGGTTTTGCTAATCTATATCCAACTACCGATGTTCGAAGTTATTCGTACACTATATAGTGGTATGGAAATTGTGAAGCAACATAGCATTTATTTTCTTTTGAAAAGAAGTGCCAAGCACTTATTTCTAATTTTTTATGGCGAGAAATACGCATAAGAGGATGCCACATGAAAGTATTTGGTTTTTTATATTTGTTTTATTTCAATGTCTTCAAAACATTATCAAATTTGTAGGCATGCATATTCTTAGCACAAAGTTAGTTGCATTTTTCAAATATCGTGATGGTTCTCGATATATTGACAACATTGGTACCAACAAACGACATCTGTAAAATTCAAGAGCAACCTGTCATGCTTACTTGTAGTTCATGTCTGACATAATTTCGTTAAATTGGCATAAAGTCCTCTAAGTGGGGGAAGTTACCTAGCTAGGAAGCTTCAACAATTCTAAAACAAGGAAGTTATAAGAAAGCATGGTCCACTTTGTCTGAAATGTGGGGTGGTCGCACCCTTTTTCAACTAGGTAGAAGAAGCGAGATGCTTCGGTTAACAACTTAACATGGTTAGTGGAAGTGTACATGTTACATCAAGGATCTCAAAAAAGACAAAATTACACCTAACCCATGTTTTAGTATAAAGGGGCCTGAAAATAAGCATGGAAAAGCAGTCGGGACTGGCTCTCCTTCTCCACCCACTAGCTAAGGCATACTGTTTGTACTAGAACAACAACAACTTGCTTAACAAAAAGGAAATCAGCGTGGTGCTCACTTTTGCCAGATCTTGCTGATGAAGTGCATCGAATGCGATGGGACATGTATATATATATATATATATATATATATATATATATATGTATGCATATTAAGTACAATATCCCTTCTCTAGTATTGTGAGTGTCGATGTTTGTAATAACCTTCCATGCGATGTTTGGGACGAAGCAAGTGAAAAAATCGAAACCCGAAAAGTTTTATTCGTGACTACTTTTTGTTGCTACCCCAACCCAGCACCCAAAGTGGTTCCTTCATATGCACACCAACACAGTAGGTGACAAACACACGATAGACAGACACAGAGTCGGCGTACCATGTCTAGAGTTTAAAGCATCATCCCTTGAAAGTTCCGCTTCTAGTTCATTTTGAAGTACTCCTATAGAAACTTCAAAATGAACTAGAGGCGGGACTTTTGCGGGATCCCGCTCGCAACCCTAACCATGGCACGTGTGCTGAGCGCCACACTACAGACGAGGGAGAGATCAACTGGCAGGTGTGCGCGCGGGTGCCGAGAAGATACATACTTGATTACATTGTGTAAAATTTGACTGAATAAATAGAGTAACTAATACACTTGATTACTTTGTGTAAAATTAGTACTGTTGGAGCTAGAGTAAAACTTTCCAATAATGTTAATTTTATACCAACATTCTTTATATATATTTAGAGTAAATCTTGGTCAATAAAAAAACATGAAAAACGAGGATGCCTTATTTCTCGGGACGGAGGTAGAGTAATACTCCTACCTACTACTCCTACTTATGCAAATACTATAGTAGAACCTGTAAATAAATAATGTTTCTGATCAAACCGATGTGACGAGACTATACAGTGCTAGGAGGTGACATGGTTAATTTATTACGAGAAAATAAATAACCTCTTTCAAAGATCCATACCATCTTCCCCATCTCCGTTTAGTTTATCCCCACTCGACGATGTCACCTGGCCGCATTTGGGATCCTCTCCACCACGCATTTTCCTCGCCATCTCACCCGGTGCATCTCTCCTTCTAGACCACCAGCCCTCTCCTCCAAAAAAAACCAAACAGTTCTATATAGATCCGCCCTCACCCCCAATCCTTCTAGACGCGATGAAGGATCGCCTGTACAAAATTTGGAGAGGTTCGAGGGAGAGCCGAGGTGCAGCGGATTTAGCAAGGTTGGCAACAACGTCATCAACAAAATCGTTGAGAATCTAGATGCTAAAAGCGTTGTTCGGCTAGCCACATGCTCCAAGGAGCTACACCGCCAAGTCACCGACGGAGAAGGTTACAGATGCCCGAACAACAACTGCTCGAAAGTGGTCTCCTTCAAGGAACTCTATGCCCACATGATCTCCTGCATCCACATCCTGTTTATCTGCATAGAGACAGGATGCAACTGGGTCGGCAAAAAATTAATGTTGTATCTGCACCTCAAATCCACCCACTCGATCGAGGTGCCCACATTCCTCTACAGCATCAAACAATGGGACCCATCTAAGTCGGTGCCTGCAGGGTGCTTGCAGAGAACAAATTTCATTGGCATCAGGAAGATGGGCATGCTGTTCATCAGCTAGATTGACGGGCACAACATGGAGATTGTCCTGTTTGTCATCCACGTAAGGTCGACGGTGTGGGAATTGGAGGAGTACGAGGTGAGGATGTCTTCATTGGTCTCTTTTCGCGGGTTCTATCAGCTCAAGTTTTATTCTTAGCCAAAGATTGTGGAGCCACCGGCTAAAGCGGCGCTGGATGCACTCAACCATTACCTATTGGTGTTGTGGACTTATTGTCAAGCTCCTCAATCGTTGGTCGGAGTTCCTCATGGAGTTACAATATTGGATTGACGACGACATCAACCCATTGTGAGATATCACATCTTAATATTCTCCTGATGATCCTAATATGAATGTACTATTTATGTAATTTTCTAGTCCAACTGTTTGAATATTAATTACTTTATTTATGTAAGTGGTAGATTCCCTTCGCAATCGGAGTGGTGGAAATTGCTGGAAAGATCCGTGAATTTTACATCTACCTTGCTGAGGGTGAACAGGCGAAAGCATATTACGAGGATCCACAGATGACGGTAAAATGAGAGAAGCATGCCAGGCCAGAAAGCAAGCGCTACCCGGCCATGACTTGGACACACTGAATCATTGGCATACAGATCTTGTGGTGATTCTGACCTCTCTCTTTTCTCTCATGCATGTTTGGAGTACATGATGGGACATTTAATCATTCCTAGATAGCTTAAGGTACTACTACGAATAGTTTTATACTTCTACCGAGTATTTTGTATGGAGTTTTTTCAACTGCTAATATATTTTGTAATAATTTCTAAGTACTGGGAATTGTTCAGATCGAGTGCAGAATATGGCATGTACTGCTGAATCTTTCAAAAGCTACCGAATCTCTCAAATGTGCTCATGTTACTATTATTAAAGTATTTTGTAGAACTAATACTATTGTACTGGTACTTGTTTTGATCAATGGCAGTAGATTGTTTTGCTTTTCTTTTGAAACATGGCCTTCTCAATCTAGATGAAGCCTGGGCTTCTTGGGTTGCATATATGTTGGTCACACATGCATTCATGTAAGAATAAGGTATGCACATAAATGCAGACTTGGTCATCAGTTTTACTTGCTCCAGTGCTGGAGTGTGTTCAGAGAAAAAGGGCAAACTCATCCTATGCCAAGTTTTTGAGAGTTGAAACATGAATTGATTATCTCTGTACTGCTATTGAATTTCAGTGTCTATATTGCTGAATCGGTCCCTTTGAAATGCTACCGAATCTGTCTACTACTGCTGAATATGAATCTGTGATATTTTCCTGTCTTATTATGTACTGAAGAATCTTTCAAATTTGAACTACAAGTAAATCATAGGTTTCTTTGAAAGTTTTACGAAAAAGCTTTTGTGGGTACCCATCGAGGGTTAATTACGAGTATATTGGAAACTACCGAGAGTTTGGACAACAGATTTAACTTCTTGCTAAGATTTTGCATCTTCACAATTTAACGAAATTTGGTCAAGCCTGGCCTACACAGGTAAGAGAACAAGAGGGAGGCAGCACGAGACCTTCAAAAAAAGAGGCAGTGCAAGAGCAGCGCAGAGGAGGACTTGAAGGCGGTGCGGTGTCAGGGCAAAGCTATGATGGGCTGATGACACGAGGTACAAGGTACACTCCACTAGCAGCAAATGTATGGACCTACTAATAGTAAATGCACGCAAAACAAGTTGATTTTTCACTCTCCTTCGTTGACTCTCACCATCCATCCTCTGTCGATCTCTTCTCTGCAGCCGCGGGTGCATAGTCTGGTTTGTCTCTTCCTCGTCCATAGCATGGCGCTACGCACGTGTGCCTTGATATGGCACACCAATCTACTTCCAGCAACCTTTTTTCTGTTCCAAAATTCAAAATAATCATCAACACTAGTACAAAAAGGCTCAAAGGTAACAATAATTACAAAAAGGTCCTCGGAACACCTTGCGATGACAATAAACCCTAGCGCGATAACAGAGGCGTCTCGCTCCTCCACGACCTCTAGTTCCAAAAAATAAATAAAGAATGCCACCACCAGAATTTTTAGACAAAGTGTATCATGCTTTCTTACAATTCCCAAGTTTTAGGATTTTTCAAGCAGACATAGAAAGGTTTTTCATTTTATTCATGTTCAATCTTCTTGCTTTTTGATGAGGTTGTTGCATCATAATGCTAGATGTTGTATAGTTTAATCGCTAGGTATTGTATATGCTGGTATAAGGCCGGTAGTAAACAATGTGTCACTTTGTTATACCTAAGACTTGGTTATACTATTGAACTTGCTCTCACGCACTTCTTGTAGATTATTAAATTAGACCTAATTCGACAAATCGATGGAAAGTCATTTGAGTGGGTTAAATTAGGTAGAAAATTAAGCCTGAAAAATATAACATGTAATTTATCCAACCACTTTATGTACGAGTAAATAAATGGCACATGCTATGAACTCTAATTTAGCCATATTAACCGTACTTCGTTCTGAAAAAAAATTTACTTCTTTAACATGCTAACATGCACCGACCTATACAAAAATATGGAGACACCATCATTATAGATATATAGAGTATGTCCATGACCTTGGTCATATGCCTTTAAACCCAAGAAATTTCACACGGAGTAGATGGTATAGTAGGCCATATCGTGAAGTGAGTTTTTCAAGTATTTTCTTGGTAGAATAAATTAAAGAACAAAGAATGCCCCCCTCTCCCACAAATTTTTGTACAAAGTGGACAATTCTTTCTTACAGTTTCCCAAGTTTAAGGATTTTTCAAACTCCCAAGCCAAAGCTCCACGCACTTAAATGACTATCCCGATAAAATGAAATTAGGTCAAACATGAACACATGTGAGCGTGATATACTATTACTCTTGAAAAATTCCAAAATTCTTCTGAAGGAACCCGGACAACGAATATATCATGGGCCAACAATAGTTTTGAAAAATTCCAGCACTGATTAGTATTTGCATAACGAAAAATTAGCTTGAGTGACCAATCAAGGTCATGGCCATATACACATCATAGTTTAGGACCCACAATTCTAGCGTGATGGGGAAGGGAGTACAAGGCATGAGTGTCTAAGGGCATCCATAATGTAGGACCCACCCGACTTATATGGAAATTACCACAATGTATAAGGTCAACATTTGCCACAAGATAGTACCCACATAGCTTATCATATTGCTCCTTGCAAGAGAGAGGAGAGAGGGGAAATGATGTTTCTATTCTCTATGGCAACCCACAAGCTTGAGGCAACTTTATGTTCTCAACAATGTATAAGGTGAACCTTAGCGGATACCACATAGGCCTTAAGGTGTGTTTTTTACACATTATTGTGGATTCCCTAATGAAAAAATCAAATAATGGGCCCACTTGGTAGTGTATGACCAAGCTATAAAACTCCTATGCAAAAGTTAGCATCTTCAGTTTAGTAGGTCTCATGGACCATCTCGTTTAGACACTGTCTAAATGGTGGAGCTTACTCGCAGTACAGTAAGTAGTACTCCCTCAGTTTCAATATATATAAGATGTTTTAGGTTTGTGAAGGTTATGTATCTAGTCATCTTTTAGTGTGTAGATGGGAGTGAACCTCTATGAACCTATACATTAAAATGTCATCTTGACAATTTAACAAAATTAGGTCAAACTTGAGCTACAAGTAAGCATGATATATTGCTCTTGAATTAAATGTCATTTCAGAGGTGGGTGAGTACATCTTCTTGTAGTAAATAATGTTGTTGGTGTGAGTATTCAACTATTAGGAAAAACATTCTCAATTTTTCAAGTGATGACGAGATTGTTCTTTTCCACAAAGAAAGCCTGAAGAATATTTTATCGGGCAGTCAATTATTATATCAGAAACAACCGTAAGTTTTGACTATAGGATCAACTTCTTGCTAAGATTGTGCATCTTGACAATTTAATGAAATTAGGTCAAACTTGAGCTACAAGTAAGCGTGATAGATTTCTCTTAAATTAAATGTCATTTTAGAGGTAGATTAGTGCATCTTCTTGTAAAGCAGTGTCAGCAGTGTGAGTGCCCAACTACCAAGAAAGAACATTCTCAATTGATAACAAGATCATTCTTTTCTGTAAAGAAAGTGCGAAGAATATTCGATCTGAATGCCACAAGCCAAGTTTTCACACATATACTGTGGATCAACAGCATGTTGTACTTGCGATTCCGATATTTTATGATTTTTCAAGCTTCCTAGCTAACTTCGCCCAGTTGAATGTCTTCATGTCGATGTATCGAAATAAGGTCGAATGTGAACTACAAGTAATAAATTGTAGGTTGCTTTGTAAGTTTTATGAAAACATCTTTTGGAGGTACCCATCAAGCAGTCAATTAATATATTAGAAACCGCAAAGGGCTTTGACGATTGGTTCAACCTCTAGCTAAGATTTTGCATCTTGAAAATTTTGAACCCCTTTTGAAAACGATCACATGAAATAGGGAGAGAGGGGAAATGATTTTTCTATTCTCTATGGGCAACCCACAAGCTTGAGGTGCACCTTAGTCTTATAGATAACTTTATTTTTTCCACTATGTATAAGGTGAACCTTAGTAGATGCCACATAGTAGGCCTTACTAAGGTGTACTTTTTTACACAATGCGGGAGTTGTATATTTCTTTGCTTAGACATATGGTCACCTATGTCCATGCGTTATACATGCTGAGAGAATAAAACGTTGGCAGGGGAAGAGGGCGGCAACAAAGAGAAGTTGAAGGCAGTTCCATGTCAGAGCAAAGTTATGATGGGTTCCTAACATGAGGTACCCCTGCGGCCTTATAGTGTGCACTCTACTAGTAGTAAATTTTAGGACCTATGCATGCAAAACAAAACGTGTGTTTTCTCTCTCCTTCGCTATCCTCCCTCTCTCCTCCCCTTTCCCCTCGTGCACCGTCTCGACTGATCTATCACTTGTCCATAGCATGGTGATGCGCATGTGTGCCTTGGTACGGCGGCTCTGTGTCTCTGGCGTGTTCGGAAGCCATGCGTTGGTGTGGAGTAGGGACGAGGAGTACATAGGAAGGAAACCACTTTGGTCCTTGGCGGCATAAAAATTCAAACTTTTCCGGTTTTCAAAATTTTCACTTGCTTCCCAAATATCGGGAGGAAAGGTTATTCAAAAGATCACCCATTCACAGTATTGTACTTCTTATCTTATCTTTATCTGGTCTTATATCTTACAATACCATATCAGTGTATATTGTATGGAACATTGACCATTTGATCAAGACAGGCAAATCCAAACATTGCTAACTGTTGGATCTTCTTTTCCATTCTTAGCATCTAGAAAGATTCTACTGATATTTTTTAGCACCATGAACACTAGTATGCGCAAACCTCAAAACACACACTTAATTCATTGCTCAGTTTCGGGGTCCTTGTGCTAAATGCATGTACTTGGATGCAATTTTCATTTTTATGAGATCCTTGATGTAACTTGTACTTCCACCGACCGTGTTAACTCTCAAGCACCTCGCTCCTACGATACCTACCATTTGATCGGCCATTCATAGTACTTCTTATCTTATCTTTATCACTTCTTATCTCTTACAATACCATACCACTGCATAGTGTACGAATTAACTTTGAACATTGATCGTTGGATCAAGACTAGCAAATCCAAACATTGCCAACCGTTGGATCTTCTTTTCCATTCTTAGCATCTAAAAAGATTCTACTTATTGTCTTTAGCACTATGAACACTAGTATGCGCAAACCTCAAAACTCACACTTCATTGCTCAGTTTTAGGGTCCTTGTGCTAAATGCATGGACTTGGATGCAATTTTTCATTTTTTACAAGGTCCTTGATGTAACTTGTACTTCCACCGACTGTGTTAACTCTCAAGAACCTCGCTCCTATGAGACCTACCATTAGATCGTCCTTTCGCAGTACTTCTTATCTTATCTTTATCTTGTCTTATCTCTTACATAACTACTATATATAATGGAGCAGTTTTGAATTGGATCCATAGCACCAATCCCGACCATTGAGCTATTAGATCCAATGGTTCAGAGAAGCTGGATTCATGTTGAATAGTACCTAGAGAAAACTCCACCATGTTCTAAACCATCATGTCGCCACACCAAAATTTCATAGCATAGTAGGTTGTATTCTCAATATGTATAGATAGTTATTATTAATAGACTTAATGTATGCATTTTTCTCTAACAAGACTATTGGTTAATAACAACTTAATGTTTGTTAAATCACATTTTATATAGTATATATATGTGTTTGTGTGGAACGTGTCTTTTACTAGTCTCTTACAATACCATACCACTACATAGCATTGTAGGATTAACTTTGAACATTGACCGTTGGATCAAGACTAGCAAATCCAAACATTGCTAACCATCGGATCTTCTTTTCCATTTTTAGCATATAGAAAGATTCTATTGATAGTATTTAGCATGATGATGAATGCTAGTATTTGCAAACCTCGAAACACACACTTCATTTCTTAGTTTCAGGGTCCTTATGCTAAATGATGCATGGACTTGGATGCATTTTTTATTTTTATGAGGTCCTTGATGTAACTTGTACTTACATTGATCGTGTTAATTCTCAAGCACCTCTCTCCTACGAGACCTACCATTTGATAGGCCATTCGTGGTACTTCTTATCTTCTATTTATCTTGTCTTATCTTCCACCGATCGTGTTAACTCTCAAGCACTGAATTAAATGTTTTTTTGGAGGTAGATGGGTGCATCTACTTCTTGTAGTAAACAATACCATTGGTGTAAGTTTCCAACTATCACAAAAGAACATTCTCAGTTTCCAACCATCATGGGATCATTTAATATATCACAAACCACCACTGAGAGTTTTCACGATAGGTTCAACTTCTTGCTAAGATTTTGCATCTTGACAACTTAACAAAATTAGGTCAAACTTGAGCTACAAGTAAGCGTGATAGATTGCTCTTAAATTAATTGTCTTTTCTAAGGTAGATGGGTCCATCTTCTTTTAGTAAATGATGTCGTCGGTGTGAGTTTCCTGCTATCAAGAAAGAACATTCTCAATTTTCCCATGTTTGCGAATTTTAAAACTTCCTAGCTAACTTTGCCGACTTGAATGAGACTTTGTACCATTTACCAAAATTAGGTCAAATGTGAACTACAAGTAAATTGTAGTATGCTTTGAATGTTTTACAAAATAGCTTTTCGGTGGTTTTCGATGTACTGAATTCCTGGTTAGCTTCAAAAGTTTTTTGGAAAATTCTTCTCTTCGCTGCTCTCGCGCTGCCTCCTGCGTGCTCTTAGTCTCTTCTCTCTTCCAGTTTTTTTTCAACACGGGGGAAACTCCTAGTGGCAATATTGTTAATCATGTGAGGAATCACCTATGTACTCCTACCAAATACGGGAACACCACCACGCCAAGTTCTTGCATACTCCCTCTGTCCACAAATAAGTGTACTTCTAGTAACTCTTAGTCTAAGTCAAACTTTTTTAACATTTGACTACTTTTTAAAACTAATCAAGCAATATATATAACATGAAATCTACATATTATGAAAGTATATTTCAAAACTAATAAACTTGTAGTACTAGTTTTGTGTCATAAATATTACTACGTTTATAAATTAAAGTTCATCGGAAATAGTTAAGTTTGATTTAGAACAAATGCTAGAAGTACACTTATTTGAGGACGAAGGAAGTAGCGAAATGCACAAGATGCAGCATCGCCAACATTCATTATTTATCTCATAATTTATGAGAACTTGAAAGTACAACAAATAAAAAGGGGTGCGTGCACAACTACTTTGTGGAATATACTTGAGAGATTGAAACGAGGTTGTGCAATATACTTGATAAATGTGAGACATCTATTTTGAGATGGAGGGAGTATTATTTGGGCGCTAGCCAAATTCAAAATCTCTGTCAAGCAACAAATTTTATAGCCTAGGCTATGTGAATCGTAGGTATCCAATATTGCATGCAAAAATCTCTACTATTATAATGGAGCAGTTTTGACTGTTGAGTTGTTAGATCCAATGGTTCAGAGCATCTGGATTCGTGTTGAAAGAGTAGTACCTAGAGAAAACTCCACCATGTTCTAGAACCATCATGTCACCACCACCAAAATTTCATAGCATAGTAGGTTGTATTCTTAATATATGTAGATAGTTATCATTAATAGACTTAATGTATGCATTTTTCTCTAACAAGACTATTGACTTAATGTTTGTTAAATCACATTTCATACAGTATATACATGTGTGGCACGTGCCTTTTACTAGTATGGATATGGATGATCAGTTGATGTGACTCTCAGCCTTGAATTCCTGCACAGATAGGTTACGGTCTACTACCTTTTTCTATTACTAGATGGACGCTAGCCAAATTCAAAATCTGAAACGAGCGGAAAAATCACTCACCGACTTTGAAGCATTTCCTGCCCCACCGATTCAAAACCTTTGAGCCAAAATCTCCCACCGAATAGTACCATTTTCTATTATTATTAGCTGGACGCTTGCCAAATTCAAATCTCAATCATGCGGCAATATCACACACAGACCTTGAAGCATTTCGCGCCCCTCTGTTTCAAAAACTTTTGTCTTTAAATTTCCCATTCTACCTATTGTTCAGACGATAGATGGGCATGCTAAAGATAGCAGCTCCGAGGCACAATCATAATTATATTGCTATTCACCTCTATGGTCCCGATTCATGCAGTTTTCCCACTGGCCCTCCCAAAAATTCCAAGCTCCTCTGTCGCCTCCACGGCATCGTGCACGCTGGCTTGATTCGCGGTCTCGTGCGCCACCGTGGAGCCTCTTCACCGACGCTGACCCACCGGATCTAGTTCACCGGGTCTCTCTGCCACTGCACCGGACCTACGGTGTCATTCACCATGCCGATGGCATCATCGACTGCCCAAGCTCTGCTTCCTCGCCACCGAAAGCTACCCAACCATACCGGATCCGCTGTCCACCGAACGTGATCTAGTTCAAGGAGTTCCATGTCCACCACTCCAGACTACCTGCACGGCCGTCGCCGTTCACTACATTGGATCTGCCTCAGTGATGCTCTCGTCCACCACGCTCAATCGGCATCGATCGCCCAAGATCTGCTTCCCCGATGTCAATAGCCACCGCAACTGCAGCACCCTCAGTGACCTGGATGTCACCCGCACGGTACCGATGATGCTTAGATGCCTCTCCTACCAAGGTAAACAAATCTCCAACCCATTTTTGTTTTGTTAGAAGTATAGAAGGTTCAAGCCTGTCACAGTGAACTGAATTTTTGTAATCGTGCTACACACCAAGTCAATGCGCACGTCTGTTGTACACACTACATACAAGGTCACTAGACATGTTTGTTTGCATTCGCTGCTCTACAAATTTTGAAGTCATGCACATGTTCTTAGCTACTACGTACAACAGCAATTGTCTACTACCTTGTAATTCTTGCAAAATTTGAAGTTAGTGGAAAATATTAGTGTGGATTCCCTACTCTACAGTTACTGAATCTATCTGGTTCGTCCTGAGATCAGTTCATGTTATTATTTCCTTCTTGGCATCATTCTGCTATCCTGTAGTAGCCGTTTAAACTCTTCGTACTAATTCTATTATAATTTTGTTGTTGCAATCTGGTTATTCAAAAGTTGCATCACTAACTATTTTATTTTTCTTACATAGAGCTCAAAATGGAACAATGAACATGTTGGTTTGCATAGCCTATTCTACAGGTTCACAAGCGATGCCATTATTTCATTATCTAGTGTTGGTTCGTCCTGAGCAATGGCATAATTGTCCTCTACTATGTAGTTCACTCATGGTTTTCATTCCTGCTCTAGACATTCTCTTATGATGCCATTATAATTTCTATCTGGTTGATTCTTAGCTATGACAGTAACTACATGCCATTGTGTAGCTCACCGCAAATTCTAAGTCACCCAACTACTCTTGCATTCTAGGAGATACCACTTCTTCCATATATATTTGCTGAAATGACCTGACTAGTTTATATTTGCTAAAAGTCTAAGAAACACTTTGTTTGATTTCTCATTTCATTCTAGGCACACTTTTCTAATGCTTGTTTGTACTCTTCTATAGGTTCACGAGCCATGCCATTATATCTCACATCTGGTTCTGGTATGTCCTAAGCAACGACATAACTATCATCTACTATATATAGTTCATTCGTGGTTTGCATTCTTGCTCTACAAGTTCTCTTATGATGTGGTTATAATTTCTATCTGGTTCATTCTTTGCTACGATAGTGTAACATCTCAAAAATATTACACAAGCTTATCAAGTTCTAATCACCCAAGATTAGGGTTAACAAAAACGTTTATTCCTAAACCCATATCAATGCATGTGTGATTTATATCAATGCATGAATGCTTGCTATGACATGTTTGATTTCTATAAATGATAAGGATTAGTTTAAAGATGAACATCACATCATGTAGGTCAATTCCAAACAAAATCAAATAAAAAGAAGATCAAATATGAAGCATATGATCAAATGGTCACTTTGGCCAAAATTAAACATTAGCCAACTTTGGGCATCTCTAGCAAATGTTTTTCAACAGAAACAATTCTACTTCTTTTCACCCCTTGATAGACCAAGTGAAAATGAGTACAAGCAAACTTTACAAACTTGCAGAAACCAATTTCAAATCTATTTGAGAGGCAATTCAAAATTGAATCAAGTGTAGGTACATAGATCACCATTTTGCAAAAACCAACCCAACAATCTCCACTTGACAAATCCTAGCAACCAGAGATACTCAAGTATGTGACCAACACACCCACCAAAATTCATTCAAAAATTTGAATATTTATTTCATGCGGCCATTTGATCGAGCACTTAACAGGCAGAGTACAACTCTACCAACTATACACTATATGAATCAATCTTGTGATCATTATTGTACTCCATTCAGCCTCAGTTACTCACCCACGACCATCCCCAGTACCTAGCCGTGCAATGGAGAACCTCTCACTTGCCAATAGCACCAGTGTCGCTGTACCCGAGCATGGTCATGACGGTCGACCATGGACACGATGCCACACGCCGCACCGCCCTCTCCCACGACCACGAGAAGACAGGCGTGACCTCACCACACCTCTCTGTCCACCCCTTGACCAACGGCGAGTAGTGGAGAAGCCAGCGCAGCCATGCCACTCACCTCTATTCGCCATGCTGAGCGCCACCAGAGCGCCAAGCCACTCCCGCACAGCCATGCCGCGCCTCGCTCTCTCTGCGTGTAACTGCACCCATCGTGTCACCAGCGACCTCCCAGACACGACCGTTCGCCACCGCGCGCCCCGTTACCACCGTACGCCATGACGAACACCGATGTACCCGCCCAGAGCACGAACGTCACCCGACCGAATAAGATCGCGCCTCGTCGTGCCACTATGCGCATGACGATTGCTGCAGACTACCGTGTCGACCTATGCCCTCCGCCATGCCTATAGCGACCTGTAGCAACGTCGCCGACGAGCCCGAGCCATGTCGCACTACCTCTCTCGCCGGTGTATAAATAGGACCCTTCCCCAGCCTAAAACGGCACACCATTCCACTCTCCTCTCTCTCAGAAACATCCCAGACCCTTCCCCGGAGCAAGGCGAGCACCACGTCGCCGGAATTTAGCCGGAGCCCGTCACTGCAGTGAAGGAAGGGCACCGTTGATTGGAGTCACCCCAGGAGCCACCGTGACCACCATTCGACTCATCGTCGTCTACCAGCTCGTTCGCCCTCATCGTCAGACCTAGCTGGAGCACTGGTAAGCCTCCGACAACCCGCACCGCGCCGCTAGGTTTAGAATCTCGTGCGCCATCTGCGACGTAGACGATGAACTAGAGCCATCAATCTCGTTCTAATCGTAGGGCTGATATTAGCAGATACCGTTTCGCCTAGCTCCCGTCGCTGATGCTTGGGACCAGCTTGTTAGCAGCCCGCTGCGCGCGCACTATGCAGTTGGGCCGGCCCAAGTTCTTTTCCGCACGTAGCCCAGCGATTCAAATAGAATTTTTCCATTTAATTAAAAACCCTATTCTATCAGTAGATTCAAAATTTAATTCGAAGAGTTGTACTGAACCAAATTGCATGATTCCAATTTTGCTAGAAAGGTATTGCAAAATATCTACACACTCCCGTTGGATTCAAACCATTTGAAATTGTAGATCACCTATAGCAAAAATAACAATACAGAGACTTTTACCGCTTCAAACATTTTTATAAAATTAACCCTAAATGCTTTTGAGTTGATTTCAACTCTCAAAAATCACATTTGCCATGCTCTATATGAATATGTAAAATATCTAGTTTTGAATGCATTGATGATGGACTAGTATTAAAAAATACTATATAGGCATGTCTAGACACCTAAATATTATTAAATAGTAATATTCAACTTTGTAATCTATGCCAAACCTTTTAAATCACATTCCCAGGTATTGGAATATGTGGTGATGACATGGGTCAACATGATCCCATATTCTAATTGGAGAATATTAAATCTTAAGTAGTTTTCAATGAGTAGAAATTACTTTCCCAAATAAGATAAATAGGAATATGTCAATATGTCTTGTGATGATTATAGATCATCTAGTGTGAGCCCTTGTGTGCTAAATAGAAGTAGTGAAGTGTTGTTTGGTGATTGTGTACCTTGTATGTATTTATAGACGCTAGTACCGACCCGGGATACAACGAGGAGGAATACTTCGAGGAAGAAGAAGAGAACTTCAACAACTGCACTACTCAAGTCAAGCCATCCATGCAAGCTAACCTATGCAAGATCCACCAGGCATGCTTGGTTATGCAACTTTGATTATACCCATCCCAAGTTTTACTTGCAAGCTTTACTTTTCCCTTTACTAAAGTTTCTTACTTAGTTAATGAATTGTGATTAGTGGAAAATAGGATGGATACCATCAAGATCATAGAACTAGTCTTGGGTACTTATACTTGATTAGTACCTCTCAATAGTGATACCCTCAATACTAGTGGCTAGTGCTAAGCTAAACTTGATCACTTTAGATGGGAACGCTTGGAGAAAATGATTATGAAAACCTTGGGAATGATGAGTCATTCTATTGAAATGTTTTGACATGGGTTATGAAACACAATGGTTTGATGATGAAACTGAATGAGGCATCAGCCTTAACTTTGATAAAACTGATGGTTGGGATCGGATGCGATACCATTCCAATTTTACCATACAACCACAATACCTGAGTTGGGTACGGCTTAACTGGAAGTTTATATATATCTTAGTATGGGTTCCCTTGCGGAAGAGGTTGAGCTGAGGCTACCTTGTGAATATGAATGTCCACCTATGCAGTTCCCGGGATGGCAGATGGCCATGGCTGGGAGGCCAAACTCATAGGGGAGGTGCCTATACTAGGGTGTGTAATTGAAAGGTTAGGATTGATTATCTGCATACCAAGTATGATGATTCAGGGTTACCCCTGCTGGATGTATCGAATCTTGTGGTGAAAGTGTACTACCTCTGCAGAGTGTCAAACTATTCGAATAGCCGCGTCCGCGGTTATGGACAGTTGGAGTGGCCATACTGTTCCGTTGTCAGATGTTTTCAAAATGACTTGTGACTTGAACAATGACTTTGACTTGACCACAACCGGGTTGTGGACATGAAAACTAGGTTCCCACTTAAGTAATCTAGAGAACTAAAATAGGTTGTATTATGGAGTACTTATGAAATAAAATTGGCTTGTTGCAAATAAGACAAGAGCTTAGGATCCCTACTAGTATTACCTTACATGTGTTAGTGATAGTTTGCGAGTACTTAAAGAGTGCTCATGGATTTGTCCCTGGCTATTCCCATGGCCAGACTATGAGGAGGACTACCCAGAAGATGGACAGCAGGAGGTCTATGATAACTAGGATCATCTCCCATCGTCAGCATTGCCTGTGACCGTGAAGATGGAGTCTACTACGTTTATTTTCCGCTGCTCTGTTTTGTATTAAGACTTGATCATGGGATCAACTATTTGTAAGATTATTATGGTTTGTGATGGATGATGTATTGTGGTACCAATTTTGTTATGTCTCGCAAAAATGGTAATCTTGGGATTGCAAGGTACGGCATTAAAGGGATCTGGACTTAAAAATCCGGGTGTTGACAAGTTAGTATCAGAGCCATCATGACCATAGGAGACCCTAGTTAGAATGGACGTCTGAAAAACCTAGTTTTGAAACAAAGTAATTGAGTATTTATGAAAACCTATTCTCACTCTTACCCTTGAGATTCTTTCAAAAAGAAGTCATTTGTTCCTCAAAATTCTTACAATTCTACCTAAAAGTTGACACACCTGATCACCTCACTAACTTACTCATCCTAATTGCTTATAGATGGAGGTCAAATATAGCAAGTTTTACCAGATGGGCAATGGAGGGCAGCTCATCTTTGAGAGGGATTTGGATCAGCTCTCGGAGTACCTTGGACGCCCGCACCTAGAGTTCTTCCGAGCGCAGCTCAATGACCAACAAGGAGGGGAACTATAGTGGTTGATAGTTGCGGATCTGAGAGGCAAAATGGAGCCACCTCTTTCGGAGAAGATAAAGTTCATCGTGAGGGAGAACAATTGGTTGGACCGATTAGCTCGAGCTATGCAGGAGGCTCTTGCTCGTCTATGTGCACAAAACATCAACCAGATCAACGGCACCTGTTTTGCCCACTATGCAAGAAGTGACTCAATGGGAGAGCCTTTGACCATGTCGGCACATCCGGAGTGGAAGCACCATGTGGACCACCTGGACTTCATGATGCACGAGGCCCGTGCCTATGCCAACCAGAATCATGCGGAAGCCACTGAGAGGAAGCAAACCCTCGCCATCCTAGCCAAGGAGCGCAAGTCACTTCGTCGCCAGCGTGACAAGAAGGACCGCATCATCGCTCGTCTTTGCTAGAAGGTGGCCACCCTGGAGGAGACCATCCACGACCAGGAGATACAGCTTGAGGAGAAGGAGGAGGAAGGTGAAGATATCCGTGGTGATATCCACTCTTACCTCAGTGATATTGATGACTACCTGGAGGACGTTGCCACAGAGTTCCACACTAACGAGGATGACGCGGACTTCATTGATGACCAGGAGCCCAATAGTCACGATGATGAGTAGTCGCACCTGAGCACCATCGTAGGTGTGAGTGTATCCGGTCCCATTATATCGTAGCTTCACAGAATGGTTCTTAAAACCATCTGCTTTCGTAGTTGTGGTGGTGTGTGTTTGTATTGTGTGCTTGGAATGAATGAATGAAAAAGATTTGTTAGTTTTAGACTTTAGTCATCTCAAAGTTTAAAAGCTTTTTGAACCACACCAATAAACCATAGAAAATTTCCCTCTTGTCTTATGATTTATCTCAATCTTCAGATGACTTGTGGAAACCCCGGTGGAAGCAGCTCATCCCAGGATCCAATGCTTTAGATTCTGCAAATGCTTGTATCTGATCGTGAAGCCGGTAGAGCAGAACGCCAAGCCAATCTAGCCACTCTTCAACAGATAGCCCAGATGGCACACAACAATCAGGGCCATGGAAACCAGGATCACCATGGATCCAAACTAAGGAACTTCCAAAACACCCATCCTCCCATGTTTAGCAAATCAGAAGAGCCTTTAGATGCTGATGACTGGCTGCAGACTATGGAAAACAATTTACAAGTGGCAGGAGTAGATGCCAATGAGAAGGTACTATTTGCCACCCACTATGTGGTAGGTTATGCAAGATCATGGTGGAACAGCACCTATAACATGAATGGAGGACAGATGATGACTTGGGAGGAATTCAAACTCAAGTTCAGTAGGACCCATGTGCCCCCAGGTTTGATCAAGCGGATGAGGGATGAATTCAGGGAGCTGAAGCAGGGAAGAATGACGGTGGTAGAGTATCGTGAAAAATTTCTGTCTCTGGCTAGGTATGCCCCTGATGAGATTAACACTGAAGCGAAGAAGAAGGACAGATTCTTGAATGGCCTGCATGATGAGATGCAGATAGTGTTAGTCAACATTCCCTTTAATGAAATAGAAGCTTTAGTGGATTCCGTGATCCAGATGGAAGGGAATATCAACCAAGACAGTGAGAACCGCAAGCGTCATATGATGCACCAACCTGGACCCCACCATACCCCAAAGTATCACCCCAACCCGTCTGCAAGATTTGCACCAAGAAACAACAGACCCCCTATGACCCGTCCGAACTATCCCAATCATAGCGGAGGAAACCCGAGGCCCCGAGGCAACAACAACCCCGGCAACCCCAGTAACTTAAACCATGCACCGTCAAGGTCCAACCACCACAACAACAACAATACTGTCCCAAGGACAGGAAGCAATGATGTGCCTATCGCAGGGAAAGACAAGTCAATGATAACTTGCTTTGAATGTGGATTCATGGGTCACTACTCCAACGAGTGCCCCAAAAAGCTTGCTGCAACAACCAATGTCACTGCACCTGCCCAACAGCAGCGCCATGTCCAGCCTGGAAAGAGGTTTGCCCCAGGAAACCCGCACAACCGTACCGGCCATCTATTCCACATGAATGCTGAGGAAGCCCAGGAAGCGCCAGCTGTCATGCTGGATATGTTTTCTGTTAACTCGGTACTTTCTATAGTGTTGTTTGATTATGGAGCATCACACTCGTTTGTTACAGAAGAATTTGCATGCACTAGTAAGATTCAACCAACAAATTTAAAGCATGTTATGATAATCCAAATACCTGGTTCAACCACCAAAGCTAGAAAAATTTGCAAGGCCGTGCCTATCAGAATCCATGGGATAGATTTTTATGCCAATCTAATAGTACTTGGAACCAAAGGTTTGGAAGTAGTACTAGGAACGGATTGGATGTTGAAACATCAAGGATTAATCGATTGTGCCAAGAAATCCATAACCATGACCAGTAGCAGTGGAGTATCAGTATAAAATATATCTGAAGCTGATTACTAGTCACATATTAAGTCAAATTTATAGCACTACTTTAGTTATGCTTGTCTATGATCGAGATACTGTGCTCCAAGTCGTCCATAACCGCGGACACAGCTTTCAGAAAGATTTACCCTGCAGGGGTGCACAAATAGCAACACACACACGATCAACCTCGGAAAAACCAAATCAAAACCCAACGAGGCTTTCACGACAAAGCAATCACAGGATTCATAAAATATTTCAGGGGGCCACCCCATTAAGCTACCCGCAACGAAGTTGCCCGGCTCCGAGACGGACCCAAGGTTTATGTCAATGGCTGTAAATGACTGGGAACCCGAAAGTGTGACTGGGCTTGTCGATACCGCGAAAACATTCCACGATCCAAAATAGTACAGGTGCTCCACGCACAATCTTAAATAAAGCAGTAAAGCATGGCATAAGTATAGGATAGTAATAACGCCCCAAACTAGTTTGTGGCCCCAAGAAATGTAACATCCCAAAACTCTAATCCAAGCTTATCAAGATCAAATCATCCAAAATGGGGTTAACAAAAACTTTTCCAAATTTAAAATGAAAGCATTCATATATGTGTGCATTTAAAATAGGAGTTGTTTCAATTGCCATGATTGATTCATCCAATGCTTGTAAAATGTTTCTTAGGTGATTTAAACATCATCTACATCATTCCCAAACTTTTCCTAAAGAAAATCAAATCAAAAAGAATTAAAATGAAGGAATGGTCATTTTGACAAATTTAACTCTCATGCCTACTTTGGCTATTCCTAGTACTCATTTCTTAACAGAAACAATTCTTGATCTTTGCACCCCTTGCTAGTACACATAATGAGGTACCAAGGCCCACCTTTTGATCTACTAAAAAAATTCTGTAAACTATTTTAAATGATAGTATAAAATTGAATCTAATGCATATGCATAGATCACCCCTATTTCAAAAACCATCAAATTGAGCACCATTTTCAAAACCCTTGCAACCAGAGACTACCTATCACTAGTGGAGATCACCCAAAAATTTTGAACTCAAAATTCAAAACTTTTTCTCTTGCGGCCATTTCATCAAACACTTGGCAGGCAAGAATCTAGCTCTAATCTTAGCTCACTGTTTTGAATAGAGTTTTGCCCCCATTTGATCCCCATTTACTCCCTCTGTCTCCCAATGATCTAACCAAAGCCTAAACACCCATCCCCTACACCCCTAGCAACAATGCCATGCCGACCCGAGCCATGCCTCGCCGGCTAAACCTGCAACCGCCCCCAGTAGACCCCCACCGAGCAGCTAGGGTTCGAGCTCGCCGGCGACCTGTCTGTCGTCGACGATGACCCTCAGCCGTAGATCTAGCCTCTAATCGCACGGCCCACAGCGCGCGTACCGTTTCGCGTTTTAAGTGCCACTGACCAGTGCGACCACCCTGTCAGCTGAGCCTCGTGCCGCGTAGCGCCACTAGGCCGGCCCATTTCCTTTACCGCGCAAGCCCGTAGATTCAAATCTGGGTTTTTCTTTTTAGTTAGAGTTTAGTTTCTATCCAGTGTTTCAAAATTCAATTCTGTGAGTTTGACAAATCCAAATTACATGAAACTAATTTTGTCTGAAAGGTATTGAAATGCTCTATCCAAGCCCGTTGGATTTAATTCATTTAGAGTTATAGATTTCTCCTAATAAAAATAAGAAGACAGAAGCTTTTGCAACTTGAAACATTTTTATAAAATCAACCAAGTTAGCTTTTGAGTTGATTCCAACTCTCAAAAATCACATTTCATCATATCTATCCAAATATGTAATAATATTAAGGTTTACAGGCAGTGACTTTGGAATAGTACCAAAATAATGCTATATGGGCATTTCTAGTCACTTTAAATCATTAAATAATAAACTTAAACCAAAGTAATATTGATCCAACCTTTAAATCTCATTCCCACATGTTAGAATATGTGGTGAGGACATGTGTCCACATGATCCCATATTTTGGTGGTGAATATTAAATTTTAGTTAATTTTTCAATGAGTAGAAATTACTTTTCCAAAATAAAAAGGTTGAAACTATTGAATTAAACTTGTGATGTTTGGGATAATAATAGATCATCAATTGTGTGGTTTAGAATACTACTTAGCCTAGTTAAGTATTGTTTGGTGATTGTGCACTCCCTATGTATTTCTAGACGATAGTACCGACCAAGCCTTCGAGGAGGAGGAGTTCTACCAAGAAGAAGAAAACTTCAACCACTTCACCAACCAAGGCAAGCTATTAGTGGCAAGCTAACCCTTGCAAACATGCTTTAGTAAGCTATTGTAGCAAGCTAGAATAAAACTAGATGGTTTAGTAAAGATGCCTTAAGCATGCTTTGATCACCCGCTTTAACTTTAGTACCCCAAGTCTTATTGACAAGTTTTACCTCCCTTAGTTTACACAAAGTTCTGTAATTAATTTTGAAGGTAGCATAAAGAGTATAAAACTTGACCTACTTAGAAACCTTTAGATGTCATTCTATGGCATGAGATTGATCCCACCTTTCCACCTTAGTGAACACTCTTAACTTAGTACTTTAGAATAGCTCAAAAACTTGAGTCACTTTAGATGGGAACACTTGGTGAAAATGAGTTATGAAAACCTTGGAATGATGAGTCATTCTATTGAGATGTTTTGACATGTTTTGAGAAACACCATTGGTTTATGATGATGAAAATGATGAGGCATGAGCCTTAACCCTTTTATAAAACTGATGGTTGGATTCGGATGCGATACCATTCCAAATTTACCGTACAACCACATTACCTGAATTGGGTAAGGCTTAGCTGGAAATTTATATGCATTAGTATTAGTTCCCTCATGGGAGAGGTTTGAGCTGAGGCTACCTCTCAATGATGTCCACATATGCAGTGCCCAAGATGACTGATGGTCATGGTTGGGAGGCCAAGCTCATAGGAGAGGTGCTTATACTAGGGTGTGTAAAGGGAAGGTTATGTTTGATTATCTGCATACTAAGTATGATGATTCAGGGTTATCCCTGACAGATGTATCGAATCTTGTGGTGAAAGTGTACCACCTCTCCAGAGTGTCAAACTATTCGAATAGTCGCGTCCGCGGTTATGGACAGTTGGAATGGCCATACTGTTTTGTTGTCAGATGTTTTCTAATTAACTTGAAATGAATGATGAACTTTGACTTGACCACCCCCAGGGTTGTGTTAATGATAATAGCTTCCCAAATTAAGTGATTCTAGAACTTTACTTTAGCTTTTCTTGCTTCAGAACTCAGCTTAGGTTTCAAACTTAACTTGATAGTTATTCATTAAATTCTGCACTTTAACTTAGAATTACAATCCTTGTTAGTAGTAGTTTGCGAGTACTTAAAGAGTACTCATGGCTTTTGTCCCTGGCTATTATCATGGCCAGACTATGAAGGAGATTATCAAGATGATGGTCAGCAGGACGGCTATGATAACTAGGACTATCTGCCTTCGTCAGCATTGCCTGTGCCCCTGAAGATGGACCCCACCGCTACGCTATCATTTATTTCCGTTGTTTGTTGTATTAAGGACTGGATCATGAGATCCTTATTTGTGTAAAACCTTATGTATGGTTTGTAATGGATGATGTACTGTGATATCCAATCCGTTATGTCTCGCAAAAATGGTAATCCTGGGATTGCGAGGTATGGCATAACGGGCATCTGGGATTAAAAATCCGGGTGTTGACAAGTTGGTATCAGAGCCATCCTAACCATAGGAGACCCTAGTTAGAATGGACGTCCAAACCCAAAAACTTAGCTTCAAAACCAAAGTGAGTATTTATGAAAAACTATTTCCCCTCTTACCCTTGTGAACTCATTCTTTCTCAAAAATACATGTTCCTCAAAATTCTTGCATTACTACTTAAAATTTGACACACTTGATCACTTCACTAACTTCCTCATCCTAAATTCTTGTAGATGGAGACGCAGTTCAGCAAGTTTTACCAGTTGGGAAACGGAGGTCAGCTGATCTTCGAGAGGGATCTGGATTCACTATCAGAGTTACTAGGACGCCCGCATCCGGAGTTTCTTGGAGCTCAACTTCCAGGACCCCCAGGAGGAGACCTACAATGGCTAGTCACCGCAGATCTTCGAGGAAGCATCGAAGCACCAACTTTCGGGAGAATTCAGTTCTCTGTGAGAGAAAGCTCTCGCACGTCTATGTGCCCTCAGCGTCAACAAGATTCAAGGAACCCGTTTTGCCCACTATGCAAGACGTGACTTCATGGGAATGCCGATGGAGATGCCAAGTCACCCAGAGTTGAGGCATCAAGTGGAGAACCTTGACTTCTTGCTTCATGACCGACAGCAGGAACTGGACAATGCCAGAGAGTTAGCCAACCAGAACCGTGCCATTGCCGACCAGAAGGCCTAGACTTTCGCATTGCTCGTCCAAGATCGCCAGTCTCTTCGTCGCCAGCATGCAAAGAAGGATCGCACCATCGCCCGTCTTCGCAAGAAGGTGGCCGACCTCGAGAAGACCGTCAAGGAGCAGGAAGCTCAGCTTGCAGCAAAAGAAGAAGAAGACGAGGGTGAAGACATCCAGGGAGATATGGATTCTTACCTCAGCAATGATGATGACTTTCTGGCAGAGGATGCTGTGGACTTCTACACTGATGATGAAGACTCCGACTTCATCGACGATGAGTAGATACACTAGAGCACTGTCGTAGCATGAGATGTATCATCTCATTGTATCGTAGCTTGCAGAATGGTTCTTAAAACCATCTGTTTTCCCCTTTGATTGTTGTGGTGTGTGTTGTATCGTGTGCTTGCTTTCATGAATGGAAATGAAGTTAGATGAAAAACCTGAGGCTAACTCAAAGTTGTAGCTTTGAAAACCCAAAACCATGAACCTTAGAATTTCCCTCTTACCCCTATATCTATCTCAATCTTCAGATGACTCGTGGAAACCAAGGAGGGAGCAGCTCATCGCAGGACCCAATGCTGCAGATCTTGCAGAATCTCATCGCAGACCGTGAAGCAAGCAGGGCCGAGCGTCAAGCCAACTTAGCAACATTGCAGCAAATCGCCCAAATGGCTCTCAACAACCAAGGACATGGAAATCAGGATCACCATGGATCTAAACTCAAAAAAATTCAGAACACCAATCCCCCAATCTTCAACCAATCTGAAAACCCATTAGATGCTGATGACTGGTTACAGACCATGGAAAAAACCTCGAAGTTACAGGAGTTGAGGAGAATGAGAAAGTTCTCTTCGCCACCCACTATCTGGCGGGAGATGCAAGAGCTTGGTGGAATAGCATCCGCAACATGAACCATGGCCAGGTGATGACCTAGGAAGCATTCAAGGTCAAGTTCAGCCGCACCCACGTGCCGCAAGGTCTTGTCAACAGGATGAGAGATGAATTCCGTGAACTGAAGCAAGGAAGATTGACTGTGGTAGAGTACCGTGACAAATTCTTGTCACTTGCCAGATATGCACCGGATGAGATCAACACGGAGGCCAAGAAGAAGGAGAGATTCTTAAACGGACTGCATGATGAGATGCAGACTGTCCTCGTCAACATCCGTTTCTAGGATCTTGAAGAGCTAGTCGACTCTGCCATTCAGATGGAAGGGAAGATTAACCAGGCAAACGACAACCGCAAGCGTCGTATGATGCAGCAGTCTGGATCCAGTAGTCACCAGAAGTACCGTCCCAACCCCTCACCAGGATATGCACCAAGGAACAACCGACCCCCAAATTCTCGCCCAAGCTACCCCAACCATAGCGGAGGCAATGTGAAGTCCAGAGGAAACAATCACAACTCCGGTAATGCCAACAACTTCAACCGTGCCCCTCCCAAGAGCAACAACAACAACACTGCCCCCAGAACTGGTAGCAATGTTGTACCTGTCACAGTCAAGGACAAGTCCTAGATTACTTGTTTTGAGTGTGGAGTGAAGGGTCACTACTACAATGAGTGTCCCAAGAAGACTGCTGCCAATGCCCCTGTGAATGCCCCAGCTCAGCAGCAGCGTCGTGTTCAACCAGGAAGGAGATTTGCCCCAGGGAACCCGCACAACCGCAACGGTCGTCTCTTCCACATGAATGCAGAAGAAGCCCAGGAAGCACCAGATGTCGTGCTGGGTATGTTTTCTGTCAACTCAGTTTTAGCAAGAGTATTGTTTGATTCTGGAGCATCGCATTCATTTGTCACCGAAGAATTTGTATGCACTAGTAAGATTCGCCCAACCAACCTGAAGCATGTCATGATAGTTCAAATCCCCGGTTCAACCACAGAAGCTAGAAAAATTTGCAAAGTTGTACCTATCAGAATACATGGGATAGATTTTTATGCCAACCTAATTGTACTTGGAACCAAAGGTTTGGAAGTAGTACTAGGTATGGACTGGATGTCAAGGCATACAGGACTGATAGACTGTGCTAAGAAAGCCATCACCATGACCAGTAGTTCTGGAGTAACAGTAGAGCATATCTCTGAAACCTTACCCCGTCAATTCAAATGCAACAAAAGTGTAGCCCTGCCTACCATTGACCAAGTCAGAGTAGTCTGTGGATACCCCGACGTATTCCCAGATGAATTGCCAGGTATACCACCGGATAGGGATATAGAGTTCATTATCTAACTAATCCCCAAAATCGGACCTATAGCCCAGAGACCCTATACTATGAACCCCTCAGAGTTAGTAGAACTGAAGAAGCAGTTGGATGCCATGTTAGCAACATGCTTGATTCAACCAAGTGCATCGCCATGGAGATCACTAGTGTTATTCGTCGATAAGAAAGATGGAGGCAACCATCTGTGTACAGACTACAGAAAGTTGAATGATGTCACCATCAAGAACAAGTACCCCTTGCCAAAGATAGAGGATCTATTTGATCAGTTGATTGGAGCTCAGGTATTCTCAAAGATTGATCTTAGGACTGGTTATCACCAACTTAAGATTCGTGCAACGGATATTCCGAAGACCGCCTTTACTACTCGCTATGGTTTATACGAGTATACGGTTATGTCTTTTGGATTAACCAATGCCCCTGCTTATTTCATGAATCTCACGAATAAGATCTTTATGAATTTCCTAGATAAATTTGTAGTTGTGTTTATCGATGACATCCTTATCTACTCCAAGTCAGAAGAAGAGCATGAGAAACATCTGAGAATCATCCTAGAAACCCTGAGAGAGCATCAGTTATATGCCAAGTTCAGCAAGTGTGAGTTTTGGCTGAAAGAATTAGGATTCCTAGGACATATTGTGTCTGCCGGAGGAGTCTCTGTTGATCGCAGCAAGATCAAAGATGTCGAAGAATGGGAAGCCCCAACCAATCAAACCCAAGTTCGTTCATTTCTCGGATTAGCGGGATATTACCGCAAGTTCGTAGAAGGATTCTCGAGCATAGCCCGACCAATGACCCAATTGTTGAAGAAGGACAAGAAGTTTGAATGGACAGACAAGTGTGACGCCAGTTTCCAGGAGCTGAAGAAGAGATTGATATCAGCCCCAATTTTGATCATGCCCGACATCAAGAAGCCGTTTGATGTGTATTGTGATGCATCCAAGATTGGTCTAGGATGTGTATTGATGCAAGAAGGCAAAGTCATCGCGTATCTGTCTCGACAACTGAAGCAGCATGAGCAGAACTATCCGACCCATGATCTTGAGCTAGCAGCCGTGGTTCTAGCATTGAAGACATGGCGTCATTATTTGATGGGTAATCGCTGTGAGATTTACTCAGATCATAAGAGCTTGAAGTATATCTTCACCCAGAAGGAGCTGAATATGAGGCAAAGAAGATGGATAGAGTTAATCAAGGATTATGACCTTGACATTCACTATCACCCCGGCAAAGCCAATGTGGTAGCGGATGCTCTTAGCAGATTGCCGTGTAGGCTGAACACCATGATCAAAGAGAAGCAACCAAGTTTGTATGAGGAGTTGGAGCAGTTCAGGACTGAGTTAGTTAGCAAAGGATTCCTAGCTAGCATTGAACTTCAACCCACTTTGATTAGCCAAATCAAGGAAGCCCAGAAGGGGAATGAAAGTATCGATGGAATCAAACGTCGTATTGGTACAGGCAAAGTACCTGGATTCACCGAAGACGAAGAAGGTGTACTATGGTACAAAGGACGTATCTGTGTGCCAGCAGATTCGGTGCTGAAGGAAATTATCATGAAGGAAGCTCATGATACTCTCTATTCTATCCACCCCGGAGGAACAAAGATGTATCAGGATTTGAAAGAGCAATTTTGGTGGCATAAGATGAAGAGAGAGATCGGAAGCTACATCGCCAAATGTGACATCTGTCAAAAAGTCAAAGCAGAGCATCAGAGACCTGCAGGACTATTGCAACCATTGTAGATTCCGGAATGGAAATGGGATTCCGTCGGAATGGACTTTATCACCGGTTTACCTACTTCTAGTAGGTGGAATGACTCAATCTGGGTCATAGTTGATAGACTATCCAAGGTAGCCCACTTCATACCTGTCAAGACAACCTACCAGAGTGCAAAACTAGCAGAGCTGTACATTGCTAGGATTGTTAGTCTGCATGGAACCCCCAAGACCATCGTATCAGATCGAGGAACTCAGTTTACTTCAAGATTTTGGCAAAAAGTTCAGGAAGGATTAGGAACCAAGTTGAACTTCAGCACCGCGTATCACCCGCAAACAGATGGACAGACTGAGAGAGTCAACCAGATCTTGGAGGATATGCTTAGAGCTTGTGTGTTGGAATACGGATCAAAATGGGAAGACTGCCTGCCTTTCGCAGAATTCTCATATAACAACAGTTATCAAGCGAGTTTGCAGATGGCACCATTTGAATTCCTATACGGAAGAAAGTGTCGTACCCCTTTGAATTGGTCGCAAGTAGGAGAGAGTCAGATCTTTGGACCCGACATCCTCCGAGAAGCAGAAGAGAAAGTTCACAAAGTTCGTGAGCACCTCAAGACCGCCCAATCCAGACAGAAGAGTTATGCTGACAAGAGAAGGAGAGACCTGACTTTCAATGTCGGAGATTTCGTATATCTCAAGGTTTCACCATTGAAGGGAACTCAACGCTTTAGTCTGAAAGGAAAGTTAGCTCCCAGATATATCGGATCTTTCAAGATTCTGAACCACCGAGGAGAAGTATCGTATCAGCTGGAATTGCCTGAAGAGATGTCAGCCATCCACAATGTGTTCCATATCTCGTTACTTCGCAAATGCTTGGAAGTGCCTGAGAAGACTGGAGTTTTCAAGAATATCGATCACAGAGCAGTGGAAATCAACAATGACCTGACCTATCGGGAAGTACCCATCCGTATCTTAGAAGAAGCCTACAGAACCACCAGGACCAGGAGTATCAAGTTTCTCAAGATTCAGTGGAGCAACCATACTGAGGAGGAAGCCACTTGGGAGCGCGAGGATTACATTAGGACAGAGTTCCCAGATCTCTTTAGTTCCTAGTTTTCTTTGTAAATCTCGGGACGAGATTTTTGTTTAAGGGGGGAAGGTTTGTAACATCCCAAGACTTTAATCCAAGCTTATCAAGATCAAATCATCCAAAAATGGGGTTAACAAAAACTTTTCCAAATTTAAAATGAAAGCATTCATATATGTGTGCATTTAAAATAGGAGTTGTTTGAATTGCCATGATTGATTCATCCAATGCTTGTAAAATGTTTCTTAGGTGATTTAAACATCATCTACATCATTCCCAAACTTTTCCTAAAGAAAATCAAATCAAAAAGAATTAAAATGAAGGAATGGTCATTTTGACAAATTTAACTCTCATGCCTACTTTGGCTATTCCTAGTACTCATTTCTTAACAGAAACAATTCTTGATCTTTTCACCCCTTGCTAGTACACATAATGAGGTACCAAGGCCCACCTTTTGATCTACTAAAAACATTCTGTAAACTATTTTAAATGACAGTTTAAAATTGAATCTAATGCATATGCATAGATCACCCCTATTTCAAAAACCATCAAATTGAGCACCATTTTCAAAACCCTTGCAACCAGAGACTACCTATAACTAGTGGAGATCACCCAAAAATTTTGAACTCAAAATTCAAAAAAAAATCTCTTGCGGCCATTTCATCAAACACTTGGCAGGCAAGAATCTAGCTCTAATCTTAGCTCACTATTTTGAACAGAGTTTTTCCCCCATTTGATCCCCATTTACTCCCTCTGTCTCCCAATGATCTAACCAAAGCCTAAACACCCATCCCCTACACCCCTAGCAACAATGCCATGCCGACCCGAGCCATGCCTCGCCTGCCAAACCTGCAACCGCCCCCAGTAGACCCCCACCGAGCCGCTAGGGTTCGAGCTCGCCGGCGACCTGTCCGTCGTCGACGACGACCCTCAGCCGTAGATCTAGCCTCTAATCGCACGGCCCACAGCGCGCGTACCGTTTCGCGTTTTAAGTGCCACTGACCAGTGGGACCCCCTGTCAGCTGAGCCCCGTGCCGCGTAGCGCCACTGGGCCGGCCCATTTCCTTTCCCGCGCAAGCCCATAGATTCAAATCTGGGTTTTTCTTTTTAGTTAGAATTTAGTTTCTGTCCAGTGTTTCAAAATTCAATTCTGTGAGTTTGACAAATCCAAATTACATGAAACTAATTTTGTCTGAAAGGTATTGAAATGCTCTATCCAAGCCCGTTGGATTTAATTCATTTAGAGTTATAGATTTCTCCTAATAAAAATAAGAAGACAGAAGCTTTTGCAACTTGAAACATTTTTATAAAATCAACCAAGTTAGCTTTTGAGTTGATTCCAACTCTCAAAAATCACATTTCATCATATCTATCCAAATATGTAATAATATTAAGGTTTACAGGCAGTGACTTTGGAATAGTACCAAAATAATGCTATATAGGCATTTCTAGTCACTTTAAATCATTAAATAATAAACTTAAACCAAAGTAATATTGATCCAACCTTTAAATCTCATTCCCACATGTTAGAATATGTGGTGAGGACATGTGTCCACATGATCCCATATTTTGGTGGTGAATATTAAATTTTAGTTAATTTTTCAATGAGTAGAAATTACTTTTCCAAAATAAAAAGGTTGAAACTATTGAATTAAACTTGTGATGTTTGGGATAATAATAGATCATCAATTGTGTGGTTTAGAATACTACTTAGCCTAGTTAAGTATTGTTTGGTGATTGTGCACTCCCTATGTGTTTCTAGACGATAGTACCGACCAAGCCTTCGAGGAGGAGGAGTTCTACCAAGAAGAAGAAGAAGAAGAAAACTTCAACCACTTCACCAACCAAGGCAAGCTATTAGTGGCAAGCTAACCCTTGCAAACATGCTTTAGTAAGCTATTGTAGCAAGCTAGAATAAAACTAGATGGTTTAGTAAAGATGCCTTAAGCATGCTTTGATCACCCCCTTTAACTTTAGTACCCCAAGTCTTATTGACAAGTTTTACCTCCCTTAGTTTACACAAAGTTCTGTAATTAATTTTGAAGGTAGCATAAAGAGTATAAAACTTGACCTACTTAGAAACCTTTAGATGTCATTCTATGGCATGAGATTGATCCCACCTTTCCACCTTAGTGAACACTCTTAACTTAGTACTTTAGAATAGCTCAAAAACTTGAGTCACTTTAGATGGGAACACTTGGTGAAAATGAGTTATGAAAACCTTGGAATGATGAGTCATTCTATTGAGATGTTTTGACATGTTTTGAGAAACACCATTGGTTTATGATGATGAAAATGATGAGGCATGAGCCTTAACCCTTTTATAAAACTGATGGTTGGATTCGGATGCGATACCATTCCAAATTTACCGTACAACCACATTACCTGAATTGGGTAAGGCTTAGCTGGAAATTTATATGCATTAGTATTAGTTCCCTCATGGGAGAGGTTTGAGCTGAGTCTACCTCTCAATGATGTCCACCTATGCAGTGCCCAAGATGACTGATGGTCATGGTTGGGAGGCCAAGCTCATAGGAGAGGTGCTTATACTAGGGTGTGTAAAGGGAAGGTTATGTTTGATTATCTGCATACTAAGTATGATGATTCAGGGTTATCCCTGACAGATGTATCGAATCTTGTGGTGAAAGTGTACCACCTCTCCAGAGTGTCAAACTATTCGAATAGTCGCGTCCGCGGTTATGGACAGTTGGAATGGCCATACTGTTTCGTTGTCAGATGTTTTCTAATTAACTTGAAATGAATGATGAACTTTGACTTGACCACCCCCAGGGTTGTGTTAATGATAATAGCTTCCCAAATTAAGTGATTCTAGAACTTTACTTTAGCTTTTCTTGCTTCAGAACTCAGCCTAGGTTTCAAACTTAACTTGATAGTTATTCATTAAATTCCGCACTTTAACTTAGAATTACAATCCTTGTTAGTAGTAGTTTGCGAGTACTTAAAGAGTACTCATGGCTTTTGTCCCTGGCTATTATCATGGCCGGACTATGAAGGACATTATCAAGATGATGGTCAGCAGGACGGCTATGATAACTAGGACTATCCGCCTTCGTCAGCTTTGCCTGTGCCCCTGAAGATGGACCCCACCGCTACGCCATCGTTTATTTCCGCTGTTTGTTGTATTAAGGACTGGATCATGAGATCCTTATTTGTGTAAAACCTTATGTATGGTTTGTAATGGATGATGTACTGTGATATCCAATCTGTTATGTCTCGCAAAAATGGTAATCCTGGGATTGCGAGGTATGGCATAACGGGCATCTGGGATTAAAAATTCGGGTGTTGACAAGAAATAAGAAATGAATCAAGCTCTGGCTAAGGGGGATTCATAGACTCTCCTGGATGTGGATAGTGCGAATAGTCATGGAACAGGTATCAAGTACTCGGGGCCTACGGGACACAAGTGGGCATGAAAAACCAAATAACATATAATTGCCCACCGGTGCCACTTTCATTAGTTATCACATCAATTTAATAGTTGTAATTAAAGACATGATCATCTCCACCATAAACATCTGCCACCATTCCAACAACTGTGGTACTCCACAACATGAGATCGCACCTGAGCAAGCACCTACGACTCGCAAGGCCAGCTATCTACCAAACAACAGGTATTAGGAGGTGTCCATGGCCATATAGAGGTTGCACGGGATATAACTGGTGCACGGAAACTAAAGCATCGCGGCACGGATAGCAATAGATCAACAGGAGGAAATAAAGACTATAAATGCAAAATAGGTAGAAGGGGGAGATATGCTCGCCTGGGAAACAGAGCCGAAGGTACATAGCCAGAGAACTTGTCGATACTGGCATACACTCATTGGCCAAATCCGTGAAGAAGCAAACGCTAGAAGAAACACCGGATGCAATATTTAATACTACGGCAGAAGATCCGGCATGCTTATGATATGATGCATGGCATGGCATAGATGCGGTGCAATTAGGCAATATTAAGCGGAACCGGGGTCCCGACAATTAATTAGATGGTTCATGTTGTTTAGCTACCCCGCAAATTAAAACAAGACAAAACATGGCATCGGTTTGCTACACAAATTTAAATGGAGTCAGTATAAGACTAGAATAGTCCGCATATAGTATCCATATTTAATTTAGGTGAAACGACTAAATACCCTCAACCCAACGAATATGTATGCAAGCATGAGAAATTTAAGTGTGCGACAATATAGTTGACATTTATAAAATCGGGACGGGTTTTTGGGTACCCACGTTTGGGTCCGAAGGTCTTGAGGTTCGAAGGGTTCCGGGTTCGGTCTTCGGGTGGCGCGGGTTCTCGCGGTCCATGTTGGAGTCCTTGAGGCAACAAAGGGAGCACCTCCAACATCTCCTCACAGTCATCGTCTCGTCATCTCCACACCTCTACGTCGTTGATTTGCACGAGTATATCACATTGGTAGTTCATGCCGCATCACCTTGGATCTGAGCATCGTGTGTCTCGAAAACATCAGTTGGAGCACCGGTCAAAACTGTGGTATAGATAAAGCAGCAGACATCCAGGATGACCAACGGCACCACGGTTCTTACCAAGACAGTCCAACAACACGCGCACGAGAGAACACGGGATGCGTGGTTGGGTTCCTTGGCAGCAAGACAAGGAACACGACAAGCACAAGAGCAGCCAGATCATTCACGCGTGGGCCAAAGGTGAACTACTCGTGTTGGCCGACGGGGACGGGACGGCGGTCGGAGGAGAGCAAGGGCCTGCAGGGAGGAAGCAGATGGCGGTCATGGCCAGGCTCCAAGGCGGTGTCGGTGCTAGAGGGAGGCATAGAGGAGGAGGGCGCCCACACAACGAGGTCGCGCGGGGAGGATCTTGGGGCGGCGAGGTCACACGGGACACTGGCGGCCGGCAACGACACGGAGTACACGGTCGGGCTCCTGGCGGCGGTTGCGCGAGGTAGAGGAGGCAGGGGCGCGGGGAAGAGTAGGGTCACGGAGGTGGGGATGCCTAGTCACGGCGGCAGGCAGCCGCTGGACTCCGGGCAAGGTCGAGGCGAGGTAGCCGGAAGAGGCGAGGGCGACGAGGCGCTGGCAGCGGCGCTCGGGTGAGAGAGAGGCAGCGACGGTGGCCATCTGTGACGCGCGGCCATCGCATGCAGAGGGCACGGCGCGATAGCAACCGCCAGCAGCGGCCGGAGATCTTGCGGATGGCGGCTGCGCTCGTGGGTCGGCATAGAGGCGCGGCTTGGGTTGCGGGCGATGTGGGGAGAGGGATGGGGCTGGGTACGGGAGAGGCGTGAGAGGTGGGGATCATGGACGAGAGCGTGAGGTGCAAGGGTGGGGCCGGTCGTGAGGAACGGACAAGGAGATGGAGGCGCGTGTTGGGATCGGGTTCCAGGGGCGGTGACGTGCGATGCGGGGTCGGGTTCGAGGCGTGCGACGAGCGTGGTCGGTCCTGGGCAGCACGGGTGGGGCCTGGGGGTTGTTGCGTGGCGACGTGCAGGCTGGGGCGGGTCGCGCGCGAGGTGGGGCCGGGTGCAGGATCGCGTGCGAGCAGGTCTGCAGCGTGTGCGTGCCTGTGTGCTGCGCGCGTGTAGCTGGCGGCGGCGGCTGAGTGGTTGGGTAGGGTTAGGTCTAGGGTTTGTCTAGCTAGGGTTAGTGTTTTGGTTCGGTCAGTGTCGGGCCTGGGGTGGTAGGCTGGCTGGCTGGTCCAAAGGCCCGGTCGGCTGCCTCCCCCAGCAAAACCTTTTTATTTTATTTATTTTATTTTTAGAAAGGCTTTTGTAAATAGTTTTTAGACAAATAAAAGGCTTGGAAAAAACCGGAGTTTTTGTATTTGAAATTAAGACGGGGGATATTTAGAAAACAAAGATAGGCTTTTAGAAAATAGTTTTAGGGAAACCATGTGTGATGACATGACGATGCTCAAATGCAATGTGGCATGATGGCATGAGCATGCGGTCATGATGATGCAATGCACAAAAATACAGTGATTTTCAAGTAGTGGTTTTAGCGGGGTTCTACAATTCGACACCACTAACAATGGATCTCGCCCTCGAGATCCGCCTCATGGTACCGAAAGAAGGCTGGCGATCTGAATCTTCTCGCTTCATGTAGATCTTCGCGACACCACTAACAAGGGTTCTTGCTCCATATTGGAATCTCCGACACCACCAACAAGAGGTCGTCGCTCACATTCGTCGAGAACACTCCGGAGAAACAAAGACGAAGAAAGAGGTCACAAGGCTACCTCTAACTTCAGTTGAAGGAGTAAATTGAATAGATCTGCCAATCCAATGTGCAGAGTGAATGATAAGAGTAGTGGTATGGTCGCGACTCCATCCCGCACTCATATCATTACTCCGTACATGAATAGCAGAATTATGCAACCAACCTCGGAGTCAGATTGAAGATCTCGATAGTCGAGATTCGGAACAAAGGAGTGATGCAGACTCTGCATTGGATCTGGCGTAGCTGATGACGACGTCGGAAAACACCAGAAGGCACGAGAAGGAACAAAGAGAAGTCCAACAGATGAAGGATTCCTCAGATAACACGAAGACCTGATGTGGAAACACCGTTACCAAAGGAGGAAGCGAAACCCTGAAGGTACGACGGAAACCCAACCACGAGAAATCCTGGACTTGAAGAAAGGAAAGAGAGCAGATTCAAAACACGCAGAGGTAAGAGGAGAATAGCATAGGGGTAAGGAGTAAAATCAGACCTAATCAGATCTATCCAACCAATTTTTTAAAATAGTTCTGACACTCTACATCGGCCGTTAGCAAGGTTATCCTACAGGCTAGACCAGTGGGGTATCGTAATAGCTGTGCTCTGATACCACTCTGTAACACCCTCGAAGCGGCCCTATCCAAGTTTCAGCGCTTCCCGCCAAACTCGCATAGAAACGATTCAAGGACGCCCACCAGGCACTTTCGTGCGGGTGGAAAACGAAGTAATACCATTACACATTAGTCCACAATGGAACCCACAGAACATATATATATACAACAACGACTCCATGAGTCAAGAATACAGATATACTACACAAAGATCCAAAATCACCTTGAAAATGATAGAGCGTCCGACTACGGACAAGATGCAAATGGGGCTAAGAGCCCTGAAGAATAACCAATGGCGTCCATAACCCTGCCCAGGCCAAGCCGGAAGGGTAACCCTGCTAACGACGTCGATCTCAAACCTGCTAAAACAAAAGGGGTGCCGACAAAGGGTAAAGGAAAAAGAGGAGCGTCAGTACTGAGGCCAGTACACGGCGAGGCTAGAATTCGGCGGCTCTCGCCTACATAGGTATGGTGGACTGAAGCGGCAGTGCAGCATGCACTAAACAACCTATAGAGACTCGATAAACTGTCGGCTATTAGAGAGAGATAAGAGGGACCTATTCGGATCCAACCTGATACTAACACCAACCATACCCATCCTGGTATTCCCCCTCGAGACCAAACGAGGAAGTCAAACCGAGGAGCTCACACAGTTGGCAGTTTTATTCATTCCATTATAGTTGAAGCACTTACTAGTCAGATATAGATAACATGAGTCATCCTGATAGCATAAGTAGTGGGCAGTTTTAGTTAACCAAGAAGTTGTAGTTGCAGTACTTACTAGTCAGATACAATTAGCATGTGACATTCCAACCCAGCAGTTGTTGGCACTTTTATTCCATTCCATTGGAGTTGCATTACTTACTAGGCAGGTATAACAGGACACGATACACCCTAGTTCCACCAGTTGTTGGCACTTTTATTATCCATTCCATTGTAGTGAAGCTGATTACTAGTCACATATTAAGTCAAATCTATAGCACTACTTTAGTTATGCTTGTCTATGATCAAGATACTGTGCTCCAAGTCGTCCATAACCGCGAACACGGCTTTCAGAAAGATTTACCCTGCAGGGGTGCACAAATAGCAACACACACACGATCAACCTCGGAAAAACCAAATCAAAACCCAACGAGGCTTTCACGACAAAGCAATCACAGGATTCATAAAATATTTCAGGGGGCCACCCCATTAAGCTACCCGCAATGAAGTTGGCTGGCTCCGAGATGGACCCAAGGTTTGTGTCAATGGCTGTAAACGACTGGGAACCCGAAAGTGTGACCGGCTTGTCGATACCGCAAAAACATTCCATGATCCAAAACAGTACAGGTGCTCCACGCACAATCTTAAATAAAGCAGTAAAGCATGGCATAAGTACAGGATAGTAATAAAGGCCCAAACTAGTTTGTGGCCCCAAGAAATAAGAAATGAATCAAGCTCTGGCTAAGAGGGATTCATAGACTCTCCCGGATGTGGATAGTGCGAATAGTCAAGGAACAGATATCAAGTACTCGGGGCCTACGGGACACAAGTGGGCATGAAAAACCAAATAACATATAATTGCCCACCGGTGCCACTTTCATTAGTTATCACAGCAATTTAATAGTTGTAATTAAAGACATGATCATCTCCACCATAAACATCTGCCAGCATTCCAACAACTATGGTACTCCACAACACGAGATCGCACCTGAGCAAGCAACTACGACTCGCAAGGCCAGCTATCTACCAAACAACAGGTATTAGGAGGTGTCCATGACAATATAGAGGTTGCACGAGATATAACTGGTGCACGGAAACTAAAGCATCATGACACGGATAGCAATAGATCAACAGGAGGAAATAAAGACTATAAATGCAAAATAGGTAGAAGGGGGAGAGATGCTCGCCCGGGAAACAGAGCCGAAGGTACATAGCCGGAGAACTTGTCGATACTCGCATACACTCATCGGCCAAATCCACGAAGAAGCAAACACTAGAAGAAACACCGGATGCAATATTTAATACTACGGCAGAAGATCCGGCATGCTTATGATATGATGAATGGCATGGTACAGATGCGGTGCAATTAGGCAATATTAAGCGGAACCAGGGTCCCGACAATTAATTAGATGGTTCATGTTGTTTAGCTACCCTGCAAATTAAATGTTGTATTAACAAGACAAAACATGCAATCGGTTCGCTACACAAATTTAAATGGAGTCAATATAAGACTAGAATAGTCCGCATATAGTCTCCATATTTAATTTAGGTGAAACGACTAAATACCCTCAACCCAACGAATATGTATGCAATCACGAGCAATTTAAGTGTGCGACAATATAGTTGACATTTATAAAATTGGGACAGGTTTTTGGGTACCCACGTTTGGGTCCGAAGGTCTTGAGGTTCGAAGGGTTCCGGGTTCGGTCTTCGGGTGGCGCGGGTTCTCGCGGTCCATGTTGGAGTCCTTGAGGCAACAAAGGGAGCACCTCCAACATCTCCTCACAGTCATCGTCTCGTCATCTCCACACCTCTACGTCGTCGATTTGCACGAGTCACTCACATTGGTAGTTCATGCCGCATCACCTTGGATTTGAGCATCGTGTGTCTCGGAAACATCAGTTGGAGCACCGGTCAAAACAGTGGTATAGATAAAGCAGCAGACATCCAGGACGACCAATGGGACCACGGTTCTTACCAGGACAGTCCAACAGCACGCGCACAGGAGAACACGGGATGCGTGGTTGGGTTCCTTGGCAGCAAGACGAGGAACATGACGAGCACAAGAGCAGCTAGATCATTCACGCGTAGGCCAAAGGTGAACTACTCGTGTTGGCCGGCGGGGATGGGACGGCGGTCGGAGGAGAGCAGGGGCCTGCAGGGAGGAAGCAGATGGCGGTCATGGCCAGGCTCCAAGGCGGTGCCAGTGCTAGAGGGAGGCATAGAGGAGGAGGCCGCCCGCAGAACAAGGTCGCGTGGGGAGGAGCTTGGGACGGCGAGGTCGCACGGGACGCTGGCGGCCGGCAATGACACGGAGTACGCGGCCGGGCTCCTGGTGGCGGTTGCACGAGGTAGAGGAGGCAGGGGCGCGGGGAAGAGCAGGGTCACGGAGGTGGGGACGCCTAGTCGCAGCGACAGGCAGCCGCTAGACTCCGAGCAAGGTCGAGGCGGGGTAGCCAGAAGAGGCGAGGGCGACGAGGCGCTGGCAGTGGCGCTCGGGTGAGAGAGAGGCAGCGACGGCGGCCATCTGCGACGCGCGGGCCGTGGCATGCAGAGGGCACGGCGCGATAGCAACCGCCAGCGGAGGCCGGAGATCTTGCGGATGGTGGCGGCGCTCGCGGGTTGGCACGGAGGCGTGGCTTGGGTTGCGGGTGATGCGGGGAGAGGGATGGGGCTGGGTATGGGAGAGGCGTGAGAGGTGGGGATCATGGACGAGAGCGTGAGGTGCGCGGGTGGGGCCGGTCGTGAGGAACGGACAAGGAGATGGAGGCGCGTGTTGGGATCGGGTTCCAGGGGCGGTGACGTGCGATGCGGGGTCGGGTTCGAGGCGTGCGACGAGCGTGGTCGGTCCTGGGCAGCACGGGTGGGGCCTGGGGGTTGTTGCGTGGCGACGTGCAGGCTGGGGCGGGTCGCGCGCGAGGTGGGGCCGGGTGCAGGATCGCGTGCGAGCAGGTCTGCAGCGTGTGCGTGCCTGTGTGCTGCGCGCGTGTAGCTGGCGGCGGCGGCTGAGTGGTTGGGTAGGGTTAGGTCTAGGGTTTGTCTAGCTAGGGTTAGTGTTTTGGTTCGGTCAGTGTCGGGCCTGGGGTGGTAGGCTGGCTGGCTGGTCCAAAGGCCCGGTCGGCTGCCTCCCCCAGCAAAACCTTTTTATTTTATTTATTTTATTTTTAGAAAGGCTTTTATAAATAGTTTTTAGACAAATAAAAGGCTTGGAAAAGACCGGAATTTTGATTTGAAATTAAGACGAGGGATATTTAGAAAACAAAGATAGGCTTTTAGAAAATAGTTTTAGGGAAACCATGTGTGATGACATGACGATGCTCAAATGCAATGTGGCATGATGACATGAGCATGCGGTCATGATGATGCAATGCACAAAAACACAGTGATTTTCTAGTAGTGGTTTTAGCGGGGTGCTACAATTCGACACCACTAACAATGGATCTCGCCCTCGAGATCCGCCTCATGGTACCAAAAGAAGGCTGGCGATCTGAATCTTCTCGCTTCATGTAGATCTTCGCGACACCACTAACAAGGGTTCTTGCTCCATATTGGAATCTCCAACACCACCAACAAGAGGTCGTCGCTCACATTCATCGAGAACACTCCGGAGAAACAAAGACGAAGAAAGAGGTCACAAGGCTACCTCTAACTTCAGTTGAAGGAGTAAATTGCATAGATCTACCAATCCAATGTGTAGAGCGAATGATAAGAGTAGTGATATGGTCGCGACTCCATCCCGCACTCATATCATTACTCCATACATGAACAGCAGAATTATGCAACCAACTCTCGGAGTCAGACTGAAGATCTCGATAGTCGAGATTCAGAACAAAGGAGTGATGTAGACTCTGCATCGGATCTGGCGTAGCTGATGACGACATCGAAAAACACCGGAAGGCACGAGAAGGAACAAAGAGAAGTCCAACAGATGAAGGATTCCTCAGATAGCACGAAGACCTGATGTGGAAACACCGTTACCAAAGGAGGAAGCGAAACCCTGAAGGTACGACAGAAACCCAACCACGAGAAATCCTGGACTTGAAGAAAGGTAAGAGAGCAGATTCAAAACACGCAGAGGTAAGAGGAGAATAGCATAGGGGTAAGGAGTAAAATCAGACCTAATCAGATCTATCCAACCGATTTTGTAAAATAGTTTTGACACTCTACATCGGCCGTTAGCTAGGTTATCCTACAGGCTGGACTAGTGGGGTATCGCAACAGCTGAGCTCTGATACCACTCTGTAACACCCTCGAAGTGGCCCTATGCAAGTTTCAGCGCTTCCCGCCAAACCCGCATAGAAACGATTCAAGGACGCCCACCAGGCACTTTCGTGCGGGTGGAAAACAAAGTAATACCATTACACATTAGTCCACGATGGAACCCATAGAACATATATATACAACAACGACTCCATGAGTCAAGAATACAGATATACTATACAAAGATCCAAAATCACCTTGAAAACGATAGAGCGTCCGACTACAGACAAGATGCAAATGGGGCTAAGAGCCCTGAAGAATAACCAATGGCGTCCATAACCCTGCCCAGGCCAAGCCGGATGGGTAACCCTGCTAACGACGTCGATCTCAAACTTGCTAAAACAAAAGGGGTGCCGACAAAGGCGAAGGAAAAGGAGGAGCGTTAGTACTGAGGCCAGTACACGGCGAGGCTAGAATTCGGTGGCTCTCGCCTACATAGGTATGGTGGACTGAAGCAGCAGCGCAGCATGCACTAAACAACCTATAGAGACTCGATAAACTGTCGGCTATTAGAGAGAGATAAGAGGGTCCTATTTGGATCCAACCTGATACTAACACCAACCATACCCATTCTGGTATTCCCCCTCGAGACCAAACAAGGAAGTCAAACCGAGGAACTCACACAGTTGGCAGTTTTATTCATTCCATTATAGTTGAAGCACTTACTAGTCAGATATAGATAACACGAGTCATCCTGATAGAATAAGTAGTGAGCAGTTTTAGTTAACCAAGAAGTTGTAGTTGCAGTACTTACTAGTCAGATACAATTAGCATGTGACATCCCAACCCAGCAGTTGTTGGCACTTTTATTCTATTCCATTGGAGTTGCATTACTTACTAGGCAGGTATAACAGGACACGATACACCCCAGTTCCACCAGTTGTTGGCACTTTTATTATCCATTCCATTGTAGTGAAGCTGATTACTAGTCACATATTAAGTCAAATTTATAGCACTACTTTGGTTATGCTTGTCTATGATCGAGATACTGTGCTCCAAGTCGTCTATAACCGCGGACACGGCTTTCAGAAAGATTTACCCTGCAGGGGTGCACAAATAGCAACACACACATTATCAACCTCGGAAAAACCAAATCAAAACCCAACGAGGCTTTCACGACAAAGCAATCACGGGATTCATAAATATTTCAGGGGGGCACCCCATTAAGCTACCCGCAACGAAGTTGGCCGGCTCCGAGATGGACCCAAGGTTTGTGTCAATGGCTGTAAACGACTGGGAACCCGAAAGTGTGACTGGCTTGTCAATACCGCGAAAACATTCCACGATCCAAAACAGTACAGGCGCTCCACGCACAATCTTAAATAAAGCAGTAAAGCATGGCATAAGTACAGGATAGCAATAAAGCCCCAAACTAGTTTGTGAACCCAAGAAATAATAAATGAATCAATCTCTGGCTAAGGGGGATTCATAGACTCTCCCGGATGTGGATAGTGCGAATAGTCAAGGAACAGGTATCAAGTCCTCGGGGCCTACGGGACACAAGTGGGCATGAAAAACCAAATAACATATAATTGTCCACCGGTGCCACTTTCATTAGTTATCACAGCAATTTAATAGTTGTAATTAAAGACATGATCATCTCCACCATAAACATCTGCCAGCATTCCAACAACTGTGGTACTCCACAACACGAGATCGCACCTGAGCAAGCAACTACGACTCGCAAGGCCAGCTATCTACCAAACAACAGGTACTAGGAGGTGTCCATGGCAATATAGAGGCTGCACGGGATATAACTGGTGCACGGAAACTAAAGCATCGCGACACGGATAGCAATAGATCAACAGGAGGAAATAAAGACTATAAATGCAAAATAGGTAGAAGGGGAGAGATGCTCGCCTGGGAAACAGAGCCGAAGGTACATAGCCGGAGAACTTGTCGATACTCGCATACACTCATCGGCCAAATCCGCGAAGAAGCAAACACTAGAAGAAACACCGGATGCAATATTTAATACTACGGCAAAAGATCTGGCATGCTTATGATATGATGCATGGCATGGCACAGATGCGATGCAATTAAGCAATATTAAGCGGAGCCGGGGTCCCGACAATTAATTAGATGGTTCATGTTGTTTAGCTACCCCGCAAATTAAATGTTGTATTAACAAGACAAAACATGGCATCGGTTCGCTACACAAATTTAAATGGAGTCAATATAATACTAGAATAGTCCGCATATAGTCTCCATATTTAATTTAGGTGAAACAACTAAATACCCTCAACCCAACGAATATGTATGCAAGCATGAGCAATTTAAGTGTGCGACAATATAGTTGACATTTATAAAATCGGGACGGGTTTTTGGGTACCCACGTTTGGGTCCGAAGGTCTTGAGGTTCGAAGGGTTCCGGGTTCGGTCTTTGGGTGGCGCGGGTTCTCGTGGTCCATGTTGGAGTCCTTGAGGCAACAAAGGGAGCATCTCCAACATCTCCTCACAGTCATCATCTCGTCATCTCCACACCTCTACGTCGTCTTGCACGAGTCACTCACATTGGTAGTGCATGCCGCATCACCTTGGATCTGAGCATCGTGTGTCTTGGAAACATCAGTTGGAGCACCGGTCAAAACAGTGGTATAGATAAAGTAGCAGACATCCAGGACGACCAACGGCACCATGGTTCTTGCCAGGACAGTCCAACAGCACGCGCACGGGAGAACACGGGATGCGTGGCTGGGTTCCTTGGCAGCAAGACGAGGAACACGACGAGCACTAGAGCAGCCAGATCATTCACGCGCAAGCCAAAGGTGAACTACTCGCGTTGGCCAGCGGGGACGGGACGGTGGTCGGAGGAGAGCAGGGGCCTGTAGGGAGGAAGCAGATGGCGGTCATGGCCAGGCTCCAAGGCGGTGCCGGTGCTAGAGGGAGGCATAGAGGAGGAGGCTGCCGCAGAATGAGGTCGCGCGGGGAGGAGCTTGGGGCAGCGAGGTCGCGCGGGGAGGAGCTGGCGGCCGGCGACAACACGGAGTACGCGGCCGGGCTCCTAGCGGCGGTTGCGCGAGGTAGAGGAGGCAGGGGCACAGGAAAGAGCAGGGTCACGGAGGTGGCGACGCCTAGTCACGGCGGCAGGCAGCCGCTGGACTCCGGGCAAGGTCGAGGCGGGGTAGCCGGAAGAGGCGAGGGCGATGAGGCGGTGGCAGCGGTGCTCAGGTGAGAGAGAGGCAGCGACGGCGGCCATCTGCGACGTGCGGGCCGTCGCATGCAGAGGGAACGGCACGATAGCAACCGCTAGCGGCGGCCGGAGATCTTGTGGATGGGGGCGGCGCTCGCGGGTCGGCACGGAGGCGCGTCTTGGGTTGCGGGCGATGCGGGAAGAGGGATGGGGCTGGGTACGGGAGAGGCGTGAGAGGTGGGGATCATGGACGAGAGCGTGAGGTGCACGGGTGGGGCCGGTCATGAGGAACGGACAAGGAGATCGAGGCGCGCGTTGGGATCGGGTTCCAGGGGCGGCGACGTGCGATGCGGGGTCGGGTTCGAGGCGTGCGACGAACGTGGTCGGTCCTGGGCAGCACGGGTGGGGCTTGGGGCTTGTCGCGCGGCGACGTATAGGCTGGGGCGGGTCGCACGCGGGGTGGGGCCGGGTGCAGGATCGCGTGCGAGCAGGTCTGCAGCGTGTGCATGCATGTGTGTTGCGCGTGTGTAGCTGGCGGCGGCAGCTAAGTGGTTGGGTAGGGTTAGGTCTAGGGTTTGTCTAGCTAGGGTTAGTGTTTTGGTTCGGTCATGGTCGGGCCTAGGGTGGTAGGCTGGCTGGCTGGGCTAAAGGCCTGATCGGCTGCCTCCCCCAGCAAAACCTTTTTATTTTATTTATTTTATTTTTAGAAAGGCTTTTGTAAATAGTTTTTAGACAAATAAAAGGCTTGGAAAAGACCGGAGTTTTGATTTGAAATTAAGACGGGGGATATTTAGAAAACAAAGATAGGCTTTTAGAAAATAGTTTTAGAGAAACCATGTGTGATGACATGACGATGCCCAAATGCAATGTGGCATGATGACATGAGCATGCGGTCATGATGATGCAATGCACAAAAACACAGCGATTTTCTAGTAGTGGTTTTAGCGGGCTGCTACACTTCCCCGTCAATTCAAGTGCAACAAGAGTTTAGCCAAATCAACCCTAGACCAAGTTAAAGTAGTCTGTGAATACCCTAATGTGTTCCCAGATAAATTGCCCGGTATGCCCCTAGATCAGGATATCGAGTTAATCATTGAACTAGTTCCTAGAACTAGATCCATAGCTCAGCGACCCTATAGTATGAATCCATCTGAATTAGTGGAGTGAAGGTAATATGCCTGAGACGCAATAATAAAGTGGTTATTATTTAATTCCATGTTCATGATAAATGTTTATTTTGCATGCTATAATTGTATTAATTGGAAACGTTAATACATGTTTGTTTAATAAACAAAATACAAAGTTCCTAGTAATGCCTCTCATATAAACTAGCTCGTTGATTAACAAGATGATCAAGGTTTCCTGATCATGGACATTGGATGTTGTTAATAACGAGATCACAGCATTTGTGAAATGATGTGATGAACATTTATACGAAGTATAGCATTACGATCAAAGTCATTGTGTTTATATTGCTAAAACATCATACGAAGTAATCTTAGTCCTTAGACCATGAGATCATGTTAATTGCTAACATCGGAAGAGTAACTTGATAACATCAAACGTCACACCGTAAAAGGGTGACTATAAAGGTGGGTTCAGATACTCCGAAGGTGTTATGTATGGATCAAGAGTGGGATTTGTCCATCCAGATGACGGGTAGATATACTATGGGCCCTCTTGGTGATATCACATTGAAACAGCTTGCAAGCAAGTGATGAGATCACTAGAATGTTATATCACGGGAACAAGAAAAGAGTGCATGTCGGTAACGAGATCAAACTAGGTATTGAGATACCGATGATCTAATCTCGGACATGTAATATATCACAAGACAAAGGGATTTAGTTACAACATTAAAGGTTCACACGATCACAACAGTCATCGTTGAATGTGTAGGAGTCAGTACGGATCTCCAGGTCCCGCTGCTGATTATTGATCGGAGAGGGGTCTCGATCATGTCTGCATTATTCATGAACCATAGGGTGACACACTTAAGGGATACCGACACCATTTGGAGCAAATATGTTTCAGATAAAGATTTAAGAAAGCACTGGAATCATTTCAATGGAAACCGGAATTGTTTCGGGTGAAATTGCAGAAACTGGTTCTGCATGTAATATTAAAATGTTGCAGGGTGTTTTATGTGAATGTTTGTTAATTAAAGTAATTAACAAAATTCTGAATAAAATAAATAAAATAGTTTTATTTAATGAGAGCTTGCATTAAATTTGGTGGAAATTTAATGCATGTGAGTGGACATGAGTGGAGGTGTGTATTTATGTGAGTGGGAGCTCCACCCACATGAATGAGGGAGAGGTGGGGGCACGCACCATGGTCGTCGCCATGCCCCCTTGGGCTTCCCCCCTCCCCTATATAAGGAGTAGCTCCTCCTCCTCCACTCTCAGACCTCCTTGTGAAGGATCTCTCTCCCCCTCAAGTTATTCCCCATGGTCTCGGATTAGCGAGATACATGTTCCCAGTGGCTTTATCTGGAAAGTTGCTGCTTCCGCTGCTTTGTTGGAGTGAGGGAGGGAGGTTGTCGGGGTACCAGACGTGTGTACGATCACGAATGCACCGCTGCTTTGCGGTGCTGGACTTGGTGGTGCTGGACTTGCTGGAGCTGGATCTGATGGACCTGCTGGAGCTGGACCTACTAGACTTCATCACGATCTTGAGATCGGCAAGTGTACAACTACATCATCCACGAGTTCCAACTCGTTAACAAAGCTTTCTTGTCTTCGAGGATAAGTTCTCAATGGATGTATATCCACCCGTTGCTTGTATCTAGTAGATAGATCTTGGCGTATAGTTCCCATCGTAGAATTTTTTTGTTTTCTATGCTGCGAACCCAATAGTGGTATCAGAGCCTGATCTATGCGTAGGTACTTTGCACGGGTAGTACACATATGTTTATATGTGGGCGATGATGATCATGTTATTGCATCTTCTATGTATTTTGAATATTGGTGGCATAGTGGGATGAAGCGGCCCGGACTAATATTACATGTCCTCACACATGAGATCGGTTCCACGACTAACATGCAACTAGTTTTGCATAAGTGGCTAGCGGGTGTCTATCTCTCCTACTATAGTCAATATCTGATTTACAACAAGTTGCTAATAACTTAGTTATCATTGTTGTGGTTCCATGTTTGTAGGTAAGACTGGTTCTATCTTCGAAAGCCCTAAGCCACGTAAAACTTGCAATGGATAAATTAGAGGCGTCTAGTTTAGATTGTCGCTAGGCTAGTGTCATGATATGGTAATGTTGTAAGTTGATGTATGGTGGATACCGTTACAACACACCTAACGTGTAAGTTCCATAGACCTTGGCCTTACACAAAGGAATGATAGAGATCATACCACGATGCACATGATGGTGATCAAATGCATGGACCATATCATTCCACTTTACACATATGATGTTTGCATCTTATATTGTTAGTTTGGTGTTTTAGTAGTATTATAAGATGATCCCTCATTTAAATATCAAGATAAAATGTGTTCTTCCTTAAGTATGCACCGTCCTATGGATCATGTTTCGAGACATCACGTGATGATCAGGTGTACTCGACTCTATGCTTTCATACAATGGGTGTAAGACAGTTTTACACACGCGAGTACTAAAGTTCTTACTTGGCGAGCCTAGCATGTATAGACATGGCCTCGGAACACGGACCGAAAGGTTAAGCATGAGTCATATAGTTGATGTGATGCCCATATTGATGCTTGCCTTTGAAGCTACACCGACTCATGTGATGATCGGACTTGGTGTAGTGGATTTGGTTCATGTAATCACCAAAAGGGCACGAGGGATGTCGTTTTTGAGTGGGAGTTCATTTCTAATTTGGATTAGTTGAACTCAATTTGTCATAAACTAAATCGAAGGGAATTTGCATAATTTGTTGTAGTTATTGGCATATGTTCACTACCTTATGCTTAGTTTTAATTGAGATAATAGAACTATAGAATTCTGGATATTTACTTTACGAACTGATATCGTATTGTTTTGAAGGTCAATTTAAAGTTTAGAAGTCCTATTGCAAACTTTCAGCAAACTCTATTTACTCCATGAAGTTTAATAAGTAGTATTAAATCAAGAGTAAGGATTCCAATGTTAGTATCTAAAGTATCATGTTTGCCTCCATGATTATTGATATTCAAAAGTTGTTTTAATATCAAGATTATCTAGGAGCTGAAAAATTGTTTCAGAAACCATCATGTGTGGAAGATATTGTGATATCTGAAACAATGTTTTTGGTTGCATTATGATAGAGTATAATTTATCAAAATACATGTTCTCATATTGTATGAGAATTTGTGAAGGATGGAGATGCTAGGCATCCGGATCTCCCAAAAAGGTTTTGGGAACTAACATTATACTCGCGATTCTTCCTTATAGGCTATAGTAGCTTGATCATGAAAGTTGTCATGATAAGGATGAATAGAATATGTAAGTAAAATGTTTACTACACTAATATATTTCTAAAGAATGGATTTTTGAAAGAACACCAAACATTTGATGATGGTGATCCACTTCAAAGTGCAAGTCCAAAGGTATTAGTATTTGACTATATACACTGTGTACTATGTGTCATGTGAATGACACCACTATTGATGTTGATAGATTCTTTTAAAAGAGAAGGAATTGTTGAAAGAGAATCTATAAAATATTTTGCAAAAAAGAAAAGGTTGGAGATGTCCAACTTAGGTATATAGAAGATATACATGTTATGGTTGTATTCCTTGCTTGTTAAACAATGTGGTTCTGAGGTATTGGGTACCGAATTGGTTGGTGTGAAGTGTTATACAGAACAACACAATTCATGAACTGCAACAGCCTAAGTAACTGGCAAGAGAATAAGTGATGATGTTCATCGAAAACAAATAAAGTGTTGTCGTTGTCGTCAAACCTAGCCTTCAAGATTTGTTTTAATAATCGTAACACAATTCATGAACTGCAACGGCCTAAGTAACTGGCAAGAGAATAAGTGATGATGTTCATCAAAAACAAATAAAGTGTTATTGCATTTTCGTTGTCGTCAAACCTAGCCTTCAAGATTTGTTTTAATAATCGTAACACAATTCATGAACTGCAACGGCCTAAGTAACTGGCAAGAGAATAAGTGATGATGTTCATCGAAAACAAATAAAGTGTTATTGCGTTTTCGTTGTCGTCAAACCTAGCCTTCAAGATTTTTTTTTAATAATTGTCATTTTGTTCCGGTATTACGAGAACAATGGTTGTTCAAATAATTCCCGTATTCCATAAAGGATGGATGAACTTTTACAAGTCTGGTTGGAGAAATCACATCTATAAACATTATTGCTAAAATGTCGTAAGACAAATGATTGGAAGATCACTTATGAAATGACATCGCTGTTTGAATTATATTGGAAAGTAAACATGAAGAAACTCCATGTTGATGAATTTTTGGAGTCTTTTGATTTTGATCAATTGACGCTTGTGAAACTTTCCTCGAGATAATTGAAACTCCGTCCATAGGCCAAAGAGGAACGGATGACTAACTTATTGGATATTATGCATGTTGATGTATATAGTCCATTATGTGTAGCCATATGCGATGGATCTTTTTGCTTCATATGCTTTCTCCAGAAATTTGAGTGAATATATCTATATATTTACTTAATAAGGAAGAAGTATGAAACATTTGAAAATTGTTCAAAGACTTTCAAGATGAAGTGAAAAATCATTGTAACAAGAAAATAAAAGAGTTTATGATTTGATCATAAAGGAAGATATTTGAGTTACAGGTTTAGCAAAACACCTAAGATTTTAGGAATTGTTCCATGAATTTGCATTTCCCGATAAACCACAGGAGTATGGTATGTTCGAGAGATCAAATCAAACCTTGTTTGACATGGTAAGATCAAAGGTGTCATTTATATAACTGCCATTATGTTCTAAGGATTAAAGCTTTAGAGACTACCGCTTTTAAACTGAAAAGAGCACCATCGTGATCTGTTGAAATGACACCATATGAGTTATGGTTCGGGATAAAACTCGAAGTGTCTTTTCTTAAATTTTGGTATGCTATGCATAAGTAAAATGTTTATAACCAAAGTCGGATAAGCACATCTTCATAGGTTATCCCAAAGAATTTGTTGGGAATTCCTCCATAACACCGAGGACAAAAGATTTTGTCGCTTGGAACATCAAGTTTCTTGAGAAGGAATTTTTTCGTGAAAAGTTAAGTGGGGGACAATATAACTTTGATAAGGTTGTTGAACCTTAGCTATATGTGCTAAGTAGCGCAGCGCCGGAAAGTGTCCCGGTGGCGGCCACAATGCTCATGGCTCCCGTGATTACAAAGGGTGTGATATTGGAGATTAGAGTTCCTATTGAACCATGTGGGTCGGTAAGAATCAAATAGTAAGATTTGAAATAGAAGTCGTTATTGTTTTGACAATGATGAACCGACTGCATGCAAAGAAGCGATGATGGGCCTTGACTCCATAAAATGACTAGAAGTCATAGAATCCGTGATACTATCCATACACGAGAAATAAAGTTTCTGAACTTGGAAGATCCTCCGGAAAGGCGTGAAGCCTATCGGTCGTGTTTGGATCTATAAAGAAATAGACATGGATGTTTAACATTTATGAAATAGTCGACATGTCGGAAAGAAGTTTACGGCAATGTTCAAGGAGTTCACTATGACAAGATTTGATCTTTCATAGTGATATTTAGTCTTGACGGATTAATGTAGCAACCACTACATATAATTTGGTATATGGTAGTTGAATAAACAAAACAAGGTTCTTCTAATAGAATGGTTACCTAGGATGTGTACATGACACTGTCCGAAGGATTTTGTTAATTCAAAGGGTGCTAAAAGGGCATGCAAACTTCAAATAGTTGAAGTGAGCATAGCGGAGTTGGAATCTTCACCATGATGAAAATGTTAAAGGATTTTAGTTTCATCGAAGATGATGAAGATGCTTGCATTTGCAAGAAATTAAGTGGGAGCGCTGAGACAAATTTCCAATACATTATGCAGACTACATATTGTTGATTGGAAATGATGTATCTTTTATTGACACAAGTTAAGAATTTCATTAAAATAGGATTTCGATGAAAGACTTGGGCAAAACCGAAATATTTGGCATCAATGTCTATATGGATAGATTGAGGCGCTAATGTGGTTATGCTAGACATACATATATGAGATATTGAAAGGGTTCAATATAGAAACAACAAGAAAGGTTCTTGCTGCATGGAAAGGATTGTATCAAGATTCAAGTGTTTCAACACTTGGTGAGTAAAATCACATGAATATTTTGATCGATTATACCGTGATATGTATATATCCAGATATGTCCTATGCTCTAAATGTTATGAGCACATACCAGAATGATTCATAAGATGATCATTGGATGATAGTAAAGATATTCTTATGAGCTTTGGAAGAACTAAGAATATATCATGTATAAGTGACAAATAGTTGAAGGTAGTTCATTGTAAAGTGTTACATTGATACTATTTTTGTCACAAGATACAAATTAAATTTGTCTCAATTTAGACTATGGGTGGCACAATGTAATGGAAAGGATGTTCCATGATGTATTTGGATGAGTTCCAAAGTTGAGACATTGTGATGGATACTACAACAAAAGGCTAAGTATATGACTGCTATAGTAGAAGCAAAGGAGGGCATTTGTGTTAAGTAGTTTGTTATCGAACTAGGTGTGGTTCAAAGTGGGCTAATATTATGAAGATATATTGTATGACAATAATATCAACATATTTTAACCCGAACGAACTAAAGGTCTCACCAAAGGACCAAATTTATACAATGCCATCTCATTTGAGAGTGAGTGATGCGTAGAGACGCAAAGACATGCAAATACACACGGACCTGAAACTCTCAGATCCGGAGATTATGTTAACCACTAGCAATCGCGTATATGCAACACCAGAAAGCCATAGGTGTTCAATACGCAAAGTTTTTCAAACTAGATTATTGACTCTAGTGCAAGTGGGAGACTGAAGGGAATATGCCCGAGAGGCAATAATAAAGTGGTTATTATCTTATTCCATGTTTATGATAAATGTTTATTTTGCAGGCTATAATTGTATTAATTGGAAACATTAATACATGTGTGTTTAATAAACAAAATACAAAGTTCCTAGTAATGCCTCTCATATAAACTAGCTCGTTGATTAACAAGATGATCAAGGTTTCCTGATCATGGACATTGGATGTTGTTAATAACGAGGTCACAGCATTTGTGAAATGATGTGATGAACATTCATACGAAGTATAGCATTACGATCAAAGTCATTATGTTTATATTGCTAAAACATCATACGAAGTAATCTTAGTCCTTAGACCATGAGATCATGTTAATTGCTAACATCGGAAGAGTAACTTGATAACATCAAACGTCACACCATAAAAGGGTGACTATGAAGGTGGGTTCGGATACTCCGAAGGTGTTATGTATGGATCAAGAGTGGGATTTGTCCATCCAGATGACGGATAGATATACTATGGGCCCTCTTGGTGATATCACATTGAAATAGCTTGCAAGCAAGTGGTGAGATCACTAGAATATTATATCGCGGGAACGAGAAAAGAGTGCATGTCGGTAACGAGATCAAACTAGGTATTGAGATACCGATGATCTAATCTCGGACATGTAATATATCGCGAGACAAATGGATTTAGTTACAACATTAAAGGTTCACACGATCACAAGAGTCATTGTTGAATGTGTGGGAGTCACTACAAATCTCCAGGTCCTGCTGCTGATTATTGATCGGAGAGGGGTCTCGATCATCTCTGCATTATTCATGAACCATAGGGTGGCACACTTAAGGGATACCGACACCATTTGGAGCAAATATGTTTCAGATAAAGATTTAAGAAAGCGCTGGAATCATTTCGATGGAAACTGGAATTGTTTCGGGTGAAATTGCAGAAACTGGTTCTGCATGTAATATTAAAATGTTGCAGGGTGTTTTATGTGAATGTTTGTTAATTAAAGTAATTAACAAAATTCTGAATAAAAATAAATAAAATAGTTTTATTTAATGAGATCTTGCATTAAATTTGGTGGAAATTTAATGCATGTGAGTGGACATGAGTGGAGGTGTGTGTTTATGTGAGTGGGAGCTCCACCCACATGAATGAGGGAGAGGTGGGGGCACGCACCATGGCCGTCGCCATGCCCCCTTGGGCTTCCCCCCTCCCCTATATAAGGAGCAGCTCCTCCTCCTCCACTCTCACACCTCCTTGTGAAGGATCTCTCTCCCCCTCTAGTTATTCCCCATGGTCTCGGATTAGCGAGATACATGTTCCCAGTGGCTTTATCTGGAAAGAAGTTGCTGCTTCCACTGCTTTGCTGGAGCGAGGGACGGAGGTTGTCGGGGTTCCAGACGTGTGTGCGATCACGGATGCACCGCTGCTTTGCGATGCTGGACTTGGTGGTGTTGGACTTGCTGGAGCTGGATCTGATGAACGTGTTGGAGCTGGACCTACTGGACTTCATCACGATCTTGAGATCGGCAAGTGTACGACTACATCCTCCACGAGTTCCAACTCGTTAACAAAGCTTTCTTGTCTTTGAGGGTAAGTTCTCAATGGATGTATATCCACCCGTTGCTTGTATGTAGTAGATAGATCTTAGCGTATAGTTCCCATCGTAGGAAATTTTTGTTTTCTATGCTACAAACCCAACATGGAGCTCAAGAAGCAACTTGATGACATGTTGGGAAAAGGTCTGATAAAACCAAGTGCATCTCCATGGAGATCACTTGTCTTGTTTGTGGATAAGTAAGATGGTGCCAACCGTTTATGTACGGATTACCGAAGGCTGAATGACGTCACCATCAAGAACAAGTACCCACTGCCGAAGGTAGAAGATTTTCTTGACCAACTGACTGGTGCCAGAGTGTTTCTAAAATTAACCTTAGAACTGGTTATCATCAATCGAAGATACACGCAATGGATATTCCAAAGACCGCCTTCACCACCAGATATGGATTGTATGAGTACAATGTCATGTATTTTGGATTAACCAATGCCCCCGCTTATTTCATGAACCTCATGAATAATATTTTTATGAAATTCTTGGATAAGTTTGTTGTTGTTTTTATCGATGACATTCTGATCTATTCCAAGTCAGAAGAAGACCATGAACAGCACCTAAGAACCATCATTGAAACCCTTAGAGAGCATCAGCTATATTCCAAGTTTAGCAAATGTGAGTTCTGGTTAAAGGAAGTAGGATTCCTAGGCCATATCATGTCGGCAGGAGGAGTTGTTGTCGATCCCGCCAAGATTAAGGATGTTGAAGAATGGAGAGCCCCAACCACTCAAACAAAACTCTGCGCATTTTTTGGATTAGCCGGATACTACCGCAAGTTTGTTGAAGGATTTTCGAGCATCGCAAGGCCGATGACACAGTTGTTGAAGAAAGATAAGAAGTTTGAATGGACGGACAGATGCGAAGCAAGTTTTCAAGATCTCAAGAAAAGATTGATTTCAGCCCCAATTTTGATCATGCCGGATATCAAGAAGCCTTTTGATGTATATTGTGATGCATCCAAGATTGGTCTCGGATGTGTGTTGATGCAAGAAGGAAAAGTAATCTCATATCTGTCCTGACAACTGAAGCAACATGAGTAGAACTATCCTACCCATGACTTAGAGCTGGCAGCCGTAGTTTTAGCCTTGAAGACATGGCGTCATTACCTCATGGGTAACCGCTATGAGATTTATTCGGATCACAGGAGTCTGAAGTATATTTTCACCTAGAAGGAGCTGAATATGAGGCAAAGGAGATGGATAGAGTTAATCAAGGATTATGACCTTGACATTCACTATCACCTCGGCAAGGCCAATGTGGTAGCGGATGCTCTTAGTAGATTTCCATGTAGACTAAACACCATGATTAAGGAAGACCAGCCAAGTTTGCATGAGGAGTTGGAGAACTTTAGAATGGAGCTAGTTAGCGAAGGATTTCTAGCCAGTATTGAATTTCAACGCACCCTAATCAGTCATATAAAGGAAGCCCATAAAGGAAACGCTAAAATTGATGGAATCAAGTGTCGTATCGGTATAGGGAAGGTACCCGGATTCACCGAAGATGAAGAAGGAGTTATGTGGTATAAAGGACATATCTGTGTTCCAGCAGATTCAGAGTTGAAACAAGTCATTATGCAGGAAGCCCACGATACTCTTTATTCTATTCACCCGAGAGGAACCAAGATGTATCAGGATTTGAAGGAGCAATTTTGGTGGCATAAAATGAAGAGAGAAGTCGGAAGCTATATAGCCAAGTGTGATATCTGTTAGAGAGTTAAGGTGGAACATCAGTGACCCGCAGGACCTTTGCAACCATTGCAGATTTCGGAATGGAAATGGGATTCTGTTGGAATGGATTTCATCACAGGTTTGCCTACATATAGTAGGGGAAATGATTCTATTTGGGTCATAGTAGATAGACTGTCCAAAGTAGCTCATTTCATACCCGTCAAGACCACCTATCAAAGCTCGAAGCTAGCAGAGTTGTACATTACTAGAATAGTTAGTCTGCATGGAATCCCCAAGACCATAGTGTCAGATCGAGGAACCCAGTTTACCTCAAGGTTCTGTAAGAAATTCCAAGAAGTATTAGGTACCAAACTGAACTTCAGCACAGCTTATCACCCGCAAACCGACGGACGGACAGAAAGAGTAAACCAGATATTAGAAGATGTGTTGAGATCCAGTGTGTTAGCATATGGATCTAAATAGGAAGACTGTCTGCCTTTCACAGAATTCTCATACAACAATAGTTATCAAGCCAGTTTGCAAATGGCCCCATTTGAGTTTTTATATGGAAGAAAGTGTTGTACCCCCCTGAATTGGTCACAAGTAGGAGACAGTCAGATATTCGGACCAGATATCCTACGATAAGCCGAAGAGAAGGTTCACAAGGTCCGTGAACACCGCAAGATAGCCCAACCCACACAGAAGAATTACGCTGATAAAAGACGTCAAGACCTGACCTTCAATGTCGGAGATTTTGTGTATCTCAAAGTATCACCCTTGAAAGGAATGCAGCGTTTTCAACTGAAAGGGAAGCTTGCCCCTAGATATATTGGACCCTTCAAGATTTTAAGTCGCCGAGGAGAAGTATCCTATCAGCTAGAACTGTCGGAAGAGATGTCAGCCGTACATGATGTGTTCCATATCCCGTTACTTAGGAAATGCCTCGAAGTTCCGAAAAAGACCGAAGTTTTCAAGAACATTGATCATAGAGCCATAGATATCAACAAGGATCTAACTTATCGTGAAGTGCCCATTTGTATTTTGGAAGAAACCTTCAAAACCACCCGGACCAGAAGTATCAAGTTTCTAAAGATCTAGTGGAGTAACCATACCGAAGAAGAAGCCACTTGGGAGCGAGAAGATTACATTAGGATTGAGTTTCCCAATCTCCTTAGTTCCTAGTTTTTCTTGAATCTCGGGACGAGATTCTGTTTAAGGAGGGAAGGTTTGTAACATCTCAAAAATACTAAACAATCTTATCAAGTTCTAATCACCCAAGATTAGGGTTAACAAAAACTATTATTCCTAAACCCATATGAATGCATGTGTGATTTATATTAATGCATGAATGCTTGCTATGCCATGTTTGATTGCTATAAATGATAAGGATTAGTTTAAAGATGAACACCACATCATCTAGGTCAATTCCAAACAAAATCAAATTAAAAGAAAAACAAATATGAAGCATATGATAAAATGGTCACTTTGGCCAAAATTAACCATTAGCCTACTTTGGGCATCTCTAGCAAATGTTTTTCAACAGAAACAATTCTACTTCTTTTCACCCCTTGCTAGACCAAGTGAAAATGAGTACAAGCAAACTTTACAAACTTGCAGAAACCAATTTCAAATCTATTTGATAGGCAATTCAAAATTGAATCAAGTGTAGGTACATAGATCACTATTTTGCAAAAACCAACCAAACAATCTCCACTTGACAAATCCTAGCAACCAGAGATACTCAAGCATGTGACCAACACACCCACCAAAATTCATTCAAAAATTTGAATCTTTATTTCATGCGGCCATTTGATCGAGCACTTAACAGGCAGAGTACAACTCTACCAACTATACACTATTTGAATCAATCTTGTGATCATTCTTATACTCCATTCAGCCTCAGTTACTCACCCACGACCATCCCCAGTACCTAGCCATGCAATGGAGCACCTCTCACTTGCCAATTGCACTAGTGCCGCCGTACCCGAGCATGGTCATGCCGGTCGACCATGGACACGACACAACACGCTGCACTGCCCTCTCCCACGACCACGAGAAGACAGGCGTGACCTCACCGCACCTCTCTGTCGACTCCTTGACCAACGGTGGGCAGTGGAGAAGCCAGTGCAGCCATGCCACTCACCTATGTCCGCCATGCCGAGCGCCACCAGAGCGCCAAGCCACTCCTGCGCAGCCACGCTGCGCCTCGCTCTCTCCACGCTTAACTGCACCCACCGCGTCACCAGCAACCTCATAGACACGACCGTTCACTGCCGCGCGCCCCGTGACCACCGTACGCCATGACGAACATCGTCGTACCCGCCCAGAGCACGAACGTCACCCGACCGAATAAGACCGCGCCTCATCGTGCCACTATGCACATGACGATCACCAAAGACCACCGCGTCGACATATGCCCTCTGCCATGCCTATAGCAACCTGTAGCAACGTCGCCGACGAGCCCGAGCCATGCCGCACTGCCTGTCTCACCGGTGTATAAATAGGACCCTCCCCCGGCCTCAAACGGCACACCATTCCACTCTCCTCTCTCTCGAAAACATCTCATACCCTTCCCTGGAGCAAGGCGAGCATCGCGTCACCGGAATTTAGCTGGAGCCCGCCGCTGCGGTGAAGGAAGGGCACCGTTGATTGGAGCCACCCCAGGAGCTGTCGCGACCACCATTCGACTCGCCATCCTCTACCAGCTCGTTCCCCCCATTGCTGGACCTATCTGGAGCCCTGGTAAGCCTCCGACGACCCCCACCGTGCCGCTAGGTTTAGAATCTCGTGTGCCCTCTGCGACGTAGACGATGAACCAGAGCCGTCGATCTCGTTATAATCATAGGGATGATATTAGCAGATACCGTTTCGCCTAGCTACTGCCGCTAATGTGTGGGACCATCTTGTCAGCAGCCCTCTACGCACGTGTTGTGCAGTTGGGCCAGCCCAAGTTCTTTCCCGAGTGTAGCCCAGCGATTCAAATAGAATTTTTCCATTTAATTAAAAACCCTATTCTGTTAGTAGATTCAAAATTGAATTCAAAGTGTTGTACTGAACCAAATTGCATGATTCCAATTTTGTTAGAAAGGTATTGAAAATATCTACACACTCCCGTTGGATTCAAACCATTTGAAATTGTAGATCACCTATAGCAAAAATAACAAGACAGAGACTTTTACCACTTCAAACATTTTTATAAAATTAACCCTAAATGCTTTTGATTCCAACTCTCAAAAACCACATTTGCCATGCTCTATATGAATATGTAAAAAGATGTAGTTTTACATGCATTGATCATGGACTAGTATTAAAAAATGCTATATAGGCATTTCTAGTCACTTAAATATTATTAAATAGTAATATTCAACTTTGTAATATATGCCAAACCTTTTTAATCACATTCCCAAGTATTGAAATATGTGGTGATGACATGGGTCAACATGATCCCATATTCTAATTCGAGAATATTAAATCTTACGTAGTTTTCAATGAGTAGAAATTACTTTTCCCAAATAAGATAAATAGGAATATGTCAATATGTCTTGTGATGATTGAGATGATGCTAGATCATCTAGTGTGATCCCTTGTGTGCTAAATAGAAGTAGTGAAGTGTTGTTTGGTGATTTTGTACCTCGTATGTATTTATAGATGTTGGTACCGACCTGGGCTACGACGAGGAGGAATACTTCGAGGAAGAAGAGAAGAACTTCAACAACTGCACTACTCAAGTCAAGCCATCCATGCAAGCTAACCTATGCAAGATGCACCAGGCACGCTTGGTTATGCAACTTTGATTATACCCATCCCAAGTTTTACTTGCAAGCTTTACTTTTCCCTTTACTAAAGTTTCTTACTTAGTTAATGAATTGTGATTATTGGAAAATAGGATGGATACCATCAAGATCATAGAACTAGTCTTGGGTACTTATACTTGATTAGTACCTCTCAATAGTGATACCCTCAATACTAGTGGCTAGTGCTAAGCTAAACTTGATCACTTTAGATGGGAACGCTTGGAGAAAATGATTATGAAAACCTTGGGAATGATGAGTCATTCTATTAAAATGTTTTGACATGGGTTATGAAACACAACGGTTTGATGATGAAACTGAATGAGGCATGAGCCTTGACTTTGATAAAAACCGATGGTTGGGTTCGGATGCGATATCATTCCAATTTTACAGTACAACCACAATACCTGAGTTGGGTAGGGCTTAACTAGAAGTTTATATGTCTTAGTATGGGTTCCCTTGCATAAGAGGTTGAGCTGAGGCTACCTCGTGAATATGAATGTCCACCTATGCAGTTCTCGGGATGGAAAATGGCCATGGCTGGGAGGCCAAACTCATAGGGGAGGTGCCTATACTAGGGTGTGTAATTGAAAGGTTAGGATTGATTATTCGCATACCAAGTATGATGATTCAGGGTTATCCCTGATGGATGTATCGAATCTTGTGGTGAAATTGTACTACCTCTACAGAGTGTCAAACTATTCAAATAGCCACGTCCACGGTTATGGATAGTTGGAGTGGCCATACTGTTCCGTTGTCAGATGTTTTCAAAATGACTTGTGACTTGAACAATGACTTTGAATTGACCACAACCAGGTTGTGGACATGAAAACTAGGTTCCCACTTAAGTAATCTAGAGAACTAAAATAGGTTGTATTATGGAGTACTTATGAAATAAAATTGGCTTGTTGCAAATAAGACTAGAGCTTAGGATCCCTACTAGTATTACCTTACCTGTTTTAGTGATAGTTTGCGAGTACTTAAAGAGTACTCATGGCTTTGTCCCTGGCTATTCCCATGGCCAGACTATGAGGAGGACTACCCGGAAGATGGACAGCAGGAGGTCTATGATAACTAGGATCATCTCCCATCGTCAGCATTGCATGTGAACGTGAAGATGGAGTCTACTATGTTTATTTTCTGCTGCTCTATTTTGTATTAAGACTTGATCATGAGATCAACTATCTGTAAGACTATTATGGTTTGTAATGGATGATGTACTATGGTACCAATTCTGTTATGTCTCGCAAAAATGGTAATCCTGGGATTGCGAGGTACGGCATAATAGGCATCTGGACTTAAAAATCCGGGTGTTGGTAGATAGTAACTGTATGCCATTTTGTGGCTCGGTGCAAATTCCGAGTCACCCAACGTCTCTTGCATTGTATACAACTTCTTCCATATATATTTGTTGAAATGACCTGGCTAGTTTGTATTTGCTGAAATTCTAAGTGACACACACACATTTTTTGATTCCTCGTTTCACGGTAGGCACACTTGTTTAATGCGTGATTGCTTGTCCTATTTGTTTGACGTGTTGGTCAATAATTGAACCATTGACCAGTTGTAAACTCCAGTTCATAGCTCCTGTCATATTAGTCAAATGAGTAGTTTTTCTTGTTTGATATATTAACTTGTTATTACTTAGTTTCAGACTGCAATTATTGTTGTTGCCACAAAAAAGGGGGCTGCAAGATCATGTCTCATCCAATGTAGTCGTCACACTCAAAGGAAGATGCAGGTGATCGATTGAGAAAGAAAATTGAGAACTCTGCTATCAACTTGATTGTCAACTGAAATGCCGAATTTTCTTTCCCTTGAGTTCATAATATGTAATCATTTTAAGAAGTTTGCAGCTGATGTAATATCTGGATAACTCGCATAGGCCATGTAGGCATTTAGTTGACGTCGTCCACACATGGCAGTAGTCATTACCGTAACTACGCCAGCTAGGTCGATTAGGGAACAGTATCGTGCTTTGTTATTGGCTCGTCTTGTATTCGGTCGACGATGAATAGTAAAAATGCTCGCTAATTCTAAAACTTTAATGATATTGGAATGGGCTTTAGAAAGGCCGAAACTACAAAAGGCTGTAAACATAATGGGCCGACCCACATGTGGGACCCAGTAACAGTTGCAGGCCATAACAGTAAGTGTCCAGAATAGTAGCAGGCCCGAACAGAAACAGGCCATAACAGTAACAAGCCACAATAGTAAAAGGAAAGAAACTATAACAGGATAGAACAGTAACAGGCCAGAGGATTAACGGGCCAGAACAGTAGAATGTCACAATAGTAAAAGACCGCAATAGTAAAGGCCAAAGCAGTTAAAGGCCAGAACAGTAACGAGGTAGAACAGTAACGAACCGTGAAATTTCCAGACGAGAACAGTACATGCCGACAGAATTACCAGGCCAGAACAGTAATAGGCCGCCTGTGGGACTGAACATCAGACAACCAGAACAGTAAAAGTCCAGAACAGTAACGGACCATCTCAAAGAAAGGTCGTCAGTAGGCAGCCCACTATGGGCTGCATGAACAGTGATGGGCTGGCAGTAGGCTTACTTGGCACAGGCTACTAATGGGTCGCACAGTATTGGACCAACGTAGGCCTCCTGTAGGCCGAAACAGTATCGAGCCCGAAAGTTCGTGGACCGAAGCTGGCTGCATTAATGGGCCACTTCAAGCAGTGCAGGATGAAATAGTAACGGGTCATGTACTTATTGGGCTCTCCTCATGGGCCGGCCCACTTAATAATTAGCAGGTCTTAGCTAGGCCTAGCTTCTACCACGGGTTCTCTGACCGTTAACAGAGGTAACCGGCAGTTAATGGCGGCTTCCACGTGGCTATTTGCATGACGTCAGTAGTCAACGTGGCTTGCAAGCAGATCTATGATGGAACAAGTTTTCGTGGCTGAAGGGTGCGATCCGCCACGGTCAGAAAAACCATGGTTGATTCATTTGTGACGGGGCTTTTACCATGAAGGCCATCCGTCGCAGAATTAACCACGAAAAATGGGCCTTCAACCATAAAAATCATCCGTTGTAAAAGCCAACATTTCTTGTAATGAGGTTGTCTCTCTCACGCAAGAACCTGTAGTCGTCTACAGCCTATGCTACCAGGTCAGCTCTCCAACATGATAACCTGCGGATTCCTACGACCTACGGTGCCACATCGCATACCTGCCGCGAGGAATCGCATCCGCCCATACCTACCTATGCCACATGCGGTGCCAGCTCGCTTGTCCACCACGATAACCCACATCCGGATAGAGTTTGAGATACCACGTCGGTGAGCCCCACCACCCGGCAGGTGCGGAGGCGTGTCGCTCCAGGAACGCCACTCTCGCGGCACGATACAGCCCGCGGACACTGATGGCGGGCCCATGGCATGCCTAGCCCACCGCCCTACGATGCGGGGTATGACAAAGCGCGACACCAACCCGAGGTCTGGAATCTTTTGCCCTCGCCCACATCGGGGACCACCTCACGAGATAGCAGGGCTCCATTGTAACATCGTCGCATGTCCTTTTCGGCCTCCATCCCACGGGCAAAAAGAATCGGGACAATATGGATAGCAGTTTGAGCCGAAATAATCTAGCACTATTATTTACTCCTGATACTTTAGTTTTCCGCACCATTATTATTTGTTGCGGCTTATATTGCCTTGACCACTTCCTATTACCTGTTGTTTGAGTAGATAGATTGGACTTGTGAGTCGTAACGCATACTTAGGTCCGTTGCACGCTCTTATATAAGTGAACCTTCATAGTTGGTTTATTTTAATACTAGCTTAATTAAATTGATGGTGGTTTATGGTTTCACTTAATGATAAGGCATCAATAGAAAGCACCTTTAAAAAATGCTTGTGTAGTCCTAGGACTGTTGTTCTAAACATCTATTCTGAGATTATCGCACTAACCAAACATGGGGAATGATGGGCACTCCCATCAACTACCGGCGCTACTCTATGTCCAGGATGCCACAAATTCGTGATTTCCATTTGGTACATATGCATAATATGTCTTCAGACATGATGATGGTATGATATGATAGTTTGGTGGACCACAGCTGCAATGCATACATAAATATGCTACATTCTAGCGGCTTTGGCGAAGCTTTGACAAGTTATCTTCAAAGACACGTCCATTGTCGTAGGCACAAACGTTGTGCCACCTCAAGAATCGGCTGTGCCTCCTAGTTAGGTAAAACACAGTTGGTGGCTCCTCTGGATATTTGTGTAGTTATGGGACACTTATTGATGTGAGATACGGAAGGCACCCCTATTTGTGATTTAGTGTTGTAATGAGTTGATCATGCGTTTGGGACCAGTAGTGAACCCCTGTCGGGTAAATCTTTTCATAAAGTCGTGTCCACGGTTTCCACGATTATGGACGCCTCAAGAGCGCAATGTAACGATCATAGAAAATTTACACTAAATCATTGATATTTTTTAATTGACTAGTAAGTAGCTCTATAAACTAAATACGTGAATAATAAAATTTTCAACATGTGTATTCCGCGAGAGGACTTCCTCGACTGGTTTTTCGAGGAGGAAATCTTTGGATGGGTTATGCTTGGTGTTATATTCTTATTATCGCATAGTGCTCTCTTACCTTTCTCTATTAGCCAAAGTTGTAGTGTGTCTCTATAAGTTAGATAGTGCAAGTTTTGATTCTACTAAGCCCACTATATCCTTGTAGGCGAGAGCTGTCGAATTATAAGACTCGCCATGTACTAGACTCTATATTGACCGCTCTCTTTTTCCTTTGTCCTATGTTGGCATCCTTTGGCTTTGACAAGTATGTGATTGATGATGTTAGCAAGATTAATATTTCGGCTTGGACTTGGTAGGGTTTTGGACGTCGCTTGGTCCCATTTGGTTCTTATACATACTCGGATACTATTTTTCTTACACTATGGTTTGTATATTTGTATTGGATCCTTTGTATTCTTGGCTCATTAGAGTCATTGTTGTATATATGTTCCTTGTGAGATCTGTTATAAACTAATGTGATGTAACTACATGTAACAAAATCCACCTACATGAAAGTGTCTGGTGAACATCTTTGGATCGATTCTATGTGTATTTTGACGGGAACGACTAAGACCTGCATAAACCAATTTGGCTGTGTTACATTGATCCAGCTTCCAGGGCAGAGCCCCAACCCTCGTCCTCCCCTCCCACCTTGCTAGCCAACCAAGTCCACCACCATGGACACCATCTAGACAAGCTCGTCCACCACTCGATATGGCCATTGGGGAGAAGGATAAGGGAAACTGAGGTGCCGAGGAAGATCATCGACATGCCCTTATTCACCCTATACACGGAGATGGTGAGAGGAGCATGCCGCAGCTAGAGAAGAACAAGAAGCCCGAGTGGAGGAGCCGATGATGGAGCACGAGCCATGTAGTTGATCGTTGTCACGCCAGCTTGATCTAATCCCACGGATAGACATAGTGAGCCACCCTTCTCTCCCAGACATGGGTGTTGTCGCTCGCTTCCTATAGTCGTCGCATGTTGCGTCGAACACACTGTATACACTGCCGCGAGCCGCTACCCTTGCAGGTCCTTGCTGATGCCATCGACCCCGCACATGTTTGCTTGAGGGTTGAGAACCGACATAGCACGCTGCATCCAGAGAGGCCAGCCCCATGACCTGTAACCCCCTGGTTTGTAGCTGCCACTAGCTGTCGTGCCACCATCGTGCGTCTGTGATCTCCACTTCCTTTTAGTCATTAGAGCCTGCGTCAGAAGCACACCTAGCCCACGCACTCTAAACCAACAATTGTCGAGCAGTACCGCACTTGTGCCATGAGCGCGAGGTTGGAAGATCGAGTCCCCGCCGCGAATTCTTTTTATCTATCGTGCACAAGTGCTAACTGATGAATCTAACAAGGTGTTAAAGATAAACAATGAAGTTCAGTAAAGTTAAAATTTAGGCGCAGATGTTTTTCTAGATAACCCTGTCAAAATAATCGAACATCAACCTGACGTTCTTTTTACTAGAAGTTTGCAGCAAAACCCCCTAGTCTTTTACCAGCTTAAACCATATTCCCCACTGGTGCGTTAAAACCGTGCACATGTCCTTCTGTAAAATTTAAGCCCCTTGACTTTCTTTCTTCTGGTCAAACTAATTCAAAAATTCAAATTTAAATACGAATTGAAGTCAAATATTCACCAAACATTGACTAGTGAAATTGGGAACCTTCTTGATTGAATTTTGAAAAAGTTTAAACATCAAACTTGTGTATTTTTGAATGATCTATAATAATATGCCTCTGGTTTGATTTAAATCTTGCTGGAATTTAATAAGTCTTTTTGTGGCTTTATTAAATGGAATAATTCACCATTAATTCATAATAATTCTTAATATTTCAATTAATATGTATAAATTGATCAGGAAAACAATATGAATCTAACTATGCCATCCATCCATGTAATTTCATCCCGTTTCATGCATTTTTATTAGTATCGAGAAAGATTTACATTGAATAAAATTGACAAATAAAATGTGATTTATTATTCTTGTGTTGCCAATGTTCCACCAATGTTATATACATGTTCTACCATGCATTTTGGCATCACACCATCATGAAATATATTGTTCGTTTGTTGCATATGCTTCATATTATTGCGCAATTTATTTATACTAGGTGGGCATGCGAGCTTCGATTCGCCGCCTATATGGTGTTAGATATTGCGAGCGAGCACGCGAGTTTTTGGTCACACCCTTATTCTCTTTTATGTTCAGTTCTTTCAATACACTAACAATGCGTACAAAATTAAATTTTGGAGTATTGTTAGCACTTGCACCCAATCTTATTATTAGAATCTAAATGGATATTTTCAGGTTAAAAATAAACAAATGTTTATTTCCTTTCTCTAAGCACATGATTTTTCTAACCAATAAATTAACACATGAAGGATCGGTGATACAAAATTCAAAAACAAGTATGCCCATCTATAGTAAATTTTGCAAATTGAGAATAAGGAGAAAAAAGAGAGTTGGGGAGAAGGAAATGATAGCTCAACCCGGGGGCGAATTCTGCACTCACCATATTCACAACAATGCCTACTCAGAACATCTCCTTATTTCTCACAAGTTGAAGGAGAAGAGAGAGCTGGGAGTGGAGGAGAGGAGTAGATGAGAGGAGTGGACGGCCTGAGGATGAAGCGTCTTTCCTTGTCTCTAGGCAAAGTTGGGCCGAAATATTTACACGGAGTGACCCACCTAGGCGCCTCCCTCTCCCGCGTAGTGCTGCCCTAAAGTCGATGTCCCCACGCCTCCTCAACAGGCTTAACTCCACGTCAAAGACCCTACATCGAGATGCGTCTCCAAACCCCTCGCCTGACCAGTGCCTCCTGCAGCGTATCATCACCATCGGCCCATTCTCATGCGCGACACCTTCGCCTGGAGCAAAGCTTCCATGCACTCCTCCTCGCGCATGGCCACATAGTGGTCGAGATGAGGCCGGGGGAGGCAGCCTAAAGGAATTGCGGCTGAGCGAGTTTAGTGTCGTAGCAGTCGGAGAATCGTAGGCGGCAGCCGGAAATCCTAGCCCGAAGCTCTCGAGGAAGACGAATAGGTAGGGTCAACACCATGGAAAATCGCTTTAGAGCACGGGCTCCATGGAGCCCTTTTTATTTTTTAAATTCATCAAATATTTTTGAAAAAATACCTACATGTAGCCAACAGTATGAAATATACGTCTGCAAACATTTAATGGAAAATACCTTATATTTCAGGCTCAACAAAGAGACAAATATGATTTTTTTGGAAAATGGGAGGCCCATTTAAAATTGCACTATTTACGTTCAGATCTGAATTTTTTCTTTTTAGGAGCCCAGAATATAAAGTATTTTCACATAAGATTTTGTATGCAAGTATCTAGACAAAGCATCATTTATGTCTATGCTTATGCCCATAAGAGAAGTATTTTTTATATTTTCCATTTTCTAAAAAAAACTAGACTAGAACTCTCAACCAAACAAGTTAAAGAAGTAAACTTCCCCAAACTTAAATGATTGCAAGATATAAAACAAAGTAAGAGTAAAACAAAACTGAAAGTAAATCTATTGTTTAGTGCACACAAGAATAGAAACTTAAGCGCTACTCTCTACGTTAACGGCAGCAAAAAAATATTGATAACCCCCAAGTGCAGGGATCACCATAGTACCTCTCAATGTGGAAATAGGGTATCGATCTGCATAAGCAAGAAGGAAAAGTATCTATTCTCTACAACTAAAGTGTCACAATTTTTAGTTGACTATGCACTAAACAAGCTTTAAGGAATAAGATGGTTGTTTTAATAAATGCAAATTTAATGTAACAAAACAGGAATGTAAAAAGTGTCCCAATCCTCTTCAATGCAAGAGGACAAGACAAGGGGTTTTCTATTATATATAGGAACAATGGACATGTGTTCATGGGTTCACTTAATCCTCTCTTATCCATCTATGGTGATTATCATGTTATAGATAGTAAAGGTACACACAGTTGTCATGTTTTAATGATACTTTTATGGTGGCTACATGTCATAAAACACATAGGTGAAAGAAATACTCCTTTGTGTTACTAGGTCACCCTCGCAATAAGGCTAGCATTTGGTTTGTGTCACACCACACATCATACTTCTCCCTTTTTACCCCTAGATAAAGGATGTTGGGCTGCATTGTTGTCACTCAATACATATACCGTTGTCACTCGACAACCCATTACCTACATACATCATACTTCTTAATGGAAAACATTCTAAACAGTAGTGCAATGATTCATATGTTGTTAGTATTATCACATCTCTCTCATCTACCCCCCACTTGGTGGTGTCAATCACCTCATGATATGGATAAACAAGGCATTATGTATAGATCTAAACCATTACATGCATCATAGAATATTCCCAAAGTATGACAAACCATAAAAGATCCAACACAGCGGTAAATGAATAACAAGTAATAACTCATAACACAATATCTTCCATAGGAATTACATAGATAGATCCATACTCATGCAAGGCACATCATATGGTTTCTACCAACATGCCTACTCCAGTGTGGACACTTCATTTCACATTGTTGCAATCCATAGGTAGAACTTAAACATGATTGATATTCAACATTTAATATTGAAAGCTTTGTGCCATGCCAGTCATGGTTTAGCTAACAACCACTAATAAGATATGAAGCACAAAAATTTCCATAGTGGTATCACCCCAAACCTTACTTTCTTATGAGCTTTAAAATACATGAAAAAGGGTTTTTAAGAGTGTTTGGAGAATTAACATACATACTATACTTGAAAGTAGCCTTTGCTACAAGTAGGTGGGTATGCCTAGTCTAGTTTTAAGGGGCTTGGAACAAGTCTTAGCTTGTGCAGAAAAGGCTTAGCAAAAAGAGATCTAAGGATTGTGTTCATAATGTCAACATTTATTTTCTCACATTGCTTCTTAATGTTTAACATAAATATGCACAAGAAAAGGATACAATTTAATAGGCATAAAACAGATCATGCTTCATATAAAACACTTGAGCTTAAAGAACTAGACACAACACGAATTTCATCTTTTGTTTTTATCTCCCCTTTTCTTTTGTTCCATGGCATTTTTTCAGTTTTAATCTCATCAAGGTAAAGTTTCTTTTCAGTAGCTAATCATAAGAATTTATAATAATGGTGGTGGTGGTCTATCTAATGCACAACAAAAAGTAAAATGAAAAAACATACGCTCCAAGTTTCTATGATAGTTCTATGTTGCTCAAAAAACAAAGTTTAGAGGTTTACAAACCGAGAGTTGGGTTGGTCTAGTGGGGTGCCTTGGTAATCCCCAAGCTTATGGTTTTCACCATCCTTTGATTGCTCTTTTTGTGGTGTTCCTCTATTCCCTGTCAAAAAACTTCAACACAAAACTTTTTTCTCCCATCTCTTTTTTCTGAGAGGTGACATTAGTGGCACAAGAATATAATAGTTGCTGCTTATATATCAAATAAAAAATTATTTATAAATGTTCCTACATATCCCTAACATATAATATGACTCATACAAATCATCTTAGGACACTTGGGAATGGTTAAAACAAAACATGGCAGAATCTGTCTAGATTTTTAGTAACAGCAAAACAAATATTTTCGTACACTTAGACATCTCAGGAATTTTAGAAACAATTTGTGCATACAGAGGATGAAAAGTTGTAAATGTTGTATGAATTTGATATAAATATGTGTTACATAAAAAATCAGAAAATTCATGCACTAAAAACCGTTCTACAGAAATTTGCTACTCCATATGTTTAGCAACTTTTAAAACATCCAAAATGGGTTCCACTTGGTACTTTATTAAAAAATTCAGAAAGAAAACCAAAACAAAACTCCCTTGCTACATCAAGAGCTCAGAACAAAAATCCAAAATAAAATAACCAGGTTGCCTCCCGCAAAGCGCTTTCTTTATAGCCATGTAGCTAGGCCTTACTTACTTGATTAAGGGTAGATGGAGATCATGTGGTAACTCTTTCTTTTGTGCCATCTCCTTATACCTTGGAAAGTGTTTCCTTACAAAATACCTGGGTCCCATGGTTTGCTCATACCAATCAAAATAATAGGCAGGTGGAAACATAGTAAAAAGCAACACAAGATATGGAAACAATAACAACGAAGTTTCACTTTCTTTCTATTCATTGGAATTTTATATGTCACTAAATCACAGAAAATAGAAGCATTCCATTGCATAATATCAGTAGGTGAACACAATGTGTAATAATTAGAAGCATAAATAGGGCACTTATCACCTCCTCTTTCATAGTAGTTGCATTCACTAGAAGCAAATCTATATTTGTAACCCTTCAAAGCATGCAAGTTCATAGATTTTTTCATGTAAATAGTATCATTATAAATATAATGGCATTCATTAGCATTCTTTCCTATTTCAAAATAGTTGCTAGTAATATTTTCAATATCAAGATCATGGTTGCAAACAACATTTTGCAAACCACATATATATTTCCTAGCAAGTTCATATTTATCCTCTATGGTTAACATAGGAGAGCTCAAGAATGATATATGACTCTTACTAATAAGAGCATCATCATGGGCAGCAAGTTTCATCATTTATATCTTCATTTGTTAAACATGGATGGTTATCAAGAAGCATAGGACCATCATCTAAAGCATTATCATATAGCATATCTAAGCACCACTCCTCATTATCAATAGTATGACTAGTAGCATTAGTAGCAAGTGAAGTAGCATTATTACTTTCATCAAAATAGCATGGGTTATCAAAGATGACCATAGAATTTTTAGTTTCACAATTATCATAGCATGGGTTCTCATAAATGACAAATGAGTTTTGAGTTTGAGTGTTACTATCATTGTTGAGAGGTTCCCATACATCGTCAAGCTTAAGTTGGACCATATCTTCTTCTTCTTCATCTTCTTCATTTTCTCCTCTTCTTTGGGGTGCATGGGCATCCCCAAACTTATGCTTTTGTCATCTTCTTCCTAAAAAATATCAGTGCTTTCTTGGGCAGCAATAAGCCTCTTGTTATAGTCAACAATATATATATTTTCCTTGAAGTTGGCTATACAATAATTAAGGAGAAGAGTAATTCCCATATCAACTTTACAAGCTACGGCACTAGTTTTAAAATTTTCATCAATGAAGGTTTTTAATTCATAAGCTGCCATAAAAGTAACAAATTTCTCCACTTGTTCCATCCCTAAATGAGCATAATCACCTCTATTTTAGGGGGCAATGACATGATATTCATGGAACATACAATGAAATTTAAAGTGTCTATTATCTTGTTTAGAGCAACAATTTACATCACCATGATATTCAAGCAACTCAGTAGAAGTAGAATCTAAATTTTTCAACCAATGCTCTAGTTTTTTCCCTTCATGTGATTCTCTATGTTTCTTAGCAGTCTCGGAACTATGCAAGTATCTAGATAAAGAATAATTTATGTCTATGCTTATGCCCATAAGAGAAGTATTTTTTATATTTTCCATTTTATAAAAAAAACTAGACTAGAACTCTCAACCAAACAAGTTAAAGAAGTAAACTTCCCCAAGCTTAAATGATTTCAAGATATAAAACAAAGTAAGACTAAAAAAACTGAAAGTAAATATATTGTTTAGTGCACACAAGAATAGAAACTTAAGCGATGCGCTCTACGGCAATAGCGCAAAAAAATACCTTGATAACCCCCAAGTGTAGGGGATCACCATAGTACCTCTCAATGTGGAAGTAGGGTATCGATCCGCAAGAGCAAGAATGAAAAGCTATCTATTCTCTACAACTAAAGTGTCACAAGTATTTGTTGATTATGCACTAAACAAGCTTTAAGGAATAAGATGGTTGTTTTAACAAATGCAAATTCAATGTAACAAAACAAGAATGTAAAAAAGTGTCCTAATCCTCTTCAATGCAAGAGGACAAGACAAGGGGTTTTCTATTATATATAGGAACAATGGACATGGGTTCATGGGTTCACTTAATCCTCTCTTCTCCATCTATGGTGATTATCATGTTATAGATAGTAAAGGTACACACAATTGTCATGTTTTAATGGTACTTTTATGGTGGCTACATGTCATAAAACACATAGGTGAAAGAAATACTCCTTTGTGTTACTAGGTCACCCTCGCAATAAGCCTAGCATTTGGTTTGAGTCACACCACACATCATACTTCTCCCCTTTTACCTCTAGATAAAGGATGTTGGGTTGCATTGTTGTCACTCAATACATATATCATTGTCACTCGACCACCCATTACCTACATACATTATACTTCTTAATGGAAAATATTATAAACACTAGTGTAATGATTCATATGTTGTTAGTATTATCACATCTCTCTCATCTACCCCCCCCCCCCACTTGGTGGTGTCAATCACCTCATGATATGGATAAACAAGGCATTATGTATATATCTAAACCATTACATGCATCATAGAATATTCCAAAGTATGACAAACCATACAAGATCCAACACAACAATAAATGAATAACAAGTACTATCTTATAACACAATATCCACCATAGGAATTACATAGATAGATACATACTCATGCAAGGCACATCATATGGACTTCAACAATGATCATACATAGAGAGATTAGATCAATTTACCACCATAAATCCAAAGTCGAGGGGGTGGAATACTCCCCTCTCATCATGGAGAGTGATAAGGAGGCGTTGGTGAAGGAGGAGATGCGGCCGAAGGCAATTCTGGCAGCGGTTCCCCCTCCAATCTTCCTCCAACAACGGCCAATAGACTCTCTGTTCTTGGTGTTTTCTATCTCCGCCTCCTCTATTTCGAGGACGCCACGGAGGGTCCTTATATAGGGATTTTTAGGTCAAGAGAACTCCGTGGGCGAAAGAATCAAGGTGATCAGACGGTTGAGGAGGGAAAGAGCATGGATGGCGCACCCACTAGGCCTAGGCGCGCCACCTGGGCTCTTCTGACCCTCCTGGCCTTCCTGGTGAGATTCCAATGCTGCAGATGCTTCTCGTGGATAAATATTAGCATTCCAAAAAGTGCAGGTTCATTTGACTTCGTATAGGTCCTAAAACATCAAAAACATTGAAAACAGGGTTTTTCTGCCCTGCGGGGTTATAACCAAAATAAAGGGAATCATTGGAATATCCCCCAAAATCAATATAAAACAAAGATATAACATTATGTATGATGCAAATATATGGGAAAACATGTTAACAAACTACAAAGTTCATGTATGCATTTTACATGCACCAATCATCGACAACTCAAACTAAATTAGCATTTTTTTAACTTGACTAAACTTGACTAGTAAATAGTGCAAGTCTCGTGGAACAGTTAATAAAATTGTCAATGGGTGCATATTCTTCCGTCGTCTCATTTGGTAAGCGAGATGGTGGTTTGTATATGCTTTACTTTATGTAATCTACTCGAAAGCGCTCTCTCGTCTATATCTGGTTAGACGATTGTTACAGAGTGTATATATAGAACTATTCTAGATGTTTATCTTTTGCTGCAATTGCTTCGACCCCTAGTCATCCCTTTAGTTGCATAAAAGACTTGTTGAGTACCTTAGGGTCTCACATCTAGAATTTGTCAGACTATCAGGCATATCCATATGGTGGTTACTTCATTGATGAAGCCGATGAGGAAGGTGCCGACCCCCTCGAGTAGAGATTCTATGGATTGCGATTCTGAGATATGTGGATTGGGATTTGCTTTGTTATAGGCATATTATGGCATATTTGTATCTTAATCCATACTCGGATCTATGTTTTCCGCTTTCGCTTGATGATTGATAATTAATGTAGGATATTGCCATAAAGGCATTGCAACATATTTCTATTTCTTTTAGATGATTGTGTTTTTGATGTACTCTTGTATAGTATCTCGTACGCTCCCACTTGTGTACGAGAGACGCATACCTACGGGGTGTGTTAGCTTCCCGTGATTCTTCATCTCCATGGTGGGACCAACCACCATCGGGATAAAGCGACACATGTCCCTAACATACTGGCTGGAGTTTACACTTGTTCAATCTTGTTAAATAATAAAAATAATGTGACTATGTTATTCAGTCTTGATTAGTACTACCACTGTAATATGAAAATGTTGGTTGGTTTACCATTGTTCTGTCTTGCATCGCGTTTAATTAGTATGCTTGTTTTCATGCTTGCTCATCAATATTATATTATCCTGTTTAATTAGCATGGTTACTTATACTTAGTCTATTTTCAATCTCTAGTGTTATATTTGCTGTAAAGTTTGGTCTTAATAACCATGATAAAGTATAGTTGTCTCATTAGTGATTGCTCGTACTATTTTACAAAACTTGATGCTAATAAATTTTTCATCATGGATGTGAACCTGCAAGTATGATGCAATCATGATCCCTAGCAATGAAAATGGCGACAACTATCATAGCTCTAAAGAAGCAAAGGGATATGTTTTGTTAAGAGGTATGAAGATCAACACAATTATAACTTGTTAGTAGAGTAATAATATAGTAGTAAAATTCTACTCCATTATTTGATCATGTGTTTTCTATGTTTGTCGTGCATTAGGACCTCAATACAAGGGGCTATGAATTTAATAAGAAATGCATGTTTGGCAATGACATTTATCTGATAGAAGACAAAGTGAACTTTCTTGAAGTATGGTGTGATTACAAACCACCAAGAATCAGGCACTATGTCTACAAGATGACAAAGTCTGTTGACATGGAAAAACGCAAATTGATGAGATGATATTTACTTAATCATGCAAAAGCTTGTGATAGTAACTTACTTAGAAGTATGCTAATTGTTCAAATATTTGTAGTCTGCTAGTATTTTGACAACATGCTTTGCATCAGAAATAAGCAGATTAAAAAAATGGAAGTCTTTCATACTCCAACTTAAAATTTACTTGGCAAGATTAGAAGGACAGTAGCAGCTTCTTTGACAGAAATATGATTATTTAACTATCTATATGGTTTTCAGATTCTATAGTTGGTAATTGTAACTGTAAGAATTACTATTTTTGAATCATAAAATTTCTAATGATGAATGAGATATAGTACTTCGTCCTCAATTGCTAAGTTGTTGTACTAGTGATAACCTTGGATTGCCCAGTGAGCTATATGTATATGTATTTGTCAGTATTTTGAAACAATAAGAAAATGGTCTCCAAAATAGTACTCTAGCCAGCTATGGCGGTGTACCATGCAAGTAATGATTTCTTATTGAAAGAATGTTTGTCACCGTTTTATAGGATGGCGAAGGCGGTGCAGGGAGGTGACGGTGTGATGGAAGTGTGGAGGCGATGAAGGTGGGCGCACACATGACAATGCGATGAAGGAGGCTGAAGGTGTTGTCGAGCCACAAGCTTGATGTCAAGGAGGGTGGAGGTGTTACGACGGCCCTCGAGGTCGGCGTACAAGAAATCGGTAATTGTGAAGGTGAGGGCGCCATTCAAGAAGCTCGACGGCATCGCGATAGTGTTGTCTGTTAGGCTCTCCAGGAAGTCGATGATGGCGAAGGCTAGGGCGCCGTCCAAGACGTCATCGAGGGCGCCATTCAAGAAGGCGTCGAGGGTGCGGCGATAGCGTCGTCCGTTGGGCGCTCCAGGAAGGCGATGATGGCGAAAGTTAGGGCGCCGTCCAAGGTCGTCGAGGGCGTCGTCCACCAGGTGCTCTAGGAAGACTGTGTGGGAGGCGGCGAGGGCACCATCCATCGGGCGCTCCAGGAAGGCGGAGAGGGCGTCGTCTGTGGATCCGAGGCTGTGAGGGAGGCATCAAGGGTGTCGTCCGTAAGGAGCTCCAGGAAGGCGGCGATGGCGCAGTCCGTGGATCCGAGGCTGTGAGGGAGGCGGCGAGGGCGGCATCCGCCAAACGCTCCAAGAAGGCGGCGAGAGCGTCGTCCGTGGATCCTCAGCCACGTTGATCGTGGATGTGATCAATTTCTTCATTTATTTTCTACGTTTGTGAAGGGAAGAGATACGTGGGGTAGGAGTTTCCATTCTGCAGAGTACAGTCTGTCCAACCTATTTACTATGTGCACCCAAGAAAAATTGTCGGCTAATGTAAGCCGTTAGATTTAGTTTAGAGTAGCATGTCCGTGTATGCTAGATGGGGTGCCTGTAAGAAAGATCTTGTTAGAGCCTTTATAAGTAATAGAGATGAGTTGGACAGAAAAAACTAAACTGGTGTTTAACAGTCGGTGTATTCTGTGTGTAGGGAAAACACACCTGCAAACACTCACAGGTCAAAAATTATAATAAGTTGCCAAGCGCGGCATAAGCAACTGCTCCTTCCGTTTAAAATTAATTAACACAGATTTGTCTAGATTCGTATGTGTCTACATGATTAAAACCAGTCTGGATACATACTTATCTAAATAAAATGTGCATCAATTAATTTGCAAAAGAGATAATATCAAACACAGTAGCAGCTCAAAGACAATTCTAGAATTGCACTACATTGCATCAGCCGAGAAAAAAGGTGTGTGTAAAAGGACCAATATGCAAACATACACCGATACACTTTCGACTGGTACCACGAAGGTAAGAAAGCAAGTCCGCAGTGGAGCATGGTCAGGGAACAACGCCCATGCCAATGGCGCGGAATAGACATAGCAGAGCTCCTGATTGATGGCTAAGATCCTAATATATTTTTTTAAACACTTTTTATTGATAGAAAATAAGTTTTTTCTACGAGTCTAAGAAAAGGGGAGATACAATCACCATTCAAAATCAGACTATGACTACACATAGATAGACACAAGTTACAATAGACACCTCAAAACTCAACATGGCCTAAGAGCCAACCGCACGAGCACGGGGTGCCATAACTCACCAAAGCCCACGAGGAAAAGAGGGAGTCCAATTCTGCAAAGAAGGGTAAAACCGAGCCACTCTTGCTTCCGAGAGTCGAAGACGCAGCGGACGGGAGATTTTAGATTTCGCCTCAATCCGCCAACCACCAATGGCGTCCCAAATGTTGGACCACCCTAAAATGCCTAGGGTTGAAAACGGAACGGAAACGGACGGAAACATGCGTTATCGTTTTCGTTTCCTCTTATGTTATCGGAATCGGAAACGAAACGGAAAATTCCGGAAATGAACACGAAATCGGAAATCATCGGAAATAAATATGGTACGGATACGGGACGGATACGATACGAAAACGGACATTTATCGAAATATAATAGTGGTGTAATATCATGGTATATAAATCAAAAGTAACGTATAACAGACAAAGAATATCTCACAACTTTGAAAAACAACTATTGAATATACAGTAACACACATAATTTAACACTAGAACAAGCACACAAGTTCACATAATTAGTTTCACGTCAACGCTAAGTCACTCACTTGGTTAGTATGTCGCATGGGTTGGTTCCATGTATTACATAGACCGTTCATATATTCCATGGCTCAACAAGCGCAAGAGAAATCACTAATGCAAAGTACTAACTCGTACATGGACATGGCTGGTTATATTTCCGAAAAGTTTTCATATTTGTTTATCCAGAATTTCCTTACCGTTTCTGTTTCCTCCGGAAATTGCTCCACCGTTTTCTTTTCCGTTTCCGTTTCCGTTTAAAATATTCCGTTTCCGTTCCTTTTCCGCAAAATGCCGTTTCCGTTTCCTTTTTAGCTCTCCATTTCCTTTTTCTTCGGAAACAAACGAAAAGTTTCCTTACCATTTTCAATCCTAAAAATGCCACAACCCCTGTCTATCACCACATGTATCTACTACCGCCAACCGAAATGCCTAGAGTGCTTTCATGAGGCCAAGAAGCTGCAGCATGAGATTCTCCGCCGTCCACAACCCATGCCACTCAAAGAAACCACACAACATCACTGCAGGGATATTGGCAGATAATAGTCATGACGTGTACTCGCTTTACAGTACACAACTAGGAGTCCAATCTCAAGGACAACGTCTCCAAGAAGGTAGCGATATCCACAATCACTGTCCAATACAGCCCAAAAGCCAGATCTGGGTTTTCACCCAGAGGATTAAACAACAAATGATGGAGTGTACCGAGACTCCTCAACGACACCACCAAGGACGAAAACGATGCCCTATGGGCACCGACGACAAGGTTGGGCAAGGCTTTAGCCAAAGCGCCACAGCCACATGCATGCTACCCAACTTTGAACATAGACATCTGAAAAAAACTAGCACCACCGGAAAACGCGCTAGCTCGGAAACTTGTTTAGCCCACCCTCCTGCCAATAGAGGCCACCACACTCAGCACGGGTTGACCAAAAGTCACACCCCTAAGAGCGAGAACAATAGAAGAGCCGGCTGATGGCTCTATAGCTGTGCCATGTCAAAAAAAGTCCACATACAGCCAGATCTGTACAATGGGTTAGCTATATGCTTGCTCTTAGTGACTTTGGGCATTTCATGACTGCATGTGTATATCATGATCCACTGTAAGTTGTATCTTTGTAGCCATTCAAACAACATACATATATACTGTCCACACCATCATACATGCAAACTGATTAATAAGCAAGTAACAAGAGATGCTACATAGCACCATACAACACTTGAACATTAGTTTTGATCTTGACGACAATGAGCAACAAACTAATGGCACATAGCACCATGACATCAACAATTGAACATTACATGACTCTTTAAAAGAAAGGATTAAACAAACAGAATACTAAATATGGTCTCCAGCAAAACAAGACATTAGTTTTATCTTCACGGTGACAAAGGCACGGAGCTTCGGTCTAAAGGAGTAGCTAAGCCATTTGCATTAGCAACCTTCAGCCACTATGGAAAAAAGAAACCGGAACAAGGGTAAATATTTAGACAGTAGAGTAAATTATCTTCTCATAACACCAAGTAAGATAAAATAAAAAAATGCTTAGACATCCAATGAAAAAGTCCACGAAATGTGCCAAACCATCATTAACCAGCTTCATTAGTTTCTGTCATTTCATACCACCAAACTGTCCTAATATTTAACTAAGCCAATCAATCAAAAAGATAATGAATAAGTTAAACCAGAGTAACCGAGTAGTTTCAGTTGATAACAAGGCAGAAGAGAACATAAAGGACGTGGCAAATCAATAGAATTAGTTGATCGGATTCAAGTATAGTTTAAGTGACTTTTGACCACAATTCAAGTATAGTTTCAACACTTCCTGTATGATTATCTGGACTGATTTATATTTAAGTGACTGTTGACTACAATTCAAATATAGTTTCGACAATTTCAGCAAAGATCAATCATGTATTTCAGCACAAACAAATTTCAACAGAGATCATTTCATAGTAACTTACTCATTTTTGCAGTGTGAAAAATACACTAGATGTAAGCTAATATAGTGGATAGCAGGAAATACCTTAGTCTGTTTTGCCAAATAACCTCTCCCTGAAACACTTCAATGCCAACACGTGCTCAGATCTCACATCTTCAGGCATTCCAGTTATGTCTTGCATCATCAACGATCGGTACGTTTCGAGCATGACCGACTCCTTGTGATCTTTTGCTGCAAGGCATGCAAGTTTCCGATCTTCAAGATTCTCACTAGACACATGCCTTTGTGTCTCTTAACATCTCTTTGCGGCCTTCATTTGCTGCATTCTGAGCATCCACAAACTTGCTAAGCTCATCTTCAAGATCTATTATACAGACATCATCCTTTCTTTTCGTTTCCACTGCTCCTTAGCTTGCTTTCCACTCAGTGGCCGGTCATCTCAAGCATCATCTAGAGTGAAATGCTGCCCAACTTCATCATTCATCAACACTAAACTTTCTCTTTTCTGGCTCCAGATCTAATAGGCATTCCAAGTATGCGCTCCATTTTGGCTCCTCTTTGAGAATCTCCCAACAGTGCTCAAACATAAATGGACCATCTTCTTTGTGATCCGCCTCATAAGTTTGCATTGCCCTCTTCTTCAAATCTACATCAGATTCGCCACTAGCATACAAAGCATTAGCCTCTTTCCAGCTCGCACAAAACCATACAACCTTTTTCTTAATTCTCGCAAACCAATCCTCACTTGCTTGACTAGCCTTGCCCTATTTTTTGGGGTGGTACTGTTGTAAACAACAGTGACATCTTTCCAATATTGCTCGTTCTTCTTGTAATTGGACTGAATTGGGTCGTTTGAATTATTCAACCAAGCACTCACCTACAATATTACCAGAAGGGGTTATTGTTGTGCTAGTAACATAACAGATGGGAGTTAGCATGCCAAAAAAAAAACTTACCAATCTAAGAGCCTCCTCTTTTGTCCATGGTAAGCGTTTTTCAGTCCTTCCACAATCGCTACCATTTGTGTCATCGCCGACATAGATTGGCTGCGGTGAAGTCCCATTACTCACAGCTTGTGTGGGGCTTGTTGTGTTCTTAAAGAAACTAAGGAAACCACCAGGTGGGTGAATCCACTCCCCTGCTCAACCAATAATACATGATCAAACAGTTTACTATCTTATAAATAATTGTAAGACCAGTTCACTATCTTATAAATAATTGTAAGATCAGTTCACTATCTTATAAATAATTGTAAGATCAGTTAGTCAACCAACATTGAAATAAGTCTATGTATACCAATGGTAAATTGACTTCTATAATTTTTAGTAACCCTCCTCGAAATAGATATCGAAAATTTGTCTAAATTTGGATGTCTAGTGTCTAAATAGTGTCTAGATACGTCCAATTTTTGACAACTTTACGACATCTATTTCAAGACGGAGGGAGTATATAGCATATCCTACCAACCACTTGAATCTGTCCAGAACTAAAAAACAAAGTACATAATCATCTGCATACTAGGATTAGAAATAGCTTGCAGCATGAATACATAATCCTTAGCGATTTTTTAGTACTATAAACAGACATAACCCAGCACGGAAATAATCAAGCAGTATGTTGCAATCAGCACAACAAGCCCCGTCACAGATTTTGGTCGTCAGTATTATCATTATCAATAAAGCCATCACTGTCCTAATCAATACTACAATGCTACAAAGTGTACTTTGAAGTCTACAAGTCGTGTGTATTAGATTCAATAAGCTAGAAGAAAATTAGTACTCCACATGATTAATTTACCAAGAAGGGAGCCAATAGCACATACCAAGCTTGTAGATCGTAGTCCTCAAGATTCCCAGCCATGGTTGTATGGTGTGCTGACCCTCCAATTCCAGCGGGCTGTGTCCACCACGGGGCTTGAGCCGACATGGATTGCTGTGGGCGTGGTGGTAACCATGAGCCAGGTGAGGGATGGCCGGTAGCGGGACATGGTGAGCTATTTGCAGTGGGACAGACTGGGCTGTTGGGGGCTGGACTGGTTGTTTTCTGGCCATCTTGCAGCGCTGCCGGCGGCGGGCCGGCCGTCTAGGGTTCTTGAGTGGCTAATTGGGGACGATTTTCGTGGATTGGGATTGGATTTGGCGTGGGATCCTCGATTTGTAGGAATTGCGGAGAGATTTGGCGCAAAAGAGATGGATTTGGTGCGGGGATGGATGGGACACACGGGATCTAGAGGAATAAGGAAGCGTCGGCCTAGCGCTAGCATACCGGCTGCACGCGAGCTCTTTTCCATCGATGCGTGTGCTACAGCCAGGCGATAGACAGAGCGCCCGCTCTCCTCTCTCCTCTTTTCTCACTCTTCCACGTAGGATTCTGGTGACGTTGCAATTGCTATAGCCTGCTGAGTAGGCCTTATTGTACTTGCTCTAAAGGGGCTAGCTTGCGGTCGAGGGGCTTGTGCATCGAACAAGCTGCAACTGTAGCGAGGAGCCCAGTTCCACGGCCGCTCGAGCACACAGAGGACACCTGAGGCTAGAGTCAACGAGGTGCCAGCTACAAAGCTGCAAACCACATGATGCCACCGGATTGGAGCCAATGCTTGCGTGCGTGCCGGCTACCCATCACGCCAAATGCCAGTGTCCGCCTTCCGCCACACACAGACCACCCGCGCGCTGGCAATCAAGCACACCTCCTCTCCTGAAGAACCTACGACCCCTGGTCTTTCCAGCCGGTGCGAGGCCTGTCCCAGCCAGCAAAGCCAAACCCCTCACTTCACATGCCAACCATCCACAGCACGTAGCGCAGGATCAGTCGGCAGCGTCAGAGCCAGCACCCTCCGCTCTACCCCACCCCTGCAGCCGGGCAGCAGCTGTCCAGGACAACACCACACCAGCCATAGTCGCGCGTGGCCTTTCGGGCCACGACTTCACCGTGGGGAGCCGCCTCACGAACACCAACAGGTGGGTTCCGTGCGATGTAGCCCCAAGAGCTCACCCTCACCACCAGACCAGCCGGAATCGCACCGCAGGCTGGGTTGGGGAAAGAAGGAGCGGGGGGGAGGAGGAGGAGACGGCTGAACACACAGCCGGATCCGGGCACAGGCGCACCAGATCGGCAGCCGCTACGCTACGACACCGCCTCGAAGGCCACCGCCGCCATAGCCAGCCCCCACGCCGTGTCAACGAACTGCAAGGCCTGGGCGCCGCCACCACCCCACGGGCGCGAGGAAGGACCCCGCCACCACTGTCTGATGCACGGGCTTTGCCCAGCGACGGCGGTGGATGGGGTAGGAGGCTGAGGGAGAGGACAAGGGGATCTAGGGTTTCACCCCTCGGGTCGCTGCAGTGGAGGTAGTTAGGTCCTTCTGGACAAACTACCAGTGTTGTTATTTAGTACTCCCTCGTTTAGAAATATAAGACATTTTAGCTTTGTGAAATGAATGTATCTAGATTCTTTTTAGTGTATAGGTTCACTCCGAACCTCTACGAACATATACACTAAAAGACGTCTAGATACATTCGGTTCACAAAACTAAAACGTCTTATATTTCTGAACGGAGGGAGTAGTTAGGTTCTTATGGACAAACTACCGGTGTTGTTATTTAGTATCAACATTCTGGTACTACATTCAGTTGCCCAAATGACTTTCCATCTAAAAGAGAAGATACGGGTGGTCTGAAACACCTTTTTTATGGGAAAGCAAAACAACACACTTGACAAATCTGAGCATAGATATAGGAAGAAAAATCAAGTGGGAACTTAGTAGCCATCCTAATATGTAACAGGCATCAACACTAATTGATAACTATAACTAATAAACAGGCGGGGTGCCACGCTAAATTGGTTCAAATAAGCATGCAAATGTGAGCTAACAGATGTGTACTAAAATCTGCTCTATAATAATAAACTAAAATACCTAACCGTCATAGTCTAAGCACCTAGGGAAGCTACAACTCAGGCCACCAGCATGACTGCATGAGCCAAAGCAGGATCTAAGTGACGAAAGAGCTACACAACAGCCCAGTCCTATTTATTTTAATATATGGGACAACATTGAGTTACCTGAACAGGCACCATAGGTAGCGAGAATGACACATAGACAAAAAAAAAATCTCCTATAGAGGATCTCTTGATTGTGCGGGCAATTCTGAAACATGGACTCCTTCCATGGCGTAAGTACCAATCGACAGAGACCAAGTTTTAAGCAAACTTAGACAATGGAAAAGCAAACCAAAAGGATATTCAAGACGCTGCAAAGATTATATAGTTTCCCTCGATCTTAGCCAAGGTCCAGCAAAGGAAACATGTAACACATCTAGGGCAAAGAAGGGATCCCAGTCTTAGCCAAGCTCTGGCATATGAAGCATGACACAAGATAATGTTGCCTCCCTATATATGATGTCTTAATTGTGCTGGAAATTTCAGAACATGGACTTTATTCATGTCAGCTGAATAGTGAGAACTAAAAACAGGCATCAGTAATACAGAAAGATAAACTAAGTGGAATTATCTACACCCCATTAACAAAATAATGCAACTGAAGTCCTGAAGTAAACCTAGAAGAATCTCCGAAGTCCATGAGGTACCACAATCGTTCACCCTTTCTCTTCACAACACGGGGCTAAAGACTCACCAGCAGGCAGAAGAAAAGAAAGGCATACAGGTGAAAATAGACATAGCAATCAACAATATAAAATAAATTAGAAATGGCAAGAACAAGGTAACAACCAGCAATGTACATATTGAATATGGAGAACCCCCTGCCAAGGGTACACGCTGAATAGACCTCAGGGCACATGGTAACAGTAGTGAAGATAAAATATAGTAGAACAGATCACCTGAATGGCATGAACGACACAAGCAAACCAAGCACCTAAGTTTTGAGGACCCTGAAAACAGAAGAGAGTCGCACCCTCTTAACTGTCTTCAGGAACAGCACTTGGAAGCAGGAGGCAGCCTAGCAACCAAGGAACCGAGGCAACAGAGCCAAAACACCCAAACCACCTCTTGAAATCACCAACTGCGGCTCGGATAAGCACTACCGCCAGCAACATAGACTCCACCTGCAGCACCAGGACACGAAAGAAAAACATGAGGCAAAAAGACACAGCAAAAAGAGATACAAACAAGAAATCTGAACCAAGCACCTCAAATCCTTAGACCCACAATGAGCTGCTGTCTGCTGATCTCAACGAACACCCCCAAAACCAGCTCGCGCAGCCATCCTAGCCCCTCGCACAAAATCTGGAAAAAACAAACAAAGGGGATCAGGGACAGTGAATTGTTCCGGGAAAGGAGGAAGAACAGGGAGAGGAAACAGATGAGAGCAGGCACATCATGAATTAAGTGAAGGGTGAGAGGAAGAGACAGCGAGCTACCTGGCTAAAGATATGCTATCCCGGGCGCTGCATTCTCCGCCGTACCGAGACGGCCAAGCTGAGCACTGTGGCTACCATGGTATGGGTTTGTAACTTTGTATGCCTGGTGACGATCGTACCAGAGCCGGAGTGGAGCCACTCCTGAGTGAGCAGGTAGAGGGAGGCCTCTCTCCCCAGGAAGGGTTGGCAGCCGCGTCACCGCCACCATGCCATCTATGCAGACCCATGACACCTCCTTGCTGTAGATTTGCACCAGTACGGCTGAGCAACCAACTAGCTGAAACACGGGCCTGCTTAACACTGGAACCCGCGAGAAGGCACTCACGGCGAGCAGGTACCGGGAAGGTTATATGTCCAGGCAGAAGTCGTCGTCAAACATCATACTGCCGCCGCCATGCTGCGGACATGACACAACTGATGTATCAGGCCCATGTAAATGGAACAATAGCAAGTAGTAAAAGTGGAGAAAAAAGGAGCGTGAGTGTATCATCGGAGTAGGGAGCCCTTTCTCCACACGACATGGCACGGACAGGCGCTGATACACAGGACCGAGTATGACAGGGCCCAGCGTCAGCTAGCAGTGCGAAACAGACAGATGAAAGTGTGATACGGCACTGTGAGGGCACATGAAGGTCTTGCCATGAACATCAAACAGCCTCTAGTGACATGCAACAAAGATTGGATGGCTGTAGCTATAGGGCTGAGGTGTCCAGTCTAGATTAGCTCCCCATTCTTCTAGCTATTACCATTGGTAATTCGTGCAACTAGCACTGGGATTCTTGCAAGTATAGTTACCCCAGAACAAGATACCTATGTTATGTGTCTATAACTAGTCGTAAATACGTAAAGTTATCTGTTTTGACTTATTTACTCTGCTTCCTATTTAAGAGGCTTTTGCATAAAGAAGGTTATAAATATCCTCAGGTAAGAAACACACTTCCCTTTGCATCCTCAAAGTAGTGCAGAGGCTTTATACCTTCACTTCAATGAATAAGCTGCAGAATGGAAGGCTGCAGAGTTATGCTCATTAACATAAAGAATGTAAATTTTGATGCTCTAACAAAATTTTCTTAATTTGAATTACAATCCAATAATTACCTGGTGGCAATCTGATAATTACGTGTTGGATCACTCACCTTACTTATACAACACAAGCTCGGGTGGGGGTTTGACTGATTAAGCATTTAAAATTTAAACATGGTCAGAAAATCATAAAGACAAAATGCAGTACTGTGCTCTAAAAGTTAATGTCTATATTCAATGAATAAGCCTGCTTGATCCATGCAAAATAAGTAATGACCAAGCTCTACATCAGAAATAAAGCACAATTCCACCAACAAAATAGCCCCTTTGAATAAAAACAAGAAACATGCTTCAGCCAAGTCACATTACAGGGCTTGTGTTTTGCAGTATGTCACCTGTTCTAAGTTCCACTAGAACCTGAACCCGTAACCTAAAATCGGTCAATTTTGGTGAATCTGCTACCAGGTTCATATTGTGAATCCAGTGACTATGATTTGTAGACCAACTGTCAATGATCTGTGTATTTCAGTCTCATTGCAGCCACTTCATCCTTCATTGCCTGACAATCTTTTTCAGCAGCTTCTACTTTCTTCTCCAAGCTGACAAGATCAATTCCTTCATTCAACTCATTATGCACAGATGCACCACAAGCTTGCTTTTTTTCATCCAAATCCCTCTCCATTGTTAGTATGTTGTGTTTCAGATTACTCAGATGGCTTGAAAGTGATTTAACACCTTTTGATTCTTGCTCCTTGGTTCGGGCATCCTCAAGTCTTGCCCTGGAATCCTGAAGCTTCCTAAGTCGGGTCTGTGGCTCCTTCAATCGAGCAATGAAATGATTCACATTGAAACCATTTTGTTCCAATCGCCGAGCTTTTTTCATCAGATACGCAACATCTGAAGGATCTGTATCACATGATGTCTTAAGCACCTCCTTAGCCAAGCCAACCAGCAATAACCACATTCCACTGCAGGCCAGATCTCGTAGAGAGTCATCCTTGTTCGCCAACCCTCTGTAATGTGGTCTCTGGGGAATGAGCACAAAGAAGAGAGGGTACTCCCTCATGGCTGCTTCAGCATAAGGGTCAATGTTGCTATTCTTCAGCATCTGTTGCTTTCTTCCACCTCCTTCATCTTCATCCGAGCTTTCCTCCCATTGTGAGAAAAGCCCACAACGCACAAACTCTTCTAGCTCCAGGACTAGCTGCCCATCATTATCTCCAGGATCACAGATACTCTGTTCCTCATCATCGTCGAGGTTTATTACTTCGCATTTCTTATCACGTGATTTAATGACAATACATTCATCATCATTCTCAAGCTCTGTCGTTTCATCCTGATTATTAATGTAAGAATTAGGGTCTTTTTGGAGACCACAGTATTTCTTTCCATCAAATTGTAAGGACTTCTTCTCCGCACAACTCACCACGGAAGGTCCGTCATCATATACTTGGAGATGGCACTCCTTGCAGGATACCTTGCTTTTCTTATTCATGTCACCATTCTCGGAGAGTGTATCTCGTCTTTTCTTTCCATTCTTTCTTTTCACCACCGTTGCACTGCAGTCCATATCACGTGAATTCAGTTGAAATGAACTAGCACAGTTTTCCTTTTGTGACCTAACAAATTGGTCAGCTTCCTGGCGCCTCACAAACTGCCCATTCAACCATGCAACATATTCCTTGCTAGCAATCCCGCGTCTACAGGTACCAGGTACCCACACCTTGATTCCCTTGGACTTAAACCCATGGACAATAGGAAAGGGGACGTCCTGATCATAACCAAGCTGCCTTGCAGCAATATGGGGATTGTACATTGCCGAAGTACCCATGCCATCACCATACAATCCAGTCAGCACCGCTTGTCTGATAATTGCAATGTAATCCTCCAACCACTCGGGCGTATGCTTACCTATGGAGCTCACCAACACAGTTTCCTTGCTGAACCACTCAGGTTCAGTCCAGTTGAGCAAATTGTGCAGGTAAGGCCTCCATTCAAAACAATCCTCTTCCTGCAGAACACGTAAAGACTCCTCTTCTGTGGTCTTCCTCCTCCGCCGAGTCCAATAGAGTACTCGGACATTCGAGACAGGGAACTCCGGTGCTCTCAACTCCGGCGGTCGCAGGCAGTTGTAGCGCTCCCACATCCACACTTGCAGCAGCCAGAGCGGTGCCCAGACATCCACACGCCCACTTACACCCTCTTCCACCCGAGAAGTAATAATCCTATCCATCTCGGCGTAGAGATTAGCTACCACCGCCGGCCCAACCGCAATGCGCTCACCAAGACTAAGCCGTGCGGCAAGTGCAAACACGCAGTCTGGTAGCTCACAGCCCTTTGAGCTTAGCCTAGGGGTGACAAAGAATGCTAGCCAATACGCAAGGAACCCGAGACGCCGCAGTTCATCGTCCTCACCGGGTCGGATTCTGCTGTCAAACCACTCGAGCCACAGTTCCGCGGACACACGCCGGGCTTTGCGGGCGCACGGGTGGAGTTCCTTAATCTTCTCCTTCTCCACTACCAAACGGGTGCGGATGTCCTCCTCGGTGGGAGTGAGGAGCCGGTCCAGTGGAGCACCAGACGGGGGCAAGCCGGCAAGGACGAGTGCGTCCTCGAGCGAGAAAGTGGCGGGTCCGGCGGGGAGGCTGAATGTGTGTGAGTCCGGATGCCAGAGGGAGAGGAGCGCAGACAGGGCGTGGCGGTCGAGGATGACGGCGGCCGTGGAGGCCGCGACAGCGTCGGAGATGGCGGCGGAGCGGAGGACGGGCGCGAACCCGGGGTCGGAGAGGGCCGCGGCGACCCAAGCAGACCAGCGGGCGCAGGGTGAGAGGTGGCGGAAGGAAAGCGGCGGGACTGGTTGGGGCGGGGATGAGGGGCACAGGGGCGGTGGAGTTGGAGCGTGGGGGGGAATGGCGATGTGTAGCAAGGAGGGGCCTTCTACGCCGCCATGGCGGAGATCATAACCATCGGGGGCTGGCATTCTGTGGCAGCGCGGCAAGGTTTCTCCTCGCCGCAGGTGGAGATGGGGGTTAGGGGCGGCGGTTTCGTGGAGATTCGGGGTCCTGGGGTTTGGGTAGGTTTTGGAGTAAGAGTATGCATACGAATTTATTTATTTTGAGGGAGAGTATGCATACGAATTTAGTGGAGCGTGCACATGGGCATGGCGCATGGCACCAGTTATCTTTTTTTTAAATCAAAAATATATTTCTAAGATTCAAAATATGGAAAAACAAATTGAGACTGATATCTATATCTATATCTATCTATACCTAATAATAAATGACGGATATACGGTCCTCTCAGCCGCCGCCTCCTCTCCTGACCTAGCCACAGCATCTCCGCCTCCTCCATAGATCGGTTCCCCCTCCTTCGGCCGGTCTCGCCGGCATCGGAGGGGTGGGGAACCCGATCTATGGGTGGAGTTTTCAGTAAAAGTAGTGTTTTTAAGATTAGATTAGTGTTTTGGTTGTTATCTTCTTAATGGAGATGATATCGTCTACAATAAGTGATCTTCGGCATATCGTTCGACGACGAGATCTCTTTCCCGGCGTCAATGGTGGTGTTGAAAGATTAAGTTTCTATAGGTACAGTCTTTCGGATCTTCCTTCACCGGATCGATTTTAGACTTTTTCTCATGGTTGTCGCGAGGAGGATTATCCTCGCAATATTTGTCCCGGCTGCTATGTCCTCGACAATGGTGATTCGTACTCTCGGTTCGCCAGCGACGTCGATCAGGCTGTTCGGTTAATTTTCCCTGGAATAGTTGTGTTGGATCTCTTGCCGGTGTTGATTGATTACCTTAATGGCTCTGCGCGTGCACGTAGCCTTGGTACTGCGGCTCAAAAATCATGGGAGAACCTTCATTGGTATTTACAGGTTATGGTTCGATATTTATTAGCGTTTGGCTGCCTTTAGAGAAGTGCAAGATTATGTCTTGAAAGAAGAAAGAGATTGAAGACCTCGAAGATTTGCTAGTTTCTTTTAGACTTTATTTTGTAATCGATGGAGTCAGCTTATGTATCTCTACCATGTACTATTTGCTACTTTGAATATAACGTGGTATTGATTGTCAAAAAAAAATGACGAATTGTTTCTTCCAGTCCAACATTTTTTTTTAACAAATTTACCCTTTCACTTAGTTACGTTAAACCAACCCACGAGTAATAAAACATTTTAAAAAAAAATCACCACCGGCCGTTATGTGCTTCGTTTATCCGAAGTGACATGTTCGTTCCGTAATGTCCTCACATCTGAGTTGCTGCTGGGCTGCCAGCACGTTTCAAAACTTTGGCAGGTGGGCTTTCTACCGGAATTATTCTGATGGTGTGGAGTGGGCTCTACGGAATCAGCAAAAAATAGGAGTATTAATTAAATTAGAAAAAGAGAGAGAGGACGCAAAGGATTTGTGTTGAATTAGTCCCACCTCGTTCAGTTACACCTACTACCACCCGTTCATATACGTTTACAGGTCTTGGAATATCGGCAAGCAATCATGATCAACTAGCAACAGCCCCATCGTCTCGGTTTGGAAAATAAAATCCAACGTGTTGCGATGACACGCAGGTGCCTTGGGCCAACGTTTGAAAACAGAGAAAAGAGAGAGTACTCGGAATATGGCTTTAGCCTGATTAAACGGAGATCCTTGACATGCAACGAGAGGACTTTGCAGAATTAAAATATGATATTGATAGTTGGTGAGCCCACCTGCATGGTGCTATGAGCTTGGATGAGAGTGAAAAGAAGACCTCGAACAAGTATGGAATAAAAGAGAGTTTAGTGGCCAAGACATCTAATTTATTTGGAGATTAAAAATTCAACAAAAAATTGTAGAAATTCCTATAGAAAGATCTTGTGTCAATGCCATGCTGGTGGGTCAATTTCTAGATACATCCGAATTTAGACAATTTCGAGTCAACTAATATGGGTCGGAGGGAGTATTTTAATTCCCAAATAAGCATTTTTTGCATATTCTGAAAACATATAGTACCTTCCTACTACATTGGAGACTTCGAAATGTGCATAATTAGTGTAATTTATTATACCTATTATTTATGTTAGTGTTGAGAGAGTGGATGATCAAACAGATTTTGCACATCCGCATACTAACTCCTCCCCAATAGTTATCAGCCCCAGGAAGGAGAAGGTCGAAAAAGGCCTTACTGGAGTAGGGTGAGGTGGCGATGGCAGTGTATGCCTTTGCTGGCATGGCGCACGTGTAACGGGTGTCGCTGGATGTATAAAGCGGCACTTCCTGTTGCAACGTACAGATATGTGTGCTAGTACTTATCTATATCTATATCTATATCTATACCTAATAACAAAGAACAGATTGTTTCTCCCGGTCCAATACATTTTTAGACCCTTTTATCCTCCCACCAAAGGAAAATGATACGCTTATCCCGGGGGATCGCGCGTATCGCATCCCCCGGCTTGTCTAGCTGACGCGTGTCCTCCTTCAGGCGCGACACATACCACCACTACCATCTTATCCTCACATGCGACGGGATTTCTCTTCCACTCGTTCTCCACATTCAAAGTCCATGGCGCCACTCCTGCTCCTTCTGCCATGCGCCTCCTTGCCCCTTCCCCGGTGCGTCGCCCCTGCTCCTTCCCCGATGTGCCGCCCCTGCTCCTCCCCCGATGTGTCGCCCCTGCTCCTCGCCTACCACGCATCGATCAAGATGCCCCCATCCCTCGCGGCCACCGGAGGTACTGCTATGGGGAGACGGCGGTGATGCTTCCCGTCGGCTGCCGGAGATGCTCCTCGTTGTCAACCTACGATGCTTCCAGCTGCGGGCGGATTTGCTTCCCAACCCGGGGCGTTGCTGCTGCAAGGGGTAGCCGGCGATGCTACCCACAACGGGAGGAATTGCTACCTGCGGCGCCCATCGTTGCTACCTCCGGCGACCGGCGCTCGCCGTTGCTACCTGCGACGTCCGATGTTGCTACCTCCGGCTCTCGCGGTTGCTACCTGCGGCGACCGTCGATGCTACAACGGCGCTCGCTGTTGCTACCCGTGGCACCCGTCGTTGCTACCTCCGGCGCCCGCCGATGCTACAGTCGGCGCTCGTCGTTGCTACCTCAGGCGCCCGCCGATGCTACATGCGGTGCTCGCCATTGCTACATGCGGCGCCCGTGGATGCTACCTGCGTCCCCATGCGGCGCTGCTACAACCGGCCACCAGCTCTGCTACAAGGGCTGGCGGCGGTGCTATAACCGGACATCGGCGGTGCTACAGCCGGCCACCGGAGCTGCTACAATGGGCTAGCATCGTTGCTACAGCCAGCCACCGGAGTTGGAACAAGGGGCCACCGGCGATGCTACAAAGGCGAGCGGCGCTGCTACAACCGGCTACCGATGTTTTCTGTGAGATCGCTGACTGGCGTGTTCTTCGGCGACAGCGACGACGACGGTGCTGCCATGGAAAGCGGCGGTGCTTCCTACGGGGAGGGTGGGAGTGTTGCAAGCACAGCCTTATCAGGGAGATCTTGCCGGAGGATTTGCAGGAGCGGCGTCGTGTCTCCCGCAGCGACTGCGGCGGGGAAGGAGGAGGACGGAGGCGAGAGGTTAGGGATCTATTCGTGGTGGGCTGGGTCAACACGGGATTTGATACTGGGGCAGGACACGTGTCGCTCTCTCCATCCGGGGGATCGAAAATTTTGATCCCCGGGAGACGCGTAGCACCTCCCCCACCAAAACCCAAATTAAAGAGGTTGCCACCGGCAAAAAAAACCTATCGGTCACAGCAGTTTTTTTCCCTTTCTACGTCAACTCCGGTGTTACGTATCAGGTTATCGGCCACGTACGGCAGTTTTTGTTTCCTACGTAAACTAAACTCTGGCGTTACGTATCAGGTGTGGTTTTTGTTATATAAGAGCCCAGGTCGATCGTGACGGTGAACACTCATATATATCATATATATAGACCGCTCGACTGAGGTATCTCGCGAATCAATCGAAGATTTGTTCGTGCAAGATCCTGGTCGAGATGAAGCAGGGTCCGTTTGGTAGCAAAGTTCTTTCTCCACAGTTTATTAAAATACCATAGTTTGCAATACTTTGACCTGTTTGGCTACGATAAAATACCATAGTTTTAAAACTGTGGTATAGCAAAAACTGTGTTATTTTTGCCTTACTAAAGAAAGAGGTCTAGACCTCTTTTTTACTGAATACTCTGGTTTTGTTAAAACTGAAGTTTCTCATTGCCGAGCGTAGCAATACCATGGTCTTGGAATACTCTGGTTCTTAAAAAATCAAGCAGCCAAACAGAGCCGCAGTCGTTATGGGCGGACCACCGCCGGCACCGATGGCTCGCGCATGCCGCTTGCTGCGCCGCCACCGCCAAGTTGGTTTCTCACACCACTGGGCATCGGGCACTGAGAGTCCAGATCTTGCCATCTGCACTGGGTGGTTTTCTCTTCCCTTCATTCAGAATGAGGTATCTCGCGAATCAATCAAAAATTTGTTCGTCCAAGATGCAATCGAGATGAAGCGGTTGTTCTGTGCGGACAGCCGCCGGCACCGATGGTGATCTCCCACGGCCAGCGCTACCACCTGGTCGGCCTACGATCCCGACGACGAAGCTAACACCAATAGCGAGAAGCTCACCAATCTGTATCTGTACGAGAGGCTCAACTCAATCGCCATGGTGGCGCACGCGCGTCCAAGATCCTCGCTGGGTAGGCTTCGATCAAGGGATGTAAGTCAGACCCACCAAGTCGTTCAGCGGCGGCTGGAGGATGCGCATATGTCGCTCGCACGCTGGTTTGTGCCTCCGAAACTTCTGCTACTCGACCAACCATCTGGACCTCTGTGTCGTGCTCTTTGTAGAGAAGTATACGAGCTCACGAGTCTGCACCTCTACGTAGAACAGGTACTAAGTAGTCAGTCCAAGCATGTACCTTTTTTTTAACAAGGCATATATCATTAGTCTGTGGATATAGATGCACAGCCAAAGCTCGCACATGGTAAAGATCGGAATTCAAAGAACGAACTTGCACCCTATCTTCCGGAGAGGATGTATATGGAGGTCGATCGTCCGTGCCACAAGATCATGGCTGGAAGCCTAAATTCCTGAAAGCGGGAAGTTCTTCCGGAGCCCGGTCCCTGCCATATTGCAGATTGTATCAGCGTGCAGCAGACTATATCGTACCTATATCGTACGTAGGAGCGTGCCATATTGAAATTTACATGGAGTCAATAAAAAAAGAAGAGATAGTCGGGACTACCGACGATGGCCTCATTGATGTTGCCATTTGGGTTGCACGCATGGAGTTCGACAGGCGGACAAGGACGATACTTTTCATTGGCACGAGTGAAGCGGGAGAGGCAACGTTACTTTGCAGTTGGTCCACGTCGTTGGTATTGCTACATGGCTGGTACTTCGCTGTCAAACAAGGTCAGAATTTTCGGAAGCTTCTCCCATGTTATCTTTTGTAATCTTGTGTGGTAATTTTCCTTGTAGAGCAACCAATTTTGGCAAAACCAGTCGGCCATCCGGTGAATAAGCGCGCACACACACGTACAAATGCTTCTTTTTGTTTGTTATAAGAAATTATCCAGTAGAAATCACCCTGCATAAGATACTTTTTTAATTCTCTAGCTTCTATAATTTTCGTTGTTCAAAATATCAAGATTCAGGAAGCGAGCATTAAAACAAAAAAGAGTTATGAAATCTTGAGAATTCAAACAAATGTATCTTATGGCCCCTTCCTCACAATAATTGTGTTGATTGTAACTACATGCATGGTCAACTATGCTATATGTTTTTGTCGAAATCACTCTTTGTGCTTTACTATCGTTTTGTAGTTCTGTTATGTGGAAAGTTGTAATATTACACACAGTTGATTTGTGTAAACGCTGCAAAATAAATAGATTTGTCTAAACTAGAAGAACCAAGAGCCGTGGTTAGTTAAAACAATATTCCGTAGCAACACACGGGCAATTTTTCTAGTATATATAATATACATATATATATATATATACACACACACATGCAAAATATCAATTGGAAATAATATGAATTTTAAGCTACACAAAAATAAAAATAAACCGTAGATCTGAATATACTAACTTCAAATCTCAAAAAAAAAATCAAACTTAATCATTTTTTGTGTAGATCAAAATACAAAACATTTTCAGTTGAGAGTTTATTTCTGGAAAATTGATGACAAAATAACAACTTCCCCTGCATCGACGGTCATGGATGAAAACGCACGCGTCGATTACGCGGGAGGTTCAAGCAGAACACTAGCCATTGTTGTCATTGTCACTGTCGTCTTCTCCATCTTCTCCCCTGTCATCCCCGGCAGGCAAAGACCGCTCGGTCAACAATGGTGGCGGGGTTGCCTTTTCGCGTTTAGATCCGTTGAGCAAGAAGCACTCTTGCCGATGATTGATACGTTGCAAATGTATCTATAATTTTTGATGTTCCATGCTTGATTTTTATCTACTTTCTTATGTTTTGTCCATACTTTAGAGTACTTTTTATACACTTTCTTAGACTAACCTATTAACAAGATGTCACAGTGCCAGCTGCCTATTTTCTGCTATTTTTGGTTCTAGGAAAGTCAGAAAATGAATATTATCGGAATTGGACGGGACAAAAGCCAAAGTCAGTATTTCACCGAGGGGGACATGGAGCCAGAATATGAGACGGAGAGGGGCCAGGGGCCAGCCACACCCCTTGGCCGCGCGGCCAGGCCTGGCCCGCGCCAGGGAGTGGTGCAGCCACCTAGGGCACCCCCTCGGCCTCCCCTTTCGTCTATAAGATGCCTTCGATACAGAAACCCTAAGTATCCGATCAAAATTCCATAAAAGAGTCTGTAGTCGTCGTCATCTCCATCCCTAGATCGGGAGAGATCCGAGGCTCTTCCCGGCACCCTGCCGGAGGGGAGAATTCACCCTAGAGGCCTTCTTCATCACCATGCAAGCCTCCGGTGTGATGTGTGAGTAGTTCATCCTTGGACTACGGGTCCATGTAGTAGCTAGATGGTTGGTTCTTCTCCTTTATGCTACCATGTCTATATCTTGTAAGCTCTGTTCATGATCAAGATCATCTATTTGTTATCCTATATGTTGTGTTTGCGGGATCCGATGGATATTGAGATGTTATTTCAGATTGATTATTGATTCTATCATGTCTTTGTTATTTGTGATCTTGCATGCTCTCCGTTGTTAGTAGATATCTTGGCCGAGTAGATGCTAGCAACTCCAAGAGGGATTATTTATGCTCGATAGTGGGTTTATGCCTCTAGTAATCTGGGGAAGTGACAGAAATCTCTAAGGTACTAGATGTGTTGTTGCTACTATAGAGAAAACAGCAATCCTTTGTTAATAGAACAATCGTATTGTTTACTTTACACGCAATGTGTAATGCAATTATCTGTTGCTTGCAACTTAATACTGGAGGGGGTTCGGATTGATAACCTGAAGGTGGATTATTAGTCATAGATGCAGTTGGATTACGGTCTATGTATAATATTATAATGCCCAATTAAATCTCATAGGAGTCAAGATGAATAGTATATGCATGGTGCTCTCTCGATGTTTATCAATTGCCCTGCTATAATTTGTTCACCCAACATGTCATCTATCTTAAGGAGAACCACCACTAGTGAACTATGGACCTTCGGTCCTTTCTTTTACCATCAATCTACAACTGTCTACTGTTTTATGTCTACTTTCTATAAGCTTTTACTTTATTCCACACAATACGTTTAATCCTTTGTTTTCAGCAAAACCGGTGAGATTGACAACCTCACTATAAGTTAGGGGCAAAGTTCTGTGGTTGTGTTGTGTAGGATCCCAAGTTGGCAACAACACCTTGGAGGTGTTTCCTTGCTCCTACTGGTTCGATAACCTTGATTTTATAACTGAGGGAAAACTTGTTGCTGTGCTCTTCATACCTTCCTCTTGGGGTTCCCCAACGAGATCGACGTGTCGAGCCGATCATCAAGCCTTTTTCTAGCGCCGTTGCCGGGGAGTCAAGGACATCTTCACAAGGGGAGTCCCTCATGACCAATCTCTTTACTTTGTTATTTTTTTGTTTTGCTTAGTATATTTCTGCTTTGTTTGTTTGTTTCTTTATAAAAAACACAAAAAAATTAGTTTTACTAGTTTGCTTTCTTTATTAAAAACACAAAAAAATTAAGTCTTTCTATAGTTGCTACCTCTTTCTTAGCTCACCATGTTGATCCCTAAGTTCACCCTGAAAGACCTTTCAATAGATAGTGGCTCTATAATTGGAAAACACAATATTGAAGAATTCTTATGTTAGTAAGCATGAGGATATTGAGGATAGATCCCTTGCAGAACTTGCTCCAGATTATGAAATTGCTGCAGCTTCTTGAGTTCACATGTTGGAAGCTAGGTTTGTTAACCTTAACCCCTTAATGCAAGTAATGTTTCTTAAACTTAAAGAAATTGAGGACCCTGAAAAGAGAGATTTTATTCTGGAAACCTTGCTTAAAGAATTCTATGATGTTGCTAAGGAAGCTACAAAAGTCTTTGATCGTTTTAATATGCTAGGCTCATGTGTAGATGTTATTGGTACACAATAAAAGATGAACAAAACCGAACCTAATGGGGAGGAAATTAAGATACCAATACCTTTCAAACTTGTAGCAATGCATGAAGCCATAGAAAAGAATCTTAATTGGATTGTTCCTGAAAACCCGTTTGATGAAATTAGCGAACCCAAAAGCATCGAGAAAGGATCCTCTAGAACTTATTTGGATGATATACCTTGCCTTGTTGAAGATATTTCTGGTATCAATCTTAATGCCTCTTCATTTGAGAACACTTGATTCTTTTTCTTGCTTCTTATGACTAACTTAAAGACATTAAAGAAAAGTGCTTATTGAGAGATAACCCAAAAGTTTTAGATGAGTTTTGGAAGTTATTACTTTAGTAATAACCACTCTTTATCTTTTTTATTTGCTTTTTGTGCCAAGAGTAACCTCTAATGAGAGAGAGGTAATGCTTGGGAAAGTTGCTGTCCCGAAACAGATTTTTGTGCTTCACTGTAAAAATTCGTGTACGTCATTTTGAGGCGTGAATTTTTGTGCTTCTGCCCTAGGATGTTATCTAACATTCGTTAGTCCAACACTTTTCGATTTGAGCAACAGAAGGTCTTTGAAAAAATGGTTTTTACCTGCTGGTCAGTTTTGATAGATTTCTGCCATTATTTGCATTTGCTTCTTGTTGGTTTCTTTTTGGGTTCTCTTTGGGGAATTGAGCTTTTCAAGAGAAGTGCTACAATAGCTTGTGTTTTACTGAAAGTTTCATTGGTGTTGAAACTGAACCCAAAGACTTATTATCTTGAGTGCACTAATGTTCCTAATAAAGATTGTGTGAAGTTTTGTATGAAGGAAAAATTTCAGGTGTATGGAGAGAATGATGTAATGAGATGAAGAATGGACTAAATCTCAAGCTTGGGAATGCCACGCGTGTCACCCCAAAAAATATCCAAGAAGTACAAGCGTTAAAGCTTGGGGATGCCCAAGGCATCCCCTTCTTCATCAATAAAAATCTCAGGTTTCTTCCAAATACTTCGTTTTTATTGTTTCGTGCATAGTTGTGTTGTCCTTGGAGCGTCTTTGTTTTTCTTTTTGGTTTTTCATTTGCTTGTTTTTCTTAGTTTTCTTGAATAAATTGGTTGGACCCCCTCTTTCATACATTAGTTTTCAAATAGTTTGGTTTGGATTGGAAAAGAGTAGGAAAGTTCATGCTTAAGTGGTAAAGAGAGCTTGTTTTTTACTGTGGCCTATGCTTTGTCGTGCCATGCTTGATATTGTTTTGGCTTTATGCTTAGTGATATTTGTTGTAGCATGACATGTTATAAACAATTGAGATTGTTTAATGTGCCTTGAAAGAATCATGCGTTGTTTTAGCATATTAAAGCATAGTATTGTAGTATTCTCCTTTGATACTTTATATGGGTTGACTTGGCGCATGCTCACACCATGTTATGACTATCCCAAGTCACCATAGCCTCTATGATCCTTTGGTTTTCGACTTGTAATATCACTTTATGCTTTAATTAATATATTTTTGTCGCTTTGCATGATTATGGCCATTATTGCTCTGTTAGTTGATCGCTCCTAGTCTTTTGCTAGCCTCCATAACCAAGTATGAGTTCCACTCATGCATCCAACTCCAAATAAAACCAAGTTATTCCAAAGAGTACACCATACCTACCTATTAGCATTTGCTATTCCAAGTATATTCGTGTTTTTATCTACCTTCCGAATTAAACTTGTTATGAGAAAACTAGTGATTAAAGCTCTCACGAACTAGATGGCACGCTTTACTTTTCTTGCCCTTAATAAAGTTGAACCATTGTGTCGTCTATGTTGTATATGCATGCACTTATATGTTGGGGATTAGCAGAACCATGCTGTCATGGGGAACGCTTTCAACATTGCACTTGTACTTTGTACCTAGTTGATATCATGCTCTTTTGTCTATGGATGTCGTCGGTGTGAAATGAAAGGGGAGCTTGTAAGTCCATAGAGTTATGTATGTGTGTTAGAGAAACGCCTGGGCCGCCGGTCTAATCCATGCCTAATCATGGTGGAAACCTGCAGCGTAACCATAATGAGCTGTCTATGAAGCATTCTTCTTATAAAAAAGTCCTATATTGAGAAAAAAAAGAGAAAGAAAAAAAAGAGATTATGAAAAGAGGAAATAGAGAAAAAAGCACCATTTTACCATAGTAAATAAGAAGATTGCTGAGATGCTCGTTGTCTGCTTGCCTTGTCATTTTGATATGGGGATTCTTCTATATCATCAGGCAAGGGGTACCTCATTGGCGGTTCTCTATGATACACATGTACTTACTATGATAAGAACTTACCGGTAACTAAACTTGAGTAGCATGAGGAGCGGCCCTCGTATTCAAGGGACATGAGATTGCCAACTTATATTTTGTCAAGCATATACTCCATAGTTTGTTCACTTTAACCTTAATCACTTCAAGATGCTTATGATAGGGGCAATGAGAGCTGAAAGCTAATAAGTACCATAATTTTTGGAAGCTCTTTATGAGACTTGAATCCCTACTTCCTTCTATGAAGGCCTTTCTTTTACTTTTATGTTGAGTCTCCACCTTCTATCTTTATGCACCTATTGAGAGAGCATAGTGGCCATTCTTAGTTCTATGTGCATTGTCCCAAGACTTGTTGATTGATGCATAACTTTGATATTGCTTGTTCTTGAACTATTTGTATCTAGTCGCCCTTATAAACTTTGAAGGTGTCCTATGCACTTATGTTTGCTACTCTATGAGGGACAAGCTGAATGCCACTATGCTATGTTTTCTTTATGTGAAACAAACAAACATCTTGCAAAGCATTGTTATTCATGAATCTTTTGTTTGTGCTTTTTCATGTTGCAACATAGTTGCTATGTTTTTATTGTTAGAAGTTTATCTTTCATGCTATGTTGAAGTACTATGATCCCAGCTATCAATGTTTTACAAATATTTTGATCAAGTTTATGATGGTGCAGGTCACCTCAAAAATTATTCTTTCTTTTGATCACTTACCTACTCGAGGACGAGCAGGAGTTAAGCTTTGGGATATTGATAAGTTACAAACGTATCTATAATTTTTGATGTTCCATGCTTGGTTTTTATCTACTTTATTATGTTTTGTCCACACTTTGGAGTACTTTTTATACACTTTCTTGGACTAACCTATTAACAAGATGCCACAGTGCCAGCTGCCTATTTTCTGCTGATTTTGGTTCTAGGAAAGTTAGAAAATGAATATTCTCGGAATTGGACGGGACAAAAGCCAAAGTCAGCATTTCACCGAGGGGGACATGGAGCCAGAATACGATACGAAGAGGGGCCAGGGGCCGGCCACACCACCTGGCCGCGCGGCCAGGCCTAGCCCGCGCCAGGGGGTGGTGCGACCACCTAGAGCACGCCCTCGGCCTCCTCTTTCGCCTATAATATGCCTCCGATACAAAAACCCTAAGTACCCGATCAAAATTCAACGAAAGAGTCTGTAGCCGCCATCTCCATCCCTAGATCGGGAGGGATCTGAAGCTCTTCCCGGCACCCTGCCGGAGGGGAGAATTTACCCTGGAGGCCTTCTTCATCACCATGCAAGCCTTCGGTGTGATGCGTGAGTAGTTCATGCTTGGTCTACGGGTCCATGTAGTAGCTAGATGGTTGGTTCTTCTCCTTTGTGCTACCATGTCTAGATCTTGTGAGCTCCGTTCATGATCAAGATCATCTATTTGTAATCCTACATGTTGTGTTTGCGAGGATCCGATGGATATTAAGATGCTATTTCAGATTGATTATTCATTCTATCATGTCTTTGTTATTTGTGATCTTGCATGCTCTCCATTGTTAGTAGATATCTTGGCCGAGTAGATGCTAGCAACTCCAAGAGGGAGTATTTATGCTCAATAGTGGGTTCATGCCTCTAGTAATCTGGGGAAGTGACAGAAATCTCTAAGGTACTAGATGTGATGTTGCTACAAGGGAGAAAACAACAATCCTTTGTTCATAGAACAATCGTATTGTTTACTTTACACGCAATGCGTAGTGCAATTATCTGTTGCTTGCAACTTAATACTGGAGGGGGTTCGGATTGATAACCTGAAGGTGGATTATTAGTCATAGATGCAATTGGATTACGGTCTATGTATAATGTTGTAATGCCCAATCAAATCTCATAGGAGTCAAGATGAATAGTATATGCATGTATGCTTTCTCGATGTTTATCAATTGTCTCGCTGTAATTTGTTCACCCAACATGTCATCTATCTTAAGGAGAACCACCACTAGTGAACTATGGACCCCGGTCCTTTCTTTTACCATCAATCTACAACTGTTTACTGTTTTCTGTCTACTTTTTGCAAGCTTTTACTTTTTTCCACACAATACGTTTAATCCTTTATTTTCAGCAAAACTGGTGAGATTAACAACCTCATTGTAAATTGGGGGCAAAGTTCTGTGGTTGTGTTGTGCAGGATTCCAAGTTGGCAACAACACCTTGGATGTGTTTCCTTGCTCCTACTGGTTCGATAACCTTGGTTTCATAACTGAGGAAAAACTTGTTGTTGTGCTCCTCATACCTTCCTCTTGGGGTTCCCCAACGAGATCGACGTGTTGAGCCGATCATCAACGATGTGTAGCGACCCTGCACGATGTGGATGTTGGCGGCGAAGCTTGGGAGTCAGGATGGCGGCCCCGGGTGATGTTGGTTATACACTTGTACTGCCAAAATGGTTGCGTGGGCGGTGCTAGAGCAGACCTATTGCGGTGGTGAGGTCTTGCGATGGCGTCGCAGAGGCGCAACCTCACATCTGCACTGAGACAACGGCCTAACACTACGTGCCCGCGGTCATGGCGTTCAGGCAGAGACCTCGAGTGACATGGGAACTCATCTCCTACCGCTCTAGCCCTTGGGGCTGCTTGCCGGTGGAGGAGATCGGACTGTCAGCGTGTATGTTGCTGGCATGCATCAATAAAGGTGGAGACCCTAGAATTCACCTTGATTTGGCCACCAACGAATTATAGAATTCTCCGTCGAAGATCTAAATTGGATTGTCGTAACGCTCATGTATCTCTGGATCAGAGGGGCTCTAGTTGTGCATGTCCGTACATCAGTCCGGACAACTTCAAGAGGGCGCTGCGCGAAATTTCGCTTTATGTGTATACCATGGACATGTCTACCTATAGATTTCCATGGTACTAGAAAAAGGCACGCTTCGCTGCGCTGCATGCACAACGTTGTTGCATTGTGTGCCTATTGCACACACTCATGGATGATTTAATTTGCGACACATCTGGTCGTGATGCGTATATATTTATTATTTGGTGTCATAATTCATATCGTCACTCTTGTCCTTCTCACACCTTATTTCTCAGGGAGGACGGTCTCGACAACTGACCAAAGCATAAAACACTAGTTATCCATGTATGTAATTACATTTAATTAAAATTTACAGGACAATCGATGAATATAATCAATTTCTATGGTGTTTTAGAGCTTTTTAAAAAAAATCACGTGTCCAAGATAAACCAACCACCGACTGGCTCGTTGGTCAAAATTAATCAGGACCATTTGTAGGCATGCGGACAAGTGAAAGTTAGAGTAAAAAACGACCAACAAAAGAATGGGCTCGACAAAAGAATAGGCCCAATTGGTAGTCACACATAGATGGGCAGATGGCATCTTTGCTCTTGCATGTTACCAGGCTTAAAGCATAGTATAATTAATAGAGTCTGAGAATATCATGGTGGCTGCGATCGGAGGACATGAAGAAAAGGCGGAGAGGTGTATTGGATGCATTGAAGATTTTGCTTCACTGGCTGCGTACGGGCATGACATGTGGGCTATCTCCGACACATGGTCATGTGAGCATGGTGTTTGGAGACTTGCAGTAGCGGCATCAGCAAGTGGGGATAGTCGCGGTGGTGTCACGGCAGATGCATGTGGTAGGCTTAAGTTGGGGCCGTATGGATACTGGAGGAATCCGGGGAGGGATGATGCAATGAAGACTGCACACAAAAGAACACAAAGAGACATGATATACCCAGGTTCGAGGCTCTCCTAGTGAGATAAAACATCTACTCATGCATCTAGACCTTATATGACTTGGCCAATTTCTATGGTTACAATGGTGCTCCTTGAGCTATATTCACTATGCCTCTAATGGATTTCTCTGGGAGAGCAGAGGAGGAAGAAGGGGTGCTCCTATCGAGCATACAAGGGAGGAGTCCCTCGGGGCCTCCTTGGATCGAGCCCCTAGTGCTCCTTATAAAGGGGAGCCCAGGGGACAAGATATGTCTCACATGCCTAGGTTTGGTCAACTGACAAGGCATGGGCCTTGTCAGGTATGTCAGTCCTTTGGCTTGTCCTGTAGTGTTAGTCCTTGGCATCTTGAGTCATCAATCTTATCTCTTCCTAAGAACCAGGGAGCATATTCCATAGCATCTCCTAAGATACCCAGCATATCCTATAGCATCTCTCGAGATACCGAGGGCATATTGGACTTACGAGGGAGCATCCCGGAGAACCTGGGAGCATCTCGCATGTAACGATGTTGCACGTGCCAGTCTGAGACAGCAGCGTCCCAAGACTGGCATGTGGTTGAAGGGCTTGACCTGGCCTCATGGTGTGTCGATGTAGGGGTTGGGGAAGCATTTGGGGGTGAATAATAGGGAACCTGGGGTGATTTATGTCAGCCAAGGTGCTTTGGGTGAAGTGGAGACTCGGCCTGGTGAAGTGAAACTTGTCCTGGGGAGTAGGTAACTCGGTCTGAAGGAGAGCAAAGGGCCCAGCCAGGATACTTTGATTCGGCCCAGCCGGGTCAATGAAGGCCCAGCCGAGGTGGAGTCTGACTCGTCTTAGGGTGCTAGGGTAGTAAAGGGCCTAGGCGGGAGGCGGTGACACGGTGGGCCTGCTGGGAGACGAGGCCCAGCCGAGAACTGGTGAAGCTGGCCGGGAGAAGCAATGGTGAGGTAGCGATGTAGTTAATTCGGGGTGGGCTGAGTCTCCCTTGCCGGCCCACCTGGGAATCGGTGGTGCCCTCCGCTATGTCGGGGAAGGGCAACATTGTGGAGGTGAATGGCGCTGAGGAGATGTGGCATCCCGCTAAAACCACTACTAGAAAATCGCTGTGTTTTTGTGCATTGCATCATCATGACCGTATGCTCATGTCATCATGCCACATTGCATTTGAGCATCGTCATCAGCATGCATCTGTTTGTCTGAAACTATTTTCGAAAACCTATTTTGTTTTTCTAAATAAGCCCCGTCTTTATTCAAATACAAAACCCGGGCTTGGCCGAAATATTTTGTTTCGTCTACAAACAGATTTCAAAGCCCCGTTTTAAACAAATAAAATAATTATATTATTTTTAGGGGGCAGCCGAACCGGGCCGAACCGACCCAGCCGGCCACCCCCAAGAAAAACCAAGAAAAAACCCAAAATCCTATCCTACCCAACCAGCTAACCCTAATCCTACCTACTCCCTCTCCAACTCCCGCCTTCCGTCTCTTTTCCCGCCTAGCCGCCACCTGACCCGCCGACCAGGCCCTCCTGGGCGCGCTCCCCACTCCACCTGATCGCCAGCCACCAAATCTCTCCCTCCACCCGCGCGCACCCAGCCGCCCACCAACCGCGCACAGCCAAACTCCTCTCACTCCGCCACCTACCGCCTGCTAGCCCCACCTCCCACCAGGCCACGTCCCTAGTGCCGCCTCCCCACCGCAGTCACATTGTGGCAACCCGCGTTACACCCAGACGCGAGGCGCCCTGGTCGCACACAACACACACACACGCCACCCGACGCGGTCCCACCACCCCTGGCCCGTCTCTCTTTCCCCACCACGCAACTCCACCACCCCGCATCGTCCCCAACACCGTGACCCGCTGCTCTCGCTCCCACGATTCCTCGCCGCCACGGCAGGTCCCGTCCCCGAGCCACCGGCGCCTCTCTCTGTAGCAAGCTCCACCCCCACCGCCGCGGTTCCCTCGGCCTCTCCCCAAGCAACTCCCGACCCACCTCCTCTCGTGAGCCTGCCCCTATGCCTCTGTTCCCGTGCCCCTTCTCTCGCCGCATCCCCCTCCTCAGGCCGCATTCTCACCGCCAATCGCGCCTCCTCCCTCCCGTGCGACCCCGTTCCCCTCCCCCCCGCGTCCGTCGGCCGCCGACCAGCACCGTCCGCCGCCACGGTCCTTCTCCGCGCGTCGCCGCCATGCACCCTTCTCCGGCCTCCCTGGGCATGTCGCCCTCGCGCCGTCACTATCTCTACCCCCGACGGCCGCCTCTGCAGCGCCGCCCTCGGCCCGAGCTCCACCTTGCCCCTCTCGTGGCGTGTCACGGCCCCGCGTCCGCTCCCTCCCGCGCGTCCTCCTCGCCCTGCTCTGATGCCCTCCTCGTCACCGAGCTCGGCCCTTCTCCTCCTCCTTGCCTCTGCTCCCTCCCCGCGAGAAGCAGCACCCGTTGTCACCTCCTCCTCGTCGCCTGCGCGCCCCATCTCGCGGCGGCGCCCCGGGAGTTTCACCGCCACCTGTAGGTCCCTATCCAGGAAGGCCCCGTCGAGCCTCCTCTCTGCTTGCAGGAACCACCTGTCACACGGGCCCGGCCCGCAAGTCCCCGTGCATTGGTTCCGTGCATCCCTGTCGTGCCGCCGGTGTGCTGCTCTTTTCCGAGCGTGCCCTACAGCGCCTGTGGCTGGACCCCGCCACCCTGCGAGGAGCCCGTCGCTCGAACCTGGACCACGTGACGGCATGTGCCACACGCCTCTTCCCTGCAGCACGCTGTTGCCATGATCTCCTTCTCGTGAGAGCGTCACCCTACCTGCTATCAAGTTTGACCCGTTTGTGCGACCTCGAGGACGAGATGGTGATGCGACCGAGGCGGCCCCGATAAGATCGCACGGTCTACGTCGACTTCGGACATGTATGATGAAATTCGAGGATCATCGAGGCAGGAACCAAGAGCGTCATGAACCAAAGAAGTCAGAACCCCAAGGTCGCCACCGACAAGATATCCATCACCAAACTCCAAGATCTCCATCACGGAACCCGAGGCCTTTGACACAGAGCGCCGAGACCCTGGACCCGAACCCCAAACCCCCGGAACCCAAGATCTCTTGAACCCAGATGTGTGAACCTTTTCCCGAGCCCCTATTTTATAATTGCTATATATAAAACTTGTTGCATATTAATTGTTCATGCATGCATACCTGTCTATGGTTTGGGGGCATTATGCCGATTCACCTCATAATTAAATATGGAGTGTTTATGCGGGATATCTTTGTCTTATTCCGGACTCCATTTAAATTGGTGTAGCGAACCGATGCCATGTTTTATCTTGTTAATACAACATTTAAATTGCGGGGGTTTTAAATAACTTGAACCGTTTAATTAATTGTCGGGACCCCGGTTCCGCTTAATATTGCCTAATTGCACCGCATCTGCATCATATCATAATCATGCCGGATCTTCTGCCGTAGTATTAAATAGTGCATCCAGTGTTTCTTCTAGTGTTTGCTTCTTCGCGGATTAGGCCGATGAGTTGATGTGAGTATCGACAAGTTCTCCGGATATGAACCTTCGACAGTGTTTCCCAGGCGAGCATCCCTTCCCCTTCTACCTATTTTGCATTTATAGTCTTTATTTCCTCCTGCTGATCTATTGCTATCCGTGTCGCGATGCTTTAGTGTTCCGTACCAGTTATATTCCCGCAGCCGTTATATTGCCTGGGACACCTCCTATTACCTATTGGTTGTTAGACAGTTGGCCCTGCGAGTCGTAGTTGCTTGCTCAGGTGTTGCTTCGCGTCGTCGATGTTCCACAGTTGTTGGGAGGTTGGCAGATGTTTAATGGTGGAGCTGATCATGATTCTAATTACAGTTTATGAATTAATGTTGATGGTAGATATAATGCAGAGGCACCGGTGGGTAATAGTAAATATTTGGTTCTTAACCGCACACTTGTGTCCACCTAGGACCCGAGTTCTTGACACATGTTCCGAGATCGAGCGCACTAACCACAGGTGGGGTGTGTGGGCACCCCCATCGGCTTACTACCTAATTTCAAAGTATTGTATTGGGGGCCACAAGTAGTTTGGGGCTTTATTACTATTCTGTACTTATGCCATGCTTTACTGCTTTATTTAAGATTGTGCGTGGAGCACCTATACTGTTTAGGATGTGGAATGTGTTCGCGGTATCGACAAGCCCAGTCACACTTTTGGGTTCCTAGTCGTTTACAACCATTGGCACAAACCCTAGGTCCGCCTCAGAGCCGGCCGACTTCGTTGCGGGTAGCTTAGTGGGGTGGCCCCCCATGTACTTGCTTTGGGTCTGGGAAACGTCATGACTTAGGCCCCGCCGACATACCGATGGGTGTATGTTAATTGATCTGGCAAAAAGGGTCCAAGTGCGTGTGGATACTTTGGTGCACCCCTGCAGGGTTAAATATTTTCGAAAAGCCATGTCCGCGGTTATGGACGACTTGGAGCACAGTTTCTCGATCATAGACAACTATAACTAAAGTTTACTGTTATAATTTGACTTACATCTGAGATGACTAGTAAGTTGGATAACTACCATGGAAAGATTAAATAAAACTTCCAACCATGTGAGTTTCCTCGGCTTGACTTCCTCGTTTGGTCTCGAGGGAGAATACCAGGATGGGTATGTTTGTTGTTAGTGTCAGGTTGGACCCGAATAGGTCTCTCTTATCTCTCTCTGATAGCCGCCGGTATTGCAGAGTCTCTATAGGTTGTTTAGTGTCGCTGCGCTGCCGCTTTAGTCCACCATACCTGTGTAGGCGAGGACCGCCAAATTCTAGCCTCGCCATGTACTGGCCTCAATACTGACGCTCCTCTTTTTCCTTTGCCCTTTGTCGGCACCCCTTTTGTTTTAGCAGGTTTGAGATCGACGTTGTTAGCAGGGTTACCCTTCCGGCTTGGCCTAGGCAGGGTTATGGACGCCATTGGTTATTCTTTAGGGCTCTTAGCTCAATTTGCTTCTTATCCATACTCGGATACTGTATCATTTTCAAGGTGATTTGGATCTTTGTATTGTATATCTGTATTCTTGACTCGTTGAGTCGTTGATGTATATATATGTTCTGTGGGTTCCATCGTGGACTACTGTGTAATGTTATTACTTCGTTTTCCACCTGCACGCAAGTGCCTGGTGGGCATCTTTGAATCGTTTCTATGCGGGTTTGGCGAAAATCGCTAAAACTTGCATAGGGACGATTTGAGGGTGTTACAGGAGACGGGTTGGGGAGCGTCGTGGAGGTGGATGAGGCCGGCTAAGCTAACCCGCGGTGGGCCAAGTGATACCTATGTCAGCCCACCCGATATGATTCGGCAGGGGACCCTGGCGATGAAGGATGGTGGCGATGAAGGTGGCATTGACCTGCAGCGGGGTGAGGAGTAGCATCGGGGTAGCTTGGTGGGCTGGCTTGGTAAGTAGGCAGTAACAGCAGCAAGTGGGCCCAGGTGGGGCAAATTTGGTCTAGGAGGGTTTTACGCAGGCCGAATTTGACTTATGTCGGCCCAGTAAATTTTCTTTCTCCTTTTCTTTATTCTATTCTTTTTGTACCTCACATCTTCTATTGGATTACTCAATACTATCTTGTATCACTTGGTACCTCAACTCTGGGGGTACCCGGGGTCATATCTCCGACATTAGTCCCCGAGGCTATGTGGGACTCATAGAGTCGCACATAGGCTTCATATTAAAAATACCCCCAGAGTGGTTCATTGACATATAGTATTTTTCTTCTATTGTAATATATAACCGACATGAATTATGCCGGTATTTCATCTGCCTGAGTTGGCTTATATTGACATATGGACTTCATGGGCACTTGTCATATAGCCTCTTTGGGTACATTTGGCATATGGCCTCCATGGGCACGTATCCTGCAACCTCTTTGGGCAAATTGGACATACTTGTCATAATTTGACATATTTGTCCAAAATCCGAGTTATACGGTCCAAATCCGAGTCATTTGACTCACAATCCGAGTCATGTGATACAAATCTGAGTCATATGACTCACAACCCGAGTCATATGATTCAAATCCGAGTCATATGACCCAACATTTTACATATAGCCTTCATTGGGAAAATTGATATATAGCCTTCATGGGCATTCATATTTGAAACACCCTCGAATCGACCCTATGCAAGTTTTAGCGATTCCCGCCAAACCTGCATAGAAACGGTTCAAAGATGCCCACCAAGCACTTGCGTGTGGGTGGAAAATGAAGTAATATCATTACACAATAGTCCATGATGGAACCCACAGAACATATATACAACAATGACTCCATGAGTCAAGAATCCAGATATATAGTACAAAGATCCAAATCACCTTGAAAACGATACAACATCCGAGTATGGATAAGATGCAAATGGGGCTAAGAGCCCTGAAGAATAACCAATGGCGTCCATAAACCTGCCCATGCCAATCTGGAAGGGTAACCCTGCTAACGATGTCGAACTCATACCTGCTAAAACAAAAGGGGTGCCGACAAAGGGCAAAGGAAAAAAGAGAGCGGTCAGTACTGAGTCCAGTACATGGAGAGTCTAGAATCTACATAGGTATGGTGGAATGTAGCGGCAACGCAACATGCACTAAACAACCTATAGAGACTCAATACAACTGTCGGCTATTGGAGAGAGATAAAAAAGACCTATGCGGAACCAACCTGATACTACCACCAAACATACCCATCCTGGTATTTCCCCCTCAAAACCAAACGAGGAAGTCCTGCCGAAGAAACTCACATGGTTGGCACTTTTATTCATCCTTTCGATGGTGGTTATCCAACTTACTAGTCATATAAGATATAAAGCAAATTATAACAGTAAACTTTAGTTATAGTTGTCTATGATCGAGAAACTGTGCTCCAAGTCATCCATAACCGCGAACATAGCTTTTAGAAAAGATTTAACCCTGTAGGGGTGCACCAAAGTAGCCACATGCACTTCAACCCTTATTGTCAGATCTGAATATGAGCAAGATCCTGAACATACACCCAACGGTATGCGACGGGGCCTCGAACACGACGTTTCCCAGACCCAAAGCAAGTACATGGGGGCCACCCCATTAAGCTACCTGCAACAAAGTCGGCCGGCTCCGGGACGGACCCAAGGTTTGTGTCAATGGCTGTAAATGATTGGGAAACCGAAAGTGTGACTGGGCTTGTCGATACCGCGAAAACATTCCACATTTGTTCCTAAATAGTACAGGTGCTCCACGCACAATTGTAATTAAAGCAGTAAAGCATGGCATAAGTACAGGATAGTAATAAAGCCCCAAACTACTTTGTGGCCCCATCACAATACTTTGAAATCAGGTAGTAAGCCTATGGGGTGCCCACACACCCACCTGTGGTTAGCACGCTCGATCTCGGAACAGGTGTCAAGAACTTGGGTTCTAGGTGGACACAAGTGGCGGTTAAAAACCAAATATTGACTATTACCCATCGGTGTCTCTGCATTATATCTATTTCCAGCATTTTAATTAACAAGTTATAATGAAAGACATGATCATCTCCACCATTAAGCATCTCCACCATTAAGTATGTGCCAACCTTCCATCAACGGTGGAACGACAACGACACGAAGCAACACCTGAGCAAGCAACTACGACTCGCAAGGCCGACTATATATCAAACAATAGGCAATAGGATGTGTCGAAGGCAATATAGAGTCTGCAAGGACTATAAACAGTGCACGAAAACTAAAGCATCACAACACGGATAGCAATAGACCAACAAGAGGAAGTAAAGACTAAAAATGTAAAATAGGTAGAAAGGGGGAGAATGCTCGCCTGGAAAACACTGTCGAAGATACATTATTCGAAGAACTTGCTGATACTCACATCAACACATCGTCCTAACCTGTGAAGAAGCAAAGCACTAAAAGAAACACCGGATGTAATATTTAATACTACGGCAGAAGATTGGGCATGATTCATGTATGATGCGTGGCATGGCAAAGATGCGATGCAAATGGGCAATATTAAGTGGAACCATGGTCCCGATAATTAATTAATAGGTTCATGTTGTTTAGTTACCCCGCAATTTAATTGTTGTCTTAAGAAGGCAAAACATGGCATCGGTTCGCTACACAAATTTAAATGGAAGCAATATAAGACTAGAATAACACGCACATAGTCTCCATATTTAATTATGAGGTGAATCGACATAATTCCCCCAAACCATAATATATGTATGCGACATGAACAATTTAAATGCAACAAGTATATGGCATATATTATAAAATAGGGATCTCGGATAGGGATAACACATTGGGGGTTCGGATCCGATGGTCTTGGGGTTCGACGGGGTTTGGGGTTCGGCCTTCGGACTCAGGGAGCGGGGCTTCGGATCCGTGAAGGAGACCTTGACGTGCCTAGGGTTTGGTCTTCGAGGTCGATCTTCGGGTACCGCGGTCTTGATGTCCCTGAAGGAGGTCTTAATGTTCCGGTTCGGGGTCGGCGAGCTTGTCGTTCGTGAAGGGATGGGCCGACGAAGATCTTGTCGAGACAAACATGGACTGCGTGTTCCCCAACTTGGACTACATTGAGCGAGGTTCGACCTCAAGATTACATCAACACGAAAGATGGAACCAAGGCGAGTTGACATCGGACAGACAGGAACATATCTTGGCCACCGATTGGCTCAGGACGCCACAACACTTGGCCAGGAGCTCGCGTAGGGGACCTGGCCCCTTCCGGACATGCAGGAGGCGGCAACAGACGTCTGGGCCAAGACCGAGAGGCGCTGGCGAGCCGAGGCTAGGTTGGGGTCGACACCCAGGTCGAGGAGGCATGCACAAGGCCTCACACGGGCGGACAGAGCACGGCCGGGGTGGGCCTGGCAACGACGGGGCCCAGACAAGGGAGAGGGAGGTAGTGGCAGGGAGGCGAGATGCGGCCGGCGGAGCTCCGTACGTGGGGAGGTTGATAAGGACGGCGGCGACCGGAGCCTGGCAGCGAGGGATGGGAGGACGCGGGCAAGGAGATGCTCGGCCATGGGGCTTGCTTACTCAAGATGATGAGCTCGTTTGGGAACCCCAAGAGGAAGGTATGATGAGTATAGCAGCAAGTTTTCCCTCAGTTATGAAACCAAGGTTATCGAACCAGTAGGAGCAAGGAAACACCTCCAAGGGGTTGTTTCCAACTTGGAATCCTGCACAACACAATCACAGAACTTTGCCCCAACTCAGTGAGGTCGTCAATCTCACCGGTTTTGCTAAAAACAAAGGATTAAACGTATTGTGTGGAAGATAGTAATAGCTTTGCAGAAAGTAAACAGAAAACAGTAAATAGTAGATTGTAGATTGATGGTAAAAGAATGGACTAGGATCCATAGTTCACTAGTGGTGATTCTCCTTAAGATAGATGACATGTTGGGTGAACAAATTACAGCGGGGCAATTGACAAACATCGAGAAAGCATACATGCATATACTAATCATCTTGACTTCTATGAGATTTGATTGGGCATTACAACATTATACATAGACCGTAATCCAACTATATCTATGACTAATAATCCACCTTCAGGTTATCATCCGAACCCCCTCCAGTATTAAGTTGCAAGCAACAGATAATTGCATTAAGCATTGTGTGTAAAGTAAACAATATGATTGTTCTATGAACAAAGGATTGCTATTTTCTCCCTAGTAGCAACAACACATCTAGTACCTTAGAGATTTCTGTCACTTTCCCAGATTACTAGAGGCATGAACCCACTATCGAGCATAAATACTCCCTCTTGGAGTTGCTAGCATCTACTCGGCCAAGATAGCTACTAACAACGGAGAGCATGCAAGATCACAAATAACAAAGACATGATAGAATCAATAATCAATCTGAAATAGCATATCAATATCCATCGGATCCCCGCAAACACAACATGTAAGATTACAAATAGATGATCTTGATCATGAACGGATCTCACAAGATCTAAACATGGTAGCACAAAGGAGAAGAACCAACCATCTAGCTACAACATGGACCCGTAGTCCAGGGATGAACTACTCACGCATCATACCGGAGGCAGGCATGGTGATGAAGAAGGCCTCCAGGGTGATCTCTCCCCTCCGGCAGGGTGCCAGGAAGAGCTTCAGATCCCTCCAGGTCTAGGGATGGAGATGGCAGCGGCTACAGACTCTTTCATGGAATTTTGATCGGGTGCTTAGGGTTTCTGTATCGGAGGCGATATATAGGTGAAAGGAGAGGCTGAGGGGGTGCCCTAGGCGGCCACACCACCCCCTGGTGTGGGCCAGGCCTGGTCGCGCGACCAGGTGGTGTGGCCGACCTCTGGCCCATCTCTGTCTCGTCTTCTGGCTCCGTGTCCCCCTCGGTGAAATATTGACTTTGGCGTTTGTCCCGTCCAATTCCGAGAATATTCATTTTCTGACTTTCCTGGAACCAAAAACAGCAGAAAACCGACAACTGGCACTATGGCATCTTGTTAATAGGTTAGTCCAAGAAAATGTATAAAAATACTCCAAAGTGTGGACAAAACATAAGAAAGTAGATATAAAACAAGCATGGAACATCAAAAATTATAAATACGTTAGCAACGTATCTACATCCCCAAGCTTAACTCCTGCTCATCCTCGAGTAGGTAAGTGACAAAAAGAAAGAATAATTTTTGAGGTGACATGAACCATCAAAATCTTGATCAAAGTATTTGTAAAACATTGATAACTGGGATCATAGTACTTTAACATAGCATAAAAGATATAGTTCTAACAATAAGACATAACAACTATGTTGTAACATGAAAAGGCACAAACAAAAGATTCATGAATAATAATGCTTTGCAAGACGTTTGTTTGTTTCTCATAAAGAAAGCATAATAAGAATGGTATTCAGCTTGTCCCTCATAGTGTAGCAAAAAATAAATGCATAGGATACCTTCAAAGTTCATAAGGGTGACTAGATACAGATAGTTTAAGAACATGCAATATCAAAGTTATGCATCAATCAATAAGTCTTGGGACAATGCACATTAAACTAAGAATGGCCACTATGTTCTCTCAATAGGTGCATAAAGGTATAAGATGGAGACTCAACATAAAAGTAAAAGAAAGGCCTTCATAGAAGGAAGCATGGATTCAATTATCATAAAGAGCTTCCAAAAATTATGGTACTTATTAACTTTCAGCTCTCATTGCCCTATCATAAACATCTTTAAGTGATTAAGGTTAAAGTGAACAAACTATGGAGTATATGCTTGACAAAGTATAAGTTGGCAATCTCATGTCCCTTGAATACGAGGGCCGCTCCTCATTCTACTCAAGTTTAGTTACCGTTAAGTTCTTGTCATAGTAAGTACATGTGTATCATAGAGAACCGCCAACGGGGTACCCCTTGCCCGATGATATGGAAGAATCCCATATCAAAATGACAAGGCAAGCAGACAATAAGCCTCTCAGCAATCTTCTTATTTACCATGGGAAAATGGTGCTTTTTTTCTCTCTTTCCTCTTTTCTCATCTTTTTCTTTTTCTTTTTCTCAATCTCTATATCTTTTTTTATAAGAAGAATGCTTCATAGATTGCTCATTATGGTTACGCTGCAGGTTTCCACCACGATTAGGCATGGATTAGACCAGCGGCCCAGGCATTTCTCTAACACACATACATACCTCCATGGACTTACAAGCTCCCCTTTCATTTCACACCGACGACATCCATAGACAAAAGAGCATGATATCAACTTGGTACAATGTACAAGTGCAATGTTGAAAGCGTTCCCCATGACAGCATGGTTCTGCTAATCCCCAACGTATAAGTGCAAGCATATACAACATATATGACACAGTGGTTCAAGTGTATTAGGGGCAAGAAAAGTAAAGTGTGCCGTCAAGTTCGCGAGAGCTTTAATCACTAGTTTTCTCATAACAAGTTTAATTCGGAAGGTAGATAAAAACATGAATATACTTGGAATAGAAAATGCTAATTGGTAGGTATGGTGGACTCTTTTGAATAACTTGGTTTTATTTGGAGTTGGATGCATGAGTGGAACTCATACTTGGTTATGGAGGCTAGCAAAAGACTGGGAGCGACAAACTAACAGAGCAATAATGGCCATAATCATGCAAAGCGATAAAACATCATTAATTAAAGCATAAAGTGATATTACAAGTCGAAAGCTAAAGGATCATAGAGGCTATGGTGACTTGGGATAGTCTTAACATGGTGTGAGCATGCGCCAAGTCAACCCAAATAAAGCATCAAAGGAGAATACCACAGTACTATGCTTTAATATGCTAAAACAACACATGATTCTTTCAAGGCACATTAAGCAATCTCAATTGTTTGTAACTTGTCATGCTACAGCAAAAATCACTAAGCATAAAGCCAAAACAATATCAATCATGACATGACAAAGCATAGGCCACAGTCAAAAACAAGCTCCTTTTTACCACTTAAGCATGAGCTTTTCCTACTCTTTTTCAGTCAAAACCAATCTTATTTGAAAACTAATGTATGAATGAGGGGGTCCAACCAATTTATTCAAGCAAACTAAGCAAACCAAGCAAACAAAAACTAAAAACGAAAAACGAAGATGCTCCAAGAACAACACAATTATGCATGAAACAATAAAAATGAAGTGTTTGGAAGAACCTGAGATTTTTATTGATGAAGAAGGGGATGCCTTGGGCATCCCCAAGCTTTGACGCTTGTACTTCTTAGATATTTCTTGGGGTGACATGGGTGGCATCCCCAAGCTTTAGCTTTAGTCCATTCTTCATCTTATTACATCATTCTTTCCTTACACTTGAAATTTTTCCTTCATACAAAACTTCACACAATCTTCATTAGCAACATTAGTGTACTCAAGATAATAAGTATTTTGGTTCAATTCCAACACAAGTAAGACTTCCATTAAAACACAAGGTACTGTATCACTTCCCTCAAAAAGCTCAATTCCCCAAAAAGAACCCAAAAAGGAATCAACAAGAAGCAAATGCAAATAATGGCAGAAATTTGTCAAAACAGACCAGCAGGTAAAAACCAATTTTTTCAAAGACCTTCTATTGCTCAAATCGAACAGTGTTGAACTAACGAAAGTTGGATAACAACTTGGGGCAGAAGCACACAAAATTACAGCTCAAACCGACGTACAGAGATTTTACACGAGTTTTTACAGCCAAGCACAAAAATCTGTTTTGGGACAACAACTTTCCCAAGTCTTACTTCTCTCTCATTAGAGGTTACTCTTGGCACAAAAAGCAAATAAAAAGGATAAGGAGAGGTTATTACTGGAGCAATAACTTCCAAGACTCAACTAAAACTTTTGGGTTATCTCCCAATAAGTACTTTTCTTTAACGGCTTTAAGTTAGGCATAAGAAGCAAGAAAGGAATCAAGTATTTTCAACTGAAGAAGCATTAATATCAATTTTTTTAATAGGAGAGGCAAAAGGAATCTTCTCTCTCTTCTTAGGTAAGTGTTGTATACCTTACTTGAGTGGGAGTTGATATTTAATGGTGCCTTCTTTCATATCAATAATGGCACCAACAGTTCTAAGAAAAGGTCTTCCCAAAATAATATGACAAGAAGCATTGCATTCAACATCCAAAACATATACATCAACGGGGATATAGGAATTGTTAACCATAATAATAACATTATAAATACTCCCCATGAGTTTCTTTTTAGCATTATCATCAAGTGGGACATTTAAATAACAATCTTCCAATGGTGGCAAATCAAGCATTTCATAAATCTTTCTAGGCATAATAGAAACACTACTATCAAGGTCACATAACTTTGAGATCAAAATCATGTACTTTCATATTAATGATGGGGTCCCAACCATCTTCTAATTTTATAGGAATAGAAGCTTTATGTTTCATCTTTTCTTCTTTAATTTTTATGAGAGCATCAGTAATGTGTTTTGTAAACGCCATATTCATAGCACTAGCATTAGGATTTTTAGTAAGCTTTTGTAGGAACATAATTACTTCAGAGATATTGTAACCATCAAGATCAAAATCATAATTATCATCTAAAATATTAGAGCTATTGTTTCCCATGTTTCGAAGAATTTCAGCATTTTTATTATAAAAGGTTCCATTGGGTTTACTAGCTTCAACATTAGTGGTAGTGATAGTAGAAATACTAATATTTCTAGCAATTTCGTCTTCTCTTTCCCACTTAGCATGCAATTCAGCTAATAGTCTAACATTTTCATCAATTCTAACTTGTATGGCATTAGTAGCAGCAAAGGGATTTTGAATAGTTTCAGGTTTAGCAACCATTTTATTAAAAGAAGATTGTGCTTCAGATAATGATGCTATATTTCTTTCAGCACTAGAGAGTTTTTCCTCAATAGTTTTATTGAAAGCAGTTTGTTTACTAACAAAATCTTTAAGCATAACTTCAAGTTCAGAGGGTGCACTCCTTTTATTGTTGTAGGAATTTCCATAAGTATTACCATTATTGGGAGGATATGGCCTATAGTTATTATTAACAAAATTATTCCTATAGGCATTGTTGCTAAAATTATTATTTCTTATAAAGTTCACATCAATTTTCTCTTCTTGAGCAACCAAAGAGGGTAAAGGAACATGATTTGGATCAATATGAGCTTTCCCATTAACAAGCATAGACATAATAACATCAATTTTATCACTCAAGGAAGAGGTCTCTTCAACAGAATTTACCTTCTTACCTTGTGAAGCTCTCTCAGTGTGCCATTCAGAATAGTTCACCATCATATTATCAAGAAGCTTTGTTGCAGCACCCAGAGTAATAGTCATAAAGGTACCTCCAGCAGCAGAATCCAGTAGATTTCTTGAAGAATAATTCAGTCCTGCATAAAAGGTTTGGATAATCATCCAAGCAGTCAGTCCATGAGTGGGACAATTCTTTACCAAAGATTTCATTCTTTCCCAAGCTTGAGCAAAATGTTAATTACCAGATTGTTTAAATTTCATTATTTCACTTCTCATAGATATAATCTTAGTAGGAGGATAGTATTTTCCAATGAAAGCATCTTTGCATTTAGTCCAAGAATCAGTACTATTTCTAGTTAGGGATTGCAACCATTATTTAGCTTTTCCTCTCAAAGAGAAAGGAAACAACTTAAGCTTAATAATATCTCCATCTATATCCCTATGTTTTTGCATCTCACAAAGTTCAACAAAGTTATTAAGATGAGCAGCAGCATCTTCAGTACCAATTCCAGAAATTGTTCTCTCATAACAAGATTGAGTAAAGCAGGTTTAATTTCAAAAAAAGTAGCTTCAGGAACAGGTGGAGCAATAGGTGTGCACATGAAATCATTGTTGTTGGTGCTGGTGAAGTCACACAACTTAGTGTTTTCAAGAGTAGTCATTTTTTTGTGTTTTTGATAAAGAAACAAGCAAACAAAGCAAAAATAAACTAAGCAAAACAAAAATAACAAAGTAAAGAGATTGGTTATGAGGGATTCCCCTTATGAAGATGTCCTTGACTCCCCGGCAATGACACCAGAAAAAGTCTTTGATGGCGCGTGGTTGATGTGGGAGCTTCTTCTTCTTCAATCCTGGCAACAACGCTAGAAAAAGTCTTGCTTACTCAAGATGATGAGCTCGTTGGGGAACCCCAAGTGGAAGGTATGATGAGTATAGCAACAAGTTTTCCCTCAGTTATGAAACCAAGGTTATCGAACCAGTAGGAGCAAGGAAACACCTCCAAGGTGTTGTTTCCAACTTGGAATCCTGCACAACACAATCACAAAACTTTGCCCCCAACTCAGTGAGGTTGTCAATCTCACCGGTTTTGCTGAAGTAATAGCTTTGCAGAAAGTAAACAGAAAACAATAAATAGTAGATTATAGATTGATGGTAAAAGAAAGGACCGGGATCCATAGTTCACTAGTGGTGATTCTCCTTAAGATAGATGACATGTTGGGTGAACAAATTACAACGGGGCAGTTGACAAACATCGAGAAAGCATACATGCATATACTAATCATCTTGACTTCTATGAGATTTGATTGGGCATTTATACATAGACTGTAATCCAACTATATCTATGACTAATAATCCACCTTCAGGTTATCATCCGAACCCCCTCTAGTATTAAGTTGCAAGCAACAGATAATTGCATTAAGCATCGTGTGTAAAGTAAACAATACGATTGTTCTATGAACAAAGGATTGCTGTTTTCTCCCTAGTAGCAACAACACATCTAGTACCTTAGAGATTTCTGTCACTTCTCCAGATTACTTGAGGTGTGAACCCACTATCGAGCATAAATACTCCCTCTTGGAGTTGCTAGCATCTACTCAACCAAGATAGCTACTAACAACGGAGAGCATGCAAGATCACAAATAACAAAGACATGATAGAATCAATAATCAATCTGAAATAGCATCTCAATATCCATCGGATCCCTGCAAACACAACATGTATGATTACAAATAGATGATCCTGATCATGAACTGAGCTCATAAGATCTAAACATGGTATCACAAAGGAGAAGTCAACCATCTAGCTACTACATGGACCCGTCGTACAGGGATGAACTACTCACGCATCACACCGGAGGCAGGCATGGTGATGAAGAAGGCCTCCAGGGTGATCTCTCCCCTTCGGCAGGGTGTCGGGAAGAGCTTCAGATCCCTCTCGATCTAGGGATGGAGATGGTGGCGGCTACAGACTCTTTCGTGGAATTTTGACCGGGTGCTTAGGGTTTCTGTATCGGAGGCGATATATAGGCGAAAGCGGAGGCCGATGGGGTGCCCTGGGTGGCCACACCACCCCTGGCATGGGATAGGCCTGGCCGCGCGTCCAGGTGGTGTGGCCGGCCTCTGGCCCCTCTCTGTATCGTCTTCTGGCTCCGTGTCCCCCTCGGTGAAATATTGACTTTGGTTTTTGTCCTGTCCAATTCCGAGAATATTCATTTTCTGACTTTCCTGGAACCAAAAAGAGCAGAAAACAGGCAGTTGGCACTATGGCATCTTGTTAATAGGTTAGTCCAAGAAAGTGTATAAAAATACTCCAAAGTATGGAAAAAACATAAGAAAGTAGATATAAAACAAGCATGGAACATCAAAAATTATAGATACGTTAGCAACGTATCAGGGCTCGGGGTTGATAGCAAGGGGCGGGCGGAGGTCAAGGCAGAGGAGCCCCGGGGTGGGCTCGCCTGGCTTTCGGTGGTGGCAGAGCGGGAGATCCACCAGGCCGATGAGGAGACATGCGGTGGCCGGGATACGAGGCGTCGGTGCCTCTCGATCGCGGAAGAGGAAGGCAGGCTCGGGGTAAGACGAGATAGGGATGGGGCGAGGGGGATCGTGTGGTGGAGCGGGGTTGTCACTGGGCGGGTCCCACGGGGTGGTTGTCGGCCACAGGAGTGGGTTGGTGCATTGCATGGGTTGCACGCAGGGACGGGGCTGGCTCGCTGCAGCGCGGTGCGGTGCAATGCAGGGTGTAGGGCCAGATCGGGTTGGTGTGGTGTGGTTTGTTGCAGAGGGTCGGTTCTTTTAGGTCTAGGTTTGGTTGACCGCTGGGTAGTAGTCTGGCTGGCTAGGCCTTTGGCCTGGCTGGCTGATTCCCCCCGAAAAACGTTTTATTTTATTTTTATTTTATAAAACCTTTCGCAAATAGCTTTTAGACGAAACAAAATATCCAGAAGAGGCCGGGGTTTTAATTTGAATTAGAGAAGGGTAATAATAATTAGAAATAAACTAGACTTTAAAAAAATAGGCCAACATATGCATGATGATGACGATGCTCAAATGCAATGTGGCATGATGACATGAGCATGTTGTCATGAGGATGCAATGCACAAAGTAAGAATAACACGTGATTTTCTAGTAGTGGTTTTACCGGGGTGCTACAATATTAGAGCCTTCATTGGGTAGATTTGACTCATGGCCATTATGGGCACTTGGTCATTGACGAGGGGTAACCTCAGCAATGTCCATGGTGAAGAACTTAGGGTTTTGCGGAAAAGAGAACGATGGGGATTTCGTCGGATGTCAGGAAAACAATGGAATCAAAGTCGCCTGAATATTTGGGAATCAAACTGTTACAAGTTGCTCGAGAGTTTTCTGTACCCTTGCTTAGGCTTCTCCCGTCCTATATATAATAGGTCGGGTATCAAAGCTGTATGCGAATAGGTTTTACATATGCGTGATTACAATACCAACACATTGTCGGTTTATAGACTCTTTGCTAATACAATCAAAGTCTTTGTCGGTTGCTTCCTTGGGCTATCATCTAAAATCTTCATGGGCCGGAAGCCTTTTACCCAGTGTAGGATAGTAAATCATAAGCATCCGAGTAATCATACCTATGTCAGTAGCCCCCGAGACTCTACTTGAACCGTGGTTTCAAGTTGAGTCTCAAAGTTTCTTTTTCCTTCTTTTCCTTTATGTTTATTATTTATTATTTATTTTTCATAGGGATTTGGTACAACGAGTCTAATGCTTTCGACGGATCGGGTATCAGTTAATTACTCCTGGGCAAAAACAAGGTTGTCCTACATCAAATTCAAGTCCCCGGGCCTGAACTCGGAATTTAGTACTGGCGTAATTCAGTTCGAGCCATTGAGGTCTTACCGAATACTGAATTCCAGCTTCTATTTTATCGGGTACCCAACACGTACGTTGGGATTTCTCGTCGTATCGTTGATACGGATATTTTACTGGCAGAGCGCATTCTTGTGCGATTACCAGGCCACACAGGACGGATCCTGGGGTCTTACCTTCATGTTTCTGAACATGGCATTCGGATTTTTGTCGCGTTTGGGCGCGATCCGAGATTTTTTGGTTTTCTATCAGTTGGCTTGCTGAGTTGCCAATTTTTCTGACTTTTATCAGATAATTTAATACTTTATACCGGCTCCCGATGGGAGTAATCTTTTCGACTATACCTTTTGAGGATACATCAATGTAAAACTCATAGGTATTTTTGATCATGAATATTTCTGTTTTAATCATTAGTGACATGGGTATACCCTATAGGTACTCGAGCTTGGTATATACGACCCAAATACATACAGGCCCACGGTGTCGCCAAGGCCCGGATGGAGGGACTCGAGTAACCTATGGACTCTCGATTTCTTGAAGAACAAGAAGAAGCTAAAGATAGAAAGATTAAAGGGAAAACCCTAACTTGTAACCAACTCGACCTGCTACCCGAGACCTAGCCTATCTATATAAAGGCTAGGAGGGGGCAGCGAGAAGGAAACACGCAACCCTAGTTTCCACAACCTTCGCCAGATTACATCTGCGCACCATTGTAACTTTCGACTCCCTCAATAATTCCACGAGCAGACAAGCAGGAGTAGGGACCTCTACGAGGCCTAAACCTGGGTAAATCCTTTGTCCCTTGTGTGCTTATTTGCTAGCCGATAGATGTCTCCAGCGCTCCCTCCTTCTCTAAAACCCAAGTCCATAACAATGGGCATTGATGAGTTAAACCCTCGTCAATTGGCTCCGTCTGTGGGAATTGGGAGTGCTGATGTTGCGGCTTCTTTGGCCCCATGAACTGCGATCTACAACTCCACAACATCGGAGATTCGTCAGCTCTTCGGCGCCTTTGACTTCACCATCCACACGCCAGCCACCCGCCCAGCCTTCGAGTCCGTGGGCGACGGAATCAGCCTGGCGATTGGGATCTTTCGCTTCCAAGTTGGTCAGATGGGCACGCTTCGTATGCCTGATTAGCCGACAACACCGACGATTTCCCCAGCATCATGGTTCCCTCCATCGATCGGCACCCTCAGCGAGCTCAACGCTCCGGTGGCAGTCGAGAACACGGTCAGCGACAGCAGTCGCGACTCCGATCTAAGCGATCTGGCCACTGAAGATGGAACCTACGGTTCCGGATCTGAAAGTTGCGGAAGCAACAGCTTCCCCAATCACTTCATGTGTGCCGTCATCAATGCAGGCAACACCTCCGCCAATCGCGGCAACGGTGGTAACACCGGCAATGACACCGATCCACCCAATCGCGGCAACGGTGGTAACACCGGCAACGGCACCGATCCACCCAACGCCGGCAATGGTGGCAACGGTGGTAACGGTGGCAACGAAGGAGCAGTCAAACCTCCTAGCATGATCAACGAGCAAACCGGCGAACGCGTCATGATCAGGCTCAACGAGCAAGAGTGGGATCACTGCCGCGAAGCCCTACGGGGTGCACCTCTACCCTTCGGGTCCCTGCAGGAACTGCTAATGGGCTACCACTGGCTCCTAAAAGAGGAATTCAAGCGCCAAAAACAAGCAATCGCGCAACTTGAGGCGCGTAAAAAGGCAGCAGACGAATCAAGCCTTTGTCGTGCTGGGCTCTCCTCCTATGGAGGATCCTCCTCAAGAGGCAACGAGTACCTCGCCAAGAAGAGGCAGTCGCGGATGGCTCAACTCACCGAACAAGAGCGCATAGAAGCCGCGAAAGTCCTCGACTTCGGCTCTATGACAGTTGACATGAGAGGCAACGTGGTTCCCAGGATGCCACAGGCTGCGGTGACAGCAGCCACCATGTACCTCCTCAATAACTAGACGCCAGCTGGAGATCCCCGAACCGCCATGCACCGATCTACGATCGCGGGTTTGGGGTTAATCGAGGCCGCCCTCGACAAGGAGCCCGTACTAGACCCAAAAAAGGGCAAAGTGCTAGCAAAGCGCTACTCCTCGCCCTCGTCCAGCGATGACAGTCACGACCTGTCTCAACGCCGCCGCTCACGGCGACACGATCGCGACTATGATGTGCGCGACGACCTCACGCAGCACAAGATCGACAAGTCAAGGGCACGGCGTGCTCGGTCGACTCACTCGGAAGAGGAAGATGGGGAGCTCTGCAGGGCCAGATGCTTCAGCAGAGCCATTAGGCAGAAGTGAATGCCCAAAGGGTTTAAACTACCATCGGAGAACCCGAAATTCGACGGTCTACAGGACCCTAAGATCTAGTTGGAGGACCACATCTCCTCCGTCAGGCTACACGGAGGCAGTCGAAGTACTGCCATGCAATGCTTGCAGCTACAGCTGCAGGGCGCCGCCCGGGCATGGCTCAATAACCTCCCACGCGGATCCATTCGCAGCTGGGATGAGCTGGTCTACAACTTCGTGTGCAACTTTAAGGGCACGTACAAATGGCCCGCCTCAATCGAAGAACTGAGATGCTGCCAGCAAAGATCTGGCGAATCGCTACGCTCCTACATCCAAAGGTGGTCCATCATCAAGAACTCCGCGGAGAACATCTCGGAAGACCGCGCGATTGATGCATTCAACGGTGGTGTCCGCCGCATGGAACTCAGGGAGGAGCTAGGCCGCTCAAAGCCCCAGACCATCGACCACCTGATGGAGATCACGAATCGGTGGGCCGATGGAGAAGATTCGGTGAAGAATCGCGTTCACTCCGACGAGGAGGCAGAACTCGAACGCAGACGCGACCGCCAGGGGAAACGTCGCATGCGCATCTACGACGATTGTGACGATGTCAACATGGTCGCAGCCGGCTACGCCGATAGACGCGACGATAACCACAACAACGGATACCGCAGCGGCGGATACCGCGACTCCGGGAAAACCACGCAAGTGTGGCAATGCCGCACTCGCGATGAGGCACCCGCGACCTCCATCGAGGACAAACTGTCCAGGCCATGCACGGTACACTTCTACATCGACAAGCATGATGGCAAGAGAAAGTCCAGCCACCTCCTCAAGGACTGCCGCGAGTTCCTCAAGCTACACGAGGGATTGGTTCGGATGAACCGCAACACAGTCGAAAGAGGCTACGGAGCCGCTCCAGGCGCCGTGGCACATGGCGCACCGCCACCACCACCCGGGCCACCCCCGAACGGGGCTGCACCTGACCAGCACCACGGAGGCGAACCGTACCCACGGGCCATGGGTACCATGATGATCCAAAAGGGGCGCCCCTCCAACAGGGTGCAGAAGGCCATCACTCGCCAAGTCAACTTGGCCACGCACTCGCCACCATCCACCACTGAGTACCTCAGTGGCAGCGAGTCGTGCATCACCTTCAACAAACGCGACCACCCGCCTCAAGTACCTCGCCCAGGTCATTGCCCCCTCGTACTCGAGGCGCAAATTGGAGGCTTCGACATGAATCGCGTCTTCATGGATGGCGGAAGCGGCATCAACCTCATATTCACAAGTACCTTGTGAGCAATGAGGATCCCTCTAACCTGCTTGGAGGCATCGGACACAATGTTCCACGACATCGTCCTAGGGAAAGGCATATACCTCCTGGGCAAAATCAACCTCGACGTCATCTTTTGCACACCGAAGAACTTCCGGCGCGAGCGCATCGACTTTGAGGTCGTCGACTGGCCCTCACAATACCATTGCATCCTTGGGCGCATCGCACTCGCCAGGTTCATGGAAGTACCCCACTACGCCTACCTGCAGATGAAAATGCTAGGTCCCAACAGCGTCATAACGATCAACGGGAACTTTGAGCGATGTCGTGGAAATGGCCACGGCAGTCGCTGCCATATGCAGCGATTGAGAGTTTCGCGAGGAAGAGTTGGCGGCCATCTGCGGTGCGAGATGGGGGCAGGTGCACAAGGGTTTACCCAGGTTCGGCCCCCCGGAGGGTAAAGACCTACTCCTGCTAGGTTAGATTATGAGAGAGCGAGTTACAAGGGCGGCGAGTCGCTTGATGGGGTGTATGATGGAACGTAAGTCTCTACTATACCCGAGGGAGGTTTATATATGAAGCACCTCCCAGGGTTTACAAGTTGCCCCCGAACAAGATAAGGATCCGGGAGCCTTTGACCTAATCCGACTGGGCCTCTGCTACGCTTCTGGGCTTCTAGTCGCCAGTCGATGGGCCTATTCTTTCCTCAGAGTCCAGTCACTGTCCTTCAGGCGTACTCGCAGGCCTTCCGGCCCACTCGAAACCCACTGCTGAGCATAACCCCTTAGGCATATCCCCTTCAGTAGTCCTCGAGGCCATTGTTGATGTTGGTGCAGGCGTTCTTTGGTGCTTGAAGTAGGCGAGCCCAATTTGGGCGCCCAGTCGAATCGGCGATGGACTCTATTAACGCCGAGGAGAATTTCTCCACAGCTCCACTCGTCACTTTAATGAACATCATCGTTGCCCAGTCGTCATTTCGGCGAGAAGAGAGATTGGCGGGTAGCGAGTGGATCACCGAAGTTGGACCATCAACTTCAGTCAAACTACCCATTGGAATTTCCAACGGTAACTACGGCGCAATTACCGTGGGTAACGGCTATCCCGGTTTTGGCGGGTGACCTTTCCCATATAAGGGGAGTGATGGATCTGCTTCGCGACCCTGCTTCGCATTCTTCATCCTTCCTCATTTGCTCTTCCTCTCTGCTTGCCCCTGACCTATTCTCTTCGCATCGTGCGATTCCGCTTCCCACTCAATGGCGCCTCCCAAAGGCTCGTGGGGAAAATCCAAGTGCTCCACGGCCCAGCTGAAATCCTTCGAGGACGCCGGGGTGCTTTGCAAGGGGAATTGGCGAGTTCCCCCTTCTTCCGAGACCAAGCCGAAGCCGCGGCCCGGCGAGTTCATCTGTTTCACTAGTCATCTCGAGAGGGGCTTAGGGTTCCCCACTTTGCTCTTCTTATGCTGCTTTTGCGCGTACTACGCGATCAAGCCCTTTGATCTTGGTCCGCATAGCATCGAGCAGCTGGCGATCTTTGTCGCCTTCTGTGAGTGTTACCTCGGCTGCAGGCCTTACTTCCCGCTGTGGCTGGAGCTCTTCCACAGCCGTATCGGGCGCGAGGCGTCCAACGGCTTGATGCTGGCCGCAGGCGGGGTCACCTTCCATTTGAAGCCGAAGGCCAACTTCGTCAAGCTTCTCCTGCCGAAGAAGGCCGCCAGCGAGTGGAAGAAAAGCTGGTTCTACGTCAAGGAATCCACTCCCTCTGGCGAGGTTTCCCTCCCTGAATTCATTGCCGAGAGGAGCGAGCCTCGCCGACTGGCGCCAAAGAAGCTCCCTGAAGATCAGCGGATGGCCGTCGCGGAGATGATGGACCAGATCCAGAAGCTGAAGGACCAGGGGTTGATTCCGATCAACCTCTACAATTGCTGGCTTGGGGGGCGCCTGGTTCCGCTGGTGGCTCGTCCACGCTGGATGTACGAGTACAGCGGGAAGCTTGATCCATCTCGCACCAGCAAGGAGTCGTGGGAGGCCGACGATTACAAGGCCGCCCTGAAGAAGGTCACCGACGTGGAGTTCACAGGTGCGGCGGTCGGAGTCGCCCCGTATACTCCCGTGAAGAATGAAGCCCCTACAGTAAGTCTTCTTTCCAATCGCTCCGTTCGTATTCCAATTTCGTTCTTGTCGCTCCTCGTGTTTCTGACTCACAATGGTTCTCAGCTTTTTCAGGTATTGGAGGGTTGGCACCCTCCGCTCGATGAAGAAGTCCTCCAGGAGCTGGAGGAAGATTCCGAGGGGAATCCTTCCGATAGCGACGGGGAAGACGAAGAGGTCGCTCCCCCAGCGCGTGTGGCTCGCAAGACCCGAATGCAGAAGCAGCGAGAGGTCGAAGCGAGCCGCAGCCTGGATGAGTTCAAAGAAGGCGACGAGGTCGCACATGAGCAGACGTCCTAGCGCACCGCCACGCCTTCGAAGCCCCCATGCCAGCCCAAGTCACCGGCGAAGAGGCCCGCGTCGCCAGTCAGGTCGTCGGTGGTGTTCGGGTCGGACGACGACTCCGACAGCGAAGGTCTCCTAAAGTCTCACACAAGGTCCCGAGTGCCGCAATCCCGATGAAGGGGTTGGAGGGCGAGGACACGGAGGTGGTGGTAGAGGCGCCCGTGGCTTCGATCGCACCGTCAACCTCGGGGGTCCCAAGCCAAGAAGCCACCGACGTGGTGCCGCCCAAGTCGCCATTGCCGTTAAAGGCAGCGGCGTCGGAGCCGAAGATCCCAGCGACTGCAGATTTGTCGTCAAGGAAGCCTTCGGTTTCGTGGGCTTCAGACGTATTTGAGCGGGGGCTCAGTCGCAAGCTTGGTCCCAAGTTGGACAAGCCTGCCCATATCAGTACCGGTCTTCGCGTTCTTCCAGTCGCCAAGTAAGTTACACTTCCTTGTCCTAATTTGCTTTGCATCTTTCGTGTCATGGTTGTGCTGATTAGAAGGGATCGTGCAGGTCGGGGGCTAAGAAGATTGGGCGCCCTTCGGTGGCCAAGATTCCCCCAGCCACCGTCACGGGAGAAGGTGATCTCCTTAGGAAGAGGAAGGCCTCCGAGGATGTCGTGACTGCTGAAGTCGCGAAGAAACAGAAGGGCGGTGCTGACGACGCCGCGACCGGGGGAAGCGCCGCGGAGCCAGTTGCTGTGCCGCTCGTCGAAGAGGGGACGGCAACGCGATCAGAGCCAGCACCAGCTGCATCCGCGCTGGAGGTGCCGGCCCCGGCGGCCAGCTGCCCCTGCCAGGGCGTCGGCGACATTCCCTCGCTTTATGGCGAGGGGGTTTCTAGGCGGTGCGGACGCGCAATCTCTGCAGTTTCCGGAAATCATGGACGCGGAGATTGAGGCCCGCCGCGGGCGCACCTCCTTCACGGTCCCGTCGACTGACGCTGCTGACCTTCACAAGATGCTCGGCACTGCCATTCAGGTATGTCCAGTCCCCGAATTCCTAGTCGCTGAATTTCAGCGGTTGGGAATTGTCTTTATCCTCCTATATTCTCCAGTCCCCGAGTTCCTAGTCACTGAATCGCAGCGACTGGGAACTGGTTTTGGTTTTTCTTCGTTCTCCAGTCCCCGAGTTCCTAGTCGCTGAATTTCAACGACTGGGAACTGGTCTTGGTTTTCCTTCCTTCTCTAGTCCCCGAGTTCCTAGTCGCTGAATTTCAGCGACTCGGAACTGGTCTTGGTTTTTTCTTCCTTCTCCAGTCCTCGAGTTCCTAGTCGCTGAATTTCAGCGACTTGGAACTGGTGATAATTTTCCTCCCGATGCTTAGCTGGTCTTGTTGTTTTGCAGGGGTTGCAGCGGGAGTCGACTGATCGGCAGGCTGCGCGAGAGCGTCTGGAGCGTGACTTGCGCGAGGCACAGGAGGTGAACCGGCAGCTTCAGGAGAGGATCAGTGAGTGTTTGGCGTTGTTCTTCTTTGCTTGTTGTGAGCTGGTTTTATGCGATACTTTGACATCTCCACTTGCAGACGGTTTCCCGGCTGAGGTCTCCAAAGCCCGTGAGGGGTATGTCCCACTCGCGGAACTGGACGCGGCGAATGAGCGAGTGGCCTTCTTGGTCAAGGAGTTGGAGGATGCTAAGGTGGCCTCAATTTCTTCGGAAGAACGGGCGAAGGCTGCCGTCGCTGCCGCTGAAGAGGAACGCAAAGCCGCGGACTCCATCATTGTGGGACTGCATAACGACCAGGCCGCCTTGGAGAAGCACGTCAAGGAGAATTGCCGCAAGCTGTTTGGTGAGTTTCTATCATTGCTTTAGCCTTTTGTTCGGTCCCCGCTTTGGGGGTTTCATTGTTTCGCTGATATCTGACTTTGCAGTTGTGGTAGGCCAAAGCGACCCGGTGGTGCAGACTTATACTGCTTCGCAGTGCGTAACTACCGTGGTGAATGCGGCCACAACCTCGGTGTTGTGTGTCCAGGCGGCTCTCCAAGGCGTGTCTCCCACCGAAGTCATCCCTGGGGGGCTCACGGAGGTGTGGCGCTATCTGGAGGAGGTGCCCGCGGTTGTGGAGTGGATGACGCGCTCGGCGTTCAGACGCGGGGCCGCCACAACGTTGAGCTTGGGACTCACGCATTTCCCCGATGACTTCGATCTTGACGATGTCACGAGTGGCTATCCCTCGGCGACCGGCACGGTGGAGATGTCGGAGGTGCTGAAGCTGACCGCGAAGGCCGCTCCTTATGCTGATCGTGTCTTGGCGATGGGGGATCTGCTGCCGTACCAGGAGACGGTGTTGGCGCCTAGCGACCCCGAACCGGAGCACCGCGACATGAAGTCGGAGCATCCCTTCCGGTCGTCATTGGCGAAGTCGCTGACCATGTATCCGACGAACACGTGGCAGCCCTTTGTGCGCGTCAAGGGTGGTGGTGCTTCTTCTTCATCAGGGCCTGTGTAATGAGCAAATGTAAAAGTTGTAATAGATTCCAGGTGGCGAACATTTGTATGACTTTTGTAACCCGTGTCGCAGGGACTTGGTCGACTTGTGTTTTATTAAGGCAGTGTTTTGTTCAACAATTTGAGCGAGTCCCCGAGCGCGTCCGCCCTTTAATGGGGTATAACTCGACTATATATTTCTATGTGTTTGCCTTGTTTTTTGCGTTTGTTTTTGCCCTTCGCGTCTCCTGAGCGGCGAGTTCCCGAGTGCGGGTGAGGTTTGTTTGTGAACGAGTCCCCGAGCATTGTGCTAGAGTGTATTGGTCGTGATCCTGTTGCAGGTTACGAATGCGTTGTTTGTAATGCGTCTCCTCCCCTGGCCCGGAGAGCTAGTCGCTTGGCGAGCCCTAGGCAGCTCTCTTACTGGGTGTGTTTCCGAGCCGCGTGGGGTCCCCGTTTTGCGGAGTCCCCGTGCGTGGTACTTAACCGTTCGAGTCGCTTTGCGCAAGGGTGGGGGGACAGGTCGCTGTGAGAAGCGTGTGTCGGATGTCTTGGCCCGGCGGGCCAGTCGGGCTAGGCGACTCCAATGGCGGCTCTGGGTTGGCGTTTTCCGTGGATGACCCAAGGCCCGGATTTTTCCAGTGCCCTTGTGCCGCACTACTTGGCCGTGTTGGTCGCTCGACCAGAGGTTGACTTCCGTAGTAGCATATTGCTAGTATGTATGAGTGCGAGTGGCACAAGAATATGGCGAGTGGACACAATTTGTGCAATCCGAATGAATTTCATTATATGCCGATGGAGTACAGTGTGAGGTTCTAAGTATAGAACTTTCTGAGGAGGTTTACATTCCATAGCCTCCCAACCTCCAATTGGCCATCACCCCGCATGTCGATGAGGTGGTAGGCGTCGTTGCCAAGGACTCGGCCTATGTCGAATGGCCCCTCCCATGGGGGGATAGCTTGTGCATGCCCTTTTTATCTTGGACCAGTCGTAGGACCAGGTCGCCTTCCTGGAAGGTGCGAGTTCGCACTCGGCGGCTGTGATAGCGGCAAAGTCCCTGCTGGTATATGGCGGTGTGGGAGCGAGCCAGGTCACGTGCTTCGTTGAGTTGATCAACATTGTCTTGGCGGGCGGTTTCGTTGGCCGCCTCGATGTAGTTGGCGACTCGAGGGGAGTCGTGCTCCAGGTCTGTTGGCATTACGGCCTCAGCACCGTACACCATGAAGAAAGGCGTGAACCCTGTTGATCGGTTGACGGAGGTGCGGATCCCCCATATCACAGAGGGGAGCTCGTCGACCCAGCATCCTGGGGTGCGCTCGAGGGGCACCTGTAGTCGCGGCTTGAGACCGTGGAGGACGCTCTGGTTGGCGCATTTTGCTTGGCCGTTTGACTCCGGGTGGGCGACTGATGCGCGGTCGAGTCGTATGCCGTGCTCCTCATAGAATTCCGTCATGGCCCCCTTGGCGAAGTTGGTGCCATTGTCTGTGATGATGCTGTGTGGGTAGCCGTACCGGTAGATGAGTTCACGGAGGAACTTGGTAGCCATCTTGCCGTCGCACTTCTTTATCGGCTTGGCCTCCACCCATTTGGTGAACTTGTCGACTGCGACCAAGAGGTGAGTGAAGCCCGATGGGGCCTTCTTGAACGGGCCGACCATGTCCATGCCCCATACAGCGAATGGCCACGTGATGGGGATTGTCTTGAGCTCCGAACCAGGAAGGTGCGTCTGGTTGGCGTACTTCTGGCATCCGACGCATCTTTGGACAACGTCGGTGGCGTCGGCGTGTGCGGTGAGCCAGTAGAAGCCGTGCCGCATGGCCTTGGCGACTAGCGACTTGGCACCGGCGTGATGGCCGTAGTCGCCGGTGTGGATGTCCTAGAGGATCTTGCGGCCTTCCTCTGGCTGTACGCAGCGCTGGAACACGCTGGTCATGCTGCGCTTGTGGAGCTCGCCGTTGATGATGACGAAGGATTTGCAGCGGCATATGACCATTCGCGCCTCTGTCTCGTTGCTCGGTAGGAGTTTGTGTTCCAGGAAGGCGACGTATGGCGCTGTCCAGTCGCTAGGTTCCATAATGGTGACTAAGGCCGGTTCTGGTTGTAGTGGAATCCCGACGTCGATCTCCTTCGGTGGGCTGATGGAGGGCTTGTGGATGATGTCGAGGAAGACGCCTACTGGTGGCGTCTATTGAGCTGACCCGATGCGTCAAAGTGCGCCCGCCTCCTCGTTTTTACGCCTGTCGATCCACTCGACGGAGTAGCCGTCGAAGTGTCCTCCCAGTTGGTCGATAGCCTGGCGGTATGCTATCATTGTTGGGGAAACAACGTCGCATGTCTCGGCCACTTGGCCGGCGACTAGGTCGGAGTCACCGTAGCATCGTAGGCGATTGATGTTCATCTCCTTGGCGGCTCTCATGCTGTGGAGGAGGGCCTCGTATTCCGCCACGTTGTTGGTGCAGGGTGTGAAGTTGAGGTGGAGCACGTTGCGGAGCTTGTCTCCTTTGGGGGAGGTCAGTATGACCCCAGCCCCCGCGCCGTCGGCGTTCTTGGAGCCGTCGAAGTGGAGCGACCAGTAGTGGAGGTATGGGAGCTTCTCTGGCTGCTGTGCCTCTTCCCAGTCGGCGAGGAAATCGTCCAGGGCCTGCGACTTGATCGCTTTTCGGGGCTCGTATTTGATGTTGTGGACGCCGATCTCGACGGCCCACTTGGCGACTCGCCCAGTCGCATCGCGATTGCGTATGATGTCTTGAAGGGGCGCGGAGGATACCACCGTTATTGGGTGCTCCTGGAAGTAGTGTGGGAGTCGCCGCTGTGCTTGGAACACCGCGTACACCAGTTTTTGGTATTGCGGGTAGCGCTGTCGTGAGTCTGTTAAGACTTCGCTGATGTAGTATACTGGGCGCTGTATGGGGCACTCCTTGCCCTCTTATGGTCGTTCGACGACCATCACAGCGCTGACGACCCGATTGGAGGCCGCGACGTAGACGAGCATTGGCTCTCTATCGAGTGGCGCGGCGAGTAGTGGTGCCGCGAGTAGCACTTCTTTGAGTGCTTTCAGTGCGTTGTCGGCCTCTGCGTCCCATTGGAACGTTGGGGTTCTTGCGCATCAGGCGGTATAGGGGCATTGCCTTCTTGCCTAGTCGGGGAATAAAACGACTAAGAGACGCGACTCGCCCTACCAACTTTTGGACGTCGCGCAGGCACTCGGGTTTCCCGAGTCACGCGATGGTGTCGATCTTGGTGGGGTTGGCCTCAATGCCTCTCTTGGAGACTACGTACCCCAGAAGTTGCCCAGTGGGTATGTCGAAGGTGCATTTTCCGGGGTTCAGCTGGATGTTGTACCTCCGTAGATTTGCGAAGGTTTCTGCTAGGTCGGCGAGCAGATCGTCCTGGCGGGTGGATGTAGACATGGATGTTGCAGCCAATTTGCCTCTCTAGACACTCCTGCATGCACCTCTGATATGTGGCGCCTGCGTTCTTGAGGCCGAATGTCATGGCCGTGTAGCAGAACGCGCCGAATGGCGTGATGAACGCCGTCTTCTCTTCGTCTTCGACCGCCATCTTGATCTGGTTGTAACCAGAGTAAGAGTCGAGAAAACACAGCGACTTTGATCCCACGGTCGAATCGATGATCTGATCGATGCGCGGTAGGACGAACTCCTCCTTCGGGCAGGCGCTGTTGAGGTTGGTGTAGTCTATACACCTTCTCCAGGTGTTGTTCTTTTTGAGAACCAGAACTGGGTTTGCCAGCCACTTGGAGTACTTAATTGGCCGGATGAAGCCTGCGGCTAGCAGGCGCTAGACCTCCTCGGCGATTGCTCGACGGCGTTCTTCATTGAAGGGCCGTAGCGACTATTTTACTGGTCGCACTTTGGGGTCGGCATTGAGTTTGTGCTCAGCGAGTTCCCTCGAGACTCCTGGCATGTCAGATGGCTTCCATGCGAAGATGTCGCGGTTCTAACGGAGGAACCCGATGAGCGCGCTTTCCTATGCGGGGCTCATATGCGCCCCGATGGTGACCGTCTGACTGGAGTCGCCTAGGACGAGCTCAACGATGCGGGTGTGCGTGGTCGCCTCGAACATGGAGTTCACGGCGATTGGTTTCTTCAGGATGGTGGGATCATCCTTGTTGATGTTGCCTGCGTATTTCGCGAGCTCCTCCGCGTGGCCAGTCTCCGCGGTGATGACGGTGTCGACGAGCTCAGCGCCTTTTTCCTTGCAGTCCACGGCCATATCGGGGTCACCGTGGACGTTGATGATGCCGCTCGGCCCGGGGAGCTTCATCATGTTGTAGGCGTACTGTGGGGTCGCCATGAACTTTGCGAATGCCTGGCGGCCCAGAACGCAGTGGTAGGGACTGCAGAAGTTTACCAGCTCGAAGACGATCCTCTCCGTGCGGTAGTTTGCCGGGGTGCCGAAGGTGACTGGCAGCGTCACCTTCCCGATCGGGTACGCCTTCCGACCGGGGATGATGCCGTGGAAGGTCATCAGTGTTGGCTCGATGGCTGTTTCTGGGAGCTGGAGCCTTTTGAAGGTGTCGAGGTACAGGATGTTGATGGAGCTCCCACCGTCCATCAGCGTCTTGGGCAGCCAGTAGTCGGCCACCTTTGGCCTGACCACCAGGGCGACTCGCCCTGGATACTCGATTCTTGGCGCGTGGTCCTGGCGACTCCAGGTGATGCTTTGCTCGGACCAGTTTAGGAAGCGGGGATGTTGACTTGCGTCACCATATTAACGGCAACCGCGCGGGCGAGTACCTTCTTCTCACGCTTGGTGCCGAGCCCGGTGAAGGTATGAATCGACCCGACAACGGTTCCGAAGTCACCGCTGTTCCCGTTGTCCCGCGGTTGGTTGTTGTTGGGGTCCTCCCTTGCACGTCTTGCCTTCTCGATCTCTTTGAGAGAGTGGTAGTCGGCGGTGGTGTGGGTGGCTGGTTTTCCCTCCCTGCTGTGGTAGATGCAGGGCTGATTAAGCAGGGCGTCGGGGTCGAATTTCGGCCTTGTCGCATTGTTGGCGCGGTAGTTCCTGCTGTCGCGGTAGTTTCCTCCATCGCGGCGGTAGTTCTTGGAGTCGCGTTGTCCGTAGCCGGCGTTGGCGGCGAAGTCGACTCACCCATCGGTCCGGCGCTTGCTTGTGATGCGGGTGTTGCTGTAGCGCATGTCACGTAGTCGTCCGCTGTCATGGATGCTGGTGCGCCGTCTTCCTCCCGACTCGTCGTCGGAGTCTTGGTTGGGATCTTCCTCCGCGTAGCGCTTGGCAATCTCGAGGAGGTCGGGGATGTTGTCGAGCATCCGGTAGACCCTCTTGATCTTGGCAACCAGAGGTTCGTATCGGCACGCGTTTTTGAAGCATTGTATCGCCGTGTCTGGGTGGATGCCGGAGGCATTTATCCACAGCTCTTGCGACCTTTGGATCCACCAGCGGGTCGACTCGCGTTGTCCCTGGATGCATCGCTCCAGGTCCTTGATGGTGGTGGCGCGGGTGTAGGAACCCTCGAAGTGCCTGATGAAGGCGTCCCGCATTTGTTCCCAGGAGTCGATGCTGTCGGCGAGTAGCGTATTGATCCATTGCCGGGTCGCACCCTCCATCATCAGGGGGAGGTAGCAAGCGACGAGCAGGTCGGTGTGGCCTGCGATCCCCATTGCCATGAGATATGTGTCCAGCCAAACGGCGGGGTCGTACGTCGGGTCGTATTTCTCGATCTCCTTGGGGGCCTTGAAGTTGGCGGGGTATTTTGCCCCGTGGATCATGGGTCCAAAGCATTGTGGCCCGACTCGATTGAGTGAGCCTCTTGGCTCCGAGTCGCCGCGGTTGGCGAGGGTGTGTCGCAGGTCGTAGGGCTGGCACGACCGCCGCGCCTGATTGTTGATGATGTGCGTTCGGACGTCGAGTGGTTGCCCGTTTGTGGCGACGGTGTTGTTCGCAGGTCGCGGCTCGTTGGTCGACAACGTGGGGTTGGCGGCTCGCGGTTGGTTTGCCAGTGGTTGGGGAGGTGGGCAAACTATCGCGTTGGCCACGGTTGGGTGGCCGCTTGATGCCGCCCTGCTTGCTGACAAGCGGGAATACATCCGCCCACGCGGATCTACTCCCGCGGCTTGTTGCTCGACGGCCCTGACGAGTAGGGCCTTGGCGTACTGGATCTGTAGCGCGCCGTCGCCTTGGACATCGAGGTTGGCGATCGCGGTGTCGGCCGCGATGACGTTGTCCATCGGGGTGGAGTACAGTGGTAGCCCGTTGGCGTCTCGGGCTTGAGGCGAGATGATGATGCGTGGTTGGTCAGGTGGGGGCGCACGACCCATGGGTGGTGGAGGGGCCCCATTCTCCGGTGCTCCAGGTGGTGGTCTTGCGGGGTTGCCTCCTCCTGGCGGCACGTTCTCGCCGTGTTCGCGCTCGGCGGCACATGTGGGGTCTCCCTCGTCGTTGAAGTTCAGGACCCGGCCCTCAACATTAGGGTTTAGGCGGGTCCTGATGCGGCGCTGGTGATAGAGTGACAGCTCCTTCGCCGTCTCTCGTTCGAGGCGGTATTTCTCGCGCTCGGCAAGTTCGTTGCGCTGCGCCTCCTAGAGCCGCAGGCGGGCTTGTTCCACCTCCGTGGCCGTCGCGGTCGGCAGAATCGGCATGGAGAACGGATCTGGCGGGGCGGCCGCGCTTCCCGCCATGTAAATCACGTTGAAGCTATTGGATCTAGCGCGAAGATCCTCGGGGGATTCCGAGCGGGAGTCGGAGTCGAAGATCCCCAGTATGGAGGGATCCTCGAAATCTTTGGGGTTGGAGACTCGCGTGATGGAGTCCTCCCGTGACGCGGCGGTGATAGATCCGTTGGCCGATGTGGGGGTCGCGGAGTCGGTGTCGTTGTTTAGGGCGTCGTCCTTGGTGAAGACGTTGGTCTCGACCGCGTCGCTAGCAGCCGAGTCGTACTCGGTGACGAGGCCCCTGATGGAGCAGACCTGCTCCTCCAAAAGCAGATCACGGTGTGGAGGCGATCCACCGACGATCACGGTCGCGGCTGTGTCGACCGCGCCGGTAAAGCCGACGAAGAGGTTGATGGAGCCGATCGGCATCACCGCGGCGTGTGTGATCGGGCGCGACGCCGGGATGTAGCTGTTGGGCAGGATCTGTAAGATCCCGCCAAAGGCGATCATGCGGCCGGTGGGAGCGGCCACTCGATCAGCGAGTAGGGTCTCGCCGCAGAACTCAAGCCAGTCCCACTATGCCCCACGGTGGGCGCCACTGTCGTGGAAATGGCCACGGCAGTCGCTGCCATAGGCAGCGATTGAGAGTTTCGCGAGGAAGAGTTGGCGGCCATCTGTGGTGCGAGATGGGGGCAGGTGCACAAGGGTTTACCCAGGTTCGGCCCCCCGGAGGGTAAAGACCTACTCCTGCTAGGTTAGATTATGAGAGAGCGAGTTACAACGGCGGCGAGTCGCTTGAGGGGGTGTATGATGGAACGTAAGTCTGTACTATACCCTAGGGAGGTTTATATATGAAGCACCTCCCAGGGTTTACAAGTTGCCCCCAAACAAGATAAGGATCCGGGAGCCTTTGACCTAATCCGACTAGGCCTCTGCTACGCTTCTGGGCTTCTAGTCGCCAGTCGATGGGCCTCTTCTTTCCTCAGAGTCCAGTCACTGTCCTTCAGGCGTACTCGCAGGCCTTCCGGCCCACTCGAAACCCACTGCTGAGCATACCCCCTTAGGCATATCCCCTTCAAGCGATCTGACGCTTGCGACAGGGAATTCAACAGAATCTCCTAGTCCTTCGGCATGCAGGAGGAACTCGCAATACTGAAAGAGACGACAGACAACAGTCTGCCTCCCTTGAGTAGGCCAAGCTCACCTGATCTCTCCTTCGACTCATCCGTGCACACAAAGAAGGTACAGGTCCATCCATCGGATCCCGCCAAGACGGCCCTCATCGCCAACAACTTAAGTCCCGCATAGGAACTCGTGCTCGTCGAATTCCTCCGTGAGCACTGGGAAATTTTTGCTTGGTGTCCTGCGGACATGCCAGGAGTTCCCAGGGAATTCACCGAGCACGCACTCAACATCAACCCCGACGCAAGGCCAGTCAAGCAAATAATCAGGCGACTGTCTGAGCCACGAGCGCAGGCAGTCGGAATGGAGAACAACAGACTCCTCGAGGCCAAGTTCATACGCGAGATCAAGGAAAGCACTTGGCTCACCAATACGGTGATGGTACCAAAAAAGGACACGGACATCCTACGGATGTGTGTGGACTTCACTTCTTTAAACAAGCACTGCCCAAAAGATCACTTCCCGCTACCACGGATCGACCAGATCATCGACTCCACCGCGGGATGTGAGCGCCTCTGCTTCCTCGACGCCTACTCAGGCTATAATCAAATTCGAATGAAGGAGGAAGATCAGGAGAAAACAGCGTTTACAACGCCCTTTGGTGTGTTCTGCTACAACACAATGCCCTTCGGGCTAAAAAACGCGGGGGCCACCTACCAGCGATGCATGCAGGCTTGCCTCAAGGAACAACTAGGTCGCAACATCCAAGTCTATGTCGACGACATAGTAATCAAGACCAAGGAGGAAGCCTCTCTAATCAACGATTTGCGCGAAACCTTCGCCAACCTCGATCGCTACCGGATCAAGCTCAATCCAGACAAATGCGCCTTCGGCATACCATCTGGGCAGCTACTCGGATATCTCATCTCCGCGAGGGGGATCGAGGCAAACCCGAAGAAGATAAAAGCCATACTAGCCATGGAGAAGCCGAAGAACATAAGAGGCGTCTAGCAACTGGCCAGACGAATCGCGGCCCTCAGTCGATTCATCAGTCGGATGGGTGAAAAGGCACTGCCCTTCTACCAGCTCCTCCGCAAAGCCAAAAAATTCGAGTGGACCAATGAAGCGCAAGAAGCATTCGAAGATCTCAAGAGCCTGCTATCCACCTCGCCAGTACTGGTGACTCCACAAGAAAGGGAACCACTGTTGCTGTACATCTCCGCCACCAACCAGGTGGTCAGTAGTGCTCGTCGTCGAGCGAGCTGAGGAAAACAAAGTCCACGGCGTACAACGCCCGGTATACTACCTCAGAGAGGTCCTCACGCCAACAAAACAGCGGTACCCGCACTACCAGAAGCTGGCGTACGGCGTCTTTATGACCGCCCGGCGACTGCGCCACTACTTCCAGGAACACCCAATCGTGGTAGTCAACGACGCCCTGTTGGGGCATATCCTCAATAACCCCGACGCCACGGGGCGAGTCGCGCTTTGGGGAATAGAGCTGTCTCCACGAGACATCACATATGAAAAACGCGACGCCATCAAGTCGCAAGTGCTCCCTGACTTTCTCGTGCACTGGATGGAGAACCAGCTCCCGGACAAGCTAGATATGTCCTACTTCTGGACAATGCACTTCGATGGGTCCAAACGGAAAGACGGAGCAGGCGCAGGTGTCATATTGACATCACCTCAAGGGGACAAGCTGAAATATATCCTGCGAATGCAGTTCACAGCCTCAAATAACGAGGCTGAATACGAGGCCCTGTTGCATGGGATGAGGATGGCAAAAGCCTGTGGAGCCAAAAGGCTCATCATATATGGCGACTCCAAGTTGGTCATCAACCAAACAATGCACGAGTGCGACGCACTGAACGACAACATGATCACGTACCGCGACCTCTACGATACACTCGAAGGAGACTTCGACGGTTGCGAGTTGCGACACATAGGTCGCGAAAGCAACGAGGAGGCGGACACACTCGCCAACATAGGCTCTACCTGCGCCCCCATACCACCTGGGGTATTTCTCGAGCGCATAGGCGAACGCTCCATCAAGCCAAAGGCCGCAGAGAAGAAAACAAGCGCAGCAACGGACTCGAGGGCTATGCCACCCAATGAGCCAATGACACTCGATGACTTGGAGCTGGACACAGGACTCGAGGGACCAATGAGCATCATGATGATCGAGCAATCTTGGATGCAACCGTACATTACGTACCTTCTCAGCAAGAGACTACCGGACGACCCGACAGATGCATGGCACATCGCGCGGCGCTCCAAGGCATTCGCCGTTCTCAACGGCGAACTATACAAACGCAGCATCACAGGAGTGCTACAACGATGCGTCTCCATGGCTGACGGAAGAGCAATACTCCTCGACATCCATGAAGGGACCTGCGGGCACCACGCAGGCAGTCACGCCCTCGTCGCCAAAGCTCTACGAGCTGGATTTTACTGGCCCACGGCCATGCGCGATGCCAAGGACATAGTCCAAAAATGCAATGCTTGCCAGCGATTCACGGACAAGGCACACGCACCAGGCGCAGAGCTATGGCCTATCCCATTGGCATGGCCCTTCGCACAATGGGGGCTCGATATGGTTGGCAAGTTGCCAAGATCCTCGCGCGGAGGCTACGACTACCTCTTGGTTGCAGTTGACAAATTCACAAAGTGGACCGAGACCATGCCAATGACCAACCAATCAGGGCACTACGCAATCAAGTTCTTCGAGTCCATCGTCTACTGCTTCGGCGTGACACACAGCATCATTACCGACAACGGGACAAATTTCACATCCAAGGAGTTCCAAGAATTCTGCGAGAACCTGGGGGTCAACATCAGCTACGCCTCAGTAGCGCATCCACAGACCAACGGTCAGGTGGAGAAAGCAAACAGGCTCGTCTGCAGCGGCATCAAGAAGCGACTCCTGCGACCACTCGAGCAAGCGGCGGGTTGCTGGCCAGATGAGTTGCAATCCGTACTCTGAAGTCTACGTGCAACTCCAAACAGCGCCACGGGCTACACATCATTCTTTATGGTGCACGGAGCAGAATCAGTACTACCCGCTGAGGTACGGTACAAGGCGCCGCGCATGGTCGCCTATAGCGAACAAGAGTCATCCCTTGCACTCGAAGATTCCGTCGATATCCTCGACGAAGCAAGAGAAATCGCCGCAGAAAGATCTACGATCTACCAGCAGAACCTGCGCAACTACCATAGTAGAAGGCTTCGCCCCAGATCCTTCGTCGAAGGTGACCTGGTCCTACGACTGAAGCAGCAGGGACATCTCAAGCTCGAGTCCCCCTAGGAAGGACCGTACGTGATTACAGATGTAATCCCAGGTGGCGCCTATCGCCTTCAAGATTCAGAGACAGGAGTCGCATACTCCAACCCTTGGAATGTCACACAACTGCGACGCTTCTACCCTTAGTCGTTTTCTTTACTTTTACATCGCAAATAAGGCTACTCAGCCAAGGCTACTTAGCCACACATTGTACTTCGTACTATTCTTCGAATAAATAAAAGCTAAGTGCCCCGAAACTCTGTGTTCTCCTTTACTTTGTCAATTTTCATACTCGGGGGCTGCGCCACCCTATACACATATGTTCTTCCCGATGGGAGTAGCCCCCAAGGCTATATTCGGATGCATGTATATGGGCATAGGCTCAAAATTGCTGTTAGCTTGATGGAAAACATAGATCTTTTTGAACAGATATAAATAATGAAGAGCTTAAGGTACAAAAAACTTATCTCTCTATACACAAGGCGGAAAACCGATGATACATTATTTTTGGCCGGGTGATATCTGGCCGTTGGCCTAGATATTCTGGCTTAAGTAGCCGAACTGTAAATCTTATCATATTGTAAGTAATCTTATATGCGTAAAAGCATCGTAGTTGTGCTACGTTTTATGGATTGGAGTAATTGACTCCTATCTTTTTGTCTTGTGATCGATATGCTCCTCCAGGAATAACTTCTATGACGATGTATGGTCCTTCCCATGGCGATTCTAACTTTCGGTGGCCATCTTGCTTGAGGCTAAGAACTAGGTCCCCTACTGCGAAGGACCTAGGCCACAATCGTCGGTTGTGGTAATTGCGCAAGTTTTGCTGGTACATAGTTGCTCTTTGTAGGGCTTCATCAAGTGCATCCACATCATCTTTGAGTGCTTCTCTTGGTTCCTCTTCATCATATGCAGTTACTCTTGGGGATTCATGTGACACCTCAACAGGAAGCACAACTTTTGCGCCGTGGACCATAAAGAAAGGTGTCTCTTGTGTCGAATTATTTGGAGTTGTACATAAACTCCATAAGATAGATGGCAATTCATCATCCCATGCTCCTTTTGCTCTGTTAAGCGGTGCTAGTAGTCTTTTCTTGAGTCCAGTAGTAACTAGTCCATTGGCATTTTCTACTTGTCCATTTGTTTGCGGGTGAGCTACCAAAGCGTAGCTTACTTTGATACCCAATTCCTGGCAGTACTCCTTGAACTCATTGGAAGTGAAGTAGGCCCCATTGTTTGTGATGATGTTGTTTGGTACGCCAAACCGAAATACTATGGATTTAATGAAATTCACAACCGAAGTTCCGTCTTGGGTGGTGACAGGCATTCCTTCGATCCATTCAGTAAGTTTGTCGACTGCTACTAGCAGAAAGACGTGTCCTCCTGGCAATGATTTGTGAAGTTTTCCTACCATATCGAGTCCCCACCGAGCGAAAGGCCAAGCCAGAGGTATAGGATTTAACTCAGCGGCAGGCGCTCTAGGCTTTGTTGTGAACCGTTGACATGCTTCACATGTTCTGACGATATCTTTTGCATCTTGAACTGCAGTGAGCCAGTAAAATCCTGCCTTGAATGCGTTGGCAGCAATTGCTCGGTTACTAGCATGATGTCCACAAACTCCTTCATGTATGTATTTAAGTATGATTTTCCCTTCTTCCAGTGTCACTCAACGCTGCAACACACCTGAAATACATCTCTTATACATCTCCCCTTTGATTATTCTAAAGGCCATCGATCTTCGGGTGATTCGCCGGGCTTCTATCACATCTTCGGGTAGTTCTCCCTTAGTCATACTCCCTCCATCCCAAAATATAAGGCGCCTAAGGATTAGTACGGCTATATACGGCTGCATCCAGGTAGGCTCAATTAGCACGACCTCTCCAATTTCATGCTCTTCTTCTTTGATGGCCTCTTCTATACTCTTGGTTTCTGATGGAGCCCCCGAGTCCCGGATGTCTCTTTTTTCTTGTTTTTGGTGCTACCACCTCGGAGACTCTTTTTGCTTTGATCGATCACTCTGTTATTTCTTCCCAAAAAACCCAGGTGGTATTGGTAAGCACAAGGATCCGATGTTTGCTAGGTTGTTGGCTTCTTCGTTGCTTGCTCTTCCTATGTGCGATACTTCGCATCCATCAAATTAAGCTTCCATAACGCCATATAGATCGCGATAAGCAATCATATTATCGCTGATAGCGTTGTTCATTGCTTGTTGTGCCACAAGATTGGAATCTCCAAAGATTTTGAGGCAAGTTGCACCGCAAGCTTTGGCCATTCGCATGCCGTGCAACAAGGCCTCATATTCAGCTTCGTTATTGGATGCGTTTGCAAAGCTCATCTGAAGTATATAGCGCATTTTATCGCCTTGTGGTGATACTAGTATGCCTCCTGCTCCTTCCATTCTTTTTTATCCATCAAAGTACATTGTCCAGGCACTAGAAAGGTCAGGTGGACCTGCACATTGCAACTCTGTCCATTCTATGATGAAATCCGGCAAAACTTGTGACTTGATTGCTTTGTGATTTTCATACATGATGTCTCGAGGGGATAATTCGATGCCCCATAGAGAGACACACCCAGTTGCTTCTGGATTGTTGAGGATGCTTGACAAAGGTGCTTCATTGACCACTATGATCAGATGTTCCGAAAAATAATGGCGTAGTTTCCGTGCTGTCATAAATACCCCATATGCTAGTTTTTGGTAATGTGGGTACATTTGTTTGGATGTCGATAATACCTCGCTCAGGAAGTAGACTGGCCTCTGCACACCATGGGGTTTCCCTTCTTCGGGTCGCTCCACGACCAAGACCGTGCTGACCACCTGATTTGTGGTAGCGATATAAAGCAGTAAAGGCTCTTTCTCTTTTGGCGACACGGTGACGGGAGATGTCGAAAGTGTCCTTTTGAGATCTTCAAAGGCGCGCTGAGCTTCTTCCGTCCATCTGAATTTTTCCGATATCCTCATGAGGGCATAAAATGGCAACGTCTTTTCTCCTAACCTTGCACTGAAATGACTGAGTGCAACTACTCGCCCTGCCAACTGCTGTACGCCACGTAGATTTATTGGCTTCTTCATTGTTAGGATTGCTTGTATTTTCTCGGGATTAGCCTCGATTCCTCTTGTTGATACCAAATATCCGAGGATTTGCCCTGCCGGGACTCCAAAGGAACATTTCTTCGGGTTCAGTTTGATGCTAAACTTGTCGAGATTTTTGAATGTTTCTTCGAGGTCCTTGATGAGTGCGGATCCTTGTCTTGTTGTAACTATAACGTCATCGATATATACTTGTATGTTTGTACCTATTTGGCTTCCCAAACATTTCTGCATCATCCGCTGATATGTTGCTCCAGTGTTCTTGAGGCCAAAAGGCATTGTTGTGTAGCAAAATACGCCATAAGGCATGATAAACGTCGTTTTCTCCTGATCTTCTTCCTTCATCCTGATCTGGTGGTACCCTGAGTAAGCATCCAAAAAAGAAAGACGTCCGCATCCCGCGGTTGCATCAATTATTTGGTCAATTTGCGGCAATGGGAAGTGATCTTTTGGACAATGTTTATTCAGTGCGGTAAAGTTGATGAACATTAGAAGTTCTATAGTATTTTTCTTTAGAACAAATATTGGGTTTGCGACCCACTCTGCTTTTGTTAGTTCTTTGATAAAGTTGGCATCAGTAAGGCGATGGAGCTCCTTTCCAATGGATTTACGCTTTGTGACATGGGTATACCCTACAGGTACTCGAGTTTGGCATATACGGTCCAGATACGGCAGAAGCCCATGATGTTGCCAAGGCCCAATGAAGAATTCGGGTGACCCACGGACTCTCCGATTGCTTGCAACACAAGAAGAAGCTTAAGATAGAAAGTTCAAAGGGACAAACCCTAATCTGTAACCAACTTAACCTGCTACCCGAGACCTAGCCTATCTATATAAAGGCTAGGAGGGGAGGCGAGGAGGACAATCACAACCCTAGTTTCCACAACCCTCGCTAGATTGCATCTGCACACCCCTATAATCTTCGATTCCTTCGATAATTCCAAGAGCAGACAAGTAGGAGTAGGTACCTCTATGAGGCCTGAACCTGGGTAAACCTTGCGTCCCTGTGTGCTTGTTTGCTAGCCGATTAATGCCTCCAGCGCTCCCTCCTTCTCCAAACCCAAGTCCATGACAATGGGCATTGACGAGTTGAACCCTCGTCAATTGGTGCCGTCTGTGCTGATGTCGGGGCTTCTTCGGCTCTGTCAACCGCGATCTACAACTCTGCAACAGCGGAGATTCGCCAGCTCTTTGACGCTTTCGACTTCACCGTCCACACGCCGGCCACTCGCCCGGCTTTCGAGTCCGTGGGCGATGGGATCAGCCTGGCGATTGGGAGCTTCCGCTTCCAGGTCGGTCAACTGGTCACGCTTCGCATGCTTGACCATCCAACGGCACCCGTGATTGCTCCAACATCGTGGTTTCTGCCACCGATCGGCACCCTCGGCGAGCTCAATACCTCAGCAATAGCTGGGAGCACGGACAACGATAGCAGTCGTTGATCCGATTTGGGTGGCCTGGCCACAAAATATGGAGCCTACGGCTCTGGATCTAAAAGTTGTGGGCGCAACAACTTCCCCAACTACTTCATGTGCGCCATCATCAACGCAGGCCACACTAGCGTCAATCGCGAAAACACCAGCACCAGCACTAGACCGACCAACGGCGGTATACCAGTCGCAAACGGTGGCCCCACCAACGGCGCGCCCACCAATAACGGGACAGGAGGGGAGCCGCACCTCATGACAAATGAGAACACCGGCGAGCGTATGCTGATCAAGCTCAACGACAACGAGTGGGCCCGCTGTCAGGAAGCTCTATGGGGCAATCCTCTACCCCCCAACACACCGCAGGACATGCTGATGGGCTACCATTGGCTGTTGAAGGAAGAGTTCAAGCGCCATCAGCAGGTGATCGTGCAACTTGAGGCGCACAGAAAGGCGGCGGACGAGTCGATCCTTTGGCGAGCTGGGCTCTCCTCCCACAGAGGATCCTCCTCCAAAGGCAACGAGTACCTGGCCAACAAAAGGCGATCTCGACTGGCCCATCTCATAGAACAAGAGCGCGTAGAAGCCGCGAAAGTCCTCGACTTCAGCTCTATGATGGTGGATACGTGGGGCAACGTGCTCCCGAAGACGCCGCAAGCTGCGGTGACAGCGGCCACCATGTACCTCCTCAACAACCAACCACCAGCTGGAGACCCGCGAGCTGCCATGCACCGATCCATGATCGTGGTCCTGGGGCTAATCGAGGCCTCCCTCGACAAAGAACCAACACCAGAGCCGAAGAAAAGCAAGGCTCTGGACAAATACTACTACTCGTACTCCTCCAGTGATGACAGTCACGATTTATCATGATGACATTGCTCACGGCAGCATGACCACAATTACGACGCGCGTGATGACATCACGCAACACAAGGTCGACAAGATGCGGGCAAGGCGTGCTTGTTCGACTGACTCGGAAGAAGACGAGACTGAGCTCTGTGGCACCAAATGCTTCAGTAGGGCCATCAGGCAGAAGCGAATGCCTAAGGGGTTCAAACTCCCATCGGAGAACCCAAAATTTGACGACCTGCAGGACCCTAAAATCTGGTTGGAGGACCACATCTCCTCCATCATACTGCACGGCGGGAGTCGAAGCACGGCCATGCAATGCCTACAGCTGCAGCTGTAGGGCGTCGCTCGCGCATGGCTCAACAACCTCCCGCATGGATCCATTCGCAGCTGGGAATAGCTAGTCTACCGTTTCATGTGCAACTTCAAGGGCACTTACAAAAGGCCCGCATCAATCGAAGAACTAAGAAGCTGCCAGCAAAGGTCTAGCGAGTCGCTGCGCTCGTACATCTAGAGGTGTGATGGCCCAAAATATATCGAGCTCGTTGAGGAACCCCAAGAGGAAGGTATGATGAGCACAACAGCAAGTTTTCCCTCAGTTATGAAACCAAGGTTATCGAACCAGTAGGAGCAAGGAAACACCTCCAAGGTGTTGTTTCCAACTTGGAATCCTGCACAACACAACCACAGAACTTTGCCCCTGACTTACAGTGAGGTTGTCAATCTCACCGGTTTTGCTGAAAACAAAGGATTAAACGTATTGTGTGGAAGATAGTAACAGCTTGTAGAAAGTAAATAGAAAACAGTAAATAGTTGTAGATTGATGGTAAAGAAAGGACCGGGGTCCATAGTTCACTAGTGGAGATTCTCCTTAAGATAGATGACATGTTGGGTGAACAAATTACAGCGGGGCAATTGACAAACATCGAGAAAGCATACATGCATATACTAATCATCTTGACTCCTATGAGATTTGATTGGGCATTAAAACATTATACATAGACCATAATCCAACTGCATCTATGACTAATAATCCACCTTCAGGTTATCATCCGAACTCCCTCCAGTATTAAGTTGCAAGCAACAGATAATTGCTTTAAGCATTGTGTGTAAAGTAAACAATACGATTGTTCTATGAACAAAGGATTGCTGTTTTCTCCCTAGTAGCAGCAACACATCTAGTACCTTGAGATTTCTATCACTTCCCCAGATTACTAGAGGCATGAACCCACTATCGAGCATAAATACTCCCTCTTGGAGTTGCTAGCATCTACTCGGCCAAGATATCTACTAACAACGGAGAGCATGCAAGATCACAAATAACAAAGACATGATAGAATCAATAATCAATCTAAATAGCATCTCAATATCCATCGGATCCCCGCAAACACAACATGTATGATTACAAATAGATGAACTTGATCATGAACGGAGCTCACAAGATCTAGACATGGTAACACAAAGGAGAAGAACCAACCATCTAGCTACTACATGGACCCGTAGTCCAGGGATGAACTACTCACACATCACACCGGAGGCTTGCATGGTGATGAAGAAGGCCTCCAGGGTGAATTCTCCCCTCCGGCAGTGCCGAGTAGAGCTTCAGATCCCTCCCGATCTAGGGATGGAGATGGCAGCGGCTACAGACTCTTTCGTGGAATTTTTATCGGGTACTTAGGGTTTCTGTATCGGAGGCATCTTATAGGCAAAAGGGGAGGCCGAGGGGGTGCCCTAGGCGGCCACACCACCACCTGGCGCGGGCCAGGCCTGGCCGCGCGGCCAGGTGGTGTGGCCGGCCTCTAGCCCCTCTCCGTCTCGTCTTATGGCTCCGTGTCCCCCTCGGTGAAATATTGACTTTGGCTTTTGTCCCATCCAATTCCGAGAATATTCATTTTCTGACTTTCCTGGAACCAAATACAGTAGAAAACAAGCAACTGACACTGTGGCATCTTGTTAATAGGTTAGTCCAAGAAAGTGTAAAAAAATACTCCAAAGTGTGGACAAAACATAAGAGAGTAGATATAAAACAAGCATGGAACATCAAAAATTATAGATATGTTAACAACGTATCAACATCCCCAAGCTCAACTCCTGCTCGTCCTCGAGTAGGTAAGTGATAAAAAGAAAGAATAATTTTGAGGTGACATGCACCATCATAAACTTGATCAAAGTATTTGTAAAACATTGATAGCTGGGATCATAGTACTTTAACATAGCATGAAAGATATAGTTCTAATAATAAGACATAGCAACTATGTTGTAACATGAAAAGGCACAAACAAAAGATTCATGAATAACAATGCTTTGCAAGATGTTTGTTTGTTTCACATAAAAAAAGCATAATGAGAATGGTATTCAGCTTGTCCCTCATAGAGTAGCAAAACATAAATGCATAGGACACCTTCAATGTTCATGAGGGTAACTAGATACAAATAGTTTAAGAACAAGCAATATCAAAGTTATGCATCAATCAACAAGTCTTGGGACAATGCACATTAAACTAAGAATGGCCACTATGCTCTCTTAATAGGTGCATAAAGATAGAAGATGGAGACTCAACATAAAAGTAAAAGAAAGTCCTTCATAGAAGGAAGCAGGGATTCAAGCCGCATAAAGAGCTACCAAAATTTATGGTACTTATTAGCTTTCAGCTCTCATTTCCCCTATCATAAGCATCTTTAGGTGATTAAGGTTAAAGTGACACAACTAAGAGGATATGCTTGACAAGTTATAAATTGAAATCTCATGCCCCTTACTTACGAGTACCGAACCTCATGTTACTCAACTTCACTCACAAGTAAGCTCTTGTCATTGTAAGTACATATGTAATATAGAGAACAGCCAACGGGGTACCCCTTGCACATGATACAGGAGCTATCCCGTAATCAAAATGACAAGGCAAGCAGACAATGAGCATCTCAACGATCTTTTTATTTACTATTTGCATAGGTTTTTATTGAGGATGCTTCATAGAGTGCTCATTATGGTTATGCTGCAAGTTTCCACCATAATTAGGCATGGCTTAGGCTAGCGCCCCAGGTGTTTCTCTAACACACATACAAACTCCATGATTTTACAAGTTCCCCTTTTATTTCACACTGTCGGGATACATAAGCAAAAGAATCATGATATCAATGGAATATAAGTACAATGTTGAAAGCGTTCCCCGTGATACATGGCTAACTTTAACTTATAAAGCACAAGCATATACGCAACAAAGATGGACACAATGGTTCAAGATTATTAAGTGCAAGAAAGTAAAGTGTGCCATCAAGTTCGTGAGAGATTTAATCACTAATTTTCACATAACAAGTTTAATTCGGAAGGTAGATAAAAACATGAATATACTTGGAATAGCAAATGCTAATATGTAGGTATGGTGGACTCTTTGGAATAACTTGGTTTTATTTGGAGTTGGATGCATGAGTGGAACTCATACTTGGTTATGGAGGCTAGCAAAAGACTGGCAGCGACCAACTAAGAGAGCAATAATGGCCATAATCATGCAAAGCAACAAAACATCATTAATTAAAGCATAAAGTGATATTACAAGTTGAAAACTAAAGGATCAAAAAGGCTATGGTGACTTGGGATAGTCATAACATGGTGTGAGCATGCGCCAAGTCAACCCAAATAAAGCATCAAAGGAGAATACCACAATACTATGCTTTAATTATGCTAAAACAACGCATGATTCTTTCAAGGCACATTAAGCAATCTCAATTGTTTATAACATGTCATGCTACAACAAAAATCACTAAGCATAAAGCCAAAGCGATATCAAGCATGACATAACAAAGCATAGGCCATAATCAAAAGCAAGCTCCTTTTACCACTTAAGCATGAACTTTTCCTACTCATTTCCAATCCAAACCAATCTTATTTGAAAACTAATGTATGAATGAGGGGGTCCAACCAATTTATTCAAACAAACTAAGCAAACGAAAACCAAAAACAAAAACGAATACGCTACAAGAACAACACAACTATGTATGAAACAATAAAAATGAAGTGTTTGGAAGAAACCTAAGCTTTTTATTGATGAAGAAGGGGATACCTTGGGCATCCCCAATCTTTGACGCTTGTACTTCTTGGATATTTATTGGGGTGACACGGGTGGCATCCCCAAGCTTGAGATTTAGTCCATTCTTCATCTTATTACATCATTCTTTCCCTACACCTAAAAATTTTCCTTCATACAAAACTTCACACAATCTTTATTAGCAACATTAGTGTACTCAAGATAATAAGTCTTTGGGTACAGTTTCAACACCAATAAAACTTCCATTAAAACACAAGCTACTGTAGAACTTCCCTCAAAAAGCTCAATTCCCCAAAAATAACCCAAAAAGGAATCAACAAGAAGCAAATGCAAATAATGGCAAAAATATGTCAAAACAAACCAGCAGGTAAAAAACAATTTTTCCGAAGACCTTCTCTTGCTCAAATCGAAAAGTGTTGAACTAACGAAAGTTGGATAACAACCTGGGGCAGAAGCACAAACAATCACAGCTCAAATCGACGTACAGAGATTTTACACGAATTTTTACAGCGAAGCACAAAAATCTGTTTCAGGACAGCAACTTTCCCAAGTCTTACTTCTCTCTAATTAGAGGTTACTCTTGGCACAAAAAGCAAATAAAAAGGATAATGAGCGGTTATTACTGAAGCAATAACTTCCATGACTCATCTAAAACTTTTGGGTTATCTCCCAATAAGTACTTTTCTTTAACGACTTTAAGTTAGGCATAAGAAGCAAGAAAAGCATCAAGTATTCTCAAATGAAGAAGCATTAAGATTGATACCAGAAATATCTTCAACAAGGCAAGGTATCTCATCCAAATAAGTTCTAGAGGATCATCTCTCAATGCTCTTGGGTCCACTATTTTCATCAAACGGGTTTTCAGGAACAATCCAATCAAGATTCTTTTCTATGGCTTCATGCATTGCTACAAGTTTGAAAGGTATTGGTATCTTAATTTCCTCCCCATTAGGTTCGGTTTTGTTCATCTTTTCTTGTGTACCAATAACATCTACACATGAGCCTAGCATATCAAAACGTTCAAAGACTTTTCTAGCTTCCTTGGCAACATCATAGAATTCTTTAAGCAAAGTTTCCAGAATAAAATCTCTCTTTTCAGGGTCCTCAATTTCTTTAAGTTTAAGAAACATTACTTTCTTAAGGGGTTAAGGTTAACAAACCTAGCTTCCGACATGTGAACTAAAGAAGCTACAGCAATTTCATAATTTGGAGCAAGTTCTGCAATGGATCTATCCTCAATATCCTCATGCTTACTAACATGATTAAATAATTCTTCAATATTATCTTTTCCAGCTATAGAGCCACTACCTATTGAAAGGTCTTTCAGGGTGAACTTAGGGATCAACATGGTGAGCTAAGAAAGAGGAAGCAACTATTGAAAGACTTATTTTTTTGTGTGTTTTTAATAAAGAAAGCAAACTAGTACAACTATTTTTTTTGTGTTTTTGATAAAGAAACAAGCAAACAAAGTAGAAATAAACTAAGCAAAACAAATAAAACAAAGTAAAGAGATTGGTTATGAGGACTCCCCCTGTGAAGATGTCCTTGACTCCCCGGCAACGGCGCTAGAAAAATAGCTTGATGGCCCAAAATATATCAAGCTCGTTGGGGAACCCCAAGAAGAAGGTATGATGAGCACACCCGCAAGTTTTCCCTCAGTTATGAAACCAAGGTTATCGAACTAGTAGGAGCAAGGAAACACCTCCAAGGTGTTGTTTCCAACTTAGAATCCTGCACAATACAACCACATAACTTTGCCCCCAACTTACAGTGAGGTTGTCAATCTCACCGGTTTTGCTGAAAACAAAGGATTAAACGTATCGAATGGAAAGAAGTAAAAGCTTGCAGAAATTAAACAGAAAACAATAAATAGTTGTAGATTGATGGTAAAGAAAGGACCAGTGTCCATAGTTCACTAGTGGTGATTCTCCTTAAGATAGATGATATGTTGGGTGAACAAATTACAGCGAGGCAATTGATAAACATCGAGAAAGCATACATGCATATACTAATCATCTTCACTCCTATGAGATTTGATTGGGCATTACAACATTATACATAGACCATAATCCAACTGCATCTATGACTAATAATCCACCTTCAGGTTATCATCCGAACCCCCTCCAGTATTAAGTTGCAAGCAATAGATAATTGCATTAAGCATTGCGTGTAAAGTAAACAATACGATTGTTCTATGAACAAAGGATTGTTGTTTTCTACCTAGTAGCAACAACACATCTAGTACCTTAGAGATTTCTGTCACTTCCCCAGATTACTAGAGGCATGAACCCACTATCGAGCATAAATACTCCCTCTTGGAGTTGCTAGCATCTACTCGGCCAAGATATCTACTAACAACGGAGAGGATGCAAGATCACAAATAACAAAGACATGATAGAATCAATAATCAATCTGAAATTGCATCTCAATATCCATCGGATCTCCGCAAACACAAAATGTATGATTACAAATAGATGATCTTGATCATGAACGGAGCTCACAAGATCTAGACATGGTAGCACAAAGGAGAAGAACCAACCATCTAGCTACTACATGGACCCGTAGTCCAGGGATGAACTATTCACGCATCACACCGGAGGCTTGCATGGTGATGAAGAAGGCCTCCACGGTGAATTCTCCCCCCGGCAGGGTGCCGAGAAGAGCTTCAGATCCCTCCCGATCTAGGGATGGAGATGGCGGTGGCTACAGACTCTTTCATGGAATTTTGATCGGGTACTTAGGGTTTCTGTATTGGAGGCATCTTATACGTGAAAGGGGAGGCCGAGGGGGTGCCCTAGGCGGCCACACAACCCCTGGCGTGGGCCAGGCCTGGCCGCGCGGCTAGGTGGTGTGGCCGGCCTTAGGCCCCTCTCCGTCTCATCTTCTGGCTCCATGTCCCCCTCGGTGAAATATTGACTTTGGATTTTGTCCCGTCCAATTCTGAGAATATTCATTTTCTGACTTTCCTGGAACCAAAAACAGCAGAAAACAGGCAGCTGGCACTGTGGCATCTTGTTAATAGGTTAGTCCAAGAAAGTGTATAAAAATACTCCAAAGTGTGGACAAAACATAAGAAAGTAGATATTAAAGAAGCATGGAACATCAAAAAATTATAGATACGTTAGCAACATATCAAGGTGGTCCATCATCAAGAACTCTGCAGAAAACATCTCGGAGGACCGCGCAATCGACGCGTTCAACGGCGGCGTTCGCCATATAGAGATCAGGGAGGAGCTGGGCCGCTTGAAGCCCAAAACGATCGACCACCTGATGGAAATCGCGAATCGGTGGGCTGACAGAGAAGATTCGGTGAAAAACCACACCTACTCCAACGATGACGACGACCTCGGGCGCAGACGCGACCGCCGAGGCAAACGTCGAATGCGCGTCTACGAGGACCGCGGTGAAGTCAATATGGTCGCAGCCGGCTACATCGACAAATGCGGCGACAACCGCAACAGCAGATTTCCCAGCGGTGGATACCTTGACTGTGGTAAAACCACATAGGTGTGGCAACGCTGCACTCGGGAAGAGCCACCCGCAACATCCATCCAGGACAAACTATCCGGACCATGCAACGTGCACTTCTACATCGACAAGCATGACGGTGCTGACTCGTGTACTAACGAGCTCGTTGGGGAACCCCAAGAGGAAGGTATGATGAGCACAACAGTAAGTTTCCCTCAGTTATGGAACCAAGGTTATCAATCCAGTAGGAGCAAGGAAACACCTCAAAGGTGTAGCTAGCTGAACTTTTGGTAGGGCGCACTACCGGTGCCAGCAGCAACATGGAGACATGCACAACACAACCACAAAACTCTGTCCCCAACTTGCGATGAGGTTGTCAATCTCACCGGTTTTGCTGACAACAAAGGATTAAACGTATCGAGTGGAAGAAAGTAATAGTTTGCAGAAAGTTAACACAAAACAGTAAACAGTTGATTGTAGATTGATAGTAAAAGAAAGGACCGAGGTCCATAGTTCACTAGAGGTGGCTCTCCTTAAGATACATGACATGTTGGGTGAACAAATTATAGCGGGGCAATTGACAAACATCGAGAAAGCATACAGGCATATACTACTCATCTTGACTCCTTTGAGATTCGATTCGGCATTACAACATTATACATAGACTGCGATCCAACTGCATCTATGACTAATAATCCACCTTCAGGTTATCATCCGACCCCCTCCAGTATTAAGTTGCAAGCAACGGATAATTGTATTACGAATTGCGTGTAAAGTAAACAATACGATTGTTCTATGAACAAAGGATTGTTATTTTCTCCCTAGTAGTAACAACACATCTAGTACCTTAGAGATGTCTGTCACTTCCCCAGATTACCAGAGGCATGAACCCACTATCGAGCATAAATACTAACTCTTGGAGTTGCTAGCATCTACTTGGCCAAGATAGCTACTAACAACAGAAAGCATGCAAGATCACAAATAACAAAGACATGATAGAATCAATAATCAATCTAAAATAGCATCTCAATATCCATCAGATCACCGCAAACACAACATGTAGGAATTACAAATAGATGATCTGATCATGAACGGAGCTCACAAGATCTAAACATGATAACACAAAGGAGGAGAACCAGCCATCTAGCTACTACATGGACCCGTAGTCCAGAGATGAACTACTCACGCATCACACCGGAGGCTTGCATGATGATGATGAAGGCCTCCAGGGTGAATTCCCCTCTCCGGCAAGGTGCCGGGAAGAGCTTCAGATCCCTCCCGATCTAGGGATGGAGATGACGGCGGCTATAGACTCTTTCATGGATTTTTGATCGGGTCCTTAGGGTTTCCGTATCGGAGGCAACTTATAGGCGGAAGGAGAGGCCGAGGGGGTGTCTGGGGTGGCCAGACCACCCCCTAGCGCGGGTCAGGCCTGGCCGCGCAGCCAGGTGGTGTGGCTGGGCCCCATCCCCTCTCCGTCTCGTATTCTGGCTCCACGTGTCCCTCGGTGAAAAACTGACTTTGGCTTTTGTCCCGTCCAATTCCAAGAATATTCATTTTCTGACTTTCCTGGAACCAAAAACAGCAGAAAACAGGCAGCTGGCACTGTGGCTCTTGTTAATAGGTTAGTCCGAGAAATCATATGAAAAGTACTCCAAAGTGTGAACAAAACATAAGAAAGTAGATAAAACCAAGCATGGAACATCAAAAATTATGGATACGTTATCAACATCCAAGCTTAACTCCTGCTCGTCCTTGAGTAGGTAAGTGATAAAAAGAAAGAATAATTTTTGAGGTGACATGCACCATCATAAATTTGATCAAAGTATTTGTAAAACATTCGAAGCTGGGATCATAGTACTTCAATCATAACATGAAAGACAAAGTTCTAACAATAAGACAAAGCAACTATGTTGCAACATGAAAAGGCACAAACAAAAGATTCATGAATAACAGTGCTTTGCATGACATTTGTTTGTTTCACATAAAGAAAACATAGCATAGTTGCATTCAACTTGTCCCTCATAAAGTAGCAAACATAAATGCATAGGACACCTTAAAAGTTCATAAGAGTGACTAGATACAAATAGTTAAAACAAGCAATATCAAAGTTATGCATCAATCAACAAGCCTTGGGACAATGCACATAGAACTAAGAATGGCCACTATGCTCTCAAAGTAGGTGCATAAAGGTAGAAGGTGGAGACTCAACAAAAAAGTAAAAGAAAGGCCTTCATAGAAGGAAGTAGGGATTCAAGTCTCATAAAGAGCTTCCAAAAATTATGGTACTTATTAGCTTTCAGCTCTCATTGCCCCTATCATAAGCATCTTGAAGGTGATTAAGGTTAAAGTGACACAACTAAGAGGATATGCTTGACAAGTTATAAGCCGAAATCTCATGCCCCTTACTTACGAAGACCAAACCTCATGCTACTCAACTTTAGTCACAAGTAAGCTCTTATTATTGTAAGTACATATGTATCATAGAGAACCGCTAATGGGGTACCCCTTACACATGATACATGAGCTATCCCATAATCAAAATGACAAGGCAAGCAGACAATGAGCATCTCAGCAATCTTTTTATTTGCTATTTGCATAGGTTTTTATTGAGGATGCTTCATAGAGTGCTCATTATGGTTATGCTGCAAGTTTCCACCATGATTAGGCATGGCTTAGGCTAGCGGCCCAGACGTTTCTCTAACACAAATACAAACTCCATGATCTTACAAGTTCCCCTTTTGTTTCACACCGTCGGGATCCATAAGCAAAAGAACATGATATCAATGGGGTACAAAGTACAAGTGCAATGTTGAAAGTGTTCCCCATGATACATGGTTCTGCTAACTTCAACTTATAAAGCGCAAGCATATACGCAACAAAGATGGACACAATGGTTCAAGTTTATTAAGTGCAAAAAAGTAAAGTGTTCCATCAAGTTCGTGAGAGCTTTAATCACTAGTTTTCTCATAACAAGTTTAATTCAGAAGGTAGACAAAAACATGAATATACTTGGAATAGCATATGCTAATAGGTAGGTATGGTGGACTCTTTGGAATAACTTGGTTTTAGGAGTTGGATGCATGAGTGGAACTCATACTTGGTTATGGAGGCTAGCAAAAGACTAGGAGCGACCAACTAAGAGAGCAATAATGGCCATAATCATGCAGAGCGACAAAACATCATTAATCAAAGCATAAAGTGATACTACAAGTTGAAAACTAAAGGATCATAAAGGCTATGGTGACTTGGGATAGTCATAACATGGTGTGAGCATGCGCCAAGTCAACCCAAATAAAGCATCAAAGGAGAATACCACAATACTATGCTTTAATATGCTAAAACAACGCATGATTCTTCAAAGGCACATTAAGCAATCTCAATTGTTTATAACAAGTCATGCTACAACAAAGAATACTGATATTAAAGCCAAAACAATATCGAGCATGGCATGACAAAGCATAGGCCATAGTAAAAAACAAGCTCTCTTTACCACTTAAGCATGAACTTTCCTACTCTTTTTCCAAACCAGACCAAACTATTTGAAAACCAATGTATGAAAGAGGGGGTCCAACCAATTTATTCAGCAAACTAAGCAAACGAAAAACCAAAACGAAAACGAAAAATAAGACGCTCCAAGAACAACACAACTGTGCATGAAACAATAAAAATGAAGTGTTTGGAAGAAACCTGGGATTTTTATTGATGAAGAAGGGGATGCCTTGGGCATCCCCAAGATTTGATGCTTGTACTTCTTGGATATTTCTTGGGGTGACACGCGTGGCATCCCCAAGCTTGAGCTTTAGTCCATCCTTTATCTCGTTACTCATTCCTTCCATACACCTGAATTTTTTCCTTCATACAAAACTCCACACAATCTTTATTAGCAACATTAGTGCACTCAAGATAATAAGTCTCTAGGTTCAGTTCTAACACCAACAAAACTTCCATTAAAACACAAGCTCCTGTAGCACTTCCCTCAAAAAGCTCAATTCCCCAAAAGAACTCAAAAAGGAACCAACAAGAAGCAAATGCAGAAAATGGCAGAAATCTGTCAAAACATACCAGCAGGTAAAGACGAATTTTTTCGAAGACCTTCTGTTGCTCAAATAGAAAGGTGTTGAACTAACGAAAGTTAGATAACAACCTGGGGCAGAAGTAGAAAAATTCACGCCTCAAAAGGACGTACAGAGATTTTACACGAATTTTTACCGTGAAGCACAGAAATCTGTTTTGGGACAGCAACTTTCCCAGTCATTACTTCTCTCTCATTAGAGGTTACTCTTGGCACAAAAATCAAATAAAAAAGACAAGGAGCGGTTATTACTGAAGTAATAACTTCCAAGACTCATTTAAAACTTTTGGGTTATCTCCCAATAAGTACTTTTCTTTAACGCCTTTAAGTTAGGCATATGAAGCAAGAAAAAGGATCAAGTGTTCTCAAATGAAGAAGCATTAAGATTAATACCAGAAATATCTTCAACAAGGCAAGGTATCTCATCCAAATAAATTCTAGAGGATCCTCTCTCAATGCTCTTGGGTTCACTATTTTCATCAAACGGGCTTTCGGGAACAATCCAATCAAGATTCTTTTTTATGGCTTCATGCATTGCTACATGTTTGAAAGGTATTGGTATCTTAATTTCCTTCCCATTAGGTTCGGTTTTATTCATCTTTTCTCGTGTACCAACAACTTCTACACATGAGCCTAGCATATTAAAATGTTCGAAGACTTTTCTAGCTTTCCTGGCAACATCATAGAATTCGTTAAGCAAAGTTTCTAGAAGAAAATCTCTCTTTTCTGGGTCATCAATTTCTTTAAGTTTAAGAAACATTACTTGCATCAAGGGGCTAAGGTTAACAAACCTAGCTTCCAACATGTGAACTAAAGAAACTACAGTAATTTCATAGTTTGGAGAAAGTTCTGCAAGGGATCTATCCTCAATGTCCTCATGCTTACTAACATGATTAAAGAATTCTTCAATATTTTATTTTCCAATTATAGAGCCACTACCTATTGAAAGGTATTTCAGGGTGAATTTAGGGATCAACATGGTGAGCTAAGAAAGAGGTAACAACTATAGAAAGACTTAATTTTTTTGTGTTTTTAATAAAGAAAGCAAACTTGTAAAACTAAATTGTTTGTGTTTTTGATAAAGAAACAAGCAAATAGAGCAAAAGTAAACAAAGCAAAACAAAAATAACAAAGTAAAGAGATTGATATTGAGGGACTCCCCTTGTGAAGATGTCCTTGACTCCCCGGCAACAGCGCCAGAAAAATACTTGTTGACTCGTGTACTAACGAGCTTGTTGGGGAACCCCAAGAGGAAGGTAAGATGAGCACAGCAGTAAGTTTCCCACAGTTATGAAACCAAGGTTATCAATCCAGTAGGAGCAAGGAAACACCCCAAAGGTATAGCTAGCTGAACTTTTGGCAGGGCGCACTACCAGTGCTAGCAACAACGTGGAGACCTGCATAACACAACCACATAACTCTGTCCCCAACTTGCGATGAGGTTGTCAATCTCACCGGTTTTGCTGAAAACAAAGGATTAAACGTATCGAGTGGAAGAAAGTAATAGTTTGCAGAAAGTAAACACAAAACAGTAAACAGTTGATTGTAGATTGATAGTAAAAGAAAGGACTGGGGTCCATAGTTCACTAGAGGTGGCTCTCCTTAAGATAGATGACATGTTGGGTGAAAAAATTACAGCGACGCAATTGACAAACATCGAGAAAGCATACAAGCATATACTACTCATCTTGACTCCTTTGAGATTCGATTAGGCATTACAACATTATACATAGACCGCCATCCAACTGCATCTATGACTAATAATCCACCTTCAGGTTATCATCTGAACCCCCTCTAGTATTAACTTGCAAGCAATAGATAATTGCATTACGAATTGCGTGTAAAGTAAACAATACGATTGTTCTATGAACAAAGGATTGTTGTTTTCTCCCTAGCAGCAACAGCACATCTAGTACCTTAGATATTTCTGTCACTTCCCCAGATTACCAGAGGCATGAACCCACTATCGAGCATAAATACTAACTCTTGGAGTTGCTAGCATCTACTTGGCCAAGATAGCTACTAACAACGAAAAGCATGCAAGATCACAAATAACAAAGACATGATAGAATCAATAATCAATATGAAATAGCATCTCAATATCCATCGTATCCCCGCAAACACAACATGTAGGAATTACAAATAGATGATCTTGATCATGAACGGAGCTCACAAGATCTAAACATGATAGCACAAAGGAGGAGAACCAGCCATCTAGCTACTACATGGACCCATAGTCCAGAGATGAACTACTCACGCATCACACCAGAGGCTTGCATGATGATGAAGAAGGCCTCCAGGGTGAATTCCCCTCTCCGGCAGGGTGCCGGGAAGAGCTTTAGATCCCTCTCGATCTAGGGATGGAGATGACAGTGGCTACAAACTCTTTCGTGGATTTTTGATCGGGTCCTTAGGGTTTCCGTATCGGAGGCAACTTATAGGCGGAAGGAGAGGCCAAGGGGGTGCCTGGGGCGGCCAGACCACCCCTTGGCGTGGGCCCGGCCTAGCCGCACGGCCAGGTGATGTGGCCGGGCCCTAGCCCCTCTCCGTCTCGTATTCTGGCTCTAGGTGTCCCTCCGTGAAAAACTGACTTTGGCTTTTGTCCCGTCCAATTCCGAGAATATTCATTTTCTGACTTTCCTAGAACCAAAAACACCAGAAAATAGGCAGCTGGAACTATGGCTCTTGTTAATAGGTTAGTCTAAGAAATCATATGAAAAGTACTACAAAGTGTGGACAAAACATAAGAAAGTAGATAAAACCAAGCATGGAACATCAAAAATTATGGTTACGTTAGCAACGTATCAGACGGCAAGAAAAAATCCAGCCACCTTCTCAAGGATTGCCGTGAGTTCCTCAAACTCCACGAGGGCCTGGCCTAGATGAATCGCGACGCGATCAACAGGGGCTATGGAGCTGCCCCAGGTGCTGTGGCACACGGAGCTCCACCACCACCCGCTGGGCCACCACCACCTGTGGCTGCGCCCGTCCAGCATGATGGAGGAGAGCCGTATCCACGAGCTGTGGGCAACATGGGAATGATCCAAAAAGGGTGTCCCTCCAATCGTGTGCAGAAGGCAATCACTCACCAAGGCAAATTGGCGATGAACTCCCCACCTTCCACCACTGAGTACCTCAGTGGAAGCGACTCCTGCATCACCTTTGACAAGCGTGACCACCCGCGCCAAGTTCCTCATCCGGGCCACTGTCCCCTCGTACTCGAGGCACAGATCGGGGGCTTCGATATGAGTCGCGTCTTCATGGACGGCGGGAGCGGCATCAACCTTATGTTCGCGAGTACCTTGCATGCGATGAGGATCCCTCTGACTTGTCTGGAACTTTCAGACACGATGTTCCACGACATTGTCCTAGGGAAGGGCATATATCCCCTGGGAAAAATCAACCTCGACGTCATCTTCGGCACGCTGCAAAACTTTCGGCGAGAGCGCATCGACTGGCCCTCACAATACCACTGCATCCTCGGACGTGTCGCGTTCGCTAGGTTCATGGCAGTGCCGCACTACGCCTACCTGCATATGAAAAGCCAGGTCCAAACGGCGTCATCAAAATCAATGGAAGCTTCGAGAGGTCCGACAGCCGCGATAGGGAATTCAACAGAATCTCCCAGTCCTTCGGCATGCATGAGGAACTCGCAAGATTGAAGGAGTCGACAAACAACAGTCTGCCTCCCTTGAGCAGGCCAAGTTCACCCGACCTGTCCTTCGACTCATCGGTACACACAAAGAAAGTCCAGGTCCACCCAACGGACCCGACCAATACGACCCTCATCGCCAACAACTTGATTTCCGCATAGGAACTCGCACTCGTCGAATTCCTCTGTGAGCACTAGGAAATCTTCGCCCGGTGTCCAGCGGACATGCTAGGAGTTCCCAGGGAATTCGCCGAGCACTCACTCAATGTGAATCCAGATGCAAGGCCAGTCAAGCAAACAATACGGCGACTGTCTGAACTAAGAGCAAAAGCAGTCGGAATGGAGATCAACAGACTCCTTGATGCAAATTTCATACGCGAGATCAAGGAAAGCACCTGGCTCGCTAACATAGTGCTTGTGCCTAAAAAAGACACGGATATCCTGCGAATGTGTGTGGACTTCACCTCCTTGAATAAGCACTACCCAAAGGATCACTTCCCGTTGCCACGAATCGACCAAATCATCGACTCCACCGCGGGATGTGAGCACCTCTACTTCCTGGACGCCTACTCAGGCTACAATCAGATTCGAATGAAGGAGGAAGACCAGGAGAAAACAGCATTTACAACGCCTTTTGGTGTGTTTTGCTACAACACGATGCCCTTCAGGCTAAAAAACGCAGGAGCCACCTATCAGCGGTGCATGCAGGCTTGCCTCAAGAACCAACTTGGTCGCAATATCCAAGTCTACATTGACGACATCGTCATCAAAACCAAAGAGGAAGCCATGTTAATCGACGATCTCCGCGAGACCTTCACCAACCTCAACCGCTACCGGATCAAGCTCAATCCGGACAAATGCGCCTTCGGCGTGCCATCTGGGCAATTACTCGGGTATCTCATCTCTACGAGAGGGATCAAGGCAAAACTGAAGAAAATAAAAGCCATACTAGCCATGGAGAAGCCGAACAACGTAAAAGGCGTCCATCAGCTAGCTGGGCGAATCGCGGCACTCAGTCGATTCATCAGTTGAATGGGCGAAAAGGCACTACCCTTCTACCAAATTCTCCACAAAACTGACAAGTTCGAGTGGACAGATGAGGCGCAAGAAGCATTCGAAGATCTCAAGCGTCTACTATCCACCTTGCTAGTACTGGTGACGCCTCGCGAAAAGGAACCACTGCTGCTCTACATCTCTGCCACCAACCAGGTGGTCCGCACGGGGCTCGTGGTGGAACGAGCCAAAGAAAATAAGGTCCACGGGGTCCCGTGCCCAGTATACTACCTCAGTGAGGTGCTCACCCCAACAAAGCAGTGGTACCCGCACTACCAGAAGCTAGCATATGGCGTCTTCATGACATCCAGGCAACTGTGCCACTACTTCCAGGAGCACCCAATCGTGGTGGTAAACGACGCCCTGCTCGGGCATGTACTCAACAACCCGACGCCACCGGACGAGTTGCGCTCTTTGGAATCGAACTGTCTCCACGAGACATCACATACGAGAAGCGCGACGTGATCAAGTCGCAAGTTCTCCTGGACTTTCTCATGCACTGGATGGAGAACTAGCTCCCCGACAAGCCAGATATGTCGTATCTTTGGACAATGCACTTCGACGGGTCCAAGCGAAAGGACGGAGCTAGTGCAGGTGTCATACTAACATCGCCCCAATGAGACAAGATGAAATACATTATGTGAATGTAGTTCACTGCCTCCAATAATGAAGCCGAGTACGAGGCCTTAATCCATGGGATGCGGATAGAGAAAGCCTCCAGCGCCAAGAGGCTCATCATCTACAGCGACTCCAAGCTGGTGGTCAACCAAACGATGCACGATTGCGACGCACCAAGCGACAACATGATCGCCTATCGTGACCTCTATGACACACTCGAGGGAGCCTTTGACGGCTGCGAGCTGCGGCACGTGGGCCGCGAAAGCAACGAAGAGGCGGATCTACTCGCCAACATTGGCTCCACCTACGCCCCATACCACCTGGGGTATTCCTCGAGCGCATCTGCGAGTGCTCCGTCAAGCCCAAAGCTCCATAGAAGAAAGCAAGCATGTCAACGGACTCGAGGGCTACGCCACCCAACGAGCCAATGTCACTCGATGACATGGAGCTCGATACAAGACTCGAAGGACCAATGGGCGTCATGATGATCGAGCCATCTTGGACACAGCCATACATCACATATCTACTCAGCAAGAGGCTGCTAGATGACCCGACTGACGCGCGACATATCACGCGACGATCCAAGGCATCCGCCCTCATCAACGGCGAACTGTACAAGCACAACATCACAAGAATACTTCAACGGTGCGTCTCCAATGGGGACGGAAGGGCCATCCTCCTCGACATACATGAAGGCACTTGTGGACACCATGCTGGCAGTCGCGCCCTCGTCGCCAAAGCTCTGCGAGCTGGATTCTACTGGCCCACGACCATGCGTGATGCCAAGGACATCGTCCAGCGCTGCAATGCTTGCCAGCGATTTGCGGACAAACCACACGCACCTGACGTGAAACTCAGGCCAATACCATTGGCTTGGCCCTTCGCACAATAGGGACTCGACATGGTCGGCAAGCTCCCAAAGTCCTCGCAAGGAGGTTACGTCTACCTCTTAGTCGCGGTCGACAAATTCACCAAGTGGATCGAAGCCATGCTGGTGACGAACCAATCAGGGGCCAGCGTTGTCAAGTTCTTCGAGTCCATTGTCTACCGCTTTGGAGTGCCACATAGCATCATCACGGACAATGGGACGAACTTCACCTCCGAGGTGTTCCAGGAGTTCTGTGAAAGCCTAGGAATCAACATAAGCTATGCCTTGGTGGCTCACCCGCAGACCAACGGTCAAGTCGAAAAGGCCAACGGCCTCGTCTATGGTGGAATCAAGAAGCGACTCCTTCGGCCACTCGAACAAGCCGCTGGATGTTGTCCAGATGAGCTGCAATCTATAGTATGGAGCCTGTGAACAACTCCAAATAGTGCCATGGGATACACTCCATTCTTCATGGTGCACGGCGTTGAAGCGGTGCTACCCGCAGAAGTACGCTACAAAGCCCCACGGGTGGTCGCATACAGCGAGCAGGAGTCAACTCTTGCACTCGAAGACTCCGTCGACCTCCTCGATGAGGCACGTGAGATAGCAACGGAGAGATCAACGATCTACCAGCAGAGCCTCCGCAACTACCACAGCATAAGGCTATGCCCCAGATCCTTCGTTGAAGGAGACCTGGTCCTGTGACTAAAGCAACAAGGGCATCTAAAGCTCGAGTCCCCTTGGGAAGGACCTTACATGATTACAAAAGTAATCCCAGGTGGCGCCTATCGTCTTAAAGATTTCGAGAGCGGAGTCGCATACTCCAATTCCTGGAACATCGCGCATCTGCGTCGTTTATACCCATAGTCGTTTTTACATTACAAATAAGGCTATTCAGCCAGGCTACTTAGCCACACATTGTACCTCGTACTATTCTGCGAATAAATAAAGCTAAGTGCCCCAAAACTCTGTGTTTTTCCTTATTTTCTTGCAATTTTATCACTCGGGGGCTGCGCCACCCTTTACACTTTCGTTCTACGAACAAATCACAGTATCCTGAGTAGCTGACACAACACCAATCGAACCCTTGATAAACACCAACCCAGTTGCAACGCACTTGACAGGTTGGCAAGGTGCTGAGATAAAACACAAGTCAGGCTAACAAAAAGTAACTACAGAGTACAATACACTCGAAAAAATACACAAGATAGCCAGCTCTTCACATATCAATGGGTATTAAATACACCTAACACAATCATACGAACTTTACAACACTCGTACATCTATGTGCAGGATACAAACTACGCTACTGCTTTAGAAGATGAACGTTCGTCTGCTCTTCAAAGAAGTCGATGATCTCCTCTGCCGGCCGATCAACCGCCTGGTAGTTCGGCACCATGTTCCAAGTCATCCCTTTTGGTGGCGGTGGCGGCCCAGCAGCAACGGCTGCTATGTCCACATCTGGCCGATACAGTCGCACCAATGACAGGGCAGCCTTCGCACCTGCGACCAGTTGCTGACGCACGCACTCGCGTACCGTGCTTATATCTTGAAACTTTGCCAGAAGAGCCAACATGCTTGAAGGGATGGTGTCTAGTGGAAACGTCGTCTGGTAAATGTGCCGAAGACACGACTGCGCTTTCTTCAAGCATTGGAGCACTCGAGAAGAACGATCCTGCAGGGTCGCCAGTGCAACTGCATGGTCATGGTCCACCCAAAAATACCCACTCACCTGTAGCTTCTCCTGGGTCAGGTTGTTCATTCGAATGGCCACCCGGTCCTTCTCATCCTGCGGATGACGAGCGCTAACAACTACACCAAGCAAGCAGCAAAGTGTGAAGACAAGGCATCACCGCGACTGGCTAAAAGAAAAGATGAGAAGGCAGAAAGCTAACATTTGAACTGCTCATTCAACTGCGCCACTTCCTCCAAAATATACTTCTCGCGGAAGGTGGCCTTCTCAGCTTTCGACTTCCACACATCCGCGCTACCACGGATGATGGGAAACTCATGCTCCAATTGCTTAATGCGGCCGCGCAGTCATGAAAGCAATGACAATTTATCCACATTTGAACGCGGCTGCACCGTGGTTTCATCGGTGGGAGGAGAATCATGAGGACCACTCAAAGGACCCTAGGTACAATCAAGCAAGAGGCAAATGAGACTCATCACACATCGATAAATAGATGACTGCATTCAAATTCGATAAAATGTCAAGGGAACACCCCCCACAAAAGCATGGTTTAGACAAAAGGCTAAGTGTAACACCCTCGAATCGGCCCTATGCAAGTTTTAGCCCTTTTCCGCCAAACCCGCATAGAAACGATTCAAGGACGCCCACCAGGCACTTTCGTGCGGGTGGAAAACGAAGTAATACCATTACACATTAGTCCATGATGGAACCCACAGAACATATATATACAACAACGACTTCATGAGTCAAGAATACAGATATAATATACAAAGATCCAAATCACCTTGAAAACGATAGAGCGTCCGACTACGGACAAGATGCAAATGGGGCTAAGAGCCCTGAAGAATAACCAATGGCGTCCATAACCCTGCCCAGGCCAAGCCGAAAGGGTAACCCTGCTAACGACGTCGATCTCAAACTTGCTAAAACAAAAGGGGTGCCGACAAAGGGCAAAGGAAAAAGAGGAGCGTCAGTACTGAGGCCAGTACACGGCGAGGCTAGAATTCGGCGGCTCTCGCCTACATAGGTATGGTGGGCTGAAGCGGCAGCGCAACGGCACTAAACAACCTATAGAGACTCGATACAACTGGCGGTTATCAGAGAGGGATAAGAAAGACCTATTCGGATCCAACCTGAAGCTAACACCAAACAAACCCATCCTGGTATTTCCCCCTCGAGACCAAACGAGGAAGTCGGATCAAGGAACTCACACAGTGGGCAGTTTTATTCATTCCGTTATAGTTGCGGCACTTACTAATCAGATATAGATAGCATGAGTCATCCTGAAGCATAAGTAGTGGACAGTTTTAATTACCATTCCGTTGTAGTTGGAACATTTACTAGTCATGTATAATTGTCCTGAGGAATCCCAAACCCAGCAGTTGTTGACACTTTTACTTCATTCCATTGGAGTTGCAATACTTACTAGGCATATATATCAAAACAATCCAGATCCAGTAGTGGTTGGCATTTTTAATATCCATTCCGTTATAGTGAAGCTGATTACTAATCATATATATTAAGTCAAATTTATAGCACTACTTTAGTTATGTTGTCTATGATCGAGATACTGTGCTCCAAGTCGTCCATAACCGCGGACACGGCTTTCAGAAAGTTTTACCCTGCAGGGGTGCACAAATAGCAACACACACTCGATCAACCTCAGAAAAACCAACTCAAAACCCAACGAGGCATTCACGATAAAGCGATCACAGGATTCATAAATATTTCAAGGGGGCCACCCCACTAAGCTACCCGCAATGAAGTTGGCCGGCTCCGGAACGGACCCAGGGTTTGTGACAATGGCTGTAAACGACTGGGAACCCGAAAGTGTGACTGGGCTTGTCGATACCGTGAAAACATTCCACGATCCAAAATAGTACAGGTGCTCCACGCACAATCTTAAATAAAGCAGTAAAGCATGGCATAGGTACAGGATAGTAATAAAGCCCCAAACTACTTTGTGGCCTCAAGAAATAGAAATGAATCAAGCTCTAGCTCAGGGGGGTCCATAAGGCCTCCCGGATGCGGATAGTGCGAAAAATCAAGGAACAAGTATCAAGTACTCGGGGTCCTACGGGACACAAGTGAGCGTGGAAGAACCAAATAACATCTATTGCCCACCGATGCCTCTGCATTAGTTATATGTAGCATTTTAATAGTTGTAATTAAAGTCATGATCATCTCCACCAATAAGCATATCCACCAATAAACATCTGCCATCATTCCAACAACTGTGGTACTCGACAACACAAGATCGCACCTGAGCAAGCAACTACGACTCGCAAGGCCAGCTATCTACCAAACACAGGTAATAGGAGGTGTCCAAGGCAATATAGAGGCTGCACGGGATATAACTGGTGCACGGAAACTAAAGCATCGCGACACGTATAGCAATAGATCAACAGGAAAAAGTAAAGACTATAAATGCAAAATAGGTAGAAGGGGAAGAGATGCTCGCCTGGGAAACACTGCCGAAGGTTCATATCCGAAGAACTTGTCGATACTCACATCAACTCATCGGCCTAATCCGCGAAGAAGCAAACACTAGAAGAAACACCGGATGCAATATTTAATATTACGACAGAAGATCCGGCATGATTATGATATGATGCAGATGCGGTGCAATTAGGCAGTATTAAGCGGAACCGGGGTCCCGACAATTAATTAGAGGGTTCATGTTATTTAGCTACCCTGCAATTTAAATGTTGATTTATCAATGCAAAGCATGTCATCGGTTCGCTATGCAAATTTAAATGGAGGCGTGAGACAAACATAGCCCGCATGAGGTGAAACGACTATACAACCCGGATCCGCAAAATATGTATGTAAGCATGAATGATTTAATATGCAACAAGTTATATGATAATTATACAAAATAGGGTAGGGGTTGGGTCTCACACTTCGGATCGGAGTGGCGGAGAGAAAGTCTTCAGGTTGTTATTGAAGAGGTAACCGAATATTCGAAGTGGTTGGAGTAGCGGACGCCAGGAAGGAGCAGGGACAGATCGATGCCACAAGTAAACATCAACAGTGACCAACAGAAGTAGGCATTTTATTGAACACTTGATGTACGAGATATTAACGCGGTCAGGAAAAATATAGACAAAAGCCAGGACAGAATCACAACCTGCGGTCGTCGACGCGGTGGTCTGGTGGACATCCTGGGTATGAGGTTGGAGTAGAGATGCCACGGTGCGTTCGCCAGGCGATGGTGTCGACGCACTGCTGCTGTACGGGACAAGAGCCCACCTGGATGGAGATGGAGTGGCAGGCTTAGAGTGGGGGATCTGGGCTGGCTTTTGCTGCTGCGAAGGGGCAAGGCAGCAGGGCGATGCGGTGATGCTAGGCAGAATCGATTGGAGCAAGGAAGCAGCTGGTCAGCTTCTTGCACACGTACGAGTGGAATCTCGGGGGCACAGGTGGCAGGCGGAAGATGGAGACCTCGCCGCACGGGGTACTGGAGGGGAACAACCCGGCCGGCCGGCTGCAGCTGCTAACGCTGCGCCTGAGATGGCCAGGGAACACGGGTCATGCCAGCAGCGATCTATGCTGAGCTCACGGTATGCTGCATAACAAAAGAACATGGGATCTGGTGATGGGAATTGGAGACGTGAGAACCTGTGAATACATACATGCATGGATCGATGGAATCTCACTGGTGAAGAGACAAGGCAGCGATGCAAGGAAGAATCTGAGTAGGGAAACAAATCGCTCGCCGGCGGCAGTGAGGGAAACACATAAGGGAAAAGGAGATGGGATTTTGGAGAAAAGAGTGGGGATTTATCTAGATCTCAGATTTGGGTCTAGCGAGTGGGAAGGAAAAGAGGGAATTTGGATATTTTTCTAGTCCAAAGTAGACTAGATGGGTCTAGTTTGGGGCTAAAATTTTAGACGGGCTTTTGTCTACTTTTATTATTAGTAAAATAAGAAAAACTCTTTTGTAGTCTTATAACCACCAAAAATTTAGAAAAAGAAGGATGGCTTTATGTATATTAAATACTTTATATATATATAAAATTGTACGACTATTTTATTAAAAGAAAACATGTTTAGATAGAAGGAGTGTGGTGGCATGGCTAGCAAAGATGTCATGTGGCAAGATACGATGGTATGATGGCATGGGTATGCATGAATGTGGTTTTAGAAAAAGCTTAGACATATGGCAGGAACTAGATGATCAAGTGGGACCAAAGGATAGATAAGGAGGTCAAAAGACACCATTTGGTTGATATAGACAATAGAAATAGAGAAGACCAAATGGTTACAAGAAATAGATATCATCAAGATTGAATAAGAGGGAGACCAAACCCAAAGAGAGATTAGATAAAATAGGAGGGATATGGAATAGAGGAAGGACACATGATCACATGAATTTAGAAAGAGAGGTAGAATGGCAAGATTAAGATCACAAGTTAGAGATAGAAGGAATGGATTGAAGAGATGATGCCCCCAACTCAATTTGGGCATTTTAGCAAATAAAAAAAATAGCAAGACTCAATAGTGTAAATTGACATTATGGTTCCATCACACATGGCACCAACTAGAGGTAGGATAGAGAGAGAGGGTAAAATAGAGAGACAAATACAAATCTGAAAAACCAAATTCAAGTGAGGAAATTTAAATGCAATAATTTAATTATATGTTCCATGCAATGCGGCATGATGAACATGAGCATGCGGTCATGGTGATGCACAAAACAAAACACCAAGCGATTTTCTAGTAGTGATTTTACTGGGGCGCCACACTAAGCTACAACTATTACACATGGCGACTAAGGAGCATTCTGCTTCTTCGAGTTTGACTTCGATTTCGGGGGCTTCATCGCATCCATGGCAGTCTCCGACGCCACGGATTTGCCGGTGGTATCCCCAGATGCCGCGGTCTTCGCCGCCTTCGCTCGTTGCCGCTCCTCAGAATATTTAGCGACAGTCTCGATAAGCCGAGGCTTGTATTTACCACAGCTACTAGCGAAGGGAGCAAACACTACCTACTGGCCTTCGGCGTCGACAGACATTGCCTCGGAGATCGCAGCGGGATCCAACTCCACGCCATGGGCTTGCACCATCATGAGTGCCATGGTGGCACCGACAGACCACTGGGAGTTCCTGAATTCCATGGGAATACCTCCAGCGAAGGATTCCACCGGGTCATCAAGATCGTCGATTAGCCCGGCCTTGGGAGTCAGCTCCTCACGGAGGCGACTGAGCACACCTTTGGCCTTTCCCAATGTTTCCTGGAGGTAAACACTGCGGTTCTCGACTGCAGCAACGACGCCTGCCAATGCATCCACGCGACACAGAGATTGGGCGTCAAAGCATAGGCCGACGACATCTGCATACACAGGGTGTCAGCACAACAACGTGACGTCAAACAAGGAGCAATGCAAATCAAACTGAAAATTACCTGAGAGAGCCTTGGCAATCGAAAAAAGTTGTCCTTCGAACAACTTCTCCCTTTCATTATTGGAATAACGCTGCTCTTCCTCACGCTTCTACGACTCCTCCAGAGCCGCGACTGCCTCATCATGCCTTTTCTCCACTGTGGCAAGCCCCTTCTCGAGGGACGTAACGCAACGAAAAAATTCATTGTGCTCACCTACAAAAACACAGGGCATATCAATAATTGAGTTGACAAATTTCCACGAAGACAAAGACAAAGTCAAAGCTAACCTTCGACTGCGCAGTGGCGATTGTCCAGCAGAGCATGCTGTCGACCATAGCAAGGACTTGCTCCGCAAGGCGAGCAGCTTCCTTCACAATGAGATACACCAAGGGAAACAAAGATTCAGAGGCAACCCAAAGTACAAATTCGACTGCCAAACAACAAAAGGGACACTCACATGTTCCTCTAGGGACTCCGAAGATGACTGTCGAGCAGTCGTCCGGGCAACCATCTGGTGCTCCCCAGCATGTGGGGAACTCGAAGAATTGGCGCCGGAGTGGGCCGCCACTAGAGGAGAGGGAGACCGTTTATCCACCTCCTTGGCCTTGGAGTCTGCGACTCCGGACTCTTTCACAAATTGGACGTCGTCAGAAGACGATGACGCCGCTTGACTGCAAAACATGCCCAACACCACTTCAGGAAAAGCAGCATCAAAGAGAGCAAGACGAACTCGTGAACATTAAAAGCTTACCAGTTGAATTTGTCGAGGCTAAAGGAGTCATCCGACGACTCCTTTGGCAGTCAAAGCTTCTTCCGAGCTGGAGGAGCCATGGAGCGCACAGGTACGGCAGGGATTGGCTCCTCTGTAGCAGCAGAAGGACCTTCTAGTGTCGTCAGCGAAGAAGCTTTAGAATCCTTGTTGCGGGAACACTTGTGAGTGTCGTGGCCATTGGACTTGGGGGCTCCCTCCTCTTCTTCAATTGGAACGGTCGATTCCAACTCGTCATCTTCCTCCGCTTCGTGAGGGATAACCCCTTCAGGCCGAGGAGGAAAATTAGAAGACAATTTCTAGTCCTGCATTCAGAAGAAACATCAGCACAGATTAAAGCACTTGGCAGCCAATCAAACAAATATCAAAGACTCTACCTCAGGCGGAGGGTTGTTGGTGTCGAAAGGGGGCACGACTAATTCGTCTGGGAGATCCTCCTTGGCGGTATACTTGGTCACCAGTCGCAACCACCTATCTACCTCACCCACAGAAATGCCCTCAGCAGATATGCGAGTGACATCGCTAGCACCGACCCAACGGAACATTGGATGGACTCTAGCCTGCAGAGGATGGATGCGGTGGCACAACCACGTGCGAATGAGAGCGGCACCACCCTATTCCTTACCTATGCGGCCTTCGAGGTTGCAGACACGCTGATACAACATCTCTATCTCCTCAGACTCGCTAGGCATCATGACGTTCTTCCAGGAGCGCCTCCTCTTGCAAGCTGCCACGAGATCGAAGGGCGCGAGTCCGTAGTGCTCTCCGTCGACCTTCTGGTCACGAACGTAGAACCACTTATCCCTCCACCCTTGGATAGACGCGGTGAGCTTGATGTCAAAGTAGGTGGCAGAGGAGTCGACATGGATCCCACAGCCTCCTACGTCGTAGACTACCGAACCAGACGCCGACTGACGCTTGAGCTTAAAAATCTTCTTGAAGAGACCAATGTGTGGCTCGATTCTGAGCCAGCACTCGCACAAAGTGATGAAGCATGCGATATGGAGAATGGAATTTGGCTACAGCTGGTGCAGTTGGAGCCCATAGAAACAAAGAAGACCCCTAACAAATGGATGCAGGGGGAGAGAGAGACCTCAAATGATGAACGCAAAGAACATCACTCTGAAACCAGCAGGAGGACGGGGGATTACCTCGTCGCCAGTCACTCGCGAGTCATCTTCCACAGATGGAAGAGATCCATCTTGACAAAGAAGATGCAGCTCGGAAGACTTGATGACAGACACGCGCTAGGAGCCATTGGTGACACGGGTACCCGCACCTTTCTTCTTTCTAGCGGTGGTGGGGCTAGTGCCCACGACAGTGGTGCCTCCCTTCTTCTTGGCGGCGACAATGGTGGCCGCAGATCCAGCGGCGGTGCCTCCCTTCTTCTTTCCCATCTTTCGATGGCAGTGAGAACAAAGGAAGTAGCTGGGGAATATGCGCAGCTAGTCCAGTGCCATGGAGAAGACGAGCGCAAGGGAGCAGAAACGAGCAGCAATGGCGAAGTAGGCACGAGCAAGAAGAGAGATGGGTAAAATTACCACAACTGTGCTCCTACTTAACCTCCTCGCGGGTGTCATCCAACGGCCAGGAAAAACCCTATTGAACGCGTGGCACACATCGCCATCGACACGTGGAAAAGGTGAACCACGAACCGTCCCCCACTACTTCCATTACGCGTGGAAATCAAGGAGACACCGTTAAAACAGAAGATTACGCACGGCCAGTCAAATCGAAGTTAGAAAGTAGGACCCACCGCTCGTCACGTCCCGTCAAGGCCGCTCACGCGAGCAACTGAGGTCATCACATCGTCAGCACTAACGTCATCGATTCCAGCAGAAGAAGATTTTGACTACTTTAGTCCTTGCTCGAGTCTTCCACTCAACCAAGCACTCGGGGGCTACTCCTAACAGGAGCGCTGGCCGCGCACCCGAAAGAATTTTTTATGCCGGTGTATGAGCATTCAAGACAAACCCTTCACTCGAATCAATGATTCGATTGTGAACTGTGGGTTACTCCCATAGGGAGCGCTGGAAGCACATTCGCCTAAAACAAGCAGCAAAAGACAACAATAGTCGCAAAAATGTTTTTAGTCCCTACTCGAGTCTACGACTCGAATAGGCACTCGGGAGCTACTCCCATAGGGAGCGCTGGTCACACACCCTGTGATTATTTTTCTTTGTACATCGTACTGTGTGTCGATAACATCCACACTTGAAAGCCATGGCGACTCTGCCACATATTTTCCCTACAAAGAGATTACATCTCCTGGGCCACCCGAATCATCTCCGCGATGACAAAAATTTGGATGTCGCGTTTGTAGCGTGAAGATAAGACCTGAATAAGGCCTGGCAACACATCTCCTGCGATCTACCAGAAATATATCCGTACCTGCAGGTATGATGAACATGCCTTGACGGACGCGTCGAGTGCTCACACTTATATACTGGAATTCAACTCCTGTAAGACCTCCGCGGCCTGAGTCGAATTACTCCAACACTTTTCCGAATTCGAGTCCGGGGACTCGAATTTGAGTAGATTGTGTTGTTTTGCCCTAAGGCAGTTAACTGATATCGATACATCAGATAAATCAGGCACGTATATCAATAATCCCTATGACACAAACAGAACACTCGAAAAGATACTCAGTCAAGCACTCAAACGACTTCATGAAGTCTCCAGTCGAATCTGCGATTCCACTAGACACTCGGGGGCTACTGACAAGGGTATACCACCATGATTAGTCATGGATTCCACCATGATTAGGCATGGATTATACCAGTGGCCACGACATTTCTCTAACACACATACATAACTCCATGGACTTACGAGCAATAATGGCCATAATCATGCAAAGCGACAAAACATCATTAATTAAAGCATAAACTGATATTACAAGTCGAAAACTAAAGGATCATAAAGGCTATGGTGACTTGGGATAGTCTTAACATGGCGTGAGCATGCGCCAAGTCAACCCAAATAAAGCATCAAAGGAGAATACCACAATACTATGGTTTAATATGCTAAAACAACATATGATTCTTTCAAGGCACATTAAGCAATCTCAATTGTTTGTAACTTGTCATGATACAGCAAAAATCACTAAGCATAATGCCAAAACAATATCAAGCATGTCATGACAAAGCATAGGCCACCGTCAAAAACAAGCTCCTTTTTACCACTTAAGCATGAACTTGTCCTACTCTTTTCCAATCCAAACCAATTTTATTTGAAAACTAATGTATGAATGAGGGGGTCCAACCAATTTATTCAAGCAAACTAAGCAAACCAAGCAAACAAAAACTAAAAATGAAAAACGAAGATGCTCCAAGAACAACACAACTGTGCATTAAACAATAAAAATGAAGTGTTTGGAAGAACCTGAGATTTTTATTGATGAAGAAGGGGATGCCTTGGGCATCCCCAAGATTTGACGCTTGTACTTCTTGGATATTTCTTGGGGTGACACGGGTGGCATCCCCAAGCTTGAGCTTTAGTCCATTCTTCATCTTATTACATCATTCTTTCCTTACACCTGAAAATTTTCCTTCATACAAAACTTCACACAATCTTCATTAGCAACATTAGTGTACTCAAGATAATAAGTCTTTTCGTTCAGTTCCAACACAAGTAAGACTTTCATTAAAACACAAGATACTGTAGCACTTCCCTAAAAAAAGCTCAATTCCCCAAAAGGAACCCAAAGAGGAATCAACAAGAAGCAAATGCAAATAATGGCAGCAATCTGTCAAAACAAACCAGAAGGTAAAAAACAATTTTTTCGACGACCTTCTCTTGCTCAAATCGAAAAGTGTTGAACAAACAAAAGTTGGATAACAACCTGGGGCAGAAGCACAAAACATTACAGCTCAAATCGACATACAGAGATTTTACACGAATTTTTACAGCGAAGCACAAAAATCTGTTTCGGGACAACAACTTTCCCAAGTCTTACTTCTCTCTCATTAGAAGTTACTCTTGGCACAAAAAGTAAATAAAAAGGATAAGGAGAGGTTATTACTGGAGCAATAACTTCCAAGACTCAACTCAAAATCATAATTATCATCTAAAGTAGTAGAGCTATTGTTTCCCATGTTTCGAAGAATTTCAGCATTTTTATTAGAAAAGGTTCCATTGGGTTTACTAGCTTCAACATTAGTGGTAGTGATAGTAGAAATACTAATATTTCTAGCAATTTTATCTTATCTTTCCCACTTAGCATGCAATTCAGCTAATAGTCTAACATTTTCATCAATTCTAACTTGTATGGCATTAGTAGCAGCAAAGGGATTTTCAATAGTTTCAGGTTTAACAACCATTTTATTAAAATATGATTGTGCTTCAGATAATGATGCTATATTTCTTTCAGCACTAGAGAGTTTTTCCTTAATAGTTTTATTGAAAGAAGTTTGTTTACTAATAAAATCTTTAAGCATAACTTCAAGTTTAGAGGGTGCACTCCTATTATTATTGCAGGAATTTCCATAAGTATTACCATTATTGGGAGGATATGGCCTATAGTTATTATTAACAAAATTATTCCTGTAGGCATTGTTGCTAAAATTATTATTTCTTATAAATTTGACATCAATTTGCTCTTCTTGAGCAACCAAAGAGGCTAAAGGAACATGATTTGGATCAATATGAGCTTTCCCATTAACAAGCATAGACATAATAACATCAATTTTATCACTCAAGGAAGAGGTCTCTTCAATAGAATTTACCTTCTTACCTTGTGGAGTTCTCTCAGTGTGCCATTCAGAATAGTTTACCATCATATTATCAAGAAGCCTTGTTGCAGGACCCAAAGTAATAGTCATAAAGGTACCTCCAGCAGCAGAATCCAGTAGATTTCTTGAAGAATAATTCAATCCTGCATAAAAGGTTTGGATAATCATCCAAGTAGTCAGTCCATGAGTGGGACAATTCTTTACCAAAGATTTCATTCTTTCCCAAGCTTGAGCAACATGTTCATTATCAGATTGTTTAAATTTCATTATTTCACTTCTCATAGGTATAATCTTAGTAGGAGGATAGTATTTTCCAATGAAAGCATCTTTGCATTTAGTCCAAGAATCAATATTATTTCTAGTTAGGGATTGCAACCATTCTTTAGCTTTTCCTCTCAAAGAGAAAGGAAACAATTTAAGCTTAATAATATCTCCATCTATATCCCTATGTTTTTGCATCTCACAAAGTTCAACAAAGTTATTAAGATGAGCAGCAGCATCTTCGGTACCAATTCTAGAAATTGTTCTCTCATAACAAGATTGAGTAAAGCAGGTTTAATTTCAGAAAACATAGCTTCAGGAACAGGTGGAGCAATAGGTGTGCACATGAAATCATTGTTATTGGTGCTGGTAAAGTCACACAACTTAGTATTTTCAAGAGTAGTCATTTTTTGTGTGTTTTTGATAAAGAAACAAGCAAACAAAGCAAAAATAAACTAAGCAAAACAAAAATAACAAAGTAAAGAGATTGGTTATGAGGGACTCCCCTTGTGAAGATGTCCTTGACTCCCCGGCAATGGTGCCAGAAAAAATATTTGATGGCGCGTGGTTAACATGGGAGCTTCTTCTTCTTCAATCCCGTCAACGACGCCAGAAAAAGTCTTGCTTACTCAAGATGATGAGCTCGTTGGAGAACCCCAAGAGGAAGGTATGATGAGTATAGCAAGAAGTTTTCCCTCAGTTATGAAACCAAGGTTATCGAACCAGTAGGAGCAAGGAAACACCTCCAAGGTGTTGTTTCCAACTTGGAATCCTACACAACACAATCACAGAACTTTGCCCCCAACTCAATGAGGTTGTCAATCTCACCAGTTTTCTCAAAACAAAGGATTAAACGTATTGTGTGGAAGATAGTAATAGCTTTGCAGAAAGTAAAGAGAAAACAGTAAATAGTAGATTGTAGATTGATGGTAAAAGAAAGGACCGGGATCCATAGTTCACTAGTGGTGATTCTCCTTAAGATAGATGACATGTTGGGTGAACAAATTACAACGAGGAAATTGACAAACATCGAGAAAGCATACATCCATATACTAATCATCTTGACTGCTATGAGATTTGATTGGGCATTACAACATTATACATAGACCGTAATCCAACTGCATCTATGACTAATAATCCACCTTCAGGTTATCATCCAAACCCCCTCCAGCATTAAGCATTTTGTGTAAAGTAAACATACGATTGTTCTATGAACAAAGGATTGCTGTTTTCTCCCTAGTAGCAACAACACATCTAGTACCTTAGAGATTTCACTCACTTCCCCAGATTCCTAGAGGCATGAACCCACTATCGAGCATAAATGCTCCCTCTTGGAGTTGCTAGTATCTACTTGGCCAAGATAGCCACTAACAACGGAGAGCATGGAAGATCACAAATAACAAAGACATGATAGAATCAATAATCAATCTGAAATAGCATCTCAATATCCATCGGATCCCCGCAAACACAACATGTATGATTACAAATAGATGATCTTAATCATGAACGGAGCTCATAAGATCTAAACATGGTAGCACAAAGGAGAAGAACCAACCATCTAGCTACTACATGGACCCGTAGTCCAGGGATGAACTACTCATGCATCACACCGGAGGCAGGCATGGTGATGAAGAAGGCCTCCAGGGTGATCTCTCCCCTCTGGCAGGGTGCCGGGAAGAGCTTCAGATCCCTCCCGATCTAGGGATGGAGATGGTAGCGGCTACAAACTCTTTCGTGGAATTTTGATTGGGTGCTTAGGGTTTCTGTATCGAAGGCGATATATAGGGGAAAGTGGAGGCCGAGGGGGTGCCCTAGGCGGCCACACCACCCCTGGCGTGGCCTAGGCCAGGCCGCGCGGCTAGGTGGCGTGGCCGGTCTATGGCCCCTCTCCGTCTTGTCTTGTGGCTCCGTGTCCCCTTCAGTGAAATATTGACTTTGGTTTTTGTCCCGTCCAATTCCGAGAATATTCATTTTCTGACTTTCCTAGAACCAAAAACAGCAGAAAACAGGCAGCTGGCACTATGGCATCTTGTTAATAGGTTAGTCCAAGAAAGTGTATAAAAATACTCCAAAGTGTGGAAAAACATAAGAAAGTAGATATAAAACAAGCATGGAACATCAAAAATTATAGATACGTTAGCAACGTATCATGGCTCGGGGTTGACAGCGAGGGGGCGGGCGGAGGTCAAGGCAGAGGAGTCCCGGGGTGGGCTCGCCTGGCTTTCGGTGGTGGCAGAGCGGGAGATCCACTAGGTCGACGAGGGGGCATGCGGTGGCCGGGATACAAAGCATCGACGCCTCTCGATCACGGAAGAGGAAGGCAGGCTCGGAGTGCGAAGAGATAGGGATGGGGCGAGGGGGTCGCGTGGTGGAGCGGGGTTGTCACTAGGCGGGTCCCACGGGGTGGTTGTCGGTCACGGGAGTGGGTTGGTGCATTGCATGGGTTGCACGCATGGACGGGGCTGGCTCGCTGCAGCGCGGTGCGGTGCAACGTAGGGTGCAGGGCTAGATCGGGTTGGTGTGGTTCGTTGCAGAGGGTCAAGTCGTTTAGGTCTAGGTTTGGTTGACCGCTGGGTAGTAGTCTGGCTGGCTAGGCCTTTGGCCTGGCCTGGCTGATTCCCCCCGCAAAAATGTTTTATTTTATTTTTATTTTATAAAACCTTTCGCAAACAGCTTTTAGACGAAACAAAATATCCAGAAGAGGCCGGGATTTTAATTTGTATTAGAGAAGGGGAATAATAATTAGAAAATAAACTAGACTTAAAAAAAATAGGTCAACATATGCATGATGATGACGATGCTCAAATGCAATGTGGCATGATGACATGAGCATGTTATCATGAGGATGCAATGCACAAAGTAAGAATAACACATGATTTTCTAGTAGTGGTTTTACCGGGGTGCTACAATATTAGAGCCTTCATTGGGTAGATTTGACTCATGGCCATTATGGGCACTTGGTCATTAACAAGGGGTAACCTCGGCAATGTCCATGGTGAAGAACTTAGGGTTTTACGGAAAAGAGAACGTTGGGGATTTCATCAGATGTCAGGAAAACAATGGAATCAAAGTCGCCTGAATATTTGGGAATCGAACTGTTACAAGTTGCCCGAGAGTTTTCTATACCATTGATTAGGCTTCTCCCGTCCTATATATAATAGGTTGGGTCTCAAATCTGTATGCGGATATGTTTTACATACGCATGATTACAATACCAACACATTATCGGTTCAAAGACTCTTTCCTAATACAATCAAAGTCTTTGTCGGTTGCTTCCTTGGGCTATCATCTGAAATCTTCATGGGCCGGAAGCCTTTTACCCAGTGTAGGGTAGTAAATCATAAGCATCTAAGTAATCATACCTATGTCAGTAGCCCCCGAGACTCTACTTGAACCGTAGTTTCAAGTTGAGTCTCAAAGTTTCGTTTTCCTTCTTTTCCTTTACGTTTATTATTTATTTTTTATTTTTCATAGGGATTTGGTACAACGAGTCTAATGCTTCTGACAGAACGGGAATCAGTTAATTGCTCCTGGGCAAAAACAAGGTTGTTCTACATCAAATTCAAGTCCCCAGGCCTGAACTCGGAATTTACTACTGGCGTAATTCAGTTCGGTCCACTAAGGTCTTACCAAATACTGAATTCCAGCTTCTATTTTATCGGGTACCCAACACGTCCGTTGGGATTTTTCGTCGTATTTATGGATATTTTACTAGCAGAGCGCATTCTTGTGCGATTACCAGGCCACACAGGACGGATCCTGGGGTCTTACCTTCATGTTTCTGAACATGGCATTCGGATTTTTGTCGCGTTTGGGAGCGATCTTTGATTTTTTGGTTTTCTATCGGTTGGCTTGCTGAGCTGCCAATTTTTCTTACTTTTATCAGATAATTTTAATACTTTATACCGGCTCCCGATGGGAGTAATCTTTCCGAGTATACCTTTTGAGGATACATCAATGTAAAACTCATAGGTATTTTTGATCATGAATATTTTTGTTTTAATCATTGGATTTCTATCGGGTGCGCGCCAGCGCTCCCGATGGGAGTAACCCCCGAGGCTATGTTCGGTTGCCTGTATATGGACATAGGCTCAGAATTGCTGTTAGCTTGATGGAAAACATAGATCTTTTTGAACAGATATAAATAATGAAGAGCTTAAGGTACAAAAAACTTATCTCTCTATACACAAGGCAGAAAACCGATGATACATTATTTTTGGGCGGGTGGCATCTGGTCATTGGCCTAGATATTCTAGCTTAAGTAGCCGAACTTTAAATCTTATCATATTGTAAGTAATCTTATGCGTAAAAGCGTCATAGTTGTGTTACATTCCATGGATTGGAGTAATTGACTCCTATCTTTTTGTCTTGTAATCGATATGCTCCTCCAGGAATAACTACTATGACGATGTATGGTCCTTGCCATGGCTATTCTAACTTTCGGTGGCCATCTTGCTTGAGGCTAAGAACTAGGTCCCCTACTGCGAAGGACCTAGGCCGCAATCGTCGGCTGTGGTAATTGCGCAAGTTTTGCTGGTACATAGTTGCTCTTTATAGGGCTTCATCTCGAGCTTCATCAAGTGCATCCACATCATCTTCGAGTTCTTATCTTGGTTCCTCTTCATCATATGCAGCTACTCTTGGGGATTCATGTGACACCTCAACAGGAAGCACGACTTCTGCGGCGTGGACCAGAAAGAAATGTGTCTCTTGTGTCGAATTATTTGGAGTTGTACGTAAACTCCATAAGATAGATGGCAATTCATCATCCCATGCTCCTTTTGCTCTGTCAAGCGGTGCTAGTAGTCTTTTCTTGAGTCTAGTAGTAACTAGTCCATTGGCATTTTCTACATGTCCATTTGTTTGCGGGTGAGTTACCGAAGCGTAGCTTACTTTGATACCCAATTCCTGGCAGTACTCCTTGAACTCGTTGGAAGTGAAGTTGGTCCCATTGTCTATGATGACGCTGTTCGGTATGCCAAACCGAAATACTATGGATTTAATGAAATTCACAACCGAAGTTCCGTCTTGGGTGGTGACAGGCATTGCTTCAATCCATTTAGTAAATTTGTCGACTGCTACTAGCAGAAAGACGTGTCCTCCTGGCAATGATTTGTGATGTTTTCCCACCATATCGAGTCCCCACTGAGCGAAAGGCCAAGCCAGAGGTATAGGATTTAACTCAGCGGCAGGCACTCCAGGCTTTGTTGTGAACTGTTGACATTCTTCACATGTTCTGACAATATCTTTTGCATCTTGAACTTCAGTGAGCCAGTAAAATCCTGCCCTGAATGCGTTGGTAGCAATTGCTCGGCTACTAGCATGATGTCCACAAACTCCTTCGTTTATGTCTTTAAGTATGGTTTTCCCTTCTTCGAGTGTCACGCAGCACTGCAACACACCCGAAATACTTCTCTTATACATCTCCCCTTTGATTATTCTGAAGGCCATCGATCTTCGTGTGATTCGCCGGGCTTCTATCACATATTCAGGTAGTTCTCCCTTAGTCATATGTGCTATATATGGATGCATCTAGGTAGGCTCAATTAGCACGACCTCTCCAATTTCGTGCTCTTCTTCTTTGATGGCCTCTTCTATACTCTTGGTTTCTGATGGAGCCCTTGAGTCCCGGATGTCTCTTTTTACCTTATTTTGGTGCTACCACCTCGGAGACTCTTTTTGCTTTGATCGATCGCTCCGTTATTTCTTCCCAAAAAAACCAGGTGGTATTAGTAAGCACAAGGATCCGATGTTTACTAGGTTGTTAGCTTCTTCATTGCTTGCTCTTCCTATGTGCGATACTTCACATCCATCAAACTGAGCTTCCATAACGCCATATAGATCGCGATAATCAATCATATTATCGCTGATGGCGTTGTTCATTGCTTGTTGTGCCACAAGATTGGAATCTCCAAAGATTTTGAGGCGAGTTGCACCACAAGCTTTGGCCATTCGCATGTCGTGCAACAAGGCCTCATATTCAGCTTCGTTATTGGATGCGTTTGCAAAGCTCATCCGAAGTATATTGCGCATTTTATCGCCTTGGATCCATCAAAGTACATTGTCCAGGCACTAGAAAGGTCAGGTGGACCCGCACATTGCAACTCTGTCCATTCTGTGATGAAATCCGGCAAAACTTGCGACTTGATTGCTTTGTGATTTTCATACGTGATGTCTCGAGGGGATAATTCGATGCCCCATAGAGAGACACACCCAGTTGCTTCTGGATTGTTGAGGATGCTTGACAAAGGTGCTTCATTGACCACTATGATCAGATGTTCCGAAAAATAATGGCATAGTTTCCGTGCTGTCATAAATACCCCATATGCTAGTTTTTGGTAATGTGGGTACCTTTGTTTGGATGTCGACAAGACCTCACTTAGGAAGTAGACTGGCCTCTGCACACCATGGGTTTTTGTCAACACCCGGATTTTTAATCCCAGATGCCCGTTATGCCATACCTCGCAATCCCAGGATTACCATTTTTGCGAGACATAACGGATTGGATATCATAGTACATCATCCATTACAAACCATATATAAGGTTTTACACGAATAAGGATCTCATGATCCAGTCTTGAATACAACAAGCAGCAGAAATAAACGATAGCATAGCGGTGGGGTCCATCTTCACGGGCACAGGCAATGCTGACGAAGGCAGATAGTCCTAGTTATCATAGCCATCATGCTGACCATCATCTTGATAATCTCCTTCATAGTCTGGCCATGATAATAGCCAGGGACAAAAGCCATGAGTACTCTTTAAGTACTCGCAAACTACTACTAGCAAGGGTTATGATTCCAAGTTAAAGTACTGAATTGAAAGAATACTATCAAGTTAAGTTTGAAACCTAAACTGAGTTCTGAAACAAGAAAAGATAAAATAAAAGTCTAGAATCACTTAAGTGGGGAAGCTATTTTCATCTACACAACCCTGTTGTGGTTAAGTCAAGGTTCATCATTCATTCAAGTTATTTAGAAAACATCTGACAACGAAACAGTATGGCCATTCCAATTGTCCCTAACCGCGGACGCGGCTATTCGAATAGTTTGACACTCTGCAGAGGTGGTACACTTTCACCACAAGGTTCGATACATCTGTCAGGGATAACCCTGAATCATCATACTTAGTATGCAGATAATCAAACATAACCTTCCCTTTACACACCCTAGTACAAGCACCTCTCCTATGAGCATGGCCTCCCAACCATGACCATCAGTCATCTTGGGCACTGCATAGGTGGACATCATTGAGAGGTAGCCTCAGCTCAAACCTCTCCGGTGAGGGAACTAATACTAATGCATATAAATTTCCAGCTAAGCCTTACCCAATTCAGGTAATGTGGTTGTACGGTAAATTTGGAATGGTATCGCATCCGAATCCAACCATCAGTTTTATAAAAGGGTTAAGGCTCATGCCTTATCATTTTCATCATCATAAACCAATTGTGTTTCTCAACACCTGTCAAAACATCTCACTAGAATGACTCATCCTTCCAAGGTTTTCATAACTCATTTCACCCAGTGTTCCCATCTAAAATGACTCAAGTTTGATCTATTATAAAACACTAGGTTAAGAGTGTTCACTAAGGTGGAAAGGTGGGATCAATCTCATGCCATAGAATGACATCTAAAGGTTCCTAAATAGGTCAAGTTTTATACTCTTTATGCTACCTTCACATTTAATTTAAGCACTTTGTGTAAACTAAGGGGGTGTGATCAAAGTATGCTTAAGGCATCTTTACTAAACCATCTAGTTTTAATCTAGCTTGCTACCATAGCTTACTAAAGCATGTTTGCAAGGGTTAGCTTGCCACTAATAGCTTGCCTTGGTTGGTGCAGTGGTTGAAGTTTTCTTCTTCTTCTTCTTCTTGGTAGAACTCCTCCTCCTCGAAGGCTTGGTCGGTACTATCGTCTAGAAATACATAGGGAGTGCACAATCACCAAACAATACTTAACTAGGCTAAGTAGCATTCTAAAGCACACAATTGATGATCCATTATCATCACAAGCATCACAAGTTTAATTCAATAGTTTCAACCTTTTTATTTTGGAAAAGTAATTTCTACTCATTGAAATAATAGCTAAGATTTAACATTCACCACCAAAATATGGGATCATGTGGACACATGTCCTCACCACATATTCTAACATGTGGGAATGAGATTTAAAGGTTGGATTAATATTACTTTGGTTTAAGTTTATTATTTAATGATTTAAAGTGACTAGAAATGCCTATATAGCATTATTTTGGTACTAGTCCAAAGTCACTGCCTGTAAACCTTGATATTATTACAGATTTGGATAGATATGATGAAATGTGATTTTTGAGAGTTGGAATCAACTCAAAATCTAACTTGGTTGATTTTACAAAAATGTTTCAAGTTGCAAAAGCTTCTGTCTTCTTATTTTTATTAGGAGAAATCTATAACTCTAAGTGAATTAAATCCAACGGGCTTGGATAGAGCATTTCAATACCTTTCAGACAAAATTGGTTTCATGCAATTTGGATTTGTCAAACTCACAGAATTGATTTTTGAAACACAGGACAGAAACTATATTCTAGCTAAAAGGAAAAATCCTAATTTGAATTTCCAACGCGCGCGGGAAAGGAAATGGGCCGGCCCAGTGGCGCGGCACGGCACAGGGCTCAGCTGACTGGGGAGTCCCACTAGTCAGCGGCACTTAAAACGCGAAACGGTACGCGCGCTGTGGGCCATGCGATTAGAGGGCAGATCTACGGCTGAGGGTCGTCGTCGACGACGGACGGGTCGCCGGCAAGCTCGAACCCTAGCGGCTCGGTGGGGGTCTACTGGGGGCGTACCAGGGCTCTAGCAGGGTCGGCGATGCAGGCGAACGAAGTGGAAGACGACGGCGAGGCGAGGCGTGGTCGCGGTGGAGCTTGGGGTGGCCGGAATCAACGTCACCCTTCTTCTCCAGAGGCGGCGGCTCTGGCTCCAATTCCGATGAACTGCTGCTCCACTTGCTCCGATGAGGGGTGGTTGAGGTTCAGAGGGGTGAGGGGAGTGGAATGGTGCGAGTCTTTGGTGCTGGGGAGGGCTCCTTTTATAGGCTCGACGGTGAGACCGAGCGGGATGGACGGTCGACAGTGGCGACATGGCTACGGCGAGCTAGCGGCATGGCTGAGGGTGGCGATCGATGGGCGGTCCCCTGGCGGTGCTCTAGCGCTTCAATGCGGCCGTAGGGGCGGTGGTATGAGGTCGGGGTGAGGTGGCGCTCTGAGAGGCAGAGGCGGCGGTGTCCACGGCGAGCGGTGGCTGTGGGGCTTTGGGCGGTGAACGGGGGTGTCTGGGGTGTTCTCCAGGTCGAGGCGGAGCGATGGGCGCGGGCTGGTGTCGAGCGGCGGCTTGTGCATGCGGGGACAGGGCACGCTCTGCGGGCGGCGTCGGCATGGTCTGGTGGCACTGGGCGCGGTTTCTCCTCGGTGGTCCACGGCTGCTCTTAGCTCAGACAAGGGACGGAGAGGGGCGGTGCAGCGTTGGCTAACTCCTAGACATGGCGAGGGAAGGGGGAGTGGTCTGCTGCGACGGTTACAAGGTTGGCCGGCCAGGGTGGTGCTCGGCATGGCTTGGCATGGACACTAGGGCATAGGGGATGGGCTGCAATTGGCCTGGTTTGATCAAAGGGGGACAAAGGGATTAAATGGAGATCAAATGGGGGCAAAACCCTGTTCAAAACAGTGAGCTAGGATTAGAGTTAGGATTCTGCCTGCCAAGTGTTTGATGAAATGGCCGCAAGAGAAAAAGTTTTGAATTTTGAGTTCAAGATTTTTGGGTGATCTCCACTATTGCTAGGTAGTCTCTGGTTGCAAGGGTTTTGAAAATGGAGCTCAAATACATGGTTTTTGAAATAGGGGTGATCTATGCATATGCATTAGATTCAATTTTGAACTGCCATTTAAAATAGTTTCCAGAATGTTTTTAGAAGATCAAAAGGTGGGCCTTGGTACCTCATTATGTGTACTAGCAAGGGGTGCAAAGATCAAGAATTGTTTCTGTTAAGAATTGAGTACTAGGAATAGCCAAAGTAGGTATGAGAGTTAATTTTGTCAAAATGACCATTCCTTTATTTTAATTCTTTTTGATTTGATTTCTTGAAGGAAAAGTTTGGGAATGATGTAGATGATGTTTAAATCACCTAAGAAACATTTTAGAAGCAAGGGATCACACAATCATGGCAATTCAAAACAACTCCTATTTTAAATGCACACATATATGAATGCTTTCATTTTAATTATGGAAAAGTTTTTGTTAATCCTAAATTTGGATGATTTGATCTTTGATAAGCTTGGATTGAAGTTTTGGGATGTTACAGTTTTCACTTCTTCGGGTCGCTCCATGACCAAGACCGTGCTGACCACCTGATTTGTGGTAGCGATATAAAGCAGTAAAGGCTCTTTCTATTTTGGCAACATGACGACGGGAGATGTCGAAAGTATCCTTTTGAGATCTTCAAAGGCACGCTGAGCTTCTTCCGTCCATCCGAATTTTTCCGATATCCTCATGAGGGCGTAAAATGGCAACGCTTTTTCTCCTCACCTTGCACTGAAACGACCGAGTGTCGCTACTCGCCCTGCCAGCTGTTGTACACCACGTAGATTTGTTGACTTCTTCATTGTTAGGATTGCTTGTATTTTCTCGGGATTAGCCTCGATTCCTCTTGCCGATACCAAATATCCTAGGAGTTGCCCTGCCGGGACTCCAAAGGAACATTTCTTCGGGTTTAGTTTGATGCTAAACTTGTCGAGATTTTTGAATGTTTCTTCGAGGTCCTTGATGAGTGTGGATCCTTGTCTTGTTGTAACTATAACATCATCGATATATACTTGTATGTTTGTACCTATTTGGCTTCCCAAACATTTCTTCATCATCCACTGATATGTTGCTCCGGCGTTCTTGAGGCCAAAAGGCATAGTTGTGTAGCAGAATACGCCATAAGGCGTGATAAACGTCGTTTTCTCCTGATCTTCTTCCATCATCCTGATCTGGTGGTACCCTGAGTAAGCATCCAAAAAAGAAAGACGTTCGCATCCCACGGTTGCATCGATTATTTGGTCGATTCGCGGCAATCGGAAGTGATCTTTTGGACAATGTTTATTTAGTGCGGTAAAGTCGATGCACATCCGAAGTTCTGTAGTATTTTTCTTTGGAACACATACTGGGTTTGCGACCCACTCTGCTTTTGTTAGTTCTTTGATAAAGTTGGCATCAGTAAGGCGATGGAGCTCCTTTCCAATGGCTTTACGCTTTGTGACATGGGTATACCCTACAGGTACTCGAGTTTGGCATATACGGTCTAGATACGGCAGAAGCCCACGGCGTTGCCAAGGCCCAATGAAGAATTCGGGTGACCCACGGACTCTCCGATTGCTTGCAACGAAAGAAGAAGCTTAAGATAGAAAGTTCAAAGGGACGAACCCTAATCTGTAACCGACTTGACCTGCTACCCGAGACCTAGCCTATCTATATAAAGGCTAGGAGGGGCGGCGAGGAGGACAATCACAACCCTAGTTTCCACAACCCTCGCCAGAATGCCTCTACGCACCCCTGTAATCTTCGATTCCTTCGATAATTCCAAGAGAAGACAAGTAGGAGTAGGTACCTCTATGAGGCTTGAACCTGGGTAAACCTTGCATCCATGTGTGCTTGTTTGCTAGCCGATTGATGCCTCCAGCGCTCCCTCCTTCTCCAAAACCAAAGTCCATAACAATGGGCATTGACGAGTTGAACCCTCGTCAATTGGCGTCGTCTATGGGAATTGGGAGTGCTGATGTCGGGGCTTATTCAGCTCCGTCAACCGCGGTCTACAACCCTGCAACAGCGGAGATTCGCCAGCTCTTCGACGCTTTTGACTTCACCGTCCACACGCCAGCCACTCGCCCACCTTTCGAGTCTGTGGTCGATGGGATAAGCCTGGCGATTGGGAGCTTCCGCTTCCAGGTCGGTCAACTAGGCACGCTTCGCATGCCTGACCAGCCAACGACACCCGCGATTTCTCCAGCATCATGGTTTCCGCCACTGATCGGCACTCTCAGCGAGCTCAATACCTCAGCAACAGCTGGGAGCACGGATAGTGACAGCAGTCGTGGATCCGATCCGGGTGGCCTGGCCACAGAAGATGGAGCCTACGACTCCGGATCTGAAAGTTGTGGGAGCAACAGCTTCCCCAATCACTTCATGTACACTGTCATCAACGCGGGCGACACTGGCGTCAATCGCGAAAACACCGGCACCAGCACTGGACCGACCAAGGGCGGTATACCAGTCGCAAATGGTGGCCCCACCAACGGCGCGCCCACCAATAACAGGACAGGAGGGGAGCCGCACCTCACGACGAATGAGAACACCAGCAAGCGTATGCTGATCAAGCTCAACGACAACGAGTGGGCCCGCTATCGGGAAGCTCTATGGGGTCATCCTCTACCCCCCAAGACACCACAGGACATGCTGATGGGATACCATTGGCTGCTGAAGGAAGAGTTCAAGCGCCATCAGCAGGTGATCGCGCAACTTGAGGCGCGCAAAAAGGCGGCGAACGAGTCGAGCCTTCGGCGAGCTGGGCTCTCCTCCCACGGAGGATCCTCCTCCAAAGGCAACGAGTACCTGGCCAACAAAAGGCGATCTCGACTAGCCCACCTCACCGAACAAGAGTGCTTAGAAGTCACGAAAGTCCTCAACTTCAGTTATATGACGGTGGATACATGGGGCAACGTGCTCCCGAAGATGTCGCAAGCTGCGGTGACTACGGCCACCATGTACCACCTCAACAACTAGCCACCAGCTGGAGACCCGCGAGCTGCCATGCACCGATCCATGATTGTGGGCCTGGGGCTAATCGAGGCTGCCCTCGACAAAGAACCAACACCAGAGCCGAAGAAAAGCAAGGCTCTGGACAAATACTACTACTCGTACTCCTCTAGTGACGAGAGTCACGATCTGTCACGACGATGTTGCTCACGGCGACATGACCACAATTACGATGCGCGTGATGACATCACGCAACGTAAGGTCGACAAGATGCGGGCAATGCATGCTCGTTCAATTGACTCGGAAGAAGACAAGACTGAGATCTACGGCGCCAGATGCTTCAGTAGGGCCATCAGTCAGAAGCGAATGCCTAAGGTGTTCAAACTCCCGTCGGAGAACCGAAAATTTGACGGCCTGCAGGACCCTAAAATCTGGTTGGAGGACCACATCTCCTCCATCATACTGCACGGCGGGAGTCGAAGCATGGCCATGCAATGCCTACAACTACAACTGCAGGGCGCCGCTTGCGCATGGCTCAACAACCTCCCGCGCGGATCCATTTGCACCTGGGAAGAGCTGGTCTACAGTTTCGTGCGCAACTTCGAGGGCACTTACAAAAGGCCCGCATCAATCGAAGAACTGAGAAGCTGCCATCAAAGGTCTGGCGAGTCGCTGCGCTCGTACATCTAGAGGCGTGATGGCCCAAAATATATAGAGCTCGTTGGGGAACCCCGAGAGGAAGGTATGATGAGCACAGCAACAAGTTTTCCCTTAGTTATGAAACCAAGGTTATCGAACCAGTAGGAGCAAGGAAACACCTCCAAGGTGTTGTTTCCAACTTGGAATCCTGCACAACACAACCACAGAACTTTGCCCCTAACTTACAGTGAGGTTCGCAATCTCACCGGTTTTGCTGAAAACAAAGGATTAAAACATATTGTGTGGAAGATAGTAATAGCTTGCGGAAAGTAAATAGAAAACAGTAAATAGTTGTAGGTTGATGGTAAAGAAAGGACCGGGGTCCATAGTTCATTAGTGGTGATTCTCCTTAAGATAGATGACATGTTGGGTGAACAAATTACAGCGGGGCAATGACAACCATCGAGAAAGCATACATGCATAACTAATCATCTTGACTCCTATGAGATTTGATTGGGCATTACAACATTATACATAGACTGTAATCCAACTGCATCTATGACTAATAATCCACCTTCAGGTTATCATCTGAACCCCCTCCAATATTAAGTCGCAAGCAACAGATAATTGCATTAAGCATTGTGTGTAAAGTAAACAATACGATTGTTCTATGAACAAAGGATTGCTGTTTTCTCCCTAGTAGCAACAACACATCTAGTACCTTAGAGATTTCTGTCACTTCCCCAGATTACTAGAGGCATGAACCCACTATTGAGCATAAATACTCCCTCTTGGAGTTGCTAGCATCTACTCGGCCAAGATATCTACTAACAACGGAGAGCATGCAAGATCACAAATAACAAAGACATGATGGAATGAATAATCAATCTGAAATAGCATCTCAATATCCATCAGATCCCCGCAAACACAACATGTATGATTACAAATAGATGATCTTGATCATGAACGGAGCTCACAAGATCTAGACATGGTAGCACAAAGGAGAAGAACCAACCATCTAGCTACTACATGGACCCGTAGTCCAGGGATGAACTACTCACGCATCACACCGGAGGCTTGCATGGTGATGAAGAAGGCCTCCAGGGTGAATTCTCCCCTCTGGGAGTGCCGGGAAGAGCTTCAGATCCCTCCCGATCTAGGGATGGAGATGGTAGTGGCTACAGACTCTTTCATGGAATTTTGATCGGGTACTTAGGGTTTCTGTATCGGAGGCATCTTATAGGCGAGAGGGGAGGCCGAGGGGGTTCCCTAGGCGGCCACACCACCCCCTGGTGCGGACCAGGCCTGGCCGCACGGCCAGGTGGTGTTGCCGGCCTCTAGCCCCTCTCCGTCTTGTCTTCTGGCTCTGTGTCCCCCTCGGTGAAATATTGACTTTGCCTTTTGTCCTGTCCAATTCCGAGAATATTCATTTTTCTGACTTTCCTAGAACCAAAAACAGCAGAAAATAGGCAACTGGCACTGTGGCACCTTGTTAATAGGTTAGTCCAAGAAAGTGTATAAAAATACTCCAAAGTGTGGATAAAACATAAGAAAGTAGATATAAAACAAGAATGGAACATAAAGAATTATAGATACGTTAACAATGTATCAACATCCCCAAGCTTAACTCCTGCTCATCCTCGAGTAGGTAAGTGATAAAAGAAAGAATAATTTTGAGGTGACATGCACCATCATAAACTTGATCAAAGTATTTGTAAAACATTGATAGCTAGGATCATAGTACTTTAACATAGCATGAAAGATATAGTTCTAACAATAAGACATAGCAACTATGTTGTAACATGAAAAGGCACAAACAAAAGATTCATGAATAACAATGATTTGCAAGATGTTTGTTTTTCACATAAAGAAAGCATAATGAGAATGGTATTCAGCTTGTCCCTCATAGAGTAGCAAAACATAAATGCATAGGACACCTTCAAAGTTCATAAGGGTGACTAGATATAAATAGTTTAACAACAAGCAATATCAAAGTTATGCATCAATCAACAAGTCTTGGGACAATGCACATTAAACTAAGAATGCCCACTATTCTCTCTTAGTAGGTGCAGAAAGATAGAAGATGGAGACTCAACATAAAAGTAAAAGGAAGTCCTTCATAGAAGGAAGCAGGGATTCAAGTCCCATAAAGAGCTTCCAAAAATTATGGTACTTATTAGCTTTCAGCTCTCATTTCCCCTATCATAAGCATCTTTAGGTGATTAAGGTTAAAGTGACACAACTAAGAGGATATGCTTGATAAGTTATAAATTTAAATCTCATGCCCCTTACTTACGAGTACCAAACCTCATGCTACTCAACTTTAGTCACAAGTAAGCTCTTGTCATTGTAAGTACATATGTATCATAGAGAACCACCAACGGGGTACCCCTTGCACATGATACAGGAGCTATCCCATAATCAAAATGACAAGGCAAGCAGACAATGAGCATCTCAGCGATCTTTTTATTTGCTATTTGCATAGGTTTTTATTGAGGATGCTTCATAGAGTGCTCATTATGGTTATGCTGCAAGTTTCCACCATGATTAGGCATGGCTTAGGCTAGCGGCCCAAGTGTTTAGCTAACACGCATACAAACTCCATGATCTTACAAGTTCCCCTTTTATTTCACACCACCGAGATCCATAAGCAAAAGAATCATGATATCAATGGAATATAAGTGCAATGTTGAAAGCGTTCCCCATGATACATGGTTCTGCTAACTTCAACTTATAAAGCGCAAGCATATACGCAACAAAGATGGACACAATGGTTCAAGATTATTAGGTGCAAGAAAGTAAAGTGTGCCATCAAGTTCGTGAGAGATTTAATCACTAATTTTCACATAACAAGTTTAATTCGGAAGGTAGATAAAAACATGAATATACTTGGAATAGGAAATGCTAATATGTAGGTATGGTGGACTCTTTGGAATAACTTGGTTTTATTTGGAGTTGGATGCATGAGTGGAACTCATACTTGGTTATGGAGGCTACCGAAAGACTGGGAGCGACCAACTAAGAGAGCAATAATGGCCATAATCATGCAAAGAAACAAAACATCATTAATTAAAGCATAAAGTGATATTACAAGTCGAAAACTAAAGGATCAAGAAGGCCATGGTGACTTGGGATAGTCATAACATGGTGTGAGCATGTGCCAAGTCAACCCAAATAAAGCATCAAAGGAGAATACCACAATACTATGCATTAATTATGCTAAAACAACGCATGATTATTTCAAGGCACATTAAGAAATCTCAATTGTTTATAACATGTCATGCTACAGCAAAAAACACTAAGTATAAAGCCAAAATGATATCAAGCATGACATGACAAAGCATAGACCACAACCAAAAACAAGCTCCTTTTACCACTTAAGCATGAACTTTTCCTACTCTTTTCCAATCCAAACCAATCTTATTTGAAAACTATTGTATGAATGAGGGGGTCCAACCAATTTATTCAAGCAAAGTAAGCAAACGAAAACGAAAAACAAAAACGAATACGCTCCAAGAACAACACAATTGTGCATGAAACAATAAAAATGAAGTGTTTGGAAGAAACCTGAGATTTTTATTGATGAAGAAGGGGATGCCTTGGGCATCCTCAAGCTTTGACGCTTGTACTTCTTGGATATTTCTTGGGGTGACATGGGGTGGCATCCCCAAGGTTTAGCTTTAGTCCATTCTTCATCTCATTACATCATTCTTTCCCTACACCTGAAATTTTTCCTTCATACAAAACTTCACACAATCTTTATTAGAAACATTAGTGTACTCAAAATAATAAGTATTTGGGTTCAGTTTCAATACCAATAAAACTTCCATTAAAACACAAGCTACTGTAGCACTTCCCTCAAAAATCTCAATTCCCCAAAAAGAACCCAAAAAGGAATCAACAAGAAGCAAATGCAAATAATGGCAGAAATCTGTCAAAACAGACCAGCAGGTAAAAACCAATTTTTTAGAAGACCTTCTATTGCTCAAATATAAAAGTGTTGAACTAACGAAAGTTGGATAACAACCTGGGGTAGAAGCACAAAAAATCACAGCTCAAACCGACGTACATATATTTTACACGAATTTTTACAGAGAAGCACAAAATTCTGTTCCGGAACAACAACTTTCCCAAGTCTTACTTCTCTCTCATTAGAGGTTACTCTTGGCACAAAAAGCAAATAAAAAGGATAATGAGCGGTTATTACTGAAGCAATAATTTCCAAGACTCATCTAAAACTTTTCGGTTATCTCCCAATAAGTACTTTTCTTTAACGCCTTTAAGTTAGGCATAAGAAGCAAGAAAAGCATCAAGTATTCTCAAATGAAGAAGCATTAAGATTGATACCAGAAATATATTCAACAAGGCAAGGTATATCATCCAAATAAGTTCTAGAGGATCCTCTCTCAATGCTCTTGGGTCCACTATTTTTATCAAACGGGTTTTCAGGAATAATCCAATCAAGATTCTTTTCTATGGCTTCATGCATTGCTACAAGTTTGAAAGATATTGGTATCTTAATTTCCTCCCCATTAGGTTCGGTTTTGTTCATTTTTCTCGTGTACTAATAACATCTACACATGAGCCTAGCATATTAAAACATTCAAAAACTTTTCTAGCTTCCTTGGCAACATCATAGAATTCTTTAAACAAAGTTTCCAGAATAAAATCTCTTTTTTCAGGGTCCTCAATTTCTTTAAGTTTAAGAAACATTACTTGCATTAAGGGGTTAAGGTTAACAAACCTAGCTTCCAACATGTGAACTAAAGAAGATGCAGCAATTTCATAATTTGGAGCAAGTTCTGCAAGGGATCTATCCTCAATATCCTCATGCTTACTAACATGATTAAATAATTCTTCAATATTATCTTTTCCAGCTATAGAGCCACTACCTATTGAAAGGTCTTTCAGGGTGAACTTAGGGATCAACATGGTGAGCTAATAAAGAGGAAGCAACTATAGAAAGACGTAAATTTTTTTTGTGTTTTTAATAAAGAAAGCAAACTAGTACAACTAATTTTTGTGTGTTTTTGAAAGAAACAAGCAAACAAAGCAGAAATAAACTTAGCAAAACAAATAAAACAAAGTAAATAGATTGGTTATGAGGGACTCCCCTTGTGAAGATGTCCTTGACTCCCCGGCAACGGCGCTAGAAAAATAGTTGTTTGATTGGACATTACAACATTATACATAGATCATAATCCAACTGCATCTATGACTAATAATCCACCTTCAGGTTATCATCCGAACCCCCTCCAGTATTAAGTTGCAAGCAACAGATAATTGCATTAAGCATTGCATGTAAAGTAAACAATATGATTTTTCTATGAATAAAGGATTGCTGTTTTCTCCCTAGCAGCAACAACACATCTAGTACCTTAGAGATTTTTGTCACTTCCCCAGATTACTAGAGGCATGAACCCACTATCGAGCATAAATACTCCCTCTTGGAGTTGCTAGCATCTACTCGGCCAAGATATCTACTAACAACGGAGAGCATGCAAGATCACAAATAACAAAGACATGATAGAATCAATAATCAATCTGAAATAGCATCTCAATATCCATCGGATCCTCGCAAACACAACATGTATGATTACAAATAGATGATCTTGATCATGAACAGAGCTCACAAGATCTAGACATGGTAGCACAAAGGAGAAGAACCAACCATCTAGCTACTACATGGACCCGTAGTCCAGGGATGAACTACTCACGCATCACACCGGAGGCTTGCATGGTGATGAAGAAGGCCTCCAGGGTGAATTCTCCCCTCCGGTAGGGTGCCAGGAAGAGCTTCAGATCCCTCCCGATCTAGGGATGGAGATGGCGGCGGCTACAGACTCTTTTATGGAATTTTGATCGGGTACTTAGGGTTTTTGTATCGGGGGCATCTTATAGGCTAAAGGGGAGGCTGAGGGAGTGCCCTAGGCGGCCAGACCAACCCCTGGCATGGGCCAGGCCTGGCCGCGCGGCTAGGTGGTGTGGCCGGCCTCTGGCCCCTCTCCGTCTTGTTTTCTGGCTTCGTGTCCCCCTTCGGTGAAATATTGACTTTTGCTTTTGTCCCGTCCAATTCCGAGAATATTCATTTTCTGACTTTCCTGGAACCAAAAACAGCAGAAAACAGGCAGCTGGCACTATGGCATCTTGTTAATAGGTTAGTCCAAGAAAGTGTATAAAAATACTCCAAAGTGTGGACAAAACATAAGAAAGTAGATATAAACAAGCATGGAACATCAAAAAATTATAGATACGTTAGCAACGTATGAAGGTGGTCCATCATCAAGAACTCCACAGAAAACATCTCGGAGGACCGCGCAATCGACGCCTTCAACAGTGGCGTTCGCTGTATAGAGATCAGGGAGGAGCTAGGCCGCTCGAAGCCCAAAACGATCGGCCACTTGATGGAAATCGCGAATCGGTGGGCTGATGGAGAAGATTCGTTGAAAAACCGCACCTACTCCGACGATGACGACGACCGCGGGTGTAGACACAACCGCCGAGGCAAACGTTGAATGTGCATCTACGAGGACCGCGATGAAGTCAATATGGTCGCAGCCGGCTATGCCGACAAATGTAGCGATAACTACAACAACGGATATCGCAGCGGTGGATACCGCGACAGCGGTAAAACCACATAGGTGTGGCAGCGCCGCACTCGCGAAGAGGCACCCGCAATATCCATCCAGGACAAACTATCCGGACCATGCAACATGCACTTCTACATCGACAAGCACGACGGCAAGAAAAAATCTAGCCACCTTCTCAAGGATTGTCGCGAGTTCCTCAAACTCCACGAGGGCCTGGCCCAGATGAATCGTGACGCGATCAACAGGGGCTATGGAGCTGCCCCAGGCACTGTGGAACACGGAGCTCCGCCACCATCACCCGGGCCACCACCACCTGCGGCTGCACCAATCTAGCATCATGGAGGAGAGCCGTACCCACGAGCTGTGGGAAACATGGGAATGATCCAAAAAGGGTGTCCCTCTAATCGAGTGCAGAAGGTAATCACTCGCCAAGTCAATTTGGCGATAAACTCCCCACCTTCCACCACTGAGTACCTCAGTGGAAGCGACTCCTGCATCACCTTCGACAAGCGCGACCACCCGCGCCAAGTTCCTCGTCCAGGCCACTGTCCCCTCGTACTCGAGGCACAGATCGGGGGCTTCGATATGAGTCGTGTCTTCATGGACGGTAGGAGCGACATCAACCTTATGTTCGTGAGTACCTTGGGTGCGATGAGGATCCCTCTGACTTGTCTGGAAGTTTCGGACACGACGTTCCATGGCATCATCCAAGGGAAGGGCGTATATCCCCTGGGAAAAATCAACCTCGAGGTCATCTTCGGCACGCTGCAGAACTTTCGGCGAGAGCGCATTGACTGGCCCTCACAATACCACTGCACTCTCGGACGTGTTGCGTTCTCTAGGTTCATGGCAGTGCTGCACTATGCCTACCTGCAGATGAAAAGCCAGGTCCAAACGGCGTCATCACAATCAGCTTCGAGAGGTCCGACAGCTGCGACAGGGAATTCAACCGAATCTCCCCGTCCTTCGGCATGCAGGTGGAACTCGCAAGACTGAAGGAGTCGACAGACAACATTCTACCTCCCTTGAGTAGGCCAAGTTCACCTGACCTGTCATTCGACTCGTCGGTACACACAAAGAAAGTCCAGGTCCACCCAACGGACCCGACCAAGACGGCCTCATAACCAACAACTTGAGTTCCGCATAGGAACTTGCACTCGTCGAATTCCTCCGTGAGCACTGGGAAATCTTCGCCTCGTGTCCAGCGGACATGCTAGGAGTTCCCAGGGAATTCGCCGAGCACTCACTCAACGTGAATCCAGACACAAGGCTAGTCAAGCAGACAATACGGCAACTGTCTGAACCAAGAGCAAAAGCAGTCGGAATGGAGATCAATAGACTCCTTGACGCAAACTTCATACGCGAGATCAAGGAAAGCACCTGGCTCGCTAACATAGTGCTTGTGCCTAAAAAAGACACGGATATCCTGTGGATGTGCGTGGACTTCACCTCCTTGAATAAGCACTGCCCAAAGAATCACTTCCCGTTGCCACGAATCGACCAAATCATCGACTCCACCGCGGGGTGTGAGCGCCTCTACTTCCTCGATGCCTACTCAGGCTACAATCAGATTTGAATGAAGGAGGAAGACCAGGAGAAAACAACATTTACAACGTTTACAACGCCTTTTGGTGTGTTTTGCTACATCACGATGCCCTTCGGGCTAAAAAACGTAGGAGCCACCTATCAGCGGTGCATGCAGGCTTGCCTCAAGAACCAACTTGGTCGCAATATCCAAGTCTACGTTGACGACATCGTCATCAAAACCAAAGAGGAAGCCACGTTAATCGATGATCTCCGCGAGACCTTCGCCAACCTCAACCGCTACCGGGTCAAGCTCAATCCGGACAAATGCACCTTCGGCGTGCCATCTGGGCAATTACTTGGGTATCTCATCTCTACGAGAGGGATCGAGGCAAACCTGAAGAAAATAAAAGCCATACTGGCCATGGAGAAGCCGAACAACGTAAAAGGCATCCAGCAGCTAGCTGGGCGAATCGCGGCATTCAGTCGATTCATCAGTCGAATGGGCGAAAAGGCACTGCCCTTCTACCAAGTTCTCTGCAAATGGGCGAGAAGTTCGAGTGGATAGACAAGGCGCAAGAAGCATTCGAAGATCTCAAGCGTCTACTATCCACCTTGCTAGTACTAGTGACGCCTCGCGAAAAGGAACCGCTATTGCTCTACATCTCCGCCACCAACCAGGTGGTCAGCACGGTGCTCGTGGTGGAAGGAGCCGAAGAAAATAAGGCCCACGGGGTCAAGCGCCCAGTATACTACCTCAGCGAGGTGCTCACCCCAACAAAGCAGCGGTACCCGCACTACCAGAAGCTAGCATATGGCGTCTTCATGATAGCCAGGCGACTGCGCCACTAATTCCAGGAGCACCCAATCGTGGTGGTAAACGACGCCCCGCTCGGGCATATGCTCAACAACCCGACGCCACCGGACGAGTCGCGCTCTGGGGAATCGAACTGTCTCCACGAGACATCACATACGAGAAGCGCAATGTGATCAAGTCACAAGTTCTCCCGGACTTTCTCGTGCGCTGGATGGAGGACTAGCTCCCTGACAAGCCAGATATGTCCTATCTTTGGACAATGCACTTCGACGGGTCCAAGCGAAAGGACGGAGCTAGCGCAGGTGTCATATTGACATCGCCCCAAGGAGACAAGATGAAATACATTATGCGAATGCAGTTCACTGCCTCCAATAATGAAGCCGAGTATGAGGCCTTAATCCATGGGATGCGGATGGCGAAAGCCTACGGTGCCAAGAGGCTCATCATCTACGGCGACTCCAAGATGGTGGTCAACTAAACGATGCACGAGTGCGACGCACCGAGCGACAACATGATCGCCTATCGCGACCTCTACGACACACTCGAGGGAGACTTCGACGGCTGCGAGCTGCAGCACGTGGGCCACGAAAGCAACGAAGATGCGGATCTACTCGCCAACATTGGCTCCACCTGCACCCCCATACCACCTGGGGTATTCCTCGAGCGCATCTGCGAGCGCTCCGTCAAGCCCAAAGCTCTAGAGAAGAAAGCAAGCATGTCAACGGACTCGAGGGCTATGCCACCCAACGAGCCAATGGCACTCGGTGACATGGAGCTCGATACAGGACTTGAAGGACCAATGGGCGTCATGATGATCGAGCCATCTTGGACACACCCCTAAATCACATATCTACTCAGCAAGAGGCTGCCAGATGACCCGACTGACGTGCGACATATCGCGCGACAAACCAAGGCATTCGCCCTCATCAACGGCGAAATGTACAAGCGCAGCATCACAGGAGTACTTCAACGGTGCATCTCCAACAGGGATGGAAGGGCCGTCCTCTTCGACATACATGAAGGCACTTGCGGACACAATGCTGGCCGTCGTGCCCTTGTTGCCAAAGCTCTGTGAGATGGATTCTACTGGCCCACGGCCATGCGCGACGCCAAGGACATTGTCCAGCGCTGCAATGCTTGCCAGCGATTTGCGGAGAAACCGCACGCACCTGGCGCGGAACTCAGGCCAATACCATTGTCTTGGCCCTTCGCACAATGGGGACTCGACATGGTCGGCAAGCTCCCAAAGTCCTCGCAAGGAGGTTACGTCTATGTCTTAGTCGCGGTCGACAAATTCACCAAGTGGATCGAAGTCATGCTGGTGACGAACCAATCAGGGGCCAGCGCTATCAAGTTCTTCGAATCCATTGTCTACCACTTTGGAGTGCCACATAGCATCATCACGGACAATGGGACGAACTTCACCTCCAAGGAATTCCAGGAGTTCTGCGAAAGCCTAGGAATCAACATAAGCTATGCGTCGGTGGCTCACCCACAGACCAACGGTCAAGTCGAAAAGGCCAACGTCCTCGTCTGTGGTGGAATCAAGAAGCGAATCCTTCGGCCACTCGAACAAGCCGCTGGATGCTGGCCAGACGAGCTGCAATCTGTACTATGGAGCCTGCGCACAACTCCAAACAACGCCATGGGATACACTTCGTTCTTCATGGTGCACGGCACTGAAGCGGTGCTATCCGCAGAAGTATGCTACAAACCCCCACGGGTGGTTGCATACAGCGAGCAGGAGTCAACTCTTGCAGCCGAAGACTCCGTCGACCTCCTCGACGAGGCACGTGAGATAATAGCAGAGAGATCAACGATCTACCAGCAGAGCCTCCGCAACTACCACAGCAGAAGGCTATGCCCTAGATCCTTCATCGAAGGAGACCTGGTACTGTGACTAAAGCAATAAGGGCATCTAAGCTCAAGTCCCCTTGGGAAGGACCTTACGTGATTACAGAAGTAATCCCAGGTGGCGCCTATCGCCTTAAAGATTTCGAGAGCGGAGTCGCATACTCCAACCCCTGGAACATTGCGCAGCTGCGTCGTTTCTACCCCTAGTCATTTTTACATTACAAATAAGGCTATTCAGCCAGGCTACTTAGCCACACATTGTACCTCGTACTATTCTACGAATAAATAAAGCTAAGTGCCCCAAAACTCTGTGTTGTTCCTTATTTTCTTGCAATTTTATCACTCGGGGGCTGCGCCACCCTTTACACTTTCGTTCTACGAACAAATCGCAGTATCCTGAGTAGCTGACACAACACCAATCGAACCCTTGATAAACACCAACCCAGTTGCAACGCACCTAACAGGTTGGCAAGGTGCTGAGATAAAACACAAGTCAGGCTAACAAAAAGGAACTACAGAGTACAATACACTTGAAAAATATACAAGCTAGCTAGCTCTTCACATATCAACAGGTATTAAATACACCCAACACAATCATACAAACTTTACAACACTCGTACATCTATGTGCAGGATACAAACTACGCTACTGCTGCAGAAGATGAACATTTGTCTGCTCTTCAAAGAAGTCGACGATGTCCTCTGCCGGCCGATCAACCGCCTAGTAGTTCGGCACCATGTTCCAAGTCATCCCTTTTGGTGGCGGTGTCGGCCCAACAGCAACGGCCGCTATGTCCACATCTGGCCGATGCAGTCACACCAACGACAGGGCAGCCTTCGCACCCGCGACCAGTTGCTGACGCACGCACTAGCGTGCCGCGCTTATATCTTGAAACTTTGCTAGAAGAGCCAACACGCTTGAAGGGACGGCGTCCAGCGAAAACATCATCTGGTAAATGTGCCTAAGACACGACTATGCTTTCTTCAAGCATTGGAGCACTCGAGAAGAATGATCCTGCAGGGTCGCCAGCGCAACTACACGGTCGTGGTCCACCCAAAAATACCCACTCGCCTGCAGCTGCTCCTGGGTTCGGTTGTTCATTCGAATGGCCACCCGATCCTTCTCATCCTGCAGACGACGAGCGCTAACAACTACACCAATCAAGCAGCAAAGTGTGAAGACAAGGCATCGCCGTGACTGACTAAAAGAAAAGATGAGAAGACAGAAAGATAACATTTGAACTGCTCATTCAACTGCGCCACTTCCTCCAAAATATACTTCTCGCGGGCAGTGGCCTTCTCAGCTTTCGACTTCCACACATCTGCGCTACCACGGATGATGGGCAACTCACGCTCCAATTGCTTAATGCGGTCGCGCAGTCGCAAAAGCAATGACAATTCCTCAACCTTTGAACGCGGCTGCACCGTGGTTTCATCGGTGGGAGGAGAATCATGAGGACCACTCGAAGGACCCTAGGTATAATCAAGCAAGAGGCAAATGAGACTCATCACACATCGATAAATAGAGGACTGCATTCGAATTCGATAAAATGTCAAGGGAACACCCCCCACAAAAGCATGGTTCAGACAAAAGGCTAAGCTACAGCTATTACACATGGCGACTAGGGAGCATTCTACTTCTTTGACTTTGAATTCGACTTCGGGGGCTTCATCGCATCTGTGGCAGTCTCCGACGCCACGGATTTGCTGGTGGTATCCCCAGATGCCGTGGTGTTTTCCGCCTTCGCTCGCCGCCACTCCTCAGAATATTTGGTGATGGTCTCGATAAGGTGAGGCCCGTATTTACCACAGCTACTAGCGAAGGGAGCAAACACTACCTGCTGGCCTCCGGCATCGACAGGCATTGCCTCGGAGATCGCGGCGGGATCCAACTCCACGCCATGGGCTTGCACCATCGCGAGTGCCATGGTGGCACCGATAGACCACTAGGAGTTCCTGAATTCCATGGGAATACCTCGAGTGAAGGATTCCACCAGGTCATCAAGATCGTCGATTAACCCGGCCTTGGGGGTCAGCTCCTCACGGAGGCGACTGAGCATACCTTTGGCCTTTCCCAATGTCTCCTGAAGGTAAACACTGCTGTCCTCGACTGCAGCAATGGCGTCTGCCAATGCATCCGCGCGACGCAGAGACTGGGCGTCAAAGCTCAGGTCGGTGGCATCTACATACACAGGGTGTCAGCACAGCAACATGACGTCAAACAAGGAGCAATGCAAATCAAACTAAAAATTACCTGAGAGAGCCTTGGCAATCGAAAAAAGTTGTCCTTCGAACAACTTCTCCCTTTTAGCATTGGAAGAGCACATCTCCTCCTCACGCTTCTGCGACTCCTCCAGAGCCACGACTGCCTCATGACGCCTTTTCTCCGCCGCGGCAAGCCCCTTCTCGAGGGACGTAACGCGACAAAGAAATTCATTGTGCTCACCTACAAAAACACAGGGCATATCAATAGTTGAGTCTACAAATTTCCACGAAGACAAAGACAAAGTCAAAGCTAACCTTCGACTACGTAGTGGCGATTGTCCAACATAGCATGTTGTCGACCCATAGCAAGGACTTGCTCCGCAAGGCGAGCAGCTTCCTTCACAATGAGCTACACCAAGGAAAACGAAGATTCAGCGGTAACCCAAAGTACAAATTCGACTGCCAAACAACAAAAGGGACACTCACATGTTCCTCCAGGGACTCCAAAGATGACTGTCGCCTAGTCCTCCGGGCAACCATCTGGTGCTCCCCAGCATGTGGGGAACTCGAAGAATTGGCGCCGGAGTGGGCTGCCACTGGAGGAGAAGGAGACCGTTTGGCCACCTCCTTGGCCTTAGAGTCTGCGACTCCGGACTCTTTCACAAATTGGATGTCGTCAGAATACGACGACGCCGCTTGACTGCAAAACGTGTCCAACACTACTTCAGGAAAAGCGGCATCAAAGAGAGCAAGACGAACTCACGGACATTAAAAGCTTACCGGTTGAATTTGTCGAGGTTAAAGGAGTCATCTGATGACTCCTTCGGCAGTCAAAGCTTCTTATGAGCAGGAGGAGCCATGGCGCACATAGGTACGGTGGGGATTGACTCCTCTGTAGTAGAAAAAGGACCTTCCGGCATCGTCGGCAAAGAAGCGTCAGAATCCTTGCTGCGGGAATGCTTGCGAGTGTCGTGGCCGTTGGACTTGGGGGCTCCCTCCTCTTCTTCAATTGGAATGGTCGATTCTGACTTGTCCTCTTCCTCTTCTTCGTGAGGGATAACCCCTTCAGGTCGAGGAGGAAAATTGGAAGACACTTTCTAGTCCTGCATTCAGAAGAAACATCAGCACAGATTAAAGCACTTGGCAGCCAATCGAACAAATATCAAAGACTCTACCTCAGGCGGAGGGTTGTTGGCATCGAAAGGGAGCACGACTGATTCGCCTGGGAGATCCTCCTTGGTGTTATACTTGGTCACCAGTCGTAACCTCCTATCTACCTCACCCACGGAAATGCCCTCAGCAGATATGCGAGTGACATCGCCAACACCGACCTAGCGGAACATTGGATGGACTCTAGCCTACAGAGGTTGGATGTGGCGGCGCCACCCTCTTCCTTGCCTATGTGGCCTTCGAGGTCGCATACACGCTGATACAGCATCTCTGTCTTCTCGAACTCACCAGGCATCATGATGTTCTTCTAGGAGCGCCTCCTCTTGCAAGCCGCCACGGGATCGAAGGGCGCGAGTCCGTAGTGCTCTCCGTCGGCCTTCTGGTCGCGAACGTAGAACCACTTATCCCTCCACCCTTGGATAGACACAGTGAGCTTGATGTCAAAGTAGGTGGCGGAGGAGTCGACATGGATCCCACAGCCTCCTACGTCGTAGACTACCGAACCAGACGCCGACTGACGCTTGAGCTTAAAAAGCTTTTTGAAGAGACCAAAGTGTGGCTCGATTCCGAGCTAACACTCGCACAAAGTAATGAAGCATGCGATATGGAGAATGGAATTTGGGGACAGCTGGTGCAGCTGGATCTCATAGAAACAAAGAAGACCCCTAACAAATGGATGTAGGGGGAGAGAGACCTTGAATGATGAACGCAAGGAACATCACTCTGAAACCCGCGGGAGGACGGGGGATTACCTCGTCACCAGGCACTCGCGAGTCATCTTCCACGGACAGAAGAGCTCCATCTTGACGAAGAAGATGCAGCTCGGAAGACTTGATGACAGACGCGCCAGGAGCCGTTGGTGACATGGGTACCCGCACCTTTCTTCTTTCCAGCGGCGGTGGCGCTGGTGCCCACGGCAGTGGTGCCTCCCTTGTTCTTGGCAGCGGCAATGGTGGCTGCAGATCCAGCGGCGACGCCTCCCTTCTTCTTGCCCATCTTTCGATGGCGGTGAGAATGAAGGAAATAGCTGGGGAATACGCGCAGCTGGTCCAGTGCCACGGACAAGACGAGCGCAAGGGAGCAGAAATGAGTAGCAATGGCAAAGAAGGCACGAGCAAGAAGAGAGATGGGGAAACCGCAGTCGCGCTGCTACTTAACCTCCTCGCAGGTGTCATCCAACGGCCAGGAAAAACCCTACTGAACGTGTGGCGCACATCGCCATTGACACGTGGCGAAGGTGAACCACGAACCGTCCCCCACTACTCCCATTACGCGCGGAAATCGAGGAGACGCAGTTAAAACAGAAGATTACGCACGCCCAGTCAAATCAAAGTCAGAAAGTGGGACCCACCGCTCGTCACGTCCCGTCAAAGCCGCTCACGCGGGCAACTGAGGTCATCACATCGTCAGCACTAACGTCATCGATTCCAGCAGAAGAAGATTTTGACTACTTTAGTCCTTACTCGAGTCTTCGACTCAACCAAGCACTCGGGGGCTACTCCTAACAGGAGCGCTGGCCGCGCACCAGAAAGAATTTTTTATGCCGGTGTAGAGCATTCAAGACAAACCTTTCACTCGAATCAACGATTCGATTGTGAACTGTGGGTTACTCCCATAGGGAGCGCTGGAGGCACATTTGACTGAAACAAGCAGCAAAAGACGACAACAGTCGCAAAAATATTTTTAGTCCCTACTCGAGTCTATGACTCGAATAGGCACTCGGGGGCTACTCCCATAGGGAGCGCTGGTCACGCACCCTATGATTATTTTTCTTTATACATCGTACTGTGTGTCAATAACATCCACACTCGAAAGCCATGGCGACTCTGCCACATATTTTCCCTACAAAGAGATTACCTCTCCTAGGCCACCCGAATCATCTCCGCGATGACAAAAATTCGGATGTTGCGCTTGCAGCCTGAAGATAAGAGCTGAATAAGGCCTAGCAACGCATCTGCTGTGATCTACCCGAAATATATCCGTACCTGCAGGTACGACGAACATGCCTTGACGGACGTGTCGAGTGCTCACACTTATATACTCGAATTGGAGTCCTGTAAGACCTCCGCGGCGAGAGTCAAATTACGCCAGCACTTTTCTGAATTCGAGTTTGGGGACTCGAGTTTGAGTATATTGCGTTGTTTTGCCCTAAGGCAGTTAACTGATACCGATACATCGGATAAATCAGGCACGTATATCAACAATACCTATGACACAAACAGAACACTCGAAAATATACTCAGTCAAGCACTCGAAAGACTTCATAAAGTCTCCAGTCGAATCTGCGATTCCACTGGACAATCGGGGGCTACTGACATGGGTATACCCTACATGTACTCGAGTTTGGCATATATGGTCCAGATACGACAGAATCCCATGGCGTTGCCAAGGCCCAATGAAGAATTCAGGTGACCCACGGACTCTCCGATTGCTTGCAACACAAGAAGAAGCTTAAGATACAAAGTTCAAAGGGACGAACCCTAATCTGTAACCGACTCGACCTGTTACCCGAGACCTAGCCTATCTATATAAAGGCTAGGAGGGGGCGGCGAGGAGGACAATCACAACCCTAGTTTCCACAACCCTCGCCAGATTGCATCTACGCACCCCTGTAATCTTCGATTCCTTCGATAATTCCAAGAGCAGACAAGCAGGGGTAGGGACTTCTACGAGGCCTGAACCTGGGTAAACCTTGCATCCATGTGTGCTTGTTTGCTAGCCGATTGATGCCTCTAGTGCTCCCTCCTTCTCCAAAACCCAAGTACATAACAATGGGCATTGACGAGTTGAACCCTCGTCACTTTGGTTCTGTGAAGCGACGAAGTGGTTGTTTTACTAGCTTCGCCTTGGATCCAAATTTAATGCGTGCTCAGCGAGTTCCCTGGGAATTCCCGGCATGTTAGAAGGTAGCCATCCAAAGATCTCCCAGTGCTCACGGAGGAACTCGATGAGCGTGCTTTCTTATGCGGGGCAAGATTGGAAGCCACAAATGTTGTTTTCGTTGGGTCGACGGGGTGGATCTGCACTTCTTTTGTGTCCTATGCCGTGTCAAAAGTCTGATCGGGATTGACACGCGCTACTTCCAGTGGTTCTGCAATTGCTGAAGTTTTGAGTTACTCGAACTCTGTTGCCATTTCGAAAGATTTAGAAATTTTGTTGAACTCCCGATCACAATTTTCGGCACGCGTGAAGCTTCCTTTTACCTTGATGATTCCTTTTGGTGCTGGCATTTTCATGACTAGGTACACATAATGCGGAACTGCCATAAACCGTGCGAAAGCTGGTCGTCCTAGGATCGCATGATATTGTGATGGCCAGTCCATGACTTTGAATTCGAGTTTTTCTCGCCTGAAATTTACTTTGGAGCTAAAAACAACATCAAGAAATACTTTTCCTAAAGGAATTTCGGCTTTACCTGGTACTATTCCATGGAAGGATGTTTCTGTTGCCGCGAGATTGTCCAGGGGATAACCCATTGTTCTTAGCGTTTTTGCGTAGATCGGATTTATGCTGCTCCCTGCATCCATGAAGACCTTGATCATATCGAACCCGCCAATTTGTGCTTCGACTATCAAGGCTGAGTGACCTGGTCATGGGACTCGAAGTGGGTGATCGGCTTTGCTGAATGTGATTTCTTGCTCTGACTAGTGGAGATATTCAGGTGTGGTTGATGTTGCTGTGTTCGCCATATTGATTTGTCTTGTGATGAGCTTCTAGGTTCTGTTGGATGGATGCCCTTTCTGAATCATGGACATTGCTCCTTTTGACCTAGGGTATTCATTGTTTTGATCCGTCGTGTTTTGTGGTAACACTGCTGGTGATGGTGGTGGTGGTGTGCCGATGGCTAATGTGCCAGGTGTAAATGCGTATCCTCGGTTTGCCGCTTCGGTTGCTTTTGCATTACATAGCTCCTGCATCTTCAAGAATGTTCAGCAATCTTTCATGAGGTGGTTAGATTATCGTCTACCTGCTGAGTCGATGTAAAAATGCATATTATAGGGTCCTTCCAGCATTTGCATCGCGGACATGGGTGGGTCTCGTGCTCTTGGCTAATACCGTTGTGTTGACTGACTTCCTCCGACGTTGTCCCTGTTCTGGCGGTATTCGTCGTTGTAGTCGTTGCTTCTATTGTTACCTTCACCCGAGAAACCGGCTGCAACATAACTTGGTCTGTGTTTCCATCATTGTTCCTTCTTCTCCTATCGTTGCCGCGTTTATCCCTGTCTTCTTCAGGCGATCGCGTGGGCTTGTTATGTACCGCGTCCTCTCCATCAGCCTAGCGATTTTCTATTTCCATTAGTTGTGATATTGTTTTGGGTTTAAACCGTCCAGTTCTTCTATGAATTCTCGACGGCGAAGGCCGTCGTTGAAGGCGTCGATGGCCCATTCATCGGATTGGACTCAGCTGAGTTTTTGATGATATTCCATTGTTGGATCAATACCCTTATTGATTCTCCAGATTTTTGTTTCCATGCTCGCAACTATTCCAAAGATGCTAGTCATTTAAACATGGATTGGAAGTGCTGGATGAACTTATCTTCCAGGTCGTTCTACCTGCCGATGGAATCTTCGGGTAGCTGTCTGAGCCATGATCTTGCGGCGCCAGTGAGGTGTAGTTGTAAGCTTTGCATTGCGGTAGTTGTGGAGCCGCCTTGCAACTTCATAGTGGCCAAATAATCTGCTAACCATGCTTCGGGTTCCTGGAGTCCATCGTACATGTGCCGGTCATGCGGAAGTTTGAAGTCCTTAGGTACCGAGGTTTTGTGAATCCTCTTAGTGAAACAGCTGGCCCTGCATAGCTCATAATCGTATTCGTTGTGTCCATCGTGCTATCATCGGCTGCGGTTTTCGTCTCTTGATCCATCGTTCCTGTGTTGCGTGTTGTCATTTATTGTGTTGCTTTGCGGCTCGGGGACCTACAAGATGTGCCTGGTGTGGCGATCAAGATCTTCGGGTGTGTCCCACTTGTCGATGACTGCTGTGACGGTGTGGTGATCTATCGGGCTGTCGTGTGGTTCCTTACTCTACTTCTGCGAGAGAGGCTCCCACCATGCCAAGGTTCATCAGGGTGGAGCGGTGGAGGGCCGCACGGGGATCGTCGGGTGCGGGCTGAGTTGTGAGCAGATATGTTTGTGCGGCCACGATGGATGTCTGGGCTGTTTTTGCCTTGATGTTTCCCGCTTAATCGATCGACATGAATGATAGATCAAGATCGCAGATGAGTCTGCCTCTCTCTGCTTCAGGGATATTCTCCAATCGAGATGTTCTCCTTCCTGGTGGTGCTCCTCCTGCTATGCTCCCTGATCCTCGGGTAGAGCTTAACTATGCTCGTTGTAAGCTAGATTCGTCGGCTAATCTCTTTCTTTCGTCGAGTTGCCTCTGCATCCTGAGTATGTCTCTCTTCTTGTGATGAAGCAGATATTGATATGCTAATAGATCCTCACGTGAAGCGTCCGCTGTCATCGGAACTGCTCCCAGAATTGCTTCCCTTGCCCTTTGCCATGCCGCTGCATGTAGCCGAAGAGTTCGCCTCTCTCCTTCATGTGGCTCTCCGCCTCTTCCTTGGACTATGCGGTTATTCCCTATTTCTCCTCCATTTCTGTGGTCCCCTTCATTGCTATGATTTCCTGCATTGTCATCTAATAAAATATCATTGGGGTCGAGGATAGGGTTACCGTTAGAGTCGCGTGGTGTTGAGGTGTTCCCGTTGACCATGCACACTTGGTGGCATGTTATGCATGGGCTAGTGACGTTGTCTTCTGCTCCAAAGGACGCGCTGTTAGTATTCTAAGATCGTAGTTCTAGGTAAATCTTCACCATCCTTATTCCGAAGGCGACGTTTTCACTGCTTTTTTTAGGTTCTGAATTTGTCGGGCTTGCTCCATGTGGTGGGGTTAGCTGTGGATCTGATCCAAAGGAGAGATTGTCGTAAAGACCATCAAGGTCCCCCAGATCCATCTCGATTTGCTCGCCTTCTTCGCCTGCTTCGATCTATGTTGTGGCGTCCATGGAGGACCCAACGGAAGATGTTAATACCACTGTAGGCGTAAGTTTTTCCACCGACGTTCCGATGTGATCCGAGGTGAAGGGTGTTATTCTTGTGGGTCTTCTACTTGGAAGTGGAAGCTTCCGATGATTAGATTGGATTCGCTGTTGAAATCGGAGGGTACCAACATAGGGGTGGGCAGGCGTGGATTTGCTTTTGTCGGGTTGATGCTTGATGGAGAGCGGTCTGCCGAATCCATGGTTCCAGCGTTTAGGTTTCCCACAGATGGCGCCAATTGATGAGGGGTAACCTCGGCAATGTCCATGGTGAAGGACTTAGGGTTTCACGGAAAAGAGAACGTTGGGGATTTCATCAGATGTCAGGAAAACAATGGAATCAAAGTCGCCTGAATATTTGGGAATCGAACTGTTACAAGTTGCCCGACAGTTTTCTGTACCCTTGCTTAGGCTTCTCCCGTCCTATATATAATAGGCCGGGTCTCAAAGCTGTATGTGGATAGGTTTTACATACACGTGATTACAATACCAACACATTGTCGGTTCAGAGACCCTTTCCTAATAAAAGTCTTTGTCGGTTGCTTCCTTGGGCTATCATCTGCAATCTTCATGGGCCGAAAGCCTTTTACCCAGTGTAGGGTAGGAAATCATAAGCATCTGAGTAATCATACCTATGTCAGTCATATAGCCTTCATTGGGCAAATTCGACTCATGGCCACCATGAGCACTTGGTCGTATAGCCTTCATTGGGCAAATTTGACTCATGGCCATCATGGGCACTTGGTCATATAGCCTTGATTGGGAAAATTGGACTCATGGCCATCATGGGCACTTGGTCAAATAGCCTTCTTTGGGCAAATTTGACTCATGACCATCACGGGCACTTGGTCATATAGCCTTCATTGGGCAAATTTGACTCATGGCCATCATGGGCACTTGGTCATATAGCCTTATTTGGGCAAATTTGACTTATGGCCATCATGGGCACTTGGTCATATAGCCTTCTTTGGGCAAATTTGACATATGTGTTTGAATCTGACATACTTGTCATAATTCTGACATATATGTCCAAATCCAAGTTATCTTTTCGAGTTACATGACTCATTATCTGACATATGTTCTAAATTCGAGTTATATAACCCAAAATCCGAGTTATATGAGCCAGCAACCGACATATATGCCAAATTCGAGTCATATGACTCAAAATCCGAGTTATATGACTCCAAATCCTGGTTACCTATCATAATTTGACATACATATCCACAATGACATACATGTCCACATCCGACATATAAGTCGGTCCCATGATATTTGGAGAGAGATATATAGAGAATTTTGATATAGATGTCGTTGATATTTGGTCATGCCGAGGTAAGTGATGAATTGAGTTAGTTTTATGATAGCCCTTTGATATGTTGGCAAACCGATATAAATGGTGACTTGAGATATAGTCTAATGATATGTGATATTGATCATGATTTGGGATATGACATGATCCCATGATATCCTGTCAAACCGACATAAATGGTGATTTGAGATATGATATGATATATGCTGGCTAACCTGGCATAGACTATGATTGGAGATATAATCCGAGATACAATATGATGAATTTGTGATATGCTGGCAAACTGATATAAATAGTGATCCGAGATATAATATAACCTAGCAAACTGATACAAATAGTAATCCGAGATATGAGATAACCTAGCAAACTGATATAAATAGTAATCCGAGATACAAGATAACCTGGCAAACTGATACCAATAGTAATCTGAGATATAAGATAACCTGGAAAACCAATACCAATAGTAATATGAGATATAGGATAACCAGGCAAACTGATATAAACAGTGGTCTGAGATATAAGATAACTTGGCTAACTGATATAAATAGTAATTCGATATATAAGATAACCTTGAAAACTGGTTCAAATAATCATCCAAGATATAAGATAACCTGGCAAAATGATACAAATAGTAATCCGAGATATAAGATAAGGAGGCAAACTAATTCAAATAGTCATCCGAGATATAATATGTGTTGTGATGACTTGGGGGTAAATTTCCTTATCATTGAGCATTTCAAAATGACATAGTTAGTCAACAAGAACATATTGTCGGAGATTTCTCTCGTGAAGGAACTAGGGTCCAATGATCCCTGGGTTTGTGAGGGGGCTGAACATGCGATTCTGAAGGAGCACAGCGACGGCGGCGATGGCGGATCACACACATGACAAACAGTTGACACCGGTTTTTTTTACCCAGGTTCGGGACCCTCGTGAGGATGTAAAGCCCCTACTCCTGCTTTGTTGTATTGCTTACGTGCCTCGCAAGGTTACAATGGAGGATGAAAGTCTAGGGTTTTAGATCTCTGGGATCCCCCTTGCAAGGTAGGAGAAGGGTCCCTTATATAGGGAAGTGTTGGGCCTCTTCCCCTAGCCTTCGGACGTGAAAGGCATCCATAGTGCCGCCCATCATGATCCCGGTCTAGGAGACTACTTTACATGGACTTGGTCCAACTCCCCGCGCTCCACTCCATCCTCCTGTAAAGCGTCCTTTGTCAACATCACTTGTCTTCATCTGGTGCTCTCTACTTTTCCCCTTTTCATCAAAACGGCAACTGGGGGAGCCTCCCACCATGAAATAACATGTCCCTTCCCTGCAAAGGGGGGGTGGACTGGGTCTTCTTTACCAAGGCGGTTGATACCATGAAAGCCCTACGCTTGCTGTCAGGGCCATAGTCCATACTCCGCCCGACGTAGTTACTGTTCTATCCCTGGACACACCCCGGGGTATCCGAGGCTCAAGGGCGTTACATGTTTCCATAGCAATCTCCCTCGGGAGGTGTTACTTCTGGAGGGTCACTCTCCCCCGAGGAGGGTGCCTCATGATACCTGCCCGATTTGGTCCCTTCTAGAGGCGTCCCACCTCTCGAAGGCGAAGACTCCCATGGTGCAGGGCTCGTTCAATGCGGGGACGTGGCACCCCGGGTGCCAGGGCTTCGACAGTAGCCCCCGGGCGCTTGGCCTGCACGTGTCCCCTTGTGGGCCCGAAGGGGCAAGCGCCCTTAGACGATGGACGGCCCCAACGATCATTTGGTCAACGAGTACCTGGCCTGCTCGAATCTTGGTTGTGAAGCCCAACTAGCGGCGAGTGCTCACCCGTAGATCTGGAGTGCATTGTTCCCGCTCCGAGAGTCGTTCCCACGAGGCGATGGCGCGTGGGCCTAGCAGTTAATACCGCGGGCGCGGCGCAGTGATACGTCTTTTCGATAGGCGCGGTAAAGGTGGGGAAGGAATCTTTTTGCCTCCACGCCACCGCGTTCTTCCTTTCTTTCTTGTGCTCCCGAGTCAAAACCTTCGCCCCCTTTCCATGGCACCTAAGCATTTCTCAGCTGAGGAGAAGGGCAAGACCGTGATGACTGAGGTGGTGGAGACCCCGCCGATGAAGGGCAGTTGGAGGCGACCGCACGGAAGCGATCGAGGGCAGCGCGGCGGTCATGGTACGGCTCTCGTTGTGCTTGCACCCGCGGAGGTGAGCGCGGCCTTAGGAGAGGCTACCGCCAAGCGTGGGCGCCCTCGGGAGTGGCAGGGTCGCCGTGGAGGGCGTGGCGGTAGGCCCGGAGCCAGATCAGGCCTGGACACTCATGCTGCTACCGAGGCTCCTGCTCCCATGGTCATCAAGATTGAGGATGACCCTGAGCCTGAATTGGGTCATCGACTTCACCATCGTCCTCGACGGTTTGGACTGGTTCATGAGGGTGAAGCTCCCCGAGCGATTTGTGCTCAAGACCGCACACGACCTCCCGAACAAGGTGCAACTGCGCCACTCCAGGGGGCACGAAAAGTGGGAGGTGATCATCGAAACCTTCTCGTGGGGCGAGAAGTTCCTCTCTAGTGGCTAGCATCATTTCCTCTTCGAGCACCGCATCCAGCACGGCTTCACACTACGATTTAGGTATGCCAACATGGGACTTCTCCATCTCGGTGTTCGACATGCAGTTGTGCTGCGTCGACTATGCTCCCCACCTCTGGGCCGCCCAGTAGGCGTAGTCACCACGGTGCTGCCGAGAAACGCAAAGCTTGGTCCTTGGAGGTGTGATGCTAAAACAGTTGTCGACTCCTTTTGCCTTGTAAATAAGACTTTAGGATGAACTTCCCAGTAAGGGCCCTTGTTCTGCTTTGCCTCCCTTTGTCTGTTCTTGTTGTGCCCGGAGTTTTTTGCATGTTCATGGCGTAGAGCCCTCTTGCCAAGGCCAGTGATGGCGGCTCGTGCCTTCCTTTCGCAGGGACAGTCTTGTAGAGGAATCAAACGCGTCCATCGAAGGGCTAAGTGTCCTGGGACAGCGCCCTCACGAGGCGAGGTTGCAGGCATAGCGCTTGAGGAGGTGATTCCCGAAGACGGTGCTTGCGGGGCACTGCTGGCGGGGCTCCTTTCAGCCAATAGGCTAGACTGCTACGCAGTGGGCCACGCTCGATTAGGCTCGTGAGGCTCTTAGCGCCTCAAGGGGTAGCCCTATTCTCGCAAGGAATAGCTCAAGTTATTGGGCCTCAGGGTGCCTAGGCGGCTTAACGTAGCTTACTGATCGTAGCAGATTCTAGCGGTTCTCTCGAGGAGAGGCTCCAATGCGTACCCTCGAGGAGGGGTCCTATGCTAACCTCTGGATCCCTCCTTCTTGAGAGGGGCGAAGCCTCATGAGGATCGCATGCCTTTCCCGAGCACCTCCCGAGGGGATGCCCGTAGCGTGTTAACGCGTGTAGCTGGAGACCTGAGACACGCTTATGCCAAGCGTTGTAAGCGCTAGGAGCCGTAGGTGAGGTAAGTCACCACTGACTAGGGCTATAAGTTCAGATCTCACGCTTTAGGACCTACGAAGTTTAACCGTTGGAGAGGGCATCTCCAAGGTCGCCCCATAAGCCTCTCGAGGAGAAAACCGTATGACTAGGTGTTCTTCCCGCTAGCCCCTATGCCAATGGTTTTGTGGGTTTCACGTGACTTATTCAGAAATGTCAAGAACCATGGGTGAGGTGACTCATGGCCGGACCCGGTACGTGAGTTCAGAGCTCAACGATTTAGGTCTTGAGAGAGCTTGATTGCAGAGGAACAGGGCCTCGTGGGCCGTCTCTAAAGCATTTTTTAGGTCCAGGAGCGTGGGTGAGGTAACTCGTAGCCGGACCCAGTTCGTAAGTTTAGAGCTCACACTTTAGGTTCTAGACAGGCTAACCGAGGAACAAGGCCTCGAGAGCCACCCTGTAGACCTTACCAAGACAGGTCCGTAGGGCAAAACACACATACCGCTAGGTTTTCTCTTTAAGGTCCAGGAGCATGGGTGAGGTAACTCGTAGCTGGACCCAGTCCGTGAGTTTAGAGCTCACACTTTAGGTCCTAGATAGGCTAACGGAGGAACATGGCCTCGAGAATCGTCGCTTAAGGGTTTGTTGTTTTTAGTATCAGGAACCATGGGTGAGGTAACTCACGGACGAGGGACGAGCCGCGAGTTTAGAGCTTGACACTTTAGGTCCTGACAAGCTTGGGCCATGGAGGGGTTGTGCCTCACGAGCCATCGCAAGGATAAACTAGGTCAAGAACTATGGGTGAGGTAACTCACGGCCGAGGAACAAGCCGCGAGTTCAGAGCTCGACACTTTAGGTGCTGACGAGCTCGGGCCACGGAGGGGCTGTGCCTCATGAGCCGTCACGAGGATAAACTGGGTCAGGAACTGTGGGTGAGGTTACTCACAGTCAAGGAACGGACAGCGAGTTCAGAGCTCGACACTTTAGGTCCTGACGAGATGCCCCGTAGACCTTACCAGGAGAGGGCCATAGGAAAAGACGTGCACCGCTAGAGGCCAGTGGGCATGCCGCGTGAGGATCTCAGACACCGGGAACCGTGTGGTGAGGTAACCTATGGCTGGGGTTGTCCCGTGAGTCTAGAGCTCGACACTTTAGGCTCGGAGCTGATGGGGGACCGGCCCGGCAAGGGGTACCGTGCCTAGCCCCCGCTCGCCGGAGTGTGTGAGGGAAATCTGGCGATGCATTTTTTTGGAGAAATGTTTTTTCAAAAAGAACCAAATAGCCAAGCATGCACGCAACGCAAGATCCAAGGGAGCGCCAGCAATACGGGCTTATTACAAATACCACCGTGGCTTGCATGGGGTCTAACAACAGGAGAAATCGTAAGGGATGAGGGTTTTCGGGGTTCATCTTCAAAAAGTCGCGGATTTAGGAGCGCCATTCGGAGAGGTTTGTCCACCTTCTAGCAGCCCGGTCTGCCGGCTCATATGGCTGCTTAGTTGCCACTGTGGGGGCAACAGGTGTTGTAAGTATGCTGGGTATAGTCCTTGGGGATGTCCGGAGACCCCGTGTCGTCGTTGTCCTCGGGAGGCACCTCATCCCTCATGAGGATGTACGGGGGTGCTCCCAAGCCCCTCTTGAGGTCACGGGCACCGGCCACGTCCTGCCCCTCGTGAGGCGGGAACAGGGGCTGCTTCCCTCTTTGCTATGGCGTTCTCCTGGGCCATCATCTATTTCCTCCTGGTGGAGCCTCCGACGTAGTCTAGGGCATCCACATCCTTGGGATAGGTGGCGACAACGGTCTTGTAGACGTGCTCCAGGGAGCGTAAGGCTTCCACCTCGTCGCACCGGACCGTAATGACTCAGCCGCTACCGCCAGGCATCTTGATCATGTTGTAGGCATGGTGTGTGGCGGCCATGAACTTGGCCATCCTGGGGTAGCCGAGGATGATGTTGTACGGGAGGTTGATGTGCGCCACATCAAAGTCGATGATCTCGGTGCGGTAGTTGCCACGCATCCCGAACGTGACGGAGAGGCACACCTGCCTGATGGGTATGGTGGATCCACTAGTCACCCCGGAGAACGGCATGGTCAGCATCAGCCTGACATATGGCACCTGCAGCTGGGCGAAAGTCTCAGTGGAGATCACATTCAGGCCCGCGCCTCCGTCGATGAGGGTCTTTTCAACCGCGATGTTGTTGATGGTGGGGGTGCAGATCAGGGGGAGTGTGCCCACGGGCCTGGTAGAGACGGGGTGGTCGCTGGCATTGAAGGTGATGGCGCACTGGGACCACTTGAGCTTTGGTGAGGGGATTCCTGGTCTAGCAGCCACGACCTTGCGAGTGAGTAGCTTGAAGTGCCGGTTGGACGTCGGGCTTGGGATCCACCAAGGATGCATGTTATAGCACCCTGCGGCACTTGGTAGCACCCGGGGTTCTCGGTACGTCCTTTATCCTGGGGGTGCGGGTGCTGTTGCGTAGCGTTGTCCTGGTGGCCCGCTGGAGTTGTTGTTCCAGCGGTCGCCTCCTCGATGGCCTCCTGTGTGGCCGCCTCGCTTGCCGCTCGGCCTCCCTTTCCTCTAACTGCTGCGCAGGTCATAGAGTTTCTTGAGTTCATAGCAGTCATCGGTGGGGTGGCCTGGCTTCTTATGGAAGTGTCAGTACAAGTTTTCGTCCCACTCCCTTTTGCCATTCCCCTCGCGGGTACTCTTTCGATCCGGCTCTGCGGCTAGGATGGTGGCGGTCTTGTGCTTGGGGTCCTTGTCTTTGCCCTTGGATGACCCTGAGGCCTTGGGGTGGTTTTCGTATCGGCAAGGCCAAACATCCGCCCTGCCTCCGCCTTGGCGCACTTCTCAGCCATGATGAAGAGCTCGGCAGTAGTGGTGAGGCTCTCGCCTCGGATCCTGATCTTTTCCCTCATCTTGATGTCCTTCACACCTTCAAAGAAGGCGTTGATGATGTTGGAGTCTGAGATCTTGGGGATTTTGTTACGGACCAAGCTGAACCTCTGCAGGAACTTGAAGAGGGTCTCTCCAGGTTGCTGACGTATCTGGCGGATGTTGTAGTAGGTGAGCGGGCGCTCATAGGCTCCCTTGAAGTTGGAGATGGAGAGGGATCTAAGCTCCGCCCATGAATCAATCGACTCTTCGGGGAGGTTCATCATCCAGGTACTGGCCATCTCCTTCAGGCACAAGGGGAACCAGTTTGCCATGACATGGTCATCTCCTCCCGCCGCTTCAATGCCCGTGGTGTAAAGCTGAGAAAATCGCACGGGTTGGTGGTGTTGTCATAGAGACGGTGTCTCCAGGCGGAACATGTGAGGCCAGACCATGAGGCGAAGGCTCTTGGTGAAGGCAAGGTAGCCGTTGGCCTGGACCGCCTTGCCGTTGGCGAGGGCCACGCGTTTCTACTGCCCTACGGCGGCGATTTCCTCGGGGAGGTGGTCTCCGCGCTCGTGTGGTGGAACCATGGCCACGGGAGGTGAGATGATCTGGCAACTGTTTGCGGGCTATGGAATGGCGTTATCCGGCTTGGCCGCATCCCCACGATGGCGAGGCGGGAGTGAGCCCCCAGCCCCCGGCTCCCCGCCCTCGAGCCGAGCCCCCAGGACCTCAAGGGAGAGGGTGGCAGCATCGAGGAGCTCGGTAATCCGGTCGTGCCACCTCTCCTTGCCCTACTCAGTCGGCGGGTGGTCCAGGAGCTCACACACCGTACGCTTGGCGGTCTCCGAGGTGAGCACTCCAGGTGGCCGCGGGACGACATGGTGCAGGAGAGCGACATGACGCCATGCGAGGAAGGAGAAGGCTCCCGTGATGGGTGGTAGGAGGACCCCCCCCTCGTCCTCTGTCCACGGGACTTTCTCGGAGGCGGCACGCTGCGGAGGAGGCTCCATCTAGGCTTTGCTTGACGTACGATGGAGGGCTCGCTCGGTGCGTGTCTCATTGCTAGCCGACATGTTGCCGAGGTCGTCAAAGGTCTTGAAAGCGCGCCTCATCCCCCTACCTGGTGCGCCAAATGTCACAGATTTGTCCCACAAAGGAACTAGGGTCCAACGAACCCTGGGTTCATGAGGGGGCTGAACACGCGATTCCGAAGGAGTGTGATGATGGCGGCGATGGCGGAGCACACATGATAGAGAGTTGACACCGGGTTTTTTACCCAGGTTGGGGACCCTCGCGAGGAGGTAAAGCCCCTACTCCTGCTTTGTTGTATTGCTCGTGTGCCTCGTGAGGTTACAATGGAGGATGAAAGTCTAGGGTTTTAGATCTCTGGGATCCCCCTTGCAAGGTAGGAGAAGGTTCCCTTATATAGGGTGGCATTGGGCCTCTTCCCCAGCATTCAGACGGGAAAGGCATCCATAATTCCGCCCATCATGATCCCGATCGAGGAGACTACTTTACATGGACTTGGTCCAGCTCACCGCGCTCCACTCCATCCTCCTGTAAAGTGTCCTTTGTCAACGTCGGTTGTCTTCATCCGGAGCTCTCTACGTTTTCCCCTTTTCACCAAAATGGCAACTGGGGGAGCCTCCCACCACAAGATCACCTGTCCCTTCCCTGTGAAAGGAGGGTGGATCGGGTCTTCATTACCAAGGAGGCTGATGCAACGAAAGCCCTGCGCTTGCTGTCGGGGTTGTAGTCCGTACTCCGCCCGGCATAGTTACTGTTCTACCCCTGGACACACCCAGGGGTATCCGAGGCTCAAGGGTGTTACATGTCGCCGTAGCAATCTCCCTCGGGAGGTGTTACTTCCGGAGGGTCACTCTCCCCCGAGGAGGGTGCCTCGTGATGCCTGCCCGGTTTGGTCCCTTCTGGAGGCATCCCACCTCTCGAAGGAGAAGACTCCCACAGCGCGGGGCTCGTTCAGTGCAGGGACATGGCACCCCGGGTGCCAGGGCTCCGACACATATAACAGATGATGTACTGTAGTAGTAGAAGACATAGCTAAAATACATATAGCAGTTGACATATGCGAGGTCATAACAAATGGCATATCTTACGTCTACTGTAAGAAACAGTTCTATGCATAGGGATGCTTGGTCGAATAATGACCCAAGTCCCCAAGATACTTTTTCTATCCATAGGTGATTCTATTGATATGCTGGCTAGCCCCCAGGTTGAGACATCTCCTTCCCGGGGTGAACGACTAAGTGATAGAGGGTGATAGCCCCTGAGTGATATTCGGGGTTATCTCATGTGTGTGTTGGTTGTTGAGTCAGTCGATACTCACAGTATATACTTGATAATGAGGTTGAGGTAGAGATATGTCTTATTGGTTGAGTCAATTGATGCTCACAGTACTCTTGGTGATGAGGTTGAGTCATGTCAACAAGAAAGGCTTGTATGCCAACTCCCCTGATCTCTATACGTTGGGGCGGAGGATGAAGAAGTTGCTGCTCGATGGTGAAGCAGAGCTTGATGAAGCTGGTCCCGTCTGGATGGAAACCTAACCAGTGCCTCTAATCAGCCCCACGGGAGGCGCCAACTGTCGTGGTGGTGTCACAGCAGATGCTTGGGGTAGGCTTAAGTTGGGGCCGCATGGACACTAGAGGAATCTGTGGAGGGATGATGCAGTGAAGAGCGCACACGAAAGTACACAGAGAGACATGATATACCTAGGTTTGAGGCTCTCTTAGTGATATAAACCCTCTACTCCTGTATCTAGATCTTATATGACTTGGCCAATTACTGTGGCTACAATGGTGCTCCTTGAGTTGTATTCCCTATGCCTCTAATGGCTTTATCTGGGAGAGCAGAGGAGGAAGAAGGGGTGCTCCTACTGAGCAGACAAGGGAGGAGTCCCTCAAGGCCTCCTTGGATCGATCCCCCTAGTGCTCCTTATAAAGGGGAGCCCAGGGGACAAGATATGGCTCACATTCCTGGGTCTGGTCAGCTGACAAGGCATGGTACTTGTCAGGTATGTCAGTCCTTTGGCTTGTCCCGTAGTGTTTGTCCTTGGTGACGGGGATATGCCAATTGGGGTATGCCCAGAAGGATGTTTCGACTGGCCCAAGCCCATTGCGAGTGGGCCTTCAAGACAACGATTGAAAGAGAAGCCTGGCGACTAGAAGCTGGAGGCCTAGAAGTGTAGATAGGCCCAATCGGATTAGGTAAAATCCTCTAAATCCTTAACTGTCTCGGTTGTAATCTTGTAAACCCTAGCGAGGTACCCCCTATATAAACCTCCCTAGGGTACTCTGCATACTCACACACTATTAGCTACCCCATCCAAGCGACTCGCTGCCTAGCCACCGAGCTCGCCACCCTTGTAACTCACTCGCTGATAATACAATCTAGAAGGAGTAGGTCTTTACCCTGCGGGGAGCTGAACCTGAGTAAATCCCTTGTCTCTAGTTCCAATCTCGCACCACAGATGGCGATTGGCTCTTTTCCCAAATCCTATCAATCGCTACCCCTGGTAGCGACTGTCGTGGTCATTCCCACGACAGTGGCGCCCACCGTGGGGCATGGTCAGTCAGGCCTGAGTTCTGCGGCAAGACCCTATTCGCCAATCAATCGGTCGATCGCCACCGGCCGCATGATTGCAAGCGGCAAGATCCTCCAGATCCTGCCCAGCAGCTACATCCCGGCATTGCAGCCGGTCACGCACAGCGCGGTGATGCCAGTCGGCACCATCAACCTCTTCGTCGGGTTCACGGACGCCATCGACCCGGCGGAGATGGTGATCATCAGAGGAATGCCACCACGAGATCTTCTCCGGGAGGAGCAGGTCCGCTCCATCACCCAACTCGCCTCCGAGTACGACTCAACCGTGAGTGACGCGGCCCTCCATGACGACGCCAATTCGGTGACCCCTACCTCGGTCGCCGGATCCATCATGGCTGTGTCACACGAAGACTCCATCACACGGGTCTCCAATGCTGGAGACTTCGAGGACTCCTCCATCCTCGGGCTCTTTGACTCCGACTCCGGGTCGGAGTCCCCTGATGAAGCGCGGACCTGATCTAATCGCTACAATGCCATCTACATGGCGGGAAGCATCATCTTGCCACCAGATCCTTCTCCATGCCCCTTCCGCCGACCATGACGGTGACAAAGATCGAGGAGTACCGCTAGCAGCTGGAGGCGGCCAAGGTCAGAGAACAAGCCAAGTGCGACAAGTTCCGCCTCGAGCAGCAAACGGTGCAGGAGCTGTCGCTCTACCACCAGCGCCACATCAGGAGTTGCCTGACCTCCAACGTCTAGGGCCGCACCCTGAACTTCGATGACAAGCACGATCCCACTCGCGCGGCCGAGCGTGAAATCTACCACAACGTGCCGTCTGGCGGCAGTCGCCCACCACTTGGGGCACCTGCGACTGGAGATCCATGATGACCCACAAGTATAGGGGATCACAATAGTCTTCGAGGGAAGTAAAACCCAATTTATTGATTTGACACAAGGGGAGCCAAAGAATATTTATAAGCCTTAACAACTGAGTTATCAATTCAGCTGCACCTGGAAACTATCTTACTTGCAGTAGTTTATCAGTAACAACAGTTTTTTAGTAGGAATAGCAGTAGTAAAATAAAGACAGTAGTAACAATTGCAGTAAATAGTAGGATTAAAGTGCGGTAGGCATAGGGATGGATGGACAGGCATTGCATGGACAAGACAATTCATGTAGTAATCAAGATATAGGGCATTTGCAGATAAATAAGATAAAGTATCCAAGTACTAAATCATAGGCATGTGTTTGATGACCCACAAGTATAGGGGGTGTATCGCAGTATTTTCGAGGGAAGTGAAACCCAATTTATTGATTCGACACAAGGGGAGCCAAAGAATATTTATAAAACTTAACAACTAAGTTGTCAATTTAGCTGCACCTAGAAACAATTTTGCTCATAGCAGTTTATCAGTAGCAACAGTTTTGTAGTAGCAATAGCAAAGTAATAGCAGTAGTAAAAGTCAAGACAGTAGTAACAATCGCAGTAAACAGTAGGATTAAAGCGCGGTAGGCATAGGGATGGATGGACGGGCGTTGCATGGACAAGACAATTCATATAGCAATCAAGACATAGGGCATTTGCATATAAATAAGATAAAGCATCAAAGTACTAAATAATCATAGGCATGTGTTCCATATGTAGTCATATGTGCTCGCAATGAGAACTTGCACAACATCTTTTGTCTTGCTAGCCCGTTTGCAGCGGGGCCTCAAGGGAAATACTGGCAATTAAGGTGCTCCTTATAATAGAGCACCGGAGCAAAGCATTAACACTCTGTGAACACATGTGATCCTCACATCAAATCCATCCCCTCCGGTTATCCCGATTGCTGTCACTTCGGGGCCTTTGGTTCCGGACAACAATATGTGTATACAACTTGCAGGTAAGACCATAAACAATACTATCATAATGAATCAATAACATGTTCAGATCTGAAATCATGGCACTCAGGCCCTAGTGACAAGCATTAAGCATAACAAGTTGCAACAAACTCAAAAAGCACTAATAATAGATACTAGGCACCATGCCCTAACAATCCGATGCCATTGCATGAACGATCTCATCCAATCCCTACCATCCCCATAGCCTACAATGGGGGATTACTCACTCATGGATGGGGGAAACATGGATGGTTGATGGAGAAGCGATGCTGATGATGATGGTGATAATCTCCTCCAATTCCCCATCCCGGCAGGATGCCAGAACAGAGTTTCTGGTTCTGAATCATGGAATCTGGTGGTGGCGACATAGCGGAACTCTTTCTAGCAAAACGTCGAACCCCCCTTGGTTTTTAGGTCAAGAGGCAACTTATAGGCGAAGAGGGAGGCCGAGGGGGTGATCGAGGCGGCCACACCACTCCAAGGCGCGGCTTGGCCTGGCCCGCGAGGCCAGGTGGTGTGGGCCCCTCGTGGCCTTCCTCCGTCTCGTCTTCTGGCTCCGTGAATGGTGAAATAGGATTTTTGGCATATTTTCCAGGATTTTTCCTGATAGTTGATTTTCTGCACAAAAACTAGACACCAAGGTAATTCTGCGGAAAACAGCGTCATTCTGTGTTAGTTGTATCAAAATCACACAAGTTTAGAGGAAAAACAATAGCAAAAGTGTTCGGGAAAGTAGATACCTTTTGGACGTATCAACTCCCCCCAAGCTTAGCTTATTGCTTGTCCTCAAGCAATTCAGTTGAAAACTGAGTGCGATAAAAGAAACTTTCACGAACACATTTGCTTCATAAGATGTATATATTCTCAGCATATGATCAAGTACTTGGTCAATTCATAATAAGGAGTATGCAAATAAGGTTACTCAATAGTCATTGCAAGCTTTGAAGAGATTCTAACTCAAAAATAGTAAGTAGCATGAAACATAAACATAAGCAACATTGCAATGCTCATAAAAAGGTATGATAGAGTGGTATCTCGCTTGCAATGCTCATAAATGCCAAGGCACCTCTGAAGTTCAAGTGAAGACTAGAAGTAAAGATATCAAAGATACAAGCATCAAAGTCATGACACAATTAATCAAGTTTTGAGACAAGCATATTATACTAAGAATGACAACTATGCTCTCAAGAAAGTGCTCATAGAATAAGTGATGACTCAACAAGGAAGTGAAAAGGTTTTGAAAATTTTGAAAGGCTTCCAAATGGTGAAAGTATGGTACTCATTAGCTTTGAGCTCTCATTGCCCCTATCATAAGCATATTTAAATGGTTAAGGTTAAAGTGACACAACTAAGAGGATATGCTTGAAAGGTTATAAGTTGAAATCTCATGCCCCTTGCTTACGCGTACCGAACCTCATGCTACTCAACTTCAGTCACAAGTAAGCTCTTGTCATTGTAAGTACATATGTATCATAGAGAACCGCCAACAGGGTACCTCTTACACATGATACAGGAGCTATCCCATAATCAAAATGACAAGGCAAGCAGACAATGAGCATCTCAGCGATCTTTTTATTTGCTATTTGCATAGGTTTTTATTGAGGATGCTTCATAGAATGCTCATTATGGTTATGCTGCAAGTTTCCACCATGATTAGGCATGGCTTAGGCTAGCGGCCCAGGCGTTTCTCTAACACACATACAAACTCCATGATCTTACATGTTCCCCTTTTATTTCACACCGTCGGGATCCATAAGCAAAAGAATCATGATATCAACGGAATAATAAGTGCAATGTTGAAAGCGTTCCCCATGATACATGGTTCTGCTAACTTCAACTCATAAAGCACAAGCATATACGCAACAAAGACGGACACAATGGTTCAAGATTATTAAGTGAAAGAAAGTAAAGTGTGCCATCAAGTTCGTGAGAGCTTTACTAACTAACTTTCTCATAACAAGCAAACATTTTATTCAGAAGAAAACAAGGCATATTGAATATGCACGGAAATAGCAAATGATGCTAATAGGTAGGTATGGTGCACACTTTTGGCAATATTGGTTTTGGGGAGTTTGGAAACACGAGGAGAGCTCATACTCAGTGCAAGTGAAGGCTAGCAATAGTAAGGGAGCGACAAACAAGAGAGCAATAACTGTCATAATCATGCTTGCAACAAAACAGGACTAATTATGGCATGAAAGTGATTCAAGTCCCCTGAGGAAAAATAATTCATCGAGGCTTAACTGATTATTGTTTCAGTCATATGCATGCGTGAGCATGTGCCAAGTCAATTCAAATGAAACATTCAGAGCAGGATACCACAGTGTCATACCAAGTTATGAATATAACAATGCAAGCAAACATTCATATGACGTGCTACAAACAATTAGCAAGCTAGAGCTAATCATAAGAAAGCAAGAACTACTAAGCATCCATAAATACCATACACCCTACATGAACAGACTAAGCATGCCCACAATGATGAGTATATGTACAAAAATGAAAACAAATAGAGTTCGTTACCAGCCTCTTACCACACCTCAAGTTGTCATTAATCCTCATTATTGACCTTCACTTGTGTGGCTTGAATGATAACATGAAACCAAATTCCACTGAGGACTGCTGAACCCTGCAACAAACTTCACAAAAACCAAAGAAGAACAACAAATATTTTTGGGTTCTCGGTTTTTAAAGGCAAGAACCAAAAGGAAGAACAAGAAAAGCAAAATCTTTTTGGGTTTTTCGAATAATCCAAACAAAGCAAAAAGGAAGAAGCAAACCAAGGCTAAAAAGACAAAGAAGCAAACAAAGAGAAACAACGAAAATATTTTTGGTCTTTTTGTGTTTTGGAAAGCGAAATTAAAGAAAGAACGAAAACTAAGAATGAAACATGGATATACAAAGTATCAACTGAACATGATATGGAGATGAGTGTGATGTTGGTGTACCTGCCCCCAAGCTTAGGCTTTTGTCCTAAGTGGGAATCAATCCCAAGCTGGCCAAGATGGAGCGCCTTCGTAGTACGGTGAGGAGGTACCCTCGTCCTGATACGAGCTCGAGGACGCCCCACCGTAGTGCGCAGAGTAGTTGCAAGAAGGCACATCCTCCTGGTGCTGCCTGTGGAAACCAAGCAAGTAGAGCTGCTCGTCCACCTCCTCCTTAGAAAGCGACCATGGCCTTCTGTAAATACTGAACAAAGTGGATTGTGGCAAAGGAATTTCCCTCTCATCTCCGCCAGTAAACAATATCCTGTATACTAAACTGTCCCTATTAGAGTCAGCAGTGACGAAGTGATGCATTTTCATAGCATCAAGATCAAGCCTTTGTGGTACCAACAAAGTGTCTTTAGGATCCACACAAAGTTCTAAAGCAGCAACCATGCGTGAGGCAATAATGCCCCCATAAATAGGTCCCCTAGCAGCTAGGCGGCGAGCAATGAGAGAGCCAAGATTTTACTTGGTATCATTATTAAGTGCAGCAGCAAGGAAGGCTAAATGATAATTAGAAATATTACTAGTGTTCTCCCTACCAAGTATGCTAGTGGCAAGATAATAAGCAAAATATCTAAGAGCTGGGAGTTGAATGTTCCTTATCTTCCCGCGCTGAGCTACGCGGTCATCGTCATTTGTCACACTTTGATAGAACTCCAGCAAGTCAGCGGGTTGACCTTGGATCTTCTTCACTGTCCCCGTCATGCCTATACCTATAATGCTGCAAAATCTTTCCAATGACATGGTAATAGGCTGATTATAAATTTTGAATGAAACAGTTGACTGATAAGGGGTGTTGGTGAAAACGAAACTCTCCACGAAAGTTTTGGTGAGCACGGCATATTGCTCACTCTCATCTTCCATGTACATGGTCAGACCAACCCTCTGAACCAGTAGTAAGAAGTCATTGAGGATCACTGCAGCTTGCAAAAAGGTAAAACAAGGGAAGGTAGATAGGTGAGCATCTCCCTCATCTCCTTCATTGCCAAAGCGTGGTGCAATAAGATGTTCATTGTATGAAGGCCTAAACTGAGAGGCTGATCTTGAAGGCCTTGACCTCCTGGGTGTGTCCCTCTCAAATATTTCTCCAAAAGTGTGGTTGTTCATCTTTGATATTCTGAAATTTAAACATCCATTATACAAGTGATTGCAAAGTGAATACATAATGAAGGGAACTACTCATAGGGACTTGTAAGAGGCCTAAACATGCATCAAAACAATATATCTAAGCATTGAACAAGCTTACAAGCTCTCATAACCTGTCACCTACAACAGCAAAATACTCAAGATATAAACCACTAAACACAAATCTACTTGGACAAGCGAAGGAGTCACATACCGGAGAACAAATGCTCCAAATTTCAGCAGCAAAGGTGGGCTGAGCAAGGAGATCAAAAAATCATAGACAAGAACAGCAAGAACGCGAGTTTGGGCAATGAACTGATGTTTTCTCGGGAGAGAGAAGGCAGTGGCAAGTGAGAGAGTGAGTGGAGGGCCAGGGGTGACCCACACCATGGCCAAGCGCGCCCCTGGGGTGGCCATGCCACCAGGTGGTGTGCCTGCCTGGTGGGCCCCCCTGGGTCACTCCAGGCACTCCTCTGCCCCTTTCTTCACGTAAAAATTTAATATGAATTTTCTGGAATTTTTCGAGACACTTTATTTATGAGCAATTTTCAGGTACAGATGAATGATTTTCTGACAGAAAGATGTTTTTGGAATGATGCAATGACAAGAAAAACTAAAACTTCAGAAGTTCTAAGACACTCTAATATGCAAGCAACTAACAACAGAAAAGTAAACTAAGCGAAAGCAAAAATTAAAATGGATAAAATAAAAGTAAGCGGAGATAATCATGGTGAAAACATTGTTTTGTTCATTAAAATCCCTTTGTTAACAAGGTTGATCAGGTCTTGTTACCAAAACAATTTTATATGAAACAAAACTTTGCATTCCACTAATGATTATGTTACCTCAACTTCGATAGCAATGGTCCCAATCATAATAGTTTCATATTTTTCTCTTGGTATGGGACAATATATTTCTCCAACTTGAATGCCCTCAACATGTTCAATTGAATTTAAGCCATAAGTCCTATCAATCTTCTTGGGGAAATAGATAGTATGCTCCTTGTCATTAACATTAAAAGTCACCTTTCCTTGATTACAATTAATAACAGCTCCTGCAGTATTAAGAAAAGGTCTCCCAAGAATAATAGACATATTATCATCTTCAGGCATTTCAAGCACAACAAAATCAGTTAATATCAAGCAATTATGAGCCACTTGAATAGGTACATCCTCACATATACCAATAGGAATGGTAGTAGATTTATCAGCCATTTGCAAAGATATATCAGTTGGTATTATTTTTCCAATTGAGGTCTCTTGTAGAGAGAAAAAGGCATAACACTAACTCCTGCTCCCAAATCACACAAAGCAGTTCTAACATAACTATTTTTAATAGAGCATGGAATAGTTGGAATCCCTGGGTCTCCAAGTTTCTTTGGAACCTTACCATTAAAGGAATAATTAGCAAGCAAAGTAGAAATTTCTTCATTAGGGATCTTCCTTTTATTCGAGACAATATCCTTCATATACTTTGAATAAGGAGGCAATTTAATAGCATCAGTCAAAGGAATTTGCAAGAATAAAGGTTTCATCCACTCACAAAACTTGTTATAGTGTTCATCTTCCTTTGACTTGTGTTTCTTATCAGGGAAAGGCATAGGTTATTGGACCCAAGGCTCTCTTTCACTACCATGCTTCTTAGCAACAAAATCTTCTTTCGTGTATTTAGTATTCTTAGTGTGCTTTTCAGGTTCTTCTTCAACCTTTTCTTTATCAAGGGCATCATTTTCTTCATTACCACTTTTAGTTTCAGCATCAGAGACAGATATACTATTAGGATCTTTAGCAGGTTCAGAAGGTTCTACAATAGTTTTATGTTTCTTTTTTCTTTTCTTAGGAGTAGTACCACTATTTTCAGCTTGTTGAGAATCCTGCTCAATTCTTTTAGGATGCCCCTCGGGATATAGAGGGTCCTGGGTAGCAGCACCACTTCTAGTTCTTATTTCATAAGCATGCGTTCCTTTAGCAACATTAACTAGCAAGTCTTTTTGTACCTTAATAAGCTGATCAATTTGAGTTTGAACCATTTGAAAATGTTTAACAAGCATTTTAACATCATTAGAGGTTCTTTCCATAATATCTTTTAACTCAATAATGGCTCTAGAGTTTTCCATTAAATGATTTTGCACCCTTTTATTAAAATTATCTTGCTTAACAATAAAAACATCAAATTCTTCTAAGCATTGATCAGGAGGTTTAGAGTAAGGAATATCACCTTCATCAAAATGTTGGAGAGAGTGTACCTCAATAGTGGATGAGTGGGAGATTGGCTTGCATAATTCTTCTATAGTAGGTAAATTCTTCACATCTTCAGCTTTAATACCCTTCTCCTTAAGACATTTCTTGGCTTCCCTCATCACTTCATCATTTAGTTCAATAACTCCCCTCTTGTTTGATGTTGGTATAGGCGCAGGCACAATTAACTCAGGTGTAGTTGTCTCAGGTATAGTTGGTTCAGATGAAGTCCAGTCTTCAGAATTCTTGCTTATTTTAGCCATTAATTCCTCAGCTTCTTTGGGAGTTCTATTCCTAAAAACACAATCAACACAACTATCCAGGTATGTCCTAGATTCTTTAGTTAGTCCATTATAATATATATCAAGAAGCTCATTTTTAGGTAATGGACATCCAGCCTGTGCATGAATCAAAGCACAAAACCTTGCCCATGATTTAGGCTATAACTATTTCTCTCCCTGTTTAAAATCAAAAAGTTCCTGCAAAATAGCATGTCTAGCACTAGGAGGGAAATACTTCTGAAGGAAGGTACTAATCAAGCAATCAGGGCTATCAATAGATCCAGGAGGTAAATTATTAAACCAAGTTCTAGCTTCTCCTTTCAGCGAAAAAGGGAAAATTTTAGCAACAAAGTAGGTGCGTATCTTATACCATCAGAAAACAGGCCACTCATGGTAGAAAGCTCAGTCATATGTGCTACAACACTTTCATTCTTAGTCCCGCAAAAGGTTCTTTCTCAACAATAGTTATGTAAGATAAATCAAGAGAGAAATCATAATCCTTATCTTTAATGTTTAGGGGAGATGCAGCAAACTTAGCATTAGGAGACAATTTGGGTTTTATAGTACGCCTCTCAAGGAGACTCTTAATAGCACTCATATCATGGGTGTTTTGACATTCTTTAATAAATTCATCGGTCATCTCTATATAACCGTCTTCAATATCATAGCTCTCTCCAGGCTCAGGTGAACTGACAGCTGTAGTAGTGTCTTCATTAGGAGTTTCAGTATTTCCAGCTATAGTTCTAGCAATCGTAGCATCTTGGAAAGGACCTAATGAACCACTCTTATCAAGCACACTAGAAGCAGCATCATAAGTATTAGAAGATTCAGATTCAGCGATAGTAGCGGTATGTGTAGCATGTGTGTGTGGTGGTGTAAGGAACTTACTCATAATAGATGGTGAATCAAGAGCAACAGAGGTGTTCAGAACCGTACCTCTCCTTGTAGTGGATGGTAAAATAGGGACCTTGCCATCACGAGACTTACCCATGATGGATGAATGGCAGCGAACAATAATGATTCCAAGTGAACTTGATAAATAAAGCTATGCTCCTTGGCAACGGTGCTAGAAAATAGTCTTGATGACCCACAAGTATAGGGGGTGTATCGCAGTATTTTCGAGGGAAGTGAAACCCAATTTATTGATTCGACACAAGGGGAGCCAAAGAATATTTATAAAACTTAACAACTGAGTTGTCAATTTAGCTTCACCTGGAAACAATCTTGCTCACAACAGTTTATCAGTAGCAATAGTTTTGTAGTAGCAATAGCAAAGTAATAGCAGTAGTAAAAGTAAAGACAGTAGTAACAATCGCAGTAAACAGTAGGATTAAAGCACGGTAGGCATAGGGATGGATGGATGGGCGTTGCATGGACAAGAAAATTCATATAGCAATCAAGACATAGGGCATTTGCATATAAATAAGATAAAGCATACAAGTAATAAATAATCATAGGCATGTGTTCCATATGTAGTCATATGTGCTCGCAATGAGAACTTGCACAACATCTTTTGTCCTGCCAGCCCGTTTGCAGCGGGGCCTCAAGGGAAATACTGGCAATTAAGGTGCTCCTTATAATAGAGCACCGGAGTGAAGCATTAACACTCTGTGAACACATGTGATCCTCACATCAAAGCCATCCCCTTCGGTTATCCCGATTGCTGTCACTTCGGGGCCTTTGGTTCCGGACAACAATATGTGTATACAACTTGTAGGTAAGACCATAAACAATACTATAATAATGAATCAATAACATGTTCAGATCTGAAATCATGGCACTCAGGCCCTAGTGACAAGCATTAAGCATAACAATTTGCAACAAAGTCAAAAAGCACTAATAATAGATACTAGGAACCATGCCCTAACAATCTGATGCCATTACATGAACGATCTCATCCAATCCCTGCCATCCCCATAGCCTACAACGGGGGATTACTCACTCATGGACGGGGGAAACATGGATGGTTGATGGAGAAGCGATGGTGATGATGATGGCGATCATCTCCTCCAATTCCTTGTTCCAGCAGGGTGCCAGAACGGAGTTTCTAGTTCTAAATCGCAGAATCTAGTGGTGACAGCGTAGCAGAACTCTTTCTGGAAAAACGTCGAACCCCCCTTGGTTTTTAGGTCAAGAGGCAACTTATAGACGAAGAGGGAGGCCGAGAGGGTGACCGAGGTGGCCACACTACCCCCAGGCGTGGCCTGGCCTGCCCCGCGTGGCCAGGTGGTGTGGGCCCCTCGTGGCCCTCCTCCGTATCGTCTTCTGGCTCCGTGAATCTTTTGGTGAAATAGGATTTTTGGCATATTTTCTAGGATTTTTCCTGATAGTTGATTTTCTGCACAAAAACTAGATACCAAGGTAATTCTGCTAAAAACAGCGTCTGTCCGTGTTAGTTCTATCCAAATCACACAAGTTTAGAGGAAAAACAATAGTAAAAGTGTTCGGAAAAGTAGATACGTTTTGGACGTACCAGTGTTCCATATATAGTCATACATGCTCGTAATGAGAACTTGTACAACATCTTTTGTCCTGCCAGCCCGTTGCAGTAGGGTCTCAAGGGAATCTACTGGCAATTAAGGTGCTCCTTGTAATAGAGCATCGGAGCAAAGCATTAACACTCCATGAACACACGTGATCCTCACATCATAGCCATCCCCTCCGGTTATCCCGATTTCTGCCACTTCGGGTTCTGGACAATAATATGTGTATACAACTTGCAGGTAAGATCATAAACAATAATATCATCATGAATCAATAACATGTTTAGATATAAAATCATGGCCCTCGGGCCCTAGTGACAAGCATTAAGCATAACAAGTTGCAACAATGTAAAAAAGCACTAACAATAGATACTAGGCACCATGCCCTAAAAATCTGATGCAATTAAATGAATGATCTCATCCAATCCCTACCATCCCCATAGCCTACTATGGGGGATTACTCACTCATGGATGGGGGAATCATGTATGGTTGATGGAGAAGCATTGGTGATGATGATGGCAATGATGTCCTCCAATTCCCCGTCCCGGCAGGGTGCCAGAACGGAGTTTCTGGTTCCGAATCGCGGTTTCTGGTCGTGTGGCACAGCGGATCTCTATCTGGAAAAACGTCAAACCCCCCTTTGTTTTTAGGTCAGGGGGCTTATGTAGGCGAAAGGAGATGTCGAGGCGGAGACCGAGGCAACCACGCCACCCCTGGCGCGGCCTGTCCTAGCCCACGCCACCAGGTGGTGTGGGCCCCTCGTGTCCCCTCTCCGTCTCGTCTTCTGGCTCCGTGAGTCCTCTGGTAAAATAGAAGTTTTGTGATATTTTCCGGGATTTTTCCTGAAAGTTGATTTCCTGCACAAAAACGAGACACCAAAGCAATTCTGCTGAACAGAGCGTTAGTCCGCATTAGTTGTATCCAAATCACACAAATTAGAGAATAAACAATAGCAAAAGTGTTCGGAAAAGTAGATACGTTTTGGACGTATCAACTCCCCCAAGATTAGCTTATTGCTTGTCCTCAAGCAATTCAGTTGAAAACTGAGTGCGATAGAAGAAACTTTCACGAACACATTTGCTTCATAATATGTATATATTCTCAACATATGATCAAATACTTAGGCAATTCATAATAAATAGTACGCAAATAAGTTTACCTAGTAGTCATGTAAGCTATTAAGAGATTCCAACCCAATAATAATAAGCAACATGACACATAAGCATATGCAGGATTGTAATGCTCATAAGAAGATATGATAAAGTGGTATCTCGCTTTCCTTTGTTTTTGGAGCAAAACATAAATGCCAAGGCACCTCTGAAGTTTAAGTGAATACTAGAAGTAAAAATATCAAAGATACAAGCGTCAAAGTTATGTCACAATTAATCGTGTTTTGGGACAAGCACGTTACACTAAGAATGGCAGCCATTCTCTCGGGAAGGTGCTCAAAGAATAAATGGTGACTCGACATAAAAGTGAAACAAAAGATTTGAAAGGCTTACAAATGTTGAAAGTATGGTACTCATTAGCTTTGAGCTCTCATTGCCCCTATCATAAGCATCTTGAGGTGATTAAGGTTAAAGTGACTCAAATATGAGGATATGCTTAACAAGTTATAAGTTGGAACTCTCATGCCCCTTGCTTACGAGTACCGAACCTCATGCTACTCAACTTTGGTCACAAGCAAGTTCTTGTCATTGTAAGTGCATGTGTATCATAGAGAACTACCAACGGGGTACCCCTTGCCCCATGACACAGGAGCTTTCCCATATCAAAATGACAAGGCAACAGACAATGAGCATCTCAGCAATCTTTTTATTTGCTATTTGCATAGGTTTTTATTGAGGATGCTTCACAAAATGCTCACTATGGTTATGCTACAAGTTTCCACCATGATTAGGCATGGCTTAGGCTAGCCGCCTAGGAGTTTCTCTAACACATATACAAACTCCATGAGCTTACAAGCTCCCCTTTTATTTCACACCACCGGGATCCACAAATAAAAGAACATGATATCAACTGAATAATAAGTGCAATGTTGAAAGTGTTCCCCATGGTAACATGGTTCTGCTAATTCACAACTTATAAAGTGCAAGCATATGAGTAACATAGATGGGCACAATGGTTCAGGTTTATTAAGTGCAAGAAAGTAAAGTGTGCTGGAAAGTTCGTGAGAGCTTTACTATCTAATTTTCATATAACAAGCAAACATTTTTATTTGGAAGAAAACAAAGCATAAATGCTAATAGGTAGATATGGTGAACACCTTTTGACAACTTTGGTTTTGGGGAGTTGGATGCATGAGTAAAGCTTATTCTCTGCGCAAGTGAAGGCTAGCAATAGAAAGGGAGCAACAATCGAGAGAGCAGTAACTGTCATAATCATGCTAGCGACAAAACAAAATTAATAGTGGCATAAAAGTGACACAAGAACTCTAAGGCAAAATAAATCATCAAGGCTTAACTAACTTTTTGTTTAGTCATATGCATGCATGATCATGTGCCAAGTCGATTCAAATAAAACATTCAAAGGAGGATACCACAATGTCATACCAAGTTATGAATAGAACAATGCAAGCAAACATTTATATGACATGTTACAAACTATTAGTGGATTGGAACTGATCATAAGAGAGCAAGAACTACTAAGCATCCATTAAATAACATCCACCTTACATGAACAGACTAAGCATGCCCACAATGATGACTATATGTACAAAAATGAAAACAAATAGAGTTCATACCAGCCTCTTACCACACCTCGAGTTGTCATAAATCATGATTGCCCTTCACTTGTGTGACTTGAATAATAACATAAAACCAAACTCCAAGGAGTCACCAAGGACCGCTGAACCCTGCAACGAACTTTAAAAAACCAGAGAAGAACAACAAATATTTTTGGGTTTTCGATTTTTAAAGACAGGAACCAAAGGAAAGAGCAAACAAAGCAAAATCTTTTTGGGTTTTTCGAATAATCAAATCAAAGCTAAAAAGGATGAAGCAAACCAAGGATAAAAGATAAAGAAGCAAACAAAGAGAAATAACGAAAATATTTTTGGTCTTTTTATGTTTTGGAAAGCAGAAATAAAGCCAGAACAAAAACTAAAAAGAAAGTGAAACATGGATATACGAAGTACCGACAGAACAAGATATGTAGATGAGTGTGATGTTGGTATACCTCCCCCCAAGCTTAGGCTTTTGGCCTAAGTGGAGACCAATCCCAACGTGGGTAGGAACTCCAAGCCGGCGGGTCATCGTAAGAATGATCATAATCAGGCCCTTGTGAAAAAGAAGAAAAGGCTCCCCAATCATAGGCAGGCTGCTACTATGAAGACTCCCCCTCATTGGAGGGCTGGACCGAATTGTCCTCGACCTCCCTTCATTCATGTTGGTTGAGTTTGTGTTCGTTCATCTCCTTTTCTGAATTTTTTAGACAACCATCACAAAAAATGATTGCAAAGTGATTACATAATGAAAGGAACTACTTATAGGGACTTGCAAGAGGGCTAAACATGCATCAAATCAATTTCTCTAAGCATAGAACAAGCATGCAAGCTCACATAACCTATCACCTACAGTAGCAAAATACTCAAGATATAATCCACTAATCACAAATCTACTTGGGCAAGCGGAGGAGTCACATACCGGAGAACAAATACTCCAATTCTCAGCAGCAAAGGTGGGATGAGCAAGGAGATCGAAAATCGCGAGCAAGAACAGCAAGAACACGGGTTTGAGCAATGAAATGGTGTTTTCTCGGGAGAGGGAAAGGAGTGGCGGGTGGGAGAATAGGTGGAGGGCTAGGGGTGGCCCACACCATGGCCAGGCGCGCCCCTGGTGTGGCCGCGCCACCAGGTGGTGTGCCTGCATGGTGGGCCCCCTGGGTCACTCCAGGTACCTCTATGCCCCTTTTTGGCGTAAAAAATTAATATGAATTTTCTGGAATTTTTCGATAAACTTTATTTTTGAGCAATTTTTAGGTATTGATAAATCATTTTCTAGCAGAAAGATGATTTTGGAATGATGCAAAAACAAAACAAAACTAAAACTTCAGAAGTTCTAAGACACTCTAATATGCAAGCAACTGGCAATAGAAAAGTAAACAAGGTGAAAGCAAAAAATTAAAATGGATAAAATAAAGGTGAGCAAGGATAATCATGGTGAAAACATTGTTTTGTTCATTAAAATCCCTTTGTTAACAAGGTTGATCAGGTCTTGTTACCAAAACAATTTTATATGAAACAAAACTTTGCATTTCACTAAATGATTATGTTACCTCAACCTTGATAGCAATAGTCTCAATCATAATAGTTTCATATTTTTCTATTGGTATGGGACAATATATTTCTCCAACTTGAATGCCCTCAACATGTTCAATTGAATTTAAGCCATAAGTCCTATCAATCTTCTTGGGGAAATAGATAGTATGCTCCTTGTCATTAACGTTAAAAGTTACCTTTCCTTGATTGCAATTAATGACAGCTCCTGTAGTATTAATAAAAGGTCTCCCAAGAATAATAGAATTATTATCATCTTCAGGCATTTCAAGCACAACAAATTCAGTTAATATCAAACAATTATGAGCCACTTGAACAGGAACATCCTCACATATACCAAAAGGAATAATAGTAGATTTATCAGCCATTAGCAAAGATATATCAGTTGGTATCAATTTTTCCAATTGAAGTCTCTCGTAGAGAGAAAAAGGCACAACACTAACTCCTGCTCCCAAATCACACAAAGCAGTTCTAACATAATTATTTTTAATAGAACAAGGAATAGTTGGAATCCTTGGGACTCTAAGTTTCTTTGGAACCTTACCATTGAAGGAATAATTAGCAAGTAAAGTATAAATTCCCTCATTAGGAATCTTCCTTTTATTAGAGACAATATCCTTCATATACTTTGAATAAGGAGGCAATTTAATAGCATCAGTCAAAGGAATTTGCAAAAATAAAGGTTTCATCCACTCACAAAACTTGTTATAGTGTTCTTATTCCTTTGACTTGTGTTTCTTATCAGGAAAAGATATTGGTTTTTGAACCCAAGGCTCTCTTTCACTACCATGTTTGTTAGCAACAAAATCTTCCTTGGTGTACTTAGTATTCTTAGTGTGCCGTTTAGGTTCTTCTTCAATTTCTTCTTTATCAGGAGCATCATTTTTATCATTACCACTTTCTGTTTCAGCATCAAAGATAGATATACTATTAGGATCTTTAGCAGGTTTAGAAGATTCTACAACTGTTTTATGTTTCTTTTTCTTTCTCTTAGAAGAAGTACCACTATTTTCAATTTGTTGAGAATCCTGCTCAATTCTTTTAGGATGTCCCTCAGGATATAAAGGATCCTGAGTGAAAGCACCACTCCTAGTTCTAATTTCGTAATCATGTTTTTCTTTAGAAGCATTAGCTAGCAAATCTTTTTATACTTTAGTAAGCTGATCAATTTGAGTTTGAACCATTTGGAAATGTTTAACAAGCATTTTAAAACCATTGGAGGTTCTTTCCACAATATCTTTCAACTCATTAATAGCTCTAGAGTTTTCCATTAAATGATTTTGCACTCTCTTATTAAAATTATCTTGCTTAACAACATAGATATCAAATTCTTCTAAGCATTGATCAGGAGGTTTATAATAAGGAATATCACCTTCATCAAAATGTTGGAGAGAGTGTACCTCAATAGTGGATGAGTGGGAGATTGGCTTACATAATTCTTCTATAGGAGGTAAATTCTTCACATCTTTAGATTTAATACCCTTCTCCTTAAGACATTTCTTAGCTTCCTTCATCACTTCATTATTTAGTTCAATCACTCCCCTCTTCTTTGGTGTTGGTGTTGGCTCGGGCATAGTTGGCTCAGGTGTAGTTGGCTCAGGTGTAGTTGACTCAGGTGAAGTCCAGTCATCATAATTCTTGCTTATTTTAGCCATTAATTCCTTAGCTTCTTTGGGAGTTCTCTTCCTGAAAACACAATCAGCAAAACTATCCAGGTATGTCCTAGATTCATCAGTTAGTCCATTATAATATATATCAAGAAGCTCATTTTTAGGTATTGGACATCCGGGCTGTGCGTGAATTAAAGCACAAAACATTGCCCATGATTTAGGCAATTTCTCCTTTCTCCCTGTTTAAAATCAAAAAGTTCCTACAAAATGGCATGTCGAGCACTAGGAGGGAAATATTTCTGAAAGAAAATATCAACCAAGCAATCAGGGCTACCAATAGATCCAGGAGGTAAATTATTAAACCAACCTTTAGCTTCTCATTTCAGTGAAAAAGGGAAAAATTTAGCAACAAAGTAGGTGCGCATCTTAATATCATCAGAAAATAAGCCACTCATGGTAGAAAGCTCAGTCATATGTGCTACAACACTTTCATTTTCAGTCCCACAAAAAGGTTCTTTCTCAACAATGGTTATGTAAGATAAATCAAGAGAGAAATCATAATCCTTATCTTTAATGTTTATGGGAGATGTTGCAAACTTAGCATTAGGAGATAATTTAGGTCTAACAGTACGTCTATCAAGAAGACTCTTAATAGCACTTGCACCATGAGTGTTTCGACATTCTTCAATAAATTTATCGGTCATTTCAATATAACCGTCATCAAGATCATAGCTCTCTCTAGACTCAGGTGAACTAACAGGTGTAGCAGTATCTTCATTAGGAGTTTCAGTGTTTCCAACTATAGTTCTAGCAATTGTAGCATCTAGGAAAGGACCTAATGAACCACTCTCATCAAGCACAGTATAAGTAGCATCATAAGTATCAGAAGCAATTTCAGATTCAGCAGAAGTAGTAGTATGTGTAACATGTGTATGTGGTGGTGGTGTAAGGAGCTTACTCATCACAGATGGTGAATCAAGAGCAACAAAGGTGTTCAGAACTGTACCTCTCCTTGTAGTGGATGGTAATATAGGAACTTTTCCATCACGAGTTTTACCCATGATGAATGGATAGCAACGAACAATAATAATTCCAAGTGAACTTTATAAATAAGGCTATGCTCCCCGGCAACGTCGCCAGAAAATAGTCTTGATGACCCACAAGTATAGGGGATCGCAACAGTCTTCGAGGGAAGTAAAACACAATTTATTGATTCGACGCAAGGAGAGCCAAAGAATATTATAAGCCTTAACAACTGATTTGTCAGTTTAGCTGCACCTGAAAACAATCTTACTTGTAGTAGTTTATCAGTAGCAACAGTTTCGTAATAGCAATAGCAAAGTACTAGCAGTAGTAAAATAAAGACAGTAGTAACAATTGCAGTAAACAGTAGGATTAAAGTGCGGTACGCATAGGGATGGATGGACGGGAGTTGCATCGACGAGACAATTCATGTAATAATCAATACATAGGGCATTTGGAGATAAATAAGATAAATTTAAAGTATCCAAGTAATAAATAATCATAGGCATGGGTTCCATATATAGCCATACGTGATGAGAACTTGCACAACATCTTTTGTCCTGCCAGCCCGTTGCAGCGGGGCCTCAAGGAAATCTACTGGCAATTAAGGTGCTCCTTTTAATAGAGCACCAAAGCAAAACATTAACACTCCGTGAACACATGTGATCCTCACATTATAGCCATCCCCTCCAGTTATCCTGATTTTTATCACTTCGGGGCCTTAGGTTCCGAACAATAATATGTGTATACAACTTGCAGATAAGATCATAAACAATAATATCATCATAAATCAATAACATGTTCAGATCTAAAATCATGGCACTCGGGCCCTAGTGACAAGCATTAAGCATAACAAGTTGCAACAATGTCAAAAAGCACTAACAATAGATACTAGGCACCATGCCCTAACAATCTGATGCAATTACATGAATGATCTCATCCAATCCCTACCATCCACATAGCCTACTACGAGGGATTACTCACTCATGGATTGGGGAATCATGGATGGTTGATGGAGAAGCGTTGGTGATGATGATGGCGATGATCTCCTCCAATTCTCCGTACTGGCAGGGTGCCAGAACGGAGTTTTTGGTTCCGAATCGCTGTTTCTGTTCGTGGCAGCACAACGGAACTCTATCTGGAAAAACGTCGAACCCCCCTTTGATTTTAGGTCAGAGGGCTTATGTAGGCGAAAGGAGAGGTCGAGGCGGAGACCGAGGCGACCACACCACCCCCTGGCACGGCCTGGCCTGACCCGCACCACCAGGTGGTGTGGGCCCCTCGTGGCCCCTCTCCGTCTCGTATTCTGGTAAAATAGGAGTTTTGTGATATTTTCCGGGATTTTTCCTGAAAGTTGATTTCCTGCACAAAAACGAGACACCAAAGCAATTCTACTGAAAACAACGTTAGTCCGCATTAGTTGTATCCAAATCACACAAATTAGAGAAGAAACAATAGCAAAAGTGTTTGGGAAAGTAGATACGTTTTAGACGTATCACTCCACCACAATCCCGCCGCACGCCTCCTCTAGAACAACCGTGGATCATAATCTCTCTACAAGCACCCGACTCCAATGGACTTCCGCTCTACTCCACCCAGATGGGCAACATCATCGCGGGGTAGGCCGCAGTCGCCAACCTCAACATCACGGGAGAGGGTGTGCTGCAGGTCAAGTACGCCTAAGCCTTACTCGCTAGGGCCATAGAGCAGCAAGCCGCGGGGGTCGACCCGCGAGGACGGATCTACTCCCGCTCACCCGGGAGCTGTGCGGCCTCAAGTGGCCAACCAACGGTCGCCAACACCCTCAACTGCCCCCACCCGAGCCCTATCAGCTCCAACCTTGGGCGGCAAACCCCACACTCTCCTCCAACGAGCCGCGACCCGCGAATAACACGGTCGCCACCAATGTCCAGCCGATCGACGCGAGGACCCACATCCTCAACAACCAAAGATAGCACACTCGCCATCCAAATGACTTGAGGAATACCCTCACCAACCGCGGCGAGCCCGAGCCGAGGGGCTCCCTCAGTTGAATCGGCCCATAGTGCTTCGGACCAATGATCCGAGGCGAGAAGTACCCCTCCACCTTCAAAGCACTAAAGGACATCGAGAAGTACGACCCCACGTATGATCCGTCGATATGGATCGACACGTACCTCATGGTGATGGGAATTGCCGGCCACACTGACCAACTCGTCGCTCGCTACCTCCCCCTAATGATGGAGGGATCGACTCGCTAGTGGATCAACAACCTCCCCAAGAACAACATCGACCCATGGGAGGACACGCGGGACGTCTTTGTCAAACACTTCGAGGGCTCCTACACCTGCGCCACCACCATCAAGGACCTGCAGCGCTGTGTCCAGGGACCGCGTGAGTCAACCCGCCACTGGGTGCAGCGGTGGGAGCATCTGTGGATCAGCATCTCTAGCATCCACCCCAACATGGTGATCCACTGCTTCAAGAACGCATTACGATACGAACCTTTGGTCGCCAATATCAAGAGGTTCTAGCAGATGCTAGACAACATCCCGACCACCTCGAAATCGCCAAGTGCTACGCGGAGGAAGACCCGAACCAGGATTCAGACGACGAGTCTGGCAGAAGATGCTGCGCAGGCGGCCACGACAACGGCAGACAGCGCGATAAGCGCTACAGCAAAACTTGCCTCACCGGCAAGCGCCGTGGTGGCAGGCGAGTCGACTTCGTCGCCAATGCCGGCTATGAGCAGCACGACCCCAAAAACTACCACCGCAGCAGAGGAAACTACCGCGACAACGGCAACTACCGCGCCAACAACACCGTGAGGATGAAATTTGATACCGTGACCCTACTCTCCCAACCCTGTGTGTAGCACAGGAGGGAAGGGAAACCCACCACTCACACCACCGCCGATTGCCACTCCCTCAAGGGATCGAGAAGGCAAGGCGAGCAAAGGAGGGCACCAATGATGACCCACCAAGGGACAATGGCAACACCGACGGATTCGTCCACGCCGTCGGTTCGCCGCACACGTTCACTGGGCTCGGCACCAAGCGCGAGAAGAAGGTGCTCGCCGCACATTCACCGTCAATGCGGTGACCCAAGTCGACATCCCTCACTTCCTCAACTGGTCCGAGCAGAGCATCACCTGGAGCCACGAGGATCACGCGCCCAGGATCGAGTACCCCAGGCGAGTCGCTCTGATGGTCAAGCCCAAAGTGGCTGACTACTGGCTTCCCAAGACACTGATGGATGGCGGGAGATCCATCAACATCCCGTACCTAGACACTTTCAGGAGACTGTAGCTCCCACAGTCGATGGTCGAATCAACCCTCACCACCTTCCACGACATCATCCCCGGTCAGAAGGCATACCCGATCGGCAAGGTGATGCTGCTAGTCACCTTCGGCACACGAGCCAACTTCTGCACCGAGCAGATCATCTTTGAGCTAGTGAACTTCCGTAGTCCTTACCACTACATCCTGGGGAGACAGGTGTTCGCCAAGTTCATGGCGGCCCCCACTACGCCTACAACATGGTGAAGCTCCCAGGACCACACGGCATCATCACCGTCCACAGCGACCCCGACATGGCCGTGGAATGCGAGCACAACGGTGCCAAGTTCATCGACACCATCATCACCAAAGAAGCAAACCACGCCGACGAGCTCACCAAATATCCGAACAGCATCGACAAGGATGGCCCCACGATCCTGAAGAAACCGACCACGGCCAGCTCGGCATAGGCAGCATTCGAGGCCTCCACGCACACCCGCGCCGTCAAGCTCGTCCCAGGCGACTCGAGCTAGAAGGTCACTGTGGGGACCAACATGAGCCCCACATAGGAAAGCGTGCTCATCGAGTTCCTACGTGAGAATCGCGACATCTTTGCATGGAAGCCATCCGACATGCCTGGTGTCCCGAGGGAACTCGCTGAGCACAAATGAAACGCTGACCCCAAGGCGTGACCTGTGAAGCAGTCGCTGTGGGCCTTCAATGAAGAGCGCCGCCAGGCAACCGCTGAAGAAGTGCAGCGGCTACTCGCTGCAGGCTTCATTCAGCCAATCAAGTACTCCAAGTGGCTGGTAAACCCAGTCCTGGTCTTGAAGAAGAAGAACACCTGGAGGATGTGTATCGACTACACCAACCTCAACAGCGCCTGCCTGAAGGAGGAATTCGTGTGAGTCGACTACACCAACCTCAACACCTAGAGGATGTGTATCGACCAGATCAACGACTCGATCGTAGGGTTTGAGTCGCTATGCTTCCTTGATGCCTACTCCGGCTACAATCAAATCAAGGTGGCCGTCAAGGATGAGGAGAAAATGGCTTTCATCATGCTGTTCGGAGCCTTCTGCTAAACCGCCATGATGTTCGGCCTCAAGAATGCCGGCGTAACCTACCAATGGTGCATGCAAGAGTGCTTGGCGAGCCAAATTGGCTGCAACATCCACGTCTACATCGATGATGTGGTGGGGAAATCAACCCGCCAGAGCAACCTACTCGCCGACCTGGCCGAAACTTTCGTGAACCTGTGGAAGTACATGATCAAGCTCAACCCGGAGAAGTGCACCTTCGGCGTGCCCACCGGAAAACTACTGAGGTACGTGGTCTCCAAACGAGGCATTGAAGAAAACCCCTTCAAGATCAACACAAATGCGCGACTCAGAAAACTCGAGTGCCGGCGTGACATCCAGAATCTGGCCGAGCGAGTCGTGGACCTCATTAGCTTCATCCTCCAACTCGGCGAGAAGGCAATGCCTCTCTATCGCCTAATGCGGAAGAACCCCATGTTCACATGGGACGAGGAAGTAGACAACATGCTCAAAGCGCTGAAGGAGGTGTTACTCGTAGCACCAGTACTCGCAACTCCCATGGACAAGGAGCCAATGCTCGTCTATGTCATGGCCTCCACTTGAGTCGTCAGAGCCGTGATGGCGGTCGAGCAATCGGAGGAAGGAAAGGAGCGCCCGGTGCAGCACCGTGTCTACTACATCAGCGAGGTCCTCACCGACTCGCGGAAATGCTACCCGCAATACCAGAAATTGGTATACACGGTCTTCCTAGCCCAACGCAGGCTCCCACACTACTTCCAGGAGCACCCCATTACAGTCGTCTCCTCCGCCCCGCTGCAAGATATCATCCGCAATCGCGATGCGAGCAGGCAAGTCGCCAAGTGGGCCATCAAGATCGGCGTCCACAAGATCAAGTACGAGCCACGCAAGGTGATTAAGTCACAAGCCCTGGCTGACTTCCTTGTCGATTGGGAAGAGGCATAGCAACCCGCGATGCTGCCCTACCTCCACTAGTAGATGCTCCACTTCGACGGCTCCAAGAACACGAACGGCGTCAGGGCAGGGATCATATTCACATTCCCCAAGGGCGACAAGCTCCGTTACGTGCTATAGCTCAACTTCACGCCCTGCACCAACAACATGGAGTACGAGGCCCTCCTCCACGACATGCAAGCAACCAAGCAGATGAACATCAACCGCCTCAAGTTCTATGGTGACTCCGACCTCATCGCTAGGCAAGTCGCCGACACCTGCGATGTAGTCACCCCCAACATGGTAGCGTACCACCAAGCGGTGGACCAGCTAGGGGGCTACTTCGCCAGCTACTTCATCGAGTGGATCGACCAGTGGAAGAATGAAGAGGCCGAAGCACTCTCACGCATCGGGTCGGCTCGCCTGACATCGCCCCCGGGCATCTTCCTCGACGTCATCGACAAGCCATCGGTCTCCCCTGAAGGAGATCGACATTAGGATACCGCTATAGCCCGAACCCACCCTAGTCGCCATGATCACAGAGCCAAGAGACTGAACTCCACCCTACGTCGCCTACCTCGAGCACAAGATCCTGCCCAACAATGAGACTGAGGTACGAATGATCGTGCACCGTTGCAAGTCCTTCGTCCTCAACAACTGTGAGCTCCACAAGCGCAACATAATAGGAGTATACCAATGCTGCGTACAACCAGAAGAGGGTCACAAGATCCTACAAGACATCCACGTCAGTGACTGTGGACACCACGTCGGTGCAAGGTCGCTAGTCTCCAAAGCCTTGCGCCACGGCTTCTACTGGCTCATTGCACATGACGACGCCACTAACATAGTACAACAATGCATCGGGTGCCAGAAGTACACCAACCAAATGCACATCCCTGGTTCGGCCCTAAAGACCATTCCCATCACCTGGCCATTCACCGTATGGGGCATCAACATGGTGGGCCGGTTCAAAAAAGCTCCGTTAGGCTACACCCACCTCCTGGTCGCTGTCGACAAATTCACCAGGTGGGTCGAGGCGAAGCCGATCAGGAAATGCAACGACAAAACCGCCACCAAGTTCCTCCGTGAGCTAATCTACTGATATGGCTACCTGCATAGCATCATCACGGACAACAGCACCAACTTCACCAAGGGCGCCATGGCTGACTTCTGCGAGGAGCACGACATTCGACTCGACCTCGCCTCCTTCGCTCATTCGGAACCAAATAGCCAAGCAGAGCGCGCTAACCAAAGCATCCTCCATAGCCTGAAGCTAAGACTGTAGGTGCCCCTCGAGCAGACTCCCGGATGCTGGGTCGAAGAGCTCCCCTCTGTACTATGAGGCATTCACACCTCTATCAACCGATCGACGGGGTTCACCCCGTTCTTTATGGTGTATGGCACAGAAGACATCATGCCGACTGACCTGGAACATGACTCACCTTGAGTCATGCACTACATGGAAGACGACAACAAGGTCGCCCGTCAGAATGGGGTCAATCTGCTCGATGAAGCCCATGAATTGGCTCGCTCCTGCATCTCCATCTACTAGCAAGGACTCCGCCGCTACCACAGCCACCAAGTCCGTACTTGCACCTTCCAGGAGGGCAACCTTGTCCTGCGACTCATTCAGGACAAGAAGGGCATGCACAAGCTCTCTCCCCCATGAGAGGGGCCATTCGCCATAGGGCGAGTCCTAGGCAACGACGCCTACTACCTCATCGATATACGAGGTGATGGCCAGCTTGACGTCGAGTGGCCATGAAATGTGAATCTCCTACGGAAGTTCTATACATAGAACTAAAACTTGTACTTAGCTACCACATGATGGAATAAAAATCTGGCTCACACAAATTGTATCTACTCACCTTTTCTTATGCCAATCGCACTCGTATATACAACAATATGCTAACTAGGGTAGTCAACCCTTGGTTCAGCAACTAGCACGGCTAAATAGTGTGGGCCAAGGGCACCAAAACTATCCGGGCCTTGATCTGTCCATGAAAACACCAACCCAGAGCCACCACCGGAGTTGCCTCGCTCGACTGGCTTTCCGAGACAAGACCACTGATTCCGCTTCCCACAGCGCCTCGTCCTCATCACCCTCACGCAAAGCAACTCGAACGGTACAGTACCATGCTCGGGTACTTGTCCAAAACGACCCTAACGCGGCTCGAGAACTCACCAAGTATGAGATCTTCCCCTGGACTTGCCAAGCAACTGGCTCTCCGAGCCAGAGAGTAGAGACATGTTACAAACAACGTACCACGTCCTCACCTACCTTGGGCATGCGACTAGAACGGTTAAGTCCCATGCTCGGGGACTCGCCCAACCGACCCCGTTCACGTTTAGGGAAAACACCAAGTATAGAGCACCCCTTGGGGTCGCCAAGCGATTGGCTCCATGAGCCATGGCGAGTCGACCTAGGTTAACTTAACAACCTAAAACATACCAACTAAATGCATACGAGGTCAATACCCAACGATGGACGTGCCTGGGGACTCACATAATCCAAAGACCAAACAAGCAAACTCACAAACTTCATATGAGTCGATTGATATTTCCACAAAGAGAAAAAATACATCACTCATCATCAAAATAATTTACGAAAGGGCTAGTCGCCACGCTAATTCATGCCTCAAGGCAATTCTTCATTCTTTAGGCTTGGACGAGGAGGTGCCGCCATCCTTGACCCAGACAAAAGGCTCCCAGGGATTCGCTAGGTAGGTCGTCAACTGCTTCGCGAGCAACGATCGGACCGGTGGCTGCGACTTCAGGTCGTGATGCTTTGGCTCAGGGTCGTTCGGCGCCACCAGCGTCTCCTGATATGGCAGCAGATCGCCCATCGCCAACACATGCTCTATGAATGGAGTGGCCTTGGTGGTCAGCCTGAGGACCTCTGCAATCTCCACCATCCTAGTTGACAAGGGGTACCCACTGGTGACATCATCAAGACCGAAGTCGTCGGGGAAGTGCGCGAGTCCAAGGCTCAACGATGTAGTGGCTTTGTGACAAAATGCAGACCGGGCCATCCACTCGAAGATCGCGGGCGCTTCTTCGAGGTATCCCTACACCTCGATCGGTCCCCCCGGAATTACTTAGGTGGGAGAAATGCCCTGGACGACGGCCTATATGCACGTCGCTGATGCAGTGGCCGTGTTCACCACCGCCATCACGCATCGCTCGGCATCGAATGTCTTCACCACCAAATCTCCTTGACCTATAACAGGTGCAATGTCAGACAATCAAACCTCATGCGGAAGAACATGGGGATTCACCCACTCGGGGACTAACCCGCTCAGGAACTCGTTCGCTCGGGGACTCATCCACTAGGGTACTCGCCGCAACTACACAACTCGCCACCAGCAAAACAAGAATCAAGGAAAGAGGAAGAAAAAACTCACCAAGAAGCTTGCGACAGTTATTCGTGACGAACTTTTCCAGCGCAGAGTGCTTTCCCTGCAACCCAACAATGATCGAGTCGGAGGCCTTCTGCTCCTCCTCCGCCGCGACGACTACGGTCTTGGTTCTCTCTTCAAAGGAAGCCATTGAGGCCTTCGCCGCCTCCAGCTCCTTCACTAGCATGCTGGCCCGCTCCTCCGTTGTGGTTGCAGATGCCTTCGCCATTTCTAGCTCCTTCACCAGCAAGCTGGCCCGGCCCTCCGCTGCGGTCGCCGAAGCTTTCGAAGCATCTATATCAGTGATTGGAACATAACCCTCGCAGGCCTTGGCGAGTGCGGCAACGTGCTCCTTTATGAAAAACGGGGCCATAATAAGAAAATTGCACAGCTACAAGAATTTCAAACTTTGTAAGGGAGAAAAATTAACCTGCAGACGCTTGGAGTCGCCAATTGGCCTCCTAGGCAACTCGTAGGTCGCGCTCCGATCGCTCCGTTGAGACCAGTCGCTCATACGATTCGTTCTTCAAACCCAAAACAAAAAAATTCAAGTCAGAATAGGGACAATAAAATTTCTAGTGTAGCTGCTAAAATTTAGCGACTAGACCCTCGGGGACTGGACGATCAAAGTTTAAGTGTCTAGCTGCTGAATATCAGCGACTAGACCCTCGGGGACTGGACATACCTAGATCACGGCCCCCAGCATGCGGTGAAGCTCGCCGGCGTCCACCGAGGGCACTAAGAATGCCTGTGATGCTGCCCGATGTCGCTATCGATGATCTCAGGAACCTACGGCGACTGAGTTTCAGCCACCGAGACAAAGGCCCTCGGCACGAAGTGTGGGAACATTGCGGTCGTTGCCCCTGGTACGTTGGTCGCCGGTAAAAGTGCCTCCAAAGGGAGGTCCACCTTGCTCGGCTCCGTGCTGGTGGTTACCTCTTCTCCAAGAGGGACGGCAGAGTCACGCTTCCCCACGCCTTCCTCCGTCAAGGCAATGGGGTCGCCCTCCTTATTCTTCTTCGTGCCCTTGCCCGGCGCCTCGAAAGTGACCGCCTTCCTCTTCCTGGAAGGGTCATCACCTCCCTCAGTGCCGATCGGTGAAACTTTGGCCACTGAAGAACGTTGGATCTTCTTGGGGCCACCCCTGCAGGATCACCATGATCAGTGGTTTGCAAAACCGAAAAGCGGCAAAATATGGCAAAGAAACAAAAGGGCAAACTCACCTAGCAACAGGAATGACACGCAGACCAGTGCTGATGTGCGTAGGATTCTCCAGCTCGGGGCCTAGCTTGCGAGAGAGGCCCCTCTCCAGGATGCTCGTTTGCCACGCCACTGCTGGCTTTCCGGTCGATGAAGCCACGGTCACGGGAACCTCCTCTTCTGATGATGCAGGCATCTCCTTTGGCGGCGGAGTCGCAGACCCTGTGGCCGCTTCAACCCTTGGCTCCGGCGGCACTAAGGCCTCCGATGCAATTGCAGGGAGTAGTGCCTCCGTCTCCACAACCACATTCATGACCTCCGATTCCATCATTGGAGTTGGGTCCTCCAGAATCTTCACCGAATCTACACCCCCTTCATCGTTGGACTTGTCCTACGACTCGAACATTATCGACGACTTGACCGGCGACTTCGCCGGCAACCTCGCCTTCGCTGACTACTTGGACTTTGCCGGTGGCTTGGCTTCCATCGGCAACTTCAACCTCGGCTTCGGTGTGGGGTTAGCCGGCATGGACATTCTCCACGAGCTGTGCTCCTTGACAATGTTGACGTTGTTGTCGCGCTCTTCAAGGCTACGGCTCGCCTCGACTTCGCGCCGCTTCTGCCTGCGGGTCTCCCGAGTCGCGGATGAAGGCGCCTGCACCTCCGCGATTTCTTCTTCATCCTTAGAGGACTCCTCCTCCTCCTCGAGCTCCTCAGGAACTTCTTCATCAAGCGGAGGAAGCCAGTTCTCGAGCACTTGGAATAGCTGGAAAAATCAAGGGAAACAGCGATTTGATTCAAGCAAGTACAAAACCACGACTGCAAATTGCGACTGTGGAACTGCAAAAGATAAACGAGGAAACTCACCGAATGGGGGCTCCCGCTTTCCAGCAATGTATGGGGCCAGCCCGGCCTTCGGGTTGTCAAATTCTGCCTCCGTGATCTTCTTCAGCGCTTTGGTGTAGTCTTTGGGCTCCCAAGAGCCGCTGCATGATTTTGTGGGGTCTCCCTTCCTAGTGTATTGGTACATCTAGTGGGCTCAGGTAGCCAGCAGAACCAGCCGCCTCCTGAGCCAACAATTGTATAGGTTAATGGTTTTGAGCCCCTCGTCCTTTAGCTCCTGGATCCGGGTCAACATCTCTTCCACCGCCATATTCTAGTATTCAGGGAGCTTGGCCATCGACAATTAGCGTGGCTTGCTTCTTTCAGCAGTGTACGTCGGTAGTGGCACCTTGCCAGAAGGGGTTGACTCCTTCACATAGAACCAGTGCTTCTTCCATTCTCTTGCGGCCTTCTTCGGTAGCATCAGCTTCATGAATTTGGCCTTGGGCTTCAGTTGAAAGGTGGCACCGCCCACCGCCAAGATGGGGCCTCTCATACTCTCGCGATTGAGGCGGCCATGAAATAGCTCCAGCCAAAGGAGAAATAGGGCGGCACCCCAGATAACACTCACAGAAGGCGATGAAGATGGCGAGCTACTCGATGATGTGCGGCCCCAGGTCCGATGGCTTGATCGCGTAGTATGCGCAAAACTGCTAGAAGAAGATTGATGTGGGGATTCCCAGTCCCCTTTCCAGGTGGCTTTGAAAACAAATGAACTCGCCAGGACACGGCTTCGGCTCGATCTCGCCGGCCACGGGGATCCGCCAATTCCCCTTGCAGAGGATCCTAGTGTCCTGAAAGGACTTCAGGGCGGCTGTGGTGCACTTCGATTTTCCCCATAGGTCCTTCGGAGGTGCCATCGAGAGAGGAAGATGATCACTCTGTCCGGAAATTTTGGATCAAAATTGGATCTTGAGATTGAGGATGCACGAGGGTGGAGAAATGTGAAGAAGTTCTGCAGCTCCCTCTGCCATTCTCCTTATAAAGGGGCGCTACCCACCAATTACGGGATAGTCATTACCTCATGGAAAATTTGCCGAAGTTACCGTTGGAATTAACCGATGGCTAGTTTGAACATGTTGATGGTCCAACTTCATCCACTCGACTCGCTTTCTTATCTTCCCCTTCCAATTGATTGGGCGTGACGACTCGAGCAAACTTCCATTCACCAATTTTGTGACTGAAGACACGTTTGAGGAATTTATCCCTTCATTGGAGGAGTTGACCGCCAATTCAACTGGGCATCCACTCGGACTCGCCTACTCCGACTGCCAAGTTGACACTTGCGCCAAACCACTGTTGGCCTCGGGGACTACTCATGGGGATATGCCAATCAGGGTATGCCTAGAAGGACGTTTCGACTGGCCCAAGCCCATTGCTAGTGGGCCTGCAAGACAGCGACTGAAAGAGAGGCCTGGCGACTAGAAGCTGGAGGCCCAGAAGCATAGATAGTCCCATTCAAATTAGGTCAACTCCTCTGAATCCTTAACTGACTCGGTTGTAATATTGTAAACCCTAGTGAGTTACCCCCCTATATAAACCTCCCTAGGGTACTCTGCATACTCACGCACTATTAGCTACCCCATCCAAGCGACTCGCTGCCTAGACGTCGAGCTCTCCACCCTTGTAACTCACTCATCGATAATACAATCTAGAAGGAGTAGGTCTTTACCCTACGGGGGGCCGAACCTGGGTAAATCCCTTGTCTCTGGTTCCAATCTTGCACCGCAGATGGCGACTGGCTCTTGCCCAAAATCCTATCAATCGCTACCCCTGGTAGCGACTATCGTGGTCATTCCCACGACACTTGGCATCTTGAGTCATCGGTCTTATCTCTTCCTGAGAACCAGGGAGCATATTCCATAACATCTCCTAAGATACCCAACATATCCCATAGCATCTCCTGAGATACCAAGGGCATCTTGGACTGACGAGGGAGCATCCCGGAGAACCTGTGAGCATCTCGCATGTAACGATGCTACACGTGCCAGTCTGAGTCAGCAACGTCCCAAGATTGGTATGTGACTGAAGGGCTTGACCTGGACTCATGGTGTTTCGATGTAAGGGTTGGGGGAGCATCTAGGGGTGAATAAGAGGGAACATGGCGTGATTTATGTCGGCCCTGGTGCATTGGGCGAAGTGGAGACTCGGCCTGGTGAAGTGGTGAAGTGAAACTCGGCCTATGGAGTAGGTAACTTGGTCTAGAGGAGAGCAAAGGGCCTAGCCGGGATACTTTGATTCGGCCCAGCCGGGTCAATGAAGGCCCAGCCGAGGTGGAGTCTGACTCGGCCCTGGTGTTGGGGCTGTAAAGGGCCTAGGTGGGAGGCGGTGACGCGGTGGGCTGGCTAGGAGAGGAGGCCCACCCGGAAACTGGTGAAGCTAGCCGGGAGAAGCAACGACGAGGTAGCGATGCTATTAACTCGGGGTAGGCCGAGTCTCCCATGTTGTTCCACCCAGGAATCGGTGGTGTCGTCCGCTGTGTCGGGGAAGGGCGGTGTCGTGAAGGTGAATGGCATTGAGGAGACGGGCTAGGGAGCGTCGTGGAGGTGGAGCGGGCCGACTGAGCTAACCCGTGGTGGGCCGAGTGACACCTATGTCGGCCCACCCGGGATGATTCGACAGGGGATGCTGACGATGAAGGATGGTGGCGACGAAGGTGGTGTTGACCTGCAGGCGAGGTGAGGAATAACATCGGGGTAGCTTGGTGGGCCGGCTAGGTAAGTCGGCCCAGCCGGGTAACAGCAGCAAGTCGGCCCAGGTGGGGCAAATTTGGTCTGGGAGGGTTTTACCTAGGTCGAATTTGACTTATGTCGGCATAGGTGAATTTTCTTTCTCCTTTTCTTTGTCAGTCGCCCTCTGGGGCATCGAGCTATCCCCACGAGACATCACCTACGAGCGCCGCACAACGATGAAGTCGCATGTGCTACCGGACTTTCTGGTCCACTAGATGGAGCTCCAACTGCTTGACACCCTGGATAGGTGTCACCAATGGTGATGGCAGAAGCATCCTCCTCGACATCAACGAAGGCACCTGCGGGCACCACACTGGTAGCCGTGCCCTTGTTGCCAAAGCTCTACAAGCTGGCTTCTACTGGCCAACAACAATGCACGATGCCAATTACATCGTCACCAAGTGCAATGCCTGTTAGCGGTTCACGTACAAGCCACACGCTCCCGACTCCGAGCTATGGCCAATACTGTTGGCTTGGCCCTTCGTGCAGTGGGGACTCGACATGGTTGGCAAGCTGCATAAATTGTCACCTGGAGGATACATCTTCCTCCTTGTCGACATCGACTAATTCACCAAGTAGATCGAGGCCACGTCTATCATCAACCAAACTGGTGCCATTGTCGTCAAATTCTGCGAGTCCATCGTCTACCGGTTTGGGGTGCCACATAGCATCATCACCGACAACGGAACAAACTTCACCTCGGGAGAGTTTCGTAGCTTCTACGACAAGATGGGCATCAACATCAGCTCTGCCTCCATGGCACATCCCTAGACCAATGGTTAAGTCGAAAGGCCAACGGCCTCGTCTACAACGGCATCAAGAAGCGAATCCTCCAGCCCCTCGAGCACGCCGTAGGAGCATGGGCCGAGGATCTCCCCTTAGTACTATGGAGCCTGCACACAACTCCCAACAACGTCACCGACTATACACCATTATTCATGGTGCACGGAGCAGAGACGGTCCTACCCGTCGAAGTATGCTACAAGGCCCCACGGGTCATCACTTATAGCGAAGCTGAATCCACGACCGCACTCGAAGACAACGTCAACCTGCTCGATGAGGCACGCGACAACACTACCGCACAGTCGACGGTGTACCAGCAGAGCCTCCACAAGTACCACAGCCGACGACTGCGTCCAAGAACCTTCATCGAGGGTGAACTCGTCCTGCGACTTAAGCATAAAGGTCACCTAAAGCTAGAGTCCCCTTGGAAGGGACCTTACATCATCACAGAGGTGATTCCAGGGGGCGCCTATCACCTCAAGGATGTAAAATCTGGAGTCAGATACTCCAATCCTTGGAACATCTCGCAACTGCAATGTTTCTACCCATAGATGTTTTTACCTTTCAATAAGGCTACTTAGCCAAAACATGTACCTGCTACCTTTCGATAAATAAAGCTAAGTTCCTCAACCATGAGTTTCTTTTTCTCTTATTCTTTCATATACAATGCACTCGGGGGGCTACGCCTCCTCACTCGCCCTCTCAAATCAATAATATACTACTTGTGTCCTAGTACCTGACCACAAACCATAATCGATCCTTGAAAACTCCAACCGAGTTGTTACGCAACTAACAGGCTGGCAAGGTACTTACACCTGTTGACGTCAGGCTAACGAAAAGGCATGTCACTATCGTAATCACACAAACAGACAATAAAATAGATAGGTCCATAAAACCCTCTCAAATTACATAAAAGTTTACATTATGTACATTACTTGTGCAGCATAAACTTCATTGCTGCTGCTGAAGTAAGACGTTGGTGTGCTCGTCGAACAACCGAATAATATCCTCCGTGGGCTGGGAAACCACCTGGTAGTGAGGCTATATATTCCACGCCATACCATCCGGAGGTGCCGGTGGCCCTTCGGCAATGACCTCCAGGTCCATATATGGGCGCTGCATATGCAAAAAAGCCAAAGCATCCTTTGCACCCGTAAGAAGTTGTTGGTGCACGCATTCGCATACAACACCTACGTCATGAAACTTTCACAGCAATGCCAACATACTCGAAGGGCTTTGTACAGCGAAAACATCGCCCTGAAAATATGCTTGAAGGAGGATTGGGCCTTCTTCAAGTAGTGAAGCACATGCGCAATGCGATCTTGTAGCATCGCCAGCACGGTCGCTCCATCCTGATCAGTCTAGAAGAACCCTCCAGCCTCCAGCTCCGCCTGAGTAAGGAAATTTAGTAAGATACTAACGTGCTCTTTTTCTTCCTGTGGAATTCGATTGACAACTACACCAACAAAGCAATGAGATTCACATTGCAAACAAACCAAAAGGACAAAGCAATCAAGGACACTTACACCATAGCTGCTCACTGATTCGGGCCACCTCATCAAGGAGATACTTCTCCCGTTCGAGTGCTTTCCCCGCCTTGGATTTCCAAACATCGGCTCGACCTCGGATGATAGCAATGTTTTTCTCTGAGTCCTTTACACGTTGGCGAAGCACCGGAAGTTGTGGCAGTTCGTCCACCCTTGTTCAGGGAGGACCTGCAGAAGCAGAGGTAGGTGGCACATCCAATGCGCCACTCGCAGAACCCTATGCAAGCAAACAGTCGAAGGATAAAGAATCTTTTCATCATAAAGCAAATCTGACAAGGTCAAGCACGGACATAGGCAAGTAAAAAATATATAAAATGTCTTGGTAAAAAGACTGTCACAAGCTCTAATGATTCCAACTAGTCGTATAGTCAAAGGGATTACAAAATCCTAGCATAGCTGTACAACAAAAGTAGTGTAAAGGGCGCGACATAGTCTATGCAGAAGCATCCGAAGGTTTCGTGGAGTGCGCGGCAGCCCCCGATTCCATGGCTTTTGCCGCGGCAAACCGTTTCTGCTCCGCGTAATACTTCGCGAGCATTTTGATCAGCCGAGGGCCGTACTTAGGGCTTGGCAATAGGACCAAAGGCTACCTCTTGGCCTTCTGTCGTGATCGGCATCTTGGAGTTGATCTCGATGAGGTCCAGCCCGGCACCGCAAGCCTGCACCATCGCCAGTCCAAGGGAGGCACCCGCCACCTTCTGTGTCTGCTTGTACTCTGCAGGCACACCCTCCACGAAGATCTCCGCAAGACCCCCAATGTCCTTAATGGCCTTAGCTTTCAGAAACATCTCCCGATGAAAATGACCGAGCACATTTTTGGCCTTGAGAAGCGCTTCTTTGGCAGCACTGCAGTGATCTTCGACAACAGCCACGGTACCAACCAACAGATCACTGTTTTCTAGCACTTGACGGTCAAAATCAAGACCAGTCGCATCTGCAAACCATAATAATCACATATTAGAAGCAAGGAATCGAAGGAAGATAATAAGGAAGGATACCTGACACAACCACTTACTAGACAAGGCTTGGGTAGTTGCCGCGAGCTGGTCAACCAGGCCCTTCTCATGTTCTATAGCAGCCACCACCAAGGTATCCTCTTAATGTTTCGATTCTACCTTTAAATGGTCGAGGGCCTCAACCGCATCCTTCCTCTTGGTCTCCGGCGTGTTGAGTTTCTTTTCGAGAGACTCCAACCGATGAAGAGCTTGGTTATTCTCCTCTGCCACACAAGAAAATGTATCAGTCAGAAGTTGATCACATCTTAGGATCAATCATGCAAACGGGCAAGAAGTTTTACCTTGGAGTTGGCAGAAGTCAGCGTCCAACCGCACATGCTGTTGCCCCACGTGTACTCAGGGGCTAGAGTAGAACTTCAGATCAGACCAAGAAAAGGACTCAAGGGCTCCCTCGAATGAACAAAGCACACTTACATGATCACCAGAAGACTCCAAAGGTTCAGGTCTAGTCATCTGAGCGAGAACCCTGCATCGCCCCAACTTGGAGGAGCTCAAGGAGCTATTACCAGAGGTGGCCACCGTCTTCTGGGAGGGCTCTGCCGTCTCAATTCCCTTGCCCTTGGTGTCCATGACTCCCTCATCTTCCCCATCCTTAACACTTCCGGACAGTGATGACCCCGTGTCACTTCAATAGAACAAAGAACATCTATCTAAGACAAGCAATGAGCAATGTAATTGCAAGATTGAAGAGGCTCACCCGTCGTTTGTGTCAAGGTCAAAAAACTCATCCAACTTCTGTTTCTTTGACTGAGGTTCGGGAGGCATGGTACGAAGAGGCATAGTAGGAAATGGATCAGCAGCACCTATTTTAGGGGCAAGATCCTTTGGCATCTCCACTATGGAGGCATCTGAATCTTCACTATGCCCTCGCTAGCGAGCCCCATTCCTGCTAGACTCGATGGATCCTTGTGACTCTGTAGTAGGGACAATCGAATCTGATTTAGGCTCTCTAGCCTTAGGAGGGAGCAAGCTCTCAGGTTGGGGAGGCATTAAACCTTCAACTTTCCAATCCTGCAACAAAAGATGATAATTCCATTAGGTATCTATTAACATTATCACAATGACAAGAAATTGAAGGACATAACATTACTGCCAGCGCAAGATTGGTGGCACTGAACGGCTTGGTCGCTATATTTGGGGGGAGTCTCATCCATAGTAAGCTTGAGCAATGACCTCACCTTACCCTCGAGCTCCATGGATGACAAGTCTTCAGAAGACACGCACGTGGTATCTGACCTGCTAGGACATAGAAACATTGGGTAGCCCCTGATCTCTACCAGCTGCACTCGGTGTTGCAGGAAGGTCCGAATGATGTCCACACCAGTGACCTCTTTACCTCTGATAAGTTGAAGATCTTGCACTCGCTGGTACAAGACCTCGACTTTGTCTGCTTCACCCGGCATGATCACATTCTTCCAGGACCTTTTCCTCTTCGTCTCCCCACTTGAATCAAATGGATCTAAGCCGAATTTCTGCTCTCCTACTTTCTGATCCCGAGTGTAGAACCATTTGTTCCTCCATCCTTGAGAAGAATCGACAAAGATAAAGCTAAAGTACTGCACGCCTGGGCTAACGTATATACTGCACCCGCCAACATCATACACTATAGAACCAGAACATGACTGCCTTTTCAAACTAAAGAGTTTCTTAAAAACACCAAAGTGTGGCTCAATACCAAGCCATCACTCGCACGGGATAATGAAGCAGGTTATGTGGAGAATATAATTGGGAGTTAGCTGATGCAGCTGCATCTCGTAGAAGAAAAGCAAACCACAAATGAAATCATGGAGGGGAAGAGAAAGCCCACGGAGAAGAACAAGGAACATAACTTGGAATCCAGCAAGAGGATGGGGGATTACCTCCAGACCCAGAAGCTTGTAGTCAGCTTCATCTGCAGCGATAAGGCCAGCTTGGCGGAGAGTCCGCAGCTCGCAAGCCCTCACGGTGGAGCGCCGCCATGACAAATTGGTGATGCGAGTACTAGCACCCTTCTTCTTGGGAGCGGTGGTGGCGGCGCTAGATCCAGTGCTGATGTCCTTTTTTCTCTTTACCATCTTTCTCCTTTGATAGGATCGCTAGAATGCGCTTGGAAATATTCGGAGGATGTCCAGTGCAAGGAATAGGACCAAGAACAATGGTGCGTGGAGCAGAAAAGCGAAGGCGGCGATGTGAGGAAGAAGATGATGGAGAATAAAGATATTCACTGGCGCTACCTGCTACTTAAGCAAGAAAGGAGATACAATCATGCGGCTCAAATCTCACCATCTAACACGTGGCAGGCATCAGCATGAATGCGTGGCACAGAAAAAATGAACCGCCAGTGCACGATCCCCACTCTGCACGGAAATCAAGGAGACATGGTTAAATACCCCAATTTACGTTGTGACTAGTCAAATCTTGGTCAGTTTTTGGGACCCACATTGATAGGTCCCATCACGCTATTCACATTGATGATTGAGATCACTTGTTCATCATCACTGATGTAACCTTTGCCAACAAAGCCATTCCAACGGCTCTTTCTTCAGCTGGTGATACAAATTCTGTTTTTGTTCGAGTCTGCGACTCGACCAAACTCTTGGGGTTACTCCTAACAGGAGCGCTAGTCGTGCACCCGATGTACTTCCGGGTCCAGTGTACAGTCTCATACATATCAAACTTCGACTCCTCCTTCGAATCGATGATTTGACCGTGGACTCGGGGCTACTCCTAACAGGAGCGTTGGTCGCGCACACGACGTACTTCCGGGTCCAGTGAATAGTTTTGTAAATATTGCGCTTCGAGTCCTCCTTCGAACCAATGATTCGATTGCGGAGTCAGGGGCTACTCCCATAGGGAGCACTGGCCGCATATTCGACAAAGTATGGCAGTTGACTGCATCTGCATGGCTACGCGATTAGAAAGTCCATGTCTGAGTATGTGACTCGCAGAAGCACTCGGGGGCTACTCCCATAAGGAGCACTGGTCGCGCACCCTATGGAAACAAGGGAACATGAGGAAATCCAATCACCCGAACCTCCGCGTCGAATGTGTCTGCATCATGGGTTCAACACACCTACAATTGAAAGTTGTCATGATTCCGCCTGACTATAATATCAAGCTCAGTGACGATGTCTCCTGAGCCACCCGAATCACCTCCATGGTGGCAAACGTTCAGGTGCTACATCTGTGATGTAAATATAAGACCTCCAGATATCATCTGTTGGCCTGGCACCCGCATCCGCTGTGTTCTACCAGATGAATACCATACCAATAGCTGTGATGAAAATCCCGACGGACGTGTTGTCTACATAATCATTATCACTGGAATTAGATTAAGTAAGGCCTTCATGGCATGAGTCGAATTACTCTAGCAATTTCTGAATTCAAGTCCGGGGACTCGAGTTTGAGTAGATGGCGTTGTCTTTTCCCAAGAGCAATTAATTGATCCCGATCCTTAGAATGAGCCAGACACGTGCATCAGCAATCTCTATGACCTCAACAATACGACCCGAAAGGATTTTTGGATGAAAAGCACCCACTTCGGGTAATCGAAGACTTCATAGTCTCCACTCAAATCTACGATTTGAATGGACACTCGGGCGCTACTAGCATGGGTATGCCCTACGGGTGCCTAAGATTGGCCTACCTGGTCCAGTCTGGTGGAGGCCCATCAAGAAAGGCCGTGTCTGGTTTTGAAGCCCATGAAGGTTCGGGTGGCCCAGGCCCACAAAGGATCCGACTCCTTGGAGGACACAACAAAGAGTAGATAGAAAGTTTAAATGAAACCCTAATCTGTAACCGACTCGGTGGTGTCCTGAGACCTGGCCTCCTCATATAAAGGCTGGGAGGGAACCACGAGGAGGACCTACCGAAACCCTAGCACAAACACCTGACATATTGCATCTACGCATCATCGCCATCAAGGCAACTTTGTAACCTGCCATTCTTCATCAATCCAAGAGCAGACAAGCAGGAGTAGGGTTTTCCCTCCGGGGGCCTAAACCTGGGTAAACATTGTGTCCCCGCATTGCCTATCTGTTAGCCAATCGAGTTCTCCAGTGTTCCCCTCTTCCTTAAACCCAAGTCGATAAACTATGGGCATTGACATGGTGACCCCACGTCAAGCGGTATCTGGAAACACATAATGGCCCCCATGCATTCCACGATTAACTTGATCACTTGAACCTTGAACGTTGAGTCTCATTCCCTTTGCTCTATGTAACTAGTTTGTCCAAGGTCTGATCTTTGGTATCTACATACTTTGTTCGATCTTATTACCGACAAACACATTTACGTATTATTGTGATATTACATCCTCGTGACCTAGTCACATGTTTGCAAACTTGTAGATGTAATCTCACTGAGTGGGCCCAGGGTATCTACCCATCACTCGAATGGGCAAATCTCGGTCTTGATACATAGGCCTGAAAAGTTCCTATGGAATACCTGACACACACCTTTATGGTCACCCAGTTACAGACATGATGGTTGATGTGATCAAAGCATCCTCGGGAGATAGTGATTAATATGATCTCATAGTCGAAGGACTGAATCACTACACTTTGCTAGATATCGTAATGTTAAACTTTGTGACTAGATCACATTGCAATAGTAGGGTTTGGGTGTTGTCCATGACTTCATAAGTGACCTCATTGCCAGTTGACATGGTAAAGTCCATGATCGGGAAAACTCGATCATCAGCTGCCCAACGAACTAGTCTAGAGGATACTAGGGACCTAGTTTGTTTATATACCACATATGTATTAATGTGTTAATGTTTTCACTTAATACAGTTATAGCATGATACAAAACTATTACAAACTAATGATATATGTCAATAAAAACATCATCATTATTGGCCTCTAGGGCATACCTCCTTCAGTTCCACGGTCATGTCCACATAATACCGAATCTGAGGGGTCACACGCTTAAGGGACTTTGTTCTAAAGAGTATGTAGAGCAAGTTTGTATGTGAGAGATGTTTCGGAATGGTTCTGGATCATCCGGAGAATTCCTAGGAGAAAACCGGAAGAGTTCTGGAGTCACAAAAGTGTTCCGGGAGAGAATCGATGCCATGATGCATGGCCACCCTAGGGCTGCGCATGGGGTAGCAATACATCTCTAGGGTTCCGCATGGCTCCCCCATGCATGTGTGCCACTTTTCTAAATTGGTACGACCTATTTATGGAAAGTATCTATCATATCTTTCTTAGTGATTTGATTAGATCTAAATCATTATGTAAGATATCGTATCTATTATTCCAAGTAGGGAATGATTTATCTATTATGAAAAGATACTATATCTTCTATTTATGGAAGGGGATTATATTAATCATAATGGGAGATTGGGGCATTGAATGGAGGAGAGCTAGGAGGATCTAGGGAATGTGGCGGCCAGGGAGGAAGCCTGGCGTGCCAACCCCTCTCCCCTCCTCCTATATAATGTGGAGGGAGGGAAATTTTCTCTTCATCCCTTCCTTGAGCTGCCACAACCCCTCATTCCCTTAAATGTTCTCTAGCCTCCACATACGTGCCAAGTTCCGCTACTCCCGTGCTGCTAACCCCTAGACGATGAAGCTCCATGAGAATGAAGTCACCGAATGCATGTATACCGTTGGAGGGATCAATGATTTAATCCAACGTCGAAGCGCTGCACCAACTCTTCGTCAAGCATACGAACTTTCGGTGCAACATTGGCGAGCATCTAGATACAAACTCCCGTGTTCTTTTATATATGATCTTAGCGTGTTCGTAGTTCCAGAATTTTTTAATTCCTTATGTGAACCACAACAGGAGAAATAGTAGAACAATGGGAAGAGGACAAGAGAAGGGTGGAAATGATTCAGTTAAAAAATGGAAGAGATAGGGTGAAATGAAACATATGAAGCTCTCGCTATTTTGAAGTGAGAGATAGGGTGAAATGAAACATACGAAGCCCTCGCAGCGCTGAACGATTGAGCACCATCTCGTGTCTTCCGTTTTTTCGACGCGCCGAGTGCTGGCCTTCATGTTGCGCTGGGTGGGCAGGTGTGTGCCACTTTTTAATTTTTTTTCTCTCTGACATGTGGGCCTATTTTGTCCCGGGCCCGTTTTGTCATTGCCCTGGTAGCTGGGACGGGCTGCTTCGTTCTGCGCTCGATCGTGGGGTGGGGACTGCGTCGCCTGTTTATCTCCGGGTTGACTGCTTCTTCTTTTTCTTGCATGTGGAGGACAGACGGAGGTGTTGTTCTTGGTCCTGGGATTGGAGGCGGCGGCGTTCTTGGTGGGTGGGGTTGGAGCCGCCGCTGTTCTTCGTCGGTGCGATTGGAGACGCTGGGATTGGAGGCGGTGGTGCTGTTTTCCGTCTGCCGGTGTCCATTCTGTTCCCGGTCTTTCCGCCGCGCACCAGGTCCTGCGTCGCCATGGCGCTTTTTCACCAAGGTTTGCTTGCCTCCCTTTTCTCTTCCGGTTTTTTTTTCGGCTTCCGGGTTTCTGCTCCGTCTCGGCGGGCTCGCGCGTCGGCGGGGGCTGTCGCGCTGTGAGGCGCCGCCGTCCTCTTTCCGGTTGCCTGCGTAAGGTCTGTGCGTTTCGATCTCACTTTTTTTTGGCTGTGATTTAAGGCTAATCTGGTGTGCTATATTCTTTGCTTTTTAGTCCTCCTAATTTTGGTTCCTTTTCTGTGAGAGCTGCACTCACAATCACTCGCATCGTTTCCCATGGCCACACTTAAATTCTCACCATCTTCCGCGTTCGAACAAATTCCCCGTTCCGCATGTCACAGCTTATCACTACCTCGAGATCTGGAGGCCTTAAATCCCTCTGCTCCTTGCAAGTCACTGGCGAGATGTCGAAAGTGCCGATCTGCAGCAGCGCTGCCCCTGCGTTTGAGAATTTGTTTGAGAAATTATTTTTCGGTGTCGCCATAAGGAGATCTGCTGAACCACAAACCGAGGGAAGCTCTAGCCTCTTCCCTCTATCAGATCCCTGCCGTCGGCAAGAGACTCGACAACACCTTTCCTTTTCTAACGGCAAGCAGCTGAAGTACAGACGTCAGGTCAGAACAAAAAATTGTGCACTCTTCTCCTATTCAATCAAGTTTTTCCCCCGAATTCCAATTTCATCATGCTATTATGGTGTGTGTGTGTGCACGAAGTGCTTTCTCATGTGCATGCATGATCCATCTCCATGTAAATTTTTGATTCTTACAATTTTGTTTTTCTTTTATTTTCAGGCTTATGCCATGCGATGCTGTAAGCATGTAACATTCTCACGCTTCACGAGCTCTCACGTGTTCTTCTGGCTCTTTGACTTAATGCCGTTAATTGTTTCAGGGTGGTTAAAACTGCCACTGACAACTGTACATGCCAAGTTATTTCTGAATATGTCTTATTTGATAGAAGATACCCTAGACCAACATAATCTTAAATTATCAGACATATGATACCTTGGTTTTGTTTCTATCAGAAAATTGCAAAGCAATTTATTTGCCCGATTACATTTTGCAACTTCCAAGCAGAAGGATTTCTCTACAAGACCTGTTCCTTTGTGTGGAGCAGAAAGTAGCATGGGTTATTCGTGGCATGTTTCGCTGCTGTGTCTGTTCGTATGGTTATACTCCAAATTCTCGAGGTAAATCCCTTCTAGATAAGTTTTATTTCCTGCTTAGTGCTTATATTTCCTGCAATTCGTGCATCCCTAAATTTCTAAAGTTCTATGTGCTACTTAAATTTCTGAATTTGTTTAATCTATTCATTCTCGGCCTATCTGGTAAATGCAATCACACACCCTTTCCTTCTTACCGCTTCTTTTCTCTGTAATTAAGCCCTTAATTTCTGAAGTTATAGGTGTCTCAAGCTTTTGGGAAAAAATGGTTAAACAAGGTTCTACTGTTTGACAATTATTATTCTTAATTTCCAATGTTCTATCTTTCTCAATAATATGAGAGGAGGGTGTTGTGAGAAGCGTCCTACCTCACGGCCGCCGCCGAGGACGAGGCCAGCGCCGCAACGCCAACAGCCGTGACCAGATTTCCTCAACAGACGACTCCAACACGAATGTATGCCTCCGGCGATGAAGTATATATTGATTTACTATGTGAATCCTAACTTATGACATTCCTTCTAGATTTCTATACAGTCGTTTATGCCAATCAATCTAAAAAAGGGCAAAAATATGATTCAATCCAACGTCTCACAGCACCAGTTCATGTTCAACCTTTTAGTTTTCGCAACTTCCGAGTTTTGACCATGATGCAATCTAGCTTCTCAATTCATTCTAATCAGTTCCATGATGGTGAATGCAGCCGATGCATGTTTCAAATTCTCAATTTATTTCTTACGAAAGGGTTACCGCTTGGCTCAAATTGGCTTCAGTTACCCTCTTGCTCAATAGATTTCAGGATTTAAATCACGCCTCAGTGTTTATGTGTGCCATGTACATGATGGTAATAGATGGGAAGGCATGATTATGCAGTTCTAATTTTTCGTGTATGCCCTCTAGCAGAATTATGCAGTCTACTTAGAGAAGTTTTATTAGCAAAATTAACAAGAGAAGTTTACAAATGGTCTAACAAAGTCCATCATGGATGTTCTGAGAACTATCATATGTATTTTTCATGCAGTTTCTCTCATCATTTGATATCCACACGTATAACTTATGAGTGTAGATTTCCCCCACATTTCACTTGAGTAACAAGTTTCATATGTTCATATTATGTTCGTAATATCTTCACCAGTTTTGCAGCACGATCAAATCACCATGTTTGCATCGACACCTTATTGTTCTTCTCCTTATAATCAACTCACAGGAGATAGCTAACATTTTATAGTCCTGCTTCTTTTTCACCATTATGCTTCCAGAATCTATGAATGCATATATTCTGTGTTGCATTGTCGGTTAATCTTTGTTGCATAGTTATCAAGTATTTCCTTTTAACATCTTAACTCTGAAGATTAACATGAAGCAGTGAGCTGTTTGAAAAACCAATTTATGGCAAAATCAATTTGACTATTAAGTGTGGGAATATTCTTAAGTACTTAATAAGAAGCATGTATTGACCATATATGATTTATCGCCTTAGATTCATGTGTTCCGGTGGCAATAAGTTTGCCGGTTTCGATGGCTTATTATGGGTAGTCAAGCCAAAGGAAAAGTGACAAATATTTTCCAGCCTAGGAGAAGTGAGGAGGGAAAACCATCCATGTCACAATGAAGTTTCGATGACACTAGCATAGTATGGATGATAAAGAGTTAAGAAAGAAATAAGGATATCTTCCAATCTAATGAATATACTAAGAATCATGATAAGTCAGAAGGGTCACACTTTTAGTAATGCTACTCTCTCTACTTCAAAACCTAAGATATATACTATGACCTACAGATGTGAAGTTGCTCCACTTTAACAAGACTCGGAAAATCATAAGTGTGTATGTATCCTAACCAAAACATAATGGAAGTATATGTACTCTGACCCTATGAGTAATGTTGTGCACTATTACAGTTCTGATGTTGAAACATATATTTATGAATTTCTTAATATTCGAATTCGTGGAAACTAATTCACACAAGAAATGTTATTGATTTCTTTCTATCCATGTGTTATTAAAATAGCTTGATTTACTGCTCAAGTTATGCTTCTTCAACTAACATTTCGAAAGGAATCTTGGAACTATTTTGTAGGAGTTGTATCAACTTACAAAATACATCATGATTTTGGGTCTACACTATTACTTTGTGGTAGTCATGGTAGTGCGAGCATAAATACTAACTGTATATATTTTGATAAGGTGAAATAGATGCATGAGCTTATAAGATTGGTTATTGCACAAAGAAAATTCAATGTATATACCTTGTGTGTAAGTGATTCCAGTCAAGGTATTTTGAAATTATTTTCTTTCTCTGTATAACATTTTGTAGTCTTCATAAATAAATATGAACATTTTATATGACATTAACGTTTGACATTACTCTAAACTGTAAGCCGGTAGGTAAGTCACTTTTGGTGCTTTCATATTTTGGCAGCAATTGTTTTAACTCCTTTTCCTCAATATGTCGGATAATAGTGGTGAATATTTTCATTTCAAATATGAAAATTGGTAGCTCTATGAAAATGCCTATTTGAAGCGCCTATCTTTCTTTTTATTAGTTTGTGATCTCTTTTTGTTGGCATTTTTTGGGCCGAGTGTTTGTTGTGTTATTATAGTTTAGTATCAGTTCTCCGGTTGATGGTCGCTCCACTAGAATATCTAAAGATTGTGTTGCATACCTGAAAGCTTTTTGTTCATCCCTGTCGGGGTTGGGCTGGATCTTGAGAATGGTGGCTGGTACGTGCATAGGAGGTATTACCTACTATACGACTGCAAGTTACCCCGTGTGCTTTTTACTTGGGTGTTGGGGCATATGGACATGGATTATTTTTCAGGATGGGTTTTTGGGGGTGGCCAGGCAGAGAGTTATTTGCGCATAACAATCTTGATAGAAAACATTGCAACCATGTTAGAGAAATAGTATAGTGGTTGGTTGCTGAACCATGATGTTTACCTTCTCATGCTATATGCGCAAGCTCTAAGTCATGACTCATGTTTGGGTGAAACGTAGCCTTTTCACTTTTTGTCCGCTGGGAAAATGTATATGCGTGTGCTCTGTTCTTTGGCCTGTCTCAGCAAATTCTATTTATGAATCCACCATTTTTTGCAGGTGATACACCTATCACGAATGATCATGGCACATGATATGATTGCCCGGCTTGGGTTGTGTTTGTAAGTTGAAGATTTGCACAAACTGGCTTGGGTTGTGTTTGTAAGTTGAAGATTTGCACAAACTGATCTTAGGAAAGGTAGTTGCCTGGAGGAGGTGCTATTGCTGTACCAAGGAAATTTTGTTTGGAGTTGCACTTTGGAAATCCTATGGAGGACAGGGTTGGTCAGAGATTGATGCTTGGGAAAGCCTAGGCATAGAAGTGATATGGAAGATCATGTAGGACAAAGGTGATAATATTAATGATGTAAACTACCAATTCTGTGATGTGGTTCGAGGCCATTTACATAGTTGCATAGCATTGCTGGAGGGGTATTCTAGCGACGCATTGTGCCTGGTAGAGATCACATATTGCTACTACTAACTCGCTTGATGAACTGATGAACTAGCTTTCATGCATTGTTGTTTAGTATGAGGATGTGCTGCTATTTTCCATAGCGAGGGACGCACTCCATGACAGCCTGCCATCCATACAAATGGAAAGGCTTGCTATGGAGCTAGTCAGGCTGTCGTGCGTCGATGAGTCGGACCTGATCAGTGTAGTCCAGAAGGTACAGAAACCACCTTATTTAGTTTCTGCATTTTTCTGTGTTCTTTTTATTTCTTATTACTATTTATGTGTTGTGTTTTCAGGGCCAACATTGTAAGGTGCTGTGCTTTGGAGCATGGTTCCTGTTCGCAGAAAATATCCAAAGCCGTGATGGTGCATATGGGTGATGGTGCATATGGGTGGTTCTTCTCTCTGTTCCGCATGTAGGTGTAGGCGTGTAGCCCTTCTAGATCATGGCGTAGGTGCAAGGTTTTGAAAATGGATAAAATTATTTCCTCCAGTGTATGTTGGCCACTTGATATGTTTGTATTGCCATCCGTGTGTGGTGGATGTATGCTTGAATGCGTATACATATTCTTATGACATGATCTTCCTGTGCGTTGTTTATGTGTCACTCCCTTTGTGAAATGAGTGTATCTAGACCGTTTTTGGTGTGTAGGTTCACTCCAAATCTAGACGAACCTACACACTAAAAAGCGGCTAGATACACTCTATTCACAAACCTAAAACATCTTATATTTTGAAACGGAGGGAGTGCATTTGTAGATAAGCTTTTTTTAGGTAATTTATAGATAAGCTTTGTCCCTCAGTGTTAGTCCTATTTTGTTTCAGCGGATATTCATTGTCTCATGGATATTGTAGACCTTCATGTATTATTTTGTATACTACTTGTGACACGATGTTTAGTAATCCCTCCATCCCAAAATAAGTGAATTGGGTTTGTTTAGATTCGTATGTATCTACACTAGGTGGATTCGAATTTAGATAAATCCAAGTCACTTAATTTGGAACGGAGGGATTACTTACATTTGATCCCTAATATAGTATATTTTAGCAAACCCTAAATGAGAGAACAGATGTATAGTATTCAGTTGAGTGCAGCATGAGTTTGGCCATGATGAAGGGCAGTTTAGTTTGAAATTAGCAAATAACAACCAGTATAGATCTACGGAAAAAACATTAAAAAGCTGAAATATGTTACCCATAATGAAAGGCAGATGGTACCTACCATTCTACCAAGTTGTGCTAGAATGAATGGCAGGCGGCGAGGCAAAGCTCGCCTGATCACCTAGTATGCTGAATTCTTGGGAAATTTTGCACACAACCCAAGATAGAAGAAAGCTTGAAGCCGAAGTTAAGATGGTTCAAGAAGTGATTCAAGAGGCCTACTCCAGGACACATGGCTGAGCTCCCATGGCGACAAGATTGACATATGGATCCTAATACTTTTGAGCTGAAAACTTGTAATATTTTTCTTCTGTTTCATGCTTTGGTTTTGGACTATGTTTGGCTGAGTAGTTATTTATTTAGCTCTTCTCGTTAAGGTTCTTTTTCCCCGTAGCATGGTGCTTTTTCTTTCTTTTTCTTTTGTTCGTTTGCTTTATGTTTGTAAAACTGGTTGGTGATTTTTTATATGAAATCGATGGAGGGGAAGCTCATTTGTTCAAAAATTACAAGTACAGACACTCAGCAGTCACTACTTGGTTATGACTATGTCCACGCTTTTCTCTTTCCAAACGAACCTTGTAAAGTGGAGAATTCTGCAGATCAAAAATGGAAAGATAGAGAAGCATCTACACACATAATAACATGGTACATGTTAGTTACCTCACACACTCTTCTTTGATCTTGATGCATTCATGCATGTAAAAAAGGTTAGATCATCAGAAAACATTTGAACATAGATTTATTTGAACAAGCATAGTCTCCAATTCAATGGTGTTGGAAGGAGGCAACGATTCAGAGTTCTACACAATCAAAGTAGGTGCATACATAAAATTATAAAGAAAAATTGTTTCTATGCATGTTCAATATGGTCTTTCTTAAATATTTGTTTTGATATATGTTCCACATTTGCTTATCTGTATGGAACGGAGAGGGGATGCTCTCGACGTTAAAAAGGAATCCCGTTGGCATAGGCCCCGTGGCCACGTTGTTGGAAGGGGTGAAAGCTCACATGTGACAAGAAGTTTTTGGGTCATGTGTGAATTCTTATTTGCATAACGTTTATGGCATGTGACGAGGAAAGAAATTTAAGGGAGAGTTCAAATCACAGGAATTAGACTACTTTTTTTTACGAAGTACCAATTCAATTTTAAGCTTCTTAATATTCTTGTTACACACCAACTCCTCTTTCACAGGTTTTCAGTGTTCAAATACTTTACTTCAACAATACTTCTTTTGTTCCTACATATAACACGATTTGGCAAGTACATTTGGCCTGCCAACATTGTTAGAGGAGATTGTAACTGCTATAAGGAGAAGTTTTCCTAACCGAAGAATAACATGTGCCATGAATGTTGCACTAGGAGATAGGGAACAAAACAAGAGGGAGAGAAGGGGCAGTCGAATGGACACAATGTGGAACGCCATAGTGGCTAAAGCACAACGTATGGCACAACATATTTTATGTTTACATGTGCCACGACAAAAAAAACTCAAAAGGCTATGGCAAACTTAAGAAGTCGTGGCAATTATTGATTTGAGGATTTGTTACACCGTAGAAAACAAGCATTTCAGGTAACGTTAATTGTTAAAGACCCACATGTATTGGTCGTGTGGAGATTAGGTCGTGCACGATGGTAGAGGAGTACAGACCTTCTCTTACCTCTTCACATCATTAAGAGAAGACAATAGATCTAAGATATAAATGTATATCTCTTATTATCATCTATAACAATTAATAATAATTAAGTAAATTTAGATGAAAATTATCATGCTAAGGGAAGACATTTGATACATGAAGAAAATAATCTTAAGAGATCAACTCTTAGTAAAGTAAAGATAACCTTCTCTATTTTAATTCTCTTCCTCCAACTTACAAAACCCTACTTGACAAATCCGTCGACCGACGTGACCTCAGTCTACAAGCCCTTAGGTGATGAGGTGGGATGAATCGATAAACCAGCATAAACTCCACTTTAGTAGTGAGATGAAAACGATGAACCAAATGCGGGTAAGAACTTTCTTTCTCGAGGTAGGAAAAAATCTTCTTTTTAGATAAAAAATGCCTATCTTACGCTTGAGGTCAACTCCAACGGCCTACTCCAAATCGGATACCGAATCTGTCTGATTCAGTCCGTTTGCCTACTCCAAATCGGATACCGAATTTGTCTGATTCGATCCGTTTGCGGGGTGGGAGGACAAAAAGGACACACGTCCGGTCCAACTTACCCCAACGGTGGTTCTAGACGCATCCGGACAGAACAAGTTGGGCCCGTATGTCATATACCAAACGGAGAAGGCATACGCGCACCCGACCGCCACCGGTCTCTCCTCCATTGTGTCGGTCGTCCGTGCGCCGGAGCTCGCTTCGCTGGGACCGTCCATCACCCCATCTCGTCTCAGGCTGCCGCGCCGCGCCGCACTGCTGCAACCTCCACCAACGCCCGCCGCTGCGCCGCACTGCTGCAATCTCCGTCGTGTTGGCCGTCCGCACGCCCGCCGCCGCGAACCAGCTGCGGCCTCGTCTGCACCCAACGCCAAGCCCGCGCGCACGGCCATGGCTGGCTAGCAAATGCTAAGCTAGCTACGCTGGTCGGTGCACGGCCACGACGGCGGCGGTAGGCCACCCGCGGGTCGACGGCTGCGCGAGCACGCAGGCGCGGCTCAACGGCGGTTGTAGGCCACGCGCGGGCCGGCGGCGGCGTAGGCCACGCGCGGCTCGGTGGCTGCGCCAGCACGCACGCGCGGATCGACGGCGGCGGCAGACCTGTCCACGAGAGGCGGGCGGCGAGGCGCAGGGGCAGGCAGGCGGCGGCGAGGACGGCGACGGGTATGCGAGCGCCGGTGGAGGGAGGGGCAGGCATCGCCACCACGATGTCTCCCTTCCCACGGGCTGGCACCTGAACGAGGGTGCCGGTGCCGTCCGCGTCCAAGGAGGGCAAAGCGTTGTAGGAGGAGATCGCGCGGCGCGTCCGCAAGCTCCCACCGGTCCTCGGTACGATTACGCCTACCAAAACCCCGGTTCTGGAAGCAGTTTCTGGAGTGGGAGCACACGGCACGGCCCGCGAGCTCCTACCGCGGCGAGTTTTAGTCGTGGGGGTCCCGCACCCTCCCCGCCTTCAATCCTGATGACGACGGCGTCGTCAACCACTCCGAGGATGACCTCGACATCATCGTCAAAGAGGGGGAGGAGGAGGAGGAGGCTGCCGCGTGCCTACCCCCGGAGTACCATGAGCTGCTGCCGCGGGTCTAGGACGAGGACGCGTTCACCGAGCAGGCTATCACGGCCAGCGCGAAGGAGGAGGCCATGTGGAACGACTATCAGAAGATCGTCCAGCTCACCGGCCTAGTGGCCTAGTGGCACAGGTGAACGCGGGGCTATCGGATCAACCATTAAAAAAATTGATCTAATCCTGTTGGCCAGACGCGGACAGATGGATCACGCCGCTGGACATGACTGGCCAGATCGTGGCCAAAAGTGACCGTGGTCCGACCTAATTGGACGGAAACGGACCGTTCATTCACCGTTTGGGTCCGCCGTGAGCTCTCGTGTGATGATATTTAGGCATACTCTTTTGCAGAACTAATTTTTGTCTTCATTTATTTGTTTACACCAAAGCACAGAGCTGTATGCACTAATATAATACTCCTTTCTGGACAAAACAACACATCGATCACAAGATGCACATGATGGTGATGTTTGTTTCTAGGAACTGAATTAAATCACAAGAGACCTGAAAGATGCCACTTGTGCTTACTAAACACCCAATCCCAAATCAGCCAATTCTGCTGACGCTTGACAGCCATCTGCAGTCACAAATATGCTAACTGAGAAATTAACATGCTGTCAATTTCATCAGCCTCTGTGATCCGCGCAATCGTGGTAAACATCGCCACCCGCTAACTCCAGTTTTGCCTTCGCAGAAAGCTCAGTCCCGTATCTCCACATGTAATTCAAGCCAACCAGCAGCTCGGTGATGGCAGCTTCCGTCTTCTCCTGGTCAGCGAAGTGCAGCGTCTGCATGAGCAGGACGCTCGTGCCTGAGCCGACATTCCGCTGCTCGAAGCTCCTCTCGGACCGCCACCGCACCGTGTTGTGGGCGACCGGCCCAAGCCATTCGAGGATCCCCTGCACAGTGTCAGCCCACTCGGCGGCAAGGACGCGATCGCAGGGCGTGTTCTTCTTCTTGGCGGCGGCGGACGGCCGCCTGAGGCGTGCTCGGAGGGACGCCCTGATCCTTTCGGTCAGCATACCGTACAGCGCGTCCCTCTCGTCGGGGCAGATGTGCCGGGGCGAGATGGCGAGCTTCTCGGCGAAGACGACGAGGTTCGCGTAGTGCGATGCCAGGGCCGCGGCGCCGAGGGTCGTCACCGGAGCGTTCGCCATGACGTCGTGGGACGAGGACTCGAACACCGAGGTGGAGAGCTTGGCGTTGGCGTGGTGGTGATCACTATCGGGGAACTGGTAGCTGACACTGAAATCGTCGGTGTTGGATGAGACGTCGCTGAAGCTCAGCGGGAGATCATGGTCGAAGTGGACCCACCCCTCCATGGGCGGGGAGTTGCTCCCGCCGACCATGCAGCCGATGAGGTGCTTACCAGGCACCTTCCACTTGGGCTGCCTCAGGCTCTGGCTCCCGGACAGTAGGAAACCGCGAACGTCGCCATTAGCAGATTTTATAGCGCTGGTCGACCTCTGAAGATGAGTATCCACGGTGAAATCCGAGGGATACACGAGTGAATTCGTAGTCCCTACGAAGGAGTTGCTCCAGGAGAAGGAGAGCTGCGCGCCGAGCGACGCCATGGTGTACCCATCCATGGCGACGTTCTTGGGCTGCAGGCCGAACACCTCGATGATCCTCGCGACGATGGTGAAGACCGACCTGCCGAGCAGGCGCACGGCGTAGTCGAGGCTCCGGTTACAGAGCGAGGCCGCGCGGAGGCGGTCAACCTCCTGCTTCTGCCGCGCGACGCGGCGCGCGGCCTCGCCGGGCGCGAACTCGACGCGGCGGAGGCGCGCGGCCTGCTCGAGCTCGGCCAGCACGTCGAGCTCCTGGCACAGGAGCCCGGTGGCGGCGACGAGGCGCTGCATCTTGCGCGCCTTGCGGTCCATCTTCTTGGCGGCCGCGTAGCGCAGCCCGTGCGGGTCGGCGCGGGTGCCGCCGGCGACGAGGCCCGCGAAGAGCTCGTCGAAGCGGCGGAGCAGAGGGTCGGCGCACCGGCCGGAGAGCCGCGTGACGGCGCCAGAGAGGTCCCCGCACGCGCCGGCCATCTCCGCGAGCGCGAGGGCCAGCAGCGCGTCGTCGTCGTCCGCCACGAGCCTGCGCACGCCCTCGAGCCGGACGCCCTCCCAACGGAGGCGCGCCACCTGATCATCCTGGAGCGCGCGCCACAGGCTTGCGGCCCGCGACATGAGCGCCGCCACCTCGAACGCCAGCATCCCCACCTTCTGCCCTCCGCCGTGGCCCATGCTCAGCTTCCGCATCTTCGCCGGCCGAAACGAAAGGACCAGCGGTCCTGAGCGAGTGGCAGTGACCGCAGCGCGATCGAGGCGGCGGGAGCGCGCGTGATGGGGCTGGGGCTAGGTTCGGGGTTGGGTTCGTCAAAAGCGTCCGCGCGGCAGTGGTTTTTAGGGAACCGGGAAAGTGCAGCTGCCCAGCTGCAACCGCATAGGTAGTGTCACGGGGGGTGGGCAGCAAAGGTGGAAGTGGGGTGGTGGGAGTTGAAACCGAAAGGGACCGAGGAGCAGGGTTGGAGCGGCATCGGGCGAAGAAGGGGGATTATTCGGGCCGTGGAAACGTTGGCGAATTTCGCTTGGACTCGGGTGGAGACAGGGACATGGTGGGTCGTGTGGATGAGGTGCGTGACTGCGTGCGTCAGGGCAGGGACATGGAGGGGGCTCGGGATGTTCGCCGGCGCGGCACTCCCAATGATTGGCAGAAGTGGACAAGCAGGCGGTTCTTGGACCCTCTGCTGTCGCCCATGGCTCACGAACTGATCACCACCGTCGCTCGCGTGGTTGCGTGCGTCTTGGCGGCTTGCCTTTGCTCGTGCGTGCGTCGATGCTCAACATGTGTAGGGGAACGGGACGTTCCAGCGCCTACTCTCACGTCGTTTCCTAGTCTGTACGTCTAGGCAGGCACGTTGGCGATGATATTCGGTATGTCTGGATGCCTGCAGTACCCGTGTCCTAGCCGGTACGATTCTCGAAGCAGTTCAGAGCAGCCCAGTGAAAACGGCCGAATCGGCCATTTTTCTGGAGCCGGGCTCGGACAAGGCAAAAAAAAAAAAAAAAAAAACTCGTTACTAGCTTGGGGAATAGGAGGGAGACATCGAGTCCCTTAAGAAAACATGCGCCGCAAATTCCCTCACCATCAACTCCTCTCCCTCTTCACTTCATCACTCTGCTCCTCGACGGTTCCGCTGTCGTCTTCAAATCTGTCACGATCCATCGACATCGACGGTCACAAGCAGAGTATGAGATGCATGCGATCTCAACGTTTGTCTCTTTCCCGGGTGGTCGTGAGCGCTTCAACTGTTGGAGCTTAAGCGAGTTGACAATGGCGGTAATCTCTCCTCCCTTTTATCCGAGCCACGGGTGGGCGTTTCATGGGTAGATATGCACGTACATGTTTACGGTTAGGGTTTTTGATGCCATGCTGTGTAGATCTCTAGGGTTAACTACTAGTCCACAATTTTTTCGATTTGGGGTTTACTCTTGCCGCTCTGGTTTGCTAGGATTTTCGATCGGCTGTTCTTAGTACAAGTAGTTTTAATAATATTGAACGCTAAATTTGTACTTTGTCTATGATTCAACCATCGGTAGTTCATGGATGAAAACCTACCGTTGATTCAACTGAACTTATGCTCTTTCAGGGATGGGCTAGTGAAGCGAGTGCTATATACATTGATTGAGTATTCCACTTGATTCTATGACTCTGTCTCTAAAAATGGCGCCAGTCCATTGCCACGTCCAATAAGTTTCTGAAACTGCAAAACATATACTACATGAGACACATGTTGTGCTTTTATCCAACTGCCAATGATGAGGACAGTGCCACGTGCAGTAATTTTCTAGAGATGGGGTTTAGTACCTAATATTTTCCTAAATGGATAGAAAATTGGGCACGATACCTGGTACTAAGGGATCATCTCTTGAGATTTGTGTGCTTGTTTTGTTCTTATGTCCCTTATATGAGGCAATGTGATGTGTATGTTGCTACATTATTTGCCACCATTGGTTTGTTTCTTATGCCCATGATTATAATGTCACACAATGTATTTTCAGAGAGGGGTGGTCGAACCTAGTTATGTCGGAGACTTGCGCCCGTGAAAGAACAAGGGGTCCAACGAGCCCTGAGTTTGAGAGGGGGCTGAACACGCGTTCGGACCTTCTTGGCGACGATAACTGCGGCGAAGCTTGCACACGACAGAGAGTGGACACGGGTTTTTTTACCCAGGTTCAGGACCCTCCTAAGGAGGTAAAGTCCCTACTCCTTCTTTCTTGTATTGCTCGCGTGCTTCGCGAGTGTACAATGGTGGATGTTTCCTTCGGGTTTTTAGATCGCTGGGATCTCCCCCTAAGGTAGGAGAATCTCTCCTTTTATAGGGGCCCTAGGCCTCTTCCCCCAATCGATGGGCGGGAAGGGTTACCACATTGTTGCCCAAGGAGAACGGGTGCACAAGGCTGCTTTACATGGTCCATGTCTAGGATATTCCTTGGTTGCCGTTTGATGAGTACATATTTGCATCATGTTTTATATTATTATTTTGCATTGTAGATATAGGATCTTGGTATTTTACAGCGTTCGCGCACACATTTTATGTCTATTTTCACCAGGATCGGGACAGATGATGGATACAATGGACACAATTCTTGGAGCAGTTGTATTGGGGAGAAAAGGAGTCAAAAACAACGTAAATCGCTTATTTGGGAAATATAAATAATACCAGAAGAAAACTCAAAGCGAACAAAGCATACAGACGGTTTAACGACCAACTATACGGCGGGAATAAATTTTTCGGCCATATAGTTCCCACCGTATAGTTGGCGCCGCCACCGCCTCCTCAAATAGTTTCACCCCTTGCAACTGGATCAGGAAGACGACATACAGAACAACCAGAAATCGCCGAAACCTCACCTCCGGAAGGCATCTGGAGGGGGAACTCATCCACCGGGGATCCATCTTCGCCCTGCGCGGATCCGGGAGGCTAAGGCATCGATCTTCATCGTCAATCGCTGCATCACCACCATCTCCATCCATCCCATCTACATCTTGCCTAGATCTTGTTATAATTCCCGTATTCGTTGTGGATTTATACAAGTACTATTCATCTATGATAGATTCCATTGTTATTGTCATGATGTTGATTGCCTCCATGTTTGAGTAGATCATTAGTTCTTGGGGAGATGGAGAAACCCTACTATGAGATTGAAATAAGATAAAGTTTATTATGATATTCATTGTCGTGACCATGTGTTAGATTGTCTTCATCTTGATGTTGAGAGAAGTCGACCTCTCAATATTTGCCTCTCATGGGGACTTGATGGAGGGAACTACTTGTTGGTAGACTGAGGTGTGTTAGCACTTATAGTGACTATAAAGTTGTGGGAACCCCTTACATATCAATTTGGGAACTGAGGAAACTCACGGAACACTATCCATACCATGGGATACGTCCTACGGGATTAAGTCCCTTAACAACGTAGTAATTCGATTGATGTCAATTGCTGACTGCTGTGGTTATGAGAATGATGTGAGCAGTGGTTGCTGCCTATTTGTCCAAATATGGAGTTCCTCCCACACATACACAGTTGAGAATGTTCATGATAATAATCTTTATTTTAGCTTTTTATAGTGCTAGTGGTGTCTCCGCTACTCCCTGAGAATGCTTTTTCCCTATTGCAGTTCCAAATCTCTTTTACATACGCGATACTTACTTTCTGTGTTTAGTTACTTTACTTTACTTATTGTTCTCTTATACTACAAACCCAAAAACACCTTTTTACACAATACTCGCATTTTATCTTGTTACTTAGAACTTTATTTAGCATTTCTATTGCAATATTTAATTCAAGAGTTATTAGACTTCAGACTCATGCTCCCTGTGGGATCGATATCTTTATTTCGAAACTAGCTACAAACAATCTATGCTCTTGTAGTCATTAATCTATTTTCTGGCACTGTTGTCAGGGATCTAAGCGTTGTAGGTCTTTTAGTTTTTGCTTATTTATTTTTGTCTTGCTAAGTTTTGTTTTGAGTTACAGGTTTTCACCAACATGATGGAGTTTGAGCATATGGCTAGTGCTAACCCACTCAGCCACTTTGGGAAGCCTTATGATATTAATAAAAGAGACAACTCCAACAAGAAGACAAGGGGGTTTGAAATAAATCCTCTATTACTTGGTATTCTACACAAGAAGCAATTTATTGGAGATGAAGAAGATCCATATCCATATGAGCACATTGCATGCTTCAAAGATATATGTGGCACTTTTCAATTAACGGGATATACTGCTAATGAGGTAAGGGTTAAACTTTTTAGTCAGACTTTGACTAGTACAACTCTCTCATGGTATAGATCTCTACCCCCAGAAGCCACTACTACTTGGGATAATTTAGCCTGTGAGTTTCTAGCAAAATATTATCCATTATCAAAATCTTTTGGAATTAGGCGTCTTATAATGACTTGGAGGAACCGTCCTAATGAAGGACTAGTAAGAGCTTATATCAGATTTAAAGATTTACTTCGTTTATGTCCTCATTATGATTTGCCTGAATGGTATTTATTGCATATCTTTTATAGCAGTTTAACTGAACCTAATAAAATTGAACTAGACTTTTTCGCGCAAGGAGCCTTTATGAATCTTCCTATAACTAAAGCTTTGGCTTTACTTAATAGAATTCACGATCATAGAGTTTCATGGAATTTTGGTCTAGGAAGCGAAGGAGGCATAGAAATAGATCATGATTGCATTCATGACTATAATAAAAATGACCATGTTAAAGAATTATCTAAAGAACTTTATTTGGACTCAGACCTTGTGTTGCAAGTTGTAAAAGCTTTTGCAGAACACATCAAAGCTCCAAAAGTGGGTTTGGTCAAGTATGATCCCCCACCCGAACCTGAGAAGAAAAGAGAAGTTAAAGCAACACTGGCCTCCCTAGAACCAACATATGAGATACCTTTCCCTAACACTGCAAACAAGCATATTTTTTAATATGAGTAGGTCAAAGCAGTACAGGAGAAGAAGGAAGAGGAAAGTATGCCATAAGTTGAGGAACATCTGGAAGAAACCAAAGATGAAGAGGTAACCAAGGAAGAAATTATGGCTATGTATGCACATTTTAACATAATTGAACTTGATGAAGAGACTTCCGTATTGGTTGAAGGTAAAGCAAAGGTAAAAGATGTGGGTAAGCCTATTCTTCCCTGCATATTTAAAGAAACCTCACATTATGGTTTATGTGATCTTGGCATCGAAGTTAATGTTATATCTTATGATTTCTATTTAGAAATAAAAGAAGAAATAGAACCGACTACAATTGAAAATACTGATATGACAATCATATTAGCCAATAAAACTCTTAGAATTCCAATGGGAGTAGTTGAAGATGCAACTGTCACAATTGGCAATAAAAAAATTCCTATAGATTTTGTAGTTATTGATATGCCAGCTAACACTCTTTGCCCAATTATATTTGGAAGGGACATTTTGAGTGATGTAGGTGACAATGTTGATTTCAAAAAGGAGATTGTGTCTCTTAAGCTTGGGGAGCAGAAAAAGAATTCCACTTTTCCAAATTTAAAGACAACCCTCCACAAATACAAGAAGAAGAGAAAGAGAAGACTATTGTGGAAATGGAAGCTCTCTCCTTTAGTAACCAAGAAGAAGAAATAAATGAAGACTTAAATTATGAAGAAATAGTTATGGAGGATAAGTCCCTAGAAGAACTAGAAGGTGAATTCGATTCACTTCCCATTATAGGGCCTCCAACTAATGATGCTTTCGAAGAGCCAGAAAAGAGAGGGGACGAAGAACTACCACCCCCAGAGTTGAAGACTCTACCAGATAATCTTAACTATAGATTTTTAGATACAAATAAATTTCCTGTTATTATTAGTGCTAAAATTTTAGGGGATGAAGAAGAAGAACTCATGAAAATACTTAAGGAGCATCGCAAGGCCTTTGGGTAATCAATGTATGATTTGAAGGGCATTAGTCCCATGATAACTGTCCATCAAATATTCATGGAGGAAGGTGCTAAACCAGTTGCAGAATTTAATAGGTGACTGAAGCCCAAAACGAAGGAAGTGGTAAGAAAAGAAATAGTACGCCTACTGGAGCATGTATAATCTATCCTATAAAAGAAAGTGAATGGGTAAGCCCTGATCATTGTGTCCCTAAGAAGGGCGGTTTTACTGTTGTTCCTAATGAAAACAATGAATTGATACCTACTAGAACTATTGTTAGACATAGGATATGCATAGATTTCAGGAAATTGAATAAAGAAACTAGGAAAGATCACTATCCTTTACCGTTCATAGATCAAACTTTAGAGAGGTTGGCAAACCACACTCATTATTGCTACTTGGATAGATACTCTGGTTTTCCTCAAATAGTTGTTCATCCTGATGACCAACTTAAAACAACTTTTATCAGTCCCTATGGTTTACATGGTTATCGACGTATGCCTTTTGGTTGATGTAATGCTCCAGCTACTTTTCAAAGATGCATGACTGCTATTTTTGGAGATTTTATAGAACTGATAATGGAAGTATTTATGGATGACTTTTCTGTCTATGGAACTTCATTTACTAGTTGCTTGGATAATCTCAAAAGAGTTTTGCAGCATTGTGAAGAGACCAATCTTGTTCTAAACTAGGAGAAGTGCCATTTTATGCTCAAAGAAGGTATAGTCCTTGGACATAAGGTATCAGGTAAGGGAATTGAAGTGGATAGAGCTAAGGTTGAGGCCATAGAGAATGCCACAACCTAGGGATATAAAAGGTATAAGAAGTTCCCTTGGTCATGTGGGTTTTTATAGAAGGTTCATTAGAAAATTCTCTGGAATATCTAAACCTTTGACTAACCTTCTACAAAAGGGAGTAAGATTTAATTTTGATGATAAATGTCTTGTAACCTTTGATAAACTTAAATATGCTTTATCCCATGCTCCTATCATTAAACTACCTATCCGGGATATAACTTTTGACTTAATATGTGAAGCTAGTGATGATATTGTAGGAGTAACTTTGGGACAACTTATAGGTCGCATATTTAATATTATACATCATGTTAGTAGAACTCTTAATAGTGCTCAAAAGAATTATCCTAAGGAAGAAAGGGAACTTTTTGCTATATTTTTCTCTTATGATAAATTTCGTCCTTACATAGTTGATGCAAAATTAAGAGTTCACACATCTCGTGATTGTTTAAGACAACTCCTTGAGAGGAAAAATCATAAGCCAAGACTGATCCGTTGGATCCTTTTACTTCAAGAATTTGAGTTGCAGATTATGCAGGGGCAAGAAATAAAGATGTTGGATGCAGTGTCCATATTTGCCCAGCAAGACACTGATCTTATTGAGAGGAACTTTAGTCCTGGTGATTTTTTCTCACGAGAATTATTAAATGAATTTTGTCAATTTCTTCAAAAGAGAAGAAGTATTTGTTGTTGGAGGAGCCTGTCATCCCTGACTAAGTAAACGGTAAATGCAAGGTAAGTGTTCTTACTCAAATAAGTGATATGTCTGCACATGTTTTACTTCTGAAATTTTCGCCTTTGAATTCCTCATGTTTTTCTGAAGTTTCTGAAGGTTTTTACCAACTATACGGGGCAACTATACGACCGGAGAAAAATGTGGCGCCCCGCAAAAACCACTACTAGAAAATCGCGTTGTTTTTGTGCATTGCATCATCATGACCGCATGCTCATGTCATCATGCCACCTTGCATTTGAGCATCGTCATGTCTTCTTGCATTTGTTTGTCTAAAACTATTTTCAAAACGCCTAGTTTTGTTTTCCAATATTCCCGTCTTTATTTCAAATACAAACCCGGATCTCCGGAATATTTTGTTTTGTCTACCAACGGTTTGCAAAAGCCTCGTTTTAATAAATATAATATTTAAATTAATTTTTTTAGGAGGCAGCCAGCCAGGCCCGAAAGCCCAGCCAGCACCTCTAGATAAAAATTCTACCTATCCAAAAACACCCCAAACCCTTTTTCTACCTAAACCTAGTCTACCCGCCTTCCTCCACCAACCAGCCACATCACCTCCTCCACTCGCAGCGCGCCACGTCGCCGCGCTGACCTGCCTGGTCCCACCACCTGCACTCCCGCGCGCCACCTGGCCTCCACCCAGCCGAACCGCCTCCACCCGCCGCACCCCAGCCCCACCTGGCGCGCCCCATGCCCGTTTCCCGCCCACGCTCCCCGCTGTCCCGCCTCGTTCACCGCCCCGCACGCGCCCCAAACCCTACCTGGTCGACCGGTCCACCCAGTGGATAGCCGCAGCCCCCGATCCCACTTCCACCTGCGCCCCCCCCGCCTCGGGATCCTGCCCGCATGGGCCCCGCCTCGCACTCCCCTGTCCCTGCCCACACCCCACCTTTCTCCCTGCAACAACCGCCTCCCCGCTCGCATCTCGCCTCGCGTCGCCGCCGCCTGGCTAGGGCCGCCGCCACTGGTCCATCCTCGCTCCTCCATCGCCTCCGCCATAGCGCCGCCTCCCCTTAATCTCCAACCACCGCCTTCGCGCGCCAAGCCCCGCCGCCGCCCTCCATCGCGCGTCCGCGCCCGAGCCGTGCTCGACCCCGCCGCCAGGGCCGGGGCCGTCATCGGCCGCCACCTCCTCGCCTCTGCCTCCCTCGTCCGTGCCCCGTCGCGTGAGGCCCTGCGCCGCCTCTGCTTCCTCTGAGCGGCCGCCGCCGCCAAGCTCCGTGCCGCCCTTTGTCGGCCTCCGTCTGCCGGGCCCGAGCTCCCTCTGCCCTCGTCTACCTCTGCCTCGGCCCCGGCCGTGCTCCTCCACGTGCCTGCCTCCCGAGAACTCCCCCATCTGCCGCCCGCCGTTCCCGCTCTGCCTCCCCGTGCTCGCCTGCGAGCGGTTCCTCGCCGGAGCCGGCCTCCCCGGCGGTAGCCCTGCTCCACCACCAGTCACCCCTCGCCGGGCCTCTTCCCCTCGAGCCGGATCTGCTCGGTCGCGATGCCCCCTGCGCCTCCCGCGAGATCTGCGGCCGCCTGACTCCGCCCTGCCGTCGCCCGCTCCGGACGCCCCTCTTTGTCCAGCCGCCGCCGCTGCGGTTCCTCCTCGCCGGTGCCCAAGCTCGCCCTGGACGCCTCCCGTTGTTCGTTGCCTGCCTGCAGACCGCCGTGGCCGCCTCCTGTCTGCCAGCGCCACCACTGTCGGAGTTCCCCATCTCCACGTCCTCCTCTGCTGGCTCTGCTCGAGTTCAGCCGTCGCCATGCTCCTGTGCGTGCACATCATGTTTGCCAAGCTGACCTTTTCCTGTCGCTGGGTACACATGCGTGGCCGCAAGGGGTCAAGCCCACAGAACACTGTGTTGCCAAAATTCGTCCCGATGTTTCCTGGAAGACGCATGGTTGCAACAAGTTGGAGCCACAAGTCTGCCGGTGCCGAATTCCGTGAACTCCTGTCGGACCCGGTGACGCTGGCACCTCAAGTTCCCATGGAACGCCAAGAACTTCTACCGAAGACCGATCCCGGCGAGACCGAACCCGTCGAACCCTCAAACCAAGACATTCGCCCCGATGTGTGACCCCTTTATCTGAGACCCTATTTTTTATGAATATGATATACTTGTTGCATATTAAATTGTCATATTGCATGCATCATGTGTGGTTTGGGGGCCTTATGCCGATTCACCTAAATTAAATATGGAGGCCATATGCGGCCGAATCTAGTCTAATATTGGCCCCATTTAAAATTGTGTAGCGAACCGGTGATATATTTTGCCTTGTTAAGACAACATTTAAAATGTGGGGTATCTAAACAACATGAACCTAGTAAATAATTATCGGGACCCCGGTTCCGTTTAATATTGCCCAATCGCATCGCATCTTTGCCATGTCATGCATTATATCATGAGCATGCCGATTTTTCTGCATTAGTTGTAATTGTTGCATCGCTTGTTCTTTTTAGTGTTTTGCTTCTTCCCGGATAGGACGATGAGATGTTGTGAGCTTCGACAAGTTCTTCGATTATGAAACTTCGGCAATGTTTTCAGGCGAGCACCTCCCCCTTTCTACCTATCTTACTTTTATAGTATTTATTCCCCCCTGTTGATCTATTGCTATCTGTGTTACGATGCTCTAGTCTTCGTACCCGTGGTATCCCTTGCAGCCTTATATTGCCTTGGACACATCCTATTACCTGTTGATTGGTAGAGAGTTGGACTTGCGCGCCGTAGTCGCTTGCTCAAGTGCTGTTGCGTGTCGTCAAGTACCTCAGTTGTTGGAGTATTGCCGCATGTTTAATGTTGGAGATGATCATGGCTTTAATTACTGTTTAATAACTAAAATTGAAGTAGATAAATAATGCAGAGGGACCGGTGGGTAATAGACAATATTTGGTTTTTAACCGCTCACTGGTGTCCCGTAGGACCCCGAGTTCTTGACACCTGTTCCGAGATCGAGCGCGCTAACCACAGGTGGGGTGTGTGGGCACCCCCATCGATTTAGTACCTGATTTCAAAGTATTGTACCGGGGGCCACAAAGTAGTTTGGGGCTTTATTACTATCCTGTACTTATGCCATGCTTTACTGCTTTATTTAAGATTATGCGTGGAGCACCTGTACTGTTTAGGACCGTGACACGTTTTCGCTGTATCGACAAGCCCAGTCACACTTTCGGGTTCCCAGTCGTTTACAACCGTCGACACAAACCCTGAGTCCGTCTCGGAGACCGGCCGACTTCGTTACGGGTAGCTTAGTGGGGTGGCCCCCCCGTGCTTGCTTTGGGTCTGGGAAACGTCGTGTCCGAAACCCCGTCGACATACTGTTGGGTGTATGTTTTGTGATCTTGTACCTACCTGATCTGACAACAAGGGTGTAGGTGCGTGTGGAAACTTTGGTGCACCCCTGCAGGGTTAAATCTTTTCGAGAAGCCGTGTCCGCGGTTATGGACGACTTGGAGCACAGTTCTCGATCATAGACAACTATAACTAAAGTTTACTGTTATAATTTGACTTGTATCCGATATGACTAGTAATCAACTTCACTACAACGGATGGCTAAATAAAAGTACCAACAACTGCTGGGTTTGGGATATCTCATGCTAATCGTATCTGACTAGTAAGTGTTGCAACTACAACTGAATGGTTAACTAAAACTGCCCACTGCTTATTATATCAGGATGACTCATGCTATCTATATTTGACTAGTAATTGCCGCAACTATAACGGAATGAATAAAACTGCCAACTGTGTGAGGTCCTCGGTTGACTTCCTCGTTTGGTCTCGAGGGGGAAATACCAGGATGGGTATGTTGGTGGTAGAATCAGGTTGGTTCCGAATAGGTCTTTCTTATCCCTCTCTGATAGCCGACAGTTATCTCGAGTCTCTATAGGTTGTTCAGTGCATGCCACGCTACCGCTCAGTCCACCATACCTATGTAGGCGAGGACCGCCGAATTCTAGTCTCGCCGTGTACTGGCCTCAGTACTGACCGCTCCTCTTTTTCCTTTGCCCTTTGTCGGCACCTCTTTTTGTTTAAGCAGGTTTGAGATCGACGTCGTTAGCAGGGTTACCCTTCCGGCTTGGCCTAGGCAGAGTTATGGACGCCATTGGTTATTCTTCAGGGCTCTTAGCTCAATTTGCATCTTGTCCGTACTCGGACGCTGTATTGTTTTCAAGGTGATTTGGATCTTTGTGCTGTAAATCTGTATTCTTGACTCTTTGAGTCGCTGTGGTATATATATGTTTTGTGGGTTCCATCGAGGACTATTGTGTAATGATATTACTTTGTTTTCCACCTGCACGCAAGTGCCTGGTGGGCACCTTTGAATCGTTTCTATGCGGGTTTGGCGGGAAGCGCTGAAACTTGCATAGGGCCGATTCTGAGGGTGTTACAAAGTGGTATCAGAGCCCAGCAGTTGCGATACCCCACAAGTCCAGCCTGTAGGATAACCTAGCTAACGGCCGAAGTAGAGTGTCAAAACTATTTTTGCAAAATCGGTTGGATAGTTCTGATTAGGTCTGATTTTACTCCTTACCCCTCTGCTGCTCTCCTCTCACCTCTGCGTGTTTTGAATCCGCTCTCTTCTCTCTCTTCGAGTCCAGGATTTCTCGTGGTTGGGTTCCATCGTACCTTCAGGGTTTCGCTTCCTCCTTTGGTAACGACGTTGCTACATCTGGTCTTCATGCTATCCGAGGAATCCTTCGTCTGGTGGACTTCTCTTTGTTCCTTCTCGTGCCTTCCGGTGTTTTCCGACGCGACGACATCATCTACGCCAGATCCGATGCAGAGTCTGCATCACTCCTTTGTTTCTGAACCTCGATTGTTGAGATCTTCAGTCTGATTCCAAGAATGGTTGCACACTTTTCTACTGATTGTGCGGAGTAATAGTTTGGGTGCGTGATGGATTGGCCCCCATGCCGACTACCCTTTCTATTCGCTCTTGTACATTGAAGTGGGATAGGCCGCATCTTTTCTCTCCTTCTATCGAAGTTATAGGTGGCTTTATTTGTGGATACCTCTACCTTCGCCCTTTGTTCCCGGAGTGTTCTCTTGACGATCACGGACAACGACCTCTTGTTAGTGGTGTCGCGAGGATCTACACGATGCGAGAAGATTCAGATCGCCGCCCTTCTTCCCGGTATCATGAGGCGGATCTCGAGGGCGAGATCCATTGTTAGTGGTGTCGAATTGTGGCGCCCCGCAAAAACTACTACTAGAAAATCGCGTTGTTTTTGTGCATTGCATCATCATGACCGCATGCTCATGTCATCATGCCACCTTGCATTTGAGCATCGTCATGTCTTCTTGCATTTGTTTGTCTAAAACTATTTTCAAAACGCCTAGTTTTGTTTTCCAATATTCCCGTCTTTATTTCAAATCCAAACCCGGATCTCCGGAATATTTTGTTTTGTCTACCAACGGTTTGCAAAAGCCTCGTTTTAATAAATATAATATTTAAATTAATTTTTTTAGGAGGCAGCCAGCCAGGCCCGAAAGCCCAGCCGGCCACCTCTAGATAAAAATTCTACCTATCCAAAAACACCCCAAACCCTTTTTCTACCTAAACCTAGTCTACCCGCCTTCCTCCACCAACCAGCCACATCACCTCCTCCACTCGCAGCACGCCACGTCGCCGCGCTGACCTGCCTGGTCCCACCACCTGCACTCCCGCGCGCCACCTGGCCTCCACCCAGCCGAACCGCCTCCACCTGCCGCACCCCAGCCCCACCTGGCGCGCCCCACGCCCGTTTCCCGCCCACGCTCCCCGCTGTCCCGCCTCGTTCACCGCCCCGCACGCGCCCCAAACCCCACCTGGTCGACCGGTCCACCCAGTGGACAGCCGCAGCCCCCGATCCCACTTCCACCTGCGGCCCCCCCGCCTCGGGATCCTGCCCGCGTGGGCCCCACCTCGCACTCCCCTATCCCTGCCCACACCCCACCTTTCTCCCCGCTCGCATCTCGCCTCGCGTCGCCGCCGCCTGGCTAGGGCTGCCGCCAATGGTCCGTCCTCGCTCCTCCATCGCCTCCGCCATAGCGCCGCCTCCCCTTCATCTCCAACCACCGCCTCCGCGCGCCAAGCCCCGCCGCCGCCCTCCATCGCGCGTCCGCGCCCGAGCCGTGCTCGACCCCGCCGCCAGGGCCGGGGCCGGGGTCGTCATCGGCCGCCACCTCCTCGCCTCTGCCTCCCTCGTCCGCGCCCCGTCGCGTGAGGCCCTGCGCCGCCTCTGCTTCCTCTGAGCGGACGCCGCCGCCAAGCTCCGTGCCGCCCTTTGTCGGCCTCCGTCTGCCGGGCCCGAGCTTCCTCTGCCCTCGTCTACCTCTGCCTCGGCCCTGGCCGTGCTCCTCCATGCGCCTGCCTCCCGAGAACTCCCCCATCTGCCGCCCGCCGTTCCCGCTCTACCTCCCCGTGCTCGCCTGCGAGCGGTTCCTCGCCGGAGCCGGCCTCCCCGGCGGTAGCCCTGCTCCACCACCAGTCACCCCTCGCCGGGCCCCTTCCCCTCGAGCCGGATCTGCTCGGTCGCGACGCCCCCTGCGCCTCCCGCGAGATCTGCGGCCGCCTGACTCCGCCCTGCCGTCGCTCGCTTCGGACGCCCCTCTGTGTCCAGCCGCCGCCGCTGCGGTTCCTCCTCGCCGGTGCCCAAGCTTGCCCTGGACGCCTCCCGTTGTTCGGTGCCTCCCTGCAGACCGCCGTGGCCGCCTCCTGTCTGCCAGCGCCACCACTGTCGGAGTTCCCCATCCCCACGTCCTCCTCTGCTGGCTTTGCTCGAGTTCAGCCGTCGCCATGCTCCTGTGCGTGCACATCATGTTTGCCAAGCTGACCTTTTCCTGTCGCTGGGTACACATGCGTGGCCGCAAGGGGTCAAGCCCACAGAACACTGTGTTGCCAAAATTCGTCCCGATGTTTCCTGGAAGACGCATGGTTGCAACAAGTTGGAGCCACAAGTCTGCCGGTGTCGAATTCCGTGAACTCCTGTCGGACCCGGTGACGCTGGCACCTCAAGTTCCCATGGAACGCCAAGAACTTCTACCGAAGACCGATCCCGGCGAGACCGAACCCGTCGAACCCTCAAACCAAGACATTCGCCCCGATGTGTGACCCCTTTATCTGAGACCCTATTTTTTATGAATATGATATACTTGTTGCATATTAAATTGTCATATTGCATGCATCATGTGTGGTTTGGGGGCCTTATGCCGATTCACCTAAATTAAATATGGAGGCCATATGCGGCCGAATCTAGTCTAATATTGGCCCCATTTAAAATTGTGTAGCGAACCGGTGATATATTTTGCCTTGTTAAGACAACATTTAAAATGTGGGGTATCTAAACAACATGAACCTAGTAAATAATTATCGGGACCCCGGTTCCGTTTAATATTGCCCAATCGCATCGCATCTTTGCCATGTCATGCATTATATCATGAGCATGCCGATTTTTCTGCATTAGTTGTAATTGTTGCATCGCTTGTTCTTTTTAGTGTTTTGCTTCTTCCCGGATAGGACGATGAGATGTTGTGAGCTTCGACAAGTTCTTCGATTATGAAACTTCGGCAATGTTTTCAGGCGAGCACCTCCCCCTTTCTACCTATCTTACTTTTATAGTATTTATTCCCCCTGTTGATCTATTGCTATCTGTGTTGCGATGCTCTAGTCTTCGTACCCGTGGTATCCCTTGCAGCCTTATATTGCCTTGGACACATCCTATTACCTGTTGATTGGTAGAGAGTTGGACTTGCGCGTCGTAGTCGCTTGCTCAAGTGCTGTTGCGTGTCGTCAAGTACCTCAGTTGTTGGAGTATTGCCGCATGTTTAATGTTGGAGATGATCATGGCTTTAATTACTGTTTAATAACTAAAATTGAAGTAGGTAAATAATGCAGAGGCACCGGTGGGTAATAGACAATATTTGGTTTTTAACCGCTCACTGGTGTCCCGTAGGACCCCGAGTTCTTGACACCTGTTCCGAGATCGAGCGCGCTAACCACAGGTGGGGTGTGTGGGCACCCCCATCGATTTAGTACCTGATTTCAAAGTATTGTACCGGGGGCCACAAAGTAGTTTGGGGCTTTATTACTATCCTGTACTTATGCCATGCTTTACTGCTTTATTTAAGATTGTGCGTGGAGCACCTGTACTGTTTAGGACCGTGACACGTTTTCGCTGTATCGACAAGCCCAGTCACACTTTCGGGTTCCCAGTCGTTTACAGCCGTCGACACAAACCCTGAGTCCGTCTCGGAGACCGGCCGACTTCGTTACGGGTAGCTTAGTGGGGTGGCCCCCCCGTGCTTGCTTTGGGTCTGGGAAACGTCGTGTCCGAAACCCCGTCGATATACTGTTGGGTGTATGTTTTGTGATCTTGTACCTACCTGATCTGACAACAAGGGTGTAGGTGCGTGTGGAAACTTTGGTGCACCCCTGCAGGGTTAAATCTTTTCAAGAAGCCGTGTCCACGGTTATGGACGACTTGGAGCACAGTTCTCGATCATAGACAACTATAACTAAAGTTTACTGTTATAATTTGACTTGTATCCGATATGACTAGTAATCAGCTTCAGTACAACGGATGGCTAAATAAAAGTACCAACAACTGCTAGGTTTGGGATATCTCATGCTAATCGTATCTGACTAGTAAGTGTTGCAACTACAACTGAATGGTTAACTAAAACTGCCCACTGCTTATTATATCAGGATGACTCATGCTATCTATATTTGACTAGTAATTGCCGCAACTATAACGGAATGAATAAAACTGCCAACTGTGTGAGGTCCTCGGTTGACTTCCTCGTTTGGTCTCGAGGGGGAAATACCAGGATGGGTATGTTGGTGGTAGAATCAGGTTGGTTCCGAATAGGTCTTTCTTATCCCTCTCTGATAGCCGACAGTTATCTCGAGTCTCTATAGGTTGTTCAGTGCATGCCGCGCTGCCGCTCAGTCCACCATACCTATGTAGGCGAGGACCGCCGAATTCTAGTCTCGCCGTGTACTGGCCTCAGTACTGACCGCTCCTCTTTTTCCTTTGCCCTTTGTCGGCACCCCTTTTTGTTTAAGCAGGTTTGAGATCGATGTCGTTAGCAGGGTTACCCTTCCGGCTTGGCCTGGGCAGGGTTATGGACGCCATTGGTTATTCTTCAGGGCTCTTAGCTCAATTTGCATCTTGTCCGTACTCGGACGCTGTATTGTTTTCAAGGTGATTTGGATCTTTGTACTGTAAATCTGTATTCTTGACTCTTTGAGTCGTTGTGGTATATATATGTTTTGTGGGTTCCATCGAGGACTATTGTGTAATGATATTACTTCGTTTTCTACCCGCACGCAAGTGCCTGGTGGGCACCTTTGAATCGTTTCTATGCGGGTTTGGCGGGAAGCGCTGAAACTTGCATAGGGCCGATTCTGAGGGTGTTACAAAAAATCTCCCACCGTATAGTTGGTCGTTAAACCCTTTGTCTTCTTTGTGATTTTTTTTATGTCTAGATCTATACAGTTGCAACTATACGACCGGAGATAAAATTCTGGCCGTATAGTTGGTCGTTGAACTCTCAGACACTTTTGATTTTTGATGTCTGTATCTATATGGTCGCAACTATACGACCGGAGATAAAATTCTGGCCGTATAGTTGGTTGTTAAACTCCTAGACATTTTCGTTTGCTTTTTCATTTTTCCCGAAAAACGGTATTGTCGGTTCTGAGTCATAACTTAATTGACCTGGACTCGAGATATTTGGAAATATCTGTCTGGAACCAATATACGTCCGGAGCTTTACGGGTCGCGCCCGTATAGTTGGTTGTTACATGGCAGGACTCCTCCAAATCCGCGATTTCTTTCCCCGTTTCATTAAGATTCTTTTCTTGGGAAAGAATTTGGTGTTTCTCGCGAGTTTTACTGACCTCTAACCCCCTTATATACTGCCATTCTCTCTCTCTAATCATAATCTCCAGAAAACCAATACACCTTTTATTCACAAGTGAGGACACGCAACCAAGGGACATAAGCTAAGAAGAAAGGTTCCTATGGAGATCAAGAGCAATAGCGAGCAAGGCAAGGAGATCAAGATTGTCCCTATGGAGTTCCTCGACACCGACAATGCACACCGGAAGAGGGAGTTGAAGTCCCTCGAGCTGAAGATTGAAGAGATGTACAAGGAGGCACCAGGGACACCCAATCATCTTTGGTTGCTGCAACTTTATCTTGATAAACTTGATGAAGATATTAAGCAGACAACTGAAGCAGGTTTTTCTATGAGTCTTAAGGTGATACAAACCCTTCAAGGTAACAATGAGTTTATTAAAGAACAAGTGAAAGTGCTGGAGAGGAATAATCTTTTCTACAAGTTGCGAGTTAAAGAATTAGAAGCTGTCAATCGATCGCTTCGTCTCAGGCTAGACCGTGATGAGAAGATACCGCGTTCCATGGCGCCACAATGATCTACAATAATCATAGTATCAAATAATCGCAAGGGATTATTTGATCCCGCCTGGCTTGATTCCAAGCTTGGGGAGATATTTAAGACCCTGTAATCTATCTTATAAGTTTTAAATTACTATTTTAGTTTTGCATTAGTCCAAATTAGAAATAAACTTTGCATCATTAGAATTCCCTTCAGGAATAGTCGGCCCCTTTTATGAACTTTCGAGTTTATTATCATATATGGAGCAATATTGAGTTTGTCCTTGTCTTATTGGATATATGAATGGCTTGAGTATAATTTTACTTGCACTTGATGATAGCAATAGGAGTCTTCCACACCATTAGTGTTAATGGACCATACAAAGATAGTTTGGTCAAAATGTTGCAAGTCTACGGTTTGATTTACAAAAGAAAAAATCTAATAAGTTAAGTTGAAAAAGAAACCTTGAAAAAAGGAAAATAAAAAGTTCTATCAAATTAGAGTGACATCAAGACGAGGTAGAATCTTCAAGCTATAAAGATTGCTTCATATACAATTGGAATTTGGTAATTGAGATCGTTAAACTTTGAATTCCTACATGAAGTGGAATGTATCGCTATCTCCTTTGCACAAAACTTAAACAAAAGTGTGAGCATATATACAAAAGAGAAGAAAAGAAAGAAGAAGAAGAAGAGCGAATGTGCAAAGAGCAAATAGGCATACACCACTATATTGTTGTATGACAAAGAAGCGTTTGAGATTTTAAATCCCAAGTGAATATGTTAATCCAAAAACACTTGGTATTACCTCGCTAACTCATTCGGTTGAACCGGATACTATGTTGAGATTCATCTTTTGTGAATTGTTGATCACTAAGGTGTGGAAGCCCGCTAATACTATTCAGATAGTTCGAGTAAGGTACTATTCATGAACTTATTCCCATGTATCATATATTATAAACACATGCTGCAACTGCCTCATTTATTTTATCGACTCAGCTTCATGAATATGAGGATCACATCCATTAAAGCTAAACTTGCTCAGGACGATCGAGAGTCTAAGCTTGGGGAAGTTGATGAGTGCATATTTGCATCATGTTTTATATTATTATTTTGCATTGTAGATATAGGATCTTGGTATTTTACGGCGTTCGCGTGCACATTTTATGTCTATTTTCACCAGGATTAGGACATATGATGGATACAATGGACACAATTCTTGGAGCGGTTGTATTGGGGAGAAAAGGAGTCAAAAACAACGTAAATCACTTATTTGGGAAATATCAATAACACCAGAAGAAAACCCAAAGCGAACAAAGCATACATATGGTTTAACGACCAACTATACGACAGGAATAAATTTTCCGGCCGTATAGTTCCCACCGTATAGTTGGTGCCGCCACCGCCTCCTCAAATAGTTTCACCCCGTGCAACTGGATCAGGGAGACGACATACAGAACAACCAGAAATCGCTGAAACCTCACCTCTGGAAGGCATCTGGAGGCGGAACTCGTCCACCGGGGATTGATGGCTCAAAACATATTCGAGCTCGTTGGGAACCCCAAGAGGAAGGTATTATGAGCACATCAGCAAGTTTTCCCTCAGTTATGAAACCAAGGTTATCAAACCAGTAGGAGCAAGGAAACAACTGCAAGGTGTTGCTAGCAACTTGGAATCCTGCACAACACAACCACAAAACTTTGCCCCAACTTACAGTGAGGTTGTCAATCTCACCAGTTTTGCTAAAAACAAAGGATTAAACGTATAGTGTGGAAGATAGTAATTGCTTCCAGAAAGTAAATAGTACATGGTAAGTAGTAGATGGTATATGAATGATAAAAGCATGGACCAGGGTCCATAGTTCACTAGAGGTGTTTCTCCTTAAGATAGATAACATGTTGGGTGAACAAATTACAGCGGGGCAATTGATAGATTTGAGAAAGCATAAGAATGCATATACTAGATATCTTGACTCCTATGAGATTTGATTGGGCATTACAACATTATACATAGACCGTAATCCAACTGCATCTATGACTAATAATCCACCTTCAGGTTATCATCTGAACCCCTTCTAGTATTAAGTTACAAGCAACGGATATTGCATTAAGCAAACTATGTAAAGTAAACAATACGATCGCCCCATGGACGAAGGATTGTTGTTTTCTCCCTAGTAGAAACAACACATCTACAACCTTAGAGATTTCTATCACTTCCCTAGATTACTAGAGGCATGAACCCACTATCGAGCATAAATACTCCCTCTTGGAGTTGCTAGCATCTACTTGCCCAAGATAGCTACTAACAACGGAGAGCATGCAAGATCACAAATAACATAGACATGATAGAATCAATAATCAATCTGAAATAGCATCTCAATATCCATCGGATCCTCGCAAACACAACATATAGGATTACAAATAGATGATCTTGATCATGAACAGAGCTCACAAGATCTAAACATGATAGCACAAACGAGGAGAACCAACCATCTAGCTACTACATGGACCCGTAGTCCAAGGGTGAACTACTCACGCATCACACCGGAGGCTTGCATGGTGATGAAGAAGGCCTCCAGGATGATCTCTCCCCTCCGGCAGGGTGCCGAGAAGAGCTTCGGATCCCCCTAATCTAGGGATGGAGATGGTGGTGGCTACAGACTCTTTCGTAGATCTTTGATCGGGTACTTAGGGTTTTCGTCCCATGAGGCTTTTATAGGCAAAGGGGCAAGGTCGATGGAGCACCAGGAGGCCCACACCCCTGGTAGCGCGCTCCCAGGCTGTGCCGCCACCAGGTGTGGCCGCCCTGGTTCGCCACTTCGTCTCTCTTCCGGACTCCGTGTTGCTTTGGGTAAAATACTAACTTTGGCTTTTGTCCCGTCCAATTCCGAGAATATTTCTTTACTAGCTTTTATGGAACCAAAACTGGTAGAAAATATGCAACTGGCACTATGGCATCTTGTTAATAGGTTAGTTCCAGAAAATGTATAAAAATACCTCAAAGTGTGAACAAAACATAAGAAAGTAGATACTAAACAAGCATGGAACATCAAAAATTATAGATACATTTACGACATATCAACATCCCCAAGCTTAAGTCCTGCTCATCCTCGAGTAGGTAAGTGATAAAAAAGAATAATTTTTGAGGTGATATGCATCATCATATTTGTAAACCATTGATAGCTGAGATCAAAGTACTCTAAACATAAGCATGAAAGATAGAGTTCTAACAATAAGAAATAGTAACTATGTTGTAACATGAAAAGGTATAAACAAAATATCATGAATAACAATGCATTGGAAGACGTTTGTTTGTTTCACATATAGAAAACATAATAAAAGTGGTATTTAACTTGTCCCTCATAGTATAGCAAAACATAAATGCATAGGACACCTTCAAAGTTCATAAGGGTGACTAGATACAAATAATTTAAGAGCAAGCAATATCAAAGTTATGAATCAATCAACAAGTTTTGGGACAATGCACATTAAACTAAGAATGACCACTATGCTCTCTTAATAGGTGCATAAAGATAGAAGATGGAGACTCAATATAAAAGTAAAAAAGAAAGGCCCATCATAAAGGGAAGCAGAGATTCAAGTTTCATAAAGAGCTTCCAAAAATTATGGTACTTATTAGCTTTCAGCTCCTATCATAAGCATCTTGAAGTGATTAAGGTTAAAGTGACACAAATATGAGGATATGCTTGACAAGTTATAAGTTGAAAATGTCATGCCCCGTGCTTACGAGTACCGAACCTCATTCTACTCAACTTTAGTCATGGGTAAGTTCTTGTCATTGTAAGTACATGTGATTCATAGAGAAACGCCAACGGGGTACCCCTTGCCCCATGATACAGGAGCTATCCCATATCAAAATGACAAGGCAACAGACAATGAGCATCTCAGCGATCTTTTTATTTGCTATTTGCATAGGTTTTTATTGAGGATGCCTCATAGAATGCTCACTATGGTTATGCTGCAAGTTTCCACCATGATTAGGCATGGCTTAGGCTAGCTGCCCAGGCGTTTCTCTAACACACATACAAACTCCATGAGCTTACAGGCTCCACTTTTATTTCACACCGCCGGGATCCATAAGCAAAGATCATGATATCAACTGAATAATAAGTGCAATGTTGAAAGTGTTCCCATGACAACATGGTTCTACTAATTCATAACTTATAAAGCGCAAGTATATACACAACATAGATGAACATAATGGTTCAAGTTTATTAAGTGCAAGAAAGTAAAGTGTGCCATCAAGTTTGTGAGAGCTTTAATCACTAATTTTCACATAACAAGTTTAATTCAGAAGGTAGATAAAATCATGAATATACTTGGAATGGTGTAACACACCATGCATAGGAATTTATGTGGACTCTTTGGAATAGCTTGGTTTCATTGGGAGTTGGATGCATGAGTGGAACTCATACTTGGTACATGTGGAGGCTAGCAAAAGACTAGGAGCGACCAACTAAGAGAGCAAATAATGGCCATAATCATGCAAAGAGACAAAACATTATTAATTAAAGCATAAAGTGATATTAGAAGTCATAAACTAAATGATCATAGAGGCCAAGGTGACTTGTTTATAGTCTTAACATGGTGTAAGCATGTGCCAAGTTAACCCAGATAAAGCATCAAAGGAGAATACCACAATATTATGCTTTTGAGTGCTAAAACAACACATGATTCTTTCAAGGCACATTAAGCAATCTCAATTGTTTGGAACAAGTCATGCTACAACAATAATCACTAAGCATAAAGCCAAAGCAATATCAAACATGACATGATAAAGTCTAAGCCACAGTCTAAACAAGCTCCTTTTGTACCACTTATAAGCATGAAACTTCCTACTCTTTTCCAATCACCAATCAACTTATTTGAAACCACATATGAATGCGGGGGTCCAACCAATTTATTTAAGTAAACCAAACGAATAAAACTAAAAATGAAAACAAAGACGCTCCAAGAACAACACAATTGTGCATGAAACAATAAAAATGAAGTGTTTGGAAGAAAACCTGAGATTTTTATTGATGAAGAAGGGGATGCCTTGGGCATACCCAAGCTTTGACGCTTATACTTCTTGAATATTTCTTGGGGTGACACAGGTGGCATCCCCAAGCTTGAGCTTTTGTCCATACTTCATCTCATCACATTGTTCTTCCCTACACTTTAAAATTTCCTTCATACAAAACTTCACACAATCTTCATTAGCAACATTAGTGTATTCAAGATAATAAGTCTTCAGGTTCAGTTTTAACACAAGTAAAACTTCCATCTAAACACAAGCTACTGTAGAAATTCCTTCTAAAAGCTCAAGTGCTCAAAGAGAAAGAGATTAAGAGGCAAAGCAAATAATGGCAGAAATCTGTCAAAACAGACCAACAGGTAAAAAACGATTTTTTTGAGGACCTTTTGTTGCTCAAATCGAAAAGTGATAAACTAACGGAAGTTAGATAAAAACCTGGGTCATAAGAACAAACAATTACAGCTCAATCTGACATACAGGGATTTTTCATGATTTTTTATAGTGAAGCACAAAAATCTGTTTCGGGACAGCAACTTTCCCAAGTCTTACTTCTCTCTCATTAGAGGTTATTCTTGGCACAAAAACCACACAAAAAGGATATGGAGAGGTTATTACTGAAGCAATAACTTCCAGGACTCAACAAAAGAAAGACTTACTGGATAAAAATTTGGGTTATCTCCCAATAGTGTTTTTCATTAACGCCTTTGAGCTAGACATAGGAAGCAAGATTCAAGTATTTTCAAATGAAGAAGCATTAAGATCAATACCAGAAATATCTTCAACAAGGAAAGATATCTCATCCAAATAAGTTCTAGAGGATCCTCTCTCAATACTCTTGGGTTCACTAGTTTCATCAAACGGGTTTTCAGGAATGATCCAATCAAAATTCTTTTCTAAAGCTTCATGCATTCCCACAAGTTTAAAAGGTATTGGTATTTTAATTTCCTCTCCATTTTTGGATTTGGTTTTTTCCATCTTCCCTTGTGTACCAACAACATCCACGCATGATCCTAGCATATTAAAACAACTGAAGACGTTTCTAGCTTCCTTAACAACATCATAGAATTCTTTAAGCAAAGTTTCTAGAATAAAATCTCTCTTTTCAGTATCCTCATTATCTTTAAGTTTAAGAAATATTACTTGCATCATGGGGTTAAGGTTAACAAACCTAGCCTCCAACATGTGAACTAAAGAAGTTGCAGCAATTTCATAATTTGGAGCAAGTTCTGCTAACGATCTATCCTCAATATCCTCATGCTTGCTAACATGATTAAAGAATTCTTCAATATTATCTTTCCCAATTATAGAGTCACTACCTATTGAAGGGTCTTTTAGGATGAACTTAGGGATCAACATGGTGAGCTAAGAATGAGGTGACAACTATAGAAAGAACTCATTTTTTGTGTTTTTGATAACGGAGGCAAACCAGTACAACTATTTTTTGTGTGTTTTTGATAAAAAAGAAACAAGCAAACAAAGCAGAAATAAACTAAGCAAAACAAAAAACAAAGTAAAGAGATTGGTTGTGAGGGACTCCCCTTGTGAAGCTTTCCTTAACTCCCTAGCAACGGCGCCAGAAAAAAGGCTTGACGGCTCAAAATATATTCGAGCTCGTTGGGAACCCCAAGAGGAAGGTATGATGAGCACATCGGCAAGTTTTCCCTCAGTTATGAAACCAAGGTTATCGAACCAATAGGAGCAAGGAAACAACTGCAAGGTGTTGCTAGCAACTTGGAATCCTGCACAACACAACCACATAAATTTGCCCCAACTTATAGTGAGGTTGTCAATCTCACCAGTTTTGCTGAAAACAAAGGATTAAACGTATAGTGTGGAAGATAGTAATTGCTTGCAGAAAGTAAATAGTAAACGGTAAAAAGTAGATGGTATATGAATGATAAAATCATGGACCAGGGTCCATAGTTCACTAGAAGTGTTTCTCCTTAAGAGAGATAACATGTTGGGTGAACAAATTATAACGGGGCAATTGATAGATTTGAGAAAGCATAATAATGCATATACTAGACATCTTAACTCCTATGAGATTTTATTGGGCATTACAACATTATAGATAGACTGTAATCCAACTGCATCTATGACTAATAATCCACCTTTAGGTTATCATCCGAACCCGATCCAGTATTAAGTTGTTGGTAATAGATAATTGCATTAAGCAAAGTGTGTAAAGTAAACAATACAATCGCCTCATGGACAAAGGATTGTTGTTTTCTCCCTAGTAGCAACAGCACATCTACAACCTTAGAGATTTCTGTCACTTCCCCAGATTACTAGAGGCTTGAACCCACTATCGAGCATAAATACTCCCTCTTGGAGTTACTAGCATCTACTTGGCCAAGATAGCTACTAACGACAGAGAGCATGCAAGATCACAAATAACATAGACATGATAGAATCAATAATCAATCTGAAATAGAATCTCAATATCCATTGGATCCCCGCAAACACAACATGTAGGATTACAAATAGATGATCTTGATCATGAACGGAGCTCACAAGATCTAAACATGATAGCACAAAGGAGGTGAACCAACCATGTAGCTACTACATGGAACCATAGTCCAAGGGTGAACTACTCACACATCACACCGGAGGCTTGCATGGCGATGAAGAAGGCCTCCAGGATGATCTCTCCCCTCCGGTAGGGTGTCGGGAAGAGCTTCGGATCCCCCCCCCCCCCGATCTAGGGATGGAGATGGCGCCGACTATAGACTCTTTCGTGGATTTTTGATCGGGTACTTAGGGTTTTTGTCCCGGGAGGATTTTATAGGTGAAGGGGCAAGGTTGGTGGAGCACCAAGGGGCCCACACCCCCTGGTGGCATCCCCAGGCCGCGCCGCCACCAGGTGTGGCCATCCTGTTGCGCCACTTCGTCTCTCCTCCGGATTCCGTGTTGCTTTGAGTAAAATACTGACTTTGGCTTTTGTCCCGTCCAATTCCGAGAATATTTCTTTACTAGCTTTTCTGAAACCAAAAATAGCAGAAAATAGGCAACTGGCACTATGGCATCTTGTTAGTAGGTTAGTTCCAGAAAATGTATAAATATACCTCAAAGTGTGAACAAAACATAAGAAATTAGATACTAATACGTTTACGACGTATCAGGGATCCATCTTCACCCTGCGCAGATCCAGGAGGCTAAGGCATCGATCTTCATCGTCAACCGTTGAATTACCACCATCTCCATCCATCCCATCTACATCGTGTCTAGATCTTGTTGTAATTCCAGCACTTTTTGTGGATTTATACAAGTACTATTCATCTATGATAGATTCCATTGTTATTGCCATGATGTTGATTGCCTCCATGTCTAAGTAGATCATTAGTTCTTGGGGAGATGGAGAAACCCTAGTATGAGATTGAAATAATATAAAGTTTATTATGATATTTATCGCTGTGACCATGTGTTAGATTGTCTTCATCTTGATGTTGAGAGAAGTTGACCTCTCAATATTTGCCTCTCATGGGGACTTCATGGAGGGAACTACTTATTGGTAGACGGAGGTGTGTTAGCACTTACAGTGACTATAAAGCTGTTGGCGCCCCTTACGTATCAACTTGGGAACCAAGGAGACTCACAGAACACTATCCATGCCATAGGATACGTCCTACGGGATTAAGTCCCTTAATAGCGCAGTAATTCGATTGATGTTGATTGCTAACTGCTGTGGTTATGAGGATGATATGAGCAGTGGTTGCTGCCTATTTGTCCAAATACAGAGTTCCTCCCACACATACATAGTTGAGAATGTTCATGATAATAATCTTTATTTTACCTCTTTACAATGCTAGTGGTGTATCCGCTACTCACTGAGAGTGCTTTTTCCCTATTGTTGTCGTCGGATTGATGACAAGTATGACATGAGGGGGTCCTCAAGGCGTGCGGAAGAGAGGGGTGTGAGACGTACGGTGTTCCGGGACAGTGAGCACACAAGTTTACCCAGGTTCGAATCCGCCGGCTTTGGACGGATCCTACTCCTCCTAGCAATCCAGTAATACGGTAGAGCCGGAATATGGGTTACAAGGGTTTCGCCTGTGTGAGTTAAGGATCTAAAGTGTTGGGTGTGTGCCCTAAAGGCTCTCCCTAGGATGGCTTATATAGTTATCTGGCCTAGGGTTTACAAGAGAGATCTATCCAGCTACGACTAAGAGTCGGTTACAGAGTACATCTTGAACTACAAGTAACACTATGGGCCTAAGTCGGTAAGTTTTCTGGGCCTTCCCGTAGCCGGATTGGACTCTGTCTTTCTCCCTGACTGGGCCGCCCGTGAAGCAAAGCTCTAATCCGAAGTGGGCCACCCTGGTCAGTGAGGAACTGTGAGGATACCCGGAAAGTATATCCCCAACAGCAGCCCCCGGAGGCCTCCAAGATCCAAAGTCGGATTTATCATCGTCTAGCTTGATCTTCGGTTTGCATAATCTTGAAGGGTTCCTGAAACTTCACAACAAAAAATACGATCCGGGTCTTAAAAAATAAGTCGGACCTATCAACAGGTTACTCGGATTTTCCAGCTTGATTTCAAACTAAGCCAGAACTTGGTCTCTAACGCCACCTGACACAAGTCATGGTCAAGTCACGTCATCTGACAGGCATTCCATCAGCACGACCGTTGGTGGGTCCGTGGTCCGCGGAACCGAGGCGCCGTTTCAATGCATGCACGAAGATCGAGGCGACGTAATCATCGCGTGGGTCCTTTCTAGTTCCTTCCACGACGCGTGGCGGTTATACTGTAGCATTTGCACGAATCTTGGCGCAGTTAGGTGGATATAAGGGGTTAGGATTTTCTCCTTCTCCTCTCACCTGTCCTTTGCCTTTTCCTCTCCTCGCAATCTCTCTGCGTGCACAGAGCTCCTCCGTTCCTCCTCCAAAAACTCCCAGCACCGCCCATTCTAGGTCAACCGCTCGCCAGAGAAATGGCTTCTTCTTCCTCCTCCGTCTTGGCGGTAGCGGCGGCGACAGTGGCGACGGAAGCGGTGGCGGAGAAAGAGACCTTTCGTGGGCTCTGGATCCCCTGCATGCTCGACGACGAGAAGTTCCAGAATGTGGAGAAGGAAGGGCTCCTCCGCGCCGGCGACTGGCGGAGAGGCTTCGAGGAAACCGTCCCCAACCCGCGCGCCGGCGAGCGGGTCCATTTCGGCACCCACCTCGACAGAGGTTTGTCGTTTCCCCCTCGGAGTTCTTCTCCGAGGTCATTGATCATTACGGAGTTCAACTCCATCATCTTCCTCCCAACTTTCTCTTAGAGATGAGTGCTTACGCTTCTTTGTGTGAGGGCTTTCTCGGAATTAGGCCGAGTTTGACTCTATTCCGGTACTATTTTCATGTCCAGAGAAACTCTATTACTGCCGGTGTTCCTTATATCACCGGTACTATTAGTTTTTCACTTAGACGCGAGCGCGTGTATCCCAAAATCTTAGCCAGTGATTCGGTCAAACAATGGCCAGCCACATTCTTTTACCATAGGGATATTCCGGCTCCTGGCAAAGCCACTGCTTTGCCGGCTTTCATCGATGGAGCTGCCACGGCCCAACCGTCCTGGGACGAGGTTCCTCCGGCTCTCACCAACGATCTGATCCTCGCTAAGAGGTGGATCAAATACTTGATCAAACACAAAGGACTGAAGGGATCCGACCTAGTCCAATGCTGGGTCTCACGTCGGATCCAACCCCTTCAGTACCATGGAGATCGACTGATGCATTCCATCACGTCGTCTAAGAAAGACTCCCTCCGCATTAGCCCCAAAGCCTACACCACGCAGGGCTATATAAGCTAGATCAAATGGCTGATCAGGGAGCAGATCGAGAGGAGAATCCCGGAGGTTTCTCTGGATATGCATACGACGGATAACCCCATAGTACCGGTAAGCTTCTAACAGTACACCTTTTTATGTGTTTCAATCTTTGAGTTACATTGAAATACTGATATGTTTTCTTTTTTTCAGCTTGCTGACCTCCCCGAGTCGGAACTTGCTCGACTCGAAGGATATCCTCCGGAGTTCTCTCAGGAGGTAGAGGTGGTCCCATTGCCGGACCTTGCGCTCAAGAAGCGCAAAGCTCCGACAGTGGCTGTTGGCACAAAGGAGGTGCCCGTCGTGAAGAGGTAACTTTCAATCACAACTTCCGCCTTTGTACTTTACTCGAATTTTCTTCCGAGATGTAATGTTTCCGACTTTACTACATTCTCAGAGCAAAACCGCTCATCAAGGGCAAGGGGAACGGAACTTCTTCAAAGCCCTTGCGTCAGACGAAGCTTACCATAGCTTCCCCTGCCGTAGCTCCTCTGACTCCTGCCCCTCAACCTTCTGCAACGCTAGTGACCATACCTTCTCCGGTCATCGCAGAAGATCCGGCTCCTTCAATGGAGCCTGCGATCCTTGAATCGCAAACTGACGTCACCATGGGTGAGTCAGATTTAGATAAGGGTGAACCCTCTTTGGGTAATGATCCCTCAGCAGAAACCTTCGCCGAAAATCTTATCAGCAATCCGGGACTTGCCAAGTTTGGCTTGTCCCGGAAATCTGCTGAAGAGATCCAGCGGCTAGCCAGGCAATGCCTGGAGAAAAGAAACTTATCTGCCGAAGAAGAAGCGCAAGAAGCAGAGGACATCAAGTTCTCCGACCTTCTTGCCTAGGTGCGCCTTCGCGACGAGAGGATAAGGACTGGTGAGCTTCCAACATCACTAGTGATTCCTCTGACTCTCGCCGAGAAGGTTGCGGTTGAAGTGAACGCGAGTTTGGATAAACTCACTCGCGAACAATATGTAAGTCGGAATTCCAACTCCTGTTTTTCCTTTATTTCATATCATATCCTCTAGCCCCAAAGCATGAAGTAGGATAAACAATCCGGGTTTATGCTTCATTAGGATGCCAAAGAATGAACTAGTGTATCCCCTAAGGCTCGTGCTGATATTAGCAAAAATATTAGCCCGAGTCTGTAGTAGCTTTTTGACTTTGGGTATTCTGACTTACAGAAAGTATGTTCCTATAACCAGGATTTATTGAAGAATGTCTGTGATAAGCGGAGAGAGATCAAGGCTCTCCGACTTAAAAATGCTGAACTTAGAGTTGCCAAGGATGAGGCCGAAGGTAAACATTTTGAGACTCAAACCTTGTCTTTGTATTTTTAATGTCGAATTTTTCCTGAACTGTTGTTCTTTTTGACTTACAGCGCTGGTAAAACAATCCTGCGCCATGATTGAAGAGGCCGAGAACCTCAAGACCTTGGTGGTGGAGAACAAGGAGCTTCTCCAAGAGCTGGATAAGCTCAAGGCGGATCATGAAAAGTGCATAGCTCAAGTCCTTGAGTCCTCCTCCATGGCTACTGATGAGCATGATCGCAAGATCGCTGCTGAAGATAAAACAATCTCGGACCTCAAAAATGAGCTTAGCAGAGAGAGGGACCTTTTCGAGGCGCTCTGGGCTGAACTCCAGAGTCTTCGGGAAGAGAAGACCAAAATCGACGACGTCATTTTCGGTACGTTCCATCTGTCTGACTTTTCCGCTTTCTTCGACTTCTATCAATATCGGATTTTTCCTGACTTATTTTGTGTATAGGTCCTCTGAACTTGACGGACTCTTTCTCCACCGAGCCTCGCACCCACCAGCTTACCCAAGTCGGTGACCTGCTTCATGACTTCTGCCAATCCCTTGAGGACATCGGCGAAGCTCTCAAGATTCCGGATATGCACAACATGTCGGATTTTCAGGTGCGGGGCAAGGCAAAGGAGATGCCGCAACTTGTTCAGGATTGGAACATGTCCTACGCGCGGACTGCGGCGCAGAACGCTCTCACCATGGTCATCAACCACCATGGAAACATGGAAATATGGCAAGTGACTAGAGGGTACTACAAAGTAAATGAAGACGGCCAGGACCAGGACTTTCAAGCCATCATGCACTCCAGCGCCGGATATGGGTGTCACGTGTCTGACTTGACCAGCTACGAGACCCCTTTCTTCACCCACGTGGACACTCTTCCTCCTCCTCCAGAAGAATCAGCAGAAGTTTCTGACGATGAACACACCATCTCGGAACGATACCAAGGCGGTGTATCCAGCGAGCCGGCAGCTCCTTCCTCTCCTGCATCATAGATTAACAGAAATATTTGTTTTATTCTGAAAAACATGACGGGCCTGTAAATATGTAGTACTATGATTTTGCTAGTGCTAAGCTTTTGATCTACTCAGCACTTTTGGCTTTAATTTTTTGTGTGCCTGAAATGTTTACATAAGCACTTGTATTTTTTGTCTATACTTATCGTTTATCTGGCTTTCCGCCTCGTCCCTTTCGTGAGCCGGCTAAACCTTCTGCCAGAAACTTTGCCGAGCAACGGAGCTCAATTGCTAAACCAGTTTAAACTCGGAAACAAAGCCGGCTTCCAGTACCAACAATTCACTACTCGGAAAATGCCCGCATCCAGCAATCAGACAAATAACCAAAGTAAAGACTAGAAATTTTTAGAGTTATACTCGAGGGTAGCAGTTTTAGAATCGGAAATCTAGACCAGAACGAGCATGAGCATAAAGTACTTTCAAGCATTCTGGGATTTTCGACTATGACATGATCATTCGGAAATAAGATGGTAAAAATTTCTCAGATAAAATTGAGGCTACCAAAATTTTTATATCTCACAGAACATGTACATATATATGTTTATAAAGAAGGACAAACTAAGAATAAAAGGGACGTAGCTGAGCAATATTCCATGGTCTATCTAACTCATCCGGATTTGTACTGCCTCCAGCTCTCTTTCTCTTCTTAGTAGCAGGTCTTTCTTTGACTGGCCTCATGTCAGTTAAGTAGTACGATCCATTGTGCAATACTGGACTAACTAAAAAGGGCCCTTCCCATACTAGGGAAAGTTTGTGCTTTCTTTGTTGCACAAGCCAGAGAACCAAATCACCTTTATTGAAAGATCTATTTCGGACTCTCTGGCTATGATACTTGCGTAACTTCTGCTGATAGGCTGTAGATCTCATTTCAGCAATGACGCGAACTTCTTCGACTAAGTCGAGATCATTTTGTCGAGAAATCTCGGCATCCTCCTCAATATACACGGCCACTCGAGGAGACGTGTGAATCAAATCACTAAAAAGAACTGCTTCTATGCCATAGACCAAGAAGAAAGGTGTGTATCTGGTTAACCTATTCGAAGTCGTTCGTAAACTCCATATTACAAAGGGTAATTCCTCTGCCCAAGCCCCCGCATCACGTCGTAGTGGTGCTTCGAGTCTCGGTTTTAGGCCTTGTAGGATTAAACCATTTGTTCTTTTGACTTGTCTGTTAGCCTGTGGATGTGCGACTGACGCAATGTCAAGCCGGATATTTTGCTCATTGTAGAATTCAGCCAATTCTCCCATAGAAAAGTTACTCCCGTTGTCCGTGATAATGCTATGTGGATAACCATACCAGATTATAACATCCTTGACAAATCTTTTGGCTGTTGCTCCATCAGAACTAGTGACAGCTTTAGCTTCAATCCATTTAGTGAATTTATCCACCATCACTAAGAGGTGAGTGAATCCACTTGGAGCTTGCTTAAAAGGTCATACCATATCAAGCCCCCAGACCACAAAGGGCCATGTTATAGGTATTGTTTGCAACTGATCAGCCGGAACATGAGCTTGTTTGGCGTACTTTTGGCAGCCTTTGCATGTCTTGATTAATCGTTCGGCATCTGCCTGAGCTGTAAGCCAGAAAAATCAGTGTCTAAAAGCTTTTGCCACTAAAGATTTGGCTGCAGCGTGGTGACCACACTCGCCTTCATGGATTTCTCTTAAGATTTCCACTCCTTCTTCTAGAGATACACAGCGCTGAAAACCCCCAGAAACACTCCGCTTATAGAGCTCACCTTTAATAATGGTATAGGCTTTTGCTCGTCGGATAATCTGCTGGCTCAGAACCTCGTCTTCGGGTAATTTGCCATCTACCAAATAATCGAGATAGGGTTGAGTCCAGCTGGGAATTACAGCCAGAACTGCTATCAAAGGTGAGTCGGATTTGGTCGGATATTCCTCATCTATTCCCTTTATTGAGGGAACTTTGAGGTTCTCTAAAAAATCGCCATCCGGGACCTCTTTCTGCGCAAAACCTATCCGAGATAATGCGTCTGCTTCCTCATTTTCTGCTCGGGGGATGTGTTGAACTTCAAACCCTTCAAACGATTTAGATAAATCATCCACGACAGCTTTATATGCTGCCATGTGTTTATTTGCATTACAAATATCCGACACTTGTTGAGCAACAAGATCCGAATCTCCATAACACATCAAACTTTGGATGCCAATATCCTTAGCAATCCGGATTCCATGTAGCAGTGCTTCATATTCGGCAATATTGTTTGTCGCTGTGAAGTGGATCTGCAACACGTATAAAAGTTTATCTTCTTGGGGTGATTTGAGCACCACGCTAGCCCCCGAGCCCCCTCGAGCCTTAGACCCATCAAAAAAGAGGGTCCAATATTCCGACTCAGGGAGGATCATGTTCTCCTTCGTCTCTGTCCAATCAGCAACAAAGTTAGCAAGGATCTGGGATTTGATTGCTGTCCAAGGTTTATACTCAATATCAAAAGCTGAAAGCTCTATGCCCCATTTGGCGACGCGTCCTGTGGCGTCACTGTTGTTGATTATGTCTCTCATGGGAGCTGTGGTCACCACGGTAATTGGATGCTCCTGAAAATAGTGTCGTAACTTACAAGATGCTAGAAAAACACCATAAGCCAAATTTTGATAATGCGGATACCGCTGTTTCGATTCTGTCAGGACCTCACTGACAAAGTAAGTCGGACGCTGCACCAGGTGTTCCTGATTTTCCTCTGGTCTCTCCACCACCATGACGATACTAACGACCTTATTTGTCGCAGCAAGATAAAGCAAGATCGGTTCCTGAGGTTCCGGTGCTACAAGGATAGGAGCAGATGAGAGTACTTTCTTCAGGTCTTGTAGCGCAGCTTTAGCTTCATTAGTCCAAATAAAATCTTTAGTCTTTTTCAGAAGTTTATATAATGGTGCAGCTCTTTCACCAAGCCGGCTTACAAATGGACTGACCGCAGCGATGCAACCAGTTAATCTTTTTACATCCTTCAGGCGAGTTGCCCTGGAAATATTGAGTATAGCCTTGATTTTGTCCCGATTCACCTCTATGCCTCTTTGAGACACGATGAAACCTAACAATTTTCCGGCTGGTATTCCAAAGAAGCACTTCTTCGGGTTAAGCATGATGTTGTATTTTCGTAGGTTGGCAAATGTTTCCTCCAAGTCAGAAATCAGTATTTCCTTCTTTTTGGACATTACTACAATATCATCCACGTATGCAGGTACATTGCATCCGAGTTGATCATGGAGGCAACGCTGCATCGTGCGCTGGTATGTAGCTCCTGCGTTCTTCAGCCCAAAGGGCATCGTAACAAAACAGAAGGTTCCAAAGGGGGTTATGAATGAAGTTTTGACTTTGTCAGATTCCTTCATCTAGATTTGGTGATAACCGGAATATGCGTCAAGAAAACAGAGGAGTTCCGAGCCTGCCGTAGAATCGATGACTTGATCAATTCTAGGCAGAGCGAAGGGATCTTTTGGACAAGCCTTGTTCAAGGCAGTATAATCAACACACATCCTTAAATCAGTGGTGTCCTTGGACAAGCCTTCTAGGTGCAACGCTGTAGGTCTCCGACCGTACAGGGCCTCCAATATGTGCCTTCAAAATTCCGAAAGAATGCACTTTGCATGTCATACCAGTTGTGGATGGTGTTCTCCGGAAGTTCATTAAGCCATGATCGTGCCGTCTTCCGCAACATAAGTGGGAGATATCGGGTTGCGACCAGGCTGTTTCCTCCTTTGGCGATGCAGCAAGCTTGGAAGAAATCCTGTAGCCAGGTATCTGGCCGAGCAATGCCGTCGTAGGCTTGGATATGTCTTGAAATAGCAAATCCTTCCGGGAATCTTGTAGCTCTGATGCGTGGTCCGAAGCACTTTGGGCCCACGTAGATATCATTGTTTTCATAGCGCCGCGCCTCTATGTTGGAGTTGATCCTGTGCCTTGCGTCGTTCGGGGATAGTGATCGTCCCAAATGTCGGCTGTGGCTGCGATGCCTTGGAGCCGGACTTCGGCTTATGCCACCGCCTCCTCCATCACGTCGTCCTCCATGACCCCCTTGAGAGCCGTTGTGATGACTGCTTGGTGGGGAGAGTGGGGCAGCTGGATTATTTCCGGCTGATCACCGACCTCCGTCCGGAGCGTCATTATTCTGGTTCCGGGGAGAGTCTTGACTACGACGAGCCCCCTGCCGGCTTGTCCCAGCATGGTTTCCATCGTTCCCTCGTCCGTCGTTCCCGCTACGGTGAGGCTCAGTCGGACGGCTTGCATGTCTAGGAGGTGGCATTTTTTGACGATCCTCCTCCCTACGTTTCTCTTTATCTTATGCCTTTCAATCGTTAGACTCTCGTCGAGGAGGATTCCTCGGATTCAGAGCAGCGATGGCCTCTTTCTCGGCCGCTAGGACGACGTTGCTCCAGTCACGCGTAGTCCTGCGGTGTTGTCCTAACGATCCGGTTCTTGAGTAATTGTCTTCCTGGCGCTCGGGGCGATGATACTGCTCCGGGACGCGCTGGGGTCTTATGTCCGCCCATGCCAGATCTGTGCGACATTGGTCGGAATCTGAGACCAGTTTTTGACTTCCGGACATGGCGACATTTTGCTACTCCAGTCCCTTGTTGAGTAGTTTGATTCCCAACTGGATTTCCTCCGGTCCTGGATTAGCCGATAGAATTTCTCGGGCCGCCACGGTATTCTGTACTGGGGTTGGATATACCCAATATCCTTTGCTATCTTTCCGTGGCTTCCCCATCTCATCTTCGAAAAGGACGGCACGGATATGTGGTAATTGGTCGTCATTGGTGTGACGCTTCCGTGTCTTTTGATGCAACCGAGACATGTAATCCTTGGTTGCCATGCGTTTCTTCTCCTCCTCGATGTTTTTGGCTTCATCTAGGAGTTGTTGACGACGCACTTCTAGGGCTTGGGCCCTTTCATCCAGTTCTTCAGCAGTAAGTTCTGCAGCTGTAGGGATAGGTGTGGTTAGTGCAGCATCGATGAGTTTACGCGCACCTTCAGTGATCACGTGTCCATCCACCGATTCTTCTTTTTTCGGCTCTTCTGGGATAAGTGCTCCATTCGAGTCTTCTTCGTATTCCTCGGCAATCACCTCCTCTGCCAGAGGGTATTTTGCCGGGGTCTTGTTCTTCTTGTTCTTCTTCTTTGCCTTCTTGGCAGCGCCGGTAGCAAAGACGGCTTTGGGTCCGTTTCCCGGAGTCAAGCTTTGATCGGTACTTTCGGACATATGGACTTCGGGATTATCTCCGACGTCCATGTCATCCTGCGCTTTGGGAGAGTGTTCTCCGGATCCTTCATCCATGGCTTCTCCTTCTTCTGCAGTTTTGGAGTTATACTCCTCTTCATACTCCGCGGAGAACTTTCGGAAATCTGCCGACGTCATCGATTCATTCGAGGATGCGGGTATGTCGGTGTTTGTTCCAATTGCCTCCAGCACAGAGTCGGTGTTTTCTCCAGCATCGGCAGAGCCGGATCCGGATCCTACATATCTGACAAAGTGCGATGCATGCTTCCTGAGGTACCTGCGGCTTTCGTGGTCAGCCATGTCGAAACTTTTGATGGTCTCGAGGATTGCATCTGTGCTTGCATCTTGTAGTATCATACGTTGTAGTGTGTACCTGAGGAAAGGCCTGTCTGTCCCGGCGTCATCAGAGCCGGAATCAGTGTCGTTGATTTGCTCCTCCTGAATTTCGAATTCCACGGGTGGGTCGATCTGGGATACAGCTTCTCCAAGGAGATCCACTCCAGATTCGACTTGAACCGCTAGGTCTTCTTCAGGCTCAGATTTCTCCACTATCTCCGCAACTGGTGCGGGCTGGGTGGGTTTAGGGTTTTCTGAGATCCGGAACTCTGCCGCCTCCGCGGACAGAGGGGACCCAGAAGATTCTTCTGCCTCTATCATCACCGCTGGGGTGGGTGGGGCAGGTTCAGTGAAACCGATGTAAACATCGATCTCGCCGAAAGACATGATTGTATAGGCAGTCACAGCCTCCCTAGCCAGGATCCAAGTCTCGTCGAGAACGATGAGAGGGACGTCACTGGCGTAGAGGATGCGACCGACGATGATAGTCTCGCCGATTCCGATTCTTGCGGATTCCGCTTGGAACGCAGATCCGAAGCTCACTTGCCCCATGGTGGGCGCCAACTATCGTCGGATTGATGACAAGTACGCCATGAGGGGGTCCTCGAGGCGTGCGGAAGAGAGGGGTGTGAGACGTATGGTGTTCCGGGACGGTGAGCACACAAGTTTACCCATGTTCGAATCCGCCGGTTTTGGACGGATCCTACTCCTGCTAGCAATCCAGTAATATGGCAGAGCCGGAATATGGGTTACAAGGGTTTCTCCTATGCGAGTTGAGGATCTAAAGTGTTGGGTGTGTTCCCTAAAGGCTCTCCCTAGGAAGGCTTATATAGTTATCCGGCCTAGGGTTTACAAGAGAGATCTATCCGGCTACGACTAAGAGTCGGTTACAGAGTACATCTTGAACTATAGGTAACACTATGGGCCTAAGTCGGTAAGTCTTCTGGGCCTTCCCGTAGCCAGATTGGACTCCATCTTTCTCCCTGACTGGGCCACCCGTGAAGCAAAGCTCTAACCTAAAGTGGGCCACCCTGGTCAGTGAGGAACTGTGAGGATACCCCGAAAGTATATCCCCAACAATTGTAGTTCTAAATCTCTTTTACATACGGGATACTTAGTTTCTGTGTTTAGTTACTTTACTTTACGTATTGTTCTCTTATACTAAAAACCCAAAAACACCTTTTGACACAATACTCGCATTTTATCTTGTTACTTAGAACTTTATTTAGCATTTCTATTGCAATATTTAATTCAAGAGTTATTAGACTTCAGACTCCTGCTCCCTGTGGGATGGATATCTTTATTTCGAAACTAGCTACAAATGATGTGTGCACTTACAGTCATCACCGGTCCATTTTAAAGATGAGGCCGTCGCTAACATCTGCACGCTGTGTGGAGCTCACCGGCGCCCTCTTACACCAAAGTAACAAACAAAGAGCGGTGGTGATGTTGGTACTCTTGGTCCTTCCTTATCACCGAAGGGGCAAGACAACACTTCTTCTTTTCCAAAGCAGACTGCGTAGTTTGTGTCTTCGTGGACCACCCATTGGTCTTGTCGTATTCCTTCCTTCGAGGAAAGATTACATTAACACCCTCGCTCCACACTGGGAGAGAATTTGAGGCTCTCTTGATAGGGGCGCCTCTTCGAGGAGCCTCTCTCTTGGAGACATCTCTTGTGAAGGGCTTCTCGTTCCGCCTCCAGCTCATGAGGGATTACCGCGGGGTGTGGTGACCTCGCGAGGCTGTTGACTCTCTAGCAGAGGGCCCAGCGACCGGTGGGTCAGGGTACCCCGGTTGTCATTGACCCAACAGTAGCCCTCGGGTGCTTGCCTTGCACGTGTACTTTGATGATCATGAAGGGGCAAGGGCCCCAAATGGTCGGCGGGGCTGCTGCCTCTGCCTTCTCCAGTGTAGGGTTACTTCCACACTGTATCCTGGCCATGCACACCAAGCGGTTGTGTGATTCACATCGTTAGATCAGGCGGCCCCACATGGCTTGTCGCGCCTTGGGGGTTGCCCCCCACACGATTGATGATACGTGTGGTAGACTAGTGGTTAATGAAGGAAATATGCCCTGAGAGGCAATAATAAAGTTGTTATTATGTATTCCTTGTATATGATAGATGTTTATTTTGCATGCTATAATTGTATTGATAGGAAACATCAATACATGTGTGTTTAATAAACAAAAAGGGTTCCTAGTCATGCCTCTCTTATAGACTAGCTTGTTGATTAACAAGATGATCAAGGTTTCCTGATCATGGACATTGGATGTTGTAAATAACAAGATCACAACATTTGTGGAATGATGTGATGAACATTCATCCGAAGTATAGCATTACGATCAAGTCATTGTGTTTATATTGCTATAACATCATACGAAGTAATCTTTATCCTTAGACCATGAGATCATGTTAATTGCTAACACCGGAAGAGTATCTTGATAACATCAAACGTCACACCGTAACAGGGTGACTATAAAGATGGGTTCAGTGCTACGAAGGTGTTATGTTGAGGCTCATGGATCAAGAGTAGAATTTGTCAATCCAGATGACAGATAGATATACTCTGGGTCCTCTCGGTGATATCACATTAGGATAGCTTGCAAGCAAGTGATGTGATCACTAGAATGTTATATCACGGGAACAAGAAAAGAGTGCATGTCGGTAACGAGATCAAACTAGGTATGGAGATACCGATGATCGAATCTCGGACATGTAATATATCGAGAGACAAAGGGATTTAGTTACAAGCGTTAAAGGTTCTCACGATCACATGAGTCATCGTTGAATGTGTAGGAGTCAGTACGGATCTCCAGGTCCCGCTGCTGATTATTGATCGGAGAAGGGTCTCGATCATGTCTGCATTATTCGTGAACCGTAGGGTGGCACACTTAAGAGTTACCGGACACCATTTTGGAGCACATATGTTTCAGACGAAAGAATTGCAAAGCGCAGGAATTGTTTCAATAGAAACCGGAAATTGTTTCGGGTGAAATTGCAGAAAGTGGTTCTGCATGTGATATTGAAATATTGCAAGGGGCTATATGTGAATGTTTGTTAATTAAAGTAATTAACAAAATTCTGAATAAATTTAATAAAAGAGTTTTATTAAATGAGAGATCATTAAATTTGGAGAAACTTAATGCATTTAAAGTGGAGACTTTAAAAGGGAATATGAAGAGGCATTTTAATGTGGAGGGGTTACCACCACATGAATGGGGGAGGTGAGGGGTCACCCCCCATGCGCCGGCCATGGAGAGAGGGGGCACCCCCCCTCCTCCTATAAAAGGCCACCCATTCCCTCCTTTATCCACACACCTCCTTGTGAAGGATCTCTCTCCCCCTCTAGAATTATTCCCCCATCGGATTAGCGAGATACATGTTCCCGGTGGCATTTCGTCTGGAAGGAGTTGCTACTTCCGCTGGATCGCTGGAGCGAGGAGGTGGAGGTTGTCTGGTGGCTTGAACGTGTGTGCGAGTGCGGATGCGCTGCTGAGTTGCGGCGCTCGGACTTCCTCACGATCTTGAGATCGGCAAGTGTACGACTACATCAACCACAAGTTCCTACTCGTTAACAAAGCTCGTTGTCTTCGAGGGTAAGTTCTCCATGGATGTATGTCCACCCGTTGCTCTGTATCTAGTAGATAGATCTTGGCGTATAGTTCTCATCGTAGGAAATTTTTTGTTTTCTATGCTGTGGACCCAACAGTGGTATCAGAGCCTGATCTATGCGTAGGTGCTTTGCACAGGTAGTACACATATGTTTATATGTGGGCAATGATGATCATGTTATTGCATCTTCTATGTACTTTGGATATTGGTGGCATAGTGGGATGAAGCGGCCCGGACCAACCTTACATGTCATCGTACATGAGACCGGTTCCACGACTGACATGCAACTTGTTTTGCATAAGTGGCTGGCGGGTGTCTGTCTCTCCTACTATAGTCAATATCTGATTTACAATGAGTTGCTAATAACTTGGTTATCCTCGTTGTGGTTCATGTTCGTAGGTTAGACAGGTTCTATCTCTGAAAGCCCTAAGCCACGTAAAACTTGCAATTGATAAATTAGAGGCGTCTAGTTTAGATCGTTGCTGGGCTAGTGTTTTGATATGGTATTGTTGTAAGTAGATGTATAATAGATACTCTTACAACTCACTTAACGTGTAAGTTCCATAGACCTTGGCCTTACACACAAAGGAATGATAGAGATCATACCACGATGCAAATGATAGAGATCAAATGCATGGACCATATCACCTCACTTCACACATTAGATGTTAGCATCTTATATTGCTAGTTTGGCGCGTTTGGTAGCATTATAAGATGATCCCTCATTTAGATATCAAGATAAAATGTGTTCTTCCTTAAGTATGCACCGTTTTGTGGATCGTGTTTTGAGGCATCACGTGATGATCGGGTGTTCTCAACTCTACGCTTTCATACAACGGGTGTAAGACAGTTTTACACACGCAAATACTAAGGTTCTTACTTGACGAGCCTAGCATGTACAGACATGTCCTCGGAACACGGACCGAAAGGTTAAGCATGAGTCATATAGTTGATATGATGCCCATATAGATGCTCGCCTTTGAAGCTACACCGACTCACGTGATGATCGGACTTGGTGTAGTGGATTTGGTTCATGTAATCACCAAAAGGACACGAGGGATGTCGTTTTTGAGTGGGAGTTCATTAGTAATTTGTATTAGTTGAACTCAATCTATCATAAACTTAGTCTAAATATACTTTACAAATTCTGTTGTAGATGGCACCACCTGCTTTTTAATTTCAATGTGTTCATGGAGAAAGAGAAACTTGCTGCGAATGGTAGCAACTTCACAAACTGGGCTATGAATTTGAGGATTCTCCTCACTGCTGCACAAAAGCAATATGTGCTAGATGCGCCACTAGGCCCCCCACCAGCTCCTGATACCCCTGACAAGGAAAAGAACATCTATATAACTCGTCAGGAGGACCACAACTTAGTTCATTGCGGCATACTGTATGGGCCAGAGCCAGAACTTCGAAAGCGTTTCGAAAATGGCAATGCCTTTGATACCATGGGAGAATTGAAAATGATTTTCGATACCCATGCTGCCGTAGAGAGTTATAATGCTACAGAAAAGTTCTTTAGCTGCATGATGGAGGAAAACAGCTCCGTTAGTGAGCACGTACTCAAAATGTCTGGGTACGCCGATAAGCTTGTGTCCTTGGGAATAACGATTCCCATTGACTTAGGCATACATCGTGTTCTCCAATCTCTGCCACCTAGCTACAAGAGCTTCGTGATGAACTATAATAAGCAGGGCATGAAGAAGTCTCTTCTCGAGCTTCTGTCAATGCTTAAGACTGCAGAAGTGGAGATTAGGGAAGAAAATCAAGTGTTAATGATCAATAGGACCACCGGTTTCAAGAAGGACAAGAAAGGAAAGCACAAGGGAAAGAAGGGTGGCAAGTCTGTTGCCACGCCTGAAAAGAAACCCCGAGCTGGCCCTAAGTCTGACACCGAGTGCTACTATTGCAAGGGGACTGGCTATTCGAAGCGCAACTGCCCCAAGTATTTGGCGGACAAGAAGTCCGGCAAGGCAAACAAAGGTATATGTGATATACATGTTATTGATGTGTACTTGACTAGTACTCGCAGTAGCACCTGGGTATTTGATACGGGATCGGTTGCTAATATATGTAACTCGGTTCAGGGGCTGCGAAACAAGCGACAACTAGCAAGGGATGAGGTCACAATGCGGGTCGGCAATGGATCAAGAGTTGATGTGATCGCCGTCGGAACGCTGCCTCTCCATATGCCATCGAGATTAGTTATAAACCTAAATAATTGTTATTTGGTGCCTGCACTGAGCATGAACATTGTATCCGGATCGTGTTTGATGCAAAGTGGTTATTCATTTAAGTCTGAAAACAATGGTTGTTCGATTTATATGAATAATATCTTTTATGGTCATGCACCTGTGTTGAATGGTTTATTTCTGTTGGATCTCGATAGTAGTATTACACATATTCATAATGTTGATGCTAAAAGAATTAAACTTGATAATGATATATCTACATATATGTGGCACTGCCGTCTAGGTCATATTGGCGTTAAACGCATGAAGAATCTCCATTCTGATGGACTTTTGGAATCACTTGATTTTGAATCATTTGATACATGTGAGCCATGCCTTATGGGCAAGATGACTAGAACGTCGTTTTCCGGTTCAATGGAACGGGTGACAGATCTATTGGAAATCATACATACTAATGTGTGTGGACCAATGAGTGTGTCGGCGCAAGGTGGATATCGTTATTTTGTTACTTTCACGGATGATTTGAGTAGATATGGGTATATCTATTTGATGAAACACAAGTCTGAAACTTTTGAAAAGTTCAAGGAATTTCATAATGAAGTGGAAAATCATCGTAACAAAAAGATCAAATTTCTACGGTCCGACCGTGGAGGAGAGTATCTTAGTTACGAGTTTAGCACACATATGAAAGACTGTGAAATAGTTTCACAACTCATGCCTGCCAGAACACCACGACGTAATGGTGTGTCAGAACGTCGTAATCGTACCTTATTGGATATGGTTCGATCTATGATGTCTCTGACTGACTTGCCACTGTCATTTTGGGGTTATGCACTGGAAACCGCTACATTCACTTTAAATAGGGCACCATCTAAATCCGTTGAAAAGACACCGTATGAATTATGGTTTGGAAACAAACCTAAGCTGTCATTTCTTAAAGTTTGGGGATGCGATGTTTATGTGAAGAAACTTCAACCGGATAAACTCGAACCCAAAGTGAAAAAATGCGTCTTCATAGGATACCCTAAGGAAACGATTGGGTATACCTTCTATCACAGATCTGAGGGCAAGGTCTTTGTTGCCAAGAATGGATCCTTTCTTGAGAAGGAGTTTCTCGCGAAAGGTGTGTGTAGTTGGAAGGTAGAACTCGAAGAGGTTATTGAACCTTCTCTTCATGAAATAGCGAGTAGCGCAGCTCCAGAAGTTGTTTCGGAGTTGACTTCCCCTAATGAAGAGAGAGCTAATGATATTGATCATGAAACTCCGAAAGAGGACACTACCGAACCTCGCAGGTCAAGCAGGACACGTGCAACTCCTGAACTGTACGGCAATCCTGTTATGAATTTCATGATTGATGAAATACATGACCCTGCGACGTATGAAGAAGCGATGATGAGCCCTGATTCCAACAAATGGCTAGAAGCCATGAAATCCGAGATGGAATCCATGTACGAAAACCAGGTTTGGACCTTGGTGGACTTACCTCACGACCGAAAGGCCATTGAGAATAAATGGATTTTCAAAATAAAAATTGATGCTGATGGTAATGTGACCATCTATAAGGCTCGACTTGTCGCAAAGGGGTTTCGACAAATTCAAGGAGTTGACTATGATGAGACATTCTCTCCCGTAGCGATGCTTAAGTCGGTTAGGATTATGTTAGCAATTGCTGCATATTTTGATTATGAAATATGGCAGATGGATGTCAAAACTGCGTTCCTCAATGGTAATGTTGAAGAAGAGTTGTATATGATACAACCTCAGGGTTTTGTCGATCCTAAGGATGCTGATAAGGTGTGCAAACTTCAGCGATCCATCTATGGACTGAAGCAACCATCCCGGAGTTGGAATCTCCGCTTTGATGAGGTGATCAAAGAGTTTGGATTTGTCCAAACTTATGGAGAGGCTTGTATTTACAAGAAAGTGAGTGGGAGCAATGTGGCATTTCTGATATTATATGTGGATGACATATTATTGATTGGAAATGATTTAGATCTTTTAAACAGTGTTAAAAGTTATCTAAATAGCAAATTTTCAATGAAGGACCTTGGTGAAGCTTCATATATATTAGGCATTAAAATCTAGAGATAGATCAAGACGCCTAATTGGGCTATCGCAGAGTACATACCTTGATAATATATTAAAGAAGTTTAATATGGACGAAAGTAAGAAGGGGTTGTTACCTATGTTGCAAGGCAAGACATTGAGTAAGACTCAAAGTCTGGCTACAGCAAAAGAAAGAGAGATAATGGATAAGATCCCCTATGCCTTAGCCATAGGCTCTATAATGTATGCCATGCTATGTACAAGACCGGATGTGGCACATGCTATTAGTTTGACTAGTAGGTACCAATCTGATCCAGGTTCGGAACACTGGATAGCGGTCAAGAATATCCTTAAGTACTTGAGAAGAACTAAGGATATGTTTCTTGTATACGGAGGTGAAGAAGAGCTAGTCGCTAAGTGTTATGTCGATGCTAGCTTTAACACTGATCCGGATGACTCTAAGTCTCAATCCGGATACGTATTTCTCTTAAACGGAGCAGCAGTTAGTTGGAGGAGCTCCAAACAACCTGTGGTAGCTGGATCAACAACGGAGGCGGAATATGTTGCTGCTTCAGAAGCAGCGCAGGAAGCGGTTTGGATGAAGGAGTTCATAACGGAACTAGGTGTGGTTCCCAGTGTGTTGGACCCGATGGTGATCTATTGTGACAACAATGGAGCCATAGCCAACACCAAGGAACCAAGGTCTCACAAGAATTCCAAGCATATTAAGCGCCGGTTTCACTCCATCCGCGAGCATGTCAAGGATGGAGATATAAAGATTTGTAAATTGCACACGGACCTGAATGTAGTAGATCCGTTGACTAAAGTACTCCCTAGGGCAAAATATGATCAACACCAGAACTCCATGGGTGTTAGATTTATCACTATATAAATTAGATTATTGTCTCTAGTGCAAGTGGGAGACTGAAGGAAATATGCCCTGAGAGGCAATAATAAAGTTTTTATTATGTATTCCTTGTATATGATAGATGTTTATTTTGCATGCTATAATTGTATTGATAGGAAACATCAATACATGTGTGTTTAATAAACAAAAAGGGTTCCTAGTCATGCCTCTCTTATAGACTAGCTTGTTGATTAACAAGATGATCAAGGTTTCCTGATCATGGACATTGGATGTTGTTAATAACAAGGTCACAACATTTGTGGAATGATGTGATGAACATTCATCCGAAGTATAGCATTACGATCAAGTCATTGTGTTTATATTGCTATAACATCATACGAAGTAATCTTTATCCTTAGACCATGAGATCATGTTAATTGCCAACACCAGAAGAGTATCTTGATAACATCAAACGTCACACCGTAACAGGGTGACTATAAAGATGGGTTCAGTGCTACGAAGGTGTTATGTTGAGGCTCATGGATCAAGAGTGGAATTTGTCAATCCAGATGACGGATAGATATACTCTGGGCCCTCTCGGTGATATCACATTAGGATAGCTTGCAAGCAAGTGATGTGATCACTAGAATGTTATATCACGGGAACGAGAAAAGAGTGCATGTCGATAACGAGATCAAACTATGTATGGAGATACCGATGATCGAATCTCGGACATGTAATATATCGAGAGACAAAGGGATTTAGTTACAAGCGTTAAAGGTTCTCACGATCACAGGAGTCATCGTTGAATGTGTAGGAGTCAGTACAGATCTCCAGGTCCCGCTGCTGATTATTGATCGGAGAAGGGTCTCGATCATGTTTGCATTATTCGCGAACCGTAGGTTGGCACACTTAAGAGTTACCGGACACCATTTTGGAGCACATATGTTTCAGACGAAAGAATTGCAAAGCGCAGGAATTGTTTCAATAGAAACCGGAAATTGTTTCGGGTGAAATTGCAGAAAGTGGTTCTGCATGTGATATTGAAATATTGCAAGGGGCTATATGTGAATGTTTGTTAATTAAAGTAATTAACAAAATTCTGAATAAATTTAATAAAAGAGTTTTATTAAATGAGAGAGCATTAAATTTGGAGAAACTTAATGCATTTAAAGTGGAGACTTTAAAAGGGAATGTGAAGAGGCATTTTAATGTGGAGGGGTTACCACCACATGAATGGGGGAGGTGAGGGGTCACCCCCCCATGCGCCGGCCATGGAGAGAGGGGTCACCTCCCTCCTCCTATAAAAGGCCACCCATTCCCTCCTTCATCCACACACCTCCTTGTGAAGGATCTCTCTCCCCCTCTATAATTATTCCCCCATGGTCTCAGATTAGCGAGATACATGTTCCCGGTGGCATTTCGTTTGGAAGGAGTTGCTTCTTCCGCTGGATCGCTGGAGCGAGGAGGTGGAGGTTCACTGGTGGCTTGAACGTGTGTGCGAGTGCGGATGCGCTGCTGAGTTGCGGCACTCAGACTTCCTCACGATCTTGAGATCGGCAAGTGTACGACTACATCAACCACGAGTTCCTACTCGTTAACAAAGCTCGTTGTCTTCGAGGGTAAGTTCTCCATGGATGTATGTCCACCCGTTGCTCTGTATCTAGTAGATAGATCTTGGCGTATAGTTCTCATCGTAGGAAATTTTTTGTTTTCTATGCTGCGGACCCAACAGTTAATGCCCTTCACTCAAGGCGAAGGAGGGTCCTTCATCCTTGATAAATGTGGGCAAAGCTTTGAGGCCCTTCTCCTTGATCGCCACTTACTCTGCTCCCTCTTCTTTCTTCCCAACTCTTAGGCCGGGTCGAAGCTTCCTCCCATGTCGCCGAAGCGATCCTCCGCTGCTGAGAAGGGCAAAGCCGTGATGGAGGAGGTGTTGGAAACCCCGCCGGGGAAGTGCGGTCGGGGCGACCGCGCGGCTCCGGTCGCGGCGGTACATGTTCATTCACTACGGCTGCCGTAGTCGCCGAGGGAGCACCGGTGAAGCGAGGCCGCGGCCGTCCTTGTGGAAGCTGTCGCAGACGAGGCAGGAGCCACAGCAGAGGTCGAGACGGTGGTTTGGAGCCGGCATCTGCCCTTCCTCCGTCCCCTCTGATCATCACGGTGACGATTGAGGACAGGCTAGAGAGGGTCATTGACTTCATCCTCATCCTCAACGACGCAAATTGGTCTAGGAGGGTGAAGCTTCTAGAGCGCTTCGCGCTTGGGGTCACAGACTCCATGTCGGGCTGGTGCTCGGTTGAAGCACTCTGGTGGCAGCGACAGTTGGAGCATGAACGTCGAGGCCCTGTGTAACATCCCAGCATTAGAGCTTAGAAATAAGCTGAGATGAGGTGTGTGCATTGCATTCATGCATAGAAAATCTGGATAATTTTCGCGCTTTTGAATAAAACCTGTCAAAGTGATTGAAGCTTGTCTTAACTTGGTGGAACTAAAGTAGATCATCGAGCTGATTGCGATAAGTTTCAATATGACCTTTGCTAAAACCTTATCTTTGGGTACTATAATTTGATCTATGGGTAGATCAAAGGGAATCAAGCTAAACCCATAACACATTATTTAATTAATAATAAAGGATCTTATAGAGATCATATCAGGGTATTCATTATAACAACTCTTGAATACTCAATCAAGTATATAACTCCAAGAAAAGAAACACAATAACTAAACCTTGATACACATGGTTGCCATAAGTTATTCCTACCATGGGTATCATGGTAGTTCCTAAACACTAACTCTGATCACAAATAGAGTAGAAAAGGAAGTCAAGCCAAGATCATCCATCACATACCTTTGTTGTCATATTAATATATGATATTCCTATTTAACCATCAATTGATCATCAATGTTAAGTGATCAATTCTTGACCTAGCACTTATTAACCTTTAGCGTTGACCTATTATATTTACCTTCCAAAGACCTTAAGTAAATTATTAAGTAGGAGGAACTAGTTATGGTAGAGTGTGCCATCATCAGTGGATTGTGATCCTTAGTGGTGATCAAATGATTGTATGTTGGAGGAATTAACTCACACATGAGTTAACTAGAAGAAGTATCTAAACCTAAGAATTAACTAATACTTGAGAAGTTATAAGGAATCTAGAAATGGTAGAATGTCAAATAATAAATATTGTTAAGCCAAGTAGATACAAATATGGAGTAAGATTCCTTAACAAGATAAGCCTTATAGATAGACTAGTACATGTCTACTACTTAGTCGATGATAGATCTTGATCAGACAATTAGAAGCGTAAGCTTTGTATGATCAAAGGTTGGTGGTCATTACTCTCAAATCACTTGAGAATGGATGACTGGATGATGAAGAAGTGTTGTGAGAATACCAAATTAGGAAAAACCTTAGTAAGCTGAATCATCGAGCTTGATCATGAGAAGTCGAGCTAGAGTTTGATGAAGTATATAATATGAGTTGTATGGAGTAGTTAGAGGCATAGTAGTTTAACCAAGCTAATACAAGAACAAAATTGTATCATGGGGAGTAGTACCATACCTATTCCAGAGAATTGTTATCTCATGTGATATAGGGAGAACTGTAATCTAGCAAGCTTTGGAATAAGTTGCAAGATGGATTTAAAGGAGTTATTGGATGGAGTTAGAAGCAGCTCGTTGATGGATTCATCAAATGTGGCTAAGAAATGGAAGTTATACGCAATGAGTAGAATAAAGGAGTAATGTTGAAGTGTCATGACCATGTCATCATATGATGATGGATATGGTGAAGCCAAATGACTAGTTTAGTTAGGCAAAACATATCTTAGTGAATTATATGAGAGATCTATATAGAGTATATTTAGGAAAGGAATTCCTTAACTAAAGACCACCTTAGTGAAGGCATGAGGATACGAATTCTTGAGAACCTTTAACCAAGGTCTTATCAAGCATGAACATAACCATGTCTACCTCTTTATCCAAAACCCTAGAATTAAGTTAGCAGTGGAACCAATTCCTATTTTTAGGTAGCCAAAGAATAGTGGCTCTTAGTCAAATGAGGTTTCTAAGAGATAATTAGAATACCAGTTGAGAGTGTGTTGATGAGAGCCTTGTCCATTTTGTTCTATTAGACCCAATAAGAACCTAGTCTCATAGAACCATCAAGACCACATTAGTAGAGCCATCCCAATAGCTCCCTCTAAGTTGAGATATTATCCATGGTCACAAAACATGATGTCAATATGTCTTAGTCTTAATCTTCAGTCATATCCTTAATAGAATGTGAGCCTATTAAATGTTCTAAAAACTCATGATAACTACTTGTAAATGAATATCTTCATTTTCTCCATCAATGATTGTTATCCTTGAATAATGACTTAACCAAGATTGCTTTATGGTAGTTCTAAACCGCACAAACTAAGTAGAGTTTGAATAAAGGAAATTCCAAACTTTGAGAACCCTAAAATTTAAACCATTATATATAATGGTTGTTATATGATGCTAAGTAAGAATATATTCCATGGAAAACATTAACTATCTTAAATCCTTACCATCACAATTATTATGGTGAAAAGAAAATCATTTTATAAGGTTTAGATATAATAAACCAAAACACCCTAAAATCCTAATCTATAATATTTTCTAATAAAACAATACTTTATATATTGAATCGTGAAAATCCTAAAAAGGAATACCAAACCAGTTAGTTACATTAATCCATGTCGAAACCTAGTTGATTCAATGAATTTTGTATATTTGAATAATTGTATAAATGTAAATTAAAAAATAAAATAGAAAACAGAAATAGAAAAAGAATTAGGAAATAACAAAATAGAACTAGGCCGTAGCCCTGTTCCTATTCAACGCTTGCGTGTAGCAGCAACAAATCTCGCTTACTTTGTTACGGCCCATCTCGGCCCAACAACAGCCCATGTGCTTTCTCTCTCTCCTGCTCACAAGTGGGACAACAGATGGACCACGGGCTGAGACAGAAGATTTGCTAGGGGGTTTTCTTCAAAATTGCCGTGTTTTCCCGTGTGTCACACGAAGCATGATGGGGGGACTCGCCGCCGCCCGATGTCATCATTGACATCATCCAATCACCATGATACTCGCCACCATCATCTGCAGGGATAAGATTGCCATCGTGACGCTCTGGCTCATCCTCATCCCCATTTCCCCTCCCTTTTGCTCTTATACTCTCCACAGAGAGGGGTCACTGAACCTTAGCTCGCCGAAGTTTGCTGGCCTCGCCACCACGGACCGTCTCCGAGTCAACCAAGGACACCATCGTGCTCGCCACAGTCTCCTTGTTCGTCCCCGACAAGCTTTGCAAGCAGGCGCATTGGGGAACCCCAAGAGGAAGGTATGATGAGCACAACAGCAAGTTTTCCCTCAGTTATGAAAGCAAGGTTAGCAATCCAGTAGGAGCAAGGAAACACCTCAAAGGTGTTGCTAGCTGGACTTTGGCAGGGCGCACTACCGGTGCCAGTAGCAACGTGGAGACCTGCACAACACAACCATAGAACTTTGCCCCCCAACTTGCGATGAGGTTGTTAATCTCATTGGTTTTGCTGAAAGCAAAGGATTAAACGTATCGAGTGGAAGAAAGTAATAGTTTGCTGAAAGTAAACACAAAGCAGTAAACAGTTGATTGTAAAAGAAAGGACCTGGGTCCATAGTTCACTAGTGGTGGCTCTCCTTAAGATAGATAACATGTTGGGTGAACAAATTACAGCGGGGCAATTGACAAACATCGAGAAAGCAATATGCATATACTAATCATCTTGACTCCTTTGAGACTTGATTGGGCATTACAACATTATACATAGACCGCCATCCAACTGCATCTATGACTAATAATCCACCTTCAGGTTATCATCCAAACCCCTCCAGTATTAAGTTGCAAGCAACAGATTATTTCTTTACGAATTGCGTGTAAAGTAAACAATACGATTGTTCTATGAACAAAGGATTGTTGTTTTATCCCTAGTAGCAACAGCACATCTAGTACCTTAGAGATTTCTTTCACTTCCCCAGATTACCAGAGGCATGAACCCACTATCGAGTATAAATACTAACTCTTGGAGTTGCTACCATCTACTTGGCCAAGATAGCTACTAACAATGGAAAGTATGCAAGATCACAAATAACAAAGACATGATAGAATCAATAATCAATCTGAAATAGCATCTCAATTTCCATCGGATCCCCGTAAACACAACATGTAGGAATTACAAATAGATGATCTTGATCATGAATGGAGCTCACAAGATCTAAACATGATAGCACAAACGAGGAGAACCAGCCATCTAGCTACTACATGGACCCGTAGTCCAGAGATGAACTACTTGCGCATCACACCAGAGGCTTGCATGATGATGAAGAAGGCCTCCAGGGTGAACTCCCCTCTCCGGGAGGGTGCCGGGAAGAGCTTCAGATCCCTCCCGATCTAGGGATGGAGATGACGGCGGCTACAGACTCTTTTGTGGAATTTTGATCAGGTACTTAGGGTTTCTGTATCGGAGGCATCTTATAGTCGGAAGGGGAGGCCGAGGGGGTGCCAGAGGCGGCCAGACCACCCCCTGGCGCGGGCCAGGCTGGGCCGCAGGGCCAGGTGGTGTGGCGCCCCCTGGCCCCTCTCCGTATTGTATTCTGGCTCCAGGTGTCCCTCGGTGAGAAACTGACTTTGGTTTTGTCCCGTCCGATTCCGAGAATATTCATTTTCTGACTTCCTGGAACCAAAAACAGCAGAAAACAGGCAGCTAACACTATGGCTCTTGTTAATAGATTAGTCCAAGAAAGTGTATGAAAAGTACTCCAAAGTGTGGACAAAACATAAGAAAGTAGATAAAACCAAGCATGGAACATAAAAAATTATGGATACGTTAGCAACATATCAGCATCCTGTTGGCCACCACGGCCATTGCCATTGATTCTTCACCATCAGACCACCCCGTGCCTCATCGTCCTCACCATCATCAGTAGGGTGAGATCACGCTTCTCCCAGACCTCTCCAATCTCTCCCTCTTTCTCTAGATAGCCGTAGCACCATAGACCATTGTTGGTCGCTACAAAATCTCGTCGTCGGTGCACTTCTAGTGACCATTTCTGAGCGGCACCGCCACTAGCGGGTTCACCTTGAACTCCTCTTTCCAACCAAACCAAGCCCAAGCTTGTGTGCACTGCCGATCGATGGATTGATCAGCGACCTGGGAGGATCATTCCCAGGTGATGTCAGCATGACATCATGCTAATTTCATAATAGCGTTTGATTTATTGTTTTAAGGTTTCTCGAAATGACGTGGCATCGGTCCCACTGGTCAGTGGCTTAGGGTAGAATAGGTTGCGGTGTAAAAATATTTAGAGAGAGGCTGACATCATCGCTGATGTAGTAATCATTTAGATAGTTTATTTTAATAAATCTAGAAAATGATTAAATCTTGTTAATTCAATATCTTTTGTTTTATAATTCATAAAAATATGTATAATAACTGTTCTGCGGCGTGGTGGTAGGAACGCTACGGGATTCAAAATATTCAGAAAAATAAACTATATAATATAAACCTATTATTATACTTTATTTCCAACTTAAATAAAATAATTATTATTAATTAGTAAATACCCTATTAAGGATAAATCTTAAATAAGCATATGCTATTATATAAAAATTCATAAAAATAAGTATAAGATGTCAAAATTCTTAGAAAAACAAAATATACATTTATAAACTCATTTCATATATTTTTGTGTCACTTAACTAAATATTATTATTTATTAAGACTTTATAAAGTCGTAAAACTTATAAAAACCATATCTTATTATTTCAAAATCACAAAAATACATATAATATACCAAAATGATCAAAAATATAAAATCTACACATGAAAAATATAATCCTTCACATTTGAAGGAAAATAAATGAAAACGTTTACTATATCTTGTTAACACCATTTTCTTCTATTCTAGTGAATTAAAAATATATAAATCTTTACTATTGTCTTTAGCATTATTTGTTTAAAGTCTAAAAGTGTAATTACAAATGCAATTGATGTTTAAGGGAAGTAAAAATAGGTCTAACAATTTCAAGATGTATTTATTAAACTACCATTCAAAGTAATTATATTTTATTTCTTAAAAAGATTTTATCAACTATAAACTCATCAAAAATAGAGTACTGCTTGTCGTGAGGATTCTCCTCATTCATAAAATCACCAAGTTAATATCCACTAAATATTTTACTAGTTTAGAAAGGTCATTTAGAAAACTACTTAAAGATTTAAACTAAGTTTTTAAGTAATTAAAGTAAGGCCCTTCTCATGTTTATAAAGTCTAGCTTTTAAGTCTAAAAAATAGGTAAATGAAATCATTCACTTAGAATCTTAAGAAACACCACTCCCATAAAATCAATAATACCTTTATTCCACTTAAGAAGTGAACCACATATATTGTGATGTTATATCAAAATCTATAAGTTTCCACAACAAATGTCATGACTGTTTAAATTTAATAAGAATTTGCTCTATGATAATTATAGTTAATAAGAAACCCTTAAAGTGTAACTGCATGTTGAAATGCTTTCACTTTGGAAAGTAATCTTTTCCTTAAAATTAATTCTTTTAAAGTAAATATAAATAAACTCTACATTTATCTTTAACTCTCTAAGTTATCATAGAAAGCTTGAATAGAATAAACCTTCAATCAATTGTCAACATCTTGAATGCTATATCATTGTGTGTTACTTTATTGTACTTGCAAGTATTTCACACACACTCACAAGCCTGTATAAGAAGCACAGGTGTGAAACTGGTATAAAAGTGCAACACATTCCAAAAAACTCATCACAAGCTTCAAACCCTAGATCACATACGATTAGTCCGAGGATTTGCGTTTATCAAATTGCATTACATTAACTATGCATAATTGCATCTTGCTTCTTTAAACATTTGTCCTTACCAGACCAATGATGCTAATTTCAGATTTTGGATCTTCTATTGTATTGAAGACCGTGAGTGCATTATCTTGCAATCACAAAAGGCAAGTTCACACTTGCTCATGTCCTTTGATTATTTTCTATGCTTGTAACTCAAATGTTGTCATCACCTGCATTTCAAAAAGGTCAGAAAACACTATTTTCATAATAATATGATTATGGTTTATTTACCAAATGGTAATAATCTATTGATACAGTTGTAGTGGTAAGGAAACATAATATCTAGGACTTAACAACCAATGTCGCCAGTGATTCTAGCGCCGTATATTATGCGTTAACCATGAGATTTGGAATGCGACGGAGGGGTCAACTGTATCTTCTTCCTTTCGCATGGATGGATGACCTAGTCATGAGGTTGTGGTTTCTTGCGGAGAACCAAGCACATGGGTGGGACCCCTTAGCTCCCCATGATACTGGTGTCTAGACTATTTGTGACTGGTTGCCGGAGGTATTGTCAGACCTTCAGGGAGCTTGCTAGGGTCATAACCGTCTCATAGAGTCTTCAGGTGCCTACTAGAGTTATAGCCGGTCCAAGAAGGGGCTTAGCAGAGGTGGGCAAGTCTTGAAGGGTCGTGTCTTCATGCGGGGTCGCGGAGAGGGAAGTGATTGCCTTGGATCATCTACTGGGCCCCACACCAAGGAAGTGTGGATGGGAAAGACTCGCCTGGTTGTCCAACAAGGATTTGATCTCTTATGGGTAAAGCAACACACCTCTGCAGAGTGTAATAACTGTGTCATGTTACTCCCTGTTCCGGGAAGGAGCTACGAACGCGGCAGGAAAGGAACTCCACGAAAGTTCTGGTCAACATGTGAAGGCTGTCGGACATAGTTTTCAGAATGAAATCAACCTTTGAAGAAATGTTTACAAAAACTTGTATTGCCTACAAACTATGGTCTGTGGTTATAGTTAGTGCATCAGACACTCCTTTCTAGTGAACTTGCTGAGAACGCTCGTACTCAACCGTACCTTCTTAACCCTTGCTAGGTTCTCAACCGTTGAAGACGACGTCAACATCAACTCATACTCAAGAAGCCATCATCGTCAGCTCAAGCCCTTCAAGCAAGTCAATGAATTCAATCTATGCATCTACCGAAGTGAAGACAAAGTACCTGAGTAGATAGGAGTAGATTGTCTAGCCACAAAACCTACTTCTGTAGAGCCTTGCAATAGCAGCAATGGCAAACCCGTAGTTTAGATACTAGTCTTAGTTTATAGATAATATTGAGTTATTCTTTCTGGTTCTTCTTTGTAAAGAGTTTCTTTCTCTCTCTTTTGAACCTAGTTGTTCTTTGGATCATTTGTAAAGAGTCGTGTTGTAATCTATAGTCATGTCTTGGACCTGCTGTGTTTCTGTTGTACCACTATGAGGGATGTAATACTAGTGAACAGTGTTTCATTGGTGTTATGTTAATGACTATAGTGTACGACATCATGTAGTTGTATGCTGGGTCACCGCAGCTGGTATCAGAGCATATGCTTTGACCATAGGAATAAAACCCTTTTAGAGGATCTGTAGGCTAGATAGTGACTATAGGAAGCCATCTTATCTAAACCAAGACTTGTGATGAATATCCACTTGATGATAGTTTTGTCACACTTAAGTTGGATACTTTTGTTATCTATCTTAAGGATTAGTTATCCATTTTCTCTAGAGAAAATCCATTATAATGTAGCTCTAAATAGGTATAACACCACCCAGATATTTTAAGTAAGTTAAAATATCAAAGAAGATTACGCCTAAGTTTAGGATATAATGTGGAGTAGTATTAGTGATGGAGAATATAGTTAGTATCCCTGTGAAGCACCAGAATCTTACCACTAGTTTATACCACTATACCACATAGGGTAGACCATTAGAGTATGCATAGATACAATTGGAAGTAAATCAGGTGGCCTTCACTTGAGAATTCCATGTGATGGAGTATTATTTTGTTAAGTGTCATTAATAGTAAGCTAAGAAGAAGAGTCATCATGGTTATATTAGCTCCCCAATCATGATGACTAGGTAAATCTTAACAAGTTCATGGTGGGAATAGCTCCGAGACCATGATAAGTTTGCAATTAGGACAAGTACTCAGTAAAAAATCTTGTAATAACAGGAAGTAGAGAACAATGTAGGTCTATGATAGAAGTCATAGGTATCATAACATTACGATAATTTTTGGATTAAGGTAGTAACTACAATTTTGTTAGTAGTTTTGAGAGATCATGTGAGGATAGTTTACGATAGAATGGAAGTTGGTAGTCTTTAGTAGTCCCAAAAGAAAGGTAAGAGGTTAGTCAGAACCAAAGTGAGACCACTTTGCTCAAAATTATCCAACTATAATTGGGCAATTTGGGTAGATATTGAGACAAAGAATAGTTTAACCCCTATGTGCTAAGTATCACAATGTAAACCTCTACTAGGTGGTGTCATATACTACATAGCTAAGCCTGCATTTTCGAGATGTTTTACTCAACTACTATATTACGGGCTTAGAATGATGTGAGTTATATGTTGGGTTCGTAGCATAGAAAACAAAAATTTTCCTACGATGGGAACTATACGCCAAGATCTATCTACTAGATACAAGAAACGGGTGGATATACATCCATAGAGAACTTACCATCAAAGACAACAAAGCTTTGTTAACAAGATGGAACTCGTGGATGATGTAGTCGTACACTTGCCGATCTCAAGATCGTTATGAAGTCCTTCAGGTCCAGCAGTTCCAGCACCATCAGGTCCAGCACCATCAAGTCCAGCACCACAAAGTTGTGGTGCATCCGTGATCGCACACATGTTCGGTCCACCGAACAACCTCCGCCTCCTCGCTCCAGCGATGCAGCGGAAGCAGCAACTCCTTTTTAGATAAAGCCACTGGGAACATGTATCTCGCTAATCTGAGACCATGGGGAATAACTAGAGGGAGAAGAGAACCTTCACGAGGAGGTGGTGCAAGAGGACAGGAGGAGGTTCTCCTTATATAGGGGAGGGGGGCAACCCAAGGGGGCATGACGCCGGCCATGGTGGGTGCCCCCACCTCTCCCTCATTCATGTGGGTGGAGCTTCCACTCACATAAACACACACCTCCACTCATGTCCACTCACATGCATTAAATTTCCACCAAATTTAATGCAAGATCTCATTAAATAAAACACTTTTATTTATTTTATTCAGAATTTTGTTAATTACTTTAATTAACAAACATTCACATAAAACTCCCTGCAACATTTCAATATCACATGCAGAACCAGTTTCAGCAATTTCACCCGAAACAATTCCGGTTTCCATCGAAATAATTCCAGCGCTTTCTTAAATCTTTATTTGAAACATATTTGCTCCAAATGGTGTCGGTATCCCTTAAGTGTGTCACCCTACGGTTCGCGAATAATGCAGACATGATCGAGACCCCTCTCCGATCAATAATCAGTAGCGAGACCTAGAGATCCGTACTGACTCCCACATATTCAACGATGACTCTTGTGATCGCGTGAACCTTTAAGGTCGTAATTAAATCCCTTTGTCTCGTGATATATTACATGTCCGAGATTTGATCATCGGCATCCAAATACCTAGTTTGATCTCGTTACCGACATGCACTCTTTTCTCATTCCCGTGATATAACATTCTAGTGATCACATCACTTGCTTGCAAGCTATCTTAATGTGATATCACCGAGAGGGCCCAGAGTATATCTACCCGTTATCGGGATTGACAAATTCCACTCTTGATCCATGAGCCTCAACATAACACCTTCGGAGTATCTGAACCCACCTTTATGGTCACCCTTTTACGGGGTGACGTTTGATGTTATCAAGTTACTCTTCTGATGTTAGCAATTAACATGATCTCATGGTCTAAGGACTAAGATTACTTCGCATGATGTTATAGCAATATAAACATAATGACTTTGATCGTAATGCTATACTTCGGATGAATGTTCATCACATCATTCCACCAATGTTGTGACCTCGTTATTAACAACATCCAATGTCCATGATCAGGAAACCTTGATCATCTTGTTAATCAACGAGCTAGTTTATATGAGAGGCATTACTAGGAATTTTGTATTTTGTTTATTAAACACACATGTATTAACGTTTCCAATTAATACAATTATAGCATGCAAAATAAACATTTATCATAAACATGGAATAAGATAATAACCACTTTATTATTGCCTCTCGGGCATATTCCCTTCAGTCTCCCACTTGCACTAGAGTCAATAATCTAGTTTGAAAAACTTTGCGTATTGAACACCTATGGCTTTCTGGTGTTCCATATACGCGATAGCTAGTGGTTAACATAATCTCCGGATCTGACAGTTTCAGGTCCATGTGTATTTGCATGTCTTTGCGTCTCTATGCATCACTCATTCTCAAATGAGATGGCATTGTATAAATTTGGTCCTTTGGTGAGACCTTTAGTTCGTTCAGGTTTAAATAAGTTGATATTATTGTCATACAATATATCTTCATAGTATTAGCCCACTTTGATGAAGGGAATATGCCCAAGAGGCAATAATAAAGTGGTTATTATCTTATTCCATGTTTATGATAAATGTTTATTTTACATGCTAGAATTGTATTGATCGGAAACATCAATACATGTGTGTTTAATAAACAAAAAGGGTTCCTAGTTATGCCTCTCTTATAGACTAGCTTCTTGATTAACAAGATGATCAAGGTTTCCTGATCATGGACATTGGATGTTGTTAATAACAAGGTCACACCATTGGTGGAATGATGTGATGAACATTCATCCGAAGTATAGCATTACGATCAAAGTCATTATGTTTATATTGCTATAACCTCATACGAAGTAATCTTTATCCTTAGACCATGAGATCATGTTAACTGCTAACACCAGAAGAGTATCTTGATAACATCAAACGTCACACCGTAACAGGATGATTATAAAGGTGGGTTTAGTGCTACAAAGGTGTTATGTTGAGGCTCATGGATCAAGAGTGGAATTTGTCAATCCCGATGACGGATAGATATACTCTGGGCCCTCTCGGTGATATCACATTGAAATAGCTTGCAAGCAAGTGATGTGATCACTAGAATGTTATATCACGGGAACGAGAAAAGAGTGCATGTCGGTAACGAGATCAAACTAGGTATGGAGATACCGATGATCGAATCTCGGACATGTAATATATCGCGGGACAAAGGGATTTAGTTACTAGCGTTAAAGGTTCTCACGATCACAGAAGTCATCGTTGAATGTGTAGGAGTCAGTATGGATCTCCAGGTCCCGCTGCTGATTATTGATCGGAGAGGGGTCTCGATCATGTCTGCATTATTCGCGAACCGTAGGGTGACACACTTAAGGGATACCAACACCATTTGGAGCAAATATGTTTCAGATAAAGATTTAAGAAAGCGCTGGAATTATTTCAATAGACACCAAAACTGTTTCGGGTGAAATTGCTCAAATTGGTTCTGCATGTAATATTGAAATGTTGCAGGGGGTTTTATGTGAATGTTTGTTAATTAAAGTAATTAACAAAATTCTGAATAAAAATAATAAAAGATTTTTATTAAATGAGAGAGCATTAAATTTGGAGAAATTTAATGCATTTAAAGTGGAGACTTTAAAAGAGAATGTGAAGGGGCAAATTTATGTGGAGGGAGTTACCACCACATGAATGGAGGAGGTGAAGTCACCTCCTCCATGCGCCGGCCATGAAGGAAGGGCACCCCCTCCTCCTATAAAAGGCCAACCCCTCCTCACTTCTCACACACACCTCCTTGTGAAGGATCTCTCTCCCCCTCTAGTATTATTCCCCCATGGTCTCGGATTAGCGAGATACATGTTCCCGGTGGCTTTATCTGGAAAGAAGTTGCTGCTTCCACTGATTTGCTCGAGCAAGGGATGGAGGTTGTCGGGGTACCGGACGTGTGTGCGATCACGGATGCACCGCTGCTTTGCGGTGCTGGACTTGGTGGTGCTGGAGGTGGATCTGATGGACGTGCTGGAGCCGGACCTGCTAGACTTCATCACGATCTTGAGATCGGCAAGTGTACGACTACATCAACCATGAGTTCCTACTCGTTAACAAAGCTTGTTTTCTATGAGGGTAAGTTCTCGTTGGATGTATGTCCACCCGTTGCTTTGTACCTAGTAGATAGATCTTGGCGTGTAGTTCACACCGTTGGAATTTTTTTGTTTTCGATGCTGCGGACCCAACAGTGGTATCAGAGCCTGATCCTTGCGTTGGTGCTTAGCACGGGTAGTACACATATGTTGATATGTGGGCGATGATGATCATGTTATTGCATCTTCTATGTATTTTGGATATTGGTGGCATAGTGGGATGAAGCGGCCCGGACCAACCTTACATGTCATCGTACATGAGACAGGTTCCACGACTGACATGCAACTTGTTTTGCATAAGTGGCTGGCGGGTGTCTGTCTCTCCTACTATAGTCAATATCTGATTTACAAGGAGTTGCTAATAATTTGGTTATCCTCGTTGTGCTTCATGTTCGTAGGTAAGAACGGTTCTATCTCCGAAAGCCCTAAGCCACGTAAAACTTGCAATTGATAAATTAGAGGCGTCTAGTTTAGATCGTTGCTGGGCTAGTTTCTTGATATGGTATTGTTGTAAGTAGATGTATGATAGATTCTCTTACAACACATTCAATGTGTAAGTTCCATAGACCTTGGACTTACACACAAAGGAATGATAGAGATCATACCACGATGCAAATGATAGAGATCAAATGCATGGACCATATCATCTCACTTTACACATTAGATGTTTGCATCTTATATTGTTAGTTTGGCGCTTTTAGTAGCATTGTAAGATGATCCCTCATTTAAATATCAACATAAAATGTGTTCTTCCTTAAGTATGCACCGTTCTATGGATCGTGTTTCGAGACATCACGTGATGATCGGGTGTTCTCAACTCTACGCTTTCATGCAACGGGTGTAAGACAGTTTTACACACGCGAATACTAAGGTTCTTACTTGGCGAGCCTAGCATGTACAGACATGGCCTTAGAACACGGACCGAAAGGTTAAGCATGACTCATATAGTTGATGTGATGACCATATTGATGCTCGCCTTTGAAGCTACACCGACTCACGTGATGATCGGACTTGGTGTAGCGGATTTGATTCATGTAATCACCAAAAAGGCACGAGGGATGTCGTTTTTGAGTGGGAGTTCATTTCTAATTTGGATTAGTCGAACTCAATTTGTCATAAACTAAATCGAAGTGAATTTGCATAATTTGTTGTAGTCATTCGCATCTGTTCACTACCTTATGCTTAGTTTTTATTTGAGATAATAGAACTACAGAATTCGGGATATTTACTTTATGAACTGGTATCGTATTGTTTTGAATGTCAATTTAAAGTTTATAAGTCCTATTGCAAACTTTCAGCAAACTATATTTACTCCATGAAGTTTAATAAGTAGTAATAAATCAAGAGTAAGAATTCCAATGTTAGTATCTAAAGTATCATGTTTGCCTCCATGATTATTGATATTCAAAAAGTTGTTTTAATATCAAGATTATATTGGAGCTGGAAATTGTTTCAGAAACCATCATGTGTGAAAGATATTGTGATATCTGAAACAATGTTTTTGGTTGCATTATGATAGAGTATAATTTAGCAAAATACATGTTCTCATACTGTATGAGAATTTGTGAAGGATGGAGATGCTAGGCATCCGAATCTACCAAAAAGGTTTTGGGAACTGATATTATACTCGCGATTCTTCCTTATAGGATATAGTAGCTTGATCATGAAAGTTGTCATGATAAGGATGAATAGAAGATGTAAGTAAAATGTTTACTACACTAATAGATTACTAAAGAATGGATTTTTGAAAGAACACCAAACATTTGATGATGGTGATCCACTTCAAAGTGCAAGTCCAAAGGTATTAGTATTTGACTATATACACTTTGTACCATGTGTCATGTTGATGACACCACTATTGATGTTGATAGATTCTTTTAAAAGAAAAGGAATTGCTAAAAGAGAATCTATAAAATATTTGGCAGAAAATAAAAGGTTGGAGATGTCCAACTTAGGTATATAGAAAATATACATGTTATGGCTATATTCCTTGCTCGTTAAACAATGTGGTTCTTAGGTATTGGATACCGAATTGGTTGGTATGAAGTGTCATACAGGACAATGCAATTCATGAACTACAATGGCCTAAGTAACCAGCAAGAGAATGAGTGATGATGTTCATCGAAAACAAATAAAGTGTTATTGTGTTTTTCGTTGTCATCAAACCAAGCCTTCAAGATTTGTTTAAATAATTGTTATTCTGTTCCGGTATTATGAGAACAATGGTTGTTCAAATAATTACCGTATTCCATAAAGGATGGATGAACTTTTACAAGTCTAGTTGGAGAAATCACATCCATAAACACTATTGCTAAAATGCCGCAAGACAAATGATTGAAAGATCACTTATGAAGTGACATCGCTGTTTGAATTATATTTGAAAGAAAACATGAAGAAACTCCCTGTTGATGGAATTTTGGAGTCCTTGATTTTGATCAATTGACGCATGTGAGACTTTTCTCGAGATAATTGAAACTCCGTTCATAGGCCAAAGAGGAACGGATGACTAGCTTATTGGAAATTGTGCATGCTAATGTGCATAAGTCCATTATGTGTAGCCATATGTGATGGATCTTTTTGCTTCATATGCTTTCTTCAAGAATTTGAGTGAATATATTTGTATATTTACTTAATAAGGAAGAAGTATGAAACATTTGAAAGTTGTTCAAAGACTTTCAAGATGAAGTGAAAAATCATTGTCACAAGAAAATAAAGAGTTTATGATTCGATCATAAAGGAAGATATTTGAGTTACATGTTTAGAAAAAACACCTGAGACTTGAGGAATTGTTCCATGATTTGTGTTTCCCGATAAACCATAGGAGTATGGCATATTCGAGAGATAAAATCAAACCATGTTTGACATGGTAAGATCAAAGGTGTCATTTATAAAACTGCCATTATGTTTTAAGGATTGAAGCTTTAGAGACTACCGCTTTTACACTGAAAAGAGCACCATCGTGATCCGTTGAAATGACACCATATGAGTTATGGTTTGGGATAAAACCCGAATTGTCTTTTCTTAAATTTTGGTATGCTATGCATAAGTAAAATGTTTACAACCAAAGTCATATAAGCATGTCTTTGTAGGTTATCCCAAAGAATTTGTTGGGAATTTCTCCATAAGACCGAGGACAAAAGAGTTTGTTACTTGGAACGTCAAGTTTCTTGAGAAGGAATTTTTCGTGAAAAGTTAAGTGGGAGGATAATAGAACTTTGATAAGGTTGTTGAACCTTAGCTATATGTGCTAAGTAGCGCAGAACCGGAAAGTGTCCCGGTGTCGGCCACAATGCTCATGGCTCTCGTGATTACAAAAGGTGTGATCTCGGAGATTAGAGTTCCTATAGAACTGTGTGGGTCGGTAAGAATCAAATAGTAAGATTTGATAACAAGTCGTTATTGTTTTGACAATGATGAACCGACTACATGCAAAGAAGCGATGATGGGCCCTGACTCCATAAAATGACTAGAAGTTATATAATCCGTGATAGTATCCATACACGAGAAATCAAGTTTCTGAACTTGGAAGACCCTCCAGGAAGGCGTGAAGCTTATCGGTCGTGTTTGGATCTATAAAGAAATAGACATGGATGTTTGACATCTATGAAATAGTCGACATGTCGGAAAGAAGTTTACGACAATGTTCAAGGAGTTGACTATGACAAGATATGATCTTTCATAGCGATATATAGTCTTGACGGTTTAATGTAGCAACCACTACATATAATTTGGTATATGGTAGTTGAATAAACAAAACAAGGTTCTTCTAATAGAACGGTAACCTAGGACATGTACATGACATGGTCCGAAGGGTTTTGTTAATTCAAAGGGTGCTAAAAGGGCATGTAAACTTCAATAGTTGAAGTAAGCATAGCAGAGTTGGAATCTTCACCATGACGAAACTGTTAAAAGAGTTTAAATTTATCGAAGATGATGAAGATGCTTGCCTTTGCAAGAAATTAAGTGGGAGCGCTGAGACATATTTCTAATACATTATGTAGAGGACATATTGTTGATTGGAAATGATGTATCTTGAATTGACACAAGTTAAGGATTTCATTAAAATAAGATTTCGATGAAAGACTTGGGCAAACCCAGAATATTAGGCATCAATATCTATATGGATAGATTAAGGCGCTAATATGGTTGTGCTAGACATACATATATAAGATATTGAAAGGGTTCAATATGAGATATTGAAAGGGTTCAATATGGAAACAACAAGAAAGGTTCTTGCTGCATGGAAAGGATTGTATCAAGATTCAAGTGTTTCAACACTTGGTGAGTAAAATCACATGAAGATTCTGATCGATTATACCATGATATGTATATACCAGAATGATTCATAAGATGATCATTGGACAATAGTAAAGATATTCTTATGAGCTTTGGAAGAACTAAGAATATATCATGTATAAGTGACAAATAGTTAAAGGTAGTTCATTGTAAAGTGTTACATTGATACTAGTTTAGTCACAAGATAAAAATTAAATTTATCTCAATTTAGACTATGGGTGGCACAATATAATGGAAAGGATGTTCCATGATGGATTTGGATGAGTTCCAAAGTTGAGATATTGTGATGGATACTACAACAAAAGGCTAAGTATATGACTGCTATAGTAGCAGCATAGGAGGGCATTTGTGTTAAGTAGTTTGTTATCAAACTAGGTGTGGTTCAAAGTGGGCTAATACTATGAAGATATATTGTGTGACAATAATATCAACATATTTTAACCCGAACGAACTAAAGGTCTCACCATAGGACCAAATTTATACAATGCCATCTCATTTGAGAATGAGTGATGCGTAGAGACGCAAAGACATGCAAATACACACGGACCTGAAACTGTCAGATCCGGAGATTATGTTAACCACTAGCAATTGCGTATATGCAACACCAGAAAGCCATAGGTGTTCAATACGCAAAGTTTTCCAAACTAGATTATTGACTCTAGTGCAAGTGGGAGACTGAAGGGAATATGCCCGAGAGGCAATAATAAAGTGGTTATTATCTTATTCCATGTTTATGATAAATGTTTATTTTACATGCTAGAATTGTATTGATCGGAAACATCAATACATGTGTGTTTAATAAACAAAAAAGTTTCCTAGTTATGCCTCTCTTATAGACTAGCTTGTTGATTAACAAGATGATCAAGGTTTCCTGATCATGGACATTGGATGTTGTTAATAACAAGGTCACACCATTGGTGGAATGATGTGATGAACATTCATCCGAAGTATAGCATTACGATCAAAGTCATTATGTTTATATTGCTATAACATCAACCAAAAACATTGTTTCAGATATCACAATATCTTCCACACGTGATGGTTTCTGAAACAATTTTCAGCTCCTAGATAATCTTGATATTAAAACAACTTTTCAATATCAATAATCATGGAGACAAACATGATACTTTAGATACTAACATTGGAATTCTTACTCTTGATTTAATACTACTTATTAAACTTCATGGAGTAAATAGAGTTTGCTGAAAGTTTGCAATAGGACTTCTAAACTTTAAATTGACATTCAAAAACAATACGATACCAGTTCGTAAAGTAAATATCCAGAATTATCTAATTATATTATCTCAATTGAAACTAAGCATAAGGTAGTGAACAGATGCCAATGGATACAACAAATTATGCAAATTCACTTCGATTTAGTTTATGACAAATTGAGTTCGACTAATCCAAATTAGAAATGAACTCCCACTCAAAAACGGCATCCCTCGTGCCCTTTTGGTGATTACATGAACCAAATCCACTACACCAAGTCTGATCATCACGTGAGTCGTTGTAGCTTCAAAGGCAAGAATCAATATAGGCATCACATCAACTATATGACTCATGCTTAACCTTTCGGTCCATGTTCCGAGGCCATGTCTATACATGCTAGGCTCGCAAGTAAGATCCTTAGTATTCACGTGTGTAAAACTGTCTTACACGCGTTGTATGAAAGCGTAGAGTCGAGTACACCCGATCATCATGTGATGTCTCGAAACACGATCCATAGAACGGTGCATACTTAAGGAAGAACACATTTTATCTTGATATTTAAATGAGGGATCATCTTATAATGCTACTAAAACGCCAAACTAGCAATATAAGATGCAAACATCATATGTGTAAAGTGGAATGATATGGTCCATGCATTTGATCACCATCATGTGCATCGTGGTATGATCTCTATCATTCCTTTGTGTGTAAGGCCAAGGTCTATGGAACTTACACGTTAGGTGTGTTGTAAGGGTATCTACCATACATCTACTAACAACATTACCATATCATGACACTAGCCTAGCAACGATCTAAACTAGACGCCTCTAATTTATCCATTACAAGTTTTACGTGGCTTAGGGCTTTCGAAGATAGAACCGGTCTTACCTACGAACATGGAACCACAACGATGATAACTAAGTTATTAGCAACTCATTGTAAATCAGTTCCATTGGTTTTAGGCATTGTTGCAAAAGGAATGGGGACTTCATGTGGTTTGCTAGCATCAAAATTAGTGGTGGTGATAGTATATATACTATTATTTCTAGCAATTTCATCTTCTATTTCCCACTTAGCACGTAATTCAACTAACAATCTAACATTTTCATCAATTCTAACTTGAATGGCATTAGTAGCAGCAAAGGGGTTTTCCATGGTTTCAGGTTTAGCAGCCATCTTATTAATCAAAGAGGATTGTGCTTCATACAAAGATGATATATATTTTTTAGCATTCGAAAGTTTTTCCTCAACAGTTTTATTGAAAGCAGTTTGTTTACTAAAGAAATCCTTAAGCATGACTTCAACTTCAGAGGGTGCACTTCTATTGTTGTTGTAGGAATTTCATAAGTACTACCATTATTGGGAGGATATGGCCTATAATTGTTATTACCAAAATTATTCCTGTAGGCATTGTTGCTAAAATTATTGTTTCTAATGAAGTTCACATCAACTTGCTCTTCTTGAGAAACCAAAGAGGCTAAAGGAACATGATTTGGATCTATATGAGCTTTCCCATTAACAAGCATAGACATAATAACATCAATTTTATCACTCAAGGAGGAGGTTTCTTCAACATAATTTACCTTCTTACCTTGTGGAGCTCTCTCAGTGTGCCATTCAGAATAGTTAGCCATCATATTATCAATGAGCTTTGTTGCAGCACCCAAAGTTGAAGGAAATATGCCATGGGAGGCAATAATAAAGTTGTTATTATGTATTCCTTGTATATGATAGATGTTTATTTTGCATGCTATAATTGTATTGAAAGGAAACGTCAATACATGTGTGTTTAATAAACAAAAAGGGTTCCTAGTTATGCCTCTCTTTAAGACTAGCTCGTTGATTAACAAGATGATCAAGGTTTCCTGATCATGGACATTGGATGTTGTTAATAATGAGGTCACAACATTTGTGAAATGATGTGATGAACATTCATCCGAAGTATAGCATTACGATCAAGTCATTATGTTTACATTGCTATAACATCATACGAAGTAATCTTAGTCCTTAGACCATGAGATCATGTTAATTGCTAACAGCGGAAGAGTATCTTGATAACATCAAACGTCACACTGTAACAGGGTGATTATAAAGGTGGGTTTAGTGCTACGAAGGTGTTATGTTGAGGCTCATGGATCAAGAGTGGAATTTTTCAATCCTGATGACGGAAAGATATACTCTGGGCCCTCTCGGTGATATCACATTAAGATAGCTTGCAAGCAAGTGATGTGATCACTAGAATGTTATATCACGAGAACGAGAAAAGAGTGCATGTCGGTAACGAGATCAAACTAGGTATTTGGATACCGATGATCGAATCTCAGACATGTATTATATCATGAGACAAAGGGATTAAATTACTAGCGTTAAAGGTTCTCACGGTCACAGAAGTCATCGTTGAATGTGCAGGAGTCAGTATGGATCTCCAGGTCCCGCGTCTGATTATTGATCTTAGAGGAGTCTCAATCATGTCTACATTATTCGCGATCCATAGGGTGACACACTTAAGGGTTGTCGGACACCATTTAGGAGCACATATGTTTTAGACAAAAGGTTTGCAAAGCGCGGGAAATGTTTCGATAGAAACCGGAATTGTTTCGGGTGAAATTGCAGAAAGTGGTTCTGCATGTCATATTGAAATGTTGCAAGGGGTTTTATGTGAAGTTTTGTTAATTGTAGTTGTTAACAAAATTCTGAATAAAATAAATAAAATAGTTTTATTAATTGAGAGTGGCATTAAATTTGGTGGAAATTTAATGCATGTGAGTGGAACTTTGGGTGGAGCTTGAATTGATGTGAGTGGAGCTTCCACCACATGAATGAGGAAGAGGAGGGGGCTCCCTCCTTGGCCACCGGCCATGGTAGGGGAGGAGTCCCCCCCTCTCCTATAAAAGGCCCCCCTCTCCTCCCTCACAAAGCACACCTCCTCGTGAAGGATCTCTCACCCCCTCTAGATATTCCCCCATGGTCTCGGATTAACGAGATACATGTTCCCGGTGGCCTTGCGTCTGGAAGGAGTTGCAGCTTCCGCTGATTTGCTGGAGCGAGGAGGTGGAGGTTGTCCGGTGGCTTGAACGTGTGTGCAAGGACGGATGCGCTGCGGATTTGCGGTGCTCGGACTTCCACACGATCTTGAGATCGGCAAGCGTACGACTACATCAACCACGAGTTCCTACTCGTTAACAAAACTCGTTGTCTTCGAGGGTAAGTTCTCCATGGATGTATGTCCACCCGTTGCTCTGTATCTAGTAGATATATATTGGCGTATAGTTCTCATCATAGGATTTTTTTTTCTATGCTATGGACCCAATAGTGATATCAGAGCCTGATCTATGCGTAGGTGCTTTGCACGGGTAGTACACATATGTTTATATGTGGGCGATGATGATCATGTTATTGCATCTTCTATGTATTTTGGATATTGGTGGCATAGTGGGATGAAGCGGCCTAGACCAACATTACATGTCATCGTACATGAGATCGGTTCCACGACTGACAAGCAACTAGTTTTGCATAAGTGGCTAGCGGGTGTCTGTCTCTCCTATTATAGTAAATATCTGATTTACAACAAGTTGCTAATAACTTGGTTATCCTCGTTGTGGTTCATGTTCGTAGGTAAGACCGGTTCTATCTCCGAAAGCCCTAAGCCACGTAAAACTTGCAATTGATAAATTAGAGGCGTCTAGTTTAGATCGTTGCTGGGCTAGTGTCTTGATATGGTATTGTTGTAAGTAGATGTATGATAGATACTCTTACAACACACTTAACGTGTAAGTTCCATAGACCTTGGCCTTACACACAAAGGAATGACAGAGATCATACCACGATGCAAATGATAGAGATCAAATACATGGACCATATCATCTCACTTTACACATTAGATGTTAGCATCTTATACTGCTAGTTTGGCGCTTTTGGTAGCATTGTAAGATGATCCCTCATTTAGATATCAAGATAAAATGTGTTCTTCCTTCAGTATGCACCATTCTATGGATCGTGTTTCGTCACATCACGTGATGATCGGGTGTACTCGACTCCGTGCTTTCATACAACGGGTGTAAGACAGTTTTACACACGCGGAATACTAAGGTTCTTACTTGACGAGCCTAGCATGTGTAGACATGACCTCGGAACACGGACCGAAAGGTTAAGCATGAGTCATATAGTTGATATGATGCCCATATTGATGCTCGCCTTTGAGGCTACACCGACTCACGTGGTGATCGGACTTGGTGTAGTGGATTTGGTTCATGTAATCACCAAAAAGACACGAGGGATGTCGTTTTTGAGTGGGAGTTCATTAGTAATTTGGATTAGTTGAACTCAATCTATCATAAACTAAATCAAAGTGAATTTGCATAACTTTTTGTAGTCATTGGCATCTGTTTACTACCTTACGCTTAGTTTTAATTGAGATAATAGAACTATATAATTCTGGATATTTACTTTATGAACTGGTATCGTATTGTTTTGAATGTCAATTTAAAGTTTATAAGTCCTATTGCAAACTTTCAGCAAACTCTATTTACTCCATGAAGTTTAATAAGTAGTATTAAATCAAGAGTAAGAATTCCAATGTCAGTATCTAAAGTATCATGTTTGCCTCCATGATTATTGATATTCAAAAGTTGTTTTAATATCAAGATTATATAGGAGCTGAAAATTGTTTGAAAAACCATCATGTGTGAAAGATATTGTGATATCTGAAACAATGTTTTTGGTTGCATTATGATAGAGTATAATTTAGCAAAATGCATGTTCTCATATTGTATGAGAATTTGTGAAGGATGGAGATGCTAAGCATCCAGATCTCCCAAAAAGGTTTTGGGAACTAACATTATACTCGCGATTCTTCCTTACAGGCTATAGTAGCTTGATCATGAAAGTTGTCATGATAAGGATGAATAGAAGATGTAAGTAAAATGTTTACTACACTAATAGATTACTAAAGAATGGATTTTTGAAAGAACACCAAACATTTGATGATAGTGATCCACTTCAAAGTGCAAGTCCAAAGGTATTAGTATTTGACTATACACGCTTTGTACTATGTGTCATGTGAATGACACCACTATTGATGTTGATAGATTCTTTTAAAATAAAAGGAATTATTGAAAGAAAATCTATAAAATATTTGGCAGAAAAGAAAAGGTTGGAGATGTCCAACTTAGGTATATAGAAGATATACATGTTATGGCTGTATTCCTTGCTTGTTAAACAATGTGGTTCTGAGGTATTGGATATCTGTATGGGATACCGAATTGGTTTGTATGAAGTGTCATACAGGACAACGCAATTCATGAACTGCAATGGCCTAAGTAACTAGCAAGAGAATAAGTGATGATGTTCATCGAAAACAAATAAAGTGTTATTGTGTTTTTTGTTGTCGTCAAACCTAGCCTTCAAGATTTGTTTTAATAATTGTTATTTTTTCCGGTATTACGAGAACAATGTTTGTTCAAATAATTACCATATTCCATAAAGGATGGATGAACTTTTACAAGTCTAGTGGGAGAAATCACATCCATAGACACTATTGCTAAAATGTCGCAAGACAAATGATTGAAAGATCACTTATGAAGTGACATCGCTGCTTAAATTATATTGGAAAGAAAACATGAAGAAACTCCATGTTGATGGATTTTTGGAGTCTTTGATTTTGATCAATTGACGCTTGTGAGACTTTCCTCGAGATAATTGAAACTCCATTCATAGGCCAAAGAGGAACGGATGACTAGCTTATTGGAAATTGTGCATGCTGATGTGCATAGTCCATTATGTGTAACCATATGCGATGGATCTTTTTGCTTCATATGCTTTCTCCAGAAATTTGAGTGAATATATCTATATATTTACTTAATAAGGAAGAAGTATGAAACATTTGAAAATTGTTCAAAGACTTTCAAGATGAAGTGAAAAATCATTGTAACAAGAAAATAAAGAGTTTATGATTCGATCATAAAGGAAGATATTTGAGTTACATGTTTAGCAAAACACTTAAGATTTGAGGAATTGTTCCATGATTTGTGTTTTCCTGTAAACCATAGGAGTATGGCATATTCGAGAGATGAAATCAAACCATGTTTGACATGGTAAGATCAAGGGTGTCATTTATAAAACTGCCATTATGTTTTAAGGATTGAAGCTTTAGAGACTACCGCTTTTACACTGAAAAGAGCACCATCGTGATCCGTTGAAATGACACCATATAAGTTATGGTTTGGGATAAAACCTGAATTGTCTTCTCTTAAATTTTGGTATGCTATACATAAGTAAAATGTTTACAACCAAAGTCGGATAAGCACGTCTTTGTAGGTTATCCCAAAGAATTTGTTGGGAATTTCTCCATAACACCGAGGACAAAAGAGTTTGTTACTTGGAACGTCAAGTTTCTTGAGAAGGAATTTTTCGTGAAAAGTTAAGTGGGAGGACAATAGAACTTTGATAAGGTTGTTGAACCTTAGCTATATGTGCTAAGTAGCGCAGCGCCGGAAAGTATCCCGGTGGCGGCCACAATGCTCATGGCTCCCGCGATTACAAAGGTTGTGATCTCGGAGATTAGAGTTCCTATTGAACCGTGTGGGTCGGTAAGAATCAAATAGTGTGATTTGATAAGCAAGTCATTATTGTTTAGATAATGATGAACCGACTACATGCAAAGAAGCGATGATGGGCCCTGACTCCATAAAATGACTAGAAGTCATAGAATCCGTGATAGTATCCATACACGAGAAATCAAGTTTTTGAACTTGGAAGACCCTCCGGAAAGGCGTGAAGCCTATCAGTCGTGTTTGGATCTATAAAGAAATAGACATGGATGTTTAACATCTATGAAATAGTCGACATGTCGGAAAGAAGTTTACAACAATGCTCAAGGAGTTGACTATGACAAGATTTGATCTTTGATAGCGATATTTAGTCTTGACGGATTAATGTAGCAACCACTACATATAATTTGGTATATGGTAGTTGAATAAACAAAACATGGTTCTTGTAATAGAATAGTTACCTAGGACGTGTACATGACACGGTCCGAAGGGTTTTGTTAATTCAAAGGGTGCTAAAAGGGCATGCAAACTTCAATAGTTGAAGTGAGCATAACGGAGTTGGAATGTTCACCATGATGAAAATGTTAAAGGAGTATAATTTCATCGAAGTTGATGAAGATGTTTGCATTTGCAAGAAATTAAGTGGGAGCACTGAGACAAATTTCCAATACATTATGCAGAGTACATATTGTTGATTGGAAATGATGTATCTTTTATTGACACAAGTTAAGAATTTCATTAAAATAAGATTTCGATGAAAGACTTGGGCAAAACCGGAATATTTGGCATCAATATCTATATGGATAGATTGAGGCGCTAATATGGTTGTGTCAGGCATACATATATGAGATATTGAAAGGGTTCAATATGGAAACAACAAGAAAGGTTCTTGCTGCATGGAAAGGATTGTATCAAGATTCAAGTGTTTCAACACTCGGTGAATAAAATCACATGAAGATTTTGATCGATTATACCATGATATGTATATATCCAGAATGTCCTATGCTCTAAATTTTATGAGCACATACCAGAATGACTCATAAGATGATCATTGGACAATAGTAAAGATATTCTTATGAGCTTTGGAAGAACTAAGAATATATCATGTATAAGTGACAAATAATTAAAGGTAGTTCATTGTAAAGTATTACATTGATACTAGTTTTGTCACAAGATACAAATTAAATTATCTCAATTTAGACTATGGGTGGCACAATGTAATGGAAAGGATGTTCCATGATGGATTTGGATAAGTTCCAAAGTTGAAACATTGTGACGGATACTACAACAAAAGGCTAAGTATATAACTGCTATAGTAGCAGCAAAGGAGGGCATTTGTGTTAAGAAGTTTGCTATCAAACTAGGTGTGGTTCAAAGTGGGCTAATACTATGAAGATATATTGTATGACAATAATATCAACATATTTTAACCCGAACGAACTAAAGGTCTCACCAAAGGACCAAATTTATGCAATGCCATCTCATTTGAGAATGAGTGATGCGTAGAGACGCAAAGACATGCAAATACACACGAACCTGAAAGTGCCAGATCCGGAGATTATGTTAACCACTAGCAAACGCGTATATTCAACACCTAGGTGTTGTATATACAAGTTTACAAACTAGATTATTGACTCTAGTGCAAGTGGGAGACTGAAGGGAATATGCCCGAGAGGCAATAATAAAGTGGTTATTATCTTATTCCATGTTTATGATAAATGTTTATTTTGCATGCTATAATTGTATTAATTGGAAATGTTAATACATGTGTGTTTAATAAAAAAATACAAAGTTCCTAGTACTTCCTCTCATATAAACTAGCTCGTTGATTAACAAGATGATCAAGGTTTCCTGATCATGGACATTGGATGTTGTTAATAACGAGGTCACAACATTGGTGGAATGATGTGATGAACATTCATCCGAAGTATAGCATTACGATCAAAGTCATTATGTTTATATTTCTATAACATCATACGAAGTAATCTTAGTCCTTAGACCATGAGATCATGTTAATTGCTAACACCGGAAGAGTATCTTGATAACATCAAACGTCACACCGTAACAAGGTGACTATAAAGGTGGGTTCAGTGCTACGAAGGTGTTATGTTGAGGCTCATGGATCAAGAGTGGGATTTGTCCATCCCGATGACGGATAGATATACTCTAGGCCCTCTCGGTGATATCACATTAAGATAGCTTGCAAGCAAGTGATGTGATCACTAGAATGTTATATCACGGGAATGAGAAAAGAGTGCATATCGGTAACGAGATCAAACTAGGTATTTAGATGCCAATGATCGAATCTCGGACATGTAATATATCGCGAGACAAAGGGATTTAGTTACGACATTAAAGGTTCACACGGTCACAAGGGTCATCGTTGAATATGTGGGAGTCAGTATGGATCTCTAGGTCCCGCTACTGATTATTGATCGGAGAGGGGTCTCGATCATGTCTGCATTATTCACGAACCGTAGGGTGACACACTTAAGGGATATCGACACCATTTAGGAGCAAATATGTTTCAGATAAAGATTAAGAAAGCACTGGAATTATTTCAATAGACATCGAAACTGTTTCGGGTGAAATTGCTGAAATTCGTTGTGCATGTAATATTGAAATGTTGCAGGGGGTTTTATGTGAATGTTTGTTAATTAAAGTAATTAACAAAATTCTGAATAAAATTAATAAAAGAGTTTATTAAATGAGAGAGCATTAAATTTGGAGAAATTTAATGCATTTAAAGTGGAGACTTTAAAAGAGAATGTGAAGGGGCATTTTAATGTGGAGGGGGTTACCACCACATGAATGGGGGAGGTGAAGGGACACCCTCCCCTCCTCCTATAAAAGGCCCCCCTCTCACTCCTTCTTCCGCACACCTCCTCGTGAAGGATCTCTCTCCCCCTCTAGTATTATTTCCCCATGGTCTCGGATTAGCGAGATACATGTTCCTGGTGGCTTTATCTGGAAAGGAGTTGCTGCTTCCGCTGCTTTGCTGGAGCGAGGGACGGAGGTTGTCGGGGTACCGGACGTGTGTGCGATCACGGATGCACCGCTGCTTTGTGGTGCTAGACTTGGTGGTGCTGGACTTGCTAGAGCTAGATCTGAAGGACGTGCTGGAGCCGGACCTGCTGGACTTCATCATGATCTTAAGATCGGCAAGTGTACGACTACATCATCCACGAGTTCCAACTCATTAACAAAGCTTTGTTGTCTTCGAGGGTAAGTTCTCTATGGATGTATATCCACCCATTGCTTTTATATAGTAGATAGATCTTGGCATATAGTTCCCATCGTAGGAAATTTTTTGTTTTCTATGCTGCGAACCCCAACATTTTTGATAAAATAAACAACCAAACAAAGCAAAAATAAACTAAGCAAAAAAAGTAAAGAGATTGGTTGTGAAAGACTCCCCTTGTGAAGATGTCCTTGACTCCCCAGCAATGGCGCCAGAAAAAGGGTTGATGGATCAGGATACATTGAGCTCGTTGGGAACCCCAAGAGCAAGGTATGATGAGCACAACAACAAGTTTCCCTCAGTTATGAAACCAAGGTTATCGAACCAGTAGGAGCAAGGAAACAACCTCAAGGTGTTGCTACCAACTTGGAATCCTGCACAACACAACCACAAAACTTTGCCCCAACTTACAGTAAGGTTATCAATCTCACCGGTTTTGCTGAAAACAAAGGATTAAACGTATTATGTGTAAAATAGAATTGCTTGCAGAAAGTAAACAGTAAACAGTAAATAGTAGATGGTATATCGATGGTAAAAGAATGGACCGAGGTCCATAGTTCACTAGAGGTGATTCTCTTTAAGATAAATAGCATGTTGGGTGAACAAATTACAACGGGGCAATTGACAGACTCGAGAAAGCATACCATGCATATACTAATCATCTTGAAACCTATGAGATTTGATTGGGCAGTACAACATTATACATAGACCGTAATCCAACTGCATCTATGACTAATAATCCACTTTCAGGTTATCATCCGAACCCCCTCCAGTATTAAGTTGTAAGCAACAGATAATTGCATTAAGCAAAGTGTGTAAAGTAAGCAATACGATTGTCCCTTGAACAAAGGATTGTTGTTTTCTACCTAGTAACAACAACACATCTAGTACCTTAGAAATTCCTGTCACTTCCCTAGATTACTAGAGGCATGAACCCACTATCGAGCATAAATACTCACTCTTGGAGTTGCTAGCATCTACTTGGACAAGATAGCTACTAACAACGAAAAGCATGCAAGATCACAAATAACATAGACATGATAGAATCAATAATCAATCTGAAATAGGATCTCAATATCCATTGGATCCTCGCAAACACAACATGTAAGATTACAAATAGATGATCTTGATTATGAACGTAGCTCACAAGATGTAAACATGATAGCACAAAGGAGGAGAACCAACCATCTAGCTACTACATGGACCCGTAGTCTAGGGATGAACTACTCACGCATCACACCGGAGGCAGTCATGGTGATGAAGAAGGCTTCCATGGTGATCTCTCCCCTCTGGCAGGGTGCCGGGAAGAGCTTCGGATCCCTCGATCTGGGGATCGAGATGGCGGCATCTACAAACTCTTCCATGGATTTTTGATTGGGTCTTTGATCGGGTACTGACATGGGTATACCCTACAGGTACTCGAGCTTGGTATATATGGCCTGAATACAGCAGAAGCCCACGGTGTTGTCAAGTCCCAAATGGAGAACTCGAGTAACCTACGGACTCTCGATTGCTTGCGGAACAAGAAGAAGCTAAAGATATAAAGTTTAAAGGGAAAACCCTAACCTGTAACCGACTAGACCTGCTACCTGAGACCTAGCCTATCTATATAAAGGCTAGGAGGGGCGGCGAGGAGGACACACGCGACCCTAGTTTCCACAACCCTTGCTAGATTGCATCTGTGCACCATTGTAATCTTCGATTCCTCTGTTAATTCCACGAGCAGACAAGAAGGAGTAGGGACCTCTACGAGGCCTGAACCTGGGTAAACCTTGCGCCCCTGTGTGCTTTTTTGCTAGCTGATTGATGCTTCCAGCGCTCCCTCCTTCTCCAAAACCCAAGTCCATAACAATGGGCATTGATGAGTTAAACCCTTGTCAATTGACGCCGTCTGTGGGAACTGGGAGTGCTGATGTTGCGGCTTCTTTGGCCCCATCAACTGCAATCTACAACTCCGCAACAGCGGAGATTTGCTAGGTCTTCGGCGCATTCGATTTCACCGTCCACACGCCGGCCACTCGCCCAGCTTTCGAGTCCGTGGGCGATGGAATTAGCCTGGCGATCGGGAGCTTCCGCTTCCAAGTTGGTCAGATGGGCACGCTTCGCATGCCTGACCAGCCGACAACACCATCGATTGCTCCAGCATCATGGTTCCCTCCACCGATCAGCACCCTCAGTGAACTCAATGCCTCGACAACAGTCGAGAATACGGCCAGCGACAGCAGTCGCGAATCCGATCTTGGCGATCTAGCAAATGAAGATGCAGCCTACGGTTCCAGATCTGAAAGTTGTGGGAGCAGCAGCTTCCCCAACCACTTCATGTGCACCGTCATCAACGCGGGCAACTCCTCTGCCAATCGCGATAATATGGGCAACGGTGGCAATGGAATCGACCCGCCAAACGGTGGCATACCTAATGGCGGACCACCCAATGGCGGACCACCAAACGGCGGCCCCAGTAACGGCGCCCCCGTCAACAACAGAGGGGGAGTCGAACCTCCAACTATGATAAACGAGCAAACTGGTGAACGTGTCGTGATCAGGCTCAACGATCTCGAGTGGGCTCGTTGCCGAGAAGCCCTACGAGGCCACCCTCTACCCTTCGGCTCCCTGCAAGAACTGCTAATGGGCTACCATTGGCTCCTGAAGGAAGAATACAAACGCCAACTGCATACTCTCGTGCAACTCGAGGCGCGTAAAAAGGCGGTAGACGAGTCGAGCCTCTAGCGAGCTGGGCTCTCCTCCCACGGAGGATCCTCCTCCAAGTGCAACGAGTACATCGCTAATAAGAGGCGATCTCGACTAGCCCACCTCACGGAACAAGAGCGTGTAGAAGCTACAAAGGTCCTCGACTTCGGCTCCATGACGGTGGATACGCGTGGCAACGTGCTTCCAAAAATGCCGCAAGCCGCGGTAACGGCAGCCACCATGTACCTCCTCAACAACCAGCCACCAGCTGGAGATCCTCGAGCTGCCATGCACCGATCTATGATCGTAGGCTTGGGGCTAATCGAGGCCGCTCTCGACAAATAGCCGATGCCGGAGCCAAAGAAAAACAAGGCTCTAGCAAAATGCTATTCCTCACCCTCATCCAGCGACGACAATCATGATCTATCTTGACGTCACCGCTCACGACGACACGACCACGACTACGACGCATGTGATGACATCACGCAACGCAAGATCGACAAGTCAAGGGGGCGACGTGCCTGATCGATTGACTCAGAAGACGAAGACATGGAGCTCTGTGGCGCCATATGCTTCAGCAGGGCCATCAGGCAAAAGCGAATGCCCAAGGGGTTCAAGCTCCCATCGGAGAACCCAAAGTTTGACGGCCTGCAGGACCCGAAAATCTTGTTGGAGGACCACATATCCTCCGTCAGGCTCCATGGTAGGAGTCGAAGCACGGCCATGCAATGCCTGTAGCTACAGCTATAGGGCGCCGCCCGAGCATGGCTCAACAACCTCCCACGTGGATCCATTCGCAGCTGGGAAGAGCTGGTCTACAGCTTTGTGTGCAACTTCAAGGGCACCTACAAAAGGCCCACGTCAATTGAAGAACTGAGGTGCTGCCAGCAAAGGTCGGGCGAATCGTTACGCTCGTACATCCAGAGGTGGTCCATCATCAAGAACTCCGCAGAAAATATCTCGGAGGATCGCGCAATCGACGCGTTCAACGGCGGCATTCATCGCATAGAGCTCAGGGAGGAGCTGGGCCGCTAGAAGCCCAAAACCATTGACCACCTGATGGAAATCGTGAATCGGTGGGCAGATGGAGAAGATTCGGTGAAGAATCGCATTCACTCCAACGATGAAGCAGAACTCGAATGCAGACGCGATCGCCGAAGCAAACGTTGAATGCGCATCTACGATGACCGCGACGACGTCAACATGGTCGCAGCCAGCTACGCCGACAGACGCGATGACAACCGCAATAGCGGCTACCACAGCGGTGAACACCGCGACTCCGGGAAAACCACGCAAGTATGGCAGCACCGCACTCGCGATGAGGCACCCGCAACATCCATTGAAGACAAGCTATCCGGGCCATGCACTGTGCACTTCTACATCGACAAGCATGCCGGCAAAAAGAAATCCAGCCACCTCCTCAAGGACTACCGCGAGTTCCTCAAACTTCATGAGGGTTTGGCTCGGATGAATCGCGACGCGGTCAACAGGGGCTACGGAGCCGCCCCAGGCGCTATGGCACATGGAGCTCCTCCACCACCACCCGCACCACCGCCAAACACAGTTGCGCCTGACCAGCATCACGGAGGCGAGCCATACCCACGGGCCATGGGCACCATGATGATCCAAAAGGGTCGCCCCTCCAATCGGGTGCAAAAGGCTATCACTCGCCAAGTCAATTTGGTGACAAACTCACCACCATCCACCATTGAGTACCTCAGTGGAAGCGACTCCTGCATCACCTTTGACAAGCGCGACCACCCACGCGAAGTACCTCGTCCATGCCATTGTCCCCTGGTACTCGAGGCACAAATTGGAGGCTTCGACATGAGTCGTGTCTTCATGGATGGCGGAAGCGGCATTAACCTCATGTTCGCAAGTACCTTGCGAGCAATGAGGACCCCTCTGACCTGCATGGAGGCCTCAGACACAACATTCCACGTCATCGTCCCAGGCAAGGGTGTATATCCCCTTGGCAAAATCAACCTCGACGTCATCGTTGGCACGCTGAAAAACTTTCGACGCGAACGCATCGACTTCGAAGTTGTCGACTGGCCCTCATAGTACCACTGCATCCTCGAACGTGTCGTGTTTGCTAGGTTGATGGCAGTGCCGCACTACGCCTATCTACAGATGAAAATGCCAGGCCCTAATGGCGTCATCACAATCAACAGGAGCTTCAGAGGTCCGACAGTTGTGATAGGGAGTTCAACAGAATTTACCAGTCCTTCGGCATGCAGGAAGAACTCGCGAGATTGAAGGAGTCGACACACAATAGTCTGCCTCCCCTGAGCCGGCCAAGTACACCCGACCTGTCCTTCGACTCATCGGTGCACACGAAGAAACTTCACGTCCACCCATCGGATCCCGCCAAGACAGCCCTCATCGCCAACAACTTGAGTCCCACATAGGAACTCGTGCTCGTCAAATTCCTCCGTGAGCACTGGGAAATCTTTGCCTGGTGTCTAGCGGACATGCCAGGGGTTCCCAGGGAATTCGCCGAGCACACACTCAATGTCAATCCAGACGCAAGGCCAGTCAAACAAACAATTAGGCGACTGTCTGAGCCAAGAGCAAAAGCGGTCAGAATGGAGATCAACAGACTCCTCGATGCCAAATTCATACGCGAGATCAAGGAAAGCACTTGGCTCGCCAACACGGTGCTAGTACCAAAAATGGACACAGATATCCTACGGATGTGCATGGATTTCACCTCTCTGAATAAGCACTGCCCGAAGGATCACTTCCCGCTGCCACAAATCGACCAGTTCATCGACTCCACCGCGGGATGTGAGCGCCTCTGCTTCCTCGACGCCTACTCAGGCTACAATCAGATTAGAATGAAGGAGGAGGATCAAGAGAAAACGGCGTTTATAATGCCTTTTGGTGTGTTCTGCTATAAACACAATGCCCTTCGGGCTAAAAAACGTAGGAGCAACCTATCAGCGGTGCATGCAGGCTTGCCTCAAAAACCAACTTGGTCGCAACATCTAAGTCTATGTTGACGACATCGTAATCAAGACCAAAGTGGAAGTTTCACTAATCGACTATTTACGCAAAACCTTCGCTAACCTCGACCGCTACCGGATCAAGCTCAATCCGGACAAATGCACCTTCGGAGTACCATCTGGGCAACTACTCGGGTATCTCATCTCTGCGAGAGGGATCGAGGCGAACCCGAAGAAAATAAAAGTCATACTGGCCATGGAGAAGCCGAAGAACATAAGAGGTGTCCAGCAGCTAGCTGGGCGAATTGCGGCGCTCAGTCGATTCATCAGTCGAATGGGAGAAAAGGCACTGCCCTTCTACCAACTTCTCCGCAAAGCTGACAAGTTCGAGTGGACCAACGAGGGACAAGAAGCATTCGAAGACCTCAAGTGTCTACTGTCCACCTCGCCAGTACTGGTGACCCCACGCGAAAGGGAACCACTATTGCTATACATCTCTGCCACCAACCAGGTGGTTAGCACGGTGCTCATGGTAGAACAAGCCAAGGAAAACAAGGTACATGGGGTACATCACCCAGTCTATTACCTCAGCGAGGTACTCAGGCCAACAAAGCAGCGGTACCCTGATGGCTCAATGCACGGCGCCCAGAAAAGTGCTGGTGTGTGGTTGATGTAGAGCTCGTTGGGAACCCCAAGAGGAAGGTATGATGAGCACAACAGCAAGTTTCCCTTAGTTATGAAACCAAGGTTTAATCGAACTAGTAGGAGCAAGGAAAGACCCCAAAGGTGTTGCTAGCTGAGCCTTGGCAGGGCGCACTACCGGTGCTAGTAGCAACGTGGAGACCTGCACAACACAACCACATAACTTTGTCCCCAACTTGCGATGAGGTTGTCAATCTCATCGTGTTTTGTGGAAAAGAAAGGATTAAACGTATCGAATGGAAAGAAGTAAAAGTTTGCAGAAAGTAAACACAAAGCAGTAAAAGATTGTAGATTGAATATAAAAGACAAGGACTGGGATCCATAGTTCACTAGAGGTGGCTCTCCTTAAGATAGATAACATGCTGGGTGAATAAATTACAGCGGGGCAATTGACAAACACCGAGAAAGCAATACATGCATATACTAATCATCTTGACTCCTTTGGAACTTGATTGGGCATTACAACATAATACATAGACCGCCATCCAACTGCATCTATGACTAATAATCCACCTTCAGGTTATCATCCGAACCCCCTCCAGTATTAAGTTGCAAGCAACAGATTATTGCTTTACAAACTGCGTGTAAAGTAAACAATACGATTGTTCTATGAACAAAGGATTGTTGTTTTCTCCCTAGTAGCAACAACACATCTAGTACCTTAGAGATTTCTGTCACTTCCCCAGATTACCAGAGGCATGAACCCACTATCGAGCATAAATACTAACTCTTGGAGTTGCTAGCATCTACTTGGCCAAGATAGCTACTAACAACGGAAAGCATGCAAGACCACAAATAACAAAGACATGATAGAATCAATAATCAATCTGAAATAGCATCTCAATATCCATCAGATCCCCGCAAACACAACATGCAGAATTACAAATAGATGATCTTGATCATGAACGGAGCTCACAAGATCTAGACATGAAAGCACAAAGCAGGAGAACCAGCCATCTAGCTACTACATGGATCCGTAGTCCAAGGATGAACTACTCACGCATCACACCGGAGGCTTGCATGGTGATGAAGAAGGCCTCCAGGGTGAATTCCCCTCTCCGACAGGGTGTCAGGAAGAGCTTCAGATCCCTCCCGATCTAGGGATGGAGATGACGGCGGCTACAGACTCTTTCGTGGATTTTTTGATCGGGCCCTTAGGGTTTTCGTCCCGAGGGCATCTTATAGGCGGAAGGGGAGGCCGAGGGGGTGCCACGGCTGGCCTCACCACCCCCTGGCGTGGGCCAGGCCTGGCCGTGCGGCCAGGTGGTGTGGTGACCCCCTGTCCCTTCTCCGTCTTGTATTCTGGCACTTGATGACTTCCGGAAAAATAGGCACTTTGGCTTTTGTCCCGTCCAATTCCGAGAATATTCATTTTCTGACTTTCCTGGAACCAAAAACAGCAGAAAACAGGCAGCTGGCACTGTGGCTCTTGTTAATAGGTTAGTCCAAGAGATCATATGAAAAGTACTCCAAAGTTGGAACAAAACGCAAGAAAGTGGATAAAACCAAGCATGGAACATCAAAAATTATAGATACATTTGCAATGTATCATACCCGCACTACCAGAAGCTGGCGTTCGGTGTCTTCATGATAGCCCGGCGACTACGACACTATTTCCAGGAACACCTAATCGTGGTGGTCAACGACGCCCCGCTTGGACATATCCTCAACAATCCCGATGCCATCGGACGAGACGCGCTTTGGGGGATCGAACTGTCTCCATGAGACATTACATATGAAAGACGCGATGCAATCAAGACACAAGTTCTCCCTGACTTCCTTGTGCACTAGATGGAGAACTAGCTCCCTGAAAAACAGATATGTCCTACCTCTGGACAATGCAGTTCGACGGATCCAAGCGAAAGGATGGAGCTGGCGTAGGTGTCATACTGACATCACCCCAAGGAGGCAAGCTGAAATATATTCTGCGAATGCAGTTCACCGCCTCCAACAATTAAGCTGAATACGAGGCCCTGCTATACGGGATGAGGATGGCAAAAGCCTGCGGTGCCAAGAGGCTCATAATATACGACGACTCCAAGCTGGTCGTCAACCAGACAATGCACGAGTGCGACGCACTGAACGACAATATGATCGCCTACCGCGACCTCTACGACACACTCAAAGGGACTTCGACGGTTGCGATCTGCGACACATAGGCCGCAAAAGCAATGATGAGGCAGATGCACTCGCCAACATTGGCTCTACCTGCGCCCCCATACCACCTGGGGTATTTCTCGAGCGCATGTGCGAATGCCCCATCAAGCCAAAGGCCATAGAGAAGAAAACAAGCGCAACAACAGACTCGGGGGCTGCGCCGCCCAATGAGCCAGTGGCACTCGACGAACCGGAGCTTGACACAGGACTCGAAGGACCGATGAGTGTCATGATAATCGAGCCATCTTAGACTCAACCGTACATCACATACCTTCTCAGCAAGAGGCTACCGGACGATTGGACTGACGCACGACACATTACGCGGCAATCCAAGGCATTCACTATTATCAACAGTGAACTATACAAGCGCAGCATCACAGGAGTACTCCAATGTTGCGTCTCAAACGCTGATGGAAGAGCTGTTCTCCTCGACATCCATGAGGGGACTTGCGGGCACCACGCCGGTAGTCGCGCCCTCGCCGCCAAAGCTCTACGAGCTGGATTCTACTGGCCTACGGCCATGCGCGATGCCAAGGACATCGTCCAAAAATGCAACGCTTGCCAGCAATTCGCGGACAAACCACACGCACCTGGCACGGAGCTCCGATCAATCCCATTGGCCCGCCCCTTCGTGCAATGGGGACTCGACATGGTCGACAAGCTCCCAAAGTCCTCGCGAGGAGGCTACGTCTACCTCCTGGTCGCAGTCGACAAATTCACTAAGTGGATAGAGGCCATGCCAATGACTAACCAGTCAGGATACAACACAGTCAAATTCTTCGAGTTCATCGTCTAGCACTTCGTAGTACTACACAACATCATTACGGACAACGGAACGAACTTCACATCCAAGGAGTTCCAAGAATTCTGCGAGAATCTGGGAATCAACGTAAGCTATGCCTCCGTAGCACATCCACAGACCAACGGTCAGGTCGAAAAAGCCAACGGGCTCGTCTGCGGTGGAATCAAAAAGCGACTCCTCAGGCCACTCGAACAAGCTGTAGGCTGCTGGCCAGACGAGCTTCAGTCGGTACTCTAGAGCCTACGCACAACCCCAAACAGTGCCACAGGGTACACCCCGTTCTTAATGGTGCACGGTGCTAAAGCGGTGCTACCCGCAGAGGTACGATACAAAGCACTGCGAGTGGTCGCTTACAGCGAGCAGGAATCAACTCTTGCACTCAAAGACTCCATCGACCTCTTTGAGGAGGCACGAGAAATTGCCGGGGAAAGATCAACGATCTACCAGCAGAACCTACGCAACTACCACAGCAGAAGGCTACGCCCTAGATCCTTCGTCGAAGGAGACCTGGTCATGCGACTGAAATAACAAGGGCACCTCAAGCTCGAGTCCCCCTGGGAGGGACCGTACGTGATTACAGAAGTAATCCCCGGTGGCGCCTATCGCCTTAAAGATTTCGAGACAGGAGTCCCGTACTCCAACCCCTGGAACATCGCGCAGCTGCGATGCTTCTACCCTTAGTCATTTTTTATTTCTTACATTGCAAATAAGGCTATTCAGCCAAGGCTACTTAGCCACACATTGTACCTCGTACTATCCTGCGAATAAATAAAGCTAAGTGCCCTAAACTTTGTGTTCTTTTATTTTTTGCAAATTATCCACTCGAGGGCTGCGCCACCCTATACACATCTGTTCTATGAACTAACGTGATATCCTGAGTAGCTGACGCACTAATCGAACCCTTGACAAACACCAACCTAGTTGCAACACACCTGACAGGTTGGCAAGGTGCTGAGATAAACACAAGTCAGGCTAACGAAAAGGAATCGCATAGTGCAACGCACTCGCAAAACATACGAGTTAACAAGCTCTTTATATACATCAATGTCAATCAATTATACACAGCATATGTATATGAAGTTTACAACACTGGTGCAACTATGTGTAGGATACAAACTAAACTACTGTTGCAACAAAGGAACGTTTGTCTGCTCCTCGAAGAAGTCGACGATTTCCTCCGCTGGGCGATCCACCGCCCGGTAGTGAGGAACCATGTTCCAGGTCGAACCTGCTGGTGGCGCTGGTGGTCCGGCAGCAACCGCTGCAACATCCACATCAGGCCTGTGTAGTCGCACCAGCGATAGAGCAGCCTTCGCACCAGCCACTAACTGTTTCCTGAGACACTCGTGGACTGCACTCAAGTCTTGAAATTTGGCAAGAAGGGCCAGCAGGCTCGATGGAACAACGTCCAGCGGGAACATCATCTGATAAATATTCCTTAAGCATGATTGCGACTTCTTCAGGAAGTGAAGCACTCGCGAAGCACGATCCTGCAGGGTTGCTAGTGTGATTGCACGATCGTGATCTACCCAGAAGTACCCACTCGCCTGAAGCTGCTCTTGGGTCAGATCATTCATACGAATGGCAATCCTGTCCTTCTCGTCTTTCGGATGGCGTGCACTGACAACTACATCAAGCAAAGGCAAAAGTATGAAGACAATGAACTACCGCGAGTGGCTACAATAAAAGATAAGGAAGCAGAAAGCTAACACTTGAATTGGTCGCCCAGCTGCGTCACCTCCCCTAGCAGATATTGCTCTCGAGCAGTGGCCTTCTCTGCCCTCGACTTCCATACATCCGCATTACCATGGAGTACAGGAAGTTCGTGCTCCAACTGCTTAACACGGTCACGGAGTCGCGAGAGCAGAGACAGCTCATCCACCCTTGAGTGCGACTGCGCTAAGGTATCATCAGTGGATGGCATATTCCGAGGTTCACTCGAAGGACCACTCGATGTGCCCTATCACAATCCAAGCAAGAGATAATAAGAAGACTAAAGCAATACATGGACAATGGCATGTTACAGACAAAAGACAGGCTATTAACTATTACACATATGACTACTGAGGAGTAACTGGCTTCTTCGACTTACACTTCGGTTTTGGGGGCCTCATCGAGTCTATGGCAGTATCAGATGCCACAGACTTCCCGCCGGCCCCTGACGCCACAGCCGTTGCCACCATCTTGGCTCGCTGCAGCTCCTCAGAGTACTTCGCAACTATGTTGATTAGCTGTGGCCCGTACTTGCCACAGGCAGCTGCGAAAGGAGCAAAGACTACCTGTTGGCCATCCGCGCTGACAGGCATTGCCTTGGAGACCACAGCAGGATCAACCTCGACTCCATGGGCTTGAAACATCACGAGTGACATCACAGCCAGCCGCACGGAGTGAGTTCTTGAAGCCTGCAGGAATGCCTCCAGCAAGGGACTCCACCAGATCATCTACATTTTTGATTAACTCAGCTTTGGGCGCCAGCTCCTCATGGAGGCGACTGAGTACGCCCTTGGCCTTGATCAGAGTCCCTTGAATGGAAGCACTGCGATCTTCGACTACCAAGATGGCACCTACCAAGGCATCATCACGACGGAGCGCCTAGGCGTCGAAACTCAGACCGCCGGCATCTACACAAGAACCAAGTGTTGGCGCAAAAGTCAGCACAATAACAAATTCGAAATAAAGGGACACAACAAAAATCCAGACGAGGGAATACCTGAAAGATCCTTGGCAAACGAAAAAAGTTGTTCTTCGAACAACTTCTCCCTAGCCACGATGGAGGCGCGCAAATCCTCCTCGCATTTCCGTGATTCGTCAAGCGCTGCGACTGCCACATCGCGACCCTTCACTGCCGCGGTAAGTGCCTTTTCGATGGAAGCGGAATCACGAAGGAGCACATTATATTCAGCTACGAAACAAACAAAGACAGATCGTCAGTCGAGTATACCACAAGGATGAAGAAGAAGAAGCAAAAAACACTCACTTTCAACCACGCGATGGCGATTGTCCAGCATTGCATGCTGGCGACCCATCGCAAGCACTTGCTCTGCCAGACGAGCAGCTTCCTTCACAATGAGCTGCGATGGGAGAAATAGTAAAGGATCAGCAGATGGTATGAATGATAATTTCGACTGCAAAAATCAGAAGAAGCAACACTACACATACATGATCCTCCAGTGACTCCGAAGTCGATTGACGCGTAGTCGTCCGGATAACCATCTGATGCTCCACATTGTTGGAGAAATTGATGAATTATGCTCGGAGTGGGCCGCCAATGGAGGAGAAGGAGTCCACTCAGCCACCTTCTTGGCCTTGGAGGTCGCGACTCCAGATTCTTTCAAAAATTGGATGTCGCAAGAAGATGACGACGCCAGTTGACCGCAGAACAAAACCAACAGCAAGAAAATGAAACTCGAAAGAAGAACCAAAGAGAAGAATTGTATACTTACCAATCAAACTTGTCAAAATCGAAGGTTTGGCCCTCCGACTACGACGACGACTCCTTCGGCAGCCGCATATTCTTGCAGGAAGATGGCACCACAGCACTCACAGGAACGGTAGGTATCGGACTTTCTGCACCAATAGCTGGGCCTTCCGGAGTCGAAGGAGATGATGCATCTGAATCCTCGTTGCGCGAACGCTTGCGAGTGTCTAGACTGCTGGCCTCGGGGGCTTCCTCCTCTCCTCAGATGGGACGGTCGACTCCGACTCGTCTTGTTCCAAGGCTTCATGAGGAATAACCCCCTCAGGAAGAGGGGAATACAGGGTGACACCCTCCAATCCTGCATACAGGAAACAAGTCAGCACAAGTCAATAAAAAAGAAGCATTCGACAAACAAAGCTACTTCGTAGCACAACCGTACCTCAGGAGGAGGATTAGCAGCATCGAATGGAGGTACGACTGGTTCACTAGGGAGCACATCCTTGGCGGTGTACTTGGTGACCAGTCGCACCATTTTATCTACCTCACTCGTGGAAATGCCATCGGCAGATACGCGAGTGACATCGTCCGCGCCAGCCCACTGGAACATAGGGTGGACTCTAGCCTATAGGGGCTGGACACGACGGCGCAACCACGTGTGAATAAGGGCGCAACCTCCCTCTTCTTTACTCATGCGACTCTTGAGGTCGCAGACGCGCTCGTACAGCACAACTGTCTCCGCAGACTCGTCGGGCATCACCATGTTCTTCCAGGAGCGCCTCCTCTTGCACGGCATCATGGAATCAAAAGGCGCGAGTCGGAGGAGTCGACATGGATATCGTCGACGTGGATACCGTCGGAGGAGTCGGAGGCTGCGGAATCAAAAGGCGCGAGTCGAAGTGTTCTCCGTCGGCCTTCTGGTCGCGGATGTAGAACCACTTGTCCCTCCATCCTTGGACGGACGCCATGATCTTAATGTCAAAATACGCGACGGAGGATTCGACGTGGATACCGCAGCCTCCTACATCATAGACTATGGAGCCAGACGCCGACTGGCGCTTCAGCTTGAAGAGACGTTTGAAGAGACCAAAGTGTGGCTCGATTCCGAGCCAACACTCGCAAAGTGTAATGAAGCAAGAAACATGGAGAATGGAGTTGGGGGACAGCTGGTGTAGCTGGAACCCGTAGAAACAAAGGAGGCCCCTGAAGAAAGGATGCAGGGGCAAAGAAAGACCACGGATGATGAAAGCTAGGAACATCACCCGGAAACCAGCAGGAGGACAAGGGGTTACCTCACCACCTGGGACTCGCGAGTCAGCAACCGCGGAAGACAGAACTCCGTCTTGGCACAGGAGATGGAGCTCAGAAGACTTGATAATGGACGCGCGCCACGCGCCATTGGTGACGCGAGTGCCCGCGCCCTTCTTCTTCCCGGCGACGGCGGCGTTGGTGCCCGCAGCAGCGGAGCTTCCCTTCTTTTTGGCAATGACAGTGGCAGCGGCGGATTTAGCCGCGGCACCTCCTTTCTTCTTCCCCATCTTGCGGTGGCGATGCGACGGGAGGAAGTAACTAGGGAATACGCGGAGATGGTCTAGTGCCACGAAGAAGATGAACTCTAGGAAGCAGAGGAGCAGCGGCAATGGCGACGAAGGCAAAGGCAGAGAAAAGAGCAGATGGGAAAATTACCGCCGCAGCACTGCTACTTAACCCCCTGGAAGATGTAATCCAACAGCCAGCAAAAACCCTATCAGACGCGTGGCGCCCATCGTGATCGACACTGGGAGGACCCGAAGCACGAACCGTCCCCCACTACCCCCATTACGCGTGGAAATCGAGGAGGTGTAGTTAAAACAAAGATTACACACGCCCGGTCAAGTCAGGGTCAGAAAAATGGGACCCACTGCTCGTCATGTCCCGCCAAACCCGCTCACGCGGGCAACTGGGATCATCACATCGTCAGCACTAATGTTATCAAAAATTGAGCAGCAGAAGACTTCGACTACTTTAGTCCTTGCTCGAGTCTTCGACTCCACCAAGCACTCAGGGGCTACTCCCATAGGGACCGCTGGTCGTGCACCCTACGATTTTTCTTTTTTTCTTCTTCTCCGCAGGACTACAGATATTCAAAGCATACCCAACCACTCGAATTCGTGATTCGACTATTGACATGGGTTACTCCCATAGGGAGCGCCGGAAATAAATTCGACTAAAACAAGCAAGCAAAAGACGACAGCAGTCACAAAATTTCTTTAGTCCCTGCCTGAGTCTTCGACTCAACCAGGCACTCGGGGGCTACTCCCATAGGTAGCGCTGGTCGTGCACCCTATGATTATTTGTACATCGTACTGTGTGTCAATAACATCCACACTCGAAGTTTATGGCAACACCGCCTCACGATTTTTCCCTACAAAGAGACTGTGTCTCCTGGGTCACCCGAATCATCTCCGTGATGACAAAATTCGGATGTCACGCTTGCAGCGTAAAGATATGACCTGAATAAGGCCTGACAACGCATTCACTATGCACTACCAGAAATATATCCGTGCCTACAGGTACGATGAACATGCCTTGATGAACGCGTCGAGTGCTCACACCCATATACTGGAATTCGACTCGTGTAAGACCTCCGCGGCTTGAGTCGAATTACACCAGCACTTTTCCGAATTCGAGTCCGGGGACTCGAGTTTGAGTAGATTGCGTTGTTTTATCCTAAGGTAGTTAACTGATACCGATACATCGGTTAAATCAGGCACGCACACCAAATAGTCCCTATGACACAAACAGAGCAGTCGAAAAAATACTCACTCATGCACTCGAATGGCTTCATAAAGTCCCCAGTCGAATCTGCGATTCCACTGGACACTCGGGGGTTACTGACATGGGTATACCCTACATGTACTCAAGCTTGGTATATACGGCCTGAATACAGCGGAAGCCCACGGCATTGTCAAGGCCCAAATGGAGAACTCGAGTAACCTACGGACTCTCGATTGCTTGCGGAACAAGAAGCTAAAGATAGAAAGTTTAAAGGAATAACCCTAACCTGTAACCGACTCGACCTGCTACCTGAGACCTAGCCTATCTATATAAAGGCTAGGAGGGGGCAGCGAGGAGGACACACGCAACCCTAGTTTCCACAACCCTCGCCAGATTGCATCTGCACACCATTGTAATCTTCGATTCCTCTATTAATTCCACAAGCAGACAAGCATGAGTAGGGACCTCTACGAGGCCTGAACCTGGGTAAACCTTGCGTCCCTGTGTGCTTGTTTGCTAGCCGATTGATGCTTCTAGTGCTCCCTCCTTCTCCAAAACCCAAGTCCATAACAATGGGCATTGATGAGTTAAACCCTCATCAGGTACTTAGGGTTTTTGTCCCGGAAGGCTTTTATAGGCGGAAGGGCAAGGTCGGTGGAGCATCAGGGGCCCACACCCCCTGGTGGCACGCCCCCTAGGCCGTGCCACCACCAGGTGTGGCCGCCCTGGTGCACCACTTTGTCTCCCCTCCGGACTCCATGTTGCTTCGGGTAAAATATTGACTTTGGCTTTTGTCCGGTCCAATTCCAAGAATATTTCCTTACTAGCTTTTCTGAAACCAAAAATAGCAGAAAATAGGCAAATGACACTATGGCATCTTTCTAATAGGTTAGTTCTAGAAAATGTATAAAAATACCCCAAAGTGTGGACAAAACATAAGAAAGTAGATACTAAACAAGCATGTAACATCAAAAATTATAGATACGTTTACGACGTATCTGTACCGGAGATAAAAACAAGACCCTCACAATGTTGCTAGATGTTCTAGAGGCAATCAACATCGGAGTCTCTGGTGTGCACGACCGGAATCTCCGGCCTGGACCAGAGTTTCCAGTTAGACGGACCAGAGTCTCCGGCCTAGGACGGAGTCTCCGACTGACCAACTAGAATCGCCGGTCTGGAGATTTCAGGTTGCACAAGGAGACCACCGGTGGGATTGATTCTATCAGATCGGGTAAGGATATGGGACTAAAGTGATATGGTGCACGCAAGCATGTTGTTCCAGTGCAAAAAATTAGTACAAAACTCAAAATAAACGAAGGGGGTGAACGGTAGGTTCATGGTGAGAAGATATGTACCAGATCTATCCATTGGAGTGATTTCACCGGTGGGGAATGTCCCAAGGGTGGAGAGGGTGGAGTTGGCCGGCGGCACGGCGGATCCCGACGGCAAAATGGCATCCGTGCGGCAGTTTTGGAAAAGGAGGCAGCGAGTGTTAAGGTGGGAGTCGGGGGTGGAAGATAGAGTCTGAGTCACTCTTTCACCCCAACCCCCTTTAGTCACTACCTGAAACCGTCCTAGACCGGAGACTCCGGCCTGACCGGAGACTCCGGTGTTCGCACACCGGAAGCTCTGGCCCTCTTTGACCAAAACTAGCCAGATTCAAATTTTGGGGACATATATGAGATGGAATGTGTTTAGGTAGAGTATAAGGCTTGGGTTTATATTTAAAATTGTGAAGAACCAAATGGGCAATGAAATCCAAATTAACTGACAAGTGAAACTCCAAATCAAGTAGAACCAAGAACCAACCCTTCACAATTAAGGGGGCGGTGGCCGAGGCCACCATGTAAGAGTGTGAGGCATGAAACCGTGAAGAATTATCCTTGGGTTCATAGCCTCTACACATATATGAAGATCAAATATCATACTTGATATTAAGAGAATTGATTTTTTGTTAATTTGGCATTATGGGGGGAGGGATAGCCCAATGATTAGGACCACACTCCCCTATCTCCATGCCTGCACCTAAACCAAATATGAATCAAGATATAGGTGAGTAATGCAAGATTATCAAGTCAAACTCCTTGAATCTACGATATTTAGCTCATTTCTCAAATAGCAAAACCTTGCTTCATCAAGTGGCTTCGTGAATATATCTGCAAGTTAGTCTTTGGTTGACACATAAGAAAGCTTAATATCTCCTCGGGAAACATGATCTCTAATGAAATGATGGTGGATCTCAATATGCTTTGTCCTTGTATGATCCACCGGATTGTAGGCAATCTTGATAGCACTTTCATTGTCACACAAAAGAGGCACTTTCTCACAATGGACACCATATTCCTTTAGAGTTTGCCTCATCCATAACAATTGGGTGCATGCACTAGTAGCTGCTACATACTCAGCTTCGGCGGTGGAGAGAGATATACAGTTTTGCTTCTTAGAAGACCAACACACCAAGGACCTACCAAGGAATTGGCAAGCCCTGTAGGTTGATTTTCTGTCATCCTTATCACCAGCCTAATCCGAATCAGTGTATCCGTAAATAGAGAATGTTGAGCCCCTAGGAAACCATATACCATAGTTTGGGAGTATGAACCAAATATCAAAAGATTATTTTGACCGCCATCAAGTGGCTTTTCTTTAGGAGCCGCTTGATATCTTGCAAACACTCCAACACTTAACACAATATCGGGTCTAGATGCACATAGGTAAAGCAAAAAACCAATCATGGATCGGTATACCTTTTGATCAACATCTTTACCATTTGGGTTAAGCTCAAGATGAGTCTTGGTTACCATGGGAATAGGAGCTCCATTTAATTCTTTCATATCGAACCTTTTGAGCATGTCTTGAGTATACTTGGCTTGATTAAAGAAGGTTCATCCTCTTATTTGCTTGATCTCGAAACCAAGAAAGACCCTCAACTCCCCCATCATAGACATCCTGAACCTGTCATTCATAAGCTTCGATAATTCGTTGCTAAATGCTTTGTTAGACGACCCAAACATAATATCATCAACATATATTTGGCAAACAAAAAGCTCCCCGTTAACCCTCTTAGTAAAAAGAGTGGGATCAATTTTTCCAACCTTAAATCTACGGTCTAGCAAAAACTCTCTACGGTGCTCATACCAAGTATGTGGAGCTGTTTAAGTCCATAGAGCGCCTTATCAAGTTTGTAGACAGGGTTTGGGAAGTTTGGATCCTCAAAACTCGTGGGTTGCTTAACATAAACCAACTCATGCAATGGACCGTTTAGAAAAGCACTTTCCGCATCCATTTGTTGTAATTTAAAATTATGATGTGCAACATAAGCAATAAGGATACATATGGACTCAAGGCGAGCCACGGGAGCATAAGTCTCTGCATAATCAATGCCTTCAACTTGATAGAACCCTTGTGATACAAATCTTGCCTTGTTCCTCACAAAGATACCATGTTCATCTTGCTTATTTTTGAATATCCATTTAGTGACAATAACATTGTGGCACTCCTTGGGCTTTCCTACTAACTTCCATACTTTTTTCTCTTGAAGTTGTTGATCTCTTTGTGCATTGCTTCTATCCAATCTCAATCTTCAAGAGCTTCGCACACTTTCTTTGGCTCCACCATGGATATATGAGCTTGATGCTCACCAAAATGCTTCAATTGAGCTCAAGTGGACATTCCACTCCTTAGATCACCAAGAACATTATCAAGAGTGTGCTATCTTCTTTCTAACATTATGTCCACTCAACTTTGCGACGAGTTTCAATCTCCTTGTTGTTCCTTGCGGGGATCTCTTCATCATTCTGGTCCTCGTCTTGACCATTACTTTGACCTTGATCAACAATGGGTTCAGCTTCATCAACATGAGGTGGAGGTTAATCTTGGTCTTGATCAGGCAAGCTACTTGAAAGGCGTTGTGATGATCTTGCAGTTGACTGAATAAATCGGACTTGAGAAACTGACTGCGCAGGGCTAGACAATCTGGTCAGTGGAGAGAGTGGACAATTCATCCTAGCGTGTTTAGCCTGATCATCATGGAGAGGGTTCTTAGCTTGTCTTTGGCTTGGGTCATCATTTTCCTCAATACAAGGAGCTTGTTGAAGTTGTGAAGATGAGGGCTCCACATGAGTAGAGCATAGTTCTTCTTGATCCACCACAAGGGGTTCCTCAATATGGCAGATGAATCCCGCACCCATTCTTCTTATGGCATCTTGAGGTATTTCATCATATACATCACGAACATCAACATTCCCCGCTTGGGGGCCATCATATTCTTCGAAAGCCACACTACAAGATTCCATGACAACTCCAGAGAGTTTATCATAGATTCTATAAGTGTGGGAATCGAGACCATAGCCAACAAAAATACCCCCTAAAGCTTTGGAATCAAATTTGGACAAATAAACACCTTTTATGAGATATAAACACTTATAACCAAACACCCGGAAGTATGAAATGTTGGGCTTGTTACCGGTAAGTATTTCATATGGTGTCTTGTTCAACTCTTTGCGGAGGTAGAGCCGGTTTGATGCATGGCATGCATTGGAGATTAGCTCTACCTAGAAATTGTATGGAGACCTAAACTCCACCAACATGGACCTTTCCATATCCATTAATGTCCGATTCTTCCTCTCAGCTATACCATTTTGTTCAGGGGTATATGCAGCAGAGTATTGATGTTTTATCCCCTTGTCACTAAGAAAACCATTTAAAGTGTAGTTCTTGAACTCGGTGACGTTGTCACTTCTTATTGTTAGCACGGGCACATTGTATTGACGTTGAACCAAATTGACAAAGTCGATGAAGTATTGTTGGGTCTCACTCTTCAACTTGAAGAAGTAAACCCATGAATATCTTGAGTAGTCATCAACAATCACCAAGCAATATTTCTTCCCACCAAGGCTAGCATGAGATGGAGGACCAAAGAGATCCACATGAAGGAGCTCCAGGATCCTCTTCGACTTTATGATGTTATTTGGCTTGTGGGGAGAATCATGCATCTTTCCTTCAACACAAGCCCTGCAAACACAATCTTTGGCAAAACAAACATTTTCCTTTAGTACCACAATATGGCCACCCTTGTGGAGGATTTGCAAAGTTCTCATATTAACATGGGTTAGTTGGTGATGCCATAACCACCCCACATCAGCCTTTCCGAATAAGCACATCTCACTTGTAGTGGTTTTCCTAGAAAAGTCCACCACATACAAGTCATTTTTGGCGTACCCAATGAAAGCGACTTTTAGAGTCTTGCTCCACAAAGGGACCACAATATCATTATCAATAAAGACAGTGAAACCCATCTTGCCTAGGGCACAGACTAAAAGTAAGTTATAACCAAGAGTCTCAACAAGCATGACATCCATGAGTGTAACATCGTGTGCAACCACAACATTGCCAAGACCCATTATCTGAGATTTTGACTTATCGGCATGTAACGGTTATATGATCTTGATTTGCCCTTATCTCCGTCATTATTGCCTTGCTTCTGGTCATATGACTTGTGCACCCACTATCAAGCACCCATTTTGACCCTCTGGAAGCATAGTTCTAGAAAAGACCAAGCTAGTTTTTAGGTACCCATTTTTCAATGGGTCCTATTTTGTTAGTGATAAGGGTCTTTGGAACCCAAATAGAGCAAGAAATATAACCATCAGATGGACCAACATATTGTGCATAAACATCACCATAGGAATTACGCATTAAGACATAGTGAGCGTTAGCACTTCCCGCAAAGTCATCGTGTGACATAGTTTTGCCACTTGGGGTATTACTACCCATAATGGTCTTGTATTTTGCTTCTGCGGGCTTTGCCTTCTTCTTCTTGTTGTTCTTATTCTTGGCTTTGGTACATAGCCAAGACCTCTATTCTCATTATTTGGCCTTTGCTTACTCAATAGGTCATCAAGAGACTTGTTACTTTTGGGGAAGGTGGCCTTTGCAAGCTCCCCCTTCAACCTAGCATTTTCTTCAAGAATGTTCATACTACTAGATGGAATGGAAATGCTAGGTGAAGTAACATTAGTCAATTGAGTTTGAAGTTGTTCATGAGACTTTGTGAGCATCAAGAGTTCACTTTCCAAGGCCTTGTGAGCCTTGTTAAGCTTCCCATAATGTAGCACCCCGCTAAAACCACTACTAGAAAATCGATGTGTTTTTGCTTTGTGCATCATCATGATAACATGCTCATGTCTTCATGCCACATTGCATTTGAGCATCGTCATGTCTGCATGCATATTCTTGTCTAAAACTATCTGCTAAAAGACTACCTTTGTTTTCTAAATATCCCCTCTTTATTTCAAATCAAAACCCTAGGTCTACCCGGATCTTCTATTTGTCAAAGACTATTTAACAAACGATTTTTAAAACAAATTAAATAAATAAAAACATATTTTGTAAAAACTAGGGAAGGAAGACAGCGGGCCAGGCCCAATGGCCCAACTGGAGTCCACTTACAACCCAAGCAGCTAACCCTAAACCTAAACCCTAACTACCACCCAGCCCTATGTAACATTCCAAAACTTCAATCAAGATTATCAAGTTCTAATCACCCAATTTAGGGTTAACAAAAAAACTTTTATTAAGAAAATGAAATATGAATGCATGTGTGTTTGAATTAGTGTAGAATTGAGTGTATATGCCATGCTTGATTGTTCTAAATGATGTGAAATGGTTTAAAGATGAATGCTACATCATCTAGGCCAATTACAAACTAAATCAAAAGAAAAAGAGATCAAATAAGAAAAAATTAACCAAATGGTCATTTTGACCAAACTAAACCACTAGGTCACTTTGAGTGTTCCTAGAAGATAATTTCTAATAGAAACAATTCCACTTCTTTTCACCCCTTGCTAGAGCAAGTAAAAGTGTATCAAGGCCCACTTTACAAACTTACAAAAACATCTAGCAAATCAATTTAATGGACAATGGAAAATTGAATCTAATTCATGTGTCATCCCACTTTTTCAAAAACCACTCAAATCAATTTCCCTTGACCTCTCCAAGCAAACCTAGTCTCTCAAGCTTAATTCAAGATCACTCAAAAAATTGAATCAAAATTTCCAAACTTTGTTTCATGCGGCCATTTCATCAAATACTTGGCATGCACAGAAAAATCATCTGCCTAACTTCACTGTGTGTGCAGTAATCCTCGACCAATTCGGTCCCTCTCCACTCCCCTTGTCCCCCTGGTGTCGAGCAGCAGCAGACCAGCACCCCCTTCACCGTGTGCGCAGTGGAGCGCCACCCGCAAATGGTCACCGCCGGTCGACCAAGGCCAGCTCGCTCCAGACAGCCCTGCGCCAAACCAGGATGTCCAGGAGCATCGCTGCAGCCTACCGCCACCCCCTGTCCAGCCCACGATCGCAACCCGGCCATGGACCACCCTAGCAGTGTCGCGCTCTAAGCCTCTGTGCCATGTCCAGAGCGCGCTAGTGCGCCGCGCCCGACCAGCTCGCCCAGCTCGCGCCTTGCCCTCACAACGCATGCGCATCCTTGCCATGATCACGCCAACCCCGTAGACACCCCCGTTCGACACCGTGTGACCCGTAGCTCCCGCGCGCTGTCGAGAACGCCGCATGTCCCGCACGGAGTGCCGCACGCGCCAGACCAAACTAGACCGCTCCATGCCGCGCCATTACTTCCGTGAGAACCGCCAGGGAGCACCGCACCGTCCTACACCCTCGCACATGCCTTTAGCTCGCTGTACCGTCCTCGCCGGAGACGCCAACCCATCCCGCTCGATCACCTTGTCGGTGTATAAATAGAGGGCCTCTCCACCCCATTTCTCCACACCACCTCACTCCCCACTCCTCACTGACCTTTGCCACTTCTTCTCGGAGCAAGGTGAGCACCATCGTGCCGGAATTTCACCGGAGCCCGCCGCTACTGGAGGAGAAGGGCGCCGTTGATTGCGACCACCCCAAGCCTTGCGGTGACCACGCCTTGCCTCGCCGTCATCTACCACGTCGATTGCCCCCATCGCCAACCCTAGATGGATCCCAAGTGAGCCCCGCGAGACCCCCATCGCCGCACTAGGTCTTTTTCCTCGCCGGAGCTGTTCATCGTCGACGACGACCCTCAGCCGTCAATCTTGCTTCTAATCGTAGGGCTTAGGTTAAATGATACCGCTTTGCGTCATTAGTCTCGCTGACAAGTGGACCCCCTCTGTTAGCCGCGCGCTGCACTGTGCCGTGTAGTTGGGCCAGCCCGTTTAGCTTTCCCGCGTAGCCCAGGAAATTCAAATATTGATTTTCCATTTTAGTTGAAATCCTATTATGTCCACATTTTCAAAAATCAATTCGGAGAGTTTCTCTTAACCAAATTGCATGATACAAATTTTTCTAGAAAGGTAATTAAAATATCTATCCAATACCGTTGGATTTAAATCATTTGGAGTTAGAGATAATCTATAGCAAAAATAACAAGACGGAGACTTTTGCAACTTCAAACATTTTTGAAAAATCAACCATAATAGCTTTTGAGTTGATTCCAACTCTCAAAAATCATATTTGATAATATCTATCTGAATATGTAAAAGTATCTAGGTTTGAATGCAGTGATATTGGACTAGTACCAAAAGAATGCTATTAGGGCATTTCTAGTCACTTTAAATTTATTAAATAGTAATCTTAAACTTTATAAAATGTGACCAACCCTTTAAATCACATTCCCATGTATTAGAATATGTGGTGATGACATGTGTCCACATGATCCCATATTCTATTTGGAGAATATTAAATATTAATTAATTTCAATGAGTAGAAATTACTTTTCTCAAATAAGATAAATAAAACTAGTTCTTTAATTCATGTGATGATTGTGATGATGCTAGATCATCAAGTGTGAGCCTTAGTGTGCTAAATAGAATTAGTTAAGTACTGTTTGGTGATTGTGTACCCCGTATTCATTTATAGATGATAGTACCGACCAAGGATACGAGGAGGAGGAGTTCTACCCCGAACAAGACGAAGAAAACTTCAATCACTGCATCAATCAAGGCAAGCTATTATTGGCAAGCTATAATCATACAAGTTAACCTAAGCAAGATGCATTAGGCATGCTTTGGTTATATACCTTTGATTTATACCAATCCCAAGTTTTACTTGCAAGCTTTATTCTTTTTACTTTACCAAAGTTCTTTACTTTTAGTATAGATAGCATAAAGACTATAAAACAAGGTTTATCGAGTTATACCTAGATGTCATTCTATGGCATGAAATTGAGATTAGCACCCCTCATTAGTGAACACTCTTAACTTAGTGGCTAGTGCTAAAGCATAAAACTTGATCACTTTAGATGGGAATACTTGGTGAAAATGATTATGAAAACCTTGGAATGATGCTTAATTCTATTGAAATGTTTTGACATGTGTTGAGAAACACCAAGGATTTGATGATGAAAATGTTGAGGCATGAGCCTTATCCCTTTATAAAAACTGATGGTTGGGTTCGGATGCGATACCATTCCAATTTTACCATACAACCACAATACCTGAATTGGGTAAGGGTTAGCCGGAAGTTTATATGCATTAGTATGGGTTCCCTCACGGAAGAGGTTTGAGCTGAGGATACCTCTTGATGATGCCCACCTATGCAGTGCCCAGGATGGCAGATGGCCATGGCTGGGAGGCCAAGCTCATAGGGGAGGTGCCTATACTAGAGTGTGTAATTGAAAGGTTATGATTGATTATTCGCATACTAAGTATGATGATTCAGAGTTATCCCTGATGGATGTATCGAATTTTGTGGTGAAAGTGTACCACCTCTGCAGAGTGTCAAACTATTTGAATAGCTACGTCCACGGTCATGGACAGTTGGAGTGGCCATACTGTTCCGTCGTCAGATGTTTTCAAAATGACTTGTGGAGTGATCTATGATTTTGACTTGACCACAACAGGGTTGTGACTAGGAAAGCTAGGTTCCCACTTAAGTGATTTAGAACATTAAGTTAGCTTTCTTTACTTCTGAACTCAGTTTAGATAAATATGGCCTTTTGCAAATAAACCTAGAGCTTAAGATTCCTACTAGAACCACCTTACTTGTTAGTGATAGTTTGTGAGTACTTAAAGAGTACTCATGGCTTTGTCCCTGGCTATTCCCATGGCCAGACTATGAGGAGGACTATCAGGAAGATGGACAGCAGGACGGCTATGACAACTAGGATCATATCCCATCGTCAGCATTGCCTGTGACCCTGAAGATGGATCCCGCTACTACGCTTATTATTCCGCTTCTTGTTTGTATTAAGACCGGATCATGAGATCCTTTATTTGTGTAAGACCTTATTATGGTTTGTAATGGATGATTTACTGCGATATCCAATCTGTTATGTCTCGCAAAAATGGTAATCCTGGGATTGTGATGTATGGCATAATAGGCATTTGGGATTAAAAATCCGGGTGTTGATAAGTTGGTATCAGAGCCATCCTGACCATAGGAGACCCTAGTTAGAATGGATGTCCAAACAAAAACTTAGTTTCAAAATAAAAGAAGTGAGTATTTATGAAAACCTATTCCCACTCTTATCCTTGATTCTTTCAAAAAAATCATGTTCCTAAAAATTCTTACATCCCTACATAAAATTTGACACACTTGATCACCTCACTAACTTACTCATCCTAAATTCTTATAGATGGAAGTTTAGTATTGCAAGTTTTACCAGTTGGGCAATAAAGGCTAGCTGATCTTTGAGAGGGATCTCGATGCACTGTCAGAGTATCTTGAGCGCCCTCACCCAGAATTCTTTGGGGCTCAACTCAAGGATTACCCGGGAGGAGATCTACAATGGCTAATAGTTGCAGGTCTCAGAGGCAAGATGGAAGCACCCCTTTCTGAGAAGATTCAATTCACCGTGCGAGAGAACAACTGGCTAGATGCATTAGCCAGGGCTATGCATGAAGCTCTTGCCCGTCTGTGTGGGCAGAACATCAACTTGATCTAGGGAACTCGCTTTGCTCACTTCGCAAGGCGTGATTCTATGGGAATGCCATTGGAGATGCCAAGTCACCCGAAGATGAAGCGCCAGGTGGAAAATCTTGACTTCTTGTTGTATGATAGGCAGAAGGAATTGGGCAATGCTCGAGCCTATGCCAACTACAATCTTGCCATTGCCACCAAGAAGGACCAGACTCTCACCATGCTCGTCAAGGATCGCCAATCACTTCGTCGTCAACACGAGAAGAAGGATCGCACCATCGCTCGTCTTCGCAAGAAGGTGGACGACCTCGAGAAGACCATCTGTGAGCAAGAAATCCATCTTGAAGCAAAGGAAGAGGAAGAAGGTGAAGACATCTAGGGAGATCTTGACTCGTACCTTAGTGATGACAACGACTACCTGGAGGATGATGCCAAGGATTTCTACACCGATGATCATGATTCCGACTTCATTGATGATGAGTAGATGCACTTGATCACTACCGTAGGAGTTGTATCAGTTCCACTGTATCTTAGTCCACAGAATGGTTCTTAAAACCATATGTTTTCTATTTGTGTGTTGTGTGTGTTTGTATTGTGTGCTTGAGTGAATGAATGAATGAGAAGAAGTTAGTTTGAAAAACCTGAGTCAAACTCAAAGTTTAAAGCTTTTCAAAACAAAACCATGAACCTTAGAACTTTCCCTCTTACCTCATTATCTATCTCAATATTCAGATGCCTCGTGGAAACCAAGGAGGAAGCAGTTCATCGCAGGACCCAATGTTGCAGATTCTGCAAATGCTAGTTTCTGACCGTGAAGCTAGTAGAGCCGAACGCCAAGCCAACCTAGCCACCCTACAACAGATAGCTTAGATGGCCCACAATAATCAAGGCCATGGAAACCAAGATCATCATGGATCCAAGCTTAAAAACTTTCAGAATACCAATCCCCTATCTTTAACAAATCCGAGGATCCCTTAGATGCTGATGACTGGCTGCAAACAATGGAGAATAATCTGGAAGTCGCAGGAGTTGACGCCAATGAGAAAGTACTGTTTGCCACCCACTATCTAGCAGGAGATGCAAGATCCTGGTGGAATAATACTTGTACTATGAACCACAGTCAGATCATGACTTGGGAAGCATTCAAGATCAAGTTCAGCCGCACCCATGTGCCATAAGGTTTGGTCACCAGAATGAGAGATGAGTTCAGAGAACTGAAGCAAGGAAGGATGACGGTAGTTGAATACCGTGACAAATTTCTGTCCCTATCTAGATATGCCCCTAATGGGATCAACACTGAAGCCAAGAAGAAGGAAAGATTCCTAAACGGATTGCATGATGAGATGCAGACTGTTTTAGTCAACATCCATTTTGAAGATCTAGAAGATCTAGTCGACTCTAGCAACCAGATGGAAGGGAAGATCAACCAAGCCAATGACAACCACAAGCGTAGAATGATGCATCAGACTGGGTCCCACAATACCCAGAAGTATCGCCCCAACTCGTCTGCAGGATATGCCCTGAGAAACAACAGACCCACGATGTCTCGTCCAAGCTACCCCAATCGTAGCGGAGGAAACTCGAAGTCTAAAGGAAACCACAACAACAACCCCGTCAACTCCAACAATTTCAACCGTGCACCGCCCAAGTCCAACAACAACAATACTGCCCCAAGGACTGGAAGCAATGATGTGCCTATTGCAGCCAAAGACAAGTCCCAGATTACTTGTTTTGAATGTGGAGTCAAGGGTCACTATTCCAACGAGTGTCCTAAGAAGCTTGCAGCCACCACCAATGTGAATGCCCTAGCTCAGCAGCAACGCCGTGTGAAGGAAATATGCCCTGAGAGGCAATAATAAAGTTGTTATTATGTATTGCTTGTATATGATAGATGTTTATTTTGCATGCTATAATTGTATTGAAAGGAAACATCAATACATGTCTGTTTAATAAACAAAAAGGGTTCCTAGTTATGCCTCTCTTTAAGACTAGCTCGTTGATTAACAAGATGATCAAGGTTTCCTGATCATGGCCATTGGATGTTGTTAATAACAAGGTCACAGCATTTGTGGAATGATGCGATGAACATTCATCCGAAGTATAGCATTACGATCAAGTCATTATGTTTACATTGCTATAACATCATACGAAGTAATCTTAGTCCTTAGACCATGAGATCATGTTAATTGCTAACACCAGAAGAGTATCTTGATAACATCAAACGTCACACCATAACAGGGCGATTATAAAGGTGGGTTTAGTGATACGAAGGTGTTATGTTGAGGCTCATGGATCAAGAGTGGAATTTGTCAATCCCGATGACGGATAGATATACTCTGGGCCCTCTCGGTGATATCACATTAATATAGCTTGCAAGCAAGTGATGTGATCGCTAGAATGTTATATCACGGGAACGAGAAAAGAGTGCATGTCGGTAACGAGATCAAACTAGGTATTTGGATACCAATGATCGAATCTCAGACATGTATTATATCATGAGACAAAGGGATTAAATTACTAGCGTTAAAGGTTCTCACGATCACATAAGTCATTGTTGAATGTGCAGGAGTCAGTATGGATCTCCAGGTCCCGCGTCTAATTATTGATCTGAGAGGAGTCTCAATCATGTCTGCATTATTCGTGAACCATAGGGTGACACACTTAAGGGTTTCCGGACACCATTTAGGAGCGCATATGTTTTAGACAAAAGTTTTGCAAAGCGCAGGAAATGTTTCAATAGAAACAGGAGTTGTTTTGATAGAAACCGGAATTGTTTTGGGTGAAATTGCAGAAAGTGGTTCTGCATGTGATATTGAAATGTTGCAAGGGGTTTTATGTGAATGTTTGTTAACTAAAGTAATTAACAAAATTCTGAATAAAATAAATAAAATAGTTTTATTAAGTGAGAGTGGCATTAAATTTGGTGGAAATTTAATGCATGTGAGTGGAACTTTGGGTGGAGCTTGAATTGATGTGAGTGGAGCTTCCACCACATGAATGAGGAAGAGGAGGGGGCTCCCTCCTTGGCCACCCGCCATGGTAGGGGAGGAGTCCCCCCTCTCCTCCCTCACAAAGCACACCTCCTCGTGAAGGATCTCTCTCCCCCTCTAGATATTCCCCCATGGTCTCGGATTAGCAAGATACATGTTCCTAGTGGCCTTGCATCTAGAAGGAGTTGCTGCTTCCGCTGATTCGCTGGAGCAAGGAGGTGGAGGTTGTCTAGTGGCTTGAACGTGTGTGCGAGGATGGATTCGCTGTTGATTTGCGACGCTCGGACTTCCACACGATCTTGAGATTGGCAAGCGTACGACTACATAAACCACGAGTTCCTACTCGTTAACAAAACTCGTTGTCTTCGAGGGTAAGTTCTCCATGGATGTATGTCCACCCGTTGCTCTGTATCTAGTAGATCTTGGCGTATAGTTCTCATTGTAGGAATTTTTTTTGTTTTCTATGTTGCAGACCCAACAGTGGTATCAGAGCCTGATCTATGCGTAGGTTCTTTGCACGGGTAGTACACATATGTTTATATGTGGGCGATGCTGATCTTGTTATTGCATGTTCTATGTATTTTGGATATTGGTGGCATAGTGGGATGAAGCGGCCCGGACCAACCTTACATGTCATCGTACATGAGACCGGTTCCACAACTGACATGCAACTAGTTTTACATAAGTGGCTAGCAGGTGTCTGTCTCTCCTACTATAGTCAATATCTGATTTACAACGAGTTGCTAATAACTTGGTTATCCTCGTTGTGGTTCATGTTCGTAGGTAAGACCGGTTCTATCTCCGAAAGCCCTAAGCCACGTAAAACTTGCAATTGATAAATTAGAGGCGTCTAGTTTAGATCGTTGCTAGGCTAGTGTCTTGATATGGTATTGTTGTAAGTAAATATATGATAGATACTCTTACAACACACTTAACGTGTAAGTTCCATAGACCTTGGCCTTACACACAAAGGAATGATAGAGATCATACCACGATGCAAATGATAGAGATCAAATGCATGGACCATATCATCTCACTTTACACATTAGATCTTAGCATCTTATACTACTAGTTTGGTGCTTTTGGTAGCATTGTAAGATGATCCCTCATTTAGATATCAAGATAAAATGTGTTCTGCCTTCAGTATGCACCGTTCTATGGATCATGTTTCGAGACATCACATGATGATTAGGTGTACTCGACTCCGCGCTTTCATACAATGGGTGTAAGACAGTTTTACACACGTGGAATACTAAGGTTCTTACTTGACGATCCTAGCATGTACAGACATGGCCTCGGAACATGGACTGAAAGGTTAAGCATGAGTCATATAGTTGATATGATGCCCATATTGATGCTCGACTTTGAGGCTACACCGACTCACGTGATGATCGGACTTGGTGTAGTGTATTTGGTTCATGTAATCACCAAAAAGACACGAGGGATGTCGTTTTTGAGTGGGAGTTCATTAGTAATTTGGATTAGTTGAACTCAATCTCTCATAAACTTAGTATAAATAAACTTTACAAATTCTGTTGTAGATGGCACCACCTGCTTTTAATTTCAATGTGTTCATGGAGAAAGAGAAGCTTGCTGTGAATGGTAGCAACTTCACCAACTGGGCTATGAATTTGAGGATTCTCCTCACTGCTGCACAAAAGCAATATGTGCTAGAGGCGCCGCTGGGCCCCCCACCAGCTCCTGATGCCCCTGACGAGGAAAAGAATGTCTATATAACTCGTCAGGAAGATCACAACTTAGTTCATTGTGGCATACTATATGGGCTAGAGCCAGAACTTCGAAAGCATTTCGAAAATGGAAATGTTTTTGATACCATGGGAGAATTGAAAATGATTTTCGATACCCATGCTGCCGTAGAGAGTTATAATGCTTCTGAAAAGTTCTTTAGCTACATGATGGAAGAGAACAGCTCCGTTAGTGAGCATGTACTCAAAATGTCTGGGTACGCCGATAAGCTTGTGTCCTTGGGAATAACGATTCCCATTGACTTAGGCATACATCGTGTTCTCCAATCTCTGCCACCTAGCTACAAGAGCTTCAGGATGAACTATAATATGCAGGGCATGAAGAAGTCTCTTCCCGAGCTTCTGTCAATGCTTAAGACTGCAGAAGTGGATAGTAGGAAAGAACATCAAATGTTGATGATCAATAAGACCACCGGTTTCAAGAAGGACAAGAAAGGCAAGCAGAAGGGAAAGAAGGGTGGCAAGTCTGTTGCCGCGCCTGAAAAGAAACCCCGAGCTGGCCCTAAGTCTGACACCGAGTGCTACTATTGCAAGGGGACTGGCTATTCGAAGCGCAACTGCCCCAAGTATTTGGCGGACAAGAAGTCCGGCAAGGCAAACAAAGGTATATGTGATATACATGTTATTGATGTGTACTTGACTAGTACTCGTAGTAGCACCTAGGTATTTGATACGGGATCGGTTGCTAATATATGTAACTCGGTTCAGGGGCTGCGAAACAAGCGACAACTAGCAAGGGATGAGGTCACGATGCGGGTCGGCAATGGATCAAGAGTTGATGTGATTGCCGTCGGAACGCTGCCTCTCCATATGCCATCAGGATTAGTTATAAACCTAAATAATTGTTATTTGGTGCCTGCACTGAGCATGAACATTGTATCCGGATCGTGTTTGATGCAAAGTGGTTATTCATTTAAGTCTAAAAACAATGGTTGTTCGATTTATATGAATAATATCTTTTATGGTCATGCACCTGTGTTGAATGGTTTATTTCTGTTGGATCTCGATAGTAGTATTACGCATATTCATAATGTTGATGCTAAAAGAATTAAACTTGATAATGATATATCTACATACTGCCGTCTAGGTCATATTGGCGTTAAACGCATGAAGAAACTCCATTCTGATGGACTTTTGTAATCACTTGATTTTGAATAATTTGATACATGTGAGCCATGCCTTATGGGCAAGATGACTAGAACACCGTTTTCCAGTTCAATGGAACGGGCGACGGATTTATTGGAAATCATACATACTGATGTGTGTGGACCAATGAGTGTGTCGTCGCGAGGTGGATATCGTTATTTTGTTACTTTCATAGATGATTTGAGTAGATATGGGTATATCTATTTGATGAAACATAAGTCTGAAACTTTTGATAAGTTCAAGGAATTTCAGAATGAAGCGGAAAATCATCGTAACAGAAAGATCAAATTTCTGCGGTCCGACCGTGGATGAGAGTATCTTAGTTACGAGTTTAGCAAACATATGAAAAATTGTGGAATAGTTTCACAACTCACGCCTGCCGGAACACCACAACGTAATGGTGTGTCAGAACGTCGTAATCATACTTTATTGGATATGGTTCGATCTATAATGTCTCTGACTGACTTGCCACTGTCATTTTGGGGTTATGCACTGGAAACCGCTGCATTCACTTTAAATCGGGCACCATCTAAATCCGTTGAAACAACACCGTATGAATTATGGTTTGGAGACAAACCTAAGCTGTCATTTCTTAAAGTTTGGGGATGCGATGTTTATGTGAAGAAACTTTAGCCAGATAAACTTGAACCCAAAGCAGAAAAATGCGTCTTCATAGGATACCCTAAGGAAACGATTGGGTATACCTTCTGGCACAGATCCGAGGGCAAGGTTTTTGTTGCCAAGAATGGATCCTTTCTTGAGAAGGAGTTTCTCATGAAAGGTGTGAGTAGTCGGAAGGTAGAACTCGAAGAGGTTACTGAACCTTCTCTTCATGAAATGGCGAGTAGCACAGCACCAGAAGTTGTTTCGGAGTTGACTTCACCTAATGAAGAGAGAGCTAATGATATTGATCATGAAATTCCGAAAGAGGACACTACCGAACCTCGCAGGTCAACCAGGACACGTGCAGCTCCTAAACTGTATGGCAATCCTGTTATGAATTTCATGATTGATGAAATAAATGACCCTGCGATGTATGAAGAAGCGATGATGAGCCTAGATTCCAACAAATGGCTAGAAGCCATGAAATCCGAGATGGAATCCATGTACGAAAACCAGGTTTAGACCTTGGTGGAGTTACCTCACGATCGAAAGGCTGTTGAGAATAAATGGATTTCAAAAGAAAAACCGATGCTGATGGTAATGTGACCATCTATAAGGCTCGACTTGTCGCAAAGGGGTTTCGACAAATTCAAGGAGTTGACTACGATGAGACATTCTCTCCTGTAGCGATGCTTAAGTCGGTTAGGATTATGTTAGCAACTGCTGCATATTCCGATTATGAAATATGGCAGATGGATGTCAAAACTGCGTTCCTCAATGGTAATATTGAAGAAGAGTTGTATATGATACAACCTAAGGGTTTTGTCGATCCTAAGGATGCTGATAAGGTATGCAAACTTCAGGGATCCATCTATGGACTGAAGCAAGCATCCCGGAGTTGGAATCTCCGCTTTGATGAGGTGATCAAAGAGTTTGGATTTGTCCAAACTTATGGAGAAGCTTGTATTTACAAGAAAGTGAGTGGGAGCAATGTGACATTTCTGATATTATATGTGGATGACATATTATTGATTGGAAATGATATAGATCTTTTAAACAGTGTTAAAAGTTATCTAAACAGCAAATTTTCGATGAAAGACCTTGGTGAAGCTTCATATATATTAGGCATTAAAATCTATAGAGATAGATCAAGACGCCTAATTGGCTTATCGCAGAGTACATACCTTGATAAGATATTAAAGAAGTTTAATATGGACGGAAGTAAGAAGGGGTTCTTGCCTATGTTGCAAGGCAAGACATTGAGTAAGACTCAAAGTCCGGCTACGGCGGAAGAAAGAGAGATAATGGATAAGATCCCCTATGCCTCAGCCATAGGCTTTATAATGTATGCCATGCTATGTACAAGACCGATGTGGCACATGCTATTAGTTTGACTAGTAGGTACCAATCTGATCCAGGTTCGGAACACTGGATAGCGGTCAAGAATATCCTTAAGTACTTGAGAAGAACTAAGGATATGATTCTTGTATACGGAGGTGAAGAAGAGCTAGTCACTAAGTGTTATGTCGATGCTATCTTTGACACCGATCTGGATGACCCTAAGTCTCAATCCGGATACGTATTTCTCTTGAACGGAGCAGTAGTTAGTTGGAGGAGTTCCAAACAACTTGTGGTGGCTGGATCAACGACGGAGGCGGAATATGTTGCTGCTTTAGAAGCGGCGCAGGAAGCGGTTTGGATGAAGGAGTTCATAACGGAACTAGGTGTGGTTCCTAGTGCATTGGACCCAATGGTGATCTATTGTGACAACAATGGAGCCATAGACAACACCTAGGAACCAAGGTCTCACAAGAATTCCAAGCATATTAAGCGTCGGTATCACTCCATCCGCGAGCATGTCAAGGATGGAGATATAAAGATTTGTAAAGTGCACATGAACCTGAATGTAGCAGATCCATTGACTAAAGTTCTCCCTAGGGCAAAACATGATCAACACCAGAACTCCATGGGTGTTATATTTATCATTATGTAAACTAGATTATTGTCTCTAGTGCAAGTGGGAGACTGAAGGAAATATGCCCTAAGAGGCAATATTAAAGTTGTTATTATGTATTCCTTGTATATGATAGATGTTTATTTTATATGCTATAATTGTATTGAAAGGAAACGTCAATACATGTGTGTTTAATAAACAAAAAGGGTTCCTAGTTATGCCTCTCTTTAAGACTAGCTCGTTGATTAACAAGATGATCAAGGTTTCCTGATCATGGACATTGGATGTTGTTAATAACGAGGTCACAACATTTGTGAAATGATGTGATGAACATTCATCTGAAGTATAGCATTACGATCAAGTCATTATGTTTATATTGCTATAACATCATACGAAGTAATCTTAGTCCTTAGACCATGAGATCATGTTAATTGCTAACACCAGAAGAGTATCTTGATAACATCAAACGTCACACCGTAACAGGATGATTATAAAGGTGGGTTTAGTGCTACGAAGGTGTTATGTTGAGGCTCATGGATCAAGAGTGGAATTTGTCAATCCCGATGACGGATAGATATACTCTGGGCCCTCTCAGTGATATCACATTAAGATAGCTTGCAAGCAAGTGATGTGATCACTAGAATGTTATATCACGGGAACGAGAAAAGAGTGCATGTCGGTAACGAGATCAAACTAGGTATTTGGATACCGATGATCGAATCTCGGACATGTATTATATCATGAGACAAAGGTATTAAATTACTAGCGTTAAAGGTTCTCACGATCACAGAAGTCATCGTTGAATGTGCAGGAGTCAGTATGGATCTCCAGGTCCCGCTTCTGATTATTGATCTGAGAGGAGTCGCAATCATGTCTGCATTATTCGCGAACCGTAGGGTGACACACTTAAGGGTTGCCAAACACCATTTAGGAGCACATATGTTTCAGACAAAAGGTTTGCAAAGCGCAGGAAATGTTTCGATAGAAACAGGAATTGTTTTGGTAGAAACCGGAATTGTTTCGGGTGAAATTGCAGAAACTGGTTCTGCATGTGATATTGAAATGCTGCAAGGGGTTTTATGTGAATGTTTGTTAATTAAAGTAATTAACAAAATTCTGAATAAAATAAATAAAAGAGTTTTATTAATTGAGAGTGGCATTAAATTTGGTGGAAATTTAATGCATGTGAGTGGAACTTTGGGTGGAGCTTGAATTGATGTGAGTGGAGCTTCCACCACATGAATGAGGAAGAGGAGGGGGCCCCCTCCTTGGCCCCCGGCCATGGTAGGGTAGGAGTCCCCCCTCTCCTATAAAAGGCCCCCTCTCCTCCCTCACAAAGCACACCTCCTCGTGAAGGATCTCTCTCCCCTTCTAGATATTCCCCCATGGTCTCGGATTAGCGAGATACATGTTCCCGGTGGCCTTGCGTCTGGAAGGAATTGCTACTTCCGCTGATTCGCTGGAGCGAGGAGGTGGAGGTTGTTCGGTGGCTTGAACGTGTGTGCGAGGACGAATGCGCTGCTGATTTGCGATGCTCGGACTTCCACATGATCTTGAGATCGGCAAGCGTATGACTACATCAACCACGAGTTCCTACTCGTTAACAAAACTCGTTGTCTTCGAGGGTAAGTTCTCCAAGGATGTATGTCCACCTGTTGCTCTGTATCTAGTAGATAGATCTTGGCGTATAGTCCTCATCGTAGGATTTTTTTTGTTTTCTATGCTGCAGACCCAACACCATGTTCAGCCTGGAAGAAGATTTGTCCCAGGGAATTCGATCAATCGCAATGGCCGTCTGTTTCACATGAATGCTAAAGAAGCCTAGGAAGCGCTAGATGTCGTGCTGGGTATGTTTTCTGTTAACTCAGTACTTGCAAGAGTGTTGTTTGATTCTAGAGCATCGCACTCGTTTGTTATAGAAGAATTGGCATGCACTAGTAAGATTCAACCAACCAAATTGAAGCATGTTATCATAGTTCAAATACCTGGTTCAACCACCAAAGCTAGAAAAATTTGCAAGGCTGTACCTATCAGAATCCATGGGATAGATATTTATGCCAATCTAATAGTACTTGGAACCAAAGGTTTGGAAGTAGTACTAGGAATGGATTGGATATCAAAACATAAAGGATTGATCGACTATGCCAAGAAAGCCATAACCATGACCAGTATCTCTGGAGTATCAGTAGAGCATGTATCTGAAACCTTGCCCTGTCAGTTCAAATGCAACAAGAGTCTATCCCATCCAACCATTGACCAAGTCAGAGTAGTCTGTGAATACGCTGACGTATTCCTAGATGAATTGCCCGGTATGCCCCCAGATCAGGATATCGAGTTCATTATTGAACTAATTCCTGGAACTGGACCCATAGCTCAGAGACCTGATAGTATGAACCCATCTGAACTAGTGGAGTTGAAGAAGAAACTTGATGCTATGCTGGCAAAAGGTTTGATTCAACCAAGCGCATCACCATGGAGATCGTCTTTTCTGTTTGTGGATAAGAAAGATGGAGGTAACCATTTGTGTAGGAATTACCGGAAGCTGAATGATGACACCATCAAGAACAAGTACCCACTGCCCAAGATTGAGGATCTATTTGATCAGTTGACTGGTGCCAGAGTGTTTTCTAAGATTGATCTTAGGACTGGTTATCACCCAACTAAAGATTCATGCAACGGATATTCCAAAGACCGCCTTTACCACCAGATATGGATTGTATGAGTATACGTCATGTCTTTTGGATTAACCAATGCCCCCGCTTATTTCATGAATCTCGTGAATAAGATTTTATGAATTTCCTAGATAAGTTTGTCGTTTTTTTATCGACGATATTCTAATCTATTCCAAGTCAGAAGAAGACCATGAGCTACACCTGAGAACCATCCATGAAACCCTTAGAGAACATGAGTTGTATGCCAAGTTTAGCAAATGTGAGTTATGGCTAAAAGAAGTAAGATTCCTCGGACATATTGTGTCAGCAGGAGGAGTCGTTGTTGATCCTACCAAGATCAAAGATATTGAAGAATGGGAAGCCCCAACCACTCAAACCCAAGTCCGTGCATTTCTCGGATTAGCGAGATATTACCGCAAGTTTGTTGAAGGATTTTCGAGCATCGCAAGACCGATGACCCAATTGTTGAAGAAAGATAAGAAGTTTGAATGGACCGACAAATGTAAAGCAAGTTTTAAAGAACTCAATAAGAGATTGATTTTAGCCCCAATATTGATTATGCCAGATATCAAGAAGCCTTTTGATGTGTATTGTGATGCATCCAAGATTGGTCTCGGATGTGTGTTGATGCAAGAAGGCAAAGTCATAGCATATCTATCCCGACAACTGAAGCAGCATGAGCAAAACTACCCTACCCATGATCTTGAACTAGCAGCTGTAGTTTTAGCTTTGAAGACATGGAGTCATTACCTTATGGGTAAACGCTGTGAGATTTATTCGGATCACAAGATTTTGAAGTATATTTTCACCTAGAAGGAGCTGAATATGAGGCAAAGGAGATGGATAGAGTTAATCAAGGATTATGACCTTGACATTACTATCACCCCGGAAAAGCCAATGTGGTAGCAGATGCTGTTAGCAAATTGCCGTGAAGATTAAACACTACGATCAAAGAAGCCCAGCCAAGTTTGTATGAAGAGTTGGAGGAGTTTAGAATGGAGCTAGTTAGCAAAGGATTTTTAGCTAGCATTGAACTTCAACCCACGTTGATCAGTCAGATCAAGGAAGCACAGAAAGGAAATGCAAGTATCGATGGAATCAAGCGTCGTATCAGTACAGGAAAGGTACCTGGATTTACCAAAGATGAAGAAGGAGTTTTGTGGTACAAAGGATGTATCTGTGTGCTAGCAGATTCAGAGTTGAAGCAAGTTATCATGCAAGAAGCTCATGATACTCTTTATTCTATCCACCCCGGAGGAACGGAGATGTATCAGGATTTGAAGGAGCAATGTTGGTGGCACAAGATGAAGAGAGAAATCGGAAGCTACATAGCCAAGTGTGATATCTGTCAGAGAGTCAAAGCGGAACATCAGAGACCCGCAGGATTTTTGCAACCATTGCAGATTCCGGAATGGAAATGGGATTCCGTCGGAATGGACTTTATCACCGGTTTGCCTACTTCTAGTAGGGGAAATGACTCTATCTGGGTCATAGTTGATAGACTGTCCAAAGTAGCCCATTTTATACCTGTCAAGACAACCTACCAGAGTTCGAAGCTAGCAGAGTTGTACATCGCTAGAATCGTCAGTTTGCATGGAACCCCCTGATGGCTCAATGCACGGCGCCCAGAAAAGTGCTGGTGCGGTGTTGATGTAGAGCTCGTTGGGAACCTCAAGAGGAAGGTATGATGAGCACAGCAGCAAGTTTCCCTCAGTTATGAAACCAAGGTTTAATCGAACCAGTAGGAGCAAGGAAACACCCCAAAGGTGTTACTAGCTGAGCCTTGGCAAGGTGCACTACCGGTGCTAGTAGCAACGTGGAGACCTGCACAACACAACCATAGAACTTTGTCCCCAACTTGCGATGAGGTTGTCAATCTCACCGTGTTTTGCGGAAAACAAAGGATTAAACATATCGAATGGAAAGAAGTAAAAGTTTGCAGAAAGTAAACACAAAGCAGTAAACAGTTTATAGATTGTATGTAAAGAAAAGGACCAGGATCCATAGTTCACTAGAGGTGGCTCTCCTTAGATAGATAACATGCTGGGTGAACAAATTACAGCGGGGCAATTGACAAACACCGAGAAAGCAATACATGCATATAGTAATCATCTTGACTCCTTTGAGACTTGATTGTGCATTACAACATTATACATAGACCGCCATCCAACTGCATCTATGACTAATAATCCACCTTCAGGTTATCATCCGAACCCCCTCCAGTATTAAGTTGCAAGCAACAGATTATTGCTTTACGAACTACGTGTAAAGTAAACAATACAATTGTTCTATGAACAAATGATTGTTGTTTTCTCCCTAGTAGCAACAACACATCTAGTACCTTAGAGATTTCTGTCACTTCCCCAGATTACCAGAGGCATGAACCCACTATCGAGCATAAATACTAACTCTTGGAGTTGCTAGCATATACTAACAACGGAAAGCATGCAAGATCACAAATAACAAAGACATGATAGAATCAATAATCAATCTGAAATAGCATCTCAATATCCATCGGATCCCTGCAAACACAACATGCAGAATTACAAATAGATGATCTTGATCATGAACGGATCTCACAAGATCTAGACATGAAAGCACAAAGGAGGAGAACCAGCCATCTAGCTACTACATGGATCCGTAGTCCAAGGATGAACTACTCACGCATCACACCGGAGGCTTGCATGGTTATGAAGAAGGCCTCCAGGGTGAATTCCCCTCTCCGGCAGGGTGCCGGGAAGAGCTTCAGATCCCTCCCGATCTAGGGATGGAGATGATGGCGGCTATAGACTCTTTCATGGATTTTTGATCGGGCACTTAGGGTTTTCGTCCCGAGGGTAATATATAGGCGGAAGGAGAGGCCGAGGGGGTGCCTGGGCTGGCCACACCACCCCCTGGCACGAGCCAGGCCTGGTCGCACGGCCAGGTGGTGTGGCCGCCCTCTGGCCCTTCTCCGTCTCGTATTCTGGCACTTGATGACATCCGGAAAAATAGGCACTTTGGCTTTTGTCCCGTCCAATTCTAAGAATATTCATTTTCTGACTTTCCTAGAACCAAAAACAGCAGAAAACAGGCAGTTGGCACTGTGGCTCTTGTTAATAGGTTAGTCCAAGAAATCATATGAAAAGTACTCCAAAGTGTGGACAAAACAGAAGAAAGTGGATAAAACCAAGCATGGAATATCAAAAATTATAAATACATTTGCAATGTATCAACATCCCCAAGCTTAACTCCTGCTCGTCCTCGAGTAGGTAAGTGATAAAAAGAAAGAATAATTTTTGAGGTGACATGCAGCATCAAAGACTTGATCAAAGTATTTGTAAAACATTCGAAGCTGGGATCATAGTACTTCAATCATAACATGAAAGACAAAGCTCTAGCAATAAGCAAAGAAACTATGATGCAACATGAAAAGGCACAAACAAAAGATTCATGAATAACAATGCTTTGCAAGACGTTTGTTTGTTTCACATAAAGAAAACATAGCATAATAGTATTCAGCTTGTCCCTCAATAGAGTAGCAAATAAAAATGCATAGGACACCTTCAAAGTTCATAAGAGTGACTAGATACAATAGTTTAAAACAAGCAATATCAAGTTATGCATCAATCAACTAGTCTTGGGACAATGCACATAGAACTAAGAATGGCCACTATGCTCTCAAAGTAGGTGCATAAAGATAGAAGGTGGAGACTCAATATTGTGGTGGAAGAAAGGCCTTTGTAAAAGGAAGTAGGGATTCAAGTCTCATAAAGAGCTTCCAAAAATTATGGTACTTATAGCTTTTAGCTCTCATTGCCCCTACAATAAGCATCTTGAAGTGATTAAGGTTAAAGTGAACAAACTATGGTGTACATGCTTCATGAAGTATAAGTCAGAAATCTCATGTCCCTTGTATACGAGGGCCGCTCCTCATGCTACTCAAGTTTAGTCACCGGTAAGTTCTTGTCATCGTAAGTATATGTGTATCATAGAGAACCGCCAACGGGGTACCCCTTGCCTGATGATACGGAAGAATCCCCATATCAAAATGACAAGGCAAGCAGACAACGAGCATCTCAGAATTCTTCTTATTTACCATGGGAATATGGTGCTTTTTTCTCTCTTTCCTCTTTTCATAGTATCTCTTTTTTTCTCTTTTTTCTCAATATAGGACTCTTTTTATATATAAGAAGAATGCTTCATAGACAGCTCATTATGGTTCCGCTGCAGGTTTCCACCATGTCAGCATGGATTAGACCAGCGGCCCAGGCGTTTCTCTAACACATATACATAACTCCATGGACTTACAAGCTCCCCTTTAATTTCACACCGATGACATCCATATACAAAAGAGCATGATATCAACTAGAGTGCAATGTTGAAAGCGTTCCTGATGAAAGCATGGTTCTGCTAATTCCCAAAAAATAAGTGCAAGCATATACAACATAGAAGACACAATGGTTCAAGTTTATTAAGGGCAAGTAAAGTAAAGTGTGCCATCAAGTTCGTGAGAGCTTTAATCACTAGTTTTATCATAACAAGTTTAATTTGGAAGGTAAACAAAAGCATGAATATACTTGGAATAGCATAAGATAGTAGGTAGGTATGGTGGACTCTTTGGAATAACTTGGTTTAGGGAGTTGGATGCATGAGTGGAACTCATACTTTGTTGTGGAGGCTAGCAAAAGACTGGGAACGACAAACTAAGAGAGCAATAATGGCCATAATCATGTAGAGCGACAAAACATCATTGATCAAAGCATAAAGTGTGAAGGAAATATGCCCTGAGAGGCAATAATAAAGTTGTTATTATATATTCCTTATATATGATAAATGTTTATTTTACATGCTAGAATTGTATTGATCAGGAAACATCAATACATGTGTGTTTAATAAACAAAAAGGTTCCTAGTTATGCCTCTCTTATAGACTAGCTTGTTGATTAACAAGATGATCAAGGTTTCCTGATCATGGACATTGGATGTTGTTAATAACAAGGTCACACCACTGGTGGAATGATGTGATGAACATTCATCTGAAGTATAGCATTACGAGCAAGTCATTATGTTTATATTGCTATAACATCATACGAAGTAATCTTTATCCTTAGACCATGAGATCATGTTAATTGCTAACACTGGAAGAGTATCTTGATAACATCAAACGTCACACCGTAACATGGTGACTATAAAGATGGGTTCAGTACTACGAAGGTGTTATGTTGAGGCTCATGGATCAAGAGTGGAATTTGTCAATCCCGATGATAGATAGATATACTCTGGGCCCTCTCGGTGATATCACATTAAGATAGCTTGCAAGCAAGTAATGTGATCACTAGAATGTTATATCACGGGAACAAGAAAAGAGTGCATGTCGGTAACAAGATCAAACTAGGTATGGAGATACCAATGATCGAATCTCGGACATGTAATATATCGAGAGACAAAGGGATTTAGTTACAAGCATTAAAGGTTCTCACGATCACATAAGTCATCGTTGAATGTGTAGGAGTCAGTACGGATGTCCAGGTCCCGCTGCTGATTATTGATCGGAGAAGGGTCTCGATCATGTCTGCATTATTCGTGAACCGTAGGGTGGCGCACTTAAGAGTTATCGGACACCATTTTGGAGCACATATGTTTCAGACGAAAGAATTGCAAAGCGCAGGAATTGTTTCAATAGAAACCGAAAATTGTTTCGGGTGAAATTGCAGAAAGTGGTTCTGCATGTGATATTGAAATATTGCAAGGGGCTAAATGTGAATGTTTGTTAATTAAAGTAATTAAAAAAATTCTGAATAAATTTAATAAAAGAGTTTTATTAAATGAGAGAGCATTAAATTTGGAGAAATTTAATGCATTTAAAGTGGAGACTTTAAAAACGGAATGTGAAGAGGCATTTTAATGTGGAGGGGTTACCACCACATGAATGGGGGAGGTGAGGGGTCACCCCCCCATGCGCTGGCCATGGAGAGAGGGGGCACCCCCTCCTCCTATAAAAGGCCACCCATTCCCTCCTTCATCCTCACACCTCCTTGTGAAGGATCTCTCTCCCCCTCTAGAATTATTCCCCCATGGTCTCGGATTAGCGAGATACATGTTCTGGGTGGCATTTCGTCTGGAAGGAGTTGCTACTTCCGCTGGATCGCTAGAGCAAGGAGGTGGATGTTGTCCAGTGGCTTGAACGTGTGTGCGAGTACGGATGCGCTACTGAGTTGCGGCGCTCGGACTTCCTCACAATCTTGAGATCGGCAAGTGTACGACTACATCAACCACGAGTTCCTACTCGTTAACAAAACTCATTGTCTTCTAGGGTAAGTTCTCGTTGGATGTATGTCCACCCGTTGCTTTGTACCTAGTAGATAGATCTTGGCATGTAGTTCACACCGTAGGAAATTTTTTGTTTTCTATGCTGCGGACCCAACAGTGGTATCAGAGCCTGATCTATGCGTAGGTGCTTTGCACGGGTAGTACACATATGTTTATATGTGGGCGATGATGATCATGTTATTGCATCTTCTATGTATTTTGAGTATTGGTGGCATAGTGGGATGAAGCGGCCCGGACCAACCTTACATGTCATCGTACATGAGACCGGTTCCACGACTGACATGCAACTTGTTTTGCATAAGTGGCTGGCAGGTGTCTGTCTCTCCTACTATAGTCAATATCTGATTTACAACGAGTTTCTAATAACTTAGTCATCCTCGTTGTGGTTCATGTTCGTAGGTGAGAACGGTTCTATCTCCGAAAGCCCTAAGCCACGTAAAACGTGCAATTGATAAATTAGAGGCGTCTAGTTTAGATCGTTGTTGGGCTAGTGTATTGATATGGTATTGTTGTAAGTAGATGTATGATAGATACTCTTACAACACACTCAACGTGTAAGTTCCATAGACCTTGGACTTACACACAAAGGAATGATAGAGATCATACCACGATGCAAGTGATAGAGATCAAATGCATGGACCATATCATCTCACTTTACACATTAGATGTTAGCATCTTATACTGCTAGTTTGGCGCTTTTGGTACCATTATAAGATGATCCCTCATTTAAATATCAAGATAAAAATGTGCTCTTCCTTAAGTATGCACCGTTCTGTGGATCATGTTTTGAGACATCACATGATGATCGGGTGTACTCGAATCTATGCTTTCATAGGAACGGGTGTAAGACAGTTTTACACACGCGAATACTAAGGTTCTTACTTGGCGAGCCTAGCATGTACAGACATGGCCTCGGAACACGGACCGAAAGGTTAAGCATGAGTCATATAGTTGATATGATGCCCATATAGATGCTCGCCTTTGAAGCTACATCAACTCACGTGATGATCGGACTTGGTGTAGTGGATTTGGTTCATGTAATCACCAAAAGGACACGAGGGATGTCGTTTTTGAGTGGGAGTTCATTAGTAATTTTGATTAGTTAAACTCAATCTATCATAAACTTAGTCTAAATAAACTTTACAAATTCTGTTGTAGATGGCACCACCTGCTTTTAATTTCAATGTGTTCATGGAGAAAGAGAAACTTGCTGCGAATGGTAGCAACTTCACCAACTGGGCTATGAATTTGAGGATTCTCCTCACTGCTGCACAAAAGAAATATGTGCTAGATGCGCCGCTAGGCCCCCCACCAGCTCCTGATGCCCCTGACGAGGAAAAGAATGTCTATGTGACTCGTCAGGAGGACCACAACTTAGTTCATTGCGGCATACTGTATGGGCTAGAGCCAGAACTTCGAAAGCGTTTCGAAAATGGCAATGCCTTTGATACCATGGGAGAATTGAAAATGATTTTCGATACCCATGCTGCCGTAGAGAGTTATAATGCTACGGAAAAGTTCTTTAGCTGCATGATGGAGGAAAACAGCTCCGTTAGTGAGCACGTACTCAAAATGTCTGGGTACGCCGATAAGCTTGTGTCCTTGGGAATAACGATTCCCATTGACTTAGGCATACATCATTTTCTCCAATATCTGCCACCTAGCTACAAGAGCTTCGTGATGAACTATAATATACAGGGCATGAAGAAGACTCTTCCCGAGCTTCTGTCAATGCTTAAGACTGCAGAAGTGGAGATTAGGAAAGAACATCAAGTGTTGATGATCAATAGGACCACCGGTTTCAAGAAAGACAAGAAAGGCAAGCACAAGGGAAAGAAGGGTGGCAAGTCTGTTGCCACTCCTGAAAAGAAACCCCGAGCTGGCCCTAAGTCTGACACCGAGTGCTACTATTGTAAGGGGACTAGCCATTGGAAGCGCAACTGCCCCAAGTATTTGGCGGACAAGAAGTCCAGCAAGGCAAACAAAGGTATATGTGATATGCATGTTATTGATGTGTACATGACTAGTACTCGCAGTAGCACCTGGGTATTTGATACGGGATCGGTTGCTAATATTTGTAACTCGGTTCAGGGGCCACGGAACAAGCGACAACTAGCAAGGGATGAGGTCAGGATGCGGGTCGGCAATGGATCAAAAGTTGATGTGATCGCCGTTGGGACGCTACCTCTCCATTTGCCATCGGGATTAGTTACAAACCTAAATAATTGTTATTTAGTGCCTACACTGAGCATGAACATTGTATCTGCATCGTGTTTGATGGAAAGTGGTCATTCCTTTAAATCTGAAAACAATGGTTGTTCGATTTATAAGAATGATATCTTTTATGGTCATGCACCTATGTTGAATGGTTTATTTCTGATAGATCTCGATAGTAATATTACACACATTCATAATGTTAATGCTAAAAAGATTAAACTTGATGATGATATGTCTACATATATGTGGCACTGCCGTCTAGGTCATATTGGCGTTAAACGCATGAAGAAACTCTATTCTGATGGACTTTTGGAATCACTTGATTTTGAATCATTTGATACATGTGAGCCATGCCTTATGGGCAAGATGACTAGAACGCCGTTTTCTGGTTCAATGGAACGGGCGACAGATCTATTGGAAATCATACATACTGATGTGTGTGGACCAATGAGTGTGTTGGCGTGAGGTGGATATCGTTATTTTGTTACTTTCACAGATGATTTGAGTAGATACGGGTATATCTATTTGATGAAACACAAGTCTGAAACTTTTGAAAAGTTCAAGGAATTTCAGAATGAAGTGGAAAATCATCGTAATAGAAAGATCAAATTTCTACGGTCTCACCATGGAGGAGAGTATCTAAGTTACGAGTTTAGCACACACATGAAAGAGTGTGGAATAGTTTCACAACTCATGCCTGCCGGAACACCACAACATAATGGTGTGTCGGAACATCGTAATCATACCTTATTAGATATGGTTCGATCTATGATGTCTCTGACTGACTTGCCACTGTCATTTTGGGGTTATGCACTGGAAACAACTGCATTCACTTTAAATTGGGCACCATCTAAATCCGTTGAAACGATACCGTATGAATTATGGTTTGGAAACAAACCTAAGCTGTCATTTCTTAAAGTTTGGGGATGCGATGTTTATGTGAAGAAACTTCAACCAGATAAACTCGAACCGAAAGTGGAAAATGCGTCTTCATAGGATACCCTAAGGAAACAATTGGGTATACCTTCTATCATAGATCCGAGGGCAAGGTTTTTGTTGCCAAGAATGGATCCTTTCTTGAGAAGGAGTTTCTCGTGAAAGGTGTGAGTAGTCGGAAGGTAGAACTCGAAGAGGTTATTGAACCTTCTCTTCATGGAATGGCGAGTGGCGCAGCACCAGAAGTTGTTTCGGAGTTGACTTCACTTGATGAAGAGAGAGCTAATGATAATGATCATGAAACTCCGAAAGAGGACACTACCGAACCTAGCAGGTCAAGCAGGACACGTGCAGCTCCTGAACTGTACGACAAGCCTGTTGTGAATTTCATGGTTGATGAAATGGATGACCATGCGACGTATGAAGAAGCGATGATGAGCCCAGATTCCAACAAATGGCTGGAAGCCATGAAATCCGAGATGGAATCCATGTACGAGAACCAAGTTTGGAACTTGGTGGACTTACCTCACGATCGAAAGGTCGTTGAGAATAAATGGATTTTCAAAAGGAAAACTGATGTTGATGGTAATGTGACCATCTATAAGGCTCGACTTGTCACAAAGGGGTTTCGACAAATTCAAGGAGTTGACTATGATGAGACATTCTCTCCCGTAGCGATGCTTAAGTCGGTTAGGATTATGTTAGCAATTGCTGCATATTTCGATTATGAAATATGGCAGATGGATGTCAAAACTGCGTTCCTCAATGGTAATATGGAAGAAGAGTTGTATATGATACAACCTAAGGGTTTTGTCGATCCTAACGATGCTAATAAGGTATGCAAACTTCAGTGATCCATCTATGGACTGAAGCAAGCATCCCGGCGTTAGAATCTCCGCTTTGATGAGGTGATCAAAGAGTTTGGATTTGTCCAAACTTATGGGGAGGCTTGTATTTACAAGAAAGTGAGTGGGAGAAATGTGGCATTTCTGATATTATATGTGGATGACATACTATTGATTGGAAATGATATAGATCTTTTAAACAGTGTTAAAAGTTATCTAAACAACAAATTTTTGATGAAAAACCTTGGTGAAGCGTCATATATATTAGGCATTAAAATCTATAGAGATAGATCAAGGCGCTTAATTGGGCTATCGCAGAGTACATACCTTGATAAGATATTAAAGAAGTTTAATATGGAAGAAAGTAAGAAGGGGTTCTTACCTATGTTGCAAGGCAAGACATTGAGTAAGACTCAAAGTCCGGCTACGGCGGAAGAAAGAGAGATGATGGATAAGATCCCCTATGCCTCGGCCATAGGCTCTATTATATATGCCATGCTATGTACAAGACCGGATGTGGCACATGCTATTAGTTTGACTAGTAGGTACCAAATTGATCCAGGTTCGGAACACTGGATAGCGGTAAAGAACATCCTCAAGTACTTGAGAAGAACTAAGGATATGTTTCTTATATACGGAGGTGAAGAAGAGCTAGTCGCTAAGTGTTATGTCGATGCTAGCTTTGACACCGATCCGGATGACTCTAAGTCTCAATCCGGATACGTATTTCTCTTAAACGGAGCAGCAGTTAGTTGGAGGAGTTCCAAACAACCTGTGGTCGCTGGATCAACGACGGAGGCGGAATATGTTGCTGCTTCAGAAGCAGCACAGGAGGCGGTTTGGATGAAAGATTTCATTCGGAACTAAGTGTGGTTCCCAGTGCGTTGGATCCAATGGTGATCTATTGTGACAACAATGGAGCCATAGCCAACGCAAAGGAACCGAGGTCTCACAAGAATTCCAAGCATATTAAGCGCCGGTTTCACTCCATCCGCGAGCATGTCAAGGATGGAGATGTAAAGGTTTGTAAAGTACACACGGACCTAAATGTAGCAGATCTGTTGACTAAAGTTCTCCCTAGGGCAAAACATGATCAACACGAGAACTCCATGGGTGTTAGATTTATCACTATGTGAACTAGATTATTGTCTCTAGTGCAAGTGGGAGACTGAAGGAAATATGCCCTGAGAGGCAATAATAAAGTTGTTATTATATATTCCTTATATATGATAGATGTTTATTTTACATGCTAGAATTGTATTGATCAGGAAACATCAATACATGTGTGTTTAATAAACAAAAAGGGTTCCTAGTTGTGCCTCTCTTATAGACTAGCTTGTTGATTAACAAGATGATCAAGGTTTCCTGATCATGGACATTGGATGTTGTTAATAACAAGGTCACACCATTGGTGGAATGATGTGATGAACATTCATCCGAAGTATAGCATTACGATCAAGTCATTATGTTTATATTGCTATAACATCATACAAAGTAATCTTTATCCTTAGACCATGAGATCGTGTTAATTGCTAACACCGGAAGAGTATCTTGATAACATCAAAAGTCACACCGTAACAGGGTGACTGTAAAGATGGGTTCAGTACTACGAAGGTGTTATGTTGAGGCTCATGGATCAAGAGTGGAATTTGTCAATCCCGATGATGGATAGATATACTCTGGGCCCTCTCGGTGATATCACATTAAGATAGCTTGCAAGCAAGTGATGTGATCACTAGAATGTTATATCACGGGAACAAGAAAAGAGTGCATGTCGGTAACGAGATCAAACTAGGTATGGAGATACCAATGATCGAATCTCGGACATGTAATATATCGAGAGACAAAGGGATTTAGTTACAAGCGTTAAAGGTTCTCACGATCACAGAAGTCATCGTTGAATGTGTAGGAGTCGGTACGGATCTCCAGGTCCCGCTATTGATTATTGATCGGAGAAGGGTCTCGATCATGTCTGCATTATTTGCGAACCATAGGGTGGCACACTTAAGAGTTACCGGACACTATTTTGGAGCACATATGTTTCAGACGAAAGAATTGCAAAGCGCAGGAATTGTTTCAATAGAAACCGAAAATTGTTTTGGGTGAAATTGCAGAAAGTGGTTCTGCATGTGATATTGAAATATTGCAAGGGGCTATATGTGAATGTTTGTTAATTAAAGTAATTAACAAAATTCTGAATAAATTTAATAAAAGAGTTTTATTAAATGAGAGAGCATTAAATTTGGAGAAATTTAATGCATTTAAAGTGGAGACTTTAAAAACGGAATGTGAAGAGGCATTTTAATGTGGAGGGGTTACCACCACATGAATGAGGGAGGTGAGGGGTCACCCCCCCATGCGCTGGCCATGGAGAGAGGGGGCAACCCTCCTCCTATAAAAGGCCACCCATTCCCTCCTTCATCCTCACACCTCCTTGTGAAGGATCTCTCTCCCCCTCTAGAATTATTCCCCCATGGTCTCAGATTAGCGAGATACATGTTCCTGGTGGCATTTCGTCTGGAAGGAGTTGCTGCTTCCGCTGGATCGCTGGAGCGAGGAGGTGGAGGTTGTCCGGTGGCTTGAACGTGTGTGCGAGTACGGATGCGCTGCTGAGTTGCGGTGCTCGGACTTCCTCATGATCTTGAGATCGGCAAGTGTACGACTACATCAACCATGAGTTCCTACTCGTTAACAAAACTCGTTGTATTCGAGGGTAAGTTCTCGTTGGATGTATGTCCACCCGTTGCTTTGTACCTAGTAGATAGATCTTGGCGTGTAGCTCACACCGTAGGAATTTTTTTGTTTTCTATGCTGCGGACCCAACAAAGTGATACTACAAGATGAAAACTAAAGGATCATAAAGGCTATGGTAACTTGAGATAGTCATAACATGGTGTGAGCATGCGCCAAGTCAACCCAAATAAAGCATCAAAGGAGAATACCACTATACTATGCTTTAATATGCTAAAACAATGCATGATTCATCCAAGGCACATTAAGCAATCTCAATTGTTTATAACAAGTCATGCTACAGCAAAGAATACTAAGCATAAAGCCAAAACAATATCAAGCATGGCATGACAAAGCATAGGCCACAATCACAAACAAGCTCTTTTTACCACATAAGCATGAACTTCCCTACTCTTTTCCAAACCAAACCAAACTATTTTCAAACCAATGTATGAAAGAGGGGGTCCAACCAATTTATTCAGAAAACTAAGCAAACTAAGCAAACAAAAAACCAAAACAAAAACGAAAAATAAGACGCTCCAAGAACAACACAACTGTGCATGAAACAATAAAAATGAAGCGTTTGGAAGAAACCTGGAATTTTTATTGATGAAGAAGGGGATGCCTTGGGCATCCCCAAGCTTTGACGCTTGTACTTCTTGGATATTTCTTGGGGTGACACGCGTGGCATCCCCAAGCTTGAGATTTAGTCCATCCTTCATCTCATTACTCATTCCTTCCATACACCTAATTTTTTTCCTTCATACAAAACTTCACACAATCTTTATTAGCAACATTAGTGCACTCAAGATAAATAAGTCTTAAGGTTCAGTTCTAACACCAAATAAACTTCCATTAGAACACTAGCTACTGTAGCACTTCCCTCAAAAAGCTCAATTCCCGAAAAGAACTCAAAAAGGAACCAAGAAGAAGCAAATGCAGAAAATGGCAGAAATCTGTCAAAACAGACCAGCAGGTAAAGACGAATTTTTTCGAAGACCTTCTGTTGCTCAAATAAAAAATTGTTGAACTAACAAAAGTTAGATAACAACCTGGGGCAGAAGAACAAACAATTACAGCTCAATCCGACATACAGAGGTCTCTCACGATGATGGGTTCCCAACCATCTTCTTGTTTTATAGGAATAGAAGCTTTATGTTTCATCTTTTCTTCTTTAATCTTTATGAGAGCATCAGTAATGTATTTTGTAAAGGCCATGTTCATAGCACTAGCATTAGGACTTTTAGCAAACTTTTGTAGGAACTTAATAACTTCAGAGATATTGCAACCATCAAGATCAAAATCAAATTTATCATCTAAAGTAGTAGAACTATTACTAGCCTCAACACTAGTGGTGGTAATAGTAGAAACACTAATGTTTCTAGCAATTTCATCTTCTCTTTCCCACTTAGCATGTAATTCAGCTAATAGTCTAACATTTTCATCAATTCTTACTTGTATAGCATTGGTAGCTGCAAAGGGATTATCATTAGTTTCAGGTTTAGCAGCCATTTTATTAATCAATGAAGATTGAGCTTCAGACAAAGATGATATATTTATTTCAGCATTAGAGAGTTTCAATTGTAAACTAGGAATTTCCCTATTTAGACTCTCAAGTTGATGGCTAATGTTCTTCAAAATGGTAGATTGTTCCTCCATAGTTTTAGTAAATAGTTTATTTTGCTCATATTGCATTTGCATGAAGTTTTTAGTGGCTCTTTCAACTTCTAAAATTCTTCCTTCACCAGGTGATCCAAGTTTACCATTATAGCCATAAGTATTATTAGGAGGGTAGGGCCTATAATTGTTATTACCATAAGCATTGTTGCTAAAATTATTATTTCTTATGAAGTTCACATCAACTTGCTCTTCTTGAGCAACCAAAGAGGCTAAAGGAACATTATTTGGATCAATATGGGCTTTCCCATTAACAAGCATAGACATAATAATATCAATTTTATCACTCAAGGAGGAGGTTTCCTCAACAGAATTTACCTTCTTACCATGTGGAGCTCTCTCAGTATGCCATTCAGAATAATTAACCATCATATTGTCCAAAAGTTTTGTTGCAGCACCCAAAGTGATGGTCATAAAGGTACCTCCAGTAGCAGAATCCAATAGGTTCCTTGAAGAATAGTTCAATCCTGCATAAAAAGTTTGGATGATCATCCAAGTAGTCAGTCCATGAGTGGGACAATTCTTTACCAAAGATTTCATTCTTTCCCAAGCTTGAGCAACATGCTCATTATCAAGTTGTTTAAACTTCATTATTTCACTTCTCATGGATATAATCTTAGCAGGAGGATAGTATTTTCCAATAAAAGCATCTTTGCACTTAGTCCAAGAATCAATACTATTCCTAGTTAAGGAATTCAACCATTCTTTAGCTTTTCCTCTCAAAGAGAAAGGAAACAATTTCAGCTTAATAATATCACCATGTATATCCTTATGCTTTTGCATCTCACAAAGTTCAAAAAAGTTATTTAGATGGGAAGCAACATCTTCATTACCAATACCAGAAAATTGTTCTCTCATAACAAGATTGAGCAAAGCAGGTTTTATCTCAAAGAAAGTATTTTCAGCCACAGATGGAGCAATAGGTGTGCTCATAAAATCATTGTTGTTGGTGCTAGTGAAGTCACACAACTTAGTGTTTTCAAGGGTAGTCATTTTTTTGGGTTTTCAAATAAGAAAGCAAACTTGTAAAACTAATTTTTTTGTGTTTTTGAAGAACAAAACAAGCAAACAAAGCAAAAAGAAACTAAGCAAAACAAAAACAACAAAGTAAAGATAGCTACTAACAACAGAAAGCATGCAAGATCACAAATAACAAAGACATGATAGAATCAATAATCAATCTGAAATAGCATCTCAATATCCATCGGATCCCTGCAAACACAACATGCAGAATTACAAATAGATGATCTTGATCATGAACGGATCTCACAAGATCTAGACATGAAAGCACAAAGGAGGAGAACCAGCCATCTAGCTACTACATGGATCCGTAGCCAAGGATGAACTACTCACGCATCACACCGGAGGCTTGCATGGTGATAAAGAAGGCCTCCAGGGTGAATTCCCCTCTCCGGTAGGGTGCCGGTAAGAGCTTCAGATCCCTCCCGATCTAGGGATGGAGATGACGGCGGCTACAGACTCTTTCGTGGATTTTTGATCGGGCACTTAGGGTTTTCGTCTCGAGGGAAAGATATAGGCGGAAGGAGAGGCCGAGGGGGTGCCTGGGCTGGCCACACCACCCCCTGGCGCAGGCCAGGCCTGGCCGCATGGCCAGGTGGTGTGGCCGCCCTCTGGCCCTTCTCTGTCTCGTATTCTGGCACTTGATGACATCCAGAAAAATAGGCACTTTGGCTTTTGTCCCATCCAATTCCGAGAATATTCATTTTTCTGACTTTCCTGGAACCAAAAACAGCAGAAAACAGGCAGCTGGCACTGTGGCTCTTGTTAATAGGTTAGTCCAAGAAATCATATGAAAAGTACTCCAAATTGTGGACAAAACACAAGAAAGTGGATAAAACCAAGCATGGAACATCAAAAATTATAGATACATTTGCAATGTATCACCCCCAAGACCATAGTGTCGGATCGAGGAACCCAATTTACCTCAAGATTTTGGCAGAAAGTCCAAGAAGGATTAGCAACCAAGTTGAATTTTAGCACATCTTATCACGCGCAGACCGTTGGACAGACTGAAAGAGTTAACCAAATCTTAGAAGATATGTTGAGATCTTGTGTTCTAGAGTATGGATCAAAATGGGAAGATTGTCTGCCTTTTGCAGAATTCTCATACAACAACAGTTATTGAGCCAGTTTGAAAATGGACCCCTTTGAATTTATGGATGGAAGGAAATGACGTACCCCTTTGAATTGGTCGCAAGTAGGAGAGAGTCAGATTTTCAGACCCGACATCCTATGAGAAGCCGAAGAGAAGGTTCACAAAGTCCGTGAGCACCTCAAGACCGCCCAATCCAGACAAAAGAGTTATGCCGACAAGAGACTTAGAGACCTGACCTTCAATGTCGGAGACTTTGTGTATCTCAAAGTGTCGCCGTTAAAAGGAATGCAGCATTTTCAGCTGAAAGGAAAGTTAGCCCCCAGATATATTGGACCCTTCAAGATTCTGAATCCCCGAGGAGAAGTATCTTATCAACTGGAATTGCCAGAGGAGATATCAGCCATCCATGATGTGTTCCATATCTCGTTACTTCGCAAATGCCTAGAAGTTCCCGAGAAGACCGAAGTATTCAAGAACATCGATCACCGAGCCATCGATATCAACAAGGATCTGACGTATCATGAAGTACCCATCAGTATTTTGGAAGAAGCCTTCAAAACCACCAGGACCCGGAGTATCAAATTTCTCAAGATCCAATGGAGCAACCATACTAAAGAAGAAGCTACTTGGGAGCGATAAAATTACATTAGGACTGAGTTTCCAGATCTCTTTAGTTCCTAGTTTTTCTTAAATCTCGGGACGAGATTTTGTTTAAGGAGGGATGGTTTGTAAAATCCCAAAACTTTAATCAAGATTATCAAGTTCTAATCACCCAATTTAGGGTTAACAAAAAAACTTTTATTAAGAAAATGAAATATGAATGCATGTGTGTTTGCATTAGTGTAGAATTGAGTGTATATGCCATGCTTGATTGTTCTAAATGACGTGAAATGGTTTAAAGCTGAATGCTACATCATCTAGGCCATATACAAACTAAATCAAAAGAAAAAGAAATCAAATAAGAATAAATAAACCAAATGGTCATTTTGACCAAACTAAACCACTAGGTCACTTTGAGTGTTCCTAGAAGATAATTTCTAATAGAAACAATTCCAGTTCTTTTCACCCCTTGATAGAGAAAGTAAAAGTGTATCAAGGCCCACTTTACAAACTTACAATAAAATCTAGCAAATCAATTTAATGGACAATGGAAAATTGAATCTAATTCATGTGTTAAGATTCCACTTTTTCAAAAACCATTCAAATCAATTCCCCTTGACCTCTCCAAGCAAAGCTAGTCTCTCAAGCTTAATTCAAGATCACTCAAAATATTTGAATCGAAATTTCCAAACTTTGTTTCATGCGGCCATTTCATCAAACACTTGGCATGCACAGAAAAATCATCTGCCTAACTTCACTGTGTGTAGTAATCCTCGACCAATTCGGTCCCTCTCCACTCCCCTTGTCCCCTGGTGTTGAGCAGCAGTAGACCAGCACCCCCTTTGTCGTGTGCACAGTGGAGCGCCGCCCGCAAATGTTCACCGCCGGTCAACCAAGGCCAGCTCGCTCCAGACAGCCCCGCGCCCAACCAGGATGTCCAGGAGCATCGCTGCAGCCTACCGCCACCCCCTGTCCAGCCCACGATCGCAACCCGTCCATGGACCACCCTAGCACCGTCGTGCTCTAAGCCTCTGCACCATGTCCAGAGCATGCCAGTGCGCCCAGCTCGCACCTTGCCCTCACAGTGCACGCGCAGCCTCGCCATGATCACGCCAACCCAGCAGACACCCCCGTTCGCCGCCGCGTGACCCGTAGCTCCCGCGCGCTATCGAGAACACCACCTGTCCCGCGTGGAGCAACACACACGCCAGACCAAACTAGACCGCTCCGTGCCGCGCCCTTACTTCCGTGAGAACCGCCAGGGAGCACCGCACCGTCCTACACCCTCGCCCATGCCTTTAGCTCGTTGTACCGTCCTTGCTAGAGACGCCAACCCATCCCGCTCGGTCGCCTCGTCGGTGTATAAATAGAGGGCCTCTCCACCCCATTTATCCACACCACCTCACTCCCCAGTCCTTACTAACCTTCCCCACTTCTTCCCGGAGCAAGGCGAGCACCACCGCGCCGGAATTTCACCGGAGCCGGCCACTGCTAGAGGAGAAGGGCGCCGTTGATTGCGACCACCCCAATCCCTACCGTGACCGCACCTCGCCTCGCCGTCATCTACCACGTCGATTGCCCTCGTCGCCAACCCTAGCTGGAGCCCAGGTGAGCCCCGTGAGACCCCCATCACCGCGCTAGGTCTTTTTCCTTGCCGGAGCTGTTCGTCGTCGACGACGACCCTCAGCCGTCGATCTTGCTTCTAATCGTAGGGCTCAGGTTAAACGATACCGCTTCACGTCATTAGTCTCGCTGACAAGTGGACACCCTCTGTCAGTCGCGCGTTGCACTGTGTTGTGCAGTTGGGCCGGCCCGTTTAGCTTTCCCGCGCAGCCCAGGAAATTCAAATATTGATTTTCCATTTTAGTTGAAATCCTATTCTGTCCACATTATCAAAAGTCAATTCAGAGAGTTTCACTTAACCAAATTGCATGATTCAATTTTTTCTAGAAAAGTAATTAAAATATCTATCCAAGCCCGTTGGATTTAAATCATTTGGAGTTAGAGATAATCTATAGAAAAAATAACAAGACAGACACTTTTGGAACTTCAAACATTTTTGAAAAATCAACCATAATAGCTTTTGAGTTGATTCCAACTCTCAAAAATCATATTTGATAAAATCTATCTGAATATGTAAAAATATCTAGGTTTGCATGCAGTGACATTGGACTAGTAACAAAATATTGCTATTAGGGCATTTCTAGTCATTTTAAATTTATTAAATAGTAATCTTAAACTTTATAAAATGTGACCAACCCTTTAAATCACATTCCCATGTATTATAATATGTGGTGATGACATGTGTCCACATGATCCCATATTCTATTTGGAGAATATTAAATCTTAATTAATTTCAATGAGTAGAAATTACTTTTCTCAAATAAGATAAATAAAACTAGTTCTTTAATTCATGTGATGATTGTGATGATGCTAGATCATCAAGTGTGAGCCTTAGTGTGATAAATAGAATTAGTTAAGTATTGTTTGGTGATTGTGTACCCCATATTCATTTATAGACGATAGTACCGACCAAGGATACGAGCAGGAAGAGTTCTACCCCGAAGAAGACGAAGAAAACTTCAATCACTGCATCAATCAAGGCAAGCTATTACTGGCAAGCTAGAATCATACAAGTTAACCTAAGCAAGATGCATTAGGCATGCTTTGGTTATATACCTTTGATTTATACCAATCCCAAGTTTTACTTGCAAGCTTTATTCTTTTTACTTTACCAAAGTTCTTTACTTTTAGTATAATAGCATAAAGACTATAAAACAAGGTCTACCGTGTTATACCTAGATGTCATTCTATGGCATGAAATTGAGATTAGCACCCCTCATTAGTGAACACTCTTAACTTAGTGGCTAGTGCTAAAGCATAAAACTTGATCACTTTAGATGGGAATACTTGGTGAAAATGATTATGAAAACCTTGGAATGATGCTTCATTCTATTGAAATGTTTTGACATGTGTTGAGAAACACCAAGGATTTGATGATGAAAATGTTGAGGCATGAGCCTTAGCCCTTTATAAAAACTGATGGTTGGGTTCGGATGCGATACCATTCCAATTTTACCGTAAAACCACAATACCTGAATTGGGTAAGGCTTAGCCGAAAGTTTATATGCATTAGTATGGGTTCCCTCGCAGAAGAGGTTTGAGCTGAGGCTACCTCTTGATGTTGCCACCTATGCAGTGCCCAGGATGGCAGATGGCCATGGCTGGGAGGCTAAGCTCATAGGGGAGGTGCCTATAATAGAGTGTGTAATTGCAAGGTTATGATTGATTATCCGCATACTAAGTATGATGATTCAGGGTTATCCCTGACGGATTGATCGAGTTTTGTGGTGAAAGTGTACCACCTCTGTAGAGTGTCAAACTATTCGAATAGCCGCGTCCGCGGTCATGGACAGTTGGAGTGGCCATACTGTTCCGTCGTCAGATGTTTTCAAAGTGACTTGTGAAGTGACTATGATTTTGACTTGACCACAACAGGGTTGTGACTAGGAAAGCTAGGTTCCCACTTAAGTGATTTAGAACATTAATTTAGCTTTATTTACTTCTGAACTCAGTTTAGATAAATATGGCTTTTGGAAAATAAACCTAGAGCTTAAGATTCCTACTAGAACTACATTACTTGTTAGTGATAGTTTGCGAGTACTTAAAGAGTACTCATGGCTTTGTCCCTGGCTATTCTCGTGGACAGACTATGAGGAGGACTATCAGGAAGATAGACAGCAGGACGGCTATGACAACTAGGATCATCTCCCATCGCCAGTATTGCCTGTGACCCTGAAGATGGAGCCCGCTACTACGGTTATTATTCCGCTGCTTGTTTGTGTTAAGACTGGATCATGAGATCCTTTATTTGTGTAAGACCTTACTATGGTTTGTAATGGATGGTTTACTGTGATATCCAATCTGGTATGTCTCGTAAAAATGGTAATCTTGGGATTGCGATGTATGGCATAACAGGCATCTGGGATTAAAAATCTAGGTGTTGACACCCTACCACCTAAGCCCCCAGCCGCCACCCCCTGCTTGCATGTCCCAGGGTGCGGCACCCACCCGCGCAAGCGACGCCGCATGCACACTGCGCCAGCATAGCCCCCACTCCCTAGGCTCGCCCCGTTCGTGCAACTCCCCGATCAAACCCACCAACATGCTCTACCAAGCCCACTCGCCCCCGCTCGGCACGCCTACGAGCTGACCCCACCTCACGGTCGCGAGAGCCACACACGCCAACCACCCCGCGTACGTTCCACCCCAGACTCGACGCGCACGCACCTCGTCCCTCTCATCGCTTCCCCCCAACCCCATCGTGATCCCAACCTCTGCCACACACCGCCACCTCTGCAGCGCACCGCCATCAGCCTCCCTCCGCCCACCTCAAGCTCCACGGTGCCCCACCACCTCAAGCGTCATCCTCCTTCCCGCCCCACTTCTCGCTGCTTGCTGCGATCGTCCTCGCCTATCCTCTGAACCAGTCGCTGCATCCTCTGCTTCCGCCACGAGCACAGCCTAGGCCTGCTAATGAGTGCATATTTGCATCATGTTTTATATTATTATTTTGCATTATAGATGTACGATCTTGGTATTTTACGGCACTCGCGTGCATATTTTATATCTGTTTTCACCAAGATCAGGACAGATGATGGATAAAATGGACACAATTTCTTGGAGTAGTTGTACTGAGGAGAAAAGGAGTAAAAACAACGTAAATTGCTTATTTGGGAAAAATCAATACCAGAAGAAAACCCGAAGCGAACAAGACGTACAGAAGGTTCAACGACCAACTATACGGCAGGAATAAATTTTCCGGCCGTATAGTTGGCGCCGCCACCGCCTCCTCAAATAGTTTCACCCCGTGCAACTGGATGAGAGAGACGACATACAAAATAACCAGAAATCGCCGAGACCTCACCTCTGGAAGGCATCTGGAGGGGGAACTCGTCCACCGGGGATCCATCTTCACCCTACACAGATCCGGGAGGCTAAGGCATCGATCTTAATCATCAACCGCTGCATCACCACCATCTCCATCCATCCCATCTACATCTTGTCTAGATCTTGTTGTAATTTCCATACTCGTTGTGGATTTATACAAGTACTATTCATCTATGATAGATTCCACTGTTATTGCCATGATGTTGATTGCCTCCATGTCTGCGTAGATCATTAGTTCTTGGGTAGATGGAGAATCCCTAGTATGAGATTGAAATAAGGTAAAGTTTATTATGATATTCATCGCTATGACCATGTGTTAGATTGTCTTCATCTTGATGTTGAGAGAAGTCGACCTCTCAATATTTTCCTCTCATGGGGACTTGATGGAGGGAACTACTTGTTGGTAGACGGAGGTGTGTTAGCACTTATAGTGACTAGAAAGATGTTGGCACTCCTTACGTATCAACTTGGGAACCGAGGAAACTCACGGAACACTATCCATGCCATGGGATACATCCTACGGGATTACGCCCCTTAATAGTGCAGTAATTTGATTGATGTCGATTGCTGACGGTTATGGTTATGAGGATGATGTGAGCAATGTTTGCTGCCTATTTGTCCAAATACGGAGTTCCTCCCACACATACATAGTTGAGAATGTTCATGATAATATTATTTACCTTAGCTCCTTATAATGCTAGTGGTGTATCCACCGCTCCCTGAGAACGCTTTTTCCCCTCTTACAGCTCCAATCTCTCTACATACGCGATACTTACTTTCTGTGTTCAGTTGTTTTACTTTATTTACTGTTGCTCTTCTACCAAAAATCCAAAAACACTTTTTTACACAATACTCACATTTTAATATTTATTTCAAGAGTTATTAGACTTCAGACTCCTGCTCCCTGTGGGATCGATATCTTTATTTCGAAACTAGCTACAAACAATCTGTGCACTTGCAGTCATCAAGCTATTTTTTGGCGATGTTGCCGGGGAGCTAAGAACTATAGGTATTTTAGTTTTTTCTTATTTATTTTTGTCTTGCGAAGTTTTGTTTTGAGTTACAGGTTTCCACCAACATGATGGAGTTTGAGCATATGACTAGTGCTAACCCACTCAGCCACTTTGGGAAGCCCTATGATATTTATAAAAGAGACAACTCCAATGAGAAGACAAGGGGATTTGAAATAAATCCTTTATTACTTGGTATCCTACACAAGAAGCAGTTTATTGGAGATGAAGAATGTCCTGATCCATATGAGCATGTTGCATGTTTTAAAGATATATGTGGCACTTTTCAATTGATGGGATATACTTCTTATGAGGTAAGGGTTAAACTTTTTAGTCAGACTTTGACTAGTACATCTCTCTCATGGTATAGATCTCTACCCCTAGAAGCCACTACTACTTAGGATAATTTAGCCTATGAGTTTCTAGAAAAATATTATCCATTATCAAAATCTTTTGGAATCAGGCGTCTCATAATGACTTGGAGGAACCGTTCTAAGGAAGTACTAGTAAGAGCTTATATCAGATTTAAAGATTTACTTTGCCTATTTCCTCATCATGATTTGCCTGAATTGTATTTATTGCTTATCTTTTATGGCGGTTTAATTGAACCTAATAAAGTTGAACTAGACTCTTTCGTGGAAGGAGCCTTTATGAATCTTCCTATAACTAAAGCTTGGGCTTTACTTAATAGAATTCACGGTCATAGAGTTTCATGGAATTTTGGTCTAGGAAGTGAAGGAGGCATAGAAATAGATCATAATTGTATTCATGACTATAATAAAAAGGGCCATGTTAAAGAATTATCTAAAGAACTTTATTTCGATTCGGATCTTGTGTTGCAAGTTGTTAAAGCTTTTACAGAACATATCAAAGCTCTAAAAGAGGGTTTGGTCAAGTATGATCCACCACCCGAACCTGAGAAGAAAAGAGAAGTGAAAGCAAAACTGGCCTCCCTAGAACCAACATATGAAATACCTTTCCCTAACACTGCACAAAAGCATATTTTTGAATATGAATAGGTAAAAGCACTACAGGAGAAGAAGGAAGAGGAAAGTATGCCAGAAGTTGTGGAACATCTGGAAGAAACCAAAGATGAAGAGGTAACCAAGGAAGCAATTATGGCTATGTACGCACATTGTAACATAGTTGAACTTGATGAAGAGACTTCCGTATTGGTTGAAGGTAAAACAAAGGTAAAAGATGTGGGTAAGCCTATTCTTCCCTGCATATTTAAGGAAACCTCACATTATGGTTTATGCGATCTTGGCACCAAATTTAATGTTATATCTTATGATTTATATTTAGAAATAAAAGAAACAATAGAACCGGCTACAATTGAAAACACTGATAGGAAAATCATGTTAGCCAATAAAACTCCTAGAATTCCAATGGGAGTAGTTGAAGATGCAACTGTCACAATTGGCAACAAAAAATTTCCTATCGATTTTGTAGTTGTTGATATGCCAGCTGACACCCTTTTCCCAATTATATTTGGAAGAAACTTTTTGAGTGATATAGGTTCCTATGTTGATTTCAAAAGGGAGATTGTGTCTCTTAAGCTTGGGGGAGTTGAAAAAGAATTCCACTTTTCCAAATTTAAAGACAGGACTCCACTAATACAAGAAGAAGAGGAAGAGAAAACTATTGAGGAAATGGCAGCTCTCTTCTTTAGTAATCAAGAAGAACAAATAAATGAAGAATCAAATTAGGAAGAAATAGTTATGGAGGACAAGTCCCTAGAAGAACTGGAAGGTGAACTAGATTCAGTTCCCATTATGGGGCCTCCAACTGATGAGGCTTTCGAGGAACCAGAAAAGAGAGGGGACGAGGAATTACCACCCCCAGAATTGAAGACTCTACCAGATAATCTTAAATACAGATTTTTAGATTGTACAAATAAATTTCCAATTATTATTAGTGTTAAACTTTCAGGAGGAGAAGAAGAAGAAGAAGAATAACTCATGAAAATACTTAAGTAGCATCGCAAGGCCTTTGGGTACTCAATGGATGATTTGAAGGGCATTAGTCCCATGATAACCATCCATCGAATATACATGGAAGAAGGTGCTAAACCAGTTACGGAATTTAATAGAATATTGAAGCCCGAAATGAAGGAAGTGGTAAGAAAAGAAATTGTACGCCTACTGGACGCAGGTATAATCTATCATGTGAAAGAAAGTGAATGGGTAAGTCTTGTTTATTTTGTCCCTAAGAAGGGCGGTTTTACTGTTGTTCCTAATGAAAACAATGAACTAATACCTACTAGAACTATTGTTGGCCATAGGATGTGCATAGACTTCAGGAAATTGAATAAAGAAACTAGGAAAGATAATTATCCTTTACCATTGATAGATCAAACTTTAGAAAGGTTAGCAAACCACACTCATTTTTGCTACTTGGACAGATACTCTAGGTTTTCTCAAATAGCTGTTCATCGTAATGACCAACTTAAAACAACTTTCATTAGTCCGTATGGTTTACATGCTTACCGACGTATGCCTTTTGGTTTACGTAATGCTCCAGCTACTTTTCAGAGATGCATGACTGCTATTTTGCGGATTTTATAGAACTGATAATGGAAGTATTTGTGGATGCCTTTTCTATCTATGGAACTTCATTTACTAGTTGCTTGGATAATCTCAAAAGAGTTTTGCAGCATTGCCAAGAAACCAATCTTGTTCTAAACTGGGAGAAGTGCCATTTTATGGTCAAAGAAGGTATAGTCCTTGGACATAAGGTATCAGGTAAGGGAATTGAAGTAGATAGAGCTAAGGTTGGTGCCATAGAGAGAATGCCACAACCTAGAGATATTAAAGGTATAAGAAGTTTCCTTGGTCATGTGGGTTTCTATAGAAGGTTCATTAGAAATTTCTCTGGAATATCTAAACCTTTGACTAACCTCCTACAAAAGGGAGTAAGATTTAATTTTGATGGTAAATGTCTCGAAGCCTTTGATAAACTCAAAAATGCTTTATCCCGTGCTCCTATCATTTAACCACCTATCTGCGATAGAACTTTTGACTTAATATGTGAAGCTAGTGATGATGTTGTAGGAGTAACCCTGGGACAACACATTGGTCGTAGATTTAATATTATACATCGTGCTAGTAGAACTCTTAATGGTGCTCAAAAGAATTATCCTAAGGAAGAAAGGGAACTTTTTGCTATATTGTTCTCTTGTGATAAATTTCGTTCTTATATAATTGATGCAAAAGTAAGAGTTCATACGGATTGTGATGGTTTAAAAGAACTCCTTGAGAGGAAAGACCATAAGCCAAGACTGAACCGTTGTATACTTCTACTCCAAGAATTTGAGTTGCAGATTATGGAGAGGCAGGAAATAAAGATGTTGGATGCAGTGTCTATGTTTTCCCAGCAAGACACCAATCTTGTTGAGGGGAACTTTAGTCCTGGTGATTTTCGCTTACGAGAATTATTCAATGAACTAAGGTCAATTCCCCCAAAAGAGAAAAAGTCTTTGTTGTTGGAGGAGCTTATCATCCTCGAATAAGCAAACAGTAAGTTCAAGGTAAGTGTTCCTACTCAAATAAGTGATTTGTTTTCATAGATTTTACTTCTGAAATTTTTCCCTTTAAATTCCTCATGTTTTTCTGATGTTCTGGAGGTTTTTACCAACTATACGGGCGCAACTATATGACTGAAGGAAAACCTCCCGCCATATAGTTGGTCGTTAAACTCTACGTATCTTCTTCGTGAATTTTTTTTGCTGTCTGGATCTATATGGTCGCAACTATATGACCAGAGATAAAATTCTAGCCGTATAGTTGGTCGTTGAACTCTTAGACACTTTTTGTCTGTATCTATAAGGTCGCAACTATATGATCGGAGACAATATTCCAGCCATACAGTTGGTCGTTGAACTCTTAGACACTTTTGATTTTTGATGTTTGTATCTATACAGTCACAACTATACGACCGGAGACAATATTCTGGCCGTATAGTTGGTCGTTAAACTATCAGACATTTTTTGTTTGCCTTTTCGTTATTCATCTAAAAAAATGTTATTGTCGGTTCCGAGTCGTAACTTAACCGACCTGGACTCGAGATATTTGGAAATATCTGCCCGGAAGCAACTATACGGCCGGAGCTATACGGACCGCACCCGTATAGTTGGTCATTACGTGGCAGGACTCCTCCAAATCTGCGATTACTTTCCCTGTTTCATTAAGATTCTTTTCTTGGGCGAGAATTTTGTGTTTATCGCGAGTTTTACCGACCTCTCACCCCCCTTATATACTGCCATTGTCTCTCTCTAATCATAATCTCTCGAAACTAATCCACCTTTTATTCACACATGAGGACACGCAACCAAGGGACAAAAGCCAAAAGGTTCCTATGGAGATCGGGAGCAATAGCAAGCAAGGCAAGGAGATCAAGATTGTCCCTATGATTCTCAAAAAAAAGATCGTCCCTATGGAGTTCCTCGATACCGACAATGCACGCCGAAAGAGTGAGTTGAAAGCCCTCGAGCTAAAAATTGAAGAGATGGACAGGGAGACAACAGGGACACCCAAGCATCTTCAGTTGCTATTACTTTATCTTGAAAAACTTGATGAAGATATTAAGCGGACAACCTAAGCAAGTTTATCTATTAGTCTTAAGGCGCTACAAACCCTTCAGGATAACAATGAGTTCATTAAAGAACAAGTGAAAGTGCTAGAGAGGAATAATCTTTTCTACAAGCTCCATGTTAAAGAATTAGAAGCTGTCAATCAATCCCTCCGTCTTAGGCTGGCCCGTGAAGAGAAGATACCGCATGCCATGGCGCCACAGTGATCTACAATAATCACGGTATCAAATAATCGCAAGGGATTATTTGATCCCGCCTGGCTTGATTCCATGCTTGGGGACATCTTTAAGACTTTGTAATCTATCTTATAAGTTTTACATTACTATTTTAGTCTTGCATAAGTTCAAACTAGACATAAAGTTTGCATCATTAGAATTCCCTTCAGGAATAGTCGATCCCTTTTATGAAATTCTGAGTTTATTTATTATATATGGAGCAATATTGAGTGTGTGCTTATCTGATTGGATATATGAATGGCTTGAGTATAATTTTACTTGCACTTGATGATAGCAATAGGAGTCTGATACGTCCATTTTGCATCACTATTCTATGTCTTAATTCACTATTATTTATTGATATATTTCATATTGAGAGGTGATACTTATGTTATTTCATCTATTTTTGCATGGTTGATGACTTTTGGAGCATGGACCGCTGCAATCAGGATTCTGATGGAAAATGTGTTGTTTGGAGGCAAAATTCGCGAAGATCGGAAAATCCAGGAAAATATACGGAAAATCCTATTTTTCTAGAAGACTAAGGATGCCAGAAGACGGAGTGGAGATGGGCCACAGGGGGCCCACACCACCCCATGGCGCGGGTAGCCCTAGGCCACGCCAGGAGGTGGTGTGGCCACCCTGGCCCACTCCAGCCTCTCTCCTCTGGCGTATATCATCCTCCCGAAACCCTAAGACTGGGGGAGCGACCACAGAAAGATTTCGCCGCCTCTGCGGGACGAAAAACACCGAGAGAGAAAGATCTCTCCGGCAGACAGATTTCTGCTGGGGGAATTCCTTCCCGGAGGGGGGAGATCGTCGCCATCAACACCACCATCAAGATGGACTTCATCGGGATCATCATCATCATCACCACCATCAGCACCCTCATCACCATCTCCATATTGTTGTAACAATTGCGTTGAATCTTGCATAGTTCATAGGGGAAACTTTCTCGGTGTTGATTACTCTTTGTAGTTGATGCTATTGAGTGAACCATTGAATTATTGTTTATGTTCGGATTGTTATACATCATTATTCCATCTCTGATCATGATCCATATGATGTCTTGTGAGTAGTTCATTTTGTTCTTGAGGACATGGGAGAAGTCTTGTTGTTAGTAGTGGAGTTGTGTTGAGAAAGATTCAATAGATTGTTATTTAAGTTATGGTGTACTTCTTCTAGTGGTGTCATGTGAACGTCGACTACATGACACTTCACCTATATGGGCCTAGGGGAATGCATTGTGTATTTGGCTACTAATCGTAGGGGTTGCCAGAGTCACAGAAACCTGAACCCCCGTTAGGAAACCATTGCACAAGGGACGTAAGGGTCTTAGAGTTTAAAGCTGTGGTTAGGTTTCTACCTTAATTACTTTCTTGTACTTACGGATGTTTGCAAGGGGTATAATCACAAGTATGTATTAGTCTTGGATGGGGCGGTACATTAGCACAGGTTCACCCACACAACACTTAGCAAGCTAAAGAAGATTAATCAACTATATGAAGCAAAAGCACTTGACAGTCTTCCCATGTGTCCTCGAGAACGTTTGGTCATCTTAAGTAAAACAACTGGCTTGTCCTTTGCTGCATAAAAGATTGGGCCACTTGCTGCATTTATTCTTACTGTCTTTTATTTACTCGTACTTTGTTTACTTGCTATATCAAAAACCCCTAAAAATCCGTTTGATAAGTATTTGCAGAGAATTCCTGATCCGTACCACTAGCCAACACCTTCTGCTCCTCGTTGGGTTCGACACTCTTACTTATCGAAAATACTGCGATACACCCCCTATACTTGTGGGTCATCAAGACTATTTTCTGGCGCCGTTGCCGGGGAGTGAAGCGCTATTGGAGAGTGGAACTGGTAAAGGAAACTTCTACTGTGAGTATTGTTTACTTCTGTTAGTTGCTTTATTTTCGTTATGGATAATTCGCTGAGTTTCTTATTTGGTAATGCTACTACCACTGCTAAGGTAGTAGATAAGCCACCACCTGCTGAGAATGATGTTTTCAAAATACCTACAAGAATTATTGATCGTGTTATGGATAACTACTATGTTGGGGATGGAACTGTCCATCCTGGTGATCATTTACTCTTTATACACGAATTAAGCGGGTTGTTCAAGTGTCCAGGTATTACTACAGATCAAGTTAAGAAGAAGTTATTCTCATTATCGTTGAAAGGAAGAGCTGAGGAATGGTATAAGCTGCTGAAGAATGGTCAATCTCTAGAATGGGAGGAAATAGTACCTCTCTTTTATTCAAAGTTTTATCCTCCTAGTGAGATTCATAAAGATCGGAATCAAATATACAACTTTTGGCCTCTTGATGGAGAGAGTATAACTCAAGATTGGGGGAGATTGAAGTTACTAATGCTCAAATGTCCCATTCATGAGCTCCCCAACAATATTATTATCAATAACTTTTATGCAAGGCTCCCTCTACATGACAAGGATTTATTGGATGCTTCTTGTGCTGGATCATTCACTCGTATGGAAGAAGAAGCTAAATGGGATCTTCTGGACCGTATTCAAGACAATGCTGAAGCTTGGGAGAATGACAAAGGTAGAAAGTCAGGTATAAATTATGATTATGAATGCATTGAATCTTTTATGGGAACTGATGACTTTCAAAATATTAAAAATGCTTATGGTCTAGACTCTCAAGCTATTGCTTCTTACTTTAAGGCTTTTGCTTCCTATATTGAAGTGCCTAAAAAGAAGTGGGATAAGTATCATGAACCTTATAAAGATATTGCTAAGAGTGTTCCTTCAAGAAATACTGAAGTCTATACTGCTAATCATGTTTTACCTGAACCTTATATTGAGAATATGCCTTTCCCAGTTAGGATGAAGGAACATTCTATGATAACTAGTATGGTTAATGAAAGTACAAATAAAGCTGTTGAACCTGATAAACAAATGGTTGATGAACCTATAATAGCAAATGTGAAAGACTTTGTTACTAAATATGAAAAAGAGGGACACACTATCCTTTGCAAGGATACCTCTAATATTGTTTCACATAGTAGTGTTATGAGAGCTAGTATTCCTGTGTTTTCTATTAGGATAAGTGATCATCGCTATGATGGTCCTTGTGATAGCTATATCGTTAAGTTTATGCATGCTACTGAAAGCTACTATGAGAGAGGGAAAAGTGTTCTTATGCATCTCAATAATATCAAGTTTCCTCGTTTTATGCTGAAAGTTTTTATGTTGCACTTCTTTTGCCTTCTTATGCAAGTTGTCTCTGGTTTCAATAACTTGTTTGTTTACAAAATTCCCTTGCATAGGAAGTGGGTTAGACTTAAATGTGTGTGTGTTTTTGCTTCTTAATTCTCTCTTTCACTTCAATTCATATCCCTATGAGAGCTTCTCCAAAATTATCATGCCCATCTTAATGGCTATAAAGAAAGAGCTTTATGGGAGACAACCCAATTTGTTTTTGCTTTTAGTTTGTTTTTGTTTCTTTGAGTCTTGGAAGTTATTACTTCAGTAATAACTGCTCCTTATCCGTTTTGTTTGGTTTTTGTGTCAAGATCAACCTCTAATGAGAGAGAAGTAAGATTTGGGGAAGTTGCTGTCCCGAAACAGATTTTTGTGCTTCACCGAAAAATTCGTGAGAGATCTCTGTATGCTGGATTGAGCTGTAATTCTTTGTTCTTCTGCCCCAGGTTGTTATTTAACTTTCGTTAGTTTTGCACTTTTTTATTTGAGCAACAGAAGATTTTCGAAAAAAAATGATCTTTACCTGCTGGTCTGTTTTGACAGATTTTGCCACTCTTGCATTTGCTTCTTTATTCGATTTCCTTTTTGAATTCTTTTTGGGTTTTCGGAAGGAGTTGCTACAGTAGCTTATGTTTTGATGGTTTTCAGTTGAAGTTGGACTCAAAAGGTTTTATCACTTCACTTACACTATTGTTGCTAATGAGAACTGTGTGAAGTTTTGCGAGAAAGAAATTTCCAGGAAGTGGAGATAATGGTGTAATAAGGAAGAGAAGGGTTTTATGACTCAAGTAATAAGTGTATGAAGATGAAGATATCAATGATATTCAAGAGATGACTCTGAAAGAATCTACTAGATACCAAATTCAGAGACCTGCAGAGTCTGTTTCCAACTAGGTAACAGTTCTGGTAAGAAAAGTTCCGCGAAAATACGATCCAACTATATTTTTGCAGTTTTCAGTCGATAAGGAAAGATACGAAGCGAAAAAGGGATGGAAATGGAGACAGGGTGGCTCACACCACCCTGTGGCGCGGGCCCACCCCTGGCCACGCCACCAGGTGGTGAGTCCACCCCGGACTCCGCCTCTGACTCGTTTTCTCCCAGTACCTTCCTTTTGATATGAAACATCGTAATATATAACCCCCCGGATCCCCCGAGGTTTGTATATCGTGTTTTCGTCGTGTTTTTGTTTCGATCTGTTTTTGCCAGGTAAAATCTCAGATTTGTAGCCTCAATGTCTTCCACTGGATCACTTAAGGGAGATTCCTTGGAAGATATCATCAACCCATACATGAGAGAATTGAAGATTCATCCCAAGGAGCTATTGCTCGAAGGTGGGGAGGTTCGGATTAAAGAAGTTCAAGGCCCTAAAGGTGAAGGAAGTCTGGAGGACAGGATGGAAGCATTGGAATAAGAAGTCTTTAGCTACAAGAAGATGGCGGAGCGCGAAGTGGATATCATCCATAAGATTTGTTCCAAACTCATCACCGAGCACCAAAAGGAGACTGCCGAACTCAAAAACGAAGTCCTCTCACTCTGCCAAACAACCAACAAACTGGAAGCACAGTTCTATGACGTTCAAAATCAAAACTGTGAGTATGAGGCTAGATTTAAACTCATAAGTGCTGCTGCAAGTTTCAGGATGTTGGAAACCACGACGTCCTTTGTTGATGGGAAGCCTTTATCTTGGAAGACGGACGAAGATGAGAGGATACCACCACCACCTAAGGAGTAATTCATCATCAGGTTTGGCATCCCCTTGGTTTGTTCCAAGCTTGGGGGAGTGCTGCGGTATCATATCACTATCTTCTATCTTTTTACCTTATTAGTAGAGTCATATCATGAATAGAGGAGTTATTATGTAGTATGGTTTGCATTATGGAAGTGTCCCCTCTCTCGTTAGATATGTATCCCTTGGTGTGAGTTTCCGTTATGGAATATTAATGAGAAGTTCTATCATTCACTATTTTGCATAGCTTATATTAGTATTCAATTCGTGGTTATATGATTGATCTTGTTGTTAGTATTGGTAGCACTCTGGGATCATTGAGTTAATTTAGTTGGTTTTGGCAAACCTGGCTCGGTTAGTAGCAACACTATTTTAAAGAGTTGAATGAAAAAGATAAAAGTACTCTAGAGAAAAATAATTTCATCATCTTTCTTTATTGATTTGCTCATAAGTCTAGTATTCTCTAGTTAAGATCTTTTGTGCTTCCAAGGAAGATTGCATGTTTGACTTTATCACTTGTATGTTTGTATGTTTCCTTCAACTCTTATACTTGCTACCCAGCCTTGCTAGCCAAAAACCTGTACTGAGAGGATTTCTTCTCGTCCATCCACCTCCTTTAAACCAAAACCTTTGCCATTTGTGTCCACCATACCTACCTAGTAGCATTATTGCTATTCCAAGTAAATTCTTGTTTTATCTACCTCCCAAATTAAACTTATTATGTGAAAATTAGTGATTAAAGCTCTCACGAACTTGATGGCACACTTTATTTTCTTGCACTTAATAAACTTGAACCATTGTTCTCACCTATGTTGCGTATATGCTTGCGCTTTGTAAGTTGTGAATTAGCAGAACCATGCAGTCATGGGGAACGCTTTCAACATTGCACTGATACTTTGTACCAAGTTGATATCATGTTCTTTTGTCTATGGATGTCGTCGGTGTGAAATGAAAGGGGAGCTTGTAAGTCCATGGAGTTATACATGTGTGTTAGAGAAACGCCTGGGCCGCTGGTCTAATCCATGCTAACATGGTGGAAACCTGCAGCATAACCATAACGAGTATTTATGAAGCATTCTTCTTACAAAAAAAAGAGTCCGATATTGAGAAAAAAGAGAAAAAAAGAAAAAAGATGTTATGAAAAGAGGAAAGAGAGAAAAAAGCACCATCTTCCCATGGTAAATAAGAAGATTGTTGAGATGCTTGTTGTCTGCTTGCCTTGTCATTTTGATATGGGGATTCTTCCGTATCAGCGGGCAAGGGGTACCCCGTTGGCGGTTCTCAATGATACACATATGCTTACGATGACAAGAACTTACCGGTGACTAAACTTGAGTAGCATGAGGAGCGGCCCTCATATTCAAGGGACATGAGATTCTCAACTTACAACTTGTCAATGCATATCCTCATTTTTTATCACTTTAACCTTAATCACCTAAAGATGCCTATGATAGGGGCAATGAGAGCTGAAAGATAGTAAGTATCATAATTTTTGGGAGCTCTTTATGAGACTTGCAATCCCTGCTTCCCTCTTTGAAGGGCCCTTTCTTTCACTTTGTAGTTGAGCCAGTAAACCTATTCCCTTCTATCTCAGCAAGTATTCTGAGTTGTTGTGTTTCATTCATTCATATGATGATTTATTCATTCATGTTTCTTATGTTCCTTCTTTTGCACATTGCTCTTATCTTGACGTTTACTACTTTGAAAGCTATCATTGAAAAGCCAGCTATTTGTGAACTCCAGCAAATTATCAACTATTCTTCGACCAAGAGCTAAGTTTGCCATTACCAATTATGATTCACTTTATGTATCTTTATTGTGTTTCCTTTACTCATTGCAAGTTGAGTTATATAATAGTGAGTTGTCTTCTATTATGATCTATGTATTTGATGAATGTGATGCTTCTTGTCCTTATTCTTTTATCGACTCTTCACTCCATAAACCTGAGGCCATGTTTATTGAGCTCAATTTCGCTTGGGGACAAGCAAAGTCTAAGCTTGGGGGGAGTTGATACGTCCATTTTGCATCACTATTCTATGTCTTAATTCACTATTATTCATTGATATATTTCATATTGAGAGGTGATACTTATGTTATTTCATCTATTTTTGCATGGTTGATGACTTTTGGAGCATGGACCGCTGCAGTCAGGATTCTGATGGAAAATTTGTTGTTTGGAGCCAAAATTCGCGAAGATCAGAAAATCCAGGAAAATATACGGAAAATCCTATTTTTCCAGAAGACTAAGGATGCCAGAAGACGGAGTGGAGATGGGCCACAGGGGACCCACACCACCCCATGGCGCGGGCAGCCCTAGGCCACGCCAGGAGGTAGTGTGGCCACCCTGGCCCACTCCAGCCTCTCTCCTCTGGCGTATATCATCCTCCCAAAACCCTAAGACTGGGGGAGCAACCACAGAAAGATTCCGCCACCTCTGCGGGCCGGAAAACACCGAGAGAGAAAGATCTCTCCAGCAGACAGATTTCTGTTGGGGTAATTCCTACCCGGAGGGGGGAGATCGTCGCCATCAACACCACCATCAAGCTGGACTTCATCGGGATCATCATCATCACCACCACCATCATCACCATCAGCACCCTCATCACCATCTCCATATTGCTATAACAATTGTGTTGAATCTTGCATAGTTCATAGGGGAAACTTTCCCGGTGTTGATTACTCTTTGTAGTTGATGCTATTGAGTGAACCATTGAATTATTGTTTATGTTCAGATTGTTATACATCATTATTCCATCTCTGATCATGATCCATATGATGTCTTGTGAGTAGTTCGTTTTGTTCTTGAGGACATGGGAGAAGTCTTGTTGTTAGTAGTGGAGTTGTGTTGAGAAAGATTCAATAGATTGTTATTTAAGTTGTGGTGTACTTCTTCTAGTGGTGTCATGTGAACGTCAACTACATGACAATTCACCTATATGGGCCTAGGGGAATGCATTGTGTATTTGGCTACTAATCGTAGGGGTTGCCGGAGTGACAGAAACCTGAACCCCCGTTAGGAAACCATTGCACAAGGGACGTAAGGGTCTTAGAGTTTAAAGCTATGGTTAGGTTTCTACCTTAATTACTTTCTTGTACTTACGGATGTTTTCAAGGGGTATAATCACAAGTATGTATTAGTCTTTGATGGGGCTGTCGTGGTGGTGTCACGGCAGATGCCATGGATAGGCTAAAGGTGGGGACTAATATACGCTAGGGGAATCCAGGGAGGGATAGTGGAGTGATTCTCCACACAGAAGTTTGTATTGCTATATCACGAGATTACAAGTGCTCCTTGAGCTGTATTGGCAAGAGGAGGAAGAAGGAACTCTCTTACTCTTGCCTCCTATTTTTCCCTAGAACACTAGATCGACTAGTACTATGGAATCACCAAACCAACTAGAGCTCAACCAACCCCCTCTACCAGAAACCTAACCCCCCCTTATATAGAGGAAGCTCGGTCCCTACCTAGGGCATATGTGGAGGCATATTCCTAAGAATATGCCCCCTCCCAAAGTGGTAACCCGGCCGGGGTGCTTTTCCCCCCGTCACACATGCTTTAACGACGTAAGCCTCTGCGGCGCCCGCGTCAGCCGACATGGGCGTCGTCACCCTTGTCGGCCACGACCTGGTGGTCCTGCCCTTGCTTTCTCCGCTCATGCAGTGCGTACCGGACCTTCTTTTTGACCAGAGAGATTCCTTCCTTCTCCCAGAAGCTAAGCGAGGACCCGGATCATAGTAGATCCGGCCACACATGTTCCTGCATATAAGTTAGATAAGCACTTCCGACTTACTCCTTAAGTCGGATGAGACAATGTCAGGCGAACCCCCCCCCCCCCCCCGGTCCGGGTTACTCCGTGATTCGGTCTGCCTTGAGGTGACCCGGCCAGCGTCCGCTTTGACCTTGCCGAACCTCGCCTAACTCGGCCCTTATACCCCGGAGTGACCCTACCCGGGGGTATCCCCCCAACATTAGTCCCCGAAGCTGGTGCGGTCTTAGCTACCTTGGCCGCTAAGGCCACATCAAGTTCATTTATGTTCGAGCCTCGGACGTTTAATTCCGAGTTAGCTCCTTGTCTTGGACTATATGGATTTACGTTCCCTTCGCACGTTCCAAGTTTTCACTTGCCGGCCGGGTCACCACTTTGGCTCAGATCCCATGGTTATCATGGTTTGATCCGGGCCCCGTTTCCTTCTCTCATACGCCAACCCACGTGGAGGCTAATCATTACCTCGTCTTATTTTAAGGGCCTGCATAGTAACCGCCATAGTAATTGTCAGTTATCACTGTGCGTGGGTCACGTCACGCCTGCCTCCTCGTTTACCGCATCAGCGTCGCGTCATGGGATTGCTTCTACTCTGTGGCTGAAGGGAATATGCCCGAGAGGCAATAATAAAGTGGTTATTATCTTATTCCATGTTTATGATAAATGTTTATTTTACATGCTAGAATTGTATTGATCGGAAACATCAATACATGTGTGTTTAATAAACAAAAAGGGTTCCTAGTTATGCCTCTCTTATAGACTAGCTTGTTGATTAACAAGATGATCAAGGTTTCCTGATCATGGACATTGGATGTTGTTAATAACAAGGTCACACCATTGGTGGAATGATGTGATGAACATTCATCCGAAGTATAGCATTACGATCAAAGTCATTATGTTTATATTGCTATAACATCATACGAAGTAATCTTTATCCTTAGACCATGAGATCATGTTAATTACTAACACCGGAAGAGTATCTTGATAACATCAAACATCACACGTAACAGGGTGACTATAAAGATGGGTTCAGTGCTACGAAGGTGTTATGTTGAGGCTCATGGATCAAGAGTGGAATTTGTCAATCCCGATGACAGATAGATATACTCTGGGCCCTCTCGGTGATATCACATAGAAATAGCTTGCAAGCAAGTGATGTGATCACTAGAATGTTATATCACGGGAACGAGAAAAGAGTGCATGTCGGTAACGAGATCAAACTAGGTATGGAGATACCGATGATCGAATCTCGGACATGTAATATATCGCGGGACAAAGGGATTTAGTTACAAGCGTTAAAGGTTCTCACGATCACAGAAGTCATCGTTGAACGTGTAGGAGTCAGTACGGATCTCCAGGTCCCGCTGCTAATTATTGATCGGAGAGGGGTCTCGATCATGTCTGCATTATTCGTGAACCGTAGGGTGACACACTTAAGTGATACCGACACCATTTGGAGCAAATATGTTTCAGATAAAGATTTAAGAAAGCGCTGGAATTATTTCAATAGAGACCGAAACTGTTTCGGGTGAAATTGTTGAAATTGGTTCTGCATGTAATATTGAAATGTTGCAGGGGGTTTTATGTGAATGTTTGTTAATTAAAGTAATTAACAAAATTCTGAATAAAAATAACAAAAGAGTTTTATTAAATGAGCGAGCATTAAATTTGGAAAAATTTAATGCATTTTAAGTGGAGACTTTAAAAGAGAATGTGAAGGGGCAAATTTATGTGGAGGGAGTTACCACCACATGAATGGAGGAGGTGAAGAGACACCTCCTCCATGCGCCGGCCATGAAGGAGGGGCACCCCCTCCTCCTATAAAAGGCCACCCCCTCCTCACTTCTCACACACACCTCCTTGTGAAGGATCTCACTCCCCTTCTAGTATTATTCCCCATGGTCTCGGATTAGCGAGATACATGTTCCTGGTGGCTTTATCTGAAAAGGAGTTGCTGCTTCCGCTGCTTTGCTGGAGCGAGGGACGGAGGTTGTCGGGGTACCGGACGTGTGTGCGATCACGGATGCACCGCTGCTTTGCGGTGCTGGACTTGGTGGTGCTGGAGCTGGATCTGATGGACGTGCTGGAGCCAGACCTGCTGGACTTCATCACGATCTTGAGATCGGCAAGTGTACGACTACATCAACCACGAGTTCCTACTCGTTAACAAAGCTCGTTGTCTACGAGGGAAAGTTCTCGTTGGATGTATGTCCACCCGTTGCTTTGTACCTAGTAGATAGATCTTGGCGTGTAGTTCACACCGTAGGAAATTTTTTGTTTTCTATGTTGCGGACCCAACAGTGGTATCAGAGCCAGGTCTATGCGTAGGTGCTTTGCACGGGTAGTACACATATGTTTATATGTGGGCGATGATGATCATGTTATTGCTTCTTTCATGTATTTTGGATATTGGTGGCATAGTGGGATGAAGCGGCCCGGACCAACCTTACATGTCATCGTACATGAGACCGGTTCCACGACTGACATGCAACTTGTTTTGCATAAGTGGCTGGCGGGTGTCTGTCTCTCCTACTATAGTCAATATCTGATTTACAACGAGTTGCTAATAACTTAGTTATCCTCGTTGTGGTTCATGTTCGTAGGTAAGAACGGTTCTATCTCCGAAAGCCCTAAGCCACGTAAAACTTGCAATTGATAAATTAGAGGCGTCTAGTTTAGATCGTTGCTGGGCTAGTGTATTGATATGGTATTGTTGTAAGCAGATGTATGATATATACTCTTACAACACACTCAACGTGTAAGTTCCATAGACCTTGGCCTTACACAGAAAGGAATGATAGAGATCATACCACGATGCAAGTGATAGAGATCAAATGCATGGACCATATCATCTCACTTTACACATTAGATGTTAGCATCTTATACTGCTAGTTTGGCGCTTTCTGTAGCATTGTAAGATGATCCCTCATTTAGATATCAAGATAAAAATGTGTTCTTCCTTAAGTATGCACCGTTTTGTAGGTCGTGTTTTGAGGCATCACGTGATGATCGGGTGTTCTCCACTCTACGCTTTCATACAACGGGTGTAAGACAGTGTTACACACGCTAATACTAAGGTTCTTACTTGGCGAGCCTAGCATGTACAAACATTGCCTCGGAACACGGACCGAAAGGTTAAGCATGAGTCATATAGTTGATATGATGCCCATATAGATGCTCGCGTTTGAAGCTACACCGACTCACATGATGATCGGACTTGGTGTAGTGGATTTGGTTCATGTAATCACCAAAAGGACACGAGGGATGTCATTTTTGAGTGGGAGTTCATTAGTAATTTGGATTAGTCGAACTCAATTTGTCATAAACTAAATCGAAGTGAATTTGCATAATTTGTTGTAGTCATTGGCATGTGTTCACTACCTTATGCTTAGTTTTAATTGAGATAATAGAACTATAGAATTCTGGATATTTACTTTACGAACTGGTATCGTATTGTTTTGAATGTCAATTTAAAGTTTATAAGTCCTATTGCAAACTTTCAGCAAACTCTATTTACTCCATGAAGTTTAATAAGTAGTATTAAATCAAGAGTAAGAATTCCAATGTTAGTATCTAAAGTATCATGTTTGCCTCCATGATTATTGATATTCAAAAAGTTGTTTTAATATCAAGATTATATTGGAGCTGAAAATTGTTTCAGAAACCATCATGTGTGAAAGATATTGTGATATCTGAAACAATGTTTTTGGTTGCATTATGATAGAGTATAATTTAGCAAAATACATGTTCTCATATTGTATGAAAATTTGTGAAGGATGGAGATGCTAGGCATCCGAATCTACCAAAAGGGTTTTGGGAACTGATATTATACTCGCGATTCTTCCTTATAGGCTATAGTAGCTTGATCATGAAAGTTGTCATGATAAGGATGAATAGAAGATGTAAGTGAAATGTTTACTACACTAATAGATTACTAAAGAATGGATTTTTGAAAGAACACCAAACATTTGATGATGGTGATCCACTTCAAAGTGCAAGTCCAAAGGTATTAGTATTTGACTATATACGCTTTGTACTATGTGTCATGTAAATGACACCACAATTGATGTTGATAGATTCTTTAAAAAAAAGGAATTGCTGAAAGAGAATCTATAAAATATTTGGCAGAAAATAAAAGGTTGGAGATGTCCAACTTAGGTATATAGAAGATATACATGTTATGGCTATATTCCTTGCTTGTTAAACAATGTGGTTCTTAGGTATTGGATACCAAATTGGTTGGTATGAAGTGTCATACAGGACAACGCAATTCATGACCTACAATGGCCTAAGTAACCAGCAAGAGAATGAGTGATGATGTTCATCGAAAACAAATAAAGTGTTATTGTGTTTTTCATTGTCATCAAACCATGCCTTCAAGATTTGTTTAAATAATTGTTATTTTGTTCCGGTATCATGAGAACAATGGATGTTCAAATAATTACCGTATTCCATAAAGGATGGATGAACTTTTACAAGTCTAGTTGGAGAAATCACATCCATAAACACTATTGCTAAAATGTCGCAAGACAAATGATTGAAAGATCACTTATGAAGTGACATCGCTGTTTAAATTATATTTGAAATTAAACATGAAGAAACTCCATGTTGATGGATTTTTGGAGTCTTTGATTTTGATCAATTGACGCATGTGAGACTTTCCTCGAGATAATTGAAACTCCGTCCATAGGCCAGAGAGGAACGGATGACTAGCTTATTGCAAATTGTGCATGCTGATGTGCATAGTCCATTATGTGTAGCCATATGCGATGGATATTTTTGCTTCATATGCTTTCTCCGAAAATTTGAGTGAATATATCTGTATATTTACTTAATAAGGAAGAAGTATGAAACATTTTAAAATTGTTCAAAGACTTTCAAGATGAAGTGGAAAATCATTGTAACAAGAAAATAAAGAGTTTATGATTCGATCATAAAGGAAGATATTTGAGTTGCATGTTTAGCAAAAACACCTAAGACTTGAGGAATTGTTCCATGATTTGTGTTTCCCAATAAACCATAGGAGTATGGCATATTCGAGAGATAAAATCAAACCATGTTTGACATGGTAAGATCAAGGGTGTCATTTATAAAACTGCCATTATGTTTTAAGGATTGAAGCTTTAGAGACTACCGCTTTTACACTGAAAAGAGCACCATCACGATCCGTTGAAATGACACCATATGAGTTATGGTTTGGGATAAAACCCGAATTGTCTTTTCTTAAATTTTGGTATGCTATGCATAAGTAAAATGTTTACAACCAAAGTCGGATAAGCACGTCTTTGTAGGTTATCCCAAATAATTTGTTGGGAATTCCTCCATAACACCGAGGACAAAAGAGTTTGTCGCTTGGAACGTCAAGTTTCTTGAGAAGGAATTTTTCGTGAAAAGTTAAGTGGGAGGACAATAGAACTTTGATAAGGTTATTGAACCTTAGCTATATGTGCTAAGTAGTGCAGCGCCGGAAAGTGTCCTGGTGGCGGCCACAATGCTCATGGCTCTCGTGATTACAAAAGGTGTGATCATGAAGATTAGAGTTCCTATAGAACCGTGTGGGTCGGTAAGAATCAAATAGTAAGATTTGATAAGCAAGTCGTTATTGTTTTGGCAATGATGAACCGACTACATGCAAAGAAGCGATGATGGGCCCTAACTCCATAAAATGACTAGAAGTCATAGAATCCGTGATAGTATCCATACACGAGAAAACAAGTTTCTGAACTTGGAAGACCCTCCGGAAAGGCGTGAAGCCTATCGGTCGTGTTTGGATCTATAAAGAAATAAGACATGGATGTTTAACATCTATGAAATAGTCGACATGTCGGAAAGAAGTTTACGACAATGTTCAAGGAGTTGACTATGACAAGATTTGATCTTTCATAGCGATATATAGTCTTGACGGATTAATGTAGCAACCACTACATATAATTTGGTATATGGTAGTTGAATAAACAAAACAGGGTTCTTCTAATAGAACGGTAACCTAGGACATGTACATGACATGGTCTGAAGGGTTTTGTTAATTCAAAGGGTGCTAAAAGGGCATGTAAACTTCAATAGTTGAAGTAAGCATAGCGGAGTTGGAATCTTCACCATGATGAAACTATTAAAAGAGTTTAAATTCATCGCAGATGATGAAGATGCTTGCATTTGCAAGAAATTAAGTGGGAGCGCTGAGACATATTTATAATACATTATGTAGAGGACATATTGTTGATTGGAAATGATGTATCTTGAATTGACACAAGTGAAGGATTTCATTAAAATAAGATTTCGATGAAAGACTTGGGCAAACCCATAATATTAGGCATCAATATCTATATGGATAGATTAAGGCACTAATATGGTTGTGCCAGACATACATATATAAGATATTGAAAGGGTTCAATATGAGATATTGAAAGGGTTCAATATGGAAACAACAAGAAAGGTTCTTGCTGCATGGAAAGGATTGTATTCAGATTCAAGTGTTTCAACACTTGGTGAGTAAAATCACATGAAGATTTTGATCGATTATACCATGATATGTATATATCCAGAATGACCTATGCTCTAAATGTTATGAGCATATACCAGAATGATTCATAAGATGATCATTGGACAATAGTAAAGATATTCTTATGATCTTTGGAAGAACTAAGAATATATCATGTATAAGTGACAAATAGTTAAAGGTAGTTCATTGTAAAGTGTTACATTGATACTAGTTTTGTCACAAGATACAAATTAAATTTATCTCAATTTAGACTGTGGGTGGCACAATATAATGGAAAGGATGTTCCATGATGGATTTGGATGAGTTCCAAAGTTGAGATATTGTGACGGATACTACAACAAAAGGCTAAGTATATGACTGCTATAGTAGCAGCATAGGAGGGCATTTGTGTTAAGTAGTTTGTTATCAAACTAGGTGTGGTTCAAAGTGGGCTAATACTATGAAGATATATTGTGTGACAATAATATCAGCATATTTTAACCCGAACGAACTAAAGGTCTCACCAGAGGACCAAATTTATACAATGCCATCTCATTTGAGAATGAGTGATGCGTAGAGACGCAAAGACATGCAAATACACACGGACCTGAAACTGTCAGATCCGGAGATTATGTTAACCACTAGCAACTGCGTATATGCAACACCAGAAAGCCATAGGTGTTCAATACGCAAAGTTTTCCAAACTAGATTATTGACTCTAGTGCAAGTGGGAGACTGAAGGGAATATGCCCGAGAGGCAATAATAAAGTGGTTATTATCTTATTCCATGTTTATGATAAATGTTTATTTTACATGCTAGAATTGTATTGATCGGAAACATCAATACATGTGTGTTTAATAAACAAAAAAGGTTCCTAGTTATGCCTCTCTTATAGACTAGCTTGTTGATTAACAAGATGATCAAGGTTTCCTGATCATGGACATTGGATGTTGTTAATAACAAGGTCACACCATTGGTGGAATGATGTGATGAACATTCATCCGAAGTATAGCATTACGATCAAAGTCATTATGTTTATATTGCTATAACATCAACCAAAAACATTGTTTCAGATATCACAATATCTTCCACACGTGATGGTTTCTGAAACAATTTTCAGCTCCTAGATAATCTTGATATTAAAACAACTTTTCAATATCAATAATCATGGAGACAAACATGATACTTTAGATACTAACATTAGAATTCTTACTCTTGATTTAATACTACTTATTAAACTTCATGGAGTAAATAGAGTTTGCTGAAAGTTTGCAATAGGACTTCTAAACTTTAAATTGACATTCAAAAACAATACGATACCAGTTCGTAAAGTAAATATCCAGAATTATCTAATTATATTATCTCAATTGAAACTAAGCATAAGGTAGTGAACAGATGCCAATGGATACAACAAATTATGCAAATTCACTTCGATTTAGTTTATGACAAATTGAGTTCGACTAATCCAAATTAGAAATGAACTCCCACTCAAAAACGGCATCCCTCGTGCCCTTTTGGTGATTACATGAACCAAATCCACTACACCAAGTCTGATCATCACGTGAGTCGTTGTAGCTTCAAAGGCAAGCATCAATATAGGCATCACATCAACTATATGACTCATGCTTAACCTTTCGGTCCATGTTCCGAGGCCATGTCTATACATGCTGGGCTCGCAAGTAAGATCCTTAGTATTCACGTGTGTAAAACTGTCTTACACGCGTTGTATGAAAGCATAGAGTCGAGTACACCCGATCATCATGTGATGTCTCGAAACACGATCCATAGAACGGTGCATACTTAAGGAAGAACACATTTTATCTTGATATTTAAATGAGGGATCATCTTATAATGCTACTAAAACGCCAAACTAGCAATATAAGATGCAAACATCATATGTGTAAAGTGGAAAGATATGGTCCATGCATTTGATCACCATCATGTGCATCGTGGTATGATCTCTATCATTCCTTTGTGTGTAAGGCCAAGGTCTATGGAACTTACACGTTAGGTGTGTTGTAAGGGTATCTACCATACGATCAAAGTCATTATGTTTATATTGCTATAACATCATACGAAGTAATCTTTATCCTTAGACCATGAGATCATGTTAATTGCTAACACCGGAAGAGTATCTTGATAACATCAAACGTCACACCGTAACAGAGTGACTATAAAGATGGGTTCAGTGCTACGAAGGTGTTATGTTGAGGCTCATGGATCAAGAGTGGAATTTGTCAATCCCGATGACAGATAGATATACTCTGGGCCCTCTCGGTGATATCACATTGAAATAGCTTGCAAGCAAGTGATGTGATCACTAGAATGTTATATCACGGGAACGTGAAAAGAGTGCATGTCGGTAACGAGATCAAACTAGGTATGGAGATACCGATGATCGAATCTCGGACATGTAATATATCACAGGACAAAGGGATTTAGTTACAAGCGTTAAAGGTTCTCACGATCACAGAAGTCATCGTTGAATGTGTAGGAGTCAGTACGGATCTCCAGGTCCCGCTGCTGATTATTGATCGGAGAGGGGTCTCGATCATGTCTGATTATTCGCGAACCGTAGGGTGACACACTTAAGGGATACCGACACCATTTGGAGCAAATATGTTTCAGATAAAGATTTAAGAAAGCGCTGGAATTATTTCAATAGACATCGAAACTGTTTCGGGTGAAATTGCTTAAATTGGTTCTGCATGTAATATTGAAATGTTGCAGGGGGTTTTATGTGAATGTTTGTTAATTAAAGTAATTAACAAAATTCTGAATAAAAATAATAAAAGAGTTTTATTAAATGAGAGAGCATTAAATTTGGAGAAATTTAATGCATTTAAAGTGGAGACTTTAAAAGAGAATGTGAAGGGGCAAATTTATGTGGAGGGAGTTACCACCACATGAATGGAGGAGGTGAAGAGACACCTCCTCCATGCGTCGGCCATGAAGGAGGGGCACCTCCCTCCTCCTATAAAAGGCCACCCCCTCCTCACTTCTCACACACACCTCCTTGTGAAGGATCTCTCTCCCCCTCTAGTATTATTCCCCATGGTCTCGGATTAGTGAGATACATGTTCCCGGTGGCTTTATCTAGAAAGGAGTTGCTGCTTCCGCTGCTTTGCTGGAGCGAGGGACGGAGGTTGTCGGGGTACCGGCCGTGTGTGCGATCACGGATGCACCGCTGCTTTGCGGTGCTGGACTTGGTGGTGCTGGAGCTGGATCTGATGGACGTGTTGGAGCCGGACCTGGTGGACTTCATCACGATCTTGAGATCGGCAAGTGTACGACTACATCAACCACGAGTTCCTACTCGTTAACAAAGCTCGTTGTCTACGAGGGTAAGTTCTTGTTGGACGTATGTCCACCCGTTTCTTTGTACCTAGTAGATAGATCTTGGCGTGTAGTTCACACCGTAGGAAAATTTTTGTTTTCTATGTTGCGGACCGAGCAGTGGCCCCCTGTGTGGCTTTTCTCTGATTGGCTGATGCAGGTGATACACGGCCACACCGTGTGGCTCGTCGGTGCAGCGTGATCCCACTGATCCATCTCTGGGGGTGGTTAAGTAGGGGAGGGGCGCACCCCTTAGCGTTTTTCCACCTCTGCGCCCCTCTGCCCGTTGCCTTTCTCCTTCGTCTTCCTCGCGACCATGCCGCCGCTGGTGCTTCTAGCAGCAGCGCCGCCGCCGCACTCTCCCCGTGCTTCTGCTTTGCAGCCACCGCTGCGCAACTGCTTAGCCACGGGTCCTCGCCAATCCAGGCCTCAGATCCCTGCCGCCGCTAGTTCTAGCGAGGATAGCGAATATGAGATGACGGAGGAGGAGCTCGTCGTTGCCGAGCAGGAGATGGAGGAGTACGCCGGCGCGGCGGACCGCGGCGCATGGGCCGGATCATGGGTCTGTTAAGATGACATTGACTGGCTCTACCGGACCAGGCGCATTCCTGCCGGCGTCACCGCTCGTCTCCCTTCCGCCGAACTGGCCCCCTCACCCAATCCGGGTGAGTTCGTTGTATTCCTGTCCCACTTCCAACGGGGATTTGGTCTGCCGGTGAGCGATTTCTTCCGGGATTGGGTTAGGACCTACCACTTTCAGCCGCACCATCTCCCAGCAAACGCTATCACCTCTCTTTCCGCCTTTGCCTCTACGATAGAAGGCTACACCGGACTATGGCCCACGAAGGAGCTGTGGATTCGGTTCTTCGGCCTTCATCGCAATGTCGTCCCCAATATCCACGTAGAGTCGGAGGATAAGTAGCTCACCCAATTCGGAGCTGCCTCCATCTCGCCCCGGAGGTTTTCGGTCTTTCCCCGGGTTACCGGGCTTGAATCCTGCAAAGGATGGGCCCGGACCTTCTTCTACGTCCAGAACGACGGTACCGAAGATTTGATTCGGTTGCTGCCCTACGCTCCGGGTCTACCTGACATGGATTTCTGGGAGGAGGTCCCCAAGAAGCCTACAGCTCTGGCCAACCAAGTTAACAAGAGGTTCGCAGAGCTAAAGAAACTCGGATTGCGCAACGAGGATGCTATGATCATGTTCGTGCGCAACCGAATCTCTCCCCTCCAAAAGCGCACCCACAAGTTGTGCCATATGAGTTTCGGCCACGACCCCAACCGAACCTCCTCCTTCGAGTTGAGCAACACGGAGATCTTTCACCGGGTTAAGGCTCTTTTCACCACCCACAAGGATTTCTCCGCCGAATGGACGTGGGGAATCGAGCACTATTGTCGTGACAGGCTCCCTCCCGCGGTAAGCTTCGCGGGGCAAACTTATTTCGGATCAAGTATGTGTCGATTCTTGTTGTATTTTTGACTCTGTTCCTCATGCTTTTTCTCAGCTATTCCTTCAGCAAACTCTCGAGGATGGTACGGACCCGACCCTTAAGTGGGCGCCGGACCGAGAAATCCCGGATGAGGAGGAGCCAGACCAGGAGATGTTCCTCCCTATGACCGACGCTACCAAACAACCCAACGGTAAATTCTCTTCCCTTAGAGATTGGCCCGATGATGAGGATGACTCGGATGTCGACGTGATTGAACCTATTGAGGCTGTCCCTCTTTCTTTTGCCTTTTCGGCATCAGCTAACCCCGGTGGGCATATCCACGAGGATCCTCCACTTGCTAAGGCGAGCCGGTTCCGGTGGCATCGAGGAAGAAGCGCGGAGCCGCATCAAGTTCTTCCTCCGAACCTTCTCAGCCCACAAAAAGGCAAAAGAAGGCCGGAGACAAGACTGCCTCCAAGCGGGCTGGCAAAGCCCTGGCACGGAGGGCCCGGAAACCCAAGGAGGCCGAAACCTCAGATGCGTAAGTCATTTTTCATTACGTAACTCACTTTTCCTTGCATCGTGGTAATTTCTCTTCTGACATTATTCTCTTTTTCAGGCCTCTGGTGGAGGTTCCTCAGAGCGGATCAAGCATCTCTTCAACTCTTCGGTCTGGCCCTTCTCCTCCTCGTGAAGACGAGTCACGCCCGCTGAGCCCTATTCCGGAGGGTTCTGCGGCTACTCCGGGTTCCGCGGTGCCTCATCGAGAGGAACGCGACCTCGGAGCGGGAGGGGTCGGTTCAGCCGAGGCGACGGTGTCCACCACTTCGGCATCACCACAACTAGCAACCACCGAGTCTATCACAACACTAGCACCAGCAGCAGCTCCAGTACCAGCGACCGAGCCAGCACCTGTCCCGGCACCAAGGAAACCAACAACAACTCCAGTGCCAAGTTCTTCTGCCTCGTCTGAGTCATCTCAGCCTCGGCGAGGAACTATTCCAGCAGCTTCTAAAGGGAAATCCACCGCAGTTACTTCTTCCCAGCAAGCTAAGGGCAAAAAAGGCTCCGGATACTACCAAGTCTGCATCCATTGAGGCCGGGCAGTGAACCCTATCGTCGATGCTTCCGAATAAATCACCAGCGGCGACGGATGTTCCTGCCGAGCCAACCGATGCGCAGCAGATGGTTCTGCACACCAGCCCAGCTCTTGCCCTAGTTGAGAGGAAAGAAGCTCATGCGAAGGGCTTGGTGGCACCCCATATGCCCACCGGCGAGCGGTACCCTCCGAGCCTTATCGAGTTCGTCATGAACTGGAACAAGGCGGAGTTCGTCCACAACGACGATCTCCCGGAAAAGTTCGGCCCCGCAGAATTTTCCGCCCAGATGAATACTACCGCTAAGGCAATTAGTCTCGCGGGGCGAATGATGGAGGTATGTCGTTTCTCCTTTACATGCTGTAGATAATAACCATTAGTCCCCGAGCCTCCGGTGGAGTAGCTTGTTACTCGGCCGGATGCTCATTAGAAAACTAACGTAGCTGCATGTAAACTTCAAATACGCACACACCTAGAGCCGGGTTAAGTTCCACTTGGCCCGGATCTTGCACACTTCGAATATGCACACACCTAGAGCCGGGTTAAGTTCCACTTGGCCCGGATCTTGTACACTTCGAATATGCACACAACTAGAGCCGGGTTAAGTTCCACTTGGCCCGGATCTTGTACACTTCGAACATGCACACACCTAGAGCCGAGTTAAGTTCCACTTGGCCCGGATCTTGTACACTTCGAACATGCACACACCTAGAGCCGGGTTAAGTTCCACTTGGCCCGGATCTTGTACACTTCAAATATGCACACACCTAGAGCCGGGTTAAGTTCCACTTGGCCCGGATCTTGTACACTTCGAATATGCACACACCTAGAGCCGGGTTAAGTTCCACTTGGCCCGGATCTTGTACACTTTGAATATGCACACACCTAGAGCCGGGTTAAGTTCCACTTGGCCCGGATCTTGTACACTTCGAATATGCACATACCTAGAGCCGGGTTAAGTTCCACTTGGCCCGGATCTTGTACACTTCGAATATGCACACACCTAGAGCCGGGTTAAGTTCCACTTGGCCCGAATCTTGTACACTTCGAATATGCACACACCTAGAGCCGGGTTAAGTTCCGCTTGGCCCGGATCTTGTACACTTCGAATATGCACCAAGCTAATTTTACACTTCTGTACTTCTTTCAGGTAACCACCAATCGCCGGAGCGCCGAATTCCAACGCCTGCTTGATACCCACAAGATGCTACGCGCAAAACATGTTGCACTTGGTGCAGAACATGAAAAGAGGGGTAATTTTCTCCCTCGGCACCTCTCCATTTTTCTTCACTTTCTTCCGCCGAACTAATCTCCTCATTCGGTTTCTGCAGCTGGGGTGGAGGCTGAGAACAAGATCATGCGGAAGAACTTGGAGGAAATCCGGGGTATGTCCTCTTTTGTTCGACCTCGTAGTGTTTTCCATTTATTCTTCTCCTTGGCTCGGCAAACATTCACTCCTCGGCTCTGCCGGGTCAACATACTATTTCAGCATCGCTTGACGATAGTGTGCCCGTGCCTGATATGATGCTGCATTTTCTCGAACAAGCAGGACAGCATCAAGCCGAGCTGAAGAAAAAGGATGATGAGCTTGCTCTCCTCCGGACTAAGGACGACGAGATTGCCAAGATCAAGGTTGAGATGGAGAAGATGAAGGCCCAACACAAAACCGAGCTCCAAAAGGTTGGCCAGAACTTCACAGCAGAGCGTGAGCGCCTTACCCTCCAGATCTCCAAGGACCAGGACCTACTCAGAGAATCCGACCTCCAGCTTGGGTCGGTAAACGTTGAGCTTGAGCAACTTCGTAACAGACGCGATGCCTGCATCAAGGAGTTAACCCGGATCCATAGCCATATTTCTCATAAGTTCCTTTCCCTTGTCCGGCATAACTCTCCGGGATTACCTCATATGTCTTTTCCTTACCTTCTTCCTTTGCCTTGTTTCTAGACCATTTTCCCAAGGGTACTTCTATTGCCAGCGCTGCTGTTGCCAAATTTCGCCAAGAGAGGGGTACTCCCGTCGTTCCTGACGGTGAGAGCATTCCCTTAGACATGGAGGACCTATTGGTCAGCCTGTCAGCTCGCGTGGGAACTATCAAGAATTATGGCAAGGACATCCTCGACGTTGCAGTTCGCATTTTCAATATGTTCTGGCCCGGAGAGAGTAGCCCGGAGACCATCACGACTCTCGTCGAGAAGTTAATGGAAACTGAGACCCATCTTGACCTTTGGAGAGAGTCTGCTGGTCGTGCCGCAGCTGATACCATCCTTCACCATATTCTCACATGGTACGAGAAGATCGGTCTCAGCCTCCTTACACGCCGGCACACCGGATCCAGATGGACCGATGATCCGGAGTGGGTAGCTCGGCGCCAGGCTTGCGCCTACAGCCTCGTCGAATATTCTCCTATTCATGACTGGGTTGAAGGACCGAGCTTCCTGGAATCCGCTGGGGACGAGCACAATGAGAACATTGAAGATGGGTCGGATGAGGGGGGAGAAGATGATGCTTCAGATATTGAAGACATCGACGACGATGCCGAACTTCCTCCTCCTGCTGCTCCTTAGTTCCAAAAAACTTGAAAATTTATCAGATCCCCGGTATGCCGGGTGCAATTGTATGCTGGATATGTGATATTTTGCTACTACATTTCTATGCCGGATTAACTTGGGCGCAGCCCCCGAGTTTCATTTTCTTGTTCGTCCAATTCTCTGGCTCGGTCCGTGTCTACCTTAATTCGGTTTTACGACTTACGAATCCGAGCTTCAAAAATTGTTTTAACAATACTTGGAAACTTTTAGGCTTAGCTCAAAATAATTCAGCATAATAACTTGAAAATAAATACAGGGTTAGTCCGAAAAATAAGCGTTAGCTTGAATAAACTTGTTTCCTTAGTCGTTTTTCATGTGCTACGCAATTCCAAACTTGTTCCCTTGCTTGCCATGAAGCCAATTCTTGTTGGACAGCAGCAAGTCGAAGGGTTGGGTTTTTGGTGCTCACACATTACTAATCCGGGTTAAGTAGAATGACTTATTCCATCTACCGCATAAAAAGTAACAACAAACGTTATTAAGGCAGTCCCCGAGTTACTGCTCGAGGCGCTGCTATTTCATTGATAAGCTCATTGCCGACATACATACCGACATATGAGACAACTTGGATACATACACTTCTTAGCTAGGTATAGAAGGGACGAAGTAGTGCTACATTCCATGGTCGCTTGGATTCCTCTCCGGACCTGTCCGCCTTGTTCTTTTCCTGTGGCTTTGCATCTATGAGATAGTAAGAATCATTGTGCAATGCTTTGCTCACAATGAATGGCCCTTCCCATGGGGGGAATAATTTATGCATGCCAGTAGTACGTTGTACCAACCGGAGCACCAGATCTTCTTCCCGAAAGACTCGGGGGCACACTTTCCGGCTATGATAGTGTCGGAGATTTTGCTGATATATGGCGGATCTAGACAGTGCCAGTTCTCTCGCTTCTTCCAGCAGATCAACATCATTTTGCCGGGCTTCTTGCACTTCGGCTTCTGTGTATTGGGTGACCCTAGGCGAATCATGCTCTATGTCGGCTGGTAATACAGCTTCTGCCCCATATACTAGAAAAAATGGCGTATAGCCTGTTGATCGATTCGGAGTTGTTCTTAAACTTCACAGTACCGCTGGTAGTTCTTCTATCCAGCACCCCACCGATCTTTGCAGCGGCTCAATGAGCCGGGGTTTTATCCCGGATAATACTAATCCGTTGGATCTTTCCACTTGTCCGTTCGATGCGGGGTGGGCTACCGAGGCGACATCGAGTCGGATTTTCTTATCTCGGCAGAAGCGCGCAAATGCTCCTTCCGCAAAATTTGTTCCATTATCGGTTATAATACTGTGTGGATAACCGTATCTCAAGATGATGTCTTTGAGAAATGTCACGGCCGTAGCTCCATCACATTTTCTTATAGGTTTCACTTCAATCCATTTTGTAAACTTGTCCACCATGACGAAAATGTGTGTCATGTTTCCTCTCGCCGGTTTTAACGGGCCAACCATATCCAAGCACCATACAGCAAATGGCCATGTAATTGGTATGGTCTTGAGTTCCGACATAGGCATATGTGTCTTGGTGGTGTACCTTTGACAACCATTGCATTTTCTCACCAGATCTTCTGCTTGTTCCAAGGCACTTGGCCAGTAGAATCCATGCCGAAACACCTTTGCCACCAAGGCTTGGGATGAGGCATGATGCCCGCATTCTCCTTGGTGTATATCTCGGAGGATGTCAAGCCCTTCTTCCGGGTCAACACACCGTTGGAGGACATTGGTTACACTCCGTTTGTACAACTCGGAATTGACGATTATGTATGCTTTTGCTCTCCTCTGAGTTTGCCTGGCTAACACCTCCTTAGCAGGTAACGTTCCGTCTTTCAGGAATTGGAATATAGGCAGTGCCCAAGCTGGTATCGCTCGTGGAGGGAACATCTCCTCATCAATTTCCATCTGATCCACCAGCATAACTTCAGCCGGATCACGCTGAGCAGTCCCCGGGTCTAGCGAGGTAGTCCCTGGGTTTGCCAAGGCAGTCCCCGGGTTTGCTGATGCAGTCCCCGGGTCTCGCGTACTACCTCCCGTGTCAATGTCCATGGGATCAGCTCTGGATTCCGTATTTTCCGGGACATAGATCGAGTCGGTTCCTGGGGACGGCCTGATAGATGGTTTTCTGAGGTGTTCCAATGCTACACCCGGTGGAATTGCTTGTCTGGTCGATCCGAGCTTTGACAACATGTCAGCAGCCTCGTTTTCCACTCGGGGTACATGGTGAAATTCACACCCCTCGAAGTAACCAGATATCTTCTGCACGTGAAATTTGTACAGTGCCATGTTTGGATCCAGGGCGTCCCACACTCCGGACACCTGCTGCACCACCAGATCCGAGTCGCCAAAGCATATTAACCGACGTATGCCAATCTCCTTTGCCACTTTGAGCCCATGCACAAGAGCCTCATACTCAGCGACATTGTTCGATGCCGCAAAATGGATCTGCAATACGTACTTTAGCTGGTCCTTCTTTGGCGAGGTAAGCACAACCCTGGCGCCTAGTCCGGTTTTGGTTTTCGACCCGTCAAAGTGCATCCTCCAGTAATCGGATCTGGTGGCGGTGGTTCGTATTGTACCTCGGCCCAATCCACAAAAAAGTCCGCCACAGCCTGAGATTTGATCGCTTCTCTTATGTCGTATTGGGCGCATAAGGGGCTAACTCAATTGCCCATTTTGCAGTTCTGCCACTCGCATCCTTGTTACCCATTATCTCGGATATGGGAGCTTCACATATTACTTTGATGGGGTGCTCCTAAAAGTAATGCTTTAACTTCTTTGCCGCCATATAGACACTGTGTGCCACCTTTTGAAAGTGCGGGTAGTTCTGTTTTGAGGCAGACAATACCTCGCTCAGGTAATATACTGGCCTCTGCACCGACTTACCCTCTTCATTGCGCTCCACTACGATTACTGCACTTACAACTCGGTTGGTTGCGGCTATGTAGAGCAACATTGGCTCCTTTGATATTGGAGAGGCTAACACTAGCGCAGTGGCCAACATCTTTTTTAAGTGGGCAAAGGCTTCATCGGCCTGTGGTGTCCAAACAAATTTATTCGACTTTTTCATGAGTTGGTAAAGAGGCAGTGCCTTTTCTCCCAACCGACATACAAACCGACTCAACGATGCCAGGAATCCAATGAACTTCTGGACATCGTTAAGACACTTCGGCAGCTCCATTCGTTCGATGGCTCGGATCTTAGTTGGATTAACTTCGATACCTCGGCTGGAGGACGAGAAATCCGAGTAATTTTCTAGCCAGGACACCGAAGGTACATTTTTTCGGGTTAAGCTTCATCCGGAACCTTCTCAAGTTCGCGAATGTTTGCCTTATGTCGTCAAGGAGCGTTGTGCTTTCCTTGGTCTTGATAACCACATCATCCACGTATACTTGTACGTTTTGACCTATTTGGTCGTGCAAACATTTTTGCATACATCTTTGGTACGTTGCACCTGCATTACGTAAACCGAACGGCATAGTGCGATAGCAGTAAGCCCCGTACAGGGTAATAAACGCAGTCTTTATTTGATCATCTGGGTTCAGAGGTATCTGGTGGAAGCCAGAATATGCATCAATGAATGACAACAGTTCGCATCCCGCGGTCGAGTCTATGACCTGGTCTATCCTCGGCAGTGGAAATGGATCTTTTGGACATGCCTTGTTCAGGTTCGTGTAATCGATACACATACGCCAAACCACTGCTACGTTCGGATCATCCTTCTTCTTTTCTACCAGCACCGGATTAGAGAGCCAATCCGGATATAGTACCTCCATGATAAATCCTGCTGCTAGTAACCGAGTTATCTCGTCTCCAATGACTTTTCTCCTATCCTCGGCGAAGCGGCGGAGAGGTTGCTTCACCGGCCTTGCTCCGGGTCTTACGTTCAAAGAGTGCTCGGCCAACTCCCTCGGAACAAGTTGCAAGTCCTATGTAGACCAAGCAAAAATATCCCGACTCTCACGGAGGAAGTTGATGAGCTCGCTTTCCTATTTGTCAGTTAACCCGGCACAAATTGTTACGGTGCGCTCCGGGAACATGTTATCAACTGGAACCTTCTTGGTGTCCTTTGCGGCTTCAAATGAAACGCTGCCATGCGGGTTACTTAATGCCGGCATATATTGCTGCGCGAACTGAGCTAATGCCGCCACCTCTTGGATTTTTCTTTTCTCTTGCACAATCACGAGTGACTCGGCTAGGTTAGACCCGGCTGAAGCACACTCAATGGAACGTCGAAAATCCCCAGCAATGGTAATCACTCCATTTGGCCCGGGCAACTTCATCTTCAGATAACTAATGTGACAGCTTGCCATGAATTTGTTCAATGTTGTTTCCGAGTAACGCATGATATGCACTTTCCAAGTTCACCACTTCAAACTCCAGATTTTCAGTTCGGCAGTTGTCCCTTGTGCCGAATAGCACGTCGACCCGGACTTTGCCTATGGGCTCACAAGAAATGCCTGGTACAATGCCATGGAAAGTTGTTCTCGTAGCCTAGAGCATGTTCTCCGAGATGCCCAACTTGCGCATCGTATCCGCATACATGATGTTAGTGCTACTGCCATTGTCAATCAAAACCTTGGAGAACCTCACGTTGATGTTCGGTCCAATGAATGTCGGATCCAGCACTAGCGCATACGAACCTAGGCTCGGCATAAGTTTAGGATGATCTTTGATGTTCCAGGTGATTTCCTGGTCCGACCAAGGCATGTACCTCGTCACTGCTGGCATGACCGCATTGACCTCCATATGTCGGTGCTGCAAGCTCTTTCTATCTATTTCCTCAGTCGTGAACACACATTAACTCTGGTGATGCTCCCTGTACTCATTCCTTCCCTCGTTTTCGGGTACCTCTGATCCGGTTGTTGCTGATTTTCCACCTGATGCACTGCATCCCTTCTCTCATTGTTGTCACACCTCGGCGAAGGGGGAGGCAACATTAGCTGCTGCGTGTTCGCCCTGGAGAGCAATTGCTGTCGTGGTAACTCCTGCCGAGGTTGATCATTCCGGGGTGCCTGAGCATTCCCTGAACCACCTTGCTCTATCTTACGCATCCACTCACATTGCCTCGTCGTGTGACCCGCCGGGCTATTCGGATTTGGCGTGTGAAACTTACACGGCTGGTCCAACATCAACTCATAGGTATACCTCGGACGGTCTTTCTTTTCCTGCCACTGTTTCTTTTGCTCTGGAGTCCATGTTTTCTTGCCATAATTTCTTGGAGTCCATTGCCCTCCCATTCTCTGGCGTTGGTTGCTCCCTGCTCCGGGTTGATCTTGATTCACAGCTGCAACTTGTTGCGAACCGTAGCGATGATCCGGTCTATCATCTCTCCTTTTTCCTCTGTAATCGTTCCTCTGGGATGACCCAGCTCCATCCCTCTGATAATATTCCTCGTTTGACTCGTTTGACGCGAGCCTAGGTTGAGTCGGATCGCCCAAAGCATACGAATCAGCGATTCGGATCATCTCTGCCAGCGTAATTGGCATTTTCCTTTGCAACTTCATCCACAGCTCGCTGCCATATCTGCACCCTTGCGCAAACCACGCTATGGCCTCTGACTCTATGACACCCTCACACGAGTTTCTCACGGTACACCATCGGGTCAAGAATTCCCGATCCGTCTCGTTAGGTCTTTGCTTGCACATTGCTAGGGTCTGCGGTCTATTCGGCCTCTGATATGTACTTGAGAAGTTGCTGATAAACATTTCTTCAAAATCTATCCAGCAGTTGATGCTTCCGGGTGGTAAATTATTCAGCCATACTCTCGCCGGGCCTTCCAACATCTGGGGTACATAACGTACAGCCCATCTCAAGTTGCCAGTTGCAATTTGCACCGCCGTAGCATAGTTTATCAGCCAATCCTCCGGCTTGGTACTGCCGCCATACGTCTTCGTGCCTCTGGGTAACTGGAGGTTTGGTACCGGTGGTTCCTTCATGATCTGGGGTCCAAAGCATGCTGGACCCGGAGGACCTTGACATTCGATCTATTCCGACCTATACAGGCGATCCAGTTTTAACCTGGTGTCATCCGGCATTAAATCCCTGCTTCCCAATCTTGACCCTATCACATGATAGTCTGGTCTGGGGTACCCTGCGTTCACCATCTCCGAATCACCGTCGTTGTATAGGTTTTGCTCTCGTTGCGCACCTTTTTGCTGCATACCTCGGCCGGCGCTTTGCTCTTGCCTTGGTATATTCCGCTGCTGTGGTTGTCCTGCTCCTGCAGAGTTGCGTTGTCCGGCATTGCCGTTGGCAGCGTTCCCTTGACCGGCATTGCCTTGGTCGTGATTACCTCGGCCAGCTTCACCTCGGCTCACACTCCGTCGATCATCATTTTTCCGCATTTCTTTTTCTTTTCCCGCACGCGTCGGGTCGTACGGGACGATCTGTTTGTTCCGTCTGGCCGAGGTTACTACCTCTTCTCTCCTTGGACCACCATGAGGCGATGATGCGGCTCTAGCGGACTTCTCCAGGTTACCCATCACCGAATGGACGATTTTGGAAGCTCCGGCTCTCTCCGGGTTAGCTCTCAGCAGCTCTTTGTTCTGTCTGTTCGCGATCCGAACCAGCTCGTTAACCCTATCTTGCTGTCTTTGATGGGCCTCACCCATCAGACCCTCTAACTCGGACGCAGCCGCATCTGCTGCTCTGAGGTTCTTCGCCGGGGTACTATACTTCGGCAACCCCACAGACAGATAGTTTTCCGACCCTTCTGCTCCATCATCACCTTCTCTGTTCATCTCGCTTATGAGATTTCTCCCTTTTACTTTTACCGTATCAACTTTATTTGCCTTTGCGTACTCACGCAGCGTCATGTTCAGCGACTGCTGAGCCGCGGCTATTTTCTTTGCACCCTCCAGTATCTTTTGCCTAGTTTCCTCTAGCTCGGCCTGTGCCTAAGCCGGATCTACCACTGCAGCTACCGGGTTAGCCAAGCTATCCATAGCTTCTCTCAGTACGTTCTCAGGCCTCTCTAGTGGAGGTCCTCTACCTTTCCTCGGTGCCTTAGGTGTTACCTCCGGGTCTGGTGCTGGGTCCTTGCTTGCGCCTGCACCCGGCGCAGTCATCATCACCTCCGCATGGTCCGGGGAGCGAGCGATACGCGCCCCGCGAGCCACAGTGAGGGGTGGTTCCCCTGCATCGACGATGCGGCGCGGATGAACGCATGATACGTCCACAGCAACGTAGACCTTGTGTGCACCGAGCTTGACGAAGAGGCCGTTGCGTGGAAGTGGGCGCGTGCCGAAGCAGCCAGCGTTGTCGCTGACGAAATCCAGCGCTCCAAAGCGCTGAATGAGCCCGGAGACGACGCGTTCGCCGGTGCCGATGAGGTTTCCCGTCCGAATCTTCACCCCTGCTAGCGCCGCTAGCCCCACGGTGGGCACCAACTGTCGTGGTGGTGTCACGGCAGATGCCATGGATAGGCTAAAGGTGGGGACTAATATACGCTAGGGGAATCCAGGGAGGGATAGTGGAGTGATTCTCCACACAGAAGTTTGTATTGCTATATTACGAGATTACAAGTGCTCCTTGAGCTGCATTGGCGAGAGGAGGAAGAAGGAACTCTCTTACTCTTGCCTCCTATTTTTCCCTAGGACACTAGATCGACTAGTACTATGGAATCACCAAATCAACTAGAGCTCAACCAACCCCCTCTACCAGAAACCTAACCCCCCTTATATAGAGGAAGTTCAGTCCCTGCCTAGGGCATACGTGGAGGCATATTCCTAAGAATATGCCCCCTCCCAAAGTGGTAACCCGACCGGGGTGCTTCCCCCCCCCCCCGTCAGACATGCTTTAACGACGTAAGCCTCTGCGGCGCCCGCGTCAGCCGACATGGGCGTTGTCACCCTTGTCGGCCACGACCTGGTGGTCCTGCCCTTGCTTTCTCCGCTCATGCAGTGCGTATCGGACCTTCTTTTTTACCAGAGAGATTCCTTCCTTCTCCCAGAAGCTAAGCGAGGACCCGGATCATAGTAGATCCGGCCACACCTGTTCCTGCATATAAGTTAGATAAGCACTTCCGACTTACTCCTTAAGTCGGATGAGACAATGTCAGGCGACCCCCCCCTCCCCGGTCCGGGTTACTCCGTGATCCGGCCTGCCTTGAGGTGACCCAGCCAGCGTCTGCTTTGACCTTGCCGAACTTCGGCTAACTCGACCCTTATACCCCGGACTGACCCTACCCAGGGGTATCCCCCAACAGGGGCGGTACATTAGCACAGGTTCACCCACACAACTTAGCAAGCTAAAGAAGATTAATCAACTATATGAAGCGAAAGCACTTGACAATCTTCCCATGTGTCCTCGAGAACGTTTGGTCATCTTAAGTAATACAACCGGCTTGTCCTTTGCTGCATAAAGGATTGGGCCACTTGCTGCATTTATTCTTACTGTCTTTTATTTACTCGTACTTTGTTTACTTGCTATATCAAAAACCCCTAAAAATCCGTTTGATAAGTATTTGCAGAGAATTCCTGATCCATACCACTAGCCAGCACCTTCTGCTCCTCGTTGGGTTCGACACTCTTACTTATCGAAAATACTGCGATACACCCCCTATACTTGTGGGTCATCAAGACTATTTTCTGGCGCCGTTGCCGGGGAGTGAAGCGCTATTGGAGAGTGGAATTGGTAAAGGAAATTTCTATTGTGAGTATTGTTTACTTCTGCTAGTTGCTTCATTTTCGTTATGGATAATTCCCTAAGTTTCTTATTTGGTAATGCTACTACCACTGGTAAGGTAGTAGATAAGCCACCACCTGCAGAGAATGATGTTTTCAAAATACCTACAAGAATTATTGATCGTGTTATGGATAACTACTATGTTGGGGATGGAACTGTCCATCCTGGTGATCATTTACTCTTTATACACGAATTAAGCGGGTTGTTCAAGTGTCCAGGTATTACTACAGATCAAGTTAAGAAGAAGTTATTCTCATTATCGCTGAAAGGAAGAGCTAAGGAATGGTATAAGCTGCTGAAGAATGGTCAACTCTAGAATGGGAGGAAATAGTACCTCTCTTTTATTCAAAGTTTTATCCTCCTAGTGATATTCATAAAGATCGGAATCAAATATACAACTTTTGGCCTCTTGATGGAGAGAGTACAGCTCAAGATTGGGGGAGATTGAAGTTACTAATGCTCAGATGTCCCATTCATGAGCTCCCCAACAATATTATTATCAATAACTTTTATGCAAGGCTCCCTCTACATGACAAGGATTTATTGGATGCTTCTTGTGCTAGATCATTCACTCGTATGGAAGAAGAAGCTAAATGGGATCTTCTGGACCGTATTCAAGACAATGCTGAAGCTTGGGAGAATGACAAAGGTAGAAAGTCAGGTATAAATTATGATTATGAATGCATTGAATCTTTTATGGGAACTGATGACTTTCAAAATATTAAAAATGCTTATGGTCTAGACTCTCAAGCTATTGCTTCTTACTTTAAGGCTTTTGCTTCCTATATTGAAGTGCCTAAAAAGAAGTGGGATAAGTATCATGAACCTTATAAAGATATTGCTAAGAGTGTTCCTTCAAGAAATACTGAAGCCTATACTGATAATCATGTTTTACATGAACCTTATATTGAGAAAATGCCTTTCCCAGTTAGGATGAAGGAACATTCTATGATAGCTAGTATGGTTAATGAAAGTACAAATAAAGCTGCTGAACCTGATAAACAAATGGTTGATGAACCTATAATAGCAAATGTGAAAGACTTTGTTACTATATATGAAAAAGAGGGACACACTATCCTTTGCAAGGATACCTCTAATATTGTTTCACATAGTAGTGTTATGAGAGCTAGTATTCCTATGTTTTCTGTTAGGATAAGTGATCATTGCTATGATGGTCCTTGTGATAGCTATATCGTTAAGTTTATGCATGATACTGAAAGCTACTATGAGAGAGGGAAAAGTGTTCTTATGCATCTCAATAATATCAAGTTTCCTCGTTTTATGCTGAAAGTTTTTATGTTGCACTTCTTTTGCCTTCTTATGCAAGTTGCCTCTGGTTTCAATAACTTGTTTGTTTACAAAATTCCCTTGCATAGGAAGTGGGTTAGACTTAAATGTGTGTGTGTTTTTGCTTCTTAATGCTCTCTTTCACTTCAATTCATATCCCTATGAGAGCTTCTCCAAAATCATCATGCCCATCTTAATGGCTATAAAGAAAGAGCTTTATGGGAGACAACCCAATTTGTTTTTGCTTTTAGTTTGTTTTTGTTTATTTGAGTCTTGGAAGTTATTACTTCGGTAATAACCGCTCCTTATCCGTTTTGTTTGGTTTTTGTGTCAAGATCAACCTCTAATGAGAGAGAAGTAAGATTTGGGGAAGTTGCTGTCCCGAAACAGATTTTTGTGCTTCACCGTAAAATTCGTGAGAGATCTCTGTATGCCGGATTAAGCTGTCATTTTTTGTTCTTCTGCCCCAGGTTGTTATTTAACTTTCATTGGTTTTGCACTTTTTGATTTGAGCAACAGAAGATTTTCGAAAAAATTGATCTTTACCTGCTGGTCTGTTTTGACAGATTTTTCCACTCTTGCATTTGCTTCTTTATTCGATTTCCTTTTTGAATTATTTTTGGGTTTTCGGAAGGAGTTGCTACAGTAGCTTATGTTTTGATGGTTTTCAATTGAAGTTGGACTCAAAAGGTTTTATCACTTCACTTATACTAATGTTGCTAATGAGAACTAAGTGAAATTTTGCGAGAAAGAAATTTCTAGGAAGTGGAGATAATGGTGTAATAAGGAAGAGAAGGGTTTTATGACTCAAGTAATAAGTGTATGAAGATGAAGATATCAATGATATTCAAGAGATGACTCCAAAAGAATCTACTAGATACCAAATTCAGAGACCTGTAGAGTCCGTTTCCAACTAGGTAATAGTTCTGGTAAGAAAAGTTCCGCGAAAATATGATCCAACTATATTTTTGCAGTTTTCAGTCGATAAGGAAAGCTACGAAGCGAAAAAGGGACGGAAACGGAGCCAGGGTGGCTCACACCACCCTGTGGCGTGGGCCCACCCCTGGCCGCGCCACCAGGTTGTGAGTCCACCCCGGACTCCGCCTCCGACTCGTTTTCTCCCAGTACCTTCCTTTTGATATGAAACTTCGTAATATATAACCCCCCGGATCCCCCGAGGTTTGTATATCGTGTTTTCGTCGTGTTTTTGTTTCGATCTGTTTCTGCCAGGTAAAATCTCAGATTTGTAGCCTCAATGTCTTCCACTGGATCAGTTAAGGGAGATTCCTTGGAAGATATCATCAACCCATACATGAGAGAATTGAAGATTCATCCCAAGGATTTATTGCTCGAAGGTGGGGAGGTTCGGATTAAAGAGGTTCAAGGCCCTAAAGGTGAAGGAAGTCTGGAGGACAGGATGGAAGCATTGGAATAAGAAGTCTTTAGCTACAAGAAGATGGCGGAGCGCGAAGTGGATATCATCCATAAGATTTGTTCCAAACTCATCACCGAGCACCAAAAGGAGACTGCCGAACTCAAAAACGAAGTCCTCTCACTCCGCCAAACAACCAACGAACTGCAAGCACAGTTCTATGACGTTCAAAATCAAAACTGTGAGTATGAGGCTAGATTTAAACTCATAAGTGCTGCTGCAAGTTTCAGGATGTTGGAAACCACGATGTCCTTTGTTGATGGGAAGCCTTTACCTTGGAAGACGGACGAAGATGAGAGGATACCACCACCACCTAAGGAGTAATTCGTCATCAGGTTTGGCATCCCCTTGGTTTGTTCCAAGCTTGGGGGAGTGCTGCGGTATCATATCACTATCTTCTATCTTTTTACCTTATTAGTAGAGTCATATCATGAATAGAGGAGTTATTATGTAGTATGGTTTGCATTATGGAAGTGTCCCCTCTCTCGTTAGATATGTATCCCTTGGTGTGAGTTTCCGTTATGGAATATTAATGAGAAGTTCTATCATTCACTATTTTGCATAGCTTATATTAGTATTCAATTCGTGGTTATATGATTGATCTTGTTGTTAGTATTGGTAGCACTCTGGGATCATTGAGTTAATTTAGTTGGTTTTGGCAAACCTGGCTCGGTTAGTAGCAACACTATTTTAAAGAGTTGAATGAAAAAGATAAAAGTACTCTAGAGAAAAATAATTTCATCATCTTTCTTTATTGATTTGCTCATAAGTCTAGTATTCTCTAGTTAAGATCTTTTGTGCTTCCAAGGAAGATTGCATGTTTGACTTTATCACTTGTATGTTTGTATGTTTCCTTCAACTCTTATACTTGCTACCCAGCCTTGCTAGCCAAAAACCTGTACTGAGAGGATTTCTTCTCGTCCATCCACCTCCTTTAAACCAAAACCTTTGCCATTTGTGTCCACCATACCTACCTAGTAGCATTATTGCTATTCCAAGTAAATTCTTGTTTTATCTACCTCCCAAATTAAACTTATTATGTGAAAATTAGTGATTAAAGCTCTCACGAACTTGATGGCACACTTTATTTTCTTTCACTTAATAAACTTGAACCATTGTGCTCATCTATGTTGCGTATATGCTTGCGCTTTGTAAGTTGTGAATTAGCAGAACCATGCAGTCATGGGGAACGCTTTCAACATTGCACTGGTACTTTGTACCAAGTTGATATCATGTTCTTTTGTCTATGGATGTCGTCGGTGTGAAATGAAAGGGGAGCTTGTAAGTCCATGGAGTTATGCATGTGTGTTAGAGAAATGCCTGGGCCGCTGGTCTAATCCATGCTAACATGGTGGAAACCTGCAGCATAACCATAACGAGTATTTATGAAGCATTCTTCTTACAAAAAAAAGAGTCCGATATTGAGAAAAAAGAGAAAAAAAGAAAAAAGATGTTATGAAAAGAGGAAAGAGAGAAAAAAGCACCATCTTCCCATGGTAAATAAGAAGATTGTTGAGATGCTTGTTGTCTGCTTGCCTTGTCATTTTGATATGGGGATTCTTCCGTATCAGCGGGCAAGGGGTACCCCGTTGGCAGTTCTCAATGATACACATATGCTTACGATGACAAGAACTTACCGGTGACTAAACTTGAGTAGCATGAGGAGCGGCCCTCATATTCAAGGGACATGAGATTCTCAACTTACAACTTGTCAATGCATATCCTCATTTTTTATCACTTTAACCTTAATCACCTAAAGATGCCTATGATAGGGGCAATGAGAGCTGAAAGATAGTAAGTATCATAATTTTTGGGAGCTCTTTATGAGACTTGCAATCCCTGCTTCCCTCTTTGAAGGGCCCTTTCTTTCACTTTGTAGTTGAGCCAGTAAACCTATTCCCTTCTATCTCAGCAAGTATTCTGAGTTGTTGTGTTTCATTCATTCATATGATGATTTATTCATTCATGTTTCTTATGTTCCTTCTTTTGCACATTGCTCTTATCTTGACGTTTACTACTTTGAAAGCTATCATTGAAAAGCCAGCTATTTGTGAACTCCAGCAAATTATCAACTATTCTTCGACCAAGAGCTAAGTTTGCCATTACCAATTATGATTCACTTTATGTATCTTTATTGTGTTTCCTTTACTCATTGCAAGTTGAGTTATATAATAGTGAGTTGTCTTCTATTATGATCTATGTATTTGATGAATGTGATGCTTCTTGTCCTTATTCTTTTATCGACTCTTCACTCCATAAACCTGAGGCCATGTTTATTGAGCTCAATTTCGCTTGGGGACAAGCAAAGTCTAAGCTTGGGGGGAGTTGATACGTCCATTTTGCATCACTATTCTATGTCTTAATTCACTATTATTCATTGATATATTTCATATTGAGAGGTGATACTTATGTTATTTCATCTATTTTTGCATGGTTGATGACTTTTGGAGCATGGACCGCTGCAGTCAGGATTCGGATGGAAAATGTGTTGTTTGGAGCCAAAATTCGCGAATATCAGAAAATCCAGGAAAATATACGGAAAATCCTATTTTTCCAGAAGACTAAGGATGCCAGAAGACGGAGTGGAGATGGGCCACAGGGGGCCCACACCACCCCATGGCGCGGGCAGCCCTAGGCCACGCCAGGAGGTGGTGTGGCCACCCTGGCCCACTCCAGCCTCTCTCCTCTGGCGTATATCATCCTCCCGAAACCCTAAGACTAGGGGAGCAACCACAGAAAGATTCCACCACCTCTGCGGGGCGGAAAACACCAAGAGAGAAAGATCTCTCCGGCAGACAGATTTCTGCTGGGGGAATTCCTTCCCGAAGGAGGGAGATCGTCGCCATCAACACCACCATCAAGCTGGACTTCATCGGGATCATCATCATCATCACCACCATCAGCACGCTCATCACCATCTTCCATATTGCTATAACAATTGCATTGAATCTTGCATAGTTCATAGGGGAAACTTTCTCGGTGTTGATTACTCTTTGTAGTTGATGCTATTGAGTGAACCATTGAATTATTGTTTATGTTCAGATTGTTATACATCATTATTCCATCTCTGATCATGATCCATATGATGTCTTGTGAGTAGTTCGTTTTGTTCTTGAGGACATGGGAGAAGTCTTGTTGTTAGTAGTGGAGTTGTGTTGAGAAAGATTCAATAGATTGTTATTTAAGTTGTGGTGTACTTCTTCTAGTGGTGTCATGTGAACGTCGACTACATGACACTTCACCTATATGGGCCTAGGGGAATGCATTGTGTATTTGGCTACTAATCGTAGGGGTTGCCGGAGTGACAGAAACATGAACCCCCGTTAGGAAACCATTGCACAAGGGGCGTAAGGGTCTTAGAGTTTAAAGTTGTGGTTAGGTTTCTACCTTAATTACTTTCTTGTACTTACGGATGTTTGCAAGGGGTATAATCACAAGTATGTATTAGTCTTGGATGGGGCGGTACATTAGCACAGGTTCACCCACACAACACTTAGCAAGCTAAAGAAGATTAATCAACTATATGAAGCGAAAGCACTTGACAGTCTTTCCATGTGTCCTCGAGAATGTTTGGTCATCTTAAGTAATACAACCGGCTTGTCCTTTGCTGCATAAAGGATTGGGCCACTTGCTGCATTTATTCTTACTGTCTTTTATTTACTCGTACTTTGTTTACTTGCTATATCAAAAACCCCTAAAAATCCGTTTGATAAGTATTTGCAGAGAATTCCTGATCCATACCACTAGCCAGCACCTTCTGCTCCTCGTTGGTTTCGACACTCTTACTTATCGAAAATACTGCGATACACCCCCTATACTTGTGGGTCATCAGAGTCTTCCACACCATTGGTATTAATGGAACATACAAATATAATTTGGTTAATATGTTGTAAGTGCACGATTTGATTTACAAAGAAAAAACATATCTATGCAGTTAAGTTGAAAAGAAATCTTGAACAATAGAAAATAAAAGTGCTATCAAAATAGAGTGAGAACAAGTCTAGGTATAATCTTCAAGTCATAAAAATGCTTCATATACAATTGGAATTTAATAATTGAGATTGTTAAACTTTGAATTCCTACATGAAGTGGAATGTATGGCTAGCTCCTTTGCACAGCACTTAAACAAAAGTGTGAGCATATACACACAAGAGGACAAAAAGAGCAAGTGTGCAAAGAGCAAATAGGCATACACCACTATATTGTAGTAGGACAAAGAGACACTTTTGAGATTTTGAATCCTGAGTGAATACGTTGATCCTAAAACACTTGGGACTACCTTGCTAACTCATTCGGTTGAACCGCATACTTTTACATTATGTTGAGAGTCATCTTTTGTGAACTGTTGATCACTAAGGTGTGGAAGCCTGCTAATACTATTCAGATGGTTCGATTAAGGTACTATTCATGAACTTATTTCTATGTATCATATATGATAAACACATGCTATAAGTGCCTCATTTATTTTATCGCCTTAGCTTCATGAATATGAGGATCACATCCATTAATCAAAACTTGCTCGGGACGAGCAAGAGTCTAAGATTGGGGAAGTTGATAAGTGCATATTTGCATCATGTTCTATATTATTATTTTGCATTATAGATGTAGGATCTTGGTATTTTACGGTGCTCGCGCGCACATTTTTATGTCTGTTTTCACCAGGATCAGGACAGATGATGGATACAATGGACACAATTCTTGGAGCAGTTGTACTGAGGAGAAAAGGAGTCAAAAACAACGTAAATCGCTTATTTGGGAAATATCAATAATACCAGAAGAAAACCCGAAGTGAAAAAGACGTACAGATGGTTCAACGACCAACTATATGGCAGGAATAAATTTTCCGGCCGTATAGTTCCTGCGGTATAGTTGGCGCCACCACCACCTCCTCAAATAGTTTCACCCTGTTCAACTGGATCAGAGAGCCTACATACAGAACAACCAGTAATCACCAAAACCTTACCTCTGGAAGGCATCTAGAGGGGGAACTCGTCCACCGGGGATCCTTCTTCACCCTGAGCAAATCCGGGAGGCTAAGGCATCGATCTTCATCATCAACTGCTACATCACCACCATCTCCATCCATCCCATCTACATATTGTCCAGATATTGTTGTAATTTCTGTACTCGTTGTGGATTTATACAATTACTATTCATCTACGATAGATTCCATTATTATTGCCATGATGTTGATTGCCTACATGTCTGAGTAGATCATTAATTCTTTGGGAGATGGAGAAACCCTAGTATGGGATTGAAATAACATAAAGTTTATTATGATATTCATCGCTGTGACCATGTGTTAGATTGTCTTCATCTTGATGTTGAGAGAAGTCAGCCTCTCAATATTTGCCTCTCATGGGGACTTGATGGAGGGAACTACTTGTTGGTAGACGGAGGTGTGTTAGCACTTAAAGTGACTATAAAGATGTTGGCACTCCTTATGTATCAACTTGGGAACCGAGGAAACTCACGGAACACTATCCATGCCATGGGATACATCCTATGGCATTACGTCCCTTAATAGCGCAGTAACTCGATTGATGTCGATTGCTGACTGTTGTGGTTATGAGGATGATGTGAGCAGCGGTTTCTGCCTATTTGTCCAAATACGGAGTTCCTCCTACACATACATAGTTGAGAATGTTCATGATAATAATCTTTACCTTAGCTCCTTATAATGCTAGTTGGTTTATTCGCTGCTCCCTAAGAATGCTTTTTCCCCTCTTGCAGCTCCAATCTCTCTACATACGCGATACTTACTTTCTGTGTTCAGTTGTTTTACTTTATTTATTGTTGCTCTTATACCAAAAACCCCAAAACACTTTTTTACGCAATACTTGCATTTTATCTTATCACCTAGAACTTTATTTAGAATTTCTATTGTAATATTTATTTCAAGAGTTATTAGACTTCATACTCTTGCTCGCTATGGGATCAATATCTTTATTTTGAAACTAGCTACAAACGATTTGTGCACTTGAAGTCATCACCTGCCACCGCTGATGAGTGCATATTTGCATCATGTTTTATATTATTATTTTGCATTGTAGATGTAGGATTTCGGTAATTTACGGTGCTCGCGTGCATATTTTATGTCTGTTTTCACCAGGATCAGGACAGATGATGGATCCAATGGATACAATTCTTGGAGCAGTTGTACTAAGGAGAAAAGGAGTAAAAAACAATGTAAATCGCTTATTTGGTAAATATTAATAATACCAGAAGAAAACCAGAAGCGAACAAAGGAGGTAGAAGGTTCAAGGACCAATTATACGACCGGAGAGAATTTTCTGGCCGTATAGCTCCAGCCGTATAGTTGGTGCCGCCTTCGCCTCCTCAAATAGTTTCACCCCGTACAACTTGTTCGGCGAGACAACAGACAGGACACCCAAAAATCACAGAAACCTCACCTCCGGAAGGCATCTATAGGGGGAACTCATCCACCAGGGATCCATCTTCTCCCTGCGCAGATCTAGGAGGGTAAGGCATCGATCTTCATCATCCACCGCTGCATCACCACCATCTCCATTCATCCCATCTACATGTTGTCTAGATCTTGTTGTAATTTCCGTACTCGTTGTGGATTTATACAAGTACTATTCATCTATGATAGATTTCATTGTTATTGCTTTGATGTTGATTGCCTCTATATGTGAGTAGATCATTAGTTCTTGGCGAGATGGATAAACCCTAGTATGAGATTGAAATAAGATAAAGTTTATTATGATATTCATCGCTGTGACCATGTGTTAGATTGTCTTCATCTTGATGTTGAGAGAAGTCGACCTCTCAATATTTGCCTCTCGTGGGGACTTAATGGAGGAAACTACTTGTTGGTAGATGGAGCTATGCTAGCACTTGCAGTGACTATAAAGCTATTGGCACTCCTTACGTATCAACTTGGGAACCGAGGAAACTCACGGAACACTATCCATGCCATGGGATACGTCCTACGGGATTACGTCCCTTAATAGCGCAGTAATTCAATTGTTGTCGATTGCTGACTGATGTGGTTATGAGGACGATGTGAGCAGCGGTTGCTGCCTATTTGTCCAAATATGGAGTTCCTCCCACACATACATAGTTGAGAATGTCCCTGAGAACGCTTTCCCCTACCACAGTTCCAATCTCTCTTACATACGTGATACTTACTCTTTGTATTCAGTTGTTTTACTTTACTTTAGTATTGCTCTTATACCTAAAACCCAAAAACACCTTTTTACACAATACTCACATTTTATCTTATCACTTAGAACTTTATCTAGCATTTCTATCATAATATTTATTTCAAGAGTTATTAGACTTCGGACTCCTGCTCCCTATGGGATCGATATCTCTATTTTGAAACTAGCAACAAACGATCTGTGCACTTGCAGTCATCAAGCTATTTCCTGGCGCCATTGCCGGGGAGCTAAGCGTTGCAGGTCTTTTAGTTTTTGTTTATTTATTTTCATCTCGTTAAATTTTGTTTTGAGTTACAGGTTTTCACCAACATGATGGAGTTTGAGCATATAACTAGTGCTAACCCACTCAACCACTTTGAGAAGCTCTATGATATTTGTAAAAGAGACAACTCCAATGAGAAAACAAGGGGGTTTGAAATAAATCCTCTACTACTTAGTATTCTACATAAGAAGCAATTTACTAGAGAGGAAGAAGATCATGATCCATATGAGCATATTGCATGTTTCAAAGATATATGTGGCACATTTTTATTGACGGGATATACCGCTGATGAGGTAAGGGTTAAACTTTTTAGTCAGACTTTGACTAGTACATCTCTCTCATGGTATAGATCTCTACCACATGAAGCCACTACTATTTGGGATAATTTAGCCTGTGAATTTCTAGCAAAATATTATCCGTTATCAAAATCTTTTGGAATCAGGCGTCTTATAATGACTTGGAAGAATCGTTCTAATGAAGGACTAGTAAGAGCTTATATTATATTGAAAGATTTACTACGTCTATGTCCTCATCATGATTTGCCTAAATGGTATTTATTACATATCTTTTAAGGCGGTTTAATTGAACCTAATAAAATTGAACTAGAGTCTTTCGCAGAAGGAGCCTTTATGAATCTTCCTATACCTAAAGTTTGGGCTTTACTTAATAGAATTCGTGATCATAGAGTTCCATAGAATTTTGGTCTAGGAAGTGAAGGAGGCATAGAAATAGAACATGATTGTATTCATGACTATAATAAAAAAGGGCCACGTTAAAGAATTATCTGAAGAACTTTATTTGGATTCAGATCTTGTGTTGCAAGTTGTTAAAGCTTTTACAGAACATATAAAAGCTCCAAAGGAGGGTACAGTCAAGTATGATCCACCACCCGAACCTGAAAAGAAAAGAGAAGATAAAGCAACACTGGCCTCCCTAGAACCAATATATGAAATAACTTTCTCTAACACTGCACAAAAGCATATCCTTGAATATGAACATGTCAAAGCAATTTAGGAGAAGAAGGAAGAGGAAAGCATGCCAGAAGTCGTGGAACATCTGGAAGAAACCAAAGATGAAGAGGTAACCAAGGAAGCAATTATGGCTATGCATGCATATTGTAACATAGTTGAACTTGATGAAGAGACTTTCGTATTGGTTGAAGGTAAAACAAAGGTAAACGATGTGGGTAAGCCTATTCTTCCCTACATATTTAAAGAAACCTCGCATTACGGTTTATGTGATCTTGGCACCAAAGTTGATGTTATATCTTATGACTTCTATTTAGAAATAAAAGAAGAAATAGAACCGGCTATGACATGGGTATACCCTGTAGGTACTCGAGTCTGGTATATATGGTCCAGATACGGTGGAAGCCCACGGCATTGCCACAGCCCAATAAAGACTTCGAGTGGCCTACGGACTCTCGGTAACTTGCGAGACAAGAAGAAGTCTAAAGATAGAAAGTTTGAAGGGCATACCCTAAACTGTAACCGACTCGATCTGCTGCCTGAGACCTGGCCTATCTATATAAAGGCTAGGAGGGGGCGGCGAGGAGGACACACGCAACCCTAATTTCCACAACTCTCGCCAGATTGCATCTGTGTGCCCCTGTAATCTTCGATTTCTTCGTTAATTCCAAGAGCAGACAAGCAGGAGTAGGGACCTCTATGAGGTCTGAACCTGGGTAAAACTTGCGTCCATGTGTGCTTGTTTGCTAGACGATTGATGCTTCCAGCGCTCCCTCCTTCTCCAAAACCCAAGTCCATAACAATGGGCATTGATGAGTTAAACCCTCGTCAACTGGCGCCATCTGTGGGAATTTGAGTGCTGATGTTGCGGCTTCTTAGGCCTCATCAACCGCGATCTACAACTCCGCAACAGCGGAGATTCACCAGCTCTTCGGCGCGTTTGACTTCACCGTCCACACGCCGGCCACCCGCCCGGCTTTCGAGTCCATGGGCGACGGAATCAGCTTGGTGATAGGGAGCTTCCGCTTCCAAGTTGGTCAGATGGGCACGCTTCGCATGCCTGACCCGCCAATGGCATCCGCGATTGCTCCAGCATCGTGGTTCCCGCCACCAATCGGCACCCTCAGCGAGCTCAACACCTCAGCAACAGCTGAGAGCACGGACAGGGACAACAGTCACGGATCCGATCTGGGTGGCCTAGCAACGGAAGATGGGGTTTACGGCTCCGGATCCGAAAGTTGCGGGAGCAATAGCTTCCCTAACCACTTCATGTGCACCGTCATCAACGCCGGCGAAACTAGCGCCAATCGCGACAACAGCGACAATGGCCCTAACCTGCCTAATAATGGCATACCTAATGGCGGACCACCCAACGACGGCCCCACCAACGGTGGCAACGGAGCGCCTGTCAACAACGGAGGGGCAGTCGAACCTCCAACCATGGTGAAGGAACACACTAGCGAACGTGTCATGATCAGGCTCAACGAAATCGAATGGGCCCGCTGCCGAGAAGCTCTGCGAGGCAATCCTCTGCCTCCAGGCACGTCGCAAGAGATGCTGATGGGGTACCATTGGCTACTAAAGGAGGAGTACAGACGCTAGCTACAAACGATCGCACAACTCGAAGTGCGTAAAAAGGCGGCGGACGAGTCGAGCCTTCGATGGGCCGGGCTCTCCTCCCAAAGAGGATCCTCCTCCAAAGGCAACGAGTACGTGGCCAACAAGAGACGATCTCAAATGGCCCACCTCACCGAGTAGGAGCGCATAGAAGCTGCAAAAGTCCTCGACTTCAGCTCTATGACAGTCGACACTCGGGGAAACGTGGTCCCAAAGACGCCGCAAGCAGCGGTGACAGCGGCCACCATGTACCTACTCAACAACCAGCCGCCGGTTGGAGATCCCCGAGCTGCCATGCACCGATCTATGATTGGGGGTTGGGGTTAATCAAGGCCGCTCTCGACAAAGAGCGCCAGAGCCGAAGAAAAACAAGGCTCTGGCAAAACGCTATTCCTCACCTTCGTCCAGCGGCGACAGTCACGATCTGTCTCGTTGTTGCCGCTCACAGCGACACGACCACGACTATGATGCGCGTGATGACATCACACAGCACAAAATCGACAAGTCAAGGGCACGACATGCCCGATCGACTGACTCAGAGGACGAAGACGTGGAGCTCTGTTTCGCCAGATGCTTCAACAGGGCCATCAGACAAAAGCGAATGCCCAAGGGGTTCAAGCGTCCATCGGAGAACCCAAAATTTTACGGCCTGCAGGACCCGAAAATCTGGTTGGAGGACCACATCTCCTCCACCAGGATCCACGGCGGTAGTCGAAATATGGCCATGCAATGCCTGCAGCTACAACTGCAGGGCGCCACCCGAGCATGGCTCAATAACCTCCCGCGCAGATCCATTCGTAGTTGGGATGAGCTGGTCTACAGCTTTGTGTGCAACTTTAAGGACACCTACAAAAGGCCCGCGTCAATCGAAGAACTAAGGTGCTGCCAGCAAAGGTCGGGTGAATCGCTACGCTCGTACATCTAGAGGTGGTCCATCATCAAGAACTCACAGAAAATATCTCGGAGGACCGGGAAATTGACGCATTCAACGGCGGCGTTCGCCGCATAGAGCTCAAGGAGGAGCTGGGCCGCTCGAAGCCCAAAACCATTGACCACCTGATGGAAATCGCGAATCGGTGGGCAGATGGAGAAGACTCGGTGAAAAACCGCGTTCATTCCGATGACGAAGTAGAGCTCGAGCGCAGACACGATCGCCGAAGCAAATGACGAATGCGCATCTACGATGACAGCGACGACGTCAATATGGTCGCGGTTGGCTACGCCGATAGGCATGACGACAACCGCAACATCGGCTATCGCAGCGGTGGACGCCGCGACTCCGGGAAAACCACGTAGGTATGGCAGCACCGCACTCGCGAAGAGGCACCCGCGACAACAATCGAGGACAAATTGTCCAGGCCGTGCAACGTGCACTTCTACATTGACAAGCACGACGGCAAGAAGAAATCCAGCCACCTTCTCAAGGACTGCCGTGAGTTCCTCAAGCTCCACAAGGGTTTGGCTCGGATGAATCACGACGCAGTCAACAGGGGCTATGGAGTCGCCCCAGGCGCTATAGCACATGGAGCTCCTCCACCACCGCCTAGAGTGCCACCACCCGCAGCCGCACCGGTCCACGATCAAGGTGGTGAGCCATACCCACGGGCTGTGGGCAACATGATGATCCAAAAGGGACGCCCCTCGAATCGGGTGCAGAAGGCCATCACTCGCCAAGTCAACTTGGCGACAAACTCACCACCGTCCACCACTGAGTACCTCAGTGGAAGCGACTCATGCATCACCTTCGACAAGCGCGACCACCCGCGCCAAGTACCTCACCCAGGCCACTGTCCACTCGTACTCGAGGCACAGATTGGAGGCTTCGACATGAGTCGCGTCTTCATGGATGGTAGAAGCGGCATAAACCTCATGTTCGCAAGTACCTTGCGAGCGATGAGGATCCCTCTGACCTGCTTAGAGGTCTCGGACATGACATTCCATGGCATCGTCCTAGGCAACGGCATATATCCCCTGGCAAAATCAACCTCGATGTCATCTTCGGCACGCCGAAAAACTTTCGACGTGAATGCATCGACTTCGAGGTCGTTGACTGGCCCTCACAGTATCACTGCATCCTCAGACGCGTCGCGTTCGCCAGGTTCATGGCAGTACCACACTACGCCTACCTGCATATGAAAATGCCAGGTCCAAACGGCGTCATCACAATCAACGGGAGCTTCGAGAGGTCCGATAGTTGCGATAGGGAATTCAACAGAATTTCCTAATCCTTCGGCATGCAGGAAGAACTTGTGAGATTGAAGGAGTCGACAGACAATAGTCTGCCTCCCCTGAGCCGGCCAAGTTCACCCGACCTGTCCTTCGATTCGTCAGTGCACACGAAGAAAGTTCAGGCCACCCATCGGGCCCAGCCAAGACGGCCCTCATCGCCAACAACTTGAGTATCGCATAGGAACTCGCGCTCGTCGAATTCCTCCGTGAGCACTGGGAAATCTTTGCCTGGTGTCCAACGGACATGCCAGGATTTCCCATGGAATTCGCCGAGCACGCACTCAATGTCAATCCAGACACAAGGCCAGTCAAACAAACAATTCGGCGACTGTCTGAGCCAAGAGCAAAAGCGGTCGGAATGGAGATCAACAGACTCCTCAACGCCAAATTCATACGCGAGATCAACGAAAGTACTTGGCTCGCCAATACGGTGTTGGTACCCAAAAAGGACACGGATATTCTACGGATGTGCATGGACTTCACCTCCTTGAATAAGCACTGCCCAAAGGACCACTTCCCGTTGCCGCGAATCGACCAGATCATTGACTCCACCGCGGGATGTGAGCGCCTCTGCTTCCTCGACGCCTACTCAGGCTATAATCAGATTCGAATGAAGGAGGAATATCAAGAGAAAACAGCGTTTACGATGCCTTTTGGTCTGTTCTGCTACAACACAATGCCCTTCGGGATAAAAACCGCAGGAGCAACTTACCAGCAGTGCATGCAAGCTTGCCTCAAGAACCAACTTGGTCGCAACATCCAAGTCTATGTTGACGACATCGTAATCAAGACCAAAGAGGAAGCCTCGATAATCGACGATTGACGTGAAACCTTCGCCAACCTCGACCGCTACCGGATCAAGCTCAATCCGGACAAATGTGCCTTCGGCGTACCATCTGGGCAACTACTCGAGTATCTCATCTCCACGAGAGGGATCAAGGCGAACCCGAAGAAAATAAAAGCCATACTGGCCATGGAGAAGCCGAAGAACGTAAGAGGTGTCCAGCAGCTGGCTGGGCGAATTACGGCGCTCAGTCGATTCATCAGTCGAATGGGCGAAAAGGCACTGCCCTTCTACCAACTTCCCTGCAAAGCAGGCAAGTTCGAGTGAACCAAGGAGGCACAGGAAGCATTCGAAGACCTCAAGCATCTATTGTCTACCTCACCAGTACTGGTGACCCCACGCGAAAGGGAAGCACTGTAGATATACATCTCCACCACCAACCAGGTGGTCAACACGGTGCTCGTGGTGGAATGAGCCGAGGAAAACAAGGTCCACGGGGTATAGCGCCTAGTCTACTACCTCAGCGAGGTGCTCACGCTAACAAAGCAGCGATACCCGCACTACCAGAAGCTGGCATACGGTGTCTTCATGGCAGCCAGGCGACTGCGCTACTACTTCCAGGAGCACCCAATCGTGGTGGTCAATGACGCCCCGCTTGGGCACATCCTCAACAACCCCGATGCCACCAGATGAGTCGCGCTTTGGTGAATCGAGCTGTCTCCATGAGACATTACATATGAAAAGCGCGACGCAATCAAGTCGCAAGTTCTCCCTGACTTCCTCGTGCACTAGATGGGGAATCAGCTCCCTGAAAAACCAGATATCTCTTACCTATGGACAATGCACTTCGACAGATCCAAGCGAAAGGACGGAGCCGGCGTAGGTGTCATACTGACATCACCCCAGGGAGACAAGCTGAAATATATTCTGCGAATGCAGTTCACCACCTCCAACAACGAAGTTGAATACGAGGCCTTGTTGCATGGGATGCGGATGGCAAATGCCTATGGCACCAAAAGGCTCATCATCTACGGCGACTCCAAGCTGGTTGTCAACCAGACAATGCACGAGTGCGACGCGCTGAACGACAATATGATCGCCTACCGCGACCTCTATGACACACTCAAAGGGGACTTCGACGGCTGTGAGCTGCGGCACGTAGGCCGCGAAAGCAATGAAGAGGTGGATGCACTCGCCAACACTGGCTCCACTTGCGCCCCCATACCACCTGGGGTATTTTCGAGCGCATCTACGAATGCTCCATCAAGCCAAAGGCCGCAGAGAAGAAAATAAGCGCAACAACAGACTTGGGGGCTATGCCACCCAATGAGCCAATGTCACTCGACAACCTGGATCTCGACACGGGACTCGAAGGACCAATGGAGATCATGATGATCGAACCCTCTTGGACTCAACCCTACATCACATACCTTCTCAGCAAAAGGATGTCGGACGACCCGACTGACGCACGGCAAATCGCACGACGATCCAAGGCATTCGCCGTCATCAACAACGAACTGTACAAGCGTAGCATCACAGGAGTACTCCAACGGTGCGTCTCCAACGCTGATGGAAGGGCCGTCCTGCTCGACATTCATGAGGGTACTTGCGGGCACCACGCTGGCAGTCGCACCCTCATCGCCAAAGCTCTACGAGCTAGATTCTACTGGCCTACGGCCATGCGTGACGCTAAGGACATCGTCCAAAAATGCAACGCTTGCCAGCAATTCGAAGACAAACCACATGCACCTGGCGAAGAGCACCGGCCAATACCATTGGCCTGGCCCTTCGTGCAATGGGGACTCGACATGGTCGGTAAACTCCCAAAGTCCTCGCGAGGAGGCTACGTCTACCTCTTGGTCGCAGTCGACAAATTCACCAAGTGGATAGAGGCCATGCCGGTGACTAACCAGTCAGGGGCCAGTGTAGTCAAATTCTTTGAGTCCATTGTCTATCGCTTCAGAGTGCCACAAAACATCATCACGGACAATGGAACAAACTTCACCTCCAAGGAGTTCCAGGGCTTCTGCGAAAACCTGGGAATCAACGTAAGCTATGCCTCCGTAGCTCATCCGCATACCAACGGTCAAGTCGAAAAGGCCAACGGGCTCGTCTACGGCAGAATCAAGAAGCGACTCCTCAGGCCACTCGAACAAGCCGTAGGATGCTGGCCAGATGAGCTGCAATCAGTACTCCAGAGCCTACGCACAACCCCAAACAGTGCCATAGGGTACACCCCGTTCTTCATGGTGCATGGTGCTGAAGCGGTGCTGCCCGCAGAAGTACGACAAGGCACCACGAGTGGTCGCTTATAGCGAGCAGGAGTCAACTCTTGCACTCGAAGACTTAGTCGACCTCCTTGATGAGGCACAGGAAATCGTAGCAGAAAGATTGACGATCTACCAGCAGAACCTGCACAACTACCACAGCAGAAGGCTACGCCCCAGGTCCTTCATCGAAGGAGACCTGGTCCTGCGACTGAAACAGCAAGGGCACCTCAAACTCGAGTCCCCTTGGGAAGGACCATACGTGATTACAGAAGTAATCCCAGGTGGCGCCTACCGCCTCAAAGATTTCGAAACAGGAGTCGCATACTCCAACCCCTGGAACATCACGCAGCTGAGGCACTTCTACCCTTAGTCGTTTTTCTTTCTTTACATTACAAATAAGGCTTTTCAGCCAGGCTACTTAGCCATACATTGTACCTCATAATGTTCTACGAATAAATAAAGCTAAGTGCCCCAAACTCTATATCTTTCTATTATTTTTCATCTATTCGGGGGCTGCGCCACCCTTTACACATTGTTCTACGAACCAAACGTGATATCCTGAGTAGCTGGCGCATTAATCGAACCCTTGACAAACACCAACCCAACTGCAACGCACCTGACAGGTTGGCAAGGTGTTGAGATAAACACAAGTCAGGCTAACGGAAGGGAATCACATTGTGCAACCCACTCGCAAAACATACAAGCTAACAAGATCTTTACACATCAATGTCAATAAATTATATACAGCATACATACGAACTTTACAACACTGATATACCTATGTGCAGGATACAAGCTAAACTACTGTTGCAACAGAAGAACGTTTGTCTGCTCCTCGAAGAAGTTGACAATTTCCTCTGCTGGGCGATCCACCACCTGGTAATGAGGAACCATGTTCCAGGTCGATCCTACCGGTGGAGTTGGCGGACCAGCAGCAAAAGCTGCAACATCAACATCAGGCCTATGCAGTCACACCAACAACAACGCAGCCTTGGCACTAGCCACTAACTGTTGCCGCACACACTCGCGGACTCCATTCAAGTCTTGAAATTTAGCAAGAAGAGCCAGCAGGCTCGAGGGAACGACGTCTAGCAGAAACATCGTCTGATAGATATTCCTTAAGCATGACTGCGATTTCTTTAGAAAATGAAGCATCGCGAGGCATGATCCTGCAGGGTCGCAAGTGCGATTGCGTGATCATGATCCACCCAGAAGTACCCACTCGCCTGAAGTTGTTATTGGGTCAGGTCATTCATGCGAATGGCAATCCTGTCCTTCTCATCCTGCGGATGACGCGCGTTGACAACTATACCAAGCAAGAGGCAAAAGTATGAAGACAACGAACTACCGCGATTGACTACAAGAAAAGATAAGGAGGCAGAAAGCTAACACTTGAACTGGTCGCCCAGCTGCGCCACTTCCCCTAGTAGATATTGCTCCCGGGCGGTGGCCTTCTCCGCCCTCGACTTCCATACATCCGCGTTACCGTGGAGGACGGGTAGTTCGCGTTCCAGCTGCTTAACACGATCGCGCAGTCGCGAAAGCAGGGACAGCTCATCCACCCTCGAGTGCGACTGCGCTAAGGTATCACCAGCGGATGGCGGGTCCTGAGGCTCACTCGAAGGACCACTCGATTTACCCTATCACAAGCCAAGCAAGATAAAATAAGGGACCAAACAACACATCGACAAAAACTTAGGAGCATTCAAACGTAGCAAAAGTATTCACAGAAGACACTTAGCCAGCGGCATGTTTTCAACAAAAGGAGTCGTGCTATCAACTATTACAGATATCACTACTGTGGAGCAGCTGGCTTCTTCGACTTGGATTTCGGTTTCGGGGGCCTCATCGAGTCCGTGGCAGTATCAGACGCCACAGACTTCCCACCGGTCCCTGACGCTGTAGCCTTCGCCGCCTTCTTGGCTCGCTGCAGCTCCTTAGAGTACTTCGCGACTGTGTTGATGAGTTGTGGCCCGTACTTGCCATAGGAAGTTGCAAAAGGAGAAAAAACTACATGTTAACCATCTGCGCCGACAGGCATCGCCTTGGAGACCGCAGCGGGATCCATCTCCACACCATGGGCTTGAACCATCGTGAGTGACATGAAAGTGCTAGCCAAACGAAGCGAGTTCTTGAAGCCTGCAGGAATACCTCCAGCAAGGGCCTCCACCAGGTCATCTACGTTCTCGATCAGCTCAGCTTTGGGCGCCAGCTCCTCTCGGAGGTGACTGAGTACACCCTTATCTTTGGTCAGTGTTCCTTGAATGGAGGCACTGCGGTCTTCGACTGCCGCGATGGCGCCTGCCAAGGCATCATCACGACGAAGCGCCTGGGCATCGAAGCTTAGACCACCAGCATCTACACAGAGCAAAGTGTTAACAAAAAGTGAGCACGATAACAAAGTCGAAAGAAAGAACACAACGGAAATCCAGACGAAAGAATACCTGAAAGATCCTTGGCAATTGAGAAGAGTTGTTCCTCGAACAACTTCTCCCTAGCAGCGATGGAGTCGTGCAAATCCTCTTCGCGTTTCCGCGATTCATTAAGCACAGCGACTACCTCATCGCAACTCTTCACCGCCGCGGCGAGCGTCTTTTCAAGGGAAGCGGCTTCGCAAAGAAGCATGTTATACTCAGCTACAAAACACACAAGATAGACCGTCAGTCGAGTATATAAAAATATCACAAGGATGAAGATTGAAGAAGAAGCACAAGATACTAACTTTCAACCACGCGGTGGCGATTGTCCAGCAACGCGTGCTGTCGACCCATTGCAAGTACTTGCTCCACCAGGCGAGCAGCTTCCTTCACAATAAGCTGCAACAGGAGAAAACACAAAAGGATCAGCAGATAGCATGGATGATTAATTCGACTACAAGTAAAAGCAACATTGCATGTGCGTGCTCCTCCAGAGACTCCGAAGTTGATTGCCACGCAGTCGTCCGGACAACCATCTGATGCTCCATGGCGTGTTGAGAACTTGATGAATTATGCCTGGAGTGGGCCGCCAATGGAGGGGAAGGAGTCCGCTCAGCCACTTCCTTGGCCTTGGAGTCCATGACTCTAGATTCTTTCAAAAATTGGACGTCGCCAGAACATGACGACGTCGGTTGACTATGGAACAAAACCAAATATCAGGAAAATGCAACTCCAAAAAGAACCAAGATGAGAATTGTATACTTACCAGTTAAACTTATCAAAGTCAAAGGTTTGGTCCTCCAACCCGGACGACTCCTTCGGCAGCCTCATCTTCTTGCGAGAAGATGGCACCATTGAACTCACAGGAATAGCAAGAATTGGCGACTCCGCGCCAATCGCTGGACCTCCTGGAGTCGAAGGAGACGACGCATCCGAATCTTTGTTGCGCGAACGCTTGCAAGTGTCTGGACTGCTGGACTCAGGGGCTTCCTCCTCCTCTTCAAATGGGACGGTCGACTCTGGCTCGTCCTCTTCATCTACTTCGTCAGGAATAACCCCCTCAGGAAGAGGGGGCAAACTGGGAGACACCCTCCAATCCTGCATATAGAAAATAAGTCAACACATCTCAAGAAAATCAGAAGCACTCGACAAATAAAGCTACTTCGTAGCACAATCATACCTCAGGAGGAGGGTTAGAAGCATCAAATGGAGGCACGACGGGTTCACTGGGGAGCACATCTTTGGTAGTGTACTTGGTGAGCATTCGCACCCTCTTATCTACTTCACCCGCAAAAATGCCATCGGCAGATACGCGAGTGACATCGTCCGCACCAGCCCACTAGAACATGGGGTGGACTCTGGCCTGCAGGGGCTAGATGCGACGGCGCAACCATGTGCGAATGAGGGTGCAACCTCCCTCTTCTTTACCCATGCGACTCTCGAGGTCGCCGACGCGCTCGTACAGCACTTCTGTCTCCTCAGACTCGCCGGGCATCACCACATTCTTCCAAGAACACCTCCTCCTGCACGGCGTCGTGGGATTAAAAGGCACGAGTCCGAAGTGTTCTCCGTCGGCCTTCTGGTCGCGGATGTAGAAACACTTGTCCCTCCACCCTTGGACGGAAGCCATGAGCTTGATATCGAAGTATGTGACGGAGGAGTTGACATGGATCCCGCGGCCTCCTAGGTCGTAGACTACGGAGCCAGATGCCGACTGACGCTTCAGCTTGAAGAGCCATTTGAAGTGACCAAAGTGTGGCTCGACTTCGAGCCAGCACTCGCAAAGTGTAATATAGCAGTTGATGTGGAGAATAGAGTTGGGGGACAGCTGGTGCAGCTGGAGCCCATAGAAACAAAGGAGGCCCCTGAAGAAAGGATGCAGGGGCAGAGACAGGCCGCGGATGATGAACGCTAGGAACATCACCCGAAACCAGCAGGAGGACAAGGGGTTACCTCACCACCTGGGACTCGCGAGTCACCAACCGCAAAGGACAGAACTCCATCTTGGTGCAGAAGACGGAGCCCGGACGACTTGATGATGGACGCGCGCCACGCGCCATTGGTAACGCGGGTGCCCGCGCCCTTCTTCTTCCCGGCAACGGCGGTGCTGGTGCCCGCAACGGCGGAGCCGCCCTTCTTCTTCGCAGCAGCAATGGCGGTGGCAGACTCAGCGGCAGCACCTCCTCTCTTCTTCCCCATCTTACGGTGGCGATGCGAGCGGAGGAAGTAACTAGGAAACACACGGAGTTGGTCTAGCGCCGCGAAGCGGGAGGAACTCTAAGAGGCAGAGAGTAGCAGCAATGGTGATGGAGGCACAAAGCAGAGAAAGAGCATATGAGAAATTACTGCAGCTACGCTGCTACTTAACCCTCTGGCGGATGCAATCCAACGGCCAACAGAAACCCTACTGGACGCGTGGCGCGCATCGCGATTGACGCGTGGAAAGGTGGAAGCACGAAATGTCCCCCACTACCTCCATTACGCGTGGAAATCGAGGAGGCGCAGTTAAAACAAAAGATTACGCACATCCGGTCAAGTCAGGGTCAGAAAATGGGACCCATCGCTCGTCACGTCCCGTTAAAGCCGCTCACGCGGGTAACCGAGGTCATCAGATCAGCAGCACTGATGTCATCAAAGATGGAGTACTAGAAGACTTCGACTACTTTAGTCCTTGCTCGAGTCTCCAACTCCACCAAGCACTCGGGGGCTACTCCCATAGGGAGCGCTGGTCGCGCACCCTACGATTTTCTTTTCTGCAGGAATATGGACATTCAAAGCATACCCAACCACTCGAATCTATGATTCGACTATGGATCATGGTTTACTCCCTTAGGGAGCACCAAAAACAAATTCGACTGAAACAAGCAAACAAAAGACGACAACAATCGCAAAAGTTCTTTAGTCCCTGCCTGAGTCTTCGACTCAACCAGGCACTCGGGGGCTACTCCCATAGGGAGCGCTGGTCGCGCACCCTATGATTACTTGTACATCATAGTGTGTGTTAATAACATCCACACTCGAAGTCTATGGCGACACCGCCTCATATTTTCCCTACAAAGAGACCGCGTCTCCTGGGTCACCCGAATCATCTCCATGATGACAAAATTCAGATGTTGTGCTTGCAGTGTGAAGATAAGACCTGAATAAGGCCTGGTAACGCATTTGTTGTGCACTACCAGAAATATATCCGTGCCTACATGTGCGATGAAAATGCCTTGACGGACGCATCGAGTGCTCACACCCATATAATAGAATTCGACTCCTGTAAGACCTCCGCGGCTTGAGTCGAATTACACCAGCACTTTTTCGAATTTGAGTCCGAGGACTCGAGTTTGAGTAGATTGCGTTGTTTTTCCCTAAGGTAGTTAACTGATACCTATACATTGGTTAAATCAGGCACGCACGTCAACAATCCCTATGACACAAATAGAGCACTCGAAAAAATACTCAGTCATGCACTCGAAAGGCTTCATAAAAGTCCCCAGTCGAATCTGCGATTCCACTGCACACTCGGGGGCTACTGACATGGGTATACCCTGCAGGTACTCGAGTCTGGTTTATACGGTCTAGATAAGGTGGAAGCCCACAGCATTGCCATGGCCCAATAAAGACTTTGAGTGGCCTACGGACTCTCGATAACTTGCAAGACAAGAAGAAGTCTAAAGATAGAAAGTTTTAAGGGCATACCCTAAACTGTAACCGACTCAACCTGCTGCATGTGACCTAGCCTATCTATATAAAGGTTAGGAGGGGGCGGCGAGGAGGACACACGCAACCCTAATTTCCACAACTCTCGCTAGATTGCATCTGCGCGCCCCTGTAATCTTTGATTTCTTCGTTAATTCCAAGAGCAGACAAGCAGGAGTAGGGACCTCTACGAGGCCTGAACCTGGGTAAACCTTGCGTCCCTGTGTGCTTTTTGCTAGCCGATTGATGCTTCCAGCGCTCCCTCCTTCTCCCAAACCCAAGTCCATAACAATGTGCATTGATGAGTTAAACCCTCGTCAGGCTACAATTGAAAATACTGATATGACAATTATGTTAGCCAATAAAAATCTTAGATTTCCAATGGGAGTAGTTGAAGATGCAACTATCACAATTGGCAATAAAAACTTTCCTATTGATTTTATAGCTGTTGATATGCTAGTTGACACTCTTTTCCCAATTATATTTGGAAGGAACTTTTTGGGTGATATAGGTGCCTATGTTAATTTCAAGAAGGAGATTGTGTCTCTTAATCTTGGGGGAACGAAAAATAAATTCCACTTTTCCAAATTTAAAGACAGGCCACCACAAATACGAGAAGAAGAGGAAGAGAGAACTATTGAGGAAATGGTGGCTCTTTTCTTTAGAAATCAATAAGGATAAATAAATGAAAATCCAAATTATGAAGAGATAGGTATGGAGGACAAGTCCCTGGAAGAACTAGAAGATGAATTCGATTCACTTCCCATTATGGGACCTCCAACCGATGAGGCTTTTGAAGAGCCAAAAAAGAGAGGGGACGAGGAACTACCACCCCCAGAGTTGAAGACTCTACCAAAAAATCTTAAATACAGGTTTTTAGATGATACAAATAAATTTCTTGTTATTATTAGTGCTAAACTTTCAGGAGAATAAGAAGAAGAACTCATGAAGATACTTAAGGAGCATCGCAAGGCCTTTGGGTACTCAATGGATGACTTAAAGGGCATCAGTCCCATGTTAGCCGTCCATCGAATATTCATGGAAGAAGGTGCTAAACCAGTTGCGGAATTTAATAGAAGATTGAAGCCTGAAATGAAAGAAGTGGTAAGAAAAGAAATTGTACGCCTACTGGACGTAGGTATAATCTATCATGTTAAAGAAAGTGAATGGGTAAGTCCTATTCATTGTGTCCCTAAGAAGGCGGTTTTACTGTTGTTCCTAATGAAGATAATGAATTGATACCTACTAGAACTATTGTTAGGCATAGGATGTGCATAGACTTCAGGAAATTAAATAAAGAGACTAGGAAAGATCACTATCCATTACCATTCATAGATCAAACTTTAGAAAGGTTAGCAAACCATACTCATTTTTGCTACTTGGACGGATACTCTGGTTTTTCTCAAATAGTTGTTCATCCTGATGACCAACTTAAAACAACTTTCATTAGTTCTTATGGTTTACATGCTTACCGACATATGCCTTTTGGTTTATGTAATGCTCCAGCTGCTTTTCAAAGATGCATGACTGCTATTTTTGCGGATTTTATAGAACTTATAATGGAAGTATTTATGGATGATTTTTCTGTCTATGGAACTTCGTTTACTAGTTGCTTGGATAATCTCAAAAGAGTTTTGCAGCGTTGTGAGGAAACTAATTGTGTTCTAAACTGGGAGAAATGCCATTTTATGGTCAAAGAAGGTATAGTCCTTGGACTCAAGGTATCAGGTAAGGGAATTGAAGTTGATAGAGCTAAGGTTGAGGCAATAGAGAGAATGCCATAACCTAGGGATATTAAAGGTATAAGAAGTTTCCGTGGTCATGTGGGTTTTTATAGAAGGTTCGTTAGAAATTTCTCTAGAATATCTAAACCTTTGACTAACCTCCTACAAAAGGGAGTAAGATTTAATTTTGATGATAAGTGTCTTGAAGCCTTTGATAGACTCAAAAATGCTTTATCTCGTGCTCCCATCATTAAACCACCTATCTAGGATACAACCTTTGACTTAATATGTGAAGCTAGTGATGATGTTGTAGGAGTAACATTGGGACAACATATTGGTCGTACATTTAATAGTATACATCATGCTAGTAGAACTCTTAATGGTGCTCAAAAGAATTACCCTAAGGAAGAAAAGGAACTTTTTGCTATATTTTTCTCTTGTGATAAATTTCGTTCCTATATAGTTGATGCAAAGGTAAGAGTTCACACGGATCGTGATGGCTTAAAAGAACTCTTTGAAAGGAAAGACCATAAGTCAAGACTGGTCCGTTGGATTATTTCACTTCAAGAATTTGAGTTACAGATTATGCAGAGGCAACAAATAAAGATGTTAAATGTAGTGTCCATGATTGCCCAACAAGACACCAATCTTGTTGAGAGGAACCTTAGTCCTGTTGATTTTCGTTTATGAGAATTATTCAATGAATTAAGGTCAATTCCTCCAAGAGAGAAGAAGTCTTTGTTGTTGGAGGAACTTTTCATCCTCGAATAAACAAATGGTAAGTGCAAGGTAAGTGTTCTTACCCAAATAAGTGATTTGTTTTCACAATTTTTATTTTTGAAAATTCTGCCTTTGAATTCCTTGTGTTTTTCTGAAGTTTTAGAGGGGTTTTACCAACTATATGGGTGGAACTATACGACCGGAGAGGAAGCTCCCGTCGTCGAGTTGGTCGTTAAACTATCTATATCACCTTTGTGAAATTATTTTCGATATCTTAGCCTATACGGTCGCAACAATATGACTAGAGCCAAAATTCCGGTCGTATAGTTGGTCGTTAAACTCTCAGATAGTTTTTCTTTTTGGTGTCTGTATCTATACGGTCGCAACTATATGACCAGAGCTAAAATTCCGGTCATATAGTTGGACGTTAAACTCTCAGACACTTTTGATTTTTGGTGTTTGTATCTGTACGGTCGCAACTATATGACCGGAGCCAAAATTCTGGCCGTATAGTTGGTCGTTAAACTGTCAGACACTTTTCATTTGTCTATTCGTTTATTCATTAAAAAAATGTTATTGTCGTTTCCAAGTCGTGATTTAATCGACCTAGACTCGAGATATTTGGAAATATCTGTCCAGAACCAACTATACGGTCGGAGCTATACGAGTCGTGCCTGTATAGTTGGTCGTTACACGGCAGGAATCTTCCAAATCCGTGATTTCTTTCCCTATTTCGTTAAAATTCTTTTCTTGCGTGACAATTTGGTGTTTCTCACGAGTTTTACCGATCTCTGACCCCCCTTATATACTGGCATTGTCTCTCTCTAATCATAATCTACAGGAACCAATATAGCAATGTGTTATCTCGTCCCAGGTCATGGAAAACCCATAGGGCTCATTGCTCCTTCCAGGGACCGCTCTAGTAGCCCGTCCATGGAGGACGATGACGAGGAGGTGGAGAGGTTTAGCCCGAGGTACAAGGAGTACGTAGAGCCAAGCTACTTCAACAATGATTCCTATGATGACGTGGTTGACGTCTACATCCGCCTTGACATCTATGATCCACTAGAGATCGATTGGGATGCAATGAAGAAAGCCCAACAAGAGAGAGAAGATCGCAAGCCACATGGAAAAGGGCGTGTGGAGACGGTCAAGTTCATCACCTCGGATCCAAGGCCACACAAGCGTAAGGAATTCTCTAATATTGGTGCAAGTGCAAGCAAAGGAGCGAAAGAACCCCTCTCAAAGCCAACCATTGGTGCTCGTATGAAGGTTAAGCCTCAAGAAGAGTGGAGGTATGGTTTCTGCTTCACCGATACATCAATTATGGATGAGGAAGAAGAAGCTATCCCCAGGACCAAGGATCACGTGTAGGCACTAGAGATATATCAGAAGAAGGAGCTACTCCATCGCGTTGAAGTCTGTCACCGTCTCAATGAGATGGAGAAGAAGGAAGACCTCCTTCCATTGGTGCCTAAGCTCGCAGATAGAGTGGACACTCTGCAATCTAATTTGCGCAGGTGCTATAGCCGCATAACAGCTTTGGAGGAGACCAACAAGAAGCTACGCACCGCGGTGTTATATGCCATGGTGCCACAATGATCTACAACAATCACGGTATCAAATAATCGCAAGGGATTATTTGATACCGCCTGGCTTGATTCCAAGCTTGGGGAGATCTTTAAGACCTTATAATCTATCCTATAAGTTCTTGTTATTACTATTTTTGCATTAGTTCAAACTAGCAATAAAGTTTGCATCATTAGATTCCCTTCAGGAATAGTCGATCTTTTTTATGAAATTCTGAGTTATTTATTATATATGGAGCAATATTGAGTTTGTGTTTGCTTTATTGATATATGAATTACTTGAGTATAATTTTACTTGCACTTGATGATAGCAATAGGAGTCTTCCACACCATTGGTATTAATGGAACACCTAAAGATAATTTGGTCAATATGTTGTAATTCTATGGTTTGATTTACAAAAAAAAATTAACTATTCAGTTAAGTTGAAAAAGAAACCTTGAATAAAGGAAAATGAAAGTGCTATCAAAATAGAGTGAGAACAAGTCGGGGTAGAATCTTCAAGTCATAATAATGCTTCATATACAATTGGAATTTGATAATTGAGATCGTTAAACTTTGAATTCCTACATGAAGTGGAATGTATGGCTAGCTCCTTTGCACAACACTTAAACAAAAGTGTGAGCATATATATGAAAGAAAAGAAAAAGAAAGAAGAAAAAGGGCGAGTGTGTAAAGAGCAAGTAGGCATATACCACTGTATTGTAGTATGACAAAGAGACACTTTTGAGATTTTCAATCCCAAGTGAATACGTTGATCCTAAAAACACTTGGGACTACCTCTCTAACTCATTCGGTTGAACCTGATACTTTTACATTATGTTGAGATTCATATTTGTGAACTGTTGATCACGAAGGTGTGGAAGCCTGCTAATACTATTCAGATGGTTCGAGTGAGATACTATTCATGAACTTATTCCTATGTATCGTATAAACACATGCTGCAACTGCCTCATTTATTTTATCGACTCAGCTTCATGAATATGAGGATCACATCCATTAAGCTAAAACTTGCTCGGGACGAGCAACAGTCTAAGGCTGGGTAAGTTGATGAGTGGACATTTGCATCATGTTTTACATTATTATTTTGCATTGTAGATGTAGGATTTAGGTATTTTATGGCGCTCGCGTGCACATTTTATGTCTGTTTTTACCAGGATCAGGACAGATGATGGATCCAATGGATACAATTCTTGGAGCAGTTGTACTGAGGAGAAAAGGAGTCAAAAATAACATAAATCACTTATTTGGGAAATATTAATAATACCAGAAGAAAACCAGAAGCGAACAAAGGAGGCAGAAGGTTCAACGACCAACTATACGACCGGAGCAAATTTTCCGGCTGTATAGCTCCGGCCATATAGTTGGCGCCGCCTCCACCTCCTCAAATAGTTTCACCCCATGCAACTGGTTCGGAGAGACGATAGAGAGAACACCCAGAAATCACAGAAACCTCACCTCCAGAAGGCATCTGAAGGGGGAACTCATCCACCTGGGATCCATCTTCGCCCTGCGCAGATCCAGGAGGCTAAGGCATTGATCTTCATCATCCACCGCTACATCACCACCATCCATCCCATCTACATCTTGTCTATATCTTGTTGTAATTTCCATACTCGTTATGGATTTATACAAGTACTATTCATCTATGATAGATTCCATTGTTATTGCTTTGATGTTGATTGCCTCCATGTCTGAGTAGATCATTAGTTCTTGGGGAGATGGATAAACCCTAGTATGAGATTGGAATAAGATAAAGTCTATTATGATATTCATTGTTGTGACCATGTGTTAGATTTTCTACATCTTGATGTTGAGAGAAGTCGACCTCTCAATATTTGCCTCTCGTGGGGACTTGATGGAGGAAACTACTTGTTGGTAGATGGAGCTATGCTAGCACTTACAGTGACCATAAAGCTGTTGGCACCCCTTATGTATCAACTTGGGAAATCGAGGAAACTCACGGAACACTATCCATGCCATGGGATACGTCCTATGGAATTACGTCCCTTAATAGCGCAGTAATTCGATTGATGTCGATAGAAGACTTTTGTGGTTCAGAGGATGATGTGAGCAGCGGTTGTTGTCTATTTGTCCAAATATGGAGTTCCTCCCACACATACATAGTTGTGAATGTTCATGATGATAATCTTTATTTTAGCTCCTAATAATACTAGTGGTGTATCCGCTACTCCCTGAGAACGTTTTTCCCCTACTACAGTTCCAATCTCTCTTACATACGCGATACTTACTTTCTGTATTCAGTTATTTTACTTTACTTTATTATTTCTCTTATATCTAAAACCCAAAAACACCTTTTTACACAATACTCGCATTTTATCTTGTCACTTAGAACTTTATCTAGCATTTCTATCGTAATATTTATTCAAGAGTTATTAGACTTTGGACTCCTGCTCCCTGTGAGATTGATATCTTTATTTAGAAACTAGCTACAAACGATCTGTGCACTTGCAGTCATTAGCCGCCCCACTGGCCATGCCTCCATCTGGCCCAGCTCGATGTGGCTAGAACCTCGCATGAGATCGAGTCGCTGCCTCTGCGTGCCCGGCCTCACCGGAGACCTCCATGCTCCACCCCTACAACCCCCTCCTGCCGCGACCACCGTCGACCCCGGTGTAACAACCTCGGACCCTAGGAGCCGTGGTGAAGGAGTTTGGTGGCCTTGCCGCGTAGCTTGAAGGTCTTGGTGGAGCCGGGAGCGAGTTGCGTCATGGCTGTGTTTCTTTGACTCCTCAAACACTTGCCTACTTGCTTCCTCCTGCAGAGCTGTATGTTGGAGTTCCAGAAAACACCCCGGCCTTGCATGAGTGATTGCATATTTGATAGATGCATTGAGCCCTTGCCTGAACCTCTTTTGCTTCTTCTTGTCATCAGAGATCTCATCGCCACCATACCGAGAAAGATTCATGAAGTTTCTGATATAGGTATTGACATTGGCATTGCCCTGCTTGAGGTTGAGAAACACTTCCTTCATCCTTTCCAAGACAATTTCTGACAGATATTGCTCTTTGAAAGCTCCAGTGAACTGCTCCCAAGTAGGCTGAAAACCAGAGTGGTTTGCCTTCAGGTAATTATCCCACCATAGAGCTGCATCTCCCTTCAGAAGGTGAGTGGCACATTTTACCCATTCTTGCTCAGGAACATCAGCAGTCATCAGCAACCTTGACATCTCACGCAACCAATCATCAGCATCAAGTGGCTGATCGGACACCTCAAAGTGGCGTGGGTTAAACTTCAGAAAGCTCTTGATGTCTCCTCGCTTGGGAGGTGGAGGTAGCGGAACAAACTCATTCCTCCTGACACTTTCTTCAAAGCGCTGCTGGTTCTGTTGCATTGCTCCCAAGGCATTAGACATACTTGCCAACGCAGCCCCCAGTTCAGGTGATATGTCCTCCTCAGAACGGCGTGGTGGTGCCATCCTGTGATTGATATAAAACTCAAGTCAGTACCATAATGGAGAATAATAATAATCCAAAATAGTACCAAAATGGAATTAACCAGGATTAAAGGATACAAATTACTAAGATGATATTAAAATATCAACAAAGTTCAAAGCACCTAGAAGATATTAAACATATCGCACACGACTGAACAAGGAGTGTGGTACACAAACTAACAAAGAAAAAAATTCCGCAAATTTCGGCATTAAAATACCACTATATGCGCAAAACCACTTAACGAATCAAGATTAGTAACTCTACCAATTCAATATACAAGAGCGAATGATAAAAGTAGTGGTATGGTCGCGACTCCATCCCGCACTCAAATTATTACTCCGCACATAAATAAGTAAAACACATATCCCAACTTCCTTCCTTCTTAAGATGAACCTAGCAACTACGGAAACAAACACCCCAAACAAGATAGCGTCGGATAACAAAGAGTATGACAGATCGTGCCGGTATACAACAAATCATATAGATCGTGTCGGTTTACAAAGGCATGTCGGTATGGAATGTACCAACAGTCGATAACCAAAAGGCAGATAGCGATAACAAGTTGGATGCAACAGATAGACAAGGAATTCACACACACACACACACACACACAACCTATGGTACTACGGAACCCAGAACACGTGAATCCTACTTTGAATTTTAGAAGAGGATTGAAAACGTTACACTTCCTTACTAGAAAAGGGGTGGGTGGGTGGGTAAGAAGAAAAATGGAAGCAGTCCTACTCTCGCGTTTTTGTTTTTCCCTAGTATACATAGCTACCAAAATATTTGCTAGACTGACAACGACCATTTGGCTGAGACCCTGAAGGGCGGGATGGCTCTGATACCAATTATAACAACCTCGGACCCTACGCTCTAAGTTCAAGCCTGGATGATCCAGAAGTGGTTAAAATAGTACAGCGGGGGCCCAGGGGCCACCCACGTGTAGACCCGCCGGCCGTCCTAACCACTTCCAAGACATCGGGACAAGAGCGAGCGGCGTAGGCAACAGGCGAAGAGATCAAATACATACACAAGTGAGTATGTATGCAAGCTACCTTACAACAGTTCTGAGAGCCATACCATCTAAAAAGAAATAGAAATATTGCAACGCCATACGGCAAGATCCAAATATCCTAGATAGAGATAATAGTTTAGGATAGCTCCTCATACATCAAATATTAGAGTATCAAGCGGAAGCGGGAAACAAGATCCGAGTACGGACAAGAAGCAAATCGGCATAAGATGCCACATAAGTAAGCACATCCCACCCACAGATCTCGCGGATCCCCATCCCCGGAATCTCTACATCGAGTGATCGTTGCCAACATCATCTGTCTCCTCCACCCAGTATCCATCTTGCGAATACACCTGTTCATCTGAATCAAACAATTTATTGTGTGAGACCCTAGGGGTACTCAGCAAGTCTTTATGCCTCTAAAGGGGACATAACCTGGGGTGACGCAATTGCAGCAAAAGATAATACTAACAAGTCTATATATACTCGCTAACCATCCGCCTAACTAATGATAGACGAATGTCCGTTAATTAGAAACAACAGTTATAACAATATAAAGTAATAGATCCATCCTCCTTCTCGCTTACCAACGAGAAAGCGGACGAACAACCCATCCGTTGGCAGTTTTATTAACCATTCCATGAGTGTTGTACTATTTACTAGACAGGTATTTAGTCAAATTAAAAGCGGTACTTTAGTTATACTTGTCTATGATCGAGAAACTGTGCTCCAAGTCGTCCATAACCGCAGACACGGCTTTCAGAAAGATTTACCCTGCAGGGGTGCACAAATAGCAACACACACTCGATCAACCTCGGAAAAACCAACTCAAAACCCAACGAGGCATTCACGACAAAGCGATCACAGGATTCATAAAATATTTCCGGGGGCCACCCCATTAAGCTACCCGCAACGAAGTTGGCCGACTCCGAGACAGACACAAGGTTTGCGTCAATGGCTGTAAACGACTAGGAACCCAAAAATGTGACTGGGCTTGTCGATACCGCGAAAACACTCCGCATCCAAAATAGTACAGGTGCTCCCCGCACAATCTTAAATAAAGCAGTAAAACATGGCATAAGTACAGGATAGTAAATAACACCCCAAACTAGTTTGTGGCCCCAAGAAATAGAAATGAATCAAGCTCTGGCTCAGGGGGGTCCATAAGGCCTCCCGGATGTGGATAGTGCGAATAGTCAAGGAACAGGAATCAAGTACTCGGGGTCCTACGGGACACAAGTGAGCATGAAAAACCAAATAAAAATATTGCTCACCGGTGCCGCTTTCATTAGTTATCCCATTACTACTCAGGTTAAGTTGTTTAGGTACCTCGTTATCCATCAGACACTCACATACCCTACACATGATGTTCTACGACTCGCATGGCTCAAATAACTCCTGTAGTAATGGCTCATAGGATGGAGGAGCAAGCTTCGGTGGGGTTTAAAAGTAAAGGCTATGCAGTACTTGGGATTCAATTTAATGCAATCGCGACTCAATGATGCAAGAATAATATAGAGGCAATAGGTACTATATGTATGCAAGCATGTGGTAGTTCTTGCATGGCAGCTCAGTTGAAGCGAGAGACGGATCTGGGTAGTACTCCTGGGATTCCTGATATTTTCCCTGCTCGGCGTCTATTCGAAAGAAGAACCAAACAAACAAGGGCCAACATAAATAAAGTGCACAAGCATATAAATAAAATGCGTCAAGCAAACAAGCATGCCATGATGAATGATGCACAATTACATGGCAATAAAGTAGCATGGCATGGGTGAGGTGTGGGGTACAAGAATAAAGCATTTTATTAAGTTTTAGTCATGTTTTGCTCCCATAACACTTGCTGTCCACTTAATATTTATATGATGCATGCTGCAATTCAGAACATGGAATGCATAAACAGAACAGGCTCGTCGCGCTGATCGATTTAGACATATTATTTGTCAAATTTGGAGTTATAGAAATAAAGTTATTAATTAAATAAGAAAAGGAATTTTTAATGCAATTAAACAATTTCGAAAATTTAAATGAGTTAAACATTAATTTGGATGGCAGATTTGAATTCCTCACATTTTTCTGGTTCAAAAACATATATTAATTGTATTATTTGGAAATGTCAATAAAAATTATTAACTTCTGAATATTAAAACAAATATGCAAAATTCCTGGAATTATCTTTATTTTTCAAAGGCTCACGGAAACTTTTTGTACTTAGGTGGAACTTAGCCCGAGTCACTGACGGATGGGGCCGATGCGAACAGACGCTGCGCTGGCAAAAGAACACAGCGGCAACTTTTCTTACCGTGGCCGAAGCTAGCCACTGAGACAGACGAGCGGGGCCAGCGTAGCGTGGGACCACCGCGCGTGTGCACCAGCAGGGGTTGGACACGTGGGCGAGCCGGGTCCGCGCGGAGGAAAAACGGTGGAGTTCGGGCGCCTTTTTGTAAAACGGCGCGGCGGCTGACCGGTGGGGCTCAGAGGACTGCGGGTGGAGGCGGGAAAAGCATAAGGGCTTATGCGAAAAATCACCGCGAGGCTGACGGAACTGAAAATGGGATCTGGGAATTTGGCAGAAATTTGGCCCGCGTTCGAATGAAGATGACGGTGAATCTAGCAGGATTTAGAAGGTGTCATAAAAACGAAAGTTGTAGATCTCGCACAGATCTACAACTTTGCAGAAGGAAGCTTTTACAAAGGAACAACTTACGTGATGTTGTAGAGGAAACAACAGAGGGGATTCAGATTTGAACGCGACTGTTTCAAAAATGCAGAATTTTCGACCGATCTTCGGCAGACGATGGCGAGAGCTACGATGGATGGTTTTGGGCGTATAGGTAGTCGTTTTGAAGAGGGAAGTTAGGGCTACGTTTTTGGTGTTTGGGGATTTCGCGGAGGAGGCCTGCAGCATCGGGAAAAACATGAAGAATAGAGGGGTTCAGGTAAGGCGCGTCGCGTGAGTCCTTTCCCTGGCGGTGACCGCGACGACGGGTGCGTGCGCAGGGTGCTGGACGGAGGGCAACGCGGCCACGGGGTGCTAACTACGGCTTAGGCATGTCTAACAGGGCGAGGGTAGCTCACCTAGGTGCTTGTCACGGCCGGATGCAGAGGGGCGATGAGGATCTGCGGCTGGTCTTGGCGACGGCGGCAGGTGAGCTCGCACGGCGTGGCGGCGGCGAGAGAGCTTCTGGCGTCCTGGCCCGGTTCCGAGGAAGTGCACAGCAACTGCCACGTCCATCAAATCTTCCCCGACACCCGCGCGTCAACTCTCCGGCTCCTCGGCAGCAGAACGGCGTTAGCTCGAGTTAGGGTTTTCGGGACAGAGAGGAACCATGGCGAGGGGAGGAGGTAGAGGGAGACGATCTGGTGGGGTTCTGAGGTGGTTGCTGCGTGCAGAAAGAGGCCTGAGGATAAGGGAGAGGAGGCAGAGGGTAGCACGTGAGGTGCGTGGCCAAGAAGATAAACAGGAGGGAGAGACAGGGGCGTGCAGCTGGCGTCAGCTCGGTGGGGTTTCCTGGCAGCGAGGGTAGAGAAAAAGAGAGGGAAGGGGCTCGGCTGGGGTTTAGGGTCGGTGGGTTTGGGCTGGGTTTACTTAGGCTAGCTGGTTTGGCTAGGCACGGGTGAGAGAGAATTAGGCTAGAGATGAGAGAGAGAGAGAGATAGGGTTAGGTTAGAGATTAGAGAAAAAGGTGCCCATGATTCCATGTGATGAAGGGGAGGTTTTATTATTCCATGCTTAGAGAGAACTTGTTAAAGCATGTGGCAAAATACACATGTATGTGGGGTGTCGAGGGTGGTGGCAAGTGAGGTTAGGGTGTAGGATGAAAGGGAGGATCTAGGGTAGATTCTTCATTGATAAAAGCACAAGCTTGCAAGAGAGTTCAAGAAAAGCTACACCTTCAAAAATTCAAATAGAAGAAAAAGAAATAAATGGGAAGGAGGTGTTGCATGGCCCATGCAAAGCAAGGAATGCCACAATTACTAGGTGTGAGAACAACTAGATAGCCTATGGGCATTTATTCTCACATGCCTCAAAATATGGAATTAAGGCCAAACCAAAATGGAATAGAGTGGGTGTTCCATGTGGAGTAGATGGAATATGCTCACATTTGAATACAATTGGACATGCTAGTGGGTGTGTCCCACTAGATGCATAACTAGCCTCATTATATTCCAACATGGGCATACATTCAAAAACAAACCATATGGAAGCTTGATAAGGATTTCCACTCACATAGCATGCAAGGTGGCCATGTAGTTCTCTATATATCAATAATGTGAAAACAACATGATATCTAAATGGGAGCATGTGGAAGTAGAAGTGGACCCATCTTAATATGTGTGAGCTAGACAAGAGCCAAAAGAATTGCAAAAACCCACATATAGTTTGGATGGTGGAATTATGGGGTGGTGACAAAGAAAGGTGGTGGAGTTAATAAAAGATATGCCCCAACTCAATTTGGGCATTAAACAATATATCAAGAACCAACTACAATGTATCAAGGGGCAAATACAATTAATAAATGCATATGAGATAAGAACCAAATGAAAGGGTTTTATATGATGCTCAAATGCAAGGTGGCATGATGACATGAGCATGATATAATGATGATGCAACAATTATATGTAGGAAGTAGCATTTTATTATTAGACCATGTAGCATTACAGATGTTAGACAGATGGGATGCTATAACTCTCTCCCACTAAACAGGAATCTCGCCTTGAGATTCTAGGAAGAAGAAGAAGACACGAAGAGGGTAGGATACTTGGCATGGAGCTCATCCTCGCGTTCCCAAGTGGCTTCATCAACGGAATGGTGCGACCACTGCACCTTGCAGAACTTGATGGACTTGTTGCGAGTCCTTCTTTCTGCGACTTCTAGGATTTTTGTGGGGTGTTCTTGATAAGACAGGTCTTCTTGGAGATTGATGAGTTCATGGTCCACGGTCCTGCCGGGATCCTTGAAGCACTTCTTGAGTTGAGAGATATGGAAAACATCATGGACCTTGAGTTTTTCAGGAAGCTCAAGAGCATAAGCAACTTCTCCTCTTCTTCCACGAACTTTGAAAGGACCGATGTATCTAGGAGCCAGCTTTCCTTTGATACCAAATCGATGCGTGCCTCTCATGGGAGTGACACAAAGGTAAACAAGATCACTAGGGACATACTCCATGTCCGTGTGCTTTCTGTCATAATTGCTCTTCTGGCGACTTTGAGCAACCTTCAGATTTTCAAGAATGATGTGAACCTTCTCCTCCGCTTGAGTTACAATGTCGGGGCCAAACAATGTTCTTTCACCTGCGCCCGACCAACCAATCGGAGTTCTGCATTTGCGTCCATAGAGAACCTCAAATGGTGCCATCTTTAGACTTTTCTGGAAGCTGTTGTTGTAAGAGAATTCAGCATAAGGAAGGCATTCTTCCCACTTCATGCCGAAAGAGATAACGCAAGCACGAAGCATATCTTCCAGAATCTGATTGATCCTTTCAACTTGTCCTTGCGACTGAGGATGGTAAGCTGTGCTGAAGTTCAACTTTGTTCCCAAAGCATTTTGGAAACTTCCCCAGAACTTGGAAGTGAAGATGCTTCCACGGTCTAAACTGATCTCAAGAGGAACCCCATACAGAGACACAATTCTGTTGATATAGAGCTTAGCCAACTGAATTGCAGAAATTGTTTCCTTGACGGGAAAGAAGTGAGGCACTTTAGAAAGCATGTCGATGACAACAAAGATTGCATTGTTGCCCTTCTGCGACCTTGGAAAACCAGTTATGAAGTCCATCTCTACTTTCTCCCATTTCCATTCCGAAGGCTTCAATGGCTGTAGAAGGCCGGAAGGTTTCTGATGGACAGCTTTAACTCTGCGGCAGACATCACACTCCGAGACATACTTGGCACAATATTGTTTCAATCCAGGCCACCAATACTGTGTTTTCAAGTCCATGTACATCTTAGTGCTACCAGGGTGGATAGAAAGAATGGAATCATGTGCCTCCTTAAGAACTTGCTCTCTCAAACCCGGGTAGTTCGGAACAAACATCCGGTGTTCAAAGAATAGAGCGCCTTGGTCGTCGACGTGGAAGGACTCATACTTCGGAAGCTGAATGTTGGAGATGATCTTTTTAGTGTAAGGATCACCAAGTTGAATGGAGCGAACTTTTTCTTCCAAGAGAGGGGTTGCCAGAAGGTTCAGAAGATACCCTTGATCCACAATTTCAAGGTTGAGCTTGCGGAATTCCTCACACAAGAGAGGTTGTTGTTCTTCCACCATGAGGTTGTTGACATAAGCTTTTCGGCTGAGGGCGTCGGCCATCACATTAGCCTTGCCCGGAGTGTAGTTGATGGTCAGATCAAAATCATTAATTGCTTCAATCCACCTCCTCTGATGAAGGTTGAGATCAGGTTGTGTGAAGATATACTCCAGAGTCTTGTGATCAGAAAAGATCTCACAACGGTTGCCAAGCAAGTAGTGCCTCCATACTTTCAAAGCAAAGACAACTGCTGCGAGTTCGAGGTCATGTGTAGGATAGTTGATCTCATGCGTCTTCAACTGTCGAGAGGCATAAGCAACAACTTGTTTTTCTTGCATGAGGACCGCACCCAATCCTTGCAAGGAGGCATCACAGAATATCTGGAAAGGCTTTGATGTATCTGGAGGAATCAAGACTGGTGTGGAAGTGAGCTTCTCTTTGAGTGTTTCAAAGCTTGCTTGACATGCAGGAGACCAAAGGTATTTCTTGCCTTTCTTGAGGAGATCGGTAAGAGGCTTCGCAATCTTCGAGAAATTCTGAACGAAGCGACGGCAGTAACTAGCCAAACCAAGGAAACTCCAGACTTCTTTGACATTTTTGGGTGGAAGCTAGTCAACAATTGTCCGAACAGTTTCTGGGTTGACGGCGATGCCCTTGGCAGAGATGACGTGACCAAGGTAGGTGACTTCAGGCAGCCAGAACTCACACTTGGAGAACTTTGCATACAGGCGGTTCTCATGAAGCTTGTTTAGGACACACCGAAGGTGTTCTTCATGTTCTTCCTTTGACTTAGAATAGACTAGAATATCATCCAGATAGACCACGACGAACTTATCAAGATACTCCATGAAAACCGAGTTCATAAGCCTCGAGAAGGTGGCAGGTGCATTAGTGAGACCGAAGGACATGACCGTGTACTCATACAGGCCATAGCGGGTGGTGAAAGCTGTTTTGGGAACATCTTCCTTGTGGATCTTGATTTGATGATATCCACTTCTCAAGTCGAGCTTGGAGAATACCACAGCTCCAGCTAGCTGATCGAAGAGATCATTAATCCGCGGAAGGGGATATTTATTCTTGATGGTTTTAGCATTGAGAGCCCGATAGTCAACACAAAGTCTATCAATATTGTCTCGCTTCTTCACAAAGATGGTTGGGCTACCCCAAGAAGAAGTACTGTGCTGAATGAAACCCAACTTCTCTTGTTCATCAAGCTGACATTTGAGTTCAGCCAACTCAGCAAAACCCATTTTATAAGACCGCTTGGAGATAGGAGCGGTTCCAGGTTCAAGCTCAATCACAAACTCGACCTCTCGGTCAGGAGGCATACCTGGTAACTCTTCAGGAAAAACATCTGGGAACTCACAGACCACCGGAACACTCTGAATAGCATCCATAGCATCATCATTCAGAGCTGCCAAAGAGAAAAGCTGAATTGCAGGAGTCAGACTTGGAGAATAGACTATACGGCCTTCAGGAATTTTCAGAGAAACCGAGCGTTCAGCACAATCAATCACAGCTGCATTTTCTGTCAACCAATCCGTGCCCAAGATAACATCAATGTCAGAATTTCCCAGAATAATTAAGGAAGCCGAGAACGAAGAACCACCAATCTCAATTTGATTGCCATGGCTGATTTTGGAAGATGCCATTGTTGCCCCAGGAGAAAGGACCATCAAGCGCTTAGGAAGCGCATCCATTGCTAACTCATTCTCATTTGCAAACTTGTGAGAAACAAAAGAATGCGATGCACTAGAATCGAACAAAACTCGTGCAGGAACTGAGTTAACAGAAAGCATACCCATCACAACTCTAGGTGCATGCTCAGCTTGAGCGACGTTGACACAGTTGGCACGAGCAACAGTGGACCCGGGCTTGGTGTTGATGTTGAGAGCCCGCAGTGGAGGTGCACGAACCATAGAAGAACTTGTCACAGGTCTTAGAGGTGGTGGAGGAAGAGCTTTGTTGTTCATGGGACAACTCCAGTGTTGATGCCCAGTGTTCCCACAAGTGTAACAAGCACCAGGTGGACGTGGAGCAGCGTAGCCAGGGATTCCGCCAGGCGCTCCAGGGTAATTGTGGTTGTAGCCCCTAGGAGCCGTGGTGAAGGAGTTTGGTGGCCTTGCCGCGTAGCTTGAAGGTCTTTGTGGAGCCGGGAGCGACGGTGGGGTGTTAGGAACCCACACGCGGCGCTTAGAAGGAGCTGTCATAGCTGAAGAGCTTGCTGCGTCACGGCTGTGTTTCTTGGACTCCTCAAACACTTGCCTACTTGCTTCCTCCTGCAGAGCTGTATGTTGGAGTTCCAGAAAACACCCCGGCCTTGCATGAGTGATTGCATATTTGATAGATGCATTGAGCCCTTGCCTGAACCTCTTTTGCTTCTTATTGTCATCAGAGATCTCATCGCCACCATACCGAGAAAGATTCATGAAGTTTCTGATATAGGTATTGACATTGGCATTGCCCTGCTTGAGGTTGAGAAACACTTCCTTCATCCTTTCCAAGACAATTTCTGACAGATATTGCTCTTTGAAAGCTCCAGTGAACTGCTCCCAAGTAGGCTGAAAACCAGAGTGGTTTGCCTTCAGGTAATTCTCCCACCATAGAGCTGCATCTCCCTTCAGAAGGTGAGTGGCACATTTTACCCATTCTTGCTCAGGAACATCAGCAGTCATCAGCAACCTTGACATCTCACGCAACCAATCATCAGCATCAAGTGGCTGATCGGACACCTCAAAGTGGCGCGGGTTAAACTTCAGAAAGCTCTTGATGTCTCCTCGCTTGGGAGGTGGAGGTAGCGGAACAAACTCATTCCTCCTGACACTTTCTTCAAAGCGCTGCTGGTTCTGTTGCATTGCTCCCAAGGCATTAGCAATACTTGCCAACGCAGCCCCCAGTTCAGGTGATATGCCCTCCTCAGAACGGCGTGGTGGTGCCATCCTGTGATTGATATAAAACTCAAGTCAGTACCATAATGGAGAATAATAATAATCCAAAATAGTACCAAAATGGAATTAACCAGGATTAAAGGATACAAATTACTAAGATGATATTAAAATATCAACAAAGTTAAAAGCACCTAGAAGATATTAAACATATCGCACACGACTGAACAAGGAGTGTGGTACACAAACTAACAAAGAAAAAAATTCCGCAAATTTCGGCATTAAAATACCACTATATGCGCAAAACCACTTAATGAATCAAGATTAGTAACTCTACCAATTCAATGATAAAAATAGTGGTATGGTCGTGACTCCATCCCGCACTCAAATCATTACTCCGCACATGAATAAGTAAAACACATATCCCAACTTCCTTCCTTTTTAAGATGAACCTAAAGATTAGCAACTACGGAAACAAACACCCCAAACAAGATAGCGTTGGATAACAAAGAGTACGACAGATCGCGCCGGTATACAACAAATCATATAGATCGCGTCGGTTTACAAAGGCATGTCGGTATGGAATGTACCAACAGTCGATAACCAAAAGGCAGATAGCGATAACAAGTTGGATGCAACAGATAGACAAGGAATTCACACACACACACAACCTATGGTACTACGGAACCCAGAACACGTGAATCCTACTTTGAATTTTAGAAGAGGATTGAAAACGTTACACTTCCTTACCAGAAAAGGGGTGGGTGGGTGGGTAAGAAGAAAAATGGAAGCAGTCCTACTCTCGTGTTTTTGTTTTTCCCTAGTATACATAGCTACCAAAATATTTGCTAGACTGACAACGACCATTTGGCTGAGACACTGAAGGGCGGGATGGCTCTGATACCAATTGTAACAACCTCGGACCCTACGCTCTAAGTTCAAGCCTGGATGATCCAGAAGTGGTTAAAATAGTACAGCGGGGGCCCAGGGGCCACCCACGTGTAGACCCGCCGGCCGTCCTAACCACTTCCAAGACATCGGGACAAGAGCGAGCGGCGTAGGCAACAGGCAAAGAGATCAAATACATACACAAGTGAGTATGTATGCAAGCTACCTTACAACAGTTCTGAGAGCCATACCATCTAAAAAGAAATAGAAATATTGCAACGCCATACGGCAAGATCCAAATATCCTAGATAGAGATAATAGTTTAGGATAGCTCCTCATACATCAAACATCAGAGTATCAAGCGGAAGCGGGAAACAAGATCCGAGTACGGACAAGAAGCAAATCGGCATAAGATGCCACATAAGTAAGCACATCCCGCCCACAGATCTCGCGGATCCCCATCCCCGGAATCTCTACACCGAGTGATCGTTGCCAACATTATCTGTCTCCTCCACCCAGTATCCATCTTGCGAATACACCTGTTCATCTGAATCAAACAATTTATCGTGTGAGACCCTAGGGGTACTCAGCAAGTATTTATGCCTCTAAAGGGGACATAACCTGGGGTGACGCAATTGCAGCAAAATATAATACTAACAAGTCTATAGATACTCGTTAACCATCCGCCTAACCAATGATAGACGGATGTCCGTTAATTAGAAACAACAGTTATAACAGTATAAAGTAACAGATCCATCCTCCTTCTCGCTTACCAATGAGAAAGCGGACGAACAACCCATTCGTTGGTAGTTTTATTAACCATTCCATGAGTGTTGTACTATTTACTAGACATGTATTTAGTCAAATTAAAAGCGGTACTTTAGTTATACTTGTCTATGATCAAGAAACTGTGCTCCAAGTCGTCTATAACCGCGGACACGGCTTTCAGAAAGATTTACCCTGCAGAGGTGCACAAATAGCAACACACACTCGATCAACCTCGGAAAAACCAACTCAAAACCCAACGAGGCATTCACGACAAAGCGATCACAGGATTCATAAAATATTTCAGGGGGCCACCCCATTAAGCTACCCACAACGAAGTTGGTCGACTCCGAGACGGACCCAAGGTTTGCGTCAATGGCTGTAAACGACTGGGAACCCGAAAATGTGACTGGGCTTGTCGATGCCGCGAAAACACTCCGCATCCAAAACAGTACAAGTGCTCCACGCACAATCTTAAATAAAGCAGTAAAACATGGCATAAGTACAGGATAGTAAATAACACCCCAAACTAGTTTGTGGCTCCAAGAAATAGAAATGAATCAAGCTCTAGCTCAGGGGGGTCCATAAGGCCTCCCGGATGTGGATAGTGCGAATAGTCAAGGAACAGGAATCAAGTACTCGGGGTCCTACGGGACACAAGTGAGCACGAAAAACCAAATAACAAATATTGCTCACCGGTGTCGCTTTCATTAGTTATCCCATTACTACTCAGGTTAAGTTGTTTAGGTACCTCGTTATCCATCAGACATTCACATACCCTACACATGCTGTTCTACGACTCGCATGGCTCAAACAACTCCTGTAGTAGTGGCTCATAGGATGGAGGAGCAAGCTTCGGTGGGGTTTAAAAGTAAAGGCTATGTAGTACTTGGGATTCAATTTAATGCAATTGTGACTCAATGATGCAAGAATAAGATAGAGGAAATAGGTACTATATGTATGCAAGTATGTGGTAGTGTTTGCCTGGCAGCTCAGTTGAAGCGAGAGACGGATCTGGGTAGTACTCTTGGGATTTCTGATATTTTCCCTGTTCGACGTCTATTTGGAGTTATAGAAATTGGTCATATTTGGAGTTATAGAAATAAAGTTATTAATTAAATAAGAAAAGGCATTTTTAATGCAATTAAACAATTTCGAAAATTTAAATTAGTTAAACATTAATTTGGATGGCAGATTTGAATTCCTCACATTTTTCTGGTTCAAAAACATATATCAATTGTATTATTTGAAAATATCAATAAAAAGTTATTAATTTCTGAATATTAAAACAAATATGCAAAATTCCTAGAATTATCTTTATTTTTAAAAGGCTCACAGAAACTTTTTGTACTCAGGTGGAACTTAGCCCGAGTCACTGATGGGTGGGACCGATGCGAACAGACGTTGCGCTAGCAAAAGAACACAGCGACAGCTTTTCTCACCGTGGCCGAAGCTAGACACTGAGACAGACGAGCGGGGCCAGCGTAGCGCGGGACCACCGTGCGTGTGCTCCAGCAGGGGCTGGACACGTGGGCGAGCCGGGTCCGCACGGAGGGAAAAACGGTGGAGTTCGGGCACCTTTTTGTAAAACAGCGCGGTGGCTGACCGGTGGGGCTCAGAGGACTGTGGGTGGAGGCGAGAAAAGCATAGGGGCTTATGCGCAAAAATCACCGCGAGGCTGACGGAACTGAAACTTGGATCTGGGAATTTGGCAGAAATTCGGCCCACGTTCGAATAAAGATGACGGCGAATCTAGCGGGATTTAGAAGGTGCCATAAAAACGAAAGTTGTAGATCTCACACAGATCTACAACCTTGAAGAAGGAAGCTTTTCCAAAGGAACAACTTACGCGACGATGTAGAGGAAACAATAGAGGGGATTCAGATTTGAACGCGACTGTTTCAGAAACGCAGAATTTTCGACTGATCTTCGGTAGACGATGGCGAGAGCTACGGTGGATGGTTTTGGGCGTATAGGTAGTCGTTTTGAAGAGGGAAGTTAGGGCTACGTTTTTGGTGTTTGGGGATTTCACGGAGGAGGCCTGCAGCATCGGGAAAAACATGAAGAACAGAGGGATTCAGGTACGGCGCATCGCGTGAGTCCTTTCCCTGGCGGTGACCGCGACGACGGGTGCGTGCGCAGGGTGCTCGACGGAGGGCGACGCGGCCACGGGGTGCTAACAGCGGCTCAGGCATGTCTAACAGGGTGAGGGTAGCTCACCTAGGTGCTTGTCGCGGCCGGATGCAGAGAGGCAACGAGGATCTGCGGCTGGTCTTGGCGACGGCGGCAGGTGAGCTCGCACGGCGTGGCGGCGGCGAGAGAGCTTCTGGCGTCCTGGCCCGGTTCCGAGGAAGTGCACAGCAACTGCCACGTCCATCAAATCTTCCCCGACACCCGCGCGTCAACTCTCCGGCTCCTCGGCAGCAAAATGGCGTTAGCTCGAGTTAGGGTTTTCGGGACAGAGAGGAACCATGGCGAGGGGAGGAGGTAGAGGGAGACGATCTGTTGGGGTTCTGAGGTGGTTGTTGCGTGCAGAAAGAGGCCTGAGGATAAGGGAGAGGAGGCAGAGGGTAGCACGTGAGGTGCATGGCCAAGAAGATAAACAGGAGGGAGAGACAGGGGCGTGCAGCTGGCGTCGGCTCGGTGGGGTTTCCTGGCAGCGAGGGTAGAGAAAAAGAGAGGGAAGGGGCTCGGCTGGGGTTTAGGATTGGTGGGTTTGGGCTGGGTTTACTTAGGCTAGCTGGTTTGGCTAGGCACGGGTGAGAGAGAATTAGGCTAGAGATGAGAGAGAGAGATAGGGTTAGGTTAGAGATTAGAGAAAAAGGTGCCCATGATTCCATGTGATGAAGGGGAGGTTTTATTATTCCATGCTTAGAGAGAACTTGTTAAAGCATGTGGCAAAATACACATGTATGTGGGGTGTCGAGGGTGGTGGCAAGTGAGGTTAGGGTGTAGGATGAAAGGGAGGATCTAGGGTAGATGCTTCATTGATAAAAGCACAAGCTTGCAAGAGAGTTCAAGAAAAGCTACACCTTCAAAAATTCAAATAGAAGAAAAAGAAATAAATGGGAAGGAGGTGTTGCATGGCCCATGCAAAGCAAGGAATGCCACAATTACTAGGTGTGAGAACAACTAGATAGCCTATGGGCATTTATTCTCACATGCCTCAAAATATGGAATTAAGGCCAAACCAAAATGGAATAGAGTGGGTCTTCCATGTGGAGTAGATGGAATATGCTCACATTTGAATACAATTGGACATGCTAGTGGGTGTGTCCCACTAGATGCATAACTAGCCTCATTATATTCCAACATGGGCATACATTCAAAAACAAACCATATGGAAGCTTGATAAGGATTTCCACTCACATAGCATGAAGGTGGCCATGTAGTTCTCCATATATCAATAATGTGAAAACAACATGATATCTAAATGGGAGCATGTGGAAGTAGAAGTGGACCCATCTTAATATATGTGAGCTAGACAAGAGCCAAAAGAATTGCAAAAACCCACATATAGTTTGGATGGTGGAATTATAGGGTGGTGACAAATAAAGGTGGTGGAGTTAATAAAAGATATGCCCCAACTCAATTTGGGCATTAAACAATATATCAAGAACCAACTACAATGTATCAAGGGGCAAATACAATTAATAAATGCATATGAGATAAGAACCAAATGGAAAGGGTTTTATATGATGCTCAAATGCAAGGTGGCATGATGACATGAGCATGATATAATGATGATGCAACAATTATATGTAGGAAGTAGCATTTTATTATTAGACCATGTAGCATTATAGATGTTAGACAGATGGGATGCTACACCCGGCTGCAGCCGCGCCTCGCCTCCGGCACGCGTTGCCCTGACGCTCGTGCCTCCGCCCGTGCCCCTCTTCTCCAGTCATCGTCGCCTGCAAGCTCCTCCTTTGGCTGCGCCCTCCTCGACGTCGGCGAGCTCTTCCCTTCGCTCACCGGCCTAGATCTAGCCTTCCCATCCTCTACTTCTCGGTGACAGCGCGCAAGTTGGCCGTGTCGCCCTCGTCCGTCTCCATGGCTGCTGACCCTGTTGTTTCGCACGTCGCCGAGCCGTTTCCCACCGCCATGCCCATGTCCGCTTGTTCTCGGGTGGTTGTGTGGAGGTGAAGTGGTGGTGGGTGATGTAATACCGCTGCTACCCGACGTCCTGGACCAAGTGCAACCTCAAGTGCCTAACTGTGGCTCCCCGGTGATGTGAATCTCGTTTGTGGATGTCAGATGTGTCTGTCTTGTGTCATGGTGAAGAGATGCTTCTAACCAAGACCCCTTGTAGACTCGAAGAGCCCCGATCACGGAACCGAAGCCCGAACCCCGTCATCAGCTTCATGCTCTCCTTCACGGATGACAAGACTCCGTTCTCGGAGGCGAATACCAAACCTAAACACCTCGGAACCCCAAGATCGTCGAACTCCGATGTGTGACCCCTTTTTCCGAGACCCCTATTTTGATGAATATAATATACTTGTTGCATCAATTATTCATGATTTCATACATCTTTGTGTGGTTTGGGCGCATTATGCCGATTCACCTAATAATTAAATATGGAGCTTATATGCGGGCTATTCTAGTCTTATACTGCCTCCATTTAAATTTGTGTAGCAAACCGATGCCATGTTTTGCCTTGTTAAGACAACATTTAAATTGCGGGGTATCTAAACAACTTGAACCTTCTATTTAATTATCGGGACCCCGGTTCCGCTTAATATTTCCTAATTGCATCGCAACTTTGCCATGTCATACATCATCCATGCATCATGCCCGATCTTCTGCCGTAGTATTAAATAGTGCAACTGGTGTTTCTTTTAGTGTTATGATTCTTCGCGGATTAGGCCGTTGACTGGATGCGAGTATTGACAAGTTCTTCGGATAATGTATCTTCGACAATGTTTCCTAGGCGAGCATTCTCCCCCTTTCTACCTATTTTGCATTTATAGTCTTTACTTCCTCATGTTGATCTATTGCTATTTGTGTTGCAATGCTTTAGTATCCGTACCATTTATATTCCTTGCAGCCTCTATATAGCCTTAAACACCTCCTACTGCATGTTGTTTGGTAGACAGTTAGCCTTGTGAGTCGTAGTTGCTTGCTCAGGTGCTGCTTCGTGTCGCCTAGTAGACCAAGGTTGGCAGATGCTTAATGGTGGAGATGATCAAGGCTCTCATTATAACTTGTTAATTAAAATGCTGGAAATTGATATAATGCAGAGGCTGATACCTTCGATCTGCATTATGGATGTAGTATAGCTTATTTTTCCCTAGTAGACCTAGGTTATCGAATCCTCGGGAAGCGAATGTGTAGTGAAGTTACTTTAACAGACCTTCAAGAGTTTTAGAATTCCTTTTGTGTTTTCACCGGACCATTAGTTTGCGTCTTTTTGTTGTTGTCAATGATGGAGAGAGAGGGCCTAGGGCGTTCGGTTTCACATGTAGCTGTGCAAAACATCTAATGGAAATAAAAGATAGAAATAAAGTATGTGTGTACTTGTTAGAGCAAGATAAATTATATGTGGGCAGTGCATCCATAATTGCTATTGCCTTCGCAACCGCTTATAGCAATAACCTACTAGTCTCATCTATAGAAGAAAGATAACTAATGATATGCATAGTGATGTCACGGTTAATCCCAAGCAAATCCCTCACATCCAACCGTACTACCCCTTCTGTCACTGGGGTTCCCAACCTGCAGATCAGTCATCACTCATACTCCCTATACCTGGCTCAACCCTCGGGGTCTTGGGTACCTGACAAGTCCTTGGATTGAGGCAAGATAGGATACAATAATCATCATGTCATACAAACTAATACACGATCCCATCTATGATAATTCACATGAACGATTGCTACATGGCTAAGCCCTTAGCCCAAAGATAATTACTCACACATAGAGATGAGATCAACAATTGCAAACATTGTAATAAAAATCATAAGATTGATAGCAATAGTCTTACAATGTTGCTAATCGGAGAGGAGATCTACTATTACAAGTGGTGGAATATGGCTATGGAGATGGAGAAGGGTTTGGAGATCTAGAGGCGGCTGGTGATCTATGGCAGAGACTTCTGGATGGTGCAAACTCTGTTTTCTCGTTGCTCGAGGCTTCTTTATATAGGGGTCCTTTCACGAAAGTTGTTCTGTTTGTTTAACCTAACGGTGGGGGCGCCAACTATACGACCGAAGCTATACGGTCGGAATTTTTGCTCCGGCTGTATAGTTGGTCATTAAAGCGTCTGCCTCCGATGTAAGGCTCCTAGTTTCTTCTGGTAGTTGGAAATCTCGTATCTTTGACTTTAATGTAGTGATTCCCTCCTTTAAACGGCATTATCTGTGCAGGAAAAATATAAAAGAAAGGGTTGCATACCCCTCTGAATATTAGCATTAGTGGCAGGGTTTAGAGAGATATTTCGTCAAGAATGTGATTAATATCCAGTTTAAATGTGGACGTTACATGGCTATATTTCAGAGCCATCAGAGGCACTGGTGGGTAATAGATGTTATTTGGTTTTTACGTGCCCACTAGTGTCCACCTAGGACTCGAGTTCTTGACACCTGTTCCGATATCGAGTGTGCTAACTACATGTGGGGTGAATGGGAACCCCTTCAGCTTATTACCCGATTTCAAAGTAGTGTACTGGGGGCCACAAACTAGTTTGACGTTTTCATGCCATGTATGCCATGTTATGCCATGTTTAATATCTGTTGCTCGATGAGCATTTACTACTGTACTGTTTAGGATGTGGGTTGTTATGTTGAGGATTATACCTATGGCCTCTGATCTCTCGGCCGATCTTGCAACCTCTAGGTCTGTCTTCAGAGCCTGCCGACTTCGTTATGGGTAGCTTAGTGGGTTGGCTCCCATGTACTTGATTTGGGTCTAGGAAAGCGTCGTGTCCAAAGCCCCACCAACATACTGATGGAAGTATGTTAATTGATCTGGCAAAAAGGGTTGAAGTGTGTGTGGAAACTTTGGTACACCCCTGCAGGGTTAAATCTTTTCGAAAAGCCATGTCCGCGGTTATGGATGACTTGGAGCACAATTTCTCGATCATAGACAACCATAACTAAAGTTTACTGTTATAAATTTGACTTGTATCTGATATGACTAGTAAGTTGGATAACCACCATGGAAAGAATGAATAAAATTGCCAACTATGTGAGTTTCCTCGGCAGGACTTCCTCGTTTGGTTTCGAGGGGGAAATACCAGGATGGGTATGATTGGTGTTAGTATCAGGTTTGTTTCGAATAGGTCTCTCTTATCCCTCTCTAATAGTCTCTAGTTGTATCGAGTCTCTATAGGTTATTTAGTGCATGCTGCGCTGCCGCTTTAGTCCACCATACCTATGTAGGCGAGAGCCGCCGAATTCTAGACTCGTTGTGTAGTGGCCTCAGTACCGAATGCTCTCCTTTTCCTTTGCCCTATGTCGACACCCCTTTTGTTTTAGCTGGTTTGTGATTGATGTCGTTAGCAGGGCTACCCTTCCGGCTTGGCCTAGGCAGGGTTATGGACGCCATTGGTTATTCTTCATGGCTCTTAGCCCCATTTGCATATTGTCCGTACTCGGACGCTGTATCGTTTTCAAGGTGATTTGGATCTTTGTACTGTATATCTGTATTCTTGACTCGTTGAGTCATTGTTGTATATATATGTTCTATGGGTTCCATCATGGACTATTGTGTAATGATATTACTTCGTTTTCCACCTGCACGCAAGTTCCTGGTGGGCATCTTTGAGTCGTTTCTATGCGGGTTTGGCGGGAACGCTAAAACTTGCATAGGGTTGATTCAAGGGTGTTACAAAGTGGTATCAGAGCCTAGCGGTTATGATACCCCACTGGTCTAGCCTATAGGATAACCTAGCTAACGGTCGATGTAGAGTGTCAAAACTATTTTGAAGAAAATTTGGTTGGATAGATCTGATTAGGTCTGCTTTTACTCCTTACCTTCTATGCACTTCTCCTCTTACCTTTGCATGCTTTGAAGCTGCCACAAGAACAAGTTATCAGTAACAAAACACAAGATCTAGATACTAACGAGAATACTAGATCGGGGATTTCTCCAAGTGAATGGAGAGGAATTGATGCGCTTGATTCGTGATGATGATGTAGATTAACTCCTCCTTCAATTCCACCAAAGATCGAAGCCTTCGGGTGGTTGAAGTGGGAGATCTAGAGAGAGAGAGCACTTGCAACAGGTCTAGTCTTTTTTGAATGAATCAAGAGGTCTGAATGGAGGGGATGAAGGGGCTTTTATACCCACTGCACCCACTGAGCCGTTGGAGCCATTTGGGGCCGGATTATCCGGCCCAAGTGAGGGCCTGATTAACCGGCCTGGGGAAAACTCTGCCCCAAACTCGAATTATCCGGCAAATAATCCGCCCCCACTTAGAGAGACGTGTCGAGCCTGCCCTTGATCGTCTCCTGGGGGCCAGATTATCCGGCCCCTTGCGAGGACCGGATTATCCGGCTAGGGAAGAAAAATCTGCCCATGTTCGGATTTTCCGGGAGAAAATCCAAACCCAGTCAGAGCGTCGTGCCTTGCATGCCTTGATTGTCTTCTGGGGGGCGGATTATCCGGCCCAAGGCGAGGGCCAGATTATCTAGTCAGGGGAAGAAAATCTGCCCCTGTTCGGATTTTCCAGGAGAAAATCCGTCCCCAGACAGAGTGACGCGCCATGCCTGCCTTTGCCAAATGAGTTAGGCCGGATTATCCGGCCCTTGATGGGGGCGGATGATCCGGCCCCCCAAACACAAAATCATTCCCTGCACACTTAGCACACATGAGAAAACTCCACAGTATTGTTATCTAACACTCAAAACACAGGAAACCATGAAATGTTCTTTCAATGTCCCCCTTTTTGGTGTTAGATGACAATACTAGGATTGGCAAAATAGTTCTCAAGACAACAAAAATTAATGAATGAATAAGACTCCCCCTCAATGTGTGCATACCAGAAAAATGCATTTGATTACAAATACACACAAGAGGGTATAAGTCTATTTCATTGAAACATATGTGAAAAGCTCATACCACCGGTAGGGAGATAGATGCGTCCTCAAAACATTATAAGAATATCCAATGATAGCCATAGTGAGCGCCTCCCTCGATATATATATCCAATATAGCCATAAGAATATCCAGTATGATAGATGACTCCATATGAATAGTCCACAAGATAAATCCATAGCCACGTGAACATAGTCTCATACGGCACAAAACACACATAAAAGTTCGATGCTAAAAGGGCAAAAGCGAGGAAAAAACAAAACGCTAAAAAGCAAGAACTTGTGCCCGACCCATGCAAATCCTCGGAGACCTAATAGAACTACTTCTCCCCCTTTGGCATCGAGACGCCAAAAAGGAAGAAGAGCGATGCTAACGCCCCAAGGGATCACTCGTAGTCCTCATCCCCGTCCTTGTCCCTGTCCTCATCCTCATCCTCAAGCTCCTCAGTGTCATCCTCCTCCTCATCAGCAGTGTCTGTGGAAGGAAACAGGTGGCGCTCCAGCTCTCCATAGTTAAGCCCAGAAGAAGAGTTCCACCGAGCATGTGGTGTGGGATTAGTAGGAGCAGGGGGGCACCCGAAGCACCAACACATGGTGAAGAATGAGCTGCTGAGTGTGAGCCATCTCATGGCGCTGCTTGTAAGCCTCATACTGTCCCTTGCGAGTGTCCACGCCCATGCAAAGAATGTTCCGTTGGAACCAGTTCAGCTGCTTGATCTCATGAGCAATAGGAGGCACTGGAGGCATACGATCACTAGCACGAGCATCCCTCATGAGACCCTCAGGAGCAGAGGAGGGGTGAGAGGTCTTCCTAACCTTGGTGTAGATCTTCTTGGCCTTGTGCACAACATCAATGTTGAACTCTTTAGTGGGGAGCAAGTGCTTGATCAGCATCATGATGTATAGAGCATATGGGATGGAAAGCCTATTGAACATGGCATCGATCAACTCATGGTACTTAAAGTCTATCACATCCAGCTTGTATGACACAGACTCATCCTCACAGGACGCCACCTCATGAGATAAGGCAAGAAGCTGAACCAGGTGACCACGAATACTGTCATTGTTTCCTCCACTTGGAGTGATAGAATCACAAAAGATACCCACCAAGCTAGTATATATGGGAGAAAGACCAGCAAGGGTGCCCACAATACCATTGTAATCGATGCACGGAGAGAGGCCTACATCTTTATTGGGCTTGAGTTGGGTGATGATGTGGTGACCACTAGCATGGTCCTGTGGCGGAAGGGATAACCAAGAACCTCAGTAAAAACACGGAAATCAGCTTGCATAGGCCTGTCACAAGTCATCCACTTCATGGTGCGGTGCTCATCACCGCAAATGACCAAGGTGGAGAAGAACTGCTTCACAATCTCAAAATCATAGGAGCATTGGAGGGCCATGAGATGGTGCAACCCCATCCTCTCAGACACATACATGGCATCAACAAGGTGAGGCTTCTACAAGGCCTCAGCAAGAATCAGAGGATGCATAGGCCGAATCTTCTGCTGAGCATACACATCTTCATAGATACCCTTTTGTTCAGCACACCAAAAACGAGAGTCACACAGCTCAGTATTAGGCGGCACTTCATCAAACAAATCCCAATGACGAATGGAGGAGAAGGTAACAGGATCCATATTCTTATAGTTAATCTTGGGCCCTTTGCCCTTCCTCTTGGACACACCCTTCCTATCCCTCTTTGCATGTTCAGCCATGCGCTTCTCCTCGTTCTTCCTTCTCCTCAGCTCAACCTCGTCCACTAAGTTACCCTTTTTGTCGTCCCGAAAGTATTTAGCACGAGGATGGCGCTTGTAGGTCTTGGGAGCGCTGGAACCACCTGTGAAGTGAATAAGGCGGATAGCATGGGGATAAGCATACACACAAGTCCAAGAGAGAATGTAGAAAAAGTAGGCAAACAGTTCAAAGTCCAAGCATACTCAATGCACAAATCCATACGAAACTAAACTAGTTTTTACTCTGTCAGGCCGGATTATCCGGCCTGGTCAGGGGCGGATAATCTGGCCCTGGCAGAAAATTTCAGAATCGCCTAGATTGAATGCAAAAAAATAGATCGGGCCAAGATACTGCAAGACTACAATTGCTACAAGAAACAACATCCTTCTAGACAACATTCCACCCAACAAGTAACACATCTAGCCAAAGATGGGGAGAGAGGGAGTTACCCTCAATCATTGGAGGAAGAACACAAAGGAGAAGGTACCCGGAGACATGGAGAAGAAGATCCAGGGAGGCCCAGAGAATCTGGCGACCGGAGAGGCTCCGAGGAGGGTGGGGGACGGCAGGCGGTGGCTGGGGAGAGAGAGAGGGTCGGGGGAGAAGTGCTGCTCGTTATGAGCCCTTCCCCTGACCCCAGCCCTTAAAGACTACATCCGCCAGGGCCGGATTATCCGGCCTATACTTGGGCCGAATTATCCGACCTAAATTCTGAATTTCTGTTGTACACAGATTCAGGCCCGCGCGTCCCCAAACAAAACCCCCACAAGGTGTACAAGGGACTTGTGTGCAAGAAAGGATGGCTTAGGGGTAGGGAAAGGCTTAGGATTAAGAGTTCCAAACTGAGATGGTACTACACACTCAAAATTGCAAGAAACAAATCAACTAAAAGCCAAAATTGAGTGTGATTCCCATAAGAACATGAGATGAGCTAAAACAACCAAAAAGATCCACAAAATCCAAATCTTCTCATGGAAGAGGGCGGTGGCCGAAGCCACCTTGTTGGAGTGTATGGTATGACACCGCGAAGATATACCTTGGGTTCATGACCAATACTCATCAATAAGCTCACATATCACAAAATGATATTAAGAGAAATGATTTGACTTGCTTTCGGCATTATGGGGGGAGGGTTATCCCAATCAATTAGGACCACACTCCCCTATGTCCATGCCCACATATAGACCAAATAAGACTAAGATGTAATAGTGAGTGCATGGGTAATCAAGACAAGCTCCTTGAATCAACGATATTTAGCTCATTCCTCAAGTAACAAACCTTGCTTCATCAAGTGGCTTCGTGAAAATATCAGCAAGTTGGTTCTTCGTGCTCACAAAAGATAGATCAATATCGCCTCGAGCAACATGGTCCCAAATAAAATGATTATGTATCTCAATATGCTTCGTCTTGGTGTGTTGTACCGGATTGTACGCAATTTTGATTGCACTTTCATTATCGCATAAAAGAGGCACTTTGTCACAATTGACACTGTATTCCTTTAAAGTTTGCCTCATCCATAATAACTGAGTGCAGGCACTAGTAGCAGCAACATATTCAGCTTCGGCGGTGGAGAGAGATATACAATTCTGCTTTTTAGAAGACCAACAGACTAGAGACCTTCCCAAGAACTGACAAGCTCTAGAAGTTGATTTCCAATCATCCTTATCACTAGCCCAATCTGAATCAGTATAACCACATAGAGAGAAATTGGAGCCCTTGGGATACCACAGACCAAAATTAGGGGAATGAACCAAATATCGGAAGATCCTCTTGACCGCCACTAAGTGGCTTTCTTTAGGAGCTGCTTAATACCTTGCACACACACCCCACACTCAACACAATATCGGGTCTAGATGCACAGAGGTAAAGAAGAGAGACGATCATGGACCGGTATACCTTTTGGTCCACATCTTTACCGTGAGGATTGAGTTCAAGGTGACATTTTGTTTGCATCAGGGTGGCGACGCCATTAAGATCCGTCATCTCAAATCTCTTGAGCATGCCTTGGATGTATTTAGCTTGATTGATGAAGGTCCCTTCTCTAAGTTGCTTGATTTCGAATCCAAGAAAGAACCATAACTCCCCCATCATAGACATCTCAAACCTGTCAGTCATAAGCTTTGAAAATTCATCATTAAAAGCTTTATTAGTAGAGACAAATATGATGTCGTCTACATATAGTTGGCATACGAAGAGCTCCCCCTTAACCTTCTTAGTAAAAAGAGTGGGGTCGATTTGCCCAACTTCGAAGCCACGGTCTAACAAGAGATCTTTAAGGTGCTCATACCACGCACGTGGGGCTTATTTAGGCCATAGAGTGCCTTATCGAGTTTGTAGACATGGTTCAGAAATTTAGGATCCTCAAATCCCGGGGGTTGCTTTACATATACCAACTCATGTAGAGGACCATTAAGAAAAGCACTCTTAATGTCCATTTGCTGTAATTTAAAATTATTATGAGCAGCATAAGCAAGAAGGATACGGATGGACTCAAGATGAGCCACAAGAGCATAGGTCTCACCAAAGTCAATGCCCTCAACTTGGGAGTAGCCTTGTGCCACGAGTCTCGCTTTGTTTCTCACAACAATGCCATTCTCATCTTGTTTGTTTTTAAATATCCATTTTGTGTCGATAACATTGCAGCAATCCTTGGGCTTCTCTACTAGTTTCCAAACCTTGTTGCGTTCAAAGTTATTCAACTCTTCATTCATAGCAACAACCCAGTCCGGATCTTCAAGAGCTTCAACACACTTTCTTAGGTTCCACCATTGAGATGTGGGCTTGATGCTCACCGAAACTTGCCAACTCCCTTCTTGTGGAAACCCTTCGTCGAAGATCACCTACAACTTTGTCAAGAGTGTGACCTCTTAACTCAAGGTTCCAATCGGCACGAGCTTTGCGACGAAGTTCAATTATCTTGTTGTCTCTTGGGGGAATAACTTCATCATTTGAGTCTTCGTTGGAATCATTGGCTTGGCCTTGATCTATAGCTTGATTAGCAGGAGTAGGAGATGATGAACCTTGCCCTTGATGTGGATCAACAACCGTAACAGGAGGTTGCTGCTCTTTAGGAGTTTCAGGGTCGGATAACCTGGTCGTGGGTGGGGCTAGATAATCTGGCCTGGGAGAACCTGAAGCATCTTCACTAGCTTGACTGGAACTTGCTCGAATTGGCGAGTGGCCAGATAATCCGGGGTCAGCCGAAAAATACGGCCTAGGACTTGCAGTTGTCTCTTCGATATGATGATCAATTTGGTCGAAAGTGGAGGGATGGCCGGATAATCCGGTGTCGACCGGATAATCCAGCCTGGAGCATTCAGGAGCATGTTGACCTTCATCACTTGGTGTATTTGGTGTAGAAGTTTCTCCCATGGTTGCAGCATGTTGAGTCTGTGTAGATGAGGGCTCTACATGAGTAGAGCATTGTCCTTCCCGATCCGCCACAAGGGGTTCCTCAATGGGGCAGAAAAATCCCACGCCCATTCTTCTTATGGCATCTTAGGGTATTTCAACATCTGCATCACAAACATCAACTTGCCCCACACGGGAGCCATCATTTTCCTCGAACACCACACTACAAGATTCTACAACAGTTCCGGAGAGCTTATTGTAGACTCTATAAGTGTGGGATTCGGCACCATAACCAACAAAAATGCCTTCTAAAGCCTTAGACTCAAATTTAGATAAACGAACTCCTTCGATGAGAAAGAAACACTTACAACCAAATACCCAGAAGTATGAGATGTTTGGCTTGTTACTGGTAAGTATTTCATACGGAGTCTTGTCCAAGATTTTACGGAGGTATAGCCAGTTGGATGAATGACAAGCGGTAGAGATTGCTTCAGCCCAGAAGTTACATGGAGACTTGAATTCAGCTAGCATAGACCTTGCCATATCCATTAGGGTCCGGTTCTTCCTCTCCGCAACACCATTTTGTTGAGGGGTGTACACAGCGGAATATTGATGTCTTATCCCCTCTTCACTTAGGAATTCATTTAAGGTGTAGTTCTTGAACTCGGAGCCTTTATCACTTCTTATTGCCAATATAGGGACATTGTGTTGATGTTGAACCTCGTTGGCGAAGTCGATGACCGTTTGTTGAGTCTCGCTCTTCAACTTGAAGAAATTGACCCAATTGTATCTTGAGTAATCATCAACAATCACAAGGTAGTACTTCTTCCCACCGAGGCTTGCATGTGATGGAGGTCCAAAGAGGTCCACATGAAGGAGCTCCAAGATCCTCTTTGATGAAATAATAGTCTTCCTTCGATGAGGAGAGTCATGCATTTTCCCTTTAACACAAGCCCTGCAAACACGATCTTTGGCAAAGGAAACATTTTCTTTTAGTCCAAGGATGTGGCCACCCCTTGTGGAGAATTTGCAAAGTTCTCATATTGACGTGGGCTAGTCGGCGATGCATAACCAACCCACGTCAGCCTTTCTAAAAAGACACATCGGGCCTTTAGTGGTTTTCCCCAAGAAGTCCACCACGTACAGGTCATTTTCGACATATCCCAGAAAGCGACTTTTAGAGACTTGCTCCACAAGAGTACCACCAAATCAGCATCAATAAAAACTGCAAAGCCCATCTTACCAAGGGCGCGAACTGAAAGTAAATTGTAACCGAGGGTCTCAACAAGCATGACGTCCACGAGAGAGATATCGTGAGCAACCACAACTTTGTCGAGACCCAATACCTCAGATTTTGACTTGTCACCATAGGAGACGGTTATATGATCATGATTTGGCCGCATCTCCGTGATGATCTCCTTGCTTCTGGGTATGTGACTTGTGCACCCGCTATCGAGTACCCATTTAGACCCATCGGAAGCATAGCCTTGCAAGAAAGTTACTTCTTGGTTTTAGGTACCCATTTATGGGTCCTCTTATGTTAGTGACAAGGGTCTTGGGAACCCAAATAGATCGAGGAATGTAACAATCATAAGGACATACATAACTAGCATAAACATCACCATAATAATCACAATATAACTCATAGTTAGGATTATTAGCCCCTGCAAAACCATCATAATTAGACTTGTCATTAGTGGTGGTGCTAGTCTTTGGTTGAGCAGTCTTGCTCTTCTTCTTCTTGTTGTTCTTCTTGTTGTTTGTCTTGGGAATATAACCAAGACCCTCTTTTCCATTGTTTGTCCTTTGCTTGCTAAGTACCTCATCTAGAACTTCTTTACCTTTGTGTTGAGATCCCTTTGCAAGTTCTTCTTGTCCACAAGATGGTGTGGAGGTGTTGGGCATATCATACTTCTCCAATTGAGTTTGGAGCTAGTCACAAGACTCATTTAGAGTATAATGTTCACTCTCCAAAGCCTTGTAAGCAATGTCAAGTTTCTCAAACTTCTCCAAGAGTCTAGCATGAGCAGCCCCAAATTCAATCTTTTCCTTTTTTAGTTTCTTTACCTTAGCAAGAGCGTTGTCATGTTCTTTGATGAGCTGAGAAACAACCTCTTCATGGGACTCCTCAATTGACTCGAGTCTCTCTTCCAAGGATACTCGAGCTTCCTCTTCTTCTTCCAAGGCATTCTTCAAGGAGGCTATCTCCAAGGCATCTTCTCTTTCAATTCTGCCCTTTTCTTCTAGAAGATCTTCGGATTGGGCAAGTTGACTCATAAGAGCATCAAAATGAAGTTTGTGATCACCTTGCAAGTTAGTGAAAAAGGTGTCCAAAGCAATAACTTCTTCTTTTATGTTAAGACTAGTATGATCATCCATATCCATATTTATGTTAGTCTTAGGAAATGAAGAGATAGAAGATGATACCTCAGACCCTCTCGCCATAAGGCAGGTGACGTTGTTATTGATGGCATTTTTGTTTGGAGAGTCGAAGAGTGATGATGGAGTAGATGTGGTGACTATAGCAGTCACCTCACGAGTACTATCATCATCCTCTTCATCTTCACTTGCAGAGGAATATTCTTCTTGTGCCACCAAGAAAATCTTAGGTTGCTTCTTGTAAGGGCCATTCTTTTTGATAAATGGCTTCTTTCGCGGTGCCTTGGATTTTTCTTTAAGGATGAGCCTGCCACCATTGTCTTCTCTATTTTGATATGGACACTCAGCCACAAAGTGTAGCATATCTCCACAATTGTAGCATGTTCTCAGTTTTGGGCCATTCTCTCTTCTTCCACTTGATCCATTCTTGTGCTAGAGTTCCGACTTGGCCTTGGCTAGATCCTTCCAAAAGTTCCTTGCATAGAATGCCATGTACTCACCATGAGCACGCTTGATTTCCTCGGGGCAGCCCATGGAGACACCTTCGAAACCTCTTTCATCCTCATCTTGCTCGACAACATTTGCCTTTAGAGCAACATTGACCCCTTTTTGCATACCAATGGCTCGGGCACGGGCATCTTCCGCGTTCTTAGCTGCAACCTTGAATGATGCCATTTCTTGCATGACTTCATTGGAAGTCATTTGATGGTAGTTGTATCCACCTTACAATCTCTTCAAGTCCGTTGGCTCAAAAGGCATTAAAGCACACACATATTTCCTTTTTATCCATGCATCATCAATGTGAGTAGCTCCATGCTTTCTAAATGTTGTTGCAATGCCCTTGAGTCTTCTATACATATCTTCATGGTCTTCACCATCCAACATGTAGAATCCTTCAGCTTCATTGCTAAGGGCATCATACCTATTCCTCCTCATGCTTTCATTTCCAATAAAGAGATCGATGAGAGCATCCCAAGCTTCTTTAGCAGTGTTGAAATGCTCAATGTGGGGCATGTCCTTGGGACCCACTCCGAGTTGTATCATGTGGAGAGCCGTTGCATTCAACTGACTATCCATCACTTCTCTTCTTGTCAGGTTGGTGTGATCTCCAATATGAAGACCCTCTTCGATAATCCTCCAAAGTTCAATTGACGAACTACAAACATGTGACTTCATTGAGAATTGCCATTGATTAAAAGAAGATGTAGTAAGCTTGGGTGTATCACCCCTATTGTTTAGATGAGGATGAGGAATAGGTGGGTCAGGGGAATATAGGTGATTAACCTCACTATAGTCCTCCTTACCACTTCCCTTCTTGGAGGCGGAACCATTATATTTTTCACCTACCACTTCATCTTCCTTAGATCCGGTGTTAGCCGTATCCTTGGATGATGGAGTGGCAGCCTCAGAGGAAGATGGAGATGGGGTTGCGGATGATGTGAGGCGAGCAATCATTTGTTGCATCTCCTCCATCTTGGTCTCAAAGGATTTCAACAAGGTTGTTTCCAGTGTCTTGAGGTCATCCATTGTGACCTTGTCCACAGCCTCATTCCCATTCTCCTTGGTACCCATACTTCTCTTAGGCGGTTAATCCCGAATAAAGAGTCGAGGCTCTGATACTAATTGAAATGGATCGTATGGGCACCTAGAGGGGGGGTGAATAGGTGCTACTTCAAATTTTAATGCTTTTTCAATTTTAGGCTTGACACAAAAGGTAAATTCTCTAGATAAGCTATTATGAAGAATTTCCCTATATGCAAACCTAACTACTAGCGAGTAAAGGCGAGTGAGATAGAGGAACGAGTAAACCTTAGTGGAGCACACGGAGACACATGATTTCTTTTACCACAGTTCCTTCCTTGTTAAGGGAAGTACATCTGTGTTGGAGGGGTGGGCGGTACTAAGACCACCACGCCACAATAGGCCTCACCCCGTTCTCCGATGGATCCCGCCACCAAAGGCCTGATCCACCTTTACACTATAGGAACCCTTCGAGGCGGGAATCAACGCCTTTACACAACTATCGGGGCACAACTCCACAACCAAATTGGAGGCTCCCGTAATGATAATAAGCTGCCACAAGAACAAGTTATCAATAATAAAACACAATATCTAGATATTAACGAGAATACTAGATTGGGGATTTCTCCAAGTGAATGGAGAGGAGTTGATGCGCTTGATTCGTGATGATGATGTAGATTGTCTCCTCCTTCAATTCCACCAAAGATCGAAGCCTTCGGGTGGTTGAAGTGGGAGATCTAGAGAGAGCACTTGCAACTGGTCTGGTCTTTTTCGAATGAATCAAGAGGTCTAAATGGAGGGGATGAAGGGGCTTTTATACCCCCTACACCCACTGAGCCGTTGGAGCCATTTGGGGCCAGATTATCCGGCCCAAGTGAGGGTCGGATTATCCGGCCTGGGGAAAACTCCGCCCGAGACTCGGATTATCCGGCAAATAATCTGCCCCCACTCAGAGCGACGCGCTGAGCCTGCCCTTGATCGTCTCCTAGGGGCCATATTATCTGGCCCCTTGCGAGGACTGGATTATCGGCCAGGGAAGAAAAATCCGCCCCTGTTCGGATTTTTTGGGAGAAAATCCGAACCCAGTCAGAGCATCACGCCTTACCTGCCTTGATCGTCTTCTGGGAGCCGGATTATCTGGCCCAAGGCGAGGGCCGGATTATCCGGTCAGGGGAAGAAAATCTGCCCCTGTTTGGATTTTCCAGGAGAAAATCCGTCCCCAGACAGAGCGACGTGCCATGCCTGCCTTTGCCAAATGAGTCCGGATAATCCGGCCCCCCAAACACAAAATCATTCCCTGCACACTTAGCACACATGAGAAAACTCCACGGTATTGTTATCTTACACTCAAAACACATGGAACCATGAAATGTTCTTTCATATAGGAATAAATCAAGACGCCTAATTGGTCTATCACAAAGTAAATACCTTGATAAGGTTTTAAAGAAGTTTAAAATGGATAGAAGTAAGAAAGGGTTCTTACCCATGTTGCAAGGCAAGACATTGAGTAAGACTCAAAGTCTGGCTACGGTAGAAGATAAAGAGATAATGGATAAGATCCCCTATGCCTAAGACACGGGCTCTATTATGTATGCCATGCTATGTACAAGACCGGATGTGGCACACGCTATTAGTTTGACTAGAAGGTACCAACCTGATCGAGGTTTGGAACACAGGATAGCGGTCAAGAATATTCTTAAGTACTTAAGAAGGACCAAGGACATGTTTCTCGTGTATAGAGGTGAAGAAGATCTCGTCGCTAAGTGTTATGTCTATGTTAGGTTCGACATCGATCCAGATGACTCTAAGTCTCAATCCGAGTACATGTTTCGCATGAATGAAGTAGTAGTTAGTTGGATGATCTCCAAACAACCCGTGGTGGCGGGATCAACAACAGAGGCGGAATATGTTGCTGCTTCAGAAGCGGCGCAGGGAGCGATGTGGATCAAGGAGTTCATAACTGAACTAGGTGTGGTTCCTAGTGCGTTGGACCCAATGGTGATCTATTGTGACAACAATGGACTCATAGCCAATGCCAAAGAACCGAGGTCTCACAAGAATTCCAAGCATATCAAGCGCCGATTTCACTCCATCTGCGAGCATGTCAAGGATGGAGATATAAAGATTTGTAAAGTACATATGGATCTGAATGTAGCAGATCCGTTGACTAAAGGTCTCCCCAGGGAAAAACATGATCAACACCAGAACTCCATGAGTGTTAGATTTATCACTATGTAATCTAGATCATTATCTCTAGTGCAAGTGGGAGACTGAAGGGAATATGCCCGAGAGGCAATAATAAAGTTTTTATTATCTTATTCCAAGTATATGATAGATGTTTATTTTGCATGCTATAATTGTGTTAATTGGAAACATTAATACATGTGTGTTTAATAAACAAATAAATAGAGTTCCTAGTTATGCCTCTCATATAAACTAGCTCGTTGATTAACAAGATGATCAAGGTTTCCTGATCATGGACATCGGATGTTGTTAATAATGAGGTCACAACATTGATGGAATGATGTGATGAACATTCATCTAAAGTATAGTAATACGATCAAAGTCATTATGTTTAAGTTACTATAACATCATGTGAAGTTACTCTAGTCCTTAGACCATGAGATCATGTCAATCACTAACACCGGAAGAGTAACTTGATAACATCAAATGTCACACTGTAACAGGTTGATAACAAATGTGGGTTTAGATACTCCGAAAGTGTTATGTAGAGGCTCATGGTCAAGAGTTGGATTTGTCCATCCCGATGATGGATATATATATACTCTGGTCCCTCTCAGTGATATCACATTGACATAGCTTACAAGCAAGTGATAAGATTACTAAGAATGTTATATCACGAGAATGAGAAAAGAGTACTTATCGGTAATGAGATCAAACTAGGTATGAGGATACCGATGATCGAAACTCGGATATGTAATATATCGCGAGACAAAGGGATTTAATAACAACGTTAAAGGTTCACACAATCACTAGAGTCATCGTTGAATGTGTGGGAGTCAGTACGGATCTCAAAGTCCCTCTGCTGATTATTGATCGAAGAGGAGTCTCGATCATGTCTACATTATTCACGAACCGTAGGGTGACACACATAAGGGATACTGACACCATTTGGAGCAAAGATGATACTAGAGAAAGATTATGAAAGCGCTGAAATTATTTCGATGGACGTTGGAATTGTTTTAGATCAAATTGCTGAAAAGGGTCTCAGATGTAATATTGAAGTATTACAAGGGGGTTTATACAAATGTTTGTTAATTAAAGTAATTAACAAAATTCTGAATAAAATAAATAAAAGAGTTTTATTAAATGAGAGATGTATTAATTTTGGTGAAATTAATGCATGTGAGTGGATTTTTGAGTGCAGGGTTTTTATGTGAGTGGAGCCTCCACCCACATTAATGAAGGGAGAGGTGGGGTCACCACCTTGGCCGCTGACCATGGGAGGGGCTGCCCCTTCCCACTATAAAAGGCACCCTCCTCCTCTCATTACACACCTTTTTGTGAAAGATCTCTCTCCTCCTCTAGAATATTCCCCATGGTTTTAGATTAGCAAAGTACATGTTTTCGGTGACTTTCTCTTGAAGGATTTGCTGTTTTCGCTGTTTTGCTAGAGCAAAGACCCGGAGGTGGTTGGGTACCTGACGTGTGTATGATCACGGATGCACTGTTGCTTTGCGGTGCTAGAGTTTATCATGATCTTGAGATCGCCAAGTGAACGACTACATCATCCACGAGATTAAATCTCGTAATGCTTTGTCGCTATTCGAGGGTAATTTATCTATGGATGTATATCCATCCGTTGATTGTATCTAGGTAGATAGATCTTGGTGCTTAATTGTTCATATCATAGAATTTTTTTTATTTTCTATGATGCGAACCCAACAAAGAGTACTCTTGTTTATAACCCTACTATATGGAGGGCCAGCTATTGAAATATATATATATATGCTCTCACATATCTTAATCTAATTTTTTCTTTATCAACATGGAGATGTTATTAACCCTTCTACTTATGGTTTAACGCGTAGGTGACCTGCAGTGCTCACCAAAGGAAAATCGTATTCGATAGCTGGAAAAGCCACACGCAACCAGAGATGCGCACATAATATTTAAAATAACAGTAGCAAAGGATGATGCGGCAAAACACGCTAGGTCCATCTAGTAATGAATTAATTATCAACCCATGACCATATGCATGCGATGATCGATGGATTGTGATCTAAAATCTATCTAGCCTACTAATTGGCTTCCTCTAGACCGATCGGTACGATGGGACCGATAGGGCCAAGTCGGCTTGGCAACGCCAATAAGGTCTTGTCGGTTCTGCCTAAACCGATAGGCCTCAGTTAGCTTGACCCAGGTCGAGGGTGTATTATTTTTGAAAATTATTAATTTTGTGTATTATTTTTTAAATTTTTATTAAAAAAGTATTATTTTAAAAAATAGCATGAAATCTGCATTGTAGTCCTTGTCATGTTAATTATATGAGCGAATCTAGGCCGAGGGCAACAAGGGCCATGGCCCGGGGCGCAACAATTTTTTTGGCCTACAACATATGAATAAAAGTTTGGTATGGCCGCAGCCTATATCAGGGCCATCTCGATGTGCCCTCTCCTCGGTCATGCCTCCTTGCACGAGCAATTTATATTTATCGCTCGATGCACGCTCTAATAGCACACGCTTGAGCGTTTCCATGTTCAGGGCCTAGCCCAATAGGCTCCGTGTTAGCGTGTTCTTTCTGTTCGTTTTTCACCTAGTTTTTCCTTGGTTTGGACTGGTTTTTACCCTTTCTTTTATTAAACATGTTTTTTATTTGAACACTTATTAAGTCTGAACATTTAAATTTTTGATATTTTTAATATGAGCATTTTATAAATTTGAATAATTTTCAAATTTGAACAAATTTTTAATATGAACAATTATTAAATATGAACATTTTAAAATTTTGAACAATTTTCAAAAATTAGCATTTTATATAATTTGCTACTTTTAAATTTGAATAATTTTTATATTTGAATGCATTTGAAAAAAATTTTAATTTGAACATTTTTTATATTAGAACTTTTTCGTAAACCCAACATTTTATTACTATAGAAACAGAAAAAGGAAAAAACTCTCTCCCCCGTCAGCGGCGGTCGTCTAGGGCTAGGCCCGGACGACACCTGCGCCGACGACCCCTCGTCTTTCCCCTCTGAGCGGCGCTCTGCAGGGGGCGGGGCGAGTCCGGGTGGTGTTCCCAGACGGCAGCGGGTCTAGCTCAATGGCAAGGCTTCCCAGCATGGACCAGGGCGGACAACAGTGCGGAGGGAAGCCGTTGGCAGCAGCGTGGGCAGACGGCGGAGTTGCCCGCTCGACCTAGATCTGGGCTCATATGGGGCCCATTTGGGCCTGGGCGGGCCAGCAACCCTCCCGGCGACGGCTTGGCTCCCTAAAGGTGGAGGTGGATGAAGGAAATATGTCCTGAGAGGCAATAATAAAGTTGTTATTATGTATTCCATATATATGATAGATGTTTATTTTGTATGCTATAATTGTATTGATAGGAAACATTAATACATGTGTGTTTAATAAACAAAAAGGATTCCTAGTTATGCCTCTCATATAGACTAGCCCATTGATTAACAAGATGATCAAGGTTTCCTGATCATGGACATTAGATGTTGTTAATAACGAGGTCATAGCATTGGTGGAATGATGTGATGAACATTCATCCGAAGTATAGCATTACAATCAAAGTCATTATGTTTATATTGCTATAACATCATACGAAGTAATCTTAGTCCTTAGACCATGAGATCATGTTAATTGCTAACACCGGAAGAGTATCTTGATAACATCAAACGTCACACCATAACAGGGTGACTATAAAGATGGGTTCAGTGCTACAAAGGTGTTATGTTGAGGCTCATGGATCAAGAGTGGAATTTGTCAATCTCGATGACAGATAGATATACTCTGGGCCCTCTCGATGATATCACATTAAGATAGCTTGCAAGCAAGTGATGTGATCACTAGAATGTTATATCACGGGAACGAGAAAAGAGTGCATGTCGGTAACGAGATCAAACTAGGTATTTGGATACCGATGATTGAATCTCGGACATGTATTATATCATGAGACAAATGTATTAAGTTACTAGCGTTAAAGGTTCTCACGATCATAGAAGTCATCGTTGAATATGCAGGAGTCAATATGGATCTCTAGGTCCCGTTTCTGATTATTGATCTGAGATGAGTCTCAATCATGTCTGCATTATTCGTGAACCATAGGGTGACACACTTAAGGGTTGTCGGACACCATTTTGGAGCACATATGTTTCAGACAAAAGAATTGCAAAGCGCAGGAATTGTTTCGATAGAAACCGGAATTGTTTCGGATGAAATTGCAGAAAGTGGTTCTGTATGTGATATTGAAATGTTGCAAGGGGTTTTATGTGAATGTTTGTTAATTAAAGTAATTAACAAAATTCTGAATAAAATAAATAAAATAGTTTTATTAATTGAGAGTTGCATTAAATTTGGTGGAAATTTAATGCATGTGAGTGGAATTTTGGGTGGAGCTTGAATTGATGTGAGTGGAGCTTCCACCACATGAATGAGTAAGAGGTGGGGGCACCCCCTTGGCCGCCGGCCATGGGAGGGGAGGAGCCCCCCCTCTCCTATAAAAAGCCCCCCTCCCCTCCCTCACAAAGCACACCTCCTCATGAAGGATCTCTCTCCCCCTCTAGATATTTTTCCATGGTCTCGGATTAGTGAGATACATGTTCCCGGTGGCCTTGCATCTGGAAGGAGTTGTTGCTTCCGCTGATTCGCTGGAGCGAGGAGGTGGAGGTTGTCCGGTGGCTTGAACGTGTGTGTGAGGACGGATGCGCTGCTGATTTGTGGCGCTAGGACTTCCACACGATCTTGAGATCGACAAGCGTATGACTACATCATCCACGAGTTCCAACTCGTTAACAAAACTCTGTTGTCTTCGAGGGCAAGTTCTCTATGAATGTATATCCACCCGTTACTCTGTATCTAGTAGATAGATCTTGGCGTATATTTCTCATCGTAGGAAATTTTTTATTTTCTATGTTGCGAATCCAACAGTGGTATCAGAGCCTGATCTATTCGTAGGTGCTTTGCACGGCTAGTACACATATGTTAATATGTGGGAGATGATGATCATGTTATTGCTTCTTTCATGTATTTTGGATATTGGTGGCATAGTGGGATGAAGCGGCCCGGACCAACCTTACATGTCATCGTACATGAGACTGGTTCCACGACTGACATGCAACTAGTTTTGCATAAGTGGCTGGCGGGTGTCTGTCTCTCCTACTATAGTCAATATCTGATTTACAACGAGTTGCTAATAACTTGGTTATCCTCGTTGTGGTTCCATGTTCGTAAGTAAGAACGGCTCTATCTCCGAAAGCCCTAAGCCGCGTAAAACTTGCAATGGATAAATTAGAGGCGTCTAGTTTAGATTGTTGTTGGGCTAGTGTATTGATATGGTAATGTTGTAAGTAGATATATGGTAGATACTCTTACAACATACTTAACGTGTAAGTTCCATAGATCTTGGCCTTACACACAAAGGAATGATAAAGATCATACCACGATGCAAATGATAGAGATCAAATGCATGGACCATATCATCTCACTTTACACATTAGATGTTTGCATCTTATACTGCTAGTTTGGCGCTTTTGGTAGCATTATAAGATGATCCCTCATTTAGATATCAAGATAAAATATGTTCTTCCTTAAGTATGCACCGTTCTATGGATCTCGAGACATCACGTGATGATCGGGTGTACTCGACTCCGCGCTTTCATATAACGGGTGTAAGACAGTTTTACACACGCGAATACTAAGATTTTTACTTGGCGAGCCTAGCATGTACAGACATAGCCTCGGAACACGGACCGAAAGGTTAAGCATGAGTCATATAGTTGATATGATGCCCATATAGATGCTCGCCTTTGAAACCACACCGACTCACGTGATAATCGGACTTGGTGTAGTGGATTTGGTTCATGTAATTAGCAAAAAGACACGAGGGATGTCGTTTTTGAGTGGGAGTTCATTAGTAATTTAGATTAGTTGAACTCAATCTATCATAAACTTAGTCTAAATAAACTTTACAAATTCTGTTGTAGATGACACCACCTGCTTTTAATTTCAATATGTTCATGGAGAAAGAGAAACTTGCTGCGAATGGTAGCAACTTCACCAACTGGGAGACATCAAGGGTGATGGCAAGACCATGGTGGCGCTCATTGGTGGATAGCAAGTTGGAGAGTGCTATGGAACGATCATGGTTGTGGTTTGGGGGTCGGGCGAAACCCGTGATGGCTCGTCTGGCACCGACGTGGTGACGCATGTGGGTGCCGCCGTACCTTCCTGAAGGGCGTCGTGTGCAACCCTCCCCACTTCCCTCCGAGTACCGGGAAAACCCTAGGACCTATCCGGGCAACAACGTCGTCAACGTCGCATTCCTTCTTGAGGGTGTTACTTGGTGCGCGATGACTCGGACCGCGGTGGGACAAATCCGGAGGACACATCGGTTGCAGATCATCTTCGCTTAGTCGATCATCTACCGTTGTTGGTATTGTTTTATTTTTTGTTTCTGTTTGTTTTTATTTGGACGTGCTTGTGCTAAGGCCACAACAGCTATTTCGTACTATCAGTGATTGTTATTATATTAATAAGGTATATACACTTTTAGTCCCACATCTTGCATCATGGAAGCGTTTTAGTTCCAAATCTTGCAAAGTGAGCAAACCCAGTCCCACAACTTGTATCGTGAGAGCACTTTAGTCCAATTTAATCAAATTTTAACAAGTTTAACTAAATTTATCCACCTATGACATCATAGTTTTTATTTTTTTTAAACGACCACTATGTATTTCTCTCTAACATTTGTGCCTTTGGTACGGACTGACGGGCCCACCTGTAATTAGAGGTATAAATAAAATAGATAAAAGTCTAATTGCCCAAGGGAATTGAACTTAGTACCTCTCGGTTGCTGCAAAGAGGGACAAGCCACCAAGCAAACAGATTCAATTGTTCCAACATGGGAGGACGTAATTCTCTTATATAAGACAGAGCACACATGCACGTAAAAATGCAATTCAATGTATCAAAAACATCTTTAAAAAATATGTACATATGAGCAATGATGTAAGCATTTTCATTGTGCAAAATTTCAACCCTGACCGATTTATATTCGGGCTAAAAAAATTTGACAGGATATGAAGGTACACAATTTGCAGTGCACAATTTGCAAACCAGATCTCTAATTTTGTCTTTTTTTATCTAGAACACAAATTAGTTTGGATTGAAATAATTTACATTTTTTTAGATTTTTTCAAAACTTTAGAACACGTATTTTTGATACCTAACTCTGTTTTTACGTGCTTCATGTCGGTGTATGTACGTGTAGCCGAGCTAGGACACATCGGTCTGAACATAATATATAAAAAACGGACGCTCTTCAAATTACATGTACAGATAATTTTGCACAATGAATACAAATTGGTTCAGGTTGAAATTTTCTCTTTTTTGAAGGTGTTACGTTGAACTGCATCTTTACGTGCGTGCTCTCAGTCTTATATATAATAATTACATCCACATATGGAATAATTGAATCTCTTGGCGTAGTGGCTTATGTCTCTAGGCAGCATCCTAGAGGTCTTAAGTTCAAAATTCCCGTGTGCAATTAAAGTTTTAATTATTTTATTTATACCTCTAATAACAGGTGGACCCATCAGTCCGTACCAAGGTCACGAAGGTTGATGACATAGGTGGATAAATTTAGTTAAATTTGCTGAAATTTGATTAAATTGGACTAAAGTGCTCTCAGAATACAAGTTGTGGGACTTGATTTGTTTACTTTGCAAGATATGGAACTAAAACGCTCTCATGATACAAGATTTGAAACTAAAAGTGTATATACCTCTATACTAATATAGCGGGCAGATTTTTTTTCCATAACAGTACCTGTTATTGGGCCGGAATCTGGGGGAAGGCTTCAGGCACTGAGCGGGAAATATTGTTTCCCCCTCCACCGCGACGAATCCCTTCGACCTCCTCTCGCGCGTCCAGTTGCCAGGAGGAGCGCGCCGGCGCCGCCACGCCCACGCCCAGCAGGCCACTCCCATCCCCGAACTCCCCGAACCCCTCTCTCCCTGCCTATCCGCTGTAGCCCGCCCTGCTAGGCCACCGTCTCTGGCTCCTGGCCTCCCGCGTTCGTTCGCGCCCTCCTCCAATCCTCCGCCACGCGACTGTCGACCGGCGCTGCACGATTGCTGAGGCCGTGCGGCTCCGCCTCCTCTACTCCAACTTTTCTTTGCTGCTAACGTGTTGCTGATTGCTCTTGGCTCCGCTGCGGATCCCCTGAGGCCTCAGCTAGGTAATATCTTCACTAGTTCAATTAGACAGTTGAATCTGTTTGCAATTAAATTGATTTGTTTATTTAACGATGGTTTGTAATCGATTTCATGTTTAGGAACAAAAGATTAAGAGATGTTATTCACGTTTTGTTGCTGACTTTTACTGTTTCTTAATATGTAAATCGTCTAAAAAATGGTTTAGAAAATGGAAGTATTCTGGATAAAAGATATTTTTCGCACAAAAACATGTGTAGCACGGTCCATGAAATAAGATCATGTTTGTCAAATAACAAGTGCATGCATGTTAGAAAAAAGCCTCACGCTACTTCTTAAAATAGTCAGGAAAATGGATTTGAAAATGTATGTCTATCATTGTACTCGTACCAACTTTTTTTCACTATTACAAGAGTTTTTTTTTTGTAGTTTTATGTGTTTTTTAGTTTTTTGCCCGGGGCTTATTCCAGTCCCCATGGGGGGCAGTCTGCGTGCGTTACGTAGCCGTGATTCGCCTCCAGCATTTGCTGTTGGTGTATGCTCTGAAGCTGTTTGACACATTGCTGCTCCTACTCCCGCGTGTGTAACTCGAGTTCCAGTGAGTCCACCGTGATAGTGAGGACGAGGATGACTCGGTGCTTAACAGTGCTTGTGCATATGCGGATATGCCCGCACGTGACGTTTATCCTTATAATGCGTACAAACATTGGCACATATGGGGATTGTCCTTGTGATTTACTTCGTGCAATGCCTTCTCCACCAGGTGCAAAAGATGGACGCTGCCATACGTAAGGAAGAGAAGGAGGCACCTTCTGCAGCCCAGATATGTAATGTGGATGGAGTAGACGGTGTGGTCATAGATGACAAAGCGGACAACGATAACAAAAGGAAGAGAAAAAGGCGCGGTGGAGGTGAGAATGAGGAGGAAAATGAATTGTCGTCGGATGCAGCAAAGCTAGAGAGCATGGGTTATCGTGAGCTGCAGGCTTTGGCTAAGCTACGAGGGCTCAATGCTAATGGGAGCAAGTAGGATGTTATGCAGAGGCTGCTCTCCACCCCTGCTATTTCTGTGGCAATTGCGGATGGTGGTGTTCAGGACAAGAAGGAAGCAGTAGGAGGTTTGTTTATATATGTTAGTTTATTTTTATTCCTCGTTGGAGGGTAGGAGTTGCTTTACCCGGTTATATGTTCACTGTATGTTGGTGCAGCTGCTGGTGGGAAGGTTGAGGAGGTGTTGAAAAAGGAAAAGATGGTCACAGATGTGACACTGGATGCGGCACAGCTAGAGGGCATGGGCTACTGTGAGTTGCAGGCATTGGCCAAGGCACGGGGACTTGCGGCGAATGGGACCAAGAAGGATGTTATTGAGAGGTTGTTCTCGACACCTGCTAATTCTGCGACACTTGCTGATGGTGGTGTTCTGAAGAAAATCGCAAAAGGTTTGTTGATCAATGAATTTCTCATATTGGTTACTGGAGGGGATGAGGTTTGAATTTTTCCTGCACAACTGTTTTTTGGCATTGCTTACATATTTTTGTTGGTGCAGGTGCTGTCGGGGAGGTTGAGGAGGAGGTGAAAAAGGAGAGGATGGTCACAGCCACGAAGAAAGGTGCTGCAGTGCTGGACGAGCACATCCCTGACCACATAAAAGTGGCCTATCATGTATTGCAAGTGGTGCGTGAGTTCATTATTGGCTATTTTTCCCTACCTATACTGTATCTAGGACGTGTGCACTTCAATTGTAACCAGGGGCCATGGAATTCCTACTACCTACACAGTATGCATATTGGATGAGTTTAGAGATAAGATTCTTCCATGAATGTCAAACTTGGACAATTTGATTTCCTTATATTCAAAATAAATATTCTCATCAATATGGTGCCTGTTGCATGTCATGTCCACTTTGTCACTTCCACTGTAAATGTTCATAAATGTGATAGCCTTTTGTGGCATGGCACAACAATTTACCACCGCAGCAGGCCTAGTTCTTCCACGTGTTTAGATAATAGACCAATGAAAACTTACGATGGCATCTCTCATTTGTCATCTTTGTATTCACTGTTTTCAGTAGCTACAAAGCTTTCTCATGGTCATCTCCTCACAATGTAATCCCATTAATTAGCTACCTTAAGACTTATATGCTTTGATCTGAAGTGTGATCTGTTCCTTTTACTATTTTTCTTCTCATCGTTATGTTATACATATTTTATTGCAGGGTGATGAGATATATGATGCCACCATGAACCAGACTAATGTTGGAGACAACAATAATAAGTTTTATATCATTCAAGCTTTAGGTTTGTTCTGCAAGTTACTGTTGCTTACTTGCTCGCCTGTTTTCCTTGAGGATGTCTTTATCCACTGCATTTGATAGCGTCCCTCCCTTCCAATAGTTGAGTGATATGAATTTGATCCATGAGAATGTCGTTACTTTCTTGAAATGTTGGTCACTTCCCTTTCTATTTCATCTACTTGGACCACGTCACATAGAAATGCACTTGTGCCCGACAAATGATGGTAATATTCAATAATAAAAATAGCCAGTGCTTGTTAACTGTAGAATCTGACGCTGGTGGAAGCTTCATGGTTTACAATAGATGGGGGAGAGTAGGGGTACGAGGTCAACAAAAGCTGCATGGTCCCTTTTCAACACGAGACGAAGCAATATATGAGTTTGAAGGGAAGTTTGAGGATAAAACTAATAATGCTTGGTCCGAGCGCAAGAATTTCAAGTTCTATCCAAAGAAATACACTTGGCTTGAAATGGACTATGGTGAAGTTGACAAGGAAACAGTGAGATTTAACTTAACTTGCATTTGTAGTTACTCTGCAGTTTTACTCTGTTGTTTATAATTCTTTGTTCTTCAAATTTTAGACTCAGATTCAGAAGAAAGGTTCCATGGCTGATCAGATAAAAGAGACAAAGCTTGAAACTCGAACTGCACAATTCATATCCCTCATTTGCAATATAAGCATGATGAAACAGCAGATGATGGAAATAGGCAAGTCACTTGATAGTTGCTGTGTTTTCAACTGATGTGGGCATCATAATATTCATCTATTTACAGTGAGCTACTTATCTGTATCTGTATGTTGCATCTGATAATGTTAGCACTATGCAATCGTCAATGATGTATCACCACCTTCATGTGCTGACGTGTTCCCATATCCGTGTAACTTAGGTTTCTTTGATTCAGCAGTTATACGTGCAGCTTAGGTTTCAGTGATTCAGCAGTTATAACTACGGGAGTTAGTTTTATGAAGAAAATATGATTAAAAAATACGGTTAATGGACAAATAGGAAATACATATGATCATCTGCTCAACTACAGGACTTGAATTAATTTGGTTGGATTTTTATGTTCTATATCGTGCCACAGGTTTCCTTTTTTTACAAGTATATTCCTGTTGCTTAATCATGTAGCATTTTCTGTTACTAATTCATCTTGCCTATCCAATTAGGTTATAATGCTGATAAACTTCCTCTTGGAAAGCTAAGCAAATCAACAATACTTAAGGTGAGTTATATGGATGCTTCTTTGTCAGGAGTTATGAAATCACTGTGGATATAAGATTACATGTTGAAGAAAATCAGACGTCAATAACATGGACTCTAGAACTTCTGTTAGATGTAGATCTAATTGCTGTATGCAGTAACATGGACTCTACAACTTCTGTTTGATGTGGATCCTATCTTTTCTCTCTATTTTGATGATGAGTTTCATAGCTTTCCACAGGGTTATGATGTTCTGAAGAGGATTTCCAATGTTATTTCACGTGCAGACAGGAGACAGCTTGAACAATTGACTGGGTGAGTATACTTTCTTTTAACTAGCCAAATGATTGTGGCCTGTTTTGGAAGTTTTTTTTGCATTGCTTGTTTAAATCTTGTGTCATCATAGTCCTTAACTTTATGCAAAATAAAAAATTAAACATTAATCTAAACAATTAATCAAAAGTTAGCGAGATTTGACTGCAACAGTCAAATATAACAACTGAACATGCCAATTTCTTAGTGCAAGCTTGTACCCAGCCTCTCTAGGCTTTTTTTTTAATGTTAGCAGGAGAGCTGCTAAATTCATTGATTAGATAGAGTGTTTAACAAAGGCAAAGGGGAGCAAAAAAAAACAAGGGTAAAAACCCAAGTCACCCCAAAGAAGAGAAAAAGAAAACAAAAGATCTCAGCCCGGATCAAAAGGGATTTTTGCCCCTGCCATGTTCCAAAGTAATGCCTCATCATTGATGTGCACAACCAAACCGTCAGCGGACAGTTCTTCGTGCTGAAAGATTCTTCGGTTTCGTTCCTTCCAAATTTCCCATGACACTAACATTTGCATCGAAGTGTGTGCCTCTCCTTTTGTCTGAGGTCGAATTTTGCCTACACAAATGCAGCCATTGCGAGACTGTATTTGCTTCAGTCCAAGCCGTGGGGTTTAGCGCCGACAGATTATAGGACACGGCTATCTTTGCCCAGACTGACCGTGTCCACGGGCACTCCACAAGAATATGGCAAGGCGTCTCCAAGTTTCGAATGCAAAAAGGGCAAAAGTAATTGTTTTCCCAATCCCGTCTTTGCAGCGCATCGGCAGTCAGTATACGTCCGAGGGCCACCGTCCAAAGGAAGAACTTGCACTTCCCCGGGGCCCATCCACGCCAAATGGTGGTGCAGAAGTCAGACTTGATTGCTCCGTTGAACTGAAGAAGGTAAGCAGAGCTGGCTGTATATTCGCCGGATGCCTCAAAACGCCAACGGATCGTGTCCGCTCTAGTTTCATCGAGCTGCACCCCGTCAATGGCATGGGCAAGATTCAAAAGCTCCGGTAGCATGTCATCTGAGAGCCCCAGGCTCAGATCGGCGAGTCACCTGGTTGCATGTAATACTTCTTTGACTGTCCTGTTCTTGCGAGAGGATATTTTGAAAAGATTTGGCGCTATGTCCTTTGGCGCAACGCCCAATAGCCATCCCCAAGCGTGATCTCAGTGGCTGCAGCAAATAGACATCTATCCATCTTATCGGCAAGGTAGCTTAGAGCCAACCCAAGGTCTCTGCGGTGATTTCCAAGCCAGCCATAGCCATCGTAATCTGAGTGCCCGACCAAATTTTCGCAGGTCCATGACGCCAAGCCCGCCGAGCTGCTTTGGCCTGCATATCACCAGCCAGCTGACTCGGCAGTGCCCACAATTGCAGGAGACCTCCCCTCTCCACAGCCATGCCCTACATTTCTTCTCAATATGATCCAATACCCATGCCGGTATTATGTGACAAGTCATCAAGTAGATGACCAAGCCTCTCTAGGCTTGAAATACTCTCTCCACGTTTCAGTGAAAACCAGACAATCCTTTTGCGTTTTCACAAAATAAAACATAAATTAGTGCAAGCTAGTTCAGCCTTGAACGATAAAAACATCAGGTTTTGCCTTACTAGGATAGATTACATGTTATAGTTTCCCTCCTATGTGTCTTTGAGATCACAAAGATTTCTCTGGAAACATCTGCATGAATTGATGATAGTTAGGAATGCATGGCATCTTTTTCCTCTATATTTAGTTCACTTCTTTTAAAGGCCAGATGATCTGTACTCATCACAATGTCCTTATATTACCTCTGGTTGCAGGGAATTCTACACAGTGATTCCTCACGACTTTGGGTTTAAAAAGATGCGTGAGTGTCAACTTTCTAATTAACTGAACTTACAGTCACCATTTCACAGTTCAGCTATGTTTTATATAGCCTAAGAGTAAATCTGACCTAACAATTTATCTGACAGGTGAATATGTTATTGACACTCCTCAAAAATTAAAAGCTAAGCTGGAAATGGTAATACTACCATGTCTGTCTTAATTTCAGCAGCTCACTGTCTTGAGTGTAAAATTTTGTGCTAAACAAATGATTATTTTCAAGAAAAGATTTAGGACAATGAATCTTCTTAGTAGAATTTTTTGATTCAGAGTGAGCCTCCTTTGGTCCTTTCGACTTTCGAGTATTAGAGTTCGTATATGTAGTCTATGGAAGAAACTTGCCAGTCATTCTTCTAAAAAAAGTTATCAGGGTTGTTTATAATTTATGTGGATTGTAGTTCCACATTCAAATTCTTTTCTCACAAATATTGTATGCCCTCTATGAATTCCAGCTTTGTCTCTACTACCATCCTCAGTGTTCTTTGCTGTTTCTTCATAGGTCGAAGCCCTTGGTGAGATTGAAATTGCAACTAAGCTTCTGGAGGATGGTTCAAGTGACGAGGTAAGATATTTTGCAAATAAATCTAATTATAGATATCAATCATTTATAATCTTTTATCAATTGCAAAATCTCCATTTATCTTAAGTTCAAGCTTGTGGTTCATTTGACTATGCTAACACGCTTTTAGTCTGTCTTGGGACTCTTGGGTAACAATAACTGTAATATGAACTTGTACTTGTTGCTTAAACTAGTTTTCATTGTTTAAGTGACTATTGCCTTTTTTTTGTACATGTATACCCTTGCACATGTTGCAACTAACTTCACATGTTTCACAATGTAGGAGGATCCATTGTACGCTCGATACAAACAACTTTGTTGTGACTTTACACCTCTAGAAGTCCATTCAGAAGAGTACTCTATGGTAATACTTCTACCAAGAATCTCTATTCACAGTGATGTTTAGACATTCCATGTTGTGGTCACTAGGAGCATAAAGGTAGCGACTGTCATTGTAACAACTTAAATATAGGAAAGCTTTCACATTTCCTTCCTTAAAAATGTCCGAGAGTATTTTATTAGCAGTGATCGATTTAGCATGTTGAATGGATTAGTTTGTGCTGTCCACTCCCTTTAGTCCTTTACTCTTGTTAATGTTGATATTTGTCAAGTTTACCCTGAAAAGCGTTTGCATTAACCACATTTGAATTTTTCTCCTTTCCAGATAAAAATTTATTTGGCGAATACACATGGCAAAACACACTCAGGTTATTCTATTGACATATTGCAAATGTTTAAGGTGTCAAGACATGGTGAAACAGAGCGGTTTCAGAAGGTCAGCGGGTCTTCCTAATCCGCCATGTCTAAAGCATCGCAAGAGAACTACTACCTCTGTTATGAACTCCCAAAAACGTCGTATATTTAGGAACAGAGGCAGTACTATAAATGGCTAACTCTGAAAATGTTCTTGCAGTATGCTAGTGCAGGAAATAGGATGCTTTTATGGCATGGTTCTCGTCTGTCCAACTGGACTGGGATATTTTCTCAGGGTAATTTATGCTATCATGCTTTTTCTTCATAAGTCTATGGAAGATAAATCCACTTAGCTATCTTCGTTTGTTTTATGAGTTATGACATACTATTTGCTCTTCCTGGAGTTCCCAGAAACAACATTTGGGTCTTGTCATATGTACGGAAATGTTATTTTACTTTCATCTGCATGAATTGATGCTTCATTATCTTTTAAATGCATTTCCCTGTGGAGTCTGCCTTCATGATTATCACCCTTTTTTTAAGCCAGAACTTGTTAGAAATGAATGGCAATTTAAAAACTAAGAATGTTATTCCTCTCAGGTTTGAGAATTGCTCCTCCTGAAGCGCCTGTTACTGGCTACATGTTTGGAAAAGGGGTTTATTTCGCTGATATGTTCTCGAAGAGTGCAAACTACTGCCATGCTTCAGAAACATCTAGATCTGGGGTGCTGCTTCTGTGTGAGGCCTGTTTGTTGTTGACACCTCCAAGATATTAGAAGTTTAGCATATTGTGTGTTAGATGTTAGCCCAGCCATTTGTGTGCCTGTGTTTTCTTGAATGGTTGTATTATTCACCTCTCCTCTTATCTATGGTTGAGTCTTGGTTTCAAGAGCCCACCCATTTTTATTTGAGTTTTATAATATTATTCATGTTTGACAATTTACATTTCTATGTGAGGTCTGCTTCTAACGTTTGTTTAATTAACATTTCTCAGGTTGCACTGGGCGATATGAATGAACTACTAGTTGCAGATTAGAATGCTAATAACCTACCCAAGGGAAAACTAAGGTCAGTTACTGATACAAAATTCTTTTTGATCAATTCCAATACTGCCCTGTTAATTAGAAAAACACTAGTTTCACATTATGATTATTAAGCCTTGTCTAAAGTCAAGTCCTTTGATTTATTGATTAATGCTATTCGCCAATCACACAAAATCAGACAGGGATAATATTTTTGTACAAAATGCAATTGAAACCTTGTCAGAAGCTTAATGTGCTCCCCTTTTAATACATCATAATGATTAGAACATAATTTTCAACATGATCTATCATCTATTTCTTCATAATGATGCAGTACTAAAGGAGTTGGCCAGATGGCACCAAACATAGCGGAGTCGAAGATCACTGATGATGGTGTGGTTGTTCCACTTGGGAAACCCAAAGAGGAACCCTCAAAGAGGCCGTTCACCTTGCAGCCCCATACAATTGAGAAGCACTTTATATTAACTATGCACTGTTGCTGCTCTCTGGTTGCTGCAGGGTAGCTTGCTGTACAACGAATACATAGTTTACAACATAGATCAAATAAGGATGCGGTACGTCCTCCATGTTTCCTTCAACTTCAAGAAACGGTAGAGCTGTCTCGTGACAAGCTGGAAACTGGAACCAATGCTTGGGTCATCACAGCAACCACTTTTGGGGACTTAATTTTTTTTCTGTGAGCAAATATGTAAGCCTTTCCTTGCATTTTAATGCGGTTCAGGTTTCAGACTCTTATGGCCTATCTTGTGCATGTATATTAAGGCAATCCAGTAAGACTGTTAGTACTTTTCTAGGTTCGGAAAATCTTGTACATGTATATTAAAGCAATCCAGTAAGAATGTTAGTACTTTTCTAGGTTCGGAAAATCAACTGTAACCGTAATTTTCTTCAATCTCTTCTACTCCTAGAAAATACTAGTGTTTAAACACTGTAAAAAAGGTCTATGGACTTAAGATTGCCAATGCGGCCATGAACGCAAAGCCAATCAACCGGTCCTTCCTGTACTTGATTCTATGTCTTACTACTTGATTTAATGAAATTTGACGTTAAGAAGCTAGTATCAGATTTGCATCTCCTAACCTCTAAGCAACAAGGTTCTTCATTTGTGCAGTGAACATGCAAATGAAAAGCTGCAAGCTAATGCTCGGTGTAGACACGACATAAAACAAGAATAGTAAAATACTCCCTCCGTCCCAAATTAAGTGACTTGGATTTTTCTAAATTCGTATGTATCTAGACTTGTTTTAGTGTGAGATACGTTCGAATCTAGACAAATGCAAGCATTTATTTTGGGATGTAGGGAGTAGTAAAATACTTCCTCCATTGTTCCGGACCTCGGCCAAATTGTGCAGCTACTTGTCTGGTGTGCTAGTTCGTTTAGGTTATGTTCCCATGAAAGCAGGATGCTTGAAGGCCATGTGCAGCGTTAGATAAATTAATAAACATACTATACTACTCCCTCCGTCCCGGTTTAAAAGATACAATTTGTAATTCTCTGGGCCCTAGGTGTCATCTAATTGATCCATTTAATAGTATGGAGTAGAACATGCATAAGGAGAAAAAGAGTTAGAAAAGTGTTCACATTTGTTCACACATGTGCATGCAAACATTTTATTGTTTTCACACAGGAGTAATTAGAGATTAAATGCTTTTATGTCTAAGTATTTTGGGATTGCATGATTTGCAAATTGTGTCCTTTAAACCGGGACGGAGGGAGTAGTAGTAGTATCTTGCAGCCTACAATAGTAAAAGGTCCTCTAGGTCTGAATTCTCTGTTTGTTTTCACTTTAATTATAGTCCGGCAGCTTTATAATTTTTGGTTCTTGTTCTACTTTTACCTGTTTAGTGCATTAAAAATTGAAAAAAATAAATAGCAGAGGTCTGTGAGCTGCTTTCCCTTTCTCCTGTTTGCTTTTTATGTTTACAAGGAGCCTGCAAAAACGTTTGAATTAAGAACGCACACTTTCTGTGGTTAATTGCATTACACTAAGTAGCACTAGCACTACGTACGTCTCTTTAATCAAAGCCTTATCGGTAATCGCCTCTACTACTTATAAACCTTGGGAGACGGGTTTTGGCTCCTTGTGACTTTGTGAGTAATCTTGAAGCAAGTACAGCTACCCTTTCATCCATACTCCATCTCTGTCGGTACTCGGTATCTTTGATGATGAGCCAATAGTGTTCACTTTTCCTTTTTGCAGATCATCCCGTAGCGGAGTAATCAAGAGATTTATGATGTGGTGTATGGGCATTTAAGTCTTACTAACTGCTTAGAATTCAAACAATAACGTGTTAAACTTTTGATGTGGAAAGAAGAGACAAATGGAGATTTTATTAAAGTGACCGGAGCTTTCTGACTCGCTTGTGCTTGTTTCAGTACTCCCCGAAACGCAATGAATGCAATATCTAGTGCTGCTACGGTTGTGTATATCTACTACATATGATTATTTCTCTAGAATCACAGCCAACAGTACATGGCAAAAGCAAACCTATTATTTTGCTGTGCAACAAAACCCGGATGTTTAGCCAAAGCTGTAGAGCTGTCCTCCCACCCCGAGGATAAGAACAACAAGGGGGTACCCTTTTCGCCTTTTGGGAAATCAGTAGCGCGCTGGAGTTTATTCAAAGCGGAAAATAAAATAGGGCAGTCAAATCCCTGACGTGCTGTGGAGTAACTGTAAAAGTCACAAACCCCCTCGTAGTCATAAAACTAATAAATAGGTCTGGATAAACAAGTCCAACGGTGCTATGCTGTTCCATCCGTTTTAATCACTCCAAACCATTTAATACACACTGCACCGCGACAAGACAAAAAACTACTAAGTCCTATTACCAAACCATTTAATACACACTGCACTGCAATATCTAGTGCTGCTACGGTAGAGTACTCCGGGAGATAAGGAGAGACTCCAAATACTAAACCCTGTGTAGCATATTTATTTGCTTTCCCATAGTTTAGGGCGTGTTTGAACCTAAGTCCTATTTCTGCTCATCTTTTTACTAAACCCTTGACTGTCATATTTTTTATCTGCTTATCGAAGTATGAGTAAATGTGTGGTTGAGTGCCTCATTTCTTATGAATAAGCACTTCAAGATAATCTATGACTACTACCTCCATATAGGTTTATTAGTCTAATATGGAGTTCAAGAAAAAAGTTTGACCAAAAAATGGTCAATAAAATATTAACTATATATCACAAAAATTATACCATTGGATTCATATTAAAAAGAACTTTCCAATGACATAGTTTATATGGTATATGATTCATATTTTGTTGATCAAATTTGTAGTCAAACGTTTTCTTAAACTCCGTGTTGGCCTAATAAATCGGTATAGCAGGAGTATACATGGTCATCTCAGGAGTAGTGATACAACTATTGCTCCAAGTAATGAAATATAGGGCAATGTGATTGCTTTCTATCACCTTGCTTATTCTTTACTTCTAGGGTTTTTATCATTTCTGCCACTATGACCAACCCAATACTCAGTTTTGCCATTTGACCGATCAAAACTCTAGTTTTGCCACTACTCCGTTACAACACCCCTCAATTTTGCCATTCCATCATATTTCCACTGTTAGTGTATAATCATTTTTGTCATTCTTGTTTCTCTACCCCTTTTCTATTTATTTTGTATCTCACTAACTAATTTTTCATTTTGTCATCTCTCTTAACATTGTTGGTCCGTGTGGAGAAGCTGAGCAGGTACTACACCAAATCTAGATCGAGCGATATCTCCGAACGCACCATTCTACTCGATGTGATACACACCACTCATATGGTGCAACACATCCTCATGCACGCGCCAAGCCTACACGCTTGAGGTAGGGCATGCCCGGAAGTAGTAAACTACCAATGACATGCATGTATAGCGAAGGGCCAGATCCAATCTTGTGGAGTGAGATGCGGGGCAAGCTAGCTAGTTGTGAGCACGTAGTTTACGTATATATGATTACTCCGTTAGTGTTCCATGGATATGCGGATGACACGAATCTTGATGCGGCCATGCAGGCGTCCTTGGGCGGCATCTTCCCAGCATCACTGATGACCTTGTGTTGGACATTCTCGAAGACGACGATGGCAGAGACCATGCATGGTGCTGGCTCGAACAAGTCCTGGGCGCTGTTTATTCTATCGCTGATTGAACTTATTAGTCTTGGCATATAACGGTGGTGGAACCACAAATACAGTTCCTAAATGACACTGATGCGGATATGCCGAGGTCACACCTCATAGAATAGGTAAAAAACATATCACAAGTTTCATTAAATGGGTAAATGAAAGTACTTTCTGTTATGTAGGGTAAATATTGTTAGAAAAATAAAATTAGAGGGTCAAAAATGGAATTAACTCTAAAGAGAAAGGTGTGCAAAACATGAACTGGCAGAATTGATTATAGACTAACGGTGGAAAAATTACAAAATGGCAAAATTGAGGAGTGTTGTAACGGAGTAATGGCAAAACTAGAGTTTTGATCGGTCAAATGGCAAAATTGAGGTTGTGGTTGGTCATAGTGGCAGAAATGATAAAAAACCCTTCTACAAGGAAACATAAACATGTAAAAAGAAGAAAACTCAATACTCCTTTTATTTTTAATACATTGCATAAGTTTAAGTTTGATCAAGTATAAGGAAAATATTAACACCTATATGATATTATTAGAACCATCATGAATTTGTTTTTCAAGAATACGTGTAACACACCAACATTTAATACCAAACAAGGGGTAGAATTCGAGTATGTGCATATGCATTCATGCATCTAAAAATATGGGTAAATTTTTTGCGAAACTTTAAAACACAGAGTGATCGAGATTTCGACATCACCCTTGTTGAATTCCTTGATTTTGGGGGGAAACAATTCAAATATGAATATTCAAAACAAAATATTTGACTTTAAAATGAAATTAAATTGAATTACTCAGAATAAAGTAATTCCATAAATGAAATACAATTGTCAATAAAAAAATGGAATTCTTTATTACATAAATATGAAAATAATAATTTACAAGTCAGAAATAATAAAGATAGATTGCAATAGGTAAAATAATTAACTAATGGAAAAGATTACACTTTACTACACAATAATATTATTACATTGTCTTTACAATATTAAATAAAAAGAAAAATCCTACAACTTAATCTTATACTAATTCTTCTCTTTGACATTGTCTTGTTCATGTTCCTGCAAAAGAAAAGGCACACAAACAAAAATATAGAAAAATAGGGGTTATGTGGTTGAATTACTCTCAGATCTAGGCATAGTGTTGCTATGCTAAATTCATCACTAAGTATTAATAAGGGGACAAATGAAGTAGTATATGTTCAAATTAGAATAATGCCTCGTACTAGTGCATCACTGCCATGTGGGGGCAAGTTTCACCTTGATAGTAAAAGGTAAAGCAATCAATTCCAGAAAATGTCTTGTTACTTGAGCTCATCCACAATAGTGACCCATGCACTAAAACTTGAACCAGAGACCCACATGTAAGCAGCATACTCACACATGTGTGTGCTGTCAACAGTAGAGAGAGCAAACCAAGTATACAAGGAAAGTGAACCAGTTGTAGCACAACACACTTCTCTTCCTATCTCAAGCACCACTTGTTCTTATCAATTCTTCTCAAGAACACCACCAGGTCATCCACACAAACCAAATCCACCACAGAAAATCATGGTCACTTAAAAAATAACCAAGAACCAGTCCAGCAGTACAAGGATGAGCAGGCTACCCAGATCAGGAGCAAGGAGAAGGCAAGGAGAAGAAGGTCACAAGATCAAGGGCAACTACTTAAGATCAACTACCGTTTATCCACAACATCAACACACATAAGCTCGCCCACTCTGTATAGCAGGTTGACAACCAAGAACATCAGTGGTAAATACTCTAATCATTTTGTTTTATAAAATGGATTTGGAGGGAGGGAGCTATCAAATTAGCATAGAACTGCTATGCTAGTCTCATCATTGAGCTAGAAATGCCACTATAGTATCTGTTCTTATTAAATAGCTAGCCTCAGCCTTTGAATCATTGGCAGAGACAAAGGCACCAGATCATGCAATTAAGATTGACCACTGTGCACACTCTAATATGGAGGCACCACAAAAGGAGACTCAACCTAGAATCCACACACTTGGTTTAGTATATTCCCTTTCTCACGCAGCAAATTAAAGATCAAGCTAACATAATATCTGCAAGTAATTGAGAACAATATAAATCATTTTCCTAAACCATTAGCTAGGAATCATTTGAATAAATACTGCCATGTTGATAGTACAGATATGTGGCCACTCAAGCTCACTTGCAAACAGTACCAAATCATTCTTATCATCTTCCTGGTAGAAAACCTAGGAGTCACTGCTAGAGAGTTCACTGTCATACTAGACAGTTACAAGAGTTTCATGCAAGCTTAGTGTAACCACAATAGTATAACCCCAAACCGGAATTTTTATAGGGCAAGTAATGGTAATAAAATCCTGGATGTCAACATAGGAGCACCAGTAACATATTTGCAGGAGCATGATCTAGTGATCACAACCACAACCTTTGTTAAAGAAGCCAACAAGCAATTAAAGAAACCATTCCACATCATTTTCTTAGGCATTATACCTAGGAATCATTAAATATGCTAAGTTCATCACTGTCAAGATTGACAGAAACCAATCAACACATATTCCTGAATTCAAAGTCCAGTATTTCAGCTAAGCAAAACTATAATTCATCTCCATTATTATGTGTAACACCACCACTATAAACTGTCCAAATTGATAGTTGCAAATACAAGTAGAACACAAACATGAACTAGGAATGTATATGACTGGATCATGCCCAACTGCAAGTATCCATTGGCAATAAGTGTGGGACCAATATGTTGCAAAATTCAATCTATACATTCTTAACAAAGAGAAGAAAAGAGAAGAGGGGAGAGAGAGAATCGGGACGTGTACCTAGCGCCGTGGCACAACCGCAACGATGTGATGGGGAAGTGATGCGTGATCGTGGCGTCACACACACATGGATGTCTTCACTGTTCACCACCACCATGATCACCGATGACACGACGGCATGATGAGTGCCACTTCGCTGCACCGCGTCGAGCCACACCCTCTTGAGCATTAGTACCAACGCACGACACAATACCATCCTCCACACTAGAAGGGAGCCACAACAAGATAGGGCACCAGGGTTGTAGCTACCATGCCATACCGCCGGTGACGTAGACGAGACAATGAACTAGCGGTGGGGCGCAGACAGAGGAAGGCATGGGCTCGGGTGGTGTGGTAGAGAGATGTGAGCAAGAACGACGTTGGAGGTATTTTGGTAGAGAAGAAGGTGGTGAAGCCACGCGGTTAAAAGAAGGTGTCGGAGTTGACCAGCGGTGACCGGAGCCAGGGTAGATGGTTAGAGTTCTGGGGTCGAGGGCTAAAGCGCGGGAGGGAGAAATACAAATCGAGCAGGAGGGAGTGACGAAGCAGAGTCTAGTGAAGCTTTTGCTGCCGATGGCGATGGCCGCAGCAGTCTGCCTCACCGAAATCGAGTGTCCAGAGGCTAGCATGGGCATGGAGGCGACTTGGGGTTGCCAGAGAGGGGCTCAAGCCGTGGAGGCGTGCGCGTTCGTATGTTCACGCGTGTGTAAGGAAGTTGGGTTGGGAACGGTTGACCCGAGAGTGGACCAATTAGGTGGGCTAGGATAGTTGGATTCAGGTGGGCCAACTAGGCTGCCAGTTAGTAATTTTCCTTTTAGAAATATTAAGTAAACACAAAATTCGAAATAAGGAAATTACTATAAATTATCTTAGACTTTACACAATTTTAGTAAATCGAGAAAAATACATAAAAATAAATAAAAATCATATTAATGTGAGATAAACACTCTAGTATTTTATAAAAATATAGAAAAGAAGATGTGAGATAAATTTAAGTTGTAGGAAATTTTGAAGTTTACATACTCTATTTTAAATTGATTTCATTAATAATTTTAAGAAATTAGAACATAAAAAATAAGGAAAAATCCTAAAAACAAATAAAAACCACTTTTTTGTACTAAAAATAATCTAGTAACCTAGAAAAATGCTAAATTCTAATTCATTTTGGCATTACTTAAAATAGTAGTTATAAAATGGATTATTAAATCCATTTCTTGCATTACAAGAAAAATAATGTATTTTATTTTATCAACTATAAATCAAAATAAATTTCCGTTTATCTTTACTTAAATCATTTAGAATTATTTCTATATTGAAATGGAATTCTTTCCTTTAATTATCGAAAGTGTTTCTAAAATTTTAAATCAGTTTTCTTTTGATAAATAGTAGGAAACTATTTTTACTTTAATAACTTGGGTAAAACATACAAAGAAGGATACTTAACTTAAGTCACCAATGACATTGTGTTATAAAACCAATAACAACAATTGTTTGTTTAACACACAAATCAAATAGAAAATTCTATAAGCCTATTTTCTTTAAATATCTTTACCTAAGTAATGTCCTTTCCAAGGATTACATCAAAATGTAGAGTAGTGACTTACAAGTCAATTATCATCATTCACTTACCATACTTAGTAAAACCCTAACACTTAGTAATACTATAAGTAAACTACATCTTAAGTTCACCTATTCCTCATAATTAACCTTAGTCATGTATTCATCATGTAATACACATACTAGTTCAAGATACTTGGAGCTATGCCAATACCTATAGTTACACCTTGATAACCTTTTATGATTAACTAATCTAGTATAAGAAACATTTTCTTCAAAAGTTATTCTTTTTGCCTACATCAAACAAAAACATCACATTATTTATTTTAAGTCTTAAGAACTTAAAACATTACTTTCAAAAGAGAGTAATGATATCAATAAACCTCAATCATCTGTTGTTATTGTACTTTACTCTTATACCTTATGCGTTAATTCTTCAATTCTTAGAGAAATACCTTTGGTTGTGAAGTAAACTTGAAGATAAACAAGATCTTTAAGAAATCACCCAAACTCAACTCACACACAATATCAAGGATCACTTCATGATTTTATAAAGTGCATATCATAGCTTATGCATAATAGTATATTGCTTCTTTAAACATTAGTCCTTACCAGACCAATGATGCTATTTTAGATTCTGGAGTTTATATCGACTAGAAGACCTAGAATACATAATATTGTAGTCAAAAAGGCAAGTTCGTACCTATTCATGTCCTTTGATTATTTTATATCATGTATTTGTAATCTACTATTGTTATCAACTCCATCTCAAAGAGGATGGCATAAAATGCTATTTTCATACTAATATGACTTTTTGGTTATTGACCCGAGTGGTGGTAACCTAGTATGGTGGACAAATGGAACCATGGTATGATATATGTGGTTGGTGGGGGTTCCATTTGCATGGAAATGTATCGTCTAGGATTTAATGACAAATGTCGCATGTGATTCTTGTGTTGTATATTACGCGTTAACTAAGAGATCTATATGGCTCTGGCGAAGTCAGCTGGATATTCTTCCGTTCACATGTCAATGGATGACCTTATCGTGACGCCGTAGATTTGTTGCGAGGATCTAGCATATGGGTGTGACTGAAGGGGTTTGTAGCAAAAAATAATATATTTTTTAACTAGCACAACACCAAATGCCAGGATCTATCTAGGAGTAATGTTGTAACGGAGAAGGTTTTGGTGGCATACCCTTGTAGATCGAAAGCTTTTAACATGAATGATGTAGTCGAACAATGTATCCGACCTCAAGATCGCATTGCTTCTCACACGACAATCCAGGTGCCACAACTGGCAGCACCTCCGTGGAAAACCGGCTCAGGGTGGTGCATTGTTTGAGACTGAGGCTTTGAGCTAGAATGGGAAACCGGCTCAGGCCTATGAATCCAAACCGGTTCTAAGCGTTAGTTTGGTACTACCACGATTTGCTATTTCTGGTTTTTCTTTTGTAAAGTTATCTTCCTCGATGTGCTCAGGAGGTTCTCTGGATCTTTTGTAATGTATTGAGTTATAATCTATAGTCATGCCTTGGACCTGTGATGTTTCTGTTGTACCACTCCGAGGGATGTAACACTGATGGAATCGTATTTCATTCGTGTTATGTCAACGACTTGCGTACTATACCATACAGTGGTATGATGGGTCACCGCAATATGCCATAGAAAGACATATTATTTTCATACCAGAAGAGGCTACAACACAGGACACTCGGGTCGGCACATGTTTCTTGCATACAAGTGCTAACCCATCTCCACCATAACACAAAGACTATTTGTGACCAAGATTTTAGTTCCCGACCGAAAATAATTTCCCAAGGGGGTTCAGGATTTCTGGTTACCGCAATTACGAAAATCCCGATAGGTTACAGGAAGAATTTGAAAATCAAAATTTAAATTTAATTTCCTTGGTATGACAATTTACGAACAAATTTTGTAAAAATCAAATCGGGATTTTTGTCCGGTGACCCCGTTTTCCAAGGGTGCTCTGGATATCTAATTATTGGGTGGCAACCGGATTTTCTGACCAATAACCAAAAACGTTGCTCGTGAATGACACACCTCATTGGCTCATTAGCTCATTGGCTAGGTCACAGACCTCTCATCTCTTGGGAGTTTTACCCATCCACATTGACTCTCCTCAATCATGATTCGGTTGGTGACCACTCGAGTTGTTGGCTACACTCTGTTGATAACCACATCCTTACGGTATCTCTAGATGCACCACATGACCAAGAGAGTTATTGTCCAAACGTCACGTCAATCCACAATTCCGAGAACACGGTATTTCCACCACTCTCCAACCTCCGAGTCCGGATGAGGCATCCACTCTAGTAGTATGTTCCAATCCCTTAGCATGTGATCCCGTACCTTTCTAGCTATCACGCCCTAGCAGAATGTGTTTATAGGATCTTCAACATTTGATCACATAGGGGGCAATTAGCTAGGTGTGGGAGTCCCTAATTCCACGGCTTATCTAATGTTCAACATCTGCTATTTGCCATGAGCCAAGTGGAGAACTCGTAGCTCATTAGAGCCCTAGATCTCCAAATGGGGTCGTGCATCAAATTGATTTTTGTCATAGCATAAAAGGCCGCATAAGCCAAAAGAGCAGAATACATAGCCCTGCCTCACAACTCCATATGAAGGCATCCTCTCCCTCGGTTAGCTCCATTGTTTGTACTATGCCCTAAAGGGCAAAAAACTCCTGGATCGACTGTTCGTCAAGATCTGGATGAAAGTCCGACAATCAATCCTCATGAACGGCCTCAGACTGTCCTCTTCGTTCGTACCTACGCCACTAGGTGAGGAAGGTGGCCGCGGAGTCTAGCCTCATGCCATCTATCTGTCCAGAACCTCGTGGTATGGCCATCACATACATAAGAATGAGTTTCCACCTCATATTTTTTGACTTTAACTAGAACTTATATGCAATGTATTGGGAAGACGGATGGAGTACGATATAAAAGGATAAGTATATAGATTCAAAGAGGATGTCGATCAAGGGGCCAGTTTTGTGCAAAAAATGTGATTGTCGTGGTGGTGTCACGACAGATGCGATGGGTATAGGCTAAAGATGGGACCAATGTGTACTAGTGGTATCCGGAGAGGGATAGCGTAGTGATTCTACACACAAGGAACAGAACAACACAACACACGGTGAACTGCTTTAGATCTTATATTACGATCAATGGACTAATATAGATTCTCCTTGAGTTGTGTTGAAGAGAGTTAGGAGATGAAGTGCTCCAACTCTCTTCTCACTCTAGCGTTCTTCCCTTAGCCAAAATCACCCACCCTCTTCTTGGAGGCCCTGGCTCACCTTATAAAGGGGTGGCCAAGTTAAAGCTAGGGCTTACGTGGCCCGGATGTGCTTGGAATATGCTTGTCCCAACGTGGTAACTTGGCGTGCTCCTTTCCTCTATCGCCAGCCTCTGCAAGGCAATGGCATAGAGTCCACGCGTTGTGACCGTCGATGTCAGTGACTGTCATGTCTATGACAATCTGTTCTGTCTCTGTCTCTCTAATCCTTGTCGCTAGCGCTTGTCTCTCTCTAGATTCTCTTAGGAGAGAGAAAAGCATTGACCCTGAGATGGCTTCCTCCTTCTTGAGCAAGCCATCTCGTGACTCGGCCCTGTTAAAGATAACCCGACCAAGCTAGTACCTGCAAAGGGGAAATAGTTCATTCCTCATGCCGACATACCATGTATGTCGGTCGAGTCTTGCCAGTGCTTTCTATCTTAGGGTAACCCGACCATAACCCGGCCGACCCTTTGATGATTCGGCCAGCTCATGCTTTGACCTGTTTTGTGCCTCTATAGACCTTGTCCTTTTACCTCGGCTTGACCCTACCTAGGGTCATCCCCCCAACATTAGTCCTGAAAGCTAGTGCAGTCTTATCAGCCTTAGCTGGTAATGCCACAACAGGTTCAATCTTATTTGGATCATCGTCCATTTTTCTGACATACCTATATGTCGGCCCATTCCGATTTTAACTCGGTCGCACCTCATGGTGACCTGATTTCCATTCTGACTTTTCTTGGCTCTTTTTGAGTTAGTTGGTCGAGTTATAGTCTTGCATCTGGGATTTACCTCTTAGATGCCTATCTTCTCGTGTACTCTTCCTTGTATCCTATGTGGCAATCAATCATTTTTGTTGCCTCATTTTAAGGGCCTTTGCAGCGGTTACTGTCATGCCCTGTCAAAAGTTATTGTGCTCCCATCACATCGCGGGGTGCCTCTTCGATAACCGCAGAGCCACATGTTGCCGCTTGACCTTCTCTGCTGTGACCCCTCATGTGGCTTGCCTCTGATGCGATTGTTCGTGAAATACACACCCACATTGTGCTGCCAATGACAGTTATCAATTCTAGCACCCACGATCTGGGCATGGTTAAAAAAGGGGAGCATGGGAGGTCCTTAGCCACTACCCCCACTCGCCTCTCCTTCTCCTTTGCGCCGCTGCCATAGTTGCTCTCTTCTTAGTGACTGTACCGCCACCGCTGTTCTCCGCGCTTACTTGCTCCACCACGGCGCCACCGCTCGCCACCGCTACATGACCGTGCCAGTCCAAACCCCTCTTTCGCTCATCGATCTCCTCTTCTGAGGATTGGGATCTGGAAATGCCTCGAGAAGTCGTTGTCGTGGAAGAACCATAGGAGGTGGCGCCGCCCACAAGCGTGGTGCCTGGGCTGGATCCAAGGCCACCCAGAAGGAGATCGACTGGCTCCTACGCACGCATCGCATTCCCGCTTGGGTTAGCTGCCATCTCCCTGGTGATGAGCAAGCTCCCGTCCTCGAGGACGGTGAGTTTGTCGTTTTCATTTCGCACTTTGCTCGCAGCTTTGGCCTTCCTGTTAGCGATTTCTTCAAATCTTTTCTCGAAACTTTCGGCCTTCAACCCCATCATCTTCCTACCAATGCTCTCACTTATCTCTCCGCATTTGCCAGCAGCGTAGAGGGATACCTCGGCCTCTAGCTGGATGTTAACATTTGGGCCAAATTCTTTCAATTCAAGGCCAATGTCATCCCCAACAAAGATCTCCCCCTGACGAGAAATCTTTAACTCAGTGTGGGGCGGCATCCATCTCACCTCGGAAGAATTCTAACTTCCCCTGGGTTATCGGCCTTGAATCTTGCAAGGGGTAGGCGAAGACGTTATTCTATGTGAAGAACGATAATTCGGAAGACAAAATTCGGCTCCCTGCCTTTTCTCGTGGCGTCCCCACTAGGAATAATTGGGATCTTGACCCCAAGTAAAACAACGGCTTCATCAATCTTGTGGCGAAGCGCCTCCTCGAGCTGACGGACACCGGGTTAACCGACGAGGACTTGATGATTACCTTCATCCGCAACCAAGTTTCCCCTCTGCAGAAGCACACTCACACGATCTGCTACATGAGTGGTCACCTTGATCCCAACCGAGTTTCCTCGGTTGAGCTTTCTAACACCCCGATCTATCGTGAGTCAAGTCTATCTTCAAGACGATCTTGGTCGAGGAATGGGAATGGGGGATGGAACTCCTTTAGCCAAGATAGGTCCGTTCCCAAGGTTCGTAATTCGGGCGACTCATTTCCGAGTTATACTTTATGTCGGCTTATATTTCCTATTTGACCTTTATATTCCTCGTTGTACAGAAATTCTTTTAGCAGATAGTGGAGGACACTTAGACCCCGGACCTTACTTGGGGCAAAGATCGGGATAACTCGGATCCTGAGGATCCAGATACCGAGGAGTTCATGCCTGTTCCGGACTCCAGCTCCGGCCAATCCGCTGATAAGGCTTCTGTCTTGAACGATTAGACGGACGATGATGATGATGATGATTATGAAGTTCTCGAGGTACATGACCCCATGCCCATCTCTTATGCCATTTCGGCTGATCCCACACTAGCTAACGCGGCTGGGCAGGTGCGTGATACGCCCCCCCATTGCCACTGGAGGTCAAGGCCCGGTGAAGAAGCAAGCCGCAACCTCGGCTCCGCCAGCCGAGCCATCTAGGCCCGACAAAAGGTATAAGAAGGCCGATAATAAGCCTACAACCTAGAGGGCTCCTAAGCCCAAACCACCTCCAGTTGTATCCGGGTAAGCACCTTTCTCCGGGTTACTTCTGTGTTTCATGTCTCTTACTTTTCTTGTATTTCTTGTTTCTCTCTTTCTTATCTGACTCAACATTTTTCTTTATTTGACTCGATGGGGCCACCCTGTATATCTCCCAGAGTGCCTCCAACATCGCCTCTCCTATCCATGAGGGACCACCCTCTTCCTCGTCACGACAATGCTCCCGTTTTGAGCCCCGTCCAGGAGAACTCTCCCGCTACGCTAAACAACAGTCCACCTCGGCGGGAGGAGGACAACATCGACACAGGTGGGGGTGGCGCCCCAGAGGATGCAGTTATGGCGGATCAGTAGGGTGATTCCTTTGCCTCCCAACAAGAAGAAGTTCGTGGCATTGGCAATGCTGGTGCCAAAACAGTTTCTACCGAGCTGTCAGAGACTCCTGCACCAATTCAATCCCAATCTGAGCCTCAGTCTCAGCCAGTCTCTGTAGTTACCTCATTTGATCAGCAACAACCAGCATCAGCTTCCTCCGAGCCTGATCAGACTCGGCCACAAGCTCCGCCTCAATGAAGCCCGCCGACCAAAACTCAGACAGTTTCTCGGGCTCCACCCCAGAAAACCTCGATGACGGGACCTCGGCCAGCTACCTCGCAATAGCAAGCCCAATAAAAGAAGGGAGGTGATGGCACCAAGATGCCCAAGAAGAAGGCTGGAGAAGGATCCTCACAATCCTCCATCACCACTTTGCTTCAGAAGGGTGTTTCTACTTCTGCCTCAGCCGTCGGCAAACAACTTGCTCTGCATACAAGCCCCGCTGCTGCAAAGGTCGCCCAACAAGCAGCTCACAAGAAAGGCTTAGCCCTGACTTGAACCCTCAGTGGTGGGAGCCTCGACTCGCTCACTGAGTATGCCGAGAATTGGAATAATGCTAAGTATGTTGAAGTCAGCTCTGGGAACCCAGCAAAGTTCAGCCCTGCGGAGATTGGTGCACAAATGAATACTGCTAGCAAAGCCATTTCCTACGCCAGCAAGATGATGGAGGTAACTTATTTGACAATATCCTTTATGTTTGTGCAAGTACTTGTGTATATATCCTCTAGTCCCCGAGCCTCCAGGGGAGGAAGATATTACTCGACCAGATGCTCTTAGCAATAAACTTCCGCAACTCCTTTTTATATCCCTTAAGTTCTGAAGTATTTAAACTTAGTTGTTAAGACCTAGATCAAAAGTTCTATTATCTAGCCACCTAGATTTGAATCGAGTTTTACTCTATTTGAATCTTGAGTAGAATTTTGATATCTAGCCACCTAGAGCTGGGTTAAGTTCCACTTGACTCAGATCTTGGGTAGCTTCAAATATCCAACCACCTAGAGCCAGGTTAAGTTCCACTTGACTCAGATCTTGAGTAACTTCAAATATCCAGCCACCTAGAGCCGGGTTAAGTTCCACTTGACTCGGATTTTGAGTAACTTCAAATATCCAGCCACCTAGAGCCGGGTTAAGTTCCACTTGACTCGGATTTTGAGTAACTTTGAATATCCAGCCACCTAGAGTTGGGTTAAGTTCCACTTGACTCGGATCTTGAGTAGCTTTGAATATCCAGCCACCTAGAGCCGGGTTAAGTTCCACTTGACTCGGATCTTGAGTAGCTTTGAATATCCAACCACCTAGAGCCGGGTAAAGTTCCACTTGACTCAGACCTTGAGTAGCTTTGAATATCCAGCCACCTAGAGCCGGGTTAAGTTCCACTTGACTCAGACCTTGAGTAGCTTGAATATCTAGCCACCTAGAGCCGGGTTAAGTTCGACTTGACTCGGATCTTGAGTAGATTTGAATATCTAGCCACCTAGAGCCGGGTTAAGTTCCACTCGACTCAGATCTTGAGTGGCTTTGAATATCCATCCACCTAGAGCCGGGTTAAGTTCCACTCGACTCGGATCTTGAGTAGATTTGAATATCCAGTCACCTAGAGCCTGGTTAAGTTCCATTCGACTCGGATTTTGAGTAGCTTTGAATATCCAGCCACCTAGAGCCAGGTTAAGTTCCACTTGACTCGGATCTTAAGTAAATTTGAATATCCTTATAACTTCATTAACTAATAGTTGCTCTTTTCAGATCACGACCAATCGGTGCACTGCCAAGTTCTAGTGGATGCTAGATGCGCACAAAGAGCTTTCTGTGAAGCATAAGGCATTGTTGCCAGAGCTGAAGAAGAAAGGTAAACCTTTACTCCATTACTTTCAGTTTAGTTCTTTTTGTTCTTGACTTGCCGAGCTAACTTGTGACTTGGATTTTGCCAGCCGATGTGGAAGCCCGAAACAAGGATCTGCAGAAGCAGGTGGCCAAGATGAAAGGTATTTTTCCTTTTGCCCTTTATCTTTTGTATTTCTCCCTTATGGTTCGGCGGGTAATTATACCTCGGTTTTGCCGGGTCAAAATTTTCTCAGTGTCTCTTCAGGATTGTGTTTCCATGCCTGAATTGACGCTTCACTTTCTCGAACAAGCAGGCCAACATCAAGCCCAGCTGAACGAGAAGGACAAAGAAATCCCTCGGATCCATGCCGAGATTGAGAAATTAGAAACCCTCTAGAAAGCTGAACTTGATAAGGTTGAACAAACCTTTGTCGAGGAGAAGGACCGGCTCAAGACCCAGCTCGAGAAGGAGCAGGATCTAGTTAAAGAGACCGAGGTCAAAATTGACTCGGTGAGTCTTGAGCTGGAGAATCTCTGAAAAAGGCTACTGCTTGGTTGATGGAGCTCACCCGAATCAACAGTGTCATCTCTCCGAAGTTTTCCCCAGATTTTTTCTTATTTGCCGACATTCCCCTTATGTCCTTTGTTTCTTTTACTAACTTGTTCCTTTTACTTGCTTTTTAGGAAACTTTCTAGAGTCTCAAACTTTCTTTTCAGGAAACTTGCTTTTCAGGAAACACTCTAGAATATGCACACCGACTCCAGGTGGACAACTGACCCGGCCCTCATCGAGCAACGCCAGGCCCGAGCCTATCAGCTGATCCAATATGGCAATATCCATGACTGGACTGATGGGATGAGTTTCCTCGACAAGGGGGATGCTGAGTATGTTGAGGAAGGTGCGAATGAAGACCGGGAAAATCCGAATGATGCTGAGGATCCTGAGGCGAACTCGGACGAGGAAGGGGAAGCCGAGGTTCACGATGCTGAAGATGCTATTCCACCTCCTGCTACGGATGACCCGGCTGCCGCCGCTCCTTGAGCAAAAAAACTTTAAAATTTGTTAAATCCCTGAAATGCGGGGTGCAAAATGTATGATACAGTCTAAGTCATTTTTTACTATTATGTTTTTGTGTCGAATCTATTTGGGCGAAGTCCCCGAGTTTCATTTCTTGTTCTCTCAATCTGATGACTCGGCTCGTGTCTACCATTATTCGGTGTTCGACTGACGAGTCCACAGTCAAAAAATTAAATTAACAATACTTTGAAATTGTGAGGATTAGCTCAAAATAATTGGGCATAATAATGAATAAAGTAAATGCATGGGTTAGTTCAAAAAACAAATGTCGCCTCGATTACGTTCCCTTCCTTAGTCATTTTTCATGTGCATAGCATTTTTGAGCTTGTCCCCTTGCTTGCCATGAAGCCAATCTTTTTGGAAATCAGCAAGTCAAAAAGTTAGCCTTTGGTGTCGACACATTACTACTAAGGGTTAAGAAATTTAAGCCAGCCGACATACATAATGTAAATACAGAGAAAGACAATTACTACTAAGGCAGTCCTCGAGTTTCTGCTCGAGGTGCCGAGATTTCATTGATAAGCTCATTGCCGACATATGTGAGTTCGAGATACATACACTTTAGCTAAGTGTAAAATGGACGAAGTAGCGCTACATTCCATGGACTTTTTGATTCCTCTCCTGACCTGTCCGCCTTCTTCTTCTCCTGCGGTTGAGCATTTATAAGATAGTATGCATCATTGTGCAATGCTTTGCTCACAATGAATGGTCCTTCCCATGGAGGTGAGAGCTTATTCATGCCGGTAGTGCGTTGCACTAGCCAAAGTACCAAATTACCTTCCCGTAAAACTCGGGGGTTCACTTTCCGTCTATGATAGTGTCAGAGATTCTGCTGATATATGGCAGATCTGGACAATGCCAACTCTCTTTCCTCTTCTAGCAGATCAACATCATTTTGTCGGGCTTCTTGCACTTCGGCTTCTGTGTATTGGGAGACCCTAGGCAAGACATGCTCTATGTCGGCTGGTAATACAGCTTCTGCCCCATACACCAGAAAAATGGCGTATAGCCTGTTGACCGATTTGGAGTTGTTCTTAAGCTCCATAATACTGCTGGTAGTTTGGCAATCCAACACCCCCCTAATCTTTGCATCGGCTCAATGAGTCAGGGTTTTATCCCGAGCAGTACTAGTCTATTGGATCTTTCCACTTGCTCGTTCAATGCGGGGTGTGCAACTGATGTAACATCTAGCCTTATTCTTTTATCTTGGCAGAACCGAGCAAATGCTCCTTCAACAAAATTTGTGCCATTATCTGTTATTATATTGTGTGGGTACCCGTATCTTAAGATAATGTCCTTGAGGAATGATACAACAGTAGCTCCATCACATTTTCTGATTGGCTTTACCTCAATCCACTTTGTAAACTTGTCCACCATGACCAAGATATGAGTCATGTTTCCTCGAGCTGGCCTAAATGGTCCAACCATATCCAAACACCATAAAACAAATGGCCAAGTGATTGGTATAGTTTTGAGTTCAAAGGCCGGCATATGTATCTTGCTAGCATACCTCTGACATCCATTGCATTTCTTTACAAGGTCCTCAGCCTGTTGCAAAGCACTGGGCCAGTAAAATCCATGTCAAAAAGCTTTAGCCACTAAGGCCCTAGATGAGGCATGATGCCCACATTCGCTCTGATGTATGTCTCGGAGGATTTCCTACCCTTCTATCGGGTCAACACATCGCTGTAAGACACTTATGAAACTTCTCTTATATAACTCGGCATTTATTATGGTATATGCCTTTACTCTTCTCTGAACTTTCCTGGAAAGTACCTCATCACTTGGCAAAGCTCCATCTTTCAAGAAACAAAAGATTTGCTGCGCCCATGCTGGTACAACACGGGCTGGGAAAAGCACTTCATCAACCTCCATTGGATCCACCGACATGACCTCTACCGGATTAAGCTAAATAGTCCCCGGGTTCTGTGAGGCAATCCAAGGGTTTGTCGAGGTGTTCCCCCAGCCAATATCCATTGGGGCATCTTCTGATCCTGGATTGGCCGGGATATAGATTGACTCGGATTCTGGTGAGGGGTTAATAGATGTTTTTCTGAGATGCTCCAAAGCAACACCTGGTGGGATAGCCTGCTGATATGAACCCAGTTTAGATAACACGTCGGCTGCATCATTTTCAGCTCGTGGCACATGATGGAATTCACATCCCTCAAAGTACCCACATATCTTTTGGACATGAAATCTATACAGGGCCATATTTGTGTCCAACGCATCCCAATGACCAGAAACTTGCTGCACCACCAAATCTGAATCACCAAAAACATTGTATCCGACATATCCCAATCTCTTTTGCTACTTTTAACCCATGCACGAGCGCCTCATATTCGGCCACATTGTTTGATGCTCGAAAGTGGATCTGAAGCACATATCTCAATTGATCTTTCTTGGGCAAGGTAAGGACTACCCAGGCCCCTAATCCATCCTTCAACTTGGATCCATCGAAGTGCATTATCCAGTAGTTTGAAGCTGGCAAGGGTGGCTCATATTGCATTTTAGCCCAATCCACAAAAAGTCGGCCACTGCCTGAGACTTGATTGCATCTCTTCTATCATATTGTTGATCATATGGGGCTAACTCAATTGCCCATTTGGCAATTTTGGCCACTTGCATCTTTGTTACTCATTATCTCGGATATGGGTGCTTCACATATCACCTTTATAGGGTGTTTTTCGAAGTAGTGCTTAAGCTTTTTGGCCGCCATATAGACGCCATATGCCATTTTATGATAATGGGGATAGTTTTGTTTTGACACAGAGAGTACCTCACTTAGGTAATAAACTGGCCTCTGCACCGACTTACCTTCCTCGTCTCGCTCCACCACTACCACGGCACTTACGACTCAGCTGGTCACTGCTATATAGAGTAACATTGGCTCTTTGGATAGTGGTGATGCTAAGACAAGTGCAGAGGCTAGCATCTTTTTTAGTTCATGAAAAGCACTATCTTCCTGCGGTGTCCATATGAACGTATCTGATTTTTTATTAGCTGATAGAGAGGCACTGCCTTTTCTCCCAGCCGACATACAAAGCGACTTAATGTTGCCAGGCAACTAGTGAACTTCTGGACATCATTGAGACACTTTGGCAGTTCCATACGCTCAATGACTCGGATTTTAGTTGGATTAGCTTCGATACCTCGGCTAGACACGAGGAAACCGAGCAATTTCCGGCCGGGACACCGAAGGTGCATTTCTCTGGGTTAAGTTTCATTTGGAACTTTCTCAAGTTCGCGAACGTTTGTCGTATATCATCTAGGAGAGTATGACTCTGCTTGTTTTTTATCACCACATCATCCACATATACTTGGACATTTTTGCCAATTTGATCGTGCAAGCATTTTTGCATGCATCTTTGATATGTGGCACCAACATTGCGTAAGCCAAATGGCATTGTGCGATAGCAATAAGCCCCGTACGGGGTAATAAAAGCAGTCTTTATTTGATCATCCGGGTTCAATGGTATCTGGTGGAAACTAGAATATGCTTCTACAAATGACAAGATATCACACTCGGCTATTGAGTCAATGACCTGATCTATCCTCGGCAAGGGAAACAGATCTTTTGGACACGCCTTGTTCAAGTTCATGTAATCGATACACATACGCCACACCACTGCCACGTTTGGGTCATTTTTCTTCTTTTCTACCAGCACTGGATTAGGCAGCCAATTTGGGCAAAGTACTTCCATGATAAACCCAGCTGCAAGGAGCCGATCTATCTCGTCACCAATGACTTTTATCCTGTCTTCGGCAAAGGGTGAAGAGGTTGCTTACCGGCTTTGCACCGGGTCTGACATGCAAAGAGTTCTCAGCCAGCTCCCTCGGCACACCTTGCAGATCCCGTGTGGACCAATTAAGATATCCTGATTCTCACGGAGGAAGGTGATGAGCTCGCTTTCCTATTTATCGCCCAGGCCCGCCCCAATTTTCATGGCGCGCTCTAGAAACTGATCATCAATTGGCACCTTCTTGGTGTCCTTTGTCGGCTGAAACGACACACTTACATGCGGGTTACTCAGGGCTGGCATATTCAACTATGCAGGCTGAGCCAATGCTACAACTTCTTGGATTATTGAAAGGACAAGGATGTCGCCTAGAGGGGGGGGTGAATAGGCGGTTTAATTTTTTTACGAGAGTGGCTCAATAAAGGCGGAATTAAACTAGCATTTACTTTGTCAAGCACAAAACCTAGAACAACTAGGGTTCACCTATGTGCACCAACAACTTATGCTAAGCAAGATAAGCAACTATGTGATAGCAAGATATAGACTTCAAGCACGAAGGCTATCACAAAGTAAGGTGCATAAGTATGAGCTCGGGTATAGAGATAACTGAGGCACGTGGAGACGATGATGTTTTACGAGTTCCTCCCAACATGGAGTATGTCTTGTTTGGAGAGGGGGTGGATTCAAACCACCAACGCCACAAAAGGCCTCCCTTGTTCTCCTATAAATCTCACCCCAACGGGATCAATCCACACTTCCACTATCGGTGCACTTGTCGGTGGCAATCTGTAACCTCTCACAAGGTTGGGACACTTCTCCACAACTCAATTGGAGGCTCCCAACAAACAAGCTTGGGGAAATCTCCACAACTTAATTGGAGGCCCAAGTAATCCACAGACCTGCAATACAACCAAACCGTCTAGGGTTCTAAGAACCCAAGAGTAAAAATCTTCTCACCTTTCACCCAATTGAATCCTCACCGAGAACTCAAATCGATGCACCAAATGCAACGAAAAGAACACAAGAAGAGCTCAAGTCCTTCTCTTCCAAATTCCACCAAAGCTACAAAAGCTTATGGGGAAATAAGAGAGGAAGAACAATGGAGGAAATCCACAAAAGACTCCAAGATCTAGATCCCAAGATGTTCCCCTCACTTAGAGGAGAGATTGATTGGTGGGATTATAGATCTAGATCTCCTCTTTCAAATCTCTCAAGAATATGCAAGAATCATAGGAGGGATTGAGAGATAGCAAGCTCAAGAAGGTCAGCAATGGAGGGGAAACTTGCAAGAAAGGTTAGCTAACCATTGGGGAAGAATGGCCCCTTATATAGGTCCTCCAAAATCCAATCGTTACAACTCTGAAGTACGCGGGCCGGACATTCCGCCTAGTTTCCGGGTAGTATCCGATTTGTACATCTGAATATAAATCACGCGACTGAAATCTGAGATTTCTGCGCGACACCGGAGTGTCTGGCCTATTCACTCCGGACATTTTGGCCAAGGCAAAACTGACAGAAACAACAATACGAAAACAACCATAACTTTTGCATCCGGACTCTGATTTTGATGATCTTGGGCTCATTTTAAAGAGGAAAACAAACTCTACAAGATAATGCAGGGAACCATCATAGTCCAGCAAGGGAGGAAGAACCAAATGACGAGAGGTTTAACCTCTCTCAAAAAGACGAACCGGTAAAACCTCCAACATCGAAAACACAATAGAGAATGCATATGAAATCCGTTTTCGATGAACTTGGGCTTGTCATAAAGATTAAATAAAGCTCTAAATCCTATCATGGATAAGAACCAAATAATGGAAGTTTTTACCAATCTCTAAAAGACAAACTGGTAAAACCTCCAATATCAAAAACACAATAGAGAATGCATATGAAATCCGTTTTCGATGAACTAGAGCTTGTTATGAATATTACCACAAGCTCTAGAACCTCACATGGATAAGATCCAAATAACAACCAAGAAAGATGATGCTAAGTATGCAAAGGTTTGAGGTCTCTCTGAAGGATATGATCAAGTTACTCACTCGAGAGCCCTTCTTGATAGTATGGCTATCTATCCTATAAACCGGTCTCCCCAACTAACACCATGAGACTGGTAAGAAAGAAACCCTATCAAGAACATACCTTTTCCTTGAGCATATTCTAGTTGAACTTGACGATAGCGATCTTGTCCACCTCAAGATGGAACACCTTTCTTGATTGCGCTAGCTTGGTGAAGACTTGCAAATTTCTCTCCCATACTCCACTATGGCAGAGCTTCTCTCTTGGGTAGATCATCTACCCATATCCATGATAACCATAGGATGGAAAGATTCAAGCAAATGATCTCTTTGAGATGGCTCATCTCATCTTGAACTTGCACTTCATTTCTTCTTTCGTCATCATGTTGGTGTCTTGAAGGTACACAAGAGATATCACTCCACCTTATTCTTCAAGACACACTTGCCATAGGCACAACTCTCACATGACCAATCTTTGGATCACTCCTTGAACACCTTGGTCATCACTTGATCTTCTTCACTTTCTTCTTCTCCCAATCTTGAAGCCAACATATGGTTCAAGCATTGCCTATGGACAAACCCTACAAGTAAAACTCAATGCAAACATAAGTCCATAAAGATTGTCATTAATTACCAAAACCACACATGGGGGCACACATGCACTTTCACTTTTCTTCTCTTGCACGACCAGCAATGACTTGACCAGGTTTGACCCGGCTGAGGCACACTCCATGGAGCACCTAAAGTCCCCTGCTATGGTGACGACCTTGTTTGGCCTTGAATCTTCATCTTCAAGTAGCTAATGTGATTGCTTTCCATAAAGTTTGAAAGAGCTGGCCTGCTGAGTAATGCATGGTAGCAGTTGTCCAAATCCACAACCTCAAACTCCAGGTTCTCTTTCCAACAATTCTCTCTCGTGCCGAATAAGATGTCCATTCGGACTTTGCCAATAGGCTCACAGGACAAACTCGGCACAATGCCATGGAAAGTGGTCTTTGTCGCCTATAGCATATTCTTTGAGACTCCCAACTTGTGCATGGTGTCCTTATACAATATGTTAATACTGCTGCCGTTGTTAATCAGCACCTTGGAAAACTTCACGTTGATGTTTGTCCCGATGAAGGTTGGGTCAAGCACCAGAGCATATGATCCAGGACTGGGCATGAGCCTCGGATGATCCTTGATACTCCATGTGATTTCCTGATCAAACCAATGCATGTACTTTGGCACAGCCGGCATAACAACATTGACTTCCATATGTCACCTCTGAACACTTTGTCTGTCATTTTTCTCTATTGTGAACACACAATAGCTCTGATGGTGCTCCATGTATTCATTTCTCCCATCATTGCCAGGGTTTCCTCGATTCCCCTGGTTCTGGTCATTCACCTGATGCACTGCATCCCTTCTGTCTTGGTTCTCATACCTCGACGGGGGTGGTGGTAGCATCATTTGTTAAGCATTTGCTCCCGTGATCTGCGACTGCCGAGGTTGCTGAGGAGGTCCCATGTTACCTTGTCCTGCCTGCTGCAACCATTCGCACTGCCAAGTTATATGATTCACCGGTTACTCGGACTGGGAGTGTGGAACTTGCATGGTTGATCCAATATGGCCTCATACATGTACTTAGGCATGTCCTTCCTTTCTTGCCATTTCTTTTTTCTGTTCATTGGTCCAATGCTTCTTGCCATCATTCTTCTGCACCCATTGCTGGCCACTACTGTTTTGTCGCTGGCTACTCCTAGCTCCGGCTGATCTTGGTCCATTACAGTGACATGGTTCGATCCATATCTATAATTCAACCTTTCATCTCTTCTCTTGCCCCGAAAATCATTTCGCGGAGATGACTCGGCTCCATCACAGGGGTAATATTCGTCATTTGACTCGGTCGACATAAGCCGAGGTTGAGTCAGATCACTCAGTGCATATGACTCGGCAATTCTGATTGTTTCAGCCAACGTAGTTGGCATATCTCTTTGCAGCCTTTGCCACAACACACTTCCATATCTGCACCCTTATGCAAACCAAGCAATTACTTGTGACTCAATTACTCCTTCACATGAGTTGCGCATATTGCACCAGCGAGTCACAAACTCGTGGTATGTCTCATTCGGCTTCTGCTTACGTATTGCCAGTTGCTGGGGCCTATTCGGCCTCTTGCAAGTACTAGTAAAATTGCTGATAAAGATCTCCTCAAAATCTAACCAACTGTTGATACTTCCTGGGGGCAGATTATTCAGCCAAACTCTTGCTGGTCCCTCTAGCATTTGTGGTACATATCTTACCGCCCATCTCAGATTACTCGTCGCAATGTTCACCGATGTGGCATAATTGATCAACCAATCTTCTGGCTTGGTACTACCATCATACATCTTTGTTCCTCTTGCCAACTAGAAGTTTGGCACTGGTGGTTCCCTCATAATCCGAGGTCTAAAGCACGCTAGACCTGGAGGACCTTGTCCTTCCATCATTTCCGACCTATAAATCTGGTCTAGTTTCAATCTTTCATCATCTGGCTGTATGTTCCTGTATCCCAGCCTCGACCATATTGCATGATGATCCGGCCTGGGAAACCCGACATTGGCCATAGCCGAATAGCCATCATCATATCTATTTTGACCTAGATGAATATATTGTTGTTGCATGACCGAGCCCGCACTTTGCTCTTGCCAAGGTATTGACCATTGTCGGTGCTGCCGAGGTGGGTTCTGTCTAACTCCTTCCGAGTTATGCTATTCGGCATTGCCTTACCTAGTGTTTCTCTAACCCGCACAGCCTTGTCGGTGGTTTCCTTGTCCACCTTCACCTCGACTGGCACTATGGCGATCCTCATCGTGTTGTATTGCTTTTTTACTTTCCCTACCCTTGCCATGTCATAAGGGACGAACTACTTATTTCTTCTCCTAGAGGTTACCACCTATTCTCTTCGTAGGCCTTCACCAGGGGACGATGCTACCATGGTGGATTTTGCTGGAGCGCCCTCGACCGAACGAACGACCCAGGAACCTCCTGCCCTTGCTGGGTTTGTCTTGAGCAATTCCTCATTTTGCTTATTTGCAATTTTCACTAATTCAATAACTCTTTCTTGTTGCCTTTGTCGGGCTTCCCCGGTCAGACCTTCTAACTCGAACGCTGCTGCATCCGCAGCCCTGAGATTCTTTGTTGGGGTGCTATACCTCGGCAGACCTGCTGACATGGGGTTGCCTGATTCCCCTGGCCTAGGCACATATTCCTTATCTATCTTACTAAGGAGGTTTCTCCCCTAATCTTCACACCATTCATGCGAGTGGGACTGGTGCTAATCTTGTTTGCTCTAGCGTACTCACACAGTGTGATGTTTAACGCCTGCTGATCCGCTGCTATCTTCTTTGCACCCTCTAACATTTTCTGTCGAGTCTCCTCTAGCTCGGCATGTGCCTGAGCCGGATCAACTATGGGAGCTACAGGTGTGGTTAGGCTTTCTATTGCCCGCTGCAGGATGTTTTGTCGCCTCTCTAGCGGAGGACCTCTAGACCTAGGCGCCTTGGGAGTTACCTCCGGATCTTCTACCGGATCCTTGCTTGCTCCTGCATCTGGTGCGATCATCATCACCTCGGCACAGCTAGCAGGACGAGTGATATACGAACTACGCGCCACACTGAGAGGAGGTTCTCCTCCCTCGACGACATGCTGCGGGTGTACACAGGACTCGTCGACGCCGATGTAGATATTATGGGCGCCAAAGCTGAGGAAGAGCCCGTTGCGCAGAGGCAGGCGGTTGCCGATGCTGCGGGTGTTGTCGCTGATGAAGTCCAGCGCGCCGAACCGCTGCACCATCCCGGAGACGATGCACTCTCTAGTGGCGATGAAGTTTCCCGTCTGTATCTTGACACTAGCTAGCACCGCTGCTAGCCCCACAGTGGGCACCAACTATCGTGGTGGTGTCACAGCAGATACCATAGGTAGGCTAAAGATGGGGCCAATATGCACTAGTGGTATCCGGAAAGGGATATCATAGTGATTCTACACACAAAGAACAGAACAACACAACACATAGTGAACTGCTTTAGATCTTATATTACGATTAATGGACTAATATAGATGGTCCTTGAGCTGTGTCGAAGAGAGGTAGGAGATGAAGTGCTCCAGCTCTCTTCTCACTCTAGGGTTCTTCCCTTAGCCAAAATCACCCACCCTCTCCTTGGAGGCCCTGGCTCACCTTATAAAGGGGTGGCTAGGTTACAACTAGGGCTTACGTGGCCCGGATATGCTTGGAATATGCTTGTCCCAAAGTGGTATGTCGGCGAGCTCCTTTCCTGTGTCGCTAGCCTATGTAAGGCAATGGCAGAGAGTCCATGCGCTATGACCGTTTATGTCAGTGACTGTCATGTCCGTGACGATCTGTTCTGTCTCTATCTCTCTGACCCTTGTCGCTAGCGCTTGTCTCTCCCTAGATTCTCTTAGGAGAGAGAAAAGCACTGACCTTGAGCTGGCTTCCTCCTTTTTGAGCAAGCCATCTCCTGACTCGGTCCTGGTAAAGATAACCCGGCTAAGCTGGTACCTGCAAAGGGGAAATAGTTCATTCCTCGTGCCGACATACCATGCATGTCGATCGAGTCTTGCCAGTTCTTTCTAGCTTAGGGTAACCTGGCCATAACCCGGCCGGTCCTTTGATGATTCAGCCAACTCATGCTTTGACCTGTTTTGTGCCTCGGGGGACCTTGTCCTTTTACCTTGGCTTGACCCTATCTGGGGTCATCCCCCAACAGTGATGTATATATCGCATGGTGCATTTTATTTTTCTTGAAAAATTTGCATACCACCGAGTAAACCGTTGAATAATTTGGAATGTGGTGTGCTAAATTCAAACAAAAGCACTACATCATTGAACAACTTTCGAGGCACCTCGGCCGTGCACACTGGTGACATACAAAAATCTTTGTACGTCGCCAGTAAGCTTATACTAGCGGTACATGCGATTTTCGTGTACACCACAGGGTTTAGAAGCGGCGTACAATTATTTTGAAGCGCCACTGGTAGTATTCTACCTTTAAGCTATTTTCTACTAGTGTTAGCTCATCGGCTAGGTCACAAAACCTCCCTCCTCTCGGGAGTTTTGCCCGTCCCCGTTGAGTCGCCTCAATCCTTATCCGGTCGGTGACCACTTAGGTTGTTGGTCGCTCCCCATTGGAAACCACATCATTACGGAGCATCCTGAAGCACCACATGGTCAAGAGGTTATCGTTTAGATGTCGCATCAATCCATAACTCCTGGAACTCGGGCTTTCCACCACTCTCCAACCTCCGAGTCCGGCCGGGCGTCCACTCCAGAATGTTCCAATCCCTTAGCATGTCATCCTGTACCTCTCTAGCTAGCACACCGTAGCAGAATGTGTCTTAGGGTCTTCAACATTTGATCACATAGGGGGCGATTAACCAGGTGTGGAAGTCCCTAATTTCGCGGCCTATCTGATGTTCAAGATCTGCTATTTGCCACGAGCCAAGTGGAGAATTCATAGATCATTAGAGCCCGAGCCAAGTGAAGAATTCATAGCTCATTAGAGCCCTAGATCTCCAAATGGTGGCGTGCATCAAATCGATTTTTGTCAGAAGGCCACATAAGCCAAACGAGCAGAATACACAACCCTGCCTCAGAGCTCCATATGAAGGCATCCTCTCTCTCGGTTAGCTCCACTGTTCGTATCCACGCCGCTATGTGAGGAAAGTGGCCGCGGAGTTTAGTGTTGCGCGCTGTCTATCTGTCGAAAACATCGCGGTCCGGCCATAAATACATAAAATTGAGTTGGCCCCAATTTATTTAACTTTAACCAAAACTTATATGAAGTGTATTGAGAAGCGAATGGAATACGACATGAAGGATAAGTATATCCGGTTCAAAACTTGGGTTACCGTGCATTTGGCGTAGCGGTGAAAACCTATTTTGGTCCATATGTCACGGTCCCAGTTTTGTGCGAAAAAATTGATGCATAGATCCCATAGTGCATTTCATTTTTCTTGTAAATTTGCATAGCACCAAGTAAACCGTTGCATAGCTTGAAATGTGGTGTGCTAAATTCAAACTAAAGCACCACAGCATTAAACTGCTTTCTATAGCATTAAACTGCTTTCTATATTTATTTCATATTTATTGTCTTATTCAGGGAGCTACTTTGTTTGGAATATGTGTCTTTCATTTTTCAACAAGCAAGAATTTGTCGTATTGCCAACAGTATTTTACTGTTCAATACAACGGAGGTACTCCCTCTGTTTCAATTACTCCGCGCGCACTCTTATCTAGGTGGGCTAATACTCTCTTATTTTTCTTGCTCCTCATTACGACAAATTCTTGCTTGACTCGGATTTTGAGTAACTTCAAATATCCAGCCACCTAGAGCCGGGTTAAGTTCCACTTGACTCGGATTTTGAGTAACTTTGAATATCCAGCCACCTAGAGTTGGGTTAAGTTCCACTTGACTCGGATCTTGAGTAGCTTTGAATATCCAGCCACCTAGAGCCGGGTTAAGTTCCACTTGACTCGGATCTTGAGTAGCTTTGAATATCCAACCACCTAGAGCCGGGTAAAGTTCCACTTGACTCAGACCTTGAGTAGCTTTGAATATCCAGCCACCTAGAGCCGGGTTAAGTTCCACTTGACTCAGACCTTGAGTAGCTTGAATATCTAGCCACCTAGAGCCGGGTTAAGTTCGACTTGACTCGGATCTTGAGTAGATTTGAATATCTAGCCACCTAGAGCCGGGTTAAGTTCCACTCGACTCAGATCTTGAGTGGCTTTGAATATCCATCCACCTAGAGCCGGGTTAAGTTCCACTCGACTCGGATCTTGAGTAGATTTGAATATCCAGTCACCTAGAGCCTGGTTAAGTTCCATTCGACTCGGATTTTGAGTAGCTTTGAATATCCAGCCACCTAGAGCCAGGTTAAGTTCCACTTGACTCGGATCTTAAGTAAATTTGAATATCCTTATAACTTCATTAACTAATAGTTGCTCTTTTCAGATCACGACCAATCGGTGCACTGCCAAGTTCTAGTGGATGCTAGATGCGCACAAAGAGCTTTCTGCGAAGCATAAGGCATTGTTGCCAGAGCTGAAGAAGAAAGGTAAACCTTTACTCCATTACTTTCAGTTTAGTTCTTTTTGTTCTTGACTTGCCGAGCTAACTTGTGACTTGGATTTTGCCAGCCGATGTGGAAGCCCGAAACAAGGATCTGCAGAAGCAGGTGGCCAAGATGAAAGGTATTTTTCCTTTTGCCCTTTATCTTTTGTATTTCTCCCTTATGGTTCGGCGGGTAATTATACCTCGGTTTTGCCGGGTCAAAATTTTCTCAGTGTCTCTTCAGGATTGTGTTTCCATGCCTGAATTGACGCTTCACTTTCTCGAACAAGCAGGCCAACATCAAGCCCAGCTGAACGAGAAGGACAAAGAAATCCCTCGGATCCATGCCGAGATTGAGAAATTAGAAACCCTCTAGAAAGCTGAACTTGATAAGGTTGAACAAACCTTTGTCGAGGAGAAGGACCGGCTCAAGACCCAGCTCGAGAAGGAGCAGGATCTAGTTAAAGAGACCGAGGTCAAAATTGACTCGGTGAGTCTTGAGCTGGAGAATCTCTGAAAAAGGCTACTGCTTGGTTGATGGAGCTCACCCGAATCAACAGTGTCATCTCTCCGAAGTTTTCCCCAGATTTTTTCTTATTTGCCGACATTCCCCTTATGTCCTTTGTTTCTTTTACTAACTTGTTCCTTTTACTTGCTTTTTAGGAAACTTTCTAGAGTCTCAAACTTTCTTTTCAGGAAACTTGCTTTTCAGGAAACACTCTAGAATATGCACACCGACTCCAGGTGGACAACTGACCCGGCCCTCATCGAGCAACGCCAGGCCCGAGCCTATCAGCTGATCCAATATGGCAATATCCATGACTGGACTGATGGGATGAGTTTCCTCGACAAGGGGGATGCTGAGTATGTTGAGGAAGGTGCGAATGAAGACCGGGAAAATCCGAATGATGCTGAGGATCCTGAGGCGAACTCGGACGAGGAAGGGGAAGCTGAGGTTCACGATGCTGAAGATGCTATTCCACCTCCTGCTACGGATGACCCGGCTGCCGCCGCTCCTTGAGCGAAAAAACTTTAAAATTTGTTAAATCCCTGAAATGCGGGGTGCAAAATGTATGATACAGTCTAAGTCATTTTTTACTATTATGTTTTTGTGTCGAATCTATTTGGGCGAAGTCCCCGAGTTTCATTTCTTGTTCTCTCAATCTGATGACTCGGCTCGTGTCTACCATTATTCGGTGTTCGACTGACGAGTCCACAGTCAAAAAATTAAATTAACAATACTTTGAAATTGTGAGGATTAGCTCAAAATAATTGGGCATAATAATGAATAAAGTAAATGCATGGGTTAGTTCAAAAAACAAATGTCGCCTCGATTACGTTCCCTTCCTTAGTCATTTTTCATGTGCATAGCATTTTTGAGCTTGTCCCCTTGCTTGCCATGAAGCCAATCTTTTTGGAAATCAGCAAGTCAAAAAGTTAGCCTTTGGTGTCGACACATTACTACTAAGGGTTAAGAAATTTAAGCCAGCCGACATACATAATGTAAATACAGAGAAAGACAATTACTACTAAGGCAGTCCTCGAGTTTCTGCTCGAGGTGCCGAGATTTCATTGATAAGCTCATTGCCGACATATGTGAGTTCGAGATACATACACTTTAGCTAAGTGTAAAATGGACGAAGTAGCGCTACATTCCATGGACTTTTTGATTCCTCTCCTGACCTGTCCGCCTTCTTCTTCTCCTGCGGTTGAGCATTTATAAGATAGTATGCATCATTGTGCAATGCTTTGCTCACAATGAATGGTCCTTCCCATGGAGGTGAGAGCTTATTCATGCCGGTAGTGCGTTGCACTAGCCAAAGTACCAAATTACCTTCCCGGAAAACTCGGGGGTTCACTTTCCGTCTATGATAGTGTCAGAGATTCTGCTGATATATGGCAGATCTGGACAATGCCAACTCTCTTTCCTCTTCTAGCAGATCAACATCATTTTGTCGGGCTTCTTGCACTTCGGCTTCTGTGTATTGGGAGACCCTAGGCAAGACATGCTCTATGTCGGCTGGTAATACAGCTTCTGCCCCATACACCAGAAAAATGGCGTATAGCCTGTTGACCGATTTGGAGTTGTTCTTAAGCTCCATAATACTGCTGGTAGTTTGGCAATCCAACACCCCCCTAATCTTTGCATCGGCTCAATGAGTCAGGGTTTTATCCCGAGCAGTACTAGTCTATTGGATCTTTCCACTTGCTCGTTCAATGCGGGGTGTGCAACTGATGTAACATCTAGCCTTATTCTTTTATCTTGGCAGAACCGAGCAAATGCTCCTTCAACAAAATTTGTGCCATTATCTGTTATTATATTGTGTGGGTACCCGTATCTTAAGATAATGTCCTTGAGGAATGATACAACAGTAGCTCCATCACATTTTCTGATTGGCTTTACCTCAATCCACTTTGTAAACTTGTCCACCATGACCAAGATATGAGTCATGTTTCCTCGAGCTGGCCTAAATGGTCCAACCATATCCAAACACCATAAAACAAATGGCCAAGTGATTGGTATAGTTTTGAGTTCAAAGGCCGGCATATGTATCTTGCTAGCATACCTCTGACATCCATTGCATTTCTTTACAAGGTCCTCAGCCTGTTGCAAAGCACTGGGCCAGTAAAATCCATGTCAAAAAGCTTTAGCCACTAAGGCCCTAGATGAGGCATGATGCCCACATTCGCTCTGATGTATGTCTCGGAGGATTTCCTACCCTTCTATCGGGTCAACACATCGCTGTAAGACACTTATGAAACTTCTCTTATATAACTCGGCATTTATTATGGTATATGCCTTTACTCTTCTCTGAACTTTCCTGGAAAGTACCTCATCACTTGGCAAAGCTCCATCTTTCAAGAAACAAAAGATTTGCTGCGCCCATGCTGGTACAACACGGGCTGGGAAAAGCACTTCATCAACCTCCATTGGATCCACCGACATGACCTCTACCGGATTAAGCTAAATAGTCCCCGGGTTCTGTGAGGCAATCCAAGGGTTTGTCGAGGTGTTCCCCCAGCCAATATCCATTGGGGCATCTTCTGATCCTGGATTGGCCGGGATATAGATTGACTCGGATTCTGGTGAGGGGTTAATAGATGTTTTTCTGAGATGCTCCAAAGCAACACCTGGTGGGATAGCCTGCTGATATGAACCCAGTTTAGATAACACGTCGGCTGCATCATTTTCAGCTCGTGGCACATGATGGAATTCACATCCCTCAAAGTACCCACATATCTTTTGGACATGAAATCTATACAGGGCCATATTTGTGTCCAACGCATCCCAATGACCAGAAACTTGCTGCACCACCAAATCTGAATCACCAAAACATTGTATCCGACATATCCCAATCTCTTTTGCTACTTTTAACCCATGCACGAGCGCCTCATATTCGGCCACATTGTTTGATGCTCGAAAGTGGATCTGAAGCACATATCTCAATTGATCTTTCTTGGGCAAGGTAAGGACTACCCAGGCCCCTAATCCATCCTTCAACTTGGATCCATCGAAGTGCATTATCCAGTAGTTTGAAGCTGGCAAGGGTGGCTCATATTGCATTTTAGCCCAATCCACAAAAAGTCGGCCACTGCCTGAGACTTGATTGCATCTCTTCTATCATATTGTTGATCATATGGGGCTAACTCAATTGCCCATTTGGCAATTTTGGCCACTTGCATCTTTGTTACTCATTATCTCGGATATGGGTGCTTCACATATCACCTTTATAGGGTGTTTTTCGAAGTAGTGCTTAAGCTTTTTGGCCGCCATATAGACGCCATATGCCATTTTATGATAATGGGGATAGTTTTGTTTTGACACAGAGAGTACCTCACTTAGGTAATAAACTGGCCTCTGCACCGACTTACCTTCCTCGTCTCGCTCCACCACTACCACGGCACTTACGACTCAGCTGGTCACTGCTATATAGAGTAACATTGGCTCTTTGGATAGTGGTGATGCTAAGACAAGTGCAGAGGCTAGCATCTTTTTTAGTTCATGAAAAGCACTATCTTCCTGCGGTGTCCATATGAACGTATCTGATTTTTTATTAGCTGATAGAGAGGCACTGCCTTTTCTCCCAGCCGACATACAAAGCGACTTAATGTTGCCAGGCAACTAGTGAACTTCTGGACATCATTGAGACACTTTGGCAGTTCCATACGCTCAATGACTCGGATTTTAGTTGGATTAGCTTCGATACCTCGGCTAGACACGAGGAAACCGAGCAATTTCCGGCCGGGACACCGAAGGTGCATTTCTCTGGGTTAAGTTTCATTTGGAACTTTCTCAAGTTCGCGAACGTTTGTCGTATATCATCTAGGAGAGTATGACTCTGCTTGTTTTTTATCACCACATCATCCACATATACTTGGACATTTTTGCCAATTTGATCGTGCAAGCATTTTTGCATGCATCTTTGATATGTGGCACCAACATTGCGTAAGCCAAATGGCATTGTGCGATAGCAATAAGCCCCGTACGGGGTAATAAAAGCAGTCTTTATTTGATCATCCGGGTTCAATGGTATCTGGTGGAAACTAGAATATGCTTCTACAAATGACAAGATATCACACTCGGCTATTGAGTCAATGACCTGATCTATCCTCGGCAAGGAAAACAGATCTTTTGGACACGCCTTGTTCAAGTTCATGTAATCGATACACATACGCCACACCACTGCCACGTTTGGGTCATTTTTCTTCTTTTCTACCAGCACTGGATTAGGCAGCCAATTTGGGCAAAGTACTTCCATGATAAACCCAGCTGCAAGGAGCCGATCTATCTCGTCACCAATGACTTTTATCCTGTCTTCGGCAAAGGGTGAAGAGGTTGCTTACCGGCTTTGCACCGGGTCTGACATGCAAAGAGTTCTCAGCCAGCTCCCTCGGCACACCTTGCAGATCCCGTGTGGACCAATTAAGATATCCTGATTCTCACGGAGGAAGGTGATGAGCTCGCTTTCCTATTTATCGCCCAGGCCCGCCCCAATTTTCATGGCGCGCTCTAGAAACTGATCATCAATTGGCACCTTCTTGGTGTCCTTTGTCGGCTGAAACGACACACTTACATGCGGGTTACTCAGGGCTGGCATATTCAACTATGCAGGCTGAGCCAATGCTACAACTTCTTGGATTATTGAAAGGACAAGGATGTCGCCTAGAGGGGGGGGGGGGTGAATAGGCGGTTTAATTTTTTTACGAGAGTGGCTCAATAAAGGCGGAATTAAACTAGCATTTACTTTGTCAAGCACAAAACCTAGAACAACTAGGGTTCACCTATGTGCACCAACAACTTATGCTAAGCAAGATAAGCAACTATGTGATAGCAAGATATAGACTTCAAGCACGAAGGCTATCACAAAGTAAGGTGCATAAGTATGAGCTCGGGTATAGAGATAACTGAGGCACGTGGAGACGATGATGTTTTACGAGTTCCTCCCAACATGGAGTATGTCTTGTTTGGAGAGGGGGTGGATTCAAACCACCAACGCCACAAAAGGCCTCCCTTGTTCTCCTATAAATCTCACCCCAACGGGATCAATCCACACTTCCACTATCGGTGCACTTGTCGGTGGCAATCTGTAACCTCTCACAAGGTTGGGACACTTCTCCACAACTCAATTGGAGGCTCCCAACAAACAAGCTTGGGGAAATCTCCACAACTTAATTGGAGGCCCAAGTAATCCACAGACCTGCAATACAACCAAACCGTCTAGGGTTCTAAGAACCCAAGAGTAAAAATCTTCTCACCTTTCACCCAATTGAATCCTCACCGAGAACTCAAATCGATGCACCAAATGCAACGAAAAGAACACAAGAAGAGCTCAAGTCCTTCTCTTCCAAATTCCACCAAAGCTACAAAAGCTTATGGGGAAATAAGAGAGGAAGAACAATGGAGGAAATCCACAAAAGACTCCAAGATCTAGATCCCAAGATGTTCCCCTCACTTAGAGGAGAGATTGATTGGTGGGATTATAGATCTAGATCTCCTCTTTCAAATCTCTCAAGAATATGCAAGAATCATAGGAGGGATTGAGAGATAGCAAGCTCAAGAAGGTCAGCAATGGAGGGGAAACTTGCAAGAAAGGTTAGCTAACCATTGGGGAAGAAGGGCCCCTTATATAGGTCCTCCAAAATCCAATCGTTACAACTCTGAAGTACGCGGGCCGGACATTCCGCCTAGTTTCCGGGTAGTATCCGATTTGTACATCTGAATATAAATCACGCGACTGAAATCTGAGATTTCTGCGCGACACCGGAGTGTCTGGCCTATTCACTCCGGACATTTTGGCCAAGGCAAAACTGACAGAAACAACAATACGAAAACAACCATAACTTTTGCATCCGGACTCTGATTTTGATGATCTTGGGCTCATTTTAAAGAGGAAAACAAACTCTACAAGATAATGCAGGGAACCATCATAGTCCAGCAAGGGAGGAAGAACCAAATGACGAGAGGTTTAACCTCTCTCAAAAAGACGAACCGGTAAAACCTCCAACATCGAAAACACAATAGAGAATGCATATGAAATCCGTTTTCGATGAACTTGGGCTTGTCATAAAGATTAAATAAAGCTCTAAATCCTATCATGGATAAGAACCAAATAATGGAAGTTTTTACCAATATCTAAAAGACAAACTGGTAAAACCTCCAATATCAAAAACACAATAGAGAATGCATATGAAATCCGTTTTCGATGAACTAGAGCTTGTTATGAATATTACCACAAGCTCTAGAACCTCACATGGATAAGATCCAAATAACAACCAAGAAAGATGATGCTAAGTATGCAAAGGTTTGAGGTCTCTCTGAAGGATATGATCAAGTTACTCACTCGAGAGCCCTTCTTGATAGTATGGCTATCTATCCTATAAACCGGTCTCCCCAACTAACACCATGAGACTGGTAAGAAAGAAACCCTATCAAGAACATACCTTTTCCTTGAGCATATTCTAGTTGAACTTGACGATAGCGATCTTGTCCACCTCAAGATGGAACACCTTTCTTGATTGCGCTAGCTTGGTGAAGACTTGCAAATTTCTCTCCCATACTCCACTATGGCAGAGCTTCTCTCTTGGGTAGATCATCTTCCCATATCCATGATAACCATAGGATGGAAAGATTCAAGCAAATGATCTCTTTGAGATGGCTCATCTCATCTTGAACTTGCACTTCATTTCTTCTTTCGTCATCATGTTGGTGTCTTGAAGGTACACAAGAGATATCACTCCACCTTATTCTTCAAGACACACTTGCCATAGGCACAACTCTCACATGACCAATCTTTGGATCACTCCTTGAACACCTTGGTCATCACTTGATCTTCTTCACTTTCTTCTTCTCCCAATCTTGAAGCCAACATATGGTTCAAGCATTGCCTATGGACAAACCCTACAAGTAAAACTCAATGCAAACATAAGTCCATAAAGATTGTCATTAATTACCAAAACCACACATGGGGGCACACATGCACTTTCACTTTTCTTCTCTTGCACGACCAGCAATGACTTGACCAGGTTTGACCCGGCTGAGGCACACTCCATGGAGCACCTAAAGTCCCCTGCTATGGTGACGACCTTGTTTGGCCTTGAATCTTCATCTTCAAGTAGCTAATGTGATTGCTTTCCATAAAGTTTGAAAGAGCTGGCCTGCTGAGTAATGCATGGTAGCAGTTGTCCAAATCCACAACCTCAAACTCCAGGTTCTCTTTCCAACAATTCTCTCTCGTGCCGAATAAGATGTCCATTCGGACTTTGCCAATAGGCTCACAGGACAAACTCGGCACAATGCCATGGAAAGTGGTCTTTGTCGCCTATAGCATATTCTTTGAGACTCCCAACTTGTGCATGGTGTCCTTATACAATATGTTAATACTGCTGCCGTTGTTAATCAGCACCTTGGAAAACTTCACGTTGATGTTTGTCCCGATGAAGGTTGGGTCAAGCACCAGAGCATATGATCCAGGACTGGGCATGAGCCTCGGATGATCCTTGATACTCCATGTGATTTCCTGATCAAACCAATGCATGTACTTTGGCACAGCCGGCATAACAACATTGACTTCCATATGTCACCTCTGAACACTTTGTCTGTCATTTTTCTCTATTGTGAACACACAATAGCTCTGATGGTGCTCCATGTATTCATTTCTCCCATCATTGCCAGGGTTTCCTCGATTCCCCTGGTTCTGGTCATTCACCTGATGCACTGCATCCCTTCTGTCTTGGTTCTCATACCTCGACGGGGGTGGTGGTAGCATCATTTGTTAAGCATTTGCTCCCGTGATCTGCGACTGCCGAGGTTGCTGAGGAGGTCCCATGTTACCTTGTCCTGCCTGCTGCAACCATTCGCACTGCCAAGTTATATGATTCACCGGTTACTCGGACTGGGAGTGTGGAACTTGCATGGTTGATCCAATATGGCCTCATACATGTACTTAGGCATGTCCTTCCTTTCTTGCCATTTCTTTTTTCTGTTCATTGGTCCAATGCTTCTTGCCATCATTCTTCTGCACCCATTGCTGGCCACTACTGTTTTGTCGCTGGCTACTCCTAGCTCCGGCTGATCTTGGTCCATTACAGTGACATGGTTCGATCCATATCTATAATTCAACCTTTCATCTCTTCTCTTGCCCCGAAAATCATTTCGCGGAGATGACTCGGCTCCATCACAGGGGTAATATTCGTCATTTGACTCGGTCGACATAAGCCGAGGTTGAGTCAGATCACTCAGTGCATATGACTCGGCAATTCTGATTGTTTCAGCCAACGTAGTTGGCATATCTCTTTGCAGCCTTTGCCACAACACACTTCCATATCTGCACCCTTATGCAAACCAAGCAATTACTTGTGACTCAATTACTCCTTCACATGAGTTGCGCATATTGCACCAGCGAGTCACAAACTCGTGGTATGTCTCATTCGGCTTCTGCTTACGTATTGCCAGTTGCTGGGGCCTATTCGGCCTCTTGCAAGTACTAGTAAAATTGCTGATAAAGATCTCCTCAAAATCTAACCAACTGTTGATACTTCCTGGGGGCAGATTATTCAGCCAAACTCTTGCTGGTCCCTCTAGCATTTGTGGTACATATCTTACCGCCCATCTCAGATTACTCGTCGCAATGTTCACCGATGTGGCATAATTGATCAACCAATCTTCTGGCTTGGTACTACCATCATACATCTTTGTTCCTCTTGCCAACTAGAAGTTTGGCACTGGTGGTTCCCTCATAATCCGAGGTCTAAAGCACGCTAGACCTGGAGGACCTTGTCCTTCCATCATTTCCGACCTATAAATCTGGTCTAGTTTCAATCTTTCATCATCTGGCTGTATGTTCCTGTATCCCAGCCTCGACCATATTGCATGATGATCCGGCCTGGGAAACCCGACATTGGCCATAGCCGAATAGCCATCATCATATCTATTTTGACCTGGATGAATATATTGTTGTTGCATGACCGAGCCCGCACTTTGCTCTTGCCAAGGTATTGACCATTGTCGGTGCTGCCGAGGTGGGTTCTGTCTAACTCCTTCCGAGTTATGCTATTCGGCATTGCCTTACCTAGTGTTTCTCTAACCCGCACAGCCTTGTCGGTGGTTTCCTTGTCCACCTTCACCTCGACTGGCACTATGGCGATCCTCATCATGTTGTATTGCTTTTTTACTTTCCCTACCCTTGCCATGTCATAAGGGACGAACTACTTATTTCTTCTCCTAGAGGTTACCACCTATTCTCTTCGTAGGCCTTCACCAGGGGACGATGCTGCCATGGTGGATTTTGCTGGAGCGCCCTCGACCGAACGAACGACCCAGGAACCTCCTGCCCTTGCTGGGTTTGTCTTGAGCAATTCCTCATTTTGCTTATTTGCAATTTTCACTAATTCAATAACTCTTTCTTGTTGCCTTTGTCGGGCTTCCCCGGTCAGACCTTCTAACTCGAACGCTGCTGCATCCGCAGCCCTGAGATTCTTTGTTGGGGTGCTATACCTCGGCAGACCTGCTGACATGGGGTTGCCTGATTCCCCTGGCCTAGGCACATATTCCTTATCTATCTTACTAAGGAGGTTTCTCCCCTAATCTTCACACCATTCATGCGAGTGGGACTGGTGCTAATCTTGTTTGCTCTAGCGTACTCACACAGTGTGATGTTTAACGCCTGCTGATCCGCTGCTATCTTCTTTGCACCCTCTAACATTTTCTGTCGAGTCTCCTCTAGCTCGGCATGTGCCTGAGCCGGATCAACTATGGGAGCTACAGGTGTGGTTAGGCTTTCTATTGCCCGCTGCAGGATGTTTTGTCGCCTCTCTAGCGGAGGACCTCTAGACCTAGGCGCCTTGGGAGTTACCTCCGGATCTTCTACCGGATCCTTGCTTGCTCCTGCATCTGGTGCGATCATCATCACCTCGGCACAGCTAGCAGGACGAGTGATATACGAACTACGCGCCACACTGAGAGGAGGTTCTCCTCCCTCGACGACATGTTGCGGGTGTACACAGGACTCGTCGACGCCGATGTAGATATTATGGGCGCCAAAGCTGAGGAAGAGCCCGTTGCGCAGAGGCAGGCGGTTGCCGATGCTGCGGGCGTTGTCGCTGATGAAGTCCAGCGCGCCGAACCGCTGCACCATCCCGGAGACGATGCACTCTCTAGTGGCGATGAAGTTTCCCGTCTGTATCTTGACACTAGCTAGCACCGCTGCTAGCCCCACAGTGGGCACCAACTATCGTGGTGGTGTCACAGCAGATACCATAGGTAGGCTAAAGATGGGGCCAATATGCACTAGTGGTATCCGGAAAGGGATATCATAGTGATTCTACACACAAAGAACAGAACAACACAACACATAGTGAACTGCTTTAGATCTTATATTACGATTAATGGACTAATATAGATGGTCCTTGAGCTGTGTCGAAGAGAGGTAGGAGATGAAGTGCTCCAGCTCTCTTCTCACTCTAGGGTTCTTCCCTTAGCCAAAATCACCCACCCTCTCCTTGGAGGCCCTGGCTCACCTTATAAAGGGGTGGCTAGGTTACAACTAGGGCTTACGTGGCCCGGATATGCTTGGAATATGCTTGTCCCAAAGTGGTATGTCGGCGAGCTCCTTTCCTGTGTCGCTAGCCTATGTAAGGCAATGGCAGAGAGTCCATGCGCTATGACCGTTTATGTCAGTGACTGTCATGTCCGTGACGATCTGTTCTGTCTCTATCTCTCTGACCCTTGTCGCTAGCGCTTGTCTCTCCCTAGATTCTCTTAGGAGAGAGAAAAGCACTGACCTTGAGCTGGCTTCCTCCTTTTTGAGCAAGCCATCTCCTGACTCGGTCCTGGTAAAGATAACCCGGCTAAGCTGGTACCTGCAAAGGGGAAATAGTTCATTCCTCGTGCCGACATACCATGCATGTCGATCGAGTCTTGCCAGTTCTTTCTAGCTTAGGGTAACCTGGCCATAACCCGGCCGGTCCTTTGATGATTCAGCCAACTCATGCTTTGACCTGTTTTGTGCCTCGGGGGACCTTGTCCTTTTACCTTGGCTTGACCCTATCTGGGGTCATCCCCCAACAGTGATGTATATATCGCATGGTGCATTTTATTTTTCTTGAAAAATTTGCATACCACCGAGTAAACCGTTGAATAATTTGGAATGTGGTGTGCTAAATTCAAACAAAAGCACTACATCATTGAACAACTTTCGAGGCACCTCGGCCGTGCACACTGGTGACATACAAAAATCTTTGTACGTCGCCAGTAAGCTTATACTAGCGGTACATGCGATTTTCGTGTACACCACAGGGTTTAGAAGCGGCGTACAATTATTTTGAAGCGCCACTGGTAGTATTCTACCTTTAAGCTATTTTCTACTAGTGTTAGCTCATCGGCTAGGTCACAAAACCTCCCTCCTCTCGGGAGTTTTGCCCGTCCCCGTTGAGTCGCCTCAATCCTTATCCGGTCGGTGACCACTTAGGTTGTTGGTCGCTCCCCATTGGAAACCACATCATTACGGAGCATCCTGAAGCACCACATGGTCAAGAGGTTATCGTTTAGATGTCGCATCAATCCATAACTCCTGGAACTCGGGCTTTCCACCACTCTCCAACCTCCGAGTCCGGCCGGGCGTCCACTCCAGAATGTTCCAATCCCTTAGCATGTCATCCTGTACCTCTCTAGCTAGCACACCGTAGCAGAATGTGTCTTAGGGTCTTCAACATTTGATCACATAGGGGGCGATTAGCCAGGTGTGGAAGTCCCTAATTTCGCGGCCTATCTGATGTTCAAGATCTGCTATTTGCCACGAGCCAAGTGGAGAATTCATAGATCATTAGAGCCCGAGCCAAGTGAAGAATTCATAGCTCATTAGAGCCCTAGATCTCCAAATGGTGGCGTGCATCAAATCGATTTTTGTCAGAAGGCCACATAAGCCAAACGAGCAGAATACACAACCCTGCCTCAGAGCTCCATATGAAGGCATCCTCTCTCTCGGTTAGCTCCACTGTTCGTATCCACGCCGCTATGTGAGGAAAGTGGCCGCGGAGTTTAGTGTTGCGCGCTGTCTATCTGTCGAAAACATCGCGGTCCGGCCATAAATACATAAAATTGAGTTGGCCCCAATTTATTTAACTTTAACCAAAACTTATATGAAGTGTATTGAGAAGCGAATGGAATACGACATGAAGGATAAGTATATCCGGTTCAAAACTTGGGTTACCGTGCATTTGGCGTAGCGGTGAAAACCTATTTTGGTCCATATGTCACGGTCCCAGTTTTGTGCGAAAAAATTGATGCATAGATCCCATAGTGCATTTCATTTTTCTTGTAAATTTGCATAGCACCAAGTAAACCGTTGCATAGCTTGAAATGTGGTGTGCTAAATTCAAACTAAAGCACCACAGCATTAAACTGCTTTCTATAGCATTAAACTGCTTTCTATATTTATTTCATATTTATTGTCTTATTCAGGGAGCTACTTTGTTTGGAATATGTGTCTTTCATTTTTCAACAAGCAAGAATTTGTCGTATTGCCAACAGTATTTTACTGTTCAATACAACGGAGGTACTCCCTCTGTTTCAATTACTCCGCGCGCACTCTTATCTAGGTGGGCTAATACTCTCTTATTTTTCTTGCTCCTCATTACGACAAATTCTTGCTTGACTCGGATTTTGAGTAACTTCAAATATCCAGCCACCTAGAGCCGGGTTAAGTTCCACTTGACTCGGATTTTGAGTAACTTTGAATATCCAGCCACCTAGAGTTGGGTTAAGTTCCACTTGACTCGGATCTTGAGTAGCTTTGAATATCCAGCCACCTAGAGCCGGGTTAAGTTCCACTTGACTCGGATCTTGAGTAGCTTTGAATATCCAACCACCTAGAGCCGGGTAAAGTTCCACTTGACTCAGACCTTGAGTAGCTTTGAATATCCAGCCACCTAGAGCCGGGTTAAGTTCCACTTGACTCAGACCTTGAGTAGCTTGAATATCTAGCCACCTAGAGCCGGGTTAAGTTCGACTTGACTCGGATCTTGAGTAGATTTGAATATCTAGCCACCTAGAGCCGGGTTAAGTTCCACTCGACTCAGATCTTGAGTGGCTTTGAATATCCATCCACCTAGAGCCGGGTTAAGTTCCACTCGACTCGGATCTTGAGTAGATTTGAATATCCAGTCACCTAGAGCCTGGTTAAGTTCCATTCGACTCGGATTTTGAGTAGCTTTGAATATCCAGCCACCTAGAGCCAGGTTAAGTTCCACTTGACTCGGATCTTAAGTAAATTTGAATATCCTTATAACTTCATTAACTAATAGTTGCTCTTTTCAGATCACGACCAATCGGTGCACTGCCAAGTTCTAGTGGATGCTAGATGCGCACAAAGAGCTTTTTGCGAAGCATAAGGCATTGTTGCCAGAGCTGAAGAAGAAAGGTAAACCTTTACTCCATTACTTTCAGTTTAGTTCTTTTTGTTCTTGACTTGCCGAGCTAACTTGTGACTTGGATTTTGCCAGCCGATGTGGAAGCCCGAAACAAGGATCTGCAGAAGCAGGTGGCCAAGATGAAAGGTATTTTTCCTTTTGCCCTTTATCTTTTGTATTTCTCCCTTATGGTTCGGCGGGTAATTATACCTCGGTTTTGCCGGGTCAAAATTTTCTCAGTGTCTCTTCAGGATTGTGTTTCCATGCCTGAATTGACGCTTCACTTTCTCGAACAAGCAGGCCAACATCAAGCCCAGCTGAACGAGAAGGACAAAGAAATCCCTCGGATCCATGCCGAGATTGAGAAATTAGAAACCCTCTAGAAAGCTGAACTTGATAAGGTTGAACAAACCTTTGTCGAGGAGAAGGACCGGCTCAAGACCCAGCTCGAGAAGGAGCAGGATCTAGTTAAAGAGACCGAGGTCAAAATTGACTCGGTGAGTCTTGAGCTGGAGAATCTCTAAAAAAGGCTACTGCTTGGTTGATGGAGCTCACCCGAATCAACAGTGTCATCTCTCCGAAGTTTTCCCCAGATTTTTTCTTATTTGCCGACATTCCCCTTATGTCCTTTGTTTCTTTTACTAACTTGTTCCTTTTACTTGCTTTTTAGGAAACTTTCTAGAGTCTCAAACTTTCTTTTCAGGAAACTTGCTTTTCAGGAAACACTCTAGAATATGCACACCGACTCCAGGTGGACAACTGACCCGGCCCTCATCGAGCAACGCCAGGCCCGAGCCTATCAGCTGATCCAATATGGCAATATCCATGACTGGACTGATGGGATGAGTTTCCTCGACAAGGGGGATGCTGAGTATGTTGAGGAAGGTGCGAATGAAGACCGGGAAAATCCGAATGATGCTGAGGATCCTGAGGCGAACTCGGACGAGGAAGGGGAAGCTGAGGTTCACGATGCTGAAGATGCTATTCCACCTCCTGCTACGGATGACCCGGCTGCCGCCGCTCCTTGAGCGAAAAAACTTTAAAATTTGTTAAATCCCTGAAATGCGGGGTGCAAAATGTATGATACAGTCTAAGTCATTTTTTACTATTATGTTTTTGTGTCGAATCTATTTGGGCGAAGTCCCCGAGTTTCATTTCTTGTTCTCTCAATCTGATGACTCGGCTCGTGTCTACCATTATTCGGTGTTCGACTGACGAGTCCACAGTCAAAAAATTAAATTAACAATACTTTGAAATTGTGAGGATTAGCTCAAAATAATTGGGCATAATAATGAATAAAGTAAATGCATGGGTTAGTTCAAAAAACAAATGTCGCCTCGATTACGTTCCCTTCCTTAGTCATTTTTCATGTGCATAGCATTTTTGAGCTTGTCCCCTTGCTTGCCATGAAGCCAATCTTTTTGGAAATCAGCAAGTCAAAAAGTTAGCCTTTGGTGTCGACACATTACTACTAAGGGTTAAGAAATTTAAGCCAGCCGACATACATAATGTAAATACAGAGAAAGACAATTACTACTAAGGCAGTCCTCGAGTTTCTGCTCGAGGTGCCGAGATTTCATTGATAAGCTCATTGCCGACATATGTGAGTTCGAGATACATACACTTTAGCTAAGTGTAAAATGGACGAAGTAGCGCTACATTCCATGGACTTTTTGATTCCTCTCCTGACCTGTCCGCCTTCTTCTTCTCCTGCGGTTGAGCATTTATAAGATAGTATGCATCATTGTGCAATGCTTTGCTCACAATGAATGGTCCTTCCCATGGAGGTGAGAGCTTATTCATGCCGGTAGTGCGTTGCACTAGCCAAAGTACCAAATTACCTTCCCGGAAAACTCGGGGGTTCACTTTCCGTCTATGATAGTGTCAGAGATTCTGCTGATATATGGCAGATCTGGACAATGCCAACTCTCTTTCCTCTTCTAGCAGATCAACATCATTTTGTCGGGCTTCTTGCACTTCGGCTTCTGTGTATTGGGAGACCCTAGGCAAGACATGCTCTATGTCGGCTGGTAATACAGCTTCTGCCCCATACACCAGAAAAATGGCGTATAGCCTGTTGACCGATTTGGAGTTGTTCTTAAGCTCCATAATACTGCTGGTAGTTTGGCAATCCAACACCCCCCTAATCTTTGCATCGGCTCAATGAGTCAGGGTTTTATCCCGAGCAGTACTAGTCTATTGGATCTTTCCACTTGCTCGTTCAATGCGGGGTGTGCAACTGATGTAACATCTAGCCTTATTCTTTTATCTTGGCAGAACCGAGCAAATCCTCCTTCAACAAAATTTGTGCCATTATCTGTTATTATATTGTGTGGGTACCCGTATCTTAAGATAATGTCCTTGAGGAATGATACAACAGTAGCTCCATCACATTTTCTGATTGGCTTTACCTCAATCCACTTTGTAAACTTGTCCACCATGACCAAGATATGAGTCATGTTTCCTCGAGCTGGCCTAAATGGTCCAACCATATCCAAACACCATAAAACAAATGGCCAAGTGATTGGTATAGTTTTGAGTTCAAAGGCCGGCATATGTATCTTGCTAGCATACCTCTGACATCCATTGCATTTCTTTACAAGGTCCTCAGCCTGTTGCAAAGCACTGGGCCAGTAAAATCCATGTCAAAAAGCTTTAGCCACTAAGGCCCTAGATGAGGCATGATGCCCACATTCGCTCTGATGTATGTCTCGGAGGATTTCCTACCCTTCTATCGGGTCAACACATCGCTGTAAGACACTTATGAAACTTCTCTTCTATAACTCGGCATTTATTATGGTATATGCCTTTACTCTTCTCTGAACTTTCCTGGAAAGTACCTCATCACTTGGCAAAGCTCCATCTTTCAAGAAACAAAAGATTTGCTGCGCCCATGCTGGTACAACACGGGCTGGGAAAAGCACTTCATCAACCTCCATTGGATCCACCGACATGACCTCTACCGGATTAAGCTAAATAGTCCCCGGGTTCTGTGAGGCAATCCAAGGGTTTGTCGAGGTGTTCCCCCAGCCAATATCCATTGGGGCATCTTCTGATCCTGGATTGGCCGGGATATAGATTGACTCGGATTCTGGTGAGGGGTTAATAGATGTTTTTCTGAGATGCTCCAAAGCAACACCTGGTGGGATAGCCTGCTGATATGAACCCAGTTTAGATAACACGTCGGCTGCATCATTTTCAGCTCGTGGCACATGATGGAATTCACATCCCTCAAAGTACCCACATATCTTTTGGACATGAAATCTATACAGGGCCATATTTGTGTCCAACGCATCCCAATGACCAGAAACTTGCTGCACCACCAAATCTGAATCACCAAAACATTGTATCCGACATATCCCAATCTCTTTTGCTACTTTTAACCCATGCACGAGCGCCTCATATTCGGCCACATTGTTTGATGCTCGAAAGTGGATCTGAAGCACATATCTCAATTGATCTTTCTTGGGCAAGGTAAGGACTACCCAGGCCCCTAATCCATCCTTCAACTTGGATCCATCGAAGTGCATTATCCAGTAGTTTGAAGCTGGCAAGGGTGGCTCATATTGCATTTTAGCCCAATCCACAAAAAGTCGGCCACTGCCTGAGACTTGATTGCATCTCTTCTATCATATTGTTGATCATATGGGGCTAACTCAATTGCCCATTTGGCAATTTTGGCCACTTGCATCTTTGTTACTCATTATCTCGGATATGGGTGCTTCACATATCACCTTTATAGGGTGTTTTTCGAAGTAGTGCTTAAGCTTTTTGGCCGCCATATAGACGCCATATGCCATTTTATGATAATGGGGATAGTTTTGTTTTGACACAGAGAGTACCTCACTTAGGTAATAAACTGGCCTCTGCACCGACTTACCTTCCTCGTCTCGCTCCACCACTACCACGGCACTTACGACTCAGCTGGTCACTGCTATATAGAGTAACATTGGCTCTTTGGATAGTGGTGATGCTAAGACAAGTGCAGAGGCTAGCATCTTTTTTAGTTCATGAAAAGCACTATCTTCCTGCGGTGTCCATATGAACGTATCTGATTTTTTATTAGCTGATAGAGAGGCACTGCCTTTTCTCCCAGCCGACATACAAAGCGACTTAATGTTGCCAGGCAACTAGTGAACTTCTGGACATCATTGAGACACTTTGGCAGTTCCATACGCTCAATGACTCGGATTTTAGTTGGATTAGCTTCGATACCTCGGCTAGACACGAGGAAACCGGGCAATTTCCGGCCGGGACACCGAAGGTGCATTTCTCTGGGTTAAGTTTCATTTGGAACTTTCTCAAGTTCGCGAACGTTTGTCGTATATCATCTAGGAGAGTATGACTCTGCTTGTTTTTTATCACCACATCATCCACATATACTTGGACATTTTTGCCAATTTGATCGTGCAAGCATTTTTGCATGCATCTTTGATATGTGGCACCAACATTGCGTAAGCCAAATGGCATTGTGCAATAGCAATAAGCCCCGTACGGGGTAATAAAAGCAGTCTTTATTTGATCATCCGGGTTCAATGGTATCTGGTGGAAACTAGAATATGCTTCTACAAATGACAAGATATCACACTCGGCTATTGAGTCAATGACCTGATCTATCCTCGGCAAGGAAAACAGATCTTTTGGACACGCCTTGTTCAAGTTCATGTAATCGATACACATACGCCACACCACTGCCACGTTTGGGTCATTTTTCTTCTTTTCTACCAGCACTGGATTAGGCAGCCAATTTGGGCAAAGTACTTCCATGATAAACCCAGCTGCAAGGAGCCGATCTATCTCGTCACCAATGACTTTTATCCTGTCTTCGGCAAAGGGTGAAGAGGTTGCTTACCGGCTTTGCACCGGGTCTGACATGCAAAGAGTTCTCAGCCAGCTCCCTCGGCACACCTTGCAGATCCCGTGTGGACCAATTAAGATATCCTGATTCTCACGGAGGAAGGTGATGAGCTCGCTTTCCTATTTATCGCCCAGGCCCGCCCCAATTTTCATGGCGCGCTCTAGAAACTGATCATCAATTGGCACCTTCTTGGTGTCCTTTGTCGGCTGAAACGACACACTTACATGCGGGTTACTCAGGGCTGGCATATTCAACTATGCAGGCTGAGCCAATGCTACAACTTCTTGGATTATTGAAAGGACAAGGATGTCGCCTAGAGGGGGGGGGGGTGAATAGGCGGTTTAATTTTTTTACGAGAGTGGCTCAATAAAGGCGGAATTAAACTAGCATTTACTTTGTCAAGCACAAAACCTAGAACAACTAGGGTTCACCTATGTGCACCAACAACTTATGCTAAGCAAGATAAGCAACTATGTGATAGCAAGATATAGACTTCAAGCACGAAGGCTATCACAAAGTAAGGTGCATAAGTATGAGCTCGGGTATAGAGATAACTGAGGCACGTGGAGACGATGATGTTTTACGAGTTCCTCCCAACATGGAGTATGTCTTGTTTGGAGAGGGGGTGGATTCAAACCACCAACGCCACAAAAGGCCTCCCTTGTTCTCCTATAAATCTCACCCCAACGGGATCAATCCACACTTCCACTATCGGTGCACTTGTCGGTGGCAATCTGTAACCTCTCACAAGGTTGGGACACTTCTCCACAACTCAATTGGAGGCTCCCAACAAACAAGCTTGGGGAAATCTCCACAACTTAATTGGAGGCCCAAGTAATCCACAGACCTGCAATACAACCAAACCGTCTAGGGTTCTAAGAACCCAAGAGTAAAAATCTTCTCACCTTTCACCCAATTGAATCCTCACCGAGAACTCAAATCGATGCACCAAATGCAACGAAAAGAACACAAGAAGAGCTCAAGTCCTTCTCTTCCAAATTCCACCAAAGCTACAAAAGCTTATGGGGAAATAAGAGAGGAAGAACAATGGAGGAAATCCACAAAAGACTCCAAGATCTAGATCCCAAGATGTTCCCCTCACTTAGAGGAGAGATTGATTGGTGGGATTATAGATCTAGATCTCCTCTTTCAAATCTCTCAAGAATATGCAAGAATCATAGGAGGGATTGAGAGATAGCAAGCTCAAGAAGGTCAGCAATGGAGGGGAAACTTGCAAGAAAGGTTAGCTAACCATTGGGGAAGAATGGCCCCTTATATAGGTCCTCCAAAATCCAATCGTTACAACTCTGAAGTACGCGGGCCGGACATTCCGCCTAGTTTCCGGGTAGTATCCGATTTGTACATCTGAATATAAATCACGCGACTGAAATCTGAGATTTCTGCGCGACACCGGAGTGTCTGGCCTATTCACTCCGGACATTTTGGCCAAGGCAAAACTGACAGAAACAACAATACGAAAACAACCATAACTTTTGCATCCGGACTCTGATTTTGATGATCTTGGGCTCATTTTAAAGAGGAAAACAAACTCTACAAGATAATGCAGGGAACCATCATAGTCCAGCAAGGGAGGAAGAACCAAATGACGAGAGGTTTAACCTCTCTCAAAAAGACGAACCGGTAAAACCTCCAACATCGAAAACACAATAGAGAATGCATATGAAATCCGTTTTCGATGAACTTGGGCTTGTCATAAAGATTAAATAAAGCTCTAAATCCTATCATGGATAAGAACCAAATAATGGAAGTTTTTACCAATCTCTAAAAGACAAACTGGTAAAACCTCCAATATCAAAAACACAATAGAGAATGCATATGAAATCCGTTTTCGATGAACTAGAGCTTGTTATGAATATTACCACAAGCTCTAGAACCTCACATGGATAAGATCCAAATAACAACCAAGAAAGATGATGCTAAGTATGCAAAGGTTTGAGGTCTCTCTGAAGGATATGATCAAGTTACTCACTCGAGAGCCCTTCTTGATAGTATGGCTATCTATCCTATAAACCGGTCTCCCCAACTAACACCATGAGACTGGTAAGAAAGAAACCCTATCAAGAACATACCTTTTCCTTGAGCATATTCTAGTTGAACTTGACGATAGCGATCTTGTCCACCTCAAGATGGAACACCTTTCTTGATTGCGCTAGCTTGGTGAAGACTTGCAAATTTCTCTCCCATACTCCACTATGGCAGAGCTTCTCTCTTGGGTAGATCATCTACCCATATCCATGATAACCATAGGATGGAAAGATTCAAGCAAATGATCTCTTTGAGATGGCTCATCTCATCTTGAACTTGCACTTCATTTCTTCTTTCGTCATCATGTTGGTGTCTTGAAGGTACACAAGAGATATCACTCCACCTTATTCTTCAAGACACACTTGCCATAGGCACAACTCTCACATGACCAATCTTTGGATCACTCCTTGAACACCTTGGTCATCACTTGATCTTCTTCACTTTCTTCTTCTCCCAATCTTGAAGCCAACATATGGTTCAAGCATTGCCTATGGACAAACCCTACAAGTAAAACTCAATGCAAACATAAGTCCATAAAGATTGTCATTAATTACCAAAACCACACATGGGGGCACACATGCACTTTCACTTTTCTTCTCTTGCACGACCAGCAATGACTTGACCAGGTTTGACCCGGCTGAGGCACACTCCATGGAGCACCTAAAGTCCCCTGCTATGGTGACGACCTTGTTTGGCCTTGAATCTTCATCTTCAAGTAGCTAATGTGATTGCTTTCCATAAAGTTTGAAAGAGCTGGCCTGCTGAGTAATGCATGGTAGCAGTTGTCCAAATCCACAACCTCAAACTCCAGGTTCTCTTTCCAACAATTCTCTCTCGTGCCGAATAAGATGTCCATTCGGACTTTGCCAATAGGCTCACAGGACAAACTCGGCACAATGCCATGGAAAGTGGTCTTTGTCGCCTATAGCATATTCTTTGAGACTCCCAACTTGTGCATGGTGTCCTTATACAATATGTTAATACTGCTGCCGTTGTTAATCAGCACCTTGGAAAACTTCACGTTGATGTTTGTCCCGATGAAGGTTGGGTCAAGCACCAGAGCATATGATCCAGGACTGGGCATGAGCCTCGGATGATCCTTGATACTCCATGTGATTTCCTGATCAAACCAATGCATGTACTTTGGCACAGCCGGCATAACAACATTGACTTCCATATGTCACCTCTGAACACTTTGTCTGTCATTTTTCTCTATTGTGAACACACAATAGCTCTGATGGTGCTCCATGTATTCATTTCTCCCATCATTGCCAGGGTTTCCTCGATTCCCCTGGTTCTGGTCATTCACCTGATGCACTGCATCCCTTCTGTCTTGGTTCTCATACCTCGACGGGGGTGGTGGTAGCATCATTTGTTAAGCATTTGCTCCCGTGATCTGCGACTGCCGAGGTTGCTGAGGAGGTCCCATGTTACCTTGTCCTGCCTGCTGCAACCATTCGCACTGCCAAGTTATATGATTCACCGGTTACTCGGACTGGGAGTGTGGAACTTGCATGGTTGATCCAATATGGCCTCATACATGTACTTAGGCATGTCCTTCCTTTCTTGCCATTTCTTTTTTCTGTTCATTGGTCCAATGCTTCTTGCCATCATTCTTCTGCACCCATTGCTGGCCACTACTGTTTTGTCGCTGGCTACTCCTAGCTCCGGCTGATCTTGGTCCATTACAGTGACATGGTTCGATCCATATCTATAATTCAACCTTTCATCTCTTCTCTTGCCCCGAAAATCATTTCGCGGAGATGACTCGGCTCCATCACAGGGGTAATATTCGTCATTTGACTCGGTCGACATAAGCCGAGGTTGAGTCAGATCACTCAGTGCATATGACTCGGCAATTCTGATTGTTTCAGCCAACGTAGTTGGCATATCTCTTTGCAGCCTTTGCCACAACACACTTCCATATCTGCACCCTTATGCAAACCAAGCAATTACTTGTGACTCAATTACTCCTTCACATGAGTTGCGCATATTGCACCAGCGAGTCACAAACTCGTGGTATGTCTCATTCGGCTTCTGCTTACGTATTGCCAGTTGCTGGGGCCTATTCGGCCTCTTGCAAGTACTAGTAAAATTGCTGATAAAGATCTCCTCAAAATCTAACCAACTGTTGATACTTCCTGGGGGCAGATTATTCAGCCAAACTCTTGCTGGTCCCTCTAGCATTTGTGGTACATATCTTACCGCCCATCTCAGATTACTCGTCGCAATGTTCACCGATGTGGCATAATTGATCAACCAATCTTCTGGCTTGGTACTACCATCATACATCTTTGTTCCTCTTGCCAACTAGAAGTTTGGCACTGGTGGTTCCCTCATAATCCGAGGTCTAAAGCACGCTAGACCTGGAGGACCTTGTCCTTCCATCATTTCCGACCTATAAATCTGGTCTAGTTTCAATCTTTCATCATCTGGCTGTATGTTCCTGTATCCCAGCCTCGACCATATTGCATGATGATCCGGCCTGGGAAACCCGACATTGGCCATAGCCGAATAGCCATCATCATATCTATTTTGACCTGGATGAATATATTGTTGTTGCATGACCGAGCCCGCACTTTGCTCTTGCCAAGGTATTGACCATTGTCGGTGCTGCCGAGGTGGGTTCTGTCTAACTCCTTCCGAGTTATGCTATTCGGCATTGCCTTACCTAGTGTTTCTCTAACCCGCACAGCCTTGTCGGTGGTTTCCTTGTCCACCTTCACCTCGACTGGCACTATGGCGATCCTCATCGTGTTGTATTGCTTTTTTACTTTCCCTACCCTTGCCATGTCATAAGGGACGAACTACTTATTTCTTCTCCTAGAGGTTACCACCTATTCTCTTCGTAGGCCTTCACCAGGGGACGATGCTACCATGGTGGATTTTGCTGGAGCGCCCTCGACCGAACGAACGACCCAGGAACCTCCTGCCCTTGCTGGGTTTGTCTTGAGCAATTCCTCATTTTGCTTATTTGCAATTTTCACTAATTCAATAACTCTTTCTTGTTGCCTTTGTCGGGCTTCCCCGGTCAGACCTTCTAACTCGAACGCTGCTGCATCCGCAGCCCTGAGATTCTTTGTTGGGGTGCTATACCTCGGCAGACCTGCTGACATGGGGTTGCCTGATTCCCCTGGCCTAGGCACATATTCCTTATCTATCTTACTAAGGAGGTTTCTCCCCTAATCTTCACACCATTCATGCGAGTGGGACTGGTGCTAATCTTGTTTGCTCTAGCGTACTCACACAGTGTGATGTTTAACGCCTGCTGATCCGCTGCTATCTTCTTTGCACCCTCTAACATTTTCTGTCGAGTCTCCTCTAGCTCGGCATGTGCCTGAGCCGGATCAACTATGGGAGCTACAGGTGTGGTTAGGCTTTCTATTGCCCGCTGCAGGATGTTTTGTCGCCTCTCTAGCGGAGGACCTCTAGACCTAGGCGCCTTGGGAGTTACCTCCGGATCTTCTACCGGATCCTTGCTTGCTCCTGCATCTGGTGCGATCATCATCACCTCGGCACAGCTAGCAGGACGAGTGATATACGAACTACGCGCCACACTGAGAGGAGGTTCTCCTCCCTCGACGACATGCTGCGGGTGTACACAGGACTCGTCGACGCCGATGTAGATATTATGGGCGCCAAAGCTGAGGAAGAGCCCGTTGCGCAGAGGCAGGCGGTTGCCGATGCTGCGGGTGTTGTCGCTGATGAAGTCCAGCGCGCCGAACCGCTGCACCATCCCGGAGACGATGCACTCTCTAGTGGCGATGAAGTTTCCCGTCTGTATCTTGACACTAGCTAGCACCGCTGCTAGCCCCACAGTGGGCACCAACTATCGTGGTGGTGTCACAGCAGATACCATAGGTAGGCTAAAGATGGGGCCAATATGCACTAGTGGTATCCGGAAAGGGATATCATAGTGATTCTACACACAAAGAACAGAACAACACAACACATAGTGAACTGCTTTAGATCTTATATTACGATTAATGGACTAATATAGATGGTCCTTGAGCTGTGTCGAAGAGAGGTAGGAGATGAAGTGCTCCAGCTCTCTTCTCACTCTAGGGTTCTTCCCTTAGCCAAAATCACCCACCCTCTCCTTGGAGGCCCTGGCTCACCTTATAAAGGGGTGGCTAGGTTACAACTAGGGCTTACGTGGCCCGGATATGCTTGGAATATGCTTGTCCCAAAGTGGTATGTCGGCGAGCTCCTTTCCTGTGTCGCTAGCCTATGTAAGGCAATGGCAGAGAGTCCATGCGCTATGACCGTTTATGTCAGTGACTGTCATGTCCGTGACGATCTGTTCTGTCTCTATCTCTCTGACCCTTGTCGCTAGCGCTTGTCTCTCCCTAGATTCTCTTAGGAGAGAGAAAAGCACTGACCTTGAGCTGGCTTCCTCCTTTTTGAGCAAGCCATCTCCTGACTCGGTCCTGGTAAAGATAACCCGGCTAAGCTGGTACCTGCAAAGGGGAAATAGTTCATTCCTCGTGCCGACATACCATGCATGTCGATCGAGTCTTGCCAGTTCTTTCTAGCTTAGGGTAACCTGGCCATAACCCGGCCGGTCCTTTGATGATTCAGCCAACTCATGCTTTGACCTGTTTTGTGCCTCGGGGGACCTTGTCCTTTTACCTTGGCTTGACCCTATCTGGGGTCATCCCCCAACAGTGATGTATATATCGCATGGTGCATTTTATTTTTCTTGAAAAATTTGCATACCACCGAGTAAACCGTTGAATAATTTGGAATGTGGTGTGCTAAATTCAAACAAAAGCACTACATCATTGAACAACTTTCGAGGCACCTCGGCCGTGCACACTGGTGACATACAAAAATCTTTGTACGTCGCCAGTAAGCTTATACTAGCGGTACATGCGATTTTCGTGTACACCACAGGGTTTAGAAGCGGCGTACAATTATTTTGAAGTGCCACTGGTAGTATTCTACCTTTAAGCTATTTTCTACTAGTGTTAGCTCATCGGCTAGGTCACAAAACCTCCCTCCTCTCGGGAGTTTTGCCCGTCCCCGTTGAGTCGCCTCAATCCTTATCCGGTCGGTGACCACTTAGGTTGTTGGTCGCTCCCCATTGGAAACCACATCATTACGGAGCATCCTGAAGCACCACATGGTCAAGAGGTTATCGTTTAGATGTCGCATCAATCCATAACTCCTGGAACTCGGGCTTTCCACCACTCTCCAACCTCCGAGTCCGGCCGGGCGTCCACTCCAGAATGTTCCAATCCCTTAGCATGTCATCCTGTACCTCTCTAGCTAGCACACCGTAGCAGAATGTGTCTTAGGGTCTTCAACATTTGATCACATAGGGGGCGATTAGCCAGGTGTGGAAGTCCCTAATTTCGCGGCCTATCTGATGTTCAAGATCTGCTATTTGCCACGAGCCAAGTGGAGAATTCATAGATCATTAGAGCCCGAGCCAAGTGAAGAATTCATAGCTCATTAGAGCCCTAGATCTCCAAATGGTGGCGTGCATCAAATCGATTTTTGTCAGAAGGCCACATAAGCCAAACGAGCAGAATACACAACCCTGCCTCAGAGCTCCATATGAAGGCATCCTCTCTCTCGGTTAGCTCCACTGTTCGTATCCACGCCGCTATGTGAGGAAAGTGGCCGCGGAGTTTAGTGTTGCGCGCTGTCTATCTGTCGAAAACATCGCGGTCCGGCCATAAATACATAAAATTGAGTTGGCCCCAATTTATTTAACTTTAACCAAAACTTATATGAAGTGTATTGAGAAGCGAATGGAATACGACATGAAGGATAAGTATATCCGGTTCAAAACTTGGGTTACCGTGCATTTGGCGTAGCGGTGAAAACCTATTTTGGTCCATATGTCACGGTCCCAGTTTTGTGCGAAAAAATTGATGCATAGATCCCATAGTGCATTTCATTTTTCTTGTAAATTTGCATAGCACCAAGTAAACCGTTGCATAGCTTGAAATGTGGTGTGCTAAATTCAAACTAAAGCACCACAGCATTAAACTGCTTTCTATAGCATTAAACTGCTTTCTATATTTATTTCATATTTATTGTCTTATTCAGGGAGCTACTTTGTTTGGAATATGTGTCTTTCATTTTTCAACAAGCAAGAATTTGTCGTATTGCCAACAGTATTTTACTGTTCAATACAACGGAGGTACTCCCTCTGTTTCAAATTACTCCGCGCGCACTCTTATCTAGGTGGGCTAGTTCTCCCTCATTTTTTATCCAAAAAAATCATAAAATTTTTAAACTAGATAGTATGAAATGTGTACTAGCTATTTCAAAAATCTCGGGAATTTTTTGAACGAAAAATAAGAGAGTATTAGCCCACCTAGATAAACGTGCGTGCGGAGTAATTTGAAACAGAGGGAGTATATATTGGAGTACTCCAGTACACCTTTGCAGTCCAACCAATAGCTGGTTGGTCAAAGGAGAGAGAATGTGTGGGTGTTTTCTGTGCAGAGAGAGAAAGAGAGAGAGAGCAGGAACCCCGCCATTCTTGTGCAGTTTCTGCCCCCTCCCAAAATCTCTCTCATTTTATTTCTGCCACCATTTCCCTCCCTCCCCATCTTTAAAATCTTTTCCCCCATAGAACTTTGGCATATACTCCTCCGCTACAGTGTCCTAGCAGTAGTAATCGGGGAAAGAAAGCAACCTTGCACAGGTAGAGTAGGCGTCTCCTCTTGTCTGTCTTCTTCCTCGTTTCGAGGCCAAGCCAGCAAACCAAGAAACGGTAGCTAAAGAAGAAGAGGTGAGCTCCTCTCACATGGAAGGGAGGGTGGGCATTGCAGTGGCAAGTGGCCATGAAGCCGGTCTCGGCCTGTTCAGAGATGTTTCCATGGCGGACGCGGAGCCGCATGGGGCAGCGAAAGTGGAGTACCGCTCCTCTCCCTCCTCTCCGTCCACCTCCCTCACGCCGTCCCCGCCGCAGGCCGCGGCTGGCCATGGAGGAGGAGGAGGGTACGCGGCTGCGACGCCGCATGCGTGGAGCTTCGGCGGCGAGCAGGAGAAGTCGAGCGAGGCCGGCGCGGGGTACAACGGCAACGGCATGCAGATGCCGGGGCACGGCGAGCACGCCGCCGGCCTCAGCTCCGGGCGGCGTAGGGGCCGGCCACGCGGCTCCGGGAGACGCCAGATCCTAGCCACCCTAGGTCCGTATGCTCTCTCTGGAACCCAAACCTTGAGCTTCTCATCTTCTTGAGCTACCCGAAGCTTCCATTTTTGCTGTTTAGATTCTTGCCATGTTTGTTCCCCCTTGTGCATTTCTGTTCCATTGCTAGGATGGGGTCCAGTTTCGGTGGTATCCGTTAGGTCAGTTCTGCTGTTCTTGACTACTCTCATCTTGTCGCGTCCAAGCTCCTACTATGTTATTAAAATGATTCTTGTGCTTAATCTCCCACTTATTCTCACCAACCTTTACCTTGTGTCGTTCTTCTATTTCTTCTCCCTATTTAGTCTCACCAAGCTTTACTTGTGTATGAGGGTTCACTAGTCGACCTAATCCGATGTGAAATTATTAAATTAAACGGTTTTGTAAATTTTATACTACCACTATATATTAACCTCGATTAAGGCTGTTTCTTACTCTCTAGTAGTTCAGTGACCTAGCTAGAAAGCTAGCGCAATTGTTCGCCTGATTGCCATCCTTCAATACTTGTGATTTGTGAAGGGGAATGGTATGCTCTGTCTGCTGGAGGGAGCTTCACACCCCATGTCATCATCGTCCCCGCTGGAGAGGTAATTAACTACTAGCCATCTTTGACACACATAGTAAACCGTAATGTTTTCTTCACATATTGTACTTAGCTCAGTGGTTTGGCATTGTGATCTTGTGGTGAATGCCTGTCGCGATTTGAGAAACACTTGGATGTTCTTGTCCGATTTCGTGATGTAGGACGTGGCGGCGCGCATAATGTCATTCTCCCAGAAGGGTCCACGCTCGGTCTGCATCCTCTCTGCCAATGGGACCATCTCTACTGTGGCATTTAATCAGCCTGGCTCATCTGGCTCATCCGGTAGCACCTTCAACTACGAGGTAGTATGAAAAAAATCGCATCAAGTGTTTGCTGTCTGCATCTTATCACTTGTTTAGCTATTGGTGAATCTCTGCTGAGTATTTTAGTTAACCCAAGTAGCTTATTTTGCTGATTTACGTTCAGTATTGCCTACTTGGCTAATGGCTATGTTTAGGTTCAGTATTGTACAAATGGTTTAGGTTCAGTATTGTATAAATGGAGAGATGAATTCCTCGCCAATGTGTTAATTGGTCATTTGCATGAATTGCTAGTATATTTTGCTAGTGACTCGCTGATACCAAATGGCAATACCTTCTGTATCTGATTTCCAGGGTGTGTTTGAGATTCTTCAGCTGACTGGCTCCTTCACTATGGCCGAGGAAGGCCGGAGGAGGACTGGTGGGCTCAGCGTCTCACTTGCTGGTCCCGATGGCCGTGTTGTTGGCGGTGTAGTTGCTGGGACGCTGCGTGCTGCCACTCCTATCCAGGTATAAACCCACATCAACTGCAAATTACCAATTCGCTCACACTTATACAAGTCGAGATGAAAAAAATACGAGTAGAACACATCGTTACCCTGTTTGTTCATCGAAACGCTTATATGGATCACCCTTTGAAGCCATATTTTCCTTGTTCTCTTCTAACACAAACGTCTGGACAGGTGATTGTGGGGAGTTTCCTACCAAACAGTCTGAGGCAGCATCAGAGGAGGATGGGTTTGCAACCATCTGCCGTTCCAGCTCAACCGGCGGCTGCCGCCCCTCCTCCAGTGCTCACAGCTGCAATGCCCATCTCTCAGGCAGCTCCGGGCAATGACCGTCATGCGCCGCCAGTACCCGTGGCACCCCTACAGGCCCGCGGTAACATGGATCACGGCGCCATGAACCTGAACTCAAGCTCCTCCGGTTTCACCATGGTTGGTTGGCCTGTCAACAGCGCACAGCCCATGGGGCGCACGCCATCCCCTGATATCAACCTCTGCCTGACTCCCCAGGAGTAGAATTGGCTGCCATTTTGTTTTGGTCTGCTCATCCCTGACACATTTTGTAGGGCATGGCTGTAACCTGCCATGGTAACAAATTCTGGGTTCTATCTTAATCAGCTAGGTCAGCAGTTCAACGTCTGGGGAAGAAGAAGCTAGGTTAGAGTGAGGTCAGTCAATTTAGCCCTAATCTAATAGAGTGATAGATCTTGGTCTTGATGATCCTTTAAGACAGACTTGACAATTTGTCCTGGTGTTCATTGTGATTTCCGCCATTGCTGTAACGGTAACTGTAGTACCTTTTTTCCGAGGGAGGTTCTGTAGTACTTCAATCTGTGGTTACCTTCCAAATCCTTGTGTAGTCTAGCATGTTTCTCCGAGTCACACTGGCTTCTGGTAACGTGTGTTGCATTCAAGTAGCGCAGTTTGCATCTGTACCCAATCTCCGAAAGTTGACGACCCACGATGAATTGACACTTTCTATGCCATGACACCAGTGGGCATGGGCAGCCCGGCCCGGGCTTTTCAGGCCCGCAGGCTGGGCCTGGGCTGCAGTATTGAGGCCCGACAACCTCACGGGCCGGGCTCAGGCCAGAGAAATGGGTTAAATAGGAAAAGGCCCGGCCCGAGGCCCGACGGTCCGGAGGAAAATGTGCATGGCGGGCCGGGCTCGGGCTCCAGTTTCAGGCCCGACAGCCGGGCCGGGCCGGGCTCAGGCCTGGGTTTTGCACGGGCGGGCTTTGTCAGGCCCGGCCCGACCCGGAAAATGCCCAGGTATACATGACACATGGCTCCATGGTCATGGGGCCAAAGGTTAATGACAGTTTAGTGTCATTTGATACAAAGCTGATGTGGCCCCAGGTTCTATATGATGATGAGATTTGTTGGAGCGGCGAAAATCTTCATCCTTCGACATTTTGTTTCAGGAAACTGAGTGCATACCCAACAGTGGGGAGCAAATACAATTTTCATGTCTGTTTTACTATTTGCGGACAAGCAGACCCAAAAAGCAATACCCAACGACAGGGATCAAACGGTCTGCGCATCGATTTTTGGCCTGGACGAGCGCATTTGCATACCGACGTGGAATTGAGGGGGAATTTAATCTTTTTTGTGTTTATATACACCAACACTTGAGAATTTGAACTAGAGTTGAGTTTGACTCAAGTCAACCCTAGGATTTGAATTCAAATTCAAAGTTGTTTTGATTGAGAGTCATTTAAATGGTATAGATTCACCAAACTTAAAACACTAGTTCATAATCACATACCCAATTATGAGAAAGTAAGTAAACAAGAAAAATCACAGAAAAGCTTGGAATTCAAAATTGAGGTGTGAATTATTGAAACTTGAATTCATAACATAATAAATACAAAAATTATAGAGAGAATCATTACAAGTGAAATAACATCAATCTTATGTAAAATTGAACTTTATTCATAAACCAAGTGAGTACAAGTTTGAAAGTTACAAAGGTTGATATGAAAGAAGAAAAACCCTAAACACTAAACCTAGCTACTACCTATCTATGTTCTAATCTTCATCTTGCTGAACCTACACTACACCTATCTAAACTTATCATCCTTGTTGTCACTTGAGCACCTTCAACCTGCAAAACACAAACACACAAGAATCATATGTTAAGATTAAAATGTAGGTTTTGCCTTAGGGTCCAGGAACAAGTACTGAATCCTAGTGGCTTGAGTTAACCAAATAGAAACCCTAGAAAATGACAGCCAGAGTCATCAGTAGTGAAGAAGAAGAACCAAAACATAGTTAGGGTGAGAAAACACTCGGAGTAGCTAGTAGCTAACCAACAACAGAACATTAGGCAAGAACATGAAGCAAATATCCAATAGTAACTAGGATTGCATCTAGTATAAGTAAGCCAACTAAATGAGCACTTGAATCAATAGGAATAATTCCAACTAAAACAATCACCCAAGCCTTGGATTCATGAAAGAACATCAAGCATTGGAGGATGAACACTTACAGTTCACCACTCCAAAGCATAATTCAAAAGGAGTAGAGTACACTGGTATAACCATCCAATTCAAACTAGATCATTACCAGAAAGGATTAGAAGACAACTACATCCTAGCACACCAACATAATACCAAGATAAGCCAAAATCCAAAAATTAGTAGCTATCCCAGGAATTCTAAACACAACCAGTAGGAATTCTAAACCAATAGGAATCATGTCCATCACAAAGTAAGACTATTAACCAAAGGAAATCATAGGCTTAGAGTTCTATCATGAACAAGTAAAATTCCAGAAATCTAAATCATCAGTTATGGAAATTATAAACCAATAGAAGTTATGGTAATCACAATAGGTAATTGAGCATATGTCCCTTGACCTAAACTTGTTACAATGGGTGGAATGCAGGGTCGTGGCCAAGGACAATGATTAACTTGGACCTTAACTTAGCCTCGAACCAAGGAAGTTTGAACGGGAAGGCATACCCTATTATGCACTCAGACTTAAGATCATTTGTCGGAAAAGTAGTGCCACTCTCGAGAGTGTATGGACCGTGACATGTTACTCCCTATCCTGGGAAAGGATTGCGAACGCAACATGAAAGGGATTCTATGAAATCCTATACAACCTGTGAAGGCTGACGGATTTTGTTTTTTCAAAGACTAAAACTTACCTTTTCTAAAAACCCGATTTTGAAAACTAAGCACATGCCCATGATTCTTATCCACGTCTATAGATAGAGCATCAAACATCTACTATATAACTTGTCGAGTATGCTCGTACTCAATCTATACTTCTTAAAACACTTACTTAGGTACCACGAAGACTGAAGATACATCTGCTATAGAAGACACCACCGAGGAGGAGGTTTATTACGGTGAACCCGGCCTCTTAGGAGGAACTGAAGGCGTATACTACGTAATAGATTTAGAACAGAAGAGGAAAACATAGAATTAGAGGAATAGTTTCACGAGCATAGGATAATCGAGATGAGCAACCTAGACCAAACCCAATAAAGTTGCAACACTCTGATGGTGCTTAGATTACAAGTGCCATTGTTCATCAAGCTAGCATTTTTAAATTTACTAGTAGAAGTGAATCCTCACTAGACCGAGGAGGATCTCGAAGCTTGTATTAATCTTGTGTTATGAATAAGGAATAAAGCATTAGTTGGACCTACAATGGTTCTGTTGTACCACTCTGAGCGGTGTAATGTTTACAGAAGAGGACCTTTGTAAGTTTTATGCCAACGACTCGCACTCTACAACATATAGTGGCGCGCTAGGTCACCGTAGCTGGTATCAGAGAAATTGCTTTGTCCTTAGGTTAGAAACCTAGTAAGTGGATGAAACCTGTTGGTAGAGACCTAGGAGTAGTTAAGAGTTCTCCAGTAATATGGCTAAATGTCATAAAATTGGTGCGATAATTCTTTACGAAGAAAATAGGATTTAATCACCTTATCTATTCATAACAAAATAAGAATGATGAAACCATTGACTAAATGGTGTCCTTATCGAACTGTGCAAGTATTGTAAATACCACTATAAACCTTTGAAAGTCCTTGGAAGCAAGTTTATATAGACCTGTTGGAATGTCTGAATGTCCATCAGAAGAATATAGTAAGAGTCATAGAACATCGTGATGGAGGAGAGTTGGTAAAGTACCAAGTTGTCATAATTACTCCATCTAACACATGCTTTAGAAAGAACCTATATATGGGAGAAGACAACAAAGACTGGACAACTTTTGAGATTGCTCTCATAAACACTATCACAACAATTTGTAAAGCTAAGAATTCCAAACCAAGATTAGACACATTTCATGCAATACCGTATGAAGATAAACATATAGATACAACCCAGGAGAATTGAGACTTTGTCCAAAATTCTACCACTTGAGAGTTGGTAGCATACCTAGATATTAATGCCACACTTATCCAGTCCATTTTTAGTACCCACAAGATTGTTAGTGAAGCCTTAGGAGAATCCATGTTTGACCCAACCAATCCCGTAGGAGTAATGATTAGAAGGAAGAAATTCGACGATGAAGTTGTACCCCAAAATAGAGCTCGGTATGACATATATATGGATACGAATGAAGACGAGGATTCCTCAGGAATAGAAACTTTAGAGCCTAACCCTAAATAATATAATACTTATCTTCTAAAGGACCACTCTTATGAAATCAATTGGAATGACCCTAGTATTAATATCACCATAGAATCAACTAGTTAGGGAACCGATGACAAACCTGACAAGGTAATGGGTGGTGAAATAGACATTAGTAACCTTGACGAACCAGAAGTATCAGTTGAGTTCTATGCATCTCGTCAAGAAGCTATATACTAGCAACGAAACCTCAAGGAAGTTGGGATTGATATGACTGAGAATTACAATCCGACAACATATAATTACGATGGAGGAAATAGTCATGTAAATCCTTGGGAGAATAGAATTATTGAAGCAAGTCAATGTGAAGCACATACTTCTGAAGACTTGGATAACCCCGAAAATAGTGATGAATTCAGAGGAGCCGTAGACACACTCATGTATTTAGGCAGTTATTTTACCATGATGTACTTGAATCAAGAAGACAATCTTGACTTGGCAAAAGAACTAGAAAGAACCAATGACCTTCCAAAATACATAAACCAATTAAAACACGGTAGATAATGGATGACTGAAGGATGTTATGAAGTAGTCAAATAGAACCCTCCACAAAATGTAGACTTAGATGGGCTAATGTAATGGGTATTGTAATGATTGGGCTTTTGAGCCAAATAAGTGAGATAATACTCACCTGTAATAAAATTTATGGGGAATGTTGTGATTATGTACATAAGGTTATGTACAAAAGGGAATTAAAGTGAAACATTTGGATCTTAATGATTTTGTGTGACTAGCTCTATTCATTGAAGACTAACAACATGATGTGCATTTGCATCATGTAACATGGTGTTATGACGTAAATGCTACAGGACTAGGGGTATATGTCCAATGGACAAGGGGTAGAAAACAAATCCGAAAGATTAGCTAGGGAAACCCAACAAAAAGAAGATGCCAAAAACACAACTAGAATAGGCCCAACATCCCAAACCATCCAATTTCGGAAAAAAGCTTCATGAAATATGTGCAGCTGGTGGAAGAGACAAGGAAAAGAGTTCAAGAGGTCCAAAATAAGTTGGTGCATGATCACTTGGCACAAACTGCACAAAGACATGAAAATGGTGGAGGTGGAGTAAGTCTAGCCGAATTTCAAAATACTAGACCACTTCCATTTGCATCCACAATAAAACCAATGGACACCAAGGATTTGCTAAGAGACACATAAAGGAAGTTAAATGTTGTAGGATGTAATGATGAAGAGAAACTATGATATACCACATACTTGTTATCAGGAACTGCAACAACATGGTGGGAGAACCTCATGAACATGCAAACCCCTTATATGATTATCACATGGAACGGGTTCAAACAAAGATTTAGGGAGACTCACATTCCCGAAAGTATTATGGAACTAAAGAGAAGGGAATTTGAGAACCTACAACAGAATGAGACTCCAGTACTAAAATACTTGAGGAATTCAGTGTATTATCTCGATACGTTGAAGATGAGGTCGACACTGAGGATAAAAGAAAGAAGTGATTCATGAAGGGACTACACCCATACATGCAAATGCAACTATGATTAACTTGACCAAAGGAATTCCAAGGACTAGTTAATGCAACTATAACCTTAGAATATGATTAAAAACTAGTCCAAGAAGAAAGGAGAAAGAGGGCACGAACAAAACCTAGAAGATTTCCTGACCAAAAACCAGACTTAAGTTTTAAACCTAGACCAAGACCAGAAATGAATAACCCAAACCCAAAACCCAGAAAGAGGGTATTACATCGGGGGTTTCCAAATTGAATTATATTACTTATGCATAACTGCATATTGGTTCTTTAAACTTTAGTCCTTACCGGACAAATGATGCTAATTTCAGATTTTGGATCTTCTATTATCTCGAAGACCGGAAGTGCATAATCTTGCAATCACAAAAGGCAAGTTCACACTTGCTCATGTCCTTTGGTTATTTTCTATCAAATGCTTGTAACTCAAATGTTGTCATCACTTGCATTTCAAAAAGGTCATAAAACCATATTTTCATAATAATATGATCATGGATTATTTACCAAGTGGTAATAATCTACTGATACTATTCCAGTGGTAAAGGAACATAATATCTAGGACTTAACATCCAATGTCACTAGTGATTCTAGCATCGTATATTACGCGTTAACCATAAGACTTGGAATGGGACGAGAAAGTTAGTTGTATCTTCTCCCTTTCGCATGGACGGATGACCTTATCGTGAAGCTGTAGATTTCTCGTGGAGAATCCAGCACATGGGTGGGACCCCTCAGTGCCCCGCGATATTAGTGTTTAGATTATCTGTGCATACCAACCTTGGTGGAGGTTCACCATATCTGATGGTGGCTGCCAGGCAGAGCTGCTTACAGAGTCTTCGAGATGCTACCAATTATATCTCCCTGAAAGGAGTGTAACCATGGTATACCTTCTTGGAGGATCATGTATTCATGCGGGGTCATGGAGAGGGTAGTACTGGCTTGGATCTTAGACTAGGCCCCATACCAAGGAAGTATGGACAAGCTCATGACTTGGTTGTGCAACAAAGCTAAGGTCTCTTATGGGTAAAGCAACACACCTCTGCAGAGTGTAAGAACTGTGACATGTTACTCCCTGTTCTAGGAAGGAGCTACGGACGCGGTAGGAAAGGAACTCCACGAAAGTTCTAGTAAACCTGTGAAGGCTGACGGACATAGCTTTTCAGAATAAAAGCAACCTTTGAAGAAATGTTTTCGAAAACCTGCATAGCCTACGACCTATGGTCTATGGCTGTAGATAGTGTATTAAACAGTCCTTTTTAGTGAACTTGCTGAGTATGCTCGTATTCAACCGTATATTCTTAACCCTTGCTAGATCTCGGAGTAATCAATGGTATTCCCAAGCAATGGTCTACTTTGAAGATTTAAAGGTACCCAGTGGAGATCAACGGAGTCAATGACCACATCAGAAGCTATGGAGGTCAAATTGAAGCATAGAATATAAATAAATTCCTAGAAACTAGAACCTACTTATGTAGAACATTGCTATAGAAGCAATGGAAAACCAAAGATATATATATATATCTTAATAGTAGTACTCCTATAGTAGGCTTCGATCTGTTCTTTCTCGTTTTCTTCTGTATAATATTCCTCACTATTCCGAGGAAGTTTTCTGGATATTTTGTAATGTGATGTATGTAATCTAAAGTCATGTCTTGGTCCCGCGATGTTTCTGTTGTACCACTCTAAGGGATGTAATACTAGTGGATGGTGTTTCATTTGTGTTATGTCAATGAATATAGTGTACTACATCATGCAGTGGTATGCTGGGTCACCGCACATGTGCATAGTGTACCAGAACACCATTGCTCCCAAGGCAAGTAATTTTGATCAACTCCATGCCTTCCAGATTGATCTTATGTATCAGACTTATCGCCACAGGAATTCTGAGGAACGCCTTGATGTTATGGATTATCTGTTCCAAGAGATTTGGCTTGGTATAATTGAGAAGAGGTCGTGGCCCTATACTCCATACATTCAGACTCTTATCAATGCCAAGTGGACGGAGTTCACCCACGCGTGCTTTACAGAAGATGGTTGTACTGTCTATGAAGAGAAGTCTCTACGTGTGATGAAGCATGAACAACCAAGGTCTCAAGCTGAGAAGGAAGAGGCTGCTTTGAGAGATGAGGCATCAGGCCATGCTTGATCTAGTTATGGGGACTGTGCTGAGGCTTCTCTTCCACCCCGACTTGAGAGGCAGCCATCTTGGACCAAGAAACTGTTGAGGAAAGTGAAGAAGACTTTCTACTTTATTCAAGACTGTGAGTATCAAGCTTATGTTGCTCAGAGGCATAGTGTCAAGAGGGAGAAGGCAATCATGAGGAAGCTTGATATTGAGGTATCTCTTGAGACCAGCTCAGTCACCGCTCCCAAGGATCAGTGGGTCAATACGCATTACAAGTGGACTGATAGTGATGATGAGCCTGAAGTCACCAGTTCCTTTCTGCCCGCTTGGAACAACGCCACATGGGTCCCCAAGCCTCCTCCTCCGTATGTTGGTGTGTGGGGTGAGTAGTTTGCTTACTTTGTCCCTTTTTTGCATCTTGATGACAAAGGAGGAGAAAGCTATCCTCTAGGGATACGAGATTTGCATGGGTTGTATCACGAGCTCGTTCTTTCTTTGATCTTTTTATGCTCGTGTATACTTTTCTTCCTCTATGTATGATTGTGGACCTCTATTATGTGTATGTCCGTGGACCTCCGTTATGTGTGCTATTATGTGGTTGAGACTATGTACTATGATATTTATGTGATGATCTAGTGGTTAGTTATATTGGATGAAGCTATCACATCTTGTGATGATCTAGTGGTTAGTTATATTTGGTGAAGCTATCTTATCTTTTTATATATTGTCTCACCACATGGTTGTTGGTGCAAAGGTATGAGCATCTCTCTTACATCTATTGCCTTGCATCTATGTTGTTGTTGTAAAGGTAAGGGGGGAGCTCTCCCATATGTGTGCTTGTTGCTTACACATTTCATCTCTTGCACATATCTAGGGGGAGCTACTCTTGCTTTACAAAAAGTTTGTTCTTTTTACTATCTATCTTTGCAAATCTTATGAGGTTGTCATCAAACACCAAAAAGGGGGAGATTGAAAGGATATTGATTTCTCTTTGTATTTTGGTGTTGATGACAACTTCAGTTGTGGTTTAACCATGTGCCTAAGTTACAGGTTTTTCCTACAAACAACTTGGTGTGTGGACTCACCTCTTGAAGGATAGTGAAGACGGTGTCTCCTTTTTGCACTTTCTATCTCTTTATGTTTTTAGGAGATCATACTATCAAGAGGGGTCCACCTGGGAAGGTTGTGGGAAATCACGCTTTCATGCACAGACCATACTTGCACATCCACAACCATCCTATTGTTCAGCGAGAGAGTGAGTTTTTGTGGTGGTTGAGGGTTTTCTGCCCTGATCGGAAGTATCGGCCATGCACCAGTAGTACCGCTCAGCGGGTTCTGTGTGGCTGGCCTAGGGGTATTTCCGGCCCTTGTTCCGGGGTTACTTCCGCTCAGGTTCAATACACTTATGTGTCCATATGAACTATTTGATGGAAATAGAGTCGTAACTTGGTCCGGTAGTAGCAGCTAGAAGTTTCAGCCGTTCCTGGCTGGAACTTCCGGCCAGCTCCGCCAGCCCACACCCCTTGAGCGGTAGTACCGTTGGGCCCCAGTAGTACCGGTCAGGACCTCGTGACCCAGTATTTCCGGCGCTAGTTTAGCTCCAAATTCCGCCTGGCATTCAGTACACTTCTGTCTCGAAGTGACCTATTTGCCAGAATTTGCACCAGAACTGCGGCCAGTAGTACCGATCAGGAAGCTGGGCTTGCTGAGCTGGCTTTTATGACTGTTCTGGGGAGCGGATCTAGACCGTTGGAGCCTGCCCATCGGAAGTACCGGTCCCCCACCGGCAGTACCGGTGGTGTCGCGGGGACATAAAACTATCCGTTTTGAAGGGGCCTATTTAAGGCACCCTTCTTCCTCCTCTCTTCTTATCTCTTTGTTTTCTCTCTCCTCCATTAATACAAGAGCTTCATCTGCCTAGATCTCCTTCCCTAACCACTCAAACCTCTTGATCTTTTGAGAAGTGGGAGACGAGGGCTAGATCTACACTTCCACTAAAGGAATCATGATTTCCCCCACCCATCCTTAGTGGATCTTGTTACTCTTGGGTTCTTGGAACCCTAGATGGTGTAGGGCATCCTCGGAGCTAGGGCAATTGTTTTGAAGCTTTGTGGTGTCGTTGAGGGCCTCCAATTGAGTTTTGGAGTCTCCCCTCAACCTTGTTGTAAAGGTTTCGGTTAGCGCCTTCAAGGTCACCGGTTAGTGGATTGTGAGGCCGCCTTTGTGATGGTGCTCACCAGAGAAGAAGGTGAGGCCTTTGTGGCGCTCGGGTGACCTTGTGTGGCCCCGACACCTCTCCAACGTAGATGTAGCTTCCTTGGAAGTGAACTACGGGAATTACATCTTCGTGTCCTCTCGCCGATTTATCCGTTCCTCTCCTTTAGTTCTTGCAGTTATAGTCTTGTTTACTTGTTGTATTGTTTGCCATATAGGTTGCTCATATAGTTGCATCTCTAGAGAACTTTATTTTGTGCAAAGCCTAAATTTGTAAGAAAAGACTAAAAATTGGTAGTCTACTATTCACCCCCCTCTAATCGACCAAAGTTGGACCTTTCAAGAATGATCAATTTGGTTCCCCTTGGGTGTTTTTCCATGAATTCTCATTAAATTAAAGTACTCCCAAGGTGCATGATTTAAAATAAAGGTGGTGGAGCGTATGTCATTGGTGTTGTTCGTAAACCCAAAGCATTGAGCCCATTGGTAGAGTGTCAAGGAGTACTCACAATTCATAATACGGAAGTTGATGCGATCAACTCCAGGCATTTGATCCTCGGAACAATAGTGAGAGCACATTGTATGCGTCAAGGTGCTGAGGAACTCAAGCGTCAAGCGCTGCTACGCGGCGAAATCCTGGAAGACAAAGTCATACAAACCAACATTTTTGCAAAGTAAATCAAAATCAGCACGAATGCCAAGTTGGTTCAGGATATAGGGACACACCCACTTGGTGGACTTGATTTCTCGGAGCTTGAGACGGTCGAAACGGTTCAGCTGAAACTCCTCGGTGAACTCGATACCAAGTGACTCGAGGGGTCAATGTATCAACGAGTGGTACAGAAGGTTCCGCAGCCATCACACATGTACGACTCCTCGTATTCATCTAATATAAAATAAATAAAAATTTCTAATAAAAAATGTAGTCCTATAGAAACATAGCATAAACGATCCTCTACACTAGTTACAAAAGAAACTCCTCTAAAATAATACTAAGCATGCTCAATATCAGGAACAAGACCTAAGTCTATATTGATAATGATGAAAGATTGAGTGAAGCTTTAGTACAAATAAGTTGGGGATCGGAGTAGAATCATACCTTAGATCGATTGGGTGCGAGGAAATGAAGAAATGTTGAGTAAATTTGAAGATCCAATGGAGGTGGTTTGAAGTTTGGAGGAAGAAGAAAGAGAAAATTTGTTTTTGGAGATTTTTAGGTTACCTCCTCATGTCTGATATGGCGGCCACGTACGTGGTATAGGCGGGCAGTACAGCTGGAGCCCGCCTGTACCAGGTGACATACCTTGGGGGTGATGAATCTCTTCTAGCGGTGCACTCGGTACGAGGGCGCGATACGGTCGTGCGCGTCAGTACTACTGGTCGTCATGTGTTCAGTACCTTTGCTTGAAATATGATGTTTTTCTCAAGGGTATGGTACATGCATGTACGACCATACCAGTGGTCGTTAGGAGTGCTGTTTTCTGGGGCAAAAATCAAAATTTCTATCTTCCAATGCCTTGATGCGGTATGGGCACATGGTACGGCCCCTTCCAGCCATACCACTGGTTGTTATATGGCTAGTAAGCTAAATTTGATTAGTAGCTTTGTGCATTTTTACACATCTTATCAAAGGACAAAATAACAGCAAATAGACTTCATAAAACTTAGCAATACTTCTTAGGCCATGTGTTCATAAAAATAAAAGATAGAGGATTACCTTATTTCTTCTCCTCTCTCCAAAGGTCTTCTTGAATAATATTTATTAAAAACAAAAACAAACAAAAAAATAAACAAAACTAACACAAGAGTAATTTTTATTTCACATGGGTTCCTCCCATGAAGAGCTTCTAGTTAAGGTCAATTATCTTGACCAAGATGGTGATCATTTAGGTTTAATGAGTGAAACACCCACTCCAAAGTAATTATACCATCATCATCATTAGGCTTGGCCTTCTTCTTCCTAGGGAAGTGGAATATAAAAGGATCTCTAGATGGTAGTCCAATTCTCACATTCCCTTCATGTAAATTGATTAGTGCTTTAATTGTTCTTAGGAATGCCTGCCTAGTATTATAGGTGCTACGGGATCTTCAGGCATGTCCACAATAATAAGATCAATAAGAGAGGGACTACCTTCAATTTTAACAATATATTTTCTTTTATCCCGATAGCTTGTTTATAAGTTGAATCCGCTAGATGGAGTCTTAATTCAGTAGTTGCAAATGGCCCCAAGTTGAACTTGTCAAATAGGCTTTTGGAAATCATGTAGACACTTGCACAAAGATCGCAAAGTGTAGATATCTCATTGACCCCAACCTTAATTTTAATAGTGGACTCAAATATATCATCTAGCTTAGCAGGAAGCTTATCAACTAGTCTCTTATACTCCATTTCTAAATCAAAAACTTTATATGCTACTTGTTGAATAAATTGTTGGCACATAACATCATTACCTTGTTCTATACCAGGATTCTTTACGGTGATCATCTTTAGTAGATTTTCCATGGTATATTCTGGTGTTGGTGCATTGCTATAATCCAGCTCTTCAGGCTTTTCTTCATTTGTTACCACCCTCGTCAGCTTGAGGTCTTCTACCGGATTTGTCTCGGGCTTCCCAGTAAATTTTGCTAGTATGAGAGGTTGGCTCTCGGCTACCTTGCCGAACTGAGCCTCCAAAGTCTTTGTTCTTTCCTGTAGAGCATGCACATCATTTCTAATTGCAATGTCTTGGTTAGATGATTTTCCTATACTACTCTCATGGTTCTCCGTGATTTTAATAAGCATATTATTTTGCTCGGTTTGAGCTTGCATAAAAGTTCTAACAATTTTCTCAAACGAGAGATTGCCATGATTTGCTCCATTATGATTATCATAATTATTGTAAGGATCTCCTGTAGGATTAGAATAATGTTTTTGAACATTAGAAGCAAAATTTTAGTTCTTCAATGCGGCATTATAAGGAGTTCGAGCTATAAAATTAATATCATTAATATCGGTAGCGATAGCATTAACTTGGGTATCTTCCTTACCCTTCACTATGTTGAGTAACTCGTCTACCTTACATGTAAGCTCTTCATTGTTTACCTCGATGATTAAACTCAGTCTTTTCCAGGTTTTGTCAACATGCCATTGGGCATGGTTATCTTGCATATCATCAAGTAATTTCTTTGCAACACTCACTTGCTTTCCCATGATTGTTCCTCCTGCTGCAGTATCTAGCATAGACTTAGACATTGCGTTAAGGCCATTATAAAATAAATGTAATATAAGCCATTCTTCCATCCCATGACTAGGACAGTTCATTATGGCTTCTTTCATCCTTTTCCATGCAAACGCTAGTGGCTCGCGATCTTCTTGTATAAAGCTTGTAATGTTGGATCTTAGTTGCATAGTTTTAGCCGGGGAAAAAAATTAGTCATAAACATATTAGTGCATTTCTCCCAAGATTTAATAGTGCCCTTAGGTAGAGCTAGCAACCAGTCCTTAACCTTTCCTCTAAGAGAGAAAGGAAACAACCTTAATTTAACAACATTTAGATTTACATCCTTAGTACGCATCATGTTGCAAATTTCAGTAAAAGTATTTAAGTGCAAACCTGAATCCTCAGAAGATGAGCCTCCAGATTGGTTTTGTTGAACCAAACTTAAAAGGTTAGGCTTAATTTCATATGCTTCCGCATCAATAGCGGGCTGAGTGATAGGTGCACGAATAAAATCATCAGTGGGAGTACCATACTCCCCAAGTCTCTTTCGAGCCATGGCTCTTTATATTTTTGGTATTTTCTTTTAAGTATAGAAAACAAATAACAAGTAACTAATTTTTTGGGTTTTCAAATAGATAACTAGAAAGTAAACTAATAACAAGAATAAAACTAAAAACAAGGTCTCTAGTGACCTAACTAGGATAGCGAAATTGCTCCCCTAGCAACGATGCTAGAAAAAGGGTTGATACCTTCGATCCGGATTCATGGATGTAGTATAATAGCTTTTTCCCTAGAAGACCTAGGTTTAATCGAACCTTGGAAAACAATGCTAAAAGGAAATAAAAAGGACACATCTACAAGACTTTGTTTCTTTGTTTTACCTTTGTTTACCGAACCAATCTAGTTTACTTTTATAGTAGGTTGAATCAATGGATGGAGATAGGGCAGGGTTGAAGATCCACCTGCAGCTGCACATCATATGGGATAAAAGATAATAATAAGCACAATCATGTGTAAAGTTTTAATAAGGATAATCTCTTGTGGGCAACACATCCTAATATACTAGAGCCTCCGTGATGCAGCGGGAATAGCAAAAGTCTTTTAATCCAACTGAGTGCACCACAAAGCAATGAGCTACAAACGATTATTAAGTGTAAAACACAAATCAAAGCATTAAGTGGTGATGTTGTTGTGATCCCGAATGGGGCGCTTAGCGAAGATCGCACTACCCTTTCTGTCACTAGGGTTCCTATGAGATCGCCGCTATCTAAGTATCTCACTCAAGCCTTTATCAATCTATGGGATCTTGGGTACCTACAAGTCCATAGATCGAGACAAGAAACAAAGAAACAAAAGATACAAATTGCTATTTCAAACAATACACAATGCTCCCATGAATTAGATTCACATAATCACTGCGAGGTTTCTCCGCAACCCGAAGCCCGTGAGGACTACTCACTCATAACAATAAGATCAAGGATAGAAAACATTGTGCAAAATACTTAGATTGAAATCAAATATCCTTACAATGGTCGTTGAATCACAAGGAGATCTAAAGTACAAAGCAATGGCTATGGCTAATGGAGGGGTGGATGATGGATGGATGAACAACGACATGGATCTCCTTTGGTGTTGTTGTGATGCAATCTGGGAATGGAGGCCTTCTGCACGGTGGCTGAGACCTCAAAATATATAGGTGTCTTTGTGAAAGTTGTAGGGTTTGACAAGACGGAGCCACCACCACATGGTATGGGCGGACGGTATGGGTGGACCTTGCCTGTACTAGTGGTTGTTATGGCTGTTGACACCTGGAATTGACTCCACAATTACTTGGTCGTATGGACTTCCTCAAAAATCTTCATTATGACTCCTGATTTCGCATTAAAAAGCATGATTTCCTGCACAACATAATTCAAAGCAAGGTTTTACATATCTTTTCAAATATTAGTAATTAGTGGCAAGGATTGAGAGTTTCTTGTCAATTGCTTGACTAAAAACAATGTTTAAACGCGGTGGAAGATGGCTATTTTTGGAGCCATCAGCGGTTTAATCTTGAAAATTATTTTAATAGATCTGAATCTTGTAAAATTCATAGTAATTCAAATACTTGGCCACAAATTCCAAATAATATATCGTTGGATTTGTAAATTTTTGTAGAATACAGATCTGTAACAAAATTGCTAGTATACAATAGCAATAATTTTGTAGGATTTAAACCCTAGTTTGGAGTATTTTAATTCTAGAAAATTAACCGTAACTCCGTTTTAGTTGATTTTTATTGCGTTTGCTTCGTAATTACGAGATCTACTGTTTAGAGTTGGAATATATTGCTTAGAGGTTTAAGATCGGTTTTGTGGCTTTGTTGAAGAGTAGATCTCCTTATGAGCACATCTAGGGTTTTAATAGACCAATTTAATTGAAATCTGTGGGAAATTGTTACCAATGACATCCACAAACATAATACAACCCTGAATAATATTCTTGGTAAAATTTGAACTCATCCTTGCATATTACCATGTTGCATGCATGCATGTTACCTTTGTGGCATTGTTGTTGTGCGTTTTGTGATTAGATCTATGTTTGTGATTCGTTAGATTGTTTGTAGTGCGTTGAGGAGTATTGTTGCGTAGAGTGCTGCTCGGATCAAGGCAAGTTACACCTCTTGTTTATATATTTGTCCTAGTTTTGAATACTATGCATGTTTTTCTCTTCAAAATAGTAGTATGCATGTGTAGGATTGTTTTGATAGATTTACTTAGAATTATTTTGCAAGAGCGATGATTTTGTACTATGCCATGAGTAGCTCCATACTTACGAGTTTTACCTCCTAATAGGTTACCCTTATTTTTTGCTAAGTACTGCTTTCTATGCTATATATATAAAGTACCATTGGGGGGTTCGAAAGACTGGAAATTTTCTAAGTATAAAGGCTCCCTTGAGTGGACTTTCCTTCTCAAATCCACTTCAAAATAAACTAAGTTTTCTTCTGGGCAGAATGGTTGTCGGGACAGCGAGTGGAATTTGCTGGAGGATGGCCGCCTAGGAATCAAAGAAGTCTACCATGTTTCAGAATTCAGAAGCTTCCAATGCAACCACAATACATATGGGCTCTGTTTTGGCCTAGTACTTAGTGGGAAACCTCACCTAGGTACCATCACTTGGAGGATAATTGGCACAGGTGGATCCAGAAGGTAGAGGGGCTACTAAGGGAAAGCCTCGGCATGGTCTTGTTTGTAAAAGGACTTGATCGTGGATTGTGGGTAAAGTGCACAAACTCTCGAGAGTATTGCAATCTGATCGATCAGCCGAGTTCACGGAAAAGAACACTTAGAGCATCTGAAGGATGGAGCCTCTGAAGGATCTTCCTCTCTCTTTCCAATCTTAAAGTTTTTCAAAACCCTATGGCGTGTGTAATATCGTTCATGGGTGGGATTTTGGGGACATGGTGCATAATATCCAAGTGCCACTTGGTGTGTAATATCCAAGTGTTAGGTTGATTGGACACTTGGTGCATAATATCCTCGTGTTCCACTCGGCCATCTATTACTTAAACAGATGTTTACAAAGTAGGATAAAAGTCTTCCTCTTTTCTTCTTACTTAGAGAAAATTGGCTTTATGCAAATGAACCCAAAAGCCTACTCCTAGCCTTGCATGTTGAGTTAGTCTTATTATTTCCTTGGTATAATTTGCCAATACATTCAAAGTATTGAAAGGTGCGTAGGGATCACGGGTCTTCACTCAACTAGCCTGGGGCGTTGATTGACTCAAGTTTATTTAAGTCTCCGCTGTTTTATTTGAGCTAGATATAAGCTATGCAAAGATGTAATAATTATACTCTGGATTATTCCTGTAATGATGACTTGTAGTTTACATGATATTCATCGACTGTGAGTGCTAGTTAATGATCCAGGGACTAGCATGTTAATCATAGGGACTTGGGATCTTTATCGATCCAAGGTCGCTTCAGATGGTATCAGAGCACAAAGTTGACTGTAGGACGTGACCCTATGATTGGAAATCACCTTTATTTGTTGTGTGCTTCTGCTTTCTATATTGTTCTGAGTTATTTATGCACTTCTAGTAATTAATTTTCCTTACCACTTATTTTATGTATCTAATCTTCATTCTTCCAACTTAAACATGATGAGCTTCCACTATGACACCGTCGAAGACATCAAGTACCTGCGTTTCGGGGGGTGCCTTCTCAACCTTGTCACGGCATTGGAGCTTCCCGTGCCATCAATCAAAGGGAACCCGTTGAGGAAGTTCCACAAAGTGGGATCCTGGGTAGTCGAGATCATCCAACCGGGGCAAAGTGAGGCTAAGGCCAAGACGGAGGCCATTGTGTTCAACATCATCAGTGACTCCAAGGATAAGGGACTTAGCTCCTGCATGCAAGAACTCATTGGATGCCTATGTGGACGTCACTTCGAAGAACTTGATGGCCATTACACCCAACTCCTTGGAAGGCGTAATGAGGAAGGAGTTCCAATTGAGTAAACCATGGAGGAAAGGGCGACCGCCAAGCACCAAAGGATCCAATACCATTTGAGGATGAAATGCAATCCTAAAAGTATCATCCCCATCCACTGATAATTGTAAGTTTATAGGATGAGGAAGACACTGTCAAAGATAGTACATCAAATAATATATCTATAGTGGAAAAATAAAAACTGACTAAGAACAATTGATAAACCACCTACTCACTTGAGTTATAGATTTTGACTATAGGAGGAAAAGGAAACTAGATAATCAACATCACTGACTATGAACTAACATCAAACCCTAGATAGAATTATCACAGTATTGATCATGCAAATGAAAAGATGAGTACTAGGAACCTAGAATTAACATGTAATACACATTCATGCCAGTTCTTCTCTAACAGAGGAACATGATTAAGCACTCAACCTTAAGAACTATAGAATAATAAGCTAAGCAACATGAACAGAACCCTAAAACCTAAATCGTGTCAAGCATTAGACCAACAAATAGTATACTAGAACATCCTATAACCATCCAGAACATACCCAGAACCTTAGAATCGAGACCACGATAGAAGAATAGACATGAAACCCTAAAAATTGGGGGAAATTCCCCAAATGAACCAACAATATAAATAGTTGTAGAAAAGGAGAGAAAGCGAAGATTACCTTAAAAATGTGGGAGCCTAGCTCACCACTGATTGAGAATAGGAAGTAGAGTAGCAGTAGTGGCAACTGATGACACAGGAAGTACCTAGAGGAGGGTGTCTCGACCTACGCCTACCATAGCAACTAGCAGAGGTAGCGTAACCATCACTAGGTACCATATTGATGACATGGAGGACACCGAAGTTGCGCTAGAGGCGACCGCATCCCCATCACCGAAACCCTAGAATGTGTTAGGGTTGCAAGCGGCCAATAGAGAGGGGAGAGACGAATCTAGTTGGTAGAATGATAGAGCGGAAGTGGGGGAGTAGTTTACGTGGAAGCGCGGAGGTGAGGAATGCGGAGATGACCAGGGCAGTAGGGCAGAGAGGCGGTGGTGCTAATCGCCATCACTTAGCGAGAGAGAGCGAGTGCTGGCTCGTGGTTGATATCGTGCTCGTTGGGGAACCCCAAGAGGAAGGTATGATGAGCACAACAGTAAGTTTTCCCTCAGTTATGAAATCAAGGTTATCGAACCAGTAGGAGCAAGGAAACACCTCCAAGGTGTTGTTTCCAACTTGGAATCCTGCACAACACAACCACATATTGTCCCCAACTTACAGTGAGGTTGTCAATCTCGCCGGTTTTGCTAAAAACAAAGGATTAAACGTATTGTGTGGAAGAAAGTAGTAGATTGCAGAAAGTAAACAGAAAACAGTAAACAGTTATAGATTGATGGTAAAAGAAAGGACCGGGGTCCATAGTTCACTAGTGGTGATTCTCCTTAAGATAGATGACATATTGGGTGAACAAATTACAGCGGGGCAATTGACAAACATCGGGAAAGCATACAAGCATATACTAATCATCTTGACTCCTATGAGATTTGATTGGGCATTACAACATTATACATAGACCGTAATCCAACCGCATCTATGACTAATAAACCACCTTTAGGTTATCATCCAAACCCCCTCCAGTATTAAGTTGCAAGCAACGGATAATTGCATTAAGCATTGCGTGTAAAATAAACAATACGATTGTTCTATGAACAAAGGATTGCTGTTTTCTCCCTAGTAGCAACAACACATCTAGTACCTTAGAGATTTTTGTCACTTCTCCAGGTTACTAGAGGCATGAACCCACTATCGAGCATAAATACTCCCTCTTGGAGTTGCTAGCATCTACTCAGCCAAGATAGCTACTAACAACGGAAAGCATGCAAGATCACAAATAACAAAGACATGATCTAATCAATAATCAATCTGAAATAGCATCTCAATATCCATCGGATCCCTGCAAGCACAACATGTAGGATTACAAATAGATGATCTTGATCATGAACGGAGCTCACAAGATCTAAACATGATAGCACAAAGGAGAAGAACCAACCATCTAGCTACTACATGGAACCGTACTCCAAGGATGAACTACTCACGCATCACACCGGAGGCTTGCGTGGTGATGAAGAAGGCCTCCAGGGTGAATTCTCCCCTCTGGCAGGGTGCCGGGAAGAGCTTCAGATCCCTCCCGATCTAGGGATGGAGATGATGGTGGCTAGAGACTCTTTCGTGGAATTTTGATCGGGTACTTAGGGTTTCTATATCGGAGGCAATATATAGGCGAAAGGGGAGGCCGAGGGGGTGCCTTGGGTGGCCACACCACCCCCTAGTGTGGGCCAGGCCTGGCCGCACGGCCAGGTGGTGTGGGCGGCCCCTGGCCCCTCTCCGTCTCGTCTTTTGGCTCCGTGTCCCCCTCAGAGAAATGTTAACTTTCGCTTTTGTCCCGTCCAATTCCGAGAATATTCATTTTCTGACTTTCCTGGAACCAAAAATAGCAGAAAACAGGCAGCTGACACCGTGGCATCTTGTTAATAGGTTAGTCCAAGAAAGTGTATAAAAATACTCCAAAGTATGGACAAAACATAAGAAAGTAGATATAAAATAAGCATGGAACATAAAAAATTATAGCTACATTAGCAACGTATCAACGAGGAATGGAGCGTTTGAGAGAGAGGGGGAATTTTGACATGCTAGTGGACCTAGTGGGTCCAATCACTTAATTGACTAGGCTGACTAGTGGGGCCAGGCACATTTTAGACTTTTCACAATTTTATAAATGCCCAATTAACCAAAAATCACACTAGGAATTTTAGAAAAATAAAATAGAAATACCCCAAGAAATATAAAAATGATTAGAACCCAAAAAAGTAATTTTTTGAAGATTTTAAAAATAGTTATAAAATGGTGAAAAATGCAAACCACCTAATAAAGGATTAAAACCCTAAAGAAAATGCATATTCCAAATAAATAAAATAAAAATAGTTCCATATAGGAAAAAATATAAGGAATGAAGATTCCTATTTTCTTGGAATTATAAAAATACTATAACTAAAACACTTTATATAAGCTTAATACTAAATATTAATTAATCAAAAATAATAAAGATGCTTCAAAATATTGGAAATAAATCATTTATTAAGATGAATCTTTGAGTATTAATGTTTATAGAGTGTTGAATAAAATTCTGAGTGATGATATTATCCAAATTCCTAATAAATAAAAGAAAACCTTGAAATATATGAAAATTCTATAGTGAAAATAAAACCAAAACTAACAAACACCTTAGTTAAACCTAAAAATATGTAAATTAGGGGGGTGGATTAACCAACTAAAATAAAAGTATTATCTAGAACCTATAAGCATGCATTTGGATTTTTGATTTCTATTTTCGTGCCTCTGGTTCTTTACTTATACTCAGTTTGCCCAGCCGCTTAACTTTTCCTTACTTTTCCCCTCCCTCTATTCTGAAACCCTCGCAGGCGCTCAGACGGAGGGATGCCATCAGGTCAAAGGCTTGACCATTAAATGCTGATCGGTGGGACCGTGTTGGGCGGGTCGTGCGTTGAGCGTTATGTTACGTGGTCTCGAACGTTACATGCTAATGGGTGGGGCCGTGTTGGGACATGTCCTGCATACATGGTGAAGGGTGGGGATGCGTTGGGACGGTCTTGCATACGTGGTGAAGAGTGGGGCCGCATGGAGACACATCGGACCGACCATTCTCGCTCACCCAAAGAATATGCTTCCCCCGAGCCTGGAACAACTCTCACACCGCCGCTCTGCTCCACCGTCATTGTGCTCTCCTACCTTATGTCTTCCTCGGCCTCCCGAGCCACCCCCTCCTGTTGAGGATATACTTTCTGGGTATCCTCATAGTTCCTCACTGACCAGGATGGCCCACTTCGGGTTAGAGCATTGCTTCACGGGTGGCCCAGTTAGGGAGAAAGACGGAGTCCAATCCGGCTACGGGAGGGCCCAGAAGACTTACCGACTTAGGCCCATAATGTTACTTGTAGTTCAAGATGTACTCTGTAACCGACTCTTAGTTGTAGCCGGATAGATCTCTCCTGTAAACCCTAGGCCGGATATCTATATAAGCCGTCCTAGGGAGAGCCTTTAGGGTAACCCCTCAATAGTCTACAATCTCAACTCGCACAGGCGAAACCCTTGTAACCCATATTCCGACTCTGCCGTATTACTGATTGCTAGTAGGAGTAGGGTCCATCCAAAGCCGGCGGATTCGAACCTGGGTAAACTTGTGTGCTCACCGTCCCGGAACACCGTACGTCTCACACCCCTCTCTTCCGCACGCCCCGAGGACCCCCTCATGGCGTACTTGTCATCAATCCGACGACAGTTGGCGCCCACCGTGGGGCAAGTAAGCTTCGGATCTGCGTTTCGAGCGGAATCTGTAAGAATCGGAATCGGTGAGACTATCGCCGTCGGTCGCATCCTCTACGCCAGCGACGTCCCTCTCATCGTTCTCGACGAGACTTGGATTCCGGCTAAGGAGGCCGTGACTGCCTACACAATCATGTCCTTTGGCGAGATCGATGTTTACATCGGTTTCGCTGAACCTGCCCAACCCACCCCAGCGGTGATGATAGAGGCAGAAGAATCTTCTGGGTCCCCTTTGTCCATGGAGGCGACAGAGTTCCGGATCTATGAAAACCCTAATCCCACCCAGCCCGCACCAGTTGCGGAGATAGTGGAGAAGTCCGAGCCTGAAGAAGACCTAGTGGTCCAAGTCGAATCTGGAGTGGATTTCCCTGGAGGAGCCGCATCCCAGATCGACCCACCCGCGGAAGTCGAAATCCAGGAGGAACATATCAGTGACACTGATTCCGGATCTGATGATGCCGGGACAGACAGACATTTCCTAAGGTACACATTACAACATATGATACTGCAAGGCGAAAGCGTAGATGCAATTCTCGAGACCATCAAAAGTTTCGACATGGCTGATCGTGAAAGCCGCAGATACCTCAAGAAGCACGCGTCGCACTTCATCGGATACGTGGGATCCGGATCTGGCTCTACCGATGCTGGAGAAAACACCGACTCGGTGCTGGAGGCAATTAGAACAAACGCCGACGTACCCGCATCCTCGGATGAATCAATGACATCAGTGGATTTCCGAAAGTTCTCCGCGGAATATGAAGAGGAGTATAACTCCAAAGCTGGAGAAGAAGGAGAAGCCATGGATGAAGGATCCGGGGAACACTCTACCAAAGCGTAGGATGGCATGGACGTCGGAGATAATCCCGATGTCCAGATGTCCGAAAGTACCGATTAGAGCTTGACTCCGGGAAACGGGCCCAAAGCCGTCTTTGCTACTGCGCTGCCAAGAAGGCAAAGAAGAAGAACATGAAGAACAAAACCCCGGCAAAAGACCCTCTGGCTGAGGAGGTGATTGCCGAGGAATACGAAGAAGACTCGGATGGAGCACTTATCCCAGACGAGACGAAAAATAAGAATCGCTGGATGGACACGTGATCACCGAAGGTGCCCGTAAACTCATCGATGCTGCATTAACCACACCTATCCCTACAGTTGCAGAACTTACTGCTGAAGAGCTGGACGAAAGGGCCCAAGCCCTAGAAGCGCATCGTCAACAACTCCTCGATGAAGCCAAAAACATCGAGGTGAAGAAGAAACACATGGCAACCAAGGACTACATGTCTCGGTTGCATCAGAAGACACGGAAGCGTCACACAGATGACAACCAATTCCCACATATCCGTGCCGTCCTTTTCAGAGATGAGATGGGGAAGCCACGGAAAGATAGCAAAGGAGATTGGGTATATCCAACCCTAGTACAGAATACCGTGGTGGCCCGAGAAATTCTATCGGCTAATCCAGGACCAGAGGAGATTCGTTTGGGTATCAAGCTACTCAACAAGGGACTAGAGCAGCAAAAGGTCGCCCTATCCGGAAGTCAAAAACTGGTCTCGGATTCTGACCAATGTTGAACAGATCCGGCATGGGCTGACATAAGACCCCACCGTGTTCCGGAGCAGCATTATCGCCTCGAACGACGGGATGACAATTATTCGAGAACCGGATCGTCAGGACAGCATCGCAGGACTGCACGCGACTGGAGCAACGTCGCACCAGCGGCCGAGAAAGAGGCCATTGCTGCTCTGAATCCGAGGAATCCTCCCCGACGAGAATCTAACGATCGAAGGGGAGAAGATAAAGAGAAACGCCGGGAGGAGGATCGTCAAAAAATGCCACCTCCTAGACATGCAAGCCATCCGGCTGAGCCCCACCATGATGGGAACAACAGACGAAGAAACGACAGAAACCACGCCGGAACAAGCAGGCAGGGGGATCGTCGCAGTCAAGACCCTCCTTGGAATCGGAATAATGACGTTCTGTACGGAGGCCGGCAATCAGCCGGAAACTATCTAGCTGCCCCACCCTCTCCACCACACAGTCATCACAACGGCTCCCAAGGAGGGCAAGGAGGACGACGTGGCGGAGGAGGTGGTGGCAGAAGCCGAAGTCCGGCTCCAAGGCACCGCAGCCACAACCGATATTCGGGACGATCTTTATCCCCGAACGACGCAAGGCACAAGATCAACTCCAACATAGAGGCTCGGCGCTATGAAAACAATGATATCTACGTGGGCCCAAAGTGCTTCGGACCACGCATCAGAGCTACAAAATTCCCGAAAGGATTTGCTATCTCAAGACATATCCAAGCCTACGATGGCATTGCTCGGCCAGATACCTGGCTACAGGATTTCTTCCAAGCTTGCTGCATCGCCAAAGGCAGAAACAGCCTGGTCGCAACCCGATATCTCCCACTTATGTTGTGGAAGACGGCACGATCATGGCTCAATGAACTTCCGGAGAACACCATCCATAACTGGTATGACATGCAAAGTGTGTTCTTTCGGAATTTCGAAGGCATATATCGGAGGCCCTGTACGGTCGGAGACCTACAACGTTGCACCCAGAAAGCCGGAGAAACTTGTCGGGACTACCTCGGACGATGGATCGACACCATGAACTCCTGTGAGGGAGTAAATGATCAAACTGCGATTGAAGCTTTCATTGCAGGTCTCCCAATTAGTCTACTGCGTCATCGCTTGAAGTGTGACAAGGTCACTGATTTGGGAGAGATGATAGAAACAACGAGCAAATATGCAGATGCTGACGATGATGCAGAGGGATTGCTCAATGCCCTAGCTGTGCCTCAGTCGGCAAGACAACCAAAGCAACAAGCTCAGAAGCGCAAGAATACCTCGGAAGAAAAACCCAACACGGAAACAACGGTGGTTACTACTATTTCCGGGTCTGGAGGACGAGGAGGACGTGGTGGAGGCCGCGGGCGTGGACGTGGGACTTCAAGGGTCCAAGGTAGAGGAGAACAGCAACTAGGCAAAACCTACTCTTGGGCCAACATTGCTAATAACCCATGTGTGCATCACCTAGACACCAATGGGGGCTCGTCCCACACCAACGCTGAATGCCGTTTCAACGACGACATCAAAAGAGATGACACTGCGGGCTATAAAGCTAAGCAAAAGAAGGGAAAGAAAAATCCCAAAAAGGACAAGGAGACCAAGGAAGATTCCGACATGGAGGAAGCTGATGCTTCAAATCCCAAGCCGGAAGGGAAGAAAACTTTTCCCACCAAGAAGGACACTTATGTCACTTTCCTCGGATCTCAACCAGCAAAGGTCAAGAAAGCAGTTCTACATGAGCTCAATGCAACAGTTCCGGCTGTCCCCCAGTATCTGGACTGGTCGGAAGTGGCAATCACATTTGACCGCGATGATCATCCGCCTAAGTTACACAGGCGAGGAAAATACGCCTTAATCATCAACCCACTTATTGACGGTTATGGTTTCTCCAAGACCCTCATGGACGGTGGTAGCAGCATCAATATTCTCTATGTCGAAACGCTACGCCGGATGAAGATCTCGGAGACCTACCTGAACCATAGCTCTGTGATCTTTCACGGAGTTGTTCCAGGAAGACAAGCTAATTCCCTGGGAGAAATTACTTTGGATGTTACCTTTGGAACTCCAAAGAACTATCGGACAGAAGCACTTTCCTTCGAAGTGGTCCTGTTCAAGAGCGCATACCACGCTATATTCAGACGTCCGGCTTACTGGGCTTTTATGGCTCGTTCGTGTTACATTTACAATATGATGAAAATTCCAGGTCCCAACGGCATGATCACCATCAGGGGAGACCCGAAGAAAGCGTGAGAGTGCAAGGATGGAAATGCCGCCTTTGCCGAAGCCGTGCTGCACGCCCAGGAGTACCAGGAGATCAAGAAGAGCATAGATCCGTCCGAGATGCCCGCAACAAAGAAGGAAGTGACAAAGCCAAACCCGGAGTTCAAGGCATCAGAAGAGACGAAGAAAGCACCGTTGAAGGATGATGACCCCTCCAAGGTGACCCAGATAGGCGTAGGCCTAGGTAGCGCATAGGAAAGCACGCTCGTCAAGTTCCTCCAAGCAAATCAAGATATCTTTGCATGGCAGCCATCTGACATGACCGGAGTACCTAGGGAACTTGTCGAGCACTCTCTAAATGTAAACCCGAACACTAAACCCGTCAAACAATCCTTATAATAGTTTGGCGACGAAAAGCGTAAGGCAATAGCTAAGGAACTAGCACGGCTCGAGTTAGCCGGATTCATAGAAGAGGTCATCCACACTGAGTGGTCGGCCAATCCTATAATGGTCCCTAAAAAGGACACCACTGATTTAAGGATGTGTGTTGATTATACTGCCTTGGACAAGGCTTTTCCAAAAGATCCGTTCGCTCTGCCTAGAATTGATCAAGTTATCGATTCTACGGCAGGCTCGGAACTCCTCTGTTTTCTCGACGCATATTCCGGCTATCACCAAATCCGGATGAAGGAATCTGACAAAGTCAAAACTTCATTCATAACCCCTTTCGGAACCTTCTGTTTTGTTACGATGCCCTTTGGGCTGAAAAATGCAGGAGCTACGTACCAGTGCACGATGCAGCGTTGCCTTCATGACCAACTCGGACACAATGTACATGCATATGTGGATGCTATCGCGGTAATGTCCAAAAAGAAGGAAACGCTGATTTCCGACTTGGAGGAAACATTTTCCAATCTACAAAAATACAACATCATGCTTAACCCGAAGTAATGCTTCTTTGGAATACCAGCCGGAAAATTGTTAGGTTTCATCGTGTCTCAAAGAGGCATAGAGGTGAACCGAGACAAAATCAAGGCTATACTCAATATTTCCAAGCCAACCCGCCTGAAGGATGTACAAAGACTAACTGGTTGCATTGCTGCGGTCAGTCGATTTGTAAGCCGGCTTGGAGAAAGAACCGCACCATTATACAAACTCCTGAAAAAGACCAAAGATTTTGTTTGGACTGACGAAGCTGAAGCTGCACTACAAGACCTGAAGAAAGTACTCTCATCTGCTCCTATCCTTGCAGCGCCGGAACCTAAGGAACCGATGTTGCTCTATCTTGCTGCGACAAATAAGGTTGTTAGTATCATCATGGTGGTGGAGAGACCAGAGGAAAATCAGGAACACCTGGTGCAGCGTCCGACTTATTTTGTCAGCGAGGTCCTGACAGAATCAAAACAGCGGTATCCGCACTATCAAAAGTTGTCTTACGGTGTTTTCTAGCATCTCGTAAGTTACGACACCACTTTCAGGAGCATCCAATTACCGTGGTGAGCACAGCTCCCATGAGAGATATAATCAACAATAGTGACGCCACAGGACGCGTCGCCAAATGGGGCATAGAGCTTTCAGCTTTCGATATTGAGTACAAACCTCGGACAGTAATTAAATCCCAGATCCTTGCTGACTTTGTCGCTGATTGGATAGAGACGAAGGAGAACATGACCCTCCCTGAGTCAGAATATTGGACCCTCTTTTTTGATGGGTCTAAGGCTCGAGGGGGCTCGGGGGCTGGCGTGGTGCTCAAATCACCCCAAGGAGATAAACTTTTATACGTATTGCAGATACACTTCATAGCGACAAACAATATTGCCGAGTATGAAGCACTGCTGCATGGAATCCGGATTGCTAAGGATATTGGCATCCGACGTTTGATGTGTTACGGAGATTCGGATCTTGTTGCTTAGGAAGTCTCGGATATATGTAACGCAAATAAACACATGGCATCATATAAAGCTGTCGTGGATGATCTATCTAAATCGTTTGAAGGGTTTGAAGTTCAACACATCCCTCGAGCAGAAAATGAGGAAGTAGATGCACTATCTCGGATAGGTTCTGCGCAAAAAGAGGTCCCGGATGGCGCTTTTCTAGAGCACCTCAAAGTTCCCTCAATAAAGGGAGTAGATGAGGAAATCCGACCAAATCCGACTCACCCTTGATAGCAGTTCTGGCTGTAATTCCCAGCTGGACTCAACCCTACCTCGATTATTTGGTAGATGGCAAATTACCCGAAGATGAGGTGCTGAGCCGGGAATTATTAAAGGTGAGCTCCATAAACAGAGTGTTTCTGGGGTTTTTCAGTGCCGTGTATCTCCGGAAGAAGGAGTGGAAATCTTAAGAGAAATCCACGAAGGCGAGTGTGGTCACCACGCTGCAGCCAAATCTTTAGTGGCAAAAGCTTTTAGACACGGATTTTTCTGGCTTACAGCTTAGGTAGATGCCGAACGATTAGTCAAGACGTGCAAAGGCTTCCAAAAGTACGCCAAGCAAGCTCATATTCTGGCTGATCAGCTGCGAACAATACCTATAACGTGGCCCTTTGCGGTCTGGGGGCTTGACATGGTAGGACCTTTTAAACGAGCTCCAAGTGGATTTACTCACCTCTTAGTGATGGTGGATAAATTCACCAAGTGGATTGAGGCTAAACCTGTCACTAGTTGTGATGGAGCAACAGCCAAAAGATTTGTTGAGGATGTTATAATCCGGTATGGTTATCCACATAGCATTCTCACGGACAACAGGAGTAACTTCTCTATGGGAGAATTGGCTGAATTCTGCAAAGAGCAAAATATCCGGCTTGACATTGCGTCAGTCGCACATCCATAGGCTAACGGACAAGTCGAAAGAGCAAATGGTTTAATTCTACAAGGCCTAAAACCGAGACTCGAAGCACCACTACGACGTGCTGCGGGGGCTTGGGCAGAGGAATTACCCTCTGTAATTTGGAGTTTACGAACAACTCCAAATAGGTCAACAGGATACACACCTTTCTTCTTGGTCTATGGCGCATAAGCAGTTCTTCCTAGTGATTTAATTCATACTTCTCCTAGAGTGGCCGCATATATCGAAGAGGATGCCGAGATTTCTCGACAAAATGATCTCGACTTAGTCGAAGAAGTTCGCATCGTTGCTGAAATGAGATCTACAGCCTATCAGCAGACGTTACACAAGTATCATAGCCAGAGAGTCCGAAATAGATCTTTCAATAAAGGTGATTTGGTTCTCCGGCTTGTGCAACAAAGAAAGCACAAACTTTCCACAGTATGGGAAGGGCCATTTTTAGTTAGTCGAGTATTGCACAATGGATCGTACTACTTAACTGACATGAGGCCAGTCAAAGAAAGACCTGCTACTAAGAAGAGAAAGAGAGCTGGAGGCAGTACAAATCCGGATGAGTTAGACAGACCGTGGAATATTGTTCAGCTACGTCCCTTTTATTCTTAGTTTATCCTTCTTTGTAAACATATATATGTACTCCCTCTGATCCAAATTAATTGACTTGGATTTATCTAGATTCGGATGTATCTAGTACTAAAACATGTCTAGATACATCCGAATTTAGACAAATCTGAGTCAATTAATTTGGATCGAAGGGAGTACATGTTCTCTGAGAAATAAAAGTTTTGGTTGCCTCAAGTTTTTCTGAGAAGTTTTACCATCTTATTTTTGAGTAATCATGTCATAGTCGAAAATACCAGAATGCTTGAAAGTACTTTATGCTCATGTTCATTCTGGTTTAGATTTCCGATTCTAAAATTGCTACCCTCGGGTATAACTCTAAAGTTTCTAGTCTTTACTTTGGTTATTTGTCTGATTGCTGGATGCGGGCATTTTCCGAGTTGTGAATTGTTGGTACTGGAAGCCGGCTTTGTTTCCAAGTTTAAACTGGTTTAGCAATTGAGCTCCGTTGCTCGGCAAAGTTTCCGGCAGAAGGTTTAGCCGGCTCATGAAAGGGACGAGGCGGAAAGCCAGATAAACGATAAGTAGAGACGATAAAATTCAAGTGCTTATGTAAACATTTCAGGCACACAAAAAAACTCAAAGCCAAAAGTGCTGAATAGATCAAAAGCTTAGCACTAGCAAAATTAAAGTACTGCATATTTACAAAACACATCATGTTCTTTCAGGATAATACAAATTTTTTTGGTCTATGATGCAGGAGGAGATGAAGGAGCTGCCGGCTCGCTGGAGATTCCGCCTTGATATCGTTCCGAGATGTCCGCATCCGAGGTGGTGCGTTCATCGTCGGAAACTTCTGTTGGTTCTTCTGGAGGAGGAGGCAGAGTAGCCACGCGAGTGAAGAAGGGGATCTCGTAGCTAGTCAGGTCAGCCACGTGACACCCATATCCGGCGCAGGAGTGCATGATGGCTTGAAGGTCCTACTCCTGGCCGTCTTCATCTACCTTGCAGTACCCTCTGGTCACTTGCCATATTTCCATGTTTCCATTCTGGCTCATGACCATGGTGAGAGCGTTCTGCGCAACAGTACGCGCGTAGGACATGTTCCAGTCCCGAACAAGTTGCGGCATCTCCTTCGCCTTGTCCCGCACCTGAAAATCCGACATGCTTGGCATGTCCGGAATCTTGAGAGCTTCGCCGATGTCTTCAAAGGACTGGCGGAAGTCATGAAGCAGGTCACCGACTTGGGTAAGCCGGTGGGTGCGGGGCTCGGAGGAGGAAGAGTCCGTCAAGTTCAGAGGACCTATACACAAAACAAGTTAAGAAAAATCCAACATTGCTAAAAGTCTAGGAAAGAGACAAGTCACATAGATGGAACGTACCAAAAATGACGTCGTCAATTTTGGTCTTCTCCTCCCGGAGACTCTGGAGTTTAGCCTGGAGCGCCTGGGACATATCCTTCTCTCTGCCAAGTTCATTCTTGAGGTCCGAGATTATTTTATCTTGAGCAGCAATCTTGCGATCATGCTCTTCAGTGGCCATGGAGGAGGATTCAAGGACTTGAGCTATGCTCTTTTCATGATTGGCCTTGAGCTGGTCCTGCTCTTGGCGAAGCTCCTTGTTCTCCACCACCAGGGTCTTGAGGTTATCGGCCTCTTCAATCATGGCGACGGATTGTTTCACCAGCGTTGTAAGTCAAAAAGGAACAACAGTTCAAGAACAAATTCGACATTCAAAATACAAGGACAAGGTTTGAGTCTCGGAATGTTTACCTTTGGCCTCATCCTTGGCAACTTTGAGTTCAGCATTTTTAAGCCGGAGAGCTTTGGTCTCTCTCCGCTTGTCACAGACATTGGTCAGTAATTCCTGGTTATAGGAACATACTTTATGTAAGTCAGAATACCCAAAGTCAGAAAGCTACTTAAGACTCGGGCTAATATTTTTGCTAAATATTAGCACGAGCCTTGGGGCTACACTAGTTCGTTCTTTGGCATCCTAATGAAGCTTAAACCCGGATTGTTTATCCTACTTCATGCTTGGGGGCTAGAGGATATGATATAAAATACAATAAAGGAAAAACAGGAGTTGGAATTCCGACTTACATATTGCTCGCGGGTGAGTTTATCCAAACCCGCGTTCACTTCAGCAGCCACCTTCTCGGCGAGAGTCAGAGGAATCACTGGGGCTGTTGGAAGCTCACCAGTCCTAATCCTCTCATCGTGGAGGCGCACTTGGGCAAGAAGTTCGGAGAACTTGACGTCCTCTGCTTCTTGCGCTTCTTCTTCGGCAGATAAAGTACTTTTATCCAAGCATTGCTTGCCTAGCCACTGGATTTCTTCAGCAGATTTCCAGGACAAGCCAAACTTGGCAAGACCCGGATTGCTCATGAGGTTTTCGGCGAAGGTTTCTGCCAAGGGATCATTACCCAAAGAGGGTTCACCCTTATCTAGATCTGATGCACCCATGGTGACGTCAGTTTGCGACCCAAGGTTCGCAGGCCCTGTTGAAGGAGCCGGATCTTCTGCAGCGTCCAGGGAGATCACCGGTGTTGCAGAAGGTTGATGGGCAGGAGTCGGAGGAGCCACGGCGGGGGAAGCTATGGTAAGCTTCGTCTGCCGCAGCGGCTTCTAAGGAATCCCTTTTCCCTTGGCCTTGACGAGCGGTTTTGCTCTGAGAATGTAGTAAAAGTCAGAAAACATTACATCTCGGAAAGAAATTTGAATAAGGTACAAAGGCGGAAGTTGTGATTGAATGTTACCTCTTCACGATAGGCACCTCTTTTGTGCCAACAGCCACTGTTGGAGCTTTGTGCTTCTTGAGTGCAAGATCCGGCAATGGAACTACCTCCACCTCCTGAGAGAACTCCGGAGGATATCCTTCGAGCGGAGCAAGTTCTGACTCGGGGAGGTCAGCAAGCTGAAAAGAAGAAAGCATATAAGTATTGCAATATAATTCTAAGATTGAAACACATAAAAACGTGTACTGCTAGAAGATTGAAACACATAAAAACGTGTGCATGTCCAGAGAAACCTCCGGGATTCTCCTCTCGATCCGCTCCCGGATCAGCCACTTGATCTGGCTTATGTAGCCTTGAGTGGTGTAGGCTTTGGAGCTGATGCGGAGGGAGTATTTCGGAGACGACGTGATGGAATGCATCAGTCGAGTTCCGTGATACTGGAGAGGCTGGATCCGACGTGAGACCCAGCACTGGACCAAGTCAGATCCCTTCAGATCCTTGTGTTTGATCAAATATTCGATCCGCCTCTTAGCGAGGATCAGATCGTCGGTGAGAGCCAGAGCAGCCTCGTCCCAGGAAGGTTGGGCCGTGGCGGCTCCATTGATGAAAGACGGCAAAGCGGTGGCTTTGCTGGGAGCCGGAATATCCCTATGATAGAAAAATGTGGCTGACCATTGTTTGACCGAGTCACTGGCTAGAATTTTGGGATACGCCCGATCGCGTCTAAGCGAAAAACTAATAGTGCCGGTGATATAAGGAACACCGGCGGTAATGGAGTTTCTCCGGACATGGTAATAATACCGGAAGAGAGTCAGACTCGGCCTAATGCCGAGAAAGCCCTCGCACAACGAAGCATATGCGCTCATTTCTAACAGAGAGTTGGGAGGAAGATGATGGAGTTGAACTCCGTAATGATCTATCACCTCGGAGAAGAACTCCGAGGAAGGAAAGGACAGACCTCGGCCGAGATGAGTGCCGAAGTGGACCCGCTCGCCGTCGCGCGGGTTGGGGACGGTTTCTTCGAAGCCGCTCCACCAGTCGCCGGCGGCAAGAAGTCCCTCCTTCTCCATGTTCTTGAGGCCTTCCTCGTTGAGGGCGCAAGGAATCCAGAGACCGCGAAAGCTCTCCTTCTCCGCCACCGCTTCCGCTGTCGCCGCCGCCGCCGCTGCCGCCAAGCCGGAGGAAGAAGATGAAGCCATTTCTCTGGCGAGAAGTTGACCTAATAGGGGCGGCGCTGGGAGTTCTGTGGAGGAAGAACGGAGGATCTCTGTGCGCGCTGGGAGATTGGGAGGAGAGGAAAAGGAAAAGGACTGGTGAAAGAAGAGGGAAGAAATCCTAACCCCTTATATCCACCTAACTACGCCAAGATTCGTGCAAATGCTACAGTGTAACCGCCACGCGTCGTGGAAGGAACTGGGAAGGACCCACGCGATGATTGCGTTGCCTCGATCTCCACACATGCATTGAAACGGAGCCTCAGTCCCGCGAACCGCGGACCCACCAACGGTCGTGCTGACGGAATGCCTTTCAGATGACGTGACTTGACCATGAGTTGTGTCAGGTGGTGTTGGGAACCAAGTTTCGGCTTAGTTTGAAATCAAGCTGGAAAATCCGAGTAACCTACTAATAGGTCTGACTTATTTTTAAGACCCGGATTGTATTTTTGTTGTGAAGTTTCAGGAACCCTTCAAGATTCTGCAAGCCGAAGATCAAGCTAGACGATGATAAATCCGACTTTGGATCTTGGAGGCCTCCGAGGGCTGCTATTGGGGATATACTTTCTGGGTATCCTCACAGTTCCTTACTAACCAGGGTGGCCCACTTCGGGTTAGAGCATTGCTTCACGGGCGGCCCAGTCAGGGAGAAAGACAGAGTCCAATCCGGCTACGGGAGGGCCCAGAAGACTTACCGACTTAGGCCCATAATGTTACTTGTAGTTCAAGATGTACTCTGTAACCGACTCTTAGTCGTAGCCAGATAGATCTCTCCTGTAAACCCTAGGCCGGATATCTATATAAGCCGTCCTAGGGAGAGCCTTTAGGGCAACACCTCAATAGTCTACAATCTCAACTCGCACAGGCGAAACCCTTGTAACCCATATTCCGGCTCTGCCGTATTACTGGATTGCTAGTAGGCGTAGGGTCCATCCAAAGCCGGCGGATTCGAACCTGGGTAAACTTGTGTGCTCACCGTCCCGGAACACCGTACGTCTCACACCCCTCTCTTCCGCACGCCCCGAGGACCCCCTCATGGCGTACTTGTCATCAATCCGACGACACCTCCCCCTAGCCGCGGAGCCCACTCCACCTCTGGCTCCGCTCCCGCCCCCGCTAGATCTACCCCTTTCATGAAACAGTATGCAACGCCGGCTGGTGTACAGGTCCTCCCCGTCGGGCGCATAGAAGATTGGGTATAACCGGAGGGATCTAACGCATGGATTCCATCTCGGTAAATATCGTTTCCCTTTGTGGATTGATTACATGCAGAAATTGAGCGTGAATTGCTAGTGCTCAACTAACTGCCTTGCTTTTCGAATAGGATTGATCTGGCGCTGGCATTTCGGCTAGCGGTTAAGCTAGATACTAGCGTAATTTGTGGTTGTGAACAATATCTCTCTGGATTTTACTTCCCAGCAGTGGTTGCAACCTCCATAACTCTCAGAGATTTGAAATATTCTAAATTCCCCTGGAGCAATGACGATTTAGTTGATTTGCAATATTTCAACATTAGTGAGCAAATATTGCTCCCACTAACTAGCGAAGCTGATCTGGTAATGTTTTTCTCTTTGAATGTTGCTGAACGTTTTGGTCGAATTCATGTCCATGTGCAACCTAAAGTTGAACACACGGGAAAGAGGGTTAAAGCATCATCTGGTGCTCAGTGTAACATCCCAAAACTTTAATCCAAGGTTATTAAGCTCCAAATCATCAAAATTAGGGTTAACAAAAACTTTTCCAATTAAAAATATGAAAGCATTCATGTGTATGTGCATTTAAAATAGGAGTGATTTGAATTGCCATGGTTCTGTGATGCATTGCTTGTAAAATGATTCTTAGGTGAAATAAACATCATCTAAATCATCCACAAACATTCCTCAAAGAAAAACAACTCAAAATGAATAAATGAAGTGAATGGTCATTTTTACCAAATTAACTATCATGCCTATTTTGGCTATTCCTAGTACTCCAAACCTAACAGAAACAATTATGGATCTTTGCACCCCTTGCTAGTACACATAATGAGGTACCAAGTCCCACTTTGTGATCTGCCAAAAACATTCAAACACTATATTTAATTGACAATTAAAAATTGAATCTATTTCATATGGGAAGATCCCACTATTTCAAAAACCACTCAAACAAGCTCAAATTTCAAAACCCAAGCACCCACAGAGTCTCAAGCTTAGTCCTAGCACACCCACCAAAAATCTTTTCAAAATTCAAAAAGAAAGTTCTTTCGGCCATTTTCACAAACACCTTGTGGACAGATTTCAAACAAAAATCAAATTCACTATTTAAATAGTGTTCTGGCCAAACTTGTCTCCCATTTGTCCTAAAAACCCTCCCTTTGTCCCTAGATGATCTAACCAGGCCATTTAAACCCATTCCCCTACCCCCTAGTGGCAAAGCCAAGCCATGCCGAGCACATGCTCGCCGGCCAACTTGGTCACCGCCGCAGCAGACCATCTCCCCCTCTCTCGCCATGTCTAGTAGCTAGCCAGGACCTCACCGCCACCCTCTGTCCCCTCCCCGAGCCAAGACAGAGCGTGGACCACCGAGGAACCCCCGCGCCTAGTGCGACTGCGCCATGCCGAGCACGCGCCAGAGCGCCGCGCCCGACACGCGTGCACAAGCCGCCGCTCGACCGCAGCTCGCGCCTAACGCTTCGCCACGACCCAGGGAGCATGCCGGACACACCCGTTCGCCGCCCAACGCATAACTGCCACCGCTCGCCGTGGACACCGCCTCCTCTGTCGCTCAGAGCGCCAGCTCCGCCCGACCGCATACCACCGCCCCTAAGCCCACATTAAAGCCCTAGAGCACCGCTAGGAGACCGCGCATCGATCGCCGCTCGCAACCATGCCGCTAGCAGCCCGTAGCCATGTCGCCACCGTCGCCTGGCCATGCCGCAATGTCCCGTCGTCAAGCCTATAAAAGGAGGGCACCCCCAGCCTCATTCTACACACCACTCACCTCCCCTCACCTCACTGACCGTCCAACACCTCTAGCCGGAGCAAGGCGAGCAACAGTTCGTTGAAATTGCACTGGAGCAGGCCGCCTCAAGAGGAGAAGGGCGCCGCTGATTGTGACCATCCCCGGAGCTGCCTCGACCATCCCTGAGATCGCCGTCGACCACCAGTCCGTTTGCCCGCCTCGCCGTCATTGATGGAGCCCTGGTACGCCCCCTATGCACCCCCACCGAGTCACTAGGGTTAGAACTCACCGGCAACAGGTCCGTCATCGACGACGATCCCCATTCATTGATCCTCATTCTAATCCAACGCCCCATATTGCCCCGTACCGCTTCGAGCGTTATGAGCCGCTACCTGGTGGCCCCCTGCCAGCTGAGCCTCGCGCCGCGTCGTGTCACTGGGCCGGCCCGTTAGCATTCCCGCGCAACCCAGTTAGTTTGAATTAGGATTTTTCTTTTTAGTTTAAACCTAGTTCTGTCTTTGAGTTTGAAATTCAATTCAGAGAGATTTACAAATCCAAATGGAGTGAATCCAATTTTGTTGGAAAACTACTGAAAAGATCTACCCAAGCTCGTTGGATTTAATTCAATTAGAGTTAGAGATCTCTCCTAGTAGAAATAACAAAACAGAAGCATTTGCACCTTGCAACATTTTTATAAAATCAACCAAGATAGATTTTGAGTTGATTCCAACTCTCAAAAATCACATGTCATCATACATATCTGAATATGTAATAATATTAAGGTTTACATGTAGTGACTTTGGACTAGTACCAAAATAATGCTATATAGGCATTTCTAGTCACTTTAAATCACTAAATAATAAACTTAAACCAAAGTAATTACGATCCAACCCTTAAATCACATTCCCACAGGTTAGAATATGTGGTGATGACATGTGTCCACATGATCCCATATTTGAAGTGGTGAATATTAAATCTTAGTTAATTTTTCAATGAGTAGAAATTACTTTTCTAAAATAAAAGGAATGAAACTATTGAATAAAACTTGTGATGCTTGTGATGATAATAGATCATCAACTATATGCCTTAGAGTGCTAATTAGACTAGTTAAGTATTGTTTGGTGATTGTGTACCCCGTATGTATTTATAGACGATAGTACCGACCAAGTCTACGAGGAGGAGGAGTTCTACCAAGAAGAAGAAGAAGAAAACTTCAACCACTACACCAACCAAGGCAAGCCACCATTAACAATGCAAGCTAACACTTGCAAGTATAATGTTTAGCAAGCTAGGATTAAACTAGATGGTTTAGCAAAGATGCTTTAGGCATGCTTGAGTTATACCACTTTGACTAGTACTTACTCCAAGTATTATTTTCAAGCTTTACTTCCTTTACTTTACCCAAAGTTCTTTACTTGTTTTGAAGGTAGCATAAAGAGTATAAAACTTGACCTATTTAGAACCCTTTATATGTCATTCTATGGCATGAGATTGATCCCATCATTTCCACCTTAGTGAACACTCTTAACTTAGTAGTTTAGAGTAGATAAAAACTTGAGTCACTTTAGATGGGAACACTTGGTGAAAATGAATTGTGAAAACCTTGGAATGATGAGTCATTCTATTGAAATGTTTTGACATGTGTTGAGAAATACAAATGGTTTATGATGGTGAAAATGTTGAGGCATGAGCCTTAACCCTTTTATAAAACTGATGGTTGGATTCGGATGCGATACCATTCCAAATTTACCGTACAACCACAATACCTGAATTGGGTAAGGCTTAGTCGGAAGTTTATATGCATTAGTATTAGTTCCCTCGCGGGAGAGGTTTGAGCTGAGGCTGCCTCTCAATGTTGTCCACCTATGTAGTGCCCAACATGACAAATGGTCATGGTTGGGAGGCCATGCTCATAGGAGAGGTGCTTATACTAGGGTGTGTAAAGGAAAGGTTATGTTTGATTATCTGCATACTAAGTATGATGATTCAGGGTTATCCCTGATAGATGTATCGAATCTTTTGGTGAAAGTGTACCACCTCTGCAGAGTGTCAAACTATTCGAATAGCCGCGTCCGCGGTTATGGACAGTTGGAATGGCCATACTGTTTTGTTGTCAGATGTTTTCAAAACAACTTATGAAATGAACGATGAATCTAGACTTGACCACAACAGAGTTGTGTTTATGACAATAGCTTCCCAACTTAGGTGATTCTAGAACTTTATTTTATCTTTCTTTGCTTCAGAACTCAGCTTAGGTTTCAAAATTAACTTTATAGTTAAACTTAGATTTAGCACTTTAATTTAGAACTATACTACTTGTTAGTGGTAGTTTGCGAGTACTTAAAGAGTACTCATGGCTTTTGTCCCTGGCTATTCTCATGGCCATACTATGAAGGAGACTACCAAGACGATGGCCATCAGGACGGCTATGATAACTAGGACTATCTGCCTTCGTCAGCATTGCCTGTGCCCCTGAAGATGGACCCCACCGCTACGCTTATCTTTTATTCCGCTGCTTGTTGTATTAAGACTGGATCATGAGATCCTTATTTGTGTAAGACCTTATGTATGGTTTGTAATGGATGATGTACTATGATATCCAATCTGTTATGTCTCGCAAAAATGGTAATCTTGGGATTGCGATGAATGACATAATAGGCATCTGGGATTAAAAATCTAGGTGTTGACAAGTTGGTATCAGAGCCATCCTGACCATAGGAGACCCTAGTTAGAATGGACGTCCAAACAAAAACTTAGTTTCAAAAACCAAAGTGAGTATTTATGAAAAACTATTTCCTCTCTTACCCTTGGGAATTCTTTCTTTCTCAAAAATTCAGGTTCCTCAAAATTCTTACATTACTACTTAAAAATTTGACACACTTGATCACTTCAATAATTTCCTCATCCTAAATTCTTGTAGATGGAGACTCAGTTCAGCAAGTTCTACCAATTGGGAAACGGAGGTCAGCTGATCTTTGAGAGGGATCTGGATTCACTGACAGAGTTACTGGGACGCCCACATCCGGAGTTTCTTGGAGCTCAACTTCCAGCCCCCCCAGGAGGAGACTTACATTGCCTAGTCACCTCCGATCTTAAAGGAAGCATCGAAGCACCAACTTCTGGGAGAATCTAGTTCTCAGTGAGAGAGAACAACTGGCTAGATGGATTAGCCAGGACAATGCATGAAGCTCTCGCACGTCTATGTTCCCTCAGCGTCAACCAAATCCAAGGAACCCGTTTTATTCATTATGCAAGACGTGACTTCATGGGAATGCCGATGGAGATGCCAAGTCACCCAGAATTGAGGCGTCAAGTGAAGAATCTTGACTTCTTGCTGCACGACAGACAGCAGGAACTGGATAATGCTAGAGAGTTAGCCAACCAGAACCATGCCATTGCCGACCAGAAGGCCCAGACTTTCGGACTGCTTGTCCAGGATCGCCAGTCTCTTTGCCGCAAGCATGCAAAGAAGGATCGCACCATCACCCGTCTTCGCAAGAAGGTGGCCGGCCTCGAGAAGACCGTCAAGGAGTAGGAGGCTCAGCTTGCAGCAAAGGAGGAAGAAGAGGAGGGTGAAGACATCTAGGGAGACATGGATTCTTACCTCAGCAATGATGATGACTTTCTGGAGGAGGATGACGTGGACTTCTACACTGACGATGAGGACTCCGACTTCATCGACAATGAGTAGATGCACTAGAGCACTATCGTAGCATGAGATGTATCGGTCCCACTGTATCGTAGCTTGCAGAATGGTTCTTCAAACCATCTGTTTTCCTTTGATTGTTGTGGTGTGTGTTTGTATCGTGTGTTGCTTGCATGAATGAAATGAAGTTAGTTGAAAAACCTAAGTCAAACTCAAAGTTTTAGATTTGAAACCCAAAACCCTGAACCTTAGAACTTTCCCTCTTACCCCTATATCTATCTCAATCTTCAGATGACTCGTGGAAACCAAGGAGGGAGCAGCTCATCACAAGACCCAATGCTGCAGATCTTGCAGAATCTCATCGCAGACCGTGAAGCAAGCAGGGCAGAGCGCCAAGCCAACTTAGCAACACTTCAACAGATCGCCCAGATGGCTCTCAACAACCAAGGGCATGGAAATCAGGATCACCATGGATCTAAACTCAAAAACTTTCAGAATACCAACCCTCCAATCTTCAACCAATCTGAAAACCCACTAGATGCTGATGACAGGTTGCAGACAATGGAAAACAACTTACAAGTTGTAGGAGTTGATGAAAACGAGAAAGTTCTCTTCGCCACCCACTATCTGGCAGGATATGCAAGAGCTTGGTGGACTAGTATCCGCAACATGAACCATGGTCAAGTGATGACATGGGAAGCTTTCAAAGTCAAGTTCAGCCGCACCCACGTGCCGCAAGGTCTAGTCAACAGGATGAGGGATGAATTTCGCGACTTGAAGCAAGGTAGAATGACTGTGGTGGAGTACCGTGATAGATTCCCGTCACTTGCCAAATATGCACCTGATGAGATCAACACGGAGGCCAAGAAGAAGGAGAGATTCTTGAACAGACTGCATGATGAGATGCAAACTGTCCTCGTCAACATCCGCTTCGAGGATCTCGAAGAGCTAGTCGACTCTGCCATTCAGATGGAAGGGAAGATTAACCAGGCAAACGACAACCGCAAGCGTCGTATGATGCAACAATCTGGATCCAGCAGTCACCAGATGTACCGTCCTAACCCCTCACCAGGATATGCACCAAGGAACAATCGACCCCCAACATCTTGCCCAAGCTACCCCAACCATAGCGGAGGCAATGTGAAGTCCGGAGGGAACAATCACAACTCCGGCAACGCCAACAATTTCAACCATGCACCTCCCAAGAACAACAACAACAACAACAACACTGCCCCCAGAACTAGCAGCAATGTTGTGCCTGTCGCAGCCAAGGACAAGTCCTAGATCACTAGTTTCGAGTGTGGAGTGAAGGGTCACTACTCCAATGAGTGTCCCAAGAAGACTGCCGCCAATGCCAATGTGAATGCCCCAGCTCAACAGCAGCGTCATGTTCAACCAGGGAGAAGATTTTCCCTAGGGAACCCTCACAACCGCAACGGTCGGCTTTTCCACATGAACGCAGAAGAAGCCCAAGAAGCGCCAGATGTAGTGCTGGGTATGTTTTCTGTCAACTCAGTTTTAGCAAGAGTGTTGTTTGATTCGAGAGCATCGCATTCATTTGTCATCGAAGAATTTTCATGCACTATTAAGATTCACCCAACCAACTTGAAGCATGTCATGATAGTTCAAATCCCTGGTTCAACAACCAAAGCTAGAAAAATTTGCAAAGGTGTGCCTATCAGAATACATGGGATAGATTTTTATGCCAACCTAATTGTACTTGGAACCAAAGGATTGGAAGTAGTACTAGGTATGGACTGGATATCAAGGCATAAAGGACTGATAGACTGTGCTAAGAAAGCCATCACCATGACCAGTAGTTTTGGAGTAACAATAGAGCATATATCTGAAACCTTACCCCGTCAATTTAAGTGCAACAAGAGTCTAGCCCTACCCACCATAGACCAAGTCAGAGTAGTCTGTGAATACCCTGACGTATACCCAGATGAATTGCCAGGTATGCCCCCATAGATATTGAGTTCATCATCGAACTAATCCCCGGAACCGGACCCATAGCCCAGAGACCCTATAGCATGAACCCCTCAGAGTTAGTGGAACTGAAGAAGCAGTTTGATGCCATGTTAGAGAAAGGCTTGATTCAACCAAGCGTGTCACCATGGAGATCACAAGTGTTATTCGTTGACAAGAAAGATGGAGGCAATCGTTTGTGCACAGATTACAGAAAGTTGAATGACGTCACCATCAAGAACAAGTACCCAATGCCAAATATAGAGGATCTATTTGATCAATTGACTGGAGCCCAGGTATTCTCAAAGATTGATCTTAGGACTGGTTATCACCAACTTAAGATTCGTGCAACGGATATTCCGAAGACCGCCTTTACTACTCGCTATGGTTTATACGAGTATACGGTTATGTCTTTTGGATTAACCAATGCCCCTGCTTATTTCATGAATCTCATGAATAAGATCTTTATGAATTTCCTAGATAAGTTTGTAGTTGTGTTTATTCACGACATCCTTATCTACTCCAAGTCAGAAGAAGAGCATGAGCAACATCGGAGAATCATCCTAGAAACCCTGAGAGAGCATCAGTTATATGCCAAGTTCAGCAAGTGTGAGTTTTGGCTGAAAGAAGTAGGATTCCTAGGACATATTGTGTCTACCGGAGGAGTCTCTGTTGATCCCGCCAAGATCAAAGATGTCGAATAATGGGAAGCCCCAACCACTCAAACCCAAGTCCGTGCATTTCTCAGATTAGCGGGATACTACCGCAAGTTCGTAGAAGCATTCTCGAGCATAGCCCGACCCATGACCCAATCATTGAAGAAGGACAAGAAGTTTGAATGGACCGACAAATGTGAAGCCAGTTTCCAGGAGCTGAAAAAGAGATTGATATCAGCCCCAATATTGATCATGCTAGATATCAAGAAGCCATTTGATGTATATTGTGATGCATCCAAGATTGGTCTCGGATGTGTATTGATGCAAGAAGGCAAAGTCATCGCGTATCTGTCTCGACAACTAAAGCAGCATGAGCAGAACTATCCGACCCATGATCTTGAATTAGCAGCCGTAGTTTTGGCATTGAAGACATCGCGTCATTATCTAATGGGTAATCGTTGTGAGATTTACTCAGATCACAAGAGCTTGAAGTATATTTTCACTCAGAAGGAGCTGAATGTGAGGCAAAGGAGATGGATAGAGTTAATCAAGGATTATGACCTTGACATTCACTATCACCCCGACAAAGCCAATGTGGTAGCGGATACTCTTAGTAGATTGCCATGTAGGCTAAACACCATGATCAAGGAGAAGCAACCAAGTTTGTATGAAGAGTTGGAGCAGTTTAGGACTGAGTTAGTTAGCAAAGGATTCTTAGCTAGCATTGAACTTCAACCCACTTTAATTAGCCAAATCAAGGAAGCCCAGAAGGGAAATGAAAGTATCGACGGGATCAAACATTGTATTGGTACAGGAAAGGTACCTGGATTCACTGAAGATGAAGACGGAGTACTGTAGTACAAAGGACGTATCTGTGTGCCAGCAGATTCGGAGCTGAAGCAAGTTATCATGAAGGAAGCTCATGATACTCTTTATTCTATCCACCCCGGAGGAACAAAGATGTATCAGGATTTGAAAGAGCAATTTTGGTGGCACAAGATGAAGAGAGAAATCGGAAGCTACATCGCCAAATGTGACATTTGTCAAAGAGTCAAAGCAGAACATCAGAGACCTGTAGGGCTGTTGCAACCATTGCAGATTCTGGAATGAAAATGGGATTCCGTCGGAATGGATTTTATCACTGGTTTGCCTACTTCCAGTAGGGGAAATGACTCAATCTGGGTCATAGTTGATAGACTATCCAAGGTAGCTCATTTCATACCGGTCAAGACTACCTATCAGAGTGCGAAGGTAGCAGAACTGTATATTGCTAGGATTGTTAGTCTGCATGGAACCCCCAAGACCATAGTATCAGATCGAGGAACCCAGTTTACCTCGAGATTTTGGCAGAAAGTTCAGGAAGGATTGGGAACCAAGTTGAACTTCAGCACCGCTTATCACCCGCAAACTGATGGACAGACTGAGAGAGTCAATCAGATCCTAGAGGATATGTTAAGAGCTTGTGTGTTAGAATACGGATCAAAATGGGAAGACTGCCTGCCTTTCACAGAATTCTCATATAACAACAGTTATCAAGCTAGTTTGCAAATGGCACCATTTGAATTCCTATACGGAAGAAAGTGTTGTACCCCTTTGAATTGGTCGCAAGTAGGAGAGAGTCAGATCTTTGGACCCGACATTCTCCGAGAAGCCGAAGAGAAGGTTCACAAAGTCCGTGAGCACCTCAAGACCGCCCAATCCAGACAGAAGAGTTATGCTGACAAGAGAAGGAGAGACCCGACTTTCAATGTCAGAGATTTTGTATATCTCAAGGTTTCACCATTGAAGGGAACTCAACGCTTTAGTCTAAAAGGAAAGTTAGCCCCCAGATATATTGGGCCCTTCAAAATTTTGAACCGTCGAGGAGAAGTATCGTATCAACTGGAACTACCTAAAGAGATGTCAGCCATCCATAATGTGTTCCATATCTCGTTACTTCGCAAATGCCTGGAAGTGCCAGAGAAGACTGAAGTGTTCAAGAACATCGATCATCGAGCTGTTGAGATCAACAATGACCTGACATATCGTGAAGTGCCTATCCGTATCCTAGAAGAAGCTTACTGAACCACCAGGACCAGGAGTATCAAGTTTCTCAAGATTCAATGGAGCAACCATACCGAAGAGGAAGCCACTTGGGAGTGAGAAGATTACATTAGGACAGAGTTCCTAGATCTCTTTAGTTCCTAGTTTTCTTTGTAAATCTCGGGACGAGATTTTGTTTAAGGGGGGAAGGTTTGTAACATCCCAAAACTTTAATCCAAGGTTATTAAGCTCCAAATCATCAAAATTAGGGTTAACAAAAACTTTTCTAATTAAAAATATGAAAGCATTCATGTGTATGTGCATTTAAAATAGGAGTTGATTTGAATTGCCATGGTTCTGTGATGCATTGCTTGTAAAATGATTCTTAGATGAAATAAACATCATCTAAATCATCCCCAAACATTTCCCAAAGAAAAACAACTCAAAATGAATAAATGAAGTGAATGGTCATTTTTACCAAATTAACTATCATGCCTACTTTGGCTATTCCTAGTACTCAAAACCTAACAGAAACAATTATGGATCTTTGCACCCCTTGCTAGTACACATAATGCGGTACCAAGGCCCACTTTGTGATCTGCCAAAAACATTCAGACACTATATTTAATTAACAATTGAAAATTGAATCTATTTCATATGGGAAGATCCCACTATTTCAAAAACCACTCAAACAAGCTCAAATTTCAAAACCCAAGCACCCATAGAGTCTCAAGCTTAGTCCTAGCACACCCACCAAAAATCTTTTCAAAATTCAAGAAGAAAGTTCTTTCGGCAATTTTCACAAACACCTTGTGGACAGATTTCAAACAAAAACCAAATTCACTATTTAAATAGTGTTCTGGCCAAACTTGTCTCCCATTTGTCCTAAAAACCCTCCCTTTGTCCCTAGATGATCTAACCAGGCCAGTTAAACCCATTCCCCTACCCCCTAGTGGCAAAGCCAAGCCATGCCGAGCACATGCTCGCCGGCCAACTTGGTCACTGCCGCAGCAGACCATCTCCCCCTCTATCGCCATGTCTAGTAGCTAGCCAGGACCTCATCGCCACCCTCTGTCCCCTTCCCGAGCCAAGCCAGAGCGTGGACCACCGAGGAACCCCCGCGCCCAGTGCGACTGCGCCATGCCGAGCATGCGCCAGAGCGCCGTGCCTGACACGCGTGCACAAGCCGCCGCTCAACCGCAGCCCGCGCCTACCGCTTCGCCATGACCCAAGGAGCACACCGGACACACCCGTTCGCTACCCAACGCACCACAGCCACCGCTCGCCGTGGACACCGCCGCCTCTGTCGCTCAGAGCGCCAGCTCCAGCTGACCGCATACCACCGCCCCTAAGCCCGCATTAAAGGCCTAGAGCACCGCTAGGAGACCGCGCGTCGATCGCCGCCCACAGCCATGCCGCTAGCAGCCCGTAGCCATGTCGCCACCATCACCTGGCCATGCCGCGTTGTCCCGTCGTCGAGCCTATAAAAGGAGGGCACCCCCAGCCTCATTCTGCACACCACTCACCTCCTCTCACCTCACTGACCGTCCAACACCTCTAGCCAGAGCAAGGCGAGCAGCAGTTCGCTGGAATTGCACCGGAGCAGGCCGCCTCTAGAGGAGAAGGGCGCCGCTGATTGCGACGACCCCCGGAGCTGCCTCGACCATCCCTGAGCTCGCCGTCGACCACCAGTCCGTTTGCCCGCCTCGCCGTCGTTGCTGGAGCCCTGGTACGCCCCCTATGCACCCCCACCGAGCCGCTAGGGTTAGAGCTCGCCGGCGACAGGTTCGTCGTCGATGATGATCCCTAGCCATTGATCCCCATTCTAATCCAACGCCCCATATTGCCCCGTACCGCTTCGCACGTTATGAGCCGCTGACTGGTGGACCCCCCTATCAGCTGAGCCCCGCGCCGCGTCGTGTCACTAGGCCGGCCCGTTAGCGTTCCCGCGCAACCCAGTTAGTTTGAATTAGGATTTTTCTTTTTAGTTTAAACCTAGTTCTGTCTTTGAGTTTGAAATTCAATTTGGAGAGATTTACAAATCCAAATGGAGTGAATCCAATTTTGTTGGAAAGCTACTGAAAAGATCTACCCAAGCCCGTTGGATTTAATACAATTAGAGTTAGAGATCTCTCATAGTAGTAATAACAAAACAGAAGCATTTGCACCTTGCAACATTTTTATAAAATCAACCAAGATAGATTTTGAGTTGATTCCAACTCTCAAAAATCACATTTCATCATACCTATCAGAATATGTAATAATATTAAGGTTTACATGCAGTGACTTTGGACTAGTACCAAAATAATGCTATATAGGCATTTCTAGTCACTTTAAATCACTAAATAATAAACTTAAACCAAAGTAATTATGATCCAACCCTTAAATCACATTCCCACAAGTTAGAATATGTGGTGATGACATGTGTCCACATGATCCCATATTTGAAGTGGTGAATATTAAATCTTAGTTAATTTTTCAATGAGTAGAAATTACTTTTCTAAAATAAAAGGAATGAAACTGTTGAATAAAACTTGTGATGCCTGTGATGATAATAGATCATCAACTATATGCCTTAGAGTGCTAATTAGACTAGTTAAGTATTGTTTGGTGATTATGTACCCCGTATGTATTTATAGACGATAGTACCGACCAAGTCTATGAGGAGGAGGAGTTCTACCAAGAAGAAGAAGAAGAAAACTTCAACCACTGCACCAACCAAGTCAAGCCACCATTAACAATGCAAGCTAACACTTGCAAGTATAATGTTTAGCAAGCTAGGATTAAACTTGATGGTTTAGCAAAGATGCTTTAGGCATGCTTGAGTTATACCACTTTGACTAGTACTTACTCCAAGTATTATTTTCAAGCTTTACTTCCTTTACTTTACCCAAAGTTCTTTACTTGTTTTGAAGGTAGCATAAAGAGTATAAAACTTGACCTATTTAGAACCCTTTAGATGTCATTCTATGGCATGAGATTGATCCCATCATTTCCACCTTAGTGAACACTCTTAACTTAGTAGTTTAGAGTAGATAAAAACTTGAGTCACTTTAGATGGGAACACTTGGTGAAAATGAATTGTGAAAACCTTGGAATGATGAGTCATTCTATTGAAATGTTTTGACATGTGTTGAGAAACACAAATGGTTTATGATGGTGAAAATGTTGAGGCATGAGCCTTAACCCTTTTATAAAACTGATGGTTGGATTCGGATGCGATGCCATTCCAAATTTATCGTACAACCACAATACCTGAATTGGGTAAGGCGTAGCCGGAAGTTTATATGCATTAGTATTAGTTCCCTCGTGGTAGAGGTTTGAGCTGAGGCTACCTCTCAATGTTGTCCACCTATGTAGTGCCCAAGATGACATATGGTCATGGTTGGGAGGCCATGCTCATAGGAGAGGTGCTTATACTAGGGTGTGTAAAGGAAAGGTTATGTTTGATTATCTGCATACTAAGTATGATGATTCGGGGTTATCCCTGACAGATGTATCGAATCTTGTGGTGAAAGTGTACCACCTCTGCAGAGTGTCAACCTATTCGAATAGCCATGTCCACGGTTATGGACAGTTGGACTGGCCATACTGTTTCGTTGTCAGATGTTTTCAAAACAACTTATGAAATGAACGATGAATCTTGACTTGACCACAACAGAGTTCTGTTTATGACAATAGCTTCCCAACTTAGGTGATTCTAGAACTTTATTTTATCTTTCTTTGCTTCAGAACTCAGCTTAGGTTTCAAAATTAACTTTATAGTTAAACTTAGATTTAGCACTTTAATTTAGAACTATACTACTTGTTAGTGGTAGTTTGCGAGTACTTAAAGAGTACTCATGGATTTTGTCCCTGGCTATTCTCATGGCCATACTATGAAGGAGACTACCAAGATGATGGACATCAGGACGGCTATGATAACTAGGACTATCTGCCTTCGTCAGCATTGCCTGTGCCCCTGAAGATAGACCCCACCGCTACGCTTATCTTTTATTCCGCTGCTTGTTGTATTAAGACTGGATCATGAGATCCTTATTTGTGTAAGACCTTATGTATGGTTTGTAATGGATGATGTACAGTGATATCTGATGGCTCAATGCACGGCGCCCAGAAAAGTGCTTGATGGCGGTGTTGATGTAGAGCTCGTTGGGAACCCCAAGAGGAAGGTATGATGAGCACAACAGCAAGTTTCCCTCAGTTATGAAACCAAGGTTTAATCGAACTAGTAGGAGCAAGGAAAACACCCCAAAGGTGTTACTAGCTGAGCTTTGGCAAAGCGCACTACCGGTGCTAGTAGCAACATGGAGACCTGCACAACACAACCACAGAACTTTGTCCCCAACTTGCGATGAGGTTGTCAATCTCACCGTGTTTTGCGGAAAACAAAGGATTAAATGTATCGAATGGAAAGAAGTAAAAGTTTGCAGAAAGTAAACACAAAGCAGTAAACTGTTTATAGATTGTATGTAAAGAAAAAGGACTGGGATCCATAGTTCACTAGAGGTGGCTCTCCTTAGATAGATAACATGCTGGGTGAACAAATTACAGCGGGGCAATTGACAAACACCGAGAAAGCAATACATGCATATACTAATCATCTTGACTCCATTGAGACTTGATTGGGCATTACAACATAATACATAGACCGCCATCCAACTGCATCTATAAATAGTAATCCACCTTCAGGTTATCATCCGAACCCCCTCCAGTATTAAGTTGCAAGCAACAGATTATTGCTTTACCAACTGCGTGTAAAGTAAACAATACTATGTTCTATGAACAAAGGATTGTTGTTTTCTCCCTAGTAGCAACATCACATTGATGACCCACAAGTATAGGGGGTGTATCGCAGTATTTTCGAGGGAAGTGAAACCCAATTTATTGATTCGACACAAGGGGAGCCAAAGAATACTTATCAGCCTTAACAACTGAGTTGTCAATTCAGCTGCACCTGGAAACAATCTTGCTCACAGTAGTTTATCAGTAGCAACAGTTTTGTAGTAGGAATAGTAAAGTAACAACAGTAGTAAAGCAAAGACAGTAGTAACAAAAGCAGTAAACAGTGGGATTCGAGTGCGGTAGGCATAGGGATGGATGGACGGGCGTTGCATGGACAAGACAATTCACATAGCAATCAGAACATAGGGCAATTGTAGATAAATAAGATAAAGCATCCAAGTACTAGACAATCCTAGGCATGTGTTCCATATATAGTTATACGTGCTCGTAATGAGAACTTGCACAACATCTTTTGTCCTGCCAGCCCGTTTGCAGCGGGGCCTCTAGGGAACTACTGGCAATTAAGGTGCTCCTTTTAATAAAGCACCGGAGCAAAGCATTAACACTCCGTGAACACATGTGATCCTCACATCAAAGCCTTTCCCTTCCGGCTACCCCGATTTCTGTCACTTCGGGACCATAGGTTCCGGACAACAACCTGTGTATATAACTTGTAGATAAGACCAGAAACAATACTATCATAATGAATCAATAATAAGTTCAGATCTGAAATCATGGCACTCGGGCCCTAGTGACAAGCATTAAGCACAACAAAGTTGCAACAAAGTCATAAAGCACTAATAGAGATACTAGGCACTATGCTCTAACAATCTGATGCCATTACATGAACGATCTCATCCAATCCCTACCATCCCCATAGCCTACAGCGGGGGATTACTCACTCATAGATGGAGGAAACATGGATGGTCGATGAAGATGATGGTGGAGATCGATGGAGATGGCTCCGGGGGCACTTCCCGTCCCGGCAGGGTGCCAGAACAGAGACTCTCTGTCCCCCGAATCTCCCCTTCGGTGGCGGTGGCGCATTGGAACTTTTCGTAGAAAAACGTCAAGCCCCTGAAGTTTTTAGGTCAGAAGGCTTCTTATAGGCGAAGAGGGAGACCCAGCCGGTGCCTGGGGCCACCACAACATGCCCTGGCGCGGCCAGGCCCAGCCCGCGCCTAGGGGTGGTGTAGCTAGCCCCTGGCTCTCCTCTGTCTTGTATTCTGGCTCCGGGAGTCTTCTCGAAAAATAGACACTTTGGCTTTTGTCCCGTCCAATTCCGAGAATATTCATTTTCTGACTTTCCTAGAACCAAAAACAGAAAACAGGCAGCTGGCACTATGGCTCTTGTTAATAGGTTAGTCCAAGAAATCATATGAAAAGTACTCCAAAGTGTGGACAAAACACAAGAAAGTAGATAAAACCAAGCATGGAGCATCAAAAATTATAGATGCATTTGTAATGTATCAACATCCCCAGGCTTAACTCCTGCTTGTCCTCGAGTAGGTAAGTGATAAAAAGAAAGAATAATTTTTGAGGTGACATACACCATCAAAGGCTAGACCAAAGTATTTGTAAACATTCAAAGCTGGGATCATAGCACTTCAATCATAACATGAAAGACAAAGTTCTAGCAATAAGACAAAGAAACTATGATGTAACATGAAAAGACACAAACAAAAGATTCATGAATAATAATGCTTTGCAAGACGTTTGTTTGTTTCACATAAAGAAAACATAGCATAATAGTATTCAGCTTGTCCCTCAATAGAGTAGCAAATATAAATGCATAGGACACCTTCAAAGTTCATAAGAGTGACTAGATACAATAGTTTAAAACAAGCAATATCAAAGTATGCATCAATCAACTAGTCTTGGGACAATGCACATAGAACTAAGAATGGCCACTATGCTCTCAAAGTAGGTGCATAAAGATAGAAGATGGAGACTCAATATAATGGTGGAAGAAAGGCCTTTTGTAAAAGGAAGTAGGGATTCAAGTCTCATAAAGAGCTTCCAAAAATTATGGTACTTATAGCTTTCAGCTCTCATTGCCCCTATCATAAGCATCTTGAAGGTGATTAAGGTTAAAGTGACACAACTAAGAGGATATGCTTGACAAGTTATAAACCGAAATCTCATGCCCCTTACTTACGAAGATCGATCCTCATGCTACTCAACTTCAGTCATGAGTAAGCTCTTGTCATTGTAAGTATATGTATATCATTAAGAACCGCCAACAGGGTACCCCTTGCACATGATACGTGAGCTTTCCCATAATCAAAATGATAAGGCAAGCAGACAATGAGCATCTCAGCGATCTTTTTATTTGCTATTTGCATAGGTTTTTATTGAGGATGCTTCATAGAGTGCTCACTATGGTGATGCTGCAAGTTTCCACCATGATTAGGCATGGCTTAGGCTAGCGGCCCAGGCGTTTCTCTAACACATATACAAACTCCATGATCTTACAAGTTCCACTTTTATTTCACACCGCCGGGATCCGTAAGCAAAAGAACATAATATCATCGGGGTACAAAGTACAAGTGCAATGTTGAAAGCGTTCCCTATGGTACATGGTTCTGCTAATTTCAACTTATAAAGCACAAGCATATACGGAACAAAGAAGGACCCAATGGTTCAAGTTTATTAGAGGCAATAAAGTAAAGTGTGCCATCAAGTTCGTGAGAGCTTTAATCACTAGTTTTCTCATAACAAGTGGAAGGTAAACAAAAGCATGAATATACTTGGAATAGCATAAGCTAGTAGGTAGGTATGGTGGACCCTTTGGAAAAACTTGGTTTAGGGAGTTGGATGCATGAGTGGAACTCATACTTGGTTGTGGAGGCTAGCAAAAGACTGGAAGCGACAAACTAAGAGAGCAATAATGGCCATAATCATGCAGAGCGACAAAACATCATTGATCAAAGCATAAAGTGATACTACAAGTTGAAAACTAAAGGATCATAAAGGCTATGGTGACTTGAGATAGTCATAACATGGTGTGATCATGCGCCAAGTGAACCCAAATAAAGCATCAAAGGAGAATACCACTATACTATGCTTTAATATGCTAAAACAACGCATGATTCGTCCAAGGCACATTAAGCAATCTCAATTGTTTATAACAAGTCATGATACAGCAAAGAATACTAAGAATAAAGCCAAAACAATATCAAGCATGGCATGACAAAGCATAGCCACAGTCAAAAACAAGCTCTTTTTACCTCATAAGCATGAACTTTCCTACTCTTTTCCAAACCAAACCAAACTATTTGCACACCAAATGTAAGAAAGAGGGGGTCCAACCAATTTATTCAGAAAACTAAGCAAACCAAGCAAACTAAAACCAAAACAAAAACGAAAAAGAAGACGCTCCAAGAAAAACACAACTGTGCATGAAACAATAAAAATGAAGCGTTTGGAAGAAACCTGGGATTTTTATTGATGAAGAAGGGGGTGCCTTGGGCATCCCCAAGCTTTGACGCTTGTACTTCTTGGATATTTCTTGGGGTGACACGTGTGGCATCCCCAAGCTTGAGCTTTAGTCCATCCTTCATCTCATTACTCATTCCTTCCATACACCTGAAAATTTTCCTTCATATAAAACTTCACACAATCTCATTAGCAACATTAGTGCACTTAAGATAAATAAGTCTCAAGGTTCAGTTCTAACACCAAATAAACTTCCATTAGAACACTATATACTGTAGCACTTCCCTCAAAAATCTCAGTTCCCCAAAAGAACTCAAGAAGGAACCAACAAGAAGCAAATGCAGAAAATGGTAGAAATCTGTCAAAACAGACCAGCAGGTAAAGACGAATTTTTTCGAAGACCTTCTGTTGCTCAAATCAAAAAGTGTTGAACTAACGAAAGTTAGATAACAACCTGGGGCAGAATCACAAACAATTACAGCTCAATACGACATACAGATCTCTCTCAGGAATTTTTATGGTGAAGCACAAAAATCTGTTTCGGGACAGCAACTTTCCCAATCATTACTTCACTCTCATTAGAGGTTACTCTTGGCACAAAAAGCAAATAAAAAGGATAAGGAGCGGTTATTACTGAAGTAATAACTTCCAAGACTCAACTAAAACTCTTGGGTTATCTCCCAATAAGTACTTTTCTTTAATGCCTTTAAGTTAGGCAAAAGCAAAAACTGAAAATGGATAAAATGGAAGTAAGCGGAGATAATCATGGTGGAAACATTGTTTTGTTCAATGAAATCCTTTTGTTAACAAGGTTGATCAGGTCTTGTTACCAAAACAATTTCATATGATACAAAACTTTGTATTCCACTAATGATTATGTTACCTCAACCTTGATAGCAATGGTCCCAATCATAATAGTTTCAAAATTTTCTCTTGGTATGGGACAATATATTTCTCCAACTTGAATGCCCTCAACATGTTCAATTGAATTCAAGCCATAAGTCCTTTCAATCTTCTTGGGGAAATAGACAATATGTTCCTTGTCATTAATATTGAAGGTCACCTTCCCTTGATTATAATTAATAACAGCTCCTGCAGTATTTAAGAAAATGTCTCCCAAGAATAATAGACATAATATCATCTTCAGGCATAAAAATTTTGAGAGGATGCTCTCATAATAAATATGAGTTGCAGTAAAAGAGAGCATCAAGAAGCAAATTCAAAACACATTTAAGTCTAACCCACTTCCTATGCATAGGAATCATGTATGCAAATAAATTCACAAAGAACAAAGTGACAAGCATAGGAAGATAAAACAAGAGTAACTTCAAAACTTTCAGCACATAGAGAGGTGTTTCAATACCATGAAAACTTCTACAACCATATTTTCCTCTCTCATCATAATTTTCAGTAGCCTCATGAATAAACTCAACAATATAACTATCACATAAAGCATGCTCTTCATGATCTACAAGCACTAGAGCTTTATTATAAACATTTTTAAAAGGAACCTCGGGAACATAACATTCATCCTCCTTTAGTTAGCATGGAGGACAATCAAATAATGTAAGGGATAAAGAGTTACTCTCATTAGAAGGTAGGCATGGGTAGCTAATCCATTCTTCCTCCTTTTGTTCATCACTCTCCTCCTCTTTTTCATCTAATGAGATTTCAGGTTCATCAATTTCTTCTTCCATAGGAGCCTGCAAGGCATTAGTCTCTTCCATAGGGTCCTGCAAGGCGTTAGTGTCTTCCATTTGTGGAAAGCATCTATTAAAATATTCAAGGATATAGCTATTTTCATCCTTGTAATTATCAAAGCAAAATTTAAGTATACCATAAACCTCATACTTATAAGGTGAATCATCAATATTTTCAAGCAAACTAGCAAGTTCAAAAGCACCCTTCCAAGCAATAAATTCTTCAATTTGTTCTGCATCATAAAAGTCATAAATTCCATTAGCATAGGAAGATATGGTATCATTATCACTATACTCACATTGAAAAGGGAGGTGTTTATACCTATTTATGCAACAAGACTCATCACAACAATAAGTAACATTATAAGTAGAGCACACGTTTCTAGCAATGGTATACAATCTATCAATTTGTTCCCATAAGTGTTTCCCTTTTCGTGACAAGCAGTGTTCCTTATAATAATATTTTTGATCTTCCGTGAACCCACCTTGCCAATAAGCTCCAGTTTCAAACAAACCAACCATTGACAACAAGCATGACAAAGCAAGACAATAACAGACCAACGAAAATAACAACTAGAGTAGGAACTAATTTTTTTTGTATTTTTGATAAAGAAACAAGCAAACAAGGAGAAAATAAACTTAGCTTGAACAATAGTGATTCCAAGTGGACTTGATAAATAAAGCTATGCTCCCCGGCAACGGCGCCAGAAAATAGTCTTGATGACCCACAAGTATAGGGGGTGTATTGCAGTATTTTCGAGGGAAGTGAAACCCAATTTATTGATTCGACACGAGGGGAGCCAAAGAATACTTATCAGCCTTAAAAACTGAGTTGTAAATTCAGCTGCACCTGGAAACAATCTTGCTCACAGCAGTTTATCAGTAGCAACAGTTTTGTAGTAGGAATAGTAAAGTAACAGTAGTAGTAAAGCAAAGACAGTAGTAACAAAAGCAGTAAATAGTGGGATTCGAGTGTGGTAGGCATAGGGATGGATGGACGGGCGTTGCATGGACAAGACAATTCACATAGCAATCAGAACATAGGGCAATTGCAGATAAATAAGATAAAGCATCCAAGTACTAGACAATCCTAGGCATGTGTTCCATATATAGTCATACGTGCTCGCAATGAGAACTTGCACAACATCTTTTGTCCTGCCAGTCCGTTTGCAGCGGGGCCTCTAGGGAACTACTGGCAATTAAGGTGCTCCTTTTAATAAGGCACCGGAGCAAAGCATTAACACTCTGTGAACACATATGATCCTCACATCAAAGCCTTTCCCTTCCGGCTACCCCGATTTATGTCACTTAGGGACCATAGGTTCCGGACAACGACGTGTGTATACAACTTGTAGATAAGACCAGAAACAATACTATCATAATGAATCAATAATAAGTTCAGATCTGAAATCATGGCACTCGGGCCCTAGTGACAAGCATTAAGCACAACAAAGTTGCAACAAAGTCATAAAGCACTAATAGAGATACTAGGCACTATGCTCTAACAATCTGATGCCATTACATGAACGATCTCATCCAATCCCTACCATCCCCATAGCCTACAGCGGGGGATTACTCACTCATAGATGGAGGAAACATGGATGGTCGATGAAGATGATGGTGGACATTGATGGAGATGGCTCCGGGGGCACTTCCCGTCCCGGCAGGGTGCCGGAACAGAGAATTTCTGTCCCCCGAATATCCCCTTCGGTGGCGGCGGCACAGCAAAACTTTTCGTGGAAAAACGTCGAACCCCCCGAAGTTTTTAGGTCAGAAGGCTTCTTATAGGCGAAGAGGGAGACCGAGGGGGTTCCTGGGGCCACCACACCATGCCCTGGCGCGGCCAGGCCCAGCCCGCGCCTAGGGGTGGTGTGGCCAACCCCTGGCTCTCCTCCGTCTCGTATTCTGGCTCCTGGAGTCTTCTGGAAAAATAGGCACTTTGGCTTTTGTCCCATCCAATTCTGAGAATATTCATTTTCTGACTTTCCTAGAACCAAAAACAGCAGAAAACAGGCAGCTGGCACTATGGCTCTTGTTAATACGTTAGTCCAAGAAATCATATGAAAAGTACTCCAAAGTGTGGACAAAACACAAGAAAGTAGATAAAACCAAGCATGGAGCATCAAAAATTATAGATACATTTGCAATGTATCACACATCTAGTACCTTAGAGATTTCTGTCACTTCCCTAGATTACCAGAGGCAGGAACCCACTATCGAGCATAAATACTAACTCTTGGAGTTGCTAGCATCTACTTGGCCAAGATAGCTACTAACAACGGAAAGCATGCAAGATCACAAATAACAAAGACATGATAGAATCAATAATCAATCTGAAATAGCATCTCAATATCCATCGGATCCCCACAAACACAACATGCAGAATTACAAATAGATGATCTTGATCATGAACGGACCTCACAAGATCTAGACATGAAAGCACAAAGGAGGAGAACCAGCTATCTAGCTACTACATGGATCTGTAGTCCAAGGATGAACTACTCACGCATCACACCGGAGGCTTGCGTGGTGATGAAGAAGGCCTCCAGGGTGAATTCCCCTCTCCGACAGGGTGCCGGGAAGAGCTTCAGATCCCTCCCGATCTAGGGATGGAGATGATGGCGGCTACAGACTCTTTCGTGGATTTTTGATCGGGCACTTAGGGTTTTTGTCCCGAGGGCAATATATAGGCGTAAGGAGAGGCCGCGGGGGTGCCGGGAGCGGCCACACCACCCCTGGCGCGGGCCAGGCCTGGTCGTGCGGCCAGGTGGTGTGGTGGCCCCCTGGCCCCTCTCCGTCTCGTATTCTGGCACTTGATGACATCCGTAAAAATAGGCACTTTGGCTTTTGTCCCGTCCAATTCCGAGAATAGTCATTTTCTGACTTTCCTGGAACCAAAAACAGCAGAAAACAGGCAGCTGGCACTGTGGCTCTTGCTAATAGGTTAGTCCAAGAAATCGTATGAAAAGTACTCCAAAGTTGGAACAAAACACAAGAAAGTAGATAAAACCAAGCATGGAACATCAAAAATTATAGATACATTTGCAATGTATCAACATCCCCAAGCTTAACTCCTGCTCGTCCTCGAGTAGGTAAGTGATAAAAAGAAAGAATAATTTTTGAGGTGACATGCACCATCAAAGACCTGATCAAAGTATTTGCAAAACATTCAAAGCGGGAATCATAGTACTTCAATCATAACATGAAAGACAAAGTTCTAGCAAAAAGCAAAGAAACTATGATGCAACATGAAAAGGCACAAACAAAAGATTAATGAATAACAATGCTTTGCAAGACGTTTGTTTGTTTCACATAAAGAAAACATAGCATAATAGCATTCAGCTTGTCCCTCAATAGAGTAGCAAATATAAATGCATAGGACACCTTCAAAGTTCATAAGAGTGACTAGATACAATAGTTTAAAACAAGCAATATCAAGTTATGCATCAATCAACTAGTCTTGGGACAATGCACTAGAACTAAGAATGGCCACTATGCTCTCAAAGTAGGTGCATAAAGATAGAAGGTGGAGACTCAATATAATGGTGGAAGAAAGGCCTTTGTAAAAGGAAGTAGGGTTTCAAGTCTCATAAAGAGCTTCCAAAAATTATGGTACTTGTAGCTTTCAGCTCTCATTGCCCCTGGCATAAGCATCTTTATGGTGATTAAGGTTAAAGTGACACAACTAAGAGGATATGCTTGACAAGTTATAAACCGAAGTCTCATGCCCCTTACTTACGAAGACCGATCCTCATGCTACTCAACTTCAGTCACGAGTAAGCTCTTGTCATTGTAAGTATATGTATATCATTAAGAACCGCCAATGGGGTACCCCTTGCACATGATACGGGAGCTTTCCCATAATCAAAATGACAAGGCAAGCAGACAACGAGCATCTCAGCGATCTTTTTATTTGCTATTTGCATAGGTTTTTATTGAGGATGCTTCATAGAGTGCTCATTATGGTGATGCTGCAAGTTCCCACCATGATTAGGCATGGCTTAGGCTAGCGGCCCAGGCGTTTCTCTAACACACATACAAACTCCATGATCTTACAAGTTCCACTTTTATTTCACACCGCCAGGATCCGTAAGCAAAAGAACATGATATCAACGGGGTACAAAGTACAAGTGCAATGTTGAAAGCGTTCCCCATGAAACATGGTTCTGCTAATTTCAACTTATAAAGCGCAAGCATATACGCAAGAAAGAAGGACCCAATGGTTCAAGTTTATTAGATGCAAAAAAGTAAAGTGTGCCATCAAGTTCGTGAGAGCTTTAATCGCTAGTTTTCTCATAACAAGTTTAATTTGGAAGGTAAACAAAAGCATGAATATACTTGGAATAGCATAAGCTAGTAGCTAGGTATGGTGGACTCTTTGGAATAACTTGTTTTAGGGAGTTGGATGCATGAGTGGAACTCATACTTTGTTGTGGAGGCTAGCAAAAGACTGGGAGCGACAAACTAAGAGAGCAATAATGGCCATAATCATGCAGAGCGACAAAACATCATTGATCAAAGCATAAAGTGATACTACAAGTTGAAAACTAAAGGATCATAAAGGCTATGGTGACTTGAGATAGTCATAACATGGTGTGAGCATGCGCCAAGTCAACCCAAATAAAGCATCAAAGGAGAATACCACTATAATATGCTAAAACAACGCATGATTCATCCAAGGCACATTAAGCAATCTCAATTGTTTATAACAAGTCATGCTACAACAAAGAATACTAAGCATAAAGCCAAACTATTTGCATGGCATGACAAAGCATAGCCACAGTCAAAAACAAGCTCTTTTTACCACATAAGCATGAACTTTCCTACTCTTTTCCAAACCAAACCAAACTATTTGCAAACCAATGTATGAAAAAGGAGGTCCAACCAATTTATTCAGCAAACTAAGCAAACAAAAGCAAACGAAAAACCAAAACAAAAATGAAAAAGAAGACGCTCTAAGAACAAAACAACTGTGCATGAAACAATAAAAATGAAGCGTTTGGAAGAAACCTATGATTTTTATTGATGAAGAAGGGGATGCCTTGGGCATCCCCAAGCTTTGACGCTTGTACTTCTTGGATATTTCTTGGGGTGACACGCGTGGCATCCCCAAGCTTGAGCTTTAGTCCATCCTTCATCTCATTAGTCATTCCTTCCATACACCTGAAATTTTTCCTTCATACAAAACTTCACACAATCTTTATTAGCAACATTAGTGCACTCAAGATAAATAAGTCTTAAGGTTCAGTTCTAACACCAAATAAACTTCCATTAGAACACTAGCTACTGTAGCACTTCCCTCAAAAAGCTCAATTCCCCAAAAGAACTCAAGAAGGAACCAACAAGAAGCAAATGCAGAAAATGGCAGAAATCTGTCAAAACAGACCAGCTGGTAAAGACGAATTATTTCGAAGACCTTCTGTTACTCAAATCAAAAAGTGTTCAACTAACGAAAGTTAGATAACAACCTGGGTCAGAAGCACAAAACATTACAGCTCAGTCAGACATACAGAGCTCTCTCACGAATTTTTACGGTGAAGCACAAAAATCTGTTTCGGGACAACAACTTTCCCAATCATTACTTCTCTCTCATTAGAGGTTACTCTTGGCATAAAAAGCAAATAAAAAGGATAAGGAGCGGTTATTACTGAAGTAATAACTTCCAAGACTCATCTAAAAGTTTTGGGTTATCTCCCAATAAGTACTTTTCTTTAACGCCTTTAAGTTAGGCATAATAAGCAAGAAAAAGAATCAAGTGTTCTCAAATGAAGAAGCATTAAGACCAAATTTTGTTTTCATAGGAGAGGCAAAAGAAATATTCTCTCTCTTCTTGGGGAAGTGTTTTATACCTTTCTTGAGTGGGAGTTGATATTTAATGGTCCCTTCTTTCATATCAATGATGGCACCAATAGTTCTAAGAAAAGGTCTTCCCAAAGTAATAGGACAAGAAGCATTGTATTCAACATCCAAAACATAGAAATAAACGGGGACATAGGAATTGTTAACCATAATAAGAACATCATTAAGACTCCCCATGAGTTTCTTTTTAACATTATCATAAAGTGGGACATTCAAATAACAATCTTCAAGAGGAGGCAAATCAAGCATATCATAAATCCTTCTAGGCATAATGGAAACACTACTATCAAGATCACATAAAGCTTTGAAATCAAAGTCATTCACTTTCATATTAATGACGGGTTCCCAACCATCTTCTTGTTTTATAGGAATAGAAGCTTTATGTTTCATCTTTTCTTCTTTAATCTTTATGAGAGCATCGGTAATGTGTTTTGTAAAGGCCATGTTCATAGCACTGGCATTAGGAATTTTAGCAAGCTTTTGTAGGAACTTAATAACTTCAGAGATGTTGCAACCATCAAGATCAAAATCAACTTTATCATCTAAAGTAGTAGAACTATTACTAGCCTCAACACTAGTGGTGGTAATAGTAGAAACACTAATGTTTCTAGCAATTGCATCTTCTCTTTCCCACTTAGCATGTAATTCAGCTCATAGTCTAACATTTTCATCAATTCTTACTTGTATAGCATTAGTAGCTGCAAAGGGATTCTCATTAGTTTCAGGTTTAGCAGCTATTTTATTCAAAGTAGTTTGAGCTTCAGCTAAAGATGCTATATTTCTTTTAGCATTAGAGAGTTTTTCCTCAATAGTTTTATTGAAAGCAGTTTGTTTACTAATAAACTCTTTAAGCATAACTTCAAGTTCAAAGGGAGCACTCTTATTATTGTTGTAAGAATTTCCATAAGCATTACCATTGTTGGGAGGATATGGCTTGTAATTGTTGTTACCAAAATTACTCCTATAAGCATTATTACCATAAGCATTGTTGCCAAAATTGTTATTTCTTATGAAGTTCACATCAACTTGCTCTTCTTGAGCAACCAAAGAAGCTAGAGGAACATTATTTGGATCAATATGGGCTTTCCCATTAACAAGCATAGGCATAATAATATCAATCTTATCACTCAAGGAGGAAGTTTCCTCAAGAGAATTTACCTTCTTACCTTGTGGAGCTCTCTCAGTATGCCATTCAGAATAATTAACCATCATATTGTCCAAAAGTTTTGTTGCAGCACCCAAAGTGATGGTCATAAAGGTACCTCCAGCAGCAGAATCCAATAGGTTCCTTGAAGAATAGTTCAATCCTGCATAAAAAGTTTGGATGATCATCCAAGCAGTCAGTCCATGAGTGGGACAATTCTTTACCAAAGATTTCATTCTTTCCCAAGGTTGAGCAACATGCTCATTATCAAGTTGTTTAAACTTCATTATTTCACTTCTCATGGATATAATCTTAGCAGGAGGATAGTATTTTCCAATAAAAGCATCTTTGCACTTAGTCCAAGAATCAATACTATTCCTAGTTAAGGAATTCAACCATTCTTTATCTTTTCCTCTCAAAGAGAAAGGAAACAATTTCAGCTTAATAATATCACCATCTATATCCCTATGCTTTTGCATCTCACAAAGTTCAACAAAGTTATTTAGATGGGAACCAGCATCTTCATTACCAATACCAGAAAATTGTTCTCTTATAACAAGATTGAGCAAAGCAGGTTTTATCTCAAAGAAAGTATTTTCAGCCACAGGTGGAGCAATAGGTGTGCTCATAAAATCATTGTTGTTGGTGCTAGTGAAGTCACACAACTTAGTGTTTTCAAGGGTAGTAATTTTTTTGGGTTTTCAAATAAGAAAGCAAACTAGTAAAACTATTTTTTTTGTGTTTTTGAAGAACAAAACAAGCAAACAAAGCAAAAAGAAAACTAAGCAAAACAAAAACAACAAAATAAAGAGATTGGTTATGAGGGACTCCCCTTATGAAGATGTCCTTGACTCCCCGGCAACGGTGCCAGAAAATCACTTACTGGCTCAATGCACAGCGCCCAGAAAAATGCTTGATGGCGGTGTTGATGTAGAGCTCGTTGGGAACCCCAAGACGAAGGTATGATGAGCACAACAACAAGTTTCCCTCAGTTATGAAACCAAGGTTTAATCGAACCAGTAGGAGCAAGGAAAACACCCCAAAGGTGTTACTAGCTGAGCTTTGGCAGGGCGCACTACCGGTGCTAGTAGCAACGTGGAGACCTGCACAACACAACCACAGAACTTTGTCCCCAACTTGCGATGAGGTTGTCAATCTCACCGTGTTTTGCGGAAAACAAAGGATTAAACGTATCGAATGGAAAGAAGTAAAAGTTTGCAGAAAGTAAACACAAAGCAGTAAACAATTTATAGATTGTATGTAAAGAAAAAGGACCGGGATCCTTAAACGTATCTAAGGAGGTGGCTCTCCTTAGATAGATAACATGCTGGGTGAACAAATTACAGCGGGGCAATTGACAAACACCAAGAAAGCAATATATGCATATACTAATCATCTTGACTCCTTTGGAACTTGATTGGGCATTACAACATTATACATAGACCGCCATCCAACTGCATCTATGACTAATAATCCACCTTCAGGTTATCATCCGAACCCCCTCCAGTATTAAGTTGCAAGCAACAGATTATTGCTTTACCAACTGCGTGTAATGTAAACAATACGATTGTTCTATGAACAAAGGATTGTTGTTTTCTCCCTAGTAGCAACAGCACATCTAGTACCTTAGAGATTTCTGTCACTACCCCAGATTACGAGAGGCATGAACCCACTATCGAGCATAAATACTAACTCTTGGAGTTGCTAGCATCTACTTGGCCAAGATAGCTACTAACAACGGAAAGCATGCAAGATCACAAATAACAAAGACATGATAGAATCAATAATCAATCTGAAATAGCATCTCAATATCCATCGGATCCTCGCAAACACAACATGCAGAATTACAAATAGATGATCTTGATCATGAACGGAGCTCACAAGATCTATACATGAAAGCACAAAGGAGGAGAACCAGCCATCTAGCTATTACATGGATCCGTAGTCCAAGGATGAACTACTCACGCATCACACCGGAGGCTTGCATGGTGATGAAGAAGGCCTCCAGGGTGAATTCCCCTCTCCGGTAGGGTGCCGGGAAGAGCTTCAGATCCCTCCCGATATAGGGATGGAGATGACGGCGGCTCAGACTCTTTCATGGATTTTTGATCGGGCACTTAGGGTTTTCGTCTCGAGGGCAATATATAGGCAGAAGGAGAGGCCGAGGGGGTGCTAGGAGCGGCCACACCACCCCCTGGCGCGGGCCAGGCCTGGCCGCGCGGCCAGGTGGTGTGGTGGCCCCTGGCCCCTCTCTGTCTCGTATTCTGGCACTTGATGACATCCAGAAAAATAGGCACTTTGGATTTTGTCCTGTCCAATTCCGAGAATATTCATTTTCTGACTTTCCTAGAACCAAAAACAGCAGAAAACAGGCAGCTGACACTGTGGCTCTTGTTAATAGGTTAGTCCAAGAAATCATATGAAAAGTACTGCAAAGTTGGAACAAAACACAAGAAAGTGGATAAAACCAAGCATGGAACATCAAAAATTATAGATACATTTGCAATGTATCAATATCCAATCTATTATGTCTCGCAAAAATGGTAATCCTGGGATTGCGATGAATGACATAACAGGCATCTGGGATTAAAAATCCGGGTGTTGACACTCAGGCATCATCAGGTGGACGGGCATCATATGTCTCCGCTGTCTCTGCTAATAGTGTGCGCCCCCGCGCTCCTTATAGGTCCATAGCAGTACCATCTGTTCGCATTGCGAGCGTAAGACAAATCGCTCGTGCGGCTGATGTGGAGGACGAAGCAGATCCTGATGAGGGAGCGCCTCCACTAGATGATGAGGATGAGTTGATGTTTCCTGAATTGGTAGATAGATTCAGTTAAGAGGCACTAGAGGATCAATACACGGAGGAAATGACCTACGGTGCCAGATTTGATGACACTGATGATGAAAAGAACGAGGAGAACAATGACAGTCTCATTTTAGTCGAGTATGATGGTGAGGACTTACCAGTAATTGAGTGGGATAGGAACGATCCTAAGATTTCAGAAGGCATCGTATTTGAAACGATGTGGACTGTCGTAATGCCCTTACTATATATTGCATCCACACCAATAATGATTATGATGTTATTAAGAGTGAGATAGCAAGGTTCATAGTAAAGTTCCCATACAAGAGGTGTAGGTGGAGGATGCATGCATCCACTATGCTCAGGAGCAGTTTGGTTCAGGTATTACAACCAGTTGTGTATTTTAGATCATTGTGTAGAGTTTGTTAACTGTACCTGACATTTTCATTATGTTTCAGATAAAAAGTAACTGGTTCGAACATTCTTGTCCACCTCAAGGGGGATAGCCAAAGGACAAAACAAAACTAGCAAAGACTAGGTGGTTGGCATATGCAATCATGGATTTGATGAGAGCGAACCCATCACTTGGTGCAACAACGCTCATAAAAGAAGTTTCTAAAAAGTTTAATATTATAGTACCTTACATGAGGATGTTCTATGCAAAGGAAATGGCTCTTGATAGGATCAATGGTCCATGGAATGAAAGTTTTTAGTTGCTTTACAGCTTCAAAGCTGAAATGGAGATGGCTAGTCTAGGTAGTGTTGTACAGATAGACATGCATAAAGTTCAGTACAAAATAAGAGGGAAGACAATGGAGAAAGAGTGCTTTAGAAGGGCTTTTGTTAGTTTCAAAGCTTGCAAGTAAGGGTTTCTGGATGGTTGCAGGCCTTATTTGGTCGTGGATGCAACATCTCTTCATGGCATATTTAAAGGATAACTAGTAGATGCTACTGCAGTTGATGGCCACAATTGGATGTTCCCTGTTGCTTTTGGAGTTTTGGAGATTGAGTCAGAGGAAAGTTGGACTTGGTTTCTGGAGAATTTTCGTTACCTTATAGGTCATCCACCAGGACTTATTATCCACACAGACGCTTGCAAAGGTTTGGAGAAAGCTATAGAAGCAGTATTCTCTAGAGTGGAGCATAGCGAATGTATGCGACACTTAGTGCACAATTTTACAAAGAAATTCAAGGTAAAGTTTATACTAACAACCTATGGCCAACTTCATACACAGGCAGTTTGAGGAAGCATCTGTATCATTTGGATGTGTTGTATAAACAAAAACCTACGGTGAAGGAGTACTTGGATGCACATCATGGAATGATGTGATCAAGAAGCCAATTCAATGAAATTTGCAAGGTATACTATATAACAAGTAACCTTGTAGAGAGTTTGAATGCAAAGGTCAAGTCATTGGAAGGGCTTATGTTGTGGCAAATATTTGATAAGATTAGGCAGATCATCATGATAAAGGTCGATTTGTGTCAAAGAATTGCATCAACAGTATATGTTGGCCATCTCATCCTCCCATCTTTGATTAAGGCTTTGCATGCCAGGGCAAAACAATTGAAGATGAAATGCATTAGAAGAGGAATGGAGGCTGAGGTAACATACACTGACAGTAAAGATAGGAAATGGATGTATCCACTGAGTTTGGTTGATAGGACATGCCATTGCAGGCAATGGCAGCTCCGTGGGAAACCCTGCATACATGCATTGTTTTTCACGGGTGTTCTAGGAGGTGAAGAGGGTGAAGTTCATCAGTACCTGTTGGAGTATTTTCTCTGTTACCAAATTTAGGGCAGCATATGCTTAGAATGTTCCAGCTTTGTTGGGAAAATACCAATGGATGGAAGTGGATCCAGGCTTCAAGCTATACCCTCCAGTTTTTACTAGACCAGGAGGTAGGCCAAGGAAGAATAGGATGATAGCTAGTGTAGAGGGTGGTGCACCACCTCGATGATGTAAGTGCAAATGTTTTGGGATCCTAGGGCACATTGCTAGGCTTTGTAAAAATGCAGTGGACCCAGCTTATGGAATGGATGATCAGGCGGGAGTAGAAAATGCAGATGAGAATGAGTATTTGAACGAGAGGAGAATGAAGCAATGGATACATTGCAGATTGAACCAATGGATCGAGAGGAGATTGAACCAAATGCAGGGAAGATTGAACCAAATGCAGGGGAGATTGAACCAAATGCATGGGAGATTGAAGCAATTGATTCATTGGATGCAGAGAATAAAGCAATTTATTTATTGGAAGCAGAGTTCAAAAGTAAAGGAATTACAAAAGAGGATATTGAAGAAATGATGCCAATGCATTTTGAACCGTATGAACCAATGAATTGAAACGTGATTGAACCAATTGTACGACAGACTGAAGCACTTGATTCATTGGATGCAAAGAAAAAGAACAAAGGGAAGAAACGGAAGAAGCTGATGGTGGACTCCGAGAATATTCCAGCTAGGATCACCCAGAGCAAGGTGGTGAACTCCGAGAATATTCCAGCGAAAAACACTAGGAGGAAGAAAAAAATGAATTTGGATTATTAATTTGAATTTGTATGATGAATTTGAACTACTATCAATGTTTGTATTGAATTTGAACTAGTGTGATGCTCCCAAGTTTGTATGTTGGATAATCCCATAATGCATGTGTTACTGCAAGTTTCTATGGTAATCCACCTAGTTGCTTAGAACTACCCAATTTTGCCCTCGAAATGTGGTCAACACATGGGGTTTAGCTACTTCATGGCTTAAACCACAACAAACATTGACCAATTGAACCAAAATTTGGCACACTTGTGTATCTTGGATTGAAAATTTTGGATTTACTTGTAATCAGCCACATTTTTATTTTTCTAAGTGATTAAATTAAAAAAATGGTTTTAGGGTAAGTTTTTAAAAAAGTCAAAACATAGTGCAACCTTCGCATGGAGTCTTGTTATGTTACCTACAGCCTAGCATGAACAATAAAGAAAAAGGAAATAAAGAGAAATAAACTTATCCCCTAAATCACTTCTTAAACCCTTCTTGGAATGAGCTACTAGCTATGAAGATGCATGGCTTTCTACTCAATCTACCTCCAAAATAACCCATCCCAAAACATACTTTGTCTAAATGAGGCCAAATTTGGAACACTTGTGTATCTTTGAGTTGCAAACAATATAATGTCGGCTAAGATGGATTATTTTGTTCAAATAACACATTTTCCATTTTTTATGCCAAAAGCTTGAATTTCCAATACTCTTTTTTATCTAAGTGCCCTTGTTTTCCTTAGCTCTACTTAGTTTTCCCCTCCTACTAAATTTTTCCTCACTTTTCCCCTCCTGCTAAAGTTTTCCTCACTTTTCCCCTCCCGCTAAAGTTTTCCTCACTTTTCCCCTCTCTCCTGTCTCAGTTTGGCTGCGCTCTGATTGGTCGAGATGTATGTCACACGGATCTTGGCCAACCACCATTGGATACATCATGATCCGACGGCCTGGAGGTCTCGCTATCCTGATGGGCGAGGCGCACCTACCTTGTATGGCAAGGAGAGCTCGACAGGGTGGATGTCTCTCCCTCCCTTCCCCTGTTTCACGTATACCAGCCGCATCAACTAGCACTCAGTTTGGATGTGCTCTGATTGGTCGAGATGTATGTCACATGGATCTTGGCCAACCACCGTTGGATACATCATGATCCGACGAGCTGGACGTATCTCTCTCCCGTTGGGTGAAGCTACCCTGTATGGAGAGGAGAGCCCGATGGGCTAGATGTCTCTCCCTTCCTTTCCCTATCAACATACGGTGACACGGAAGTCCAAACGGCAAGCGGCGACATGGATCTAAGCGTGGCGGTTCGGACGGCCTGCAACAGCGTGGATCTAAGTGTGGTGGTCGGAACAGCGTGCGGCACTGCGGACCTAAGCATGGAAGTCGGAATGGCATGCGGCGGCCGCGGACCTAAGCGTGGCAGTCAGAACAGCGTGCAACGGTGTGGACCTAAGCGTGGGGGTCAGAATGGCTTGCGGTAGCACGGATCTAAGCGTGTCGGTTGGAATGGCGTGCGGCAGTGAGGATCTAAGCGTCTGAAATTTCTGTCTCTATCTGTCTCACTTCCATTCACCTCCTCAGATGTGATGACGATTGAAGCCATCATCTGCAACATTAGTGCGATAGTACTGGTGGCGACAGTGGACATCGATGCAACGACGATTGAAGCCATCATCCACAATATCAGTGCGACGGTGCAGATCAAGCCCTCGTGAACCAAAGCTGTGGGAGGCAGGCCGCAGCCGCAGCTGGCACGTCGAGGTGCACTTCGACGATGAAGGCCGGATGTACCTCGTGGCCGTATGGATGGGAGCACTTTGCCCGTATTTCTTGGAGTACACATATAGAGGGGAGGGCAGCTAGCTCACCGTCCACTTAAAATTGGGAAAAATTTGAGCCCAATTTTGAACCAAATTTCTGTGACTTAAAATATATGTATGATTTGTATAAATTTGGTATGTATTTGAGCCATGAGACCAGTGGATATGATCTAAATCTGAATCATAAGTAGTAGTAATTGATTTGACAATCTCCGATGGGCTTGTATAAATTTGATCAAAATATGTATGATTTGAATCAAAATTGATATGTATTTGAGCTGTGAGAATGGTGGATATGCTCTAAAGCCGATTCATAAGTATTACTCCCTCCGACCCAAATTAGTTGATTTAGATTTGTCTAGATTCGATTGTATCTAGACATGAATTAGTATTAGATTCATCTGTATCAATTTGAGTCAACTAATTTGGATTGGAGAGAGTAGTACTTTCTTTGACAATCTCAGCCACGAATTTGGAACGGGGAATGAATGCTGCTGCCAACACTGCAAGTCTACATGGCAGGCACGATGGCAGCGATAGAACGGTCAAAACTAATAGGGCTCAAACTTGACCCTCTAGGCATTTGGCACGCCAACTATGGGCAGCTAGATCCAATGGAAAGCAAATCAGGCCCCGCAATGCATTCTCTCGACAACTTTGGGACCGCTAGATCCAATGGTAAGCAACTCGGGCCCTACAATGCATTCTCTCGACAACTTTGGGACCGCAAAGTGACTAAATTAGCAGGAACTCACAACCATCCATGGAATAACAATTCTACTCTCTAAATTAGCTATCTATTCAACTAATCATTACACGTGCCACCCTTCACCACAACCACATACTATAACTGCTAGGACGGGGATGACAACTACTAAAACTTCCCACATGAATCTACTATTCTCATCCCCCTTCACTTAAAGTTCATGTTTTAGATTTTCTACCACTTGATCAGATACGGCAAGATCAGCCTCAAGTGTCAACTTCTCTTTGCGAATAAGCTTTGAATTCTTCTTTTCTTCCTCGACAGTACGCTTCAGCTCAAATATCAACAGGTTTTTACGGGCCAATTCATCACCTAAATTGGCAACCATCTCCTCCAAATCCATCCTCTGGCTAGACCACTGGGTTGATTTATCTTGGTATGCAATGTACTATGGATCATCGGCCTGCATAGCACACTATAACAATCCCAAAACAAACCCAATTGAAATCAGTTCGATAGGCCATGGCGGCACTTCAAATTCAATGGTAGTACAATGAGAAGGAGCTACCTGCACTTCCAACATGGTAGGAGAAGGAGAATGTGGCAACAACATGATCGATTACCCACCCACGCCGGTGTACCTGCTACGACCATACATTGAGGACTAATTTGCACCTGCAATATCGAGGAAATTACAGGAACCGAATCGATTAGGGTGGGTGGAGCAGGAGCGAAGGTCTTACCAAGCACTACTAGCAATTGCTGTGACTATTCGTTGAGCTATGGCAGCGGAACAAAATCCCGATCATCGTGGGCGGCGGACCTGCCTGTGCTCGGTACTGCCTCAACATATAATGCGTGCAGATGAAACAGGTGCTAAAGCCATGGCTGACGAGTAGCGCGATAGTTCGTCCGCTGCCGCCATAGGATAGATTGGGTGACGCGTCGATGATGGCTACTTTGTCCACTGGTGGGATAGGAGCTGCTCGGGGCTGGGAGCGGATGAGATAGTGAGTCGACCTCACATGTCATACACGGCCCCACCTGTCAATGTTTGGGGGAGTAGCTGCTCCAATATTTTTGCATATTTGCTAATTTTGCGTATCTGCCAAACTTTTTCTTTGAAATTTGCATATTTGCCACATGACCACCACATGTTAGTAACACACAAAATGGAAAATATGCAAGTTGCAAAGTAAAACGTGGCAAATATGCAAACCCCCCTCCAGCCCCACATGATGGCCCCATCGGTCATTGGCTTCGATGGCCCCACAGAATGGCCCCACATGGCAGCCCCGTCGTTCATTGGCTTCGACAGCCCCATAGAACGACCCCATTTGTCATTGGTTGCACCGTCCACACAATCAGGAAAAAGGGGCCCACAAGTTAGCGAGAGATGGATGGCTAGTCCGACATGTATCTTGGCCCCACCCGTCAGCATGTAATGGCCACGACAGGACCTGCCCCAACGCGGTCCCACCGGTCAGCATGTAACGGTCAAGCCTTTGACCTGACGACATCGCTCCGTCTGAGCGCCTGCAAGGGTTTTAGGATAGAGGGAGGGGAAAAGTGAGGAAAAGTTAAGTGGCTGGGGAAAACTGAGTACAACTAACAAACCAGGGGCATGAAAATAGAAATCCCTTGGATTTTATACATTGTCCTTAGCACACAATGATGCTTATTTTCAGAAACAGAGGTCCGGAATAGTTTAGAACCCTCAAATTGCCTTAATTCAAAAACCACAGACAAGTTCACTCTTGCATTACATTGTGAGACCAAACTTGCAATACATCATTGCAAGAGAATTCTTACATAACCTTTGACATATTTGAGATTTTTATTCAAAATCTTATCACCTGCATTTAAAAGCAAAGTACTATTTTCATAACGAATATGAAATATGGATTGTCAGATCAGGGTAGTTGGATAATCTAAAAATGGTGGGCAATGGAATCATGGTCAATATATATGGTTGGGAAGACATATGGTGCAGATTCCATTGTACCAGGTATAACTTAGGATTAACAACCAGTATAGTCAGTGATTCTTGTGTCGTGTAAAGCACGCTGACCATAAGTTCTAAAATGGGATAGAGAAGTCAGTTGTACCTTTCTCTTTTCGTATGTCCTTGTATCCTAAGTCAGGCTGAGATCCAAAGTGGATATCAGCGGGTGGGAGCCCGTGATGTCCCTATCCCGTGTTCTAGGGTAACGACTTAGCATATTAGATGGAAGGCTAATTAAGCATAGGTCCCTTGATCGAAATTCGTTACAATGGGTGGACAACAAGGTCGTGGCGAAGGATAGTGATTAGCTTGGATCTTAACCGAGCCTAGAACCTAGGAAGTTTGAACAAGAAGACATACCCTATTATGCATGTACTTAGGCTTAAGATCATTTGTAGGAAAAGTAGTGCCCCTCTCGAGAGTGTATGAACCGTGACATGTTACTCCCTATCCTGGGAAGGATTGCGAACATAGCGGGAAAGGGATTTCGTGAAATCCTACACAACCCGTGAAGGCTAACAAACATAGTTTTTTGAAAGACTAAAACTTACCTTTTCGAAAAACCTGATTTTGAAAACTGAGAACACATGCCCAGGAATCTTATCCAGGCTATAGATAGATCATCAAGTAGCCACTATAGAACTTGTTTAGTATGCTCGTACTCAATCTATTCTTCTTCAAACCCTTGCTTAGGTACCACAAAGACCAAATATACATCTGCTATAGAAGACACCACCGAGGAGGAGGTTTATTACGATGAACCCGACCTCTTAGGAGGAATTGAAGGTGTAGACTGTAGAATAGAATTTGGAACAGGAGAGGAAAACATAGAATTAGAGGAATAGTTTCATAGGCATAGGATAGTCAGGCTGAGAAACCTAGACCAAACCCAATAAAGTTGCAACACTCTGATGGTGCTTAGCTTAAAAGTGCCATTGTTCATCAAGCTAGTGCTTTTAAATTTATTAGTAGAAGTGAATCCTCATTGGACCGAGGAGGATCTCGAAAATTGTATTGCTCTTGTGTTATGAATAAGGAATAAATAATTAGTTGGACTCGCAATGGTTCTATTGTACCACTATGAGGGGTATAATATTTACAGAAGGGGACTTTCGTAAGTGTTATGCCAATGACTCGCGCTCTACAACATGCAGTGGAGCGATAGGTCACCTCACCTTTGCCTTGAGCATTCCACTTGAGCTTGATGTAGATGATCTTGTCCTCCTCAAGATGGACCACCTTTCTTGATCTCTCTTGATCATGCTGGCTTGATAAAGACTTGAGAACGGATCCCCATACTCCCATGTGAGAGACTTTTTTGGGCATATCTTCACCTATCCGTGATCATAGAGGATGACAAGATTCAAGCATGAGATCTTCTAGGGATGGTGCATCTTTGACTTGCACTCTATTTCTTCTTTCTATATGGCACTCTATTTCTTGTTTCTGTATGGAAACACGCAGAGCCAGGCCAAAAACAAAAACTTTTCTGCTCCGACCAGAACTCCGGCGAGCCACCCCAAGATCCAGCCAAGGTCAAAGGCAATAGCTCATATCGCTCGATGGGTAGGTTCGGAAGCTGAGGAAGTGCATCATGATGATGTCGTACGTTCCCCTCATATTGTCCGACTCCAACGAACTTCTCGATCCTTGGACCACCTTGTCACCGGCTCCGTGCTCTTCCTCCTTCTACCTCTGACTTCACCGTCCAATGCTGCCGACGAGCACCGCAGATGTGGTTCCTCTGTTGTCTCACACATGTACAAGGTGGAACCCCAGCAAGTGAGATGCTAGTCTCAGTCTTGCTACCGCGGGACAGGAAGGTGGGAATTGCCAAATCTAGCGAAACCCTAGGAAGCAACACTAGAGTGTTTGTCCACCGCCACCCACCTTCCTTTATATAGGCGAGTAGGTGAGGGCACACACAACTTGTGTCCCTCGGTCCTAAACCCTAACCGTAGTCAAAGTGGGTCCAACCCATTGATACGTGTCCCTGTCCGAACAAGTCCAACTTGTCAGCTTATGATAGTCAGATCAGCATCCTCCTAGTTCCACTCTCTTAAGTGTGCGATCCCGTAGACCTACGGTAAGCCGAACACAACTCAGTAATCATTCAGTCAGAGTCGTAGCTCAATGACTTTCTGACTAGAGCTGATAATCAGTAGAGGCCTCTAGCAAGACTTGCCGACACCCGGTTTATGCAAGATGACAATCTATCTGAGTCCCTTTGCCTCACGATATTGGTGATAAAGCACAAGGGAGATTCTGTCATCCCAGTGCCAGTTTAACCCTCTTCTTGTTATAGTGATAACTGATTCCCTCCGGCTTCACTAAGTCAGACTACCTCAATCAACACTTGATCGAGTAGCGCATGGCTATGCTTCTGAATCATATCACACGAGAGGGCACAAAGAATATCTCTCTGAGATGGGGGGAATTCCATCTTGGTTGATCCACGTCACGCAGCTTGCTTCGAAGTCGGCCCAAGACCACCCTTATGACTTCTAGTTATGGTGAGCGTTAGATGGAGTCAAAGCCAGATTTTCCACAACTCGGATCGTGCGATCCCCTCAGGTCTAAGGATTCCATTATGTTAGTTGGAGCGTATGACGGTGTGCTCACATCCTATTAACCTTTGGATCGGTCCGCCTATCATACCTCTTCCTACTAGCCAATGCAAGGTGGATATCATCTCTATGCTCATGACACGTGAAACATTGTCATATTTCGACTTACAAATTAGTCTCGGCAGTGGGTTTCCCTCACAACCTCAAACGACTAAGGAAAAACTGGCTAGATCTAGATACAAGTATATGGTTCCAGACTTGCAACAATTGCAGTGACATATACAACTAGCTCTAAGCTGGATTCCGGGTTACAAATACAAGGCGGAATGTGAGCCTCTAAGCCATCATTCCTAATAGTCTCCCACTTGCACTAGAGTCGAACACTTAGGCATCTCCAGGCCTTAGGCATCTCATGCCCATCGCTCTAACGTGCGCGTCAAACTTAGGTTGTGGAAGTGGCTTGGTCAACGGGTCTGCAACATTTGCATCCATGTGTACCTTGCATAGCTTAATTTCTCCGCAATCGAAGAACTATCGAATCAGGTGAAATTTCTTGAATATGTGTGTGTTCTTATGGTGTGCTCATGGCTCCTTGATGTCTACGCACTTCTATTCTTGTAGATAGTTGTTGGGCCTCCAAGTGCAGAGGTTTGTAGAATAGCAACAAGTTTCCCTTAAGTGGATTACCCAAGGTTTATCGAACTCAAGGAGGAAGTGGTCAAAGGTATCCCTCTCAAGCAACCCTGCAATCAAGATACAAGAAGTCTCTTATGTCCCCAACACACCCAATACACCTGTCAGGTGTATAGGTGCACTAGTTCGGTGAAGAGATAGTGAAATACAAGTGGTATGGATAATTATAAGTGGTAACAGTGCCAGAAAATAGCTTTGATGGCGTCGAAGAGATTAAAGGAAAACTGAAATAAAGATGGAAGCAAGCAAACATGTAACATATCTAGTTGCAAACGGTGTTTCAATGCTTAGAAACAAGGCCTAGGGATCATATTTTGACTAGTGAACACTCTTATATAAATATATTCTCTTTATGATACTACTCTGAACTACTCTATGGTTGGACACTCTAATCCATGGTAGGGCTATAACAACACTCCTCAAAGTTCACTTTCCCCATCTAGATAACCCCACACTATCACCTTGAGCTCTAGATGGTTCCAACAAACACCACAATTTCATAAAGACATCCAACTCCAAATATAACTCATAACAAGTATTTGTAATCTCTAGCCTAAGTGCCACCATGGTGTGCATGCTGTCACTTTCACACACATGGGGAGAGCAGAGATCTATTAAAGCACTTGCGTAGCAAGGTAGATCTACTTGATTACAAAGCTCATGATCACAATATGATCATGCATAGAGGGAGAGATGAACACATAGCTACCGGTAGAACCCTTAGCCTCGAGAGAGAACTACTCCCTCCTCATCATGAGAGTCAGCAACGGCGATGGATATGGCAGTGAAGATGGTGATGGCGGTGAAGATGGTGAAGAGGAGCCGGCGGCGGCGCCGGCGGCGGCGCGGAGGACTCCTTCCCCGCCATCGGTATCATAGGGGAGCACCGCCCCTTAGCACCCTTCCTTCATGGCTTCTTGGGAGCCCTTCCCCATGGAGATGGGATCCATGGGGGAGGCAAAAACGTGGTTTTGGTGGCTGCAAATTCGTGGGTGGAGGTGTATCCCACGAATTAGGTTTCCTCCCTTTATATAGCTTCTCGGATTCCCGTCACCCCGGCTGCAGTAAATCGGGTCTATCGGGCCCGTCCGGATTCGGAATCAGCTAAATTTTATGTCCAGAACGTTTGTAGGAAATTTCCAACAACTTTGTAGTTGAAGAGTTTTCCGTTTGACGCCGTCTTTGACTCGAAACATGACCATCTTCAAAAAGAGTTCTAAGACAGATTTCTGGAAAATCCCAATTTGACTCCAACAAGGTTTCCACTTGTATTTTTGGTAATTCCTACACATCAAAGTATAAAACAAAAACAGTGTACACTTTTGCCACTATTAGTAGGTTAGTCCAAATAAATCATAAACTTTATATAAAAAGGAGTATCAAAAGCATATTATTAGCATAAACCATCAAAAATTATAGATACGTTATTGATGTATCAACATCCCCAAGCTTAGTTCCTGCCCGTCCTCGAGTAGGTAAACGATAAAAACAATATAATTTTTGCGGTGACACGCAGCCAACACAATCTTGATCATCATTATTATAAAAGCATTGATAGCTGGGATCAAGGTACTCTAAACATGAACATAAAAGATAGAGTTCTAACAATAAGACATAGCAACTATGTTGTAACATGAAAAAGGCACAAACAAAAGATTCATGAATAACAATGTTTTGCAAGACGTTTGTTTGTTTCTCATAAAGAAAACATAGCATAGTGGCATTCAGCTTGTCCCTCATGGAGTAGCAAAACATAAATGCATAGGACACCTTCAAAATTCATAAGGGTGACTAGATACAAGTAGTTTAAGAACAAGCAATATCAAAGTTATGCATCAATCAATAAGTCTTGGGACAATGCACATTAAAGTAAGAATGGCCACTATGCTCTCTCAATAGGTGCATAAAGATAAAAGATGGAGACTCAACATAAAAGTAAAAGAAAGGCCTTCATAGAAGGAAGCAGGGATTCAAGTCTCATAAAGAGCTTCCAAAAATTATGGTACTTATTAGCTTTTAGCTCTCATTGCCCCTATCATAAGCATCTTTTAGGTGATTAAGGTTAAAGTGACACAACTAAGAGGATATGCTTGACAAGTTATAAGTTGAAATCTCATGCCCCTTACTTACGAGTACCGAACCTCATGCTACTCAAATTCAGTCACAAGTAAACTCTTGTCATTTTAAGTACATATGTATCATAGAGAACCGCCAACGGGGTACCCCTTGCACATGATACAGGAGCTATCCCATAATCAAAATGACAATGCAAGAAGACAATGAGCATCTTAGCGATCTTTTTATTTGCTATTTGCATAGGTTTTTTATTGAGGATGCTTCATAAAGTGATCATTATGGTTATGCTACAAGTTTCCATCATGATTAGGCATGGCTTAGGCTAGCAGCCAAGGCGTTTCTCTAACACACATACAAACTCCATGATCTTACAAGTTCCCCTTCTATTTCACACCACCGGGATCCATAAGAAAAAGAATCATGATATCAACGGAATATAAGTGCAATGTTGAAAGCATTCCCCATGATACATGGTTCTGATAACTTCAACTTATAAAGCGCAAGCATATACGCAACAAAGATGGACACAATGGTTCAATATTATTAAGTGCAAGAAAGTAAAGTGTGCCATCAAGTTCGTGAGAGCTTTAATCACTAATTTTCACATAACAAGTTTAATTCGGAAGGTAGATAAAAACATGAATATACTTGGAATAACAAATGCTAATAGGTAGGTATGGTGGACTCTTTGGAATAACTTGGTTTTATTTGGAGTTGGATGCATGAGTGGAACTCATACTTGGTTATGGAGGCTAGCAAAAGACTGGGAGCAACCAACTAAGAGAGCAATAATGGCCATAATCATGCAAAGCGACAAAACATCATTAATTAAAGCATAAAGTGATATTACAAGTCGAAAACTAAAGGATCATAAAGGCTATGGTGACTTGGGATAGTCATACATGGTGTAAGCATGCGCCAAGTCAACCCAAATAAAGCATCAAAGGAGAATACCACAATACTATGCTTTAATATGCTAAAACAACGCATGATTTTTTCAAGGCACATTAAGCAATCTCAATTGTTTATATCATGTCATGCTACAGCAAAGATCACTAAGCATAAAGCCAAAACAACATCTAGCATGACATGATAAAGTCTAAGCCATAGTAAAAACAAGCTCCTTTTTACCACTTAAGCATGAACTTTCCTACTCTTTTCCAATCCAAACCAACTTATTTGAAAGAACTCACAAAGAAAATAATAAATAAAGATCAGTGAGCTTGTCTCACAAATCCAAAAGGAAGAACTAAAAAGTTCTAAGGTGAAAGCACAAGAAAACTAAGGCTAAACCCAGTGCTAGCAAAAGAGAACACTCACAAAACAATAAGAATGAAAACTAGAATGTTCTAAACAATGAAAGCAGAGTGTGTCTCACTTCAAAAGAAGTGTTGGGATCCAACCAACTTATTACAGCAAAAAAAGCAAATGAAAACTAAGAACGAAAACGAAGACGCTCCAAGAAAAACACAATTGTGCATGAAACAATAAAAATGAAGTGTTTGGAAGAAACCTGGGATTTTTATTGATGGAGAAGGGGATGCCTTGGGCATCCCCAAGCTTTGATGCTTGTACCTCTTGAATATTTATTGGGGTGACATGGGGTGGCATACACAAGATTGAGCTTTTATCCATTCTTCATCTCATTACATCATTCTTTCCCTACACCTGAAAATTTCCTTCATACAAAACTTCACACACTCTTCATTAGCAACATTAGTGTACTTCAGATAATAAGTATTTTGGTTCAGTTTCAACAAAAGTAAAACTTCCGTTAAAACACAAGCTACTGTATCACTTCCTTTAAAGAGTTCAAATGATCAAGGAGAACTCAGAGAGAAAGAGATTAAGAGGCAAATGCAAATAATGGCAGAAATCTGTCAAAACAGACCAGCAGGTAAAAACCAATTTTTTCGAAGACCTTATGTTGCTCAAATTGAAAAGTGTTGAACTAATGAAAGTTAGATAACAACCTGAGACAGAAGCACAAACAATTATAGCTCAAACCGACCTAGATAGATTTTTCTCGAATTTTTACGACAAAGCACAAAAATCTATTTCGGGACAGCAACTTTTCCAAGCATTACTTCTCTCTCATTAGAGGTTACTCTTGGCACAAAAACCACACAAAAATGATAAGGAGAGGTTATTACTAAAGCAATAACTTCCAAGACTCAACTAAAACTTTTGGGTTATCTCCTAGTAAGTACTTTTCTTTAATGCCTTTAAGTTAGGCACGATAGTTTGAGAAGATGCTCACATAAGAAATATAAATTGAAGTAAAAGAGAGTATCAAGAAGCAAATTCAAAGAAAATTTAAGTCTAGCCCACTTCCTATGCATAGGAATATTGTAAAGAAACAAGTCATGAAAGCACAAAGCAACAAGCATAGGAAAGCAAAACAAGTGCAACTTCAAAATTTTCAACATAAAGAGGGGAAACTTAATATTTTTGAGATACATAAAACCATGTTTCCCTCTCTCATAATAACTTTCAGTAGCATAATGAATAAAATTAACAATATAACTATCACATAAAACATTTTTATCATGAGCCACATGCATAAAATGATTATTACTCTCCACATAGCATAGTCATTCTTATTAATTTGGGAGCAAATTCAACAAAATAGCTATCATTATTATTCTCATCACCATAGTCATCAAATATAGGAGGCATATTGTAATCATAATTAATTTTCTCCTCAATAATAGGTGGACTGAAAATATCATACTCATCATTGTAATCATCATATATTGGAGGTTTTGTATCATCATAAGCAATAGAATAGCTATCTTCCAAAGCTGGGAAACTAAAAAGATCATTTTCATAAAGACTAGCTTCCCCAAGCTTAGACTTTTGCATGGCATTAGCAATAATGGTATCCAAATAATTCATACTAACAACATTGCTATTAGCATGCAAATAAAGTTCCATAGGTTTTTTAATTTTCTCTTCAAACACTTCATGTCCTAACTCAAGATAAATACTATAAAGCTCTCTAATTTTGTTGTTGTTTTCCATTAAGCCTAACTAGTGAAAACAAGAAACAAAAAGACAAAATTGCAGAATCTAAAGGAAATAACTTCGAGCTGGAGGATGTGAGTACCTTTTACCTTACCTCCCCAGCAACGGTGCCAGAAAAGAGCTTGGTCTACGCACTTCTATTCTTGTAGACAGTTGTTGGGCCTCTAAGTGCATAGGTTTGTAGAACAACAGCAATTTTCCCTTAAGTGGATTTCCCAAGGTGTATCGAACTCAGGGAGGAAGTGGTCAAATGTATCCCTCTCAAGCAACCCTGCAATCAAGATACAAGAAGTCTCTTGTGTCCCCAACACACCCAATACACTTGTCAGGTGTATAGGTGCACTAGTTCGACGAAGAGATAGTGAAATACAAGTGGTATGGATAATTATAAGTGGTAACGGTGCCAGAAAAAATAGCTTTGATGGCGTGGAAGAGATTAAAGGAAAACTGAAATAAATATGGAAGCAAGCAAACATGTAACAGATCTAGTTGCAAACGGTGTTTCAATGCTTAGAAACAAGGCCTAGGGATCATACTTTCACTAGTGAACACTCTCATATAAATATATTCTCTTTATGATACTACTCTGAACTACTCTCCGGTTGGACACTCTAATCCATGGTATATAACAACACTCCTCAATGTTCACTTTCCCCATCTAGATAACCCCACACTGTCACCTTGAGCTCTAGATGGTTCCAACAAACACCACAATTTCATAGAGACATCCAACTCCAAATATAACTCATAACAAGTATTTGTAATCTCTAGCCTAAGTGCCACCATGGTGTGCATGTTGTCACTTTCACACACATGGGAGAGCAGAGATCTATTAAAGCACTTGAGTAGCCAGGTAGATCTACTTGATTACAAAGCTCATGATCACAATATGATCATGCATAGAGAGAGAGGTGGACACATAGCTACCGGTAGAACCCTTAGCCTTGAGAGAGAACTACTCCCTCCTCATCATGGGAGTCAGCAACGATGATGGATATGGCAGTGAAGATGGTGAAGAGGATACGGCGGCGGCGCCGGCGGCGGCACGGAGGACTCCTTCCCCGCCACCGGTATCATAGGGGAGCACCGCCCCTTAGCACCCTTCCTTCATGGCTTCTTGAGAGCCCTTCCCCATAGAGATGGGATGCATGGGGAGGCAAAAACGTGGCTTTGGTGGCTGCAAATTCATGGGTGGAGGTGTCTCCCACGAATTAGGTTTCCTCCCTTTATATAGCTTCTCGGATTCCCGTCACCCCATCTTGGGCTGTAGTAAATCGGGTCTATCGGGCCCGTACGGATTTGGAATGAGCTAAATTTTATGTCCAGAACATTTGTAGCGAAATTTCCAACAACTTTGTAGTTGAAGAGTTTTCCGTTTGACGTCGTCTTCGACCCGAAACATGACCATCTTCAAAAAGAGTTCTGAGACAGATTTCTGGAAAATCCCAATTTGACTCCAACAAGGTTTCCACTTGTATTTTTGGTAATTCCTACACATCAAAGTATATACAACAAAAACATTGTACACTTTTGCATCTATTAGTAGGTTAGCCCAAATAAATCATAAACTTTATATAAAAAGGAGTATCAAAAGCATATTATTAGCATAAACCATCAAAAAATATAGATACGTTATGGACGTATCACTCCTTAGCTTGTGCAATATCACCAGTATTTTCACAATACACGTCTAACGGACTAGATGAGCCCAGAACAACCTCGAGTTCAATCTGAATTTTTTTGATCCAAACTCTTTCTTTTGTCGCCTCTGAGGCAGCAACATACTCAGCTTCCATAGTGAATCGGCCACCGATTTTTGCTTGGAACTTTTCTAGATCATTGTACCTCCATTCACTATGAACACATAGCCGGATTGCGAGCGCGAGTCATCCAGGTCGGTATGCAAGCTAGCATCCATGTAACCCTTTACACCTAGCTCTTCCTCACCACCATAGACTAGGAACTCACCTTGAGTACATCTCAAGTACTTAAAGATATTATTTACTGCTATCCAATGGCTTTCACTAGGATATGACTGATATATTCTCGTTACACTCAGAGTATAGGAAATATCCGACCTAGTATATATCATCGCATACATGATCGATCCTACTACCGAACCAAAAAGGTATCCTCTCCATCTGACTTCGCTCATCAGCCAACGTTGGGCATTGAGTCTTGCTAAGTCGGATTCCACACGCCATCGATAAGAACCCCTTCTTAGCTGAATCCATATTGAACCTCTTTAATATCTTTTTGCTATGTGTACTCTGACTCAAATCTATGAGCCTCTGGCATCTATCTCTACATATCTTGATTCCCAGTATAAATGTCGCCTCACCCAAGTCCTTCATTTGGAAACACCTTTCCAAAGAATTCTTGGTTTCTTGCAACATTGGAACGTTGTTTCTGACTAACAATATGTCATCTACATACAATAGTAGAAAAACAACCGAGTTTTCACTAAACTTCCTATATGTACAGGAATCCTGCTCACGTTTGATGAAGCCAAACAATTTGACCACTTCATCAAAACAAATGTTCCAACTCCGACTTGCTTGCTTCAATCCATAGATGGATTTCCGAAGCTTGAAAACCTTCTTAGGACTAGCCGGATCGACAAAACCCTCGAGTTGTATAATATACACATCCTCGGTTAACTTTCCATTAAGGAAAGTTGTTTTTACATCCATTTGCCATATCTCCCAATCGAAATATGCAGCTAGTGCTAACATGATCCTTACCGACTTAAGCATCGCTACTGGCGAGAAAGTCTCGTCGTAGTCAACTCCTTGAACTTGTCGGAACCCTTTCGTGACAAGCTGTGCTTTATAGATAGAAACATTTCTGTCTTGGTAAATTTTCCTCTTAAAGACCCATTTGCTCTCTATGGATCTTGCACCATCTGGCAGATCAACCAAGTTCCAAACTTGATTGTCATCCATGGACTTTAACTCGAATCTCATGGCTCCAAGCCATGACTTAGAATCAGTACTTCCCATCACATCCTGATAAGTAGTCGGCTCATCACCGTCTAGCAGAAGTACGTCTCCACATAATCTTAATGATATTCGAGGCTCTGGTGCATTTGTCGGCTTAGGCACAATGTCCGGCTCAAGATCCAAGGTTGCCAACTTGTCCCAAGTCGGTGGATCCCGAATTTCTTCGAGATGCACCCTATTCCCACTATCTTTCCATCTTAGAAACTCTTTCTCTAGAAAGACACCGTTTTGAGCGACAAACACTTTGCCCTCTTCTTGGTTGTAGAAATAGTAACCCAAAGTTTCCTTAGGGTAGCCTACGAAAACTACTTTATCCGACTTGGGACCGAGCTTGTCGGATTGCAATCTCTTGACAAAAGCTTCACATCCCTAAATCTTGAGAAAAGCTAAGGTTGGCTTCTTGCCCGTACACATCTCATGTGGTATTTTTATATTCATTTAGATGGTACTTTGTTTAGTGTTATAGTTGTTGTCTCTAGACAAAACCCCCAGAATGATAAAGTTAGATCCTTCTTACTCATCATCGACCTCACCATGTCTAACAAGGTTCAGTTTCGCCTTTCTGATGCACTATTTCTCTGAGGTGTTCCTGGTGGGGTGAGCTGCAGAACTATTCCACAACTCTTGAGATGGTAGTCAAACTCATGGCTCATATATTCGCCTCCACAATCTGATCACAGAAATTTAATATTATTGTTGAGTTGGTTTTGCACTTCACTCTGAAACTCTTTGAACTTTTCAAAGTTTTCCAACTTGGATTTCATCAGGTAGACATAGCCAATCTACTAAATTCATCCGTGTATGTGACAAAATACTCATAACCACCTCTGGTTGTCGTGCTCATTGGACTGCATACATTGCTATGTATCAATTCTAGCAAGCCGGATGCCCTCTCACAAAAATTTGTGAAAGGTGTCTTGGTCATCTTTCCCAACAAACAAGATTCACATGTCTCGAACGGCTCCAAGCTAGACGAATCCAGAAGTCCATCACCATGGAGCTTCTGCATGCGTTTCCAACTGATATGACCAAGGTGACAATGCCATAGACAATTAGAAATAAGATCACTAGGCTTCAACCTTTTAGCATACAAGTTATAGACTAATTTACATTCAAGATCAAGCATAAAAAGTCTGGCTTGGATAGATGCATAGCCATGAAACACATTATTCAAATAAAAGGAACAACCATTGTTCTTAATATTCGACTCATAACCTCGCTCCATCAAACATGAGGCAGAAATGATGTTTTGGCTTAGTACAGGAACATAATAACACTTATTTAGTTCTTGTACAAATCCTGAAGGTAACTAGAGTTGCATCATCCCTACAGCTAACACAACAACTCTTGCTTTATTTCTGACTCTGATGTCAATCTCCCCTTTCGCCATGCTCCTATACCTTACTAGTCCCTGCATCGAGTTGCACACATGAACAACCGATCCAGTATCATATACCCAGGTGCTGCTAGGAGTGTCAGCAAGATAAATGTCTATAACATTTACAACAAGTGTACCTTAGTCGGAAGTCATATTTCCACTCTTGGATTTATCAGCCTTGTACTTATCGCAATTCCTCTTCTAGTGACCCTCTCCTTTACAGTAAAAGCATACTCTATCCAGAGGTTTTGCTGGCTTGCTAGTCACTGAGATGATGTTGTGACTTGTATCCAGTGTGCCATCTCCCTTTGGTTTGGCTTCTTAGACCAAGACTTCTGCTTGATCTTGGAAGTGTTCTGCACCATCAACACTTGATTGGTACCTCCTCTCTTGATGTCGGCTTCTGCTGTCTTGAGCATCCCTTGGAGTTATGCCAGTTTCTTATCCATGACATGCATATGGTAGTTCGAAATGAATGGGCCATATGCAATAGGAAGAGAATTCAGGAGAATGTCAGTAGCAAACTCTTCGCTCAAGGGAAAACCCAGGTGGTCCAAGGACTGCACATATGCGGCCATATTGATCATGTGCAATCCTAGTGGATTTCCGTCTTTCGGCTTGTAACCAATCATTGTACCCCTCCGTCCTAGCCTACGTCTCAAACATGCTCTTGAGGGCAACGATCATATCATACGCCTCAACATTCTCGAATTTTTGTTGCAGTTCCAGCTCCATATGAGCAAGCATGAGCCAGTTGACTTCTGTCGACTCATCCCGAGCCCAGTGAAAAGTGGTTATTATAGCATTAGGCTCATCATTGCCCGGCTCGTTTGGAATCAGATTATCTAGGACTTGTTCCTTCTTCTCTTGCCTGAGAATGATTCTCAAGTTATGATACTAGTTGGTAAAGTTTGTTCCATTCATCCTGTCCTTCTCAAGGATCATACGCAACACAAAACTAGAAATTCGTACGGTGCTAGTAGGTGCCATTGACAAATGAAAGATGCAAAACACTTAACACAATGTATCTGTAATAGGAGAAGTCTGATTAAACTCTTTAATCATGCACACTCCCACTGAGACTGATATCCTCTGACAGTCGACAGTGATTCAGGATCCTAGTCAGTTATCCGACTAGTGAGCCTTTGTGTCACTACTAGCTGGAGAACCTTCCAAGTAGGCAACACCTTGCCAATCACATATCTATCCGATTCCTGTTGGATTATCTGATAACCCTCCTTACCCCCGAAGCCCACAACTATTGTGATAGCTCCGTCTAGCTACCAAGTGCCCTGCCGAGAGAGTCTGAATCCCTCACACTTTATTGAAGAGAATTAGTAGTGCCCCAAAAATATGAGCCCACTAACCAAAATTGTCTGACTTGTAGTGTTGCAGCAAATGGCAGGGTAATACGACTAGACCTTATTTGAGGGAAAAAGAAGCAAATGAAACTGCAAGTCGGAACCTTTCTGGCTCACACTAGCTAACTTTTAACTGTAACTTTTGATAGGGTACAACTGTGCTATTCTTGTCCAACAAGAAAAACAACTTTAGTGGTTGATCATGGACGTCACCCACGTGATATCCCACTCAGATCTGGACCAGTGTTGACCAACTTCTTGGCCAAGACAAACCATATGCGGCCACTTCCCTAGATCAAAACAGATAAAAAATGCAAACGAAAAACAGCAAAAAAGATCCAATATTTATCACTAGTGCATCTCATGCGCAAGAACTAGGCCAAAAACCTAAAGCCAATGCTCTGATACCGCTATAGGACAACACGCAGAGCCAGGCCAGAAACAAAAACTTTTCTGCTATGGCCAGAACTCCGGCGAGCCACCCCAAGATCCGGCCAAGGTCAAAGGCAATATCTCGTACCTCACGACGCGCAAATGCAGACACTAAGGAAGCGCATCATGGTTGTGCCTTATGTACCCCACGTCTCATCCGGCTTTGGCAAACTGCTCGATCCTGGGACCACCTCATCACCGGCTCCGTGCTCCTCTTCCTTCTGCCTCTGACTTCGCCACCCAACACCGCCAACAAGCACCGCAAATGTGGTGCCTCCGCTATCTCACACACATATAAGGTGGAACAACAGTAAGTGAGATGCTAATCTCGGCCTTGCTGCCGCGGGATAGGAAGGTGGGAATTGTGAAGTCTAGCAAAACCCTAGGAAGCAACACTGGATTATTTGTCCGCCGCCACCCACCTTTCTTTATATAGGCGAGTAGGTGAGGGCACACAACACTTGTATCCCTCAGTCCTAAACCCTAACCCTAGTCAAATAGGGTCCAACCCATTGACACGTGTCCCTGTCCGAACAAGTCCAACTTGTCGGCTTATGATAGTCGGATCAACATCCACCTAGTTCCACTCTCTTAAGTGTGCGATCCCACAGGCTTACGGTAAGACTGAAACAACTCAATAATCGTTCAGAGTTGTATCTCAGTGACTTTACAACTAGAGCTGATAATCAGTAGCGGCCTCTAGCAAGACTTACTAACTCCTGGTTTACGCAAGTGCCCTCAATGTGACGATTTGTCTGAGTCCTTTTGCCTCACGATATTGGTGATAAACTGCAGGGGAGATTATGTCATCTCAGTGCCGGTTTAACTCTCTTCTCGTTACAGTCATAACTGATTCCCTCCGGCTTCACTAAGTCAGACTACCTCGATCAACACTTGATTGAGTAGCGCATGGCCATGCTTCTGAATCATATCACACGAGAGGGCCCAAAAAATATCTCTCCGAGATGGAGGGTGAAATTCTGTCTTGGTTGATCCATGTCATGTAGCTTGCTTCGAAGTCAGCCCAAGACCACCCGTATGACTCCTAGTCACGGTTAGCATTAGATGGAGTCAAAGCCGGCTTCCCCACAACTCAGATCGTGCGATCCCCTTAGGTCTAAGGATTCCATTGTATTAGTCGTAGCATATGAAGGTGTGCTCACGTCCTACTAACCTTTGGATCAGTCCAGGTACCGTACCTCTTCCGACTAGCCAATGCAAGTCGAATAACATCTCTATGCTCATGACACATGAAACATTGTTAGCTTCCGCCTTACAAATTAGTCTTGGTAGTGGGTTTCCCTCCCAACCTAAAACGACTAAGGATAAACTAGTTAGATCTAGATACAAATATATGGTTACACACCTGTAATAATTGCGGTGTCATATAAAACTAGCTCTTAGATGGATTCCGGGTTACAAATATAAGGCAGAATGTGAGCCTCTAGGGCATCATTCCTAACACTTTCTTCATTAGGATGATATCTTGAAGATACACATGATGAACTCCATCTTATTCTTCAAGACACTCTTGATCTTCTTTTCTTTCTTATTCTTGTTCTTCATTTTTACCTTGACACCAACATATGGTCCAAGCAATGCTAATGGACAATTCCTACAAGTGTAACTCAATGCAAACATTAGTACATAAAGATTGTCATTAATAACCAAAACCACACATGGGGGATGATGTCTCAGTGTTGATGTAGAGCTTGTTGGGAACCCCAAGAGGAAGGTATGATGAGCACAGCAGCAAGTTTCCCTCAGTTATGAAACCAAGGTTTAATCGAACCAGTACGAGCAAGGAAACACCCCAAAGGTGTTGCTAGCTGAGCCTTGGCAGGACGCACTACCGGTGCTAGTAGCAACGTGGAGACCTGCACAACACAACCACAAAACTTTGTCCCCAACTTGCGATGAGGTTGTCAATGTCACCGTGTTTTGCTGAAAACAAAGGATTAAACGTATCGAATGGAAGGAAGTAATAGTTTGCAGAAAGTAAACACAAAACAGTAAACAGTTTGTAGATTGTATGTAAAGAAAAAGGATCAGGATCCATAGTTCACTAGAGGTGGCTCTCCTTAAGATAGATAATATGCTGGGTGAACAAATTACAGCGGGGCAATTGACAAACACCAAGAAAGCAATATATGCATATACTAATCATCTTGACTCCTTTGGAACTTGATTGGGCATTACAACATTATACATAGACCGCCATCCAACTGCATCTATGACTAATAATCCACCTTCAGGTTATCATCTGAACCCCCTCCAGTATTAAGTTGCAAGCAACAGATTATTGCTTTATGAATTGCGTGTAATGTAAACAATACGATTGTTCTATGAACAAAGGATTGTTGTTTTCTCCCTAGTAGCAACAACACATCTAGTACCTTAGAGATTTCTGTCACTTCTCCAGATTACGAGAGGCATGAACCCACTATCGAGCATAAATACTAACTCTTGGAGTTGCTAGCATCTACTTGGCCAAGATAGCTACTAACAACGGAAAGCATGCAAGATCACAAATAACAAAGACATGATAGAATCAATAATCAATCTGAAATAGCATCTCAATATCCATCGGATCCCCGCAAACACAACATGCAGAATTACAAATAGATGATCTTGATCATGAACGGAGCTCACAAGATCTAGACATGAAAGCACAAAGGAGGAGAACCAGCCATCTAGCTACTACATGGATCCGTAGTCCAAGGATGAACTACTCACGCATCACACTGGAGGCTTGCATGATGATGAAGAAGGCCTCCAGGGTGAATTCCCCTCTCCGGCAGGGTGCCGGGGAGAGCTTCAGATCCCTCCCGGTCTAGGGATGGAGATGATGGCGGCTATAGACTCTTTCGTGGATTTTTGATCGGATACTTAGGTTTTTCGTCCCGAGGGTAATATATAGGCGGAAGGAGAGGCCGAGGGGGTGCTTGGGCTAGCCACACCACCCCCTGGCGCCGCCAGGATTGTCCCGCGCGACCAGGTGGTGTGGTGGCCCCTGGCTCCTTTTCGTCTCGTATTCTGGCATCTGATGACTTCCGGAAAAATAGGCACTTTGGCTTTTGTCCCGTCCAATTCCGAGAATATTCATTTTCTAACTTTCCTGGAACCAAAAACAACAGAAAACAGGCAGCTGGCACTGTGGCTCTTGTTAATAGGTTAGTCCAAGAAATCATATGAAAAGTACTCCAAAGTGTGGACAAAACACAAGAAAGTGGATAAAACCAAGCATGGAACATAAAAAATTATAGATACATTTGCAATGTATCAACATCCCCAAGCTTAACTCCTGCTCGTCCTCGAGTAGGTAAGTGATAAAAAACAAAGAATAATTTTTGAGGTGACATGCACCATCAAAGACTTGATCAAAGTGTTTGTAAAACATTCAAAGATGGGATCATAGTACTTCAATCATAACATGAAAGACAAAGTTCTAGCAATAAGGCAAAGAAACTATGATGCAACATGAAAAGGCACAAACAAAAGATTCATGAATAACAATGCTTTGCAAGACGTTTGTTTGTTTCACATAAAGAAAACATAGCAAAATAGCATTCAGCTTGTCCCTCATAGAGTAGCAAATATAAATGCATAGGACACCTTCAAAGTTCATAAGAGTGACTAGATACAAATAGTTTAAAGCAAGCAATATCAAGTTATGCATAAATCAACTAGTCTTGGGACAATGCACATAGAACTAAGAATGGCCACTATGCTCTCAAAGTAGGTGGATAAAGGTAGAAGGTGGAGACTCAATATAATGGTGGAAGAAAGGCCTTCACATAAGGAAGTAGGGATTCAAGTCTCATAAAGAGCTTCCAAAAATTATGGTACTTATAGCTTTCAGCTCTCATTGCCCCTATCATAAGCATCTTTAAGGTGATTAAGGTTAAAGTATCACAACTAAGAGGATATGCTTGACAAGTTATAAACCGAAATCCCATGCCCCTTACTTACGAAGACCGATCCTCATGCAACTCAACTTTAGTCACAAGTAAGCTCTTGTCATTGTAAGTACATGTGTATCATAAAGAACCGCCGATGGGGTACCCCTTGCACATGATACAAGAGCCTTCCCATAATCAAAATGACAAGGCAAGCAGGCAATGAGCATCTCAGCGATCTTTTTATTTGCTATTTGCAATCGTTTTTATTGAGGATGCTTCATAGAGTGCTCATTATGGTGATGCTGCAAGTTTCCACCATGATTAGGCATGGCTTAGGCTAACGGCCCAGGCGTTTCTCTAACACACATACAAACTCCATGATCTTACAAGTTCCACTTTTATTTCACACCCTCGGGATCCGTAAGCAAAAGAACATGATATCAACGGGGTACAAAGTACAAGTGCAATGTTGAAAGCGTTCCCCATGATACATGGTTCTGCTAATTTCAACTTATAAAGTGCAAGCATATACGCAACAAAGAAGGACCCAATGGTTCAAGTTTATTAAATGCAAAAAAGTAAAGTGTGCGATCAAGTTCGTGAGAGCTTTAATCACTAGTTTTCTCATAACAATTTTAATTGGGAAGGTAAACAAAAGCATGAATATACTTGGAATAGCATAAGCTAGTAGGTAGGTATGGTGGACTCTTTGAAATAACTTGGTTTAGGGAGTTGGATGCATGAGTGGAACTCATACTTGGTTGTGGAGGCTAGCAAAAGACTGGGAGCGACAAACTAAGAGAGCAATAATGGCCATAATCATGCAGAGCGACAAAACATCATTGATCAAAGCATAAAGTGATACTACAAGTTGAAAACTAAAGGATCATAAAGGCTATGGTGACTCGAGATAGTCATAACATGGTGTGAGCATGCGCCAAGTGAACCCAAATAAAGCATCAAAGGAGAATACCACTATACTATGCTTTAATATGCTAAAACAACGCATGATTCATCCAAGGCACATTAAGCAATCTCAATTGTTTATAACAAGTCATGCTACAGCAAAGAATACTAAGCATAAATCCAATACAATATCAAGCATGGCATGACAGAGCATAGGCCACAGTCAAAAACGAGCTCTTTTTACCACATAAGCATGAACTTTCCTACTCTTTTTTTCAAACCAAACCAAACTATTTGCAAACTAATGTATGAAAGAGGGGGTCCAACCAATTTATTCAGAAAACTAAGCAAACCAAAAGCAAACAAAAAAACAAAACAAAAATGAAAAAGAAGACGCTCCAAGAACAACACAACTGTGCATGAAATAATAAAAATGAAGCGTTTGGAAGAAACCTGAGATTTTTATTGATAAAGAGAGGGATGCCTTGGGCATCCCCAAGATTTGACGCTTGTACTTCTTGGATATTTCTTGGGGTGACACGTGTGGCATCCCCAATCTTGAGCTTTAGTCCATCTTTCATCTCATTACTCATTCCTTTCATACACCTAAAATTTTCCTTCATACAAAACTTCACACAATCTTTATTAGCAACATTAGTGCACTCAAGATAAATAAGTCTTAAGGTTCAGTTCTAACACCAAATAAACTTCCATTAGAACACTAGATACTGTAGCACTTCCCTCAAAAAGCTCAATTCCCCAAAAGAACTCAAAAAGGAACCAACAAGAAGCAAATGCAGAAAATGGCAGAAATCTGTCAGAAATCTGTCAGAACAGACCACCTGGGTCAGAAGCACAAAAATTCAGGCCTCAAAAAGAAGTTCAGAGGTTTTACACGAATTTTTACGGTGAAGCACAGAAATCTATTTCGGGACAGCAACTTTCCCAATCATTACTTCTCTCTCATTAGAGGTTACTCTTGGCACAAAAAGCAAATAAAAAGGATAAGGAGCGGTTATTACTGAAGTAATAACTTCCAAGACTCATCTAAAACTTTTGAGTTATCTCCCAATAAGTACTTTTCTTTAATGTCTTTAAGTTAGGCATAAGAAGCAAGAAAGGAATCAAGTATTTTTAACTGAAGAAGCATTAATAGAAATTTTTTAGGCTTGGCCCGCGCGGCCAGGTGGTGTGGTGCCCCCTGGCTCCTCTTCGTCTCGTATTCTGGCATCTGATGACTTCCGGAAAAATAGGCACTTTGGCTTTTGTCCCATCCAATTCCGAGAATATTCATTTTCTGACTTTCCTGGAACCAAAAACAGCAGAAAATAGGCAGCTGGCACTATGGCTCTTGTCAATAGGTTAGTCCAAGAAATCATATGAAAAGTACTCCAAAGTGTGGACAAAATACAAGAAAGTGGATAAAACCAAGCATGGAACATCAAAAATTATAGATACATTTGCAATGTATCAGGGGAACACAAGCCTTTTCAAAAGGCAAGTTAGGAGGTCTCTCAAAAGAGCTTGGGGAAGGGGACAAATTCATTGAGGTTAATAATAAATCAATGAAGGACCACCAAAAGGTGATAGATAGCCAAGTTCTTCTATCGAATCAAAATCTTGAAACTACAAAGACAAACAACAATACAAAAATGTTGGATGTTTACACCAAAATGCTTTTAGCCGACACATCTAAGATGGATGATGGTGAAAAGGCCCAGCGTTCTAAGGCTTTGAGTAGAATGGAAGTCATGTTGTTCCCTAAAGGAGATTCAGGTATTTTCATTACTTGTACAAAATTTTGTTTGTTATAGGCTTCGAGTAGTTGTTTGTACAATTTTTTCATGTAATAATGTTGTGTTTGATGACTAGGTGATCAAGAGGAAGTTCAATGATTAGTTTTTGGTTATGCTACTGCGGTTTAGTTACTGCATGAAGATGTATCATTTATTTACCTCATGGTTTGTCTCTCGATCGGTTAATTATTTTGTGAACCTTATGGTTTCTTCTCTAGTCATTTAGGTGTGAACCTGAATGTTTGATGTTTCTGGAACTATTATGATACTCCATGCACTAGGCGTGCAAGAATTGTTTTCTAGAACCTATTTTGGTTTGAACCCGATGGTTCTGCCAAGTTTGTTGTGTGAACCTGATGGTTTCAGATTCTAGTCATTTATGTGTGATCGTTTTAGATTTCTTTCAGTTTCTAGTATGATGACTTACTAGCCTAGTAAGGCACCATATATACACGTATATAGCATCTCCCTATCTCATTTCAGTAGGGTGCTCCACATGTTCCTAATTCTCCCATGATATGTCTTCTTCTGATGAAGCAGACACCATGGAGGTTGAGGCTGTGTTTGGTTGGGATTCCAGAGCCAGATTCACTACCCAAACGCAAGAATCTGAACCAAAGGTGTACCCAGCGCAGCTCAACTTCCCGAATGCGGTAGATTTTTGCAGTGCAAATTGGAATCGAGTGGAGACCCAGATTCCACCGCGTTATAGCGAACAAAAAACAGGGTATTTACCCACCATGCCACTAGGTACTGAAAAAACGGGTGGAAAACTCCTTTTCTCCTTCCTCCCAACTCCTCTCTCTCCTCCTCTCCTGTACGTTTCTTTTCCCAACTCCTGCACCACCCAGCCGCCAAACTAGGGTTTGGTGTTGCCGCCCTACTCCGCCGGCCTCCGACAGCGCGCCGGCACGAAATCGGATCACAGGCCCCCGCCGCTCCTGTTCCCCTACTCCAAGGACCATGGTCTTGTCCCCAATGAGCCAATCGACACCATCCGAACCATCGTCGCCGCCTCAATACCAGGTCGCCGTGTCGTCGCCTCCAGCAACGACGCCCACCTCCGGCCGGCGGGAGACCTACAGGTATATGTTGGAGATATGCCCTATAGGTAATAATAAATGTAGTTATTATTATATATCTTTGTATTTATGATAAATGTTTACATTCATGCTATAATAGTATTAACAAGGAAACCATTAATACTTGTGTGATTTGTAAACTTAATTTGAAGTCCCTAGTATAGCCTCTATACTTCACTAGCTTGTTGGTTGATTGATGATGTGGTTTCTTTGTCATGAACATTGAGATGTTATCAACAACAAGATCATATCGTTAGGAGAATGATATGGTGGACATACTCCTATAGACAAGCGTAGCATAAAGATCAAGTCATTTCAATAGTTCAATTGCTATATGCTTTCTGATACATAGTAACCTAATTCCTTCGACCATGAGATCATGCATATCACCTTTACTGGATGGATGCTTTGATGTCATCAAACACCACACCGTAACAGGGTGGCTATAAAGGTGGTATTGAGTGTTCGGAAAGTATTGGTTGAAACACATGGATCAAGAGTGGGATTTGTCCATCCACATGACGGATAAATATTCTCTGGGCCCTCTCGGTGAAATGTCATCCAATTAGCTTGCAAGCATGTGACTTGGTCACAAGGGATCACATATCACGGGAACGAGAAAAGAGTACTTATCAGTAACGAGGATGAACTAGGTATGCAGAGATACCGACGATCATAACCTCGGATAAGTAACATATCGTGAGACAAAGGGAAATTGGTATCGTATGTAAGTGGTTCATTCGATCGCAAAGTAATCGTAGAAATATGTGGGAGCCATATGAATTTCCAGATTCCTCTATTGGTTATTGTTCGGAGAAGTGTCTCGATCATGTCCGCATAATTCACGAACCGTAGGGAGACACACTTAAGGATTCGACGTTGTTTGAGTAGTTATGGTATTATGAGAAAGAGACCGAATGTTGTTCGGAGTCTCGGATGGGATCCGGGATATCACGAGGAGATCCGGAATGGTCCGGAGAATAAGATTCATATAAGGAAAGTTCCGTTTCGGAGTTGGGGAATGGTTCCGGTGTTTTCATCGGGAACATTCTAGAAGGTCCCGGAATGTCCGGCACTCCGGAGGGGAAAGGGTACATGAATGTGTCATTACATATTGGAATGATTGCATCATGTACTAAGTATTCTTGCTGTCCCAAATAAAGGATTTATTTAAATCCTAAATTGAAAAGTCAAACGGCTAGTTTGAAAGTCAAACGGCAATTTTGGGAAGTGGGAAGAGAGGAGGATTGGTGGAGGCCGAATTGGAGGAGGGTTCCTCCCTTGGCCGGCGCCCCACCAAGCCGACTTGGGGAGGGACTCTCCTCCCCTTGGCCGGCCAGCCCTCCCACCTATTTAAGGAGGGGCAGGGCTCCCCTCCTAGACACACAAGTTTCCTATCCTCTAAACTAAACCCTAGATCTAGACCCCGGTTTAGAGCTATTCGGTTTAGAGCCTTCTAATTGGTTTAGAGCCTTCTAATTGGTGTGTCTAATTACTAGACCACTAATAGCCTCTCTCATAAGCTCCACCATACTCGCACCGGCTTGAAGCGAAGCCCTGCGGGATTTCCCCTCTACCTCCGGTACCACGCCGTTGTGCTGCCGGAATCGCGAGGAGAGTGCTACAACCTCCGCTGCCTGCTGGAACAAGGGAGAGGAAGGTCTTCGTCGAGTACCGAACGTGTGACCGACTGCGGGAGCGCTGCGGGAACGCGGCGCTGGAAGGATCGTCTACGCGATCTTGAGATCGGAAAGAGTACGACTACATCACCCACGAGAATCTGCTCTCGTTAAACACTTTGGAATCTTCGAGGGTGAGTTATTCCATCGACTCGTTGCTGCAATCTAGTAGATAGATCTTGGCTTGTTTGTTTGTATGCGATAGAAAATTTTTGTTTTCCATGCTACGAACCCCTACAGTGGTATCAGAGCCGTGTCTATATGTAGATCTGTTGCACGAGTAGAACACAATGGTCATTGTGGGCGTTGATGCTTTTATTGTAGATTGCTTTTTGTGTACTTTGCATCTTGCGGTATGTTGGGATGAAGCGGCCCGGGCTAACCTTACATGACATCGTTCATGAGACTTGCTCCACGCTTGACATGCAACTCGTTTTGCATAAGTGGCTTTGCGGGTGCCTGTTTCTCCTAGCATAGTAAAGATCCAATTTACAACGGCTGATCAACAATGCTAGTATCAATGTTGTGGTTCTTGTTCGTAAGTTAGAACGACACTTATGGAAAGCCCCAAACCACGTAAAATATGCAAAGAAGGTAGAAGCGTCTAACTTTGTTTTGCAGGGGTGTGCAGTGATGTGATATGGCCATGATTGTGATTATATTTGATGTATGCAATGTTCCTTATTGTAAGTTGGCAATCGGCAGGAGCCATATGGTTGTCTTTAATTTCTGTTAAGACCTGCGTGTCTATTCAAAATAGTTGTAATAGTTGAAGCTGGCGGACGACAACCATGAAGAAGCGTCATTGACCTTGATGCTATGCCGGTGATGATGGAGATCATGTTCGTGCTTGAAGATGGAGATCGGAAGCACAAAGAAGAAAGGCCATATCATATCACATATTATGAATTGCATGTGATGTTAATCCTTTATGCATCTTGTATTGCTTAGTAGACGACGGTAGCATTATAAGATGATCCCTCATGCACATAAATTTCAAGTTCTAAAGTGTTCACCCTTAGTATGCACCGTTGCCAAAGCTTGCTGCTTCGAAGCACCACGTGATGATCGGGTGTCTTTGATTCCGCGGGTGAATACAACGTAAGCAAGCCAGATTTGCTTATGCGGTAGCTAAGGTTTGATCTTGACGAGCCTAGCATGTACAGACATGGCCTCAGGAACACGGATCGCCGAAAGGCAAAGCATGAATCATATAGTAGATATGATGAACATGATGATTGTTCGCCATTAAAACTATATCAGCTCTCGTGATGATCGGTGTTGATGTAGTGGATTTGGTTCGTGTGATCACTAAAACAATGTGAGGGATGTTGTTTTGAGTGGGAGTTCACCTAGTTTAATTTCATTAATTAATTTGAACTCAATTTGTCATAAACTTAGTCTAAACTATTGCAAATATGTTGTAGATCAATGGCAGCCCTTACCATCAATTTTAATGCGTTCCTAGAGAAAGAAAAGTTGAAAAACAATGGAAGCAACTTCGTGGATTGGTTCCGCAATTTGAGGATTGTCCTCACAGCTGGTAATTTGACCTATGTGCTGGATGCACCGCTAGGTGACCCACCTGCAGCTGATGCTACCGATGAAGTAAAGAATGTTTACCTCGCTCGGAAGAATCAGTACTCCATAGTTCAGTGTGCTATCTTGTATGGTTTAGAATCGGAGCTTCAGAAAAGGTTTGAAGAGTCAGATCCATATGATATTGTCGAGGATCCCAAATTTATCTTTGAGACTCATGCGGCAATTGAAAGTTATGAAGCTTCTGAAAAGTTCTTTAACTGCAAGATGGAAGAGGGTAGCTCCGTCAGTGAGCATGTGCTTAAGATGTCTGGGCACGCAAATAAACTTCAAAGTTTGGGTATAGTGATTCCTAATACTTTGGGAGTTTACCGCATCCTCCAATCACTACCACCAAGTTACAAGAACTTTGTGATGAACTACAACATGCAGAACATGAACAAAGAGTTGCCAGAACTATTTGCTATGTTGAAATCTGCAGAAGTGGAGATCAAGAAAGAGCACCAAGTGTTGATGGTCAATAAGACCACCAAATTCAAGAAAGGCAAGTCTAAGCAAAAGGGACACTTCAAGAAGGGTGGTAAGAAAGTTACCACGCCGACGAAGAAGACAGAGGCTGGACCTAAGCCTGAAACTGAGTGCTTTTACTGCAAGGGAGAAGGTCACTGGAAGCGGAATTGCCCAAGGTACTTGGCGGATTTGAAGAACGGCAACATCAAGAAGAAAGGTATATCTGATATACATGTTATTGATGTGTATCTCACTAGTACTCGTAGTAGTGCTTGGGTATTTGATACTGGTTCGGTTGCTCATATTTGTAACTCGAAACAGGAGCTGCAGAATAAACGGAAGCTAGTGAAGAACGAGGTGACGATGCGCGTAGGAAACGGATCAAAGGTTGATGTGATCGCGGTCGGCACGCTACCTCTTCATCTACCATCGGGATTAGTTTTATACTTAAATAATTGTTATTTGGTGCCTACGTTAAGCATGAACATTATATCAGGATCTTGTTTATTGCGAGACGGTTACTTGTTTAAATCCGAGAATAATGGTTGTTCGATTTATATGAGTAATATGTTTTATGCACATGCACCTTTGATAGATGGTCTATTCTTATTGAATCTCGATAGTAGAAATACACATATCAACAACATTGAGGCTAAACGTTTGAAATCAAGCGATAATTCGACCTATATGTGGCACTGTCGTCTTGGTCACATCGGAGTGAAACGTATGAAGAAACTCCATTCCGATGGACTTCTTGAATCACTTGATTTTGAATCACTTGAAAGATGCGAAGCATGTCTGATGGGTAAAATGACTAAGACTCCATTTTCTGGTATGATGGAGCGAGCTACGGACTTATTGGAAATCATACATACCGATGTGTGTGGTCCAATGAGTGTAGCATCGCGCAGTGGTTATCGTTATGTTCTTACCTTCACGGATGACTTGAGTAGATATGGGTATATCTATTTCATGAAACATAAGTCCGAAACTTTCGAGAAGTTTAAGGAGTTTCAAAGTGAGGTAGAGAATCAACGTAACAAGAAGATTAAATTTCTACGTTCTGATCGTGGAGGTGAATATCTAAGTTACGAGTTTGGCGAGCATTTAAGGAAATGTGGAATACTTTCGCAGTTGACACCGCCGGGAACACCACAGCGTAATGGTGTGTCTGAACGTCGTAATCGAACTCTCTTAGATATAGTTCGTTCTATGATGTCACTTACAGATCTACCACTATCATTTTGGGGTTATGCATTAGAAACAGCCGCATTCACTTTAAATAGGGCACCGTCTAAATCCGTTGAAACGACACCATATGAATTATGGTTTGGGAAGAAACCTAAATTGTCGTTCCTTAAAGTTTGGGGATGCGAAGCCTATGTAAAGAAGTTACAGCCGGACAAGCTTGAACCCAAAGCGGAAAAATGCGTCTTCATAGGATACCCGAAGGAAACTATTGGGTATACCTTCTATCATAGATCCGAAGGCAAAATCTTCGTTGCCAAGAATGGATCCTTTCTAGAGAAGGAATTTCTCTCGAAAGAAGTGACTGGAAGGAAAGTAGAACTCGACGAGGTTGTCGAACCTTCTCTCGAAATTGCGAGTAGCGCAGCACCGGAAGAAGTTCCTGTGGTGCCTGCACCAATAAGAGAGGAAGCTAATGATGGTGATCATGAAACTTCGGTTGAAGTTGCTACAGAGCCTCGGAGGTCAACGAGAAATCGTACCACTCCAGATTGGTATGATTCCGTTATGAATGTCATGTTGGTGGACAACACCGATGACCCCGAGACATATGAGGAAGCGATGATGAGCCCAGATTCCAATAAATGGCAAGAAGCCATGAAATCCGAGATTGGATCCATGTACGAAAACCAAGTATGGACTTTGGTGGACTTACCGGATGGCCGGAAGGCTGTCGAGAACAAATGGATTTTCAAGAAGAAAACAGATGCTGATGGTAATGTTACTGTCTATAAAGCTCGACTTGTCGCAAAAGGGTTTCGACAAATTCAAGGAGTTGACTACGATGAGACTTTCTCACCGGTAGCGAAGCTAAAGTCTGTGAGGATTATGTTAGCAATCGCTGCATATTATGATTATGAGATATGGCAGATGGATGTCAAAACAGCATTCCTCAATGGAGACATTGATGAAGAGTTGTATATGATACAACCCAAAGGTTTTGTCGATCCTAAAGATGCTAACAAGGTATGCAAGCTTCAACGGTCCATCTATGGATTGAAGCAAGCATCCCGAAGTTGGAATCAACGTTTTGATAAGGTAATCAAAAGTTTTGGTTTTATACAAACTTATGGAGAAGCTTGTATTTACAAGAAAGTGAGTGGGAGCTCTGTAGCATTCTTAATACTGTATGTGGATGACATATTGTTGATTGGGAATGATGTAGACCTTCTTAATAGTGTCAAAGAGTATTTGAATAATAGTTTTTCAATGAAGGATCTTGGCGAAGCAGCTTACATATTAGGCATAAAGATTTATAGAGATAGATCGAAACGCCAAATATCATTGTCACAAAGTACATATTTGGACAAAGTTCTAAAGAGGTTTGGAATGGAAGATAGCAAGAAAGGGTTCTTGCCCATGTTGCCCAATACGACCTTGAGTAAAACTCAAAGTCCGACATCGGCAGAAGATAGAGAAAGGATGAGTAAGACTCCCTATGCCTCAGCCATAGGATCTCTAATGTATGCCATGCTATGTACTAGACCCGACATCGCATATGCTGTTAGTCTAACTAGCAGATATCAAAGTGATCCAGGAGTGGATCATTGGACAGCGGTCAAAAACATCCTTAAGTACTTGAGAAGAACTAAGGATATGGTTCTTTCTTATGGAGGTGATGAACAGCTCGTTGTTAATGGTTACACCGATGCTAGTTGGAACACCGATCCGGATGATTCTAAATCACAATCTGGATACGTATTTATTTTGAATGGTGCAGCAGTTAGCTGGAGGAGTGCAAAGCAAAGCGTTGTGGCGAGATCTTCAACTGAATCGGAATACATGGCTGCTTCGGAGGCTTCACAAGAAGCGATATGGATGAAAGAGTTCATTACAGAGCTGGGTGTGGTTCCTAGTGCGCTGGACCCAATGTCTATCTACTGTGATAACATGGGCGCCATAGCCAATGCGCAAGAACCAAGGTCACACAAGAAGCTGAAGCATATCAAGCTGCGTTTTCACGCTATTCGAGAACATATCCAGGATGGGGATATAAAGATTTGCAAAGTACACACAGATCTGAATGTGGCGGATCCGTTGACTAAACCTCTCCCGAGGGCAAAACATGACCAACACCAAACTGCCATGGGTGTTCGGTATATTACCATGTAATCTAGATTAGATGACTCTAGTGCAAGTGGGAGACTGTTGGAGATATGCCCTAGAGGTAATAATAAATGTAGTTATTATTATATATCTTTGTATTTATGATAAATGTTTACATTCATGCTATAATAGTATTAACAAGGAAACCATTAATACTTGTGTGATTTGTAAACTTAATTTGAAGTCCCTAGTATAGCCTCTATACTTCACTAGCTTGTTGGTTGATTGATGATGTGGTTTCTTTGTCATGAACATTGAGATGTTATCAACAACAAGATCATATCGTTAGGAGAATGATATGGTGGACATACTCCTATAGACAAGCGTAGCATAAAGATCAAGTCATTTCAATAGTTCAATTGCTATATGCTTTCTGATACATAGTAACCTAATTCCTTCGACCATGAGATCATGCATATCACCTTTACTAGATGGATGCTTTGATGTCATCAAACACCACACCGTAACAGGGTGGCTATAAAGGTGGTATTGAGTGTTCGGAAAGTATTGGTTGAAACACATGGATCAAGAGTGGGATTTGTCCATCCACATGACGGATAGATATTCTCTGGGCCCTCTCGGTGAAATGTCATCCAATTAGCTTGCAAGCATGTGACTTGGTCACAAGGGATCACATATCACGGGAACGAGAAAAGAGTACTTATCAGTAACGAGGATGAACTAGGTATGCAGAGATACCGACGATCATAACCTCGGATAAGTAACATATCGTGAGACAAAGGGAAATTGGTATCGTATGTAAGTGGTTCATTCGATCGCAAAGTAATCGTAGAAATATGTGGGAGCCATATGAATTTCCAGATTCCTCTATTGGTTATTGTTCGGAGAAGTGTCTCGATCATGTCCGCATAATTCACGAACCGTAGGGAGACACACTTAAGGATTCGACGTTGTTTGAGTAGTTATGGTATTATGAGAAAGAGACCGAATGTTGTTCGGAGTCTCGGATGGGATCCGGGATATCACGAGGAGATCCGGAATGGTCCGGAGAATAAGATTCATATAAGGAAAGTTCCGTTTCGGAGTTGGGGAATGGTTCCGGTGTTTTCATCGGGAACATTCTAGAAGGTCCCGGAATGTCCGGCACTCCGGAGGGGAAAGGGTACATGAATGTGTCATTACATATTGGAATGATTGCATCATGTACTAAGTATTCTTGCTGTCCCAAATAAAGGATTTATTTAAATCCTAAATTGAAAAGTCAAACGGCTAGTTTGAAAGTCAAACGGCAATTTTGGGAAGTGGGAAGAGAGGAGGATTGGTGGAGGCCGAATTGGAGGAGGGTTCCTCCCTTGGCCGGCGCCCCACCAAGCCGACTTGGGGAGGGACTCTCCTCCCCTTGGCCGGCCAGCCCTCCCACCTATTTAAGGAGGGGCAGGGCTCCCCTCCTAGACACACAAGTTTCCTATCCTCTAAACTAAACCCTAGATCTAGACCCCGGTTTAGAGCTATTCGGTTTAGAGCCTTCTAATTGGTTTAGAGCCTTCTAATTGGTGTGTCTAATTACTAGACCACTAATAGCCTCTCTCATAAGCTCCACCATACTCGCACCGGCTTGAAGCGAAGCCCTGCGGGATTTCCCCTCTACCTCCGGTACCACGCCGTTGTGCTGCCGGAATCGCGAGGAGAGTGCTACAACCTCCGCTGCCTGCTGGAACAAGGGAGAGGAAGGTCTTCGTCGAGTACCGAACGTGTGACCGACTGCGGGAGCGCTGCGGGAACGCGGCGCTGGAAGGATCGTCTACGCGATCTTGAGATCGGAAAGAGTACGACTACATCACCCACGAGAATCTGCTCTCGTTAAACACTTTGGAATCTTCGAGGGTGAGTTATTCCATCGACTCGTTGCTGCAATCTAGTAGATAGATCTTGGCTTGTTTGTTTGTATGCGATAGAAAATTTTTGTTTTCCATGCTACGAACCCCTACAGTATATCCCCCTTCTTGCTCTGTACATACTTGATTTCCTATTCCTGTATGTTACTTGATTTCCTGTTCTTGTACGTTACTAGATTTCCTTCATATCTTGTAAGCTTATTGTTTTGTTACATCAATTGTTCTGTTAGCTAAAATATTTTTTGTGGGATTAAAGTATGGGAGAGAAGGCAGTATGGAATAAAGAAAGTGTGAAGCATTTCTGTGAAATTTCTAGAAATGAGGTTCTTGCTGGGCATAGGCCTTTAGGTCATTTGAATAAAGTGGGCTTGAAGAACCTTGAAGAAAAGTTTGCAATAAAAACTGGAAAAAAGTGGGAGCATTTGCAGCTAAAGAATAAATGGGACAATCTGAAAAGAAGTTATACATGTTTTATGGAGTTGAAACATGATGCTACTGGACTTGGATGGGATGATGCAAGGAAAACCGTGGACTGTGATGAGGCATGGTGGAAAGAACATCTTGTTGCAAGGCATTTATTTTGTCTTGTTGATTTGTTGGAAATATCTAATACTGAACATTGCATTTCAGAGGTGCCACGATCCAGCCAACGGAAGGAAATGCAAGCATGTACAATTTAAAAACCATGAACCGGATAACTTGGAGGCCTTAGAGATCATGTTTGATAGTGCCCATGTCAATGGGTCAACTGCTTCCATCCTTGCAGTCTTGTCTGATAGCTCCGATGATGATGTAGCGGTTGTAGATGAGAAAGTTGATGACATTGGAAAAATGAAGTCAACTTCTTTGAAGAAAAAAATGACAAGAAACGTAAGGCAACCAACATTATTATTGAAGAGAAGGAAGAGAAAAAACCATTTTTACAGGTGTTCAAGGGTACTTCTAGTAAGATAGAGTCTGCAGCAGAAAAGATAGCATCAAGTGTTGAAGCTTCATCAGCTCCTCCTCAAAACAGCCATGTCCCAAGCATGGCCGAGGCCTTGAATATGGTGAAAGATTGTGGGGTGGAGGAAGGAACTGATATCATGCATACAACCACATTTCTTATCATGAAGCCAGAATTTCAGGAAGTTTTCAGCTTGCTTGAAACAGATAAAGGAAGACTTCATTTGCTAAAGAAGGAACATGAAAAGGAGATGAGGAAGCTTATGTAGAATATTCTTGTTGTCCCGTAGCATTATCTGTTTGGAATATTTGGAGCAATATTTGCTTATGTTTAATTGTTTAGAACAAGCTTTGCTTATGTATGGAATAATATGTACGTCAACTCTGTCAACTCTATTTATCTGTTTCGTTATGTTTGGAATATTTGGAGCAATATTTGTTTATGTTTAATTGTTTAGAACAAGCTTTGCTTATTTATCTTACTGTCATGTTCACTAATAAGTTGCTGCCATTTTTTATCTTGTGGCTGTTTTGTGTAGATGGGTACACACATGGAAGATGTACAAATCTTTTCCAAATAGTTATTTGTATGTCAACCCGTGTACAAATAATTGTTTTAGCATATAAATTACCTCTCAGAGTCTTATAGGGACATTACAGACATTTCTCGTAGAATCCACAGTTGGCAGTTGCCACAACCAAACAACTTCCAGCTTTCTCATAGTTGTCAGCTCACAGCTACTTTTTTACAGCAGATTTCCCACAACTGATTTTCAAGAATCTACAACTCAACCAAATACACCCTGAAGCAAACATAGTCGATCCTTCCACCTTGTACACATTAGATGACTTACTAGCCCAGCAATACACCATCCACTCGTTTGCTAAAGAGATAGCAATGGAGGTGAATGATACCTTGGAAGCACATGAAGCAAGATCTCTTGCCAGAAGTGCGTTGAGGACTTACGTGGATAGACCGTGTGAAGAAGCTTCTCAATGGTTGGTACGTGACTACTTTTGTGAGGATCCTATCTACTCCGACAAAGTATTCCGCAGAAGATTTCGAATGAGAAGACCTCTCTTTGAATGTATCATCTAGGCTCTAAGCGATTGGTATCCAGAGTTCACACAAAGGAGAGATGGTCTGACCCGTGATGGGCTATCTCCATTATAGAAATGTACGTCAGATATTCGTCAACTGGCATATGGTACTCCAGTGGATGCTCTCGATGAGTACCTCAAAATTGCCGAGTGCACATCAGTTGAGTGCATGAAGCTGTTTGAAGAAGGGGTGATTCACATATTCGATGATAAGTATATGTGAACACCCAATGTCGATGATGTCCAACGCTTACTTGATGTTTGTGAGAGTCGTGGCTTTCCTAGCATGTTAGGAAGCCTCGATCGTATGCACTAGCAGTGGGAGAAATGTCCCTTCTCTATTTTCATCTTTAGTTGGAGTAATTGCTTTGCTAATATCTCATTTTATACTTCTTAAAGGAGACAAACACATATTACGATAACCTAGTGATTAATATATCATGTACTTCGTTGAGCAATCAACCAGCGGGTATAAAGGTGTACTCTTATTCTAGAGGCCCTTGCTTCACAAGATCATTGGATATGACATTCGTTCTTTGGTCTTACTAGATCAAACAATGATATCAATGCTCTTAATCAATACAAGTTGTTTGTCGAGGAACTAAAAGGGAAAGCTCCTAGGGTGAGCTATCGTGTCAATGAGAAGGAATACCAACATGGCTATTACCTTATTTGATGAAATATACCCTGACTGGGCCACATTCATGAAGTCGATACGAATTGCACAAATTGATAAGCACAAGTTATTTTCCGCACATCAAGAAGGGGCAAGAAAGGATGTGTAACATGCATTTGGTGTGCTCCAGGCACGATGGTCCCTTCTACGCCAACCGACGCTTCTATATAATTGAGGCGATATTCATAGTATTATGACAGCTTGCATCATTCTGCACAACATGATGAAAAAGATGAGATGGCCAATATTCTTGATTTGAATGAGAACAGACATAGAAGAGTAAGTCAATTATTCAATGAGGGGATTGGGACATGGAATACTCAACTTGTACAAAAAATGTTTTATGATCATGATGCTGAGGTTATCCTGCAACTAAATGCCCCTGTAGTTTCGAGTAAGGATTTCTTGGCCTGGTAGTATGAAAGTAATAGCATATTTTCTGTCAAGAGTGCCTACAAGCTGGCATACAGTCTGAAGAACAATAGTCAAAGCAGACATGGAACAAGTGCATCTGGAGATAACAATAGAACACTTTGGAAGTTGATATGGAATGCTCATGTACCTAACAAAGTGAAAAAAATTGGGTGGCGAACGGCATGCGACAACTTGCCAACGAAAAAGAACAAATACCATAGGAATTTGGAGCTGGACAGTACTTGCAATATATGTGGCTGTGAAGATGAAACTAGTTTCCATGCTACAGTGGCTTGCACAAAATCCAGGGCCCTTAGAGAAGAAATGAGGAAAGGATGGAATCTACCAGATGAATCCCTTTTTAAACACTCTGGACCTGATTGGCTTCTTATTATGCTTGATGGTATAAGCAATGAAAGGAGGGGGCTGGTGCTCATGGCGTTGTGGCGGTGTTGGCATATGAGAAACGATGTGGTTCATGAAAAGGGGGAGTGCAGCATAAGTGGATCAGTGAATTTCCTTAACTGTTATTTGCATGAGATTAATCTAAAGTGTAGGTCAAAGAATAATAGTAAAGAAAATGATCCAATAATCAACGAGGGAATTCTTTCAAATGGTAAGTATATTCCAGATGTTGGTCAGTCAAAGCATAGGAAGAGCTCAGTCTAGACTGCCCTAGCGAATGGGTGGATTAAAATCAATGTGGATGCCTCTCTTGTCGGTGGTATTGTCTCTATTGCATGTATATGCAAAGACCATGAAGGAAAGGTCTTTTGGGCTAGAAATGATGCTAATATCAAATGCCAGGACGTTGCTGAAGCAGAAGCCAAGGCATGCCTCTTTGGCCTTCAGAGTATCCAGTCTTTTGTGAATGCGGCGATCATACTAGAATCGGACAACGTCGTGGTTGTAGATGCAATCAAAAGAAGGGACCAAGGCCTGTCTCGTGTCTAGAGGATTTACAAGAATATTAAATCTATTCGATGTTTGTCTACGTTTTGAAGTTGTCAAAATAGGAAGAGAGAGCAACAAGGCAGCTCATGTTTTAGCTAGTATAGCTAGATCCACGGGTCATGGGCATAGCTAGTTGGGGCATGTCCCTCCGGCGGCGTCTGAGATAGTTCAGGTCGAAGCTATAAAGACCGTTACGAATGAAATATAAAAGCTCCCTTTCTCGCAAAAAAAAGAAAGCGGGACCATCTATCGTCCTCCCATCGGTATTTACCCATGGTGACATCCCTATATCTGCTGAGGTGCTTGAAAGATATGCTAGAATCCAAGATTATCCAACACATGAATCTCTAAAAAATGATTTGATAACATATTTAAAAAAAGTTTATGCCACATATCATGGTAGATTATTTCGGTACCTTGGTCATGTAATGCTAAATATATTTATATAATAAAATAATATTATACTTGGCTTTATTATTTATTATGATTTATTCAATTTTATGTTCATGTATTAATCTGTGTGACCAACAAGCAAATTTTAGATTAGTAGATGCCACAAATAGATCACAAAGTTTAAATACTACTACAAAAGCAATTAATGTAGGACTATGTATCTCAATTATATTACTACCCACTATAGTACTCCCTCCGTCCAGTTTAAATGGCCTACGCATATATCTAGATCTACGCATATACCTAGATCGTTAATTTGACCAATCAAATATTAATCATTTAACATAAAAATTATATCATTAGAAAGTACAACATCTAAATTTTCTAATGATATAATTTTTATATTAAATAATTAATATTTTATTGATTAAATTAACGATCTAGATATACACGTAGGCCTTTTAAACCGAGACGAAGGGAGTAGTAACTTAGGCTACTAACCTAGACTAGTTACTATTCATGTTGGATTTGTCTTTTTTTAAATCTCTTTGTGTGTCATAAATTTGATTATGTAAGTATTAGGGATTGTAGAGACGATCCTGTGAACATCTATAAATTTTTTCAAAACTTTTTGAAACATAAAATTTGAATTTTGAAAAAGGTAGCACGGTAGGAGTGGACACTAGATATTCTCTCACCGGCCTTACTTCTAGCAGCCAGCTGGAGATGGCTTAAGAACAAGTACAAGAAGTCCTAGTCAGCTGACTATAAGCTATTCCACATAAGCAAAATTCTAGTTGAAGGAGATAGAAGTGAGGAAAGAGAACAAAACGGGCTCTTCATCTACAACCGGCTGCAGCACGAGAAACAATAAGCTATAGCCAATAGCCCGCATCAAGTACTATAGAACAAGTACAATAAGATCTAGTCAGCAGACTATAAAACTTAAAATAGTATATTTATGCTTAGTTGGATGAGAGAGATGAGGAGTGGGCTCTTAGTTAAGAGCCAGCTGCAACACGTGCTCCTAGGCACTATGTGAGAGTGTAAAGTGGGCCACACATTAATAACGTACTATATTTTTATTTCTAGCTATTGTACATGTTAGCTATTAGATGCCTCTAGATAACGTGGACATGTCTTATAGTCAGCAGTTGGCTTTACTATTGACGTGGATAAGTGGGCTATTAGCATGCGTGAGTCTTGCATGTCATGCAACCATTAAATACTAACTATTTTATACAGCCAATCGCTATAGCCAACTTATTATAGCAATATATATTTATGATGGCGATATGTGACATGTCACAATTATATAAGCCAGCTGCTTGCCTTGCTCTAAAAGCGGTGCAAGACGGTTTCTTGCGAGAGCACCGACCCAAACTTACACTTCAGTTCTCCAAATGGACACTGGACACATGTCTCGACACGAGCATATCTGTCCAGCGTGACGTGACTGTACCAGTCCAGCCATTCTCTAGACATCGCGTTCCGCTTCCGCCACCTTCCCTCACTTTCTAGAGTCATCTCCACCATTCCACCGCCCACCGAATCCCCGCGTGGCCGCGTCCTACATAAGAGCATGTACACCGGAGGGTGCTTAAACGCAGGTGCTTAAAGAGAGAGAAAGGTAAAGCACCGGCTTAAGAGCTAAACTAGGCATTCCTTGCTATCTATAAGCACCTGATGAATCCATCGTGGCATAAAAAAACCAGGGTTTTTTCTTAAGCACCGGCCATAAGCACCTGCGTTGTACATGGCCTAAGCCTCGCCGCCATCGCGTCTCTGTATCTCTATCCCATCGCATCCATACAGTCCTATCCAGAACTAGCTGAGAGCGAAGCTCAACTCGACAAGGCGCACATGCGCCGCGTGGTGCACCGGGACGAGGAGGGGCACATGGTGAAGGAGAAGGTGCCGATCCCGGAGACGCGGCACCCGGACACGGCCAAGCACTTCGAGCGCAAGTTCGAGGAGAAGGGCCTGCACCGCTTCGAGCGCCACCCGGCCAACGGTCCCCGCGGAATCGGCGCGCCCCCGCCGAAGTCGGGGCGTGGCGGGAAGTTCACCTGGGAGGGCCCCGACGGGATCGTCGACAGCGAGCTCGACCCTCTGCCCCCCGCCATCGACCGCAACGACCCCAACTACGAGGAGGAGGGGGAGGGGGAGCTGGACGATGTGGCAAAGGAGGTGCTGGTCGGAGAGGTGGAGGTGGCCAAGGTGGCCGAGGCCAGGGCAGGTGTCGCAAGGGTCGACGTCGCGCCGCCGCTCATGCAGGACCTGCAGTAGGAAGATCTGGCTGAGTGCAGTGTGAGCGTTTGTCGTGTGTGTTTGCGTGAACTTGTCTCTGCTTAATTCCCATGTAATAATCAATAATCAAGCGTGGAACAGGCTCTAATCAACGTCTGCCTTGCCTCTGTTTTCAGTGAAAATAGTTATTTTCTGGATTAATTGCGTTCTGAATCGACAGTTCACCATGTCGCGTGGACACAATAGCAGCTTCTCTGGCGCCAACTGATCAGCTAGGCTCGCCGGAGCTCCGCCTAACTCCGATGACTACATCTCCTGCTCTCTTCTGTTAAAAAAGAAAATCTCTCCGAGAAAACCTCTTGTCCTTTTTTGGTGGACGAAGAAACCTGTTCCTCCGGCTGCAGGCCCAGAAGAGGGGAGTGATCGGATGCTGTATGTGGCCTGCCAGGCCTACCGGCTGTTTGGACACACCGACTACGTCCAGTGGACATTGAGCAAAGTCCGATCATAGCCCATTAACAATCGCCCGGTGCTCTGGGCCTCCAAAGGCGTTAACCGGAAATACTCTAGTTCTCAGTCGCTTTCTCAGTAGCCTCTTTCACCGTTCAATGTGCAAAAGTTATGTAACTGAGAATTATCATGACATTAACGATTTAGACATAAAAAGTCGTCTAAGATCTAGACACTTCCAAATACTAATTGTCGTCGCGCAGGCCGCTGGCGCAGCATCTCTCCTGTTGGGCGCGCTGATGTTCTTTTAGTCTTTTAGTTTTTTCTTTTTTTCTGTTTTCTTCCTTTTTCAGGTTTTTTTTCCTTTTCTCGAACTATTTTTATTATATTTTTAGAAAAAATCACGTTTTTAAAAGTTGGTTTATGGTTTTTAAATTTTGTTCATGGTTTTTAGAAATTGGTGTATGTTTTTTGAAAATTTATTCACGGTTGATTCATGATTTTCGAAATTTGGTTCACGGTTTCTTTTAAAATTGGTCGTGATTTTCAAAAAATGCATGTTACAAAAACATTTATATTCTACTGCATATAGAAGAAAAAACAATCGAAATAGAATAGACATATAACAAGCTTACTAGAGAAAAAAGTTGCAGAAAAACACGAGCGGTCAGGTGAGATGCTGAGTCCGACTTCAAGTAAAATTCGTACTGTACGTTTGGAGTCGTCGCTAGGAAGTCTATTAATTTATTTATAATTTTTATTACTTTTAGATCTCTTTCTACCGTTGTACAGTTGTCGATGATTTTAAATAGATTGATAAAATTTTGAGAAAAAAAACATGGTGAGTCGAACTTTAAGTAAAATCGTACTGTACTAGTGTCTGTAATCGTTACTAGGTGATCCATTGATTTATTTATAATTTTTATTACTTTTAGTTTTCTTTGTACTACTGTATTAGTGTTTGTAGTCGTCTTTGTACTACTATTGATGAATAGATCGGTAGAATTTAAAATACAGAAAAGCTAACTAAACAGCTAATGAGAAGCAAATGAGCTGGCCCGTCTCTTGTTCGCTTCGTGAGGCGTAGGCGAGTGCTGCCGCTGAAGCGGTGTATAGCAGCATTCCTATCTACCGGCTTCAGTGGAAGAGAACGAGGGATTCTCTCCTGCCTGAAGGGGCTCCTAGATGGCCGTGGCCCACTAACAGGTGTGTTATTGGTTTTTTGGTTATTACTTTTACTTATACTAGAAAAATGCTCGTGCGTTGCAACGGGAGACAAAATTGTTTGTCTCAATGCGTCGCCAATGTCGGTTTATTAGTAGCACATACGTTTCAAAAAAAGAACTAAAACATTTTATATTTTAGAATGAAGGGAGTATATATTATGACCACACAAGAACCTTCCACGAGAATTTCCTAATTTATGTTGATTTTTTAACCCTCCAAAATTCTGTCATTCTACTCTCTTTCACAGTTGGTCTGCCATGTACCTTCCACTCTCATCCGGCCCATATAACATCGTGCGGATCCTCTTTTTTATCATCTGACGCCACAACGCCACATACAGAGTACCCTCTCTTTCCACTCTCATCCGACCCATATAGCACCATGCGGATTCTCTTTTTAATCATCTCACACACCACATGCCACATACAGAGTACTCTCTCTTTTCAAACTTAGCCCAAGGCAACCCGTCACAACACATGTCTAAATTTATGTCCATAAGATTTCCAAACCGAGACAATGGGGTAGTTGCTAGTTGATCTTGATTCCCGAGGCTGCTGATATTCTAGGAGTTGTGAAGGTATATAAACCGGTGAAAGTGAGTCTAACTGAGCGAGGTGGGACTAATTCTAATTTATCACAGAAAACCCTGCGTCCTCTCATTTTCTAATCTAATACTGCTAATTTCGTTGATTCTGTAAAGCCCACGTGAAACTCATAAGAGAAACTCCCGTAGGAAGCCCACTTGCCTGGCTCACTTGCCTGGCTCACTTGCCTAGTTTTGAAACCTGGCTCGCGGCCCAACAACAACGCAGATCAACGACTTCTCCTTAGAGCTCTTGGTTGCTAGACAGGTCTGTAGGTGCGGTGCCGTTGATCAGGTCGTGGCGGTGGCCTCCCTGGGTCGATGTCAGGTCATACCTTCACAGTGGTGGAGCATGTGACCCCGCATCTGCTTCCCCACGTATCCATAATACCTTCCACATGCTCCCCTCCTGTTTGTAAGAACACCACGAAGCTAGCGGCGTTGTACCATGAGGTTTCTTCAATAATAAGAGAGTATTTTGATCCTTCAAACTTAGGACATCGCCATGGCCGGTACGACCGTGCGTGGCTCAGCCGCGTTGTTGCAAACCAGGCTGGCATATGCAACTCGGTTCGGCTGTGGATTACATTAGATTGATTGACGAAATTATATATGCCAATTTAGTAGTAGCTAATAATTAGTTCCTGATGGACCAGGATCAGGATATACATATGGTGCACCCCGATCTAATTTGCATACACCCCGACGTGTGATCGGCCTAGCAAGAGAAGGAAACGTCGGCCATCAGCACCACGCAAACAGCGGGCAACGGCGTGACGCCACATGCAACATCAACCGCGACCATCAGTCGGCACGAAAGCGGCATGGGATTCTATGTTGAACCCAATTGATCGAGCATGCCCTTCACCTTCATCGTGTAGGCACGCGCCGCCGTCGGCCGTCGGCGAACTCGACCCGGCCGCCGCCGCCCGTTTCTTCATTGCTGACACTGGCGCCGTCGGAGGAGGTCATCTTGCCGCATGTTTCTACGACGTTTTCATCGACGACGGGCCAAGAGCTGGAAACCTGCTTAATCGATCACGGTCGTGCACATATATATATGCAGGCTAAACCCGAGCTAGCTAAGCTGTTTTGATTCGAATCGGTGGTGGACTCCATAAACGCAGATGGCTAGCTCTCGGCCTGTTTTGATTGATTCCTCTGATTGACACTGTTCGGTGAGAGGGCAAAACGGTCTGTTGGACCGGAAGAAACAATCCGTCCTTTATTATTAGGTATAGATTTATGACTTAGAGAACATTTGAAAAAAATAGATTTTCGAAATGTTCTGATTTGAATTTTGTTCGGATTTGAATTTTTGTTTAAATTTGAAATCTTTCAAATTTGGAAGTATTGAATTTGAAAAGTGTTCGTATTTTGCAATTATTCTAATTTTTAAAAGGTTTGAATTCAAGAAATGAACGAAATTTAATAACTGAATAAAAAGGAAACGGAAACTCAAAAAACCGAACTAAAAAAATCAAAATGAGAAACCAATCTAGAAAAAGAAAATGGAAAGAAAAACCGCACTGATGGGCCGCACCACAGGTTGCGCCTCACGCTTGCGGGATAGGATCGGTCCCCCAGGCCCCAATGGGCGAGGAATAGAGTTTTCCTATAGTAATCGAGAAAGAGGAACTTCTTCATGTAGCATTTTGGTACGGCTGCGTCCAATATTCATATTGGCCCAGCAGTCTCATAGCCCCCACGATCTAGACGATCATGCCAAGCCATGGCTTCTGTCCAAACAGGTTGACTTCGTATTCCCCAAAATTGAGTTAGTCGGGTCGAGGAACTTGTTGTCCGCACAACTAAATCAGCCCCAAACAAGGCAAAGCCACGAACATACCCCATAAGATCGTCACCGCCAAGTAGTCTGATGTCGCCACCATAGCGCCCATCCACCAACCAGGGCAATCGCCCCAGCATCCACCGTCCCAAGCCTTCATTTGTTGAGGGGAAACGATTCTAATTTGAAGTTGATGAAGTTATAGGTATCCACCTGCCCACGCCTTTATTTGTTGAGCGGAAACGGGTCTGATTTGAAGTTGGTGAAGCTACCATGGCAATCCCGGACGACTACACCGCAAGCACATTTGTTTTTAGCTGAGATAAAAAGCACCATCGACATTAACCTTGTGCCTGCCATCTATCGGCGGGAGCAAGTGCTCCACAACCTTGGTATTTATAGCAGCATTAGATTCATGGATCTGCATTCACTCATCAACACCATCTATCGATCGATGGACAATGGAGAGAGGGTCAGCAATATTTGCTCAATCCCAAACATCGTTCCGATCTTGCCACAAATTGTATAGGAGCATCATGACCAGAGAGACTAGTTTTCCTCTTTCCTTTCCAACCCAATCCAGTAGCCATCCCTTTAGATCAGAGTGGCATGCCAACCGCGCAGGAGGTTTTTCAATATGGGTTCCGACTTCAATTGAAAGTATATTCTAGGCCATTGCTGAATGAGAACAGGACCAGAAACGATGGATTAGGCTCTCCTCCTTGCCGCACACTAAACAGTTTTCTCCGTCTTTGATTCTTCGGTATTTGAGCTCTGGCCCAACAACTAATCCATTCTCAGCGAGCCGCCTGAGGTGTACCTTCGCTTTACCCTAAACATTGGCATCCCAAATACACAAATACCCTTTATGTTGATTACAAGAATTCGAGGATTCCGGTGAACCTCTCTTCTCGATCCCAAATAGACAATTACACATAAAGTTGGATCTGTCTAACACCATTGACTTCATGCCGCTGGTCGCTGGTACGATCGAAGCATAATGTTTGATGCCAAACAAGTCTCCGGCTTCTGAGCTCCAGTGATCTCTTCATTTCTAAAAAATCAAAAACCATATTTACATTCAAAAAAATCTGAAAATAATTCTAGAAACATTCAGTGACATACCGCACAAGTCTGGAAAATCTTAACGTGAAATCCCTTGTATTCTGGACACACAAAAAATGCAAAATCTGATAAAGTTTAGAGATTTGAATGTGTATGCATACTTTGGTCCACACTTCTGTTATTTTTGTGTAGATTAGAAAACAAAGTATTTAAAATTAATATTTTTCATGTTTGTGGGATTTATGAGCAGCTAGATCCGGATACTTTTTTTCAACAATTTTAAAACTTCTAAAATATAATTTTCGATTTTTGTACCACTGGAACTTGGGAGCCAAAAATCTCTCATCGGTAGTATATGTGTTGAAAACATAAATATTCATATAACTTTGCATAAATATTCGCACATACTAATAAATGTTCGCACATATCTGACAAAGTATTTGCGTGCTAAAAATCATATAAATCAAGGGATATGTTGATGGTATAAAAATGTTCATACATGCATTCATGTATTTTTAGACAATTTTATTATTAAAACAGAAGGCAGCAAAATATAAATAAAATAAAAAATAAGAATGAATCATGTAATAATGAATCAAAAATGCAGCAAATAGTTGAAAAGAACAGAAAAACTGCAATGTGAAAATAGAGTAGAACGCAGAGATAAATAAAAAGCACAAGTGACAAAAAAAACAGTGATGTACTCTGACCGGCTCACGGTCAAAATGATTTAAGGTGGAGGCCACGCCTTCATAGCTCAACGAGAAGAAGTGAAACAATCGACAAGAATCATGGATAAACACTTGATTCCTACAGAGTGAAACAATCGACAGAATCATCATGGATATTCTAGTTGATGAGTATAAGTAGACACTTTCACGACCTACGTGGACGCTGAAGAATACACATTGAGCGGAAAGAATCTAGAGAAGGACATATGGAGAAAAAACCGTGGACAGGACGACGACGAGGGAAACACTCAAACACCAATGAGACGAAATATGACCAACATAGAGCGAAATGTAGGGCTCTATAAAGAGAGAAGATAGGTGGAAAAGAAAAAATAGACCTAGAAGTCAGAGAAAAAATGGCAACGAAACTTATAATAGCTTGTAGAAATCGCTTGTCGGACCTTCCCTAACTTGCAGGTTGCAACTACGAATGAAGTCTGTATTTGCATTCAGCGCCGTCTCCTTGAGATGAACATGATACAGTAGGCAAAGCACAATACAAACACAAAACAACACACAAATTGATGATAGATCTCTGTACAACCGCACAATTATTGATGCTATTGTCAAGGAAATGAGTCAGCTACAGAAACCTCCTTTTGGACCCCTTCTCTTTTTGCATGTGAAGCGGGAAAAATTAAAGGGCACACAATAGTTTATAGATCTCTGGTCGGATGAACCGTTTTCTTTTCTTTTCTTTTCTTTTCATTTGTTTGAAGCATGGTCTTCCGGACATTTTAAGAATTGACCTTTATAAAGAGCATCGAAATGTCAAAGACATAAGCTTCTTTCGGTACACACCTCCTTTTGCACTTTCTCACCTGTCACCCACCTCTCACTTTTCTTTGTATCCAATGTTCTCAACTGGACCGGATTCTTGGGCTGCTGAGCTGGTTGCAGCTAAAGGTTCATGCAAGATTGGTCCTGGTGCTCACACTACAAAACCTTTGTGGCCGGAGCTAGCTAGGTGGCTAGATGCTCATCAATCTAGTGGAGGATCCTGGTAAGGACCAGGGTTGCACCCAAACAGGGAAGCAGCCAGGCCGGAGCAGATTTGTTAAGAGAAGGGATGAAACCAAGCAAGTTGCCAATATAATGAAGTATGGGAGTTTCATCATGTTTGTGCAGCCAACGCCAACCATATCCTACATAATTTAAGCTTGATATAAATGCTCCTTGCCATCTCGTCTTTGAGGGACGAACAGACACGCACGCGTGAAGCTCAAGCCTGTCGTGGCGAAACATTTTTCTGGCGACCCAAAGTTCTCAAAAAACTATGCATTTTTTGACGGGCGGCTATCATTCCCGCTTCACCAGCTGAGCCGTTCCTTTTGCAGAACTCTCGCTCCGCATGCAGGACGCAGATCTTCTCGCCGCCGGCAAAAGTTGTTGTCTAATAATAATGAGCACATGTATAAGCACTAAACAATCAAATGGGGTCAAATGCTCAGATACTAATAGGCCAAGCAGTAGAAAGGTTGAACAAATAAAATGTTCTACAGAAGTATGCACGGTCTAGGTGGGTATGCACGTCCGACGGGAACAGTATTTTTGCAAGTTAGTTTCTTCCATCTCCTACAAAGTATGTCCGGGTCATGATGCAACATCTGCTGTTTCCTAGCTAGTGCTATTCTAATTGATTGAGTGATTGCTCTATGATTGCCTTCATGTTGGAAAAACTTTGCGACTGCGACCACTCATTTTCCTGCAAATGGGAAATCCATGGATCCACCAAGACAAGGTATTTCACTGGAGATAGATAATAAACTATATTAAAAATTGAGGCATTGATCAACTAAACACAAGTCTAAATGGGATCGATAAAAACCGCAACTCTTATTATTATAGTAGTGCGCTGGCTTGAAATTGAGATGTCTTGGCTATGCTATCGTATTGAATTAACGTGCTAGGCAACATAATAAAAAATTCGAACTGATAAAGAGGATTAGACAATATATTTCCACAATAACACTCCAGATCATAAAGTTCAGAAAATATAATAAATTAATCACTAACACAAGAGATTTTACAGGTCGGGCTAGAAATAGACACATTATATATTTTGTCAAAGAACATGATTTAAATTTTGTTGATATTTTACAAACGAGAAAGCAAGGTTTTTCCACGATTCATCCGAACAATCTTTCTCCAGGTCAAGGTTTCATTTGGATTTGGCCTAAGTCCAATCAGGGGAATTGTAATGGGTGTGATTTGACAAAATTTAGAATTTTGTTGATGTTGCTTGGTTGAATTGAGTCTTGATTGCTGTTCATGGTGCTGACTACACTAAATTTGGAAGCAATTTTAATCAAATTAGTTTGCAGATGTAACAAGGAGACTCTTTCGATTTTAATTGGAGAAGGCTTTGATATTAAAATGTCATACTAAGCCGTTCTTCAAAAACAATGCATTTTTCTGATGGGCAGCTACCTTTAGTTCCGGAAAATACCTACTGATACCATCGGTCACATGATACGATGATGCTGGTCCTCAAAATTCAATTGTGCAAGTATCCAAAAAATGCCATAAATATTGTGAGTATTCACAAGATGTGTCCTTATAATCTCTAAGATTTTCAAGATCGTAATACATATATATAAACAAAAAAGACAACTTGATTCACGAATAGTGTCATTTATGTTTTTTTGTCTTTTGAGACACTATTCAAGCTAGATTTGTCTTGTTGTTTCTCTCTATGTATTTTGAATTTGGTTCTGAAAATTATAAAAATTGTAATTGATGTATGAGCCTTCATCTATGTTACACCAAAAACTTTGCGATCACTCATATTCATGCAAACAAGAAATTAGTCGATCCACCAAGACAAGGTAATTACACCAGAGGTATGTAAACTTGGTGCATGGTAACTATATGTTGAATTCATACAATGACCAAAAGTCCATTTTTTTTGACAAAGGGAATATATTAATATCAAAAAGATATCAATTACACCCAGCCTCCGCACCAATAAAAAATCAAGAACTAGTCGAGACATCAAGGATGCACACAACAAAAAAAGGAAAAATGAATAAAACCCCGCCACAGTGACCAAACACTTGTAGCAGAGAGACCCAAACCACTACAAATTACAACAACTGGACTACAGAAGAGGTTCTCCAAATGCGACCCCTTCAAGAAGAGAACAATGCACTAGCGTCATCGTCATCCAATCAAAGATTATAGGTTTGCACCCAGGAGAAAATTTGAACTCTCCAAACAATGCCTTCAACAAGGAAATCAAAAGAAGACTATAACTATTTTTATAACAATGTGTTGGCTATGACGGAACTAAATAGGGATGAAGAGACATATTCGTGGCCACTGATCAAAGTTCAAAATTGTAAAAGAGGGTAGCATGGGGTACTTTCATCCATCGGATTTTTTGACTTTGCCTAGCTTCTACAATCTACCAGATAGGCACCAACTAAGACTAGGTGGGTCCTCTATATAGGTTATTCAACCAATATATCTCTTATGCGTTATTTAGATCTGACCATAGTCCCATTTATCAACATGCATATCAAGCTTGGGTTCTATATCCCACCCTCTTATGGTCGTCCTTGTCTCCATACTGCCCCGTGGTGTGCTACCTCCTTAGTCGTCGTGTTGATAGCTCGACGAGATGAACATGTGAAGGAAGTAGAACCGATGATTAAGAAAAACCTAGGCTCCTAAGACTAACATGAAGCTGTAGGGGTTCGTAGCATGGAAAACAAAAATTTTCTATCGCATACAAACAAACAAGCCAAGATCTATCTACTAGATTGTAGCAACGAGTCGATGGAATAACTCACCCTCGAAGATTCCAAAGTGTTTAACGAGAGCAGATTCTCGTGGGTGATGTAGTCGTACTCTTTCCGATCTCAAGATCGCGTAGACGATCCTTCCGGCGCCGCGTTCCCGCAGCGCTCCCGCAGTCGGTCACACGTTCGGTACTCGACGAAGACCTTCCTCTCCCTTGTTCCAGCAGGCAGCGGAGGTTGTAGCACTCTCCTCGCGATTCCGGCAGCACAACGGCGTGGTACCGGAAGTAGAGGGGAGATCCCGCAGGGCTTCGCCTTAAGCCGGTGCGAGTATGGTGGAGCTTATGAGAGAGGCTATTAGTGGTCTAGTAATTAGACACACCAATTAGAAGGCTCTAAACCAATTAGAAGGCTCTAAACCGAATAGCTCTAAACCGGGGTCTAGATCTAGGGTTTAGTTTAGAGGATAGGAAACTTGTGTGTATTGGGAGGGAGCCCTGCCCCTCCTTATATAGGTGGGAGGGGCTGGCCGGCCAAGGGGAGGGAGTGGAGTCCCTCCCCAACTCGGCCTAGGTGGGGCGCCGGCTTGGGGAGGAGGACTCCTCCCTCAAGTCGGTTTCCTCCTCTCCTCCCACTTCCCAAAAACTGCCGTTTGACTTTCAAACTAGCCGTTTGACTTTTTCAATTTAGGAATTAAATAAACCCTTTATTTTGGACAGCGAGAACACTTAGTACATGATGCAATCATTCCAACATGTAATGACACATTCATGTACCCCTTCCCCCCCGGAGTGCCGGACAATCCGGAACCTTCTAGAATATCCCCGATGAAAACACCGGAATCATTCCCGAACTCCGAAACGGGACTTTCCTTATATGAATCTTATTCTCCGGACCATTCCGGATCTCCTCGTGATATCCCGGATCCCATCCGAGACTCCGAACAACATTCGGTCTCTTTCTCATAATACCATAACTACTCAAACAACGTCGAATCCTTAAGTGTGTCTCCCTACGGTTCGTGAATTATGCGGACATGATCGAGACACTTCTCCGAACAATAACCAATAGAGGAATCTGGAAATTCATATGGCTCCCACATATTTCTACGATTACTTTGCGATCGAATGAACCACTTACATATGATACCAATTTCCCTTTGTCTCACGATATGTTACTTATCCGAGGTTATGATCGTCGGTATCTCTGTATACCTAGTTCAACCTCGTTACTGATAAGTACTCTTTTCTCGTTCCCGTGATATGTGATCCCTTGTGACCAAGTCACATGCTTGCAAGCTAATTGGATGACATTTCACCGAGAGGGCCCAGAGAATATCTATCCGTCATGTGGATGGACAAATCCCACTCTTGATCCATGTGTTTCAACCAATACTTTCTGAACACCCAATGCCACTTTTATAGCCACCCTGTTACGGTGTGGTGTTTGATGACATCAAAGCATCCATCCAGTAAAGGCAATATGCATGATCTCATGGTCGAAGGAATTAGGTTACTATGTATCAGAAAGCATATAGCAATTGAACTATTGAAATGACTTGATCTTTATGCTACGCTTATCTATAGGAGTATGTCCATCACATCATTCTCCTAATGATATGACCCTGTTGTTAATAACATCTCTATGTTCATGATCAGGAAACAATGATCATATATTAACCAACAAGCTAGTTTAACAAGAGGCTTTACTAGGGACTCTTATTTTAGTTTACAAATCACACAAGTATTAATGTTTCCGGTTAATACAATTATAGCATGGTATGTAAACATTTATCATAAGTGTGAAGATATGATAATAACCACTTTATTATTGCCTCTTGGGCATATCTCCAACAGTCTCCCACTTGCACTAGAGTCAATAATCTAGTTTCAAACCTTTGTGTTTTCAACACCTATGGCTTTCCGGTGTTGTATGCACACGATTGCTAGTGGTCAACTGATCTCCGGATCTGACACTTCCAGGTCCGTGTGTAATTGCATATCTTTGCGTCTCTACGCATCACTCATTCTCTAATGAGATAGCTTTGTATAATTTGGTCTTTCGGTGTGACCTTTAGTTCTTTGGGGTTAAAACATGTTGATAATATTGTCGCACAATATATCTTCATAGTATTATCCCGCTGTGAACTACACCTAGTTTGATAACAAACTACTTGACACAAATGTCCTCTTTTGCTGCTATAATAGCAGTCATATACTTAGCCTTTTGTTGTAGTATCTGTCACAATGTCTTAACTTTGGAACTCATCCAAATCCATTATGGAACTCACTTTCCATTATATTGTGCCACCCTTAATTTAGATTGAGATAAACTTAATTTGTACTCTGTGACAAAACTAGTATCAATGTAGTACTTTTACAATGAACTAATCATCTATTTGTCACTTCTACAAATAATATACTCTTAGTTCTTCCAAAAGATCATAAGAATATCCTTACTATCGTCCAATGATCATCTTATGAATCATTCTGGTATATGCTCATAATATTTATAGCATAGGACATATCTGGATTTGTACATATCACAGTATGATTGATATAAATACTCTTTGTGATTTCATACATCAAGTATCAATCTATACTTGATTATTTGTTTCACTTTACCAAATGTCAATACACTTGAATATATCATCAACATTGAACTCATTCAATCCTTTCTGTGCGACAAGAAACTCTCTTGTAGTTTCTATATTGAACTCATTCAATATCTTGTCTATGTACTTCTGGCACAACCATATTAGCGTCTATTGATGCCAAATATTTGGGTTTTGCCTAAGTCTTTCATCGGAATGAAATTCTTAATATGTGTTAATAAAAGATACATTTATTTCCAATCAACAATATGTCTTCCACATAATGTATTAGAAACATGTCTTAGCGCTCCCACTTAATTTCTTGCAAATGCAAGCATCTTCATTGTCTCCGATGAAATTAAACTCTTTTAACAGTTTCATCATAGTGAAGATTCCAACTCCGCTATGCTTACTTTAACCATTGAAGTTTGCATATGCTTTTAGCATCCTTTGAATTAACAAAACCCTATGGACCGTGTTATGCACATGTCCTAGGTAACGATTCTATTAGAAGAACTTGTTTTGTTTATTCAACTACCATATAACAAATTATATGTAGTGGTTGCTACATTAATCCGTCTAGACTAAATATCACTATGAAAGATCAAATCTTGTCATAGTCAACCTTTGAACATTTTGTGAACTCTTTCCCAACATGTCGACCATTTCATAGATGTGCAACATCCATGTCTACTTCTTTATAGATCCAAACACAACTGTAAGGTCTTACACCTTTTTCGAGGGTCCTTCAAATTCAAAACTTGATTTCTCGTGTATGGAACTATCACGGATTATATGGCTTCAAGCCATTTGACGGAGTCAGGGCCCATCATCGCTTCTTTGCATGTAGTCGGTTCATTATTCTCAAATAATGATTCAACCCTCAAATCTTGGTATTTGATTGTTTACCCGATCTACTTGTTTCAATAGGAACTTAGATCTCCGTGACCACAACCTTTGAGGCACGTGAGCCATGAGTATTGTTGCCGCCTCCGGAACACTTTTCGGCGCTGCGCAACTCTGCACATACAGCTAAGGTTCTTTTAACCTTATCAAAGTTCTATTGTCCTCCCACTTTAACTTTTCACGAAAAATTCCTTCTCAAAGAAACTTGACGTTCTAAGCGACAAACACTTTTGTCTCCGGTGTTTTGGAGGAATACTTAACAGTAATACAAAGACAGGTTTATCCGACTTTGGTTGCAAACATCTTTCTTATGCATAGCATACCAATGTTTAAGAAAGGACTACTTGGGTTTTATCCCAAACCATAACCTTATATGGTGTCATTTCAACGGATTATGATGGAGCTCTTTTCAGTGGAAAAACGGTAATCTCTAAAGCTTTTAATCTTTAAAATATAATGGCAGTTTTATAAATTATACCTTTGATCTTACCATGTCAAACAAGGTTTAATTACATATCTCGAACGCTCCATACACTTATGGTGTTTCGGGAAAATGCAAATCCACGGAACGATTCCTTAAATCTTAGGTATTATGCTAAACTTGTAATTCAAATATCTTCCTTTATGATCTTTATCATAAACTATTCATATTCTTGTTACAATGATTTTGCACTTCATCTTGAAAGTCTTTTGAACTTTTCAAATATTTCATACTTCATCCTTATTAAGTAAATATTCATATATTCACTCAAATTTTCGGAGAAAGCATATGAAGTTGAAATCCATCGCTCTTGACTACACATAATGGACTTCGTACAACAATATGTACAAGTTCCAATTAGCTAGTCATTCGTTCCCTTTTGGCCTATGAACGAAGTTTTAATTATCTCTAGGAAAGTTTCACAAGCGTTATTTGATCAAAATCAAATAGACTCCAAAATTCCATCCATATGGATTTTCTTCATGTTTTCTTTCCAATATAATTTAAACGGCGATGTCACTTCCTAAGTGATCTTTCAATCAATTTGTCTTTCGACATTTTAGCACTAGTTTTATGGATGTGATTTCTCCAACGAGATTTGTGAATCATCCATCTTTTATGGATTACGGAAATTATTTGAACAACCCTTTTGTTCTCATAATACCTGATAAAACAAATCTTTGAAGGCAAGCTTTGATGTTTAACAAGCAACGCAATAACCCTTTATTTGTTCTCGATGAACATCATCACATATTCTTTTGCTTGTTACTTAGGCCATTGTAGTTCATGAATTGTGTTGTTTCGTATGACGATTCACACCAACAAATTCAGTATCAAATACTTGAGAACCACATTGTTTAATAAGCAAAGAATATAGCCATAACATGTATATCATCTATATACTTAAACTGAACAATTCTAGTCTTTTCTTTTCTGCCATATATTTATGAGATTCTCTTTCAATATTTCCTTTTCTATTTGAAAGAATCTATCAACATCAATAGTGGAGTCATACATATGACACATAATCCAAAGCGTGTATAATTAAATACAAATGTCTTTGGACTTGCACTTTGAAGTAGATCACCATCATCAAATGTTTGGTGTTCTTCCAAATTCCTTTCTTTAGTAATCTCTTGGTGTAGTAAACAATTTACCTACATCAAATATTCACCTTATCATGGAATGTCCATGATCAAGCTACTTTTAGCTTATAACGATGAATTATGAGTATAATGTTGCTTTCCAAAACATTTTGGAGGATTAGGACAACTAGTGTCTCCAACCTTTTGCAAATTTTCATCAAATATGAGAACATGACTTTTGCCATATTATACTCTATCATGTTGTAACCAAAACTTTGTTTCAGATATCACAATATCTTCCACATATCATGGTTTCTGAAACAACTCTTTCAGATCCTAGATAACCTTGATATTAAGACAATTCTTTGAATATCAAGAATCACGGAGACAAACATGATACTTTATATACTAACACTTTGAATTGTTACTCTTGATTTAATACCAATTATTAAACTTCATGGAGTAACCGGAACTTACTGAAAGTTTGCAATAGGACTTTTAAACTTTAGATTAACACTTCAAAACAATACGATACCAGTTCGTAAAGTAACTAACCAGAATTCTATAGTTCTATCATCTCAATTATAACTAAGCGCAAGGTGGTAAACGGATGCCAATGACTACAACAACTATGCAAATTCACTTTGATTTAGTTTATGATAAATTGAGTTCTAATTAATAATTGAATTAATCTAGGTGAACTCCCACTCAAAACAATATCCCTCACATTGTTTTAGTGATCACACGAACCAAATCCACCACATCAAAACCGATCATCACGAGAGTTGATGTAGCTTCAATGGCGAACAATCAACATGTTCATCATATCTACTATATGACTCATGCTTTACCTTTCGGCGATCCGTGTTCCTGAGGCCATGTCTGTACATGCTAGGCTCGTCAAGATCAAACCTTAGCTTCCGCATAAGCAAATCTGGCTTGCTTACGTTGTAGTCACCCGCGGAATCAAAGACACCCGATCATCACGTGGTGCTTCGAAGCAGCAAGTTTTGGCAACGGTGCATACTAAGGGTGAACACTTTTAGAACTTGAAATTTATGTGCATGAGGGATCATCTTATAATGCTACCGTCGTCTACTAAGCAATACAAGATGCATAAAGGATTAACATCACATGCAATTCATAATATGTGATATGATATGGCCTTTGGTCTTTGTGCTTCCGATCTCCATCTTCAAGCACGAACATGATCTCCATCATTACCGGCATAGCATCAAGGTCAATGACGCTTCTTCATGGTTGTCGTCCACCAGCTTCAACTATTACAACTATTTTGAATAGACACGCAGGTCTTAACAGAAATTAAAGACAACCATATGGCTCCTGCCGGTTGCCAACTTACAATAAGGAACATTGCATACATCATATATAATCACAATCATGGCCATATCACATCACTGCACACCCCTGCAAAACAAAGTTAGACGCTTCTACTTTCTTTGCATATTTTACGTGGTTTGGGGCTTTCCATAAGTGTCGTTCTAACCTACGAACAAGAACCACAACATTGATACTAGCATTGTTGATTACCCGTTGTAAATTGGATCTTTACTATGCTAGGAGAAACTGGCACCCGCAAAGCCACTTATGCAATACAAGTTGCATGTTAAGCGTGGAGCAAGTCTCATGAACGATGTCATGTAAGGTTAGCCCGGGCCGCTTCATCCCAACATACCGCAAGATGCAAAGTACACGCAAAGCAATCTACAATAAAAGCATCAACGCCCACAATGACCATTGTGTTCTACTCGTGCAACAGATCTACATATAGACACGGCTCTGATACCACTGTAGGGGTTCGTAGCATGGAAAACAAAAATTTTCTATCGCATACAAACAAACAAGCCAAGATCTATCTACTAGATTGTAGCAACGAGTCGATGGAATAACTCACCCTCGAAGATTCCAAAGTGTTTAACGAGAGCAGATTCTCGTGGGTGATGTAGTCGTACTCTTTCCGATCTCAAGATCGCGTAGACGATCCTTCCGGCGCCGCGTTCCCGCAGCGCTCCCGCAGTCGGTCACACGTTCGGTACTCGACGAAGACCTTCCTCTCCCTTGTTCCAGCAGGCAGCGGAGGTTGTAGCACTCTCCTCGCGATTCCGGCAGCACAACGGCGTGGTACCGGAAGTAGAGGGGAGATCCCGCAGGGCTTCGCCTTAAGCCGGTGCGAGTATGGTGGAGCTTATGAGAGAGGCTATTAGTGGTCTAGTAATTAGACACACCAATTAGAAGGCTCTAAACCAATTAGAAGGCTCTAAACCGAATAGCTCTAAACCGGGGTCTAGATCTAGGGTTTAGTTTAGAGGATAGGAAACTTGTGTGTATTGGGAGGGAGCCCTGCCCCTCCTTATATAGGTGGGAGGGGCTGGCCGGCCAAGGGGAGGGAGTGGAGTCCCTCCCCAACTCGGCCTAGGTGGGGCGCCGGCTTGGGGAGGAGGACTCCTCCCTCAAGTCGGTTTCCTCCTCTCCTCCCACTTCCCAAAAACTGCCGTTTGACTTTCAAACTAGCCGTTTGACTTTTTCAATTTAGGAATTAAATAAACCCTTTATTTTGGACAGCGAGAACACTTAGTACATGATGCAATCATTCCAACATGTAATGACACATTCATGTACCCCTTCCCCCCCGGAGTGCCGGACAATCCGGAACCTTCTAGAATATCCCCGATGAAAACACCGGAATCATTCCCGAACTCCGAAACGGGACTTTCCTTATATGAATCTTATTCTCCGGACCATTCCGGATCTCCTCGTGATATCCCGGATCCCATCCGAGACTCCGAACAACATTCGGTCTCTTTCTCATAATACCATAACTACTCAAACAACGTCGAATCCTTAAGTGTGTCTCCCTACGGTTCGTGAATTATGCGGACATGATCGAGACACTTCTCCGAACAATAACCAATAGAGGAATCTGGAAATTCATATGGCTCCCACATATTTCTACGATTACTTTGCGATCGAATGAACCACTTACATATGATACCAATTTCCCTTTGTCTCACGATATGTTACTTATCCGAGGTTATGATCGTCGGTATCTCTGTATACCTAGTTCAACCTCGTTACTGATAAGTACTCTTTTCTCGTTCCCGTGATATGTGATCCCTTGTGACCAAGTCACATGCTTGCAAGCTAATTGGATGACATTTCACCGAGAGGGCCCAGAGAATATCTATCCGTCATGTGGATGGACAAATCCCACTCTTGATCCATGTGTTTCAACCAATACTTTCTGAACACCCAATGCCACTTTTATAGCCACCCTGTTACGGTGTGGTGTTTGATGACATCAAAGCATCCATCCAGTAAAGGCAATATGCATGATCTCATGGTCGAAGGAATTAGGTTACTATGTATCAGAAAGCATATAGCAATTGAACTATTGAAATGACTTGATCTTTATGCTACGCTTATCTATAGGAGTATGTCCATCACATCATTCTCCTAATGATATGACCCTGTTGTTAATAACATCTCTATGTTCATGATCAGGAAACAATGATCATATATTAACCAACAAGCTAGTTTAACAAGAGGCTTTACTAGGGACTCTTATTTTAGTTTACAAATCACACAAGTATTAATGTTTCCGGTTAATACAATTATAGCATGGTATGTAAACATTTATCATAAGTGTGAAGATATGATAATAACCACTTTATTATTGCCTCTTGGGCATATCTCCAACAGAAGCATGACTATTTGGCATCCTCATATGAGCAACACATGAGAGGCTTTCTAGGTAGACATGTGAAAGGACAAGGATGTCGCCTAGAAGGGGTGAATAGGCAGTTTAAAACTTTTACGAGAGTGGCTCAACAAAGGCGGGATTAATCTAGAGTTTACTTTGTCAAGCAAAAAACCTACAACGACTAGGGTTCACCTATGTGCACCAACAACTTAGGCTAACCAAGACAAGCAACTATATGATAGCAAGATATAGACATCAAGCACGAAGGCTATCACAAAGTAAGGTGCATAAGTAAGAGCTCGGGTATAGAGATAACGAGGCACGTGGAGACGACGATGTTTTACCGAGTTCCTCCCAACAATGGATTACGTCTCGTTTGGAGAGAGGGTAGTTTCAAACCACTAATGCCACAAAGGCCTCCCTTGTTCTCCGGTGAATCTCACCCCAACGGGATCGATCCACACTTCCACTATCATTGCACTTATCGGCGGCAATCCGGAACCCCTCATAAGGTTGGGACACTTCTCCACAACTCAATTAGATACTCCCAACAAACAAGCTTGGAGAAAGCTCCACAACTTAATTGGAGGCCCCAAGTAATCCACAAACCTACAAAACAACTAAACCATCTAGGGTTCCAAGAACCCAAGACATAAAAGCTTCTCACTTTCACCAACCAAATCCTCCGTAGAGAACTCAAACCAATGCACCTAATGCAATGTCAAGAACACAAGAAGTGCTCAAGTTCTTCTCTCCCAAATTCCACCAAAGCTACAAAAGCTTATGGGGAAATAAGAGAGGAAGAACAATGGAGGAAATCCACACAAGACTCCAAGATCTAGATCCTAAGATGTTCCCCTCACTTAGAGGAGAGATTGATTGGTGGGATTGTAGATCTAGATCTCCTCTTTCAAATCCCTCAAGAATATGCAGGAATCATGGGAGGGATTGCAAGCTTAAGAAGGTCAACAATGGAGGGAAAAACTTGGAAGAAAGGTTAGGTAACCATTGGGGAAGAAGGGCCCCTTAAATAGGTCCTTAGAAATCCAACCGTTAGGCCCAGGAATCGCCCGGTCCAGAATATCCGGACTGGGACCGGAGTCTCCGGTGTACCCAGGCTAAATGGGGACAAACTGGAGGTTAGTCTGTACGCGGTCCGGAGATAGTCCGGAATCTCCGGTCTTACAAAAACTAGTAGAAAAATCAATACGAAAACAATCATAACTTTTGCATCCGGACTCTGATTTTGATGATCTTGGGCTTGTTTTAAAGAGGAAAATAAGCTCTACAAGATCATACAGAATAACATCATAGTCCATCAAGGGAGGATAGAACCAAATGACGAAAGGTTTAACCTCTCTAAAAAAGATGAACCGGTAAAACCTCCAACATCGAAGACGCAATAGAGAATGCATATGAAATCCGTTTTCGATGAACTTGAGCTTGTCATGAAGATTAACACAAGCTCTAAATCCTCTCGTGGATAAGAACCAAATAAAAACCAAGAAAGATGACGCCAAGTATGCAAAGGTTTGATCTCTCTCTAAATGATATGATCAAGTTACTCACTTGAGATCCCCTCTTGATAGTACGGCTATCTATCCTATAAACCGGTCTCTCCAACTAATCACCACGAGACCGGTAAGAAGAAAACCCTATCAAGAACATACCTTTTCCTTGCACATATTCCACTTGAGCTTGATGATGACAATCTACTCCACCTCAAGATGGAACACCTTTCTTGATTGTGCTAGCTTGGTGAAGACTTGCAAATTGCTCTCGATACTCCACTATGGTAGAGCTTCTCTTTTGAGAATATCATCTTCCCATATCCATGATCACCATAGGATGGAAAGCTTCAAGCAAATGATCTCTTCGAGGTGGCTCATCTTGAACTTGCACATCATTTCTTATTTCTTCATTATGTTGGTGTCTTGAAGGTATATAAGAGATATCACTCCGACTTTATTCTTCAAGACACACTTGCTATAGGCTCAACTCTTTACGGAACTTTTTCTGCCCGTTGGGGAAATATCACACCGGAGACTCTGGCCTGGAGATCGGAGACTCCGGTCTGGAAACATCTCACACCGCAGATTCCGATCCATCTCCGGATAGTCTCCGGACCTCCATCAGAATGACCCGTGCATGTTTTCAAGGGTCACACCGGAGACTTGCACCGAAACTCCAGATAGGACACCGGAGACTCCGGTCCATTTCCGGATCACTCATTGAAACCTTGTTCAACACTTGATCTTCTTCACTTTCTTCTTCTCCCAACCTTGCAGCCAACATATGGTTCAGGCATTGCCTATGGACAAATCCTACAAGTAAAACTCAATGCAAACATAAGTCCATAAAGATTGTCATTAATTACCAAAACCACGCATGGGGGCACACATGCACTTTCAACATGTCATCACGATGCGAACGAGATCACGATGAGTTGGCTCAATTTATACCAAACTGAACCCTTAATCCAAGTCCATGGATCGTTTCATTACTTTTTATCCCTGGGACTATATCTAGCACAATTATCTCACCTTTTATTGTTGGATAATAATGTTGCACACACTACATGTAATACAACAATATATGAATGGCCACAATGTAGATGTGCATCCACATCATACATTGCCGATGCATCACAAAGGTTATGAAGAAGCAACTCCACCTTATTGCTATAATATGAACAACACAAATGTTGGAGGAACCACTCCAACATGTTGTGCTAGATATCACTCTAGGGGCGAGGGCTGTCAAGAGTTCAGTTCTAAACTCTCAAGAAACCAGATCTAGGACAAGAACACAAAGTTCTCTTTACTAATAGGTAGAGGGTACAAATTCTAGTTACATAGATAGAAGTGTGGTCCTCTATTTATAGGTTGCATAAGCCTTCACTACTTAGTTCTACTTGTAGCTGGAATATTCTAGAGAACACTAATTAAAGCTAGAAAATAGATACAAGCAACATGAGTACAACACATAGCTAGAACACTCTGGAAAATGCTACAACACATATGACTAAAGTACAAAATTATGTAGAATATAGTAGAATTGTGTAGAAGTTAGTATTGTACTTGACTTATGCTTTATTTTCTTTTATTTCCCCTACTTAAGTGCATGCATATCATGTACCCTGTTATTAAGTACTTGTTCTGATTGCAAGAGCATGTGTGGGGGAGAAGTGTATATTAGATGGAGTAGCATGGTGGTAGTGATTGAATAGTGACAACAAATTCAAGAACTACTATGGTATTTACCTTTCTTTTGCTGCCTCACTAGGGATAAAATGAATTCACGTGCTATAATTATCTTGTGACAGCTAGATAATATTGTTTGGTCAAGGTAGCATATTTGTGATTCAAACATCATGTCAAATTACTTAAGGCTATACTCTGCCGATTCTTGATTCAAGATTGCTTGGAGTTTTCCCTTTCTCGAGGAGTATAAGAGAGAGATATTGCAACATCTCTATGTTAGGACGTGATGCCCATATGAATCCTTATCAAACACATGTTAAAGTTCCACCAATATTATATCTTTTATGAATTGTTTGTGTCCATTACAACCCAAAACGAGAGTAGACAAGTGAACCCATGAACCCTGATCCATTTTAAAGCATTAGAAACACCTTTCCAACACCATGATCACACTTTATATTTTCTGAAATTTATTATTTCAAAAATACAAAAAATACTTTCTTCACTTGCAAACACACACAAAACCCCAAAGCAACTATCTTTTATTGCTTTTATCTTGCTTGCCTAATTTTACTTGTTTTACTTTATTTATATTTATATTCCGTATTACTAATATGAAACCTTGTGCTTGAAAACCACACGGTGGAGTAGGGGACACAAGACAAAAACTTTGCTTTGTATAGGTTGCTTGAAGAGGAGAAGAAGAATAACCTATGAGCCAATTCCTTGAGAGTTCAATATTAACCCTCGAGTCATCCTTATGGGGAAAAGACGCTTCCTACAACACTCTGCACTTGGAGCCCCAACGAGTTGGTACACATGGATTTGTTGCCATCAGTGGAGATACAACGGTTGATGATGAAGGGGATGATGCATTATCCTCCAATGATCCATGTAGCAGTGGGGATAATTCCTTTCTACAAGTTCCTCCTCCAGATCCCTTCGAGAGGTGAAGTTTCGGTGTTTCTGGTGTATGTGAATGTCCGATCTTAGATCCAGTTTGCTTTGGGACAGGTTGCTTAGTCTTGGGTTGGGTGATATTCTCTTCCACTCTATGAGAGTGACTCCTAGATGAGCGTTCCGTATGAATATATGGGGCATTACTTGCTTTCCTTGTCTTCACTAATGTCTCGGCCTTTAGGGCTATATCTTGTGCTTTGTCAATGGACAAAATATGTTGCATCCCCAAACAATCTTGGATAGTGTCATTGAGACCATTGATGTACCTTGAAACGTGTTGATCTTCAGTTTTAGCAAGGTTGCACCTCACATGTAGCCATATGAACTCTCCGGTGTACTCTGAAACAATCCTATTTCCTTGAACATAGTTCTAAAATTGAATAAATAGGATCTGATTGTAATCGGCAGGCAAAAATCTCCCTTGCAAAAGATTCTTGAGTTGTTGCCAAGATCTCACATGCGGTTCTCCTCTTAGTTGGAGGTCTTCTTGAAGGTGATGCCATGATGACCCACAAGTATAGGGGGTGTATCGCAGTATTTTCGATAAGTAAGAGTGTCGAACCCAACGAGGAGCAGAAGGTGCTGGCTAGTGGTATGGATCAGGAATTCTCTGCAAATACTTAGCAAACGGATTTTTAGGGGTTTTCGATAAAGCAAGTAAACAAAGTACGAGTAAATAAAATACAGTAGGAATAAATGCAGCAAGTGTCCCAATCCTTTATGCAGCAAAGGACAAGCCGGTTGTATTATTTAAGATGACCAAACGTTCTCGAGGACACATGGGAAGACTGTCAAGTGCTTTCGCTTCATATAGTTGATTAATCTTCAAGAACAAAACGAACTACGCACAAGACATCATATGGATCATGATCAGAGATGGAATAATGATGTATAACAATCTGAACATAAACAATAATTCAACGGTTCACTCAATAGCATCAACTACAAGGAGTAATCAACACCGGGAAAGTTTCCCCTATGAACTAATGCAAGATTCAACTCAATTGTTACAGCAATATGGAGATGGTGATGAGGGTGCTGATGGTGATGATGGTGGTGATTATTATGATGATGATGATCCCGATGAAGTCCAGCTTGACGGTGGTGTTGATGGCGATGATCTCCCCTCTCCGGGAAGGAATTCCCCCGGCAGAAATCTATCTGCCGGAGAGATCTTTCTCTCTCGGTGTTTTCCGCCCCGCAGAGGCGGCAGAATCTTTCTGTGGTCGCTCCACGAGTCTTAGGGTTTCGGGAGGATGATATAGCCAGAGGGGAGAGGCTGAAGTGGGCCAGGGTGGCCACACCACCTCCAGGCGTGGCCTAGGGCTGCCCGCGCTAGGGGGTGGTGTGGGCCCCCTGTGGCCCATCTCCACTCCGTCTTATGGCATCCTTAGTCTTCTAGAAAAATAGGATTTTCCGTATATTTTTCTGGATTTTCTGATCTTCGCGAATTTTGCCTCCAAACAGCACCTTTTCCATCAGAATCCTGACTGCAGCGGTCCATGCTCCAAAAGTCATCAACCATGCAAAAATAGATGAAATAACATAAGTATCACCTCTCAATACGAAATATATCAATGAATAATAGTGAATTAAGACATAGAAATAGTGATGCAAAATGGATGTATCAACTCCCCCAAGCTTAGACTTCGCTTGTCCCCAAGCGAAACTGAGCTCAATAAACATGGCCTCAGGTTTATGGAGTGAGGAGTCGATAAAAGAATACGGACAAGAAGCATCACATTCACCAATACATAGATCATAATAGAATACAACTCACTATTATATAACTCAACTTGTAATGAGTAGAGGAAACACAATAAAGATACATAAAGTGAATCATAATTGGTAATGGCAAACTTAGCTCTTGGTCGAAGAATAGTTGAAAATTTGCTGGAGTTCACAAATAGCTGGTTTTCAATGATAGCTTTCAAAGTAGTAAACATCAAGATAAGAGCAATGTGCAAAGCAAGGAACATAAGAAACATGATTGAATAAATCATCATATGAATGAATGAAACACAAAATACTTGCTGAGATAGGAGCGAGTAGGTTTACTGACTCAACTACAAAGTAAAAGAAAGGGCCCTTCGCAGAGGGAAACAGGGATTGCAAGTCTTATAAAGAGCTCCCAAAAATTATGATACTTACTAGCTTTCAACTCTCATTGCCCCTATCATAGGCATATTTTGGTGGTTAAGGTAAAAGTGACACAACTAAGAGGATATGCTTGACAAGTTATAAGTTGAAATCTCATGCCCCTTACTTATGAGTACCGATCCTCATGCTACCCAACTTCAGTCACGAGCAAGCTCTTGTCATTGTAAATACATGCGTATCATTGAGAACTGCCAACGGGGTACCCCTTGCACATGACACAGGAGCTATCCCATAATCAAAATGACAAGGCAAGCAAACAGTGAGCATCTCAGTGATCTTTTTATTTGCTATTTGCATAGGTTTTTATTGAGGATGCTTCATAGAGTGCTCACTATAGTTATGCTGCAAGTTTCCACCATGATTAGGCATGGCTTAGGCTAGCGGCCTAGGCGTTTCTCTAACACACATATAAACTCCATGATCTTACAAGTTCCACTTTTATTTCACACTGCCGGGATCCATAAGCAAAAGAACATGATATCAACTAGGTACAAGTACCAATGGAGTGTTGAAAGCGGGCCCCATGATGCATGGTTCTGCTAACTTCAACTCATAAAGCGCAAGAATATACGCAACAAAGTAGGACCCAATGGTTCAAGTTTATTAATTGCAAGAAAGTAAAGTGTGCCATCAAGTTCGTGAGAGCTTTAATCACTAATGTTCACATAACAAGTTTAATTTGGGAGGTAGATAAAACAAGAATTTACTTGGAATAGCAATAATGCTAATAGGTAGGTATGGTGGACACAAATGGCAAAGGTTTTGGTTTAAAGGAGGTGGATGCACGAGAAGAATACCCTCTCAGCACAGGTTTTTGGATAGCAAGGATGGGTAGCAAGTATAAGAGTTGAAGGAAACAACCAAACATACAAGTGATAAAGACAAACATGCAATCTTCCTTGGAAGCACAAAAGATCTTAACTAGAGAATACTAAACTTACGAGCAAATCAAGAAAGAAAGATGATGAAATTATATTTCTTTAAAGGTACTTTTGTCTTTTCTTTCAACTCTCAAAAATAGTGTGCTACTGACCGAGCCAGGTTTGCCAAAGCCAACTAAATTAACTCAATGATCCCAAAGTGATACCAATACTAACAACAAGATCAATCATATAACCACGAATTGAAAACTAATATAAGCTATGCAAAAGAGTAAATGATAGAACTTCTCATTAATATTCCATAACGGAAACTCACACCAAGGGATACATATCTAACGAGAGAGGGGACACTTCCATAATGCAAACCATACTACATAATAACTCCTCTATTCATGATATGACTCTACTAATAAGGTAAAAAGATAGAAGATAGTGATGTGATACCGCGGCACTCCCCCAAGCTTGGAACATACCAAGGGGATGCCAAACCTGATGAAAAATTACTCCTTTGGTGGTGGTGGTATCTTCTCATCTTCGTCCGTCTTCCAGGATAAAGGCTTCCCATCAACAAAGGACATCGTGGTTTCCAACATCCTAAAACTTGCAGCAGCACTTATGTGTTTAAATCTAGCCTCATACTCATAGTTTTGATTTTGAACGTCATGGAACTGTGCTTGCAGTTTGTTGGTTGTTTGGCGGAGTGAGAGGACTTCGTCTTTGAGTTCAGCAGTCTCCTTTTGGTGCTTGGTGATGAGTTCGGAACAAATCTTATGGATGATATCCACTTCGCGCTCCGCCATCTTCTTGTATCTAAAGACTTCTTGCTCCAGTGCTTCCATCTTGTCCTCTAGACTTCCTTCACCTTTAGGGCCTTGAACCTCTTTAATCCGGACCTCCCCACCTTTGAGCAATAACTCCTTGGGATGAATCTTCAATTCTCTCATGTATGGGTTGATGATATCTTCTAAGGAATCTCCCTCGGCTGATCCAGTGGAAGACATTGTGGCTACAAATCTAGGATTTTACCTGGCAGAAACAGATCGAAATGAAAACACGACGAAAACACGATATACGAACCTTGGAAGATCCGCGGGGTTATATATTATGAAGTTTCATATCAAAAGGAAGGTACTGGGAGAAAACGAGTCGGAGGCGGAGTCTGGGGTGGCCTCACCACCTGGTGGCGCGGGGGTGGGCCCGCGCCACAGGGTGGTGTGGGCCACCCTGGCTCTGTTTCAGTCCCTTTTTCGCTTTGTAACTTTCCTTATCGACTGAAAACTGCAAAAATATAGTTGTATTGTATTTTCGCGGAACTTTTCTTACTAGAACTGTTACCTATTTGAAAACAGACTCTGCAGGTCTCTGAATTTGGTCCTCGATGAATTTCTCCGGAGTTATAACTTGAAAGGCATCAACATCTTCATTGTAAGAATCTCCAGCAATATAGTGTTTGAGTCGCTGTCCATTCACTACTTGTGTAGTATTATCTTTTAGAGAAGAAATTTTTATTGCTCCTGAACGGTATACTTCTTCAATGATGAAAGGTCCTTCCCATTTTGATAGTAGCTTACCTGCAAAAAATCTGAGAGGAGACCTATACAATAGAACTTTCTCACCAACATGAAATTCTCTCTTAAGTATTCGCTTGTCATGCCATCTTTTAACTTTTTCCTTAAAGAGCCTAGCATTTTCATAGGCTCCACTCCTCCATTCATCTAAAGAACTTAAGTTAAATAATATTTTCTCACCAGCGAGCTTACAATCTCTGTTTAGTTCTTTAACTGCCCAGTAAGCTTTGTGTTCTAATTCTAAGGGTAGGTGACAAGCTTTCCCATAAACCATTTTATAAGGAGACATTCCCATAGGATTTTTGTAAGCAGTTCTATAAGCCCATAAAGCATCATTCAACTTCTTAGCCCAGTTTTTTCTAGACCTATTAACAGTCTTTTGCAAGATAGATTTAATTTCTCTATTTGATAACTCTACTTGCCCGCTAGTTTGGGGGTGATAGGCTGAAGCAATTCTATGATTAACATCATATTTAGCAAGGGTTTTCCTAAAACCACCATGAATGAAATGAGAACCCCCATCAGTCATGAGATACCTAGGCACCCCAAACCTAGGAAATATAACATCCTTAAGCATTTTTAGAGAAGTCTCCCCGTCAGCACTCTTTGTAGGAATGGCTTCTACCCACTTAGTAACATAATCAACGGCAACAAGAATATGAGTGTAACTTTTCAAAGGAGGGAAAGGACCCATAAAGTCGAATCCCCAACAATCAAAAGGTTCAATAACTAGAGAGTAGTTCATAGGCATCTCATTGCGTCTAGAAATATTACCAACACGCTAACATTCATCACAAGATAAAACAAATTTTCTTGCATCTTTAAAAAGGGTAAGCCAGTAGAAACCTGATTGTAGCACCTTTTGTGCAGTCCTATCTCCTGCATGATGTCCTCCATAAGCACTACCATGACATTTACGCAATATCTCCTTTTGTTCATATTCTGGAACACATCTTCGCATTATACCATCCACTCCTTTGTATAAGTGTGGGTCATCCCAAAAATAATGCCTCAAATCATAGAAGAACTTTCTTCTTTGCTGAGCTGTAAAAGTTGGAGGCAAATACTTGGAGACAATAAAGTTAGCATAATCAGCGTACCAAGGGCTCCCTCGCGAGCTCACCCTATTGCAGCTAATTGTTCATTTGGGAAACTATCATTAATAGGCATAGGGTCAAAAGAGATGTTTTCCAAACGAGATAAATTATCAGCTACAGGGTTTTCAGCACCCTTCCTATCTACTATATGTAGATCAAACTCTTGTAAAAGCAGCACCCATCTAATAAGCCTAGGCTTAGCGTCCTTCTTCGTCATAAGATATTTAATAGCAACATGATCAGTAAGAATGGTGACTTTTGAGTCTACAATATAGGGCCTAAACTTATCACAGGCAAAAACAATAGCTAGAAATTCCTTTTCAGTAGTAGCATAATTCCTTTGACCAGCGTCTAGAGTCTTACTAGCATAATGGATAACGTTTAACTTTTTATCAATACGTTGCCCAAGGACAGACCCTACCGCAAAATCTCTAGCATCACACATTATTTCAAAGGGTAAACTCCAATCAGGTGGTTGAACAATAGGGGCTGTAGTTAAAGCCTTCTTAAGAATTTCAAAAGCTTCCTTACAATCATCATAAAAAACGAAGGGTACATCTTTTTGAAGAAGATTAGTGAGGGGTTTTGATATCCTAGAAAAGTCTTTAATAAACCTCCTATAAAAACCAGCATGACCAAGGATACTACGAATACCTTTGATGTCTCTTGGACATGGCATCTTCTCAATTGCCTCAACCTTAGCTCTATCAACTTCTATGCCTCTTTCAGAAACTTTATGCCCAAGGCAATCCCTTCATTAACCATGAAGTGGCATTTCTCCCAATTAAGAACAAGATTAGTTTCTTCACATCTCTGCAAAACTTTATCAAGGTTGTGTAGACAATTATCAAAAGAAGTTCCATAGACAGAAAAGTCATCCATGAACACTTCTACAATTTCCTCACAAAAACCATGAAAGATAGCAGACATGCACCTTTGGAAAGTAGCAGGAGCATTACATAAACCAAAAGGCATATGTCTATAAGCATAAGTTCCATAATGGCAAGTAAAACTAGTTTTTTCTTGATCTTGTTGTTTAACAGCAATTTGAGAGAAACCAGAATAACCATCAAGAAAACAAAAATGGGTCTTTTTAGACAACCTTTCCAACATTTGATCAATAAAAGGAAGCGGGTAATGATCTTTCTTAGTAACTTTATTGACCTTTCTAAAATCAATGCACATCCTATAGCCTACTACTATTCTTTGAAGAATAAGCTCATCATTATCATTAGGAACAACGGTAATCCCTCCCTTTTTGGAACACAATGAACAGGACTAACCCATTCACTATCAGCAATAGGGTAAATAATACCAGCATCAAGGAGTTTCAATACCTCATTCCTTACCACTTCCTTCATCCTAGGATTTAAACATCGTTGGTGCTCCACTACTGGCTTCACATCTGGTTCTATGTTGATAGAATGCTGACATATAGTAGGTGAAATCCCTTTTAAATCATCTAGAGTATAGCCCATAGCTCCTTGGTGTTTCCTCAAAACCTCCAATAACCTTTCTTCTTCCTTCCCTGAAAGTTTAGCGCTAACAATAACAGGATATATCTTTTTATCATCAATATAAGCATATTTAAGATCATCAGGGAGAGGTTTTAGATCGAAAACCGGATCTTTTTTAGGTGTCATCGTGGTACCCAAGTCTTCTACAGGCAAGTCATGCTTAAGCATCTTAGGTTGATCACGGAGAATCCTATCAATCTCATTCCTTTCTTCCATGAAGATTTCACTTTCATGATCTTCCATAAATTGCTGCAAAGCATTGTTAGGAGCAAGAGAAATAGAAGCAAGTTGTTCAACTCTAAAATCCTCATTATGGATTTCCTCTTCGCAAGGTTCTTTAGCAAATTTTGAAAAATTAAACTCATAAGATTCCCCATCAAACTTAGTCAAGATTTTCTCCCTCTTACAATCAATAATAGCTCCACAAGTACTCAAGAAAGTCTACCAAAAATGATAGGATAAGTTTTACTAGCAGCTGAACCAAGTACTAGAAATTCAGCAGGGTACTTAATCTTACCACAAAGAACTTCCACGTCTCACACAATACCAATTGGAGAGATGGTCTCTCTATTAGCAAGGTGAATAACCACATCAATCTCTTCCAACTCGCAAGGACTGATTTCATGCATAATTTCTCTGTAGAGCTCATAAGGAATAGCACTGGAACCTGCACCAATATCACATAAACCATAATAGCAATGATCACCAATTCTAACAGAAAGCACAGGAACACTAGCCTTTTTAGTTCTATTAGGATGTGAAACAATATTAGAAGCATCCTCACAAAAGACTATGTGCCCATCTTCTACGCTTTTAGTGACAAGGTCTTTCACAATTGCTACCACAGGTTCAATGTTTATTTGTTCATCAGGTTTTACAGTTCTCTTTTCACTTTTGGTGATTACATTAGTTATCATAGGATGGTCCTTTACCTTTTCGGGGAAGGGAATCTTCTCGATATAAGGCTCGGGTAAGATGGGATCAATAATGAAATACTCAGCACTTCCAATAGGAGCATAGTTAACAATATCTTTGTAAGGTGCATGGTATTTATTCCATCCCCTTTTTGGAATTTCGATATAGGAAGGAAAAGCTCTAAAGAAATTCGTAATAACTTGCAAATCAAGACCATAAACATTACTAATATTCTGAAAGTCATCAGTTCCCATAAAAGATTCAATGCATTCATAATCATAATTTATACCTGACTTTCTACCTTTGTCATTCTCCCAAGCTTCAGCATTATCTTGAATACGGTACAGAAGATCCCATTTAGCTTCTTCTTCCATGCGAGTGAATGATCCAGCACAAGAAGCATCCAATAAATCTTTATCATGTAGAGGGAGCCTTGCATAAAATTTATTAGTAATAATGTTGTTGGGGAGCTCATGAATGGGAGATTTGAGCATTAGTAACTTCAATCTCCCCCAAGCTTGAGTTGTACTCTCTCCATCAAGAGGCCAAAAGTTGTATATTTGATTCCGATCTTTATGAATCTCACTAGGAGGATAAAACTTTGAACAAAAGAGAGGCACTATTTCCTCCCATTCCAGATCTTGACCATTCTTCAACAGCTTATACCATTCCTCAGCTCTTCCTTTCAGTGATAATGAGAATAACTTCTTCTTAACTTGATCTGTAGTAATACCTGCACACTTGAACAACCCGCATAATTCGTGTATAAAGAGTAAATGATCACCAAGATGGACAGTTCCATCCCCAACATAGTAGTTATCCATAACACGATCAATAATTCTTGTAGGTATTTTGAAAACATCATTCTCAGCAGGTGGTGGCTTATCTACTACCTTAGCAGTGGTAGTAGCATTACCAAATAAGAAACTCAGCGAATTATCCATAACAAAAATAAAGCAACTAGAAGAAGTAAACAATACTCACAGTAGAAGTTTCCTTTACCAGTTCCACTCTCCAATAGCGCTCGCTTCACTCCCCGAAAACGGCGCCAGAAAATAGTCTTGATGACCCACAAGTATAGGGGGTGTATCGCAGTATTTTTGATAAGTAAGAGTGTCAAACCCAACGAGGAGCAGAAGGTGCTGGCTAGTGGTATGGATCAGGAATTCTCTGCAAATACTTAGCAAACGAATTTTTAGGGGTTTTCGATAAAGCAAGTAAACAAAGTACGAGTAAATAAAAGACAGTAGGAATAAATGCAGCAAGTGGCCCAATCCTTTATGCAGCAAAGGACAAGCCGGTTGTATTACTTAAGATGACCAAACGTTCTCGAAGACACCTGGGAAGACTGTCAAGTGCTTTCACTTCATATAGTTGATTAATCTTCTCTAGCTTGCTAAGTGTTGTGTGGGTGAATGATGCACTCGACTTTCAACGTAGAGCTCGTTGGGAACCCCAAGAGGAAGGTATGATGAGCACAGCAGTAAGTTTTCCCTTAGTTATGAAACCAAGGTTTAATCGAACCAGTAGGAGCAAGGAAACACCCCAAAGGTGTTACTAGCTGAGCTTTGGCAGGGCGCACTACCGGTGCTAGTAGCAACGTGGAGACCTGCACAACACAACCACCGAACTTTGTCCCCAACTTGCGATGAGGTTGTCAATCTCACCGTGTTTTGCGGAAAACAAAGGATTAAACGTATCGAATGGAAGGAAGTAATAGTTTGCAGAAAGTAAACACAAAGCAGAAACAGTTTATAGATTGTATGTAAAGAAAAAGGACCAGGATCCATAGTTCACTAGAGGTGGCTCTCCTTAGATAGATAACATGCTGGGTGAACAAATTACAGCGGGGCAATTGACAAACACCGAGAAAGCAATACATGCATATACTAATCATCTTGACTCCTTTGAGACTTGATTGGGGAATACAACATAATACATAGACCGCCATCCAACTGCATCTATGACTAATAATCCACCTTCAGGTTATCATCCGAACCCCCTCTAGTATTAAGTTGCAAGCAACAGATTATTACTTTACGAACTGCGTGTAAGGTAAACAATACGATTGTTCTATGAACAAAGGATTGTTGTTTTCTCCCTAGTATCAACAGCACATCTAGTACCTTAGAGATTTCTGTCACTTCCCCATATTACCAGAGGCATGAAACCACTATCGAGCATAAATACTAACTCTTGGAGTTGCTAGCATCTACTTGGCCAGGAGTATTAGAATTTTTATACCCAGGAGTTTGTCTCATATAGACCTCTTCTTCTAGAACGTCATGAAGAAACGCATTCTTCACATCTAGCTGACGTATCTCCCAATTCTGAGAGACTGCTAAAGACAAAATTATCCGAATTGTTGCAGCTCTAACCACTGGACTAAAGGTGTCTTCATAGTCAATTCCATAATGCTTCTTAAACCCTTTTGCCACTAAGCGGGCTTTATAACTATCAATTGTATCATCAGCCCTACGTTTTATTTTGTAGACCCACTTGCAGTCAATGGTGTTGCTACCGTGGGTGCGTGGAACAAGGCGCCAGGTGTCATTGGCGCGGAGCGCAGAAATTTCTTCATTCATGACCCCTCTCCATTGATCATGAGCTAACGCCTCTTCCAAATACTCAGGTTCACCAGTGGTGCACAAATTACACTAGCGAATATGGCCATCAGTTATCTCTTTAGGACGAAAAATACCGGCTTGCGAGCGTGTATGAACTCGCGGTGGATCAGGCACAGGAGAAGACACAGGTGAAGTTGATGCAGAGGATCCCGTCGAGGTAGAGGATCCTGTCATGGATCTCCCGGGATTGAAGCCACCAGGAGCTGGCGACGCAGTTTCCGCGTCGGCGCGGGGCGCATCACGTGGTCTAGAAGGAGATGTGGAGGAGGAGGCGCCATGTGGAGAGTCCGAAGCGGATCACCCGGTATATGACGCGGTGGACGCGGGACCCGGGGAGTGGGCCGAACGGGGTGCCACGGGATCGGCGGCAGATGCGATGTCGGGTACAGATCCCGGGAGATATTCTCTAGCCGTTGCAGTAGACAGATCAACTCGCCACCTGCAACAGAATTCTCCTGCATGCTATTTAATCAGTAGAAATTGGCATATGGTCATGGCGCATATCATTTTATTGATCATTGATGGAGGGTTTTCGTATAACAGACGTAACAAGAGGATCCCAGCACGTAGTTATGCAACAACATTAGGATGAAGTTGACAGAACGGAAAAGCGGACTCATCAAACGTGACGTCACGAGATATATATATCCTGCATGTGGATATGTCTAAGCACTTGTACCCTTTATGAAGGCCAGTATAACAAACAAAAACACATTATTTAGATCGAAACTAGAGTTTACGCTGATTATAGGGACGGACATTTGGCCAAACAGCACATCCAAAAGTATAAAGAAAAGTGTAATTTGGTGGCTTTTTGAAAAAAATTTAGGTGGGCGACATATTTTGAATGACTTTACTAGGAAGGCGATTAATAATATAGACCGCTGTAAGAAACGCTTCATCCTAGAATTTTAGAGGCATAGAAGCATGAGCTAACAAGCAAAGACCAATTTCAACAATATGTCTGTGTTTACGTTCTACATACCCATTTTGTTGATACGCATAAGGGCATGACACATGATGGGTATACCAACACGGGCAAAGAAGGGGCTCAACTTCTGATACTCTTCACCCCAATCGGATTGGACAACAAGAATTTTTCTGTCAAAAAGAAGCTCAACATGTTGTTGGAAATCACGGAATTTCTGAAAAACATCAGATTTATTCTTAAGCAAAGAGATCCAAGTGAACTTTCTAAAATCGTCGATAAAACTCACATAATATTTGCAACGACCAATAGAAGTAGGGGGAAGGTCCCCAAACATCCGAGAAAGTAAGCTCCAGGGGAGCACTAGAAACACTTAATTATCTAGGATAGGGCAATTGATGACTTTTGCCCTTTTGACAAACATCACACACTGACTCATCATGATTATTAGAAAAAGGGAGATTATTTGTCCTAAGAACTTGATCAACACCTAAAAAAGAGGGATGCCCAAGACAGCCGTGCCATCGTGTAGAAGATGGTTTTCTTGCACTTGCACTAAGGAGTTGTTTGGAAGTGTCTATGGCTGCATCGTGCAAGGGATAGAGGTCGTTCCTACTCGCGCCCTGAAGGATTGTTCTCCCTGTGTCCTGATCCTTAACACAAAAGAAGTTTGGATGAATTTCAACATAAGCATGATTGTCAGAAACTAATTTATGGGGGCTGAAACAAGATTATTGTGTGCACTTGGAACATGGAGGATATTTTTGAGGTGGATATGATGATCATAAGTATGGATAGACGCATGACCAATATGTTCAATTTTCATACCTTGACCACTTGCGGTGTGGATTTGCTCATAGTCGTGGTAGTGTTCACGAATAGCTAGCTTATTAAGCTCGTTGGTGACATGTTCATTAGCCTCGGTGTCAAAGAGCCAGGTAGGATCAACCTCGTAAGAGGGGTCCGTCATTGCCGCATTTGCTTGTAGTTGTTCAGGCATGATGAAGGACTTGTTGAAGTGCTTGGAGCACTTGTCTGCCAGATGCCCCGGCTTCTTACAGATCTGACATGGCGGACATGTGTAGCGAGGTTTGTTGCCCTGGTAGCTGCCGCCACCATTGTTCCCATAACGGCCTCCACCGCCACCATTGCCATAGTGGTTGCCTCCACCATAGCCATTGTTCTTGCCACCTCCATGGTCGTTGCCCTGGTTGTTGTCGCGGTGTTGACCACCTCCGCGATACCCTCCGCCGTTGCACGACCAAATCCGCCTCGGGAGGCCAGATTAGCCGAGAAACCACCACCGCCAGTGGAGGCATCAACGTTCTGAGACTCGATCCGTGCCTCGGCTGCCAAAAACATAGCATAAACTTCACTCAACATGATACCTTGGTCGATGTGGGCGGAGACAACCTCGACAAGAGGATTGTAGTCCGCATCGAGGCTGTTAAGAAGGGCATTGATGATGTCGTCGTCCATGGGCTTGCCGGGAGTTGCTAGCGAATCGGTGATGGCCTTCAAATTGTTAAAGTAGACGATGCCACTTTTTTCCAGCTTCTTTGGATCTTGAAGCTTCCTGCGCAGGCCCATGATCCACGTACGTGACTGAGAGACGTACATGGTCTGGATATTAGTCCAGAGTTCGTGTGACGTCTTGCACTCGGTGACTTGCACCAAAATCTTGCGGGAGAGCGAGTTAACAAGATAGGACATCAGAGATTGGTCCTTCTCAATCCATGCCGTGTAGGCAGGGTTATCCACCTCGTCGGTGATTTTCTTTCCCCCTTATTCTCTCTCCACCATGAGAGTTTCTGGGGGTGCCTTGATCTTGCCGTCGAGGAACCTGACGAGACGTGCACCGCACACTGCGGGCATCACGTCAGTCTTCCATACCAGGAAGTTCTAGTTGTTCAACTTTTCCCGCACCGTCTCGCGGAAGGGATCAGAGGACGACGAGCTCGACTCCGATGAATACACCGTCTCCATGGAGAGTAGATTGGTTTTTTCGGCTAGATGTGTTTTTTGAAGAGAAGAGGCTCTGATACCATATGAAAGTATTGGTTGAACATGTGCTCTAGCAGGGACGGTTCCGTGTTAATGTATGCAAAGAGATTACAAGATAGATGCCGTGGAGATATGCCTTGATATTCAAGAAACCTATATATGGAAGTTTAAACTACGAGAAGGCATATCTCCTAATTAAACATGTTACAAACACAATGTACCAATACAGGTACAATACAACACGGTTTACACCCCAGTCATCGGTGTCGGGCCTCTCTCGGGTCCTCTCCGCTGGAATAGCCGGCTGGAGATGGACCGGTAGAGGCGCCGGAGTAGTTAGGTTCAGTTTGTTTGTTTTTTTGCCGGTAGTGGGCTTGATGCCCAGATGTGGAGATCTGGAACGAGGCAGCTAGATCTTGACTCTATTGTTCGTCCTGGGCGCGCTCAATGTCCTCTGGCCGGAGGTTCTGGCTGCGTAGACGGCAACCACATCGACGAATAAATCGGTTCCGGGTTGCTTCCTCTACCTTGTTGTTTCTGCGTTCTCTCATCTCCCTCCGACCGGTAGTGGTTGGGACGGGATGGAGATGGTTGGCGCGCTGAGGCGGGTTTCTAGACGCGGCGGGAGTGTTTCCGCCCAGGTGCATGTGCAGGGCGCCTGGCGGCTGTTGGTTTCATCTGTTTCATCTTTCCGTCCTCTTCTGTCCGACCGTTGAGGCGAGGGGATCGAGGAGGGGATGTTGCGGCGAGCTGCAAACTCCCTCTTCATGAAGCGTAGCCACCATCCACCTGGTAGGCCCCCTACTGCTCTTGTCCACCTGGCCGGCCGTGGCGGCGAGGAGGAGGAGAAGGGCAAGACGTTGGATGCTAGTTTGATTGGAGGCCCTCGGGTGCTTCTGGAGATTTTGCTCCCTCGAGCAGATTCCATGGCGGCAATGTTTGTTGTGCTCTTTGGCCGGAAGGGCGGCCCTTTCTCAACCTCCTGTGTGGAGGCCCTTGATGAATCCTGATGCAGGAGCTCGACCGCTCCATGCCCCCAAGTGATTCGTCCACGGGGCCATGGTTTTGGCATGTGGCACTGGTTCCTCGCCGGTGAAGGCTTCGCTTCGAGCGTTCGGCAGAGTGCTTTGGATCTCGGCGTCGGCTGCGTCAATGGAGTGGCTTGTTCTGCTTCCGGAGTTGTGGCGGATGCCCTTGAGGTTGCCGGTGGCTAGCGACGGAGGCGGACACCGAGCACTTGATTGCTTTTCTTATCTATTTTCTAGGGTCCTTTTTGAACTTCTGCGGGCCTTATCCTCAAATATTAGGTTTCTTTGTACGGATGGAAATTTGTACCCGCAATTGTTTGAATGAAACTTCTCGGACCCTCCGGGCCTTTTACCGTTCAAAAAAAAAGTGAAACGAATGATTCAGAGCTAGCGAAATGAAGTGGTAGTGCAAATACGTTCTTGACTTCCAAGTCCATGGAGTTGACAACAACAACTCAAGTGCCCACAAATAGCGTGCTAGTAGTTATTTATCCGCCAGTGATACCTCACGATCGAGTTAGTGGCTGCTTGATTGCTTCCACGTACAGTACATATACTTTGCTCTCAGCTGGTAGATGCATGGTATGCTCGATCACGAGCAAACTTTGTGGAACTCATGCTCACAAACACATAAACTAGTATATTCGTTGCCACTCTCTGAAGAGATGCTGATTTGGTAAGTAGTAGGCCGCTAGCTTTACGGATATTCCAAATCGGATCTTGTACAGGCGTGGAATATAACTCAATATATATAAATGGCGCACGCGCATGCTTGCACCCTAGCGGGGGAGTGACGAAATTCTACGTGCACTGGTGACTTCCACTAGCGAAATGAACAGGCCACTAGAAAAGCTCTCTTGCGTATATGTAGAAGGTGCTCATCCGCGGCCCGGTGCGTTCCACCTTGCAGATACTTCCACATGCGTAAGTGTACCAAGAAGAAAAATTAAGTGTCCCACCATTCCCTCAAAACACGGTAGCAATAAATGGCAGTGAAACTTTGGCAGAACTGTCAGGTATCACACCAAATTAGTGGTGGACATTGTACTCCTCGGTTGCGGTTGGTAAGTATCTTCTTCCACTAGTAGTACTAGGAAACGAGCTAGCGATAAATGGCAAGAAGAAACACGTCAAATTCAAACCAGGGCTTGTTCCATCATTTTCAAGAGCAGCCTAAAACCCATCACGTACTCCCTGTGAGCTAGCTAGGCGCAGATTCGATCGAGCGGTCCGCGAGATACAGCCGCATGGCGTGGCATGGGTCGCCAGTACGCGCGTCCGCGTCCGCGTCGCACGCAAGCACTGCACTTGCCAGCCCTGTGCTGTAGCCCTGTAGGGCAAGTGCATGACCGATGCATCACTGCATGCTCAGCTGAAAGATACAGACACCGACCGGAGCCGTTGACTCGTATGAAACCCGGACGCGCGCGCGAGAGAGCTGCCAGCCCCACCGCAGCAGCAGCAGCTGCAGCAGTACTGCACTGCACTGACCCAACCGGACACGACGGCCATGGATCGATCGACAACGACGAGCACGACAGGATCGCACGCGCACATGCGAGGGATCGACACGCACCTTTCTCCGCCCTCGTCACACACGGCGGCACGGCGCGTGTCCCGCTGGTACTGGGCACCGGATCCGGATGAATGCATGCACTATACATAAACGCATAATTATTCTATTCTAGTGTTGGCGTCGACGGTATGGCGTTCCGTATCTTGGGAGTATCTTGCAACAAGGAGTAGTGTCAATCCAGACAAGCGAGAGGGTGTAGGATACCACAAGATACTGTATGTACTCCGTAGTACTGAAGGTGAGAAGGTCTACTAGTATGAAGTAACTGAGAGGGCTAGGACCTCGACCTGACGATCCTACAACTAGCCGTGGAGAGTGGCGCCAATGATGCAGGGACTGTGAGCGACCTAGCTGGCTTGCTGCCGTCTCCAGTGGGGTGGGGAGGCAGAGCATGGCTACGACTACGACTACGACTAGTGCCAGCCAGCCTAGTAGTCAGTGGAGCGGCCAAACCAAAGGGCTTGGCAGCTTCCATTATAGTACTACTACGTCTCGCTGCTGCCGCCTGCTACGTGGGTGTGCTGTGCATGTGGGCCGGTCAGCCAGCCATGGTGCTGCGCGGGCCCGTTGGATGCACTACCAAAGCTAGCTTTGGGTGCCCACAGATGAACGCATATGCGTCGTGCCTGCTTCAGTTTTGCACGCTTCTTGATTGTTTACTAAGATATGTCAACAACAATTAATTAGGCGCGGGGTTTTGCTTGCTATAAGCAGCAACTATCCTTTCCTAGAAATGGCAGCACACTGTATTGTAACCACAATGCAGGCAAGTTCAGTTTTGGACGCTTGGAAATCCAAAATTTCCACACTAGTAGTACATATTTTCCTGCTGCTCATTGTTGGAAAAGCCAGGAAATCCGCCGCGTCCTTCTCCAGCTACAGCACCACACACGCACACTACACGTCCACACATGACTGAGCGTCGTCTAAACACACGCTACAAATAAACACGCCTTTATAAGGAGGAGTACATGAAGCTCGCTCAAATTTTACTCAACAAACTAGCGTTAGCGTGTGTAAATATTAGCACCGGATTTAAAACTCTCTGGGTAGTCATATATATGCCCTTACAAAACCCCACCATGACTTGATTCTCGAATCGACCACTGTGTAGACGTCTTTAGATGTATTTTGGTACATGAAGAATTTTACTTATCAAATTTATCCGGCATATAAAGTTAATTAAAAGCAACTATCTTTGGTAATGCCCTCCGCCTTTTTTGGAAATGTTACATCAGGTCATGCATACAATTAACTTTTTTACCAGGGTTGTATATGTACTTTTAAATAGTTAGTCTTTATTATCCTTGTAATGTAAGACCTTGGTTACTTCTCCCGTATTTTTATCCTATAGTGGTTTGAAGATGGGAGGGGATCCTTGCTATGTTTGGTTTGTGACCAAAGTATGCCATGCCAATTTTTTGGTCATGACCAAAGGTTGGTTCGTGTTTGGATACTTGTCAACTTTTTGGCTTGCCAACTTTTTGGGTTGTCAATACTCTACTCCCAACTCTAGTTCATTTTTTTTAGCCAATGTTAGCCAACTTGTGAGCAAGCAATGGTCCAACCAAAATTCTGGCTAGCCAAATTTTTGGTAGGGCAATCTTGGGCAAATACAAAACATACCCTTGGTGTTCACCAAATACTCTCTGATCTTCTCAAATACTCTCCCCAAAAATATTCTACCATGATTTTTTTTATCTTGATAAAAACAAGAGGATTTGTGGGGATATCCCGGCCTAACTCGGCATGATTAATGTACTACGGGGATTTTGCAGGATTTGGAATAATCTCCTCCGATCACCGCGAATACACTAGCGAATACGAGAGAAATAAACAAGGCCTAAGAGGTTTTCTATATGTATTACCACATATGCATGCGTGTATATATCGACATTTTGAGAGCCTACATAAAGGCACCCCTCGCCCTCTCCCTCCCCTATTAGGAAAGCCATATTCCCCACACTATTTGGTGTTGTGTTTAAGTTTTTGATAAAGATGCTCTAATATTTTCTAGGCTCTTAAGAGCCTTTTTCTAATAACAAAAAACTTAATCTAAAGTTTCCAAAGTTTCCAAAAAAACATCTGGATGTAGTCAATGGTATATTCTACCAACGTTCAGATTTTCCTTATGAAATACCTTGTCTAGGATCAGCAAAAAATGACAAAAGTACAGATAAAGGTGGTGAACTATGCAAAATTTTGAAGCTTTCTAAAGTTTGAAAGATTAGTCTTTGTTCTATGTCCAGAATAAAAGGTGCTTCAAATTAAAATTTTACAAACTTGTAGTGTACATCGTTGATTGTACTGGTTTTTTTTTGGATTTTTTAGACTTTAAATCAAGTTTTTAAAAAAGTAAAAATCAAGCTACATGTGCCTGAGCTCTTAAGTGAACTTTTGCTGTAGTACATACTTGGAAGTTCTTGAAAACTGACCAGAGATATGTGTGTGTGTGTATATATCCATATATGGCCTCTCCAAAATGCAGGTTATATATTCTTCTCACGACTTCTATCTTTTTTTTTGGCTTCGTCATACACAATTATTTTCTTGTGAATTACGTGATGGAACTTTGGCACTTCGGAACCCAAGTTCCATCAAAAACCCGTAAATAATGTTTGCATGTAGAGACAACACGTAACTCAAAACTATCTGCTTTAGATAAAAATTATGAAGTCACAAATGAATAGTATGAAGGGACCGCCGATTTACGCACTTGTCTATAACTTTATTTACTACTTGGATTACTATGTAACTTAGAGCAAGTTTAATAATAATATAGCCAACTGCTGGCTATAGACAAGTGTTAGGTCATCTATAGCCGGCTATAAAGTCAGCACGTACAATACTTAGTCATAGAACAATAGTAGAGCCAGTCAGCAGACTATAAGACTTAAAATAGTATATTTGTGCTTAGTTGAATGAGAGAGAAAAGGAGAGAGAAGAGGAGTGGGTGCTTAGTTAAGAGTCAGCTGCAGCACGTGCTCCTAGGCACTATGTGAGAGTGAAAAGTGGATCATACATTAATAAAGTAGTATATTTTGATCTCTAACTAGTGTACATGTTGACTATTACATTGACTCTAGATGACATGGACATGGCTTATAGCCAACAGCTGTACTATTGCCCTTGCTCTTAATAGCCCGTTTATCTTCTCTTTCTTCTTCTCTCTCCTCCAACTCAGCATAAATATAATACTTAAACTTTTATAGCCAGCTGACTCACCCCTATTATACTTGCTCTTAGAGTTATAGTAACTATAGTCAGGTTCAGAAGTACCGAACGATGTTCTGAAAATCCACTCTTGTTGGCCCCATTTTAAGATCCTACAACAATTTGTCACCTCTAGTGATACCCCACTTAGGCCCTCATTTTTGTACGACTTGTGCCCCTCCCCTCCACTATTTGCAAAGCCATTTTTCCAACCAACTTCCCCGATCCATTGGCGACGGGACGAGCTTCGAGCGGTCGACATTCCGGAGCAGGGGCCACGCATTGTTTGGTGTTGAGTTTAAGAGTTAAATACATTAGCAAACCTTGTACTCATGTGCGTGGCTCGATTTTGTCCTCTATCTCGCGATTTGCAGAAGTTTTCGCACGAAGTTGTCAATTTGACTCGATTTACTCCTAAACCAGGTTTGCTGTCAAAATTGAGTTGGCATGGACGTGGGTCCCGCATGTAGGAGTGCAACTGCCATGGAATTTTCCACCTAGCCCCTCATGTATGAGTCAGTTAGGATAATCTCTGTCATATTAATTTTGTGAAACCCTCATATCTATTAATAATAAGATATGCTATGCCGCAAACCAGCCTGTGGTTGGGTGGTTAGGAGGATGGTTGTACTACCAGCCCACCAGAGTTCAAACCCCAGGTTTGACACTGTGTGTTGCATAACAGGCAGAATATTCTTTTAGTGGGAGGCGACGTTCCCGTCGACAGGGAGGCGCCCGTGGTGATTTCGTCAATCTCAAGACCCGATCCGCCGGCTCAGTTTCTCGGAGGTGCGCATAGGGGTAGGGTGTGTGTGTGTGCGTTCATAGGGGTGGATGCATGTACGTGTTGTGAGCGTCTATGATTGTACTGTGTTTCTCAAAAAAAATGCTATGCCCCAAATATTGCAAATCTTTAACCCTAGTTCATCTATTACTCCCTTGTCCTCTGCCCCGATCTTTCTTGGCAAGCACATCTCATGGCGAGCGGTGGCTCTGGTAGTTTGAGCTCGAGTACGAAGGAATACCCTGTGCCTACCAGGGAGCTACCCATCGTCTGGGATTAATGCAAGTACCGTTTCTTCAAGAAGTACACCACCTAGACCGACGCCCCTGAACCCCTAATGTTGCCAGGACGTATCTATTAGTAATGCAGTAATGGGAGGGGCTTTTCGTGAACTTACCCTTGAAGACCGAAAAGCGTTGTCAAAGCTCATGAGAGCGTGGTTGATGTAGACGAGCTAAAGCCGACCTCAAGGTCGTGATGAAGTCCTTGCGCTCCTGTGGCTCCAACGACTTGAGTGCCTCGAGTGTGACACCTCGCTGGGAGTTACACACGTCTGGTGCCTGACGATGACTCCCGCTTCCCTGATCCAGCAGCAGTTGCGGAAGTAGAGCTCCTAGATCCGAATCCCGCAGCGCGACGGTGCTCCACGGTGAAGATGTCTCTCATTCGCGCAGTCCGAACTTGGGACCACGGTCACGAGAGAGAGAGAGAGAGAGAGAGAGAGAGAGAGAGAGAGAGAGAGAGAGAGAGAGAGAGAGAGAGAGAGAGAGAGAGAGAGAGAGAGAGAGAGAGAGTCAATTAGAGGCCTCCCCAAAAGTGAGAAAACCTTTATTGAATATAGTGTGTATTTATCTGGCCAAATACCCCCACTATATATAGGGGGAAGGGAGGTACTACCTCCCTCAAAGTCCCGGGGTGGGACTAAAGGAGAGGAGAGGGGGAGAGGGTGGCGCCGCCGGCCACCCCATGGGCCCCGCGCACGGGGGCTGGCCCACTAGGGCGCCGGCCACCCCCTTTGGCCCTTCTCCCTCTTGCCTTTCCCTAATGGGCCCTCTTCCCTCCGGAATTGGCCCATTAAGCCTTTTGACCTTTAAATTGATTTTCTCTTCATTAAATAATTATGAATAATGATTAAATCAATATTTAACATTCATTCACATATTATTCAATCTCCGTGGCTATGGAACACCTTCCACCTCCACTCTGGACATCCTCCGGACTTACCGAAACCCTTTCGGTTTTCTCTCTACTATTCTTCTACGATTCTTCCGATCCTATAAACACTCTCTAAGCATCATCAAACCCTTAAGAGTGATACCCTATGGTTCAGGAACACTCTAGACATGGTCGGGACATTCCTAGACCAATGATCGATTGAGGGACCTGGATGGCCATGTGACCCCTGTGCGTTCCATGAAGATCTTTCGTCGTTTAAACCGGGACGGTCGTGTCTTATTCCATTTGTCTCTCGATACTTGCATTCCCCGAGATCTGATCAATGACATCACCATGTTGTGTTCAATCTCATTACTGAACAATGCTACTTGACTCGTTCCGACAAGTGATATCCCAGTGATCAAATCACGCGCTGCACAACTATTGGATGTAAATTCTCCTGAGTGGGCCCTTAAGTATCTTTCCGTCACGTGGACGGACAAATCCCGCTCTTGACATATATTACCTCTACGGTTCCTCCGAATACCTGAACACACCTTTATAATCACTGTATTACCAAGTGAAGCTTGATGCTATCTAAGCACTATCAGAAGACAATGATTGATATAGCCTCACGGTCTAAGGAATAGTCTACGAGGATCCATTTCTAATCATCATAACTTGAACTTCGTGACATGATCGGGTCATGATTTTTAGGTTGGGTATTAATTCATCATCTCATTCTCATAATGAGTTGACTCCATTTCCAACTGGCATAAATGCCACATGATCAGGAAACTTGATCATCTGTTGACCAATGAACCAGTGACTAGAGTTTCACTGGGAACCCCTGGTTGTTTATATATCACATGTGTATTGATGTTTACACTCAATACAGTTATAGCATGATATAAAACTTAATCATAAACTTTATGAAATATGATAATAGTCCTTATTACTATTTGTCTCTAGTGCATATTTCCAACAGTCTCCCACTTGCACTAGAGTACAAATACACTAGCTGCATTTGTTCTTAATCACTGGCACCATATATCCCGGTACCCTGAACATGCTTGCTCATGGAAGAGGTTGAGTCTTGGGCCTATACTTTACAGTCCCAACTAAAGGGAATATGCCCGAGAGGCAATAATAAAGTGGTTATTATCTTATTCCATGTTTATGATAAATGTTTATTTTGCATGCTATAATTGTATTAATTGGAAACGTTAATACATGTGTGTTTAATAAACAAAATACAAAGTTCCTAGTAATGCCTCTCATATAAACTAGCTCGATGATTAACAAGATGATCAAGGTTTCTCGATCATGGACATTGGATGTTGTTAATAACGAGGTCACAACATTGGTGGAATGATGTGATGAACATTCATCCGAAGTATAGCATTACGATCAAAGTCATTATGTTTATATTGCTATAACATCATACGAAGTAATCTTAGTCCTTAGACCATGAGATCATGTTAATCACTAACATCGGAAGAGTATCTTGATAACATCAAACGTCACACCGTAACAGGGTGACTATAAAGGTGGGTTTAGTGCTACGAAGGTATTATGTTGAGGCTCATGGATCAAGAGTGGGTGATGTCTACGCACTTCTATTCTTGTAGACAGTTGTTGGGCCTCCAAGTGCAGAGGTTTGTAGAACAGAAGCAAGTTTTCCCTTAAGTGGATCACCCAAGGTTTATCGAACTCAGGGAGGAAGTGGTCAAAGGTATCCCCTCTCAAGCAACCCTGCAATCAAGATACAAGAAGTCTCTTGTGTCCCCAACACACCCAATACACTTGTCAGGTGTATAGGTGCACTAGTTCGGCGAAGAGATAGTGAAATACAAGTGGTATAGATAATTATAAGTGGTAACGGTGATATCAAATAGCTTGATGGTGTGGAAAAGACTACAGGCAAACTGAAATAAAGATGGAAGCAAGCAAACATGTAACAAATCTAATTGCAAACGGTGTTTCAGTGCTTAGAAACAAGGCCTAGGGATCATACTTTCACTAGTGAACACTCTCATATAAATATATTCTCTTTATGATACTACTCTTAACTACTCTCTGGTTGAACACTCTAATCGATGGTAGGGCTATAACAGCACACCTCAAAGTTCATCTTTCCCATCTAGAAAACCCCACACTGTCACCTTGAGTACTAGATGAGTTCAACAAACACCACAATTTCATAAAGACATCCAACTCCAAATATAACTCATAACAAGTATTTGTTAATAGGTTAGTCCAAGAAAGTCTATGAAAAGTACTCCAAAGTGTGGACAAAACATAAGAAAGTAGATAAAACCAAGCATGTAACACCAAAAATTATAGATACATTTGCAATGTATCAGTGGGATTTGTCCATCCCGATGATGGATAGATATACTCTGGGCCCTCTCGGTGATATTACATTGAAAATAGCTTGCAAGCAAGTGATGCGATCACTAGAATGTTATATCACGGGAACGAGAAAAGAGTGCATGTCGGTAACGAGATCAAACTAGGTATTTGGATGCCGATGATCGAATCTCGGACATGTAATATAACCCGAGAAAAAGGGATTTAGTTACGATGTTAAAGGTTCACACGATCACAAGAGTCATCGTTGAATATGTGGGAGTCAGTACGGATCTCCAGGTCCCGCTGCTGATTATTGATCGGAGAGGGGTCTCGAACATGTCTGCATTATTCGCGAACTGTAGGGTGACACACTTAAGGTATACCAACACCATTTAGGAGAAAATATGTTTCAGATAAAGATTAAGAAAGCACTGGAATCATTTCGATGAAAACCAGAATTGTTTCAGGTGAAATTACTGAAACTGGTTCTGCATGTGATATTGAAATGTTGTAGGGAGTTTTATGTGAATGTTTGTTAATTAAAGTAATTAACAAAATTCTGAATAAAATAAATAAAAGTATTTTATTTAAAGAGAAAATGCATTTAATTGGGTGGACATTAAATGCAAAGTGAGTGGAGTTGAAATTCATGTGAGTGGGCTTAGTGGAAGCTCCACCCACATGAATCAGGGAGAGGTGGGGGCACCCACCATGGCCGGCCAGCCATGGGCTTGGGAATGCATCCCCTCCCCTATAAAAGGAGCCCCATGGCTTCTCTCCTCTTGCCCCACCTCCTCGTGAGGGTTCTCTTCTCCCTATAGTTATTCCCCATGGTCTCGGATTAGCAAGATACATGTTCCCGGTGGCTTTATCTGGAAAGGAGTTGCTTCTTCTGCTGCATCGCTGGAGCGAGGAGGAGGAGGTTGTTCGGTGGACCGAACATGTGTGCCATCACGGATGCACCGCTGCTTTGCGGTGCTGGACTTGATGTTGCTGGACCTGATGGTGCTGGAACTGCTGGACCTGAAGGACTTCATCGCGATCTTGAGATCAACAAGTGTACGACTACATCATCCACGAGTTCCATCTCGTTAACAAAGCTTTGTTGTCTTCAAGGGTAAGTTCTGTATGGATGTATATCCACCCGTTGCTTGTATCTAGTAGATAGATCTTGGCGTATAGTTCCCATTGTAGGAATTTTTTTGTTTTCTATGCTGCGAACCCAACAATGGTAACAGAGCATGTTCTATGCGTAGGTGCTTTGCACGGGTAGTACACATATGTTTATATGTGGGCGATGATGATCATGTTATTTCATCTTCTATGTATTTTGGATATTGGTGGCATAGTGGGATGAAGCGGCCCGGACCAACCTTATATGTCATCGCACATGAGACCGGTTCCACGACTAACATGCAACTAGTTTTGCATAAGTGGCTAGCGGGTGTCTGTCTCTCCTACTATAGTCAATATCTGATTTACAACGAGTTGCTAATAACTTGGTTATCCTCGTTATGGTTCCATGTTCGTAGGTAAGACCGGTTCTATCTATGAAAGCCCTAAGCCATGTAAAACTTGCAATAGATAAATTAGAGGTGTCTAGTTTAGATCGTTGTTGGGCTAGTGTCATGATATGGCAATGTTGTAAGTAGATGTATGATAGATACTCTTACAACACACCTAACGTGTAAGTTCCATAGACCTTTTCCTTACACACAAAGGAATGATAAAGATCATACCACGATGCATATGATAGAGATCAAATGCATGGACCATATCATCCCACTTTACACATTAGATGTTCGCATCTTATATTGCTAGTTTGGCGCTTTTAGTAGCATTGTAAGATGATCCCTCATTTAAATATCAAGATAAAATGTGTTCTTCCTTAAGTATGCACCGTTCTATGGATCGTGTTTCGAGACATCACGTGATGATCGGGTGTACTCGACTCTACGCTTTCATACAACGGGTGTAAGACCGTTTTACACATGTGAATACTAAGGTTCTTACTTGGCGAGCCTAGCATGTATAGACATGGCCTCAGAACACAGACCGAAAGGTTAAGCATGAGTCATATAGTTGATGTGATGCCCATATTGATGCTCGCCTTTGAAGCTACACCGACTCACGTGATGATCGGACTGGGTGTAGTGGATTTGGTTCATGTAATCACCAAAAGGGCACGGGGGATGTCGTTTTTGAGTGGGAGTTCATTTCTAATTTGGATTAGTCAAACTCAATTTGTCATAAACTAAATCGAAGTGAATTTGCATAATTTGTTGTAGTCATTGGCATTTGTTCACTACCTTATGCTTAGTTTTAATTGAGATAATAGAACTATAGAATTCTGGATATTTACTTTACCAACTAGTATCATATTGTTTTGAATGTCAATTTAAAGTTAAAAAGTCATATTGCAAACTTTCAGCAAACTCTATTTACTCCATGAAGTTTAATAAGTAGTATTAAATCAAGAGTAAAAATTCCAATGTTAGTATCTAAAGTATCATGTTTACCTCCATGATTATTGATATTCAAAAGTTATTCTAATATCAATATTATCTAGGAGCTGAAAATTGTTTCAGAAACCATCATGTGTGGAAGATATTGTGATATTTGAAACAATGTTTTTGGTTGCAATATGATAAAGTATAATTTAGCAAATACATGTTCTCATATTGTATGAGAATTTGTGGAGGATGGAGATGCTAGGCATCCGGATCTCCCAAAAAGGTTTTGGGAACTAACATTATACTCGCGATTCTTACTTATAGGCTATAGTAGCTTGATCATGAAAGTTGTCATGATAGGGATGAATAGAAGATGTAGCTAAAATGTTTACTACACTAAAAGATTACTAAAGATTGGATTTTAAAAGAACGCCAACCATTTGATGATGGTGATCCACTTCAAAGTGCAAATCTAAAGGTATTAGTATTTGACTATATACGCTTTTTACTATGTGTCATGTGAATGACACCACTATTTATGTTGATATATTCTTTTAAAAACGAAAAGGAATTGCTGAAAGAGAATCTATAAAATATTTGGCAAAAAAGAAAAGGTTGGAGATGTCCAACTTAGGTATATAGAAGATATACATGTTATGGATGTATTCCTTGCTTGTTAAACAATATGGTTCTTAGGTATTGGATACCGAATTGGTTGGTGTGAAGTGTCATACAGAACAACACAATTCATGAACAGCAACAACCAAAGTAACTAGCAAAAGAATATGTGATGATGTTCATCAAAAACAAATAAAGTGTTATTGTGTTTTTCGTTGTCGTCAAACCTAGCCTTCAAGATTTTTTTTAATAATTGTTATTTTGTTCCGGTATTACGAGAACAATAGTTATTCAAATAATTACCGTATTCCATAAAGGATGGATGAACTTTTACAAGTCTAGTTGGAGTCCATAAACATTATTGCTAAAATGTCGTAAGACAAATGATTGGAAGATCACTTATGAAGTGACATCGCTGTTTGAATTATATTGGAAAGTAAACATGAAGAAACTCCATGTTGATGGATTTTTGAAGTCTTTTGATTTTGATCAATTGACACTTGTGAAACTTTCCTCGAGATAATTGAAACTCCGTCCATAGGCCAAGGAGGAACGAATGACTAACTTATTGGATATTATGCATGTTGATGTATATTGTCCATTATGTGTAGCCATATGCGATGGACCTTTTTGCTTCATATGCTTTCTCTAGAAATTTGAGTGAATATATCTATATATTTACTTAATAAGGAAGAAGTATGAAACATTTGAAAATTGTTCAAAGACTTTCAAGATGAAGTGAAAAATCATTGTAACAAGAAAATAAAAGAGTTTATGATTTGATCATAAAGGAAGATATTTGAGTTATAGGTTTAGCAAAACACCTAAGATTTCAGGGATTGTTCCATGAATTTGCATTTCCCGATAAACCACATGAGTATGGTATGTTCGAGAGATCAAATCAAACCTTGTTTAACATGGTAAGATCAAAGGTGTCATTTATAAAACTGCCATTATGTTTTAAGGATTAAAGCTTTAGAGACTACCGCTTTCACACTGAAAAGAGCACCATCGTGATCCATTGAAATGACACCATATGAGTTATGGTTTGGGATAAAACCCGAATTGTCTTTTCTTAAATTTTTGTATGCTATGCATAAGTAAAATGTTTACAACCAAAGTCGGATAAGCATGTCTTTGTAGGTTATCCCAAAGAATTTGTTGGGAATTCCTCCATAACACCGAGGACAGAAGAGTTTGTCGCTTGGAACGTCAAGTTTCTTGAGAAGGAATTTTTCATGAAAAGTTAAGTGGGAGGACAATAGAACTTTTAAACCTTAGCTATATGTGCTAAGTAGCGCAGTGCCGGAAAGTGTCCTGGTGGCAGCCACAATGCTCATGGCTCCCGTGATTACAAAGGGTGTGATCTTGGAGATTAGAGTTCCTATTGAACCATGTGGGTCGGTAAGAATCAAATAGTAAGATTTGAAACAGAAGTCGTTATTGTTTTGACAATGATGAACCGAATGCATGCAAAGAAGCGATGATGGGCCCTGACTCCATAAAATGACTAGGAGTCATAGAATCCGTGATAGTATCCATAACACGAGAAATCAAGTTTCTGAACTTGGAAGACCCTCCGGAAAGGCGTGAAGCCTATCGGTCGTGTTTGGATCTATAAAGAAATATACATGGATGTTTAACATCTATGAAATAGTCGACATGTCGGAAAGAAGTTTACAACAATGTTTAAGGAGTTCACTATGACAAGATTTGATCTTTCATAGCGATATTTAGTCTTGACGGATTAATGTAGCAACCACTACATATAATTATGTATATGGTAGTTGAATAAATAAAACAAGGTTCTTCTAATAGAATGGTTACCTAGGATGTGTACATGACACAGTCCGAAGGGTTTTGTTAATTCCAAGGGTGCTAAAAGGGCATGCAAACTTCAATAGTTGAAGTGAGCATAGCGGAGTTGGAATCTTCACCATGATGAAAATGTTAAAGGAGTTTAATTTCATCGGAGATGATGAAGATGCTTGCATTTGCAAGAAATTAAGTGGGAGCGCTAAGTCAAATTTCCAATACATTATGCAAAGTACATATTGTTGATTGGAAATGATGTATCTTTTATTGACACAAGTTAAGAAATTCATTAAAATAGGATTTTGATGAAAGACTTGGGCAAAACCGGAATATTTGGCATCAATGTGTATATGGATAGATTGAGGCGCTAATATGGTTATGCCAGACGTACATATATGAGATATTGAAAGGGTTAAATATGGAAACAACAAGAAAGGTTCTTGCTGCATGGAAAGGATTGTATCAAGATTCAAGTGCTTCAACACTTGGTGAGTAAAATCACATGAATATTTTGATCGATTATACCATGATATGTATATATCCAGATATATCCTATGCTCTAAATGTTATGAGCACATACCAGAATGATTCATAAGATGATCATTGGACGATAGTAAAGATATTCTTATGAGCTTTGGAAGAACTAAGAATATATCATGTATAAGTGACAAATAATTAAAGGTAGTTCATTGTAAAGTGTTACATTGATACTAGTTTTGTCACAAGATACAAATTAAATTTATCTCAATTTAGACTATGGGTGGCACAATGTAATGGAAAGGATGTTCCATGATGGATTTGGATGAGTTCCAACGTTGAGGCATTGTGACAGATACTACAATAAAAGGCTAAGTATATGACTACTATAGTAGCAGCAAAGGAGGGCATTTGTGTTAAGTAGTTTGTTATCAAACTAGGTGTGGTTTGAAGTGGGCTAATACTATGAAGATATATTGTATGACAATAATATCAACATATTTTAACCTAAATGAACTAAAGGTCTCACCAAAGGACCAAATTTATACAATGCCATCTCATTTGAGAATGAGTGATGCATAGAGATGCAAAGACATGCAAATACACACGGACCTAAAAATGCCAGATCAGGAGATTATGTTAACCACTAGCAAACGCGTATATTCAACACCTAGGTGTTGTATATACAAGTTTACAAACTAGATTATTGATACATTGCAAATGTATCTATAATTTTTGATGTTCCATGCTTGGTTTTATCCACTTTCTTGTGTTTTGTTCCAACTTTGGAGTACTTTTCATATGATTTCTTGGACTAACCTATTAACAAGAGCCACAGTGCCAGCTGCCTGTTTTCTGCTGTTTTTGGTTCCAGGAAAGTCAGAAAATGAATATTCTCAGAATTGAACAGGACAAAAGCCAAAGTGCCTATTTTTCCGGAAGTCATCAGATGCCAGAACACGAGACGGACAGGGGCCAGGGGGCCACCACACCACCTGGCCGCACGGCCCATCCTGGCCCACGCCAGGGGGTGGTCTGGCCGCCTCCGGCACCCCCTCGGCCTCCCCTTCCGCCTATAAGATTCCCTCGAGACAAAAACCCTAAGTACCCAATCAAAAATCCACGAAAGAGTCTGTAGCTGCCGTCATCTCCATCCCTAGATCGGGAGGGATCTGAAGCTCTTCCCGGCACCCTGCCGGAGAGGGGAGTTCACCCTGGAGGCCTTCTTCATCACCATGCAAGCCTCCGGTGTGATGCGTGAGTAGTTCATACTTGGACTACGGATCCATGTAGTAGCTAGATGGCTGGTTCTCCTCGTTTGTGCTTTCATGGCTAGATCTTGTGAGCTCCGTTCATGATCAAGATCATCTATTTGTAATTCTGCATGTTGTGTTTGCGGGGATCCGATGGATATTGAGATGCTATTTCAGATTGATTATTGATTCTATCATGTCTTTGTTATTTGTGATCTTGCATGCTTTCCGTTGTTAGTAGCTATCTTGGCCAAGTAGATGCTAGCAACTCCAAGAGTTAGTATTTATGCTCGATAGTGGGTTCATGCCTCTGGTAATCTAGGGAAGTGACAGAAATCTCTAAGGTACTAGATGCGCTGTTGCTACTAGGGAGAAAACAACAATCCTTTGTTCATAGAACAATCGTATTGTTTACATTACACGCACTTCGTAAATCAATAATCTGTTGCTTGCAACTTAATACTGGAGGGGGTTCGGATGATACCTGAAGGTGGATTATTAGTCATAGATGCAGTTGGATGGTGGTCTATGTATAATGTTGTAATGCCCAATCAAATCTCAAAGGAGTCAAGATGATTAGTATATGCTTGCATGCTTTCTCGATGTTTGTCAATTGCCCCGCTGTAATTTGTTCACTCAGCATGTAATCTATCAAGGAGAGCCACCTCTAGTGAACTATGGATCCCGGTCCTTTCTTTTACATACAATCTATAAACTGTTTACTGCTTTGTGTTTACTTTCTGCAAACTATTACTTCCTTCCATTCGATACATTTAATCCTTTGTTTTCAGCAAAACACGGTGAGATTGACAACCTCATCGCAAGTTGGGGAGAAAGTTCTGTGGTTGTGTTGTGCAGGTCTCCACGTTGCTACTAGCACCGGTAGTGCGCCCTGCCAAGGCTCAGCTAGCAACACCTTTGGGGTGTTTCCTTGCTCCTACTAGTTCAATTAATGTCGTGGTGGTGTCACGGCAAATGACATGGATATGCTAAAGGTGGGGACTAATACACGCTAGGGGAATCAAGGGAGGGATAGTGAAGTGATTCTCCACACAGAAGTTTATATTTGCTTTGTCTCCAAGGTTACAAGTGCTCCTAGAGCTGTATTGGCGAGAGGAGGAAGAAGGAGCTCTCTTACTCTCACTCGCAGATCACCCTTAGAACCCTAGCCAAACTCGCCAAATCAGAACCTCCTATACAAAAGCCCTAGCCCTCCTTATATAGGGGGGGCTAGGTCTCCATCTAGGGCATACGTGGAGGTATATTCCTAAGAATATGCCATCTCCCAAAGTAGTAAGCCGACCGGGTTACTTTTCCCTCGCGTCACACATGCAGAGGCTACGTGAGCCTCTGCGGCGCCCATGTCAGCCGACATGGGCATCGTCACCCTTGTCGGCCACGCCTCGGTGGTGCTTCCCTTGTCTGCTTCGCTCAGGCAGTGCGTACCGGGGCTTCTTTTGACCAGCGAGATTCCTTCCTTCTCCTAGAAGCTAGATGTGCCCCGGATCATAGTTGATCCGGCCACACCTGTTCCTGCATACAAGTTAAACATACATTTCCGACTTACTGTTTAAGTCGGTTGAGACTTAGTTAGGCGAACGCCCCTGGTCTGGGTTACCCGTGATTCGACCTGCCTTGAGGTGACCTGGCCAGCATCCGCTTTGGCCTTGCCGAACCTCGGCTAAATCGGCCTTTATACCCCGGCGTGACCCTACCCGGGGGTATCCCCCCAACATTAGTCCCCGAAGCTGGTGCGGTCTTAGATGCCTCGGCCGCTAAGGCCACATCAGGTTCAATTATGTTTGACCTTTGGACGTTATTTCCGAGTTACCTCCTTGTCTCGGGTTATATGGATTTATGTTCCCCTTGCACGTTCCAAGTTTTCACTCGCCGGCCGGGTTACCACTTCAACTCGGACCTCATGGCTTTACTTTCCCTCTGCACATTCCAAGTTTTCACTTGCTAGCCGGGTTACCATGGTCCTATCTGGGTCTTGTTTCCTTCTCTCGTACGCCAACCCACGTGGAGGCTAATCATTATGTTGTCTCATTTTAAGGGCCAGCACAGTAACCGCCGTAGTAATTGTCAGTCATCACTGTGCGCGGGTCACGTCACGCCTACCTCCTCGTTTACCGCATCAACGTGTCACGTCACAGGACCAACTCCACTCTGTTGCCTTCGGTGTGGCTCCTTGTTGATTGGTTGATGTGGGTGGTACACGGCCATTGCGTGGGGCTTGCCCGCAGGACGCGATCCCACCTTCTCCTCGTGGGAGAGGTTAAATAGGGGAGGGGCGCATCACTTGGGCTTTTTCCCCTCACCGCGCCCCTCTGCCCTTTGCTCTTCTTGTTCGTCTTCCTCGCAACCGCGCCGCTGCCAGTGCTCCCAAGCAGCAGCGCCGCCGCCGCATTTTCCCCCCAGATTTCTACGCCGTCGCTGCTGCTACGCGCCTCCTCCACCACGGGTCGCTGCCAATCTAGGCCTTTGCCCCCCGCCACCGCTAGCGCCAGTGAGGGCAGCAACTATCAGATGACGGAGGAGGAGCTCATCGTTGCTGAGCAAGAAATGGAGGAGGACTCCGCCGCCGCGGACCGTGGTGCGTGGGCCGGGTCATGGGTCTGCCAAGATGACTTGGACTGGCTCTACCGGACCAGACGCATCCCCGCCGGCGTCATCACGCGCCTTGCCTCCGCCAAACTCACCCCCTCACCCAATCCGAGTGAGTATGTTGTGTTCTTGTCGCACTTCCAACGGGGGTTCGGTTTGCCGGTCAGCGATTTCTTCCATGACTGGTTGAGCACGTACGAACTCTAGCCGAACCACCTTTCTGCCAACGCAATCACCTCTATTTCTGCTTTTGCCTCTACAATCGAGGGCTACGCCGGATTGTGGCCCACGAAGGAGCTATGGATCCGGTTTTTCGGCCTTCGTCGTAATGTCATTCCGAATATTCAACTTGATCTAGAGGACAAGCAACTCACTCAATTCGGAGTTGCATCCATCTCACCCCGGAGGTTTTCCGTTTTCCCTCGAGTCACCGGGCTGGAGTCCTGCAAAGGATGGGCCTGGACTTTCTTTTATGTCTAGAATGAGGGCACTGAAGACTTGATCCGACTGCTTCCCTATGCTCCGGGTCCACCTAACCCAGAAACGTGGGACGTTGTCCCCAAGAAGCCCACAACCTTGGCCAATCAGGTCAACAAGAGGTTTGCGGAGCTGAAGAAGCTCGGGTTGCGCAACGAGGATGCTATGATCACGTTCGTGCGCAACCGAATCTCCCCCCCTCCAGAGGCGCACCCACAAGGTGTGCCATATGAGCTTCGTTCGCGACCCCAACCGGACCTCGTCCTTCGAGTTGACCAACTCGGAGATCTATCGCCGGGTCAAGGCTCTCTTCACCACCCACAAGGACTTCTCCACTGAATGGACGTGGGGAATTGAGCATTTCTGTTGGGATAGGCTCCCTCCCTCGGTAAGCTTCGTGGCGCAAATTTACTCCGGGTTAATTATCGGTCATTGTTCCATTTTTGACTCCGTTGTTCATTCTTTTCCTCAGCTATTCCTTCAGCAGACCCTCGAGGACGGCATCGATCTGACCCTTAAATGGGCGCCTGACTAGGAGACCTCGGACAAGGAAGAGCCAGACCAGGAGATGTTCCTCCCGATGACCGACGCTACGAAGCGACCCACCGGTAAACCCTCTTCTATTAGAGATTGGCCCGATGATGAAGATGACTCGGATGTCGAGGTGATTGAACCTGTTGATGCTGTCCCCCTTTATTATGCTTTTCCGGCATTAGCTAACCCCGGTGGGCAGATCCACAAGGACCCTCCCCTTGCCACGGGGGAACCTGTTCCGGCAGCGCCGAAGAAGAAGCGTGGAGCTGCATCAAGTTCCTCCTTCGGACCTTCTCAGCCCTCCAAAAGGCGAAAGAAGTCCGGAGACAAAACTGCTTCCAAGCCTGCAGGCAAGGCCCCGGCACGAAGGGCTCGAAAACCCAAGGAGCCCCAAACCTCGGACGCGTAATTCTCTTTTTCTCCTGCAACTTGTTCTTTCTTGCATTGTTGTAATTTCTCTTCTGACATTATTTGATTTGACAGGTCTGCGGTGGAGGTCCCTTAGAGTGGATCTAGCATCTCTTCATCGCTCTATCCTAGCTCCTCTCCCCCTCGTGACGACGAGTCACGCCCACTGAGCCCTATTCCAGAGGGTTCTGCGGCTGCTCCGGGTTCCAGCCCGCCTCGTCAAGAGGGGGGGACCCTAGAGCGGGGGAGACGGATCCAGCCGAGGTAGCAGCATCCACCACTTCGGCTCCACCGCAACGAGCAACTACTGAAACTACCTCCGTACCAGCACCGACACCAGCACCAGCACCAGCACCAGCACCAATTCCGGCACCAGCAACAAGGGCACCAGCGCCAAGCTCCTCCGCCTCGTTCGAGTCTTCTCAGTCTCGGCGAGTAAGTACCCAGGCAGCTCCTAAGGGGAAATCAGCCGCAACCACTTCCTCCTCTCAGCAAGCCAAAGGCAAGAAAGCCCCTGACGTCACCAGGGCAGCGTCCACCGGGTCTGGACAGCGCACCCTCGCGTCCATGCTTGCCCAGAAGGCTCCAACACCAAAGGACGCCCCTGCCGAGCCAACTAGTGCGCAGCAACTTGTTCTGCACACCAGTCCGGCCCTTGCCCAGGTTGAGAGGAGAGAGGCACATGCGAGGGGCTTGGTGGCGCCCCACATGCTCAGCAGGGAGCGATATCCTCCGACCTTGATCGAGTTTATGAATAACTGGAACAAGGCGGAGTTCGTCTATAACGACGATCTCCCGGAGAAGTTCGGTCCCGCCGAATTCGCTGCCCAGATGAATACAGCCTCTAAGGCGATTAACCTTGCGGGTCGGATGATGGAGGTGCGTTACTTCACCTTTTCCTTATCATGCACTAGCAATATAACCATTAGTCCCCGAGCCTCCAGGGGAGTAACTTGTTACTCGGTCGGATGCTCCTTAGAGAACCAACGTAGCTCCTTCATAATTTCAAATATGCACACACCTAGAGCCGGGTTAAGTTCCACTTGGTCCGGATCTTGTACACTTCGAATATGCACACACCTAGAGCCGGGTTAAGTTCCACTTGGCCCGGATCTTGTACACTTCAAATTTGCACACACCTAGAGCCGGGTTAAGTTCCACTTGGCCTGGATCTTGTACACTTCGAATATGCACACACCTAGAGCCGGGTTAAGTTCCGCTTGGCCCGGATCCTGTATACTTCGAATATGCACACACCTAGAGCTGGATTAAGTTCCACTTGGCCCGGATCTTGTACACTTCGAATATGCACACACCTAGAGCCGGGTTAAGTTCCACTTGGCCCAGATCCTGCACACTTCGAATATGCACACACCTAGAGCTGGGTTAAGTTCCACTTGGCCCGGATCTTGTACACTTCAAATATGCACACACCTAGAGCCGGGTTAAGTTCCACTTGGCCCGGATCTTGTACACTTCGAATATGCACACACCTAGATCCGGGTTAAGTTCCACTTGGCCCGGATCTTATACACTTCGAATATGCACACACCTAGAGCCGGGTTAAGTTCCACTTGGCCCGGATCCTGTAAACTTTGAATATGCACACACCTAGAGCTGGGTTAAGTTCCACTTGGCCCGGATCTTGTACACTTCGAATATGCGCAAGGCTAAATTTTCGTATTCTTTTCAGGTGACCACCAACCGCCGGAGTGCTGAGTTCCAGCGTCTTTTGGATACTCACAAGATGCTTCTCGCAAAGTACAATGCACATCTCGCTGAGCATGAGAAAAGGGGTAAGTTTCTCCCTTGGCGCTTCTCCGTTTTCCTTTAACTCCTTCTACCGAACTAATCTCATTATTTGGTTTCCGCAGCTGGGGTGGAGGCTGAGAACAAGATTATGCGAAAGAACCTGGAGCAGATCAAGGGTAAGTCATTTTTGTCCGACCCTGCTTTGCTTTCCATCTTGTTTTCCTCTTGGCTCGGCAAACATTCATACCTCGGCTCTGCCGGGTCAACACGCTATTTCAGCATCTCTTGAAGATAGTGTGCCCGTGCCTGACATGATGCTGCATTTTCTCGAACAAGCAGGGCAGCATCAAGCCGAGCTCAAAAAGAAAGACGATGAGCTTGCCCTTCTCCGAACCAAGAACGACGAGATTGCCAAGCTAAAGGCAGAAATGAAGAAGATGAAGGCGCAACACCAAAACGAGCTTGAAAAGGCTGGCCAGGACTACACTGAAGAGCGTGAGCGCCTCAACCTCCAAATTGCCAAGGACCGCGATCTTCTCCAGGAGGCCGATGTCAAACTTGAGTCGGCGAACGCTGAAATGGTGCAGCTCCGTCAAAGACGCGATAATTGCATCAATGAATTGACCCGGATCCATAGCCACATTTCACGTAAGTTCCTTTCCCTTATCCGACATACTTCTCCGGGTTACTTCATATGTCTTTTCTTCAACTTCTTCCTTTGCCTTGTTTTCAGGCCACTTTCCAGAGGGTACTCCTATTGCGAGCGCTGCTATTGCCAACTTCTGCCGAGAGAGGGGTACTACCGTCGCTTCTGACAGTGAGAGCATTCCCCTTGACATGGAGGACCTATTGGTTAGCCTGTCATCTCGCGTGGAAATCATCAAGAACTACGGCAGGGATCTCCTCGATGTTTTAGTCCGAGTCTTCAACACGTTCTGGCCCGGTGAGAGCGCTCCGAAGAGAGTTTCACTTCTTGCTGAAAAGCTATCGGAGATCGAGACTCAGCTCGACCTCTGGAGGGAGTCCGCTGGGCGTGCTGCAGCTGAGACCGTTCTTCACCACATACTCACGTGGTATGAGAAGATCGATCTCAGCCTCCTGACGCGTGTGCGCACCGGATCCAAGTGGACCGATGACCCGGAATGGGTAGCTCGGCGCCAGGCTTGCGCCTATAGCCTTGTTGAATATTCTCCCATTCATGAATGGACTGAGGGTCCGAGCTTCCTGGAAGCCGCTGGTGACGAAGAGGTCGAGAATGTCGAAGATAGTTCGGACGAGGATGGAGAGGACGATGCCTCAGATATCGAAGAAGGCGAAGATGACGCTGAACTTCCTCCTCCTGCTGCTCCTTAATTAAAAACACTTGAAAACTTATCAGATCCCCGGTATGCCGGGTGGAAATGTATCCCGTACTTATGTAATATTTTGCTACTAAGTTTGTATGCCGCATTAACTTGGGCGTAGTCCCCGAGTTTTATTTTCTTGTTCGTCTAATCTTCTGGCTCGGTTCGTGTCTACCTTGATTCGGTTTTACGACTTACGAATCCTAGTTTCAAAAATTGTTTTAACAATACTCAGAAACTTTTAGGCTTAGCTCAAAATAATTTAGCATAATAGTTTGAAAGTAAATACAGGGTTAGTCCAAAAAACAAACGTCGGCTCGATTAAGTTCTTTTCCTTAGTCGTTTTTCATGTGCTACGCAATTCTAAACTTGTTCTCTTGCTTGCCATGAAGCCAATTCTTGTTGGACAGCAGCAAGTCGAAGAGTTGGGTTTTTGGTGCTCACACATTACTGATCCGAGTTAAGTAGAACAACTTACTCCAGCTGACGTAAAAATAATAAAAAACAACAAATATTATTAAGGCAGTCTCCGAGTTACTGCTCGAGGTGCCAATATTTCATTCATAAGCTCATTTCCGGCATACATACCGACATATGAGAAGACTCGGATACATACACTTCTCTGCTAAGTGTAGAAAGGACAAAGTAGAGCTACATTCCATGGGCGCTTAGATTTTTCGCCGGACCTGTCCGCCTTGTTCTTTTCCTGTGGCTTTGCATCTATAAGATAATAAGAGTCATTGTGCAATGCTTTGCTCACGATGAACGACCCTTCCCATGGGGGGGATAATTTATGCATGCCGGCAGTATGTTGTACCAACCGGAGCACCAGATCACCCGCCCGAAAGACTCGGGGGCTTACTTTCCGGCTATGATAGCGTCCGAGATTTTGCTGATATATGGCGGATCTAGACAATGCCAGTTCTCTCGCTTCTTCCAGCAGATCAACATCATTTTGCCGGGCTTCTTGCACTTAGGCTTCTGTGTATTGGGTGACCCTAGGCGAATCATGCTCTATGTCGGCTGGTAATACAGCTCCTGCCCCATATACCAGAAAAAACGGCGTATAGCCTGTTGATCGATTCGGAGTTGTTCTTAAACTCCACAGTAACGCTGGTAGTTCTTCTATCCAGCACCCCGCTGATCTTTGCAGCGGCTCAATGAGCCGGGGTTTTATCCCGGATAATACTAATCCGTTGGATCTTTCCACCTGTCCGTTCGATGCGGGGTGGGCTACCGAGGCTACATCGAGTCGGATCTTCTTGTCCCGACAGAAACGCGCAAATGCTCCTTCCGCAAAATTTGTTCCATTATCAGTTATGATACTGTGTGGGTAACCGTACCTCAAGATTATATATTTGAGAAACGTTACAGTCGTAGCCCCATCACATTTCCTTATAGGCTTTACTTCGATCCACTTCGTAAACTTATCCACCATGACCAAAATGTGAGTCATGTTTCCCCTTGCTGGTTTAAACGGATCAACCATATCCAAGCACCATACAGCAAATGTCCATGTAATTGGTATGGTCTTGAGTTCCGACATTGGCATATGTGTCTTGGTAGCGTACCTCTGACAACCATTGCATTTCCTCACCAGATCTTCTTCTTGTTCTAAGGCACTTGGCCAGTAGAATCCATGCCGGAATGCTTTTGCCACCAAGGCTCGGGAAGAGGCATGATGCCCGCATTCTCCTTTGTGTATATCTCGGAGGATGTCAAGCCCTTCTTCCGGGTCAACGCATCGCTGGAGGACATTGGTTACACTCCGTTTGTACAGCTCGGAATTGATAATCGTGTATTCTTTTGCTCTCCTCTGAGTTTGCCTGGCTAACACCTCCTCAGTGGGTAACGTTCCATCTTTCAGGAATTGAAATATAGGCAGTGCCCAAGCTGGTATTGCTCGTGCAGGGAACACATCCTCATCAATTTCCATCTGATCCACCGACATAACTTCAACCGGATCACGCTGAGCAGTCCTCGAGTCCTGCGAGGTAGTCCCCGGGTTCGCTGAGGCAGTCCCCGGGTTTGCTGATGCAGTCCCCGGGTTTCGCGCACTACCTCCCATGTCAATGTCCATGGGCTCAGCTTCGGATTCTGTATCTTCCGGGACATAGATCGAGTCGGTTCTTGGGGACGGTCTGATAGATGGTTTTCTGAGGTGTTCCAATGCTACACCCGGTGGAATTGCTTGTCGGGTTGATCCGAGCTTCGATAGCATGTCGGCGGCCTCATTTTCCACCCGGGGTACATGGTGAAATTCACACCCCTCAAAGTAACCAGATATCTTCTGTACATGAAATCTGTATAGCGCCATGTTTGGATCAAGGGCGTCCCATAGTCCTGATACTTGCTGTACCACCAAATCCGAGTCGCCAAAGCATATGATCCGACGTATCCTAATCTCTTTTGCTACCTTGAGCCCATGCACAAGTGCTTCATACTCTGCGACATTATTCGATGCCGTGAAATGGATTTGGAGCACATATTTCAGCTGGTCCTTCTTTGGCGAGGTAAGCACAACTCCGGCGCCTAGCCCGTTTTTTTGACCCGTCAAAGTGCATCCTCCAGTAGTTCGGATCTGGTGGCGGTGGTTCGTATTGTACCTCGGCCCAATCTACAAAAAAGTCCGCCACGGCCTGAGACTTGATTGCTTATCTTCTGTCATATTGTGGCGCATAAGGAGCTAGTTAAATTGCCCATTTTGCGATTCGACCACTTGCATCCTTGTTACCCATTATCTCGGATATGGGAGCCTCACATATTACTTTGATGGGGTGCTCCTCAAAGTAATGCTTTAACTTCTTTGCCGCCATATAGACACCATATGCCACATTTTGAAAGTGTGGGTAGTTCTGCTTTGAGGCAGATAACACCTCGCTCAAGTAATACACTGGCCTCTGCACCGACTTACCCTCTTCATCGCGCTCTACTACAATCACTGCACTTACAACTCGGTTGGTTGCGGCTATGTAGAGCAACATTGGCTCCTTTGATAGTGGTGAGGCTAACACTGGTGCAGTGGCTAACATCTTTTTTAAGTGGGCAAAGGCCTCATCGGCCAGTGGCGTCCACACGAACTTATCTGACTTTTTCATGAGTTGGTAGAGAGGCAATGCCTTTTCTCCCAACCGACATACAAACCGACTCAACGATGCTAGGCACATAGTGAACTTCTGGACATCGTTAAGACACCTCGGCAGCTCCATTCATTCAATAGCCCGGATCTTAGTTGGATTAACTTCGATACCTCGGCTGGAGACGAGAAATCCGAGTAATTTTCTAGCCAGGACACCGAAGGTACATTTTTCCGGTTTAAGCTTCATTTGGAACCTTCTCAAGTTCGCGAATGTCTGCCTGATGTCGTCAAGAAGCGTTTTGCTTTCCTTGGTCTTGATAACCACATCATCCACATATACTTGTACATTTTGACCTATTTGGTCGTGCAAACATTTTTGCATACATCTTTGGTACGTTGCACCTGCATTACATAAACCAAACGGCATGGTGCGATAGCAATAAGCCCCGTACAGGGTGATAAATGCGGTCTTTATTTGATCATCCGGATTCAGAGGTATATGGTGGAAACCAGAATATGCATCAATGAATGACAACAGTTCACATCCCGCGGTTGAGTGTATGACTTGATCTATCCTCGGTAGTGGAAATGGATCTTTTGGACACGCCTTGTTCAGGTTCGTGTAATCGATACACATACGCCAAACCACTGCCACGTTCGGATCATCCTTCTTCTTTTCCACCAGCACCGGATTAGAGAGCCAATCCGGATACAGTACTTCCATGATAAATCCTGCTGCTAGCAACCGAGCTATCTCGTCTCCAATGACTTTTCTCCTATCCTCGGCGAAGCGGCGGAGAGGTTGCTTCACCGGCCTTGCTCCGGGTCTCATGTTCAAAGAGTGCTCGGACAACTCCCTCGGAACACCTTGCAAGTCCTGTGTAGACCAAGCAAAAATATCCTGATTCTCACGGAGGAAGTTGACGAGCTCGCTTTCCTATTTATCGTTCAACCCGGCACCAATTGTTACGGTGCGCTCTGGGAACATATCATCAATAGGCACTTTCTTAGTATCCTTTGCGGCTTGAAACGAAACGCTACCATGCGGGTTACTCAACGCCGGCATATACTGCTGCGCGGACTGAGCTAATGCCGCCACCTCCTGGATTTTTCTTTTCTCTTGTGCAATCATGAGTGACTCGGCTAGGTTAGACCCGGCTGAGGCACACTCAATGGAACGTCGGAAATCTCCAACAATGGTAATCACTCCATTTGGCCCGGGCAATTTCATCTTCAGATAACTGATGTGGCAGCTTGCCATGAACTTGTTCAATGCTGGCCTTCCGAGTAACGCGTGATACGCACTTTCCAAGTTCACCACCTCAAACTCCAGATTCTTAGTTCGGCAATTATCTCTCGTGTCGAGCAATACGTCAACTCGGACTTTGCCTATGGGTTCACAAGAAATGCCTGGTACAATACCATGGAAAGTTGTCCTCGTAGCCTGGAGCATGTTCTCCGAGATACCCAACTTGCGCATTGTATCCGCATACATGATGTTAATGCTACTACCATTGTCAATCAGTACCTTGGAGAACCTCACATTGATGTTAGGCCCAATGAATGTCGGGTCCAGCACTAACGCATATGAGCCAGGACTCGGCATAAGCTTGGGATGATCTTTGATGCTCCAAACGATTTCTTGGTCAGACCAAGGCATATACCTCATCACTGCAGGCATTACTGCATTCACCTCCATATGTCGGCGCTGCAAGCTTTTTCTATCTGTTTCCTCGGTGGTAAATACACAGTAACTCTGATGATGCTCCCTGTACTCATTCCTTCCCTCATTTTCGGGGTACCTCTGATCCGGCTGGTGCTGATTTTCCACCTGATGCACTGCATCCCTTCTCGCATTGTTGTCATACCTCGGCGGAGGGGGAGGCAACATTAGCTGTTGCGTGTTCGCTCCAGAGAGCAATTGCTGCCAGGGTAACTCCTGCCGAGGTTGATCATTTTGGGGTGCCTGAGCATTCCCTGCACCGCCTTGTTCAATCTTGCGCATCCACTCACATTGCCTCGTTGTATGACCCACTAGGTTACTCGGATTTGGCGTGTGAAACTTACACGGCTGATCCAACATCGACTCATAGGTGTACCTCAGACGGTCCTTCCTTTCTTGCCACCGTTTCTTTTGTTCTAGTGTCCAAGTTTTCTTGCCATCATTTCTCGGAGTCCATTGCCCTCCAGTTTTCTGGCGTTCACTGCCCCCTGCTCCGGGCTGATCTTGATTCACAGGTGCAACTTGTTGCGAACCGTATCGGTGATCCGGTCTACCATCCCTTCTTTTTCCTCTATAGTCATTCCTTCGGGATGATCCGGCTCCATATCTCTGGTAATACTCATCGTTTGACTCGTTTGACACAAGCCTAGGTTGAGTCGGATCTCCCAGAGCATAGGAATCAGCAATCCGGATCATCTCTGCCAACGTGGTGGGCATCTTCCTTTGTAAATTTTGCCACAGTTCGCTTGCATATCTGCATCCCTGTGCAAACCACGCTATGGCCTGTGATTCTATCACGCCCTCACATGAGTTTCTCACGGTACACCACCGAGTTAAAAACTCCCGGTCCATCTCATTCGGTCTTTGCTTGCACATAGCAAGTGTTTGTGGCCTATTCGACCTCTGATACGTACTCGAGAAATTGTTGATGAACATCTCTTCAAAATCTATCCAGCAGTTAATGCTTCCGGGTGGCAAATTGTTCAGCCATACCCTTGCCGGGCCCTCCAACATCTGGGGTACGTATCGTACAACCCACCTCAAGTTGCATGTGGCAATTTTCACAGTCGTTGCATAATTTATCAACCAATCTTCTGGCTTAGTGCTGCCGTCATATGTCTTCGTGCCTCTAGGTAACTGGAAGTTAGGTACCGGTGGTTCTTTCATGATCCGGGGTCCAAAACATGCAGGACCCGGAGGACCTTGACTTTCAATCTGCTCTGACCTATACAGTCGATCCAGTTTCAACCTGGCATCGTCCGACATTAAATCCCTGCTTCCCAATCTCGACCCTATCACATGATAGTCCGGCCTTGGGTATCCTGCATTTACCATTTCTGAATCTCCATCGTTGTACCGGTCTCGCTCTCATGGCGCATCTCTCTGTTGCATACCTCGGCCGGCACTTTGCTCTTGCCTTGGCATATTCCGTTGCTGCGGTTGTGCTGTAGAGTTGCGCTGTCCGGCATTGCCATTAACAGCGTTTCCTTGACCGGCATTGCCTTGGTCACGGTTACCTCGGTCAGCTTCACCTCGGCTTACACTCCGTCGAGTCATACGGAACAATCTGCTTGTTTTTCCTGGCCGAGGTTACTACCTCCTCTCTCCTTTGACCACCATGAGGGGATGATGCGGCTCCAGCGGATTTCTCCGGGATACCCACTGCCGAATGAACAATCTTGGAGGCCCCAGCTCTCTCCGGGTTTGCCCTAAGCAGTTCCTCATTTTGCCTGTTCGCTATCCGAACCAACTCATTGACCTGATCATGCTGTCTCTGACGGGCTCCCTCTAGCTCGGATGCGGCTGCATCTGCTGCTCTGAGTTTTTTCGCTGGGGTACTGTACTTCGGCATCCCTATGGACAAACAGTTTTCAGACTCCTCAATCCGAGTATCCCTTTCTTTGTTCATTTCACTCATGAGATTTCTCTCCTTCACTTTTACAGCATCTACCTTGTTTGCCTTTGCGTACTCACGCAGCGTCATGTTCAACGACTGCTGAGCTGCAGCAATCTTTTTCGCTCCCTCTAGAATTTTCTGCCTAGTTTCCTCTAGCTCGGCCTGTGCCTGAGCCGGATCTACCACTGCTGCTACCGGGTTTGCTAAGCTATCCATAGCCTCTCTCAGTACATTCTCAGGCCTCTCTAGTGGAGGACCTCTACCTTTCCTCGGTGCCTTAGGTGTTACCTCCGGATCTAGTGCCGGATCCTTGCTTGCGCCTGCCCCCGGCGCAGTCATCATCACTTCAGCATGGTCCGGGAAGCGAGCGATACGCGCCCCATGAACCACGCTAAGGGGTGGTTCCCCTTCTTCAACGACGCGCCGCGGATGAACGCATGATACGTCCACAGCAACGTAGACCTTGTGCGCACCCAACTTGACGAAGAGGCCGTTGCGCGGAAGTGGGCGCGTGCCGAAGCAGCCAGCGTTGTTGCTGACAAAGTCTAGCGCTCCAAAGCGCTGACCGAGCCCGGAGACGATGCATTCGCCGGTGCCGATGAGGTTTCCCGTCTGGATTTTCACCCCTGCTAGCGCCGCTAGCCCCACGGTGGGCGCCAACTGTCGTGGTGGTGTCACGGCAGATGCCATGGATAGGCTAAAGGTGGGGACTAATACACGCTAGGGGAATCCAGGGAGGGATAGAGGGATAGTGAAGTGATTCTCCACACAGAAGTTTATATTTGCTTTGTCTCCAAGGTTACAAGTGCTCCTAGAGCTGTATTGGCGAGAGGAGGAAGAAGGAGCTCTCTTACTCTCACTCACAGATCACCCTTAGAACCCTAGGGGGGGGGGTAGGTCTCCATCTAGGGCATACGTGGAGGTATATTCCTAAGAACATGCCATCTCCCAAAGTAGTAAGCCGACCGGGTTACTTTTCCCTCGCGTCACACATGCAGAGGCTACGTGAGCCTCTGCGGCGCCCGCCTCAGCCGACATGGGCATCGTCACCCTTGTCGGCCACACCTCGGTGGTCCTGCCCTTGTCTGCTTCACTCAGGCAGTGTGTACCGGGGCTTGTTTTGACCAGCGAGATTCCTTCCTTCTCCTAGAAGCTAGATGTGCCCCGGATCATAGTTGATCTGGCCACACCTGTTCATGCATACAAGTTAAACATACATTTCTGACTTACTGCTTAAGTCGGTTGAGACTTAGTTAGGCGAATGCCCCCTGGTCCGGGTTACCCCGTGATTCGGCCTGCCTTGAGGTGACCTAGCCATCATCCGCTTTGGCCTTGTCGAACCTCGGCTAAATCGGCCTTGATACCCTGGCGTGACCCTACCCGGGGGTATCCCCCCAACAATTAAACCTTGGTTTCATAACTGAGGGAAACTTGTTGATGTGCTCATTATACCTTCCTCTTGGGGTTCCCAACAAGCTCTACATCATCACCGAGCCATCAATTATTGACTCTAGTGCAAGTGGGAGACTCAAGGGAATATGCCCGAGAGGCAATAATAAAGTGGTTATTATCTTATTCCATGTTTATGATAAATGTTTATTTTGCATGCTATAATTGTATTAATTGGAAACGTTAATACATATGTGTTTAATAAACAAAATACAAAGTTCCTAGTAATGCCTCTCATATAAACTAGCTCGTTGATTAACAAGATGATCAAGGTTTCCTGATCATGGACATTGGATGTTGTTAATAACGAGGTCACAATATTGGTGGAATGATGTGATGAACATTCATCCGAAGTATAGCATTACGACCAAAGTCATTATGTTTATATTGCTATAACATCATATGAAGTAATCTTAGTCCTTAGACCATGAGATCATGTTAATCACTAACACCGGAAGAGTATCTTCATAACATCAAACGTCACGCCGTAACATGTTGACTATAAAGGTGGGTTCAGTGCTACGAAGGTGTTATGTTGAGGCTCATGGATCAAGAGTGGGATTTGTCCATCTCGATGACGGATAGATATACTCTGGGCCCTCTCGGTGATATCACATTGAGAATAGCTTACAAGCAAGTGATGTGATCACTAGAATGTTATATCACGGGAACAAGAAAAGAGTGCATGTCGGTAACGAGATCAAACTAGGTATTTGGATGTCGATGATCGAATCTCGGACATGTAATATATCACGATACAAAGGGATTTATTTACAACATTAAAGGTTCACATGATCACAAGAGTCATTGTTGCATATGTGAGAGTCAGTACGGATCTCCAGGTCCCGCTGCTGATTATTGATCGGAGAGGGGTCTCGATCATGTCTGCATTATTCGCAAACCGTAGGGTGACACACTTAAGGGATACCAACACCATTTAGGAGCAAATATGTTTCAGATAAAGATTAAGAAAGCGCTGGAATCATTTCGATGAAAATCGGAATTGTTTCGGGTGAAATTGCTGAAATTGGTTCTGCATGTGATATTGAAATGTTGCAGGGAGTTTTATGTGAATGTTTGTTAATTAAAGTAATTAACAAAATTCTGAATAAAATAAATAAAAGTGTTTTATTTAAAGATAAAATGCATTTAATTTGGTGGACATTAAATGCAAAGTGAGTGGAGTTGAAATTGATGTGAGTGGGCTTAGTGGAAGCTCCGCCCACATGAATGAGGGAGAGGTGGGGGCACCCACCATGGCCGGCCAGCCATGGGCTTGGGGCTGCGCCCCCTCCCATATAAAAGGAGCCCCATGGCTCCTCTCCTCTTGCCCCACCTCCTCGTGAAGGTTCTCTTCTCCCTCTAGTTATTACCCATGGTCTCGGATTAGCAAGATACATGTTCCCGGTGGCTTTATCTGGAAAGGAGTTGCTGCTTCCGCTGCATCGTTAGAGCGAGGAGGAGGAGGTTGTTCAGTGGACCGAACGTGTGTGCGATCACGGATGCACCGCTGCTTTGCGGTGCTGGACCTGATGGTGCTGGAACTGCTGGACCCGAAGGACTTCATCACGATCTTGAGATCGGCAAGTGTATGACTACATCATCCACGAGTTCCATCTTGTTAACAAAGCTTTGTTGTCTTCGAGGGTAAGTTCTCTATGGATGTATATCCACCCGTTGCTTGTATCTAGTAGATAGATCTTGGCGTATAGTTCCCATCGTAGGAAATTTTTTGTTTTCTATGCTGCGAACCCAACACTAAATACTTTGCAACTTACTAATGTCACCTTGATTGACATTAATACTTTATCATCACATGATAACATCTGTGTGTATGCATCGTTGCTATGGCAGCAGAACGAGGCCGGATTCCAGGAGCCTACAGTGACTTTAGATCAACCTCGAGGGCTTTCTCATGGGCACTGTGTAACATCCAAATTTCGGCAACCCTAATTAGTTGTTCAGAATGCAAAAATCAGGGGGAACAAAAACTTTTTCCTGTTCATTGGTGCAGTGTTTGCTTGTTGTTTGTTTGTGCCTATGCATGTGAGTATATACCATATTATACTCCTTACCTTAACACCAGTTGACAAAAGCTACTTCCCAAAACAGTCTTGGCTTAATTTCCATATTCTCAAATGTTCTGGCATTTCAAAACATGAGCCAAGATGCTTATGTAACCAAAACTATTTTAGTAGCTTCTATTGACAAAACTATAGAGAGCTATATAACATAATCTCCTTATGTTTTCAAGACAGAACCTTCTACTATTCTTACCTCTAGATTCAACAACACCCTTTTTTATGAAGCATTTGAATTCTCCTCTTGGTAGAGATACCAAGGACCTTACCTTGTTCAAACTCCAACCTCTTCCAAAATACCTATACTTAACCTCAAGCTAGACTTGAAGGTAACCCTAGTAGTGGGCTTGCTTAGTTTCTAAGTTGAGTTGCCCTGATCTACTGTCTGATGTTTTGCCTTGATCTGCTGCTTGATTTGTCTGCTTAGGAAATAGTATGAGCTACTCTAGGAGCTCATCACTAGGATCAAGAGGTTTCCAAATCATCCCACCCTAAGCCAGAATACAATCTGGATCTGATCTCTAGCCACCAGGTGATCATCTAAAACCCTTACTTAGATAAATTCTGAAGTGATCCATTCTAGAAGTTTCCAAGCCAATGAAGACCAATATCAAGCATGGATCCTTTATACTCAATCTACACTTCAACATCATCCACTTGATGATGCTTGGGTACCTTGCAACCCATCCAAAACATCACCTCTCATAATCTAGTCAAAAACCCTAAATCTGCCAAATTTGGCTAAGTCTGGGAATCGGTTTCCAACATCACCTTTTTGAATGTCTCCCTTTCTCAACCCTTGTGCATTTTTGGTAATGCACTTGAACCATATTGTTAACCCTCCTAAGGACTACCAAGACCCACTCTTTACCTTGGTTATATCATCCTCAAACCCACTTGTTCTTGATGGTTTTGCAGGCAAGAAAATAAATATTCCTACAAATCTAGTCAACCTGCCTACTTTGATAGAAGCTCACACCACCATCCACCTTTCTTTGGATAAACTCTTTGCATGGTTGTGTTATACTAATATAGGTCTATCAAGATCTACTTCACTTGTTCCAATTGGATCCTTGTGCTTTTTAAACCCGCAAGGTTTTGAAGGCTAATTGATAATCTGCTTTGGCAGGCTTATTTTATTCAAAGTTTGAAAGCTTGTCTTAGTGAGCTCAAGCAGGATCTAGCTCAAACCCCTACACCATTGCAATCTACATCACTTGGTATATCCCTACATATATCCCATGCCCCAAGGGGAGCCCTGAGCTCCAAGATCCAACAAGGATTTGGTGGCATGAAAACAATCTTACCCAAGATCCCCAAATCTCTAGTTTCACCAAAATCAACTTGGACTCTCCAATTCCAAGGTTGCAAATGCTTGACACATCTTGTCTACATCATATACCTTGATCATCAAGATTTATAAAACATTATCTATATTTATTATAGACCAAAACTATTTAATTCCCTAAATAGGCAAAATCTCCAAAACTCCTCTCATAAAGGAAAATTTGGTTTTTGCCAAAACACTTCCCCAACTTTTGGCTCAATTAAGTTCCACCTATCATAACCCACCTTCCCACTTCAAAAATAAATATTTTTGAAGAGCTTTATTATTTCTTTTTGCCTATTTTCTTAAATGGCAGAAACAAGAAATAATTCTTTAAAAATTTGTTCCCACCTCAATAAATCTTGGGAAAATTCCCCTAAGTGTGTATTCACATTTGGGACCATCTCACATCAAAAAATCCACCTGTCCAATGTAAAATTATCAAATTATCTTCTAGAAACTACTTCTTTACTTTTTGAATAAATGATTCTATGTGGACTTTAAATCCTTAGAAAAATCCCAAATAATTCCTGGATATCTATCTTGACCTCATCTACCTACCAGTATCATCTCCCCACTTTGTCCAATACAAATTTTGGAACTTACTTCACACACCACCAAGTAATCAAATTTGCCAAATCAATCAAGCATTGAACTAAACCAAGATCAAACCACCACCAATCCTGCAAGGCAATGCACCATAACACCCAGCACTCATCTCTGGTCGTGATCACTGTAGCATCTTGTCCTTTAGTGCTTGGACACGAGCACTTAACCCCATGTGGGTGTCTTAGCTTGCAAAAACCTCTTTACTTAGCCTGCAGTAGCCCTTCCACCTCTCCTCTGCCCTCAGCACAGACCAGATACCACCCTCCCCATGCACACAACATCCACCCCTGGTTTCACCTCCCTCCCCCACAAGCTCCATGGACCAAGTCCATCAAGAACCTCCCCTCTCGGTATATATTGCTTGAGGCCCCTGCAGCTCTCCCCTTCCCCCTCATTTGCGTCCTCCCACTCCACTTCACCTCCCAGAGCCTCCTTTCCCCTCCCCTGCTCTGTACTGCTCGAGAGAAAGAGGGAAGAGCAGTCTCGGCCATCTCCAAAAAAACTCGAGCTAGGGCTCCTCCCTACTGCCTCTCCCTCTCTGCATGTCACCATGCGCTGCTCCCCTACCCTCTCTAACCCTTCCCCTGCTGTTCTCCTTGCCAGGCACGAGCCTAGCAGTAGCCTCGGCGAGCACCGAAGCCTTCTACGCCAGTGCCATCGCCGCGACGATTTTTGGAGCAGAACCCTGTCGTCCCGCCCATCTTTGAGCTCGTCGTGAAGCGCCACGCCGCCTCCGCACCTTCCCCGCCGCCGACGAGCACCCTGGTGAGCTCCTGTCACTTCCCCGTCGCCCCTAGGGTTTCCCCCTCACCGTCGTTGTGTCTGGGGAGGATGACGACCGCTGGCCGTCGATCCGAACTTGATCGGACGGCCAGGGTTGCCCCAAACCCCTTTGGTGCCCCGTGCGGCTGACCGCCGGGCCCCGCCCGCAGGCGATTTGAACTCCCTCCTGCTTACTGAGTCGCCCCGGGTGGGCCGAATCCTCCTCCCCCCGCGCGGCCCGTTTGCTTTCCAGATTCGGCTCGCGGCACCCCTGCCCTTTTTCCTTTTGTATTTTCTTTTCCAGATCTGAAAACTGCTAGTCAGTTTATTTCCCAAATAAAATGTAAAACTGTTTGAAATGTCTAGATATAAATCCTACCATATTCTTGTGTGTTTTGTGCAACATGCAGAACTGGTATCTTGCCAAAAATAATTTTTATTATTTACTGGCATTAAGTCCACTAAACTGTATCCTTTTTCACTAAATAATTTCCACAGTAAGTTATACATATCCAAATGGAGTAAACCTAACTGCCCCTGGTAGGTATTACATGTACCTATTTCATGGACTTGGTCCCATGCCAAGGTGCATAGTAGATTGTCTTTAGTAAAAATAACAAAAACAGCTCTGATCTGACTTTAGGATTTTCTCCAGGTCAAACCAAATGAGGTAATGACCTTATTTCACCTCCCAGTACACCCTAGTTTCAGCATCTATCAAACCCCGGAAGATCAAAATTTATGGAGGCCCTATTCAATTTTGGTGAATTAATTATCTCTATATATAGTTTTATCACTAGAAAAATCTTCACAGTAGCTCTGCAACTCCAAAAATCTTAAGTACAATTTCTACATAAAGGTATTCTAAATACCTATAAGTGTCCTTGGGTTCACCTCAAAAGATTCTGTAGATTAAATCTGGTGAACAAGACAAGTTGGCTACAGAAATGCCTTTGGGAATTTCCTAAGGGCATTATGGTAATTATTTTGGAGTGATTCCAACTCTCAGTGAACAATTACATCAATACCTACCTAACCATCCAAGGAAATAATGTTTGGATCTCTAGAACCTTTCTAGTGAATTATTTTCTAAAACTAGAGTATTATGCACTATTAAAATCACTATAAATCTTTGGTAATTGATAAAATAGTGAAACTACTTTTTTTGGTTTCATATTATCAATACCTACCTGTTGGTATTATGTTTTTACAATGGTACCATACAGAATATGGTCTTGTCCAAAAATTCATCTCTTAGGTAGTTTCTAGACTATAAATCCTAAGGGGTATTCACTCCCTTCTCCAAGGCCATCTCAATCTCCTAAAACCAATCCTCTCAAAACCATGTGAATCTTAATTCTGTCTTATTCAATTGCTTGCTGTATTGTATTGGTGCTTGTATGCGTTGTGTTGATTGTGGCTTGGCTTGCTTGCATGTGCTGTCGGGACAACGATAGTTGCGATGAAATCGGAGAGCAGAAGAAGTGGTACTTATTAAATCTTCTGTAGATTAAATCTGGTGAAAAAGACAAGTTAGCTACATAACTGCCTTTGGGAATTTCCTGAGGGCATTATGTTAATTATTTTAGAGTGATTCCAACTCTCAGTGAATAAGTACATCAATACCTACCTAACCATCCAAGGAAATAATGTTTGGAGCTCCAGAGCCTTTCTGGTAAATTATTTCCTAAAACTAGAATATTATGCACTATAAAAACTAGATGATACCCCGCGTGTTGCGGCGGAACATATCATTAAAAATATTGCTTCATTCTGCAAAGAATCCCTCCAAAATAATTATAGAAATATAATATAAATGATTCATATTATGATTGCCTGTGCAAAGAAAAAATATTATTATTTTCATAAAAAAATACAGATTAATTCTGCTGGATGAAATGAAGAAAACAAATAATATTCATGACTGTAATAGGTAGGTAGAACCTACTTCAAAGACGTGTGAAATGATATGCCCCGATAGAATAAAGGTGCCATACATTTGTAGAAGAAAAAAGAGGGAGTAATGCCCCGATAGAATGAAGGTGTCATACATTTGTAGAAGAAAGAGTAAATGAATGTTACTCCAAATGAACGTCGCACACTTCTACTTGTAGGGCATTTTCACGAGGATGTGCAACTTTCCGCGAAGACCGGTGTTGAGAGAAAAGAAAATAAGAACATGTAGATCATTACAGATTGTTACCCAGGTCATCTCATTTCTTTGCACTCAGGTGAAAATCACTTGAACAACCAAGTGCAACAGACTCGAGCACTGAATTTTGAGATGTTTCAAGTACTTCTTCAATTAAAACGTAGATTAATAATTTCAAGGAAAGCCCAACTTCATCATCTAATTGCTATGAGTCTGCCTCCGGCCAGCTCTAATCTGACATATATAGAAAAGGGGAATCACATAGTAATCTGATACGATTTAAAGATAATGTGTAGATAATCAATATGGTCAAGTTGAGAGACCAGGTGTAGTTGGTTTAGCCCATTAGAAACTATATATGGAGCAGATGACTTCCAACAAAATAGACTCTCGGAGAGAAAATCCCGAATGATTGTCACATGTAAATCAGAATATGAGAACTAAGAACATCAGTATAGGTGAGGGGGCATCCAAAATCTGCTAACAAATTGTGATATTGACTCAGATGACATGTTGCCAATTCGAACTGGATACCAGAGAACATGACAACTTGGAGATGTGTTCTGTAATACAGGATCAAGAGTTCAGACCCAAACAAAATTATTCTAATCCTGCAAAAAAGGTAGGAGAATCAGTTACCACCATGGAGGATACCATCTCCTTCGTCAAGAGATTGAGGATATGGGTGATAAAATATATGGAGAAAATCAGTCCCCCAAACAAAATTCAATAGTAGCATCTCACAGCCCAAAGTAAGAAAGTTTCTCACCGGGATCGTCAGTGTCTCTCACCATTTGAAGCAGACCAAGTTATAGACGTCTCTCATCATTGCAGCCGACCATGTTGCAGATGCAAAGAAACTCGTCAACGCAGTGGTGCTTCCCTTCCGGATCACCATGGCAATGCTTAAGCTGCAGCGCACGGTAGCTGATTCGATAGACCAGTAGAGATGTAGAGGGCGGCGATGGAGACAACATTCTGCCATTCAATCGAGGATGAGAAGACGAAGACTCCATGGCATCGGTGAGCGAAGAAGCGGATGTGCAAGGGGTGGGAGGTGAGTATATGGGAAGGGGAATCATGTTTTCAGGAAGGGGAGATGAATCATTGGAAAGGCAATTAATACGGTGCAGCTGCTGCAATGCAAAGGGAGAGGAAAGGATATCATGACTGTTCCTTATGCATAAAGAAAGCTAGATTTTAGAGCTCGACATGGGATAGATTAAGGCATGATTAATGGCTGCACTAAATCGTTGGTAGCGCATCGTGTAAAATAGAACGGATGAAGGAATTTTAGGGGATTGTCGTCAAGGGAATAGAAGAAAAGATTTTTTTTTCACTGCTGACTTGGCTTAAGAAGAGGACGTGGAAGACAAAATTAGTTGTTATGGCAAGCTGTGGTGGCAGAAAAAGCTGACGTGGTGGGACCGCTGAGGTGGCATAGCTGCATGTTGAGAGAAATAAGCTAGTGGGGGTGATCTATTTAGTTATACTAGATGATACCCCGCGCGTTGCGGTGAAAATTAAAAAATGATTTACAGATATACATAGACAACCGGAAATTGGCAGTGATATATTTCTAAATGAGACAACTTAGAACTGAAAAGTTAGCACATGTTCATCTTCTCAATTCCAATACCATCAAACTAAATTGTAACATATTTCTGTAGTTCATTCAGGTGCTTCAAAAAATATGTACATCTATAGCTTAATTGATTTGTAAAATATTACAGCATGATTTATGGTTAAACTGATTTCAAGTTGAATCAACACTGATGCATCTACTCAATTCGGGTCAAACTACGAAATCTGCAGCGTACATTTAAATTTCATTCAGATGATTCAGAGAAGATTACATTGAGACTTACAGTGAAGCTGATTGCTAATACAAAAGTAGCTAGCAATGCCAGATGGTTAGATCTAATGAGCCCGAAACATGTCAGGTTTGACATCGATTATCTTCTGAAAATCGTAGCTGCAAGAATGATTTTTGCATGTTCCACATGTAGTCTAGGTGGTAATGGTTATGGAAATGGCTCAATTAGAAGCTATTGGATACAATAAAAACTGAACCCCTATAAGACCACATGACTTGCTACATGTCTAGGAATAAGAAAATTATCAAATATATATGGATTTGTGCTTTGTATGGAGGCGCCAGCAAGATCCTGCAATTAGGAAACTGGGAAATAATCATGGATTAGTGCTAATCAAATTGGCTTAGTTCTTGGCATGAGGATGAGGCGTAACAAATAAGTACAAAAGAAATATAGTAACTCCAGGGTAAGCATGATACAACTGTTGAACACTGAACTATAAGATGTTGCTTAAAAATCAAAAGGAGAAAAATCATGGCTCTGATAAATAAAAGACACTTACAAATGTTGAATTCATATTGTAGGGGGAGGTTTGCTAGTGCCCGTCCCAGTAAGGAATAGGTGAACTGAACTGCCAACTTGTTTCTCAACAGATAAGATGGTCCTCAATTGATTATACCACAGTACCAATGTTAACCTCAAGAAAAGGTCCGTATAATACCAGAATCAGGTGTCTTAATTCCAATCATGTAAATGAGGTTGGCACAAAATAGAACGCAGTTCTTAGGCAGATCCATCGTGGCACACCCTGTAATAATAAAGAAAAATCCCATGTAGTATTTGGATTAACCACAAGCAGCCATGGCATTTAGGACGATGGAAGGATATTAGGCATTACAATCAATATATACAGAGTGCATGTATTCTCCACCAAATACACACTGCTTTGAAATAATCAAGATAAAATGACTCGAAATTGATATAGAAAAGAAAGGACAGAGAGAAAAAACAGCAGATAACATCTGAGATGGATAGAAGAGATAAATCCATGAAGTTTATTCTGTATGTGCGGAATCATACAAAGCTATTAACCAAGCAAAATAAAATTTTACCTCTAGATTTCTGCGTGCCTTTCACGATTGCCTACACGACAGGTAGGACTTTTCAATGATCGTAATCCCTAATAAAAAAATCACCAGATCGACCTCCATTTGAGCCATGGCTGCAGCGCGGTGACATTTCATATCCAGCGGGTAGAGGATGGCTGAAGCGGGTGGCTGACTGGCTTTGAAGTAGGTGTATCAGGGCATGGTGCGTGACGGCGAAGGGTTTGTGCCGATCGGAAATTGATGTATTCACCTTGCGCTATTTCTCGAGGGATTTAAGAGGGAGGGGTGGGATATGCGTGGACTTCTCGCATGCCCTCCGCCCGTTTCATGTGCAGTTGTTTCTTGCAAAACTTATGAAAAAGCAAGAGAGAGAGAGCTGCCGAGGAGATCGACAGATTGGCGAAGTGGAAGCGTCGATTCATGTTGGTATCCTAACATGGGAGAAGAAATGAATTATGGACCCGTTGTCAAATCACGTGAGCACCGAAGAGACTGGAATTATGGTGTTCATGAGGCCTCAAATGGGCTGCACATCTGCACTGGGTTAGTAGGAACACACGAAACGGAAATCAAACACACGAAATAAAACTGGAATAGCTGAGCTGGCATATTTGCTGACTTGGATAGCTTGCATGTTTATAGAAAATAGGTAACGGTGGGATTGCTGAGGTGGACAGCTTGCATGTTTAGAGAAATAGTTTAGTGGGAATTACCTATTTAGATATTATAGATCACTATAAATCTTTGGTAATTGATAATATAGTGAAACTACTTTTGTTGGTTTCATCTTATCAATACCTACCTGTTGGTATCATGTTTTTATAATGGTACCATACATAATATGGTCTTGTCCAAAAATCCATCTCTTAGGTAGTTTCTAGACTATAAATCCTAAGGGGTATTCACTCCCTTCTCCAAGGCCATCTCAATCTCCTAAAACCAATCCTCTCAAAACCATCTGAATCTTAATTCTGTATTATTCAATTGCTTGATGTATTGTATTGGTGCTTGTATGCCTTGTGTTGATTGTGGCTTGGCTTGCTTGCATGTGCTGTCGGGACAACGATAGTTGCGATGAAATCGGAGAGCAGAAGAAGTGGTACTTATTGGTATTCTTGGTTGTTATGGGTATTCTAAGAAGAAGTCCAGGGACAATTATGCCATATTGCTGATCCTCAGGCAAGCCACCTTCCTGCTCATAAGCCTTGTCCTACTATTTTACTTATGCATGTTTTGTCTACTATTTGTGAAACTGTATTGTTTCTATTATTTGTTGATGTATATACTGTAGTGGTTTGGCTCCTCCGAACTATTACACTATTGTACTATTAAGTACAACCCCCTTGGTGATACCTACTTGACCCTAGTAAAATAGATGGTGTATTACACCATATCCCTTTGGAGACCCCCGATTTAGCCAAAGCAAAGCTAGAGGATGGGAAGACCCTGGAAAAAGTTTTACCAAATGTTTTATGATAAAACCTTGGTGAGGTGGGACCTCCCAAGAGGTGTTCAGAAATAAAAAGGGGTTTTGTTTTATAAAGTGCCGGAGGAAAATCGGAGGAAAAAGTTTTACGAAAACGCACCCGGTTCTTTGCAGTTTAGCTATAACAACTTAACCCGTGCAACCACATTACTCTGGTATGGGACAAGGCTAGATTTGATGTTTGTCTACTCTGGTATGAGCTGCCTCGCAACAACTACAGGGGATCGGGGATCCTTGGAGGGTGGGCCTTCTCCAATAAAGGTCCATGTGGGACATTGACCTAGAAAAGGAACAAAGGGTCGGCGGGCCTCCACGCGTTACTATGAGCCCCTCATTGAAAGCGCCACCTGGGAGGTGGAAAAAAAAGCGCTCCGGTTGGTCCTCGCCCGACGTCCCGGTTTTGAGGGGATTAACACTCATAGGGTAGGCACTTATATTGGAGTGGGCATCCGGAGAGTCTTGATCGGTTACGCGACCCACGATCGGTGAAGATCAGGGTAGTGTACCTGGATCGTGTGGGTAAAGTGTACAACCTCTACAGAGTGTAAATCTATTCGAATAGCCGTGTTCGCGGTTAAGGAAGGGTTGGACAAACTTTTGTAGAGCGGTGCTGGTTTTGTTTTCAAAAAGGATTTCGGAAAAGAAATGGCTTTGGAAATGTTTTGACCAGGGGATGGTCGGAAAGGATCCCTGTTTTGACCAGGTGATGGTCAGAAAGGGATGGAAGAAGTTTGGTCATGGGATGACCGTGAAGGAGGAACAATTGGGTGACCCAGTCCTAATGTTTTCCAAAACTTTTCAAAAACAGTTTCCAAAATGTTTTACAAAAGTTTTTCAACAAAGATATGTAGATGCTATATCTACAAGAGAAACTATTTGAGAAAAGAACCTCCCTTGGAGCCCTCCTACTACCATAGCCATAATGCATATCCTCCTGTTATTATTGTTATCTTAAGGTGGTTTGCGAGTACATTCAAAGTACTCACTGGCATTGTCCCTGGCTATTATCTTGGTCAGATATCAAGAAGAGGTGAAGTGGACGACTAAGCAAGCTAGGACGTTCTCCCAGTCAGTTGCCTGTAGGTTAAGGCATGGATTGGGCTCTACGCTTAACGAAGTTCTGCTGATGTTTATTGATGTAGCCATAACGGCATTTATGTAAGTTTTGTAAATTCGGTATGTCTCGGATGTTGTAATGATACTTGTCGGTTATGTGCCACGACTAACTGATCATGGGATCGTGGTTGTATGCATAACAGGGATTCTCGGAGGATTAATCCGGGGGGCCCACAGACTATGTCCTAGGACACATCATTCTACGTTAAAAGCGAACTAGGCCCGCCATAACATTATACAACACTTTAGATGGTACCCTTATATATTATTATAAATGTAATCATCGAAACACGAGTGCACCCTATGCAACTTTCGATGTTTTTGTTCACCTCGCTTCCTACTTGACTTTAATCGGTATTTACAGGAGTTTCCAACATATTCCCTTATAACATAACCCTTTATGCTTTAAGATATGGCATCCTTATGGATCTGGAAAATATGTCTGCATTTCTTTATTAGACACTGCGGACAAACATAGCTCAACGTTTCGTGATTCAAACTTAATAAATTTTTAAACGTTCCTTCTTGGATCATATATTATGTTAAGTTACTATCATGGTTTTCTAAGATAGAACCTATGTCTCAACATAGTGGATGATGATCATCCTTTCTTTCTTTCAACCATTGATGTTAAACTTAATACTATTCCTAACTTGAGTTATTAAGGACCGGTTCCTTAATTAACTTCTATTCTGAAAACCCTTTTCAGAATCCCTTAAGGAATACTACATAATATCATAATACACTTATTATTAACTTCTACACCTTATAAATCATTATTTATCGGTACTTGCGCTTTTATTATTAACACACTTAATAATCACTCTATAAGCTCCCACTCAAAATATGTTCCTAACATATTTGGGTATGAGTCACTACTTTTACTCAAACTATGTTCCTACATATTTGAATTTGAGACTTATATTGCTCCCACTCAAAAATATGTCATTCACATATTGTTTTAGGAAGACTTTTATAGCTCCCACTCAATTTTATGCAAATTGCATATCCACTCACTATTTTGAATGATTTCAAAATCCTTTGATCAAATATCAAACTTGGAGTTTTACTATGAGATACTAGTATGTTTACTAGTTTTAAATCCACTAGACATTTAGCACGCTTGAATCAAATTCATTTGAATTCGTCCAATACTTGACAAATTGTGCTTTTGTCATTTACCCCCTTTTTCCACTATGGCTTTGCAGTCATTTGGGAAAATTCCAAGTACCCCTTTTACTTGTGAGATTCAGCAACGAATTGCTTTCTAATCTCAAGGAAATTTTGCTTTGGGATTTCTTATAATTTTAGTTTACCATTATTTCCTTAGTAGTTTGTAGGTATGTCATATTACGAGAATCATGAAAAATGATCCACAAATGTCTCCATACAAGATATGGGTTACATTTTGAATCCTTCTTTATGTAGTGAAAACACCAGTGGGGAAAATCACAATGATCATAATCATTGATTCTTTCCTTTTTGAAGAGATTCGTTCAGGATCATTTTCCGTTGCGCTTCTCAATATTCTGATGCAGGGTTTTGAATCCTCGTCGTGTTTTTCACTATCTTCCATTTTCTCCATAATCGAGAAATATCACTGAATGCGAACTTTCTCAAAAATGTACCAAAATCCAAGCAATACAAATGTTGCTTCTCTTTTGGTTTCAGCTATGGATTTCGTATTCAAAGTTTCCAATGAATACTCTATAAGGACTTATTCACTATTGTTTTGGTTATATCATATAACCCAAAATTTTCACGACGATCCATACTAGATATGGCGCTGATCTCACGAATCCATATGGTTCACTATATATTCTAATTGAGTGCTAACTATTTCTAGCTAATGGTCTCTACATCTACACTACAACGATTTATTTGGCGCCATCTATTCACCCACTTTGATATCTAATATCACATCGTGATGCTTTGCATTTTGACGTTTCAAAACACTTTGCATTCCACAATTTCTTTTATGCCATTCTTATAAAGTCGAATTTCATTACTATTGATCAAATCATAGTAATTTGATTCTCTTTTATATCCATATCCTTTGTTGATGAAACACTTTGATCATATCAAATAGTTTCATATTCATGTTTCCTTTGGTAAACTACTTTACGTATTTAAACAATCATATAATGATAATTACCATTTTTGTTAAAACACAATACATCGAATATGTATTTACTTTTAACTATTCAGTAAACACTTTGTATTCAAATAATATACGGTGTTTAAGTTATTTTGCCAAAATTAGGCATGATTCATATGTGATAAGAAATCGAATGTCTTTCACATATTATAAACATAACTTTGAATTTAAACAATGGTTTCATTCAAAATGAATATATCATTAAGTTGGGTATTTTAAGGCATTTCAATATTTTACAAAAGTTCATGTATTATCAATTAGTTTCAAACAACAAGGATAATTCACATATAATCAAATAAGATATGAACACAAATAGAAATTATTTATAAAAGTGGAACAACTGTTTGTTACAAGCTCATATGAATAACTATCTCACAAAGTGTGAGACACACTAAAGAAGTTCACAATATTTTGATTACAAAAATCATCCTAAAACATAAAATAAATGATAAATGTCGAGGGAGAATGTCGTTGGCCATCATCATCATGCTTGCCATCAACACGCAACGTCGCCTCCTCTCCAGCAAGCACCTCTCATGCAGAAGGACCTATTTTCAGCAAAACAGAACAAGTATCAAATATACTTAACACTGCAAATGTGTTTGCAAGATTATAACATTTATAAATATTTATATCAAATATATGCCTTCGTCATCGATGACCTCACCGGTGATTGGTTCAACCTTTATGTTCCTGAAACGTAATATGAACTCTTGGAAATCCAATGTTTCTGTATCACCACTCATGATGCTACTCCGGCAATGATCGAAGCAGCATGCCTATCGCAAATGGATCATCCATCCAGTAGTCCATGAAGTGAACCAGTCTCATGTGTGCATCAAGCATGCGCTCCAAGTGACCCTTCAGACATGTGTGCTCCTCCATCTGTATGGAAAGGAACTCTCTAAGAAGCTCGTGCTTCCACATGAGCACATGGCTAATGAACTCCGCTCTTAGCTGATCCACCATCGAATATGGATCAAGATCACCCATGAGTGAATGGAGTTCATCCACCATCCCGTAACGCATTATTATCGGAATGTAGGTGGACATATCTTGATGATAGTAGCGGCCTGCCAGCTCTTGTGGGGTCTCATAGTGAGCTGGCTTAGTTAAGTCCATCGTGTGGCGTATGTAGTCTACCACATTATTCCTAGTAAGGAGATCATTCAGGCGCACAAGCCAACTAGGGAAGTTGGATCCATCAAATCTAAGCTTCTCTCCTTCTAACCAATCGTCAACAGGAAAGGTAACATCGGGGAGAACCGTTTTCTACATTTATAATTGCAAAAGGAATTTAGAATAAGTTTATAATTAAATGAGTTAATAATAACTCCACTCAGAAACACCTATCCCCTGAAGGGTTCCAGTGATAACACGACCCCTTTTCCCCACATCTCCCCTGATCATCACGGCCATCAATGTGGGTTCTAGGGTGGACGCTAAACGTTGGTCACATCATTCATGCGACTCGTGCTCGATCTTTTGACCATCCGTGTTTCGAGGCCACGTCTCTATAACGTGCTAGGCTCGCCAACTCAAGTTTAGTGTATTCGCTGTGCAACATGGCTTACACCCACTGTATGCGAATGTAGATATGTCTGACACCCGATCATCACGGCCTGCCTCATACCGAAGAACTTTCTTGGTGGTGCACACTAAGAGGGAACACAATCATTGGTAATTTTAACAGGAATCATCTTATTAGGCTACCGTCGAGTATCTAATACTAGCACACAATAAGATATACAAACAATAACATTGAATGTAAATGCAATGTGATATGGTCCTTCACGTCGTGATCTCCATCTGTCGTCACCGGATTCCGGCGTCGTAGACACCAAGGTACCGGTGTCTTTCCGGTGTCGCAGTTCGTCACCACTGTGACTATCTACTACTACGTAACATAAGGTAATCACTTTACCTTAGCCACAACCATATCACAAAGCAACGCCCCTGCAAAACAAAGTTAGACGCCTCTACTTTATCTTTGCATGTTTTACGTGGCTGAATGGGCTTTCGCACAAGAACCGTTCTTACTTATGAACTGTCACCACGACGCTGATCAAGTAGTTGTCTATACTATACCCCTTTCGGGGCCCTCCGTTGCAAATTTCATACCAACTAATGCAAGAGAGACAGACACCCCCAAAGCCACTTTTAGGTACAAGCCGTATGTCAAGCGTGGACCAGTCTCGCGAATGAACGCCTAAAGTCGGTTGGGGGCCGCTTCATCAAGCATTACTGCGATATACCAAAGTACACGTGGGAGGGTAACAACTAGAAGATCAACACCCACACGCTACATCTCGTGTGTTCTACCCGTACTAGCAGTACTGCACATAGATCTAGCTCTGATACCAATGAAGGGGTTCCGTCTATGAAAATAATAATTGTTACCCTATGCCCCTGAACCCCTGATGTTGCCAGGACCTATCTATTAGTAATACAGTAATGGGAGGGTCTTTTCGCGAACTTACCCATGAAGATCGAAAAGCGTTGTCAACGCTCAGGAGAGCGTCGTTGATGTAGACGAGCCGAAGCCGACCTCAAGGTCGTGATGAAGTCCGTGCGTTCCTGCGTCTCCAACAACTTGAGTGCCTCAAGTGTGACACCTCACGGGGAGTTACACAAGTCCGGTGCCTGACGATGACTCCCGCTTCCCCGATCCAGCAGCAGTTGCGGAAGTAGAGCTCCTGGATCCGAATTCCGCAGCGTGACGGCGCTCCGCGGTGAAGATGTCTCTCGTTCGCGTAGTCCGAACTTGGGACCATGGTCACGAGAGAGAGAGAGAGAGAGAGAGAGAGAGAGAGAGAGAGAGAGAGAGAGAGAGAGAGAGAGAGAGAATATCAATTGGAGGTCTCCCCAAAAGTGAGGAAACCTTTATTGAATATTGTGTGTGTTTATCTGGCCAAATACCCCACTATATATAGGGGAAGGGGAGGTACTACCTCCCTCAAAGTCTCGGGGTGGGAGTAAAGGAGAGGAGAGGGGGAGGAGGTGGCACCGCCGACCACCCCATGGGCCCCACGCAGGGGGGTGGCCCACTAGGGCGCCGGCCACCCCCTTTGGCCCTTCTCCCTCTTGCCTTTCCCTAATGGGCCCACTTCCCTCCGGAATTGGCCCATTAAGCCTTTTGACCTTTAAATTGATTTTATCTTTATTAAATAATTATGAATAAATTATTAAATCAATATTTAACATTCATTCATATATTATTCAATCTCCGTGGCTATGGAGCACCTTCCACCTCCACTCCGGACATCCTCCGGACTTACCGAAACCCTTCCGGTTTTCTCTCTACTATTCTTTGGCGATTCTTCTGATCCTATAAACACTCTCTAAGCTCAAACCCTTAAGCGTGATACCCTACGGTTCGGGAACACTCCAGACATGGTCGGAACTTTCCCGGACCAATGATCGACAGAGGGACCTGGATGGCCATGTGACCCCTGTGCGTTCCATGAAGATCTTTCGTCGTTTGAACTAGGACAGTCGTGTCTTATTCCCTTTGTTTCTCGATACTTGCATTGCCCGAGATCTGATCAATGACATCACCATGTCATGTTCAATCTCATTATTAAACAATGCTACTTGACTCGTTTCGACAAGTGATATCCTTGTGATCAAATCACATGCTGCGCAGCTATTGGATATAACTTCTCCTGAGTGGGCCCTTAAGTATCTTTCCATCACGTGGATGGACAAATCCCGCTCTTGACATATATTGCCTCTACGGTTCCTCTGAATACCTGAACACACATTTATAATAACTGTATTACCAAGTGACGCTTGATGCTATCTAAGCACTCTCAGGAGACAGTGATTGATATAGCCTCACGGTCTAAGGAGTAGCTACGAGGATCCCTTTCTAATCATCGTAACTTGAACTTCGTGACATGATCGGGTCACGATGTTTAGGTTGGGTATTGGTTCATCATCTCATTCTCAAAGTGAGTTGACTCCATTTCCAATTGGCATAAAGTTCACATGATCAGGAAACTTGATCATCTGTTGACCAATGAACCAGTGACTAGAGTTTCACTAGGAACTCCTGGTTGTTTATATATCACACGTGTATTGAAGTTTCCACTCAATACAGTTATGGCATGATATAAAACTCAATCATAAACTTTATGAAATATGATAATAGTCCTTATTACTATTTGTCTCTAGGGCATATTTTCAACAGGCATGACTCGCGTCTACTTGTCGTCCATGCTAGCACAATTTCAACGTCAAACCCGGTTTAGAATTAAATCGAGTCAAATTGACAAATTCAGACATAAACTTTTGTAAATCACCGAGTTAAAAGACTAAATCGAACCACCAGTAGAAGGACAAGAACGATTATGTATTTACCTCTTGTGTTCAAGAGCCTTTTTAAAGTTGCTCTAATATTTTCCAGGTGTACACACACTACGGGAAAAATTATCGTTGCCATCGCCCCCGTCCTTTGCCGTGTGCCAAACGCCTAGGAACACGGCAAAGCTTTTCTCTACCGTGAGGGGGTCCAGAAGCACACGGCAAAGACAACCCACATGGTACATTCCTGATAAAACACACGGCAAAGAAAAGGAACACGACAAAGAAAAAAAAGACACACGGCAAACAAAGGACACACGGCAAAGACAAAATGCGGCACACGGCAAAGCCAGTCACACGGAAAAGAGGTGGGTCCCACAGCCCACCCAGGCGAACCTACTAACGGTGGCTGATGGTGGTACTTTGCCGTGTGTCCCTGCAGTTAGACACACGGCAAAGACATGACTTTGCTATGTTCTTTATGCTCTATACACGGCAAAGAAACTTTTTTATTTCTTACCTCCACCAAACTATGTTCACAATGACGAGTACGAAGATTCTTAGTTCAGGGCTGAGCCTGGCTAAACTTTCATTGGATCTCTGAAGAAACATCATATTGTCAACCTAAAAATGATTTTTACAAAAAACATTAGCATCAGATCATGTACCTACAGTTCATATCTGACCCATTTCCTGTCGATTCGGGGGTCAGCGCATGTCTGTGAAGGTTTGGATGTGTTCCGATGCCCCGAAGCGCTTCTTCCTGCGGAACCCTGATCCGCGGGCCTCGGATCATCTACCCTCCTAGACTTTCTTCTGACAGGGGTAGCCCGGTGTAGCCCTCTCTTGTTTTTCTCTTGGTTAGGTCATGTGATGATGTAAAACCATGTTTGGTAATGTGTTGTGACAAGATCTACCCCGGTTTCACTGAAACGGGGAGTTTCCCCCTAATAGTCAGATTGCAGAAACTTCGTTTTTATGGGACAGTGCATGTCTGCGAAGGGGGTCACACTTGGGAACCAGGTTTAGGAGTCTTGAGCATGCCACCACACTTCATTACACATGCTAGGGTCACATGCATGGTTTGGATGTGTTCCGATGCCCCGAAGCGCTTCTTCCTGCGGAACCCTGATCCGCGGGCCTCGGATCGTCAACCCCCTAGACTTTCTTCTGACAGGGATAGCCCGGTGTAGCCCTCTCTAGTTTTTCTCTTGGTTAGGTCATGTGATGATGTAAAACCATGTTTGGGAACGTGTTGTGACAAGATCTACCCCGGTTTCACCGACACGGGGAGTTTCCCCCTAATAGTCAGATTGCAGAAACTTCGTTTTTATGGGACAGCGCATGTCTGCGAAGGGGGTCACACTTGGGAACCAGGTTTAGGAGTTTTGAGCATGCCACCACACTTCATTACACATGCTAGGGTCACATGCATGGTTTGGATGTGTTCCGATGCCCCGAAGCGCTTCTTCCTGCGGAACCCTGATCCGCGGGCCTCGGATCGTCTACCTCCCTAGACTTTCTTCTGACAGGGGTAGCCCGGTGTAACCCTCTCTTGTTTTTCTCTTGGTTAGGTCATGTGATGATTTAAAACCATGTTTGGTAACGTTTTGTGACAAGATATACCCCGGTTTCACTGAAACGGGGAGTTTCCCCCTAATAGTCAGATTGCAGAAACTTCGTTTTTATGGGACAGCGCATGTCTGCGAAGGGGGTCACACTTGGGAACCAGGTTTAGGAGTTTTGAGCATGCCACCACAGTTCATTACACATGCTAGGGTCAAATGCATGGTTTGGATGTGTTCTGATGCCTCGAAGCGCTTCTTCCCGCGGAACCCTGATCCACGGGCCTCAGATCGTCTACCCCCCTAGACTTTCTTCTGACAGGGGTAGCCCGGTGTAGCCCTCTCTTGTTTTGCTCTTGGTTAGCTCATGTGATGATGTAAAACCATGTTTGGGAATGTTTTGTGACAAGATCTACCCCGGTTTCACCAAAACGTGGAGTTTCCCCCTAATAGTCAGATTGCAGAAACTTTGTTTTTATGGGACAACGCATGTTTGCGAAGGGGGTCACACTTGGGAACCAGGTTTAGGAGTTTTGAGCATTCCACCACACTTAATTACACATGATAGGGCCACATGCATGGTTTGGATGTGTTCCTATGCCCCGAAGCGTTCTTCCTACGGAACCCTGATCCGCGACCCTTAGATCGTCTTCCCCCCTAGACTTTCTTCTGACAGGGGTAGCTCGGTGTAGCCCTCTCTTGTTTTTCTCTTGGTTAGGTCATGTGATGATGCAAAACCATGTTCGGGAACGTGTTGTGACAAGATCTACCCCGGTTTCACCGAAACGGGGAGTTTCCCCCTAATAGTTAGATTGCAGAAACTTTGTTTTTATGGGACAGCGCATGTCTATGAAGGGGGTCACACTTCAGAACCAGGTTTAGGAGTTTTGAGCATGCCAACACACTTCATTACACATGCTAGGGTCACATGCATGGTTTGGATGTGTTCCGATGCCCCGAAGCGCTTCTTCCTGCGGAACCCTGATCCGCGGCCCTCGGATCGTCTACCCTCTAGACTTTCTTCTGATAGGGGTAGCCCGGTGTAGCCCTCTCTTGTTTTTCTCTTGGTTGGGTCATGTGATTATGTAAAACCATGTTTGGGAACGTGTTGTGACAAGATCTACCCCGGTTTCACCGAAACAGGGAGTTTCCCCCTAATACTCAGATTGCAGAAACTTTGTTTTTAGGGAACAGCGCATGTCTGCGAAGGGGGTCACACTTGGGAACCAGGTTTAGGAGTTTTGAGCATGCCACCACACTACATTACACATGCTAGGGTCACATGCATGGTTTGGAGGTGTTCCGATGCCCCGAAGCGCTTCTTCCTGTGGAACCCTAATCCGCGGGCCTCGGATTGTCTACCCCCTAGACTTTCTTCTAACAAGGGTAGCCTGGTGTATCTCTCACTTGTTTTAGGCTTGGTTAGGTCATGTGATGATGTAAAACCATGTTTGGGAACATGTTGTGACAAGATCTACCCCGGTTTCACCGAAACGGGGAGTTTCCCCCTAATACTCAGATTGCAGACACTTTGTTTTTAGGGGACATCGCATGTCTGCGAAGGGGGTCACACTTGGGAACGAGGTTTAGGAGTTTTGAGCATGCCACCACACTTCATTACACATTCTAGGGTCACATGCATGGTTTGGAGGTGTTCCGATGCCCCAAAGCGCTTCTTCCTGCGGAACCCTGATCCGCGGGGCTCGGATCGTCTACCCCCCTAGACTTTCTTCTGAAAGGGGTAGCCCGGTGTAGCTCTCACTTGTTTTAGGCTTGGTTAGGTCATGTGATGATGTAAAACCATGTTTGGGAACATGTCTGACAAGATCTACCCTTGTTTCACCGAAACGGGGAGTTTCCCCCTAATACTCAGATTGCAGACACATTGTTTTTATGGGACATCGCATGTCTGCGAAGGGGGTCACACTTGGGAACCAGGTTTAGGATTTTTGATCATGCCACCACACTTCATTACACATTCTAGGGTCACATGCATGGTTTGGAGGTGTTCCGATGCCTCGAAGCGCTTCTTCCTGCGGAACCCTGATCCGCGGGCCTCGGATCGTCTACACCCCTAGACTTTCTTCTGACAGGGGTAGCCCGGTGTAGCTCTCACTTGTTATAGGCTTGGTTAGTTCATGTGATGATGTAAAACCATTTTTGGGAACATGTTGTGACAAGATCTACCCCGGTTTCACCAAAACGGGGAGTTTCCCCCTAATACTCAGATTGCACACACTTTGTTTTTAGGGGACATCACACGTCTGCGAAGGGGGTCACATTTGTGAACCAGGTTTAGGAGTTTTGAGCATTCCACCACACTTCATTACACATGCTAGGGTCACATGCATGCTTTGGAGGTGTTCCGATGCCCCGAAGCGCTTCTTCCTGCGGAACCCTGATCCGCGGGCCTCAGATCGTCTACCCCCCTAGACTTTCTTCTGACAGGGGTAGCCCAGTGTAGCTCTCACTTGTTTTAGTCTTGGTTAGGTCATGTGAGGATGTAAAACCATGTTTGGGAACATGTTTAATGACAAGATCTACCCCGGTTTCACCAAAACGGGGAGTTTCCCCCTAATACTCAGATTGCAGACACTTTGTTTTTAGGGGACATCGCATGTCTGCGAAGGGGGTCACACTTGGGAACCAGGTTTAGGAGTTTTGAGCATGCCACCACACTTAATTACACATGCTAGGGTCACATGCATGGTTTGGAGGTGTTCCGATGCCCCGAAGCGCTTCTTCCCGCGGAACCCTGATCCGCGGGCCTCGAATCGTCAACCCCCTAGACTTTCTTCTGACAGGGGTAGCCTGGTGTAGCTCTCACTTGTTTTAGGCTTGGTTAGGTCATGTGATGATGTAAAACCATGTTTGGGAGCATGTTGTGACAAGATCTACCCCGGTTTCACAGAAACGGGGAGTTTCCCCCTAATACTCAGATTGCAGACACTTTGTTTTTAGGGGACATCGCATGTCTGCGAAGGGGGTCACACTTGGGAACCAGGTTTAGGATTTTTGAGCATGCCACCACACTTCATTACACATTCTAGGGTCACATGCATGGTTTGGACGTGTTCGGATGCCCCGAAGCGCATCTTCCTGCGGAACCCTGATCCGCGGGCCTCGGATCGTCAACCCCCTAGACTTTCTTCTGACAGGGGTAGCCCGGTGTAGCTCTCACTTGTTTTAGGATTGGTTAGGTCATGTGATGATGTAAAACCATGTTTGGGAACATGTTGTGACAAGATCTACCCCGGTTTCACCGAAACGGGGAGTTTCCCCCTAATACTCAGATTGCAAACACTTTGTTTTTAGGGGACATCGCATGTCTGCGAAGGGGATCACACTTGGGAACTAGGTTTAGGAGTTTTTAGCATGCCACCACACTTCATTACACATTATAGGGTCACATGCATGGTTTGGAGGTGTTCCGATGCCCCGAAGCGCTTATTCCCGCGGAACCCTGATCTGCAGGCCTCGGATCGTCTACCCCCTTAGACTTTCTTCTGACAGGGGTAGCCCGGTGTAGCTCTCACTTGTTTTAGGCTTGGTTAGTTCATGTGATGATGTAAAACCATGTTTGGGAACAAGTTGTGACAAGATCTACCCCGGTTTCACCGAAACGGGGAGTTTCCCCCTAATACTTAGATTGCACACACTTTGTTTTTAAGGGACATCGCATGTCTGCGAAGGGGATCACACTTGGGAACTAGGTTTAGGAGTTTTGAGCATGCCACCACACTTAATTACACATGCTAGGGTCTCATGCATGGTTTGGAGGTGTTCCGATGCCCCGAAGCGCTTCTTCCTGCGGAACCCTGATCCGCGGGCCTCGGATCGTCTACCCCCCTAGACTTTCTTCTGACAGGGGTAGCCCAGTGTAGCTCTCACTTGTTTTAGGCTTGGTTAGGTCATGTGATTATGTAAAACCATGTTTGGGAGCATGTTGTGACAATATCTACCCCAGTTTCACTGAAACGGGGAGTTTCCTCCTAATACTCAGATTGCAGACGCTTTGTTTTTAGGGGACAACGCATGTCTGCGAAGGGGGTCACACTTGTGAACCAGGTTTAGGAGTTTTGACCATGCCACCACACTTCATTACACATGCTAGGGTCACATGCATGGTTTGGAGGTGTTCCGATGCCCCGAAGCGCTTCTTTCTGCGGAACCCTGATCCGCGGGCCTCGGATCGTCTACCCCCTAGACTTTCTTCTGACAGGGGTAGCCCGGTGTAGCTCTCACTTGTTTTAGTCTTGGTTAGGTCATGTGATGATGTAAAACCATGTTTGGGAACATGTTGTGATAAGATCTACCCCGGTTTCATCGAAACGGGGTGTTTCCCCCTAATACTCAGATTGCAGACACTTTGTTTTTAGGGGACATCGCATGTCTGCGAAGGGGGTCACACTTGGGAACCAGGTTTAGGAGTTTTGAGCATGCCACCACACTTCATTACACATGCTAGGGTCACATACATGGTTTGGAGGTGTTCCGATGCCCCGAAGCGCTTCTTCCTGCGGAACCCTGATCTGCGGGCCTCGGATCGTCAACCCCCTAGACTTTCTTCTAACACATTGTCATATTGCAAAAAAGTATGTGTATACACATTGTCACAACTAATACTAACAAATAGTCAACAAAAAGTACTCTAAAAATTCAAATTAATACAATTGAAAGAAATAATGGAAAAAAAATAAGAAATTACTAAAAGCACACGACAAAGGCTCCTTTTCCGTGTGTTTTCGGAAGGTACACGACAAAGGCTCCTTTGTCGTGTGTTTTCGGAAGGTACACGGCAAAGGGCCGTCCACCATTTACTGCGCGTGGGCCCCCCGACCTTATCCACACGGACGCCCTCTCGTCCTCACCTACCCGCGTGCGTGAGCTCGCACCCCGCCGCCGCCCCACACCCCGCCGCCTCCCCGCACCTCACCGACCGGCCCCTCCCACATCTCTCCCAGACTGAGCCCGCCCCTATCTACCCCGCCCCCGGCCAACTGCGCCGCCCAACCCCGCGCGTCACTGCCCCACCCCGGCCGCCGCGCTGGTCGCTCTTGGTCGGCAGAGGGCCAGCCAGCTCGCGTGGGCCGGAGGAGCTCCGTCTGGAGGCTCCCCTCCTCCACCTCGCCGTCACCAATCTCCTCCACCGGTGTAGGTAAGTCGATTTTTTTCTTTTTTTTCAGTTCATTGCTAATTAGGGCGGAGGCGATGCTAGGTAGGTAGGGCGGAGGCGGTGCTAGGGGGCAATGCTAGGTAGGTGGAGTGTGGTTATCGACTTGTAGGTAGGTAGGGCGATGCTAGGTAGGTAGGGCGGAGGCGGTGCTAGGGGCGATGCTAGGTAGGTGGCGTGTGGTTATCGACTTGTAGGTAGGTAGGGCGATGCTAGGTAGGTAGGGCGATGCTAAGTAGGTAGGGCGGAGGCAGTGCTAGGGGCGATGCTAGGTAGGTAGGGCGATATTAGTCAAATCTGGAAGGAGCAGAGGCGGAGGCGGAGGCGAGAGAGAGGAAGGAGACGATGATATTCACTGGCTGCGATTGGCAATGCTTGCGACTAATAATCGATGTCGGGCAGAAAGTTTGCATATTCCACCATGCGCAGACAGAATCTTTACGTGTCCTTGAGTCTTGTACCGACAACGATAGGGAGCGGAGGCGGGTGGATGCATGTGTATATTAGTAATTATTCTCTCTTTGTGCAGTATATGTGTTGAGTTTGAGGGTGGGTCTATTGACGGCGTAGGGCATCTCACGGGAGGGTCGCTGATCTTCTTCACCTCTCGATCATGCTTCGAGGTTAAAAATATGTTCTCCTCTCTTGTACCTAGGGTTATTTTCATGTCTAGATCACCAAGTCTGTCACGTTACCTAGGCGTCTCTTCCCGGCCGTAAGGGTTACGCAGATAAATATGCATTAGTGGTCTCGCATATTATGAACCGTAACTCTTATGGCATTTATCGGGACAGCCGGCGGATGCATAGTTGGGTATGTTTTCCTGTTCTACTTCGGTCCGAGACAGTATTTCGGCAGCGCCTCCCCGTTGTTCTCCGGATGCACATCCCTCTCGGCTTTTTTTCGAGATGTGTATCAGGAGAGCAGCAGGCAGGTGCTGCCAAAATTCTGTCTCAGACCGGGGTAGAGCAGGGAGAACATACTCAATCTACCCGGCGGTTGCTAGGACCCTCTTTACCTATTAGAGAGATAGGTGGATATATGCATGACGTAAAATTTATGTTTGCTAAAATTAACCGAACTAATACCAGATTTATTTATATGGCATGATTAATTGAAAGCATTGTATATGTCTATTTTGGTAATGATTAGAGGATGGAGAATCGTGACTGGATGTATGAGGGCTGTGTCAGTAAGTGGGACTTTACCATGAAATGGAAATAAAAGGCTGAGGACTTCGTGAACCGAGCGTTTGCTGTCCCCACCAGACCCAGAAAAATTTTCTGCCCCTGTACAAGATGCAAGAACCTGAATACACATTTGAAGGATGATGTTAGTAGGCACCTGATCAATTATGGGTTCACACCTTCCTACAAGACTTGGACTTTCCATGGTGAAAAGTTAGCGAAATGTGCTAGGAGGGAGTCACGACAGAGTCAGCAGCAAAGTCAGCCAAGGGGGGAATTTGATGCTAGTTTTGATAGGTGCATAGAGAACTTTGTGAATGCTAATGCGCCTGAAAGCCCTCATGTAGAGGCGGAGACACCTCAGGAGGCGGAGACAAGTGAGGAGCCGGAGGAAAACACGGCAAAGTACTACGAGACTTTGTTTGCCTCGCAGAGACCCCTTCATGCACATACAGATGTTAGCCAACTGGACGCCATCGCTCGCCTTTTGGCCTTCAAGAGCCACAGGAACTTGACCAGAGATGACTTTGATGATATGCTCGCCGTTGTTGGCAGCATTCTGCCGAAAGGGCACCTCTTGCCGGAGAACTTCTACTATTCAACCAAACTCCTCCGTGACCTTAAGATGTCATATGAGCCGATACATGCTTGTCCGAAGGGATGCATGCTATTCAGAAAGGAGCATGCTAAGACAAATTATTGTATCCACTGCAAATCCTCTAGGTACTTTTAGGTCGATCCCGATGGTGATGGTCAGAAGAGGCAGACCGGGGTTGCCCAAAACATCCTCCGGTATCTTCTAGTGCTACCGAGGATCCAATGGCTCTTCATGACCGAGGATACTGCCCAGCAGATGCAGTGGGCAGTAGAAGGGAATAGATACACCGATAAGATGATACATCCGTCCGATGGTAGTGCATGGAAGAACTTTGTCAAGAAATATCCTGAGAAAGCCGGTGACAAGAGGAGCGTAGCAGTTGCCATACCAACCGATGGGATCAATCCATATGGTATGTCGGCTGCAGTATACGGCTATTGGCCAGTGTTTGTTATTCCCCTGAACCCCCCCCCCCTGGTGTCTGCATGAGATCAGAGAACATGTTTGTGTCGATGATAATCCCCGGACCGAAATACCCTGGTAAGGACATGAATGTGTATCTAGAACCGCTGGTGGATGACTTGTTTTGTGGCTGGCAAGGTCGCGGGATCCGAACATATGACGCCAAAAACAAGGAGCACTTCGATATGTATGTCTAGTACCACACCTCCCTGCATGACCTACCAGCACATTCGTTGTTCTGCGGCTGGTGTACGCATGGGAAGTGGCCTTGCCTATTGTGCATGCAGGATCTGACTTTCTTCTGGCTCTCGAAGGGAGGCAAGTATTCATGCTTTGATGAACATCGAAAGTTCCTTGAGACGAATCATCCATACAGGAATGATAAAAAGAGGTTCAAGAAAGGTCGTGTTGTCCATGATCCAAAGCCACGTCTGAAGACGGGAAAGGAAATCAAGGCTGAGTTAGAAGCTCTCCAGCCTAAGCCTGATGGGAATGGTTTCGTGGGATATGGGGACACGCACCAGTCGACCCACATTCCATGCTTATGGAAGCTCCCTTACTTTGAGGATCTCGAGCTCCCGCATAACATTCAATGGAGCAACCATACGGAGGAGGAAGCCATTTGGGAGCGCGAAGATTACATTAGGACAGAGTTCCCAGATCTCTTTAGTTTCTAGTTTTCTTTGTAAATCTTGCGACGAGATTTTTGTTTAAGGGGGGAAGGTTTGTAACATCCCAAAACTTTAATCCAAGTGATCAAGATCCAAATCATCAAAATTAGGGTTAACAAAAACTTTTCCAATCAAAAATATGAAAGCATTCATATGTGTGTGCATGTAAATTAGGAGTTGATTTGAATTGCCATGATTAAGTGATCCATTGCTTTTAAAATGATCTTTAGGTGAAATAAACATCATATAAATCATTCCCAAACTTTTCCCAATGAAAAACAACTCAAAATGAATAATTGAAGTGAATGGTCATTTTGGCCAAATTAACTATCATGCCTACTTTGGCTATTCCTAGTACTCAAAACCTAACAGAAACATTTGTGGATCTTTACACCCCTTGCTAGTACACATAATGAGGTACCAAGGCCCACTTTGTGATCTGCTAAAAACAATCAAATACTAATTTTAAATGACAGTTTAAAATTGAATCTATTTCATATGGGAAGATCCCACTATTTCAAAAACCACTCAAACAAGTTCAATTTTCAAAACCCAAGCACCCACAAAGTCCCAAGCTTAGTACTAGCACACCCACCAAAAATCTTTTCAAAATTCCAAAGTTTATTTCTTGCAGCCATTTTCACAAACACTTAGCAGGCAAGAATCAAAGTCTAAACATAGCTCACTGTTTTGTACAGGGTTTTGCCCCCATTTGATCTCCATTTAATCCCTTTGTTCCCTCTTGATCCAACCAGAGCCTAAACACCCGTCCCCTACCCCCTAGCAGCAGTGCCATGCCACCCCGAGCACCAACTCGTCGGCCAAACTTGCAACCGCCGCAGCAGACCACCCCTCTCTCTCTCACCATGTCTACGAGCTAGCCCGGACCTCACCGCCACTCTCTGTCCCCTCCTCAAGCCAGGCCCAGCCGTGGACCACCGAGAAAAAACCTGCGCCCAGTGCCACCGCGCCATGCCGAGCACGCGCCAGAGCGCCGCACCCGGCACGCGTGCACAAGCCGCCGCTCGACCGCAGCCCGCGCCCAACGTGTCGCCACGACCTAGGGAGCACGCCAGACACCCCCATTCGCCATCCAACGCGTCACAGCCACCGCTCGCCGTTGAAGCCGTCGCCTCTGCCGCTTAGAGCGCCAGCTCCGCCCGACCGCTTACCACCGCCCCTAAGCCCGCATTAAAGTCCTAGAGCACCGCCAGGAGACCGCGCTTCGATCGCCACGCTCAGCCATGCCGCTAGCATCCCGTAGCCATGTCGCCACCGTCGCCTGCCCATCCCTCTCGGTCTCGCCGTCGAGCCTATAAAAGGAGAGCACCCACAACCATTTGCAGCACACCACTCCACTCCCCTCACCTCACTGATCGCCCCACACCTCTAGCCGGAGCACGGGGAGCAGCAGCTCGCCGGAATTGCACCGGAGCAGGCCGCCTCTAGAGGAGAAGGGCACCGCTGATTGCGACCACCCCCGGAGCTGCCTCGACCATCCCTGAGCTTGTCGTCGACCACCAGTCCGTTTGCCCGCCTCGCTGTCATCGCTGGAGCCCTGGTATGCCCCCTATGCACCCCTACTGAGCCGCTAGGGTTAGAGCTCGCCGGCGACAGGTCCGTCATTGATGACGATCCACAACCGTTGATCCCCACTCTAATCCAACGTCCCACATTGCCCCGTACCGCTTCACGCGTTATGAGCCGCTGACTGGTGGACCCCCCTGTCAGTTGAGCCCCACGCTGCGGAGTGACCCTGGGCCGGCCCGTTAGCGTTTCCCGCGTGACCCGGTTAGTTTGAATTAGGATTTTTCTTTTTAGTTTAAACTTAGTTATGTCCCTTAATTCAAAATTCAATTCAGAGAGATTTACAAATCCAAATGAAGTGATTCCAATTTTGTTATAAAGCTACTAAAAAGATCTATCCAAGCTCATTGGATTTAATTCATTTAGAGTTATAGATCTCTCCTAGTAAAAATAATAAAATAGAAGCATTTGTACCTTGCAACATTTTTATAAAATCAACCAAGTTAGCTTTTGAGTTGATTCCAACTCTCAAAAATCACATTTCATCATACCTATCTGAATATGTAATAATATTAGGATTTACAGGCAGTGACTTTGGACTAGTACCAAAATAATGCTATATAGGCATTTCTAGTCACTTTAAATCATTAAATAATGAACTTAAACCAAAATAGTTATGATCCAACCCTTAAATTACCTTCCCACATGTTAGAATATGTGGTGATGACATGTGTCCACATGATCCCATATTTTAAGTGGTGAACATTAAATCTTAGTTAATTTTTCAATGAGTAGAAATTACTTTTCTAAAATAAAAAGAAGGAAACTATGGAATAAAACTTGTGATGCTTGTGATGATAATAGATCATCAATTGTGTGCCTTAGAGTACTAATTAGACTAGTTAAGTATTGTTTGGTGATTGTGTACTCCGTATGTATTTATAGAAGATAGTACCGACCAAGCTTACGAGGAGGAGGAGTGCTACCAAGAAGAAGAAGAAGCAGAAGAAAACTTCAACCACTGCACCAACCAAGGCAAGCTATTGTTAGCAAGCTAGAATTAATCTAGATGAATGAGCAAAGATGCCTTAGGCATGCTTTGGTCACACCACTTTGACTATTACTACCCCAAGTATTACCTTACAAGCTTTACTTCCTTTACTTTACACAAAGCCCCTTACTTGTTGTGAAGGTAGCATAAAGAGTATAAAACTTGACCTATTTAGATAAGATTTAGATGTCATTCTATGGCATGAGATTGAACCCATCATCTTTCCACCTTAGTGAACACTCTTAACTTAGTAGTTTAGAGTAGATCAAAACTTGAGTCACTTTAGATGGGAACAATTGGTGAAAATGAATTATGAAAACCTTGGAATGATGAGTCATTCTATTGAGATGTTTTGACATGTGTTGATAAACACAAATGTTTTATGATGATGAAAATGTTGAGGCATGAGCCTTAGCCCTTTTATAAAACTGATCGTTGGATTCGGATGCGATACCATTCCAAATTTACCGTACAACCACATTACCTGAATTGGGTAAGGCTTAGCCGGAAATTTATATGCATTAGTATTAGTTCCCTCGCGGGAGAGGTTTGAGTTGAGGCTACCTCTCAATGTTTTCCACCTATGCAGTGCCCAAGATGACTGATGGTCATGGTTGGGAGGCCATGCTCATAGGAGAGGTTCTTATACTAGGGTGTGTAAAAGGAAAGGTTATGTTTGATTATCTGGATACTAAGTATGATGATTCAGGGTTATCCCTAACAGATGTATCGAATCTTGTGGTGAAAGTGTACCACCTCTGCAGAGTGTCAAACTATTCGAATAGCCGCGTCCGCGGTTATGGACAGTTGGAATGGCCATACTGTTTCGTTGTCAGATGTTTTCAAAACAACTTATGCATGAATGATGAATCTTGACTTGACCACAACTGGGTTGTGTTTATGATAATAGCTTCCCAACTTAAGTGATTCTAGAACTTTATTTTATCTTTCTTTGCTTCTTAAGTCAGCTTAGGTTTCAAAGTTAACCTTATAGTTAAACTTAGATTTAGCACTTTAACTTAGAATTATACTACTTGTTAGTGGTAGTTTGCGAGTACTTAAAGAGTACTCATGGCTTTTGTCCCTGGCTATTCTCATGGCCAGACTATGAAGGAGACTATCAAGATGATGGCCAGCAGGACGGCTATGATAACTAGGACTATATACCTTCGTCAGCATTGCATGTGCCCCTGAAGATGGACCCCATCGCTACGCTTTATATTTATTCCGCTGCTTGTTGTATTAAGACAGGATCATGAGATCCTTATTTGTGTAACACCTTATGTATGGTTTGTAATGGATGATGTACTGTGATATCCAATCCATTATGTCTCGCAAAAATGGTAATCCTAGGATTGCGAGGTATGGCATAACGGGCATCTGGGATTAAAAATCCGGGTGTTGACAAGTTGGTATCAGAGCCATCCTAACCATAGGACACCCTAGTTAGAATGGACATCCGAACAAAAACTTAGTTTCAAAACCAAAGTGAGTATTTACGAAAAACTATCTCCTCTCTTATCCTTGGGAATTCTTCCTTTCTGAAAAATTCATGTTCCTCAAAATTCTTACATTAGTACTTAAAATTTGACACACTTGATCACTTCACTAATTTCCTCATCCTTAATTCTTGTAGATGGAGACTCAGTTCAGCAAATTTTACCACTTGGGCAACGGAGGTCAGCTGATCTTCGAGAGGGATCTGGATTCACTATCGGAGTTACTGGGACGCCCACATCCGGAGTTTCTTGGAGCTCAACTTCCAGGACCCCCAGGAAGAGATTTACAGTGGCTAGTCACCGCTGATCTTAGAGGAAGCATCGAAGCACCAACTTCCGGGAGAATTCAGTTCTCCGTGAGAGAGAACAACTTGCTAGATGGATTAGCCAGGGCAATGCATGAAGCTCTCGCACGTCTATGTGCCCTCAGCATCAACAAAATCCAAGGAACCCGTTTTGCTCACTATGCAAGACGTGACTTCATGGAAATGCCGATGGAGATACCAAGTCACCCAGAGTTGAGGCGTCAAGTGGAGAATCTTGACTTCTTGCTGCACGACACACAGCAGGAACTGGACAATGTCAGGGAGTTAGCCAACCAGAACCATGCCATTGCCGACCAGAAGGCCCAGACTTTCGCACTGCTCGTCCAGGACCGCCAGTCTCTTTGCCGCCAGCGTGCCAAGAAGGATCGCACCATCGTCCGTCTTCGCAAGAAGGTGGCCGACCTCGAGAAGACCGTCAAGGAGCAGGAAGCTCAGCTTGCCGCCAAGGAAGAAGAAGATGAGGGTGAAGACATCCAGGGAGACATGGATTCTTACCTCAGCAATGATGATGACTTTCTGGAGGAGGATGCTGTGGACTTCTACACTGACGATGAGGACTCCGACTTCATCGACGATGAGTAGATGCACTAGAGCACTGTCGTAGCATCAGATGTACCGGTCCCACTGTATCGTAGCTTGCAGAATGGTTCTTCAAACCATCTGTTATGCTTTGTTTGTTGTGGTATGTGTTGTATCGTATGTTTGTTTGCATGAATGAAATGGAGTTAGTTGAAAAACTTGAGTCTAACTCAAATTTTATCTTGAAACCAAAACCATGAACCTTAGAACTTTCCCTCTTACCCCTTTATCTACCTCAATCTTCAGATGACTCGTGGAAACCAAGGAGGAAGCAGCTCGTCGCAGGACCCAATGCTGTAGATCTTGCAGAATCTCATCGCAGACAGAGAAGCAAGCAAGGCAGAATGCCAAACTAACTTAGTAACATTGCAGCAGATCGCCCAGATGGCTCTCAACAACCAAGGGCATGGAAATCAGGATCACCATGGATCCAAACTCAAAAAAAATCAGAATACCAATCCCCCAATCTTCAACCAATCTGAAAACCCATTAGATGCTGATGACTGGTTACAGACAATGGAAAACACCCTAGAAGTTGCAGGAGTTGATGCAAACGAGAAAGTTCTCTTCGCCACCCACTATCTGGCGGGAGATGCAAGAGCTTGGTGGAATAGTATCCGCAATATGAACCATGCTCAGGTTATGACATGGGAAGCATTCAAAGTCAAGTTCAGCCGCACCCACGTGCCACAGGGTCTAGTCAACCGAATGAGAGATGAGTTCCATGAATTGAAGCAAGGAAGAATGACTATGGTAGAGTACCATGCAGATTCCTGTCACTTGCCAGATATGCACCTGATGAGATCAACACGGAGGCCAAGAAGAAGGAGAGATTCTCGAACGGACTGCATGATGAGATGCAGACTGTCCTCGTCAACATCCGTTTTCAGGATCTCGAAGAGCTAGTCGACTCTGCCATTCAGATGGAAGGGAAGATTAATCAGGCAAACGACAACCGCAAACGTCGTATGATGCAGCAATCAGGATCCAACAGTCACCAGAAGTACCGTCCCAACCCCTCACTAGGATATGCACCAAGGGACAACCGACCCCCAATGTCTCGCCCAAGCTACCCCAACCGTAGCGGAGGCAATGTGAAGTCCGGAGGAAACCATCACAACTCCAGCAACGCCAACAATTTCAACCGTGCACCTCCCAAGAGCAACAATAACAACAACAACAACAACAACAACACTACACCCAGAACTGGCAGCAATGTTGTGCCTGTCGCAGCAAAGGACAAGTCCCAGATCACCTGTTTCGAGTGTGGAGTGAAGGGTCACCACTCCAATGAGTGTCCCAAGAAGACTGCCGTCAATGCCACTGTGAATGCCCCAGCTCAACAGCAGTGTCGTGTTCAACCAGGAAGAAGGTTTGCCCCAGGGAACCCTCACAACCGCAATGGTCGTCTCTTCCACATGAACGCAGAAGAAGCCCAAGAAGCGCCAGATGTAGTGTTGGGTATGTTTTCTGTCAACTCAGTTTTAGCAAGAGTATTGTTTGATTCGGGGGCATCGTATCCATTTGTCACCGAAGAATTTGCATGCACTAGTAAGATTCACCCAACCAATCTGAAGCATGTCATGATAGTTCAAATCCCTAGTTCAACTACAAAAGCTAGAAAAATTTGCAAAGTTGTGCCTATCAGAATACATGGGGTAGATTTTTATGCCAACCTAATAGTACTTGGAACCAAAGGATTGGAAGTAGTACTAGGTATGGACTAGATGTAAGGCATAAAGGACTAATAGACTGTGCTAAGAAAGCCATCACCATGACCAGTAGTTCTGGAGTAACAGTAGAGCATATATCTGAAACCTTACCTCGCCAATTCAAGTGCAACAAGAGTCTAGCCCTACCCACCATAGACCAGGTCAGAGTAGTCTACGTATTCCCAGATGAATTGCCAGGTATGCCCCCAGATAGGGATATTGAGTTCATTATTGAACTAATCCCCAGAACCGGACCCATAGCCCAGAGACCCTATAGCATGAACCCCTTAGAGTTAGTTGAGTTGAAGAAGCAGTTAGATGCCATGTTAGCAACAGGCTTGATTCAGCCAAGCGCGTCGCCATGGAGATCACCAGTGTTATTCGTCGACAAGAAATATGGAGGCAATCGTTTGTGTACAGATTACAGAAAGTTGAATGACGTCACCATCAAGAACAAGTACCCCTTGCCAAAGATAGAGGATCTATTTGATCAGTTGACTGGAGCCTAGGTATTCTCAAAGATTGATCTTAGGACTGGTTATCACCAACTTAAGATTCGTGCAACGGATATTCCGAAGACCGCCTTTACTACTCGCTATGGTTTATACGAGTATACGGTTATGTCTTTTGGATTAACCAATGCCCCTGCTTATTTCATGAATCTCATGAATAAGATCTTTATGAATTTCCTAGATAAGTTTGTAGTTGTATTTATCGACGACATCCTTATCTACTCCAAGTCAGAAGAAGAGCATGAGCAACATCTGAGAATCATCCTAGAAACCCTGAGGGAGCATCAGTTATATGCCAAGTTTAGCAAGTGTGAGTTTTGGCTGAAAGAAGTAGGATTCCTAGGACATAGTATGTCTGCCGGAGGAGTCTCTATTGATCCCGCCAAGATCAAAGATGTCGAAGAATGGGAAGCCCCAACCACTCAAACCCAAGTCCGTGCATTTCTCGGATTAGCGGGATACTACCACAAGTTTGTCGAAGGATTCTCGAGCATCGCCCGACCCATGACCCAATTGTTGAAGAAGGACAAGAAGTTTGAATGGACTGACAAGTGTGAAGCCAGTTTCCAAGAGCTGAAGAAGAGATTGATATCAGCCCCAATTTTGATCACGCCCGACATCAAGAAGTCGTTTGATGTATATTGTGATGCATCCAAGATTGGTCTCGGATGTGTATTGATGCAAGAAGGAAAAGTCATTGCGTATCTGTCTCGACAACTGAAGTAGCATGAGCAGAACTATCCGACCCATGATCTTGAATTAGCAGTCGTAGTGCTGGCATTGAAGACATGGCGTCATTATCTGATGGGTAATCGCTGTGAGATTTACTCAGATCACAAGAGCTTGAAGTATATTTTCACTCAGAAGGAGCTGAATATGAGGCAAAGGAGATGGATAGAGTTAATCAAGGATTATGACCTTGACATTCACTATCACCCCGGCAAAGCCAATGTGGTAGCGGATGCTCTTAGCAGATTGCCGTGCAGGCTAAACACCATGATCAAGGAAAAGCAACCCAGTTTGTATGAGGAGTTGGAGCAGTTCAGGACGGAGCTAGTTAGCAAAGGATTCTTAGCTAGCATTGAACTTCAACCCACTTTGATTAGCCAAATCAAGGAAGCCCAAAAAGGGAATGAAAGTATCGACGGAATCAAACATCATATTGGTACAGGAAAGGTACCTGGATTCACGGAAGACGAAGGAGTACTGTGGTACAAAGGACGTATCTGTGTGCCAGCAAATTCGGAGCTGAAGCAAGTTATCATGAAGGAAGCTCATGATACTCTTTATTCTATCCACCCCGGAGGAATGAAGATGTATCAGGATTTGAAAGAGCAATTTTGGTGTCACAAGATGAAGAGAGAAATCGGAAGCTACATCGCCAAGTGTGACATCTGTCAAAGAGTCAAAGCAGAACATCAGAGACCTGCAGGACTGTTGCAACCATTGCAGATTCCGGAATGGAAATGGGATTCCGTCGGAATGGACTTTATCATCGGTTTTCCTACTTCCAGTAGGGGAAATGACTCAATCTGGGTCATAGTTGATAGACTGTCTAAGGTAGCCCACTTCATACCTGTCAAGACTACCTACTAGAGTGCGAAACTAGCAGAACTGTACATTGCTAGGATTGTTAGTCTGCATGGAACCCCCAAGACCATAGTATCAGATCGAGGAACCCAGTTTACCTCGAGATTTTGGCAGAAAGTTCAGGAAGGATTGGGAACCAAGTTGAATTTCAGCACCGCGTATCACCCGCAAACAGATGGACAGACTGAGAGAGTCAACCAGATCTTAGAGGATATGCTTAGAGCTTGTGTGTTGGAATACGGATCAAAATGGGAAGACTGCCTGCCTTTCGCAGAATTCTCAAATAACAACAGTTATCAAGCTAGTTTGCAGATGGCACCATTTGAGTTCCTATATGGAAGAAAGTGTCGTACCCCTTTGAATTGGTCGCAAGTAGGAGAGAGTTGGATCTTTGGACCCGACATTCTCGGAGAAGCCGAAGAGAAGGTTCACAAAGTCCGTGAGCACCTCAAGACCGCCCAATCCAGACAGAAGAGCTATGCCGAGCAGAGAAGGAGAGACCTGACATTCAATGTCGGAGAATTTGTGTATCTCAAGGTTTCACCATTGAAAGGAACCCAACGCTTTAGTCTTAAAGGAAAGTTAGCCCCCAGATATATCGGGCCATTCAAAATTCTGAACCGTCGAGGAGAAGTATCTTATCAACTAGAACTACCTGAAGAGATGTCAGCCATCCACAATGTGTTCCATATCTCGTTACTTCGCAAATGCCTGGAAGTGCCAGAGAAGACTGAAGTTTTCAAGAACATCGATCACAGAGCTGTGGAGATCAACAATGACCTGACATATCGTGAAGTGCCTATCCGTATCTTGGAGGAATCTTACCGAACCACCAGGACCAGGAGTATCAAATTTCTCAAGATTCAATGGATCAACCATACCGAGGAGGAAGCCACTTGGGAGCGTGAAGATTACATTAGGACAGAGTTCCCAGATCTCTTTAGTTCCTAGTTTTCTTTGTAAATCTCGGGATGAGATTTTTGTTTAAGGGGGAAAGGTTTGTAACATCCCAAAACTTTAATCCAAGTGATCAAGATCCAAATTATCAAAATTAGGGTTAACAAAAACTTTTCCAATCAAAAATATGAAAGCATTCATATGTGTGTGCATGTAAATTAGGAGTTGATCTTGCCATGATTAAGTGATCCATTGCTTGTAAAATGATCTTTAGGTGAAATAAACATCATCTAAATCATTCCCAAACTTTTCCCAAAGAAAAACAACTCAAAATGAATAATTGAAGTGAATGGTCATTTTGGCCAAATTAACTATCATGCCTACTTTGGCTATTCCTAGTACTCAAAACCTAACAGAAATATTTGTGGATCTTTACACCCCTTGCTAGTACACATAATGAGGTACCAAGGCCCACTTTGTGATCTACTAAAAACAATCAAATACTAATTTTAAATGACAGTTTAAAATTGAATCTATTTCATATGGGAAGATCCCACTATTTCAAAAACCACTCAAACAAGTTCAATTTTCAAAACCCAAGCACCCACAAAGTCCCAAGCTTAGTACTAGCACACCCACCAAATTTTTTTCAAAATTCCAAAGTTTATTTCTTGCGGCCATTTTCACAAACACTTGGCAGGCAAGAATCAAAATCTAAACATAGCTCACTGTTTTGTACAGGGTTTTGCCCCCATTTGATCTCCATTTAATCCCTCTGTTCCCTCTTGATCCAACCAGAGCCTAAACACCCATCCCCTACCCCCCTAGCAGCAGTGCCATGCCACCCCGAGCACCAACTCGCCGGCCAAACTTGCAACCGCCGCAGCAGACCACCCCTCTTTCTCTCACCATGTCTACGAGCTAGCCCGGACCTCACCGCCACTCTCTGTCCCCTCCCCGAGCCAGGCCCAGCCGTGGACCACCGAGAAAACCCCGCGCCCAGTGCCACCGCGCCATGCCGAGCACGCGCCAAAGCGCCGCACCCGGCACGCGTGCACAAGCTGCCGCTCGACCGCAGCCCGCGCCCACCGCGTCGCCACGACCCAGGGAGCACGCCAGACACCCCCATTCGCCGCCCAACGCCACACAGCCACCACTCGCCGTCAAAGCCGCTGCCTCTGTCGCTTAGAGCGCCAGCTCCGCCCGACCGCTTACTACCACCCCTAAGTCCGCATTAAAGTCCTAGAGCACCGCTAGGAGACCGCGCATCGATCGCCAGCCTCAGCCATGCCGCTAGCAGCCTGTAGCCATGTCGCCACCGTCGCCTGCCCATCCCTCTCGGTCTTGCCGTCGAGCCTATAAAAGGAGAGCACCCCCAGCCATTTGCAGCACACCACTCCACTCCCCTAACCTCACTGATCGTCCCACACCTCTAGCCGGAGCACGGGGAGCAGCAGCTCGCCAGAATTGTACCGGAGCAGGCCGCCTCTAGAGGAGAAGGGCGCCGCTGATTGCGACCACCCCCGGAGCTGCCTCGACCGTCCCTAAGCTCGCCGTCAACCACCAGTCCGTTTGCCCGCCTCGCTGTCATCGCTGGAGCCCTGGTACGCCCCCTATGCACCCCCACTGAGCCGCTAGGGTTAGAGCTCGCCGGCGACAGGTCCGTCGTCGACGACGATCCACAGCCGTTGATCCCCACTCTAATCCAACGTCCCACATTGCCTCGTACCGCTTCACGCGTTATGAGCCGCTGACTGGTGGAACCCCCCTGTCAGTTGAGCCTCGCGCTGCGGAGTGACCCTGGGCCAGCCCGTTAGCGTTTCCCGCGCGACCCAGTTACTTTGAATTAGGAATTTTTTTTAGTTTAAACTTAGTTCTGTCCCTTAATTCAAAATTCAATTCAGAGAGATTTACAAATCCAAATAAAGTGATTCTAATTTTGTTAGAAAGCTACTGAAAAGATCTATCCAAGCCCGTTAGATTTAATTCATTTAGAGTTATAGATATCGCCTAGTAAAAATAATAATACAGAAGCATTTGTACCTTGCAACATTTTTATAAAATCAACCAAGTTAGCTTTTGAGTTGATTCCAACTCTCAAAAATCACATTTCATCATACCTATGTGAATATGTAATAATATTAGGATTTATAGGCAGTGACTTTGGACTAGTACCAAAATAATGCTATATAGGCATTTCTAGTCACTTTAAATCATTAAATAATGAACTTAAACCAAAATAGTTATGATCCTACCCTTAAATTACATTCCCACATGTTAGAATATGTGGTGATGATATGTGTCCACATGATCCCATATTTTAAGTGGTGAACATTAAATCTTAGTTAATTTTTTAATGAGTAGAAATTACTTTTCTAAAATAAAAAGGAGGAAACTATGGAATAAAACTTGTGATGCTTATGATGATAATAGATCATCAATTGTGTGCCTTAGAGTACTAATTATACTAGTTAAGTATTGTTTGGTGATTGTGTACTCCGTATGCATTTATAGAAGATAGTACCGACCAAGCTTACGAGGAGGAGTAATGCTACCAAGAAGAAGAAGAAGAAGAAGAAAACTTCAACCACTGCACCAACCAAGGCAAGCTATTGTTAGCAAGCTAGAATTAAGCTAGATGAATGAGCAAAGATGCCTTAGGCATGCTTTTGTCACACCACTTTGACTATTACTACCCCAAGTATTACCTTACAAGCTTTACTTCCTTTACTTTACACAAAGCCCCTTACTTGTTTTGAAGGTAGCATAAAGAGTATAAAACTTGACCTATTTAGATAAGCTTTAGATGTCATTCTGTGGCATGAGATTGAACCCATCATCTTTCCACCTTAGTGAACACTCTTAACTTAGTAGTTTAGAGTAGATCAAAACTTGAGTCACTTTAGATGGGAACAATTGGTGAAAATGAATTATGAAAACCTTGGAATGATGAGTCATTCTATTGAGATGTTTGACATGTGTTGAGAAACACAAATGATTTATGATGATGAAAATGTTGAGGCATGAGCCTTAGCCCTTTTATAAAACTGATGGTTGTATTCGGATGCGATACCATTTTAAATTTACCGTACAACCACACTACCTGAATTGGGTAAGGCTTAGCCGGAAATTTATATGCATTAGTATTAGTTCCCTCGTGGGAGAGGTTTGAGCTGAGGCTACCTCTCAATGTTTTCCACCTATGCAGTGCCCAAGATGACTGATGGTCATGGTTGGGAGGCCATGCTCATAGGAGAGGTGCTTATACTAGGGTGTGTAAAAGGAAAGGTTATGTTTGATTATCTGGATACTAAGTATGAAGATTTAGGGTTATCCCTGATAGATGTATCGAATCTTGTGGTGAAAGTGTACCACCTCTGCAGAGTGTCAAACTATTCGAATAGCCGCGTCCACGGTTATGGACAGTTGGAATGGCCATACTGTTTCGTTGTCAGATGTTTTCAAAACAACTTATGCATGAATGATGAATCTTGACTTGACTACAACTGGATTGTGTTTATGATAATAGCTTCCCAACTTAAGTGATTCTAGAACTTTATTTTATCTTTCTTTGCTTCTGAACTCAGCTTAGGTTGCAAAGTTAACCTTATATTTAAACTTAGATTTAGCACTTTAACTTAGAATTATACTACTTGTTAGTGGTAGTTTGCGAGTACTTAAAGAGTACTCATGGCTTTTGTCCCTGGCTATTCTCATGGCCAGACTATGAAGGAGACTATCAAGATGATGGCCAGCAGGACGGCTATGATAACTAGGACTATCTGCCTTCGTCAGCATTGCATGTGCCCCTGAAGATGGACCCCACCGCTACACTTTATATTTATTCCGCTGCTTGTTGTATTAAGACTGGATCATGAGATCCTTATTTGTGTAAGACCTTATGTATGGTTTGTAATGGATGATGTACTGTGATATCCAATCCGTTATGTCTCGCAAAAATGGTAATCCTAGGATTGCGAGGTATGGCATAACGAGCATCTGCGATTAAAAATCCGGGTGTTGACATGTATACACACGACAAAGTGCCAAATGGTCACTTTGCCGTGTGACAGGTGGCAGTAGCCTGTGCAGCAGGCGCTGGGCAGACAGCCCTTTGCCGTGTTCCACCTAGAAGAGGCACACGACAAAGGAATAGTCTCTGCCGTGTGTTCTTCAGCTGCGGCACATGGCAAAGCAACATTCGTTGCCGTGTGGTAACTCCCAGAGGACACACGACAAAGGCACAACACACGGCACAGAAGAGGCACACGACAAAGAAAATGGACATGGCAAAGGACCAAAACACACGGCAAAGCAAAAACACGGCAAAGTCTCTCTGGCTCCGTCAAACGGACGGAACCGTGAAGTTACTTTACTGTGTCGTGTACGCCTGCCAGACACACGACAAAGCCTTTGCCGTGTTTTGTCCTGGAGACATACGGCAAAGCCTCTTTGCCGTCGCAGACGCTGCCGTGTGACTTTTGCCGTGTGTATACACACGGCAAAACCATTGACGTGTTCCTACCACACGGCAAAGAAAGTTTTTCCCTAGTAACATGAGTGCGCAGCCACCAGCATACACTGTTGAAGTCGTACTACAATAGTTCGCATGGACCATAGTACCACATCCTGTATGTTCTTGAAAACTGCCAAGAGATTTGTAACCAGCGGAAGAACCACCATATCCAAATATGAGTCGATCGGTGGTCATGTACAGGCTCAGGGACTAATCCTTTTTCTTCTACGGTAAAAGAAATCCAATTAGTTTTCATTTCATAGTTGAAGAACCGAGCGAGGGAAAGTAGGTACTCCCTCCGTTTCAAAATATATTCGAACATACACACTAAAATACGTCTAGATATGTTATTTATACAAAACATCTTATATTTTAAAAAGAAATTTCGTATTGAGCAAAGGTGGGTATTTGTTTGTGTTTGGCACCGAAACAATAAAGAAGTTATTGGCAGTTACCCTAGCCAACTTAGCTACAACTAGGTGCTTGTTTGTTTTGCCATCGAAAGCTAGAGCCGCTCATGGATTAACCCAATCTCAATCTACTCATGTTTTTCTTTTTTGAACTTCAATCAACTCGTGTTATACACGTGTGATATGATTGTGAGTGCGCGTGCGTGTCCGTTCCATCTCGAATTAACACCCTAAAATATCGCCGTGGCCGTGCCAAACTGTGCCTGTGTTCCTCACACACCGTGTGTTTGCAAGCTGCGCGAAGTCATCACACCACTCGCCGGATTATAAATAGCTCCTCCCCGCCACCACGAACACCAACGCCCACAGCCATTCGCTCGCTCCCGAAGCCACTAGCACACTGTCGTACAACCCTTCTCTTCCTCGACAACGCGGCAGTCCTAGTTTTAAGCAGAAAAAACCGATAAGGATGACGAGACGCTGCGGTATCTCATCGTCGTCGCCGCGGCTCGCCGCTCTTGCCCTGCTTCTCCTCCTCCTCTGCTTCTCTCACTGCGCGGCGGCCGCTCGCCTCCTCCCCGCCGATACTGCTCCTCGCCAAGGTAGCACCACACCGCCACAACCACCTATCCCTTCTTGACTTGGGTTCCATACCCCTCTGACTCTTTAATCCGATTGCCTGCATGTTAACTTACGGAGCTGTATTTACGCAGATATTGGCGTCGTGAACGTCAAGGCGGCCGGTGCTGCGTCAGACGGCGGGCTAGCGGTGCTTCAGACGGAAGGTGCCAACGTCCGCAATGGCGAGGAAGAAGCGGCCTCGGAGGTGGTAACGGCGGCGGCAGAGGAGGGGCCGGAGGAGGAGGAGGAGGAGGCGTGCGAGGAGGGGAACGGCGCCGGCGAGGATTGCATGCAGAGGAGGCTGCTCCACGACGCGCACCTGGACTACATCTACACGCAGCGCAAGGGCAGGCCATGAGCTCGCTCTCGCATCGAGCTGAGGATGCCGGGCATCAAGTTGACACAAGGAATCGTCTGACGATGATCATGATGATTTTAATCATATCTTATCTACCTGTTGTTTTGGCCATGTCTGCGCCGTGGCCCGTCCATCTAGGAACATAGTACGAGTATCGCGTATGTGGGTCTGCTTTCACATCGTCGGGTTGTACATCACTAATAGTCTAATATAGTACTAAATGGTATGGTCGTTCACTTCTTCTTCTTCAAGTGTGGTTGTTTCTGTTCTTGCTAGGTAGCCACTGTTCAGACTTCAGAGATGGTGAACATCTCTAGCTAGCAACACCATGCAACGGAAGACTGGTTTAATTCCCAACTACTAGTACTTAAGGATTGATTAGTATACCTCACTAATATGGTTTTGGCATGATGTGAAGCTGTGAATGAACGAACAAGCGCGTCTCCGTACTTCCGCTGGTTATATTAAAGAGTATACTAGTACTCCCTCTGTTTCAAATTACTCCGCCGGCATGTTTACGTAGGGGAGCTAATACTCTCTCATTTCTCATTAAAAAAATCCTGAAATTTTTAAAGTAAATAGTAAATTCTAAGAATTTTTTAATAAAAAAGCAAGAATACTAGACCACCTAGTTAAACATGCGCGATCGGAGTAATTTGAAATAGAGGGAGTACTAGTATATGCATACGCACTTGCATTTGTTTTGTGCTGCATGTCTGCCTGCCCGTATGTCTGTCGTCTTGCTCTGTCTGCCTGTGAGACCGTGACGACCCCTGCCTGAAACCTCTGAATCCATGCCGACTACTGTTTCTTCACTATCACACCCTGTCGTCCCCAAGCCCGAGAGAACAACTAAATAGTTGTTTTTCTCAAGATGTGATCGATCTGTCGAAACTACTGGCTCATCGCATCGATCGTATCTGCTCCGCAAGATTCCAAATGATGATGGCCATGGCCATGGCTCATGGAGGTGGCGAGAGAGGGCCCGCCACAGCTTTTTTTTTTTACCAGCAAAAGTCAACACCGTGCAGCTACAGTTGGCTTTGATAAATCTGGGCTGATCAGGAAAAGGGAGACATGCAGAGATGCCACCCACATGCCACGGCAATGATTCACGCACACACACGGTACTCCTCCTCGCCGTTTGCTGGCTGGTTAGGTTTCTTTTCTGTCGCAAAGATGCGGTGGGAGCAGCGAAAGGCTTTGGGATGTGGCTCCATGGTCAAAAGTGATGGAGATCAAACATGGGATGATCTACCAGCCAGACCCATGGTGGTACTACTCTACTTGCCAAAGCCTAGCTATTTGATCGAGGCAAGACAGGTGGTGCTCTCGTGATCTGATGTTTCCTGTGATCCTGTCCACCTGTTGCATGCGTTGCTGCGGATAATGAACAGAGACACTGGTGAGCACTCATCCGATCCGAGCTTTAAAGAAAGGGAGTGCCTAGATGTGAGCGTTCTAAGTCACATATGTCATTCTACTGTTTGCGACAATTCTTAGTGGTAAACCAGTTGTAACTCATATGATTTGTACTAATTCTTAATTGTCATTAAATTCTCAGTTACATTCTATTTATAACTCATGCGTAACTTTCACTTTGCACGAATCACGAGGTAAATCGAGCGGTGAAACAGGCAACTGAGACATAAGAAGTTCTCAGGCGTCTAAGAACTAGCAAATCCGTTAAAGAAACTAGACGGGTTCGCGTGCTTGCCCGCGTCGTCTGCCTTGTGTTGCTGCAAGCGTTGTGGTGTGGTGTGCCATAGTGTTGGTACTCTATACGTCTGTCACAAAAAAAGCGGTTTTTATTTTGCGCAAGGGATCGTTTAAGTGGGCAAGATAGATTGGCAGTCTTAGTCCTCAGTTTGGCCCATGTGAATGGCAATCACAAAAAACTTCACCAACATGCTCGAAGCCAATAACTTTGTATAAAGAGTGAAACACCTATCTCTACTGTAATGACTATGATGTTGTATTATGTGGAATATATAAGCAGAAACAATTCAAGACACTTTAGTTTCTATATACAATATATGTTTAGAAGCGAGCAAATTTTGTAAGACAATATGAATTATTAAGAGCATATGTGAACTTACAATGTAGTTTCCTTCATATTCATCGATAGTTTTATCATTCGCTTCAAGCATTGCTGGAGATTCTTACAATGAAGATATTGATGCTATTCAAGTTGTAACTCTGGAAAAATTTATCAAAGACCAAATTCAGAGACCTGCAGAGTCCGTTTTCGAATAGGTAACAGTTCTGGTAAGAAAAGTTCCATGAAAATTCTGTCCAGTTATATTTTTGGAGTTTTTATCCAACAAGGAAAGCTAAGAAGCAAAAGAGGGACGGAAACGGAGCCAGGGTGGCTCACACCACCACCTGGCGCGGGCCCCCCTGATCGTGCCAGCAGGTGGTGTGGCCACCTCGGCCTCCGTCTCCGACCTGTTTTCTCCCAGTACCTTCCTTTTGTTGTGAAACTTCGTAATATATAATCTCCCGGATCACCCGAGGTTCGTATATCGTGTTCTCGTCGTGTTTTCGTTTCGATATGTTTCTGCCAGGAACTATTCTTGAAAGTTAGAAGCACAATGGTGTTTGTTGGCTCGTGGTTGATGTAGAGCTCGTTGGGAACCCCAAGAGGAGGTATGATGAGCACAACAGCAAGTTTTCCCTCAGTTATGAGACCAAGGTTTAATCGAACCAGTAGGAGCAAGGAAACACCCCAAAGGTGTTACTAGCTGAGCTTTGGCAGGGCGCACTACCGGTACTAGTAGCAACGTGGAGACCTGCACAACACAACCACAGAACGTTGTCCCCAACTTGCGATAAGGTTGTCAATCTCACCGTGTTTTGCGGAAAACAAAGGATTAAACGTATCAAATGGAAAGAAGTAAAAGTTTGCAGAAAGTAAACACAAAGCAGTAAAAGATTGTAGATTGTATGTAAAGTAAAGGACCGGGATCCATAGTTCACTAGAGGTGGCTCTCCTTAGATAGATAACATGCTGGGTGAACAAATTACAGCGGGACAATTGACAAACACCGAGAAAGCAATACATGCATATACTAAACATCTTGACTCCTCTAAGACTTGATTGGGCATTACAACATAATACATAGACCGCCATCCAACTGCATCTATGACTAATAATTCATCTTCAGGTTATCATCCGAACCCCCTCCAGTATTAAGTTACAAGCAACAGATTATTGCTTTACGAACTGCGTGTAAAGTAAACAATACAATTGTTCTATGAACAAAGGATCGTTGTTTTCTCCCTAGTAGCAACAACACATCTAGTACCTTAGAGATTTATGTCACTTCCCCAGATTACCAGAGGCATGAACCCACTATCGAGCATAAATACTAACTCTTGGAGTTGCTAGCATCTACTTGGCCAAGATAGCTACTAACAACAGAAAACATGAAAGATCTCAAATAACAAAGACATGATAGAATCAATAATCAATCTGAAATAGCATCTCAATATCCATCGGATCCCCACAAACACAACATGTATGGATTACAAATAGATGATCTTGATCATGAACTGAGCTCACAAGATCTAAACATGAAAGCACAAAGGAGGAGAAACCAGCCATCTAGCTACTACATGGATCCGTAGTCCAAGGATGAACTACTCACGCATCACACCGGAGGCTTGCATGGTGATGAAAAAGGCCTCCAGGGTGAATTCCCCTCTCTGGCAGGGTGCCGGGAAGAGCTTCAGATCCCTCCCGATCTAGGGATGGAGATGACGGCGACTACACAGACTCTTTCGTGGATTTTTGATCCGGTACTTAGGGTTTTCGTCTCGAGGGCAACTTATAGGCGGAAGGAGAGGCCGAGGGGGTGCCGAGAGCCACCACACCACCCCCTGGTGCGGGCCAGGCCTGGCCGCGCAGCCATGTGGTGTGGCCGGCCCCTGGCCCCTCTCCGTCTCGTATTCTGGCACTTGATCCCTTCTAGAAAAATAGGCACTTTCGCTTTTGTCCCGTCCAATTCCAAGAATATTCATTTTCTGACTTTCCTGGAACCAAAAACAGCAGAAAACAGGCAGCTGGCACTGTGTCTCTTGTTAATAGGTTAGTCCAAGAAATCATATGAAAAGTACTCCAAAGTTGGAACAAAACACAAGAAAGTGGATAAAACCAAGCATGGAACATCAAAAATTATAGATACATTTGCAATGTATCAACATCCCCAAGCTTAACTCCTGCTCGTCCTCGAGTAGGTAAGTGATAAAAAGAAATAATTTTTGAGGTGACATGCACCATCAAAGACTTGATCAAAGTATTTGCAAAACATTCAAGGCTGGGATCATAGTACTTCAATCATAACATGAAAGACAAAGTTCTAGCAATAAGCAAAGAAACTATGATGCAACATGAAAAGGCACAAACAAAAGATTCATGAATAACAATGCTTTGCAAGACGTTTGTTTGTTTCACATAAAGAAAACATAGCATAAAAGTATTCAGCTTGTCCCTCAATAGAGTAGCAAATATAAATGCATAGGACACCTTCAAAGTTCATAAGAGTGACTAGATACAATAGTTTCAAACAAGCAATAACAAGTTATGCATCAATCAACTAGTCTTGGGACAATGCACATAGAACTAAGAATGGCCACTATGCTCTCAAAGTAGGTGCATAAAGATAGAAGGTGGAGACTCAATATAATGGTGGAAGAAAGGCCTTTGTAAAAGGAAGTAGGGATTCAAGTCTCATAAAGAGCTTCCAAAAATTATGATACTTAAAGCTTTCAGCTCTCATTGCCCCTATCATAAGCATCTTGAAGTGATTAAGGTTAAAGTGAACAAACTATGGTGTACATGCTTGACGAAGTATAAGTCAGAAATCCCATGTCCCTTGTATACGAGGGCCGCTCCTCATGCTACTCAAGTTTAGTCACCGGTAAGTTCTTGTCATTGTAAGTACATGTGTATCATTGAGAACCGCCAACGGGGTACCCCTTGCCCGATGATACGGAAGAATCCCCATATCAAAATGACAAGGCAAGCAGACAACGAGCATCTCAGCATTCTTCTTATTTACCATGGGAATATGGTGCCTTTTTCTCTCTTTCCTCTTTTCATAGTATCTTTTTTTTCTTTTTCTCTTTTCTCAATATAGGACTCTTTTTTTATAAGAAGAATGCTTCATAGACAGCTCATATGGTTACGCTGCAGGTTTCCACCATGTCAGCATGGATTAGACCAGCGGCCCAGACGTTTCTCTAACACATATACATAACTCCATGGACTTACAAGCTCCCCTTTCATTTCACACCGACGACATCCATATACAAAAGAGCATGATATCAACTAGGTACAAGTACCAAGTGCAATGTTGAAAGCGTTCCCCATGAAAGCATGGTTCTGCTAATTCCCAACAAATAAGTGCAAGCATATACAACATAGAAGACACAATGGTTCAAGCTTATTAAGGGCAAGTAAAGTAAAGTGTGCCATCAAGTTCGTGAGAGCTTTAATCACTAGTTTTCTCATAACAAGTGGAAGGTAAACAAAAGCATGAATATACTTGGAATAGCATAAGCTAGTAGGTAGGTATGGTGGACTCTTTGGAATAACTTGGTTTAGGGAGTTGGATGCATGAGTGGAACTCATACTTGGTTGTGGAGGCTAGCAAAAGACCGGGAGCAACAAGCTAAGAGAGCAATAATGGCCATAATAATGCAGAGCGACAAAACATCATTGATCAAAGCATAAAGTGATACTACAAGTTGAAAACTAAAGGATCATAAAGGCTATGGTGACTTGTGACAGTCATAACATGGTGTGAGCATGTGCCAAGTCAACCCAAATAAAGCATCAAAGGAGAATACCACTATACTATGCTTTAATATGCTAAAACAACGCATGATTCATCCAAGGCACATTAAGCAATCTCAATTGTTTATAACAAGTAATGCTACAACAAAGAATACTAAGCATAAAGCCAAAACAATATCAAGCATGGCATGACAAAGCATAGGCCACAGTCAAAAACGAGCTCTTTTTACCACATAAGCATGAACTTTCCTACTCTTTTCCAAACTAAACCAAACTATTCGCAAACCAAAGTGTGAAAGAGGGGGTCCAACCAATTTATTCAGAAAACTAAGCAAATCAAAGCAAACTAAAAACCAAAAAAAAACTAAAAAGAAGACGCTCCAAGAAAAACACAACTATGCATGAAACAATAAAAATGAAGCGTTTGGAAGAAACCTGGGATTTTTATTGATGAAGAAGGGGAATGCCTTGGGCATCCCCAAGCTTTGAAGCTTGTACTTCTTGGAGATTTCTTGGAGTGACACGTGTGGCATCCCTAAGCTTGAGCTTTAGTCCATCCTTCATCTCATTACTCATTCCTTCCATACACCTGAAATTTTTCCTTCATACAAAACTTCACACAATCTCATTAGCAACATTACTGCACTTAAGATAAATAAGTCTCAAGGTTCAGTTCTAACACCAAATAAACTTCCATTATAACACTAGCTACTGTAGCACTTCCCTCAAAAAGCTCAATTCCCCAAAAGAACTCAAGAAGGAACCAACAAGAAGCAAATGCAAAAAATGGCAAAAATCTGTCAAAACAGACCAGCGGGTAAAGGTGAATTTTTTCGAAGACCTTCTGTTGCTCAAATCAAAAAGTGTTGAACAAACGAAAGTTAGATAACAACCTGGGGCAGAAGCACAAAACATTACAGCTCAATCCGACGTACAGAGCTCTCTCTGGAATTTTTATGGTGAAGCACAGAAATCTGTTTCGGGACATCAACTTTCCCAATCATTACTTCACTCTTATTAGAGGTTACTCTTGGCACAAAAAGCAAATAAAAAGGATAAGGAGAGGTTATTACAGAGGTAATAACTTCCAAGACTCATCTAAAACTCTTGGGTTATCTCCCAACAAGTACTTTTTTTTAACGCTTTTAAGTTAGGCATAAGAAGCAAAGAAAGAATCAAGTGTTCTCAAATGAAGAAGCATTAAGACCAAATTTTTTTTTCATAGGAGAAGCAAAAGAAATTTTTTCTCTCTTTCTAGGGAAGTGTTATATACCTTTCTTGAGTGTGAGTTGATATTTAATGGTGCCTTCTTTCATATCAATGATGGCACCAATAGTTATAAGAAAAGGTCTTCCCAAAGTAATAGGACAAGAAGCATTGTATTCAACATCCAAAACATAGAAATCAACGGGGACATAGGAATTGTTAACCATAATAAGAACATCATTAAGACTCTCCATGAGTTTCTTTTTAGCATTAGCATCAAGTGGGCCATTCAAATAGCAATCTTCAAGAGGAGGCAAATCAAGCATATCATAAATCCTTCTAGGCATAATAGAAACACTACTATCAAGATCACACAAAGCTTTGAAATCAAAGTCATTCACTTTCATATTAATGATGGGTTCCCAACCATATTCTTGCTTTATAGAAATAGAAGCTTTATGTTTCATCTTTTCTTCTTTAATCTTTATGAGAGCATCAGTAATGTGTTTTGTAAAAGCCATGTTCATAGCACTAGCATTAGGACTTTTAGCAAGCTTTTGTAGGAATTAATAACTTCAGAGATGTTGCAACCATCAAGATCAAAATCAACTTTATCATCTAAAGTAGTAGAGCTATTACTAGCCTCAACACTAGTGGTGGTGATAGTAGAAACACTAATGTTGCTAGCAATTTCATCTTCTCTTTCCCACTTAGCATGTAATTCAGCTAATAGTCTAACATTTTCATCAATTCTTACTTGTATGGCATTAGTAGCTACAAAGGGATTGTCATTAGTTTCAGGTTTAGCAGCCATTTTATTGAAAGAAGATTGAGCTTCAGCCAAAGATGCTATATTTCTTTCAGCATTAGAGAGTTTTTCCTCAATAGTTTTATTGAAAGCGGTTTGTTTACTAATAAACTCTTTAAGCATAACTTCAAGTTCAGAGGGAGCACTCTTATTATTGTTGTAAGAATTTCCATAAGCATTACCATTGTTGGGAGGATATGGCTTATAATTGTTGTTACCAAAATTGTTCCTATAAGCATTATTACCATAAGCATTGGTGCCAAAATTATTATTTCTTATGAAGTTCACATCAACTTGCTCTTCTTGAGCAACCAAAGAGTCTAAAGGAACATTATTTGGATCAATATGGGCTTTCCCATTAGCAAGCATGGACATAATAATATCAATCTTATCACTCAAGGAGGAGGTTTCTTCAACAGAATTTACCTTCTTACCTTGTGGAGCTCTCTCAGTATGCCATTCAGAATAATTAACCATCATATTGTCCAAAAGTTTTGTTGCAGCACCCAAAGTGATGGTTATAAAGGTACCTCCAGCAGCTGAATCCAATAGATTCCTTGAAGAATAGTTCAATCCTGCATAAAAACTTTGGATGATCATCTAAGCAATTAGTCCATGAGTGGGACAATTCTTAACCAAAGACTTCATTCTTTCCCAAGCTTGAGCAACATGCTCATTATCAAGTTGTTTAAACTTCATTATTTCACTTCTCATGGATATAATCTTAGCAGGAGGATAGTATTTTCCAATAAAAGCATCTTTGCACTTAGTCCAAGAATCAATACTATTCTTAGTTAAGGAATTCAATCATTCTTTAGCTTTTCCTCTCAAAGAGAAAGGAAACAATTTAAGCTTAATAATATCACCATCTATATCCCTATGCTTTTGCATCTCACAAAGTTCAACAAAGTTATTTAGATGGGAAGCAGCATCTTCATTACCAATACCAGAAAATTGTTCTCTCATAACAAGATTGAGCAAAGCAGGTTTTATCTCAAAGAAAGTATTTTCAGCCACAGGTGGAGCAATAAGTGTGCTCATAAAATCATTGTTGTTGGTGCTAGTGAAGTCACACAACTTAGTGTTCTCAAGAGTAGTCATTTTTTTGGATTTTCAAATAAGAAAGCAAACTAGTAAAACTAATTTTTTTTGTGTTTTTTGAAGAACAAAACAAGCAAACAAAGCAAAAAGAAACTAAGCAAAACAAAAACAACAAAGTAAAGAGATTGGTTATGAGGGACTCCCCTTGTGAAGATGTCCTTGACTCCCCGGCAACGGCACCAGAAAAATCTTTGCTTGTTCGTGGTTGATGTAGAGCTTGTTGGGAACCCCAAGAGGAAGGTATGATGAGCACAACAGCAAGTTTTCCCTCAGTTATGAGACCAAGGTTTAATCGAACCAGTAGGAGCAAGGAAACACCCCAAAGGTGTTACTAGCTGAGCTTTGGCAGGGCGCACTACCGGTGCTAGTAGCAACGTGGAGACCTGCACAACACAACCACAGAACTTTGTCCCCAACTTGCGATGAGGTTGTCAATCTCACCGTGTTTTGCGGAAAACAAAGGATTAAACGTATCGAATGGAAAAAAGTAAAAGTTTGCAGAAAGTAAACACAAAGCAGTAAAAGATTGTAGATTGTATGTAAAGTAAAGGACCGGGATCCATAGTTCACTAGAGGTGGCTCTCCTTAGATAGATAATATGATGGGTGAACAAATTATAGCGGGGCAATTGACAAACACCAAGAAAGCAATACATGCATATACTAAACATCTTGACTCCTCTGAGACTTGATTGGGCATTACAACATAATACATAGACTGCCATCCAACTGCATCTATGACTAATAATCCACCTTCAGGTTATCATCCGAACCCCCTCTAGTATTAAGTTGCAAGCAACAGATTATTGCTTTACGAACTGCGTGTAAAGTAAACAATACGATTGTTCTATGAACAAAGGATTGTTGTTTTCTCCCTAGTAGCAACAACACATCTAGTACCTTAGAGATTTCTATCACTTCCCCATATTACCAGAGGCATGAACCCACTATCGAGCATAAATACTAACTCTTGGAGTTGCTAGCATCTACTTGGCCAAGATAGCTACTAACAACGGGAAGCATGCAAGATCACAAATAACAAAGACATGATAGAATCAATAATCAATCTGAAATAGCATCTCAATATCCATCGGATCCCCACAAACACAACATGCAGAATTACAAATAGATGATCTTGATCATGAACAGAGCTCACAAGATCTAGACATGAAAGAACAAAGGAGGAGAACCAGCCATCTAGCTACTACATGGATCCGTAGTCTAAGGATGAACTACTCACGCATCACACCGGAGGCTTGCATGGTGATGAAGAAGGCCTCCAGGGTGAATTCCCCTCTCCGGCAGGGTGCCGGGAAGAGCTTCAGATCCCTCCCGATCTAGGGATGGAGATGACGGTGGCTACAGACTCTTTTGTGGATTTTTGATCGGGTACTTAGGGTTTTCGTCTCGAGGGCAACTTATAGGCGGAAGGAGAGGCCGAGGGGGTGCCGGGAGCCACCACACCACCTCCTGGCACGGGCCAGGCCTGGCCGCACGGCCAGGTGGTGTGGCTGGCCCCTGGCCCCTCTCCGTCTCGTATTCTGGCACTTGATCCCTTCTGGAAAAATAGGCACTTTGGCTTTTGTCCCGTCCAATTCCGAGAATATTCATTTTCTGACTTTCCTGGAACCAAAAACAGCAGAAAACAGGCAGCTGGCACTGTGGCTCTTGTTAATAGGTTAGTCCAAGAAATCATATGAAAAGTACTCCAAAGTTGGAACAAAACACAAGAAAGTGGATAAACCAAGCATGGAACATCAAAAATTATAGATACATTTGCAATGTATTAGTGTCCACCAAGGATAAAGGAAAGGAGCCTATGGAGGAAGATCTCCAAGACCCCGGGCAGAAGATCAAGAGTAAAGATGAAGAGGAGGCAAAGCAAAGCCAACATACGCACACCGGCACTACCATTGCAAGCATTGGAGTGTTGGTAAAACCTGCCAGGATCAAAAGGACTGCACGGATGTCAACTGGTGGGAAACCTCCACGTCACTGTTTGGCTCTACGGTCACTTCCTCCATGCACCAAGAATCATTTCCATACCCTTATCCACGAGCATCAATACCAGAATATGCCCAAGGAGAAACTACCCACCAATTGGGATTTGCCTCGTTCTAGCCATGCAGGAAAAGAAGACTTCAAGGAGGAAGAGTGGGGAAAGAATTGCAAGCGCTAGAATTCGCAACCTGACATGATCATGAGCCGCATTGAGCAAAAATCACAGTTGATTCGTAATCTCACCTTCGAGATTGAGGATTTGGGGAAACTAATCAAAAAGCTCATCGAGAGAATACCACCACCACCGAAGGAGTAATTCGTCATCAGGTTTTGGCATCCCCTTGATTTGTTCCAAGCTTGGGGGAGTGCCGTGGTATCACATCACTATCTTCTATCTTTTTACCTTTTTAGTAGAGTCATATCATGAATAGAGAAGTTATCATGTAGGATGGATTGCATTATGGAAGTGTCCCCCCTCTCGTTAGATATCTATGTATCCCTTGGAGTGAGTTGCCGTTATGCAATATTAATGAGAAGTTCTATCATTTACTCTTTTGCATATCTTATATTAGTTTTCAATTCATGGTTATATGATTGATCTTGTCGTTAGTATTGGTATCACTTTGGGATCATTGAGTTAATTTAGTTGGTTTTGGCAAACCTGGATCGGTTAGTAGCAACACTATTTTGAGAATTGAATGAAAAAGATAAAAGTACTCTTAAAAAAAATATAATTTCATCCTCTTTCTTTCTTGATTTGCTCATAAGTTTAGTATTCTCTAGTTAAGATCTTTTGTGCTTCCAAGGAAGATTGCATGTTTGTTTTTATCACTTGTATGTTTGTTTATTTCCTTCAACTCTTATGCTTGCTACCCAGCCTTGCTAGCCAAAAACCTGTACTGAGAGGGAATGCTTCTCGTGCATCCAATCCTTAAACCAAAACCTATGCCATTTGTGTCCACCATACCTACCTATTAGCACTATTGCTATTCCAAGTAAATTCATGTTTTTATCTACCTTCCAAATTAAAACTTATTATGTGAAGATTAGTGATTAAAACTCTCATGAACTTGATGGCACACTTTACTTTCTTGCATCTAATAAACTTGAACCATTGTGCCTATCTATGTTGCGTACATGCTTGCGCTTTGTAAGTTGTGAATTAGCAGAACCATGCTATCATGGGGAACGCTTTCAACATTGCACCGGTACTTTGTACCTAGTTGATATCATGTTTTTTTGTCTATGGATGTCGTCGGCGTGAAATGAAAGGGGAGCTTGTAAGTCCATGGAGTTATGTATGTGTGTTAGAGAAATGCCTGGGCCGCTGGTATAATCCATGCCGTCAGGGTGGAAACCTACAGCGTAACCATAATGAGCATCTATGAAGCATTCTTCTTATAAAAAAAGAGATAGAGATTGAGAAAAGAGAAAAAAAAAAGATGAGAAAATAGGAAAGAGAGAAAAAAGCACCATATTCCATGGTAAATAAGAAGATTGCTGAGATGCTTGTTGTCTGCTTGCCTTGTCATTTTGATATGGGGATTCTTACATATCATCGGGCAAGGGGTACCCCGTTGGCGGTTCTCCATGATACACATGTACTTACTATGACAAGAACTTACCGGTGACTAAAGTTGAGTAGCATTAGGAGCGACCCTCGTATTCAAGGGACATGAGATTTTCAACTTACAACTTGTCAAGCATATCCTCATATTTGGTCACTTTAACCTTAATCACCTAAAGATGCCTATGATAGGGGCAATGAGAGCTGAAAGCTAATAAGTACCATAATTTTTGGAAGCTTTTTATGAAACTTGAAATCCCTGCTTCCCTCTGCGAAGGGTCTTTCTTTTAATTTTTAGTTGAGTCAGTAAACCTATTCTCTTCCACCTCAGCAAGTATTTTGAGTTGTTGTATTTCATTCATTCATATGATGATTTATCCAATCATGTTTCTTATGTTCCTTGTTTTGCACTTTTCTCTTATCTTAGAGTCTACTGCTTTGAAAGCTATCATTGAAAATCAGTTATTTGTGAACTCCAACAAATTGTCAGCTATTCTTCAACCAAGAGCTAAGTTTGCTATTACCAATTATGATTTACTTTATGTATGTTTATTGTGTTTCCTTTACTTATTGCAAGTTAAGTTATATAATAGTGAGTAGTCTTCTATTATGACTTATGTATTGATGAATGTGATGCTTCTTGTCCGTATTCTTTTATCGACTCTTCACTCCATAAACCTGAGGTCATGTCTATTGAGTTCATATTCGCTTGGGGACAAGCGAAGTCTAAGCTTTGGGGGAGTTGATACGTCCACTTTGCATCACTATTCTATATCATAATTTACTGTTATTCGTTGATATATTTCATATTAAGAGATGATACTTATGTTATTTCATCTATTTTTGCATGGTTGATGACTTTTGGAGCATGGACCGTTGAAGTCAGGATTCTGATGGAAAAGCTGTTGTTTGGAGGCAAAATTTGCGAAGATCCGAAAATCCGAGAAAATACATGGAAAATTCTATTTTTCCAGAAGACGAAGAATGCCAGAAGGGGAAGTCGAGATGGGCCATAGGGGGCCCACACCACCCCCTGGCGCGGGCCACCCTAGGTCGCGCCAGCAGGTGGTGTGGCCGCCCTAGTCCACTCTAGCCTCTCCCCTCTGGCGTATATTATCCCCCCGAAACCCTAAGACTCGGGGAGCGACCACAAAAAGATTCCGCCGCCTCTGCGGGGCGGAAAACACCAAGAGAGAAAGATCTCTTCGGCAGACAGAATTCTGCCGGGGGAATTCCTTCTCGGAGAGGGGAGATCGTCGCCATCAACACCACCATCAATCTGGACTTCATCGGGATCATCATCATCACCACCATCATCATCTCCACCAGCACCATCATCACCACCTCATACCGCTATAACAATTGGGTTGAATCTTGCATAGTTCTTAAGGGAAACTTTCCCGGTGTTGATTACTCTTTGTAGTTGATGCTATTGAGTGAACCATTGAATAATCGTTTATGTTCAGATTGTTACATATCATTATATCATCTTTGATCTTGATCCATATGATGTCTTGTGAGTAGTTCGTTTTGTTCTTGAGGACATGGTTGAAGTCAAGTTGTTAGTAGTGGAATTGTGTTGAGAAAGATTCAATAGTTTGATATTTAAGTTGTGGTGTATTTCTTCTAGTGATGTCATGTGAACGTCGACTACATGACACTTCACCTATATGGGCCTAGGGGAATGCATTGTGTATTTGGCTACTAATCGTAGGGGTTGCCGAAGTGACAAAAACATGAACCCCTGTTAGGAAACCATTACACAAAGGACGTCAGGGTCTTAGAGTTTAAAGTTATGGTTAGGTTTCTACCTTAATTACTTTCTTGTACTTGCGGATGCTTACAAAGGGTATAATCACAAGTATGTATTAGTCCTAGGAAGGTCGGTACATTAGCACAGCTTCACCCACACAACACTTATCAAACTAAAGAAGATTAATCAACTATATGAAGTGAAAGCACTTGACGATATTCCCGTGTGTCCTCGAGAACGTTTGGTCATCTTAAGTAATACAAACAGCTTGTCCTTTGCTAAAGAAAGGATTGGGCCACTTGCTGCATTTATTCTTATTGTTTTTTATTTACTCGTACTTTATTTACCTGCATTATCAAAACCCCTAAAAATCCGTTTGTTAAGTATTTATAGAGAATTCCTGCTCCAAGCCACTCGCCAACGTCTTCTGGAAAAATAGAATTTTTCATGTATTTTCCCGGATTTCCTGATCTTCATGAATTTTGCCTCCAAACAATACCTTTTCCATCAGAATCCTAACTACAGCGGTCCATGCTCCAAAACTCATCAACCATGCAAAAACAGATGAAATAACATAAGTATCATCTCTGAATATGAAATATATCAATGAATAATAGTAAATTATGTTATAGAATAGTGATGCAAAATGGACGTATCAACTCCCCCCAAGCTTAGACTTCGCTTATCCCCAAGCGAAAACTGAGCTCAATAAACATGACCTCAGGTTTATGGAGTGAAGAGTCGATAAAAGAATACGGACAAGAAGCATCACATTCATTAATACACAAATCATAATAGAAGACAACTCACTATTATATAACTTAACTTGCAATAGGTAAAGGAAACACAAATAAAGATACACAAAGTAAATCATAATTGGTAATGGAAAACTTAGCTCTTGGTCGAAGAATATTTGACAATTTGCAGGAGTTCACACATAACTGGTTTTCAATGATAGCTTTCAAAGTAATAAACACTAAGATAAGAGCAACGTGCAAAACAAGTAACATAAGAAACATGATTGAATAAATCATCATATGAATGAATGAAACACAACAACTCAAAATACTTGCTGAGATAGAAGGGAATAGGTTTACTGTCTCAACTAAAAAGTAAGAGATAGGCCCTTCGCAGAGGGAAGCAGGGAATTCAAGTTTCATAAAGAGCTTCCAAAAATTATGGTACTTATTAGCTTTCAGCTCTCATTGCCCCTATCATAGGCATCTTTAGGTGATTAAGGTTAAAGCGATCAAATATGAGGATATGCTTGACAAGTTGTAAGTTGAAAATTTCATGTCCCTTGAATACGAGGGCCGCTTCTCATGCTACTCAAGTTTAGTTACCGGTAAGTTCTTGTCATAGAAAGTATATGTGTATCATAGAGAACCGCCAACGGGGTACCCCTTGCCCGATGATACAGAAGAATCCCCATATCAAAATGACAAGGCAAGCAGACAACGAGCATCTCAGCAATCTTCTTATTTACCATGGTAAAATGGTGCTTTTTTCACTCTTTCCTCTTTTCTCATCTTTTTTTTCTCTTTTTTCTCTTTTTCTCAATATCTATCTCTTTTTTATAAGAAGAATGCTTCATAGTTTGCTCATTATAGTTACGCTGCAGGTTTCCATCATGATTAGGCATGGATTAGACCAGCGGCCCAGGCGTTTCTCTAACACACATACATAACTCCATGGACTTACAAGCTCCCCTTTCATTTCACACCGGCGACATCCATAAACAAAAGAGCATGATATCAACTAAATAAAGTGCAATGTTGAAAGCGTCCCTCATGACAGCATGGTTCTGCTAATTCACAACTTACATAGCGCAAGCATATATGCAACATAGATGGGCACAATGGTTCAAGTTTATTAAGTGCAAGAAAGTAAAGTGTGCCATCAAGTTCATGAGAGCTTTAATCACTAATTTTCACATAACAAGTTTAATTCGAAAGGTAGATAAAAACATGAATTTACTTGGAATAGCAATAGTGCTAATAGGTAGGTATGGCGGACACAAATGGCATAGGTTTTGGTTTAAGGATTGGATGCACGAGAAGCATTCCCTCTCAGTACAGGTTTTTGGCTAGCAAGGTTGGGTAACAAGCATAAGAGTTGAAGGAAACAAACAAACATACAAGTGATAAAAATAAACATGCAATCTTCCTTGGAAGCATAAAAGATCTTAACTAGAGAATACTAAGCTTATGAGCAAATCAAGAAAGAAAGATGATGAAATTATATTTTTTAAGACTACTTTTATCTTTTCATTCAATTCTCAAAATAGTGTTGCTACTGACCGAGCCAGGTTTTCCAAAACCAACTAAATTTACTCAATGATCCCATAGTGATACCAATACTAATAACAAGATCAATCATATAACAGAAATTGAAAACTAATATAAGATATGCAAAAGAGTAAATGATAGAACTTCTCATTAATATTCCATAATGGCAACTCACACCAAGGGATACATAGTTAACTAACGAGAGGGGAGACACTTCCATAATGCAAACCATCCTATATGATAACTTCTATATTCATGATATGACTCTACTAAAAAGGTAAAAAGATAGAAGATAGTGATGTGATACCGCGGCACTCCCCCAAGCTTGGAACAAACCAAGAGGATGCCAAAACCTGATGACGAATTACTCCTTCGGTGGTGGTGGTGCTCTCTTCATTGGCGCGAGGAAATCTTCTAGTATCTTGCAAAGCCTGTTATTCTCCTCTTGAAGCATATCCACCTTCCTCCTCAAGACTCAGTACTTGTCGCAGAACTCATCAGTTACTCATAGAGCTTCCACTACTACATGGCAGGAACCGAGATCTAGAGTTGGAGGTATCATCCCTTCATGCCTGCTGTCATGTGCTTTACTTCCTCCTCGATGTTCCGATCCATGTCTTTGCACCTGGTTGCGATCCTTTCTTGTTTCACTCGTCCCACGAGAGTCTCTTGCTCAAGATTGCGATGGAGCTCGCGACGGTGTCGTAGCTCGTAATCCTTTGAAGATGAACTCCTGAATGTCATCTGAACAAAACAGATCAAAACAAAAACCACGACGAGAACACGATATATGAACCTCGGGGGATCCGGGGGATTATATATTACGAATTTTTACAATAAAAGGAAGGTACTGGGAGAAAACAGGTCGGAGAGGGACTCCATGGTGGCCACACCACGTGCTGGCGCGACCAGGGGGCCGCGCTAGGGGGTGGTGTGAGCCACCCTGGCTCCGTTTTTGTCCCTCTTTCGCTTCGTTGCTTTCCTTGTTGGATAAAAACTACAAAAATATAAATGGACAGATTTTTCTCGGACTTTTCCTTACCAAAACTATTACCTATTCGAAGACGGACTCTACAGGTCTCTGAACTTGGTCTTTGATAAATTTTTCCGGAGTTACCACTTGAATAACATCAATATCTTCATCTTCATACACATATTGCTCGAGTCATGAAACCTTTCACTTTCATATTACACCATTTTCTCCACTAACCTGGAAATTTCTTTCACACAAAACTTCACACAATTGTCATTAGCAACATTAGTATAAGCGAGATAATAAACCTCTTAAGTTCAATTTCAACTAAAATCCATCAAAACATAAGCTACTGAAACAACTCCTTCCGAAATCCCAAAAGAATTCAAAAAGGAAATCGATTTAAGAGGCAAAAAAAATCTGTCAAAATAGACCAGCAGGCAAAGATCAATTTTTTTTGAAAATCTTGTGTTGCTCAAATCAAAAAGTGCAAAACTAACGAAAGTTAAATAATAACCTGGGGCATAAGCAAAAAAATTATAGCTCAATCCAACATACAGAGATTTTTTCACGAATTTTTACAGTGAAGCACAAAAATCTGTTTCGGGACAGCAACTTCCCCAAATCTTAGTTCTCTCTCATTAGAGGTTGATCTTGACACAAAAACCAAACAAAAAGGGATAAGGAGAGGTTATTGTGAAAACAATAACTTCCAAGACTCAAATAAGCAAATATAAACTAAAAGCAAAAATATTGGGTTGTCTCCCAAAAAGCTCTTTCTTTATAGCCATTAAGATGGGCAAGATAATTTCAATGATGCTCACATAAGAATATGAATTGAAGTGAAAGAGAGCATCAAGAATCAAAAATATACATGTTTAAGTCTAACCCACTTCCTATGCAAGGGAATTTTGTAAGCAAACAAATTGTTGAAACTATAGGCTGCTAGCATAGGAAGGCAAAACAAGTACAACATAAAGACTTTAAGCATAAAACGAGGAAACTTGATATTATTGAGATGCATAAGAACCCTTTTCCCTCTCTCATAATAACTTTCAGTATCATGTATAAATTTAACAATATAACTGTCACAAGAACCATTGTAGCAATGATCACTTATCCTAACAGAAAACACAGGGATACTAGCTCTCATAACACTACTTTGTGAAACAATATTCGGGATATCATTACAGAGGATAGTGTGTCCATCTTATACATATTTAGTGACAAAATCTTTCACATTTGCTACTACGGTTTCAGCATTCACTTGTTCATCAGATTCAACAGCTTTATTCATACTTTCATTAACCATACTAGCTATCATAGAATGTTCCTTTATCTTAACTGGGAAAGGCATTTTCTCAATGTAAGGTTTAGGTAAAACATGATTAGCAGTATAAACTTCAGTATTTTTTGTAGGAACACAATTAGCAATATATTTATATGGCTCATGATACTTATTCCATTTATTTTTAGGAATTTTAATATAGGAAGCAAAAGCCTTAAAATAAGTTGCAATAGCTTGAGAGTCTAGACCATAAGCATTTTTAATATTTTGAAAGTCATCAGTTCCCATAAAAGATTAAACGCATTCATAATCATAATTTATACCTGACTTTCTTCCTTTATCATTCTCCCATGCTTCAGCATTATCTTGAATACGATCTAGAAGATCCCATTTAGCTCCTTCTTCCATGCGTGTAAATGATCTAGCACAAGAAGCATCCAATAAATCCTTATCATGGAGAAAAAGCCTTGCATAAAAGTTATTGATAATAATATTATTGGAGAGCTCATGAATAGGACATTTGAGCATTAGTAACTTCAGTCTCCCCCAAGCTTGAGCTGTACTCTCTCCATCAAGAGGCCAAAACTTGTATATTTGATTCCGATCTTTATGAATCTCACTAGGAGGATAAAATTTTGAATAAAAGAGAGGTACAATTTCCTCCCATTCAAGAGATTGACCATTCTTCAGCTCTTCCTTTAAATGATAACGAGAATAGCTTCTTCTTGACTTAATCTGTTGTAATACCTGCACACTTGAACAACCCGCATAATTCGTGTATAAAGAGCAAATGATCACCGGGATGGACAGTTCCATCTCCAAAATAGTAGTTATCCATAACATGATCAATAATTCTTGTAGGTATTTTAAAAGTATCATTTTTCACAGGTGTAGGTTCATCTACTACCTTAGCAGTGGTAGTAGCATTACGAAATAAGAAACTAAGTGAATATCCATATGGAAATAAAGTAACTAACAGAAATAAACAATACTCACAGTAGAAGTTTCCTTTACCAGTTCCACTGTCCAATAGAGCTTCACTCCCCGGCAACGGCGCTAGAAAATAGTCTTGATGACCCACAAATATAGGGGGTGTATCGCAGTATTTTCGACAAGTAAGAGTGTCAAACCCAACAAGGAGAAGAAGGTGTCGACGAGTGGCTTGGAGCAGGAATTCTCTATAAATACTTAGCAAACGGATTTTTAGGGGGTTTTGATAATACGGATAAATAAAGTGCCAGTAAATAAAAGACAATGATAATAAATGTAGCAAGTGGCCCAATCCTTTCTTTAGCAAAGGACAAGCTGTTTGTATTACTTAAGATGACCAAACGTTCTCGAGGACACACGGGAATATCGTCAAGTGCTTTCACTTCATATAGTTGATTAATCTTCTTTAGTTTGATAAGTGTTGTGTGGGTGAAGCTGTGCTAATGTACCGACCTTCCTAGGACTAATACATACTTGTGATTATACCCTTTGTAAGCATCCGCAAGTACAAGAAAGTAATTAAGATATAAACCTAACCACGACTTTAAACTCTAAGATCCTGACATCCCTTGTGCAAAGGTTTCCTAACGGGGGTTCATGTTTCCGTCACTCCGGCAACCCCTACGATTAGTAGCCAAATACACAATGCATTCCCCTAGGCCCATATAGGTGAAGTGTCATGTAGTCGACGTTCACATAATACCACTAGAAGAATAACACCACAACTTAAATAACAAACTATTGAATCTTTCTCAACGCAATTCCACTACTAACAACATGACTTCTCTCATGTCGTCAAGAACTAAATGAACTACTCACAAGACATCATATGGATCAAGATCAGAGATGATATAAATGATAAGTAACAATCTGAACATAACAATAATTCGATGGTTCCACTCAATAGCATCAACTACAACAAGTAATCAACACCGGGAAAGTTTCCTCTAAGAACTATGCAAGATTCAACCCAATTGTTACAGCGGTATGAAGTGGTGATGATGGTGCCAGTGGAGATGATGATGGAGATGATGATGATCCCGATGAAGTCCAGCTTGATGGTGGTGTTGATGGCGACGATCTCCCCTCTCCTGGAAGGAATTCCCCCGGCAGAATTCTGTCTGCCGGAGAGATATTTCTCTCTCTGTAGTTTTCCGCCCCGCAGAGGCGGCAGAATCTTTCTGTGGTCGCTCCCCAGGTATTAGGGTTTCGTGGGGATAATATACGCAAACAGGGAGAACCAGGAGTGGGCCAGGGTGGCCACACCACCTGCTGGCGCGACCAAGGGTGACCCGCGCCAGGGGGTGTGGGCCCCTGTGGCCCATCTTCACTCCCCCTTCTGGCATCCTTCGTCTTCTTGAAAAATAGAATTTTCCATGTATTTTCCCGGATTTTCTGATGTTCGCGAATTTCGCCTCCAAATAGCACCTTTTCCATTAGAATCCTGACTGCAGCGGTCCATGCTCCAAAAGTCATCAACCATGCAAAAACAGATGAAATAACATAAGTATCATCTCTTAATATGAAATATATCAATGAACAACAGTCAATTATGATATAGAATAGTGATGCAAAATGGACGTATCACAGTTTCAAGAAGAATTGCGTACGTGGGAGACGACACCACCCTGGCACGCCGTTGAGCTGCTAGATCCTAGTTCCAGATTGTCTACTTCTGCCTCTCGGCTGGATCAAGAACATGAGTCATCGTTGGAGACCGTACGTGTAGGAAACCACGGAGGTAATGCCACTTGTGATGCCGGAGCTGTCGTCAAGGACCAGGAGGTGACATGCGAGGAGCAACACGACCTCGAGGTCGGCTACGAGTACGACTACTTCATCCACATTCCCTGTGAAATGTTAAACGCTTTCTGTCTACAACGGTATGCTACTGAAACCTCTATTCCCGTTACTTCATAAACTCATAGATAGATCTTGGTATTGATGTTGCAATAGCTAGGATTTTTTTGTTTTCTGCTATGAACCTCTTCAATTCTAATATCGCTTGTTGCACAATCATGGTTCGCAAAACCATGATTAGTCTTTTGGCATGTCAAAATAACAAAAACAAAATACACAAAATACTGCTATTATTTGTCTTCTTTTTGGGGTATCATACTTGGCTTTTTAGGTAGTACACTACACATCAATTCATTCTCTGAGCAAACTTTTGTCATACATTTAGATCACTCTAGTGAAAATATTTGACTTGCAAATATTAGCTATGTGTTCGGTAGAAACCTTAGGATCAATACAATTAGAACTTTAATCTCATAATTAGAACACATACTAAAGGTGGAATATTAGGCACTAACCATAAGCGATTGATTCGAATATGACGTGACTACACCATGGACTTTGTGATGTGGTTTTGGTGAGGGAAAATGGACAACATGTCAATGTAGTTTTCTAGGAGAGGCGTCGACTGACATCACACTATGGATTACAAAATCTTGGGTACTCTAAAACAACGTCTTCCATCCATGTGCGCCATGAGCCTACCACACAAGGTTTTGGGCCCTCTCCCCACAAAATACAAACATGATAGTGTCTCCTCCCATAATCGACATGGGACTAAACCTAGCAAATATGCCCCTCACACATGAGTGCACAACATCTATACCACTTATTGCGCAATCCCAGTCCACTAAACCAGCGTCTTTGACCCACATGAGCCATTTGTCCACTGCACAAGCGTCTTAACCCAGCAACCAGGCCAAACATGAGAGAAACACGACTTACACAAGGGCTTGGTCCTTCTCTCCAAAAATATTAGCATGGCAAGAGGTACTCTCTGAACCTTACAAGTCGTTTTATGTACCCTCCCACAACTGATGCAAGTCTAAACCTAACAGTATGGTTGCTTACAGTGTAAATTTTCCTTTGGAAATTCCGAGCGCATTGTTTGAATCGATGATTAGGGTTGTGTAGTCATAATAAAGATCCAACTAGTCCACTTATGTATGTGCCATGTGGGAATCAGTATAGAAACCAACTCATTGGTTTTCACTTCCGCTTTGTAGGGTTTAGCTCCCCTTATCCATGATTAGTTAAGTCATATATCAAAGCTTCAAAGTAAGTGTGAAAAAAAATCCTTTTTCAGCATCAAGGGCCCAAGTTTCTTTATCTTCTTTTCTTGAGAGGGAAAATGCCATCTTACATGTATTGGTGTGCACTTAGTTGACGAATCTTAAAGGTGTCGTTCTATTTTGTGTGTTGTTTCAAATTTTAGTAAATCCACATCCATTTTATGTTCACATCGGGGTAACTTGGGAGATAACTGCCACTCAAATGTGAGGGAGGCTCACTTTGTGGGTATCCTCTTTGTTAGAAGAAGACATGTAATGGTAAGAGCATCTCTTGGCTTTTCTAAATTTGGTTCATCATCTAAAAGGATTCACTCTTACAGATTTATAGCTTCCAGCTGCTTTTATATATGGAGGTTGTCTATGTTCTCTCACATATATTTTAACCATATCTTATAGTATCTGCCATTTAACATCTATATTTCTAACATGCAATTTCCAATCGCTTACTTCCCCAATCGCAATATTTCAAACAAGTACTTCTCTTACCAGTATATTTTGAATGCCGACTTTGCTAGAGTGCCGAGACATCCTCATTCTCTAGATGGGGGTGGTACCGATATCATGCGCGAGCAGTTTCTCTTTGGATGTCACTAGGTTGTTCACAGCTAGACGGCGTCTGAGGGGAATTCGGATGACATCCAGGTTTATACTATCCTTTAGATGAGATGCTAGGAACTGAATTTCGGTGGGTATGGTCAAAATTTCGTTTAGATGACCATATACAGAATCTACTAGATACCCCTCCTTACCAAAATGTTGTGCATATAAGTTTTTTTTCAAAATTCAAATGATGAAAAGTTCGACTAAGTATTTATAAAAAATATCTATATTTAGAATATTAAATCAATACCGTTAGATTCATCGTGCCGTATGCTTTAATGCGGTGTACATTTTGTATCGTAGATATTGGTAAAAGTTTTTAATAAATTATTTAGTCAAAGTTGATAACGTCTGACTTTCCAAAAAACCTTATATACACTAGTATATTACTACCTCTATTTAGGATTATTAGTCCTAAGAGCCAAGTTGCTAATACCAATACACTTCATAACTCTCTCTCATTAATTTATACATGCACCAATAGTCTTACATACATGAGAGAAGTGAGAGGGAAAAAAGAACATACATTGGACGAGAGAGACTAATAAATGAGATAGCTCTTATAATCTCAAACAATATAAAAAAAACTCCCCGAACCTATAATCCCGAACAGACCAGTTGGGAGTCGACGCGTGGTGATCCAAGCCACGGACGTGCTCAATTTCTGATTGCCATCAGCCAGAGTCTCTAGCTAGTAGTACTAGTTTAACTTATATTTATATTCATTCATCCAGTAGCACTTTCATACTACTCCCTCCCTTTTTTTAGAAATAACTAATTTAAATTTATCTAGATTCGAATATATCTATACACTAAAATGCGTCTAGATATATTTAAATCTACATAAAACCAAATCAGTTATTTATGTACGGAGAGAGTAGTATATTCTCTACACGATACTGTTCGTCCGATCCGAAACTAAAGTCGAGGAAATTACGGAGCAAAGCAATGGCAACACCTAGAGAGTACTCCGTAGTAGTGAAGTGTCATCCGTCATGGAGCATTACGTGCGTGACATGTGTTTCGAGTGGTAAAATACAATAAAACGTGAACTGTCGCTACAAATCCCTGGAATCCCTGGAATAGAAGATATACCTCCCGTATCTTTACGTGGTAGTATTCTATAGGATCTTCGATGTGTTTGGTTTGTGCAGAGTGGCCAATAGTGTCCACTCACTGCATTATCTGATAAGCTAGAGACCAGTGTACCGGGCTATCTCTCCTCCTCCTCCTCCTCCTCCTCCTCCTCCTCCTAGATTTAAATAGATTGTCACTGTAGGCTGGCACTCCAGTGGTGCGCGCTCAATTGGGTAAAGCGCACCGTGTCAGCTCCTCGCACGCCGCCTCGTTTTCTATGGGGGACGTGCACTTCAGCTCCGTCTTTTCCGGCAGATCAGTGTGAAACAGGCCGAGGTCGGCCACTCGCTCTTCGCTTTTTGCCTGCACGAGCAGGAAGCACACGACGCAGCGTCGTGACATGATAATTCTACGCATCTGGGTGAGGAAGTGTCTGGCCGGGAGGCAAGGGGTCGGTCAACCCGGCGCTCAACTTTTTTTTGTAGGGGTAGGGATCCTGTCGTGTAAACACGCTGTTAGGATAAGCAGGTATGTACGGCGCGCAGGTCGTGGGTCGTCAGTGTCGATCGGCTGGCTTGAGTGGCCGGTTCGACCTTGCCGAGTAGTGGTCGGCGAGTCATGTCAAAAAAAAAGTAGTGGTCGGCGAGTGTACATCCGATACACGGATATGGCGTCAAGTAGTGGCGGTGGCGCCCGCCGCAAAGCGCCAGCGGCAGTGCTGGTAGCCCGGCCCAAAGTTCGAACATAGCTCCACACCGAGTGTACCTACGCTCGTCACGGTGTTTGCTAGTCTGTACGGATTTTGTGTATTCGGCAAGAGCTGAGCCATATTCGCCACTTCGTTTCGTTATTCGATTTCCACTCGGGAGCATGGGTGGACAACTATCCACATTTCTCAGCGTGATATGTAATTCATCTTTTGTTTCCTGTTTGAAACTTTAGACGTCCATTGACCGTGTGCATCTCAGTTATACATAGTTCGGATATAATCCTTAAACCTTTTAACTAATAAAGCGCACTTTATAAAAAAACTAACCACATTTATTCAGTAGCCTGCACATAATCTTTTTTGAGTGGGTTGTTGCAAATCAATAGTTCTTGGTTGCCCATAGAAGACTGTATACGGTTACTCTTCAAAACATATATACGTCTACTTTATAAATAAATCCACAATAGCCAATCCAATAAAAGGTGAAAGATAAAATCCTCTTAAGAAAGCAAATCAAAGATAAAAAAAAGGAAAACAAGAAGATCCAAGCTTGCTAGCGAAAACACCGTGAAGGAACCGAGCATACCGAGGCTACACAATAATACCCCAAGAGGACAACAACGCTCATCGTTGCCGTCGTCGGGACCGAGTGGTCAAAAGTTTCCACTCGGAGCCCGAGTGTTGACGGGGTAACCACAACACCACCCTCAAGAGGGTTACGATACCCGCATGAATCGCCGATGTTGGCGTTGTAGTGCTAAGCTTTTACCCGGAGAAACCTCAAACCACACATGGTATGTCAAACCACCTACTAATAACCCCGAGCTAGGACTTCACCACACGATCTGGGTGTTGTATTTTCCAAGGCACTGGCTAGCACCAAGGTTCCCCATCTTCCGCTCCTCACCACCCTCATGGTCAGAAGAGCATACCATCACCACCGCCACGTTGCTCGTCATAGAACACCCATGCAGTCCACCTTCTGGGGCCGACGACCCGACGTCCGAGATCACTCATCTGCATCACAACACAACATCACCACATGAAGTCAACCGGAATGGTAGGAGAGGGCATCGATAAACACATGACCCTCGGACAGTGGAGTACAACGAGAAGAACGCACCCGCAAGTCAGACCCGTAGAGCCCAGAAGGAACCGCAGGCGGATGCCAAATCTAAGCACGCTGCTGCGGATCCCAACTACCTCATGGCCAGGAGTGGGCTCCCCTCGAGACCCTGAAACCTAGCAACGGCAGGGCCTGGCCATCCCGAATCAGGCCCAAATCTAGGCCAAAGCCGGGCGCCACCGCCGTCCCCTGCTAGCTCCACCTCCGGTCGTCCAAGGGTTGCCGTAGTCCCGTCCTCACCATCTCCCTCTCTGTACATGCCCACCGCTCTCGTCTCAGGCCATCACCGCAGCCAAGATCTCCCAAATTGCGCTCTTGTGTCGGGCCATCGCCGCAGCCAGGATCTCCCAAATTGCTCCATTGCAATAGCCATCGTTGGGCATTTGCTCAGGCTTGTCGACATGCGATACCTTGTATTTTATGATTTTCTATAGTGATTTTGTCCTTCAAGTGAATTACCATAAAACTTCAAAAATCCCCGGTGCCCATAAATATTGACAGTGTACATGCAGATCCCTTGGCTGACTCCTTTGGATGCAGAGTGGAAAACCCTCCATTTACTTATCTAGGGCTTTCACTTGGAACTACAAGACCTGTTGTGACTGATCTTATGCCTCTTGTCTCCAGACTGGACACAAGACTATTGATTTCTTCCCACATATCCTATACTAACAACCTACTCTAGTGAACTCTGTTATCAACTCCCTACCCATGTATGCCATGTGCTCATTTAAAGTTCTAAGTCACTATTTTCATTCACTTTGAGATGAATGGCATGCAATTCCTTTGGACTGGCAAAGAAGATAAGAAGCATGGAAAGTGCCTAGCCAATTGGGACATAGTTTGCAGACCTAAGACCCAGGGTGGACTAGGAGTCATTAATCTAAGGATGCAAAATAAGGCTTTGTTGATAAAAAACCTTCACAAGTTCTATAACAATCATGACATACCATGGGTGCAATTGATTAGACAGGCTCACTATGGAAACGTACCACATGCTAATAAACCGAAGGGATCAATTTGATGGAAAGACTGCCTATCACTATCTGAAATCTACAGAGAGCATACAATCCGTACTGTTAAAAAAGGGATACCATTGTGCTATGGAAAGATAAGCGACATGATCTAATCAGGGAAGATGAATATCCTCACCTTCACTTATTTGCAAAAGATGAAAATATTTCAATGGAAAAGGAAGGGGCCATGACTTCAGAGGATATATATGACATGTTCATTGTTGCATTTGTATGAAAAAGGAAGGAGGAGATTCAAATTATTCAGTACAACCCTGAAAATGATGAATGGAGCTTCAGTTGGGGAAATATATATACTCAACAAAGAAAATGTACAAACCTTGATCGGTGAACATATAACTACTAAACCCATTCTAAAGATTAGGAAAACCTGTCTCATTGCAAGATTTTTTTTGCACGGCTGTTGCTCAATGGTGAATTCAACTCAAAGGACATGATGAAGAAAAATAATTTCTATGTTGAATTCTCTGACAGTATCCTGTGTGACACATGTCCTAAAAAAGCAATTATGCATCTCTTCTTTTAATGCAACTATAGTTAGACATTTTGGTGGGATCTTGGTTTTGATTGGGACACTGAATATAATCTGAACAATATGATATGGAAGCAAAGAAGAGATATTTATGCCTTTCTCATGGAGATCATCATAACTGGATGCTCAAGTTTATGGAACAAAGAAATGATGCTATCTCTAAAGACATTGTCCCCTGCATTCAAAGATGTATTGCTAAATTTAAATCTTTTTGTGTTCTAAACTTACATAGAGCTAAACCAAGCCTAAAGGAAGGCATGCAATCTTGGTTAGACACTCTATGAGCTTGTAATAAGGGATTGTCCCCATCCATACATTTTGACCAATTTAGAAATGAAAAATGACACATTAGTGAGTCTTTAAAAAAAATCGTGATTTTGTCCAAGAAATGGCATTTTAGATATGTTTGCCCAGGTTTTCGGAAACTTCTGGGTACGCCACTTTGCGTATTCGAAGATGAATTTTGATAAAAAAAATGAATATTATTTTAATTATATTGTACACAATTAGTATCGTTGCATTTGTATGAAAAAGCACTTTCTAATGATGCAAATTCTATACCAATATTTTTATATATTTAAAATAATTCTTAATAAAAAAAACATAAAGTACCTGTCAATAACTCGACTGGACTTTGGACGGTATCCAATGCATCTCCGACCAATCTAACTTTTTTTAGAACAATGTAACTTTTCGGTATCCAATGCATCTCGGACCAATCTAACTTTTTTTCTTTTCTTTAGCGTATTTTTCTTTGTTGAGCGGAATTGGGTACAGGTTTGGCAAACATTTCCGGTTGTTTTGGTAGATGGAGAGGTAATTGCGAGAGCGGAGGTTCCTCTTAGAAGAGGAGAATCCAAATATAGTGTTGAACAAGGGGACCGGGCTGATCCAGCAAGAAAGCACCACCGCATAAGTGCTGATGAGTAAAATTCAGGCCGTTTGGGCTGAATCACTTGTGCTAGATGGGTTTGGCCGTACGTTTGAGTGTGCTCAGACGAAACGGAGTCCGTATCGGCCGCGTAGTCGGATTCCTATTCCGAGATGGTTTTGTCTTCAGCTTACACACCAATTAATGCCAGGTGCGTCGTCGATCCTCGGTCCTGGCCATATAGATCGCCACAACACAACGTCGACTCGCCCATTTATTACAACTATCCCTACGTCTTTGATCGTGCGGCGTCTTTCCTTTCGAGATTAGAATTGGCTACTACTTGCCCAATCGATGGCAACAATGGCCGACGAGTGCATGGAGCGCGCTCTGGCCTTGGCCATCGAGAGCAGTACGGCGGCCCAGCAATGGCTCGTCCCGCTTACATCCCGCAACCAGCAGCACCAAGACGCGGCAGCGTTGCAGCAGCTTGGATCGGTCGGAGACGACGTCAACGTGGCAGGAGAGCACGCTAGGTCGGTCCTGCTCGTCCTGGAGGCCCTGTTCCTGCGTGGCGTCCTCGGCGACGACGAAGTCCTGCGGGTCCTCTCGACCATACCCAACCCCGGCGACGCGTACCGCGACGGCGGCTTCGGAGGAGTCCCTGCGACGGCTGCGGCGGTGACCGGCCTGGAGAAGCGTGTTTATCATTGTGGGGGAGGCGAATATGGTCATGGCACGACGGACACGGGCTGCGTGATCTGCTTGGAGGACTTCGTGGCAGGTGACGAGCTCGGCGTGATGCCGTGCTCGCAGAAGCACAGCTTTCACCGGGGTTGCATCGCCGAGTGGCTGGGCCGCAGCAACGCGTGCCCCCTCTGCCGCCACGCGCTGCCCACGTTCATGGGCCACCAGACAGGAGGCCTATATGAACCAGAGTAGTGGGCTCTGACTAAGCCCAAGAGTTTGAAGTTTCCTGTCAGCGATCCAACCAGGAAAAAACGAAGCTGATCGTAAGTCGGACACCGACTCCGTGTGCGATTGGTGCGTCAGAGGCTTTCCTTACATATGTACCTTCTTCCACCATCCTCGACCTGATAGCTTCAAAACTACCCATCAGCGCGAGCGACCCAGCCAGCATCTATCGGTCTCCATTGGTCCGAGCTCCAGCTATGGCCGGCGAAGGCAGTGAGCGCGGCAGCTCTACCGTGGCGTTCCCTCTGCCGCGAACCAGCCTCGACTTCGTCCCAATCGACCCCCCGTACCAACAGACATGGTCCCATGAAGAAGAAGAGGAAGAAGCGCTGTTATCCGCATCTGGCCACGCCGCCGCCCTATACATGGATCCTCCTGGCTGTTACAATTGCGACAAGAAGATAACGAAGAACGAAAACGAAAAACACAACAAGGGGACACAGATTTAACGTGGAAAAACCTCTCCAACAAAGAGAGGAAAAAACCACGGGCGCCAGCCAGCGAAACTTCACTATATCGAGAAGTGTTTACAAACGCCGGGGATTTCACAGATGCAACTCTTCCCAACTCGGCCCAAGCCTCCGGCGACGGGCCTCGCTCCACTCGTCAGAAGTTGGCCTATACTTTGTAGAATTTGGATCAACATATAACACTGACGACGACGAATGATTCGTCCCGCCGACCCCGCGCCTAGGCCTCCCGCCCGCCCATCCCAACCTCTTCCGTTCCCGCGCCGGCCGCGTCGCTCCCCCTGCCGTGGCGGTCAAGAAGCTCGAGACCAAGAGGTATCGTGGACCAGAAGAAGGCGCGAGCGCGGATGACTCCACCGGGTGCGTCATCTGCATCCAGGACTACGAGGTGGGAGACGATATCAGCGTGGTGCCGTGCTCCGGCAGGCACAAGTTCCACCAGAGATGTCTCGACGTCTGGTTCACGCGGAAGCGCCTCTGCCCTCTCTGCCGCCATGTGCTGCCCGCCGAGATCCAAGGCGGCCTCAACTGAGGCACAGTAAACCGTCAATCAGCTGAGATCCATCATCCATCGCTTGCGCGCTGGTCTAATTAGTTGCCAACGATCCTGTAAATTTGCTGACAAGATGAGATGATCTATATGCAACTTTTTTGGGGGGTAATCTATACGCCTTGTGACTTGAATTCTTTTCCGATGTCGCTAGCACCTAGCACATTTCTTAATTTCTATAAAATGGAATTTTTGTTTATACTTCCTGAATACGTACGTTATTTCCTTGAATCAGGCAGGAATTCTAGTACCTACCACGAATAACTTGTGTTATTCCTAAGACGACTTGTTTCCAATTTTTAACAGAAATCCTTCCTATAATAACGAAGATAATGAACCGACCGGCATACGCTCCAATTTTTATACATATAGATATCAATATTTCCTCCGTCTTAAAATAGTGTAAAAAATTTATTAATGTATCTAGACACTATTTAGTACTAGATATATCCAAATTTAGAAAAATTCTAGACATTTATTTTGAGAGCGGAGGGAGTATAAGAGTTGTGTACAAGCTTGCAGCGCTCCAATCTTCTATGCTGCTGCCGAGCAGTCCTTGCCCATTCCTTTACACAACGATCAGACAAAATCAACGTACGGAACTGAAAAACCAGGGCGATCCCAAGGCGGATAGGGTTCCCGTCCCCTGAACCGGTGACATCCTTGGTATGCCCAGTCCCCGATAGCCTCTGGCCTTGGAGGGGCAGCAGACCCAGCCTCTCATCGACCGAGGTGGTGAGGTGGCGGTGACATCCCCGTATCATAATAAAGTCCTCATCGCTTCGGCAGTGCATCTAGCATCGACGGAGGGCGCACGGAGTTGAATGTCTAGCGGATCTTTGGCATCTCATCGGTTTTCTTATTTGTTGGTGTGGTTGCAGGTTTGATTCTTCCAACCTACGTTTTCTTATCTTTGGTGCTGCTCTGGTGCGCTGCTCTTTTGGGATTTTAGCATGCCGACTTATCATCTATCTACTAAACAAGCTCTACTATGAAAAGCTCAGCCCAACTGTAGTGAAGGAAGGGTGAGGACGACATCGTGTCTTTGGTTTGCTGTAGCTTGCTCTAGCGCTAGAAAGAGCTACAGGAATCTTAAAATAATTTGAGTTGTATGCTATTAAAATAAAAAGGGAATGAAAACAAATAGTAGAATGCAAGCTATGGTAATTGTTACTTTTAAAAAATATTTGATGAATGCTAATTCACAAGTGCCTTATTTAGTTATGTATTTTATTCACATACATAGATGATTAACTTTAAGGTATTTTGTTTTCTAAGAAATTATTAGCACTATGTACACTTCAGCATGCTTGTAGAATTATTTTTGGTAGCCCAATATTCTCGAACAAGCAAAGACTTATATATCAAAATACCTAAAACTCCAAACAAGCACACACCATACCTATCTATGTGACACTTGCTACTTAAAGTATAATATATGTGCTATGCTTTCAAATACTTCAAAATAATATCTCTGTTTTTGCTCAAATCTCATGGAAAAGTAAGATGTGGGATGAAAATCACACATGCATGCAACCGTTTAAAACCTCCAGAAGGGTAAACATGAATTTGACCATGGGTAATTAAAATTTATGTGTTTGATAATTTATAAGTTATTTGTTAGACTAACCGTGCTGACATGGAAAAGGCTTCAAACATTGCACTAATTTATTTTGTTGATATCATGTTCTTTTGGTTGTGGATGTCTATTGATGTGAAATAAAATAGAGATGAGCAGTGTGAACATAGTCGCGTGGTCACGAGAGCGTAAGTTCAATTGTACAGTGTGGTAGGAATGAGCAGAATGCAACCGACTATGTTGACCATTTTTTGTCGCTGCTGACGAGGTTATGTACTAGGTCTGTCGTGTCAGAAAAGACCCAACATATCAGTAGGATCTACGTACTGGGCCAAACACGTCAAAGAAGGCCCACAGGTCGGAAGGGCTATTGGTAGGTCCCACACGTTAGAAAAGGTCTCACAAGTCAGAAGGGCCCATAGCTCAGAAGGGCTTGCTGGGACCCCTACGTCAGAAGAGGTCCCACATGTCAGAAAATCCCCGCACGTCAGCTTAGTCCCATAGGCCAGAAGACCGACAAATATATCAATTTTCTGAGATGCTGGCATGGCAAGTGATAGGCCCACATGTCAGGATGCGAGTCAACTAGATGACATCAGATGCAGTCGTAATGGCCGACGACGGCATCTGGCAACACACGGAATCACGGGCATAGATGTAACGAGTCCGCGATTTCTGATTATGTTGCTATAATTCGGTGAATCGTAGTGATACGGTTATAATTTCGGAGCGAACCGAGGCCACACTCATAATAATACCTAGATTTTTTCCCGTGAATGGTGTGGTCATCACAAAAAAGTGTTCTTGGCCCGCTAAGCTTCTATGAAAGTTTGTGTAGTAGTGTGGGCACATGGTTACAGACTTGTGCTAAGCCATGTGGACACATTGCAGTCATTGCGACCCTTACACGTGGTCAAATGCATGATTCCTCTGTTAAAACTAACTGAAATTGATGTTTAAAAAAATGCATATCTGACTTGAAGGTGGTCAGGTGACGGGTGCTACTCGGTAAAGTCGGCATATAGGGCTTTCTTCGCAGGTACCACCCTTGCGCCGGCTGCGAGTTAGATATGGCGATCCCGAGCCTCGAGCAACTGCAAGTTCTTTGCATGGTTGGCCTAGGGACCGCTGCTGGACGGTGGACCGGCTGGAGCGGCGGGGACTGCCGCGGCCAGCCAGGTGGCCCCTGTGCGATCAGGCATCGGAGAGCATACAACACTTGCTCCTTGGTTGCGTGGTAGCACAGGAGGTGTGGGCGTGGCCGTTGCAGAGGTGGGGCAGGCTCGAGTGGATGCCGACGGCAGATTCGTATCTACTGCAGTGGTGGACTTCGAGACCATGCCCGGCTGCCCACATGCGGGATCTATGGACAACGATCATCTTGGTCTTCTGGTCCATTTGGAGGCATCGGAACGATGTGGTCTTCAACAAGATAAGACTGGTCGTGAGGACCATCCAGACAAGGATCAAGGAGGACTTCGCGCAATGGCGTCTAGCTAGGTTGTTTGATGTTTGGCTTTCCGAAGCCGGTGCCCTTGTTGTGGATGTACGGAGAGTAGGCTTAGGGCGGGGGAGCTGTCACCCCTGTTGACAGCGTAAAACTTGCCGCTGCGCGGTGTTATAACCTGCCATCGGCAGTCCTTCTATGTGATTGGTACACCTCCTAGCGTGTATCCTAGAAAAAAATGCATATCAAGGATAGTCTACAAATAGGGATGTAAGCGGATAGGATAATTTCCGCACCGAATTCATTTACAAATCTGTTTTAGAGACTCCATATCCGATTTGAGTGGATCCGACGGATAAGGATATCCGGATCCGAACTTGACACCCGAAAACGGTATAGGATATGGTATGCGTATTAGCACCTAGATATCCGTGTCCGAAAATTATTTAGGATTATCTGATGGATTTACACCGAATAATCCGATTTTTCACCGAAACATCAGAGTTAATAAAACATGAATAATAGTTAGTGAGTTGGTGAGTTCATTCGTTAAACATCTACACACTTACATAGTCATTTTATAGAATATAAAGTTCAAACTTGTTAGGATATTGAGTTACTTAAGCATGCGTATGTGCTATTTTAGCTCTTGTGTGTGTTATTTCATACACATCGACTTATTTGTTTATATGATCAAGTTATATTTACTCATTCAATCATGTTACAATTGTTGAATCCATTAGTATTCTGTTAAAGTTATTTTATCAATTAATTTTTATTGTCAATCTACTTATGCATGTGCTGATCCGATTACTTTTTTTTTCATCCCGAGTCCGGTCCGTTTTTGTTCCGAATCCACGGTGTAGTATATCCCTATTCGAATCCGTAACCGGTCATTATCCGATCCGGTCCGAATCCGCGGGAAAAATATGAAATAAGATATGATAGAGAGAAAATTGGATCCGTTTACATCCCTATCTACAAACATGTGGAAAATGGAGCAGAGCTGTTGCAAACTCTCTTTAGGTGTAAGGCCTGTTCCTTACATGCATGGGCTTGTGGGCTGGCCCTGCCTGTCGACTGGGACTAATTCGGAGTAAGACGGGCCAACTGTTTGAATCTGGAAACGAAATTCATGGCCAGGTATGATACGGAAAGCACGTCCGAGTCGAACCCCGTCACCGAGTTGGATTGGAGCACTCACTCCATAAATATTGCAGAAACAGCTGCCATCATCTGCAGTAATCCGTGTACCCAATTCACCGATTACCTAAGACGATGGACAATGACCAGCCAGCAGTTCCATCCCCAGCAGCTCTGGCGGCCGACGCCGTGGGCGAGGAGACTGTCGCCAGACGAGTGATGGAGCCGATGTCCGACGTCAGGCTGGACGAGAACATGGCCCTAGTTCAGATCGACGTGGAGGGAGTGCAAGCAGCATCGTACGACGCGTCGGCTGCACAGTACGACGACGGTGACATCTACACATTTCTCAGCCGATACCTGCCTCCAGAAGACGTTGCCTACCTTCGGCAGACAGATGAGGAGTCGCAGCTATCGGCGTCACTTGAAGCTGACGCCTTGTTCGCGGGTATCGAGGCGCGCGTCCGTTCGCAAGAACGGTCCGTGGCGGGTTTCGACGGTGGCGCCCATGAGAGCGCCGCCGCCGTCTCCGCCGCTTCCGTCGCTGCGATCGGTGGTCTCGAGAGGGTAACGTACGGCGGATCGGAAGGTGACGCCGGGTGTGGCACAGGCTGCGTCATTTGCGTGCAGGACTACGAGGTGGAAGACGAGCTCAGCGTTGTGCCGTGCTCCGGCAGGCATAGGTTCCACCGGAAATGCATCGCCGAGTGGCTGGCCTGCAGCCATGTGTGCCCGCTGTGTCGCCATGCACTGCCCACCGAGGGCAGTCAGAACGACGAGCGGGCCAGTGATGGAACCATCAACCAGTTACCTGATTTCGAGTAACGACTAGCATATTGTTACTTCTGCCTAGTTATTTATCTGTTCTGCAGCGTAATCTTGTGATGTGGAGGCCGGATTGTTTGGTTGTTCCTGTACGTCGATGAACTTTTCATGACATGAGAAAATCACTCAACTAAGACATAGAAGGTCAAAATATGAAGGCGAACGCTACGCATACCCCTTTTTGCTACAAATGTCCCCGTTTTTACTTCCGAAGCAAAAAAAAATGGTTCGTTTCAAAAATAGAATGCGTCGTCGGAGACCTCGCCGGAGACCATGCAGCAAAAAAATTGTACTAATGTAGCAAAACCGACTTCGCCGGAAACATCGTCGGAAAAAACTCACCGGTGACTCTCGCCAGAGACCGTGTAGCAAAAAGTTGACACTGTTGTAGCAAAAACACAAGACGTTTGTAGCAACAAAGTTCTTCTAATGTAGCAAAAAACCTACTTCGCCGGAGATCTCGCCGGAGACTTTTCTGGGCACCTCGTCGGAGACCTCATTGGGGATGTCTTAGCAAAAAAATAGGAGAACGATTGTAGCAAAATATTTGTACTACTGTAGCAAATCCATTAGCCGTCGGTAGCGACGACACCGACCGTCGGTAGCAAAAATCCGTCGCCGTACATGTAGCAACAACTTCAGCCGTTGCTAGCAGCCCCTCGTATCCCTTGCAGCAACCCTGCCTGCCATGGGGAGCAACCTTGCCTGCCGTGGGGAGCAACGCTAGGCACCACAGGGAGCAAAGAAAGCCGCCGTCGGTAGCAACGCCAGGCGCTGCAGGAGGAACTTCGGCCGTCGTCGGTAGCACCACCGGGCGTCTTCGGCAGCAACGCCGGCCACCGTTAGATCAATCCTGCCCGCCGTTAGACCAACTGTGCTCCGGCGAGGTTCCCGCGGCGGCGGCGGCTGCGCAGGAGAGGGACGATTGAGCGGGATGGCAGCGCGGCGCTCCGGCGAGGTGGGTGACACAAGGGCGGCGACAACTCGCTGTAGGGACGGGGGTAGCACCACCGTGTGGGGTGGCATATCCCGTCTATGGTCCGAGCTCTAGGCCATGGCATGCATGCGGAGAAAAGGGGAGAAGGTAGGGAGCGACAGGAGTCATGGTCGAGCGGTGGCGCCGGCCGTCGTCCTTGCGGCCGGCCGTCGTGGGACAGCAGAAGCGCGAGGCCCTGGGGCGGCAACCAGCATGGCGGCGCTGAGCGGCGCGAGCTACAGGGCAGCCACGCGAGGAAGGGTAGGCCGCGGTCGTCCGTCGGAGAGGCACCAGCAGGCGGGAGGGGGGAGGGGGGCGTTCGCCGGAGAGGCGCGCAGCGACGCGAGCTACAGGGCGTGACGGCGGCGCAACGAGATACGTTCGGCGTGAACATTGGGGAGAGAAAAAGCTGAGGAAGAGATAAGGTAGGTGGGACCTACCACGATCGGTCTCGCACCCGGGGGATAAAAGTCACGATATCCTCCGGGGGAGGAGTATCATTTTCCAAATATGAAGCATATGAAGGATCTACCACTAAATGAAAACAATTATAAGTTCCGTTTTCATAATCGATTGAGACACGAGAAAATCACATCAACTGAGACGTAGACAGTCCTTAATCGATGGAGACATATGGTGACTAGTGAAGTAGCACGGTCAGGCTTAATGACCCATAGACCATTATTGGCCGAAGTGCCGAACGCAGCCGTTTCTGATCGGATTTAGCTAATCCGGTCGCAACTCCTTTCTTTTCCTTATCATCTACAGTACGTAGTACTCTAATCCGACCCGGTTACTTAGTCTCACTGCCTAATTAGGGCAGCCGTCCATATATTAGCAACCAAACAGAAGGAGAGAAGCACACGGGACCGACAGCGACGACGGGAAGGAACTTGAACTTTACATGGCGCCTCCCAGGTACGGTGGCTCCGCGCGGTATTTGAGCGGGCCGATCTTGGAGGAGCTTCGACGGCTTGGTGCGGAGACCGACCTAGAGATTGCAGTCCTTGGGTACCAGGAAGCAAACGGATGCGGCAACTGCGAGCCGGCCTCAGCCGCGTCTTTTGCGTCGCTGGAGACGCACAAGTACGGCAGCGCGTGCGCGGTGTCTGATGATGGAGCCGGTACGTGCGTCATCTGCAGCGAGGGCTTCGAGGTGGGCGACGATCTCAGCGTGTTGCCGTGTAACAACAGGCATAGGTTCCACCGGAGCTGTCTCGTGCGGTGGTTGGCGCGCAGCCGCTACTGTCCGCTCTGCCGCCACGCGCTGCCTGCCGCCGGGGACGACCTCGGCGCAAGCTCCCAATAACGAAGTCTACGAATTATCAAGCTCTTTTTTTTAGCTGAATTATCAAGCTCTCTTGGTAATGAATTGTTTGCAAAGTTCATATTTCGCACGTGAGCTGCTGACGGCCAGAGACACGTGTGGACTGCTAGCAATTTCGTGTGCAAGAGCGAAGGCAGCACGAAGTTACTCAATTCTTATCCCTCCTCCTTTATGACAAGGATGTCTCAAATTTGTCTAAATTTAAATATATCGATATATTGAAATTTAGATAAATCCGCGACATTCTTTTCAGAACGGAGGAGTATATCTTTTATTTGAGAGCGTTACTCAATTCTTTTTTGGCCCCAAGTTATTTTAGATAGTACTAAAAAACAAGACAGTGAGACATGGAAGCATAAAAGAAGGGGCTCCATCAGTTTCAAAATATAATATGTTTTAGCATTGTGAAATGAGTATATCTAGACTTTTTTGTGTGTGTAGGTTCACTCCAAATCTATATGAACCTACACACTAAAAGGATTTAGGTACACTCCTTTCACAAAGCTAAAACATCTTATATTTTGAAACAGAGGGAGTAGATCCATCAGATAATACATGAGACTCTAATTCCAAATCAAGATATTGTTGTGGAATTTGTCAATTGAGATTTTTTGTTCCAGGAGAGCGCTTAATGGTACAGACAATTCGTTGATGTGTAAATTTAGCTGCAAGAAGTGCGAAAGCACCATTTCTTGGACCTTGTTACCTATGGATATTTGTTTGCCCCTCACTTGCAAAAGGCAGATATAATATTATCCTCCTTCAAATAGGATTTTAGTATCCTCCTCGAAACAGACTTCCTCGAAACAGACTTCCGTCCCGTACCTATTAATATAGATGTTTTCTATTTCTTAGGCATTCGAAAAATAGTTATTTATCAGTCACCTCTCGTACCATTGAATTGCATCGTGATTTGTGCTACAATAAGAGTTGCAAGTGGGTTGCATTTAAGATTTTATAGTTGCAAGTGAGTTTTAAATGAGTTTTTAGTTATAAGTAGGTTGCAACTAAAAAGTTTCAGTTAAAGTCATATGCCAAATGATACGAGCAAAAGGACATGAGATGAAAAGATATTCAACAGATTCCAATGAATCACATAAACAACATTTTTTATATCCCTTCCACTTTCTTTTGGCTAGATTATCTTTTGTTAATAACACTTTATTTGTAAGAAACCACATGAATATCCTTATCTTTAAAGGAACTAGATGATACCCCGCGCGTTGCTGCGGGATATTAGAGGACCAGTCATTATAACAAAGATGATCGACAGTCTTACATGAAAACTATTAATAAGAAAACAATAAAGAAACCAAAGAAATTGTACCACTGAAGTACAATGTTTTTGTTTACTTCCACCAGAAAGATAAGTAATTATGGATAGTACGGCAAGTACTTTTAATTAGATAAAGAACATCATGTATATTTGTAGTAAACTCGATTTACCTTCTTCCAATACTATAGACAACATATCTTTCAAATCGTATCCTGGTGTATCATTTAGGCATGCAATTTCTTGCAGAAAAAATAAGAGACGGAATAGTTAATATAACTAAAGTTGAGATCTGCAGAGCAACAAATGGGATAATGCTTGAATTTGTAATAAAGATGTTGAAATAAATTGTTAAGAACACTGCTGCAATGCCCATGCGCTGCCGCATGTCTACATTTTTTCAGTAGACCAAGCGTCACTGAAAGATTATGAAATAGGAGCAGATCAAATACAGGAGAGTATACAAATAGGTGAAAAAACAAAGGTAAAATATTCATCACTATAAGCATATTGTAAAAGGATAAACTGTAGGACCAATATAAAAAGATAGAAAAGCCTTAGTACTGCACCTGAAGGTTTATGCATGGACATAGAAACGTTGCTCGGGCAGAACTAAAGATGTAGCACAAAGAGTTGACGTCGCCCGGTCGCTTGGCAGTTTTTTTTCTCTGCTCTTTTTTTTTTATTTTCTCTGTTGTTTCTTTGGGCGTTGTGCTGTCTGACCCAACAGCTGTCTCAGCCGTTGCTATATTAATATAGCTGGACGTATGCCTGTTTTAAGGAGGAACCACTCCGTACCCTCGTTGTAGCTCAGCTAAGGTGCAATCAGTTTCTAAATAAAGGCTATTGGTCAGATTCAAAACTTGATAAATTACACTCACTTGTATAATTAGAAGATTGTGATTAGCCCAACATTTGCAGGCTGACCCAAATGACATAATAGAAATGCTTGTGGTTGGAACAGATAAGAATGATGGTGAGTATTTAAAAAATGTCAAAACACAGAAGGTGCAAACGAAGTGATACCTTGTGATTTCATTGTAAATATCAAACTATATGCATGGATGGGGTAGTTAATCTTCCAGGCTCCATAATTTTCCAAGATATTGAAGTTCACATTGATAATTTGCAGCACATAAGCATCAACATGGAAGATATTGCACATAGAAATATGTGTATTAACTGAACTCCATGGTCAATTCGGGAGAGATCTGCACCTGTAGAGAAAGACTACCGTGTAAGAAAAACGCACGCAGAAATTCCTACACCCGGCAGACCGTAGTGGTCAAGTTCCTGATCGACTTAGCAGTTAATTAGGATGACGCGGGGGGTGGGAACTACCTTTCTAACTTGTGCTATGTAGCGGCGTACGTTGATCCTGACGGTCGGAGAACGGCGAGAGCAACCTTTCTCGCCGGGCGAGCTACATCTGTGTTCGCTGTGAGAATAACACATGGTAGTGCTGCGCATCAATCCTAACTGGTGACTGACTGTAAAATCAGATTTGGAAACAGGTAGAGCTTCGTGATGCAGAACACGAAGCAAAGGTTCCATAAAAGAAAGGAGCGAGGGAGGCGACACGATGGGAGATGAAGACCATGAGTCAGGACATAAAGCGGAGGGGCCAAACAATAAACAGTGAATATGGGAAGTGGAGAAGACAGGATGTGGAGGAATCATTTTTTCCGTGAGGCATTTTGGGTGCTAATGAATGAATCGATCAAATAATTATCAGAGTGTAAAAGTAACAATATATTAAAGGAAAAATGACGTGGAAGGCTGGTGGGTACAAAATTTAAGTTAGTGGTGAGGTGGCAAACTTGCTTAGGTGGATAGCTTGCATGTTGAGAGAAATATGGTAGTGGGGGACTCCTATTTAGATATAGAAGATTTTCAGTTTCCACAAGTACCTTTGTAAGAATCTAGTGTGCCCATTCATTTGGGTCTAGATACATAGATTTGACTGTAAATTTACCCGTGGAAGTAAACTTCCAAATAAACTCATCAGGAGTATCATTTAGCTGAACTGTCATTAATCGTCGACATAAGTTTAACCATAGTATCCACTTATTACCAGTTAAAGACCTTCTAAAACCAATATTTAGAGGTGATTGGCCAAAGACATTTGCCACCGGGACATTCTTCCATTGCACAATTTTATACAATGACAGATATTGATGAGCCAATGAAGTTTGGCCTAACCATATATCTTTCCAAAAGCGTACACTTTCTCCATCTCTAATTTTAAAAAAGCCATTGGTAAATAAAAATTCTTTCACACGCATATGGCCCTTCCAAAAAGGGGAATCGGTAGGTTTGGTCATTACTTGAGACAACGTCTTATCTTGCAAGTATTTATTTTGGAGTATTTGTTTCCACATGCCATCTTGAGTAAGAAATTAATGTTATATGTTGATCCAAATTCTACAAAGTAAAGGCCAACTTCTGGCGGAGCGGAGCGAGGCCCGTCGCCGGAGGTGAAGGGTTTCGCAGCATAGTAAATCAAATTTTTTCTACGGAAGCGAACAGAGGGAAAGCCAAGATCTAATCTAGGAGATGCAAACAACGAGAGAGATTGGATTAGATCTTCATACCCTTGAAGATTCGCACAGCGGAACGTTCGTCGGAACATGGGTGATGTAGTCGTACTCGCTTCTCCTCCTCGCGATCCGATCCGATCTAGCACCACAAGTGGCGGTGCCTCCGTGAGATGCACACGTGCAGCACCTCGACGTCTCCTCCTTCCTCGGACCAGCAAGTAGGGTGGAGAGATAGATTGGATCTACAACACGACGGCGTGGTGTATATGGTGGAGAATTTCTGCAGCAGGGCTTCGCCTACAAACAGTCGGGAGGGAGAGAGGAAGGCAGCAGGGCTACTAGGGCTTGGAGGGAGGTGTGTGTGGGGGGGAAGGGGGTGCACCAGCCCTCTATATATAGAGGGGGGGTGCGGCCAGCCCTTGCCCATCCTCCAAGCCTATCTCTAGTTTAAACGATTTAAACTCTCCCTTCTAGAAACCCTATCTTATCTCTAGTTTAAACGATTTAAACTTATCTAGGATCGGCTGGGCCCTATGGGGCCTTTTGCCCCTGGCCCAATGCGGCCAGGACACTCCCTCATAGGCCCATGCCCCCTCCCGGAAGGTGGGGCCACGTTGGTCCCCTTCCGGAAGGTTCTAGAAGCTTTCGGTACAATACAGATTAACCCGGAACTATTCCGAACTCCAAAAACTGCACTGCCTTATATGAATCTTATTCTCCGGACCATTCCGGAACCTCTCGTGATATCCCGGATCCCATCCGAGACTCCGAACAAAAATTCATAAACCAATTATCCAATCTATCCTAGCGTCGAGACACGTTAAGTGTGTGACCCTGCGGGTTCGAGAATATGCAGACATGATCTTCTATCAATAATCAACAGCGGGGTCTGGGCACCCATATTGACTCCCACACATTCATCGATGATCATATCGGATGAACCACGATGCCAGGATTCAATCAATCCCATATATATGTTCCCTTCGTCTCGCGATATTTTACTTGCCCGAGATTCGATCGTCGGTATCGTCATACCTAGTTCAATCTCGTTCACAGCAAGTACTTTACTCGTTCCGTAATCCGATATCACTTTGTGATTAACTCCTTAACCACATGCTTGCAAGCGGTGTTGATATCGATTACCGAGTGGGCCCGAAGCATATCTCTCCGACTTGGGAGGGACAAATCCCATCTCGATACATACAACCCAACAGATACTTTCCGATCACCTGAGAGACACCTTTATGATCACCCTCTCATAGGATGACGTTTGTTGACCTCAAAGCTTTCTTCCGATACCAGGGAGTTGTATTATATCATGGTCTAAGGAATACAATATTTGACATGAGAAAAGCTTCGCAAAGACGAACACGATGAAACGATCTAATAGCTTTGCTTAGTTTGGGTCTGTCCACCATATCATTCTCCCAATGATATGATCTCATTATCAATTGACAACTCATGTCTATGGTTAGGAAACCTTAACCATCATTGATCAATGAGCTAGTCCATAGAGGCGTACTAGGGACACGGTGTTGTTCACAAACCACACAAGTATTAAAGTTTCCGCTTAATACAATTCTAGCATGGAATATAAACTTTATCATGAACAAGAATTATAATAATAACATCTTTATTATTGCCTCTAGGGCATAATTCCAACAGTCTCCCACTTGCACTAGAGTCAATAATCTAGTTTACATTTGGCAACAATCTCACACCCATGGCACTGAGGTGCTGATCATGTTTTACACGTGGAAGAGGTTTAGTCAATGGATCTGCGACATTCAGATCTGTATGTACTTTGCTGATCTTCAGATCTCCATCTGCTATATAATCTCGGATTATATGAAACTTGCGGTTGATATGCTTGGTCTTTGGATGATATCTTGGTTCCTTAGCGAGTGCTATGGCGCCAGTGTTGTCACACAATATCTCCAGTGGGTCCAATGCACTTGGAACCACGCCAAGCTCAGTGATGAAGTTCCTGATCCAAACTCCTTCCCTTGACGCTTCTGCAGCAGCCATGTATTCCGCTTCTACTGTAGATCCCGCGATCACGCTTTGCTTGCAGCTTCTCCAGCTCACAGCTCCTCCATTCAAAATATATACGTATCCTGTCTGAGATTTACAATCATCCTTGTCGGTGTCGAAACTAGCATCGACGTAACCTTTTACGACGAGCTGTTCATCACCCCCATAGACTAAGAACATTTCTTTAGTCCTATTTAGGTACCTTAGGATGTTGTTCACGGCTGTCCAGTGTTCCACTCCTAGATCACTTTGATATCTGCTCGTCAAACTAAGAGCATTGGACACATCCGGTCTAGTACACAGCATGGCATACATGATGGATCCTATGGCCGAGGCATAAGGCACTTTGCTCATAGCTTCCCTATCATTTACCGTAGCTGGACACTGAGCCTTGCTCAATATCTTCCCTGACAACATAGGCACTGAACCTTTCAATGCCTTATCCATTCTGAACCTTTTTAGAACTTTGTCTAGGTATGTACTCTGGCTTAAAGCTATCAGGCGTCTTTGTCTATCTCTATAGATCTTGATGCCCAATATGTAAGCAGCTTCACCTAGGTCTTTCATTGAAAAACACTTGTTCAAATAACTCTTCGCATCGTTAAGCATGTTGATGTCATTTCCAATAATCAATATGTCATCCACATATAGTACCAGAAACGTCACCGAGCTCCCACTCACTTTCTTGTAGATGCAAGCTTCGTAGCAATTTGGAACAAATCCAAAGCTCTTGATCACTTGATCAAAACGAAGGTTCCAACTCCGAGATGCTTGCTTCAGTCCATAAATGGAACGCTGAAGTTTGCATACTTTATCAGCATCCTTAGGATCGACAAAACCTTCGGGTTGCATCATATACAACTCCTCATCAATGTTGCCATTGAGGAACGCAGTCTTGACATCCATCTACCATATTTCATAATCATGAAACGCAGCAATTGCTAATAAAATCCAAATAGACTTAAACATCGCTACGGGAGAGAAAGTCTCATCGTAGTCAACACCTTGAACTTGTCGAAAACCTTTCGCGACAAGCCGTGCTTTATAGACGGTAACATTACCATCCGCGTCCATTTTCTTCTTGAAGATCCATTTGCACTCAACGGCCTTTCGGTCGCTAGGAGGGTCCACCAAAGTCCATACTTGGTTTTCGCTCATGGATCCCAATTCGGATTTCATGGCTTCTAGCCATTTCTCAGAGTCTGGGCTCATCATCGCTTCCTCATAGTTCGTAGGTTCACTGTCTTCTACTAACAAGACTGTCAAGACAGGGTTGCCGTACCACTCAGGAGGGGCACGCGACCTTGTCGACCTGCGACGTTCAGTAGCAGCATCGTCCAAAGCTTCATGATCCTTGTCATTAGCTTCCTCTATTGTTGGCGCAGGCGGCACTGGAACAATTTCAGGTGCTGCGCTACTCTCCAATTCAAGAGAAGGTTCAACAACCTCGTCTAGCTCTACTTTCCTCCCACTCACTTCTTTCGAGAGAAACTCCTTCTCAAGAAAGGAACCGTTCTTTGCGACAAACACTTTGCCTTCGGTTCTGTGATAGAAGGTATACCCAATAGTTTCCTTAGGGTATCCTATGAAGACGCATTTCTCCGCTTTGGGTTCGAGCTTGTCCGGCATCAACTTCTTGTCGTAAGCTTCGCATCCCCAAACTTTAAGAAACGACAACTTAGGTTTAGCACCAAACCACAGTTCATACGGTGTCGTCTCAACGGATTTAGATGGAGCCCTATTTAAAGTGAATGCAGCGGTTTCTAATGCATAACCCCAAAACGATAACGGCAAATCAGTAAGAGACATCATCGATCGGACCATATCTAATAGGGTTCGATTCCGGCGTTCAGACACACCATTGCGCTGTGGTGTTCCGGGTGGCGTGAGTTGTGAAACGATTCCACTTGCCTTGAGATGCGTGAGAAAATCATAACTCAAATATTCGCCACCACGATCGGATCGTAGAAACTTAATCTTTCTGTTACGATGGTTCTCCACTTCATTCTGAAATTCTTTGAACTTTTCAAACGTTTCAGATTTATGTTTCATTAAATAGATATACCCATATCTACTTAAGTCATCGGTAAAAGTGAGAAAATATCGATATCCACCGCGCGTCGAAACACTCATCGGTCCGCATACATCGGTATGTATGATTTCCAACAAGTCCGTTGCTCGCTCCATCATACCGGAGAACGGGGTTTTGATCATCTTGCCCATGAGGCATGGTTCGCATGTGTGAAATGATTCAAAATCAAGAGACTCCAAAAGTCCATCAGAATGAAGTTTCTTCATGCGCTTTACACCAATATGACCTAGACGACAGTGCCACAAATAAGTAGTATTATCACTATCTACTTTGCATCTCTTAGCCTCAATGTTATGGATGTGTGTTTCATCCCTTTCGAGATTTAGAAGAAATAAACCATTTACAAGGGGTGCATGACCATAAAAGATGTTACTCATATAAATAGAACAACCATTATTCTCCGATTTAAATGAATAACCGTCTTGCAATAAACACGATCCAGAAATAATGTCCATGCTCAACGCAGGCACATAATAACATTTATTAAGGTTTAAAACTAATCCCGAAGGTAAAACTAAGGAGAGCGTGCCGACGGCCATCACATCAACTCTTGATCCGTTGCCAACGCGCATCGTCACCTCATCCCTCGCAAGCCGTCGTCTATTCCGTAGCTCCTGTTTCGAGTTACAAATATTAGCAACTGGACCAGTATCAAATACCCAGGCACTACAACGAGGGCTAGTAAGGAAAACATCAATAACATGTATATCAAATATACCTTTGATGGTGCCAGCCTTCTTGTCCGCTAAGTACTTCGGACAGTTGCACTTCCAGTGACCCTTGTCCTTGCAATAGAAGCACTCAGTGTCCGGCTTAGGTCCAGACTTGAGCTTCTTCTCAGCAGGGGCAACGCGCTTGCCGCCGCTTTTCTTGAAGGGCTTCTTTGCACCTTTACCTTTCTTAAAGGAGGGCTTGTTGACCATCAACACATGATTATCCTTCTTGATGTCCACCTCCGCAGCCTTCAGCTTTGCGAAGAGCTCGGTGATCGTATCAGTGGAACCAATCTGATTATGAGTCACTACAAAACTTTTGTAGCTGGGAGGGAGTGATTGCAGAACCCTGTCAATCTTGAGCTCCTCTGGAATCTTGCAGTCTAGTTGCTCAAGGCGTTGAGTGTAGCCCGACATCTTAATGGCGTGCTCACTAACGGAACTCCCTTCCTCCATCTTGTAGTTAAAGAACTTCTCGGAGATCTCATATCTCTCAGAACGGGCCTGAGTCTGAAACATGGTTTTCAGCTCCTCGAGAATCTCAAAGGGCCCGGGATAGTTTTCAAAACGATTTTGAAGTTCCGGTTCCATAGCAAACAACATGGTGCTCTTAATCACACCATAATCATCTTTGCGCGACTGATACACAGCTTTCTCATCAGCCGGCGCAGTTGCAGCAGGGGGGTCACCTAACGCTTTCCCAAGGACATAGTCCTTTTGTCCGCCAGACAGAATGATTCTTAGATTGCGGAACCAGTTGGTGAAGTTAGACCCATTGTTTCTAAGCTTTTCTTTCTCAGCAAAAACGTTGAAGTTGAAGTTGGACTTGGCCATGTGATCTACAGTATTTGCAAGTACAATTTAGACTATGTTCATGATAAATAGTTCAACTTAATCAAATTACTAGATGAACTCCCACTAAATTCAACATCCCTCAAGTTGTTTAGTGAACATGATCCAAATTCACCACACCTAATCCGATCATCACGAGAAGAGATGTGGTTTCAATGGTGGATAACGAAGTGTCGATCATATCATTCATATGACTCATGCTTAACCTTTCGGTTCTTGTGTTCCGAGGCCATGTCTGTACATGCTAGGATCGTCAAGTTAGACCCAAGTATTTCCGCGTGTGCAAAACTGGCTTGCACCCGTTGTATGTGAGCGTAGAGTCTATAGCACCCAATCATCACGTGATGCTTGGACACGACGAACTTTCACAACGGTGCATACTTGGGGAGAACACAGTTTTTATCTTGATCTTTAAGTGAGGAATCATCTTATAATGCTACCGTCGCGATCTAAGCATAATAAGATACTTAAAAGGATAAACATCACATGCATATAACTTTATGTGACATGGTATAGCCAATCTTCGCGCAATGATCTCCATCTTGTGCGTTCCGGCATGATCTCCATCACTCCACCATGATTGCCTCCACCACGAATAGCAACTACAACTATTGCTAACTACTTAGCGATAAAGTAAAGCTATTACATGGCGTATAAGAAGTTGACTCGCAGGTCATACACAATTATAAAGACAACCATATGGCTCCTGCCGGTTGTGTACTCATCGACATGCAAGTCGTGAAACATTACAAAACATGATCATCGCATACAATATACACATCACATCTTGGGCCATACCATATCACAGAAAACACTCCCTGCAAAAACAAGTTAGACGCCTCTACTTTGTTGTTGCATGTTTTACGTGGCTTATGGGAGTAGATGCTAAGAACGATTCTTACCTACGGAAAGCCACAACGGTGATATTATGGTTGCCAAACTCCGGTGTTAATCCCATGACAACTATAGTGAGAGAAACTGACATCCACCAGCCGCATGTGTGGTACAAGCCACACGTCAAGTGCGGAGCCGGTCTCGCGAACAACGTCGCGTAAGGTTGGCCTGGACCGCTTCAATCTCACTATCCCGCGTCATAAGAAGAACACAAACAAGAGGCTTGCAACAGAAAACATCAACGCCCGCAACAACCATGTTGCGTTCTACTCGTGAATCACATCTACGCATAGATCTAGCTCTGATACCACTGAAGGGTTTCGCAGCATACTAAATCAAATTTTTTCTACGGAAGCGAACAGAGGGAAAGCCAAGATCTAATCTAGGAGATGCAAACAACGAGAGAGATTGGATTAGATCTTCATACCCTTGAAGATTCGCACAGCGGAACGTTCGTCGGAACGTGGGTGATGTAGTCGTACTCGCTTCTCCTCCTCGCGATCCGATCTGATCTAGCACCACAAGTGGCGGTGCCTCCGTGAGATGCACACGTGCAGCACCTCGACGTCTCCTCCTTCCTCGGACCAGCAAGTAGGGTGGAGAGATAGATTGGATCTACAACACAACGGCGTGGTGTATATGGTGGAGAATTTCTGCAGCAGGGCTTCGCCTACAAACAGTCGGGAGGGAGAGAGGAAGGCAGCAGGGCTACTAGGGCTTAGAGGGAGGTGTGTGGGGGGGGGGGAAGGGGGCGCACCAGCCCTCTATATATAGAGGGGGGTGCGGCCAGCCCTTGCCCATCCTCCAAGCCTATCTCTAGTTTAAACGATTTAAACTCTCCCTTCTAGAAACCCTATCTTATCTCTAGTTTAAACGATTTAAACTTATCTAGGATCGGCTGGGCCCTAAGGGGCCTTGTGCCCCTGGCCCAATGCGGCCAGGACACTCCCTCATAGGCCCATGCCCCCTCCCGGAAGGTGGGGCCACGTTGGTCCCCTTCCGGAAGGTTCTAGAAGCTTCCGGTACAATACCGATTAACCCGGAACTATTCCGAACTCCAAAAACTGCACTGCCTTATATGAATCTTATTCTCCGGACCATTCCGGAACCTCTCGTGATATCCCGGATCCCATCCGAGACTCCGAACAAAAATTCACCCTGCGGGTTCGAGAATATGCAGACTTGATCTTCTATCAATAATCAACAGCGGGGTCTGGGCACCCATATTGACTCCCACACATTCATCGATGATCATATCGGATGAACCACGATGCCAGGATTCAATCAATCCCATATATATATTCCCTTCGTCTCGCGATATTTTACTTGCCCGAGATTCGATCGTCGGTATCGTCATACCTAGTTCAATCTCGTTCACAGCAAGTACTTTACTCGTTCCGTAATCCGATATCACTTTGTGATTAACTCCTTAACCACATGCTTGCAAGCGGTGTTGATATCGATTATCGAGTGGGCCCGAAGCATATCTCTCCGACTTGGGAGGGACAAATCCCATCTCGATACATACAACCCAACAGATACTTTCCGATCACCTGAGAGACACCTTTATGATCACCCTCTCATAGGATGACGTTTGATGACCTCAAAGCTTTCTTCCGATACCAGGGAGTTGTATTATCTCATGGTCTAAGGAATACAATATTTGACATGAGAAAAGCTTCGCAAAGACGAACACGATGAAACGATCTAATAGCTTTTCTTAGTTTGGGTCTGTCCACCATATCATTCTCCCAATGATATGATCTCATTATCAATTGACAACTCATGTCTATGGTTAGGAAACCTTAACCATCATTGATCAATGAGCTAGCCCATAGAGGCGTACTAGGGACACGGTGTTGTTCACAAACCACACAAGTATTAAAGTTTCCGCTTAATACAATTCTAGCATGGAATATAAACTTTATCATGAACAAGAATTATAATAATAACATCTTTATTATTGCCTCTAGGGCATAATTCCAACAGGAGGCTTGGGCCGATACGGATCGTTGATGACCTAGGTTATCACCGCTATATATACCTCTTGTAAGCCGCCGGCTGGGACAAGTTGCATCTGTGAAATCCCCGGCGTTGTCTAAACACTTCTCGTTATAGTGAAGTTTCGCTGGCTAGCGCCCGTGGTTTTTTTCCTCTCTTTGTTGTAGAGAGTTTTCCACGTTAAATCTGTGTCCCCCTTCCTGTGATTTTATTTTCGTTCTTCGTTATTTACTTGTCGTAAAGCTAACAAGTGGTATCAGAGCACCATGTTCTAATCTAGGGTTTGCGACATGTCGTCATTGAAGTTCGATCTACCGTAGCTGGACTACTCCACAAGGTTCTGCTTGTGGCAGGTGAAGATGCGGGCGATTCTTGCCCAAACTTCAGATCTGGATGAAGCACTGGAAGGATTCGGGAAAGATGATGCTAAGAGCTGGTCTGAAGAAGATAAGCGGAAGGACCGTAAAGCTTTGTCTATGATTCAACTTCATTTGTCCAATAATATTTTGCCGGAAGTTTTGGCAGAGAAATCTGCTGCTGCCCTTTGGACGAAACTGGAATCGATCTGCATGTCAAAGGATCTAACCAGTAAGATGCATGTAAAGATGAAGTTGTTCTCGCATAGATTGCAGGAAGGTGGATCGGTAATGAATCACTTATCTCTTTTCAGAGAGATTATTTCTGATTTGCAATCTATGAAAGTAAAATATGATGATGAGGATCTAGCTCTATTACTCTTATGCTCGCTACCTAGTTCTTATACACATTTTCGTGATATAATGTTGTTGAGCCGTGATAAAATAACCCTTGATGAAGTACAAGATGCCCTCAAACAGAGGGAAAAGATGAACACTATGGTGCAGGCATATGGGGCGTCTTCCAAGGCTGAAGCTCTGTAGCTTCGTGGCAGGAACGAGCAGAGATTTAACAACCATGGCAACCGAGATAAGAGCAAAGACGACAGAAGTCGTTCAAAGTCCAAGGAAAAGGACAAGTTCTGTAGGTATTGTAAGAAATCTAATCATGTTATTGATGATTGTTGGAAGCTACAGAATAAGGAGAAAAGGAACAGAACTTACCAACCGAAAGATAAGGATCAAGGTTCTGGCAAGACTGATGTTGTTTCTGGTGATAGTTATGACGGTGAATGTTTAGCCGTTTTTGCTACTTGTGCATCTCGTGATGATGAATGGATACTTGATACTTCATGCTCGTTTCATATTTATTGTAACAAAGATTGGTTCAGTTCATATGAGTCTGTGCAGACTGGAGATTTTGTACGTGTGGGGAATGACAACCCATGCCATATTGTCGGAATTGGATCTGTTAAGATCAAGACACATGATGGCATGATGCGTACGTTGAATGAGGTGAATCACATACCAAGCATGGCCAGAAATTTGATCTCCCTAAGTACCATGGACGTTGATGGATACAAGTACGCCGGTGGGCGTAGATTATTAAATGTATCAAAAGATTCTCTTATTCACATGATAGGTGATATGAATTCTGCTAAGTTATATGTTCTTAGAGGTAGCACTTTGTCTGGTATTGCTACTGCTACTTATAATGATTCTGATGATTGTGGTAAAACAAATCTGTGGCATATGCGTCTTGGGCATATGAGCGAACATGGCATGGCAGAGTTGGTTAAGAGAGAACTGGTTGATGGTTGCAACTTGGGTAAGTTTGAGTTCTGTGAGCACTGCGTTTTTGGTAAGCATAAAAGAGTTAAATTCAATGCTTCCGTTCATACCACCAAAGGCATTTTAGATTATGTGTATGCTGATGTATGGGGGCCTTCCCGTAAGACATCTATTGATGGTGCTAATTACATGCTTACTATTATTGATGACTACTCAAGAAAAGTGTGACCATATTTTCTGAAACACAAATCTAATGCTGTTAAGAAGTGGAAAGTTATGGTAGAAAAACAAACTAAAAAGAAGGTAAAGGTACTACATACTGACAATGGTATGGAATTTTGTTCTAATGAGTTTGAGGAGTTTTGCAGTAATGATGGTGTGATCAGGCACCACACCATCCCTTACACTCCTCAGTAGAATGGTGTGGCTGAGCGCATGAACAGAACCATCATCTTGAGGGCTCGCTGTATGTTGTCCAATGTAGGTATGCATAGACGTTTCTAGGCTGAAGCAACCAACACAGCGTGCTACCTCATCAACAGGTCACCTTCTATTCCACTTGAGAAGAAAACTCCTATTGAGGTATGGTCAGGTTCGCCTGCTGATTATTCACAGTTGAGAGTTTTTGGTTGCACTGCTTATGCTCACGTTGATAATGGAAAGTTAGAGCCTAAAGCTGTCAAGTGCATATTCCTTAGTTATGGTTCAGGAGTTAAGGCATATAAACTATGGAATCCTGAAACTAAAAAGATTGTGTTGAGTAGGAACGTTGTTTTCAATGAATCCGTTATGTATCATGATAGCTTGCCATCAGATCCCTCTCCTGTTGCTATTGGAGAGGAGAGAGTTAGTGTGCAGGTGGAGCACCTGCAGAAAACTGTTGATAATAATGTTGTTGTTCATGATAATCATGAGGAAAATATTGATGATGATGTTGTTCAGCACTCACCTACTGTTTTGCAGCAGCCACAGGAATCTATTGCTGCTGATAGACCGAGGCGTAACATAGTTTCACCTCGTCGCTTAATTGAAGAGTGTAATCTTGCTCATTATGCTTGGAGTTGTGCTGAACAGGTGGAGCATGATACTGAACCTGCTACATACAATGAGGCTATTGCATCCGTTGACCGCGAGAAGTGGGTTTCTGCTATGCAAGAAGAGATGCAATCGCTTGATAAGAATGACACATGGGAAGTTGTGTGTTTGCCTAAACAGAAGAAGGCCGTCCGCTATAAGTGGATATACAAGAGAAAGAAATGTTTGTCTCCTAATGAGCCTCCAAGGTTTAAGGCAAGGTTAGTAGCAAAAGGTTTCAGCCAGATTCCAGGTATTGATTATAATGATGTTTTCTCTCCGGTTATGAAGCATAGTTCTATTCGTGCTTTCTTTGGTATTGTTGCTATGCATGATCTTGAGCTTGAGCAGCTAGATGTAAAGACTGCTTTTCTGCATGGTGAACTCGAGGAGGAGATTTACATGGACCAACCTGAAGGGTTCATAGTTCCTGGAAAAGAGGATTTTGTGTGCAAATTGAAGAGATCTTTTTATGGTTTGAAGCAATCTCCAAGACAGTGGTATAAAAGGTTTGATTCATTTATGATCTCACAAGGTTTTAAGAGATCTCAGTTTGATAGCTGTGTTTATATAAAGTTTGTTAATGGATCACCTATTTACTTGCTATTATATGTTGATGATATGTTAATTGCTGTCAAGAGCATGAGAGAAATCAGTACTTTGAAGGCACGCCTAAGTACTGAATTTGAGATGAAAGATCTTGGTGCTGCTAACAAAATCCTAGGTAAGGAAATTAAACGGGACAAAAAATCTAGGTTGTTGTTTCTTAGTCAGCAAAGTTACGTTGAGGAAGTTCTTCAACGTTTTAATATGCACGATGTAAAATCAGTTAGTACTCTTGTTGCTCCTCACTTTAAATTGTCAGCATTGCAATGTCCTAGTTCTGATGAAGATATTGAGTACATGTCTCAGGTTCCTTATTCTAGTGCTCTTGGTTCCTTGATGTATGCCATTGTTTGTTCTCGCCCTGATTTATCTTATGCTATGAGTTTGATGAGTCGCTACATGGCTAATCCTGGTAAAGAACATTGGAAAGTTGTTCAGTGGATTTTCAGGTACCTCCGTGGCACATCCAACGCTTGCTTGAAGTTTGGCAAGACTGGTGAGAGACTCGCAGGCTATATAGATTCAGATTTTGCTGCCGACTTGGATAAGAGGAGGTCCCTCACAGGTTACGTGTTCACGGTAGGTGGATGTGCCGTGAGTTGGAAGGCAAGCTGCAACCAGTTGTTGCTCTATCTACAACCAAAGCAGAATATATGGCTATTGCTGAAGCTTGCAAAGAGTCTGTTTGGTTGAAAGATTTGTATGCTGAGCTTTGTCAGGATGATTCTTGCATTAACCTGTTCTGTGACAGTCAAAGTGCTATTTACCTTACTAAGGATCAGATGTTCCATGAGAGAACAAAGCACATTGATATCAAGTACCATTATGTTCGTGACATTGTTGTACAAAGTACACTAAAGGTATACAAGATAAGCACTCATAATAATCCTGCTGATATGATGACAAAGCTTGTTCTTGTTGCTAAGTTTGAGCTATGCTCAAGCTTAGTTGGTATAACTACTTACCCCAAATGGTTGTTGGCGTCGAAAGTGTTTCCTTTGTTTGTTCAGGGAGATGATTACTTTTGATGCTACAAGAAGGAATTTATCCCAAGGTGGAGTTTATTATATGTTAATCCAAATTCTACAAAGTAAAGGCCAACTTCTGACGGAGCGGAGCGAGGCCCATCGCCGAAGGCTTGGGCCGATACGGATTGTTGATGACCTAGGTTATCACCGCTATATATACCTCTTGTAAGCCACCGGCTGGGACAAGTTGTATCTGTGAAATCCCCGTCGTTGTGTAAACACTCCCTGTTATAGTAAAATTTCGTTGGCTGGCGTCCGTGTTTTTTCCTCTCTCTTTGTTGGAGAGGGTTTTCCACGTTAAATCTATGTCCCCCTTGCTGCGATTTTATTTTCGTTCTTCGTTATTTAATTGTCACAAAGCTAACAATTAAAAAATTACTTGCTAAGTAAACATTTTTTTAATCTCAGGTACCTCAATCCCTAAACCTCTCTTGTCTTTCGCGCGACAAACTATATTCTATTTAGAGAGTCTATATTTTTTTAATATCATCACTTTGCCAAAAATCTAGATCTAAAAAAGTCCAGACGTTTTTCTCACCCCTTTATTAATTTCTAGAAAAGATACCATAAACATGGGTAAACTAGACAGCACCGAATTAATCAATACTAGACGATCCCCATAAGAGAGTAGTTTCCCTTGCCAATATCCTAGCTTAGAAACAAAACGACTCTCTAATTCTGTAATTTTCTATAATGGATAGGTAGAGCATCTCTAACTTATGCACCAAAATAGGGTGGCGAAAAAAAAACTGCTTTTTAGTGCGTCTTGGCAAAAAAAAGTCTCCAGCAGATGGTCTAAACTAAAACCGTGCACTAAGATTTTAATGCACGCCCCAAAATGCCCTATCACGTGTGCTATATTTCACCATAAAACTAGACGCACACACACCTAACATGAAATTTTCCCCCCGCCTGCGTCCACCCCCTACCATCATCGAATCCCGCCGCTAGTGCCATTCCCCACCACCCTCCCCGTAGATTAGGCCCGTCCCCACCGTCGGCAACTCCCGCAATGTCCTCCCGATTTTGCTATCCACCTCCGAACCTCAGCCGCCGCCACCAGGATTTCTCCGCAATGTCGTGCCTTCAACTCCAGCAGCTTCATTGGCATGCGTGCACGACCGATGGGCAACTTATCGGCCGAGATCGGGGCTGCCGGCATTCGCCTGGGGCTGGGCACATTCGACTCCGCCCGAGAGGTGGCATGCACATATGACGTGGTGGCGTGGAGGTTAGGTTGCATCACTCCAACATGAACTTCGATGATGTCAACAGTCGCGAAGAAGTGAAGATGGTGGTGTCAGTGCCACGCCTCCTCACGCACGAGGCCCAACTGCGCCATCGCCAAAATCAGCGGCATTTTCTCATCGTCGAGGAGGACGAGCGGGCCATGCCAGTGTGGGGGACGACCTTTCCAGAGGACGTGCTCGCCGGGCAGGCCTTCTACACGACGAGGAGAGCATAGAGGAAGGAAGAGAGGGCGGCGAAGAAGGCGAGGAAGGCCTTCATCGAGGCGCAGCTCGCCGATCCATTGACTATCGAAGACGACATGTGGCTCGACCTATCTGACACGACCAATGAGGGTAGTTTGGATGATGATGACGAGTAGTTCAGTTTATGTATGTATTTATCTACTATGTTCTAGTTTATCCGTCGTTTAGTATGGGCGTGTGTTTATCTAGTATGTCGTTTTGATGAACTATGTTCAAGTTGTATGTTTTATTTGATTTTCAGTTTATTTATTTTATCTAGATTGATCTTGTTTTGATGCTCATATGTGCAAAAATGTGTCCGTGGCACCATATTTTAGTGCGTCTAGTAAACCGCTACATGCGGTGCGTTATATTTTTAGTGCATTCTGATTTCGGCTGCCAGTTGTTGTGCACTAAAATCGCTAAAACGGTGCCCTCAAACCAAAAGTGGAGCACTAGTTTAGTGCATTTGTTGGAGATGCTCTTATAAGTGAGTTTAATATAGCAACAACACTATACAACTTCTAGACCGCTATGGGGCAGACAACACAAATAATCCCAAGAGAAAATACAAAATAAAAAAAGAGAAACTAATGCCCAATAGCTCCATATCGACAAGGGATGATGATTCTGCAACCGCTGCGCCCTCCAGATAAGTCCCATGACACTCATATACTTCCGAATTGCCAAGTACCAAGCAATACCATCAAGAAGGAGTGCGATGACGATGTTGTTGCCTGGACTGCTCCTAGGATTTCTCCTGGTACACAAAGAAGAGTAGGAAAAGGATACACCTGACACCCTTTAAGAAGGACGTCGGTACCCGTAGTTATCACCGCATTAGTGTCGACCGAGATGACAAGAATTTCTCCCGACTTCCAAAAAAACATAACCCTATACAATCTGTTGCATTTTACCAAACTTGCCGCCCACCAACATGCCCCAACACGTTCTTGCAGTCATCATTGACGCCTCACCAAGCAAATATTGTGAAGTCGGTCGGATCGAGAAGAAACCATCGTAGACATGGGGCAGCAATACCACAACCACCTAGGAGGGAACAACAACCACCACCATAGCAGTAGCGGATCACACGTAGCAGCAGGAGCACACCAGTTCAACCTAGGCCCGGATCGGGCCCATGAAGCTCCGATCGATGCGCTACTGCAGACGCATCGGTGTCACCACCACCCCTGTCCTGAGCAGTTTATCGACCCAACTAGAGGTGTCCTGAGCTCGAGGGACCCGCCCTAACCTAGATTGGTCCCAAAGGGCCTAGATCTGGGCCTTTGGGGCACCGCATACATGCCCAGACATGCCACCACCACCGCCAGGCAGCAAAACCCCTGCCCCACCACCATCATAGACTTCGCCGGAGCGCCACCGATTGTGCAACACCGCCAGGAGGAAGATAACTCCTATGCCGAGCTCCCTGCACCGAGTAGAAGAAGGGGTCATCGCCACCATCCCCGCAAGGGCACCGCACGGGCAATGCCGGCGACGCCCGCCGGCGGTGGCGGCGGAAGGGAGAGGAGCGTGAGGTGGCTCTAGGGAGGCGGGAGGGAGAAGGGAGTATTGATATTATTAGTATCGATTTCATATTATATTCTCTTTAGAGCAAAAAGTGTCTAGATCTCCAGCGATGCAAAACCAAGACGCATGTTAGCGGTTACTCTGCAAATTTAGTATTCCCTCTGACCCATATTTATCAGTCATGGGACACTCTACTTTTCCAAATATGAGATAAACGCCGTCATCTTTATCAGTAGATGCTTACAACAATATTTTGTGACAACCTCATAATGCCAAGTAAACCAGTTATCAATGTCCAAGAGGTTGACGAGAAAAAGAAAAAATATCGATGTTATCCGCCTTCGTGAAGTATCTTCGCTATCATGCCACAAATTTTGTCACAACTGATCGAATAAAGAGAAGTAGATACCTCCTTCAAGAAATATAAGTCACACGTGCTTCGATGATGATCAGTCCAACCATAGGTCAGGATCTAAGGATCTTTCTTTAGAGATTCGTGCTTCGAGTGCCCACCATCATATATCGTACGCACATCAACATTTCTTGATCAAAGATCATGTGTTTCCACCTTATTATCGCCATTGTTGCTAGTAATCTCACTACCCGCTCACTACTCGTCGCCAGCCAGATCCTAGAGAAGACTATAGAAGCAGGTTGTGGCCCTTTCCAACTTGTGCTTGATGCCACACATGTTTCAATAGATAAAAATACTGTTTAGGGTTTTGTGGTAGGCAACGTGCCTAACCTCTTATATTTATATACTTGGCAGATGTATAAACAAGTGCGTATAAGTTTACACAATACAACACGTATACGACACGGTGACCGATTCTTAACACTCCCCCTCAATCTAAACCGCTATTATTTACAAGATTTAGATTGGTTCTAAAACGGTCTAACATCTGCCGTGTAGCTGGCTTGGCGAAGACATCAGCCAACTGATCACTAGAAGAGATAAACCTCACCTCCAAAGCGTCGTCAGCAACTTGCTCTCGCACAAAATGAAAATCAATCTCGATATGCTTGGTTCAAGCGTGAAAGACTGGATTCGCTGTGAGGTAAGTTGGCCCTAGATTATCACACCACAAAACTGGAGTCTGCTGTTGGGAAACACCTAGTTCTGTAAGCAAAGAACTGACCCACATAGCTTCAGCTGCTCCATTTGCGAGTGCCTTGTATTCCGCCTCGGTGCTGGACCTGGAAACCGTGGGCTGCTTCTTCGAACTCCATGAAACAAGATTCGGACCCACGAAAACTGCAAAGCCACTAGTAGAGCGTCTATCATCAACACATCCAGCCCAATCGGCATCAGTGAATATGCTAATATTCTGCTGTGATGACTTGCGAATGCGCAGACCAGTATCCAATGTCCCTTTCACATAACGCAGAATACGTTTGACAGCCTCCCAATGAACTTCAGTTGGTTGAGAGAGGAATTGGCATACCTTATTCACCGCAAAGGAAATATCCGGGCGAGTGAGAGTTAAGTACTACAGGCTACCAACAACACTGCGATATCGGAAAGAATCTTCTATTCCGAGCAGGGCTCCTGTATCTCGAGCAAGCCGCTCGGTTGTGACCATAGGAGTGGAAGTGGGGTTACAATTCTCCATGTTTACCCGATGCAACAAATCAAGCGCATATTTGCGCTGCATAAGTGTCATGCCTCCTGAATTGTACGACGCTTCCAATCCAAGGAAGTATTCCAGAGTGCCCAAATCCTTGATAGGAAATGTGTCCGAGAGGGAACGAACCAAACCTTCAACTGCCACAGAGGTAGATCCAACAATAACAATGTCATCCACATAAACCATCATGAATACTTGGACACCAGCCTGGTTAAAGATAAACAAAGACGTATCTGCTTTTGAGGGAACAAAACCAAGCTGAAGCAACCGAGCACTCAAGCGAGCATACCAAGCACGAGGAGACTGCTTAAAACCATAGATAGCACGCTGCAATTTGCATACGTGTGTCGGATACTAAGCATCTTCAAAACCAGGAGGCTACTGCATATAGACATCCTCAGACAGGAAACCATGAAGAAAAGCATTACTCACATCAATTTGACGAAGAGTCCATCCTCGAGAGACTGCGAGGGAGAGAACCAAGCGAATAGTTGCAGGCTTCACCACTAGGCTGAACGTATCACCATAGTCAATGCCATGTTGCTGTGTAAATCCGCGGGCAACAAGGCGAGCCTTGTGCTTCTCAACGGAACCATCAGGACGATGCTTAGTCTTGAAGATCCATTTGCTGCCAACAATATTTGTGTCAGGAGGACGGGGAACCAGCGTCCATGTTTGCGTCTGAGATAGAGCAGAAAATTCCTCTGACATCGCTGCATGCCACTCCGGATCCTAAAGAGCATCCCGATGAGATACCAGGGCTACAAAGAGAGCACGCCTACGCGAATCATACCGTATTGTGCCATCGGTGTAGGTCTTCTCGCGACGAGTATTGTCACGGAGACGCGTCACCGTGCCATGACTAGGGGCTGATGACGAGGTCGCACCATGACCAGGAGCAGGTGCGGGCGACGGCGCGTCAGCTCCATGCTGGAGCGGAGACGCGGGGGCTGAGTCATGCGACCCGGCGTGCGGCGATGATGATCGACTGGGAGGAGCCGACCCAAGCAGCGTCGAGGCAGCAGCTGGCTCGGGCGAGCTACGAGCAGCTGGCTCGGGCGACCCTGAGCGTGTGGCGCCCGCCTCGGGCGCGTTTGTAGAGGGTCCTGGGGTAGGGGCATGTACATCGATCACGCCAGGAACCTGCACATGCAAAGCATCATCTCGAGACAGTAGGTTAGTAGACAAATAAGAAAGGTCGTATTGCCGCACATGATCACTCGTAGCCGGTTCAGACTCAGGGAAAGTGATGGCGTGCCGAAGGGTAGGAATATCTACGGTAACTCCGGGAGTGGCAAACGGGAAGACCGACTCATCAAAGACAACGTATCGAGATATGTAAATACGACCGGTAGAACGATCGAGACACTTATAGCCCTTATGTATATGACTATAGCCTAAGAAAACACACATTTTCGAGCGAAACTCAAGCTTATGCGCGTTGTACTTGCGAAGACTAGGCCAGCACGCGCAACCAAAGATACGAAGAAACTCATAGTTTGGTTGAGTTTTGAGAAGACGGAAAATAGGAGTATCTTTGTTAAGAACCGGAGTAGGCATGCGATTAATCAGATAACATGCTGTCAAGAAAGCTTCGTCCCAAAAACGCAAAGGGAGAGACGAATGGGCAAGTAAAGCGAGACCGGTTTCGACTATGTGACGGTGCTTATGTTCGGAAACACCGTTTTGCTGGGAAGTGTGTGGGCAAGACACACGATGAGACACGCCGGTGCGCTGAAAATATTGATGGAGCCGATGGTATTCACCGCCCCAATCGGACTGAACGGCCTTGATTTTGGTATTGAGGAGAAGCTCAACATGAGCCTGAAAGGCATAAAACACATGTTCAATATCAGATTTGTGTTTAAGGAGATAAATCCAGCAAAAGCGAGAGTAGTCATCCACGAAGCTAACATAGTACTTAAAACCACCAGAAGAGGCCACGGCAGGACCCCGCACATCAGAATGAACAAGCTCAAGAGGCATAGTGGTAACACGCTGAGACAAATTATATGATAATTGATGACTTTTGGCACGCTGACATGCATCACAAATCGAAGAAGTATCAACTGGAGCACAGGATAAATCATGGTTCTTAACAATAGTTTGCACTATATTATTCATAGGATGACCTAGACGTTGGTGCCACTGAGACGATGTAGTCTTAGCACCGGACAAAGCATGATGAGATGATGACGACGATGCTAAAAGGGATGGGGTAGAGACTGCCATAGCTTCTACCGTGAAGTAGAGTTCTCTGGGTGGCCTTGTCCTTAACACAGAAAAAATGACGATGAAACTCAACAAAGACATCATTATCAGAGACAAGACGATATACTGAAAGGAGATGTTGATTAATGTGCAGGACATGGAGAATATTGTTTAGTTGCAAAGATGAACTGCCTAAGAGGAATGACCAATGTGTGCAATAGACAAACCTACCCCATTGGCCACTTGAACCTGGTCCGTCCCGCCATAACGCTCTTGCAGGTGAAGTCGCTGAAGATCGTTCGTCAGATGATCCGTAGCCCCGGTATCCATGATCCAGGCCGGAGGAGCATGAGAACTCGTCGAGGCAGAGTTCCCAGAGCGCTGGTTGTTGGCACGTACGAAGTCGGGGTTGAAGCGATTCCGACACTCCGACGCGACGTGCCCCCAGTACCCACATATTTGGCACTGAGGACGTTGACAGCGACGTCCGCGGTTGCCTCCGCCGTTGCCGTTGTTGTAGTTAGGGCGACCGTGGCCGCCACCACCGGTGGGCTGGCCGTAGCCACCCGAGTGCTGGCCATAGGGCTGACCGTAGCCGCCCGAGTACTAGCCGTAGGGCTGGCCATAACCGCCGCCACCAGGGGTCGGACGGCCTCCATTGCCGCCACCGTAGCCGGGCTGGTATGCACCAACCGGGGGTGCTATAGGGGCCGACGGGAAAGTGGGCGCGCGTGGCCACGAAGTACTGCCACCATAACCGCCAAGACGAGAGGCAGCGTCCGCGGAGGAAGACCACTCCACGGTCTCGGCCTGCTGTGCCTGAAGCGCCTCAAACGAGAGGACGTGAGAGTAAAAGTCTGCATACGGAACAGAGACGTTACCGACGGTGAGGGCGCCGACGATGGAGTTGTAGGCGGGGCCAAGGCCAGTGATGATGTAATCGATGAGCTCGTCGTCGGTGATGGGGGCACCAGCAGTGTCCATGGCGTCGGCAAAGCCCTTCATGACGTGCATATACGCGGCAGCCGACATGTCCCCCTTCCTCGTCGTCTGCAGTTGACGACGGATGTGCCTCACGTTGGCACGGTTCTGGGCACCAAACATGGTGTGGACAGCCGACCACACCGCTGCGGAGGTCTTGCAGCCGATGAGTTGCGTGGCGATGTTCTCCTCCATGGAAGAGAGCAGAACGCCGAGTACTTTCTGATCCAGTTCCCACCAACGCGCATACTCAGGGTTGGGAATGATCGTGGCGGCATCACCGGTACCTTCGGTGATCGTCTTCGCTGGAGCGGGGACGGAGTTGTCGAGGAAGCCATGCAGATGGGCGCCGCAGATGGGCGGCAACACCAGTCCTCGCCACAACATGAAGTTGGCGCTGTTGAGGCGGACGGCGGGAGGAGTCACCACCACCGTCGAGGTGGAGGGTCCCGCCGAGGCGAGCGGAGAGATGATGGGGCCAACGAGCTCCAGGCTCGTGGATGCCGAGGCCGCCGCGATGGACGCCGAGGTGGACATCGCGTGGACGAAGGAGCTGCATGCGGGCGAGGGCGCGGTGATGCGATCGCGATCGCGAGAGGCGGCGGCGGCGGTGGACTCGGCTCTGATACCAAGATAAAAACACTGATTAGGGTTTCGTGGTAGGCAACGTGCCTCCATCTCTTCTATTTATATACTTGGCAGATGTACAAACAAGTGCGTATACGTTTACACAATACAACACGTATACGACACGGTGACCGATTCTTAACATCGATCCCCTCGATGGGAGACTATGTGACATTGAACGATAGATTTCTCGACCACAACAGCCATCTTGCATAACCCTCTTTGAGTCTTTGTGGTCGTATACCTTCGCTTCCCTGACCATCGCCGCACCGATCAGACAGGCAGTTTCGCGCAACCGAACACTTGACTTTGACATACCCTAATAATATTCCTTGCTGCAACCAAAAAAACTATGCCCGTTATTAAACTAATTTAGTAACTATAAATTTCTGTATCAATTAAAGTAGAGAAAGGAAAATAAAAAATAAGCTTGCTCAACCGTCCAAGTGCAGTCCATGAGAAAACCTTATATGGGCCTATGGGGGAGGTTTACTACTGCACACTATAATTGGAGTGGCGTTTTGGGAGTAGTTGCTTCCAGTAGGGAAAACATATTTTTATGTTTAAAATGTTTTTCCTGACAATATGTATGTATGTGTATTTTGCATGTCCTAAAATATTTTGCCAATAAAAAACAATAGTGTCGTAAGTAAAAACTAAAAACCAAAAAATATCTCGTGAAAAGTCGTTTTGTGTCGTCGAAAAATATCTTTTTACACAAGTAAAAAAATGTGTTTCTTCCATGAAAATATGTGTATGTTCTTTACAACGAATGTATCTAATCCTAAAAGTATTTCTAGCCATCAACACCCCGCATAGGCCCTATGGGGTGCTGGCGGTGAAAATCTCACACAGTAAATGCACAGGGACAAGTGAAGGCACGGAATGAAACTAAGACACGAGCGGGACACAACAAGACAAACAAAGATTTCCCCCTAATCTCATCCGTCTCCACCCCACCCCTTTCGTTTTCGCCCCTCTCCGCCAGATCGCCCGCGGAACCACCCTATTCCGTTCCGCCCTGCCACCCCACCAACCGCATAACCTCTGCGCCTCCAACATGCTCGGTTTGTCCCCGTCGCCAGCCTGACCGACTGTTCCAGGCGCACCTCACGACACTGGCGGACCTAGCATCCCTGTCACCCGGGTAGTTGCCCGGGCTTCCGGCCGGCCAACACAGCTTAAGTGCATTACTATTTGACTAAAAAATTTATCTTATTAAGCCTTTAAATTAACCGTTCGTCCAGGCTTCAAAATAAACTTGGGTCCGCCACTCCCTCACGGCCACCCTGCTCGTGAGGTGTACAAAGTTTTGTCCCGGCAATGGATTGAGACAATAAAGCAGATGTTCACCGCCCTGGTGGAGGAAGAAGCCGTTGCTACCGACGCCGACGGAAGAGCATTTTCATCTCATGTTTTTCTGCCCTCTATTCCTGGGCCGCTGAGCCGTAGCGTGGAGGTTCGAAGCTATGTGATCAAAACTATATTTACTTATCTGTGTCATTTTTATTTATACAAAATTTGCTATGAGGGTGCGAATTAGGGGGCACGGCTAGACGGCGCCGCCAGCCCGCCAAAGTAGATTTCCGACTCACTTGAGAAACAACTCCATGCGATGCGGTCACCATGTTGGGCTAATCAGTCTTGAGAAACAAACATGTTAGGTTAATTGGCCCATGGACTAAAAGCCCATCAATTTCTATTCGGAGTCCTGAATTCTGATCCGACTCGGTTCCGATCGCAGCTCCTTCGTTTTCTTCGCCGTCTTGTACAAATTTATTACCATCCGATTCGGTTAATTGGTCCGATTGCCTATTAAATTCAGCTGCCTCTGTGAGTATTAGCAACGGAAAGGGCTTCGACCATGGATACCCAGCAGCAAGGAGGCGTTGAGTTTGACAACAATCTCGACAGAATCCTTGAAGAGATCCTTTTTGCCACAATGGGCCCGGATCTGGACGACAAAGGAGAAGCGCACGGGTACGACAGCAACGACGAAGAACTCGACCTTTTCATGCCGCCACCTGGCCACGCTAGCGCAGCGCGGGATTTGAGCCCGTACTCCGACGAGCTTGCACGGCTGCATGCGGAGGTGCTCGACCAACGAATCGATCTCCAGCGGCTCCAGCGACGAATCGAGCGGCTCGAGGAAGACGGTAGAGCCATGCGAAGCCTCTTCCGAACGATTGGAATGGAAGCCTTCGTGTACGGCAACGTAGGCTCCGGGCGATCCTTGCCGGTCGACTCCGCTGCATCGGCTGTGTCGCTGGAGACGTACAAGTACGGCGGTGCGTGCGCGGTCTCTGATGGCGGCGACGGGTGCGTCATCTGCATAGAGGACTTTAAGGTGGGAGACGATCTCAGCGTGGTGCCGTGTGAATACAGGCATAGCTTTCACCGGAGCTGTATCGAGAAGTGGTTGGCCCCCAGTCGCTTCTGTCCGCTCTGCCGCCATGCGCTCCTCCCAGCAGCAAGTGTATAGCGACTCCTCTATGCACAAGAAATGAATAGCCGTCTATATTAGCGACAAGGCTTTCTTTTAGTGATGAATGAAGCGAGGATGTAAATTTTAAACCTTACCTGCTTTGGTTCACGAGAACTTTCTAAAACAGAGTAGCATTGTTAGTGACCTTACAGTACAAACAGAGTAGTTTATTTAAAAATTCTTTAGTACTCCCTCCGATCCAAATTAATTGACTTGTATTTGTCTAAATTCGGATGCATCTAGACATGTTTTAGTACTAGATACATCCAAATCTAGATAAATCTAAGTCAATCAATTTAGATCGGAGGGAGTACAATTGTTTGACAAAAGTTAAAGTAGAAAACCTTAAAATGAACTAAAAGCGGACTTTCGCGGGATCCCACTTGTAACCCTAAGTACAATACCATTACTTGATCTTCCCTGAGTTATTTTATGCACTCTCTCCGGCCAAAAGTAGTTGACTTAGAATTGTTTAGATTCAATTGTACATAGATATGACTTACTATTAAATGCATCCGTATCTTGATAAATTTGAGTCAAATAATTTGGATCGGAGATAGTACTACATCCACTTTGGAAAAAAATATGAGCGTGGAAAGGGGAACAAAGCTAAAGAGCATCCACAATGCAGCATCTCTCTTATCCACATTCATATTTGAACCCGTGTAGAAAATTCTTCTGTACGCTGCCTACTCCGCGGAGCGATCTACATGAAGCTACTATAGTTCTTTGGCCATCGTTGGTTTCCCACCTTTGACGGCCAATCACGTGCCGGCGAGGAGGGGATGCTCATACCAACGCTTGGATTGCACTTTCCGTTTTCTTCTATTTCAGTTTGTGCTTCATGAGTGATAACGCCTTGAGAGTGCTTCAAAGAGAGAGCAAAAGTTTCACGGTTTTGTCTCCATCCTTTCATATAGTTGCCGCCAACACTGGCGATCCTGAAGGTTTAAAGATGTCGACTAGATAATGGAGGAGGTGAATAAGGGACTAGAAATTTTGATGTAGTTAGTTGATTCTAGAGATATTTGCAAATAAATAAAGTTCTCCTATCTTGTAATTTCCTTTTATGTTGGGCTTTTCTTTAAGAATCTCGACATGAATATCATCCACCCTTTCCGCAAAAAAAAAAAGAAACTAACTGAACAATTTTAAATTGAAACAAGTATACTCTAGCAAGGAGTGAACACAAGTAAAAAAAAAATAAACAATAAAAGTAAAGGTGAGGAAGAGATAAATATAAAGTGGAGGGAAATGAAGCACACAAAATTGTATCCTAGAGTTCACGACCTTGGGAGGAGTCAAATCTCCATTGGAGAAGCCATGGCACAAAGCCCACTAAAGTCCCTCAGATATATCTTCGTATAGCTTTCTTCTCGGTTGTAGCTCCCCGAAAAGTGAGTCTTCCGACTAGTTGTACATTTTTGAGGTAATCTGCAAAAACTTACAATTTTTTTGCGAGCAAATCCAGGCCCTGGAAGCTTCCAAACAACAATAGCCGCCTAGGGTTTCCCGAATAAAAAAGGAAACAACGTTCGCAATGAACTTAAGGGTAAATCAACTTTTATTGTGGAAATCGTAAATCCAGATTGCCTATTTCTCTTCCCTCAGTTATTTGTAGATTTGATTGGGGGAAATTGAAATATTGAGTTGTTAAGGTTTAACAATGGTGTAGAAGTGAGCTGGAAGAAGGGTGTCTTTTACATGTCCCCATGAAATGTGTCTAGTATTCACACCGTGATGGGCTTGAGTTCGGCTAGTCTATGTTCGGTAGTCCTAACATCCAAAGCATGTAGTGGCGGAGCTATGTACAGTTCGGGGGGGCATCCCAAGAAAAATTTGCCTAATACCCCTTCATATTTGATAGTTTTTGGCAAAAAATAGCCTACATTTGGCCTATTTGCCCCCCAACAGTGGTCCAAAATGTCTCCTTAGCCCATTTTCCCCTCCTCCAACTACTTGGCCCAAACTCCGCCACCGAAAGCATGTCCAGGGACATCCATAGATCTACTGAACCAATATGGACATGAAAACGGACAATCTGTACCTATGTTCAGACTAGGAAGATGAAGAAAATGCAGGCTTAATGGATTGGTATTGGAGCAACTTTCACCTGGGAATTTATGGAAGTGTATATTGGATAGAATTAATCACTACAAGAGTCCTAAGAATCGTCCCTTTCGATAGTGTGGATTTCCTATGACTCAATATAAATAGAAATCATCATGTCTCGGGTCGTCACTAGTGACTCCGGAGGCCCCCGGCGGTACCACCAAAAAGTTCCATCTTCGTCGCCCCTCCACTTCGCCACCGCCGGAGGAGGTCATTGGCAGACAGCAGCAGTGGGGTGCCCCAATAAAGAGTTGATCTCTCGGTAGCCCTAGTGTGTACCCATTTCCGGAGGTGCTGGATTGGATCAAGAGGCAGGAGATCCCGACGGCCAAAGCATTGCTGCGTTTGATATGATCGAGTGATGGATCTAATGCACCTACATATTGCAGCATCCTACATTGTACTACATGTACATACACATATCTATACGCATCAGGTGTTGACCTTGATACCCATTCCGAAGGTTGCAGCAGCCTACATCCAAGTGGCTGCGGCGACCCAAGCGGGCGGCCAAAGTGAGCATCGTATCAGCTGGATCATGTACATCATGTATGCATCAGCATCATCCTAGTTGTGGCGCACATTTCCAAAGATTCCTGGCGTCAAACGGGAAACTCTGTGATCCCTCGAGAGCGTCTCTGGCCAAGGCAAGCACATGGAAAATCGCCCAGGAGGCGTGCGAATGTCCTTGAATCTATATGCACCAACATATATGTTACACAGCGATGGGCTCTTCGCCTGCTCTGCCCCTACCACGGGAGTGCGGTCTGACATGAACATTCATTTCCCATTGGATCATGGTGATATCCATCTATCTTGACTCAAGTTTTCTCATAACACTCATGACATTATCGTTAACGATTTAAATATGTCAGAATTCACATGATTCTATATTTTTTCCTAGGGCATGTCACCCATAAAATGATATTATAGTCTTGGAAAGAAATTGTTGGAGCTTAGCATAAAACGAGAGCAAGCAGAAGTATTAGTTGGAGGTGTTAGCAACATGTGACTTTTGTGGCACTAGCGATGATAAATGATATGGCAACTACGGTAAAGTCAAGAGCTGATATATATACTAGTAGACAATGGTTGTTTAGGGTCTTTTAAAGTGTTGCAGCTGATGTTAGGGTGTTGGTGTTGCTGTTAATTTGGTGGATCTGGCAATTTTTTAATGATATGTTGCATAATAAGCTGGGTCCTTGGGTTAGCCTTGGAAAATTTATTGCTGTTATTACCGAGGTATTGATGGGGGGTCATGATAGTTGTGTTTGATGATCGGATAGACTCTAGAGGTTCCATATCGCATGCTCGTGTTGGTTCAGAAGATCATAGAGATTACTCACATTGGATTGAGAGAAGTATATGTGTTGGACAATCGGCGCTTTGCAGCAGTGTTCTCGACAAGTGGGGACGGTGACATTGGTAGTCTTCGTTCTTGGGGGTTCTCTTTGACCTCCATGTCTCAGTTTTGAGGGTGAAAACCCTAGTTCTCATCTTCATTGGTTGTACCTGGCAACGGTGGCTCCCTAGTCATTTCCATATTAAAGGAATTGTTTGGATGTTGGACCTTCTCCAGGGTGAAAACCAAGATTCTGATCATGATGGTTAAACCGGACGATGGTGTTTAATGTGTGCATTGTTACCTTCCTAAAAGCATTGTTTTAGAGAAGCTTTTTTGGAGTCGGAGTGTCATCACCACTGGTGGTGCTATTGCTACCGCGAGTCTTTGGTGGCCTCAGAGGGGTCTTGGTTTTGTTTTTTTGTTATTCTTTTGTTTTTGGTTGTGTGCGTCATTGATGTCTAGACTTGTTTTAGTCCTTAAGTAGTTGCAGTAGTAGATATCATCTTGGTATTAATATATTTCCTATATAAGAAGATAAATAGAAATGGAAGCATAATAGAAATCCTTAGCCTTATTTCCCCTTCTTGTTCAAGGGCCTCCCATCATCACTGCAACTTTTTTCTTATGGACTATCACCTAAACATAAGCCCATAAGAATAGTCACCTAATACATATGTCATTAACACCAAAACCCACTTAGGGTGTTTATATCGTTTCAGATCACGTGGTGTTTTTTTCATGCAAATATTCTCGAGATCTTGTGGTTTATCACCTGGTGCTTCGGTCTACCTTGAAGCTGGTGGCAGCGATGGTAATTTCAAGTTTGGTTGGTCAATGGTTCTCATAATTGGTTCTTTTATGATCGTGACTTCTTTCCCGATAATATGGCAACAATTAATAAGTTTGATAGCCCATCTTGGAAGGGATGTGTCCTACACCAGAACACATTGAACAAACTTATGATCTCACTAAGATGGGCGACTTTGGCAACTCTTCAAAACTTTGTAGTTATTGTAACCTATGCATTTTATATTTTGCCGTGTACATAACCAAGTCTTGGATGAATGTCAAGATGTAGAAGACTTAGCTAGAGATGGCAACTTGGTGTAACTTTTAGTTTCTATGACATCTCTATTGTTTGTATGTTTATTTATCTATACATAGCTAGGAAAAGTGTCTGTGCATTGCTACGGACGAACATAATTAAACTTAGTTTATAATCTGTTCTCTTAAATTCGCACAAAGATATCATGAAGTGCACCATGAAAGACATAACTTTGATAATTCTTAATTTTGAAATTTTAAAAGAATAAATATTGTGTGACATCTCAATGTTGCCCGTTTTCTATTCACATATTTTGTAATTCTTGTGACCAATTTTTTCCTTATGTCCTCTAGTAGTGATCTAGGCACTCTAGAAGGCTTTGATTGCACTAAATTTACGAGAATGTTGTTTAGGATTAATAAATTAGAAAACCACATAAATAATGTTACGAAGAGCAAAAGGAGGACAATATGTAAATTTCAAGTTCAATATTTGGTCAATGGGGAGCTCTAATTATATGTCTATCAGTGGAATGTCAGGAAAGTCTTTATCTTGAAGAAAGCATACGGTTTGAAGAGCTAGACATCTTTAGTAGCCTGCATGTTAGCACCACCTGAGAAAGATAAAATAATTGAAAGTGAGGTTGAACCGGTAAGACCTGATATGTGTTTCTTGGAAATAAAGGATTGATAAAAAATATATTGTTCAGATATGAGGCTTGGGTTTGGTGGAAGTGGACATCTTCTCCGTCGAAGGTGGCCGGCCTGCGGCTGGTTTGGCGGATCTCGCGATTCGGCTTCCAGTCCCAGCAGTGAGGTGGGGAGACCTAGGTGTCGGTGAAAACCGAGCCATTGGCAGGCGATGGTGACGTTACCACGTCGTTACCTTGATGAAGGCATCGCCAGTGCACCTTATGTCGACCTCACTCGTGCTACTCCGGGAGAAACCCAAAGATCTTTGGGTTGGGCGATGCTGGTGCCGCGGTGTTGGTATCACGTTCTCTCCTAGGAGCATCGCCTGTGGAGCAGCGTTAGATGAAAGCAGCAAGAGGGGTGGAGCGGCTAGCATGGGGGGGAGTGGGGTGCTTGGCACCGAGGTGATGTCGGTGGCTGGTGTGGCGAGATTTTGCGCATCGATCTACATGCTGATGACGGGTTGGTGAAAGATTTTGAAGGTGGCGACATCTGGAGAATGTGCGTGGGCGCCGCTCCGTGGATATGCTCTGCAGGTCTAGGGCTCCTTTTGCTTGAGTTCGAACCGCCACGCCTAGGCACTCCAGCTTCTTTTGACGAGTGGCAACAGTGTGGATGACCATGGGGCGGGGTCGAAACAGGTAGATAGGTGTTTGATAGATCTCGTTGGGGAGTTGGTGATACGGCTATCGTTTTCGTTCAGTGTTTTGTTCTGACGGTTCCGGTTTGTATGATCTTTGTAATGGCCTTTGTCAAACAATATGATTTTAATAATAAATAAATATTGTGTACATCGATTGATGTAGATGTCGGGGCTCCGCTCCCCATTTCGAAAAAAAATGAGGCCGGAACAAATGTCTTCTTGAATCTGTGCAAATAAAAGACTACCATATCTACATCAGGTATACCGAATTCTGTGTTAAAATTAATATGCATACCAAAGTTTCATACTGTGAGACGGTATTTACTTCGAAACTCCAAACAACAGAATTGATCTGCATGACCAAGTTCCATGCATCTTGATTTTATCAGATGAAAACACACGTCGTATGTCAAATACGTATAGACCGGATATAATGTGACAGGGAGAGATGAGGGCTTAGCTTAATTACATGGAGCGGTGAGGCTGGTAAAGGGTTTCTACAGGATTGTGCTTGGGCAAAGCTGCTCCACAAGGCAACACCAAGCTCAATCGTGCAAGCAATAGACACCGGCATGACACAGCTCATCGTCTCGATCCCACCATCCTTCTCGTGCCTCAGCAGTGTTGAGCAGCTCAACCTGGCCAGGAATCGCCTCTGTTGAATCAGGCCCTACGTTTCGGCTAAACGCGCATGTACTGGACCAGTCTGCACACTCACGGACGTTCATTAAGCTAAGCTAATACCGTGATTCATCATGTGTGCGTGTTAGCGTCCGCTTGGCCTAGCCCAGCACTCAGTCTATCTTCTAGACGTTCATTTGCTCACGGCCTAACTATAAGAAGAGAGCCCACTCCATCCTAAAAGCCCGGACCGATGAAATCTCTCCCTTATAAGGTGAGTGTGGCCTCCTTCCGTAGGTGAGATGGGACTAAACTTCGTGTAGCCTCACCGGTCAACAGCAGCCTAACATCCCATCCCCCTGAGAACCCCCAGGAAGGCATGGCGATCACTAGCTCTGATACCAGATGTTAGCGTCCACTTAGCTCAGCCCAGCACTCAGTCTACGTTCTGGACGTTCATGCGCTCATGGCCCAACTATAAGAAGAGAGCCCATTCCATCCCAAAAGCCCGGACTAAAAGGAGGAAAGAATCTCTCCCTTATAAGGTAGGTGTCGCCTCCTTCCGTAGACGAGGTGGGACTAAACTTCGTGTAGCCTCACCGGTCAACAGCAGCCTAACATCCAGAACATAGGCTGAGTGCTGGGCTGGGCTAAGTGGACGCTAACAGTGCGTGAGAACTACGGCATGCAAATGGATCAAGTTGCTAGCTTGGTTGCTTGGCTTACAGTTTGCAGAAGTTAGCGGCCGGGGTCGACGCCGCCGGTCAGAGGAACTCCGGCGAGCTGCCTGCACTATCGGTGTCGCTAGAGCGTCTGGAATTAGGGACCTTTCTTTGACAGGGTCAGCATGGGCCTTTTCCATAGGTTGGAGAGTAAATTGGTTCCAAAAAGTGTAGACAGACCTTTATTATTCGGTATATAGATATACAATTTTTCACCATTTGTTAGAACAAACTTTTCCAGATGTACTTCTTACAAGAGGATAAATCTTCTCATGTTCCGAATTAACGTACTCCCTCCATCCAAAATAACTGACTTAGTTTGTCGAGATTCGAATGTATCTATACACTAAAATACGTCTAGATACATTCGAATTTAAAAATAAATCCAAGTCAGTTATTTTTTAACGGAGGGAGTATTTTCTTAGTCACTTGAGGTCCCAACAGGGATTTTGAGAAGCACAAAGAATCCCCTTGTTTTCATAGGGGATTCTCCCAGATCCGGAATGTTCATTTGGCAACAAGGGGAGGAAACCCTGGTACATGTAAAACTGAGATAAAAACATACTACCAAACCTATGATAAATTTAAGAAATCACAAATAATATACACTTCATAAGATTGACAGATACTTTTGTAATAAGATAAAATTTCTAACAACTGATGTTTTCTAAAATCTGAAGTAATTTCTCATGTAGGGGAACGGACAACCAAATGCATCCGGGGGATATATTTTTGATCCAAGTGTGCAAACCCATTTTATCTATGAGTCGTTAATTAAGAGATGATATACTTTCATGGTTCTTAAGCTATTGTAAGAGAACTTTCTAGAGCATGTTTTTCCAGTGATTTTACAAAACAGTATTCACACACAACAGCATAACATTGAATGTTCACATGGGACGATTACATAATTGCCGCTTACTAATTATAGAAATCCATAAGGAATTTCCATGAATTATTTTACCACATTTGTATTTGACCAAATATGAATTGTGGACAGGAAAAGAAAAACAAGCATAAGTTCACCCATACTGCTTGTTTCCATCAACTCCCATTCATATTTGAATCAGGAGAGAAAATTTTCTTGTCTATCTGTAGTTCTAACCAGAGAGGATGAAATGTTCTCTTGGCCCAGAATCAACATATATTCTTAGTCAACTCAAGTTCTTTAGGACAAAATGAAACAGAGTCTAACAAACTGCTAGGGTAGCCAACGACGCACATGCTTTCTCTCTTCTAATAAGGAAAGGTACATCCCAGGTAACAAGGAAGGATTAATCCCCGCAAAAACAAAAGCAAGGAAACCAAATTTGAGACAATGCTAAGCCAAAGAACACTAGATGATGTTTCAGCCTGCTGAGCTTAATGCTGCACTTCTCTTGGACATGATAGCTTGACCTGAACTCTTCAAAACTCCCCTCCATTTCTGCAAGAAAAAATGGCTATTTTATCAGTAAGCGTTACAGGCTTACAGTAGTTGATTTCACTACCAGTCGTGAAACAATCAAAACAAACCAATCACATCAGCAAAACCAAAATGCAGCAAGCAATGGATTCCCCTACTTCTCCACAAGCCAATCCTCTAATAGATAGGTATGCCCCTGCCCTTTGAAACTGAAACCATCACGAATGGCCGGGCAGTGGCGGCGCCAGGAAACATGGGCTAGGTATTCATTGTAAATATTTTTTTGTGAATGCAATATATGAACCATAATAGTTGATAGCAGCAGCTAGCACAAAACACTGTTTTTCATTAAGTAAAAACTACTCGCTTTGTCCTACAAAGATGTCATAAATTTGTCTAAATTTTAATACATCTTATATACTGAAGTGTGTAGATATGTCTAGATACATCTAAATTTAGATAAATCTGTGACATCTTTTTTCGGTACGAAAAGAGTATAACAGATGAGACAATAATTCTATAATTAGTTAATAACTACTCGTATTCATTTATATTACAAGAAAACAATGGAGAAAAAAGAAAATTAGAAGTTTGCATCACATCCAATCTGGGGATGGGATGATCGATCAAATCAACTACCTTCGTTCAGAAATAACCGAGTTTTGTCTAGATTCAAATATATCTAGACATATTTAACATATAAATACATTTGAATCTAAACAAACACAAGTCAATTATTTCTGAATAGAGAGAGTAGATCAAATACATCAAGAAGAGTTTGCATCGCATTCAATCAAGAAGAATCGAGACTGAGCAGTACTGCACAGCGAGCGGACAAGCGGTGTGTTGCATCATGGCTTGTGTCCCTGTGTAGGGCTAGGTTGACCAATACATATAGAAAACAATTTGCATCAAAACTTGGGTATTCACCTGAATACAGGTGCATACCCCTGGCGCCGCCCCTGTGGCCGGGCCAGACATAAATAGGCAAGGTCCGTTTAATTATTCGAGCAGTGTTAGGAGTAGAAAAAAAAAGATAAAATTCTAACAAAGAAAAAACTCTAGAAAGTTTCATCTCAGGCGACAAGTATCATTTCTTTTAAGATTAGCGTAACTAACTAAGACTTAATATACTAGCAGCAGAAATCCCTGAAAGACTTTGCAGGATAGAAAAGAAAAGAAGGATGGTTAATTTTAGAGTTACAATATAGCCTTATCTATATTGCATGCAATTGCAATAATTTTAACCAAAGAATTTGTTCATATTATAAATTGAAAAAAAACAAGAATGTAATTTCAAGACACCTCTTTCGCATGAAGCAACGGGCAAGGGTGTGTGCTGGGATTCGACGACCAGCTTTGTTCTTCTTACCCCTTCTCCTGCGATCCCAGAATCTGTAACGAACGATACTAATTAGCAGAGGGTTCCGAAATCCATAAATTCAGACGCTTTCTTATAGAAATTTGGGTGGTACCAATTTGTTTGCATTTTGATCAAAATATGTAAGTGACACATGAATATGTGCCAGCTTCGAATAGAGTTGAACGTTTTACCATATTTTGGTTGCATTTGCAGGCTTTTCAGCTACATTCAAGTGATGGTTTTGGTGATTGTTCAAATTGAAAATAGAAATAGCTGAAATTTCGGATATTCCAGTGGTGCCCGAAATATTACCGAAAGATGAAATTGAGAAGGGACTTGATGATGCCTTGAAATATAGCACACATGGTGGTACCTAGGACCAAAAGAGATGAAGTAGGTACGATCGAAGGGGCAAGGAGGTGGCGGTCGAATCTTGGATTTGAGCTCCGGGCACTTGGCAACCCACTTCATGATGGCCTCCACTGCCCCGCGATGGAAGCGCGTATACAGCTTTGACGCCCTGCAATCAAAGGCAAGGCAAGCTCGATGAACTGTACTCTTGCCATGTCTATTGCTGCCGCGACAGTAAATAGTTGGTGGTGGATGGGAGATGGGAGACGCACTTGTATGGGTCGGAGCGCATGGAGTGGAGGACGCGGCGGGCGCCGTGCAGCTCGGGGTGGGCGAGGAGGTGCGCCTCGGCGCATCGGATCAGGGCGTCAGAGACGCTGCTGGCCTCCCCGGCAGCGAACTTGGACATCACGCCGAAGACGCGGATGCGGGAGACGATGAGGCTTGCCATCCAGCTACAGTCCGCGAGGTCGACGGGCCCCGCCACGTACGCCTCGGCCTCCGCCCACTTGCTCTCTAGCAGCAGCAGCCGCAGGTGCTCCGGCAAGAAGGACACGCCCGTCTCCTGTTCCAGCCTGCAATGCACGGAAAATTCTGCCTTGGGTCATGCGCGCATCGCTGCAACGGGTGTCTCCGCCCGCCTCCTCCTTTGGTTGCGGCCGGTGGCAAGCAAGAGGTGTGGGGTGGACATAGGTGCCCAGGAAAAGAATTGGCAGCTTTTACGGTAGCTTTTACTAATCCGATCTAACGGCTGAGATTTCTGGCCCAATAGGCCCAGCTAGTAGTTAGGAGAAAAGAAACGATACCAGACCATATCGATCCGGGAACAAACACGACCAAACTGGTCGGGCTTGGCACTTGCGCCGCCGCCGCTCTCCACTCTCTGCAACCGCCGCCGCCGCCCCTCTTCTCCTCTTCTCCGGACGTGCGCCGCCGCCACCGTTTGTACCCCAGGTTCGCTCCGCCGCCTGCCCGCATAAGTACTTGTACCACCATCTGCAAACCTTTGATTCAGTTTGCTTACACAAGTTGACATGACATAGCTGCAACTGCAAGGTTGTATAGAACAACGATCTTGTCCTTCTGATCATAGGCAGTTGTAGTATTTGTACCAGAAAATCTCAGATTTATTTCTCCTCCAAAATTCATTTGCATATAGAATAGATAATAGTCACAATCAACACTCAGAAGCAGAACAGCTTGTTTGTTCATTTGTTACAGTCCTAATAGATACTTGACTATATGTTCCCGATAAATTTCTAAAACAAAAGGCAAAGTCTGATTGCCATAGTCCTATTACGTGAAAGAAAGCTGAGGTGTCTGGCGCAGGTAGTTTAGCATTCAGACATCTTTTTTTGTGTGACTAAATGGCAGCCTTTCACCCAAGACTGCAGAATATGATCCCTCATTTATGATATGTAGTTCTTGACGCCGGACTGTCTCCACGAGACCACGACCGCTTCCACACCCATTCGATAGAGACGTTGTCAACACTGGCTCGACGCGGTCCTGTTTACACCAAGTACGTTTTCCATACTCTTGTTTATGGTTTCAATGTAAGTTCAGTTTGTTTTCCGATTGATTTGGAACTTCTATCACTTACAACTGTGAAACCAGGCTTCAAAAACTGCACGGTAGCACATAATTTTAACCAAGTTGTCCTGATTTATAATCCGTACTAAAAGGAACAACAATAGTATAATTTCCATCATGTTTGGTAATTGGTATGCAAATAAAACCAGAGCCATGATTTAGACAATGGAGCATTGTTTGGTAGTTACGCACCCTTGCCTTAGATTTTTTAATAAGAACATCACTTGTCTGCGATACTGAGTTGAAGAGCCATATGGATTTTGTTGGGCGTCATCTAATCTTCTTATGTCCCTTGTCCAAACTTGATTAGCTCTCATGTTTTCATCTAAAAAAAAACTGAGGCACATGATTATTTTGTATTTCAGGTTGCTACTTTATGAGATCTTCATCTTTGCACTATCTTATCACTTTCTAGTACGTACTATTTTCCTAGTAATGTTAAAATGTTCTGGCTAAAATATTGAGCCACAAGTTTATTCGGTGTGAAGTTACTACTGTTGAATTAACTAATGTAAAATGGGATTGTGCACAGGAAGTTTGAAGCACAAGCAGCTTATCATTGGATGATGCGCATTGACTCTTGTCGATATGTTTGTCTATGACTACATCTACTGCAGCTATCTTTTGGAAATCATCTAATGTGTTTACTATGGAGTAGTACTTCATCTATCTAATAGTACGTACTTGTCAAGTGAAGTTTGAAATGTAATCCGCCTCCAGTTGACTTACTGCTGATGCCAGATTATGGTTACCAATGCCTGATGTTTGTTCAAATAATGTACGGTTTCTGAGAACTACATGTATCATGGTTGGTACCAGTATTATGCACGTTACATGAAGAATAAATAACAGTTTGTCTATGACCCATTAGGAATTGGTTTTTTTTGCTGTGTTGATCTCCAATAATCAACAGAATGTTCGGCATCAACTGCACTACGGTGGAAACTATCTGAAGCAAATGTTGTCATCTCACCCAGCCACACTCTGGCTATTTCAATTAATTTACATGGTTGATGCATGCCGATAGCTATTTGCCTCAGTAGTCCATTTGGTCTGTGAATGCTTTCTGTGTTTTACGGATTTGAGTGTAATGGCGAACCCCAGCTCATCGTTCTCTCATTCTGAGCCTTAACTGTCTTTAGGCCTGCTTCTACTTGATAGTTTCTGAAGGTGTATTGGAGACTCATAGGTGCCCAGTCCGTCGGCGAGGTGATCGAACCTCCGAGTGCAGCGGCCTTGGAGCCTTGCAGCATACGTGCTGGTTTGACACAGCTTAGCAAGCTAGTACAATTTACAAACAACACAGGAGCACACATTGTGCTACATGACTGAATAACAGAGCAAGGACGTATGAGTCAGCACTCCCTTCAACTATAGAACATGCTATGTTTCATACAAGATGTGGCAAATCACTGTAAAAGAGTCCAGCAATTACTCTCGTTTATCTTATGGAATTATACTTTCATACAAATATTTCAATTCTGTCTGTCTAAACACTGGGAATTATTATTCGAGCTACATAGATGAGTACCATTAACTAGAAAAGTGAATAGTATTTCCAATATTAACATTTTTCTTCTTCAAGTCTCTTGCCTTGTGATATGTCAGCTATGTGCTTCTCCCTGTAAGAGAGAAGTTCTGAACATACAGAGTGAAGTTAGTGCATTGTAAATCAAGGAAAAATATTGTATGTATTTGAATATAGAAGAAAGATCACCTGGGTCACATTGAATTTTAGAAAGCACATGATGGTTCGTATTTTCTGCGTAGTATATGTGTCGCACTGCCGATTCATGACAATAACATTGGAGCTCCGGCAGATCACAATCATGTAAGGCAGGCAATGCATGGTGACTCAAACGCGAGATGGATCCTCTCTTTGACAGATTTGAGAAAATCTTCAGCCCTACAGAGAACCATCTACACATCATGTATAAATAATTCAACAATCTAAATTAAGAAATCTAAAACCAGCCATTGCAGGAAGCAAATGAATCTGGACTGCAGCACGTAAAGAACATGGGCTATCGTAGAAGACACAGAAGTAGATCAATTACTTGCACGAACATGGTACTAAGCACTTTATTTATTTTTCAGCACATCCTGTGGACTTTTTTCCTAATGATGAATATCCTAAACTGGAACGGGAGATGTCCAGCATGCGAGTTGCTTCAAATGTTTCATGTTGATCTGTTCATGTGGTTATGGCACACTGGTTTAGCAGAAATGCTTTCTTTCCGAAGGTGAGCTAATATAGACTTAAGATGAAGCGGAAAATGATGCAACCTGAAGAAACTACAATGTATTGGGATTACATGAATTTTCATGGTGTGTTCATGGGTTGCTTTCCTTCCGCAAGTGTACATAGGTTGCTTTCCTTCTGCAGTCTATCAAAAGAACTAGCATTGCAAACACATTCAATTCGAGTTCCATGATCCTCACTGCATATTATACTATTGGCTAATATTTGGTGAAGTACTTTGTACTAATGCCTGCAACAACTGTGTTTAGAATTGATCATCCCCAGGGTGTACAAAGCTGAAGATGATAGACTTCGCTTATGCAAAGGTTTACTTATGGACCGGTACTTAGGAGTCATCTTTCAGATTTACTTCAACTTATGCAATATAGTGGTTTAACAGGAACAAATTAAGTTTCAGAATTCTGATCCTAGTAGTGGAGATACCACTAAAGTAACTTCGCAGGCTATCCATGAGCAGAACAAGGGAATTCATTCCCGACCGCCGTATCAGAGAGGGGAGAGCAGAACGGCGCCGTACGTACCACAGTACCAGGCAGTTGTGCATGATAGTCGCGTGGGGCGACCTGGACTGCAAGCTCCGCCGCGGCGGCAAGCACGCAGCAGCACCGTCACGACGGCAAGACGACGACAAAGAAGACGAGGATGGAAGAAGCGGTCGAGCGGCGCTGCCGGACGCGCTCGCCGAAGGTCCTACAGCGCGTCACCGAGGACGCTGGCATCCGTGAGCACGGTCCAGTCGGCCGCCGTGCCTCCTCACCCCCACCCGCTGCCGGGGGCCGCCCACCAGTGGCGGAGCTTGAAAAAGATTCATGGGCGGGCCAGCCTATAACAAACACAAAAATAAGTGGGGATTTTTTTTCAAGGAGTCATTTTCATTAAGATTTAGCAAAGAAGGTTTTACATTGAGTTACACTACCGGCCACACACACCACTCCTAGTAACACAACTAACAACTACTCTCCCTGACCCGCTGGCTGTGCTCTGCTACCATGCCTGAACCTTGCATTCTTGCAGAAGCTGCAAATCTATGTTGGCGAGGTTGACAAGCTGAGCAATTTCTGTGCTCTGTCTGTCAAATGTTCTGGCTTTAAGTTCTAGCCAAATTTTGCACAGCCCAGGGATTGCATTGGTTGCCACCTCCTTTCTCTGTGATGTTGGATGACAGTTGCTGAGAGAGACACACCATTCTCTGACGGTCTCATACAAAAGAGGTACAATATCAGCCACTCCTTTTCCTTGGCGGAAGAGAAATAAATAAATGGGGAAACTGAATAACAAATTCACAATTCGGTGAAGAATAGATGCTATAAATTACTATCTAAGAATTTAGGAAAAGAAAGAAGATTACCAGGGCAGGGGAATTGGAGAAGAAAAGGGGATCGATTCGGCTGCTAGAACTCCTACCGGCCCTATGCCCGTGCGGTGCGCCGTGCCTGCGTACTGCAGCAACGCTGACGACGCAGCGCTGTTGTTCCTCCTCTGCTCCACCGCTTCCCCCGATTTCCCCTCTTTTTTAGTCTAGATTTCTAACCCTAGCGAGGCGCCTCCATGTCCATTGCTTCCTGTGGAGAAAACAGAGAGGAACGAGAACGAGAACGAGTGACTGGGAGGCATCGTACAGGGAGGGCAGTGGGTGCTAGCGGGCTGGGCCTAGGATACATAGGGGTTAATTACTTTTTTTTCAGAAAACATGGGCGGGCCATGGCCCGGTTCGGCCCCAACGTAGCTCCGCCAGTGCCGCCCACCATGGATGCCGCATCCGCCGCGGCAACCTGAGGGAGGCGATCGAGCTTGATTTAGGGTTGGACTGGTGTTTTGATTGGCTGGAGGGCTCCGCTCAATGACTAGATCGGCCGCTGCTGGGCCGGGATGAACGTTGTGGACCGAGACCCGACTATGGCCTGTCAACATTAAGGTGCCGATTTGGGCACTAGTATAAATTGTACTAGTCCCTTTTTTAGCACTAGTATAAAGTGTTTACCACCCTTAGATGTCTTAAAATGGAGGGATGTTATTCATTTTAGGGTACCACAAAAGAACTCGAAGAATTAGAGAGACGTACGCGAATGCGGTGTCGAAGAGGTTCCGGCGCCTCACGAACCAGACGAGCCACCGGAGCCGGAGCGACGTCAAGCCTGCAACGTCGCCGTGGAAAGGCCTCATCGCTCTCTCTCAACTTCTCCTTCCCTCCTCTGCTTTGCGCCGCACCTTCTTATTTCAGTTCCGGATGAAGGGAGAGGAGGGGGTGTAAAGTGGACTCGGAGGGGTGGAGAGCCCCCCTTCCACGCCTCCATTGGAGACCGGAGACAGAGAGTTGGAGGGGGTGGAGAGGGCTTCATGGGCCGGCTGAGTGTTTTAATGGACTCGCTTAAGATATACTAGTTTCATGCCAGAAGTTGGATGTGCCAAATGTCTCGGGCTTGTAAATTCTAAAAGAAAGATATCTCGGGCTTGCCATCATTTTTTCGATAAGCCACCAAGCCGGATACATACTCCTCTCCTTCTTTCACAAAGCTAAAATATCTTATATTTTGAAACGGAGTGAGTAGGAAACTAAGGTATCATCCACGAGACCTTCCCCTTGAAAACAACAACAACAATAACAACAACAACAAGGGTTACGACTACTGTTGGCGACTCGGTGACGGAAGGCTTCTTCCTGGCCACGATCTTCTCTCGTCTCCCTTCTCTGACCTGCGATCCGCTTGGGCTGACCAAGAGGACACCTGGTGCGTCTACCCGGTCTTGGCGGCGTGAATTGGAGGAGCGGCAGGGCGGGATCGAGGCGGCGCTTGAAATCCTAGGATGACGGCAAAGCTCCCACACGAGGGGGCTCATCGGAACCCAAACATGCGGCCAATTTGCGGGAGCTTCTGAAGAAACTCGTCCTCAACGATGAGGAATGGGATGATGTGATACTCCCTAGGAAGGAATTCGTCAGCCTGCGTGAAGGTGCTAGATGGATGGCAGTAGTCAAAGTGCACATGACCAAACACTTCGGAAACCAGCCTTTCTTCCAGCGGATGGACGTGGCTTGGGGTTTCACGAGGGAGTGGAAGATTCGCCTGGTGGAGGACAATTTGTTCATTCTCCAAGTCTCATGCCTAGGCGACTGGGACAGAGCTATGCTGGAAGGTCCTTGGATTTTTCGGCGGATGGGAGTGATGCTAGAGCCTTACTGAAGGAAATATGCCCTGAGAGACAATAATAAAGTTATTATTATGTATTTCTCGTATATGATGGATGTTTATTTTGCATGCTATAATTGTATTGATCGGAAACGTCAATACATGTGTGTTTAATAAACAAAAATGGTTCCTAGTTATGCCTCTCTTATAAACTAGCTTGTTGACTAACAAGATGATCAAGGTTTCCTGATCATGGACATTGGATGTTGTTAATAACAAGGTCACAGCATTTGTGAAATGATGTGATGAACATTCATCCGAAGTATAGCATTACGATCAAGTCATTATATTTATATTGCTATAACATCATACGAAGTAATATTTATCCTTAGACCATGAGATCATGTTAATTGCTAACACCGAAAGAGTATCTTGATAACATCAAACGTCACACCGTAACAGGGTGACTATAAAGGTGGGTTCAGTGCTACGAAGGTGTTATGTTGAGGCTCATGGATCAAGAGTGGAATTTGTCAATCTCGATGACGGATAGATATACTCTGGGCCCTCTCGGTGATATCACATTAAGATAGCTTGCAAGCAAGTGATGTGATCACTAGAATGTTATATCACAGGAACGAGAAAAGAGTGCATGTCGGTAACGAGATCAAACTAGGTATTTGGATACCGATGATCGAATCTCGGACATGTATTATATCATGAGACAAAGGTATTAAGTTACTAGCGTTAAAGGTTCTTACGATCACAGAAGTCATCGTTGAATGTGTAGGAGTCAGTATGGATCTCCAGGTTCCGCTTCTGCTATTGATCTAAGAGGAGTCTCAATCATGTCTGCATTATTCACGAACCGTAGGGTGACACACTTAAATATTACCGGACACCATTTTGGAGCACATATGTTTCAGATGAAAGGATTGCAAAGCGCAGGAATTGTTTTGATAGAAACCGGAATTGTTTCGGGTGAAATTGCAGAAAGTGATTCTGCATGTGATATTGAAATGTTGCAAGGGGTTTTATGTGAATGTTTGTTAATTAAAGTAATTAACAAAATTCTGAATAAATTTAATAAAAGAGTTTTATTAAATAAGAGAGCATTAAATTTGGAGAAACTTAATGCATTTAAAGTGGAGACTTTAAAAGAGAATGTGAAGGGGCAAATTTATGTGGAGGGAGTTACCACCACATGAATGGAGGAGGTGAAGAGCCACCTCCTCCATGCGCCGGCCATGAAGGAGGGGCACCCCCCTCCTCCTATAAAAGGCCCCCCTCTCCTCACTTCTCACACACACCTCCTTGTGAAGGGCCTCTCTCCCCCTCTAGTATTATTCCCCCATGGTCTCGGATTAGCGAGTACATGTTCCCGATGGCATTTCGTCTGGAAGGAGTTGCTGCTTCCGCTGCATCGCTGGAGCGAGGAGGTGGAGGTTATCCGGTGGCTTGAACGTGTGTGCGAGGACGGATGCGCTGCTGATTTGCGGCGCTCGGACTTCCACACGATATTGAGATCGGCAAGTGTACGACTACATCAACCACGAGTTCCTACTCATTAACAAAACTCGTTGTCTTCGAGGGTAAGTTCTCCATGGATGTATGTCCACCCGTTGCTCTGTATCTAGTAGATAGATCTTAGCATATAGTTCTCATCGTAGGATTTTTTTGTTTTCTATGCTGCGGACCCAACACTTACAATGGAATCGTGGATCCCTTGTCCGTGGTTCTGAATCGCATCCATGCTTGGGTGCAGATCTGTAGCATTCATCCACTATTTCGGAAGGATGCAACGGTGCGAGATATGGCGGCGCGCATCGGAGAGGTGCTAAGTGTGGACTTGTATGCTTTGGGCGCAAGCGGAACGAGCTTTGTGTGTGTGAGCATGAAGCTTGGCGTGGAGAAACCACTGACTAGGGTGGTGGAGCTGCACCACGAGGTCTCAGAGAGGATGAATTTTCCGGTGATGTTCGAGAAACTGCCCAAATTATGCAAGATTTGTGGGCTTTTTGGCCATGTGTAGCATCCCAATAGTCTAACAATTATAATGCTACATGGTTTAATAAATATAATGCTACCATATACATGTCATTATTGCATCATCACTATATCATGCTCATGTCACCATGCCACATTGCATTTGAACATCATATTAAAACCTTCTTTATTTGGTTATTCTCTTCATAATGCATTTGTCTATTAATTGTATTTGTCTCTTGATATATTATAGTTGGCTCTTGATATATTGTTTGATGCCCAAGTTGATTGGGAGCATATCTTTTCAAACTCCACCACCTTTCTTTTGGCTCTATCTATAAATTCCACCATTCTATTTATATATGAGCCATTGCATTTGTTTTGGTATTTAAATCTAGCTCATATGTGTTAGTGTGGATCCATTTCTATTTATACATGTTCCATATATGATGTATGTTGTTTTCACAATATTAATTATGTGGAGCCACATGGCCACCTTTGCATGCTATGTGGGTAGAATTCCCTGTCAATCTTATTTGGGATTATGATCATGCCTGGATATATATATGTCGCTATATGTGCATTTATTGGGAGACACACTAGCATGGCCAATTGTTATCCATGTATGGTTATATTTCATCTATTTCATATGTGAAGCAAGCTTCCATTCCTTTGGGGTAGGCCTTAATTCAAATTGTGAAGCATGTATGAATAAATGATCATGACATGATATTAGTTGTTTTCACAACTAGAAGTGGCATTTATTACATATGCATGTCCCATGCAAAGTTTCCCCTCATATTCTTTGATTTGAATTCTTGTGGATTTTTGTGAGGAAGCTTGTATGATAGGAATTCATGTAAGCTAGTACCATTCCAAATAAAACCTCCATGGTGACTTTTCTTCTCTTTTTCTTTTCTTTTCGTTTGTTTGGTTTTATGATTATTACTTGGAAGTTTATTGAAAATCTTGTTATAAAATAAAACTAAAACATAAGAGCAAGAGAGGAGAAGAGAGGTTTCTATCTAACTATCTATCCTAGCTAAACCCTAAACCTAGCTAAATCCAATCATCCAACCCCAAACCATCTAGCTAGACCAAACCATCTAGCTAGTACCCATCTCGGCTGCACCCTGTTTAGGCCCCTCCCTTTCCCGGCTCTTGTATTTCTTCTTCCTAGCCTCGAGCATGTGAGCGCCCTTTCCTCACACGTGACCCCCTCTCTCTCCCTGTGCATAAAGAAAGCAACAACAGCTAGCAACCCCATCCACCCCAACTACTACACGACACCCCAAGCTCTAGATCGAGATCTCAGATGCCCAGTTCGTCCTCCCTCTTCCCCTTCTTCTTCCCAAGAACACCAAGGCCTTAGCCATCTCCATGTCCATATGCAAACCCTAGTCACTTCCCCTCGTGTTATCCACCGCTCTAGAGTGTACCATGACAAACCGAGAGCACCGCCATGACCTTATGCTTCCCCTTCATCACCAAGTACCCCTCAACCACGTCGGAGCTCGCCGAAGAAAGCTCTACGCCGCCGAGAACTGAGGAACCCGAAGTTGCCGCCTCCTGCCGCCTCCTCGTCGGTCTACGCCTCCCCGGGCTCACTCGCTGCACCTGAGGGTTGTCGGTGAGCTACATAACCTCCTAGACATCCCCTCCCTCTCCCTCTTGTCGTCGTTCACCGCCGTGCGCGCTCACCACCGCGAGAGCGCCAACATATGTTGTTTCTGCTTGTGTTCATAGCTTCCTAGCTCTTGCCGTGGTGCTCGCCTTTGAGTGTAACTAGAAGCAAAGTTGTAGAGCTCGCAACCCTCTTTCAAAGAAGACAAACCACGATCAAAACGGTTTGCTAAATCTTCGGGAATCTTGCTCGCAAGGTTGCATGTCAACCAGATATGTCTTATATATGTCTATGTGTTCTTCACGATTCTGCACGCGTCATGGCCCACACCAGAATGAACCGACCACACCATAGCGTAGATTGTTTTCCCCTCGTCGTTTCGAGTACTCATATGCTAGATTCCATTCATCGAGCTAGGAGAAATCATCCCTGAAAGTTTGGTGTGTTGCTCAGTTTTGCACCGACGAAATTCAGTTTCGCACCCGACCTATTCTTGCCCCTTTGCGAGAAGACCCCTAGAGTTTTGCTTGTCTGAACCCACAACCCCTCGCTTCGCCCACGTGTCACTCCACTGCGGGCTGTGCGCGTGTGGCCGAATGTGACCCTGGTCCACTTGTCTATCTCTATGGATAGGTTCACCAGGGGTAACAAAAGTTTCTGTGTTTTTCTATATTCAAAATAAAAACCAGAACATAAATATATATGAATTAATTCATAACTTTCAAATGGTTGGGAATTTGAAATCAAACTTTATATGAAATATGTTTGGTTTTTGAATGTATATTCAAAATAAAGATATGGATAACTAAAGAAAGAGGAACCGGTGGCAAATAGTTGTTATTTGGTTCTTCCACGCTCAGTTGTGTCCCATAGGATCCGAATACTTGATGCATGTTGCTTGACTATCGCACTATCCACATGTGGGAGACTCTATGGATCCCCCTTCGCCTGAGCTTGATTCACATCTTCTTTCTTGGGGCCACAAACTTGTTTGGGGCTTTACTACTATCCTATACTTATGTCATGGTTTACTGCTTTATTTACTATTATGCGTGGAGCGCCTATACAGTTTATGAAAGCAAAATGTTTTCTCGTATCGACAAGCGCATTCACACTTTCGGGTTCCCAGACGTTTAAGGCATTGTCGCAAACCCCGGGTTCCTCTCGGAGCCGGCCAACTTCGTTGCGGGTAGCTTATTAGGGTAGCCCCTTGAAATAATGTATGAATCATGTGAATGCATTGTCGTGAGGCCTCGTTGCTTTTTATTTGGTTCTTCCGAGGTTGATCGTGCGTGTGTTGCTATTTGTGCACCCCTGCAGGGTAAATCTTTCTAAAAACCGTGTCCACGGTTATGGATGACTTGGAGCACAGTTTTTCGATCATAGATAACTATAACTAAAGTACCGTGTTTAATTTGACTAAAACATGACTAATAAATAGTGCAACACTCATGGAATGGTTAATAAAATTTCCAACGGATGGGATGTTCTTTCGCCTTGTCGTATGGTAAGCAAGAAGGAAGGCGAGTGATGTTTATTAATGCTACTTATATAACTGTTATTTCTAATTAACGAGTGTCCGTCCATCTCTGGTTGGGCGGATGTTGTAGTGTGTCTCTATAGAACTGTTTATATATTATCTTTCGCTGCAATTGTATCACCCCTAGGTTGTTCCCTTTAGATGCATAAAGGCTTGCTGAGTACCCCTAGGGTCTCACATAAAATTATTGATTAGGTTGTCAGGTACATCCATATAGAGGCTACTATGTCGAGGAGACCGATGATGGTGGCAACGACTGTCAGGTGTAGAGATTCCGGGGATGGAGATCCGTGAGATCTGTTGGCGGGATGGGCTTATTTTCAGGGCATCTTATGCCAATTTGCTTCTTGTCCATACTCGGATCTTGTTTTACACTACCACTTGATACTATGATGTGTGATGTATGAGTATGTATCCCAAACTATTATCTCTATCTAGGATATTTGGATCTTCCTGTATGGCATTAAATATTTCTATTTCTTTTAGATGGGTTGTCTCTGATATACTGTTGTATGTAGCTGACATACACACTTGTGTATGTTTTGTTCGCATACCTATCGACTACGCCTCTCGCACTTGATACGATGTTCTTGCAAAGTGGATAGGGTGGTTGGTCAGTACCGTGCCGTGCTCCGCTTAGATGGGGCCTACACGTGGGTGCTCCTTGGGCCTCCGCGGTAGGACACCTTATGTACTTTGGGTTCATCCTGGCCTTTTGCTTAAAGTGTAGGGTCCGAGGTATTATAATTGGTATCAGAGTCATTCCGCCCTTCAGGGTCTCAACCAAGGTGGTCGTTGTTAGTCTAGAAATATTTTGGTAGCTATATATACTAGGGGAAAACTAAACGTGAGAGTAGGACTACTTCCATTTTTCTTCTGACCCACCCACCCACCCTATTATGGTAAGTTAGTGTGACGTTTGTCTATCCTCTTCTAAAAATTCAAACTAGGATTCACGTGTTCAGGGTATTTATAGTACCATAGGATGTGTTAATCCTTTGTTGATCTATTGCATCCAACTTTGATTCACAATCTGCCTTTGGTTATCAACTGTTGGTACATTCCATACCGATAGGCTTGTGTGTAAATCGACGTGATCTATTCGAATCATTGTTAATCGGCACGATCTTGTTAAGGATGTCCGTCCGTTTGGCATACTTTCGCAGAATGTGGAGTTGCTAATCTCTATCTGTTAAGTGGTTTTGCGCATCTAGTTGGTATTTTAATGCCAAAAATGCGGAAAAAAATTCTTTGATACATCTGTGTTTCCACACTCCTTTTCAGTCATGTGTGATACACTATTCACCTTTGGAAGGGCATTTTTCCCTTCATATGTTTTGATGTTTGTTGACAACACTAGGATGTTTTAATCATATGCTAAATGTTTCAGGGCATATTTATCTGGTCAGCATACTTGTATGTTGTTGCTCTCTCAAAGGGAAAAGAGGGTTCTATATGGGTGTAATAAAAAGGATTCCTGGAAGTTAAAGTGTCAAAAGCTCAGTTTTGCCGGACTGTCTGGCTGGTATCGACCGAAGTATCCGGCCCAGCCGGAATGTCCGGGTGATGCCGGACGGAGTGTCCGGCCAGGGAGTTTAACGAGTTTTCCCAAGAGGCTGCATCCATTCAGTAAAGCACATTGGACTCCTCCCGGTCACTGACCGGATTGTTTGGAGAATTTCTGTCTAGCCGGAGTATCCGGGGTGAAGCAGCCGGAGTGTCCGGCCCAGGACGGAATTTTCGGGGTGTTCCGATCGGACACTCCGGGTTAAGTGACTCCAACGGCTACATTTCCTGGGGGCCTATATAAAGGCCCCTTCTTCTACCTTTGGAAGCTTGCTCATTCCCCAACCTCAAGAACCCTAAAGCTGAGCCACCAAATCAACAAGATTTCCCTCTCTAACCACCCAAAGTCCTTGATCTTTGGAGAATCTAAGGAGGCCTTGATCCACATCTTCACCAAAATAGATCTTCATTTCCCCCTCATTCACTTGAGGGCCCTTTCTCTAGTGTTTCATTGGAAACCCTAGGCCTTGATTTGGTTCTTACAAGCTTATCCTTGATTGTTGTGACAGCTTTCTTGCATTCGGGAGCCTCCAATTTAGTTGTGGATGTGTGCCTCGAACTTGTTGTAAAGGTGTCAGTTTCCACCTCGAAGGTTACCGATATAGTGGAAGAGTGAATCGATCCCTTTGGGGTGAAGTTCACCGGAGAATAAGGGAGGCCTTTTGTGGCGTTGGTGGTTTGAAACCACTCCCTCTCCAAATGCAGACGTACTTCCCCTCAAAAGAAAGGAACTGCAGGAAATCATCCTTGTGTCTCTATGTGCTCCATTTCTGTTACCTCTATCCTTTACCGCACTTTACTTATATCTTGTTCTTGCGTAGTTAGTTGTGTTAGTATGACATATAGGTAAATTCACCTTCGTTGTATATCTAGAGAATTAACCTTTTGTGTCAAACCCTAACTTGAACAAGAGTAAAACTTGAAGTAGCACCTATTCACCCTCCCTCTAGGTGCCATATGATCCTTTCAATTGGTATCAGAGCCTCAGCTCTTTATTCAGGTTTAACCTCCTAAGACTGTATGGGTAACCCAGAGGAAGATGGAGGGGGTGAGTCTAGCACCTCGATGACCATGGTGGATCTCAAGAATATGGAAACAAGCTTGAGCTCCTCCTTGGGCAACAAAATCCAACAGTTGCGTCAACTAGTTGAGCAACTTGTTAAGGAAAAGATAGCCCCACCACCTCCTTCTCAAGAGGAACCCCCTCCAATCTTGAAGGTGAACGCTTCGGCTAAGCCAATGGGTGAAGTAGTGTAACATCCCAAAACTTCAATCCAAGTGTATCAAAGATCAAATCATCCAAATTTAGGATTAACAAAAACTTTTCCATATTTAAAATGAAAGCATTCATATATGTGTGCATTTAAAATAGGAGTTGTTTTGAATTGCCATGATTGTGTGATCCTTTGCTTCTAAAATGTTTCCTAGGTGATTTAAACATCATCTACACCATTCCCAAACTTTTCCTAAAAGAAATCATATAAAAAAGAATTAAAATAAAGGAATGGTCATTTTGACAAAATTAACTCTCATGCCTACTTTGGCTATTCCTAGTACTCAATTCTTAACAGAAAAAATTCTGGATCTTTGCACCCCTTGCTAGTACACATAATGAGGTACCAAGTCCCATCTTTTTATCTTCTAAAAACATTCTAGAAACTATTTTAAATGGCAGTTCAAATTTGAATCTAATGCATATGCATAGATCACCCCTATTTCAAAAACCATGTAATTGAGCTCCATTTTCAAAACCCTTGTAACCAGAGACTACCTATCAATAGTGGAGATCACTCAAAATTTTTGAACTCAAAATTCAAAACTTTTTCTCTTTCGGCCATTTCATCAAACACCTTGTGTGCACAAATCTGGCCAAATTTAAAACACTGTTTTGAGCAGTGATCTTGGTCACCATTTGTGCCTAACCTTGTCCCCTTGTTCCCTCAGTACCAGCCCTACCTTTTGCTAGCCCGGCCACACCCTGTGCACACAACCAAATGGTCATGGCCATTAAGGCCGAGCACCTTGAGCACCCCCACCGGCGACATCGCGCCACAGCAGCCGCCAACTTCCCTCGCCATGTCTAGGAGGTAGCCAACGCCGCACCGCCCCTCTCTGTCCCTTACCCGAGCCAAGAGCAGCCGTGGACCACCGAGGAGAAGCCGCGCCCAATGCCACCAGACCATGCCGACGCCGCTCGCAGAGCGCGCCCTGTCCCCGCGTGCACAAGCCACCACTCGACACCAGCCCGCGCCCACTGCTCCGCCTCGACCTAGAGAACACCCCAGACACCTCCGTTCGCCGCCCAAAGCCCCACAGCCACCGCTCGCCATGGACACCGCCGCCTCTGCCTCTCAGAGTGCCACCTCACCCCGACCGCATGCCACCACCCCTACGGCCGCATTGAAGCGCTAGAGCACCGCCAAGGGACCGCCCGTCGATCGCCATCCCTAGCCATGCTGCTAGCTCGCCGTAGCCATGTCGCCACCGTCGACCGCCCATCCCGCTCGGTCTCACCGCCGAGCCTATAAAAGGAGCCCTCCCCAGCACCAAAGACTCACACCATTCCACTCCCCTCACCTCTCTAAACCTCACCCACCTCTCGCTGGAGCAAGTGGAGCAGCAGCTCACCGGAATTGGAGCCGGAGCCGCCGCCTCTGGAGAAGAAGGGTGCCGTTGATTCCGGCCACCCCAAGCTCCGCCGCGACCACGCCTCGCCTTGCCGTCGTCTTCCACTTCGTTCGCCCGCATCGCCGACCCCACTGGAGCCCTGGTACGCCCCCAGTAGACCCCCACCGAGCCGCTAGGGTTTGAGCTCGCCGGCGACCCGTCCGTCATTGACGACGATCCTCAGCCGTCGATCTGCCTTCTAATCGCACGACCCACAGCGCGCGTACCGCTTCACGTTTTAAGTGCCGCTGACCAGTGGGACCCCCCTGTCAGCTGAGCCCTATGCCGCACAGCGCCACTGGGCCGGCCCATTTCCTTTCCCGCGCAAGCCCGTAGATTCAAATTAGGATTTTTTCCTTTTAGTTAGAATATAGTTTCTGTCCAGTGTTTCAAAATTCAATTCTATGAGTTTGACAAATCCAAATTGCATGAAACCAATTTTGTCTGAAAGGTATTGAAATGCTCTATCCAAGCCCGTTGGATTTAATTCATTTAGAGTTATAGATTTCTCCTAATAAAAATAAGATGACAGAAGCTTTTGCAACTTGAAACATTTTTATAAAATCAACCAAGTTAGCTTTTGAGTTGATTCCAACTCTCAAAAATCACATTTCATCATATCTATCCAAATATGTAATAATACTAAGGTTTACAGGCAGTGAATTTGGACTAGTACCAAAATAATGCTATATAGGCATTTCTAGTCACTTTAAATCATTAAATAATAAACTTAAACCAAAGTAATAGTGATCCAACCTTTAAATCTCATTCCCACATGTTAGAATATGTGGTGAGGACATGTGTCCACATGATCCCATATTTTGGTGGTGAATGTTAAATCTTAGCTATTATTTCAATGAGTAGAAATTACTTTTCCAAAATAAAAAGGTTGAAACTATTGAATTAAACTTGTGATGCTTGTGATGATAATAGATCATCAATTGTGTGTTTTAGAATACTACTTAGCCTAAGTTAAGTATTGTTTGGTGATTGTGCACTCCTTATGTATTTCTAGACGCTAGTACCGACCAAGCCTTCGAGGAGGAGGAGTTCTACCAAGAAGAAGAAGAAGAAGAAAACTTCAACCACTGCACCAACCAAGGCAAGCTATTAGTGGCAAGCTAACCCTTGCAAACATGCTTTAGTAAGCTATGGTAGCAAGCTAGAATAAAACTAGATAGTTTAGTAAAGATGCCTTAAGCATACTTTGATCACACCCCCTTAGCTTACACCAAGTTCTTGTAATTAATTTTGAAGGTAGCATAAAGAGTATAAAACTTGACCTAATTAGAAACCCTTAGATGTCATTCTATGGCATGAGATTGATCCCACCTTTCCACCTTAGTGAACACTATTAACCTAGTGTTTTAGAATAGATCAAACTTGAGTCATTTTAGATGGGAACACTTGGTGAAAATGAGTTATGAAAACCTTGGAATGATGAGTCATTCTATTGAGATGTTTTGACATGTGTTGAGAAACACAATTGGCTTATGATGATGAAAATGATGAGGCATGAGCCTTAACCCTTTTTTAAAACTGATGGTTGGATTCGGATGCGATACCATTCCAAAATTACCGTACAACCACATTACCTGAATTGGGTAAGGCTTAGCTGGAAATTTATATGCATTAGTATTAGTTCCCTCACGGGAGAGGTTTGAGCTGAGGCTACCCTCTCAATGATGTCCACCTATGCAGTGCCCAAGATGACTGATGGTCATGGTTGGGAGGCCATGCTCATAGGAGAGGTGCTTGTACTAGGGTGTGTAAAGGAAAGGTTATGTTTGATTATATGCATACCAAGTATGATGATTCAGGGTTACCCCTGACAGATGTATCGAATCTTGTGGTGAAAGTGTACCACCTCTGCAGAGTGTCAAACTATTCGAATAGCCGCGTCCGCGGTTATGGACAGTTGGAATGGCCATACTGTTTCGTTGTCAGATGTTTTCTAAATAACTTGAAATGCATGATGAACCTTGACTTGACCACAACAGGGTTGTGTAGATGAAAATAGCTTCCCAACTTAAGTGATTCTAGAACTTTACTTTATCCTTTCTTGTTTCAGAACTCAGCTTAGGTTTCAAACTTAACTTGATAGTTATTCTTTCAATTCAGTACTTTAACTTAGAATCATAACCCTTGCTAGTAGTAGTTTGCGAGTACTTAAAGAGTACTCATGGCTTTTGTCCCTGGCTATTATCATGGCCAGACTATGAAGGAGATTATCAAGATGATGGTCAGCAGGACGGCTATGATAACTAGGACTATCTACCTTCGTCAGCATTGCCTGTGCCCCTGAAGATGGACCCCACCACTACGCTATCATTTATTTCCGCTGCTTGTTGTATTAAAGACTGGATCATGAGATCCTTATTTGTGTAAAACCTTATGTATGGTTTGTAATGGATGATGTACTATGATATCCAATCCGTTATGTCTCGCAAAAATGGTAATCCTGGGATTGCGAGGTATGGCATAACGGGCATCTGGGATTAAAAATCCGGGTGTTGACAAGTTGGTATCAGAGCCATCCTGACCATAGGAGACCCTAGTTAGAATGGACGTCCAAACCAAAAACTTAGCTTCAAAACCAAAGTGAGTATTTACGAAAAACTATTTCCTCTCTTACCCTTGTGAACTCATTCTTTCTCAAAAATACATGTTCCTCAAAATTCTTACATTACTACTTAAAATTTGACACACTTGATCACTTCACTAATTTCCTCATCCTAAATTCTTGTAGATGGAGACTCAGTTTAGCAAGTTTTACCAGTTGGGAAACGGAGGTCAGCTGATCTTCGAGAGGGATCTGGATTCACTGTCAGAATTTCTGGGACGCCGACATCCGGAGTTTCTTGGAGCTCAACTTCCAGGACCTCCAGGAGGAGACCTACAATGGCTAGTCACCGCAGATCTTCGAGGAAGCATTGAAGCACCAACTTCTGGAAGAATTCAGTTCTTTGTGAGAGAGAACAACTTGCTAGATGGATTAGCCAGGGTAATGCATGAAGCTCTCGCACGTCTATGTGCCCTCAGCGTCAACAAGATTCAAGGAACCCGTTTTGCCCACTATGCAAGACGTGACTTCATGGGAATGCCGATGGAGATGCCAAGTCACCCAGAGTTGAGGCTTCAAGTGGAGAAACTTGACTTTTTGCTTCATGACCGACAGCAGGAGTTGGACAATGCCAGAGAGTTAGCCAACCAGAACCGTGCAATTGCCTACCAAAAGGCCCAGACTTTCACACTGCTCGTCCAAGATCGCCAGTCTCTTCGTCGCCAGCGTGCAAAGAAGGATCGCACTATCGCCCGTCTTTGCAAGAAGGTGGCCGACCTCGAGAAGACCGTCAAGGAGCAGGAAGCTCAGCTTGCCGCCAAGGAAGAAGATGATGAAGGATAAGACATCCAGGGAGATATGGATTCGTACCTCAGCAACGATGACGATTTTCTGGCAGAGGATGCTGTGGACTTCTACACTGATGATGAAGACTCCGACTTCATCGATGATGAGTAGATGCACTAGAGCACTGTCGTAGCGTGAGATGTACCATCTCATTGTATCGTAGTTTGCAGAATGGTTCTTCAAACCATCTGTTTTCCCCTTTGATTGTTGTGGTGTGTGTTGTATCGTGTGCTTGCTTGCATGAATGAAAGTAAAGTTAGTTGAAAAACCTGAGTCTAACTCAAAGTTTTAGCTTTGAAAACCCAAAACCATGAACCTTAGAATTTCCCTCTTACCCCTATATCTATCTCAATCTTCAGATGACTCGTGGAAACCAAGGAGGGAGCAGCTCATCGCAGGACCCAATGCTGCAGATCTTGCAGAATCTCATCGTGGACCGTGAAGCAAGCAGGGCCGAGCGTCAAGCCAACTTAGCGACATTGCAGCAGATCGCCCAAATGGCTCTCGACAACCAAGGACATGGAAATCAGGATCACCATGGATCTAAACTCAAAAAATTTCAGAACACCAATCCCCCAATCTTCAACCAATCTGAAAACCCATTAGATGTTGATGACTGGTTACAGACCATGGAAAACAACCTAGAAGTTGCAGGAGTTGATGAGAATGAGAAAGTTCTCTTCGCCACTCACTATCTGGCGGGAGATGCAAGAGCTTGGTGGAATAGCGTCCGCAACATGAACCATGGCCAGGTGATGACCTGGGAAGCATTCAAGGTCAAGTTCAGCCGCACCCACGTGCCGCAAGGTCTTGTCAACAGGATGAGAGATGAATTCCTTGAACTGAAGCAAGGAAGATTGACTGTAGTAGAGTACCATGACAAATTCTTGTCACTTGCCAGATATGCACCGGATGAGATCAACACGGAGGCCAAGAAGAAAGAGAGATTCTTAAACTGACTGCATGATGAGATGCAGACTGTCCTCGTCAACATCCGTTTCCAGGATCTTGAAGAGCTAGTTGACTCTGCCATTCAGATGGAAGGGAAGATTAACCAGGCAAACGACAACTGCAAGCGTCGTATGATGCAGCAGTCTGGATCCAGTAGTCACCAGAAGTACCGTCCCAACCCCTCACCAGGGTATGCACCAAGGAACAACCGACCCCTAAATTCTCGCCCAAGCTACCCCAACCGTAGCGGAGGAAATGTGAAGCTCGGAGGAAACAACCACAACTCCGGCAATGCCAACAACTTCAACCGTGCCCCTCCCAAGAGCAACAACAACAACACTGCCCCTAGAACTGGCAGCAATGTTGTACCTGTTGCAGTCAAGGACAAGTTCCAGATCACGTGTTTCGAGTGTGGAGTGAAGGGTCAATACTCCAATGAGTGTCCCAAGAAGACTGCCGCCAATGCCCCTGTGAATGCCCCAGCTCAGCAACAACGTCGTGTTCAGCAAGGCAGGAGATTTGCCCCAGGGAACCCGCACAACCGCAACGGTCGTCTCTTCCACCTGAACGCAGAAGAAGCCCAGGAAGCACCAGATGTAGTGCTGGGTATGTTTTCTGTCAACTCAGTTTTAGCAAGAGTATTGTTTGATTCTGGAGCATCGCATTCATTTGTCACCGAAGAAATTGTATGCACTAGTAAGATTCGCCCAACCAACCTGAAGCATGTCATGATAGTTCAAATCCCCGGTTCAACAAAAAAAGCTAGAAAAATTTGCAAAGCGGTACCTATCAGGATACATGGGATAGAATTTTATGCCAACCTAATTGTACTTGGAACCAAAGGTTTGGAAGTAGTACTAGGTATGGACTGGATGTCAAGGCATAAAGGACTGATAGACTGTGCTAGGAAATCCATCACCATGACCGGTAGTTCTGGAGTAACCATAGAACATATCTCCAAAACCTTACCCCGTCAATTCAAGTGCAACAAGAGTGTAGCCCTGCCTACCATTGACCAAGTCAGAGTAGTCTGTGAATACCCTGACGTATTCCCAGATGAATTGCCAGGTATGCCCCCGGACAGGGATATAGAGTTCATTATCGAACTAATCCCCGGAACCGGACCTATAGCCCAGAGACCCTATACCATAAACCCCTCAGAGTGAGTGGAACTGAAGAAGCAGTTGGATGCCATGTTAGCAACATGCTTGATTCAGCCAAGTGCATCGCCATGGAGATCACCAGTGTTATTCGTCAACAAGAAAGATGGAGGCAACCGTCTGTGTACAGACTACAGAAAGTTGAATGATGTCACCATCAAGAACAAGTACCCCTTGCCAAAGATAGAGGATCTATTCGATCAGTTGACTGGAGCTCAAGTATTCTCAAAGATTGATCTTAGGACTGGTTATCACCAACTTAAGATTCGTGCAACGGATATTCCGAAGACCGTCTTTACTACTCGCTATGGTTTATACGAGTATACGGTTATGTCTTTTGGATTAACCAATGCCCCTGCTTATTTCATGAATCTCATGAATAAGATCTTTATGAATTTCTTAGATAAGTTTGTAGTTGTGTTTATCGACGACATCCTTATATACTCCAAGTCAGAAGAAGAGCATGAGCAACATCTGAGAATCATCCTAGAAACCCTAAGAGAACATCAGTTATATGCCAAGTTCAGCAAGTGTGAGTTTTGGCTGAAAGAAGTAGGATTCCTAGGACATATTGTGTCTCCCGGAGGAGTCTCTGTTGATCCCAGCAAGATCAAAGACGTCGAAGAATGGGAAGCCCCAACCAATCAAACCCAAGTTCGTTCATTTCTCGGATTAGCGGGATACTACCGCAAATTCGTAGAAGGATTCTCGAGCATAGCCCGACCAATGACCCAATTGTTGAAGAAGGACAAGAAGTTTGAATGGACAGACAAGTGTGAAGCCAGTTTCCAGGAGCTGGAGAAGAGATTGATATCAGCCCCAATTTTGATCATGCCAGACATCAAGAAGCCGTTTGATGTATATTGTGATGCATCCAAGATTGGTCTATGTAACTACCTCGGTGAATTACGCTCCTAGTTACAAGCCTGGATGAGCGGAAATGGTTAAAATAGTACGGTGGGGCCCAAATACCACTCACAGGTAGACCTTTCGGCCGTCCTAACCATTTCCAAACATCGGGACAAGAACGGGCGGCGTAATCGGCAGGCGAAGGGATCAACTACATACACAAATGAGTATGTATGCAAGCCACCATACAACAGTCCTCAGAGCCATTCCATCTACAAGAAATAGAAATATTGCAACGCCATACGGCAAGATCCAAATATCCTAGATAGATATAATAGTTTAGGATATCTCCTCATACATCAAACATCAGAGTATCAGGCGAAAGCGGAAAACAAGATCCGAGTACGGATAAGAAGCAAATCGGCATAAGATGCCCCATAAATAAACACATCCCGCCCACAGATCTCACGGATCCCCGTTCCCGGAATCTCTACACCGAATGATCGTTGCCAACATCGTCCGTCTCCTCCACCCAGTATCCATCTTGTGAGAGTACCTGTTCATCTGAATCAAATAATTTATCGTGTGAGACCCTAGGGGTACTCAGCAAGTCTTTATGCCTCTAAAGGGGACACAACCTGGGGTGACGCAATTGCAGCAAAAGATAATACCTAACAATTCTATAGATACTCGCTAACCATCCGCCTAACCAAAGATAGACGGATGTCCGTGAATTAATAACAACAGTTATAACAGTAATATTAACAGATCCATCCTCCTCCTCGCTTACCAACGAGAAAGCGGACGAACAACCCCCATCCGTTGGCAGTTTTATTATCCACTCCACGAGAATTGCACTATTTACTAGTCAGGTACTTAGTCAGGTTAAAAGCGGTACTTTAGTTATACTTGTCTATGATCGAGAAACTGTGCTCCAAGTCGTCCAAAACCGCGGACACGGCTTTCAGAAAGTTTTACCCTGCAGGGGTGCACAAATAGCAACACACACTCGATCAACCTCGGAAAAACCAAATCAAAACCCAATGAGGCATTCACGACAAAGCGATCACAGGATTCAGAAACATTTCAGGGGGCCACCCCATTAAGCTACCCGCAACGAAGTTAGCCGACTCCGAGACGGACTCAAGGTTTGCGTCAGTGGCTGTAAACGACTGGGAACCCAAAAGTGTGACTGGGCTTGTCGATACCGCGAAAACACTCCGCTTACCTAAACAGTACAGGTGCTCCTCGCACAATCTTAAATAAAGCAGTAAAGCATGGCATAAGTACAGAATAGTAATAAAGCCCCAAACTACTTTGTGGCCCCAAGAAATAAGAATGAATCAAGCTCTGGCTCAGGGGGGTTCATAAGCCTCCCGGATGTGGATAGCGCGAATATTCAAGGAACAGGAATCAAGTACTCGGGGTCCTACGGGACACAAGTGAGCATGAAAAACCAAATAGCAGATATTGATCACCGGTGCCACTTTCATTAATTATCCCATTACTACTCAGGTTAAGTTGTTTAGGTACCTCGTTATCCATCAGACACTCACATACCCTACACATGCTGTTCTACGACTCGCATGGCTCAAACAACTCCTGTAGTAATGGCTCATGGGATGGAGGAACAAGCTTCGGTGGGGTTTAAAAGTAAAGGCTATGCAGTACTTGGGATTCAGTTTAATGCAATCGCGACTCCATGATGCAAGAATAAGATAGAGGCAATAGGTACTATATGTATGCCAGCATGTGGTAGTGCTTGCCTGGCAGCTCAGTTGAAGCGAGAGAAGGATCTGGGTAGTGCTCCTGGGTTTCTTGATATATCCCCTGCTCAGCGTCTATTCGAAGAAGAACCAAACAAACAAGGGCCAACATAAATAAAGTGCACAAGCATATGAATAAAATGCGACAAGGAAACAATCATGCCATGATGAATGATGCACAATTTGCATGGCAACAAAGTAGCATGGCATGGGTGAGGTGTGGAATATAAGAAATAAGAATTTTATGGAGTTTTAATCATATTTTATACTCAAATAAGTTGCTGTATACTTATATTTATATGATGCATGCTGCAATTCAGAACATGGAATGCATAAACAGAAAGGTCTCGTCGAGCTGATCATTTTAGACATATCATTTGTTAAATTTGGAGTTATAAAACAAAAGTTATTAATTAATTAAGGAAAAGGGCATTTTATTTGTAATTTTAATCAACTCGAAAATTAAAGTGTTCAAAATGTATTTTGGATGGCAGATTTGAATTCCTCACATTTTTCTGATTTCAAAACATATATTATTTGTATTATTTGGATTTATATTTCAAAAGTTATTTTAAAACAGATTTGAATTTAAATTTAAAACAAATTTGAAAAGTTAAAACAAAACAGAAAACCAGAACTACTTGTTACACCCAGTCCAGTGCTAGCCCGAGCCACCGACAGGTGGGCCAGCTGCTGACTGGGCGCCACAGCGCGCAGGAAACCTTTTGTCAGCGCGGGATAATCTAGCCACAGCAACTGACCAGCGGGCCCGACGCGCGAGCGGACCCACGCGCCAGTGGTTGGACGCCTCGGTGCCACGCGGCGAACCCAGGGACTGCGGTTTGAGAAACGCAAAAATAGAGGTGCCTTTTTATAAAACCGCACAGAGGCAGACAGGTGGGGTCGGCTGGAGCGCGGGTTGAGGAAAACAAAACGGAAGGGGGGTTTGTGCAAAAGGAGAGGTGCTACTGTTTTTCTTCCTCCGTTTCTGACGAAACTGACGGTGCCGCGCGACAGAGGAAAACAGGGGCGCCCAGGGCTCGATCTGGCGACCTCGCACGCGCGCGCGGCGGCGGCTACCGCTGCGGTGGCTTGGGGGTTGTTGGGAGGTTGCTGTGGCGCGGCTAGGTAGGTTCTCGCGACGAGAGGACGGTCTTCGACGACGTGAGCTCGCCGCGCCGAGAGCGCTCGATGAAACGCACCACGCGAACAGGCATCCGATCGGCTAGCAAAGGTGTCTGGGAGGTTCGGGCGCTCACCGAGAGTGGGTCGGTGGTGGCGGAACGGCTTGGGACGCAGGGGATCGGCGACGATGCAGACAACCGGAGTTCTAGGGTTTGGCGTCGGTGGCGGCGGTGATCTTCGGCTCTGGTGCCTCTCCTCCGCGACGGCGTGTACAGGGTGATGCAGGGGATCTCCACGGCCTTCCTCGACAACCAGAGCACCGCGCCCGCCGCCTGATTCGAGGAGTTGGTGATCGGCAGCCTCGGTGGCCGACGCGGTGGGTGAGTGGTAGGAGGGGGAGGAAGAGGGGTAGGGCACGACTCTGGGGATCTGTGGTAGGTACGAAAATAGAGGGAGGGTGGAGATAAGGCGAGGGAGAGCGGGGTACCGTGGGGGAGTGGTTAGGGATAAAGGTGGCCTCGGTGGTCACCTTTCCTCCTCTCTCCGATCACGTGCTCGGGTCGAGGGCAGGTAGGTAGGGCAGGGCGAGGTGGTGGATACTGTGTAACTACCTCGGTGAATTACGCTCCTAGTACAAGCCTGGATGATCAGAAATGGTTGAAATAGTACGGTGGGGCCCAAATGCCACTCACAGGTAGACCTTTCGGCCGTCCCAACCATTTCCAAACATCAGGACAAGAACGGGCGGCGTAATCGGCAGGTGAAGGGATCAACTACATACACAAATGAGTATGTATGCAAGCCACCATACAATAGTACATCAGAGCCATTCCATCTAAAAGAAAGGAAATATAGCAACGCCATACGGCAAGATCCAAATATCCTAGATAGATATAATAGTTTAGGATATCTCCTCATACATCAATCAACAGAGTATCAAGCGGAAGCGGAAGACAAAATCCGAGTACGGATAAGAAGCAAATCGGCATAAGATGCCCCATAAATAAGCACATCCCGCCCACAGATCTCACGGATCCCCGTTCCCGGAATCTCTACACCGAATGATCGTTGCCCACATCGTCCGTCTCTTCCACCCAGTATCCATCTTGCGAGTGTACCTGTTCATCTGAACCAATAATTTATCGTGTGATACCCTAGGGGTACTCAGCAAGTCTTTATGCCGCTAAAGGGGACACAACCTGGGGTGACGCAATTGCAGCAAAAGATAAACCCTAGCAATTCTATTGAAACTCGCTAACCATCCGCCTAACCAGAGATAGACGGATGTCCGTGAATTAATAACAACAGTTATAACAGTTATAACGGTAATCTTAACAGATCCATCCTCCTCCTCGCTTACCGACGAGGAAGCGGACGAACAACCCCCCATCCGTTGGCAGTTTTATTAACCATTCCATGAGTGTTGCGCTATTTACTAGTCAGGTACCTAGTCTAGTCAGGTTAACAGCGGTACTTTAGTTATGCTTGTCTATGATCGAGAAACTGTGCTCCAAGTCGTCCATAACCGCGGACACGGCTTTCAGAAAGTTTTACCCTGCAGGGGTGCACAAATAGCAACACACACTCGATATGCCTCGGAAAAACCAAATCAAAACCCAACGAGGCAGTCACGACAAAGCGATCACAGGATTCAGAAATATTTCAGGGGGCCACCCCATTGAGCTACCCGCAATGAAGTTAGCTGACTCCGAGACGGCCTCAAGGTTTGTGGAGCCGGCTGTAAACGACTGGGAACCCGAAAGTGTGACTGGGCTTGTCGATACAGCGTAAACGGGTCACGGACCTAAACAGTACAGTGTGCATTACCTCGCACAATCTTAAATAAAGCAGTAAAACATGGCATAAGTACAGGATAGTAAATAAAACCTCAAACTAGTTTGTGGCCCCAAGAAATAAGAATGAATCAAGCTCTGGCTCAGGGGGGTCCATAAGGCCTCCCGGATGTGGATAGCGCGAATATTCTTGGAACATGAATCAAGTACTCGGGGTCTTACGGGACACAAGTGAGCCTGAAAAACCAAATAGCGAATATGGCTCACCGATGCCACTTTCATTAGTTATCCCATTACTACTCAGGTTAAGTTGTTTAGGTACCTCGTTATCCATCAGACACTCACATACCCTACACATGCTGTTCTACGACTCGCATGGCTCAAGCAACTCCTGTAGTAATGGCTCATGGGATGGAGGAACAAGCTTCGGTGGGGTTTAAAGTAAAGGCTATGCAATACTTGGGATTCAATTTAATGCAATCGCGACTCAATGATGCAAGAATAAGATAGAGGCAATAGGTACTATATGTATGCAAGCATGTGGTAGTGCTTGCCTGGCAGTTCAGTTGAAGCAAGTGATGGATCTGGGTAGTGCTCCTGGTTCTCTTGATATATCCCCTGCTCAGCGTCTATTCGAAGAAGAACCAAACAAACAAGGGCCAACATAAATAAAGTGCACAAGCATATGAATAAATGCATCAAGCAAACAATCATGCCATGATGAATGATGCACAATTTGCATGGCAATTAAGTAGCATGGCATGGGTGAGGCGTGGAATACAATAATAAGGCATTTTTATTGAGCTTTGGCCCCATTTAATACTCATATAAGTTGCTGTTCACAATATATTTATATGATGCATGCTTCAAATCAAACCAAGGAATGCATAAACAGAAAGGTCTCGTCGAGCTAATCATTTTAGACATATTATTTGTTAAATTTGGGGTTATAAAACAAAAGTTATTAATTAATTAAGGGAAAAGGGCAATTTATTGTAATTTTATTAAACTTGGAAAATAAAGTGTTCAGAATATATTTTAGATAGCATATTTGAATTCCTCATATTTTTCTGATCTCAAAACATATATTATATGTAATATTTGAGTTTGTATTTCAAAAGTTATTTAAAACAGAATTTAAATTTGAGTTTGATTTAATTTGAAAAGATTTAAATTTAAACAGATTAAACACAGAGACTTTTGTCACCCAGACAGACCCAGACACAGACGCTGACGGGTGGGCCAACGCTGACTGGACTGAACTACGCGCGAAAAGCTTTTCTCGCCGCAGCTTGCACTAGCCCCAGAAACTGACAGACGGGACCACGGCACAAGCAGACCCACACGTCAGTGGGCGGACGCGAGGCTGCCACGCGGCTCAGAGGGAGGACTACGGGTTGAGGCGACCAAAACAGGGGAGCCTTTTTATAAAAGCGCACCGAGGCAGACAGGTGGGTCCTAGGGAGCGCGGGTTGATGAAACAAAAGAACAGGGGGTTATCTGCAAAACGGGGTTCGATCACTGTTTCTCTTCTCTGAAACCGTCTGTCGACAGATCAATGCCGACGCGCGGAGCGCAGCGCGCGGGGGAATCGAACTGGGGACCTGGGCGTGCGCGCGGAGGCGGTGGCCACTGGGCTATGCGGGGGTTGCTGTCTGGGAGGCGGGCGAGGACTAGATATGGTTCTGTGCGGCAGACGCGAGCAGACAGAAACATGTGGCGGCGCGCAGAGGGCGCTCGACGCAAGGTCCGGCGGATCTAGGGCGGCACGGCGAGGCAGAGCATGTCCAGGAGGTTCGCCAGCTCACCGTGAGTTGGTCGGTGTAGATGGTTCGGCTCGAGGCGCAGGCGATCGACGAGGACGCAGGCGGACGGCGAGGTTAGGGTTTCGGCTCGGCGGCGCTGGTACTGGCAGCTCCGGTCCTCCTCCTCCTCGACGGCGAGTGCAGGGTGATGCAGGGGAGCCTCCTGGTACTCTCCAACCACTCCCACGTCGTGCTGCACGGCTGGATCGACGGATGCGGTGGAGGCCGACGGTGGTGTAGCCGGCGATGGTGTGGCGGTGGTGAGGGATGGCAGGGAGAGGGGAGCGTCCTGGGGTGGATCTGGGGATGGCCAGAGAGGCGAGGTGGAGGAGATAAGGCAGAGAGGGAAAGGGAGACGCCGTGGGGGAGGGGTAGATGGAAAAGGTGGCTCGGCCACCTTTTTCCTCCTCTTCTCTCTCACGTGCTCGGTCTGGGCAGGTAGGGGAGGGGCAGGTGAGGCTTCCAGGTGGGGTAGGGCAGGCCAGGGTCGGGGTGGTTCGGGCTGGGGCCCCTAGGGCAGAGATAAAGGAGAGGGAGGGAGGTAGGGAGCTCGGGCTAGGGTTGGGAGCTAGGCTCGGGTAGAGAGGGGGTATGGCTCGGGGTAGCTAGGGTTTGGTTGGGGCTGGGGGTAGCTAGGTGGCCAGCTAGGTAAGAGAGAGGGGGAGGCCGAGAGAGAGAGGTGGTGGACTTAGGGTACTTAGGGTTTGGTCTAGGTTTTAGCTTAGAGCTAGGTTTAGAGGGGATGGTAAAGAGAGGAGAGGTGAGGTAGGGTGGTGATAGCTAGGGGGTTAGGGTGATGGGGTGGTGGCTTGGGGTTTATAGGAGTTTGCATGCTCCAACTAGATCAAGCAACACAAGAGAGGGGTGTGGTGATGATGGTCTTAAGCAAGCACAAACAAGATCAAGCTAAGAGGAGAGAGAGATGATCCACCCAAAACCAAATAAAAACCAAATGACAAGCTAAAGGGGTACTTGCATGGCCCATGCAAAAATATTCAATGCCATGTTCATTTGTGAGAACAATATTAATACATGGCATTATTATTTTGCATTCCCAAAATTGGAGTAAGACCCAAGCAAAGGAATTTAGAAAGAATTCCAAGTGGAATAGATGGAGATAGCCATGTTTGAAATAGAATGGGACATGCTAGTGTGTATGTTCCACTAGATGATCAATAGTCCCAAAATATTCCAACATTAGCATAATTCCATGATGGACCATATTTAAGCTAGGAGAAAGGTTCCACTCACAAGGCATGCAAAGGTGGCCATGTGGCTCTCCACATATTCATATTGTGACAACAACATTATTGATATATGAGAGCATGGGGAAAAAGACTTGGATCCATCCCAACCCACGTGAGCTAGAAGTAAAACCCAAATAAAGTGCAAGGCTCATATTTAGTTGGATGGTGGAATTATAAGGTGGTGAAAGAAAAGGTGGTGGGGTTAATAAAAGATATGCCCCCAACTCAACTTGGGCATTTAAACAATATATCAAGAACCAAATACAATATCAAGAGGCAACTACAATTAATAATGCATATGAGATAAGAACCAAATCAAAAAGGGTTTTATATGATGCTCAGATGCAAGGAGGCATGATGACATGAGCATGATATCATGATGATGCAACAATTATATATTTGAAGTAGCATCTATATATAGACTAGGCTAGTAGCATTGCAATTGTTAGACAATTGGGATGCTACAACTCTCCCCCACTAAACAAGAATCTCGCCCCGAGATTCCTAGGAAAAGAAAACAACACAAGGAGAGACGGGTGTCCGGAACGAAGGTGACCCTCACGTTCCCAAGAAGATGAAGAACGGAATGGTGCGACCACTACACCTTGCAAAACTTGCTAGACTTGTTGCGAGTCTTGCGTTTTGCTCGAGACACCACGGTTAGAAGAGTTGAAGGATTGTCGTGAGACAAGAAGGATAGGATAGACATAGCTCCGGTTTTCTCAAGAAACATGATAAGAGAAAAAGAACCACTTGCGAAAGAAAGGACAAGATGATGTATCATGGATCAAGATAGACACACCGTTAAGATTGAAGATTTACCGATACTAGAGAGGATGAATCTTTGTCTCGCCGGAAGGAAAGAGCTAGATTGGAGAGGTTTTGAAGCACTATGACAATAGCATCGTATTCTCTCTCGGATTTTAGAAATGAATTTTGGAAACAATATTGCCTTCAAACAATAGAGTCCCTTGATATCGACAGAGAGATTTAGCTAGACATCGTCGGATTAGAGTCTTCTTACGCCGGTAAGAACCAAAGGATCACGCAATTGAGGTGCGCAGATATAACTTCTAGAGACAGATGTGAAGCTAGATCATGGTGGAACCCTGAGAGCAACGAAGATGGAGGGTCTGGAGTCTATTGTAGAGATACTTATTGCTTTCTTTAGCCTTGAGGCTAACGCAATAGATTTGCGGCTGATGGCATCAACCATAATTGGTTTTTACCACAGAAAAGAGTTGATGAAACAAAGAGAGAGATAGTTTCCTTTCGTCTTGTTTGGGGATGTAGAGCACCGGTAGAATGACGAGGACAGAAAAGAGTTTGCGTTTGTTTCCACCAGATCATTGAGGATTTTGCTCCGTGTAGAAAGGACGAGATCACCAACAAGAGATTATTGATTACTTTCTTCGAGAGAGCACTCCGGAAAAACAAGGACGGAAGTAAAAGTATCGAGGGATAAAGGCCACTTCTAACTTCCGTGGAATGAGTGGAATCACATTAATTCACCAATTCAATGTACAAGAGCGAATGATAAGAGTAGTGGTATGGTAGCTACTCCATCCCGCACTCAAAGCATTACTCCGCACATGAATAGGAAAACCATGCATCCCAACTACCGAAACAGACTGAAGGTATTGATAAGAAGATCTCATGGAACTCCGTTAGAAAACAAGGATAGATGCAAACGATTCACCGGATCCAAGATAGATAAAGATGATGATGTTGTCGTCATGTCAGAAGTAACAAGCCACCGGAAAGATATGAAGGAAGATTACGGGGAACAACTGCAAGATTCAACAGCTACAGAAAAGATAGCACCAACTTGAACAGAAGGAATACGAAAGATCTGAAAAGTCTTCATGGCCTCCGGTGGATCGAGCATAGACGATAGAGCGAGAGGGTTTTCAAGAGATTACTGAACGAGATAGAGGTGAAAGAACTCCATGTTCTTCTTGAAATGATTGAGAGAGATTTAGTAGTTTTGAGGAAATCTACGGCGGAACGACGTTGATAACTTGCCAACAAGGAACAACTCCGGATTGGTTGAAGATGGAGGATGGAATTAACAATGGACTTGCTGATTCCAGGATTGAAGCAATGTATTTAGCAGAAGGACGTGGCCGAGATAGGTGACTTCAAAAAGTCAGAATTCTCACTTTGAGACTTTGCACACAGGCAGTGCTCACGAAGCTTGAGAGAAAGAGACACAGATGATCTTCCATGTTCTTCCATTGATATCGAATAGGCAAGCATATTATCAACATATACCACCATGGATTAACAAGATATTCCCAGAATATCAAGTTCAAAAGGCGAGAGAAACGAACAAATGCTCGAAACACTTTCTGAGCTCAACGCTCTTTGAAAGATCATTATTACGAGCACGGGTTCGTGTTGAAGAAGATGCACTGGAAGAATAGATTATCTGGTCCTTCGGAAGAAGAAGAGATGTCACCTGATTCACATTGTCGATCGGATCGCCGTTTACAAAGATAAAGAGATCTTTGATAAGAACCGATGATATAGCTTTGCTTATGGTATGAGCTATCAGAGACGAAAAAGATGTGCAGATATGGAGTTCAAAAGATGTGCAGCATGATGGACAGATGATAGACCTCCGTAGTGATTTGGGAAACTCTGGATTGAGCGTCGGTGACAAAAGAATGAGTGAGCATGGACCTGCTGATAAAAGACGGATAGATAATGTTTCGCACACGACTGGAAAGGAGTGTGGAAGCACAGATGTATCAAAGAAAAATTTTCCGCATTTTTCGGCATTAAAATACCAATAGATGCGCAAAATCAGATAATGAAACAAGATTAGCGACTCTACCTCTCTACCTGATAAGTGATTTTGCACGGAAGGTGGAGTTGCTGGAAGGAAGAACGCCCTTAAGAAGATGGCACCGGTTAACAAGGAGTCAGATAGATCGCGCCGGTATACAACGAATCAGATAGATCTCGTCGGTTTGCAAAAGCCTGTCAGTATGGAATGTACCAACAGTTGATAACCAAAGGCAGATTGTGATAACAAACTGGATGCAACAGATAGACAAGGATTTACACACACACACACACTTTCTATGGTACTACGGAAACCCAGAACACGTGAATCCTAGTTTGAATTTTTAGTAGAGGATTGAAAACGTTACACTCCCTTACCAGAAAAGGTGGTGGTTGGGTAAGAAGAAAAGTGAAAGCAGTCCTACTCTCACGTTTGGTTTTTCCCTAATATACATAACTACTAAAATATTTGCTAGACAGACAACGACCATTTGGCTGAGACCCTGAAGGTCGGGATGGCTCTGATACCAATTGTAACTACCTCGGTGAATTACGCTCCTAGTACAAGCCTGGATGATCAGAAATGGTTGAAATAGTACGGTGGGGCCCAAATGCCACTCACAGGTAGACCTTTCGGCCGTCCCAACCATTTCCAAACATCGGGACAAGAACGGGCGGCGTAATCGGCAGGCGAAGGGATCAACTACATACACAAATGAGTATGTATGCAAGCCACCATACAATAGTACATCAGAGCCATTCCATCTAAAAGAAAGGAAATATAGCAACGCCATACGGCAAGATCCAAATATCCTAGATAGATATAATAGTTTAGGATATCTCCTCATACATCAATCAACAGAGTATCAAGCGGAAGCGGAAGACAAAATCCGAGTACGGATAAGAAGCAAATCGGCATAAGATGCCCCATAAATAAGCACATCCCGCCCACAGATCTCACGGATCCCCGTTCCCGGAATCTCTACACCGAATGATCGTTGCCCACATCGTCCGTCTCTTCCACCCAGTATCCATCTTGCGAGTGTACCTGTTCATCTGAACCAATAATTTATCGTGTGAGACCCTAGGGGTACTCAGCAAGTCTTTATGCCGCTAAAGGGGACACAACCTGGGGTGACGCAATTGCAGCAAAAGATAAACCCTAGCAATTCTATAGAAACTCGCTAACCATCCGCCTAACCAGAGATAGACGGATGTCCGTGAATTAATAACAATAGTTATAACAGTTATAATGGTAATCTTAACAGATCCATCCTCCTCCTCGCTTACCGACGAGGAAGCGGACGAACAACCCTCCATCCGTTGGCAGTTTTATTAACCATTCCATGAGTGTTGCGCTATTTACTAGTCAGGTACCTAGTCTAGTCAGGTTAACAGCGGTACTTTAGTTATGCTTGTCTATGATCGAGAAACTGTGCTCCAAGTCGTCCATAACCGCGGACACGGCTTTCAGAAAGTTTTACCCTGCAGGGGTGCACAAATAGCAACACACACTCGATATGCCTCGGAAAAACCAAATCAAAACCCAACGAGGCAGTCACGACAAAGCGATCACAGGATTCAGAAATATTTCAGGGGCCACCCCATTGAGCTACCCGCAACGAAGTTAGCTGACTCCGAGACGGCCTCAAGGTTTGTGGAGCCGGCTGTAAACGACTGGGAACCCGAAAGTGTGACTGGGCTTGTCGATACAGCGTAAACGGGTCACGGACCTAAACAGTACAGTGTGCATTACCTCGCACAATCTTAAATAAAGCAGTAAAACATGGCATAAGTACATGATAGTAAATAAAACCTCAAACTAGTTTGTGGCCCCAAGAAATAAGAATGAATCAAGCTCTGGCTCAGGGGGGTCCATAAGTCCTCCCGGATGTGGATAGCGCGAATATTCTTGGAACATGAATCAAGTACTCGGGGTCTTACGGGACACAAGTGAGCCTGAAAAACCAAATAGCGAATATGGCTCACCGATGCCACTTTCATTAGTTATCCCATTACTACTCAGGTTAAGTTGTTTAGGTACCTCGTTATCCATCAGACACTCACATACCCTACACATGCTGTTCTACGACTCGCATGGCTCAAGCAACTCCTGTAGTAATGGCTCATGGGATGGAGGAACAAGCTTCAGTGGGGTTTAAAGTAAAGGCTATGCAATACTTGGGATTCAATTTAATGCAATCGCGACTCAATGATGCAAGAATAAGATAGAGGCAATAGGTACTATATGTATGCAAGCATGTGGTAGTGCTTGCCTGGCAGTTCAGTTGAAGCAAGTGATGGATCTGGGTAGTGCTCCTGGTTCTCTTGATATATCCCCTGCTCAGCGTCTATTCGAAGAAGAACCAAACAAACAAGGGCCAACATAAATAAAGTGCACAAGCATATGAATAAATGCATCAAGCAAACAATCATGCCATGATGAATGATGCACAATTTGCATGGCAATTAAGTAGCATGGCATGGGTGAGGTGTGGAATACAATAATAAGGCATTTTTATTGAGCTTTGGCCCCATTTAATACTCATATAAGTTGCTGTTCACAATATATTTATATGATGCATTCTTCAAATCAAACCAAGGAATGCATAAACAGAAAGGTCTCGTCGAGCTAATCATTTTAGACATATTATTTGTTAAATTTGGGGTTATAAAACAAAAGTTATTAATTAATTAAGGGAAAGGGCAATTTATTGTAATTTTATTAAACTTGGAAAATAAAGTGTTCAGAATATATTTTAGATAGCATATTTGAATTCCTCATATTTTTCTGATCTCAAAACATATATTATATGTAATATTTGAGTTTGTATTTCAAAAGTTATTTAAAACAGAATTTAAATTTGAGTTTGATTTAATTTGAAAAGATTTAAATTTAAACAGATTAAACACAGAGACTTTTGTCACCCAGACAGACCCAGACACAGACGCTGACGGGTGGGCCAACGCTGACTGGACTGAACTACGCGCGAAAAGCTTTTCTCACCGCAGCTTGCACTAGCCCCAGAAACTGACAGACGGGACCACGGCACAAGCAGACCCACACGTCAGTGGGCGGACGCGAGGCTGCCACGCGGCTCAGAGGGAGGACTGCGGGTTGAGGCGACCAAAACAGGGGAGCCTTTTTACAAAAGCGCACCGAGGCAGACAGGTGGGTCCTAGGGAGCGCGGGTTGATGAAACAAAAGAACAGGGGGTTATCTGCAAAACGGGGTTCGATCACTGTTTCTCTTCTCTGAAACCGTCTGTCGACAGATCGATGCCGACGCGCGGAGCGCAGCGCGCGGGGGAATCGAACTGGGGACCTGGGCGTGCGCGCGTAGGCGGTGGCCACTGGGCTATGCGGGGGTTGCTGTCTGGGAGGCGGGCGAGGACTAGATATGGTTCTGTGCGGCAGACGCGAGCAGACAGAAACATGCGGCGCCGCGCAGAGGGCGCTCGACGCAAGGTCCAGCGGATCTAGGGCGGCACGGCGAGGCAGAGCATGTCCAGGAGGTTCGCCAGCTCACCGTGAGTTGGTCGGTGTAGATGGTTCGGCTCGAGGCGCAGGCGATCGACGAGGACGCAGGCGGACGACGAGGTTAGGGTTTCGGCTCGGCGGCGCTGGTACTGGCGGCTCCGGTCCTCCTCCTCCTCGACAGCGAGTGCAGGGTGATGCAGGGGAGCCTCCTGGTACTCTCCAACCACTCCCACGTCGTGCTGCACGGCTGGATCGACGGATGCGGTGAGGCCGACGGTGGTGTAGCCGGCGATGGTGTGGCGGTGGTGAGGGACGGCAGGGAGAGGGGAGCGTCCTGGGGTGGATCTGGGGATGGCCAGAGAGGCGAGGTGGAGGAGATAAGGCAGAGAGGGAAAGGTAGACGCCATGGGGGAGGGGTAGATGGAAAACGTGGCTCGGCCACCTTTTTCCTCCTCTTCTCTCTCACGTGCTCGGTCTGGGCAGGTAGGGGAGGGGCAGGTGAGGCTTCCAGGTGGGGTAGGGCAGGCCAGGGTCGGGGTGGTTCGGGCTGGGGCCCCTAGGGCAGAGAGAAAGGAGAGGGAGGGAGGTAGGGAGCTCGGGCTAGGGTTGGGAGCTAGGCTCGGGTAGAGAGGGGGTATGGCTCGGGGTAGCTAGGGTTTGGTTGGGGCTGGGGGTAGCTAGGTGGCCAGCTAGGTAAGAGAGAGGGGGAGGCCGAGAGAGAGAGGTGGTGGACTTAGGGTACTTAGGGTTTGGTCTAGGTTTTAGCTTAGAGCTAGGTTTAGAGGGGATGGTAAAGAGAGGAGAGGTGAGGTAGGGTGGTGATAGCTAGGGGGTTAGGGTGATGGGGTGGTGGCTTGGGGTTTATAGGAGTTTGCATGCTCCAACTAGATCAAGCAACACAATAGAGGGGTGTGGTGATGATGGTCTTAAGCAAGCACAAACAAGATCAAGCTAAGAGGAGAGAGAGATGATCCACCCAAAACCAAATAAAAACCAAATGACAAGCTAAAGGGGTACTTGCATGGCCCATGCAAAAATATTCAATGCCATGTTCATTTGTGAGAACAATATTAATACATGGCATTATTATTTTGCATTCCCAAAATTGGAGTAAGACCCAAGCAAAGGAATTTAGAAAGAATTCCAAGTGGAATAGATGGAGATAGCCATGTTTGAAATAGAATGGGACATGCTAGTGTGTATGTTCCACTAGATGATCAATAGTCCCAAAATATTCCAACATTAGCATAATTCCATGATGAACCATATGGAAGCTAGGAGAAAGGTTCCACTCACAAGGCATGCAAAGGTGGCCATGTGGCTCTCCACATATTCATATTGTGACAACAACATTATTGATATATGAGAGCATGGGGAAAAAGACTTGGATCCATCCCAACCCACGTGAGCTAGAAGTAAAACCCAAATAAAGTGCAAGGCTCATATTTAGTTGGATGGTGAAATTATAAGGTGGTGAAAGAAAAGGTGGTGGGGTTAATAAAAGATATGCCCCCAACTCAACTTGGGCATTTAAACAATATATCAAGAACCAAATACAATATCAAGAGGCAACTACAATTAATAATGCATATGAGATAAGAACCAAATCAAAAAGGGTTTTATATGATGCTCAGATGCAAGGAGGCATGATGACATGAGCATGATATCATGATGATGCAATAATTATATATTTGAAGTAGCATCTATATATAGACTAGGCTAGTAGCATTGCAATTGTTAGACAATTGGGATGCTACAGACTGCCAGGTGGGGACGGCAGGGTCGGTGGGGGGGCTCGGTTGGAGGGGCCCTCATGGCAGAGAGAGAAGAGAGGAAGAGAGAGAGGGGAGGCTCGGTTAGGAGCTAGGTTAGGCATGGCTCGGTTAGGGTTTAGGAGAAGGGTGGGGTGAGGTAGATGGGTGGCTAGGTGGGGCCTGCTGGCAGGGAGAGGCCGAGAGAGAGGGCATGGCAGCTAGGGTTAGCTAGAGAGGGCTCGGGCTAGGGTTTGGTTTAGGGTTTGGAGTAGATCATGGTGGTGGTAGGGTTAGAGATAGAAGTAGAGAGAGGGGTCTAGGGTTTAGATGAGGTGTGAGGTGTTGGAGAGAGGATTAGAGAGAGAGAGAGAGATGTGGTGGTGGTTTTTAGCAAGAACAAACTAGATCAAGCCAAAGGAGGGAGAGAGAGATGAGAGATGAGGTGGTGTGAGGGTTTTTAACATGATCCAATCACAAGATCAAGATGAGGGGGGTTTTGAATAAGAGAGAAAGGGAAGCTCAGAAAAGAAAGGATCCACTCAAAAACCAAAGAAAAACCAAAAGAGGAAGAATGGTGGTGCTTTGCATGGACCATGCAGACATTAAATGCCATGTTTTAACCTTGTGAAAACAAAATAATAATCATGGCATTAATACATATGCATTCCAAAATATGGGGTAAAGCCAAGCTAAAATAATTAAAGGGATGCCCCATGTGGAGTAGATGGAGATGACCATATTTGAATAAGAATGGGACTTGCTAGTGTGTATGTGCCACTAGGTATTTAGTAAGCCCAAAAATATCCCAACATGAGAATAACCCCAAAACAACCCATATGGGAGCTAGAAAGAGGTTCCACTCACAAGGCATGCAAAGGTGGCCATGTGGCTCTCATAAACCAATAATGTGGAAAACAATATGGTGCATATATGAGAGCATGTGGAGATAGAATTGAATCCATCCCAACCCACATGAGCTAGAGGTGAAACCAAATAAGTTGCAATGCTCATATATGGTGGAATGGTGGAATGATGGGGTGATGACAAGAAAGGTGGTGGAGTTAATAAAAGATATGCCCCCAACTCAACTTGGGCATTTAAACAATATATCAATAACCAAATACAATATCAAGAGGCAAATACAATTTACAATGCATATGAGAGAAGAACCAAAACAAAAAGGGTTTTATATGATGCTCAAATGCAAGGTGGCATGATGACATGAGCATGGTATAATTATGATGCAACAATTATATGTATGAAGTAGCCATTATATTACTAGACCAAGTAGCATTACAATTGTTAGACAATTGGGATGCTACAACTCTCCCCCACTAAACAAGAATCTCGCCCCGAGATTCCTAGGAAAAAGAAAACAACACAAGGAGAGGCGGGTGTTCGAATGAAGGTTACCCTCACGTTCCCAAGTTGATGAACCATGGAATGGTGCGACCACTACACCTTGCAAAACTTGCTAGACTTGTTGCGAGTCTTGCGTTTTGCTTGAGAAACAACGGGTTAGAAGAGATGAAGGATTGTCGTGAGACAAGAAGGATAGGATGGACATAGCTTCGGTTTTCTCAAGAACATGATAAAAGAATAGAACCACTTGTGAAAGGCCGGATTAGATTCGTGTTGCGCCGGTAAGAACCAAAGGATCACGCAATTGAGGTGCGCGGATATAACTTCCAGAGACGGATGTGAAGCCAGATCATGGTGGAATCCCGAGAAGCAAGGAATATGGAGGATCTGGAGTTTATTGTAGAGATACTTATTGCTTTCTTTGGCCTTGAGGCTAACACAATAGATTTGCGGCTGATGGCACCAACCATAATTGGCTTTACCACAGAAAAGAATTGATGAAACAAAAAGAGAGATAGTTTCCTTTCATCTTGTTTGGGGATGTCGAGCATCGGTAGAATGACGAGGACAGAAAAGAGTTTGCGTCTGTTTCCACCAGATAATTGAAGATTTTGCTCCATCTAGAATAGACAGCCCACCAACAAGAGATTATTGATTACTTTCTTCGAGAGAGCACTCCGGAAAAACAAGGATGGAAGTAAAAGTATCAAGGAGTAAAGGCCACTTCTAACTTCCGTGGAATTAGTGAAATCACATAAATTCACCAATTCAATGTACAAGAGCGAATGATAAGAGTAGTGGTATGGTAGCTACTCCATCCCGCACTCAAAGCATTACTCCGCACATGAATAAGAAAACCATGCAACCCAACTACCGAAACAGACTGAAGGTATTGACAATAACTCATGGAACTTCGTTAGAAAACAAGGATAGATGCAAACGATTCGCCGGATTCAAGATAGATAAATATGATGATGTTGTCGTCATGTCGGAAGTACCAAGCCACCGGAAAGATATGAAGGAAGATTACGGAGAACAACTGCAAGATTCAACAGCTACAGAAAAGATAGCACCAACTTGAACAGAAGGAATACAAGATCTGGAAGGTCTTCATGGCCTCCGGTGGATTGAGCATAGACGATAGAGCGAGAGGGTTTCAAGAGATTACTTAACGAGATAGAGGTGAAAGGAACTCCATGTTGTTCTTGAAAAGATTGAGAAAGATTTAGCAGTCTTGAGGAGAATCTTTAGCGGAACGATGATGATAACTTGCCAACAAGGAAAACTCCGGATTTGATTGAAGATGGAGGATGGAATTAACAATGGACTTGCTGATTCCAGAATTGAAGCGATCTATTTAGCAGAAGGACGTGGCCGAGATAGGTGACTTCAAAAAGTCAGAATTCTCACTTTGAGACTTTGCACACAGGCAGTGCTCACGAAGCTCGAGAGAAAGAGACACAGATGATCTTCCATGTCCTTCCATTGATATCGAAATAGGCAAGCATATTATCAACATATACCACCATGGATTAACAGGATATTCCCAGAATATCAAGTTCAAGAGGCGGGAGAAACAAACAAATGCTCGAAACACTTTCTGAGCTCAACGCTCTTAGAAAGATCAATATTAAGAGCACGGGTTCGTGTTGAAGAAGATGCACTGGAAGAATAGATTATCTGGTCCTTCGGAGGAAAAGAGATGTCACCTGGTTCACATTGTCGATTGGATCGCCGGTTACAAAGATAAAGAGATCTTGGACAAGAACCGATGATAGCTCATACCTTAAGCAAAGCTACCAGAGACGAAAAGATGCAATTTCCTCGTTTCAAAAAGAATTTTGCAGATATGGAGTTCAAAAAGATGTGCAGCATGATGAACAGATGATAGTCCGCCGTAGTGCCTTGAGAAACTCCGGATTGCCACAGATGCTTGAATATGCATAGATATGTTCACGGTGTACTCAAAATCACAGGAGATAACCGTCACCATTTGGAGGATAGTGGTGATTGCATTTTCCATATTCCACTCATGATAAGTGTCATATAACTATGCCGAGAACCCAATTACAATCACCAGCATCGGATCGACACATGTTATGTAATTAGCCCAAGAGAATTGGAGATGAAATAAAACTCCAGGATTAAGCTCCGGTGACAAAAGAATGAGTTAGCATGGACATGCTGATAAAAGGGAGATCGATAATGTTTCACACACGACTGAAAAGGAGTGTGGAAGCATAGATGTATCAAAGAAAAATTTTCTGCATTTTTCGGCATTAAAATACCAATAGATGCGCAAAATCACTTATCAGGTAGAGATTAGCAAGTCCACATTCTGTGAAAGCATGCTGGAAGGAAGAACACCCTTAAGAAGATGGCACCGGTTAACAAGGAGTCAGATAGATCGCGACGGTTTTCAAAAGCCTGTCAGTATGGAATGTACCAACAGTTGATAACCAAAGGCAGATAAAGATAACATGTTGGATGCAACAGATAGACAAGGAATTACACACACACACACACACTTTCTATGGTACTACGGAAACCCAGAACACGTGAATCCTAGTTTGAATTTTTGAGAAGAGGGTTGAAAATGTTACACTTCCTTACCAGAAAAGGGTGGGTGGTTGGGTAAGAAGAAAAGTGGAAGCAATCCTACTCTCGCGTTTTGTTTTTTTCCTAGTATACATAGGTACCAAAAATATTTGCTAGACTGACAACGACCATTTGGCTGAGACCCTGAAGGGCGGGATGGCTCTGATACCAATTGTAACTACCTCGGTGAATTACGCTCCTAGTTACAAGCCTGGATGAGCGGAAATGGTTAAAATAGTACGGTGGGGCCCAAATACCACTCACAGATAGACCTTTCGGCCGTCCTAACCATTTCCAAACATCAGGACAAGAACGGGCGGCGTAATCGGCAGGCGAAGGGATCAACTACATACACAAATGAGTATGTATGCAAGCCACCATACAACAGTCCTTAGAGCCATTCCATCTACAAGAAATAGAAATATTGCAACGCCATACGACAAGATCCAAATATCCTAGATAGATATAATAGTTTAGGATATCTCCTCATACATCAAACATCAGAGTATCAGGCGGAAGCGGAAAACAAGATCCGAGTACGGATAAGAAGCAAATCGGCATAAGATGCCCCATAAATAAACACATCCCGCCCACAGATCTCACGGATCCCCGTTCCCGGAATCTCTACACCGAATGATCGTTGCCAACATCGTCCGTCTCCTCCACCCAGTATCCATCTTGTGAGAGTACCTGTTCATCTGAATCAAATAATTTATCGTGTGAGACCCTAGGGGTACTCAGCAAGTCTTTATGCCTCTAAAGGGGACACAACCTGGGGTGACGCAATTGCAGCAAAAGATAATACCTAACAATTCTATAGATACTCGCTAACCATCCGCCTAACCAAAGATAGACGGATGTCCGTGAATTAATAACAACAGTTATAACAGTAATATTAACAGATCCATCCTCCTCCTCGCTTACCAACGAGAAAGCGGACGAACAACCCCCATCCGTTGGCAGTTTTATTATCCATTCCATGAGAATTGCACTATTTACTAGTCAGGTACTTAGTCAGGTTAAAAGCGGTACTTTAGTTATACTTGTCTATGATCGAGAAACTGTGCTCCAAGTCGTCCATAACCGCGGACACGGCTTTCAGAAAGTTTTACCCTGCAGGGGTGCACAAATAGCAACACACACTCGATCAACCTCGGAAAAACCAAATCAAAACCCAACGAGGCATTCACGACAAAGCGATCACAGGATTCAGAAACATTTCAGGGGGCCACCCCATTAAGCTACCCGCAACGAAGTTAGCCGACTCCGAGACAGACTCAAGGTTTGCGTCAGTGGCTGTAAACGACTGGGAACCCGAAAGTGTGACTGGGCTTGTCGATACCGCGAAAACACTCCGCTTACCTAAACAGTACAGGTGCTCCTCGCACAATCTTAAATAAAGCAGTAAAGCATGGCATAAGTACAGAATAGTAATAAAGCCCCAAACTACTTTGTGGCCCCAAGAAATAAGAATGAATCAAGCTCTGGCTCAGGGGGGGTTCATAAGCCTCCCGGATGTGGATAGCGCGAATATTCAAGGAACAGGAATCAAGTACTCGGGGTCCTACGGGACACAAGTGAGCATGAAAAACCAAATAGCAGATATTGCTCACCGGTGCCACTTTCATTAGTTATCCCATTACTACTCAGGTTAAGTTGTTTAGGTACCTCGTTATCCATCAGACACTCACATACCCTACACATGCTGTTCTACGACTCGCATGGCTCAAACAACTCCTGTAGTAATGGCTCATGGGATGGAGGAACAAGCTTCGGTGGGGTTTAAAAGTAAAGGCTATGCAGTACTTGGGATTCAGTTTAATGCAATCGCGACTCAATGATGCAAGAATAAGATAGAGGCAATAGGTACTATATGTATGCCAGCATGTGGTAGTGCTTGCCTGGCAGCTCAGTTGAAGCGAGAGAAGGATCTGGGTAGTGCTCCTGGGTTTCTTGATATATCCCCTGCTCAGCGTCTATTCGAAGAAGAACCAAACAAACAAGGGCCAACATAAATAAAGTGCACAAGCATATGAATAAAATACGACAAGCAAACAATCATGCCATGATGAATGATGCACAATTTGCATGGCAACAAAGTAGCATGGCATGGGTGAGGTGTGGAATACAAGAAATAAGCATTTTATGGAGTTTTAATCATATTTTATACTCAAATAAGTTGCTGTATACTTTATATTTATATGATGCATGCTGCAATTCAGAACATGGAATGCATAAACAGAAAGGTCTCGTCGAGCTGATCATTTTAGACATATCATTTGTTAAATTTGGAGTTATAAAACAAAAGTTATTAATTAATTAAGGAAAAGGGCATTTTATTTGTAATTTTAATCAAATCGAAAATTAAAGTGTTCAAAATTTATTTTGGATGGCAGATTTGAATTCCTCACATTTTTCTGATTTCAAAACATATATTATTTGTATTATTTGGATTTATATTTCAAAAGTTATTTTAAAACATATTTGAATTTAAATTTAAAACAAATTTGAAAAGTTAAAACAAAACAGAAAACCAGAACTACTTGTTACACCCAGTCCAGTGCTAGCCCGAGCCACCGACAGGTGGGCCAGCTGCTGACTGGGCGCCACAGCGCGCAGGAAACCTTTTGTCAGCGCGGGCTAATCTAGCCACAGCAACTGACCAGCGGGCCCGACGCGCGAGCGGACCCACGCGCCAGTGGTTGGACGCATCGGTGCCACGCGGCGAACCCAGGGACTGCGGTTTGAGAAACGCAAAAATAGAGGTGCCTTTTTATAAAACCGCACAGAGGCAGACAGGTGGGGTCGGCTGGAGCGCGGGTTGAGGAAAACAAAACGGAAGGGGGGTTTGTGCAAAAGGAGAGGTGCTACTGTTTTTCTTCCTCCGTTTCTGACGAAACTGACGGTGCCGCGCGACAGAGGAAAACAGGGGCGCCCAGGGCTCGATCTGGCGACCACGCGCGCGCGCGCGGCGGCGGCTACCGCTGCGGTGGCTTGGGGGTTGTTGGGAGGTTGCTGTGGCGCGGCTAGGTAGGTTCTCGCGACGAGAGGACGGTCTTCGACGACGTGAGCTCGCCACGCCGAGAGCGCTCGATGAAACGCACCACGCGAACAGGCATCCGATCGGCTAGCAAAGGTGTCTGGGAGGTTCGGGCGCTCACCGAGAGTGGGTCGGTGGTGGCGGAACGGCTTGGGACGCAGGGGATCGGCGACGATGCAGACGGCCGGAGTTCTAGGGTTTGGCGTCGGTGGCGGCGGTGATCTTCGGCTCTGGTGCCTCTCCTTCGCGACGGCGTGTACAGGGAGATGCAGGGGATCTCCACGGCCTTCCTCGACAACCAGAGCACCGCGCTCGCCGCCTGATTCGAGGAGTTGGTGATCGGCAGCCTCGGTGGCCGACGCGGTGGGTGAGTGGTAGGAGGGGGAGAAAGAGGGGTAGGGCACGGCTCTGGGGATCTGTGGTAGGTACGAAAAGAGAGGGAGGGTGGAGATAAGGCGAGGGAGAGCGGGGTACCGTGGGGGAGTGGTTAGGGATAAAGGTGGCCTCGGTGGTCACCTTTCCTCCTCTCTCCGATCACGTGCTCGGGTCGAGGGCAGGTAGGCAGGGCAGGGCAAGGTGGTGGAGACTACCAGGTGGGGACGGCAGGGTCGGTGGGGGGGGGCTCGGTTGGAGGGGCCCTCATGGCAGAGAGAGAAGAGAGGAAGAGAGAGAGGGGAGGCTCAGTTAGGAGCTAGGTTAGGCATGGCTCGGTTAGGGTTTAGGAGAAGGGTGGGGTGAGGTAGATGGGTGGCTAGGTGGGGCCTGCTGGCAGGGAGAGGCCGAGAGAGAGGGCATGGCAGCTAGGGTTAGCTAGAGAGGGCTCGGGCTAGGGTTTGGTTTAGGGTTTGGAGTAGATCATGGTGGTGGTAGGGTTAGAGATAGAAGTAGAGAGAGGGGGTCTAGGGTTTAGATGAGGTGTGAGGTGTTGGAGAGAGGATTAGAGAGAGAGAGAGAGAGAGAGAGAGAGATGTGGTGGTGGTTTTTAGCAAGAACAAACTAGATCAAGCCAAAGGAGGGAGAGAGAGATGAGAGATGAGGTGGTGTGAGGGTTTTTAACATGATCCAATCACAAGATCAAGATGAGGGGGGTTTTGAATAAGAGAGAAAGGGAAGCTCACAAAAGAAAGGATCCACTCAAAAACCAAAGAAAAACCAAAAGAGGAAGAATGGTGGTGCTTTGCATGGCCCATGCAGACATTAAATGCCATGTTTTAACCTTGTGAAAACAAAATAATAATCATGGCATTAATACATATGCATTCCAAAATATGGGGTAAAGACAAGCTAAAAGAATTAAAGGGATGCCCCATGTGGAGTAGATGGAGATGACCATATTTGAATAAGAATGGGACTTGCTAGTGTGTATGTGCCACTAGGTATTTAGTAAGCCCAAAAATATCCCAACATGATAATAACCCCAAAACAACCCATATGGGAGCTAGAAAGAGGTTCCACTCACAAGGCATGCAAAGGTGGCCATGTGGCTCTCATAAACCAATAATGTGGAAAACAATATGGTGCATATATGAGAGTATGTGGAGATAGAATTGGATCCATCCCAACCCACATGAGCTAGAGGTGAAACCAAATAAGTTGCAATGCTCATATATGGTGGAATGGTGGAATGATGGGGTGATGACAAGAAAGGTGGTGGATTTAATAAAAGATATGCCCCCAACTCAACTTGGGCATTTAAACAATATATCAATAACCAAATACAATATCAAGAGGCAAATACAATTTACAATGCATATGAGAGAAGAACCAAAACAAAAAGGGTTTTATATGATGCTCAAATGCAAGGTGGCATGATGACATGAGCATGGTATAATTATGATGCAACAATTATATGTATGAAGTAGCCATTATATTACTAGACCAAGTAGCATTACAATTGTTAGACAATTGGGATGCTACAGTCTAGGAGGTGTATTGATGCAAGAAGGCAAAGTCATCGCGTGTTTGTATCGACAACTGAAGTAGCATGAGCAGAACTATCCGACCCATGATCTTGAGCTAGCAGCTGTGGTTCTAGCGTTGAAGACATGGCGTCATTATTTGATGGGTAATCACTGTGAGATTTACTCAGATCATAAGAGCTTGAAGTATATCTTCACCCAGAAGGAGTTGAATATGAGGCAAAGAAGATGGATAGAGTTAATCAAGGATTATGACCTTGACATTAACTATCACCCCGGCAAGGCCAATGTGGTAGCGGATGCTCTTAGCAGATTGCCGTGTAGGCTTAACACCATGATCAAAGAGAAACAACCAAGTTTGTTTGAGGAGTTGGAGCAGTTCAGGACTGAGTTAGTTAGCAAAGGATTCCTAGCTAGCATTGAACTTCAACCCACTTTGATTAGCCAAATCAAGGAAGCCCAGAAGGGAAATGAAAGTATCGACGGAATCAAACGTCGTATTGGTACAGGCAAAGTACCTGGATTCACCGAAGACGAAGAAGGTGTACTGTGGTACAAGGGACGTATCTGTGTACCAGCAGATTCGGAGCTGAAGGAAATTATCATGAAGGAAGCTCATGATACTCTTTATTCTATCCACCCCGGAGGAACAAAGATGTATCAGGATTTGAAAGAGCAATTTTGGTGGCACAAGATGAAGAGAGAGATCGGAAGCTACATCGCCAAGTGTGACATTTGTCAAAGATTCAAGGCAGAGCATCAGAGACCTGCAGGATTGTTGCAACCATTGCAAATTCCAGAATAAAAATGGGATTCTATCGGAATGGACTTTATCATCGGTTTACCTACTTCTAGTAGGGGAAATGACTCAATCTGGGTCATAGTTGATAGACTATCCAAGGTAGCCCACTTCATACCAGTCAAGACAACCTACTAGAGTGCAAAACTAGCAGAGCTATACATTGCTAGGATTGTTAGTCTGCATGGAACCCCCAAGACCATCGTATCAGATCGAGGAACTCAGTTTACTTCAAGATTTTGGCAGAAAGTTCAGGAAGGTTTAGGAACCAAGTTGAATTTCAGTACCGCTTATCACCCTCAAACAGATGGACAGACTGAGAGAGTCAACCAGATCTTGGAGGATATGCTTAGAGCTTGTGTGTTGGAATACGGATCAAAATGGGAAGACTGCCTGCCTTTCGCAGAATTCTCATATAACAACAGTTATCAAGCTAGTTTGCAGATGGCACCCTTTGAATTCTTATACGGAAGAAAGTGTCGTACCCCTTTGAATTGGTCGCAAGTAGGAGAGAGTCAGATCTTCAGACCCGACATTCTCCGAGAAGCAGAAGAGAAAGTTCACAAAATTCGTGAGCACCTCAAGACCGCCCAATCCAGACAGAAGAGTTATGCTGACAAGAGAAGGAGAGACCTGACTTTCAATGTCGGAGATTTCGTATATCTCAAGGTTTCACCATTGAAGGGAACTCAACGCTTTAGTCTGAAGGGAAAGTTAGCTCCCAGATATATCGGACCTTTCAAGATTCTGAACCGCCAAGGAGAAGTATCGTATCAACTAGAACTGCCTGAAGAGATGTCAGCCATCCACAATGTGTTCCATATCTCGTTACTTCGCAAATGCTTGGAAGTGCCTGAGAAGACTGAAGTTTTCAAGAATATCGATCACAAAGCAGTGGAAATCAACAATGACCTGACCTATCGGGAAGTGCCCATTCGTATCTTAGAAGAAGCCTATAGAACCACCAGGACCAGGAGTATCAAGTTTCTCAAGATTCAGTGGAGCAACCATACCGAGGAGGAAGCTACTTGGGAACGCGAGGATTACATTAGGACAGAGTTCCCAGATCTCTTTAGTTCCTAGTTTTCTTGTAAATCTCGGGACGAGATTTTATTTAAGGGGGGAAGGTTTGTAACATCCCAAAACTTCAATCCAAGTGTATCAAAGATCAAATCATCCAAATTTAGGATTAACAAAAACTTTTCCATATTTAAAATGAAAGCATTCATATATGTGTACATTGAAAATAGGAGTTGTTTTGAATTGCCATGATTGTGTGATCCTTTTGTTTCTAAAATGTTTCCTAGGTGATTTAAACATCATCTACACCATTCCCAAACTTTTCCTAAAAGAAATCATATCAAAAAGAATTAAAATAAAGGAATGGTCATTTTGACAAAATTAACTCTCATGCCTACTTTGGCTATTCCTAGTACTCAATTTTTAACAGAAACATTTCTGGATCTTTGCACCCCTTGCTTGTACACATAATGAGGTACCAAGGCCCATCTTTTGATCTTCTAAAAACATTCTGGAAACTATTTTAAATGGCAGTTCAAATTTGAATCTAATGCATATGCATAGATCACCCCTATTTCAAAAACCATGTAATTGAGCTCCATTTTCAAAACCCTTGTAACCAGAGACTACCTATCAATAGTGGAGATCACTCAAAAATTTTGAACTCAAAATTCAAAACATTTTCTCTTTCGACCATTTCATCAAACAGCTTGTGTGCACAAATCTGGCCAAATTTAAAACACTGTTTTGAGCAGTGATCTTGGTCACCATTTGTGCCTAACCTTGTCCCTTTGTTCCCTCAGTACCAGCCCTACCTTTTGCTAGCCCGGCCACACCCTGTGCACACGACCAAATGGTCATGGCCATTAAGGCCGAGCACCTTGAGCACCCCCACCGGCGACATCGCGCCACAGCAGCCGCCAACTTCCCTCGCCATGTCTAGGAGGTAACCAACGCCGCACCGCCCCTCTCTGTCCCTTGCCCGAGCCAAGAGCAGCCGTGGACCACCGAGGAGAAGCCGCGCCCAGTGCCACCAGACCATGCCGACGCCGCCCGCAGAGCGCGCCCTGTCCCCGCGTGCACAAGCCACCACTCGACACCAGCCCGCGCCCACCGCTCCGCCTCGACCTAGAGAACACCCCAGACACCTCCGTTCGCTGCCTAAAGCCCCACAGCCACCGCTCGCCATGGACACCGCCGCCTCTGCCTCTCAGAGCGCCACCTCACCCCGACCGCATGCCACCGCCCCTACGGCCGCATTGAAGCGCTAGAGCACCGCCAGGGGACCGCCCGTCGATCGCCATCCCCAGCCATGCTGCTAGCTCGTCGTAGCCATGTCGCCACCGTCGACCGCCCATCCCGCTCGGTCTTACCGTCGAGCCTATAAAAGGAGCCCTCCCCAGCACCAAAGACTCACACCATTCCACTCCCCTCACCTCTCTAAACCTCACCCACCTCTCGCTGGAGCAAGTGGAGCAGAAGCTCACCGGAATTGGAGCCGGAGCCGCCGCCTCTGGAGAAGAAGGGTGCCGTTGATTCCGGCCACCCCAAGCTCCGCCGCGACCACGCCTCGCCTCGCCGTCGTCTTCCACTTCGTTCGCGCGCATCGCCGACCCTGCTGGAGCCCTGGTACGCCCCCAGTAGACCCCCACCAAGCCGCTAGGGTTTGAGCTCGTCGGCGACCCATCCGTCGTCGACGACGACCCTCAGCCGTCGATCTGCCCTCTAATCGCACGACCCACAGCGCGTGTACCGCTTCGCGTTTTAAGTGCCGCTGACCAGTGGGACCCCCCTGTCAGCTGAGCCCTGTGCCGCACAGCGCCACTGGGCCGGCCCATTTCCTTTCCCGCGCAAGCCCGTAGATTCAAATTAGGATTTTTTCCTTTTAGTTAGAATATAGTTTCTGTCCAGTGTTTCAAAATTCAATTCTGTGAGTTTGACAAATCCAAATTGCATGAAACCAATTTTGTCTGAAAGGTATTGAAATGCTCTATCCAAGTCTGTTGGATTTAATTCATTTAGAGTTATAGATTTCTCCTAATAAAAATAAGAAGACAGTAGCTTTTGCAACTTGAAACATTTTTATAAAATCAACCAAGTTAGCTTTTGAATTGATTCCAACTCTCAAAAATCACATTTCATCATATCTATCCAAATATGTAATAATACTAAGGTTTACAGGCAGTGACTTTGGACTAGTACCAAAATAATGCTATATAGGCATTTCTAGTCACTTTAAATCATTAAATAATAAACTTAAACCAAAGTAATAGTGATCCAACCTTTAAATCTCATTCCCACATGTTAGAATATGTGGTGAGGACATGTGTCCACATGATCCCATATTTTGGTGGTGAATGTTAAATCTTAGCTATTATTTCAATGAGTAGAAATTACTTTTCCAAAATAAAAAGGTTGAAACTATTGAATTAAACTTGTGATGCTTGTGATGTTAATAGATCATCAATTGTGTGTTTTAGAATACTACTTAGCCTAAGTTAAGTATTGTTTGGTGATTGTGCACTCCCTATGTATTTCTAGACGCTAGTACCGACCAAGCCTTCGAGGAGGAGGAGTTCTACCAAGAAGAAGAAGAGGAAGAAAACTTCAACCACTGCACCAACCAAGGCAAGCTATTAGTGGCAAGCTAACCCTTGCAAACATGCTTTAGTAAGCTATGGTAGCAAGCTAGAATAAAACTAGATAGTTTAGTAAAGATGCCTTAAGCATACTTTGATCACACCCCCTTAGCTTACACCAAGTTCTTGTAATTAATTTTGAAGGTAGCATAAAGAGTATAAAAGTTGACCTAATTAGAAACCCTTAGATGTCATTCTATGGCATGAGATTGATCCCACCTTTCCACCTTAGTGAACACTATTAACCTAGTGTTTTAGAATAGATCAAACTTGAGTCATTTTAGATGGGAACACTTGGTGAAAATGAGTTATGAAAACCTTGGAATGATGAGTCATTCTATTGAGATGTTTTGACATGTGTTGAGAAACACAATTGGCTTATGATGATGAAAATGATGAGGCATGAGCCTTAACCCTTTTTTAAAACTGATGGTTGGATTCGGATGCGATACCATTCCAAAATTACCGTACAACCACATTACCTGAATTGGGTAAGGCTTAGCTGGAAATTTATATGCATTAGTATTAGTTCCCTCACGGGAGAGGTTTGAGTTGAGGCTACCTCTCAATGATGTCCACCTATGCAGTGCCCAATATGACTGATGGTCATGGTTGGGAGGCCATGCTCATAGGAGAGGTGCTTGTACTAGGGTGTGTAAAGGAAAGGTTATGTTTGATTATCTGCATACCAAGTATGATGATTCAGGGTTACCCCTGACAGATGTATTGAATCTTGTGGTGAAAGTGTACCACCTCTGCAGAGTGTCAAACTATTCGAATAGCCGTGTCCGCGGTTATGGACAGTTGGAATGGCCATACTGTTTCATTGTCAGATGTTTTCTAAATAACTTGAAATGAATGATGAACCTTGACTTGACCACAACAGGGTTGTGTAGATGAAAATAGCTTCCCAACTTAAGTGATTCTAGAACTTTACTTTATCCTTTCTTGTTTCAGAACTCAGCTTAGGTTTCAAACTTAACTTGATAGTTATTCTTTCAATTCAGTACTTTAACTTAGAATCATAACCCTTGCTAGTAGTAGTTTGCGAGTACTTAAAGAGTACTCATGGATTTTGTCCCTGGCTATTATCATGGCCAGACTATGAAGGAGATTATCAAGATGATGGTCAGCAGGACGGCTATGATAACTAGGACTATCTGCCTTCGTCAGCATTGCCTGTGCCCCTGAAGATGGACCCCACCGCTACGCTATCATTTATTTCCGCTGCTTGTTGTATTAAAGACTGGATCATGAGATCCTTATTTGTGTAAAACCTTATGTATGGTTTGTAATGGATGATGTACTATGATATCCAATCCGTTATGTCTCGCAAAAATGGTAATCCTGGGATTGCGAGGTATGGCATAACGGGCATCTGGGATTAAAAATCCGGGTGTTGACAAGTAGTGGGGTATGAACATATTGCCACTAACTCATCCACCTAAAAGGGTGATGGGAAGGAAGAGCACCATTCGGTTCCCGACTGGTACTCTCCCGACCCTCTGATCTCCCATCCCCATATAAATAATAGAGGTGACCCACCTATGCTAGCTGCACATTCTTTTGCTCAATGGCAAGTTTTGATGAAATCTCATGTGCGCAACTCTTGCACTGATTTGTGGAATATTATTGAAGAAGGACTCAAAATTGAGGATCCAACCAACTTGACAAGAAGATAAGTGGTTAATAGTAAACTCAATTCCACCGCGTTGCACATGATTCAGCTAGGTGTGAGGCCAAAATATTTTCCTCACATTGAACACCTCAACACCGCCAAGGAAGCTTGGAATGCTCTCATTGATTTGTTTGTTGGTAATGAGAGCATGGGGAGAAATCGTTATGATGCTTTGAGAAATGAAGCCAAAGGCTTCTATATGAAGGATGGTGAGGACCATGAAGACATGTATCGAAGACTCAAATCCACTGTCATGGCTTTTAGAAATATTGGTTCCTCTCATGTGGATGATGCTTGGATAAAAAGGAAGTATGTGAATGCACTCGTGCCCTTCGAGCCCACCGACTTGAAGAGTCTCCAAGGAAGACACAACTACCATCTCATGACCTCCAATGAAGTTATGCAAGAGATGTCCACCTTCAAGGTTGCTGCCAAGAATGCCAAAGATTTCCGCTCTCGTGCCCTTGGAATGAGCAATGGTGTTAATATTGCCTTGATGGCCAAGGCTGTGGAGTATGAGGAAGAAGAAGGAAGTGATGAAGTCCTTGCTATGAGTCACCCCGAAGATGTCTAGGTAGCTCACGGTGAATACATGGCCTTTTATGCAAGGAACTTTTGGAAAGATCCCGCCAAGGCCAAAATGGAAATGCAATGAAGAAGCAACTCAAGTGGTAGAATAGAGAATGATTCAAGATTGAGAACTTGATTCAACTATGGTGAACGCTATCATTTTGTTGCCGAATGTCCTTATGATAAGAGTGAAGATCATGGTGGTGTACTTGTTTTGAAGAAAGAGTCAAAGGTCCCTTTCAAGAAGCCCTTCAACAAGAAGAATGCCACCAACAAGAAGTTAGTTGACATTGCGTTGATAGCACATGAAGAGTTCTCATTCGATGATGAAGACGAGGAAGAAGAAGAAACATCGAATGGCGTGGCAGCCATGTCAACCACCTCTACATCCACGTTCTCACTCTTCGACTCTCCAAATGAGAATATCTCCAACAAGAACGTCACTTTCCTTATGGCAAGAGCATCAGAGGTATCATCATCTCCTCTCTCCACCTCTATAATCAATGATGAATTGAATGATGATTTAACTCTTGAGGTGAAGAAGGAATTAGTTGCTTTCGATAGTTATATGACTAACTTGCAAGGGGTGTAGAAGAAGAATTTTGTAAATCTCTTGAATCAACTTTCTCACACACAAGAGCTTCTTGATGAGAGATACAAACTTGGGAGAGAGCACATCCTTGAGATAGATGCTCTAACAAATGCTTTAGAAAAAGAGCAAGAGACTAGGGAGTCTCTTGAAGAAAAACTTGAAGGCCTTGATGAGGCAAATGATCTAATTGTCTCTAAAATCATTAAGGAATGTGATCATGCCATTGCTAAGTATAAAAAGGATAAGATTGAGTTTGGTATTGTTCATGAAAAACTTGTCGAGGACTTTGAGAAGCTTGACAAGGCTCAAAAGGGCTTGGAAAGTGAACTCTTGACTCTCACAAAGTCTTGTGAACAACTTCAAATTCAATTGACAAATGTTTCCTCACTGATGGCTCAAAATATATCGAGCTCGTTGGAAACCCCAAGAGGAAGGTATGATGAGCACAACAACAAGTTTTCCCTCAGTTATGAAACCAAGGTTATCGAACCAGTAGGGTGTTGTTTCCAACTTGGAATCCTGCACAACACAACCACAGAACTTTGCCCCAACTTACAGTAAGGTTTTCAATCTCACCAGTTTTGCTAAAAACAAAGGATTAAACGTATTATGTGGAAGATAGTAATTGCTTGCAGAAAGTAAACAGTAAACAATAAATAGATGGTAAAAGAATGGACCAGGGTCCATAGTTCACTAGAGGTGATTCTCCTTACGATAGATGACATGTTGGGTGAACAAATTACAGTGGGGCAATTAACAGACACCGAGAAAGCATACCATGCATATACTAATCATTTTGACTCCTATGAGATTTGATTGGGCATTACAACATTATACATAGACTATAATCTAACTGCATCTATGACTAATAACCCACCTTCAGGTTATCATCCGAACCCCCTCTAGTATTAAGTTGCAAGCAACAAATAATTGCATTAAGCAGAGTGTGTAAAGTAAACAATACAATTGTCCCATGGGCAATGGATTGCTGTTTTCTCCCTAGTAGCAACAACACATCTAGTACCTTAGAGATTCCTGTCACTTCCCCAGATTACTAGAGGCATGAACCCACTATAGAGCATAAATACCCCCTCTTGGAGTTGCAAGCATCTACTTGGCCAAGATAGCTACTAACAACGGAAAGCATGCAAGATCACAAATAACATAGACATGATAGAATCAATAATCAATCTGTAATAGCATCTGAATATCCATCGGATCCCCGAAAACACAACATGTGAGATTACAAATAGATGATCTTGATCATGAACGGAGCTCACAAGATCTAAACATGATAGCACAAAGGAGGAGAACCAACCATCTAGCTACTACATGGACCCATAGTCCAGGGATGAACTACTCAAGCATCACACCGGAGGCAGGCATGGTGATGAAGAAGGCCTCCAGCATGATCTCTCCCCTCCGGCAGGGTGCCGGGAAGAGCTTCAGATCCCTCCCGATCTAGGGATGGAGATGACGGCAGCTACAGATTATTTCGTGAAATTTTGATCGGGTACTTAGGGTTTTCATCTCGGGAGGCTTTTATAGGCGGAAGGGCAAGGTCGGTGGAGCACCAGTGGCCACACCCCTGGTGGCGCGCCCCTAGGTCGCGCCGCCACCAGGTGTGGCCGCCCTGTTGCGCCACTTCGTCCCCCTCCGGACTCCATGTTGCTTCAGGTAAAATATTGACTTTGGCTTTTGTCCGGTCCAATTCCAAGAATATTTCCTTACTAGCTTTTCTGAAACCAAAAACAGCAAAAAACATGCAACTGGCACTATGGCATCTTGTTAATAGGTTAGTTCCAGAAAATGTGTAAAAATACTCCAAAATGTGGACAAAACATAAGAAAGTAGATATAAAACAAGCATGGAACATCAAAAATTATAGATACGTTTACGACGTATCAACTTCCCCAAGCTTAACTCCTGATCGTCCTCGAGTAGGTAAGTGATAATTTTGAGGTGACATGCACCATCACAATCTTGATCAAGGTATTTGTAAAACATTGATAACTGGGATCATAGTACGTTAACATAGCATGAAAGATATAGTTCTAACAATAAGACATAGCAACTATGTTGTAACATGAAAACGTACAAACAAAAGATTCATGAATAACAATGCTTTGAAAGACGTTTGTTTGTTTCACATATAGAAAACATATTGAGAATGGTATTCAGCTTGTCCCTCATAGTGTAGCAAAACATAAAAGCATATGACACCTTCAAAGTTCATAAGGGTAACTAGATACAAATAGTTTAAGAACAAGCAATATCAAAGTTATGAATCAATCAACAAGTTTTGGGACAATGCACATTAAACTAAGAATAACCACTATGCTCTCTCAATAGGTGCATAAAGATAGAAGATGGAGACTGAACATAAAAGTAAAAGAAAGGCCCTTCATAGAAGGAAGCAGGGATTCATGTCTCATAAAGAGCTTCCAAAAAGTATGGTACTTATTAGCTTTCAGCTCTCATTGCCCCTATCATAAGCATCTTTAGGTGATTAAGGTTAAAGTGAACAAATATGAGGATATGCCTGACAAGTTATAAGCTGAAAATCTCATGCCTCTTACTTACGAGTACCGAACCTCATGCTACTCAACTTTAGTCACAGGTAAGTTCTTGTCATTGTAAGTACATGTGTATCATAGAGAACCGCCAACGGGGTACCCCTTGCCCGATGATGCAAAAGCTTTCCCATATCAAAATGACAAGGCAAGCAGACAATGAGCATCTCAGCGATCTTTTTGTATGCTATTTGCATAGGGTTTTTCCTTTTTTCTTTTTTTTCTTTTTTTAGGATGCTTCACAGATTGCTCACTATGGTTATGCTGCAAGTTTCCACCATGATTAGGCATGGCTGAGACTAGCCACCCAAGCGTTTCTCTAACACATATACAAACTCCATGAGCCTTACAAGCTCCCCTTTCATTTCACACTGTCGGGATCCATAAGCAAAAGAACATGATATCAACTAAATAAAGTGCAATGTTGAAAGCGTTCCCCATGGTAACATGGTTCTGCTAATTCACAACTTACAAAACGCAATCATATATGCAACATAGATGGGCACAATGGTTCAAGTTTATTAAGTGCAAGAAAGTAAAGTGTGCCATCAAGTTCGTGAGAGCTTTAATCACTAATTTTCACATAACAAGTTTAATTTGGTAGGTAGATAAAAACATGAATATACTTGGAATAGCAATAATGCTAATAGGTAGGTATGGTGGAATCTTTGGATTAACTTGGTTTTATTTGGAGTTGGATGCATGAGTGGAACTCATACTTGGTACATGTGAAGGCTAGCAAAAGACTAGGAGCGACCAACTAAGAGAGCAATAATGTCCATAATCATGCAAAGCGACAAAACATTATTAATTAAAGCATAAAGTGATATTATAAGCCGAAAACTAAATGATCATAGAGGCTATGGTGACTTGGTATAGTCTTGACATCGTGTGAGCATGCGCCAAGTCCACCCAAATAAAGCATCAAAGGAGAATACCACAATACTATGAATTTATATGTTAAAACAACACATGATTCTTTCAAGGCACATTAAGCAATCTCAATTGTTTGTAACAAGTTATGCTACAACAATAATCACTAAGCATAAAGTCAAAACAGTATCAAGCATGACATGATAAAGTCTAAGTCACAGTCAAAAACAAGACTCCTTTTATACCACTTATAAGCATGAACTTTCCTACTCTTTTCCAATCCAAATCAATCTTATTTGAAACTATGTATGAATGCAAGGGTCCAACCAATTTATTTAAGCAAACCAAGCAAACGAAAACTAAGAACAAAAATGAAGACGCTCCAAGAACAACACAATTGTGCATGAAACAATAAAAATTAAGCGTTTGGAAGAAAACCTGGGATTTTTATTGATGAAGAAGGGGATGCCTTGGGATTTTTATTTGAAACCAGTAGGAGAAAGGAAAAAACGGCAAGGTGTTGCTAGCAACTTGGAATCCTGCACAACACAACCACAGAACTTTGCCCCAACTTATAGTGAGGTTGTCAATCTCACCGGTTTTGCTAAACACAAAGGATTAAACGTATGGTGTGGAAGATAGTAATTGCTTGCAGAAAGTAAACAGTAAACTGTAAACAGTAGATGGTATATGAATGGTAAAAGCATGGACTGGGGTTCATAGTTCACTAGAGGTGTTTCTCCTTAAGATAGATAACATGCTGGGTGAACAAATTACAGCGGGGCAATTGACAGATTGAGAAAGCATAACAATGCATATACTAGACATCTGACTCCTATGAGATTTGATTGGGCGTTACAACATTATACATAGACCGTAATCCAACTGCATCTATTACTAATAATCCACCTTTAGGTTATCATTCGAGCCCCTTCCAGTATTAAGTTGCAAGCAACAGATAATTGCGTTAAGCAAAGTGTTCAACGTAAACAATATGATCGCCCCATGGACAAAGGATTGTTGTTTTCTCCCTAGTAGCAACATCACATCTACAACCTTAGAGATTTCTGTCACTTCCCCAGATTACTAGAGGCATGAACCCACTACCGAGCATAAATACTTCCTCTTGGAGTTGCTAGCATCTATTTGGCTAAGATAACTACTAACGATAGAGAGCATGCAAGATCACAAATAACATAGACATGATAGAATAAATAATCAATCTGAAATAGCATCTCAATATCCATCGAATCCCCGCAAAAACAACATGTAGGATTACAAATAGATGATCTTGATCATGAACGGAGCTCACAAGATCTAAACACGATAGCACAAAGGAGGAGAACCAACCATCTAGATACTACATGGACCCATAGTCGAAGGATGAACTACTCACGCATCACACTAGAGGATTGCATGGTGATGAAGGAGGCCTCCAGGGTGATCTCTCCCCTCCGGTAGGGTGCCGGGAAGAGCTCCAGATCCCCTTGATCTAGGGATGGAGATGACGGTGGCTACAAACTCTTTCGTGGATTTTTGATCAGGTCCATAGGGTTTTCGTCCCGGGAGGCTTTTATAGGTGAAGGGCAAGGTCGGTGGAGCACCAGGGGGCCCACACCCCTTGGTGGTGCCCCCTAGGCCGTGCCACCACCAGGTGTGGCCGCCCTAGTGTGCCACTTCGTCTCCCCTTCGGTCTCCGTATTGCTTCAGGTAAAATATTGACTTTAGCTTTTGTCCCGTCCAATTCCAAGAATATTTCTTTACTAGATTTTCTAAAACCAGAAACAACATAAAATAGGCAACTGGCACTGTGGCATCTTGTTAATAGGTTAGTTCCAGAAAATATATAAAAATACCTCAAAGTGTGAACAAAACATAAGAAAGTAGATATAAAACAAGCATGGAACATCAAAAATTATAGATACATTTACGACGTATCAACATCCCCAAGATTAACTCCTGCTCGTCCTCGAGTAGGTAAGTGATAAAAAAGAATAATTTTTTCGGTGACATGCACCATCACAATCTTGATTAAGGTATTTGTAAAACATTAATAACTGGGATCAAAGTACTCTAAACATAAGCATGAAAGATAGAGTTCTAACAATAAGACATAGCAACTATGCTGTAACATGAAAAGGTACAAACAAAAGATCATGGATAACAATGCATTGAAAGGCGTTTGTTTGTTTCATATATAGAAAACATAATAAAAGTGCTATTCATCTTGTCCCTCATGGTATAGCAAAGTAAATGCATAGGATACCTCCAAAGTTTATAGGTGACTAGATATAAATAATTTAAGAACAAGCAATATCAAAGTTACGAATCAATCAGCAAGTTTTGGGACAATGCACATTAAACTAAGAATGACCACTATGCTCTCTCAATTGGTGCATAAAGATAGAAGATGGAAACTCAACATAAAAGTAAAAAAGAAAGGCCCTTCACAAAGGGAAGCAGAGATTCAAGTTTCATAAAGAGCTTCCAAAAATTATGGTACTTATTAGCTTTCATCTCTCATTACCCCTATCATAAGCATCTTGAGGTGATTAATGTTAAAGTGACTCAAATATGAGGATACACTTGACAAGTTATAAGTTGAAAATTTCATGCCCCGTGCTTATGAGTATAGAACCTTATGCTACTCAATTTCAGTCATGAGTAAGTTCTTGTCATTGTAAGTACATGTGTATCATAGAGAACCGCCAACGGGGTACCCCTTGCCCCATGATACAGGAGCTATCCCATATCAAAATGACAAGGCAATAGACAATGAGCATCTCAGCGATCTTTTTATTTGCTATTTGCATAGGTTTTTATTGAGGATGCTTCATAGAATGCTCACTATGGTTATGCTGCAAGTTTCCACCATGATTAGGCATGGCTTAGGCTAGCCGCCCAGGCATTTATCTAACACACATACAAACTCCATGAGCTTACAAGCTCCCCTTTTATTTCACACCACCGGGATCCATAAGCAAAAGATCATGATATCAACTGAATAATAAGTGCAGTGTTGAAACGTTCCCCATGACAGCATGGTTCTACTAATTCACAACTTATAAAGCGTAAGTATATACGCAACATAGATGGATACAATGGTTCAGGTTTATTAAGTGCAAGAAAGTAAAGTGTGCCATCAAGTTTGTGAGAGCTTTAATCACTAATTTTCACATAACAAGTTTAATTCAGAAGGTAGATAAAAGCATGAATATACTTGGAATGGTGTAACACACCATGCATAGGAATTTATAGTGGACTCTTTGGAATAACTTGGTTTTCATTGGGAGTTGGATGCATGAGTGGAACTCATACTTGGTACATGTCGAGGCTAGCAAAAGACTGGGAGCGACCAACTAAGAGAGCAATAATGGCCATAATCATGCAAAGCGATAAAACATTATTAATTAAAGCATAAAGTGATATTACAAGTCATAAACTAAATGATCATAGAGGCTAAGGTGACTTGTTCATAGTCTTAACATGGTGTAAGCATGTGCCAAGTCAACCCAAATAAAGCATCAAAGGATAATACCACAATATTATGCTTTTGAATGCTAAAACAACGCATGATTCTTTCAAGGCACATTAAGCAATCTCAATTGTTTGGAACAAGTCATGCTACATCAATAATCACTAAGCATAAAACCAAAGCAATATCAAACATGACATGATAAAGTCTAGGCCACAGTCTAAACAAGCTCCTTTTGTACCACTTATAAGCATGAAGCTTCCTACTCGTTTCCAATCACCAATCAACTCATTTGAAACCACATATGAATGCAGGGATCCAACCAATTTATTTAAGCAAACCAAACAAAAGAAAACTAAAAAAACGAAGACGCTCCAAGAACAACACAATTGTGCATGAAACAATAAAATGAAGTGTTTGGAAGAAAACCTGAGATTTTTATTGATGAAGAGGGGATGCCTTGGGCATCCCCAAGCTTTGACGCTTGTACTTCTTGAATATTTCTTGGGGTGACACGGGTGGCATCCCCAAGCTTGAGCTTTTGTCCATACTTCATCTTATCACATTATTCTTCCCTACACTTTAAAATTTCCTTCATACAAAACTTCACACAATCTTCATTACCAACATTAGTGTACTCAAGATAATAAGTCTTTTGGTTCAGTTTCAACACAAGTAAAACTTCCATTAAAACACAAGCTACTGTATCACTTCATTTAAAAAGTTCAAGAAATTGGCAAGAACTCAAAGAGAAAGAGATTTAAGAGGCAAATGCAAATAATGGCAGAAATCTGTCAAAATAGACCAGCAGGTAAAAACCAATTTTTTAGAAAACCTTCTGTTGCTCAAATCGAAAAGTGTTAAACTAACGAAAGTTGTATAACAACCTGGGGCAGAAGCACAAAAAATTACAGCTCAAACTGGATACAGAGATTTTTCACGAATTTTTACAGCGAAGCACAAAAATCTGTTTCGGGACAGCAACTTTCCCAAGCATTATTTCTCTCTTATTAGAGGTTATTCTTAGCACAAAAACCACACAAAAATGATAAGGAGAGGTTATTACTGAAGCAATAACTTCAAAGACTCAAGAAAAGAAAAATTTATTGACTAAAAATTTGGGTTATCTCCCAATAAGTACTTTTCTTTAATGCCTTTGAGCTAGGCATAAGAAGCAAGAATCAAGTATTCTCAAGTGAAGAAGCATTAAGAGCAAATTTTGTTTTAATAGGAGAGGCAAAAGGAATCTTCTCTCTCTTCTTAGGGAAGTGTTCTACACCTTTTTGTGTGGGAATTGATATTTAATGGTGCCTTCTTTCATATTAATAATGGCACCAACAGTTCTAAGAAAAGATCTTCCCAAAATAATAGGACAAGAAGCATTGCATTCAACATCCAAAACATAGAAATCAACAGGAACATAGGTAGTGTTAACCATAATAAGAACACCATTAATACTCCCCATGAGTTTCTTTTTAGCATCATCAAGTTGGACATTTAAATAACAATCTTCCAATGGTGGTAAATCAAGCGTTCATAAATCTTTCTAGGCATAATAGAAACACTACTATCAAGATCACATAAATATTTTAGATCAAAATCATTCACTTTCATATTAATGATGGGTTCCCAACCATCTTCTAATTTCATAGGGATAGAAGCTTTATGTTTCATCTTTTCTTCTTTAATTTTTATGAGAGCATCAGTAATGTGTTTTGTAAAAGCCATATTCATAGCACTAGCATTAGGACTTTTATCAAGCTTTTGTAGGAACATAATTACTTCAGAGATATTGCAACCATCAAGATCAAAATGACAATTACCATCCAAGGTAGTAGAGCTATTGTTTGTTGCAAAAGGAATGGAGACTTCATGTGGTTTGCTAGCTTCAACATTAGTGGTGGTGATAGTACAAATATTACTATTTCTAGCAATTTCATCTTCTCTTTCCCACTTAGCATGTAATTCAGCTAACAGTCTAACATTTTCATCAATTCTAACTTGTATGGCATTAGTAGCAGCAAAGGGATTTTCAATGGTTTCAGGTTTAGCAGCCATTTTATTAATCAAAGAAGATTGTGCTTCAGACAACGATGCTATATTTCTTTTATCATTAGAGAGTTTTTCCTCAAAAAATTTATTGAAAGCAGTTTGTTTACTAATAAAATCTTTAAGCATGACTTCAAGTTCAGAGGGTACACTTCTATTATTGTTGTAGGAATTTCCATAAGCATTACCATTATTGGGAGGATATGGCCTATAATTATTATTACCAAAATTATTCCTGTAGGCATTGTTGCTAAAATTATCACTTCTAATAAATTTCACATCAACTTGCTCTTCTTGAGCAACCAAAGAGGCTAAGGGAACATGATTTGGATCAATATGAGCTTTCCCATTAACAAACATAGACATAATAACATCAATTTTATCACTCAAGGAGGATGTTTCTTCAACAGAATTTACCTTCTTACCTTGTGGAGCTCTCTCGGTGTGCCATTCAGAATAGTTAACCATCATATTATCAAGGAGCTTTGTTGCAGCACCCGAAGTAATGGTCATAAAGGTACCTCCAATAGCAGAATCCAGCAGATTTCTTGAAGAATAATTCAGTCCTGCATAAAAGGTTTGGATAATCATCCAAGCAGTCAGTCCATGAGTGGGACAATTCTTTACCAAAGATTTCATTCTTTCCCAAGCTTGAGCAACATGTTCATTATCAGATTGTTTAAATTTCATTATTTAACTTCTCATAGATATAATCTTAGCAGGAGGATAGTATTTTCCAATGAAAGCATCTTTGCATTTAGTCCAAGAATCAATACTATTTCTAGTTAGGGATAGCAGCCATCTTTAGCTTTTCCTCTCAAAAAGAAAGGAAACAATTTAAGCTTAATAATATCTCCATCTATATCCCTATGTTTTTGCATCTCACAAAGTTCAACAAAGTTATTAAGGTGAGTAGCAGCATCTTCAGTACCAACACCAGAAAATTCTTCTTTCATAACAAGATTGAGCAAAGCAGGTTTAATTTCAAAGAAAGTAGCTTCAGGAACAGGTGGAGCAATAGGTGTGCACATGAAATCATTGGTGTTGGTGCTAGTGAAGTCACACAACTTAGTGTTTTCAAGAGTAGTCATTTTTTTGTGTTTTTAATATAAAGAAGCAAACTAGCACAAATAATTTTTTGTGTTTTTGATAAAAGAAACAAGCAAACAAAGCAAAACAAAAAACAAATTAAAGAGATTGGTTATGAAGGACTCCCCTTGTGAAGCTGTCCTTGACTCCCCGGCAACAGCGCCAGAAAAAAGGCTTGATGGCTCAAAACATATCGAGCTCGTTGGGAACCCCAAGAGGAAGGTATGATGAGCACATCAGCAAGTTTTCCCTCAGTTATGAAACCAAGATTATCGAACCAGTAGGAGCAAGGAAACAACTCCAAGGTGTTGTTTCCAACTTGGAATCCTGCACAACACAACCACAGAACTTTGCCCCAACTTATAGTGAGGTTGTCAATCTCACCGGTTTTGCTGAAAACAAAGGATTAAACGTATTGTGTGGAAGATAGTAATTGCTTGCAGAAAGTAAACAATAAACAATAAATAGATGGTAAAAGAATGGATCGGGGTCCATAGTTCACTAGAGGTGATTCTCCTTAAGATAGATGACATGTTGGGTGAACAAATTACAGCGGGGCAATTAACAGACACCAAGACAGCATACCATGCATATACTAATCATCTTGCCTCCTATGAGATTTTATTGGGAATTACAACATTATACATAGACCGTAATCTAACTGCATCTATGACTAATAACCCACCTTCAAGTTATCATCCAAACCCCCTCTAGTATTAAGTTGCAAGCAACAGATAATTGCATTAAGCAAAGTGTGTAAAGTAAACAATACGATTGTCCCATGGGCAAAGGATTGCTGTTTTCTCCCTAGTAGCAACATCACATTCAGTACCTTAGAGATTCCTGTCACTTCCCCAGATTACTAGAGGAATGAACCCACTATCGAGCATAAATACTCCCTCTTGGAGTTACTAGCATCTACTTGGCCAAGATAGCTACTAACAACGAAAAGCATGCAAGATCACAAATAACATAGACATGATAGAATCAATAATCAATCTGAAATAGCATCTCAATATCCATCGGATCCCTGCAAACACAACATGTAAGATTACAAATAGATGATCTTGATCATGAATGGATCTCACAAGATCTAAACATGAAAGCACAAAGGAGGAGAACCAACCATCTAGCTACTACATGGACCCATAGTCCAGGGATGAACTACTCATGCATCACACTAGAGGTAGGCATGGTGATGTAGAAGGCCTCCAGGGTGATCTCTCCCCTCTGGTAGGGTGCCGGGAAGATCTTCAGATCCCTCCCAATCTAGGGATGGAGATGACAGCGGCTAAAGACTCTTTCGTGGAATTTTTATCTAGTACTTAGGGTTTTCGTCCCGGGAGGCTTTTATAGGCGGAAGGGCAAGGTCGGTGGAGCACCAGGGGGACCACACCCCCTGGTGGCGCCCCCCAGGCCGCGCCACCACCAGGTGTGGCCGCCCTAGTGCGCTACTTCGTCTCCCCTCCGGACTCTGTGTTGCTTCGGGTAAAATATTGACTTTGGCTTTTGTCTGGTCCAATTCCGAGAATATTTCCTTACTAGCTTTTCTGAAACCAAAATAGCAGAAAACATGCAACTGGCACTGTGGCATCTTGTTAATAGGTTAGTTCCAGAAAATGTGTAAAAATACTCCAAAATGTGGACAAAACATAAGAAAGTAGATATAAAACAAGCATGGAACATCAAAAATTATAGATACATTTAAGACGTATGACTCACCTACTATTTTTATTCCTTCTAGTAGTACAAATATGTTTAAAGAAAATGCTAGGTTGAAGGGGGAGCTTGCAAAGGCCACCCTCCCCGAAGGGAACAAGTCTCTTGATGACCTCTTGAGTAAGCAAAGGTCAAATAATGAGAAAAGAGGCATTGGCTATGTGTCCAAGGCCAAGAAGAACAACAACAAGAAAAAGAAACAAGCCCGCACAAGCAAAGGACAAGACCATTATGAGCAATACCACAAGTTGCAAAACTATGTCACAAGATGACTTTGCGTGAATTCCTAACCCTCACTATGTTTTAATGCGTAATTATTATGGTGATGTTTATGCACAATATGTTGGTCCACTTTATGGTTATATTGCTTGGTCTATTTGGGTTCCAAGACCCTTATCACTAACAAAATAGGACCCATTGGAAAATGGGTACCTAAAAACTAGTTTGATCTCTTGTAGAACTATGCTTCCGGCGGGTCAAATTGGGTGCTTGATAGTGGTTGCACAACTCATATGACCGGAAGCAAGGCGATAATGACGGATATAAGGTGAAATCAAGATCATATAACTGTCACATATGTTGATAAGTCAAAGTCTCGGGTAATGGGTCTTGGCAAGGTTGTGGTTGCACATGATATTACTCTTGTGGACGTGATGCTTGTTGAGACTCTTGGGTTAAATTTACTTTCAGTCCATGCTCTTGGAAAGAGGGGCTTTGCCGTCTTTATTGATGATGATATTGTGGTTCTCTTGTGGAGCAAGTCTCTAAAGGTCGCTTTCGTTGGGTACATCGAAAATGACTTGTATGTGGTGGACTTTTTGGGGAAAACCACTACAAGTGCGATGTGTATATTCGGAAAGGCCGATGTGGGTTGGTTATGGCATCACCGACTAGCCCATGTCAATATGAGAACTTTGCAAAGTCTCCACAAGGGTGGCCATATTGTTGGACTAAAAGAAAATGTTTGTTTTGCCAAAGATCGTGTGTGCAGGGCTTGTGTTGAAGGGAAGATACATGACACTCCCCACAAACCAAGCAACATTATAAAATCCAAGAGGATCTTGGAGCTCCTTCATATGGATCTCTTTGGTCCTCCATCTCATGCGAGTCTTGGTCAGAAGAAATATTGTTTGGTTATTGTTGATGACTACTCAAGATATACATGGGTATATTTCTTCAAATTGAAGAGTAAGACCCAACAATACTTCATCGACTTCGTAAATATGGTTCAACGTTAATACAATGTCCCTGTGTTGGTGATAAGAAGCGACAATGGCACCGAGTTCAACAACTACACATTGATGGATTTCTTAGTGATGAGGGGATAAAACATCAATATTCCACCGCATATACCCCTCAACAAAATGGTGTAGCCGAGAGGAAGAACCGGACACTAATGGATATGGCAAGGTCCATGTTGGCGGAGTTTAAGTCTCCATACAACTTTTGGGCTAAGGCAATCTCCACCGCATGTCAAGCATCGAACCGGCTCTACCTCCACAAAGAGTTGATCAAGACTCCATATGAAATACTTACCGGTAACAAGCCCAATGTTTCATACTTCTAGGTGTTTGCTTGTAAGTGATTCTATCTCATAAAAGGTGTTCGGTTGTCCAAATTTGATTCCAAAGCTTTAGAGGGTATTTTTGTTGGCTATGGTCTCGATTCCCACACATATAGAATCTATGATAAACTCTCTAGAATTGTCATAGAATCTTGTAGTGTGGTTTTCGAAGAATATGATGCCCCCCAAGCAGGGCGTTTTGATGTTTGTGACGTAGATGATGAAATACCTCAAGATGCCATAAGAATAATGGGTGCATGATTCATCTTCCCTGTTGAGGAACCCCTTGTGGCGGATCAAGAAGAACTATGCTCTATTCAAGTGGATCCCTCATCTTCACAACTTCAACAAGCTCCTATTATTGAGGCCAATAATGACCCAATCCAAAGACAAGCTGAGAACCCTCACCAAGTTGATCAGGTTGGAAGCTCCAGGCTAGATTTTTCGGTCTCTCCATTGACGGATTATCCAGCCCTGCGCAGTCAGTTGCACAAGGAAGATTTATTCAGTCATCCGCAAGATAATCTCAACGTCTTTCAAGTGGGTCTGTTCGTCTGCGGTACCAAAGTTCGCATGCCAGCGCACTGCAGTATCTAAGTTGCCTGAAATTGCCGCGTTTCGAAATGTTGGGCCGCCAACTGCTGAGAGGGGCCATTTCGAGGCAAACTCATCTCACCCCTGCCAAATTCAAACATTCCGTTAAACTGCCCTGTGAAGTAGACGGTCGGGACCCTCATGTCGGTCATCTGTTCGTGACGCGAGCGCCAACGCGGCAACCTCTTAGGAAAATTGAGTAACTAAGTGGATTGGATGCATTGACCAATTTCACAAATCCATTCCCACCTTTCCCCTAGCACCGGCAGCATCGGAATCCACCCTCCGGGAAGGACGATCCCTTCGGACATTTGACTTCCGGCACCAAGTTGTTGCGCCCAATTGCTGATCCCAAGCTCCAATGGCGCATGTCGTAGCCGCCGTTGCAAGGCTCTAGCCTGCCTCCGCTGCCGACGAGCCAAGCAGCTCGGAGGATGGCAGATCCTACTACCAAGGAAGAATAACTTCTGGCTACAAGCGGGTGAGCTACCCTTCTCTTTGCTATTCACACTAGTTATAACCGCTAGCTGGCTACTGAACCTAAAATTGTTTGTTAGCCCAACGCTGACAAACATATTTTGTCCACAGTTTTCTGTCAAGTGGGATCTTCGCGGACCACCCTTACCTGGTTACGGTAGTCCTCTTCAGGTACGACTCTAAGAGCAAGTGGTATGGACACTACTGTATCACGATGGAATAAGCGCCTGCGCAGATCTGCACTATATCTGGTATGGTTGCTGCTCTGCATAATCATGATGAATTACGGCCTAAGCAGACTACAAAGTTCAGCTTCATGGATGAACATGGCATCATGGTTCCTCTAACGTGTGACAATCAGCTAATTGGGTTGATGAAAAGGTATGCTTCGGATTGCATGTTTGAGATGAATTGTGATGTACTGGATGTGGAAGCTGCTGTAACTGGGAGTCGCCCTTCTATTCTTGGACAGGGTGGTCACTCGAACCCAATTAGCTTCTAGTAAGCAAAAGTCTCTTGGGGTTCGCATGTTTGTGCTGAATTGTAATTTTTGTTTCATTTACTCTGTAGATGGGCAGTTATGCAACAGTCCTGTTTCTTTGACAGGAAGCGCCGCAAGGTTAGAAACATGACTGCCGGGTCAGACATTTTGCCGCCCGAAGAAATTAAAAATGATTGGAAAGATGATGCTGGACACGATTCTAGTGCCCATTGTCCCGGCGATGCAGAGTATGTGAATCTAAGAAAATTGGCACCGAGGAAGAGGAAGAAGGCAGGAAATGAAGAAGCCAGTGGACGTGACGGCTTGGCACCCAGGCTATGGAAGAAGTCTGCTGGCAATGAAGATGCATAGTAATGTGTTGAACTTGAACCTATATATGTAATTCTGTTAAATTCTGGAGCTCTGTGTGTGGCACGTTGCTGGGCAAACAATCTACCCACGTTCTCTGAGTAAAATGTACCGTGACTTAGGGTTTGGAAATGCCCGAGTCAATAGTTGAATCCGAAATTGTGATTGTGCCACTGCTATCTGAAAACACGCAGCACCGGTTCCACGATTGCTGAGGGGCAGGAGGTCTCCAAATACGACGGAATGTAAGTGGCACAGAAATAAATTATTTAAGCTGCCACACTCCACGAAGCAGCAACTTATTTCAGATGCTTCACAACGACGTGGCAACATAAACAACAATGGCAACCGATGCCATAGCCAACCCATGTCAGCCTTTCTGAAAAGACACATCGGGCCTATAGTGGTTTTCCCCGAAAGCAACTTTTAGAGAATTTTAGAGACTTTGGCAAAGGATGCCATAGGTCGTTTTCGACATATCCCACGAAAGCGACTTTTAAAGACTTGCTCCATAAGAGTACCACCAAATCAGCATCAATATAAACTGCAAAGCCCATCTTACCAAGGGCACGAACTGAAAGTAAGTTGTACCCGAGGGTCTCAACTAGCATGGTATCCACGAGAGAGATATCGTGAGCCACCACAACTTTGCCGAGATCCAATACCTCAGATTTTGACTTGTCACCATAGGAGACGGTTATGTGATCAAGGTTTGGTCGCATCTCTGTGATGATCTCCTTGCTTCTGGTCATATGACTCGTGCAACCGCTATCGAGTACCCATTTAGAACCACCGGAAACATAGCCCTGCAAGAAGATTACTTCTTGGTTTTAGGTACCCATTTTTGAATGGGTCCTCTCATGTTAGTAACAAGGGTCTTGGGAACCCAAATAGACCAAGGAATGTAACAATCATAAGGGCCTACATAACTAGCATAAACATCACCATAATAATCACAATATAGTTCGAAGTTAGGATTGTTGATCCCTGCAAAACCATCATAATTAGTCTTGTCATTGGTAATGTTGCTAGTCTTCGATTGAGCAGTCTTGCTCTTATTCTTCTTCTTCTTCTTCTTCTTGTTTTTCTTGCTCTTTATCTTGGGTATGTAACCAAGACCTTCCTTACTATTGTTTGTCCTTTGCCTGCTCAGTATCTCATCAATAACCCCTTTACCTTTGTGTTGAGAACTTCTTGCAAGGTCTTCTTTTCCAGAGGATGAAGTGGAGGTACTTGGCATATCATACCGTTTCAATTGAGTTGGGAGCTGGTCACGAGACTCATTTAGAGTAGAATGATCACTCTTCAATGCCTTGTGGGCACTTTCAAGATTATCACACTTCTCCAAAAGTCTAGCATGAACATCCCCAAAGTCAATCTTTTATTTCTTTAGTTTCTTTACCTTGGCAAGAGCATGGTCACGTTCTTTAATGAGCTGAGCTACAGCTTCTTCTTGTGACTCCTCAAGGGATTCGACTCTTTCTTCCAAAGATACTCGAGCTTCCTCTTCCTCTTCCAAGGCATTCTTCAAAGAAGCTATCTCCAAGGCATCTTCTCTTTCAATTCTGCCCTTTTCTTCAAGGAGATCTTCGGCTTGAGCAAGTTGACTCGTAAGAGCATCAAAATGGAGTTTGTGCTCACCTTGTAGGTTAGTGAAAAAAGTATCCAAGGCAATAACTTCTTCTTTCATTTTAAGACTATCATGATCATCCACATCCAAAATTATGTTAGTCTTAGGAAATGAAGAGCTAGAAGTTGATACCTCGGACCCTCTTGCCATTAGGCAAGTGGCGTTGTTGTTGATGGCGTTCTCGTTCGGCGAGTCGAAGAGTGATGAGTGAGTCGATGTGGTGGCTATAGCATCCACCTCGTGGGAACTATCATCATCCTCTTCATCTTCACTTGCGGAGGAGTATTCGTCTTGAGCTACCAAGACAATCTTGGGTTGCTTCTTGAAAGGGCCATTCTTCTTAGTAAATGGCTTCTTCTTAGGTGCTTTAGATTTCTCTTTAAGAATGAGCCTACCACCATTGTCTTCTCTATTTTGATATGGACACTTGGCTACAAAGTGCATTCTATCTCCATAGTTGAAGCAAGTTCTCAAACTTGGGCCATTTTCTCTTCTTCCATTTGACATGTTCTTGCACTCAAGTTCAGACTTGGCTTTGGCAGGGTCCTTCCAAAAGTTCCTTGCATAAAATGCCATGTACTCACCATGAGCACGTTTGACCTCATCGGGGCAGTCCATGGATACCCCCTCAAAAGATCCTTCATCTTCCTCTTGCTCAGCAACATTGGCTTTGAGAGCCACATTGACACCCTTTTGCATTCCAATGGCCCGAGCACGGGCATCTTCAGCATTCTTTGCTGCCACTTTGAATGACGCCATTTCTTGCATGACTTCGTTGGATGTCATTTGATGATAGTTATGTCTACCTTGCAGGATCTTCAAGTCCATTGGCTCGAAAGGCATTAAGGCACTCACATATTTCCTTTTTATCCATGCATCATCAATGTGAGTGGCCCCATGCTTTCGAAATGTTATTGCGATGCCCTTGAGTCTTCTATACATGTCCTCATGGTTTTCACCATCCAACATGTAGAATCCCTCAGCTTCATTACTAAGGGCATCATACCTGTTTCTTCTCATGCTTTCATTTCCAACGAAGAGATCCGTAAGAGCATCCCAAGCCTCTTTAGCTGTGTTGAGATGTTCAATGTGTGGCATGTCCTTGGGACCCACACCCAGCTGTATCATGTGGAGAGCGGTGGCATTCAACTGGCTATCCACAACTTCTCTTCTTGTTAGATTGGTTGGATCTCCAATATGAAGACCCTCTTCAATAATCCTCCACAATTCAATAGAGGAGCTGCAAACATGAGATTTCATTAGGAATTGCCATTGATTAAAAGAGGATGTAGTGAGCTTGGGTGGATCACCCCTATTGTTTATATGAGGATGAGGGATAGGTGGGTCGGGGAATATACGTGGCGAACCTCACTATATTCCTCCTTACCACTTCCCTTCTTGGAGGTGGAGCCATTAAGTTTTTCACCTTCCACATCATCATCCTTGGATCCGATGTTACCCTTTTCCTTAGATGATGGCGTGGCAGCCTCAGAGGAGGATGGAGATGGGGCTATGGATGATGTAAGGCGAGCAATCATTTGATTCATCTCCTCCATCTTGGCCTCAAAGGATTTCAACAAGGTTGTTTCCAACGACTTGAGATCATCCATTGTGACCTTATCCACAGCCTCATTTCCATCATCCTTGGTACCCATACTACTCTTAGGCGGTTAAGCCCGAATTAAGAGACGGGGCTCTGATACCAATTGAAATGGATCGTATGGGCACCTAGAGGGGGGGGGGGTGAATAGGTGCTACACCAATTTTTAACTCTTTTTCAATTTAGGCTTAGCACAAAGGGTAAATTCTCTAGATAAACTATTAGGTGAAATTTCCCTATATGCAACCCTTTCTACTAGCGAGTAAAGAGCGAGTGGAAGAGGAACGGGTAAACCAAAGTGAAGCACGCGGAGACACAGGATTTGTTTGACCGTAGTTCCTTTCTTGTTAAGGGAAGTATGTCTGCGTTGGAGGGGTGGGCGGTACTAAGACCACCACGCCACAAAAGGCCTCACCCTGTTCTCCGATGGATCTCGCCACAAAAGGCCTGATCCACCTTTCCACTATAGGTACCCTTCGAGGCGGGCACCGGTGCCTTTACACAACTAGCGGGGCAACAAGTCCACAACAACTTGGAGGCTCCCAAAATGACAACAAGCTGCCACAAGAACAAAGTTATCAAAAACAATAAACAAGATCTAAGTATTGACAAGAATACTAGATCAGGGATTTCTCCAAGTGAATGGAGAGGAGTTGAAGCGCTTGATTCTTGATGATGAACTTCTCCTCCTTCAATTCCACCAAAGATCAAGACCTTCGGGTGGTTGGAGTGGGAGATCGACAATGAGAGATCTTGCACAATGTCTGGACAATTTCGAATGAATCAAGCATTCTGAACATTAGGGAAGAAGGAGTATTTATACCCCCTTCAGAAACTAGCCGTTGCACACTTTGGGGGCCGGATTATCCGGCCCAAGTGAGGGCCAGATTATCCGGCCTGGGGAAAACACCGCCCCAGACTCGGAATATCCGGCAGATAATCCGCCCCCTCTCTGAGCATCGCGCCGAGCTTGCCCTTGATCAACTTCTAGGGGCCAGATTATACGGTCCTATGCGAGGGCCAGATTATCCGGCCTGGGGAGGAAAAACTGCCCCAGTTCGGATTTTCCGGGAGAAAATCCGACCGGATACCGAGCGACGCGCCTTGGCTCATTTTGCTCGAAAACTAGGGGCCGGATTATCCGGCCCATGCGACACCCGGATTATCCGGCCCGGGGAGGAAAAACCGCCCCAGTTCGGATTTTTCGGGAGAAAATCCGACCGAGTACTAAGCGACGTGCCTTGGCTTCCTTTGAGCGATGAGGTAGGCCAGATTATCCGGCCCTTGGTGGGGCGGATTATCCGGCCCCCCTCAAAACTTCCTGCACACTTAGCGCACATGAATAGTCTCCATAGTATTGTTATCTAACACGCAAAACATAGGAAAACATGAAATGTTCTTTCACCTTCCTCTTGGGGTTCCCAACGAGCTCTACGTCGAACGACGAGCACATCACACACATGCAATGACACTGGGTGTGGCTCATGAAAAGAATAGACATGTAATGACACTGGTGAATCCTTATGTGGTTTGTTTAGAAGAACACACATGCAATGACTCTAGCTGTGGTTCATAGAAAGAACACACATGCAATGACACTGGTGGATCCATGTGTGGTTCATGAGAAGAATAGACATGCAATCACACTAGGTGTGTCCATGTGTGGTTTGTGGAAAGAACATACATGTAATGACTCTGGTTGTGGTTCATGAAAAGAACACACATGCCATGACACTGGTGGATCCATGTGTGGTTGATGAGAAGAACAAACATGCAATCACACTACCTATGGTTCATTAAAAGAACATACATGCAATGACACTGGTGGATCCATGTGTGGTTTATGGAAAGAACAACCATGCAATGACTCTAGCTGTGGTTCATGAAAAGAACACACATGCAATGACACTGGTGGATCCATGTGTGGTTTGTGAGAAGAACAAACATGCAATGACACTGGTGGATCCATGTGTGGTTTCTTTAGAGGAACAGACATGCAATGACCCTGGGTGTGGTTCATGAAAAGAACACATATGCAATGACACTGGTGGATCCATGTGTGGTTTGTGAGAAGAACACACATGCAATGACACTGGTGTATCCTTATGTGGTTTGTGAGAAGAACACGCATGCAATGACTCTAGCTGTGGTTCATGAAAAGAACACACATGCAATGACCCTGGTGGATCCATGTGTGGTTCATGAGAAGAACAGACATGCAATCACACTGGGTGTGTCCATGTGTGGTTTGTGGAAAGAACAGACATGCAATGACTCTGGATGTGGTTCATGAAAAGAACACACATGCAATGACACCGTTAGATCCATTTGTGGTTCATGAGAAGAATAGACATGCAATCACACTGGCTGTGGTTCATGAAAAGAACATACGTGCAATGACACTGGTGGATCCATGTGTGATTTGTGGAAAGAACAGACATGCAATGACTCTAGCTGTGGTTCATGAAAAGAACACATATGCAATGACACTTGTGGATCCATGTGTGGTTTGTGAGAAGAACAGACATGCAATGACACTGGTGGATCCATGTGTGGTTTGTTTAGAGGAACAGACATGCAATGACACATGGTGTGGTTCATGAAAAGAACACACATGCAATGACACTGGTGGATCCATTTGTGGTTTGTGAGAAGAACACACATGCAATGACACTGGTGGATCCTTATGTGGTTTGTTTAGAAGAACACAAATGCAATGACTCTATCTGTGGTTCATGAAAAGAACACACATGCAATGACACTGGTGGATCCATATGTGGGTCATGAGAAGAACAGACATGCAATCACACTAGGTGGATCCATGTGTGGTTTGTTTAGAGGAATAGACATGCAATGACTCTGGCTGTGGTTCATGAAAACAACGCACATGCAATGACACTGGTGGATGCATGTGTGGTTCATGAGAAGAACAGACATGCAATCACATTGGCTGTGGTTCATGAAAAGAACATACATGCAATGATACTGGTGGATCCATATGTGGTTTGTGGAAATAAAAGACATGCAATGACTCTAGCTCTGGTTCATGAAAAGAACACACATGCAATGACACTGGTGGATCCATGTGTGGTTTGTGAGAAGAACAGACATGCAATGACACTGGTGGATCCATGTGTGGTTTATGAAAATAACACACATGCAATGACACTGGTGTATCCTTATGTGGTTTGTGAGAAGATAACACATGCAATGACTCTAGCTGTGGTTCATGAAAAGAACACACATGCAATGACACTGGTGTATCCATATGTGGTTTGTGGAAGGAACAGACATGCAATGACACTCGGTGTGGTTCATGAAAAGAACACACATCCAATGACACTGGTGTATCCTTATGTGGTTTATGAGAAGAACACACATGTGATGACTTAGTTGTGGTTCATGAAAAGAACACACATGCAATGACACTGGTGGATCCATATGTGGTTTCTGGAAGGAGCAGACATGCAATGACTCTAGCTGTGGTTCATGAAAAGAACAGACATGCAATGACATTGGTGGATCCATATGTGGTTTGTGGAAGGAACAGACATGCAATGACTCTAGCTGTGGTTCATGAAAAGAATACACATGCAATGACACTGGTGGATCCATGTGTGGTTTGTGGGAAGAAGAGACATGCAATGACACTGGTGGATCCATGTGTGGTTTGTTTAGAGGAACAGACATGCAATGACTCTGGCTGTGGTTCATGATAAGAACACACATGCAATGACACAGGTGGATCCATGTGTGGTTCATGAGAAGAATAGACATGCAATCGCACTGGCTGTGGTTCATGAAAAAATATACATGCAATGACACTGGTGGATCCATGTGTGGTTTGTGGAAAGAATAGACATGCAATGACTCTAGCTGTTGTTCATGAAAAGAACACACATGCAATGACACTGGTCGATCCATGTGTGGTTCGTGAGAAGAACAGACATGCAATCACACTGGTGGATCCATGTGTGGTTTATGAAAAGAACACACATGCAATGACACTGGTCTATCCTTATGTGGTTTGTGAGAAGAACATACATGCAATGACTCTAGCTGTGGTTCATGAAAAGAAAACACATGCAATGACACTGGTGGATCCATATGTGGTTTATGGAAGGAACAGACATGCAATGACACTGGGTGTGGTTCAAGAAAATAACACACATGCAATGACACTGGTGTATCCTTATGTGGTTTGTGAGAAGAACACGCATGCAATGACTCTAGTTGTGGTTCATGAAAAGAACACACATGCAATGACCCTGGTGGATCCATGTGTGGTTCATGAGAAGAACAGACATACAATCACACTGGGTGTGTCCATGTGTGGTTTGTGGAAAGAACAGACATGCAATGACTCTGGATGTGGTTCATGAAAAGAACACACATGCAATGACACTGGTGGATCCATGTGTGGTTCATGAGAAGAATAGACATGCAGTCACACTGGCTGTGGTTCATGAAAAGAACAATGACACTGGTGGATCCATGTGTGATTTGTGGAAAGAACAGACATGCAATGACTCTAGCTGTGGTTCATGAAAAGAACACACATGCAATGACACTTGTGGATCCATGTGTGGTTTGTGAGAAGAACAGACATGGAATGACACCGGTGGATCCATGTGTGGTTTGTTTAGAGGAACAAACATGCAATGACACTGGGTGTGGTTCATGAAAAGAACACACATGCAATGACACTGGTGGATCCATGTGTGGTTTGTGAGAAGAACACACATGCAATGACACTGGTGGATCCTTATGTGGTTTGTTTAGAAGAACACAAATGCAATGACTCTAGCTGTGGTTCATGAAAAGAACACACATGCAATGACACTGGTGGATCCATATATGTGTCATGAGAAGAACAGACATGCAATCACACTAGGTGGATCCATGTGTGGTTTCTTTAGAGGAATAGACATGCAATGACTCTGGTTGTGGTTCATGAAAACAACGCATATGCAATGACACTGGTGGATCCATGTGTGGTTCATGAGAAGAACAGACATGCAATCACATTGGCTATGGTTCATGAAAAGAACATACATGCAATGATATTGGTGGATCCATATGTGGTTTGTGGAAAGAAAAGACATGCAATGACTTTAGCTGTGGTTCATGAAAAGAACACACATGCAATGTCACTGGTGGATCCATGTGTGGTTTGTGAGAAGAACATACATGCAATGACACTGGTGGATCCATGTGTGGTTTATGAAAAGAACACACATGCAATGACACTGCTGTATCCTTATGTGGTTTGTGAGAAGATAACACATGCAATGACACTGGTGGATCCATGTGTGGTTTGTGAGAAGAAGAGACATGCAATGACACTGGTGGATCCATGTGTGGTTTGTTTAGAGGAACAGACATGCAATGACTCTGGCTGTGGTTCATGATAAGAACACACATGCAATGACACAGGTGGATCCATGTGTGGTTCATGAGAAGAATAGACATGCAATAGCACTGGCTGTGGTTCATGAAAAAATATACATGTAATGACACTAGTGGATCCATGTGTGGTTTGTGGAAAGAATAGAAATGCAATGACTCTAGCTGTTGTTCATGAAAAGAACACACATGCAATGACACTGGTCAATCCATGTGTGGATCGTGAGAAGAACAGACATGCAATCACACTGGTGGATCCATGTGTGGTTTATGAAAAGAACACACATGCAATGACACTGGTTTATCCTTATGTGGTTTGTGAGAAGAACATACATGCAATGACTCTAGCTGTGGTTCATGAAAAGAACACACATGCAATGACACTGGTGGATCCATATGTGGTTTGTGGAAGGAACAGACATGCAATGACACTGTGTGTGGTTCATGAAAATAACACACATGCAATGACACTGTTGTATCCTTATGTGGTTTGTGAGAAGAACACACATGCAATGACTCTAGTTGTGGTTCACGAAAAGAACACCCATGCGATGACCCTGGTGGATCCATGTGTGGTTCATGATAAGAACAGACATGCAATCACACTGGGTGTGTCCATGTGTGGTTTGTGGAAAGAACAGACATGCAATGACTCTGGATGTGGTTCATGAAAAGAACACACATGCAATGACACTGGTGGATCCATGTGTGGTTCATGAGAAGAATAGACATGCAGTCACATTGGCTGTGGTTCATGAAAAGAACAATGACACTGGTGGATCCATGTGTGATTTGTGGAAAGAACATACATGCAATGACTCTAGCTGTGGTTCATGAAAAGAACACACATGCAATGACACTTGTGGATCCATGTGTGGTTTGTGAGAATAACAGACATGCAATGACACCGGTGGATCCATGTGTGGTTTGTTTAGAGGAACAAACATGCAATGACACTGGGTGTGGTTCATGAAAAGAACACACATGCAATGACACTGGTGGATCCATGTGTGGTTTGTGAGAAGAACACACATGCAATGACACAGGTGGATCCTTATGTGGTTTGTTTAGAAGGACACAAATGCAATGACTCTAGCTATGGTTCATGAAAATAACACACATGCAATGACACTGGTGGATCCATATATGGGTCATGAGAAGAACAGACATGCAATCACACTAGGTGGATCCATGTGTGGTTTGTTTAGTGGAATAGACATGCAATGACTCTGGCTGTGGTTCATGAAAACAACGCATATGCAATGACACTGGTGGATCCATGTGTGGTTCATGAGAAGAACAGACATGCAAACACATTGGCTGTGGTTCATGAAAAGAACATACATGCAATGATATTGGTGGATCCATATGTGGTTTGTGGAAAGAAAAGACATGCAATGACTCTAGCTGTGATTCATGAAAAGAACACACATGCAATGTCACTGGTGGATCCATGTGTGGTTTGTGAGAAGAACATACATGCAATGACACTGGTGGATCCATGTGTGCTTTATGAAAAGAACACACATGCAATGACAGTGATGTATCCTTATGTGGTTTCTGTGAAGATAACACATGCAATGACTCTAGCTGTGGTTCATGAAAAGAACACACATGCAATGACACTGGTGGATCCATATGTGGTTTGTGGAAGGAACAAACATGCAATGAAACTGGGTGTGGTTCATGAAAAGAACACACATGCGATGACACTGGTGTATCCTTATGTGGTTTGTGAGAAGAACACACATGCAATGACTTAGTTGTGGTTCATGAAAAGAACACACATGCAATAACACTAGTGGATCCATGTGTGGTTCATGAGAAGAATAGACATGCAATCACACTAGGTGTGTCCATGTGTGGTTTGTGGAAAGAACATACATGTAATGACTCTGGTTGTGGTTCATGAAAAGAACACACATGCAATGACACTAGTGGATCCATGTGTGGTTTATGAGAAGAACAACATGCAATCACACTGCCTGTGGTTCATTAAAAGAACATACATGCAATGACACTGGTGGATCCATGTGTGGTCTGTGGAAAGAACAGCCATGCAATGACTCTAGCTGTGGTTCATGAAAAGAACACACATGCAATGACACTGGTGGATCCATGTGTGGTTTGTTAGAAGAACAAACATGCAATGACACTGGTAGATCCATGTGTGGTTTGTGGAAAGAACAGCCATGCAATGAGTCTAGCTGTGGTTCATGAAAAGAACACACATGCAATGACACTGGTGGATCCATGTGTGGTTTGTGAGAAGAACAAACATGCAATGACACTGGTGGATCCATGTGTGGTTTCTTTAGAGAAACAGACATGCAGTGACCCTGGGTGTGGTTCATGAAAAGAACACACATGCAATGACACTGGTGGATCCATGTGTGGTTTGTGAGAAGAATACACATGCAATGACACTGGTGGATCCTTATGTGGTTTGTTTAGAAGAACACACATGCAACGACTCTAGTTGTGGTTCATGAAAAGAACACACATGCAATGACACTGGTGGATCCATGTGTGGTTCATGAGAAGAATAGACATGCAATCACACTAGGTGGATCCATGTGTGGTTTGTTTAGAGGAACAGACATGCAATTACTCTGGCTGTGGCTTCATGAAAAGAACACACATGCAATAACATTGGTGGATCCATGTGTGGTTCATGAGAAGAACATACATGCAATCACACTGGCTGTGGTTCATGAAAATAACATACATGCAATGACATTGGTGGATCCATGTGTGGTTTGTGGAAAGAACAGACATGCAATGACTCTAATTGTGGTTCATGAAAAGAACACACATGCAATGACACTGGTGGATCCATGTGTGGTTTGTGAGAAGAACAGACATGCAATGACACTGGTGGATCCATGTGTGGTTTACGAAAAGAACAAACATGCAATGACACTGGTGTATCCTTATGTGGTTTGTGAGAAGAACACACATGCAATGACTCTAGCTGTGGTTCATGAAAAGAACACAAATGCAATGACACTGGTAGATCCATATGTGGTTTCTGGAAGCAACATACATGCAATGACACTGGGTGTGGTTCATGAAAAGAACACACAGGCAATGACACTGGTGTATCCTTATGTGGTTTGTGAGAAGAACACACATGCAATTACTCTAGCTGTGGTTCATGAAAAGAACACACATGCACTAACACTGGTGGATCCGTATGTGGTTTGTGGAAGGAATAGACATGCAATGACTCTAGTTGTGGTTCATGAAAAGAACAGACATGCAATGACACTGGTGGATCCATGTGTGGTTTGTGGAAAGAACAGACATGCAATGACTCTAGCTGTGGTTCATGAAAAGAACACACATGCAATGACACTGGTGGATCCATGTGTGGTTTGTGAGAAGAACAGACATGCAATGACTCTAGATGTGGTTCATTAAAAGAACACACATGCAATGAAACTGGTGGATCCATGTGTGGTTCATGAGAAGAACAGACATGCAATCACACTAGGTGTATCCATGTGTGGTTTGTGGAAAGAACAGACATGCAATGATTCTGGCTGTGTTGCATGAAAAGAACACACATGCGATGACACTCGTGGATCCATGTGTGGTTCATGAGAAGAATAGACAAGCAATGTAACTGGTGGATCCATGTTTGGTTTGTTTAGAGGAACAGACATGCAATCAAACTAGGTGTGGTTCATGAAAAGAACAGACATGCAATGACACCGGTGGATCCTCATGTGGATTGTTCAGAAGAACACACATGCAATGACTCTCGCTGTCGTTCATGAAAAGAACACACATGCAATGACACTGGTGGATCCATATGTGGTTTGTGGAAGGAACATACATGCAATGACTCTAGCTGTGGTTCATGAAAAGAACATTCATGCAATGACACTAATGGATCCATATGTGGTTTGTGGAAATAACAGACATGCAATGACTCTAGCTGTTGTTCATGAAAATAACACACATGCAAGGACACTGGTGGATCCATGTGTGGTTCATGAGAAGAACACACATGCAATGACATTGCTGGATCCTTATGTGGTTAATGAGAAGAACATACATGCAATGACACTTGTTGTGGTTCATGAGAAGAACACACATGTAATGACACTGGTGGATCCATGTGTGGTTTGTGAGAATAACACACATGCAATGACTCTAGCTGTGGTTCATGAAAAGAACACACATGCAATGACACTGGTGGATCCATGTGTGGTTCATGAGAAGAACACACATGCAATGCCACTGGGTGTGATTCATGAGAAGAACAGACATGCAATGACACTGGTGGATCCTTATGTGGTTTGTGAGAAGAACTGACATAAAATGACTCTAGCTATGTTTCATGAAAAGAACACACATGCAATGACACTAGTGGATCCATGTGTGGTTTGTGAAAAGAACAGACATGCAATCACACTAGGTGGATCCATGTGTGGTTTGTTTAGAGGAACAAACATGCAATGACACTAGGTGTGGCTCATGAAAAGAACAGACAAGCAATGACACTGGTGGATCCTTATGTGGTTTGTTTAGAAGAACACACATGCAATGACTCTAGCTGTGGTTCATGAAAAGAACACACATGCAATGACACTGGTCGATCCATGTGTGGTTCATGAGAAGAACAGACATGCAATCACACTGGGTGTGTCCATGTGTGGTTTGTGGAAAGAACAGACATGCAATGACTCTGGCTGTGGTTCATGAAAAGAACACACATGCAATGACACTGGTAGATTCATGTGTGGTTCATGAGAAGAACAGACATGCAATCACACTAGCTGTGGTTTATGAAAAGAACATACATGCAATGACATTGGTGGATCCATGTGTGGTTTGTGGAAAGAACACACATGCAATGACTCTAGCTGTGGTTCATGAAAAGAACACACATGCAATGACACTAGTGGATCCATGCGTGGTTTGTGAGAAGAACAGGCATGCAATGACACTGGTGGATCCATGTGTGGTTTGTTTAGAGGAACATACATGAAATGACACTGGGTGTGGTTCATGAAATGAACACACATGCAATGACACTGGTGGATCCATGTGCGGTTTATGAGAAGAACACACATGAATGACACTGGTGGATCCATATGTGGTTTGTTTAGAAGAACACAAATGCAATGACTCTAGCTGTGGTTCATGAAAAGAACACACATGCAATGAAACTGGTGGATCCATATGTGGGTCATGAGAAGAACAGACATGCAATCACACTATGTGGATCCATGTGTGGTTTGTTTAGAGGAATAGACATGCAATGACTCTGGCTATGGTTCATGAAAACAATGCACATGCAATGACATTGGTGGATCCATGTTTGGTTCATGAGAAGAACAGACATGCAATCACATTGGCTGTATTTCATGAAAAGAACATACATCCAATGATACTGGTGGATCCATATGTGGTTTGTGGAAAGAAAAGACATGCAATGACTCTAGCTGTGGTTCATGAAAAGAACACACATGCAATGGCACTGGTGGATCCATGTGTGGTTTGTGAGAAGAACAGACATGCAATGACACTGGTGGATCCATGTGTGGTTTATGAAAAGAACACACATGCAATGACACTGGTGTATCCTTATGTGGTTTGTGAGAAGATAACACATGCAATGACTCTAGCTGTGGTTAATGAAAAGAACACACATGCAATAACACTGGTGGATCCATATGTGGTTTGTGGAAGGAACAGACATGCAATGAATCTAGTTGTGGTTCATGAAAAGAACATACATGCAATGACATTGGTGGATCCATATGTGGTTTGTGGAAAGAACAGACATGCAATGACTCTAGCTGTGGTTCATGAAAAGAATACACATGCAATGACACTGGTGGATCCATGTGTGGTTCATTAGAATAACACACATGCAATGACACTGGGTGTGGTTCATGAGAAGAACAGACATGCAATGACATTGGTGGATCCATATGTGGTTTGTGGAAGGAACAGACATGCAATGACTCTAGCTGTGGTTCATGAAATGAACAGACATGCAATGACACTGGTGGATCCATATGTGGTTTGTGGAAAGAACAAACATGCAATGACTCTAGCTGTGGTTCATGAAAAGAACACACATGCAACGACACTTGTGGATCCATGTGTGGTTTGTGAGAAGAGGAGATATGCAATGACACTGGTGGATCCATGTGTGGTTTGTTTAGAGGAACAGACATGCAATGACTCTGGCTGTGGTTCATGATAAGAACACACATGCAATGACACTGGTGGATCCATGTGTGGTTCATGAGAAGAATAGACATGCAATCGCACTGGCTGTGGTTCATGAAAAAATATACATGCAATGACACTGGTGGATCCATGTGTGGTTTGTGGAAAGAATAGACATGCAATGACTCTAGCTGTCGTTCATGAAAAGAACACACACGCAATGACACTAGTGGATCCATGTGTGGTCTGTGAGAAGAACAGACATGCAATCACACTGGTGGATCCATGTGTGGTTTATGAAAAGAACACACATGCAATGACACTGGTCTATCCTTATGTGGTTTGTGAGAAGAACATACATGCAATGACTCTAGCTGTGGTTCATGAAAAGAACACACATGCAATGACACTGGTGGATCCATATGTGGTTTGTGGAAGGAACAGACATGCAATGACATTGGGTGTGGTTTATGAAAATAACACACATGCAATGACACTGGTGTATCCTTATGTGGTTTGTGAGAAGAACACACATGCAATGACTGTAGCTGTGGTTCATGAAAAGAACACACATGCAATGACCCTGGTGGATCTATGTGTGGTTCATGAGAAGAACAGACATGCAATCACACTAGGTGTGTCCATGTGTGGTTTGTGGAAAGAACAGACATGCAATGACTGTGGATGCGGTTCATGAAAAGAACACACATGCAATTACACTGGTGGATCCATCTGTGGTTCATGAGAAGAATAGACATGCAATCACACTGGCTGTGGTTCATGAAAAGAACATACATGCAATGACACTGGTGGATCCATATGTGATTTGTGGAAAGAACAGACATGCAATGACTCTAGCTGTGGTTCATGAAAAGAACACACATGCAATGACACTTGTGGATCCATGTGTGGTTTGTGAGAAGAATAGACATGCAATGACAGTGGTGGATCCATGTGTGGTTTGTTTAGAGGAACATACATGCAATGACACTGGGTGTGGTTCATGAAAAGAACACACATGCAATGACACTGGTGGATCCATGTGTGGTTTGTGAGAATAACACACATGCAATGACACGGGTGGATCCTTATGTGGTTTGTTTAGAAGAACACAAACGCAATGACTCTAGCTATGGTTCATGAAAAGAACACACACGCAATGACACTGGTGGATCCATATGTGGGTCATGAGAAGAACAGACATGCAATCACACTAGGTGGATCCATGTGTGGTTTGTTTAGAGGAATAGACATGCAATGACTCTAGCTGTCGTTCATGAAAACAATGCATATGCAATGACACTGGTGGATCCATGTGTGGTTCATGAGAAGAACAGACATGCAATCACATTGGCTGTGGTTCATGAAAAGAACATACATATAATGATACTAGTGGATCCATATGTGGTTTGTGGAAAGAAAAGACATGCAATGACTCTAGCTGTGGTTCATGAAAAGAACACACATGCAATGACACTGGTGGATCCATGTGTGGTTTGTGAGAAGAACAAACATGCAATGACACTGGTGGATCCATGTGTGGTTTATGAAAAGAACACACATGCAATGACACTGGTGTATCCTTATGTGGTTTGTGAGAATATAACACATGCAATGACTCTAGCTGTGGTTCATGAAAAGAACACACATGCAATGACACTGGTGGATCCATATGTGGTTTGTGGAAGGAACAGACATGCAATGACACTAGGTGTGGTTCATGAAAAGAACACACATGCAATGACACTGGTGTATCCTTATGTGGTTTGTGAGAAGAACACACATGCAATGACTTAGTTGTGGTTCATGAAAAGAACACACATGCAATGACACTGATGGATCCATATGTGGTTTCTGGAAGGAACAGACATGCAATGACTCTAGCTGTGATTCATGAAAAGAACAGACATGCAATGACATTGGTGGATCCGTATGTGGTTTGTGGAAAGAACAGACATGCAATGACTCTAGCTGTGGTTCATGAAAAGAATACACATGCAATGACACTGGTGGATACATGTGTGGTTCATTAGAAGAACACACATGCAATGACACTGGGTGTGGTTCATGAGAAGAACATACATGCAATGACACTGGTGGATCCATATGTGGTTTGTGGAAGGAACAGACATGCAATGACTAGCTGTGGTTCACAAAAAGAACAGACATGCAATGACACTGGTGGATCCATATGTGGTTTGTGGAAAGAACAAACATGTAATGAATCTAGCTGTGGTTCATGAAAAGAACACACATGCAGTCACACTGGTGGATCCATGTGTGGTTTGTGAGAAGACAAGACATCCAATGACACTGGTGGATCCATCTGTGGTTTGTTTAGAGGAATAGACATGCAATGACGCTGGGTGTGGTTCATGAAAAGAACAGACATGCAGTGACATTGGTGCATGCTTATGTAGTTTGTTTAGAAGAACACACATGCAATGACACTAGGTGTGGTTCATGAAAAGAACAAACATGCAATGACACTGGTGGATCCATGTGTGGTTTGTGAAAAGAACAACCATGCAATCATACTAGGTGTGGTTCATGAGAAGAACAGACATGCAATGACACTGGTGGATCCATATGTGGTTTGTGAGAAGGAAAATACATGCAATGACACTGGTGTGGTTCATGAAAAGAACACACATGTAATGACACTGGTGTATCCTTATGTGGTTTGTGAGAAGAACACACATGCAATGACTCTAGTTGTGGTTCATGAAAAGAACAGACATGCAATGACACTGGTGGATCCATATGTGGTTTGTGGAAAGAACAGACATGCAATGCCATTGGTTGATCCATGTATTTCATGGTACAAGACACTCACTTTGCATTTTTATACTACTCAGTTTTGCCTAGCTTTGTCTATCTTTCGTAGAAGCCCAAACCTGTGCTCACTCTGTCTGCTTCTCCCTGATTGGTTGTCACAGTTGTCACGCGGATCGTGCGCACTAACCGTTGATTCTGTGCGATCCAACGATGATCGTTGCATACGTCGTGCCCTTCACAGTACATTGTGAGACAGCACGAACCTCTCCCTCAACGAAACATCTACAAGAAGGAACACGATGCCGTCCATGGAAAAAGGTGTCAAGCGGTCATGTCATGTTTAATCAAGTCTGAAAAGCCTACTACTTATACTACTATGCCACAACACATGCGTCATTGAGTGCATGGTCATCGATGGACAGCTGCAATTTATTGCCACTTGATTTTAATAAGACATATCCCATTTTTTACACAGCGGCTCTAATCTCGCTTCCAACTGGGCCTCGCCGTAAGAAACTTGCACACGCTAGCCGGAGGCCGAAGAGCTGAGCTCGACGAGACCTAACGTCGTTGCCTTCATCGAGTCACTCGCAGTCATCAACACATCCCTCTGTCCGATCTAGCACAACTCCACAAATCTCGCCGTACAGCCACCTACCTTCCCCTCTGCATTTCCACTTTTAACTATCACCAATTTTAGGGCCGTGTCAAACTTCGTACATAGAAATTGTGTATGCGCCCTTTGCATGCGGCTCAATACAGAATTGTCATGCATGGACCGGGAAAAAAACGTGACGTACCGTGCATGTGGCGCGGTGCATGGTGCAGTAGACTGTGCAATGCGTTGCACGGTGGTGCAACGAAACGTGCCTTGCTTCCATCCACCTTAACTATAGAGCCCCTCTCCGCACGCCCACTCTCACTCTCGCTCACTCTCCCCACGCAACCCTCTCCACTGTCCCACCAGCATCCGCAAACTCCCGAGAATACCCCGTCCGCGCCAGCGATGGCGGAGGAGGATAAGGTGGCCATCGTTGCCTCCGAGACCGCCGACGAGGAGGCCCTCGTCTCCTCGTCGGTCCCCCTCGACGCGTTGAAAGTAGCTATCGTCCCTGTCCAGGCCCCAGTCGAAGCATCGATGGCAGCCGCCGTTCCCGTCTAGGCTCCCGTCCCCGCTACCGACGGAGCCGCCGAAGAGGAGCCCCCCGCTGGCGAGGAGGCCCCCGCCGGTCACAACCAGATCAAGCACTTCTTGGGCACCTGCGATCTAGATAAGTACATCGCTCTGCTGAACCCCTACGACATCGACATCGACGACCCATGGTTGGAGGTAACTAGGGTTTGCTCCCCTCCCCTGGTTCTTCTACCGTTCCCATCGTTGGATGCTAGATCTTGGTTTATTAGGATTCGCTTGTTCGCATGTCGATTGCTCAGTCTTCTTACATCATCTACTCCCCCATTTTCCTTTTCTTCCAATAGGTTTTCGACAACGACGTCTGCAGCGATGACGAGTCCATGCACACCAAGACTCGTCAGGTGCTAAGGAGGCTCCGGGCCGGCCAGTACAACGCCTTCTTCAGGGGCGGCGACTACAGCTGCCCCTTCCACAAGGGGATCGCCTTCTGCTGGGTGAGTCTCGCCGGTGGCACCGACTTCAACTCCTTACTGAAGCATGCAGAGGCCGTGGGCTCCGGCATCCACAAAGGCGGCAAGCGCGAGATCATGAACATCAATGCCTACATCGCTGAACACCGGGCTCTCGGCATTCACCTCCGAAACCTCCAGCAGGTGGCCATCAAAGATTGTCGCATGCCTCTAATTAGGCCCAAGGCCCGCAAGATCAAGGGACTGGGCAGCAAGAAGTGGAGGAAGCACCGGAGGGAGGAGGCGGAGGCACGGGCGCTTGAAGGCCTTGAATGTGCCTGCAGCTACAGCGGCTGCTGCTGCTAAGCAGCTTCTTTTGATTTTCTATATTTTGCTTGCATCCTATTTCTGGCTGAATGCATCGAACCTCGTTAAGCGACCTACTTTCTATCGCTATATCATATTTAGATGCGCACAACTATATCTACATTTGTTTTGTTTTCTGAATGAATGTATTTCTGCCTGGTGTGATTTGCTACTCTAGATTTGCTACCTGTTCGGAGGCAAAAAGAGGTCCAAAAGGGAATGAATTATCGAAGAGAGAATCTTCTCTAGATTTGCTACCAATTTGGGCAAAATGAAACATATCTGTTTAGCGAGAGAGGAAAATGGTACTCTTTCAAACTGCCAGTTAACGAGATACCATCTTGATAAGCTACAAGACAAATACATAAGCATAACACAAAGAGGGTTAAATTTATTTTACTACTCTCACTTGAGGCACTAGACATATTGATAAGATAACTGAGTTCCACAAAATAGAAACATAACACTGAGAAGTAAAATTTAATTCACTTCTCATCATCCCACTTGAGGCGCTTGCCATCGTTCCTAGGCGACCAACTACGATCATTCTAGGTGGATCTTACATTATTGGCACTCCACAACTCACGAAATGCTTCGTCCCACCTGGGATCTGACTTGCCTTCCCTATGTTCAGCGTCCCGCGACACAATTAGCGGTGCATCATAGACCTAATTGTTGCTGCTAGAAGATGCTGCCTCTCTGTTTGCTGCTTCAGCTGCAGCCTCTCTGTCAGCTGCTTCTGCTTCAGCTACAAGCTCTCTTTCAGCTGCTTCTGCAGTCTCTCTGTCAGCTGCTTCAGATGCAGCCATTTCCTTTGCATATGCAGCTTCAAACTCATCTATTCTGCATTTTCTACAAAGGGCTCCCCTAAGCTCGTCTTCCCTCTTGCAAATAGGGCAAAACACGAGGTCACGTAGAAAAAATGGATCTTCTTGTATAGCTGGTAGGTCATGTAAGCATCTATGGCTGCATACTTCAGGTTTATATCAGACAACGGCCACTCGTCCCAGAAATCATGCCTATCCGTAGGGAAATCTTCCTTCATTCTGTCGTACGACTCATCGAGGATTCTAGTTGCGAGTGATGCCATTCCATCCTTCCTCGAGCCCCCTAGGATCTTGACAAGATGCTGAATATCGATCCAGTTGTGCGCAGGAATTATAATTCCCTCTTGATAAAATTTCGAAAAATCAGTTGTATTGTCGACAGTGCAAAAAACAATTCCCTTTTCTACAAGGAACTGGCACAGCGCCGGACATTTCCTGTCAGTCCTGAAAGTATGTAGTTTGTCATCACCAAAATTTTTAACTACAAATATTTTGTCAATGCAAGATCATCATATGAATATAATTTTGAAAAGTTTAGTAAATGCAAGATCAAGACTCTCAACATTGTCTTGTCATAATTTATTTGGTCCTATATAAAATCTAGTAGTTGCAAGATGAGCAAATGGATAAAGAACAAGAGGAGAAAACCCTAAAAGCGGTTAGCTACAGAGAGCAGATCTACAAACCAGGAGAGGTGGTAGACAAGGACGTGTTTCCTCATGGCCAGTTGAACGACGGCGACTTCACTCCCTTCATATGGGTGCTCCGGGGTGTACTCGAGGTCCAATCCCAGAAACTTGTCCTCTTCTTTCTCAAGCCAACACTCGTACATCCTCAGGACACGCACCATTGTCTCCTCCTCGTTGGTGTAGAAAACAACCTTCCATGGCGGCAAGGAGAAGACAGGAAGAAGACAGATGACAGGAAGAAGAAGAGTGGTTTCTATGAGGCAGGGGAACGGTGGAACCATCAATGCGCTTTTAAGGTAGTGGTTAACGACAAGGACGGATGTCCAAGGAGAGACGCGTGGCGGTGGCCATTCCATCTTCTAAGTAAACAAAAAATAATTATAACGCCGATACATGTGCCCTGTTTTGTCACGTCAATACACTGGGCAGGGGGTGTTGTCCTATCCACTATGCCAACGCTGCAAGACTATGTGACAGCCACCCGCCTAAGCGACAGGAGTGACATAACAGCGAGAACTGACAGGGGGCCCAACTTGACGGCCGTTACCCTGATATTTTGTATTGAAACGTAAAGTTGAATTCGTGCCGAAAAAGACCCTCTGAGTATTTGGCACACCAACTTTGGGCAACGCAGCTGATTGTAAGCAACTTGGGTACCGCGTTGCCTGGCCACCCCATCTTTCGGGCCGCAAAATGATATTCTCCTTTCAAGTAGTATGTTTGATCAAGACAAAGATCAACCTGTACCCATGTTGATGAAAATGAACCCATTGTTGATCAAGGTCAAAATGAAGGTCAAGGCGAGGACCAGAATGATGAAGAGAACCCCACATGGAACAACAAGGAGATCGAAACTCGTCGCAAAGCTAAAGTGGATAGAATGTTGGAAAGAAGATACCACACTCTTAAGAATGTTCTTGGTGATCTAAGGAGTCCACTCGAGCTCAATTAAAGCATTTTGGTGAGCATCAAGCTCATATATCCATGGTGGAGCCCAAGAAAGTGTGGGAAGATCTTTAAGATTCAGATTGGTTAGAAGCCATGCATAATAAGCTCAACAACTTTGAGAGAAACAAAGTTTGGAAGTTAGTAGAAAATCCTAAAGATTTCCACAATGTTATTGGCACTAAATGGATATTCAAGAACAAGCAATATGAACATGGAATTGTTGTGAGGAACAAGGCAAGATTGGTAGCTCAAGGTTCTCTCAAATCGAAGGCATTGATTATGGAGAGACCTATGCTCCCGTGGCTCACCTTGAGTCCATCTGTATCCTTCTTGCATATGCTGCACATCATAATTTTTAATACAACAAATGGATGTGGAAAGTGCTTTTCTAAATGGTCCATTGCATGAGTTGGTTTATGTTAAGCAATCCCCGGGGTTTGAGGATCCCAACTTTCCAAATCACGTCTACAATCTGGAAAAGGAACTCTATGGGCTTAAACAAGCCCCACGTACGTGGTATGAGCACCTTAGAGAGTTGTTGTTTGACCGTGGGTTTGAAGTTGGCAAAATTGATCCCACTATTTTACTAAGAAAGTCAATGGGGAGCTTTTCGTTTGCCAAATATATGTTGATGATATTATCTTTGGCTCGTATAACAAAGATTTTAATGATGAATTCTCAAAGCTTACGACTGACAGGTTCATGATGTCTATGATGGCAGAGTTGAGGTTGTTCCTTGGCTTTGAGATCAAGCAAGTAATAGGAGGAACCTTCTTTAATCAAGCCAAGTATACTCAATACATGCTCAAGAGGTTCAACATGAAAGAACTAAATGGATCTCCTACTCCCATGGCCACCAAAACTCATCTTGAACTAAATCCAAATGGTAAAGATGTGGATCAAAAGGTATACCAGTCCATGGTTGTTTCTTTGCTTTACCTTTGTGCATCTAGACCTGATATAGTGTTAAGTGTAGGAGTGTGTGCAAGATATCAAGTGGCTCCTAAAGCAAGCCACTTGATGGAAGTCAAAAGAATCTTTCGATATTTGGTTCATACCCCAAACTATGGCATGTGGTATCCTAGGGTCTCAACATTTTCTCTTTGTGGGTACACGGATTCGGATTGGGATGGTGACAAGGATGATAGGAAATCAACCTCCGGGGGTTGCCAATTTCTTGGTAGGTCCTTGGTGTGTTGGTCCTCCAAGAAGCAAAATTGTATATCTCTCTCTAGCGCCGAAGCTGAATATGTGGCAGCCACTAGTGCATGCACTCAATTGTTATGGATGAGGCAAACTTTAAAGGAATATGGTGTCCATTGTGACAAAGTGCCTCTTTTATGTGACAATGAAAGTGCAATCAAGATTGCCTACAACCCAGTGGATCATACAAGGACGAAGCATATTGATATTCGTCATCATTTCTTTAGAGATCATGTTGCCCATGGAGATATTGAGCTATCTTATGTGTCAACCAAAGACCAACTTGCTTATATATTCACAAAGCCACTTGATGAAGCAAGGTTTTGCTTTTTGAGGAATGAGCTAAATATCATAGATTCAAGGAGTTTTACTTGATCATCTTGCATACTCACCTATAACTTGATCGTGTGGTTTAGGTGTGGGCATGGATATAGGGGGAGTGTGGTCCTAATCAATTGGGCTATCCCTCCCCCATAATGCCAACATTAACTAATTCAATAATCTTTATATCATTTTGTGACATGTGAGCTTTATTGTTGATTAGTTGCTATGAACCCAAGATACATCATCGCGATGTCATGCCACACACTCTTACATGGTGGCCTTGGCCACCGCCCTGTTCTCTATGCAGAGTTGGTTTTTTTGATCCTATCATGTTCATTTTGCACTTATTTGGATTTGCCTTACTTTGTTGCGGCTACCCCTAGTAGTTTATCCATCCCAGACTTGATCCTACCCCAAAACATGCTCATCTTGCTAACACATTTGTCCAAACAACTTGTTCCTGGTGTTTTTGGTCAAAGGGGCTAGATTGTATGATCTGTACACCCCGGAGTATCCGGCTAGCCCAGACACTCCGCTCTGTGCACCCCGGACTATCCGGATGGGCCGGACACTCTGGCGAATACCGCCCGAACACTCCGGCCAGAGCAAATTCAAAATCAGAATAAGGGGGCTGAGGAAAAGTGGACGAATATGTCCTCCTTCTTCTTCCCCAACTCCCCTTTCCTCTCACATGTTGCCCACAACCAAGAACTCCACCGGGAGGGCTTCCCCGTCCCGAATCCAGCCACTGCCACCAGCCATCTCCTCCCCTCCGCTGTTGGGAACCCTTCCCCTCAGGTGGAGATCACCATGGATGCTGGTGGTTCTCGTCCTCACCGGTCTCGTACAAGACAAAAGGCTCGTCCTTGTATATTTCGATATGATGAAGAGTGTGATGTTCATGTTGACCCAGCTATTGTCAGGCAGTCACCTCGTGAGCATGCAGAAGCTAAACAAGAGAACCTCAAGCATCTAAAAAGGGATGAAGCCAAGCGCATCAAGTATGATTCTTTGACTACCTTGAAAGGGCTGAGCACCGAGGTGTTTGTGGAGATGCAGATTCAAAAATTCTATGCTCTGCCTCTCACCTTCCCTAATAATTGTTTCTGGAGGAATGAGCAGATGTTTCTGTACACTGAGGTGATGAGTACTTTCCAGACTCTTGTGGTTCCCATGCAGTGGTTGGAAATTGTGAAGTTGCGGGCTTTCTCGTATTTTGATGATGCTCTTTGGGTGAGAGAAAAAATGAGGTTGCACACCATCTTTCAAGCCTAGGAAGACTACAACACCGACTTAGTCTAGCAGTTATATGCCATAGTTGTCTTTGGTGAGTCTGTGGACATTCCGCTTGAGTGGATGTCAAGCAACACAAGGTGTCGTTCCAGCGTGCTATAGTTTGCAGGTATCCTTGATTTTTCTTTCAACCCCAATGCTCCTAGTGGGGCCAGGATGCATGTGCATGGTCAGGCTTATGACAAGAAGAAGGTGGCTCCTATTTATTCACAGAATGGTGTGGTTGGCCAAACCACCAACATCAAGCGCATCTACAACATCCTTCTTCGCATGTTCTGCCACACTCTTACTCCCAAGGTGGGCAACAAGGACGAGATGAGAGGTGCTGAAATCTACCTCATGGGTCATACTCACTCAGTTTATGATCATGGTACAAACCATGAAGGTGGTGATATTGATTTCATGGACTTCATATACTAGGATATGTACAAGTGCATCATGGATAAGAAGTGTCCTCTCTATGCCCCTTATGTGATGAAGCTCATTCTTTCTCAAGCTCCTTCAACTCCTTTTCTCCACTCAAACCTCATGAAGCACAAGCCTTCCAAGTTTCAGAGAAAGGAGGCCCCTTCCTCCAAGGTACCCCGTGGCTACCCCCGTCCCATGGTATATTTGAGGATGGGGATGAAGATGATGGTGATAGTGGTGATGAGTCTGAGGAGGTGCAGGAAGTTGCACCCTGTGGCCCTCGCATGAAGCATGCTAGCAATGCATACCGCTTTGACACCACTCGTGAGGAGGTGCATCAAAAGGTGAAGAAAGCCTATTGGTGGAAGAAGCTTCTCCTATGTGAGAACATAGACATCTGCCATGGTCAGTATGATGCCTAAAGGGCCAACATGAATGTAATGAAGGAGCTCAAAAGGATCAACCAGCCCATGGACATTGACACATCTCAACAAGTCTCAGATGGTACCCTCTCCTATGGTCACTAGAGCTAGGATCGAGTGGATTGGACTATGTTTAAGGATGCGTCTTCTTCTTCTTGCCCTCACGGCAGGGAGGCTGATCCAGATGATGATGAGGAAGAGGATGAGGATGAGGATGATGACGATGATGATGGAGAGGATGAGGATGAGGATGATGAGGACTTCAGTGGCTAAGTCATTTTGGGATGCTTTCGTAGTGCTCTTTTCCCTTTTTGGCATCTCGATGCCAAAGAGGGAGAAGTAGCCCCATATTAGGTTGCTACCGGGGATTTGCATGGGTACACGTGAAAGGAATATGCCCTAGAGGCAATAATAAAGTGGTTATTATGCTATTCCAGGTTTATAACACATGTTCATTTTTCATGCTAGAATTGTAATGATAAGGAAACGTTAATACATGTGTGAATTATAAACAGATAAGGATCCTAGTAAAGCCTCTCTTTATACTAGCTTGTTGATTACTAGATGATCAAAGGTTTCCTGATCATGAACATTGGATGTTGTTAATAACATGGTCATATCATTAGAGAATGATATGATGAACAGTCACCCGCAGTAGATGTAGCAATACGATCACGTCATCAAGTTTAAATTGCTATCGCATTCGTCTCAACGCAATGTCCTTAGACCATGAGATCATGTCAATCACTTTCACCAGAAGAGTACTTTGATTACATCAAACATCACACCATAACAAGGTGATTATAAAGGTGTCATCAGGTATTTGTAAAGTGTTAGTTGAGGCTCGTGGATCAAGATTGAGATTTGTACATCCGTATGATAGAGAGATATACTCAGGGCCCTCTCGGTGATATCACATTGACATAGCCTTGCAAGTAAGTGATTTGATCACTAGAATGTCATATCACAGGAACGAGAAAATGAGTACTAGTCGTGAATGAGATTAAACAAGGTATATATGATACTGAGTGATATCTCGGACAAGTAATATATCGCGAGACAAAAGGAATTTTATTGTAGTTAAAGAGGTTCAGACGATCATCTGATTTTTGTGGAACTAGTGGGAGTCATTATGGATCTCTAGGTCTCGCTAATGATTATTGATCAGACAAAGTCTCTATCATATCTACATAGTTCTCAAACCCGTAGGGAGACACACTTAAGGTTAACCAATGCATTTGAGCGGATAGGGAACACATGGGAAGTTACTGGACATCACAGAAAATTGTCCTGCTGTAGAAAATTGTTCTAACGAAATAGTTTTGGGGTATCGAAACAAAGCAAGGGATCAAAATGTTAATGTGTTCATTAAATGAAGTGTTCATTAAATGAATTACTCATTAAATGAGGTGTTCATTAAATTTAGTTGTATTAAAATGGAATTAAAGTGCTTTAATGGAATTAAAGTGCTTTAAAGGAATTAAAGTGCTTTAAAGGAATTAAAGTGCTTTAAAGGAATTAAAGTGCATTAATGGATATAACTATAAGGGAATTAAAGTGCTTTAATGGAGATTGAATGAGAGGACGAGAGGGGCAGCCCTATGGCGCCAATAAAAAGGAGCTTGCCTCCTCCTCCTCTCCACACACTCTCTCACAAGCTCTCTCATATGCCCCAAGGTTGGCATCCTCTCCCCCTTGCTTGTCTTGTCCATTGCCACTAGAAAAGGTGCTAGGCGAAGCCCTGCTCTAAACCTTCCCCTCCACCCACTACCATGGCGTAGCGCTGTTGGAGTTCCTGGGGATCCGTTACTTCTGCTGCCCGGCTGGAGCAAGGGATCGGGAGTCGTCGGCACACCGAACGTGTGACCGATTACGGAGGCACTACCCGTCTGTGGTGCTGATCGTCTGCATGTCCTTGACGATGGTCATGTACAATCTAAATCAACCACGTTTGTTTGCAGGAATGTTATCCTGCTTACGGTCTAAGAGGGTGAGTCCATATGTAACCATTACAAAGTATCACCTAGATTCTATCTTGGTAGTTTATACATTGCAAATGTATCTATAATTTTTGATGTTCCATGCTTGGTTTTATCTACTTTCTTGTGTTTTGTCCACCCTTTGTCGTACTTTTCATATGATTTCTTGGACTAACCTATTAACAAGAGCCCTAGTGCCAGTTGCCTGTTTTCTGCTGTTTTTGGTTCCAGGAAGTCAGAAAATGAATATTCTCGGAATTGGACGGGACAAAAGCCAAAGTTATTATTTTACCAGGGGACACTTGGAGCCAAAATACGAGACGGAGAGGGGCTGGGGCCCGACCACACCACCTGGTCGTGCAGCCTGGCCTGGCCCGCGCCAGGGGGTGGTCTGGCCGACCCAGGCACCCCCTCAGCCTCTCCTTCCGCCTATATATTGCCTCTAATACGGAAACCCTAAGTACCCGATCAAAAATCCACGAAAGAGTATGTAGCCGCCGTCATCTCCATCCCTAGATCGGGAGGGATCTGAAGCTCTTCCCGGCACCCTGCCGGAGAGGGGAATTCACCCTGGAGGCCTTCTTCATCATCATGCAAGCCTTCAGTGTGATGCGTGAGTAGTTCATCTCTAGACTATGGATCCATGTAGTAGCTAGATGGCTGGTTCTCCTCCTTTGTGCTTTCATGTCTAGATCTTGTGAGCTCCGTTCATGATCAAGATCATCTATTTGTAATTCTGCATGTTGTGTTTGTGGGGGTCCGATGGATATTGAGATGCTATTTCAGATTGATTATCAATTCTATCATGTCTTTGTTATTTTTGATCTTGCATGTTCTCCGTTGTTAGTATCTATCTTGGCCAAGTAGATGCTAGCAACTCCAAGAGTTAGTATTTATGCTCGATAGTGGGTTCATGCCTCTGGTAATCTGGGGAAGTGACAGAAATCTCTAAGGTACTAGATGTGCTATTGCTACTAGGGAGAAAACAACAATCCTTTGTTCATAGAACAATCATATTGTTTCCATTACATGCAATTCGTAATGCAATAATCTGTTGCTTGCAAATTAATACTAGAGGGGGTTCAGATGATAACCTGAAGGTGGATTATTAGTCATAGATGCAGTTGGATGGCGGTCTATGTATAATGTTGTAATGCCCAATCAAGTCTCAAATGAGTCAAGATGATTAGTATATGCTTGTATGATTTCTTGATGTTTGTCAATTACCCCGCTGTAATTTGTTCACCCAACATGTTATCTATCTTAAGGAGAGCCACCTCTAGTGAACTATGGACTCCGGTCCTTTCTTTTACATTCAATCTACAAATTGTTCACTGTCTTATGTTTACTTTCTACAAACTATTACTTCCTTCCATTCGATACGTTTAATACTTGTTTTTAGCAAAACCGGTGAGATTGACAACCTCATCGCAAGTTGGGGACAGAGTTTTGTGGTTGTGTTGTGCGGGTCTCCATGTTGCTGCTGGCACCGGTAGTGCGCCCTGCCAAATTTCAGCTAGCTTCACCTTTGGGGTGTTTCCTTGCTCCTACTGGATTGATAACCTTGGTTTCATAACTGAGGGAAACTTACTACTGTGCTCATCATACCTTCCTCTTGGGGTTCCCCAACAAGCTCGTTAATACTCGAGTTAGCAAGCATATTTTCTGACGCCGTTGCCGGGGAGTCAAGGACATCTTCACAAGGGGAGTCCCTCATAACCAATCTCTTTACTTTGTTATTTCTATTTTGCTTAGTTTACTTTTGCTTTGTTTGCTTGTTTCTTTATCAAAAACACACAAAAAAATAGTTTTACAAGTTTGCTTTCTTTATTAAAAACACATAAAAAATCACGTCTTTCTGTAGTGGTTACCTCTTCCTTAGTTCAGCATGTTGATCCCTAAATTCACCCTAAAAGACCTTTCAATAGGTAGTGGTTCCATAATTGGAAAAAATAATATTGAAGAATTCTTTAATCATGTTAGTAAACATGAGGATATTGAGGATAGATCCCTTGCAGAACTTGCTCCAAACTATGAAATCGCTGCAGCTTCTTTAGTTCACATGTTGGAAGCTAGGTTTGTTAACCTTAACCCCTTAATGCAAGTAATGTTTCTTAAACTTAAAGAAATTGAGGACCCTGAAAAGAGGGATTTTATTCTAGAAACTTTGCTCAAGGAATTCTATGATGTTGCCAAGGAAGCTAGAAAAGTCTTTGAACGTTTTAATATGCTAGGTTCATATGTAGATGTTGTTGGTACATGAGAAAATATGAACAAAACCGAACCTAATGGGGAGGAAATTAAGATACCAATACCTTTTAAACTTGTAGCAATGCATGAAGCCATAGAAAAGAATCTTGATTGGATTGTTCCCGAAAACCCGTTTGATGAAAATAGTGAACCCAAGAGCATTGAGAGAGGATCCTCTAGAACTTATTTGGATGAGATACCTTGCCTTGTTGAAGATATTTCTGATATTAATCTTAATGCTTCTTCATTGAGAACACTTGATCCTTTTTCTTGCTTTTTATGCCTAACTTAAAGGCGTTAAAGAAAAGTACTTATTGGAAGATAACCCAAAAGTTTTAGATGAGTCTTGGAAGTTATTACTTCAGTAATAACCGCTCCTTATCCTTTTTATTTGCTTTTTGTGCCAAGAGTAACCTCTAATGAGAGAGAAGTAATGATTGGGAAAGTTGTTGTCCCGAAACAGATTTCTGTGCTTCACCGTAAAATTCGTGTAAAATCTCGGTACGTCCTTTTGAGGCGTGAATTTTTGTGCTTCTGCCCCAGGTTGTTATCTAACTTTCGTTCCCAAGGTTGTTATCTAACTTTCATTAGTTCAACACTTTTTGATTTGAGCAACAGAAGGTCTTCGAAAAAATTCGTCTTACCTGCTGGTCTGTTTTGACAGATTTCTGCCATTTTCTGCATTTGCTTCTTGTTGGTTCCTTTTTGAGTTGTTTTGGGGAATTGAGCTTTTTGAGGGAAGTGCTACAGTAGCTAGTGTTTTAGTGGAAGTTTTATTGGTGTTAGAACTGAACCTAAAGACTTATTATCTTGAGTGCACTAATGTTGCTAATAAAGATTGTGTGAAGTTTTGTATGAAGGAAAAATTTCAGGTGTATGGAAGGAATGAGTAATGAGATGAAGGATGAACTAAAGCTCAAGCTTGGGGATGCCACGCGTGTCACCCCAAGAAATATCCAAGAAGTACAAGCATCAAAGCTTGGGGATGCCCAAGGCATCCCCTTCTTCATCAATAAAAAACCCAGGTTTCTTCCAAACGCTTCATTTTTATTGTTTCATGCACAGTTGTGTTGTTCTTGGAGCGTCCTCTTTTTCGTTTTTGTTTTGGTTTTCGTTTGCTTTGTTTGCTTAGTTTTCTGAATAAATTGGTTGGACCCCTCTTTCATACATTGGTTTTCAAATAGTTTGGTTTGGTTTGGAAAAGAGTAGGAAAGTTCATGCTTAAGTGTTAAAGAGAGCTTGTTTTTGGCTGTGGCCTATGCTTTGTCATGCCATGCTTGATATTGTTTTGGCTTTATGCTTAGTATTCTTTGCTGTAGCATGACTTGTTATAAACAATTGATATTGCTTAATGTGCCTTGGATGAATCATGTGTTGTTTTAGCATATTAAAGCATAGTATTATGGTATTCTCCTTTGATGCTTTATTTTGGTTGACTTGGCGCATGCTCACACCATGTTATGACTATACCAAGTCACCAGAGCCTTTATGATCCTTTAGTTTTCAACTTGTAGTATTACTTTATGCTTTGATCAATGATGTTTTATCGCTCTGCTTGATTATGGCCATTATTGCTCTCTTAATTTGTCGCTCCCAGTCTTTTGATAGCCTCCACAACCAAGTATGAGTTCCACTCATGCATCCAACTCCTTAAACCAAGTTATTCCAAAGATTCCACCATACCTACCTACTAGCATATGCTATTCCAAGTATATTCTTGTTTTTGTCTACCTTCCAAATTAAACTTGTTATGAGAAAACTAGTGATTAAAGCTCTCACGAACTTGATGGCACACTTTACTTTTTTGCATTTAATAAACTTGAACCATTGGGTCCTTCTTTGTTGCGTATATGCTTGCGCTTTATAAGTTGAAATTAGTAGAACCATGTATCATGGGGAACGCTTTCAACATTGCACGTGTACTTTGTACCCCGTTAATATCATGTTCTTTTGCTTATGGATCCTGGCAGTGTGAAATAAAAGTGGAACTTGTAAGATCATGGAGTTTGTATGTGTGTTAGAGAAACGCCTGGGCCGCTAGCCTAAGCCATGCCTAATCATGGTGGAAACTTGTAGCATCACCATAATGAGCACTCTATGAAGCATCCTCAATAAAAACCTATGCAAATAGCAAATAAAAAGATCGTTGAGATACTCATTGTCTGCTTGCCTTGTCATTTTGATTATGGGATAGCTCCTGTATCATGTGCAAGGGGTACCCTGTTGGTGGTTCTTTATGATACACATGTACTTACAATGACAAGAGCTTACTCCTGACTAAAGTTGAGTATCATGAGGTTCGGTCTTCGTAAGTAAGGGGCATGAGATTTCGGTTTATAACTTGTCAAGCATATCCTCTTAGTTGTGTCACTTTAACCTTAATCACCTTCAAGATGCTTATGATAGGGGCAATGAGAGCTGAAAGATAATAAGTACCAGAATTTGTGGAACCTCTTTATGAGACTTGAATCCCTACTTCCTTCTATGAAGGCCTTTCTTCCACTTATATATATTGAGTCTCCAGCTTCTATATTTATGCACCTACTTTGAGAGCATAGTGGCCATTCTTAGTTCTATGTGTATTGTCCCAAGACTAGTTGATTGATGCATAACTTGATATTGCTTGTTTTAAACTATTTGTATCTAGTCACTCTTATGAACTTTGAAGGTGTCCTATGCATTTATATTTGCTACTCTATGAGGGACAAGCTGAATGCTACTATGCTATGTTTTCTTTATGTGAAACAAACAAACGTCTTGCAAAGCATTGTTATTCATGAATCTTTTGTTTGTGCCTTTTCATGTTGCAACAGAGTTTCTTTGTCTTATTGCTAGAACTTTGTCTTTCATGTTATGATTGAAGTATTATGATCCCAGCTTCGAATGTTTTACATATACTTTGATCAAGTTGATGATGGTGCATGTCACCTAAAAAATTATTCTTTCTTTTTATCACTTACCTACTCGACGACGAGCAGGAGTTAAGCTTGGGGATATTGATACATTGCAAATGTATCTATAATTTTTGATGTTCCATGCTTGGTTTTATCTACTTTCTTGTGTTTTGTCCTCCCTTTGGAGTACTTTTCATATGATTTCTTGGACTAACCTATTAACAAGAGCCCAAGTGCCAGTTGCCTATTTTCTGCTATTTTTGATTCCAGGAAGTAAGAAAATGAATATTCTTGGAATTGGACGGGACAAAATCCAAAGTTATTATTTTACCGGGGGACACATGGAGCCAGAATACGAGACGGAGAGGGGCTGGGGCCCGTCCACACCACCTGGTGGCGCGGCCAGGCCTAGCCCGCGCCAGGGGTGGTCTGGCCGCCCCAGGCACCCCCTCGGCCTCTCCTTCCGCCTATATATTGCCTCTGATATGGAAACCCTAAGTACCCGATCAAAAATCCATGAAAGAGTCTGTAGCCACCGTCATCTCCATCCCTAGATCGGGAGGGATCTGAAGATCTTCCCGGCACCCTGCTGGAGAGGGGAATTCACCCTGGAGGCCTTCTTCATCATCATGCAAGCCTCCGGTGTGATGCGTGAGTAGTTCATCTCTGGACTACGGGTCCATGTAGTTGCTAGATGGCTGGTTCTCCTCCTTTGTGCTTTCATGTATAGATCTTCTGAGCTCCGTTCATGATCAAGATCATCTATTTGTAATTCTGCATGTTGTGTTTACTGTTTTGTTGCTTTCATGTATAGATCTTCAGGGCGCACTACAGGTCCATGTAGTTTCTAGATGGCTGGTTCTTTTACATTCAATCTACAAATTGTTTACTGTTTTGTGTTTACTTTCTGCAAACTATTACTTCCTTCCATTCGATACGTTTAATCGTTTGTTTTCAGCAAAACCGGTGAGATTGACAACCTCATCGCAAGTTGGGGACAGAGTTCTGTGGTTGTGTTGTGCAGGTCTCCACGTTGCTGCTGGCACCGGTAGTGCGCCCTGCCAAAGTTCAGCTAGCTTCACCTTTGGGGTGTTTCCTTGCTCCTACTAGATTGATAACCTTGGTTTCATAACTGAGGGAAACTTACTGCTGTGCTCATCATACCTTCCTCTCGGGGTTCCCCAACAAGCTCGTTAATACATGAGTCAGCAGTAGTTGCAAACCATAGGTTTTTTTTCTTTTCTATGCAATGGACCCCATCAGTGGTATCAGAGCTATGTCTATGCATAGATGCTTTGTATGGTTAGAACATAATGGAGATGTGGGCTCTGATAAGTCTTGTTATTGCACTCGTATTTTAGATATTGGTGGCATAGTGGGATGAAGCGGCCCGGACAAACTTTACATGTCCTCGCACATGAGACATGTTCCACGCTTGACATGCAACTGTCCCATTCATGGCCTCTTGATGGAGAGAGTACAGCTCAAGCTTGGGGGAGATTGAAGTTACTAATGCTCAAATGTCCCATTCATGAGCTCCCCCAACAATATTGTTATCAATAACTTTTATGCAAGGCTTCCTCTACATGACAAATATTTATTGGATGCTTCTTGTGCTGGATCATTCACTCGTATGGAAGAAGAAGCTAAATGGGACCTTCTAGATCGTATTCAAGACAATGTTGAAGCTTGGGAGAATGACAAAGGTAGAAAGTCAGGTATAGATTATGATTATGAATGCATTGAATCTTTTATGGGAACTGATGACTTTCAAAATATTAAAAATGCTTATGGTCTAGACTCTCAAGCTATTGCTTCTTATTTTAAGGCTTTTGCTTCCTACATTGAAGTGCCTAAAAAGAAGTGGAATAAGTATCATGAGCCTTATAAAGATATTGCTAAGAGTGTTCCTTCAAGAAATACTGAAGTTTATACTGCTAATCATGTTGTACCTGAACCTTATACTGAGAAAATGCCTTTTCCAGTTAAGGTAAAGGAACATTCTATGATAGCTAGTATGGTTAATGAAAGTACTAGTAAAGCTGTTGAACCTTATAAACAAATAGTTGATGAACCTATAGTAGCAAATGTGAAAGACTTTGTCACTAAGTATGAAAAAGAGGGACACCCTATCCTTTGTAAGGATACCTCTAATATTGTTTCACATAGTAGTGTTATGAGAGCTAGTATTCCTGTGTTTTCTGTTAGAATAAGTGATCATTGCTATGATAGTCCTTGTGATAGCTATACTGTTAAGTTTATGCATGATACTGAAAGTTACTATGAGAGAGGGAAAAGTGTTCTTATGTATCTCAATAATATCCAGTTTCCTCGTTTTATGCTGAAAGTTTTTATATTGCGCTTCTTTTGCCTTCTTATGCGAGTTGCCTTTGGTTTCAATAAATTGTTTGTTTACAAAATCCCCTTGCATAGGAAGTGGGTTAGACTTAAATGTGTGTGTTTTTGCTTCTTAATTCTCTCCTTCACTTCAATTCATATCCCTATGAGAGCTTCTTCAAAATTATCATACCCATCTTAATGGCTATAAAGAAAGAGCTTTATGGGAGACAACCCAATTTGTTTTTGCTTTTAGTTTGCTTTTGTTTCTTTGAGTCTTGGAAGTTATTACTTTGGTAATAACCGCTCCTTATCCGTTCTTTTTGGTTTTTATGTCAAGATCAACCTCTAATGAGAGAGAAGTAAGATTTGGGAAAGTTGCTGTCCCAAAACAGATTTTTGTGCTTCACCATAAAAATTCGCGAGAGACCTCTGTATGCCGGATTGATCTGTAATTTTTTGTGCTTCTGCCCTAGGTTGTTATTTAACTTTCGTTAGTTTTGCACTTTTTGATTTGAGCAATAGAAGATTTTCTAAAAAATTGATCTTTACCTGCTGGTCTGTTTTGACAGATTTTGCCAATCTTGCATTTGCTTCTTTATTCGATTTCCTTTTTGAATTATTTTTGGATTTTCGGAAGGAGTTGCTACAGTAGCTTATGTTTTTATGGTTTTCAGTTGAAGTTGGACTCAAAAGGTTCTATCACTTCACTTATACTAATGTTGCTAATAAGAACTGTGTGAAGTTTTGTGTGAAAGAAATTTCTAGGAAGTGGAGATAATGGTGTAATAAGAAAGAGAAGGGTTTTATGACTCAAGTAATAAGTGTATGAAGATGAAGATATTGATGCATTTCAAGTTATAACTCCGGAAGAATCTACTATATACCAAATTCAGAGACCTGCAGAGTCCGTTTCCAAATAGGTAACAGTTCTGGTAAGAAAAGTTCCACGAATATACAATCCAAGTATATTTTTGCAGTTTTCAGTCAATAAGGAAAGTTACGAAGCGAAAAAGGGACGGAAACGGAGCCGGGGTGGCCCACACCACCCCATGGCGCGGGCCCACCCCTGGCCGCGCCACCAGGTGGTGAGGCCACCCAGGACTCCGCCTCCGACTCGTTTTCTCCCAGTAACTTCCTTTTGATACGAAACTTCGTAATATATAACCCCCCCCCCCGGATCCCCCGAGGTCCGTATATCGTGTTTTCATCGTGTTTTTGTTTCGATCTGTTTCTGTCAGGACATACTCTTTGAAAGCTTAGAAGCACAATGGTGTCCGCCAAGGATAAAGGGAAGGAGCCCATGGAGGAAGACCTCCAAGACCCCGGGAAGGAGAAGGAGACCAAGAGTGAAGGTGAAGAGGAGCAAGGCCAACACCCGCACACCGGCACTACCATTGCAAGCATTAGAGAGGTGGAAAATCCATCCATTGGAGGGATGCCTCCTCATCACCGTTCAGATCCCTGGTCACTTACTCCACGCACCAAGAATCCTTTCCATACCCTTATCCATGAGCATCAATACCAGAATATGCCCAAGGGGAAATTACCCTCCAATTGGGATTTGCCTTGTTCTAGCCATGCAAGAAAGGAAGACTTTAAGGAGGAAGAGTGGGGAAGGAATAGCAAGAGCTGGAATTCTCAACACGACATGATCATGAGCCGCATTGAGCAAAACTCATAGCTGATTCGTAATCTCACCTTTGAGATTGAGGACTTGGGGAAACTGATCAAGGAGCACATCGAGAGGATACCACCACCACCTAAGGAGTAATTCGTCATCAGGTTTGGCATCCCCTTGGTTTGTTCCAAGCTTGGGGGAGTGCCGCGGTATCATATCACTATCTTCTATCTTTTTACCTTATTAGTAGAGTCATATCATGAATAAAGGAGTTATTTTGTAGTATGGTTTGCATTATGGAAGTGTCCCCTCTCTCGTTAGATTTTTATCCCTTGGTGTGAGTTTCCGTTATGGAATATTAATGAGAAGTTCTATCATTCACTCTTTTGCATAGGTTATGATAGTTTTCAATTCGTAGTTATATGATTGATCTTGTTGTTAGTATTGGTAGCACTTTGGGATCATTGAGTTAATTTAGTTGGTTTTGGCAAACCTGGCTCGGTCAGTAGCAACACTATTTTTGAGTTGAAAGAAAAAGATAAGAGTACTCTAGAGAAACATAATTTCATCATCTTTCTTTCTTGATTTGCTCATAAGTTTAGTATTCTCTAGTTAAGATCTTTTGTGCTTCCAAGGAAGATTGCATGTTTGCCTTTATCATTTGTATGATTGTTTGTTTCCTTCAACTCTTGTACTTGCTACCCAGCCTTGCTAGCCAAAAACCCGTACTGAGAGGGTATTCTTCTCGTGCATCCACCTCCTTAAAACCAAAACCTTTGCCATTTGTGTCCACCATACCTACCTAGTAGCATTATTGCTATTCCAAGTAAATTCTTGTTTTGTCTACCTCCCAAATTAAACTTGTTATGCAAAAATTAGTGATTAAAGCTCTCACAAACTTGATGGCACACTTTACTTTCTTGCATTTAATAAACTTGAACCATTGGGTCCTTCTTTGTTGCGTATATGCTTGCGCTTTATGGGTTGAAGTTAGCTGAACCATGTATCATGGGGACCGCTTTCAACACTTCATTGGTACTTGTACCTAGTTGATATCATGTTCTTTTACTTATGGATCCCGGAGGTGTGAAATAAAAGTGGAACTTGTAAGATCATGGAGTTTATATGTGTGTTAGAGAAACGCCTGGGCCGCTAGCTTAAGCCATGCCTAATCATGGTGGAAACTTGCAGCATAACTATAGTGAGCATTCTATGAAGCATCCTCAATAAAAACCTATGCAAATAGCAAATAAAAAGATCGCTGAGATGCTCACTGTCTGCTTGCCTTGTCATTTTGATTATGGGATAGCTCCTGTGTCATGTGCAAGGGGTACCCCATTGGCGGTTCTCAATGATACGCATGTATTTACAATGACAAGAGCTTGCTCGTGACTGAAGTTGAGTAGCATGAGGATCGGTACTCATAAGTAGGGGCTTGAGATTTCAACTTATAACTTGTCAAGCATATCCTCTTAGTTGTGTCACTTTAACCTTAATCACCAAAAGATGCCTATGATAGGGGCAATGAGAGCTGAAAGCTAGTAAGTATCATAATTTTTGGGAGCTCTTTATGATACTTGCAATCCCTGCTTCCCTCTACGAAGGGCCTTTCTTTTACTTTGTAGTTGAGTCAGTAAACCTACTCCCTTCTATCTCAGCAAGTATTTTGAGTTGTTGTGTTTCATTCATTCATATGATGATTTATGCATTCATGTTTCTTATGTTCCTTGTTTTGCACTTTGCTCTTATCTTGATGTTTACTACTTTGAAAGCTATCTTTGAAAAACCAGCTATTTGTGAACTCCAGCAAATTATCAACTATTCTTCGACCAAGAGCTAAGTTTGCCATTACCAATTATGATTCACTTTTATGTATCTTTATTGTGTTTCCTTTACTCATTGCAAGTTGAGTTATATAATAGTGAGTTGTCTTCTATTATGATCTATGTATTTGATGAATGTGATGCTTCTTGTTCGTATTCTTTTATCGACTCTTCACTCCATAAACCTGAGGTCATGTTTATTGAGCTCAGTTTCGCTTGGGGACAAGCGAAGTCTAAGCTTGGGGGGAGTTGATACGTCCATTTTGCATCACTATTCTATGTCTTAATTCACTATTATTCATTGATATATTTCATATTGAGAGGTGATACTTATGTTATTTCATCTATTTTTGCATGGTTGATGACTTTTGGAGCATGGACCGCTGCAGTCAGGATTCTGATGGAAAAGGTGCTATTTGGAGGCAAAATTCGCGAAGATCAGAAAATCTGGGAAAATATACGGAAAATCCTTTTTTTCCAGAAGACTGAGGATGCCAGAAGATGGAGTGGAGGTGGGCCACAGGGGGCCCACACCACCCCATGGCGCGGGCAGGCCTAGGCCATGCTAGGGAGTCGTGTGGCCACCCTGGCCCACTCCAGCCTCTCCCCTCTGGCGTATATCATCCTCACGAAACCCTAAGACTCAGGAGGTGACCACAGAAAGATTCCGCCGCCTCTGCAGGGTGGAAAACTCCGAGAGAGAAAGATCTCTCCGACAGACAGATTTCTGTCGGGGGAATTCCTTCCCGGAGAGGGAAGATCGTCGCCATCAACACCATCATCAAGCTGGACTTCATCGGGATCATCATCATCATCACCATTATCATCACCATCAGCACCCTCATCACCATCTCCATATTGCTGTAACAATTGCGTTGAATCTTGCTATAGTTCATAGGGGAAACTTTCCCGGTGTTGATTACTCTTTGTAGTTGATGCTATTGAGTGAACCATTGAATTATTGTTTATGTTCAGATTGTTATACATCATTATTTCATCTCTGATCATGATCCATATGATGTCTTGTGAGTAGTTCGTTTTGTTCTTGAGGACATGGGAGAAGTCTTGTTGTTAGTAGTGGAGTTATGTTGAGAAAGATTCAATAGATTGTTATTTAAGTTGTGGTGTACTTCTTCTAGTGGTGTCATGTGAACATCGACTACATGACACTTCACCTATATGGGCCTAGGGGAATGCATTGTGTATTTGGCTACTAATCGTAGGGGTTGCCGGAGTGACAGAAACCTAAACCCCCGTTAGGAAACCATTGCACAAGGGACGTAAGGGTCTTAGAGTTTAAAGCTATGGTTAGGTTTTTACCTTAATTACTTTCTTGTACTTACGGATGTTTGCAAGGGGGTTTAATCACAAGTATGTATTTAGTCTTGGATGGGGCGGTACATTAGCACAGGTTCACCCACACAACACTTAGCAAGCTAGAGAAGATTAATCGACTATATGAAGCGAAAGCACTTGACAGTCTTCCCATGTGTCCTCGAGAACGTTTGGTCATCTATAGAAATACAACTGGCTTGTCCTTTGCTGCATAAAGGATTGGGCCACTTGCTACATTTATTACTATTGTCTTTTGTTTACTCGTACTTTGTTTACTTGCTTTATCGAAAACCCCTAAAAATCCGTTTGCTAAGTATTTGCAGAGAATTCCTGGTCCATACCACTAGCCAGCACCTTCTGCTCCTCGTTGGGTTCGACACTCTTACTTATCGAAAATACTACGATACACCCCCTATACTTGTGGGTCATCAGTCACGCCTGAGAAGAAAATCAAGTGAACCAAGTGAGGCCCTAAGCCTGATACTGAGTGCTTTTACTGCAAGGAGGCTGGACACTAGAGGCGGAACTGCCCGAAGTACTTGGCAGATAAGAAGGCCGAAAAAGTGAACAAAGGTATATACGATATACTTGTTATTGATGTGTACCTTACTAGTATTCGAAGTAGTACCTAGGTATTTCATACTGGTTCAGTTGCTAATATATGTAACTCGAAACAAGGACTAAGGAATAGTCGACCTGACGAGGGTTTAACTCATCAATGCCCATTGTTATGGACTCGGGTTTTGGAGAAGGAGGGAACGCTAGAAGTCTCGATCGGCTAGCAAACAAGCACACAGGGACGCAAGGTTTACCTAGGTTTAGGCCTCGTAGAGGACCCTACTCCTGCTTGTCTGCTCTTGATTGATGATGATCCGAAGGATTACAATATCGCCGATGGCAGTGTCGTGCAGATTAGATCTGGCGTATGTGAGATCATAGATATGTCTATTGTCTATTGCAGCATCTAGATCTATTGTCTATTGTGGGAGTATATTGTAGGAGTCGCGATTTGTCTATTGGTGAATCCTCCTTGTTGGACCCTCCTAGCCTTTATATATGGGGAGGCTAGGTCTCAGGTACCAATACGAGTTGGTTACAAGTTAGATTAGAACTCTAGTCTTGAGGTTTCCTTGTCTTGTACGCTTGGGAGTCCGTGTCCATATGGGCTTCATACCACTCGAACCGTCATAGACATCATGGACCTTGGCAATTCGTCGAGTGGGCCTTCCGTCGAGCCGCACCAGGCAGGCTGTAGTCGAGTGCCTATTGGGTATACCCATGTCAGTAGCCCCCGAGTGTCCATGTGAATCGTAGATTCGGATAGAGACTCGGAAGTCTTGATCTTTGCATTAGGATGTCGGAGTCGACAATTGTGTCAAGTGCGAAGCACTCACCCGGAAGTTCATCGAGTCAGTCGAATTTGTAGTAGTTCATAGGGATGATGGTAAACGTGCCTGGTGTGCTCGACGGATCGGGACCAGTTAATTGCTCTAGGGCAAAAACAACGCTACCTACTCAAACTCGAGTCCCTGGACTCGAATTCAGAAATTGCTGGCGTAATTCGACTCAGGGCGCGGAGGTCTTATAGAGTCGAATTCCAGTGTATAAGGAGCACTCGACGCATCCATCAAGTCTTATTCATCGTACCTATAGGTATGGATATATTTCTAGTAGATCGCAGCAGATGCGTTGCCAGGCCTTATTCGGGTCTTATCTTCACGTTGTATGCATGGCATCCGAATTTTTTGTCATCGCAGAGATGATTCAGGTGACCCAGGAGACACAGTCTCTTTGCAGGGAAAATATGAGGCGGGGTCGCCATAGAATTTGAGTGTGGATGTTATCAACACACAGTGTAATGTATAATAAAAAATCATAGGGTGCACGGCCAGCGCTCCCTATGGGAGTAGCCCTCGAGTGCCTATTCGAGTCGTAGACTCGAGTGGGGACTATAAATATTTTGCGACTGCTGTTGTCTTTTGCTTGTTTCAGTCGAATATGCTTTCAGCGCTCCCTATGGGAGTAACACGAAGCCCACAATCGAATCGTAGATTCGAGTGAAGGGTTTTCATAATGCTTGGATATCTTCACAAATTTCTTCGGGTGCACGGCTAGCGCTCCCTATGGGAGTAGCCCCCGAGTCCTTAGTCGAATTGTGGATTCGAGTGAGGATTTAGAGCGTGCCACTCGAAGATCTTGTATATGCACATTCAGCGCTCAAGTTTGGAGTAGCCCCCGAGTGTCTGGCAGAGTCGTAGACTCGGTCAGAGACTCGAGTATTGTATCTTGTAGACATAGTCGACAATCACGCAAGGAGAAACCACTGACCCGGAAGTGCATCGAGTCAGCGTCTCACGCATAAGGAGCCAAGAGTCGATGATGTAGTCAAAGTCATGCGGCGATTAGTCGGGAGAGTTAATGATGAGGATGGAGTCGACACAGTCACTTCTGTCGGGTGCGTCACTAGCACCGCGTCTTTGTAGCATCAAGCGATGCAACCATCCGAGGAGGAACTTGACTCGGGTCCTGAGTGTATGGTGTAGCCAGTTGTTTTGTCTACTCATGTTGGAGGACTCAATAGAATAGCTCTGTGTAGTACGGCATCTTTGTAAGCTGTAGAAAATGCAAAGAATTGTGAAGTATCTATATCTTGTAAAGAAAATATGCCTGTCAGCTAGTGAAGTAAAATTCTGGTGCCAATCGAATCGACACTTTTGCACTATATGCTAGGCCTTTTCATTAGCCTGATTACCCTTAGTCTCAGTACCTTGCCGAGGTACTCGGAGTTCAAGGATTTAACGATCAGGCAGAATCAGCTACTCGGGCTGTCACGTTCGAGGTGCTCGAGTGCGTGGATTCGATGGCACATTAGGTTACTCGAAGAGGGTGCAGCCCCCGAGTGTTCCGAGTGTGATTAAAGTAAATAGTTAAAAAAACTCTAAGTAAAAAGTAACTTAGCTTTATTGGTAGTTGCCATGATGAACGAGTCACAAGATTCGATGCGATCGGCGGGTCGCGGGAGTCGAAGATTGTAGCGGCTCGCTGTTGCGGGAGTTGAGGGAGCCCCTGAGTCACCCGATATGAAGACTGCAGCCGATCGTTGAAGTTGAAGACCATGGCGGGTTGCCGAAGCAGAGGGAGTCCCCGAGTCGCTGGAACCGAAGATCGTAGCAGATTAATGGAGTCGAAGACTCAGCAGGTCGCCGGAGACGAAGACCATAATGGTTTGCCACAATCGAAGATTGCAACATGTCTTCACAGTCGAAGACTGCAGAGGGTCATGGTAGAGTTGGCGTATCCCTCGGATGTAGAGTCAACGCGGTCGGACGTAGTTGTTATGGAGGACGCATAGTCAATGTCGACAGAGTCGCGCGGTGGACCTGGAGTCGACACAACGGCGAGTCTTGTGGTGGACGGAGTTGTCGTGGCAGCGGGTGGCCGAGATTGGAGTCGATGCGGCGGCGAGTCGCTGGATCTGAAAACTACATCAGGTTGCCGTAGTCGAAGACTGTAGAGAGTCGCACACGGAGTTTGCGTAGTTCCCGGCGTAGTGTCAACACGGTCGCCGGAGACAGCGTCGATTCGCTAGAGAACCTGCCGAGAGATGGCGAGGAGGACACTGCAGTAGCTGATGGTGACGTCAACTTTTTTTTTAGTCGACGGCGATGGAGTTGCCTGTTTTGAAGTCGTCGGTGGCCGCGATGAAGATGAAGGTGGTCGCGACGAAGTCAAAATATTTTTCGAGTTGTTCGGAGAGCCCGGTACTTTTCCCGTGCAGTATACTACAGACTCGCGTCGTCTTGAAAATTGTATACGTCGGTGTACAAACTCTACTTTAGCTAGCACTTTGATGCATGACTTTTTTTCCTTCATTGCATCTTCACGTGAGCTGGCTTTGATCCTGATCGCGAGTGCCATAATGTCGTTGGTATACCTATTTGCCATTGCATAGGGACTTGAGCCCCTGAAATCGGTCCCGACTCAATTTGTTATTGCTGCTGATTGATTTCTCTTCCAACTTTTATCACATGTAGTTGCTCTCACATTGATCTGACGACGTGTTTCAAAAACTTGGCTGGGGCTTCCACGATGCCTACGCGCGTGGGTTCAGCTCCTACCTCGTGGCCTTTCCGGTTGATTTTTCAGCGCTTCCTCGCCGCTTCCGTTAATTGACGTGGACGTATTCTCCTTTTCTCATTGAATCTCCTTTGATAGGAAAGATATACGCACTCCACACGACCTGTCCGTTGTTGCAAACGGTTTCTGGACGATGACGCATGGGAGCTGAAGTAGATCTATTTCTCGGTAGTCGTAGATCATGGGTGATGGAGCCGTCGAGATCGCAACATCAGCGCTCCCGATTCCCACTGACGGCGCCAATTGACGAGGGTTTAACTCATCAATGTCCATTATTATGGACTTGGGTTTTGGAGAAGGAGGGAATGCTGGAAGTCTCGATCAATTAGCAAACAAGCACATAGGGACACAAGGTTTACCCAGGTTTAGGCCTCGTAGAGGATCCTACTCCTGCTTGTCTGCTCTTGATTGATGATGATCCGAAGGATTAGAATGTCGCTGATGGCGGTGTCGCGCAGATTAGATCTGGCGTATGTGAGATCGTAGATCTGTCTATTGTCTATTGCAGCGTCTAGATCTATTGTCTATTGTGGGAGTCTATTGTAGGAGTCGCCATTTGTCTATTAGTGAATCCTCCTCGTTGGACCCTCCTAGCCTTTATATATGGGGAGGCTAGGTCTCAGGTACCAATACGAGTTGGTTACAAGTTAGATTAGAACTCTAGTCTTGAGGTTTCCTTGTCTTATACGCTTGGGAGTCCGTATCCATATGGGCTTCATACCACTCGAACCGTCATAGGCATCATGGACCTTGGCAATTCATCGAGTGGGCCTTCCATCGAGCCGCACCAGGTAGGCTGTAGTCGAGTGCCTATTGGGTATACCCATGTCACGACCACTAGCTAAGGATGAAGCGACGATGTGTGTAGGCAATGGATCAAAGGTTGATGTGATCACTATCAGGACACTGCCACTTCATCTACCATCGGGATTGACAATAAACCTTAATAATTTTTATTATGCACCTGCTTTGAGCATGAACATCATGTCTGGATCATGTTTAATGCAAGATGGTTATTCATTTGTATCGGAGAACAATGGTTGTTCCTTTTACATGAATAACATCTTTTATGGTCACGTGCCTTTGTTGAATGGTTTATTTGTCTTGAATCTTGACATTAGTAGTACACATATTCATAATGTGAATGCCAAAATAATTAATTTGAATGATGATATTACTGCATATTTGTGGCTTTGCCGTTTGGGTCATATTGGTGTAAAGCGCATGAAGAAGCTCCATTCTGATGGTCTGCTTGAATCACTTGATTATGAATCATTTGAAACATGTGAACCATGCTTTATGGGCAAGATTGCTAGAACTCCATTCTCCAGAACAATGGAACGTGCGACCGACTTATTGGAAATAATACATATCAATGTATGCGGTCTGATGAGTGTGTCGGCACGTGGAGGATATCGTTATTTTTGTAACCTTCATGGATGATTTAAGTAGATATGGGTATATTTACTTAATGAAACACAATTCTAAAACATTTGAAAAGTTCAAAGAATTTCAGACTAAAGTAGAAAATCATCATAACTGTAAGATCAAGTTTCTATGATCCGATCGTGGAGGATAATATCTTAGTTACAAGTTTGGCACACACATAAGACAATGTGGAATTGTTTCACAACTCACTCCCACCGGAACACCACAGTGTAATGGTGTATCATAATGTCGTAATCGAACCTTATTGGATATGGTGTGATCTATGATGTCCCTTATAGATTTGCCATTATCATTTTGGGTTCATGCATTAGAGACTACTGCATTTACTTTAAATAGGGCACCATCAAAATCCATTGAAACGACACCATATGAATTATGGTTTGGTACAAACCTAAGCTATCATTTCTAAAAGTTTGGGGATGCGATGCTTATGTGAAGAAACTTCAACCTGATAAGCTTGAACCCAAAGTGGAAAAATGTGTCTTCATAGGATACCCAAAAGAAACAATTGGGTACACCTTCTATCATCGATCCGATGGCAAATTGTTTATCGCCAAGAATGGATCCTTTCAAGAAAAAGAGTTTCTCTTGAAAGGTGTGAGTAGTAGGAAGGTAGAACTCAACGACGTTATTGAACCTTCTCTTACAGAAGTGGCGAGTAGCATAGCACCAAAATCGGTTCTAGTGATGACTCCACCCATGGAAGAAGGAAATGATGATGAGGTACCGACCCCTCCTCATGAAACTCCAAGAGAGAGTACTACCAAACCTTGTAGGTCGGGCAGGATACATACAGCTCCAAAACTGTACAGTGATTCAGTCCTCAATTTCATGATATATGGAAGTGATGACCCTGCGACATATGATAAAGCAATGATGAGCCTGGATTCCAACAAATGGATACACATCATGCAATCCGAGATGGAATCCATGTATGATAACGAAGTTTTGACTTTGGTAGACTTACCTCATGACCGAAAGGCTATTGAGAATAAATGGATTTTCAAAAAGAAAATGGACGCTGACGGTAATGTGACCGTCTATAAATCTCGACTTGTCGCGAAAGGGTTCTGACAAATTCAAGGAGATGACTATGATGAGACTTTCTCACCAGAGCGATGCTAAAGTTTGTTAGGATTATGTTAGCAATTGCTGCATTTTTCGATTATGAAATCTAGCAGATGGATGTCAAGACAGCGTTCCTTAATGAAAACATTGAGGAAGATTTGTATATGATACAAACAAAATGTTTTGTTGATCCTAAGGATGCTAACAAGGTATGCAAACTTCAGCGATCCATTTATGGACTGAAGCAAGCATCGCAAAGTTCGAATCTCTGATTTGATGAAGTAATCAAAGGTTTTCGATTTGTCCAAACCATCGGAGAAGCTTGTATTTACAAGAAAGTGAGTGGGAGCTCTATTGTATTTCTAATCTTGTATGTGGATGACATATTGTTGATTGGAAATGACATAGAACTTATGAAAAGCATAAAGGATTACTTAAATAGTAAGTTTTTGATGGAAGATCTTGGTGAAGCTGCATACATATTAGGCATCAAGATCTATAGAGATAGATCAAGACGCTTAATAGGATTGTCACAGCGTACATACCTTGGCAAGATTTTGAAGAAGTTCAAAATGAACAGAAGTAAGAAGGGGATCTTATTGTTGTTGTAAGGACGGTTTTGAGTAAGACTCAAATTCCAGCGACAACAATAGATAGAGAAATAATGGACCGTGTCCCCTATGTCTCAACCATAGCTTCTCTTATGTATGCTATGTACAAGGCCAGATGTGGCATATGCTGTTAGTTTGACTAGCAGGTACCAATCTGATCCAGGTTCAGAACACTAGAAGGCAGTCAAGGATGTCTTTAAGTACTTAAGAACTAAAGACATGTTTCTCGTATATGGAGGTGAAGAAGAGCTCGTCGCAAGGTGTTACATCAATGCTAGCATCGACACCGACCCAGATGACTCTAAGTCACAATCCGGATATGTAATTTTGATGAATGGTGCAGCGGTGAGTTGTAGGAGCTCCAAGCAACTAGTGATTGTGAGATCTACAATGGAGGCGGAATATATCTTTGCTTCGGAAGTAGTGGTGGAGAGCAGTTTGGATGAAGGAGTTCATTTTTGAACTGGGTGTGGTTCCAAGTTCTTTGGATCCTATGGTGATCTATTGTGATAATAGTGGTGCCATTGCCAATGCTAAGGAACCAAGGTCTCACAACAATTCCAAGCATATAAAGCGTAGTTTTCACTCCATCCAGGAACATGTTCAGGATGGAGATGTAGAGATTTGCAAAGTAGATACAGATCTGAATGTTGCAGATCCGTTGACTAAAGTTCTCCCAAGGGCAAAACATGATCAGCACCGGAACTCTATGGATGTTAGATTCATGACTACGTAAACTATATTATTGACTCTAGTGCAAGTGGGAGACTGAAAGGAATATGCCCGAGAGGCAATGATAAAGTGGTTATTAGGCTATTCTAGGTTTATAATAGATATTTAGTATTCATGCTAGAATTGTATTAATAAGGAAACATTAATACATGTGTGAATTATAAACAGATAAGGTTCCTAGTAAAGCCTCTCTTTATACTAGCTTATTGATTAATAGATGATCAAAGGTTTCCTAATCATGAACATTGGATATTGTTAATAACAGGGTCATATCATTAGAGAATGATATGATGAACAGTCACCCGCAGTAGATGTAGCAATACGATCACGCCATCAAGTTTAAATTACTATCGCATTCGTCGTAACTCAATGTCCTTAGACCATAAGATCACGTCAATCACTTTCACCGGAAGAGTACTTTGATTACATCAAACATCACACCGTAACAAGGTGATTATAAAGGTGTTGTTAGGTATTTGGAAAGTGTCAATTGAGGGTCGTGGATCAATATTGGGATTTGTCCATCCAGATGATGGAGAGATATACTCAGATCCTTCTCGGTGATATCACATTGCCATAGCCTTGCAAACAAGTGATTTGATCACTAGAATGTCATATCACAGGAACGAGAAAAAGATTACTTGTCAGGAACGATATTAAAAAGGGTATACATGATACCGAGTGATCGAATCTCGGACAAGTAATATATCACGAGACAAAAGGAATTTGATTACAGCGAAAGAGGTTCAAACGATCATCTAATTTTTGTGGAACTAGTGGGAGTCGTTATGGATCTCCAGGTCCCGCTAATGATTATTGATCGGAGAAAGTCTCGATCATTTCTACATAGTTCTCGAACCCGTAGGGAGACACACTTAAGGTTAACCGGCGCGTTTGATCGGATAGGGAACATCGCAGAAAATTGTTTCTATCGAATCTGCCGAAATAGTTTTGGGGTATCGAAACAAAGCAAGGGATCAAAATGTTAATGTGTTCATTAAATGAAGTGTTCATTAAATGAGGTACTCATTAAATGAAGTGTTCATTAAACTGAGTTATATTAAAATGGAATTGAAGTGCTTTAATGGAAAGACCTTTAAGGGAATTAAAGTGCTTTAATGGAATTAAAGTGCTTTAATGGATAAAACTTTAAGGGAATTAAAGTGCTTTAATGGAGATTGAATGAGAGGAACGGAGGGGCCAGCCCCATGGTGCCTATAAAAGGAGGTGGCATCCTCCTCCTGTACACACACTCTCTCACAAGCTCTCCTATATGCCCCAAGGTTGGCATCCTCTCCCCCTTGCTTTCCTTGTCCATTGCCACTAGAAAAGGTGCTCGGCGAAGCCCTGCTCTAAACCTTCCCCTCCACCACAACTACCATGGCGTAGCATTGTTGGAGTTCCCGGAGATCCGCTACTTCCGCTGCCCGGCTAGAGCAAGGGATCGAGAGTCGTCGACACACTGAACGTGTGACCGATTACGGAGGCCCTGCCCGTATGTGGCATTGATCGTCTGCACATCCTTGAGGATGGTCGTGTACCATCTCAATCAACCATGTTTTTTTGTGGGAACATTATCCCGCTTACGATCTATGAAGGTGAGTCCATCTGTAAACGTTACAAAGTATCGCCTAGATTCGATCTTGGCAGTTGCAAACCGTAGGATTTTTTTGTTTCTATGCAATGAACCCCATCAACACAAGCTTCACATTATTCGATTTGCCTCTTTGAAGCTTGTGCCTTTATATGTATCCGTATGTGAACTATGTTGTGCCTATATATTTGTCTAGTCTTTTTAGCAATATATTGTCTTACCACATCTATTTATAACCACTAGAGTGGGTGTTGATCCTAGTTGAGTGATCTTGTATTCAAATGCAAACTCAAAATGGTCACACATCTAGGGGGGAGCCTATCTAGTGTTTATAAATTGGTTGTTGCTATGCTTATTGCCTATCATATATGCAAATCCTTGGGTTGTCATCAAACACTAAAAAGGGGGAGATTTAAAGGGCATTTTTGCCCTTCATATGTTTTGATGTTTGTTGACAACACTAGGATGTTTTAATCATATGCTAAATGTTTCAGGGAATATTTATCTGGTCAGCATACTTGTATATTGTTGCTCTCTCAAAGGGAAAAGAGGGTTCTAGATGGATGTATTAAAAAGGATCCATGGAAGTTAAAGTGTCAAAAGCTTAGTTTTGCTGGACTATCCGACTGGTATCGACCGGAGTATCTGGCCCAGCCGGAATGTCCATGTGATGTCGGCTAGAGTGTCCGACCAGGGACTTCCTCGAGTTTTCCCAAGAGGATGCATCCATTCAGTAAAGCACATCGGACTCCTCCTAGACACTGACCGGATTGTTTGGAGAATTTCTGCCTGGCCGGAGTATCCGAGGTGAAGCATCCAGAGTGTCCGGCCTAGGCCGAAATGTCCATGGTGTTCTAGCTGGACACTCCAGGTTAAGTGAATCCAACAGCTACATTTCCTGGGAGGGCTATATAAAGGCCCCTTCTTCTACCTTTGGAAGCTCGCTCGTTCCCCAACCTCAAGAACCCTCAAGTTGAGCCACCAAATCAACAAGATCTTTCTCTCCAACCACCCAAAGTACTTGATATTTGGAGAATCGAAGGAGGAGGCCTTGATCTACATCTTCACCAAAAGATATATTCATTTCCCCCTCATTCACTTGAGGTCCCCTTTCTCTAGTGTTTCATTGGAAACCCTAGGCCTTGATTTGGTTCTTACAATCTTGTCTTTTATTGTTGTGATAGCTTGCTTGCATTCGGGAGCCTTCAATTTAGTTGTGGATGTGTTCCTCGAACTTGTTGTAAAGGTGTCGGTTTCCACCTCGAAGGTTACCGATATAGTGGAAGAGTGACTCGATCCCTTTGGGGTGAAGTTCACCGGAGAATAAGGGAGGCCTTTTGTGGCGTTGGTGGTTTGAAACCACCCCCTCTCCAAACGCAAATGTACTTCCCCTCAAAAGGAAGGAACTGCGGGAAATCATCCTTGTGTCTCCGTGTGTTCCATTTCGGTTACCTCTATCATTTACCGCACGTTACTTATATCTTGTTATTGCATAGTTAGTTGTGTTAGTATGACATATAGGTAAATTCACCTTAGTTGCATATCTAGAGAATTTAACTTTTGTGTCAAACCCTAAATTGAACAAGAGTAAAATTTGAAGTAGCACCTATTCACCCCCCCCCTCTAGGTGCCCATATGATCCTTTCAACCTTCTTTATCGGCATGTCCATGCAATCTCGATCTTTTGCTACCGGTGCATCAATCTAGAATTTTCACTTCATCTGCAATTCTTTTAGGCTAAATGCATAACTTCGTCGATGCGATGCTTGCAATTGTAATTTGGTTCTCGGTATAGCTATATGACACCTATCATGAGTGGAATATGGCCAATGATATCAATCTAAACCTCCAAATGTTGGCGGTTATCTCTTGTGATTTTGAGTTATACCGTGATCATATCTATATCATATCCAAGTATCTTGGCAATCCGAAGATTTTGAAGGCACTATGATGGATTATCATCTGATTGTCATGCTTCAATTCAACTTCTAATTCGCCAAAGGTTCTCTTTGATAAAAGATAATCTCATACTTTAACTCTGATAGCTTTGCTTAAAAGTATGAGTTATCATCGATTATTTATCCAAGATATCTTTATTTTTCCAACTGGTGGTCCGATCGACTAGGTGAACAAGTCAGCATCTCTTTTCTTGTCTGATGGGTCAAATAATCATCAAGTGTGAATCCTGGGTTCTCGAAGTCTCATATCTTGGCCATGTCCTTGTGCTAAAGACATAGCTACCACTCTAGAATCATCAAGGCAATTGTTAACTCCATCCTCAAAATTCCAACCAACTCTAGAGTTTTTCTTGGTTTGGCAAGTAAATTCCGCTATCTGTTGAAGATTTCCCCAAGACTGCTAAATCTCTCTCAGATATTCTCAAGAAGGACCAGAAATTCGGTTGGTCTTTTGTTCACAAAGAAACCTTTTGAAACCCCCTCGTGTATCTACTATCCTCACTCTGATGGAAGCCATGAAGAGTTTTCAATCTTTTGCAATTCTTCTGATCAGACATTGGTGTTTTTCTTGTTCTATATGTTGAATCTATCAGTTGTTCTCCGTGATCTTTCTTCATATCTATTTCCGTGAGTTGCGACTTCGAGACGACAATGTTGTCTCGTGTACTAACGAGCTTGTTGGGGAACAACAAGAGGAAGGTATGATGAGCACAACAGTAAGTTTCCCTCAGTTATGAAACCAAGGTTATGGATCCAGTAGGAGCAAGGAAACACCTCAAAGGTGTTGCTAGCTAAACTTTGGCAGGGCACACTACCGGTGCCAGCAGCAACATGGAGACCTGCACAACACAACCACAGAACTCTATCCCCAACTTACGATGAGGTTGTCAATCTCACCGGTTTTGCTGAAAACAAAGGATTAAACGTATCGAGTGGAAGAAAGTAATAGTTTGCAGAAAGTAAACACAAAGCAGTAAATAGTTGATTGTAGATTTATAGTAAAAGAAAGGACCGGGGTCCATAGTTCACTAGTGGTGGCTCTCCTTAAGATAGATGACATGTTGGGTGAACAAATTACATCGGGGCAATTGACAAAAATTGAGAAAGCAATATACATAAACTACTCATCTTGACTCCTTTGAGATTCGATTGGGCATTACAACATTATACATAGACCATAATCCAACTACATCTATGACTAATAATCCACCTTCAGGTTATCATCCGACCCCCCTCCAGTATTAAGTTGCAAGCAACAGATAATTGCATTACGCATTGCGTGTAAAGTAAACAATACGATTGTTCTATGAACAAAGGATTGTTGTTTTCTCCCTAGTAGCAACAGCACATCTAGTACCTTAGAGATTTATGTCACTTCCCCAGATTACTAGAGGCATGAACCCACTATCGAGCATAAATACTAACTCTTGGAGTTGCTAGCATCTACTTGGCCAAGATAGCTACTAACAACGGAAAGCATGCAAGATCACAAATAACAAACACATGATAGAATCAATAATCAATCTGAAATAGCATCTCAATATCCATCGGATCCCCGCAAACACGACATGTAGGAATTACAAATAGATGATCTTGATCATGAACGGAGCTCACAAGATCTAAACATGATAGCACAAAGGAGGAGAACCAGCCATCTAGCTACTACATGGACCCGTAGTCCAGAGATGAACTACTCACGCATCACAACGGAGGCTTGCATGGTGATGAAGAAGGCCTCCAGGGTGAATTTTCCTCTCCGGCAGGGTGCCGGGAAGAGCTTTAGATCCCTCCCGATCTAGGGATGGAGATGACGGGGGCTATAGACTCTTTCGTGGAATTTTAATCGGGTACTTAGGGTTTCTGTATCGGAGGCAATATATAGGCGAACGGAGAGGCCGAGGGGGTGCCTGGGGCGGCCAGACCATCCCCTGGCACGGGCCAGGCTAGGCTGCGCGGGCAGGTGGTGTGGCGGCCCCCTAGCCCCTCTCCGTCTCGTATTCTGGCTCCGTGGGTCCCTCGCTGAAAAACTGACTTTGGCTTTTGTCCCGTCCAATTCCGAGAATATTCATTTTCTAACTTTCCTGGAACCAAAAACAGCAAAAAACAGGCAGCTGGCACTATGTCTCTTGTTAATAGGCTAGTCCAAGAAAGTGTATAGAAAGTACTCCAAAGTGTGGACAAAACATAAGAAAGTAGATAAAATCAAGCATGGAACATCAAAAATTATGGATACGTTAGAAACATATAAACAACCCCAAGCTTAACTCCTGCTCGTCCTCGAGTAGGCAAGTGATAAAAAGAAAGAATAATTTTTGAGGTGACATGCACCATCATAAACTTGATCAAAATATTTGTAAAACATTGATAGCTGGGATCATAGTACTTCAATCAGAACATGAAAGACAAATCTCTAACAATAAGACATAGAAACTTTGTTGCAACATGAAAAGGCACAAACAAAATATTCATGAATAACAATGCTTTGCAAGACGTTTGTTTGTTTCACATAAAGAAAACATAGCATAGTGGCATTCAGCTTGCCCCTCATAGCGTAGCAAACATAAATGCATAGGAAACCTTTAAAGTTCATAAGAGTGACTAGATACAAATAGTTTAAAACAAGCAATATGAAAGCTATGCATCAATCAACAAGTCTTGGGACAATGCACATAGAACTAAGAATGGCCACTATGCTCTCAAAGTAGGTGCATAAAGATAGAAGGTGGAGACTCAACATAAAAGTAAAAGAAAGGCCTTCATAGAAGGAAGTAGGGATTCAAGTTTCATAAAGAGCTTCCAAAAATTATGGTACGTATTAGCTTTCAGCTCTCATTGCCCCTATCATAAGCATCTTGAAGGTGATTAAGGTTAAAGTGACACAACTAATAGGATATGCTTGACAAGTTATAAGCCAAAATCTCATGCCCCTTACTTACGAAGACCGAACCTCATGCTACTCAACTTTAGTCACAAGTAAGCTCTTGTCATTGTAAGTACATATGTATCATAAAGAACCGCCAATGGGGTACCCCTTGCACATGATACATGAGCTATCCCATAATCAAAATGACAAGGCAAGCATACAATGAGCATCTCATCGATCATTTTATTTGCTATTTGCATAGGTTTTTATTGAGGATGCTTCATAGAGTGCTCATTATGGTTATGCTACAAGTTTCCACCATGATTAGGCATGGCTTAGGCTAGCGCCCAGGCGTTTCTCTAACGCAAATACAAACTCCATGATCTTACAAGTTCCCCTTTTATTTCACACCACCGGGATCCATAAGCAAATGAACATGATATCAACGGGGTACAAAGTACAAGTGCAATGTTGAAAGCGTTCCCCATGATACATGGTTCTGCTAACTTCAACTTATAAAGCGCAAACATATACGCAACAAAGATGGGCACAATGGTTCAAGTTTATTAAATGCAAGAAAATTAAAGTGTGCCATCAAGTTCGTGAGAGCTTTAATCACTAGTTTTCTCATAACAAGTTTAATTCGGAAGGTAGATAAAAACATGAATATACTTGGAATAGCATATGCTAATAGGTAGGTATGGTGGACTCTTTGGAATAACTTGGTTTTAGGAGTTGGATGCATGAGTGGAACTCATACTTGGTTATGGAGGCTAGCAAAAGACGGGGAGCGATCAACTAAGAGAGCAATAATGGCCATAATCATGCATAGCGACAAAACATCATTAATAAAAGCGTAAAGTGATACTACAAGTTGAAAACTAAAGGATAATAAAGGCTATGGTGACTTGGGATAGTCATAACATGGTGTGAGCATGTGCCAAGTCAACCCAAATAAAGCATCAAAGGAGAATACCACAATACTATGCTTTAATATGCTAAAACAACGCACGATTCTTCCAAGGCACATTAAGCAATCTCAATTGTTTATAACAAGTCATGCTACAGCAAATAATACTAAGCATAAATCCAAAACAATATCAAGCATGGCATGACAAATCATAGGCCACAGTCGAAAACAAGCTCTCTTTACCACTTAAGCATGAACTTTCCTACTCTTTTCCAATCCAAACCAAACTATTTGAAAACCAATGTAAGAAAGAGGGGGTCCAACCAATTTATTCAGCAAACTAAGAAAACCAAAACCAAAATGAAAACAAAAAAGAATACGCGCCAAGAACAACACAATTGTGCATGAAACAATAAAAATGAAGTGTTTGGAAGAAACCTGGGATTTTTATTGATGAAGAAGGGGATGCCTTGGGCATCCCCAAGCTTTGACACTTGTACTTCTTGGATAGTTCTTGGGATGACACGCGTGGCATCCCCAAGCTTGAGCTTTAGTCCATTCTTCATCTCATTACTCATTCCTTCCATACACCTGAAATTTTTCCTTCATACAAAACTTCACACAATCTTTATTAGCAACATTAGTGCACTCAAAATAATAAGTCTTTAGGTTCAGTTCCAACACCAATAAAACTTCCATTTAAACACAAGCTACTGTAGCACTTCCCTCAAAAAGCTCAATTCCCCAAATGAACTCAAAAATGAACCAACAAGAAGCAAATGCAAATAATGGCAGAAATCTGTCAAAACAGACCAGCAGGTAAAGACGAATTTTTTCGAAGACCTTCTGTTGCTCAAATCGAAAAGTGTTGAACTAACGAAAGTTAGATAACAAGCTGGGTCATAAGCACAAAATTCATGCCTCAAAAGAACGTATAAAGAGTTTACACGATTTTTTACGGTGAAGCATAGAAATCTGTTTCGGGACAGCAACTTTCTCAATCATTACTTCTCTCTCATTAGAGGTTACTCTTGGCACAAAAAGCAAATAAAAAGGATAAGGAGCGGTTATTACAGAGGTAATAACTTCCAAGACTCATCTAAAACTTTTGGGTTATCTCCCAATAAGTACTTTTCTTTAATGCCTTTAAGTTAGGCTTGATAGTTTGAGAAGATGCTCACATAAGAAATATGAATTGAAGTAAAAGAGAGCATCAAGAAGCAAATTTAAAACACATTTAAGTCTAACCCACTTCCTATGCATAGGAATCTTGTAAGGAAATAAATCAAAGAAGCGCATAGTAACAAGAATGGGTAGATAAAACAAGAGCAACTTCAAAACTTTTAGCACATAAAGATGTCGGTACCATGAAAACTTCTACAACCATATTTTCCTCTTTCATAATAATTTTCAGTAGCCTCATGAATAAACTCAACAATATAACTATCACATAAATTATGCTTTTCATGATCTACAAACACATAATTTTTATCAAGATCAAAAATAGTGGGATTAAAACCTTCAAACCCACTTTTAACAATTCTATAACAAGATGACTGATCATTCAATATAGGACCATCGTATAGAGCTTTATCATAAACATTTTCTAAGCAAAACTCTTTAGTACCATGCATTTCGAAGTTAGGCACAAATAAAGTATTATCATGGATAATAGGAGCATAATTATTATCACAAGTTTTACCCATAGTAGATATTTCAAAAGAATCCACAGGAATATAACATTCATCCTCCTTTGGTAAGCATGGGGGACAATCAGATAATGTAAGGGATAAAGAGTTACTCTCATTAGAAGGTGGGCATGGGTATCTAATCCATTCTTCCTCCTCTTGATCATCACTCTCCTCCTCTTTTTCATCTAATGAGCTTCCAGTTTCAGCAATTTCTTCTTCCATAAGCTCCTGCAAGGCATTAGTCTCTTCCATTTGTGGAAAGCATCTATTAGTATATTCAAGAATATGGCCATTTTCTTCCTTGTAATTATCAAAGCAAAATTTAAGTATATCATAAAATTCATATTTATAAGGTGAATCATCAGTATTTTCAAGCAAACTAGCAAGTTCAAATGCACCCTTCCAAGCAATAAATTCCTCAATTTGTTCCACCTCATAAAAGTCAAAAATTCCTTTAACATAAGAAGACATGGTAACATTATCATTATACTCACATTGAAAAGGGAGGTGTTTATACCTCCTACAGCAATAGGATTTATCAAAGCAATAAGTAACATTATAAGTAGAGCACACGTTTCTAGCAATGGTATTCAATTTATCAATTTGTTCCCATAAGTGTTTCCCTTTTTGTGACAAGCAATGTTCCTTATAATAATATTTTTGCTCTTCCATGAACCCACCTTGCCAATAAGATCTAGTTTCAAAGAAACCAACCATTGATAGAAAGCATGACAAAGCAAGGCAATAATAGACCAACAACTATAGTAGGAACTAATTTTTTTTTGTGTTTTTGATAAAGAAACAAGCAAACAAAGAAAAAAACTAAGCAAAACTAAAATAACAAAGTAAAGAGATTGGTTATGAGGGACTCCCCTTGTGAAGATGTCCTTGACTCCCCGGCAACGGCGCCAGAAAATCACTTGCTGACTCGTGTATTAACGAGCTCGTTGGGGAACCCCAAGAGGAAGGTATGATGAGTACAGCAGTAAGTTTCCCTCAGTTATGAAACCAAGGTTATCAATCCATTAGGAGCAAGGAAACACCTCAAAGGTGTTGCTAGCTGAACTTTGGCAGGGCACACTACCGGTGCCAGCAGTAACGTGGAGACCTGCACAACACAACCACAGAACTCTGTCCCCAACTTACGATGAGGTTGTAAATCTCACTGATTTTGCTGAAAACAAAGGATTAAATGTATCGAGTGGAAGAAAGTAATAGTTTGCAGAAAGTAAACACAAAGCAGTCAACAGTTGATTGTAGATTGATAGTAAAAGAAAGGACCGGGGTCCATAGTTCACTAGTGGTGGCTCTCCTTAAGATAGATGACATGTTGGGTGAACAAATTATAGCGGGGCAATTGACAAACATCAAGAAAGAAATATGCATATACTACTCATCTTGCCTGCTTTGAGATTCGATTGGGCATTACAACATTATACATAGACCATAATCCAACTGCATCTATGACTAATAATCCACCTTTAGGTTATCATCCGAACCCCCTCCAGTATTAAGTTGCAAGCAACAGATAATTGCATTATGCATTGCGTGTAAAGTAAACAATACGATTGTTCTATGAACAAATGATTGTTGTTTTCTCCCTAGTAGCAACAACACATCTAGTACCATAGAGATTTCTATCACTTCCCCAGATTACTAGAGGCATGAACCCACTATCGAGCATAAATACTAACTCTTAGAGTTGCTAGCATCTACTTGGCCAAGATAGCTAGTAACAATGGAAAGCATGCAAGATCACAAATAACAAAGACATGATAGAATCAATAATCAATCTAAAATAGCATCTCAATATCCATCGGATCCCTGCAAACACAACATGTAGGAATTACAAATAGATGACCTTGATCATGAATGGAGCTCACAAGATCTAAACATGATAGCACAAAGGAGGAGAACCAGCCATCTAGCTACTACATGGACCCATAGTCTAGAGATGAACTAGTCACGCATCACACCGGAGGCTTGCATGGTGATGAAGAAGGCCTCCAGGGTGAATTCTCCTCTCCGGCAGGGTGCCGGGAAGAGCTTCAGATCCTCCCGATCTAGGGATGGAGATGACGGCGGCTATAAACTCTTTCGTGGAATTTTGATCGGGTGCTTAGGGTTTCTGTATCAGAGGCAATATATAGGCGAAAGGAGAGGACGAGGGCGTGCCTGGGGCGGCCAGACCACCCCCTGGCGCGGGCCAGGCTGGGCTGCGCAGCCAGGTGGTGTGGCGGCCCCTGGCCCCTCTTCGTCTCGTATTTTGGCTCCGGGTGTCCCTCGGTGAAAAACTGACTTTGGCTTTTGTCCCGTCCAATTCCGAGAATATTCATTTTCTGACTTTCTTGGAACCAAAAACAGCACAAAACAGGCAGCTGACACTATGGCTCTTGTTAATAGGTTAGTCCAAGAAAGTGTATAGAAAGTACTCCAAAGTGTGGACAAAACATAAGAAAGTAGATAAAACCAAGCATGGAACATCAAAAATTATGGATACGTTAGCAACATATCAGACAACATTATCATATTTATCTTCTTGGATCCAACAAAGTGTTTCATCACATCCTGGTTTTCTTATGAACCTTCAAGAGTTCTTCTTATCAAGATCTTCAATGACATTTTCTGAAAGTTGGGTTGCACAATTTTCCTATTCATGTGTGGAGTAATGCTTTGAGTGCGGGGTGGAGTCATGACCATACCACTACTCTTATCATTCGCTCTTGTACATTGAATTGTTGTATTAATGTGATTTTAAAAATTCCACACAAGTTAGAAGCAGCCTTATCTCTTGAGACTTTTACTTCCATCTTTTTTAGGGTGTTCTCTCGACGAACGGGAGAAACAATCTCTTGTGGGTGGTCTCATATATTTCAAGATGGAGCAAAATCTTCAACGATCTGGTGGAAACAAATGCAAAATCTTCTTCGTTCCTCTTCATTCTACTAGAGCTCAACATCGTCAAACAAGATGGATGGAAGATATCTCTAATTTTATCTATGGAATTCTTTTCTCTTGGTAAAGCTAATAATGGTCGATGCCATCAATCGCAAAATCTATTGCAATAACCTCATGGTTAAGAAAAGCAATAATCATCTCTACAATAAACTCTAGATCTTCAATATTCAACTTCTTCCTCGGGTTTCCACTATAAACTAGCATCCACCCCTTCTATTTAAGATATATCTGCACATCTCAATTGTGTGATCCTTGGTTCTTACCGGTGCAAGAAGAATCTAATCCAAGAATTCCTCAATTGTAATCTTTTCCATTGATATCATGGAACTCTGTTGTTTGAAGGCGACGTTGTTTTCCCAAACTTCTTTTTCTTAAACCTAAAGGAAGAAACAATGCTATTTTCATAGTGGTTGATAACTTCTACAAGTCGTTCTTTTCTTCCGGCAAAATAAGGAATCATCTCCACTTGCATCTTTTGATCTTTAATCCTAACAATGTGTCTTCCTTTTCCCTCCTTGATACATCATATTTTCAAATTCCTTGAAGATTGTTTCTATTCTTTTATCATGTTTCTCTAGAGCACCGGAGCTATGTTCATCCTACCTTCCTTGTTTCACTACAATCCTTCTTTGATTCAAGTCGTTTGTTTCTAAGAAGCAAAACACAATACTCGCAACAAGTTTTTCAAGTTTTGCAAGGTGTAGTGGTCGCACCATTCCGTTGATGAATCAACTTGGGAACATGAGGATCGCCTTCGTTACAAACACCTGCCTCTCCTTGTATCTTTTTCTTTTTACTAGGAATCTCGGGGTGAGATTTTTGTTTAGTGGGGGAGAGTTGTAGCATCCCAATTGTCTAACAATTGTAATGATACATGGGTTCATAAATATAATGCTACCATATAGATGTCATTATTGCATCATCATTATATGATGCTCATGTCACCATGCCACATTGCATTTGAGCATCATATTAAAACCCTCTTCATTTGGTTCTTCTCTTCATAATGCATTTGCCTATTAATTGTATTTGCCTCTTGATATATTGTAGTTGGCTCGTGATATATTTTTTGATGCCCAAGTTGAGTTGGGGGCATATCTTTTCAAACTCCACTACCTTTCTTTTGGCTCTATCTATAAATTCCACCATTCTAATTATATATGAGCCATTGCATTTGTTTTGGTATTTAAATCTAGTTTATATGTGTTGGTGTGGATCCATCTCTATTTCTACATGTTCCATGTATGATGTAAGTTGTTTTCACAATATTAATTATGTGGATCCACATGACCACCTTTGCATGCTATGTGCATAGAATTCCTTGTCAATCTTCCACATGGTGGGTATTTGGGATTATGATCATACTTGGATATATATGTGGGTATATGTGCATTTAGTGGGACACACACTAACATGGCCAATTATTATCCATGTATGGTTATATTTCATCTATTTCATATGTGAAGCAAGCTTCCATTGCTTTGGGGTATGGCCTTAATTCAAATTGTAAAGCATGTATGAATAAATGATCATGACATGATATAGTAGTTTTCACAAGTAGAAGTGCCATTTATTACATATGCATGTCCCATGCAAAGCTTCCCCTCATCTTCTTTTATTTGAATTCTTGTGGATTTTTGTGAGGAAGCTTGTATGATAGGAATTCATTTAAGCTAGTACCATTCGAAATAAAACCTCCATGGTGACCTTTCTTCTTTTTTCTTTTCTTTTTGTTTGTTTGGTTTTATGATTTTTACTTGCAAGCTTATTTAAAATCTTGTTATAAAACTAAAACTAAAACATAAGAGCAAGAGAGGAGAAGAGAGCTTTCTATATAACTATCTATCCTAGCTAAACCCTAACCTAGCTAAATCCAATCATCAAACCCCAAACCATCTAGATAGACCAAACCATCTAGCTAGTGCCTAGCCCGGTTGCACCCTATTCAGTCCCCTCCCTTACCCAGGTCCTGTTTTTCTTCTTCCTAGCCTCGAGCACGTGAGCTCCCTTTCCTCATGTGTGACCCCTTTCTCTCCCTATGCATAAACCAAGCAACAGCAACTGGCAACCCCATCCACCCCAACTACTCCACGACACCCCAAGCTCCAGATCGAGATCTCAGATGCTCAGTTCGTCCTCCCTCTTCCCCTTCTTCTTCCCAAGAACACCAAGGCCTTGGCCATTGCTGAGTGCATATTTGCACATGTTTTACATTATTATTTTGCATTGTAGATGTAGGATCTTGGTATTTTACGGTGTTCGCGCGCACATTTTATGTCTGTTTTCACCAGGATCGGGACAGATGATGGATCCAATGGATACAATTGTTGGATAAGTTTTACTGTGGAGAAAAGAAGTCAAAAACAACATAAATCGCTTATTTGGGAAATATTAATAATACCAGAAGAAAACTAGAAGCGAACAAGGGAGGCAGAGAGTCCAACAACCAACTATACGATCGGAGCAATTTTTCTGGCCGTATAGTTGGTGCCGCCTCCGCCTCGTCAAATAGTTTCACCCCATGCAATTGGTTCGAGGAGACGGCATACAGAACACCCAGAAATCGCAGAAAACTCACCTTCGGATAGCATCTGGAGGGGGAAGTCATCCACAAGGGATCCATCTTCTCCCTGTGTAGATCTAGGAGGATAAGGCGTCGATCTTCATCATCCACCGCTGCATCATCACCATCTCCATCCATCCCATCTACATCTTGTCTAGATCTTGTTGTAATTCACGTACTCGTTGTGGATTTATACAAGTACTATTCATCTATGATTGTTTTCATTACCATTGCAGTGATGTTGATTGCCTCCATGCCTGAGTAGATCAGTAGTTCTTGGGGAGATGGAGAAACCCTAGTATGAGATTGAAATAAGATAAAGTCTATTATGATATTCATCACTGTGACCATGTGTTAGATTTTCTACATCTTGATGTTGAGAGAAGTTGACCTCTCAACATTTGCCTCTCGTGAGGACTTAATGGAGGAAACTACTTGTTGGTAGACGGAGGCGTGTTAGCACTTACAATGACTATAAATCTGTTGGCGCCCCTTACGTATCAACTTGGGAAACCGAGGAAACTCACAGAACACTATCCATGCCATGGGATACGTCCTACGGGATTACATCCCTTAATAGCACAGTAATTCGATTGATGTTGATTGCTGACTGCTGTGGTTATGAGGATGATGTGAGTAACGGTTGTTGCCTATTCGTCCAAATACGGAGTTCCTCCCACACATACATAGTTGAGAATGTTCATGATGATAATATTTATCTTCGATATTTACAATACTAGTGGTGTATCCGCTACTCCTTGAGAACACTTTTCCCTACTTTAGTTCCAATCTCTTACATACGCGATATTTACTTTCTGTACTCAGTTGTTTTACTTTACTTTATTATTGCTCTTATACCCAAAACCCCCAAACACCTTTTTACACAATACTCGCATTTTCTCTTGTCACTTAGAACTTAATCTAGCATTTCTATCATAATATTTATCTCAAGAGTTATTAGACTTCAGACTCCTGCTCCCTATGGGATTGATATCTTTATTTTGAAACCAGCTACAAACGATATGTGCACTTGCAGTCATCAAGCTATTTTCTGGCGCCGTTGCCAGGGAGCTAAGCGATGTAGGTCTTTTAGTTTTTGCTTATTTATTTTTGTCTTGCTAAATTTTGTTTTGAGTTACAAGTTTCCACCAACATGATGGAGTTTGAACATATGACTAGTGCTAGCCCACTCAACCACTTTGGGAAGCTGTATGATATTTATAAAAGAGACAACTCCAATGAGAAGACAAGGGGGTTTGAAATAAATCCTCTACTACTTAGTATTCTACATAAGAAGCAATTTACTGGAGATGAAGAAGATCCTGATCCATATGAGCATATTGCATGCTTCAAAGATATATGTGGCACTTTTCTATTGACGGGATATACCGCTGATGAGGTAAGGGTTAAAAAATTTAGTCAAACTTTGAAAAGTACAGCTCTCTCATGGTATAGATCTCTACCCCCTGAAGCCACTACTACTTGGGATAATCTAGCCAGTGAATTTGTATCAAAATATTATCCATTATCAAAATCTTTTGTAATTAGGCGTCTCGTAATGACTTCGAAGAATCATTCCAATGAAGGACTAGTAAGAGATTATATTAGATTTAAAGATTTACTACGACTATGTCCTCATCATGATTTGCCTGAATGGTATTTACTACATATCTTCTATGGCGGTTTAATTGAACCTAATCAAATTGAACTAGACTCTTTCGTGGAAGGAGCCTTTATGAATCTTCCTATACCTAAAGCTTGGGCTTTACTTAATATAATTCGTGATCATAGAGTTTCATGGAATTTTGGTCTAGGAAGTGAAGGAGGCGTAGAAATGGAGCATGATTGTATTCATGACTATAATAAAAAAAGGCCATGTTAAAGCATTATCTAAAGAAATTTATTTGGATTCAGATCTTGTGTTGCAAGTTATTAAAGCTTTTACAGAACATATTAGAGCTCCGAAGGAGGGTCCAGTCAAGTATGATCCACCACCCGAATCAGAAAAGAAAATAGAAGATAAAGCAACACTAGCCTCCGTAGAACCAATATATGAAGTGACTTTCCCTAACACTGCACAAAAGCATATTTTTGAATATGAACAGGTCAAAGCAGTACAGGAAAAGAGGGAAGAGGAAAGCATGCCAGAAATCGTGGAACATCTGGACGAAACCAAAGATGAAGAGGTAACCAAGGAAGCAATTATGGCTATGTACTCACATTGTAACATAGTTGAACTTGATGAAGTGACTTCCATATTGGTTGAAGGTAAAATAAAGGTAAAAGGTGTGGGTAAGCCTATTCTTCCCTACATATTTAAAGAAACCTCTCATTATGGTTTATGTGATCTTGGCACTGAAGTTAATGTTATATCTTATGATTTCTACTAGGAAATAAAAGAAGAAATAGAACCGGCTACAATTGAAAATACTAATATGACAATTATGTTATCCAATAAAAATATGAGAATTCCAATGGGAGTAGTTGATGATCCAACCATCACAATTGGCAACAAAAAATTTCCTATCAATTTTGTAGTTGTTGATATGCTAGCTGACACTCTTTGCCCAATTATATTTGGAAGGAACTTTTTAGGTGATATAGGTGCATATGTTAACTTCAAGAAAGAGATTGTGTCTCTTAAGCTTGGGGGAACAGAAAATAAATTCCATTTTTCCAAATTTAAAGACAGGCCTCCACAAATACAAGAAGAAGAAGAAGAGAGAACTATTGAGGAAATGGCGGCTCTTTTCTTAAGTAATCAAGAAGGAGAAATAGATGAAGATCTAAATTATGAAGAAATAGTTATGGAGGACAAGTCCCTGGGAGAACTAGAAAATGAATTTGATTCACTTCCCATTTTGGCACTTCCAAACGATGTGGCTTTTGAAGAGCCAGAAAAGAGAGGGGACGAAGAACTTCCACCCCCGGAATTGAAGACTCTACCAGAAAATCTTAAATACAGGTTTTTAGATGATACCAATAAATTCCCTATTATTATTAGTGCTAAACTTTCAGGAGAAGAAGAAGAAGAACTCATGAGGATACTTAAGGAGCATCGCCAGGCCTTTGGGTACTCAATGGATGACTTGAAGGGCATTAGTCCCATGATAGTCGTCCATCGAATATTCATGGAATAAGGTGCTAAACCAGTTGCAGAATTCAATAGAAGACTGAAGCCCAAAATGAAAGAAGTGGTAAGAAAAGAAATTATATGCCTATTGGACGCAGGTATAATCTATCCTGTTAAAGAAAGTTACTGGGTAAGTCATGTTCACTGTGTTCCTAAGAAGGGTGGTTTTACTGTTGTTCCTAACGAAAACAATGAATTGATACCTACTATAACTGTTGTTGGGCATAGGATGTGCATAGACTTTAGGAAATTAAATAAAGAGACTAGAAAGGATCACTATCCATTACCGTTCATAGATCAAACTTTAGAAAGGTTAGCAAACCATACTCATTTTTTGCTACTTGGACGGATACTCTGGTTTCTCTCAAATAGTTGTTCATCCGGGTGACCAACTTAAAACAACTTTCATTAGTCCTTATGGTTTACATTCTTATCGACGTATAACTTTTGGTTTATTAATGCTCCAGCTACTTTTCAAAGATGCATAACTGCTATTTTTGCTGATTTTATAGAACTTATAATGGAAGTATTTATGGATGAATTTTCTGTCTATGGAACTTTGTTTACTAGTTGCTTAGATAATCTCAAAAGAGTTTTGCAGTGTTGTGAAGAAACTAATCTTGTTCTAAACTGGGAGAAGTGCCACTTTATGGTCAAATAAGGTCTAGTCCTCGGACACAAGGTATCAAGAAAGGGAGTTGAAGTTGATAGAGCTAAGATTGAAGCAATAGAGAGAATGCCACAACCTAGGGATATTGAAGGTATAAGAAGTTTTCTTGGTCATGTGGGTTTTTATAGAAGGTTCATTAGAAATTTCTCTGGAATATCTACACCTTTGACAAACCTTTTACAAAAGGGAATGAGATTTAATTTTGATGATAAGTGTCTTGAAGCCTTTGATAGACTCAAAAATGCTTTATCTCGTGCTCCTATTATTAAACCACCTATCTGGGATACAACCTTTGATTTAATATGTGAAGATAGTGATGATGTTGTAGGAGTAACTTTAGGACAACATATTGGTCATAGATTTAATATTATACATCATGCTAGTAGAACTCTCAATGGTGCTCAAAAGAACTACCCTAAGGAAGAAAAGGAACTTTTTGCTATATTTTTCTCTTGTGATAAATTTCGTTCCAATATAGTTGATGCAAAGGTAAGAGTTCACACAGATCATGATGGCTTGAAAGAACTCCTTGAAAGGAAAGACCATAAGCCAAGACTGATCTGTTGGATTCTTTCACTTCAAGAATTTGAGTTGCAGATTATGTAGAGGCAATAAATAAAAATGTTGGATGTAGTGTCCATGATTTCCCCGTAAGACACCAATCTTATTGAGAGGAACTTTAGTCCTTGTGATTTTTATTTACGGGAATTATTCAATTAACTAAGGTCCATTCCTCCAAAAGAGAAGAAGTCTTTGTTATGGGAGGAACTTTTCATCCTTGAATAAACAATGGTAAGTGCAAGGTAAGTGTTCTTACCCAAATAAGTGATTTGTTTTCATAATTTTTACTTTTGAAAATTTTGCGTTTGAATTCCTTGTGTTTTTCTAAAGATTTAGAGGGGTTTTACCAACTACACGTGCGGAGCTATACGACCGAAGAGAAAGCTCCCGCTGTATAGTTGGTCGTTAAACTCTCTGTATCATCTTCGTGAAATTGTTTTCGCTATCTGAGACTATACGGTCGCAACTATATGACTGGAGCCAAAAAAATTTGACCGTATAGTTGGTCATTAAACTCTCAGATGGTTTTGCTTTTGATGTCTGTATCTATACGATCGCAACTATACAACTGGAGCCAAAAATTCCAGCCGTATAGTTGGTCGTTAAGCTCTCAGACACTTTTGATTTTCGGTGTTTGTATCTATACGGTCGAAACTATACGACCGGAGCCAAAACTTCTAGCCGTATAGTTGGTCGTTAAACTCTTAGACACTTTTTTGTTTGATCTTTCGTTTATTCATCTAAAAAGAACGTTATTGTCAGTTCCGAGTGTGATTTAATCGACGTGGACTCGAGATATTTGGAAATATCTGCCCGGAACCAACTATACGGCCGTAGCTATACGAGCCACGCCCGTATAGTTGGTCGTTACGCGGCAGGACACTTCTAAATCCGTGATTTCTTTCCCTATTTGTTCAGATTCTTTTCTTGGGTGACAATTTTGTGTTTCTCGCGAGTTTTACCGACCTCTGACCCCCCTTATATACTGCCATTGTCTTTCTCTCTAATCATAATCTCCAGGAACAAATCTAGCAATGTGGTATCCCGTCCTAGGCTGTGGAAAACCCTTGGGGCTCATTGCTCCTTCCAGGGACCGCTCTAGCAGCCCATCCATGGAGGACGATGACGGGGAGGTGGAGAGGTTTAGCCTGAGGTATAAGGAGTACGTCGAGCCAAGCTACTTCAACAACAATTCTGACAATGATGTGGTTGATGTCTACATCCTCCATGATGTCTATGATCCACCGCAGATCAATTGGGCGGCGATGAAGTAAGCTCGACAAGAGAGAGAAGATCGCAAACCACATGGAAAAGGGCGTGTGGAGACGGTCAAGTTCATCACTACGGATCAAAGGCCACACAAGCATAAGCAATTATCTAATATTGGTGCAGGTGCTAGCAAGAGAACAGAGGAACCACTTTCGAAGCCAACCATTGGTGCTCGTATGAAGTCAAGCCTCAAGAAGAGTGGAGGTACGGTTTTCAGTTCCCCGATCCATCAATTATGGACGAGGAAGAAGAAGCTGTCCCCGGGACCAAGGATCGTGTGCGGGCATTGGAGATATATCAGAAGTAGGAGCTACTTCATCGTGTTGAATTCCTTCACCGTCTCGATGAGATGGAGAAGAAGGAATACCTCCTTCATTGGTGACTAAGCTCGCTGATAGAGTGGATACTCTGTAGTCTGATTTGTGGAGGTGCTACAACCACATAACTGCTTTGGAGGAGACCAATAAGAAGCTAAGCACCACGGTGTTACATGCCATGGCGCCACAGTGATCTACAAAAATCACGGTATCAAATAATCGCAAGGGATTATTTGATCCCGCCTGGCTTGATTTCAAGCTTGGGGAGATCTTTAAGACCTTGTAATCTATCCAATAATTTTGTATTACTATTTTCGCATTAGTTTAAACTAGCAATAAAATTTGCATTATTAGAATTCCCTTCAGGAATAGACGATCCCTTTTATGAAATTCCGAGTTTATTATTATATATGGAGCAATATTGAGTTTGTGTTTGCTTTATTGATATATGAATGGCTTGAGTATAATTTTACTTGCACTTGATGATAGCAATAGGAGTCTTCCACACCATTGGTAATCAATGGAACACCTAAAGATAATTTAGTCAATATGTTGTAAGTCTATGGTTTGGTTTACAATGAAAAATTATCTATATAGTTAAGTTGAGAAAGAAACCTTGAATAAAGGAAAATGAAAGTGCTATCAAAATAGAGTGAGAATAAGACGAGGTAGAATCTTCAAGTCATAAGAATGCTTCATATACACTTGTAATTTGATAATTGAGATCGTTAAACTTTGGATTCCTACATGAAGTGGAATGTATGGCTAGCTCCTTTGCGCAGCACTTAAACAAAAGTGTGAGCATATATACAAAAGAAAAGAAAAAGAAGAAGAAAAAGATCAAGTGTGCAAAGAGCAAGTAGGCATATACCACTGTATTGTAGTATGACAAAGATACACTTTTGAGATTTTGAATCCCAAGTGAATACGTGAATCCTAAAAACACTTGTGACTACCTTGCTAACTTATTTAGTTGAACCGGATACTTTTACATTATGTTGAAATTCATCTTTTATGAACTGTTGATCACTAAGGTGTGGAAGCCTCCTAATACTATTCAGATGGTTCGAGTAAGGTACTATTCAATGAACTTATTCCTATGTATCATACATGATGAACACATGTTGTAATTGCCTCATTTATTTTATCGACTCGGCTTCATGAATATGAGGATCACATCCATTAAGCTAAAACTTGCTCGGAACGAGCAAGAGTCTAAGCTTGGGGAAGTTGACGAGTGCATATTTGCATCATGTTTTATATTATTATTTTGCATAGTAGATGTAGGATCTTGGTATTTTATGGTGTTCGCGCGCACATTTTATGTCTGTTTTCACCAGGATCAGGACAGATGATGGATCCAATGGATACAATTCTTGGAGCAGTTGTACTATGGAGAAAAGGAGTAAAAAACAATGTAAATCACTTATTTGGGAAATATTAATAATATCAAAAGAAAACCAGAAGTGAACAAGGAAGGCAGAGAGTCCAACGACCAACTATATGACCGGAGCAATTTTTCTGGCCGTATAGCTCCAGCCATATAGTTGGCGCCGCCTCTGCCTCGTCAAATAGTTTCACCCCGTGCAATTGGTTCGAGGAGACGGCATACAGAACACCTAGAAATCGCAGAAACCTCACCTCCGGAAGGCATCTAGAGGGGGAACTCATCCACAAGGGATCCATCTTATCCCTACACAGATCCGGGAGGCTAAGGCATCGATCTTCATCATCCACTGCTGCATCATCACCATCTCCATCCATCTCATCTACATCTTGTGTAGATCTTGCTGTAATTCCCGTACTCGTTGTGGATTTATACAAGTACTATTCATCTATGATTGTTTCCATTACCATTGTCATGATGTTGATTGTCTCCATGTCTGAGTAGATCATTAGTTCTTGGGAGATGGAGAAACCCTAGTATGAGATTGAAATAAGATAAAGTCTATTATGATATTCATTGTTGTGACCATGTGTTAGATTTTCTACATCTTGATGTTGAGAGAAGTCGACCTCTTAATATTTGCCTCTCATGGGGACTGATGGAGGAAACTACTTGTTGGTAGACAGAGGCGTGCTAGCACTTACAGTGACTATAAAGGTGTTGGTACCCCTTACGTATCAACTTGGGAAACCGAGGAGACTCACGGAACACTATCCATACCATGGGATACGTCCTACGGGATTACGTCCCTTAATAACGCAGTAATTCGATTGATGTCGATTGCTGACTGTTGTGGTTATGAGGATGATGTGAGCAGCGGTTGTTGCCTATTCGTCCAAATATGGAGTTCCTCCCACACATACATAGTTGAGAATGTTCATGATGATAATTTTTATCTTAGATCTTTACAATACTAGTGGTGTATTCGCTACTCCCTGAGAACACTTTTTCCCTACTTTAGTTCCAATCTCTTACATACGCGATATTTACTTTCTGTACTCTGTTGTTTACTTTACTTTATTATTGTTCTTATACCCAAAACCCAAAAACACCTTTTTACACAATACTCGCATTTTCTCTTATCACATAGAACTTAATCTAGCATTTCTATCGTAATATTTATATCAAGAGTTATTGGACTTCAGACTCATGCTCCCTGTGGGATCGATATCTTTATGTCGAAACTAGCTACAAACGATCTGTGCACTTGTAGTCATCAGCCATCTCCATATCCATATGCAAACCCTAGCCGCTGCCCCTCGTTCTATCCACCGCTCTGGAGCGTACCAAGCCAAACCAAGAGCACCGCCATGACCTTATGCTTCCCCTTCATCACCTAGTACCCCTCCACCACACCATAGTTAGCCGGAGAAATCTCTACGCCGCCGGGAACCGAGGAACCCGAAGCTGCCGCCTCCTGCTGCCTCCCCGTCAGTCTACGCCTCCCCGAGCTCACTCGTTGCACCTGAGGGTTGATGGTGAGCTACACAACCTCCTAGAAATCCCTGTCCTGCCACCATTCATCGTCGTGCGCGCACACCGCCGCGAGAGCGCCAACTGATGTTGTTCTGCTTATGTTCATAGCTTCCTAGCTCTTGCTGTGGTGCTCATCTTTGAGTGTAACCATAAGCAAAGTTGTAGAACTCGCAACCCTCTTTCAAACAAGCCAAACCACGATCAAAACGGTTTGCTAAATCTTCGTGAATCTTGCTCGCAAGGTTTCATGTCAACCAGGTCTATCTTGTTTTTGTCTATGTGTTCTTCACGATTCTGCATGTGTCATGGCCCACCCCAGAATGAACCAACCACACCATAACATAGATTGTTTTCTCCTTGTCATTTCGAGTACTCATATGCCAGATTTCGTTCATCGAGTTAGGAGAAATCATCCCCAAAAGTTCGGTGCATTACTTAGTTTCACACCGACGAAATTCAGTTTCACACCCGACCTGTTCTTACCCCTTTGCGAAAAGACCCCTGGAGTTTTTCCTATGTGAACCCACAACCCCTCACCTCGCCCACGTGTCACTCCACTATGGGTTATGCGTGCGTGTGGCCCCGCTGTGACCAGGCCCACCTGTCTATCTCTGTGGGTAGTTTCACTAGGGGTAACAAAAGTTTCTGTGTTTTTCTAAATTCCAAATAAAAACGAGAATATAAGTATATATGAATTAATTCATAACTTTCAAATGGTTTGGAATTTCAAATCAAACTTTATATGAAATATGTTTGATTTTTGAAAGTTAATTCAAATATGTGTTTGAATATTTTCTTGGTCAACTCTAACTAGTCAAATCTTTGACTTTTGATCCAATTTAAATTACTTTGCATTGAAATATTGTTGTAAATTCATAATTCCAAATAATAGAAATGATATTTGTTTTCTGCTTAGAAAAATGTCAGGAATATGAATATGCTATTTAAAATATTTTTGTAGGTAATTAATATTTTCGAATTAATAAATACCATTAATATGTCTTTATCTTAATAAATTTATAACTTTAATTATGTAATTCTAAATTCGATAAATAATATGTTTAAATCAATCAGTGCGATGAGCCCGTTCTGTTTATGCATTCCATGATATAATTTGAAGTATGCATCATATAAATATTAAGAAAACAGCAAGGTTATTGGGAGTAAAACATGCCTAAATAAATTACTTTATTATTGTTCTCACACCTCACCCATGCCATACTATGTTATACCATGCAATTATGCATCATTCCATCATGGCATACCTTGTTTGGTTGTTGCATATATTCATATGATTGTGCACTTTATTTATTATGGCCCTTTGTGTGTTTGGCTTTTATTTCGGACACACGCCGAGCAAGGGCACTATCAGGAGAACCAAGAGTACTATCCAGATCCCGGTTACCCTACTACTAATCTGACAGGCAAGCAATTCCTCATGCTTGCATTACATATAGCACATATGCATCTATCTTATTCTTGCATCATTGAGTCACGACTGCATTAAATGGACTCCCAAGTATTGCATAGTCTTTATTTTTAAACCCCACCAAAGTTTGTACCCTCAATCCTATGAGCCATTACTACAGGATTGTTTGACCCATGTGAGTCGTATAATTGCATGTGTAGGGCTTGTGCGAGTCTTTGGATAACAAGGTACTTAAACAATTTAAACAGTGTAGTAATGGGGTAACTAAAGAAAGAGGCACCGATGGGCAATAGTTGTTATTTGGTTCTTCCACGCTCACTTGTGTCCCGTAGGACCCGAGTAATTGATGCATGTTCCTTGACTATCGCACTATCCACATGTGGGAGACTTTATGGACCCCTTCGCCTGATCTTGATTCACATCTTATTTCTTGGGGCCACAAACTAGTTTGGGGCTTTATTACTATCATGTACTTATGCCATGCTTTAATGCTTTATTTGCTATTGCACGTGGAGCGTCTGTACTGTTTAGGAAAGCAGAATGTTTTCGCGGAATCGACAAGCCCAGTCACACTTTTGGGTTCCCAGTTGTTTACAGCCATTATCGCAAACCCTGGGTCCATCTCGGAGCCTGCCAACTTCGTTCCAGGTAGCTTATTGGGGTGGCCCCCTGATATAATTTATGAATCATGTGAATGCATTGCCATGAGGCCTTGTTGCTTTTTATTTGGTTCTAGGTTGATCGTGTGTCTGTTGCTATTTGTGCACCCCTGCAGGATAAATATTTTTGAAAGTCGTGTCCACGGTTATGGATGACTTGGAGCACAGTTTCTCGATCATAGATAACTATAACTAAAGTACCGTGTTTAATTTGACTAAAACATGACTAGTAAATAATGCAACACTCATGGAATGGTTAGTAAAATTACCAACGGATGGGATATTCTTTCGCCTTCTTGTTCGGTAAGCGAGAAGAAGGGCGAGCGATGTTTATTAATGCTACTTATATAACTATTGTTTCTAATTAACGAGCACCCGTCCATCTCTACTTGGGCGGATATTATAGCGTGCCTCTATAGAACTGTTTAGATATTATCTTTCGCTGCAATTGCATCACTCCCAGGTAGTTCCCTTTAGATGCATAAAGACTTGCTGAGTACCCCTAGGGTCTCACACAAATTATTGATTAGGTTGTTAGGTACATCCATATAGAGTCTACTACGTCGAGGAGACCAATGATGGTGGCAACACCGTTAGGTGTAGAGATTTCGGGGATGGAGATCCATGAGATCTATGGGTGGGATGTGCTTATTTTCAAGGCAAAACTTATGCCAATTTGCTTCCTTTCCGTAGTCGGATCTTGTTTTCCGCTTCCGCTTGATAGTCTGATGTGTGATGTATGAGGATGTATCCCAAACTATTATCTCTATCTAGGAAATTTGGACCTTGCCGTTTGGTGTTGAGTATTTATATTTCTTTTAGATGGTCTGTCTCTGATGTACTGTTGTATGTCACTGACTGATGAGTCCAAAATTGATGCACATATAAGTATATAAATTATTTATATGGTCACTCATTACTTGATACATCTATCTACAACTATGCCTATTATGTATTGATTTCTAGTTTTCATTCATTTTCACATGGGCTTTGCACATTATTAGTTTTATTAGGATTTTATTACCTTTTTCTTGTCTTTAATTTGTGTGTAGATTCTATGGAGAATCATGGATAAATGGAGCCAAGAGGATTCAATATGGAGGAGTTGCATGCACCAGACTTAGCCATTTGAGGGGAGGAAAAATTTGAATTTTCTATCAACTCCAAATTATGATCCAAGGCCATGGTGTTGTAGCCCTCATCCATATGAATCCAATGAGCTAAAGAACACCCAAATCGGAGTTCGCATGAAGAAATGGTGGCCAAAATACGAGAGCATACCGCACCGATAACAACCAGCGGTACGGGCGGAGCCCGCCCCTACCGTCCGCCCGTACCATGGGCCTAGACGCACGGAAATAGCATTTCTTCATAGAATTCATCCCTGTTTGTTTCTAGACCTTCCTTAGGTCATAAGGAACATATTGGGGGCTATTGGGGGCACCCCTATGCCTATATAAAGAGGCAAGGAGCCAAGGGAGAACACACCTCTCCATACACCTCCACGGCGGAGCCCTGCCGCCTTGGAAACTCCATAGCCGCCGCCTCCAAAATATCTCCACCATCACCATTGCTCAAGAGGATAAGGGACTTAGATCATCAAAGGACAACACATCATCCCCTTCATCATCAACCGTTGCATCTTCATCACCACCATTACTCCATATTTCATCTATTAGATATCTTTGTAATTCTAGATCCAATTGTGGTTTGCATTAGATCTACCCTCGTACTTTAATCCATTCATTTGATTATGATTATGTCATTGATTACTTCCATGAGTGAGTAGTTCCTTTGTTCTTGGCGAGATGAAGAAACCCTAGCACCACTATGAACTTGTAATAAAGATGATATATTCTTTTGTCCATATGACTTGCTTGTCTATGATATAATTATGACTTGTGTTTGATTTCTCTCTTTAGATGATATGTGAAGTTGACCACATACCATTTGCCTTCTGGACTAAAGGGGAGGAAGAAACCCTTTGGACGTGTCTTGGAAGCATACCCCGGAGTGCCCTGTGACAGATTGGTGCTGGCTCGTAACCCACACGGTCAAAGGGGGATTAAGAGGGACTCCCTAAGCTAATTACAATATCCATGGGGAGACCCTTAATTGCGGTGGTTTGTATGGGTGATTGCTCTCAGGCATTGCAGGGGTTATTTAGTGGTGACCTCACACTTGGCTCAACAAAGTGGCTTCCTACGAGCCTTGTCGTGAACATTTTATTATGGGGCTCTCCCCACACATATAATGACACAAGAAGTATGTTATCTTGATTACATATAATAATAGTACTATGCTAGCGATTTATCCTACATTCCCGAGAATGTTTTAGCCCTATTGAGTTCAACCACGCTTTCATACAATCTTGTTACTTGTTTCCTTTTACTTGTTTTAATTACTTTTTTGCAAACAACTATAAACCATTCAAAGACCCTTTACTTGAAATCAAAGAAACTTACTAGTATTCTTTGGTAGATAGTAACAAGGGGCATAAAGACCTTTACCAATTGCTCTCTGTGGGTTCGATATATTTTCTTCGAAACTAGATACAATTGGTCTATGCACTTGCAGTCATCAAGCTATTTTCTGGCGTTGTTGCCGGGGAGCTAAGCGCTTTTGGTCTTTGTTCTTAGTTACTTACTTTACTCATTGTTTTCTAAAGTTGTTTCTTAGTTTCAGGTGATACATTATGGGCGAGTACCAACACATAATCCAGCTTGAGCCTGTGAGGAATTCTGGTCTGCCCATGGACGCCTATTTAAAATCTAATAACCCAAGAGGGTATGATATTAACCCCACGCTTTTAGATCTTTTGCAAGCAAATAAATTAGCAGGAGATGGTACGGAGGATCCGTATGAGCATGTAGGGTTCTTCAAAGATATTCGTGGGAATTTCCATCTTAATTTACAAACTGAGGATGAGGTTAAATTTGCTCTCTTTGCTCAAACCCTCATTGATGAGGCTCGTTCTTGGTATATTCAAAGTTCTACAAAGATTACTAATTCCTGGGAGAGCCTAGCCTCTCTATTTTTAGTTGATTTCTTTCCTGGGACAAAAACTCTCAGCGCGAGACGCATGATCACAAATTTTAAATGATAACCCAAAGAAAGCTTGCGCGAAGGATATACAAGGTTTCGGGGATTGCTTGATCACTGTCCCCATCATAATTTCCTGCCTTGGAAGGTGATACACACCTTCTACGTAGGTTTGAACGATGATAACAGAAATGAACTCAACTCCCTTACCAATGGGTCTTTCACTGAATTCAGTGTTAAAAGAGCATGGAATTTGCTAGACACTGTGAATAGGATAGATAAAGCTTATTGCGAGGCTGAGTGATGACCCACAAGTATAGGGGGTGTATCGTAGTACTTTTGATAAATAAGTGTCGAACCCAACGAGGAGCAGAAGGTGTTGACAAGTGGCTTGGATCAGGAATTCTCTGTAAATACTTAGCAAATGGATTTTTAGGGTTTTTTGATAATGCAGATAAATGAAGTGTAAGTAAATAAAAGACAATAATAATAGTTGCAACAAGTGGCTTGATATGTTGCTAACGTATCCATAATTTTGGATGTTCCATGCTTTATTTTATCTACTTTCTTATGTTTTGTCCACACTTTGGAGTACTTTTCATATGATTTCTTGGACTAACCTATTAACAAGAGCCACAGTGCCAGCTCCCTATTTTCTGCTGTTTTTTTGGTTCCAGGAAAGTCAGAAAATGAATATTCTCGGAATTGGACGGGACAAAAGCCAAAGTCAGTTTTTCACCGAGGGACACCAGGAGACAGAATACGAGACGGAGAGGGGTTGGGGCCCGGCCACACCACCTGGCCACGCGGCCAGGCCTGGCCCGCACCAGGGGGTGGTCTGGCCGCCCCAAGCACCCCCTCGGCCTCTCCTTTCGCCTACATATTGCCTCTGATACAGAAACCCTAAGTACCCGATCAAAATTCCACGAAAGAGTCTGTAGTCGCTGTCATCTCCATCCCTAGATCGGGAGGGATCTAAAGCTCTTCCCGGCACCCTACCAAAGAGGGGAATTCACCCTGGAGGCCTTCTTCATCATCATGCAAGCCTCCGGTGTGATGCGTGAGTAGTTCATCTCTGGACTACGGGTCCATGTAGTAGCTAGATGGCTGGTTTTTATCCTTTGTGCTATCATGTTTAGATCTTGTGAGCTCCGTTCATGATCAAGATCATCTATTTGTAATTCCTACATGTTGTGTTTGTGGGGATCCGATGGATATTGCGATGCTATTTCAGATTGATTATTGATTCTATCATGTCTTTGTTATTTGTGATCTTGCATGCTTTCCGTTGTTAGTAGCTATCTTGGCCAAGTAGATGCTAGCAACTCCAAGAGTTAGTATTTATGCTCGATAGTGGGTTCATGCCTCTAGTAATCTGGGGAAGTGACAGAAATCTCTAAAGTACTATATGTGTTGTTGCTACTAGGGAGAAAACAACACTCCTTTGTTCATAGAACAATCATATTGTTTACTTTACACGCAATGTGTAATGCAATTATCCGTTGCTTGCAACTTAATACTGGATGGGGTTCGGATGATAACCTGAAGCTGGATTATTAGTCATAGATGCAGTTGGATTATGGTCTATGTATAATGTTGTAATGCCCAATCAAGTCTCAAATGAGTCAAGATGAGTAGTATTTGCTTGTATGTTTTCTCGATGTTTGTCAATTGCCCCGCTGTAATTTGTTCACCCAACGTGTCATCTATCTTTAGGAGAGCCACCACTAGTGAACTATGGACCCCGGTCCTTTCTTTTACCTTCAATCTACAATCAACTGTTTACTGCTTTGTGTTTACTTTCTGTAAACTATTACTTTCTTCCACTCGATACGTTTAATCCTTTGTTTTCAGCAAAACCGGTGAGATTGACAACCTCATCGTAAATGTCGACAGAGTTCAGTGGTTGTGTTGTGTAGGTCTCCACGTTGCTGTTGACACCGGTAGTGCGCCCTGCCAAAGACCAGCTAGCAACATGTAGCATCCCAATTGTCTAACAATTGCAATGCTACTAGCCTAGTCTATATATATGCTACTTCCTACATATAATTGTTGCATCATAATTATATCATGCTCATGTCATCATGCCACCTTGCATTTGAGCATCATATAAAACCCTTTTTGATTTGGTTCTTCTCTCATATGCATCATTAATTGTATTTGCCTCTTGATATTGTATTTGGTTATTGATATATTGTTTAAATGCCCAAGTTGAGTTGGGGGCATATCTTTTATTTAAATTCCACCACCCTTTATTTTCAACACCTTATAATTCCACCATCTCATTATCCATGAGCTTGTATTTTATTTTCTATTGGTATTTCATCTAGCTCATGGGAGATAGGATGGATCCAATTCTATAAATTCTTTTGCTTGGCCTTTAACCCATCTTTTGGGAATGCATAAGAATAATGCCATGATTAATAATATTGTTTTCACAAGAATAACCATGGCATTAATTATTTTGCATGGGCCATGCAAGTACCACCATATTCTAGTCTTTTGGATTTTATTTGAATTTTTGAGTTGATCATCTCCCATCTCTCTCTCTACCCCTCTTCATGCTTGATCTTGTTTGGGTCTTGTTAAAACCCTATAACCATCCCCCATCCATGCAAGCCTTGTGTGACCATCTTACCCTACCCCTTCTCTCCTCCTCCCCAAACCTTTTCCTCTTTGCTTGTTTCTTTTGTGTTGGTCTTGTCTAAACCCAAACCCCCCCCTCTCTCTTATTGCATCTCTAAACCCTAAGCCTCATCCCTCCTCTCTACCCAAAACCCTAACTCTAATCTCCTAACCCACTATCACCATCTACCATACCACCCCCCTCTCTAGCCTAAACCGAGCCACCCTCCTAACCTAAACCAAAACCCTAGTCGAGCCCCATCTCCCTAGCTGCTCTCTCACCTCTCTCTCGCTGCCAACAGGGACCCACCCTTGCCATCTACCCCTCTATCCCTAAAAACCCTAACCCGAGCCACCCTATCTAGTCCTAACCTAGCTATCCACCCCTCCCTCTAACCCTAGCTCTAACCGAGCCTCTCTCTTCCTCTCTCCGGCCTTGCGCCCCCACCAGCCTGAGCCTGCCTCTTTGGTCGCGTCCTGGCCCACCTGCCATGCCCTACTCTCTGCCGCAGTACCGTGATGCCGACGAGAAACCCTAGCTCCGAGCGCGTCTGCGTCGCCGTCGCCCTTCTGCCCCTGGCCCGATCCAAGCCCTCCGACGACTTCGCGGTGAGCCGTTCTCCCTCCCTGACATGATCCGCCTCGCTGTCGTCGCCTGTGCTCGCCGGTCAAATCATCGAACGGCCTCGGTGCGCCGCGGCCGTCGTCGTTCCCTCGTTGCTACGCCGCGCAGCGACCTAGCTAGCGTGCGTCCGCTCCTCTGTCACCACCCTGAAAGCCACCGCACTGGTACCGCTTCTTTGCGCGCGCACCTCGCGTCGCGGGTTCGATCCCCCGTGCGCCGCTCCCTGGCGAGCATCGATCGGTCGTCGCAGGGAAGAACAACAGTGCATCGCGCGTTTTGCAGAAAAGCCCCGGCCTTTTTGTTTTCTAATCCCGCGATCCAGTCGAGCCCACCAGTCAGTTCCTCTGTCTTTTTACAAAAACACCCCCCCAGTTTTGAACCCCAACCCGCGCTCCAGCCACGTCGGCCTGTCAGCCTCTGGGGTAATCCCCACTGTCTCGTGGGCCCGCAGCCGCTGGGCCCGCTTGTCATCCGCGCGGGCTAGGCAGAGCCCCGGTGTGAACAGCTTTTCCACGCGCGTGTGACCCCGCCGGTAGCTGGCCCACCCGTCAGCGACTGGGGCTGGGTTTTTCTGAGTATAAAATGGTTTCTGTTTATCTGTTTTAATTTAAACCTTTTTCAAATTAATTTAAATTCAAATTTCAAATCTGTTTTAAAATAAATTTTAAAATATAAATCCAAATAATGCAAATAATATATGTTTTCAAATCAGAAAAATGTGAGGAATTCAAATATGGCCTTCAAAATATATTTTGGACACTTTATTTTCCAAGTTGATTAAAATTACAACAAAATGCCTTTTTACCTTAATTAATTAATAACTTTTGTTTTACAACTCCAAATTTAACAAATAATATGTCTAAAATGATTAGCTCGACGAGACCTTTCTGTTTATGCATTTCATGTTTTGTTTTGCAGCATGCATCATATAAATATAAAGTATACAGCAACTAATATGAGGTTAAAATGAGGCTAAAACTCAATAAAATGGTTTATTCTTGTATTCCACACCTCACCCATGCCATGCTACTTTATTGCCATGCAAATTGTGCATCATTCATCATGGCATGATTGGTTGCTTGTCGCATTTATTCATATGCTTGTGCACTTTATTTATGTTGGCCCTTGTTTGTTTGGTTCTTCTTCGAATAGACGCTGAGCAGGGGATATATCAAGAGACCCAGGAGCACTACCCAGATCCTTCTCTCGCTTCAACTGAGCTGCCAGGCAAGCACTACCACATGCTTGCATACATATAGTACCTATTGCCTCTATCTTATTCTTGCATCATTGTGTCGCGATTGCATTAATCTGAATCCCAAGTATTGTATAGCCTTTACTTTTAAACCCCACCGAAGCTTGTTCCTCCATCCCATGAGCCATTACTACAGGAGTTGTTTGAGCCATGCGAGTCGTAGAACAGCATGTGTAGGGTATGTGAGTGTCTGATGGATAACGAGGTACCTAAACAACTTAACCTGAGTAGTAATGGGATAACTAATGAAAGTGGCATCTGTGAGCCATATTTGCTATTTGGTTTTTCAGGCTCACTTGTGTCCCGTAGGACCCCGAGTACTTGATTCCTGTTCCTTGAATATTCGCGCTATCCACATCCGGGAGGCTTATGAACCCCCCTGAGCCAGAGCTTGATTCATTCTTATTTCTTGGGGCCACAAACTAGTTTGAGGTTTTATTTACTATCCTGTACTTATGCCATGCTTTACTGCTTTATTTAAATTGTGCGAGGTACTGCACCTGTACTGTTTAGGGCCGTGACCCGTTTTCGCTGTATCGACAAGCCCAGTCACACTTTCGGGTTCCCAGTCGTTTACAGCCGGCCACACAAACCTTGAGTCCGTCGCGTAGCCGGCCAGCTTCGTTGAGGGTAGCTTAATGGGGTGGCCCCCTGAAATATTTCTGAATCCTGTGATCGCTTTGTCGTGACTGCCTCGTTGGTTTTGATTTGGTTTTTCCGAGGTTGATCGAGTGTGTGTTGCTATTTGTGCACCCCTGCAGGGTAAAACTTTCTGAAAGCCGTGTCCGCGGTTATGGACGACTTGGAGCACAGTTTCTCGATCATAGACAAGCATAACTAAAGTACCGCTTTTAACTTGACTAAGTATCTGACTAGTAACTAGTGCAACACTCATGGAATGGATAATAAAACTGCCAACGGATGGGGGGTTGTTCGTCCGCTTCCTCGTCGGTAAGCGAGGAGGAGGATGGATCTGTTAATATTACCGTTACAACTGTTGTTATTAATTCACGGACATCCGTCTATCTCTGGTTAGGTGGATGGTTAGCGAGTATCTATAGAATTGCTAGGGTTTATCTTTTGCTGCAATTGCGTCACCCCAGGTTGTGTCCCCTTTAGAGGCATAAAGACTTGCTGAGTACCCCTAGGGTCTCACACGATAAATTGTTTGATTCAGATGAACAGGTAAGCTCGCAAGATGGATATTGGGTGGAGAAGACGGACGATGTGGGCAACAATCATTCGGTGTAGAGATTCCGGGAACGGGGATCCGTGAGATCTGTGGGCGGGATGTGTTTATTTATGGGGCATCTTATGCCGATTTGCTTCTTATCCATACTCGGATCTTGTTTTCCGCTTCCGCTTGATACTCTGATGTTTGATGTATGAGGAGATATCCTAAACTATTATATCTATCTAGGATATTTGGATCTTGCCGTACGGCGTTGCTATATTTCCTTTCTTTTTAGATGGAATGACGCTGAGAACCATTGTATGGTGGCTTGCATACATACTCATTTGTGTATGTAGTTGATCCCTTCGCCTGCCGATTACGCCGCCCGTTCTTGTCCCGATGTTTGGAAATGGTTAGGACGGCCGAAAGGTCTACCTGTGAGTGGCATTTGGGCCCCACCGTACTATTTTAACCATTTCCGCTCATCCAGGCTTGTAACTAGGAGCGTAATTCACCGAGGTAGTTACAATTGGTATCAGAGCCATCCCGACCTTCAGGGTCTCAGCCAAATGGTCGTTGTCAGTCTAGCAAATATTTTGGGTAGCTATGTATACTAGGGAAAAACAAAACGCGAGAGTAGGACTGCTTCCACTTTTCTTCTTACCCACCCACCACCCTTTTCTGGTAAGGAAGTGTAACGTTTTCAATCCTCTTCTTAAAATTCAAACTAGGATTCACGTGTTCTGGGTTTCCGTAGTACCATAGAAAGTGTGTGTGTGTAATTCCTTGTCTATCTGTTGCATCCAATTTGTTATCACAATCTGCCTTTGGTTATCAACTGTTGGTATATTCCATATCGACAGGCTTTTGAAAACCGACGCGATCTATCTGACTCCTTGTTAACCGGTGCCATCTTCTTAAGGGTGTCCTTCCTTCTAGCAACTCCACATTCTATGAAACCATCTGTTGCTAATCTCTACCTGATAAGTGATTTTGCGCATCTATTGGTATTTTAATGCCGAAAATTGCGGAAAATTTTTCTTTGATACATCTGTGTTTCCACACTCCTTTTCAGTCGCGTGTGAAACATTATCTATCTCCCTTTAATCAGCATGTCCATGCTAACTCATTCTTTTGTCACCGGCGCTTAATCATAGAGTTTCATTTCATCTCCAATTCTCTTGGGCTAATTACATAATAGGTGTCGATCCGATGCTGGTGATTGTAAGTTGGTTCTCGGCATAGCTATATGACACTTATCATGAGTGGAATATGGAAAATGCAATCACCACTATCCTCCAAATGGTGATGGTTATCTCCTGTGATTTTGAGTACACCGTGATCATATCTATGCATATTCAAGCATCTTTGGCAATCCGGAGTTTCTCAAGGCACTACGGCGGTCTATCATCTATCCATCATGCTGCACATCTTTTTGAACTCCATATCTGCAAAATTCTCTTTGAGATGAGGGAATCGCATCTTTTCGTCTCTGATAGCTTTGCTTAAGGTATGATCTATCATCGTTTCTTGTCCAAAATCTCTTTATCTTGTAACCGGTGATCCAATCGACAATGTGAACCAGGTGGCATTTCCTGTTTTCCTCCGAAGGACCAGATAATCTATTCTTCCAGTGCATCTTCTTCAACATGAACCCGTGCTCTTAATATTGATCTTTCTAAGAGCATTGAGCTCAGGAAGTGTTCGAGCATTTGTTCGTTTCCCTCGCCTTTTGAACTTGATATTCTGGGAATATCCTGTTAATCCATGGTGGTATATGTTGATAATATGCTTGCCTATTCGATATCAATGGAAGAACATGGAAGATCATCTGTGTCTCTTTCTCTCAAGCTTCATGAGCACTGCCTGTGTGCAAAGTCTCAAAGTGAGAATTCTGACTTTTTGAAGTCACCTATCTCGGCCACGCCCTTCTGCTAAATAGATCACTTCAATTCTGGAATCATCAAGTCCATTGTTAATTCCATCTTCCATCTTCAATCAAATCTGGAGTTATTCCTTGTTGGCAAGTTATCATCGTCGTTCCGCTAAAGATTTTCCTCAAAACTGCTAAATCTTTTTCAATCTTTTCAAGAACAACATGGAGTTCTTCTCACCTCTATCTCGTTAAGTAATCTCTTGAAACCCTCTCGCACTATCGTCTATGCTCAATCCACCGGAGGCCATGAAGACCTCCCAGATCTTGTGTTCCTTCTGTTCAAGTTGGTGCTATCTTTTCTGTAGCTGTTGAATCTTGCAGTCTTCTCCGTAATCTTCCTTCATATCTTTCCGGTGGCTTGGTACTTCAGACATGACGACAACATCATCATATTTATCTATCTTCAATCCGGCGAATCGTTCGCATCTATCCTTGTTTTCTAACGGAGTTCCATGAGCTCTTCTTGTCAATACCTTCAGTCTGTTTCGGTAGTTGGGTTGCATGGTTTTCTTATTCATGTGCGGAGTAATGCTTTGAGTGCGGGATGGAGTAGCTACCATACCACTACTCTTATCATTCGCTCTTGTACATTGAATTGGAGAATTAATGTGATTTCACTCATTCCACGGAAGTTAGAAGTGCCTTTATCCCTCGATACTTTTACTTCCGTCTTTGTTTTCCGGAGTGCTCTCTCGAAGAAAGTAATCAATAATCTCTTGTTGGTGATCTCACCCTTTCTACACGGAGCAAAATCTTCAATTATCTGGTGGAAACAAACGCAAACTCTTTTCTGTCCTCGTCATTCTACCGGTGCTCGACATCCCCAAACAAGATGAAAGGAAACTATCTCTCTCTTTGTTTCATCAATTCTTCTTTTTGTGGTAAAGCCAATTATGGTTGATGCCATCAGCCGCAAATCTATTGCGTTAGCCTCAAGGCTAAAGAAAGCAATAAGTATCTCTACAATAAACTCCAGATCCTCCATATTCTTTGCTTCTCGGGATTCCACCATGATCTAGCTTCACATCCATCTCTGGGAGTTATATCCGCGCACCTCAATTGTGTGATCCTTTGGGTCTTACCGGCGCAACAAGAATCTAATCCGACGATGTCTAACTAAATCTTTCTGTTGATATCAAGGGACTCTATTGTTTGAAGGCAATATTGTTTCCGTACTTCATTTCTCAAATCCGAGAGAAGATACGATGCTATTGTCATAGTGGTCCAAACCTCTCCAATCTAGCTTCTTTTCTTCCAGCGAGATAAAGATTTCATCATCTCTGGTATCGGTAAATCTTTAATCTTAATGGTGTGTCTTTCTTTATCCATGATACATCATCTTTTCCTTTCTTCCACAAGTGGTTCTAGTCTTTTATCTTGTTTCTTGAGAAAACCGGAGCTATGTCCATCCTATCCTTCTTGTCTCACGACAATCCTTCAACTCTTCTAACCCGTTGTTTCTCAAGCAAAACGCAAGACTCGCAACAAGTCTAGCAAGTTTTGCAAGGTGTAGTGTTCGCACCATTCCGTTGTTTATCAACTTGGGAACGTGAGGGTCACCTTCGTTCGAACACCCGCCTCTTCTTGTGTTGTTTTCTTTTTCCTAGGAATCTCGGGGCGAGATTCTTGTTTAGTGGGGGAGAGTTGTAGCATCCCAATTGTCTAACAATTGCAATGCTACTAGCCTAGTCTATATATATGCTACTTCCTACATATAATTGTTGCATCATAATTATATCATGCTCATGTCATCATGTCACCTTGCATTTGAGCATCATATAAAACCCTTTTTGATTTGGTTCTTCTCTCATATGCATCATTAATTGTATTTGCCTCTTGATATTGTATTTGGTTATTGATATATTGTTTAAATGCCCAAGTTGAGTTGGGGGCATATCTTTTATTTAAATTCCACCACCCTTTCTTTTCACCACCTTATAATTCCACCATCCCATTATCCATGAGCTTGTATTTTATTTTCTTTTGGTATTTCATCTAGCTCATGGGAGATAGGATGGATCCAATTCTATAAATTCTTTTGCTTGGCCTTTAACCCATCTTTTGGGAATGCATAAGAATAATGCCATGATTAATAATATTGTTTTCACAAGAATAACCATGGCATTAATTATTTTGCATGGGCCATGCAAGTACCACCATATTCTAGTCTTTTGGATTTTATTTGAATTTTTGAGTTGATCATCTCCCATCTCTCTCTCTACCCCTCTTCATGCTTGATCTTGTTTGGGTCTTGTTAAAACCCTATAACCATCCCCCATCCATGCAAGCCTTGTGTGACCATCTTACCCTACCCCTTCTCTCCTCCTCCCCAAACCTTTTCCTCTTTGCTTGTTTCTTTTGTGTTGGTCTTGTCTAAACCCAAACCCCCCCCCCTCTCTCTTATTCCATCTCTAAACCCTAAGCCTCATCCCTCCTCTCTACCCAAAACCCTAACTCTAATCTCCTAACCCACTATCACCATCTACCATACCACCCCCTCTCTAGCCTAAACCGAGCCACCCTCCTAACCTAAACCAAAACCCTAGCCGAGCCCCATCTCCCTAGCTGCTCTCTCACCTCTCTCTCGCTGCCAACAGGGACCCACCCTTGCCATCTACCCCTCTATCCCTAAAACCCTAACCCGAGCCACCCTATCTAGTCCTAACCTAGCTATCCACCCCTCCCTCTAACCCTAGCTCTAACCGAGCCTCTCTCTTCCTCTCTCCCTGCCTTGCGCCCCCACCAGCCTGAGCCTGCCTCTTTGGTCGCGTCCTGGCCCACCTGCCATGCCCTACCTGCCCCAGGTCGAGCTCCAGCCCGAGCACGTGAAGAGGAGAGGGAAAAAGTTGGCCAAAACCACCTTTATCCCCTACCCGTGCCCACACGCCACCCCCTCCCTCTCTCGCGCTTGCCCTCATCCACACGCCTCCTCTGGCCTCTCCAGATCCACCCCGGAGCTTGCCTCTCCTCTCCTTCCCCTGCAGCCACCTCTCCACCACCGATCGCCAACCTTCCCGTTGGCCTCCTCTCGGCTACACCGTACCAGGCGGCGGGCGTGGCGTCCAGGTGTCGAGGAAGACCGAGACATCCACCTGCATCACCCTGCACACGCCGTCGCGGAGGAGAAGCCCCGGACCTGCCGCAGTACCGTGATGCCGACGAGAAACCCTAGCTCCGAGCGCGTCTGCGTCGCCGTCGCCCTTCTGCCCCCTGGCCCGATCCAAGCCCTCCGACGACTTCGCGGTGAGCCATTCTCCCTCCCTAACATGATCCGCCTCGCTGTCGTCGCCTGTGCTCGCCGGTCAAATCATCGAACGGCCTCGGTGCGCGGCGGTCGACGTTGTTCCCTCGTTGCTACGCCGCGCAGCGACCTAGCTAGCGTGCGTCCGCTCCTCTGTCACCACCCTGAAAGCCACCGCACTGGTACCGCTTCTCTGCACGCGCGCCTCACGTCGCGGGTTCGATCCCCCATGCGCTGCTCCCTGGCGAGCATCGATCAGTCGTCGCAGGGAAGAACAATAGTGCGTCGCGCGTTTTGCAGAAAAGCCCTGGCCTTTTTGTTTTCTAATCCCGCGATCCAGTCGAGCCCACCAGTTAGTTCCTCTGTCTTTTTACAAAAACACCCCCCAGTTTTGAACCCCAACCCGTGCTCCAGCCACGTCGGCCTGTCAGCCTCTGGGGTAATCCCCACTGTCTCGTGGGCCCGCAGCCGCTGGGCCCGCTTGTCATCCGCGCGGGCTAGGCAGAGCCCCGGTGTGAACAGCTTTTCCACGCGCGTGTGACCCCGCCGGTAGCTGGCCCACCCGTCAGCGACTGGGGCTGGCTTTGTCTGAGTATAAAATGGTTTCTGTTTATCTGTTTTAATTTAAACCTTTTTCAAATTAATTTAAATTCAAATTTCAAATCTGTTTTAAAATAACTTTTAAATATAAATCCAAATAATGCAAATAATATATGTTTTCAAATCAGAAAAATGTGAGGAATTCAAATATGGCCTTCAAAATATATTTTGGACACTTTATTTTCCAAGTTGATTAAAATTACAACAAAATGCCCTTTTACCTTAATTAATTAATAACTTTTGTTTTACAACTCCAAATTTAACAAATAATATATCTAAAATGATTAGCTCGATGAGACCTTTCTGTTTATGCATTCCATGTTTTGTTTTGCAGCATGCATCATATAAATATAAAGTATACAGCAACTAATATGAGGTTAAAATGAGGCTAAAACTCAATAAAATGGTTTATTCTTGTATTCCACACCTCACCCATGCCATGCTACTTTATTGCCATGCAAATTGTGCATCATTCATCATGGCATGATTGGTTGCTTGTCGCATTTATTCATATGCTTGTGCACTTTATTTATGTTGGCCCTTGTTTGTTTGGTTCTTCTTCGAATAGACGCTGAGCAGGGGATATATCAAGAGACCCAGGAGCACTACCCAGATCCTTCTCTCACTTCAACTGAGCTGCCAGGCAAGCACTACCACATGCTTGCATACATATAGTACCTATTGCCTCTATCTTATTCTTGCATCATTGAGTCGCGATTGCATTAATCTGAATCCCAAGTATTGCATAGCCTTTACTTTTAAACCCCACCGAAGCTTGTTCCTCCATCCCATGAGCCATTACTACATGAGTTGTTTGAGCCATGCGAGTCGTAGAACAGCATGTGTAGGGTATGTGAGTGTCTGATGGATAACGAGGTACCTAAACAACTTAACCTGAGTAGTAATGGGATAACTAATGAAAGTGGCATCGGTGAGCCATATTTGCTATTTGGTTTTTCAGGCTCACTTGTGTCCCGTAGGACCCCGAGTACTTGATTCCTGTTCCTTGAATATTCGCGCTATCCACATCCGGGAGGCTTATGAACCCCCCTGAGCCAGAGCTTGATTCATTCTTATTTCTTGGGGCCACAAACTAGTTTGAGGTTTTATTTACTATCCTGTACTTATGCCATGCTTTACTCCTTTATTTAAATTGTGCGAGGTACTGCACCTGTACTGTTTAGGGCCGTGACCCGTTTTCGCTGTATCGACAAGCCCAGTCACACTTTCGGGTTCCCAGTCCTTTACAGCCGGCCACACAAACCTTGAGTCCGTCTCATAGCCGGCCAGCTTCGTTGCGGGTAGCTTAATGGGGTGGCCCCCTGAAATATTTCTGAATCCTGTGATCGCTTTGTCGTGACTGCCTCGTTGGTTTTGATTTGGTTTTTCCGAGGTTGATCGAGTGTGTGTTGCTATTTGTGCACCCCTGCAGGGTAAAACTTTCTGAAAGCCGTGTCCGCGGTTATGGACGACTTGGAGCACAGTTTCTCGATCATAGACAAGCATAACTAAAGTACCATTTTTAACTTGACTAAGTATCTGACTAGTAACTAGTGCAACACTCATGGAATGGATAATAAAACTGCCAACGGATGGGGGGTTGTTCGTCCGCTTCCTCGTCGGTAAGCGAGGAGGAGGATGGATCTGTTAATATTACCGTTACAACTGTTGTTATTAATTCACGGACATCCGTCTATCTCTGGTTAGGCGGATGGTTAGCGAGTATCTATAGAATTGCTAGGGTTTATCTTTTGCTGCAATTGCGTCACCCCAGGTTGTGTCCCCTTTAGAGGCATAAAGACTTGCTGAGTACCCCTAGGGTCTCACACGATAAATTGTTTGATTCAGATGAACAGGTAAGCTCGCAAGATGGATACTGGGTGGAGAAGACGGACGATGTGGGCAACGATCATTCGGTGTAGAGATTCCGGGAACGGGGATCCGTGAGATCTATGGGCGGGATGTGTTTATTTATGGGGCATCTTATGCCGATTTGCTTCTTATCCGTACTCGGATCTTGTTTTCCACTTCCGCTTGATACTCTGATGTTTGATGTATGAGGAGATATCCTAAACTATTATATCTATCTAGGATATTTGGATCTTGTCGTATGGCGTTGCTATATTTCCTTTCTTTTTAGATGGAATGACTCTGAGAACCATTGTATGGTGGCTTGCATACATACTCATTTGTGTATGTAGTTGATCCCTTCGCCTGCCGATTACGCCGCCCGTTCTTGTCCCGATGTTTGGAAATGGTTAGGACGGCCGAAAGGTCTACCTGTGAGTGGCATTTGGGCCCCACCGTACTATTTTAACCATTTCCGCTCATCCAGGCTTGTAACTAGGAGCGTAATTCACCGAGGTAGTTACACAACACCTTTGAGTTGTTTCCTTGCTCCTACTAGATTGATAACCTTGGTTTCATAACTGAGGGAAACTTACTGTTGTGCTCATCATACCTTCCTCTTGGGGTTCCCCAATGAGCTCGTTATTACACGAGTCAGCAAGTGATTTTCTGGCGCCGTTGCCAGGGAGTCAAGGACATCTTCACAAGGGGAGTCCCTCATAACCAATCTCTTTACTTTGTTGTTTTTGTTTTGCTATGTTTGCTTGTTTCTTTATCAAAAATACAAAAAAATTAGTCTTACTAGTTTGCTTTCTTTTTAAAAAAACACAAAAAAGTTAGTTCCTATCTTAAGTTGCCATTATGTCTAGCATTGCTCCAATCACTATGTCACCTAAGGAAATGATTTTCACTTTCAAACAAGGAATTGAAGAAAGTTTCAAAGAAGCTTGGTCTAGAATCTCTGATCTATATGAAAAAACTAAACCTAAAATGACTCAAAGCTTGTTCCTTAGAAGTTTTTACCTTGGAATCGCTCTTTGCTACAGATATGCTTTGGATGCTGTAGTAGGAGGAGATTTCCTCCAATGCAATGAGGATGATTCTATTAATGCCATAAAGAAGTTGGTCTTTACTTACAACTTGCCTAGCAAATCTGATTCTTCCTTCATAAACATATTTGCTAGATTGAATACTCTTGAGACCAGCACTGCTAGTTTGAAAGATTGCTATAATACACTTAGAGAGCATCATAACTATGTTCCAATAAATTTTGAACCCTCAAAATGGCTTCCCATAGTAAAGATTGCTATAAATAAGGAAACTTTTCATGCTCGTTGTGATATCATGTCTGAATTTTGTCTTATGCCTAAAGATATCTATAAATCTTTGAATCTTTGAGGGCTTTCTGAAGGAGGAGAAGAAAATTTTCTTGCTAATAATGACATAATATTACCCATTGGAATAGCTAAAGGAGTGTTTACAAAGATCCTAGGGAAAATGATTTCTACTGATTATCTTGTTATTGAATGTGTAGGAAAAGGACAAATCACACTTGGAAGATCCCTATTGAAACTCCTTGGAGCAATAATAGATGTGGAAAAGGGCACCATGCACTTTGCTTATCCACCAAGCAACCATATGTTCCCCAAGGTTAATAATAAAAGTAAGAGAGGTAAGGGCATGAAATTTGGTTTTAATGCTTCTTCATTGGAGAACACTTGATTCTTTTTCTTGCTTCTTATGCCTAACTTAAAGGCATTAAAGAAAAGTACTTATTGGGAGATAATCCAAAAGTTTTAGATAATTCTTGGAAGTTATTACTTCAGTAATAACTGCTCCTTACCCTTTTTATTTCCTTTTTGTGCCAAGAGTAACCTCTAATGAGAGAGAAGTAATGATTGGGAAAGTTGCTGTCTCGAAACAGATTTCTGTGCTTCACCGTAAACATTCGTGTAAAATCTTTGTACGTCATTTTGAGGCGTGAATTTTTGTGCTTCTGCCCAAGGTTGTTATCTAACTTTCGTTAGTTCAACACTTTTCGATTTGAGCAACAGAAGGTCTTCGAAAAAATCGCCTTTACCTGCTGGTCTGTTTTGACAGATTTCTGCCTTTATTTGCATTTGCTTCTTGTTAGTTCCTTTTTGAGTTCTTTTGGGGAATTGAGCTTTTTGATGGAAGTGTTACAGTAGATTGTGTTTTAATGGAAGTTTTATTGGTGTTGGGACTGAAGATAAAGACTTATTATCTTGAGTACACTAATGTTGCTAATAAAGATTGTGTGAAGTTTTGTATGAAAGAAAAAAATCCAGGTGTATGGAAGGAATAAGTAATGAGATGAAGGATGGACTAAAGATTAAGCTTGGGGATGCCACGCGTGTCACCCCAAGAAATATCCAAGAAGTACAAGCGTCAAAGCTTGGGGATGCCCAAGGCATCCCCTTCATCATCAATAAAAAATCCCAGGTTTCTTTCAAACACTTCATTTATACTGTTTCATGCACAGTTGTGTTGTTCTTGGAGCGTCTTATTTTTCGTTTTTTGTTTTGGTTTTCGTTTGCTTGGTTTGCTTAGTTTGCTGAATAAATTGGTTGTACCCCCTCTTTCATACATTCGTTTTCAAATAGTTTGGTATGGATTGGAAAAGAGTAGGAAAGTTCATGCTTAAGTGGTAAAGAGAGCTTGTTTTTGACTGTGGCCCATGCTTTGTCATGCCATGCTTGATATTGTTTTGTCTTTAGGCTTAGTATTCTTTGTTTTAGCATGACTTGTTATAAACAATTGAGATTTCTTAATGTGCCTTGAAAGAATCATGCGTTGTTTTAGCATATTAAAGCATAGCATTGTGGTATTCTCCTTTGATGCTTTATTTGGGTTGACTTGGCACATGCTCACACCATGTTATGACTATCCCAAGTCACCATAGCCTTTATGATCTTTTAGTTTTCAACTTGTAGTATCACTTTATGCTTTGATCAATTATGTTTTGTCGCTCTGCATGATTATGGCCATTATTGCTCTCTTAGTTGGTCGCTCCTAGTCTTTTGCTAGCCTCTGTAACCAAGTATGAGTTCCACTCATGCATCCAACTCCTAAAACCAAGTTATTCCAAAGAGTCCACCATACCTAACTATTAGCATATTCTATTCCAAGTATATTCATGTTTTTGTCTACCTTCCGAATTAAACTTGTTATGAGAAAACTAGTGATTAAAGCTCTCACGAACTTGATGGCACACTTTACTTTCTTGCACTTAATAAACTTAAACCATTGCGTCCATCTTTGTTGCGTATATGCTTGCGCTTTATAAGTTAAAGTTAGCAGAACCATGTATCATGGGGAACGCTTTCAACATTGCACCTGTACTTTGTACCCTATTGATATCATGTTCTTTTGCTTATGGATCCCGACAGTGTGAAATAAAAGGGGAACTTGTAAGATCATGGAGTTTGTATTTGTGTTAGAGAAACGTCTGGGCCGCTATCCTAAGCCATGCCTAATCATGGTGGAAAATTGCAGCATAACCATAATGAGAACTCTATGAAGCATCCTCAATAAAAACCTATGCAAATAGCAAATAAAAAGATCGCTGAGATGCTCATTGTCTGCTTGCCTTGTCATTTTGATTATGGGATAGCTCTTGTATCATGTGCAAGGGGTACCCCGTTGGCGGTTCTCTATGATACATTTGTACTTACAATGGCAAGAGCTTACTTGTGACTAAAGTTGAGTAGCATGAGGTTCCGTCTTTGTAAGTAAGGGCCATGAGATTTCGGCTTATAACTTGTCAAGCATATACTCTTAGTTGTGTCACTTTAACCTTAATCACCTTCAAGATGCTTATGATAGGGGCAATGAGGGCTGAAAGCTAATAAGTACCATAATTTTTGGAAGCTCTTTATGAGACTTGAATCCCTACTTCCTTCTATGAAGGCCTTTCTTTTACTTTTATGTTGAGTCTCCACCTTCTATCTTTATGCACTTACTTTGAGAGCATAGTGGCCATTCTTAGTTCTATGTGCATTGTCCCAAGACTTGTTGATTGATGCATAACTTTGATATTGCTTATTTTAAACTATTTGTATCTAGTCACTCTTATGAACTTTGAAGGTGTCCTATGCATTTATGTTTGCTACTCTATGAGGGACAAGTTGAATGCCACTATGCTATGTTTTCTTTATCTGAAACAAACAAACGTCTTGCAAAGCATTGTTATTCATGAATCTTTTGTTTATGCCTTTTCATGTTGCAACACAGTTGCTTTTTCTTATTGCTAGAACTTTGTCTTTCATGTTATGATTGAAGTACTATGATCCCAGCTATCAATGTTTTACAAATACTTTGATCAAGTTTATGATGGTGCATGTCACCTCAAAAATGATTCTTTCTTTTTATCACTTACCTACTCGAGGACGAGCAGGAGTTAAGCTTGGGGATGTTGATACGTTGCTAACGTATCCATAATTTTTCATGTTCCATGCTTTGTTTTATGTACTTTCTTATGTTTTGTCCACACTTTGGAGTACTTTTCATATGATTTCTTGGACTAACCTATTAACAAGAGCCACAGTGTCAGTAGCCTGTTTTCTGCTGTTTTTTGGTTCCAGGAAAGTCAGAAAATGAATATTCTCGGAATTGGACGGGACAAAAGCCAAAGTCAGTTTTTCACCGAGGGACACCAGGAGCCAGAATACGAGACAGAGAGGGGCTGGGGCCCGGCCACACCACCTGGCTGCGCGGCCAGGCCTGGCCCGCGCCAGGGGGCGGTGTGGCCGCTCCCGGCACCCCCTCGGCCTCTCCTTTCGCATACATATTGCCTCTGATACAGAAACCCCAAGTACCCGACCAAAATTCTACGGAAGAGTATGTAGCTGTTGTCATCTCCATCCCTAGATCGGGAGGGATCTGAAGCTCTTCCCGGCACCCTGCCGGAGAGGGGAATTCACCCTGGAGGCCTTCTTCATCATCATGCAAGCCTCCGGCGTGATGCGTGAGTAGTTCTTCTCTAGACTATGGGTCCATGTAGTAGCTAGATGGCTGGATCTTCTCCTTTGTGCTATCATGTTTAGATCTTGTGAGCTCCATTCATGATCATGATCATCTATTTGTAATTCCTACATATTGTGTTTCCGGGGATCCGATGGATATTGAGATGCTATTTCAGATTGAATATTGATTCTATCATGTCTTTGTTATTTATGATATTGCATGCTTTCCGTTGTTAGTAGCTATATTGGCCAAGTAGATGCTAGCAACTCCAAGAGTTAGTATTTATGCTCAATAGTGGGTTCATGCCTCTAGTAATCTGGGGAAGTGACATAAATCTCTAAGGTACTAGATGTGTTGTTGCTACTAGGGGTAAAACAACAATCCTTTGTTCATAGAACAATCGTATTGTTTACTTTACACGTAATGCGTAATGCAATTATCTGTTGCTTGCAACTTAATACTAGAGGGGGTTCGGATGATAACCTGAAGGTGGATTATTAGTCATAGATGCAGTTGGATTACGGTCTATGTATAATGTTGTAATGCCCAATCAAGTCCCAAAGGAGTCAAGATGAGTAGTATTTGCTTGTATGCTTTCTCGATGTTTGTCAATTGCCCCGCTGTAATTTGTTCACCCAACGTGTCATCTATCTTAAGGAGAGCCACCACTAGTGAACTATGGACCCCGATCCTTTCTTTTACCTTTAATCCTTTGTTTTCAGCAAAATCGGTGAGATTGACAACCTCATCGTAATTTGGGGACAGAGTTCTGTGGTTGTGTTGTGCAGGTCTCCACATTGCTGCTGACACCGGTAGTGCGCCCTGCCAAAGACCAGCTAGCAACACCTTTGAGGTGTTTCCTTGCTCCTACTGGATTGATAACCTTGGTTTCATAACTGAGGGAAACTTACTGTTGTTCTCATCATACCTTCCTCTTGGGGTTCCCCAACGAGCTCGTGATTACACGAGTCAGCATGGCCTAGTCCTTTCTTTAGAAAAGGACAAGCCGATTGTATTACTTAAGATGACCAAACGTTCTCGAGGACCCATGGGAATATTTTCAAGTGCTTTCGCTTCATATAGTTGATTAATCTTCTCTGGTTGGATAAGTGTTGTGTGGGTGAACCTATGCTAATGTACTGACCTTACTAGGACTAATACATACTTGCGATTATACCCCTTGCAAGCATCCGCAACTACAAGAAAGTAATTAAGATAAAAAACCTAACCACGACCTTAAACTCTGAGATCCTACACTCACTTATGCAAAGGTTTCCTAATGGGGGTTGATACGTCGTAAACATATCTATAATTTTTGATGTTCCATGCTTGTTTTATATCAACTTTCTTATGTTTTGTTCATCCTTTGAGGTATTTTTATACATTTTCTGAACTAACCTATTAACAAGATGCCATAGTGCTAGTTACCTGTTTTTTGTTGTTTTTGGTTTCAGAAAAGCTAGTAAAGAAATATTCTCGGAATTGGACGGAACAAAAGCCAAAGTCAATATTTTACCCGAAGCAATACGGAGACCGAAGGGGAGACGAAGTGGCGCACCAGGGCGGCCACACCTGGTGGCGGCGTGGCCAGGGGCACGCCACCAGGGGTGTGGGCCCCCTGGTGCTCCACCTACCTTGCCCCTTCACCTATAAAATCCTCCCGGGACGAAAACCCTAGGGACCCGATCAAAAATCCATGAAAGAGTCTGTAGATGCCACCATCTCCATCCTTAGATTAGGGGGATCTGAAGCTCTTCCTGCCAGAGGGGAGAGATCACCCTGGAGGCCTACTTCATCACCATGCAAGCCTCTGGTGTGATGCGTGAGTAGTTCATCCTTGGAATACGGGTCCATGTAGTAGCTAGATGGTTGGTTCTCCTCCTTTGTGATATCATGTTTAGATCTTATGAGCTCCGTTCATGGTCAAGATCATCTATTTGTAATCCTACATGTCGTATTTGCCGGGATCCGATGGATATTGAGATGCTATTTCAGATTGATTATTGATTCTATCATGTCTATGTTATTTGTGATCTTGCATGCTCTCCGTTGTTAGTAGCTATCTTGGCCAAGTAGATGCTTGCAACTCCAGGAGGGAGTATTTATGCTCGATAGTGGGTTCATGCCTCTAGTAATCTGGGAAAGTGACAGAAATCTCTAAGGTTGTAGATGTGATGTTGCTTCTAGGGAGAAAACAACAATCCTTTGTCCATGGGGTGATCGTATTGTTTACTTTACACACTTTGCTTAATGCAATTATCTGTTGCTTGCAACTTAATACTGGAAGGGGTTCGGATGATAACCTGAAGGTGGATTATTAGTCATAGATGCAGTTGGATTACGGTCTATGTAAAATGGTGTAATGCCCAATCAAATATCATAGGAGTCAAGATGTATAGTATATGCATTGTTATGCTTTCTCAATCTGTAAATTGCCCCACTGAAATTTGTTCACCCAGCATGTTATCTATCTTAAGGAGAAACACCTCAAGTGAACTATGGACCCTGGTCCATGATTTTACCATTCATATACCATCTATTGTTTACCGTTTACTGTTTACTTTCTGCAAGCAATTACTATGTTCCACACCATACATTTAATCCTTTGTGTTCAGCAAAACCAGTGAGATTTACAACCTTATTGTAAGTTGGGGCAAAGTTCTGTGGTTGTGTTGTGCAGGATTCCAAGTTGCTAGCAACATCTTGCAATTGTTTCCTTGCTCCTACTATTTCGATAATCTTGGTTTCATAACTGAGGAAAAACTTGCTGATGTGCTCATCATACCTTCCTCTTGGGGTTCCCAACGAGCTCGATATATTTTGAGCCATCAGGGGTTTAGGTTTGGCCATATTTATAGTGGACTCTGTGGAATAACTTGGTTTTCATTGGGAGTTGGATGCATGAGTGGAACTCATACTTGGTACATGTGGAGGCTAGCAAAAGACTGGGAGCGACCAACTAAGAGAGCAATAATGGCCATAATCATGCAAAGCGACAAAACATTATTAATTAAAGCATAAAGTGATATTACAAGTCATAAACTAAATGATCATAGAGGCTAAGGTGACTTGTTCATAGTCTTAACATGGTGTAAGCATGTGCCAAGTCAACCCAAATAAAGCATCAAAGGATAATACCACAATATTATGCTTTTGAATGCTAAAACAACGCATGATTCTTTAAAGGCACATTAAGCAATCTCAATTGTTTGGAACAAGTCATGCTACAGCAATAATCACTAAGCATAAAACCAAAGCAATATCAAACATGACATGATAAAGTCTAGGCCACGGTCTAAACAAGCTCCTTTTGTACCACTTATAAGCATGAAGCTTCCTACTCTTTTCCAATCACTTATCAACTCGTTTGAAACCACATATGAATGCGGGGGTCCAACCAATTTATTTAAGCAAACCAAACAAAAGAAAACTAAAAACAAAAACGAAGACGCTCCAAGAACAACACAATTGTGCATGAAACAATAAAAATGAAGTGTTTGGAAGAAAACCTGAGATTTTTATTGATGAAGAAGGGGATGCCTTGGGCATCCCTAAGCTTTGACGCTTGTACTTCTTGAATATTTCTTAGAGTGACACAGGTGGCATCCCCAAGCTTGAGCTTTTTTCCATACTTCATCTCATCACATTGTTCTTCCCTACACTTTAAAATTTCCTTCATACAAAACTTCACACAATCTTCATTAGCAACATTAGTGTATTCAAGATAATAAGTCTTTAGGTTCAGTTTCAACACAAGCAAAACTTCCATTAAAACACAAGCTACTATAGCAATTCCTTCTAAAATCTCAAGTGATCAAAGAGAACTCAAATAGAAAGAGATTAAGAGGCAAATGAAAATAATGGCAGAAATCTATCAAAATAGACCAGTAGGTAAAAACCGATTTTTTTGAAGACCTTCTGTTGCTCAAATCAAAAAGTGATAAACTAACGGAAGTTAGATAATGACCTGGGGCATAAGCACAAAACATTACAGCTCAATCTGACGTATAGGGATTATTCACGATTTTTACAGTGAAGCACAAAAAATATGTTTCGAGACAACAACATTCCCAAGTCATACTTCTCTCTCATTAGAGGTTATTCTTGGCACAAAAACCACACAAAAAGGATAAGGAGAGGTTATTACTGAAGCAATAACTTCCAAGACTAAACAAAATAAAAACATACTGAATAAAAATTTGGGTTATCTCCCAATAGTGCTTTTCTTTAACGCCTTTGAGCTAGGCATAGGAAGCAAGATTCAATACTTTCAAATGAAGAAGCATTAAGAGCAAATTTTGTTTTAATAGGAGAGGCAAAAGGTATCTTTTCTCTCTTCTTAGGGAAGTGTTCTATACCTTTCTTGAATGGGAATTGATATTTAATGGTGCCTTCTTTCATATCAATAATGGCACCAACAGTTCTAAGAAAATGTCTTACCAAAATAATAGGACAAGAAACATTGCATTCAACATCCAAAACATAGAAATCAACAGGGACATAGGTATTGTTAACCATAATAAGAACATCATTAATACTCCCCATGAGTTTTTTTTGCATTATCATCAAGTTGGACATCTAAATAACAATCTTCCAATGGTGGCAAATCAAGCATTTCATAAATCTTTCTAGGCATAATAGAGACACTAGTACCAAGATCACATAAAGCTTTGAGATCAAAATCATTCACTTTCATATTAATGATGGGTTCCCAACCATCTTCTAATTTCTTAGGAATAGAAGCTTTATGTTTCAATTTTTCTTCTTTATTTTTTATAAGAGCATATGTAATGTGTTTTGTAAAGGCCATATTCATAGCACTAGCATTAGGCCTTTTATCAAGCTTTTGTAGGAACATAATTACTTCAGAAATATTGCAACCATCAAGATCAAAATCAACACTACCATCCAAGGTAGTAGAACTATTGTCTCCCATATTAATGGGGACTTCATGTGGTTTGCTAGCATCAACATTAGTGGTGGTGATAGTACAAATACTACTATTTCTAGAAATTTCATCTTCTCTTTCCCACTTAGCATGCAATTCAGCTAACAGTCTAACATTTTCATCAATTTTAAATTGTATGGCATTAGTAGCAGCAAATGGGTTTTCCATAGTTTCAGGCAATGGTGAGGAAATCAGTAATCGTTAACTGCTCGATCGTCTTGGGAGTAGCGATCAATTGGAATTCAGATGATTAACTGATTTAATCGGTCGGCTATTAATCGGTACAACCTACACAAATTAGCACCTAAAACACATGTATATAAGAAAGAAATAGTATATGGGCCTATATATGCCCAACCCTACTTATCTAGAGCCAAAAAGCCCAATAAAACACGTACGCTTCTCCTCTGAAGTTGCTCTTCTCCCACCACCTACCTAGGGTACTGGTTGGTGACGGTGGGAACCGAGCTCTTTGAGGCAGGAATCGAGCGAGATCTTCACAAAACCTACTTCATTGGGATGGGCTAGCAGTTGGATGGGCGATATGCATTGAAACTTTTACAATTTTTTTGACCAAGTGTAGTAGTTAATCGGGAATGTACCTAGTAATCGGTCTATCAGAGCTATTAGACGGGATAAAGGATTAACTCAACGGATTAGTGGTAATCGACATGGTTAGGTCCCTTGTAGCGATTAATCGGCCTATGAATCGCTGATTCAGACGATTTTTTGAATAGTGGTTTCAGGTTTAGCAACCATTTTATTAATCAAAGAGGATTGTGCTTTAGACAAAGGTGATATATTTTTTCAGGATTCGAAAGTTTTTCCTCAACTGTTTTATTGAAAGCAGTTTGTTTATTAATAAAGTCCTTAAGCATGACTTCAAGTTCAGAGGGTGCACTCCTATTGTTGTTGTAGGAATTTCCATAAGCATTACCATTATTGGGAGGATATGGCCTATAATTATTACTACCAAAAATTTTCCTATAGGCATTGTTGCTAAAATTGTTACTTCTAATGAAGTTCATATCAACTTGCTCTTCTTGAGCAACCAAAGAGGCTAAGGGAACATGATTTGGATCAATATGAGCTTTTTCATTATCAAGCATAGACATAATAACATCAATTTTATCACCCAAGGAGGAGGTTTCTTCAAGAGAATTTACCTTCTTACCTTGTGGAGCTCTCTCAGTGTGCCATTCAGAATAGTTAACCATCATATTATCAAGGAGCTTTGTTGTAGCACCCAAAGTAATGTTCATAAAGGTGCCTCCAGCCGCAGAATCCAATAGATTTCTTGAAGAATAATTCAATCCTGCATAAAAGGTTTGGATAATCATCCAAGCAGTCAGTCCATGAGTGGGACAATTCTTTACCAAAGATTTCATTCTTTCCCAAGCTTGAGCAACATGTTGATTATCAAATTGTTTAAATTTCATTATTTCACTTCACATAGATATAATCTTAGCAGGAGGATAGTATTTTCCAATGAAAGCATCTTTGCATTTAATCCAAGAATCAATACTATTTCTAGGTAGGGATAGCAACCATTCTTTAGATTTCCTCTCAAAGAGAAAGGAAACAATTTGAGCTTAATAATATCTCCATCTATATCCCTATGTTTTTGCATCTCACAAAGTTCAACAAAGTTATTAAGGGTGAGAAGCAACATCATCAGTACCAGCACCAGAGAATTGTTCTTTCATAACAAGATTGAGCAAAGCAGGTTTAATTTCAAAGAAAGTAGCTTCAGGAATAGGTGGAGCAATGGGTGTGCACACGAAATCATTGTTGTTTGTGCTAGTGAAGTCACACAACTTAGTGTTTTCAAGAGTAGTCATTTTTTGTGTTTTTGATAAAGGAAGCAAACTAGTACAACTATTTTTTTGTGTTTTTGATAAAAGAAACAAGCAAAACAAGCAGAAATAAATTAAGCAAAACAAAAGAAACAAAGTAAAGAGAATGGTTGTGAGAGACTCCCCTTGTGAAGTTGTCCTTAACTCCCCGGCAATGGTGCCAGAAAAAAGGCTTGATGGCTCAAAATATATTGAGCTCATTGGGAACCCCAAGAGGAAGGTATGATGAGCATAGCAACAAGTTTCCCCTCAGTTATGAAACCAAGGTTATCGAACTAGTAGGAGCAAGGAAACAATTGCAAGATGTTGCTAGCAACTTGGAATCCTGCACAACACAACCACAGAACTTTGTCCCCAACTTGCGATGTGGTTGTCAATCTCACTGGTTTTACTGAACACAAAGGATTAAATGTATGGTGTGGAAGATAGTAATTGCTTGCAGAAAGTAAACAGTAAACGGTAAACAATATATGGTATATGAATGGTAAAATCATGGACCAGGGTCCATAGTTCACTGGAGGTGTTTCTCCTTAAGATAGATAACATGCTGGGTGAACAAATTTCAGTGGGGCAATTTATAGATTGAGAAAGCATAACAATGCATATACTATACATCTTGACTCCTATGATATTTGATTGGGCATTACAACATTATACATAGACCGTAATCCAACTGCATCTATGACTAATAATCCACCTTCAGGTTATCATCCGAACCCCTTCCAGTATTAAGTTGCAAGCAACAGATAATTGCATTAAGCAAAGTGTGTAAAGTAAACAATACGATCGCCCCATGGACAAAGGATTGGTGTTTTATCCCTAGAAGCAACATCACATCTACATCCTTAGAGATTTCTATCACTTTCCCAGATTACTAGAGGCATGAACCCACTATCGAGCATAAATACTCCCTCCTGGAGTTGCAAGCATCTACTTGGCCAAGATAGCTACTAACAACGGAGAGCATGCAAGATCACAAATAACATAGACATGATAGAATCAATAATCAATCTTAAATAGCATCTCAATATCCATCGGATCCCTGCAAATAAAACATGTAGGATTACAAATAGATGATCTTGATCATGAACGGAGCTCACAAGATCTAAACATGATATCACAAAGGAGGAGAACCAACCATCTAGCTACTACATGGACCCGTATTCCAAGGATGAACTACTCAGTCATCACACCATAGGCTTCCATTGTGATGAAGAAGGCCTCCAGGGTGATCTCTCCCCTCTAGCAGGGTGCCGGGAAGAGCTTCAGATCCCCCTCGATCTAAGGATGGAGATGGTGGTAGCTACAGACTCTTTCGTGGATTTTTGATCGGGTCCCTAGGGTTTTCGTCCTGGGAGGCTTTTATAGGCGAAGGGGCAAGGTAGGTGGAGCACCAGGGGGCCCACACCCCTGGTGGCGTGCCCACCAGGCCGCGCCGCTACCAGGTGCGGCTGCCCTGGTGCGCCACTTCGTCTCCCCTTCGGTCTCCGTATTGCTTCGGGTAAAATATTGACTTTGGCTTTTGTCCCGTCCAATTCCGAGAATATTTCTCTATTAGATTTTCTGAAACCAAAAACAACAGAAAACAGGACTATGGCATCTTGTTAATAGGTTAGTTCCAGAAAATGTATAAAAATACCTCAGAGTGTGAACAAAACATAAGAAAGTAGATATAAAACAAGCATGGAACATCAAAAATTATAGATACGTTTACGACGTATCAGAACCCCACGATTTGTAGCCAAATACAGAATGCATTCCCATAGGCCTATAAAGGTGAAGTATCATGTAGTCGACGATCACGTGACACCACTAGAAGAATAACACCACAACTTAATTATCAAACCATTGAATCTTTCTCAACACAAATCCACTACTAACAACATGACTTCTCCCATGTTCTCAAGAACAAAACAAACTACTCACAAGACGTCATATGGATCAAGATCGGAGATGAAATAATGATAAGTAACAATTTGAACATAATAGTAATTCAATGGTTTCACTCAATAGCATCAACTACAACAAGTAATCAACAGCGGGAAAGTTTCCCCTAAGAACTATGCAAGATTCAACCCAATTGTTACAGTGGTACGGAGTGGTGGTGATGGTGATGGTGGAGATGATGATGATGATCTCGATGAAGTCTAGCTTGACAAATGTGTTGATGGCGATGATCTCCTCTCTTCGGGGAGGAATTTCCCCGGTAGATTTCTGCCTGTCGGAGAGCTCTTTCTCTCTCTATAGTTTCCACCCCATAGAGGCGGCGAAATATTTCTATGGTTGCTCCCCGAACTTTAGGTTTCCGAGGGGAATATATACGCAGAAGGGCGATGCCGGAGGTGGGCTAGGGTGGCCACACCACCTGGTGGCGCGGCCCAGGGGGCCCGCGCTAGGGGGTGGTGTGGGCCCCCTGTGGCCCATCTCCCCTTCCCCTTCTAGCATTATTCATCTTCTGGAAAAATAGGAATTTCCGTATATTTTCTGGGATTTTATGATCTTTGCAAATATTGCATTTAGACAGTGCTTTTCCATCATAATCCTGACTTCGGTGGTTCATCCTCCAAAAGTCATCAATCATGCAAAAATAGATGAAATAACATAAGTATCATCCCTTAATATGAAATATATCAATGAACAACAGTAAATTATGATATAAAATAGTGATACAAAATGGACGTATCAACTCCCCCCAAGCTTAGACCTCGCTTGTCCCCAAGCGAAAACTGAAGTCAATAAACATGACCACAGGTTTATGGAGTGAAGTGTCGATAAAAAGAATACGGACAAGAAGCATCACATTCATCAATACACAAATCATAATAGAAAACAACTCACTATTATATAACTTAACTTGCAATGAGTAAGGGAAACACAATAAAGATAACAAAGTAAATCATAATTGGAAAACTTTGTTCTTGGTCAGAGAACGGTTAACAAATTGCAGGAGTCAAACATAATGGGGTTTTCACTCAGATAAGAGCAGTGTGCAAAACAAGGAACATAAGAAACATGATTGAATAAATCATCATATGGATGATTGAATCACAACAACTCAAATGCTTGCTTGAGATAGAAAGGAATAGGTTTACTGACTCAATTAAAAAGTAAAAGATAGGCCCTTCAGAGAGGGAAGCAGAGATTTTTCAAGTTTCATAAAGAGCTTCCAAAAATTATGGTACTTACTAGCTTTGAGATCTCATTGCCCCTATCATAGGCATCTTGAAGTGATTAAGGTTAATGTGAGGGAAAATATGAGTTATATGCTTGACAAATTATAAGTTGAAAATCTCATGCCCCTTGAGTACGAGTACCAGACCTCATGCTACTCAACTTTGGTCCCCGGTAAGTTCTTGTCATTGTAAGTGTATGTGTATCATAGAGAACCGCCAATGGGGTACCCCTTGCCCCATGACACAAGAGCTACCCCATATCAAAATCACAAGGCAACAGACAGTGAGCATCTCAGCGATCTTTTTATTTGCTATTTGCGTAAGTTTTTATTGAGGATGCTTCATAGAATGCCACTATGGTTATGCTGCAAGTTTCCACCATGATTAGCATGGCTTAAGCTAGCCGCCCAGGCGTTTCTCTAACACATATACAAACTCCATGAGCTTACAAGCTCCCCTTTTATTTCACACCGACGGTATCCATAAACAAAAGAACATGATATCAACTAAATAATAAGTGCAATGACGAAAACGGACCCCATGATAACATGGTTTTGCTAACTCCCAATTTATAATTTGCAAGCATATAAGCTTCATAAGATAGTCACAATGGTTCAAATTTATGAAGTACAAGAAAATAAAGTGTGCCATCAAGTTTGTGAGAGCTTTAATCACTAATTTTCACATAACAAGTTTAATTTGGAAGATAGATAAAACTCGAGAATTTACTTGAAATAGAAATAATGCTAATAGGTAGATATGGTGGACACAAATGGCATAGGTTTTAGTTCAAGGATTGGATGCACGAGAAGCATTCCCTATCAGTACAGGTTTTTGGCTAGCAAGGCTGGGTAGCAAGCATAAGAGTTGAAGGAAACAAAAAAACATACAAGTGATAGAAACAATCATGCAATCTTCCTTGGAAACACAAAAGATCTTAACTAGAGAATACTAAGCTTATGAGCCAATCAAGAAAGAAAGATAATGAAATTATATTTCTAAAAGTACTTTTCTCTTTTCCATTCAATCCTCAAATAGTGTTGCTACTGACCAGAGCTAGGTTTGCCAAAACTAACTAAATTTACTTGATGATTCCAAAGTGATACCAATACTAACAACAAGATCAATCATATAACAGAAATTGCAAACTAAAATAAGATGTGCAAAAAGTAAATGATAGAACTTCTCATTAATATTCCATAACGGCAACTCACACCAAGGGATACATAGATAACTAACTAGAGGAGAGATACTTCCACAATGCAAACCATCCTATATGATAACGTCTCTATTCATGATATGACTCTTCTAAAAAGGTAAAAAGATGAAAGATAATGATGTGATACCATGGCACTCCCCCAAGCTTGGAACAAACCAAGGGGTTGCCATAACCTGATGACGAATTACTCCTTCGGTGGTGGTGGTGTTCTCTCGATAAGCTTTTCAATCCATTTCTTCAAATCCTCAATCTCGAAGGTGAGAGTACAAAGCAACTCCGAATTGTGCTCAATGCGGTTCATGATCATGTCGGACTGTGAATCCTAGCCCTTGTGATTCTTTCCCCAGTCTTCCTCCTTAAAGTGTTCTTTTCCTGCATGGTTAGAACGAGGCATATCCCAATTGGAGGGTAATTTTTCCTTAGGCATCTTTTGGAATTGCTGCTCATGTATAAGGGTATGGAAGGGATTCTTGATACGTGGAGGAAGTGACCGTGAAGCCAAGCAAAGGCACGGAACCATCCCTCTAGTGGACATCCGTGTAGTCCTTTTGAGCTTGAGAGGACGTGCCACCACTCCAATGCTTACAATGGTGGTGCTGGTTGATGGCTCAATGCACGGTGCCCAGAAAATTGCTTGGTGGCGGTGTTGATGTAGAGCTCGTTGGGAACCCCAAGAGGAAGGTATGATGAGCACAGCAGCAAGTTTCCCTCAGTTATGAAACCAAGGTTTAATCGAACCAGTAGGAGCAAGGAAACACCTCAAAGGTGTTACTAGCTGAGCTTTGGCAGGGCGCACTACCGGTGCTAGTAGCAACATGGAGACCTGCACAACACAACCACAGAACTTTGTCCCCAACTTGCGATGAGGTTGTCAATCTCACCGTGTTTTGCAGAAAACAAAGGATTAAACGTATCGAATGGAAAGAAGTAGAAGTTTGCAGAAAGTAAACACAAAGCAGTAAAAGATTGTAGATTGAATGTAAAAAACAAGGACCGGGATCCATAGTTCACTAGAGGTGGCTCTCCTTAAGATAGATAACATGCTGGGTGAACAAATTACAGCAGAGCAATTGACAAACACCGAGAAAGCAATACATGCATATACTAATCATCTTGACTCCTTTGAGACTTGATTGGGCATTACAACATTATACATAGACCGCCATCCAACTGCATCTATGACTAATAATCCACCTTCAGGTTATCATCCGAACCCCCTCCAGTATTAAGTTGCAAGCAACATATTATTGCTTTACGAACTGCGTGTAAAGTAAACAATACGATTGTTCTATGAACAAAGGATTTTTGTTTTCTCCCTAGTAGCAACAGCACATCTAGTACCTTAGAGATTTCTGTCACTTCCCCAGATTACCAGAGGCATGAACCTACTATCGAGCATAAATACTAACTCTTGGAGTTGCTAGCATCTACTTGGCCAAGATAGCTACTAACAACGGAAAGCATGCAAGATCACAAATAACAAAGACATGATAGAATCAATAATCAATATGAAATAGCATCTCAATATCCATCGGATCCCCGCAAACACAACATGTATGATTACAAATAGATGATCTTGATCATGAATGGAGCTCACAAGATCTAAACATGAAAGCACAAAGGAGGAGAACCAGCCATCTAGCTACTACATGGATCCGTAGTCCAAGGATGAACTACTCACGCATCACACCGGAGGCTTGCATGGTGATGAAGAAGGCCTCCAGGGTGAATTCCCCTCTCCGGCAAGGTGCCGAGAAGAGCTTCAGATCCCTCCCGATCTAGGGATGGAGATGACGGCGGCTACAGACTCTTTCGTGGATTTTTGATCGGGCACCTAGGGTTTTCGTCCCGAGGGAAATATATAGGCGGAAGAAGAGGCCGAGGGGGTGCCGGGAGCGGCCACACCACCCCCTGGCGCGGGCCAGGCCTGGCCGCGCGGCCAGGTGGTGTGGTGGCTCCCTGGCCCTTCTCCGTCTCGTATTCTGGCACTTGATGTCTTCCGGAAAAATAGGCACTTTGGCTTTTGTCCCGTCCAATTCCGAGAATATTCATTTTCTGACTTTCCTAGAACCAAAACAGCAGAAAACAGGCAGCTGGCACTATGGCTCTTGTTAATAGGTTACTCCAAGAAATCATATGAAAAGTACTCCAAAGTTGGAACAAAACACAAGAAAGTGGATAAAACCAAGCATGGAATATCAAAAATTATAGATACATTTACAATGTATCAACATCCCCAAGCTTAACTCCTGCTCGTCCTCGAGTAGGTAAGTGATAAAAAGAAAGAATAATTTTTCAGGTGACATGCACCATCGAAGACATGATCAAAGTATTTGCAAAACATTCAAAGCTGGGATCATAGTACTTCAATCATAACATGAAAGACAAAGTTCTAGCAATAAGACAAAGAAACTATGATGCAACATGAAAAGGCACAAACAAAAGATTCATGAATAACAATGCTTTGCAAGACGTTTGTTTGTTTCACATAAAGAAAACATAGCATAATAGTATTCAGCTTGTCCCTCAATAGAGTAGCAAATATAAATGCATAGGACACCTTCAAAGTTCATAAGAGTGACTAGATACAATAGTTTAAAACAAGCAATAACAAGTTATGCATCAATCAACTAGTCTTGGGACAATGCACATAGAACTAAGAATGGCCACTATGCTCTCAAAGTAGGTGCATAAAGGTAGAAGGTGGAGACTCAATATAATGGTGGAAGAAAGGCCTTTTATAAAAGGAAGTAGGGATTCAAGTCTCATAAAGAGCTTCCAAAAATTATGGTATTTATAGCTTTCAGCTCTCATTGCCCCTATCATAAGCATCTTGAAGGTGATTAAGGTTAAAGTGACACAACTAAGATGATATGCTTGACAAGTTATAAACCGAAATCTCATGCCCCTTACTTACGAAGACCGATCCTCATGCTACTCAACTTCAGTCACGAATAAGCTCTTGTCATTGTAAGTACATGTGTATCATTAAGAACCGCCAAAGGGGTACCCCTTGCACATGATACGGGAGCTTTCCCATAATCAAAATGACAAGGCAAGCAGACAATGAGCATCTCAGCGATCTTTTTATTTGCTATTTGCATAGGTTTTTATTGAGGATGCTTCATAGAATGCTCATTATGGTGATGCTGAAAGTTTCCACCATGATTAGGCATGGCTTAGGCTAGCGGCCCAGGCGTTTCTCTACCACACATACAAACTCCATGATCTTACAAGTTCCACTTTTATTTCACACCGCCGGGATCCGTAAGCAAAAGAACATGATATCAACGGGGTACAAAGTACAAGTGCAATGTTGAAAGCGTTCCCCATGAAACATGGTTCTGCTAATTTCAACTTATAAAGCGCAAGCATATACGCAACAAATAAGGACCCAATGGTTCAAGTTTATTAGAGGCAATAAAGTAAAGTGTGCCATCAAGTTCGTGAGAGCTTTAATCACTAGTTTTCTCATAACAAGTTTAATTTGGAAGGTAAACAAAAGCATGAATATACTTGGAATAGCATAAGCTAGTAGGTAGGTATGGTGGACTCTTTGGAATAACTTGGTTTAGGGAGTTGGATGCATGAGTGGAACTCATACTTTGTTGTGGAGGCTAGCAAAAGACTGGGAGCAATAAACTAAGAGAGCAATAATGTCCATAATCATGCAGAGCGACAAAACATCATTGATCAAAGCATAAGGTGATACTACAAGTTAAAACTAAAGGATCATAAAGGCTATGGTTACTTGAGATAGTCATAACATGGTGTGAGCATGTGCCAAGTCAACCCAAATAAAGCATCAAAGGAGAATACCACTATACTATGCTTTAATATGCTAAAACAACGCATGATTCATCCAAGGCACATTAAGCAATCTCAATTGTTTATAACAAGTCATGTTACAACAAAGAATACTAAGCATAAAGCCAAAACAATCAAGTCATGGCATGACAAAGCATAGGCCACAGTCAAAAACGAGCTCTTTTTACCACATAAGTATGAACTTTCCTACTCTTTTCCAAACCAAACCAAACTATTTGCAAACCAATGTATGAAAGAGGGGGTCCAACCAATTTATTCAGAAAACTAAGCAAACCAACCAAACTAAAAACCAAAACAAAAACGAAAAAGAAGACGCTTCAAGAAAAACACAACTATGCATGAAACAATAAAAATGAAGCGTTTGGAAGAAACCTGGAATTTTTATTGATGAAGAAGGGGATGCCTTGGGCATCCCCAAGCTTCGACGCTTGTACTTCTTGGATATTTATTGGGGTGACACGCATGGCATCCCCAAGCTTGAGCTTTAGTCCATCCTTCATCTCATTACTCATTCCTTCCATACACCTAAAAATTTTCCTTCATACAAAACTTCACACAATCTCATTAGAAACATTAGTGCACTTAAGATAAATAAGTCTTAAGGTTCAGTTCTAACACCAAATAAAATTCCATTAGAATACTAGATACTGTAGCACTTCCCTCAAAAAGCTCAATTCCCCAAAAGAACTCAAAAAGGAACCCACAAGAAGCAAATGCAGAAAATGGCAGAAATCTGTCAAAACAGACCAGCAGGTAAAGAAGAATTTTTTCGAAGACCTTCTGTTGCTCAAATAAAACAGTGTTGAACTAACGAAAGTTATATAACAACCGGGGGCAGAAGCACAAAAAATTACAGCTCAATCTGACATACAGAGCTCTCTCGCGAATTTTTACGGTGAAGCACAAAAATCTGTTTTGGGACAGCAACTTTCCCAATCATTACTTCTCTCTCATTAGAGGTTACTCTTGGCACAAAAAGCAAATAAAAAGGATAAGGAGAGGTTATTACATAGGTAATAACTTCCAAGACTCATCTAAAACTTTTGGGTTATCTTCCAATAAGTATTTTTCTTTAACGCCTTTAAGTTAGGCATAAGAAACAAAGAAAGAATTAGGTGTTCTCAAATGAAGAAGCATTAAAACCAACTTTCTTGCCCTTACCTCTCTTATTTTTATTCTTAACCTTTGGGAAAATGTGATTGTTTGGTGGAGAATAAAGGTGCATGGTCCCCTTACCCACATCTATTATTGCTCCAAGGAGTTCTAATAGGGACCTTCCAAGTGTAATTTGTCCTTTTCCTGCACATTCAATAACAAGATAATCAGTAGAAATCATTTTCCCAAGGATCTTTGTAAACACTCCTTCAGCTATTCCAAGAGGTAATATGGTAGTATTATTAGCAAGAGATATTTCTTTTCCTCCCTCAATGAGCCTCCAAAGATTCAAAGATTCATAAATATCTTTGGGCATAAGACAAAATTCAGACATGATATCACAGCGGGCTTGAAAAGTTTTAGTGTTTATCTCAATCTTTACTGTAGGGAGCCACTTTGATGGTTCAGAATTTATTGGAACATAATTGTGATGCTCCCTAAGCGTATTATAGCAATCTTTTAAGCTAGCAGTGCCATTCTCAAGAGTGTTCAACCTAGCAAATATTTTTGTGAAAGAAATATCAGTTTGGCTAGGCATGTTGTAAGTGAGGATCAATTTCTTTATAGCATTGATAGCATCATCCTCATTACATTGGAGGAAATCTACTCCCACAACAGCATCTAAAGCGTATCTATAATAAAGAGCAATCCCAAGGTAAAAACTGCTAAGGAACAAGCTTTGAGTCATTTTAGGCTCAGTTTTTTCATGTAGATCAGAGATTCTAGACCAAGCTTCCTTAAAACTTTCCTCAATTCCTTGTTTGAAAGTGAAAATCATTTCCTCGGGTGACATAGTGATTGGAGGAAGGCTAGACATAGTGGCACTCAAGATAGGAACTAATTTTTTTGTGTGTTTTTCAAATAATAAAGCAAACTAATAAAACTAATTTTTTTTGTGTTTTTGAAGAACAAAACAAGCAAACAAAGCAAAAAGAAAACTAAGCAAAACAAAAACAACAAAGTAAAGAGATTGGTTATGAGGGACTCCCCTTGTGAAGATGTCCTTGACTCCCCGGCAACAGCGCCAGAAAATCGCTTGATGGCTCAATGCACGGCGCCCAGAAAATTGCTTGATGGCGGTGTTGATGTAGAGCTCGTTGGGAACCCCAAGAGGAAGGTATGATGAGCACAGCAGCAAGTTTCCCTCAGTTATGAAACCAAGGTTTAATCGAACCAGTAGGAGCAAGGAAACACCTCAAAGGTGTTACTAGCTGAGCTTTGGTAGGGCGCACTACCGGTGCTAGTAGCAACATGGAGACCTGCACAACACAACCACAGAACTTTGTCCCCAACTTGCGATGAGGTTGTCAATCTCACCGTTGCGGAAAACAAGGGATTAAACGTATCGAATGGAAAGAAGTAGAAGTTTGCAGAAAGTAAACACAAAGCAGTAAAAGATTGTAGATTGAATGTAAAATACAAGGACCGGGATCCATAGTTCACTAGAGGTGGCTCTCCTTAAGATAGATAACATGTTGGGTGAACAAATTACAGCGGGGCAATTGACAAACACCGAGAAAGCAATACATGCATATACTAATCATCTTGACTCCTTTGAGACTTGATTGGGCATTACAACATTATACATAAACCGCCATCCAACTGCATCTATGACTAATAATTCACCTTCAGGTTATCATCCGAACCCCCTCCAGTATTAAGTTGCAAGCAACAGATTATTGCTTTACGAACTGCGTGTAAAGTAAACAATACGATTGTTCTATGAACAAAGGATTGTTGTTTTCTCCCTAGTAGCAATAGCACATCTAGTACCTTAGAGATTTCGATCACTTCCCCAGATTACCAGAGGCATGAACCCACTATCGAGCATAAATACTAACTCTTGGAGTTGCTAGCACCTACTTGGCCAAGATAGCTACTAACAATGGAAAGCATGCAAGATCACAAATAACAAAGACATGATAGAATCAATAATCAATCTGAAATAGCATCTCAATATCCATCAGATCCTTGCAAACACAACATGTATGATTACAAATAGATGATCTTGATCATGAAAGGAGCTCACAATATCTAAACATGAAAGCACAAAGGAGGAGAACCAGCCATCTAGCTACTACATGGAGCCGTAGTCCAAGGATGAACTACTCACGCATCACACCGGAGGCTTACATGGTGATGAACAAGGCCTCCAGGATGAATTCCCCTCTCCGGCAGGGTGCCGGGAAGAGCTTCAGATCCCTCCCGATCTAGGGATGGAGATGACGGCGGCTACAGATTTTTTTCGTGGATTTTTGATCGTGCACCTAGGTTTTTCGTCCCGAGGGCAATATATAGGCAGAAGGAGAGGCCAAAGGGGTGCCGGGAGCGGCCACACCACCCCCTGGCACGGGCCAGGCCTGGCCGCGCGGCCAGGTGGTGTGGTGGCTCCCTGGCCCTTCTCCGTCTCGTATTCTGGCACTTGATGTCTTCCGGAAAAATAGGCACTTTGGCTTTTGTCCCGTCCAATTCCGAGAATATTCATTTTCTGACTTTCCTGGAACCAAAAACAGTAGAAAACAGGCAGCTGGCACTGTGGCTCTTGTTAATAGGTTAGTCCAAGAAATCATATGAAAAGTACTCCAAAGTTGGAACAAAACACAAGAAAGTGGATAAAACCAAGCATGGAACATCAAAAATTATAGATACATTTACAATGTATCACTGGTGCGCGGATGCTGGTCTTCCTTCACTTCCTCTTCAACTTCACCGTTGATCTCTTCCGCCTGCTTGGGGTTTTGGAGATCATCTTCCACAAGCTTCTTGCCCTTATTGTTGGTGGAGACCATCGTTCTTCTAAACTTGAGAATAGTTCCTGACAGAAACAGATCGAAACGAAAACATGACAAGAACGCGATATACGGACCTCGGGGATCTGGGGGATTATATATTACAAAGTTTAACAAAAAAAGGAAGGTACTGGGAGAAAATGGGTCGGAAACGGGCTCTAGGGTGGCCACACCCCCGGGTGGCGTGGCCAGGTGGGCCCGCGCCACGGGGTGGTGTGAGCCCCCCGAGCTTCATTTTTGTCCCTTTTTTGACTCATTATCTTCCATGTTAGATAAAAACTGCAAAAATATAAATTGAAAAGTTTTTCGTGGACCTTTTCTTACTAGAACTGTTACCTATTCGAAAACAGACTCTACAGGTTTCTGAATTTGGTCTTTCATAAATTCTTCTGGAGTCACCACTTGAATAATATCAATATCTTCATTGTAAGAATCTTCAAAAATATAATGTTTGAGTCTTTTGACCATTCTTCATCTCATTACATCATTCTCTCCTAACACTTGAAAATTTCTTTCATACAAAACTTCACACTATCTTCATTAGCAACATTAGTGCATGCAAGATAAAAAACCTTTGGGTTCAATTTCAACTGAAATCCATCAAAACATAAGATGCTATAGCAACTCCTTTTGAAATCCCAAAATAATTCAAAAAGGAAATCGATTTAAGAGGCAAATGCAAAAATGGCAGAAAGCTGTCAAAATAGACCAGCAGGTAAAGATCAATTTTTTTTGAAAATCTGTTGTTGCTCAAATCAAGAAGTGCAAAACTAACGATAGTTAAATAATAACCTGGGGCATGCACATAAAAAATTACAGATCAGTACGGCGTTATGAGATTTTTCATGATTTTTTACAGTGAAGCACAAAAATCTGTTTCGGGACAGCAACTTCCCCAAATCTTACTTCTCTCTCTCATTAGAGGCTAATATTGACACAAAAACCAAACAAAAAGGATAAGGAGAGGTTATTACAGAAGCAATAACTTCAAAGACTCAAATAAACAAAAATAGACTGAAAGCAAAAAATATAATGGGTTGTCTCCCAAAAAGCTCTTTCTTTATAACCATTAAGATAGGCATGATAAATTTCAATGATGCTCACATAAGAATATGAATTGAAGTAAAATAGAGCATCAAGAAGCAAATATACACATATTTAAGTCTAACCCACTTGCTATGCAAGGTAATTTTGTAAGAAAATAAATTATTGAAACCAGAGGCTACTAGCATAGGAAGGCAAAACAAGTGCAACATAAAGACTTTTAGCATAAAGCAAGGAAACTTAATATTATTGAGATGCATAAAAACATTTTCCCTCTCTCATAATAAATTTCAGCATCATGAATAAATTTAACCATATAACTATCACATGAACCATAGTAGCAATGAATACTTATTCTGACAGAAAACATAGGGACACTAGCTTTCCTAGTTCTACTAGGATGTGAAACAATATTAGAAGTATCCTTACAAAGGATAATGCGCCAATCTTCTACATTTTTAGTGACAAGGTTTTTCACATTTGCTATTACAGGTTCAACATTTATTTGTTCATCAGGTTTTACAACTTTATTTGTACTTTTGTTAACCATACTAGATATCATAGAATGTTCCTTTACCTTAACAGGGAAAGGTATTTTCTCGATGTAAGGTTCAAGTAAAATATAATAAGCAGTATAAACTTCAGTATTTCTAGCAGGAACATAATTAACAATATCTTTATATGGCTCATGATACTTGTTCCATTTCTTTTGAGGAATTTCAATATAAGAGGCAAAGGCCTTAAAACAATTTGCAATACTTTGAGAATCAAGACCATAAGCAACACTAATATTATGAAAGTCATCAGTTCCCATAAAAGATACAATGCATTCATAATCATAATTTATACCTGACTTTCTTCCTTTATCATTCTCCCATGCTTCAGCATTGTCTTGAATACGGTCTAGAAGATCCCATTTAGCTTCTTCTTTCATACGTGTAAATGATTTAGCACAAGAAGCATCCAATAGATCCTTATCATGAAGAGAAAGCCTTGCATAAAAGTTATTGATAATAATATTATTAGGGAGCTCATGAATAGGACATTTGAGCATTAGTAACTTCAATCTCCCCCAACCTTGGGCGGTACTCTCTCCATCACAAGGCCAAAAGTTATATATTTGATTCCGATCTTTATGAATCTCACTAGGAGGATAAAATTTGGAATAAAAGAGAGGTACAATTTCCTCCCATTCAAGATATTGGCCATTCTTTAGCAGCTTATACCACTCCTCACCTCTGCCTTTCAATGATACAGAGAATAACTTTTTCTTAACTTGATCTGTTGTAATACCTACACACTTGAACAATCCGCATAATTCATGTATAAAAAGCAAATGATCACCGGGATGGACAGTTCCATCTCCAAAATAGTAGTTATCCATAACACGATCAACAATTTTTGTAGGTATTTTAAAAGGATCAATTTCAGCAGGTGGTGGTCAATCTACTACCTTAGCAGTGGTAGTAGCATTCCGAAATAAGAAACTAAGTGAATTATCCATATTGAAAATAAAGTAACAAACAGAAATAAACAATACTCACAGTATAAGTTTCCTTTACCAGATCCACTCTTCAATAGCGCTTCACTCCCCGACAACGGCGCTAGAAAATAGTCTTGATGACCCACAAGTATAAGGGGTGTATCGTAGTACTTTTGATAAATAAGAGTGTCGAACCCAACGAGGAGCAGAAGGTGTTGACAAGTGGCTTCGATCAGGAATTCTGTGTAAATACTTAGCAAACGGATTTTTCGGGTTTTTTTGATAATGCAGATAAATGAAGTGCGAGTAAATAAAAGACAATAATAATAATTGTAGCAAGTGGCCCAATCCTTTCTTTAGCAAAGGACAAGCCGATTGTATTACTTAAGATGACCAAACATTCTCGAGGACACATGGGAATATTGTCAATGTTGCGTTTGGATGTAGGAATTTAGGCTCGGAATTGAATTAGAGTGGAACTTCCAAATCCAAGATGGAAATGAAATGACTTTCAATTCTAATTATGTTGTTTGGGTGTGCTTGGTATTTGTCATTGGAATCAAAGTGTGGTCTTTAATTCCAATTCATGTTTGGATGTACAAACCATAGAATTTGATGTTTTATTGAGTTTGAACAACATAAACCTGTATACATATATGAAAAATAGATGTGTATATTATAATATTTATATACAAGTTTGGACAACATAAACCGAAGCGCATTAGGCTAGGGATCCAAGCGAGTCGGGCACGTATAATGCTTCTGTATCATCTCCAACAGCTATTCTTGTGCTTTCTGTAGTAGCAGGACATTGTCATCTCAAATTCTATACAGCGATGGACAGACTCGTCACTCCTGTGTTATCTCATATGTATTTCATGCATCGTATCAAAATGTGTCACTACAAAAGCAGCAAGCAGGCATCAAGAGCTCCTGACTGTCAGGTAAAGCTTTTCTGTCTTGTACTAGACCACATGTTGAAAATCCCGGTACTTCAGAGCTAGTGAGAACATCTGGAACTAACTCATGCAGCTACCTGAATGTATGAAACAATAATACTAACTGTTAAACTAAAGCAGTGAACAGCTGAATCCATGTACTACTGCAGCCAAAAATGATTCAGTGCTTGCTTGCCGTTGGCATTCTCTAGAAGTACGCGCTAGATTTCGAGAGCAGCTCTTGCAATGGAAAGTAGAGGGACAGGGAAGAGGCAGGCTTAGGGAGGGCCAGGCCTCCGCCACCACCGTTGTTCCCCTCCCGCTTCCTGTTCGATCTAGGGTTAGGGGCGGGATCACAGGAGGAGACAAACGGGCGTCCGACGAGCTGGCCTCGAAGGACAACATGGAAAGGGAGAGGATAGCTGGGAGGGGAGATGGATAGGAGGTGAGGAGAAGCATACCGGTGTGTCGTCGCCGGTCCCTCAAGGTCGCGGTCATGGTTTCTGTCCGTCGGAAGGAGCTCCCGAGTGCCTCGTTCTATTTCTGGTTTGACGAAGCGGTACGCAGGGCTGAGTTTCCAAACGATTCCGATGTTGCGACCTCCGAATCGCTGGCCGGCTAGTTAGCACGCGAGGGAGCAGGGCTCAAAATTTGGCAACCTTTCCGCGCAACAATTCATAGTGCACCCAAACGGCAGAAATTGACCCCCGGATTCCAGATTCCACGATTCTAGACTCTAATTCATACATCCAAACACAGTGCAAGTGATTTCGCTTCATATAGTTGTTTAATCTTCTCTAGTTGGATAAGTGTTGTGTGGGTGAACCTATGCTAATGTACTGACACTAATACATACTTGTGATTATACCCCTTGCAAGCATCCGCAACTATAAGAAAGTAATTAAGATAAAAACCTAACCACAACCTTAAACTCTGAGATCCTACACTCCCTTATGCAAAAGTTTCCTAACGGGGGTTTAGGTTTCTATCACTCCGGCAACCCCACAATTAGTAGCCAAATACACAATGCATTCCCCTAGGCCCATAAAGGTGAAGTATCATGTAGTCGACATTCACATGACATCACTAGAAGAATAACACCACAACTTAAATATCAAACCATTAAATCTTTCTCAACACAATTCCACTACTAACAACATGACTTCTCCCATGTCTTCAAGAACTAAATGAACTACTCACGAGACATCATATGGATCAATATCAGAGATGAAATAATGATAAGTAACAATATGAACATGAAGAATAATTCAATGGTTCCACTCAATAGCATCAACTACAACAAGTAATCAACACCGAGAAAGTTTCCCCTAAGAACTATGCAAGATTCAACCCAATTGTTACAGCCGTACGGAGTGGTGGTGATGGTGCTGGTGGAGATGATGATGATGATCTCGATGAAGTCTAGCTTGATGACGGTGTTGATGGCGATGATCTCCCCTCTCCGGGAAGGAATTTCCCTCGCAGATTTCTGCCTGCCGAAGAGCTCTTTCTCTCTATGTAGTTTCCGCCCCGTAGAGGCGACGGAATCTTTCTGTGGTCACTCCACGAACTTTAGGTTTCCGAGGGGAATATATACACGGAAGGGCGATGCCGAAGGTGGGCTAGGGTGGCCACACCATCTGGTGGCGTAGCCCAAGGGGGCCTGTGCTAGGGGGTGGTGTGGGCCCCCTATGGCCCATATCCACTTCCCCTTTGGCATTCTTCATCTTTTGAAAAAATAGGAATTTCCGTATATTTTCTGGGATTTTCTGATCTTCGCAAATACTGCATCTGGACAATGCTTTTTTCATCAGAATCCTGACTCCGGTGGTTCATCCTCCAAAAGTCATCAATCATGCAAAAATAGATGAAATAACATAAGTGTCATCCCTTAATATGAAATATATCAATGAACAATAGTAAATTATGATATAAAATAGTGATGCAAAATGGACGTATCACTAAGTTTAATAAATAAGTTCACCCTATATTCTGCTATTACCAAGACAACCTCCTTAACAATACATTTATTGATAAGCGGATTAAAGCCGCCATGGAAGAATCTAACCTTTTGCAGGGTGATCTAAAGGATAATGTGGAGGAAACTCCACTTAAAGAACCTCCACCTAAACCACCGAAACATACTGTTAATAAATAGGTGGCACTTGATGTTGCACCCTCTCAACTAGTGGAAGGTAAGCCCGAAGGTAAGACTATCACTGAGCTAATTGCGAGTTATCTTCATAAGAATGCAGAGGAGCAACTTGATCAACCACTTGAATCTCCTACTTCTAAAAATAACTTTCCACACACAAATAGTATGCATGCAAATGATATCTCATTATCTAGTAATGATTCTGATAATGATTGGCCTGAGTTTGGTGAGGAAATAGAGAAGGGGTATTTCTATGAATATTGTGATGCAGCTTTGCAACATGAATCCTCAATAGAGGAGAATGAAGAATATATTACCGATGATAAGATGATGGAGTTATGAGATGAAATAATGGAAAAAGACCATTTTGGAATTGGACTTAATAAAAAGGATCCTATAGAATATGATTGCTTAAGAAAATTTCTAGCATCTGGTAAAGTAGAGAAACTACTTGGAGATTTTAATCTTGACCCTTGTATAATTATTAGAATTGTCAAAACCTATGTTGAGCATTTGCAGATTCCAAAGGAGTGGGAATGTTACACACAGCCTTGTAATGTTAAACCCCCTAAGGCTCATCCCAAGAAACAAGTTATGTCTTTATAGTTTGAAGAAGAAGATCTCAAGGTAAATTGCAGCCAATTCAAAAAGTTGTCATATTAAAAGAAGATTGAAATCAAGAAAGAAAAAACCATTGAAGAATTGGCAGCAAATTATTTTGGCATCCCACAAACTGAACTAGACAGAAGCCTGGCGAATAATGGCTCACTCCCAAATGAGTTTGCAAAGGAAGATATAGATAATATCCTCGACACCACACCTAAAGGCCAGGAACAAGAAGAGGAAGATGAGCTAAGTGATCACTCACCTATACCCTCTTCTCCAAATCCTATATACATATTTGATACTCATGAGCATGAACCAATATGGAATATTAAAAATGACAAAACTGTTTATGATGCCTATATATCTAGTAATGATTCTTATTATGTTGAAACTCAAGATAATTTATCTGTGATAATTTATCTGCGAAGGCCTTGTGCCAAGATACTCATTTGGAGGACATAAATAATGATGAATTAGAGATAGAATCTTGTAGTACTAATGTGGAGGGACAAGAAGGGCACATTGCGAATGAAATATTTGTTGATGATGCTTCCTTTTGTGAGTGGCTTGATATCTCTAGAACTGATGAACTTGCTAGCAAGTGTGATGAACTAGAGGAGAAAGACGCCTTTGAATTTTTCCCTGTTACAAAACAAAGGTGCTACGAAGTGTTGCCCCATGATAGTGCAACCAAGGAGGAGTATTATGAATTATATCCTTATGATACCAACCAAGGTAAAACATTTGAATTCATATGTAAGTCTCTAATACTTTTGATAAAGCTATCTATGGAGGCATGCTCATCATATATGACATATCCATCATCATTTGGAAGCAACAATTTATTTATTTACCAAACTCCTATGCACCATAAGCGGGTGCGACTTCGACAGAACTATGATAGTAAGTGCTCCAAACTCCTATGTGAGGTAAGAATAAAAAAATTATCTAGTTGATATCTATTGAAGTAATAATGGAGCTTCGAAGCCTCGCTATGGCTTTAAAGAAAGCACTTCCCGGGAGGCAACCCGGAAGTTTTTAGGTGTCTTTCTTAATTTTGTGTATTGAGTTTAGTTGCATTCATGTTGCATTGGCACTTATATATATGCATGATTTACTATTAGAGTTGGCTTGGGACTATTTTCGACAAGAAGAATTATTGTTGCTCTAATCATGTGTTGCATATCTTGGTTAAATCTTCTCAACCATAATATATGTTTACTTTATTTGGATGCTGGACTAATGTTTCAGGTCCTTAGTATAATTTTCGGAGAAAATCAACTTGATCCGGAGCTCATAGTGAGCTTAACAAGCAGTAGTACGGGCGGACCTATCCGTACCGCGCGTCTGTACCGCTCATGTGACAATTCGTAAGAAGTAGAAAATTCTCCAGGAAGTTGACAACACGCTTAACAAGCATTAGTACGGTCCGACGCGTCCGTACCATCCGCCCATACCGACCTCGTTATCAGGCAAAGAAAATAGGAAGAGGACACTGAAGTTTTAACGACCACCCTTACGGGCGCACCCCGCCCGTACCACCCGGTCGTACCGACTTTGTCGGGAGCCTTCAAAAAAAGAGAAAGAACACAAGGTGCAGTACATGCGGAGCCCGTCCGTACCACGCGCCCATACCAAGGAGCAGCATCGCGCAGTAAGGGCAGAGACGAGTACAAAATGTTTATAATCCCTCTAATCTTTTTATTTTGACAATCTCAGGTAAGTGGGTTACCTTCTACATATTCCTTTATACTTCATTTTATTTTTCCTACCCACGGAACTCCCTAGCCTATAATTCTCTGTAGTGTTTTGTGTTTATTTTATTTTCTTCTCATGGTTGGGTGAACAAACTCCGTTCGTACACCAAATTGTTTGCTTTTACTTCATTTGTTATTTTTGTAGGGACTTGAATCTTGTGTGATGACGTGCATGGTTTGTGTCAACTGTGTAAATACTTGCACAAGCCACTTGGTTGTTTCAACTCAACACTTCAACAAGGAAGTATTCGTTGAACCAAAGGTCCATGTCCATCAAAAGTGAGGTTATTCGTACCTCAACGGTAAAGTGTGTCATCCTTTCTTTGTTCAAGCTTGGGGAGGTAACCACTTCTCATACTCTCTTTTGATAACTGCATTTTCTCTTTTCTTATGGTAAACTATTCAAGTTTGGTTTTTACAAAAGTTCTAGCTTGGGGAAGTTACTTCTGCATTTGTAGAGTCTTGTGCAATGCTCTTCTTCAATGAAACTCTTTGTGCAATCACGTATCCGATGTTTTTGAATGCTTGCTTAGGTAAGTTGTGTTTCATGTTTGTATAATGGATGCACTTGCTTTTGTTGGGATTCATAAGAGTTGAGATAGAGATTGATGCACGTTGTTAATATCTTTATCCGGCTTGAGAAGAACATTGTGATCCTCTAAAAATGCATTGCCATAATTTCTACACTTAAAACCTTTGTCTCCCACTTTTTAAGTTTGAATTGTTTATCTTAGTTGGCTGATTTGTGAAGATGCCATGCTAGTGGGAGTAATTCAAAATAGTTAGAGTAAAGCTTTTTATTGGTATTATGATTAGTTGTGGAAACTTCCGCTCTGGTTCTTTTAGCTAATCGAGTCTTGCCTTGGAAATAATATTGCCAAACAAGTACAACAAGAAAAAGTCTGAAATTTACAACTTGTTTGATGAATGATTGTCTTGAGAGTATACCCTTGATGATACTTAACCCCATAGGTATTTTGATAGTCTTAACGACACTCATGAAAGGAATTGTTTGATTGAAATAAAGTCTAGTGGTAATTGTGATGCATGCCAAAGCTAACCTTGTGGATCAAACCATGGTACTAGCTCAAAAAAAGTGAGACAACTTTGTTTTATGTCTCTAATGCACACTTTTGGGATGCCAACAACTCCGCTAGCTTTTGAATGATCTATGGTATAACCCCAGATTTCGGCTATGAGTTGATGACATGAGTGGCATACGTGTCAATATATGGGCAAAAGTATTGGTACTCTTAAAGGTTGTGCAAACACTTGCAAAAGAAACATTCAGCGATCCTTGAAAAAAAAGAAAAAAAAGATATATATATGAGGATCCACATAACAAGTCATTGGCATGGGCTCATTACTACTTTACAAATTTTTCTTGAAAGACAATGATTGGATTAGAAGTGTTTTTGATAGACTTAATTTATTGATGTGGGTGTAAATAAGACACTTCATTGTTATACTACTTTGGACATGAAACTCTCTTACTCAATTTTGCTATTAAAACATTCTAGTGTTCCTTGGCAAGCTGAGAGTTAACTAGAAGAATTGGATTGATTGTTGTATTTCTAGTTATTTATACTTATATTAAACTCTACTTTGATTGTCCTGATTTACCTAAGCTTGTATAGTATTCTTGCTCTCTAACTTTGATGAGCTTTACAAATGGATGAAGTGCTGACCGCATAGGACTGCCAACCGTAAGTAAATTCATATTCTTGTTGAAGCCCTTACTTTACAAAAGTCAAGGAGATACAAAACTTATTAAAAGGCTCAATAAAAGGATCACAAGTTTGCTTTCAAGCTAGATTCACTTTTTGACATGGAGCATTGAAGTTTTAATTGATCTTTTATGGATTGACATAACTAAGCTTGTGCTGCCTTATATGAATATGATCTTTCCTACTTTGAGCTTGCAGAGAAAATAAGGATACAAGGCATTGATCTTCTACATCCAGTATTATACTTTTGTTTCAATTTGTGCCTCATTTATGTTGTCGACTTGTGCCTCATGAACATGATGACCTTTTCCATAAGTCACTTTACTGCTCAGGACAAGCAAGAGTCTAGCTTGGGGAAGTTGATGAGTCCAAAAGTGATGCATATATAAGTATATAAATTATTTATATTGTCACTCGTTACTTGATACATCTATCTACAACTATGTCTATTATGTATTGATTTCTAGTTTTCATTCATTTTCACATGGGCTTTGCACATTAGTAGTTTTATTAGGATTTTATTACCTTTTTATTGTCTTTGATTTGTGTGTAGATGCTATGGAGAATCATGGATAAATGGAGCCAAGAGGATTCAATATGGAGTTGCAAGCACCAGACTTAGCCATTTGAGGGGATGGGAAAAGTTGATTTTTCCATCAACTCCAAATGATGATCCAAGGCACTGGTGTTGTAGCCCTCGTCCATATGGATCCAATGAGCCAAAGAACACCCAAATTGGAGTTCGTATGAAAAATGGCAGCCAAAATACGAGAGCATACCGCACCGATAACGACCCGTGGTACGGGCGGAGCCCGCCCGTACCGTCCGCCCGTACCACGGGCCTGTACGCACGGAAACAACTGTCCTAAACGCGTTTCTTCACAGAATTCATCCTTGTTTGTTCCTAGACCTCCCTTAGGTCATAAGGAACGTATTGGGGGCTATTGGGGGGTACCCATAGGCCTATATAAAGAGGCAAGGAGCCAAGGGAGAATACACCTCTCCATACACCTCCAAGGTGGAGCCCTGGCTCCTTGGAAACTCCATAGCCGCCGCCTCCAAAAGATCTCCACCATCACCATTGCTCAAGAGGAGAAGGCACTTGGATCATCGAAGGACAACGCATCATCCCCTTCATCATCAACTGATGCATCTTCATCACCACCATTACTCCATCTTTCATCTATTAGATCACTTTGTAATTCCATATCCAATTGTGGTTGGCATTAGATCTACCCTCGTACTTTAATCCATTCATTTGATTATGATGATGTTGTTGATTGCTTCCATGAGTGAGTAGTTCCTTTGTTCTTGGGGAGATGGAGAAACCCTAGCACCACTATGAACTTGTAATAAATATGATCTATTCTTGTGTCCATATGACTTGCTTGTTTATGATATAATTATGACTTGTGTTTGATTTCTCTCTGTAGATGATATGTGAAGTCGACCACATATCATTTACCTTCGGGACTAAAGGGAGGAAGAATCCCTTTGGACGTGTCTTGGAAGCGTACCGGAGTGCCCCGTGACAGATTGGTGCTGGCTCGTAACCCACGCGGTCAAAGGGGGTTAAGAGGGACTCCCTAAGCTAACTACGATATCCATGGAGAAACCCTTAATTGTGATGGTCTGTATGGGTGATTGCTCTTAGGCATTGCCATGGTTTTTTAGAGGTGACCTCACACTTGGCTCAACAAAGTGGCTTCCTACGAGCCTTGTCGTGAACATATTATTATGGGGCTCTCTTCACACATATCATGACATAAGAAGTATGTTATCTTGATTACATATAATAATAGTACTATGCTAGCGGTGTATCCTACATTCCCGAGAACGTTTTAGCCCTATTGAGTTTAACCACGCTTTCATACAATCTTGTTACTTGTTTTAATTACTTTCTGCAAACAACTATAAACCATTCAAACACCCTTCACTTGAAATCAAAGACAACTTACTCGTATTCTTTGGTAGATAGTAACGAGGGGCATAAAGACCTTTACCAATAGCTCTCTGTGGGTTCGATATCTTTACTTCAAAACTAGCTACAATTGGTCTGTGCACTTGCAGTCATCACTGATATACACGTGTGTATGTTTTTGTTCGCATACTTGTCGACTATGTCGCTCGCACTTGATACGATGTTCTTGCAAAGTGGATAGGGTGGTTGGGCGGTACCGTGCCCTGCTCCGCTTAGACGGGGCCTACACGTGGGTGGCCCTTGGGCCTCCGCGGTAGGACACCTTATGCACTTTGGGTTCATCCTGGCTTGTTGCTTAGAGCGTAGGGTCTGGGTTTTACACCATGGCAAGCTGGAGTGCGGGGATGGCATCCACAACGTGGAAAGTAAGAAATATGGCCAGTGGATGATATGATGCTGCCCATCCTACGGACGTATCTACATCCTCACCACCAAGTGGACCAATGACTCGTTCCCGAGCCCAACTCCTACAAGATAAGGTTAACTCGCTCCTCTCCTCGTGTGACTTTGATACACCCGTAATGGCTTGCTACTTCATGCCCCAACACTGTGCATCCTTAGGTATGAAGGCATGAACCAGTGGAGCGGAGAAGGAACAATCGAAGAACCCAGCAGCTACCTAGATCAAGCGGTACTACCAGCCATGGACCATGGTACTACAACCACAAGCGGTACTACCGCCCAGCTACAACGGTACTACTGCCTAGAGTAGAGAGCACCAGCGGAGTCCCTAGACCCTCCCAGTACCAAGAAGGCGGCACTACCGCCGCTATCGGTACTATCGGCGACTAAGTGTGGTTCTGCCGCTCTTGGAGTGCGAAGACAGGCAAACACCAGTGCTACCGCGCCTGCTACTGGTGAAACCCTATGCTACCGGACATGAGCCCGGTACTATCGGCCGCCATAGTGCCTACGTGCACCAGCTCAGCCCTCAGGCCTTGTACCCCCCCCCCCCCTCAATACTTTCCGTTTTGCCCAAATTACCCCTACTTAAGTGGTTGGTCTATATATAGTCCCCCGCCTCCTCATTGTAACCTCATACTTGATAATTGGAATTAGAAGAAACCCTTGTGGATTTACATAATTCTAGTCTCATGCTCCTTTGACAAGGAGCACCAATTATCCCCCACCTCTTCAGCTTTGCCTCGTGCGTTCAAGTTGTGCAAGGCCTTGGTGTCAGAGTCCTTCGCCAAGTTGTCAAGATTTCACCAAGACTCTCACTCGTCGTGTCGATTAGAGAGAGAGAGAGATCCTTGCCCATCACTAGTCCTAGGGATTGTGCCGGACCGGTGGCCGTCGGCGTGAGCTATTGGTTTGTATCGTGTTTTGTGTGTGTGTGTTCATCGAGATTTTCGCGTGTGTGTTCGTGGATTTCATCCCCTCCCTCTTCCCCACTCGCCTCCATATCGATTTCCACAGGGATTCGTGAAAGATCGGGCAACCCCAAGGGGTCACCCCCAACATATTGGTATCAAGAGCCTCGTTGATTACAATTGTCCCCACAAAATTTTCTTCTATCCACCATAAATTTGAAAATTGTCCCAAAAAAAAGAGCCCCATGGCCTTTGGATCAATCTTGAGTTTTGGTGCATTTTTTGGTGGATTTGATCCGTAGATCTGTTGCTATTGGTGTCGATCTACCTTCCTTTTGTGTTTCAAGCCCCAAATTTGGTCAGATTTCTGCGAATTTTCACCCAATTTCGAGATCCCCACATCCAGGAACCTGTGAAGCAGCACTACCGGATATCGTAAGCGGTACTACCAACTGCAAGCGGTACTACTGAAGTTAACCGACGGTACTAACTGTCAGTGGTACTACCGGACGAAAACGACGGTACTACCGCCCGAGACAGAGAGTTTTTCACCATCCCATTTCACCTCAAGTTTGTTTTCCGACTTTCTCCTTTTGTTTGTTCGTGTTTCGTGTGCGTGTCGCCTAACTAACAACAAGCTTCCACGAAAACATCATATCTTGTGCTCTACGACACCGCAACACCCGAACATCATCTCCAACACCGATTGCAAGTCGTCATCAATACCGAAGGTATAACTTGCTCCACCTTGTTAACCCCATATCTTCATGTGTGTGTATCTATCTATGAGATCAGCTCATTTTGTGTTTGGCTAAGCATTGTACACTTGCCCTTGGAAAGTGAGAGTATGTAAGCAAATACAAAAGTTGACATAGTAGTATTAAAAGGGAGAAAAGAATAAAAAAGAAAAAGAAAAAGAAAAAGAAAAAGAAAAATTACATAGTCTCCCAGAACAAAGAAAGTATCAAGCTTGTAAGCAAAGAGGGAGAAAGCGCGACCAAGGTAAGTGTACAAATCCGTTGATTATCCTCTTTTAGCAAACGAGTTGTGGTCTCTTCTTGTGTTGGCACGACAATCGAGCTTAGTCTTTGTTAGAATATTATGTGCTCATTTTCATAGTCGTGCTAACTAGGGCTGTAATCACTATTGATTTAACTTTTTTCATCATTGTGTTGGTAATACAATTTTCCGTAAGAACAAATCTTGCTAAAAACAAGTGACCTCTTAGCAAACAATGTATTGCCCTTTAATTTAAATGAGTCGTCTATATTTCTATGTAGCATTTCTCTATGCAAAATATATTCAATTAATTTTGGTCGAGGAATCTTCTTCACCCAAATTCTAATTGGAGTAGAATTTTTTCCTCAGAGAGATGATCAAAACACCCTATAGATAGAAACTAACGGTTGCAATTAACTGGCGCCAAGTAGTACTAGAACAATCAAGGGGAGAATATTAGACCTCTCGGAGCGGAGTAGTAGTGCTTGTAGGAATGTACAGACGTGAAGAGAGGCCTAGCTTAACGATTGGTTAGATTATTTTTTTTAACAAAGAGTAATTAGCAATAAACAAGATTTTGGGGCTCTAATTTTCTGGAGGCCCTATGCAGATGCACCTGCTTGCCATACAGGCGCCTGGTGCTAACCCCATCCATCTTCATATGTGTGTATCCTCGTGTGTTTTTAGATTGTATCCTTTTTATTTTTGATTTTTAGTTCTTTTCCACCTTTAACAATAAACTTTCTTTTGAATTGTTTCGTTTGGCTTTCCACCGTTCTAACCTTCTACCAATTTTTTTTAAAAGTTTTAGTTTTTTCTTTAGTGTGAGTTCTCTTTGTGATTTCACTTTGCAAGAGAAATAGCGTTTTGTTTCAATGCAGAATATGATGTGAAAAAATTATCATTTATGCATTAGCAGACTTGGTTGTTCTCTGGGCTGCTTCTCGTTCTCGTCCTACTTAGACATTGAGTAGTTTTCTCTCAATGTAAGTTACTCCTTCCGTTCACAATGTAAGAACTTTTAGATACTCCCTCCCATCCATATTAATAGCTTTGATTTTATCTAGATTCGTAATTTAGTCAAGTATTTAGACTAGATATATTCGTATCTAGATAGAAGTCAATGTTGAGGCTATTAATATGGACCGGAGATAGTATTTTAAAGTGAACTAGATACATTCTAAAATAAGTGAACGTATACATTAAAACATGTCTACATACATTTATTTTAGAAAAGTGCTAGAATGTTTTATACCCCTCTCAAATTGTCTAAATTTGGATGTATCTAGACACTGTTTAATCTAGATACATCCAAATTTAAAAAAACTTGCTACATCTGTTTCGAGACAGAGGACATCGACCATTGACCAGACGATGAACGGAAACTAAGTTGGACCGGATCAACACCGATCCCGGTTATATGCATTTGCAACCATGCCAGGCCAAGATGGACCAGGCGTAGTTAGAAGAACCAAATCACTTGGAACAACGCCAACCAATCAATGGGTGGGAACAACAACGACCAACTAAGCTTTCCTCTGGAAACAAAGATTGAGGCCGACCTAACCCATGTACACAACCCAACCCCTTCCTTCATTGCTCCAATAAGAAAATCAAGGATATATACTACTCCCTCCGTTTCAAAATATAAGATGTTTTAGTTTATGAAAGGTGTGTATCTAGATCCTTTTTAGTACGTAGGTTCACTCCAAACGTAGATGAACTTATATACACTAAAAAGGATTTAGATACACTCCATTTACAAAGCTAAAATACTTTATATTTTGAAAGAGAGGGAGTACGTGTGAAGAGCAGCAAGACCAGACGTTCACCATGTTATCATGGCTTAATTCATCACAGCGGAAGCCTGTCTGAATAATCAACACTCCCCTGGGCCTTAACGATACAGATCTAGTGGTTTCTCCTGGCACGCGGTGGGCGCCAGCTGCCTGCCCGTATTTATTGAGAGCCGGCGCTCGCGCAAACTACCCAAACCCATGCTTTGGTGACAGACCCAGACGCTGAGATGGAAAAAACGGGGACCAACTAGCGCAAGCCTTTGCTATATCTGCCGATGCAAACCACGCGCACGCCATGCTCGTTGCGTCGCCATACATGGCAACGTTTCCTCCAGTTCCGTCGACTTTCGAACGCATCAGATTAACACGCATACGCATGGATGATGATGATGATGCAGTAGGCAAAAATAAAATGGAACGAGAAGACTAGTGGCAATGCATCCAAGCTAAGTACAAGAACAGCAGCAGCAGCAACAAGTTAAACTACAGTACTAGTATAAATGAAGAGGGGATCGAACGGCGAAACCGCTATGTCTTGGTGCCTTCTTCTTCCTTCCTGGGCAATCAATGGCGCGGCGGCTGCCGGCGTCACTCCTTTATCTGGAGCCAGCGGCCGAGCTGCGTGGGGTTGACGACGCCGGGGATGTGGGCCCCGTTGGCCATGAGGAGCCAGGACAGCTCGGCGTACCTCTGCTTTGGCTCGGGCTCGGGCCGAGCGGGCTGCCACGTCGGCTCGATCCGGTGGCCGGGGAACGTGCTCGTCACCTCGATCCGGCGGCCTAGGACCGTGCCGCGAGTCAGGAACTCGTGGGCCAGGTTCCCGGCTAAGAGCTTGTTGTCGTTGCCCGGCTTGGACAGCTCGGCTTTAGCGGTGGGAGCAGGCGCCGCGGAGCCAAGCTGTGCCTGCAGCTCCCGCTCCCGCTCCTTGCGCTTACCCAGTGCCGCACGCGCCGCCTCCAGCTTCTCGCTCAGAGACATATCGACGGCTCACCTCTCCCCAACAGGCCACGTCAGCAGCGAGCGATGCCTTCTCTCGAAAAATAATAATAAAACGAGAAAGAGGGGAAAAGGCGGTTTCTGATGGGAGGCAAAGAAAAAACAAGGAGAAAAAAATGAAAATTTAAGGATGGCGTGGTTGTAGGACCCACCAGGGTCAGGCACACGGCAGGAAGAGCCAAAGCCGAAAAGGAGAAGACGCTGGGAGGGAAAGACGGAAGGAGAGGAAGATCGGAAGAGAGACCCGGGGGATGGAGGAAGCGATCGAGAGAAAATTCTCAAGGGGGCAATTGGAGGGGGGCTTGGCCCCTATTTATACTCGGAGGGGTGGGGGAAGGGCATTGCGCTTCCTGAGAATTACAGGACTGCCACCGCCCGTTTGTTGAGAAGGGTTGGAGCGCTCGTGGTTGCGGGGAAACATCGAGGGTATTCAGGTAATTGGGTTCGATGGTGCGGATGTGTGGCGACTGGCGAGAGGGTGCGGGGTGGAGGGAAAAATTCCTGGACCTGGAAGCTCGCCAACTTCGTGTACGGCTCAGCACAGCCCCGTCGTCTACCACTACCAGTCCACTCCGTCGCCCGGTTCACTGCCGCAACATCATCGTCGCCATCCTGCAACAATCCAAGACCATTTAACTATTCTTCCATCTACTGTAGTACTCTATAATCAATCTTTTACACTAAACATGGATTGCATTCAACTAGGCTTACTGCTTGGTTAACACCCGGCAAAATCTGTCCGATATTAGGGACTCCGTGAAGAAGCACAGATGTACAACTATTTGCCTGTCGGCCTTTTGCTGAGACATCCAAGGAAAATGCTGATGTCTGTGTTTGATTACTACCTTGTGGAGCGAGTCCAGGAGCTGTTTGAGAGAAGATACCATGTGCGTGTTCAATATCATCATGTGAAACAAATACTGTACTTCGAAATTATAACAGGCAGCAAAGCACTGAAAGCAGCATCTTACAGATCAAGATTTAGACAGTAAGTCTTTCTACATTTTCAAGCAGAAAAAACATACAGTATAATAGAGCAAGATGGGTACACCTCCTAACTCAACACAATTGAAAGATTTGAGCAACAAAAAGTAAGCAGAACTGCAAAAATTACAAACATAGGTCATATGAAAGATAACAAGTTGATAAAGTACAACAACTCACTCAAGGGTGCTGAGCAGCAAAAATTAAACAAAACTCAGTCACTTGCCTTTTTAGAAACATTCACATGGCTTGATTTGACAACATTTGATGAAAATTGACCCTGCCCAAACTAATCATCAACTCATCATTGACAAAACCAGGCACCCTCATTACATATTGAAAGAGTCATGACCTGCATTATTATTCAGTCTACAGCATATTCTCTATAGCCACCTAGAAACACTAAACAACCTACAGTGTGTTTTATGCTTCTTTGTACAGTAGTTGACCTCTTCCCCTTCCTCCTGTAGTTTTTACAATGTAATATTTTTTTTGTCTAACTTCTTGTACTCTCGGTCCTTGATAAATGAAAATTACACCGTAGGGTAGACCCCTATGGTTTTGCGGTCAAAAAAGAAATACTAAACAACCTACAGTCGATCCAGAGCATATTAAGCTGCAAACCAAACATAGCATAGGCAGCAAGTGCAAGCAAACAATAATCTGAACAAGTAATGCTTTGCTGTACCTGGTCGCCCTTGAGGTGGAGGTTGATCTTTGTGCCCCTGTAGAGGGGCTCTCCAGTCCAGTATCATGTGTAATGCTGAAGGACCCACCAGCCTGAGACTCCCACACGTACTGCTGATCATCGTTGTGCTTGGTAGTCACAATGAATCTCTCAGCAACAAGGTAAGCGGAGCAGAAACAGACATCAAACGACCAATCGTGGACACATCAGCACCAGCAGCCAGTGCCTCCATGAACTCCTTCGTCCAGACCTTACAATGCTACCAAGGTTGTTCACGACATCTGAATTGGTCATACCGATACCACTGTCAATAAGCGTGAGTGTGTTCGTGGCCTTGTCCAGGATAATCCAGCTTGCTCGTCAGTAAGGCTCTCGAACCTGATCTTGTCCAACGCCTGCAAATCGGAGCAACAAAATATCCAATTTAGTGAAATTCCCATAGATAACAACCAGCCAACAGTGCAAAAGTAACTGAAGTATCTTAGATGAGAGACTGTTGCATCTCAATAAATACCAAAACAATCATTATGTCTACACAATAAGCACATGTCATATCTTTTCAGTTTAGTTCAAATTGCGAGCAACAAAATATCCAATTTAGTGAAATTCTCATAGATAACAACCAGCCAACAGTGCAAAAGTAACGGAAGTATCTTAGATGAGAGACTGTTGCATCTCAATAGATACCAAAACAATCATTATGTCTACAGAATAAGCACATGGCATATCTTTTCAGTTTAGTTCAAATTGCATATGCACTAAGCTATCATGCATGCAAGTTAATTGGAAATGAAAATTATGAGAACAATGCTTTTCAGGAGTTAGCAGAGCAACATCACAGTAGGCTATTCAGTCAAAATTTCGTAAAACACTGAAATATCAAAGCAAAGATACTTGGGATACAAAATTGTGAGACCAATGCTGAAAAGAAAGAAAACAAGCAGACCTGCTGTACATCCCACATACTGAAGTTCATGGCACTCCTATCGACCACGACGTTAGCACTGAAATTATCGAAGACAGTTGGAACATAATCCTTTAACATAGAACGTCCCAAGCAACATATAGGCCACAAGTAAGAAAATACAAAAGGCACATATATTAGACATGGTTACTACGTATTGATATCCATATGGCAGCCTCTGGAGAAATTCACACTACTCATTTGTTTGCCTAGAAATTATATTATATAGGGATTAATGGGGGAACAGTCAAGAAAGGAAATTCACAATACACAAGACATCAGAATACTCTCAGTGATGAACTAACATGTCAAATGGAATCTGAATACCAAATAGAGCGAGAAATCTGAATTGTAAATAAAATCACCTAACTTGCTAGAACTGCTAAACAGGAAACTAAATGGCTTAGTAAAGAGAAGCCAAATCAAGAAAGCAAAACTTAGCTATACAAGTACTACATCTGACCTAAACCAATTTGATGATCAAGTAAAGTTAGGAGAAAGTTTCAAGTGTCACTACACTCATGACTACCATTTAGGACGATGCATCATTCTTTCTTATAGAATGAAGGATGGTCTGAAAACCTCCCTAGTCACTTGGCTAGACGCTCTGTAGTTTTTCTGGGCTATGCCCTGGGCTAAGCCCTCTTGTATATTCTTTCGTCCTTCTTGTACATATTTTTTTCTCTTAATAAAATTTACTGTCGGCACCTTCCCTACAGTTTTCAGCTCAAAAAAAAAAGGACGATGCATCATACAAGTTTGTGCAACCAAAGCACGGACTTAATTAATTCGAAATAAAAGAGTGGTGACTATCACACAACCAATATGTTTCTGTAACCTGGAAAAGATAAAATAAGCAATTTACTCATCGAGGAAACTAATAAATTTTCTGTTCGGGTTGTGATCTTTGAATATACACCACATTTCAGTTCTAAGAATCACGCAGAAGATAAATTTGGTCATTGCCCAATAAGGCGGGGAGGGGCGTCGACCATCCACTCCGGGAGGCTCGCGACACGGCCAACCTGCAGGAGAAGGGCGTCCTTCGCCTCTTGCTCCGATTCATCTGCGTGTCCCGCGGGAGGAGGAGGCCGGCGCTGTGGAGCCCTCCGAAGCGCGATGGCCGCGGCCCTCGTTGCCGGATAGCCCGTGGGGCGGCAGCATCCCAATCCTTCCGCGCCGAGCTCGAGGAGGCCCAGGCCGGCGCGAGTGGGGTGGGACGGCACGAAGTAGGACGTCCCGGCCCGCAACGGCGCCCACTCAGGCTCGGCCATTCGGGCCAACGCGCCGTCGATGGCCTCCTCCAGCCACAAGCAAGGGGCGGAGGGGGGCATCCACTCCGGGGGGGCGCTGCGGAACCCTCCAAGGCGCGCGAAGTGGAAGCTGCTGGGGATCCGGTGGGGATGAGTTCATCCGCCTCCATCGATGGGGAGGAAAAGGAGTGGGGCTTTCGTCAGGCAGACGGCATGGTGGCAAGGGAGGGGGCGGTTGTCGCGTCAGTGGCCGGGAGGCATGGGGAGGGGGAGGTCCAAGCAGCAGCAGCGCGCAGGCGGGGGAGAGGGAGGGTTTTTTCCTCGGCGGCGACGAGGCAGTGGAACCAGGGGCGGTCGTGGCGTCGTGTGCTGTGAGAGAGAAACTCTACTCCGTAGGTGACAGTGTGGGGGACGCTATCCAGATTTTAAAAAATACAAAATAAATATTAAGGTTTTTCTACTCCCCTCCGTTACACATTAACTAGGTAAATACCCGTGTGTTGTCACAGAAAACAAAAAGTTCTATGTTTCAAAACATACATATCATAGATGATACGAATAATTTTAAACTTCATCTCTATTAGGTTGGTGTCTTCCTCCTACCATTTGTGGCTGGCCACCACAAGGCAACCGTCTAGGTTTGGAGCTTCGGTCTATAAATTGCTTACTCTTACCCTCTCTCCCTTTCACACACAAATCCTGCGTTTAGAAATATAATCATTATCCTATCAAAATAGTAGTAGTTCGGTTGCTATGATCTTAAATATACATATTACAACCACAAAAGAAAATAAGAAGATGGGTTTTTTCTCCCTTTCTCATCTCTCTGTCATCACCGGTTCAGCCAGCTCTAGAGTTACTATACATTTCCTAAATTTCCTTTAGACATGGTAAATGAGATGCATAAGATCTAAAAAAAAGTAAAAAAATGCTATAGTACAAAAAAGGAGTATAATCTTTAACTGTATAATTGTGAAGAAATGAGGACAACAGTTGATTTGGCCAAAAAAATTGATACCTGGTGAATTCTGTGCTGCACAATAGTTAGTGCACGAGCAACCATAAATCATATGTAAACTATATTTTACATGGCCTCATGGGTAAGCCATGCAGATTTCTATGCTTGCTAAAAAATGCAGCAATTTTTCCTATTATTCACGATATTTTGAATGTAAATATTTTTGTTTATCTTGTCAATGCTATAAATATCGCTTTTTACTTAGTTGAGTACTTGAGTCTATCAATCCTACCTCGGTTTACAAATATAGTATACAAGAAAATCTTTTTTCTTCTTCTTTCATTTGTCTGTAGCTATTCCAGCTAGTTGTTGAAGGTAGATCTAGCCTTGACACAGTTTCAAAAACATAGAGTTATATCCAGCGCACTCTGCAAATTAAGTTGTATATTCCACCTCCTTGTGCAAAGGACTTGGTTTTGTATCATTGGGACAATGATCCAAATATTTCAGATAGTAATTAACTCAAGGAAGATGGGTGTCACCATCTATTCACATAAAGATGAAGTTTATGTTGCTCCTTTAGCATAGATGTTTATGGCTATACCATTCTCTTTTCAATTGTTTGCAAATTTAATAGTCAGGTCAGATATAGCAAGTAAAGTTCTAGTCGTTGTTGGAACTATTCTGCAAGTTGTATAAGGCGAAACTGCTCATGGATAGTATCTTGAACATAACATAATTTATTACTCCCTTTCGCTAAGTAAACACTTATTGAGAGTGCGTATTTAAAGTGGCAACGATAGTTTGCATTTTGACTCACCCAGTGTGCATCTTCCTATGTACTCACCCCGTGCATCGCCTGTGTATAGAAATAGAAGTGCTTTTCTCTTCATAAGATCCAATCACTATATGTATGAGAGATAAATATTGGTCCCTTATTTTTATTTTGAAGTCCAGCACTTGCTTTCGGCGTCCTCTATCCTTAGACATCCTCTCTTTAGAATTCCTTAGACATCTTCTAATCGAATGCACCAATTTTCAAAAAGTAATGTGTTATCATTCCGGTAAATAAAGTACATTAGTTTTTTATTCAAGAAAATATGCCAAATTAGAATCATAAAGTAGGTACTCTTATGGATCTGGGAGGAAAAAATGGCAACTTAAATTCTCTTAAATTTTCGAATTTAATTAATACTGGAAAAAAGTGATGTACATGTGTTGGATAGTATTTTCTTATGGTTTAAAATGGACCGGGGTTTATGGTTTCGCTTATGCACTCTCTCTTTGAGTTGTGGTGGACATAGGACACTCTAGTTGACATAATATTGGTGCAACATGTTAAAGTATGGATAGCAATTCATATGAGCATCACGTCCTAATATAGATATGTTATTTTACTAACAATTCACACATACTCCACTAGAAAGGGGGGTCTCCAAGAAATCTAGTATTAAGGACAATTCAGAGTATAGCATTAAGCTCTATGACATGAAGTTAAAATAAGAGCATACTTCCTCCATCCCAAAATATAAGGCGCCTCAGGACTGGTCAAAAGTCAAATCTTACTACTTTGACCGAATATTTAGGACAAAATATGTACAACTACATTATTGAATGGATACATTGAGAAAATATACTTTATGATGAATCTATTGATATTGATTTGGTATCGTAATTATTTATATTTTTGTGTATAATCTTGGTCAAAGTTAGAAAAAACATTGACTTTTGACTAAACCTTAGGCGCCTTATATTTTGGGACGGAGGGAGTACTTGATCTAGTCTAAGCATGGTATTTTGTTTATCCCTAGTGAGGCAACTAAGTAAGATAAACAACCAAATGATTCGCAAGTTTTACTATTCTACCCACAAGATCACCTCTGTTGCTCCAATTAATACACACGTTCCCCCCACACACGCTCCCACATACAAGTTTGATCAAAACAAGTAAACAAGAACGGGGTACATGATATGCATCTATTCATATACTTCCAATACTAAACAATTGTAATCTCAAATATCAACTATATAAAGATCCACCACATAGGTAATACAAATATGACCGTAATCATGTTATGCAGCTCATACGGTTCTAATACAATCGAGATTATGAGAGAGAGATACAATAGCTACAGCCAAAAAAACATAGTCTAGGGGTGGACTACTCCGCATTCATCATGGTGAAGATGCTTGAGTCGTTGGAGGAGGTGGAGATCACACCGGCAGCGTCCCGCCGGAGTTTTCCCCCTCCATTCTTCTGCCTCCTACCTCTCTGTTTTGTGTTTCTATCTTCTGCGGCGCTCCTTTTCGAGAATCGTCGGGAGATCTTTTTTATACGTGGTTTTAGGTCAGAAACTTCGTCTGGGAGAAAGAATCAACAACATCGGAGACTCGAGAGGCAAACGAGCACATCAGTCGCGACTAGGGGGTGGGCCACGGCTGGTTAGCGTGTTCCCTCCTCGGTTTTATTTTCTCGTGGATCTTTGGCCCAATGTTCTTCGTTCTAATAAATACTGGGTCCCGTGAAGTTTCAGGTCCATTGGACATCGTTTGGATACCTGAAAGTCAAAAACATTGAAATAGAGATTTTATTGCTCGACAAGGTTAATTCCAAAACAATATGGGAAGTGTGAATTATTTCCAAATTTCATTATAAAACAAGAATATACCCCATATATGATGCAAATATGCTGGAATATCAAGTAATAAAGTGCAAAGTTCATGGATGCATTTCACATGCATTGCCGTGCTCACATCTGGTACCTAGGGTTCAACATTTTTGTTTGTGTTTGAAATTGAATCTGTCGTGTTCATTTGAATCCGGCTGTGTTGTTTTGAATCCTCCATTCTTTTTATTTGATTAATAGTTGGAGTTCAACCCTAGTTATTGCTAGCGCGGATTTGTAATTTGGGTCAATAGTTAATAGATTTGGGGATTGAGAAATTAAATTCACTGAGTTAATTTATTCAAATTATTACACTCACTCAATTAATTTATGCAAATAATTACACTCACTCGGTTAATTTATGAAAGTTACACATGGAAATTAATAGGGAAGGGGATCATATTTTTACCGATGATGAATTTTTGGGCACTCAAAGGATTGATATGTTCAGGGTGGGGTCAATGAACCATTGGTGTGTACAAATTCATTGTGCTTGATCTTTGGTTTGCTGACTCCATCTCTGAAAATAAGTGGGTCCAATATATAACTGAGGTTGCCTCATTTCTTTTTGTCATGTTCATATTTTAACCATGGGATCCCTTCGATCATTATTAATTTGGTTCACTCGGTTTTCTATATAACATGTAGATAGCAATGACGTTGACAACGATAATGACTCCTTCCACAAGAAGGCTCATCATGTCTTGAGGAGGCTACAATCGGGCAGTCTCGATCACTACTGGGTTGGAGACTTCTGCAGGTGCCCCTTCTGCAACAGGGCAATCGACAATGACTTCAACAACACCATCATGCATGCTAAAACCCTTGTCTCCTCCCACGTTAAGGTGTGAGAGAACGTGAACATGTATGCCTTCAGGGCTAAGCATCAGGCATTCGGGTTTCACCTGCGGCACCTGCGCAACTTGGCCATCCAGTGGGGTGAGGTAGCACCTCTCAAACCCAAGCCACTGAAGATCAAGGGTCTAGGCAGTAAGAAGGAGAGGAAGCGCCAGCGGGAGGAGGAAGCGATGAGGGGGGCTTCAAGAAGCTCGTACTATTGCATGTTGAACTAACTATATGTATGCACTCAGTTTCTGTGTACTGCTGCTTCGTAAGCAGCTTATCTTGTTGAACTATGTGTGTGTTGGCTACTGTAAGCAGCATATATGCTATGGTAACTTCTATCTACATTTGTTTCTAGATGTTTGTTAGATGCTAGTGGTGTGATATCTTAAAATAGATAAGACAGATAGCGAAAAAAGTTGTAGGGCAAAAAAGAATTAATGAGGTGAGCAAGAGAGAGACAGAAAGTAGTACTTTGGTTTGTTTCCAAAAAAGAGAGAGACATGAGGTTAGCGAGAGAGAGTGAGAGAGAGACTATGTTCTGATTTATTTCCAATTTAGATCTAGAAGTAGTGGGGTGAGCGAGATAGACAATCCCCACTCGTACGCACACAACAGCCAAACGTGGTTGCCCTACGTGCCCCCACTCGTTAGCATGCAACTACAAAAGAGCACCAATCCCTATGCAGTCCCACCTGTCAGCTACTAACGTTTAAGTCCTTTGACCCGACGACAACATCCAATTTGACTTTTTCTAAGAATTTCACAAAAGAGCGAGAAAAAAAGCGACAAAGTTTTAGAGGTCGAAAAAGTTGAACTAAACTAAAAACCGAAGGACATAGAAATAGAATTCCCTAGCATTTAAGTTATAGAAAGCAACCAATTTAGTGTGTGCTCTTGCTAGGTGGCAATGATTAAGGGATACTATATAATTAGCCTCTCCCTATAATATGAAATATAATAATGTTTATTAAAGCAAAGTTAAAAAAATAAATCTAATGTTAGCGCTCCTGGCGACAGGCGACTAGGTTTTTTTCCGTAGCCGGATTCTGATCTGGTGGGGAGTTCTTTATCAAGCCCGATCAGGACTACCTTGGCTCTTCCCTGATCAGTTTCACCTCGCCTCTCCGCACTACTGGATAGGTCTTTTTGCCCGCAAGGAGATCTAGGGTTTCAGAGGTTTCAGAGGGCGCGCCATGGCGGGTTCTGAAGAATCTTCTAATCAAGCTGGTGGATCAGGAAAAAAGGAGGAAGAGATTGATGAGATGATGCTGAGCAGGGGAATAGAGGAGGATGAACTTGATGATCTAGTGTTTGAGGAGGAAGAGACGTCACCGAAAGATGGCATCAAGTGGATGGCACTTGTTAAAGTACACTCAAATAATTTTTTCAGCCCTCTAACTTTTGAACAGCATATGATGAATGCGTGGAGTCCAGCGAAGAAGGTTGAAATCAAACATCTAGAAGGGAAGATGTTTATGGTGCAATGCTATTCTCTAGGGGATTGGCTTAAGATCATTGATGGAGGGTCGTGGTTATTTCGACAAAATATGGTGTGCATAGAGAACTATGATGGTCTGAGCTCTACTGATTTGATTGATCTGAATTTCTTTGATGCATGGATCCAAATTCATAAACTAACGTTTGGATACTGTGATGACACGCTAGTCAAAAATCTAACGGAGAAGAAAGTGGGCAAGGTTATCAAGGTAGAAATTGATGTCAATAGGGCTGGCAACTTTGTTCAGGTTCGTGTTAAATTGGATGTCAGGAAATCCCTTGCTCGGTTTGTGTTGATCTTACGGGCGGGGCAGCGAGAAATCTACCATGTCAAGTACGAGAAGGTACCGAGATTCTATGGGGCTTGTGGCCACTTTGGCCATACTCAAACTGAATGCGGTACTGGAGAACATGAGGTGCAAAGCCTAAAGTGGGACGATTTTCTGAAGGCGGACTAGGACACTTGGCAAGGCCGTTTTGGAGCTGGCCGGGGTGGAGGAAGAGGAGGCGCATGTGGCGACCGCAGTGGTCGTGGTAGGGGTTTTGGACATGACAACGATCTAGATAATCGTGATAATCTCACACCATGGTGTCAGAATGCGTTTGTCCCTAGACCGAATCCTACAGCTAATGAAGGAAAGTATCATGAGAGTGTGGACACGACATCTAGCCCTGCAAAAAGAATAGACATGGGGACCGAGACAACTCTTGTTGGATCCTAATGTGAAGAGATCTTCATACATGGGCGATGAAGTTGTAACACATAAGAACAATGCTGATATGGATGTGACACCCAATGTATGGCCATGGAGGGTATAGCAACTGCACATGGCAGTTCGGTGGTTGATAAGGAGAAAGATCAGGCCAAATGCCCAAAGAAGGACAGAGCAAACTCCACTTCACTAGGATCGGCAGGTTCCCGTGAGGAGCCTTTCCGGCTGTAATGAAAATGTTAAGTTTGAACTGTCAGGGTTTAGGCAACGACCCGACAGTTCGTGCGCTTTTGGATGTCCAAAGGCGTTGTTGCCCGGATGTGATATTTTTGTCAGAAACACATCTTGATGATTACCCGGCAGAGTGTCTATGATATGAGACTAAGGATGGACCTTAAAATTGTCAACCCAAGTGATGGTAGAAGTGGAGGTGTCATTCTCCTGTGGAAGAGGGGAGTTGTTATTAAGCAAAAACATTCAGCACCAAAATACATTGATACTAGAGTAATTGAGGGTCCAGGAAAAATTTGGAGACTCACAGGTTTTTATGGAGAACCAAGATGGGAGGACAAGTACAAATCTTGGGATAAGATGTGTGAGTTGCATGGGAACTCTAATTTACCCTGGTTAATTATTGGTGATTTCAATGAAATCTTATTTTCTCATGAAAAAGAGGGAAGTAATACCCGGCCTCAGCCTTTTATGCAAGCGTTCTAAGATGCTCTTACTGATTGTGATCTAGAAGATGTTGGGTTCATGGGAGATATATTTACATGGCAACGTGGAAGGATTCGAGAAAGGCTTGACAGAGGTGTCGCTAGTGGTTCCTGGCTAACAATGCATCCTGAAGTGCTACAGTAGCTAGTGTTTTAATGGAAGTGTTATTGGTGTTAGAACTAAACCTAAAGACTTATTATCTTGAGTGCACTAATGTTGCTAAGAAAGATTGTGTGATGTTTTGTATGAAGGAAAAATTTCAGGTGTATGGAAGAAATGAGTAATGAGATGAAGGATGGACTAAAGCTCAAGCTTGGGGATGCCAAGCGTGTCACCCCAAGAAATATACAAGAAGTACAAGCATCAAAGCTTGGGGATGCCCAAGGCATCCCCCTCTTCATCAATAAAAATCCCAGGTTTCTTCCAAACGCTTCATTTTTATTGTTTCATGCACAGTTGTGTTGTTCTTGGAGCATCTTCTTTTTCGTTTTTTTTTGGTTTTTCGTTTGTTTGGTTTGCTTAGTTTGCTGAATAAATTGGTTGGACCCCCTCTTTCATACATTGGTTTTCAAATAAGTTGGTTTGGATTGGAAAAGAGTAGGAAAGTTCATGCTTAAGTGGTAAAGAGAGCTTGTTTTTGACTGTGGCCTATGCTTTGTCATTCCATGCTTGATATTGTTTTGGCTTTATGCTTAGTATTCTTTGTTGTAGCATGTCTTGTTATAAACAACTGAGATTGCTTAATGTGCCTTGGAAGGATCATGCATTGTTTTAGCATATCAAAGCATAGTATTGTGGTATTCTCCTTTGATGCTTTATTTGGGTTGACTTGGCGCATGCTCACACCATGTTATGACTATCCCAAGTCACCATAGCCTTTATGATCCTTTAGTTTTCAACTTGTAGTACCACTTTATGCTTTGATCAATGATGTTTTGTCACTCTACATGATTATGGCCATTATTGCTCTCTTAGTTTGTCGCTCCAAGTCTTTTGCTAGCCTCCACAACCAAGTATGAGTTCCACTCATGCATTTAACTCCTTAAACCAAGTTATTCCAAAGAGTCCAACATACCTACCTACTAGCATATGCTATTCCAAGTAGATTCATGTGTTTTATCTACCTTCCGAATTAAACTTGTTATGAGAAAACTAGTGATTAAAGCTCTCACGAGCTTGATGGCACACTTTACTTTTCTTGCCCTTAATAAACTTGAACCATTGCGTCGTCTATGTTGTATATGCTTGCACTTATTTGTTGGGGATTAGCAGAACCATGCTGTCATGGGGAACTCTTTCAACATTGCACTTGTACTTTGTACCTAGTTGATATCATGTTCTTTTGTCTATGGATGTCATCGGTATGAAATGAAAGGGGAGCTTGTAAGTCCATGGAGTTATGTATATGTGTTAGAGAAACGCCTGGGCCGCTGGTCTAATCCAAGCTGACATGGTGGAAACCTGCAGCGTAACCATAATGAGCTATCTATGAAGCATTCTTCTTATAAAAAAGAGTCAGATATTGAGAAAAAAGAGAAAAAGAAAAAAAATATTATGAAAAGACGAAAGAGAGAAAAAAGCACCATATTCCCATGGTAAATAAGAAGATTGCTGAGATGCTCGTTGCCTGCTTGCCTTGTCATTTTGATATGGGGATTCTTCTGTATCATTGGGCAAGGGGTACCCGTTGGCGGTTCTCTATGATACATATGTACTTACGATGACAAGAACTTACCGGTGACTAAACTTGAGTAGCATGAGGAGCGGCCCTCGTATTCAAGGGACATGAGATTTCCAACTTATACTTCGTCAAGCATATACACCATAGTTTGTTCACTTTAACCTTAATCACTTCAAGATGCTTATGATAGGGGCAATGAGAGCTAAAAGCTATTAAGTACCATAATTTTTGGAAGCTCTTTATGAAATTTGAATCTCTACTTCCTTCTATGAAGGATTTTCTTCTACTTTTATATTGAGTCTCCACCTTCTACCTTTATGCACCTACTTTGAGAGCATAGTGGCCATTCTTAGTTCTATGTGCATTGTCCCAAGACTTGTTGATTGATGCATAGCTTTGATATTGCTTGATTTAAACTATTTGTATCTAGTCACTCTTATGAACTTTGAAGGTGTCCTATGCATTTATGTTTGCTACTCTATGAGGGACAAGCTGAATGTCACTATGCTATGTTTTCTTTATGTGAAACAAACAAACGTCTTGCAAAGCATTATTATTCATTAATCTTTTGTTTGTGCCTTTTCATGTTGCAACATAGTTTCTTTGTCTTATTGCTAGAACTTTGTCTTTCATGTTATGATTAAAGTACTATGATCCCAGCTTTTAATGTTTTACAAATACTTTGATCAAGTTTATGATGGTGCATGTCACCTCAAAAATTATTCTTTCTTTTTATCACTTACCTACTCGAGGACGAGCAGGAGTTAAGCTTGGGGATGTTGATACGTTGCAAACGTATCCATAATTTTTGATGTTCCATGCTTGGTTTTATCTACTTTCTTGTGTTTTGTCCACACTTTGGAGTACTTTTCATATGATTTCTTGGATTAACCTATTAACAAGAGCCACAATGCAGCTGCCTGTTTTCTGCTGTTTTTGGTTCTAGGAAAGTCAGGAAATGAATATTCTCAGAATTGGACTGGACAAAAGCCAATGTCAGTTTTTCACCGAGGGACACCTGGAGCCAGAATACAAGACAGAGAGGGGCTGGGGCCCGGCCACACCACCTGGCCGCGCGGCCAGGCCTGGACCACGCTAGGGGGTGGTCCGGCCGCCCCAGGCACCCCCTCGGCCTCTCTTTCCGCCTATAAGTTGCCTCCAATACCAAAACCCTAAGTACCCGATCAAAATTCCATGAAAGAGTCTATAGCCGCTGTCATCTCCATCCCTAGATCGGGAGGGATATGAAGCTCTTCCTGGCACCCTGCCGGAGACGGGAATTCACCCTGGAGGCCTTCTTCATCATCATGCAAGCCTCTGGTGTGATGCGTGAGTAGTTCATCTCTGGACTACGGGTCCATGTAGTAGCTAGATGGCTGGTTCTCCTCCTTTGTGCTATCATGTTTAGATCTTGTGAGCTCCGTTCATGATCAAGATCATTTATTTGTAATTATACATGTTGTGTTTGTGGGGATCCGATGGATATTGAGATGCTATTTCAGATTGATTATTGATTATATCATGTCTTTGTTATTTGTGATCTTGCATGCTTTCCGTTGTTAGTAGCTATCTTGGCCAATTAGATGCTAGCAACTCCAAGAACTAGTATTTATGCTCGATAGTGGGTTCATGCCTCTAGTAATCTGGGGAAGTGACAGAAATCTCTAAGGTACTAGATGTGATGTTGCTACTAGGGAGAAAACAACAATCCTTTATTCATAGAACAATCATATTGTTTACTTTACACGCAACGCATAATGCAATTATCTGTTGCTTGCAACTTAATACTGGAGGGGGTTCGAATGATAACCTGTAGGTGGATTGTTAGTCATAGATGCAGTTGGATGGCGGTCTATGTATAATGTTGTAATGCCCAATCGAATCTCAAAGGAGTCAAGATGAGTATTATATGCTTGTATGCTTTCTCGATGTTTGTCCATTGCCCCGCTGTAATTTGTTCACCCAACATGTTATCTATCTTAAGGAGAGCCACCTCTAGTGAACTATGGACCCCGGTCCTTTCTTTTACTTTCAATCTACAATCAACTGTTTACTTCTTTGTGTTTACTTTCTGCAAACTATTACTTTCTTCCACTCGATACGTTAATCATTTGTTTTCAGCAAAACCAGTGAGATTGACAACCTCATCGCAAGTTGGGGACAGAGTTCGGTGGTTGTGTTGTGCAGGTCTCCACGTTGATGCTTGCACCGGTAGTGCACCCTACCAAAGTTCAGCTAGCTACACCTTTGGGGTGTTTCCTTGCTCCTACGGGATTGATAACCTTGGTTTCATAACTGAGGGAAAACTTACTAATGTGCTCATCATACCTTCCTCTTGGGGTTCCCCAACAAACTCGTTAATACACGAGTCAACACTTGGGAGGAGGCAGCGGTAGCGATAGATGGTGGGATTCTAGCAAAGTTGAACCATATGCATGTGTCCCTGCATGCATGGGGACATAAGGGTGTTAAAGAAGCCCAAACGTTGCTTGCGGAAGGCGCAAAGGGAGTTGGAGAAAGCGATGTCGGGACCTATGACGGAATAAAATGAAAACCTTGCAAAGGATATGGCGAGTCTAGTTGAATTATTGCTAGAACAAGAAGAAATTCATTGGCTCCAACGGTCACGTGCGAATTGGCTTCAACTCGGAGACTGAAATACTAGATTTTTCCATCAATTTGCTACAGCGAGACGAAAGAAGAATTATATTAATAAGCTTATGGATGATAATGGGTAGTGGGTGGAAGGTACAGAGGCTTTGAAACCTCTCATTCTTAATTATTTCACTAATCTTTTCTCTTCGGAAGTGCAGATCACTGACTCGGCCTTGTTGGAGAAGGTCCAACCCCGAGTCACAGAGTCAATGAATGAGAGGCTCAATGCACCCTTCTCGTCTGAGGATGTTAAAAAGGTGATTTATTCTATTGGTGACTTTAAGGCACCGGGGCCAGATGGTATACATGCAGTGTTTTATAAACAATTCTGGGAATTATATGGCGATGAGATCACTCAGTAAGTTCTTCAAGCTTTGAATTCAGGTATTATACCGGAAGGGTGGAATGATACTACTGTGGTTTTAATCCCTAAGGTGGAGAATCCTGAAAAAATTACTCAATTCCGGCCAATTAGCCTTTGCAATGTCATTTATAAAATTATTTCTAAGATGTTGGCTCTTCGGTTAAAAGAAATTCTTCCAGAGGTGATTGCCCCTATGCAGAGTGCTTTTGTACCAGGACAGTTGATTACGGATAATGTTCTGGTGGCTTATGAGTGTATTCATCCTATTAAAAATAAGAGGGTTGGTTCTACTGGATATTATGCTGTCAAGCCTGATATGCACAAAGTGTATGATCGTGTGGAGTGGATTTTCCTCCAAAATATGATGAGAAAGCTGGGATTTTCTAAGAGATGGATCTCCCTTATGATGGCTTGTGTTAGTTCTTTGAAATATCAAGTCAGATTTAACTCAGAGGAAACAAAGATGTTTAGTCCTACTAGAGGTCTCCGGAAGGGGGACCCTCTCTCTCCTTACTTGTTCCTCCTTTGTGCGGAGGGTTTATCTAGTCTCTTGTTGTATGAAGAAGAAGTTGGTGGCATCGATGGGGTTAGGGTGTGCAGGAATGCACCGTCAGTCTCACATCTGTTATTTGCTGATGATTCTCTTATCCTCATGAAAGCTGATATGACTAATGCCACTTCCTTGCAACAAGTGTTGGATGCCTATTGTGCAATTTCATGACAGTTGGTGAGTTTAGCAAAGTCAAGTATTTTTTCTCTCCAAATACTAGAGCTTGGTCAAGAGCTAAAATTTGTGAAGCATTACACATTGATACGGAAGCACTCTCAGATAAGTATCTTGGTCTCCTGACACTTGTTGGAGCGTACACAAGCGATTGTTTTAAACATTTTATTGAAAGAATTATCCAAAGAATAAATGGGTGGAAATAGAAGCTCTTATCTATTAAAGGTAAGGAGATACTTTTGAAAGCCGTGGCCCAAGCAATTCCAGTTTATGCAATGTCAGTGTTCCAAATTCCTAAGGGAGTTTGCAAGGCTATGAAATTTCCAACTTTTGGTGGGGTGATGATGAGAATTCTAAAAGGATGCACTGGCTTGTGTGGTGGAAACTTTGCTATCCGAAAAGTGAAGGTGGCATGGGTTTCCGAGACTTTCACTCGTTCAATCTGGTCATGCTAGCCAAACAAGCTTGGAGGCTTATTACTAATCCTACCTCTTTTTGTGTACGTGTTCTGAGTGCTAAATACTACCCTTCTGGTGATATCCTCAAGGCAGGTCCGAAAGCGGGATCTTCCTTCACATGGAAGAGTATTCTTGATGGCCTGACTACCTTTAAATGAGGCTATATTTGGAGAGTTGGGAATGGCGAAAAGATAAATATTTGGGATGACCCGTGGATTCCTTCTAGCCACAATCGAAAAATTCTGAGTCCTAGAGGAGGTGGAGTTTATATTAAGGTCTTAGAACTTATTAGCCCTATCACTGGCCAATGGGATGAAGACTTACTCGCAACTTTGTTCGGGCCAATGGATAGAAATAGAATCAGGCAAATTCCAATCCATAACCAAGGTTTTGACGATTTCATAGCTTGGCACTTTAATAAAAATGGTGCCATCAGTTCGGTGCAACAGTAGGAAATCTTTCGAATCCAGGAGGTTCTTCCATGAATCCAGTGTGGAAAATAGTTTGGAAACTGAAAATACCAGGAAAAATTAAGATGTTTGTTTGGCGTGTGTTACATGGGATTATTCCTCTCAAAAGCATTCTCTTCAACCGCCATATTGGGACCTCTGGTGCCTGTCTGATCTGTAGTCAGGGCCCTGAAGACATTATGCACCTGCTGTTTTTTTGTCCCGCTGCCCAAGAGATATGGAGATCTTTGGGATTAATGGAGGTTATTACTGAAGTGGCACACTTGGACCATTCAAGACCAGTTGTTCTGGAGCTCCTACTTCGGCAAGATGATAAATAGGTACATGGCTTTACTGATATGGGCCTAAAAGAATTGATCTCGGTTACTTGCTGGTACTTGTGGTGGCTTAGACAATGTCGTGTCAGAGAAGAATCCACACCTCCCGTCAGTAAATGCAAAATGTCTATTTTGGGAATCACCATGAATGCCGTAAAAGCCTCGACTAGCCGAGGCAGTGGTGTAACAATAAAATGGAGCAAACCAGAACCTAGACAATTGAAGTTAAATGTTGACGCGTCATTCCATGTTGACTCCATGGCTGGTTCAGTTGGTGCCTTGCTACGTGATCACAAAGGTACGTTTGTGGTGGCATTAACTAAATTTTTGCCTCATGTTTCCTCTCCAACAATGGCAGAATCAATGGCAATGCAAGCTGGACTGACACTTGCTAATACGATGGGTGCAACCATATCATTGCGGAGGCCGACTCTATCGATGTTATCCAAGCATGTACGGGTGACCAATCCTGGTGGGATGAGGCAGCGGCTTATGCAGATTGCATTGATTTGGTTACAAGCATAGATAATGTGAGATTTATGCACTGCCCAAGGGAAGCAAATGGAGCTGCTCACGAGCTAGCTACGGATAGTTTTCTTAATAAGAGCTCTTGTAATTGGGTCAATGAACCCCCTAGTTTTATTCTGCAATCACTTGTAAACGATGTAACGCTAGTTTGATGGGCTGCAAGTTTCAGACGCACTCTTTTTTCCTTACCAGGGTACCTAAGGGGACTGGAAGGTTTTAATGAGGCGGCTTGCATGCGTAATATATGAGTTTCAAAAAAAATACTTTCCATCCATACCCCTATTTAACTGCGTGATTAATTCCTAGATTTTCTCTCAAATGGTAACTGTCTCTCTCTCCCGCATGATGCTGCATGCGTTCAATTCTCTCCTTCCCAATGACACAATAACTGCTCCTCACCCCGCATGCGGCATGCATGACCAATACCTAAGGCCCCTTGACATGGGTATACCCTACAGGTACTCGAGTTTGGTATATACGGTCTAGATACGGCAGAAGCCCACAGTGTTGCCAAGGCCCAATGGAGAATTCGAGTGGCCCATGAACTCTTGATTGCTTGCGAGACAAGAAGAAGCTTAAGATAGAAAGTTCAAAGGGAAACCCTAATCTGTAACTGACTCGACCTGCTACCCGAGACCTAGCCTATCTATATAAAGGCTAGGAGGGGCGGCGAGGAGGACGATCATCACCCTAGTTTCCACAACGCTCGCCAGATTGCATATGCACACCCCTGTAATCTTCGATTCCTTCGTTAATTCTAAGAGCAGACAAGCAGGAGTAGCGACCTCTACAAGGCCTGAACCTGGGTAAAACTTGCGTCCCTGTGTGCTTGTTTGCTAGCCGATTGATGCCTCCAGCGCTCCCTCCTTCTCCAAAACCCAAGTCCATAACAATGGGCACTGACGAGTTAAACCCTCGTCAATTGGCGCCGTCTGTGGGAACTGGGAGTGCTAATGTCGCGGCTTCTTCGGCCCCGTCAACTGCGATCTACAATTCTACAACAACGGAGATTCGCCAGCTCTTCGGCGCGTTCGACTTCACCGTCCACACGCCGGCCACTCGCCTGGCTTTCGAGTCCGTGGGTGATGGAATCAGTCTGGCGATTGGGAGCTTCCGCTTACAGGTTGTTCAGCTGGGCATGCTTCGCATTCCTGACCAGCCGATGACACCCGCGATTGCTCCAACATCGTGGTTCCCGCCGCCAATCGGCACCCTTAGCGAGCTCAACACCTCAGTAGCAGCTGAAAGTACAGACAACGACAGCAGTCGCCGATCCGATCCGGGTGACCTAGCCACTAAAGATGGAGCCTACGGCTCTAGATCTAAAAGTTGCAGGAGCAACAGCTTCGCCAACCACTTCATGTGCGCCGTCATCAACACGGGCGACACCACCGGCAATCGCAAAAACGCTGGCACCAGATCTGGCACCGGACCGCCCAATGGCAGCACGCCTAATGGTGGCATACCAGTCGCAAACAGCGGCCCCACCAACGATGGTAACGGCGCGCCCGTCAACAACGGGACGGGTGGAGAACCATCGCTCTCGGTGAAGGCGAACACCGGTGAGCGCATGCTGATCAAGCTCAACGACGAGTGGGCCCGCTGTCGTGAAGCTCTACGGTGCAATCCTCTACCCCCCAACACACTGAAAGACATGCTGATGGGCTACCATTGGCTTCTAAAGGAGGAATTCAAGCGCCAACAACAGGTGATCACGCAACTCGAAGCGTGCAAAAAGGCAGCGGATGAGTCAAGTCTTAGATGAGCCGGGCTATCCTCCCACGGAGGATCCTCTTCCAAAGGCAACGAATACATCACCAACAAGAGGCGATTTCTACTGGCCCACCTCACCGAGCAAGAACGCGTAGAGGCCACGAAAGTCCTCGACTTCGGCTCTATGACAGTCGACACGCGGGGCAACGTGATCCCAAAGACGCCGCAAGCCGCGGTGACAGCGGCCACCATGTACCTCCTTAACAACCAGCCACCGGCTGGAGATCCGTGAGCTGCCATGCACCGATCTACAATCGCAGGCTTGGGGCTAATCGAGGCTGCCCTCGACAAAGAACCAACACCAGAGCCGAAGAAAAGGAAGGCTCTGGAAAAGTACTACTCGTACTCCTCCAGTGACGACAGTCACGATCTGTCACGGCGGCATGACCGCGACTACGATGCGCACGATGACCTCACACAGCGCAAAGTCAACAAGATGCGGGCAAGACGCGCTCGTTCGACTGACTCAGAAGAAGACGAGACTGAGCTCTGTGGCGCTAGATGCTTCAGCAGGGCCATTAGGCAGAAGCGAATGCCTAAGGGGTTCAAACTCTCATCAGAGAACCGAAAATTTGACGGTCTATAGGACCCAAAAATCTAGTTGGAGGACCCCATCTCCTCCATCAGACTACATGGAGGAAGTCAAAGCATGGCCATGCAATGCCTGCAGCTACAGCTGCAGGGCGCCACTTGCGCATGGATCAACAACCTCCCGCGCGGATCCATTCGTAGCTGGAAAGAGCTAGTCTACAGCTTCATGCGCAATTTCAAGGGCACTTACAAAAGGCCCGCATCAATCGAAGAACTGAGAAGCTGCCAGCAAATATCGGGTGAATCGCTACGCTCGTACATCCAGAGGTGGTCCATCATCAAGAGCTCCACAAAAAACATCTCGGAGGACCGCGCAATCCACGCGTTCAACGACGGTGTTCATCGTATAAAGCTTAGGGAGGAGCTAGGCCGCTCGAAGCCCAAACTGATCGACCACCTGATGGAAATCGCGAATCGGTGGGCAGACAGAGAAGACTCGGTGAAAAAACGCACCTACTCTGATGACGACGACAACCTCTGGCGCAGACGCGACCGTCGAAGCAAACGTTGGATGCGCGTCTACAATGAGCACGACGAGGTCAATATGGTCGCAGCCAGCTACGCCGACAAACGCGACGACAACCGCAACAACGGATACTGCAGTGGTGGATACCGCGACAGCAGAAAAACCACGCAGGTGTGGCAACGCCGCACTCGTGAAGAGGCACCCACAACATCTATTGAGGACAAACTATCCGGGCCATGCAACATGCACTTCTACATCGACAAGCACGATGGCAAGAAGAAATCCAGTCACATTCTCAAGGACTGCCGCGAGTTCCTCAAACTCCACGAGGGTCTGGCTCAGATGAATCGTGACGCGATCAACAGAGGATATCAAGCCGCCCCAGGCGCCGTGGCACATGTAGCTCCTCCACCACTGCCCAGGCCACCACAACCTACGGCTGCGCCAGTCCAACACCATGGAGGTGAACCATACCCACGAGCCGTGGGCAACATGGAGATGATCCAAAAATGGCGTCCCTCAAATCGAGTGCAGAAGGCCATCACTTGCCAAGTAAACTTGGCGATAAACTCTCCACCTTCCACCACTAAGTACCTCAGTGGAAGCGACTCCTGCATCACCTTCGACGGGCGTGACCACCCACGCCAAGTTCCTCGCCCATGCCACTATCCCCTCGTACTCGAGGCACAGATTAGGGGTTTCGACATGAGTCGCGTCTTCATGGACGGTGACAGCGGCATTAACCTCATGTTCGCAAGTACCTTGCATGCGATGAGGATCCCTCTGACATGTCTGGAAGTCTCAGACATGACGTTCCACGGCATCGTCCCAGGGAAAGGCATATATCCCCTGGGCAAAATTAACCTCGACGTCATCTTCGGCACGTTGCAAAACTTTCGGCGAGAGCACATCGACTTTGAAGTCGTCGACTGGCCTTCACAATACCACTGCATCCTCAGACGTGTCGTGTTCACAAGGTTCATGGCAGTGCTGCACTACGCCTACCTGCAGATGAAAATGCCAGGTCCAAATGGCGCAATCACAATCAATGGCAACTTTGAGAGGTCCGACAGCTGCGACAGGGAATTCAATAGAATCTCCTAGTCCTTCGGCATGCAAGAGGAACTCGCAAAATTAAAGGAGTCGACAGACAACAGTTTGCCTCCCCTGAGCATGCCAAGTTCAACGGACCTGTCCTTCAACTCGTCGGTGCACACAAAGAAAGTCTAGGTCCATCCACGGACCCGACCAAGACGGCCCTCATCGCCAACAACTTGAGTTCCGCATAGGAACTCGCGCTCGTCGAATTCCTCCGTGAGCACTGGGAGATCTTCACCTGGTGTCCAATGGACATGCCAGGAGTTCCCAGGGGATTCGCCAAGCACTCACTCAACGTGAATCCAGACGCAAGGCCAGTCAAGCAGACAATTCAACGACTGTCTAAACCAAGAGCAAAAGCAGTCGGAATGGAGATCAACAGACTCCTCGACGCAAAATTCATACGCGAGATCAAGGAAAGCACTTGGCTCGCTAACACAGTGCTTGTGCCTAAAAAGACACGGATATCCTGCGGATGTGCGTGGACTTCACCTCCTTGAATAAGCACTGCCCAAAGGATCACTTCCCGTTGCCACGAATCGTCTAAATCATCGACTCCATAACGGGATGTGAGCATCTCTGCTTCCTCGATGCTTACTCAGGCTATCAAATTCAAATGAAGGAGGAGGATCAAGAGAAAACGATGTTTACGATGACCTTTGGTGTGTTCTGCTACAACACGATGCCCTTCGGGCTAAAAACGCAGGAGCCACCTATCAGCGATGCATGCAGGCTTGCCTCAAGAATCAACTTGGTCGCAACATCCAAGTTTACGTTGACGACATCGTCATCAAAACCAAAGAGGAAGCCTCGCTAATCGACGATCTACGTGAGACCTTTGCCAACCTCGACCGCTACCAGATCAAGCTCAATCCGGACAAATGCGCCTTTGGCATGCCATCTGGGAAGTTACTCAGGTATCTCAACTCTGCGAGGGGGATCAAAGCAAACCCGAAGAAAATAAAAGCCATACCGGCCATGGAGAAGCCAAAGAACGTAAGAGGCATCCAACAGCTGGCTGGGCAAATCGCGACGCTCAGTCGATTCATCAGTCGAATGGGCGAAAAGGCACTGCCCTTTTACCAACTTCTCCGCAAAGCTGACAAGTTTGAGTGGACAGACGAGGCACAAGAAGCATTCGAGGACCTCAAACATTTACTATCCACCTCGCCAATACTGGTGACTCCACGCGAAAAAGAGCCGCTATTGCTCTACATCTCCGCCACCAACCAGGTGGTCAGCATGGTGCTTGTGGTGGAACGAGCCGAAGAAAACAAGGTCCACGGGGTCCAGCGCCCAGTCTACTACCTCAGCGAGGTGCTCACGCCAACAAAATAGCGGTACCCGCACTACCAAAAGCTGGAGTATGGTGTCTTCATGACAGCCAGGCGACTGCACCACTACTTCCAGGAGCACTCAATCGTGGTGGTAAATGACGCCTCGCTCGGGCACATACTCAATAACCCTGATGCCATCACATATGAAAAGCGCGATGCGATCAAGTCGCAAGTTCTCCCTGATTTTCTCGTGCACTGGATGGAGAACCAGCTCCCCGACAAGCTAGATATGTCCTACCTCTAGACAATGCACTTCGACGGATCCAGACGAAAGGACGGAGCTGGCGCAGGTGTCATACTGACATCGCCCTAGGGAGACAAGCTGAAATACATTCTGCGAATGCAGTTCGCAGCCTCCAACAATGAAGCTGGGTATGAGGCTCTTATCCATGGGATGCGGATGGCGAAAGCCTATGGCACCAAAAGGCTCATCATCTACGGCGACTCCAAACTGGTGGTCAACCAAACGATGCACGAGTGCGGTGCACTGAGCGACAACATGATCGCCTATCGCGACCTCTACGACACACTCGAAGGGGACTTCGACGGCTGTGAGCTGCGACATGTGGGCCGCGAAAGCAATGAAGAGGTGGATCTACTCGCCAATATTGGCTCCACCTGCGCCCCCATACCACCTAGGATATTTCTCGAGCGTATCTGCGAACGCTCCATCAAGCCAAAGGCTCCAGAGAAGAAAGCAAGTGCATCAACGGACTCGGGGGCTACGCCACCCAACGAGCCAATAACACTCGACGACCTGGAGCTTGATATAGGACTCAAAGGACCAATGAGCGTCATAATGATCGAGCCATCTTGGACACAATCCTACATTACATAACTACTCAGCAAGAGGCTGCCAGAGGACCCGACTGACGCACGGCAGATCGCGCGGCGATCCAAGGCATTCGCCCTCATTAACGGCGAACTGTATAAGCGCATCATCAGAGGAGTGCTCCAACGGGGACGGAAGGGTCATCCTCCTCGACATCTATTAAGGCACTTCCGGGCACCATGTTGGCAGTCGTGCCCTCGTTGCCTGTCAACACCCGGATTTTTAATCCCAGATGCCCGTTATGCCATACCTCGCAATCCCAGGATTACCATTTTTGCGAGACATAACGGATTGGATATCACAGTACATCATCCATTACATACCATACATAAGGTTTTACACAAATAAGGATCTCATGATCCAGTCTTTAATACAACAAGCAGCGGAAATAAAAGATAAGCGTAGCGGTGGGGTCCATCTTCAGGGGCACATGCAATGCTGACGAAGGCAGATAGTCCTAGTTATCATAGCCGTCCTGCTGACCATCATCTTGATAATCTCCTTCATAATCTGGCCATGATAATAGCCAGGGACAAAAGCCATGAGTACTCTTTAAGTACTCGCAAACTACCACTAACAAGTAGTATAATTCTAAGTTAAAGTGCTAGAGCTAAGTTTAACTATAAAGTTAAGTTTGAAACCTAAGCTGAGTTCTGAAGCAAAGAAAGATAAAGTAAAGTTCTAGAATCACTTAAGTTGGGAAGATATTATCATAAACACAACCCTGTTGTGGTCAAGTCAAAGTTCATCATTACTTCAAAGTATTTAGAAAACATCTGACAATGAAACAGTATGGCCATTCCAACTGTCCATAACCGCGGACGTGGCCATTCGAATAGTTTGACACTCTGCAGAGGTGGTACACTTTCACCACAAGATTCGATACATCTGTCAGGGGTAACCCTGAATCATCATACTTAGTATGCAGATAATCAAACATAACCTTCCCTTTACACAGCCTAGTATAAGCACCTCTCCTATGAGCATGGCCTCCCAACCATGACCATCAGTCATCTTGGGCACTGCATAGGTGGACAACATTGAGAGGTAGCCTTGGCTCAAACCTCTCCCGTGAGGGAACTAATACTAATGCATATAAATTTCCAGCTAAGCCTTACCCAATTTAGGTAGTGTGGTTGTACGGTAAATTTGGAATGGTATCGCATCCGAATCCAACCATCAGTTTTATAAAAGGGTTAAGGCTCATGCCTCATCATTTTCATCATCATAAACCAGTTGTGTTTCTCAACACATGTCAAAACATCTCAATAGAATGACTCATCATTCCAAGGTTTTCACAATTCATTTTCACCACCTGTTCCCATCTAAAGTGACTCAAGTTTTTGATCTACTCTAAAATACTAAGTTAAGAGTGTTCACTAAGGTGGAAGGATGGGATCAATCTCATGCCATAGAATGGCATCTAAAGGTTTCTAAGTAGGTCAAGTTTTATACTTTTTATGCTACCTTCAAAACAAGTAAGGAACTTTGTGTACTAAGGGGAGTAAAACTTGTAAGTAAGACTTGGGGTACTAATAGTAAAAAGGGTGTGATCAAAGCATGCTTAAGGCATCTTTGCTAAACCATCTATTTTGATTCTATTTGCTAAGTCCTAAACTTGCAAGGGTTAACCTTGGGTATTACTAGCTTGCTAAGGGTAGCTTGTACTGTTAATGGTGGCTTGCTAAAGTATGTTTTGCAAGGGTTAGCTTGCCAATAATAGCTTGCCTTGGTTGGTGCAGTGGTTGAAGTTTTCTTCGTCTTCGTCTTGATAGCACTCATCCTCCTCGTAAGCTTGGTCTGTACTATCTTCTATAACAATACATACGGAGTAGACAATCACCAAACAATACTTAACTAGGCTAGATAGCATTCTAAGACACACAATTGATGATCTATTATCATCACAAGCATGACAAGTTTAATTCAAGAGTTTCTTTCTTTTTATTTTAGAAAAGTAATTTCTACTCATTGAAAATTTAACTAAGATTTAATATTCACCACCAAAATATGGGATCATGTGGACACATGTCCTCACCACATATTCTAACATGTGGGAATGAGATTTAAAGGTTGGATCAACATTACTTTGGTTTAAGTTCATTATTTAATGATTTAAAGTGACTAGAAATGCCTATATAGCATTATTTTGGTACTAGTCCAAAGTCATTGCATGTAAACCCTAATATTATTACATATTTAGATAGATATGATGAAATGTGATTTTTGAGAGTTGGAATCAACTCAAAAGCTGACTTGGTTGATTTTATAAAAATGTTGCAAGTGGCAAAAGCTTCTGTCTTCTTATTTTTATTAGGAGAGATCTATAACTCTAATTGAATTAAATCCAACGGGCTTGGATAGATCATTTCAATACCTTTTAGAAAAAATTGGTTTCATGCAATTTGGATTTCTAAAACTCTCTGAATTGATTTTCAAACTAGGGGACAAAAACTAGATTTAACAAAAAAAGAAAAATCCAGATTTGAATGGGTGGGCTAGCACGGGAAAAGAAATGGGCCGGCCCAGTGGCGCTCCGCGGCGCGGGGTTCAGCTGACAGGGGGTCCCACAGGTCAGCGAGACTTAAAACGCGAAACGGTACACGCGCTGTGGGCCGTGCGATTAGGATAGGAATCTATGGCTAAGGGTCGTCGTCGACGACGAACAGGTCGCCGGCGAGCTCGAACCCTAGCGGCTCGGTGGGGGTCTACTGAGGCGTACCAGGGCTCCAGCGGGGTCGGCGAGGCGGGCAAACGACGTGGAAGACGACGGCGAGGCGAGGCGCGGTTGTGGCGGAGCTTGGGGTGGCCGCAATCAACGGCGCCCTTCTCCTCCTGTTGCGGCTGCTCCGGCTCCAATTCCGGCGAGCTGCTGCTCCCCTTGCTCCGGCTAGAGGTGGGTGAGGTTCAGAGAGGTGAGGGGAGTGGAATGGTGTGGAGAGAAGAGGCTGAGGAGGGCTGAGCGGGATGGGCAGTCGATGGTGGTGACATGGCTACGGCGGGGTAGAGGCATGGCTGGGGGTGGCGATCGATGGGCGGTTCCCTGGCGGTGCTCTAGAACTTGAATGCGGCCATAGGGGCGGTGGCACGCGGTCTGGGCGAGGTGGCGCTCTGAGAGGCATAGGCGGCGGTGTCCACGACGAGCGGTGGTTGTGAGGCATTGGGCGGCCAGCGGGGGTGTCTGGGGTGTTTTTCAGGTCGAGGCGGAGCGGCGGGCGCGGGCTGCTGCCAAGGGGTGGTCTGTGCGAGCGGGGACAGTGCACGCTCTAGGGGCGGCGTCGGCATGCTCGACAAGCTCCGGGCGGGGCGGTTCCTGGCCGCTCTTCCCTCTTTCTCTGGCCTGGGGCTGGTTGGGCGGTGGAGGTGGACCACTGACAGTGTACTAGACATGGCGAGAGGGGTTGGAGAGGGCGGCTGCTGCGAGTGCACGGTCTGCCAGCGAAAGAGGGCTCGGCATGGCAGTGCAGTGCGGCTAGGGGGTAGGGAAGAGACTGGGGTTGGTCTGGTCAGGCTTGAGGGGGACAAGATGATCAAAGCACATTGCAATGGCTAGACAAAAATCAACCCAAAATAGTATTAGTTAGGCCAATATTATCCTGCCAGCAAGGTGTTTGATGAAATGGCCGAAAGAGAACAAGTTTTGAATTTTGGTTTCAAATTTTTTGAGTGATCTCCACTAGTGCTAGGTAGCCTCTGGTTGCAAGGGTTTTGAAAGTGGAGCTCAAATAGGTGGTTTTTGAAATAGGGGTGATCTATGCATATGCATTTGATTCAATTTTCAAATGCCAATTAAAATAAGTAAAAGAATGTTTTTAGCAGATCAAAAGGTGGGCCTTGGTACCTCATTAGGTGTAATAGCAAGAGGTGCAAAGATCAAGAATTGTTTCTGTTAAGTTTTGAGTACTAGGAATAGCCAAAGTAGGCATGAGAGTGAAATTTGCCAAAATGACCATTCCTCCTTTTTAATTCTTTTTGATTTGATTTTCTTTAGGAAAAGTTTGGGAAAGATGTAGATGATGTTTAAATCACCTAAGAAACATTTTACAAGCATTGGATCATTCAATCATGGCAATTCAAACAACTCTTATTTTAAATGCACACATATATGAATGCTTTCATTTTAAATTTGGAAAAGTTTTTGTTAACCCCATTTTTGGATGATTTGATCTTGATAACCTTGGATTAAAGTTTTGGGATGTTACATTGCCAAAACTCTACGAGCTAGATTCTACTAGCCCACGGCCATGCACGACGCCAAGGACATCGTCCAGCGCTGCAACGCTTGCTAGCGATTCGCGGACAAACCTCACGCACCTGGCGCGGAACTCCGGCCAATACCATTGGCTTGGCCCTTCGTGCAATGGGGACTCGACATGGTCGGCAAGCTCCCAAAATCCTCGCCAAGAGGTTACGTCTACCTCTTGGTCGTAGTCGACAAGTTCACCAAGTGGATCGAGGCCATGCCGGTGACAAATCAATCAGGAGCTAGCACCGTCAAGTTCTTCGAGTCCATTGTCTACCGCTTTGGAGTACCACGCAGCATCATCACGGACAATGGAACAAAATTTACCTCTAAAGAGTTCTAGGAATTCTGCGAAAACCTAGGAATCAACATAAGCTACGCTTCGGTGGCTCACCCGCAGACCAACAGTCAAGCCGAAAAGGCCAATGGCCTCGTCTGTAGCGGAATCAAGAAACGACTCCTCCGGCCACTCGAACAAGCCGCCGGATGTTGTCCAGACGAGCTGCAATCCGTACTCTGGAGCTTGCGCACAACTCCAAACAGTGCCATGGGATACACTCCGTTCTTCATGGTACACGGTGCGGAAGCGGTGCTACCCGCAGAAGTACGCTACAAAGCCCCACGGGTGGTCGCTTACAGCGAGCAGGAGCCAACTCTTGCACTCGAAGACTCCATCGACCTCGTTGACGAGGCATAGGAAATTGCAGCAGAGAGATCAACAATCTACCAGCAAAGCCTCTACAACTACCACAGCAGAAGGCTACGCCCCAGATCCTTCGTCGAAGGAGACCCGGTCCTGCGACTGAAGCAACAAGGGCATCTCAAGCTCGAGTCCCCTTGGGAGGGACCTAACGTGATTCCAGAAGTAATTCCAGGTGGCGTCTATCGCCTTAAAGATTTCGATACAGGAGTCGCATACTCCAACTCCTGGAACGTCGCACAGCTACGTCGCTTCTACCCCTAGTCGTTTTTTTACATTTACAAATAAGGCTATTCAGTTAGGCTACTTAGCCACACATTGTACCTCGTACTATTCTGCGAATAAATAAAGCTAAGTACCCCAAAAATCTGTGGTTTCCTTATTTTTCTTGCAATTTTATCACTGGGGGGCTGCGCCACCCTTTACACTTTCGTTCTACGAACAAATCGTAGTTTTCTGAGTAGCTGATACAACATTAATCGAATCCTTGATAAACACCAACCCAGTTACAACGTAACTGACAGGTTGGCAAGGTGCTGAGATAATACAAGTCAGGCTAACAAAAAGGAACTGTAGAGTACAAATACACTCGCAAAATATAAAAGCTAGCAAGCTCTTCACATGTCAATGGGTATTACTTACATCCAACATATTCATACGAACTTTATAATACTTGTACAATTATGTGCAGGATACAAGTCATGCTACTGCTGCAACAGAAGAACGTTCGTTTGTTCCTTGAAGAAGTCGACAATTTCTTCTGCTGGGCAATCAACTGCTTAGTAGTGTGGAACCATGTCCCAGGTCATACCTTCTGGAGGAGGCGGCGGCCCAACGGAAATAGCTGCGACATATACATCCGGCCTATGGAGTCGCACCAACGACAACACAGCCTTAGCACCAGCTACTAACTGCTGCCGCACGCACTCGCGAACTGCACTCAAATCTTGGAACATCACCAGAAGAGCCAACAGGCTTGAAGGGACGGCGTCCAGCGGAAACATCGTTTGATAAATATGCCTAAGGCACGACTGCGCCTTCTTCAAAAAATGAAGTACTCGAGAAGCACGATCCTACAGGGTCGCAAGCGCGATCGCACGATCTTGGTCCACCCAAAAGTACCCACTCGCCTGCAGTTGCTCCTGGGTCAGGTCATTCATTCGAATGGCAATCCAATCCTTCTCATCCTACGGATGACGAGCACTAACAACTACACCAAGCAAAATGGCAAAGTGTGAAGACAAAGCATGGCCGAGACTGACTAAAAGAAAAGATGAGAGGGCAGAAAGCTAACATTTGAACTGCTCACTCCGCCGCACCACCTCCTCCAAGAGATACTTCTCATGGGCAGTGCCTTCTTCGCCTTCGACTTCCATACATCTGCGCTACCGCAGAGGATGGGCAACTCACGCTCCAATTGCTTAATGCGATCACGCAGTCGTGAAAGCAATGACAACTCCTCCACCTTTGAGCGCGGCTGCGCCAAGGTTTTATCGGTGGGCCAAGGATCATGATGACCACTCGAAGGACCACTCGACGTACCCTATCACAAACCAAGCAAGAGCAAATAAGGGACCAAGAATACATTGACAAAAGGCACGAATGCATTCAAGCACGGTAAGGTCTCGACAGGGACATTCACACAAAGGCATAGTTCCAATAAAAGGCAACTACAACTATTAAATATGCAGACTAAGGAGCATTTTGCTTCTTCGACTTGGACTTTGGCTTCGTGGGCTTCATCGCATTCGTGGCAGTCTCAGATGCCACGGATTTGCCGATGGTAGCCCCAGATGCCGCGGCCTTTCACCGCCTTCGCTTGCCGCCGCTCCTCAGAATACTTGGCGACTGTCTCGATAAGTTGAGGACCATATTTAGTGCAGCTACCGCGAAGGGAGCAAACACTACCTGCTGGCCTCCGGCGTCGACATGCATCGCCTCAGAAATAGCGTCGGGGTCCATCTCCACGCCATGGGCTTGCACCGTCGCGAGTGCCATGGTGGCGCCAACGGAACGCTGCGAGTTCCTGAAGTCCACGGGAATACCTCTAGCGAGGGATTCCACTAGGTCTCCAAGGTTGTCGATCAGCCCAGCCTTGGGAGTTAAATCCTCGCGAATGCGACTGAGCACATCCTTGGCCTTCTCTAGTGTCTCCTGGAGGGAAACACTGCGGTCTCCGACTACAGCGATGGTGCCTCCCAATGCATCTGCGCGACGCAGAGACTGGGCGTCAAAGCTCAGTCCGCTGGCATCTGCATACTCAAAAGTGTTAGTACAACAACCACATGTCAAAGCAAAAGAGAAATGCAAAATCCAGCCGAAAGAATACCTGAGAGGGACTTGGCAATAGATAAAAGTAGCTCCTCGAACAACTTCTCCCTCTCAGCAGTGGAAGCGCGAAGAACCTCTTCTCGCTTTCGCGACTCCTCCAGAGCTGCGATTGCCTCGTCACGATTCTTCGTCACCGCGGCAAGCTTCTTCTCGAGTACAACAGCACGACGAAGTAGTTCATTGTGCTAAACTACAACGCACAGAGTGTATCAGCAATCAAATTCATAAAATTCACGAAGACAAAGACGAAGTCAAAACTCACCTTCGACAACGCGGTGGCGATTGTCCAGCAGAGCATGCTGCCGACCCATGACAAGGACTTGCTCCGCCAGACGAGCATCTTCCTTCACGATAAGCTGCATCAGAAGAAAATAAAAGTTTAAAAACAACACCAAGTATAAATTCGACTGCTAAAACAGCAAAAGGACGCTTACATGATCCTCCAGAGACTCCGAAGATGACTGTCGCACAGTCATCTGGGCAACCATCTGGTGTTCCCCAGCATGCGGGGAACTCGACGAATTGTGCCCAGAGTGGGCCGCCAATGGAGGAGAAGAAGACCGTTTAGCCACTTCCTTGGCCTTGGAGTCTGTGACTCCGGACTCCTTCACAAATTGGACATCGTCAGAAGACGACGACGCCGCTCGGTTACAAAACATATCAAGCAAAAACTTCAGGGAAAAAACCAACTCCAAAAAGAAGCCAAAACAAGGTCGTGAATGTAGAACTCACCAGCTAAATTTATCAAGGTTTAAGGATTGATCCTCTGACTCCGACGACTCCTTCGGTAGTCGCAGCTTCTTCTGGGCAGGAGGAGCCATGGAGCGCACAGGAACGGCAGGGATTAGCTCCTCTGCAACAACAGAAGGACCTTCTGGTGTCGTCGGCGATGAGGCATCCGAGTCCTCCCTACGGGAACGCTTGCGAGTGTCCTGGTCGCTAGACTCGGGGGCTCCCTCCTCCTCTTCAATTGGGACGGTTGATTCCGACTCGTCCTCTTCATCCACTTCACGAGGGATAACCCCTTCAGGACGAGGGGGGCAAATTGGGAGACACCTTCCAATCCTGCATTCAAAAGATACAACATTATATATCAAAGCATCATAAAGGCAATCGAAAATGGAAACTACTTCACAGTACAGTTCTACCTCAGGAGGAGGGTTAGAGGCGTCGAAAGGAGGCACGACCGGTTCGCCTGGGAGAACCTCCTTGGCGGTGTATTTGGTCACCAGTCGCACCCTCTTATCCACCTCACCCGTAGAAATGCCCTCGGCAGACACGCGAGTGACATCATCAGCACCGGTCCAGCAGAACATGGGGTGCACTCTGGCCTGCAGAGGCTGGACGCGACGACGCAACCAGGTGCGAATGAGGGAAGCGCCACCTTCTTCCTTGCCTATGCGGTTTTCGAGGTCGTAGACACGCTTATACAGCACTTCTGTTTCCTCGGACTCGCCAGGCATAATGACATTCTTCCAGGAGCGCCTCCTCTTGCAAGTCGTCGCAGGATCAAAGGGCGTGAGTCCGTAGTGCTCTCCGTCGGCCTTCTGGTCATGGATGTAGAACCACTTGTCCCTCCACCCTTGGACGGACCCGGTGAGCTTGATGGCAAAATAGGTGATAGAGGAGTCGACATGGATCCCGCAGCCTCCTACGTCGTAGACTACCGAACCGGACGCCGACTGGCGTTTCAGCTTAAAAAGCCTCTTGAAGAGGCCAAAGTGCGGCTCGATTCCGAGCCAGCACTCGCAAAGAGTAATGAAGCAGGAGATGTGGAGAATAGAATTTGGGGACAACTGGTGAAGCTGGAGCCCATAGAAAGAAAGGAGACCGCGAAAGAAAGGATGCAGAGGCAAAGAAAGACCTCGGATGATGAATGCAAGGAACATCACTCGGAAACCTGGAGGAGGACAAAGGATTACCTCCTCACCGGGCACTCGCGAGTCGTCTTCCGCGGGAGGAAGAACTCCATCTCGACGATGAAGATGCAATTCGGCGGGCTTGATGATGGACGCCCGCCAGGCGCCATTGGTGATGCAGGTGCCAGCATCTTTCTTCTTCCTAGCACCGGCGGCGCTGGTGCCCACAGTGGTGGTATCGCCCTTCTTCTTGGCGGTGACAATGGTGGCCGCGGATCCAGCGGTGACGCCTCCTTTCTTCTTGCCCATCTTCCGTTGGTGGTGAGAACGGAGGAAGTAACTGGGGAAGACACGGAGCTGGTCCAGTGCCGCGAAGAGGAAGTGCACAATGAAGCAGAGAGCAGCAGCAATGGCAATGGAGGCACGAGCAAAGAAGGCAGATGGGAAAATTACCGCAGCTGCGCTGCTACTTAACCTCCTTGCAGACACCATCCAACGGCCAGCAGAAACCCTACTACACGCGTGGCGCACATCGCCATCGACACATGGCGAAGCTGAAGCACGAACCATCCCCCCACTATTCCCATTACGCGCGGAAATTGAGGAGACGCAATTAAAACAGAAGATTACGCACGCCCGGTCAAATCGAAGTCAGAAAGTGGGACCCACCACTCGTCACGTCCCGTCAAAGCCGCTCACGCGGGCAACCGAGGTCATCACATCGTTAGCACTGACGTCATTGATTCCAGCAGCAGAAGATTTCGACTACTTTAGTCCTTGCTCGAGTCTTCGACTCAACCAAGCACTCGGGGGCTATTCCTAACAGGAGCGTTGGCCGCGCACCCGAAAGATTTTTTATGCAGGTATACGGACATTCAAGATAAACCCTTCACTCGAATCATCGATTCGACTATGAACTGCGAGTTACTCTCATAGGGAGCGCTGAAAGCATATTCGACTGAAACAAGCAACAAAAAACGACAGCAGTCGCAAATGTTTTTTAGTCCCCACTCGAGTGTACGACTCGAGTAGGCACTCGGGGGCTACTCCCATAGGGAGCGCTGGTCGCGCACCCTATATTTATTTTTTGGTATATCGTACTGTGTGTTGATAACATCCACACTCGAATACTATGGCGACTCCGCCTCATATTTTCTCTACAAAGAGACTACGTCTCCTGGGTCACCCGAATTATCTCCGCGATGACAAAAAATTCGGATGTCGCGTTTACAGCGTGAAGATAAGACCTGAATAAGGCCTGGCAACGCATCTGCTACGCACGATCAGAAATATATCCGTACCTACAGGTGCGATGAATATGCCTTGACAGACGTGTCGAGTGCCCACACTTATACACTGGAATTCGCCTCCTGTAAGACCTCCGTGGCCTAAGTCGAATTACGCCAGCACTTTTCTGAATTCGAGTCCGGGGACTCGAGTTTGAGTAGATTGCGTTGTTTTGCCCTAAGACAGTTAACTGATACCGATACATCGGTTAAATCAGGCACGTATATCATCAATCCCTATGACACAAACAGGACACTCGAAAATGCTCAGTCACGCACTCAAAAAACTTCATAAAGTCTCCAGTCGAATCTTCGATTCCACTGGACACTCGGGGGCTACTGACATGGGTATACCATACAAGTACTCGAGTTTGGTATATACGGTCCAGATATGGTAGGAGCCCATGGCGTTGTCAAGGCCCAATGAAGAATTCGAGTGGCCCACAAACTCTTGATTGCTTGCGAGACAAGAAGAAGGTTAAGATAGAAAGTTCAAAGGGAAACCTTAATCTGTAACTGACTCGAACTGCTACCCAAGACCTAGCCTATCTATATAAAGGCTAGGAGGGGGCGACAAGGAGGACGATCACCACCCTAGTTTCCACAACTCTCGCCAGATTGCATCTGCGCGCCCCTGTAATCTTCGATTCATTCGTTAATTCCAAGAGCAGACAAGCAGGAGTAGGGACCTCTACGAGGCCTGAACCTGGGTAAAACTTGCGTCCCTGTGTGCTTGTTTGCTAGCCGATTGATGCCTCTAGCGCTCCCTCCTTCTTCAAAACCCAAATCCATAACAATGAGCATTGACGAGTTAAACCCTCGTCACCCTTATCAACTAATCTCTCCCAATTTTTAACGCCAAGTAAACAATCGAGAGGGTAGTTTCGGGAGAGACTCGGTACTCCCTCCGTCCCAAGGCTTAGAGCATCTCTAACAGAGCCCTCAAACTGGTCAAACCCTCAAATTAACCGCTTTTTAAAGGCTGAGGCTGAAAGCTAGCGCGGAACAGAGCCCTCAAATCCGTAAACCATCAAAAAAAAATTGAAGACTGAGCCCTCATTTTCTCACTCGACCTGGAGAAGCGAAGGCTGGTAGGCTAAACTGAATGGCCCTTCATTTTGGTCAACGTTCGGACGCGCCAGGGAAAAATCACCAACTGCCTCCTCTTCCTTGTGTCCTCCTTCTCACGATCCGCTAGCCGCCGCCTCGCACGATTCGACTAGAAACGCCCGTGCCCCGCCGTCCCTCCTCGCCACCAACTCTCGCTGTCTCGCCGCCGTCCGTCCCTGCCCCGTCGCGGCCTGAATCGCCTCGCCCGAGCCGCCCCGCGTCTGCCTCCGCCCCGCCCGAATTGGCCCGAGCCCCCGTCGCCCCGCGCCCGAGGCCGCCCATCTCCGCCTCGTCCGGCCACCTCTGTGGTTGTCCGAGCCTGCCCCGCGTCCGCCTCGCCTCGCCCGGCCTCCTCCGCCTCCGCCTCGCGTCGCCACGGTGAGAATTTGTTCTCTTTTCTCTTTTTCATTTTTGGTTCATTTTAGTTAAATTAATTGTATCTGTCTCATTTTGTAGATGGATTCGATGTCCGAGAGTTCAGGTTGGTCGTCTTCGGACGATTCAGACATCGAAGAGCTGTTAGAAGATGATGACACAGATATGACGGTCGTTCTCGTCGACGTGAAGGAGCTTCAGGAGCGCCACTAACAGCTGCTTGGCCGTGTCCAATGATCTACCTTTGTTTTAGTTGATTCATGTTCCATTTGATTCGAACACTTATTCATGTTCTATTTGCTTCGAACTATAATTGTAATTTGCAGAAAATATTGTTGTAATAAGTCGACTTATTATTGTGTGCTTGAAACTATTATTTGCTGGTGTGTGATGATATCTAGAATGATTATTATGTGCTGCAAACTATAATTTTATTGGCTGTTGTATGAAATTGTGATGAAACAATCTGAATCCTGTTTTGAGGGCCGGCTGTTTTGGCTTTCAAAATCATAAATTCTCGGCCCTTAAATTACTTTTAAGGGTTACAGGTTCGAGGACACTATTAGAGATACTCTTAGGCCTATAAATTTTTTCAGTTTTTCACCACAGCTTAAGGCGCAGGGTACTAGTACAAAGCAGTCCGGTTGTGGGCCTCCTGTCGGCACCCTAGAGCCCCCTCCTTCCCGTACGAATCAAAACAACAACAGGTCTGCCACCGTGGCCGGGAACGGGATGGGTCGGAGTCGCGATCACGGGCAATGTCCCGCCGAGCTTCTGCTGCACCTCCGGCGACTACCTGCTTTCCTGAAGCACCACGGCCTCCAGCACACCGCCCACACGTACGTGCGATGCGTACGCAATTCGCAATTTCGGGCTCGATTTTCCTTGTTTGTTCTCGTTTCGCGATTCAGTTCAGTGTTCCGACTGATTCCAACTCAGGCTGGAGATGGAGGCCGGAGTATTCTTCGAGGCGGCGCACCTGCTGGAGCTGGTGAGTCAAGGACGGTGGGCTCCCGCGCACCGCTACCTGCGCTGCTTCTCGGCCCTTTGGGATGATGAGGATGGCGGCGCGACCCAGTACAGCGCCCTCCTCGACTGCCTCGCCCACAACTCCGCCCTCGCTTGGTTCGCCTGCCGCGGCGACGAAGGCGGCCGCGCCGCTTCCTTGCTTAGCCCTCCCTACCACGCCCTCCGCGAGTCCCACCCCGACATGACCGAACGCCAGGCCATGTACTGTTCCATGGCCTCCCAACAAGCCAGGTACCTATTAAAGACGCCGATCCCAGATCGATCTCGCCGGTTTGAACCGATGATTAGGCTTGTGCTTTGCTAATTACAGGGAATCCGTGGACTGGAATGACATAAAATTCAGGACCTTAGAGCGGGTGAAAGAGTTGATCTGTCTGCGTCCCAACCTGGAACACCTGCCGTCCAACCGATTGCCGCGACACATGCCCATCATGCCTCAGGACATAATTCCTCTCGGGTACGGATTTTACAGCTTAATTTCGAGCTCTCACCACACTCAAGAACAACATCGCCTTGATCTCTTCTGCAAATTGACCAAGTCACCAGACTACTGACTAGTATATGTCTCGCTAGCTTCCGGGGTTGTCGGAGGCATCAAGGAAGAGAGTAGGCCATAAAGCAGCGCGTGACCTTGCGTATTTCATTATACACAAGAGGTATTAGTACATGATACCTGTCCTGTCTTTGTACCCCCACTTGTGCGCATACACATAATTACCTGTTCTTTTTATTTTGATAATGTCGGATATTTTCAGCATTTACACTAATTCCTTTCTCATGTGCAGGCTGCCCCCTAGAAAAAAGATAAAACATTCAGGTGAGTCAAGTTCAAGTATGTATTGTTTTTTATCCACAACAAAGTCCACGTCCTTAATTTGGTGCCAATCTGACACCAATTCTGTCTAATAGTATACAATGTTTCAGTTACTGCATCTATTATAGTACTGCCCATAATCTATCTCATGCGACCACTGGCAGGCCCAAACAGCCCTCAATGTTTTTTTGAAACAAGGCACAATGCCATTTTCATTGCTTAAGTTCAGAGGTCATAGAATGAGCCTAGGCTATTACAAGGAACATACTCTCCTGGCATTGCCCTACTCAAGAATTTAGCTCCTGGCGAGCCTCTAAGCCCCCGCCTCCTCTTTAGCCTTCCTGATAGATTCTCGCATTGCATTCCTTTCACACTTTCCATAAAATAAGCATAACCAAGGAAGGCAAAGTCTTCCTCTTGTCTCTATTTTGTAAGGTTATATCTGCACCCACAAATCTTGAATTGTAGCTTCATTTGCCCATTGAGCCCGTTGTATCTCTTCTAGTCCACACCAAGCAAGCATGGCCGTCCAAATACGAGTTGTGAAGCAGCATTTGAAAAGAAGATGTGTCGCTTGGATTCTAGAACTTGGTTATAAAAGGGTAATTGCCACAATTGTTTCAACCGCGGTGTTGTAGGAATCACATCCACCGTCCAAATCCTATTTTGCAAAGCAACCCACGCGAAGAATTTCCATTTTGGTGGAGCTCAAGGTTTCCACACCATAGCGTTTGACATGTCTAAGATTTTGCTAGATGGTAATAAAATTGTATGATATTCAAATGTAAAAGAAAAGTGTATTCTTGGTAGATATTACCCATAATATAGTATGTTTTGGTAGGCATTTTTTAGCCTACAAAAACATATTTTGGAAGGAGGTAGTAAGTACCAGTTAGGATTTTTTTTGATCCACCACACTATATCACAAGTTTTCTAGCAACTTGAAGTAGACAAGTGGTATATGCACATTATATTGTAAATGGGCATAAAAAGGATATCAAAAGTTCAATACTTCTCCCTTACGTACTTGGGCTGGACCCTGGCCTCAGCCTGTCTAGTGTGGGGCCTAGGCCCGCCCCTGATGCGAAGATACATAATTATCATCTTCTATATGATGCTAGTCTGCTTATTTGGCATCCCTATTCACATATTGACTAGTCATACAAAACTCAAACACCCAGTCACATATTTACAGATCATAAACATGAAGTGGAGTTAATTTCTGACACTGTGACTTTAATTGCTGCCAAGTGTGGTTTGTGCTATTTTAAGAGATAAATGATGCCATGTTTATTTTGTCACTCGCAATGAAAGACTAAGATGCATGTTGCTTCCTTTTTACACCATCTTTTCTCTGTAATAGGAACGTGAGATAGCTAATGAATTATGTATTATAGGTGCTTCTTCAGAAGCTGGAACTCCCATCATGTTAGATGAAGGAATTGGCTTTGATTGGAACAAAGGTTTGGACATAAAGCTATTATTTACTTGCTTACAACTTTAGTTTATTCATAAATTCCTCACGAATCATCTCCAGGTTTTACAGTTAGTCTCAATGTACTGCAGATATCTCGTGCATGTTACTAGGAATGCTTAAAATTTCCGAAGGAAATTATTAGCAAGGATATGTATAATAAACTTTGTGGATACATATTTTCTCCCTAGAAGCATTATAATATGATACACACTGATAGGTACCAAGATGCGAAGAGTAAAAGTAAATCTTAAATCACTGAATATTCACAAACATACTCCCTCCGTCCCAAAATAAGTGACGTGGGTTTGTCTAGATTCGGATGTATCTAGACATATTTTAGTATATAGATACATACGAATCTAGATAAACTCACATCACTTAATTTGGGACGGAGGGAGTAATATTTTTCAGACCAGATTATCTCTGAATCAGATTTTTTCTATGGAGCCCATAAAAGAGATATTTCTTAACGAAATTCACAGACACATTGGGCACACATTAATGTACGTGTGGGTATTTTATCAATAAAAATGTATTGAAGCATGCAATTTTTGATTTTTTGAGAATTTCGGGCTCCAGGTAATGAACCAGTAGGGCAAATGTCTGCAGATGCGAAAGTCTATAGTTGTTCATTCGGTTTGACCAATACTTCATTCTTGATGGTAACACTTGTTAAGAACTAAGAAGATTTCATAAGACTAATCAATCTAGTTCAAATAGGGTGGGTATTCTGTATGTGGGTCAATTTAAACATATATGCACATTTTCTGAACATATATCAAGTTGCTATCTTGCTCGTACAGAACATTTCAGGTAGTTTTGGCTTTCAACTTATGGTTACTAGGATTCTGGTACTGAATTTCTGATTATTTGTGCTCTTTTTCATGATATGTTTTGTCCCACATCTAAGCATGGCAAGCTGCTACGGGAAGAGTGGGAAAGAGCGTTTTTTTTCAATACTAGCAAATACATAACAGTTTAATAACATTGCACTTTCCTGATAATATTATAACAACAAATAGTTAGATAGATTGAGCAGGCATACTTCCACAATTCTGATTAGGTCCCATATAGAGAAATTTTAACAGTATAGATCAGCCCAGGACCAAATAGTCAGTTTGAGTCAGGGGCCATCTGTAATGACTGTTATTTAGCATTTTTGATGCATCTTGTTCATTTCTTTTAGTCCCTGGTCTCCAGAAGTGGATATTAAATTGTTTTTTGTTTTCTTGCAGCAATGGGATTGGGAGGAAAATGATTTCATCGGATGATGAAATAGAAAGGAAGGAATGCGGTGGGATCACAGTTGGATCTGAGCCTTTGAAGTTTCGATAGACTCTTGTACCTAGCAATCTATAGCATACTAGTACATATGCACGTGCACCGCACGTTGGCAAAAAAAAATGTAAATACATACATTTAAGGGTGAATGAGTTTCAGTATTTCATACTCCCTCTCTCCCAAAATAAGTGACTCATGAATCTATAATTGTTTTAGTGTGAGAAACATTCAAATTTAGACAAATAGAAGTCATTTATTTTGGGATGGAGGGAGTAGATAGGAGTACATTACAGAAAATGTTATACAAAATAGTGTCCTATCATCTGTTTTATTGTACAAAAAAACCCAAAAACAAATTTCCGTGGACCATGTCATAGGACGTTAATAGATAGATGCGCTGCTCCTAGGAAGTTTGATACTGTCTTGGCCAGCAATTAGTTGACGTGACCTCTATCATGACTTTATAAACATCTCAAATGATGAATTCTAGGAAAAAATTACAGCTGCGCCAGGAAGCCTTATTGGGCGCACACGTTAGCATTACCTAGTCTTACTAAAGCCCTTCAGACAGTCAAGAAATTACACTATTATTGGAGCACCGGATATATAATATTACTGGTGTCAGCGGGACATATATATAATCTTGATATTTGAAGCTTCCTCAGTGAACCCATACATGACACAGGTTGTGTATCCATCCACATAAAGAGCAATCACCTTCATTTATGGGAATCTTGGGCACAATAATGCTGTGATGCACATGAAGGAGGACACCATGACACGCTGTGAAGCACCTTCGCTCACTGCCAGCATCTGAAAGTTTGTTAATCACCTTACATAATTGATCATGGCATACATGTGCGAAGAAGGTTGAAATAGTTCAGCTTTGGACTATTCCTGTAAAAAACATCCAGAAATACAAATTATGAGTATTGAATGATCTACTCCATGGGAAATATATTAACTAATATCTAAGAGAATCATGGATTCAAACAAAAAAGAGATAAAACCCGCGAGATAGAAAGTTTTTGCTCATGGCAAGCCACATGATAACAACTGGCTTTGTCAAAGAAAAGGTAAAACAGGGCCCAAACTAAACAAAAGCAAAGTCATTCTTCTAATGACCAGGGTACATGGCATTTAGTGGCAAGACAAAAATTACATATTTTGATCTATGACTAAAACTGAAACCTTGACGGTTGGTGTCGAAGAGATTGCTAGCAAAATTTATCATCCTAGATATCTAAATGAAGCAAAATTAAGTAAATTCATGACTTAGCATTAAACAGACAAGGTGTTGAAGCTGTGCATGCGACAAAGAGTCTTAGTATTTTTTCCCATATCACAATGTCACATACAGATAAAGGAGCAGAAAAACACACGTCGTTGTTCACATAATTCAAAACAATACTAATTTGAGTCATTACCTTTATTGGTCATTGGAGCACATCGCTACATCTGTAGTACATTTATCATATCAAAACGTCCTTATAGACAATATTTTTAGTACTTCTCCCAACTGGGTCAATATCTTTGTTTGGCTTTGCAAGTATTCTTGTTGTTTGCCTTGATATCCCTCTAGACAAAGCAACATATAATTGACCATGGGAGAATACAGGTTCTGGAAGGTAGATGCCAACATTTGGAATAGTTTGACCTTGAGCTTTATTAATCGTCATTGCAAAGCTAAGACGAATGGGAAACTGCTTTCTTATGAATTTAAAAGGAAGCACCTCATCTTCAGAAGGGTACAAAGGAATTCGTGGAAGGAAAACTCGCTTTCCAGAATGTTGTCCTCCAATAATCTCGGCATCAATAACATTACCTTGAAATGCCTTGACAATAAGCCTCGTTCCATTGCATAACCCATTAGATGGATCTAAATTCCGAAGCAAGATGACCGGACAATTGATCTTCAATCTAAGAACATGTGGAGGCAGACCATTAGGTGTGAGGGAATTGAGGAATTCAGATGGGTAGTGATTGTGTGTATCGTCCACTGCTGAGTCAAAACTGTAGTATATTTTTTCTTCTCCAGGAAATCTGTCTGAGTATATCGTCAAAATCTAATATATACTATTCTTACCTTCTTCATTGAGGTCATTTAGTTGATGGCTAATATTAAGAGTTGCACTTGTTCCCACTTTCAGTATATTCAAGTTCCAACCAACTTCCCCGTTGGGGAAGAAAAGTGGGTATGACAGTGGATCGTAGCAACCTTGGTATGCTTTTATGTATTGTGGTTTATCTGATTTACCATATACGATTATACTCCTGTCGAAATGAGCTTGAGGATCGTTTCCCTCTACCCAGATTGCTGCTACTTGTGATGTAGTAGGTTTATTATATACTCGTTGATCTAAACAAATATTGGTGTTCAGCTCAATTCGATATTCATCAAGATTTGATACTGAACCAAGGCTTCGAAATGCTTGGGCATAATACGCAAAAGTATGTGTGTCAACTTTCGGATGAGAACTCTATCAAGATTAGGGGAGTTTCTGAATCTATGCTGCAAGTCCACATCAGTGTCATAAAAGTACAGTTGTAGATGTTTTGGACCCTCCCCTGTTGGAACCAATTGGTCAATTCCGTGATAAATCTGACCTTGTGCACGAAAAGTGTAAACCCTAGACCTTTTATTGCAATATCGTTGGTCCAACATAACACCAAGAGAAGTAAAAGAAAAGTGTGAATTGAAGTACCGTATGTTGTCTTGGAAATACTTTGCTTCTAAATCTTGACTTGTGTATAATCGACGCAGTTCCTCAGGAACATGTGGAGTTACTATCGTGACTTTTCCTCCCATGCAGCAAAATGTTGGTTTCTCATACTGAAATCTTTTTGCGCCACAATGCTTGCAATTGGGTACCGCCTCCAAGACATGGTGAACACTCGGTAAATTCTGATATATGTGATCATACAAATCAACTCATGTCTCACAAGTAGCACGATTTGGTTCTCGATATGATACATATTCAGAACCTGTCCATTGTTATTGAGAAGACAATACGTAAGGACCATGATGATAGGAAATTTTTTGTCCATTCGCATACATATGTACTAACATGTTTACCTTGTCCAGCGAATATATAGCTCTCATCATCTTCATCATCGCCTTCAGGCATATCCCGGGTTTGCCCATATTCAGATGTTATATCACCTCCATTTTCATTGAAATTACCTGATGAGCATCGAATATAAAATTAGTGGTCATAATTAATAAGTAACTTATTAAAAACATGTTATCTGGTGCTGAAATTACCTTGGTTAGGTGGAAAATTATCCATTGGCACATAGATTCCATCCTCAGATTTAGAAACAATATTCTCTTGAACTTCCATGCGAGTGTGTTGACTAAGCAAGTTGTCAATTTGTCCAGCTATATATTTTCTATCACAACAACTTGCCCGATCAGTCTCATCATGTGCATTACTACAACCTGCTCCATGAGACTTTCTTCTCTTCTTATACTCACGATTCCTTTGTTTGTATGCTTCTCTTTGTTCAGGTGTCAAGCGTGAGTACCAGCTAGTGCCACGTTGTCGCTTACGTCGATTGGTATTTGTCAATGCAATATCTGCAGCTTGATCTCCAAGAGAAATAGAAGATGTATGTACTCCAGATGGACTAACTGTCAGTCGAGTCCCATTATATGGGTGGCACGTATTTGACGGAAGAATTATGCAGTGGCCTGAATCAGATATGTCTTGTTTACCTGACTTGGATATCTCAAAAGTACCAAATGTGGCCACTGCTGTTCACATGACGAAAAAGGAAAAAAAAATAGGTTATATTATAATTAGTAATACATTTAAACAGAATATTCTGACAGTGTAGACAAATATCAAACCTTGTTTCATTTTTGAGGAACAATTTCGTTGATTGCCCGCTGAACTGTGCATGCAACAATCTAAAAAAAGGAAAAATATTCTATCAGCATAGCATACAGAATAATTATTAAACCATGTTTATTATAACCAACCAAAAAGTTACCTTCTGTCACTTGAGAAGATTCCATTTGTGTTTGCCCAGCTCTATTACTGCTTGCATCGCTATCTCGTTTAGCTCGTTTGTACTCACGATTTCTCTGTAAATAAGCTTCTTTTTTAATTGGTGTCATTTGCAAGTATATGTCCCTGTCACGATAACGCTTGCGGTGTACAGGATTCATCAGTACATCTGTTGGTTCAACAATATGATGATTTAGCTCAGTAAAATTAGCCCCTGCTTGAGTACACACATAACAAAGGATATGTCATTTAGAAAGTATATAAAGTTTAAGATATATGCAATAAGATGATTAGAGTTGATAGACATAGAACACCGATTCCTTTCTGATGACCTCGAATTAACCAACATTTTTTTTAGTTTTATTAATGAGTCTGAACTTCCAACTGAACGGGCCTCCTGTGTAATTATTCCCATCCATATGATGCGCATGTAGAACCGGATAAAATCAGTTTTTTTTCAGTGAGTTCGTACTTCCAAACTGAGCGGACCTCCTATGTAATTATCTTCATTCATGTGATGAGCATATATGACTGGACGGAATCAGTTTATATCTCACTTTTTTTAAGGGGAGGAACTGCGTACCTGAGAATGATGACGGATGAGAAGCGAACGGGCTGATATCTGGAACAGAATGTTGACGCAGAGTCATACGGGCTGGCGAGGTTGATTTTGCGTAGTTTCCAAAACCAAAATCTATAGGAGAAATGTGGATAGCACAATCGGTATCAGATACATAGACAAACCCGGATGCGAGAGAACATAATTTACAAATTAATGCTCCAACTGAAAATACATCTCCTCACGTGGAGTTTTGGACATACAAAGTTATGAAATATATAACTGTCGGAAATAGAACTTAGTTCTGTGCAAATCATGTAAGTGCACTTTCTAACCTCTTATCTCGTCAATAACAGAACACTTACAACATTCTTATCCACATAATATCTCATCTCTCAACATTAAAGGTCATATACAAATCTTCTCAAATGAATATAACTTCCGAACAGATAAAAACAGTTATATAGTATTCATGTGTTGTAAAAAGGAAGGAAAATGGATGAAGTCTCAAATGGATGCCACGTGCTGAACCAACTAACAAAAAATACAATCGACCATTCCACGTATCCATCCCATTCCGGTATGCAACTTCACAACCACACATTAATACATTGCCTTCTACTGGTCTATCACTGCATAGCTGTTTGGACAAAAAAACAAACACCTGACGTGCAAAAAAGACACACAGCGACCACAAGGACGGAAAATGCTGAGATTCGCAATGGGATAAGAATAGATAGTTGTTACGAAGAAGCATCGACTGGGACGGTAATCTGATGCGAGAAATTACCAAGAAAATTGGAACGAACGAAAAGTAGATATACAGTAATGGTAAGAAGAGGGAGTCACAGAGGTACTCACCTGAGGGCTAAGACACTTCCGCTCACTCCCAGCGTAGATCCCACGAGCTGGATGCAGAGGAAAGTAAAGCAAGCAGATTGAATCGTAGCAGTAAGCAGGTGGAGGGGATGGAGATGCTGGCGTTTGGCGCGCTGGTGGTGTATGGTGTCCAGGAAGTGTTCCGCGCGGGCCGTTTTCAAATTTGGTAGGCTTGTAGAGAGAGTCACGTGAGGAGCTATCGAGAAGGTGCGAGCTGGTTCGGACAGTGGTGGGGACAGGCGCTGCGAATCCAGGAAATATCAGCCATTGGATCTAAAAGATCAGTGTCAGATGGAGGGTGGATATCAGTGAAAATGAAGGAATCGACGGCTGGGATTGATCTTGTCTTGCTTTGGCGGGAAAAACTGAATCGGACGTGGTAAATCCAAATTTAAAACTGGTACACTATAGTAGTAGAGATTATAGTAGAGATAGAGTGCGATGCGAGTACACATTTTAGTACTACTACTAGTTGCTTCTGTCAATTTATCGGCTCTGGTGCTGAGGGCTTTGGATGATACCTGATCTGTCGATTGTACGTTATTATAAAAGTAAGGTGGTCTTGATTGTTCACCGGCGATGTCATTCCTGACATGTGACGCACGAACGACGAAACATGACTATATTCAGTAGATAGATAGATGTTGCATGATACTACTGAATGGCATACTTTTTTGTAATAATGGAGGAGGTCTGAAATTACTATTGGCCTGGGGTCACAAACAAAGTAACGCCCGGTCGGCCATGGTGGAGGCGTGGTGCTACCCAGAAAGGATATCCGGTGCTACATGACTTCCTGTTCCTGTTCGACTCACGGACGGACTCAGACAGTCAGTACAACGCGCTGTTCTTATATCCTACTCCTAATCCGAGCACTAGTGCGAAACGTTCATGTTTATAGGCAAGTTCAAGTTCATTTCTGAATGGATCGTGCTCTGCGGATCAAAACTTCCGATCCCCGGATCCACAGTCAACCACGTGTCCAATTTTCTGTCCCCAAATCCCATTTTTATTATAAGCGTCCTAGTTTTGCTACATAGCAAAACCGGTTTGTCCTAAAAAATAGAATAAAAACGATTGTCTTGCCGGAGATTTCGCTAGAGACTTTGTAGCAAAATAGTTGAGCTAATGTATCAAACTCGATTTCGTCGGAGACTTTCGTCGGTAGACCTCGTCAGAGACCGTGTAGCAAAAATATTACGTTGTTGTAGCAAAACCACAAAACAGTTGTAGCAAAATCACATGCTACTGTAGCAAACCCGACTTTGTCGGAGACCTTGCCGGAGTTCTTGTAGCAAAACCTTTATAGTATTGTACCAAATCCACGGAACAGTTGTACCAAAAACTGCTATGGTTGGGGAGAAATTCGGAGGTAGGTGAGAAATCAGGGGTGTAGATGAGCTCTGATCGTATGGACGGCTGCTTCTAGAACAGAGAACCCACGTACTACGTCGGATGGTTTTCCCTCACGTTAGGGTTTAGGTCTCTTGCGGCTCTGCCGGCGTTGAGTCTTTCTTCTTCCCCCGATCTCCTTGCCTGTTTGCGACGCTTAGCGGCGGGCCCAAGATTTTTGGTGTGTGTATTCAAAAATTTCGAAGGGTCCAATTTTTTGTTTTTGACAGTCCAAACTCTAGTTTTTGGTATGCATAATTGATTATAGGAGCATCATATAGTATGAACTACACAATATAAAACAGATATAACACATTGTGACCATCACATAATAGATTCATACTAGGTCATAACTTGAAATTATAGAACATAACCAATTATTCAACATATAAAAGGGGCAACATCTCAAATATCTGGATGCAGAAATAGCAAAATGATAGGAGAGCTTACATACTATTAGAGTATAACTTTCCGTTGCTTCAAGAATTATTGAAAACCATTGATGATGTCCTCTTCCTTGATTTGCAAGAAGAAATCCAATTCAATGAATGCGACATGACCATTCTTGATCTTCATGTTTCAGACCAAATGAAACTTATGAAGTCTGAAAAAGCAAAATGAAAAATAACATTTTAGTCTTCTTAACTTCGGACAAGTTAAATCTGATTTCTTCTGAATTTCTAAAACACCTCAAGTCTCAATGATTGGAACGGTTCCGAGAAGCTGGAGCAGGGAGCCCGTAGACAGAAAGTACAGAAGGGGGAGCAGCGGCGGTCTGCAGAGCTCCGACTAGCGACGCAGATGATCCAGTGCGGTAACACAGCCGTGGATGTCCTGGTCGTGGAGCAGGGAGACGGAGACGAGCAGACTCAAGGCCGAGGAGGTTCAGACGAGTGCCGCATGTCGCCGTGCCCCGTTGACACCGGGAGTCCACCGCTGTATCTCGTCGTTGCCCGTCTAGTTCAGTCCATGGTTCGTCGACTGCTTCGGTTTGGGGAATTGCAAAATTGGGGGCTTTCCGATCGTGATCTCGCGAGGAGCGGCGTGATATGGGAGAGTCGCTCTTCGTCCAGCGGCCTAGTTAAGGAATTAATTAGCTGGGCCAGCTAGGATGTTTTGGCCCTCATAGAGGAGGGAGGAGGGACCAACGGAGTAGGAAGGTGGGCTTTCGTGTGCTCAATACTAGTCTGTCTCTCGTATTTTTCTGATTTTTCCATTTATGTACCAGCTATATACTATGTATGACCAGTTTTTTGTCAATTTTTTTGGATATTCACTTGAATACCTTTGAATTGAAGTGGGCCCGCCCCTGGCGACGCTGAGCTTGGGTCTTTGACCTACCTTGGTGGCCCTAGGTGCGGAAGTTGTTGGGGTTCAAGCTTCGTTGTGGAGAGATTAGGGTTTCACCATGGCGACGGACCAATCTAGTGCATCGTCCTCGGGAGGTGATGGTGGCATTGAACTTATGATGAGGCAGCTTGGCATAAGATAAGAGGATCTAGATGATGTTGTCTTTGAGGAGGAGGATCCGCCGCCGCTAGAGGTAACCCGCTGGCTCATCATTGCTAGGGTTTTTACGGAAGGTGAATATTCCAACTTCTGTTTTATAAGAACATGCGATCGGCGTGGGAATTAGCAAAGGATGTGCAAACAAAAACCCTGGAAGGGAACCTACATACTTTTAAATTCGCCAACCTTGGTGATTGGGAGAAGGTGATCGAAGGAGGCCCATGAGTGTTTCGAGGTAATCCTATTGTGATCGTTCCATATGATGGTTTCACAAAACCATCCACTATTTATCTCTCTTTCATTGATATATGGATTCAAATTCATGATCTCCCTGTAGGTTATGCACCTATGATCAAATCCTTGGGGTCAAAAATTGGGATATTTGTTACTGCTGAGGGGGTATCGAATGACTTTGAAGGAAAAAATCGTGTGAAAGTTAAATTAGATGCGCGAAACCCCCTGAAAAGTGTGGTATCAATAGTCAGTGTTGGGAAACGTGAGCTCTTTCTTGTGAAGTATGGAAAATTACCGAACTGGTGCCAAGTTTGTGGTCATATGGGACCTGAGTACAGAAACCATGGAGATGGTGTTCATCCACCTCAAGCCCTGGTATTCAAGAATCTTCGAGTAGAGTGGAACATCATCTTTGGTGGTCGCCCTAGCCGCGGTAGAGGTTATGGGCGTGGAATTGGAGGATTTGGACAAGGAAGAGATCGAGGTGGGCGCTTAGGGCCTTATCAACCTTTTAATGAGGACGATGAGCTGGACAATATGCAGGAGGATCCTGATCAATCATATGACATAAGCAGTAAAAGGGGTGAGAGGTCTGATGGTTCGGTTTCCAATGCCCTAATAGCTCCTGGAACTATTGCTTCGATGGTGGGTATTCTGGTTGGAGGATCTGCACCGCCTCCACCAGTTATTCCACCAAGTCCGACTCCAAAACGTGATACTAAACATTCAAAGAGATGTGATGGTGCTGCGGATGATGCTATTGACAAACAACTGATATCGGCGACCTCTGGGAAGGAGGCTGACCGAACACAATGAACATATTATGCTATAATAGTCGTGGTCTACAGGGGCTGCGGTGCTCCGGGCTCTACATAATCTTTTTAGGCAGAGTAGATCGGATGTTCTTTTCCTGTCAGAAACACATCTTGATGAGTGGCCTGCGGAATGTTTGCGTCGATCTCTGAGTATGGATCAGAAGGAAGTGGTGAGGAGTGACGGTCGAAGTGGTGGTTTATTGCTCTTGTGGAAGAAGGAGGCTTGGATTTCACTACGGATCAAGACATCGAATTATATTGATGTTGAGGTGGGTGTAGGTTTTGAAAATGTGTGGCGTTTCACTGGTTTTTACGTGGAACCTAGGTGGCAAGATAAACACCTTTCATGGAAATATTTAAGGGATTTACATTCACAGTCGACTATGCCTTGGCTGGTTATGAGCGATCTCAATGAAATTCTACACCCGTTTAAAAAAGAATGTGGAAATCCTAGGCCTCAACATTTTATGCAAGCTTTTAGAGAAACTATTGATGATTGTAATTTAGCTGACTTTGGTTACACTGGGCATAAGTATACATGGCATAGGGGGAAGATTAGAGAAAGGCTTGATAGGGCTCTCACTAATGATGAATGGATGTCTAAATTTGGCGATGCTACACTGCAGAATATGGAGTACTGCCAATCCGATCATCGGCCAATTTTGATGGAATTCAATATTGGTGATCAAGTTCAGAATGGGCCGACTATTCTTCGCTTCGAGGCCAAATGGTTGAAAGAGGCCCGTTTTCTGCAAGTGGTCGAGGAGGCTTGGGAGCTTGCTGGGCCACAGTTTGAAAATGAAAACTTAGCAGGAAAACTGGCATTTGTCCATAACCATTTGCATAAATGGGATAAGAAGATCCTCCAAAAATCAAAGAGAAAAATTCGTGATGCTCAAAAAAATATGGAAAAGGTTGCCGATGGACCTTTATCTGAGGAAAGTATTCGACAACAAAAGGAACTCGCAATTGAAATTGAAGCCCTTCTAGAACAGGAGGAGATCTATTGGGCTCAACGTAGAAGAGTGAACTGGCTTCAACATGGCAATAAAAACACTTCGTATTTTCATAAATTCACTAGTGAGCGTAGAGAAAGGAACATGATCAAACGGCTCAAAGATGATTTAGGTTCTTGGGTGGAGGGGTGTCCGAATCTTAACCCTTTGATCTCACAATATTTTGCAGAGTTATTCTCTACTGAAGTAGAAGAGCCGAATCTAGAGATTTTGTCCAAGGTCATGCCAAAGGTTTCAGAAGCTATTACTGAGCAATTACTTAAAGATTATTCGGCAGAGGAAGTTAAAAAATCTCTGTTCTCTATTGGTGATATGAAGGCCTCTGGGGTGGATGGTTTACATGCGATTTTCTTTAAAAAAATGTTAGCACATACTAGGGGATGCTCTCACTCTGAAGTTATTACTGCAGTTAACAACAAAGTAATCCCTAAGAGCTGGAATGATACTGTTACTGTCCTTATTCCAAAAGTGGAGAATCCAGAGCTTATCACACTTTATAGACCCATTAGTCTTTGCAATGTCCTGTATACGTTAATCTCAAAGATGATAGCTTTAAGACTGAAGCATGTTCTTGATGAGGTAATCTCTCCTGTACAAAGTGCTTTTGTTCCAGGAAGATTAATTACAGATAATGTCTTGTTGGCATATGAAAGGCTCCACAAAATCAAGAATAAGAAGAAAGAAAAATGGGGTTACTGTGCAGTCAAACTTGATATGCATAAAGCTTATGACAGAGATGAGTGGAACTTCCTGGAAAGCATGCTAAAATGATTGGGTTTTCAGAATTATTTTGTGGATCTTTTGATGGCCTGCGTTCGTTCGGTTAAATATCAAATCAGGTTTAATAACCAGGAAACTGATTCATTTATCCTAAGTAGGGGACTTCGGCAGGGTGATCCACTCTCCCCCTATTTATTTTTGATTTGTGTAGAAGGTCTTTCAAGTCTTCTGGCTCATAGAGAGGAGGTTTGTGGCATGGAAGGTGTTATGGTCTATAGAAATGCCCCATTAGTCTTGCATTTTCTTTTTGCTGATGATTCGAAAGCTTATATGACTAATGCAACCTCATTGAGACAGATACTTGATTAATACTGTGCAAGTTTGGGACAATTGGTAAGTGAGAGTAAATGCAGTGTCTTTTTTAGTCCTAATGTGGAGCCTGGTACACGTGCAGAAATTTGTTCAGAGCTAAATATTATGACTGAAGCTTTATCAGATAAATATTTAGGCCTTCCTTCTCTTGTTGGAGCTGACCGAAATGATAGCTTTTTGTATCTACTAGAGAGGATACTTAAAAGGATTGAAAGTTGGAGAGAGAAATTCTTGTTTATGGGGTAAAGGAGATATTGCTGAAAGCAATTATTCAATCAATCCTTGTCTACACTATGTCGGTATTTAAAATTTCTAAAAGTTTATGTAAGCACATGACAGATGATATTGCTGGGTTTTGGTGGGGAGATACAGAAGTTCAAAACCACATGCATTCGATGGCATTGTGGAAGTTATGCATTCCAAAGAAGAATGGTGGTATGGGATTTAGAGACATCTACGCTTTTAATTTGGCAATGTTGGCAAAACAAAGTTGGAGGTTGATCACAAAGCATGACTCTCTTTGTGCAAAAGTTCTAAAAGCAAAGTATTATCCGAATAATGATATTCTTCAGGCTGGACCAAAAGGTGGATCCTCTTTTACTTGACAGAGTATTATTGCGGGTCTAGCTACTTTCAAGCGAGGACATATCTGGAGAGTTGGCTCGGGTCAAAAAATTAACATATGGACTGATCCATGGATTCCTAGTAGTCCTGATCGTATGATTCAAACTCCTAGAGGCCAAGTATTGCTCAAGACGGTTGATGAGCTTATCAATCCAGTATCTTGTAATTGGGATGAAGAGCTGTTGATGGAGGTGTTGAATCCATTGGATGTGAAAAGAATTATGTGCATACCTCTTAGTGAAAACCTCACTGATGATTTTGTCACGTGGCATCAGACCAAGTCTTATTGCTTCTCAGTGAGATCAACTAGTTACCTTGAGTGGAATCACATCTATGGACATAGACTGCAAGCCAATGCCGAGGAGGGGCCATCATCAATTAACCAAGTATGTGATATTCTTTGGAAATTAAATGTTCCGAGTAAGATCAAAATCTTTGCATGGCGGTCCCTTCATGGGATTATTCCAGGGATGTCTATCCTTGCTAAAGGCATATATCGGTGTCTGGACAATGTCCTGTGTGCTTACAAGGAGCTAAAAATGTTCGACACCTAATGTTTACTTGTGTAAGTGCACATGAGGTATAGAAGTCTATTAGTGTAGCTAATCTAATTAATTCAGTTCTTGTTGATAGATCAGGTTCTGTTGTCCTGGAAGAACTCCTACGGAGTGAAATAAATTTTGCAGATCGTGATAATCTCAAGGATGTAGGTTAGAAGGAGCTAATTCTTGTGGAGGCTTGGTACATCCGGTGGCAACGCAGGGAGCAAGTTAAGGGAGAAAAGGTTTTCTCCGACTAATCAAACAACCTTCCCCATCCGAGCCATTACTCTCAACTATAAAGGCACTAGAGAGAATATTATGCCATGTGAGTTGAATTGGGTTCGGACTCCCCCCAAATCCTACAAGCTGAATATGTTGGGTCCGCAGCATAGAAAACAAAAAATTTCCTACGATGAGAACTATACGCCAAGATCTATCTACTAGGTACAAAGCAACGGGTGGACATACATCCATGGATAACTTACCCTTGAAGACAACGAGCTTTGTTAACGAGTAGGAACTCGTGGTTGATGTAGTCGTACACTTGCCGATCTCAAGATCGTGAGGAAGTCCGAGCGCCGCAACTCAGCAGCGTGTCCGCACTCGCACACACGTTCAAGCCACCGGACAACCTTCACCTCCTCGCTCCAGCGATCCAGCGGAAGCAGCAACTCCTTCCATACGAAATGCCACCGTGAACATGTATCTCGCTAATCCGAGACCATGGGGGAATAATTCTAGAGGGGGAGAGAGATCCTTCACAAAGAGTTGTGTGGATGAAGGAGGGAATGGGTGGCCTTTTATAGGAGGAGGGGGGTGCCCCCTCTCTCCATGGCCGGCGCATGGGGGGTGACCCTTCACCTCCCCCATTCATGTGGTGGTAACTCCTCCACATTAAAATGCCTCTTCACATTCCCTTTTAAAGTCTCCACTTTAAATGCATTAAGTTTCTCCAAATTTAATGCTCTCTCGTTTAATAAAACTCTTTTATTAAATTTATTCAGAATTTTGTTAATTACTTTAATTAACAAACATTCACATATAGCCCCTTGCAATATTTCAATATCACATGCAGAAACACCTTCTGCAATTTCACCCGAAACAGTTTCCGGTTTCTATTGAAACAATTCCTGCGCTTTGCAATTCTTTCGTCTGAAACATATGTGCTCCAAAATAGTGTCCGGTAACTCTTAAGTGTGCCACCCTATAGTTCGCGAATAATGCAGACATGATCGAGACCCTTCTCCGATCAATAATCAGCAGCGGGACCTGAAGATCCGTACTGACTCCTACACATTCAATGATGACTCCTATGATTGTGAGAACCTTTAATGCTTATAACTAAATCCTTTTGTCTCTCGATATATTACATGTCCGAGATTCGATCATCGGTATCTCCATACCAAGTTTGATCTCGTTACCGATATGCACTCTTTTCTCGTTCCCGTGATATAACATTCTAATGATCACATCACTTGCTTGCAAACTATCCTAATGTGATATCACCGAGAGGGCCTAGAGTATATCTATCCGTCATCTGGATTGACAAATTCCACTATTGATCCATGAGCCTCAACATAACACCTTCGTAGCACTGAACCCATCTTTATAGTCACCCTGTTACGGTGTGACGTTTGATGTTATCAAGATACTCTTCCGGTGTTAGCAATTAACATGATCTTATGGTCTAAGGATAAAGATTACTTCGTATGATGTTATAGCAATATAAACATAATGACTTGATTGTAATGCTATACTTCGGATGAATGTTCATCACATCATTCCACCAATGGTGTGACCTTGTTATTAACAACATCCAATGTCCATGATCAGGAAACCTTGATCATCATGTTAATCAACAAGCTAGTCTATAAGAGAGGCATGACTAGGAACCCTTTTTGTTTATTAAACACACATGTATTGATGTTTCCTATCAATACAATTATAGCATGCAAAATAAACATCTATCATATACAAGGAATACATAATAACAACTTTATTATTGCCTCTCAGGGCATATTTCCTCCAGTCTCCCACTTGCACTAGAGACAATAATCTAGTTCACATAGTGATAAATCTAACACCCATGGAGTTCTGGTGTTGATCATGTTTTGCCTTAGGGAGTACTTTAGTCAACGGATCTGCTACATTCAGGTCCGTGTGCACTTTACAAATCTTTATATCTCCATCCTTGACATGCTCGCGGATGGAGTGAAACCGACGCTTAATATGCTTGGAATTCTTGTGAGACCTTGGTTCCTTTCCGTTGGCTATGGCTCCATTGTTGTCACAATAGATCACCATCGGGTCCAACGCACTGGGAACCGCACCCAGTTCCGTTATGAACTCCTTCTCCAAACCGCTTCCTGCGCTTCTTCTGAAGCAGCAACATATTCCGCCTCTGTTGTTGATCCAGCCACCACAGGTTGTTTGGAGCTCCTCCAACTAACTGCTGCTCTGTTCAAGAGAAATACGTATCCGGATTGCGACTTAGAGTCATCCGGATCAGTTTCAAAACTAGCATCGACATAACACTTAGCGACTAGCTCTTCTTCACCTCTGTATACAAGAAACATATCCTTAGTTCTTCTCAAGTACTTAAGGATATTCTTGACCGCTATCTAATGTTCCAAACCTGGATCAGATTGGTACCTACTAGTCAAACTAATAGCATGTGCCACATCCGGTCTTGTACATAGCATGGCATACATTATAGAGCCTATGGCTGAGGCATAGGGGATCTTATCCATCATCTCTCTTTCTTCTGCCGTAGCCGGACTTTGAGTCTTACTCAATGTCTTGCCTTGCAACATAGGTAAGAACCCCTTCTTACTTCCGTCCATATTAAACTTCTTTAATATCTTATCAAGGTATGTACTCTGCGATAGCCCAATTAGGCGTCTTGATCTATCTCTATAGATTTTAATGCCTAATATATATGAAGCTTCACCAAGGTCCTTCATCGAAAATTTGTTGTTTAGTTAACTTTTAGCACTGTTTAAAAGATCTAAATCATTTCCAATCAATAATATGTCATCCACATATAATATCAGAAATGACACATTGCTCCCACTCACTTTCTTGTAAATACAAGCCTCTCCATAAGTTTGGACAAATCCAAACTCTTTGATCACCTCATCAAAGCGGAGATTCCAACTTCGTGATGCTTGCTTCAGTCCATAGATGGATCGCTGAAGTTTGCACACCTTATCAGCATCCTTAGGATCGACAAAACCCTTAGGTTGTATCATATACAACTCTTCTTCAATATTACCATTGAGGAACGCAGTTTTGACATCCATCTGCCATATTTCATAATCGAAATATGCAGCAATTGCTAACATAATCCTAACTGACTTAAGCATCGCTACGGGAGAGAATGTCTCATCGTAGTCAACTCCTTGAATTTGTCGAAACCCCTTTGTGACAAGTCGAGCCTTATAGATGGTCACATTACCATCATCATCAGTTTTTCTTTTGAAAATCCATTTATTCTCAACAGCCTTTCTGTCGTGAGGTAAGTCCACCAAGTTCCAAACCTGGTTTTCGTACATGGATTCCATCTCGGATTTCATGGCTTCTAGCCATTTGTTGGAATCAGGGCTCATCATCGCTTCTTCATACATTGCAGGGTCATCTATTTCATCAATCATGAATTTCATAACAGGATTGCCATACAGTTCAGGAGCTGCACGTGTCCTGCTTGACCTGCGAGGTTCGGTAGTGTCCTCTTTCGGAGTTTCATGATCAATATCATTAGCTCTCTCTTCATTAGGTGAAGTCAACTCCGAAACAACTTCTGGAGCTGCGCTACTCGCCATTTCATGAAGAGAAGGTTCAATAACCTCTTCGAGTTCTACCTTCCGACTACTCACACCTTTCGCGAGAAACTCCTTCTCAAGAAAGGATCCATTCTTGGCAACAAAGACCTTGCCCTCGGATCTGTGATAGAAGGTATACCCAATAGTTTCCTTAGGGTATCCTATGAAGACGCATTTTTCCGCTTTGGGTTCGAGTTTATCCGGTTGAAGTTTCTTCACATAAACATCGCATCCCCAAACTTTAAGAAATGACAGCTTAGGTTTGTTTTCAAACCATAATTCATACGGTGTCTTTTCAACGGATTTAGATGGTGCCCTATTTAAAGTGAATGTAGCGGTTTCCAGTGCATAACCCCAAAATGACAGTGGCAAGTCAGTCAGAGACATCATAGATCGAACCATATTGTGGCGCCCCGCAAAAACCACTACTAGAAAATCGCGTTGTTTTTGTGCATTGCATTATCATGACTGCATGCTCATGTCATCATGCCACCTTGCATTTGAGCATCGTCATCATCTTGCATGGTTTGTTTAAAAACTATTTTTCGAAAAATCTGTTTTTGTTTTCTAAACGCCCCGTCTTTATCCAAACACAAAACCTGGGTCTCCGGAATATTTTGTTTTGTCTACCCACGGTTTGCAAAAGCCCCGTTTTAAATAAATAAAAAATTTAAATTGTTTTTAGGAGGCAGCCCGCTAGGCCCGAAAGCCCAGCTGGCCACCTCCAGATAAAATCCTAGCTACCCCAAATCTTTTCCTATCTAATCCTAATCTACCCATCCCCGGCCAATCACCACCCGCCACCTCACCACTTCCTCCACCCCATCCACTCCTAACCTGCCACCTCACCCTGGCCCTGTCCTGCCACCCACTCCACCTGCCTCCATTTTCCGCGCGGGCCCCACCCCGGGATGGACAGGCGCGCCTCCCGCAGCACCTGCCCACATCCCCTTGCAGCCTGGCCCGCCTGCCCTTGGGTCCCACCACACCCAGCCTCCCAGCCCCGCCGCCACCTAGGCACCCTTCCTTCACCCACCACCACATACCGCCACCTCACCTGCACCAATCGGTGCTCTCCACCTCCACCACCTGGCCCCACCTTCCCAGGCGCACCACGCGCTCCCTCGCATGCGTCGCCCCGCTCCCGATCAAACCCAGCTCCACCCTGCCGACAACCCCCTTCTCCTGGCCCCGCCTCGGGATCCCCGCCACGACACCCTGGGCCTACCGCCGACGCGCCCGTTCCCCGCTCCTCCCCAGATCCCGTACCCCCGCCGCCCGGCTCGCCTCGTCGCCAGCCTCTCCTCCTCCTCGGGCCAAGCCCCGCCGACCTCTGCGGCTGACCCTCTCGGCCTCCCGCGCATGAGCGCCGTCAAGCTCGCTCACCGTCGCCGGTGTTCTATGTGTCGTGGACTCTATCCCCGTCATCCTCCGTCCCACGCACGAGCCGCGCCCCATCATCGGCAAGCACACCGCCTCTGGCCTGGCCGCGCGCGAGACCGACCTCCTCCCGAGCCGCCGCCGTCCTCCATGCTCCTCTGGCCGCGGCCGTGACCGCCGCCGCCAGCAGGACCCTCCTCCTCCGCGCCTCTCTCTCGTCCTGGATCAACGTCGCCGCCGCGGGCTCCCCACCAGCGGCCCGCCACATCTCTACCCCGAGTCGCCTCGCCTCTCGGCGTGGAGCCTCCGTCTCGAGCGCCTCCATGCGCCCCTCATCGCCTTCGTCTGCTCTGGCCCGCAGCAGCACGCCCTTCCACTCATCTCGCCCCACCACCAGGAGCTCCACCGAGCCCTGCAGTGCCGCCAAAACTGCCCGCCTGCTCGGTTTTCTCTGTAGGGTTTGGTTCTTTGTCACGAGTTGGTGTCCAGATGATCCTATCGTTGTGTGATGGGTGATGTACCAGTATGTGTGTTTGCAGAAACCCCGAAGCCGTTGTGCCCATGGCAAAACAAAGATGAGCCCATGTCACAAGTTCATCACGTACCATCAAGTACCACTGCCTGGATCCGATGACCGAGGACCGATCCATCAGATGCGACAAGTACTTCTTCCCGGACCTGATGCCCAAGGCCGTCGAACGCCAAGATCTCCTTCACGGAATTCATAGCCTGACCCCTCCGAGACTCAAGTTCGCCATCGAGACCGACATCGGCAATCAGAGCCGAAACCCCAAGGTCTTCTACACGGATGCCATGATCTTCGTCACGGACGCCGAGACCCCCGACCCCGAAGACCGATCCCCCCGAACCCTCGGAATCCCAAGATCGCCATTCGATTTGTGACCCCTATCCGAGACCCCTCATATTTTATAATATATGATATTGATCTTGATGCATATTAAATGAATATTTTGGGTGTTTGAGGGTATCTAGATGATTCACCTAAATTAAATATGGGATCCATATACGGGCAAATCTAGTCTTATATTGGTCCCATTTAAATTTGTATAGCGAACCGGTGCTATCTTTTGCCATGTTAAGACAACATTTAAATTGTGGGGTATCTAAACAACTTGAACCACTTAAATATTTGCCGGGACCCCGGTTCCGTTAATATGACCTAAATGCATCGCACCTTTGCCATGTCATACATCATACATGCATCATGCCCAATTTTCTACCGTAGTATTAAATAGTCCATCCGGTGTTTCTTCTAGTGCTTTGCTTCTTCACGGATTAGGCCGATGAGTTGATGCGAGTGTCGACCCGATCTTCGGATGAACCTTCGGCAATGTTTTCAGGCGAGCACCTCCCCCTTTCTACCTATCTTACTTTTATAGTATTTATTCCCCCTGTTGATCTATTGCTATCTGTGTTGCGATGCTCTAGTTTTCGTACCCGTGATATCCCTTGCAGCCTTATATTGCCTTGGACACATCCTATTACCTGTTGATTGGTAGATAGATGGACTTGCGCGTCGTAGTCGCTTGCTCAAGTGCTGTTGCGTGTCGTCAAGTACCACAGTTGTTGGAGTATTGCCGCATGTTTAATGTTGGAGATGATCATGGCTTTAATTATTGTTTAACAACTAAAATTGAAAGTAGGTAAATGCAGAGGCACCGGTGGGTAATAGACAATATTTGGATTTTTAACCGCTCACTGGTGTCCCGTAGGACCCCGAGTTCTTGACACCTGTTCCGAGATCGAGCGCGCTAACCACAGGTGGGGTGTGTGGGCACCCCCATCGGCTTACTACCTGATTTCAAAGTATTGTACCGGGGGCCACAAGTTGTTTGTGGCTTTATTACTATCCTGTACTTATGCCATGCTTTACTGCTTTATTTAAGATTATGCGTGGAGCACCTGTACTGTTTAGGATTGCGGAGTGTTTTCGCGGTATCGACAAGCCCAGTCACACTTTCGGGTTCCCAGTCGTTTACAGCCACTGACGCAAACCCTGGGTCCGTTCCGGAGCCGGCCAACTTCGTTGCGGGTAGCTTAGTGGGGTGGCCCCCATGTACTTGCTTTGGGTCTGGGAAACGTCATGACTTAGGCCCCGCCGACATACCGATGGGTGTATGTTAACTGATCTGGCAAAAAGGGTCGAAGTGCGTGTGGATACTTTGGTGCACCCCTGCAGGGTTAAATCTTTTCGAAAAGCCGTGTCCGCGGTTATGGACGACTTGGAGCACAGTTCTCGATCATAGACAACTATAACTAAAGTTTACTGTTATAAATTGACTTGTATCCGATATGACTAGTAACCAGCTCCACTACAACGGAATGGCTAAATAAAAGTACCAACAACTGCTGGGTTTGGGATATCTCATGCTAATTGTATCTGACTAGTAAGTGATGCAACTACAATGGAATGGCTAACTAAAAGTGCCCACTGCTTATTATATCAGGATGACTATCTATACCTGACTAGTAATTGCTGCAACGATAACTGAATAAATAAAACTGCCAATGGTGTGAGTTCCTGGGTTGACTTCCTCGTCTGGTCTCGAGGGGGAAATACCAGGATGGGTATGTTTGGTGGTAGTATCAGGTTGGTTCCGAATAGATCTTTCTTATCCCTCTCTGATAGCCGACAGTTATATCGAGTCTCTATAGGTTGTTTAGTGCATGTTGCGCTGCCGCTTCAGTCCACATACCTATGTAGGCGAGGACCGCCGAATTCTAGCCTCGCCGTGTACTGGCCTCAGTACTGACCGCTCTCTCTTTTTCCTTTGCCCTTTGTCGGCACCCCTTTTTTTTAAGCAGGTTTTGAGATCGACGTCGTTAGCAGGGTTACCCTTCCGGCTTGGCCTGGGCAGGGTTATGGACGCCATTGGTTATTCTTCAGGGCTCTTAGCTCAATTTGCATCTTGTCCGTACTCGGGCGCTGTATTGTTTTCAAGGTGATTTGGATCTTTGTACTGAAAATCTGTATTCTTGACTCTTTGAGTCGCTGTTGTATATATATGTTTTGTGGGTTCCATCGAGGACTATTGTGTAATGATATTACTTCGTTTTCCACCCGCACGCAAGTGCCTGGTGGGCACCTTTGAATCGTTTCTATGCGGGTTTGGCGGGAAGCGCTAAAACTTGCATAGGACCGATTCTGAGGGTGTTACAGAGTGGTATCAGAGCTCAGCAGTTGCGATACCCCACAAGTCCAGCCTGTAGGATAACCTAGCTAACGGCCGAAGTAGAGTGTCAAAACTATTTTTGCAAAATCGGTTGGATAGTTCTGATTAGGTCTAATTTTACTCCTTACCCCTCTGCTGCTCTCCTCTCACCTCTGCGTGTTTTGAATTCGCTCTCTTCTCTCTCTTCGAGTCCAGGATTTCTCGTGGTTGGGTTCCATCGTACCTTCAGGGTTTCGCTTCCTCCTTTGGTAACGGTGTTGCTACATCTGGTCTTCATGCTATCCGAGGAATCCTTCGTCTGGTAGACTTCTCTTTGTTCCTTCTCGTGCCTTCCGGTGTTTTCTGACGCGACGACATCATCTACGCCAGATCCGATGCAGAGTCTGCATCACTCCTTTGTTTCTGAACCTCGATTGTCGAGATCTTCAGTCTGATTCCGAGAATGGTTGCACGCTTTTCTACTGATTGTGCAGAGTAATAGTTTGGGTGCGTGATGGATTGGCCCCCATGCCGACTACTCACTCTATTCGCTTGTGTACATTGAAGTGGATGAGAATGCATCGGCTCTCTCTTTCTATCGAAGTTAGAGGTGGATTGATTGGTTGATACCTCTACCTTCGCCTTTGTTTCCCGGAGTGTTCTCTCGACGATCACGGACAACGACCTCTTGTTAGTGGTGTCGCGAGGATCTACACGATGCGAGAAGATTCAGATCGCCGCCCTTCTTCCCGGTACCATGAGGCGGATCTCGGGGGCGAGATCCATTCTTAGTGGTGTCGAATTGTGGCGCCCCGCAAAAACCACTACTAGAAAATCGCGTTGTTTTTGTGCATTGCATCATCATGACTGCATGCTCATGTCATCATGCCACCTTGCATTTGAGCATCGTCATCATCTTGCATGGTTTGTTTAAAAACTATTTTTCGAAAAATCTGTTTTTGTTTTCTAAACGCCCCGTCTTTATCCAAACACAAAACCTGGGTCTCCGGAATATTTTGTTTTGTCTACCCACGGTTTGCAAAAGCCCCGTTTTAAATAAATAAAAAATTTAAATTGTTTTTAGGAGGCAGCCCGCTAGGCCCGAAAGCCTAGCTGGCCACCTCCAGATAAAATCCTAGCTACCCCAAATCTTTTCCTACCTAATCCTAATCTACCCATCCCCGGCCAATCACCACCCGCCACCTCACCACTTCCTCCACCCCATCCACTCCTAACCTGCCACCTCACCCTGGCCCTGTCCTGCCACCCACTCCACCTGCCTCCATTTTCCGCGCGGGCCCCACCCCGGGATGGACAGGCGCGTCTCCCGCAGCACCTGCCCACATCCCCTTGCAGCCTGGCCCGCCTGCCCCTGGGTCCCACCACACCCAGCCTCCCAGCCCCGCCGCCACCTGGGCACCCTTCCTTCACCCACCACCACATCCCGCCACCTCACCTGCACCAATCGGTGCTCTCCACCTCCACCACCTGGCCCCACCTTCCCAGGCGCACCACGCGCTCCCTCGCATGCGTCGCCCCGCTCCCGATCGAACCCAGCTCCACCCTGCCGACAGCCCCCTTCTCCTGGCCCCGCCTCGGGATCCCCGCCACGACACCCTGGGCCTACCGCCGACGCGCCCGTTCCCCGCTCCTCCCCAGATCCCGCACCCCCACCGCCCGGCTCGCCTCGCCGCCAGCCTCTCCTCCTCCTCGGGCCAAGCCCCGCCGACCTCTGCGGCTGACCCTCTCGGCCTCCCGCGCATGAGCGCCGTCGAGCTCGCTCACCGTCGCCGGCGTTCTATGTGCCGTGGACTCTATCCCCGTCATCCTCCGTCCCACGCACGAGCCGCGCCCCATCATCGGCAAGCACACCGCCTCTGGCCTGGCCGCGCGCGAGACCGACCTCCTCCCGAGCCGCCGCCGTCCTCCATGCTCCTCTGGCCGTGGCCGTGACCGCCGCCGCCAGCAGGCCCCTCCTCCTCCGCGCCTCTCTCTCGCCCTGGATCAACGTTGCCGCCGCGGGCTCCCCACCAGCGGCCTGCCACATCTCTACCCCGAGCCGCCTCGCCTCCCGGCGTGGAGCCTCCGTCTCGAGCGCCTCCATGCGCCCCTCATCGCCTTCGTCTGCTCTGGCCCGCAGTAGCGCGCCCTGCCACTCATCTCGCCCCACCACCAGGAGCTCCACCGAGCCCTGCAGCGTCGCCAAAACTTCCCGCCTGCTCGGTTTTCTCTGTAGGGTTTGGTTCTTTGTCACGAGTTGGTGTCCAGATGATCCTGTCGTTGTGTGATGGGTGATGTACCAGTATGTGTGTTTGCAGAAACCCCGAAGCCGTTGTGCCCATGGCAAAACAAAGATGAGCCCATGTCACAAGTTCATCACGTACCATCAAGTACCATTGCCTGGATCCGATGACCGAGGACCGATCCATCAGATGCGACAAGTACTTCTTCCCGGACCCGATGCCCAAGGCCGTCGAACCCCAAGATCTCCTTCACGGAATTCATAGCCTGACCCCTCCGAGACTCAAGTTCGCCATCGAGACCGACATCGGCAATCAGAGCCGAAACCCCAAGGTCTTCTACACAGATGCCATGATCTTCGTCACGGACGCCGAGACCCCCGACCCCGAAGACTGATCCCCCCGAACCCTCGGAATCCCAAGATCGCCATTCGATGTGTGACCCCTATCCGAGACCCCTCATATTTTATAATATATGATATTGATCTTGATGCATATTAAATGAACATGTTTGCATACATATTTTGGGTGTTTGAGGGTATCTAGATGATTCACCTAAATTAAATATGGGATCCATATACGGGCAAATCTAGTCTTATATTGGTCCCATTTAAATTTGTGTAGCGAACCGGTGCTATCTTTTGCCATGTTAAGACAACATTTAAATTGTGGGGTATCTAAACAACTTGAACCACTTAAATATTTGCCGGGACCCCGGTTCCGTTAATATGACCTAAATGCATCGCACCTTTGCCATGTCACACATCATACATGCATCATGCCCGATTTTCTACCGTAGTATTAAATAGTCCATCCAGTGTTTCTTCTAGTGCTTTGCTTCTTCACGGATTAGGCCGCTGAGTTGATGCGAGTGTCGACCCGATCTTCGGATGAACCTTCGGCAATGTTTTCAGGCGAGCACCTCCCCCTTTCTACCTATCTTACTTTTATAGTATTTATTCCCCCCTGTTGATCTATTGCTATCTGTGTTGCGATGCTCTAGTTTTCGTACCCGTGATATCCCTTGCAGCCTTATATTGCCTTGGACACATCCTATTACCTGTTGATTGGTAGATAGATGGACTTGCGCGTCGTAGTCGCTTGCTCAAGTGCTGTTGCGTGTCGTCAAGTACCACAGTTGTTGGAGTATTGCCGCATGTTTAATGTTGGAGATGATCATGGCTTTAATTATTGTTTAACAACTAAAATTGAAAGTAGGTAAATGCAGAGGCACCGGTGGGTAATAGACAATATTTGGATTTTTAACTGCTCACTGGTGTCCCGTAGGACCCCGAGTTCTTGACACCTGTTCCGAGATCGAGCGCGCTAACCACAGGTGGGGTGTGTGGGCACCCCCATCGGCTTACTACCTGATTTCAAAGTATTGTACCGAGGGCCACAAGTAGTTTGGGGCTTTATTACTATCATGTACTTATGCCATGCTTTACTGCTTTATTTAAGATTGTGCGTGGAGCACCTGTACTGTTTAGGATTGCAGAGTGTTTTCGCGGTATCGACAAGCCCAATCACACTTTCGGGTTCCCAGTCGTTTACAGCCACTGACGCAAACCTTGGGTCCGTTCCGGAGCCGGCCAACTTCGTTGCGGGTAGCTTAGTGGGGTGGCCCCCATGTACTTGCTTTGGGTCTGGGAAACGTCATGACTTAGGCCCCGCCGACATACCGATGGGTGTATGTTAACTGATCTGGCAAAAAGGGTCGAAGTGCGTGTGGATACTTTGGTGCACCCCTACAGGGTTAAATCTTTTCGAAAAGCCGTGTCCGCGGTTATGGACGACTTGGAGCACAGTTCTCGATCATAGACAACTATAACTAAAGTTTACTGTTACAAATTGACTTGTATCCGATATGACTAGTAACCAGCTCCACTACAACGGAATGGCTAAATAAAAGTACCAACAACTGCTGGGTTTGGGATATCTCATGCTAATTGTATTTGACTAGTAAGTGATGCAACTACAATGGAATGGTTAACTAAAAGTGCCCACTGCTTATTATATCAGGATGACTATCTATACCTGACTAGTAATTGCTGCAACAATAACTGAATAAATAAAACTGCCAACGGTGTGAGTTCCTGGGTTGACTTCCTCGTCTGGTCTCGAGGGGGAAATACCAGGATGGGTATGTTTGGTGGTAGTATCAGGTTGGTTCCGAATAGGTCTTTCTTATCCCTCTCTGATAGCCGACAGTTATATCGAGTCTCTATAGGTTGTTTAGTGCATGCTGCGCTGCCGCTTCAGTCCACATACCTATGTAGGCGAGGACCGCCAAATTCTAGCCTCGCCGTGTACTGGCCTCAGTACTGACCGCTCTCTCTTTTTCCTTTGCCCTTTGTCGGCACCCCTTTTGTTTAAGCAGGTTTTGAGATCGACGTCGTTAGCAGGGTTACCCTTCCGGCTTGGCCTGGGCAGGGTTATGGACGCCATTGGTTATTCTTCAGGGCTCTTAGCTCAATTTGCATCTTGTCCGTACTCGGGCGCTGTATTGTTTTCAAGGTGATTTGGATCTTTGTAATGAAAATCTGTATTCTTGACTCTTTGAGTCGCTGTTGTATATATATGTTTTGTGGGTTCCATCGAGGACTATTGTGTAATGATATTACTTCGTTTTCCACCCGCACGCAAGTGCCTGGTGGGCACCTTTGAATCGTTTCTATGCGGGTTTGGCGGGAAGCGCTAAAACTTGCATAGGGCCGATTCTGAGGGTGTTACACATATCCAATAAAGTACGATTACGACGTTCTAACACACCATTACGTTGTGGTGTTCTGGCAGGCGTGAGTTGTGAAACTATTCCACAGTCTTTCATATGTGTGCTAAACTTGTAACTAAGATACTCTCCTCCACGGCCGGACCGCAAAAATTTGATCTTTCTGTTACGATGATTTTCCACTTCATTCTGAAATTCTTTGAACTTTTCAAAAGTTTCAGACTTGTGTTTCATCAAATAGATATACCCATATCTACTCAAATCATCCGTGAAAGTAACAAAATAACGATATCCACCTCGCGCCGACACACTCATTGGTCCACACACATCAGTATGTATGATTTTCAACAAATCTGTCGCCCGTTCCATTGAACCGGAAAACGACGTTCTAGTCATCTTGCCCATAAGGCATGGCTCACATGTATCAAATGATTCAAAATCAAGTGATTCCAAAAGTCCATCAGAATGGAGTTTCTTCATGCGTTTAATGCCAATATGACCTAGACGGCAGTGCCACATATATGTAGATATATCATTATCAAGTTTAATCCTTTTAGCATCAACATTATGAATATGCATAATACTACTATCGAGATCCAACAGAAATAAACCATCCAACATAGGTGCATGACCATAAAAGATATTATTCATATAAATCGAACAACCATTGTTTTCAGACTTAAATGAATAACCACTTTGCATCAAACATGATCCGGATACAATGTTCATGCTCAGTGCAGGCACCAAATAACAATTATTTAGGTTTATAACTGATCTCGATGGCATATGGAGAGGCAGCGTTCCGACGGCGATCACATCAACTCTTGATCCATTGCCGACCCGCATCGTGACCTCATCCCTTGCTAGTTGTCGCTTGTTCTGCAGCCCCTGAACCGAGTTATATATATTAGCAACCGATCCCGTATCAAATACCCAGGTGCTACCGCGAGTACTAGTCAAGTACACATCAATAACATGTATATCACATATACCTTTGTTTGCCTTGCCAGACTTCTTGTCCGCCAAATACTTGGGGCAGTTGCGCTTCCAATGGCCAGTCCCCTTGCAATAGTAGCACTCGGTGTCAGACTTAGGGCCAGCTCGGGGTTTCTTTTCAGGCGTGGCAACAGACTTGCCACCCTTCTTTCCCTTGTGCTTGCCTTTCTTGTCCTTCTTGAAACCGGTGGTCCTATTGATCATCAACACTTGATGTTCTTTCCTAATCTCCACTTTTGTAGTCTTAAGCATTGACAGAAGCTCGGGAAGAGACTTCTTCATGCCCTCCATATTATAGTTCATCACGAAGCTCTTGTAGCTAGGTGGCAGAGATTGGAGAACACGATGTATGCCTAAGTCAATGGGAATCGTTATTCCCAAGGACACAAGCTTATCGGCGTACCCAGACATTTTAAATACGTGCTCACTAACAGAGCTGTTTTCCTCCATCATGCAGCTAAAGAACTTTTCTGTAGCATTATAACTCTCTACGGCAGCATGGGTATCGAAAATCATTTTCAATTCTCCCATGGTATCAAAGGCATTGCATTTTCGAAACGTTTTTGAAGTTCTGGCTCTAGCCCATACAGTATGCCGCAATGAACTAAGTTGTGGTCCTCCTGACGAGTCACATAGACATTCTTTTCCTCGTCAGGGGCATCAGGAGCTGGTGGGGGGCCTAGCGGCGCATCTAGCACATATTGCTTTTGTGCAGCAGTGAGGAGAATCCTCAAATTCATAGCCCAGTTGGTGAAGTTGCTACCATTCGCAGCAAGTTTCTCTTTCTCCATGAACACATTAAAATTAAAAGCAGGTGGTGCCATGTACAACAGAATTTGTAAAGTATATTTAGACTAATTTTATGATAGATTGAGTTCAACTAATCCAAATTACTAATGAACTCCCACTCAAAAATGACACCCCTCGTGTCCTTTTGGTGATTACATGAACCAAATCCACTACACCAAGTCTAATCATCATGTGAGTCGGTGTAGCTTCAAAGGCGAGCATCTATATGGGCATCATATCAACTATATGATTCATGCTTAACCTTTCGGTCCGTGTTCCGAGGCCATGTCTGTACATGCTAGGCTCGTCAAGTAAGAACCTTAGTATTTGCGTGTGTAAAACTGTCTTACACCCGTGGTATGAAAGCGTAGAGTTGAGAACACCCGATCATCACGTGATGCCTCAAAACACGATCCACAAAACGGTGCATACTTAAGGAAGAACATATTTTATCTTGATATCTAAATGAGGGATCATCTTATAATGCTACCAAACGCGCCAAACTAGCAATATAAGATGCTAACATCTAATGTGTGAAGTGAGGTGATATGGTCCGTGCATTTGATCTCTATCATTTGCATCGTGGTATGATCACTATCATTCCTTTGTGTGTAAGGCCAAGGTCTATGGAACTTACACGTTAAGTGAGTTGTAAGAGTATCTATCATACATCTACTTACAACAATACCATATCAAAACACTAGTCCTGCAACGATCTAAACTAGACGCCTCTAATTTATCAATTGCAAGTTTTACGTGGCTTAGGGCTTTCGGAGATAGAACCTGTCTAACCTACGAACATGAACCACAACGAGGATAACTAAGTTATTAGCAACTCGTTGTAAATCAGATATTGACTACAGTAGGAGAGACAGACACCCGCCAGCCACTTATGCAAAACAAGTTGCATGTCAGTCGTGGAACCGGTCTCATGTACGATGACATGTAAGGTTGGTCCAGACCGCTTCATCCCACTATGCCACCAATATCCAAAGTACATAGAAGATGCAATAACATGATCATCATCGCCCACATATAAACATATGTGTACTACCCGTGTAAAGCACCTACGCATAGATCAGGCTCTGATACCACTGTTGGGTCCGCAGCATAAAAAACAAAAAATTTCCTACGATGAGAACTACACGCCAAGATCTATCTACTAGGTACAGAGCAACGGGTGGACATACATCCATGGAGAACTTACCCTTGAAGACAACGAGCTTTGTTAACGAGTAGGAACTCGTGGTTGATGTAGTCGTACACTTGCCGATCTCAAGATCGTGAGGAAGTCCGAGCGCCGCAACTCAGCAGCGCATCCGCACTCGCACACACGTTCAAGCCACCGGACAACCTCCACCTCCTCGCTCCAGCGATCCAGCGGAAGCAGCAACTTCTTCCAGACGAAATGCCACCGGGAACATGTATCTCGCTAATCTGAGACCATGGGGGAATAATTCTAGAGGAGGAGAGAGATCCTTCACAAGGAGGTGTGTGGATGAAGGAGGGAATGGGTGACCTTTTATAGGAGGAGGGGGATGCCCCCTCTCTCCATGGCCGGCGCATGGGGGGTGACCCCTCACCTCCCCCATTCATGTGGTGGTAACTCCTCCACATTAAAATGCCTCTTCACATTCCCTTTTAAAGTCTCCACTTTAAATGCATTAAGTTTCTCCAAATTTAATGCTCTCTCATTTAATAAAACTCTTTTATTAAATTTATTCAGAATTTTGTTAATTACTTTAATTAACAAACATTCACATATAGCCCCTTGCAATATTTCAATATCACATGCAGAAACACCTTCTGCAATTTCACCCGAAACAGTTTCCGGTTTCTATTGAAATAATTCCTACGCTTTGCAATTCTTTTGTCTGAAACATATGTGCTCCAAAATGGTGTCCGGTAACTCTTAAGTGTGCCACCCTATGGTTCGCGAATAATGCAGACATGATCGAGACCCTTCTCCGATCAATAATCAGCAGCGGGACTTGGAGATCCGTACTGACTCCTACACATTCAACGATGACTCCTGTGATCGTGAGAACCTTTAACGCTTGTAACTAAATCCTTTTGTCTCTCGATATATTACATGTCCGAGATTCGATCATCGGTATCTCCATACCTAGTTTGATCTCGTTACCGACATGCACTCTTTTCTCGTTCCCGTGATATAACATTCTAGTGATCACATCACTTGCTTGCAAGCTATCCTAATGTGATATCACCAAGAGGGCCCAGAGTATATTTATCTGTCATCTGGATTGACAAATTCCACTCTTGATCCATGAGCCTCAACATAACACCTTCGTAGCACTGAACCCATCTTTATAGTCACCCTGTTACGGTGTGACGTTTGATGTTATCAAGATACTCTTCCGGTGTTAGCAATTAACATGATCTCATGGTCTAAGGATAAAGATTACTTCATATGATGTTATAGCAATATAAACATAATGACTTGATCGTAATGCTATACTTCGGATGAATGTTCATCACATCATTCCACCAATGGTGTGACCTTGTTATTAACAACATCCAATGTCCATGATCAGGAAACCTTGATCATCCTGTTAATCAACAAGCTAGTCTATAAGAGAGGCATGACTAGGAACCCTTTTTGTTTATTAAACACACATGTATTGATGTTTCCTATCAATACAATTATAGCATGCAAAATAAACATCTATCATATACAAGGAATACATAATAACAACTTTATTATTGCCTCTCAGGGCATATTTCCTTCAGAATATTGATACATGCTTCTTTCCAAATGGTACTGGATCTACAGGGGCTGTGCTTCGGAATTCAAAAGGACAAGCAGTTGCATGTGGAAGCTGGATCTTTGATCATATTCTTGATGCTACTACTGCATAAGTTTTGGCACTTCACAATGTTCTTCATTATATTGAGAATTTGGGCTATTCTCCGATTATAATTGAAAAATATTCACTTGAGCTCGTCAATGCATAAAATAGGGAGATTGATATTTGGAGTCCTTACACTGCCATTCTTGCTGATTGCTTCCAAATTGCTAGAAGAATTGAAAGAGTCTCAGTCAAGCATTGTCCTCGGGAAGCAAATGTGGTGGCCCATACCCTAGCTAGATTTGTCTTTGATTCCAATATTCCTGTTTTTTTAGGATGGTGATCCCCGTAGTTTTATTAATTCCTCTATAATGAATGATGTAAACTTGTTTTGAGGGGCTGCAAGTTTCAGATGCACTTTTTTTCCTTACTAGGGTACCTAAGGGGACTAGAAGGTTTTAATGAGGTGGCTTGCATGCTCAATATATAATGGTTTCAAAAAACTACTACTATTGCAGCGAACCCCACTTCACGAGACCTCCCGGAGAAAAAGCATAGCAGCATTCGAGACCTGAACAAAAATGTAGCAAAAAACATGGGTATGTAGCAACACCGAGCAACATCGGTAGCAGCCCGACCACCGTCGGTAGCAAAATTGGCCAGCACTTGCAGTTTAGCCGCCCCTTGTATGTAGCATCGCCTATCTCCGCTGGTAGCAACACCGGTCAACATTGGTCACAACGCTGATGTGCTTTGGTAGCTCTTCGCCTCCAAGCCGGAACTTCGTTCTAGGGGCGAACGAGATCACGGTGCATCGTCCTTCGACCTTGCGAAGGTGACCCTTCCTGCAGGCGAGCCCATCGAGGCCACATATAGAGGAGCTTGGTGAGGATGGGCGAGGACGGCAGACTTGCTAAAGATGAGCCCGTCGAGGACGCCGAGAGATGAGTTTGAGGGGAACAAGCGAGGTCGCGGCCACGTCCAGCAAGGCCCCTACCAGATTGAGGAAGAAGGCCAGGCAAGACGGGGCAGAGGGGCGGTGCCTGATGGAGGAAGAAGGCCGGACAATACACACGCTGGTGGAGGAGCAAAGCCGGGGCGACTCGCCGACGAGGGAGCAACATGGCAATGGGAGGGCGACGCCGACGCGTGCTAGGACGGCGGGCAGCCGGTGGCGCAAGGCAGGTCAGTGGCCATGGATGTTCAGGAGAAGAAACAAGAGATGAGGAATTGAAAAGAAGATAAGGTAGGCGGACCCCACCATGACTTGGTGCATGCGCAAGTTACGTGACCCGGGGGATAAAATCACGGGATCCCCCGAGGGAGGAGTATCATTTTCCTTTCTGAATTCTGACTTTGGGATTTGCTAGAGCTGAATGAAGAACGGTACCACTGGAGGCTTCGCGTCGCCCTCCTTGCGAGCGGCCGAAGCAGAGCCGAACCCTAGTCCCCTCACATGTCCCACCCTCGTCACGCTCCCGCCGCCACCGGCCAAAGCCCACGCGGTGCCGACGGCGGTGGGTATTCCTTTACCCGGTGTGAGGTGTCCTATGCAAGGCAGAGCAAACCCCGGTGCGCGGTGCGACTAGGCAGAGGCTGGCGAGGCCCGACGTGGCGGAGCAAACCCCCGGTACAAATGAGTTAGAAGTGGGATAAGTGAGATACATGGCATTGACTTTCATTCTAGATTTTAGGCCTCCTTTTCCTTCTTACTACTCATAATCCGAGCACTAGTGCTAAACATTCATGTTTACTCCACCTGTTTCAATATAAGATGTTTTACTTTTTGTGAAACCAATGTATCGGATCTACACATACACATAAAAAGATACCCAGATTCATTCACTTCACAAAAGTTAAAATATCTTATACTTTAAAACATACTACCTCTGTTCCATAATATAAATTTTTTTAGAAAGTTAAAACACCTTGTTAAAAAGTCTTATATTGTGAAACGGATGGAGCAGAGACTAACAGGCAAGTTCAAGTTACTTTCCGACTCGGATTCAGGCCTGGCGTCTTTAAATATGCCATCAGTCCTCACCTTTTTTTTAGGGAAACAGCCTTATTGATAATCAAATAATGTTACATCCTCCAAAAGAGAGTTCAGCAAAAAGCCCGGGGGATCATCATCCCAATTACAATGATTACCATTTGTTAAACCAAATCTAGCTAACTCATCAGCTACTTTATTTGCTTCCCTCTTACAATGATTAAAAGAAACATTACCAATTAAAGTGGCCAAATCTACGCATTCCGCAAAAATCGCCGATTCTTGACTCCACCATCGCTCGACACCTGAGCATGCCTCGATTGTTTCAGACGAGTCGGATTCAGCGATGATACGATTACATCCAATTCGCCTAGAAAGAGCCAGACTCTCCCACATAGCAATCGCTTCAGCCATCGACACTATAGCCACATTAGGAATCAAAGTAGTCGAAGCTGTAATAAAATGACCTTGATAATCTCGAAGTACAGCTCCTGCCGCACCTGCACACAAGTCTGCATGGAACGAAGCATTCATGTTTAGTTTAATTTGGCGAGGTTCAGGCCTGATCTATTTTTCACGTTGTATATTTATGTGTACTCCCGAAGCTTTGGCCGCATTAGTAGTAATAGAAAGAATTGACATCTTGCACTGATATGTAGGGGGGACCTCCTCATTATGTGTACGCCTCCGTCTCATCCACCATAGGTACCAGCAAGTAACCGATAGAACTTCTTTAAATCCTATAATCTCCAACCCTCCAATCCCATTGTCTTGGCGTTGGAGTAGGATCTCAAGAACAGTAGACCCTGACCGGTCAACATGTACTGCTTCATTAATAATTTCAGCACATCCCAAGGCCTCCCACATCTCCACAGCAACTGAGCATTGAAACAGGAGATGCATAACATCTTCAAGGCCTTGGTTGCAGATCGGACAACCGCCAGTAGTGCCAATATGGCGATTAGACAAAATGTTTTTTAACGGTATAATATCATGAAGTGCTCGTCAAATAAAAATCTTTACTTTACTTGGAATTTTTAGTTGGCAAAGGGTTTTCCAAACAGGATTTATGGACGAGCCTCCAGGAAGTGCAAGCTGACCAGTTAACGCTCCAAATTGATGACGCTACTAAAGATAGTATCCAGACCTCATAGTGTATCTACCATGCTTAGTAGCCCCCATGCAATAAAATCCTCAAATCCCTGATTATGCAATGGAATCCTCATAATTTGGTGCACATCCTCATCCAAATAGAGATCTAAGAAGAGCTTCATCCCATTGGCCCGAGATAGGGTCAATCAACTCATAAACCCTTGTATAAATTGCTCCTCCACTCGGTGTGATATAATTCTCCAATTTGGGCAGCTAGGAACCCAAGGATCGTTCCAAATATTGATATTTTCTCCGGTACCAACTCTCCACACGTATCCTCTCTTAAAAGTAGCTAAGCCGGCCAATATACTCTGTCACGTGAAGGAGGAGCCTGCTTTGGGTCCAGCCTTCAAAATATCCCCATCTGGATAATACTTGGCACGCAGAACACGCACACAAGAGAATCTGGCTCATTAATTAGCCTCCAAACTTGCTTGGCCAGCATCGCTAAATTAAAAGAGTGAAAATCTCTAAAGCCCATGCCCCCCTCTTTCTTAGGGTAGCACAACTTCCACCAAGCAAACCAATGCATTTTTTTGCTATTGTCATCATCTCCCCACCAGAATTTCAAAATAGCATCCATCATCCTCTTACAAACACCTCTAAAGATCAGAAAAACTGACATAGCATAAACAAAAATAGCTTGGGCCACCGTCTTTAACGGAATTTCCTTACCAGCAATCTATACTATTAATTATAAACTCACTTCGTTCGTCACAAAAAATCCGTCTGCCCCATTTTGACTCTTTTGCCCTTGCAAGTTCAGAAGAATTGCATTAGTTGCCACCGCTAAGTAGACTACCGGTTGAGAGTTTTCCGTGGAGAAAAAACGCCATGCTGCCCATCCCTCGGGTCGTCAGGCGTGAGCGATGCGTCAGATCTCGACAGGGTTCCGCCCCCGCACACCGATCTCCAGCGAGGGAGCACCGCTTCCACACTCCGGCAGGAGGAACGTGACCGTCCACCGATGATCCTCCATCTCCGCTATCAAGCGCCCGAGTCGGAGCACCTGGAGTGCCCGCCAGGCTGTGGCATGCAGACGGGGATTAGTTCTTATATACCTCATCCTCTCCCGGCCCGGCGTTGTGTTGGCCTTGGCCGTGAGGCAGCTCAAGGCCGCGCGCGTGGTCTAGAAGGAGGGCGTGGCACTGCTCGAGCAAGTGCTGGCCGTCGCCGCTCTTCCAGCCCACATGTCAATCAATTGATTAAATCAGACTCTGTATTCAATGATTTAGATTAGTATTCGTATAACATCTTCAAATGATTTTAGCTTAAAAAAAATCCAAAATAAACCTTGAATTCGTAGACAAAAGCTAAATCAAACCTTGAACTTGTAATCCCTGAAATTGGCATTCTGAATTTGTCAATCCTAGTCTGTTTCAAACCCTGACCAGGTTTTGACGCAATAAAACATCTGAGAAAAACTAATTCGCTAATTTGACCCTCTGACATATTTGGTCCACATGTCATATCTCTCTTCAACCTCTAGTCTCTCTGGTCAATCAATCCCTAATTCTGTACAGCTACCAAAAAAGACGTGCGGTAAATAGGTATACATAGGCGAGCTACTTTGCAGACTATAGGATCGTTCAATCGTGGGAAAAAAATCTAGGCTAGAGCACGGCAGTAGGGAAAAAAAGAGGACCTTCTGGTACACAGGGGCGGACCCAGCCCAATCAGCAAGTGGGGGCCCAAGCTGAGCGGGGGCCTTATTTTTAATCTAAGTGGGGGCCTAGGTAGTAAAATTGTAGGTTTTAAAAGGGGAAACCAGAAATTGACTGGGGGCCTAGGCCTCCACTCGGTATAGCCTAGGTCCGCCCCTGCTGGTGCACATCGTCATGGTCGTAGTTAGGCTAGAGGAGCTCCTCCTCATGGTCAGACATGTCCCAGGTCGTCGTCTCCTTGCGTGTAGGAGCAAGAGTCCACAGCCAGCTGCAGCAACTCCGGCGGGTGGCCTTTACTTGGGTGTACAGGCGACCACACACTGACTACCACAGCTGGCGAGCTTGACGCGGACATTGTTAAAAATATAAGCAATAATCCATATGATTTAATCCGAATAATAAAGTGATAAGACATGATCATACATACAGTACCAAAACTAACAATGCAGATCAACAAAGTAGATAAACAAATTACATCTAAATAAGATAAACCTATCACATCTACACCGAACGCTAGAATAATGAACTCTAGCAGAATCTGAAATAAGAAGTTCAGTATTACGTACGGTAGAGGCAGTGGCCGCGGCGGTAGCAGCAGCAGTGGCTGCAGCGGTGGTAGCAGCGTCGCCAGCCATGTCGTTAATGTAGAGGCTGCTGATGTCCGGAAAGAAATCCTCGTCCGGAAAGGAGTCGTCCGTGATGGCGTCAGTAGTCGCGCGGAAGCGCTCCCCAAAAACTGGATCGCCCCTCACCCGTACAGGTTCACAAGAAGGCGGGGTTCCGGAGGCCTACTATCCCGATCTGCGGTGTATGCCGCAAGCCGAGATGGGGAAGACGAAGGCGGCGACGCAATAGACTAGAAGTAGACGCGTGTGGTAAGTGATGCCGATTAGGTTTAGCGCATACGCTTATATAGAGTAGGTCAGGGAGATCGTGGGACTCAGTCCACGTCCGAGTCGGTAACAGCCATCCCATAAAGATTGGAAACGGCTGACTCATTAACGCGTCCGTTAATAACTCATAATTAATCCACGATCAATTTTCCCAACTAGCAAAAATAAAGCTCGGCTCGGCGAGATTCCCGCAACCCGTGGCGCGTGCGCGCGTCGTAACGAGGCGAGTCGTGGCAAGGCGAGGCAGACGGCGTCAGAGGAGGAGTACGCGAGAGCTGCTCTTCTTCTCACACCTTAGTGAGTGCTTGAACAGCCTAGTATATAAGGAGGTATAACTCTCACTCAACTAGCAATTTAGGACTAAACTTTGGTATCACTAGCACAGCCATACGTTGCCATGCACAAATGGGCCAAAGAGAATTTTAGAATTTGTCTAATGGGCCAACAGCCCAAAACTCACCAAATTCCAACAATCCCCCACAAAGTCTCATTGGCACATCTCCTATTTCCATTCCTATATACCGGTATGTAGTGGAGACTGTTAAGTTGAACTTTCACGTTAAACTTCATGCTACACTAGCGAGCAACTTGAATAGTGGACTATGCCTTGAACTACAAGTTTTCTGCACACTAGTTTCACACAAAATCTAGCTGGTACAGGGCTGCCACAGGGCTTCCCCGCGGTTTGGAGCTTATGTGTTATACTCCAGGGCCTTTCATGAGTTTATTAGAGAGCATCCAACTCTCACGAACTGCGACGTTTGACAATCAGACTCATATAGGTGTGTTCCTCAATAGATGTTCTGCAGGACAACATCTCTGCTTAGAAAAGCCACTTAGAACACATTAAGATAAATATCAACCTGCCATGCAGAATAAGAGAGTATTGCATCTTTATGGAGATGTAAATATAATATGGGCATACTCTCCTCTCAGCTGAACAACAGCTTGTCTCCCAGCTCTAATTCACAGGATCTCCGATCACATAGAGTGGGTTGCCACTGCGAACAACTCATTGTGTGGGTCTCAAACTCATCTCCCTCGATGCATTATCTATCACATTACGTGATAGGCCCTTTGTGAAGGGATCTGCCAAGTTCTTAGATGTTTGGATATAATCCAATGCAATAACTCCAGAGTTTCTCAGTTTTCTGACAGATTTCAATCTCCTCTTCACATGCCTTGATGACTTCATATTATCCTTAGAACTGTTTACTTTGACGATCACAGTTTAATTATCACAGTTCATCAGGATGGCGGGTATTAGTTTTTCAACCACAGGTAAGTCCATCAAAAGCTCACGAAGCCACTCTGCTTCAACAGTGGCTGTGTCTAATGCTGTGAGTTTCGCTTCCATAGTTGACCTCGTTAAGATGGTCTGCTTGCAAGACTTCCAGGAAACAGCGCCACCACCAAGTGTAAATAAATAACCACTTGTGGCCTTAATCTCATCAGTATCAGATATCCAATTTGATTCACTATAACCCTCAAGTACCCGTGGATACCCAGTATAGTGAATACCATAACTCGCAGTGCCTTTCAAATAGCGCAAAACTCTCTCAAGAGCATGCCAATGATCATCTCTAGGATTTGACACAAATCGACTCAGTTTGCTTACAGCAAAGGAGATGTCAGGTCTCGTAGCGCTAGCTAAATACATGAGCGAGCCAATGATTTGAGAATATCTCAATTGATCTTTAGCATTCCTTCGATTCTTTCGAAGTAGCACACTAGGATCATAAGGTGTTGGAGAAGACTTGCAACCGCTATACCCAAAGCGACTCAATATCTTTTCCACATAGTGGGACTGAAGTAATGTAATCCCACCACTGTCATCCTTCAGTAGCTTGATGTTTAAGATACATCAGCCACTCCCAAGTCCTTCATCTCAAAGCAGCGAGATAGGAACTTTTTGACCTCCTCAATAACAGCGAGGTTAGTCCCGAATATCAATATGTCATCGACATAGAGACACATAATAACTCCCTCGCCCCCCCATGGCGATAGTACACACACTTATCAGCTTCGTTTACAACAAAGCCTACAATAAGGTTCTTTCAAACTTCTCGTGCCACTGCTTAGGAGCTTGCTTAACACCATATAAAGACTTCACTAACTTACGCACCTTTCCTTCTTGACCATCTACTACAAATCCATCAGGATGCTCCATATAAATTTCCTCATCTAGCTCTTCACTTAGGAAAGCTGTCTTAACGTCCATTTGATGAACAAGAAGACCATGTGAGGCAGCCAAGGATAGTAGCACTCGAATAGTGGTCAATCTGGCTACAGGTGAGTAGGTATCGAAGAAGTCTTGACCTTCTTTCTGGGTATAACCCTTGGCCACAAGACGCGCCTTGTACTTTTCAATAGTACCATCAGGTCTAAGCTTTTTCCTAAACACCCACTTACATCCTACAGGTTTGCACCCATAAGGACGATCAGTGACCTTCCAAGTTCCATTAGCTAAGATGGAATCCATCTCACCACGGACAACTTTTTTCTAGTAGTCAGCATCTTGAGATGCATAGGCTTCTGAAATAGAGGTGAGAGTATCATCCACAAGGTACACAATGAAATCATCACCAAATGACTTTGTAGTCCTTTGTCTCTTGCTCCTTTTAGGAGCTTCATTGTCGTCCTCCACAGGATCATCATAGTGTTCTATCGGCATAGTGGGTTCAGGAATTATAACAAATTTCTAACTAGATGAACTAGTCATCTCCTGAGTTGATGAGCTTGACATACCTTTCATGGGAAAGATGTCCTCAAAGAAAGTCGCATCATTCGACTCCATAATCGTACCAACATGCATGTCGGATACCTCAGATTTTACTATCAAAAACCTATAGCCAATGCTATGAAAAGCATATCCCAGAAAAACACAATCCACGGTTTTTGGTCCAAGCTTTCGCTTCTTGGGTATTGGAATATTGACTTTCGCCAAACATCCCCAAGTTCGTAAGTAAGAGAGTTTAAACATTTTCTTCTCCCATTCCTCAAACAGAGTCATGGTTTTATCCTTTACGGGAACATGGTTTAGGACATGCCACACAGTCATTAGCGCCTCCCCCCACCATTCCTTGGAAAGACCCGATGTATCTAACATGGCGTTAACCAAATCAGTTAGAGTGCGGTTCTTTCTTTCGGCCACCCCATTTGACTGGGGTGAGTAGGGAGGCGTCCTCTCATGTATAATACCATGTTTCGTACAAAATATATCAAATTCATTTGAAAAGTACTCTCCACCACGATCCGACCTTAACCGCTTGATTTTAAGATCAAGTTGGTTTTCTGCTTCAGCTTTATAGTTTTTGAAGTAACTCAAAGCTTCATCTGTAGATTTCAGAAGATAAACATAGCAGTATCTAGTGGAGTCATCAATCAACGTCATAAAGTATCTTTTTCCACCTCGTGTCAACACACCATTCATCTCACAAAGATCTGAATGTATAAGTTCTAGAGGTGCTAAGTTTCTCGGTTTCGCAGCTGTATGAGACTTGCGGGGTTGCTTTGCTTGCACACAAACTTGGCACTTAGAACCTTTGATAGTGGTAAATTTTGGAATTAAACTCATATTGGCTAGCCGCGTCATGCAACCAAAGTTAATATGACAAAGTCGTGAATGCCAAATATTGGACTCATTATCATTGCAAACATGATTAATAACTTTAGTACATGAGTCTGACAAAGATAAGCGGAACAGACCTCCACACTCATAACCCTTTCCAAAAAATTGTACATACTTAGAAATTACAACTTTATTGGACTCAAACACCAACTTAAAACCATCTCGATATAGAAGTGATCCGCTGGCGAGATTCTTATTGATGGAGGGAACGTGCTGCACATTCTTCAGCTGTACGGTCTTCCCCGAAGTAAACTTCAGATTTACCGTACCAATAGCATGAACAGAAGCACGTGAACCGTTTCTCATCAGCACGGAGGAAGTCCTTGCGACCTGATAAGAAGAGAACATGGATATATCAGAACATACATGTGTATTAGCACCCGTGTCAATCCACCAATTAGGAGAATGACATACTGAAAGGATAGTAGGTAAAATACCGTACCCAACGTCCTTCATCTCAGTATCGCTAATAACAACATTAGCGGTCTTGCCGTTGTTTCCATGTTGCCGCTTGTCAAAGCGATTAGGGCAGCTAGGAGCCCAATGATCAGGATCACCATAGACGTGGCAAGAGCCTTTCTTCTTATCATTTTTCCTCTTGAAGTTGGTTGAGTGAGTGGCCTTGTTCTTGCCATCAAACTTCCCTTTGCCATCAGACTTGTTCTTATTCTTGAACTTGTGGGATTAGAAGTTTTTCTTCTATACCAAATTGGCACTAGAAGCTCCCTCAAGTACTTGAGCACGTGTGTCCTTTGCTCTCGCCTTCTCTTCCACATGAAGAGACCCAATGAGATCCATAACGGAAAACTCTTGTCTCTTATGTTTTAGAGAAGTAGCAAAGTTCCTCCACATGGGAGGAAGCTTGGCAATAATGTCTCCGGCCACAAACTTGTCCGGTAAGGTACACTTGAACTGCTCGAGTTCTGTGGCAAGTGATTGTATCTCATGGGTTTGCTCAACGATGGAGCGCTCATCAACCATCTTGTAGTCATAGAATTGCTTCATGACATACAACTCAGTGCCAGCGTCCGAGACCCCAAACTTGGCCTCGAGCGCATCCCACGCGTCTTTGCCATTATCAAATGACATATATGGGTCAACAATGTTGTCCCCAAGAATACTGAACAGAGCCATCATAAACATGGTATCGGCTTTCTTAAAGGCCGCTTCCTGCTCAGCAGAAAGATCTCCTTCAGGTTTGCCAAGAGTGGTGCTATAGCAGTTTAGGTTTTTAAACCATAGAATTGCTCTCGCGCGCCATCTTTTATAGTGTATACCATCAAACGAAGGAGGCCTAGTAGCCGCGGCTACACCAGTGGAATTCAGTTGCCTATAATCAGGTTTTTAGATTGTTGAAAATATAAGCAATAATCCATATAATTTAATCCGAATAATAAAGTGATAAGATATGATCATACATACAGTACCAAAAATAATCATGCAGATCAACAAAGTAAATGAACAGATTACATCTAAATAAAATAAACCTATCACATCTACACCGAACGCTAAAATAAGGAACTCTAGCAGAATCTGAAATAAGAAGTTCAGTATTACGTACGGTAGAGCAGCGGCAGCAGCGGCCGCGGCGGTAGCAGCAGCACTGGCTACAGCGGTGGTAGTAGCATTGTCAACCATGTCGTCGATGTAGAGGCTGCTGATGTTTAGAAAGAAGTCCTCATCCGGGAAGGAGTCGTCCGTGATGACGTCAGTAGTCGTGCGGAAGTGCTTCCCAAAAACCTGATCGCCCCTCACCCGTACAGGTTCACAAGAAGGCGGGATTTCGGATGCCTACTGTCCCGATCCACGGTGCACGCCGCAAGCCGGAATGGGGAAGACAAAGAAGGCGACGCAATAGACTGGAAGGAGACGCGTGTGGTAAGCGATGCCGATTAGGTTTAGCGCAGACGCTTATATAGAGCAGATCAGGGAGATCGTGGGACTCAGCCCACGTCCGAGTCGGTAACAGCCATCCCATAAAGATAACGCGTCCGTTAATAACTCATAATTAATCCACGATTAATTTTACAAAAATAAAGCTCGGCTCGGCGAGATTCCCGCAACCCACGGCGCGTGCGCGCGTCGTGACGAGGCGAGGCGAGCGGTTGTCGGAGGAGAAGTGCGCGAGAGCTGCTCTTCTTCTCACACCTTAGTGAGTGCTGGAACAGCTAAGTATATAAGGAGGTGTAACTCTCACTCAACTAGCAATGTGGGTCTAAACTTTGGCATCACTAGCACAACCATACGCTGCCATGCACAAATGGGCAAAAGAGAATTTCAGAATTTGTCTAATGGGTCAACAGCCCAAAGCTCACCAAATTCCAACAAACGTTGTGGAGAAGGTACATCACCGGCTTCATCCTGTGCCGCTGCTGGTGATGCTTCTCAGGCGCGCTGCCGTCACACGCGGCCGGTGCAGATGCAGCCGCTCTGGATGCCGGCCTTGAGCGGGACAACACTAGGTGGAGGTCGGCGTCACCGGCCCGATCTCCTCGCCTCTAGTTTTACAGCTAGACGGGAGTAGCGCTGGTCTGGGGGAGGATGGGACCGCGTAGTGGCAGAGGAGGAGAGGTGGAGGCGGACGAAAAGTTCTTACAAGTGGGTCCACGTGCCAGCGAGGATAGACTGTAATCCTGGTCGGGATCCTAACTTTCCCTGTACGCCAAACATGTTCAAGGTTCAAAATAGATCGGGATTGGCAAATTCAGAGTGCCAATTTCAGGGATTACAAGTTCATGGTTTGATTTAGTTTTTGCCTACGAATTCAAGGTTTGTTTTGGATTTTTTCCTTTTATCTTTTCAGCTACCGTGTATCAGATTGTGAGTTATATGATAAAATTAATCTGGAAGAATTCTTCGTGAAAGTCATTGCCTATTAGCAATCGTCTTTTCTTTTCATTGGGGATTGCATGAGGGCCGTGTGCGTGGAAGAAGGGTAAGAGCATTTTCACCGGGTCGACCCAATCCGTCCGAGCGTCTCTGAATGCTTTCGTATGAACACGCGGGACGTACGCGGACTCCCAGCGGTACAATCCAACCGGACAGACGCGTCCAGCTTAAACCATCCGTGCATCAAATTTGGGCAATGGTTGCATCGGCCCTGACAGCGTACGGACCACACGTGTGTCCTCCAGTCGGCCGCTCGACGCCCATATATAAGTCAAACATTAGTACTCTCTGCATCCCAAAATAAGTGACGTGAGTTTGTCTAGATTCGGATGTATCTAGACACTAAAACTTGTCTAGATACATCCGAATCTAAAGAAACTCAAGTCACTTATTTTGGGACGGAGGGAGTACTTAAACTTGCTTTTCATTAGATTAGACCCTGCCAAAGATAAAAAGGCACATTTGAGCAAAAAAAAAGACAACTACTATTGCTGGAGGAGACCGTCCCTACGGCTACTCGCCGTTGTTGCCGTTGACCCTGTCGATCGCCGCCCAGATGGCCTCCTGCTAGAGGCGATTGCGGTAACGGTGGCGCGCTCGGCCACGAGCCTCCGTCTTCATGTGGTCCACCACCGCCTGGTTGGCCAGGGGCTTCTCCATCTCGGCCGTCCAGTGATCCCTCACCTCCTGGTCGGCCAGCTCCATCGCCGCCCTCGCTGCCAGGGGTTCACCCTCGCCAGAGCTCTGTTGCGGCTGATGCCCAGCACCTACGCGATCTGCTGGGAGACAGCTCCACCTCCACCCTCTCCTCCGCCTGCTCCACCTCCTCCCCCTCCTCGTCTTCCTCATCATCCTCCACCTCTGTCTCGTCCCCGACGACGAGAGCCCATGCGGCCATAGCCATGCGCAGCTCCTCCGCCGTCGTGTCGGCGGCGTGCTCCGGTGTTTCCAACGCACTGCCCGTGGCGGCGGCGTTGCTCGCGGATGGAGACCTTGGCGGCCTCCTTGGCCACCTCCTCCAGCGTGGTCATGGCCACCTCATGGCGGATCTCACGGAGGGCCGCTGATGCGGCCTCTTTGTCCACTTCCTCCTTGGTGGCGACGTGGTGAACCTCACGCACCATCCATTGGGCCGCCACCTGTGCGGCCGCCTCCACTACCTGCTCCAGCGCCGCCTCGGCCACACGGCCTTCCTCCTCGAAGGCCGCCACCTCCGCCTCGGCCATGCGCTAGGACAGCAACCTGACCTAGAGGTCGACAGCGTTGATGTCGGCCTCCTGGAAGTGGGTGCGGCATATCTCTCTGATCCTGGTCCAGTTGGAGATCGTGTGGCGAGGCATAGCTGCTGGTGGTTGGCACTTTTTCTGGCGGTGGTTGCTCGCTTGGGCTTGTTGTCTCAGCTGCGCCGGCGGCCGTCTTTTATAGACCGCGGCGAAGGAGGGAAACGACCAGGGAAGCGCGCGTGGGAAACGCCAGCCGCGCGGGAAGCCGCCGGCGCTGATAACCGACGTCGCGTCGCCATTAACGTCCCATCATCGAGGGTGTCAGGCCGTGACAGCGGGGGAGACAGACAGATAGGTCGGACCGCTAGGTGCGGCTGGCCGGAAAGGCTGAACCACGACCCAAAAGCGACCGTGGCCTGACCCAAACGGACAAAAACGGACTTGGTCACTCGTTTGGGTCGGTCTAGTGGAGATGCCCTAAACAGGAGTCCTCCAACGCAACAGCTGACATTGATCGGACTGCTACCTCCTGAACATATCAACGTTCTTGTCATGGCGGGTTCATCAGGGAGGGGGCACTGCTGGCGTGATCGGCGTGCCCAAGAAGACCATGCAAACGACGTCGTCGACGGGCCGGACGAGGTGGTGGCCACCGACTTCTAGCCGGCGAGGTGCATGTTCCCCATGCTCGTTGAGGGGTTGGTGCTCATCGGCAGGGAGGATTTTTACCAAGGCGTGTACATGGTCTAACCTCTGCTGCTGCTCTGCAGGTTGCGGTGGCTCACGGGTCTTCAGCTGGTTTTTACAGTCGTGCTGACTATGAGATACAAATTTGGGCCTAAGTTTTCTTGTACCACATGAACATTAGCAATAGCATTTTTTTGCCTCGTGAAAACACCTAGGCACGTAAGTGTTCACCAAACATGCTAGCATGAGTTGTGCCAAACATAGAGCAGGAGATAAAAATGACAAGGAAAGGTAGGGTGTCCCAGCGATTGTGCAATACCAATTTAAAATAAATTATATATAATAACATAGCAACTAAGCTCTACGGATCGTGACTTGTATTTTAGATTCAAATCAACACAACACTCATTACATATCTATGACATAGCAAGTGTAAGTCAAGATGAAGGGACAATGAGAAAAATTCTTTTTTTGGAAGTAGACAATGAGAAAAATTCATTCATCCATCATCTATTCTTCTAAGATCCGTAGCAACGCACGGACACTCTACTAATATATAATAGTTTCTCCTTCCAACCATTAATTCTTTAGATTATCCTTTTCATAAAATGCAGAAAACAATCACTCCTATCCCCCCAACAATGGCAGGTAAGCCCAAATATTTATCCGATAAAGCTTATGTATCAATATGAAGTGTCTCACATATCTCTGCCCTCAATAAAACATCAGTCCTCACCTACATACACACACCGTCCCATAACTCTACCAATCGAGAGTACTCAACTCACTAACTCAACTGTTGACTGGCCTAGCGCGATCACACGTACTCCAATTCCAAAATACAGTATAACCGGTGCGATCTAAACTGGCTTACATTTTAGAACAAAGGTAACGAGTCATAATGCACGTAAGCAGCTGCAGGTCGATCGATCAGGCATTTAGGAATGGACGGGGCAACAACGTTACAAACACGGTTGAACTTGAGACGTACTCCCTCCGTCCCAAATAAGCGATTTGGATTTGCCCTAAATCTAGATATATGTAGACACGTTTTAGTTATAGATACTCTCTCTGTTTCAAAATATAAGATGTTTTAGCTTTAAAAAAGGAGGGTATCTAGACCTTTTTAGTGTGTAGGTTTATTTTAAACTTAAACATTAAAAGGATCTAGATACACTTTTTTCACACACCTAAAATATCTTATATTTTAAAATGGAAGGAGTATATGCAAATCTAGACAAACTTAGAGTCACTTACTTTGGAACGAAGGGAGTACTCTGCAAACACGGACGATTTTGGAACGGAAGGAGTACTCTGCAAACGGACGATCCTTGCAATGACTTTGGACCCGAGACATCCTCACCAAACGATTCTCGCACCAACGTCAAACATTATGTGTACTCTGCGAGATATGCTTACAATGCTAAAAGAGGCGCACCGAAGGCTAGGTGGCGACTCTGCCCCTCGATCGTCCATCAATGACAATGAGCTCGATGCTGCCACCGACACCACCGACACAAATGAGCCTTCAAACGAGACGATGCAGATGATTACGACGTGACCGAAGAAGAATCAGAACCCGTGGTAGGAGGAACGGTATATTATGGGGGCGAGGTTCCAAACGCGAGAATTTCTGAATCCCCTTCTCCAGCCGTGTTGCCCCATGCGAGGCAACGGAAAGGAACCCTAGAAATATTGCCGTTGTGCCCCTCCTCCTCCCTCGCCGTTGCCAGAGGTCACGGCCGGGCGAAGCCTGGTCGGGGTCGGCGGCGATGATGTCTTCTCGTCCTCTCGCTCGGTGGAGTTATTGCGGGTCGGCCCATTAGGCCGAAGCTTGCCTATTCCGGCAGTAGGCTTGGCCCGGCTACCTCCTATAGGGTGGCGGCGGTGACCTTGACACTATTGCTGCGTCCGGTTGACGACCGCCAAGGTGATGAAGGATGTATCTCCTCCTTTTGGCGACGGTTGCTGCTCACGTGGGCCTGGTTTTATCACCGGCTATCCTCATCTAACTCGGTGGTCTCGCGATGCCTTGTTGCCTTGTGTGTGAGGTGTACACCAGGATGGTGGCCCTGGAAGGGGAACTGCGGGCAACACTGCGGCAAGCGATGTGGCGATGGTGGTGAAATTTGTTTTTTTGGTCATTTGGATGACGAGGAGCAAGCGACAAGAATTCCTAGAGTTGACGGCGGTACCGCCTTCTCCTAGATCACGTTCTGAAGGTCGGGCTCGGGGGACTATGGCGGTCTAAGTTATCAGGCGTGTGCGGAGATTTTTCCAGACCAAAGCTCAACGTTTTGACACCAACAACGGCGATGCCTATGAGTCTCGTAACCCTCTTGGGGGCACCGTTGTGGTTACCTTCGCCGCACTAGGGCTCCAGGTGAAAACCCTTGAACCTTGCGATCTCGACGACGACGTCGTGTGTAGTTACCCTCTTTAGGGGAGTAGTCATGGAGCTCCGATCCCTCTCGATCTCGTTTTAGTGGCTCTGTTGGCAAGTCTTGGACCTTCTTGTACCTTTTTGATTACTTTTGATCTGTTTTGTAAGAGGTTCTCTTCATCACCTTATATAGGTTTGTCTGTAGGCTTTACTAGCAAAAGGGCCCGTGCGTTGCACTAGGAGAAAAAATCTCGCACTCCCCTACTAAAAGATTACAACACACAAGATGTGAGAATAAGAATCTCCTTTCCTATTAAGACACTCATTCATGGTCGATGTTAATGTGTGTTTTGAGACAATGATGCGCGATATTCAGATTATAACATGGTTAATAATATAAAAGGAGAGATTAACATGGAATATTTTAGAGCGTTAATCAGTATTTACATAGATATAAACCCAAAGGTAAACAGAGAGTGCGACGAGTGCAAATTAAATAAATTTAATAATTGCATGGACCCACAAAGTAAGTACTGTTAACAAAAGAATTCTACATTAAATTAAATTAAGAATTATTTTATTTAGCGATGGAACTCCTCTTTTGACAACTTATAGTGGAATGTCATCACTCCTGAAAACTCTGCTTGAACCACACAAATGATTATGATTTAACGCTGGACTGAGAAAATTTTAGTATCATAGACACGGTTAGAAAAAATGTCCATCCTTTTAAAGTAAATGTATCCCTGTGGTTACAACACAATGTTGAGAATTAAGATACTGTATGAACTCTACTTAACCAATAGTAAGATGAGATACCTCTCAAACTCTTGAATCTGATGTAAATTACACATCAATCCGTTCTAATTACAATAGCCAACTAACCATGGTATGCCTCACACATATGCATGCGGATAATTTAACTATTCCCCTCCCGTTGGCCCAGGCATTGAGGCATCCATCAAGCCTATTGTTAAATTCTCTCTCACGTGGGCATTGAGACATCCATCAAGCATATTGTTAATTTCTCTCTCTCGTTGGCCAGGCATCCATCCATTCTTGTATTGCAACTGAAATACGGTGTTGCTGGTTTGTTGATTCCAAGTTAGCTTGATGACACACTCCAAGAAAATTACAAACGTATATAAACTGATTGGACTCAGACTAAGAAGACAAGGTGGGACTAAACCGTAAGCCGTACCAAGTCTATATATGTACATTGAGCTGCATTGAGTCGTGAAGGTTTAAGTTACACCGTGTCTGTACGTATTTGTGGCCTGGCCCATGTTACAAGGACATCGATTGATCCGGCCTCACCAAGAACTCCTCACCAAGAACTGCGAGAGGGCTTTACGTGAATCATTTGGACCTGCATGCGTTGATAGAAAGCTGCATGCGTACGCGATGACAACATATTGCCGTGCTACCTATCTCCGTACCACTTGGGATAAGCCTATGAATAAAAGCGAGAACCGATCGGGAGTTCCTAACGATCCAAAAACAATTAGCGATCCGTTCGTGCACGATCTCTTGGAAATAATAGGAAAGAACGTTTCGGTAGCGCTGGTGGTATTATGTACTTTGATGGGAGGGCAAATCCTTCCAGAAAAGTGTTGAATCGGAAGAAACAATCCGTCCTTTATTATTACTAGCGATAGTGTCCGTGCGTTGCACCGGAGAGACTAATCCGATTCAAGTCTTGCCTCATAACACCGGTCTCGTGCTGAATGTTTTTCTTATCTTAACCGAACTTATTTACACCAATTGCGGAGCCAAGAGTAACTTGATTCTATGCAATCCATGAAAAATATATAAATCTGTGGGACTCGTGTAAGGGCGCAAGGTGGAACTATTTAATATACGAAAATCGACAGTTTCACGTGACCGACCAGGCTAGCTATTTCTTATTTTGCAAATCAACTTGATTACCATTCTTGCTAACAAAATCGTACAACTATGTCTTAATTTTTTAATTATTTTTAGGGAATAATTATGTTAAATAACTGAAAGTTGCTTCGAGTGACTTCCTGGAGTAAAAGATCCCTTGCCGATTTATATTTTTCTAGACTTCGCAGACGTATTTAAATCTCGGTGTTGTTCTCTAATGCATCTGTACTTTAACTGGTGAAATAAGACGATCATTTTCTTTAGCATATCCATGTCGCGTGCTTTTTCATCAGACGATGCAAACTCCATTCCCGTGGGAACTACTATGGACAACATTCGTGCACCGTATATACCCGATCGCATGCACAGCCCGCAATCCCCCCTATTTAGTTTTTTGCGTAAGTTGTACCAAGCGCTTAATTATTTGTTAGCAAAAGCTTTTTCTTTTTTTGAGAATACTCGTTGGATGACATGGGCCAGAAAGGCACATGCGAACCGAACCAAAGAAAAAAGAAAAATTCCACCTTATCTGTTCGTCGGGTCATCCCACGGACCCGCACAATCCGCACCCCTCTCGAGTCTCCCCCAAATTTCCTTGTCGCCGGCCCGGCTAGCTGCCAACTCGCCCCGCGCGGGGCTCAATTCCTATCCTCCGTCCGTGCCACCGGGTTCCTCGCCACCACAGCCCAAGTGCATGCCCCCGCGCGCCGCCGTCCTCTGTTTTGTCCTGGCAGGCGAGCCCCTTCCTCTCGGGGTCCACATCGTCCGCAAGCTCGGCGTCGCGGCCGCTCGCCGGCGAGCCCCTTCCTCTCGATCCCTCCTCCCGCAGCACCGAGCTCCCCGCGCCGACAAGCCCTTTCAGCAAAGGCCAGAGATCAGACAATGTGAAAAATGGCAGGTCCTTACAAGCAATACCGAGTACTAAAAAGTTTGGCAAGCAGTAAGTATTTCCAAAACCATATTATGTATTCTTGATGCCAAGAAGAAAAGTACATGATCTTCCACTTCAGAAACCAAGGACAAAATACAGTGTTTGAACACTGCATCATCAGCAAGCAATTTCACGTATCATTCATTTCCAGCTATACAGTTCCCTTTTGAACCATTCACCGACGATAGTACTTCTCTAACAATCACCCACACAACTGGAAAGAAATTATATTTATCTGGACCCAATGACACACCAGAAGCACATTAGATAAATTCAGGTCCTTTGTTTCTCGGTCTGACTCCCTTGTAAGCAGTGAAGCTTTCTCATCTACATCAATAACTTTCCATCTTTTCTAGAGGTTCATATGTTCCATGGAAAACAAATGGTCAGGAGCTGGTTTGATCATCTGCTTCAACATTATCAACGTCGAGGCCTTTCCCCGACGAGTTCCTATCAAATTAAAGACATAATATGCAACTCCCAAAAAATCAATACAAACCTGGATTATACCAACGCAATTTTTATTTGTTGCACTCATTATGATGGACACTAAATCAAGTATTCAAAATTTAAGAGCATTTTTATAATATACAACGAATTGGCATGTACACCATGTCATTTTTCTCACTGGATATCTAATATTCGCTGTACAAATTAACATATATTCCTCATCGGAGATGTTACAAAATGTTAAATGCATGATAGTAAGGACATCTTATAAGCATCCGATTCAAATATAAATGTTTCCTAGGGTATACAAACGCAAGGGCTTTCCATTTGCTTCCTCAGTACTTTAGAGCAAAGTATTAACAAAGAAAACTTGAGGAGAAAATGAACCTGGAATGCTTACCAGCCCAAGATCACAAGGATGGCACCACGCCATTATTCCTCATCTCCATCTCGTGTGCATCAGCAACACCACTGCACTGACATGCATCGCACATAGCAGTATCAGATTGAGTGGAAAAATGATCGAGAGGGGCATACCATAGAGCAATATTTCTCTCCTTCATGTCCAGGTTCAGAGCCATCTGCAACATGTCCAATTCCATGTATTGGCACATCGGCAATCTGCCGTTTGGTAGCCAAATGCCGGATGAGAATAGCATCATGCCATCCATAGATAGAAGGCACACACAGCTTCAGAAGCTCAGATTCATCGAAACCCAGGAAAGCCAAGCAACCGTCTTGTGACGACACACGCAAGTGACTGAGTGTCCTCCAGTGCGTTCTAGTGGAGGCCTCCGCCGACATGGTAGACAATGACATAGGCACCGCCCAGCACAAATAGCTTTCAGTCCGCACTGGGACGCATGGCCTTGACCGTGGTCGTGTGAGCTTTCACCTCCGCCTGCTTCACATGCTCAACGCTGGAGTGTGTAGGCTAGACGACATACGTGTGCTCCCAGCCACCACTCATGACTCATGGTAAATTTTATGGAGCTCCTGCAAGCCCCATCCTGCACAAATCTGGGACCCCAACGCACCAAGGAAGGGACTCAACATCAGGTCGCCTTCAAGCCCGCGGTGCCGGGGAAGACCAGGACATCCAGCCCCGACACGCCCAGCCGACGCAAAGGATCTGGAGTGGCCCTGCTTCTCTACCGCCGCCGACGCACCGTCGACCTCTGCCGCCCCTGCTCCCTTCTCGCAACCCGCCTCAATCCCGGCCCGCCCCTGCCACTAATGAGGCCCCACAGTCGGTTGCCTGTCGTCGCCCGGTGCTCCCAGATCTGATCTGCAACCTCCCAGCGCAACTGTACTGGGCTCTCTTCCCGTACTTCATCACCTCGATGAGTACCGGGGTAGCCGGGGACAACAACAGCGAGCGGGGCCGCTCCTTGCCTCCTTCCTGCGAGCGGCCGAGATGAAGATGAAGACCTCCACGTCGTCGGTTGATTTCGCGTCTCCGTCGGGGAGATGAGGGCGGATTGAGGCGGTTTTACTTCGATGTTGGCAGGCAACATAAATTGCATAACTCAGTATCATCAGTAGGCCTAAAGTCGGAAAGAAAATAGACGGGCCTAATTTTTGAACAGTTTTTTCTCTTACCCATAGCAGTGGGTATTTTCTATACACGTGGGCGGGTAAAAGGGTCAAAAAAAAAATGCTGGACTGGAAGAAACAATCCGTTCTTTATTATTAGGTATAGACTAGTCGAATGCCCGTGCGTTGCTACGGTTGCTATAAAGTTAAACGCATTAAAGTACATAAAATTATGTCGATGCCAACAATTATTCACTCTATTTGAGAGTATGACATGCTAAAAATTCTTATTTCTTAAAGGTTAGTTGGTGGTGTTAGGGAAGAGAACATACTATAGAGAATGAACATCAAGCATTCATGCAACAACAAATCAAGTCTAAAAAACACAAACTAAACAAGAATTTCATTCTCACGATTGATAAATTCAACAGCATGGTATATGTCTATAATTATTGAAATTGTTGCATACATGTGTGCCAAATCTATATGATACGTTTTCAAACTTTCTGATGGTTAGCGTATAAAATAGAAATATTTTTTTGGTCCAAATAATCCACAAGTACCTGGTCATTCACATCCATGGTTGATGTAAAACTCAGTTCAACATCACAAATTGAAAACCTTCTCGTGCATTGCTTCCCGCAGTTTCACTCAACTTTCATAAACTATACTATAGAATCATAAAACTCGAACTACCATATCACTACTACAGGAGGCATCAAATAAGCAGTTTCACTATAGGGTTACAAATACTAATGTGCAAATACATCATATATTACACCAACTTTTGTTCATATGTCCCACTCAATTGTATCATATGTTACAACTTTAGTTCACATGTTACAACTTATGTTCATATGTCCCACTAACTTCATTATTCTATTGAGAATTCTAGGTCGCAACTCCACTGCAGCTCTGTGAGAACCAGTACTCAAGAATGTGCATATAATGGAACTCATTTTGTTGGTTTTTTAGGGCGAACTCATTTTGTTGGTGTGTGGTGAGCAACACTCAGCTGCATCCACACTTGACCTCACACGGCTCCATGGGCCCGCACAAAGTGTCCTCGCGGCCCAAGACATAGTGTAAGCTGCAAATTACAAGACAAAGTTCAGATTGGGAGCAACAACACATAACCTAGGTAGAACATTTTTAGGTAACCTTTTTGCTTACCTCTGCACTTGTAATGCGTTGCATCAGTTCTCAGATCGTCAATGACTGCCTCCATTGATGATGTTGAGGACCTGAGTCTGAAAGCTTTCTTTAGCTACACCCGTTTCCCAACTTATTGGCACTAATACAAACACATGGTGTGCAAGAGGGTATCCACAACCAAACAACAAAACTCTTAAGGTACCAGCACGGGTTGAAGACCACATATATTTTTAGAAGTGCATTCAGCAATGAAAAAAGGGATAAATCTGTAAAAGGCAATGAAAGTTAGCTACCTGCTCATGTCACCACATATATGAGAAGGTTATATAAGTAGGTCATGATGTGTAGTAACAATCCAACATATAGTAATCCTAAACTACAATCACTATAAGAGATGTGCAATTATCAATTCACGTATCAAAACTGTATTAAGATTTGTATAATTACAATTTCACATGACACTATTTCTATTGTTGTAGAAAACCTCGGTCTTTCCTCTGAACTATGGATTTAAATACAAATATCATAAATAGCTAAGTTCCAGCATAATCATGATCCAATCTGATAAGGAAAATGGCACCGCATGGAGGGACTATACTATTGCATCTACTGAAATTCAGGCTCCTACACAGCAACATATGCAGATGTCTCATTACGTAGAAGGGCAAGTGCCGGAGCAAATGCAATAAGGCCCTGCAGAGTTAATTGTTCAGAGTCCAACTCAGTAATGTACAGTCAGTAGTACAACAATGTTAGCGTCAAACATGGAGGATCAAATTACCTGGAGCAAGGTTTTGCATTGCTATATATGGTAATCACAAGAACGGAACAGACAACAACGGCATCCTTGTGCCATGGGTAGCGGCACAAGCAAAAACATATTGCAGGGGGATTGGCTCTAGGGCAGTCCTGGTTGATATGGTCCTATAATCTGGAGCAGCAACCATGAAGCTAGAGTGGCCTAGCTGGGAGGAATCGAGGAGGCACTTGGGTGGCCGGGAATGTGCGGAGGCGCCGACGAACCGAACGGTCTGCAGCAGGGATTTCTTGGCGGCACAGGAGACATGAGACTGCAGAGCCGGGCGTCCATGGAGGCAGGGCGCCGCGGGGATCTTGGGGCAGAGCCGGGCCATGCCTCGCCGCAGGAGGAATGAGACGGGAGGGCGTCGTCTATTACCTCGCCGGGTGAGGAGCAGGACGGGAGGATGGGGATGGTTATCGGAAGCGGCGAAGCATCATGGTCTTATCGGGAGGAGGCCATGGATTGTGGGTCACGCCGTAAGGGATTTGGGTGGGGGAAGTAAGGGATTTGGGTGGGGGAAGTAAGGGATTGGTTAGATGTGCGCACGCACGGGCGGCCATGCCAACTCGAGGTCGGTGAAGTCGTCCCACCCCGTCACGCTGCCGATCCGCCCCATCACCAGCACTCCACGGCGACACGAGGCCGTCCTGAAGGTCGGAAGGCATCGCCGGCATCCACGGAAACCCTGCAGGCTGCAGGCCTCGCCAACGCCACCTCCGCCTGTGTCCCCGCACTCCTGATTCCCCGACGACTCCGTCTCACGCCTGCTACTGCAACAGAACGGATCTGAGCTCGCCCGCGGGCGTCGGCTGGTGGAGCTAGAGATTGGAACGGGGCCGATGTCGGGAGCAGGGAGCGTGTTGCGGCTGGGGACGGGAGCGGAGAGGCGGGCGGAGGAGGAGAGGGGAGTTGATTTGACTGGGCGGTGGCAGCCCCGTAGTATCTTCGAAGCGGCAGGGGCAAAACCGGAAAACAAAAGGTGAACGGAAATTTCAAAGACCGACGAACCTACCTCAGCTTAAATTAGTAGATAGATAGATAGCACAATGCCCGCGCGTTGCTGTGAAAGAGCAAGTTTGTTCCCCAATCGTATCCTTATTTGTTACTTAGTAAATAACTTTCCAATTTCAATGTTATTTTTCTTTTTTCATGTCTAAAAGACTAAAAATAATTTCAAAAGGGATCATAAATAACACAGATAATAAAATTTTCTCTTAAATTTGCAGAAAAAAGATTAGAAAGAGAAATAATAAAAATAGACCGCTATTGAAAATCCATCCACTTTGAACTAAATACAATAATATTCGTTTTTCAAGCTAAGTGTCTATATGTCGTCTTTCTGTTCGTTCTCCGTGTCGTCTCCCTGCTGCACCGCCGCCCTCCTCCATCCTCCTGGAGTAGCCACATCATTTATCTTTCTCTATATCGGTCCATGCAAGTTAAGTCCATGCAGCCATCATTTATCTTTATATATGTCGGTCCATGAGTCCAAGTTCAAGTCCGTCCAGCCACATCTTCTCCTTCTTGGCCATTATTTCCTTTTGTACCAAACGCCGGTGCTATTGCATGTTGTTTTGAAAGACAATTGTGGATATTTATTAGGAAATTTCAGGGCGTATATAAACAGGTCGTACTCAGTATAACAGAGCGACATGGGACTAATCATAAACCCAGGAGGTGACTTTTATATCAGAGGACCGGTCAATTTTTCTAATCCCTTAACTGCATCAATTGGACGGTCCATGGCCCAGCACACTCGGCCTACTATCCAAGTCCTAGCTTTCATTGCACATGCACGTGAGCCATCCTCCCCTCAAGAAAAAAAAACATGCACGAACCATCCCAACCTTGGCGAATCAGTTATCAGAGCCACGAACGCCTCAACGACCAGCGAGCCGTGGCAGGCATTGTTCCCGCAGGAATCTGGTACCACACAGCGAACGTCGAATCGTATATCTGTTGCAGGCGAGCGTCAGTGATTGACGACGTCGACTCGACGTGCATCCTTAGGGAATCGAGGTGCGGGGCCGACTGGTTCAACGTGAATTCTTACTTAGTGGTGGCATCCATGGTAATATATATTACTCCTTGCAGTATGTTTTTAATTCGACGGCCTGATAGCAGATTAAGTGCATATGGATTGAGCAATCATGATGCAGATGCACGTCCTACTACACCTCCTTTATTCTTTTAAATTACCCAAGTATTGTGATTAGGTAGTCCACTCCTAGCAAAATCCATACACGCATACATGAATTGCAAGAAAAAGGTAAGAGATTGCATGTGATGGTGCAGTTAAGAAAATGCGAGGTGGAGAAGTAGGACTCTGAACCAAACGTACCAAGGCAGCTCCGGAGCAGCGTGTCGGCAATGTGGAACCTGGCACTACAGGGGTTGGCGGCGTATCGATGTCTGATAGATCATGACCTCAAGCCTCCGTCGGCCATGGCCTTTTATTTCTGAGATCGTGGCACTGATCTGGACCTCCTGCCGCCGCACACAAAACAAAAATCAAATCGGGAGAAATCTGGAGAATCCATCGGTTAAAAAAAGGAAGCGGATAGGGAGTACCGGATGGTCATCGTCTTGATCCGTCACAGCGGTGGACAGGGTAGCATACGGGCGGGGAGGTCGTCGAGGCACGGAAGCAACCGCGACATGATTAGGTTTTGTCTAACCGTTATTATGTGACTTATGGATGGCACAGTGGGTAATATCCGGAACTGCCACGGATAAAATCGTTCAAAAAAGTGTTAGACCGGGAGAAACAATCCGTTCTTTATTATTAGGTATAGATTAGATATATAGATTTATAAAGTGGGACGAAAGCGTATTTAGAGGAATGGTGTATTATGGCTTCGCTGCTTTGGAGTCATACCAACCTCTTCCGCAACAATGGCCGACAGATCAAGAAGGGAAGATACCATGAGACAGATGGAGGAGGAAACGACGAGGGCGGCGCTCATCGGATGAAGACCGGACTGTGATGTATGATCTGCAAAGAGAACTTCGAGGCTGCCGATGATCTCGAGGCATTGTCGTGCTCGCATAGGTTCCACCAGGTCTGCCTCACCAAGTGGCCCCATGCTGCCTCTACACAATGCCTATGGAAGAGAAGCGTCAACGTGTCTATCCAAGCACATAACATGTTTTTGACTTGAATAACAAGACCAATATATCTTTATTGCTCCCTTTGATTCATAATAAGTGTCAATGATTTAGTACTAGTTTAGTACAGATTTTGTACTAAGTCTCCGACACTTATTTTGGTTGAAGGGAGTATTAATTGCTAGAGGTAATGGTTCGTGGTATGTTTCACCAACATTGTTTTAGACCATTTCCCCTATCACCAGATCATATGATACCCATTATAAAGTGGAAAAAGGGTTCAGTATGAAATCACTCGTATTATACGCCTGAATCTCTGATACATTGCAAATGTATCTATAATTGTTGGTGTTCCATGCTTGGTTTTATCTACTTTCTTATGTTTTGTCCACACTTTGGAGTACTTTTTATATGATTTCTTGGACTAACCTATTAACAAGATGCCACAGTGTCAGTTGCCTGTTTTTTGCTGTTTTTGGTTCCAAGAAAGTCAGAAAATGAATATTCTCGGAATTGGACGGGACAAAAGCCAAAGTTCTTATTTTACCAGAAGACTCACGGAGCCAGAAGGGGAGACGGAGAGGGGCCATAGGGTGGCCACCCCCTCCTTGGCGCGGGCATCCCTAGGCCACGCCAGGGCATGGTGTGGGCCCCCTGGCCGGCCACCGACCTTGCCTCTTTCGCCTATATATATCCCCCGAGGCAAAAACCCTAAATCGTCCAGCCCCTAGACACGAAAAGTTCCGCAGTGCCACCACCACCAAAGGGGAGATTCGGGGGACAGAAAGTCTCTGTTCCGGCACCCTGCCGGGACGGGGAAGTGCCCCCGGAGCCATCTCCATCGATCTCCACCACCATCTCTATCACCGTTGCTGATTTCCATGATGAGGAGGGAGTAGTTCTCTCTCGAGGCTAAGGGTTCTACCGGTAGCTATGTGTTCATCTCTCTCTATGCATGATCATATTGTGATCATGAGCTTTGCAATCAAGTAGATCTACCTTGCTACTCAAGTGCTTTAATAGATCTCTGCTCTCCCCATGTGTGTGAAAGTGACATCGTGCACACCATGTTGGCACTTAGGCCAGAGATTACAAATACTTGTTATGAGTTATATTTGGAGTTGGATGTCTTTATGAAATTGTGGTGTTTGTTGGAACCGTCTAGTGCTCAAGGTGACAGTGTGGGATTTTCTAGATGGGAAAGACTTACTTTGAGGTGTGCTGTTATAGCCCTACCAACGATTAGAGTGTTCAACCGGAGAGTAGTTAATAGTAGTATCATAAAGATAAGATATTTATATGAGAGTGTTCACTAGTGAAAGTATGATCCCTAGGCTTTGTTTCTAAGCATTGATACACTGTTTGCAATTAGATCTGTTACATGTTTGCTTGCTTCTATCTTTATTTCAGTTTGCCTTTAGTCTTTTCCACGCCAATAAGCTATTTTCTATCACCGTTACCACTTATAATTATCTATACCACTTGTATTTCACTATCTCTTCGCCGAACTAGTGCACCTATACACCTGACAAGTGTATTGGGTGTGTTGGGGACACAAGAGACTTCTTGTATCTTGATTGCAGGGTTGCTTGAGAGGGAATACCTTTGACCACTTCCTTCCTGAGTTCGATAAACCTTGGGTGATCCACTTAAGGGAAAACTTGTTGCTGTTCTACAAACCTCTGCACTTGGAGGCCCAACAACTGCCTATAAGAATAGAAGTGCGTAGACATCAAGCTATTTTCTGGCGCCGTTGCCGGGGAGGTAAGATAAAAGGTATTCACACCGGAGGATTAAAGAAGAAGAACCTCCCACGGCAAACGCCTATTTTCTGGCGCCGTTACCGGGGAGGTAAGGTAAAAGGTACTCACATCCTCCGATGTGAGTGCTTGAAGTTATTTCCTTTAGATTCTGCAATTTTGTCTTTTTGTTTCTTGTTTTCACTAGTTAGGCTTAATGGAAAACAACAACAAAATTAGAGAGCTTTATAGTATTTATCTTGAGTTAGGACATGAAGTGTTTGAAGAGAAAATTAAAAAACCTATGGAACTTTATTTGCATGCTAATAGCAATGTTGTTAGTATGAATTCTTTGGACACTATTATTGCTAATGCTATGGAAAAGTCTAAGATTGGGGAAGCTAGTTTTTATGAAAATGATCTTTTTAGTCCCCCAAGCACGGAGGAGAAAATTTACTTTGATGATACTATACCTCCAATATATGATGATTGCCATGATGATTATGATATTTTCAGTCCACCTACTATTGAGGAGGAAATTAATTATGATTACAATATGCCTCCTATATTTGATGATTATGGTGATGAGAATAATAATGATAGCTATTTTGTTGAATTTGCTCCCACTACAATCAATAAGAATGGCTATGTTTATGTGGGGAGTATTAATTCTTTTATGCATGTGGCTCATGATAAGAATGTTTCTTGTGATAGTTATATTGTTACTTTTATTCATGATGCTACTAAAAGTTATTATGAGAGAGGGAAACATGGTTTTTTGTGTCTCAACAATATTATGTTTCCCCTCTTTATGTTGAAAATTTTGAAGCTGCACTTGTTTTGCTTTCCTATGCTTGTTGCTTTGTGCTTTCATGACTTGTTTTTTTACAAGATTCCTATGCATAGGAAGTGGGTTAGACTTAAATGTGCTTTGAATTTGCTTCTTGATGCTCTCTTTTACTTCAATTCATATTTCCTATGTGAGCATCTTCTCAAACGATCATGCCTAACTTAAAGGCGTTAAAGAAAAGTACTTATTGGGAGATAACCCAAAAGTTTTAGATGAGTCTTGGAAGTTATTATCTCTGTAATAACCGCTCCTTATCCTTTTTATTTGCTTTTTGTGCCAAGAGTAACCTCTAATAAGAGATAAGTAATGATTGGGAAAGTTGCTGTCCCGAAACAGATTTTTGTGCTTCACCATAAAAATTCGTCTAAAATCTCTGAACGTACTTTTGAGGCGTGAAGTTTTGTGCTTCTGCCCCAGGTTGTTATCTAAATTTCGTTAGTTCAACACTTTTTGATTTGACCAACAGAAGGTCTTCGAAAAAATTCGTATTTACCTGCTGGTCTGTTTTGACAGATTTCTGCCATATGCTACATTTGCTTCTTGTTGGTTCCTTTTGAGTTCTTTTGGGGAATTAGGATTTTTGAGGGAAGTGCTACAGTAGCTAGTATTCTAATGGAAGTTTATTTGGTGTTAAAACTGAACCTTAAGACTTATTAACTTGAGTGCACTAATGTTGCTAATAAAGATTGTGTGAAGTTTTGTATGAAGGAAAAATTTTAGGTGTATGGAAGGAATGAGTAATGAGATGAAGGATGGACTAAAGCTCAAGCTTGGGGATTCCACGCGTGTCACCCCAATAAATATCCAAGAAGTACAAGCGTCAAAGCTTGGGGATGCCCAAGGCATCCCTTTCTTCATCAATAAAAATCCCAGGTTCCTTCCAAACGCTTCATTTTTATTGTTTCATGCACAATTGTGTTGTTCTTGGAGTGTCTTTTTTTTTTCGTTTTGGTTTTTTGTTTGCTTGGTTTGCTTAGTTTGCTTAGTTTTCTGAATAAATTGGTTGGACCCCCTCTTTCATACATTGGTTTTCGAATAGTTTGGTTTGGATTGGAAAAGAGTAGGAAAAGTTTATGCTTAAGTGGTAAAGAGAGTTTGTTTTTGACTGTGGCCTATGCTTTGTCATGCCATGCTTGGTATTGTTTTGGCTTTATGCTTAGTATTCTTTACTGTAGCATGACTTGTTATAAACAATTGAGATTGCTTAATGTGCCTTGGATGAATTATGCGTTGTTTTAGCATATTAAAGCATAGTATTATGGTATTCTCCTTTGATGCTTTATTTGGGTTGACTTGGCGCATGCTCACACCATGTTATGACTATCCAAAGTCACCATAGCCTTTATGATCCTTTAGTTTTCAACTTGTACTATCACTTTATGCTTTGATCAATGATGTTTTGTCACTCTGCATGATTATGGCCATTATTGCTCTCTTAGTTTGTCGTTCCCAGTCTTTTGCTAGCCTCAACAACTAAGTATGAGTTCCACTCATGCATCCAACTCCCTAAACCAAGTTATTCCAAAGATTCCACCATACCTACCTACTAGCTTATGCTATTCCAAGTATATTCATGCTTTTGTTTACCTTCCAAATTAAACTTGTTATGTGAAAATTAGTGATTAAAGCTCTCACGAACTTGATGGCACACTTTACTTTTCTTGCACTTAATAAACTTGAACCATTGTGTCCATCTTTGTTGCGTATATGCTTGCGCTTTATTAGTTGAAATTAGCAGAACCATGTATCATGGGGAACGCTTTCAACATTGCACTTGTACTTTGTACCCCGTTGATATCATGTTCTTTTGCTTATGGACCCCGGCGGTTTGAAATAAAAGTGGAACTTGTAAGATCATGGAGTTTGTATGTGTGTTAGAGAAACGCCTGGGCCGCTAGCCTAAGCCATGCCTAATCATGGTGGAAACTTGCATCATCACCATAATGAGCACTCTATGAAGCATCCTCAATAAAAACCTATGCAAATAGCAAATAAAAAGATCGCTGAGATGCTCATTGTCTGCTTGCCTTGTCATTTTGATTATGGGATAGCTCCTGTATCATGTGCAAGGGGTACCCCGTTGGTGATACATATGTACTTACAATGACAAGATCTTACTTGTGACTAAAGTTGAGTAGCATGAGGTTCGGTACTCGTAAGTAAGGGGCATGAGATTTCAACTTATAACTTGTCAAGCATATCCTCTTAGTTGTGTCACTTTAACCTTAATCACTTCAAGATGCTTATGATAGGGGCAATGAGAGCTGAAAGCTAACAAGTAACATAATTTTTGGAAGCTCTTTATGAAACTTGAATCTCTACTTCCTTCTGTGAAGGCCTTTCTTCCACCATTATATTGAGTCTCCACCTTCTATCTTTATGCACCTACTTTGAGAGCATAGTGGCCATTCTTAGTTCCATGTGCATTGTCCCAAGACTTGTTGATTGATGCATATCTTTGATATTGCTTGTTTTAAACTATTTGTATCTAGTCACTCTTATAAACTTTGAAGGTGTCCTATGCATTTACATTTGCTACTCTATGAGGGACAAGCTGAATACTATGATGCTATGTTTTCTTTATGTGAAACAAACAAACGTCTTGCAAAGCATTGTTATTCATGAATCTTTTGTTTGTGCCTTTTCATGTTGCATCTTAGTTTCTTTGTCTTATTGCTAGAACTTTGTCTTTCATGTTATGATTGAAGTACTATGATCCCAGCTTTGAATGTTTTACAAATACTTTGATCAAGTCTTTGATGGTGCTTGTCACCTCAAAAATTATTCTTTCTTTTTATCACTTACCTACTCGAGGACGAGCAGGATTTAAGCTTGGGGATGTTGATACATTGCAAATGTATCTATAATTTTTGATGTTCCATGCTTGGTTTTATCTACTTTCTTATGTTTTGTCCACACTTTGGAGTACTTTTCATATGATTTCTTGTAATAACCTATTAACAAGATGCCACAGTGCCAGTTGCCTGTTTTCTGCTGTTTTTGGTTCTAGGAAAGTTAGAAAATGAATATTCTCGGAATTGGACGGGACAAAAGCCAAAGTTCCTATTTTACCGGAAGACTCACGGAGCCAGAAGGGGAGACGGAGAGGGGCCACAGGGTGGCCACCCCCCCTTGGCGCGGGCAACCCTAGGCCGCGCCAGGGCATGGTGTGGGCCCCCTGGCTGGCCACCGACCTTGCCTCTTTCGCCTATATATCTCCCCCGAGGCAAAAACCCTAAATCGTCCAGCCCCTAGCCACGAAAAGTTCCGTAGTGCTGCCGTCACCAAAGGGGAGATTCGGGGGACAGAAAGTCTCTGTTCCGGCACCCTGTCGGGACGGGGAAGTGCCCCCGGAGCCATCTCCATCGATCTCCACCACCATATCCATCACCGTTGCTAATTTCCATGATGAGGAGGGAGTAGTTCTCTCTCGAGGCTAAGGGTTCTACCGGTAGCTATGTGTTCATCTCTCTCTCTATGCATGATCATATTGTGATCATGAGCTTTGTAATCAAGTAGATCTACCTTGCTACTCAAGTGCTTTAATAGATCTCTGCTCTCCCCATGTGTGTGAAAGTGACAGTGTGCACACCATGGTGGCACTTAGGCTAGAGATTACAAATACTTGTTATGAGTTATATTTGGAGTTGGGTGTCTTTATGAAATTGTGGTGTTTGTTGGAACCGTCTAGTGCTCAAGGTGACAGTGTGGGGTTTTCTAGATGGGAAAGACTTACTTTGAGGTGTGCTGTTATAGCCCTACCAACGATTAGAGTGTTCAACCGGAGAGTAGTTAATAGTAGTATCATAAAGATAAGATATTTATATGAGAGTGTTCACTAGTGAAAGTATGATCCCTAGGCCTTGTTTCTAAGCATTGATACACTGTTTGCAATTAGATCTATTACATGTTTGCCTGCTTCTATCTTTATTTCAGTTTGCCTTTAGTCTCTTCCACGTCATCAAGCTATTTTCTATCACCGTTACCACTTATAATTATCTATACCACTTGTATTTCACTATCTCTTCGCCGAACTAGTGCACCTATACACCCGACAAGTGTATTGGGTGTGTTGGGGACACAAGAGACTTCTTGTATCTTGATTGCAGGGTTGCTTGAGAGGGAATACCTTTGACCACTTCCTCCCTGAGTTCGATAAACCTTGGGTGATCCACTTAAGGGAAAACTTGCTGCTGTTCTACAAACCTCTGCACTTGGAGGCCCAACAACTGTCTACAAGAATAGAAGTGCATAGACATCAATCCCCACCTCTCGGCAGTTTGTGTGCCGCCAAATGATGTCAGTCATTCAAGTGTAAACTGATGGAGCATATGGTCGCGTGGGACAAGCCCAACAAAACTCAGCCCAGGCTCGATTGTGTTGACTCCCATTGTCCTTGCTCGAGGTAAAAGATCCTAGTATGAGAGTCCGGTAGTTTTCGTTTTTTGGGGAAAACAGTCAGACTCCGTCCTGGTGTGACGCTTTATTGATATCATATAAGAGTCACATTGATTCAACAGTTTCTCAAGAAAACTGATTGACATAGGTAGCTTTCATAGTCAAAGCTCACTAGGACAATTGCTCTATTGGAGCGGGGACGAACACACACAAACAAGGTTTGAAGAACTTCTACTTCAGGCCTTGAGGAATCTATGAGGCTCAGCCAATGGGGTTGAGGTGCTTGCGGGCAATCAATAAACGATGATTAAAACTAGGGGGCTCATCGATCCAAGTACAAGAAATTTTGTCTAGAAAACAAGACCTAGCAAGTTCATGAGCTCCTCCGTTTGCTTCATCGGACAATGCTGAAATAAAATACTACCAATCATAGATGCCTTACAATCGGCTAGCACAACTGATTCACCCCACCATGATTCTTCTCTGTTACATGCCTCCACAATTTCCATTGAATCTGATTTCACAACAACATTATTATAGCCAAGTCGATTATCTAGGGCCAGCTCTTCCCATATTGCAATAGATTTAATCAGAGATGGAGAAGCCACATTTGAGATGAAAAGGGTAGCAGCAACACTAAATCGTCCCTCCTGACCACACACAATTGCACCCGTCGAGCCTAAAAAATTGTCATAATGGAAGGAGACATCAGAATTAACTTTTACTTGCCACTTCGGCTGCACGAGAACCATACTGGTGCTGACTTTGTTTGCATTAGAAGCTATAGAGAGGACCGACATGCGACACTTTGAAATAGGATGACTCAGTTCATCATGGTTGGATTGCATCCTCACCCACCAGAGATACCAACATGTGTTAATAACAACCTATTTTAGACCTGGTCGAGAGAACCCAAGGCATTTCATTACCTAGATCGATCAACGACGACTCCAAGACCATAGAACCTAATAGATCAACATATGCAGCATTCTACATTAAACTGGTTAGACCCAAGTGAAAGGGCATGTATGCCCCCATGTGTGGTTTTGGTAATTAATGACAATCTCTATGGACTAATGTTTGCGTTAAGTTACACTTGTAGGAATTGTCCATTGACATTGCTTGGACCATGTGTTGGCTTCAAGGTTGAAGAAATGAAGAACAAGAAGTAGTATCCAAGGGATTTGGGCTATTGGAATCATGTTGGAGAAGAATAAAGAAAAGAAGATCAAGTGTATCTTAAATAAGATGGAGTTCCTCATGTATATCTTCAAGACATCATCCTTATAGAGTTATAAGAAATGATGTGAAAGTTCAAGATGCGCTATCTCTAGGAGGTCACATGCTTGAAGCTTATCGTCCTCGGTGATCATGGTTTGATGAAGACAAGTTCAAAGAAGTGGTTTCCCTATGGTGTATGGGGGATCAATTCGCAAGTATTCATCAAGCAAGCGCGAGCAAGAGCAATCAAGAAAGGTGTTCCATCTTGAGGAGGACAAGATCGTCTACATCAAGCTCAAGTGGAATGCTCAAGGAAAAAGTATGATATTTATAGGTTTTTATTTTTTTACGATCTCATGTTGTTAGTTGGGAGACCGGGTTTAGGATAGATAGACGTACTATGAAGAGGGGCTCTCGAGTGAGTAACTCAATTGTATCTATCAGAGAGAGCTCAAACCTTTGCATACTTACCTTCATCTTTCTTGGTTGTTATTTTTATCTTATCGATGTGAAGTTCTAGAGCTTGTGGTAATCTTCATAACAAGGTATAGTTCATCAAAAATGGAATCCCCTTTTTATACCCTATTGCATTTTTGATCTTCGAGGTTTTTCGGCTCCATACCTTGGGAGGTACCTCACATACTTATACTTGATTTTTTTCTCCCTTGGTGGTATCCAATATTTTTTATCTTTCCAACAAAATTGGTTTCATCCTGTTCAAAGTTTGGATGCTCGAGTTATTTCATTTGTTGTTACTACCAGAGTTGTATGTCATGACCGGTAGTACTAGACTTCCTATCGGATAGTACCACTCGGCAGCAGTAGTACTTTATGGCGGTACCGGTCACATCTGAACCCAGAAGAGAGATGGGGCTCCTCCAACATAGTATCGCTCCTTGGCCCAGAACTACCGGTAAGCAGTAGTATCGTCCATGTACCCGACACTACCGGTGGTCAACTGGGCTGGCTCAGCTGCCCGGTCTCCTCCTCTGATTTGTCCGGTTGCTGTCTCCGCTACCTGGCTTGTAGTACCGGAGTCCGGTACTACCGTCATCGTAGGTGGGTAACTGGCAGATTTCCTTGCCACCTATAAAAGGGGCCCTTCTTATTGGACCTTATCCCTTGAGCCCCTTTCCCCCTCCAATGTTGAATCTCTTGATCTTGTCCTCTCCCTCATCCTCCCATTATTCTTGCATCTATTTAAGGGAAAAGAGAGAGGAGATCTAAATCTAAAATCCCACCAATCCATCTCTCCTATAAGTGAGGGGAACATATTGGGATCTAGATCTACGAGACTTTTGTGGTTTCCTTTGTTTGTTCTTCCTTTCTTATTCCCCCAATAGCATTTGTATCTTTGCTGGAATTTGGGAGTGAAGTACTTGCCGTTTCATTAGGTGCATCAGTTTGAGTTCACCTCGGAGGATTTGGTTGGTGAAATCTATAAGCTTGTTACTCTTGGGTTATTGGAACCCTAGATGGTGTTGTGACCTTTTGTGGTGAGTTCCTGGGGCCTCCAATTAAGTTATGGAGCTCTCCCCAAGTTAGTGGACTTGGTGGTGATTATTTGGAGCCTCCAATTAAGTTGTGGAGATTGCTCCAATCTTGTACGGGTTTGGTGACCACTCTCAAGTGTTCCATCGTGGATCGTGTGCTTGCCGTGCGGTGGGTGCTCGGGAGAATAGGGTGAGGCCTCTTGTGGAATTGGTGGTCTTAGTACCTGACTAGGGGTAACCTCGACAATGTCCATAGTTATATGGACTTGGGTTTGATGGAAACGAGGGCGTTGGTGATTTCATTGGCCTGTCTGACAAACAAGAGAATCGGATCATGTCTGAGATTTTATTGCAAAGAGATGATTAGAATGTCGCTGATTCGTTAGATGCAATCTAACTCACGGCAGGTTGTGTCTACTCCAAGCTACGATGTTCTCCCTGTTGGACCCTCCCAGCCCTTATATGGGAGGTTGGGTCTCAGAGTCCAATGCGGATCAATTACAAGTTTGATTACAGCTACCCGACTATGTTGGTTTGTATTCCTATAAGGATCAACACGCCTGGTTCATGGGCTTCAGATGCTTCCAGAGCTTTCTATTTCCTTGTGGGTCTTGGGTCGTATCTTTAGTATGTACCAGGTATACCAATGTCGGGAACCTGAAAAGTCATATCCATGTCAATACCGCTCACCCCTCCAACAGGACGTACTCCCTTATAGGGAGGAACTCGATAAAACAACATCGTCTCTGCATGCCTCAGTTATCTGTATACCCGAGCCCTTTACTTATGCACTTTACTTTGTGATAGGCTTTGCGCTTGAAGTCATATATCTTGCTATCACATTGTTGCTTGTATTGCGTAGCATAAGTGGTTGGTACACATAGATGAACCCTAGTATATATATGTTTTGTGCTTGAAAAAGTAAACACTAGTTTTATTCCGTCTTTGTTAAGCCCATCTCGTAGAAGTTTTAAACGTCTATTCACCCCCTCTAGGCGGCATCTGTTTCCTTTCACGAAAGATTACCAAAGAGAACTAGCCGCTTCGTACTAAAAGAATAGGTGCATGATATCCTCAACAACAACAAACAGACATGACACTCTCCACTTATCCCTATATGTCTATTGACAAAAATTGACTTCGAAGGCAAAGTACCATGAAGCCCACGCTAGGAATTTTAAAAAAAAATTCTAGGTACCTTTAGTTGCCATAATATATCCCATACAAGATTCTAGGCAGTGCCATCTAACCAGCCTTAGATCCAAAGTTGTGCCTCCATTGTAGGTGGTACGCCGATCTTACTGTAAACTGTCGTTCATCATGTATTGCCATGCCATGAACTTGATTTACATCAAATGTAAAAAAATAAACTACAATGTAATTGCTCATCCCGGAACTAGTAATGAGACTAATCAATTGAGAAAATTTTGTATAGATGGAACTGCCCCTTAGAGAGATGACCATCCTATCAGCACTTAATGGTACCCACGGGACAATATACATGTTGATATTATGTCCATTGACCACACTCTAGATGTATCCGTGTTTGAATGTTGTCAGCCCAGCAACTATACTCTGCCAAGTAAAATAGGAACCTGTATTCAACCCTGCTTTTAAGATACCACCTTGTGGGTAGTACTTAGCACAAAGAACTTTGGCACATAGTGATTATGGGTCAGAAATTAGTCTCCAAACTTGTTTAGCTAACATAGCTAAACTAAAAGAACAAAAATCACGGAAGCCCATCCCCCTTCCCTTTTTGGGTAACAAAGTTTTCACCATGCCAGGCAATGCATATTTTTACTATTCTCATCATCACGCCACCAGAATTGTAATATTGCATCTGTCATCCTTTTACAAACACCTATGGTTATTAAAAATATAGACATAGCATAAACGGGAATTGCGTGTGCCACGGCCTTCAAGAGAATTAATTTCCGCCCTATGGATAAGTTTTTCCTTCCACCCATTAATTTTTTGAATTATATGCTCAACAAAGTGAATGAAGCAGTCACTTTTATCTACTCCCACAAGTGTTGGGAGATCTAGGTACTTATTAGAAAGAGCCTCTGTATCAATATGTAGTGTTTCACAAATCTTCGCTTTCACCACAACAATTGTATTTGGGAAAAATAGATGTTTAACTTTGCTAAACTTACCAATTGGCTCGAATTAGCACAGTAGGTATCCAACACCCGCTAGTAGGAAGTTGCATTGTTCATATCTGCTTTCATGAGAATAATATAATCATCGGCAAAAAGAAAATGCGAGACTGAAGGAGCATTTCTGCACACACTCTTAACCCATCAATGCCACAAACTTTTCTTATTGCAGCTAAAGGCTAGATAAACCTTATACATAAATTAGGAACAAATAAGGAGCAAGAGGGTAACCTTGATAGAGCCCTCTACTATTGTTGTTACCAGAACCAGTAATAATTTCTTTCTTTCCTACTATTGTTGTTACCAGAACCAGTAGGACAAGCCCTAGATCTATGTCGCTCTAGTAGTATATAATACAACACTTGGGAGTATCTTCTATCCATGCCTCCGCTCTCCACTCTTTCCACTCCTAACCTCCCCTCCGCACCTTTCTGGCGTCCTCGATCGTGGATGCGCGCACCTCTCTGACGACCTCGACCGCCTAACCAAACAGTCCTCCCTGGTACCTTATTCTTGTGCACAATTTGTCCCAACATATTAAATCCGGTTGATCTGAAATGGGATTTGTATGTTAGTAATTTTGATCTAAAGATCCCAAGGAAATTGGACTCTATAGGTTACGAAATTCTAGTATGCAGAAGCACTCTGACATGTCTTCATTTGTATCCGTTTGTATTTGAGGTAAAGTGGTGAGCGTTGATTTGATCTTCAATAACATATATGCATATGCTATATAGGTTTTGCCATGGTGTTAAATAATATAAATTCATTCCATGATCACATGCCTGATCCATAGACAAGTACGGCAAATGCTATATGTTTGGCCCTTCTGTCATCATGACTAGACCAAGAATGATGAACCTGAGGCAGATAGTCAGAAGATACAAGCCAACGATCCCTTACTGCATTAGCACCATGAACAATGATAACATATCCAAAGAAAATATGGTAGCTTTCTTACCACAACCAAAAGTTCTTTATCTCTTTCCTGCTATTGATGTTAGTACTTAACAGAACCAGTAATTCTTTATTTCTTTCCTGCTATGGATGTTAGTACTTAACAGAACCAGTAATTCTTTATTTCTTTCCTGCTATTGATGTTAGCACTTAAAAGAACCAGTAATTCTTTATTTCTTTCGTACTATTGATGTTAGCACAACCAGTAATTGTTTCTTTCTTTCCTATTATTGATGTTACCACAACTAGTGATTGTTTACCTCTTTCCTGCTATTGATGTTTGTACTTAGCATAAACAATTACACAACCAGTGATTGTTTATCTCTTTCCTACTATTGATATCAGTACTTTGCACAACTAGTAATTGATTATTTCTTTCCTACTATTGATGTTACTACAACTGGTAATAGTTTCTTTCTTTCCTACTATTGTTGTTACCAGAACCAATGCGGATTGATTACAAGTTTGATTACAGCTACCCTACTATGTCGGTTTGTATTCCTATAAGGATCAACACGCCTGGTTCCTAGGCTTCAGATGCTTCCAGAGCTTTCTGTTTCCTCGTGGGGCTTGGGTTGTATCTTTAGTATGTACCAGGTATACCAATATCGAGAACCTGAAAAGTCATACCCATGTCAATATCGCCCACCCCTCCAGCAAGATGTACTCCCTTATAGGGAGGAACTCGATAAAACAACGTCATCTCTGCATGCCTTAGTTATCTGTATACCCGATCCCTTTACTTATACACTTTACTTTGTGTTAGGCTTTGTGCTTGAAGTCATATATCTTGCTATCACATAGCTGCTTGTATTGCCTAGTATAAGTGGTTGGTACACATAGGTGAACCCTAGTATATATATGTTTTGTGCTTGACAAAGTAAACGCTAGTTTTATTCCGCCTTTGTTAAGTCCATCTCGTAAAAGTTTTAAACGGTCTATTCACCCTCTCTAGGCGACATCTGTTTCCTTTCACCAAGGATTACCAAAGAGAACTAGCTGCTTCGTACTAAAATAATAGGTGCATGATATCCTCGACAACAACAAACAGAGATGACATCCTCCACTTATCCCTATATGTCTATTGACAAAAATTGACTTTGAAGGCAAAGTACCATGAAGCCCACGCTAGGAAATTTTATAAAATTTTCTAGGTACCTTTAGTTGCTATAATATATCCCATACATGGTTATTGCCGATGATCCAGACAGTGCCATCTAATCAACCTTAGATCCAAAGTTGTGCCTCCATTGTAGGTGGTACACCGATCTTACTGTAAATTTTCGTTCATCGTGTATTGCCATGCCATGAACTCGATTAACATCAACTGTACAAAATAAACTATGATGTAATTGATCATCTCGGAACCAGTAATGAGACTAATCAATTGAGAAACTTTTGTATAGATGGAACTGCCCCTTGGAGAGATGACCATCCTATCAACACTTGATGGTACCCACGTGACAATATATATGTTGATATTATCTCCATTGACCACACTCTAGATGTATCTATGTTTGAATGTTGTCAACCCAACAACTATACTCTGCCAAGTAAAATAGGAACCTGTATTCAACCTTGCTTTTAAGATACCACCTTGTGGGTAGTACTTATCACAAAGAACTTTGACACATAGTGATTATGGGTCAGAAATTAGCTTCCAAACTTGTTTAGCTAACATAGCTAAACTAAAAGAACAAAAATCACGGAAGCCCATTCCCCCTTCCCTTTTTGGGTAACAAAGTTTCCACCATGCCAGACAATGCATATTTTTGCTATTCTCATCATCACCCCACCAGAATTGTAATATTGCATCTGTCATCCTTTTACAAACACCTATGGTTATTAAAAATATAGACATAGGATAAACGGGAATTGCTTGTGCCACGGCCTTCAAGAGAATTAGTTTCCGCCCTATGGATAAGTTATTTCCTTCCACCCATTAATTCTCTGAATTATATGCTCAACAAAGTGAATAAAGCAGTCACTTTTTATCTACTCCCACAAATGTTTGGAGATCTAGGTACTTATTAGAAAGAGCCTCTATATCAATTTGGAGTGTTTCACAAATCTTCGCTTTCACCACAACATTTGTATTTTGGAAAAATAGACGCTTAACTTTGCTAAACTTACCAACTGGCTCGAATTAGCACAATAGGTATTCAACACCCGCTACAAGGAAGTTGCATTGTTCATATCTACTTTCATGAGAATAATATAATCATCGGCAAAAAGGAAATGGGAGACTGAAGGAGCATTTCTGCACACACTCTTAACCCATCAATGCCACCAACTTTTTCTTAATGGATCTAAAGTCTAGGTAAACCTTCCACACAAATTAGGAACAAATAAGGTGCGAGAGGGTAACCTTAACAGAGCCCTCTACTATACATCTTTGTTTCCTCATAATTAAACCAAACTTGATACAACCTCACATATGCAATCATCGGAGTAAATAATAGTGCTAGATTGTTTTGGATCAAACTGTTATCCACGTTGTCCCAATTCTTTTTGGCCATAGGATATACGCCGGAAAGGACACGTGGCGACTTTGCAACAGAGCCCTGCAATCCCATCAGACGGGATCCGTTGTGGGCCAAGACGAAATATTCTAGATCTCAGATGGATGTCGCGCGCGCCGTCGTACCCAACATTGCCAGATGGTAGGGTGCACATGCAATGGCCCTGCAGTCAGCATACACGTGTAGTACTGCCTTCTGTGGGAGGCGTTCATGACACCACAAGCTTCCGCACCCGCTGAATGGTGGGGCCCGTTGAAATCCGACGTTTGGCCGTGATCCCATGCCGACGACAGACTCTCACGGTCATGGGGTCCACCGAGAGCCATTGTGGTGTCGTGTGTAACTACCTCGGTGAATTACGCTCTTAGTTACATGTCTGGATGAGCGGAAATGGTTAAAATAGTACGGTGGGGCCAAATGCCACTCACAGGTAGACCTTTCGGCCGTCCTAACCATTTCCAGAACATCGGGACAAGAACGAGTGGCGTAATCGGCAGGCGAAGGGATCAACTACATACACAAATGAGTATGTATGCAAGCCACATACAACAGCCCTCAGAGCCATTCCATCTAAAAAGAAATAGAAATATTGCAACGCCATATGGCAAGATCCAAACATCCTAGATAGAGATAATAGTTTAGGATATCTCCTCATACATCAAACATCAGAGTATCAGGCGGAAGCGGAAAACAAGATCCGAGTACGGATAAGAAGCAAATCGGCATAATATGCCCCATAAATAAACACATCCCGCCCACAGATCTCACGGATCCCCATTCCCGGAATCTCTACACCGAGTGATCGTTGCCAACATCGTCCGTCTCCTCCACCCAGTATCCATCTTGTGAGTATACCTGTGCATCTGAATCAAACAATTTATCGTGTGAGACCCTAGGGGTACTCAGCAAGTCTTTATGCCTCTAAAGGGGACACAACCTGGGGTGACGCAATTGCAGCAAAAGATAATAACTAACAAGTCTATAGATACTCGCTAACCATCCGCCTAACCAATGATAGACGGATGTCCGTGAATTAAGAACAACAGTTATAACAGTATAATTAACAGATCCATCCTCCTTCTCGCTTACCAACGAGAAAGCAGACGAACAACCCCCATCCGTTGGCAGTTTTATTAACCATTCCATGAGTATTACTCTATTTACTAGTCAAGTACTAGTCAATTTAAAAGCGGTACTTTAGTTATACTTGTCTATGATCGAGAAACTATGCTCCAAGTCGTCCATAACCGCGGACATGGCTTTCAGAAAGATTTACCCTGCAGGGGTGCACAAATAGCAACACACACTCGATCAACCTCGGAAAAACCAAATCAAAACCCAACGAGGCATTCTCGACAAAGCGATCATAGGATTCATAAATGTTTCAGGGGGCCACTCCATTAAGCTACCCGCAACGAAGTTGGCCGGCTCCGAGATGGACCCAAGGTTTGCGTCAATGGCTGTAAACGACTGGGAACCCGAAAGTGTGGCTGGGCTTGTCGATACCGCGAAAACACTCCGCAATCCTAAACAGTACAGGTGCTCCTCGCACAATCTTAAATAAAGTAGTAAAACATGGCATAAGTACAGGATAGTAATAAAGCCCCAAACTACTTTGTGGCCCCAAGAAATAAGAATGAATCAAGCTCTGGCTCAGGGGGGTCCATAAGGCCTCCCGGATGTGGATAGTGCGAATAGTCAAGGAACAAGAATCAAGTACTCGGGGTCCTACGGGACACAAGTGAGCATGAAGAACCAAATAGTAGATATTGCTCACCGATGCCACTTTCATTAGTTATCCCATTACTACTCAGGTTAAGTTGTTTAAGTACCTCGTTATCCATCAGACTCTCACATACCCTACACATGCTGTTCTATGACCCGCATGGCTCAAACAACTCCTGTAGTAATGGCTCATGGGATAGAGGAACAAGCTTCGGTGGGGTTTAAAAGTAAAGGCTATGCAGTACTTGGGATTCAGTTTAATGCAATCGCGACTCAATGATGCAAGAATAAGATAGAGGCAATAGGTACTATATGTATGCAAGCATGTGGTAATGCTTGCCTGGCAGCTCAGTTGAAGCGAGGGAAGGATCTGAGTAGTGCTCCTGGGTTTCTTGATATATCCCCTGCTCAGCGTCTATTCGAAGAAGAACCAAACAAACAAGGGCCAACATAAATAGAGTGCACAAGCATATGAATTAAAATGCGACAAGCAAACAGTCATGCCATGATGAATGATGCACAATTTGCTTGGCAATAATGTAGCATGGCATGGGTGAGGTGTGGAATACAAGAATAAAGCATTTTATTAAGTTTTAGTCACATTTTATCCTCAAATAAGTTCCTGTATACTATATATTTATATGATGCATGCTGCAATTCAGAATATGGAATGCATAGATAGAACAGGCTCGTCGCGCTGATCGATTTAGACATATTATTTGTCAAATTTGGAGTTATAAAACAAAATTATTAATTAATTAAGATAAAGGGAATTTTCTTGTAATTTTAATCAACTCGAAATTTTAAAGTGCTCAAATAATATTTTGAATGGCATATTTGAAATCCTCACATTTTTCTGATTCCAAAACATATATTACATGTTGGTTTTGGAATTACATTTTAAAAGATATTTAAAACAGATTCAAATTTGAATTTAAACAATTTTTGAAAAAGTTTAAATTAAACAGTAAAGCAGAAAACCATTTGTACTCACCCAGATCTAGCCACAGACACAGACACCTTGGCCCGGGCTGACCTAGCGGAAAAACGACGCAGAGAGACCTTTTTCACCGCGAGCTGAGCTAGCCCATGCGGCTGACAGGTGGGGCCGGTGGGGTTGAGGATCCACGGCGCGCGCGGCCAGCCGGTAGGCGACACGTGGTGGATCCGGGGGACCGCGGGCTGAGGCTGTGGAAACCCAGGTACCTATTCGTAAAAAGCCAGGGTGACCGACAGGTGGGGCCTTTAGGAGCGGGGGTTGAGCCGGCAAAACCACAGGGGGTTAAGTGCAAAAGGGGCCGCGGCCATTGTTCCTCTTCTCTGCGTTTTCTGATGAGGGGTCGGTGTTCGACAGGCAGAGCACGCGCAGGGATCGAAGCCGCGACCTCGCGCGCGCGGCGGCGGCTACCGCTGGGCTAGGGAGGGGTTGTTGTCTGGGAGCAGCTGCGCGGCTACATGAGGCTCTAGGCGGCGCGGGCACGTGCAGACACAGCGAGCGGCGGCGCACTGAGGACGCTCGGCGAAAAGATCGGCGATGCTAGACGGCGACGGTGATGCGGATGGTGTCAGGGAGGACGGGGGACTCACCGCGGGGTGATCGGTGGTGGCGGATCGGGGCGAGGCGCAACAGGGCGACGAGGAGGCTGGCGGCCGACGCGATTAGGGTTTCGGCGACGATGTCGTGCTACGGCTGCCGGGGACCTTCTCCTCCTCGCTGGCGCATACGAGGCGAAGTAGGGGACGCTCCTCGACCTCCTCGACCACTTCCACGCCGTGCTTGCCGGCTGGATCGAGAAGTGGCGGTGCTACTGGCGGTGACCGGCGAGAGCGGGGTTGGCGGCAGTGAGAAGAAGGAGGGGAGAGGCAGGGGCTCTGGGGTGGATCTGGCGAGGCAGAGGAGGCGTGGGGCAGAGGGTAAAACGAGGGAGAGGAAGGAGGTGCCGTGTGGGACTCGGGGTAGATAAAAGTGGCTTCAGCCCTTTTTCTCCCTCTCCTCGATCACGTGCTTGGGCTGGAGCTCGACGTGAGCAGGACAGGGACAGGGCGAGGGGCTACAGGTGGGCCAGGGGCGCCGGTGCGGTTGGTGGAGCCGGCTGGCAGCGAGAGAGAGAGAGAGAGATCAGAGAGGGGTGGATCGGTTTAGGCTAGGGTTAGCCTCGGCAAGGAAGAGAGAGAGCTAGTGGTGTGGGATAGATGGGTAGCTAGGTGGGGTCTGCTGACAGGGAGAGGGAACACCTCGGCATGGTGAGAGGAGAGGGTAAGGTGAGGTAAGGTTTAGGGTTTAGCTAGGTCTTAGGGTTTTGGAGAGAGGATAAGAGAGAGAGGGTGATGTGGTGGTAGGGTTTTAGCAAGATCACACAAGATCAAGCACAAGGAGTGGTAGAGAAAGAAAGATGCATGATCATGACATGGGGGCAAGTGTAAAGGAGAAAAGAAAAGCAATGTGGATGGTTTCTCATATGGTCGTGCATGAAGAAAAGAATGATGTTGAGGAGGACATGGAGATGGTGGAGAGAGGATGTAGATGACCCACAAAGACAAGAACCAATAAACCCAAGAGGAAAACAATTGGCTAAAGGTGGTGGTACTCTTGCATGGCCCATGCAAAATAATTAATGCCATGTTTAAATTCTTGTGAAAACAAAATAATAACATGGCATTGCTTATTTTGCATTCCCAAAAGTGGAGTAAAGGCCAAGCAAAAGAATGTATAGAATTGGGTCCACCCCATTCACATGAGCTAAGAATAAAATCAAAGAAAAAGAAATACAAGCTCATGGATAATTAGGGTGGTGGAATTATAAGGTGGTGACAAATAAAGATGGTGGGGTGGAATAAAAGATATGCCCCCAACTCAACTTGGGCATTAAACAATATATCAGTAACCAAATACAATATCAAGAGGCAAATACAATTAATAATGCATATGAGATAAGAACCAAAGAAAGAGGGTTTTATATGATGCTCAAATGCAAGGTGGCATGATGACATGAGCATGATATAATTATGATGCAACAATTATATATAGGAAGTAGCATATATATAGACTAGGCTAGTAGCATTGCAATTGTTAGACAATTGGGATGCTACATCGTGGGCCCATGCTGATTGCGGACTTTCATGGTCATGGGGCCCGCCGAGAGCCGACTTCACACCGTAAGCTCATGCCGACCGCGGTTTCTCATGGCTGTGGGGCCTGATCAGAGCCGACGTTGCATCCTACACTTTAGTCGCACACGAGTTCTCGTGGTGGAGAGCCGAGCTTGCAACTGAGGTGGCATAGAAAAGTGTGGGAGGACACGTATTCTCGCGGCTGAGGGACGAGATGGCAGCATAAACTCTAGGCGTCGGTGTATTCTCACGGTTGATAGCACTGCTGGTAGCGATACTCTAGCCGGACATGGGTTTGCGCGGCGAGGTAGTTTAGTGGGTCCTAGGTGTGTGGATCCTCGGTGCCAGAACCGATGCTTACCCTATAAAGGACTACTTCGTCTTCGTGGTTTCTTGCATCTAGCTGGTTTGGGTTACCTTCTTTGTGCGTCATGCTAGAAGCGATACCGCCACCCACCCCGAACAAGGGCTTTGTTGTATCCGACGCGTTAGGGGTGGTGGCTTGGTGCTCTATAGTATGATAAGCAGCATAATAGGTTCATTCCTTTGTACGTGTTCCTTTGTACCTTTGTACGTACCCGTAGAGATAGCTAACACACTACATCTTGGCTGCATGTGATCTTGCGACATCTTCGACATTTGGGTAGACGTGATTCTACGAGTTCACGCTGGCGGCATGTCCTCTCGCCGATTCTTTGCCGCATTCGTACTATATTTCTTTGTGATGATAGAAGACGATGCCCTCTTGAAGATAGAAGACGATGACCCGGGAAACATGTCCAAATCTTCCTTACTCTCTTCACCGCGTACTTGCTGAGGCGAAGAGAGTAATGAAGAATCGTTTATGACGTCTGAGGCTTTGCCATCACAGTGGTGACGATGTCGGGGGTTTCGCTTCTACGATGTCGGGGGATTTTGTAGATGTGGGCTTAGATCCCTCTAGGAGGCGCATATTTAGAATGTAGACTTTAGATATAGGTGCTTTTCTTTTGTTTATTTGTTTCAATCCACAATTGTAACTTTCTATTCGCTATCGAGAAGAAATGTATTTTTTATTCTAGCACGAGTTTGTTTGCTCATCTAGGTATGAGTTTCTCTCTCTTCGTTTCAATGTACTGTTGTAACTTTTTTGTTTGCTATCGAGAGTAAATACAAGTTTATCGTCTAACACGTCTTTGTATTCTCATCCATGAATGATAACGAATGTATTATCTTCTTGTGTTTGTCTTCTTTTAACTTTCTATCTCTACTTGTCTTGCATATGATCTTCGCATCATCTTGGTTCTTCACATCGTCTGCTATGACGTTAGGAGATTTTGTAGATGTATCTTAGTTCCCTCTCTAGGAGGCGCATATTTAGAATGTAGATTTTAGATGTACCCGTTTTTCTTTTGTTTTTTGTTCCGATCCACTATAAAAATACCCCCCATAACCGGTGATTTTTGGGGCGGCACAAGCAAAAAGAACCGACAATAGTTGGTTACGCGACGGATGAGGATTGGCGGCACCATTTTGTAACGACGACCAAGTATACGCCATGGACGACGTGGCGCCGACACATTTTAGTGCCCTGGTACGTGGCTAGATGGAGCAGCGCTTAATAATGACGCAGTAGGTGAGCGGTGGCAGATATTTCCCTTGCCGTGGATTTGACTTGACCACCACATGTCACGGACTGTTGTGGTCCACCATGTCCAAGCCTTTCATTCTAAATAGCACAACCGCAGTTCACAGTTTATTCATCTCCCGAACCTCCCTTGGTGACCTAGCAGCAGCGACAGCGGCGACGTTGATTCAGGCGAGGTCCCTAGGCAGCGATCGAGACACGAAGACGAAGATGAGCGCTGAGATCGGTGGAGGATTGGTATGTTATTCGTTCGTTCTCTCTATCGATCAATATCATATCAGGTTTTTGTTCGCATTTTGGTTCTTGGATCTCACGAACTTTAGTTCATGGTTTTCTCAGCGCGACGTAGTGTCGAAGTGGATCTGTGATAGTACATTCTATAGTGTCATGATAGCAAATGACTTCTACCTCACATGCTACTGTGAGAGGCTTCCCTGCAGGCACGTCGCATATGGGGGCAAGCACACCGGCTGCAGATTCCTTGGGTGTTATTACAATAGACTGAGGTGTTGCTATCTTATGTGGTATGATCAAGCTGCGCACTCAGATGTGATGCAGCGTATTTTGGAGAGATTAGTCGAGAAAGGAAATAATGATCGATCGTCGGCATTTGTCGCTTTGGAGGACAAGGAGAAACAAGAGTATGAGGAGGACGCGGAAGTTACAGCAAATAAAGAGATCAGTGAATCACTTAGGGCGATCAAGACTGTGTGCAACATAGTTAGTCTTGGCCTGCAGCCGGTTATGGCCTCACTAGATCACATTGGATTCAAACATGTTCTTGAGGAATGAAGTTTAGCTTTTTCTGAACTATTTAGAAAGTACTTTTGTTTTGACAAACTCAAGTAGTCATGTTTAATTATGCACTTTTTAGTACATATTTAATTTGTTTTTTCTTATTCAGAAATTACTTAAAAACATATGTGCGTGTGATGATCGATTCTTGCAGTTTTGTATTTATAAAAAGAAGACCACCGCATTAGCCCACTATGGCCTTTGGTATTTTAGGAAAGTCAGGCTCATAGGACAAGCCCTAGATCTATGTCGCTCTAGTATTATATAATAAAACACTTGGGAGTATCTTCTATCCACGCCTCCGTACTCCACTCTCTCCACTCCTAACCTCCCCTCCGCACCTTTCTGGCGTCCTCGAGCGTGGCTGCGCGCACCTCTCCGAACGACCTCGACCGCCTAACCGAATAGTCCTTCCTGATACCTTGTTCTTGTGCATAATTTGTCCCAACATATTAAATTCGGTTGATTTGAAATGCGATTTGTATGTTAGTAATTTTGATCTGAAGATCCCAAGAAAATTGAACTCTATAGGTTAGGAATGTCTAGTATGCAGAAGTACTCTGCCAGGTCTTCATTTGTATCCGTTTGTATTTGAGGTAAATTGGTGAGCATTGATTTGATCTTCAATAACATGTACGCATACGCTATATAGGTTTTGCCATGGTGTGAAATAATTTATAGGATCACATGCCTAATCCATAGACAAGTACAACAAACGCCATAGGTTTGGCCCTTCTGTCATCATGACTAGACCAAGAATGATGAATCTGAGGCAGATAGTCAGAAGATACAAGCCAACGATCCCTTACTACATTAGCACCATGAACAACGACAACATAGCCAAAGGAAATATGGTAGCTTTCTTACCACAACCAGATTTTTTTTATCTCTTTCCTGCTATTGATACAGAACCAGTAATTCTTTATTTATTTCCTGCTATGGATATTAGTACTTAATAAAACCAGTAATTATTTATTTCTTTCCTGCTATTGATGTTAGCACTTAAAAGAAACATTAATTCTTTATTTCTTTCGTACTATTGATGTTACCACAACCATTAATTGTTTCTTTCTTTCTTATTATTGATGTTATCACAACCAATGATTGTTTACCTCTTTCCTACTATTGATATTAGTACTTAGCACAAACAATTACACAACCAGTGATTGTTTATTTCTTTCCTACTATTGATTTCAATACTTTGCACAACTAGTAATTATTTCTTTCTTTCCTACTATTGATGTTACCAAAATCAGTAATAGTTTCTTTCTTTCCTACTATTGATGTTACCAGAACTAGTAATTGCCTCTGTGATTTTTTGTATGTGATCTATATACTAAACGTTTTGGGTTAATTATTAATTTAATTATATTGCTATGCACCTACGCATCCGCCGAGATATATCAGACCAGGCAGTATATTTATGCCATCGCTTCACAGCTGCGGCGACATGTATGCAGTGCCTCCCTACATGAGCCACGGCGTAAACACTTTGCTGCCGTACAAGTGCTAGCTCGGCAGATCATGTTGTGCCACGCCAAAAAATCTGCCGCCGTTCGTGAATTCCCGATGCAGTTATCCATGGCGGCTTTTTTGCAGCACCAGCGCGAGCACGGCGACTAAAGTTGTGCCTCAGCGTCTATAAGCGATAGCGCCCGAACTCTGTGTTATAGTGAACCACAACTATTATTTTTTGTTCAATATCGAGAAGAAATGTATTTTTTAATTCTAGCACGAGTTTTTGTGCTTATCTAGATATGAGTTTCTCTCTCTTTATTTTGATGTACTATTTTAACTTTTCTGTCCGCTATCAAGAGTAAATATAAGTTTATTGCCTAACATATCTTTGTATTCTTATCCATGTATGATAACGAATGTATTGTCTTCTCGTGTTTGTCTTTTTTACTCCCTCCGTTTCAAAATATATGTTAGAAATTTGTAAAGATTTGAATATATCTATATACTAAATAGTATCTAGATATATCCAAATTTTGATAAATTTGTGACATCTATTTTGAGACGGAGGGAGTATGTTTTTATCTGCGTACGATCTTCGCATCATCTTGGTTTGACTGTCGTTCAGTCACTTACTCTTTTGCGCGCGAGTTAATTATATATTTTGTTTATGGCTATTATCTTTATAGCATCCCCCATTGTTCGCTGTTTTTTCTGGCGCAACATCTCATCTACTTTTTTCTTTACTTTTGAACATCATGACTAGGTCGTCAGATGTTCATGGACCAAATTTTCTTATAACACAACAACATGTTTTCGTCATAGACGACCTACTTAGCTCCTACAGTAATCAATGTTCTTTCATACTGTCGTGCGGGCGCAGAGAGGAGTCTAGTTAGAGTAATCCAACTTTCAGAAAATCCTAACTTTCTCAGCATGTTTCCTAAGAAAATCAATTCAACGCGATCATAGGCCTTGTGCATATCCAATTTAATGGCACAAGCCCTAGTGTTACCCCATATCTTCTTCTTAATGGCACAAACCTACATGCTGAACCACGAACGGTCTTGAGGTGCAAGAAATTTGTCTCCAGTAATAGTGGATGGTGATCGGACCGTGAAAAATCCATGTGTTGAGGAACAATATCAGATGCATTGTACTCCAAGCCTCATTAATCAATACCCGATCTAGCCTCTCCCCAATCAGGCCTCACTTCTATGTGAAAGCTTCTCCGATATATCCAATGTCCATAAGATTACAATCAGAAATAACTTCTCGAAAGGCTTGCATGTGCCCTTGTGGACGAGGGTTACCTCCTTCCTTTTCGTGTGAGAATAGAATCTCATTATAATCCCAAGTTAAATTATATTGACCATTGAGATCTCTAATTTTGTCCTAGGTTAAATGTTTATCTTCCCATCTAGGCTCCCCATAAATACCTGTTAGATGCCAAATCTTGTCATCACTCTCCACAATCTGAGCTGAAAAGATCTCTTGGACATTAATCTCTCGCTTCCAAAGTAATAACGCACCACCACTTCTACCATCACTAGGATTAACAGTCTTTAGATACTCATCCTTATAGCTATCAAAGTGTGTCTCCAACAAGGACAACACATCAGGGTTACATCGCCTTTGGACGTCCAAAAGTGATTGAACTACCGGGTCATTCCCCAAACCATAATAGTTTAGTTCTAATATCCTCATTGGTACCAACGGTACTCCCTGAGGTAGCCCATGGATCCTACATTGTCGATAGCATTCACAATTTCACCTTTTTTATTCCTCTTCGGTGCCCTAATTGGATTAGGGCTATGGGGTGTTGTAGATTCAAACTGAATGACCATTGCACCCACTTGTCCTATTCTATTAGCCAACACCATGGCATTACTAGGATGATTGACATTCCGATTTTTGGTTATGGCCATCTGAATTCTGTTTTGGATAATCTTATAACATATCATCTCTTTACTCCTCCTAATCATTGGATGCAAATACGGATCTTCTGAAGCCCCCACGACCAGCAATAGAACCCCATCTTCCTGGACCACGCCAACCACATATTCCACGTGTTGGCCTACCACTAGGGCATATGCTCCAATCGGCAAGACGATTTTTAAATACAAGTGCTTCATGAGGGTGCATCACATCTCCATGATCTTTGAATTCATGCCCCAAGTGACCACAAACTTGGCACCAATTTGGAATATTCTCATACTTTACAAGAAATATTTCTCTTTTCTTTTACCTGATGATCGAGACCACAAGTTTCAACGGTTTCCTGATATCAAGTTTAACGCTCACTTGATAGAAGTTCCCTTCAAAGTCATTCGAACTTGGTTGGGTTGCTATCGACTCACCCACCTTAGATGTGAGAGATTTTATAATCAGTGCAATCCTACCAGGAGGTCATGGATTTGAATCCATACATCAATATGGAAAATCTCAATGGTTGAAGGCTTAGTAAATCCATCAAACGGGGCAATCGCCACTAGATTACCATGATAACTCTAGGGACTTCCTTGCATGACCCTCTCCCAATAACCTAAGCAAGAGAATTGATGAAAGCTATGGAGGCAAGGGTTTTGGTTTTTACCCGATGAGCAAGATTCCTGCAAATCTCATATTCTTAAAGAACCAAAAAAATGAGTATTGTCCCTCTGTAAAACTCTAGATATGGCGAGCCACCTCGTCACCTCCACCGGTGGTGGACCTTCTTCCTCAAAATAAGTCCTCAAGGTCTTCTTCCTTGATCCTCATCCTTTTCATCATGAAAGTGATGTCCTCTGAGCCACCACCAGTCGATCCTGAGGCAACCTCAGCCATGGCCAAAAACCAATATTGAAGAAGACACATACCAACCCCAAAAACCCTACACCTCACCCAAACCAGAGAGCCAAGGTCGGGAAGTGATACTAGGATCACCCTGGATCGACCCAAACTCAACTGGTAGGATTGGACAAGGGAATCAGGGATAGGAGCTCATTGTCGACTATCGCCTATGAGAGAACATAAACCCTAACTAGAGGGAACCTCTTGTTATTCATCGAGTTGGTTAGATTTAGTTAACTGAATCGCATGAGAGTCCTATAGTTTTTACCCACCACACTTTCCAAAAGAGTTTTGCATGGACATGAGCACATTTATACGTAAGAAGTAGAGGAAGATGTCCATTCCCCAAAGAACATATTTCATCTAAAATCCTATAAAACGCATGTGATCCGCTGATAATATGCCACATTTGTGACAATAAGCTTCGCTGCTCTGGTAACCTTCATCACAGAGGATGTTGGGCATAATGAGGTGTTGATGCAGTACAAGACACTAGTACATGGTAGGGATTTTGTGCACTTTATTTGGGACACAACCATTTGGAGAAATTTTGGCAAAGTGATCCAAAGTGCCCCTAAAAGGTGTTAAGTGGGGCATTTTGGCAAAGTGCTAAAAAAGTAATACCATTTGGAGCATTTTGGCAAAGTGCCACTAAAGATAGTACCATTTGGGGCACTTTGGCAAAGTGACCCTAAAGATTGTACCATGTAGGGGAATTTTGGCTAAGTGTCCCAAAATTAGTACCATTTATGGTATTTTGTCTAAGTTCCCCTAAATGTAGTATAATCTGGGGCATTTTGGCAAAGTTCCCTAACAAGTATTTTCTTTTAGGGCAGTCTGATTAATGGACCTAATGATAATACCTTTTGGGCACTTGTCAAAGTGCCCCAAGAGATTGCTACACATCAAATCATAACATCAGCAGTTCAATAGAGACCTTGCGACATATTAAATCATAACAATAATAGTTCCATACTATCAAATCTTAACCTTATGCGCATACCAAATTTGTAAGACCTTGCAACATAGTTAAATACTAGCAACGCCCTAACAAACAACCTTAGAACATAAAATAGATGATATCAAAAGCAACTCTCTTACAACCTTACAACATAGTTCTAGGTCAACAAAACCTTACAACAACCTAGAAATAATCTAGTAGATGATTTTAACAAAGTAATAACATTACACATATGAAATGCTTCAAACATGATTGATGTGAATATGTGCAGTCAATAAACTTCAAATATGTTTGGTGCGGAAACTAACCAGTGGCTCCCGGTATTGGTTCTCCTGATTCATATTATGCACCTAGATTTGCTTATGATCTTTTAGTATGGTAGAACTCTTTTTCCACATAAACATATATGAAAATACCAAATAATATGGCAGGCATATCCTGCTCGGTGATTGAGTTGATGTTTGTGAAAAATATTATGTACATGATACTTCTTATTGGGCTAGGAAAATCTCCAATAACTGATGAAATAGGATGAGTATAAGTTAATTGTTAAACACTACAACAATAAAAGTAAAGGTAAAGTACAGAACAAATGTTTTGATCAAGCACATACCTATTGCTTGAACCTTATATGTATCAACATTATTGCCATGAAGATTATGTTGAACAAGTTACCCAAAGGCTCATAGGGATCATCGATATATTCGAAATGAACAACATCTCCCAGCCCTAGATCATAGACCCTAGCTAAGGACTACCGGTAAGGATCAAAAATTACCATACTTAACTTCTCCTTATTTAGGTACAAATCAAAGTTATGGTATCTTGGGGTTTTTGCAACTAGCCAATTGCTAGTAGCAAAATGGTTCAAACTTTCCTTACAGGAGCATGACACGTTCTACACTTAAACAACACAATTTAGTAAAACTAGTAACTAGTTAATATTATACAAAGTCACAAGTAAATCACACAATAGTCCGCATCTAATATTCATGCATATAACATGTTCACAACACATATATACTAAATGTTTGTTCTTTAGTTGGTACAATTACTAGTTATCTAAAGAAGAAGTATAAGTACATCAAACTGTAGTCATGCAATTCCATAATCTATCTTGAGAAAACTAGTCATAGATTAAATAAGCCATACCGTTAAGAAAACTTACCGCACCATAATGTATCTTGAGAAAAATAATCATAGATTACAAATCATTTTCAAATATAACCAAATTGGGATTTAAAGTTTTTTAAGATATAAAATTCCCTTTTATTACAAAACATAAAACTCATTACATTATATTTTAAGTATTGTTACACTCTTCTAATGGTCTGATTTTAAAATCGAGAATGATTAGAAAAGAGAAATAATTAGAAGAGGGATTTCAACCCCTTTTCGTTCATCTAACCTAACCACCTAACCTAGTTGTACTAATGTTTTGAGAATCTCTTCATTCTGTAGGGAGTTGATGATGATATCCTGCACTATGGATTTGCACGGTGCTGGCCACCATCTCTTGCGGTGGATCTGTATGACGCTGAATCCCATCTTCCTCATGGTGGATCTACACACTGCTGGCCACATATTCTGTGTGGTGGATATACACAACACTGGACACCATCTTTCGCACGGTAGATCTGCATAGAGCTGGTGACCTCGCAGTAGATTTGAAAGGTACATAGCTGCGATTAAAGAATAGAAGAAGAAAATATGCTATGTAGATTGGCCGAACCCTTACCCTTTGGTGATACAAGAAAGTTTAAGCCATATCAATTGAGTGGGAAAATTTTGGGTTAAGATTTGTGGTTTGCGATGGAGATTCATAAGTACGGTAGATGGGTAGTGGGGAGAGTGGGAAATGAGGAGTGGGACAAGGGTTTGCTATATTATATGAACTAGGATTGGGATACGGATATTAGAGTTTCTCATGGGCCTTAAGAGTAAATTAGAATTACTAAAATTGATTATGATAAAATGAATAACGACGATCGAACTATTCTTGTTGAAAATACACATATGTGTTTCACGTAATACTGCCTAAAATAAAAAGACCTTATTAATCATATGTTAGGTGATCTAGAGTTTCTACAAGCGGCTCTAGCATGTTGGACACAAAGGCGCACATCGCCTTAATCATGCTTATCATAGGATCCACCTCTTGTCCTAATTCCTTCTTTGCTTCCTTCACGGTTTCCTTGTAGTCGGGGTCAAAAAATTCATACAAGTCATTGGCGGTGTCCTTTCACAAGGCCACCAACACATGTTGCAACTCTAGCGAGTGCACTTTATCAAAAAACAAAGTCACACTTCGGACACTAGTGGTGATAGCGAGGAACTTTGCAGTCGATGTTCACGCCCTCGTATGCGATGAGGCAACATGGTTGTAGGTCGCACTTGCAAAATATATCCGATTTTTATTTGAAGATGCCGTGCCACCCATCTACGTTCAAACCGATCCACCTCGGCAGGATGGCCTGATCAAGAAATAAAAAACCCCAAATTAGTTTTTCAGATAGGAGAGATAAAAGATACCTGAAATTACATAATGATGTACTTTGCTACCTCCCTCTCAATACGGCCATGATACAACATTCCTCTGCCTTCGCCACGCTCAGGACCTCTAGGATTCTACATATTAATGTCACTATCGGCTTCCACCTCTATGGTACCCTCTATTGTGATAGTGAGAGTTGTCAGGAAAGGATGTGAAAGAGACAGGTGTACTGATGCGGGAGGCATACATAGTAGATAAGTCATAAAGAATAGATGGTTCGGCGGTGTGGGTCATACTAGTCAGTGAGAGGATCCTGACTAGTCAACGCGGCCTGCTTGACCAGTCTGCAACGTGAGACACACCCTAAGTGTCGTGTACAATGCATGATGCACTAATATAAACCTCTATCCATCTACTGGGGTATTACAATGCGCTGGCCCCAATCACGACACCAAAATCCACATGTATCGGTTCTAGCATGGCATGTATGTGGCCACTGCGAAAATTGTTATCATGAATGCTTATCCACTAGGTAAAAAACTTTTGTAGATACTTTTCGCTGGTGTGACCCAAAAAAATTGCCGCGCACATGGGGTATTTTTGTAGTGAAAGTTGTAGTTGTGGGTACCTGTCAGCAAGTAAATTCTGTTAATATATTGTTCGGTGGAGCAGTGAAATTTATAATAATTATAAAGTTCACTTAGATATTGCTCTTAAAATCTTGTTCACTTCACTTGATCATGTTTTGTGTTTGTTACTTATAATCTGCCCATGATGTTAAAATCTGTTACTAGTTCTATCGCGGTTTTGATTCCCAGCAAACAAATTTGTGGGTGTAGGGTCTTATGATCACGATGCGATGGGCTAACAACCTCAAGACATGGAAGATTTATACAGGTTCAGGCCCCGGGTGATGATCCGGTAAATACCCTACTTCCTGTGTCGACTATATTTATATATGGAGCATGTGAGGTGCTCAAATATTACAATGGGGGGTGTTCTGGCTAGTGGCCTACTGGGCTAACCGGGAACTATAGTGGACGATGACTAGGGAGTCTAGCCGGCGGATGATGCCTCTATCAAGTAATAGATGACTCTAGCTAGAGTGCAATGATTGGGTTCTCTAAGAGCCTAACTACTAAACCTATCAACTACTACAACTCCGGTGGGCTTATCGCGGGGTTCTTCTTCTTCTTCTACGGTGGTGGTGGACGGATGAATGTGGGTGAACGAGTGAATGAATGCCTGAATGAGTTGCCTTGTGAATTCACCCTTTTATCTATCATTGGTCCTCTCCTTATATAGCCTACTCCATGGCTATGATGGTATGGACATGGGGTTATTGATGTTGTCGATTGGACAGGGCGGTTCATTGTTCCTTGGTCCTTCTGTTTCCTCCTCTATCAACTGATCTTATGGAACCACCCTATGATGATGACGTCATGGTAACTTTCGAGCTCTCGGCGGTTACGCTGGCCAGAGAGTGGGGATGTGACCAGGCATAGGGTGAGATCATCCTTGCAACCTACGAGCATGTACAGACAACGGGTCATGGGTCTTCTCGCTCGTACATCATGATTATGACAATGGCGTGGACTTCGGTGATGTGGGCCCTCGTAGCTTCATATCCATCTAGCATCCTACTACAGAATAATCTAAACAGGAGTCGGTTGATGATGCTGAAGGGTGTTGGCTTTGCTTAGCCTTGCTTTGCTGCAAGATTCCTAGCTAGCCACAAACTGGGTAGCTGCCTTACTAATACTCATGCTTCTCTAGGTACCCGATTACCAAGGACCCCATCGTTAGACCTTGAGCCCGTGTGTGGCTAGAAAGAGGCACTCGCGGGATTTACAGTTATAAGGGGTCACGAGGATTTGTCTCAACCATCTCCATCTTGAGCTCCGGCTAGCCCTCTAGCTAGTGGATTGGTGATCCTTTCTGCACATCGGCTACTCCTTAGCCGACGGTCTTCTTGCGTTGACATCTTACAGCGTGCCCCTGGCCAGCTTTGCATAGCTGGGTTGAAGTGAGGGTAAGCGGTGTGTCCCTTCCTATTGCCTCATCTCTCATGCAGGGGAACAAAATTGCAGCAACATGGCCAACCGTGTGGGTGTCCGTGTATTGATGAGGTATGCTCCATAGCTTCATCAGGAATCACAATAGGCTCTGTCCCATTTGTGGGACATGCCTAGTTGGCTCGTGCAGGCTTAGGCTGCAGCGGTGATAGGGTTCGACGCTTCGTAGCGCATTCCACTCAAGTCGTCGCAGTTATCAAGGCCATGATGATGTAGATGCCTTCCCATCCGCCCTAAGTAACACACGCAATGGGCGGTTCTTAGTGCTCACGTTGTTACCACGCAGTCTTATGGGCATAATTATGTCCAACGATTCATGAACACCACCGGCCCACCATGACCGATACATAAAGCACGTCTCCTGGCAACAAACGAGGAAACTACCTATTATTCTTGCCTTATCCTTACTGTCACCTAATCCTTCCTCCTGCCTCACTCTTCTTCCGTCTCCTTCCTCGATCATGAGGGTCCCATCATATTCTCATGGAACGGGTCAGGGACTCCTTCATGAACATGGTGGGAGATGCTGCGCCTCTTTCGCCAGCCCTCCTTTTGTGCTAACTGATGAAGGTCTTTCTAGCAAGGACAGTGGTCCATGGTGTGGTCCTAAGGGCGACTGTGAAGACTTTTGGCCTTCTTATCTAGCCTCAGGAGGGGAATTCTTCCTCCGACATAGTGGGGTTTGCATTCCTCGTCTCCATGTACATGACCTCCAGTGGGTTTTACGGTTGCTCGATGAGTTTTCTAAGGTGTATGATGGGCACAATTCTTTGAAGTTTTGGGTGCGCGAGGCTGATAGCACCTCGGGCTCTTGGAAGGTGGACAACTTCTTTGACGGTGGTGGGCATATGTGCCTCTCTTGCGGCTGGAAGCAGTTTTCCAAGGCCCATGACTTGCCGTCATGCCATTTCCTTCATTTTCTCTTTGATGGGAAGGCAGAGTTCTCCATCAAGGTCTTTGACAACTCTTTGTGTTGTCGTGCCTTCAACTCCAGCATCTCCAAGGGTGAGTCTGGTGCGGATGAAGTCAAGGTGAAGGAGGAAACCTCCCCATGAGGAGAGGAGGGTCTCATCGTCATGCTCCGCACCAAAGATCTGCATGTCCAGGTCTAGGAAGGGGGCCCTCCAGACCCTGAGCCGACTCATTCCGTCTTAATTTTTGTTTTATTTTTCTTTTCAAGTTATGTAACACCTTTTGTTAGATGCCTGGTATGTCGGGGAACATATATGATACAGAAAACCTTGGTCTGTTAATGTAACGTGCATGTATTTTTTATGCAGAAAACCTTGCTTTGACCAACTATGCATGCGACACCTCCTGGGGCTCTATCTCCTCCAACTGAACTGTTAATGCCACAATTTCACGGATACGAAGTTCTAACATAGAGAGAACACACATACCAATTGATAATAAGTGTAAGAAAACAATGATTAGCATTATGCTTACACCTCTTTCGGCTGCTTCCTTGTATTTTTGCATGAGCAAATCATGGGATTGAGCTGACACTAAGCTGGCATGGCGCACAACATGCATGCTACTTAACTCCGGCACGGCCCAGAGAGGAACAAATACCGAAAAAGCTACCAGATGATCTACAAACGATAGTGTCTATGGGGTACGTGAGGTTCTTTTGACTAACAGGGGGTGCATCGGTTGCTGGTGTCTGGCTCTTCTCCATGGGTTCTCCATTTGCCTTTGCTGGTGCACACCATGGTGCACCACCTAGTGGGGTTGGTTTATGTGCGGTGAAGAACTGCATCTCCTTGCACATGTATCCAAACGAATTACTGACATAAAATTCCGAGCCCACGATTAGTTATAGCACAAGTCTGACCATGCAAATGCAGAAAACAGTTCCACCGTCCTCCGTGGAGGGGGAAACAAGTAGGGTTATAGCCCGAGTTGAGGCCTTTTATGGTGCTTATCCCTGGGATTAGTCTATCATTTCGCATATTATTCACGTCATGATGGGATGTGCCGCTTAGGGTGCATATGCTACTTGGTGAGAAGCAATCACCCAGGAATGTTTTTGGCTTTTACGTAGGAAAAGTGTGCTAGTGCATTGAAATATAAACTAGGACATTTTCCTGCATTACATTAGGTACCTTGATACATCGAGGTTACAAGAATGGCATGGTACAGTAACCCGGGGGTTGATCAACTACAAAATAAACAATTGTTAAAAGAAAACTAAAGTGCTTGTGGAGTGAGCTCCTAGATGGTCTGGAGTGAAGCTATAGGGTTCATGCGGGAGTTGAATCCTACTGGCCCGGGGTGAAGCCACATGTTCCTCCTTTCTCCTGATACTTGTGGGAGTCAAATCCCTGCCTATCCGGTGTGAAGACCTGGTATCTTCTTCAGGTGAGGCAGTACGCCGATCTTGTACTTCTTGCCGGCACTAGTGGTACCATGGTGTGTGCCTTGGCAAGGTCGCACTATTCCTTTCTCGTCCATCCTCTAGATTTAGGTCCAACACTCGGCCCTCCTAGCTGCAGGCTGTGAGGGTCCTTTCCATGTTGCCTAATAAGTTCCCTTGCCTTGGCTTGCTCTACAGCCAATCGAAGTACGATGTTGTCGACCACGAAGCAAATCTCACGAATAGTTTGGGGCCTAGCATTGGTAAACCTCCCGAGCAAGGACTTATCACGTATGCCGAAGAAGAACTTCACAATAATGTCCAGCTCAGTGTCCACATTAGGCTAGTTGTCTTCGATGGGGAGGCGTAGGACATAGCCCCCGAGTGACACTCCTATTATTTGTCCACCTTTCTACTAGTAGGGCCTAGGGGACGACTCTACGAGCCAGGGTTGGTCGATGTGATCCAACCTAGATTCTTTCTCCTTTTTGGCTTCCATCCACTGGTGCTTCATGGCATAGTCCAACACCAACTCCTATCTCTCGGGTAACCTCTTAACTTTAGGGTTTAGGGTTTAGGGTTTAGGGTTTAGGGTTTATCACTCGGAGTCAGAATGATCACCACCACTTGCTTCCTTCCCCAAAGAAGGATCGAGGAAGTCAACTCTGCTCGCTCGGGTTCGCTTGCGAAGGCCTTTGTGGGCATTCGTATGCGAACCTTTGGGAGCAGCTTCTTTGACTTACCGTCGCTCGCGAGGTTGTCAGCCCCCCAAAGAGCTCCTGCACGGTTTCAGGCTTCAGACCTAAGAAGAATTGCATGGTGCGATGATCACGTAAACCCTTGCATGAATCTCTAATTGACCGTCTCGTCTAACCCATAGGATAGCCAATTAGCCTTAGCTATGACTCGACAGATATTGGGTTGGCAGCATAGAAAACAAAAATTTTCCTACGATGGGAACTATACACCAAGATCTATCTACTAGATACAAGCAACGAGTGGATATACGTCCATAGAGAACTTACCCTCGAAGACAACAAAGCTTTGTTAACAAGTTGGAACTCGTGGATGATGTAGTCGTACACTTGCCGATCTCAAGATCGTGATGAAGTCCAGCATGTCCTTCAGATCCAGCTCCAGCAAGTCCAGCACCACCAAGTCCAGCACCACAAAGCAGCGGTGCATCCGTGATCGCACACATGTCCGGTACCCCGACAACCTCCGTCCCTCGCTCCAGCAAAGCAGCGGAAGCAGCAACTCCTTTCCTGATAAAGCCACCGGGAATATGTATCTCGCTAATCCGAGACCATGGGAATAATACTAGAGGGGGAGAGAGATCCTTCACGAGGAGGTGTGTGGAAGAAAGGGTGTGAGGGGGGACTTTTATAGGAGGAGGGGAGGGTACCCCTTCCCATGGCCGGCGCCCCAAGGGGTGACCCCTCACCTCCTCATTCACGTGGTGGTAACTCCCTCCACATAAAGTTGCCCCTTCACATTCTCTTTTAAAGTCTCCACTTTAAATGCATTAAATTTCTCCAAATTTAATGCTCTCTCATTTAATAAAACTCTTTTATTAATTTTATTCAGAATTTTGTTAATTACTTTAGTTAACAAACATTCACATAAAACCCCTGCAACATTTCAATATTACATGCAGAACCAATTTCAGCAATTTCACCCAAAACAGTTTCGGTGTCTATTGAAATAATTCCAGCGCTTTCTTAAATCTTTATCTGAAACATATTTGCTCCAAATGGTGTCGGTATCCCTTAAGTGTGTTACCCTATGGTTCGCGAATAATGCAGACATGATCGAGACCCCTCTCAGATCAATAATCAGAAGCGGGACCTGGAGATCCATACTGACTCCTACACATTCAACGATGACTTCTGTGATCGTGAGAACCTTTAACGCTAGTAACTAAATCCCTTTGTCTCGCGATATATTACATGTCAGAGATTCGATCATTGGTATCTCCATACCTAGTTTGATCTCGTTGCCGACATGCACTATTTTCTCGTTCCCATGATATAACATTCTAGTGATCACATCATTTGCTTGCAAGCTATCTTAATGTGATATCACCGAGAGGGCCTAGAGTATATCTATCCGTCATCGGGATGGACAAATCCCACTCTTGATCCATGATCCTCAACATAACACCTTTGTAGCACTGAACCAACCTTTATAGTCACCCTGTTACGGTGTGACGTTTGATGTTATCAAGATACTCTTCCGGTGTTAGCAATTAACATGATCTCATGGTCTAAGGACTAAGATTACTTCATATGATGTTATAGCAATATAAACATAATGACTTTGATCGTAATGCTATACTTCGGATGAATGTTCATCACATCATTCCATCAATGTTGTGACCTCGTTATTAACAACATCCAATGTCCATGATCAGGGAACCTTGACCATCTTGTTAATCAACAAGCTAGTTTATATGAGAGGCAGTACTAGGAACTTTGTATTTTGTTTATTAAACACACATGTATTAACGTTTCCAATTAATACAATTATAGCATGCAAAATAAACATTTATCATAAACATGGCCTCGAAGATGGTGTTGACGGTCAGGTCCTCAGAGTCATCCAACTTGGCCTCGGGTGGATAAGGTTGATGTAGATTCCTCCACGACTTGTGACTCTGATACCTGCAAGGACGAGAGCTGAAAGGCTCACGTCAGATATCTGCTTGGCCTCGTCTAGCTTCCCCTAACAGGATTGGCATGAATTCCCTTGTAGGAATCCAATACCTGCACCACGAGCGCATGGGTGCACCGGAGATCATGTTTATGCTATGGTCTTTGGTGCCTCCTAGGGAGGTTTTAGGAGGAAAAGGTCGATGTAGATTCCTCCTGGATGAACTCAAGTTAGAAATATCTGAAATTTGAGGGTGAACAAGCTTACAGTCTCAAGCTAGGTGGTTCACCTCCCGTCCGTGATGGGGGAAAGGCTTGCGGGTGCTGCTGACAAAGGAGTGCTCCCTGGACTCGGGTTTCCTTTAGCATCTTGGTGCATCTACCTTGGTACCCACCAGAATGTTGGTGGTTCTGGCTTGGGTCACGGTTGCCAAGCATAGCATATCGTGCAGCAGACGGTCTAGTTGCGGGCCTCCTCCTCCATCACGCACGGGGGAGGTGTGCTGCTATGACAATGCCGTCATAGACGTAGAGTAAGCTATCCTTCGCCCTTCGGCCTAGCCACATAATGCGGTCAGGATCATGACGATGTCGGCACCGTGCCACCTGATTTTGAGATGTCCTATCGTGAGCGCATTAAGCAGCACCCGCAACAGGAATGACGTACCACATGGAACCAAGAGAATCCTCGTCACCGGCATCGGAAGAGGGATTGTGATGATAATAAAATTCCATGCAAGGCTCCTCCTTGGCGAAAACAGGGTACCCCCAGGATAGTCAAGTCCTCCATGGCCTCACCTTCTCCCGCAAGGGGCACCCACTCGCGAATTTTGATGTTGCCAAAGTGGAGGTGATGAGATTCAAAGAGCCGATGTGGATGGAGTCACCTGTAGATTCCCAGCTAGGCACATCGGTGCCATTGGGAAAACTCTCAGCAACAACAGTGGTGCCGGAGCCGAAACAGAATTTTGGACCCATCGAGATACTTGAAAGTGACACAGAGCTGTTGGGTTCGCGACATAAAAAATAAAAAATTTCCTATGATTTGAACTACTAAGCACCAAGATCTATCTACCTAGATACAATCAAAGGGTGGATACACTAGTGGAAGAAGGCATATCAGTGGCGCACCAAAAAGGGGTCAGTGGCGCACGCCCGGTGCGCCACTGATATTACGCCACTGATAAAATTTATACGTGGTGCACCTGGGCGTGCGCCACGGAGAAGCCACTTATCCGTGGTGCACCGGGATATGGTGCGCCACTGATATCAATTTCAAATTTTGAAAAAGGGCGGGATATCTCAAAATTATCCGTGGCGCATGTAGGCATGGTGCTCCACTGATAAAATTTTCATTTTAAAAAAGTGAATCTAGATCAGTCGCCTCATCATTGTCACGCCAGGCCGCATCGCCGGGGGGAGCTCGAGGATGGAGGAGGCTGGTGCGGTTGGAGGAGAGGATTCGGAGGAGGAGGAGGAGGAGAGGAGAAGAGAGGAGAGGAAAGGAGAGGAAAGGAGAGGAGAGGAGAGGAGGATTCGGAGGAGGAGAGGATTCAGAGTAGGAGGAGAGGATTCGGAGTAGGAGGAGGAGAGGACAGGGGAGGAGAAGATTCGGAGGAGGAGGAGAGGGGAAGGAGGAGGTGGAAGAGGAAGAAGAGAGGAGGAGAAGAGGAGGAGGAGGAGGAAGAGGAATAAGAGAGGATTTGGAGGAGGAGGAGGAGGAAGAGGAAGAAGATACGAGGATTCAGAGGAGAAGGAGAATGAGAGGGAAATGAGGAGGTGGAGGAGAAGATAAGGAGAAGGGGTAGGTGGGCGGAGTGGCGACTCAAATTCGAATCCCGCTAAACTTATCCGTGGCGCACTCTATTGTGGTGCGGCATAGATACGTTGCCTCAAACTTTTTTTTGCACAAAAAAATCTTATTTTTGAAATAACCTTTTACTCTTTTCAAATTTTGAGAATCTAAAAAATCAGTAAATGGTCTCCGAAGATTGCGAGTGGATAGAAAATTCCGTGCTCGTTGTTTTGATATATTATACATTTTTTTCCGACGTCGTATGCAAAAGTTATGGCCGTTTTACTGTGACATGACCTTTTTTTACAAAAAATATCAAAATTCATGTTTTTTAATTTTCCTAGAAACTACATCACATAACCTACCTATATCTGTAAGGATTTTATTTTTTAAAGTGTTTATCATTTTCTTTTATTTTTTGCAAACCTAAAAAGGCGATCCACTGGAGGGGGGGGTGGGAGCAGAATTTTGAAAAGTTATCAGTGGGGCACCACTTTTTGATGCACCACGGGTATTTGAGGTCAGTGGCGCACCCCAACTCTATGCGCCACTAATACTCTGCGAACTTTTCGAATAGTAGGACCACACCTATCTGTGGCGCACCGAAAAACGTGCGCCACTGATACTTAACTTATCCGTGGCGCACGCCGATTCCGTCCGCCACGGGTATGCCGCCTATGGACAAGGTCGGCCACCAGTGCTGGGGCCCACATATGAGTGGTGCACCGTTCTTAGCGTGTGCCATGGATAAGTGTAGGTCAGTGGCGCATCATTTCCCGCGTGCGCCACAGATAAATAGCCATGGGGCACCCTTTAGAGGTGTGCCACTGATATGACCCATGTGGATAAGCCTTTTCCTACTAGTGATATACATCCATAGATAGCTTACCCTCGAAGAGCGACAAAGTTTTACGAGATTGATCTCATGGATGATGTAGTCGTTTGATGAGTCCAAAATTGAAGCATATTTACCTTTTGTTTTTGCATAAATAGAATAAGGATTTTGGTATTTCACTGCGCTTGCGTGCACCTTTTTGCCTATATTTCAACACGATCCCAAACTACTAACTCTATTATGAACATATCAATTAGAACTGTCATATTATGTTATAATATGATATTTTTAAGTGATAAAAGTCATTTTATTGATTTACCTTCGCACCTGGGAGATTACAAAGTGAGAGGAAACCATCAGATGCGATAACGACCAGTGGTATGGGTGGAGCCCACCCGTACCACTCGGCAACACGTCCGCCTCGTCAAATACTCTTTCCCAACAAACACGACAGGGAGATCCGACATTCACGGCCACCAGAAACCATGAAAAACCACATCTGAAAGGAATCTGAAGGAGGAACTTTGCAGAGGGCAAATCCCTACTATTGCACGGATCATTGGAGGGCATCACATCATCCCCTTCATCATCAATCAGTGCATTCTCATCACCATCATCACCCTCATATCTCTTTCGTTAGATCTTGTTGTAATTCTAGAGTTAATTGTGGTTTGCACTAGATTCATCCCCGTATTTTTATCCATCCATTTGATTATGATAATGTCATTGATTGCATCCATGTGTGAGTAGTTACTTTGTTCTTGGGGAGATGGAGAAACCCTAGCACTATTACGAACTTACAATAAAGATGATATATTCTTGTGTCTGTATGACTGGCCGGTCTATGATAGATTTATGATTTGTGTTTGATCTCTCACTTTAGATGGTATATGTAGTCGGTCACATATAATTTTGCTTCGGGACTAAAGGGAGGGAGAAATCCTTTGGAAGTGTTTGGGAGCATGCCCGGAATAGCTTAGTGACAAATTGGCGCCAGCTTCTAACCTACACAGTCAAAGGAGGATAAAGAGGGACCCCCTAAGCTAATTACGATATCCATGGTGAAACCCATAATTGCGGTGGTTTGTATGGGTGATTGCTCTCAGACATCACAATGGTTGTTTAGAGGTGCCCCCGCTCTTGGCTCAACAAAGTGGCTTCATACGAGCCTTGTAGTGAACATCTTATTAAGGAGCTCTCTCCACACATATCATGACACAAGAAGTATGTTATCTTAATTAATAATAATAATATCATGCTAGTGGTGTATCCTACATCCCTGGGAAGGTTTTAGCCCTATTGAGTTATACCACATTTTCACACAACATTATTGCTTGCTTTCTTTTACTCGTTTTAATTACTTTTCTTCACACAACCAAAAACACTTCAAACACCTTTTACTTGATATCAAAGGCATCTTACAAGTATCCTTTGGTGGAAAGTGACGAGGGGCATAAATACCTTAACCAAATAGCTATCTGTGGGTATGATACTCTTATTTAGAAACTAGATACAATTGATTTGTGCACTTGTAGTCATCATCGTTCACTTGTCGATCTGAAGATCGTGATGAAGTCCAGCACAGAAACTCAGAAGTGCATTCGTGATCGCACACACATTTGGTCCTCCGATAACCTCCGCGTCCTTGCTCCAGCAAAGCAACGGAAGCAGCAACTCCTTCCAGACAAAGCCACTGGGAACATGTACTTCTCTAATTCGAAGCCATGGGGAATATTCTAGAGGGGAGAGAGATCCTTCACATGGAGGTGTGAAGTGAGAGGAGGAGGCCTTTTATAGGGGGACTGGGGCATCCCCTCCCATGGATGGCAGGAAAGGTGGTGCCCCCACCTCTCCCTTCATTAATGTGGGTGGAACTTCCACTCACATAAAAAACCTCCACTCAAACTTCCACTCACTTGCATTAAGTTTTCACCAAATTCAATGCATCTCTCATTTAATAAAACTCTTTTTTATTCAGAATTTTTTAATTACTTTATGTAACAAACATTCACATAAAACCCCTTGCAACATTTCAATATCACATGCAGAACCAATTTCACCTGAAACAATTTCGGTGTCCATCGAAATAATTCTAGCGCTTTCACAATCTTTCTCTAGAAACATATTTGCTCCAAATGGTGTCGCTATCCCTTAAGTGTGTCACCCTACAGTTCGCGAATAATGCAGACATGATCGAGACCTCTCTCCGATGAATAATCAGCTGCGGGACCTGGAGATCCGACTGACTCCCACACATTCAACGATGACTCTAGTGATCGTGAGAACCTTTAACATTTGTAACTAAATCCCTTTGTATCGTGCTATATTACATGTCCGAGATTCGATCATCGGTATCTGCATACCTAGTATGATCTCATTACCGACAAGTATTGTTTTCTCGTTCCCGTGATATAACATTCTAGTGATCTTATCACTTGCTTGCAAGCTATATCAATATGATATCACCGAGAGGGCCTAGAGTATATCTCTTCGTCATCGGGATGGAAAAATTCCACCCTTGATCCATGAGCCTCAACATAAGACTTTTAGAGTACCCAATTCCACCTTTATAGTCACCCTGTTACAGTGTGACGTTTGATGTTATCAAAGTGCTCTTCCGGTGTTAGAAATTAACATGATCTCATGGTCTAAGGATTAGGGTTACTTCGTATGATGTTATAGCAGTGTAAACATATTGACTTTGATCGTATTACTATATTTATGATGAATGTTCATCACATCATTCCACCAATGTTGTGACCTCGTTATTAACAACATCCAATGTCCATGATCAAGAAACCTTGATCATCTTCTTAATCAACGAGCTAGTTTATATGAGAGGAATAACTAGGAACTCTATATATTTGTTTATTAAACACACATGTATTAATGTTTCCGATTAACACAATTATAGCATGCAAAATAAACATCTACCATATACTTGGAATATGATAATAATAACTTTATTGTTGCCTCTCGGGCATATTCCCTTCAGTCTCCCACTTGCACTAGAGACAATAATCTAGATTACAAAATGATGAATCTAACACCAATGGAGTTCTGGTTTTGATCATGTTTTGCCCTAGAGAGAGTTTTAGTCAACAGATCTGCTACATTTAGATCCATATGTACTTTACAAATGTTTATATCTCTATCCTTGACATGCTTGTGGATGGAGTGAAACCGGTGATTGATATTCTTGGAATTCTTGTGATACCTCTGTTCTTTGGCATTGGCTATGGCCCCACTGTTGTCACAATAGACCACCATTGGGTCCAATGCACTAGGAACCACACCCAGTTCCATTATGAACTCTTTCATCCAAACCGCTTCCTGTGCCGCTTCTGAAGCAGCAACATATTCCGCCTTCGTTGTTGATCCCGCCACCATGGGTTGTTTGGAGCTCCTCCAACTAACTGCTGCTCCATTCATGAGAAACGCGTACCCGGATTGAGACTTAGAGTCATCCAGATCAATGTCAAAGATAGCATTAACATAACACTTAGCGACGAGATCTTCTTCACCTCCATATAGTAGAAACATGTCCCTACTCCTTCTTACGTACTGAAGGATATTCTTGACCGCTATCCAGTGTTCTGAACCTGGATCGAATTAGTACTTGCTAGTCAAACTAATAGCATGTGCCACATCCGGTCTTGTACATAGCATGGCATATATCATAAAGCCTATAGCTGAGGCATAGGGGATCTTATCAATTATCTCTCTTTCTTCCGCTGTAGCTGGACTTTGGGCCTTACTCAATGTCTTACCTTGTAACATATAGGTAAGAAACCTTTCTTACTTCCATCCATACTGAACTTCTTCGATATCTTGTCAAGGTATGTACTTTGTGATATCCCAGTTAGACGTCTCGGTCTATCTCTATAGATCTTGATGCCTATTATGTATGATGCTTTACCAAGGTCCTTCATAAAAAAATTGCTGTTTAGATAACTTTAACATTACTTAAAATATCTATATCATTTCCAGTCAATAATATGTCATCCATATACAGTATTAGAAATTCTAGAGAGCTCCCACTCAATTTCTTGTAAATTCAAGCTTCTCTGTAAGTTTGGACAAATCTAAACCCTTGGATCACCTCATCAAAGCGGAGATTCCAACTCCGGGATGCTTGCTTCAGTCCATAGATAGATCGCTGAAGCTTGCACACCTTATCAACATCCTTAGGATTGAAAAAAGCCTTTGGTTGTACCATATACAACTCTTCTTCAATATTACCATTGAGGAATGTGGTTTTGACATCCATCTGCCAAATTTCATAATTGAAAAATGCAACAATTGCTAACATAATCCAAACCGACTTTAGCATCGCTATGAGAGAGAAAATCTCAACGTAGTCAACTCCTTGAATTTGTCAAAACCCCTTTGTGACAAGTTGATCTTTATAGATGGTCACATTACCATCAACGTCAGTTTTCTTCTTGAAAATCCATTTATTCTCAATGACCTTTCGGTCCCGAGGTAAGTCCACCAAGGTCCAGACCTGGTTTTTATACATGGATTCCATCTCAGATTGCATGGCTTCTAGCCATTTGTTGGAATCTAGGCTCATCATCGCTTCTTCATACGTTGCAGGGTCATCATTTCCATCTACCATGAAATTCATGACAGGATTTCCGTACAGTTTAGGAACTGCATGTGTCCTACTTGACCTGCAAGGTTCGGTAGTGTCCTCTTTTGGAGTTTCGTGATCTTTATCATTAGTTCCCTATTCACCCGGTGAAGTCAACTATGAAAAAATTTCCGGCACTATGCCCCTCGCCGTTTCATGAAGAGAAGGTTTGATAACCTCTTCGAGTTCTACCTTTCGACTACTCACACCTTTAGCGAGAAACTCCTTCTCTAGAAATGATCCATTCTTAATTTCAAAAAAAAGATCCATTCTTGGCAATGAGAAACTTTCCCTTGGATCTATGCTAGAAGGAATACCCAATTGTTTCTTTTAGGGTATCCTATGAAGACGGATTTTTTGCTCTGGTTCGAGTTTATCAGGTTGAAGTTTCTTCACATGAATATCGTATCCCAAACTTTTAGAAATGACAGCTTTGGTTTGTTTCCAAACCATAATTCATATAGTGTCGTTTTAACATATTTAGATGGTTGCCTATTTAAAGTGAATGCAGCGGTTTCCATTCATAACCCCAAAACGAAAGTGGCAAGTCAGCCAGACACATCATAGATCGAACAATATCTAACAAGATACGATTATGACTCTCCGATACACCATTACACTATGGTGTTTCGGAAGGCATGAGTTGTGAAACTATTCCACACTCTTTCATGTGTGTGCCAAACTCGTACCTTAGATATTCACCTCCACGATCAGATCGCAGAAATTTAATCTTTCTATTACGATGATTTTCTACTTAACTCTGAAATTCTTTGAACTTTTAAAAGGTTTTAGACTTGTGTTTCATCAAACATATACCCATATCTACTCAAAGCATCTGTGAAAGTAACAAAATAAGGATATCCACCTCGCGCCGACACACTCATTGGACCACATACATCAGTATGTATGATTTCCAATAAATTTGTCGCCCGTTCCATTGTATCAGAAAACGCGGTTCTAGTCATCGTGCCCATAAGGCATGGCTCACATGTATCAAATTATTCAAAATCAAGTGATTCTAAAAGTTCATAAGAATGGAGCTTCTTCATGCATCTTACGCCAATATGACCTAGACGACAGTGCCACATATATGTGGATATATCATCATTAAGTTTAATCCTTTTGGAATCTACATTATGAATATGTGTATTACTATTATTGAGATTCAAAAGAAATAAACCATTCATCACAGGTGCATGAACATAAAAGATATTATTCATATAAATCGAACAACCATTGTTTTTGGATTTAAAGGAATAACCGTTTTACAATAAACACGATCCGAATAAAATGTTCATGCTCGACTCAGGCACCAAATAACAATTATTGAGGTTTAAAAATAATCCAGACGGTAAATGGAGAGGCAGCGTTTCGACAACAATCACATCAACTCTTGATCCATTTCTAACACGCATCGTGACCTCATCCCTTGCTAGTGGTCACTTGTTTTGCAGCCCCTGATTCAAGTTACATATAATAGCAACCAATCCAGTATCAAATAACCAGGTGCTACTACGAGTACTAGTCAAGTACAAATCAATTACATGTATATCAAATATACCTTTGTTCATCTTGCTGGTCTTCTTGTCTACCAAATATTTGGGGTAGTTGCGCTTGTAGTGGCCAGTCCCCTTACAATAGTAGCACTTGGTATCAGACTTAGAGCCAGCCCGGGTCTTCTTCTCAGGTGCAGCAACAGATTTTCCGCCCTTCTTGAAGTTACCCTTCTTGTCTTTCTTGAAACCAGTGGTCTTATTGATCATCAATACTTGATGTTCTTTCCTAATCTCCACTTCAGCAGTCTTCAGCATTGGCAAAAGCTTGGGGAGAGACTTATTTATGCCCTACATGTTATAGTTCATCATGAAGCTCTTGTAGCTTTGTGGCAGAGATTGAAGAACACAATGTATGCCCAAGTCAATGGGTATTGTTATTCCCAAGGCTACAAGATTATCGGTGTACCAAGACATTTTGAGTACGTGCTCACTAACGGAGCTGTTCTCCTCCATCATGTAGCGAAAGAACTTTTCTGAAGCATCTTAACTCTCTATGGCAGCATGGGTATCGAAAATCATTTTCAATTCACCCATGGTATCAAAGGCATTGCCATTTGATATATTGCAAATGTATCTATAATTTTTTATGTTCCATGCTTGGTTTTATCCACTTTCTTGTGTTTTGTCCACACTTTGGAGTACTTTTCATATGATTTCTTGGACTAACCTACTAACAAGAGCCACAGTGCCAGTTGCCTGTTTTCTGCTGTTTTTGGTTCCAGGAAGTCAGAAAATCAATATTCTCGGAATTGGACCGGACAAAAGCCAAAGTTGATATTTTCCCAAAAGATTCACGGAGCCAGAAGGAGAGCCGGAGAGGGGCCACAGGGTGGCCACACCCCCCTAGGCGCGGGTCCACCTAGGCCGTGCCAGGGCATGGTGTGGGCCCCTGGCCGGCCACCGACCTTGCCTCCTTCACCTATAAGAGCCTCCCGATACCAAAACCCTAAAGAGTCAACCAGAAATCCACGAAAAGTTCCATAGCGCCGCCGCCACTGAAGGGGAGATTTAGGGGACAGAAAGTCTCTGTTCCAACACCCTGGCGGGACGGGGAAGTGCCCCCGGAGCCATCTCCATCGATCTCCACCGTCATCTCCATCACCATTGCTGATTCCCATGATGTGGAGGGAGTAGATCTCTCTCGAGGCTAAGGGTTCTACCGGTAGCTATGTGTTCATCTCTCTCTCTATGCATGATCTTGTTGTGGTCATGAGCTTTGTAATCTAGTAGACTACCTTGCTACTCAAGTGCATTAATGAATCTCTGCTCTCCCCATGTGTGTGAAAGTGACAGCGTCCTCACCATGGTGGCACTTAGGCTAGAGATTACAAATACTTGTTATGAGTTATATTTGGAGTTGGATGTCTTTATGAAATTGTGGTGTTTGTTGGACTCATCTAGTGCTCAAGGTGACAGTGTGGGGTTTTCTAGATGGGAAAGGCTTACTTTGAGGTGTGCTGTTATAGCCCTACCATTGATTAGAGTGTCCAACCGGAGAGTAGTTCAGCATAGTATCATGAAGATAATATATCTATATGAGAGTGTTCACTAGTGAAAGTATGATCCCTAGGCCTTGTTTCTAAGCATTGATACACCGTTTGCTACTAGATCTGTTACATGTTTGCTTACTACTATCTTTATTTCAGTTTTACTTTAGTCTTTACCACGCCATCAAGTTATTTTCTATCATCGTTACCACTTATAATTATCCATACCACTTGTATTTCACTATCTCTTCGCTGAACTAGTGCACCTATACACCTGGCAAGTGTATTGGGTGTGTTGGGGACACAAGAGACTTCTTGTATCTTGATTGCAGGGTTTCTTGAGAGGGGATACCTTTGACCACTTCCTCCCTGAGTTCGATAAACCTTGGGTGATCCACTTAAGGGAAACTTGCTGCTGCTCTACAAACCTCTGCACTTGGAGGCCCAACAATTGTCTACAAGAATAGAAGTGCATAGACATCAAACTATTTTCTGGCGCCATTGCCGGGGAGGTAAGGTAAAAGGTATTCACACCGGAGGATTAAAGAAGAAGAACCTCCCACGGCAAACGCCTATTTTCTAGCGCCGTTGCCGGGGAGGTAAGGTAAAAGGTACTCACATCCTCCGGTGTGAGTGCTCGAAGTTATTTCTTTAGACTCTGCAATTTTGTCTTTTTGATTCTTGTTTTCACTAGTTAGGCTTAATGGAAAACAACAACAAAATTAGAGAGCTTTATAGTATTTATCTTGAGTTAGGACATGAAGTGTTTGAAGAGAAAATTAAAAAACCTATGGAACTTTATTTGCATGCTAATAGAAATGTTGTTAGTATGAATTCTTTGGACACCATTATTGCTAATGCTATGGAAAAGTCTAAGCTTGGGGAAGCTAGTTTTTATGAAAATGATCTTTTTAGTTCCCCCAGCTTTGGAAGATAGCTATTCTATTGCTTATGATGATACCAAACCTCCAATATATGATGATTACAATGATGAGTATGATATTTTAAGTCCATCTACTATTGAGGAGAAAATTAATTATGATTATAATATGCCTCCTATATTTGATGATTATGGTGATGAAAATAATAATGATAGCTATTTTGTTGAATTTTCTCCCACTACAATTAACAAGAATGACTATGTTTATGTGGGGAGTATTAATTCTTTTATGCATGTGGCTCATGATAAGAATGTTTTATGTGATAGTTATATTGTTACTTTTATCCATGATGCTACTGAAAGTTATTATGAGAGAGGGAAACATGGTTTTATGTGTCTCAACAATATTAAGTTTCCCCTCTTTATGATGAAAGTTTTGAAGTTGCACTTGTTTTGCTTTCCTATGCTTGTTGCTTTGTGCTTTCATGACTTGTTTCTTTACAAGATTCCTATGCATAGGAAGTGGGTTAGACTTAAATGTGCTTTGAATTTGCTTCTTGATGCTCTTTTTTACTTCAATTCATATTTCTTATGTGAGCATCTTCTCAAACTATCATGCCTAACTTAAAGGCGTTAAAGAAAAGTACTTATTGGGAGATAACCCAAAAGTTTTAGATGAGTTTTGGAAGTTCTTACTTCAATAATAACTGCTCCTTATCCTTTTTATATGCTTTTTGTGCCAAGAGTAACCTCTAATGAGAGAGAAGTAATGATTGGGAAAGTTGCTGTCCTGAAACAGATTTTTGTGCTTCACCGTAAAAATTCGTGTAAACTCTCTGGACGTATTTTTGAGGCGTGAATTTTTGTGCTTCTGACCCAGGTTGTTATCTAACTTTCGTTAGTTCAAGACTTTTTGATTTGAGCAACAGAAGGTCTTCGAAAAAATTCGTCTTTACCTGCTAGTCTGTTTTGACAGATTTCTGCCATTTTCTGCATTTGCTTCTTGTTGGTTCCTTTTTGAGTTCTTTTGGGGAATTGAGCCTTTTGAGGGAAGTGCTAAAATAGCTAGTGTTCTAATGGAAGTTTATTTGGTGTTATAACTAAACCTTAAGACTTATTTATCTTGAGTACACTAATGTTGCTAATAAAGATTGTGTGAAGTTTTGTATGAAGGAAAAATTTCAGGTGTATGGAAGGAATGAGTAATGAGATGAAGAATGGACTAAAGCTCAAGCTTGGGGATGCCACGTGTATCAACCCAAGAAATATCCAAGAAGTACAAGCGTCAAAGCTTGAGGATGTCCAAGGCATCCCCCTCTTCATCAATAAAAATCCCAGGTTTCTTCCAAACGCTTTATTTTTATTGTTTCATGCACAGTTGTGTTGTTCTTGGAGCGTCTTCTTTTTTATTTTTCGTTTTGGTTTTTAGTTTGCTTGGTTTGCTTAGTTTTCTGAATAAATTGGTTGGACCCCCTCTTTCATACATTGGTTTGCAAATAGTTTGGTTTGGTTTGGAAAAGAGTAGGAAAGTTAATGCTTAAGTGGTAAAGAGAGCTTGTTTTTGACTGTGGCCTATGCTTTGTCATGCCTTGCTTGATATTGTTTTGGCTTTATGCTTAGTATTCTTTGATGTAGCATGACTTGTTATAAACAATTGAGATTGTTTAATGTGCCTTGGATGAATCATGCGTTGTTTTAGCATATTAAAGCATAGTATAGTGGTATTCTCCTTTGATGCTTTATTTGGGTTGACTTGGCGCATGCTCATACCATGTTATGACTATCTCAAGTCACCATAGCCTTTATGATCCTTTAGTTTTCAACTTGTAGTATCACTTTATGCTTTGATCAATGATGTTTTGTCGCTCTGCATGATTATGGCCATTATTGCTCTCTTAGTTTGTCGCTCCCAGTCTTTTGCTAGCCTCCACAACAAAGTATGAGTTCCACTCATGCATCCAACTCCCTAAACCAATTTATTCCAAAGAGTCCACCATACCTACCTATTAGCTTATGCTATTCCAAGTATATTCATGCTTTTGTATACCTTCCAAATTAAACTTGTTATGAGAAAACTAGTGATTAAAGCTCTCACGAACTTGATGGCACACTTTAATTTTCTTGCCCCTAATAAACTTGAACCATTGCGTCGTCTATGTTGTATATGCTTGCACTTATTTGTTGGGAATTAGCAGAACCATGCTTTCATGGGGAACGCTTTCAACATTGCACTTGGTACTTGTACCTAGTTGATATCATGCTCTTTTGTATATGGATGTCGTCGATGTGAAATGAAAGGAGAGCTTGTAAGTCCATGGAGTTATGTATATGTGTTAGAGAAATGCCTGGGCCACTGGTCAAATTCATGCTGACATGGTGGAAACCTGCAGTGTAACCATAATGAGCTGTTTATGAAGCATTCTTATAAAAAAAGAGTCCTATATTGAGAAAAAAAAAGAAAAGAAAAAAAAGATTATGAAAAGAGGAAAGAGAGAAAAAAGCACCATATTCCCATGGTAAATAAGAAGATTGCTGAGATGCTCGTTGTCTGCTTGCCTTGTCATTTTGATATGGGGATTCTTCCGTATCATCGTGTGGCGCCCCGCAAAAACCACTACTAGAAAATCGCGTTGTTTTTGGTGTATTGCATCATCATGACCGCATGCTCATGTCATCATGCCACCTTGGATTTGAGCATCGTCATGTCATCTTGCATTTGATTGCATAAAACTATTTTCAAAAAGTCCAGTTTTGGTTTTCTAAATACCCCGTCTTTAATTCAAATCAAAAACACCGGGTCTCCATAATATTTTGTTTCGTCTACCAACGGCTTACAAACGCCTTGTTTTTAATAAATAAAATATTTTTTTTGGGAGGCAGCCCCCAGGCCCGAAAGCCCGGCCGGCCACCTCCAAGCCCTAAACTAAAACCTAGTCTAGTTCCTAATCCTACCCAAACCCTTTTTCTACCTAAACCTAATCTACACAGCCCCCTCCACCTCACCCCAACCTATCCCATTGCGCCACATCATCCTGGCGCCTTTCTCCATCCATTCAACCGCTGCCACCTCACCCCACCAGCCCACCAGCAGCCCCACATCGCCATCTGGTCCACTCCCCATCTCCACCACCCCACCAACCCCACACCGACCGCACCCCTCCTAGGCACGTACCCCAACCCTCCTGCCGCCTCGATTCCCGCCTCGGGCCCCACCGCTGGAGAGGCCGTACCAGACGTGCCCCGCTTCCTCCTCCCTCTTCCTCCACCGACGCGCCCCGCGCCCCGCTTCTCTCCCCTCCTCGCCGGCCGCCGCCAGATCCCCGTCCGCCACCGCCTGGGCCACCTCGCCGTCGTCCCCGCCGCCGAGCTCCGCGCAGCCATGGGCCCCGCCTCGCCAGCCTCCACCACCTCGACGGCCGCCGCCACCTCGCACGGGTCCTTCTTGTTGGCCAGGCCCTGCCGTCGAATCGCGCCCAACACCGCCGAAGTCTGGTCCGAAGGCCGCCGCCGCTCTCCGCCTCGTCCATCTACCACCGCCGCCGCGTCCTCCCCTCACCGGCGCCAGCCTCCGCCACCGCCAGGCCGCTGCACTGCCTCATCCTCCCCGTCGTCGGGCTTCTCTCGCCTGTGCCTCGGTCCCCTCCGCACCGACCGACCCGGCCCCCGCCTCCCGCTCCTCTCTGCAGAGCCCCGTCGCCACCTACCCCGGCTCCCCTCTGCGCCCCGCCGCGCCGGCCTTCCTCGTCGCCGCCAGCGTCCTCTGCCCGCGCGTGCACCGCGGTCTGTCCTCGCCTCTCTCCGACCGACGCGCCGCCATGCCCTGACCCCACCGCCGGAGTTCCGTGCCCGGCCGCGCGCCTCAGGTCTCCATGTCAAGGACGCCGCCAGGGCTTCCTCCGTCCTTATCCCAGGTCGAGTCCCGCGCGCCGTGGGCCCCTTCCCTGCTGCCCTTCCTCCCGGCACCGACGCCTCCTCCCTGGAGCCCGAGTTCGTCGCCGCGGAGCTGGCCTCCGTCCTCCTCGAGCATGTCTCCACCGAGCGTTATCTCTGTTTTGGTCCAGGCTATTAGGATATCACGCTAGGTGGTTTTTCTGCATGTGTCTATGACCAAGACGTGTTCCCTCTGTTGTTTCGTTCCTCTCTCGTCCAGATAGTCTGACGCGGCCAGGTGTAGCGAAGCGGAGAGGTTCTCTTGCGACACTAGAGTTCTGTGCAAGATCTTCGTCAACCGTGTGTACCGTGAAGCACCAAGTTCTCCCCGAACGCCTGGGCATCGAAACAAGATCGCCATCGACAATGGGACCAAGACCGAACCCGGTGGCTTTTGTTGGACCGTCGACAAGACCTACAGTGGGACGCCGAGACCGAACCCGAAGACCACAGATGTGACAAGTACTCCTTCCCGGATGTGAGGCCCGAATCCGAAGGCCGCCAAGATCGCCATCGGAACGCCAAGTTCTTCACCCCGAACGCCAGAACCGACCTGATACGCGGACCCGACAAGATCTTCGCGATGACAAGATCGACATCGACCAGGGCGAATCCGATGAGCCGCCGACGCCGAACCAAGTCCTTCGACAACCTCCGAAGACGGATCCCATCGAATTGAACCTCGCCTTTCCCGTCAAACCCCGAGACCGGACCCCGGACCCCCGGAACCCAAGATCTTCCGAACCCAGATGTGTGACCCTGAGCCTTTATTTTATAATATGACATTACTATCTGTCGCATATTAAATTGTTCATACATGCATACTTGTCTGCGTTTTGGGGGCATTATGCCGATTCGCCTCTTAATTAAATATGGAGTCTATATGCGGGATACTTTTGTCTTATTCCGGACTCCATTTAAATTGGTGTAGCGAACCGATGCCATGCTTCGCCCTGTTAGGACAACATTTAATTTGTGGGGGCAGATAAATAACTTGAACCGTTTAATTAATTTTCGGGACCCTGGTTCCGCTTAATATTGCCTAGTTGCATCGCATCTGTGCCATGCCATGCATCATATCATAAGCATGCCGGATCTTCTGTCGTAGTATTAAATATTGCATCCGGTGTTTGTTCTAGTGTTTGCTTCTTCGCGGATTAGGCCGATGAGCGGATGCGAGTATCGATAAGTTCTCCGGATATGAACCTCCGACGGTGTTTCCCAGGCGAGCATCTCTCCCCCTTCTACCTATTTTGCATTTATAGTCTTTATTTCCTCCTGTTGATCTATTGCTATCCGTGTCTTGATGCTTTAGTTTCCGAACACCAGTTATATCCCGTGCAGCCCCTATATTGCCTTGGACACCTCCTATTACCCGTGTTTGGTAGATAGCTGGCCTTGCGAGTCGTAGTTGCTTGCTCAGTTGCGATCTCGTGTTGTCAAGTACCACAGTTGTTGAAATGCTGGCAGATGTTAATGGTGGAGATGCTTATTGGTGGAGATGCTTATTGGTGGATATGATCATGACATTAAATACAACTATTAAAATGCTAGATATAACTAATGCAGAGGCATCGGTGGGCAATAGATGTTATTTGGTTCTTCCACGCCCACTTGTGTCCCGTAGGACCCCGAGTACTTGATACATGTTCCTTGATTTTTCGCACTATCCACATCCGGGAGGCCGTGGACCCCCCTGAGCCAGAGCTTGATTCATTTCTATTTCTTGGGGCCACAAACTAGTTTGGGGGTTTATTACTATCCTGTACTTATGCCATGTTACTGCTTTATTTACGATTGTGCGTGGAGCACCTGTACTATTTAGGATCGTGACATGTTTTCGCTATATCGACAAGCCCAGCCACACTTTCGGTTCCCAGTCGTTTACAGCCGTCCACACAAACCCTGGGTCCGTCCGGATCCGGCCAACTTCATTGCGGGTAGCTTAGTGGGGTGGCCCCCTGAAATATTTCTGAATCCTGTGATTGCTTTGTCGTGAAAGCCTCGTTGGGTTTTGAGTTGGTTTTTCCGAGGTTGATCGAGTGTGTGTTGCTATTTGTGCACCCCTGCAGGGTAAAACTTTCTGAAAGCCGTGTCCGCGGTTATGGACGACTTGGAGCACAGTATCTCGATCATAAACAAGCATAACTAAAGTAGTGCTATAAACTTGACCTAATATATGACCAGTAATCAGCTCAAGTATAACAGAATGGATATTAAAAATGCCAACAACTGGTGGATCTGGATTGTTTGTTATATATGCCTAGTAAGTATTGCAACTCGAATGGAATGTGATAAAAGTGCCAACAACTGCTGGGTTTTGGGATTCCTCAGGACAATTATATCTGACTAGTAAAGGTTCCAACTACCACAGAATGGTAATTAAAACTGCCCACTACTTATGCTTCAGGATGACTCATGCTATCTATATCTGATTAGTAATTGCTGCAACCATAACGGAATGAGTAAAATTGCCAACTGTGTGAGTTCCTTGGTCCGACTTCCTCGTTTGGTCTCGAGGGGGAAATACCAGGATGGGTTTGTTTGGTGTTAGCTTCAGGTTGGATCGGAATAGGTCTTTCTTATCCCTCTCTGATAACCGTCAGTTGTATCGAGTCTCTATAGGTTGTTTAGTGCCGCTGCGCCGCCGCTTCAGCCCACCATACCTATGTAGGCGAGAGCCGCCGAATTCTAGCCTCGCCGTGTACTGCCCTCAGTACTGACGCTCCTCTTTTTCCTTTGCCCTTTGCCGGCACCCCTTTTGTTTTAGCAGGTTTGAGATCGACGCCGTTAGCAGGGTTACCCTTCCGGCTTGGCCTGGGCAGGGTTATGGACGCCATTGGTTATTCTTCAGGGCTCTTAGCCCCATTTGCATCTTGTCCGTACTCGGACGTTGTATTGGTTTCAAGGTGATTTGGATCTTGTACTGTATATCTGTATTCTTGACTCATGGAGTCGTGTTGTATATATCTGTTCTGTGGGTTCCATCATGGACTATTGTGTAATGGTATTACTTCGTTTTCCACCCGCACGAAAGTGCCTGGTGGGCGTCCTTGAATCGTTTCTATGCGGGTTTGGCGGGAAGCGCTAAAACTTGCATAGGGCCGATTTGAGGGTGTTACATAGTGGTATTAGAGCTCAGCAGTTGCGATACCCCACAAGTCCAGCCTGTAGGATAACCTAGCTAACGGCCGAAGTAGAGTGTCAAAACTATTTTGGAAAAATCGGTTGGATAGATCTGATTAGGTCTGCTTTTACTCCTTACCCCTGTGCTGTTCTCCTCTTACCTCTGCGTGTTTTGAATCTGCTCTCTTATCTTTTCTTCGAGTCCAGGAATTCTCGTGGTTGGGTTTTCGTCATACCTTTAGGGTTTCGCTTCCTCCTTTGGTAACGGTGTTTCTACCTCCAGACTTCATGCTATCTGAGGAATCCTTCATCTGTTGGACTTCTCTTTGCTCCTTGTTGTGCTTTCCGGTGTTTCAACGTGACGACATCCTCTATGCCAGATCTGATGTAGAGTCTGCATCCCTCCTTTGTTTCCGAACCTCGCTTGTCGAGATCTTCAGTCTGATTTCGAGAGTTGTTTGCATAATTCTCCTATTCATGTGCAGAGTAATGCTTTAGGTGCGCGATGGACTGATCACCATCCGACTACTCTTATCATTCGCTTTTGTACATTGAATCGGTGGATCCGGCAATTTTACTCCGTCCACGGAAGTTAGAGGTGGCTTTATTTGTTGATACCTCTACCTTCGCCTTTGTCCCCGGAGTGATCTCTCGGCCATCAGTGACAACGACCTCTTGTTAGTGGTGTCGCGAGCATCTACACGAAGCGAGAAGATTCAGATCGCCGACCTTCCTCCCGGTACCATGAGGCGGATCTCGAGAGCGAGATCCTTTGTTAGTGGTGTCAAATTGTGGCGCCCCGCAAAAAGCACTACTAGAAAATCGCGTTGTTTTTGGTGCATTGCATCATCATGACCGCATGCTCATGTCATCATGCCACCTTGCATTTGAGCATCGTCATGTCATCTTGCATTTGATTGCATAAAACTATTTTCAAAAAGTCCGATTTTGTTTTTCTAAATACCCCGTCTTTAATTCAAATCAAAAACACCGGGTCTCCGGAATATTTTGTTTTGTCTACCAACGGTTTACAAACGCCTCGTTTTTAATAAATAAAATATTAAATTTTTTTTGGGAGGCAGCCGCCAGGCCCGAAAGCCCGGCCGGCCACCTCCAAGCCCTAAACTAAAACCTAGTCTAATTCCTAATCCTACCCAAACCCTTTTTCTACCTAAACCTAATCTACACAGCCCCCTCCACCTCACCCCAACCTATCCCATTGCGCCACATCAGCCTGGCCCCTTTCTCCATCCATTCAACAGCTGCCACCTCACCCCACCAGCAGCCCCACGTCGCCATCTGGTCCACTCCCCATCTCCACCACCCCACCAACCCCACACCGACCGCACCCTCCTGGGCACGTGCCCCAACCCTCCTGCTGCCTCGATTCCCACCCCAGGCCCCACCGCTGGAGAGGCCGTACCCGACGCGCCCCGCGCCCCGCTTCTCTCCCCTCCTTGCCGGTCGCCGCCAGATCCCCGTCTGCCACCGCCTCGGCCACCTCGCCATCGTCCTCGCCGCCGAGCTCCGCACAGCCGCGGGCCCCGCCTCGCCAGCCTCCACCACCTCGACGGCCGCTGCCACCTCGCACGGGTCCTCCTCGTTGGCCAGGCCCCGCCGTCGAATCGCGCCCAACACCACCGAAGTCCGGTCCGACGGCCGCCGCCGCTCTCCGCCTCGTTCATCTACCACCGCCGCCGCGTCCTCCCCTCACTGGCACCGGCCTCCGCCACCGAGCTCCCCGCCGCTGCCCTGCCTCATCCTCCCGGCTGTCGGGCTTCTCTCGCCTCCGCCTCAGTCCCCTCCGCTCCGACCGACCCGGCCCCCGCCTCCCGCTCCTCTCTGCAGAGCCCTGTCGCCACCTACCCCGGCTCCCCTCTGCGCCCCGCCACGCCGGCCTTCCTCGTCGCCGCCAGCGTCCTCTGCCCGCGCGTGCACCGCGGTCCGTCCTCGCCTCTCTCCGACCGACGTGCCGCCATGCCCTGACCCCACCGCCGGAGTTCAGCGCCCGACCACGCGCCTCAGGTCTCCGTGTCAAGGACGCCGCCAGGGCTTCCTCCGTCCTCATCCTAGGTCGAGTCCCGCGCGCCGTTGGCCCCTTCCCTGCTGCCCTTCCTCCCGGCACCGATGCCTCCTCCCTAGGGCCAGAGTTCGTCGCCGCGGAGCCGGCCTCCGTCCTCCTCGAGCATGTCTCCACCGAGCGTTGTCTCTGTTTTGGTCCAGGCTATTAGGCTATCACGCTAGGTGGTTTTTCTGCATGTGTCTATGACCAAGACGTGTTCCCTCTGTTGTTTCGTTCCTCTCTCGTCCAGATGGTCTGACGCGGCCAGGTGTAGCGAAGCGGAGAGGTTCTCTTGCGACACTAGAGTTCTGTGCAAGATCTTCGTCAACCATGTGTACCGTGAAGCACCAAGTTCTTCCCGAATGCCTGGGCATCGAAACAAGATCGCCATCGACAACGGGACCAAGACTAAACCCGGTGGCTTTTGCTGGACCGTCGACAAGACCTACAATGGGACGCCGAGACCGAACCCAAAGACCACAGATGTGACAAGTACTCCTTCCCGGATGTGAGGCCTGGATCCGAAGGCCGCCAAGATCGCCACCGGAACGCCAAGTTCTTCACCCCGAACGCCAGAACCGACCCGATACGCGGACCCGACAAGATCGTCGCGACGACAAGATCGACATCGACCAGGGCGAATCCGATGAGCTGCCGACGCTGAACCAAGTCCTTCGACAACCTCCGAAGACCGATCCCATCGAATCGAACCTCGCCTTTCCCGTCAAACCCCGAGACCGGACCCCGGTCCCCCGGAATCCAAGATCTTCCGAACCCAGATGTGTGACCCTAAGCCTTTATTTTTATAATATGACATTACTATCTGTCGCATATTAAATTGTTCATGCATGCATACTTGTCTGCGGTTTGGGGGCATTATGCTGATTCGCCTCTTAATTAAATATGGAGTCTATATGCGGGATACTTTTGTCTTATTCCGGACTCCATTTAAATTGGTGTAGCGAACCGATGCCATGCTTCGCCCTGTTAGGACAACATTTAATTTGCGGGGCAGATAAATAACTTGAACCGTTTAATTAATTGTCGGGACCCCGGTTCTGCTTAATATTGCCTAGTTGCATCGCATCTGTGCCATGCCATGCATCATATCATAAGCATGCCGGATCTTCTGCCATAGTATTAAATATTGCATCCGGTGTTTGTTCTAGTGTTTGCTTCTTCGCGGATTAGGCCGATGAGCGGATGCGAGTATCGACAAGTTCTCCGGATATGAACCTCCGGCAGTGTTTCCCAGGCGAGCATCTCTCCCCCTTCTACCTATTTTGTATTTATAGTCTTTATTTCCTCCTGTTGATCTATTGATATCCGTGTCGTGATGCTTTAGTTTCCGAACACCAGTTATATCCCGTGCAGCCCCTATATTGCCTTGGACACCTCCTATTACCCGTGTTTGGTAGATAGCTGGCCTTGCGAGTCGTAGTTGCTTGCTCAGTTGCGATCTCGTGTTGTCAAGTACCACAGTTGTTGAAATGCTGGCAGATGTTAATGGTGGAGATGCTTATTGGTGGAGATGAACATGACTTTAAATACAACTATTAAAATGCTAGATATAACTAATGTAGAGGCATCGGTGGGCAATAGATGTTATTTGGTTCTTCCACGCCCACTTGTGTCCCGTAGGACCCCGAGTACTTGATACCTGTTCCTTAATTTTTCGCACTATCCACATCCGGGAGGCCATGGACCCCCCTGAGCCAGAGCTTGATTCATTTCTATTTCTTGGGGCCACAAACTAGTTTGGGGTTTTATTACTATCCTGTACTTATGCCATGTTACTGCTTTATTTATGATTGTGCGTGGAGCACCTGTACTGTTTAGGATCGTGACACGTTTTCGCTGTATCGACAAGCCCAGTCACACTTTCGGGTTCCCAGTCGTTTACAGCCGTCCACACAAATCCTGGGTCCGTTCCGGAGCCGACCAACTTCGTTGCAGGTAGCTTAGTGGGGTGCCCCCCTGAAATATTTCTAAATCCTGTGATTGCTTTGTCGTGAAAGCCTCGTTGGGTTTTGAGTTGGTTTTTCCGAGGTTGATCGAGTGTGTGTTGCTATTTGTGCACCCCTGCAGGGTAAAACTTTCTGAAAGCTGTGTCCGCGGTTATGGTCGACTTGGAGCACAGTATCTCGATCATAGACAAGCATAACTAAAGTAGTGCTATAAACTTGACCTAATATATGACCAGTAATCAGCTCAAGTATAACGGAATGGATATTAAAAATGCCAACAACTGGTGGATCTGGATTGTTTGTTATATATGCCTAGTAAGTATTGCAACTCCAATGGAATGTGATAAAAGTGCCAACAACTGCTGGGTTTTGGGATTCCTCAGGACAAATATACCTGACTAGTAAAGGTTCCAACTACCATAGAATGGTAATTAAAACTGCCCACTACTTATGCTTCAGGATGACTCATGCTATCTATATCTGATTAGTAATTGCTGCAACCATAACGGAATGAGTAAAATTGCCAACCATGTGAGTTCCTTGGTCGGACTTCCTCGTTTGGTCTCGAGGGGGAAATACCAGGATGAGTTTGTTTGGTGTTAGCTTCAGGTTGGATCCGAATAGGTCTTTCTTATCCCTCTCTGATAACCGTCAGTTGTATCGAGTCTCTATAGGTTGTTTAGTGCCGCTGCGCTGCCGCTTCAGCCCACCATACCTATGTAGGCGAGAGCCGCCGAATTCTAGCCTCGCCGTGTACTACCCTCAGTACTGACGCTCCTCTTTTTCCTTTGCCCTTTGCCGGCACCCCTTTTGTTTTAGCAGGTTTGAGATCGACGCCGTTAGCAGGGTTACCCTTCCGGCTTGGCCTGGGCAGGGTTATGGACGCCATTGGTTATTCTTCAGGGCTCTTAGCCCCATTTGCATCTTGTCGGTACTCGGACGTTGTATTGGTTTCAAGGTGATTTGGATCTTGTACATTATATCTGTATTCTTGACTCATGGAGTCGTGTTGTATATATCTGTTCTGTGGGTTCCATCGTGGACTATTGTCTAATGGTATTACTTCGTTTTCCACCCGCACGAAAGTGCCTGGTGGGCGTCCTTGAATCGTTTCTATGCGGGTTTGGCGGGAAGTGCTAAAACTTGCATAGGGCCGATTTGAGGGTGTTACACATCGGGCAAGGGGTACCCCGTTGGCGGTTCTCTATGATACACATGTACTTACGATGACAAGAACTTACCAGTGACTAAACTTGAGTAGCATGAGGAGCAGCCCTCGTATACAAGGGACATGAGATTTCTAACTTATACTTCGTCAAGCATGTACACCATAGTTTGTTCACTTTAACCTTAATAACTTCAAGATTCTTATGATAGGGGCAATGAGAGTTGAAAGCTATAAGTACCATAATTTTTGGAAGCTCTTTATGAGACTTGAATCCCTGCGTCCTTCTATGAAGGCCTTTCTTCCACTTATATATTGAGTCTCCACCTTCTACCTTTATGCACCTACTTTGAGAGCATAGTGGCCATTCTTAGTTCTATGTGCATTGTCCCAAGACTAGTTGATTGATGCATAACTTGATATTGCTTGTTTTAAACTATTTGTATCTAGTCACTCTTATGAACTTTGAAGGTGTCCTATGCATTTATATTTGCTACTTTATGAGGGACAAGCTGAATGCCACTATGCTATGTTTTCTTTATGTGAAACAAACAAACGTCTTGCAAAGCATTGTTATTCATGAATCTTTTGTTTGTGCCTTTTCATGTTGCAACATAGTTTCTTTGTCTTATTGCTAGAACTTTGTCTTTCATGTTATGATTTAAGTACTGTGATCCCAGCTTCGAATGTTTTGCAAATACTTTGATCAAGTTTATGATGCTGCATGTCACCTCAAAAATTATTCTTTCTTTTTATCACTTACCTACTCGAGGACGAGCAGGAGTTAAGCTTGGGGATGTTGATACATTGCAAATGTATCTATAATTTTTGATGTTCCATGCTTGGTTTTATCCACTTTCTTGTGTTTTGTCCACACTTTGGAGTACTTTTCATATGATTTCTTAGACTAACCTACTAACAAGAGCCACAATGCCAGTTGCCTGTTTTCTGCTGTTTTTGGTTCCAGGAAGTCAGAAAATCAATATTCTCGGAATTGGACCGGACAAAAGCCAAAGTTGATATTTTCTCGAAAGATTCACGGAGCCAGAAGGAGAGCCGGAGAGGGGCCACAGGGTGGCCACACCCCTAGGCGCGGGTCCACCTAGGCCGCGCCAGGGCATGGTGTGGTCCCCCTGGCCAGCCACCGACCTTGCCTCCTTCGCCTATAAGAGCCTCCTGATACCAAAACCCTAAAGAGTCACCCAGAAATCGACGAAAAGTTCCACAGCGCCACCGCCACTCAAGGGGAGATTCGGGGGACAGAAAGTCTCTGTTCCGGCACCCTGTCGGGACGAGGAAGTGTCCCCGGAGCCATCTCCATCGATCTCCACCGTCATCTCCATCACCATTACTGTTTCCCATGATGATGAGGGAGTAGATCTCTCTCGAGGCTAAGGGTTCTACCGGTAGCTATGTGTTCATATCTCTTTATGCATGATCTTGTTGTGGTCATGAGCTTTGTAATCTAGTAGATCTACCTTGCTACTCAAGTGCTTTAATGAATCTCTGCTCTCCCCATGTGTGTGAAAGTGACAGCATGCTCACCATGGTGGCACTTAGGCTAGAGATTACAAATACTTGTTATGAGTTATATTTTGAGTTGGATGTCTTTATGAAATTGTGGTTTTTGTTGGACTCATCTAGTGCTCAAGGTGACAGTGTGGGGTTTTCTAGATGGGAAAGGCTTACTTTGAGGTGTGCTGTTATAGCCCTACCATCGATTAGAGTGTCCAACCGGAGAGTAGTTCAGCGTAGTATCATGAAGATAATATATTTATATGAGAGTATTCACTAGCGAAAGTATGATCCCTAGGCCTTGTTTCTAAGCATTGATACACTGTTTGCTACTAGATCTGTTACATGTTTGCTTACTACTATCTTTATTTCAGTTTTACTTTAGTCTTTACCACGCCATCAAGTTATTTTCTATCACCGTTACCACTTATAATTATCCATACCACTTGTATTTCACTATCTCTTCGCCGAACTAGTGCACCTATACACCTGACAAGTGTATTGGATGTGTTGGGAACACAAGAGACTTCTTGTATCTTGATTGCAGGGTTGCTTGAGAGGTGATACCTTTGACCACTTCCTCCCTGAGTTTGATAAACCTTGGGTGATCCACTTAAGGGAAAACTTGTTGCTGTTCTACAAACCTCTGCACTTGGAGGCCCAACAACTGTCTACAAGAATAGAAGTGCGTAGACATCACCATTCTCGAAATGCTTTATGCGTCTCTAGACCATACAGTATGCCGCAATGAACCATGTTGTGGTCCTCCTAACGACTTAAGTAAACATTCTTTACATCATCAGCAGCAGCATCAGGTGGTGGGGGGCCTAGTGGCGCTTCTAGTACATATTGCTTTTGTGCAGCAGAGATGAGGATCCTCAAGTTTAGGGCCTAGTTAGTAAAGTTGCTACCATTCGTTGCAAGTTTCTGTTTCTCCATGAACACATTGAAAATAAAAGCAGGTGGTGCCATCTACAACAGAATTGGTAAAGTTTATTTAGACTAAGTTTATGATAGATTGAGTTCAACTAATCCAAATAACAAATGAACTCCCACTCAAAAACAACATCACTCGTGTCTTTTTGGTGATTACATGAACCAGATCCAGTATACCAACACTCGATCATCACGTGAGTTGGTGTAGCTTCAAAGGCGAGCATCTAGATGGTCATCATATCAACCATATGACTCATGCTTTACCTTTATATTCGTGTTCCGAGGTCATGTCTGTACATTCTAGGCTCACCAAGTAAGAACCTTAGTACTCACGTGTGTAAAACTGTCTTACACCCGTTGTATGTGAACGTAGAGTCTATCACACCCGATCATCACGCGGTGTCTCGAAATGACTAACTTTCTTAAAGGTGCATACTAAAGGAAGAACACATTTTTATCTTGATATTTAAATGAGGGATCATCTTATAATGCTACTAAAGCGCTAAACAAGCAATATAAGATGCAAAGAAACATCATATGCAAAAAGTGATATGATATGGTTCTAGCACTTGATCACTATCTTGTGCATCGTGGTATGATCTTTATCATTCCTATATGTGTAAGGCCAAGGTCTATGAAACTTACACTTTGGTATGTTATAATTTCCAAGACTATCAAACCATACTACAAATTATAACATTACCATATCATGACACTTGCCCAGTAATAACTAAACTAGACGCTTCTAATTTATCCTTTGCATGTTTTTACGTGGCTTAGGGATTTCGGAGATAGAATCGTTCTTACCTACGAACATGGAACCACAACGATGATAATCAAATTATTAGAAAATCATTGTAAATAAGATATTTACTATAGTAGGAGAGACAGACACCCTCTAGCCACTTATGCAAAACTAGTTGCATGTCAAGCGTGGAACAGGTCTCATGTGCGAGGACATGTAAAGTTAGTCCAGGCCGCTTCATCCCACTATGCTAAGAATATCCAAAATACATAGAATATGCAATAACATGATCATCAGCACCCACATAATCATATGTGTTCTACCCGTGCAAAGCATCTACGCATAGATCAGGCTCTGATACCACCGTTGGGTTCATAGCATAGAAAACAAAAAAAATCCTATGATGTGAACAACTAAGCACCAAGATCTATCTACCTAGATACATTCAACGGGTGGATAAGCATCCATAGATAACTTACCCTCGAAGAGCGACAAAGCATTACGAGATTGATCTCGTGGATAACATAGTCGTTCACTTGCCGATCTCAAGATCATGATGAAGTCTAGCACCGCAACTGAGTAGTGCATCCGTGATCGCATACACATCCGGTCCTCCGACAACCTCTGTATCCTCACTCCATCAAAACAGCGGAAGCAACAACTCCTTCCAAACAAAGCCACCGAGAACATATACTTCGCTAATCCGAAGCCATGGAGAATATTCTAGAGGGGGAGAGATCCTTCACGAGGAGGTGTGAAGTGAGAGGAGGATGTGGCATCCCGCTAAAACCACTACTAGAAAATCGCTGTGTTTTTGTGCATGGCATCATCATGACCGCATGCTCATGTCATCATGCCACATTGCATTTGAGCATCGTCATCATCATGCATGGTTTTGTCTAAAATTATTTTCTAAAAGCCTATCTTTGTTTTCTATTTGCCTCCCTCTTTATTTCAAATTAAAACTCTGGTCTCTTTCGGATCTCTTATTTATCTAAAACTATTTATCCAAAGACTGTCTAAAATAATTTAAATAAACAAATCATATTTTATAAATCCTAGGGGAGGCCGCCACCGGCCAGGCCCAAAAGCCTAGCTGGCAGCAGCCTACCACCCGGCAGATCGGTCCAACCCAAACCTCCATCTATCTAACCCAAACCTAACCCTAACCCTATCTACCTACCCAGCCGCAACCGACCCACCGACTAATCGACACCCCGCGACGGCGCGACCATCGCCCGCTGCGCACGCTACTACATGCCCTGTCCCATGTAACGCGTGTCGTACGCTCCCAGGCGCGTCCCACAAGCAAACACCACACACGCACACCACGCAGCCAGCCCACACCCCGCTCCATCCACACCTCCTCGACCCGGCCCCACCTCGCATCGTGACCGCCCTGCTGGCCCTCTCCGACCGCAGCAAGCCCCACGCCCGACCGCCTCGGATCCTCCGCTCGGAGTGTCCCCCCTCCCCGTGGCCCCGCATCCACCTCGCGGTCAAACCGCCTCGACCCGCCCCACCTACCGCAATTCCCCACGACCTCCCCATCCCTGCTCGCCGTCCCACCTACCCCGTCATCACCGCTGCTATTCCTCGGCCGCGGACTCCCTCTCATGCGTGCTCTGCCGCCACGTCCGTCTATCGCTGCGTCGACCTCGCCTCCTCTGCGGGGGCCGCCGCTGCTCGAGCAGGCCACCTCGTCGACACGAGTCGGCCGCGTCCGTCCTCGCCACCGACTCTTTGCCCCGGCACCGGCCGTCACTAGGCCCGGGCCGCACTGTACCTCCCTGCCCCCCCGCACGAGTCCCTCCCTGCGCGCGGCCGCCTGGACCGTGCCGCCGAGCCGTCTCCCTAGTTCCTATCGTCCGCGTCACGCTGCCCCACGTCGAGCTCCTCACCGGCTCTCCCTGCGCCCTCTCTGTACCCCGCCATCGGAGTTCTGCAACGCCGCTCCGGCCCGCCTCTCCCGCCAGCGAGCACCACCGCCGCCTCGCAGGCTCCCTCCCCGGCGACCCCTTCCGCATTGGGCCGTCGCCCTCTTCCCATCCTCCGCCGTCAAGCATGCCTTTGGTGTATCGCCCCGCACGTGTTCTCTGCCTGGAGATGACCGTCTAGGTCCCGCAGCGACATCTTTGATCCTCATCCGTGTGCTCGTGTGTGCTCAATGTTGTCCGGGGGGCGATGGTGAGATCCGCTCGCGTGCACCCGTTGCAGCTCAAGTTCGTTCCGGTGTCATTTCAAGTGCGCCGTCGACCAAAGCAGCCGGAACCCGGACATCTACCCCTCGACACCCGAAGATCTACCGACACCGAACAATTCACCTCGATCACGGATGCCGAACCAAGAACTTCCGGTGCCAAACCCCAAGACCTTCGACGCGAACATCGAGCTCTTCACCCCAAGATCGCCTTCCGGACGCCATGACCTTCTTCTCGGAACAACAAGACCTCCATCGCGGATCCAAGCTCGCCTTCGACATCGAAGATGGAACCCCAAGGTAGACGTCAAGGAAACAAAGATCGTCCCCGAAGACCCGAACCCCTCCGAGCGACAAGATCTTCAGCGAAGTGCTATGTAGCCGTGAGGTGGAGATACGACAAGATCTTCCGAAGACTCCGGTACCAGACCGAGATCGCCAATGAGGCCCGAACCAGAAGACCGCCAAGATCGCCATCGACTAACAACGTCATACCCGAGGGTCGCCGACACGGAGCGACAAGGTCTCCATCCCGGAACGCCAAGTTCGTTATCCCGAACGCCAAGACTGACACCGACCAGGGCAAATCCGATGCGCCCCCGACGCCAAACCAAGTCCTTCTTCCCGGAATGCCAAGCTCTCCTTTCCTTGTCCGAGACCGATCCCGTCGAACCGTTCCCCCGTCGAACCCTATCGAAAGCCAACCCCCCGGAACCAAGATCTTCCGAACCCAGATGTGTGACCCTAAGCCTCTATTTTTATAATATGACATATACCTGTCGCATCATTAAATCATCATGCTTGCTTACATGTCATCTGGTGGGTTGGGTTAAATAGTCGATTCACCTAAATTAAATATGGAGTCTATCTGCGGGATATCTTCGTCTCATTCCAGACTCCATTTAAATTGGTGTAGCGAACCGATGCCATGTTTCGCCCTGTTAAGACAACATTTAAATTGCGGGGTTGTTAAATAACTTGAACCGTTTAATTAATTGTCGGGACCCCGGTTCCGCTTAATATTGTCTAATTGCACCGCATCTGCATCATATCATAAGCATGCCGGATCTTCTGCCGTAGTATTAAATACTACATCCGGTGTTTCTTCTAGTGTTTGCTTCTTCGCGGATTAGGCCGATGAGTGGATGCGAGTATCGACAAGTTCTCCAGATATGATCCGTCGGTAGTGTTTCCCAGGCGAGCATCTCTCCCCCTTCTACCTATTTTGCATTTAAAGTCTTTATTTCCTCCTGTTGATCTATTGCTATCCGTGTCGTGATGCTTTAGTTTCCGTACACCAGTTATATCCCGTGCAGCCTCTATATTGCCTTGGACACCTCCTAATACCCGTGTTTGGTAGATAGCTGGCCTTGCGAGTCGTAGTTGTTTGCTCAGGTGCGATCTCGTGTTGTCAAGTACCATAGTTGTTGAAACGCTGGCAGATGTTTATGGTGGAGAGGATCATAACTTTAAATACAACTATTAAATTGCTAGATATAACTAATGTAGAGGCATCGGTGGGCAATAGATGTTATTTGGTTCTTCCACGCTCACTTGTGTCCCGTAGGACCCCGAGTACTTGATACCTGTTCCTTGACTATTCGCACTATCCACATCCAGGAGGCCTTATGGACCCCCCTGAGCCAGAGCTTGATTCATTTCTATTTCTTGGGGCCACAAACTAGTTTGGGGTTTTATTACTATCCTGTACTTATGCCATGCTTTACTGCTTTATTTAAGATTGTGCGTGGAGCACCTGTACTGTTTTGGATCGCGCCACGTTTTCGCGGTATCGACAAGCCCAGTCACACTTTCGGGTTCCCAGTCATTTACAGTCGTCGTCGCAAACCCTGGGTCTGTTCCGGAGCCGGCCAACTTCGTTGTGCTTAGTGGGGTGGCCCCCTAAAATATTTTATGAATCCTGTGATCGCTTTGTCGTGAATGCCTCGTTGGGTTTTGAGTTGGTTTTTCCGAGGTTGATCGAGTGTGTGTTGCTATTTGTGCACTCCTGCAGGGTAAAACTTTCTAAAAGCCGTGTCAACGATTATGGACGACTTGGAGCACAGTATCTCGATCATAGACAAGCATAACTAAAGTAGTGCTATAAATTTGACTTAATATATCTGACTAGTAATCAGCTTCACTATAACGGAATGGTTATTAAAAATGCCAACCACTGGTGGACCTGGGTTGTTTTGTTATATCTGCCTAGTAAGTATTGCAACTCCAATGGAATGTGAAAAAGTGTCAATCAATGCTGGGTTTTGGGATTCCTCAGGACAATTATATCTGGCTAGTAAATGTTTCAACTACAACGGAATGTTAACTAAAACTGCCCACTACTTATGCTATTAGGATGACTTATGTTATCTATATCTGACTAGTAAGTGCTTCAACTATAATGGAAAGAATAAAACTGCCAACTATGTGAGTTCCTCGGTTTGACTTCCTCGTTTAGTCTCGAGGGGGAATACCAGGATGGGTATGATTGGTGTTAGTATCAGGTTGGATCCGCATAGGTCTTTCTTATCCCTCTCTAATAGCTGCCAGTTTTACTGAGTCTCTATAGGTTGTTTAGTGCTGCTACGCTGCCGCTTCAGTCCACCATACCTATGTAGGCGAGAGCCGCTGAATTCTAGCCTCGCCGTGTACTGGCCTCAGTACTGACGCTCCTCTTTTTCTTTTGCCCTTTGTCGGCACCCCCTTTTGTTTTAGCAGGTTTGAGATCGACGTCGTTAGCAGGGTTACCCTTCCGACTTGGCCTGGGCAGGGTTATGGACGCCATTGATTATTCTTCAGGGCTCTTAGCCCCATTTGCATCTTGTCCGTAGTCGGACGCTCTATCGTTTTCAAGGTGATTTGGATCTTTGTATTGTATATCTGTATTCTTGACTCGTTGAGTCGCTGTTGTATATATATCTGTTCTGTGGGTCGCATCGAGGACTGCTGTGTAATGGTATTACTTCGTTTTCCACCCGCACGAAAGTGCCTGGTGGGCGTCCTTGAATCGTTTCTATGCGGGTTTGGCGGAAAGGGCCCGTCCACTCCTGGGCCTGGGGGGTGTCACTCCTAGCAGCTTAATAGGATATCTAGACTGGCCCCACAGACCAACACTAGTCTTTTTTGCGCACTTTGTCCTCACTCGTGCGCACCCGGTTACCCACTTCCCGGTCGGTCACCCATCCTAGAATTTCTCTAGGCCAAGCACGCTTAACCTTAGAGTTCTTTTCGAATGAGCTTCCGGAAAAGAAGTTACAACTTGTTGATATGGTTATCCTATCAATCTTATTAAGCCATGTGCATGGATCTCACATACACCCACCCTTTAGAAGATCGATGCCCTCATCGATCAAGCACACCCCAGGAACGTTCCCACTTGGCACACGTCTGTGCGTCCAGTGCCGGCACATGTGCCATGCCGTGTCCACTCTGGGCCACACACGCCATGCGCCACATTTCCTGCCACTGACCCGCACACACCCGTGTAATCGCAAGGGTCGGCTCTGATACCACTTTGTAACACCCCATCCACTCCTGGGCCCAGGGGGTGTCACTCCTAGCAGCTTAATAGGATATCTAGACTGTCCCCACAGACCAACACTAGTCTTTTTTGCGCACTTTGTCCTCACTCGTGTGCACCCGGTTACCCACTTCCCGGTCAGTCACCCATCCTAGAATTTCTCTAGGCCAAGCACGTTTAACCTTAGAGTTCTTTTCGAATGAGCTTCCAGAAAAGAAGTTGCAACTTATTGGGGTATCCTATCAATCTTATTAAGCCATGTGCCTGGATCTCACAGAGGAGGAGGCCTATTATATGGGGGAGGGGAGCCCCTCCCATGGCCGGATGCCAAGGTGGTGCCCCCACTCCTCCCTTCATTCATGTGGGTGGAGCTTCCACTCACATAAAATCCCTCCACTCAAACTTCCACTCACTTGCATTAAATTTCCACCAAATTCAATGCTTCTCTCATTTAATAAAACTCTTTTATTTATTTTATTAAGGATTTTGTTAATTAATTTAATTAACAAACATTCACATAAAACCCCTTCTAACATTTCGATATCACATGGAGAACCAATTTCAGCAATTTCACTCGAAACAATTTTGGTGTTTATCGAAATAATTCTAGCATTTTCATAATATTTCTCTGGAAACATATTTGCTCCAAATGGTGTCGGTATCCTTTAAATGTGTCACACTATAGTTCACGAATAATACAGACATGATCGAGACCCCTCTCCGATCAATAATCAGCGGCGGGACCTGGAGATCCGTATTGACTCCTTAATGATGACTCTAGTGGTCATGATAACCTTTAATGTTTGTAACTAAATCCCTTTGTATCGCAATATATTACATGTCCGAGATTAGATCATCGGTATCCCCATACCTAGTTTGATCTCGTTACCCGTAAGTACTCTTTTCTCGTTCCCGTGATATAATATTGTAGTGATCTTATCACTTGCTTGAAAGCTCTCTCAATATGATATCACGAGAGGGCCCCAAGTATATCTCTCTGTCATCGGGATGGACAAATTCCACTCTTGATCCATGAGCGTCAACATAACACTTTTAGAGTATCCAAACCCACCTTTATAGTCACCCTGTTACGGTGTGATGTTTGATATTATCAAAGTACTCTTCCAGCGTTAGCAATTAACATGATCTCATTGTATAAGGATTAGGGTTACTTCGTTTGATGTTATAGCAATGTAAACATTATGACTTTGATCGTATTACTATACTTTGGATGAACTTTCATCACATCATTCCACCAATGTTGTGACCTTGTTATTAACAACATCTAATGTCCATGGTCAGGAACCTTGATCATCTTGTTGATCAATGAGCTAGTTTAAATGAGAGGCATAACTAGGAACTCTATATATTTGTTTATTAAACACACATGTATTCATGTTTCCGATTAACACAATTATAGCATGCAAAATAAACATCTATCATATACTTAGAATATGAAAATAACAACTTTATTATTACCTCTCAGGCATATTCCCTTCAAAAAACCCTACTTGGCACGCCAATTTTTGTGGTTTTTATTACTGACAAACAAATTTGTAGGTGTAGAGGCTTGTGATCATGATCCAATGGGCCAACAACCTCAAAGAACTGGTGATTTATACAAGTTCAGGCCTCGAGTGATGATCCGGTAAAGACCGTACTTATTATGTCAGCTATATTTATATATGGACCATGCGAGCACTACAAGAAAAGTTAGATTTTATAACGGACGATTTTTGTGGTTGAAGGCCCGTTTTTCATTGCTAAAAAGTCTTTCGTGATGGATGGCCTTCGTGTTAAAAGATCCTTCACGAATGAATCAACCACGGTTTTTTTCTAGACCATGGCAGATCGCACCCTTCGGCCACGAGAACTTGTTCCATCATAGATCTGTTCGCCAGTCGCGCTGATTGCTGACGTCACACAACCTGCCATGTGGAAGCCACCATTAATGTCTGGTTACAATCGTTAACGGTCGCAGAAATCGTGGGGGAAGCCATGCCTAGCCAAGAACTGCTAATAATTAAATGGGCCGGCCCATGTGGAGAGGCCAATAGGAACACGGCCATTTACTGTTTAGTCCTGCACTATCTTGAATCAGCCCAGTACTGCAGCCAGCAGCGGCCCGTACACTTTCAGGCCCGACACTGTTTTGGCCTATATAAGGCCCAGGTTAGCCCAACACTGTTGTCACTTGAGGCCTACACCAGGACGGCCCGACATTGTTCAAGCATGTTGCCAATCTAGCCTTTTACTGTTCAGTCCTATTAATGTTCTAGCCTTTTAGGAATTTCACCCCGTTACTGTTTAGGCCCTTTAGTGTTTGGGCTTTTCAATGTTCCGGCCTTTTATTGTTCTAGTACCAAGGGAAGGAGAAGGTTGGCTCAGTCAAGTATCTCACCCACTTGATGTGGGACCCGCTTTAACTCACCCCTGATGTGGGTCCCGCTTGAAATAGCTGTAGGCCACCACGTGATAGCTGGGATCAAAAATTCGGGATTCTCTCCCGGCAAAATGTTCTTGCCACTGCCACTTAAAAATATTTACTGTAGAAAAAGTGGAATGCCTAGCCCTACTACTACTAGTACTACTACTCCCCTGCCCATGCCTTTCCACCGACGGCAAGACAAGAAGCCATCACTAGCTAGCTCCCATCCAGCAAGCAACTATTGGAACTAGTGCAACCTCCGATTGGGGAGTTCTTGTTAAAATAGGTGGGTGTATTTGCTCACCTCGAAATCCGGCTTTTCTTAATTTTCTTCCAATTGGGCCATTGGGGGTACTATTAGTACTAGGAGTAGTACCAGTATTCGGTATGCTTTGATTGTGGACTTCTTGCTTATTGCTCACCTCAGAATCACCTAATCAGAATATATTTTTCTCTGCTCTGATCGATTGGGTCATTTGGGTGGGGTGGTGGTGGTAGTGGGGGTTGGGGGATGTGGTACTGATTCTGAATGGATTCGGGATCAGGGCATGGTCACCTCTGTTCTGATTGGGGCATTTGGCCGGGTTCGATTTCGGTGTTCTTCACTTCTATAACCTTTAGTTGCTACTCGTAATGTGCAATGGATTTTGCGTCAGATTCTATATGGAGAACTATGAGTCAGTGGCACGCATGGCCACTACGGACAGGGATGGTCTCATCAGTTCCCTTAAAAGTTGCCTAAAAAGTTAATGTAGCAGTATATTCGTTACGTTCTTCTATTCTTTCCAATGCTGAAAGTGGTTAGATGCAACCTGGATGTATCCCTATGCTAAAAGTTCTCTCTGCGTGCATCCTGTTTTTGTAGAAGCCTCTATGACACCACATCTTCTTCATTTACTATAGCACGATGGTACATACCTGCGAACCGTGCGGTGTTCCAGGTGCGACAAACAGGATGGTATCCCCACATGCCACAGGATCTGACCAGTACCACTACTCACCAAACAAGCGCAAGGCCACCGACCAGCTGGGAGGTCCTAGCTTAAAGAAAAAGGTATTTGTTCTTAATACCCTTATTACCATGGTGTAGTCAGATTTAATTATTACCCGCTTGGTGTCCTGCATGCTTATCAGATGTTCAGAAACATATGTGCAATTTTATTAATTCTGGCACTGTGTTTATGTGAATCCACATCTGGATCTGTCTGACTATCTCATACAGTCGGTATATGACTACTATGTACTGTACTCCCTCCGTCCCAAGGCTTAAGGCATATATGTTTTTGAAAAGTCAAGCTACAAAAAGTTTGACCAAACTTTTTTAAAAAAGTCAAAAACTATCAAGAACTATGATATTATGGACGCGGATTTTATAAGCGCGCAGCTACCTACGCACGTAGTAGGAATTGTTGGATATGGTGAGCAAAACGGTCCACCAATCTCGATGCAGTGACCAGAGAGCACAAATCGACCGACAGTTCCTGGTGTTTCCGTATCACACCGTTACCGCATCGTGCATGCATGCAAAGAGCTATGATCCTTCCACCCGAGGAAGCCACCGATGTTGATCCATGGTGTGCATTTTCCTTTTAGTTGCTTGCTGTGAACCACACCCGTTTGCTTTGTGGCATGCATTTTTGGAATGGTGTTCTACTTTTTGTTGTTATTAGTATGGCAAACCAACTCGTGGTGTTTTTAGTGTGGTTACTTGTTTTCTTGTGGCATGCTCTATGGCCGTTCTCTTTTTCGGTATCCATGTGTCAAATCAGTTTGTAGCATGTGTTTCTGCCATCGATAGTTTGTCTTTGGCATTCAATACTGATATGAAAAAACGGTTGTCCATCCTACTCCAGCACGCCGAGATACGCGTGGCTGAAATTATTTTGGCGGGAAAACTCCTCTTCTCCATCGGCCTATTGGTTGAGTTGTCATGCATGTAACGAGTTACCTTTTTAAGCGCATGTGCATAGCTACTCGCAGGTACTCGATCCTACATCCAAGGATCATGCATCTAGGATTGAGAGAGGATCTTTAATTATTGTCTAATAGCAAAAGCAAATAGCCATGGAACTTTTTTGTGGATACAAAAATTTGTGGTGTGTTATGTGGATGTTCGCTTTAGGCGTACCTCAATGGCATGGTTTTGTGGCGGTAAAAAATGTGTGGTTTTTGCGAACCATCTAACTCCACTTTTACATATTCGGTGCCTGCGGTGGATACCGCTTATTGGTTTTCTGTATTTATTTTTGAAACGTGAAAAGTAAACTTTCTCGCATGCAGACTAACCAGACAAAAAACAGATCCCTAATTTCGTGCGGCAAGTGTTTTATTTTGTTCGCTGCTAACAATAACACTTGGAAGACATGCGTATAGATAATCATACACCATGGCAAAACTAATAAAGACTAGATGACCTTTGCATACAAGGAAAAATAAAAATATGAACAGTATAGACATAACATATGTTGTACCTGTAAGAAAGCAGCTGACCTAAGCAGTCAACGCCATTCACCCCCTACCCGAGATGAGGGCCAACTAAGACCGAGCCACAAATCTTGGATTGTTGGCAAAAAAGTAACTCTCCATAGAACTTTATTGTGCGTAAAAAATATTCGTGGCGTTTGCTGTGGAAGTTCTCTTTTGTGATTACCTTGTGGAGTTGGATATGGAAGGTGCTTTTTGTGGCCATACCTGATGGTGGTTTGAGTTGGAAAAAATATGAATCGGTTGTAACGCCGTGAGTGCTGATTTTGGCTCTTGGGTTCATATCTAATAAACGTTGTAGCTGATCCAATGGTTGTGTGTGCGTACGTAGCTATCCGCCTGAGTATCTCACTATTTTCAATAATATTATATACATACGACGTGAATATATGTTTCATGATGTATCCAAGGATATATAATTCATATTATAAATATTAGTTTTTTCTAAAAACTTGGTCAAACTTTAAATAGTATTGAAATTGTTGAGCTCTGTTGCTATTTATGCAGATTGAAGGTGCTTCTGCGGAGGCTGGGGCTGCTGTAGAGGCTAGTAGATTTTTGATGCCCGCACAAAAAGAGGACATCCTCTACACAACGAGGAAGCGCCAACAAAGTACCCAGGTGGGCAATGACCTCTCTAAGAAATGGGTATAATTTGGAAAACCATAATTTTACATGTTATGATTTTCCATGTTATTGTTATCAGCTAGTACTATATGTTTACGCTCATCAGAAGTTCACAAAAATCAAATCTGTTTGCTTTAGAGACAATTGTCTTATATTATTAGATATACTTGCTCTTTACATAATTTAACCTTTCCATTTAATTTTAATCAGTACCACGCACCAGCTGCTCAGTCCTTTCTGCTACCCTCCTCTTGTCAAGCTTGTGGATTGAAAGGGGGCCCATGTATGCCCTTCCAAATGCAGATGGAAGAAAATGGTGCATGGACACCCTTCACAAAGGGTACCCATGGTATCAGGTATGGATTCCACGTGGTTTAGACCGACTTGATATAAGATCTTGTATCTCACTTTTTTTGCTGTCGCCTTACTTCTCTATCAATTTTCTCATGAAGGCTATCTCTTATGCCGCTCGCCCAATTATAAACAAGATGTTCGGAAATGAAAAGTTTCTAAGTCTGTATAGCGAGGGCCCTAAAGGCATGCAGCAACTATATAATGTAGATGTCTCCTAGATGATGGCCACCACCTATTTGGGTGGTCGAGGTTGGTCCAAGTATGTTCGTGAGAATGGTCTGAAGCAGGGGGACGAGGTAACATTCGATTTTAGCAAGCCTGGGAAGATACTTGCATGCCATCGTACACCTGTTGACCGAAGGACCAAGAACAGAGGTAGTACTTATTAATTTGCTTCTGTACTCATCAAAACCTCTAATGATTTTCTTGCGACAAACTGTTCTGCACTATTGTCTTTACTCATCATATGACCCTGACCACTTCTGTAGTTTGTTTCCCCTTATGTACCACCCAGAAGGGTACCAGCATCAAGCTATTGGCACCGGCACCGGCATCAGTTCCCGCAACGGCACCTGTTAACCTCAGTAGGAGAAAGAATAGAGGTAGTAACGTAATTCGCTCGTATACTCTCATCTCTGTCTAGGAGTTACTGTTGTATAAGAAACCATTTTGCTTGTACACGTCTCATATGCCTCTCTGATCACTCCTGTAGTCCCCTTACCTACCCCCAGAAGGTAACCAACATCAAGATGCTGGCACCCTCAACGACACTGGCCCTAGTTCCTGCTCTGGCACCTGTTGACCTAAGGAGAAAGAATGGAGGTAGTAACTTAATTTTCTTGTATACTCATCATATCCTCTTTACACTGTCTTGTGAGTAACTGTTGTATAAGAGACCATTTTGCTTGTACACTTCTCATCTGCCTCTACCATCCCTGCATTCATCTTAGCTACCCCTCAGAAGGAATCTAGCATCAAGCTACTGGCGTCGACACCGGTTCTAGGCCTTCTGGCTCCTGCACCAGTCCCTCTATAATTAGTGGCACCATCTGCTACACCAGCACCAGCTACCGCACCAGGCCCAGCATAGGCACCGACACAAGCTCCTTCATCACCCCGGGCAGTACCTTGTCAGACCATATCCTACACATGTGTTACCACAAGGTCGCATCAGATTATGTTTGTGAGTATATGGCGGTAGATAAACTGCTCTGAATGTCTTCTCAAGTTTTACATAATTCAGTGCATTGCTCTTAGTAATTACGCGTCTATCTCTTGCTTTGACTCAGAAATTGCCTAAGAGTTTCACAAAGCAACTCCAGGCCAGTTGAAAGGGCACAATACTCTTCACGATGCAGAGTGAAGGATTGTGAATCGAGGGATGCTGCACCATTAACTCGACTGATGGGCGCTTGGCAGCTACTTTTAGGTGGATCAAGTTTCGGAAAGCAGCCAAACTTACTATTGGAAGAACGGTCAAGGTCAATGTATCTGGCTGTCCTGAATTCCGCATTCTGTTCATGAACTTCCTAGTTGTCTAGCTCTTTGGCTGCATGCTATTATAATTAATTATGTGGTTGTCTTATCTCCACTGATCATATATAGGTGGTAAAATTGTGATAACCTTTTGCTGGATTGGAGCTATGACTAGTACGCACTGGTATGATATATCTGTATCAATATGACGGTTCCCTATATGACAAAATAGTATGACAATGATTGTGTTCCAATGATCGAGTGTGTTTGGAGAAAAGGACAAACCGATCGCGTGGCATGGTTTTTAGAGCCGAAAGAAAAACTATCTCTGTCTGTACTGCTATTAAATTTCAGTGTTTGTATTACTGAATAAGTCAATTTGAAATGCTTCTGAATTGGTCAAGTGCTGCTGAATATGAACTAGGAATCTGTCGATTTTTTTATGTCTTATTATTCTATACTCCTTAATCTTTCAAATTGTATTGAATTTGTCAAAAGTTGTGTCGTTGCTGCTGGCTGCTTGCTCTAGAGCTTTTGCCTTTGTGTTATCGGGACAGTTGGATGCGTTTTGGACAGAGATGAGAGGGTAAAAATATACAGCGTGATTTCACCAAGTGAAGTTGTTGGATACCAGCCCTGTTTTGGCGCATGTGGTGTGTGTTTATTAGATATTTTTACATGAATATCTGCCAAAGGAATTATCGCTTTTTTCCTCCCTCGATGAGGTACGTGTTTGAATCTGGCGAGCCACAACCCAGTAAAATTTTAGATAGGAGTCCATTGACCATAGCCCATTTTTTTAATTTGGCCTTTTTGGCATTGCCCCCACCACTAAGAAAACTCTGCCTACCCATGTTTTTAAGAAACTAATCCATTATGTGGCTTTTTATAAATCGAGGTTCCAGTAGCACTGCCCTTTTATTTTAAGAGAGATAACATGGACACACAAAATATTTTTTAGAAGACTGATACATAAATTGTAGTACTAATACATGTTTAATGATTCAATTTCTATAAATAGCTTGTGGTGTAGTGGAAAAACACTCAGTTTATGTCTATTTGATTTGATTTGAAGGTCTTTAATTCGAATCCCTTGTGTGTACATATTTATATATATCTTAGATTTACTTTTTTTGAGAAAGGGTTTACTTTTTAATATCGCATTACACAGAGGCTAACATCATGGACCCACCAGCCTGCAACATTCCTCGATTTTAATAGCCGGGTTTAAAAAAAAGTTAAATACTTGTAGAGAGGCTGGCATCTAGGACCCACCCGCCAGAACATACAAGCTGCATCTGGGACCCACAAGCCAGACATACCAGAGAGGCTGACATAGGGGCCTTAGCAGCAAGACCACACACGGCTACCTCATCGAGCAACGTTGCCAAGGTCAAAATAACGGACGCGGCCAAAAAAAAGTTCATCATATGCAGGTTTCATTTATAAAGAGACCGAAATGTGGGATCCAGTAGCGCGGCCGTATAAGGTGTTGCCTCGAGCAACGTTGCCAAGTTAGAAACAGGGAGGCGCGAGCGAGAAAAAAGTCCAGCATGCACATGTTTCTTCTAATGAGAGGCTCACATGGGGGACCCAGCAGCCTAGAAAAACGGATGATGCATCGAGCAACGCTATCAAGTTCGAAACATAGAGGTGCGACAGAGAGTAAAAATTCTATCATACACCCGTTTCTTCTAATGAGTGGATGACATGTGGGGGTCCTGCAACATGATTGAACGGTAGATGCAACGAGCAATGCTATTAAGTTCGAAACACGGAGGCGCGACCGAGGAAAAAAATTCCATCATATACACGTTTCTTTTAATGAGAGAATGACACATGGGGTCCAGGAGTTTGATTAAATGATAGATGCATCGAGTAGCGCTATCAAGTTCGGAACTCAGTAGAGCGAGCGAAGAAAAAATTTCATGATACACACGATTCTTATAATATAAGGCTGACATGGAGGACCCAGCAGCATGACTAAACGGCAGATAGATCGAGCAACATTATCGAGTTGAAATCAGGGTGGCAATAGCCAAGGGAAAAAATTCTATCATATACACGTTTCTTCTTCTAATGAGAAGATGACATGTGGGTCCCAGGAGGTTGATTAAACGGTAGATGCATCGAGCAACGCTATCAACTTTGGAACAGGGTAGCGTGAGCGAAAAAAAAAATCCATCATACACACGATTCTTCTAATGAGAGGCTAACATGTGGGACCCAACAGCCTTACTAAACAGCAGACACCTCGACCAACGTTATCGAGTTCAAATCAGGGAGGCGCGACCGAAAAATATGGTCCCCTAGAGACACTGACATCCGGGACCCACACGCCTCAAAAGAGTTCGGTGAGTCAACATCGCGCGAGGAAACAAAAATCTTGCTTCTGTCACGCGCCAGCCGAGCTTCCTCCACATTTTTAACGGTTCCGTCGTAGTAGAGGGCCGCGAAACCATATTTTTTTCCATCGGCCACGGTCGAGCCGAGAAATTCGTCACGGAAGACACGCCTTCTACGACGACCGTCGAGCCAAGTCGTTGCGGAAGGAAACTTTTCTTGTAGTGGAGGTGCTCAAATATTACAATGGGGGTTGTTCCGGCTGGCAGCATGCTAGGCTAACTGGGAACTATAGTGGATGATGGCTAGGGAGTCTAGACGACAGACGATGCCTCCATCGAGCAATAGATAACTCTGGATGATTGTAAGGGGATTGGCCATTGGAAGCGCAACTGCCCCAGGTATTTGGCGGACAAGAAGACCGGCAAGGCAAGCAAAGGTATATGTGATATACATGTTACTGATGTGTACTTGACTAGTACTCGCAGTAGCACCTGGGTATTTGATACCGGATCAGTTGTTAATATACGTAACTCGATACAGGGGCTACGGAACAAGCGATAGCTAACAAGGGACGAGGTCATAATGAGTGTCGGAAGTGGATCAAGAGTTGATGTGATCTCCGTCGAAACGCTGCCTCTCCATATGCCATCGGGATTAGTGATAAACTTAAATAATTGATATTTGGTGCCTGCGCTGAGCATGAACTTGTATCCGGATCGTGTTTATTGCAAAGCAGTTATTCGTTTAAATCAGAAAACAATGGTTATTCGATTTATATGGATAATATATTTTATGGTCATGCACCCGTGATGAATGGTTTATTTCTGTTGAATCTCGATAGTACTCATACGCATATCCATAATGTTGATGCTAAAAGGATTAAACTTAATGATGATATATCTGCATATATGTGGCACTACCATCTAGGTTATATTGGCGTTAAACGCATGAACAAACTCCATTCCAATGGACTCTTAGAATCACTTGATTTTGAATTATTTGATACATCTGAGCCATGCCTTATGGGCAAGATGACTAGAACGGCGTTTTCTGGTTCAGTGGAACGGGCGACAAATTTATTGGAAATCATACATACCGATGTATGTGGTCCAATGATAGTGTCGGAGCGAGGTGGATATCGTTATTTTGCTACTTTCACGAATGAGTTTGATGAAACATAAGTCTGAAACCTTTGAAAAGTTCAAGGAATTTCAGAATGAAGTGGAAAATCATCGTAATAAAAAGATCAAATTTCCGCGGTCCGACCGTGGAGGAGAGTATCTTAGTTACGAGTTTAGCGCACCCATGAGAGATTGTGGAATAATTTCACAACTCACGCCTGCCGAAACACCACAATGTAATGGTGTGTCGGAACGTCGTAATCGTACTCTATTGGATATGGTTCGATCTATGATGTCTCTAACTGACTTGGCACTATCATTTTGGGGTTATGCACTGGAAACCGCTACATTCACTTTAAATCGGGCAACGTCTAAATCCGTTGAAACGACACCGTATGAATTATGGTTTGGAAACAAACCTAAGTTGTCATTTCTTAAAGTTTGGGGATGCGATGTTTATGTGAAGAAACTTCAGGCTGATAAACTCGAACCCAAAGCGGGAAAATGCGTCTTCATAAGATACCCTAAAGAAACAATTGGGTATTCCTTCTATCATAGATCCGAGGGAAAGGTTTTCATTGCCAAGAATGGATCCTTTCTAGAGAAAGAGTTTCTCGCGAAAGGTGTGAGTAGTCGAAAGGTAGAACTCGAAGAGGTTATTGAACCTTCTCTTCATGAAATGGCGAGTGGCGCAGCACCGGAAGTTGTTCCGGAGTTAACTTCACCAAATGAAGAAGGAAATAATGATAATGATCATGAAACTCCGAAAGAGGACACTACCGGACCTCGCAGGTCAAGCAGGACACGTGCAGCTCCTGAATTGTACAGGAATCCTATTGTGAATTTCATGGTTGATGAAATAGATGACCCTGTGATGTATGAAGAAGCGACGATGAGCCCAGATTCCAACAAATGGCTAGAAGCCATGAAATCCGAGATGGAATCCATGTACGAAAACCAGGTTTGGACCTTGGTGGACTTACCTCACGACCAAAAGGCTGTTGAGAATAAATGGATTTTCAAAAGAAAAACTGATGCTGATGGTAATGTAACCGTCTATAAAGCTCGAATTGTCACAAAAGGGTTTTGACAAATTCAAGGAGTTTACTACGATGAGACATTCTCTCCCGTAGCGATGCTAAAGTCAGTTAGGATTATGTTAGTAATTGCTACATATTTTGATTATGAAATATGGCAGATGGACATCAAAACTGCATTCCTCAATGGTAATATTGAAGAAGAGTTGTATATGATACAACCAAAGGGTTTTGTGTATCCTAAGGATGCTAACAAGGTGTGCAAGCTTCAGCGATCCATCTATGTACTGAAGCAAGCATCACAGAGTTGGAATCTCCGCTTTGATGAGGTGATCAAAGAGTTTGGATTTGTCCAAACTTATGGAGAGGCTTGTATTTACAAGAAAGTGAGTGGGAGCAATGTGGCATTTCTGATATTATATGTGGATGACATATTATTGATTGGAAATGATATAGATCTTTTAAACAGTGTTCAAAGTTATCTAAATAGCAAATGTTCTATGAAGGACCTTGGTGAAGCGTCATATATATTAGGCATAAAGATCTATAGAGATAGATCGAGACACCTAATAGGGCTATCGCAGAGTACATACCTTGATAAGATTTTAAAGAAGTTTAAAATGGATGAAAGTAAGAAGGGGTTCTTACCTATGTTGCAAGGCAAGACATTGAGTAAGACTCAAAGTACGACTACGGCAGAAGAAAGAGACATAATGGATAAGATCCCCTATGCTTCAGCCATAGGCTCTATAATATACGCCATGCTATGTACAAGACCGGATGTGGCACATGCTATTAGTTTGACTAGTAGGTACCAATCTGATCCAGGTTTGGAACACTAGATAACGGTCAAGAATATCCTTAAGTACTTGAGAAGAACTAAGGAAATGTTTCTTGTATATGGAGGTGAAAAAGAGCTGGTCGCTAATTGTTATGTCGACGCTAGCTTTGACACTGATCCGGATGACTCTAAGTCTCAATCCGGATATGTATTTCTCATGAACGGAGCAACAGTTAGTTGGAGGAGCTCCGAACAACCCGTGGTAACAAGGTCAACAATGGAGGCGGAATATATTGCTGCTTCAGAAGCAGCACGGGAAGCAGTTTGGATGAAGGAGTTCATTACCGAACTAGGTGTGATTCCTAGTGCGTTGGATCCAATGGTGATCTATTGTGACAGCAATGGAGCCATAGCCAACGCAAAGGAACCAAGGTCTCGCAAGAATTGCAAGCATATTAAGCGCCGATTTCACTCCATCCGTGAGCATGTCAAGGATGGAGATATAAAGATTTGTAAAGTACATACGAATCTCAATGTAGCAGATCCGTTGACTATAACTCTCCCTAGAGCAAAACATGATCAACACCAGAACTCCATGGGTGTTAGATTTATCACCATGTAACTAGATTATTGTCTCTAGTACAAGTGGGAGACTGAAGGGAATATGCCCTGAGAGGCAATAATAAAGTTGTTATTATACATATTCCAAGTATATGATAGATGTTTATTTTGCATGCTATAATTGTATTAATTTGGAAACGTTAATACATGTGTGTTTAATAAACAAAAGGAAAGTTCGTAGTTATGCCTCTCTTATAAACTAGCTCGTTGATTAACAAGATGATCAAGGTTTCCTGATCATGGACATTGGATGTTGTTAATAACGAGGTCACAACATTGGTGGAATGATGTGATGAACATTCATCCGAAGTATAGCATTACGATCAAATTCATTGTGTTTACATTACTATAACATCTAACAAAGTAATCCTAGTCCTTAGACCATGAGATCATGTTAATCACTAACACTGGAAGAGTATCTTGATAACATCAAACGTCACACCGTGAAAGGGTGATTATAAAGGTTGGTTCAGTACTACGAAAGTGTTATGTAGAGGCTCATGGATCAAGAGTGGGATTTTTCCATCCCAATGACGGATAGATATACTCTGGGCCCTCTCGGTGATATCACATTGGTTAGCTTGCAAGCAAGTTATGAGATCACTAGAATGTTATATCACGACAACGAGAAAAGAGTACATGTCGGTAACGAGATCAAACTAGGTATGGAGATACCGATGATCGAATCTCGTACATGTAATATATCGCGAGACAAAGTGATTTAGTTACTAACGTTAAAGGTTCTCACGATCACAGAAGTCATCGTATAATGTGTAGGAGTTAGTATGGATCTCTAGGTCCCGCTTCTGATTATTGATCTGAGAGGGGTCTCGATCATGTCTGCATTATTCACGAACCATGGGGTGACACACTGAAGATACACCAGCACCATTTGGAGCAAATATGTTTCAGACGAATGAATTGCAAAGCGCTGGAATTATTTCAATAGACACCGAAATTGTTTCGGGTGAAATTGCTAAAATTGGTTCTGCATGTAATATTGAAATGTTGCAAGGGGTTTTATGTGAATGTTTGTTAATTAAAGTAATTAACAAAATTCTGAATAAAATTAATAAAAGAGTTTTATTAAATGAGAGAGCATTAAATTTGGAGAAATTTAATGCATTTCAAGTAAAGACTTTAAAGAGGAATGTTAAGGGACAAATTTATGTGGAGGGGATTACCACCACATGAATGGGGAGGTGAGGGGTCACCCCCATGGGGCACCGGCCATGGGGAGGGGTACCCCCTCCTATAAAAGGCCACCCATCTCACCCTTCTTCCTAACACCTCCTCGTGAAGGATCTCTCTCCCCCTCTAGTATTATTCCCCCATGGTCTCGGATTAGCGAGATACATGTTCCCGATGGCATTTCATCTTGAAGGAGTTGCTGCTTCCGCTGCATCGCTGGAGCTTGGAGGCAGAGGTTGTTCGGTGGCATGAACGTGTGTGAGAGTGCGGATGCGCAGCTGGTTTGCGGCGCTAGGACTTCCACACGATCTTGAGATCGGCAAGCGAACGACTACATCATCCACGAGTTCATACTCGTTAACAAAACTTTGTTGTCTTCGAGGGTAAGCTCTCCATGGATGTATATCCACCCGTGGCTTGTATCTAGTAGATAGATCTTGGCGTATAGTTCCCATCGTAGGAAGTTTTTTGTTTTCTATGTTGTGAACCCTTCAGATCCCGTGTCGAATCGGCAACCAAACCGGTGGACCGGAATTTCAACCAGAATCACATATAAAAGACTAATCCGGCGCCGACCAGAATTATCGGTGCTCGCCGGAACTTCCGGCGCCAGAACCGGCATCGCTAGACTTATTGCCGATAATGCCATCTGCGCACGGATCTGGGTTTGATGCCTTGGAATATTCCCTTTACTTACCCCTTTGCCTAAACTACCCCCATTCTAGTGGGCCTATAAATAGATCCCCCGCCCCTCATGTTACCCTTAGGCATAGATGATAGACTAAAGACACCCCTTTGTGGAATCTCTAGTTTTGCCTCATCCCCTTACCAAAGGGGACTGACTATCATCACCACCTCGTTGGAGTTTGCATCGTGCCTCCCTCGGTGTACAAGTCCTACGTTTGCGAGTGTGTGAGTGTAGTTGTCAAGACCCTCTCCAAGGTGTTCTTCCCTATCCGTTTGGGATCGAAGGAGCACGTTGACCGATCTTTCCTTGCGAGGATTCTATCGGACTGGTGGCCACCGGCGGGAGTAATCGGCCTTGTATCGTGTGAGTTTTGCGTGTGTTCATCGTGTTCTTCACGAGGTGTGAGTTCGGTTCTGCTACCTTCTCCCTTCCCCTTACTTTCCCATCGATTTGACCATGAGATCCGTGAAGATCGGCCCATCCTTGAGGCCACCCCTTATCATATGGTATCAGCAGGTTTTGGTTGCCATGGATTTCACATCCATTTGGTCTTTTCCTCATAAATTCGAAAATTCCACCAAAAATAGCCCCAATTTCTTTTTTAGGATCAATATGTGATTTGAGTGTGTTTTGGTAGGTTTTGATCCGTGGATTACTTGTTAAACTTGTTGATCTACCTTCCACTATGTTCCCATGGCCTAATTTCATTATTTGCCCCTCAAATCTGAATTTTTTATCAAGTTTTTCCGCAGAAAATCACGTTTTTTGTGTCCCGAACTCGCTCCGACGCCAAGTCCGATCGACCGTTTCAGCAACCGGAATTTCCGGTCAGAATTCTGGTGAAACTGGCTCCACCACCGGAAATGCCGGTGCGAATTCCGGTCTGACCGGTTTGGCCACCAACAGCTTCAGCTTCGCACCATTGTGAGCATAACTTTTGCATACGAACTCGGATTTTGGTGTTTTTAGGTCGTTTCAAAGAGGAGAAGGATCTCTACATCATCATCTATGTGGTTCATGCTATCTACTCCATCCAAATTCCATGAGCAAGGCGAAATCCAACAATAAAGGGTAAAGATCGGCGATGAAAGGTATAAAAGTTCCACGACTTCTCCCCACTTGCATTCCTTTGTGAGCTACACTATCTTTGTGACCAACAAACACCTATTGAGACTAGTTCCTCCTATGATTGCTTAGGCTATGCACATTTGATACCTTGTAGAATTCCGAGGAAAAGTTGTGAGCACGCTATCCCATATAGTTATCTTGTATAGTTGTTGGCACAAGGAAGAGGCAAGTGAAAAGAAAAGAAAAAGAGTGATACAAAAAGAAAAAATATATAAAAAAGGAAAAAGAAAAAGAAAAAGAAAGAAACAAGTGCCTCATAGAATAGGAAGCACGAGCTCGATGAACATCAAATAGGTGGTACTTATTGTGCATATCTTGTAACCCACCAATTTTATTGCAATCGAACAAGCGTCTCTCCTAGCACTTGTGCGACACGAGCTTATAGTCTTTGCTAGGTAATCATTTGGTACTTAGCTCACTTTCTCCATTGCACAAGTACCATTTATTCCACCGTGTGTGTTTCCTTGTACATATTCCTATCTTGTGGATTGACTTGTTTGTCTTTGTGATCATAGTGGTTCTTTACTTGCCATTACAATATCTTGATTTTAGATTGTTCTTGGACACGCCACCTTCCATACCCTTTCACCATAAGCTTTGTGTGTGTGTGTTTTTAGTGGTTAGTTGGTTTTGGTGTTCCGTGTGAACTTCACTTTACTTAGTTTTGATTGCTCTCAAGTGTGGCCACTTGCACGATACTATCTTCCAAGGTAAAGTAAGGTTTGACGTTGCATCCCTAACCCCCTACCACTTCCATATACATCACTTGGTCTTGTGAATCATGTCTAGGGACTCCGAAACCGAGGATAATATCTATGAAGAATCCATGATGAGCCACCATGACTACGACTCCACAAGTATAGAGGACATGAAGGAGCACTACACCGACAATGGATCCGCATGCTTTGAGGACCCGGAGCACTACACCTATGATGGCTCAACATGCATGGAAGACATGGAGCACGTCATCAACTATGGCTCCTCAAGCATGGAGGAATTGGATCTCTACATCGATAATGGCTCCTCATGCATGGAGCACTACACCAACAATGGGTCCACATGCTTAGGTGATATGGATTACTACATCAACAACGAGTCCCCAAGCATGGACGACTTCGAGTCCTACAACAACGACGCATCACCAAGCATGGAGGACTTGGCGAACTTCACCAACTTCGAAAGCTCTTCCATGAGCCATGAAGAATACCTCCACTGCTTGGAGATGGAGGACTACTACGCCAAGAAAGAGAAGGTACACCATCAAGAAACCATGACCTTCAAGGCCATGCGTGCCACACCAAAGGGCACCACCTACTTCGATGATCCACCTCCAAGGCATCAAGCGTCACCACCTACATGGCGTCATGCACCACCATCTCTAAGGCGACGAGCACCATCATCTCCAAGCCATCATCGCATCTACCTCCAAGGCATCAAGTGCCGCCTACTCCAAGAAAAGTGGTGCCCCAACATCATCTCCCACTAGAGTTGCCACACAAGAAGAATCTTCATCGACATACATCCTCTCGTGATCATCACCAACATCAAGAGGATACAAGACGTCGTTCAAGGCATCTTCGCCATGTAGGCGGAGAATACATGTGGAGCACCATACGTAATGCTCAATCAAGATCAAGAAGGCACCGCCATCAAAAGAAGAGTGCCAAGGAAAAGGATCATCATCGCGAGTGTCATGTGGGTGACCAAGTGCTTCACCAACATAAACCTTCGGCAAGGCACGCCAATGACCTTTTTCGACACCATCACCATAAGGCACCTTCCTCTACTAGTGCCACCACCAAAATGGCACCAAGAGCAAGCCTTTTTCCACACCATCAAGCGTCAACGCCAAAACTTCAAGTTCAATATGAAGCATCCAACTACAAGAGCTTCAATGCAACTTCTTCTCCAAGCACTCTAAGGATGTCATTCAAGCAAGAGATGGACCTCTACTTTGCCAAGTTGGACGAGGCCGTAAAAAATATGACCCCCTAAGAGATAGAAGAAAACAAGTTGCTTTGCCAACAATTGGATGCAATGGCGAAGACAGTGTCAAGGACCAATACTTCCTATATGAGTGCCACCACCACAATGGCACCCAAAGTACAAGACAGAGACAAGGTCGAGAATGGTGATCATGGGATTTTCCCTTCACCAAAGGAGGCGCATGGAGTTGAGCACACCGAGCCTATCCCTATATCTTTGAATGATGATGTGGTACCAATCCCATGTGAGTATGAGAGCTGATACGTTTCTAACGTATCTATATCTTTGATGTTCCATGCTTGTTTTATATCTACTTTCTTATGTTTTGTCCATACTTTGGAGTATTTTTATACACTTTCTTGGACTAACCTATTAACAAGATGCCATAGTGTCAGCTGCCTGTTTTCTGCTGTTTTTGGTTCCAGGAAAGTCAGAAAATGAATATTCTCAGAATTGGACGGGACAAAAGCCAAAGTTAATATTTCACCGAGGGGGACACGGAGCCAGAAGACGAGACGGAGAGGGGCCAGAGGCCGTCCACACCACCTAGCCGTGTGGCCAGGCCTGGCCCGCACCAGGGGTGGTGTGGCCGCCTAGGGCACCCCCTCGGCCTCCCCTTTCGCCTATAAGAAGCCTCCGATATAGAAACCCTAAGTACCTGATCAAAATTCCACGAAAAAGTCTGTAGCCGCCGTCATATCTATCCCTAGACCGGGAGGGATCTGAAGCTCTTCTCAGTACCCTGCTGGAGGGGAGAATTCACCCTGGAGGCCTTCTTCATCACCATGCCTGCCTCCGGTGTGATGTGTGAGTAGTTCATCCCTGGACTACGGGTCCATGTAGTAGCTAGATGGTTGGTTCTTCTCCTTTGTGCTACCATGTTTAGATCTTGTGAGCTCCGTTCCTAATCAAGATCATGTATTTGTAATCATACATGTTGTGTTTGCGGGGATCCGATGGATATTGAGATGCTATTTCAGATTGATTATTGATTCTATCATGTTTTTTGTTATTTGTGATATTGCATGCTCTCCGTTGTTAGTAGCTATCTTGGTCGAGTAGATGCTAGCAACTCCAAGAGGGAGTATTTATGCTCGATAGTGGGTTCATGCCTCTAGGAATCTGGGGAAGTGATAGAAATCTCTAAGGTACTAGATGTGATGTTGCTACTAGGGAGAAAACAACAATCTTTTGTTCATAGAACAATTGTATTGTTTACTTTACACACAATGCTTAATGCAATTATCTGTTGCTTGCAACTTAATACTAGAGGGGGTTCGGATGATAACCTGAAGGTGGATTATTAGTCATAGATGCAGTTGGATTATGGTCTATGTATAATGTTGTAATACCCAATCAAATCTCATAGAAGTCAAGATGATTAGTATATGCATGCATGCTTTCTTGATGTTTGTCAATCACCCCGCTGTAATTTGTTCACCCAACATGTCATCTATCTTAAGGAGAATCACCACTAGTGAACTATGGATCCTGGTCCTTTCTTTTACTATCAATCTACAAAGCTATTTACTATTTTCTGGTTACTTTCTACAAGCTATTACTATCTTCCACACAATACGTTTAATCCTTTGCTTTTAGCAAAACCGGTGAGATTGACAACCTCACTGAGTTGGGGGCAAAGTTCTGTGATTGTGTTGTGCAGGATTCCAAGTTGGAAACAACACCTTGGAGGTGTTTCCTTGCTCCTACTGGTTCGATAACCTTGGTTTCATAACTGAGGGAAAATTTGTTGCTATACTCATCATACCTTCCTCTTGGGGTTCCCCAACGATCTCAACATCTTGAGTTAGCAAGAGCCACTTAGCCCACTTGAGTGAGAGAAAGAGTGAGATGAGTGACTCCACCATACGTGAGATTGAGTGCTTCCATTTGGAGGGTATGAGTGATACACTAAGTGAGTTCAGAGTGGTAGTTGATAGGTCATGTGAGACCACTTTGATTTCTAACTACTTACCCTCTACCTCTAGTGTGTTATCTCATTATGTGCTAGGTTCCATGGATCAAGAAGTGCCAAGCTTGGAGATGATGATGCCTCCGACCCAGAAGATATACATGGTGGATGACGATGATGCCATCCCATACATGATGAATAAGTCGCCCACATGGAGGCCAAGACTACCACAACACCCACTTCATATGAGAGGTATGAACAAGGTAAAAATACGGGTGTTGATGATGCCATGATCCCACTAGTGGACATGATGACTTGTGATGATTGGCATGCTATGGATGATGTTTATGATATCACATATGATTCATTGATATTTCTGTGTGATACTTTGCCTTTGCATAATGTTGAGCATGTGAAATTGTTTGATTGTGATGATGTTGCCATAGACATGCCATGCGCTAAACGTTACATTGATGATATCATTGCTTGAACTTTGTTGAACAATTGCTCTTTCCAATGTTTTGCTTGCAATGATGTTAAAAATGGTACCACTCGGACCATGCTTTGTCATGGATGTTCTACAATTTCTCCCACTGCTAGCAATAAGATGAATAATTTCTCTTTCACTTGTTTTGCAGGCAACAATAATTATTATATGTTTTTTATTGAGATGGCCCCCATAGTTTTCTCAAATTTTGGAGATTTTGGCAAATTCCATGATAAGCATGTTCCCCACTTGCATACTCACCATGCACATAAATTACACTTGATTGACACTCATGGTGATGTGCACAAGAAGAGATACGTCATGATGGATGATGTGTTTCTTTACCATGCACACACGTTCTTCCTTTTGTGTCTAACATGTGTAGGTACCTGCACGATCATGTCAACCTCGGTTGAGCACGAGTTAACAAAAAGAGCTCTAGAGAGCATCCCCCAAGTGAGTTCAAGATCGAACCTAGCTCTGATACCTTTTTCATGCTTTGCAGCTTTCATGTTGAAAAACTGCTCTTTCCTATGGGTTGATTGCAGGCATGTTAATGGTATTCTTTCACCTTGTGACAATCATGTTTCGTTGCTATTGGATATTGATGCTTTGTGTGTTGCAACAAAAATGTTGAACAATTTCTCTTTCTGATGTTTTGTGTGTAACCATAATACCATTATGAGCATGTATTGCCATGAGAGATTCCAAGTATCTCGTATTGTTGTTGTAACAAACATAAGGACCACTTGCTCTTTCATCTGGTTTGTTTGCAAACATGTTGATTTTTCTTCCGCTTGTGATACTCATATGCTCATGATTTTGGCTTTTGATGCTTTGTGTGTGACATCCAACATGTCGAACAATTTCTCTTTCCAATGGTTGGTTTGCACAAATAATGATGTTGTTTTGGATATTCTTCCTCATGTGTTTTTGCCGAACTCTCCTATTCTTGCATCAAAGATGTTGATCAATATTTTAGTCAATTGCTTTGAGTGCCACACTAAGACGTTATATGGAGTTTTCGAGTTCCCACATTTGGATGATGTTCAAACGATTTCCATCCACTTTGACCTTGCATATGCATCCCGTTTGCTATACTTGAGTTGTGCTAGTAGTGTTGTGAACAAGAATGGACATGCCACATATGACATGCTCTTCTATCACGCACGAACATATGTTGCTTTGTCTTTGTTATGTGAAGGTATGAATGCATACACGTCAACCTCTACCAACCAAGAGTTGACAAGAAAAACCGTAGAGAGTTACCTATGAATGCCCTTCATCGAGCTATCTCTACACCATAAGTTGAATTCCTTCTACTTGAGAACTCATGCTATAATCTTCATGAATTGGCTACTCTTTGAGTGTTTCTTCGCTTTTGTTGTGAGCTTTGTAGGATTTATGAAAAGAAAATGAACATTGAAGTGTTGTCAATTCAATCTTCCCGAGGACGACTATATGGTGAACCCCGGGATCAAGAAGGTCTCTCGACATCCTCTTCTTTGTGGTGAGCATGACAAGTCGAGGATGACTCTTTTTGAAGGGGGGAGCTGATGTAGCCCGACCTACGGTCATTACTACATCAAGATCTCAACTTATGCCAAGTCGTCATGGACTCCAAAGGTGAATCCTATCCTCTTTGAGATCCCACTTCCTACCCATTGAATGGTATACTACTTCATACTCCGTCCTATGACCATGTTAGGTTCACACCGACAAGTACATAGGCAAGGGAGGAAGCCCGAGGACTCACGCCCGATAAGACAGAGGCTTGGAAGAGGAGCGGAGGAGATAGAGCCAAACCGGCGGCAGAACCGGCGAATCGGTTTCCACGCCGGAATTCCCGACGCCAGCTCTGGCAGACCGGATCCCACGCCGACCAAAACGGTGGACCAGAAGTCCAGCTGGAATCGCGTACAGAAGACTAATCTGGCACCGATCGGAATTATCGGTGCTCGTCAGAACTTCCAGCGCTAGAACTAGTACCACCGGACTTATTGCCGGAAATGCCGTTTGTGCACGGATCTGGGTTTGATGCCCTAGAATATTCCCTTTACTTACCCCTTTGCCTAAACTACCCCCATTCTAGTGGCTGGCCTATAAATAGAGCCCCTACCCCTCATGTATCCCTTAGGCATAGATGATAGACTAAAGACACCCCCTTTGTGGAATCTCTAATTTTGTCTCATCCCGTTACAAAAGGGGACCGACTATCATCACCACCTAGTTGGAGTTTGCATCGCGCCTCCCTCGTTGTACAAGGTCTATGTTTGCGAGTGCGTGAACGTAGTTGTCAATACCCTCTCCAAGGTGTTCTTCCCTCTCCGCTTAGGATCGAGGGAGCACGTTGACCGATCTTTCCTTGCGAGGATTCTACCGGACCAGTGGCCACTGGCAGGAGCAATCAGCCTTTTATTGTGTGAGTTTTGTGTGTGTTCATCGTGTTCTTCGTGAGGTGTGAGTTTGCTTCCGCTACCTTTTCCCTCGCTTTTCCATCGATTTGACCACGAGATCCGTGAAGATCGGGCCACCCTTGAGGTCACCCCTTATCAGACACACTGCTCGATCGCTGATACTATGGGTATGTATCGCGTAGTCGCTGCTGAGGAAACTGTGCACGACGGAGATCTCATCTAGTTTCTCGTCGAGCGTACGAATTGCATTGACCAGGGGAACTACCCTGACCGCGAACTTCTCCACAGATTCATCTTCTTTCATCTGCAAATTCTCGTAGGTTTTCAATATTGTTTGCAGCGAGGCTTCACGTACACGATCATGCCCTAGCTGCAATGTCTTGATGGAGTCACATACGTCCTTCACGGTCTCCTTCAAAATCAGATGTTGCATGATATCCATCAGCATAGCCTAATAGATGGTCAAGGCCACCTGGTGATTTCGTTGATGCTCCATTCCATCCTTCTTGTACTCGTTGCCTACGGGGTCCACGATGTTCCAGCGCCCATGTGACTCCATCGCACACTGTATCGTTGCCGCCCAAACTCCATAGTTCTCACGGTCGAACCGCGAGAATTGTGTCGGTGACAGCGCCGGAGCCGCAGCTTGTAAAGCTACGCCAAACACCTCCGCAAGTGCCTTCTTGTTATGGACGTCGCCCATGTCCTCCCATTACTAGGAGAACCGGCCAGTAAGGCTCTGATACCATTTGTTGTATCTTAGACGAAACCGATCCGCGTGAAGATAAACAAACCCCTAATTTCGAGCTAGGTTAGAGAGAGATTTTGTGCAGCAACATAGGCTGCTTTTCTAGTCTTTTTCATTGCTTTGAATAAGGGGATATAGTCGCGTCTAACACGACTCACAGGCCCAACAGGAAATGCATTCCCCCCTAGAAGGGCCCCCCGGCACCATCTTAGCCCTCGATTTGTTGGAGATTCGTGCTAGTATTTTTACACTTTTCTAGTCTATTGTTGTTTTGCTTATTAGGCCCCAGTGTTTTCAGGTGTTATACATATTTCGTAGTTGTTTGTTTCTCCACCAGTCCACCTGATACACAAAGAAAATATTTTTTATTTTATTAATTAGTCAAATTTAATTATCCAGTTTTATGTTCATACATGTTTCATATCCTTCATATTCATATAAATTTCGAGGCACCCCTTTATCTTTTGATATTCATGTCTCATCCTAGATTCGGAAGATTCATACAAGATTCATAAGATTTACACGTGTTTTCAGACAAGATTCATAAGATATATACGCGTTTCATACTTGTTTCTGCCAAGAAACACACATAATACATATTTTTCAGAAGACTATCAAATTTTCGGTTTATCAAGATCTATATATAATATATAGATGATCAAGATACATATAAGGAACACACATAATACATACTTGGATCTTCTCTATTTTCTTCCAGATTCATAGCAGATTTCCCGTGCATCAAGATACATATAAGATACACCCTAGTGTTCATAGGTAATTATAACCTCAATCCTAGAATATTAGTACTGCAAGCATTCAAGGTTAGGGGACAGAAATTTGCAAGAATAATGAAATAAAGTTGATTTTTTTTGCAAGGAATAATAAAATAAACCTTAAGTGATTCATCAAATATTCATCCAACATCAATTTTGCAAGGACAGAAATCCCAGAATATTAGTACTGCAAACATCCAACATCAATTTTGTATAGATCCACTTTATTTCATCAAAAAGTTGACAAATCCATTTTTCACAGAATATGTATGAAAGGTTCATCAAAGATTTATCAAAAAAGTTCATATAAAATATTTACGGAGATTCACACAGGAATCATACATAATTTATACACGTACCAAAGTTTCAACAAAGATTCATTCTCAGGAAATACAAAGTTGCAAGTGAGATTTATTAGTATAGGATTTATACCAAAAACGCCTAACTATTATAGGATTTATACATAATCTGTACATGATTCATAAGGTTATGATTCGACCACTAGAAAAAATTCCTAATCAGTATACGATTTAGTACAGGATTCATACCCAATTGAAAGGGGATTCATACATTTCCATACCCAGATCCATTTTTTTAGGAATCAAAGAAAATCCACCACGAAATATGCACAAATCAGTTCATCAAGGAATCGATACAAAAACAAAATCTCAAAATGGCAAAAAACATAGAGGATCCACGGATCCAGGGCCTCTAGAAGGAGGGCCCATGGTGGAGGACGACGCTGGGGTGAAGGAGGGCCCGATGCGTCCTCTTCGACTAGAGGCTGGAGGGCAACGTCGGATCAGATCGGGGATGCGGGGCGGCCGCGCATGGCCCTCGAGGATGGGGCGTGTCGGCGCCGCAGGAGGAGGCGCGTCAGGGGCTCAGGGCTGCGGGAGGAGGCGCGCTAGGACAACGGGGCGGCCGCTTGTGCTCGTCGTTGACGGGGCACATCGGCGACGCGGGTGGAGGCGTCGGCAGTGGGAGAGGCGGGCTCGTCGTTGACGGGCGGGCTCCCTCGGCCAGCGCGGCGAGGCCCAACCTGCAGGGGTCGTACCACTGCGAGCACGTCGGCAGTGGGCGGCGGTGCTGGATGGGAGGGCTCGTCGTCGACAGGCGGGTGGGGTGGAGGAGAGATGGGGGCGACGAGGTGGTGGTCGGCCGGGCGCGGTGGCGCTAGGAGGGAGCAGGGGCGTGGGCGGTGGCGATGGGAGAGGGCAGGGACAGGGGCGTGGGTGGTGGCGTTGGGGCTTGGGGGTCGCGCAAGCAGGTTAGACTAGTCACAATGGGAAGTATCATATGGTAGTATCATGCATATGATACTAGTATATGATACCACCTCCACAATGCATAGTATCATGTAGTAGTACCATAGTCTTAGTGTATTTATTGTTTTGTAGAATCTCAATGCAAAATTGTGTACAAGATTCATTTGAGATTAGTTTTTCTAGTACTACGTGCTATGATACGGTATCTACCGATGATACCAACACAACCTCTTTCATCATTAATTAGGATGCCACGTCAGAATTTTGCCAACATGGCATGCATGATACTAACTATGATACCCCCATTGGGGCTAGTCTTAGGGTTCGCTGGGGCCTGGGGGCTCTTTTTGAGTGGTGTCTGAGTGAGGAGTAGGTAGATTTCATATGTATGCAAGGATTAAACTACAAAAAGGTTGACCCTTTGACTAGTAGACTTTTGCACGAATCTCCAACAAATCTGTGGTACAGATGGTGCCGGGGGCCCTCTTACATGTGGGAAATTTGCGTTGCAGGCTCAACACGTGACCCAGTATAACGTTAGTTTATAAACCTTGCTTAATACTCCCTCCGTTCAGAAAGACATTTTAGCTTTGTAAATCAAATGTATCTAGACGCCTTTTAGTGTGTAGGTTCGTAGAGTTTTGGAGTGAACCTATATAGTAATAAAAATCATCTTGATACATCCATTCACAAAACTAAAATGTCTTATAGGGAGTACGAACTGGAGAAATAGACTCGAACACAAACTTTCCTAACAGCACAATTCCAAACCTACCTAATAAGCTTAATAAGCTTCCTAACACCCGATCCGTATGTGTCTCTCTCTTCTCCTGTTCGAGTAAGTACAACGCGCCGTTCTGATATCTTCCTTCTACGAGTCCGAGGCAAGTTCAAGTTCCTTTCCGACTGGGACTCGTGCCTGGCGTCTTCAAATATGCCAGCAGCCGGCCTCGTGTAACTACACACACCGTTGTCCATAACGCTACCAGCAAGCGACCGAGAGTAACTAACTCACTAACTCAGCTGGTGACTGCGGAGCTAGCGCCATCACACATAACATAAGGCACGTAAGCAGCTAGCTCCCGCCGTCGATCGGCCAGGCTTGAGCAATGGACGGGGCAAGAACGATACTAACAGCGTCCAACTGGAGACGTACTCTGCAAACGACGGTCCTTGCAACCACGTCCGACCCGAGGCAGCCTCACCGAACGATTCTCGCGCCAACGTCGGACACTAGGCGTACTCTGCGAGATTTGCTTACAGTGCTAAAAGAGGCGCACCGACGGCTAGGAGGAGACCCCGCAACCGACGACGAGCTCGATGGTGCCACCGTTACAGCCAACATGGATGAGCCTTCGGACGATGACGATGGCGATAACGACATCATGGAAGATGAAGCAGCAGCAGAACGCGGGGCAGGAGGAATGGTGGATTATGGCGATGCGTACCGTGGCGGCGGCTTTGGAGGCGTGCCGGCCTCCGCCACGGCAATGGCCGACCGGATCGAGAAGGCCAAGTACCACGAGGCGGAAGGACGAGACGACCATGGCGCCGCTCACCGGACGACGGCCGCGGCGAGGTGTATGATCTGCATCGAGGACTTCGAGGCCCGCGACGATCTCGGGGTGATGCCGTGCTCGCACAGGTTCCACCACAGCTGCCTCGTCGAGTGGCTGGCGCTTAGCTGTCTCTGCCCCTGCTGCCGCTACGCGCTGCCCACCGAACACAAGCGTCAACGTGTATAACCAAGCAGACAACATGTTTTTGACTCGACCGGCAAGACCAATATGCTGTAATAGCCTGCTCAGCCGTACGATATCTCCAAATAATTTCGCATTTTCTATCTTTTCTTGTTCCATTGCAAGTCACACGTTGTTGCGTCACAAATAATCCGTATATTTATTAGTCATATGAAATGAAATTTGTTTAAATGTCGATCTCAGTTTTTCAAAACTTTGGGCACGAGTGGATACATTTACATTTTTAATAACTTACAAACTATGAACCCTTTATTTGGGATGATAGATATACACCCTTTTGACAGACTCACCCCCTCCTCTCGTCCCCCTCGTGGCGACGGGAGCGGAACCCTAGCCGCCGCCTACAGCCCCCCACCACCCCTCTCTCCCATTCCTCTCCCGCCACCCTAGGGTTACGGCCGGCAAAGCCTGCTCGTTGTCGACGGTGGGGGAGGAGATCGCGTCTCCTCGCGAGCGGGACGGCGGCGTGGGATGCTGCCCCATGGAGGATGTGGTGCGCGAGGGGCACATGACGGCGAGGCTTCTCCGGTGTATCCCGGAGCTGCAGCGGCACGGCGACTGGTGGTCACCAAGATGGGAACTGGGCGTCAGCGTGCGGGGTGGATCCCACCAGGTCATGGGCGGTCCTGCTACTGCACGTGGGGATCTAGAGGCATTGATGATGGCCGGCGAGAGCCGGGCTCCGATGCATTCGGGGACGATGATGACGGCGTCTGCGGGCGTCGTTACCTTGATGAAGGTGTCATCACTGTGATTCTTCTTCCACCCACACAGGTGTTCCAGGGGAAATCCTAGATCAGGGTCTCCCAGATCGGATGATGGCGACAATTCGATGTCGCTCACCCTCTTGTGGGCATCATTTTGGAACACGAGATGCCTGGAGGGGGTCCGATGGTGGAGCGGTGTTTCTTCTACCGCATCAACAGCGGCGGCGTGGATCATCGGGGTCTTGGTGACGGGGCACGTGAGGATGGCCTCGCGCAGGGTGGCGGCACCGTATGGCGTCGTGGTGGCATCGTCGGCAGGATCGGCGAAGATTTCTCAATGGTCTTAGGGTGGTGACGGCGGCTTCAGCGTGCACATGAGGTGTCCATTAAGAGGCTGCTAAACTGGATGAGCACTCTCGTTTGGCCTAGAGGGTGTCTCGAGGTATGTGATATTTCCCAATTCCTAGCCGATGGAGGGATTTTATTGTTTTCCGGGCATAAGGCCTTGTTGACATGTTTTTCAACCATTGTAGGAGGTCTGTAGGTGTTGTGTGAAGGCTTTGGTTTTTTTATGTATGCTCTTTGTCTATCCTTTGTTGAATAAATTAATAAAGAACACCGTATGTATCTTTTCGATATAGATACCGGGGTACATCCTTCATTTCGGGAAAAATATACAGTCCCTCCCATCGCCCTCACTTGGCGATGAAGGGAACCCTAACCACGTCGGCAGTAGTCCTCCCCTACACCTCCCTCCCCTCCTCCTCTGCCGCTAGAGGGCGCGATTAGGCAAAGCCTGGTCACCACAGGCGGCGACGGGGAACTCTCGCCCCCTCGCGCGTAAAGATCAGAAGCGGGCTGACTCCCACGAGTCTGGGCTGGTGCGACCGCCTTGCACCATGGTGTGGCGGCTCTTCGGCGTGCTATGGTTGCCGGGTCTTTGACGTGCGGTGGCGTGTTGGTGCGGAGGTGATGCGGTGGAGGGCGCGGTGTTGCGGGCTGGCGGCGGCCGATCTCCGACGTACTGACGACGACGGGCGGATCTAGACTCAATGGGTTTGGATGGGCCATCCCTTTCCCGCTTTTTTGACTCCTCCGACGGCGGCACCATGGAGGTTGGTTTAGGCCCGCAACACGAGGAGCCCAAGGTGGCGGTGGCCTCCTTCTTTGTCGAAGACGGGCGTCCTGGTTGTTTTGTAGTTTCCTCCCACTTCCGACACTGGCGATGAGTTGGGGAGATGAGGCTGCCGGTGAAAACCGAGCCGACTTCGGTCTTAGCGAGTGATGCGAGCGCTAGAAAACTTCCTGATAGTTGTTGTAGGAGCTTCTCGCTGCACCTTAACGGTTAAGACTCTAAGTGGAGAGTGATGTAGTAAATGGAAGTCTTCCCTACGAGGGAAACTCGAGGGTTTAAATATCGAACTCTTGGAGAGCTGTGTGTAAGAGAATGATCCTCTTTGTCCTTCTTCAAGAAACCTACAAAATAGTTGTAGATTGTTTTGTGCCCTCAACCTCACCAAGTGGTTGTCAAGCACAAGGTGTATGTAAGCGAAACTGAAATAAAATACAATAAAAGTAAAATGCAATGCAATGGTGGTAAATGCAATGGAATATGATCATTTTGGGTTTTGGTTGGTGTTTGCAAGTATGAGAAATGTTTTTGGATTTAATTAGTACTGAAAATAAAAAGTGATGTAGATGTGTTGGATAGTGTTTTCTTATGGTTTAAAATGGATCGAGGTTCATGGTTTCGCTTATACACTCTCTCTTTAAGTTGTGGTGGACACGGGACACTCTCATTGACATAATATTGGTGCAACATGTTAAAGTATGAATAGCAATTCATATGGACATCACGTCCTAACATAGATATGTTATTTCTAACAATTCACTTATACTCCACTAGAAAGGAGGTCTTCAAGCAATCTAGTATTAAGATCAATTTCAGAGTATAGCATTAAGTTCTATGCCATGAAGTTAAAATAAGAACATACTTGATCTACTCTAAGCATGATATTTTCTTTATCCCTAGCGAGGCAACTAAGTAAAGTAAACACCCAAGTGATTCACAAGTTTTACTATCCTACCCGCAAGATCACCCCTGTTGCTCCAGCTAATGCACATGTTCCCCCACACACGCTCCCATATACAAGTTTGATAAAAAACAAGTAAACAAGAACGGGGTACATGATATGCATCTATTCATATACTTCCAATACTGAATAATTACAATCTCAAATATCAACTATATAAAGATCCACCACATAGGTAATACAAATATGACTGTAATCATGTTATGCAGCTCATATGGTTCTAATATAATCGAGATCATGAGATATAGATACAATAGAAACTGCCAAAAACCCATAGTCTAGGAGTGGACTACTCCCCGTTCATCATAGTGAAGGTGCTGGAGTCGTTGGAGGAGGTGGATATCACACCGACAGCGCCCCGCCGGAGTTTTCTCCCTCCAATCTTCTGCCTCCTGCTTCTCTGTTTCATGTTTCTGTCTTTTGCAGTGGTCCTTTCCGAGAATGGAGAACTTTTTATACGTGGTTTTAGGTCAGAACCTTCGCCTAGGAGAAAGAATCGACAACATCGGAGACTCGAGGGGAAAACGAGCACACCAGCCGCGGCCAGCCCCCTGGTCGCGTGTGCTGGGCTTGTTTCCTCCTCGGTCTTCTTTTCTCGTGGATCTTTGGCCCAATGTTCTTCGTTCTGATAAATACTGGGCCCTGTGAAGTTTCAGGTCAATTGTACATCGTTTGGGTATCTGAAAGTCAAAAACATTGAAATAGGGGTTTTCTACCTTGGCAGGGTTAATTCCCAAACAATATGGGAAGTGTAAAGTATTCCCAAATATCATTATAAAACATGAATATACCCCATATATGATGCAAATATGTTGGAATATCAAGTAATAAAGTGCAAAGTTCATGGATGCATTTACATGCATCAGCATCCCCGAGCTTAACCTATACTCATTCTCGAATATTAAAGTGATAAAACTAACATGGACTTTGTATTTTAATACTATTTTGGATATCAAGACTGATTATTGTTGCTACACAAATCCAAATGATTCATTCTTCAAAGGAATAACAATATGGAAGATTGATAATAAAGTGATATCTCATATACCATGAAAGGATGATCAATAGCAATTCACAAAGTGTAACATAGAAGAAAGATCTATGGACCAAATGAATGCAAAATGCAAAAGCAAAAGTAAAGTAAAAACATCCTATAGTGGTCATAGAGTTTTCTTCTCAATTCTGAATATAGAAGTGGACACTTTGGAAAGATAGATAATAAACAGAGATTAATCATGAATAAGTTTCATATAGCTTACAAACTCTTCCTCTTATGATCATGTTCGAACTATGGTATTCATTAGCTTTGAGCCCTCATTTCCCCTATCATAAGCATCTTGAGTGGTTAAGGTTAATGCGATGGCAAGTATGAGTTATATGCTTGATAAAGTATAATTTGAATGCCTCATGCCCCTTGAATACGAGTACCTACACCACATGCTACTCAACTTAGGACCCTAAGCAAGTTCTTGTCATTGTAATTATATATGTATCATCGAGAATGCCAAACGGGGTACCTCTTGCCCCATGGTATGGGAGGTTTCCCATACCAAAATGACAAGACAAGCAGATAATGGGCATCTTAGGAATTATTTTTATTTACTATTGGAATAGCTTTTTATTGAAGATGCTTCATAGAATGCCCACTATGGGATGTTGTAAATTTCTACCATGAATGATGCATGGCTTGGGTTAGCGGCCCAGGCGTTTCTCTCACACATATGCAAACTCCATGAGCTCACAAAGGTTCCAATTTATTTCACAATGATAGGCATCCATAACAAAAGAACATAATATCAACTAAATGTGAATAAGTGCAATGTTGAAAACGTGCCCCATGAAAGCATGGTTATGATAACTCCCAACTCATAATTTGTCAAGAACACAACTTCATAAGATAGTCACAATGGTTCAAGTTTATTATATGCAAGAAATAAAAGTGTGCCATCAAGTTTGTGAGAGCTTTACTAACCAATTTTCTCATAGCAAACATAACCATAATAATCTTAATTTGGAAGCTAGATAAATCAATAAAACATGAGAAACATGCATGGAATAGCAATTAAGCCAATAGGTAGGTATGGTGGACACTCTGGAAAACTTGGTTCAAAGGAGTTGGATAACAAGTTTTAACTTGTTGGTTTTATTTTTGGGCTAGCAAGAGGGAGAAAGTTGACCATATACATGCATGCATAAGAGTCCATAGTTCTAATCAGTCCATGTCAAACAATGTAAACTTATTGCAAGCATCAAAACATGAATAAAATATAACTCTACACAATGCATTTGCAAATGGATACTCATTAAAAGCATATGAACCATGCAACTATGTGTAATCTTTTTAATATCAACTTCAACATACCAATCCCAACTTTTTAATAGCATCCAACCTTACTTAAACCAAACCTCCAGTAGATCTCCCATAATATATATCAAAGTGGTGGTCTTACTCAAATATAACTAAAACAAATAAAAGACGCTCCAAGTTTATGCAATAGTAATGTGTTGCTCGAAAAACAGAAAGTAGACGTGTGCAAACCGAGAGTGTGGTTGGTCCAGTGGGGTGCCTTGGGCATCACCAAACTTATGGTTTTCACCATCCTTGGATTTCTCTTGGTGCATCTCCTCTAATCCCTGTGAAAAAACATCAACACAAAATTTTCTCCCATAAGAGCTTGAAGTATATCTTCACCCAGAAGGAGATGAATATGAGGCAAAGAAGATGGATAGAGTTAATCAAGGATTATGACCTTGACATTCACTATCACCCTGGCAAAGCCAATGTGGTAGCGGATGCTCTTAGCAGATTGCCGTGTAGGCTGAACACCATGATCAAAGAGAAGCAACCGAGTTTGTATGAGGAGTTGGAGCAGCTCAGGACTGAGTTAGTTAGCAAAGGATTCCTAGCTAGCATTGAACTTCAACCCACTTTGAGTAGCCAAATCAAGGAAGCCCAGAAGGGGAATGAAAGTATCGACGGAATCAAACATCGTATTGGTACAGGCAAAGTACCTGGATTCACCGAAGACGAAGAAGGTGTACTGTGGTACAAAGGACGTATCTGTGTGCCAGCAGATAAGGAGCTGAAGGAGGTTATCATGAAGGAAGCTCATGATACTCTTTATTCTATCCACCCCGGAGGAACAAAGATGTATCAGGATTTGAAAGAGCAATTTTGGTGGCACAAGATGAAGAGAGAGATTGGAAGCTACATCGCCAAATGTGACATCTGTCAAAGAGTCAAAGGAGAGCATCAGAGACCTGCAGGACTATTGCAACCATTGCAGATTCCGGAATGGAAATGGGATTCCGTCGGAATGGACTTTATCACCGGTTTACCTACTTCTAGTAGGGGGAATGACTCAATCTGGGTCATAGTTGATGGACTATCCAAGGTAGCCCACTTCATACCAGTCAAGACAACCTACCAGAGTGCAAAACTAGCAGAGTTGTACATTGCTAGAATTGTTAGTCTGCATGGAACCCCCAAGACCATCGTATCAGATCGAGGAACCCAGTTTACTTCAAGATTTTGGCAGAAGGTTTAGGAAGGTTTAGGAACCAAGTTGAACTTCAACACCGCTTATCACCCGCAAATAGATGGACAGACTAGAGAGTCAACCAGATCCTAGAGGATATGCTTAGAGCTTGTGTGCTGGAATACGGATCAAAATGGGAAGACTGCCTGCCTTTCGCAGAATTCTCATATAACAACAATTATCAAGCTAGTTTGTAGATGGCACCATTTGAATTCCTATACGGAAGAAAGTGTCGTACCCCTTTGAATTGGTCGTAAGTAGGAGAGAGTCAGATCTTTGGACCCGACATTCTCCGAGAAGCAGAAGAAAAAAGTTCACAAAGTTCATGAGCACCTCAAGACCGCCCAATCCAGACAGAAGAGCTATGCTGACAAGATAAGGAGAGACCTGACTTTCAATGTTGGAGATTTCATATATCTCAAGGTTTCACCATTGAAGGGAACTCAACGCTTTAGCCTGAAGGGAAAGTTAGCTCCCAGATATATCGAACCTTTCAAGATTCTGAACCGCCGAGGAGAAGTATCGTATCAACTGGAACTGCCTGAAGAGATGTCAGCCATCCACAATGTGTTCCATATCTCGTTACTTCGCAAATGCTTGGAAGTGCCTGAGAAGACTGAAGTTTTCAAGAACATCGATCACAGAGCTGTGGAAATCAACAATGACCTGACCTATCAGGAAGTGCCCATCCGTATCTTAGAAGAAGCCTACAGAACCACCAGGACCAGGAGTATCAAGTTTCTCAAGATTCAGTGGAGCAACCATACCGAGGAGGAAGCTACTTGGGAATGCGAAGATTACATTAGGACAGAGTTCCCAGATCTCTTTAGTTCCTAGTTTTCTTTGTAAATCTCGGGACGAGATTTTGTTTAAGGGGGGAAGGTTTGTAACATCCCAAAACTTTAATCCAAGCTTATCGTGATCAAATCATCCAAAAATGGGGTTAACAAAAACTTTTCCAAATTTAGAATGAAAGCATTCATATATGTGTGCATTTAAAATAGGAGTTGTTTGAATTGCCATGATTGATTGATCCAATGCTTGTAAAATGTTTCTTAGGTGATTTAAACATCATCTACATCATTCCCAAACTTTTCCTAAAGAAAATCAAATCAAAAAGAATTAAAAAGAAGGAATGGTCATTTTGGCAAATTTAACTCTCATGCCTACTTTGGCTATTCCTAGTACTCAATTCTTAACAGAAACAATTCTTGATCTTTACACCCCTTGCTAGTACACATAATGAGGTACCAAGGCCCACCTTTTTATCTGCTAGAAACATTCTGTTAACTATTTTAAATGACAGTTTAAAATTGAATCTAATGCATATGCATAGATCACCCCTATTTCAAAAACCATCTATTTGAGCTCCATTTTCAAAACCCTTGCAACCAGAGACTACCTATCACTAGTGGAGATCACTCAAAAAATTTGAACTCAAAATTCAAAACTTTTTCTCTTGCGGCCATTCCATCAAACACTTGGCATTCTTAATCCCACCTCTAATCCTAGCTCACTATTCTGCACTGGGTTTTGCCCCCATTTGATCTCCATTTAACCTCTCCGTCCCCTCTTGGTCTAACCATGCCCTTAACACCCCTGTCCCTTGTCCCTAACCCCCAGGCCATGCCATGCCGAGCATCCACTCGCCGGCCAAACCTTGCCCTGCTGCAGCAGACCACTCCCCCTTCCCTCGCCATGTCTAGGAGGTAGCCAACACCTCACCGCCCCTCTCTGTCCCTTGCCCGAGCCAAGTGCTTCCATGGACCACCGAGGAGAAACCGCGCCCAGTGCCACCGTACCATGCCGATGCCGCCCGCAGAGCATGCTCTGTCCCCGCGTGCACAAGCCGCCGCTTGACCGCAGCCCGCGCCCACCGCTCCGCCTCGACCTGGAGAACACCCCAGACACCCCCGTTCGCCGCCCAAAGCCCCACAGCCACCGCTCGCCGTGGACACCGCCGCCTCTGCCTCTCAGAGCGCCACCTCGCCCAGACCGCATACCACCGCCCCTACGGCCGCATTTAAGTCCTAGAGCACCGCCAGGGGACCGCCCATCGATCGCCATCCCCAGCCATGCCGCTAGATCGCCGTAGCCATGTCGCCACCATCGACCGCCCATCCCGCTCGGTCTCACCGTCGGGCCTATAAAAGGAGCCCTCCCCAGCCATTCTTCTCCACACCATTCCACTCCCCTCACCTCTCTGAACCTCACCCACCTCTCGCCGGAGCAAGTGGAGCAGCAGTTCGCTGGTTTTGGAGCCGGAGCCGCCGCCTCTGGAGGAGAAGGGTGCCGTTGATTGCGACCACCCCAAGCTCCGCCGCGACCATACCTCACCTTGCCGACCCCGCTGGAGCCCTGGTACGCCCCCAGTAGACCCCCACCGAGCCGCTAGGGTTCGAGATCGCCGGCGACCTGTTTGTCGTCGACAACGACCCTCAGCCGTTGATCACGCTTCTAATCGCACGGCCCACAACGCGCGTACCGTTTCGCGTGTTAAGTGCCGCTGATAAGCGGGACCCCCCTGTCAGCTGAGCCCCGCGCCACGGAGCGCTACTGGGCCGGCCCAAGTCTTTTCCCGCGTTAGCCCACAGATTCAAATCTGGTTTTTTCCTTTTTAGTTAAATCTAGTTTCTGTCCCCTAGTTTGAAAATCAATTCAAAGAGTTCTAGAAATCCAAATTGCATGAAACCAATTTTGTCTGAAAGGTATTAAAATGATCTATCCAAGCCCGTTGGATTTAATTCAATTAGAGTTATAGATCTCTCCTAATAAAAATAAGAAGACAAAAGCTTTTGCAACTTGAAACATTTTTATAAAATCAACCAAGTTAGTTTTTGAGTTGATTCCAACTCTCAAAAATCACATTTCATCATATCTATCTAAATATGTAATAATATTATGGTTTACATGCAGTGACTTTGGACTAGTACCAAAATAATGCTATATAGGCATTTCTAGTAACTTTAAATCATTAAATAATAAACTTAAACCAAAGTAATATTGATCCAACCTTTAAATCTCATTCCCATATGTTAGAATATATGGTGAGGACATGGGTCCACATGATCCCATATTTTGGTGGTGAATATTAAATTTTAGTTAATATTTCAATGAGTAGAAATTACTTTTCCAAAATAAAAAGGTTGAAACTATTGAATTAAACTTGTGATGCTTGTGATGATAATAGATCATCAATTGTGTGTTTTAGAATGCTACTTAGCCTAGTTAAGTATTGTTTAGTGATTGTCTACTCCCTATATATTTATAGACGCTAGTACCGACCAAGCTTTTGAGGAGGAGGAGTTCTACCAAGAAGAAGAATAAGAAAACTTCAACCACTGCACCAACCAAGGCAAGCTATTAGTGGCAAGCTAACCCTTGCAAAACATACTTTAGCAAGCTATTGTTCGCAAGCTAGAATAAAACTAGATGGTTTAGCAAAGATGCCTTAAGCATGCTTTGATCACACTCCTTTAACTATTAGTACCCCAAGTCTCACTGACAAGTTTTACCCCTCTTAGGTTATACAAAGTTCTTTACTAAATTTTGAAGGTAGCATAAAGAGTATAAAACTTGACCTACTTAGAAACCTTTAGATGTCATTCTATGGCATGAGATTGATCCCATCTTTCCATCTTAGTGAACACTCTTAACTTAGTATTTTAGAATAAATCAAAACTTGAGTCACTTTAGATGGGAACACTTGGTGAAAATGAATTGTGAAAACCTTGGAATGATGAGTCATTCTATTGAGATGTTTTGACATGTGTTGAGAAACACAACTGGTTTATGATGATGAAAATGATGAGGCATGAGCCTTAACCCTTTCATAAAACTGATGGTTGGATTCGGATGCGATACCATTCCAAATTTACCGTACAACAACATTACCTGAATTGGGTAAGGCTTAGCTGGAAATTTATATGCATTAGTATTAGTTCCCTCACAGGAGAGGTTTGAGCTGAGGCTACCTCTCAATGGTGTCCACCTATGCAGTGCCCAAGATGACTGATGGTCATGGTTGGGAGGCCATACTCATAGGAGAGGTGCTTGTACTAGGGTGTGTAAAGGGAAGGTTATGTTTGATTATCTGCATACTAAGTATGATGATTCAGGGTTATCCCTGACAGATGTATCGAATCTTGTGGTGAAAGTGTACCACCTCTGCAGAGTGTCAAACTATTCGAATAGCCGCGTCCGCGGTTATGGACAGTTGGAATGGCCATACTGTTTCGTTGTCAGATGTTTTCTAAATAACTTGAAATGAATGAATGAATTTTGACTTGACCACAACAGGGTTGTGTTGATGATAATAGCTTCCCAACTTAAGTGATTCTAGAACTCTACTTTATCTTTCTTGCTTCTGAACTCAGCTTAGGTTTCAAACTTAATTTGATAGTTAACTTAGATTCAGTACTTTAACTTAGAATTATACCTTGCTAGTAGTAGTTTGCGAGTACTTAAAGAGTACTCATGGCTTCTGTCCCTGGCTATTCTCATGGCCAGACTATGAAGGAGACTATCAGGATGATGGTCATCAGGATGGCTATGATAACTAGGACTATCTGCCTTTGTCAGTATTGCCTGTTCCCTTGAAGATGGACCCTACTGCTACGCTTATCTTTTATTTCCGCTGCTTGTTGTATTAAAGACTGGATCATGAGATCCTTATTTGTGTAAAGACCTTATGTATGGTTTGTAATGGATGATGTACTGTGATATCCAATCCGTTATGTCTCGCAAAAATGGTAATCCTGGGATTGCGAGGTATGGCATAACGGGCATCTGGGATTAAAAATCCGGGTGTTGACAAGTTGGTATCAGAGCCATCCTGACCATATGAGACCCTAGTTAGAATGGACGTCCAAACCAAAAACTTAGCTTCAAAACCAAAGTGAGTATTTATGAAAAACTATTTCCCCTCTTACCCTTGTGAACTCATTCTTTCTCAAAAATACATGTTCCTCAAAATTCTTACATTACTACTGAAAATTTGACACACTTGATCACTTCACTAACTTCCTCATCCTAAATTCTTGTAGATGGAGACTCAGTTCAGCAAGTTTTACCAGTTGGGAAACAGAGGTCAGCTGATCTTCGAGAGGGATCTGGATTCACTATCGGAGTTACTAGGACGCCCACATCCGGAGTTTCTTGGAGCTCAACTTCCAGGACCCCCAGGAGGAGACCTACAATGGCTAGTCACCGCAGATCTTCGAGGAAGCATTGAAGCACCAACTTCTGGAAGAATTCAGTTCTCCGTGAGAGAGAACAATTGGCTAGATGGATTAGCCAGGGCAATGCATGAAGCTCTCGCACGTCTATGTGCCCTCAGCGTCAACAAGATTCAAGGAACCCGTTTTGCCCACTATGCAAGACGTGACTTCATGGGAATGCCGATGGAGATGCCAAGTCACCCTGAGTTGAGGCGTCAAGTGGAGAACCTTGACTTCTTGCTTCATGACCGACAGCAGGAACTGGACAATGCCAGAGAGTTAGCCAACCAGAACCGTGCCATTGCCGACCAGAAGGCCCAGACTTTCCCACTGCTCATCCAAGATCGCCAGTCTCTTCGTCGCCAGCGTGCAAAGAAGGATCGCACCATCGCCCGTCTTCGCAAGAAGGTGGCCGGCCTCGAGAAGACCGTCAAGGAGCAGGAAGCTCAGCTTGCCGCCAAAGAAGAAGATGATGAGGGTGAAGACATCCAGGGAGATATGGATTCTTACCTCAGCAACGATGACGATTTTCTGGCAGAGGATGCTGTGGACTTCTACACTGATGATGAAGACTCCGACTTCATCGATGATGAGTAGATGCACTAGAGCACTGTCGTAGCATGAGATGTATCATCTCATTGTATCGTAGTTTGCAGAATGGTTCTTCAAACCATCTGTTTTTCCGCTTTTGCTTGTTGTGGTGTGTGTTGTATCATGTGCTTGCTTGCATGAATGAAAATGAAGTTAGTTGAAAAACCTGAGTCTAACTCAAAGTTTTGTAGCTTTGAAAACCCAAAACCATGAACCTTAGAATTTCCCTCTTACCCCTATATCTATCTCAATCTTCAGATGACTCGTGGAAACCAAGGAGGGAGCAGCTCGTCGCAGGACCCAATGTTGCAGATCTTGCAGAATCTCATCGCCGACCGTGAAGCAAGCAGGGCCGAGCGTCAAGCCAACTTAGCAACATTACAGCAGATCGCCCAAATGGCTCTCAACAACCAAGGACATGGAAATCAGGATCACCATGGATCTAAACTCAAAAACTTTCAGAACACCAATCCCCCAATCTTCAACCAATCTGAGAACCCATTAGATGCTGATGACTGGTTACAGACCATGGAAAACAACCTCGAAGTTGCAGGAGTTGATGAGAATGAGAAAGTTCTCTTCGCCACCCACTATCTGGCGGGAGATGCAAGAGCTTGGTGGAATAGCATCCGCAATATGAACCATGGCCAGGTGATGACCTGGGAAGTATTTAAGGTCAAGTTCAGTCGCACCCACGTGCCGCAAGGTCTTGTCAACAGGATGAGAGATGAACTCCGTGAATTGAAGCAAGGAAGAATGACTGTGGTAGAGTACCGTGACAAATTCTTGTCACTTGCCAGATATGCACTGGATGAAATCAACACGGAGGCCAAGAAGAAAGAGAGATTCTTAAACGGACTGCATGATGAGATGCAGACTGTCCTCGTCAACATCCGTTTCTAGGATCTCGAAGAGCTAGTTGACTCTGCCATTCAGATGGAAGGGAATATTAACTAGGCAAATGACAACTGCAAGCGTCGTATGATGCAGCAGTCTGGATCCAGTAGTCACCAGAAGTACCGTCCCAACCCCTCACCAGGATATGCAGCAAGGAACAACCGACCCCCAAATTCTCGCCCAAGCTACCCCAACCGTAGCGAAGGAAATGTGAAGCCCGGAGGAAACAATCACAACTCCGGCAACGCCAACAACTTCAACCGTGCCCCTCCCAAGAGCAACAACAGCAACAACACTGCACCCAGAACTGGCAGCAATGCTGTACCTGTCGCAGTCAAGGACAAGTCCCAGATCACTTGTTTTGAGTGTGGAGTGAAGGGTCACTACTCCAATGAGTGTCCCAAGAAGACTACCGCCAATGCCCCTGTGAATGCCCGAGCTCAGCAGCAGCTTCGTGTTCTACCAGGAAGGAGATTTTCCCCAGGGAACCCGCACAACCGCAACGGTCGTCTCTTCCACATGAACGCAGAAGAAGCCCAGGAAGCGCCAGATGTAGTGCTGGGTATGTTTTCTGTCAACTCAGTTTTAGCAAGAGTATTGTTTGATTCTGGAGCATCGCATTCATTTGTCACCAAAGAATTTGTATGCACTAGTAAGATTCGCCCAACCAACCTGAAGCATGTCATGATAGTTCAAATCCCCGGTTCAACAACAAAAGCTAGAAAAATTTGCAAAGCTGTACCTATCAGAATACATGGGATAGATTTTTATGCCAACCTAATTGTACTTGGAACCAAAGGATTGGAAGTAGTACTAGGTATGGACTGGATGTCAAGGCATAAAAGACTGCTAGACTGTGCTAAGAAAGCCATCACCATGACCAGTAGTTCTAGAGTAACGGTAGAGCATATCTCTGAAACCTTACCCCGTCAATTCAAGTGCAACAAGAGTGTAGCCCTGCCCACCATTGACCAAGTCAGAGTAGTCTGTGAATACCCCGATGTATTCCTAGATGAATTGCCAGGTATGCCCTGGATAGGGATATTGAGTTCATTATCGAACTAATCCCCGGAACCGGACCTATAGCCCAGAGACCCTATACCATGAACCCCTCAGAGTTAGTGGAACTGAAGAAGCAGTTGGATGCCATGTTAGCAACAGGCTTGATTCAGCCAAGCGCATCACCATGGAGATCACCAGTGTTATTCATCGACAAGAAAGATGGAGGCAATCGTCTGTGTACAGATTACAGAATGTTGAATGGCGTTACCATCAAGAACAAGTACCCTTTGCCAAAGATAGAGGATCTATTTGATTAGTTTACTGGAGCTCAGGTATTCTCAAAGATTGATCTTAGGACTGGTTATCACCAACTTAAGATTCGTGCAACGGATATTCCAAAGACCGCCTTTACTACTCGCTATGGTTTATACAAGTATACGGTTATGTCTTTTGGATTAACCAATGCCCCTGCTTATTTCATGAATCTCATGAATAAGATCTTTATGAATTTCCTAGATAAGTTTGTAGTTGTGTTTATAGACGACATCCTTATCTACTCCAAGTCAGAAGAAGAGCATGAGCAACATCTGAGAATCATCCTAGAAACCCTGAGAGAGCATCAGCTATATGCCAAGTTCAACAAGTGTGAGTTTTGGCTGAAACAAGTAGGATTCCTAGGACATATTGTGTCTGCCGGAGGAGTCTGTGTTGATCCCACCAAGATCAAAGATGTCGAAGAATGGGAAGCCCCAACCAATCAAACCCAAGTTCGTTCATTTCTCGGATTAGCGGGATATTACCGCAAGTTCGTAGAAGGATTCTCGAGCATAGCCCGACCAATGACCCAATTGTTGAAGAAGGACAAGAAGTTTGAATGGACAGACAAGTGTGAAGCCAGTTTCTAAGAGATGAAGAAGAGATTGATATCCGCCCCAATTTTGATGATGCCAGACATCAAGAAGCCATTTGATGTGTATTGTGATGCATCCAAGATTGGCCTAGGATGTGTATTGATGCAAGAAGGCAAAGTCATAGCGTATCTGTCTCGACAACTGAAGCAGCATGAGCAGAACTATCCGACCCATGATCTTGAGCTAGCAGCTGTGGTTCTAGCATTAAAGACATGGCGTCATTATTTGATGGGTAATCGCTGTGAGATTTACTCAGATCATAAGAGCTTGAAGTATATCTTCACTCAGAAGGAGCTGAATATGAGGCAAAGAAGATGGATAGAGTTAATCAAGGATTATGACCTTGACATTCACTATCACCCCTGCAAAGTCAATGTGGTAGCGGATGCTCTTAGCAGATTGTCGTGTAGGCTTAACACCATGATCAAAGAGAAGCAACCAAGTTTGTATGAGGAGTTGGAGCAGTTCAGGACTGAGTTAGTTAGCAAGGGATTCCTAGCTAGCATTGAACTTCAACCCACTTTGATTAGCCAAATCAAGGAAGCCCAGAAGGGAAATGAAAGTATCAACGGAATCAAACGTCGTATTGGTACAGGAAAGGTACCTGGATTCAATGAAGACGAAGAAGGAGTACTGTGGTACAAAGGACGTATCTGTGTGCCAGCAGATTCGGAGCTGAAGGAAATTATCATGAAGGAAGCTCATGATACTCTTTATTCTATCCACCCCCGAGGAACAAAGATGTATCAGGATTTGAAAGAGCAATTTTGGTGGCACAAGATGAAGAGAGAGATCGGAAGCTACATCACCAAATGTGACATCTGTCAAAGAGTCAAAGCAGAGCATCAGAGACCTGCTGGACTATTACAACCATTGCAGATTCCGGAATGGAAATGGGATTCTGTCGGAATGGACTTTATCACCGGTTTACCTACTTCTAGTAGGGGAAATGACTCAATCTGGGTCATGTTGATAGACTGTCCAAGGTAGCCCACTTTATACCTGTCAAGACAACCTACCAGAGTGCAAAACTAGCAGAGCTGTACATTGCTAGGATTGTTAGTCTGCATGGAACCCCCAAGACCATCGTCTCAGATCGAGGAACCCAGTTTACCTCGAGATTTTGGCAGAAAGTTCAGGAAGGTTTAGGAACCAAGTTGAACTTCAGTACATCCGCAAACAGATGGACAAACTGAGAGAGTCAACCAGATCCTAGAGGATATGCTTAGAGCTTGTGTGTTGGAATACGGATCAAAATGGGAAGACTGCCTGCCTTTCGCAGAATTCTCATATAACAACAGCTATCAAGCTAGTTTGCAGATGGCACCATTTAAATTCCTATACGGAAGGAAGTGTTGTACCCCTTTGAATTAGTCGCAAGTAGGAGAGATTCAGATCTTTGGACCCGACATTCTCTAAGAAGCAGAAGAGAAAGTTCACAAAGTCCGTGAGCACCTCAAGACCGCCCAATCCAGACAGAAGAGTTATGCTGACAAAAGAAGGAGAGACCTGACTTTCAATGTCGGAGATTTCATATATCTCAAGGTTTCACCATTGAAGGGAACTCAACGCTTTAGTCTGAAGGGAAAGTTAGCTCCCAGATATATCGGACCTTTCAAGATTCTGAACCGCCAAGGAGAAGTATCGTATCAACTGGAACTGCCTGAAGAGATGTCAGCCATCCACAATGTGTTCCATATCTCGTTACTTCGCAAATGCTTGGAAGTGCCTGAAAAGACTGAAGTTTTCAAGAATATCGATCACAGAGCTGTGGAAATCATCAATGACCTGACCTATCGGGAAGTACCCATTCATATCTTAGAAGAAGCCTACAGAACCATCAAGACCAGGAGTATCAAGTTTCTCAAGATTTAGTGGAGCAACCATACCGAGGAGGAAGCTACTTGGGAGCGCGAAGATTACATTAGGACAGAGTTCCCAGATCTCTTTAGTTCCTAGTTTTCTTTGTAAATCTCGGGACGAGATTTTTTTTAAGGGGGGAAGGTTTGTAACATCCCAAAACTTTAATCCAAGCTTAACAAGATCAAATCATCCAAAAATAGGGTTAACAAAAACTTTTCCAAATTTAAAATTAAAGCATTTATATGTGTATGCATTTAAAATAGGAGTTGTTTAAATTACCATGATTGATTGATCCAATGCTTGTAAAATGTTTCTTAGGTGATTTAAACATCATCTACATCATTCCCAAACTTTTCTTAAAGAAAATCAAATCAAAAAGAATCAAAAAGAAGGAATGGTCATTTTGGAAAATTTAACTCTCATGCCTACTTTGGCTATTCCTAGTACTCAATTCTTAACAGAAACAATTCTTGATCTTTGCACCCCTTGCTAGTACACATAATGAGGTACCAAGGCCCACCTTTTGATCTGCTAAAAATATTTTGTTAACTATTTTAAATGACAGTTTAAAATTGAATCTAATGCATATGCATAGATCACCCCTATTTCAAAAACCATCTATTTGAGCTCCATTTTCAAAACCCTTGCAACCAGAGACTACCTATCACTAGTGGAGATCACCCTTGTAAAATGTTTCTTAGGTGATTTAAACATCATCTACATCCCAAACTTTTCTTAAAGAAAATCAAATCAAAAAGAATCAAAAAGAAGGAATGGTCATTTTGGCAAATTTAACTCTCATGCCTACTTTAGCTATTCCTAGTACTCAATTCTTAACAGAAACAATTCTTGATCTTTGCACCCCTTGCTAGTACACATAATGAGGTACCAAGGCCCACCTTTTGATCTGCTAAAAACATTCTGTTAACTATTTTAAATGACAGCTTAAAATTGAATCTAATGCATATGCATAGATCATCCCTATTTCAAAAACCATCTATTTTAGCTCCATTTTCAAAACCCTTGCAACGAGAGACTACCTATCACTAGTGGAGATCACCCAAAAATTTTGAAACCAAAATTCCAAACTTTCTTTCATGCGGCCATTTCATCAAACACTTGGCATGCATATTATCACCTCTAATCCTAGCTCACTGTTTTGAACAGGGTTTTGCCCCCAATTGATCCTCATTTATCTCCTCTGTCCCCTCCTAGTCTAACCAAACCCTTAACACCCCTCTCCCTTGTCCCTAACCCTCTTGCCATTTCAACCCGAGGGCATGGTCGCCGGCCAAACTTTGCCCCGCCGCAGCAGACCATCTCCCCCTCTCTCGCCATGTCTAGGAGGTAGCCAGGAGCTCACCGCCACCCCCTGTCCCTTGCCCGAGCCTAGAGCAGCAGTGGACCACCGAGCACAAACCGCGCCCAGTTCCACCGCACCATGCCAGTGCCGCCCCCAGTGCACGCTCTGTCCCCGCTCGCACAGACCACCCCTTGGCACCAGCCCGCGCCCGCCGCTCCACCTCGACCTGGAGCACACCCCAGACATCCCCGTTCGCCGCCCAAAGCCTCACAGCCACCGCTCGCCGTGGACACCGTCGCCTCTGCCTCTCAGAGCGCCACCTCGCCTAGACCACGTGCCATCGCCCCTACGGCCGCATTCAAGTCCTAGAGCACCACCAGGGAACCGCCTGTCAATCGCCATCCCCAGCCATGCCGCTACCTCACCGTAGCCATGTCGCCACTATCGCCTGCCCATCCCTGTCGGTCTCACCGCCGGGCCTATAAAAGGAGCCCACCCCAACCTCTTCTCTCCACACCATTCCACTCCCCTCACCTCTCTGAACCTCACCCACCTCTAGCCGGAGCAAGTGGAGCAGCATCTCACCGGAATTGGAGCCGGAGCAGCTGCCGCAGTGGAGAAGGGCGCCGTTGATTTCGACCACCCCAAGCTCCGCCACAACCGCGCCTCGCCTCGCCGTCGTCTTCCACGTCGTTTGCCCGCCTCGCCGACCCTGCTGGAGCCCTGGTACGCCCCCAGTAGACCCCCACCGAGCCGCTAGGGTTCAAGCTCGCCGGTGACCTGTTCGTCGTCGAACAGCTCCACCACCATGCGCGCGTCCACCACACACGCGCGATCGACATCGAGACCCCTCGGCACTATGCCGCTAAGTCTCACCATCTGACGCCACTTGAGACCACCACGAGATCATTCGTGCCTAACACCTACTAAACCAGGCATGAATGAGCGTAACACCTAGCCATGAGGCATGACTTGACATCTCCACTAGAGTCTCCATGCAAGACAAAACCGCTCCACCTCTTGCCTCTGGCATCCAGCGCTGCTCCATAGAACAATGCTCCCAAGATAGAATGTAACACCGTAGTGCTGCCATCGCCCAATCTAGAAGCCAGATCTTAGGGTTCCCCCGAAGCAGTAGGAGTGGATCAACAATAGCTGCATGACGACACCTTCATCAAGGTAACGATGTAGAAACGCTGCCATCACCCACTAATGCATGTAAAATGCATCCATGAACTTTGCACTTTATTACTTGATATTCCAACATATTTGCATCATATATGGGGTATATTCATGTTTTCTAATGATATTTAGGAATAATTCACACTTCCCATATTGTTTTGGAATTGGCCCTGTCGAGGTAGAAAACCCCTATTTCAATAGTTTTGACTTTCAGGTACCCAAACGATGTCCAATTGACCTGAAACTTCACGGGACCTAATATTTATCAGAACAAAGAACATTGGGACAAAGATCCACGAGAAAAGAAGACCGAGGAGGAAACGAGCCCAGCACACGCGGCCAGGGGCTGGCCACGGCTGGTGTGCTCGTTTGCCCCTCGAGTCTCCGATGTCGTCGATTCTTTCTCCTAGGCAGAGGTTCTGACCTAAAACCACGTATAAAAAGGTCTCCCGATGATTCACAGAAAGGAGCGCCGCAGAACACAGAAACACGAAACAGAGAGGCAGGAGGTAGAAGATCGCAGGGGGGAAATTCCGGCGGGGCGCTGCCGGTGTGATCTCCACCTCCTCCAATGACTCCAGCACCTTCACCATGATGAAGGGGGAGTATTCCACCCCTGGACTATGAGTTTGTGCCAGTAGCTATTGTATCTCTTTCTCATGATCTAGATTATATTAGAACCGTATGAGCTGATAACATGATTACAGTCATATTTGTATTACCTGGAGAACACCCCAGACATCCCCGTTCGTTGCCCAAAGCCTCACAGCCACCGCTCGCCGTGGACACCGTCGCCTCTGCCTCTCAGAGCGCCACCTTTCCCAGACCGCGTGCCACCGCCCCTACGACCGCATTCAAGTCCTAGAGCATCGCCAGGGAACCATCTGTCGATCGCCATCCCCAGCCATGCCGCTACCTCACCGTAGCCATGTCGCCACCGTCGCCTGCCGATCCCGCTTGGTCTCACCGTCGGGCCTATAAAAGGAGCCCTCCCCAGCCTCTTCTCTCCACACCATTCCACTCTCCTCACCTCTCTGAACCTCACCCACCTCTAGCCGGAGCAAGTGGAGCAGCAGCTCACCGGAATTGGAGCTGGAGCAGCCGCGGCAGGAGGAGAAGGGCGCCGTTGATTTCGACCACCCCAAGCTCCGCCGCAACCGCGCCTCGCCTCGTCGTCGTCTTCCATGTCGTTTGCCCGCCTCGCCGACCCCGCTGGATCCCTGGTACACCCCCAATAGACCCCCATCGAGCCGCTAGGGTTCGAGCTCGCCGACGACCTGTTCATCCTCGACGACGACCCTCAGCCGTTGATCTCGCTTCTAGTCCTATGGCCCACAGCACGCATACTGTCAACACCCGGATTTTTAATCCCAGATGCCCGTTATGCCATACCTCGCAATCCCAGGATTACCATTTTTGCGAGACATAACGGATTGGATATCACAGTACATCATCCATTACAAACCATACATAAGGTCTCTACACAAATAAGGATCTCATGATCCAGTCTTTAATACAACAAGCAGCAGAAATAAAAGATAAGCGTAGCAGTGGGGTCCATCTTCAAGGGAACAGGCAATGCTGACGAAGGCAGATAGTCCTAGTTATCATAGCCGTCCTGATGACCATCATCCTGATAGTCTCCTTCATAGTCTGGCCATGAGAATAGCCAGGGACAGAAGCCATGAGTACTCTTTAAGTACTCGCAAACTACTACTAGCAAGGTATAATTCTAAGTTAAAGTACTGAATCTAAGTTAACTATCAAATTAAGTTTGAAACCTAAGCTGAGTTCAGAAGCAAGAAAGATAAAGTAGAGTTCTAGAATCACTTAAGTTGGGAAGCTATTATCATCAACACAACCCTGTTGTGGTCAAGTCAAAGTTCATTCATTCATTTCAAGTTATTTATAAAACATCTGACAACGAAATAGTATGGCCATTCCATCTGTCCATAACCATGGATGCGGCTATTCGAATAGTTTGACACTCAGCAGAGGTGGTACACTTTCACCACAAGATTCGATACATCTGTCAGGGATAACCCTGAATCATCATACTTAGTATGCAGATAATCAAACATAACCTTCCCTTTACACACCCTAGTACAAGCACCTCTCCTATGAGTATGGCCTCCCAACCATGACCATCAGTCATCTTGGGCACTGCATAGGTGGACACCATTGAGAGGTAGCCTCATCTCAAACCTCTCCCGTGAGAGAACTAATACTAATTCATATAAATTTCTAGCTAAGCCTTACCCAATTCAGGTAATGTGGTTGTACGGTAAATTTGGAATGGTATCGCATCCGAATCCAACCATCAGATTTATAAAAGGGTTAAGGCTCATGCCTCATCATTTTCATCATCATAAACCAGTTGTGTTTCTCAACACATGTCAAAACATCTCAATAGAATGACTCATCATTCCAAGGTTTTCACAATTCATTTTCACCAAGTGTTCCCATCTAAAGTGACTCAAATTTTGATCTATTCTAAAATACTAAGTTAAGAGTGTTCACTAAGGTGGAAAGATGGGATCAATCTCATGCCATAGAATGACATCTAAAGGTTTCTAAGTAGGTCAAGTTTTATACTCTTTATGCTACCTTCAAAATTTAGTAAAGAACTTTGTATAACTTAAGAGGGGTAAAACTTGTTAGTGAGACTTGGGGTACTAATAGCTAAAGGAGTGTGATCAAAGCATGCTTAAGGCATCTTTGCTAAACCATCTAATTTTATTCTAGCTTGCTAACAATAGCTTGCTAAAGTATGTTTTGCAAGGGTTAGCTTGCCACTAATAGCTTGCCTTGGTTGGTGCAGTGGTTGAAGTTTTCTTATTCTTCTTCTTGGTAGAACTCCACCTCCTCGAAAGCTTGGTCGGTACTAGCGTCTATAAATATATATGGAGTATACAATCACCAAACAATACTTATCTAGGCTAAGTAGCATTCTAAAACACACAATTGATGATCTATTATCATCACAAGCATCACAAGTTTAATTCAATAGTTTCAACCTTTTTATTTTGGAAAAGTAATTTCTACTCATTGAAATATTAACTAAAATTTAATATTCACCACCAAAATATGGGATCATGTGGACCCATGTCCTCACCACATATTCTAACATATGGGAATGAGATTTAAAGGTTGGATCAATATTACTTTGGTTTAAGTTTATTATTTAATGATTTAAAGTGACTAGAAATGCCTATATAGCATTATTTTGGTACTAGTCCAAAGTCACTGCATGTAAACCTTAATATTATTACATATTTAGATAGATATGATGAAATGTGATTTTTGAGAGTTGGAATCAACTCAAAAACTAACTTGGTTGATTTTATAAAAATGTTTCAAGTTGCAAAAGCTTTTGTGTTCTTATTTTTATTAGGAGAGATCTATAACTCTAATTGAATTAAATCCAACGGGCTTGGATAGATCATTTTAATACCTTTCAGACAAAATTGGTTTCATGCAATTTGGATTTCTAAAACTCTTTGAATTGATTTTAAAACTAGGGGACAGAAACTAGATTTAACTAAAAAGGAAAAACCAGATTTGAATCTATGGGCTAACGCGGGAAAAGACTTGGGCCGGCCCAGTGGCGCTCCCTGGCGCGGGGCTCAGCTGACAGGGGGGTCCTGCTTGTCAGCGGCACTTAACACGCGAAACGGTACGCACGTTGTGGGCCGTGCGATTAGAAGCGTGATCAATGGCTGAGGGTCGTCGTCGACGACGAACAGGTCGCCGACGAGCTCGAACCCTAGCGGCTCGGTGGGGGTCTACTAGGGGCGTACCAAGGCTCCAGCGGGGTCGGCGAGGTGGGCAAACAAAGTGGAAGACGACGGCGAGGCGAGGTGTGGTCGCGGTGGAGCTTGGGGTGGTCGCAATCAACGACACCCTTCTCCTCCAAAGGCGACGGCTCCGGCTCCAATTCCGGCGAACTGTTGCTCCACTTGCTCCGGCGAGAGGTGGGTGAGGGGAGTGGAATGGTGTGGAGATGAATGGCTGGGGAGGGCTCCTTTTATAGGCCCGACGGTGAGACCGAGCGGGATGGGCGGTCGATGGTGGCGACATGGCTACGGCGATCTAGCGGCATGGTTGGGGATGGCGATCGATGGGTGGTCCCTGGCGGTGCTCTAGGACTTAAATGCGGCCGTAGGGGCGGTGGTATGCGGTCTGGGCGAGGTGGCGCTCTGAGAGGCAGAGGCGGCGGTGTCCACGGCGAGCGGTGGCTATGGGGCTTTGGGCGGCGAACGGGGGTGTCTAGGGTGTTCTCCAGGTCGAGGCGGAGCGGTGGGCGCGGGCTGCGGTCGAGCGGCGGCTTGTGGATGCAGGGACAGAGCATGCTCTGCGGGCGGCATTGGCATGGTGCGGTGGCACTGGGCGCGGTTTCTCCTCGGTGGTCCACGACAGCACTTGGATCGGGCAAGGGACAGAGAGGGGCGGTGAGGTGTTGGCTACCTCCTAGACATGGCGAGGGAAGGGGGAGTGGTCTGCTGCAGCGGGGCAAGGTTTGTCCGGCAAGTGGGTGCTCGGCATGGCATGGCCTGGGGGTTAGGGATAAGGGACAGGGGTGCTAAGGGCATGGTTAGACCAAGAGGGGACAGAGAGGTTAAATGGAGATCAAATGGGGGCAAAACCCTGTGCAGAATAGTGAGCTAGGATTAGAGGTGGGATTAAGCATGCCAAGTGTTTGATGAAATGGCCGCAAGAGAAAAAGTTTTGAATTTTGAGTTCAAAATTTTTGAGTGATCTCCACTAGTGATAGGTAGTCTCTGGTTGCAAGGGTTTTGAAAATGGAGCTCAAATAGATGGTTTTTGAAATAGGGGTGATCTATTCATATGCATTAGATTAAATTTTAAACAGTCATTTAAAATAGTTAACAGAATGTTTTTAGCAGATCAAAAGGTGGGCATTGGTACCTCATTATGTGTACTAGCAAGGGGTGTAAAGATTAAGAATTGTTTCTGTTAAGAATTGAGTACTAGGAGTAGCCAAAGTAGGCATGAGAGTTAAATTTGCCAAAATGACCATTCCTTCTTTTTAATTCTTTTTTATTTGATTTTCTTTAGGAAAAGTTTGGGAATGATGTAGATGATGTTTAAATCACCTAAGAAACATTTTACAAGCATTGGATCAATCAATCATGGCAATTCAAACAACTCCTATTTTAAATGCAAACATATATGAATGCTTTCATTCTAAATTTGGAAAAGTTTTTGTTAACCCCATTTTTGGATGATTTGATCATGATAAGCTTGGATTAAAGTTTTGGGATGTTACAAATCTTCCCCCCTTAAACAAAATCTTGTCCCGAGATTTACAAAGAAAACTAGGAACTAAAGAGATCTGGGAACTATGTCCTAATGTAATCTTCTCATTCCCAAGTAGCTTCCTCCTCGGTATGGTTGCTCCACTGAATCTTGAGAAACTTGATACTCCTGGTCCTGGTGGTTCTGTAGGCTTGCTCTAAGATATGGATGGGCACTTCCCGATAGGTCAGGTCATTGTTGATTTCCACAGCTCTGTGATCGATGTTCTTGAAAACTTCAGTCTTCTCAGGCACTTCCAAGCATTTGCAAAGTAACGAGATATGGAACACATTGTGGATGGCTGACATCTCTTCAGGCAGTTCCAGTTGATACGATAGTTCTCCTCGGCGGTTCAGAATCTTGAAAGGTTCGATATATCTGGGAGCTAACTTTCCCTTCAGGCTAAAGCGTTGAGTTCCCTTCAATGGTGAAACCTTGAGATATACGAAATCTCCGACATTGAAAGTCAGGTCTCTCCTTATCTTGTCAGCATAGCTCTTCTGTCTGGATTGGGCGGTCTTGAGGTGCTCACGAACTTTGTGAACTTTTTTCTTCTGCTTCTCGGAGAATGTCGGGTCCAAAGATCTGACTCTCTCCTACTTACGACCAATTCAAAGGGGTACGACACTTTCTTCCGTATAGGAATTCAAATGGTGCCATCTACAAACTAGCTTGATAATTGTTGTTATATGAGAATTCTGCGAAAGGCAGGCAGTCTTCCCATTTTGATCCGTATTCCAGCACACAAGCTCTAAGCATATCCTCTAGGATCTGGTTGACTCTCTCAGTCCGTCCATCTGTTTGCGGGTGATAAGCGGTGCTGAAGTTCAACTTGGTTCCTAAACCTTCCTGAACCTTCTGCCAAAATCTTGAAGTAAACTGGGTTCCTCGATCTGATACGATGGTCTTGGGGGTTCCATGCAGACTAACAATTCTAGCAATGTACAGCTCTGCTAGTTTTGCACTCTGGTAGGTTGTCTTGACTGGTATGAAGTGGGCTACCTTGGATAGTCTATCAACTATGACCCAGATTGAGTCATTCCCCCTACTAGAAGTAGGTAAACCGGTGATAAAGTCCATTTCGACGGAATCCCATTTCCATTCCGGAATCTACAATGGTTGCAATAGTCCTGCAGGTCTCTGATGCTCTGCTTTGACTCTTTGACAGATGTCACATTTGGTGATGTAGCTTCCAATCTCTTTCTTCATCTTGTGCCACCAAAATTGCTCTTTCAAATCCTAATACATCTTTGTTCCTCCGGGGTGGATAGAATAAAGAGTATCATGAGCTTCCTTCATGATAACCTCCTTCAGCTCCGAATCTGCTGGCACACAGATACGTCCTTTGTACCACAGTACACCTTCTTCGTCTTCGGTGAATCCTGGTACTTTGCCTGTACCAATACGACGTTTGATTCCGTCAATACTTTCATTCCCCTTCTAGGCTTCCTTGATTTGGATAATCAAAGTGGGTTGAAGTTCAATGATAGCTAGGAATCCTTTGCTAACTAACTCAGTCCTGAACTGCTCCAACTCCTCATACAAACTTGGTTGCTTCTCTTTGATCATGGTGTTCAGCCTACACGGCAATCTTCTAAGAGCATCCGCTACCACCTTGCCTTTGCCGGGGTGATAGTTAATGTCAAGGTCATAATCCTTGATTAACTCTATCCATCTTCTTTGCCTCATATTCAGCTCCTTCTGAGTGAAGATATACTTCAAGCTCTTATGGTCCGAGTAAATCTCACAACGATTACCCATCAAATAATGACGCCATGTCTTCAATACTAGAACCACGGCTGCTAGCTCAGATCATGGGTCGGATAGTTCTGCTCATGCTGCTTCAGTTGTTGAGACAGATACGCGATGACTTTGCCTTCTTGCATCAATACACATCCTAGACCAATCTTGGATGCATCACAATACACATTAAACGGCTTCTAGATGTCTGGCATGATCAAAATTGGGGCTAATATTAATCTCTTCTTCAGCTCCTGGAAACTGGCTTCACACTTGTTTGTCCATTCAAACTTCTTGTCCTTCTTCAACAATTGGGTCATTGGTCGGGCTATGCTCGAGAATCCTTCTACGAACTTGCGGTAATATCCCGCTAATCTGAGAAATGAACGAACTTGGGTTTGATTGGTTGGGGCTTCCCATTCTTCGACATCTTTGATCTTGGTGGGATCAACACAGACTCCTCCGGCAGACACAATATGTCCTAGGAATCCTACTTGTTTCAGCCAAAACTCACACTTGTTGAACTTGGCATATAGCTGATGCTCTCTCAGGGTTTCTAGGATGATTCTCAGATGTTGCTCATGCTCTTCTTCTGACTTGGAGTAGATAAGGATGTCGTCGATAAACACAACTACAAACTTATCTAGGAAATTCATAAAGATCTTATTCATGAGATTCATGAAATAAGCAGGGGCATTGGTTAATCCAAAAGACATAACCGTATACTTGTATAAACCATAGCGAGTAGTAAAGGCGGTCTTTGGAATATCCGTTGCACGAATCTTAAGTTGGTGATAACCAGTCCTAAGATCAATCTTTGAGAATACCTGAGCTCCAGTAAACTGATCAAATAGATCCTCTATCTTTGGCAAAGGGTACTTGTTCTTGATGGTAACGCCATTCAACATTCTGTAATCTGTACACAGACGATTGCCTCCATCTTTCTTGTCGACGAATAACACTGGTGATCTCCATGGTGATGCGCTTGGCTGAATCAAGCCTGTTGCTAACATGGCATCCAACTGCTTCTTCAGTTCCACTAACTCTGAGGGGTTCATGGTATAGGGTCTCTGGGCTATAGGTCCGGTTCCGGGGATTAGTTCGATAATGAACTCAATATCCCTATCCGGGGCATACCTGGCAATTCATCTAGGAATACATCGGGGTATTCACAGACTACTCTGACTTGGTCAATGGTGGGCAGGGCTACACTCTTGTTGCACTTGAATTGACGGGGTAAGGTTTCAGAGATATGCTCTACCGTTACTCTAGAACTACTGGTCATGGTGATGGCTTTCTTAGCACAGTCTAGCAGTCCTTTATGCCTTGACATCCAGTCCATACCTAGTAATACTTCCAATCCTTTGGTTCCAAGTACAATTAGGTTGGCATAAAATTCTATCCCATGTATTCTGATAGGTACAGCTTTGCAAATTTTTCTAGCTTTTGTTGTTGAACCGGGGATTTGAACTATCATGACATGCTTCAGGTTGGTTGGGCGAATCTTACTAGTGCATACAAATTCTTCGGTGACAAATGAATGCGATGCTCCAGAATCAAACAATACTCTTGCTAAAACTGAGTTGACAGAAAACATACCCAGCACTACATCTGGCGCTTCCTGGGCTTCTTCTGCGTTCATGTGGAAGAGACGACCGTTGCGGTTGTGCGGGTTCCCTGGGGCAAATCTCCTTCCTGGTTGAACACGACGCTGCTGCTGAGCTCGGGCATTCACAGGGGCATTGGCGGCAGTCTTCTTGGGACACTCATTGGAGTAGTGACCCTTCACTCCACACTCGAAACAAGTGATCTGGGACTTGTCCTTGACTGCGATAGGTACAACATTGCTGCCAGTTCTGGGTGCAGTGTTGTTGTTGTTGTTGCTCTTGGGAGGGGCACGGTTGAAATTGTTGGCATTACCGGAGTTGTGATTGTTTCCTCCGGACTTCACATTACCTCCGCTATGGTTGGGGTAACTTGGGCGAGAATTTGGGGGTCGGTTGTTCCTTGGTGCATATCCTGGTGAGGGGTTGGGACGGTACTTATGGTGACTACTAGATCCAGACTGCTGCATCATACGGCGCTTGCGGTTGTCGTTTGCCTGGTTAATCTTCCCTTCCATCTGAATGGCAGAGTCGACTAGCTCTTCAATATCATCAAAACGGATGTTGACGAGGATAGTCTGCATCTCATCATGCAGTCCGTTTAAGAATCTCTCCTTCTTTTTGGCCTCCGTGTTGATCTCATCCGGTGCATATCTGGCAAGTGACAAGAATCGGTCATGGTACTCTACCACAGTCATTCTTCCTTGCTTCAATTCGTGGAATTCATCTCTCATCCTATTGACAAGACCTTGCGGCACGTGGATGCGGCTGAACTTGACCTTGAATGCTTCCCAGGTCATCACCTGGCCATGGTTCATATTGCGGATGCTATTCCACCAAGCTCTTGCATCTCCCGCCAGATAGTGGGTGGCGAAGAGAACTTTCTCATTCTCATCAACTCTGGCAACCTCTAAGTTGTTTTCCATGGTGTATAACCAGTCATCAGCATCTAATGGGTTTTCATATTGGTTAAAGATTGGGGGATTGGTGTTCTGAAAGTTTTTGACTTTGGATCCTTGGTGATCCTTATTTCCATGTCCTTGGTTGTTGAGAGCCATTTGGGCGATCTGCTGCAATGTTGCTAAGTTGGCTTGACATTCGGCCCTGCTTGCTTCACGGTCCGCGATGAGATTCTGCAAGATCTGCAGCATTGGGTCTTGCGACGAGCTGCTCCCTCCTTGGTTTCCACGAGTCATCTGAAGATTGAGATAGATATAGGGGTAAGAGGGAAATTCTAAGGTTCATGGTTTTGGGTTTTCAAAGCTAAAACTTTGAGTTAGACTCGGGTTTTTCAACTAACTTCTTTTTCATTCATGCAAGCAAACACCCGATACAACACACACCACAACAATCAAAGGGGAAAACAGATGGTTTGAAGAACCATTCTGCAAGCTACAATACAATGAGATGATACATCTCATGCTACGACAGTGCTCTAGTGCATCTACTCATCGTCGATGAAGTCGGGGTCTTCATCATCAGTGTAGAAGTCCACAACATCATCCTCCAGAAAGTCATCATTGTTGTTGAGGTAAGAATCCATATCTCCCTGGATATCTTCACCCTCATCATCTTCTTCCTTGGCGGCAAGCTGAGCTTCCTGCTCCTTGACGGTCTTCTCGAGGTCGGCCACCTTCTTGCAAAGACGGGTGATGGTACAATCCTTCTTTGCATGCTGGCGATGAAGAGACTGGCGATCTTGGACGAGCAGTGCGAAAGTCTGGGCCTTCTGGTCGGCAATGGCACGGTTCTGGTTGGCTAACTCCCTGGCATTGTCCAGTTCCTGCTGTCTGTCATGAAGCAAGAAATCAAGGTTCTCCACTTGACGCCTCAACTCTGGGTGACTTGGCATCTCCATCGGCATTCCCATGAAGTCACGTCTTGCATAGTGGGCAAAACGGGTTCCTTGGATCTTGTTGACGCTGAGGGCACATGGACATGCGAGAGATTCATGCATTGCCCTGGCTAATCCATCTAGCCAGTTGTTCTCTCTCACGGAGAACTGAATTCTCCCAGAAGTTGGTGCTTCGATGCTTCCCCGAAGATCCTCGGTGACTAGCCACTGTAGGTCTCCTCCTGGGGGTCCTGGAAGTTGAGCTCCAAGAAACTTCGGATGTGGGCGTCCTAGTAACTCCAACAATGAATCCAGGTCCCTCTCGAAGATCAGCTGACCTCCGTTTCCCAACTGGTAAAACTTGCTGAACTGAGTCTCCATCTACAAGAGTTACGGATGAGGACGTTAGTGAAGTGATCCAGTGTGTCCAATTTTAAGTAGTAATGCAAGAATTTTGAGGAACATGTATTTTTGAGAAAGAATGAGTTCACAAGGGTAAGAGGGGAAATAGTTTTTCATAATTACTCACTTTGGTTTTGACGCTAAGATTTTGGTTTGGACATCCATTCTAACTAGGGTCTCCTATGATCAGGATGGCTCTGATACCAACTTGTCAACACCCGGATTTTTAATCCCAGATGCCCGTTATTCCGTACCTCGCAATCCTATGATTACCATTTTTGCGAGACATAACGGATTGGATATCACAGTACATCATCCATTACAAACCATACATAAGGTTTTACACAAATAAGGATCTAATGATCCAGTCTTTAATACAACCAGCAGCGGAAATAAAAGATAAGCGTACCGGTGGGGTCCATCTTCAGGGGCACAGGCAATGCTGACGAAGGCAGATAGTCCTAGTTATCATAGCCGTCCTGCTGACCATCATCTTGATAATCTCCTTCATAGTCTGGCTATGATACTAGCCAGGGACAAAACCCATGAGTACTCTTTAAGTACTTGCAAACTACCATTAACAGGTACTATACTTCTAAGTTAAAGTGTTGAATCTAAATTAACTATCAAATTAAGTTTGAAACCTAAGCTGAGTTCAGAAGCAAAGAAAGATAAAGTAAAGTTCTAGAATCACTTAAACTGGGAAACTATTATCATCAACACAACCCTGTTGTGGTCAAGTCAAAGTTCATCATTCATTTCACGTTATTTAGAAAACATCTGACAACGAAACAGTATGGCCATTCCAACTGTCCATAACCGCGGACGCGGCTATTCGAATAGTTTGACACTCTGCAGAGGTGGTACACTTTCACCACAAGATTCGATACATCTGTCAGGGATAACCCTAAATCATCATACTTAGTTTGCAGATAATCAAACATAACCTTCCCTTTACACACCCTAGTACAAGCACCTCTCCTATGAGCATGGCCTCCCAACCATGACCATCAGTCATCTTGGGCACTGCATAGGTGGACAACATTGAGAGGTAGCCTCAGCTCAAACCTCTCCCATGAGGGAACTAATACTAATGCATATAAATTTCCAGCTAAGCCTTACCCAATTTAGGTAGTGTGGTTGTACGGTAAATTTGGAATGGTATCGCATCCGAATCCAACCATCAGTTTTATAAAAGGGATAAGGCTCATGCCTCAACATTTTCATCATCATAAACCATTTGTGTTTCTCAACACATGTCAAAACATCTCAATAGAATGACTCATCATTCCAAGGTTTTCACAATTCATTTTCACCAAGGGTTCCCATCTAAAGTGACTCAAGTTTGATCTATTCTAAACTAGTAAGTTAAGAGTGTTCACTAAAGTGGAAGTGATGGGATCAATCTCATGCCATAGAATGACATCTAAAGGTTTCTAAGTAGGTCAAGTTTTATACTTTTTATGCTACCTTCAAAAACAAGTAAAGAACTTGGTATAACCAAAGAGGGGTGAAACTTGTAGGTAAGACTTGGGGTACTAATAGTCAAAGGGGTGTGATCAAAGCATGCTTAAGGCATCTTTGCTAAACCATCTAGTTTAATTCTAGCTTGCTAACAATAGCTTGCACTGTTAATGGTGGCTTTCTAAAGTATGTTTTGCAAGGGTTAGCTTGTCAATAATAGCTTGCCTTGGTTGGTGCAGTGGTTGAAGTTTTCTTCTTCTTCTTCTTCTTGGTAGAACTCCTCCTCCTCGAAAGCTTGGTCGGTACTAGCGTCTATAAATACATAGGGAGTGCACAATCACCAAACAATACTTCACTAGGCTAACTAGCATTCTAAAACACACAATTGATGATCTATTGTCATCACAAGCATCACAAGTTTAACTCAATAGTTTCAACCTTTTTATTTTAGAAAAGTAATTTCTACTCATTGAAATATTAACTAAAATTTAATATTCACCACCAAAATATGGGATCTTGTGGACACATGTCCTCACCACATATTCTAACATGTGGGAATGAGATTTAAAGGTTGGATCAATATTACTTTAGTTTAAGTTTATTATTTAATGATTTAAAGTGACTAGAAATGCCTATATAGCATTATTTTGGTACTAGTCCAAAGTCACTGCATGTAAACCTTAATATTATTACATATTTAGATAGATATGATGAAATGTGATTTTTGAGAGTTGGAATCAACTGAAAAGCTAACTTGGTTGATTTTATAAAAATGTTGCAAGTTGCAAAAGCTTCTGTCTTCTTATTTTTATTAGGAGAGATCTATAACTCTAATTAAATTAAATCCAACGTGCTTGGATATATCATTTTAATACCTTTCAGACAAAATTGGTTTCATGCAATTTGAGTTTGTAAAACTCCCAGAATTGAATTTTAAACTAGTGGATGAAAACTAGATTTAACTAAAAGGAAAATCTAATTTTTAAACGGCTAGGCTACCCCGGGAACGAACATGGGCCGTCCCAGTGGCGCTTCGCGGCGTGGGGCTCAGCTGTCAGGGGGGTCCCGCTTGTCAGCGGCACTTAACACGCGAAACGGTACGCGCGCTGTGGGCCGTAGGATTAGAAGCGAGATCAACGGCTGAGGGTCGTCGTCGACGATGAAAGGGTCACCGGCGAGCTCGAACCCTAGAGGCTCGGTGGGGGTCTACTGGGGGCGTACCAGGGCTCCAGCGGGGTCGGCGAGGCGGGCAAACGACATGGAAGACGACGGCGAGGCGAGGCGCGGTTGCGGCGGAGCTTGGGGTGGTCGAAATCAACGACGCCCTTCTCCTCCTGCCGCAGCTGCTCCGGCTCCAATTTCGGCGAGCTGCTGCTCCACTTGCTCCGGCTAGAGGTGGGTGAGGTTCAGAGAGGTGAGGGGAGTGGAATGGTGTGGAGAGAAGAGGCTGGGGAGGGCTCCTTTTATAGGCCCGACGGTGAGACCGAGCGGGATGGGCAGGCAACGGTGGCGATATGGCTACGGCGAGGTAGCGGCATGGCTGGGGATGGCAATCGACAGGCGGTTCCCTGGCGGTGCTCTAGGACTTGAATGCGGCCGTAGGGGCGGTGGCATGCGGTCTGGGCGAGGTGGCACTCTGAGAGGCAGAGGCGACGGTGTCCACGGAGAGCGGTGGCTGTGAGGCTTTGGGCGGCGAACGGGGATATCTAAGGTGTTCTCCAGGTCGAGGTGGAGCGGCGGGCGCGGGATGGTGCCAAGGGGTGGTCTGTGCGAGCGGGGACAGGGCGTGCTCTGGGGGCGGCACTGGCATGGTGCGGTGGCACTGGGCGCGGTTTGTGCTCGGTGGTCCACTGCTGCTCTGGGCTCGGGCAAGGGACAGGGGGTGGCGGTGAGCTCCTGGCTACCTCCTAGATATGGCGAGAGAGGGGGAGATGGTCTGCTGCGGCGGGGCAAAGTTTGGCCGGCGACCATGCCCTCGGGTTGACATGGCAAGAGGGTTAGGGACAAGGGAGAGGGGTGTTAAGGGTTTGGTTAGACTAGGAGGGGACAGAGGAGATAAATGAGGATCAATTGGGGGCAAAACCGTGTTCAAAACAGTGGCTAGGATTAGAGGTGATAATATGCATGCCAAGTGTTTGATAAAATGGCCGCATGAAAGAAAGTTTGGAATTTTGGTTTCAAATTTTTTGGGTGATCTCCACTAGTGATAGGTAGTCTATGGTTGCAAGGGTTTTGAAAATGGAGCTCAAATAGATGGTTTTTGAAATGGGGGTGATCTATGCATATGCATTAGATTCAATTTTAAACTGTCATTTAAAATAGTTAACAGAATGTTTTTAGCAGATCAAAAGGTGGGCCTTGATACCTCATTATGTGTACTAGCAAGGGGTGCAAAGATCAAGAATTGTTTCTGTTAAGAATTGAGTACTAGGAATAGCCAAACTAGGCATGAGAGTTAAATTTGTCAAAATGACCATTCCTTCTTTTTAATTCTTTTTGATTTGATTTTCTTTAAGAAAAGTTTGGGAATGATCTAGATGATGTTTAAATCACCTAAGAAACATTTTACAAGCATTGGATCAATCAATCATGTCAATTTAAACAACTCCTATTTTAAATGCATACACATATGAATGTTTTCATTTTAAATTTGGAAAAGTTTTTGTTAACCCTATTTTTGGATGATTTGATCTTGTTAAGCTTGGATTAAAGTTTTGGGATGTTACACTCCCCGACCACGGCGCCAAAAAACTTCCTTGATGCGAGTGCTAAAAAACTTCCTGACAGTTATCGTAGCAGCTTCTCGCTGCACCATAATGGTTGAGACTCTAAGTGGAGAGTGATGTAGTAAATGGAAGTCTTCCCCACGAGAGAAACTCGAGGGTTTAAATATCGAACTCTCGAGGAGCTATGTGTAAGATAATGATCCTCTTTGTTCTTCATCAAGCAACCTACAAAATAGTTGTAGATTGTTTTGTGCCCTCAACCTCACCAAGTGGTTGTCAAGCACAAGGTGTATGTAAGCAAAACTGAAATAAAATACAATAAAAGTAAAATGCAATGCAATAGTAAAGTAAATATGCAATGGTGGTACATGCAATGGAATATGATGTTTTTGGGTTTTGGTTGGTGTTTGCAAGTATGAGAAATGTTTTTGTATTTTTGGATTTAATTAGTCCTAAAAATAAAAAATGATGTAGATGTGTTGGATAGTGTTTTCTTATGGTTTAAAATGGATCGAGGGTTCATGGCTCCCCTTATGCACTATTTCTTTGAGTTATGGTGGACACGGGACACTCTCGTTGACATAATATTGGTGCAACATGTTAAAGTATGGATATCAATTCATATGGGCATCATGACCTAACATAGATATGTTATTTCTAACAATTCATTTATACTCCACTAGAAAGGGGGGTCTCCAAGCAATCTAGTATTAAGATCAATTTCAGAGTATAGCATTAATTTATATGACATGAAGTTAAAATAAGAACATACTTGATCTAGTATAAGCATGATATTTTCTTTATCCCTAGTGAGGCAACTAAGTAAGGTAAACACCCAAGTGATTCACAAGTTTTACTGTCCTACCCGCAAGATTACCCCCGTTGCTCCAACTAATGCACACGTTCCCCCACACACGCTCCCATATACAAGTTTGATCAAAACAAGTAAACAAGAACGGGGTACATGATATGCATCTATTCATATACTTCCAATAGTGAACAATTGCAATCTCAAATATCAATTATATAAAGATCTACCACATAGGTAATACAAATATGACTATAATCATGTTATGCAGCTCATACGGTTCTAATATAATCTAGATCATGAGAGAGAGATACAATAGCTACTGCCACAAACCCATAGTCCAGGGGTGGAATACTCCCCCTTCATCATGGTGAAGGTGCTGGAGTCATTGGAGGAGGTGGAGATCACACCGGCAGCGCCCCGCCAGAATTTCCCCCCTGCGATCTTCTACCTCCTGCCTCTCTGTTTCGTGTTTTTGTGTTCTGCGGCGCTCCTTTCTATGAATCATCGGGAGACCTTTTTATACGTGGTTTTAGGTCAGAACCTCTGCCTAGGAGAAAGAATCGACGACATCGGAGACTCGAGGGGCAAACAAGCACACCAGCCGTGACCAACCCCTGGCCGCGTGTGCTGGGCTCGTTTCCTCCTCGGTCTTATTTTCTTGCGGATCTTTGTCCCAATTTTCTTTGTTCTGATAAATACTAGGTCCCGTGAAGTTTCAGGTCAATTGGACATCGTTTGGGTACCTGAAAGTCAAAACTATTGAAATAGGGGTTTTCTACCTCGACAGGGCCAATTCCAAAACAATATGGGAAGCGTGAATTATTCCCAAATATCATTATAAAACATGAATATACCCCATATATGATGCAAATATGTTGGAATATCAAGTAATAAAGTGCAAAGTTCATGGATGCATTTTACATGCATCAGTGGGTGATGGCAGCGTTTCTACATCGTTACCTTGATGAAGGTGTCGTCGTGCAGCTATTGTTGATCCACTCCTACTGCTTCGGGGGAAACCCTAAGATCTGGCTTCTAGATCGGGCGATGGCGGCACTACGGTGTTACATTCTGTCTTGGGAGCATTGTTCTATGGAGCAGCGTTGGATGCCAGAGGCAAGAGGTGGAGCGGTTTTGTCTTGCATGGAGACTCTAGTGGAGATGTCAAGTCATGCCTCATGGCTAGGTGTTACGCTCATTCATGCCTGGTTTAGTAGGTGTTAGGCACGAATGATCTCGTGGTGGTCTCAAGTGGCGTCAGATGGTGAGACTTAGCGGCATAGTGCCGAGGGGTCTCGATGTCGATCGCGCGTGCGTGGTGGACGCGCGCATGGTGGTGGAGCTGTTTGGCGTCATGGTGGTGTTGACGGCAGGCCTCACAAGGTCATTGTATTGATTTCTCTTGAAAATGGGTATGAGGAAGACGTCGGCAGCGAGGACTTTTGTAGTGTGTATGCTAGTGCGCCTTGATGGTCTGCCGGAACGATTGTGTCACTTGAACGTCATTAGGAGACTTGGAGGCCTTCAGTTTTAAGATGATGCGCGTTGGTGTGATGTAGGATGTTGGTCCTGTCCATGGGTATCCCCATCATCATGGTTGTGGGAGTAGGGAGTTGTCGCTTATTTGGTGGCTTTGGTCTGATCTTTGTAATTCCTCTTGTAAGGTGTTATGAATAATCTAATAAAAAAGGTTGTGTGAATCTCTTGGATGCAAAGGTTGGGGTGACCTTCCTCCATTTCAAAAAATAAGATGACCGCGACCTAATCATGAAAGTTTAAGATGGCACCTCTGTGCGTGCGATGCGGCAAAAGGTTAATGAAGCTACACATCGTCTAAAGAGGGCCGCGTCATGAAATTATGTAAAATTTTGCTAGGTGTTCAACCAGTCTGGATTGCGAACTTATCCGTGGATTAATATAAACACAACATTTCTTCTCAAAAAGGGGTGTTCCACTGGTCTATAATTGCATTGCGGGCTTATTGTGGATTAGTATAAGCACAACATTTAGCCACGACCAGAGAGAGAGTCGGGGTAAAAGTTCGCTAGGTCACTATTTCGTTGTTTTTGCGCGAAAATTTCCCCTCTATATTGCCAATTTTATAGCACCGATCTGCTTTCAAAACCTATGTAAAAAATCCAGTAGGCGTTTTGAGTTTTCTTTTTGACACATGAAACCGTTGGGAACCCTTACAGTATATTTTCATATTGCTAACTTATGTTTTGAGTATCACCCTCTCTCCACCGTACTGGCACCGAATTTGAATTGATGACCATGAAACCGTCGGGGACCTTTTGAATGGGCGGCGTCACTCCCCTCGGGGCGACCAAGGTGACGACCTAGATCGCCATTCCCACCTTCCCTTCCCTCATCCTCTCCCGCTGCCGCCGGCACTGCGCGGGCTTTGCCTAGCGAGAGCCGCCAGGCAAAGCCTGCGTGGTGCTAATGGCGGCAAGTCTGCTTCTACCCGTGTGCTCGGGGGTCCTTGCAGGGCGGCTCTACTGGCAGCGGTGCGGTGAAGACTCGACGGTCCTAGGCTCGGCAGGTAGCGGTGTGGCGTGGCCACAACGGTGCTTGTGGTTGCGGGCGTTGTTGCATGCGCTTGGCGCGCGGAGGTAAGGGAATCTACGGCAGAGGGCGCATGGCCCAGATTTAGGCCCATTTGGGCCCAATCTGGGTTGGGAAAGCCATGGCGAGGAGGTTCCCCCCTAGGCACTTCATGGAATGGGAGTCAGATTGTCCGCTGCTTCATGGTGGCGACAACGACGAGGTGAGACAGCGGCCGGGTCTGGCAGCGGTGGCGGTGGCTGGATGGGCGACGCGACTCGGGGATAACAGATGGTGGAGCTTGCGCCGGCGGGCTGTAGGCCCATATCTGGCTAGCCTGGCCCCCCCTCATGGTCGGGCGGTCCCCAACTGGTGCTCACGTGTTAGTGCTCCCTATAGGAGTTCGACGCGGATCTCCCTCCTCCTGGCTTCCACAGGGATGGAGGGTTAGACCATGGCCAGATGGGCCTTCGTTCAACAAGTACCTGGCAGTCCTGAAATGCGTCATGGAGGCATTATGTTTGCCATGTCCATCCCACCTCGCTCTTGCGGCCCAGGTGCTGACCCTTAGACCGGCGGAGATTTGGCAGGCCCGGGGTGAGCACCGTGGTGACAGATCTACTGCTTGGCGGCAAGGGTCGGCGGAGATGGCGAATCCCCGGGTGGACTGAGGAGTAGGGACTGGTGTTGGGGTTAGCGTGGACGGTGACACCCTTGCTGCAGTGCGGCGGCGGGGCCTCACGGGCCATTCAGACTCGGCAGGTGCAGGGAGGGCCTGGTTTGTCCCTACCACTGCATCTGATCGGCTACCGCCTTCTGGTGCTGGAGACAGTTCCCTCCCGCGTGCTAGTGTACCGCTGACCCTCGCGAAGTTTCCTCTTTTCGGCCCTACCAGCCTCGCATCGTGGATCATGGTAAGATGATGGTGGCGACTACAAAACCATGGTGGCGTGTACTGGTGGACGACGAGCTTGCTGGAGCAATACGATGCATCCGGGAGTGTGGTTTTTTAAGGGTTCAGGAGAAATCCTTGTCGTCTTGACACCGTCGTAGTGACGCCAGCAGGTGTTGCCGTCCTTCTTGAATGGCATCGGGTTTATCTCTGTCCCACCTCTATTAGCGTACCATGGAAACCCTAGGACTAGTCCGGAAAGCAGCGTCATTGTCGCCGCTTTCCTTCTTAGAGGTGTTGCTTGGTATGCAACACTTCGAAGTGCTAGACGCGTAGTGGTACTTCTCCGGAGGACACAGCGTCCGCGAGTTATCTCCGTGTTCGTCGAACCGCCGTTTGTCGGCTTTGTTTTCTCTAATTTCTTATTGTTTTGTTTTTGGGCTTGACTTGTTTGCCCCAACAATGATCGTAAATTTGATCGGGTCGTTATTATAGTGGGACGAAAACCTGCTTTGAGAGGACTCGTGCTTTATATGTACTCACTAATTCGTTCAAGCCATTCTAACTATTCAAAGTCAACGCACAAAACCGGCAAACTGTACGACACACTCCATGAGCACACGCCACATGCACATTAATCGAAGTAAACACCTGCAGAAGCGAAGTTTTCACTAGCTTTATACGCCAAAAAAGGAACAAGTTTTCACTAGCTTGATACTACTTGTGCTAACGACCCCATGGACCGCGACACCATAGAGTTTAAAACCATTTGTTGACATCTGAACAATACAACTAAGAACCAGCTCCCGTTAACGGCAACCCGCCATCCAATATCTTATCCCCCGACGCTTATTCTAAGCCAACACTTACATTCCAGGGTGATAAATTAGTGGTAGTCTGCTGGAACAGAGGGTTGACTATCGGCTCAAGGCACTACTATTGTTAGAGTATTTCTTTCTGTAAAGATATGCTTAGAGTAGTTGCAACTTGCAGCCTGGGTCATGCATGTTCATTGTTGTGGATTCGTGATATTTGCATCGTAGAACATGTAAAGTGGTTGATAGGGCTGTCTATTCTTATGCATTTCACGTTGTTTTTACTCGAAACAGTCTTTGTCTCGCTTTATAAATAAAGTCAAACGGCCGAACTGATACAAAATGATGAGAGAACCCTCTTACAAAGCACATCAAACATTAAAAAAACAAGAAGAGCCGAACTTACCACCGAAGACACCAAAACATTACCGATTGGTACCGGAGCTCCACACCGACGCCTCCAAGAAGGTAACAGCGCAACGCGTCGCCGTCGGTGTGACCAAGATGGTCCAAGGATTTCACCTAGAACCCACATGTGTAGAGGGTGCCCACATCGGCGCCCTGAAGAAGGTAACGACACCCATAGGCATCGCCGCCGTTTTCACCGGAGAGTTGTGCTTTTGCCCAAAAAAACCTCGAACCACACCCGGTATTTCAAATTATCCACCATCCCCGAGTCCGGCCTCTGAACACGATCAGGGATATGCCTTTGCCGAAGAGCCGCCACCACCAGGATTCCCCTCCACACGCTCCTTATCATCCCCATGACCAAAGAGCAAGGTCATCACCACCGTCCGTCGCTTGCCCCTCCGGAGCCCTCGCCCCGGCATCCAAGATCTTGCGTCGACAACATGGCAAACACCACCACAACTCCATTGGAAAAGGCAGAAGAGGTCAGGCCAGCCAAACAGTACATGGATAGCGCCCAAAGCAGCGGGCAACAAGCGTCAAGTGACATAAGCCTACCTGGCTTGGTCCAAAGGGAGGCCCACACGATGATCTACTATGGATCCATGAAGCCCACTATGACTTGGCGGATACGAAGCCCATGAGGTTACCAACTCCAGGCATGTCGAAAAATAAGAAGCTCCTAAATTAGGAAAGCATAGAGATAGACTCCAACTTGTAACCGACTCGATATGGTAACCCAGACCTAGCCGCCCCATATATAAAGGCTAGGAGGGGCCTCTGAGGAGGACCCCTTATACACAATCCATAGCTTACGCCAGATCCAATCTGCGCATCCACGACCATCTCGGTGAACTTGTAACTTCCGTCATCAAGCAAGAACAGACAAGCATGAGTAGGGGTTTCCCTCTGGGGACATGAACCTGGGTAAATCATGCCCTCCTTGTTTTTCTGTCAGCCGACGAAGTCACCAGCACATATCACCTTCCAGAAAACCCAAGTCCATAAACCATGAGCATTGCCATAGAGACCCCACGTCAATTGGCATCGTCTATGCGAAGCTCCTATGCTGATGTTGCGACTTAAGTGGTTCCATCACCGAAAATATATAATTCATCGGCTTCTGGGGACCATATCTTCTTCAGCTCCCTCAACGTCACCCTACACTCACCAGCCACGCGCCCAGCTTTCAACTTCGTCGACGCTGGAACAGATTTGGTGATCGGCGATCTGCACTTCCACGTCGACAAGATGGGTACTATTTGTCTCCCGAATACGATCCGCTCAGTTATGGTGCAACCAACATCATCATTGATTGCATCTGCATCTGGATCCCACCACCCCTTGGCTCCTCATCGAGCTGAACTCCACCTCATCATCAACCTATTGCACCGACAGCGACACCTGCCGTAGCTTCGAACTGAGCAACTGGCTCGCGGGAAATGACCGCGTCGACTCTGACCTCGAGAGTTGTGGAAGCAACATCTACCCGACCCTCTACCTGTGTGATGTTGTCAATCCCAACGAACCCGAGGAAGGTAATGGTGGCGATCGGACCAACAATAGTGGCAACACTAGCGGCCGGGAAACAATCAACCTCACACCCAAACAATGAGAGAGGATAAGGCAATCCCTAAGGGGTGTGCGGACCCTACACGACACGTGAGGAGATGATAGGCTATCATCATCTCCTGCAAAAAACAAAGCAATCACCAATGAGAGCAGTAGATCAAGCTTGATGAACGCAGGCAACTAGCCGATGAGTAGAGCATATGGCATGCACAGTTATCCTCCATCGGCGGCTCCTCATCAAGGAGAAACTATGACATTGGGTGCATATGTGGTGCTCCTGGATACACCACATGGATGAGGGCGAAAGGCGCGAGTTCTCATGAAGCGTCGACTCTTCCTTCATGACCGTGGACTCTTCGAGTAACTGTTGGAAATATGCCCTAGAGACAAATAGTGATAGGGACTATTATCATATTTCATAAAGTTTATGATTAAGTTTTATATCATTATATAACTGTATTGAGTGGAAACATCAATACACGTGTGATATATAAACAACCAGGGGTTCCTAGTGAAACTCTAGTCACTGGTTCATTGGTCAATAGATGATCATGTTTCCTGATCATGTGGCATTTATGCCAGTTGGAAATAGAGTCAACTCATTCTGAGAATGAGATGATGAACCAATACCCAACCTAAACATCGTGACCCGATCATGTCATGAAGTTCAAGTTATGATGATTAGAAATGTATCCTCGTAGACTATTTCTTAGACCATGAGGCTATATCAATCACTGTCTCCCGAGAGTGCTTAGATAACATCAAGCGCCACTTGGTAATACAGTGGTTATAAAGGTGTGTTTAGGTACTCGGAGGAAACTGTAGAGGCAATATATGTCAAGAGCGGGATTTGTCTGTCCACGTGACGGAAAGATACTCAAGGGCCCACTCGGAGAAGTTATATCCAATAGCTGCGCAACGTGTGATTTGATCACAGGGATATCACTTGTCAGAACGAGTCAAATAGAATTGTCCGGTAACGAGATTGAACACAACATGGTGATGTCATTGATCAGATCTCGGGCAATGCAAGTATCGAGAGACAAAGGGAATAAGACACGTCTGTCCTGGTTCAAACGATGAAAGATCTTTGTGGAACGCACATGGGTCACATGGCCATCCAGGTCCCTTTGTTGATCATTGGTCCAGGAGTGTCCTGACCATGTCTGGAGTGTTCTCGAACCGTAGGGTATCACGCTTAAGGGTTTGATGATGCTTAGAGAGTGTTTATAGGATCGGAAGAATCACCAAAGAATAGTAGAGAGAAAATCGGAAGGGTTTCGGTAAGTCCGGAGGGTGTCCAGAGTGGAGGTGGAAGGTGTTCCATAGCCACAGAGGTTGAATAATATATGAATGAATGTTAAATATTGATTTAATCATTTATTCATAATTATTTAATAAAAGAGAAAATCAATTAAATGGTCAAAGGGCTTAATGGGCCAATTCCTGTAGGGGAAAGGGCCCAAGAGGGGACCACACCCCTAGGAGAGGCCTAGGGGGTGGCGGGCGGCCCTAGTGGGCCTGCCCCACATGGGGCCCATGGGTGGGGGCTAGCCGGCGCGCCTCCCCACCCCTTCCCCTTGATTAGTCCCACCCCGGGACTTTGAGGGAGGTAGTACCTCCCCTCCCCCTATATATAGTGGGGATATTTGGCCAGATAAATACACACAGTATTCAATAAAGGTACTCTCACTTTTGGGAAGACCTCCAATTGATATTCTCTCTCTCTCTCTCTCTCTCTCTCTCTCTCTCTCTCTCGTGACCATGGTCCCAAGTTCGGACTGTGCGAACGAGAGATATCTTCACCACGGAGCGCCATCGCGCTGCAGGATTCGGATCCAGGAGCTCTACTTCCGCAACTGCTGCTGGATCAAGGAAGCAGGAGTCATCGTCAGAAACCGGACATGTGTAACTCCCCGCGAGGTGTCACACTTGAGGCACTCAAGTTGTTGGAGCCGTTGGAACTCAAGGACTTCATCACGACCTTGAGGTCGGCTTCGGCTCGTCTACATCAACCACGCTCTCCTAAGCGTTGACAACGTTTTCGGTCTTCAAGGGTAAGTTCGCAAAAAGCCCCTCCCATTACTGTATTACTAATAGATAGGTCCTGGCAACATCAGGGGTTTAGGGGCGTAGGGTGAAAATTATTGTTTTCATCCGCGGAACCCCTACAGTGGTATCAGAGCCAGATCTATGTGTAGTAATGCTAGTACGGGTAGAACACACGAGATGTAGCGTGTGGGCGTTGATATTTTAGTTGTTACCCTCCCACGTGTACTTGTGTATACCGCAGTAATGCTTGATGAAGCATCCCCCAACCGACTTTACGCGTTCATTCGCGAGACTGGTCCATGCTTGACATATAGCTTGTACCGTATAAAGTGGCTTAGGGGTTGTCTGTCTCTCTCGCATTAGTTGGTATGCCATTTGCAATGGAGGGCCCCGAAAGGGGTGTAGTAGAGACAACTACTTGATCAGTGTTGTGCTGAAAATTCGTAGGTGAGAACGGTTCTTGTGCGAAAGCCCATTCAGCCACGTAAAACATGCAAAGATAAAGTAGAGGCGTCTAACTTTGTTTTGTAGGGGGGCGTTGCTTTGTGATATGGTTGTGGCAAAGGTAAAGTGATTAACTTATGTTACGTAGTAGTAGATAGTCACGGAGGTGACGGACTACCACGCCAGAAAGACACCGGTACCCTGATGTCTACGGCGCCGAAATCCGGTGACGACGGATGGAGATCACGACGTGAAGGACCATATCACATCGCATTTACATTCAATGTTATTGTTTGTATATCTTACAGTGTGCTAGTATTAGATACTCGATGGTAGCCTAATAAGATGATCCCTGTTAAAATTACCAACAATTGTGTTCCCCCTTAGTGTGCACCACCAAGAAAGTTCTTTGGTATGAGACGATCCACGGTACAAGCGTGGGTGTCAGACATATCTACGTTCGCATACAATGGGTGTAAGCCATGTTGCACAGCGAATACACTAAGGTTGAGTTGGCGAGCCTAGCACGTTACAAAGACGTGGCCTCGGAACGCGGATGGTCAAAAGATCAAGCACGATTCGCATGAATGATGTGACCGACGTTTAGCGTCCACCCTTGAACCCACATTGATGGCCGTGATGATCGGGGGAGATATGGCTGAAAGGGGCCGTGTTATCACTAGGAACCCTTCTGGGGATAGGTGTTTCTGAGTGGAGATATTATTAACTCATTTAATTATAAACTTAGTCTAAATTCCTTTTGAAATTATAAATGTAGAGATGGCTCACCGTGAAGCTTACTTTGTCATTGAGGAATGGGTAATGGGTGAGAAACTTAGACTTGATGGATCCAACTTCCCTAGTTGGCTTGTGCGCCTGAATGATCTCCTTACTAGGAATCATGTGGTAGAATACATACACAGCACGATAGATTTGTTGGAGATATGCCCAAGAGGCAATAATAAAAGAGATTATTATTATATCTTTGTGTTTATGATGAATGTTTACATCCCATGCTATAATTGTATTATTAGGAAACACTAATACTTGTGTGTTTTGTAAACATAAAAGAGTCCCTAGTAAGCCTCTTGTTGAACTAGCTTCTTGATTGATTGATGATCATGGTTTCCTGATCATAGACATTGGATGTGATTAATAACAAGGTTATATCATTAGGAGAATGATATGATGGACACACACCCATAGTAAGCGTAGCATAAGATCAAGTCATTAAGTTCGTATTGCTGTAAGCTTTGAAATACATAGTAACCTAATCCTTCGACCATGAGGTTATGTTAATCACCATCACCGTATGGGTACTTTGATGACATCAAACGCCGCTTCGTAACTGGGCGGTTATAAAGGTGTCATTGGGTATTCTGAAAGTATGTGTTGAAGCGCATAGACCAAGATTGGGATTTGTCCATCCATATGACGGATAGATATACTCTGGGCCCTCTCGGTGGAATGTCATCTAGATAGCTTGCAAGCATGTGACTGGGTCACAAGGGATGACATAACATGGAACGAGTAAAGAGTACTTATTAGTAACGAGGAAGAACTAGGTATGAAGATACCGACGATCAAACCTCGGATAAGTAGAATATCACGAGACAAAGGGAATTGGTTTCGTATGTAAATTGGTTCAATCGATCACGAAGTAATCGTTGAGTATGTGGGAGCCGTTATGGATCTCCAGATCCCGCTGATGGTTATTGATGGGAGAGGTGTCTTCATCATGTCTGCATATTCACGAACCGTAGGGTGACACACTTAAGGTTCGAAGTTGTTTGAAGTAGATATGAAATTTGCGTTGGAGACCGAATGTTGTTCGGAGTCTCAGAATGGATCCGGGACATCACGAGGAGATCCGGAATGGTCTGGAGAATAAGATTCATATATTGGGAATCATTTTCTAAGTTAGGAAATGTTCCGGAGTGTTTGTATGGAGATTCTAGAAGGTTTCGGAATGTTCTGGAAGGTTCTAGAGGATTTCTTGGAGTTTGCTTGAAAACCAAGAAAGGGATCAAAGAAACCAAGTAGGGCAAGACACGGATTCGTGGGGGAGGAGGATTCCTCCCCCCAACCCGCCGGCCCAAGGAGGAGGGAGTCCTACTAGGACTCCCCCTCCCCAGGCGCGCCTCCCTCCTTTAAATAGAAGGGAGGGGGCGCCCCCTCTTACACCTTGTCTCATAACAATCTCTCTCAGCCGCCTCTCTCCTCCATGTTTCTTCTACATAGGCATAGGCGAAGCCCTGCAGAATTCTCACCTCCACCACCACCACCACGCCGTCGTGCTGCTGGGATTCCGTGGAGAAGATCTACTACCTCCGCTGCTCGCTGGAATGGGGAGAGGAAGGTCTGCTTCGACTCTGCACGTGTGACCGTCTGCGGAAGTGCTGCCGGAACACGGCGCCGGAAGGATCGTCCACATGATCTTAAGATCGGCAAGTGATCGACTACATCATCCACGAGATCTAATATCGTTAACGCTTTCGGTTCTACGAGGGTTAGTACCGATCTATCTCGTTGCTCATGTCTAGTAGATTAGATCTTGGCTTTTATCTAGGTTAGATCTGGGTTTTGTTCGTTCTTGCGGTAGAAATTTTTTGTTTTCCATGCTACGAACCCATGAGTGGTATCAGAGCCTTGTCTATGCGTAGATCTGTTGCACGAGTAGAACACAATGAGGTTGTGGGCGTTGGTGCTCGTGCCGTCTTTTGCTATGTGTGTACTTTGCATCTTGTGGTATGGTGGGATGAAGCGGCTCGGGCTAACATTACATGTCATCGTACATGAGACTTGCTCCACGCTTGACGTGCAACTCGTATTGCACAAGTGGCTTTGCGGGTGTCTGTCTCTCCCATCATAGTATAGATCAAATCTACACTTTGCACTTGATAGCACTTGTATCAATGTTGTGGTTCAGTTTCGTAGGTAAGATGCATTCTTAGTCGAAAGCCCCAAGCCACGTAAAACTTGCAAAGAAAATTAGAGGCGTCTAACTTGTTTTTGCAGGGGTTTTGTGATGTGATATGGCCTACATGTGATTGTGATTGTATTTGATGTATGCAATGATCCCTGTTGTAATATGGCAACCGGCAGGAGCCTAATGGTTGTCTTTAATTCTGTTAAGACCTGCGTGTCTATTCATCTTGTAATAGCTTGATTCCAAGTAGTTGTAATAGTTGCTAGTGAAGATGGACAACCATGAAGAGGCGCCACGGACCTTGACGCAATGCTGGTGATGATGGAGATCATGTCCGTGCTTTGGAGATAGAGATCAAACGCATAAGAAGAAAGGGCCATATCATATCACACAAATTATGAATTGCATGTGATGTTAATCCTTTATGCATCTTGTATTGCTTAGATCGCGACGGTAGCATTATAAGATGATCCCTCTCACTAAATATCAAGTAATAAAGTGTTCGTCCTTAGTTGGCACCATTGCTAAGACTCGTCGTTTCGAAGCATCTCGTGATGATCGGGTGTGATAGACTCTACGTGTGCATACAACGGGTGCAAGCCAGATTTGCACATGCGTAAACTAAGGTTAATCTTGATGAGCCTAGCATGTACAGACATGGTCTCGGAACACGAAATACCGAAAGGTAGAGCATGAGTCATATGATTGATATGATGAACATGAAGATTGTTCGCCGATGAAGCTACATCATCTCACGTGATGATCGGACTTGGTGTAGTGGATTTGGTTCGTGTAATCACTAAAACAACTGCGAGGGATGTTGTTTTGAGTGGGAGTTCACCTAGTTGATTTAAGAATTAAATTTGAACACTATTTATCATAAACTTAGTCTTAACTACTTGCAAATATGTTATAGATAATGGCGAACGTTTCCATCAATTTCAATGCGTTCCTAGAGAAAGAAAAGCTTAAGAACAATGGAAGCAATTTCACGGACTGGTTCCGTGGACTGAAGATCGTCCTCAGGGCTGGTCAGTTGACCTATGTGCTCGAAGCACCGCTAGGTGACCCACCTGCAGAAGATGCCACCGATGACGTAAAGAATGTTTATGCCACTCGGAAACATCACTACTCCACAGTTCAGTGTGCCATCCTGTACGGTTTAGAATCAGAGCTTCAAAAGCGTTTTGAGCACCATGACCCATTTGAAATCATTAAGGAGCTCAAACTCATATTTGAGACTCGCGCGGCCATGGAAAGCTATGAAGCTTCCGAGAAGTTCTTTACCTGCAAGATGGAAGAGGGTAGCTCCGTTAGCGAGCACGTGCTCACCATGTCTGGGCACGCAAACAAACTCCGAGAGTTGGGGATACCGATTCATAATGAATTGGGGATTCACCGTGTCCTCCAATCACTGCCACCAAGTTACAAGAACTTTGTGATGAACTACAATATGCACTGCATGAACAAGACGTTGCCTGAACTGTCCATGCTGAAAACTGCTGAAGTGGAGATCATGAAAGAACACCAAGTGTTGATGGTCAATAAGACCACCAATTTCAAGAAAAGGGGCAAGCCTAAGAACAAGGGAAACTTCAAGAAGGACGGCAAGAAAGCTACCGCACCTGCTAAGAAGCCCAAGGCTGGTCCTAAACCTGAAACTGAGTGCTTCTACTGCAAGGGTGCTGGTCACTGGAAGCGTAACTGCCCCAAATACCTGGCGGATCTGAAGAACGGCAACATCAAGAAGAAAGGTATATTCGATATACATGTTATAGATGTGTATCTTACTAGTAATCGTAGTAGTGCCTGGGTATTTGATACTGGTTCGGTTTCTCATATTTGTAACTCGAAACAGGAGCTGCGGAATAAACAAAGACTAGCAAGAGACGAGGTGACGATGCGCGTTGGAAATGGCTCCAAGGTTGATGTGATCGCCGTCGGCACGCTCCCTCTACATCTACCATCGGGATTAGTTTTAGATTTAAATAATTGTTATTTGGTGCCTGCGTTAAGCATGAACATTATATCTGGATCTTGTTTATTGCGAGACGGTTACTCTTTTAAGTCTGAGAATAAAGGTTATTCGATTTATATGAGTAATATCTTTTATGGTTATGCACCTGAGATGAATGGTTTATTCTTATTGAATCTCGATAGTAGTGATACACATGTTCACAACATAGATGCTAAATGAATAAAATTAAATGATAATTCTACATACATGTGGCACTGTCGTCTTGGTCACATTGGAGTGAAGCGTATGAAGAAACTCCATTCTGATGGACTTCTTGAATCACTTGATTTTGAATCACTTGAAAGATGCCAAGCATGTCTAATGGGAAAAATGACTAAGACTCCATTCTCTGGAATAATGGAGCGAGCTACAGACTTATTGGAAATAATACATACCGATGTGTGTGGTCCAATGAGTGTAGCATCGCGTGGTGGATATCGTTATGTTCTCACTTTCACGGATGACTTGAGTAGATATGGGTATGTCTACTTCATGAAACATAAATCCGAAACTTTCGAGAAGTTTAAGCAATTTCAAAGTGAAGTGGAAAATCATCGTAACAAGAAGATTAAGTTTCTGCGTTCTGACCGCGGAGGTGAATATCTGATTTATGAGTTTGGCATGCATTTAAAGAAATGTGGAATACTTTCACAGTTGACACCGCCGGGAACACCACAGCGTAATGGTGTGTCCGAACGTCGTAATCGAACTCTCTTAGATATGGTTCGGTCTATGATGTCTCTTACAGATTTACCGTTATCATTTTGGGGCTATGCATTAGAGACAGCCGCATTCACTTTAAATAGGGCACCATCTGAATCCATTGAAACGACACCGTATGAATTATGGTTTGATAAGAAACCTAAGTTGTTGTTCCTTAAAGTTTGGGGCTGCGAAGCGTATGTAAAGAAGTTACAACCTGATAAGCTTGGACCCAAAGCGGAGAAATGCGTCTTCATAGGATACCCTAAAGAAACAATTGGGTATACCTTCTATCATAGATCCGAAGGCAAAGTTTTCGTTGCTAAGAATGGATCCTTTCTGGAGAAGGAATTTCTCTCGAAAGAAGTGACTGGAAGGAAAGTAGAACTCGACGAGGTTATTGAACCTTCTTTCGGAGTTGAGAGTAGCGCAGCACCGGAAGATGTTTCTGTGCCGCCTGCACCAACTGGAGAGGAAGCTAATGATGATGATCATGAAACTTCGAACGAAGTTACTACTGAACCTCGCAGGTCAACAAGGGTTCGTACCACTCCTGAGTGGTATGACTCTTCCTTGAACGTCATGTTGGTGGACAACACTGATGACCCTGTGACGTATGAAGAAGCTATGGTGAGCCCAGATTCCGACAAATGGCTAGAAGCCATGAAATCCAAAATGGGATCCATGTACGAAAACCAAGTATGGACTTTGGTGGACTTACCGGATGGCCGTAAGGCTGTCGAGAACAAATGGATTTTCAAAAGAAAAACAGATGCTGATGGTAATGTTACCGTGTATAAAGCTCGACTTGTCGCAAAAGGGTTCCGACAAATTCAAGGAGTTGACTACGATGAGACTTTCTCACCTGTAGCGAAGCTAAAGTCTGTGAGGATTATGTTAGCAATCGCTGCATATTTTGATTATGAAATTTGGCAGATGGATGTCAAAACGGCGTTCCTTAATGGTGACATTGAGGAAGAGTTGTATATGGTACAACCCAAGGGTTTTGTCGATCCTAAAGATGCTGACAAGGTATGCAAACTTCAGCGCTCCATTTATGGACTGAAGCAAGCATCCCGGAGTTGGAATCAACGTTTTGATAAAGTAATCAAAAACTTTGGATTTATACAAACTTATGGAGAAGCTTGTATTTACAAGAAAGTGAGTGGGAGCTCTGTAGTATTCCTAGTACTATACGTAGATGGCATATTGTTGATTGGGAATGATATAGAACTTCTTAATAGCGTCAAAACCTATTTGAATAATAGTTTTTCGATGAAGGATCTTGGCGAAGCGGCATATATTCTAGGCATCAAGATTTATAGAGATAGATCAAGACGCCTAATAGCGCTTTCACAAAGTACATACTTAGACAAAGTTCTAAAGAAGTTTAGAATGGAAGAGAGCAAGAAAGGGTTCGTGCCCATGTTGTCAGGTAAGACCTTGAGTAAAACTCAAAGTCCGGCTACGACAGAAGATAGAGAAAAGATGAATAAAATTCCCTATGCCTCGGCCATAGGTTCTATCATGTATGCCATGTTGTGTACGAGACCGGATATAGCACATGCTGTTAGTTTGACTAGCAGATATCAAAGTGATCCTGGAATGGAACACTGGACAGCGGTCAAGAATATCCTAAAGTACCTGAATAGGACTAAGGATATGGTTCTTTCTTATGGAGGTGATGAATAGCTTGTTGTAAACGGTTACACTGATGCTAGTTGGAACACCGATCCAGATGACTCGAAGACACAGTCTGGATACGTATTTATTTTGAATGGTGCTGCAATAAGCTGGAGGAGTGCCAAGCAGAGCGTTGTGGCAAAATCTTCAACTGAATCGGAATACATAGCTGCTTCGGAGGCTGCACAAGAAGGCATATGGATGAAGGAGTTCATTACTGAACTTGGCGTGGTTCCCAGTGCGTTAGACCCGATGGCCATCTACTGTGACAACATAGGTTCCATAGCTAATGCACAGGAGCCAAGGTCACATAGCAAGCTGAAGCACATCAAGCTACGTTTTCATGCTATTCGCGAGTATGTCCAAGATGGTGACATAAAGATTTGCAAAGTACACACTGATCTGAATGTAGCAGATCCATTGACTAAACCTCTCCCTAGAGCAAAGCATGACCAACACCAGAACGCCATGGGTGTTCGATATATTACCATGTAATCTAGATTATTGACTCTAGTGCAAGTGGGAGACTGTTGGAGATATGCCCAAGAGGCAATAATAAAAGAGATTATTATTATATCTTTGTGTTTATGATGAATGTTTACATCCCATGCTATAATTGTATTATTAGGAAACACTAATACTTGTGTGTTTTGTAAACATAAAAGAGTCCCTAGTAAGCCTCTTGTTGAACTAGCTTGTTGATTGATTGATGATCATGGTTTCCTAATCATAGACATTGGATGTGATTAATAACAAGGTTATATCATTAGGAGAATGATATGATGGACACACACCCATAGTAAGCGTAGCATAAGATCAAGTCATTAAGTTCGTATTGCTGTAAGCTTTGAAATACATAGTAACCTAATCCTTCGACCATGGGGTTATGTTAATCACCATCACCGGATGGGTACTTTGATGACATCAAACGCCGCTTCGTAACTGGGCGGTTATAAAGGTTTCATTGGGTATTCTGAAAGTATGTGTTGAAGCGCATAGACCAAGATTGGGATTTTTCCATCCATATGACGGATAGATATACTCTGGGCCCTCTCGGTGGAATGTCATCTAGATAGCTTGCAAGCATGTGACTGGGTCACAAGGGATGACATAACATGGAACGAGTAAAGAGTACTTATCAGTAACGAGGAAGAACTAGGTATGAATATACCGACGATCAAACCTCGAATAAGTAGAATATCGCGAGACAAAGGGAATTGGTTTCGTATGTAAATTGGTTCAGTCGATCATGAAGTAATCATTGAGTATGTGGGAGCCGTTATGGATCTCCAGATCCCGCTGATGGTTATTGATGGGAGAGGTGTCTTCATCATGTCTGCATATTCACGAACCATAGGGTGACACACTTAAGGTTCAAAGTTGTTTGAAGTAGATATGAAATTTGTGTTGGAGACCGAATGTTGTTCGGAGTCTCGGAATGGATCCGGGACATCACGAGGAGATCCAGAATGGTCCGGAGAATAAGATTCATATATTGGGAATCATTTTCTAAGTTAGGAAATGTTCCGGAGTGTTTTTATGGAGATTCTAGAAGGTTTCGGAATGTTCTGGAAGGTTCTAGAGGATTTCTTGGAGTTTGCTTGAAAACCAAGAAAGGGATCAAAGAAACCAAGTGGGGCAAGACACGGATTCGTGGGGGAGGAGGATTCCTCCCCCCAACCCGCCGGCCCAAGGAGGAGGGAGTCCTACTAGGACTCCCCCTCCCCAGGCGCGCCTCCCTCCTTTAAATAGAAGGGAGGGGGCGCCCCCTCTTGCACCTTGTCTCATAACAATCTCTCTCAGCCGCCTCTCTCCTCCATGTTTCTTCTGCATAGGCATAGGCGAAGCCCTGCAGAATTCTCACCTCCACCACCACCACGCCGTCGTGCTGCTGGGATTCCGTGGAGAAGATCTACTACCTCCGCTGCTCGCTGGAACAGGGAGAGGAAGGTCTGCTTCGACTCCGCACGTGTGACCGTCTGCGGAAGCGCTGCCGAAACGCGGCGCCGGAAGGATCGTCCACACGATCTTAAGATCGGCAAGTGATCGACTACATCATCCACGAGATCTAATCTCGTTAACGCTTTCGGTTCTACGAGGGTTAGTACCGATCTATCTCGTCGCTCATGTCTAGTAGATTAGATCTTGGATTTTATCTAGATTAGATCTGGGTTTTGTTCGTTCTTGCGGTAGAAACTTTTTGTTTTCCATTCTACGAACCCATCAGGATTTGACTGAGCTAGACCACTATGAGACCCCGCAAGAGCTGGCAGACCGCTTCTATCGTCAAGAGATGTCCACCTACATTCAGATAATAATGCGTTACGGGATGGTGGATGAACTCCATCCGCTCATGGGTGATCTTGATCCATATTCGATGGTGGATCAGCTGAGAGTAGAGTTCATAAGCCATGTGCGCATGTGGAAGCACGAGCTGCTTGGAGAGTTCCTTTCCATACAGATGGAGGAGCACACATGTCTAAAGGGTCACTTCAAGCGCATGCTTGATGCACCCATGAGACTGGTCCACTTCGTGGACTACTGGATGGATGATCCGTTTGCGATAGGCGTGCTGCTTCAATCGTTACCTCCCAGCTACGAAGGACATGTCCGGAGTAGCATCAAGAGTGGTGATACGGAAACATTGGATTTCTAAGAGTTGATATTACGTTTCAGGAACGTAAAGGTTGAAGCAATCACCGGTGAGGTCATCGATGACAAAGGTATATATTTGATATACAATTTTATAAATGTTATAATCTTGCAAACACATTTGCAGTGTTAAGTATATTTGATACTTGTTCTGTTTTACTGAAAACAGGTCCTTCTGCATGAGAGGTGCTTGCTGGAGAGGAGGTGACGTTGCGTGTTGATGGCAAGCATAATGATGATGGCCAACGCCACTCTCCCTCAACATTTATCACTTAGTTTATGTTTTAGGATGATTATTGTAATCAAAAGATTGTGAACTTGTTTAGTGTGTCTCACACTTTGTGAGACGGTTATTTATATCAGTTTGTAACAAACAGTTGTTCTACTTTTATGAATGATTTCTATTCATGTTCATATCTTGTTCGATTACGTGTAAATTATCCTGGTTGTTTGAAACTAATTGATAATGCATGAACATTTGTAAAATATTGAAATGCCTTTGAAAATACCCAACTTAATGATATGTTCATTAATGAATGAAACCATTGTTTAAATTCAAAGTTATATGATAATATGTGAAAGTCATTTGATTTCTTATCACATATAAATCATGCATAAGTTTGGCAAAATAACTTGAACACCATGTATTACTTGAATACAAAGTGTTCAATGAATTGTTAAAAGTAAATACATATTCGATGTATTGTGTTTTAACAAAATGGTAATTATCATTATATGATGTTTAAATGTGTAAAGAAGTTTACCAAAGGGAACATGAATATGAAACTATTTGATATGATCAAAGTGTTTCATCAAACAAAGGGTGTTAAATATAAAAGAGAATCTAATTACTACGATTTGATCAATAGTAATGAAATTCAACTTTATAAGATTGGCATAAAGAAATTGTGGAATGCAAAGCATTTTGAAACGTCAAAAATGCAAAGCATCACAATGTGATATTAGATATCAAAATGGGTGAATAGATGGAACCAAATAAATCGTTTTAGTGTAGATGTAGAGACCATCTGGATTCGTGAAAGCGGCTCCATATCTGGTATGGATCATCGTAAAAGTTTTGGGGTTATTCGATATAACCAAAACAATAGCGAATAAGTCCTTGTAGAGTATTCATTGGAAACTTTGAATATGAAATCCATAGCTGAAAGCAAAAGGGAAGCAAAACTTGTATTGCTTGGATTTTGGTGCATTCTTGAGAAAACTCACTTTTAGTGATATTTCTCAATTATGGAGCAAATGGAAGATAGTGAAAAACACAATGAGGATTCAAATCCCTGCATCAGAGTGTTGAGAAGTGCAACGGAAAACGTTCCTGAACGATTCTCTTCACAAAGGAAAGAATCAATGATATTGATCATTGTGTTTTTCCCACTGGTGTTTTCATTACATGAAGTAGGATTCAAAATGTAACCCATATCTTGTATGGAGACATTTGTGAATCATTTCTCATAATTCTTGGAATATGACATACCTATGAACTACTAAGGAAATAACGGTAAACTAAAATTATGAGAAATCAAAAAGTAAAATTCCCTTGAGATTAGAAAGCAATTCGTTGCTGAATCTCACAAGTAAAAGGGGTTACTTGAATTTTCCCAAATGACTGCAAAGCCATAGTGGAAAAGGGGGTGAATGACAAAAGCACAATTTGTCAAGTATTGGACGAATTCAAATGAATTTGATTCAAGTGTGCTAAATGTCTGGTGGATTTATAACTAGTAATATACTGGTGAAGGAGTTATGCCCTAGAGGCAAATAATAAAGTGTATTATTTGATGTGACTCCTATATGTTCATAATTTGTTCCATACTGTACTATAACTGTGTTAATACAAAACGTTAATACACGTGTGGTATGTAAACAAACCGTGTCTCTAGTTACCTCTAGCGAACTAGTTCATTGGTCATGAGGATGGTCTAAGTTTCAAGATCATGGGAATTTATGCCAATTGACAATGAGATCATGTTATTAGTTGAATAACATGATAGACAAACATCCGACCGTTATATCTTGAATGAGATCTAGTTACAAAGTTTATCATTGATGATAAAACACAGAGAACCTCGCAACCTGATCCTTTGACTGTGAGGTAATGCAAATCACCATTCCGGAAGAAGCTTAGATGGTTATCAAGAATCATCTCGTAACAGGGTGATCAAAAAGGTGCCACTCAGGTTTTCCGAAGGGATGCGTAGAGGAGTACATATGAAGACCAGGATTTGTCTAGTCCATCTAACGGACAGATACATGTGGCCATCTCGGTGACGTTGCATTAATGAAGGTTGCAAGCATGTGACTTGGTCACAGAATGCAACGACACAAGAACGAGTAAACAAGTTCATTGGTATGAGACCGAACTAAGGTATGGGGATACCGAAGATCAAGTCTCGAATGAATTAGGTATCATATGACAAAAGGAACGGGGAACGACTATCTCACGGTTCGAGCGATTGTATTCGTGAAACGTACGGGGGTCACATGGCCATCTAGGTCCCTCTGTTGATCATTGATGTGAGAGTAGTCTCGATCATGTCCGGAGTGTTTCCGAACTGAAGGATGTCACGCTTAAGGGTAGGGATGCTTAGGGTAAATGAGGTATCGTAGGAGAAATAGAGAAAGAGAAACCGAAATAGTTCCGGGTAACATCCGATGGAGATCGAAAGGGGTCCAGAAGATGTTCTAGAGTGAAGGAATAATACAATATGTGTATTTCAATATTAATTGGAGAATTAATATTAAATATACATTTTATTTTATTATTAAAGGCATCATAATGCTAATGGGCCTCACCCGAAGGGAGGCCCAATAGGGCATGGCGCCTAGGGAGAGGGGGCCTAGGCTTAGTGGGCCACCCCAATGCGGCTGCCCCTAGGTGGCCGGTGGGTGTGGGGGTTAGTCCCACACCGCCTGGCCCTAGGGTGGTGCGCCCCCCTCCCACTATATATAGGGGTCTCCCCTCCCCCTTTGGAAACACACCATTCCCTCTCATGCTCTCTCTCTCATCCATTGAGGACTTCTTCGTAATGTTGGGGAGGACCTCGTGGGTGAGTTCTCCACCTTCACACCACCGTCGTGTGATCTGCGATCCGACATCTACTTCTTTTGCTGCTCGGCTGGATCGGAGTCCGGTTGACGTCTCCTACACCGGACGTGTGACGAACTTCGGAGGCACCACACTTGGGGTGCTGCTCGTCTTCATCAATATACGCCTTCCTGCGTAAGGCGTGCCTCGGTCTTCAAAGGTATGAATACCGTATCCCCTCTCCGTTACTTATGTCTAGATAGTATAGATCCTAGTATTAGTGTTCGAGTAGATAGATTTTTTTTGTTTTCCGCTATGGAACCCTACAGTTGTATCAGAGCGGGTCTATGGGTAGACATGTCTTACGGATAGAACACATAGCGATATGTGGGCATTGATTCTCTAGTTGCTACCCTCTTTAATGTTATTGTTCATATTGCAGCACTATTTGATGAAGCGGCCCCCAACCAACCTCACGTGGTGATTCACAAGACTGGTCCATGAATCAAAGTGGCTTAGGGGGGTGTCTGTCTCTCTACAGTAGTTGATATGGCATTGACATTGGAGGGCCCTGAAAAGGGAAGAAGAACGGCAATCATTGAATCCATGTTGTGGCTCGACGTTCGTAGGTGGGAAGGGGTTCTACTATGAAAGCCCTAAAAGCCGCGTAAAACATGCAATAGATAATTTAGAAGTGTCTATATTTATTATTGCATAGGGGCAAGTATTATAACATGGCAATGACAAGTTTATGAAACTTCCATTGAAGCTATTGATGATAATGATGTAACCATGTCATAACACTTTACTTTTGAAGTATTACTTATTGTGCTGATATACTTATATTCGACAGTAGCATAATAAGATAATCCCTCACAGTATTCCAGTTATCGTATTCCCCTTGTGTGTGCACCACCAAGAAAGTTCTTCGGTATGAGGCCGGTCGTGATGATCGGGGGTCAGACATATCTACGTTCGCATACAGTGGGTGCACGCCATGTTGCACTGTGAATACACACGAGTTAGAGCTGGCGAGCCTAGCATGTACAGACATGACCTTGGAATACAGGAGACCGAAAGGTCGAGCATGAATCACATAGTTGATGTGATCGACATTAGGGAATGTCCACCTTTGATACTGCACTGATGGCCGTGATGATCGGGGGAGGTGCAGGGGATAGGGATCATGTGATCACTAAACGAGTAGAGGGATGTTTGTTTCAGTGGGAGTTCTTTTGTTTTAAGTCCAAATACATGATTAAAACTTGAACTCATTATTATGAACATGGTCTAAACACTTTGCAAATCCATTGTAGATGTCTCGCCCACCCACCTTCAACCTTAGCACTTTTCTCGAGAAGGACAAGCTGAAAACTGATGGAACCAACTTCACCGCGTGGTTCCGCAATCTTAGGATCCTCCTAGTCCCCTACAAGTTGACCTATGTCATCGAGGCTGAGCTTCCGGCTAAGCCTGTAGATTCCGCCTCCCAGGACAAAAAGAATGTCTGGCAGTCCAAGGCGGACGATTTCTCCCTCATCTGGAGTGGAATGCTCTATGCCATGGAGCCGGAGCTTCAAAAACTTTTTGAGAAGATGAATGATTTTGAGATCATTGAGGATCTCAAGGCCGTCTTTGCTCCATAGGCCTATGTAGAGAGGTATGATGCTTCCGAGCTCTTCTTCTCTGCTAAAATGGAAGAGCACAGCAGTATTAGCGAGCACGTGGTCAAAATGTATGGCTATGTTAAGCGCTTGAACGCCCTAGATTGCAAAATCCTAGAGGGGATCGTGATTGATAGGGTGCTGCACTCGCTACCCCCTAGCTATAAGAGCTTTGTGATGAACTACAACATGCAAGGGATGACCAAGACCCTTGCTGAGGTGTTCGCCATGCTCAAAACTGCTGAGGTTGAAATCAAGAAGGAGCACATGGTGTTGATGGTCAACAAGACCACCAAATTTAAAAGGCCGAGGCAGAAGGGAAAAGGCAAGGGCAAGAAGTCCAAGAAGGATGTCAAGATAGTTGCCAGCACCTCAAAGACTGCCAAGCCCGGCACAACATGCTACTACTGTAAAGGGGATGGGCACTGGAAACGCAGCTTCCCCAAGTACCTTGAAGACAAGCGAGCCGGCAATATAGTCGCCAATGACAAAGGTATATATGATATACATGTTATTGATGTATTCCTTACAAGCGCCAGGAGTAACACCTGGGTATTTGATACCGGATCTGTTGCTCACATTTGTAACTCTCAGCAGGATCTGCAGAGTAGGAGGCGCCTGAGGAAGGACAAGGTGACGATGCGCGTCGGCAATGGTTCGAGAGTCGAAGTGATGGCCGTCGGCACCCTGCATCTCTGTCTACCATCAGGATTATTATTGGTTTTGAATAAATGCTATTATGTACCCGCATTGAGTATGAATATTGTGAGTGGGTCTTGCTTGTTGCAAGACCGTTATTCGTTTAAATCAGGAACAAATGGTTTTTCAATTTATATGAATGATGTTTTCTATGTTCATGCTCCTGTGTGTGATGGTTTATTCTTACTTGATCTTGATTATAATACACACATCCATAGTGTTGATGCTAAACGTTGTAAGCATAGTGATGATAATTCCATGTCCATGTGGCATTGCCTTCTTGGTCACATTGGTGTAAAGCGCATGAAGAAGCTTCATTCAGAAGGGCTTCTTGGATCATTGGATTTCGAATCCCTTGATACATGTGAGCCGTGCCTCATGGGAAAGATGACTAGGACACCATTCTCCGGGATAGTGGAGAGAGCTATAGACCTACTGGGAATCATACATACGGATGTATGTGGACCAATGAGCGTCTCAATACGCAATGGTTATCGTTACTTTGTTACCTTTACTGACGACTTAAGCAGATATGGATATATCTCCTTAATGAAGCACAAGTCTGAAACCTTTGAAAAGTTCAAGGAATTTCAGAAAGAAGTAGAGAATCAACTTAACAAGAGAATCAAGCATCTTCGATCGGATCGAAGAGGCGAGTATTTGAGTTATGAGTTTAACATGCACTTGAAGGACGGTGGGATCATCCCACAGCTTACGCCAGCCGGAACACCACAACATAATGGTGTGTCGGAACGTCGGAACCAAACCCTATTAGATAGTGTGCGGTCCATGATGTCTTTAACTGATTTGTCTGTGTCGTTTTGGGGATACGCGTTAGAAACCGCCGCTTTTATTTTGAACCGAGCACCATCCAAATCCGTGGAGACAACCCCATATGAGATATGGTATGGGCAGAAGCCGAAGTTGTCATTTTTGAAAGTTTGGGGTTGTGAGGCGTACGTTAAGAAACTGCAGCCTCGAACCCAAATCAGAAAAATGTATCTTTGTAGGATATCCAAGGGAAACCATTGGGTATACCTTCTACAATCAAGCCGAAGGTAAGACGCTTGTCGCAAAAACCGGCACCTTTGTCGAGAAAGAGTTTCTTGCAAAAGGAGTGAGTGGAAGAAAAATTGAGTTAGATGAAATTGTTGACCCTTCTCTCCAAATTCTGAGTAGCGCAACGGAAGCTGTTCCGAAACTGCTCTCCAACATGGAGGAGGAGCCCATTGATGATGATCAAAACAACGACGTCGAGACTCCTGAGGTTCATAGGTCTACAAGAGTTCGTGCCACTCTTGATTGGTACAATAGCCTTGTAATGTCTGTCATCCTGGATGAACAAGAAGAACCTGCAAACTACAAAGTGGCTATGGATAGTGCTGACTCCGTGAAATGGCTGGAAGCCATGAAATCTGAAATAGGATCCATGCATGAGAACCAAGTTTGGACCTTGGTAGATCTTCCAGAAGGCCACAAGGCCATGGAAAATAAATGGATCTTTAAGAAAAAGACAGATGCGAATGGTAACATGACCGTTCACAAAGCACGACTTGTCGCAAAGGGTTTTCGACAAATTCAACGAGTTGACTACGACGAGACTTATTTTGCCGTAGTGATGCTTAAGGCTGTCCGGATTTTAATAGCAATTGCTGCACATTGCAACTATGAAATTTGGCAGATGGACGTCAAGACCGCATTCCTCAATGGTCATATTGATGAAGAGTTGTATATGATGCAACCAGAAGGTTTTGTTGATCCTAAGGATGCTGGAAAGGTTTGCAAGCTTCAACGGTCCATTTATGGATTGAAGCAAGCATCTCAAAGCTGGAACCAACGTTTTGATCAAGTGATCAAAAGTTTTGGATTTTTCCAAAATCAACAAGAGTTCTGTGTTTACAAGAAAGCGAGTGGGAGCTCAGTTGTTTTCTTAGTAGTATATGTGGATGACATATTACTCATGGGAAACGATGTGGATCTTATGAAAAGCGTGAAACCATATTTGAGCAACAAATTTTCCATGAAGGATCTAGGTGAAGCTGCATACATATTGGGAATCAAGATCTATAGAGATAGATCAAGGAACCTAATTGCATTAAGTCAGAGTACTTACATCGATAAGATTTTGAAAAGGTTCAAAATGGAAAACACCAAAAGGGGTTTTACATCCATGATGAAGAATTGCAAAATGAGTATGACTCAATGTCCTGTAACGGATGATGATAGAGAAAAGATGTCTTACATCCCCTATGCCTCGGCCATAGGATCTATCATGTATGCAATGTTAAGTACACGACCTGATGTGGCATTGGCTCTTAGTTTGACGAGCCGATATCAAAGTAATCCAGGACCGAATCACTGGACAGTTGTAAAGAATATCCTAAAGTATCTGAGAAGAACAAAAGATATGTTCCTAATCTATGGAGGAAGTGATGAAGCTCTAAACATAACGGGTTACATGGATGCGAGCTGGAACTCAGATCATGATGACTGGAAGTCTCAGACAGGATTTGTGTTCCTAGTGAATGGTGGGGCGGTAAGTTGGAAGAGTAAGAAGCAGCCGGTGGTGGCGCAATCTTCGATGGAGTCTGAATACATTGCTGCGGCCGATGCAGCAAACGAAGTTGTTTGGCTAAGGAATTACGTCATCGAACTATGAGTTTTTTCAAATGCTCAAGACCCCGTGACGATCTATTGTGATAACACGGGTGATATTGCAAACGCAAGGGAACCGAGAACTCATTCCACAGCCAAACACATCAAGCCTAGATTTCACGTGATCCGACAAAACGTTGACGAAGATGAAGTCAAGATTTGCAAAGTAGATACAGAACTGAATATGGCAGATCCTTTGAGTAAAGCTCTCCATCAATAAAAGCATGAACAACACCGAGATTCCATTGGTGTTAGGTTCCTGCCTTTTGTAAACTAGTTTTGTTTATACTCTAGTGCAAGTGGGACACTGAAGGAGTTATGCCCTAGAGGCAAATAATAAAGTGTATTATTTGATGTGACTCCTATATGTTCATAATACGTTTCATACTGTGATATAACTGTGTTAATACGAAACGTTAATACACGTGTGGTATGTAAACAAACCGTGTCTCTAGTTACCTCTAGTGAACTAGTTCATTGGTCATGAGGATGGTCTAAGTTTCAAGATCATGGGCATTTATGCCAATTGACAATGGGATCATGTTATTAGTTGAATAACATGATAGACAAACATCCGGCAGTTATATCTTGAATGAGATCTAGTTACAAAGTTCACCATTGATGATAAAACACAGAGAACCTCGCAACCTGATCCTTTGACTATGAGGTAATGCAAATCACCATTCTAGAAGAAGCTTAGATGGGTATCAAGAATCATCTCGTAACAGGGTGATCAAAAAGGTGGCACTCAGGTTTTCCGAAGGGATGCGTAGAGGAGTACATATCAAGACCAAGATTTGTCTAGTCCATGTAACGGACAGATACATGTGGCCATCTCGGTGACGTTGCATTAATGAAGCTTGCAAGCATGTGACTTGGTCACGGAATGCAACGATACAAGAATGAGTAAACAAGTTCATTGGTAACGATACCGAACTAAGGTATGGGGATACCGAAGATCAAGTCTCGAATGAATTAGGTATCATATGACAAAGGGAACAGGGAACGACTATCTCACGGTTCGAGCGATTGTATTCATGAAACGCACGGGGGTCACATGGCCATCCAGGTCCCACTGTTGATCATTGATGTGAGAGTAGTCTCTATCATGTCCGGAGTGTTTCCGAACCGAAGGATGTCACGCTTAAGGGTAGGGACGCTTAGGGTAAATGAGGTATCGTAGGAGAAATAGAGAAAGAGAAACCGGAATAGTTCTGGGTAACATCCTATGGAGATTGGAAGGGGTTCAGAAGATGTTCCGGAGTGAAGGAATAATACAATATGTGTATTTGAATATCAATTCGAGAATTAATATTAAATATATATTTTATTTTATTATTAAAGGCATCATAATGCTAATGGGCCTCACCCGAAGGGAGGCCCAATAGGGCATGGCGCCTAGGGAGAGGGGGCCAGCCGGCCTAGGCTTAGTGGGCCGCCCCAATGGGGCCTATCTAGGGCCGGCGGCTGCCCATAGGTGGTCGGCGGGTGTGGGGGTTAGTCCCACACCGCCTGGCCCTAGGGTGGTGCGCCCCCCTCCCACTATATATAGGGGTCTCCCCTCCCCCTTTGGAAACACACCATTCCCTCTCATGCTCTCTCTCTCATCCATTAAGGACTTCTCCATAATATTGGGGAGGACCTCTGGGTGAGTTCTCCACCTTCACACCACCGTCGTGTGATCTGCGATCCGGCATCTACTTCTTCCGCTGCTCGGCTAGATCAGAGTCCGGTTGACGTCTCCTACATCGGACGTGTGACGAACTTCGGAGGCACCACACTTGGGCTGTTGCTCGTCTTCATCAATATACGCCTTCCTCCGTAAGGCGTGCCTCGGTCTTCAAAGGTATGAATACCGTATCCCCTCTCCGTTACTTATGTCTACATAGTATAGATCCTGGTATTAGTGTTCGAGTAGATAGAATTTTTTTGTTTTTTGCTACGGAACCCTACAACTGGTATCTCATAGTGAATCTCCAAGTTTGATATTTGATCAAAGGATTTTGAAGTTGTTCAAAATAGTGAGTGGATATGCAATTTGCATGAAATTGAGTGGGAGATATGAAAATCTTCCTAAAACAATATGTGAATGACATATTTTTGAGTGGGAGCAATATAAGTCTCAAATTCAAATATGTAGGAACATAGTTTGAGTAAGAGTAGTGACTCATACCCAAATATGTTGGGAACATATTTTGAGTGGGAGCTTATAGGAGTGATTCTTAAGTGTGTTAAGAATAAAAGCGCAAGTACTGATAAATAATGATTTATAAGGTATGGAAGTTGATAATAAGTGTATTATGATATTATGTAGTATTCCTTAAGGGATTCTGAAAAGGGTTTCAGAATAGAAGTTAATTAAGGAACTGGTCCTTATTAACACAAGTTAGGAATAGTATTAAGTTTAACATCAATGGTGGAAAGAAAGAAAAGGATGATCATCATCCACTATGTTGAGACATAGGTTCTATCTTAGAAAAACGTGATGGTAACTTAACATAATATATGATCCAATAAGGAACGTTTAAAAGTGATTAAGTTTGAATCACGGAATGTTGAGCTAAGTTTATCCGTAGTGTCTAATAGAGAACTACAGACATATTTTCCAAATCCGTAAAGGATGACATATCTTAAAGCATAAAGGGTTATGTTATAAGGGAATATGTTGGAAACTCCCATAATACCGATTAGAGTCAAGTAGGAAGCAAGGTGAACAAAAACATCGAAAGATGCACATAGTGCACTAGTGTTTCGATGAATACATTTATAATAATAGATAAGGGTACCATCTAAAGTGTTGTATAATGTTATGGCGTGGCTAGTTCGCTTTTAACATAGAATGATGTGTCCCAGGGCACAGTGCCCATGAGAAAGCCCTTGAGGTTGATCTAAATTCATTGTAGGCTCCTAGAATCAGGCCTCGTTCTGCTGCCATAGCGACGATGCATACACACAGATGTTATCATGTGATGATAAAGTATTAATGTCAATCAAGGTGACATTAGTAAGTTGCAAAGGATTTGGGACTATAAAGTACAGGCCCAAGACTCAACCTCTTCCATGAGCAAGCATGTTCAAGGTACCGAATATGGTGCCAATGATTAAGAACAAATGCAGCTAGTTTATTTGTACTCTAGTGCAAGTGGGAGACTATTAGAAATATGCCCTAGAGACAAATAGTGATAAGGACTATTATCATATTTCATAAAGTTTATGATTAAGTTTAATATCATGCTATAACTGTATTGAGTGGAAACATCAATACACGTGTGATATATAAACAACCAGGGGTTCCCAGTGAAACTCTAGTCACTGGTTCATTGGTCAATAGATGATCATGTTTCCTGATCATGTGGCATTTATGCCAGTTGGAAATGGAGTCAACTCATTCTGAGAATGAGATCATGAACCAATACCCAACCTAAACATCATGACCCGATCATGTCACGAAGTTCAAGTTACGATGATTAGAAATGGATCCTCGTAGATTAATCCTTAGACCGTGAGGCTATATCAATCACTATCTCCCGAGAGTGCTTAGATAGCATCAAGCGCCACTTGGTAATACAGTGGTTATAAAGGTGTGTTCAGGTACTCGGAGGAAACCGTAGAGGCAATATATGTCAAGAGCGAGATATGTCCGTCCACATGACAGAAAGATACTCAAGGGCCCACTCGGAGAAGTTATATCCAATAGCTGCACAATGTGTGATTCGATCATAGGGATATCATTTGTCGGAACAAGTCAAGTAGCATTGTTCGGTAATGAGATTGAACACGACATGGTGATGTCATTGATCAGATCTCGGGAAATGCAAGTATCGATAGACAAAGGGAATACGACATGACCATCCCGGTTCAAACGACGGAAGGTCTTCGTGGAACGCATAGGGGTCACATGGCCATCCAGGTCCCTTTGTTGATCATTGGTCCGGGAGTGTCCTGACCATGTCTGGAGTGTTCCCGAACCGTAGGGTATCACGCTTAAGGGTTTCATGATTCTTAGAGAGTGTTTATAGGATCGGAAGAATCGCCGAAGAATAGTAGAGAGAAAACCATAAGGGTTTCAGTAAGTCCGGAGGTTGTCCGGAGTGGAGGTGGAAGGTGTTCCATAGCCACAGAGGTTGAATAATATATGAATGAATGTTAAATATTGATTTAATCATTTACTCATAATTATTTAATAAAAGAGAAAATCAATTAAATGGTCAAAGGGCTTAATGGGCCAATTCCCGGAGGGGAAAGGGCCCAAGAGGGGACCACACCCCTAGGAGAGGCCTAGGGGGTGGCCGGCGGCCCTAGTGGGCCTGCCCCACGTGGGGACCATGGGTGGCGGCTGGCCGGCACGCCTCCCCACCCCTTCCCCTTTATTAGTCCCACCCCGGGACTTTGAGGGAGGTAGTACCTCCCCTTCCCCTATATATAGTGGGGGTATTTGGCCAGATAAATACTCACAGTATTCAATAAAGGTATTCTCACTTTTGGGAAGACCTCCAATTGATATTCTCTCTCTCTCTCTCTCTCTCTCTCTCTCTCTCTCTCTCTCTCTCTCTCTCGTGACTGTGGCCCCAAGTTCGGACTGCGTGAACGAGAGATATCTTCACTGCGAAGCACCGTCGCATTGCAGGATTCGGATCTAGGAGCTCTACTTCCGCAACTGCTGCTAGATCGGGGAAGCGGGAGTCATCTTCAGGCACCGGACTTGTAACCCCCCGCGAGGTGTCACACTTGAGGCACTCAAGTCGTTGGAGACATTGGAGCACAAGGACTTCATCACGACCTTGAGGTCGGCTTCGGCTCGTCTACATCAACCACGCTCTCTTGAGCGTTGACAATGTTTTTCGGTCTTCAAGGGTAAGTTCGCAAAAAGTCCTTCCCGTTAATGTATTACTAATAGATAGGTCCTGGCAACATCAGGGGTCCAGGGGCGTAGGGTAAAAATTATTGTTTTCATACACGGAACCCCTACAGTAACATAATACCAAGATACCGCAAGCTGCCATCATTGGGGTACCACATATATGATGTCCAACCAGCCTCCAGCGGGCGATCAGTGAGCGGCCATCCATAGATCTACCATCGCCGACCTCAGCCTAGTTGTAGCCGTGCTTATAATGGATATGAATCAAAGTGCGGAAAAGACAATCGCAACCCGAAGGACCAATCTCTCACCACCACGAGACAACGATTCACCATGACATCACCATAGCCCATGGTGAAATGCGCATGAGTATGACGCATGTGACAAGATCACACAATGCAAGGTCAACAAATCTCGCGCGGAGCGTGCCAATTGCAACTCCACAAAATTCTACGAGGAACAAACTGGATTGTGCGGGTCTAGATGCTTTAGCCGCCGCATACGAAAATCAAGGATGTCAAAGGGTTTCAAACTAACTCTAACACCCCAAAGTACGACGTACTCTAGGAGATGAAAACGTGGCTAGATGATCACTTGCAATCATTAAGGTACCATGTTGGATTAAAAACACCGCCATGAAGTGCCTACAGCTGCAGCTGAAGGCATCCGCACGGGCTTGGCTTCAAGGCCTCCCTGGAAATTCGATTGGTAGCTGGGGGGAGCTAGTTCAAAGCTTCGTCCGAAACTATAACGCCACGTACAAGCGACCCGCCTCCATCAAGGAGTTTTAGGAATGTACTCAAAGGGACAAGGATTCAATTTTCTCGTACATCCAACGATGGTCTACAATCAAGAACTCTATAGAGGACATCTCCTAAGGAATGGGTAATCACGCATTCAACACGGGCTTACGCTGGTGGGACCTCAAGGAGGAGCTGGATCAAGTCAAGTCGAAGACCATCGACCACCAGATGGACATCGCCAATCGGTGGGAAGATAGTGAGGAACTATGCATAATAGACATGTGTGCTTCCTAGACGATGACGCCGTGGATGGAAGGTACCCAACCGACCAAGGACACAAACACGATCGCTGGGTAAAGCACAAGATGCGCGACTATGAGTACAACGGTGGAGTCGACATGGTCGCGGATGGTTTCGCTGATAAGCATGATGCCAACAATCGTGGCGGTGGCTACCGCGGTGGTGTTTACCATGATGGAGGAAACACCCGCAGGTCTAGCCGCGACTAGCAATGACGCCCTCACAAAGACGAACCTTCTTACATCCATCTTCTATCAGGTCCTTGCAACGTACACTTGTACATCGAAAAAAAATATGGCAAAAGAAAATCTAGCCACCTCCCAAATGACTACCGGCAGTTCTAGAAGCTTCATAATGCTTACACCCGGATGTAGAAAAGTGCAATCGACCAGGGCTATGCAAAAGTCCCAGGTCCCATAGCACATGGAGCACCCCCCGCTACCATCACATGAAGCACAACCACCCGTGATTGCGGTTACCCATAACAATAGAACTGAACCTTTCCCACGCCCACTAGGAAATATGAGCAAGATCTAGAAAGGGCGTCCCTCAAAAAGGAGCCAAAAGGTTATCTGCTAGGCAGTGAATCTGGCCATATGATCACCCCCGGCCATACGCGAGTATCTTTGAGGGTTCGAGTCATGCATCATCTTTGACAGATGTGATTATCCCTATTATGTCCCATGACCAGACCGCACTGGTCTAGTGCTCGAAGCTCAGATCAGCGGGTATGAGATGAGCAAAGTATTCATGGATGGGGTCAGCGGCATCAACCTCATATTCGCTAGCACTTTGTGTGCCATGAACCTGTCCCTGATGAAAGGGCATGTATGCCCCCATGTGTGGTTTTGGTAATTAATGATAATCCCTATGGACTAATGTGCAAATTGAGTTTCACTTGTAGGTTTGTCCATTTGCATCGCTTGGACCATGTGTTGGTTTCAAGGATGAAGAAGAAGAAGCAATGTCCAAGGGCTTTGTGCCTATTCGAATCAAGTAGAAGAAGAAGAAGAAGATCAAGTATGTCTTGAAGAAGAAGAAGATGGAGTTCCTCATGACTTTCTTCAAGACATCATCATCAAGATTTGATGTGCAAGATCATGGTGCGCCATCGCTAGAAGATATCATGCTTGGAGCTTTCCATCCTCGGCGTTCATGGAGTGATGAAGACAAGGTCAAAGAATAGGTTTCCTCATGGAGTATGGGGAGCCATTCGCAAGTCTTCATCAAATAAGAGCATGCAATAGCAATCGAGAAAGGTGTTCCATCTTGAGAAGGACAAGACGGTCTACATCAAGCTCAAGTGGTATGCTCAAGGCAAAGCTATTATATTGATAGGGTTTCTATTTTACCGGTCTCTTGTAGTGTTCTTGTAGTGTTGGGAGACCGGGTTTAGGATAGATAGCCGTACTATCAAGAGGGGCTCTCGAGTGGGTGACTCGTTCATATCTTTCAAATAGAGATCAAATCTTTGCATACATAGCATCATCTTTCTTAGTTGGTGTTTGGTTCTTGTCCATGTGAGGTTCTATAGCTTGTGGTTATCTTCATAACAAGTTCTAGTTCATCAAAAACAGATTTCCCTTGCATATCTTATTGCGTTTTTGATCTCGCGGGTTTTCCGGCTCCACACCTTGGGAGGTATCTCACTTATATATTCATGGTATTTTTGCTAGCTCTTCTACTCTCTCTCCTCCATTGTTGACCTTTAAAAGCTTGGCCTCTTCCCTTCTCCCTCCCATGATTCTTGCATCTCTTTGAGGGATTTGAGAGAGGAGATCTAGATCTACAATCCCCACCAAATCAAATCCCTTCTTTGTGAAGGAATCCTTGGGATCTAGATCTTGGAGAGTTTTTGTGTTCTCCTCTTGTGTTCTTCCTCCCTTATTCCCCCAATAGCTTTTGTAGCTTTGGTGGCATTTGAGAGTGAATAACTTGCCTCTTGCATTTGGTGCATAGGTTTGAGTTCTCCTCGGAGATTCGGCGAGTTCAAGCTCTTGGGCTTGTTTCTCTTGGGTTCTTGGAACCCTAGACGGTTGTGTGGAGTTGTGGTGTGTTCTTGGGGCTCCAATTGAGTTGTGGAGGTTCCCCAAGATTGTTGGCCTTTTGTGGCATTGTGGAGCCTTTGTGGCATTTCTTGGGAGCCCTCCAATTGAGTTGTGGAGATTGCCACAAGCCTTGTACGGGTTCGGTGACCTCCCTCAAGTGTCCCATAGTGGAACGTGAGTAGGCCTTTGTGGCGATCTCACGGGAGAATAGGGTGAGCCTTTTGTGGCGTCGGTACATTGCGTGCCTTCACATCTTGGGGTGAGGCCTTGTGTGGCGTTGGGTGAGCATCGAGCCACCACACCTCGAGGTGAGCCATTTGTGGCGTTCGAAGTACATTGCACCCCCTCACCTCTCCAACAGAGACGTAGCTTCTTTGGAAGTGAACTTTGGGAAACAAATCATCGTCTCCGCGTCCATCGGTTATTTCTCAACCGAACCCCTTTACTTATGCAATTTACATTGTGATAGCCATCGTGCTTGAAGTATTATATCTTGCTATCACCTTGTTGCTTGTCTTGCTTAGCATAGGTTGTTGGTGCACTTAGTGAAACTAGTGGATATAGGTTTTGGCTTGATAAATTAAACGTTAAGTTTTATTCCGCATTTATTAGAGCCTAGACCGTAATAATTTTAAAACGCCTATTCACCCCCCTCTAGGCGACGTCCATTTTCCTTTCAATTGGTATCAGAGCGAGGTCTCTCGCTTCTTTAGCTTCACAACCTCGAGAGTAAGGATGTCTCCTAGGGGTTTAGTGCACTCTCACACATTTACATTTGATGGCACAAATTATGATGTTTGGCGTATTCGCATGCTTAGTCATTTCCGGGTCATTGACCCAAATATTGAGCGAATTCTAGATATGGGCTTGTCTCCTCCTAAGGATCCCCAAAATCTATCTTTGGAGGAGGAGACAAACTCTTATCTCGAAGCTCAAGCATATAATGTGCTTGTTAATGTTGTGAGCTTTGTAGTTCTTTCCTCAATCATGCCTTTTCGGAATGCTCATGATATTTGGACCAAGCTTCAAGCAAAATATGATGTGTCCAAGCTTAATGAGGATGATTGTGTTCCCTCCACCTCCGGCCGTGATGAGTTCTCATCTTCTTCCACTACACCAACATGTGAGTTGTCATAAGGTAATGATATGGTGAGTGGTGATAGAACTTGCAATGTGGATAGTGAGCTTGGCATTCATGATTCTTCATATCTATCTCATTGCAATGTTGTATCTTCGGGCATGAACACTTGTAGGACTATATGTGATTTACATCCTAGTGTTGATTGCCCTTGCATATCTTGTAGAAATGGATTGAATATATCTCATGATGATATGCTTTCTTTGCCTTGTTGCCATGATAAATATGCTTCTATTTCCTCTTGTACTTGTGTTGCTAACCTTGTAGAGGAAATCGAAGAATGTGTGGGCCAAGGCAAGGTTGTGATTGGAGCTTCAAGGGTTCCCCCATCATCACCTTCTCCCAACATTCACTTATGCCTCATGGCTAAGGAATCAAAGGTAACTTCTCCTTTGGATCCCATTGCACCTAATGATGATGTGAATGTTGACTTAGAAGTAGAATATGATGTTGCTTCTTTAAAAGAGAAGGGGGAGCTCTTCACAATGATAAAAATGCTTTCTCTACTTTCATTGAAATATTGAACTTTGACATTGAAAGTAAGCAACTAATTTATGAGCATGAGGACACAATTGACAAAATGAGTAGTCTTGAGCGTGAGTATGCTAATGACATTGCAAACTTAAATGAAGCTCTTGAAGATGAACAAACCACCAAGGAATCTCTTGAGGAGACCTTTGCCCTAGAGCTATCTAGGGTGAAGAAATCTCATGATAGAGATCTTGAGGTGGCAAGTGACCTCCAAATTAAAAATGATGGGCTTGAAGTTGCCTATGCTAAACTCCTTGAGGATTTTGAGCACCTCAACAATGGCTCTAGGGTCATAAAGGGGGAGCTCATCAAACTCACCGAGTCACATGAGCAACTTAAAGCTTCATACTCTAAAGAGCTTTCCAAGTTTCCCTCACCTCTTACTACTATTGATGATGCTTGTTCTACTAACTCTATCTCTTGTGAAGCATCTATTGTTAAGGAGAATGTTGAGCTACATGCTCAACTTGCTTTGCTAACTAGAAACTATGGGAAATTGGAAGAGAGTCATGCTAAGCTCTCAAGCTCGCATGAGGACCTTCTAGTTTCCCATGGTAGTCTAAAGTTGGCTCATGAGGCTATTGTATCAAAGGTAACATCTAGTGAGCCTCATGTGGACATTAGCACTACATCTACTCCTTGTGTCATATTGCCATGTGCTAGTCCTTGCAATTCATCCACTCATGCTATTGCTATATCTTGTGATGAATTGCATCCCTTGCCTTGTTGCTCTAACAATGTAGCATCTACTTCCTCTAGTATTGTTGTTGACACTAACCATGTAGAGGAAAACAAGAAGCTCAAGGCCCAAGTCCCTTCTTTGAAGAATGACTTGAAGAAGTGTCAAGAAGGGAAGATCACTCTCAAGAACATCTTGAGTGTGCGAATATCCCCAAATGACAAGAGTGGGCTTGGATACTCTCCGACATCAAGAACAAGCCCACCAACAAGTTGAAGCACAAGGGCAACAAGAAGAATGGCCAAGGTCAAGTGAAGAATCCGGCCAACATTGTGTGCTTCATGTGCAAGGAAGAAGGCCATCATGTGAGATGTTGCCCATTGAAAAAGAAGCAACAAGGGAAGCGGCCTCAAGCTCCACATCAAGCTCCACTTCAAGCTAGAAGCGGGCCTCTTCCCAAGACTCAAGCCTTCCTCAAGGGGTGACATCTTCTAAAAAGAAAGATAGCAAGAGAAGAACTTGCTACATTTGCCACGAGAAGGGGCACCTTTCTTCCTCATGCACCATGGGTAACTCCTCATCCAAACCTATCTTGATATATGATGCATATTCTCTTGGTAAGGATGAGGTGGGCAATGTGTTTGCCAAATATGTTGGTGCCCAAAGTGGTGTCAAGAAAAGAACCATTTGGGTGGCCAAGCCTATTGTGACTAACTTCTTAGGACCCAACTTGGTTGGGGCCCAACAAGCTAAAACTTGATCAATAGGTGTTGCTTGGAGGGCATTGGAGGCTTGGCTACTTCATGAAGAATTGAGGGTTCTTCACCTTTTATTTTTGTCAAGTCAAGCCATTTGGATTATCATGCTTCTATCATATATCCAATCTTTCTCCTTGCGATAACATGTGCTTAGCTCCTTTACTTTGAAAGTTACTTTCTCCCTTGTGCATGTGTTGGTTTTGTACCATTATATGTGTTTGTACATGTTGTGCTTCCCTCATACCTATATTGTGTTGTCTAGTATATTTGTGTATGTTGGTTGGCACATCATGTATTTGTGTTCTTGTGTTTGAGCCTTTGTTGAATTTATTTGGTATCTTTTTGGCTCTTGTGGGAGATTAATGGACTATCCCATTTTGGGGGAGTGTTATGCTTGGGCATTCCACGATCCTAAAATGTGTATACATGAGAAATACCACTTAGTATTTATATTGCAAGTTTATCTAGTATCTATGTGGTATGTCTTTCTCATGAGAAATTAAAGTTCCATAATGTTCATTAATCATCTCTATTTGGATGTTTTTACCTCTTGTTGAGAATTCTTGATTTATCACATTATGGGGGAGTCATATGCTTTGTGCATACTACAAACCTAGAAAATGTGGACATTTGAGGTAGTGTCACTTAGAATTGATATTTATTTATCTAGCTCCTATGTGGCACATTTTGCTCAAACAAGTTCCAACTCCCTTGGATTGCTCTTATTGCTCATATTTTGGATCTTGTTTGTGAGAGTTTTTCTTAATATGTGTTTCCTCATTTTTGAACCCCCATATCCTCCTTGGAAACCATGTGCTTCAAGTTACACTAATCTTTAATGATTGTGTGACTATTTGGAGCTATCAAGAATCTCTCTCGAAGCATCAAGCATAATTGTTATATCTTGTTACATGCTTCTTTGTGTGAATATGATCATGATTTCCTTGCAAACTACCTCGGGAAAACTTTCCCCATAATTCTTGTCCTTGGACAAGTGACACTCCATATATGGTAGGATTTATTGATCTGTTTCACTTTTGCCTTTGCTTTTCTTTGTCCTATCTTTGGCCAAGAAATTGTTTTCGTTGTCTCCCATTTCTTCCTTGCCTCTTGTGGATCCCTTTAGTTTATTGGTATTCCCTTGTGTTTTATTTAATGTAGGTAGTAGTGATGATCTCATTTGTGTGCATTTTGTACTCAATCGCAAAATTCTATGTAATGGGGAGCTCTCCTATATTATTTAGAATACTCATGTTTATGCTTCTTAATTTGATCCATATAGTGTTTCTTGTGCTTGGTTGCTTGATCTTTTCTTTTGGTACTTTGTGCCATCATGAAAAGTGTAGAGAGTTTGGTTTATGTGTTGGAACCTTGCTCTATTTGGGAGTCGGTTTTGTCTCATCCTCTTTACTTGTTTGATCTTTTAGGATGAGATAAATCCTTGAGCATTATGTGTTTTGTGCATCTTTTGCTCTTTGTCTTTTGCCTTATTCATTTGTTGAATTGGTGTCCTTTCATGTGTTGATTTGGCTATTTGATACAATTTGGACACCTTTTGTCGTGTCACACTCTTGTGTGCTACTTCTTGGTTTACTTGGTGTTTTAGTTCAAATTGCATCTCCTTTTTGGTTCTTGAAAGTCTAGTGCATGCATATTTACTTCTTGTATATATTATGGCATGCTTTCTTTCTATGATCCAATGTATAGGGGAAACTCCACCAAATCATATCGGCTAAGATGTGCATGAAATTCAACTTCATATCAATATGCACATATTTATGTGGAGGGACTCCTATGTATTGTAGTTTCACTAACTACTTTGGACCCAATTTATTTGAGACCATAGTGTACTTACTTGTGTGTAGGTACATTGGAGATATATTGGATGCTTGTCTCATAATTTCAGAAGAAGTGGTGCTTACATGTCAATTGGAGGCAAGCGAGGATGATCAATCAATTCATATCCTCTACATCCTACCAATTATATCTTGGTAACAAGTATCTCTCTCATGCATACATATCTTGCTTCCAACCTTTTGTAGGTTGCTTGTTGGCATGAGTTTGTGTTTTTGCATATGTTGTGCTTATTTTTTGGGGGGAGATCTCTCTATTGCAAATGTGAGTATGTTGATATGAGTGCATATAATGGGGACTATACAAAATCATGCTCATGATTCACTTATCCCAAATATGTCAATCTAGCAATTATATTTCCTATCCTTTCCTCAATTTTCTCTCATGTGCAATAGTGAGTATTTTGCATAGTTGATTTCTATTTGTGATACTTGTTGCCTTTCTCCATATATTCCAACTATTCCCTTTTCCCTTGGTAATATTTGCAATGTATGTAGTGTGTTGGTGTTTGAAGCTCATTGATGTACAATAAGATATATTCGAGCCTTTGGCCATGCTTTCATGCAAAAAATCCTATTGGTATGTTATATGACTTCATTTTGTTGTTCATGTGCTTTCTTGTGTATCTATTTTGTGTGTGCATGTTTCTTTGTGGGCATATGTCTTTGTGATATTTTCCACCTAGAAACTTATACACACAAGAGAAGATAAATCTTTGGTTGTTTTTGTTTTCCTTGGAGACCACCTTCTACCTCTTGTTGATTCTTCGGTGGCTTCCAATTTGTTTTTTCTATGAGTGCTTGTCCCTTTTGTTTGCATCTCCGGGCACTCATAATTTGATCTCTCTTGCCGTGTATTGTTAAATGAGTTTGCAGGAGTGAGGATTCCATGATTGTGCACTTTGTTTCCAAATACAATTATTATAATTGGTGCATAATCCTTGGGGAGCTTCTTCAATTCATTTAAGAATGCTCATTTGCCTTCGTTCTCATCTTTTGTGTCTTAGATGTTTATGGGGAGTGAGGATTCCATATTTGTGCAAGATGTATTCAAATTAGTTGATTCTATCTTATGCACAAAGATTGGGGAGCTTCCCTATTTCATTTAAACACTCATTTGCTAGTATCATTATATCTTGTGTCTTTCTTTTGGTATCAATTGTTGTTGTCAATTGGTATTTTTGTGTCTTTTGGGTTGCTCGCTTCATTTGTTGAAGCTAGTTTCTCTTTATTTTCTTTTTTCAATCTTTGGGTCCTCAATATAGTTTTACTTCCTCCCAAGGATTCATCATTGGATATGTGCATGTGCACACCTTTGGAGGTATTCTCACTATATTGGCCGTCTAGAACTTTTCACCCATTTTGGCAATCGATGCAAATGGGGGAGAAGTTTTAGAGGGTTTAAGGGAAGTTGGTTTATGTTTTTGAGTTGTTTCTTAAGCATTAGCCTTGCATGCTCTTGCATCTTTGTTGTTGCTTTGCATGTTTAATATATAGAGGAAACTCAACCACCGATAATGGTTCGCAATCTATGCAATGAAATTCAAGTTCATCACACATGCATAGATTGTGGGAGAGTTTGCTCTATATATTGTGGTTGTACCAACAACACATACTTGTGTAGTATTTAATGTTGGGGTAACCATTTTTTTCGTTAAATTCCATATTTAAACCCTCTCTAGGGGATTGTCATCAATTACCAAAATGGGGGAGATTGAAAGGGCATGTATGCCCCCATGTGTGGTTTTGGTAATTAATGATAATCCCTATGGACTAATGTGCAAATTGAGTTTCACTTGTAGGTTTGTCCATTTGCATCGCTTGGACCATGTGTTGGTTTCAAGGATGAAGAAGAAGAAGAAATGTCCAAGGGCTTTGTGCCTATTCGAATCAAGTAGAAGAAGAAGAAGAAGAAGATCAAGTATGTCTTGAAGAAGAAGAAGAAGATGGAGTTCCTCATGGCTTTCCTCAAGACATCATCATCAAGATTTGATGTGCAAGCTCATGGTGCGCCGTCGCTAGAAGATATCATGCTTGGAGCTTGCCATCCTCGGTGTTCATGGAGTGATGAAGACAAGGTCAAAGAAGAGGTTTCCTCATGGAGTATGGGAGAGCCATTCGCAAGTCTTCATCAAACAAGAGCATGCAATAGCAATCAAGAAAGGTGTTCCATCTTGAGAAGGACAAGACGGTCTACATCAAGCTCAAGTGGGATGCTCAAGGCGAAGGTATTATATTGATAGGGTTTCTATTTTACTGGTCTCTTGTAGTGTTCTTGTAGTGTTGGGAGACCGGGTTTAGGATAGATAGCCGTACTATCAAGAGGGGCTCTCGAGTGGGTGACTCGTTCATATCTTTCAAAGAGAGATCAAATCTTTGCATACATAGCACCATCTTTCTTGGTTGGTGTTTGGTTCTTGTCCATGTGAGGTTCTAGAGCTTGTGGTTATCTTCATAACAAGTTTTAGTTCATCAAAAACGGATTTCCCTTGTATATCTTATTGCGTTTTTGATCTCGCGGGTTTTCCGATTCCACACCTTGGGAGATATCTCACTTATATATTCATGGTATTTTCTCCCTTGGTTATACCCAATATTTCACCTTTTATTGGATTCTACTCTTTATTATCTTTCCAAAAAAATTGGTTTCATCCCATTTAGAGTTTCCAAGCTCAACTTCTTGCGTTTTGGGTTCTGGAGGTTTTACCGGTTCGTCGCTTCTGAGAGGTCATACCTTTCTCCATTTTATTTTTATCCTCTCTTGTTAGACTATGATGTTTCTTTGCATAATATTGTAGAGATTTTTGTTCTCTTCAAAACGAGCCCAATATCATCAAAATCGGAGTCCGGAGTCAAAAGTTATTGAAGTTTTCGTGCAATGCTGTCCAACGTTTTTTGCTTGAGCGGTAGTACCGGCCCAAGTTCCGGCCAAAGTTCCGGTAAATCTCGTTTTTCTTCTGTATCTTGTGTTTCTATTTAGAGGTAGTACCGGTGGGGCACCGGTAGTTTCGGTGGGGCGCGAATCTGGCCCAAACGGGCAGATTTCTCTTGCCTTTTGTGGCGTCGGTACATTGCGTGCCTTCACATCTTGGGGTGAGGCCTTGTGTGGCGTTGGGTGAGCATCGAGTCACCACACCTCGAGGTGAGCCATTTGTAGCGTTCGAAGTACATTGCGCCCCCGCACCTCTCCAACGGAGACGTAGCTTCTTTGGAAGTGAACTTCAGGAAACAAATCATCGTCTCCGCGCCCATCGGTTATTTCTCAACCAAACCCCTTTACTTATGCAATTTACATTGTGATAGCCATCGTGCTTGAAGTATTATATCTTGCTATCACCTTGTTGCTTGTCTTGCTTAGCATAGGTTGTTGGTGCACTTAGTGAAACTAGTGGATATAGGTTTTGGCTTGATAAATTAAACGTTAAGTTTTATTCCGCATTTATTAGAGCCTAGACCGTAATAATTTTAAAACGCCTATTCACCCCCTCTAGGCGACGTCCATTTCCCTTCACCTGACGAACCTCGAACAATCCGACACCACCTGCCACGACATCATCTAAGGTAAACCAGTTCTCCCTTGGGCAAGATCGCCCTGGACGTAATTTTTGGCAAGCCTGATAACTTCAGGCATGAGAGACTCAGACTTCGAAGTGGCTGACTGGCCATCCCAGTACCACATTATACTTGGATGGGTCGTGTTCGTTCGGTTCTTGGTGGTGCCCCATTACGCCTATCTACTGATGAAGATGCTAGAACCCAACAGTGTCATCACCATCTACAGAAGCTTCACATGATCCGACAACTGCGATAGGGATTTCAATAGAATCTCTCAGTCATTTGGGATGCAAGAGGAGTTGGTGGAGCTCAAAGAGACAACAAACCACAACATCCCCCTATGATGCAGCGAAGCGCACCCTAGCTGGAATCCGACTCCAGTAGAGACACAATAGAGGTCCAGGTTCATCCGACGGACCCCAAGAAGACCACACTCATATCAGCCAACATGAGTTTCGCATAGGAACTCGCGCTTGTCGAATTCTTCTGTGAGCGCTGGGAGATCTTTGCTTGGTCTCCAGCCAAAAAATCTGCAGCTGCCGAAGAGAGCAACCAACGGTCACCGGATCCATGCCTATTGGCCCGGATCCAGCACCTCAACAACTCCATAGTCAAGGTGTGGGCTTCCGGGACTTCCAGGATCCCCTGAAACCACGGATAGAAGGGCCTGCCAAGCCCTAATCAGGACTAGTTGGGACCATATATGGGCCAAGGGCAGGAGCCCACCGTGGCAGGCCAGCTCTGCTTGATGTCGTCCCAGTACTATTCGTACCGTCCTGCACCCAGTGAGGTTCGGTAGGGGTGCCTCTGCCGCTCCAATCTACCCGCCAGTCGAGATCCTCCATAGATGTCGCCTCCATCCACCACCATACCGTCGGGCCGCTGTTGACGTGAGGGCCACCACCTACCACCACCTCCACTACGAGAGACAGACCTAGGTGCCGCACACTGGCCACCGCCCCACCAAGACCCGCCAACCTCCGCTAATATGCACCGTCGTCAAGGAGAGATGCTATTCCGCGCGGCCCTCCATGCACCAGTGAAAGGAAGACCCGCCACCGCCGGCAGTGGCAAGGGAGAGAGGGGGAATGGGGATAGGGAGGCATGCCGATTTAGGGTTTTCCCCTGGTCGCCACAGGGACGACCTAGGAGCGTTCGCTCGAAGCGGTTTCCTAGAAGTTCTCATGTTACTTTTCGAGAAACACAAAAACATATTATACAAATAGACTTGTCTTGTAGTATTATCTCTAACAATTATTTAAATTAAAGTACTCTCACCGTCTTGAAATAGATATGAGAGATTTGTTTAGATTCTCATGTATCTAGACATATTTTAATATATAAATATATACGAATCTAGACAATCTCCAATATCTATTTCGATACGGAGTGAGTATAAATCATGTGACTAAGAGAAGATGTCGTACAATGGAGAAAAAATCACACTCTACCATTATTATTAAGATGTAGGGTGAAGTCTAATTCTCGTAAGTGATGTCATTCTGTTTTAATGCAACACCACTTACGACCGAAAAATCTCAATTGCTATCCTACTTGTGATAAAAAAAATATCAGTTGTAACCCACTTGTAACTAAAAACCTCGGTTGTAGCCGAATCTCGATGCAAATCTAATGGTTTATTAGGAGTTGAGTGAGCACTAGCTTAATTCTCGATCGATTGAGAATTAGCAAAAGCCTAAGATGTCATCTCATTGGTAATAAAAGGTAAAAAAATCTCTTTCGATTCGGCGATCATCTTACGTGTCATTTATAAGATCTCATCATTGTTATGGATTATGTATTTATGTGAGAGGCAAAAATGATCTTTTTTTACTTATTTAGAGCCACATTTTTATTTTTATTTCCTAAAGTTAAACATTAAATTTTGTAAAATTTACTTGCGCAGAAAATAGCTATAATTATCTGTGCAAAAAAATAATCAGACGTTTTCAAACTTTTAAATACCATTTTGACTTTTAGAATACACAGAGCTCCATAGATCTCGGCCTCAGGCTAGTTATAGTGAAATTAGCTTAGTTAGTAACATGCATGTCTATGCAATACCAACTATGTAAATTGATGACATGACATCGTAATTAATGAAAAAAATAAGGTAGTAGTAACTTAGCTAGTTACCGTAGCATCACACGTATCAAGACTACGATTTTATAACCCAGTTAATTAGGCCTTACATGATACCACACACATATTATTTTCCACTATAAATATAGTAACAATAAGTAATAATATGAGAATATTACTAGTCTAAGTTATTTAGCATTATGACTAGCCTCAGCCTCAAAATGTATATTCTCATAAGATATCCTATTTTTTGATAAATGACTTTTATTAATTAAAAAAGTTTTAAGAATTACACTCGGCCTCTATATAACTAGAATGCACACAACCAGCTGTATCCAGAATCCGAAAGAGTACAAAAATAAAAACAAGGACGAATTACATATCATAAATAAAAATTATAAAATGTTTAAGCTGGTGGAGGCTCTATCCGTAGATTATGCTCCCACACATGAAAAGAAAGAAAGTCCCTCTCCCGTATCTTTCAGTCGTGTACACACCTTCATAAAAATGTGTCAAAACTCTACACAGTGTAGCAAAGACCAAGTGTGGAGTGTATCTGTAAACCGGTAGATAACCTAGAGAAGAGTAAAAAAATTACCATTAAACATTTTATTATTTCTACATACCCATAGCGACCAAATTAATGCAATCGCTCTCACCCTAAGAAGAACTTTGCACTTGTGATCAATACCATGTAGCCAATTAACAAATATATTGGTAACACTACTCAGAGGATACAAGCATGAAACTGCTTGGATGATCGACCGTATAGAACGTACAAACTTGTATTGAAAAAATAAATATTTAATTATCTCATCGTGATGATAAAAAAACATATGATTTACTTCCATGCCAATTCCGCCACGAAAGATTGTCTTTAGTAAGAATAACTTCTCAACGAAGATACCAAGTAAAGATTTTATTATTTAGAGAAATCTTCATTTTCCAGATTTTTTTATAATTTACTACTGGCAAGTCAGTTTGGAATAGTGAATTCTACATGGAAACCACCGAGAATTTACCATTCCCAATAAGGTCTACTGGCAAGTCAGTTTGGATTAGTGAATTCTACATAGAAACCACCGAAAATTTACCATTCCCAATAAGGTTCCATTGAAATTCATTGTGTCCAATTGTCAATTGTACATAAGCCAAGCGTTGAAGCAAGGTCTGCCAAGAAACAAGTTTAGGACCGAGAAAATCCCTCCTGAGCGTCACATTCGGTGGGAAAGATCTCAACACTATGGCGATAGAATCATCCTTGTGACGTACAATATTGTACAAAGCCAGATACTTTTCTCGGAGGGTAGAATTTCCTAGCCACTTATCCCCCTAGAACCGAATCTCGGATCCATCCTTAACCTAAAAAGAGACAAAGTGAAAGAAATGTTTTTTCGTTACCATCAGTCCAGCCCAGAAATGTGAAACCCCTGGTTTCCATTAAACCTGGGGATAAATCTTTCGAGCATACATATTTTTGTTTAAGGAGAGTCTACCAAACCCCATCCTTAGTAAGAAACTTGAAGATTCATTTGCCAAGAAAAGCTATATTTTTGATTTCAAGATCATGAATACCCAGCCCTCCTTGATCTTTAGGGTGACAGAGCACACTCCACTTAGCCAGTCTGTATTTTATTTTTTTACTGTCGTCTTGCTAAAAGAATTTTGATCGAAAATAATTCAATCTTTTTAGAATTCCTTTAGGCAGAGAAAAGAAGGATATCATATATAAAACCATGTTATTTAGTACTAAATTGATAAGAACCAATCTCCCCCTAAAGACATCCCATTAATTTGTAACTAGACTTCTCTCTACGCACTCGGCGGCGTGGTAGGTAGGCATAACGCTTTATGATATGATCGTGCTCATCTGGATGCGAGAGAAAAAATCTAGTCTCGTAAAGCTAAGTAATAGTCCGTTGTTCTTATAGCGTGAGTGTGCGGGCGGCTGGAAACTGTTCTCGCAGTACTAAATCTGGTCTCGAAACGCTAAGTAATAGCGCGATGTTCTTATATAGTGAGCAGTGGCGGAGCTAGCCAACTATTTCAGCCCGGGCAAACTGTAGCTGCAGTGCATTGTTTGAGTATTTTCCTGTTCAAGCTTCTTCACCGATCATATAATATTTCAAAGGAGCTAGTCAGCTGAGCCCGGGCAGCCGCCCGGGCATGCCGGGCCCTGGCTCCGCCACTGATAGTGAGTGTGGGTGCGGCTAAAACTGTTCTCGCATCGCTAATCCTATGAGTCTTTCGAAGCACATAGTGTATGGATCAGTTAGCGCCAAATCTGTGCATCGCAATATCGCTATGTGTGCGTCTGTGTTTACCATGAAGGATTCTTTATACCATTTTTATCTCCGACGACATATTTTATCTCTCTTTCGTATATTCTGAGATTGTTATCTATGCATTCTTAGGTCGTCATCCGTAAGCAGGTACACGCTGCGAGTCTACGATAGAGATACGTTTTCACACCCGACAATCGTACACACTTATATGGTTCTATCAGCACCATAGGCATGGTTGTATTATAAAACTGCAAGACGGAAAGTATAAATGACAAGACAGAAACCCTGTACAAGCGTAAGAACCCATAAAGCACAATATACGTTGTGTAAAATAGTACACAACTTATTTAAATTTTACATATGTACACATATTACAAACACATGTTCCTGTGGTAAGTATACATAGACCACGTATACATGGCTTGTCTGTATAAATTACATCACAGATTCGCTTGTTCAATTTACATTCTATAGTACAAATAGTAGAATTTATGCGAGACCAAAAAATAAAAGGTAAAACAGTGATAGTCTTCGCATGACGTGGATGCAACAATCGTCGTTTCCGAGCTACCACCGACTGCCACCTCGACAAAGCACAATAATCGTTCATCTTGAACGCTTCATATGAATCATCGCTGCATTCTGTAACCTGTTACGATGTTGGTTGTCATTCACACCAGCTAAAAATGGTAAAGGATAGAGCGCAATGCGCACAGAACTGTAGAATCATCGATGTCCTACTTCGCCGTGCCGAGAGCCGCCACCATTCCAGAAAAGGTCACTGGTCGGACGGAGAGGCGTCGACACGATGTGCATAGAACCATAGAAACATCGCTGCCCTATTTCGCCGTGTCGAGAACCGCCAATATTCCAGGAAAGGTCATTTGTCAGACGGAGAGGCGTTGAGACGGCAGTGTACGCAGGGAACCGAACACGCTCAGTGCACCATTTGCACCTATGTGCATGTATACCTAAGCCACTAAATGACCGAAACTGAATAGCTATCCTATCGTTGCAGTAAACATCAGCAAGCCTTAGCTCACAATGCCGCTCTGCCTTAAAGTTATACCTAAATTCTTAACGCCCAAATGGCTCTCCTATCAGTGCAATCTATGTCACCGAGCTCTCGCTTGCAGCGCCGCTCCGTCTAAACGCAATCATGTCGGTACCCAGAACACGTTGGTTACTGCTATGCCGTCGTTCAAGTGCTCGAGCATGGATACCTAAAGGATGGCGCGCCGCGAAGCTAAACTGTGTTGAGAAAGAAGAAAAAGAAAAATGATGGGAGAAGTAACGAAGAGGGAGACGTTTTATAGCCGCAGATACAAGACATGTGGCATAGCCGGACCCTAGCATACGTTTTACGGAGCCAAGATGCATTTAGCGGGACCCATCGTACTATCTCGCCAGGTCGCCCGAAGGCTCCGCGTATATTCGGTTTCTGTTGTTCAAATTATGTGAGTGAATTGGCGCATGCAGTCGCCGAGAACGCGCAGCAGCCTATATAGTGTACTCTTTTAGGTCGTATTTCCGCCGCGAGAAACTGCGGATGCCTGCATCGTAGGCTGCCATCTCGGTCGTCCACGGCGTAGAAACAGGTCCGGCGAGAGTCCATACCGCCACGCGAAAACCCGCATATCTATAGCCTATGATGCCAGCTCGCCCGTAGTCCAGCCACGACAACCCGCGTATATCTATAGCGTGCGCCGCCAGCTTTGCTCTCTGCCGTGAAAAAACTCGTCCGTCCAAGGTCCACAATGCCACGTTGCCGCCGGCCACGAAAACCCGAGTACGCCTACGGCCACGTACTCCCATGCCTCCTGATACCACATCGTCTCCCGGCAGGCCCCGCCTCCCCGGCAAGTGCGAAGACAGGTCACGCCGAGAACGCCTCTCACAGAGCGAGGTTCTGCCCGCGTACGCTAACGGCGGGCTCCGACGCGCGCACGACACATGTACGCTGCAAGAAATTTTTCGCTCTGGACCGCAGCGGGTCCCGCCTCAGGGGATAGCAGAGCTCCGTTGTGATGTTGTCGTGTGGCCTTTCCGGCGCTCATCCTACGATCGAAATGAATCGGAACGACGTGGATGACAGTTTGAACCGAAATAATCTAGCGCTATTATTTACTCCTGATAAGTGAAGCAATGGTCGACGAGGCTCCGCGAGAATATCCCAACCAAAATCCACATCGATCCATAGCTATTTTTTTTGAAAATTGACGCTTTATTATTTTAAATAATGTTTACACTCGGCCTCTGCATAGCTAAGATGCACACAGCCGATCAACCACACACAAAGTGACCAAACCAAAAGTACTAGCATTATAAAAGTGGTAATAAACATATAAGAAAACGCCTTAAGCTATGACAAATCTATCTGCAAGTCACGTTGCCATCCATGTCGGGAAAAAATATCCCTCGCCGTGTCCTCCAATCCCGTACACCTCTCTACAAATAAGTCGTGAAACTCCATACGTTGGAGAGTAGTCCATGATCGAATGATAGACGTGGCACGATAGATCACCTGTAGAGAAGAAGACACAATGATATTAAAAATATTATTATTTCTATATAGCCAAAGCGACCAAATAATGGCAAGTGCTCCTAGCCTAAACAAAGTCCCGTATTTATCATGTATCCCGTGCAACCAGTTACCAAATACATTGGCTACCTAGCGTGGATGAGATAAACGAGAGGCTACTTGGATGATTGATCAGATAGTACGAATAAAATACATCAGAAAAATAAATGCCGGATTGTCTTATTATGGTGGCAAAAAACGCAGTGTGTACTTCTATGGCAATTTCTCTTAATAAGTTTATCCTTTATAAAAATGATCCTTTTACGAAGATATCAAGCGAAAATCTTTATTTTAAGAAGTATTATCATCTATCCATAGCTATTTAAACACGAGTGACAGAGTTGTACATTCACAATCGATCCATAGCTATTTAAACACGAGTGACAGAGTTGTACATTCACTTCCGACCAATTGGCTCACTTCTCGCGTCACCCGATTTACATGTTGAAGTTACGTTCAAACCATCAATCTATGGGCCAACGCGCAGATAAAATTCCAGCAATGTGTTAGCTCCATCCATGGCCCCACGCCATCCGCACCTGAAAACTAATTAGTCGGAGTTTTCACCGGTCGGCTACACATGCGCTATGGAACTGAAGGATCGTGACACCTGAATGTTTAACTGCCGTCAAGTTTAGCACACATCACAAGCAAGAACCAGCAGCAATCTACCTTGCACTATCATATCTTCATTCCACGTTTACTCGAGGAAAAGTTAGGGCTCTAAAATATAGCGTTGACATATTGCCGGTGCATAGCATATTACTTTCTCCGTTTTAAAATATAAGATGTTTAGCTTTGTGAATAAAATGTATTTAGACATCTATTAGTGTGTAGATTTATCAGATTTAAAGTAAACCTATACACTAAAAGATATCTAGATACATTTCACAAACCTAAGATATCTGATATCAGCCTAGCAGCTGGAGCAGAGCGCCAGCTTATCCAGCATGTTCATCTCGCCCATCAACCCAGCCGTGTGTAAGATCGCGTTCTTTTTAATGTTTTGTTGGTGAAGTTGTAGACGATTGAGTGCGATGGATACAGGCCGGATCAAACGGAGGCTCTCCCTGCTGCCGTTGACCTTCCATCTAGTGATGCATATATGCACATTATATGTGTAGTAGTATCTGCTACTCTGTCCCAAGCATTTGACCTTCACCGCCTTCTATTTTTGTCCCTGCAAAATGAGGAGGGAAGGCAAGCGTGATCCGGCGATCACCATCGTCGCGGCCGCGCTACTCGTGGCATGTGCGGCGCTCCTGGTCGAGGAAGCCTATGGGGAAGAAGAGCTCGTGACCGAGCTGGCGAACGGCTTCACGGCGACGCATTCCGCGGACGCGCCGGGGAGGTTCGAGCCTTTTCTGTATGCGCCCAACGGCGTCTTCGCCCTGGGCTTCCTCCGTGTCGGCACGTCCTCGCTGGACCTCGCTGTGGTCCACCTCCCGTCGTCCTTCCCGCTCTGGCGCTCCACGCCGGCACGCCTCGCAGACTGGTCGAGCCCGGCCACGCTCTCCTTCGACGGGCGCCTGGTCCTTGCCACCGGCCCCGTGGAAGGGAACCTGCTGTGGAGCACCCTCAACGTCATCGGCGACACCGTGGCGCTGCTCAACTCCTCCGAACTCGTCATCCGCCACTACGACTTGCGCAGCCCGTCGTGGCGGAGCTTCGACAACCCGTCGGACACGCTGGTGCTGGACCAGAACTTCACCATGTCCACGCCGCCGCTCATCTCCCAGAACGGCCGCTTCGCGCTGCGGCTCGGCAAGACGTACATGGCGCTGCACATGGAGTTCTACGGCGGGCTCACCAGGCCCATGTACTGGCAGCACACGGCCATGATGGCCCAGCCGGAGAACGCCACGGAGCCGCCGGTGTACGGCCGCCTAGACGGCCAGGGCTTCTACGGGCTCTACCTCCAGGGCAGCAACGGCGACGACACCGTCGACAAGCTCGCCTTCGACACCTTCGTCCAGAACCTCACCGGAGCATTCCGACGGATGACGCTGGAGGACGACGGCAATCTCCGCGCGTACTACTGGACCGACGCCTCCAAGGCCTGGACCTCCGACTACCAGGCCATCTCGGGGCAGTGCCAGCTGCCCACCTCGTGCGGCGCCTATGGCCTGTGCGTCCCCGGAGAAGCTGCGCCACGGTGCCAGTGTCTCGTCAACGACACCACCGGAGGAACTACCACCCCGCCGTGCGCCGCCGTGGAGACCACCGACCTCTGCGGCGCAGGGCAGCTGTTCGACGTGGTGCGGCGGAGCCGGGTGTCGCTGGCTTACAAGGAGCGGGTGCCGTTCGAGACGTACAGGACGGCCGCGGAGTGCGAGGCGTCGTGCGCTGCCAACTGCACCTGCTGGGGCGCGGTGTACAACGGCGCGAGCGGGTACTGCTACCTCATCGGCTTCCCCGTGGAGACGGTGGTGTACGAGGCTGACGACCAGAAGGTGGGTTACTTCAAGATCAGGAAAGCGCAGCCGCACCGGAGCGCGGCGCGACCGCGTGCCATGTCGCCTGGAGTGACCGCTGCGACAGTCATTCTGTCGCTGGTGCTGGCCGTGGCCGGGGCCTACGTGGGGTACTGGCTGTGGGACCGCCGGCGCCGGCGACTGGCCGGCGGTGTGGGGATGGAGCAGGAGCTGACATCGCGACCATACAGGGACCTCAAGTCCATGGACAGCTCCAACAACTCCTTCAAGGCGTGATCGGTGGACCTGGATTGATGCTGACCGGATCCATTGGCTGGCCGGACGACGTGATCTCCATCGATCGGCACCAAGCCATGCGGGTTGCTGAGCTTGGACAAAAGGAATTGATGGCTACAGCGAGCCCTGCTCCATGCAGAATCACAGAGCTTGCAGCAATGAATGGCTTGCAGCAATGAATGGCTTGCAGACATTTTTTACGTAGGGACGAGGATTGTCATCCATTGTATAGGGGTTTTCTTCCCGGTCCTTCCACCTTTCTCTGTTCGTCAACATGTATGCTCCAATCAAGTGTATACCTCTGTGAGTATTAATCGTGAAGAACACAATAGATTCGACCAACAGTCTATGGACGTGATTAGTTTATCTTAGAGAATTATTCGGTTCTACTATTTCCCATTACTAGTGGGAAGGTTAATATTATAACCTGAATGAGATCAACTAGGATCTTTTTTAGTAATATAAAAACATAGGGGTGAGATAGGGAAACTCTTGTCACCTATCATCCCAAAAATGTAAGCATTTTTAATAGTTTAATTTTAACTCCTCGAAAGACTTACATCATAGAGAAGAGGCACTACGGGAAAAATTCTCGTTGCCGTCGCCCCCGTCCTTTGCCGTGTGCCAAAAGGGCGGGAACACGGCAAAGATTTTCTCTGCCGTGAGGTGGTCCACATGCACACGGCAAAGAGTACCCACACGGTACATTCCAGATAAAACACAGGGCAAAGAAAAGGTACACGGCAAAGACAAAAAGAGACACACGGCAAAGAAAGGTTACACGCAAAGACCAAATGCGGCACACTGCACACGGCAAAGCCAAACACACGGCAAAGAGGTGGGTCCCACGCCCCCCCGGCGAGCCAATTGACGGCGGCTGACGGTGGTCCTTTGCCGTGTGCCCCTGCAGTTAGACACACAGTAAAGATATGCCTTTGCCGTGTGCTTTATGCACCATACACGGCAAAGATAACCCTTTGTCGTGTGCTTTATGCACCCTACACGGCAAAGCATGTTTTTTTATTTCTTACCTCCTCCAAACTATGGTCAAAATGACGAGTATGAAGATTCTTAGTTCGGGGCTGAGCCTGTCTAAACTTGCATATTGGAACTCTGAAGAAACATCATATTGTCAACCTAAAAATGATTTTTACAAAAGAACATGAGCATCAGATCATGTACCTATAGTTCATATCTGACCCATTTCCTGCCGATTCGGCAGAAATTTGTCTTTTTCAAGAGGGGTGGACGGGAAAGGTTTACGAATATCCGGTTGGGACATTGTCCATGTAACATGGTCATAGGATGATGTAAAACCATATTTGGAAACATGTTGTGACAAGATCTACCCCGGTTTCACCAGAACAGGGAGTTCCCCCCTAATAGTCACATTGCAGACAGTTCGGTTTTAGGGGACAGCGCATGTCTATGAAGGGGGCATACTTGGGAACCAGGTTTTGGAGGTTTGAGCATTCCACCACACTTTATTACACATGCTAGGGTCACATGCATGGTTTGGAGGTGTTCCGATGCCCCGAAGTTCTTCCTATGAAACCCTGATCCGTGGGCCTCGGATCGTCTACCCCCCCCCCCCTAGACTTTCTTCTGACAGGGGTAGCCCGGTGTAGAACTCTCTTGTTTTGGGCTTGGTTAGGTCATAGGATGATGTAAAACAATGTTTGGGAACATGTTGTGACATGAAACACCCCCGGTTTCACCGGAACAGGGAGTTCCCTCCTAATAGTTAGATTGCAGACACTTCGTTTTTAGGGGACAGCGCATGTCTGCGAAGGGGGTCACACTTGGGAACCAGGTTTTGGAGGTTTGCGCATGCCACCACACTTTATTACACATGCTAGGGTCACATGCATGGTTTGGAGGCGTTCTGATGCCCCGAAGCGTGGTTTCCTTCGAAACCCTGATCCGCGGGCCCCGGATCGTCTACCCCCAGATTTTCTTCTAACACGGGTAGCCTGGTATATCTCTCTCTTGTTTTAAGTTTGGTTAGGTCATAGGATGATCCCAAACCATGTTTGGGAACATGGTGTGACAATATATACCCCGGTTTCACCGGAACAGGGAGTTAACCCCTAATAGTCACATTGCAGACAATTCGTTTTTAGGGGACAACGCATGTCTGCGAAGGGGGTCACACTTGGGAACCAGGTTTTGGAGGTTTGAGCATGCCAACACACTTTATTACACATGCTAGGGTCACACGCATGGTTTGGATGTGTTCCGATGCCCCGGAGTGTGGTTTCCTTCGAAACCCTGATCCGGGGGCCCCCGGATCGTTTACCCCCTAGACTTTCTTCTGACACGGGTAGCCCAGTGTAGCTCTCTCTTGTTTTGTGTTTGCTTAGGTCATAGGATGATCCCAAACCATGTGTGAGAACATGGTGTGACAAGATATACCCCGGTTTCACCGGAACAGGGAGTTTCCCCCTAATAGTCACATTGTAGACATTTTGTTTTTAGGGGACATCGCATGTCTGCGAAGGGGGGCACACTTGGGAACCAGGTTTTGGAGGTTTGAGCATGCCACCACACTTTATTACACATGCTAGGGTCACATGCATGGTTTGGAGGTGTTCCGATGCCCTGAAGCGCTTCTTCCTACGAAACCCTGATCCGCGGGCCCTGGACCGTCTAGCCCCCTAGACTTTCTTCTGACACGGGTAACCTGGTGTAGCTCTGTCTTGTTTTGGGCTTGGTTAGTGAAATGGATCGTGTGGGCACCTAGAGGGGGGTGAATTGGTGCTACTTCAAATTTTAATGCTTTTTTAATTTTAGGCTTAGCACAAAGGGTAAATTCTCTAGATATACTATTAGGTGGAATTTCCCTATATGCAAACCTATCTACTAGCGAGTAAAGAGCGAGTGGAAGAGGAACGGGTAAACCGTAGTGAAGCACGCGGAGACACAGGATTTGTTTGACCGCAGTTCCTTCCTTGTTAAGGGAAGTGCGTTGGAGGGGTGGGAGGTACTAAGACCACCACGCCACAATAGGCCTCACCCTGTTCTCCGATGGATCCTGCCACCAAAGGCCTGATCCACCTTTCCACTATAGTTACCCTTCGAGGCGGGTACCGGTGCCTTTACACAACTAGCGGGGCACAACTCCACAAACAACTTGGAGGCTCCCGTAATGACAACAAGCTGCCACAAGAACAAGTTATCAATAACAAAGAACAAGATCTAGATATTGACAAGAATACTAGATCAGGGATTTCTCCAAATGAATGGAGAGGAGTTGATGTGCTTGATTCGTGATGACGATGACGATTCTCTCCTCCTTCAATTCCCCCAAAGATCGAAGCCTTCGGGTGGTTGAAGTGGGAGATCTAGAAAGGGATCTCTTGCACAGTGTCTGAACAATTTCGAATGAATCAAGAGTTCTGAATGTTGGGGAACAAGGGATATTTATACACCCTTCGAAAACCAAGCCACTGGAGACTTTGGGGGCCGGATTATCCGGCCCAAGTGAGGGCCGGATTATCCGGCCTGGGGAAAACTCTGCCCCAGACTTGGAATATCCGGCAGATAGTCCGCCCCCTCTCTGAGTGTCGCGCAGAGCTTGCACTTGATCATCTTCTGGGGGCCGGATTATCCGGTCCCATGTGAAGGCCGGATTATCCGGCCTGGGGAGGAAAAACCGCCCTAGTTCGGATTTTCCAAGAGAAAATCCGACCGGACTCCGAGCGACGCGCCTTGGCATGCTTTGCTCAAATTCTGGGGGCCGGATTATCCGGCCCAAGCGATAACCGGATTATCCGGCCTAGGGAAGAAAAACCGCCCCAGTTCGGATTTTCTAGGCGATAATCCGCCCCCTCTCTGGGTGACGCGCCTTGGCAGGCTTTGAACAATGAGGAAGGCCGGATAATCCGGCCCTTGGTGGGGCGGATAATCCGCCCCCCCAAACCTCCTGCACACTTCGCGCACATGAGAAATCTCCACAGTATTGTTATCTAACAAACAAAACACAGGAAAACATGAAATGTTCTTTCAATCTCCCCGTTTTTGGTGTTAGATGACAATACTAGGATTTGCAGGAAAGGATCACAAGACTACCAGCAAAAAACATGGAAGAGACTCCCCCTCAATGTGTGCATATTAGAATTTTGCATTTGAATACAAATGCACACAAATAGATGAATCTATTCCATAGACATATGAACAACATAATCATACCACTGAGATAGAAGAGAGGCATCCTTGAAATAGCCACAATTATCAATGTGATAACCAATATAAGCGCCTTCCTTGATAAAGATTCCCAGCATATAGGGTATGAATAGATGAATCCATAAGCATAATCCATGAGATAAATCCAGACGACCACTGACATAGAGTCTCAAAGAAACCACAAATTACAAATTTAAAGTTTTAGTGCTAAATGGGCATAAGCGAGAAAACGACGAATAGAAAAATGCAAGTGCTTATGCCCGACCCATGCAAATCCTCGAAGACCCTAATAGAACTACTTCTCCCCCTTTGGTATCGAGACGCCAAAAAGGAAGAAGAGCGATGCTAGCGCCCCAAGGGATCACTCGTAGTCCTCATCCTCATCCTCGTCCTCGTCCTCGTTCCCATCCTCATCCTCATCTTCAAGCTCCTCGGTGTCATCCTCATCATCAGTAGTGGCCGCAAAGGGGAACAAGTGACGCTCCAGCTCTCCATAGTTCAGCCCGGAAGAAGAGTTCCGCCAAGCATATGGTGTGGGAGGGGTAGGAGCCGGGGGTCACCAGAAGCACCGGAAACATGGTGAAGGATGAGCTGCTGAGAGTGAGCCAACTCATGGTGCTGCTTGTACGCCTCGTACTGACCCTTGCGTGTGTCCACGCCCATGCAAAGGATGTTCCGCTGGAACCAATTCAGCTGCTTGATCTCACGAGCAACAGGAGGCACTGGATGCCTACAAGCATCCCTCATGAGACCCTTAGGAGCAGAGGAGGGGTGAGAGGTCTTCCGAACCTTGGTGTAGATCTTCTTGGCCTTATGCACAACATCAATGTTGAAATCTTCAGAAGGAAGCAGGTGCCTGATGAGCATCATAATGTAGGGGGCATAAGGAATGGATAGCCGGTTGAACATAGAATCAATCAATACATGGTAGATGAAGTCCATCACATCTAGCTTGTATTGCACAGACTCATCCTCGCACGAGGCAACCTCATGAGAGAAAGCAACGAGCTGAACAAGGTTACCACAGATGCTATCATTGTTGCCTCCACTTGGAGTGATGGAATCATGGAAGAGACCGACCAAAGCAGCATAGATAGAAGCCAGACCAGCAAGAGTGCCCAAAATGCCATTGTCCATAGTGCAAGGAGAGAGAGTTGCATCTTTGTTGGGCTTCAGCTGAGTGATGATATAGTGGCCACTTGCCCTATCCCTGCTGCGGAAATTGTATCCAAGAACCTCATCAAACACACGGAAATCAGCAGTCATAGGCCTATCATGAGTCATCCACTTCATGGTGCGATGCTCATCACCACAAATAACCAAAGTGGAAAAGAACTACTTCACCACCTCAGAGTCATAGGAGCACTGGAGAGACATGAGATGGTGCAGCCCCATCCGCTTAGCCACATACATGGCATCCACAAGGTGGGGCTTCTCCAAAGCCTCAGCAAGAACCAGCGGGTGCATAGGCCTAATGTTCAGCCTGGCATACACATCTTCAAAAATACCTTTCTGTTCAGCACACCAAAATCGAGCATCCCCCATCTCATCATCACGAGGCAACTCTGCAAACAAATCACGGTGATGGATGGAGGAATAGGTGACGGCATCCAAAGCCTTGTACTTGATCTTGGGCTCCTTGCCCTTCCTATTGGACACCCCCTTTCTAGTCCTCTTTGCTTGTTCAGTCATGCGCTTCTCTTCGTTCTTTCTTCTCCTCAACTCAACCTCGTCCACTAAGTTACCCTGTCCGTCGTCCCGAAAGTATTTACCGCGAGGGCGGCGCTTGTAGGTCTTGGGAACACTAGAACCACCTGTGAGGAGAACAAGGGTGATAACATGGGGATAATCATACACACAAGTCCAGGAGAGAGCATGGAAAAAAGTAGTCAAAAAGTTCATAAGACAAATCTACTCAATGCCCACACCATGGTGAAACTGAACCAGAGTTGAATCTGTCAGGCCGGATTATCCGGCCTGGCCAGGGGCGGATAATCCGGCCCTGGCAAAAAAATTCGACTTCACCTAGATTGAGTGCAAAAAAGTAAATCGGGCCTAGAAACTGCAAGACTACGATTTCTATGCGAAAAAACATCCTTCTAGACAACGTTCCATCCAATGAATAACACATCTAGCCAAAGATGGGGAGAGAGGGAGTTACCCTCACTCATTGGAGGAAGAACACGGAGGAGAAGGTACCTGGAGGCGCGGAGAAGAAGATCCGGGGAGGCCTAGAAAATCCGGTGGTCGGAGAGGCTCCGGGGAGGGTGGGGGACGGCAGGCGGCGGCTGAGGAGGAGGAGAGGGTTGGGGGAGAAGTGCTGCTCGTTATGAGACCTCCCCCCTGATCCCTGCCCTTTAAGTCGAAATCCTCCAGGGCTGGATTATCCGGCCTGCACTTGGGCCGGATTATCCGGCCTCAAATCTGAATTTCTGTTGCACACAGATTCAGGCCCGCGCGTCCCCAAACAACACCCCCACAAGGTGTACAAGGGACTTGTGTGCAAGAATAGATGGCTTAGGGGTAGGGAAAGGCTTAGGATTAAGAGAGCCAAACTGAGATGGTACTAGACACTCAAAATTGCAAGACCCAAATCAAATAAGAGCCAAAATTGAGTGTGGTTCCCATAAGAACATGAGAGAGCAAAAACAACCAAAAAGATCCGTAAAAAATCCAATTCTCCTCAAGGGAGAGGGCGGTGGCCGAAGCCACCTTGTTGGAGTGTATGGTGTGACACCGCGAAGATATATCTTGGGTTCACGACCAATACTCATCAATAAGCTCACATATCACAAAATCATATTAAGAGAAATGATTTTTCTTGGTTTTGGCATTATGGGGGAGGGTTAGTCCAATGTATTAGGACCACACTCCCCCTATATCCATGCCCACACCTAGACCAAATAAGACTGAGATGTACGAGTGAGTGCATGGGTAATCAAGACAAACTCCTGGAATCAATGATATTTAGCTCATTCCTCAAGTAGCAGAATCTTGCTTCATCAAGTGGCTTCGTAAAAATATCAGCAAGTTGGTTCGTCATGCTCACAAAAGATAGATCAATATCGCCTCGAGCAACATGGTCTCGAATAAAATGATTCCGAATCTCAATATGCTTTATCCTTGTGTGCTGTACCGGATTGTACGCAATTTTGATTGCACTTTCATTATCACATAAAAGAGGCACTTTGTCACAATTAAAACCGTATTCCTTTAAAGTTTGCCTCATCCACAATAACTGAGTGCAAGCACTAGCAGCAGCAACATATTCAGCTTCGGCGGTGGAGAGAGAGATACAATTCTGCTTTTTAGATGACCAACACACTAGAGATCTTCCCAAGAATTGACAAGCTCTTGAGGTGGATTTCCGATCATCCTTATCACCAGCCCAATCTGAATCAGTATAACCACATAGAGAGAAATTGGAGCCCTTGGGATACCATAGACCAAAGTGAGGGGAATGAACCAAATATCGAAAGATCCTCTTGACCGCAACTAAGTGGCTTTCTTTAGGAGCTGCTTGATACCTTGCACACACCCCCACACTCAATACAATATCGGGTCTAGATGCGTAGAGGTAAAGAAGAGAGCCGATCATGGACCGGTATACCTTTTGGTCCACATCTTTACCATGTGGGTTAAGTTCAAGATGACATTTTGTTTGCATCGGAGTGGCGACACCATTAAGATCCGTCATCTTGAATCTCTTGAGCATGTCTTGGATGTACTTTTCTTGATTGATGAAGGTTCCTTCTCTAAGTTGCTTGATCTCGAATCCAAGAAAGAACAGTAATTCCCCCATCATAGACATCTCAAACCTGTCAGTCATAAGCTTTGAAAATTCATCATTAAAAGCTTTATTAGTAGAACCAAAGATGATATCGTCTACATATAGTTGGCATACGAAGAGCTCCCCCTTAACCTTCTTAGTAAAAAGAGTGGAATCGATTTGCCCAACTTCGAAGCCATGGTCTAGCAAAAGATCTTTAAGGTGTTCATACCACACACGTGGGGCTTGTTTAAGGCCATAGGTGCCTTATCGAGTTTGTAGACATGGTTCGGGAAGTTAGGATCCTCAAATCCTGGGGGTTGCTTTACATATACCAACTCATGTAGAGGACCATTAAGGAAAGCACTCTTGACATCCATTTGCTGCAATTTAAAATTGTTATGGGCAGCATAAGCAAGAAGGATACAGATGGACTCAAGGCGAGCCACTGGAGCATAGGTCTCACCGAAGTCAATGCCCTCAACTTGAGAGTAGCCTTGTGCCACAAGTATTGCCTTGTTCCTCACAACAATGCCATTCTCATCTTGCTTGTTTTTAAATATCCATTTGGTGCCGATGACATTGCGGCAATCTTTGGGTTTCTCCACGAGTTTCCAGACCTTGTTGCGCTCGAAATTATTCAATTCTTCATGCATAGCAACAACCCAGTCTGGATCTTCAAGAGCTTCAAATACCTTCTTGGGTTCCACCATTGAGATGTGAGCTTGATGCTCACCAAAACTGGCCAATTCCCTTCTTGTAGAAACCCTTCGTCGAAGATCACCAACAACCTTGTCGAGGGTGTGACCCCTTAACTCAAGGTTCCGATCAGCCCGAGCCTTGCGACGAAGTTCAATAAGTTTGTTGTCTCTTGGTGGAGTAGTTTCATCACTTGAATCTTCATTGGAATCATTTGCTCGACCTTGATTAGAATCTGGGATAATAGTAGTAGGCGGTGATGAAGCGTGTCCTTGAGATGGGTCAGCAGCCGTAATAGGAGACTGCTGAACAACAGGTGAGTCAGGGCCGGATAATCCGGCCGATGGAGAGGCCGGATAATCCGGCCTGGGAGAACTTGTAGCAGCTTCATCAGGCTGCCTAGGACTTGCTTGAACTGGCGAGGGGCCGGATAATCTGGGGCCGGCCAGAAAATCCGGCCTGGAGCTTCCATCGATTTCTTCAGCACCAGGAGCAATTTGGTCATCAGGAGCGGGGTGGCCGGATAATCCGGTGTCCACCGGAAAATGCGGCCTGGAGCTTTCTGGAACAGCTTGACCTTCAGCAGTTGATGGAGATGGTGTAGAAGTTGCTCCCGTGGTTGGAACATGTTGAGTATGTGTAGATGAGGGCTCTACATGAGTAGAGCATTGTCCTTCCCGATCCGCCATAAGGGGTTCCTCAATGGGGCGGAAAAATCCCACGCCCATTCTTCTTATGGCATCTTGGGGTATTTCAACATCTGCATCACAAACACCAACTTGCTGCGCACGGGAACCGTCATTTTCCTCGAACACCACTCTACAAGATTCTACAACAGTTCCGGAGAGCTTATTGTAGACTCTATAAGTGTGGGATTCGGCACCATAACCAACAAAAATACCTTCTAGAGCCTTAGATTCAAACTTAGATAAACGAACTCCCTTGATGAGAAAGAAACACTTACACCCGAATACCCGAAAGTATGAGATGTTTGGCTTGTTACCGGTAAGTATTTCATACGGAGTCTTGTCCAAGATCTTACGGAGGTATAACCGGTTGGATGAATGACAAGCGGTAGAGATTGCTTCAGCCCAGAAGTTATATGGAGACTTGAATTCGGCTAGCATTGACCTTGCCATGTCCATTAGAGTCCGATTCTTCCTCTCGGCTACACCATTTTGTTGAGGGGTGTACACAGCGGAATATTGATGTTTAATCCCCTCTTCACTTAGAAACTCATTTAAGGTGTAGTTCTTGAACTCAGAGCCGTTATCACTTCTTATAGCCAGAATAGGGACGTTGTGTTGACGTTGAACCTCGTTGGCGAAGTCGATGACCGTTTGTTGAGTTTCACTCTTCAACTTGAAGAAATAAACCCAAGTGTATCTTGAGTAATCATCAACGATCACAAGACAGTACTTCTTCCCACCGAGGCTTGCATGAGATGGAGGTCCGAAGATGTCCACATGTAGGAGCTCTAAGATCCTTTTTGACGAGATGATAGTCTTCCTACGATGAAGAGAGTCATGCATTTTCCCTTCAACACAAGCCCTGCTAACACGGTCTTTGGCAAAGGAGACATTTTCTTTTAGTCCAAGGATGTTGCCACCCCTGTGGAGACTTTGCAAATTTCTCATATTGACGTGGGCTAGTCGGTGATGCCATAGCCAACCCACGTCAGCCTTTCCGAAAAGACACATCGGGCCTGTAGTGGTTTTCCTCGAAAAGTCCACCACATATAGGTCATTTTCGACATATCCCACGAAAGCGACTTTTAGAGACTTGCTCCACAAGAGTACCACCAAATCATCATGAATATAAACTGCAAAGCCCATCTTACCAAGGGCGCGAACTGAGAGTAAATTGTACCCGAGGGTCTCAACAAGCATGATGTCCACGATAGAGATATCGTGAGACACGACAACTTTGTCGAGACCCAATACCTCAGATTTTGACTTGTCACCATAGGAGACTGTTATATGATCATGATTTGGCCGCATATCCGTGATGATCTCCTTGCTTCCGGTCATATGACTCATGCACCCGCTATCGAGTACCCATTTAGACCCACCGGAAGCATATCCCTGCAAGAAAGTTACTTCTTTGTTTTAGGTACCCATTTTTCAATGGGTCCTCTCATGTTAGTGACAAGGGTCTTGGGGACCCAAATAGTCCAAGGAATGTAACAATCATAGGAGCCTACATAACTAGCATAAACATCACCATAATAATTGCAATATAATTCAAAGTTAGGATTGTTAGCCCCTACAAAACCATCATAATTAGACTTGTCATTGGTGATGTTGCTAGTATTTGATTGAGCAGTCTTGCTCTTCTTCTTGTTGTTGTTTTTCTTGTTCTTTGTCTTGGGAATGTAACCAAGACCTTCTTTTCTATTGTTTGTCATTTGCTTGCTCAGTATCTCATCAAGAACCTCTTTACCTTTGTGTTGAGAACCTCTTGCAAGATCTTCTTTTCCATAAGATGATGTGGAGGTACTTGGCACATCATATAGCTTCAATTGAGTTTGGAGCTGATCATGAGACTCATTTAGAGTAGGGTGATCACTCTTAAATGCCTTGTGAGCACTTTCAAGTTTATCAAACTTCTCTGTGAGTCTAGCATGAGCAGCACCAAATTCAATCTTTTATTTCTTTAGTTTCTTTAACTTGGTAAGAGCATTGCCACGTTCTTTGATGAGCTGAGCCACAACTTCTTCATGTGACTCCTCAATGGATTCAAGTCTCTCTTCCAAAGATACTCGAGCTTCCTCTTCTTCTTCCAAGGCATTCTTCAAAGAAGCTATCTCCAAGGCATCTTCTCTTTCGATTCTTCCCTTTTCTTCAAGAAGATCTTCGGCTTGAGCAAGTTGACTCATAAGAGCATCAAAATGGAGTTTGTGCTCACCTTGTAGGTTAGTGAAAAAGTTGTCCAAAGCAATAACTTCTTCTTTCATTCTAACACTATCATGATCATCCATATCCAAAATTATGTTAGTCTTAGGAAATGAAGAGCTAAAACTTGATACCTCGGACCCTCTTGCCATAAGGCAAGTGGTGTTGTTGTTGATGACGTTCTCGTTTGGCGAGTCGAAGAGAGATGATGGAGTCGATGTGGTGGCTATAGCAGCCACCTCACGAGAACTATCTTCATCCTCTTCATCTTCACTTGCAGATGAGTATTCTTCTTGTGCCACTAAGACGATCTTGGGTTGCTTCTTGTAGGGGCCATTCTTTTTAATAAATGGCTTCTTCTTAGGTGCTTTGGATTTTTCTTTAAGAATGATCCTGCCACCATTGTCTTATCTATTTGATAAGGACACTCGGCTACAAAGTGCATCCTATCTCCACAATTGTAGCATGTTCTCAGTTTTGGGCCACTTTCTCTTCTTCCACTTGACCCATTCTTGCGCTCGAGTTCCGACTTGGCCTTGGAAGGATCCTTCCAAAAGTTCCTTGCATAAAACGCCATGTACTCACCATGAGCACGCTTGACTTCATCGGGGCAGTCCATGGAGGGCCCCTCAAAAGCTCTTTCATCCTCCTCTTGCTCAACAACATTAGCTTTTATAGCAACATTTACACCCTTTTGCATTCCAATGGCACGAGCCCGAGCATCTTCAGCATTCTTCGCGGCAACTTTGAATGATGTCATTTCTTGCATGACTTCATTGGATGTCATTTGATGGTAGTTGTGTCTACCTTGCAAGCTCTTCAAGTACATTTTGGCTCGAAAGGCATTAAGGCACTCACATATTTTCTTTTTATCCACGCATCATCAATGTGGGTGGCTCCATGCTTTCTAAATGTTGTTGCAATGCCCTTGAGTCTTCTATACATGTCTTCATGGTTTTAACCTTCCAACATGTAGAATCCCTCAACTTCATTACTAAGGGCATCATACCTATTCCTTCTCATGCTTTCATTCCCAATAAAAAGATCGGTGAGGGCATCCCAAGCTTCTTTAGCTGTGTTGAGATGTTCAATGTGGGGCATGTCCTTGGGACCCACACCAAGTTGTATCATGTGGAGAGCCGTAGCATTCAATTGGCTGTCCACAACTTCTCTTCTTGTCAGATTGGAATGATCTCCAATATGAAGACCCTCTTCAATAATCCTCCAAAGTTTAATTGAGGAGCTGCAAACATGAGACTTCATTAAGAATTGCCATTGATTAAAAGAGGATGCAGTAAGCTTGGGTGGATCACCCCTATTGTTTATATGAGGATGAGGGATAGGTGGATCGGGGGAATATACATGACGAACCTCACTATATTCCTCCTTACCACTTCCCTTCTTGGAGGTGGAACCATTATGTTTTTCACCTACCACTTCATCATCCTTGGATCCGGTGTTAGCCTTATCCTTGGATGATGGTGTGGCCACCTCAGAGGAGGATGGAGATGGGGCTATGGATGATGTGAGACGAGCAATCATTTGATTCATCTCCTCCATCTTGGCCTCAAAGGATTTCAACAATGTTGTTTCCAGCGTCTTGAGATCATCCATTATGACCTTATCCACAGCCTCATCCCCATCTCCCTTGGTACCCATACTTCTCTTAGGCGGTTAAGCCCGAATAAAGAGCCTGGGCTCTGATACCAATTGAAATGGATCGTATGGGCACCTAGAGGGGGGTGAATAGGTGCTACTTCAAATTTTAATGCTTTTTCAATTTTAGGCTTAGCACAAAGGGTAAATTCTCTAGATATACTATTAGGTGGAATTTCCCTATATGCAAACCTATCTACTAGCGAGTAAAGAGCGAGTGGAAGAGGAACAGGTAAACCGTAGTGAAGCACGCGGAGACATAGGATTTGTTTGACCGTAGTTCCTTCCTTCTTAAGGGAAGTACGTCTGCGTCGGAGGGGTGGGCGGTACTAAGACCACCACTCCACAATAGGCCTCACCCTGTTCTCCGATGGATCCCGCCACCAAAGGCCTGATCCACCTTTCCACTATAGTGACCCTTCGAGGCGGGTACCGGTGCCTTTACACAACTAGCAGGGCACAACTACACAAATAATTTGGAGGCTCCCGTAATGACAATAAGCTGCCACAAGAACAAGTTATCAATAACAAAGAACAAGATCTAGATATTGACAAGAATACTAGATTAGGGATTTCTCCAAATGAGTGGAGAGGAGTTGATGCGCTTGATTCGTGATGACGATGACGATTATCTCCTCCTTCAATTCCCCCAAAGATCGAAGCCTTCGGGTGGTTGAAGTGGGAGATCTAGAATGGGAGCTCTTACACAGTGTCTGAACAATTTCGAATGAATCAAGAGTTCTGAATGTTAGGGAAGAAGGGATGTTTATACCCCCTTCAAAAACCAAGACGTTGGAGACTTTGGGGGCCGGATTATCTGGCCTGGGGAAAACTCTGCCCTAGACTCGGAATATCCGGTAGATAGTCCGCCCCCTGTCTGAGTGTCGCGCAGAGCTTGCACTTGATCATCTTCTGGGGGCCGGATTATCCGGTCCCATGTGAAGGCCGGATTATCTGGCCTGGGGAGGAAAAACCGCCCCAGTTCGGATTTTCCGGGAGAAAATCTGACCAGACTCCGAGCGACGCGCCTTGGCATGCTTTGCTCAAATTCTGGGGGCCGGATTATCCGGCCCAAGCGATAACCGGATTATCCGGCCTGGGAAAGAAAAACCGCCCTAGTTCGGATTTTTCGGGTGATAATCCGCCCCCTCTCTGGGTGACGCACCTTGGTATCCTTTGAACAATGAGGAAGGCCGGATAATCTAGCCCTTAGTAGGGCGGATAATCCGCCCCCCCCCAAACCTCCTGCACACTTCACGCACATGAGAAATATCCACAGTATTGTTATCTAACACACAAAACACAGGAAAACATGAAATGTTCTTTCAGTTAGGTCATGGGATGATGTAAAACCATGTTTGGGAACATGTTGTGACAAGAAACACCCCGGTTTCACCGGAATGGGGAGTTCCCCCTAATAGTCAAATTGCAGACACTTTGTTTTTAGGGGATAGCGCATGTCTGCGAAGGGGGTCACACTTGGGAACCAGCTTTTGGAGGTTTGAGCATGCCACCACACTTTAATACACATTCTAGGGTCACATGCATGGTTTGGAGGTGTTCCGATGCCCCGAAGCGCTTCTTCCTACAAAACCCTAATCCGCGGGCCTTAGATCGTCTACCTCCCCTAGACTTTCTCATGACAGTGGTAGCCCAGTGTAGCTCTCTCTTATTTTGGGCTTGGTTAGGTCATGGTATGATGTAAAACCATGTTTGGGAACATGTTGTGACAAGATCTACCCTGGTTTCACCGGAACAAGGAGTTTCCCCCTAATAGTCACATTGTAGATAGTTCGTTTTTTGGGGACAGCGCATGTCTACGAAGGGGGTCACACTTGGGAACCAGGTTTTGTAGGTTTGAGCATGTCACCACACTTTATTACACATTCTAGGGTCATATGCATGGTTTGGAGGTGTTCCGATGCCCCAGAGCGCTTCTTCCTATGAAACCCTGATCCGCGGGCCTCGGATCGTCTACCCCCCTAGACTTTCTTCTGACAGGGGTTGCCCAGTGTAGCTCTCTCTTGTTTTGGGATTGGTTAGGTCATGGGATTATGTAAAACCATGTTTGGCAACATGTTGTGACAATATCTACCCCGGTTTCACCGGAACGGGGAGTTCCCCCTAATAGTCACATTGCAAATAGTTCGTTTTTAGGGGACAACGCATGTCTATGAAGGGGGTCACACTTGGGAACAAGGTTTTGGAGGTTTGATCATTTCACCACACTTTATTACACATGATAGGGTCACATGCATGGTTTGTAGGTGTTCCGATGCCCCGAAGCGCTTCTTCCTATGAAACCCTGATCTGCGGGCCTCAGATCGTCTATCCCCTAGACTTTCTTCTGACAGGGGTAGCCCGGTGTAGCTCTATATTGTTTTGGGCTTGGTTAGGTCATGGGATGATGTAAAACCATGTTTGGGAACATGTTGTGACAAGATCTACCCCGGTTTCACCGGAACGGGGAGTTTCCCCCTAATAGTCACATTGCAGACAATTTGTTTCTAGGGGACAGCGCATGTCTGCGAAGGGGGTCACACTTGGGAACCAGGTTTTGGAGGTTTGAGCATTCCACCACACTTTATTACACATTCTAGGGTCACATGCATGGTTTGGAGGTGTTCCGATGCCCCGAAGCGCTTCTTCCTACGAAACCCTGATCCGCGGGCCTCAGATCGTCTACCCCCCTAGACTTTCTTCTAACACGGGTGCCGGTGTAGGTCTCTCTTGTTTTGGGCTTGGTTAGGTCATGGGATGATGTAAAACCATGTTTGGGAACATGTTGTGACAAGATCTACCCCGGTTTCACGGGAACGGGGAGTTTCCCCCTAATAGTCACATTGCAGACAGTTCGTTTTTAGGGGACAACGCATGTCTATGAAGGGGGTCACACTTGGGAACTAGGTTTTGGAGGTTTGAGCATTACACCACACTTTATTACACATTCTAGGGTCACATGCATGGTTTGGAGGTGTTCCGATGCCCCGAAGCGCTTTTTCCTACGAAACCCTTATTCGCGGGCCTCGGATCGTCTACCCCCCCTAGACTTTCTTCTGACACGGGTAGCCCAGTGTAGCTCTCTATTGTTTTGGGCTTGGTTAGATCATGGGATGATGTAAAACCATGTTTGGGAACATGTTTTGACAAGATCTACCCCGGTTTCATCGGAACGGGGAGTTTCCCCCTAATGCGCTTCTTCCTTCGAAACCCTGATCCGAGGGACCCTGATCCGCCGCGAAGGGGGAACTCTCTATTGTTTTGCAAAAAGTTTGTGCATACACAATGTCTTAACTAATACCAACAAATAGTACACTAAAAACTTTAAATAAATACAATTGAAAGGAAAAAATAAAAAATAGAATGAAAAAGGTCCACAAGGGACATGGCAAAGTTTAAAACACACGGCAAATAATCCTTGCCGTGTGTCTGTATCTGGTACACAGCAAAGGCATGTTTACCGTGTGTCTGTGCTTTGCACACGACAAAGCCTCTTTGTCGTGTTCATCTGGTTCGGCACACGGCAAAGGGCGGCCCCCCACTCAATTATTGCCCCCGCGGGCCCGTGGACCTACTCGGCCCTCCTCTCTCCTCGCAACTCCCCACTCACGCAAACACGCCGCCCCTGCCGAAATCCAGCGCTAGTCGCGCCTCCGCCACCACCCAGGCCCGCCTCCACCACCCAGGCCCTGCCGCCCGACCCTTCCCCCTTCCCCCTTCCCCGTCTCTAGCCACCGCCGGCACCTAGCCCCGCCGACCCTAGCCAGCTCGACCCAGCGCCCCATCGATCCCGGCCATCCCACCCGCCGCCGCCATGGGAGCCTGGCTACGGCGCCAGTAGGAGCTGGCAGCTCCGACCTGCTGCACGGCGGCTTCCTCCATGGCGCCAGCCACCCTGCCCCTGCTGCTCCCTCCCAAAACGGCGTCCTCCTCCCCGTATGGCGTCCTCCACCCCGCCCGTGGTATGTCCCAAATTTTTTGATTAACTTGTAGCTATGCATGTGCAATGCACGATTGTCTCCAATCACTAATTTAAACATGGGATTCATATGGATATATGCTGCCATTTATGTGTCATTTGCACCAAGTTACAGTCTGTAGAAAAGAAACACTTATGTACAATAATGTTGGTTTGTAAGAATTGGAGGCTCCTTGAATTATGCTTACAGTGAAATTGTGTAGCGCGCCAAAAATCCAGAGTACATTCTTGTTCTAGTCATATTGTGAAATGTTAAATGATTGTAGTATCCACCTTATAATTATAATTGAGATTTGAAATGGCAGTAATGCACTATGTACAATCTCTTGCAAAAATAATATTTTAACCAATATCATCAGAACTTATTACATTGTCGATCCGAGAATCACTAAACCTGGAGGAACACTCCACTGTGAAAGCCTAAACTCTCAAGATCTCTTACCTAAAGCAGCTAGGAATGATAAGGGAAACAGGTTGTGCTACTTATTAATTTTGGCTTGTATTGGCATATTGGCATATAATTTTTGCTTATATATTGGCACATTGCTGACTCGTGTACTAGCGAGCTCGTTGGGGAACCCCAAGAGGAAGGTATGATGAGCACAACAATAAGTTTCCCTCAGTTATGAAACCAAGGTTATCAATCCAGTAGGAGCAAGGAAACACCCCAAAGGTGTAGCTAGCTGAACTTTGGCAGGGCGCACTACCGGTGCTAGCAGCAACGTGGAGACCTGCACAACACAACCACAGAACTCTGTCCCCAACTTGTGATTAGGTTGTCAATCTCACCGGTTTTGCTGAAAACAAAGGATTAAACGTATCGAGTGGAAGAAAGTAATAGTTTGCAGAAAGTAATCACAAAGCAGTAAATAGTTGATTGTAGATCGATAGTAAAAGAAAGTACTATGGTCCATAGTTCACTAGAGGTGGCTCTCCTTAAGATAGATAACATGTTGGGTGAACAAATTATAGCGGGGCAATTGACAAACATCGAGAAAGCATACAAGCATATACTAATCATCTTAACTCCTTTGAGATTCAATTGGGCATTACAACATTATACATAGAACGCCATCCAACTACATCTATGACTAATAATCCACCTTCAGGTTATCATCCGAACACCCTCCAGTATTAAGTTGCAAGCAACGGATAATTGCATTACGAATTGCGTGTAAAGTAAACAATACGATTGTTCTATGAACAAAGGATTGTTGTTTTCTCCCTAGTAGCAATAGCACATCTAGTACCATAGAGATTTCTGTCACTTCCCAGATTACCAGAGGCATGAACCCACTATCGAGCATAAATACTAACTCTTGGAGTTGCTAGCATCTACTTGGCGAAGATAGCTACTCACAACGGAAAGCATGCAAGATCACAAATAACAAAGACATGATAGAATCAATAATCAATCTGAAATAGCATCTCAATATCCATCGGATCCCCGTAAACACAACATGCAGAATTACAAATAGATGATCTTGATCATGAACGGATCTCACAAGATCTAAACATGATAGCACAAAGGAGGAGAACCAGCCATCTAGCTACTACATGGACCCGTAGTCCAGAGATGAACTACTCACGCATCACACCGGAGGCTTGCATGATGATGAATAAGGCCTCCAGGGTGAATTCCCCTCTCCGGCAGGCTGCCGGGAAGAGCTTCAGATACCTCCTGATCTAGGGATGGATATGATGGCGGCTACAGACTCTTTCGTGGATCTTTGATCAGGTACTTAGGGTTTTCGTATTAGAGGTAACTTATAGGCGGAAGGAGAGGCTGAGGGGGTGCCTAGGGCGGCCAGACCACCCCCCTGGCGCGGGCCAGGCCTGGCCGCGCAGCCAAGTGGTGTGGCTGGGCCCCAGCCCCTCTCCGTCTCATATTCTAGCTTCAGGTGTCCCTCGGTGAAAAACTGACTTTGGCTTTTGTCCCGTCCAATTCCGAGAATATTCATTTTCTGACTTTCCTGGAACCAAAAACAGCAGAAAACAGGCAGCTGGCACTGTGGCTCTTGTTAATAGGTTAGTCCAAGAAATCATATGAAAAGTACTCCAAAGTACGGAAAAAACATAAGAAAGTAGATAAAACCAAGCATGGAACATCAAAAATTATGGATACTTTTGCAACATATCACACATATGAATACATGTGTATAATTTTGGCTTGTATATTGGCATATATGAATACATGTGTATAATTTTGGCTTGTATATTCTTCTTCGTGCAGGATATGTGTCGAGTTTGAGGGTGGGGCTGTTGACGGTGTAGGGCATCTCGCGGGAGGGTCGCTGATCTTGTCCACCTCTCGATCATGCTTCGAAGGTAAAAATATGTTCTCCTCTCTTGTACCTAGGGTTATTTTCATGTCTAGATCACCAAGTCTGTCGCGTTACCTAGGCGTCTCTTCCCGGCCGTAAGGGTTACAAGGATAAATACGCATTAGCGGTCTCGCATATTATTAACCATATAACTCTTATGAAATTTATCGGGACAGCCGGCGGATGCGTAGTTGGGTGTGTTTTCCCTGTTATACTCCGGTCCGAGACAGGATTTCGGCAGCGCCTCCCTGTTGTTCTCCGGATTCACATTCCTCTCGGTATTTTGTCGAGACGTGTATCAGGAGAGCAGCGGGGAGGTGCTGTCAAAATTCTGTATCGGATCAGGGTATAGCAGGGAGAACATACTCAATCTACGGATCGACGGTTGCTAGGATCCTCTTTACCTATTAGAGAGATAGGTGGATATATGCATGCCATAAAATCTATATTTGCTAAAATTAATCGAACTAATACCAGATTTATTTAATGGCATGATTAATTGAAAGCATTGTATATGTCTATTTTCGTACTAATTAGAGGATGGAGAATCATGACTAGATGTATGAGGGCTATGTCAGTAAGTGGGACTTTACCATGGAATGGAAAGAAAAGGCCGAGGACTTCGTGAACTGGGCATTTGCTATCCCCCTGTACAAGATGCAAGAACCTGAATACACATTCGAAGGATGATGTCAGTAGGCACCTGGTCAATTATGGGTTCACACCGTCCTACAAGACTTGGACTTTCCATGGTGAAAAGTTAGCGAAACGTGCTAGGAGGGATTCACGGCAGAGTCAGCAGCAGAGTCAGCCAAGGGGAGAATTTGATGCTGGTTTTGATAGGTGCATAGACAACTTTGTGAATGCTAATGCGCCTGAAAGCCCTCATGTAGAGGCGGAGACACCTCAGGAGGCGGAGACAAGTGAGGAGCCGGAGGAAAACACGACAAAGTACTACGAGACTTTGTTTGACTCGCAGAGACCCCTTCATGCACATACAGATGTTAGCCAACTGGATGCCATTGCTCTCCTTTTGGCCTTCAAGATCCACAGGAACTTGACTAGAGATGACTTCGATGATATGATGGCCATTGTTGGCAGCATTCTGCCGAAAGGGCACCTCTTGCTGGAGAACTTCTACTATTCGACCAAACTCCTCCGTGACCTTAAGATGTCATATGAGCCGATACATGCTTGTCCAAAGGGATGCATGCTATTCAGAAAGGAGCATGCTAAGACAAATTATTGTATCCACTGCAAATCTTTTAGGTACTTTGAGGTCGATCCCAATGGTAATGGTCAGAAGAGGCAAACCGGGGTTGCCCAAAACATCCTCTGGTATCTTCCAGTGCTACCGAGGATCCAACGGCTCTTCATGACCGAGGATACTACCCAGCAGATGCAGTGGGCAGTAGAAGGGAATAGATACACCGACAAGATGATACACCCGTCGGATGGTAGTGCATGGAAGAACTTTGTCAAGAAATATCCCGAGAAAGCCGGTGACAAGAGGAGCATAGTAGTTGCCATATCAATCGATGGGTTCAATCCATATGGTATGCCGGCTGCAGTATACAGCTGTTGGCCAGTGTTTGTTATTCCCCTGAACCCCCCCTGGCATCTGCATGAGATCAGAGAACATGTTTGTGTCGATGATAATCCCCGAACCAAAATACCCTAGTAAGAACATGAATGTGTATCTAGAACTGCTGGTGGATAACTTGTTTCGTGGCTGGGAAGGTCGCGGGATCCGAACATATGATGCCGCAAACAAGGAGCACTTCGATATGTATGTCTGGTACCACACCTCCCTGCATGACCTACCATCACGTGCGTTGTTCTGCGGCTGGTGTACACATGGGAAGTGGCCTTGCCCAGTGTGCATGCAGGATCTGACTTTCTTCTGGCTGTCGAAGGGAGGCAAGTATTCATGCTTTGATGAACATCGAAAGTCCCTTGAGCCGAATCATCCATATAGGAATGACAAAAGGAGGTTCAAGAAAGGTCGTGTTGTCCATGATCCAAAGCCACATCTGAAGACGGGAAAGGAAATCAAGGCTGAGTTAGAAGCTCTCTAGCCTAACCCTGATGGGAATGGTTTCGTGGGATATGGGGACATGCACCAGTGGACCCACATTCCATGCTTCTGGAAGCTCCCTTACTTTGAGGATCTAGAGCTCCCGCATAACATTGATGTAATGCACACCGAAAAAAATATCGGCGAGGCCCTTTGGAGCACCATAATGCAAACTGAGAAGTCGAAGGATAACATCAAGGCTCGAATTGATCAAGAACAATGGTGTGATAGGCCAAAGTTGAAAATGCAGGCACCCAGAACCAACGACAGAAAAGGGTGGTCTAAGCCAAAGCCTCCTTTCTGCCCAACAAAGCCCACAAAAGGGAGATCTTCTAGTGGATCACCGCAAAGTTTATTTTTACCTGATGGGTACGCAGCCAACTAGATGAGGGGTGCGAACATGCAAACGTTGCAAGTACAAGGGATCAAGAGTCATGACTACCACGTATGGCTTGAGCGAATAATGTCGGTGATGATTCTTGGCTATGTCGATTGGGAGACTTGGCGAGTGCTGTCGAGGTTGAGCTTTTTCTTCTGCCAAATTTGTGCTAGGGAGTTAGACCGTAAAGTGGCTGAGAAGCTACATGACCAGGCACCCGAGTTGCTTTGCGATCTAGAGATGCTCCTTCCGCCAAGGTTCTTCAATCCGATGCAACATATGATCTTGCATCTCGCGGATGAGGCTTTGAAGGAGGGACCTGTGTGGGCCCATTGGCAGTATCCACCGGAGAAAGAAACAGAGAGGCTTCGTACAAAAATAGGCAGTAAATGCAAGATCGAGGCATCCATAGCCGAGTCAGTCCTTAATGAGGAGGTTGCAAACTTCACCACAAAGCACAACACAGTCTCCCATTACAATACCGCCAACCCTGAAGATGTACCCAAGCTTAGCATCTTCAGAGGGCTTGGTGACAAATCAAGTGGCATGAAGAAGTTTATAATGAAAAAACCTGAACAGGAGTCGATCCAGTCGTATGTCTTGAACACCATGGAGGAAGTGAAGCCGTACATCGAGTAAGTGCTCACCATTTAGATTTTCGCAAACATTTGCTCCTATGTTCTTGCCTAACTCTTCTTTAAATTGGTATAGACGGTTCAAGCGTGCACATTGGAAGAATCCAGTTAGGGATCCTAACCCGAAAGAGTAGCAAGATCTATTCGATAAGGGTGGTGGTTTCGGTTTCATCAGCTAGTTCTGTGGTTTGGTACTATTCCATCCAACTTCTTGTGCTAAACTTCTCATGCTAAACTTCTCGTTCTAACTTGTAGACAAATACTGACAAAGAGATGCAACCCGAGCTAAGAAATATTGTCAGGGGCTTTAACCATTCAATCGACATGTTCAATGCTTATGACGAGAATGGGTATCGCTTCCATACCCATGAATACACAACTATCCGGCCCAACCGGAAGACAACAAATAGTGGGGTCTTTTGTGAAGGCTCAGATGGCCTCCAGTATTATGGAAGAGTTGAGGGTATATGAGTTGAATTATGGTTTTGGCAAAGGGCTAAATCCCGTTGTATTCAAATGCCATTGGTTTGACCCACATCAGGTGAAACAGGATCTTGAAATTGGACTGGTCGAAGTTAAGAGAAGTTCTGTTTATGTAGGAGATGATGTCTATATTTTGGCTACTCAGACCTTCCAAGTATTCTATCTTCCGTACCCATGCCAAAACCCTACAAAACGTCTAAAGGACTGGGATGTTGTGAGATGGTACCGACACGCAATAGGCCGCCCTTGCCAAATAAGGATGATTACCGCCGCCTAGACCCTTCAACAAATGATGGCGAATTTTATCAGGAAGAAGGGCTCCCCGGGCAATTCACTATCAACTTGTCCGCCGATAGTGACATGGTCGTAGACAATGACCAAGAAGCCGAGGAGGAAAATACTGTGCAAGATGAAGTTGAGGAGGTTCACAACCAACAAGATGTGAGTTTGCTCGAGGCGTTCCGTGTAGGCCTTGACGTCAATGCTCCACAGGGACCACCTCTAGGTTCCGTGGATGATTATTGGTGGCCCGAGAATGATAGCGATGATGAAACATGTGTTCCAATTCGTAATCCCGACACAGGCTTCTGATGTATGTAGTAGTAATAATATGAGACTAATCTATGTAGTACTGTTTGTCGGGCTATTGTATTTGTAAGAACTCTATGCTATGTAATAAAATTTGTTGCTTTTACTAATATCCATCGATTTTCATCATTGTTGCTTTTACTAATATTCATCTATTTTCATTACTGTTTCTTTTACTATTATTCATCTAATTATGTTCATTGTTGCATTTAATGTGTACTAATAAACTACTCTTTTCATTCTGTTTTGCAGGTGATTGAAAGATGCCGGGAGGAAAGGGCATTACAAAAAAGCTGAAAAGCTAGGTTGACCTTGTGAGTGGTGGTTCAAAAAAGGGTGGTTCGAAAAAGGGGGTTCGAAAGCTTCAACATCGGCTTCGAGAGAGTGTGCTAGTCCTCCACCGTGCACTTCATAACACCGGGGGCGTGGGAGGCGTGGGAGGAATCCTAGCCCCCCCCCCCCCCCCCCCCCCCGCGCGGCCGTGGTGGACCAGGACGAGGAGGAGGACCAGGAGGAGGAGGAGCCAGTTCGTCAGGAGGAGGAGGAGGAGACGCACTCGGATGATGATGATGATGATGAGGCGCAGTCGCAGCAGTCAGAGGATGAGGGGTTGGGGTCTTTACCCTACGAACTTGACATGACCTTGAGGTGGGAGCCTCCGAAGGATGAGACGTCATACCTTGAGGCGTACGCGGCCATGGACCCGCAGCTTACGCCATGGACCAAGGCTCCGTATCGGCGTGGGGTTGCGAGACTCCCTGATCTACCTTATGCCTATGCGGATAAGGTTCTCGTGCTGCTGGGAAGAGGTACATTATTTGACCCACTAACCATATATTGGAATTTTCATCACATACTGATTATGATTTTTCATTTTGTAGTTCCTTTCTATATGAGGATGGAATGAAGCCATATCGTGGCTACTCGAGCATCCTTGGAGCCCTGGTTCGAGCGTATTTTCCTGGGATTGCCACTCTCCCAAATGGTCAGCAGGATGTAGCTTGGACTTGGAAGCATTGCCACTACACCCCAGATCTGGCTAAAGAGTACAACCACATGGCGAAGAAGATTCAAGTTCTGTTCTGGGTAAGTTTGTTTCACTTGTCATAATTAAATTACCGTGGCTTTGACTCCTTTTTTTCCTGTGTCCATACTTGTAGAATTACTTCGACATGGATAGGGAGAACTCAAGGGAGTGCATGGTGATCGTGAACGAGCTTGCCAAGAGGAAGGTGCAAGACATGCACTACGAGGCACACGTGAACTATGTCCGCAACTGGTTTGGCAATCATAAGATTTGGATGAACAAGAGTCAAGCCCGGGACATGCTCTTCGAGCCATGGCAGTACTTGTAGGTAGTTGCATTTCCGTTTTATTGATTTCTTGACCTTCATCTATTTCCTGTTGTACTAATACATGTACCTTGTGGATGTAGAACCCTCCTCAGTTTGTCGGTAATGACACGAGGTGCTTTACGGAAATGGTAGCGTGGTGGACACAGCCGAGTACCTCAAGAGACATGAGGCCGCAAAGAAGCGGCGAGAGGAGATGAAGGGTGGATCACACCGCCAAGGCAGCATCCCCCTCGCCCTTGTCAGGCAAAAAGAGGTGAGCAAATGCTTTCTTTATTTTTGTTTATCATGTTATTCTTTACTCTGCAAGAGAGTCCCCCTCCACTTATATTTGTCCTCTCATTTGCAGAGAGTAAAGACAGGTGTGGAGCCGTCCATGTTTGCCATTTGGAAGAATATGCGCACCTTGGACGAGCCTGTGGACGGCTCCTCGTGGATCAATGAGGGAGCCAAGATCCGGAGTATGAAGTACCCCGAGAAGTACAAGAAGGTGCACGGCGAAGATTCCAACCCTAACACCGCCCCCTTCGATCCTGAGGTTGCCATGCTGGCGGGACAGGGCCAGAGGAATGGCCTCCTATGGATTGCTGACGGGTCCGTCGACCCTAGGACCATTCCATCTATGCGCCAGATCCGGCGTGGCAGGACGAGCTCCATGCCTGCCGTAGAGACCCGTCCACAGCCTTCGGTTATAGCTGTCGACCAGTTACGGGTATGTTCTTCTTCCTCGGTCATTATTGTTTTACTACATGTTTTACATTGAAATGTTCATGCCATCACGGCGACACGACGTAGGAGGAGATGGCCGCTGAGAGGACAAGCAGAGAGGCGGTCGAGCAGCGGCAGCTAGAGCTGGACCAGCAGCTTAGCCAGCAGCAGGCGATGTTGGAGCAGCAACAACAGATGACGCAGTGGATGGCACACCAAATGCTCATGACTGCTCCACCAGGGTCTCTTCCTACTCCTCCTTTCGCCTTCCCATGGGTAAGTGATCACATGTCTTTATTGTCTAATGCTCGTATTTTTCAATATTTTCTTATTGTCTAATGCTCACAATTTCCCATGGTGTAGTTGGCCAATTTAATGCCGCCTGGTGGGTCGAACAACCAGGCGCCGCCTGGTGGGTCAGACGGTGGATCGAACAACCAGTCGCCTTTCATCGTCAACAATCCATCGGTCGTCCGGAGGATGGATTAGAGTCCTCCAGGTTAGTTCTCCTACACTTGACCTTGTGCATCACTCGATATTGGTACTCGATACACTTGGAAATCGATTGTGAGAGTCTCATGATTGTGCTTTTGACCTTGTAGGAGGGCTTTGAGGTGGTGGCCATCATGTGTGCATCACGGTTAGTTCTCCTACACTTGTCAAATTTAGCCATGCCATCACACTTGTAGAAAATTTAGCCATGCCATGAGACTTGTAGAAAATTTAGCCTTGCCATGACAGTTGTCAAAATTTACTTGTCATTTTCATCAACTTGCCACTAGACTTGTCAAAATCACATGTAATTGTCATTTCCATCAACTTGCCTTGAAAGTTGATCAATACTAGTTTTGTATGCCATTGCCAAGTTGTATGTTTCTATGTTGCTACATTGCCGCTACTACACTTGTGAGAATTTAGCCATGCAATTTGTCATGTGAATCTCACTATTTTGCTTTCGACCGTGTAGGATGTGGATATGTGGTGGCCATCGAGTGCATCAAGGACACGGACCTTCGCCGTCTATGGCCATCTTGTTGCCGAGTTTATGATAGGATGCAGTTGAATGTTTGATTGGATCATGTTTGGATCAAATTTGTGAAGTGTATGAGTGCTTGGATCAAATTTGTGATGTGTATGTGAAGAGGGTTTAACTCGTCAATGCCCATTGTTATGGACTTGGGTTTTGGAGAAGGAGGGAGCGCTGGAGACATCTATCGGCTAGCAAACAAGCACACAGGGGACAAAGGATTTACCCAGGTTCAGGCCTCGTAGAGGTCCCTACTCCTGCTTGTCTGCTCGTGGAATTATCGAAGGAGTCGAAACTTACAATGGTGCGCAGATGCAATCTGGCAAGGGTTGTGGAAACTAGGGTTGCATGTGTCCTCCTCGCCGCCCCCTCCTAGCCTTTATATAGATAGGCTAGGTCTCAGGTAGCAGGTCGAGTCGGTTACAAGTTAGGGTTTTCCCCTTCAAACTTTCTATCTTTAGCTTCTTCTTGTAATTCAAGCAATCGAGAGTCCGTAGGTTACTCGAGTCCCTCCATTCGGGCCTTGGCGACACCGTGGGCCTGGATGTATTTGGACCGTATATACCAAGCTTGAGTACCTGTAGGGTATACCCATGTCAGTAGCCCCCGAGTGTCCAGTGGAATCGCATATTCGACTGGGGACTTTTTGAAGCCTTCGAGTGCCCAAATGAGTACATTTCGATTGCTTGTATTTGTGTCAAAGGGATTATTGATATACGTGCCTGATATAACCGAAGCATCGGTATCAGTTAACCACCTTAGGGTGAAACAACGCAATCTACTCGAATCCAGAAAAGTGCTGGTGTAATTCGACTCAGGCCGCGGAGGTCTTACAGGAGTCGAATTCCAGTTATATGGGTGTGAGCACTTGACGCGTCCGTCAAGGCATGTTCATCGTGCCTGTAGGCACGGGTATGTTTCTGGTAGTGCGCAGTTAAATGTGTTGCCAGGCCTTATTCAGGTCTTACCTTCACGCCGTAGGCGCGACATCCGAATTTTATCATCGCAGAGACGATTCGGGTAACCCAGGAGACGCAGTCTCTTTGTAGGGAAAAATTATGAGGCGGTGTCGCCATGAGTTTCGAGTGTGGATGTTATCAACACGCATTTTTTTTGTACAAATAATCATAGGGTGCGCGACTAGCGCTCCCTATGGGAGTAGCCCCCGAGTGCCTGGTTGAGTCGAAGACTCAGGCAGGGACTGAAGAACTTTTGCGACTGCTGTCGTCTTTTGCTTGCTTGTTCAGTCGATGACCCAGGCAGGTACTAAAACACTTTTGCGACTGCTGTCGTCTTTTGCCTGCTTGTTTCCGGCGCTCCCCATGGGAGTAACACATGTCCATAATCGAACTGTGTTTCGAGTGGTTGAGTTTGCTTTTGTGATTATCCATGTTCCTGCAACAAGAAAAAGAAAAGTCGTAGGGTGCGCGGCCAGCGCTCCCTATGGGAGTAGCCCCCGAGTGCTTGGTGGAGTCATAGACTCTAGCAAGGACTAAAATAGTCGAAGTTTTCCACTGCATAGCATTGGTGACGTCAGTGCTGATGCTTGTATGACCTTAGTTGCCCGCGTGAGCGGTTTTGACGGGACATGAAGAGCAGTGGGTCCCACTTTCTGACTTTGATTTGACTGGGCGTGCGTAATCTTATTTTTAACTGTGCCTCCTCGATTTCCGCGCGTAATGGTAGAAGTGGGGGGACGGTTCGCGCTTCCTCTTCTCCACGTGTCCTACGCGATGCGTGCCACGCGTCCAATAGGATTTTTGTCAGCCGTTGGATTGCATCTCCCAGGGGTTAAGTAGTGATGCTGCGGCGGTAATTTCCCATCTGTGCTCTTTCTTCCTTGCTGCCATCGCCATTGCTGTTTGCTTTTCTGCTTTCCTCTGCGCCCATCTTCTCCACGATGCTAGACCAGCTCCGTTCGTTTCCAAGCTACTTCCTTCGCTCTCATCGCCGCTGCGCAATGGGGAAGAAGAAAGGAGGCGCTGCCACTGATTCCGCGGCCACCCTCGCTGCAGCAAAGAAGAAAGGTGGCTCCGCTGCTGCGGGCACCAGTGCCGCTGCCGTCGGGAAGAAGAAGGTCGCGGGCACCCGCGTGACTAATGGCGCATGGCGCCCCTCTATCATCAAGGCGTCGGATCTCCGTCTTCTTCGCCAAGACGGAGTTATTTCTGTAGCAGTCGCCGATTCGCGCATCCCCAGCGGTGAGACCATTCCTGTGCCTCCCGCTGGTTATCGAGTGATGTTTCTTGCATTCATCATTCGCGGTCTTTCCTTGCCTCTTCACCCCTTTCTTCGGGGTCTTCTTTGTTTCTATGGGCTCTAGCTCCATCAGCTGTCCCCAAATTCTCTCCTTCACATTACTTGTTTCATCACTCTCTGCGAGTGCTGGCTCGGAATCGAGCCACACTTTGGTCTTTTCAAGCGCATCTTTAAATTGAAGCGTTAGTCCGCATCTGGCTCTTTAGTTTATGACGTAGGTGGTTGCGGAATCCATGTTGATCCATCCGCCACCTACTTCGATATCAAGCTTACCAAGTCCGTCCAGGGATGGAGGGACAAATGGTTCTATGTGCGCGACCAGAAGGCCAAGACGAGCACTTTGGACTCGCGCCTTTCGATCCCGCGACTCCCTGCAAGAAGATGCGTTCTTGGAAGAACGTGATCATGCCTTCCGAACTCGCGAAGACAGACGTGTTATATCAGTGCATCTGCGACCTCGAGAATCGCATAGGCACAGAAGAGGGAGGCTGCGCCCTTGTCAGGACTTGGCTGCGTCGTCGCGTCCAGCCTCTCCAGGCCAGGGTCCATCCCATGTTCCAATGGGGTGGCGCTAATGATCCCACTCGCGTGTCTGCTGATGGCATGTCCACGAGTGAGGTAGATAAGAGGGTGCGACTGGTCACGAAGTACACCCTCAAGGATGTGCTGCCGAACGAGCCAGTCATTCCTCCCTTCGATGCTTCGAATCCTCCTCCCGAGGTACAGTTGCGCTACGTAGTAGCTTATTTTCTCGATTGCGTTTCCTATTGTGTTTGCTGATCTTTACTTTTTGTATGTAGGAGTGGGCGGTGTCGCCTTGCATGCCTCCCCTTCCTGAGGGGATTATTCCTCGTGAATCTTTGGAAGAGGACGAGTCTGAGTCGACTGACCCTTCCGATGTGGAAGAGGAAGCCCCCGAGTCCGAGAGTCCGGATACTCGCAAGCGTTCACGTAGCGGGGATTCCGACCCGTCGACTCCTTCATCTCCAGGAGGCACGGCTGTTGACACGGAGTCGACAATTCTAGCTGTTCCTGTGAGGGCTGTGGCACCGTCTTCTCGCAAGAAGATGCGATTGCCCAAGGAGTCTTCGTCGGAGTCGGCGGAGGCCACGTTTGATCTTGACAGATTTGACTGGTAAGTTTGTTAGTGCATTCATTCTTCTCTTGGTTTCTTCTTGTTGGCTTTGCCTTGGAGTTTGCCCTTTCTGAGTGCGGATTTTGTCTTGCAGTCAAGAGGCGTCATCATCTTCTGGCGACGTCGAATTTTTGAAGGAATCGGGAGTCGCGACCTCAAGGGCCAAGATAGAGGTCCAGCGCGCTCCTTCTCCTCCGGCGGCGGCCCACTCCGGGCACAATTCTTCGAGCTCTCCTCACGTAGAGGAGCATCGAGTAGTTGCTCGGATGACGGTTCAGCAATCTTCTTCGGAGTCGCTAGAGGACCATGTAAGTATATCTTTCTTTCTTTTATAATTTGGTAGTCAACGCCCTTTTGTTGCTCTCTGCTGACTCCTTGTTTTGTGCGACAGCTCCTTGTAAAGGAAGCCGCGCAGGTGGCGGAGTAGGTGATGGCGATGGGTCGTCAGCATGCGATGCTGGAGATGCGCCACCGCGTGGTCGAGAGTGAGTGTTCTATACTTATTCTTTTCATCTTCTCTGTATTTTGGTATAATCGACTGACAGCCAAATTTTTGACTGCCATGTAGCTGAGCATAACGTTTTACTGCGTGATGTCGCCACGTTGGAGAAGACGCTAGCCGCAGCGGTGAAGGGGCGCGACGAGGCAATCGCGGCTCGTGATGAAGCCTAGAAGCGCGAAGAGGATCTGCGTGCCTCCTTTGCGGCCAGGGAGAAGTTGTTCGAAGAGCAACTGTTCTCAGTTGCCAAGGCCCTCTCAGGTACTTTTACTGGTAGATATTTTATTGATGTTCTTCTCTTCCTCTGTAGTGCCGGTGGCATTAGAAGTTTGATCCATGTGTGTATTTTGGTGTAGATGCTGGTGGCTTGGGTTTTGATCCACAAGCCCTTGGTCGCGATGACGCTCTGGCGGGCGCGGTATCTGCGGTCGAAGATCGTAGCGCCGATGTCCAAAATACGTTGCCCAAAGCCAAGGCCACCCTGAGTCGCCTCCAGGAGGAGCTGATGCCGAAGGCGGAGCTGGTCGACAATGTGGAAGAGCTGGTGGAGTCACTCGCTAGGGGTGTGCCTGCCACGTACAAGAACTCCCTCCGCGCAGCTAGCGCGACCTTGTCGCTTGCCATGGTGCAAGCCCACGGAGTCGAAGTGGATCCTTCTGCGGTGTCGAAGACGATGCCTGTTGTCATGGATGGTCAGCAGGTAGTATTCGCTCCCTTTGCGACTGCCTGTGCCAAATATGGCCATTCCTTTATAAACACTATTGCCAAGTATTCGGAGGAGCTCAATCGCGCAAAGAAGGTGGCAAAAACTTTGGCCTCAGGGGCCGGCGGAAAGCCAGTGGCATCTGATACTGCCACGGACTTGATGAAGCCCCCGAGGTCATCGAAGTCGAAGAAGCCTGTTGCTCCGTAGTTAGTTTCTTGTAATAGCTGATGAACTTGCTCTTTTGATTGGAGAACATGCCTGTTGGCAAATGTGTTTGTAGATATTTTTATTGATCCTGAATGCATCTGTTACTTTTGACTTTTGAGTTGGTCGCCTTATTTGCCTCTGGCTTGATTTTTGGTAGGGTACATCAAGTGGTCCTGTGGGGGGAACCCCGTACTCGCCATCTCTTGAGGATGCAATGGCACCACCATGCTCCAGGGTAGAGGAGTTGTCCTTGCTTTCGAGACTTCGTGATCACGTGAAGCAACTAGAGCGTGAATTGCCCGTGATGCGCGGACGTGTGGAAGTCCAAGGCTGAAAAAGCCGCCGCCCGTGAGCAAAATCTGCTTGGCGAGGTGAGGCAACTGGGCGACCAGTTTAAGTGTTAGTTTGCTCATCCTCGTCTTTTCCTTTGTAGTTAATCGCAATGGTACATTGTACTCATGCTGTTGATGCTGGTTCGTGTAGTTGTTAGCGCACGCCGTCCGCAGGAGGAGAGGGATAGGATTGCCATCCGCCTTCATGATCTCACCTAGGAGCAACTTCAGGAGAGTGGATACTTCTGGGTAGATCATGATCGTGCGGCTGCGTTAGTGACCCTGCAAGATCGCGCCTCGTGAGTGCTGCTCTTTCTGAAGAAGTCGCAGTCGTGTTTGAAGAACATCTACCGGGCTATGTTCCCGCTGGATGATACTCCATCAAGCCTGCTGGCCCTTCTGACCAAATTTCAAGATATGTCCGCGTTTCGCGAGTGCGTGAGGCAGCAGTTGGTGGCTGGTGCCAAGGCTGCCCTCTCCGTGGTGCGTTTGCACAGGCCTGACGTGGATGTCGCCGCCATTGCCTCTGGGCCACCGGTACCACCAGCAGGATCTTCCTGGAACATGGTGCCGCACTATCAGGCGGTGGATCGTCCAGCCAAGGAGATCGTCGACTTCTTCGAGGAACAGACTAATGTTCTTCTGTTGCAAGGGTAGCCAAATATGTATCCTGCATGTAAGTGTACTAGTGTTGTAAAGCTCATATATATTTGTTGATAATTTATTGTTGAATGTATACAAATAGCTTTATAAGGGTGGGGTGTGTTGCACTTATGCGAGTCCTTTTCGTTAGCCTGGCCATCTTTGTATCGTTCCCTTGTCAACCTGTCAGGTGCGTTGCAGCTGGGTTGAGTTTGTGTTAAGGGGTTCGATTGATGTGCCAGCTACTCGGGATGTCGCGTTATTGTTCGAAGAACATGTGTGTATAGGGTGGCGTAGCCCCCGAGTATGAAAGTTGACAAAAGAAAAGAGAACACGGAGTTTTGGGGCACTTAGCTTTTATTTATTCGAAGAACAGTACGGAGTACAATGTGCGGCTAAGTAGCCTTGGCTGAATAGCCTTATTTGCAATGCAAAAGTAAAGAAGAAACGACTAAGGGTAGAAGCGTCGCAGTTGTGCGACGTTCCAGGGGTTGGAGTGTGCGACTCCTGTCTCTAAATCTTGAAGGCGATAGGCGCCACCCGGGATTACTTCTGTAATCACGTACGGTCCTTCCTAGGGGGACTCGAGCTTGAGATGTCCCTGCTGCTTCAGTCGCAGGACTAGGTCACCTTCGACGAAGGATCTGGGGCGAAGCCTTCTGTTATGATAGTTGCGCAGGTTCTGCTGGCGGATCGTGGATCTTTCTGTGGCGATTTCTCTTGCTTCATCAAGGAGGTCGACGGAGTCTTCGAGTGCGAGGGATAACTCCTGCTCGCTGTAGGCGACTACGTGTGGAGCTTTGTACCGTACTTCGGCGGGTAGTACTTCCTCTGCTCTGTGTACCATAAAGAATGGTGTGTAGCCGGTGGCGCTGTTTGGAGTTGTACGCAGGCTCCAGAGTACAGATTGCAGTTCATCTGGCCAGCAGCCCGCGGCTTGTTCGAGTGATCGGAGGAGTCGCTTCTTGATGCCGCTGCAGACGAGCCCGTTTGCCTTTTCCACCTGACCGTTGGTCTGTGGGTGTGCTACTGAGGCGTAGGTGATGTTGATCCCCAGGTTCTCGCAGAATTCTTGGAACTCCTTGGATGTAAAGTTCGTTCTGTTGTCGGTGATGATGTTGTGCGGCACACTGAAGCGGTAGACGATGGACTCGAAGAACTTCACTACGCTGCACCCTGATTGCTTGGTCACTGGCATGGCTTCAATCCACTTGGTGAATTTGTCGACTGCGACCAGGAGGTAGACGTAGCCTCCTTGCGAGGACCTTGGAAGTTTGCCAACCATGTCGAGTCCCCACTGGGCGAAGGGCCAGGCCAATGGGATAGGCCGGAGTTCTGCGCCTGGTGCGTGTGGTTTGTCTGCGAATCGCTGACAAGCGTTGCACTTTTGGACTATATCCTTGGCGTCGCGCATGGCCGTGGGCCAGTAAAATCCAGCTCGTAGAGCTTTGGCAACGAGGGCGCGACTGCCGGCGTGGTGCCCGCAGGTCCCTTCATGGATGTCGAGGAGGACTTCTCTTCCATCGGCTAGGGAGACGCATCGCTGTAACACGCCTGTGATGCTGCGTTTATACAGTTCGCCGTTGATAACGGCGAATGCCTTGGAGCGTCGCGCGATGTGTCGTGCGTCTGTCGGGTCGTCCGGTAGGCGCTTACTGAGGAGGTACGTAATGTACAGCTACGTCCAGGATTGTTCGATCATCATGACGCTCATTGGTCCCTCGAGTCCTATGTTGAGCTCCAAGTCATCGATTATCATTGGCTCATTGGGTGGCGTAGCCCCCGAGTCCGTTGATGCGCTTGTTTTCTTCTCTGCGGCCTTTGGCTTGATGGAGCATTCGCATATGCGCTCGAGAAATACCCCAGGTGGTATGGGTGCGCAGGTGGAGCTTATGTTGGCGAGTGCGTCCGCCTCCTCATTGCTTTCGCGGCCTATCTGTCGCAACTCACAACCATCGAAGTCTCCTTCAAGTGTGTCGTAGAGGTCGCGGTATGCGATCATGTTGTCGTTTAGTGCGTCGCACTCGTGCATTGTTTGGTTGACGACCAGCTTGGAGTCACCATATATGATTAGCCTCTTTGCGCCACAGGCTTTTGCCATTCTCATCGCGTGTAACAGGGCCTCGTATTCAGCCTCGTTGTTTGAGGCTGTGAACTGCATTCGCAGGACGTACTTCAGCTTGTCCCCTTGAGGCGATGTCAGTATGACACCTGCTCCCGCTCCATCTTTCCTCTTGGACCCATCGAAGTGCATTGTCCAGAGGTAGGACATGTCTGGCCTGTCTGGGAGTTGGTTTTCCATCCAATGTACGAGGAAGTCAGGGAGAACTTGCGACTTGATTGCGCCGCGCTTTTCGTATGTGATGTCTCGTGGAGACAGTTCGATTCCCCAAAGCGCGACTCGCCCTGTGGCGTCTGGGTTTATTGAGGATATGTCCCAATGGGGCGTCGTTGACTATCATGATTGGGTGTTCCTGGAAGTAATGGCACAGTCCCCAGGGCGGTCATAAAAGATGCCGTACGCTAGCTTCTGGTAGTGCGGGTACCGCTGTTTTGTTGGCGTGAGGACCTCGCTGAGGTAGTATACCGGGCGTTTTACGCCGTGGACCTTGTTTTCCTCGGCCCGTTCGACGACGAGCACTGTGCTAACCACTTGGTTGGTGGCGGAGATGTACAGCAGCAGTGGTTCCCTTTCTCGTGGAGTTACCAATACTGGCGAGGTGGATAGCAGGCGCTTGAGGTCTTCGAATGCTTCTTGCGCTTCGCTGGTCCACTCGAATTTGTCAGCTTTGTGGAGGAGCTGATAGAAGGGCAGCGCCTTTTCTCCCATTCGACTGATAAATCGACTGAGGGCCGCGATTCGCCCGTCTAGTTGCTGAACGCCTCTTATGTTCTTTGGCTTCTCCATGGCCAGTATGGCCTTTATCTTTTTCGGGTTTGCCTCAATCCCTCTCGCGGAGATAAGATACCCGAGCAGTTGCCTAGAGGGTACGCTGAAGGCGCATTTGTTCGGATTGAGTTTTATCCGATAGCGATCGAGATTGGCGAAGGTTTCGCGCAAGTCATCGATTAGAGAGGCTTCTTCCTTGGTTTTGATTACTATGTCGTCGACATAGACTTGGATGTTGCGACCAAGTTGCTCCTTGAGGCAGGCCTGCATGCACCACTGGTACATGGCTCCTGCGTTTTTTATCCCGAAGGGCATTGTGTTGTAGCAGAACACGCCGAAGGGCGTTGTAAACGTGGTCTTCTCCTGGTCTTCCTCCTTCATTCGAATTTGGTTGTAGCCTGAGTAGGCGTCGAGGAAGCAGAGGCGCTCGCATCCAGCGGTGGAGTCGATGATTTGATCGATCCGTGGTAGCGGGAAGTGATCTTTTGGGCAGTGCTTGTTTAGAGAAGTGAAGTCCACGCACATCCGCAGGATATTCGTGTCCTTTTTTGGCACCAGCACCGTATTGGCGAGCCAAGTGCTTTCCTTGATCTCGCGTATGAATTTGGCCTCGAGGAGTCTGTTGATCTCCATTCCGACTGCCTGTGCCCGTGGTTCAGACATTCGCCTGATTGTTTGCTTGACTGGCCTTGCGTCGGGGTTGACGTTGAATGCGTGCTCGGTGAATTACCTGGGGACTCCTGGCATGTCCGCAGGACACCAGGCGAAAATTTCCCAGTGCTCACGGAGGAATTCGACGAGCGCGAGTTCCTATGCGGGACTCAAGTTGTTGGCGATGAGGGTCGTTTTAGCGGGATCTGATGGATGGACCTGCACCTTCTTTGTGTGCACAAACGAGTCGAAGGAGAGGTCAGGTGAGCTTGGCCTACTCAGGGGGGGCAGACTGTTGTCTGTCGTTTCCTTCAATCGCACGAGCTCCTCCTGCATGCCGAAGGACTAGGAGATTCTGTTGAATTCCCTGTCGCAACTATCAGATCGCTCGAAACTCCCGTTGATTGTGATGACGCCGTTGGGACCTGGCATTTTCATCTGCAGGTAGGCGTAGTGAGGTACTGCCATGAACCTAGCGAACGCGACGCGCCCGAGGATGCAGTGGTATTGTGAGGGCCAGTCGACAACTTCAAAGTCGATGCGCTCGCGCCGGAAGTTCTTCGGCGTGCCGAATATGACGTCGAGGTTGATTTTGCCCAGGGGTATACGCCTTTTCCTGGGACGATGTCGTGGAACGTTGTGTCCGATGCCTCCAAGCAGGTTAGAGGGATCCTCATTGCTCGCAAGGTACTCGCGAATATGAGATTGATACCGCTTCCGCCATCCATGAAGACGCGACTCATGTCGAAGCCTCCAATTTGCGCCTCGAGTACGAGGGGGCAATGACCTGGGCGAGGTACTTGAGGCGGGTGGTCGCGTTTGTCGAAGGTAATGCATGACTCACTACCACTGAGGTAAACAGTGGTGGATGGTGGCAAGTGCATGGCCAAGTTGACTTGGCGAGTGATGGCCTTCTGCACCCTATTGGAGGGGCGTCCCTTTTGGATCATCATGGTACCCATGGCCCGTGGGTATGGTTCGCCTTCGTGGTGCTGGTCTGGTGCAGCTCCGTTCGGGGGTGGACCAGGTGGTGGTGGTGGTGCGCCATGTGCCACTGCGCCTGGAGCGGTTCCGTAGCCTCTTTCGACTGCATTGTGGTTCATCCGAACCAACCCCTCATGTAGCTTGAGAAACTCGCGGCAGTCCTTGAGGAGGTGACTGGACTTTCTCTTGCCATCATGCTTGTCGATGTAGAAGTGTACTGTGCATGGCCCGGACAGTTTGTCCTCGATGGAGGTCGCGGGTGCTTCATCGCGAGTGCGGCGTTGCCATACTTGCGTGGTTTTCCCGGAGTCGTGGTATCCGCCACTGCGGTATCCGCTGTTGTGGTTATCGTCGCGTCTATCAGTGTAGCCGGCTGCGACCATGTTGACGTCATCGCGATCGTCGTAGACGCGCATATGACGTTTACTCCGGCGGTCGCGTCTTTGTTTGAGTTCTGCCTCCTCGTCAGAGTGAATGCGGTTCTTCAACGAATCTTCCCCATCGGCCCACCGATTCGCGATCTCCATCAGGTGGTCGATGGTCTTAGGCTTCGAGCGGCCTAGCTCCTCTCTGAGTTCCATGCGGCGGACACCACCGTTGAATGCATCAAGCGTGCGGTCTTCCGAGATGTTCTCCGCGGAGTTCTTGATGATGGACCATCTTTGGATGTAAGAGCGCAGTGATTCGCCAGATTTTTGCTGGCAGCATCTCAGTTCTTCGATTGAAGCGGGGCGTTTGTACGTGCCCTTAAAATTGAGCACGAAGCTGTAGACCAGATCATCCCAGCTGCGAATGGATCTGCGTGGGAGGTTATTGAGCCATGCCCGGGCGGCGCCCTGCAGCTGTAGCTGCAAGCATTGCATGGCAGTACTTCGACTGCCTCCGTGCAGTCTGACGGAGGAGATGTGATCCTCCAGCCAGATCTTGGGGTCTTGCAGACCGTCAAATTTCGGGTTCTCCGATGGGAGTTTGAACCCTTTAGGCATTCGCTTTTGCCTGATGGATCTGCTGAAGCATCTGGCGCCGCAGAGCTCCCCATCTTCTTCTTCCGAATCAGTCGACCGAGCACATCGTGCCCTTGACTTGTCGATCTTGCACTGCGTGAGTTTGTCGCGTGCATCGTAGTCCCGATCGTGTCGTCGTGAACGGCGGCGCCGAGACAGGTCGTGACTGTCATCGCTTGACGAGGGCGAGGAGTAGCGCTTTGCTAACGCTTTGCCCTTTTTTGGGTCTGGTACTGGTTCTTTGTCGAGGGCGGCCTCGATTAGCCCCAGACCCGCGATCGTAGATCGGTGCATGGCCGTTCGGGGATCTCTAGCCGGTGGCTGGTTATTGAGAAGGTACATGGTGGCCGCTGTCACTGCGGCCTGTGGCGTCCTGGGAACCACGTTGCCTCTCGTGTCGACTGTCATAGAGCCGAAGTCGAGGACTTTCGTGGCATCTATGCGTTCTTGTTCGGTGAGGTGAGCCATCCGCGATTGCCTCTTCCTAGCGAGATCCCCGTTGCCTCTTGAGGAGGATCCTCCGTAGGAGGAGAGCCCAGCGCGACGAAGGCTTGACTCGTCCGCCGCCTTTTTACGCGCCTCAAGTTGCGCGATTGCTTGTTTCTGGCGCTTGAATTTCTCTTTTAGGATCCAGTGGTAACCCATCAATAGTTCCTGAGGGGACCCGAAGGGTAGAGGTGCACCTCGTAGGGCTTCGCGGCAGCGTTCCCACTCTTGCTCGTTGAGCCTGATCACGAGGCGTTCGTCGGTTTGCTCGTTGATTATGCTGGGGGGTTCGACTGCTCCTCCATTGCCGTTGTTGCCGCCGTTGGCGGCGTTGGGCGGGTTGGTGCCGTTGCCGGTGTTACCACCGTTGTCGCGGTTGGCGGAGGTGTTGCCCGTGTTGATGATGGCACACATGAAGTGATTTGGGAAGTTGTTGCTTCCACAACTTTCAGATTCGGAACCGTGGGTTCCATCTTCAGTGGCCAGATCGCTTAGGTCGGAGTCGCGACTGTTGTCGATGACCATGTTCCCAATTGCCGCCAGAGCGTTGAGCTCGCTGAGGATGCCGATCGATGGAGGGAACCATGATGATGGGGCAATCGTCGGTGTTGTCGGCTGATCGGGCATGCGATGTGTGCCCATTTGACCAACTTGGAAGCGGAAGCTCCCAATCGCCAGGCTGATTCCATCGCCTACGGACTCGAAGGCCGGGCGAGTAGCCGGCGTGTGGACAGTGAAGTCGAAGGCGCCGAAAAGCTGGCGAATCTCCGCTGTTGCAGAGCTGTAGATCGCGTTTGATGGGGCCGAAGAAGCCACAACATCAGCACTCCCTTTTCCCACAGACGGCGCCAATTGACGAGGGTTTAACTCGTCAATACCCATTGTTATGGACTTGGGTTTTGGAGAAGGAGGGAGCGCTGGAGACATCTATCGGCTAGCAAACAAGCACACAGGGGACAAAGGATTTACCCAGGTTCAGGCCTCGTAGAGGTCCCTACTCCTGCTTGTCTGCTCGTGGAATTATCGAAGGAGTCGAAAGTTACAATGGTGCGCAGATGCAATCTGGCAAGGGTTGTGGAAACTAGGGTTGCGTGTGTCCTCCTCGCCGCCCCCTCCTAGCCTTTATATAGATAGGCTAGGTCTCAGGTAGCAGGTCGAGTCGGTTACAAGTAAGGGTTTTCCCCTTCAAACTTTCTATCTTTAGCTTCTTCTTGTCTTTCAAGCAATCGAGAGTCCGTAGGTTACTCGAGTCCCTCCATCCGGGCCTTGGCGATACTGTGGGCCTGTATGTATTTGGACCGTATATACCAAGCTTGAGTACCTGTCGGGTATACCCATGTCAGTATGAGTGCTTGGATCATATGTTTGGATCATGTGTATGTTTGCTTGGAGCATATTTGCTTGTTTGGATCATATATTTGCTATCATATATCAATTGTTGTTTCAAATGTAGGGATGTAGAAAAAATAAATAAAAAGGAGAAATAAAGGGGCCTTTGCCGTGTGTATACACACGGCAAAGTGCCAAATGGTCACTTTGCCATGTGTATACACACGACAAAGGCGACAGGTGGCAGCAGCCTGTGTGCTGCTGGGTTGGCTCGAAGGGCCTTTGCCGTGTGCCGTCTAGGAATGACACACAACAAAGGGGGGCTGCGTTGCCGTGTTGCACTTCCCACGGGCACACGGCAAAGGAGGCGACTGTGCCGTGTGTGTCTGCCCACAGGCACACGGCAAAGGAGGCGACTATGCCGTGTGGGTCTCTCATCTGGCATACGGCAAAGTCTTACTACACGGTAACCACACGACACACGGCAACGCGTTCCGACACAGCAAAGCGCAAAAAGCACATGGCAAAGAAGTGTCATGGCAAAGGCTCGCTGGCTCCGTTAAACGGACGAAAGTGGCAAGTCACTTTACTGTGCCGTGTCTACGTATAAGACACACGGCAAATGTTTTGCCGTGTATTATTCGCAGTACATACGGTAAAGGGCATTTGCCGTCTCTTACTCTGCCGTGTGGCATTTGCCGTGTGTATACACACGGCAAAGCCTTTGCCGTCGCTTACTCTGCCGTGTGGCATTTGCCGTGTGTATTCCCTTTGTTGTGTGGGTCTGCCCACACGGCAAAGAACTTCTTTCCCGTAGTGAGGTAGTATAATTTAACTATTGGTACTCTAAGCGTGATGGCTAAAAATGCCCAAGAGCTTGGTTTGATCATTAGTTTGGTCCCTCACTTGCAGCTCTAATATGTTGATGAGAGCAAAATTATGTTGGATTGGGTGGTCGAGAATGCGAAGATAATGGTCATTTGAACAAATGTTAAGGTTTTAACTTCATCAAGAGTGAAGTGTGCTGCTTGGGAAAATGATCTAAACAATCGCATATATATGAAGAGATTTTCACTTGCATGTGATTTTGACTTTGAAATATCTAGTTCCTATTTATAAGAAGAGACATCTTAACATTCGCTGGAAACCAGTAGAATATATAATGGAGTAAAGGTTGGGTTGTCCGCAATGGAAATTGTTGGATATTGATGCAAGAGCAATTCTCTTGAAATCATGTCTAACAATTGTTCCCCTTTTGCATAGAGTGCTTGCCTAGAATGAGAACTTTTTTATATTTGTATAAGTAGAATGGTGTGGCAAGAAAGGTAGGGATTAGGAAATACCACTAGGTGCAGCTGACACGCTCCTGGACCGTACTGCTTCAACGAAGATCACTTCAGTGGCTCCTGTACCGCACAGAAGTGGACGCCATCAAGTATGCAAGGATGGGTCTATAGTGACTGATGAAGACACTTTGTTGAAGGCCATGCACAGGAAGGCCGAGAAGAACCTGGACTCTAATGGTAATTCTTCATTGTCTAAATCATTTCTATCATATTCATCTAATCATATTTCTATAAAACTGAATTCTGTTGGTATTAGTCTTGGTAAAAATGATAGAGATGTTGTTGTTTCTGCTAAGGTCTTGAGGCGGATGGAGTTTGACCGTTTAACGGTCGCTTCAAAAGCTTCGACCTCTTCTATTTCCATTTACTCTGATGATGAGAATGCGAATGCCACAACTAATGGTCAGCTTCTCTCTCATCTAGTAGGTGAAGTTCTGGAGGTTGGATTGGACGAGGACAGATTAAGTTCATTATATGAACTAACTGCTTCTGGTCGTAAATCGACCTCTGGGAAAAATGTAATAAGTCTCGGAGACGAGATATTGCTCGAAAATCTATTATTGTTTCCCAATAAATGGCATATTTTTGAATAGCAGAGGTCTTCATGACTTGGCTAAACATCTACATATTGCACTTTGTTGTAGGGAATATAATTAAGATTTTGTGGCTATTTCGGAAATGGGTAGATAGGAATTTTCACAAATTTTACTTGACCGTCTTTCGAGTGACATAAACTTTGTTTGGCATTCTCATCCACCTAGGGGACGCTCTGGTGGCATTTTACTCGGCGTAAGGGTTGAAACCATGGATATTTTAGCTTGTTCGGAAGGAGAATTTTATTTGAAACTCCACATCCAAAATAAAGCTGACAATTTCACATGGAGCCTAGTTGTTGTGTATGGTGCGGTTCAAGAAGTGTTCAAGGATGATTTCCTTCGAGAGTTGGTGAACCTAGCAAAGGATAATCCATACCCTATTCTCATAGGGGGTGATTTTAATCTGCTACGGTTTCCATACGAGAAGAGTAAAGGCCGGTTCGATGATCATTGGCCTTTCCTTTTCAATGATGTCATTGACAGTCTTGATCTAAAGGAAGTAACCATGATCGGACGATAATTTACTTGGGAAAATAGTCTGCCGGAACCTACATATAAAAAGCTAGATCGCATATTGATGGACTCAGATTGGGAAGAAAATTTCCCCTAGTCTTAGTACGAGCTCTAAAACATATTGAGGCTCTACCAGATCATGCTCCCATTTTGCTGACTACTGGTAGACCTACGACATGATGTTCACGGCTGTTGAAATTTGAACTTCGATGGCTACATCGAGTAGGTTTCCAGGATATGGTCAAAGCTATTAGGGAAAGACCAGTTATGGGTAGTACCCTAATCCAGAGATGGAATAATAAAGTGCGAGCGACACGCAAACACCTCGGGGGTTAGGCACGTCACACAACTGGTATTCTTAAAAAAAGAAAAGCTAAGACTCTCGTCTACTATTGATTAACTCGAAGCATTGGCAGAAACTCGTTTGTTAACTCAGCATGAAATTGAGCTAAAAAGCCAATTGAATACGGACTAGCACGTCTTCTACGCAAAGAGGAACTCATATGGTACCAACATTCCAAAGCTCAATTTATTCTACATGGGGATTCGAATACTAGGTATTTCCCTAGTGTTGCCAATGGCAGACACAAGAAGAAACTTATTCATTCTTTAACGCAAGATGATATTGGAACGATTGAAGGACATGAGCAGCTAAAATCTTACATTACAAATTATTACAAGGGTTTGTTTGGGGAACTGAAGAAGGAACTTTCTCCCTGGATGAGTCCCAAATAGACGATGTACCCCAAGTTTCTGTTGAGTAAAACAATTTTTTGACTATTCCCTATACAGAGGAGGAAGTCAAGAAGGCTGTTTTCCAAATGGAACACAATAAGGCCCCTAGTCCTAATAGATTCGCAGCTGAGTTTTATCAAACCTTTTGGGATGTTATCAAAACAAATCTTATGAAGATGTTTAGTGCTTTGCACGCTGGACAATTGGATCTGTTTTGATTGAATTTTGGAGAGATTAGCTTATTACCTAAGATTAATGAAGCAGAACGGATCCAACAATATAGACCGATTTGCCTTCTTAATGTTAGTTTTAAGATTTTCACTAAAGTAGCTACTATGGCTGGTCATGTAGTTCGTCTGTCACAAACTGCTTTCATGCAAGGTCGTAACATACTGGACGGTGTGGTAACCTTACATGAAACTATGCACGAACTTCATAGGAAGAATTTGAATGGGATTATTCTAAAAGTTGATTTCGAGAAACCTTATGATAAAGTTAAATGGTCTTTCCTTCAACATACTCTTAGAATGAAAGGTTTTTCAGCTGAGTGGTGCGCTTTAATCAATAGCTTTGTATTGGGAGATAGTGTTGTCACCAAAGTCAATGATGATGTTGGCAAATACTTCTAGACCAAAAAGGGCCAAGACAGGGTGATGAATTATCGCCAATGCTATTTAATATAGTGGATGATATGTTATCTATTATGATTGAGCGTGCTAAATCTGAGGGCCAAATTGAAGGTGTGATACCTCATCTAGTGGATGGAGGTTTATCTATCCTTCAGTACGTTGACGATACAATTCTATTCATGGAACATGATCTCGAAAAGGCTAAGAACCTGAAACTTATACTTTCAGCTTTTGAACATCTTTTAGGACTAAAAATAAACTTTCATGAAAGTGAATTGTTTTGTTTTGGTGAGGCTTAGGAGACGGCTGAGCTCTTTGGCTATAGTCAAGGCATATTGCGGATTCGATATTTGGGCATTCCGGTTCATTATTGGAGGCTTACAAATGCTGATTGGAAAATTGTTGAGCAAAGTCTGTAGCTGAGTTTGAGTAGCTGGAAAGGTAAATTACTCTCCATAGGCGGAAGATTGGTACTCATTAATTCAGGGCTAAGCAACTTGGTATTGTATATGATATCATTCTTTCTACTTCCCAAAGGAGTTTTGCATAGGTTGGATTTTTTCCGATCAAGATTCTTGTGGCAGGGAGATAGTGAGAAAAACAAGTATAGACTGGCTAAATGGAGTGTGCTTTGTCGATCCAAAGAACAGGGGGCCTGGGGATTCATGATATGGAGATCAAGAACACAGCCCTACTTAGTAAGTGGCTCTTCAAGTTATTAACTGAAGAGGGGATATGGAAAACTCTACTAAAAAGAAAATATGTTGGGTCAAAAGCTTTGTCCCAAATGGTTTGGAAACCGGGAGACTCTCACTTTTTGGCTGGCCTGATGGCAACGGAGAAACATTTCTTCCGCTTCGGTACATTTTCTATTATAGACGGTTCTCAGATACGGTTTTGGGGGGATAGGTCTCTTGGCAATGCTACACTCCAAGAACAATATCCCGAGTTGTGCTCTATAATCCATTATAAGGAGGAAACAATTGCCACAGTATTGGCATCGTTCCCACCCAATGTGACATTTAGGCGATATTTGATTGGTACTATACTTTGCTCTTAGATCACGTTGCTACATCGGTTAGAAAATATTCAACTGACAGCTCAACCTGACGAATTTCGATGGAACTTGAGTGAGAAATTTCCTTCTCTGTTAGTTCCTCATACAATGCTCTAATCCAGCTAGTCTTACCGGTGTTAGATAATAGGATGATCTGAAATATGAAGATACCTCTAAAAACATCTTTGCTTGGTATCTTCGTTGAGGAATCATCCTTACCAAATATAATCTTATTAGGCGGAATTGGTATGGGAGCCCTATGTGTGTGTTTTGTCATCACAATGAGACAATCAAACACTTGTTTTTCCAATGCAACTTCGCAAGGTCTATATGGTCAGTTACTCAAGAAGATTTAGGCTTGCATCCACCATGTAGTATTTCCAATATATTTGGGAATTGGTTACATGGTATAGATCGCAAGTATAAGTTACTTCTTCGGGTTAGAGCGATTGTCATTATATGGTCTCTATGGCTATGTAGAAATAATAAAAAATAATGATAAAAATTGCTCTCTTTTGCAGGTTATTTACGGATGCACCAACACCCTATGATCTTGGTCGGCACTGCATCATGTGGATTATCACGACCTTTTCACGGAGGTGTGTACACGGTTGGAGGATACGGCACGGGATTTGTTTACCCGACATGGATGGTAGCATAATCTTCGGATAGGAATTCCTTCAGCACACTAGGACTTTTGCAATTTTCACCTATTTACTTTTATTTTTCCCTTGTTGGATCTGTGAACTGTGTCAGCTGTGTGCATCCTCGTTATGCAGAGGCCGGGTGTAACTTAAACTTTTAAGTAATAAAGCGCCCCTTATCGAAAGAAAAGGAAATACCACTAGGTGAACTGGGAGCTCAGACTACATTCACCCCTCTCAACAAGCTTTTATCGAAGGTATGCGCATAAGTAATAATATTATTGTTGTCCGGAAAATAGCTCACTCTTTCTCTTTATCCACCTGGGATAGTCATGATTTTATGCTCAAAATTGACCTTGCTAAAGCGTTTGATAGAATTGAATGGCATTTCATCACTTCAGCCTTAGTTCATAAAGGGATCCATGAACATTTCATAAATCTAATCCATGCTTGCATCTCTTTGCCAACCTTTTCTATCATCATCAATGGTCAGCCTTATGATTCTTTCAAAAGTACTAGATGCATTAGGCAGGGATGTCCCTTGTCCCCATTTCTTTTTATTGTTGTAGTGAATGAACTATCTCTAGTGCTCCAGGAGGCTTTACAGGCTAACCGCTTATTAGGCATATCTTTGGGACCAGACTGCCCTCATATTCATTCCTTGATGTTTGTTGATGATTTGTTGGTTTGCGGCAAAGCTAATGCGCAGGAAGCGACTACTATTTCTCAAGTTTTAAGTAAGTTTTGCCATGCTTCTGGTCAGGTTCCGAACTGGAACCATTCTTTTTAGTAAAAATATTAATATACAAGTCAAGCAGGACATCAAATAGATTTTCCATGTTCCAGACATGGACAACAACACTATTCATCTAGGTCACCCCCTCATTCTTCTAGCTAAGGACGGATCTAGTGCTTACAACTTTGTTTATGAAAAGTTTAGGTCCAAATTAAGTGCCTGCAGAGAAAACAGACTTTCACATGCTGGTAGGCTTACCTTTATTAAATATGTCTTATCTTCCATACCTGTCTATTACATGTATAATATTATTTTATCTAAGAAGTTTCTAGCAAAACTCATGGATGTCGTAAAAAAATTCTGGTGGACAGGTGTCAAAGAGGACCAGACCACTAAAAGCTTGTGCCTTAGGGCATGGGCTGACATTTGCATTGAAAAGAATATTGGTCGCCTAGGATTCAGAAATTTACAAGCAGTAAATCAAAGCCTTGTTCTAGCAGTTGCCTGGAGACTATCAAAAGAACCGCAAAGCCATCTTACATTGATTCTTAAGGCAAAGTATCACCATGACACTACAATCTGGAGAGCGAGGCCAAATAAGGCCAAATCTTGTTTTTGGACTACCATTCTAAAGGTATGACCTCTCTTAATCTCTGCCGCTTTTTATCAAATTTTCGATGGTGGTAGTTCAATATGGATCACTCCTTAGTTCTCAGAATGGAAAGCAATTTATGATAATCTTATTATTCAACCCTCTGCTTTTATTTATCCTGCTATTGTAAAAGATCTTTGGCTTCCAAACCGCAAGGCTTGGAATGTTCAACTAATTCGTTCTCTGTTTAGTCCTCCTATAGCTAATGCCAGCATTCAAACACCTATTATAAACTCAGATGGCCAAGACACTTTGGTTTGGAAATTAACACCGACAGGTCAATATAACTCCAAGAGTGCCTACAAGCATTTCTTAGCTAACCTTTCTCTGTCAAGCAACCAACAACGCAAGGTTTTAAACCCTCAGATTATCTCTCTTCTTAATCAAGTTTGGCAGGTCAAAACTATGATGCTTCTTGTTCAGACCTTTTCTTAGAGACTCATTCGCAGAGCACTACCTATAGGTAAACGAGCTAGTAAATTTTCAAAGCATATCAAATCTGAGTGCTCTAGGTGCAGCAATTGAAATGCACATTTTATTTCTTTGCCCTTTCTCCAAAGCAGCTTGGTTCTCTCATCCTTGGTATCTTAGAACTGAATATGTTGCTACTTTGCACCATAATGTTGCTGACATGATACAAGCATTACTTTTATCGGGTCATCCCCAAATTAATCTTACAAGCCTATACACCTTTTTATGGTGTTTATGGAAAGCAAGAAACGATCGTCTATTTAAAAGAAAATGCACAAGGCCTTCCCAGGTCTTTGCTATGTCCAATGCTATTATGCAGGGATTCAAATTTGAGGGCGCGGCCAAGTCTGAAGATCAACCTCCATTGGCTACTGCTACTGTGCGATAGGCTTCAACTCTTGAACTTCCAGTCCAGTCCAATTCCAATACTGTAGGTGATGTCATATTTTGCGATGCAGCTTGGAAATCAGGTCCCGACTCCCAGGAGGCTCCTGCAGGTATCGTCGTCTTCATCCAGACAGGTGGCACTCAACACTGCAAACATCTATTTGTCTTGGCTCTGTCCCCTCCTACTTCTACACCTTTACAGGCTGAGGCTTTCGGTCTTCTTCTCGCCACAAAGATAGCAAAGATACTACAGCTACGTGGGCCTCAATTCTACACGGACTGTCTAGTGATGGCGTCGGCTGTGACGACTGATGACATTATCAAGACGTTAGGGCACTGGTCGATTAGGCCACTAATTGCAGACATTCAACGAAGCAACTCTTTCCAGGCTAGCAATATATTTCACCTTCATAGAAGTTGTAATGTGAAAGCCCATCATCAGGCAAGATTGGCACTGAAAATTCAGTCTAGAAACCTCGTAGTAAGATGTATATGTGCTTCAGCAGGTGGTCAATGTCTAGCTAGGGACATCTCTGTAATCAGCATGGCTCCGTTCACGTTGCTGTAAAATGTGCTTAAAATAACAAATGCCTTCCGTTAAAAAAAGAACTTAATGGGAGCTAAATTCAGACTTAATGAACATTAGTCTTCTATGTAAATGGATGTGGAGGTTTGAGACCGAGGATGGTGGAATTACCGAAGAAAATATAACTTTAGAAAGAAACTTTTACGCAAGTCTATGATAGAAAGGATATCTCTATCCTAGACAGGATTGAAGATGAAACATATCTTCTACAATGTCTGTGATAGAATTTTGGTGTCTAGTAATAAAACTAGATTCTAGGAATGTATGGCACCAAGAGAAATCTTTGAAAACATTGTTCACTAGACTATATGATATCTCATTAAATATAAATATTAAAGTTGATAGAGTGTTGGAGTCTAGTGGGGCTTGCCTTATTTTTAGAAGATGTGTGGGGGTGAGTTGGCTAGCGAACGGAGTAAGTGGCTGGAAAATTGGTCATACTTACTATAAATTTTAGGCAGTGAGATGACAAGGTGTGCTAGAGATTGGGATAAAATGGATTTACAATAAAATAAATGTATAATACCTATCCGAAGATGACAAGATGACAATGTGACAAGGTGACAAGGTGTCCCTAATTTTTTTAGGGCTTAAAAATAGAATTACGAGTGATAGTATAGATCTACTACCTAGGTCAGGGACCCTAACTCCGCGGGCAGACCGTTTGCCCGCCCTATGGGCTGGCCCTGAAGTTGCCTACAAATTTTAACTTCGGCCCTTGTTTGTAGTGTATTATACATTTATTTTATGAGACTGTCTAGAGCTTGCTAGTTCTCAGTCGATGCGTGGACCGATCGTTTCGTTTCCCGGTTAACCTTTTGCGTGGAACGTTAGCGATCGTTCCTTCTCTTTGTTTCTTTTTTTAACATAGTCCCACGTGGTCTTTTCCATGGCCCATGGGCCATTTACTCTTAGACAAACTACTTGCTAATTCTTTTTTAATATTTGTGCCAACTGATTGAATAACTTATCAAAAAATGTTAAGAGGAGTTTCGTTTTGTCTCTTTGCAAAGTTTTTTTTATAGAAAAACTGGTGCAGAGAAATGAAATTATATTTTCAAGCAATAGATACAAATTTTATCACAATTATAGTCATATTTTCCACATACAATTTCTAGCTAGTACGAATCACAACACAGATCTAAATGGTCAGAATTTTTTCTTAGTTTCAACCCACTTGTAACTGAAAAAAGTTTAGTTACAATCCACATGCTACTGAAAAAGGACAGTTGCAACCAACTTGTAACTTCCAGCCAAGAGGAATGGACAGGAATATTTTTCTCGGTTGCAACCTACTTGCAACTAGAAAAACTTAGTTGCAACTCACTTGCAACCAAAAAATCACACTTGCAACCCACTTTGAACTCCAAGACAAATCGCAATGCTAATACAACAACCGGGAATTTTTTCTCAGTTTCAACCCACTTGTGACTGATATAAATTTAGTCGCACCTCACTTGCAACTAGAAAACCATAGTTGCAACCTAACTGCAACTCATTGCTAGCACAAATCATGATACTCGACCCATGGTCGAGGACATTGTTTCTCGGTTAAAACCCATTTGGAACTAGAAAAACCTAGTTACAACTTACTTGCAACTAGAAAATCACAAGTTACAACCTAGTTGTAACTCCTACCGTTCACGGATAGCAACGCTAATAGACCGGTCGGGAAAATCTTTATCCCAGTTGCGCCCCACTTGCAACTCGGAAAATATAGTTGCAACCGACTTGCAACTCTTAGCCAGCAAAAATTACAACGTAATACAACAGAACATTTTTCTCAGTTACAACCCACTAGCGACTACAGAATTTAGTTGGGCTCTATAGGCAACTAAAAATCTACAAACAAAAATCACATATGCTAATCCAATGGCCGGGAACATTGTTTCTCGGTTGCCAAAATAAGGAACATATTAAAATGAGAAAAATATATATATATATAATCAAATTTTCAAACGTGTTGAATCTGTAAGATAAATGTAAATAATGAATAAGATGAAAACAAAATAAAATACATATAAAACAGAAAAAACAAAACCATAAGCTCCTTGTCCTGATTCTTCCGTGCAGGAAAAACAAGGCAAAAAAGCCTGGTGTAGCAACGACAAGCCCATCAGCCAACGAGCTATGAGTAAGAAAAGACAAAAGAAGAAACTCAGAAGGCCCATGCGCAAATGGCCCTTTGGCCTCGTCACGCGTACAGAGATGCTGCCGAGCGGAATCGGTCCTGCAGAAAACAAAAGAGTGCACCAATCTTGACATACTAGATTCTACGGTTATAAAAGTGACTGACATTTAACAAATTCTCAGGCGTCCGAGAACTAGCAAATCTGTAAGAATTAAGGTCCCACGTGCAACCCATCCTGGTAACCAGGCACGGGAGAGAACATATGAAGCAATCAGAGATGGATTCAGCCCTCGGCTCGTTGCCTAAAATGACTCAATCTCCCCCTCGGCTCCTCCACAAATTTATAGAATGGCGGCTGCTGATGTGCCTTTCCGAGGTCTTTGCCAGCTATTCATGGAAGCCAAACATCACTCCTTTAATTCTCACATGTTCTTCCCATTCCAAATCAAATAGCCCTATGGTAATCTATGTATTCGTCCTTTCTGTCCTCACTCAAATCCCTTGTAAAATGGCTCCCTCCCTCTCTTATATTCTCTTCTTCAGTCCAAGAAGTCAATATCGACGTAGGCAAAAGGAAAAACGAGTTGCACACTTGATTTCCTTTTTGCCTGATTTTACAGGTATGTGTTGGATCCGGGAGCCAGGGCGTGGAGAGAGTCCTCACTGCTGAAGAGAAAGGGGTAAATCGCTTACTTCGTGGCAATGTGTGTTAGACTTTGTATACGATAAAGAGTAGGAGTGCTATGCGTAAACGTATTGTAACGAAACTCTGTTAATTTAATTATATACACTGACCCACGCCAGCAGTTTGGGTCAAGATTGTTTGCCCCAATCTCATTGTTTTACATGGTATCAGATTAGATTACTAGGTTATGATGGCTTCTGTTGCCGCTACCGCCGCACCGGCTCCTGCCGCCGTCGCCGCTGCGCCGGCCCCTGCCTCGCCCTTTCTCGCCTCACAGCCCTTAGCGTGGTGGCAAGCCCGGTCCCCTGGGGTCGCGCCTCCGGGTCCTCTACCGCAGCCGCCCCTGATCGGTTCGGCTCCTCCATCATCCTCCGTCGGTCCTGGCGTAGAGGGCGATCTGCTGTCGCCGGTCTCCTACGACGGCCCTTCTTCCTCGACCTGCGTGATTGCGCCTCCACCCTATGGTGGTCCCGCACCCGCGCCCTACGGTGCCTACTCGACGCCGACCAACGGTGCCCCACCTGCGCCGAACTACGGTGTCCCGTCCGCGCCCACGTACGGCGCCCCTGCACCGACCTACGGCGCCCTACCGCCGCCGCCGTCTGCCTGGCTGGCGCCACCCTACGACGCGCCGCCTCCGCAGCCCTACGTGGTTCCTCCGGCGCTGCACTACGGGGCCATGTCCGCGTCGCCCTATGGGGCCCCGACTGCACCGATCTACGGTGCCCCGGTCGCCGCTCCCAATGGCGCTTGCCCCGTCTCTGGAGACGGCCCCGCCAATGGGATTCTACGCGTCACAGTCATTGGCTCACGCTAATCATGCTCCGGCACCGTCGCCCTTCTACTTCTCGCACCTCATCTCGGTGAAGCTCACGCCGGACAATTACTTATCTTGGTGTGCACAATTGCTGCCGCTCCTCCGGAGCCGCTACTTGGAGGGGTACGTCGATGGCTCACTACCGTGCACACCAACGTATCATCCGACGTATCACACGTGGGTGGCCCAGGATCAAGCCATCCTCTCTGATATCCAGTCTTCGCTCACATCGAGCATCTCGTCAGTGTTCCCCTTTGCTGTTACGTCTCGGGATGCATGGATGGTGCTTCACACTAGCTTCGCCTCTCAGTCTCAGGCGCGTGCTCATGCTATTCACACCAAGCTGAGCGAGACCAAGATCCGCGACCTCAGCATCACGGACTACTTCAACAAGATGACCGGCCTCTTCGACACACTGGCCTCCATGGGCCAGCCGCTTCGCCCTGGGGACTTCACCACCTCCATCCTGAACAGCCTGGACGACGACTATCATAATCTCGTGAAGAACGTCAATGGTCGCGACACTCCGCTTCAGCCTCGTGAGCTATACTCGCGCCTCCTCGGTCGCGAATAGCACGTCAAGGCGCTCCATGCCTCCCCGAGCTTCTCCTCCGCCAACGCCGTAGCTCGAGGTAAACCCCAGAAGCCGTCATCGGCCGGTGGCGAGCCGATGCCCGCATCTCAGCAGACCCCGCGGCCTGCCGCGCCCTATCACGGCCGGTGGTCATCCGTGCGCCTGCTGCCCCTGTTGCGGTGCCCAACAAGCATGCCAGCTGTGTGGCCTTGAGGGCTATATCGTCTCCCCCTGTCATCGACGTTTCTAGCAGGACTTCCTCGGCATTGGCAACAATGGCAAGGGCAATGATAAGCAGGTTGCCGCTGTCGTGGCTTTCATTTATGCTACAGATCAAGTCTTCTATATCCGAACTGAGCCAGGTACTTTTGTTCTCTCTGACAGTTTTTTATACAACTTGTACTTGTTGGGTGATACTATGTCTTGAAAAAACTATTATTGGTTAGTAAAAAGGGGAAGAAACGAAAACACATAGATGTGTTGGTAGAATTGAAAAAGGAGCTATTCAGAAATTACTTAGAACTCCGTAATTTTTCGAGGCACATGCATTTGGCCATAGTAAATGTTGAAGAGGAACAAGAGTAGAAGGTATGGGGTTTAGTTCGTTTGATGGAGACAAAAAAATATTGTGTAGTGTGATATGTACTAAATACTTTCTAAAATATAAAGAGATTTGATAGTTTGTGTGTGAATAAGGGCCCTTTCTGTCATTTCATACCATGGCCCGTCTAAGTATGGACCGGCCCTGGGCAACTTTGGTGCCTGAAACTTCCTGCAAAACTTTAAAAAAAATCTGCGAATGGTTATGTGGGGCAGAACTTTGACAGAAGATAATCCAAAAAAGAGGAGATAATATGGGATGGAGCTACATAGTGTATGTTTTTCTTGCATATGAAAGTATAGATCACTTTTTTTAAGATGTCCACTTGCTATATACATTTGGAGTGTTTTCTGGTGTGCCTTCAGTACTCTATCACAAACATACTTATGTGGCTGAGTTGGGATGTTTTGCACTCAACTTTTAAGGATTAGAGAGAGTAGCGGTTAAAATTTTGCATTGCTTCTTTCTTTTGGTCTCTTTGGAAAACTAGGAACAAGTCAGGCTTTGGTCGTAAAATAAAATTTCTAATAATCTTTGTGATATTATCTATCATATATTTTTCATCGGACTGAGCACTCGTGTGTAAAGTTTTTCATCGAAATAGGCTTTTGTCCCGCTATATTAATATAGAAAACACACATATACAAGAGTTTGATCCAAATGAAATGCTGGGGCAACAGCACAAACATGCCCAAAACAAAAATAAATTGAAACGATGGCGAATCAACGACACAATGATGACCTGCAATCGTTGCACCCTCCGACTTTGGCCCACCATGCTCCGAGCGCCTAGAAGTGCCCCGGGCCAAGCAGCACCTTCCCACTGTCGACACGACGTTGCTACTCGGACCACAGGTCCTAGGGTTTCCCTTGGCATGCAGAGTATAGTGGGCATGGAATTCCCATGACGCCCTCCAATAAGGTATGGTGCCACTCAATGGCGGCACCGCGTCAGGGTCAGACTAGCTGACAAGGATTTCTCCCGACCCTTACCCACAAAAGAACCCTGACGCCCTAGAGCGCCACCACCCAACTTTTCCGACCACGAGCTTGCGTCACCACGATCTAAAGTCACCATCACTTGTCTCTTAGTGAAGCCTGGTGTACGGCCTACAAGACGGAGGCAGCCGACATCGCCCGGGTTGAGGGACAACAGCCTTGCAGCCACGCGGGAGGAACCCACCTCCTTGGCCAAGAGGCGGTCAACGACCGGATCGGGCAGCAAGGGCACACCAGGCCCTCTCGGGCCTGGCCGAGCCTAGAAGGCCCATAAAGCCCCGGCCACCCTGCTGCAATGGGCAGGCCGCCATGCCGTGTCCCCAACCTAGTCTAGTCGTTGCCGCCACCCTGAGAAGCCCCACATCCGTAGTGCCCCGGCCCGCCCGAGCCCATCTAAGGCCCACGCAAGCCCATCTAGGGCTCGAGCTGCCCAGATCATGGTCGGGACGGACGCCGACAACCTCCGCAGCTATGGCGCCCCATTGCGACAAGCTGCCGCCACCAGCTCCACACGGATGCGTCGGACCACCGCCTCTCGAGAGGCACCGCCGCCAAGGAGCATTGAGTCCCCGACCTTCACTCCAGGGCACGGGAAAAGGCTAGCTGCTACCTCCGGCGTTTCCTAGGCTGCGCCCGACGACCCCTGCCGGCGACGATAGTGGTAGGAGTGAGGGGAGGTGGGGGAGCAGTGATCAGGGAGGGGTTGCGTCCCTATCACCCTAGGGGGCGAGAGGGGACGGGAATCTTTTTTCCCGTCAAATGAAAGCTCTTGCTATCGTGCAAAGTTTTTGAAAATTGTGTTTGCACATTTATTAGGTTAGGGACAAGTTGGATGTTTCATTGCTTTGTTTCAATTGTAAATTCTGCTTCATGTTTTGTTGTGCATCGCTCCGATTTGGTGACATATAACCTAAACTTTGTAACAAAACTATAAGTTCCCTCAGTGAAGCTGGTGGAAAACCCCTTTCATAAAAGGGATTTCTATTTTCGTACCCTTGGTTTGTTAGTTATACTCAGTTTTTCTCAGCCGCTTAGTTTTTCCTCACTTTTGCCCATCTCCTTGTACAAAACTCTCACATGATCTGAAACTCGCCGTCCGTCAGTCTTGCCGTTACATGCTGACAAGTGGGGCCGCGTTCAGTCGGGTCCCGTAGTGGACCCTTGCCGTTACGTGCTGACGAGTAGGACATGTTCTGTCGGGTCCCATAGTATACCCTTGCCATTGCATGCTGACAAGTGGGGCCGCGTTTAGTCGGTTCCCGTAGTGGACACCTCTCTCAACTTATCCAGATCAGCATCAGACCCACAACTTATCCACGTGAGAGCCGGACCCATAGCTTATCCACGTGAGCGCCGGACCCACAGCTTACCTAGGTTGGCATTACAAGATGGGACCCCGAGCCAGCCCCGCGCCCGCGCTTTTTGTCTAGCTTCATTTTCATATAGTGAAATGTAATTTATATACGAAAATTATACACATTTGAACTCTTTTAAATCGCACTTAGGACATGATAATGTTGTGCTAATAAAATCCTGATCATTTATCATTTCCGTGGAGTGAAATATAATGCATAAACTTGCGTATACAAAAATTATACACCTTTTAACTCTTTGAAATCGCACTTAATACGTGATAATGTCATGCTAAGAAAATCTTGAGAGATTATCATTTTCATAGAGTGGAATGTAATGCACAAACTTGCATATGCGAAAATTATAAACCTTTGAATACTTTTAAATCACACTTAATACGTGATAATGATGTGCTAACAAAATTTTGAGAGATTATTATTTTCTCCCCTATTTTCATAGAGTGGAATGTAATGCATAAACTTGCATATACGAAGTTTATACACCTTTGACCTCTTTGAAATTGCACTTAATACGTGATAATGTTGTGCTAAGAAAATCTTGAGAGATTATTATTTTCATAGAGTGAAATGTAATGCATAAATTTGATTATACGAAAATTATATACCTTTGAACTCTTTGAAATCGCACTTAATACGTGATAATATTGTACTAAGAAAATCTTGAGAGATTATCATTTTCATAAAGTGGAATGTAATGCATAAACTGGCATAGTTATACACCTTTGGACTCTTTGAAATCGCACTTAGGTCATCATAATGTTGTGCTAATAAAATCCTGATCATTTATCATTTCTCTGGAGTGAAATATAATACATAAACTTGCATATACGAAAATTTTAAACCTTTAAACACTGTGAAATCGCACTTAATAACGAGATAATGATGTGCTAGCAAAATTTTGAGAGATTATCATTTTCTCCCCCATTTTCATAGAGTGGAATGTAATGTATAAACTTGCATATACAAAAATTATACACATTTGAACTCCTTGAAATTGCACTTAATACGTGATAATATTATGCTAAGAAAATCTTGAGAGATTATCATTTTCATAGAGTGGAATGTAATGCACAAATTATACACCTTTGAATATGTTCCCTTTAAATTATATTTAAGTTCATTTGTTTATGAAGTTAAAGTACCAGTAACAAACTCATTATTTTGCATGGATAGAGGGGTGCCCTCCGACATATATAGGGGTTATCTTGTCCGCTAGATTATAGAGGATGAACGGTTGGTGGGCACGATCCGTGTGACAACTGTCTCAACCAATCAAAGCATAGCAGCGGAGATGAGCACAGGTGCGAGAGATTGATACTAAGAGAGGGAAAAATGAGTAGAACTTAAGAACCAAGGGCAAAACTGAGTAGAACTTAAAAACCAAGGACAAGACTGACAAAGGGATTTAAATAGAAAATAGAAAAAGATTTAAAAAATAGAAGATGCGTCTTTTATACAATAAAATACATCTTGGCATACATCAAACTATTTGCAATTCAAATATACACCAGTTTGATAATTATTGCTTCATTCAGACAAACTATGTTTTGGGGAGGGATATTTTGGGAAGAGGCTTGAGTAGAAAGCTATGAACCTTCATAGATAGTAGGTGATTTGAGAAGTGGTGATTTAAATTAAAATTTGATTTATATACATTTCTTATGGTTGTAGGTCACATAATAAGACTCTCTGGGTAGATGCCACTATGTTTTGCTCTTTTTAAATTTGTTGTGCATAAAATGACTCAATTAGCTAGCTAAATTATGTTCGTTAGCTCTTTGTTGACCAGGCACCGGAGGGTAAAACTGAGTATATTGCACACGGCAGTGTTAGTACTGGAGTGCAAAACTAAGTACAAAAAAACTGCCAGTGTTACACTCGAGGACAAAACTAAGCACAACTAAGTCGTCAGGGTTAGACACGGGAAAAAAACGTGACTCACGGTACACGTGTGTGGTGCACGGGGCGCGCTCGGACACGTGTCGTCGTGGACGGTGCAGTAGCGTACGCGGTTACGCGGTGCACGGTGGTGCAACGAAATGTCGCTTTCCTTCTCCTTTAATAGAGGCCTCCTCGCTCTCACTCACCACTCACTCGCCCACTCAACCGTCTCCATTGTCCCATCACCTTCTACAATCCCCCAAGAAAACCCCAACCTCGTCGGCGATGGAGAAGAACGGCGCGGTGGCCATCGGCACCTCCAAGGCCGCCGGCGAGGAGGCCCCCGTCCCCGTACAAGCCCCTATCCAGGCATCAAAGACAGTCGCCGTCCCTGTCCCGCATATGCCGTAGCCGCCGGCGAGGAGGCCCCCGCCGGTCTCGGGCAGATCCGCTCGGCTGGGACCCCTACGAGAAGGTTGATTACATAAGACCGGAGAACCCCTACGACACCAGCATCGCCGACCCATGGTCGGAGGTAACCAGGGTTTTCTCCCCTTCCCTTGTTCTTCTCCCCTTCCCATCAATGGATGCTATATCGTTTGTTATTAGGGTTCGGCTATTCGTATTTTTATAGTAGCTAATCCTCTTGTGTTAGATCTCGTATTTTGATGAATCCCCCTGTTCGTATTTGAACCCCTTTGTTCGTAGTTGGGATCAGTATTCGATTTGGTTTAAGATTTGGGAAATAATCAGGAGATCTCAATCGGTTAATTTATGCAAATAATCAATCCCGATAATCAAAGTATCTCAATCAGGTCTTTATTGCAATCTACTATTTTTTCCAATGGAAGGATAGTAGCGACGTGCACAGCGACGACGAGTCCAAGGACACCAAGACCTGTCATGTGCTGAGGAGGCTGAAGTCCGGCCAGTACAACAACTTTTTCACCGGCAACGTCTACACGTGCCCCTTCTGCCCCACCAGGAGGCTCCGCGTCACGGACTTCAACTCCCTCGTGAAGCATGCCAAGGACATGAGCACCTGCGGCGAGTCCGTGAACGTCCACAACTTTAGAGCCAAGCACCAGGCGCTCGTCCTTCACCTCCGCAACCTCCAGAATGTGGCTATCGAGGAGGGTTGCATGCCCCCGATCAAGCTCAATGCGCCAAAGGTCAAGGGACTGGGCAACAAGAAACGGAGGAGGCGCCAGCGGGAGGAGGAGGGGGCCATGAGGGGCCACTGATCTTGTGCTGCTGCTGCTATAAAGCAGCTTCTTTTGTCTTGTCTGTGTTGAACTTGTCTGCTGCTACTGAGCAGCCTAATTGTCGAACCTCGTTAAGTACCGTATTATATAACCTATATTAACTGCTTTATCTACATCTGCTCTATTTATTGGATTTATTTATGGTGCTGGATAGATTTGCTGCTCTAGATTTGCTACCAGATTGGAGAAAAACAAGAACCAAAAGGAACAATGAATAAAGAGAGAATTTGCTCTAGATTCGCTATCTTTTTAGGCAAAAAACACAACTGTTAGCGAGAGAGGAGAAAATGCGCTCTTAAAAAGGTCAATCAAAAAATAACAAAAATGAAAACTTCCAATTTATGCGACAGGGCGCATGTAACCACCAAACGCGTCTCACAGGTCCCACACCACGTTCCTCCATAATCAGTGAGAGATGGATGGCTGGTCCGCTATGTATCCTGGCCCCATCTGTTAGCATGTAACGGTCGAGGCGACATAACGTAATGCTCAACGCACGACCCACCCCAACGCGATCCCACCGGTCAGCATGTAACGGTCAAGCCTTTGACCTGACAGCATCCCCCGTTCGAGCGCATGTGAGGGTTTCAGAATAGAGGAAGGGCAAATATAAGAAAAAACTAAACGACTAGAGAAAACTGAGTACAAATAACGAATCAAAGACACGAAAATAGAAAACCTTCGTAAAAAGGTGTTGGTATTAGTTGTTCTGTGTGTGTGGCCGTGAGTTGTGTTCATGTCTTAGTGCTTGTTGTTCTGGCCTAGTCTCGGTCATGTTATTTTTTTCTTTCTATTGTTCGAGACTGCAAGCTTTGTGTTTTCTTGAAGAAAAATTGACCGATGAATTTTAAATGTTTTTTCTCTAACCACTTACCAGATTCATAAGTATAAAACAAGATCCCACTTAGATATGTTTGGACACATTTTATCCACTCTCTTTTGTTACAACCTAGGAAATCACTAGTTAGGCCTAATATGTACTAACTGGCTCCCTAGATCACACCATAGTTTAAAAAACGGACCGTTGATCGAATTGGGGAGGCCATTGGTTCAGGTTTGTTTTACTGGGCGGACCACTAGCTCACTGGTTCATTGTCTAGTTATTAAGGTATACAATAAAATTTATTTAACAATAAGTATTGAAATAAATAGATAAATATATGTGTAAGAATATGTTACTATGTACAAAAGAGGTATGTCTCTAATTTATACAACAAACTAGGCGCGTGCTCGACCTGTGCATGTTCGTGCGAGGTGCACATAAGGCAATTCAATTTTCAACAATCAGAGACTTGAGCCGGTTGGACGAGTGTTCGGTTTAATAAGTAAAACCAGGGGTGGGACCATGGTTTTCTCGGTTTATCCCGGCTCGCTAGCGTGACCGGTCCGTTGCACTTAAAGGACCGGTAGAGCCTCCTGCTCTGGTTTTTCCGATCGAACCAGCGAACAGGTCCAGTTCTTAACAGTGCCCTCCCTCCCAATAGCCAGTGGTGGGTCCGTGATTTGCCCCACCGCTACATATCCAATCGATCTGGCCGGGCCGCGGTGGATTTAGCGACCTCCCCCTCCCCTGATTTGAAGCAATCGCTGACCTTCTCCACCTCTCCCATCACCGTGACTGACGTCACCATAAGTAATGTTCATCTTGTCCACCGCCATCCCTTTGGATTGTTCGATCTTCGATTTAATCGTGATGCGGATTTGTGTACATGAGTTCTTCGTGGACCAGGTCTTGGTCCTCCGGCGCGAGTGCGTATATGAATTTCTTCTTTGACTCCTCCTCCTCGTCATCAGACAATTCTGATAGGGACGATATCATCGACGATGATGGCGTTGTAGACATCCCATTGATGGTAGTTTTGCAGAACCTCGAAGACGAAGAGAATAGCAGGAAAATGCATTGGGGATCCACCAGCGAGCGGTTGTGCATCCTCGCAACCGGATTCGCAGCCACGACATGATGATTGAGGATTATTTTGCCGAGGTACCGACATATCCTCCTCATCTCTTTTGCCGCTGGTACCGAATAAGAAGAGAGATTTTTGTGCGCATAGCTGAGGCATGTGAAGTGAATTACCATTTCTTCACTTTCCATAGGAATGCTGCCGGCCTCCAAGGTTTTAGTTCATATAAGAAAATCCTTGCTTCCATGAGGGTGATCGCTTACGGCATTCCGGCTAATTACACTAACGAGTACCTTCGCATTGGCAAAGGTAGCATGCTCAAATGCGTGCATTTGTTTGTGAAGATAATGGTGAAAATCTTTGGTCCAACCTACCTCCGAGCTCCAAATGAGGAGGACATGAAGAGACTGATGGCAATGAATGAGGCAAGAGGTTGGTCAGGCATGTTTGGCAGCATTGACTACATGTAGTGGAGGTGGAAGAACTTCCCAAAAGCATGGAATGGGTAGTCCACTAGGCGTCACCATGATCCAACCATCATGAGAAGTGGTGCCCGATCATGATTTGTGGATATGGCACTGCGTTTTTTGGCCCGCCTATAGGTTCTTGCAATGACATAAACATCTTGAAGAGATCTCCTTTGTTTAGAGAAGCTCCGACTTGTAACTACAAAGTCAATAACCATGATTATAGCATTGGTTATTATCTTGCTGATGGGATCTATCCCTCTTAGTCAACCTTTGTGAAGACCATCACAGACCCAAAAATAAAAATGCAATTTAATTTTGCAACAATGCAAGAATTAGGTTAGAGAGACACTAAGAGAGCTTTTGGGGTTTCACAATCTAGGTTTTCTTTTGTTCGAGGTCCTGCTCGTTACGGGGAAAACGAAACCCTCAACACTATCATGAAGGCATGTGTGATTCTTCACAACATGATCATTGAGGATGAGAGGGACAAGAACCTTCTATTCGAGTTTGACAATGTTGGTTACCGGGTGAAGCCAAGAAGAAACCCTGATCGGATCCTAACATTTATTGAGACTTACTAGAAGATTGAAAATAGTGAAACTCACGACAATCGTGATGATATTGTTGCGCACCACTGGGCATTGTTTGGGAGATAGTCTCCCACTTTCTTCATTTAATTGCATTGCCATTCATGTGTATGTTTGAATATTTTTCCAATATGGATCATTCTTTTGTTGTAATATGGATTTTTGTTGTAATATAGATTTGTTGTTATACTGTTTCTTGGTAAAACTTTATAAATTTGCTTTATATTGCTACTACTATATGTTTGCTTAATCTGAATCTGTTATGTTTATCTGAAACCCTTGAAAAGCTAAATATGGTTCGAGTCGACCGTGCATAATAGATCCCGCAATGCCATACCGCAGAAAATGAATTATGCACGGTGATGCATGTAAAATGCATAGATGAACTTTGTAGTTTGTTGATACATATTCTCATATATTTGCATCGTATAGAATGTTATATCCATGTTTTACATTGATTTATAAGGATTAACCAATGATCTCTTTATTTGAGTTATAACTCTGTAGGACAGGAAAACCCTATTTTATGTATTTTTTATCGTTTAGGGACCTAAATGAAGTCAAATAGACTTAGGATTTTTCAAGTATTAGTTTATGCAAGGACAACAACCTAGAGCACTAGAACCTCAGGAGGGGAGCCATGAGGCCCAAAAGAGCTCAGGTGGCGCAGGCCCCACCCTGGGCCGCGCCACCCTAGCTCTTTCCCTCCTCGAGCATCCGCAACCATCCATCTTCATCTCAACCTCTAAGTGTTGACCTAGAAAATCCTATAAAAATACCCGTAGGGCCATCTCGAAGGAGTCGGAGCAAAAACATAGAAACGGACTCAGAACTGGTGAAGGTTGGAGGGGGAAACGCCACTGGAGCCGCCATCGGTTGGATATCTACCTTCTCCAACATCATCTACATCATATCCATGATGATGAGGGAGTAGTCCATCAATGGACTATGGGTTTGTGGCAGAATCTTGATCTATCTATCTCTCTTGTTCTATCATTGTTCTAGTACCATATGAGTTGCCTAACATAATTATGGTCATCTATATAATTTCTACACGGTGGATTTCTATTTGATGATTTGATATTTCAGATTGAAATTCTATTATGTGCAATATGTATTGATAGATGCATATTATGTACCCTATTTTAAGTGCTTGTTATGATTAAACTTGTATAGAGACACATGTGTGGGGGACCGTGTGTATTAGATGAAGTAACATGGAGGTGGTGATTGGGAAGTGATAGAAAACTCGAGATCCACTATGATTTTATTTTTCTTTTGTTACCTCACTAGAGATAAAGTGAATCCATATGTTATAATCATCTAGTGATAGCTAGGGTGATATTGTTTGTTCAAGGTAGCACATTTGAGATTCAAACATCACGTCAAAGTACCAAGCTTGTTTATTCTTAATTCTAGATTGTACGGATTTTTCACTTTCTAGAGGAGTATGAGTGAGATGTGTTGCATCATATTTATATTAGTATGTGATACCCATATGAATGCTAATTAAACACATATTGAAATTTCATTAATATAATGTCCTTTCTAAATAGTTTTATGTCCATTACACCCTATGAGAGAGTAGTCAAGTGAATCCATGAACCCCGATCCACTTTTTATTATAAGAAACCACTTTATTTTACTTTTATTGTATTTTATATTTTCTGCACTAATTAAATCCGAAAATACAAAACACTTTAACTATTAGCAAACATAAACAAAAACCTAAAAAAAACTTTACTTTATTATTTTTACTTTCCTTGCCTAGTCATAGATTGTTTACTATTATTTATTTATAGTTTTATTTCAGTTTTACTAATACGAAGCCTTGTGCTTGACAACCATACAATGGATTTGGGGACACAAGGCAAATACTTTTTTTGTAGGTTTCTTGAAGAAGACGAGAGGAGAAGTTCCTAGGCCAATTCCTCAAAAGTTTGATATAAACACTCGAGTCACCCTTGTGGGGGAAAAGACACTTTCTACAACACTCTACACTTGGAGTCCCAATGAGTTGGTACATACAGAGTTGTTGCCACCATACAGCTACTTTTCTGCCTGAAAATGCTTTGCGGTTTTCCGCATATGGGTGGTTTTGTGGTTCACAGATATGTGGGATCTGTTAGAGATACTGTAACAGCCGGGCATGTCAGCATGCTATCCGGCAAATATACTTTTGTTGATTATACCTGGACTACACCTTAGCACAAGTTGTAGGATCATCGGGATCACACTTTTTGAATTGTGGAAATTATAGAATCTCTAATATTATGTTGTGTTTTGGTCTGACTCTCGTGGGATATGTATAGGAGTATACGGAGGGATATCAACTTCGAGTACAAGAATATCTAGCATTCTAGTCTATTTCTAACTCAGTATACTATTCTAACATTACCCTGAGTCACGGCGGGAATGAACAGGAAAATTGCGATTGGATTTGAAGTCTTACACATTCATTTCCTTCTCAGCCTTATCATCATCAACCGCATCTTTACATGATCATGGTTGACACCTAGGGATGGTTACTGCGTGCATTCTAGTGTCTCTCTTCCCTCCTGTAGTTACAACAGGAGTGTTGTGCCACCTTGTTCGGATGGCGTGCGTTGGGCGTCTCTAGGCTTCTCGTGCGCTACTGGATAGGTAGCTTCAATCTGTAACGAATTCTTCGGTGGATTTACGCATTGATCTACTATAGAAGGGTAGTGATCTAAGAATTTATTTGGCTAAGTTGGATCTAATCTAATGAATTTTGAAGGCAATAATATTTGATTGTGTTGATATCTTGATATTGCATATTGCATTATTACATCGTGATCCCTTGGTCTATTTATATAAGAGTACAAGATTTGGGAGCCAAGAAGCCTTATGGAGAACTACAAAATATTACAACCATGACCTACTCTAATACTAAACTGCAGTATACTCTAACACCCCTGGAGTCGGATCGGTAGTGACACGAACAGCAAGAGCATCGTGGATGGTCTGATTAGAGCATAATATGAAGGAGCCGACTAGAGAGAATGTCGATGAATGATAGCCCTTGATGCCAATGTCGATGTAGCCCATACTATGGGCATTGTTGTCGTGGTCAATGGTGTTGTTGGACTATTGGTGATGTATTCACTGTTCATGAAGTCATTGAGGTTGATGTAGTTTTGATCGGTGTCGTCTTTGAGCTCGGGTGAAGTCGTCATAGTAATAAAATGGTAAAATACGGTTGCAACGATAGTCAACTCAAGTAGATGTAGCTGGAGTTACGGTAGTAGAGGTAGGCAACACATCATTCCGATCTTGATAAACCTGGGAGCGTGCCGAGGACGAAGGAACGCGTCGGTGTTTCCAATACCGAATGTACAAAGACAAGGACTATCATGAACCATGCGATCCAGAGTCAGAGGGAGCAGCAGAGAAGATCTTCGTGTACAGTCGGTTGCACGTCATATGCGCTGGAGTAGAAGAAGTGGTTGCAAAAATAAAAACAAACACAAGAGGTGCCAATAAAAATTAGACTACAACTCTGGCAGCGAGGTCATGGTGGACGAAGAAGGTGAGGTGGTTGTCGATGGAGATTGAACTGTAGTAGTAGTAGATGTTCGAGATCGAACCCATTTTATTCATCCACATGCAGAAGCTCTTCCGTGTTTGTTGGAGAAGTTATAGATGTTGGAGATCAAACCTATTTTATTCATCTACATGTAGGAGCGTGGCAACATAGAACCTGTTGGCATTGACGAAGACCTTGATTGGTGGTGGCGGGAATGATATGGTACATGCAGTGGAGTTGTTGGTGTAGATTGTTGTTGGCAATGATGACCATCGATGATGCTGATGTGGCTGTTTGCTTATGTTGAGGCGCATATTCGGGCACAATTGTCCCGGTTAATGTTGGCGAAAACGAGCCGTCATGGTGACGACATGTGAACGGAGAAGCCGGCGACGACACGTGAAGGCATCCTTTGGGGTGTCGTGTACAACCTCCTTGGCACGGTCGTTGGCGAGGATTTACCGGAGATGAGTCAATGTCGAGGTTGGAGTAAAGGCGTGTGATGATGACATGCTACGGTGGCGACACAATCTGTTCTATGTTTAGTGAAATAAGAAGAACCGCCAGTCAAGCAACCAACGAGAAAATTTGACAAAATCTATTGGATCTAATCTATGAGTTGCGTAGATCCTGGTGGATATTGTTCTCCCTGGGGTGGCACGACGAAAGCGGTGGGTTAAACCCTAGGTCAAGAACCAAGAGGCTCTGATACCATGAAGTCCATAATAGTTGATTGTGTTGATAGATTGATATTGCACATTGCGTTATTACATTGTGAGCCCTTGGGTTGTTTATATAGGAGTACAAGACTTGGGAGCCAAGAAGCCTAGTAGAGAACTATCAAATATAACAACCATGACCTACTCTAATAATAAACCGTGGTATACTCTAACAAATTGGAATTTTAAAAATTGATCTAATCTAAAGAATCGATTTAATCTTTGATTTCCACCGAGTGCCGGTCCTCGCGGATAGAAGATTAATCTTCCCGGAGGGCGACGATGCAGAAGTGGTGGAATAATATAGAATTAGCGTCGTGATATGGGAAAACCCCGCACGCATAATACATGGGGTTCAAGTGTTTATATTGCCTCGATGCCAATTAGGGTTTAGTGTTACAATGCGGTTATAGTCAGGGTATAATAGATATCTACACCCAATATACACTAGTAGAGGTATATATAGAAGTACACGTAACGAACTAGACTTGGAGTATAGGATGGTCTAAAATTCTAGTCTATTTCTAGCTCTATATACTATTCTAATAATTCTAACTAGACTTCTCCATGCACCCCCCAGGGCACGGTGGACAGACAATTTGTTTCATGAGAAAATTGGTCGATACCTCGGCAAGTCCATCCTCCCGTCCCGGATGATACAGTAGAAGGTCCTATCATACACATTTTGATTGCTAACCGGACATTGTAAAATAGTGCTTACTTAGACAATGTCTAACTAAAACATTAGATGAAAGGAACAGAAACAATATGTAAAGATAAAAAGTAAATATTATTACATGACAGAAAAAGGGCAAACTCTCCCGAAAACAAACGACTGAAAGCTCTAGGGACACAATGGGAAGCTACTTTGACCATCTACGTTCTACTCAAGCCGTCTGGTAGAGGATTTTTCTATTCTTTCTATCATAAGTTAGGCTGAGCTTGATGCTCTTGATGGCACCTCCACAGCCTGATGCTCTTGATGGCACCTCCACAACAGCTTGACCATCTACGTTCTAATCTAGCCGTCTGGTGGAGGATTCTATTCTTTTCATCCTAAGCTAGGCTGAAATTAATTCTCTTTATGGAACCTCCATAGATTGATTCTATCGATGGCACCTCCACAACCTGATTCTCTTGATGGCACATATATGGCCTAATGCTCTTGATGGCACCTCCATGGCCTGATGCTATTGATGGCACCTCCATCATCTAATTCTCTTGATGGCACCTATATGGCATCTTGATGTTGTTGATGATCCCTGAGCACCTCTACCACGATGGAAAGTTCTGCTTGAGCCTGCTCTTGCTCCATAGTTTGTCAGGATGGCATGCCATTAGTACCCGCTTCTCTGGAGGACATCGAAGAAGGAACATCATCTTTGCCGATTCGGCATGAAAGTATTGCATGCTCTGCTGGACATTGGTGAGAGGATATGAAGAGCATACAATGGTGTGTAGTGTCCAACATCGTCTGCAGGAATAAGAGAAAAGAGGCATCAATGGCATTCTTAGGAAAGAGGCTTACTCTATGCGAGGAGAAGGAGGTATAAATAATGGCAAAAAAAGGAGGAAGAGGAGAGGAGACGTCTCGATGCCTCTAGTAAAATCTACGCCGCACCGGACAGAAGCCTAAACAGGTCTCGCATAACGCGCTACAAATGAACGATCCCTGGGCTGAACGACAACACACTTAGAAGGCTGGATTTTTTTGCGAACCTCGAGATCCGTGACGGCGGCTGTAAGCATGCACGTTAGGCATAACCTCGCACAGAGCCACCGAGCGATTAGTATAAATAGACGGCACACATAGCAGGCTGGATGCAGCATCATGTTTCACCGAGCTACCAAAATCGTGACAACGGGCGTAGCATCGAGATTGATAGCAGCATGACACGTTCGTCAGATACGCGAGCGGGTAAAACAGGAAAATTTTCTACCGAGCTATGCTGCAGCAACAATAGTCATAGCGTCAACATCGATACCAACATGATACATTCATCTGACATGCGAGTGGGCGAAATAGAAAAAAAGGCTGCCTAGATATGATCGCGTAGAGTCTAGCACGTCGCCATCGTTGCCAAGCTGAATCGTTCGTATGACACGCTGGCGGGCAAGACAGACAAAAAAGTATGCTGAGTAATCCTGCTGAGCCAAACTATCTCAACACGTAGACTATGATGGATTTCGCAGTAGAAAACAATAACTTTTCTAACTAGCGCAACACCAATTGCCAGAATCTATCTAGCAGTAATGCTATAATAGAGAGAGTTTTGGTAACATATCCTTTTAGACCGAAAGTGTTTAACGTTCATGCAGAACATGGATGATATAGTCATACCTGTAGCCGACCTCAAGGTCACGTAGCTCCTCGCGTGATAATCCAGGTTCCACAAGTGGCAGCACCTCCGTGATCTCGCACACATCCGGTGTTCGAGAATTACTTCTGTACTCCCTGATCCAGCCAGGATTGTGGAAGTAGACCTTCTGGAACCAGGGATCCAGCAGCACAACGTTGTTCTGAAGATGCATCATCTCCCACGCGTATAGTTCTTCCTAGAACCACACTAGCGCAAGAGCCAACGAGATAGAGAGAGAGATTCTCTAAGAAAACTACCTTAGAGAATATGTTGTTGTGTGTATTTTCCCTCTCATAGGCTCCTTCTTGTATAGGGGAAAAGGGGACACCCCCAACTAGTCAAGCCACGAGGTGGGACTAAGCCAAAGTAGAGGAGGGGAGGAGTCAAGCTCCATGGGAGGGGCCAGCCAGCCATGCCGAGGTGGGCCCAACTGATGGCTGTGAAATACCACCTCTTTTAGCCATATAAAATGTGCCATTTATCTCTCATATCATGTTTCTTCTAGCTATAGATATGCCTTATATACATGACTTCTAGTTCTCATTTACTTTCATATGAGCTTTGCACATTTAGTAGTTTAGGCAGAATTTTATCACTTTCCTTGTCTATGACATGTTTGTAGGTGTTTATGATGATTATGGATAAAACAAAGGCAAAAGGAACAAAGAGAGCAAAATATGGAGGAGCTGCAGAGATCAGACTTAGCCATTTGGGTGCTAGAAAAAGTGGAATTTTCCAACTTCTCAAAATAAATATCCAAGACTACTGGATTGTAGCCCTTGTCAATATGAATCCAACGAGCCCAAGAACACCCAAATCGGAGTTCATATAAAGAAACGGCAGCCAAAACACTTCGGAACCTGAAGGTTTGACGAGCAACTATATGGCGGGAAGCATTTTTCCGGCCGTATAGTTCTCGCCGTATAGTTGCAAAAAAGGTCGCACACGACGGGATTTCGCCCCAGAGAAGCTCCAGAACCTTCCCTAAGCCATATGATGGTATTGGGGGAACCCTAGGGCACCCCCAAGGCCTATATAAAGGAGGGAGGACCCAAGAGAGAGGAACCAAGTCATATCCTCCACCAAGGCTGAGCCCTGCCGCCGTGCCACCGCCATAGCCACCTCCAATCAGATCAACACCATATCCATCACACAATAGGAGAAGGGACTAGGATCTTGAAGGCCCCCACATCGATCTACATCGCCATCTTCATCAACAACGTCTCCATCACCGATCCCCTTTGGTTGCTTGTTGTAATTCTAGATTAATCTTGGATTTGCACTTGTCTTCAATTGTATCATCATACTTCATACATATTCTATCCATGATGTTGATTTCCTTCATGTGTGAGTAGTTTTCTTTGTTCTAGGGGATAAAGAGAAACCCTAGTATGAGATTGAATTGAGATAAAGATTATTATGTGATATTGTTCATTATATGTCTGTGTTAGATTTCCTTCATCCTGATGTTAGGTGAAGCACGCCACTCAATATTTGCCTCACTAAGGACTAGATGGAGGGAACTACTTGTTGGTAGACGGAGGGATGATAGCACTTACGGTGACTATAAAGCTATTGGCATTCCTTACGTATAACCTTGGGAACCGAGGAGTACTCACGGAACATTGTCCATGTCATGGGATACATCCTACAGGGTAAAGTCCCTTAATAGCGCAGTAATTTGATTGATGTCGATTGCTGTCTGCTGTGGTTATGAAGGATGATGTGTGCAGTGGTTGTTGCCTATTTGTCCATATATGGAGCTCCTCCCACACATATCATAAATGGTCTTATTCATTATAATAATTTTGATCTCTCTTTCTAATTACTAGCGGTGGATCCACTACTCCCTAAGAACTCTTTCCATCATCTTGCAGACTTTCATAATCATACTTGCATGCTCTTGTTTACTTACAGCTTTAGTTTACTTATTGTTCTCTTATTTGAAAACCCAAAAATATCTTTTACACAAAACTCGCATTTAATCTTGTTACTTAGAACGTTATTTAGCATTACTATTTCAGTATTTAGTTCAAAGAGTTATTAGACTTCAGACTCCTACTCCCTGTGGGATCGATATCTTTATTTCGAAACTAGCTACAAACGATCTGTGCACTTGCAGTCATCAAGCTATTTTCTGGCGTCGTTGCCGGGGAGCTAAGCGTTGTAGGTCTTTTAGCTTTTGTGTATTTATTTTAGTTTTGCTAGATTTTTTTTAAGCTTTCTTTATTTGCTGCATTTGTATTTTTTATTTTGTTTACAAACCAAAAACCCATAAAAATAGTTGTTACTAATCATGTATTTCGAGATAACCACCTTCCAACAGATGAAATCTATAATGGAGGAGTCAAAGGGAACGACTTTGGGTGATATTCATAAGAGGCAAGGCATATTAAAAGAATGGTTGACTTGGGTGGACAAGTATTCATCCACACAATGTGCCTCTTATCAATTATGTTATGATTGTTGTGAATCTCCAGATCACCTCAATTATCAATGTGAGTATAAATTTGATACCGAACTAGCAGACTATAATAGAGATGAGTTTAAATGCCTTGCTAGGGAGGACACATTACAATTTGTGCTTTTTAATGGTTGCCAAGAGTTGTTATTTCGTTTAAGAGATATACAAGTAGAAAGTAAACCACTTGATATGATCTATAAAGAAGTTCAGCCTATATCCTGCTATTGCCAAGATAACTTCCTTGATAATGCATTTATTGTTGAGCAGATTAAAGCTGCCATGGAAGAATCTAACCTTTTGCAAGGTCTCCAAAATATAATGTGGAGGGAACTCCACTCAAAGAGCTTCCACCTAAACCACCGGAACATGTTGTTAATAAAGAGGTGGCACTTGATGTTGCACCCTCTCAACTAGTGGAAGGTAAGACTGAAGGTAAGACTATCGCTGAGCTATTCTCAAATTATCTTCATAAGAATGAAGAGGGGCAACTTGATCAACCACTTGAATCTCCTACTTCTAAAAATAAATTTCCACACACAAATTGAAGGAAATATGCCCTGAGAGGCAATAATAAAGTTGTTATTATGTATTCCTTGTATATGATAGATGTTTATTTTACATGCTATAATTGTATTGATAGGAAACATCAATACATGTGTGTTTAATAAACAAAAAGGGTTCCTAGTCATGCCTCTCTTATAGACTAGCTTGTTGATTAACAAGATGATCAAGGTTTCCTGATCATGGACATTGGATGTTGTTAATAACAAGGTCACACCATTGGTGGAATGATGTGATGAACATTCATCCGAAGTATAGCATTACGATCAAGTCATTGTATTTATATTGCTATAACATCATACGAAGTAATCTTTATCCTTAGAGCATGAGATCATGTTAATTGCTAACACCGGAAGAGTATCTTGATAACATCAAACATCACACCGTAACAGGGTGACTATAAAGATGGGTTCAGTGCTAAGAAGGTGTTATGTTGAGGCTCATGGATCAAGAGTGGAATTTGTCAATCCAGATGACAGATAGATATACTCTGGGCCCTCTCGGTGATATCACATTAGGATAGCTTGCAAGCAAGTGATGTGATCACTAGAATGTTATATCACGGGAACGAGAAAAGAGTGCATGTCGGTAACGAGATCAAACTAGGTATGGAGATACCAATGATCAAATCTCGGACATGTAATATATCGAGAGACAAAGGGATTTAGTTACAAGTGTTAAAGGTTCTCATGATCACAGGAGTCATCGTTGAATGTGTAGGAGTCAGTACGGATCTCCAGGTCCCGCTGCTGATTATTGATCGGAGAAGGGTCTCGATCATGTCTGCATTATTCACGAACCGTAGGATGGCACACTTAAGAGTTACCGGACACCATTTTGGAGCACATATGTTTCAGACGAAAGAATTGCAAAGCGCAGGAATTGTTTCAATAGAAACCGGAAATTGTTTCGGGTGAAATTGCAGAAGGTGGTTCTGCATGTGATATTGAAATATTGCAAGGGGCTATATGTGAATGTTTGTTAATTAAAGTAATTAACAAAATTCTGAATAAATTTAATAAAAGAGTTTTTATTAAATGAGAGAGCATTAAATTTGGAGAAACTTAATGCATTTAAAGTGGAGACTTTAAAAGGGAATGTGAAGAGGCATTTTAATGTGGAGGAGTTACCACCACATGAATGGGGGAGGTGAGGGGTCACCCCCCCATGCGCCGGCCATGGAGAGAGGGGGCACCCCTCCTCCTCCTATAAAAGGCCACCCATTCCCTCCTTCATCCACACACCTCCTTGTGAAGGATCTCTCTCCCCCTCTAGAATTATTCCCCCATGGTCTCGGATTAGCGAGATACATGTTCCCGGTGGCATTTCGTCTGGAAGGAGTTGCTGCTTCCGCTGGATCGCTGGAGCGAGGAGGTGGAGGTTGTCCGGTGGCTTGAACGTGTGTGCGAGTGCGGATGCGCTGCTGATTTGCGGCGCTCGGACTTCGTCACGATCTTGAGATCGGCAAGTGTACGACTACATCAACCACGAGTTCCTACTCGTTAACAAAGCTCGTTGTCTTCGAAGATAAGTTCTCTATGGATGTATGTCCACCCGTTTGCTTTGTACCTAGTAGATAGATCTTGGCGTGTAGTTCACACCGTAGGAAAAAATTTGTTTTCTATGTTGCGGACCCAACAGTGGTATCAGAGCCTGATCTATGTGTAGGTGCTTTGCACGGGTAGTACACATATGTTTATATGTGGGCGATGATGATCATGTTATTGCATCTTCTATGTACTTTGGATATTGGTGGCATAGTGGGATGAAGCGGCCCGGACCAACCTTACATGTCATCGTACATGAGACCGGTTCCACGACTGACATGCAACTTGTTTTGCATAAGTGACTGGCGGGTGTCTGTCTCTCCTACTATAGTCAATATATGATTTACAACGATTTGCTAATAACTTGGTTATCCTCATTGTGGTTCATGTTCGTAGGTTAGACAGGTTCTATCTCCGAAAGCCCTAATCCACGTAAAACTTGCAATTGATAAATTAGAGGCGTCTAGTTTAGATCGTTGCTGGGCTAGTGTTTTGATATGGTATTGTTGTAAGTAGATGTATAATAGATACTCTTACAACTCACTTAACGTGTAAGTTCCATAGACCTTGGCCTTACACACAAAGGAATGATCAAGATCATACCACGATGCAAATGATAGAGATCAAATGCACGGACCATATCATCTCACTTCACACATTAGATGTTAGCATCTTATATTGCTAGTTTGGCGCGTTTGGTAGCATTATAAGATGATCCCTCATTTAGATATCAAGATAAAATGTGTTCTTCCTTAAGTATGCACCATTTTGTGGATCGTGTTTTGAGGCATCACGTGATGATCGGGTGTTTTCAACTCTACGCTTTCATACAACGGGTGTAAGACAGTTTTACACACGCAAATACTAAGGTTCTTACTTGACGAGCCTAGCATGTACAGACATGGCCTCGGAACACGGACCGAAAGGTTAAGCATGAGTCATATAGTTGATATGATGCCCATATAGATGCTCGCCTTTGAAGCTACACCGACTCACGTGATGATCGGACTTGGTGTAGTGGATTTGGTTCATGTAATCACCAAAAGGACACGAGGGATGTCGTTTTTGAGTGGGAGTTCATTAGTAATTTGGATTAGTAGAACTCAATCTATCATAAACTTAGTCTAAATATACTTTACAAATTCTATTGTAGATGGCACCACCTACTTTTAATTTCAATGTGTTCATGGAGAAAGAGAAACTTGCTGCGAATGGTAGCAACTTCACCAACTGGGCTATGAATTTGAGGATTCTCCTCACTGCTGCACAAAAGCAATATGTGCTAGATGCGCCGCTAGGCCCCCCACCAGCTCCTGATGCCCCTGACGAGGAAAAGAACGTCTATATAACTCGTCAGGAGGACCACAACTTAGTTCATTGCGGCATACTGTATGGGCTAGAGCCAGAACTTCGAAAACGTTTCGAAAATGGCAATGCCTTTGATACCATGGGAGAATTGAAAATGATTTTCGATACCCATGTTGCCGTAGAGAGTTATAATGCTACAGAAAAGTTCTTTAGCTGCATGATGGAGGAAAACAGCTTCGTTAGTGAGCACGTACTCAAAATGTCTGGGTACGCCGATAAGCTTGTGTCCTTGGGAATAACGATTCCCATTGACTTAGGCATACATCGTGTTCTCCAATCTCTGCCACCTAGCTACAAGAGCTTCGTGATGAACTATAATATGCAGTGCATGAAGAAGTCTCTTCCCGAGCTTCTGTCAATGCTTAAGACTGCAGAAGTGGAGATTAGGAAAGAACATCAAGTGTTGATGATCAATAGGACGACCGGTTTCAAGAAGGACAAGAAAGGCAAGCACAAGGGAAAGAAGGGTGGCAAGTCTGTTGCCACGCCTGAAAAGAAACCCCGAGCTAGCCCTAAGTCTGACACCGAGTGCTACTATTGCAAGGGGACTGGCCATTGGAAGCGCAACTGCCCCAAGTATTTGGCGGACAAGAAGTCCGGCAAGGCAAACAAAGGTATATGTGATATACATGTTATTGATGTGTACTTGACTAGTACTCGCAGTAGCACCTAGGTATTTGATACGGGATCGGTTGCTAATATATGTAACTCGGTTCAGGGGCTGCGGAACAAGCGACAACTAGCAAGGGATGAGGTCACGATGCGGGTCGGCAATGGATCAAGAGTTGATGTGATCGCCATCGGAACGCTACCTCTCCATATGCCATCGGGATTAGTTATAAACCTAAATAATTGTTATTTGGTGCCTGCACTGAGCATGAACATTATATCCGGATCGTGTTTGATGCAAAGTGGTTATTCATTTAAGTCTGAAAACAATGGTTGTTCGATTTATATGAATAATATCTTTTATGGTCATGCACCTATGTTGAATGGTTTGTTTCTGTTGGATCTCGATAGTAGTATTACGCATATTCATAATGTTGATGCTAAAAGGATTAAACTTGATAATGATATATCTACATACATGTGGCACTGCCGTCTAGGTCATATTGGCGTTAAACGCATGAAGAAACTCCATTCTGATGGACTTTTGGAATCACTTGATTTTGAATCATTTGATACATGTGAGCCATGCCTTATGGGCAAGATGACTAGAACACTGTTTTCCGGTTCAATGGAACGGGCGACAGATCTATTGGAAATCATACATACTGATGTGTGTGGACCAATGAGTGTGTCGGCGCGAGGTGGATATCGTTATTTTGTTACTTTCACGGATGATTTGAGTAGATACGGGTATATCTATTTGATGAAACACAAGTCTGAAACTTTTGAAAAGTTCAAAGAATTTTAGAATGAAGTGGAAAATCATCGTAACAGAAAGATCAAATTTCTGCGGTCCGACCGTGGAGGAGAGTATCTTAGTTACGAGTTTAGCACACATATGAAAGACTATGGAATAGTTTCACAACTCACGCCTGCCGGAACACCACAACGTAATGGTGTGTCAGAACGTCGTAATCGTACTTTATTGGATATGGTTCGATCTATGATGTCTCTGACTGACTTGCCACTGTAATTTTAGGGTTATGCACTGGAAACCGCTACATTCACTTTAAATAGGGCACCATCTAAATCCGTTGAAAAGACAGCGTATGAATTATGGTTTGGAAACAAACCTAAGCTGTCATTTCTTAAAGTTTGGGGATGCGATGTTTATGTGAAGAAACTTCAACCGGATAAACTCGAACCCAAAGCAGAAAAATGCGTCTTCATAGGATACCCTAAGGAAACGATTGGGTATACCTTCTATCACAGATCTGAGGGCATGGTCTTTGTTGCCAAGAATGGATCCTTTCTTGAGAAGGAGTTTCTCGCGAAAGGTGTGAGTAGTAGGAAGGTAGAACTCGAAGAGGTTATTGAACCTTCTCTTCATGAAATGGCGAGTAGCGCAGCTCTAGATGTTGTTTCGGAGTTGACTTCACCTAATGAAGAGAGAGCTAATGATATTGATCATGAAACTCCGAAAGAGGACACTACCGAACCTCGCAGGTCAAGCAGGACACGTGCAGCTCCTAAACTGTACGGCAATCCTATTATGAATTTCATGATTGATGAAATGGATGACCCTGCGACATATGAAGAAGCGATGATGAGCCCGGATTCCAACAAATGGCTAGAAGCCATCAAATCCGAGATGGAATCCATGTACGAGAACCAAGTTTGGAACTTGGTGGACTTACCTCACGACCGAAAGGCCGTTGAGAATAAATGGATTTTCAAAAGAAAAACTGATGCTGATGGTAATGTGACCATCTATAAGGCTCGACTTGTCGCAAAGGGGTTTCGACAAATTCAAGGAGTTGACTACGATGAGACATTCTCTCCCGTAGCGATGCTTAAGTCGGTTAGGATTATGTTAGCAATTGCTGCATATTTCGATTATGAAATTTGGCAGATGGATGTCAAAACTGCGTTCCTCAATGGTAAGATTGAAGAAGAGTTGTATATGATACAACCTAAGGGTTTTGTCGATCCTAAGGATGCTAATAAGGTGTGAAAACTTCAGCGATCCATCTATGGACTAAAGCAAGCATCACGGAGTTGGAATCTTCGCTTTGATGAGGTGATCAAAGAGTTTGGATTTGTCCAAACTTATGGAGAGGTTTGTATTTACAAGAAAGTGAGTGGGAGCAATGTGGCATTTCTGATATTATATGTGGATGACATATTATTGATTGGAAATGATTTAGATCTTTTAAACAGTGTTAAAAGTTATCTAAACAGCAAATTTTCGATGAAGGACCTTGGTGAAGCTTCATATATATTAGGCATTAAAATCTATAGAGATAGATCAAGACGCCTAATTGGGCTATCGCAGAGTACATACCTTGATAAGATATTAAAGAAGTTTAATATGGACAGAAGTAAGAAGGGGTTCTTACCTATGTTGCAAGGCAAGACATTGAGTAAGACTCAAAGTCCGGCTACAGCGGAAGAAAGAGAGATAATGGATAAGATCCCCTATGCCTCAGCCATAGGCTCTATAATGTATGTCATGCTATGTACAAGACCGGATGTGGCACATGCTATTAGTTTGACTAGTAGGTACCAATCTGATCCAGGTTCGGAACACTGGATAGTGGTCAAGAATATCCTTAAGTACTTGAGAAGAACTAAGGATATGTTTCTTATATACGGAGGTGAAGAGGAGCTAGTTGCTAAGTGTTATGTCGATGCTAGCTTTGACACTGATCCGGATGACTCTAAGTCTCAATCCGGATACGTATTTCTCTTGAACGGAGCAGCAGTTAGTTGGAGGAGCTCCAAACAACCTGTGGTGGCTAGATCAACAACGGAGGCGGAATATGTTGCTGCTTCAGAAGCGGCGCAGGAAGCGGTTTGGATGAAAGAGTTCATTACGGAACTGGGTGTGGTTCCCAGTGCGTTAGACCCGATGGTGATCTATTGTGACAACAATGGAGCCATAGCCAACGCCAAGGAACCAAGGTCTCATAAGAATTCCAAGCATATTAAGCGCCGGTTTCACTCCATCCGCGAACATGTCAAGGATGGAGATATAAAGATTTGTAAAGTGCACACGGACCTGAATGTAGCAGATCCGTTGACCAAAGTACTCCCTAGGGCAAAACATGATCAACACCAGAACTCCATGGGTGTTAGATTTATCACTATGTGAACTAGATTATTGTCTCTAGTGCAAGTGGGAGACTGAAGGAAATATGCCCTGAGATGCAATAATAAAGTTGTTATTATGTATTCCTTGTATATGATAGATGTTTATTTTACATGCTATAATTGTATTGATAGGAAACATCAATACATGTGTGTTTAATAAACAAAAAGGGTTCCTAGTCATGCCTCTCTTATAGACTAGCTTGTTGATTAACAAGATGATCAAGGTTTCCTGATCATGGACATTGGATGTTGTTAATAACAAGGTCACACCATTGGTGGAATGATGTGATGAACATTCATCCGAAGTATAGCATTACGATCAAGTCATTGTGTTTATATTGCTATAACATCATACGAAGTAATCTTTATCCTTAGAGCATGAGATCATGTTAATTGCTAACACCGGAAGAGTATCTTGATAACATCAAACATCACACCGTAACAGGGTGACTATAAAGATGGGTTCAGTGCTACGAAGGTGTTATGTTGAGGCTCATGGATCAAGAGTGGAATTTGTCAATCCAGATGACAGATAGATATACTCTAGGCCCTCTCGGTGATATCACATTAGGATAGCTTGCAAGCAAGTGATGTGATCACTAGAATGTTATATCACGGGAACGAGAAAAGAGTGCATGTCGATAACGAGATCAAACTAGGTATGGAGATACCGATGATCGAATCTCGGACATGTAATATATCGAGAGACAGAGGGATTTAGTTACAAGCGTTAAAGGTTCTCACGATCACAAGAGTCATCGTTGAATGTGTAGGAGTCAGTACGGATCTCCAGGTCCCGCTGCTGATTATTGATCGGAGAAGGGTCTCGATCATGTCTACATTATTCACGAACCGTAGGGTGGCACACTTAAGAGTTATCGGACACCATTTTGGAGCACATATGTTTCAGACGAAAGAATTGCAAAGCGCGGGAATTGTTTCAATAGAAACCGGAAATTGTTTCGGGTGAAATTGCAGAAGGTGGTTCTGCATGTGATATTGAAATATTGCAAGGGGCTATATGTGAATGTTTGTTAATTAAAGTAATTAACAAAATTCTGAATAAATTTAATAAAAGAGTTTTTATTAAATGAGAGAGCATTAAATTTGGAGAAACTTAATGCATTTAAAGTGGAGACTTTAAAAGGGAATGTGAAGAGGCATTTTAATGTGGAGGAGTTACCACCACATGAATGGGGGAGGTGAGGGGTCACCCCCCCATGCGCCGGCCATGGAGAGAGGGGGCACCCCTCCTCCTCCTATAAAAGGCCACACATTCCCTCCTTCATCCACACACCTCCTTGTGAAGGATCTCTCTCCCCCTCTAGAATTATTCCCCCATGGTCTCGGATTAGCGAGATACATGTTCCCGGTGGCATTTCGTCTGGAAGGAGTTGCTGCTTCCGCTGGATCGCTGGAGCGAGGAGGTGGAGGTTGTCCGGTGGCTTGAACGTGTGTGCAAGTGCGGATGCGCTGCTGATTTGCGGCGCTCGGACTTCCTCATAATCTTGAGATCGGCAAGTGTACGACTACATCAACCACGAGTTCCTACTCGTTTACAAAGCTCGTTGTATTCGAGGGTAAGTTCTCTATGGATGTATGTCCACCCGTTTGCTTTGTACCTAGTAGATAGATCTTGGCGTATAGTTCACACCGTAGGAAAATTTTTGTTTTCTATGCTGCGGACCCAACACAAATAGTATGCATGCAAATGATATCTCATTATCTAGTAATGATTTCTATAAGGCCCAAACTTATGATGATTGTTCTGAGGAGGATTCGTGCCTAGACAGTGATTTTGGGGACTTTGGTGAGGGACTAGAAGATGAATCTTTCTATGAATATTGTGATGCTATTAACATGGGATGGGAATCATCATTGGAAGAGGAGGATTAATATTTTGAAGAACAAGTGAGCAATATGACGGTAAGAGAAATGTATTCCCAAATAGTGGAATATGCTAAAAAGTTAATTTCTTCGAATACGATAGATGATCCAATAATATGTCCTCAATGTATGAAACTTGGGCACTACTTTCGTTTTCAATGCTATGATACTTTTAATCAATCTTCAGTGTCTTATAATAATGGTGATGTTACTAGTGAAGTATTAGAGTATATTATCTTTGAAGGTGTCCATGAGTTGATAATACATGTCATATCACGTATTAATAGTGAAGATAGTGTTCTCATAAAAACAGCTTATGAAATCCTACAATGTATTTCTTGGTATTCTCATGAACATTTTAGTGAGAATACACTTATTATGAGGAGTAAGGCACGGAGAAAACCCATAGCGCACAAAGTTACTTGTTTACAGGAAATCTCATTGGAGAAGGACGAAGTTCCTTCACAAAAAGAGGATGAACACGAAGAAGAACTGCAAATCCCTTTGGAGGAGGATGAAGTTACTTCCCAAGAAGAGGATGAACATGAAGAAGAACCACTAATCCTTGAGGATATGCAACTAATGGACATGTGGGAGCAGGTGGATTACTGTTCTGGTAATTTGTCAAATTTATTCAAAGGGATGAGGCAATATAATTGTAAGCCTAACAAGCTTTATGATTATGAATGCATTCCTCTCTTTAAAGAATTTTTATCAACCAATACTCACATAAACGGTAATAATGTAAAACTCTTGGAATACATAGTTTATGAAGGGTCTCATGAGCTATCAGGAAAATTGGTATTATTATGTGAAGTAGCGACAATGAGGATTTAGCAAGGTATCATAATATTATGGATTATATTGTCAATTATTGTCAAGAACATTTTAGTGGAAATGCACTTGTGATAAAGAGTAAGGAGCTATGTAAAACAATAGTTCCTGAAACTAACATTTTCTAGGAACCACTGGATAACGAGGAGGAACACCAAAAAGGTGAGGTTGAAGACAAACATCATTCTACTAATAATAAGTTTGTTTATGATGCCTAAGTCTCTAGTAATGATTCTTATTGTGTCGAGACTGAAGATAATTTATCTGTGGAGGCTTTATGCCTAGATACTCATTTGGAGAACACTAATAATTATGAACTGGAGATAAATCCTTGTAATATTAATGAGCAGGTTTCGGGAGAGCACATCTTTGATGAAATATTTGTTGATGATGCTTCTTTTTATGAGTGGATTGATAGCTCTAGAACTGATGAACTTGATAGCAAGGGTGATGAACTAGAGAATAGAGACACTTTTGAATTTTTCCCTGTTGCTAAAGATGAGTATTATGAAGTGTTCCCTCGTGATAGTGTAACCCAAGAAGAGTACTATGAATTGTATCCTGATGATGCTATTAAAGGTGAAAGGTTTGAATTTATATGTAAATATCTAATCCTTTTGTTGAAGCTATCTAGGGAGGTATGCTCACCACACATGGTGCATCAATCATCATTTGTGAGCAATAACACATTTATCTACATGACTCTGATGCACCATAAGCGGGTGAAAATTCGACCAGGATATAAGAGTAAGTGCTCCAAACCTCTTTTGGAGGTAAGAATAAATAATTCTCTGGCTCCTATCTATTGAAATAATAATGGAGAAAATCCTGGCTACTTGGTTATAAGAAAGCGCTTCCCGAGAGGCAACCCAGAAGTCATTAGGTGTCTTTCTTAGTTTTGTGTCTTGAGTCTTGATGCATTCATGTTGCATTGGCATTTTTATTCTTTGCATGATTTGCCATTAGAGTTATCTTGTTGTAGTTTTCAAAAGGTAGCAATTATTGTTACTATGTGTTGCATAACTCGGTTGTACCTAATTCCCTTTTTATACATGCTGTTGTTGGTCGAAAATTAAAGTTGTTATTTTACTGTCAAAACAAGGTGTTTTGCTAAGTTTCAGGATAAGAAAGAATTCTCGAAGAAATAGATTTTTTTTGATATTTACTGAAGGTTTAACAACCAACTATACGGCGGGAATAAAAAATTCCAGCCATATAGTTTGGCCGTATAGATATCTTTGCCATCAGCAGATTTTCTTTCTTAGATACAGAAGGTTTAATGACCAACTATACAGCGGAAATGAAAATTCCAACTGTATAATTCTGACCGTATAGTTATCGATGCATTTTTCAAAATTCTTTTCCATAGTACTGAAGATTTAACGACCAACTATAGAGCAGGAATATAAATTCCGGCCGTATAGATATCGATGCCTTCGTCAAAATTATTTCCCAAGGTACAGTAAGTTTAACGACCAACTATATGGCGGGACCCTTTTGGTCTGGCCGTATAGTTGCGCCCGTATAGTTGAGAAAACCCCTCAAACGCCAACTAGAAGGTAACCATTGCTCAAAATTTTATTCTTTCTTCTTCTAAAAACCTCAAAACACCACCTAGGAGCTTCTCCCATGATCTAGATAAGCCGAGCATATGTAATCAATAAATTTCTACCTCAGAAACCTCCTAGACTATAATTCTCTATAGAAGTTCATGTTTTCTTTTTACTTTCCTGTTATCGGTGGGGTAAATGAACTATGTTCATATACCAAACCTATGCATTTTATTTGTGTGTTATTTTCGTAGGGACTTGAACCTTGTGTGATGACGTGTACGGTAGTGTCGACCGTGCAAACACTCACATGAGCCACTTGGTTGCTTCAATTCAACGCTTCGACAATTAGTGTCTGGTAAAACCTTCCAACTCGAACCTCTTTTAATAAGCGCATAGGGGATGCACACTCTTGTCTCGTATCCTGTTTCGCTTGCACCTCATCACAATCTAGTTGAGGCATCTTCTAGAACTAGTTTGTTGACTTAAGCTTGGTGCTTAGGTTGATGAACTGACTCAGTGGGACTTGTATTTTTATCACTTGTGAGCTAAACCCGTGTCTTCAGAAACACAAAAATATTTCGTTTTCTTTTTAGTTTTTAAGCAGGTCCTCAAGGAAGGCACGCTGGGCCATATCAAGAAATACATATTGAAGCAAAGGTTCTTTGTCCATCAAAAGAGAGGTTACTTGTACCTCAATGGTAAAGTGTGTCACCCTTGTTTTCAACTAAGCTTGGGGAGGTAACCACTTATCACACTCTCTTTTAGAAACTGTATTTTATCTTTTCTTTTGGTGATATACTCATGTTTGGTTCTTGCAAAGTTCTAATCTTGGGGAGGTTACTTCTGCATGTGTAGAGTCTTGTGCAATGTTCGTATTCAATGAAGGTTTAATGTAATCCTGTATCCCGCTGTTTTTGAATGCTTGTTTAAGTGAGTCTAGTTTTGTATTCATATGGGATACACTTTCTCATGATAGGCACCATAGGAGTTGACTTAGAGCTTGTATGCATCTTGCCAAATTGTTTATCAAGTTTGTGACACTATTTGTGATCCTCTAGAAAACATTGCCACAATCTCTACACTTGGAAAGAATGAATACTTGATCAAGATCTTTTGAAATTTTTTGGTTGTCACTAAATAGCTTTGTCTTAAATGAATAGGTTATGCTCGACCCCATAATGTCAAAACAATAGAATTGATAATTTGCTTATGGAAGGAGTTGTTAATTGGAAATGATATTTCGAAGTTTTGAGTGCTATGCTAAATAAGGTGTTGTTTAATTGTCTTAAGAGTTTAGCCTTAAAGATACTCAACACCATAGATGTGATGATCGACTTGATAGTACTCTTTGGAAGGATTTGTTTGAAGAAACTAATATTTAGCGGTACTTGAGATGCATGCCAAATCTTGACCTGTTGATTAAAGTATGATATTGCTTTATGCGTGTCTGCACCACTGTCGCACAACATGGGATGCTAACAACTCCGCTGGCCTTTGAACAGTCCAAAAAGAGGAAACTCTTGGAGTTTGGATATGAGTTGCCCAACATATGTAGCAGAAATGCTATATTTGGGTATGCATTGGTATTCTCATGGGCCTGCGTTCAAAGAAAAAGAGGGAATACTCCTCTAACCGTTATGAGAAATCATTATACCGAAAAGGGAAACCTTGGTAATGGTCATGAGTATCCATTCTTAGCCTGCACAGTCTGATTAAACACACTAAGTTTTGGCATGATCTCATTACTGATGAATTGAAGTTTTAGAAAGACAAATAATAGAAAATAAGTGTTTGATACCATGATTCATTGATGTGGATGACCAAAAGAGACAGTATAATGCTATGCTTCTTTTGACATGTTCTCGCATTTCCTTTTGGCATAAATCTCGTTACTAAGAGATAAACTTTCTGAAACTCAATAACTGATGTTTACACTTGAGAACCTTAACTAGATGACATGATTGGGTAGAATTGATAAACTTTATTCCTATTTATGCTTGACATCTATTTGTGACTAAGTTTTGCCTCATTAAAAAATAATGATATGAAAAGTTATACAAAAGGTACAATAAGAGGATCACAAGTTTGTCTGCAAGTAGATTCATTGTTGACATGGAGCATATAAGTTTTGATGAATCTTTAGTGGTCTTTATAACTGAGCTTGTGTTGCCTTATATGAATACATGTTTTCTCTCTTCGAGCTTGTAGAAGAAATAAGGATGCAAGGCATTGATTTCCAATGATAAGCTATTTCACAACCATTAATTTATTATCGACCCTTCCTGCTCAAGGACAAGCAAGGTCTAGCTTGGGGAAGTTGATGTCTATGAAATACCACCTCTTTTAGCCATATAAAATGTGCCATTTATCTCTCATACCATGTTTCTTCTACCTATAGTTATGCCTTATATGCATGACTTCTAGTTCTCATTTACTTTCATATGAGCTTTGCACATTTAGCAGTTTAGGTAGAATTTTATCACTTTCCTTGTCTATGACATGTGTTTAGGTGTTGATGATGATTATGGATAAAACAAAGGCAAAAGGAACAAACAGAGCATAGTATGGAGGAGTTGCAGGGACCAGACTTAGCCATTTGGGTGTTGGAAAAAGTGATTTTTCCAACTTCTCAAAATAAATATCCAAGACCACTGGATTGTATCCCTCGTCGATACGAATCGAACGAGTCCAAGAACACCCAAATCAGAGTTCGTATGAAGAAACGGCAGCCAAAACACTACGGAACCTGAAGGTTTGACGAGAAACTGTACAGAGGGAAGCATTTTTCCAGCCGTATAGGTCTCGCCGTATAGTTGCGAAAAAGGTCGCAAATGACGGGATTTCGCCCTAGAGAAGCTCCAGAACCTTCCCTAAATCATATGACGGTATTGGGGGAACCCTAGGGCACCCCCAAGGCCATATCCTCCACCAAGGCGGAGCCCTACAGCCATACCGCCGCCATAGCCGCCTCCAATCAGATCTACACCATCACCATCACACAAGAGAAGAAGGGACTACGATCTTGAAGGCCCCCCACATCGATCTACATCTGTTGGGGATATACTTTCTGGGTATCCTCACTGTACCTCACTGACCAGGGTGGCCCACTTTGGGTTAGAGCTTTGCTTCACGGGCGGCCCAGTCAGGGAGAAGAGACAGAGTCCAGTCCGGCTACGGGAAGGCCCAGAAAACTTACCGACATAGGCCCATAGTGTTACTTGTAGTTCAAGATGTACTCTGTAACCGACTCTTAGTCGTAGCCGGATAGATCTCTCCTGTAAACCCTAGGCCGGATATCTATATAAGCCGTCCTAGGGAGAGCCTTTAGGGAAACACCTCAATAGTCTACAATCTCAACTCGCACAGGCGAAACCCTTCTAACCCATATTCCAGCTCTGCCATAATACTGGATTGCTAGCAGGAGTAGGATCTGTCCAAAGCCGGCGGATTCGAACCTGGGTAAACTTGTGCGCTCACCGTCCCGGAATACCGTATGTCTCACACCCCTCTCTTCCACATGCCTTGAGGACCCCCTCATGGCGTACTTGTCATTAATCCGACGACAGTTGGCGCCTACCGTGGGGCAAGTGAGCTTCGGATCTGTGTTCCGAGCCAAATCTGCAAGAATTGGAATCGGCGAGACCATCACCGTCGGTCACATCCTCTACGCCAGCGACGTCCCTCTCATCGTTCTCGACGAGACCTGGATTCCGGCTAGGGAGGCCGTGACTGCCTACACTATCATGTCTTCCAGAGAGATCGATGTGTACATCGGATTCGCTGAACCTGTCCCACCCACCCCATCGATGATGATAGAGACAGAAGAAACTTCTGGGTCCCCTTTGTCCACGGAGGCGACAGAGTTCCGGATCTCAGAAAACCCTAATCCCACCCAGCCCGCACTTGTTGCGGAGATAGTGGAGAAATCCAGGCATGAAGCAGACCTCGCGGCTCAAGTCGAATCTGGAGTGGATCTCCCTAGCGAGACTGAATCCCAGACTGATCCACCCGTTGAAGTCGAAATCCAGGAGGATCACAGCAACAACCTTGGTTCCGGCTCTGCCAACGCCGGAATAGATCAACCGTTCCTGAGGCACACGTTGAGGCGCATGATGATGCAAGACGCAAGCGTGGATGAGATTCTTGAAACCATCAAGATCTTCGAGGAAGCCCACAAGGAAAGCCGCAACTACCTCAGGACCCACACATCGCACTTCATCGGATATGTTGGATCTGGATCCGGCTCTGCCGATGCTAGAGACAACACTAACTCGGTGCACTCGGTGCTATAGGCGATCGGAACAAACACCAACTTACCCGCATCCTCGAATGACTCGATGACGTCGGCGGATTTCCGAAAGTTCTCCGCAGAGTATGAAGAGGAGTACAACTCCAAAGCTGCAGAAGAAGGAGAAGCCATGGATGAAGGATCCGGGGAAAACTCTCCCAAAGCGCAGGATGACATGGATATCAGAGATAATCCCGAGATCCAAATGTCTGAAAGTACCGATCATAGCTTAACTCCGGGAAACGGACCCAAAGCCGTCTTTGCTACCGGCGCTGCCAAGAAGGCAAAGAAGAAGAACAAGAAGAACAAGACCCCGACAAAAGAACTTCCAACAGAGGAGGTGATTGCCGAGGAATACAAGGAAGACTCGGATGGAGCACTTATCCTAGAAGAGCCCAAAGAAGAGTCGGTGGATGGACACGTGATCACCGACGGTGCGTGTAAACTCATCGATGTTGCATTAACCACACCTATCCCTACAGCTGCAGAACTTACTGCGGAAGAGCTGGATGAAAGGGCCCAGGCCCTAGAAGCGCGTCGCCAGGTACTCCTTGATGAGGCCAAAAACATCGAGGAAGAAAAGAAAGCATGGCAACTGCGGAGAAGTAAATCTCTCAGCAGCATCAGAAGACCCGGAAACGTCACACTCGTGACGACCAATTCCCGGAAGTTCACAAAGTCCTCTTTGGAAAAGACCATGGGATGCCTCGACGAGAAAGCAAGGGAGATTGGGTATATCCAACACCAGTGCAAAACACCGCCGTTGCTCGAGAAATCCTAGCAAGTAATCCAGGCCCAGAACAGGTTCGATTGGGCATTAAGCTACCCACCAAGGGTCTAGAGCAACAGAAGGCCGCCCAGTCCTGAAGCAGAAAACTGGTCTCCCAATCCGACCAATGTCGCACGGATCCGGCCTGGAATGATGTAAGACCCCAACGTGCTCCGGAACAACATCACCGTTCTGACCGTCAGGAAGACAACTACTCAAGAATCGGATCTTCAGGACAGCATCGCAAAGCTGCACGTGACTGGCGCAACGTTACTCCAGCCGCGGAGCAAGAGGCAATTGTTGCACTGTATCCGAAGAATCCTCCCTGGCGAGAGTCGAACGATCACAGGGAAGAAGACAAAGAGAAACATCAGGAGGAGAACCGTCAAAGAATGCCACCTCCTAGACATACAAGCCGTCTGACTGAGCCCCACCACAATGGGAACGACGAACGAAGGAACGACGGACACCGTGCCGACTCAAGCCGGCAGGGGGCTCGTCATAACAAAGGCCCTCCCCGGAACCAGAATAATGACGCTCCGGACGGAGGCCGGCGATCAGCCAGAAACAATCTAGCTGCTCCACCCTCTCCACCAAGCAGCCATCACAACGGCTCCCAAGGAGGCCAAGGAGGGTGTCGTGGCGGAGGAGGTGGTGGCAAATGAAGGGAATATGCCCGAGAGGCAATAATAAAGTGGTTATTATCTTATTCCATGTTTATGATAAATGTTTATTTTACATGCTAGAATTGTATTGATCGGAAACATCAATACATGTGTGTCTAATAAACAAAAAGGGTTCCTAGTTATGCCTCTCTTATATACTAGCTTGTTGATTAACAAGATGATCAAGGTTTCCTGATCATGGACATTGGATGTTGTTAATAACAAGGTCACACCATTTTTGGAATGATGTGATGAACATTCATCCGAAGTATAGCATTACGATCAAGTCATTATGTTTATATTGCTATAACATCATACGAAGTAATCTTAGTCCTTAGACCATGAGACATGTTAATTGCTAACACCGGAAGAGTATCTTGATAACATCAAACGTCACACCGTAACAGGGTGACTATAAAGGTGGGTTCGGTGCTACGAAGGTGTTATGTTGAGGCTCATGGATCAAGAGTGGAATTTCTCAATCCCGATGACGGATAGATATACTCTGGGCCCTCTCGGTGATATCACATTGAAATAGCTTGCAAGCAAGTGATGTGATCACTAGAATGTTATATCACGGGAACGAGAAAAGAGTGCATGTCGGTAACGAGATCAAACTAGGTATGGAGATACCGATGATCGAATCTCGGACATGTAATATATCGCGGGACAAAGGGATTTAGTTACTAGCGTTAAAGGTTCTCATGATCACAGAAGTCATCGTTGAATGTGTAGGAGTCAGTATGGATCTCCAGGTCCCGCTGCTGATTATTGATCGGAGAGGGGTCTCGATCATGTCTACATTATTCGCGAACCGTAGGGTGACACATTTAAGGGATACCAACACCATTTGGAGCAAATATGTTTCAGATAAAGATTTAAGAAAGCGCTGGAATTATTTCAATAGACACCGAAACTGTTTCGGGTGAAATTGCTGAAATTGGTTATGCATGTAATATTGAAATGTTGCAGGGGGTTTTATGTGAATGTTTGTTAATTAAAGTAATTAACAAAATTCTGAATAAAATTAATAAAAGAGTTTTATTAAATGAGAGAGCATTAAATTTGGAGAAATTTAATGCATTTAAAGTGGGGACTTTAAAAGAGAATGTGAAGGGGCAAATTTATGTGGAGGGAGTTACCACCACATGAATGAGAAGGTGAGGGGTCACCTCTTGGGCGCCGGCCATGGGGAGGGGTACCCTCCCCTCCTCCTATAAAAGGCCCCCCTCTCCTCACTTCTCACTCACACCTCCTCGTGAAGGATCTCTCTCCCCCTCTAGTATTATTCCCCCATGGTCTCGGATTAGCGAGATACATGTTCCCGGTGGCTTTATCTGGAAAGGAGTTGCTGCTTCCGCTGCTTTGCTGGAGCGAGGGGCGGAGGTTGTCGGGGTACCGGACGTGTGTGTGATCACGGATGCACTGTTGCTTTGCGGTGCTGGACTTGGTGGTGCTGGAGCTGGATCTGATGGACGTGCTGGAGCCGGACCTGCTGGACTTCATCACGATCTTGAGATCGGCAAGTGTACGACTACATCAACCACGAGTTCCTACTCGTTAACAAAGCTCGTTGTCTACGAGGGTAAGTTCTCTTTGGATGTATGTCCACCCGTTGCTTTGTACCTAGTAGATAGATCTTGGCGTGTAGTTCACACCGTAGGAATTTTTTTGTTTTCTATGCTGCGGACCCAACAGCAATAGCCGAAGTCCGGCTCCAAGGCACCATAGCCATAGCCGTCATTCAGGACGATCCCTGTCCCCAAGTGACGCAAGGCACACGATTAACTCCAACATAGAGGCACGGCGCTACGAAAATGATGATATATACGTGGGCCCAAAGTGCTTCGTACCATGCATAAGAGCCACAAAATTTTTGGAAGGATTTGCTATCTCAAGACATATTCAAGCCTACGACGGTATGGCTCGGCCAGACACTTGGCTCCAGGATTTTTTCCAGGCTTGCTGTATCGCCAAAGGCGGAAACAGCCTGGTCGCGACCCGATATCTCCCACTCATGCTGCGGAAGACGGCACGATCATGGCTCAATGAACTTCCGGAGAACACCATCCACAACTGGTATGACATGCAAAGCATGTTCTTTCGGAATTTCGAAGGCACGTATCGAAGGCCCTGTACGGTAGGAGACCTACAGCATTGCACCCAGAAAGCCGGAGAAACTTGCCGGGATTATCTCGGATGATGGATCGACACCAAGAACTCCTGTGAAGGAGTAAATGACCAAACTACAATTGAAGCTTTCATTGCAGGTCTCCCAATTGTCTTACTACGTCATCGCTTGAAGTGTGACAAGGTGACTGATTTGGGAGAGATGATAGAAACAGCGAGCAAGTATGCAGATGCTGACGACGACGTAGAGGGATTACTTAACACCCTAGCTATGCCACGGTCGGCAAAACCACCAAAGCAGCAAGCTCAGAAGCGCAATAACACCTCGGAAGAAAAGCCCAACACGGAAACGATAGTGGTAACTGCTACTTTCAGGTCTGGAGGATGAGGAGGGCAGGGCGGTGGCTGTGGACGCGGTCGTGGGACATCGAGAGTACAAGGTAGAGGAGACCAGCAACCTAGCAAAACCTACTCTTGGAACGACATTGCCAATAACCCATGTGTGCATCACTTAGACGCCAATGGGGGCTCGTCCCACACAAACTCCGAATGTCGTTTCAATGACGACAGATACCGCTGGCTACAGGGCTAAGCGGAAGAAGGGAAAGAAGAATCCCAAAAAAGATAAAGAGACCAAGGATGATTTCGACATGGAGGAAGCCGATGCTTCAAATCCCAAGCCAGAAGGGAAGAAGAACTTCCCGACAAAGAAATACACTTATGTCACCTTCCTCGGATCTCAACCAACTAAGGTCAAGAAAGCAGTTCTACATGAGCTCAACGCAACAGTTCCGCCTGTCCCTCAGTTCTTAGACTGGTCGGAAGTGGCAATCACCTTTGACCGTGCTGATCATCCGCCTAAGTTGCACATGCAAGGAAAATACGCCTTAGTCGTCAATCCACTTGTTGACGGCTATGGTTTCTCCAATACTCTCATGGACGGCGGCAGCAACATTAACATCTTGTATGTCGAAACGCTACGCAGGATGAAGATCTCGGAGACCCAGCTGAATTACAGCTCTGTGATCTTTCACGGAGTTGTCCCAGGAAGACAAGCAAATTCCCTGGGAGCAATTACTTTGGATGTGACCTTTGGAACTCCAAAGAACTACCGAACGGAAGCACTTTCCTTCAAAGTGGTCCCGTTCAAGAGCGCGTACCACGCTATATTCAAACGTCCGGCTTACTAGGCTTTTTTGGCTCATCCGTGTTACATTTACAATATGATGAAAATTCCAGGTCCCAACGGCGTGATCACCATCAGGGGAGACCCGAAGAAGGCGCGAGAGTGCGAGGATGGAAATGCCGCCTTTGCTGAAGCCGTGTTGCATGCCCAGGAGTACCAGGAGATCAAGAAGACCATAGATCCGTCCGAGATGCCCGCGACAAAGAAGGAGGTGACAAAGCCGAATCCGGAGTTCAAAGCATCGGAAGAGACAAATAAGATGCCGTTGAAGGATGATGACCCCTCCAAGGTGACCCAGATAGGCGTAGGCCTAGATAGCGCATAGGAAAGCGCGCTCGTCAAGTTCCTCCAAGAAAATCAAGATATCTTCGCATGGCAGCCATATGACATGACCGGAGTACCTAGGGAACTTGCCGAGCACTCTTTAAATGTATACCCAAACGCTAAACCCGTCAAACAGTTCCTACGACATTTTGGCGATGAAAAGTGGAAGACAATAGCTAAGGAACTAGCCCGGCTCGAGTTAGCCGGATTCATAGAAGAGGTCATCCACACTGAGTGGTCGGCCAATCCTGTAATGGTCCCTAAAAAGGACACCACTGATTTAAGGATGTGTGTTGATTATACTGCCTTGAATAAGGCTTGTCCCAAAGATCCGTTCGCTCTGCCTAGGATTGATCAAGTTATCGATTCTACGGCAGGCTCGGAACTCCTATGTTTTCTCGACGCATATTCCGGTTATCACCAAATCCGGGTGAAGGAATCTGACAAAGAAAAAACTTCATTCATAACCCCCTTCAGAACCTTCTGTTTTGTTACGATGCTCTTTGGGCTCAAGAATGCAGGAGCTATGTACCAACGCACTATGCAGTGTTGCCTCCACGATCAAATCAGACGCAATGTACATGCATATGTGGACGATATTGCGGTGATGTCCAAAAAGAAGGAAACCTTGATTTCCAACTTGGAGGAAACGTTCGCCAATCTACGAAAATACAGCATAATGCTTAACCCGAAGAAATGCTTCTTTGGAATCCCAGCCGGAAAATTGTTAGGTTTTATCGTGTCTCAAAGAGGCATAGAGGTAAACCGAGACAAAATCAAGGCTATACTCAATATTTCCAGGCCGACTCGCCCGAAGGACGTTCAAAGGCTAACTGGTTGCATTGCTGCAGTCAGTCGGTTTGTAAGTCGGCTCGGTGAAAGAGCCGCACCACTATACAAGCTCCTGAAAAAGACCAAGAAATCCGTTTGGACCGACGAAGCTGAAGCTGCGCTATAAGACCTGAAAGCAGTACTCTCATCTGCTCCCATCCTCGTAGCACCAGAACCACAGGAACCGATGTTGCTCTATCTCGCTGCGACAAACAAGGTCGTCAGTATTTTTTCATGGTGGTGGAGAGACCAGAGGAAAATCAGGAACACCTGGTGCAGTGTCCGACTTATTATCTCAGCGAGGTCTTAACTGAATCAAAACAGCGGTATCCACACTATCAAAAGCTGGCTTACGGCATGTTCTTGGCATCTCGTAAGTTACGGCATTATTTTCAGGAACATCCAATTACTATGGTGAGCACAGCTCCCATGAGAGATATAATCAATAATAGTGACGCCACAGGACGCGTCATAAAATGGGGCATAGAGCTTTCAGCTTTCGACATTGAGTACAAGCCCCATACCGCAATAAAATCCCAAATCCTCGCTGACTTTGTCGCTGATTGGACAGAGACAATGGAGAATATGACCCTGCCAGAGTCGGAATACTGGACCTTGCATTTTGACGGGTCTAAAGCGCTCGGGGGCTCGGGGCTGGCATGGTGCTCAAGTCACCCCAAGGAGATAAACTTTTCTATGTATTGCAGATACACTTCACGGTGACAAACACCATTGCCGAGTATGAAGCATTACTGCATGGAATTCGGATTGCTAAGGACATCGGCATCCAACGTTTAATGTGTTATGGAGATACGGATCTTGTTGCCCAACAAGTGTCGAATGTTTGTAAGGCAAACAAGCACATGGCGGCATATAGGACTATCATGGATGAACTATCTAAATCGTTTGAAGGGTTTGAAGTTCAACACATCCCTCGAACAGAAAATGAGGAAGCAGATGCACTATCTCGAATAGGCTCTGCCCGGAAAAAGGTCCTGGATGGCGCCTTTTTAGAACACCTCAAGGTTCCCTCTATAAAAGGAGTGGACGAGGAATATCTGACCAAATCCGACTCACCTTTAGTAGCAGTTCTGGCTGTGATTCCCAGCTGGACTCAACCCTACCTTGATTATTTGGTAGACGGAAAATTACCCGAAGACGAAGTTCTGAGCCGATAGATCGTCTGACGAGCAAAAGCCTATACTATAATTAGTGGTGAGCTCTATAAGCGGAGCGCATATGGGGTCTTTTAGCGTTGTGCATCTCTGGAAGAAGGAGTGGAAATATTACGAGAGATCCACGAAGGCAAGTGTGGTCACCACGGTGCAGCCAAATCTCTAGTGGCAAAAGCTTTCTGACACGTTTTTTCTAGCTTACAGCCAAGGCAGAGGCCGAACGGCTGGTCAAGACATGCAAGGGCTGCCAAAAATATGCCAAACAAGCTCACGTTCTGGCTGATCAGCTGCGAACAATACCTATAACATGGCCTTTCACGGTCTGGGGGCTTGACATGGTAGGACCGTTTAAACGGGCTCCAAGTGGATTTACTCACCTCTTAGTGATGGTGGATAAATACACCAAATGGATTGAGGCTAAACCCGTCACTAGTTGTGATGGAGCAACAACCAGAAGATTTGTCGAGGATGTCATAATCCGATACGGTTATCCGCATAGCATTATCACAGACAATGGGAGTAACTTCTCTATGAGAGAACTTGCCCAATTCTGCAATGAACAAAATATCCGGCTTGACATTGCGTCAGTCGCACATCCACAAGCTAATGGACAAGTCAAAAGAGCAAATGGCTTAATCCTACAAGGCCTAAAACCAAGACTCGAAGCACCATTACGACGTGTTGCGGGGGCTTGGGCAGAGGAATTACCTTCTGTAATATGGAGTTTACGAACAACTCCAAACAGGTCAACCAGATACACACCTTTCTTCTTGGTCTATGGTGCAGAAGCAGTTCTTCCTAGTGATTTGATTCACACTTCTCCTAGAGTGGCCGCGTATATTGAAGAGGATGCCGAAATTTCTCGACAAAATGATCTCGACTTAGTTAAAGAAGTTCGCGTCTTTGCTGAGATGAGATCAATAGCCTATCAGCAGAAGTTACGCAAGTATCATAGCCAGAGAGTCAGAAATCGGTCTTTCAATAAGGGCGATTTGGTTCTCCGGCTTGTGCAGTAAAGAAAGCACAAACTTTCCCCAATATGGGAAGGGCCATTTTTAGTTAGTCGAGTATTGCACAATGGTTCATACTACCTAACTGATATGTGGTCAGTCAAAGAAAGACCTGCTACTAAGAAGAGAAAGAGAGCTGGAGGCAGTACAAACCCGGATGAATTAGACAGACCATGGAATATTGCTCAGCTACGTCCCTTTTATTCTTAGTTTATTTTTCTTTGTAATCATATATGTGTACATGTTCAATGAGAAATAAAGTCTTGGTTGCCTCAAAATCTTTCTGAGAAGTTTTTACCATCTTATTTCTGAATGATCATGTCACAGTCAAAAATCCCAGAATACTTGAAAGTACTTTATGCTCATGTTTGTTCTGGTTTAGATTTCCGATTCTAAAATTGCTACCTTCGGGTATAAATCTAAGTTTTCTAGTCTATACTTTGGTTATTTGTCTGATTGCTGGATGCGGGCATTTTCCGAGTAGTGAATTGTTGGTACTGGAAGCCGACTTTGTTTCCGAGTTTGGTTTAGCAATTGAGCTCCATTGCTCGGCAAAGTTTCTATGCTAAAAGTTGGCCAGCTCTTGAAAGGGATGAGGCAGAAAGCTAGATAAACAAAAAGTGCAGACAAAAAATACAAGTACTTATGCAAACATTTCAGGCACATAATATTAAAGCCAAAAGTGCTGAATAGATAAAATAAAGCTTAGCATTAGCAAAAGTATTATACTACTTATTTACATACCCAAATTGTTTTCAGAATAACACATTGTTCTTTCTGATACTCTATGATGCAGGGGGAGAGGTACGAGCTGCCGGCTCGCTGGATACATCAGCCTCGTTTTGATAATGTTCCGAGATGTTCAAATCCGATATGGTTTGATCATCGTCGGAAACTTCAGCTGTTTCTTCGGAAGGCGGAGGCGGCGTGTCCACGCGGGTGAAGAAGGGAGTGTCGTAGCTGGTCAAATCAGCTATGTGGCACCCATATCCGGCGCAGGAGTCCATGATAGCCTTGATGTCTTGCTCCTGTCCATCTTCGTCCACCTTGTAGTACCCTCTAGTTACTTGCCAGATTTCCATGTTTCCATGGTGGCTCATAACCATGGTGAGAGCATTTTGCACTGTGGTTCGCGCGTAGTACATGTTCTAGTCCTGAACAAGCTACGGCATATCCTTGGCCTTATCTCGCACCTCAAAGCAAGACATGCTATGCATGTCCGGAACCTTGAGAACTTCGCCAGTATCTTCGAGGGATTGGTGGAAGTCATGCAACAAATCACCGACTTGGGTAAGCCAGTTGGTGCGAGATTCAGCAGAGGCCGAGTCCATTAAGTTCAGAGGACCTGCGCATATAATGCAAAGGGTAAGTCAAGTAAACCCGGACTCCAATGAGTCGGAAGATGCAGATAAGTCAGAAAAAGGGAAACATACCAAAGATGACATCGTCGACTTTGGCCTTCTCTTCCCGAAGACTCTGGAGTTCATCCCGGAGTGCCTCGGTAATGTCCATTTCTCTGAACAAATCATTGCTGCGATCCAAGATTTTCTTATCTTGAAGCGTAATCTTACGATCACGCTCCTCGGTGGCCATGGAGGTGGATTCGAGAATCTGAGCAATGCTCTTCTCATGATCCGCCTTAAGCTTATCCAGCTCTTGGCGAAGTTCTTTGTTTTCCACCACCAGGGTTTTAAGATTCTTGGCCTCTTCAATCATAGCACAGGACTACTTTACCAGTGCTGTAGTCAAAAGAAGGAACAGTTGAACAAAAAATTTGACTATGAAATACAAGACAAGGTTTGAGTTTCGGAATGTTTACCTTCGGCCTCATCCCTAGAAACTTGCAATTGTGCATTTTCAAGACGGAGAGCTCTGATTTCTTTCCGCTTGTTGAATACATTCTTCAACAAATCTTGGTTATAGGAATATACTTTCTATAAGTCAGAATACCCAGAGTCAGAAGTCTACTAAAGACTCAGGCTAATATTTTTACTAATATCAACACAAGCCTTGGGGGCTACACTAGTTAATTCTTTGGCATCCTAAGGAAGCACAAAACCGGATTTGACTTTCCAGCTTCATGCTTGGGGGCTAGAGGATATGATATGAAATAAGGAAAAACGGGAGTTAGAATTCCGACTTACATATTGTTCGCGAATGAGTTTTTCTAAACTCGCATTCACTTCGGTGGCAACCTTTTCGGCGAAGGTTAGGGGGATCACTAGCGCAGTTGGAAGCTCGTCGGTCCTCAGCTTCTCGTCACGAAGACGAACTTGTTCAAGAAGATCAGAGTGCTTGATATCCTCTTCTTCTTGTGCTTCTTCTTCGGCAGAGATAGTCCGGCTTTCCAGGCATTGCCGGGCTAGCCGTTGAATCTCCTCCACAGACTTCCGAGATAAGCCAAGTTTGGCAAGTCCCAGATTGTCCAGAAGATTGTCGGTGAAGGTCTCTGCCGAGGGATCATTTCCTAAAGAGGGTTCACCCTTCACTTGAGTCACCCATGGTGACGTCAGTCTGTGATCCAAGGATCACTGGCTCTGCTGTTTGAGCCAGATCTTCTGCAACGATTGGATATGGAGTAATCTCTGGCACTGCAGAAGGCTGAGGGACAGGAGTCGGAGGAGCCACGGCAGGGGAAGCCAATTTTAGCTTCGACTGACGCAGGGGCTTCGAGACAACTCCCTTCCCCTTGCCCTTGATGAGCTGTTTAGCTCTGAGAAGGTAATAGAACAAAGAACATTACATCTCGGAAGGAATTGCGAGCAAAATACTAAGACCTTGTGAGGAAAGATTACCTCTTCACAATGGGCACTTCCTTTGTGCCAATGGCCAATGTCGGAGCTTTGCGTTTCCGAGGAACGACATACGGCATTGGAACCAATTCACCCTCATCCTGAGAAAACTCAGGAGGATATCCGTCGATAGGAGCAAACTCCGACTCGGGGAGGTCAGCAAGCTGAAAAGGAGAAGTATCTCAGTATTGCAAAAATAACATAAAGATGAGCACATAAAAAGAGTTGCTGCTGAAGCTTACCGGCACAACGGGATCTTCCGCTGTATGCATGTCTAGGGACAGCTCCGGAATTTTCCTTTCAATCCGCTCCCTTATCATCCATCTGATTTGGCTTACATAATCTTTTGGCTCGTAGGTTTTGGGGCTGATGCGGAGGGAATATTTCTTCAACGACGTGATCGAATGCATTAGTCGATCTCCATGATGTTGAAGAGGTTGGATCCGGCATGCCACCCAGGATTGAACTAAGTCGGACCCTTTCAGGCCCTTGTGTTTCATCAAATACTTGATCCACCTCTTGGCGAGGAGTAGATCGTCATTGAGAGCCAGGGCGAGCTCGTCCCAGGATTCTTGGGGCGTAGCGGCACCGTCGACAAAAGCCAGCAAAGCAGTAGCCTTGCCAGGAGCGGGAATATCCTTGTGATAGAAAAAAGTGGACGGCCATTGCTTGACCGACTCACTAGCCATGATCCGAGGATAGACGCGCTCTCGCCTAACTGAAAAACTAATAGTACTAGTAATATAAGGATTACCGGCAGTTATGGAATTTCTCTAGGCATGAAAGTAGTACCAGAAGAGAGTAAGGCTCGGCCTAATGCCGAGATACCCCTCGCACAAAGAGGCGTACGCACTCATCTCTAAGATGGAATTCGGGGGGAGATGATGGAGATGAACTTCGTAATGACCTATGACCTCGGAAAAGAAATCTGAGAGGGGGAAACTCAGACCTCTGTCAAGATGAGTGCCGAAGTGGACTTGTTCGTCGGCGTGAGGGTTGGGGATGGTTTCGCCGAAGCCGCTCCGCCAGTCGCCGACGTGGAGGATCCCTTCTTCTTCCATGACACGGAGCTTGGGATCATCGAGGACGCACGGGATCCAAACCCCATGGTAGCTCTCCTTCTCCGCCGTCGTTGCCGTCGCCGCCATGCCAGAAGATGATGCAGAAGCCATTTTTCTGGTGCGCCAGTGACCTTGGATGGGTGGCGCTGGAGGTTTTTTGGGGGAGCAGAGGAGCTCTAAGTTTGTGGGAGGAGTAGAGGAGAAGGAAATGGTGCAAGGAACTGGTGAAGGAGATGGGGAAAAGAATCCTCACCACTTATATCCACCAGCCGCGTCAAGATTCGTGTAAACGCTACAGTAAACGTGCCACGCGTCATTGAAAGGACTGGGAAACCCCCATGCAATGATTACGCCACCTCGATCTCCACGCACGCATTGAAACGGCGCCTCGGTTCCGCGAAAGGTGGACCCACCAATGGTCGTGCTGACAGGAAATGTCTGTCAGTGACATGACTTGACCATGACTATTGCCAGGTTATGTCAGAGACCAAGTTTCGGCTTAGTTTGAATTTCGAGCTGGAAACATGAATAACGTATTTATAGGTCTAACTCATTTTTTGAGACCCGGATCGTATCTTTTCTTTTGAAGTTTCAGGAACCCTTCAAGATTTTGCAAGCCGAAGATCAAGCTAGATGATGATGAATTCGACTTTGGATCTTGCAGGCCTCCGGGGGCTGTTGTTGGGGATATACTTTCTGGGTATCCTCACTTTACCTCACTAACCAGGGTGGCCCACTTTGGGTTAGAGCTTTGCTTCACGGGCGGCCCAGTCAGGGAGAAGAGACGGAGTCCAGTTCGACTACGGGAAGGCCTAGAAGACTTACCGACATAGGCCCATAGTGTTACTTGTAGTTCAAGATATACTCTGTAACCGACTCTTAGTCGTAGCCGGATAGATCTCTCCTGCAGACCCTAGGCCGGATATCTATATAAGTCGTCCTAGGGAGAGCCTTTAGAGCAACACCTCAATAGTCTACAATCTCAACTCACACAGGCGAAACCCTTGTAACCCATATTCCGGCTCTGCCGTATTACTGGATTGCTAGTAGGAGTAGGATCCGTCCAAAGTCGGCGGATTCGAACCTGGGTAAACTTGTGTGCTCACCGTCCTAGAATACCATACGTCTCACACCCCTCTCTTCCACACGCCTTGAGGACCCCCTCATGGCATACTTGTCATCAATCCGACGACAACATCGTCATCTTCATGAACAACGTCTCCATCACCGATCCCCTTTGGTTACTTGTTGTAATTCTAGATTGAATCTTGGATTTGCACTTGTCTTCAATTGTATCATCATACTTCATACATATTCTATCCATGATGTTGATTGCCTTCATGTGTGAGTAGTTTCCTTTGTTCTTGGGAGATGGAGAAACCCTAGTATGAGATTGAATTGAGATAAAGATTATTATGTGATATTGTTCATTATGTGTCTGTGTTAGATTTCCTTCATCTTGATGTTGGATGAAGCACATCACTCAATATTTGCCTCACTGAGGACTAGATGGAGGGAACTACTTGTTGGTAGACGGAGGGATGATAGCACTTACAGTGACTATAAAGCTATTGTCATTCCTTACATATCAAATTGGGAGTCAAGGAGAACTCACGAAACATTGTCCATGCCATGGGATACATCCTACGGGGTAAAGTCTCTTAATAGAGTAGTAATTCAATTGATGTCGATTGCTGTCTGTTGTGGTCATGACGGATGATGTGTGTAGTGGTTGCTACCTATTCATCCATATATGGAGCTCCTCCCACACATATCATAAATGGTCTTATTCATTATAATAATTTTGATCACTCTTTCTAATTACTAACGGTGGATCCACTACTCCCTGAGAACTCTTTTCATCATCTTGCAGACTTTCGTAATCATACTTGCATGCTCTTGTTTACTTACAGATTTAGTTCACTTATTGTTCTCTTATTTGAAAACCCACAAATATCTTTTACACAAAACTCACATTTTATCTTGTTACTTAGAATGTTATTTAGCATTACTATTTTAGTATTTAGTTCAAAGAGTTATTAGATTTCAGACTCCTGCTCCCCGTGGGATCGATATCTTTATTTCGAAACTATCTACAAATGATCTATGCACTTGCATTCATCACCCACGCATGGCCCAAGAAGGCCAGTGTCCGGGTGGCCCCACCCTGCGCCTAGCCCTTAGGCGGGCGGTGGCTCCCTCTTGGGGCGACTCCCTCTTGGGCCTTTTCCCTCCTGGAATTTGGGCCATTAGGGAAGTTACCCTTTTAAATATTATTTTAATATTAATTCCAACAATTATTATGAAATACATATTACAAACACTTTTCGGTTCACTCCGAACTCCTTTGGATCCTCCTGGAATGATTCCGGTTCTCTCACGGAATACTTCAGATATTCTCATCTCTTTCTTCTTGAGATCCCGACGATTCCAAAATAATCTTTAATGCATCGTAAAACCCTTAAGTGTGTTACCCTATGGTTCGGGAACATCACAGACATGATCGAGACACCTCTTATATAAAAGATCATTAGCGGAACATGGATGTCCATAATGACCCCTATGCATTTCACGATATCAATGTCGTTTGAATTATAAATGTTGAGTCCAATTTCCTTTGTTACTTTGATACATGAATTGTCCGAGATCTAATTATCGGTATCATCGTACCTTGTTCAATATCGTTACCGACAAGTGTAGTTTTACTTGTTCCGATGATATTCTATCCCCGTGACCTAGTGATACGCCGCACAACTTATGGATGTAATCTCACCGAGTGGGCCCCATGTATCTTTCTATCAGGCGGGAAAAAATCCTGATCTTGATTCATACGCCTCAACTTATCCCTCTGGAATACCCAATATACACATTTATGATCACCCTGTTACGGTGTGATGGTTGATGCAATCTAAGAAGCTTCAGGTGATAGTGATTAGGTATGATCTCACAGTCTAAGGAGTAGGATACTACGCTTATAATTATCGCAATGATGAACTTTGCTACTTGATCGTGTCGCAATAGTTATATTGGATAATGTCTATCACATCATTCACCAATGATATGATTTTATTATCAATTGGCATAAATGCTCCATGATCAACAAAACTTGATCATTAGTTGCCCAATGAACTAGTTGATTAGAGGTTAATAGGGATCTTTGGTTTGTTTACATACCACACATGTATCAATGTTTTCGATTGATACAATTATGGCATGTTATAGAACAATTATAAACTAATGAAATATGATAATAAACATCCTTGTTATTTGCCTCTAGGGAATATTTCCAATAGACTAACCCTACGACGAGGATAGAAGCAGACTAAAATCAAACGCTAATTCTTTAAAATCTAGATAAAATATATAACACAATATTCGCTGGCACACAGAGTTCGTCATGAATCATCTTGTTTGATGGCTTCTGGCAAGGTTTAGACACTACGGATGGACAAAATAGCAAAAATTCCGCAGGTCAACTCTCTTCGTTCACTTCATTTGAAGCAGATAATTATCTTTTCATATAAAGGATATGCCATTCGTTTTACTTTTCTACTACATGCGCATAATTATTTTTTTAGGATTTCGTTTATTTAATTATTTGCACATCATCGTCAATTTCTCGTTCTTTAGGTACTACGTTTTACTTTTCTACTACGTTTCAGTGTTATGTTATTTAGGTACTCTATCTACTACGTGACGTCATCCTTAAACGTTGCGCTAGATTTTCGTTTACCCTTATCTCTCGTCGTTCTTTCCTGTCTCCTGTTCGTGGATGTGCTGCTGGACGGAGAAGAAGAAAAATCAAACATTCTCAAGTTTTTTTAAGACGAAAAGAAGAAGATAACTTGGGAACCTTTTGTCTCTTTCTCGAATCCGATTTTGCAAAGACAAAGAAAAATCCGAAGCAGAAATAAAAAGAGCGAGAAATACAAAATTATACAAACAATTACGAAAAAAATATGCTAAAATGAAACCTAGGCAGATGAATGCCGTCTCCATCGTCGTATCCAGCAGAGCCTACAACCACACGTTGGTACGAGATGCCATAGCTAACCAACGAGACAGTAGCATACAATGGCCCAGACATTGTAAGCGACTCACCGGTAACTCGCAGGCTGGAACAAAGTGGAACAAAAAAAAAATACGAAAGAAAGCAAGAAGCGATAATAGTGTAATAAGAAAGAGGCGAAAGTAAAAAAAGTACAGAAAGCAAAGGCAAAAAGGAAAAAAAGCGTAAGACGGAAAAAAAGAGCAGCGAATAAAGAAAGAGCGAAAAACATTCGAAACATAAAAAAAAGTAGAAATAGATGCAAAAAGACACGCTGAAGAAAAACAAGGTCGTCGCCACGTCCTTAGCCACCAGAGCCTACAACCACACGATAATGCAGGAGGCTACAACCAGCCAAGTAGGCAACAGCAGGCAATAACCCCAACGTCTTACAAAACCCATCAGTGATAGGCAGGCGGTCCAGCGTGAAAGAGAAAATATGAATAAGAAAAGGAAAAATAAGGAAAACGGAGTAAAAAAAAAAGAAACAAAAAAACAGAAACTAGAAAGAGTTTCCATAACCGACACACTCACCTCCCACCGTTACCTGTTTGCCAACGTCTGCACGGCGCACAGAAAATACATGCCATTTTTCTAAGAATATCCATCGTACATGCTACTGCCGGCTGGACGCGTTCGCAGGAGCTCACTAAGAAAACAACATGATTTGTAAGCCAAGGTTGGCGATCGTTCCTCGCCGCTCGCTCCGGAAAATATAACCGGAGAAGCAGACGCGGACTACCACTACCAGCGCACTGCTATGTGGTAGGAGGGAGGAGAGACAGCACCGACTAACCGTCTGTTGTTTCCGCTCACGCCCGTGGGCAGCGGCAGTGCCGGCTCCTGGTGTGATTACCGGACCGAGGCATGCCACTGACCATGTAGGCAAGAGGAAGCGGCAATGGTGGTGGAAGAAGAAAATGTTTTGGGAAAGAAAATTCAGTGCATTCTCTTTTATAATTGAAGCCGCGGTCACAGCCTCTCGATAACCTCAAGTGCTAGCTATTATGATGCCAGCTCGGCTGCTGACGGGACCCACATTAATATCTCACCGTGAGGACCCGCGACGGGCTATAGTTTCCTTAGCTAGCACGGCTCACAAACGGAACTCACCGCACGAACACACTATGATAAGCCACTGCCTGCTACATCCTACGCTATTCTACGCTGCCAAATAGGCGACCTATGCTGCCAGATATGCTCTCCGCTACGAAAACCTGCGACAAGCTACAGTTTACGATCCAACGATAGCTTTCGGTGGGCCCCGCTGCCACGCACAACTAGAGTTTACGATGCCACATCTCCCCTCGACGGGCCCACTGGCACGATAACCACGTACAACTAGAGTCTACCACGCCACGTCGGCACTCGGCGGGCCCCATTACCGCGAGAAACCGCATCCGTCCTGGGCTCATGGCGCTTGGAACGCCTTTCACGACGCGCCTTCCATCCAGCGTACATTGACGGCAGACCCATAGCGCACGGTCCACCGTCCAACGACGCGGGGTACGACGATATGCACGACACATGTATGCGGCATGGAATGTTCCGCCTAGGACCCGCTGCGACCGCGCCGTGTATCCTTTCCGGCGTCCATCCGTCGACCGAAAATAATTGGGACGCTGTAGATAACAGTTTTAGCTGAAACAATATAGCGATATTATTTACTCTAATAAGTTGCATGGCTCCCCCTTTTTTGAACAGGGAAGGGCCCAGAAGGCCCTAGGTACTGCATTCATTCAAAGGTGGGATACATTATACAAAGAGGTCTAGAACTAAACTAAAATTACAACTAGGACCTACACTTTTACAACAAGGACCCTGGTTTTTTGGAAGAAACAACATCGAGATTTTCTCCACTGTTCTTGAGATCTTTGTTGTGGCCTGGTCAGCCTCGCCAGGGATGAACCACTTGGTGCAGGGACGCCGTGAAGCGCCAGGGAAGAGCGACTTAAGCCACCACATCGGCATAGCGCCTGGAGGTTGAGTAGCTGCCAGCAGAATGTGGCTAGGGAGGGACTCCCTTCAGCCATCTGAAGCATGGGCAAGGCAGCTCCGGTTGCCGCGAGCCACCTGCTAAGGAACTCCCGGAACATTCGCAGCACAGGTTCCCCACTTCACAGACAGAGGCCCAGGGCGGAATCCGATGCCGTCGACGACACGACCTCCTTGGTGGCAATGAATCAATAGAACGACAACCCAAACCTCGAGATCGGGACAACCATTGAGTCTTATTGAAGGGGATGTAGAGATGTAACCGTTTGTCCCCTTCGACACCATCCACTGGACAGTCGCAACCACCATCCACACCACCACCCACCACCTGAAGCCCCTCGTCAATTTCAGCGGTGAAATCTCTAACGGTAGAACGCCAAACGCCACAAGGGACAAACTACTACCTAGACTACACGAAACAAACCGGCCTCCCCTCCCCCACCATCTCCGGCCGGTAAAGCCGCCAAAAAGGAGGGGACGAGCTGGGAGGCGACAGGTAACTCTCAGTGGGGAGAGATAGGATATAAGGGGGAGGCGGAAAAAAGTGACTTGCCGAAATGCAACAACGTAGGATGAGAAATCTGTAAAGGAAACTGCATGACTTTCCCATGAATTTAGTCTTACAAAATAGAACCAAATAGACAATCTATAGTAGAGGACCAATGGAGGGTGGACATGGAAGCCAAGCTCCAGGAAGCCCTTTATTTTTTTAAATTCAAATCTTATTTAAAAGTGTTAAGAAACTTTGGAATAAAAATCGAGATGTCGTCAATGATGTGTTCTACAAGCGTGTAAAATTTTAACGTGAAATGGGCTGCAAAGAATAACAAAATAGGACATACTTTAAACTTCTAAAATATGCGCTAATAATTATATCTATATCAACACTTGTATCATTTTTGTGTAGACTAAAACACAAAGTATTTTGTAGTGAGGTTTTGCACGTTTGTAGTATACGAGTAGATCATTATTACATCCAGATTTTTTTCAAGATTTTTAAACTTTAATAAGACTTTTTTATTAAATTTTAAAAATAAAGGGCTATGTAGAACGGCCTCCATTTGGAGTTTCCGGTGAGCCAGGCCCATATATACCACCGTTTTGGGCCATAATTTCCCTTCGATTCCTTGGCCTTAACCATAAGTGCTAATTTACCTTCTTCGCCACCTGGGGGTTTCAACGGCAAATACTATTTCCCTTCACGCATGGGCCTGGCCCAGTTTTGCGTCGCAAGACTGTTTCTTCCTTTTTTTTTTTGCTTATGTCTTTTCCAATTTCCATCACGAACTTACGATAGTTTCTGCTGCCAATTCTTTCTTCTTATTTTTTTTCCTTTTTGTGTTTTTTTCTTATTTTCCTAATTATTTTCTGTTTCATTTTTTCATTCCATTTTCTTCTCGTTTTATGTTTCATTGGTATTAAAAAATTCATATAGTATTTAAAAAATGTATGCACCTAATTAAAAAATGTTCATGGATTCAAAAATTACATAAACCGATTTGAAAAGAAATGTTCACGAGTTTCAAAAATTGTTCATGGACTTCAAAAAATATGCTCATAGATCCAAAAATTACATAAACCGATTAAAAAAGTGTTCACGAGTTTCGAAAATTATTCATAGACTTAAAAAAATATGTTCATGGATTTAAAAATTACGTAAACCAATTAGAAAAAATGTTCACAAGTTACAAAATTTGTTCATAGACCTCGAAAAAATATGTTCATAGATTCAAAAATTACGTAAACCAATTTGAAAAAAAATGTCACGAGTTTAAAAAATTGTTCATAGACTTCCAAAATATGTTCATGGATTCAAAAATGTAACATCCTCGAATCTGTCATATGCAGATTTCACCGATTCTTGCCAAACCCGCATAGAAACGATTCAAAAATTCCTATCAGACACTTGCGTGGGGTGGAAAACAAACTAATATCATTACACAATTGTCCACGATAAAATCCACAGAAACATATATATATATATGCAAAATAGTGGGATGCCCAGTGCACGCCGATCCAACCATTGAATTAGCCCTATAGAGCATTTCCACCCTCCATCCGACTAACACCGTTAGCTGGCTGTTTTTTCTGCCTCCACCGAAAACCAACACACACACCTATCCCCACGCGGTTTCAAAAAAACAAAATCCTTATCCCCACGCCCGCATGACCGCTCCTCGGGCTCGCATGGCATGGCGTCGCCGTCTGCCCCTCCCCCTTCCTCCCAGCTCTAGTCCCGGGCATATGTTGGGGGTACCGGCGTGCACCACTCCACCCGGCTGCAACTCCCTCAAGATTGTCATGGCGCTGACAAAAAAGTCGGGTACCCGCTCGCTGGAGGATTTGCTGTCAAGGAACACATGGGCCGGAGCGTAGCCTGTGGTAGCCTGCCAATGGTGGTCTCCATCTGCACTACGGCCGCGATCCTCAACGACGTTTGTGGCTGCCAATCGGCTCCTATCCAGACCATGGAGGTCGGGGTCGGCCGTCGATTTTGAGCAGCGTGGCCGGTCGGAGGTGAAGACACCGGATGATTTGAACTGCTATGTTGCGTCCAGGCTCCTCCAGTTCCCAGTACAGGCTAGGGTCCAGCTCGCCACCCGTACCACCGCTCATCGGCTAGAATCGGTGGGGGAGGGTGGGTCACAACGGAGTCCGGCGAGGATCTCAGACGGGCGCCGCCGAGCACGGCGAGACACCCCTTTTTTCCCTCTATCTCTCACCAAACAATCAAATCCACCCTGCACGGGTCACCTCACCAAATCGCCACCACCACCATTCCTTCCTCCCCCACCACGGCAACTCCTGAGCCGGGCCCCCTCTACCGCGTCCCCTTCCGACGCTGGCGCTAAACTAGGCGAACACTGCCGGACCGCGCGTTGCTGGGGAGGGCAGGGGCGCAAGGCCGCTGCCGACGGGATTTAGCTGCCATGTTCAGGGATCGGGCTTTGTGATTTGCAGTTCAAAGCCGCAAATCCAACCCCCTCCACCGAGCGTCCTGCTCCACAACTCGACGAGCGCTGGAACCCCTTCGCGCATCGCCTTATCCTCGGCCGCCAACTACCGTGGACCACGGCGCAGTGGCCATGGCCTCCTCGGGGCAGCGCCCCTGCATCGCGTGTGTGGTCACGTACCCACTTCTTCCCCGCGTCCGGCGGCGCAGTCCGTCCCCTACACTTCTTTCCACAGCTCGCAACCGTGCACCGCCCGATTCAGAATGAGTGGGAGAGGTCAGGCATACATGGGTCAGTTTTTTCTACTCCAGGGGAACGGCATGTGTTTTTTATGTTGAAACCAACGGGCATGGCAGCGACGTGAATCTGACAGACGTTAATTGGTGGACATTATACCACAGATCACGGAACAAAATCGAACGGCCAATAGCCTATGCACAGCTACCACCCCGGACAGCAAATCCGTGTCGATATATATATATATATATATATATATATATATATATATATATATATATATATATATATATAACAACTTCTTGAGTCAAGAATACAAATATACAATACAAAGATCAAAATCATCTTGAAAATGATACAACATCCAAGTACAGATAAGATACGAATTGGGCTAAGAGCCCTGAAAAATAACCAATGGCGTCCATAACCCTGCCCAGACCAAGCCGGAAAGGTAACCCTGCTAACGTCTTCGAACACAAACCCGTTACAACAAAAGTGGTGCCGACAAAGGCAAAGGAAAAAGGGAGCAGTCAATACTGAGGCTAGTATACGACGAGTCTTAGAATTTGGCAGCTCTCGCCTACATAGGTATGGTGGACTGAAACGGTTGCGAAGCATGCACTAAACAACCTATACAGACTCGATACAACTGTCGGCTATTAGAGAGGGATAAGAAGGACCTATTCGGAACCAACCTGATGCTAAACCAAACATACCCATCCTGGTGTTTCACGCTCGAGACCAAACGAGGAAGTCCTTCTGAGAAAACTCACACAGTTAGCAGTTTTTATTTATCATTCCATTAAAGTTGTTGTAATTACTAACCAGATATAGATAATATGAGGCATTCCAATATCACAAGCTGTTGAAACTTTTAATTAACCATTCCGTTATATTTGCAATACTTACTAGGTAGATATAGATAGCTTGAGACACCCCAATTTCACCAGTTCTTGGCACTTTTATTTATCCATTCCGTTGTAGTGGAGCTGATTACTAGTCATGTCAAAGTAAAATTTATAGCACTAATTTAGTTATAGTTGTCTATGGTTAAGATAATATTCTCCAATTAGTCCATAACCGTGGACACGGCTTTTCGAAAAGATTTACCCTACAGGGGTACACAAATAGAAACACACGCACAATCAACCTCAGAAAAAACAAATAAAACGCAACGAGGCCTCACGCCGAACCATTCATAGGATTCAAAAATTATGGGCCACCCCACTAAGATACCTGCAATGAAGTTGGCCGGCCTCGAGATAGACCCAGGGTTTGCGAGAACGCCTGTAAACGACTAGAACCCTGAAAGTGTGACTGGACTTGTCGATACCGCGAAATCGTGCCACGATCCAAGACAGTACACGCGCTCCACGCGCAATAGTAAAAAAAGCAGTAAAGCATGACATAAGTATAGGATAGTAATAACGCCCCAAACTAGTTTGTGGCTCCAAGAAATAATATGTGAATCAAGCTCAGGCTAAGGGGATTCATGGTCCCACATGCGGATAGTGCGATAGTTAAGGAACAAGCATCAAGTACTCAGGTCCTATGGGACACAAGTAAGCGGTTAAAAACTAAATATTAGCTACTGCTCACCGGTGCCTCTGCATTAGTTATATCTATTCCCAACTTTTTAATTATCAAGTTATAATTAAAGTTATGATCATCTCCAACATAAAGCATGCGGCAACCTCCCAACAACCGTGGCACTCGACGGTGTGAAGCAACACCTGAGCAAGCAACTACGACTCGCAAGGCCAACTATCTACCAAAACAACTCCAATAGGATGTGTCCATGACAATATAGGCTATAGGGAATATAAATGGTACAGAAACTAAAGCATCGCAACACGAATAACAATAGATCAACATGAGGAAGTAAGGACTATAAATGCAAATTAGGTAGTGATGTTGGCATACCCTATAGGTACTCATGATCAGCATATACGGTCCAGCCCAGAAGAAGCCTATGACGTTGCTAAGGCCCGATCGAGATTCGGGTGGCCTGGGAGACTTCGACTCCTTGTAGAACATGGCAAAGTATAAGATAGAAGTTTAAAGGGAAAATCCTAAAACCGACTCGGTTTGCTATCCCAAGACCTAGCCTATCTATATAAAGGTTGGGAGGGGGAAACTATAACATCCTAGCATTAGAGCTTAGAAATAAGCTGAGATGTGGTGTGTGCATTGCATTCATGCATAGAAAATCTGGATAATTTTCGCGTTTTTAAATTAAACTTATCAAAGTGATTGAAGCTTCTCTTAACTTGTTAGAACTGAAGTAGATCATCAAGTTGACTGCGATAAGTTTAAATATGACCTTTGCTAAAACCTTACCTTTGGGTAATATAATTTGATCTAAGGGTAGATCAAATGTAAAAAAACTAAGTCACAACACACTACTTAATACGGAGTACTAGATCTTCTAGAGATCCTTACATGGTATTCCTGAAGGAGATATGCCCTAGAGGCAAATAATAAATAGATTTTATTGTCATATCTCAATTAGTTCGTAATAGTTTCATATTATGATATAAATATATTAATACGAAACGTTAATACACGTGTGGTATGTAAACAAACCAAGTCTCTAGTTACCTCTAGCGAACTAGTTCATTGGTCATGAGGATGATCTAGGGTTTCGAGATCATGGGCATTTATGCCAATTGACAATGAGATCACGTCATTAGTTGAATGATGTGATAGACAAACAACCTAACCAGTTGTATCTTAATGAGATCTAGTTACAAATTTCACCATTAATGATAAACTAAGGAAACCTTGCAACCTGATCCTTAGACTGTGAGGTAATGCAAATCACCGTTCTGGAGGGAGCTTAGATGGTTATCAAGTATCACTCCATGACTGGGTGATCGAAAAGGTGCCACTCAGGTTTCCCAAAGGGGCATGTAGAGGAGTACATATCAATACCAGGATTTGCCCATCCATGTAACAGACAGATACATTAGTGTCCATCTTGGTGATGTTGCATTAATGATGCTTGCAAGCGTGTGACTGGATCGCGGAATGCAACGACACGGAAACGAGAAAAACAAGTTCATCGGTAACGAGATCGAACGAAGGTATGGAGATACCATAGATAAAATCTTGGGTGAACTAGGTATCAAGTGGCAAAGGGAATGGGAAACAATTGTTTACGGTTCAACCGACATTATCATCGTGGAATGCACAAGGGTCATTATGGGCATCCCTGTCCCGCTATTGATCATTGATGGAGATCATGTCTGTGCCATTCCCGAGCCGTGGGGAAATACAGTTAAGGGTACGATGAGCTATAGATCCTCTATAAGTTGGAAACACCATATGAAAGAGAAAAGGAAACCAGAAAAGTTCCGTGAGATAACCGGAATCGTTCCGGGAAAGTTCCGAAGTCGTTCGGAGAAAATCGAAAGGGAACCGAAAGGTGTTTCGGGTCAAATCAGGTTTTGTAATATGTATTTACATATTAATTAATGTAATTAATATTAAATATAATATTAAAATCTAATTTGAAAGGGTATTCCACTAATGGGCCAAACTTCCTAGGGAAAAAGGGCCCATGAGGGAAAACCAAAAGGGGGAAGGGCCAAGGGCCAAAGCCTAGCCACCTCAAGGGGGCCCACTCGGCCAGCCTAGGGCTGTGTGCGGGATGGTGCCCACCCCTGGCCGTCGGCCCATGGTTCCCTAAGGGCCCATGCGCCTCCCCCTTCTCTCCCTTGTTTAGTCCCACATGGGAAACCCAAAGGGGAGGGTACACCCCCTCCCCCGATATAAATGGGTGCCCATGGGTGGGAATAGATACACCAATATTTGGAGAAGTCCTTTGGTTGACTTACTCCTTTCCTCTCTCTCTCATCTCCTCGCGTTGGTACGGTCCCAAGTAAGGACTGTCCGAGCCAGAGACACCGCACCTGCAGCACGCCGTTGCGCTGCAGAGATTCCAAGCCGGAGATCTACTTCCACACTCCCGGCAGGGATCAAGGAGTCGGAGGTCATCTTCGTACACCGTATGTGTACGAAACCACGAGGTGCCTCACTTGAGGCACCTTGGATGCCGTGAGCTGGAGCTGTTGCACGATGAAGAAGGAGCAAGGGGTGGCCTGCGAGGAGCTTCGCGACCTTGAGGTCGGCTACGGGTTCGACTACTTCAACCACGTTCCCCTCAGAACGTTAACCGCGTACGGCCTACAAGGGTATGTATCCTCTACGCATCGGCCGTTACCGCATTACTACATAGATAGATCTTGGCAGTATTAGGAGGTTCCAACGTAGGAATTTTTTTGTTTTCTGCTACGGAACCCTTCAGTGGTATCAGAGTTGATCTATGTGTAGGAGTGTTGTACGGCTAGTACGCACAAGTATTATGCGTACATTGATCCCTTAGTTGTTACCCTCTAACGTGTACTTGTTTATATCGCGGTATTGTTTGATGAAGCGGCCCGGACCGACCTTACGCATATTCGTATGTGAGACTGGTTCCACACTCAACATACGGCATGTACCGTATAAGTGGCTAGCGGGTGTCTGTCTTTCATTCAATAGAGTATATAGCATTTACAACAGAGGGCCCTGAAAGGGGTATAGTAGAGACAACTGTTGGATACATGTTGTGGTTGGAAAGTTTGTAGTTTAGAAACAGTTCTATTGCGAAAGCCCTAACAACCATGTAAAACTTGCAAAAGATAAAGTAGAGGCATCTAACTTTATTTTGCAGGAGGGCTTGTGTTATGATATGGCATTGGTCGTTACAAAGGTAAAGTAGTTTACTTTTCTATTACTAAGTAGTATAGTAATAGCCATCGTTTCGATGGACGACCGGGTGGTGGCATCGTGGACTTGGCGTCAAACCAGGGGCAAGATGGAGATCATGCCGGAGCGCTCGACAGAGATCAAGGCGCAAGGAGAAGGACCATATCATATCACAAATTTACATGTGATGTTGATACCTATTTTATATCTTATCATATGCTAGTATTAGATACTCAATGGTAGCAAATAAGATAATCCCTAAATAATTCCAATGATAGTGTTCCCCTTATGTGTGCACCACCAAGAAAGTTTTCCGTTATGAAGCCGGCCATGACGATCAGGGGCTAGACGTATCCACATTCGCATATAGTGGGTGTAAGCCATGTTGCACAGCAAATACACACAATTTAGATTTGGCGAGCCTAGCATGTGTAGACATGGCCTCGGAACACAAGAGATCGAAAGGTCGAGCATGAGTCACATGGTTGATGTGATTGACATTGGGGAATGTCTACCTTTGATGCTGCACTGATGCTCGTGACGATCGGGGGAGGTGTAGAGGATTTGGGATCATGTGATCACTAAAATCGTCCAGGGGATGACAATTTTAGTGGGAGCTCAATTAGGATTGAACTCATATTATGAACTTAGTCTAGATGTCTGTTTGCAAATATCTTAGTAGATCTTGGCCTATCCCATTGAGGTCCTTTGAGACCATGGGAAATATATTGCTTGATATGGAACTTAGCAAAAGGGTCCAACTTCATAGATTAATACCCACGCCTGAGGGATATCCTCATAAAAGGTGATCTTATCTTCTTGATACAATGACCATTAGGAGATAATCTAATGACTCCACAATGTTTGTGTGTTCTCCGTAATCATCCAACAAGCCATTCTCCATTCGATGGAGAGTTGGATTACAATCTTGTATTCTGCAAGATTAGGCACATAAAGCATGAGTCGTTGAATGAGTTTTCTTCCATGATGGATGAAAAGAGAATATTTGGAGAAACACTTAGCAATCTTGCATTAGAGTTATGAACTCTCAGAAGGGCTTGATTGCAATGGAGGTCATGAATGAAAAAGAGTATATGTTAGATATACAAATTTATAAATGTAATTCTTGCAAAACTTGTTGCAGTTTATATAAGTATTGGATACTTGTCCCGTTTTGTGAAAACAGGATGGTCTGCTTGAGAATTGCTAGAATTGAGGCAATGTGACTTGACGATGGCAAGCAAAATAGTTGACGGCTGACATCACCCCTTTCCTCAAAGTTTATCATTTGGATTAGTAGACTTGAATATAATTTTGTAATCCTTGTTTGTGTGTCTTGCTTTTGGCGAGACGATCATTCATATGAATAAGTTACAAGCCAGTTGTACTATTCTTATGAATAATACCTTTATGGTCACATTACGATTATAAATGAGTTATTATCATCACTATGTTAATGATAATGTTTAAGCATTTATAAAGGATTAGAATGCTAAAAGATATCCAAGGTTTAGTAATGACACTATAGTCTAAGTCATTTTGGTTATTGCATGTTCTTCATGAAGATCGGGGTCCTGGATTCTTAATCTAGAGACTTTGCAAAACCATGCCTTGTTGGGCAGAATGACTAAAACTCCGCATTCTGGTCAAACGGTGATATGCGAAGAAATTTTGAAATTTATACATAACGATGTATCATATTTTCAACAAGATAGTGGCAATCATTATTCATACTTAATGTTGAAATTTATACATAGTGATGTATCGTATTTTCAACAAATAGTGGAAATCATTATTTCACACTTCATTGTGGATTTAAGTGAATATAAGCATTTGCTTAACGAAACATAAGTTTGAAACGATTTGAATTGTTCAAATGAGTTCACAACAAAGTGGGATATTGAAATTAACAAGAATACAAAAATCTCTTCGATTTGATCGACATGACTAAAGTATTTAAGTTAATTTTGGCATAAAATGACATGTGAAAGATGTATGATAATTGGACGAATTTCAAAGTGTATTCAAATGTCTAAATATCATAATCATTATGTATTAAGATACATATGGTATTATATTATCTCTTATCGAGGTTATAGTTATCGTTTAGAGTTACAGATCGAAATGAGCAAACACTCGTTTGAAATACAAAGGAACATCTAAAGGTTTGTGGAAACAACACCATAAGTGTTATGGCATGTTCAAGTTTCTGGAGATTTTGATAAGTTGAAATCGTGGCAAATAAACAAGTCTATGTACAGCGTTCTTAGGAAGCTATGAATGCATCTTCCACAAGGGGCAAACCTGATATTGTCCAAAGTTGATGTGTCTTGATGAAGATATAGGTAGAAGAAAGTAAAAAATGAAAACAAGGCATTTGACCTTGCCTCCGAATTGTTGAGTGGCACAGTGGAATTTGTTTCGTGCAACCAAACTCTACAAATAGAGGAGAAACAAATGATAATGATCCTAAAGTTTCAGTGAATACTTTTACTAAAGAAAGTAGGATTCAACAATATATACTCTACAACTTTGTGGAAATATATTATTGATTCACTTGTCATGTTTATGAACAAGACATGCCAACGAATTACAAAGAAGCGTGATGGACCTAAGTGCGAGAAATGATCAGGAGTCATAAAATCCTATATTAAGTTTAATTTAAGATTGCAAAGTAATATGTTACTTGATCTTATTAAGTAAAGCAGTTTACTTGATATTTCTGAATGACTTCAAAGTCATAAGATGAAAATGAAACTTAATGGAGACGTAAAAGCTCGATTTGTCACAAAGTATGGACAAATTCAAGGAGTTGACTACAAATGTAGAGGTGCTTGAGTCTATTGGGTTTACACTAGCAATATATGGATATTGAAGTCTCATAGCTAGAATTCTCAATTTGATGATGATCAAAGAATTTTGGAATGTCCAAGATTATCGAGAGGACCTGCATTTGAGTGGGAGCTAATTAGCTTGGCCAAATCTTAATATGTAAGAGGCATATTTTGAGTGGGAGCTAATTAGCTTGGCCAAATCTTAATATGTAAGAGGCATATTTTGAGTGGGAGCTAAGCATCTTGGCTGAATCATAATATGTATCTGACATATTTTGAGTGGGAGCTAAGTGAAATCCATGGATCTCAAATATGGATGCCATATTTGAGTGGGAGCATGAAATCATTTTAGGATATGTGGACGACATATGTGAATGATATGATTGGTGTTAATAACATTTAAGTAGATAAATTGGGATGAAGTTAAAGTTATAAAACAACGAGATCTATCGAGATAGATTAGTGAGTTTAATAAACATTGATTGTCGAATGCTTCTTGGACTTGATTCTGAAAATGTTTAGAATGTCCTAAGCAAGATTCTAAAGAAGTTCAGAATGGAACAAGGTAAGAAAGAAGTTCTTACTATATGAAGCATTCTCTTAGTATTACAATGATGGTTAAAAAGGAAGAAAGAGATGTGTTTCATCTCCTATGACTCGGTCATAGGTTCTTCCATAGAACCATATTGTATACTCGACGTAATGTGACCCAAAGTTCTGGTTGGAAGGACAAGCTCTTAACTGTAAGAACATGTCCTGAAGTGATTCTTGAGTTAATCACTGGACTAGAATTAAGTTTGTTCTTAAATGGTAAGAAGCAAAGTAAGTGGCATAGTTGCATTTCATGCACTAGGATCTACATAGATATAGAAGTACAAAGGCTCCATCTGATGTGATGTATATTGTTATGGCGGGGCTAGTTCTTTTTTAACATAGAATGATGTGTCCCAGGGCACAGTGCCCATGAAAAAGCCCTCGAGGTTGATCTAAAGTCACTGTAGGCTCCTGGAAACCGGCCTCATTCTGCTGCCATAACTGCTGTATATACACAAAGGATTGCAAAGTGTGTTTCGGAGTTTAGATGACAACAGTGAAAATGACCATCATTATAAACACTAGAGACAAAGTCTCGCTTTGTCGCCAGACGAATACTTCAACCCATTATAAGATAATGGTGTGAATGTCAAAGTTAGGCAGACATTAACGATTTGCAAAAGACATAATGGTCTGGTAAAATAGAAAATGGACAGGACGTTTTCCATAAGCATGCATGATCAATAAACGCATATGTGATATGGTTTATGATGAGAAAAATGCGAGCTAGATTATTTGTACTCTAGTGCAAGTGGGAGACTGAAGGAGATATGCCCTAGAGGCAAATAATAAATAGGTTTTTATTGTCATATCTCAATTAGTTCGTAATAGTTTCATACTGTGCTATAACTGTATTAATACAAAACATTAATACACGTGTGGTATGTAAACAAACCAAGTCTCTAGTTAACTCTAGCGAACTAGTTCATTGGTCATAAGGATGATCTAGGGTTTCGAGATCATGGGCATTTATGACAATTGACAATGAGGTCACGTCATTAGTTGAATGATGTGATAGACAAACAACCCAACCAGTTGTATCTTAATGAGATCTAGTTACAAAGTTCACCATTAATGATAAACTAAGGAAACCTCGCAACCTGGTCCATAGACTATGAGGTAATGCAAATTACCGTTCGTGAGGGAGCTTAAATGGTTATCAAGTATCACTCCGTGACTGGGTGATCAAAAAGGTGCCACTCAGGTTTCCCAAAGGGGCGTGTAGAGGAGTACATATCAAGACCAGGATTTGCCCATCCATGTAACAGATAGATACATTAGTGACCATCTCGGTGACGTTGCATTAATGAAGCTTGCAAGCGTGTGACTGGGTCACGGAATGCAACGACACGGAAACAAGAAAAACAAGTTCATCGGTAATGAGATCGAACAAAGGTATGGAGATACCATAGATCAAATCTCGGGTGAACTAGGTATCAAGTGGCAAAGGGAATGGGAAACGACTATTTACGGTTCAAACGACATTATCATCATGGAATGCACAGGGGTCATTATGGGCATCCCGGTCCCGCTATTGATCAATGATGGATATCATGTATGTGCCACTCCTGATCCGTGGGGAAATACACTTAAGGGTACGATGAGATAGAGATCCTCTGTAAGTTGGAATCACCATATGAAAGAGAAAAGGAAACCGGAAAAGTTTCGTGAGAGAACCGGAATCATTCCGGGAAAGTTCCGAAGTCGTTCGGAGGAAATCGAAAGGGAACCGAAAGGTGTTTCGGGTCAAATAAGGTTTTGTAATATGTATTTACATATTAATTAATATTAAATATAATATTAAATCTAAAATGAAGGGGTATTCCACTAATGGGCCAAACTTCCTAGGGAAAAAGGACCCATGAGGGAAAACCGAAAGGGGGAAGGGCCAAAGCCTAGCCGCCTCAAGGAGGCCCACCCGGTCAGCCTAGGGCTATGCACGGGGTGGGGCCCACCCCTGGCCGGCCGTCCCATGATGCCCTAAGGTCCCATGCTCCTCCCCCTTCTCTCCCTTGTTTAGTCCCACATGGGAAAACCAAAGGGGAGGGTACACCCCCTCCCCCTATATAAAGGGGTTCCCATGGGTGGGAATAGATACACCAATATTTGGAGAAGTCCTTTGGTTGACTTTCTCCTTTCCTCTCTCTCTCTCTCGTCTCCTCGCGTTGGTACGGTCCCAAGTAAGGACTGTCCGAGCAAGAGACACCGCACTTGCAGCACGCCATTGCACTGTAGGGATTCCAAGCCGGAGATCTACTTCCGCACTCGCGGCAGGGATCAAGGAGTCAGAGGTCGTCGTCGTACACCATATGTGTACGAAACCACGAGGGGCCTCACTTGAGGCACCTTGGATGTCATGAGTTGGAGCTGCTGCACGGTGAAGAAGGAGCAAGGGGTGACCTGCGAGGAGCTTCGCGACCTTGAGGTCGGCTACTGGTTCGACTACTTCAACCACGTTCCCCTCGGAACGTTAACCGCGTATGGTCTACAAGGGTATGTATTCTCTATGCATCAGTCGTTACCGCATTAGTACATAAATAGATCTTGGCAGTATTAGGAGGTTCCGACATAGGATTTTTTTTGTTTTCTGCTGCAGAACCCTTCAATTCCATGCAACAACACAAGGATGAATACTTAATCTTCTAAAGATTATATCAAGGTATTATATACAACAAAACCTGAATACCAAGTTAAGTATATAACTTAAGTAAAGAAACTCTATAAATAAATCTTGATACACTTGCTTGCCATAGTTATTCCTCCCATGGGTATCATGGTAGTTCTTCAACATTAACTCTTATCACAAATAGAGTAGAAAGGGAAGTCAAGCCAAGACCATTCAACACATACCCTTAATATCATATTAAGAGATGACACTCCTATTTAACCAAGTCCTAGTGTCAATTGATCATCAATGTTGAGTGATCAATTCCTAACCTAGAACTTATTAACCCTTAGCCTTGACCTATTATATTGACCTTCCAAAGACCTTAAGTAAATTAATAAGAAGAAGGAACTAGATTAGGTAGGCTATGCCATCATCAATGGAATGTGATCTTTAGTAGTGATCAAACCATTTGATGAGGGATGAGTTAATTCACTTATGAGTTAACTAGAAGAAGTATCTACACCCAAGAAGTAGATAGTGATTTTGAAACTACAAGAAAGCTAGTAGAATTAGTGTATCAAATAATAATATTGTTAAGCCAAGTAGGTATAAACCTAAAGTAAGTTTCCTTAACAAGATAACCCTAAAGAGAGATTAATATAAGTCTGCTACTTAGTGATAATAGATCTTGATCCGACAATTAGAAGCCTAAGCTTAGTATGATCAAAGGATGATGGTCATTATTCTCAAGTCACTTGTGAATTGATGACCAGTTGATGAAGAAGAGTTGTGAGTATACCAAATTAGGCAAAACCTAAGTGTGCTAAATCATCTAGCTTGATTATGAGAAGTCAAGCTAGAGTTTGATGAAGTATATAATATGAGTTGTATGGAGTAGTTGGAGGCATAGTAGTTTAAACAAGTTAATACAAGAACAACTTGTATTATGGAGAGTAGTACCATACCTATTCCAGAGGATTGATATCTAATGGCTCTGAAATATAGCCAGCTACGTCCACATTTAAACTGGATATTATTCATACTTACGATGAAATATCTCTCTAAATCCTGCCACTAATGCTTAATATTCAGAGGGTATGCAATCATTTCTTTTATATTTTTCCTGCACAAATAATGTCGTTTGAAGATGGGAATCACTACATTAAAGTCAAAGATACGAGATTTCCAACAACGAGAACAAACCAGGAGCCGTAAAGCAGAGGCAGGCGCTTTAACGACCAACTATATGACTGGAGAAAAATTCCGGCCGTATAGCTCTGGTTGTATAGTTAGCGTTGACACCGTTAGGTCAAACAGAACAACAATGAGACAAGTAGGTTATTACTATAAGCGGTTGTGGAGGCAATAGAAATTATGGATGCACTGCCCACATATAATTTATCTTGCTCTAACAAGTACATGCATACTTTATTTCTATCTTTTATTCCCATCAGATGTTTTGCACAGCTACAGGTGAAACCGAACGCCCTAGGCCCTCTCTCTCCATCATTGTCAACAACAAAAAGACGCAAGCTATTGGTCCGGTAAAAACACAAAAGTAATTCTAAAACTCCCGAAGGTCCATTATAGTAACTTCACTACACATTCGCTTCCCGAGGATTCGATAACCTAGGTCTACTAGGGAAAAAGAAGCTACACTACATCCGTAATCCAGATCAAAGGTATCAACCCTTTTTGTGGCGCCGTTGCGGAGGAAGCAATAGCTAACCTAGTGAGGTTATTAGGAACCTTGCTAGTTTTAATTCTTGTTTTAAATTTTGTTAGTTTTCTTTCAGTCTTTATTTTGATAAACCAAAAAAAATTAGTTAACCTTTAAATTCTTGCTTTTACTATTATAATTCTTTGTTTAAGAAAACCCAAAAACATAGAAAATATGGCTAAAAAGAAGGTTGGGGAGTTTGCTACTCCCAACAATGATTACTTGCGTACTCCTATTACTCAGCCATTAATTGCTGCTGATGACTATGAAATTAATCCCCATTATTTAAGCTTGGTTCAACAGAATCAATTTGAGGCTTTGTTGTTGAAGACGCAATATGTACTTGAATACTTTCACTGAAATGATATGATGCATATAAAAGATGTTGACCCTGATGCGGTCAAATTGTGTCTATTTCCTTTCTCTCTTAGAGGAAGAGCAAAAGAATGGTTGCTATCTTTTCCTAAAAATACTATTACATCATGGGTGGGATGTACTTCTTTATTTATGACTAAATTTTTCCCACCTGCAAAGACTATGCAACTCAGATCTAATATTACTAGCTTTAGACAGGAAGAGCATGAGCCACTAGTGCTTGCATGGGAGAGGATGAAAGAATGCTTAAGAAACTGTCCTAGTCATGGGATGGAAGATTGGTTAATCCTCCATTTATTTTATAATGCTCTTAATCATGTGTCTAAGTCTATGCTTGATACTGCAGCTGGAGGAACGTTTATGGGTAAACATATTACCGAAGCAAAGTAGCTGCTAGACAATATGCAAGACAACCATGCTCAATGGCATGTGGATAGATCAAACACGAAGAAGGTGAACTCCATCTCACCACAAGAAAATGAAGAACTCAATGCTAAGTTGGATGAGCTCATACTAGCCGTAAAAGGTAAGGAAACCCAGGTAAGAGCTATCCCTGAAACAAATATTGAAGAAATAGACTTCATAGCTCGTAATGATTATAACCCTGCTTAGAAGAAGAATTATAATCCTAATTTTTAGAAACATTATTCTAGTCCTGCAGGTAATCCTAATAATAGTATGGGAACTAGTAATGGTAGTCTCCAAGAAACACTTAAGTCTTTTATAGACTCACAAAATGAACAAAAAAATTCTTGTTAAAACAACAGAGAACCATGATGCTATGCTTGGTAAATTATCTAACCAAGCCGTTAGTTTGAGAAATGATTTGCAGGCCCTTCAAGAAAGAACAAGGATCATTGAGGCATAACTAGGTAAGATAACCGAGAGTCGAACTCTCTTTCTAGCTAAATTTGCAGGTAAAGCTAATCCCAATCCTATTGAAGAACTCAAAATGATGAGGATCCAAAGGGAGGAGCCTGGAGAGCTTGATTATAGCAATGCCCCTTCACCAAGCTACACCATCGAAGACCTCATAAAGAGGATCAACGTCAAAATTCCGGTAAGTGAAGGTAACGATGAAGCCATGTATCAACACTTTGTTGATCAAGTAGCAAAAGGTAAGCGAGCTTTAAGAGGAATACAAGAAAATTGCTGAAAAGTTACCTATTAAACTAGATGATATATTTGAGCCCATGATTAAAATTAAGATTGGGACTGATGAGATAGCTGCACTTTGGGATCTAGGTGTAAGCGTCTCAACAATCCCAAAGAGTCTTTTTTAACAAGCTAAACCCTGGCTTTTTCAAAACCACTGAACTAAAATTGCATCTAGCAGATTCTACCTACACACAAGCTGTAGGAATTAAGGAGAACACTTTAGTTTACAATAAAGGTTATCCTGCTCTAATTGACTTCATTATTGTTGACATGCCTGAAGATACTGTTGCTCCTATTATATTAGGTCGTCCTTTCTTAAGAACTATTAAGGCTTTGATTAACCTCCATGAAGGGAACGTGAAGCTGCAATTGCCTTCGCGGAATCCTTTTGTTATTCATTTCCCTAGGAAGAAGAAAGCCAAGCATGATGAAAAGGAGGCCATCACTTTGAAGGCCAATTACCTTGGAGTGGGTGTTCCACTCATCTGTCCCAAGTGAGTATCGTCAAGGTCAAGCTATTGACCGTAAAAGAGCACTCCATGGGAGGTAGCCCATGTTAAATAAAGGTTTGAGTTACGTTTTAAGTTTTTAGTTTAAGTTTATGCTTAATAAAGAGTGCTAGAAAACTCCATTTGAGGAGAAGAAGTTCGGTAGTACTTGAAATTCTGCTAAATACATGCTGTTGTTGGTCGACAATATTTACTGTCATAAAAAAGGTATATCACTAAGTTACAGGAAAATAAGTAATTTTCAAAGAAACAGAATTTTTTTGATGCACACAGAGAGTTTAACGACCAACTATACGGCGGGAATAAAAATTCTGGCCGCATAGTTCCGGTCGTATAGATATCTTTGTGATCTAATTTTTTCTTTGAAATGTACTGAGAGTTTAACGACCAACTATACGGCAGGAATAAAAAATTCTAGCTGTATAGCTCCGGTCGTATAGATATCAGTGCCTCTGTACAAATTCTTTTCCAATGTACTGAGATTTTAACGACCAACTATACGGCGGGACTAAAAATTCCGGCTGTATAGTTCCGGTCGTATAGATATCTATACCTTCGTATATTTTCTTTCCTAGGGACAGACAGTTTGAAAACCAACTATATGGTGGGAACATTTTGTTCTGGTTGTATAGTTGCGCTCGTATAGCTGCGCCGCCAGGAGAAAACCCTAAAAAATTGATAGAAGGCCAACTATATGGCGGGAACACAATGTTCCGGCTGTATAGTTGCACTCGTATAGTTGTGTCCGACCATAAAATCGCACGGGAAGGTACCTCCAACTCCAAAACTTCAATCCTTTTTCTCTCTTCTACCTCCAAACTCTCTCAAAACCTCAAGATATCTTCATCTCTACTCAATTTCGTTCGATTTCCTCGCACACAAGTGATCTACGGTATGTTTCTCCTCTGATCCTCTAATTACTTTTTGCAAATTCATATTCAATCTATTGTCATTATCAATATAGGGTGAGACCTACTATGCACCAATTGCCATGATTTTCTTGCCTAGATTATTATTTTGAGGAGATTCTTTAGTGTGCTTTGATGAGGAATATATTGTACTTACTGTTGTTGGATCAAAAAGTTTTATTTTTGTTTTTCTTCAATGTTTTAGATGATGAACACAATGATCCAAACTAGTGCTCGTGCCACCGCTAGCGCTTCTCAGGTTGTCGCTCAAGAACGCATGGGGATACGGTTCAGGAATGAGCTCCAACGTGAGCGCTTCGACAAGTTCAAGAACCGCGAAGTGAAGGCCACCAAGTGGGCTTGCCCCATTATATTGACCCAACTCGGTATTTCTGATGACTTCAATTTACTTTGTAATAGAGCTGGCCTGCAAAACTTAGTGTACAATGGTGTGCCTACTTAGCTCCGCTTAACCATTGAATTTCTAAGTTCGCTGCAAAGCACCATTAAACAATGGCAAGGAGAGGACACTATTTCTTTCTGACTTATGAACAACAACTACACTTTAACTTTAGATGAATGGTGCACATGCTTTAATTTGTCAAACAATGATGTTAATGCCCTACGCGCATCCTATACTGGCTTAGGACCTACCCTTGAACAATACTATAATGGAATGAGTTTCACTACTAGAGTGAGCAAGGGGAAGAAAATATTTAACATCCTGCAATTCGCTATTTGTTCTATGTTATTCCTAACACCTTGCAGGCACGTAATGAGTTCACGAGACTCAACAAGGAGGACATCCTAGTCCTCGCAAAGGCTGATTACATCAACTGTGGCTTGTCACTCAACTTGGGAGCCATCCTTGTGCGCTACTTGGAGCACCAAGCCTCCCAAAGCCAAGAACCAATCATGGGTGGAGGTGTCATCACCGTGCTTTCCACTACCCTAGTCATCGACCTAGGTGAGTTGCAACCCGTGCGAGGTGAGCGACGTGTTGGTTTCTCCACCTTGAAAGCTTGTGGAATGCTCATTAGGAGAGGTGGTGTTTATTACCTGCATATTACTGGAGATGGGCGTCTTTACCCTGCTCCTATGCCTAAAGGTCTTTTCTCTATCGAGGAGGGATGTTTGCTATATGACTTGCAGGTTGAGAAACACCAACCCGAGGAGAAGATTTCGGAGGAGGGCGAGGACCAAGAGGAGGAGCAAGAAGTTCCTTACCAAGAGGAGCAGGCACGAACCCGGTTCACCACATACCAAGATTTCCAAGGACTTGGAGGGACTATGGAGAGGATGCATAGCCTCTCTTTGAACCTCCGAGAATCAACTAGTAACCTCTCAACTCAATTCGAAAACTAGAATAACAACTTTTTCCCGCCACCACAATGATTTAAAGGGCTTACAAAAGCCTAAGCTTGGGGAAGTTTCCTCATGTATCTTTATTTGGCGTTCATTTGCTTTTATTTATTTCGAGGTTGTGTTTTTAATTGAGTTTATAAGCACTCGTGTTGCTTTTCCCAACACTTTATTTTCTAGTTATTTCTATTTTCTTTCGAGATTTTGTAGCTGAGCTTTGCCGCCAATTTTCTATTATTTAAACTCTCTCTCTTAAAAACCACAAAAAGATTTCTCCATTTTTTCCTTATTTTCCCTCTTTCTTTTCTTTCCGCCTCGAGGTTCATATGTTTGCAGGAGAGTGATCGACTTCGAGTTTCCAAGAAGCAAATAAAAAGAGGAAGAGAGAAGTGGAACCAAACATGAGAGGAATGCCTTATGACTCCCCACCTTTTGAAGTTTGATAAACCCATGCTAGTTAGTAGTAAATGTTGAGATATTATATTGGTGGAGTGAGTCTTTGTGCTATAGTAAGATTTTCGTTTGCATGGGTATTTAATTGGGTACATTTTGTTCCAGCTCTCGTAATTAACCAAGTCTTGCCTAAAAATTTGCTAAACAATTGTAATAACAAAAAGTCTCACAATTGAAGGCTTGGGTGTTGTAGTGCTTAGTCTTGAAGGTTTATTTCTAGAGACACTCAACACCACTGAAAATGTTGATTGACTTGATAGCTCTATTTAAAAGGATTTGTTCGATTGAATTAATGTTTAGCGATTTTTATGAGCATGACAAAGTTTGAATTGTTAATCATAAGAATGATATAGCTTTATGCGTGTGAAACTTCATGGGATGCCAACAACTCCACTGGCCTATGAACGATCTTCATGGAAGAAATTCCTAGATTTCGGCTATGAGTTGATTAAACACTTGTAGCAGCAATGCTATAGTGGGTAAGATTCTCGGCACTCCTAGGTAGCTGTAATCATGATGGAATCACTCCTCTGGCTGTTATGAGTAATCAGTATGCAAAAGGGACAAAAACCTTATTGATGCCACGAGTGTCCATCACAGCCCGATAAACTAATAAAAATCTTTGGCATGCTCTCAATTACTTAAAAACTGAAATTCTTGAAGGACAATGAATAGAAAATTAGTGCTTGAAAAGTCTTGATTTATTGATGTGGGAGAATTGAGATATTCTAGTGTATATGCTTTTCATGACAACTCTCACACTCTTAATTTACATGATTATACTTTATTGTTCAAAGGCAAGCCTATGAGTTGATTACATGACATGGAATAAAGTTTACTCATTTGAATCATCCGTGTTGACAATAATTTTACTGCACTATAAGGATGCAGAAAACCTATATGATATACTTGCCATTACTCTATCTATGCTGAAGTTTTTCAGGTTTATGAAATGGAGGAAGCATTAGACTACCAATCATCAGTAAGATCGCCATCTCATTATTTTAGTTTAAATGCTGAGTTCCTTTTTGATTTTGGTTTTCTTGCTCGGGGACGATCAAGTTTAAGCTTGGGGAGGTTGATGGCTCTGAAATGTAGTCATCTACGTCCATATTTAAACTGGATATTATTCATACTTTCGATGAAATATCTCTCTAAATACTGCCACTAATGCTTAATATTCAGAGGGGAATGCAATCCTTTTTTTACATTTTTCCTACGCACATAATGTCGTTTGAAAATGGGAATCACTACAATTAAAGTCAAAGATACGAGATTTTCAACAACCAGAAGAAACCAGGAGCTGTAAAGCGGAGGCAGACGCTTTAACGACCAACTATACGAGCGGAGCAAAATTACGGTCGTATAGCTCTGGTTGTATAGTTGGCACCACCACTGTTAGGTCAAACAGAACAACTTTCATGAAGGGACTCCTATATAAAGAAGCCTCGGGCGACGAGAAAACAAGTCCCAAAGAAGCCAGAGCCTCGCAAAAGTCTCTGCCACAGATCACCAACCGCCTCCAGATCTCAAACCCCTTCTCCATATCCATAGCTATATTCCACCACTTGTAATAGTAGATCTCTTCTTCGATTGGAAACATTGTAAGACTATTTCTATCAATCTTATGATTTTCAATACAATGTTTATGATTGTTGATCTCATCTCTATGTGTGAGTAATTCTGCTTGGGCTAAGGGCTTCGGCCTAGCCATGTAGCAATTGTGCATGTTATTTATCATAGATGGGATCATGTATTAGTTTGTATGACATGATGATTATTGTATCCTCTCTTGACTCAATCTAAGGACTTGTCAGGTACCCCAATACCCCGAGGGTTGAGCCAGGTATAGGGAGTATGAGTAATGATTGATCTGCGGGTTGGGAACCCCCAGTGACAGTAGGGGTACTACGGCTGTATGTGAGGGGTTTACTTGGGATTAACGGTGACATCACTATGCATATCATATAGTTCTCTTTCTTCTATGGATGATACTAGTAGGTTATTGCTATAAGCGGTTGCGGAGGCAATAGAAATTATAGATGCACTGCCCACATATAATTTATCTTGCTCTAACAAGTACATGCATACTTTATTTCTATCTTTTATTCCCATTAGATGTTTTGCACAGCTACAGGTGAAACCGAACGCCCTAGGCCCTCTCTCTCCATCATCGACAACAACAAAAAGATGCAACCTATTGTTCTGGTAAAAACACAAAAGGAATCCTAAAACTCCCGAAGGTTCATTAAAGTAACTTTACTATGCATTTGCTTCCCGAGGATTCGATAACCTAGGTCTACTAGGGAAAAAGAAGCTACACTACATCCGTAATCCAGATCGAAGGTATCAATATCACATGTGATATAGAGAGAATTGCAATCTTGCAAGCCTTGGAAGTAGTTGCAAGATGGATATAAAGGAGTTAGTGGATGGAGTTATAAATAGCTACATTGTTAGATTCATTAAGGGTAGCTTATAGATGAAAGTTATATACAAGAAGAATAATGGAAAAGGAGTATTGTTGAAGTGACATGACCATGTCATCATCTGATGATGGATATGGCGGAGTCAAATGATTAACTTATTCAGAAGGATGTGATCTTTGTGAATAAGATAAGGGTGATATACATAGAATTCTTAGGAACGGAATTCCTTAACTAAAAACAAGCTTAGTGAAGCATTGAGGATAGGAGTGCTTGAGAAACCTTTAACCAACAGTATATCAAGCCATAACAAGACCCATGTTTACCTCTTTGTCCAAGACCCTAGAATTAAGCTAGTAGTGGAACCAATTCCTATTTTTAGGAAGCCAAAGAATAGTAACTCTTAGTCAAATGAAGTTTCTAAGAGATAATTAGAATACCAGCTGAGAGTGTATTGATGGAAGCCTTGTCCACTTTATCATCTTAAACCCTAATAAATACCTAGTCTCATATACCATCAAGATCACATTAGGAAAGCAATCTCAAATAGCTCACTCTAAGTTGAGTTATTATCCATGGCCACAAAACATGAAGGAAATTCATCCTAGCTCTTAATCTTCATCCATATCCATAATAGATATGAGTCTATTAAACCTTCCCAAAACTCATGGCCATTATTTGGAAATGAACATTTTCATTTCCTCATTAATGATTGCTATTCATGCATAATGACTTAACCAAAATTGTTTTATGGTAGTTCTAAACCCCACAAAATAAGTAGAGTATGAATAGGAGAAATCACCAAATATGCAGAACCATGAAACTCAAATCATCATATTATAAACCACAAGGTTAATACCTTATAATGAATATATATAATTCCTTTATGAGGTTAAGTATGAATCAGATTCTATATACATCATAAACCATTTTAATCCTTACCATTATAATTATCAAGTGAAAACATAATCATTTTTATGAAATCTTATTATAAGAAACAAATCCCTAAAACCCTAATTCCTCTTTATATTACTAACAAAATAATCCTATATATAATCATGATTAGTGTAAATACTAATAAGAGAATGCCAAACCAATTGGCACATTAAACCATGTAGAACCCTTGATTGATTTACTGAATTTTGAATATTTAAATCATTGAGGAAATTTGAATTACAAAAGAAAAACACAAACATAAAATATAAAAAGAAGAAGGAGAAAAAGAGATAGCTAGCAGAACCATGCCGCAACCCAATTACTCCAACATTATCTGCTGCCTGCGAGAAACCTCATCCACATTCCGCTCACTATGACAAAGCCCAGCACCGGCATAGGCCCATGTACCCATTTGTCCACCTTATCGTCGTCGTTAACCTCACGCAGCCGCTGAAGCAGCTGCATGGCGTGAGCGCTGCCGCTCGCTGGTGTGGAGATCCGCGCTGCCATCGTCTGGAGGGGATAAGGAGGCCACGATGATTCCCCGCTCATCCTCATCCTCTCACTCTCTCTCGTGCTCTCTCTCTCTTCCTCTTTGTACACGAACCAAAACCCTAGCTCATCGGGGATCATTGTCCTCGCTGTCTTCGGTCGCCCGGGTCCCGCTGAAGCCACCACTGGATGCACCAGTGTGTCCTCGGTCATCTCCGACAAGAACCACAAGCCAGCGTGCCATGTATCGCAGGGAATTGAGTTTGGCATCTCGTCGGCCACCGTGGCCATTGCTGTCGATTTGCCTCCATCTGACCTTCCCAAGCCACATCGACCACACCATCGGTATCCTGGTGAGCCAACGGTGCTCAGGCACCGCCCATTTTGTCTTCTCTCGCTCTGAATCGTTGTAGCGTCGTGCTCCGCCGTTGGGCGCCGCAACAAGTGGTCGCCGGAGTAACTCCGGTGACCAAAAATGAGCGGCAACACTAACCAAGGTTCACCTCGATCTCCCCTACCCAATGCCACCCTCCTTGTTGCCTCGCGAGCTCCCAATCGTCGGGTCTGACATCGACTGGGAGGAAATCCCCATTCATGACGCCACCATTATGTCATGGTGATGTCACAATCTAGTTTTTCTTTTATTTCTTTTTAGTAATGATTTCGATAATAAATACACTTCACCTAGGTGGCATCCGACGTGGCCCTGACCCCACACGTCAGTGACCCTGGCTAGGATAGGTCTGAGTGTAAAAAGGATTCTCTGTTTAGTAAATAGATAAAACAATATAAGTTCAAATATAAATAAATTTCAGGAATTTAAGAAAATGATTAAAACTTAGAAATTGAATATCTTTTGTTTTATAACTTAGAAAAATATATATTATATATCAAAATCTTCAGAAAAATAAACTCTATAATATAAACCTATTATCATACTTTATTTTCCAGCTTAAATAAAATAATTACTATTATTAGCAAATATCCTATTAAGGCTAAATCTTAAATAAGTATATACTATTATTTAAAATTCATAAAAATAAGCATAATATATCAAAATTCTTAGAAAGACAAGATATACATTTATAAACTTATTTTGTACATTTTTATGATACTTAACTAAATATTTATTTTTTATTTAGTATTTATAAAGTGATAAAACTTATAAAAATCATATCTTATTAATTAAAAATCATAATAATACTTATGCTATACCAAAATGATCAGAAAAATAAAGACTACGCGTTAAAATATTCTTTTGCACATTTGAAGACAAATAAAGGTAAAAGTTTAATAAGTCTTGATTAAAACTATTTTCTAATATCTTAATGGATTAAAAATACATAAATCTTTACTTTGCCTTTGGCATTATTTGTTTAAAGTCTAAAAAAGGAAATAACAATTTCAATTGATGTTTAAGAGAAGTTAACATAGGTCTAACCATTTTAATATGTATTTACTAAAACTATCATCTCAAATTAAGTGTATCTTAATTTTTCTAAAAAGATTTTATCAATTATAAAATCACCTAAAATAGTATATTGTTTAGAAAAATGATCTTATGCATTTATAAAATCACCAAGATGATATCTACTAATTCTCTTACCAGTCTAAGAATCAAATTAAGAATCTAAATAAAGTTCTTAAGTATTTTAAGTAATGATTTTCTCATGTTTATAGAATATACTCATTAATTCTAAAATAGGTAAATGATTCCATTCCCTTATAGTATTAAGAAAATACCACTCCCATAAGGGCCATAGAATTCTTATTTCACCTTTAGGAAGCATTATGAAATAAAACAACATATAAAGTCATCTTGTATTCAATACATATAAGTCTCCACTACAAGTGTTGTGGTTATTCAAATCTAGTAATACTTTCCTTTTTAATAACTATAGTTAGAAAGGAACCCTAAGAGTATTAACTTCAAGATTAAATGCTTTTGTTTAGTTAAGTAAGTTTTTCTTCAAAAGTTATTCTTTCAAGAAACATTAAAGGTAATTTTAAGCATTTCTATAAAAGATCTAAATGATTAACAATCTTTATATAAGAAGTCTTTAAATACATTTTCACATTTGAGTGCTTTACTATTGTATGCTACTTATTGTACTTACATGTTATTTCACACACTCTCACAATCCTTAATAAGAAGCACAAGTGTGAAACTAATCTCAAAGTGCAACACGTTCCAAAGAAGTCATCACAAACCCCAAAACCCAAATCATAGACGAATATTCTGGGGATTCGAGTTTACAAACTTGCATTACATTACTTATGCATAATGGCATATTGCTTCTTTAAAAATTCGTTCTTACCGAACCAATGATGCTGTTTACAGAATTTGGATCTTCTATTGTCTTGAAGGCCATGATTGCTTAATCTTGCAATCACAAAAGGCAAGTTCACACTTGCACATGTCCTTTGGTTATTTTCTATCAAATACTTATAACTCAAATGTTGTCATCACCTGCATTTTAAAAAGGTCCAAAAACACTATTTTCATAATAATATGATTATGGATTATTTACCAAATGGTAATAATCTACTGATATAGTTTCAGTGGTACAAGAACACAATATCTAGGACTTAACAACCAATGTCGCCAGTGATTCTAGCACCGTATATCACGCGTTAACCATAAGATCTACAATGGCTCTAGGGAAGTCAGCCAGATCTTCTCCCTTTCGTATGATGACAGATAACTTTTATCGGAGCCATGATCCTACATCTAGGCACGTGCAAGGGTGGGAACTGTCATTTCCCCGATATTAGATGTCAACTATTGCTTTCTTTAGGAGTGTAAACCGGCACATCCGTGTCCTGAGCTAGCAAAAGGGTGAGTATACGGGGTCACGGAGAAGGGCAGTACTGGCTTGGATCATCTAACTGGGCCCCACACCAAGGGAAGTGTGAACGGGAAAGATCGCTCGATTGTGCAACAAGGATTTGATCTCTTATGGGTAAAGTAGCGCAGCTCTGCTGAGTGTAAGAACTATGACATATTACTCCTTGTTTCGGGAAGGAGCTACGGACACGGTAGGAAAGGAACTCCATGAAAGTTCTGGTCAACCTGTGAAAGCTGTCGGACATAGTTTTCAGAATAAAAGCAACCTTTGAAGAAATGTTTACGAAAACCTACATTGCCTACGACCTTTGGTCTGTGGATGTAGAGATAGTGCATCAAACGCTCCTTTTTAGTGAACTTGCTGAGTACGCTCGTATTCAATCGTACCTTCTTAACCCTTGCTAGGTTCTAAGCCATTGAAGATGATGTCAACACCAACTTATGCTCAAGAAACCAGCATCGACAGCTCAAATTCTTTAATAAAGTCAATGAAGTCAACATATACATCAACTAAAGTGAAGACGAAGTTCCTGATTAGATAGGAGTAGATACTCTAGCCACATAACCTACTTCTGTAGAGCATTGCATTAGCAGCAATTGCAAGCCAATTAGTTCAGATGCTAGTCTTAGTCACTAGATAGTTGTGAGTTGTTATTTCTGGTTCTTCTTTGTAAAGAGTTGTTTTCTTCCTCTTTAACCTAGATTGTTCTCTAGAGCTTTTGTAAAGAGTCGAGTTGTAATCTACAGTTATGTCTTGGACTTGCTGTGTTTCTATTGTACCACTCTATGGGATGTAATACTCGTGAACGGTGTTTCATTGGTGTTATGTTAACGACTATAGTGTACTACATCATGTAGTGGTATGCTGGGTCACCGCAGCAGCGAGGAGGATATTCGCAACCCTAGTTTCCACACCATCACCAGATTGCATCTGCACACCCGTGTAACTTTCGACTCCTCGATATTTCCAAGAGCAAACAAGCAGGAGTAGGGTCCTCTACGAGGCCTGAACCTGGGTAAACCTCGTGTAACATGTGTGCTTGTTTGCTATCCGATCGATGCCTCCAGTGCTCCATACTTCCTCGAACCTAAGTCCATCAACGATGGACATTGATGAGTTAACTCCTCGTCAGGTAGAAAGGGGGAGATTGCTCATCTGGGAAATACTGGCGAAGATTCATATCCGAAGGACTTGTTGACACTCGCATCAACTCAACGGTATAATTCGTGAAGAAGCAAAGAACTAAAAGAAACATCGGATGCATTATTTATTACTATGGCAAAAGATCGGGCATGATGATGCTCAAATGCAATCTGGCATGATGACATGAGTATGCGATCATGATGCTGCACAAAGATAAATACATGCGATTTTCTAGTAGTTGTTTTACCTGGGAGGCTACAAAAAATTATGTAATCTGATTTGGAAAAAATCACAAGTTTCAGAAAAAAATCACAGATTTCAAAGAATATGTTCATGGATTAAAAAATTACGTAAACCGATTTGAAAAAAATGTACACGAGTTTCAAAAACTATTCATAGACTTCAAAAAGTATGTGCGTGGATTCAAAAATACGTAAAACGATTCAAATAAATGTTCACGAGTTTCAAAAAAATGTAGATAGGTTCATGGACTTCAAAAAATATGTTCATGGATCCAAAAAATACATAAACCGATTAAAAAAATGTTCACGAGTTCCGTAAATTATTCATAGACTTCAAAAAATATATTCATGGATTCAAAAATTACGTAAAACAATTAGAAAAAAGTTCACGAGTTTCAAAATTTGTTCATAGATTTCAAAAAAATATGTTCGTGGATTCAAAAATTACGTCAACCTATTTGAAAAAAATGTTCACGAGTTTCAAAAGTTGTTCATAGACTTCAAAAAATATGTTCATGGATTCAAAAATTATGTAAACCGATTTGCAAAAAAAGTTCACGAGTTTAAAAAAACATAGACTTAAAAAAATATGTTCATGGATTAAAAAATTACGTAAACCGATTTCAAGAAAAAAATGTACACGAGTTTCAAAAACTGTTCATAGACTTCAAAAAATATGTTCATGGATTCAAAAATACGTAGAACGATTCAAATAAATGTTCACAAGTTTCAAAAAAATGTACATAGGTTCAAAAATATGTTCATGGATTCAAATTTGAAAATTGTTCACGAGTTTCAAAGAATTGTTCATAGATTCAAAAAAATGTTTACTGGTTCAAAAAATGATTTTCATATTTGAAGGTTGTTGATGGATTTTGAAATAATGTTCATGAGGTTTAATCAAATGTTCATGAAATTGTTCATTAGTTCAAATAGATAGGTTCATAGAATTTTAAAACTGTTCATGGACAAAAAGATACAGTGTTCACGAGGTTAAAAAATTATTAATGGGTTCAAAAAGAATATTCATTATGTTCACGGGGTCTGAAAAAATGTTGACAGTTTAAAAAATGGTTACAGTGGTCTGAAAAACTGTTCTAGGTGGTTAGCAAAAAGAGCACGTGGTTCAAAAAATGTTCAAGGCGGTTCAAAATAGTGTTCACCGTGTTCCAAACAAATGTACATTGGTTTGAAATACTCGTATATACTTTCATGGGATTCAAAAGAGTTCTGGATTCAGAATTTCCCATTGTTTAGACTTCGAGAGAAAATATACGCCAGAACGAAGTACAGAGAAACAGTCGACCGGACAAACATTGGAATAAATAAGCTGACATCCAGAGAAAATACACGCGCCACATGTGCTAGTACTGGGCCTGGCCCATTGTCTATGCGCGATAGGCGGTGACTCGTAGAGCTGCCGCTGAAGGCGGTGTATATCACCTCCCGGTTTCAAGAGCAGGGAGCAGTAGATTCAAAAAAGACCGGCTCCCAAGAGACTGTATGATGAGACCAACTGTGGCGCTGAAAGATAATTCACCTCAGGTTGTTTCTCAACTTATCGATGAGTCACCCGCGTCGTGGAGAGAGGATCTTATTAGGGAATTCTTCCTCCCTATGGATGCAACGACTATCAGTATTCCTCTTTGTACTAGACGACAACATGATGTGTGCTTGGAATTTTGATAGGAGAGGTGTGTTTTTAGTAAAGTCTGGCGTATCGCATGTTGCTCAACACAAAAATAAATCTATCTAGTACTCCTTCCGACCCATATTAGTTGACTCGAATTTGTTTAGATTTGGATGTATCTAGACATATTTTAGTATTAGATACCTCCCAATTTAGAAAAATCCAAGTCAACTAATATGGGTTGGAGGGAGTACTAATTTAAGTTGGTACGTTCGTCACCATAAATAAATTCCGTCTGCCAAATATTGACGTATTTGTCCCTGGTAGTTTGGGGTATTTACATGGGATGCCACCGCCAAGTTATATGTCCGTCCGTTGAGAGAGAAAAAAGAAAAACAATCTCCAAAACTCCTCATCCCGATGGTAACTGTTCCCTTCCACGGACGGTTGGCCGCCCGGACCCGATGGGCTCCCCGTCTCCTCGCTGCACCGGCAGCACGGAGAGCGGCAGCGGCGGCGGCGGAAGCAGACTGAATTTTTCAGCAGGAGAGCCAAGGCGGGGGTCGTTCTTTTTGGTATGGGAAGCTCGAGCGGCAGGGACATGAGGCGACGCTGGGAGCAGGACGCCATGGAGCCTGGCCTGAGTTTGACGAGCTCGCGGAGGGGCGAGTGTGCTTGGAGTCGAGGGAGATGGACTGATTAGGCGGCGAAACTACAAGAGAGAGGGCGGCGCTCGAGAAAGGAGATGATGCTGCAGAGTGAGGACGGAGGCGGCTGGTGGCGAGCCCTAGCGAGCGGGAGGTCGCCTGCTGGACTTCCTGTTCAGTTGGTTGCGACGGAAGCAAAAAGCCTAGAAAGGGGAGGGTGCCAGGCAACGTGCGTAGAGCTCCTCCCGCCGGCGAACGGGCCACACCAATGGATGCAGCGCGGAGGGCCGCGGTGGCGGAAGTATCGATGGAGCTCCGCCGTCCGCTGCATACACCAAGCCGGTGTGGGGATGTGTTGGATTGCCGGCGGGAGGACCTTGGGCTGGGGCCGCGTCGGGAGGAGCTTGGGCGGGGGCCACCGGCGGGAGGAGGACAGGCAGGATGCGAAGGTCCCTCGCGGGAGGCACGGTGGTGGTCCGGCGGCTGTCACTCAACCCACCTGTGAGGTTGGGGCGTTTGTACGAAAAAGAACTCTGATAATTGTTGTTAGGGTGCTATAGACAATAATTAGAGCAAGAAGGGGGGCTACAAGGGAGGCAAACAAACAAGGGGGTGTATGAGCAAAGTCAGATGGAACTGGGGGTTATAATCAATTCCCCCGTTGGAGATGAGGAGGAAGGGGGGATCGGGGCATGGGAAATCCGGGATGGGGTACGTGGCACTAGGTGCGTGCGTGGTTCTCGTGTGTGTTCCGTGTCTAGTAGGGTGCGTGGTTTGCGTCGGGTCCATGGCAGGTAGACTGGGCCTTCGGCTGTGGGGCCAGCTAGGCTAGAGGTTTTTTTTCTTTTTAAATTTTTTGTGTAAACTTTTCCTCTTTTTCTTTTGATTTTGCAGGAATGAAATACAAAAAAGGGTCTTTTTAAAAAAGATGGGGTCGTTGTACGTTCTCGTACATCCGCTGTCTCGTTCATCGTTTTCTAAGTGACCGTCGATATGTTCATTTCGTATCGTGATCGGATCCGTAGGTAGATTACAAGGCATTTACGAGCATGGCTCATATACATTGCCCGACCGGGTATCTATCGACCCAATGAAATCGGCAAAATCATCGCTAACGATTCACGGTCCCATTGACTTTCACAGGATCTGGACGAGATGAATTTCGGGTCGCCTACCTGCTAGCGACCTGGCCACGAACACACCTATGTGAGGCAGACTCCTGCCACGTATCGGCCTCCCACCGTCGCCGCTTCGCTGCGAGTGAAGACGCGGCCACCCCAACCCTTTCGCTCCGCTGCGAGAAGGGAAACGACGGCGCCTGGTTTGCGACCGTCAAGCGCGAGCTGCTCAAGCGCGAGCTGTTCCTGGCATCTAGTTTCCGATCGTCGAGCGCAAGCAGCTGGTGTTGGAGATCCAACCGAGAGGTTGTGCCTGGCACTTGTTGTGCTGCATTATTGTTGAATAATCAAAATTCAGTTTTGGCAATCTGACTTACTCAATATACAACGCTGTGTACACATGTTGTTCTCAAGAACAACCATGGAGCCCGTTGTGGTGTTGCAAGTAATCCGCACACCAGCGCGCGTCTTTTGAAGGTATGGTACAGACCGAGGGATTGCAAAATACGGAGCGGAGCCCGATACGGCTCTAGAGGCAATGTGGCTTTTCTCTCTAGACGATTTTTTGCTTATTGTGGTCTTAATCCATCTGGAAACAGGTGTTTATCAGTAAACTGCTAATTGTTGTCACAATCACAACAGTAGTGATTTTCTTTTACACTTGCAAAATTTTTGAAGTCCGATGTTATAATTCTTTGTGACAATGACTCGCATCAGGCTGTGGCAACGCACGGGCATTCAGCTAGTAGAGATAATTATTTTGATAGGAATCCTAGCTCGCCCAACACCGAAACTGAAGCAGAAGTTAAATGTTGGAGCTCTCTCATGGAGTATTAGTCATAATTTTCACAATTAATTTCAGAATATAAATCATGACAGCAATAACTACAATCACGTGAAACTCTAACATACTAGTTGTATTGATCAATATGAACAGTAGCAGTCCATACGCAATAACAACCATAGTATATGTATACGTACTGATCGATTGCCGATGGAGTCGCCGTTGGTGAAGAGGTCACCATAGACTATCAAAGAAGTCGGCATTGATGACGAACTTCAGCAGTCGCGCGGAGCGCTTCCTAAAAACCTTGGGCCGGCCGCGACGCGCGCGTCGAGACGAGCGGACGAGCGTCGTCGAAGAAGAAGCGCGCGTGTAGTACTTCTCTTCTCCCTCACCACGGAGTGCTATATACATACATACATATATATATATCCGCGTGCGATATAGAACACATGTGTGCATGCGTTATAAATATCTCCTTAAGGAGATAAGGAGATATTACACACGTACACATTTGCAGGATAGAACACGTATGCATGTGTGCGTGATAAAGCACACACGCATCACGCACGATTAAGAAGACTCAATCGAACTGGTCTTCTCTTCCTGAAAAGGTATGCTTATACCTAAAAGCACATCAACTGGCAGTCTGTCTAAGTCAAGTGCACATCTAAGACCGTTTTCAAGCTCGAGATCACCCCCGGTCTGTCGACCTCGATCAAGACCCGATTGGCCTCAGCAAGCATGCCCCCTCATAGCGCCTAGCTTACATTCAATCAACCCATCCCCTTCTCAAGGGGCCCGTCAAGATATTTTAAAAAGTACCTCGGTGGTGGGCCTACCCCTACGGCGAGCTCGGGCCCTGTTGCGCCTGCAGCGTGCCCGACCTGACTGTCTCTTTTTCCCAACCCGAGGCAAGAGCTGCCTTTTCCCGAACCGAACCGACTGTTCCCCGTTTCTGAATAGTTCCCGTTTTCATTGTCTTTTCCCCGAAACCGAGCTCAATCCAAAACATCTAACTGGTTGTGTCACTAAGCGAAAAGCCCCTCGGTAAAACACTCCACCTTATAAGGTAGTGTAACTCTCTCCAACTTTTCATGTGTGACTAAACTATAGCTGCCACTCCACTCACATGTGAGCTTCCACCAAATTGGGCCAAATCACATGAGCTTCCGTATACATGGGATTTAATATTCTTAAAAAAATCTGAAATCTAGTATGGACCCAAAGTATTAGTCCATTATTTATAACACTCTCTTTTTGAAAACGTCTGTTCTATCCTATGGAGGCTAGCCCAACAGTCGTTGCCGACGGCTGATTTGTTAGAACACCGAAACATGGCTTTGTCTCGCAGCTGTTCATTGTGTGGGGCGACAGATTCATGGAGGCATTCTCTTGTGGAGTGTAATATGGCGAACAACGCTTGAAGATGAACTGCTGGCGGAACACATGGTAGCAAATACAGAACCTAGTGCTAGGCGATGGCTTTTCGACATTGGAGTCACTGGAAAAGGACTCATTTTCCCCTTTGCCCTCTCTCTCTTCGCTACAGTAGCTAGGAGCTTTCTTCATCGGACCGGGCCGATCCCGAGCCTCTCCGGCGGCTTTGCCGGCTGGAGATGGCGAAGGGGAGGTGCCGGAAGTAGTCTAGGTTTGGTCCTTGGGCTGTATGCCCGTAGTTTTGGAGCGAGGTTCAGATCCTGGCCAGATCTGGATCTTAGGGTTCCACCGCCGCCAGTTCTTCCTCCGGTCGGAGTAGCTTGCGCCGGTGCGGACTGCCGTCTCCGCTTGAATAAGGCTGCTGTGGGCCTCCTACTGTTGTGGACACGCAACCCAGTTCTGCCGGTCCTAGCCGGCCGTGGTGGCGAGGTGGATCGGTGACCTGGGTGGTGTGTGGTGGCGTCGTCTCTCCTGGCCGGCCGTGGTGGTGAGGAGGAGATATGGCGGCCCTGCTTCATCTTCAGCGGTTTGGGGGCGGGTCGTTGACCTCTCTGCCTCGAGCGCCTCTGAGTCACTCGCCTGCGTCGTCGAGTCGTGGTGACTCTCCTGCAGGCGGTGGTCTCTGCGGCGTTGCCTGGCAGTGAGGCATCTTGGAGCTTCTCTTCGGCACTTCCTTGACGGCAGGACTCGTCAGCGCGTCGGACTCAAGGGCAGTAGGGCTGCCGCTCCTTCGCTGCTCTGCTCCTGGTGTCTGTTGCCCCCTGTGGCAAGGGGGCTTGCTCTCGTCGGAGCTCGTCGTCGATCTAGTGGTGGAAGAGGACGAAGGACTCGATTTCTTTTCGAGTTTTCTTTCAGGGTCCTCGGTGCTTATTCTTGGGCCTCGGTGTAATTTTCATTTCTTAGGCCTTCTGTACCCCAGGGACTGATTTGCAGCAATATATGTCGGGTGCTTTGCACGTTCTCCGTTCAAAAAAAAAAAACATTGGAGTCACTGTCCCACGAGCAGTTCACACGTCTGACAGTAATTTTGTGGGCTATTTGGACTGCCAGGCGCATAGCAATTCATGAAGAAATATTCCAGAGCCCTTTGTCTACCCACGGATTCATTAATTCTTTCTGGCAAGAGCTGAAAGCATTGTCAAAACCTGTGTTCTCATCAGCTACTCCGACGATGGTAGATCACTGACCCTGCTTGCCTAGAGTCTTTGCCGTGTAGAGAAGCCTTGGCGCTATGCCGCTATCGGAGGATCTTATGCTGTCAGAGTTTACGTAGCCTCAGATTGCAAGACAGTTGTTCAGGATATCTCTCAAGGAAGCATGAGGAGCTTTGGAGCGATCATATCTGAAATAAGAGCAAGATCTGCACAGCTTCAGGAGTGTAGTTTCGTTTTTGAGAATATAACTTCGAATTTTGAAACACACGATCTAGCCAAGCATTCGATTTATCTTGGAGTTGGACGCCATGGATAGCTCGGAACTCCCTACAACGTAACAGTACCTGTAAACATTTTGGTTGATCAATAAAAATCTTGGCAGGTTGTCTAAAAAAAAATTGATCTCTAGGGTAGTATCATCTTTTTTACATACTCCCTTCGTTTCAAAATATAAGATGTTTTAGCTTTGTGAAAATAGTGTATCTAGAGCCCTTTAGTGTATAGGTTCACTTAGGTTTGGAGTGAACCTACACATTAAAGGGATCTAGATACACTCCTTTCACAAAGCTAAAACATCTTATATTTTGAAACAGAGGGAGTAGATTATAAATATGTGCTATTAAGAAGTCATTTGTGCTAGGTAGACTCCTTATTCACATTTATTTTTGTATTTGTTTTCTTTCTTCGTTGTTTTTTACCTTTTTGGCTGAATTTATGGAAATAAAACTTCAGTGCCAATATAGTAAGCGGAAATCGCCCTGTCCTCATCATTTGTGATGCTGGACCATGTGGAACATGCTGTCTCCGAACTCATAGACAATGAGCACTGCTATACGTTTATACAAAACTTTTGTCCATCCATTGCCAACTAACGTTTTCCTTTTGGAGGTTCAACAACTAATATTCTCTGTAGCGACAGCCGGAGGAAATAGTGGTAGAGCAAGTCCCATCTCTTCTGTGCCTACTTAAGAGCATTTTATCTCCATGGGAGACACATGATTTTCTTTTCGAGATTTCGGGAATTGGGTTCAGAATGAATGCATACATGTGCTAGTTCTCTTTAAGGCTCTATAGTTAAATCAGCAGCTACTGCAAGAAAAATAAATAAATCTGCAGCACCAGGATTGCCAATGCGTGCTTAGGCTCTGATGTCAATGAATTAGTTCAATTGCTGTCTGCGCTTAGCTCGTAGATGTGATCCAAGGCAAATGTTCAGTTTAACCTCATATTTTACTGAATGCCTGATCTTTCTGCAATCACTGTAAACTACGTCGTATTAAAGATTGTTACTCAACCTGCAGATGCCATGGGACCATTAGCAACGACCACAACATTACCTAAAACAATTCCCTCAGCATGGAAGCGTCGAAGAAGACAAGTTCATTTTCAGATTGGAAAGCAACCTGATGATGTCGTCCTCCTCTGGACATCCGATCGGATATGTATGCATTTGCTGATTCGCTGTTGCCTTTTGTTTGCTGAGAATGCCTTGGACTCAATAGCACAATAAGAGTATTGTATTTGGATGCATATGCTCAGATACCAACATTTCCGTTTAGGGGTTAACTTAATCTTTTCACTTAAGAGGTTAATCTGCTCCTCCTTCAAGACTACACTGTGCACAGTATGCTAGTATTAGTTTTCTGCCAGTAACACACTTGGACTGCAGTATGGCATCTTTCTTTTTTATCTAAAAAAAGGGGTTTCCGCAGCTTGATTAAGGAAACTTAATTTTGTCTACAAAGTTCATGCGGTAAATAAAGACATACATCCACAATGCCAGTGTTTCAGCTGTAAAGAGTAAGAGGCCTGAAATACTAGAGATGGGGAGTTTGCTAACCGACAACTGCAATAACGCCAAGACTGAATCCTTCCTCGCGAAAGTTCTCCATTATCTATTCTTTTACATGTCGGCGCCCACCCTTTTGAACGATTGAAGTTCTCTATGGTCACTGTTAAAGTATTAGGTATATACAATTATTATGATAGTTTAGATAGAGTTAGGATCTATTTACGTACAGTCTAATTTGACTCGTACTCTAAGATAATCCTCTGTACGCCTATATATACTCGCCGATGAGGTCTAATAATATATCCACCATATTCCGCCAAACTCATACTCTTTCATGGTATCAGCCTAATCGGTCCAAATCCTAGCCGCACGCTTCCACCGTGCCGCCCCGGAGGGATCGATCTCCATGATCTCCGCCGGGGGCCGCGCGATCCGTACACAGGGTTCGTCCGTCGAACCATGATCGGCTGCCCTGTAAGTCTTTTTTCCGATCTCTTGATCGGTTTTCTTTTTTGGTTTACCGATATTAGATCGGATTGAGTCGCCCGCCGTCGTCGCCGTCGCCGCGCCTCTACTCCGACCATCGGCATCGACGATCTACACCGCGCCCGTGCGCCTGCCCTCTAAGTTGCCGCGCCTGCCTCGGTAGGTTGCGGTCTCTCGACAGGCTGCCGCGCACCACGGACGGTTGCTACGCCTTCCGTGGAAGGCTGCTGCAGCCGCCTCCCGCGGATCGCGCCGTCATCGTCTGGGACTTCACCGACTATGCCGCCATTGACTACGATCTACGCGTCATCCACGCCCTGGCGCATACGGCGCACCGTCGGTCTGATCAATCGATCCCACGCCTGTCTATGCCAAACACGTTCCCGAGCACGCGCCTACCACCGATCGAGCTATGGGCTGTCGCTGCGTCGCCCCCTCGGGCCGCAACGCCCCTGGCTTTGGTCCACGCTACCGGCTTCCAACACGCCTTCCTTGGCATGTACGTCGCTAGTGGTCTCCCAGCCGCTGCCCCGACTTGCACACTGCAGCTTTGCCGCCCCCTTGGGCCGTAGCGTGGCTGCATGTAGTCTACTTAGCCGTCCTCGTGCATTGACAACCTCGGCTTTCACCGTGCCATCTCCTACGGCACGAATCGCCGCTGTCTGCACATGGTCTTCGTCACGTCGCCGGGTTCTTCCTCGCCTACTTCGAGCACCGTCGCCGCGCTTCACAAGGTAACCTGCAGGGCGCCCTCTCGCCGTCGCAGGTCCCGCCGACTACCCCATCGCCACTCCAAGCATCCAACATGACTACCCAGGTCGCTGCTATTTTCGCCGCCTTCTACGTCTTCGTCCACTACAACTTCGCCGCCAGCGTCATCGCCTCATCCCCGACTACACCACCTGCTACTCTACTCCGACAACCGCGGACAGCGCCGACATCTCTCCCTTAGCCGCTCTGCGTGTCGCAACCGTTCTAGAGGCTTCCTCTGCTAGTTTTTCTGCCAGGGCGACAAGTTCATGATGGTCCCTGTCCCCACATGCCTGGTACTGGCAACACCGGGAGTGCCTTCGTCCCCGACGCGTTCCCGAGTCTGGCAAGCTCGGATCGGCGCCTCGTCTTCATCGGCTTCGACAACGTCTTCTTCGACATCGACCCTTCTACGACTGCCTCGACCGCGTCACCGACGAGTTCTTCTTTGCATACTCGGCTCTGGCAAAACTGGAGTGTGCGTTCGTCCCCGACGTGCGCCTAGTTCTGGCAAAACTATGGCCGCACCTCGTCCTCGACGGTTCGGACTGCATCGACTTCGGCATCGACACCCTCAACGACTGCCTCGATGCGTCTCCGTCATCCTCCTCGCGCGCTATGCGCATGCGGCTTCACGTGCGGCTACCTCGACACCGGCATCCTCGACCATGACATCGACCACGGCGGCCCATCGCACGGCTACCTCGACCATGGCACCGTCTCACGCTCTCGGCTCCCTCGACATCGGCACAAGGGCTACCACCTCGGTTGAGCATCACCAGCTTCCTCTATAGTCCAAGCTACCGTGACGCGACACCGTCCATGATGTTCCTGCTTGAACTGCGAGGGGATGTCAGCCTACTAGATGCTACTTTGGTTTATCTCCAGTCTGACCGTCCACGATGTTCCAGTTGTTCACGACGCTACTGCTACGACTGCGGGGGAGTGTTAGAGTATTAGGTATATACGGTTGTTATGGTAGTTTAGATAGAGTTAGAATATGTTTATGTATAGTCCTAACTTGACTCGTACTCCACGATAATCCTCTATACGCCTATATATACTCGCCCATGAGGCTCAATAATATATCCATCATATTCCGCCAAACTCATACTCTTTCGGTCACCATCCTTAGCTTCTCGGTTCCTCGCCGAAGCGCATCTCACACACAGACCTTTGTTTTCTCAAAATAGTAATAGGGAAATGATACTGTTCCGCGGGATCCCACGGATCACCGCTCCCTTCGCATTGTGGTGGGCCCAAACAGACGGTTTCTTCCCAGATTTGTTTTCCTCAGCTTCTCTGCATCGCATGGCCGCGCGCCGCCGCCTAGCAATCGTCGTTCAGGTCACGCGAGCCGCCACCGCCGTGCTAGCCACAAGCCGCCGCCGTCCTGGCCGCGCGCTGCCGCCGCCCTGGACCGCGTTGATATAGCCATGGCAGACCTCTCGCTCGTCTCCGCAACACCTCCCCGGCGAGCACGTGCGCCGCCGCCAGTCAATCCTGACCTCCACCCTGCGCACCGCCGCTGCTCCTCCGTCTCTATCCCGCGCCTCTCTGCAAAGCTCTGCCTGCTATGCTGCTACATGTGAGCTCCGGCCGGGTGTACCGTCGCTGCTGTCAACAACGACGGCCGTCTCCTCACGTGCCGCAGCTGACATTGCTACCGAATGACACCCCTGCATCAACCCATCATAGCTGCAACTGAAGACTCTATGCATCTCTACACATGCAGGATGATGATGCTACTGAAAGTGGTCATCGTTGCTATAGATGAAGGGTCACGATGCTACCGACAAATAGATGTGTTTTGATATTTTGCTACAGGGAGATGCTACAATAGTAGCAAGTTTTTGCTATTTCTCTTCTATGTTTTTGCTACAATAGCACAAAGTATTTGCTACGATATTTTTGACGAAAGTCCTTAGCAGAGTTGGTTTTGCTACAGCAGCCACCGACGATGTCTCCGACGAGGTTTTTCTTTTTGCTACATTAGCACATTTTTTTGCTATCACCGTTTTGCGGTTTTGCTATAATAGCATAAAGTTTTTGCTACACGGTCTCCGGTGAGGTGTACCGGCGACAACCTCCGGCGAAGTCGATTTTTGCTACATTAGTACTTTTTTTGCTACATGGTCTCCGGCGAGGTCTCCGACGAGGTCTAGTTTGTCTCTTCTTTTTCTGGACCGAACTGTTTTCTGCTACATGTAGCAAGAGCGGGCCTAATTGTAGCAAAAGCGGGCCTATCTGTAGCAAAATCGGGATGGAGGGACGGGACAAAGATCTGACCGTCGATCAAACCAGATCAGACGGTTGGGGACCCGGGGGATGGAAGGGGACGTGTGGCACTTCCCATAGTAATATCACTCAGATTCCCAGTTAAAAGGGAAATGGACGTCGCCTAGATGGGGGTGAATAGGCGATTTAAAACTATTACGCTTTAAGCTCTAATAAATACGGAATAAAACTTAACGTTTAATTTATCAAGCCAAAACGTATATTCACTAGGTTCACTAAGTGCACCAACAACCTATGCTAAGCAAGATAAACAACAAGGTGATAACAAGATATAACACTTTAAGCATGATGGCTATCACAATGTAAATTGCATAAGTAAAGGGCTCGGTTGAGAGATAACCGATGGACGTGGAGACGATGATTTGTTTCCTGAAGTTCACTTTCAAAGAAGCTACGTCTCTGTTGGAGAGGTGCGGGGCGCAATGTACTTAGAACGCCACAGGTGGCTCACCTCGAGGTGTGGTGGCTTGATGCTCACCTAACGCCACACAAGGCCTCACCCCAAGATGCGAAGGCACGCAACCTACCGACACCACAAAAGGCTCATCCTATTCTCCCGTGAGCTCGCCACAAAGGCCTACTCACGATCCACTATGGGACACTTGAGGACGGTCACCAAACTCGTACAAGGTTGTGGCAATCTCCACAACTCAATTGGAAGCTCCCAAAAACAATTCCACAAAGGCTACAAAGCCACAAAAGGCAACAGGGCCACAAAAGGCTACAAGACCACAAAAGGTCAATAATCCAACCACACAACCGTCTAGGGTTCCAAGAACCCGAGAGAAACAAGCCCAATGGCTTGAACTCGCCAAATCTACGAGGAGAACTCAACTCTATGCACCAAATGCAAGAGGCAAGTCCTTGACTCTCAAATTCCACCAAAGCTACAAAAGCTATTGGGGGAATTGTTGGGTCCACAGCATAGAAAACAAAAAATTTCCTACGGTGTGAACTACACGCCAAGATCTATCTACTAGGTATAAAGCAACGGGTGGACATACATCCAACGAGAACTTACCCTCGTAGACAACGAGCTTTGTTAACGAGTAGGAACTCGTGGTTGATGTAGTCGTACACTTGCCGATCTCAAGATCGTGATGAAGTCCAGCAGGTCCAGCTCCAGCACGTCCATCAGATCCAGCTCCAGCACCACCAAGTCCAGCACCGCAAAGCAGCAGTGCATCCGTGATCGCACACACGTCCGGTACCCCGACAACCTCCGTCCCTCGCTCCAGTAAAGCAGCGGAAGCAGCAACTCCTTTCCAGATAAATCCACCGGGAACATGTATATCGCTAATTCGAGACCATAGGGGAATAATACTAGAGGGGGAGAGAGATCCTTCACAAGGAGGTGTGTGTGAGAAGTGAGGAGGGGGTGGCCTTTTATAGGAGGAGGGGGGTGCCCCTCCTTCATGGCCGGCACATGGAGGAGGTGACTCTTCACCTCCTCCATTCATGTGGTGGTAACTCCCTCCACATAAATTTGCCCCTTCACATTCTCTTTTAAAGTCTCCACTTTAAATGCATTAAAATTCTCCAAATTTAATGCTCTCTCATTTAATAAAACTCTTTTATTATTTTTATTCAGAATTTTGTTAATTACTTTAATTAACAAACATTCACATAAAACCCCCTGCAACATTTCAATATTACATGCAGAACCAATTTCAGCAATTTCACCCGAAATAGTTTCGGTGTCTATTGAAATAATTCCAGCGCTTTCTTAAATCTTTATCTGAAACATATTTGCTCCAAATGGTGTCGGTATCCCTTAAGTGTGTCACCCTACGGTTCGCGAATAATGCAGACATGATCGAGACCCCTCTCCGATCAATAATTAGCAGCGGGACCTGGAGATCCATACTGACTCTACACATTCAACGATGACTTCTGTGATCGTGAGAACCTTTAACGCTACTAACTAAATCCCTTTGTCCCGCGATATATTACATGTCCGAGATTCGATCATCGGTATCTCCATACCTAGTTTGATCTCGTTACCGACATGCACTCTTTTCTTGTTCCCGTGATATAACATTCTAGTGATCACATCACTTGCTTGCAAGCTATTTCAATGTGATATCACCGAGAGGGTCTAGAGTATATCTATCCATCATCGGGATGGACAAATCCCACTCTTGATCCATGAGCCTCAACATAACACCTTCGTAGCACTAAACCCACCTTTATAGTCACCGTGTTACGGTGTGACGTTTGATGTTATCAAGATACTCTTCCGGTGTTAGCAATTAACATGATCTCATGGTCTAAGGATAAAGATTACTTCATATGATGTTATAGCAATATAAACATAATGACTTTGATCGTAATGCTATACTTCGGATGAATGTTCATCACATCATTCCACCAATGATGTGACCTTGTTATTAACAACATCCAATGTCCATGATCAGGAAACCTTGATCATCTTGTTAATCAATTAGCTAGTCTATAAGAGAGGCATAACTAGGAACCCTTTTTGTTTATTAAACACACATGTATTAATGTTTCCGATCAATACAATTCTAGCATGTAAAATAAACATTTATCATAAACATGGAATAAGATAATAACCACTTTATTATTGCCTCTCGGGAATATTCCCTTCAGTCTCCCACTTGCACTAGAGTCAATAATCTAGTTTGAAAAACTTTGCGTATTGAACACCTATGGCTTTCTTGTGTTGCATATACGCTATTGCTAGTGGTTAACATAATCTCCGGATCTGACAGTTTCAGGTCCGTGTGTATTTGCATGTCTTTGCGTCTCTACGCATCACTCATTCTCAAATGAGATGGCGTTGTATAAATTTGGTCCTCTGGTGAGACCTTTAGTTCGTTCGGGTTTAAATATGTTGATATTATTGTCACACAATATATCTTCATAGTATTAGCCCACTTTGAACCACACCTAGTTTGATAACAAACTACTTAACACAAATGCCCTCCTATGCTGCTACTATAGCAGTCATATACTTAGCCTTTTGTTGTAGTATCCGTCACAATATCTCAACTTTGGAACTCATCCAAATCCATCATGGAACATCCTTTCCATTATATTGTGCCACTCATAGTCTAAATTGAGATAAATTTAATTTGTATTTTGTGACAAAACTAGTATCAATGTAACACTTTACAATGAACTACCTTTAACTATTTTTCACTTATACATGATATATTCTTAGTTCTTCCAAAGCTCATAAGAATATCTTTACTATTGTCCAATGATCATCTTATGAATCATTCTGGTATATGATCATAACATTTAGAGCATAGGACATTCTGGATATATACATATCATGGTATAATCGATCAAAATTTTCATGTGATTTTACTCACCAAGTGTTGAAACACTTGAATCTTGATACAATCCTTTCCATGCAGCAAGAACCTTTCTTGTTGTTTCCATATTGAACCCTTTCAATATCTCATGTTGAACCCTTTCAATATCTTATATATGTATGTCTGGCACAACCATATTAGCGCCTTAATCTATCCATATAGATATTGATGCCTAATATTCTGGGTTTGCCCAAGTCTTTCATCGAAATCTTATTTTAATGAAATCCTTAACTTGTGTCAATTCAAGATACATCATTTCCAATCAACAATATGTCCTCTACATAATGTATTAGAAATATGTCTCAGCGCTCCCACTTAATTTCTTGCAATTGCAAGCATCTTCATCATCTCCAATGAATTTAAACTCTTTTAACAGTTTCATCATGAAGATTCCAACTCCACTATGCTTACTTCAACTATTGAAGTTTACATGCCCTTTTAGCACCCTTTGAATTAACAAAACCCTTTGGACCATGTCATGTACATGTCCTAGGTTACCGTTCTATTAGAAGAACCTTGTTTTGTTTATTCAACTACCATATACCAAATTATATGTAGTGGTTGCTACATTAATCCGTCAAGACTATATATCGCTATGAAAGATCAAATGTTGTCATAGTCAACTCCTTGAACATTGTCGTAAACTTCTTTCCCACATGTCGACTATTTCATAGATGTTAAACATCCATGTCTTATTTCTTTATAGATCCAAACACGACCGATAGGCTTCACGCCTTTCCGGAGGGTCTTCCAAGTTCAGAAACTTGTTTTCTCGTGTATGGATACTATCACGAATTCTATGACTTCTAGTCATTTTATGGAGTCAGGGCCCATCATCGCTTCTTTGCATGTAGTCGGTTCATCATTGTCAAAACAATAACGACTTGCTTATCAAATCTTACTATTTGATTCTTACCGACCCACACGGTTCTATAGGAACTCTAATCTCCGAGATCACACCTTTTGTAATCACGAGAGCCATGAGCATTGTGGCCGCCACCGGGACACTTTCCGGCGCTGCGCTACTTAGCACATATAGCTAAGGTTCAACAACCTCATCAAAGTTCTATTGTCCTCCCACTTAACTTTTCACGAAAAATTCCTTCTCAAGAAACTTGACGTTCCAAGTAACAAACTCTTTTGTCCTCGGTGTTATGGAGAAATTCCCAACAAATTCTTTGGGATAACCTACAAAGACGTGCTTATCCGACTTTGGTTGTAAACATTTTACTTATGCATAGCATACCAAAATTTAAGAAAAGACAATTCGGGTTTTATCCCAAACCATAACTCATATGGTGTCATTTCAATGGATCACGATGGTGCTCTTTTCAGTGTAAGAGCGGTAGTCTCTAAAGCTTCAATCCTTAAAACAAAATGGCAGTTTTATAAATGACACCCTTGATCTTACCATGTCAAACATGGTTTGATTTTATCTCTCGAATATGCCATACTCCTATGGTTTATCGGGAAACACAAATCATGGAACAATTCCTCAAGTCTTAGGTGTTTTTGCTAAACATGTAACTCAAATATCTTCCTTTATGATCGAATCATAAACTCTTTATTTTCTTGTTACAATGATTTTCCACTTCATATTGAAAGTCTTTGAACAATTTTCAAATGTTTCATACTTCTTCCTTATTAAGTAAATATACAGATATATTCACTCAAATTTTCGGAGAAAGAATATGAAGCAAAAAGACCCATCGCATATGGCTACACATAATGGACTATGCACATCAGCATGCACAATTTCCAATAAGCTAGTCATCCGTTCCTCTCTAGCCTATGGACGGAGTTTCAATTATCTCGAGGAAAGTCTCACATGCATCAATTGATAAAAATCAAAGACTCCAAAAATCCATCAACATGGAGTTTCTTCATGTTTTCTTTCAAATATAATTTAAACAGCGATGTCACTTCATAAGTGATCTTTCAATCATTTGTCTTGCGACATTTTAGTAATAGTGTTTATGGATGTGATTTCTCCAACTAGACTTGTAAAAGTTCATCCATCCTTTATGGAATATGGTAATTATTTGAACAACCATTGTTCTCATAATACCGGAACAAAATAACAATTATTTAAACAAATCTTGAAGGCTTGGTTTGATGACAATGAAAAACACAATAACACTTTATTTTTTTTTCGATAAACATCATCACTCATTCTCTTGGTAGTTACTTAGGCCATTGTAGTTCATGAATTGCGTTGTCTTGTATGACACTTCATACCAACCAATTCGATATCCAATACCGATATCCAATACCTAAGAACCACATTGTTTAACAAGCAAGGAATATAGCCATAACATGTATATCTTCTATATACCTAAGTTGGACATTTCCAACCTTTTATTTTCTGCCAAATATTTTATAGATTCTCTTTCAGCAATTCCTTTTCTTTTAAAAGAATCTATCAACATCAATAGTGGTGTTATCAACATGACACATGGTACAAAGCGTATATAGTCAAATACTAATACCTTTGGACTTGCACTTTGAAGTGGATCACCATCATCAAATGTTTGGTGTTCTTTCAAAAATCCATTCTTTAGTAATCTATTAGTGTAGTAAACATTTTACTTACATCTTCTATTCATCCTTATCATGACAACTTTTATGATCAAGCTACTATAGCCTATAAGGAAGAATTGCGAGTATAATATCAGTTCCCAAAACCTTTTTGGTAGATTCGGATGCCTAGCATCTCCATCCTTCACAAATTCTCATACAATATGAGAACATGTATTTTGCTAAATTATACTCTATCATAATGCAACCAAAAACATTGTTTCAGATATCACAATATCTTTCACACATGATGGTTTCTGAAACAATTTTCAGCTCCAATATAATCTTGATATTAAAACAACTTTTTGAATATCAATAATCATGGAGGCAAACATGATACTTTAGATACTAACATTGGAATTCTTACTCTTGATTTAATACTACTCATTAAACTTCATGGAGTAAATAGAGTTTGCTGAAAGTTTGCAATAGGACTTATAAACTTTAAATTGACATTCAAAACAATACGATACCAGTTCGGAAAGTAAATATCCAGAATTCTATAGTTCTATTATCTCAAATAAAAACTAAGCCTAAGGTAGAAAACGAATGCCAATGACTACAACAAACTATGCAAATTCACTTTCATTTAATTTATGACAAATTTGGTTCGACTAATCCAAATTAGAAATGAACTCCCACTCAAAAACGACATCCCTCGTGTCTTTTTGGTGATTACATGAACCAAATCCACTACACCAAGTCCGATCATCACGTGAGTTGATGTAGCTTCAAAGGAGAGCATCTATATGGGCATCATATCAACTATATGACTCATGCTTAACCTTTCGGTCCGTGTTTCGAGGCCATGTCTATACATGCTAGGCTCATCAAGTAAGAACCTTAGTATTCACGTGTGTAAAACTATCTTACACCCGTTGTATGAAAGCGTAGAGTCGAGAACACCCGATCATCACGTGATGCCTCAAAACACGATCCACAAAACGGTGCATACTTAAGGAAGAACATATTTTATCTTGATATATAAATGAGGGATCATCTTATAATGCTACCAAAAGCGCCAAACTAGCAATATAAGATGCTAATGTGTGAAGTGAGGTGGTATGGTCCATGCATTTGATCTCTATCATTTGCATCGTGGTATGATCTCTATCATTCCTTTGTGTGTAAGGCCAAGGTCTATGGAACTTACACGTTAAGTGAGTTGTAAGAGTATCTATCATACATCTACTTACAACAATACCATATCAAGACACTAGCCCAGCAACGATCTAAACTAGACGCCTCTAATTTATCAATTGCAATTTTTACGTGGCTTAGGGCTTTCGGAGACAGAACCGGTCTTACCTATGAACATGAACCACAACGAGGATAACCAAGTTATTAGCAACTCGTTGTAAATCAGATATTGACTATAGTAGGAGAGACAGACACCCGCTAGCCACTTATGCAAAACTAGTTGCATGTCAGTCGTGGAACCGGTCTCATGTACGATGACATGTAAGGTTGGTCCGGGCCGCTTCATCCCACTATGCCACCAATATCCAAAGTACATAGAAGATGCAATAACATGATCATCATCGCCCACATATAAACATATGTGTACTACCCGTGCAAAGCACCTACGCATAGATCAGGCTCTGATACCACTGTTGGGTCCGCAACATAGAAAACAAAAAATTTCCTACGGTGTGAACTACACGCTAAGATCTATCTACTAGGTATAAAGCAACGGATGGACATACATCCAACGAGAACTTACCCTCATAGACAACGAGCTTTGTTAACGAGTAGGAACTCGTGGTTGATATAGTCATACACTTGCCGATCTCAAGATCGTGATGAAGTCCAGCAGGTCCGGCTCCAGCACGTCCATCAGATCCAGCTCCAGCACCACCAAGTCCAGCACCGCAAAGCAGCAGTGCATCCGTGATCACACACATGTCCGGTACCCCAACAACCTTCGTCCCTCGCTCCAGCAAAGCAGCGGAAGCAACAACTCCTTTCCATATAAAGCCACCGGGAACATGTATCTCTCTAATCCGAGACCATGGGGGAATAATACTAGAGGGGGAGAGAGATCCTTCACAAGGAGGTGTGTGTGAGAAGTGAGGAGGGGGTGGTCTTTTATAGGAGGAGGGGGGTGCCCCTCCTTCATGGCCAGCGCATGGAGGAGGTGACTCTTCACCTCCTCCATTCATGTGGTGGTAACTCCTTCCACATAAATTTGCCCCTTCACATTCTCTTTTAAAGTCTCCACTTTAAATGCATTAAATTTCTCCAAATTTAATGCTCTCTCATTTAATAAAATTCTTTTATTATTTTTATTCAGAATTTTTTTAATTACTTTAATTAACAAACATTCACATAAAACCCCCTGCAACATTTCAATATTACATGCAGAACCAATTTCAGCAATTTCACCCGAAACAGTTTCGGTGTCTATTGAAATAATTCCAGCGCTTTCTTAAATCTTTATCTGAAACATATTTGATCCAAATGGTGTCAGTATCCCTTAAGTGTGTCACCCTACGGTTCGCGAATAATGCAGACATGATCGAGACCCCTCTCCGATCAATAATCAGCAGCGGGACCTGGAGATCCATACTGACTCCTACACATTCAACGATGACTTCTGTGATCGTGAGAACCTTTAACGCTACTAACTAAATCCCTTTGTCCCGCGATATATTACATGTCCGAGATTCGATCATCGGTATCTCCATACCTAGTTTGATCTCGTTACCGACATGCACTCTTTTAAAGGGAAGCTCCTTTTAAAGGGCTCCCCGATCTGCCCGTTACTCATAGATTCGCGCACGGCTGGTAGTACCGGTGGATGGCCGGTACTACTGGTGACACTCGGCCAACGGTCCAAAAACAGCGATGCGAACGAACATAAAAACGAGGACGGCCGGTACTATCGGTGGTCACCGGTACTACCGCCTGGGCTGGTACTACCGCCTAGGCTGGTACTACCGCCCAAGATTCTGACTGAAGTACCGTCAAATAGCGCAAACCAGGCAGAGAGAGTACTGAACCGAAATCGGGTTTACTGGAAGTTGGGCCAGAATTAACACCGGTACTACCGGCGTCAAACTGCCCTAGCGGTACTACCGGTGGCCCGCCGGAACTACCGGCCAGGCAAAAACTCCAGAACCAGAAATGCCACAACTTTTGTATCCGAACTCCAAACAAGATGAAACTAATTTTGTTGGAAAGATAACAACGTGTAGAATACAACAAAGGTAGAAAATACCATGAATATATATGTGAGATACCTCCCAATGTGTGGAGCCGGAAAACCCGCAAGATCAAAAGTGCAATAAGATATGCAAGAGAAATCCGTTTGTGATGAAGTAGAACTTGTTATGAAGACAGCCACAAGCTCTAGATGCTCACATGGACAAGAACCAAATAACAACCAAGAAATATGATGCTATGTATGCAAAGGTTTGAGCTCTCTCCGAAAGATACGAACGAGTCACCCACTCGAGAGCCCCTCTTGATAGTACAGCTATCTATCCTAAACCCGGTCTCCCAACACTACAAGAGACCGGTAAAATAGAAATCCTATCAAGATCATACCTTTGCCTTGAGCATCCCACTTGAGCTTGATGTAGACGATCTTGTCACCTTCAAGATGGAACACCTTTCTTGATTGCTCTTGCTTGATGAAGACTTGCGAATGGCTCCCTCATACTCCATGGGGAAACCTCTTCTTTGACCTTGTCTTTATCACTCCATGAACACCGAGGATGGCGAGCTCCAAGCATGAGATCTTCTAGAGATGGCGCACCGTGAGCTTGCACAACAATTCTTGATGATGATGTCTTGAAGAAAGCCATGAGAAACTTCATCATCATCTTCTTCTTCAAGACATACTTGATCTTCTTCTTCTACTTGATTCCAATAGGCACAAAGCCCTTGGACAATACTTCTTCTTTTTCATCCTTCAAACCAACACATGGTCCAAACGATGCCAATAGACAAACCTACAAGTGAGACTTAATTTGCAAATTAATCTATAGGGATTGTCCTTAATTACCAAAACCACATATGGGGGCATACATGCCCTTTCACCAGGCATAATGTCATCAAGCAAAGCTTTGTTCCTGGTTTTTCATAGGGTCCAGAAGACAGTATAGCTAAGCAAATCTTAACCGCATTCTACTCTCCACCCAATATATTTTATCTCCTTGGCAACTGAATAGAATCAATGGGCACCCTTCCGTGAGTAAGAAGAAAGCAACAAACTGAATGCAGTACTATTACTCCCTCCGTTTTAAAATATAAGATGTTTTAGATTTATAAAGAGAGTGTATCTAGACCTCTTTTAGTGTGTAGGTTCATTTAGGTTTAGAGTGAACCTACACACTAAAAGTGTTCTAGATACACTCCCTTCACAAAGCTAAAACATCTTATATTTTGGAACGGAGGCAGGAGCTTTTGGTTTCTGGTTTTGCCTATTGCTGTTGCTGATACTTGAAAGCTAAAGCATTGTTGTCTCTTATTTTCGGGATGTTGCCTTCCTTATTTTCAGGCCATTGTCTCGTTTCTGCCTGACCAATGATACAGGGGAACGAGTTTTTCTCCCCACCTGAATATGAAAATCAAATCTTTCGTGAAAGAAAAAATTATACCAATAAAAAGTCAATAGGGCGATACACTGATTTTATAATCCATCTGGGATCCGGTGCCCGGTTTGGCAAATGCATGAATCACATTTTCGCTTCTCATCGAGAGTCGTTCCAGCCTCAGATTAGTATATTCAGTTGAGCAATTTTTTTATCCACATTTGACTTTCCCAGCCTAGCCCCGTCCGAACCAACCAAGGAACTTTGTCAACTTGTGGCGATCTAACCGATTCATGTGAAATTTCTTCAGAATTTCCCCCACGAAATTCCGTGTTCAAAACTGACCCGCGGTTCTTGGACTCGTCAGATTTGAGCCATTATTGATGGACCAGGAATGGACCGTGATCTTGTTCTCGTTCAGAGTGTGCAGCAGGTGAGCCTCATTACTGCCCGCCTATTAATTACTACCCAACCTGGCACATTCTACCTGTAACCTGTTGGGTTAGCACCATGATTGAGGATCCAAAAGGGGAAGAATTATGGTTTCACCGTGGTGTCTCCGTGCGACACTTTTCACCTGTCATACTATGTTTCCTTGCAAATAAGGTTTTGCATTTTAATTCAGGTCAGTACTACATGCCTTAAATGATCAATCAACTCACGAGTCACGGCATTAGCCAAGAGACAAGATACTAGTAGGGAGTTTTTGCTTCGTTTCTAATCCTTAAATTTCTGCCTTTCTTTTCTTTAGCTCGGCAGGTGTAGTTAATACACTTGTTAATCATCAATCACTGGGAAGGGAAACACGTGCGCACGCTCGTTTGGGCATGCTCTCTCTAATCAAACAATAGACTTCACGATGCTACTAGGAGATAGATCAACTACTGTCGCTAATTTTGTGTAAATTTCAATGTCCTGGTCTAAATATGCAAAATAGTAAAAAAAGGAAATTTACGAAACCTCGCAGAGGGCGGAAGCTCCCGCGTTGCATTAAAGAAAAAGAAGAGTCGGTCCAGTTAATAGGAAAATCGGACCAAAGACCATACAAGACGCAGTTAATTCGAAAAACTGGCAAACTCAGACACACGACTTGCTATCAAGGCATATCATGCGAGACAGAAGCAAGAGTCGCTAGACCCACGGCCATCGGGAAACATCTTAGTCCCAGCCAAGCCAAACTCCGCAACCTAGAGAGCACTCTCGCAATAAGAAGAGTACTCACACCTAAACTTATGAAGGTAGAGAACAAACATTGACCTCTATCAACTCACGAATGGCCTGAATCACTGTCGTCGTTTCAGGTTTCTTGCACAATAACAAATAAGGCTTCATCTTCTCTTGCACATCTTCCTCAGTGCCATTATTTGAGATCTTCTTCTTTGGAAAATCTCTGTAAGACTCTGCCAACCTATGTTCAGCGCACTTAGTAGTTGGGATGTTGCAATTTTTCTTCTTCTTATCCAAATGTTTGTTACGCCTCCCGATACAAGTGGAGTCCCTAGAAATATGCACATGGATCGGTGCATCGAGCAAGGAATGTGTCGCAGTCCTACTAAAAGTGCTTAAGAACTCATCCATCAAGGTGGAGGAAGCTAGGCCAACCGGTACGCCATTGCCACCAAACAAATTTTCGGGCTTAGAAACCTGCAAACTGTGAGGTTCACATGGCACAGCCATCTTCGGAGATAAAACCAAGGCTGGAGCCTCCTCAACCGAGCTAAAGGGAAAAACCATGATTTCATCAACCTTGACTTGCTCCTCCATGCCTTGAATCACCATCCCTAGCAAGACAAAATCCAAGTCAGGCGGATCATCGGAGGATGCGCCAACACACCACACATCTCAGACAAACAACCGACCACAATGGCCGCATTGGTATCCTTGCCACTGGCCACAACTAGAGGCACATATTCATCATGCTCTCCCGACGACGAGTCGGCAAGACCAAGCCTTCCACACAAAGTCTCCATTAGCTTCTAGATGCTTGACACCTGATCAGTCCAACCTTGCATAGTAGCGACCAAGTCACGAAGGAGTAGAAACACCTCTTCTAATCGTGTGGCGGACATGGTCTTCAACTCAGCACTCAGTGCATCTACCTGAGCTACAAGAAGAGGGGGCAACATCCCCAAACCGCCTGCAAGCATTCTAGGATCAGCCACATAGTCACCCAAACCAGAAGCTAGATGGGAAACAACTGATGCCCACGAGCGCTGAGGTCGATGAGGAGGGTCTGGAGGCAAGTGGCTGCAGGGGCGAGGCTCTTGACTACAAGGAATGACCTTCAAAGGACATGTAGGGTCTAGAGGTGAGTGGGAGCGGAGGTGATGAGCTTGGTGTGTCTTGCATTCCCGCTCATGATGACCGGAGAGGCGGCATCCCAAGCACCGGAAAGAACCACAGCAGTCATCGACAAAGTGGTCTGGCGCTAAGCATCAGAAACAAAGGCCAAAGGTCCTTTGCTTCAAGGTAGGGGAGTCTGGTCTCCTTCCTAGGAGGTAGAGCAAGCGCCTTGTCCAGCTTCCGGCAACACCGTCCCCCGACCTCCTCCCAAACCCGCTCCTAAGCCACCAAGGGAGCATCGGTGACGAGCTTTATCATGGAGATATTTGGGTGTTGGTGGTGGTGCCTCACTGCCAAGTTGACTTGTCGAGTGATTAACTTTTGGGTTCTTTTGGATGGACGTCCCTTCTGAATCATATGCATAGCTTCCTGGACCTCAGGTACTCATCATTCTGGGCCTTGTTCGCCGCGGGTTATTGTTGGATTGCTGCGACCACTTGAGGTGACCCTGGTGGTGGTGGTGGAGGTGCGTTGATTGCCAATGCCCTAGATGCGGTGTTATATCCTTGGTTTGTTTCTTCGGCTACTTTGCTGTTGTAAGCCCGTTGAAGCCCCAAAAAGATGCGACAGTCCTTCATGAGGTGATTCGATTGTTTTATCCCGTTCGAATCAACATAATAATGAATATGGCATGGTCTGTACAACATCTGCATAGCTAGCATCGGGGCATCTCGAGGTGGTCTTGGCCGGTACTGTTGGGTTGCCAACTTGGCCCAACTTCATCTCAGTTGCTTTGATATCCGTTGCCTCGGTTCTCTCCTCTACGGTTTCCTTCACTAGCAAAACCAGTCGCAATGTGGCCTGGTCCGTTGTAGTTATCGTAATTTCAGCTATGCTGCCTCCTGTTGTCGGCATTGCGCCTGTCGCGGTCCTCTTCAGGTGGGCGCCCTCACTTATTGTTTACTGCATCTTCACCATCAGCCCATCAATTGGCATGTCCATCAGCTGCACAATTGTCTTCATCTTGGCATGACCTAGATCCTCTATGAATTCCTTTTGGCATAGACCATCGTTGAAGACATCGATTTCCCTTTCGTCGGAGACATTTTCGGCTGAGTTTTTGATGATGTTACACCGCTGGATGAATGTGTGTATTGGATCCCCCAATTTCTATTTGCATGCCCGCAGTTCCTCAATTGATGCGGGTCGTTTGAACATGGACTTGAAATTTCAGATGAACTTGTCCTCCAGGTCGCTCCAATTGTTGATGGATTCCTCATGTAGCTTCTTAATCCAGGAGTGCGCAGCACCACTCATGTGCAGTTGCAGGCTTTGCATGGCGGTGGATATTGAACCACCCTATAGTTTTACAGTCTATAGGTAGTCGCTAAACCACGCCTCTAGCTCCTGGAGGCCATCATACTTTAGGAGATCGGTGGGGAGCTTTAAATCCTTGGGTACATGTGTTTTGTGAACCCGACGGGTAAACAAACCCGCACCACAAGGTTCGTGATCATCATCACTCTCTGTTGGGGATATACTTTCCGGGTATCCTCACAGTCCTCACTGACCAGGGTGGCCCACTTCGGGTTAGAGCTTTGCTTCACGGGCGGCCCAGTCAGGGAGAAGAAACAGAGTCCAGTCCGGCTACGGGAAGCCCAGAAGACTTACCGAATTAGGCCCATGGTGTTACTTGTAGTTCACGATGTACGTGTAACCAACTCTCAGTCGTAGCCGGATAGATCTCTCCTGTAAACCCTAGGCCGGATATCTATATAAGCCGTCCTAGGGAGAGCCTTTAGGGCACCCTCAATAGTCTACAATCTCAACTCGCATAGGCGAACCCTTGTAACCCATATTTCGGCTCTACCGTATTAATGGATTGCTAGCAGGAGTAGGATCCGTCCAAAGCCGGCGGATTCGAACCTGGGTAAACTTGTGTGCTCACCGTCCCGGAACACCGTACGTCTCACAACCCTCTCTTCCGCACACCTCGAGGACCCCCTCATGGCGTACTTGTCATCAATCCAACGACAGTTGGCGCCCACCGTGGGGCAAGTGAGCTTCGGATCTGCGTTCCGAGCAGAATCTGCAAGAATCAGAATCGGCGAGACTATCACCGTCGGTCGCATCCTCTACGCCAGCGACGTCCCTCTCATCGTTCTCGACGAGACCTGGATTCTGGCTAGGGAGGCTGTGACTGCCTACACCATCATGTCTTTCGCCGAGATCGATGTTTGCATCGGCTTTGCTGAACCTGTCCCACCCACCCCAGCGGTGATGATAGAGGGAGAGGAAATTTCTGGATCCTCTTTGTCCGCGGAGGCGGCAGAGTTCCGGATCTCAGAAAACCCTAATCCCACCCAGCCCGCACCAGTTGTGGAGATAGTGGAGAAATCCGAGCCTGAAGCAGACCTAGCGGTCCAAGTCGAATCTGGAGTGGATCTCCTTGGAGAGATTGAATCCCAGATCGACCCACCCGCTAAAGTCAAAATCCAGGAGGAGCATAGCAACGACACTGATTCTGGCTCTAATGACGTCGGGACAGACATGCCTTTCCTGAGATACACGCTGCGACGTATGATAATGCAAAACTCAGGCGTAGATGCAATTCTCGAGACCATCAAAAGTTTCGACGAAGCTGATCGCAAGATCCGCAGGTACCTCAGGAAGCACGCGTCGCACTTTGTCGGATATGTGGGATCCGGATCCGGCTCTGCTGATGCTGGAGACAACACCGACTCTGTGCTGGAGGCAATTGGAACAAACACCAACGTACCCGCATCCTCGGATGAATCGATGACGTCAGCAGATTTCCAAAAGTTCTCCGTGGAATATGAAGAGGACTATAACTCCAAAGCTGCAGAGGAAGGAGAAGCCATGGATGAAGGATCCGGGGAACACTCTCCCAAAGCGCAGGATGACATGGAAATGAGAGGTAATCCCGAGGTCCAGGTGTCCGAAAGTACCGATCAGAGCTTGACTCTGGGAAATGGACCCAAAGCTGTCTTTGCTACTGGCGCTGCCAAGAAGGCAAAGAAGAAGAACAAGACCCCGGCAAAAGACCTTTCGGCAGAGGAGGTGATTGCTAAGGAATATGAGGAAGACTCGGGTGGAGCACTTATCCCAAACGATCCCAAAAAAGAAGAGTCGATGGATGAACACGTGATCACTGAAGGTGCGCGTAAACTCATCGATGCTGCATTAACCACACCTATTCCTACAGCTGCAGAACTTACTGCTGAAGAACTGGACGAGAGGGCACATGCCCTAGAAGTGCGTCGTCAAGTACTCCTTGATGAAGCCAAAAACATTGAGGAGGAAAAGAAACGCATAGCATCTGCGGAGAAGTACAACTCCAGGCAATACCAGAAGACCAGGAAGCGTCATACTAATGACAACCAATTCCCGCAGATTCACGCTGTCCTTTTCAGAGAAGAGATGGGGAAGCCTAGGAAAGATAGCAAAGGGGATTGGGTGTATCCAACCCCAGTACAGAACACCGTGGCGGCCCTAGAAATTCTATCGGCTAATCCAGGACCGGAGGAGATCCGGTTGGGAATCAAACTACTCAACAAGGGACTGGAGCAGCAAAGGTCGCCATGTCCGGAAGTCAAAAGCTAGTCTCTAATTCCGACCAGTGTCTCACAGATCCAACGTGGGCTGACGTAAGACCCCAGCGCGTTCTGGAGCAGTTCTGATCGCCGAGAGGACAATCACTCAAGAACCAGATCTTTGGGACAACACCACAGAGTTGCCCGTGACTGGTGTAACATTAACCCAGTTGTGGAGCAAGAGGCAATTGCTGCACTGAATCCGAGGAACCCGCCCCGGCGAGAGTCGAAAGACCACAGGGACGATGATAAGGAGAAACGTCGGGAGGAGGACCGACAAATAATGCCACCTCCTAGACATGCAAGCCGTCTGGATGACAGACGAAGGAACGACGGATACCGTGCTGAGACAAGCCGGCAGGGGGCTCTTCACAATGAAGACCCTCCCCGGAACCGGAATAATGACGTTTCGGATGGAGGTCGGCGATCAGCCAGAAATAACCCAGCTGCTCCACCCTCTCCGCCAAGTAGCCATCACAACAGCCCCCAGGGAGGAAATGGAGGGCGTCGTGGTGGAGGAGGTGGTGGCAGAAGCCGAAGTCCGGCTCCAAGGCACCGCAGCCACAGCCGACATTCAGGATGATCTGTATCCCCGAATGACGCAAGGCATAGGATCAACTCCAACATAGAGGCGCGGCGCTATGAAAATGATGATATATATGTGGGCCCAAAGTGCTTCGGACCATGCATAAGAGCCACAAGATTCCTGGAAGGATTTTCTATCTCAAGACATATCCAAGCCTACGACGGCATTCCTCGGCCAGATACGTGGCTACAGGATTTCTTTCAATTCTGCTGCATTGCCAAAGGCGGAAACATCCTGGTCGCAACCCGATATCTCCCACTCATGTTGCGGAAGATGGCATGATCATAACTTAATGAACTTCCAGAGAACACCATCCACAACTGGTATGACATGCAAAGTGCGTTCTTTCGGAATTTCGAAGGCACATACCGGGGGCCCTGTACGGTCGGAGACCTACAATGTTGCACCCAAAAAGCCGGAGAAACTTGCCGGGATTACCTCAGACGATGGATCGACACCAAGAACTCCTGTGAAGGAGTAAATGATCAAACAACGATGGAAGCTTTCATTGCAGGTCTCCCAATTGGTTTGCTACGTCATCGCTTGAAGTGTGACAAAGTCACTGATTTGGGAGAGATGATAGAAACAGCGAGCAAGTATGCAGATGCTGACGACGATGCAGAGGGATTACTCAATGCCCTAGCTGTGCCATAGTCGGCAAAACAACCAAAGCAACAAGCTCAGAAGCGCAAAAATACCTTGGAAGAGAAACCTAACATGGAAACGGCAGTGGTTACTGCTACTTTCGGGTCTGGAGGACGAGGAGGACGCGGCGGAGGCCGCGGGCATGGCCGTGGGACTTCGAGAGTTCAAGGTAGAGGATACCAGCAACCAGGCAAAACCTACACTTGGGCCGACATTGCCAATAACCCATGTGTGCATTACCTAGACGCCAATGGGGGCTCGTCCCACACAAACACCGAGTGTCGTTTCAATGACGACATAAAAAGAGATGATACCGCTGGCTACATAGCTAAGCGGAATAAGGGAAAGAAGAATCCCGAAAAGGATAAAGAGACCAAGGAAGATTCCAACATGGAGGAAGCCGATGCTTCAAATCCCAAGCCAGCAGGGAAGAAAAATTTTCCGACCAAAAAAGACACTTATGTCACCTTCCTCGGATCTCAACCAGCAAAGGTCAAGAAAGTAGTTCTACATGAGCTCAATGCAATAGTTCCGGCTGTCCCCCAATTCCTGGACTGGTCGGAAGTGGCAATCACATTTGACCGCGCTGATCATCCGCCTAAGCTACACAGGCGAGGAAAATACGCCTTAATCGTCAATCCACTTATTGACGGTTATGGTTTCTCCAAGACTCTCATGGACGGTGGCATCAGTATCAATATTCTGTATGTCGAAACGCTACGCCGGATGAAGATCTCGGAGACCCAGCTGAACCATAGCTCTGTGATCTTTCACGGAGTTGTCCCAGGAAGACAAGTTAATTCCCTGGGAGAAATCACTTTGGATGTTACCTTTGGAACTCCAAAGAACTATCGGACGGAGGCATTTTCCTTCGAAGTGGTCCCGTTCAAGAGCGCGTACCACGCTATATTCGGACATCCGGCTTACTGGGCTTTTATGGCTCGTCCGTGTTACATTTACAATATGATGAAAATTCCAGGTCCCAACGGTGTAATCACCATCAGGGGAGACCCGAAGAAAGCGCGAGAGTGCGAGGATGGAAATGCCACCTTTGCTGAAGCCGTGCTGCACGCCCTAGAGTACCAGGAGATCAAGAAGAGCATAGATCCGTCTGAGATGCCCGCAATGAAGAAGGAGGTGACAAAGCCGAATCCGGAGTTCAAGGCATCAGAAGAGACGAAGAAGACGCCGTTGAAGGATGATGACCCCTCCAAGGTGACCCAGATAGGCATAGGCCTAGATAGCGCATAGGAAAGCGCGATCATCAAGTTCCTCAAAGCAAATCAAGATATCTTCGCATGGCAGCCATCTGACATGACCGGAGTACCTAGGGAACTTGCTGAGCACTCTTTAAATGTAAACCCAAACGCTAAACCCGTCAAACAGTCCTTACAATGTTTCGGTGATGAAAAGCGTAAGGCAATAGCTAAGGAACTAGCACGGCTCGAGTTAGCTGGATTCATAGAAGAGGTCATCCACACTGAGTGGTCGGCCAATCCTGTAATGGTCCCTAAAAAGGACACCACTGATTTAAGGATGTGTGTTGATTATACTGCCTTGAACAAGACTTGTCCAAAAGATCCGTTGGCTTTGCCTAGGATTGATCAAGTTATCGATTCTACGGCAGGCTCGGAACTCCTCTGTTTTCTCGACGCATATTCCGGTTATCACCAAATCCGAATGAAGGAATCTGACAAAGTCAAAACTTCATTCATAACCCCCTTCAGAACCTTCTGTTTTGTTACGATGCCTTTTGGGCTAAAGAACGCAGGAGCTACCTATCAGCGCACGATGCAGCGTTGCCTCCACGACCAACTCGGACGCAATGTACATGCATACGTGGATGATATTGCGGTGATGTCCAAAAAGAAGGAAACACTGATTTCCGACTTGGAGGAAACGTTCACCAATCTACGAAAATACAACATCATGCTTAATCCGAAGAAATGCTTCTTTGGAATGCCAGCTGGAAAATTGTTAGGTTTCATCGTGTCTCAAAGAGGCATAGAGGTGAACCGAGACAAAATCAAGGCTATACTCAATATTTCTAGGCCAACTCGCCTGAAGGACGTACAAAGACTAACTGGTTGCATCGCTGCAGTCAGTCGGTTTGTAAGCCGGCTTGGTGGAAGAGCCGCACCATTATACAAACTCTTGAAAAAGACCAAGGTTTTGTGTGGACCGACGAAGCTGAAGCTGCACTACAAGACCTGAGAAAGTACTCTCATCTGCTCCTATCCTTGCTGCACCGGAGCCACAGGAACCGATGTTGCTTTATCTTGCTGCGACAAACAAAGTCGTTAGTATCATCATGGTGGTGGAGAAACCGGAGGAAAATCAGGAACACTTAGTGCAGCGTCCGACTTACTTTGTCAGCAAGGTCCTGACAAAATGAAAACAGCGGTATCCGCACTATCAAAAGCTGGCTTACGGTGTTTTCTAGCATCTTGTAAGCTACGACACTATTTTCAGGAGCATCCAATTACCGTGGTGAGCACAACTCCCATGAGGGATATAATCAACAACAGTGACGCCACAGGACGCGTCGCCAAATGGGCCATAGAGCTTTCAGCTTACGATATTGAGTATAAACCCCGGACAGTAATCAAATCACAAATCCTTGCCGACTTTGTTGCTGATTGGACAGAGATGAACGAGAATATGACCCTCCCTGAGTTGGAATATTGGACCCTATACTTTGATGGGTCTAAGGCTCGTGGGGGCTCGGGGGCTGGCGTGGTGCTCAAATCACCCCAAGGTGATAAACTTCTATATGTGTTGCAGATCCACTTCACAGTGACAAACAATATTGCCGAGTATGAAGCACTGCTACACGGAATCCAGATTGCTAAGGATATTGGCATCCGGCGTTTGATGTGTTATGGAGATTCGGATCTTGTTGCTCAGCAAGTATCGGATATTTGTAATGCAAATGAACACATGGCAGCATATAAAGCTGTTGTGGATGATTTATCCAAATCGTTCGAAGGGTTTGAGGTTCAACACATCCCTCGAGCAGAAAACAAGGAAGCAGATGCACTATCTCGGATAGGCTCTGCACGGAAAAAGGTCCCGGATGGCGCTTTTTTAGAGCACCTCAAAGTTCCCTCAATATAGGGAGTAGATGAGGAATATCCGCCCAAGTCCGACTCACCTCTAATAGTAGTTCTGGCTGTAATTCCTAGATGGACCCAACCCTACCTTGATTATTTGGTAGATGGCAAATTACTCGAAGACGAGGTTCTGAGCCGGCAGATCGTCCGACAAGCGAAAGCCTATACTATAGTTAAAGGTGAGCTCTATAAGCGGAGTGTTTCTGGGGTATTTCAGCGCTGCGTATCTCCAGAAGAAGGAGTGGAAATCCTAAGAGAAATCCACGAAGGCGAGTGTGGTCACCACGCTCCATCCAAATCTTTAGTGGCAAAAGCTTTCAGACACGGTTTTTTCTGGCTTACAGCTCAGGCAGATGCCGAACAACTAGTCAAAACATGCAAAGGCTACCAAAAGTACGCCAAACAAGCTCACGTTCCAGCTGATCAGTTGCGAACAATACCTGTAACATGGCCTTTTGCGGTCTGGGGGCTTGATATGGTAGGACCGTTTAGATGTGCTCCAAGTGGATTTACTCACCTCTTAGTGATGGTGGATAAATTCACAAAATGGATTGAGGCAAAACCCGTCACTAGTTGTGATGGAGCAACAACCAGAAGATTTGTCGAGGATGTTATAATCCGGTATGGTTATCCGCATAGTATTATCACGGACAACGGGAGTAATTTCTCTATGGGAGAATTGGCCGACTTCTGCAATGAACAAAATATCCGACTTGACATTGCATCAGTCGCACATCCATAGGCTAACGGACAAGTTGAAAGGGCAAATGGTTTAATCCTACAGGGCCTAAAACCGAGACTCAAAGAACCACTACGACGTGCTGCGGGGGCTTGGGCAGAGGAATTACCCTCTGTAATATGGAGTTTACGAACAACTCCGAACAGGTCAACCAGATACACACCTTTCTTCTTGGTCTATGGTGCAGAAGAAGTTCTTCCTAGTGTTTGATTCACACTTCTCCTAGAGTGGCTGCGTATATCGAAGAGGATGCCGAGATTTCTCGACAAAATGATCTCGACTTAGTCGAAGAAGTTCGTGTCATTGCTGAAATGAGATCAATAGCATATCAGCAGAAGTTACACAAGTATCATAGCTAGAGAGTCAGAAACAGATCTTTCAATAAAGGTGATTTGGTTCTCCGGCTTGTGCAACAAAGAAAGTACAAACTTTCCCTAGTATGGGAAGGGCCCTTTTTAGTTAGTCGAGTATTGCACAATGGTTCGTACTACTTAACTGATATGAGGCCAGTCAAAGAAAGACCTGCTACTAAGAAGAGAAAGAGAGCTGGAGGCAGTACAAATTCGGATGATTTAGACAGACCATGGAATATTGCTCAGCTACGTCCCTTTTATTCTTAGTTTATCCTTCTTTGTAATCATACATATGTACATGTTCTATGAGAAATAAAAGTTTTGGTTGCCTCAAGTTTTTTCTGACAAGTTTTTACCATCTTATTTCCGAATGATCATGTCATAGTCAAAAATCCCAGAATACTTGAAAGTACTTTATGCTCATATTTGTTCTGGTTTAGATTTCCGATTCTAAAAAATGTTACCTTCGGGTATAACTCTAAAAGTTTCTAGTCTATACTTTGGTTATTTATCTGATTGCCGGATGCAGGTATTTTCCGAGTAGTGAATTTTTGGTACTGGAAGCCGGCTTTGTTTCCGAGTTTAAACTGGTTTAGCAATTGAGCTCCATTGCTCAGCAAAGTTTCCGTGCAGAAGGTTTAGCCTACTCGCGAAAGGGACGAGGCGAAAAGCCAGATAAACAATAAGTATAGACAAAAAAGTATAAGTGCTTATGTAAACATTTCAGGCACACAAAAATTTAAAGCCAAAAGTGTTGAATAGATTAAAAGCTTAGCACTAGCAAAATTATAGTACTGCATATTTACATATCCATAATGTTTTTCAGAATAACACATTTGTTTTCTGATGATCTATGATGCAGGAGAAGAGGTAGGCGCTGCCAGCTCGCTGGATGCATCGGCCTCGGTTTGATAACGATCCGAGATGTTCAGATCCGATACGGTTTGTTCATCGTCGGAAAGTTCAGTTGCTTCTTCCGGAGGCGGGGGCGGTGTATCCACGCGAGTGAAGAAGGGAGTGTCGTAGATGGTTAAGTCAGCCACGCGATATCCATATCCGGCGCAGGAGTCCATAGTGGCATTGATATCTTGCTCCTGGTCGTCTTCATCCACCTTGCAGTACCCTCTGGTCACTTGCCATATCTCCATGTTTCCATGGTGTCTCATGACCATGGTGAGAGCGTTCTACGCTGCAGATCGCGCGTAGGACATGTTCCAATCCCGGAAGAGCTACGGCATCTCTTGCGCCTTGTCTCGCACCTGAAAGTCCGACATGCCGTGCATGTCCGTAACCCTGAGAGCTTTGCCAATGTCCTCGATGGATTAGCGGAAGTCATGAAGTAAATCATTGACTTGCGTAAGTCGGTGGGTGCGAGGCTCAGTGGAAGCAGAGTCCGTCAATTTAAGAGGACCTATATATATAACACACAAATGCTTAAGAAAAAAATCCGGCATCGAAAGAGTCGAAGAATATAGACAAGTCAGAAAGATGGAAACATACCGAAGATGATGTCGTCAACTTTGGTCTTCTCTTATCGAAGACTCCGGAGTTCAGCCCGGAGCACCTCGGAAAGGTCCTTCTCTCTGCATAGCTCGTTGTTGAGATCCGAGATTCTCCGATCTTGAGCTGCAATCTTACGATCACACTCATCGGTATCCATGGAGGAGGATTCGAGAACTTGAGCGATGATCTTATCATGATCTGCCTTGAGCTTATCCAGCTCTTGGCGAAGTTATTTGTTCTCCACCACCAAGGTTTTGAGGTTCTCGGCCTCTTCAATCATAGCATAGGACTGTTTTACCAGTGTTGTAAGTCAAAAGGAACAACAGTTCAATAAAAATATTCGACTATGAAAACACAAGACAAGGTTTGAGTCTCGGAATGTTTACCTTCGGCCTCATCCTTGGAGACCTTCAGCTCAACATTTTCAAGTGGGAGAGCTCTTATCTCTCTCCGCTTGTTGCAGATGTTCTTCAACAAATCCTGGTTATATGAATTAACTTTCTGTAAGTCAGAATACCCACAGTCAGAAGTCTACTGAAGACTCGGGCTAATATTTTTACTAATATCAGCACGAGCCTTGGGGGCTACACTAGTTCATTCTTTGGCATCCTAAGGAAGCATAAACTCAGATTGTATATCCTACTTCATGCTTGGGGGCTAGAGGATATGATATAAAGTACAATAAAGAAAATCGTGAGTTGGAATTCCGACTTACATGATGTTCATGTGTGAGCTTGCTCAGACACATGTTCACCTCGATGGTAACCTTCTCGGCGAGGGTGAATGGAATAACCGGAGGTGGTGGAAGCACACCATCTCTAAGTCCCTCATCGCGAAGACGGACTTGTTCAAGAAGGTCAGAGTATTTGATGTCCTCCGCCTCTTGTGCTTCTTCTTCAGCAGAGAGATTTCTCTTCTCCAGGCATTGCCGTGCCAAAAGCTGGATTTCTTCTACAGATTTCTGAGACAAGCCAAATTTGGCAAGTCCCGGATTGCTAAGGAGGTTTTCGGCAAAGGTCTCTGCCGAGGGATCATTACCCGAAGAGGGTTCACCCTTATCTAAACCCAAGCCACCCATGGTGGCATCAGTTTGCGATTCGAGGATCGCTGGCCCTGTTGAAGGAGCCGAATCTTCTGCGACAACCCGTGACGGAGTAATCACCGGTGTTGCAGAGGGTTGTGGGGCAGGAGTCAGAGGAGCCACGACAGGAGAAGCTATGGTCAGCTTCGTCTGCCACAAGGGCTTCGAAGAAGTTCCCTTCCCCTTACCCTTGATGAGCTGCTTAGCTCTGAGAATGTAATAGAATAAAAAACATTACATCTCGGAAGCAAAATTCGAGTAGGGTACAAAGGAGGAAGTTGTGTTGAAAGTTACCTCTTCATGACTGGCACCTCCTTTGTGCCAACGGCCACTATCAGAGCTTTGCGCTTCCTGGGCACAACGTCCGGCAGTGGGACCAGTTCCGCCTCCTAAGAAAACTCTGGAGGATATCCCTCGAGTGGAGCGAATTCTGACTCGGGGAGGTCGGCAAGCTAAAAAGAAGAAAATATCTCAGTATTGCGAAATAACTTAAAGGGTGAAACACATAAAAGGGTTTATTATTGAAGCTTATCGAAACTATAGGGTCTTCCGCTGTGTGCATATCTAGAGACAAGTCCGGAATCTTTCTTTCAATCCGCTCCTTGATCAGCCATTTGATCTGGCTTATGTAATCCTGTGGCTTTAAAGCCTTAGGACTGATGCGGAGGGAATCATTCTTTGATGCCGTGATGGAGTGCATCAGACGGTCGCCGTGGTATTAGAGAGGCTGAATCCGGCGTGCGACCCAGCATTGGACCAGGTCAGATCCTTTCAAGCCCTTGTGTTTTATCAGATATTCGATCCGCCTCTTAGCAAGGATCAGATCGTCATTGATAGCCGGAGGGGCCTCGTCCCAAGACGGTTGGGCCGTGGCGGCTCCGTCGATGAAAGCCAGCAAAGCAGTAACTTTGCCGGGAGCAGGAATATCCCTATGATAAAAGAAAGTGGCCGGCCATTGTTTGACCGACTCACTAGCAGAAATGCGAGGATAACTATGCTCGCGTCTAACAGAAAGGCTAATAGTGTCTGACCGACTTGGAAGCAGAAGCTTCCGATCGCCAGGCTGATTCCGTCGCCCACGGACTTGAAGGTCGGGCGAGTGGCTGGCGTGTGGACGGTGAAGTCGAACGCGCCAAAGAGCTGGCGAATCTCCGCTATTGCAAAGTTGTAGATCACGGTTGATGGGGCCGAAGAAACCGCAACATCAGCACTCCCAATTGACGAGGGTTTAACTCATCAATGCCCATTGTTATGGACTTGGGTTTTGGAGAAGGAGGGAGCGCTGGAGACATCTATCAGCTAGCAAACAAGCACACAGGGGACAAAGATATACCCAGGTTCAGGCCTCGTAGAGGTCCCTACTCCTGCTTGTCTGCTCGTGGAATTATCGAAGGAACCGAAGGTTACAATGGTGCGCAGATGTAATCTGGCGAGGGTGGTGGAAACTAGGGTTGCGTGTGTCCTCCTCGCCGCCCCCTCCTAGCCCTTATATAGATAGGCTAGGTCTCGGGTATCAGGCCGAGTCGGTTACAATTTAGGGTTTTCCCCTTCAAACTTTCTATCTTTAACTCCTTCTTGTTCTTCAAGCAATCGAGAGTCCGTAGGCAACTCGAGTCTTTCATTTGGGCCTTGGCGACACCGTGGGCCTGTACGTATTTAAACCGTATATACCAAGCTCGAGTACCTGTAGGGTATACCCATGTCAGTAGCCCCCGAGTGTCCAGTGTAATCGTAGATTCGACTGGGGACTTTTGAAGTCTTTCGAGTGCCCGAACGAGTGTATTTCGACTGCTTTTTCGTGTCATAGGGATTGTTGATATACGTGCCTGATATAACCGAAGTATCGGTATCAGTTAACCACCTTAGGGTGAAACAACGCAATCTACTCGAACTCGAGTCCCCGAACTCGAATCCGAAAAAGTGCTGGTGTAATTCGACTCAAGTCGCGGAGGTCTTACAGGAGTCAAATTCCAGTTATATGGGTGTGAGCACTCGATGCGTCCGTCAAGGCATGTTCATCGTACCTGTAGGCATGGATACATTTCTAGTAGTGCGCAGCTAATGCATTGCCAGGCCTTATTTAGGTCTTACCTTCACGCTGTAAGCGCGACATCCGAATTTTATCATCACGGAGACGATTCGGGTGACCCAGGAGACGCAGTCTCTTTGTAGGGGAAAATTATGAGGTGGTGTCGCCTAGAGTTTCAAGTGTGGATGTTATCAACACACAGTTTTTGTACAAATAATCATAGGGTGCGCGACCAGCGCTCCCTATGGGAGTAGCCCCCGAGTGCCTGGTTGAGTCGAAGACTCAGGCAAGGACTAAAGAACTTTTTGCGACTGCTGTCGCCTTTTGCTTGCTTGTTTCAGTCGAATTTGTTTCTGGTGCTCCCTATGGGAGTAGCCCATGTCCATAATCGAACCGTTATTCGAATTGTTGGGTTTACCTTTGACTGTCCATGTTCCTGCAAAAAGAAAAGAAAAAATCATAGGGTGCGCGACCAGCGCTCCCTATGGGAGTAGCCCCCGAGTGCTTGGTGGAGTCGAAGACTCGAGCAAGGATTAAAATAGCTGAAGTTTTCTGCTGCGTAGCTTTTGATGACGTCAGTGCTGACGCTTTGATGACCTCATTTACCCGCGTGAGCGAGTTTGACGGGACGTGACGAGCAGTGGGTCCCACTTTCTGACTTTGATTTGACTGGGCGTGCGTAATCTTTATTTTAACTGTGTCTCCTCGATTTCCGCGTGTAATGGGAGTAGTGGAGGGACGGTTCGCGCTTCCACTCCTCCACGTGTCCAGCACAATGTTTGCCATGCGTCCAGTAGGGTTTTTCTGAGCCATTGGATTGCATCTTCCAGGGGTTAAGTAGCGGCGCTGCGACGGTAACTTTCTCATCTGCTCTGATTCATCTTTGCTTCCATCACCACTGCCGCTGCTCCTCTGCTTTCTCTGTGCTCGTTTCCTCCACGATGTTGGACCAGCTCCGCTCGTTTCCGAGCTACTTTCTGCGCTCGCATCGCCGTCGCGCAATGGGGAAGAAGAAAGGAGGCGCTGCAGCTGATTCCGCGGCCACCGTTGCCGCGGCAAAGAAGAAGGGCGGCTCCACCGCTGCGGGCACCAGCATCGCCGCCGGCAGGAAGAAGAAAGCCGCAGACACTCGCGTCACGAATGGTGCGTAGCGCCCCTCCATCATCAAGTCATCGGATCTCCGCCTTCTTCGTCAAGACAGAGTGCTATCCGGCGCAGTCGCCGACGTGCGCGTCCCCGGCGGTGAGACAATTCCTGTTCCTCCCGCTGGTTTCCGAGTGATGTTTTTAGCATTCATCATTCGTGGTCTCTCCTTGCCTCTTCACCCCTTCTTTAGGGGTCTCCTTTGTTTCTACGGGCTTCAGCTCCATCAGCTGTCCCCGAATTCGATTCTCCATATCTCTTGTTTCATCACTCTCTGCGAGTGCTGGCTCAGAATCGAGCCGCACTTTGGCCTCTTCAAGCACCTCTTCAAATTGAAGCGCCAATCTGCGTCTGGTTCTTTAGTCTACGATGTAGGTGGTTGCGGAATCCACGTCGACCCATCCGCCACCTACTTCGATATCAAGCTCATGGTGTCCGTCCAAGGGTGGAGGGATAAATGGTTCTACATTCGCGATGAGAAGGCTAACGGTGAGCACCTCGGACTCGCGCCCTTCGATCCCGCGACGCCTTGCAGGAGGATGCGCTCCTGGAAGAATGTAGTCATGCCTGGCGAGTCTGCGGAGACAGATGTGCTGTACCAGCATGTCTGCGACCTCGAGAGTCGCATTGGAAAAGAAGAGGGAGGCTGCGCCCTCATTCGCACTTGGCTGCATCGTCGCGTCCATCCCCTACAAGCTAGAGTCCACCCCATGATTCAGTGGGCTGGCGCTGATGATGCCACTCGCGTGTCTGCCGATGGCATGTCCGCGAGTGAGGTGGACAAGAGGGTTCGACTAGTCACCAAGTACACCGTCAAGGATGTGCTTCCCAGTGAGCCAGTTGTTCCTCCGTTTGATGCTTCGAACCCTCCTCCCGAGGTATAGTTGTGCAACACAGTAGCTAATTTTGTCGATTGCTTCTCTGTTGTTTACTTGTTGTTTACTGAATGTGTTGTCTGTGTGCAGGATTGGGCGGTGTCACCTTGTATGCCCCCTCTACCTAAGGGGATTATCCCTCACGAAGCTTTGGAAGAGGACGAGTCGGAGTCGACCGTCCCTTCTGATGCGGAGGAGGAAGCCCCCGAGTCCGGTAGTCCAGATACTCGCAAGCGTTCATGCAGTGAGGATTCCGATGCATCGTCTCCTTCGACTCCAGAAGGTACGGGTGTTGGTGCGGAGTCGCCAATTCCTGCCATTCATGTGAGCGCTGTGGCACCATCTTCTCGCAAGAAGATGCGACTGCCCAAGGAGTCTTCGTCAGAGTCGGGGGGAGCCACTTTTGACTTTGACAAGTTTGATTGGTAAGTTTTCTTAGTCGATTTGCTCTTCTCTGTTTTTGCTCTTGATGGCTCGTCTCTGGGTTTGCCCTATCTTGATATGGTTTTTGTCTTGCAGTCAAGAGGCGTCGTCATCTTCTGGCGACGTCCAGTTTTTGAAGGAATCAGGAGTCGCGACCTCAAGGGCCAAGGAAGAGGTCGAGCGCGCTCCTTCCCCTCCATTGGCGGCCCACTCCGGGCACAACTCTTTTAGTTCTCCTCATGCGGGGGAGCATCCAATGGTTGCCCAGATGACGGTACAACAGACATCTTCGGAATCATTGGAGGACCATGTAAGTGTAGTTTTTCTCCTTTTTGGTGTTGCAGTCAATATTATCTATTGCCTCTGCTGATTCTGTTTTGTGTGATAGATCTTTTTGAAAGAAGCCGCGCACTTGGCGAAGCAAGTGCTTGCGATGGGTCGCCAGCATGCTATGCTGGAGACGCGTAATCGCGTGGTTGAAAGTGAGTGTCTTGCACTTCTTCTTCTTCTTTGTCTCCTTTTTAATATGTTCGACTGATAGTCAATCTCTTTATGTTTGTAGCCGAACATAACGCTCTCCTGCGCAATGCTGCCACCATGGAAAAGACCCTCGCCACGGCTGTGAAGGGTCTTGACGAAGCAATCGCGACGCGTGACAAGGCACAAAGGCGCGAAGAGGATCTGCGTGCCTCCTTCGCAGCCAGGGAGAAGTTGTTCGAGGAACAACTGCTCTCAATTGCTAAGGCCCTTTCAGGTACTTTGCTTGTGGATGTTGTTATCCTTCTCTGCTTTGAATGTTTTTACCGGTGGCGCTGATGTTTTTGTCCATGTGTGAATTTATGTACAGATGCTGGCGATTTGAGCTTTGACCCGCATGCCCCTCATCGTGATGACGCTCCGGCGGGTGCATGGTCAGCAGTCGAAGACCGCAGCATCGCTGTGCAGGACACGCTCTCCAAGGCCAAAAGCATACTCATTCGCCTTTGGGAGGAGCTGATGCCCAAGGCGGAGCTAGTCGAGAATATAGACGAGCTGGTGGAGTCACTCGCTGGAGGTGTGCCTGCCAGCTTCAAGAACTCGCTTCACTCGGCTGGCGCGTCCATGTCACTTGCCATGGTGCAGGCCCATGGAGTCAAGATTGACCCTGCTGCGGTGTCGAAGGCGATGCCTGTGAGCGTGGATAGCCAGCAGGTAGTCTTCGCTCCCTTCGCGACTGCCTGTGGAAAATATGGGCCTCAGTTGATAAAATATTGTTGCAAAGTATTCTGAGGAGCCGCATCGCGTCAAGAAGGCAGCGAAAGCGGTGGCATCAGGGGCTGACGAAAAGTCAGTGGCATCTGACACTGCCACAGACTCGATGAAGCCCCCGAGGCCGTCGAAGTCGAAGAAGCCATCTGCTCCTTAGTTATATTTTGTAATAGTTAATTAGCTTATGTCCTTTTGTTTAAGAACGTGCCTGCTGGCGAGTGTATCTGCTGATACTTTTGCTTGTCTTGAATGCATTTGAATCCTTTGTCATTGTGTTGACTTGGTCGTCTTATTTGCTTCTATCTTGAATTGTGGTAGGGTACATCGAGTGATCCTTTGAGGGAAACTCAGGACTCGCCGACTCTTGATGATACTGTGGTACCACCGCGTTCCAGAGTAGATGAGCTGCCGCTGCATTCACGACTTCATGACCGCGTGAAGCAGTTGGAGCACGAGTTGCCCGTGCTCCGCGGTAACGCGGATGTATGGAAGTCGAAGGCGGAAAAAGCCGCCGCCCGGGAGCAGTATCTGCTTGGCGAGGTGACGCAGCTGGGCGACCAATTCAAGTGTTAGTTTGCTTGCTCTCATCTTCTTCTTGTTGTCGCTCGCAATTGTACGCTGAACTTATGCTGCTGTTACTACTTCGTGTAGTTGTCAGCACACATCATCCGCAGGAGGAGAAGGATAGAATTGCCATTCGCATGCATGATCTCACCGAGGAACAACTTCAAGAGAGTGGATACTTATGGGTGGATCATGATCGTGCGACTGCGCTGGCTACTCTGCAGGATCGTGCAGCGCGGGTGCTGCACTTTTTGAAGAAGTCGCAGTCATGCTTGAAAAACATTTATCGAGCGATGTTTCCGCTGGATGATACTCCATCAAGCCTGCTAGCCCTCCTTGCCAAGTTTCAGGACTTGACCGCGGTTCGCGAGTGCGTGAGGCAACAGTTGGTGGCTGGTGCCAAGGCTGCTCTGTCAATGGTGCGACTGCACAGGCCTGACGTTGATGTTGCGGCAATTGCATCTGGGCCGCCGGCACCACCGGCAGGTTCTGCCTGGAATATGGTGCCGCACTACCAGGCGGTGGATCGCCCAGCAGAAGAGATCGTCGACTTCTTCGAGGAATAGACCAATGTTCTCCTGCTATAGTAGTAGCCTAGTTTGTATCCTGCATATAAGTGTACTTGTGTTGTAAAGTTCGTATAAATGTTGTGTATAATTTATTGTCGAATATGTATAAAGGGCTTTGTTAGCATGAAGTGCGTTGCACTATGCGAGTCCCTTTCATTAGCCTAGTCATGCTTTTTATCTCTGTCCCTTGTCAACCTATCAGATGCGTTGCAGCTGGGTTGATGTTTTTGTCAAGGGTTTGGATTGATGTACCATCTACTCAGGATATCGCGTTTTGGTTCATAGAATAGATGTATATAGGGTGGCGCAGCCCCCGAGTAGATAAATTGGAAAAGTAAAGGAAAACACAGAGTTTTGGGGCACTTAGCTTTATTTATTCGAAGAATAGTGCGAGGTACAATGTGTGGCTAAGTAGCCTTATTTGCAATGTAAAAAGTAAAGAGCGACTAATGGTAGAAGCATCGCAGTTGTGCGACGTTCTAGGGGTTGGAGTATGCGACTCCTGTCTCTAAATCTTGAAAAAGCGATAGGCGCCACCTGGGATTACTTCTATAATCACATACAGCCCTTCCCAGGGGGACTCGAGCTTGAGATGCCCCTGCTGCTTCAGTCGCAGGACCAGGTCACCTTCGATGAAGGATCTGGGGCGAAGCCTCCTACTATGGTAGTTGTGCAGGTTCTGCTGGTAGATCGTGGATCTTTCTGCGGCGATTTCCCTTGCCTCGTCAAGGAGGTCGACGGAGTCTTTGAGTGCGAGGGATGACTCTTGCTCGCTGTAAGTGACCATGCGCGGTGCCTTGTACCGTACTTCGGCGGGCAGCACTGCTTCTGCTCCGTGCACCATGAAGAATGGCGTGTAGCCCGTGGCACTGTTTGGAGTTGTGCGTAGGCTCCAGAGTACGGATGGCAGTTCGTCCGGCCAGCAACCCGCGGCTTGTTCGAGTGGTCGGAGAAGTCGCTTCTTGATGCCGCTGTAGACGAGCCCATTTGCTTTTTTCCACCTGACCGTTGGTCTGTGGATGCGCTACTGAGGCATAGCTGATGTTGATCCCTAGGTTCTCGCAGAATTCTTGGAACTCCTTGGATGTGAAGTTCGTCCCGTTGTCGGTGATGATGCTGTGCGGCACTCCGAAGCGGTAGACGATGGACTCAAAGAACTTGACTGCGCTATGTCCTGATTGGTTGGTCACTGGCATGGCCTCAATCCACTTGGTGAATTTGCCGACTACGACCAAGAGGTAGACGTAGCCTCCTCGTGAGGACCTTGGGAGTTTGCCGACCATGTCGAGTCCCCATTGCGCGAAGGGCCAGGCCAATGGGATTGGCCGTAGCTCTGCGCCGGGTGCGTGCGGCTTGTCCGCGAATTTCTGGAAAGCGTTGCATTTTTGGACGATGTCCCTTGGCGTCACGCATGGACGTAGGCCAGTAGAATCCAGCTCGTAGAGCTTTGGCAACGAGGGCGCGACTGCCGGCGTGGTGCCCGCAGGTCCCTTCATGGATGTCGAGGAGAACTGCTCTTCCATCGGCCGTGGAGACGCATCGTTGGAGCACTCCTGTGATGCTGCGTTTGTATAGTTCGCCGTTGATAACAGCGAATGCCTTGGATCGCCGCGCGATGTGCCGTGCATCCTTCGGATAGTCCGGTAGCCTCTTGTTGAGGAGGTACGTGATGTACGGCTGCGTCCAGGATTGCTCAATCATCATGACACTCGTTGGTCCTTCGAGTCCTGTGTCCAGCTCCAAGTCATCGAGTGCCATTGGCTCATTAGGTGGCGTAGCCCCCGAGTCCGTCGCTGCGCTTGTTTTCTTCTCTGCGGCCTTTGGCTTGATGGAGCATTCGCAGATGTCCTCAAGAAATACCCCAGGTGGTATGGGGGCGCAGGTGGAGCCTATGTTGGCGAGTGCGTCTGCCTTCTCGTTGCTTTCGCGACCTACGTGTCGCAGTTCGCAACCATCGAAGTCTCCTTCGAGTGTGTCGTAGAGGTCGCGGTACGCGATCATGTTGTCGTTCAGTGCGTCGCACTCATGCATTGTTTGGTTGACGACCAACTTGGAGTCGTCGTATATGATGAGCCTCTTGGCGCCGTAGGCTTTTGCCATCCTCATCCCGTGAAACAGGGCCTCGTATTCAGCCTCGTTATTTGAGGCTGTGAACTACATTCGCAGGATATACTTTAGCTTGTCCCCTTGAGGTGATGTCAGTATGACACCTGCGCCTGCTCCGTCTTTCCGCTTGGACCCATCGAAGTGCATTGTCTAGAGGTAGGACATATCTGGATTGTCCGGGAGCTGGTTCTCCATCTAGTGCACGAGGAAGTCCGGGATAACTTGCGACTTGATTGCATCGCGCTTTTCGTACGTGATGTCTCTAGAGACAATTCTATTCCCCAAAGCGCGACTCGTCCCGTGGCGTCGGGGTTATTGAGGATATGCCCCAAGGGGGCGTCATTGACCACCACGATTGGGTGTTCCTGGAAGTAGTGGCGCAGTCGCTGGGCGGTCATGAAGACGTCGTACGCCAGCTTCTGGTAGTGCGGGTACCGCTGTTTTGTTGGCGTGAGGACCTCGCTGAGGTAGTATACTGGGCGTTGTACGCCGTGGACCTTGTTTTCCTCAGCTCGCTCGACGACGAGCACTATGCTGACCACCTGGTTGGTGGCGGAGATATACAGCAACAGGGGCTCCCTTTCTCGTGGGGTCACCAGCACTAGCGAAGTGGATAGCAGGCGCTTGAGGTCTTCGAATGCTTCTTGCACTTCAGTGGTCCACTCGAATTTTTCAGTTTTGCGGAGGAGCTGGTAGAAGGGCAGCGCCTTTTCGCCCATTCAACTGATGAATCGACTGAGGGCCACGATTCGTCCAGCCAGCTGCTGGACGCCCCTTATGTTTTTCGGCTTCTCCATAGCCAGTATGGCTTTTATCTTCTTCGGGTTTGCCTCGATTCCCCTCGCGGAGATGAGATACCCGAGCAGCTGCCCAGATGGTACGTCGAAGGCGCATTTGTCCGGATTGAGCTTGATCCGGTAGCGGTCGAGGTTGGCGAAGGTTTCGCGCAAATCGTCGATTAGAGAGGCTTCCTCCTTGGTCTTGATTACTATGTCGTCAACATAGACTTGAATGTTGCGACCGAGTTGTTCCTTGAGGCAAGCCTGCATGCACCGCTGGTAGGTGGCTCCCACGTTCTTTAGCCCGAAGGGCATTGTGTTGTAGCAGAACACACCAAAGGGCGTTATAAACGCTGTTTTCTCTTGATCTTCCTCCTTCATTTGAATTTGATTATAGCCTGAGTAGGCGTCGAGGAAGCAGAGGCGCTCGCATCCCGCGGTGGAATCGATGATCTGGTCGATCCGTGGCAACGGGAAGTGACCTTTGGGCAGTGCTTGTTTAGAGAGGTGAAGTCCATGCACATCCACAGGATATCCATGTCCTTTTTCGGTACCAGCACCGTGTTGGCGAGCCAAGTGCTTTCCTTGATCTCACGTATGAACTTGGCCTCGAGGAGTCTGTTGATCTCCATTCCAACTGCCTGCGCTCTTGGCTCAGACAATCGCTGAATTGTTTGCTTGACTGGCCTTGCGTCGGGGTTGACGTTGAGTGCGTGCTCGGCGAATTCCTTGGGAACTCCTGGCATGTCCGCAGGACACCAGGCGAAAAGTTCCCAGTGCTCACGGAGGAATTCGACGAGCGCGAGTTCCTATGCGGGGCTCAAGTTGTTGGCGATGAGGGACGTCTTGGCGGGATCCGATGGGTGGACCTGCACTTTCTTTGTGTGCACAGATGAGTCGAAGGAGAGATCAGGTGAGCTTGGCCTTCTTAGGGGAGGCAGACTGTTGTCTGTCGTCTCCTTCAGTCTCGCGAGTTCCTCCTGCATGCCGAAGACTAGGAGATTCTGTTGAATTCCCTGTCGCAACTGTCAGATCGCTCAAAGCTCCCGTTGATCGTGATGATGCCATTGGGACCTGGCATTTTCATCTGTAGGTAGGCGTAGTGGGGCACTGCCATGAACCTAGCAAACGCGACGCGCCCAAGGATGCAGTGGTACTGTGAGGGCCAGTCGACAACCTCAAAGTCGATGCGCTTGCGCCGGAAGTTCTTAGGCGTGCCAAAGATGACGTCGAGGTTGATTTTTCCCAGGGGGTATACGCCTTTCCCTAGGACGATGCCATGGAACGTTGTGTCCGAGGCCTCCAGGCAAGTTAGGGGGATCCTCATTGCTCGCAAGGTACTCGCGAATATAAGGTTGATGCCACTTCCGCCATCCATGAAGACGCGGCTCATGTCGAAGCCTCCGATTTACGCCTCGAGTACGAGGGGGCAATGGCCTGGGCGGGGTACCTGAGGTGGATGGTCGCGTTTGTCGAAGGTGATGCAGGACTCGCTTCCGCTGAGGTACTCGGTGGTGGATGGTGGCGAGTGTGTGGCCAAATTGACTTGGCGAGTGATGGCCTTCTGCACCCTATTGGAGGGGCGTCCCTTTTGGATCATCATGGTGCCCATGGCTCGTGGGTACGGTTCGCCTCCATGGTGCTGGTCTGGTGCGGCTGCATTCGGGGGTGGCCTAGGTGGAGGTGGCGGAGCGCCATGTGCCACGGCGCCTGTAGTGGCTTCGTAGCTTCTTTCGACTGCATTGCAGTTCATCTGAACCAGTCCCTCATGTAGCTTGAGGAACTCGAGGCAATCCTTGAGGAGGTGGCTGGACTTCTTCTTGCCATCATATGCTTATCGATGTAGAAGTGCACCGTACATAGCCCGGACAGTTTGTCCTCAATGGAGCTTGCGGGTGCCTCGTCGCGAGTGCGGCGTTGCCACACTTGCGTGGTTTTTCCGGAGTCGCGGTATCTGCCGCTACGGTATCTGTTGTTGCGGTTGTCGTCGCGTCTTTCGGCGTAGCCAGCCGCGACCATGTTGACGTCGTCGCGGTCATCGTAAATGCGCATGCGACGCTTGCCTCGACGATCGCGTCTGCGTTCGAGCTCTGCCTCCTCGTCAGAGTGAACGCGATTCTTCACTGAGTCTTTTCCATCGGCCCACCGATTCGCGATCTCCATCAGGTGGTCGATGGTCTTGGGCTTTGAGCGGCCCAGCTCCTCTCTGAGTTCTAAGCGGCGGACGCCACCGTTGAATGCGTCAATCGCGCGATCCTCCGAGATGTTTTCTGCGGAGTTCTTGATGATGGACCACCTTTGAATGTAGGAGCGCAGCGATTCGCCAGATCTTTGCTGGCAGCATCTCAACTCTTCGATTGATGCGGGCCACTTGTATGTGCCCTTAAAGTTGCACACGAAGCTATAAACCAGCTCGTCCCAACTGCGAATGGATCCGCGTGGGAGGTTGTTGAGCCATGCTCGGGCGGGGCCCTGCAGCTGTAGCTACAAGCATTGCATGGACGTGCTTCGACTGCCTCCGTGGAGCCTGACGGAGGAGATGTGGTCCTCCAGCCAGATCTTCAGGTCCTATAGGCCGTCAAACTTCGGGTTCTCCGACGGGAGTTTAAACCCTTTAGGCATTCGCTTCTGCCTAATGGATCTGCTGAAGCATCTGGCGCCGCAGAGCTCCACATCCTTCGCTTCTGAGTCATTCGACCGAGCACGTCGTGCTCTTGATTTGTGGATCTTGCGCTGCATGATGTCATCACGTGCGTCGTAGTCGTGGTCGTGTCGTCGTGAGCGGCGACGTCGAGACAAGTCGTGACTGTCATCGCTAGATGAGGGCGAGGAGTAACGCTTTGCTAGCGCTTTGCCCTTCTTTGGTTCCGGTGTCGGCTCCTTGTCAAGGGCGGCCTCGATTAATCTCAATCCCGCGATCGTAGATCGATGCATGGCGGCTCGAGGGTCCCCAGCTGGTGGCTGGTTGTTCAGGAGGTACATGGTGGCCATTGTCACCGCAGCCTGCGGCGTCTTGGGGACCACATTGCCTCTGGTGTCGACTGTCATAGAGCCGAAGTCGAGGACCTTTGTGGCCTCTATGCGTTCCTGCTCGGTGAGATGGGCCATCCGAGATTGCCTCTTCTTGGCGAGGTGCTCGTTTCCCTTTGAGGAGGATCCTCCGTAGGAGGAGAGTCCAGCACGACGAAGGCTCGACCCGTCTGCCGCCTTTTTGTGCGCCTCGAGTTGCGCGATTGTTTGTACTTGGCGCTTGAATTCTTCCTACAGGAGCCAGTGATAGCCCATCAGTAGCTCCTGCGGGATCCGAAGGGTAGAGGGGTGCCTCGCAGGGCCTCGCGGCAGCAAGCCCATTCTTGCTTGTTGAGCTTGATTACGACGCGTTCGCTGGTTTGCTCATTTACTATGGTTGGAGGTTCGACTGCCCCTCCGTTGTCAACGGGGGTGCGATTGCCACCGTTATCACCGTTGCCACCGTTAGGCAGGTCGGTTCCGTTGCCGCCGTTGTCGCGGTTGGCAAAGGTGTCGCCTGCATTGATGACGGCGCACATGAAGTGATTGGGGAAGCTGCTGCTTCCACAACTCTCAGATCTGGAACCATAGGTTCCATCTTCAGTGGCCAGATCGCTCAGATCGGAGTCGCGACTGTTGTTGCTGACCGTGTTCTCGACTGTTGTCGAGGCGTTGATCTCGCTGAGGGTGCCGATCGATGGAGGAAACCATGATGCTGGGGCAATCGACGGTGCCGTCGGCTGATCAGGCATGTGAAGCGTGCCCATCTGACCGACTTGGAAGCAGAAGCTTCCGATCGCCAGGCTGATTCCGTCGCCCACGGACTTGAAGGTCGGGCGAGTGGCTGGTGTGTGGACGGTGAAGTCGAACGCGCCAAAGAGCTGGCGAATCTCCGCTGTTGCAAAGTTGTAGATCACGGTTGATGGGGCCGAAGAAACCGCAACATCAGCACTCCCAATTGATGAGGGTTTAACTCATCAATGCCCATTGTTATGGACTTGGGTTTTGGAGAAGGAGGGAGCGCTGGAGACATCTATCGGCTAGCAAACAAGCACACAGGGGACAAAGATTTACCCAGGTTCATGCCTCGTAGAGGTCCCTACTCCTGATTGTCTGCTCGTGGAATTATCGAAGGAACCGAAGGTTACAATGGTGCGCAGATGTAATCTGGCGAGGGTGGTGGAAACTAGGGTTGCGTGTGTCCTCCTCGCCGCCCCCTCCTAGCCCTTATATATATAGGCTAGGTCTCGGGTAGCAGGTTGAGTCAGTTACAATTTAGGGTTTTCCCCTTCAAACTTTCTATCTTTAACTCCTTCTTGTTCTTCAAGCAATCGAGAGTCTGTAGGCAACTCGGGTCTTTCATTTGGGCCTTGGCGACAACATGGGCCTATACATATTTAAACCGTATATACCAAGCTCGAGTACCTGTAGGGTATACCCATGTCAGCCGTATTACTGGATTGCTAGCAGGAGTAGGATCCGTCCAAAGCCAGCAGATTCGAACCTGGGTAAACTTGTGTGCTCACCGTCCCGGAACACCGTACGTCTCACACCCCTCTCTTCCGCATGCCTCGAGGACGCCCTCATGGCGTACTTGTCATCAATCCGACGACACTCTCGGCATCTGAATATCTTCAGGTGCTGCGCTCCTCCCAAGATTTGTCGACCCTTAATTGTGTGATGTTGTTCCTGGCATTATGGCTGCATGAGGATTACGTGAAGCGCACGTGGTGTGGTGAGCTGGATCTTTAGGTTTCTTTTGCGGGCCGAGGGCTGCTGCGACGGTGTGGTGATCTGTTGGACTGTGGGACGATCTCTTTGTCCCCTTGTGCGAGTGACGCTTGATGGCTCGTGATTGATGAGCTTGTTGGGGAACCCCAAGAGGAAGGAATGATGAGCACAGAAGTAAGTTTCCCTCCGTTATGAAACCAAGGTTATCGAACCAGTAGGAGCAAGGAAACACCCCAAAGGTGTTTCTAGCTGAGCCTTGGCAGGGCGCACTACCGGTGCTAGTAGCAGCGTGGAGACCTGCACAACACAACCTCATAACTTTGTCCCCAACTTGCTATGAGGTTGTCAATCTCACCGGTTTTGCTGAAAACAAAGGACTAAACGTATCGAATGGAAGGAAGTAATAGTTTGTAGAAAGTAAACACAAAGCAGTAAACAGTTTGTAGATTGTATGTAAAAGAAAGGACCGGGATCCATAGTTCACTAGAGGTGGCTCTCCTTAAGATAGATAACATGCTGGGTGAACAAATTACAGCGGGGCAATTGACCAACATCGAGAAAGCATACAAGCATATACTAATCATCATGACTCCTTTGAGACTTGATTGGGCATTACAACATTATACATAGACCACCATCCAACTGCATCTATGACTAATAATCCACCTTCAGGTTATCATCCGAACCCCCTCCAGTATTAAGTTGCAAGCAACAGATTATTGCATTACGAATTGCGTGTAAAGTAAACAATTCGATTGTTCTATGAACAAAGGATTGTTGTTTTCTCCCTAGTAGCAACAACACATCTAGTACCTTAGAGATTTCTGTCACTTCCCTAGATTACCAGAGTCATGAACCCACTATCGAGCATAAATACTAACTCTTGGAGTTGCTAGCATCTACTTGGCCAAGATAGCTACTAACAACGGAAAGCATGCAAGATCACAAATAACAAAGACATGATAGAATCAATAATCAATCTGAAATAGCATCTCAATATCCATCGGATCCCCGCAAACACAACATGTAGAATTACAAATAGATGATCTTGATCATGAACGGAGCTCACAAGATCTAAACATGAAAGCACAAAGGAGGAGAACCAGCCATCTAGCTACTACATGGACCCGTAGTCCAGAGATGAACTACTCATGCGTCACACCGGAGGCTTGCATGATGATGAAGAAGGCCTCTAGGGTGAATTCCCCTCTCCGGCAGGGTGTCGGGAAGAGCTTCAGATCCCTCCCGATCTAGGGATGGAGATGACAGCGGCTACAGACTCTTTCATGGATTTTTGATTGGGTCCTTAGGGTTTTGGTCCCGAAGGCAATATATAGGCGAAAGGAGAGGCCGAGGGGGTGCCTGGGCTGGCCACACCACCCCCTGGCGTGGCCAGGCTTGGCCCGCATGGCCAGGTGGTGTGGTGGCCCCCTAGCTCCTCTCCGTCTCGTACTCTGGCTCCAGATGCCTTCCGTTAAAATAGCAACTTTGGCTTTTGTCCTGTCCAATTCCGAGAATATTCATTTTCTGACTTTCCTGGAACCAAAAATAGCAGAAAACAGGCAGCTGACACTGTGGCTCTTGTTAATAGGTTAGTCCAAGATATCATATGAAAAGTACTCCAAAGTGTGGAAAAAAACATAAGAAAGTAGATAAAACCAAGCATGGAACATCAAAAATTATAGATACATTTGCAATGTATCAACATCCCCAAGCTTAACTCCTGCTCGTCCTCGAGTAGGTAAGTGATAAAGGGAAAGAATAATTTTTGAGGTGACATGCACCATCATAAACTTGATCAAAGTATTTGTAAAACATTCAAAGCTGGGATCATAGTACTTCAATCATAGCATGAAATACAAATTTCTAGCAATAAGACAAAGAAACTATGTTACAACATGAAAAGGCACATACAAAAGATTCATGAATAACAATGCTTTGCAAGATGTTTGTTTGTTTCACATAAAGAAAACATAGCATAATGGAATTCAGCTTGTCCCTCATAGAGTAGCAAACATAAATGCATAGGACACCTTCAAAGTTCATAAGAGTGACTAGATACAAATAGTTTAAAACAAGCAATATCAAGTTATGCATCAATCAAATAGTCTTGGGACAATGCACATAGAACTAAGAATGGCCACTATGCTCTCAAAGTAGGTGCATAAAGATAGAAGGTGGAGACTCAATATAATGGTGGAAGAAAGGCCTTCATAGAAGGAAGCAGGGATTCAAGTCCCATAAAGAGCTTCCAAAAATTATGGTACTTATAGCTTTCATCTCTCATTGCCCATATCATAAGCATCTTGAAGTGATTAAGGTTAAAGTGAACAAACTATGGTGTACATGCTTGACGAAGTATAAGTTAGGAATCGCATGTCCCTTGAATACGAGGGCCACTCCTCATGCTACTCAAGTTTAGTCACCGGTAAGTTCTTGTCATCGTAAGTACATGTGTATCATAGAGAACCACCAACGGGGTACCCCTTGCCCGATGATACGGAAGAATCCCCATATCAAAATGACAAGGCAAGCAGACAACGAGCATCTGAGCAATCTTCTTATTTACCATGGGAATATGGTGCTTTTTTCTCTCTTTCCTCTTTTCATAATCTTTTTTTTCTCTTTTTTCTCAATATAGGACTCTTTTTTTAATAAGAAGAATGCTTCATAGACAGCTCATTATGGTTACACTACAGGTTTCCACCATGTCAGCATGGATTAGACCAGTGGCCCAGGCATTTCTCTAACACATATACATAACTCCATGGACTTACAAGCTCCCCTTTCATTTCACACCGACGACATCCATAGACAAAAAGAGCATGATATCAACTAGGTACAAAGTACCCGTGCAATGTTGAAAGCGTTCCCCATGACATCATGGTTCTGCTAATCCCCAACAACTAAGTGCAAGCATATACAACATAGACGACACAATGGTTCAAGTTTATTAAGGGCAAGAAAAGTAAAGTGTGCCATCAAGTTCGTGAGAGCTTTAATCACTAGTTTTCTCATAACCAGTTTAATTTGGAAGGTAAACAAAAACATGAATATACTTGGAATAGCATATGCTAGTAGGTAGGTATGGTGGACTCTTTGGAATAACTTGGTTTAGGGAGTTGGATGCATGAGTGGAACTCATACTTGGTTGTGGAGGCTAGCAAAAGACTGGGAGCGACAAACTAAGAGAGCAATAATGGCCATAATCATGCAGAGCGACAAAACATCATTGATCAAAGAATAAAGTGATACTACAAGTTGAAAACTAAAGGATCATAAAGGCTATGGTGACTTTGGATAGTCATAACATGGTGTGAGCATGTGCCAAGTCAACCCAAATAAAGCATCAAAGGAGAATACCACTATACTATGCTTTAATATGCTAAAGCAACGCATGATTCATCCAAGGCATATTAAGCAATCTCAATTGTTTATAACAAGTCATGCTATAGCAAAGAATACTAAGCATAAAGCCAAAACAATATCAAGCATGGCATGACAAAGCATGGGCCACAGTCAAAAACAAGCTCTCTTTAACACTTAAGCATGAACTTTCCTACTCTTTTCCAAACCAAACCAAACTATTTGAAAACCAATGTATGAAAGAGGGGGTCCAACCGATTTATTCAGCAAACTAAGCAAACAAAGCAAATGAAAAAACCAAAATGAAAACAAAAAAGAAGACGCTCCAAGAACAACACAATTGTGCATGAAACAATAAAAATGAAGCGTTTGGAAGAAACCTGGAATTTTTATTGATGAAGAAGGGGATGCCTTGGGCATCCCCAAGCTTTGACGCTTGTACTTCTTGGATATTTCTTGGGGTGACACGCGTGGCATCCCCAAGCTTGAGCTTTAGTCCATCCTTCATCTCATTACTCCTTCCATACACCTGAAATTTTTCCTTCATACAAAACTTCACACAATCTTTATTAGCAACATTAGTGCACTCAAGATAATAAGTCTTTAGGTTCAGTTCTAAAACCAATAAACTTCCATTAAAAAACTAGCTACTGTAGCACTTCCCTCAAAAATCTCAATTCCCCACAAGAACTCAAAAAGGAACCAACAAGAAGCAAATGTAGAAAATGGCAGAAATCTGTCAAAACAGACCAGAAGGTAAAGACGAATTTTTTCGAAGACCTTCTGTTGCTCCAATCAAAAAGTATTGAACTAACGAAAGTTAGATAACGACCTGGGTCAGAAGCACAAATATTTACGCCTCAAAAAGACGTTCAGAGATTTTACAAGAATGTTTACGGTGAAGCACAGAAATCTGTTTCGGCACAGCAACTTTCCCAATCATTACTTCTCTCTCATTAGAAGTTACTCTTGGCACAAAAAGCAAATAAAAAGGATAAGGAGCAGTTATTACTGAAGTAATAACTTCCAAGACTCATCTAAAACTTTTGGGTTATGTCCCAATAAGTACTTTTCTTTAACGCCTTTAAGTTAGGCATAAGAAGCAAGAAAGAATCAAGTGTTCTCAAATGAAGAAGCATTAAGAGAAAATTTTGTTTTCACATGAGAGGTAAAATAAATCTTCTCTCCCTTCTTAGGGAAGTGTTCTATACCTTTCTTGAGTGGGAGTTGATATTTAATGGTGCCTTCTTTCATATCAATAATGGGACCAACAGTTCTAAGAAAAGGTCTTCCCAAAGTAATAGGACAAGAAGCATTGCATTCAACATCCAAAACATAGAAATCAACGGGGACATAGGCATTGTTAACCATAATAAGAAAAACATTAATACTCCCCATGAGTTTCTTTTTAGCATTATCATCAAGTGGGACATTCAAATAACAATCTTCAAGTGGAGGCAAATCAAGCATATCATAAATCCTTCTAGACATAATAGAAACACTACTATCAAGATCACATAAAGCTTTGAAATCAAAGTCATTCACTTTCATATTAATGATGGGTTCCCAACTATCTTCTTGTTTTATAGGAATACAAGCTTTATGTGTCATCTTTTCTTCTTTAATCTTTATGAGAGCATCAGTAATGTGTTTTGTAAAGGCCATGTTCATAGCACTAGCATTAGGACTTTTAGCAAGCTTTTGTAAGAACTTAATAACTTCAGAGATATTACAACCATCAAGATCAAAATCAAAATTATCATCTAAAGTTGTAGAACTATTACTAGCCTCAACACTAGTGGTGGTGATAGTAGAAACACTAATGTTTCTAGCAATTTCATCTTCTCTTTCCCACTTAGCATGTAATTCAGCTAACAATCTAACATTTTCATCAATTCTTACTTGTATGGCATTAGTAGCTGCAAAGGGGTTACCAATAGTTTCAGGTTTAGCAGCCATTTTATTCAAAGAAGATTGATCTTCAGCCAAAGATGCTATATTTCTTTCAACATTAGAGAGTTTTTCCTCAATAGTTTTATTGAAAGCAGTTTGTTTACTAATAAAGTCCTTAAGCACAACTTCAAGTTCAGAGGGAGCACTCCTATTGTTGTTATAGGAATTTCCATAAGAATTACCATTGTTGGGAGGATATGGCCTATAATTGTTGTTACCAAAATTATTCGTGTAGGCATTGTTGCTAAAATTGTTATTTCTTATGAAGTTCACATCAACTTGCTCTTCTTGAGCAACCAAAGAAGCTAAGGGAACATTATTTGGATCAATATGGGTTTTCCCATTAACAAGCATAGACATAATAACATCAATATTATCACTCAAGGAGGAGGTTTCCTCAACATAATTTACCTTCTTACCTTGTGGAGCTCTCTCAGTATGCCATTCAGAATAGTTAACCATCATATTATCCAGAAGCTTTGTTGCAGCACCCAAAGTAATGGTCATAAAGGTACCTCCAATAGTAGAGTCCAATAGGTTCCTTGAAGAATAGTTCAATCCTGCATAAAAGGTTTGGATGATCATCCAAGCAGTCAGTCCATGAGTGGGACAATTCTTAACCAAAGATTTCATTCTTTCCAAGCTTGAGCAACATGTTCATTATCAGATTGTTTAAACTTCATTATTTCACTTCTCATAAATATAATCTTAGCACGAGGATAGTATTTTCCAATAAAAGCATCTTTGCACTTAGTCCAAGAATCAATACTATTCCTAGTTAAGGAATTCAACCATTCTTTAGCTTTTCCTCTCAAAGAGAAAGGAAACAATTTCAGCTTAATAATATCACCATCTATATCCCTATGCTTTTGCATCTCACAAAGTTCAACAAAGTTATTTAGATGGGCAGCAACATCTTCATCATCAATACCAGAAAATTGTTCTCTCATAACAAGATTGAGTAAAGCAGGTTTTATCTCAAACAAAGTAGCTTCAGGCACAAGTGGAGCAATATGTGTGCTCATAAAATCATTGTTGTTGGTGCTAGTGAAGTCACACAACTTAGTGTTTTCAAGAGTAGTCATTTTTTGTGTTTTTTGAATAAGAAAGCAAACTAGTAAAACTAATTTTTTTGTGTTTTTGATAACAAAACAAGCAAACAAAGCAAAAGAAACTAAGCAAAACAAAAATAACAAAGTAAAGAGATTGGTTATGAGAGACTCCCTTTGTGAAGATGTCCTTGACTCCCCGGCAACGGCGCCAGAAAAATACTTTGATGGCTCGTGATTTATGAGCTCGTTGGGGAACCCCAAGAGGAAGGTATGATGAGCACAGAAGTAAGTTTCCCTCAGTTATGAAACCAAGGTTATCGAACCAGTAGGAGCGAGGAAACACCCCAAAGGTGTTGCTAGCTGAGCCTTGGCAGGGCTCACTACCGGTGCTAGTAGCAATGTGGATACCTGCACAACACAACCATAGAACTTTGTCCCCAACTTGCGATGAGGTTGTCAATCTCACCGGTTTTGCTGAAAACAAAGGATTAAACGTATCGAATGGAAGGAAGTAATAGTTTGCAGAAAGTAAACAAAAAGCAGTAAACAGTTTGTAGATTGTATGTAAAAGAAAGGACCGGGATCCATAGTTCACTACAGGTGGCTCTCCTTAAGATAGATAACATGCTGGGTGAACAAATTACAGCGGGGCAATTGACAAACATCGAGAAAGCATACATGCATATACTAATCATCTTGACTCCTTTGAGACTTGATTGGGCATTACAACATTATACATAGACCACCATCCAACTGCATCTATGACTAATAATCCACCTTCAGGTTATCATCCGAACCCCCTCCAGTATTAAGTTGCAAGCAACAGATTATTGCTTTACGAATTGCGTGTAAAGTAAATAATACGATTGTTCTATGAACAAAGGATTGTTATTTTCTCCCTAGTAGCAACAACACATCTAGTACCTTAGAGATTTCTGTCACTTCCCAGATTACCAGAGGCATGAACCCACTATCGAGCATAAATACTAACTCTTGGAGTTGCTAGCATCTACTTGGCCAAGATAGCTACTAACAACGGAAAGCATGCAAGATCACAAATAACTAAGACATGATAGAATCAATAATCAATCTGAAATAGCATGTCAATATCCATCTGATCCCCGCAAACACAACATGCAGAATTATAAATAGATGATCTTGATCATGAATGGAGCTCACAAGATCTAAACATGAAAGCACAAAGGAGGAGAACCAGCCATCTAGCTACTACATGGACCCGTAGTCCAGAGATGAACTACTCACGCATCACACTGAAGGCTTGCATGATGATGAAGAAGGCCTCCCGGGTGAATTCCCCTCTCCGGCAGGGTGCCGGGAAGAGCTTCAGATCCCTCCCGATCTAGGGATGGAGATGACGGCGGATACAGACTCTTTCATGGATTTTTGATCGGGTCCTTAGGGTTTTGGTCCCGAAGGCAATATATAGGCAGAAGGAGAGGCCGAGGGGGTGCCTGGGCAGGCCACACCACCCCCTGGCGCGGCCAGGCCTGGCCCGTGCGGCCAGGTGGTGTGGTGGCCCCCTGGCTCCTCTCCGTCTCGTACTCTGGCTCCAAATGCCTTCCGGTAAAATAGCAACTTTGGCTTTTGTCCTGTCCAATTCCAAGAATATTCATTTTCTGACTTTCCTAGAACCAAAAACAACAGAAAATAGGCAGCTGGCACTGTGGCTCTTGTTAATAGGTTAGTCCAAGAAATCATATGAAAAGTACTCCAAAGTGTGGACAAAACACAAGAAAGTAGATAAAACCAAGCATGGAACATCAAAAATTATAGATACATTTGCAATGTATCAACGCTCCAACCATGTTGAGGCCCATGAGAGCGGAGCGGTGAATAGCTACATGGCTATTGGTTGAGTGGCAAGGAGGTATGTCTGTGCCGCAATCATAGCCGCTTAGGGAGTCTTGGCCTTGATGTTACCCGCTGAGTCTACTAACATGAACGATAGGTCCAGATCTCGGGTCAGGTCATGCCTTTCGCCTTCTGGTATGTTCTGCAGCCGAAAACTGCCCCATCTTGGTTGTGATCCTCCTACGATATTACCGGCGTTGCGGGTGGAGCTTAATTGCGCATGTCATATGCTTGATTCAACGGCTAACCTCCTTCGCTCCTCAAGTTGCTTTTGCAGCTTAACCAGTTCTCTGTTTTTCTTGTGGAGGAGGTATTGGTAGGCCATCAGCTCTTTGCGTGTGGCATCTGCCGTCATAGGTACTTCACCTGAGATAGCTTTTCTTGCTTTTTCCCATATCGCTGGTGACAACAAAGAGTTATTCGGTCCCCATCGTGTGCTCTGCCCCCTCGTTGGACAACGTGGTTTTCTACGAGTGGATCTGATCCGTTCCTGCGAGGACTTGCATCGTTGTTTGAAATAACATTATTGGGATTGAAGATAGGGTTACTATTGGAGTCACGTGGTTCCGAGGTTTGTGCATCGGATGTCGTGGCTCCTATTATCATGTACACATGATGTCATGTCAGGTATGGCCGCAACTACAGCTATCGGAGGCGTCGGAGACACTAGCATTAAGACAAGTGAAATCCAGTGAGTATATCTCTGGGTAGGGTTCAACCTTCCTGATCTCGGAGTCGAGGTCGTCGTCGAGTTTTCCATCATTAGTGTTTGCGGAAACTGCAATCTGGAGCGCTGGAGTCAATGTTATCTCTTTATTCGACCCAAAGGAGACACCGTCACTTAGATCACTGAGATCCTCTTGGTTCGTGACGTAGTCACAGTTGTTCATGGTGATAGCTAGGGGTGAAGTTGTCCCGCCAGTGGATCCGACAGAGGACGCTGGTGTTAGTGATGTGACTGCTATCGATGGACCTGAATAGATCGGATCCAAAAGGTAGAAACTTCCCTTAGACCCGATGCGGAAGTTGAGACTTACGATCATCCGATTCATCTCCCGGTCAAGGTTGTCGAAGTCTAGAATAAGGGTGGGTGTCGGATTAGATCGACGAAGTTGGAACGGATCTGACTGCCTCTGACTATCGAGTCATTTCTTGGCGAAGAGGAATCTGCCAAATTCATGACTCTAGTGCTCAAAGTTCCCACAAACAGAACCAATTGTCGAGGGGTAACCTCAGCAATGCCCATTGTTATGGACTTGGGTTTCAGGGAAGGAGAGTGTCGGTGATTTCGTCAGCCTATCAGACAAACAAGGTAGTCGATGTCCCTCCTGATTATTGAAGAAGATGATTACAAAGTCGCCAATTCGCTAGATGCAATCTAACTCACAGCGGGTTATGGTTTACTCAAAGTTATGGTACCCTCTCTGTCAGCTCCTCCTAGCCTTTATATGAGAGGCTAGGTCTCAGAGTCCAAGACAGATAGGTTACAAGTTAGAAATACAACTCTAGGACTAAGTTGGTTTGGTTACAAGTTAGAAGTACAACTCTAGGACTAAGTCGGTTTAAGCTTCTATCTTGATCAGCATGTCTGATTCCTGAACTTCGGATGCCTCCAAGACCATTGGTAATTTGTGGGTGTCAACACCCGGATTTTTAATCCCAGATGCCTGTTATGCCATACATCGCAATCCCGGGATTACCATTTTTGCGAGACATGACAGATTGGATATCACAGTACATCATCCATTACAAACCATAAATAAGGTCTTACACAAATAAAGGATCTCATGATCCAGTCTTAGTACAATCAAGTAGCGGAATAAATAGCGTAGCGGTGGGGTCCATCTTTAGAGTCACAGGCAATGCTGACGATGGGAGATAGTCCTAGTTATCATAGCCATCCTACTGTCCTTCATCTTGGTAATCTCCTTCATAGTCTGGCCATAGGAATAGCCAGGGACAAAAGCCATGAGTACTCTTTAAGTACTCGCAAACTACCACTAATAAGTAGGCTAGTTCTAGTATGAATGCTAACTCTAAGTTTATTTATAAAGTTAGGTTTGAAACCTAAGTTGAGTTCAGAATCAAAGAAAGATAAAATAAAGTTTGACAACACCTAAGTGGGAACTTAGTCATCATAGTCACAACTCTGTTGTGGTTAAGTCATGTCACAATTCATTTCATAAGTTGTTTTGAAAACATCTAACAACGGAACAGTATGGCCACTCCAACTGTCCATAATCGCGGACGCTGCTATTCGAATAGTTTGACACTCTACAGAGGTGGTACACTTTCACCACAAGATTCGATACATCTGTCAGGGATAACCCTGAATCATCATACTTAGTATGCAGATAATCAAACATAACCTTTCCTTTACACACTCTAGTATAAGAACCTCTCCTATGAGCATGGCCTCCCAACCATGACCATCTGTCATCTTGGGCACTGCATAGGTGGACAACATTGAGAGGTAGCCTTAGCTCAAACCTCTCCCGCGAGGGAACTAATACTAATGCATATAAACTTCCGGCTAAGCCTTACCCAATTCAGGTATTGTGGTTGTACGGTAAAATTGGAATGGTATCGCATCCGAACCCAACCATCAGTTTTGTAAAAGGGCTAAGGCTCATGCCTCAACATTTTCATCATCATAAACCATTTGTGTTTCTCAACACATGTCAAAGCATCTCCATAGAATGACTCATCATTCCAAGGTTTTCACAAATTATTTTCACCAAGTATTCCCATCTAGAGTAAATCAAGTTTTGGTTTAGTTCCAACTACTAAGTTAAGAGTGTTCACTAATGTGGGATGCTAATCTCAATCTCATGCCATAGAATTACATCTAAGTATAACTAGATAGGTTAAGTTTTATACTCTTTATGCTACCTTTAAACAAGTAAAGGACTTTGATAAAGTAAAGAAGGTAAAGCTTGTAAATAAAACTTGGAGTAGGTATAAGTCAAAATGGTATAACCAAAGCATGCCTAATGCCTTTTCTTAGGTTATCTAGTTTGCAAGGGTTAGCTTGCATAGTTAAGACACTTGCAAGTGTTAGCTTGCCTTGGTTGGTGCAGTGGTTGAAGTTTTCTTCCTACTCCTCTTGGTAGAACTCCTCCTCCTCGTAGACTTGGTCGGTACTATCGTCTATAAATACATATGGAATACACAATCACCAAACAATACTTAACTAGTCTACTTAGTACACTAAGGCACACATTTGATGATCTATTATCATCACAAGCATCACAAGGTTTAATGAACTAGCTTCATTTATTTTATTTGAGAAAAGTAATTTCTACTCATTAAACTTAACTAAGATTTAATATTCTCCAATTAAAATATGGGATCATGTGGAAACATATCATCACCACATATTCTAACATATGGGAATGTGATTGAAAGGTTGGATCACCTTTTAATCAGTTCAAGTTTAATAATTAATGATTTAAAGTGACTAGGAATGCCTATATAGCACTATTTTGGTACTAGTCCAAATTCACTGCATATAAACCTCAATATTATTACATATTCAGATAGGTATGGTTAAATGTGATTTTTGAGAGTTGGAATCAACTCAAAAGCTATTATGGTTGATTTTATAAAAATGTTTGAATGTGCAAAAACTTCTGTCTTGTTATTTTTACTAGGAGAGATCTCTAACTCTAAATGATTTAAATCCAACGGGCTTGGATAGATATTTTCAGTAGCTTTCCAACAAAATTGGAATCACTCAATTTAGATTTATAAAACTCTCTGAATGGATTTTTGAACTAAGGGAAAGAATTGATTTAAGTCTAAAATAGAAAAACCTATATTTGAATTAACTGGGTCGCGCGGGAAACTAACTGGGCCGGCCCAGTGACGCTCCGTGGCGCAGAGGGCGACTGACAGGCTGGTCCCGCATGTTAGCGGCACTTAAAACCCGAAGCGGTACAGGGCGATAAGAACCAGACGATAAGAACACGATCTAACGGTCCACGATCATCATCGACGATGGACTCGTCGCCGGCGAGACTGAACCCTAGCGCAGTCAGTGGGGGTCTATTGGGGACGTACCAGGGCTCCAGCTAGTGCAGCGAGGCGGGCAAACAAACTGGACGGCGACGGCGGACTTAGGCGAGGTCGCGACACGGGCTGAGGTGGACGAAATCAACGGGGACTTCTCCTCCTCTACAACGGCTACCTCCGGTGGAATTCCTGCGATGTGCTTCTCGAGCAGCTCCGGCGAGAGAGGGGAAATGGTCAGTGGAGAGAGGGGAGTGAGATGGTGTGAAGAATTGGTGCTGGGGAGGCCTCCTTATATAGGCCCGACGAGGGGACCGATGGGTATGGGCGGAGCTCATCGGTGACAGCGATACAGGGGGCTGCCGGCGTGGGCGAGGTAGGCGGACGGTGGGCGGTCTGCTGGCGGTTCTCTACGGCATAATGGCGACGCTAGGGGCGGTGGCAATTGGTCGGGGGCTTCTTGCGCTCTGGGAGACAAAGGCGATGCTCGACGGTGCTCCTGGTGACTATGGGTCACGTGGCGGTGCACGACCATGTCTGGCAGGGTAAGGGGTCCAAGGCGGAGCGGCACACACGATTTGGTGTCGAGGCGTGGTCTGTGGCATGCTGGCGGCAATCACGCTCTAGCATGCTCTGGCAGCACGCAAAGAGAAATGGCGGCGCTGCTCTGGGGTGTTCTAGGGGCTGGCATTGATCGAGGGGTGGACAGGGAGTGCGGTAGGGTAAGGCGGATCTAGTGGGCACGCTGGAATGGCGTGGCGCGGTCTGCTGCGAGCTGCACCTGCTCGGCCGGCGGTGACCACATTTGGGCGGCGGGCCACTGCTGCTAGCGGTGAAGGGGGAGCTGGTTGATGGTTTGGTTGGAACAAGGGGAGACAGGGAGAGCAGAGAGGGTCGAATGGGGGACAAGAGATCAATTGGTAATAGTATTAGTTAGGCCAGAAATTTTGTGCATGCCACCTGTTCGATCAAATGGCCGCATGAAACTTTTATTTGAATTTTTGAAAGATTTTTGGTGGAGTGATTCATATTATGCTTAAGCATCTAGGTTTGCTTGGGATTTTGAAATGGAGTTAATTTGAGTGGTTTTTGAAAAAGTGGTATCTAGACATATGAACTAGATTCAATTTTTACATGTCATTTAAATTTAGAGTTTGAATGTTTTTGGGAGATCACAAAGTGGGCCTTGGCACATCACTACTTGTACTAGCAAAGGGTGCAAATATCCACAATTGTTTCTGTTTGGATTTGAGTGCTATGAATAGCCAAAGTGGGCTAGGTGATTAAAATGGCAAAAGTGACCATTTGCCTTATTTAATTCTTTTTGATTTCTTTTTCTTTGGGATTTGCTTGGGGGTGATCTAGATGATGTGTAATTCACCTTAGAGTCATTTTACAACCAATAGATCACTCAATCATGGCATTTCAAATAACTCCTATTTTAAATGCACACACATATGAATGCTTAAATATTTTTAAATAGAAAAGTTTTTGTTCACCCTAAAATTGGTAGATTTGATCTTGATCACTTGGATTAAAGTTTCGGGATGTTATAAACCTTCCCCCCTTAAACAAAATCTCATCCCAAGATTTAAGAAAGAAAACTAGGAACTAAAGAGATCTAGGAACTTTGTCCTAATGTACTCTTCTCGCTCCCAAGTGGCTTCTTCTTCGGTATGGTTGCTCCATTGAATCTTGAGAAATTTGATACTCCTGGTCCGGGTGGTTCTGTAAGCTTCCTCCAAGATACGGATGGGCACTTCACAATATGTCAGATCCTTGTTGATATCAACAGCTCGGTGATAGATGTTCTTTAAAACTTCGGTCTTCTCCGGCACTTCTAAGCATTTGCGAAGTAACGAGATATGGATGACATTGTGGATGGCTGGCATCTCTTCTAGAAGTTTCAGTTGATACGATACTTCTCCTCGACGATTCAGAATCTTGAAGGTTCCAATATATCTGGGGGCTAACTTCCCTTTCAGACTAAAACGTTGGGTTCCCTTCAATGGTGAAACCTTGAGATACACAAAATCTCCGACATTGAAAGTTAGGTCTCTCCTTCTCTTGTCAGCATAACTCTTCTGTCTGGATTGGGCGGTCTTGAGGTGCTCACGAACTTTGTGAACCTTCTCTTCGGCTTCTCGGAGAATGTCGGGTCCAAAGATCTGACTCTGTCCTACTTGCGACCAATTCAAAGGGGTACGACACTTTCTTTCGTATAGGAACTCAAATGGTGCCACTTGCAAACTGGCTTGGTAACTATTGTTATATGAGAATTCTGTGAAAGGCAGACAATCTTCCCATTTTGATCTGTATTCTAACACACAAGCTCTCAACATATCTTCTAAGAGTTGGTTGACTCTTTCAGCCTGTCCATCGGTTTGCGGGTGATAAGCGGTGCTGAAATTCAACTTGGTTCCTAATCCTTCTTGGACTTTCTGCCAAAATCTCGAGGTAAATTGAGTTCCTCGATCTGATACTATGGTCTTGGGGGTTCCATGCAGACTAACAATTCTAGCAATGTACAACTCTGCTAGCTTCGAACTTTGGTAGGTTGTCTTGATAGGTATAAAATGAGCTACCTTGGACAGTCTATCGACAATGACCCAGATTGAGTCATTCCCCCTACTAGAAGTAGGCAAACCGGTGATAAAGTCCATTCCGACGGAATCCCATTTCCATTCCGGAATCTGCAGTGGTTGCAACAGTCCTGCGGGCCTCTAATGTTCTGCTTTGACTCTTTGACAAATATCACACTTGGCGATGTAGCTTCCGATTTCTCTCTTCATCTTGTGCCACCAAAATTGCTCTTTCAAATCTTGATACATCTTTGTTCCTCCGGCGTGGATAGAATAAAGAGTATCATGAGCTTCTTGCATGATAACTTGCTTCATATCCGAATCTGCTGGCACACAGATACGGCCTTTGTACCACAAAACTCCTTCTTCGTCTTCGGTGAATCCAGGTACCTTTCCTGTACCAATATGATGTTTGATTCCATTGATACTTTCATTTCCCTTCTGAGCTTTCTTGATTAAGCTAATCAAAGTGGGTTGAAGTTCAATGCTAGCTAAGAATCCTTTGCTAACTAGCTCAGTTCTAAACTGCTCCAATTCCTCATACAAACTTGGTTGCTTCTCCTTGATCATAGTGTTTAGCCTACACGGCAATCTACTAAGAGCATCCGCTACCACATTGGCTTTCCTAGGGTGATAGTGAATGTCAAGGTCATAATCCTTGATTAACTCTATCCATCTCCTTTGCCTCATATTCAGCTCTTTCTGAGTAAAAATATACTTCAAGCTTTTGTGATCCGAGTAAATCTCACAGCGATTACCCATAAGATAATGACGCCATGTCTTCAATGCCAAAACTACGGCTGCTAACTCAAGATCATGGGTCGGATAGTTCTGCTCATGCTGCTTCAATTGTCGAGACAGATAAGCGATGACTTTGCCTTCTTGCATCAATACACATCTGAGACCAATCTTGGATGCATCACAATACACATCAAACGGCTTCTTGATATCTGGCTTGATCAATATTGGGGCTAAAATCAATATCTTCTTCAGCTCTTGGAAACTGGCTTCACATTTGTCGGTCCATTCAAACTTCTTGTCCTTCTTCAACAATTGGGTCATGGGTCTTGCTATGCTCGAGAATTCTTCGATAAACTTGCGGTAGTATCCCGCTAATCCGAGAAATGCACGGACTTGGGTTTGAGTGGTTGGGGCTTCCCATTCTTTGACATCTTTGATCTTGGTGGGATCAATAGTGACTCCTCCGGCAGACACAATATGTCCCAGGAATCCTACTTCTTTCAGCCAAAACTCACACTTGCTGAACTTGGCATACAACCGATGCTCTCTAAGGGTTTCAAGGATGATTCTCAGATGTTGCTCATGCTCTTCTTCTGACTTGGAGTAGATAAGGATATCGTCGATAAACACAACGACAAACTTGTCTAGAAAATTCATAAATATCTTATTCATGAGGTTCATGAAATAAGCAGGGGCATTGGTTAATCCAAAAGACATGACCGTATACTCGTATAAACCATAACGAGTAGTAAAGGCGGTCTTCGGAATATCCGTTGCACGAATCTTAAGTTGGTGATAACCAGTCCTAAGATTGATCTTAGAGAACACATTTTCTCCAGTCAACTGATCAAATAGATCCTCTATCTTTGGCAAAGGGTACTTGTTTTTGATGGTGACATCATTAAGCTTCCTGTAATATGTGCACAAACGGTTGCCTCCATCTTTCTTGTCGAAGAATAACACTGGCGATCTCCATGGCGATGCACTTGGTTGAATCAAGCCTGTTGCCAGCATAGCATCCAGCTGCTTCTTCAGTTCTACTAACTCTGAGGGGTTCATACTATAGGGTCTCTGGGCTATGGGTCCGGTTCCGGGGATTAGTTCAATAATGAACTCAATATCCCTATCCGGGGGCATACCGGGCAATTCATCTGGGAATACATCGGGGTATTCACAGACTACTCTGACATGGTCTATGGTGGGTAGGGCTAGACTCTTATTACACTTGAATTGACGGGGCAAGGTTTCAGATATATGCTCTACTGAGACTCTAGAGCTACTGGTCATGGTGATGGCTTTCTTGGCACAGTCAATCAATCATTTATGCTTTGACATCCAATCCATTCCTACTACTACTTCCAAACCTTTAGTTCCAAGTACTATTAGATTGGCATAAAAATCTATCCCATGTATTCTGATAGGCACAACTTTGCAAATTTTTCTAGCTTTTGTAGTTGAACCGGGGATTTGAACTATCATAACATGCTTCAGGTTGGTTGGGTGAATCTTACTAGTGCATGCAAATTCTTCGGTGACAAATGAGTGTGATGCTCCAGAATCAAACAACACTCTTGCTAAAACTGAGTTGACAGAAAACATACCCAGCACTACATCTGGCGCTTCTTGGGATTCTTCGGCGTTCATTTGGAAGAGACGGCCGTTGCAGTTGTGAGGGTTCCCTGGGGCAAATCTTCTTCCTGGTTGAACACGACGCTGCTGTTGAGCTGGGGCATTCACATTGGCAGTGGCGGCAATCTTCTTGGGACACTCATTGGAGTAGTGACCCTTCACTCCACACTCGAAACAAGTGATTTGAGACTTGTCTTTTGCTGCCACGGGCACATCATTACTTCTAGTTCTGGGTGCAGTGTTGTTGTTGTTGTTGCTCTTGGGAGGTGCACGGTTGAAATTGTTGGTGTTGCCAGAGTGATTGTTGTTTCCTCTGGACTTCACATTTCCTCCGCTATAGTTGGGGTAGCTTGGGCGAGACATTGGGGGTCAGTTGTTCCGCGGTGCATATCCCGCAGAAGGGTTGGGGCGGTACTTCTGGTGACTGTTGGATCCAGCTTGGTGCATCATACGACATTTGCGGTTGACGTTTGCCTGATTAATCTTTCCTTCCATTTGAATGGCAGAGTCGACTAGCTCTTCGAGATCCTGGAAACGGATGTTGACGAGGACAGTCTGCATCTCATCATGCAGTCCGTTCAGGAATCTCTCCTTCTTCTTGGCCTCCGTGTTGATCTCATCAGGTGCATACCTGGCTAAGGACAAGAATCTGTCATGGTACTCCACTACAGTCATTCTGCCTTGCTTCAACTCTCTGAATTCATCCCTCATTCTAGTGACTAGACCCTGCGCCACGTGGGTGCGGCTGAACTTGATTTTGAAGGCTTCCCATGTCATCACTTGACCATGGTTCATTGTGCGGATGTTGTTCCACCATGCTCTTGCATCTCCTGCCAAATAGTGGGTGGCAAAAAGAACTTTCTCGTTGGCATCCACTCCTGCTACTTCTAAGTTATTCTCCATTGTCTGCAACCAGTCATCAGCATCCAGTGGGTTCTCTGAAGTACTAAAGATTGGGGGATTGGTATTCTGGAAGTTTTTGAGTTTGGATCCATGATGATCCTGATTTCCATGGTTCCGGTTGTTGTGAGCCATCTGGGAAATCTACTGCAGTGTTGCTAGATTAGCTTGGTGCTCTGCCCTGCTTGCTTCATGGTCTACAATGAGAGTCTGCAGAATCTGCAGCAATGGGTCTTGCGATGAGCTGCTCCCTCCTTGGTTTCCACGAGTCATCTAAAAATTGAGATAGATAATGGGGTAAGAGGGAAAGTTCTAAGGTTCATGGTTTTGATTTCAAAGCTAAAACTTTGAGTTTGACTCAGGATTTTGCAACTAACTTCTTTTCATTCATTCAAGCAAAGCACACGATACACACACACACACCACAACATCAAAGGAAAATAGATGGTTTTAAGAACCATTCTGTAAGCTACGATACAATGGGACCAATACTCCTCACTCTACGATAGTGCTCTAGTGCATCTACTCATCATCGATGAAGTCGGAGTCGTCATCGTCGGTGTAGAAGTCCACGACATCTTCCTCTAGAAAGTCATCATCATTGCTGAGGTAGGAGTCAATATCCCCTTGGATATCTTCACCTTCCTCTTCTTCTTCCTTTGCTGCAAGCTAAGCTTCTTGCTCCTTGATGGTCTTCTCGAGGTCGGCCACCTTCTTGCAAAGACGGTCGATGGTGCGATCCTTCTTGGCGCGTTGACGGCGCAGAGACTGACTATCCTAGATGAGCAGTGAGAAAGTCTGGGCCTTCTGGGCGGCAATGGCGAGTTTGTTGTTGGCGACCTCTCTAGCATTGTCCAACTCCTTCTATCTGTCGTACAGTAGGAAGTCGAGGTTCTCCACTTGACGCTTCAGGATTGGGTGACTTGGCATCTCTACGACATTCCCATGGAATCATGCCTTGCATAGTGAACAAAGTGGGTTCCTTGGATTAGGTTGACACTGAGGGCACACAGACGTGCGAGAGCTTCATGCATTGCCCTGGCTAATCAATCTATCCAGTTGTTCTCTCTCACGGAGAATTGAATCCTCCCAGATACTGGTGCTTCTATCTTGCCTCGAAGATCAGCAGTCACTAGCCATTGTAAATCTCCTCCTGGTGGACCCGGGAGTTGAGCTCCTAGAAATTCTGGATGCGGATGCTCCAAGAACTCAGACAGTGAATCAAGATCCCTCTCGAAGATCAGTTGGCCTCTGTTGCCCAACTAGTAGAACTTGCTGTATTGGGCTTCCATCTATAAGAATTTAGGATGAGAAAGTTAGGGAAGTGATCAATTGTGTCAAGTTTTATGTAGTAATGTAAGAATTTGGAGGAACATCAATTTTTTTTGAAAGAAAGAATTCCCAAGGGTAAGAGAGGAAATAGTTTTCATAAATACTCACTTTGGTTTTTGAAACTAAGTTTTTGTTCGGACGTCCATTCTAAATAGGGTCTCCTATGGTCAGGATGGCTCTGATACCAACTTGTCAACACCTGGATTTTTAATCCCAGATGCCTGTTATGCCATACATCGCAATCCTAGGATTACCATTTTTATGAGACATAACAAATTGGATATCACAGTACATCATCCATTACAAACCATAAATAAGGTCTTACACAAATAAAGGATCTCATGATCCAGTCTTAGTACAATCAAGTAGCGGAATGAATAGCATAGCGGTGGGGTCCATCTTCAGAGTCACAGGCAATGCTGACGATGGGAGATAGTCCAAGTTATCATAGCCGTCCTGCTGTCCTTCATCTTGGTAATCTCCTTCATAGTCTGGCCATAGGAATAGCCAGGGACAAAATCTATGAGTACTCTTTAAGTACTCGCAAACTACCACTAACAAGTAGGATAGGCTAACTCTAAGTTTATTTATAAAGTTAGGTTTGAAACCTAAGCTGAGTTCAGAAACAAAGAAAGATAAAATAAAGTTTGATAACACCTAAGTGGGAACTTAGTCATCATAGTCACAACTCTGTTGTGGTCAAGTCATGTCACAATTCATTTCATAAGTTGTTTTGAAACCATCTGACACCGGAACAGTATGGCCACTCCAACTGTCCATAACCGCGGACGCGGCTATTCGAATAGTTTGACACTCTACAGAGGTGGTACACTTTCACCACAAGATTCGATACATCTGTCAGGGATAACCCTGAATCATCATACTTAGTATGCAGATAATCAAACATAACCTTTCCTTTACACACTCTAGTATAAGAACCTCTCCTATGAGCATGGCCTCCCAACCATGACCATCTGTCATCTTGGGCACTGCATAGGTGGACAACATTGAGAGGTAGCCTTAGCTCAAACCTCTCCCGTGAGGGAACTAATACTAATGCATATAAACTTCCGGCTAAGCCTTACCCAATTCAGGTATTGTGGTTGTACGGTAAAATTGGAATGGTATCGCATCCGAACCCAACCATCAGTTTTGTAAAAGGGCTAAGGCTCATGCCTCAACATTTTCATCATCATAAACCATTTGTGTTTCTCAACACATGTCAAAGCATCTCAATAGAATGACTCATCATTCCAAGGTTTTCACAAATCATTTTCACCAAGTATTCCCATCTAGAGTAAATCAAGTTTTGGTTTAGTTCCAACTACTAAGTTATGAGTATTCACTAATGTGGGATGCTAATCTCAATCTCATGCCATAGAATGACATCTAAGTATAACTAGATAGGTAAAGTTTTATACTCTTTATGCTACATTTAAACAAGTAAACGACTTTGGTAAAGTAAAGAAGGTAAAGCTTGTAAATAAAACTTGGAGTAGGTATAAGTCAAAATGGTATAACCAGAGAATGCCTAATGCCTTTGCTTAGGCTATCTAGTTTGTGAGGGTTAGCTTGCATATTTAAGACACTTGCAAGTGTTTGCTTGCCTTGGTTGGTGCAGTGGTTGAAGTTTTCTTCCTCCTCCTCTTGGTAGAACTCCTTCTCCTCATAGACTTAGTCGGTACTATTGTCTATAAATACATACGGAATACACAATCACCAAACAATACTTAACTAGTCTACTTAGTACACTAAGGCACACATTTGATGATCTATTATCATCACAAGCATCACAAGGTTTAATGAACTAGCTTCATTTATTTTATTTGAGAAAAGTAATTTCTACTCATTGAACTTAACTAAGATTTAATATTCTCCAATTAAAATATGGGATCATGTGGACACATGTCATCACCACATATTCTAACATATGGGAATGTGATTTAAAGGTTGGATCACCTTTCAAATAAGTTCAAGTTTAATAATTAATGATTTAAAGTGACTAGGAATGCCTATATAGCACTATTTTGGTACTAGTCCAAATTCACTGTGTATAAACCTCAATATTATTACATATTCAGATAGGTATGGTTAAATGTGATTTTTGAGAGTTGGAATCAACTCAAAAGCTATTATGGTTGATTTTATAAAAATGTTTGAATGTGCAAAAGCTTCTGTCTTGTTATTTTTACTAGGAGAGATATCTAACTCTAAATGATTTAAATCCAACGGGCTTGGATAGATAGTTTTAGTAGCTTTCCAAAAAAATTGGAATCACTCAATTTGGATTTGTAAAACTCTCTGAATGGATTTTTGAACTAAAGGACAGAATGGATTTAAGTCTAAAATAGAAAAACCTATATTTGAATTAACTGGGTCGCGCGGGAAACTAATTGGGCCGGCCCAGTGACACTCCGCGGCGCAGAGGGCGACTGACAGGCTGGTCCCGCATGTCAGCGGCACTTAAACCCCGAAGTGGTATGGGGCGATAAGAACCACACGATTAGAACACGATCTAATGGTCCATGGTCGTCGTCGACGACGGACTCGTCGCCGGCGAGACTGAACCCTAGCACGGTCAATGGGGGTCTACTAGGGACGTACCAGGGCTCTAGCTAGTGCGGCGAGGCGGGAAAATGAACTGGACAGCGACGGCGGACTCAGGCGAGGTCGCGACAGGGGCTGAGGTGGACGAAATCAACGGGGACTTCTCCTCCTCTGCAGCGGCTACCTCCGGTGGAATTCCGGTGATGTGCTGCTCGAGCGGCTCCGGCGAGAGAGGGGAAATGGTCAGTGGAGAGAGGGGAGTGAGATGGTGTGAAGAATTGGTGTTGGGGAGGCCTCCTTATATAGGCTCGACGAGGGGACCGACGGGTGTGGGCGGAGCTCGTCGGTGACGGCGATACAGGGGCTATCGGCATGGGCGAGGTAGGCGGACGGTGGGCGGTCTACTGGCAGTTCTCTATAGCATAATAGCAACGCTAGGGGCGGTGGCAATTGGTCGAGGGCTTCTCGCGCTCTAGAAGACAGAGCGGTGCTCGACAGTGCTCCTGGCGACTGTGGGTCACGCGGCGGTGCACGGTCGTGTCTGGCGGGGTGAGGGGTCCAAGGTGGAGCAGCACACGCGATTTGGTGTCGAGGCGTGGTCTATGGCGTGCTGGCGGCGATCGCGCTCTGGCGTGCTCTGGCTGCACGTAGAGAGAAAGGGTGGCGCTGATACATTGCAAATGTATCTATAATTTTTGATATTCCATGCTTGGTTTTATCCACTTTCTTGTATTTTGTCCACCCTTTGGAGTACTTTTCATATGATTTCTTGGACTAACCTATTAACAAGAGACACAGTGCCAGCTGCCTGTTTTCTGCTGCTTTTGGTTCGAGGAAAGTCAGAAAATGAATATTCTCGGAATTGGACAGGACAAAAGCCAAAGTGCCTATTTTTCCAGAAGTCATCAGATGCCAGAATACGAGACGGAGAGGGGCCAGGGGGCCACCACACCACCTGGCCGCACGGCCCAGCCTAGCCTGTACCAGGGGCTGGTCTGGCCAGCCCTGGCACCCCCTCGGCCTCCCCTTTCGCCTATAAGATGCCCTCGGGACGAAAACCCTAAGGGCCCGATCAAAAATCCACAAAAGTGTCTGTAGCCACCATCATCTCCATCCCTAGATCGGGAGGGATCTGAAGCTCTTCCCGGCACCCTGCCGGAGAGGGGAATTCACCCTGGAGGCCTTCTTCATCACCATGCAAGCCTCCAGTGTGATGCGTGAGTAGTTCATCCTTGGACTACGGATCCATGTAGTAGCTAGATGGCTGGTTCTCCTCCTTTGTGCTTTCATGTTTAGATCTTGTGATCTCCGTTCATGATCAAGATCATCTATTTGTAATTCTGCATGTTGTGTTTGCGGGGATCCGATGGATATTGAGATGCTATTTCAGATTGATTATTGATTCTATCATGTCTTTGTTATTTGTGATCTTGCATGCTTTCCGTTGTTAGTAGCTATCTTTGCCAAGTAGATGCTAGCAACTCCAAGAGTTAGTATTTATGCTCGATAGTGGGTTCATGCCTCCGGTAATCTAGGGAAGTGACAGAAATCTCTAAGGTACTAGATGTGCTGTTGCTACTAGGGATAAAACAACAATCCTTTGTTCATAGAACAATCGTATTGTTTACTTTACACGCAGTTCATAAAGCAATAATCTGTTGCTTGCAACTTAATACTGGAGGGGGTTCGGATGATAACCTGAAGGTGGATTATTAGTCATAGATGCCCAATCAAGTCTCAAAGGAGTCAAGATGATTAGTATATGCATGTATTGCTTTCTCGATGTTTGTCAATTGCCCCGCTATAATTTGTTCACCCAGCATGTTATCTCTCTAAGGAGAGCCACCTCTAGTGAACTATGGATCCCGGTCCTTTTCTTTACATACAATCTACAAACTGTTACTTCTTTGTGTTTACTTTCTGCAAACTTTTTACTTCCTTCCATTCGATACGTTTAATCCTTTGTTTTCAGCAAAACACGGTGAGATTGACAACCTCATCGCAAGTTGGGGACAAAGTCCTATGGTTGTGTTGTGCAGGTCTCCACGTTGCTACTAGCACCGGTAGTGCGCCCTGCCAAGGCTCAGCTAGCAACACCTTTGGGGTGTTTACTTGCTCCTACTGGTTCGATTAAACCTTAGTTTCATAACTGAGGTAAACTTGTAGCTGTGCTCATCATACCTTCCTCTTGGGGTTCCCAACGAGCTCTACATCAACACCGCACCAGCATCTTTCTGGCGCCGTACACTGAGCCATCAAGCATTTTTCTGGCGCCGTTGCCGGGGAGTCAAGGACATCTTCACAAGGGGAGTCCCTCATAACCAATCTCTTTACTTTCTTATTTTTGTTTTGCTTAGTTTCTTTTTGCTTTGTTTGCTTGTTTCTTATCAAAAACACAAAAAAATAGTTCCTTTCTAGTTTGCTTTCTTATTTTTAAAAACACACAAAAAAATAGTTTTACTAGTTTGCTTTCTTATTTGAAAAACACACAAAAATTAGTTCCTACTATAGTTGGTATTTTCGTTGGTCTATTATTGTCTTGCTTTATCATGCTTTCTATCAATGGTTGGTTTCTTTGAAACTGAATCTTATTGGCAAGGTGGATTCACGGAAGAACAAAATTATTATTATAAGGAACACCGCTTGTCACAAAAAGGGAAACACTTATGGGAACAAATTGATAAATTCTATACCATTGTTATAAACGTGTGCTCTACTTATAATGTTACATATTGCTTTGATAAATCTTGTTGCTATAGGAGGTATAAACACCTCCCTTTTTAATGTGAGTATAATGATAATGTTACCATATCTTCTTATGTTTAAGGGAATTATGACTTTTATGATGTGGAACAAATTGAAGAATTTATTGCTTGGAAGGGTGCATTTGAACTTGCTAGTTTGCTTGAAAATACTGATGATTCACCTTATAAATATGAGGTTTATGATATACTTAAATTTTTCTTTGATAATTATAAGGTAGAAAATGGCTATATTCTTGAATATCTTAATAGATGCTCTCCACCAATGGAAGAGACTAATGCCTTGCAGGAGCCTATGGAAGAAGAAATTTGCTGAAACTAGAAGCTCATTGGATGAAAAAGAGGAGGAGAGTGATGATCAAGAGGAGGAAGAATGGATCTATCCATCCCTACCTTCTAATGAGAGTAACTCTTTACCCCTTAAATTATTTGATTGTCCCCCATGCTTATCAAAGGAGGACGAATGTCATGTTCCTGAGGATTCTTTTGAAAATGTTTATAATAAAGCTCTAGTGTTTATAGATCATGAAAATCATGCTTTATGTGATAGTTATATTGTTGAGTTTATTCATGAGGCTACTGAAAATTATTATGAGAGAGGAAAATATGGTTGTAAAAGTTTTCATGGTACTAAAACACCTCTCTATGTGCTAAAAGTTTTGAAGTTGCTCTTGTTTTATCTACCCATTCTTGTTACTATGTGCTTCTTTGATTTATTTTCTTACAAGATTCCTATGCATAGGAAGTGGGTTAGACTTAAATTGTTTTGAATTTGCTTCTTGATGCTCTCTTTTACTTCCATTCATATTTCTTATGTGATCATCTTCTCAAACTATTATGCCTAACTTAAAGGCGTTAAAGAAAAGTACTTATTGGGAGATAACCCAAAAGTTTTACATGAGTCTTGGAAATTATTAATTCAGTAATAACCGCTCCTTATCCTTTTTATTTGATTTTTGTGCCAAGAGTAACCTCTAATGAGAGAGAAGTAATGATTGGGAAAGTTGCTGTCCCGAAACAGATTTCTGTGCTTCACCGTAAAAATTCTTTTAAAATCTCTGAACGCCTTTTGGAGCCGTGAATTTTTGTGCTTCTGCCACAGGTTGTTATCTAACTTTCATTAGTTCAACACTTTTTTATTTGAGCAACAGAAAGTCTTCGAAAAAATTCGTCTTTACCTGCTGGTATGTTTTGACAGATTTCTGCCATTTTCTGCATTTGCTTCTTGTTGGTTCCTTTTTGATTTCTTTTGGGGAATTGAGATTTTTGAGGGAAGTGCTACAGTAGCTAGTGTTCTAATGGAAGTTTATTTGGTGTTAGAATTGAACCTTAAGACTTATTATCTTGAGTGCACTAATGTTGCTAATAAAGATTGTGTGCAGTTTTGTATGAAGGAAAAATTTCAGGTGTATGGAAGGAATGAGTAATGAGATGAAGGATGAACTAAAGCTCAAGCTTGGGGATGCCACGCATGTCACCCCAAGAAATATCCAAGAAGTACAAGCGTCAAATCTTGGGGATGCCCAAGGCATCCCCTTCTTCATCAATAAAAAACCCAAGTTTCTTCCAAACGCTTCATTTTTATTGTTTCATGTACAGTTGTGTTGTTCTTGGAGCATCCTCTTTTTCGTTTTCGTTTTGGTTTTCGTTTGCTTTGTTTGCTTAGTTTTCTGAATAAATTGGTTGGACCCCTCTTTCATACATTGGTTTTCAAATAGTTTGGTTTGGTTTGGAAAAGAGTAGGAAAGTTCATGCTTAAGTGTTAAAGAGAGCTTGTTTTTGGCTGTGGCCTATGCTTTGTCATGCTATGCTTGATATTGTTTCGGCTTTATGCTTAGTATTCTTTGCTGTAGCATGACTTGTTATAAACAATTGATATTTCTTAATGTGCCTTGGATGAATCATGCGTTGTTTTAGCATATTAAAGCATAGTATTATGGTATTCTCCTTTGATGCTTTATTTTGGTTGACTTGGCGCATGCTCACACCATGTTATGACTATCCCAAGTCACCATAGCCTTTATGATCCTTTAGTTTTCAACTTGTAGTATTACTTTATGCTTTGATCAATGATGTTTTGTCGCTCTGCATGATTATGGCCATTATTGCTCTCTTAGTTTGTCGCTCCCAGTCTTTTGCTAGCCTCCACAACCAAGTATGAGTTCCACTCATGCATCCAACTCCTTAAACCAAGTTATTCCAAAGAGTCCACCATACCTACCTACTATCTTATGTTATTCCAAGTATATTCATGCTTTTGTTTACCTTCCAAATTAAACTTGTTATGAGGAAACTAGTGATTAAAGCTCTCACGAACTTGATGGCACACTTTATTTTCTCGCCCTTAATAAACTTGAACCATTGTGTTGTCTATGTTGTATATGCTTGCACTTATTTGTTGGGAATTAGCAGAACCATGCTTTCATGGGGAACGCTTTCAACATTGCACTTGGTACTTGTACCTAGTTGATATCATGCTCTTTTGTATATGGATGTCGTCGGTGTGAAATGAAAGGGGAGCTTATAAGTCCATGGAGTTATGTATATGTGTTAGAGAAACGTCTGGGCCGCTGGTCTAATCCATGCTGACATGGTGGAAACCTGTAGCGTAACCATAATGAGCTGTCTATGAAGCATTCTTCTTATTAAAAAAAGAGTCCTATATTGAGAAAAAAGAGAAAAAAAAGATTATGAAAAGAGGAAAGAGAGAAAAAAGCACCATATTCCCATGGTAAATAAGAAGATTGCTGAGATGCTCGTTGTCTGCTTGCCTTGTCATTTTGATATGGGGATTCTTCCGTATCATCGGGCAAGGGGTACCCCGTTGGCGGTTCTCTATGATACACATGAACTTACGATGACAAGAACTTACCGGTGACTAAACTTGAGTAGCATGAGGAGTGGCCCTCATATACAAGGGACATGAGATTTCTAACTTATACTTCGTCAAGCATGTACACCATAGTTTGTTCACTTTAACCTTAATCACTTCAAGATGCTTATGATAGGGGCAATGAGAGCTGAAAGCTATACATACCATAATTTTTGGAAGCTCTTTATGAGACTTGAATCCCTACTTCCTTCTATGAAGGCCCTTTCTTCCACCATTATATATTGAGTCTCCACCTTCTATCTTTATGCACTTACTTTGAGAGCATAGTGGCCATTCTTAGTTCTATGTGCATTGTCCCAAGACTAGTTGATTGATGCATAACTTGATATTGCTTGTTTTAAACTATTTGTATCTAGTCACTCTTATGAACTTTGAAGGTGTCCTATGCATTTATATTTGCTACTCTATGAGGGACAAGCTGAATACTATTATGCTATGTTTTCTTTATGTGAAACAAACAAACGTCTTGCAAAGCATTGTTATTCATGAATCTTTTGTTTGTGCCTTTTCATGTTGCATCATAGTTTCTTTGTCTTATTGCTAGAACTTTGTCTTTCATGATTATGATTGAAGTACTATGATCCCAACTTTGAATGCTTTACAAATACTTTGATCAAGTCTTTGATGGTGCATGTCACCTCAAAAATTATTCTTTCTTTTTATCACTTACCTACTCGAGGACGAGCAGGAGTTAAGCTTGGGGATGTTGATACATTGCAAATGTATCTATAATTTTTGATGCTCCATGCTTGGTTTTATCCACTTTCTTGTGTTTTGTCCACACTTTGGAGTACTTTTCATATGATTTCTTGGACTAACCTATTAACAAGAGCCACAGTGCCAGCTGCCTGTTTTCTGCTATTTTTGGTTCCAGGAAAGTCAGAAGATGAATATTCTCGGAATTGGACGGGACAAAAGCCAAAGTGCCTATTTTTCTGGAAGTCATCAGATGCCAGAATACGAGACGGAGAAGGGCCAGGGGGCCACCACACCACCTGGCCGCGTGGCCCAGCCTGGCCCGTGCCAAGGGGTGGTCTGGCTAGCCCTGGCACCCCCTCGGCCTCCCCTTTCTCCTATAAGATGCCCTAGGGACGAAAACCCTAAGGGCCCGATCAAAAATCCACGAAAGAGTCTGTAGCTGCCGTCATCTCCATCCCTAGATCGGGAGGGATCTGAAGCTCTTCCCGGCACCCTGCCGGAGAGGGGAATTCACCCTGGAGGCCTTCTTCATCACCATGCAAGCCTCCGGTGTGATGCGTGAGTAGTTCACCCTTGGACTACAGATCCATGTAGTAGCTAGATGGCTGGTTCTCCTCCTTTGTGCTTTCATGTTTAGATCTTGTGAGATCCGTTCATGATCAAGATCATCTATTTGTAATTCTGCATGTTGTGTTTGCGGGGATCCGATGGATATTGAGATGCTATTTCAGATTGATTATTGATTCTATCATGTCTTTGTTATTTGTGATCTTCATGCTTCCGTTGTTAGTAGCTATCTTGGCCAAGTAGATGCTAGCAACTCCAAGAGTTAGTATTTATGCTCGATAGTGGGTTCATGCCTCTGGTAATCTGGGGAAGTGACAGAAATCTCTAAGGTACTAGATGTGCTGTTGCTACTAGGGAGAAAACAACAATCCTTTGTTCATAGAACAATCGTATTGTTTACTTTACGCAGTTCGTAAAGCAATAATCTGTTGCTTGCAACTTAATACTGGAGGGGGTTCAAATGATAACCTGAAGGTGGATTATTAGTCATAGATGTAGTTGGATGGTGGTCTATTGTAACTACCTCGGTGAATTACGCTCTTAGTTACAAGCCTGGATGAGCGGAAATGGTTAAAATAGTACGGTGGGGACAAATGCCACTCACAGGTAGACCTTTCGGCCGTCCTAACCATTTCCAAACATCAGGACAAGAACGAGCGGCGTAATCGGCAGGCGAAGGGATCAACTACATACACAAATGAGTATGTATGCAAGCCACATACAACAGTCCTCAGAGCCATTCCATCTAAAAGAAATAGAAATATTGCAACGCCATACAGCAAGATCCAAATATCCTAGATAGATATAATAGTTTAGGATATCTCCTCATACATCAAACATCAGAGTATCAGGCGAAAGCGGAAAACAAGATCCGAGTACGGATAAGAAGCAAATCGGCATAAGATGCCCCATAAATAAACACATCCCGCCCACAGATCTCACGGATCCCTGTTCCCGGAATCTCTACACCGAGTGATCGTTGCCAACATCGTCCGTCTCCTCCACCTAGTATCCATCTTGCGGGTATACCTGTTCATCTGAATCAAACAATTTATCGTGTGAGACCCTAGGGGTACTCAGCAAGTCTTTATGCCTCTAAAGGGGACACAACCTGGGGTGACGCAATTGCAGCAAAAGATAATACCTAACAATTCTATAGATACTCGCTAACCATCCGCCTAACCAAAGATAAACGGATGTCCGTGACTTAATAGCAACAGTTATAACAGTAATATTAACAGATCCATCCTCCTCCTTGCTTACCAACGAGGAAGCGGACGAACAGCCCCCATCCGTTGGCAGTTTTATTATCCATTCCATGAGTGTTGCACTATTTACTATTCAGGTACTTAGTCAATTAAAAGCGGTACTTTAGTTATACTTGTCTATGATCGAGAAACTGTGCTCCAAGTCGTCCATAACCGCGGACACGGCTTTCAGAAAGATTTACCCTGCAGGGGTGCACAAATAGCAACACACACTCGATCAACCTTAGAAAAACCAAATCAAAACCCAACGAGGCATTCACGACAAAGCGATCACAGGATTCAGAAATGTTTCAGGGGGCCACCCCACTAAGCTACCCGCAACGAAGTTGGCCGGCTCCGGAACGGACCCAGGGTTTGTGTGGACGGCGGTAAATGACTGGGAACCCGAAAATGTGACTGGGCTTGTCGATACAGCAAAAACGTGTCACGGTCCTAAACAGTACAGGTGCTCCGCGCACAATCTTAAATAAAGCAGTAAAGCATGGCATAAGTTTAGGATAGTAATAAAGCCCCAAACTACTTTGTGGCCCCAAGAAATAAGAATGAATCAAGCTCTAGCTCAGGGGGGTCCATAAGGCCTCCCGGATGTGGATAGTGCGAATAGTCAAGGAACAGGAATCAAGTACTCGGGGTCCTACGGGACACAAGTGAGCATGAAGAACCAAATAGCAGATATTGCTCACCGGTGCCACTTTCATTAGTTATCCCATTACTACTCAGGTTAAGTTGTTTAGGTACCTTGTTATCCATCAGACACTCACATACCCTACACATGCTGTTCTACGACCCGCATGGCTCAAACAACTCCTGTAGTACTGGCTCATGGGATGGAGGAACAAGCTTCGGTGGGGTTTAAAAGTAAAGGCTATGCAGTACTTGGGATTCAGTTTAATGCAATCGCGACTCAATGATGCAAGAATAAGAGAGAGGCAATAGGTACTATATGTATGCAAGCATGTGGTAGTGCTTGCCTGGCAGCTCAGTTGAAGCGAGGGACGGATCTGGGTAGTGCTCCTGGAATTCCTGATATATCCCCTGCTCAGCGTCTATTCGAAGAAGAACCAAACAAACAAGGGCCAACATAAATAGAGTGCACAAGCATATGAATTAAAATGCGACAAGCAAACAATTATGCCATGATAAATGATGCACAATTTGCATGGCAATAATGTAGCATGACATGGGTGAGGTGTGGGGTACAAGATTAAAGCATTCTATTAAGTTTTTAGCCCGGTTTGCTCTCATATAAGTTGTTGTAACCTTTATATTTATATGATGCATGCTGCAATTCAGAACATAGAATGCATAGATAGAACGGGCTCGTCGCGCTGATCGATTTAGACATATTATTTGTCAAATTTGAAGTTATAAAACAAAAGTTATTAATTAATTAAGGAAAAGGGCATTTTATTGTAATTTTAATCATCTTAAAAATTTAAAGTGTTCAAATAATATTTTGAATGGCATATTTGAAATCCTCACATTTTTCTGATTCAAAAACATATATTACATGTTTAATTTGGAATTATATCTTAAAAGATATTTGAAAACAGATTTGAATTTGTATTTAAAACAAATTTGAAAAGTTTAAATTAAAACAGAAAAACAGAAAACCTTTTGTCACTCAGCCCAGACCTAGCCACAGACAGTGACAAGTGGGGCCAGGGCTGACTGGGCGACACAACGCGCAGAACAGGTTTTTCTGACCGCGCCTTTACCTAGCCCAGGTCGCTGACCGGTGGGTCCGTCGGTGGGACAGGGAAAGTGGCTTCGGCCCTTTCCTTTTTCTCCTCGAGCACGTGGTCGAGCTGGGGCTCGACCTGGGTAGCCAGGCAGGGCAGGGAAAGGGCTGCAGGTGGGGTAGCAGCTGGGTGGGGCCGGCACGGTGGTAGAGAGAAGAGAGAGAGGATAGGGGGTAGCTCAGGCTAGGGTAGATGGGTAGACTCAGTTAGGGTTTTGGTTAGGGGTAGGGCTTCGGCCTGGGGTAGGTTAGGGCTGGTGTAGGGAGTGCAGAGAGGAGGTGGTGGCCCCTTGCTGTCCGAGAGAGGAAGGGAGGGTGGATTAGGGTTTTGATGAGGAAAGAGGAGAGAGAGAGAGAGAGATGGGTGTGGTCCACATAAGCATGAGCAAGCATGAAGGTTAGGGAGATGATCATGGGGATGATCTTACAAGATCATGCATGGCACTACACAAGTGAGGTGGATGAGGTTTGATGGCACAAGGCAAGAAAACAAAGCAAGGTAGAAAGGATTGAGAGAAAGAGAGAGATGGGAAGATGATCCACTCAAAAAATCAAATAAAACCAAAGGAGAACACATGGTGGTGATGGTTGCATGGTCCATGCAAGAATAATAAATGCCATGATTTATTTTGTGAAAACAATAATAATAATATGGCATTATTCTTATGCATTCCCAAGAAATGGAATAAGGCCAAGCAAAAGAATTTATAGAATTAGATCCACCCCACCCACATGAGCTAGAATGAAATCAAGAGAAAAAGACATACAAGCTCATGGATAATGGGATGGTGGAATTATAAGGTGGTGACAAAGAAAGGTGGTGGAGTGGAATAAAAGATATGCCCCCAACTCAACTTGGGCATTAAACAATATATCAATAACCAAATACAATATCAAGAGGCAAATACAATTAATGATGCATATGACAGAAGATCCAAATTGAAAAGGGTTTTATATTATGCTCAAATGCAAGGTGGCATGATGACATGAGCATGATATAATTATGATGCAACAATTATATGTAGGAGGTAGCATATATATAGACTAGGCTAGTAGCATTGCAATTGTTAGACAATTGGGATGCTACATCTATGTATAATGTTGTAATGCCCAATCAAGTCTCAAAGGAGTCAAGATGATTAGTATATGCATGTATTGCTTTCTTGATATTTGTCAATTGCCCCGCTGTAATTTGTTCACACAGCATGTTATCAATCTAAGGAGAGCCACCTCTAGTGAACTATGGATCCCGGTCCTTTTCTTTACATACAATCTACAAACTGTTACTTCTTTGTGTTTATTTTCTGCAAACTTTTACTTCCTTCCATTCGATACGTTTAATCCTTTGTTTTCAGCAAAACACGGTGAGATTGACAACCTCATCGCAAGTTGGGGACAAAGTTCTGTGGTTGTGTTGTGCAGGTCTCCATGTTGCTACTAGCACCGGTAGTGCGCCCTGCCAAGGCTCAGCTAGAAACACATTTGGGGTGTTTCCTTGCTCCTACTGGTTCGATTAAACCTTGGTTTCATAACTGAGGGAAACTTGCTGCTGTGCTCATCATACCTTCCTCTTGGGGTTCCCAACGAGCTCTACATCAACACCGCACCAACATCTTTCTGGCGCCATACACTGAGCCATCAGGCGCTGCTCTGGGGTGGTCCAGGGGCTGGCATTGATCGAGGGGTGGATAGGGAGTGCGGTAGGGTTAGGTGGTGCTAGTGCGCACGCTGGAATGGCGTGGCGCGGTCTGCTGCTTGCTGCGCATGCTCGGCCGACGATGACCACATTTGGGCGGCGCACCACTACTGCTAGCGGTGAAGGGGGAGCTGGTTGATGGTTTGGTTGGAACAAGGGGAGACAGGGGAGAGCAGAGAGGGTCGAATGGGGGACAAGAGATCAATTGGCAACAATATTAGTTAGGCCAGAAATTTTGTGCATGCCACTTGTTCGATCAAATGGCCGCATGAAACTTTTATTTGAATTTTTGCAAGATTTTTGGTGGAGTGATTCATCTTATGCTTAAGCATCTAGGTTTGCTTGGGATTTTGAAATGGAGTTCATTTGAGTGGTTTTTTGAAAAAGTGGTATCTAGACATATGAACTAGATTCAATTTTTAAATGTCATTTAAATTTAGAGTTTGAATGTTTTTGGGAGATCACAAAGTGGGTCTTGGCACATCACTACTTGTACTAGCAAGGGGTGCAAATATCCACAATTGTTTCTGTTTGGATTTGAGTGCTAGGAATAGCCAAAGTGGGCTAGGTGATTAAAATGGCAAAGGTGACCATTTGCCTTATTTAATTCTTTTTGATTTCTTTTTCTTTGGGATTTGCTTGGGGATGATCTAGATGATGTTTATTTCACCTTAGAGTCATTTTACAACCAATAGATCACTCAATCATGGCATTTCAAACAACTTCTATTTTAAATGCACACACATATGAATGCTTAAATATTTTTAAATAGAAAAGTTTTTGTTAACCTTAAAATGGGTAGATTTGATCTTGATCACTTGGATTAAAGTTTTGGAATGTTACAGTGGGCCTTATGGGCCGTAGGTTGGATACATACCACGTATACCAATTATGGGAACCCAATAATTCATACCCATGTCAGGAGAAGCTCATATCACTCGAGGGAGGAGATACCGGAGCTCCATCTCTTCCAACGGTGGCAACAGGGATGGGAGAGACAGGAGGTCCATCTCCTCCAACAACAACAGCAACCAATGACACAAGATCTAGATCAGGAGGTGGAGAAGCAGGGTCTACGGTGGCCGGGGAGAGGCGGGGGTTGAAGAGGAGGCCATGAGAGGGAAGATCATGGGCGAGCTACGCTGCGGCGGCCGCGGTGATGGTGCGAAACGTTTCGCAGGAGTCCATACGACAGACTTTAGGTTTGGGATATTTAAAAAATAGTAATATCACTCAAATTCCCAAGCATAATGTCATCAAGAAACTCTCAACTGCATTCCTCTCTAGACCCAATATATTTTATCTACTTTGCAACTGGGCAGAATCATGGGCACCCTTCTGTGGGAAAAAACCTATCTCATTTATAGTACTCCCTTCGATCCAAATTAATTGACTTAGATTTGTGTAGACATGGATGTATCTAGACACATTTTAGTGCTAGATACATTTATATCTAAATGAACCTAAGACCCACATTATCTCATTTTTTGGAAAATAGCATATATTAATATCGCGAAGATACCAATTACACCTAGCCTCTGCAAGAATGCATGCCCTAGCGGCCTTACGGATGCACACATCCCATAAAAAGAAAGAAGAATTACAAAAAAAATAAGAAGTCCCGCTAGAGTGAAACTATTCCTTGTAGTGACGACACTAACACCAACAGAACAATACTATAATTCCAACCACTCCAATAGTGATGCCTTCAAGAAATAATGCACAAGTATCATCGTCACCCGATCAAAGATCATTGGTTTTCACCCTGGAGAAAGTCCTCGCTCACAAAACAATGCCTTCAACCAGGTCATTGCCAGGCACAACCAATTAAGGTCAGACCTTGGATCTTCACCCTGCAAGGAAGGACTGTGAACTCCTCCTGTGTTGTTGTCCCCACAAATAGTCGTTGCCGCGACTCACGGATCACTCAGCCAGTTCCTCATCGCTACAAAGACTCAAATCAACATCACTAGCCCTCATGTTCCTGCTTTCATGATATTCTTTGCATCTGACATCACCATGGATCATCGAAGACATGACATATGATGGTAATAGATAACAGAGCTTCACATCGCTCCCTCTGAAACCAAACAACCAGAAAAACATGGGTACACACGATCGAATACCTTCCGATCTATAAATCTCTAGGCATGACACGCCCATGAGAGTTCGCTGGCGGTGCCTTTCGGAACTCGCCTCTCCAATCCAGATCTACTAGGCCAGACATCAAGAAGATCTTCGACTTCGTGTGGAAGAAACCCTAGGACCACCTCCTTTATTCATACTGATGCAACGGTCCCACACCGCCGGCCGGCTCGCAGTGAACAGATCGAGCGTGCCGACCTCCGACGCCGACAAGCACGTAGGTTTGGCACCGCCGCCTTCGGCCTACAACACCTTGCCCGCTGCTTCCTCCACAACACCTCACATTCGCGCGTCAACGAGCACCATGCGTAGCAGGTACCGCCGCTCCGCCGCCTTGTCCACTACCTCCGAAGCCCTAGAGTCGACCCCGGTGTGAGGGGGGTCAGACGGGGCACACCCATCCCACCCACCACTTTCAGCGGCCATGCATGGCCGCCACCAACGGGGGGCGGCACCAGTGGCCGGCGGAGAAGATCGATGGCGGCGCCTCTAGGATTTGGGTGGGGCGCTCCGGAACCGTCCTCGCGCGAGCGGCCTAGGAGGAGAGTTAAAAGATGATTTCCTCACATCTAGTAAGAAGTTCTGCACTATTAGCTTTTGGTTTCTCTTTTTGTGTTGCTGAAACTTGAAAGCTAAAGCATTGTTGTCTCTTATTTTAGGGATATTGCCTCATTTCTGCCTAACCAATCATACACGGGAACGAGTTTTTTCCCCACCTGGAAATAAAAATCAAGTCATTCGTCAAAGAAAAATTTACTAATTAACAAAGTCAACTAAACGATACACTGATTTTATAATCCTTCTGGGATCTGGTGCCTGGTTTAGCAAATGCATGAATCACATTCTCACTTCTCATCGAGGGTCGCTGCAGACTCAGATTAACATATTCACTCGAGCAATTCTTTATCCATATTCCACATTCCCAACCTAGCCTCGTGTCGAACCAGGAATTTTCTCCACTTATCGACTGAATCGAACCGATTCATGTCAAATTTCTTCAAGACGAAGTTCGGAAGTCGGAACTGACCCGCGGTTCCTGGACTCAGATTTGGGTCTATTGATGGATCGTGGCCTTGTTCGGAGTCTGCAGCTGTCATTACTGCAGCCTATTACCCAACCTGGCACATTCTACCTGTTGGTTAGCACCATGATTGAGCCAAAAGGGAAATAATTATGGTTTCACCGTGGTGTCTCCGTAGACGTAGTCCGTGCGACACTTTTCATCTGTCATATGTTTCCTTGTAATAAGGTTTTGCATTTTAATCGAGGTCAGTACATGCCTTAGCGAGGAGTTCCAAGTCATTGGGGCTAGGGGTTCCTCGCCTACCCGGTGAAAAAAGCAAAGCCCCCCGCGTCATTCTCGCGAGTGACCGGAGGCTCTCCGCGCCGCCGGCCCTTCTCCCCCCTCTTTCGCCCCCACCTCCTCGCCGCCACCAGAGCATGCCGCCGGACGAAGTACGGGCAGCGTCGTCGGTGGTGGGGCCTTCTTCCCCCGTTACTCAGCGGTGGCGGCGTGGACCGCGGCGGCTGGTCAGGGGCGTTGCTCTGCACGCGGGGAGCAGCGGCGCGGCGGCCGCGACCTCTCGCGGCGACGGGTGTGCGTGGTGGTGGTGTGGCGGCAGCACGGGGCACCTCGGCGCGCGGGGGCGTGTGGGCCGTTCTGGGCCTAGAAGTCTCGCACGTGCAGGTGAGCGGGTGGCCGGGGGGAGCTGGTCCTTCCCTCGCCGGTCGGTGGTGAGGCGTGTCAGCAGCATGGTAGGATGGTGGCGGCTGTGGACCAAGGTGCGGCGCGAGGGAAGCGGCAGCGGCAGGGCTTGGTCGCGGCCTAGGCGGTGCGTCCCACATCTGGCCCATTCGGGCCAGATCTGGGCTTCTAGGGTTTGTGCTACTGCGGTGGTGTGGCTTCGGCCCGCCTCCTAGCTGCGACTAGGACACCATAGATCCAGGCCAAGCATTCTCCTGCCATGGCTCGTCATGCCCCGCACTCGATCCTCGGTGGGGTCTAGACCAGGCGGGTCTGGCCTTGGTGCTGGCTTCGCCTGTTGAATCGTTGGCGCACCGTTGGGCATATCTCCGGCGAGCGACGCGGGAGAGGTGGCCCGATGGCGTTCCTTGGACCGACGGTGATTCGGTTGGCCCAGGTGAGCACGGCATCGATGACACTGCTCCTTGGCGGCGGGTATCTACGGTGGCGGCAGATCCGCTGATGGATGAAGGAGTAGAGACTAGCGCTAGGGTTGGCGGTGTCATTGACACCCTTGCTGCAGTGTAACGGCGGGGCTTCACAAGTCCATTTGGGCTCGGCCGGGCCAGGGATGGTCTGGTTTGCGCACGTTGCTGCATCTAGTCGTTTATCTCCATCCGGTGGTGGAGGTCATTCCCTCCCGCGTGTTACTGTATTGCCGACCCCACCAAACTTTCTTCTTTTTGGTCGTACCAGCCTCGCAACGTGGTTCACGGTGAGACGGCGGGGGTGACTGCAAGACCGTGGTGGCGTGTGTAGGTGGGTGGAGAGTGGGGTGGAGCCAGACGAAGCATCCGGGGGTGTGGTTTTTTGAGAGATCGAGAGAAATCCTTGTCGTCCGCCACCGACGCGGTGACGCCTGCAGGTGTCCGCCGGCCTTCTTGAAGGGCGTCGGGAGCATATCTTCCCCACCCCCCATAGTGTACCGGGGGAAACCCTAGGATCGGTCCGGACGGCAGCGTTGTTGTCGTCACTTCCCTTCTTGGAGGTGCTGCTTGGTACACGACGCTTCGGAGCGCCAGGAGCATGGTGGATCTATAGGGAGGGCGCATCGGTTGCGGGTCATCCTTGTTTTCGTCGAGCCACTGTTGTCGGCTTTTTTCTCTTCTTTTTCTTTTCCTTTCCTTTTTCTTTTCTTTGTTTTTTCTTTTGGGCGTTGTGCATTCTGACCTAACAACGGTCTCAAACGGTTGCTATATTTATATAGCTGGACGAAAACCTGATTCAAGGAGTACATGCCTTAGCGAAATTGAGACGGGCGATGGTTAGATTTTGGAAAGATACATGGTTAGGCTCAACACCGTTAGCTCAACTATACTCATCATTATATAATATTGTACAACGAAAATATTACGGTTGCAAATATTTTGTCATCGACACCCTTAAACATTGGTTTTAGGAAGTTACTTACTGATAATAAGTGGAACTCGTGGTTGCACTTGTGCCAAATATTGATGGGAGTGTCTTTAAATAGCGCAAATGATATTTTCATTTGGACCTCGAGACAATTTAGTGTTAAAAGCATGTATACTAATTTTACTGATAGTCATTAAAGCTTCCCACGCAAATATCTATGAAAGTTAAAAATCCCACTAAAAATCAAAAATTTCATGTGATTCCTACATAAAAAGGGCTTATCAAGAGATAATTTGTAAAAGAAACTGGACTGAGAGTAATAAATATTGTTTCTGTGATGGAGAGGAAACACATCTATTTCTCTCCTGTCCTTTTATCAATTTAATTTGGAGGATAGTTCATTCTACATATAACATACCACCACCGACTAATATAACAAATATATTTGTGAATTGGTTGAATGAGATTGACAAGGATACTAGGATTCGTATTGGTGTTCTGCCTTGGTGTAGTCAATATGGATTTATATAAATAACATTGTTTTTAACATGAAAGATTCTACCAATTTTTTGCGGGTTATTCATGTGTCTGAGGTGATTTCATTCTCTTTTTATTCCAGCAATGCCCGAGAGACCCTATTTGAAAGCAGTTTCGAGGTGGATATAGCTATGGCGCTTAATGCGCTCGGAGTATCAGCGGAAGTGCATGGTTTTTGGATACAACCGGTTCCTGATGATCGCTCAGTATATTTTCTATCATGCTACATGGCTGCCTTTTAAAAGGATTCAAGATGTTTAGATTGCTAAGTATATTGTTTATTTTGCGCTGGTTGATCTTTGTTTTAAATCTATGTGATCGTTGAGATGTAAACTTTGGTACTTTTGAACGAAATAATAAAGGGTTGTGTGATGCAGAGGACCGGGTGATCCACATTTCAAAAAAAAAATACATGCCTTAAATGATCAGTCAACTCACGAGTCACGACATTAGAGCAAGTATAATAAGGTCCAGTCAGCAGACTATAGGACTTAAAATAATATATTTGTGCTTAGTTGGATGAGGGAGAAGAGGAGAGAGAAGAGGAGTGGGTGCTTAGTTAAGAGCCAGCTGCAGCACATGCTCCTAGGCACTATGTGAGAGTGAAAAGTGCATACATTAATAAAGTAGTATATTTATACCTCTAACTATTGTACATGTTAGCTATTAGATTGACTCTAGATGACATGAACATAGCTTATAGTCAACAGCTGGCTCTACTATTGCTCTTGCTCTTAGCCAAGAGACAAGGAGTAGTAGAGAGTTTTTCTTCGTTTCTAATCCTTAAATTTCTTCCTTTCTTTTCTTTAGCCCGGCCGGTGTAGTTAATACACTTGTTAATCATCAATTATTGGGAGGGGAAACACGTGCGCACGCTCGTTTGGGCATGCTCTCTCTAATCAAACGATACAATTCACGATGCTAGTACTAGGAGATAATAGATCAAGTATTGTCGCTAATTTTGTGTAAATCTGGATGGCATGGTCAAACAACTTGTTCGGCTTAGTGAAGCCATACTTTCTTTTCTTATGGGGCGATGTAGAAGAAAAACTGTCCATTATACTAGTATATTCCAGTGGATCTGCGATCTTATTAGGGGTTGCTGGTGGTGTTGACATGTGCTTTGATGGACAGTCGTACAAGGGCCTGTACACATCCCTTTCTTGTTCATCATGGATCATACTGGTCACGGGACCATGCATAGGCGAAGGCGATGCGACGCGTGATCCATCGACGCGACGCGTCCCCGCATGTCATGGGGAGGCAAAGCACAACGCTCGGCCAACTGATCCAACAACACTTCACCCTGCCGCCACTCTCGATCGCTTTCTTTTAATGGATCAATAGTTTGATTGTAACATGCAGCTGTACATAACATCTGACCATTTCTCACCATACATTCATCACCCAGCGCGCGTGCGTGTGCTCAGACAGTAAAGTACTAGTGCTAAGATCCGCCGTGTGGGATCGAGCTCCGGTGGACAAAAACGAGCAATCTTCCATGAAATCTCCTTCCATTCGACGATCCGCGAGTTGTTCCTGAAACCCACATGCGCGGAGGAGCAGATTTGGAAGGGGCGGGAGCCCAAGTGTCAGGATCGGCAGCGCTATTCCCACCCATGATGGATAGTAGGCACGAGGGACAAACAGACAGCGTTCGGTTGCGCCGATAGAATTATGGGGGCTCGCGGAGACGTGCGTTGTTGCTCGCTCGAAAAACTATAAAGGAGAGGATAATAAGGGGGAGTAGGAAAAGGGAGAGTGACATGCGTTCGGCATTCCCCTGTTGCTCCAACAGTTCCTCCCCATGGCTCGTGTCCTTGGAGGCCTCAACTACTCCTCACTGCACCCGGATGCCGACGATGGCGGCATGGCCCCCGGCCAAGCCCCCCCCCAAAAAAGAATGATAGTTCCATTCCACACGCGAGAAAAGAAGAGAAATCTTTATCCGACCATCCACGAACAATTCCTTGTTTTGCTCTGGAATCAAACTATAGTATTATACTCAAGTATTTCTTACTTTCTTAGGAGAGGAGCCGCACGCTCGACGTCCTAAATTTATTGTGCAAGTTGGTATTGCCCAAGGTACCTTCGAGTTTTTGTCTACTTCACTGGTTTGGACACGTTCCCCTCGATAAATGGGGGCACCACCATCCTCCTCCCGCTCCGTCACCAGCCTGGCCGCGGTGACAGCGTCCCCTCTCCCAAAGGGGAGTTGCTGGGCTTTCTCTGGTTTCTGAAGGAGGCATTGAGGTTAATCCGGAGAAGATTCGGACCATCAACTCCCCCACAGCCTTGGAGTCATCCAGTAGGTGACCGGCTGCCTAGCAGCTTTAAGCCGTTTCATTTCGCGCTTGGGAGAGAAGGCAATGCTCTTATATAAACTAATGAAAAAAACACCACACTTCATTAGGTCAAAAGAAGCAGAGGACGGATTGGCAGAGTTGAAGCGACTCCGGTACTGGCCGCACCGACGCAAGCCGAGCCACTCCTCCTCTACATAGCATCCACAACCTAGGTGGCCAGCTCTGTCCTGGTAGTCGCATGCGGCGCGCCGATCCTGGTGCGGAAAGTTCAAAGGCCAGTATATTACGCTAGCGAGGTCCTGGCAGAATCCAAGCTCCGATACCCCTCGACGCAGAAGAACATCTACGAAATTCAGATGACTGCACGGAAGCTAAAGCACTACCTCTAGGCACATCCCATCACGATGGTCGTCTCCTCGGGCATATGCCGAGATCATCAACGATCGGAAACCTTTCGGCCGCATCGCGGGCAGGACCATGGAGCTACAATTGTACGGCCTCAATTACCTTCCCCGCACCTCTATCAAGTCTCAAGCCCTGGTTAACTTCATCGCAAAATGGAAGGAGAGCTAGCTATCCCGGATGGAGGTCCTTCCACGATGTTGGACTTTGTTCTTTGATAGATCATTTAGAAAACAGGGAGTCAGCATAGGAGTAATATTGGCATCCCCAAAGGGCCCTAGTTCTGGTACATCCACTAGCTCCTCTTCAATGCTCCTAACAACACGGTAGAATACGAGTTCCCTTCTATAGGCCTGAGACACCTGCCCGACTTTGGCGATTCAAAGATGGTCGAGGGCTAGGCCATGAAGGACATGGACTTCCAGGAAACTAGGATGGAGGCTTACTTTCAAGAAGCGTGCAAGTTGTATGGGCCATTAAGCGGCTTCGAGCTATGTCACATCAGACGGACGCACAACGAAGAAGTCAACGCCTTGGCCAATCTAGCCTCTTAATGAGATATGGTTCCCATGGGGGCATTACTCGAGCTACTGATGAAACCCTAGGTCAAGCAAGTCGATCCTACTGTGAATCAACTGGAGGCATCATCATCCACCTCCACACGGGGACTAGGACCTCCTCGGAATCACCAATTGTCCTTGGAAGCGGCACCAACATTGGTTAGGAAGCCACAACTCCCGTGAACATCGCCCACATCCAAGAACCAAGTCTAGGAGTGTCACCATCAGCCCCCGCTCTAACATATACACCAGAGTAGGCACAACCCTTCATCATCTACCTGAGGGATAATGTCGGGGTTTCGATTCCCGGTCATATATTTGTTGGTGTAAGGGCTTGTGATCATGAATAGATGGGCTAACAACCTCAAGAAACACATAAATTATATAGGTCCAGACCCAGATAGAGATCCAGTAACAACCCTATATCATGTGTAGGATTTTATTATATATAGTGTGATATGTTCGAAAAGTTACAAAGGGGTGTGCCGGCTACAGATTTAGCTGGTACGTGAGGTGGACTCCAGCTAGGAGTCTAACCGACGTGTTGAGTCTCTCCTTTCCTAAGGGAGTGACTCTAGGTGAATGGACTGGTGGGTATGCTCTAAGAGCTTAAGGATGAACTAAATATGAACTATCAACTGGTGAGCTTCTCGCTAGAGACTTGTCGTGCTTCGGTGTGTTTGGATGTGTATTCTTGAATTGGTTGCCTCTGAATCGAGTTGCCAAATGGTTAGGTTGGATTGGATGCCTTTCCTCCTTGGGGGGCTGCTCCTTTTATACCCCTCATCCTTGGACATTGGGGCATGCCCGAGGAGTTACCAATGTTTCTAACGGTGGTGCGTGGCCTTATTGCCACTCTTCTTCCTACCGGTGTGCCATCGGGCGTCGATCACCTTTACGTGAGGTCATCGTGGACTTCTAAGCCACTAGGAATGGCTTCACTGGCCAAGGGGTAGGGATGACATGCAACAAGGGGATTAGACCTTGTTGCTTATCCTAGGGAGGCCGTTCAGATGGCAGGGTGTGTCATCAAATTGACCGGTGTACAAGTTGTGCCATACTGCGTGGGTGAGGACCTCTAGGGTATGGGCCTCTTCGTACGTCTATCCGACCTACTATCCTAGTCAGCTATGTCAGGAGGCGGCCAGCCAGAAGGTCAGGCAAGTGACGGCTTGGCACTTATCTGCATGAGGTAGCGCACAGTCTTAGCTCGCATACTAAAGTTTGATCTCCTATGGGTACATAGATACTTCCTACTGGTTTCTTGGGGAATGGATTCTCCATGTCGGCTTGCTTGATGCGCGCGTTAGTGGGTTCCTAGCCATGCTCGCCTTGACCGACTTATTTTAGCCGACTCTTTGGGAGGCAGGCGTAGAACACTATTTTGGCGATTTGACTCCTATGAAGAGGAGGAAAAGTGATGTAGAGGTTCACGATAATTATTGTGTCATGATGATGAGTGTTTGGGAAGCGTTGTCAGTAATCGATAGCGAGCCCCCGTCCCATCCATGGGACAGGCTCTCCATACATGCATCTATGTGGGCCTATGTGGTGACAAGACTTGATGCCTCCTTGCGCTCTTGGTTTTGATTGTTGTGATTACCTAGGGGCAATCCCTGCCCTTGAGCACGCTGTGGGAGGTTTAATATCCACTAATCACTAGGTGGATGAGTGCGTCATGAAGGGACATGAAGGTTCAAAGGCTATGACATGACCATTCTATTCCTTACTTAAGGGTTCACTTAGAGAGATGGAGACAAGCTTGTCCTTGACCATTCCTTGCTCCTCATATTTTTTTTGTCTTCGCATGCCCTTCATCATGGTGAATGAGTGGTAGGGGTCGGTGATGCAGGACTCGATGATGTAAGAGATGGAGGCTGGAGTGCTTCTCCTCCCTTCTATGTGGAGCATGTGGAGGCTCTCGGGAGTGATATTTCCCTCGACCGAGGTGGAGAAAGCAGGTGTTGTTTTCTACCATTGCTGAGTGTGGGCTCACTGTCTTAATAAAAAATACGAGGAACCTCCTCTGACCGTGAAACATCCAGCTACATCATATTTCTCTCTAGAGTATTATCCACATGGCTTGCTTCGCCATCTTTTGCGAGGGAAACCTAGGTGTCTGACCGCATTTGGGACTATGGTTAACCCTATTTTATGCCCAAGGATGAATTTCCAGCGAGGGGGGATGATCGGGCCGCCTACAGGGCCATCTCCTTTATTCCCAGATCTTCCAAGTATCCTGACTTGGCACTTTGAGGTAATCTAGTTTCCTGGAAGTGCACCTTCTTATATTGCATAGACATTCTAGCTGAAGATAGGGACCACAGTCTCCGTCCCTATTCCCCCGGTGCTCTAAAATCTCAGACCTAGTGGCATAGCCAAGCGATTGGAGACCCAAGCGATATCAGTGACATACGAGGTTGCCTGATGTTCATGCTGCAAAACAGGTGATAACCCCAAGAGCAGGGGATCATTGTAGCACCTCTCAATATGGAAGAATGTGTATCGATCCGCGAGATTAAGAAATAAAAGATATTTATTCTCTCCAACTAGAGTGTCACAAGTTCTAGTTGTGTATGCACTAAACAAAACAAAGTAACAAAGGGGATTTAACTTGATGCTTGAAAGTAAAACAAAATAGAAAATATAAAAGTGTCTCAATCATCTAAATGCAAGAGGAGAATACATAAGGTTACTATTATAGGAACAATGAACATGGATTCATTGTTTCACTCGATCTCTCTCTCCAACAATGGTGCTGATCATGTTATGGATGATAAATTTATACTTGTCATTCTTTAATGGTTAACATTTATAGTAGCTACATGTCCTAAAACACATAGTTGAAAAGAAGTACCCATATGTGTGTTGTGTCATGACGGGGCGTGGTTTCTGTCACTCCGCCATGTCATACTTCTCTCTTCTTACCCCTAGATAAAGGATGTTGGGTTTCCCATTTCTATCACTCGACGGTACCATTCACTACAACACAGACCTCAGACCATGACTCTTATATATAGATGTCGAGGCACATGCCTAACTATTGCGCTCGTGCTTGCGCAACAAAATAATGCTGCTAGGGAAAACTATGTTGGGGAAATTGCATAGGATGCACCTTTTTGGCTCGACACAATGTCATTGATGGCTCAAAATATATTCGAGCTCGTTGGGAACCCCAATAGGAAGGTATTGATAAGCACAACAACAAGTTTTCCCTCAGTTATGAAACCAAGGTTATCGAAGCAGTAGGAGCAAGGAAACACCTCCAAGGTGTTGTTTCTAACTTGGAATCCTGCACAACACAACCACAGAACTTTGCCCCAACTTATGTGAGGTTGTCAATCTCACCGGTTATGCTGAAAACAAAGGATTAAACGTATTGTGTGGAAGATAGTAATTGCTTGCAGGAAGTAAACAGTAAACAGTAAATAGATTGTAGATTGATGGTAAAAGAATTGACCGGGGTCCATAGTTCACTAGAGGTGATTCTCCTTAAGATAGATGACATGTTGGGTTAACAAATTACAACGGGGCAATTGATAGACACCGAGAAAGCATACATGCATATACTAATCATCTTGACTCCTACGAGATTTGATTGGGCATTACAACATTATACATACATCGTAATCCAACTTCATCTATGACTAATAATCCACCTTCAGGTTATCATCCGAACCCCCTCCAATATTAAGTTACAAGCAACAGATAATTGCATTAAGCAAAGTGTGTAAAGTAAACAATACGATTGTCCCATGGACAAAGGATTGTTGTTTTGTCCCTAGTAGCAACATCACATCTAGTACCTTAGAGATTCATGTCACTTCCTTAGATTACTAGAGGCATGAACCCACTATCGAGCATAAATACTTCCTCTTGGAGTTGCTAGCATCTACTTGGCCAAGATAGCTACTAACAACAGAAAGCATGCAAGATCACAAATAACATAGACATGATAGAATCAATAATCAATCTAAAATAGCATCTCAATATCCATCGGATCCCCGCAAACACAACATGTAAGATTACAAATAGATGATCTTGATCATGAACCGGGCTCACAAGATCTAAACATGGTAGTACAAAGGAGGAGAACCAACCATCTAGCTACTACATGGACCTGGAGTCCAGGGATGAACTACTCACGCATCACACGGGAGGCAGGCATGGTGATGAAGAAGGCCTCCAGGGTGATCTCTCCCCTCCGGTAGGGTGCCGGGAAGAGCTTCAGATCCCTCCCGATCTAGGGATGGAGATGGTGGCGGCTACAGACTCTTTTGTGGAATTTTGATCGGGTACTTAGGGTTTTCATCCTCGGAGGCTTTTATAGGCGGAAGGGCAAGGTCGGTGGAGTACCAGGGGGCCCACACCCCCTGGTGGCGCGCCCCCAGGCCGCACGGCCACCAAATGTGGCTGCCCTGGTGCGCCACTTTGTCTCCCCTCCGGACTTCGTATTGCTTCGGGTAAAATATTGACTTTGGCTTTTGTCTGGTCCAATTCCGAGAATATTTCCTTACTAGCTTTTCTGAAACCAAAAATAGCAGAAAACAGGCAACTAGCACTGTGGCATCTTGTTAATAGGTTAGTTCCAGAAAATGTGTAAAACTACTCCAAAGTGTGGACAAAACATAAGAAAGTAGATATAAAACAAGCATGGAACATCAAAAATTATAGATACGTTTACAACATATCAACATCCCCAAGCTTAACTCCTGCTCGTCCTCGAGTAGGTAAGTGATAAAAACGAATAATTTTTGAGGTGACATGCACCATCATAATCTTGATCAAGGTATTTATAAAACATTGATAGCTAGGATCATAGTACTTTAACGTAGACATGAAAGATATAGTTCTAATAATAAGACATAGCAACTATGTTGTAACATGAAGAGGTATAAACAAAAGATTCATGAATAACAATGCTTTGAAAGACGTTTGTTTGTTTCACATATAGAAAACATAATGAGAATGGTATTCAGCTTGTCCCTCATAGTGTAGCAAAACATAAATGCATAGGACACCTTCAAAGTTCATAAGGGTGACTAGATACAAATAGTTTAAGAACAAGCAATATCAAAGTTATGAATCAGTCAACAAGTTTTGGGACAATGCACATTAAACTAAGAATGACCACTATGCTCTCTCAATAGGTGCATAAAGATAGAAGATGGAGACTCAACATAAAAGTAAAAAAGAAAGGCCCTTCATAGAAGTAAGCAGGGATTCAAGTCTCATAAAGAGCTTCCAAAAATTATGGTACTTATTAGCTTTCAGCTCTCATTGCCCCTATCATAAGCATCTTTAGGTGATTAAGGTTAAAGTGAACAAATATGAGGATATGCTTGACAAGTTATAAGCTGAAAATCTCATGCCCCTTACTTACGAGTACCGTTCCTCATGCTACTCAACTTTAGTCACAAGTAAGTTCTTTTCATTGTAAGTACATGTGTATCATAGAGAACCGCCAACGGGGTACCCCTTGCCCGATGATACGGAAGCTTTCCCATATCAAAATGACAAGACAAGCAGACAATGAGCATCTCAGCGATCCTTTTATTTCCTATTTGCATAGGCTTTTTTTCTTTTATTTCTTTCCTATTTGCATAGGTTTTTTTATTGAGGATGCTTTATAGATTGCTCACTATGGTTATGTTGCAGGTTTCCACCATGATTAGGCATGGCTTAGACCAGCCGCCCAGGAGTTTCTCTAACACATATACGAACTCCATGAGCATTACAAGCTCCCCTTTCATTTCACACCGCCGGGATCCATAAGCAAAAGAATATGATATCAACTAAATAAATTGCAATGTTGAAAGCGTTCCCCATGGTAACATGGTTCTGCTAATTCACACCTTACAAAACACAATCATATACGCAACATAGATGGGCACAATGGTTCAAGTTATTAAGTGCAAGAAAGTAAAGTGTGCCATCGTTCGTGAGAGCTTAAATCACTAATTTTCACATAACAAGTTTAATTCAGAAGGTAGATAAAAACATGAATATACTTGGAATAGCAATAATGCTAATAGGCAGGTATGGTGGACTCTTTGGAATAACTTGGTTTTATTTGGAGTTGGATGCATGAGTGGAACTCATACTTGGTACATGTGGAGGCTAGCAAAAGACTAGGAGCGACCAACTAAGAGAGCAATAATGGCCATAATCATGCAAAGCGACAAAACATTATTAATTAAAGCATAAAGTGATACTACAAGTCAAAAACTAAATGATCATAGAGGCTATGGTGACTTGGTATAGTCTTAACATGGTGTGATCATGCGCCAAGTCAACCCAAATAAAGCATCAAAGGAGAATACCACAATATTATGCTTTTATATGCTAAAACAACGCATGATTTTTTCAAGGCACATTAAGCAATCTCAATTGTTTGTAGCAAGTCATGCTACAGAAATAATCACTAAGCATAGAGTCAAAGCAATATTAAGCATGACATGACAAAGCCTAGGCCACAGTCAAAAACAAGCTCCTTTTATACCACTTATAAGCATGAACTTGCCTACTCTTTTCCAATCCAAATCAACTTATTTGAAACTATGTATGAATGTGGGGGTCCAACCAATTTATTTAATCAAACTAAGCAAAAGAAAACTAAAAACAAAAATGAAGACGCTCCAAGACCAACACAATTATACATGAAACAATAAAAATGAAATGTTTGGAAGAAAACCTGAGATCTTTATTGATGAAGAAGGGGATGCTTTGGGCATACCCAAGCTTTGACGCTTGTACTTCTTGAATATTTCTTGGGGTAACACGGGTGTCATCCCCAAGATTGAGCTTTTGTCCATACTTCATCTTATCACATTGTTCTTCCCTACACTTTAAAATTTCCTTCATACAAAACTTCACACAATCTTCATTAGCAACATTAGTGTACTCAAGGTAATAAGTCTTTAGGTTAAGTTTCAACACAAGTAAAACTTCAATTAAAATACAAGCTACTGTATAAATTCCTTTAAAAGTTCAAGTGATCAAAGAGAACTCAAAGAGAAAGAGATTAAGAGGCAAATGCAAATAATGGCAGAAATCTATCAAAACAGGCCAGCAGGTAAAAACCAATTTTTTTGAAGACCTTATGTTTCTCAAATCAAAAAGTGTTAAACTAACGAAAGTTGGATAACAACCTGGGGCAGAAGCAAAAAAAAGGACAGATCAATCCGACATACAGAGATTTTTCAAGAATATTTACAGCGAAGCACAAATATCTGTTTCGGGACAACAACTTTCTCAAGCATTATTTCTCTCTTATTAGAGGTTATTCTTAGCACAAAAACCACACAAAAATGATAAGGAGATGTTATTACAGAGGCAATAACTTCCAAGACTCAACAAAAGAAAAACTTACTGAATAAAAATTTGGGTTATCTCCCAATAGTTCTTTCTTTATAGCCGTTAAGATAGGCATGATAATTTCGATGATGCTCACATAAGAAATATGAATTGAAGTAAAAGAGAGAATCAAGAAGAAAATTCAAAATACATTTAAGTCTAACCCACTTCCTATGCATAGGAATCTTATACGCAAATAAATTCACAAAGAACAAAGTGACATGCATAGGAAGATAAAACGAGAGTAACTTCAAAACTTTCAGCAAATAGAGAGGTGTTTCAGTACCATGAAAACTTTTACAACCATATTTTACTCTCTCATAATAATTTTCAGTAGCCTCATGAATAAACTCAACAATATAACTATCACATAAATCATGCTTTTAATGATCTACAAACACATAATTTTTATCAAGCTAAAAAATAGTGGGATTAAAACCTTCAGACCCACTTTTAACAATTTTATAACAAGAAGACTGATCAATCTCATTTTCAATAGTAGTACAATTAATATTATCAACCAATATAGGACCATCATCTAGAGCTTTATTATAAAAAAATTCAAAAGAATCCATAGGAACATAACATTCATCCTCCTTTGGTAAGCATGGAGGACAATCAAATAATGTCATGGATAAAGATTTACTCTCATTAGAAGGTAGGAATGGGTAGATCCATTCTTCCTCCTCTTGATCATCACTCTCCTCTTCTTTTTCATCCAATGAGCTTCTAGTTTCAACAATTTCTTCTTCCATAGGCTCCTGCAAGGCATTAGTCTCTTCTGTTGGTGGAGAGCATCTATTAAGATATTCAAGAATATATCCATACTCTACCTTGTAATTATCAAAGCAAAATTTAAGTATATCATAAACCTCATATTTATAAGGTGCACCATCAGTATTTTCAAGCAAATAAGCAAGTTCGAATGCACCCTTCCAAGCAATAAATTCTTCAATTTGTTCCACATCATAAAAGTCGTAATTTCCCTAAACATAAAAAGATATGGTAACATCATCATTATACTAACATTGAAAAGGGAGGTGTTGATACCTCCTACAGCAACAAGATTTATCAAAGCAATAAGTAACATTATAAGTAGAACACATGTTTCTAGCAATGGTACACAATTTATCAATTTGTTCCTATAAGAGTTTCCCTTTTTGTGACAAGCGGTGTTCCTCATAATATTTTTGTTGTTCCATGAACCCATCTTGCCAATAAGATCTAGTTTCAAAGAAACCCACCATTGATAGAAAGCATGATAAAGCAAGACAATAACAGATCAACAGAAATAACAACTATAGCAGGAACTAATTTTTTGTGTGTTTTGATAGAAACAAACAAGCAAACAAAGCAAAAATAAACTAAGAAAAACAAAAAAACAAAGTAAAGAGATTGGTTGTGAGGGACTGCCTTTGTGAAGATGTCCTTGACTCCCCGGCAAAGGTGCCAGAAAAAAGGCTTGATGGCTCAAAATATATTCGAGCTTGTTGGGAACCCCAAGAGGAAGGTACGATGAGCACAACAACAAGTTTTCCCTCAGTTATGAAACCAAAATTATCGAACCAGTAGGAGCAAGGAAACACCTCCAAGGTGTTGATTCCAACTTGGAATCCTGCACAACACAACCACGGAACTTTGCCCCCACTTCCAGTGAGGTTGTCAATCTCATCGATTTTGCTGAAAACAAAGGATTAAACGTATTGTGTGGAAGATAGTAATTGCTTGCAGAAAGTAAACAGTAAACAGTAAATAGGTTGTAGATTGATGGTAAAAGAATGGACCCGGGTCCTTGTCAACACCCAGATTTTTAATCCCCGATGCTCGTTATGCCATACCTCGCAATCCCAGGATTACCATTTTTGCGAGACATAACGAATTGGATATCACAGTACATCATCCATTACAAACCATACATAAGGTCTTACACAAATAAGGATCTCATGATCCAGTCTTAATACAACAAGCAGCGGAAATAAAAGATAAGCGTAGCGGTGGGGTCCATCTTCAGGGGCACAGGCAATGCTGACGAAGGCAGATAGTCCTAGTTATCATAGCCGTCCTGCGGGCCATCATCTTGGTAGTCTCCTTCATAGTCTGGCCATGAGAATAGCCAGGGACAAAAGCCATGAGTACTCTTTAAGTACTCACAAACTACCACTAACAAGTAGTATAGTGCTAAGTTAAAGTGCTAACTCTATGTTTAACTATAAAGTTAAGTTTGAAACCTAAGCTGAGTTCTGAAGCAAAGAAAGATAAAATAAAGTTCTAGAATCACTTAAGTTGGGAAGCTATTGTCATAAACACAACCCTGTTGTGGTCAAGTCAAGGTTCATCATTCATTTCATAAGTTGTTTTGAAAACATCTGACAACGAAATAGTATGGCCATTCCAACTGTCCATAACCGTGGACGCGGCTATTCGAATAGTTTGACACTCTATAGAGGTGGTACACTTTCACCACAAGATTCGATACATCTGTCAGGGATAACCCTGAATCATCATACTTAGTATGCAGATAATCAAACATAACCTTTCCTTTACACACCCTAGTATAAGCACCTCTCCTATGAGCATGGCCTCCCAACCATGACCATCTGTCATCTTGGGCACCGCATAGGTGGACAACATTGAGAGGTAGCCTCAGCTCAAACCTCTCCCGTGAGGGAACTACTACTAATGCATATAAAGTTTCGGCTAAGCCTTACCCAATTTAGGTATTGTGGTTGTACGGTAAATTTGGAATGGTATCGCATCCGAATCCAACCATCAGATTTTATAAAAGGGCTAAGGCTCATGCCTCAACATTTTCATCATCATAAACCATTTGTGTTTTTCAACACATGTCAAAACATCTCAATAGAATGACTCATCATTCCAAGGTTTTCATAATTCATTTTCACCAAGTGTTCCCATCTAAAATGACTCAAGTTTTTATCTACTCTAAACTACCAAGTTAAGAGTGTTCACTAAGGTGGAAAGATGGGATCAATCTCATGCCATAGAATGACATTTAAAGTTATCTAAATAGGTCAAGTTTTATACTCTTTATGCTACCTTCAAAACAAGTAAGGGACTTTGTGTAAAGTAAAGGAAGTAAAGCTTGAAACTAAGACTTGGGGTAAATACTAGTCAAAGTGGTATAATCAAAGCATGCCTAAAGCATCTTTGCTAAACCATCCAGTTTAATCCTAGCTTGCTAATAGTAGCTTGCTAAGTAGAACACTTGGAAGTGTTAGCTTGCCTTGGTTGGTGAAGTGGTTGAAGTTGTCTTCCTCCTATTGGTAAAACTCCTCCTCCTCGTAAGCTTGGTCAGTACTATCTTCTATAAATACATACGGTATACACAATCACCAAATAATAATTAACTAGTCTAATTAGCACTCCAAGGAATACATTTAAGAAAAGCATCACAAGTTTTATTAACTAGTTTCATTCTTTTTATTTAAGAAAAGTAATTTCTACTCATTGAAAATTAACTAAGATTTAATATTCACCACTTAAAATATGGGATCATGTGGACACATGTCATCACCACATATCTTAACATCTGGGAATGTAATTTAAGGGTTGGTTCATAATTACTTTGGTTTAAGTTCATTATTTAATGATTTAAAGTGACTAGAAATGCCTATATAGCATTATTTTGGTACTAGTCCAAAGTCACCGCATGTAAACCTTAATATTATTACATATTCAGATAGGTATGGTTAAATGTGATTTTTGAGAGTTGGAATCAACTCAAAAGCTATCATGGTTGATTTTTTAAAAATGTTGCAAGGTGCAAATGCTTCTGTCTTGTTATTTTTACTAGGAGAGATCTCTAACTCTAATTGAATTAAATCCAACAGGTTTGGTTAGATCTTTTCAGTAGCTTTCTAACAAAATTGGAATCACTTCATTTGGATTTGTAATTCTCTCTGAATTGATTTTCAAACTAAGGGACAAAACTAGGTTCAAACTAAATAGAAAAATCCTAATTTGAATTAACTGGGTCGCGCGGGAACACTAACGGTCCGTCCCAGTGACACTACGCGGTGTGGGGCTCAGCTAACAAGGGGTCCACCGGTCAGCGGCTCATAACGCGCGAAGCGGTACGGGGCGATGTGGTTCGTTGGATTAGAACGGGGATCAACGGCTGGGGATCATTGTCGACGACGAACTGGTCACCGGTGAACTCTAACCTTAGCGGCTCGGTGGGGGTGCATAGGGGGAGTACTAGGGCTCCAGCAATGACGATGAGGCGGGCAAACAGACTGGTAGACAACGGCGATCTCAGGGGTGGTCGAGGCAGCTCCGAGGATGGACAAAATCAACGTCGCCCTTTCCTCCTCTGCTGCGGGCTACTCCAGCCAAATTCCAGCGAACAAGTTCTCGTGCTGCTCCGGCTAGAGGTGGGGAAGGGTCAGTGGCAAGAGGGGAGGTGAGTGGTGTGCAGAAACTGGCTGGGGGTGGCCTCTAGTTATAGGACAGCGACGGGACCGAGAGGGATGGGCGGGCAGCTCCAGCGAGGGCTGCACAGCGTGCTAGCAGCATGGCTCGAGGTAGGGGACGGTGGCTGGTCTCCTGGCGGTGCTCTACGGAGTAAATGCGGGCCTAGGGACGATGTTATGCAGTCGGGCGGAGCTGGCACTCTGAGCGGCAGAGACGGCGGTGTCCACGGCGAGTGGTGGATGTGAGGCGTTGGACGGCGAATGGGCGTGTCTGGCGTGTCCCTGGGTCCATGGCGGAGCAGTGGACGGGGGTTGCGGTCGAGCGGCGGGTTAGGCACGCGTGTTGGGCGTGGCGCTCTGGCGCGTGCTCGGCATGGTACAGACAGGTAGTGCACGGCAGTTCCTCGGTGGTCCACGGTCTGGTTCAGCTCGGGGAGGGGACAGAGGGTGGCGGTGAGGTGTGAGCTAGCTGCTAGGCATGGTGAGAGGGAGGGAGGTGGTCTGCTAGGGTGAGGGCAAGGTTGGCCGGCGAGTTGGTGCTCGGCATGGCTTGGCCTTGCCACTAGGGGGTAGGAGATGGGGTTTAATTGTCATGGTTAGATCATTTGGGGACAGAGGGAGTGTTTGGAGGAAAATTGGGTGCAAAACCCTGTTGCAAATAGTGAGCTCTGTTTAGGGTTTAAACCCTGCCTTCCAAGTGTTTGATGAAATGGCCGCAAGAACTTTCATTTTGAATTTTGAAAAGATTTTTGGTGGGTGTGCTAGTACTAATCTTGAGACTCTGTGGGTGCTTGGGTTTTGAAATTTGAGCTTGTTTGAGTGGTTTTTGAAATAGTGGGATCTTCCCATATGAAATAGATTCAATTTTCAAATGCCATTTAAATATAGTGTTTGAATGTTTTTGGCAGAACACAAAGTGGATCTTGGTACAACATTATGTGTACTATTAAGGGGTGCAAAGATCCACCTTTGTTTATGTTAGGTTTTGAGTACTAGGAATAGCCAAAGTAGGCATGTTGATTAAAATGGCACAAATGACCATTTCATTCTTTTATTCATTTTGATTTATTTTTCTTTTGGATTTGTTTGGGAATGATCTAAATGATGTTTATTTCACCTAAGAATCATTTTACAAGCGATGGATCACTTAATCATGGCAATTCAAATCAACTCCTATTTAAATGCATTCACATATGAATGCTTTAATGATTTTAAATGGAAAAGTTTTTGTTAACCCTAATTTTGATGATTTGGATCTTAATAACCTTGGATTAAAGTTTTGGGATGTTACAAACTTTCCCCCCTTAAACAAAATCTCATCTTGAGATTTACAAATAAAACTAGGAACTAAAGAGATCTAGGAACTCTGTCCTAATGTAATCTTCTCGCTCCCAAGTGGCTTCCTCTTTGGTATGGTTGCTCCATTGAATCTTGAGAAACTTGATACTCCTGGTCCTGGTAGTTCTGTAAGCTTCTTCTAGGATACGGATGGGCACTTCATGATACGTCAGGTCATTGTTGATCTCCACAGCTCTGTGATCGATGTTCTTGAAAACTTCAGTCTTCTCTGGCACTTCTACGCATTTGCGAAGTAACAAGATATGGAACACATTGTGGATGGCTGACATCTCTTCAAGTAGTTCAAGTTGATATGATACTTCTCCTTGGCGGTTCAGAATCTTGAAGGGTCCGATATATCTGGAGGCTAACTTTCCTTTCAGACTAAAGCGTTGAGTTCCCTTCAATGGTGAAACCTTGAGATATACAAAATCTCCAACATTGAAAGTCGGGTCTCTCCTTCTCTTGTCAGCATAACTCTTCTGTCTGGATTGGGCAGTCTTGAGGTGCTCATGGACTTTGTGAACTTTCTCTTCGGCTTCTCGGAGAATGCCGGGTCCAAAGATCTGACTCTCTCCTACTTGTGACCAATTCAAAGGGGTACGACACTTCCTTCTGTATACTAATTCAAATGGTGCCATCTGCAAACTAGCTTGATAACTGTTGTTATATGAGAATTCTGTGAAAGGCAGGCAGTCTTCCCATTTTGATCCGTACTCTAACACACAAGCTCTTAACATATCCTCTAGGATCTGGTTGACTCTCTCAGTCTGTCCATCAGTTTGCGAATGATACGCGGTGCTGAAGTTCAACTTGGTGCCTAATCCTTCCTGCACTTTCTGCCAAAATCTCAAGGCAAACTGGGTTCCTCGATCTGATATGATGGTCTTGGGGGTTCCATGCAGACTAACAATCCTAGCAATGTACAGTTCTTCTAGCTTCGCACTCTGGTAGGTAGTCTTGACAAGTATGAAGTGGGCTACTTTGGACAGTCTATCAACTATGACCCAGATTGAGTCATTTCCCCTACTAGAAGTACGCAAACCGGTGATAAAGTCCATTCCGACGGAATCCCATTTCCATTCCGGAATTTGCAATGGTTGCAACAGTCCTGCAAGTCTCTGATGTTCTGCTTTGACTCTTTGATAGATGTCACACTTGGCAATGTAGCTTCCGATTTCTCTCTTCATTTTGTGCCACCAAAATTGCTCTTTCAAATCCTGATACATCTTCGTTCCTCCGTGGTGGATAGAATAAAGAGTATCATGAGCTTCCTTCATGATAACTTGCTTCAACTCCGAATCTGCTGGCACACAAATACGTCCTTTGTACCACAATACTCCTTCTTCGTCTTCAGTGAATCCAGGTACCTTCCCTGTACCAATACGACGTTTGATTCTATCGATACTTTAATTTCCCGTCTGGGCTTCCTTGATTTGGCTAATCATTGTGGGTTGAAGTTCAATGCTAGCTAAGAATCCTTTGCCAACTAGCTCAGTCCTGAACTGCTCCAACTCCTCATACAAACTTGGCTGCTTCTCCTTGATCATGGTGTTAAGCCTACACGGCAATCTGCTAAGAGCATCTGCTACCACATTGGCTTTGCCGGGGTGATAGTGAATGTCCAGGTCATAATCCTTGATTAACTCTATCCATCTCCTTTGCCTCATATTTAGCTCCTTCTGAGTGAAAATATACTTCAAGCTCTTGTGATCTGAGTAAATCTCACCGCGATTACCCATCAGATAATGACACCATGTCTTCAATGCCAAAACTATGGCTGCTAATTCAAGATCATGGGTCAGATAGTTTTGCTCATGCTGCTTCAGTTGTCGAGACAGATACACGATGAATTTGCCTTCTTGCATCAATACACATCTGAGACCAATCTTGGATGCATCACAATATACATCAAGCGGCTTCTTGATGTCTGGCATGATCAATATTGGGGCTGATACCAATCTCTTATTCAGCTCCTGGAAACTGGCTTCACACTTGTCAGTCCATTCAAACTTCTTGTCCTTCTTCAACAATTGGGTCATGGGTCTAGCGATGCTCGAGAATCCTTCGACGAACTTGCGGTAGTATCCCACTAATCCAAGAAATGCACGGACTTGGGTTTGAGTGGTTGGGGCTTCCCATGCTTCGACATCTTTGATCTTGGCAGGATCAACAGAGACTCCTCCCGCAGACACAATATGTCCTAGGAATCCTACTTCCTTCAGCCAAAACTCACACTTGCTGAACTTGGCATATAACTGATGTTCTCTCAGGGTTTCTAGGATGATTTTCAGATGTTGCTCAAGCTCTTCTTCTGACTTAGAGTAGATAAGGATGTCGTCGATAAACACCACTACAAACTTATCTAGGAAATTCATAAAGATCTTATTCATGAGATTCATGAAATAAGCAGGAGCATTGGTTAATCCAAAAGACATAACCGTATACTCGTATAAACCATAGCGAGTAGTAAAGCGGTCTTTGGAATATCTGTTGCACGAATCTTAAGTTGGTGATAACCAGTCCTAAGATCAATCTTTGAGAATACTTGGGCTCTAGTCAACTGATCAAATAGATCCTCTATCTTTGGCAAGGGGTACTTATTCTTGATGGTGACGTCATTCAATTTTCTGTAATCTGTGCACAAACGATTGCCTCCATCTTTCTTGTCGACGAATAACACTGGTGATCTCCATGGCGAAGCTCTTGGCTGAATCAAACCTGTTGCTAACATGGCATCTAACTGCTTCTTCAACTCAACTAACTCTGAGGGGTTCATGCTATAGGGTCTCTGGGCTATGGGTCCGGTTCCGGGGATTAGCTCGATAATGACCTCAATACCCCTATCCGGGGGCATACCTGGCAATTCAACTGGGAATACGTCGAGGTATTCACAGACTACTCTTACTTGGTCTATGGTGGGTAGGGCTAGACTCTTGCTGCACTTGAATTGGCGAGGTAAGGTTTTAGATATATGCTCTACTGTTACTCCAGAACTACTGGTCATGGTGATGGCTTTCTTAGCACAGTCTATCAGTCCTTTATGCCTTGACATCCAGTCCATACCTAGTACTACTTACAATCCTTTGGTTCCAAGTACAATTAGGTTAGCATAAAAATCTATCCCTGATAGGTACAGCTTTGCAAATTTTTCTAGCTTTTGTAGTTGATCTGGGGATTTGAACTATCATGACATGCTTCAGGTTTGTTGGGTGAATCTTAGTAGTGCATGCAAATTCTTTGGTGAGAAATGAATGCGATGCTCCCGAATCAAACAATACTCTTGCTAAAACTGAGTTGACAGAAAACATACCCAACACTACATCTAGCGCTTCTTGGGCTTCCTCGGTGTTCATGTGGAAGAGACGACCGTTGCGGTTGTGAGGGTTCCCTGGGGCAAACCTTCTCCCTGGTTGAACACGACGCTGCTGTTGAGCTGGGGCATTCACATTGGCAGTGGCTGTAGTCTTATTGGGACACTCATTGGAATAGTGGCCCTTCACTCCACACTCGAAACAAGTGATCTGGGACTTGTCTTTTGCTACGATGGGCATAGCATTGCTGCAAGTTCTGGGTGCAGTCTTGTTGTTGTTGCTCTTGGGAGGGGCATGGTTAAAATTGTTGGCATTGCCAGAGTTGTGATTGTTTCCTCCGGACTTCGCATTTCCTCTGCTACGGTTGGGGTAGCTTGGGCGAGACATTGGGGGTCGGTTGTTCCTTGGTGCATATCCTGGTGAGGGGTTGGGACGGTACTTCTGGTGACTGCTAGATCCTGATTGCTGCATCATACGACGTTTGCAGTTGTCGTTTGCCTGATTAATCTTCCCTTCCATCTGGATGGCAGAGTCGACTAGCTCTTCGAGATCCTCGAAACGGATGTTGACGAGGACAGTCTGCATATCATCATGCAGTCCGTTCAGGAATCTCTCCTTCTTCTTCACCTCTGTGTTGATCTCATCAGGGGCATATCTTGCAAGTGACGGGAATCTATCACGGTATTCCACCATAGTCATTCTGCCTTGCTTCAAGTCACGAAACTCATCTCTTAGTCTGGTGACTAGACCTTGCGGCACGTGGGTGCGGCTGAACTTGACTTTGAAAGCTTCCCATGTCATCACTTGACCATGGTTCATGTTACGTATACTAGTCCACCAAGCTCTTGCATCTCCCGCCAGATAGTGGGTGGCGAAGAGAACTTTCTCGTTTTCATCAACTCCTGCAACTTCTAAGTTGTTTTTCATTGTATGCAGCCAGTCATCTGCATCTAGTGGGTTTTCAGCTTGGTTGAAGATTGGGGGATTGGTATTCTAGAAGTTTTTGAGTTTGGATCCATGATGATCCTGATTTCCATGCCCTTGGTTGTTTAGAGCCATCTGGGCGATCTGCTGCAATGTTGCTAAATTGGCTTGGCGCTCTGCCCTGCTTGCTTCATGGTCTACGATGAGATTCTGCAAGATCTGCAGCATTGGGTCTTGCGACGAGCTGCTCCCTCCTTGGTTTCCACGAGTCATCTAAAGATTGAGGTAGATAAAGGGGTAAGAGGGAAAGTTCTAAGGTTCATGGTTTTGGTTTCAAGCTAAAACTTTGAGTTTGACTCAGGTTTTGCAACTAACTTCATTCATTCATGCAAACAAACACACGATACAACACACACCACAACAATCAAAGGAAAAACAGATGGTTTGAAGAACCATTCTGCAAGCTACGATACAGTGGGACTGATACATCTCATGCTACGACAGTGCTCTAGTGCATCTACTCATCGTCGATGAAGTCGGAGTCCTCATCGTCAGTGTAGAAGTCCACAGCATCCTCCTCCAGAAAGTCATCATCATTGTTGAGGTAAGAATCCATGTCTCCCTGGATGTCTTCACCCTCCTCTTCTTCTTCCTTTGCTGCAAGCTAAGCTTCTTGCTCCTTGACGGTCTTCTCGAGGTCGGCCACCTTCTTGCGAAGACGGGCGATGGTGCGATCCTTCTTTGCACGCTGGCGGTGAAGAGACTGGCAATCTTGGACGATCAGTGCGAAAGTCTGGGCCTTCTGTCTATCGTGTTCCTGCTAACTCTCTAGCATTGTCTAGTTCCTGCTGTCTGTCGTGCAGCAAGAAGTCAAGATTCTCCACTTGACGCCTCAACTCTGGGTGACTTGGCATCTTCATCGACATTCCCATGAAGTCACGTCTTGCATAGTGAACAAAACGGGTTCCCTGGAGTTGGTTGACACTGAGGGCACATAGATGTGCGAGAGCTTCATGCATTGCCCTGGCTAATCCATCTAGCCAGTTGTTCTCTCTCACGGAGAACTGGATTCTCTCGGATGTTGGTGCTTCGATGCTTCCTCTAAGATCAGCGGTGACTAGCCACTATAAATATCCTCCTGGGGGTCCTGGAAGTTGAGCTCCAAGAAGCTCCAGATGTGGGCGTCCCAGTAACTTCGACAGTGAATCCAGATCCCTCTCGAAGATCAGTTGACCTCCGTTTCCCAACTGGTAGAACTTGCTGAACTGAGTCTCCATCTATAAGAATTAAGGATGAGGAAATTAGTGAAGTGATCAAGTGTGTCAAATTTTAAGTAGCAAAGTAAGAATTTTGAGGAACATGAATTTTTGAGAAAGAATGAATTCCCAAGGATAAGAGGGGAAATAGTTTTTCATAAATACTCACTTTGGTTTGGAAATTGAGTTTTTGTTTGGACGTCCATTCTAACTAGGGTCTCCTATGGTCAGGATGGCTCTGATACCAACTTGTCAACACCCGAATTTTTAATCCCAGATGCCCGTTAAGCCATACCTCGCAATCCCAGGATTACCATTTTTGCGAGATATAACGGATTGGATATCACAGTACATCATCCATTACAAACCATACATAAGGTCTTACACAAATAAGGATCTCATGATCTAGTCTTAATACAACAAGCAGCGGAAATAAAAGATAAGCGTAGCGGTGGGGTCCATCTTTAGGGGCACAGGCAATGCTGACGAAGGCAGATAGTCCTAGTTATCATAGCCATCCTGCGGGCCATCATCTTGGTAGTCTCCTTCATAGTCTGGACATGAGAATAGCTAGGGACAAAAGCCATGAGTACTCTTTAAGTACTCGCAAACTACCACTAACAAGTAGTATAGTGCTAAGTTAAAGTGCTAACTCTATGTTTAACTATAAAGTTAAGTTTGAAACCTAAGCTGAGTTCTGAAGCAAAGAAAGATAAAATAAAGTTCTAGAATCACTTAAGTTGGGAAGTTATTGTCATAAACACAACCCTGTTGTGGTCAAGTCAAGGTTCATCATTCATTTCATAAGTTGTTTTGAAAACATCTGACAACGAAACAGTATGGCCATTCCAACTGTCCATAACCGCGGACGCGGCTATTCGAATAGTTTGACACTCTGCAGAGGTGGTACACTTTCACCACAAGATTCGATACATCTGTCAGGGATAACGCTGAATCATCATACTTAGTATGCAGATAATCAAACATAACCTTTCCTTTACACACCCGAGTATAAGCACCTCTCCTATGAGCATGGCCTCCCAACCATGACCATCTATCATCTTGGAATCAGCCCCAAGCATACATTTGATGATCTATGATCATCACAAGCATCACAAGTTTTATTAGCTAGTTTCATTCTTTTTATTTAAGAAAAGTAATTTCTACTCATTGAAAATTAACTAAGATTTAATATTGACCACTTAAAATATGGGATCATGTGGACACATGTCATCACCACATATCTTAACATGTGGGAATGTAATTTAAGGGTTGGTTCATAATTACTTTGGTTTAAGTTCATTATTTAATGATTTAAAGTGACTAGAAATGCCTATATAGCATTATTTTGGTACTAGTCCAACGTCACTGCATGTAAACCTTAATATTATTACATATTCAGTAAGGTATGGTTAAATGTGATTTCTGAGAGTTGGAATCAACTCAAAAGCTATCATGGTTGATTTTATAAAAATGTTGCAAGGTGCAAATGCTTCTGTCTTGTTATTTTTACTAGGAGAGATCTCTAACTCTAATTGAATTAAATCCAACGGGCTTGGGTAGATCTTTTCAGTAGCTTTCTTACAAAATTGGAATCACTTCATTTGGATTTGTAATTCTCTCTAAATTTATTTTCAAACTAAGGGACAGAACTAGGTTAAACTAAATAGAAAAATCCTAATTTGAATTAACTGGGTCACGCGGGAACGCTAACGGGCCGGCCCAGTGACACTACGCGGCGCGAGGCTCAGCTGACAGGGGGGTCCACCGGTCAGCGGCTCATAACGCACGAAGCGGTACGGGGCAATGTGGTTTGTTGGATTAGAACGTGGATCAACGGCTGGAGATCGTCGTCAACGACAAACTGGTCGCCAGCGAACTCTAACCCTAGCGGCTCGGTGGGGGTGCATAGGGGGCGTACTAGGGCTCCAGCGACGATGGCGAGGCGGGCAAACAGACTGGTAGACGATGGCTAGGTCAGGGGTGGTCGAGGCAGCTCCGGGGGTGGACGAAATCGACGTCGCCCTTTCCTTTTCTGTTGCGGGCTACTCCAGCAAAATTCCGGCGAACAACTGCTCGCGCTGCTCCGGCTAGAGGTGGGGAAGGGTCAGTGGCAAGAGGGGAGGTGAGTGGTGTGCAGAAACTGGCTGGGGGTGGCCTCTATTTATAGGACGATGACGCGACCGAGAGGGATGGGCGGGCGGCTCCGGCAAGGGCTGCACAACATGCTAGAGGTGTGGCTCGAGGTAGGAGATGGTGGTTGGTCTCCTGGTGGTGCTCTACGGAGTAAATGCGGGCCTAGGGACGGTGGTATGCGGTCGGGCGGAGCTGGCGCTCTAAGCGGCAGAGACGGCGGTGTCCACGGCGAGCGGTGGCTGTGAGGCATTGGACGACGAATGGGCATGTCTGGCGTGTCCCTAGGTTCATGGCGGAGCGGTGGACGGGGGCGGCGGTCGAGCGGCGGCTTGGGCACGCGTGTCAGGCGCGGCGCTCTGGCGCGTGCTCGACATGGCGCAGACAGGCAGTGCACGGCGGTTCCTCGGTGGTCCACGGTTTGGTTCTGCTCGGGGAGGGGACAGAGGGTGGCGGTGAGGTGTGAGCTAGCTGCTAGATATGGCTTGGCCTGCTAGGGTGAGGGCAAGGTTGCCCGGCGAGTTGGTGCTCGGCATGGCTTGGCCATGCCACTAGGGGTAGGAGATGGGGTTTAATTGTCATGGTTAGCTCATTTGTGGACAGAGGGAGTGTTTGGAGGAAAATTGGGTGCAAAACCCTGTTGCAAATAGTGAGCTATGTTTAGAGTTTAAACCCTGCCTGCCAAGTGTTTGATGAAATGGCCGCAAGAACTTTCTTTTTGAATTTTGAAAAGATTTTTGGTGGGTGTGCTAGTACTAAGCTTGAGACTCTGTGGATGCTTGGGTTTTGAAATTTGAGCTTGTTTGAGTGGTTTTTGAAATAGTGGGATCTTCCCATATGAAATAGATTCAATTTTCAAATGTCATTTAAATATAGTGTTTGAATGTTTTTGGCATATCACAAAGTGGGCCTTAGTACAACATTATGTGTACTATCAAGGGGTGCAAAGATCCACCTTTGTTTATGTTAGGTTTTGAGTACTAGGAATAGCCAAAGTAGGCATGTTGATTAAAATGGCACAAATGACCATTTCATTCTTTTATTCATTTTGATTTATTTTTCTTTGGGATTTGTTTGGGAATGATCTAGATGATGTTTATTTCACCTAAGAATCATTTTACAAGCAATGGATCACTTAATCATGGCAATTCAAATCAACTCCTATTTAAATGCACACACATATGAATGCTTTAATGATTTTAAATGGAAAAGTTTTTGTTAACCCTAATTTTGATGATTTGGATCTTAATAACTTTGGATTAAAGTTTTGGGATGTTACAGTCCATAGTTCACTAGAGGAGATTCTCCCTAAGATAGGTGACATGTTGGGTGCACAAATTATAGCGGGGCAATTGACAGACACCGAGAAAGCATACATGCATATACTAATCATCTTGACTCCTACGAGATTTGATTGGGCATTACAACATTATACATAGACCGTAATCCAACTGCATCTATGACTAATAATCCACCTTCCGGTTATCATCCAAACCCCCTCCAGTATTAAGTTGCAAGCAACAGATAATTGCATTAAGCAAAGTGTGTAAAGTAAACAATATGATTGTCCCATGGACAAAGGATTGTTGTTTTCTCCCTAGTAGCAACAACACATCTAGTACGTTAGAGATTCATGTCACTTCCCCGGATTACTAGAGGCATGAACCCACCATCGAGCATAAATACTCCCTCTTGGAGTTGCTAGCATCTACTTGGCCAAGATAGCTACTAACAACGGAAAGCATGCAAGATCACAAATAAAATAGACATGATAGAATCAATAATCAATCTGAAATAGCATCTCAATATCCATCGGATCCCCGCAAACACAACATGTAAGATTACAAATAGATGATCTTGATCATGAACGGAGCTCACAAGATCTAAACATGGTAGCACAAAGGAGGAGAACCAACCATCTAGCTACTACATGGACCCGTAGTCCATGGATGAACTACTCACGCATCACACCGGAGGTAGGCATGGTGATGAAGAAGGCCTCCATGGTGATCTCTCCCCTCCGGCAGGGTGCCGGGAAGAGCTTCAGATCCCTCCCGATCTAGGGATGGAGATGGCGGCGGCTACCGACTCTTTCGTGGAATTTTGATCAGGTACTTAGGGTTTTCGTCCCGGGAGGCTTTTATAGGCGGAAGGGCAAGGTCGGTGGAGTACCAGGGGGCCCACACCCCCTCTAGGCTTGCCCCACAGGTCGCACGGCCACTAGGTGTGGCCACCCTAGTGCGCCACTTCGTCTCCCCTCCGGACTCCGTGTTGCTTTAGGTGAAATATTGACTTTAGCTTTTGTCTGGTCGAATTCCAAGAATATTTGCTTACTAGCTTTTCTGAAATCAAAAGCAGCAGAAAACAGGCAACTAGCACCGTGGCATCTTGTTAATAGGTTAGTTCTAGAAAATGTGTAAAAATACTCCAAAGTGTGGAGAAAACATAAGAAAGTAGATATAAAACAAGCATGGAACATCAAAAATTATAGATACGTTTAGAACGTATTAGTCATCCATTCACCTAATTCTGTGGCACCAAGGGGTTAATGACGCTACCCATTGTAGGCTAGCACAACCTAGGTTCCATGGCAGTTGTGTGTGGCCGGCATAAACATGGTCTCTATAGGCACATACCATTTGCCTGCATTGATCCGAGAGCCCATCGTCTTCGTGTCGCTACTAGGTGGCCTCCACAATTAATGTCGCTGCTACCTAGGTTGCCAAGGGAGCTTCAAGAAATGAATTACTATGGAGTACGGTTGTGCTATTTACAATGAAAGTCTAGGAAGTGGTGGGCCTTGATACATTGCAAATGTATCTATAATTTTTGATGTTCCATGCTTGGTTTTATCTACTTTCTTGTGTTTTGTCCACACTTTGGAGTACTTTTCATATGATTTATTGGACTAACCTATTAACAAGAGCCATAGTGCTAGCTGCCTATTTTCTGCTATTTTTGGTTCCAGGAAGTCAGAAAATGAATATTCTCGGAATTGGACGGGACAAAAGCCAAAGTCGCTATTTTACCGGAAGTCATCTGGAGCCAGAATACGAGACAAAGAGGAGCCAGGGGGCCACCACACCACCTTGTCGCGGGCCAGGCCTGGCCACGCCAGGGGGTGGTGTGGCCAGCCCAGGCACCCCCTCGGCCTCTCCTTCCGCCTATATATTGCCTTCGGGACCAAAACCCTAAGTACCCAATCAAAAATCCACGAAAGAGTCTGTAGCCGCCATCATCTCCATCCTTAGATCGGGAGGGATTTGAAGCTCTTCCCGACACCCTGCTAGAGAGGGGAATTTGCCCTGGAGGCCTTCTTCTTCATCATCCAATCCTCCGGTGTGATGCGTGAGTATTTCATCTCTAGACTACGGGTCCATGTAGTAGCTAGATGGCTGGTTCTCCTCCTTTGTGCTTTCATGTCTAGATCTTGTGAGTTCCATTCATGATCAAGATCATCTATTTGTAATTCTGCATGTTGTGTTTGCGGGGATCCGATGGATATTGAGATGCTATTTCAGATTGATTATTGATTCTATCATGTCTTTGTTATTTGTGATCTTGCATGCTTTCCGTTGTTAGTAGCTATCTTGGCCAAGTAGATGCTAGCAACTCCAAGAGTTAGTATTTATGCTCGATAGTGGGTTCATGCCTCTGGTAATCTGGGGAAGTGACAGAAATCTCTAAGGTACTAGATGCGTTGTTGCTACTAGGGAGAAAACAACAATCCTTTGTTTATAGAACAATCGTATTGTTTACATTACACGCAATTCGTAAAGCAATAATCTGTTGCTTGCAACTTAATACTGGAGGGGGTTCGGATGATAACCTAAAGGTGGATTATTAGTCATAGATACAGTTGGATGGCGGCCTATGTATAATGTTGTAATGCCCAATCAAGTCTCAAAGGAATAAAGATGATTAGTATATGCGTGTATGCTTTCTCGATGTTTGTCAATTGCCCCGCTGTAATTTGTTCACCCAGAATGTTATCTATCTTAAGGAGAGCCACCTCTAGTGAACTATGGATCCCGGTCCTTTCTCTTACATACAATCTATAAACTATTTACTGCTTTGTGTTTACTTTCTACAAACTATTACTTCCTTCCATTCGATACGTTTAATCCTTTGTTTTCAGAAAAACCGGTGAGATTAACAACCTCATCGCAAGTTGGGGACAAAGTTCTGTGGTTGTGTTGTGCAGGTCTCCACGTTGCTACTAGCACCGGTAGTGCGCCCTGCCAAGGCTTAGCTAGAAACACCTTTGGGGTGTTTCCTTGCTCCTACTGGATTGATAATCTTGGTTTCATAACTGAGGGAAACTTACTACTGTGCTCATCATACCTTCCTCTTGGGGTTCCCCAACGAGCTCGTTAATACACGCGCCGACAAGTGTTTTTCTGGCGCCGTTCCCAGGGAGTCAAGGATATCTTCACAAGGGGAGTCCCTCATAACCAATCTCTTTACTTTGTTATTTTTGTTTTTCTTAGTTTACTTTTGCTTAGTTTGCTTGTTTTGTTATCAAAAACACAAAAAAATTAGTTGTACTAGTTTGCTTTGTTATTTGAAAACACACAAAAATGACTACTCTTGAAAACACTAAGTTGTGTGACTTCACTAGCACCAACAACAATGATTTTATGAGCACACCTATTGCTCCACCTGTGCCTGAAGCTACTTTCTTTGAGATAAAACCTGCTTTACTCAATCTTGTTATGAGAGAACAATTTTATGGTATTGGTAATGAAGATGATGTTGCCCATCTAAATTACTTTGTTGAACTTTGTGAGATACAAAAGCATAGGGATATAGATGGTGATATTATTAAGCTTAAATTGTTTCCTTTCTCTTTGAGAGGAAAAGCTAAAGAATGGTTGAATTCCTTAACTAGGAATAGTATTGATTCTTGGACTAAATGCAAAGATGCTTTCATTGGAAAATACTATCCTCCTGCTAAGATTATATCTATGAGAAGTGAAATAATGAAGTTTAAACAATCTGATAATGAACATGTTTATCAAGCTTTGGAAAGAATGAAATCTTTGGTAAAGAATTGTCGCACTCATGGACTGACTGCTTGGATGATCATCCAAACTTTTTATGCAGGATTGAACTATTCTTCAAGGAACCTATTGCATTCTGCTGCTGGAGGTACTTTTATGACCATTACTTTGGGTGCTGCAACAAAGCTTCTGGATAATATGATGGTTAACTACTCTGAATGGCATACTGAGAGAGCTCCACAAGGTAAGAAGGTAAATTCTGTTGAGGAAACCTCCTCCTTGAGTGATAAGATTGATGTTATTATGTCTATGCTTGTTAATGGGAAAGCCCATATTGATCCAAATAATGTTCCTTTAGCTTCTTTGGTTGCTGAAGAAGAGCAAGTTGATGTGAACTTCATAAGAAATAACAATTTTAGCAATAATGCCTACAGGAATAATTTTGGTAACAACAATTATAAGCCATATCCTCCCAACAATGGTAATGCTTATGGAAATTCCTACAAAAACAATAGGAGTGTTCCCTCTGAACTTGAAGTTATGCTTAAGGACTTTATTAGTAAACAAACTGCTTTCAATAAAACTATTGAGGAAAAACTCTCTAATGCTGAAAGAAATATAGCATCTTTAGCTGAAGCTCAATCTTCTTTGAATAAAATGGCTGCTAAACGTGAAACTAATGATAATCCCTTTGCAGCTACTAATGCCATACAAGTAAGAATTGATGAAAATGTTAGACTATTAGCTAAATTACATGCTAAGTGGGAAAGAGAAGATGAAATTGCTAGAAACATTAGTGTTTCTACTATCACCACCACTAGTGTTAAGGCTAGTAATAGTTCTACCACTCTAGATGATAAATTTGATTTTGATCTTGATGGTTGCAATATCTCTGAAGTTATTAAGTTCCTACAAAAGCTTGCTAAAATTCCTAATGCTAGTGCTATGAACATGGCCTTTACAAAACACATTACTGATGCTCTCATAAAGATTAAAGAAGAAAAGATGAAACATAAAGCTTCTATTCCTATAAAACAAGAAGATGGTTGGGAACCCATCATTAATATGAAAGTGAATGACTTTGATTTCAAAGCTTTATGTGATCTTGATAGTAGTGTTTCTATTATGCCTAGAAGGATTTATGATATGCTTGATTTGCCTCCACTTGAAGATTGTTATTTGAATGTCCCACTTGATGATAATGCTAAAAAGAAACTCATGGGGAGTATTAATGATGTTCTTATTATGGTTAACAATGCCTATGTACCTGTTGATTTCTATGTTTTGGATGTTGAATACAATGCTTCTTGTCATATTACTTTGTGAAGACCTTTTCTTAAAACTATTGGTGCCATTATTGATATGAAAGAAGGCACCATTAAATATCAACTCCCACTCAAGAAAGGTATAGAAAACTTCCCTAAGAAGATAGAGAAGATTTCTTTTTCCTCTCATATGAAAACAAAATTTGCTCTTAATGCTTCTTCATTTGAGAACACTTGATTCTTTTTCTTGCTTCTTATGCCTAACTTAAAGGCGTTAAAGAAAAGTACTTATTGGGAGATAACCCAAAAGTTTTAGATGAGTCTTGGAAGTTATTACTTGCTCCTTATCCTTTTTATTTGCTTTTTGTGCTAATAGTAACCTCTAATGAGAGAGAAGTAATGATTGGGAAAGTTGCTGTCCCGAAACAGATTTCTGTGTTTCACCGTAAAAATTCGTGTAAAATCTATGAACGTCCTTTTGAGGCGTGAATTTTTTTTCTTCTGCCCCAGGTTGTTATATAACTTTCGTTAGTTCAACACGTTTTGATTTGAGCAACAGAATGTCTTCAAAAAACCGTCTTTACCTGCTGGTCTGTTTTGACAGATTTGTGCCATTTTCTGCATTTGCTTCTTGTTGGTTCCTTTTTGAGTTCTTTTGGGGAATTGAGCTTTTTGAGGGAAGTGCTACAGTAGCTAGTGTTCTAATGGAAGTTTATTGGTGTTGGAACTGAACCTTAAAGACCTATTATCTTGAGTGCACTAATATTGCTAATAAAGATTGTGTGAAGTTTTGTATGAAGGAAAATTTTCAGGTATATGGAAGGAATGAGTAATAAGATGAAGAATGGACTAAAGCTCAAGCTTGGGGATGCCACGCGTGTCACCCCAAGAAATATCCAAGAAGTACAAGCGTCAAAGCTTGGGGATGCCCAAGGCATCCCCTTCTTCATCAATAAAAATCCCAGGTTTCTTCCAAACGCTTCATTTTTATTGTTTCATGCAGAGTTGTGTTGTTCTTGGAGCGTCTTCTATTTCATTTTTTGTTTTGGTTTTTCGTTTGCTTGGTTTGCTTAGTTTGCTGAATAAATTGGTTGGACCCCCTCTTTCATACATTGGTTTTCAAATAGTTTGGTTTGGTTTGGAAAAGAGTAGGAAAGCTCATGCTTAAGTGGTAAAGAGAGCTCGTTTTTGACTGTGGCCTATGCTTTGTCATGCCATGCTTGATACTGTTTTGGCTTTATGCTTAGTAATCTTTGCTATAGCATGACTTGTTATAAACAATTGAGATTGCTTAATGTGCCTTGGATGAATCATGCGTTGTTTTAGCATATTAAAGCATAGTATTCTCCTTTGATGCTTTATTTGGGTTGACTTAGCGCATGCTCACACCATGTTATGACTATCTCAAGTCACCTAAGCCTTTATGATCCTTTAGTTTTCAACTTGTAGTATCACTTTATGCTTTGATCCATGATGTTTTGTCGCTCTGCATGATTATGGCCATTATTGCTCTCTTAGTTTGTCGCTCCTAGTCTTTTGCTGGCCTCCATAACCAAGTATGAGTTCCAATCATGCATCCAACTCCCTAAACCAAGTTATTCCAAAGAGTCCACCATACCTACCTACTAGCTTATGCTATTCCAAGTATATTCATATTTTTGTTTATCTTCCAAATTAAACTTGTTATGAGAAAGCTAGTGATTAAAGCTCTCACGAACTTGATGGCACACTTTACTTTTCTTCCCCTTAATAAACTTGAACCATTGTGTCGTCTATGTTGTATATGCTTGCACTTATTTGTTGGGGATTAGCAAAACCATGCTGTCATGGGGAATGCTTTCAACATTGCACGGGTACTTTGTACCTAGTTGATACCATGCTCATTTGTCTATGGATGTTGTCGGTGTGAAATGAAAGGGGAGCTTGTAAGTGCATGGAGTTATGTATATGTGTTAGAGAAACGCCTGGGCCGATGGTCTAATCCATGCTGACATGGTGGAAACCTGCAGCGTAACCATAATGAGCTGTCTATGAAGCATTCTTCTTATAAAAAAGAGTCCTATATTGAAAAAAAGAGAAAAAGAAAAAAAGAGATTATGAAAATAGGAAAGAGAGAAAAAAGCACCATATTCCCATGGTAAATAAGAAGATTGCTGAGATGGTCATTGTCTGCTTGCCTTGTCATTTTGATATGGGGATTCTTCTGTATCATCGGGCAAGGGGTACCCCGTTGGCGGTTCTCTATGATACACATGTACTTACGATGACAAGAACTTACCGGTGACTAAACTTGAGTAGCATGAGGAGCGGCCCTCGTATTCAAGGGACATGAGATTTCTAACTTATACTTCGTCAAGCATGTACACCATAGTTTGTTCACTTTAACCTTAATCACTTCAAGATGCTTATGATAGGGGCAATGAGAGCTAAAAGCTATTAAGTACCATAATTTTTGGAAGCTCTTTATGAGACTTGAATCCCTACTTCCTTCTATGAAGGCCTTTCTTCCACCATTATATTGAGTCTCCACCTTCTACCTTTATGCACCTACTTTGAGAGCATAGTGGCCATTCTTAGTTCTATGTGCATTGTCCCAAGACTAGTTGATTGATGCATAACTTGATATTGCTTGTTTTAAACTATTTGTATCTAGTCACTCTTATGATCTTTGAAGGTGTCCTATGCATTTATACTTGCTACTCTACGAGGGACAAGCTGAATGCTATTATGCTATGTTTTCTTTATGTGAAATAAACAAACGTCTTGCAAAGCATTGTTATTCATGAATATTTTGTTTGTGCCTTTTCATGTTGCATCATAGTTTCTTTGTCTTATTGCTAGAACTTTGTCTTTCATGTTATGATTGAAGTACTATGATCCTAGCTTTGAATGTTTCACAAATACTTTGGTCAAGTTTATGATGGTGCATGTCACCTCAAAAATTATTCTTTCTTTTTATCACTTACCTACTCGAGGACGAGCAGGAGTTAAGCTTGGGGATGTTGATACCTTGCAAATGTATCTATAATTTTTGATGTTCCATGCTTGGTTTTATCTACTTTCTTGTGTTTTGTCCACACTTTGGAGTACTTTTCATATGATTTCTTGGACTAACCTATTAACAAGAGCCACAGTGCCAGCTGCCTGTTTTCTGTTGTTTTTGGTTCTAGGAAGTTAGAAAATGAATATTCTCGGAATTGGACGGGACAGAAGCCAAAGTCGCTATTTTACCGGAAGTCATCTGGAGCCAGAATACGAGACGGAGAGGAGCCAGGGGGCCACCACACCACCTGGCCGCGTGGGCCAGGCCTAGCCGCGCCAGGGGGTGGTGTGGCCAGCCCAAGCACCCCCTCGGCCTCTCCTTCCGCCTATATATTGCCTTCGGTACCAAAACCCTAAGTACCCGATCAAAAATCCACGAAAGAGTCTGTAGCCGCCGTCACCTCCATCCCTAGATCGGGAGGGATTTGAAGCTCTTCCCGGCACCCTGTCGAAGAGGGGAATTCACCCTGGAGGCCTTCTTCTTGATCATGCAAGCCTCCGGTGTGATGCGTGATGATTTCATCTCTGGACTACGGGTCCATGTAGTAGCTAGATGGCTGGTTCTCCTCCTTTGTGCTTTCATGTCTAGATCTTATGAGCTCCGTTCATGATCAAGATCATCTATTTGTAATTCTGCATGTTGTGTTTGCGAGGATCCGATGGATATTGAGATGCTATTTCAGATTGATTATTGATTCTATCATGTCTTTGTTATTTGTGATCTTGCATGCTTTCCGTTGTTAGTAGCTATCTTGGCCAAGTAGATTCTAGCAACTCCAAGAGTTAGTATTTATGCTCGATAGTGGGTTCATGCCTCTGGTAATCTGGGGAAGTGACAGAAATCTCTAAGGTACTAGATGTGATGTTGCTACTAGGGAGAAAACAGCAATCCTTTGTTCATAGAACAATCGTATTGTTTACATTACACGCAATTCGTAAAGCAATAATCTATTGCTTGCAACTTCATACTGGAGGGGGTTCGGATGATAACCTGAAGGTGGATTATTAGTCATAGATGCAGTTGGATGGCGGTCTATGTATAATGTTGTAATGCCCAATCAACTCTCAAAGGAGTCAAGATGATTAGTATACGCTTGTATGCTTTCTCGATGTTTGTCAATTGCCCGCTGTAATTTGTTCACCCAACATGTTATCTATCTTAAGGAGAGCCACCTCTAGTGAACTATGGATCCCGGTCCTTTCTCTTACATACAATCTATAAACAGTTTACTGCTTTGTGTTTACTTTTTGCAAACTATTACTTCCTTCCATTCGATACGTTTAATCCTTTGTTTTTAGCAAAACCGGTGAGATTGACAACCTCATCGCAAGTTGGGGACAAAGTTCTGTGGTTGTGTTGTGCAGGTCTCCACGTTGCTACTAGCACCGGTAGTGCGCCCTGCCAAGGCTCAGCTAGCAACACCTTTGGGGTGTTTCCTTGCTCCTACTGGATTGATAACCTTGGTTTCATAACTGAGGGAAACTTACTGCTGTGCTCATCATAACTTCCTCTTGGGGTTCCCCAACGAGCTCGTTAATACACGCGCCAGCAAGCCTCATTAGTCAGTGATATGTGGTGTGTCAAGTCAAATCCACGATGGGTAAAATCCACCACCGCTCACCTACCGCATCATTATTAAGCACCGGTTCATCTGCCACTTATCATGTCATAATTATGTGTCGGTGCCGCATTTCCCATGGCTTATACATGGCTGTCGTGAAAAAATGGTGTTGCCAATGCTCATCCGCTGCATAACCAACTTTTCAGGTACTTGTTGCATTTGTCACCCAAAGAAGTGCCGGGAACGAGGTATTTTTGTAGTGAGTGTCGTCACATGGCTACACCCTCCATCTACATACATCATACTTTGTTATATACAATACATTGTAGCATTATGGCAACGGTTTTGTTTGTTGTCCACATACCGCATCTTTATCATCTACTTACACTTAGTGTTTGTAGAACACCTCATGATAAGGGAAGATAAGGCATTAGCACTAGCCTAACCCCGTTGCTTCTATGACGTATAGTAACAAACCAATGCATAGATATCACAAACACGTTTCCAAAGTATGAAAAACTATAAAGTCTCAACACAACTGTAATGCATAATATGTATCATCTCATACCACAATAACCACCATAGGATTGTCGGCGTAATGATATCAGGAGTCCCTTTCATTGCGTCGTAACGCGTGGGCTAGGACCCACCGATCAGCAGCACAATGGATGTGTGGCCTGGCCGACAAGGGCGTCGAAAGGATGCAGGCACCATGTGCTTCAAGCAGGTATGGTCTTGGCATGATGAGCCTATGGAGACTAAGTATTAGATATGCTATAGGTACCTATGCATGGGACAAACACTACGAGACAAGACTCGATCCACCAACCGGGCACAAATAAGGAGGAAAAGACAACAACACGCGCAAAGCGGTCCGACCCCTCCTTTCGGGGGCTGCCTGGAAGGAGGGTAAGGGCGCGGGTGGGGATAGCGAAGCCAGGAAGCGGCCTCGACTGAGCCTCATAAGGACCTTGGGAATACTTCTCCTGGTTCAGGCGTGGCCCGGGAACTAGAGTCAACTAAGCCCGACAAGACGTGTCGGGCCCAACCTTAGGAACTAGCGATGCACCAACGCCGCTGGACATCATCATGGTGATGCAGTCCACTGCAGTGCGCCACCGATAGGAGTGACAGCTCGGATCCTGAGTCGCCACTCATCCATTAAGTGTGCATGTGCACCGCCCTAGCCATCCATTGGCCACAGGCACTGCCCATCTGTCTGAATACCGCGTGGCACACCACGATTGAGCCCGGGAATGCCCCTGGCGGTGCTCCACACCGGCCCTTGTAGTGACCCCTTGGAGTATAAAATGAGGCACTTGGCCGTAGGAAAGGGAGAAGGTTTGTTTGGTGGAGAGAGCTACTGAGGAGGTTTTTTTGGTGGAGAGGGTTTTTAGAGGAGAGCGGTTGGGCAGTTTTGAAGAGAGGTTTGGAGGAGAGTTTGAGGGAAGGACTAATGACCCACAAGTATAGGGGGTGTATCGCAGTATTTTCAAGGAAAGTGAAACCCAATTTATTGATTCGACACAAGGGGAGCCAAAGAATATTTATAAGCCTTAACAACTGAGTTGTCAATTCAGCTGCACCTGGAAACAATCTTGCTCATAGCAGTTTATCAGTAGCAACAATTTTGTAGTAGGAATAGCAAAGTAATAGCAGTAGTAAAGTAAAGATAGTAGTAACAATAGCAGTAAATAGTGGGATTCGAGTGCGGTAGGCATAGGGATGGATGGACGGGCGTTGCATGGACAAGACAATTCACATAGCAATCAGAACATAGGGCAATTGTAGATAAATAAGATAAAGCATCCAAGTACTAGATAATCATAGGCATGTGTTCCATATATAGTCATACATGCTCGCAATGAGAACTTGCACAACATCTTTTGTCCTGCCAGCCCATTTGCAGCGGGGCCTCAAGGGAACTACTGGCAATTAAGGTGCTCCTTTTAATAGAGCACTGGAGCAAAGCATTAACACTCCTTGAACACATGTGATCCTCACATCAAAGCCATTCCCTCCGATTATCCCAATTTCTGTCACTTTGGGGCCATTGGTTCCGAACAACAATGTGTGTATACAACTTGCAGATAAGACCATAAACAATACTATCATAATGAATCAATAACATGTTCAGATCTGAAATCATGGCACTCGGGCCCTAGTGACAAGCATTAAGCACAACAAGTCGCAACAAAGTCATAAAGCACTAATAAAAGATACTAGGCACCATGCCCTAACAATCTGATGCGATTACATGAACGATCTCATCCAATCCCTACCATCCCCATAGCCTACAGCGGGGGATTACTCACTCATAGATGGGGCAAACATGGATGGTCGACGGAGAAGCGATGGTGATGATGATGGTGATGATCTCCTCCAATTCCCCGTCCCGGCAGGGTGCCAGAACGGAGTTTCTGGTGCTGTTTCGTGGAATCTGATGGTGGTGGCGGAGCGGAACTCCTTCTGGAAAAACGACGAACCCCCCCGGAGTTTTTAGGTCAGAAGGCTTCTTATAGGTGAAGAGGGAGACCGAGGGGGTGCCTGGGGGGCCACACCATGCCCTGGCGTGGCCAGGCCCAGCCCGCGCCTGGGGGTGATGTGGCCAGCCCCTGGCTCTACTCCGTCTCGTATTCTGGCTTCGTGGGTCTTCCGGAAAAATAGGCACTTTGGCTTTTGTCCCGTCCAATTCCGAGGATATTCATTTTCTGACTTTCCTGGAACCAAAAACAGCAGAAAACAGGCAGCTGGCACTGTGGCTCTTGTTAATAGGTTAGTCCAAGAAATCATATGAAAAGTACTCCAAAGTGTGGACAAAACACAAGAAAAGAGATAAAACCAAGCATGGAACATCAAAAATTATAGATACATTTGCAATGTATCAAGGACCGAGGGGAAAGAGAGCTTGTGAAGATCAGAAAGAGAGAGGTAGAGTTGATATCCTCCTCTACATCGGAGAGAAGGAAGAGAGGTAGAAAAGGGAGAGAAGAAAGAAAGAGGAAGCTTGGGAAGTGTAGAAACTAGAGAGAAAGCGGCTCCCCGGCATTGTAGAGATCATCTTCTTGTACCTCGATCCACCCCAGATAATCCACCAAACCAGGAAGTAGGGTTGTTCGCCAAAGGGTGGCCCAGACTTGGGTAAAAATGACTGTGTGTGTTGTGCGCTCGTGTCAGCAGGTTCCTTCATGGACATTGAGGCCAGAATGCCTTCGTGCCCACTACCAAACAAATAGGGGGTGCCCAACATCCCCGGTGTCTGCGTTGGCGAGACACGACATCTGGCGCGCCAAGTAGGGGGTGCTCGCGTTATTGGCTTCGACAATCAGCTTCATTGTCAACAACTTCGTGAGCTTTGATACGTCCATTTTGCATCACTATTCTATATCATAATTCACTGTTATTCATTATATATTTCATATTAAGAGATGATACTTATGTTATTTCATCTGTTTTTGCATGGTTGATGACTTTTGGAGCATCGACCGCTGCAATCAGGATTCTGATGGAAAAGGTGCTGTTTGGAGGCAAAATTCGCGAAGATCAGAAAATCCGGGAAAATATATGGAAAATCCTATTTTTCTAGGAGACGAAGACTGCCAGAAGGAGGAGTGGAGATGGGCCACAGGGGGCCCACACCACCCCCTGGCACGGGCCAGCCTAGGCCGCGCCACCAGGTGGTGTGGCCGCCCTGGCCCACCTCCAGCTCTCCTCTCTGGCGTATATTATCTCCACAGAACCCTAATACCTGGAGGGCAACCACAAAAAGATTCCACCGCCTCTGCGGGGCGAAAACACCGAGAGAGAAAGATCTCTCCAGCAGATAGATTTCTACCGGGGAATTCCTTTCCGGAGAAGGGAGATCGTCGCCATCAACACCACCATCAAGCTGGACTTCATCGGGATCATCATCATCACCACCATCATCACCACCAGCACCCTCATCACCATCTCCATATTTCTGTAACAATTGGGTTGAATCTTGCATAGTTCTTAGGGGAAACTTTCCCGGTGTTGATTACTCTTTGTAGTTGATGCTATTGAGTGAACCATTGAATTATTGTTTATGTTTAGATTGTTATACATCATTATTCCATCTCTGATCATGATCCATATGATGTCTTGTGAGTAGTTGTTTTGTTCTTGAGGACATGGGAGAAGTCATGTTGTTAGTAGTGGAATTGTGTTGAGAAAGATTCAATAGTTTGATATTTAAGTTGTGGTGTACTTCTTCTAGTGGTGTCATGTGAACGTCGACTACATGACACTTCACCTATATGGGCCTAGGGGAATGCATTGTGTATTTGGCTACTAATCGTAGGGGTTGTCGAAGTGACAGAAACCTGAACCCCTGTTAGGAAACCATTGCACAAGGGACGCCAGGGTCTTAGAGTTTAAAGCTGTGGTTAGGTTTCTACCTTAATTACTTTCTTGTACTTACGGATGTTTGCAAGGGGTATAATCACAAGGTCGGTACATTAGCATAGGTTCACCCACACAACACTTAGCAAACTAAAGAAGATTAATCAACTATATGAAGCGAAAGCACTTGACAGAATTCCCGTGTGTCCTCGAGAACGTTTGGTCAGCTTAAGTAATACAACCGGCTTGTCCTTTGCTGAAGAAAGGATTGGGCCACTTGCTGCATTTATTCTTACTGTCTTTTATTTACTCGTACTTTATTTACTTGAATATTCAAAAACCCCTAAAAATCCGTTTGCTAAGTATTTGCAGAGAATTCCTGATCCATACCACTAGCCAGCACCTTCTGCTCCTCGTTGGGTTCGGCACTCTTACTTATCGAAAATACTGCGATACACCCCCCTATACTTGTGGGTCATTGAGACTATTTTCTGGCGCCGTTGCCGGGGAGTGAAGCGCTATTGGAAAGTGGAACTGGTAAAGGAAACCTCTACTGTGAGTATTGTTTATGTCGGTTAGTTGCTTTATTTTCATTATAGCTAATTCGCTGAGCTTCTTATTTCGTAATGCTATACCACTGCTAAGGTAGTAGATGAACCACCACCTGCTGAGAATGATACTTTTAAAATACCTACAAGAATTATTGATCGTGTTATGGATAACTACTATGTTGGGGATGGAACTGTCCATCCTGGTGATCATTTACTCTTTATACATGAATTATGCGGGTTGTTCAAGTGTGCAGGTATTACTACAGATCAAGTTAAGAAGAAGTTATTCTCATTATCACTGAAAGGAAGAGCTGAGGAATGGTATAAGCTGCTAAAGAATGGTCAAGCTCTTGAATGGGAGGAAATAGTGCCTCTCTTTTATTCAAAGTTTTATCCTCCTAGTGAGATTCATAAAGATCGGAATCAAATATACAACTTTTGGTCTCTTGATGGAGAGAGTATAACTCAAGCTTGGGGGAGATTGAAGTTAATAATGCTCAAATGTCCCATTCATGACCTCTCCAATAATATTATTATCAATAACTTTTATGCATGGAAGAATAAGCTAAATGGGATCTTCTGGACCGTATTCAAGACAATGCTGAAGCATGGGAGAATGACAAAGGAAGAAAGTCAGGTATAAATTATGATTATGAATGCATTGAATCTTTTATGGGAACTGATGACTTTCAAAATATTAAAAATGCTTATGGTCTAGACTCTCAAGCAATTTCTTCTTATTTTAAGGCTTTTGCTTCCTACATTGAAGTGCCTAAAAATAAGTGGAATAAATATCATGAACCTTTTAAAGATATTGCTAAGAGTGTTCCTACAAGAGATACTGAAGTTTATACTGCTAATCATGTTTTACCTGAACCTTATATTGAGAAAATCCCTTTCCTAGTTAAGATAAAGGAACATTCTATGATAGCTAGTATGGTTAATGAAAGTACAAATAAAGTTGTTGAACCTGATAAACAAATGGATGATGAACCTGAAGGAAATATGCCCTGAGAGGCAATAATAAAGTTGTTATTATGTATTCCTTATATATGATAGATGTTTATTTTGCATGCTAGAATTGTATTGATCGGAAACATCAATACATGTGTGTTTAATAAACAAAAAGGGTTCCTAGTTATGCCTCTCTTACAGACTAGCTTGTTGATTAACAAGATGATCAAGGTTTCCTGATCATGGACATTGGATGTTGTTAATAACAAGGTCACACCATTGGTGGAATTATGTGATGAACATTCATCCGAAGTATAGCATTATGATCAAGTCATTATGTTTATATTGCTATAACATCATATGAAGTAATCTTTATCCTTAGACCATGAGATCATGTTAATTGCTAACACCTGAAGAGTATCTTGATAACATCAAACGTCACACCGTAACAGGGTGACTATAAAGATGGGTTCAGTGCTACGAAGGTGTTATGTTGAGGCTCATGGATCAAGAGTGGAATTTGTCAATCCCGATGACGGATAGATATACTCTGGGCCCTCTCGGTGATATCACATTGAGATAGCTTGCAAGCAAGTGATGTGATCACTAGAATGTTATATCACGGGAACAAGAAAAGAGTGAATGTCGGTAACGAGATCAAACTAGGTATGTGGATACCGATGATCGAATCTCGGACATGTATTATATCAAGAGACAAAGGGATTTAGTTACAAGCGTTAAAGGTTGTCATGATCACAGAAGTCATCGTTGAATATGCAGGAGTCAGTATGGATCTCCAGGTCCCGCTTCTGACTATTGATCTGAGAGGAGTCTCAATCATGTCTGCATTATTCGCGAACCGTAGGGTGACACACTTAAGAGTTACCGGACACCATTTTGGAGCACATATGTTTCAGACGAAAGAATTGCAAAGCGCAGGAATTGTTTCGATAGAAACCGGAAATTGTTTCGGGTGAAATTGCAGAAAGTGGTTCTGCATGTGATATTGAAATATTGCAAGGGGATATATGTGAATGTTTGTTAATTAAAGTAATTAACAAAATTCTGAATAAATTTAATAAAAGAGTTTTATTAAATGAGAGAGCATTAAACTTGGAGAATTTTAATGCATTTAAAGTAGGGACTTTAAAGGGGAATGTGAAGAGGCATTTTAATGTGGAGGGGTTACCACCACATGAATGGGGGAGGTGAGGGGTCACCCCCCATGCGCCGGCCATGGAGAGAGGGGGTACCCCCCTCCTCCTATAAAAGGCCACCCTCTTCCTCCTTCTTCCTCACACCTCCTTGTGAAGGATCTCTCTCCCCCTCTAGAATTATTCCCCATGGTCTCAGATTAGCGAGATACATGTTCCCGGTGGCATTTCGTCTGGAAGGAGTTGCTGCTTCCGCTGGATCGCTGGAGCGAGGAGGTGGAGGTTGTCCGGTGGCTTGAGCGTGTGTGCGAGTACGGATGCGCTGCTGAGTTGCGGTGCTCGGACTTCCACTCGATCTTGAGATCGGCAAGTGTACGACTACATCAACCACGAGTTCCTACTCGTTAACAAAACTCGTTGTCTTCGATGGTAAGTTATCGTTGGATGTATGTCCACCCGTTGCTCTGTATCTAGTAGATAGATCTTGGCGTATAGTTCTCATCGTAGGAATTTTTTTGTTTTCTATGCTGCGGACCCAACAGTGGTATCAGAGCCTGATCTATGCATCGGTGCTTAGCATGGGTAGTACACATATTTTTATATGTGGGCGATGATGAGCATGTTATTGCATCTTCTATGTATTTTGGATATTGGTGGCATAGTGGGATGAAGCGGCCCGGACCAACCTTACATGTCATCGTACATGAGACCGGTTCCATGACTGACATGCAACTTGTTTTGCATAAGTGGCTGGCGGGTGTCTGTCTCTCCTACTATAGTCAATATCTGATTTACAATGAGTTGCTAATAACTTAGTTATCCTTGTTGTGGTTCATGTTCGTAGGTAAGAACGGTTCTATCTCCGAAAGCCCTAAGCCACGTAAAACTTGCAATTGATAAATTAGAGGCGTCTAGTTTAGATCGTTGCTGGGCTAGTGTATTGTTATGGTATTGTTGTAAGTAGATGTATGATAGATACTCTTACAACACACTCAACGTGTAAGTTCCATAGACCTTGGCCTTACACACAAAGGAATGATAGAGATCATACCACGATGCAAGTGATAGAGATCAAATGCATGGACCATATCATCTCACTTTACACATTAGATGTTAGCATCTTATACTGCTAGTTTGGCATTTTCTGTAGCACTGTAAGATGATCCCTCTTTTAGATATCAAGATAAAAATGTGTTCTTCCTTAAGTATGCACCGTTTTGTGGATCGTATTTCGAGACATCACGTGATGATCGGGTGTACTCGATTCTACGCTTTCATACAAACGGGTGTAAGACAGTTTTACACATGTGAGTACTAAGGTTCTTACTTGGCGAGCCTAGCATGTACAGACATGGCCTCGGAACATGGACCGAAAGGTTAAGCATGAGTCATATAGTTGATATGATGCCCATATAGATGCTCGCCTTTGAAGCTACATCAACTCACGTGATGATCGGACTTGGTGTAGTGGATTTGGTTCATGTAATCACCAAAAGGACACGAGGGATGTCGTTTTTGAGTGGGAGTTCATTAGTAATTTGGATTAGTTGAACTCAATCTATCATAAACTTAGTCTAAATAAACTTTATAAATTCTGTTGTAGATGGCACCACCTGCTTTTAATTTCAATGTGTTCATGGAGAAAGAGAAACTTGCTGTGAATGGTAGCAACTTCACCAACTGGGCTATGAATTTGAGGATTCTCCTCACTGCTGCACAAAAGCAATATGTGCTAGATGCGCCGCTAGGCCCTCCACCAGCTCCTGATGCCCCTGACGAGGAAAAGAATGTCTATGTGACTCGTCAGGAGGACCACAACTTAGTTCATTGTGGCATACTGTATGGGCTAGAGCCAGAACTTTGAAAGCGTTTCAAAAATGGCAATGCCTTTGATACCATGGGAGAATTGAAAATGATTTTCGATACCCATGCTTCCGTAGAGAGTTATAATGCTACTGAAAAGTTCTTTAGCTGCATGATGGAGGAGAACAGCTCCGTTAGTGAGCATGTTCTCAAAATGTCTAGGTACGCCGATAAGCTTGTGTCCTTGGGAATAACGATTCCCATTGACTTGGGCATACATCGTGTTCTCCAATCTCTGCCACCTAGCTAGAAGAGCTTCATGATGAACTATAATATGCAGGGCATGAAGAAGACTCTTCCCGAGCTTCTGTCAATGCTTAAGACTACAGAAGTGGAGATTAGGAAAGAACATCAAGTGTTGATGATCAATAGGACCACCGGTTTCAAGAAGGACAAGAAAGGCAAGCACAAGGGAAAGAAGGGTGGCAAATCTGTTGCCGCGCCTGAAAAGAAACCCCGAGCTGGCCCTAAGTCCGATAGCGAGTATTACTATTGCAAGGGGAATGGCCATTGGAAGCGCAATTGCCCCAAGTATTTGGCGGATGATGCACTCGACGATCGACGTAGAGCTCGTTGGGAACCCCAAGAGGAAGGTATGATGAGTACAGCAGAAAGTTTTCCCTCAGTTATGAAACCAAGGTTTAATCGAACCAGTAGGAGCAAGGAAACACCCCAAAGGTGTTACTATCTGAGCTTTGGCAGGGCGCACTACCGGTGCTAGTAGCAACATGGAGACCTACACAACACAACCATAGAACTTTGTCCCCAACTTGCGATGAGGTTGTCAATCTCACCGTGTTTTGCGGAAAACAAAGGATTAAACGTATCAAATGGAAGGAAGTAATAGTTTGCAGAAAGTAAACACAAAGCAGAAAAAGATTGTAGATTGTATGCAAAAGACAGGGACCGGGATCCATAGTTCACTAGAGGTCGCTCTCCTTAGATAGATAACATGCTGGGTGAACAAATTACAGCGGGGCAATTGACAAACACCGAGAAAGCAATACATGCATATACTAATCATCTTGACTCCTTTGAGACTTGATTGGGCAATACAACATAATACATAGACCGCCATCCAACTGCATCTATGACTAATAATCCACGTTCAGGTTATCATCTGAACCCCCTCCAGTATTAAGTTGCAAGCAACAGATTATTGCTTTACGAACTGTGTGTAAGGTAAACAATACAATTGTTCTATGAACAAAGGATCGTTGTTTTCTCCCTAGTAGCAACAACACATCTAGTACCTTAGAGATTTCTGTCACTTCCCCAGATTACCAGAGGCATGAACCCACTATTGAGCATAAATACTAACTCTTGGAGTTGCTAGCATCTACTTGTCCAAGATAGCTACTAACAACGGTAAGCATGCAAGATCTCAAATAACAAAGACATGATAGAATCAATAATCAATCTGAAATAGCGTCTCAATATCCATCAGATCCCCGCAAACACAACATGTATGATTTACAAATAGATGATCTTGATCATGAACAGAGCTCACAAGATCTAAACATGAAAGCACAAAGGAGGAGAAACCAGCCATCTAGCTACTACATGGATCCGTAGTCCAAGGATGAACTACTCACGCATCACACCGGAGGCTTGCATGGTGATGAAGAAGGCCTCCAGGGTGAATTCCCCTCTCCGGTAGGGTGCCGGGAAGAGCTTCAGATCCCTCTCGATCTAGGGATGGAGATGACGGCGACTACAGACTCTTTCGTGGATTTTTGATCGGGTACCTAGGGTTTTCGTCCCGAGGGCAACTTATAGACGGAAGGAGAGGTCGAGGGGGTGCTGGGGTCGGCCAGACCACCCCCTGGCACGGGCCAAGCCTGGCCGCGCGGCCAGGTGGTGTGGCCGGCCCCTGGCCCCTCTCCGTCTCGTATTCTAGCACTTGATCCCTTCTGGAAAAATAGGCACTTTGGCTTTTGTCCCGTCCAATTCCGAGAATATTTATTTTCTGACTTTCTTGGAACCAAAAACAGCAGAAAACGGGTAGCTGGCACTGTGGCTCTTGTTAATAGGTTAGTACAAGAAATCATATGAAAAGTTCTCCAAAGTTGGAACAAAACACAAGAAAGTGGATAAAGCCAAGCATGGAACATCAAAAATTATAGATACATTTGCAATGTATCAGCGGACAAGAAGTCCGGCAAGGCAAACAAAGGTATATGTGATATACATGTTATTGATGTGTACTTGACTAGTACACGCAGTAGCACCTGGGTATTTGATACGGGATCGGTTGCTAATATATGTAACTCGGTTCAGGGGCTACGGAACAAGCGACAACTAGCAAGGGATGAGGTCAGGATGCAGGTCGGCAATGGATCAAAAGTTGATGTGATCTCCGTCGGGACGCTACCTCTCCATATGCCATTGGGATTAGTTATAAACCTAAATAATTGTTATTTGGTGCCTGCACTAAGCATGAACATTGTATCCGGATCGTGTTTGATGCAAAGTGGTCATTCCTTTAAATCTGAAAACAATGGTTGTTTGATTTATAAGAATGATATATTTTATGGTCATGCACCTATGTTGAATGGTTTATTTCTGATGGATCTCGATAGTAATATTACGCACAATCATAATGTTAATGCTAAAAAGATTAAACTTGATAATGATATATCTGTATATATGTGGCACTGCTGTCTAGGTCATATTGGTGTTAAACGCATGAAGAAACTCCATTCTGATGGACTTTTGGAATCACTTGATTTTGAATCATTTGATACATGTGAGCCATGCCTTATGGGCAAGATGACTAGAACGTCGTTTTCCGGTTCAATGGAACGGGCGATAGATTTATTGGAAATCATACATACTGATGTGTGTGGACCAATGAGTGTGTCGGCGCGAGGTGGATATCGTTATTTTTTTACTTTCACGGATGATTTGAGTAGATACAGGTATATCTATTTGATGAAACACAAGTCTGAAATTTTTGAAAAGTTCAAGGAATTTCAGAATGAAGTGGAAAACCATCGTAATAAAAGGATCAAATTTCTACGGTCTGACCGTGGAGGAGAGTATCTAAGTTACGAGTTTAGCACACACATGAAAGAGTGTGGAATAGTTTCAAAACTCACGACCTGCCAGAACACCACAACGTAATGGTGTGTCGGAACGTCGTAATCGTACCTTATTGGATATGGTTCGATCTATGATGTCTCTGACTGACTTGCCACTGTCATTTTGGGGTTATGCACTGGAAACAGCTGCATTCACTTTAAATCGGGCACCATCTAAATCCGTTGAAACGACACCGTATGAATTATGGTTTGGAAACAAACCTAAGTTGTCATTTCTTAAAGTTTGGGGATGCGATGTTTATGTGAAGAAACTTCAGCCGGATAAACTCGAATCCAAAGCGGAAAAATGCATCTTCATAGGATACCCTAAGGAAACGATTGGGTATACCTTCTATCACAGATCCGAGGGCAAGGTTTTTGTTGCCAAGAATGGATCCTTTCTTGAGAAGGAGTTTCTCGTGAAAGGTGTGAGTAGTCGGAAGGTAGAACTCGAAGAGGTTATTGAACCTTCTCTTCATGAAATGGCGAGTAGCGCAGCACCGAAAGTTGTTTCGGAGTTGACTTCACCTAATGAAGAGAGAGCTAATGATATTGATCATGAAACTCCGAAAGTGTACACTACCGAACCTCGCAGGTCAAGCAGGACACGTGCAGCTCCTGAACTGTACGGCAATCCTGTTGTGAATTTCATGGTTGATGCAATGGATGACCTTGCGATGTATGAAGAAGCGATGATGAGCCCGGGTTCCAACAAATGGCTAGAACCAAGTACGAGAACCAAGTTTAGACCTTGGTGGACTTACCTCACGATCGAAAGGCCATTGAGAATAAATGGATTTTCAAAAGAAAAACTGATGGTAATGTGACCATCTATAAGGCTCGACTTGTCGCAAAGGGGTTCCGACAAATTCAAGGAGTTGACTACAATGAGACATTCTATCCCGTAGAGATGCTTAAGTCGGTTAGGATTATGTTAGCAATTGCTGCATATTTCGATTATGAAATATGGCAGATGGATGTCAAAACTGTGTTCCTCAATGGTAATATTGAAGAAGAGTTGTATATGATACAACCTAAGGGTTTTGTCGATCCTAAGGATGCTAATAAGGTATGCAAACTTCAGCGATCCATCTATGGACTGAAGCAAGCATCCCGGAGTTGGAATCTCCGCTTTGATGAGGTGATCAAAGAGTTTGGATTTGTCCAAACTTATGGAGAGGCTTGTATTTACAAGAAAGTGAGTGGGAGCAATGTGGCATTTCTGATATTATATGTGGATGACATATTATTGATTGGAAATGATATAGATCTTTTAAATAGTGTTAAAAGTTATCTAAACAGCAAATTTTCGATGAAAGACCTTGGTGAAGCGTCATATATATTAGGCATTAAAATCTATAGAGATAGATCAAGGCGCCTAATTGGGCTATCGCAGAGTACATACCTTGATAAGATATTAAAGAATTTTAATATGGACGGAAGTAAGAAGGGGTTCTTACCTATGTTGCAAGGCAAGACATTGAGTAAGACTCAAAGTCCGGCTCCGGCGGAAGAAAGAGAGATGATGGATAAGATCCCTTATGCCTTGGCCATAGGCTCTATTATGTATGCCATGCTATGTACAAGACCGGATGTGGCACATGCTATTAGTTTGACTAGTAGGTACCAATCTGATCCAGGTTCGGAACACTGGATAGCGGTCAAGAACATCCTCAAGTACTTGAGAAGAACTAGGGATATGTTTCTTATATACGGAGGTGAAGAAGAGATAGTCTCTAAGTGTTATGTCTATGCTAGCTTTGACACCGATCTGGATCACTCTAAGTCTCAATCCGGATACGTATTTCTCTTGAACGGAGCAGTAGTTAGTTGGAGGAGTTCCAAACAACCTGTGGTGGCTGGATCAACGACGGAGGCAGAATATGTTGCTGCTTCAGAAGCGGCGCAGGAAGCGGTTTAGATGAAAGAGTTCATTACGGAACTAGGTGTGGTTCCTAGTGTGTTGGACCCGATGGTGATCTATTGTGACAACAATGGAGCCATAGCCAACGCAAAGGAACCGAGGTCTCACAAGAATTCCAAGCATATTAAGTGCCGGTTTCACTCCATCCGCGAGCATGTCAAGGATGGAGATATAAAGATTTGTAAAGTACACACGGACCAAAATGTAGAAGATCCGTTGACTAAAGCTCTCCCTAGGGCAAAACAGGATCAACACCAGAACTCCATGGGTGTTAGATTTATCACTATGTGAACTAGATTATTTTCTCTAGTGCAAGTGGGAGACTGAAGGAAATATGCCCTGAGAGGCAATAATAAAGTTGTTATTATGTATTCCTTATATATGATAGATGTTTATTTTGCATGCTAGAATTGTATTGATCAGGAACATCAATACATGTGTGTTTAATAAACAAAAAGGGTTCCTAGTTATGCCTCTCTTATAGACTAGCTTGTTGATTAACAAGATGATCAAGGTTTCCTGATCATGGACATTGGATGTTGATAATAACAAGGTCACACCATTGGTGGAATGATGTGATGAACATTCATCCGAAGTATAGCATTACGATCAAGTCTTATGTTTATATTGCTATAACATCATACGAAGTAATCTTTATCCTTAGACCATGAGATCATGTTAATTGCTAACACCTGAATAGTATCTTGATAACATCAAGCGTCACACCATAACAGGGTGACTATAAAGATGGGTTCAGTACTACAAAGGTGTTATGTTGAGGCTCATGGATCAGGAGTGGAATTTGTCAATCCCGATGACGGATAGATATACTCTGGGCCCTCTCGGTGATATCACATTGAGATAGCTTGCTGCAAGTGATGTGATCACTAGAATGTTATATCACGGGAACGAGAAAAGAGTGCATGTCGGTAACGAGATCAAACTAGGTATTTGGATACCGATGATCGAATCTCGGACATGTATTATATCAAGAGACAAAGGGATTTAGTTACAAGCGTTAAAGGTTCTCACAATCACAGAAGTCATCGTTGAATATGCAGGAGTCAGTATGGATCTCCAGGTCCCGCTTCTGACTATTGATCTGAGAGGAGTCTCAATCATGTCTGCATTATTCGCGAACCGTAGGGTGACACACTTCAGAGTTACGGACACCATTTTGGATCACATATGTTTCAGACGAAAGAATTGCAAAGCGCAGGAATTGTTTCGATAGAAACCGGAAATTGTTTCGGGTGAAATTGCAGAAAGTGGTTCTGCATGTGATATTGAAATATTGCAAGGGGATATATGTGAATGTTTGTTAATTAAAGTAATTAACAAAATTCTAAATAAATTTAATAAAAGAGTTTTATTAAATGAGAGAGCATTAAACTTGGAGAATTTTAATGCATTTAAAGTAGGGACTTTAAAGGGGAATGTGAAGAGGCATTTTAATGTGGAGGGGTTACCACCACATGAATGGGGGAGGTGAGGGGTCACCCCCATGCGCCGGCCATGGAGAGAGGGGGTACCCCCCTCCTCCTATAAAAGGCCACCCTCTTCCTCCTTCTTCCTCACACCTCCTTGTGAAGGATCTGTCTCCCCCTCTAGAATTATTCCCCCATGGTCTCGGATTAGCAAGATACATGTTCCCGGTGGCATTTCGTCTAGAAGGAGTTGGTGCTTCCACTGGATCGCTGGAGCGAGGAGGTGGAGGTTGTCCGGTGGCTTGATAGTGTGTGCGAGTACGGATGCGCTGCTGAGTTGCGGCGTTCGGACTTCCACTCGATCTTGAGATCGGCAAGTGTACGACTACATCAACCACGAGTTCCTACTTGTTAACAAAACTCGTTGTCTTCGAGGGTAAGTTCTCGTTGGATGTATGTCCACCCGTTGCTTTGTACCTAGTAGATAGATCTTGGCGTGTAGTTCTCATCGTAGGAAATTTTTTGTTTTCTATGCTGCGGACCCAACAGAACCTATAATAGCAAATGTGAAAGACTTTGTCACTAAATATGTAGAAGAGGGACACACTATCCTTTGTAAGGATACCTCTAATATTGTCTCACAAAGTAGTGTTATGAGAGCTAGTATTCCTGTGTTTTCTGTTACGATAAGTGATCATTGTTACGATGGCCCTTGTGATAGTTATAGTGTTAAGTTTATGCATGATACTGAAAGCTACTATGAGAGAGGGAAAAGTGTTCTTATGCATCTCAATAATATCAAGTTTCCTCGTTTTATGCTGAAAGTTTTTATGTTGCACTTCTTTTGCCTTCCTATGCTAGTAGCCTCTGGTTTCAACAACTTGTTTGTTTACAAAATTCCCTTGCATAGGAAGTGGGTTAGACTTAAACATGTGTATTTTTGCTTCTTAATGCTCTCTTTCACTTCAATTCATATTCTTGTGTGAGCTTCATCAAAATTATCATGCCCATCTTAATGGCTATAAAGAAAGAGCTTTTTGGGAGACAACCCAATTTATTTTTTGCTTTCAGTTTGTTTTTGTTTCCTTGAGTCTTGGAAGTTATTACCTCGGTAATAACCTCTCCTTATCCTTTTTGTTTGGTTTTTGTGTCAAGATCAACCTCTAATGAGAGAGAAGTAAGATTTAGGGAAGTTGATGTGCCGAGACAGATTTTTTGTGCTTCACCATAAAAATTCGTGAGCGATCTCTATACGTCGGATTGTGCTATAATGTTTTGTGCTTCTTTCCCAGGTTGTTATTTAACTTTTGTTAGTTTTGTACTTTTTGATTTGCGCAACAGAAGATTTTCGAAAAAATTGATCTTTACCTACTGGTCTGTTTTGACAGATTCTGCCACTCATGCATTTGCTTCTTTAATCGATCTCCTTTTTGAATTATTTTTGGGTTTTCGGAAGGAGTTGCTACAGTAGCTCTTGTTTTGATGGTTTTTAGTTGAAATTGGACTAAAAAGGTTTTTATCACTTCACTTATACTAATGTTGCTAATGAGAACTGTGTGAAGTTTTGTGTGAAAGAAATTTCCAGGTTAGTGGAGAGAATGGTGTAATAAGGAAGTGAAAGGTTTCATGACTCACAATAAGTGTATGAAGATGAAGATATTGATGTTATTCAAGTGGTGACTCCGGAAGAATCTACTAAAGACCAAATTCAGAGACCTGCAGAGTCCGTTTTCGAATAGGTAACAGTTCTGTTAAGAAAAGTTCCGCAAAAGATCTGTCCAATTATATTTTTGCAGTTTTTAGTCAACAAGGAAAGCTAAGAAGCGAAACAGGGATAGAAGTGGAGCCAGGGTGGCTCACACCACCCTGTAGCGCGGGCCCACCCCTGGTCGCGCCACCAGGTGGTGTGGCCACCTCGGACTCTGTCTCTGACCCTTTTTCTCCCAGTACCTTCCTTTTGTTGTAAAACTTCATAATATATAATCCACCGGATCTTCCGAGGTTCGTATATCGAGTTCTCGTCGTGTTTTTATTTCGATCTGTTTCTGCCAGGAACTATTCTTGAAAGCTTAGAAGCACAATGGTGTCCGCCAAGGATAAAGGAAAGGAACCTGTGGAGGAAGATCTCCAAGACCCCGGGCAGGAGAAGGAGATCAAGAGTGAAGATGAAGAGGAGACAAAGCAAGGCTAACCTCCTCACACCGGCACTACCATTGCAAGCATTGGAGTGTTGGCAAGATCTGTCAGGGTTAGGAGGACTGTGCAGATGTCAACTGGAGGAAAAACTCCGCGTCACTATTTAGCTCCACGGTCACTTCCTCCATGCACCAAGAATCCTTTCCATACCCTTATCCATAAGCATCAGCACCAGAGTATGCCCAAGGAGAAATTACCCTCCAATTGGGACTTGCCTCGTTCTAGCCATGCAGGGAAATAAGACTTCAAGGAGGAAGAGTGGGAAAATAATCGCAAGAGCTAGGATCCACAATCTGACATGATCATGCACCGCATCGAGCACAACCCGGAGTTGATTCGTACTCTCACCTTTGAGATTGAGGACCTGGGGAAACTGATCAAAGAGCTCATTGAGAGGATACCACCACCACCGAAGGAGTAATTTGTCATCAGGTTTTGGCATCCCCTTGGTTTGTTCCAAGCTTGGGGGAGTGCCGTGGTATCACATCACTATCTTCTATCTTTTTACCTTTTTAGTAGAGTCATATCATGAATAGATAAGTTATCATATAGGATGGTTTGCATTATGGAAGTGTCCCCTCTCTCGTTAGATATGTACCCCTTGGTGTGAGTTACTGTTATGGAATATTAATGAGAAGTTATATCATTTACTCTTTTGCATATCTTATATTAGTTTTCAATTCATGGTTATATGATTGATCTTATTGTTAGTATTTGTATCACTTTGGGATCATTGAGTTAATTTAGTTGGTTTTGGCAAACCTGGCTTGGTCAGTAGCAACACTATTTTCGAGAATTGAATGAAAAATATAAAAGTACTCTTAAAGAAATATAATTTCATCATCTTTCTTTCTTTCTTGATTTGCTCATAAGTTTAGTATTCTCTAGTTAAGATCTTTTCTGCTTCCAAGGAAGATTGCATGTTTGTTTTTATCACTTGTATGTTTGTTTGTTTCCTTCAACTCTTATACTTGCTACCCAGCCTTGCTAGCCAAAAACCTGTACTGAGAGGGAATTCTTCTCGTGCATCCAATCCTTAAACCAAACCTATGCCATTTGTGTCCACCATACCTACCTATTAGCACTATTGTTATTCCAAGTAAATTCTTGTTTTTATCTACCTTCCAAATTAAACTTGTTATGTGAAAATTAGTGATTAAAGCTCTCACGAACTTGACGGCACACCTTACTTTCTTGCATTTAATAAACTTGAACCATTGTGCCCATCTATGTTGCGTATATGCTTGCGCTTTGTAAGTTGTGAATTAGCAGAACCATGCTGTCATGGGGAACGCTTTCAACATTGCACTGGTACTTTGTACCTAGTTGATATCATGTTCTTTTGTCTATGGATGTCGTCGGTGTGAAATGAAAGGGGAGCTTGTAAGTCCATGGAGTTATGCATGTATGTTAGAGAAACGCCTGGGCCGCCGGTCTAATCCATGCTGTCATGGTGGAAACCTGCAGCGTAACCATAATGAGCATCTATGAAGCATTCTTCTTATAAAAAAGAGATAGAGATTGAGAAAAAGAGAAAAAAAGATGATAAAAGAGGAAAGAGAGAAAAAAGCACCATATTCCCATGGTAAATAAGAAGATTGTTGAGATGTTTGTTGTCTGCTTGCCTTGTCATTTTGATATGGGGATTCTTCCGTATCATCGGGCAAGGGGTACCCCGTTGGCGGTTCTCCATGATACACATGTGCTTACTATGACAAGAACTTACCGGTGACTAAACTTGAGTAGCATGAGGAGCGAACCTCGTATTCAAGGGACATGAGATTTTCAACTTACAACTTGTCAAGCATATCCTCGTATTTGATCACTTTAACCTTAATCACCTAAAGATGCCTATGATAGGGGCAATGAGAGCTGAAAGCTAATAAGTACCATAATTTTTGGGAGCTCTTTTGAAACTTGAAATCCCTGCTTCCCTCTGCGAAGGTCCTTTCTTTTACTTTTTTAGTTGAGTCAATAAACCTATTCCTTTCTATCTCAGCAAGTATTTTGAGTTGTTGTGTTTCATTCATTCATATGGTGATTTATTCAATCATATCTCTTATGTTCCTTGTTTTGCACATTGCTCTTATCTTGGTGATTACTACTTTGAAAGCTATCATTGAAAATCAGTTATTTGTGAACTCCAGCAAATTCTGAACTATTCTTCGACCAAGAGGTAAGTTTGCCATTACCAATTATGATTCACTTTATGTACCTTTTTGTGTTTCCTTTACTTATTGCAAGTTAAGTTATATAATAGTTATTTGTCTTCTATTATGATCTATGTATTGATGAATGTGATGCTTCTTGTCTGTATTCTTTTATTGACTCTTCACTCCATAAACCTGAGGCCATGTTTATTGAGCTCAGTTTCGCTTAGGGACAAGCGAAGTCTAAGCTTGGGGGGAGTTGATACGTCCATTTTGCATCACTATTCTATATCATAATTCGCTGTTATTCATTGATATATTTCATATTAAGAGATGATACTTATGTTATTTCATCTGTTTTTGCATGGTTGATGACTTTTGGAGCATGGACCGCTGCAGTCAGGATTCTGATGGAAAAGGTGCTGTTTGGACGCAAAATTCGCGGAGATCAAAAAATCTGGGAAAATATATGGAAAATCCTATTTTTCCAGGAGACGAAGACTGCCATAAGGAGGAGTGGAGATGGGCCATAGGGGGCCCACAGCACCCCCTGGCGCGGGCCAGCCTAGGTCGCGCCACCAGGTGGTGTGGCCGCCCTGGCCCACCTCTAGCTCTTCCCTCTGGCGTATATTATCTCCACGAAACCCTAATACCTGGAGCGTGACCACAGAAAGATTCCGCCGCCTTTGCGGGGCGAAAAACACCAAGAGAGAAAGATCTCTCCGGCAGACAGATTTCTGCCGGGGGAATTCCTTCCCGAAGAGGGGAGATCGTCGCCATCAGCACCACCATCAAGCTGGACTTCATCGGGATCATCATCATCATCACCACCACCATCACCACCAGTACTCTCATCACCATCTCCATATTGCTGTAACAATTGGGTTGAATCTTACATAGTTCTTAGGGGAAACTTTCCCGGTGTTGATTACTCTTTGTAGTTGATGCTATTGAGTGAACCATTGAATTATTGTTTATGTTCAGATTGTTATACATCATTATTCCATATCTGATCATGATCCATATGATGTCTCGTGAGTAGTTCGTTTTGTTCTTGAGGACATGGGAGAAGTCATGTTGTTAGTAGTGGAATTATGTTGAAAAAGATTCAATAGTTTGATATTTAAGTTGTGGTGTACTTCTTCTAGTGGTGTCATGTGAACGTCGACTACATGACACTTAACCTATATGGGCCTAGGGGAATGCATTGTGTATTTTGCTACTAATCGTAGGGGTTGCCGAAGTGACAGAAACCTGAACCCCCGTTAGGAAACCATTGCACAAGGGACATCAGGGTCTTAGAGTTTAAAGTTGTGGTTAGGTTTCTACCTTAATTAGTTTCTTGTACTTACGGATGTTTGCAAGGGGTATAATCACAAGTATGTATTAGTCCTAGGAAGGTCGGTACATTAGCACAGGTTCACCCACACAACACTTAGCAAACTAAAGAAGATTAATCAACTATATGAAGCGAAAGCACTTGACAGAATTCCCGTGTATCCTCGAGAACGTTTGGTCATCTTAAGTAATACAACCGGCTTGTCCTTTGCTGAAGAAAGGATTGGGACACCTGCTGCATATATTCTTACTGTCTTTTATTTACTCGTACTTTATTTACTTGAATATTCAAAAACCCCTAAAATCCGTTTGCTAAGTATTTGCAGAGAATTCCTGATCCATACCACTAGCCAGCACCTTCTGCTCCTCATTGGGTTCGACACTCTTACTTATTGAAAATACTACGATACACCCCCTATACTTGTGGGTCATCAAGCTTCATCATCATCACCAACATTTGTTTTGTCCTCGTGTTCAACATCGTTATTGACTGCGCCATAGCCAGCCATGGCGGCAAAAAGAGGTGCTGGCACCAGGACTGGCCCTGCCACGGTAGACTCGCCCGCTGCACGGACTCGCTCCCATGCCCTTCCCACGATTGGGGGCTTGGATGTTGAGCCTCATGCACGACGCGCAACTATCATCGTAGGTGCCAACCCGCATGCAGGGCCAAGCGCAACGGCACCATCGCCATTGCAGCCGCACCCCGCGGTTGAGGAAGGTGAGCATGCTGGCGGGGGCACCGCTGTGCAAGAGGTACCACCACTAGGCGATGCAGGAGGCGTTGGTGGTGGAGTGACTCTCCCCGTTGGCCTAAGAGACACTGCCGGAGGTGGCCATCTACTAGGAGGAATCGCACCGGTTGGGACCGGAGGAGCCGACCCCGAGCCGGAGCATCAAGCATCATCCGAGCATGCAGTGACCCTAGCTCGTACTAGGACTCGCCTCACCGCGCCAAGTACTAGCTGCCAACCCCAGTCCCATCGCTCTGGGAACCAAACTTTGGGCGGAGCAGTCACTGCTGCCCGTGCCATAGCTCGACACCCACCAGCTCCTGGGACAGAGGAGTATGCGGCATGGAGGGATGACCTCGATGCGCAGCTGGAGTTCATCAGGCTGCATCAGGAGTCCGCTCGCACTCATTCCTAGTCCAACCTGGGGCCGATGCATGGGGCAGAGCATGCTCCCATCACCGCAGCAAGGCCCATGCAAAACCCTGCCCCAAGGCCATGTTTCCAGAACGCTGCCCCATGCCGAGGGCTCCCAGACCCCGCGACAGTGGAAGGAGAACCGACAACCATGCCACAGGCCACTCAGGGGGTGGATCCCCGAGACCTGCAGGACAAGATCACGTATCTATAGGGTCATCCGCTAACCCCGCGCATAGGCGCGCCGAAGGACGCCGAGGCGACTCCGCATTGGCGAACGAGGCGCTAGTCCGAGATTACATGTTGCAGGGCACAACTGAGGTAGGGAGCATGGCTTTGGGATACGGAAGCGGCTGCCCCGCCTTCTCTCCTGCCTTATGGTAGGTGGCATGGCCTCCAAAATTCCGTCCCATTGTTCTCGTCAAGTTTGAAGGCAATACCAACCCGAAGGAGTTTCTGGCCATCTACTCCACCACAATGGTGGTTGTGGGTGCTGATGAGAACGTCATGGCCAATTGGTTTCCAATGGCCCTGAAGGGCACGGCCTTGTCCTGGCTCATGCATCTACGTAAAGAGTCCATTCGCTCCTGGGCCGAGTTGTGTACCCGCTTTGTGAGTGCGTTCCAGGGAGCCTTAAAGCGCTCAGGAACACTCATTCAGCTCCCCACAGTGGTCCAGGGGAGTGGTGAGCGGCTACGAGACTTCATGCTGGGATTTTTGCAGGTCGCACACACTATCCCGAAGGCATAGGACGCCGCCATTATTGGCGTGTTCACCATGAATGTGCGTGACAGCAATATGCACAAAGAGCTTAACATGCATCCCATCAAGAGAACCCACGAGTTGTGGGTGTTGGCTGACCTCTTCTCCTTAGCAGAGGAAGGACGCCTTGCGCCCGAGGCTGCCCGGGAAGCCATTGGAGTGGCAGACCCGGGAAGCACTGCCACGAAGAAGAGTGTCTCAAGTAAGTGGGGCCTTCGACAGGCTTTGGCTGCGGAGCCTAGTGCTCCCACCGAGGCTGAAAAGAAGACCAAACTAGAGAAAAAGGTGGCGGCTGCCAAGCCCGCCACGGGGAAATGCTTCCATGTGCACGAGTCCAACGAGCATGACACTCGGAACTACCGCTCCATCCTCGGTTATGCTGAGGGACGAAAGAGGCGCATCACTGAGAAAGGGACTAATGGTACCTTCAGGAACTGTTACCGCTACAACAAGCGCGGCCATCATGCGAAGGACTGCCCAGTCCAGCCTGGCCCAGGCGCCCCCGCTGGAGGTCGCGGGGGAAACGTGGGCGCTACACAAGGAGGAGATGGAGGCGGTGGAAACGGAGAAAGAGCGGGGCATGGAGGGGGCCACGGCAACGCAGCCCCTCAACCGCGCGGCAACAACCCTGTCATCAACTAGGACGACGACAACGACGGGTGCGGACAGTACCCACAAGTATAGGACTGCGCGTGCGCACATGGAGGATCCTATGCCATGACTTCCCATAGGGAGTCTAAGCGTTTCTCTCGTGAACTATGCGTCGTGTAGCCCAGCCCGGAGGCACAACAGCCACTTCGGTGGTCTCATGTGCCGATTACCTTTGATGCGGGAGATCACCTGGACCACCTCGCCGGGGTCGGGATGCTACCCCTGGTGGTCTCCCCCATCATAAAGAACGCCAAGGTTACCAAGATGCTGGTGGATGGAGGGGCTGGCCTCAACATCCTCTCGGCAAAGCTGCTGGATAAGATCTAGATCACTAAGGATCAATTAGCCCCTACGGGTTCTTTTCTGGGTGTAAGCCTGGGAGCTATCCAGCCGTGGGGGAAGATCGAACTGCCAGTCACATTCGACACTCAAGACAACTACCGCACTGAGAACATAATCTTCGATGTTGCGGACATTGCTCTGTCGTATAATAGCATAATAGGCACCCTACCTTGGCAAAGTTCATGGTGGTCTACCACCATGCCTACAACTCGCTCAAGCTTCCCTCCTTGTGGGGGACTTTGATCATCAAAGGTGATATCAGGCACTTCGTGTTCTGTTCTGAACAATTGTTCAAACTGGAAGCCACCGCTTTTCCTGTGACTCACATTGACCCTTTGTCCGACTCAGACCAACCTTTCGCCCTGATTCCCAGCTTGTCAGGGAAGAGGCTGCGACCCTTTCCGGAACCTAGTTCCGATGACAATTTTAGTACTGGTGGCTCTCCGTGTAAGCTAAAAACTTCTCGCATCCACCCTACCAACTAAAAAGCCTGGGAGTGTGTGTGGTGCTCCCAGTAACCTTAAAAGCCTGGGCGTGAGTGGAGGTTCCCCCGGCAAATAAAATCCTGGGAGTGTGCGTGGAGCTCCCGGCAACCTTAAAAGCCTGGGTGTGAGTGGTGTTCCCCCGGCAAATGAAAGCCCGGGAGCGTGCGTGGTGCTCCCGGCAACCTTAAAAGGCCGAGTGTGAGTTGACTTTCCCCCGACAAATGAAAGCCCGGGAGCGTGCGTGGTGCTCGCGGCAACCTTAAAAGCCCGGGAATAAGTGTAGTACTCCCAGCAAATGCGATGAATACTAGCATATCTGGCCTAGACCGCCTATGTGTAAACCGCTTGTAACCCGGGGGCTTCCCCCGTTTTGGAATGGCAATCCAGTTGCTCTCGTTTTTCTGCCTGTTTTAATTTTCCGAGCCTTTTTCGGGATTTTGCATTCCTTTGGATTTTCTTAGGACCGGATGTGGGTAACAAGACTGTTAGGCTAGGAAACGCCATACTCTCATGATCCATTCTAAGGTATGAGCGTTGTGCTCTAGGCATCCGACAAGCACTAAATCGCAAAGACACACCTCCCACGTCAGGCCCCCGAGTTGGCAATGTCATGCGCCCTGACCAAGGGCACGAAACCCTGTTTTAAACCTGAGGCATGGGTAATATGCTGTAAGGTGTGTTCATCGTACTTCAGGATAAGCAGCAGATGGATGAGCAAGAAGGGCCAAGGCAAGGTCTCGGTGAGGGTGTAAGGCTCACCGCCAGGTGGGAGTGGCAGCAACCACGCGGCTTCCAGGGGCGGCTGGCCCCACAAGCAAGGCATGAGTCGACCATGAGGTTGGAACCAAGGGAACAGGAGCAATGCACCTGAGACAATGAACAATTCCCCCACGGGCCTCGTGGAGGCATAAAGACAGCAAGGTATAGACGAATCAAGGGCAGCCATGAGAACGATACGGCAAGGAAAAGAGCAAACAACGCAAAGGCAAAGGTAAATACGTTGATAATAGCCAATTGGCATTACATTTGAGAAATGTAAAATGCAGCAACCGGCGGATGGAAGACGTTTGATGGAAGGATGCGGGCAAAAGGTTGCGCGCTGGGGAAAGGGGGCAAGTGCCGCTCCCTACCGCTCCCAGCAGCACCGTGTTGCCTAATCGACCCATCGACATCGCCTACATCAGGAGGAGAGCCCCCTCAACCCCCTGTCATCAACGAGGTAGGGAGGGTAGCTGTAGAAGCTCATGGTATCGTTCAAGACCTTCACTACGAGCCATCCCCCACCGCGATAGCAAAATTTCAGCACATGGCCGGCCCATAGCTTGTACCACTCTGCGAATGAGGGCCACCCCTTACCCAAGAACATGTGGCCCTCTTTGTCAATGTCCATATGAAGATGCTAGACAGGTTGGCCCCTGCTGGTCTCGCACAATTCAACATCGCATGCATGAAGACCATTTAAATCCTCTGCTAGGGAACGAGGAAGCACCAATTGCTTCCTGAACCCTGCGCCTAGGATGACTAAGAATTCGGAACCCACCAAGTTCGCCATATATTATTCTCGAGACTGAGACGGAGAGATTGAAGGGGCCGGGCGGAGAAGTGAGCGTCTTCCATTGTGGCCCTAGCAAGGTGGACTGTGCCCACGCCTTGGAGAAGGAGCACGACGACCGGGAGGGCCTCCCCGTCCGTTGCCGCCTCCCCGGTGGCCGCAGCGGGGCAGGGCCTCAGCGTGCAGTTGCGGGAGATCTACACCAGCGGCAGAGGAGATGCGGCAGCCTCGGCGCCGGCGCCTGTGCCACGGACTCTCCAACAAGGCTGGAGCGATCTCCCCGACCGGAGAAGGAGGATCATTGTCACCGGAGTTGCCCGACACCATCATCCTCACCACCGAGTAGGGAGTTGGAAGGGAAAGGCTGCGTGGGAAGTGGAGACTAAGCCACAGCCTCGCGTCTTCCCTCCCTTTTATAACGAAGAAGGGGAACGATTGTTGCCCACCTTGCCGGCTCATGGGAGGGAAACAATCGCGCCCCACTAAAATTATTTTGTAGGAATCGAAGCGGGCATAGTCAATGCGGGCTGCCGCAGAAGCCAAGGCGTGGCCCAGCAGTCACACAACCACTTGAGAGAGCAGGCAGGCGCACGCCAGCTCTGTGGGATGGGAAAGCATGTCATCCAGTCATGTCACGCTCCCCGCGACGAGGACAAGGCCCACGCGTTGTTAAAGGGTGAATCCCGACAATGGCCTCTTAGTTGAACCACGACTAGCGTTGCAAGTTGCTGTCCCTCACCCGGGGCTTCTTTCAGCGTAATGAGATCGAGGGGTCCCTCGCATTGCGCCGTAGCGTGTGGGCCAGGACCCACCGGTCAGCAGCATAGCGGATGTGTGGCCTGGCCAACAAGGGCAACGCAAGGATGCAAGCACCATGTGCTCCAAGCAGGTATGGTCTTGGCATGATGAGCCCATGGAGACTAAGTATTAGCTATGATGTAGGTACCTATGAATGGGACGAACACTATGACGTGAGCCTCGATCCGGCAGCTGGGCGTGGACAAGAAGGAAAAGACAACAACGCGCGTAGGGCGGTCTGACCTGTAACACCCCTCGAACCCCCGAGGAGGCATCCTTAAGCACACATGGAACAACAAGTTTTACATGTAGTTAATGTTATCTATGATCTTAGAATTTGGTCACCAAGCTTTCATAACCGTGAAAACATGGCTTTTCGAAAAGATTTAACCCTGCAGGGGTGTACAACTTTACCCACACGTACCAACCGACTCTTAGTGCCAAATATTATTAGCCCTCTTCCTTGGAGGGCTGGTAGAGTGTGGTTGACCACAACCTTTACCTTGCTTTCGCTGAGACCATGAGTCACGCCCTAAGGAGGGTTTCGCCATAATGGGTCAAATCCCGAAGTTGGTCCCTAGAGATGTGAGGAGATCTTGGTTTATTAGGGGCTCTATCGACCCAAGCAACTGCGGCCACGCTTACCTACCTGTTATGATGCACCTCCTTCTCCTCCGCTTTCAAAAACATTTTCAATGCATATGCCAAATGGAAAGCCCGAACTATGTGACTCATGAAATCTACTAGGCAAGTTAGTTAGTCGAGGGGTTCCAAGCCCCGTGTGACTATATGCTCATCTCAGTTCCAAAGGCAAGAACTCAGGTCCTAGGCATGGAGAGCATGGGACTATAAAAACCACACCCAACATGGCCTCCCATACACGCCTTAACATGTTTATCCGTCACCTCCAAACATGTCTCCATATCCTACCTTTCTAGACTCTTTGGCATCTCCAATTTATCATCATCGGAATGGATCAGGCATAAATACTAAGCATGGCTAAGCTTCATGGTCGAAGAATCTCTAGCAACGCTCACATGCCAGACCTAGGTATGCTAGGAGAAGTGGATTAGGTGTATAAGGCTACAATAGGGAAACTATGCAGCAAATAGTAACTCTAGCTACTGACAAAAACCACATTGGAATCATGTTCAATATAGCGAGAAAGTAGATACTTTGTAAAACATTGGTTCAGAATGAGAGGCTACGCTTGTCTTGTCCTTCAATAGACATGTATGGATCTTCGATGCCATTGACTTCGGCCTCGTGCTCGGATCCTATCGCGGATAAGCAATACCGGAAAGAAAGGAAACAATCAACATCCCGAACCATGCAATGTGCAAGCACATGAATGATATGTCAGATTAAAGTTATCATGACAGCCCTAGGATTAGCAATGATTTAAATGGGTTCGGAGTGCTGAGGGTTTGGCATTCCATCGATCCCATATGCAATTAGGGGGTTCGATGTTCCTCTAAACTAGCTAGGGTTTAGGTTGCTCAGTAATGCATGATTATATTTTTAAAGTGTAGATCTCATTTTTCTAAACTTTTTGATATATTATACACATTTTTCTGATTAAATATGAATCAGTTATGAATTTTATAAGATTTTGACAACTTCTGCCATATTAAAACCATTTCTGAAAATATTAAATACCTGATAGGTGCACCCCATCTGTCATATACGGTTTAATTAAAACAGAAAAGTAAAAAAGGAATTACGATGCCAGGATGACATCAACAAAGCATGACGTCACCATGAAGTCATCACCATGTCATGGCCACACCATGTTGGCGCCACGATGGACACGGCGACACCACCGATTAGTGGCTGCCGACGGCGATCCAGCGTGCCCCAGCAAGCCTGTTTGGGTGTGTTCGAACTGCATGGGGACCAGGAACACGATCGTGCCAACCCCACTCGATTTTGGACACCAGAAACTCATATGCGGTGAGGTATAGCAACGGTGCAATCGGGCTAGCGCGAGCAGGGCGCTACAGCAAGCGAGCCATGGATCTGAGGGTACTGCGAGGTCTAGGAGCTCACCGGGAGCGCGAGAATCTTGGAGGCGAGGCGAGGCGAATCCTGAATCGACGGCGAGCGGCGGCGTCCGGCGATAGAAGGACCTCTCGATTCTGGCGATTGGAGGCGCATCAAGCTGCGTGAACTAGATGAGAAGAACGAGGAGATGATGGCAGTCATGATGATGGTTTTAGCCGATCTCGGGGCGACCGAAGACGGCGAGGGCGACAGCGATAGCAAGCTAGATCTTGCCAGCCATGGAGGGAGAGGATAAGGGGAAGGGGAGTGGCGTCTAGGGGTTCTCCTCTATGGCGGCCGAGCTTATATGGCGCTGAGGCGCGAAACTTGGCACGCGCGCGGCATCCAACGGCAATGGCAAAGCCATGGAGTTGCTTCCCCGTTGTCGACAAAGACGACAACACAGGCAGTTGTCAAAACGGTACGGGCCGCATCTGGACCCCGGATGGGCCAGCTGAGGCTGCTACTGAGCTCGTGGAAAAGGGAGCGGGATGGGCTGGTGGCTAGGCCGCGGCCACTCTCTCTTTCCTTACTTTTTTTAACAAAACTTTTTCTACTTTCTCTCAAACCCCTCATTATTTTTACTCAAATCAAAATAATTTGAATAGATTTGAATGAGGCAAGTTTTCAGAAACCTTCTGAACATATGAACAGTAGGACCCACTTGTGGATCCACTTTGCTAAATAAAGAGTATTTCAAACTGGAGTAGAATTTGAGGAGAAAACAATATAGAGCTAGGGTTTTTATCCCCTCTTATTTCCAAACCACATCAGAATGCAATGGATTCATGCATGCCATGCTCATATATTACAAACATGGGATGTTACAGCTCTACCCCCCCTTACAAGAATCTCGTCCCGAGATTCCTAAGTTTTAGAAAAGAAGGCAGGGTACTCAGATCGAAGACGATCTTCTGATTCCCAGGTTGCTTCGTCCTCAGAGTGATGAGACCACTGAACTTTCAGGAATTTGATGCTTTGATGACGAGTCTTGTGATCGACCACACCAAGGATACAAACGGGATGCTCTCAATAAGTTAGATCCTCTTGAAGGTCAAGAGTTTGGTGATCAACACCATGAACATGGTCTTTGAAGCAACGCTTGAGTTGAGATACATGAAAGATAGCATGCACCTCAGGGAAGTTTGCAGGCAGGTCCAATTGATATGCGATCTTACCTTGCTTGGAAAGGAAACAGAAAGGACTAACATAATGAGGACCTAGTTTGCCCTTGATACCGAAGTGATGGACACCCTTTAACAAAGTGACTCGAAGATAAGCTTGATCATCAACTTCATATTTGACATGTTGATGGTGACGATCATGATAGCTATTTTGACGAGACTGAGCAGTTTTTAAACGATCTGGTATAATACGAACTTGATCTTCTGCTTCCTTGATCATATCCGGTCCAAAGAATTTTCTTTCGATGGTTTCGGACCAATTTAGAGGAGTATGACAAGTTCTTCCATAAAGGAACTGAAAAGGTGCCATGTCTATAGTGTACTGATAACTGTTGTTGTAGGAGAACTCAGCAAAAGGTAGGCATTTCTCCCAGTTCCTGCCAAATGATATAGCACACGCTCTAAGCATGTCTTCAAGGATTTGATTCACCCTTTTGGTTTGACCACCACTGCTAGGATGATAAGCTGTGTTGAAGGATAACTGAGTTCCCATAGCTTGTTGGAAACTTGACCAGAACCGGGAAGTGAACAAACTTTTTTGGTCGGAGAAAATTTTCTTCATAACTCCATGGAGGAGGACTATCCAGGAGATATATAGGTCTGTGAAATGACTAGCAGTAATCCTCTCACAGACAGATAGAAAATGAGCAACCTTGGACAAGTAGTCAAAGATTACCCATATGGCATCATTTCCCTTTTCAGTTTTGGGAAAACCAGTGACAAAATCCATACCAACTTCATCCCATTTCCACTCAGGAATATGGTGCGGTTGTAGAAGAACAGCGGGTCTTTGATGTTCAGCCTTGACGCGACGGCAAACATCACACTCAGCAGCTAATTGGGCGATATCTCTCTTCATACCAGACCACCATAATCTTTGGCAGAGATCTCGATACATCTTGGTACCACCGGGGTGAATGGAGAGAGGTGATTCATGATCCTCTCAGAGAATTATCCGCTTCAAGTCCTTTCCATTTGGCACTACTAGACGTGTACCAAAATAAAGGACACCTTGTTCATTGAGGGAGAAACATTTAGCAACTCCGTTAGCAATGCTCTCTTTTATCGTGTCAATTTTAGGATCCTGCTTCTGAGAAGATTTGATCTCATCCTCTATAGGAGAATTCACCTCAAGAGTAGATGGGAATCCATGAGGAACAACTTCAAGATTCAGTTGAGAAAATTCCTCATGAAGAGAAGGTTGAGCTTGTTTGATCAATAGATTGTTGCAGTAGGACTTCCGACTTAGCGCATCAGCAACGACATTGGATTTGTCAGGTTGATAGTTGAGACCCAAATCATAATCTTTGGTGAGTTCCAACCATCTCCTCCTCTTCCTGAGATTCAGATCAGGTTGTGTGAAAAGGTACTTCAGACTTTGACGATCCGAGTATAACTCACAACGACTACCGATGAGGTAATGTCGCCATTGCTTAAGAGCATGAACAACAGCTGCAGGCTCGAGATCATGAGTTGGATAGTTGTTCTAGTGTGGTTTCAACTGCCTAGAGGAATAGGCTACTACATGACCATCCTGCATCAACACACATCAGAGACCTTGGTTGGAGGCATCAAAGAAGATGACAAAGTCTTTGTTGGTGTCTGGAAGAACTAGTACCGGAGCAGTTGTTAGCTTGGTTTTCAAAACCTGGAAGCTTTCTTCAGCCTTGTCAGACCATTCAAACTTATTATTCTTCTTAAGAAGATCAATCACCGGCTTGGCGATCTTGGAAAATTTCTCAATAAATCTACGGTAATAACCCGCCAACCCGAGAAAACTTCGAACATCCTTAACGGATTTGGGGGATTCCTAGTCAAGGATGGATTAAACCTTGTCCGGAATAACAGCAACTCCTTCGGCAGAAACAACATGACCAAGGAATATGAGTTCTTGTAACCAAAACTCACATTTGGAGAACTTGGCATAGAGACAACGTTCTCGAAGTTTTGTCAACACCAAACACAGATGTTTAGCATGTTCTTGTCTAGTCTTGGAGTATACCAAAATATCGTCGATGTAGACCACAATGAACTTGTCGAGATACTCAATGAATACAGAGTCCATGAGCCACATAAAAGTGGATGGAGCATTGTTAAGACCAAAGGACTTGACAGTGTACTCATAAATACCATAACGAGTAGTGAAAACAGTCTTTGGAATGTCTTTGTTTTGGATCTTTATTTGGTGATACCCGGACCTCAGATCCATCTTGGAAAATACGGTGGCACCACTTAACTGATCAAAAAGATCGTTGATCCTAGGGAGAGGATACTTGTTCTTGATAGTCACAACATTGAGAGGGCGATAGTCCACAACCAGTCATAGTAATATTGGTATCCTGCTTCTTAACAAAGATGGTAGGACATCCCCAAGAAGATGTGCTAGGCTGAATATAACCTTTTTCCTCTAACTCTTCTATTTGATTCTTCAGCTCCACTAGCTCATGAGGAGGCATACAATAGGGTCTCTTGGAAACATGTGTAGTTCTAGGAACTAACTCTATGACAAACTCCACACTTCGATCAGGTGGCATGCCAGGCAACTCTTCAAGTAAGACATCTGGGAATTCACATACCACGGAAACATCTTGAATCTCTAACGGATGTTGAACTTTAAGAGCATACAACTCCACTTGAGGAATAGAAACAACCGAAGGACATAGTGACCCTACGGTCCAATATGTGACTATTATACCAGCAGGACTAGTCAAAGTCATAGACTTGGTTGCACAGTCGATAACTGCTTGATATTGGGACAACCAGTCCATGCCCAAGATGACGTCAATGTAAGTTGACCTAAGGGCAATAAGAGAAGTGGGGAACAACTGAGAGGCAACATTGATTATATTCCCATGACTAACCATGGTGGTACGCCAACTAGAACCGGGATATTGAACCAGCAAAGGTCTAGACAACCCCTCGAAACTTATCCCATGCATTCCCGCAAAATCTTGTGACATGAATGAATGCGATGCTCTAGAATCAAACAAAACTTTAGATGGAATGTGATTGATACGAAGTGTACCCATAACGACGATTGGATCCTCCTAAGCCTCTTCAGTAGAGATATGGGTCAGATGACCACTCCCAGCAACTTGAGGCTTGTTATACTTCTTTGGTGATGATATCTTTGTAGCATTCTTTTGAGGACACTCCTTTGCAAAGTGGCCAGGCTGGCAGTAGTTGAAGCAGATAAGACCTGATGTCGTACCGGTAGCAGGATAGTTTGTCCCACCAATGTTGCTTGAAGTAACATTAGGACGAGGAGCATATCTAGAAGACCTTTGGGTGTAAGGGGCACGTGGCACAACACTGTAAGGCACGAAGACATGACGCTTATTGGTGCTTGAACCAGCTTTGTTGAACCCTTCGTGAGAATGCTTGTGAGTTTCCTCATACTTGATACCTTCGATCCGGATTATGGATGTAGTATAGCTTGTTTTTCCCTAGTAGACCTAGGTTATCGAATCCTCTGGAAGCGAATGCGTAGTGAAGTTATTTTAATGGACCTTCATGAGTTTTAGAATTCCTTTTGTGTTTTCAATGGACTAGTAGTTTGCGTCTTTTGATTGTTGTTGACGATGGAGAGAGAGAGGGCCTAGGGTGTTCGGTTTCACCTGTAGCTATGCAAAACATCTGATGGAAATAAAAGGTAGAAGTAAAGCATGCGTGTACTTGTTAGAGTAAGATAAATTATATGTGGGCAGTGCATCCATAATTGCTATTGCCTCCACAACCGCTTATAGCAATAACCTACTAGTCTCATCCATAGAAGAAAGAGAACTAATGATATGCATCGTGATGTCACCGTTAATCCCAAGAAAATCCCTGACATACAGCCATACTACCCCTTCTGTCACTAGGGTTCCCAACCTGCAGATCAGTCATCACTCATACTCGCTATACCAGGCTCAACCCTCAGGGTCTTGGGTACCTAACAAGTCCTTGGATTGAGGCAAGAGAGGATACAATAATCATCATGTCATACAAACTAATACATGATCCCATCTATGATAATTCATATGCACAATTGCTACATGGCTAGGCCGAAGCCCTTAGCCCAAGGAGAATTACTCACACATAGAGATGAGATCAACAATCATAAACATTGTAATGAAAATCATAAGATTGATAGCAATAGTCTTACAATTTTGCCAATCGGAGAAGAGATCTACTATTACAAGTGGTGAAGTATGGCTATGGAGATGGAGAAGGGTTTGGAGATCTGAGGCGGGTTTTTGGCGAAGTCTGGCTTCTTCGGGATGGAACGAGATGTAGCGCGCTCTGTTTCTTGTCGCCTGAGGCTTCTTTATATAGGGGTTCCTTCACGAAAGTTGTTCTGTTTTACCTAACGGTGGCGGCGCCAACTATATGGCCAGAGCTATATGGTCGGAATTTTTGCTCCGGCCGTATAGTTGGTCGTTACGGCGTCTGCCTTCGCTGGACGGCTCCTAGTTTCTTCTGGGCGAAGGAAATATCATATCTTTGACTTTAATGTAGTGATTCCCTCCATTGAACGATATTATCTACGTAGGAATAATACAAGAAGAAATGATTGCATACCCCTTTGAATATGAGCATTAGTGGCAGGGTTTAGAGAGATATTTTATCATAAATATGACTAATATCTAGTTTAAATGTGGACGTTAGATGGCTATATTTCAGCCATCAACCTCCCCAAGCTTAAACTTGATCGTCCCGAGAAAGAAAACCAAAATCAAAAAGGAACTCAACATTTAAACTGAAATAACGAGATGGTGATCTTACTCATGATTAGTAGTCTCGTGTTTCCTCCACTTTATAAATCTGAAAAACTTTAGCATAGATAGAGCAATGGCAAGCATATCATACGGGTTTCATGTATCCTTATAGCGCAGCAAAATTATTATAAGTATGGATGATCCAAATGAGTAAATTTTATTCCATGTCAAGTAATCAACTCATAGTAAAGTATAATCATGTAAATTAAGAGTGTGAGAGTTGTCATGAAAAGCATATATACTGGAGTATCTCAATTCTCCCACATCAATAAATCAAGACTTTCCAAGCACTACTTTTCTATTCATTGTACTTCAAGAATTTCAGTTTTTAAGTAACTGAGAGCATGCCAAAAAAATATTTAGTTTATCGGGTTGTGATGGACACTCGTGGCATCACTAAGGTTTTTGTTCCTTTTGCACAATGATTTCTCATAACAGCTAGAGGAGTGATTCCATCTTGATTACAGCTACCCGGGAGTGCCAAAAATCTTACCCACTATAGAATTGCTGCTACAAGTGTTTAATCAACTCATAGCCAAAATCTAGGAGTTTCCTCCATAAATATCGTTCGTAGGCCAACATAGTTGTTGGGTTCCCATGAAGTTTGACACACGTCAAGCTATATCATTCTTATGATTAACAAGTCAAACTTTGGCATGCTCACAAAAACCGCTAAACATTAATTCAATAGAACAAATCTTTTCAAAGAGAGCTATCAAGTCAATCAATGTTTTTAGTGGTGTCAAGTGTCTCTAGAAATAAGCCTTCAAGACTAAGCACTACAACACCCAAGCCTTCAATCGTGAGACTTTTTCTTATTACAATTGTTTAGCAATATTTAGGCAAGACTTGGTTAACTACGAGAGCTGGAACAAAATAAATACCCATGCAAACGACAATCTTACGGCAATACAAAGACTCACTCCACCAATATAATATCTCAACATTCACTACTAGCTAGCATAGGTTTCTCAAACTTCAAAAGTGGGGAGTCATAAGGCATATACCTCATGTTTGATTCCACTTCTCTCTTCCTTTTTTATTTGTTTCTCGAAAACTCAAAGTCGATCACTCTCCTGCAAATATATGAAGACCTCGAGGCGGAAAGAAAAGAAAGAGGGAAAATAAGGAAAAATGGAGAAATCTTTTTGTGATCTTTAAGAGAGGGAAATAAAGAATAGAAAATTGGCAGCAAAGCTCGGCTAGAAAATTTCAAAAGCAAATAAAAAGAACTAAAGATAAAGTGTTGGGGAAACCAACATGAGTGCTTATAAACTCAAATAAAAACAAAACCTCTAAAATAAATAAAAGCAAATGAACGCCACATAAAGATGCATGAGGATACTTCCCCAAGCTTAGGCTTTTGCAAGCCCTTCAATTTATTGTGGTGGCGGGAAAAGTCGTTACTCCAGTTCGTGAATTGAGTTGAGAGGTTACTTGTTGATTCTCGGAGGTTCAAAGAGAGGTTGTGCATCCTCTCCACAGTCCCTCCAAGTCCTTGGAAATCTTGGTATGTGGCGAACCAGCTTTGTGGTTGCTCCTCTTGGTGAGGAACCTCTTGCTCCTCCTCTTGGTCCTCATCCTCTTCAGGAATCTCCTCCTTGGGTTGGTACTGCTCAACATGCACATCATATAGCAAACGTCCTTCCTCGATAGAGAAAAGACCATTAGGCAAAGGAGCGGGGTAGATACGCCCAGCTCCAGCAATATGCAGATAATGAACACCACCTCTCCTAGTGAGCATTCCACAGGCCCTCAAGGTGGATAAACCAACACGCGTCTCACCTAGTATGGGTTGCAACTCATCTAGATCGATGTCTAGGGTAGTGGCAAGAACAGTGATGACGCCTCCTCTAGTGATTAGCCATTGGCTTTGGGAGGCTTGCTACTGCAAGTAGTGCACAAGGATGGCGCCCAAGTTGAGTGACAAGCTGCAGTTGATGTAAGCAGCATTTGCGAGTACTAGGATGTCCTCCTCATTGAGTCTCGTGAACTCACTAGGTGTCTGCAAGGTGTTAGCAATAACATATAACAAATAGCGAATTGCAGGGTTTTGAATATTTTTCCCTTTGTTCACTCTACTAGTGAAACTCATTCCATTATAGTATTGATCGGGGGAAGGAATTAAGCCAGTAAAGGATGTGCGTATAGCATGAACATCATTGTTTGGCAAATTAAAACATGTGCACCATTCATCTAATGTTAAAGTGTAGTTGTTGTTCATCAGACGGAAAGAAATAGTATCCTCTCCTTGCCATTGTTTAACGGTGCTTTGCAATGGACTTAGGAATTCGATGGTTAAGCGGTGATAAGTAGGTACATCATTGTACACAAAGTTTTGCAGGCCAGCTCTATTGCAAAGTAAATTAAAGTCATCAGAAATGCCGAGTTAGTTCAATATAGTGGGACAAGCCCACTTGGTAGCCTTCACTTCGCGGTTATTGATCTTGTTGAAGCATTCGCGATGGGCCTCATTCCTGAACCGTATCCCCATGCGTTCCCGAGTGACAGCCTGAGAAGCGCTAGCGGTGGCACAAGCATGAGTTTGGCTCCTTGTGTTCATCTTCTAAAACATCGAAGAAAGGCAGAAATAAAACTTTTTGATCCAACAATAGTAAGTGTATCATATTCCTCATCTAAACACACTAAAGAATCTCCTCAAGATAATAATCTAGGTAAAAAAATCATGGCAATAAGTTCATAGTAGATCTCACCCTAGATTGGTAATGACAATAGATCGAAGATGAATTTGCAAAAAGTAATTGGAGGATCGGAGGAGAAACATACCGTAGATCACTTGTGTGCGAGGAAATCGAACGAAATTGAGCAGAGATGAAGATCCCTTGAGGTTTTCAGAGAGTTTGCAGGTAGAAGAAAGTAAAATGAATGAAGTTTTGGAGTTGGGGGTACCTTCCAGTGCGATTTTGTGGTCAGACGCAACTATACGGGTGCAGTTATACGAGCGGAACATGAGTTCCAGCCGTATAGTTGGCGTTCTGACAAAATATTAGGTCTTCCTCCTAGCGGCGCAGCTATACGGGCGCAACTATACGGGTGCAACAAAATGTTTCGGCCGTATAGTTGGTCGTTAAACTGTCTCTCTCTGCGAAAGAAAATTTGCAAAGGCATAGATATCTATATGACCGGAACTATACGGCCGGAATTTTTATTCCCGTCGTATAGTTGGTCGTTAAACTCTCAGAACATATGAAAAGAAATTGTACGGAGGCATTGATATCTATACGGCTGGAACTATATGACCGGAATTTTTATTCCTGCCATATAGTTGGTCGTTAAACTCTCAGTACATATTACAGAAAGATTTTCGATGGCAAAGATAACTATACGACCAGAACTATACGGACAGAATTTTTATTCCCGCTGTATAGTTGGTCGTTAAACTCTCTGTGTGCGTAAAAAAATTGTTTCTTCGTAAACTATTTCTTTTCGTGTAACTTAGTGATATACCTTGTTTTTGTTAGAAAATTGACAGCAAATATTGTCGACCAACTATAGCATGAATAAAGCAGAATTTTAAGTACTACCAAATTTCTTCTCCTTGAATGGAGTTTTCTAGCACTCTTTATTAAACAAAAACTTAAACTAGAACTAAAAACTTAACTCAAACCTTTATTTCACATGAGTTGCCTCCCATGGAGGGCTCTTTTATGGTCAATAGCTTGACCTTGATGATACTCACTTGGGCCAAATGAGTGAAACACCCACTCCAAAGTAATTGGCCTTCAAAGTGATGGCCTCCTTCTCGTCATCCTTGGCTTTCTTCTTCCTAGGAAAATGAATAACAAGAGGATCCCGTGAAGGCAATTGCAGCTTCACGTTCCCTTCATGCAGATTAATGAAAGCCTTAATAGTTCTTAGGAAAGGACGGCCTAGAATTATAGGAGCAACTGTATCTTCAGGCATGTCAACAATAACAAAATCAATTAGAGCAGGACAGCCTTTGATGTAAACTAAAGTGTTCTCCTTAATCCCTACAGCTTGTTTGTAGGTAAAATCTGCTAGATGCAATTTTAACTCAGAAATTTCAAAGGAGCCAAGATTTAACTTGTTGAAAAGACTCTTTAGAATTGTTGAGATGCTTGCACCTAGATCACAAAGTGCAGCTATCTCATTGGTTCCAATTTTTATATTAATAGTAGGCTCAAATATGTCATCTAGTTTAACAGGTAATTTTTTAGTGATTTTCTTGTATTCTTCTTCAAGCTCACGTACCTTAATTGCAACTTGATCAACAAAATGTTGATACATGGCTTCATCATTACCTTCACTTACCAGAATTTTGACGTTGATCCTTTTTACGAGATCTTTGATGGTGTAGCTTGGTGAAGGGGCATTACTATAATCAAGTTCTTCAGGCTCCTCCCTTTGGATCCTCATCATTTTAAGTTCCTCAACAGGATTGGGCTCAGCTTTACCTGCAAACCTAGCTAGAATGAGAGTTTGACTCTTGGTTATCTTACCTAGCTGTGCCTCAACAATCCTCGTTCTTTCTTGAAGGGCTTGTAAATCATTTCTCAAACTAACATCTTGGTTAGATAGTTTACCAAGCATAGAATCATGGTTCTCCGTGATTTTACCTATAATATTATTTTGTTTGTTTTGTGAGTCTATGAAAGACTTCAGTGTTTCTTGGAGACTACCATTACTTTCCCATATTATTATTAGAATTTCCTGCAGGACTAGCATAGTGTTTCTGAAAGTTAGGATTGTAACTCTCCTTCCAAGCAGGATTGTAATCATTATGAGCTACGAAGTCTATTTCTTCAATATTTGTTTTGAGGGTGGCTCTTACCTGAGTTTCCTTACCTTTTACGGCAAGTATGAGCTCATCCAACTTAGCATTGAGATCTTCATTCTCTTGTGGTGAGACAGAGTTCACCATCTTCGTGTTTGATCTTTCCACATGCCATCGGGAATGGTTGTCTTGCATATTGTCTAGCAGCTGCTTTGCTTCGGTAATATGTTTACCCATAAATGTTCCTCCAGCTGCAGTATCAAGCATAGACTTAGATACAGGGTTACGAGCATTGTAAAATAAATGGAGGATTAACCAATCTTCCATCCCATGACTAGGATAGTTTCTTAGGCATTCTTTCATCCTCTCCCATGCAAGCGCTAGTGGCTCACGCTCTTCCTATCTAAAGCCTGTAATATTAGATCGAAGTTTCATAGTCTTTACAAGTGGGAAAATTTTAGTCATAAATAAAGAAGTACATCCCACCCATGATGTAATAGTATTTTTAGGCAAAGATAGCAACCATTCTTTAGCTCTTCCTCTTAGAGAGAAAGGAAATAGACGCAATTTGACCGCATCAGGGTCAACGTCTTTTATACGCATCATATCACATATTTCAGTGAAAGTATTTAAGTGCATACCTGCGTCTTCAACAACAGAGCCTCCAAATTGATTATGTTGAACCAAACTCAAGTAATGGGGCTTAATTTCATAATCATCAGCAGCAATTGCTGGCTAAGTAATAGGAGTACACAAATATGGGAGTAGCAAACTCCCCAAGCTTCTTTTCAGCCATACTTCCTATGTTTTTGGGTTTTCTTAGATAAAGAATTGTAACTGTAAAAACAAGAATTTAAAGACTAACTAATTTTTTGGTTTATCAAATAAAGACTGAAAGTAAACTAACAAAAATAAAAACAAGAAATAAACTAGCAAGATTCCTAATAACCTCACCAGGGTAGCTATTGCTTCCCCGGCAACGGCGCCAAAAAAGGGTTGATACCTTCGATCCGGATTACGGATGTAGTATAGCTTCTTTTTCCCTAGTAGACCTAGGTTATCGAATCCTCGGGAAGCGAATGTGTAGTGAAGTTATTTTAACGGACCTTTGGGAGTTTTAGAATTCCTTTTGTGTTTTCACCGGACCAGTAGTTTGCGTATTTTGGTTGTTGTTGATGGAGAGAGAGGGCCTAGGGCGTTCGGTTTCACCTGTAGCTGTGCAAAACATGTGATGGAAATAAAAGGTAGAAATAAAGCATCTGTGTACTTGTTAGAGCAAGATAAATTATATGTGGCCAGTGCATCCATAATTTCTATTAACTCCACAACCGCTTATAGCAATAACCTACTAGTCTTATCCATAGAAGAAAGAGAACTAATGATATGCATCATGATGTCACCATTAATCCCAAGCAAATCCATCACATACAGCCGTACTACTCCTTCTATCACTGGGGTTCCCAACCTGCAAATCAGTCATCACTCATACTCCATATACCTTGCTCAACCCTCGGGGTCTTGGGTACCTGACGAGTCCTTGCTTAAGGCAAGATAGGATACAATAATCATCATGTCATACAAACTAATACACGATCCCATCTATGATAATTCATATGCACAATTGCTACATGGCTAGGCCGAAGCCCTTAGCCCAAGGAGAATTACTCACACATAGAGATGAGATCAATAATCATAAACATTGTAATGAAAATCATAAGGTTGATAGCAATAGTCTTACAATGTTGCAAATCGGAGAAGAGAACTACTATTACAAGTGGTGAAGTATGGCTATGGAGATGGAGAAGGGTTTGGAGATCTGAGGCGGCTTTTTGGCGAAGTCTGGCTTCTTCAGGATGGAACGAGATGTAGCGCGCTCTATTTCCCGTTGCCTGAGGCTTCTTTATATAGGGGTCTCTTCATGAAAGTTGTTCCGTTTGACCTAACGGTGGCGACGCCAACTATACGGCCGGAGCTATATGGTCAGAATTTTTGCTCTGGCCATATAGTTGGTCGTTACAGCGTCTGCCTTCGCTGGACGGCTCCTGGTTTCTTCTAGTCAAAGGAAATATCGTATCTTTGACTTTAATGTAGTGATTCCCTCCTTTAAACGACATTATCTACGCAGGAAAAATACAAGAACAAAGGATTGCATACCCCTTTGAATATTAACATTAGTGGCAGGGTTTAGAGAGATATTTTATCATAAATATGACTAATATCCAGTTTAAATGTGGACGTTAGATGGCTATATTTCAGAGCCATCAATACTCCACCTTTCCACTCTCTTCTTTCATTGCTTTATTGACAAGAGCTTGGAAATTGCCAAAGTCCATGAGATGAAGATCACGGTGAACCTCGGGATCCATCCCCTTATGAAACAAAACTTTCTTATTAGCATTAGTGGAGACTTCTTCAGGAGCATAACAGGCAAGACGATTGAAGTTGTGCTGGTAGTCATACACAAAACTAGTGCCCTGTTTCAAATTAAGAAACTCCTCCCTCTTTTGATCCATGAGACCCTCCAGAATATGATAATCTCGGAAGGCTTCAGTGAACTCTTGCCAAGTAACGACATGTTGGACGGCTTGCATTGCCAAGAATTTTTCCCACCAGGAGTTAGCTGCTCCCTCTAGGTGATAGGTAGCAAAGGTTACCCAATCAGCTTCAGAAACATGACCAACCTGAAGTTTGTGCTCCATGGTGCGAAGCCAGTAGTCTGCATCAACTAGCTTAGTAGAAAACTATAGACTAGCGGAGTGAGACGTATAAAATTCTTGACGCAGACTTAATTGTTTTGGCGTTGAGTATTATGCTCAATCCTTTCAAGGAGCCTCATATTTTCAGCACGGTTGGTCTCATACATAGCCATGAGTTGAACCGTTGATGGTGGTGGAGGAAGATTAGAAGTATCATCCTCATTCCTAGAACTACGAGCATGAGCCCGGGTGCAAGCTCGAGAAGTGTCACCCATCCTGTAAGAACAGATGGAGTCAGCCAAGGGATTCAAAGACAAAGGATACTGGATATAAAACATATCATCTAATCAAGCATGGTAGTATCAAAGCATACTAACGTATACACTAATTAGCTAACTTACAAACCATAACAATGGAGTGGTAAGATGTTATGCATCAAGCAGAACTGAGATATCTTGATAACTCGGAGAATAGTAACCAGTTATAGAGTACTTAGAAAAACAACCCCAAAACCATGATCCTAAAAGTTTGAAATTAAAGATAAGGAATGACAACCTTTTCAAACCAAATAGGATAAGGAAACTCCAGCATTAGAATCACACCAGAAAAGGAGTAAAAAGAATCCTAGTCAGAGTTTTTGCAAATAATTTTCAACTTTAAAATAGTTTTGTCAACTTCTAAACTCAACATCGACCAAAACTAGGGTTTCCTACATGCAGTCCTTCTCCGATACAAAAATCGGTAACACCCACGGGATTAGGGTTAAACAAACCTCATATTAATATCTAAGATAAACTTAACTCCAACCTTAGAGACTCATAGTATAACTCGGTAACATTACAGAACAGAGGGATACAACAACATAAGTTTAAACTCTTAATAGAGTACGATATCAGATTATTACAAACCAGGGCTCACAGACCCATCATCACACCAAACAACGAAAGCAAATTATGTTGTTCTACAAAACAAACTTAACAAACGGCCTAACAGGCCATAAACATAAGCGACGTCTAACCCATAGTCCTTAGGCTGCTACCTGGTGTTGGGTCCGCATCATAGAAAACAAAAAATTTCCTACGATGAGAATTATACGCCAAGATCTATCTACTAGATACAGAGCAACGGGTGGACATACATCCAACGAGAACTTACCCTCGTAGACAATGAGCTTTGTTAACGAGTAGGAACTCGTGGTTGATGTAGTCGTACACTTGCCGATCTCAAGATCGTGATGAAGTCCAGCAGGTCCGGCTCCAGCACGTCCATCAGATCCAGCTCCAGCACCACCAAGTCCAGCACCGCAAAGCAGCGGTGCATCCGTGATCGCACACACGTCCGGTACCCCGACAACCTCCGTCCCTCGCTCCAGCAAAGCAGCGGAAGCAGCAACTCCTTTCCAGATAAAGCCACCGGGAACATGTATCTCGCTAATCCGAGACCATGGGGGAATAATACTAGAGGGGGAGAGAGATCCTTCACAAGGAGGTGTGTATGAGAAGTGAGGAGGGGGTGGCCTTTTATAGGAGGAGGGGGGTGCCCCTCCTTCATGGCCGGCGCATGGAGGAGGTGACCCTTCACCTCCTCCATTCATGTGGTGGTACCTCCCTCCACATAAATTTGCCCCTTCACATTCTCTTTTAAAGTCTCCACTTTAAATGCATTAAATTTCTCCAAATTTAATGCTCTCTCATTTAATAAAACTCTTTTATTAATTTTATTCAGAATTTTGTTAATTACTTTAATTAACAAACATTCACATAAAACCCCCTGCAACATTTCAATATTACATGCAGAACCAATTTCAGCAATTTCACCCGAAACAGTTTCGGTGTCTATTGAAATAATTCCAGCGCTTTCTTAAATCTTTATCTGAAACATATTTGCTCCAAATGGTGTCGGTATCCCTTAAGTGTGTCACCCTACGGTTCGCGAATAATGCAGACATGATCGAGACCCCTCTCAGATCAATAATCAGAAGCGGGACCTGGAGATCCATACTGACTCCTACACATTCAATGATGACTCTTGTGATCGTGTGAACCTTTAACGTCGTAACTAAATCCCTTTGTCTCGTGATATATTACATGTCCGAGATTCGATCATCGGTATCCAAATACCTAGTTTGATCTCGTTACCGACATGCACTCTTTTCTCGTTCCCGTGATATAACATTCTAGTGATCACATCACTTGCTTGCAAGCTATTTCAATGTGATATCATCGAGAGGGCCCAGAGTATATCTATCCGTCATCGGGATGGAAAAATCCCACTCTTGATCCATGAGCCTCAACATAACACCTTCGTAGCACTGAACCCACCTTTATAGTCACCATGTTACGGTGTGACGTTTGATGTTATCAAGATACTCTTCCGGTGTTAGCAATTAACATGATCTCATGGTCTAAGGACTGAGATTACTTCATATGATGTTATAGCAATATAAACATAATGACTCTGATCGTAATCCTATACTTCGGATGAATGTTCATCACATCATTCCACCAATGTTGTGACCTCATTATTAACAACATCTAATGTCCATGATCAGGAAACCTTGATCATCTTGTTAATCAACGAGCTAGTCTATAAGAGAGGCATGACTAGGAACCTTTTATTTGTTTATTAAACACACATGTATTAACGTTTCCTATCAATACAATTATAGCATGCAAAACAAACATTTATCATAAACAAGGAATAAGATAATAACCACTTTATTATTGCCTCTCGGGCATATTCCCTTCAGTCTCCCACTTGCACTAGAGTCAATAATCTAGTTTGAAAAACTTTGCGTATTGAACACCTATGGCTTTATGGTGTTGCATATACGCGATTGCTAGTGGTTAACATAATCTCTAGATCTGACAGTTTCAGGTCCGTGTGTATTTGCATGTCTTTGCGTCTCTACGCATCACTCATTCTCAAATGAGATGGCATTGTATAAATTTGGTCCTCTGGTGAGACCTTTAGTTCGTTCGGGTTAAAATATGTTGATATTATTGTCACACAATATATCTTCATAGTATTAGCCCACTTTGAACCACACCTAGTTTGATAACAAACTACTTGACACAAATGCCCTCCTATGCTGCTACTATAGCAGTCATATACTTAGCCTTTTGTTGTAGTATCCGTCACAATATCTCAACTTTGGAACTCATCCAAATCCATCATGGAACATCCTTTCAATTATATTGTGCCACCCATAGTCTAAATTGAGATAAATTTAATTTGTATCTTGTGACAAAACTAGTATCAATGTAACACTTTACAATGAACTACCTTTAACTATTTGTCACTTATACATTATATATTCTTAGTTCTTCCAAAGCTCATAAGAATATCTTTACTATTGTCCAATGATCATCTTATGAATCATTCTGGTATATGCTCATAACATTTAGAGCATAGGACATTCTGGAAATATACATATCATGGTATAATCGATCAAAATCTTCATGTGATTTTACTCACCAAGTGTTGAAACACTTGAATTTTGATACAATCCTTTCCATGTAGCAAGAACCTTTCTTGTTGTTTCCATATTGAACCCTTTCAATATCTCATATATGTATGTCTGGCACAACCATATTAGCGCCTTAATCTATCCATATAGATATTGATGCCTAATATCCCCGTGGTTTGCCCAAGTCTTTCATCAAAATCTTATTTTAATGAAATTCTTAACTTGTGTCAATACAAGATACATCATTTCCAATCAACAATATGTCCTCTACATAATGTATTAGAATTATGTCTCAGCGCTCCCACTTAATTTCTTGCAAATGCAAGCATCTTCATCATCTCCGATGAATTTAAACTCTTTTAACAGTTTCATCATGGTGAAGATTCCAACTCCGCTATGCTTACTTCAACTATTGAAGTTTACATGCCCTTTTAGCACCCTTTGAATTAACAAAACCCTTCAGACCATGTCATGTACATGTCCTAGGTTACCATTCTATTAGAAGAACCTTGTTTTCTTTATTCAACTACCATATACCAAATTATATGTAGTGGTTGCTACATTAATCCGTCAAGTAATATATCGCTATGAAAGATCATATCTTGTCATAGTCAACTCCTTGAACATTGCCGTAAACTTCTTTCCGACATGTCGACTATTTCATAGATGTCAAACATCCATGTCTATTTCTTTATAGATCCAAACACGACCGATAGGCTTCACGCCTTTCCGGAGGGTCTTCCAAGTTCAGAAACTTGATTTCTCGTGTATGGATACTATCACGGATTCTATGACTTCTAGTCATTTTATGGAGTCAGGGCCCATCATCGCTTCTTTGCATGCAGTCGGTTCATCATTGTCAAAACAATAACAACTTCTGTTTCAAATCTTACAATTTGATTCTTACCGACCCACATGGTTCAATAGGAACTCTAATCTCCAAGATCATGCCCTTTGTAATCACGAGAGCCATGAGCATTGTGGCCACCACCAGGACACTTTCCGGCTTGCGCTACTTAGCACATATAGCTAAGGTTCAACAACCTTATCAAAGTTCTATTGTCCTCCCACTTAACTTTTCACGAAAAATTCCTTCTCAAGAAACTTGACGTTCTAAGCGACAAACTCTTTTGTCCTCGGTGTTATGGAGGAATTCCCAACAAATTCTTTGGGATAACCTACAAAGACGTGCTTATCCGACTTTGGTTGTAAACATTTTACTTATGCATAGCATACCAAAATTTAAGAAAAGACAATTCGGGTTTTATCCCAAACCATAACTCATATGGTGTCATTTCAATGGATCACGATGGTGATCTTTTCAGTGTAAAAGCGGTAGTCTCTAAAGCTTCAATCCTTAAAACATAATGGCAGTTTTATAAATGACACCCTTGATCTTACCATGTCAAACATGGTTTGATTTTATCTCTCGAATATGCCATACTCCTATGGTTTATCGGGAAACACAAATCATGGAACAATTCCTCAAGTCTTAGGTGTTTTTGCTAAACATGTAACTCAAATATCTTCCTTTATGATCAAATCATAAACTCTTTTATTTTCTTGTTACAATGATTTTTCACTTCGTCTTGAAAGTCTTTGAACAATTTTCAAATGTTTCATACTTCTTCCATATTAAGTAAATATACAGATATATTCACTCAAATTTTCGGAGAAAGCATATGAAGCAAAAAAGATCCATCACATAAGGCTATACATAATGGACTATGCACATCAGCATGCACAATTTCCAATAAGCTAGTCATCCGTTCCTCTCTGGCCTATGGACGGAGTTTCAATTATCTCGAGGAAAGTCTCACATGCGTCAATTGATCAAAATCAAAGACTCCAAAAATCCATCAACATGGAGTTTCTTCATGTTTTCTTTCAAATATAATTTAAACAGCGATGTCACTTCATAAGTGATCTTTCAATCATTTGTCTTGCGACATTTTAGCAATAGTGTTTATGGATGTGATTTCTCCAACTAGACTTGTAAAAGTTCATCCATCCTTTATGGAATATGGTAATTATTTGAACAACCATTGTTCTCATGATACCGGAACAAAATAACAATTATTAAAACAAATCTTGAAGGCTAGGTTTGATGTCAACAAAAAACACAATAACACTTTATTTGTTTTCGATGAACATCATCACTTATTCTCTTGCTAGTTATTTAGGCCATTGTAGTTCATGAATTGCTTTGTCCTGTATGACACTTCATACCAACCAATTCGGTATCCAATACCGAAGAGCCACATTGTTTAACAAGCAAGGAATACAGCCATAACATGTATATCTTCTATATACCTAAGTTGGACATCTCCAACCTTTTATTTTCTGCCAAATATTTTATAGATTCTCTTTCAGCAATTCCTTTTCTTTTAAAAGAATGTATCAACATCAATAGTGGTGTCATCAACATGACACATGGTACAAAGCGTATATAGTCAAATACTAATACCTTTGGACTTGCACTTTGAAGTGGATCACCATCATCAAATGTTTGGTGTTCTTTCAAAAATCCATTCTTTAGTAATCTATTAGTGTAGTAAACATTTTACATACAGCTTCTATTCATCCTTATCATGACAACTTTCATGATCAAGCTACTATAGCCTATAAGGAAGAATCGCGAGTATAATATCAGTTCCCAAAACCTTTTTGGTAGATTCGGATGCCTAGCATCTCCATCCTTCACAAATTCTCATACAATATGAGAACATGTATTTTGCTAAATTATACTCTATCATAATGCAACCAAAAACATTGTTTCAGATATCACAATATCTCTCACACATGATGGTTTCTGAAACAATTTTCAGCTCCAATATAATCTTGATATTAAAACAACTTTTTGAATATCAATAATCATGGAGGCAAACATGATACTTTAGATACTAACATTGGAATTCTTACTCTTGATTTAATACTACTTATTAAACTTCATGGAGTAAATAGAGTTTGCTGAAAGTTTGCAATAGGACTTATAAACTTTAAATTGACATTCAAAACAATACAATACCAGTTCGTAAAGTAAATATCCAGAATTCTATAGTTCTATTTTCTCAATTAAAACTAAGCATAAGGTAGTGAACAGATGCCAATGACTACAACAAATTATGCAAATTCACTTCGATTTAGTTTATGACAAATTGAGTTCGACTAATCCAAATTAGAAATGAACTCCCACTCAAAAACGACATCCCTCGTGCCTTTTTGGTGATTACATGAACCAAATCCACTACACCAAGTCCGATCATCACGTGAGTTGATGTAGCTTCAAAGGCGAGCATCTATATGGGCATCATATCAACTATATGACTCATGCTTAACCTTTCGGTCCGTGTTCCGAGGCCATGTCTGTACATGCTAGGCTCGCCAAGTAAGAACCTTAGTACTCGCATGTGTAAAACTGTCTTACACCCGTTTGTATGAAAGCGTAGAGTCGAGTACACCTGATCATCACGTGATGTCTCGAAATATGATCCACAAAACGGTGCATACTTAAGGAAGAACACATTTTTATCTTGATATCTAAAAGAGGGATCATCTTACAATGCTACAGGAAACGCCAAACTAGCAGTATAAGATGCTAACATCTAATGTGTAAAGTGAGATGATATGGTCCATGCATTTGATCTCTATCACTTGCATCGTGGTATGATCTCTATCATTCCTTTGTGTGTAAGGCCAAGGTCTATGGAACTTACACGTTGAGTGTGTTGTAAGAGTATCTATCATACATCTACTTACAACAATACCATAACAATACACTAGCCCAGCAACGATCTAAACTAGACGCCTCTAACTTATCAATTGCAAGTTTTACGTGGCTTAGGGCTTTCGGAGATAGAACCGTTCTTACCTACGAACATGAACCACAACGAGGATAACTAAGTTATTAGCAACTCGTTGTAAATCAGATATTGACTATAGTAGGAGAGACAGACACCCGCCAGCCACTTATGCAAAACAAGTTGCATGTCAGTCGTGGAACCGGTCTCATGTACGATGACATGTAAGGTTGGTCCGGGCCGCTTCATCCCACTATGCCACCAATATCCAAAATACATAGAAGATGCAATAACATGATCATCATCGCCCACATATCAACATATGTGTACTACCCGTGCTAAGCACCTACGCATAGATCAGGCTCTGATACCACTGTTGGGTCCGCAGCATAGAAAACAAAAAATTTCCTACGATGAGAACTATACGCCAAGATCTATCTACTAGATACAGAGCAACGGGTGGACATACATCCAACGAGAACTTACCCTCATAGACAACGAGCTTTGTTAACGAGTAGGAACTCGTGGTTGATGTAGTCGTACACTTGCCGATCTCAAGATCGTGATGAAGTCCAGCAGGTCCGGCTCCAGCACGTCCATCAGATCCAGCTCCAGCACCACCAAGTCCAGCACCGCAAAGCAGCGGTGCATCCATGATCGCACACACGTCCGGTACCCCGACAACCTCCGTCCCTCGCTCCAGCAAAGCAGCAGAAGCAGCAACTCCTTTCCAGATAAATCCACCAGGAACATGTATCTCGCTAATCCGAGACCATGGGGGAATAATACTAGAGGGGGAGAGAGATCCTTCACAAGGAGGTGTGTATGAGAAGTGAGGAGGGGGTGGCCTTTTATAGGAGGAGGGGGGTGCCCCTCCTTCATGGCCGGCGCATGGAGGAGGTGACCCTTCACCTCCTCCATTCATGTGGTGGTAACTCCCTCCACATAAATTTGCCCCTTCACATTCTCTTTTAAAGTCTCCACTTTAAATGCATTAAAGTTCTCCAAATTTAATGCTCTCTCATTTAATAAAACTCTTTTATTAATTTTATTCAGAATTTTGTTAATTACTTTAATTAACAAACATTCACATAAAACCCCCTGCAACATTTCAATATTACATGCAGAACCAATTTCAGCAATTTCACCCCAAACAGTTTCGGTGTCTATTGAAATAATTCCAGCGCTTTCTTAAATCTTTATCTGAAACATATTTGCTCCAAATGGTGTCAGTATCCCTTAAGTGTGTCACCCTACGGTTCGTGAATAATGCAGACATGATCGATATCCCTCTCAGATCAATAATCAGAAGCGGGACCTGGAGATCCATACTGACTCCTACACATTCAAGGATGACTCTTGTGATCATGTGAACCTTTAACGTCGTAACTAAATCCCTTTGTCTCGCGATATATTACATGTCTGAGATTCGATCATCGGTATCCAAATACCTAGTTTGATCTCGTTACCGACATGCACTCTTTTCTCGTTCCCGTGATATAACATTCTAGTGATCACATCACTTGCTTGCAAGCTATTTCAATGTGATATCACCGAGAGGGCCCAGAGTATATCTATCCGTCATCGGGATGGACAAATCCCACTCTTGATCCATGAGCCTCAACATAACACCTTCGTAGCACTGAACCCACCTTTATAGTCACCCTGTTACGGTGTGACGTTTGATGTTATCAAGATACTCTTCCGGTGTTAGCAATTAACATGATCTCATGGTCTAAGGACTGAGATTACTTCGTATGATGTTATAGCAATATAAACATAATGACTCTGATCGTAATGCTATACTTCGGATGAATGTTCATTACATCATTCCACCAATGTTGTGACCTCATTATTAACAACATCCAATGTCCATGATCAGGAAACCTTGATCATCTTGTTAATCAACGAGCTAGTCTATAAGAGAGGCATGACTAGGAACCTTTTATTTGTTTATTAAACACTCATGTATTGACGTTTCCTATCAATACAATTATAGCATGCAAAATAAACATTTATCATAAACAAGGAATAAGATAATAACCACTTTATTATTGCCTCTCGGGCATATTCCCTTCACCTGGGACCCCCAACTACTCGTCGATGTCAACGTAGAAGCCACCTTTATTTGCAACTAGATCATCTATAGAAAAATAACAACGATGCAAGGCTGAGTACTAGAATGTACTCCGATAGGCTTAGATAACCTAGTATCTACATGCTCTGGCAAGAAAAGCTTTCTTTGGATTTTTTTGCGTAAAACAAACTTTGTTTGTAAACAAGAGAGAGTAGAGGCTCATCTACACAGAATACTTTTAAAACCGGGTGAGAGAACGACGACTCCATCTTGAACATCCGAACTTGTTAACCAAGAACATCTGAACTCTTCATCTAGGATCACCCCCTCGAACCCCCGAGGAGGCATCCTTAAGCACATGTGGAACAACATGTTTTACATTTAGTTAATGTTATATATGATCTTAGAATTTGGTCACCAAGTGTTCATAACCGTGAACACGGCCTTTCAAAAAGATTTAACCCTTCAAGGGTGTACAACTTTACCGACACGTACCAACCGACTCTTAGTGCCAAATATTATTAGCCCTCTTCCTTGGAGGGCCGGCAGAGGGTGGTTGACCATGACCTTTACCTTGATTTCGCCGAGACCATGAGTCACGCCCTAAGGAGGGTTCTGCCATAACGGGTTAAATCCCGAAGCCGGTCCCTAGAGATGTGAGGCGAGGTTGGTTTATCAGGGGCTCTATCGACCCAAGCAACCTCGGCCACGCTTACCTACATGTTATGATGCACCTCCTTCTCCTCTACTTTCAAAAACATTTTCAATGCGTATGCCAAATGGAAAGCCCAAACTATGTGACTAATGAAATCTACTAGGCAAGTTAGTTACTCGAGGGGTTCCCAAGCCCCGTGTGGTTGTACGCTCGTCTCGGTTCCAAAGGCAAGAACTCAAGTCCTAGGTGTGGCGAGCATGGGACTATAAAAACCACACCCAACATGGCCTCCCATACAAGCCTTATCATGTTTATCCGTCACCTCCAAACATGTCTCCATCTCCTACCTTTCTAGACTCTTTGGCATCTCCAATTTATCATCATCGGGATGGATCAGGCGTAAATACTAAGCATGGCTAAAGCTTGATGGTCGAAGAATCTCTAGCAATGCTCACATGCCAGACCTAGGTATGCTAGGAGCAGTGGATCAGGTGTATCAGGCTACAACAGGGAAACTATGGAGCAGATAGGTAACTCTATCTACTGACAAAGACCACATTGGAATCATGTGCAATATAGAGAAAAAGTAGATACTTTGTAAAAAAATAGGTTCAGAATGAGAGGCTACGCTTGCCTTGTCCTTTAGTAGACAGGTATGGATCTTCGGTGTCGTTGACTTCGGCCTCATGCTCGGATCCTATCGTGGATAAGCAATACTGGAAAGAAAGGCAACAATCAACATCTCGAACCATGCAATATGCAAGCACATGAATGATGTGTTAGATTAAAGTTATCATGGAAGCCCTAGGATTAGCATTGATTTAAATGGGTTCAGAGTGCCGAGGGTTTGGCATTCCATCGATCCCATATGAAATTAGGGGGGTCCGATGTTCCTCTAAACTAGGTAGGGTTTAGGTTTCCCAGCAATGCATTATTGTATTTTTAAAGTGTAGATCGCATTTTTCTAAACATTTTGATATATTATACACATTTTTATGATTAAATATGAATTAGTTATAAATTTTATAAGATTTTAACAATTTTTGCCATATTTAAACCATTTCTGAAAACAGAAAAGAAAAATTAAAACAGAAAAGAAAAATTAATTATGATGCTAGGATGACATCAGCAAAGCATGACGTCACCATAACATCATCACCATGTCATGGCCACGCTACGCTGGCGCCACGGTGGACATGGTGGCAGTGTCGGTTAGTGGTCGGCGGCGGCGATCCGGCGCGCCCTAGCAAGCCTGGATGGGTCCATTGGAACTGCACGGGGACCAGGAACACGATCATGCCAACCCCGCTCGATTATGGACACCAGAAACTCGTCGGCGGCTAGGTACATCGGCGACACAATCGAGCTAGCGTGGGCAGGGTGCTACAGCAAGCAAGCCGTGGATCTGAGGGTACTGCGAGGTCCAGGAGCTCACCAAGAGCATGATAAGCTTGGCAGTGAGGCGAGGCAAATCTTGAATCGATGGCGAGCTATAGCTTATGGCGATGGAAGGACCTCTCGAGTCCGGTGATTGGATGTGCATTGAGCTTGGAGAACTAGATGGGAAGAACGAGGAGATGATGGCGGTCACGACAATGGTCTCAGCCGAGCTCGGGGCGACCGGAGACGGCAAGGGCAACAGCGGCAGCGAGCTAGATCTCGCCAGCCATGGCAGGAGAGGATAAAGGGAAGGGGAAGTGGCGTCTAGGGGTTCTCCTCTGCAGCGGCCGAGCTTATATGGCACTGGGGCGTGAATCTTCGTGCACGCATGGCGGCCAACGGCAACCGCAAAGCCATGAAGCTGCTTCCCTATCGTCGATGAAGACAACGACACGGTCAGCTATTGAAATGGTATGGGCTGCATCTGGACCCTGGATGGGCCGCAGAAAAGGGAGAGGGAAGGGCTAGTGGCTAGGATGCAACCACTCTCTCTCTTTCCTTACTTTTTTTAACAAAACTTTTTATATTTACTTTCTCTCAAACCCATCCTTATTTTTACTCAAATCAAAATATTTTGAACAGATTTGAATGAGGCAAATTTCCAGAAACCTTTTATAAACCTTCTAAACATATGAATAGTAGGACCCACTTGTGTATACACTTCTCCAAATCAAAAGTATTTCAAAATGGAGTAGAATTTGAGGAGAAAACAATATAGAGCTAGGTTTTTATCCCCTCTTATTTCCAAACCACACCAGAATGCAAAGGTTTCATGCATGCCATTCTCTTAAGTAGTAATTACATATATTACAAACATGGGATGTTACACGACCCCTCCTCCCGGGGGATGCCCCGGAAGGAGCATAAGGGCGCGGGTGGGGACTACGAAGCCAAGAAGCAGCCTCGACTGAGTCTGTGAAGGACCTTGGGAATGCTTCTCCTAGGCTAGGCGTGGCCCGAGAACAGGAGTCAACTGAGCCTGACAAGACATGTCGGGCCCGGCCTTGGGAACTGGTGCAGCGCCAATGCCGCTGGACATCATCATGGCACTAGAGTCCGCTGCAGTGCGCCACCGACAGGACTGACAACTCGGAGCCTGAGTTGTCACTCAGCCATCAAGTGCACATGTGCATCGCCCTGGACATCCATTGGCCATATGCGCTGCCCATCTGCCTGAAGAGCGTGTGGCACACCGCGATTGAGCCCAGGAACACCCCTGGTGGTGCTCCACGCCGGCCCTTGTAGTGAACCCTTGGAGTATAAAAGGAGGCACTTGGCCGTAGGAAAGGGAGAAGGGTTTTTTTGGTGGAGAGAGCTGTTGAGGAGGGGTTTTTGGTGGAGAGAACTGTTGGAGGGAGTTTTTGGAGGAGAGCAGTTGGGGAGTTTTGAAGAGAGGTTTGGAGGAGAGTTTGAGGGAGGGACCGAGGGGAAAGAGAGCTTGTGAAGAGCAGAAAGAGAGATGTAGAGTTGATATCCTCCTCCACGTCGGAGAGAAGGAAGAGAGGTAGAAAAGGGAGAGAAGAAAGAAATAGGAAGCCTAGGAAGTGTAGAAGCTAGAGAGAAAGCAGCTCCCTGGCACCATAGAGATCATCTTCCTGTACCTCGATCCACCCCAGATAATCCACCAAAGCAGGACGTAGGGTTGTTAGCCAAAGGGCGGCCCAAACCTGGGTAAAAAATGACTATGTGTGTGATGTGTGCTCGTATCAGTAGGTTCCTTCGTCGATGTTGAGGCCGAAACACCTTCGTGCCCACTACCAGACAAATAGGGGGTGCCCAACATCCCCGGTGTCTGTGTTGGCGAGACGCGACAGGAATTACATACATAGCATTGTAATCACTTAGGGAAGCTCATACGGGTTAAGTCTTTGATGTAGATGATAAACACAATAACATTTTATTTGTTTCTCAATGAACATCATCACCATATTCTCTTGCTAGTTACTTGGTCCATTGTATCTCTTGTATTGAGTTGCTTTGTATGACACTTCATACCAACCGATCTAGTATATAATACCAAAGAATTCCATTGTTTTAACCAAAAGCAAAAGTTATATCCATAACTTATATATATTCTATATACTTGAGCTAGAAAATTCCAGTCTTTTATTATCTGCCATTTACATTTGTTTCTTCCATTTACATTTGTGGATCCTCTTTCAAGATTTTCCTCTCTTTGATAAGAATCAACCAACATCAATAGTGGAACCAATCACATGGTACATAATCCAAGTGTGTTAGTCGAATATTAATACCCTTGAATTCATACTTCAAAGTGGATCACCATCATCACATGATTTGCATTCCTCCTGATTCTACTCTTAGTGATTTTTTAGTATAGTAAACATTTTACCTATACCTTTTATCCACCCTTTCATGAAGCACTCATGATGAAACTACTATATCTCACAAGGATGAATGTTTGTATAATATTAGTTCCCAAACCTATTGGGTGATAAGTATGCCTAGTGATGGCTACAAGTGCACAGATCAATTGTAGCTAGTTTTGAAATAAGAGTATCGTACCCAGAGAGCTATTTGGTTAAGGTCTTTATGCCCCTCGTTACTTTCCACCAAAGGATACTTGTAAACTACCTTTGATATCAAGTCAAAGGTGTTTGAAAGGTTTTTGGTTGTGTGAAGAAAAGTAATTAAAACGAGTAAAAGAAAGCAAGTAATAATGTTGTGTGAAAATGTGGTCGAACTCAATAGGGCTAAAGCGTTCTCGGGTACTCCCTCCGTTTAGAAATATAAGATGTTTTAGCTTTGTGAAAGGAGTGTATCTAGACATGTTTTAGTGTGTAGGTTCATCAAGGTTTGGAGTGAACCTACACATTAAAAGGAGTCTAGATACACTCCTTTCACAAAGCTAAAACATCTTATATTTCCGAACGAAGGGAGTATGTAGGATACACCACTAGCATGATATTATTATTAATTAAGATAACATACTTCTTGTGCCATGATATGTGTGGAGAGATCTCCATAATAAGATGTTCACTACAAGGCTCATAGGAAGCCACTTTGTTGAGCCAAGAGTGAGGTCATCTCTAAATAAACACTACGATGTCTGAGAGCAATCACCCATACAAACCACCGCAATTAAGGGTTTCCCCGTGGATAGCGTAATTAGCTTAGAGAGTCCCTCTTTATCCTCCTTTGACCATGTAGGTTACAAGATGGCACTAATTTGTCACTAAGATATTTCGGGCATGCTCCCAAACACGTCCAAACGATTTCTCCATCCCTTTAGTCCCGAAGGCAAATGCTATGTGGACGACTACACATTCCATCTAAAGAGAGAGATCAAACACAAATCATAAATTATAGACCACCAGTCATACAGACACAAGAATAGATCATCTTTATTACAAGTTCATAATAGTGCTAGGGTTTCTCCATCTCCCCAAGAACAAAGGAACTACTCACACATGGAAGCAGTCAACGATATCATCATAATCAAATGGATGGATAAAAATACGAGGATAAATCTAGTCCAAACCACAATTGAATCTGGAATTACTACAAGATCTAATGGATGAGAGATGGGGGTGATGGTAGTGATGAGGATGTAGTGGTTGATGATGAAGGGGATTATGTGATGTCCTCCAATGATCCATGTAGCAGCAGGGATTTTACCTCTGCCAAGTTCCTCCTTCAGATCCCTTTCAGATGTGGTTTTTCGTGGTTTCTGGTCACTGTGAATGTCGGATCTTTCTGCCGTCTTTGCCAAGAGAGAGTATTTTAGGAGGCGGACGCGTTGCTGCATGGTAGAGGCAGACGGTATGGGCAGGCTCCGCATGTACCACTGGTCATTATCATGGCTGATGGTTTCCTCTCGCTTGGTATTCTCCTAGGTGCGAAGGTAAATCAATAAAATGACTTTTATCACTTAAAAATATCATATTATAACATAATATGATAGTTCCAATTGTTCATAATAGACTCAGTAGTTTGGGATCCTATTGAAACAAAGGAAAAAAGGTGCACACAAGCGTAGTGCAATACCAAAATCCCTAATGTATTTATGAAAAAACAAAAGGTAAATATGCTTAAATTTGGACTCATCAACTCCCCCAAGATAGACTCTTGCTCGTCCTCGAGCAAGATGGTGGCTTATGGACAAGATCATCATGTTCATGAGGCATGAGTCGTTACAATAAATGAGGCACAAATTGAAACAGGAATACAATATCAGATGTAATGTTACTTCGGGGGTATTATCATACCCTTACACATCACATGACTTAGTGGCTTACACACCCTTTTTTAGTATTAATGAAGTTATAAGAAGCTTTTAGTGATTCAACATATCATATAATCATAAAGTTAGACTGACTGGGCACTTTATTTCAGTAATGACGGTTCATGATCATTCTTTTTTTCCTTTTTTATATTTCTTTTTCTTGAGATTCTTTTGATAGCTGTCCTTTATTTCTCCTCTATTTTATTTTCTTTTTATCTCCTTTTTATTTCTTATCTCTTTTTTAGTACAATCACTCGATCATGCTCACTAATTTTATGGCTTATTAGAACTCGTGACTATAATATGCTACCAAAATTATTATTCTCATAATTTAACCAATACTCTTATTGGTGTGGAAGTCCCTAAAATCATGATAGCTGTACAAGTATCATAACATTCAACCTAGTTCAATCATCTAATCATGAACCAAAGGATAACTTCAAATATCATAAAGTCTCGAAACTCAATGGATATAAATCTTCTCTTGAACAAAAGGGAGCTCGAAGTTGATGCAACTAATGCAAATTCTAGAATTAAAACCTAACATGCGTGCGGGAAAATAAACATGCTAAAACTATAAGATAGATTATAAGGTTCTCATAGATCCCCCAAGATTGGAATCAAGTCGGGTGGATCAAATAATCCCTTGCAATTATACGATATCGTGGTGTCCATCATGGTGAAGTAGTTTTGTTGGAGATCGCTGCACGAAGCTTCTTGTTTGTCTCTTCCAGGGCGGATATGTGACGAAGACATTTCTATAAATCCAAACACAAGAGGAACATCCCATCAGCAACCTTTCTCATCACGCCATTGAGTTCCTTCTTGCCTTTAAGATCCAAGAGACGCTTGCGCACGATCTCCCTATGGAGGAGCTCTTCTTTCTGGTACTTCTATATCTTGTGAAGACGATGTTTAGTGTCTGGAACATGCACACAGATGGGCACATCCATAAGGTTGAACCCCCAATCCTCTTGTGGCTTCACGCTCATGCACGCGTTCATGGTGATCTTCCTTGTTGTTGAAGTATCCATTGTAGTCTCATGATAAGTTCCTTCATCGGGACGGCTAGCTTTCTTACGCTTTGGTGAGGAGTAGTTGACAGCGATGAACTTGAGTGACTCCATGCATCCCTTCCCATGAGGTTTCTTGGCTTCTTCCTCGTCTTCAGGCTTCACCATAGCTAGGTAATTCGGCTGCTTCTAACCCCCTCTTCGTTTGCTCGATGAAGGTCTCGAATTACTCATCATCATCATCAGAGTCATAGGCGTACCACTTGTTCTTCGGGCTTAGGCCTTGAGCTTCATGGTCATCGGCTACAATGGAGGAGGTCTGAAAACTATCCCAAGAAGGATCCATGAGGTTTAGAGGCATGCATTTGCCTTGAACTGGGTAGCGCATTAAGTAGATTGGATCTGTAGATATAAGAGGGAGGAAGACCTCTAGGCACGCTTATTAGGAGTCAGAGGCAGGGAAAAATTCATACTAGAAGGAAAAGGGGCGACCAAGAAAAGAATCCCAACAAATATGGAAAGAAATAAGTATAAAAGGAAGAAATCATGATCATAATGACCACTTGGTACGGGCGGATGCCCGTATGGCGCGCCCGTACCAGGTCGTTTCCAAAAATCCAACGGAAATAAGTCGGTAAATTACCAACCAACAAAGTGGTATGGGCGGGCTCCGCCCGTACTGACTTTTACCGACCTCGGTCTCTTTTTTTACAAACCAAATAAATAAGAACGAACGGGGAACACATCATCAGTAACGACCACCCGTACGAGTAGACGCCCCCATACTACGTGGTCGTACTAATATGTGAAAAAGTGCATCGAGGGCACTGCCACCTTAACGAGCAGTGGTACAGGCGGAGACGACCGTACCCATCGCCTGTACCGAGCTCGCAAGACCGACAGTGCACTTAGAAAAACGAAAAGAATACAAATATGCAAAATGAAATAGTAGAAAATCATCCAGAATATAGATGTTTTCAATATTTCAAATGTCTTGCTCATCGAGAGGGAATGAGTTTATTCGGGTACCTTCTCCTTCTTTTAATTCTTGGATCAATTTTCATTTCCCCTTCAAACAAGGTTGGTTGCAGAAAATTCCCAAAGCCATTGTAAAGAGAAATTGAAAATTTCCTTTTAGGAACTGTAGTTCCAGAGGGTATGCAGATGGATGACACTACCTTAGGTAGATCAACCACCTCAATGTCCAAGGATGCCTCCTCCTTCTCTTCTTTCCTTTGGAGGATCTGCAAATCAAATTATTGCAAAAGTAGAGTCCAATAGATTATTCTTGGCTTAACATTAGTCCTTTCAAGAATCTCTTTTAAGCCAACACGGTCAGTATTTACTCTTACTTTAGAGTCAATAATATAAGATCTAAACTTGTCACAAAAGAAAACCATAGTGAAAAATTCTTTTTCTGCCATAGGGTAATTCTTTTGGGCCCCATTTAGGGTGTGACTAGCATGATGAATGATATTAAGATCATCACCATCATACTGGCAAAGAATTTCTCCCACAGATTCATGGCTAGCCTCACAGAATAGATCAAAAGGTTTCTTACACTTAGGTGGTTTTATAATGGGAGCTTCAAGAAGGGCTTGTTTTAATATATTAAAATAGTGAGACACTTTTCATTAAAATTAAAAGCAACATCCTTTTGAAGGAGGTTAGTTCAAGGTCTAGCGGTTTTTGAAAAGTTCTTAATAAACCTTCTATAAAATCCAGCATGGCCTAAGAAACTCCTTATATCTTTTACATCTTGAGGAGGTGGAAGCCTTTCTATTGCTTCAATCGTTGCCTTTTCAACTTCTATACCCTTACCTGAGATTTTGTGACCAAGCACTATACTGCCTAAACCATAAAATGACATTTTCCCAGTTCAAGACTAAGTTAGTGTCTTCACATCTCTGCAAAACTTTATGAAGGTTATGTAGACAATGATTAAAGGAAGTTCCATAAACGGAGAAGTCATGCATGAATACTTCCATAATACTTTCAACATAATCGACAAATATAGCAGTCATACACCTTTGAAAGGTGGCAGGGGCATTGCAAAGACCAAAAGGAATCTAACGATAGGCATATAAACTGTAATGACAAATAAAGGTTGTTTTAAGTTGGTCATCAGGGTGAATATCAATTTGAGAAAACCGGAATGTCGTCTAAGTAGCAAAAATGAGAGTGCATAGCTAGCCTTTCTAAAGTTTGATCTATAAATGGCAAAGGATAATGATCCTTTCTAGTTTCCTTATTAAGTTTTCTATAGTCAATACACATAATGTGACCAATAATGGTTCTAGTATGTATCATCTCATTATGTTCATTTTCAACAATAGTAAATCCACCTTTCTTAGGAACACAATGAACATGACTTACCCATTCACTTTCTTCCACATGAAAGATGATACCTGCATCTAACAAATGTATTATTTCCTTCCTTATCTCTTCTTTCATGTGAGGTTTGAGTCGTCTCTAAAATTTGGCGACCGGTTGGGCTCCTTCTTCGATAAATATTCTATGGGTGGCTATCGATGGACTAATCCTATTCAAGTCACTCATCGAGTACCCAAGAGCATTCTGATGCATATAGAGAACCATCATTAAATTTTCCTCATCTTTCTCTGCAAGGTTAGAACTTATAATAACAAGGAAATTATTAGTTTCATCAAGAAACCTATATTTTAACTCCTTGGGTAAAATTTTTAGAGTAGGAGGTGGTGGTGCCTCATCTCCTTTTCTTATAGGTTCTTCATATTTTTGATTTATCTCGGGGTCCACCTCGGGTTTGGAGTCGAGATAACCGTCTATTTCCAATTTTTCTAAATCTTGAAAAATATTATCATGGTTGACTAAACTCCTTGCTAAATCATCATCATGAGACTCAATGACTACTGAAGCTAGATTAACGATATTACCTACCTCTTCTTATTCATACTCATAATCGTCTAAATCTTCACTAGCCGGCTTATGGTCAAATTTAGAGAAGTGAAAGTTCATTTTCTCTTCACCAAACTTGAGGGACACAGTTTGTATCTTGCAATCAATGTTTTCTCCTGCGGTGTTTAAGAAGGTTCTTCCGAAAATAATAGGACAATAAACATCAGTAGTCATATCAATAAGACAAAATCAATGAAATATTTATATGGTCCAACATAAATTGGAACATCTCTAATTATTCCATAGGAACCCTAAGTGTCTTATCTACAAGCATTATAGTCATGTCAGTATCCTATAATTCAGTTGATGTTAGTTCTTTTTGGATTTTCAAATAAAAATTAAAGGGAATTACATTAACAGTCGTTCCTATGTCATAGAGGGCATAATAAGAAGTTCCGCTGAAAGTACAAGGAATAATAGGCTTACCAACTTCTTTAGCTTTTACCTTTCCTTAAATGAATTGTGAAGCTTAGGTATCCAACTCCATCATGTTGTAATGTGCAAACATGGTTAAGATATCCTCCTTCATTGGTTCCCCGGTCTCCTATATACTTACTTCTTCAGTTTTTTTTGTCAGTGCCTCCTCTTCCAGTGTCTTGAGGAATAGACTTTCCTCTTCATGTTGATCTTCAAGCTGCTGAGCCATCATATGTTTTCTCGTCGTTCTTGGAAAAGGAAGGGGTTCAACATATGGGGGTGTTTCCCTTAATGGCTCAACATAAGCTGCAATTATTGGATTAACTTCTTCAACTGGCTCGGGTGGAGGAGTATAATGGAGCCAATCTTTCTTAGGAGCCTAAATATGTTCTATAAAATACTGAATGATTTGCAAAATAATATCATCATGAAGTTGAAGTTCATCAACAGTTTCTTTTACTTTACCGGATTCTTTATAAGCATTGAGACAATCATATTCAATTTCGATACCTCCTTCACCACCTAAATCAAATCCCCATGTTTCTCTATTATGACGAATTCATTCTAGGAGTTCCAAAGCTTTAGTTATAGTTAACTCCATAAAGGAGCCTCCAGAATTTGTGTCAAGCTCATGTTTAATTTCTTGATTAAGTCCCCCATAGAAAATATGTAAAACATACCATTCAGGCAAATCATGATGGGGACATTTTTTTAAGGAGGGACTTATACCTTTTAAAGCCCCTTACCAAGCCTTCACCTAGGTGGTTCTTGAAATTTGTGATTACCCTTCTTGCTTCAGCAGTTTTTACCTTAAGAAAGAATCGAAATACGAATTCTCCTTTGTGTTTTTCCTAGGTATTTATTTTCTCTACAGAGCAGAATTCTATACCAAGCTAAAGCAGTGTTGGTTAGAGATTGGCTAAACAATTTAAGTTTCAATTCATCATCAGAATAGCCTCTCAATTTAAGTGTCCAACATAACTCAGTAAAATGCATTAAATGAGTGTAAGGATCCTCATCAGTATCATACCCTACAAAAGTTTTCTCTTTAATAATAGCGATAAAGCAAGGGTTAACCTCGTATTTTAGTTCGCTCTCACTCTAGAATTCTTTAACGAGTCCTCTATTGAACTTCCCGAGGTATTTAGTTGCATCGAGCTGATTCATTAGTCGAAGTGCAGTCATGGTGCTTACCTGAAACTAGTAAACAACTTTTAGTAAACAATTAGTGAAATAAGCAACTAAGAACAAAGACCAAAAGTGCTTAGCTCCCTGGCAACAGCGCCAGAAGATATCTTGATGGCTGCAAGTGCACAAATCAATTGTAGCTAGTTTCAAAATAAGAGTATCGTACCCACAAAGAGCTATTTGGTTAAGGTCTTTATGCCCCTTGTCACTTTCCACCAAAGGATACTTGTAAGCTGCATTTGATCTCAAGTAAAAGTTGTTTAAAAGGTTTTTTGGGTTGTGTGAAGAAAAGTAATTGAAATAAGTAAAAGAAAGCAAGTAACAATGTTGTGTGAAAACATGGTTGAACTCAATAGGGCTAAAGCGTTCTCAGGGATGTAGGATACACCACTAGCATGGTATTATTATTAATTAAGATAACATACTTCTTGTGTCATGATATGTGTGGAGAGAGCTCCATAATAAGATATTCACTACAAGGCTCGTAGGAAGCCACTTTGTTTGAGCCAATAGTGGTCACCTCTAAATAACCACTGCGATGTCTAAGAGCAATCACCCATACAAACCACCGCAATTAAGGGTTTCCTCGTGGATAACGTAATTAGCTTAAGGAGTCCCTCTTTATCCTCCTTTGACCGTGTAGGTTACAAGCCAGCGCCAATTTGTCACTAAGCTATTTCGGGCATGCTCCCAAACACGTCCAAAGGATTTATCCCTCCCTTTAGTCTCGAGGGCAAATGATATGTGGCCGACTACACATACTAGCTAAAGAGAGAGATCAAACACAAATCATAAATCTATCATAGACCAGCCAGTCATACAGACACAAGAATAGATCATATTTATTGCAAGTTCATAATAGTGCTAGGGTTTCTCCATATCCCCAAGAACAAAGGAACTACTCACACATAGAAGCAATCAACGACATCATCATAATCAAATAGATGGATAAAATACAGGGATAAATCTAGTGCAAACCACAATTGAATCTAGAATTACAACAAGATCTAATGGAGGAGAGATGGGGGTGATGATGGTGATGAGGATGCAGAGGTTGATGATGAAGGGGATGATGTGATGTCCTCCAATGATCCGTGCAGCAGCAGGGATTTTCCCTCCACCAAGTTCCTCCTTCAGATCCCTTTTAGATGCGTGCTGGCTCGTGGTTAATGTCGAGCTCGTTGGGGAACCCCAAGAGGAAGGTATGATGAGCACAACAGTAAGTTTCCCTCAGTTATGAAACCAAGGTTATCGAACCAGTAGGAGCATGGAAACACCTCCAAGGTGTTGTTTCCAACTTGGAATCCTGCACAACACAACCACAGAACTTTGCCCCCAACTTATAGTGAGGTTGTCAATCTCATCGGTTTTGCTGAAAACAAAGGATTAAACGTATTGTGTGGAAGAAAGTAATAACTTGCAGAAAGTAAACAGAAAATAGTAAACAGTTGTAGATTGATGGTAAAAGAAAGGACCGGGGTCCATAGTTCACTAGTGGTGGTTCTCCTTAAGATAGATGACACGTTAGGTGAACAAATTACAGCGGGGCAATTGACAAACATCGAGAAAGCATACATTCATATACTAATCATCTTGACTCCTATGAGATTTGATTGGGCATTACAACATTATACATAGACCGTAATCCAACTGCATCTATGACTAATAATCCACCTTCAGGTTATCATCTGAACCCCCTCCAGTATTAAGTTGCAAGCAACAGATAATTGCATTAAGCATTGCGTGTAAAGTAAACAATACGATTGTTCTATGAACAAAGGATTCATGTTTTCTCCCTAGTAGCAACAACACATCTAGTACCTTAGAGATTTCTATCACTTCCCCAGATTACTAGAGGCATGAACCCACTATCGAGCATAAATACTCCCTCTTGGAGTTGCTAGCATCTACTCGGCCAAGATATCTACTAACAACAAAGAGCATGCAAGATCACAAATAACAAAGACATGATGAAATCAATAATCAATCTGAAATAGCATCTCAATATCCATCGGATCCCCACAAACACAACATGTATGATTACAAATAGATGATCTTGATCATGAACGGAGCTCACAAGATCTAAACATGATAGCACAAAGGAGAAGAACCAACCATCTAGCAACTACATGGACCCGTAGTCCAAGTATGAACTACTCACGCATCACACTGGAGGCTTGCATGGTGATGAAGAAGGCCTCCATGGTGAATTCTCCCCTCCGACAGGGTGCTGGGAAGAGCTTCAGATCCCTCCCGATCTAGGGATGGAGATGACGGTGGCTACATACTCTTTCGTGAAATTTTGATCGGGTACTTAGGGTTTCTGTATTGGAGGCATCTTATAGGCGAAAGGGAGGCCGAGGGGGTGCCCTAGGCGGCCACACCACCCCCTGGTGCGGGCCAGGCCTGGTCGCGTGGCCAAGTGGTGTGGGCGGCCCCTGGCCCCTCTCCGTCTCGTATTCTGGCTCCGTGTCCCCCTTGGTGAAATATTGACTTCGGCTTTTGTCCCGTCCAATTCTGAGAATATTCATTTTCTGACTTTCCTGGAACCAAAAATAGCAGAAAATAGGCAGATGGCACTGTGGCAACTTGTTAATAGGTTAGTCCAAGAAAGTGTATAAAAAGTACTCCATAGTGTGGACAAAACATAAGAAAGTAGATATAAACCAAGCATGGAACATCAAAAATTCTAGATACGTTTGCAACGTATCAATATCCCCAAGCTTAACTCTTGCTCCTCCTCGAGTAGGTAACTGATAAAAAAGAAAGAATAATTTTTGAGGTGGCATGCACCATCATAAACTTGATCAAAGTATTTGTAAAACAATGATAGCTGGGATCATAGTACTTCAACACAACATGAAAGATAAAAGTTCTAACAATAAGACATAGAAACTATGTTGTAACATGAAAAGGCACAAACAAAAGATTCATGAATAACAATGCTTTGCAATACGTTTGTTTGTTTCACATAAAGAAAACATAGCATAGTGGCATTCAGCTTGTCCCTCATAGAGTACCAAACATAAATGCATATGACACCTTCAAAGTTCATAAGGGTGACTAGATAGAAATAGTTTAAGAACAAGCAATATCAAAGTTATGCATCAATCAACAAGTCTTGGGACAATGCACATTAAACTAAGAATGGCCACTAAGCTCTCTCAATAGGTGCATAAAGATAGAAGATGGAGACTCAACATAAAAGTGGAAGAAAGGCCTTCATAGAAGGAAGCAGGGATTCAAGTCTCATAAAGAGCTTCCAAAAATTATGGTACTTATTAGATTTCAGCTTGCATTGCCCCTATCATAAGCATCTTGAAGTGATTAAGGTTAAAATGAACAAATTATGGAGTATATGCTTGACAAAGTATAAGTTGGAAATCTCATGTCCCTTGAATACGAGGGCCGCTCCTCATGCTACTCAAGTTTAGTTACCGGTAAGTTCTTGTCATAGTAAGTACATGTGTATCATAGAGAACCGCCAACGGGGTACCCCTTACCCGAAGATATGGAAGAATCCCCATATCAAAATGACAAGGCAAGAAGACAACGAGCATCTCAACATTCTTCTTATTTACCATGGGAAAATGGTGCTTTTGTCTCTCTTTCCTCTTTTCTCATCTTTTTTTCTTTTTCTGTTTTTTCTCAATCTCTATCTCTTTTTTATAAGAAGAATGCTTCATAGATTGCTCATTATGGTTACGCTGCAGGTTTCCACCATGATTAGGCATGGCTTAGACCGGAGGCCCAGGCGTTTCTCTAACACACATACATAACTCCATGGACTTACAAGCTCCCCTTTCACTTCGCACCGACAACATCCATAGACAAAAGAGCATGATATCAACTAGGTACAATGTACAAGTGCAATGTTGAAAGTGTTCCCCATGACAACATGGTTCTGCTAATCCCCAACATATAAGTGCAAGCATATACAACATAGACGACACAATGGTTCAAGTTTATTAGGGGCAAGAAAAGTAAAGTGTACCATCAAGTTCGTGAGAGCTTTAATCACTAGTTTTCTCATAACAAGTTTAATTTGGAAGGTAGATAAAAACATGAATATACTTGGAATAGAAAATACTAGTAGGTAGGTATGGTGGACTCTTTGGAATAACCCTGTTTTATTTGGAGTTGGATGCATTAGTGGAACTCACACTTGGTTATGGAGGCTAGCAAAAGACTAGGAGCGACCAACTAAGAGAGCAATAATGGCCATAATCATGCAAAGCAACAAAACATCATTAATTAAAGCATAAAGTGATATTACAAGTCGAAAACTAAAGGATCATAAAGGCTATGGTGACTTGGGATAGCCATAACATGGTGTGAGCATGCGCCAAGTCAACCCAAATAAAGCATCAAAGGAGAATACCACAATACTCTGCTTTAATATGCTAAAACAACGCATGATTCTTTCAAGGCACATTAAGCAATCTCAATTGTTTATAACATGTCATGATACAGAAAAATCACTAAGAATAAAGCCAAAACAATATCAAGCATGACATGACAAAGCATAGGCCACAGTCAAAAACAAGCTCTTTTTACCACTTAAGCATGAACTTTTCCTACTCTTTTCCAATCCAAACCAATCTTATTTGAAAACTAATGCATGAATGAGGGGGTCCAACTAATTTATTCAAGAAAACTAAGCAAACCAAGCAAATGAAAACCAAAAACAAAAACGAAGACGCTCCAAGAACAACCCAACTATGCATGAAACAATAAAAATGAAGTGTTTGGAAGAAACCTGGGATTTTTATTGATGAAGAAGGGGATGCCTTGGGCATCCCCAAGCTTTGATGCTTGTACTTCTTGGATATTTCTTGGGGTGACATGCGTGGCATCCCCAATCTTGAGCTTTAGTCCATTCTTCATCTCATTACATTATTCTCTCCATACACCTGAATTTTTTTCCTTCATACAAAACTTCACACAATCTTTATTAGCAACATTAGTGTACTCAAGATAATAAGTCTTTAGGTTCAGTTTCAACACCAATAAAACTTCCATTAAAACACAAGCTACTGTATCACTTCTCTGAAAAATCTCAATTCCCCAAAGAGAACCCAAAAAGGAGTCAACAAGAAGCAAATGCAAATAATGGCAGAAATCGGTCAAAACAGACCAGCAGGTAAAAACCATTTTTTTCAAAGACCTTCTGTTGGTCAAATCGAAAAGTGTTGAACTAAAGAAAGTAAGATAACAACCTGGGGTAGAAGCACAAAAACTCACGCGTCAAAACAATGTACAGAGATTTTACACGGAGTTTTACAGCGAAGCACAAAAATCTGTTTCCGGAAAGCAACTTCCCAAGCATTACTTCTCTCTCATTAGAGGTTACTCTTGGCACAAGAAGCAAATAAAAAGGATAAGGAGAGGTTATTACTGAATCAATAACTTCCAAGACTCATCTAAAACTTTTGGGTTATCTCCCAATAAGTACTTTTCTTTAACGCCTTTAAGTTAGGCTTGATAGTTTGAGAAGATGCTCACATAAGAAACATGAATTGAAGTAAAAGAGAGCATCAAGAAGCAAATTCAAAACACATTTAAGTCTAACCCACTTCCTATGCATAGGAATATTGTATGCAAATAAATTCACAAAGAACAAAGTGATAGGCATAGGAAGATAAAACAAGAGTAACTTCAAAACTTTCAGCACATAGAGAGGTGTTTCAGTACCATCAAAACTTCTACAACCATATTTTCCTCTCTCTTAATAATTTTCAGTAGCCTCATGAATAAACTCAACAATATAACTATCACATAAAGCATGCTTTTCATGATCTACAAACACATACTTTTTATCAAGCTCAAAAATAGTGGGATTAAAACCTTCAAACCCACTTTTAACAATTTTATAACAAGATGACTGATCAATCTCATTTTCAATAGTAGTACAATTAATATTACCAACCAATATAGGACCATCATCTAGACCTTTATTATAAACATTTTCAAAAGAATCCATAGGAACATGACATTCGTCCTCCTTTGGTAAGCATGGGGGATAATCAAATAATGTACGTGGTAAAGAGTTACTCTCTTTAGAAGGTAGGAATGGGTAGATCCATTCTTCCTCCTCTTGATCATCACTCTCCTCCTCTTTTTCATCCAATGAGCTTCTATTTTTAGCAATTTCTTCTTTCATAGGCTCCTGCAAGGCATTAGTCTCTTCCATTGGTGGGGAGTATCTATTAAGATATTCAAGAATATAGCCATTTTCTTCCTTGTAATTATCAAAGAAAAATTTAAGTATATCATAAACCTCATATTTATAAGGTGCATCATCAGTATTTTCAAGCAAATATGCAAGTTCGAATGCACCCTTCCAAGCAATAAATTCTTCAATTTGTTCTATATCATAAAAGTCATAATTTCCGTTAACATAAGAAGATATGGTAACGTCATCATTATACTCACATTGAAAAGGGAGGTGTTTATACCTCCTGCAGCAACTAGATTTATCAAAGCAATAAGTAACATTATAAGTAGAGCACATGTTTCTAGCAATGGTATACAATTTATCAATTTGTTCCCATAAGTGTTTTCCTTTTTGTGACAAGCGGTGTTCCTTCTAATAATATTTTTGTTCTTCCGTGAACCCACCTTCCCAATAAGATCTAGTTTCAAGGAAACCACCCATTGATAGAAAGCATGATAAAGCAAGACAATAACATACCAACGAAAATAATAACTATAGTAGGAACTAAATTTTTTTGTATTTTTGACAAAAAGAGACAAGCAAACAAAGAAGAAATAAACTAAGCAAAACAAATAAAACAAAGTAAAGAGATTGGTTATAAGGGACTCCCCTTGTGAAGATGTCCTTGACTCTCCGGCAATGGCGCCAAAAAAATACTTGCTGGGTCGTGGTTGATGTCGAGCTCGTTGGGGAACCCCAACAGGAAGGTATGATGAGCACAGCAGTAAGTTTCCTCAGTTATGAAACCAAGGTTATCGAACCAGTAGGAGCAAGGAAACACCTCCAAGGTGTTGTTTCCAACTTGGAATCCTGCACAACACAACCACAGAACTTTGCCCCCAACTTATAGTGAGGTTGTCAATCTCACCGGTTTTGCTGAAAACAAAGGATTAAACGTATTGTTGGAAGAAAGTAATAACTTGCAGAAAGTAAACAGAAAACAGTAAACAGTTGTAGATTGATGGTAAAAGAAAGGACCGGGGTCCATAGTTCACTAGTGGTGGTTCTCCTTAAGATAGATGACACGTTGGGTGAACAAATTACAGCGGGGCAATTGACAAACATCGAGAAAGCATACATGCATATACTAATCATCTTGACTCCTATGAGATTTGATTGGGCATTACAACATTATACATAGACCGTAATCCAACTGCATCTATGACTAATAATCCACCTTCAGGTTATCATCTGAACCCCCTCCAGTATTAAGTTGCAAGCAACAGATAATTGCATTAAGCATTGCGTGTAAAGTAAACAATACGATTGTTCTATGAACAAAGGATTCATGTTTTCTCCCTAGTAGCAACAACACATCTAGTACCTTAGAGATTTCTGTCACTTCCCTAGATTACTAGAGGCATGAACCCACTATCGAGCATAAATACTCCCTCTTGGAGTTTCTAGCATCTACTCGGCCAATATATCTACTAACAACAAAGAGCATGCAAGATCACAAATAACAAAGACATGATGAAATCAATAATCAATCTGAAATAGCATCTCAATATCCATCGGATCCCCACAAACACAACATGTATGATTACAAATAGATGATCTTGATCATGAATGGATCTCACAAGATCTAAACATGATAGCACAAAGGAGAAGAACCAACCATCTAGCAACTACATGGACCCGTAGTCCAAGTATGAACTACTCACGCATCACACTGGAGGCTTGCATGGTGATGAAGAAGGCCTCCATGGTGAATTCTCCCCTCCGACAGGGTGCTGGGAAGAGCTTTAGATCCCTCCCGATCTAGGGATGGAGATGATGGTGGCTACATACTCTTTCATGGAATTTTGATCGGGTACTTAGGGTTTCTGTATCGGAGGCATCTTATAGGCGAAAGGGGAGGCCGAGGGGGTTCCCTAGGAGGCCACACCACCCCTGGCATGGGCCAGGCCTGGCCACACGGCCAGGTGGTGTGGGCGTCCCCTGGACCCTCTCCGTCTCGCATTCTGGCTCCGTGTCCCCCTCGGTGAAATATTGACTTCGGTTTTTGTCCCGTCCAATTCCGAGAATATTCATTTTCTGACTTTCCTGGAACAAAAAACAGCAGAAAACATGCAGCTGGCACTGTGGCATCTTGTTAATAGGTTAGTCCTAGAAAGTGTATAAAAAGTACTCCAAAGTATGGATAAAACATAAGAAAATAGATATAAACCAAGCATGGAATATCAAAAATTATAGGTACATTTGCAATGTATCAATGTGGTTTTTTGTGGTTTCTGGTGGCTGTGAATATCGGATATCTCTGTCGTCTTCGCCAGGAGGGAGTATTTGTCGAGGCGGACATGTTGCCGCGTGGTATGGGTGGACGGTACGGGCGGATTCCGCCCATACCACTAGTCGTTATCGTGGCTGCTGGTTTCCTCTCGCTTGGTATTCTCTCAGGTGCGAAGGTAAATCAATAAAATGACTTTTATCACTTAAATATATCATATTATAACATAAAATGACAGTTCCAATTAATATGTTCATAATAGACTTAGTAGTTTGGGATCCTATTGAAACAAAGGCAAAAAGGTGCGCGCAAGCGCAGTGAAATACCAAAATCCCTAATCTATTTATGCAAAAACAAAAGGTAAATATGCTTCAATTTTGGACTCGTCACCTAGCGTCACCATCATTCACAAATGCTCATGCAATATAAGAATCTGTTTCAGACTAAATTACACTTTATCATATTGCAATCAAATAGTGTTCAGATATAAGAATTAATATCTTTCACACAAGATGATTTCTGAAACGGTTCTTTCAGCTCCTAGATGACCTTGATAGCAAAATTTTCTTTTCAATATCAAGTATCATGGAGGAAAGCGTGATCTTTACATACTAACTTTGGAATCTATTACTCTTGGATTAATACAACTTATTAAACCTTGTGGAGTAAGTGAGGTTGGCTTAAAAGTTTGCATTAAGACTTCATCTTTAATTTGATACTCAAAACAAAACAGCACAAGTCCATAAAGTGAATATCCAGAATTCTATAATTCTATTATCTCAATTATAACAAAGTGCGAGGTAGTTAAATGGGTGCCACTACTACAACAAACTATGCAAATTCACTTAGATTGTTCAGTTCATGATAATAGTTCATATTACTAATGAACTCTCACTAAACTCAACATCCCTCGAAGTTGTTTAGTGATACACGATCCAAATCCAATATGAAACACTAGAAAAAGAGCGCCCCACATCGCACCTCGTGCTGACAAGTGGCACAATCGGGGTCATCCCACGAATTCCCGCTCCTTCCCTACGCGCCACGTGTCGACTGCGGAGGACGTTCCTAGTTATGTTTCCCCTTTTTGCCAATCTAAAGAAGAAAAATGAAATATTTTTCGAATCGAGCGTCTAAATTAAGATTCATTTACACAGTTGTGCTAGTCAAGAGCTACAAAACTAGATCTCATATTGATAGGTTCTGACAAATTTTTTGTGCACTGCCTTCGGTCCCTCGTTTGCACTGCCTCGTATTCTGTAGTGCATGGGACGGTGCAGTAGCAGTGAACTGCACATGCACTGCCTTACTATTCCGTGTCATACTGCCTTCGGTCGTAGTGCACGGGGTGGTGCACCGGCAGTGCACTGCCCGTGCACGGCGCAGTGTTCTGCCAGTGCACCACCCCGTGCATTCCCCTGTTGTATTTTGTTGCACTTCCTTTAGTTACAGTGCATGGTGCGATGTTTTTGTAGTGCACCGACCGTGCACTGCCTTGGTGTACTGTGTTGCACTGTCTTCGGTTGTAGTGCATAGCGTGATATCTTGGCGGTGCCCCCGCCGTGAACTGCTTTGTTGTACTTATAGTTGCACTGCCTTCGATTGCATTGCATGGCGTGATATCCTCGTAGTGCACACTGCCTTCGGTTGCAGTGCACGGTGCGGTGTCCTAGCAGTACACGGGCGGTGCACTACCTTGTTATACTATGATACACTGCCTCCGGTCATAGTGATACACTGCCTTGTGTTATGTGTTGCACCGCCTTCGGTCACAGTGCAAACGATGTGGTGTTCTAGAAGTGCATTTGTTATGGTGTTGGACTGGTCCTGGTTTTTTCTCTTTCTGTTTTTTGCATGCGGTGCGGTGTCGTGCTTTTAAATTTTTGTCGTGTTCGTGCCATGCGGCACAACCTATCTAGAAATCCCTCACCACCTTGCTCCATCCCAGACCTGCCAAGCCGCCATATGGCGAGCAGTCCGCGCTCCCGCTCGCATGCGTCCATGTTCCCGCTCGCATGCATCCACGCTACCGCATGCTGCCGCTACTGGTTGAGCGCTCCCTCATGCTAGATGCTCTCAAATCCAATACACCAAGTCTGATCATCACGTGAGATGATGCAACTTCAATGGTGAACATCACCATGTTGATCATATCATATATATGACTCATGTTTAACCTTTTAGCTCCTTGTGTTCCGAAGCCATGTCTGTACATGCTAGGCTCACTAAATTAACCAAAGTATGTCTACGTGAGTAAATCTTTATTACACCTGTTGTATGCGAACGTAGAGTTTATCACACCCGATCATCACATGGTGCTTCAAAACGATGAACTTTTGCAACGATGCATAGGGAGAACACATTATTATCATGATATTAAGTGTGAGGTATCATATTATAATGCTACCATCGTGATCTAATCAAAGCAAAATAAGATACATAAAAGGATAAACATCACATGCATGGATAATGTGACATGTTATAACATTTTTTTCTTCTTGTGATTTTGATCTTCATCTCCAAAGCACCAACATGATCTCCATCATCACCAGAATGACGCCATGGTCCTTGACGCTATCACATAGTTGCCTCCACCAACTATTTCTACTACAACTATTGCTAATTCATAGCGATAAAGTAAATCAATTACATGGTGATGAAAGATTTGACTCGTAGGTCATACAATACATTAATGAGACAACCATATGGCTCCTACCAGTTTTCGTACTCATCAACATATAAGTCGTGAAAGATTACAAACACATGGTCATTGCATACATCACATATATCAAACACATCACAGGTTTGGCCATACCACATCACATGCCCTGCAAAAACAAGTTAGAAGTCCTCTACTTTGTTCTTGCAAATTTTGCGTGTCTTCTATAGGTAATAAGAACTGTTCTTACCTATGCAAAGCCACAACGGTGATAATCATGTTGTCTCTTCTATACACTTTCAGGACCTCCTTTGTAAAAGCAACATCAACTATAGAAAGAGAGACAGCCACCCGCTAGCCACTTATGCAATACAAGTTGCATGTTGAGCGTGGAACCAGTCTTGCGTAAGCTTACACGTAAAGTTAGCCCGAGCCGCTTCATCTAACTTTCCCGCAATGTTAACTAGTACACATGAGAGGGTAACAACATGATCATCAACACCTACTACATCATAGTGTTCTACTCATATAAAGCATCTACACATAGATCTAGGCTCTGATACCACTGATGGATTCACAACATGGAAAACAAAAAATCCTACGGAATAGCGGAAGTAACCCAACTAGATCAGATCAACGAGATGCAAGTAACGAGTTCTAGATTAGATCTGCATACCCTCGAAGATCCAAAATGTTTGACTATCGAGGGATCACGAACGATGTAGTCATACATGTGCGTTAGTTCAAGCTGATGAAGTCCTGTAATCCAGCATCACCTCCGCGATATCCACACATTCTGTCTTGATGTCGTATCCTCTTCCTTGATTGGCATAATGGTGATGCTTGGATGTATGGTGGAGAAGTGCAACATAGCTTTGCTAAGCGTCTATGCGGGAGAGAGAGGGAGGGAGAGAGGGGACCGACGCCTGCATGTGGTTTGTGATGCACCCCCTTGCTCCCTCTATATAGGCGGCCAGGGGAAGGGGGCCAGCCAGCCCTTGCCCGTCCTCCAAGGGAGGGACGCATCGGTCCCTGTGGGGTTGTGGTGCCCTGGACCATGTAGGCGGGGTGCCCCTCCACTTGGCCCATGAGCCCTTCCAGACAGGTGGAACCCACTTCAAAACCTTCCGAAACCTTCTAGATCAATCTGAAATGTTTTTCAAACTTCTTGAATTAATCCTGGAACTAAAACCTAGCTCCCATATACATTTCTCTACCTCTAGACCATTACGGAACTCCTCATGATATCTAAGATCTCATCTGAGACTCTGAATCTCCATTCGATCAAACAATCTATTATCTTGAAGAAAACCTAGCGACACGAAAATGTTAAGCGTGTGACCCGACAGGTTCGAGAACATGTAGACATGACTGAGACACCTCTCTGATCAATAACCATCAGCGGGACCGGTATGCCCATGTTGGTTCCTACATATTCAAAAAAGTTATTTTATCGATTGAACCACAATGTCGAGGATTCAATTAATTCGGTATTCGATTACCTTTGCCTCGTGATATACTTGCCCGGGATTCAATCATCGGTATCTGTATACGTAGTTCAATCTCGTCAGAGACAAGTTATCTTTACGCGCTCTGTGATATAGGATCCTCGTGACTAACCACATTAGTCACATGTTTGTAAGCTTTAGTATGCTACATTACCGATAGGGCCCAGAGATATATCTCGATCACATGGAGTGACAAATACCATTCTTGATTTATGCAACTCAACAAAATACCATTGGAGATACCTGAAAGCCATCTTTATAATCACCTAGTTACGAAGTGACATTTGATGTCCACAAAGCAATCCTCTAGTACCCGAGAGTAACACAATCTCATCGTCTAAGGAAATGATACTTGACATGTATGAAAGCTATAGCAATCAAACTAAGTGTTACAATCAACAACTATGCTTATTATTGGGTTTGTCCATCACATCATTCTCCTAATGATATGATATCGTTATCAAGTGACATTAGATGTCCATGGTTAGGAAACCTTAACCATCACTTGACTAATGAACTAGTCATAAGAGGCTTAAAAGGGACACTATATTGTTTATGTATCCACACATGTATTTTGTTTCCGGTTAATACAATTATAGCATGGAGAATAAACTCTTATCGTGAACAAGAAAATATGATAATAACAACTTTATTATTGGCTCTAGGGCATATTTCCATCATCATAGGCTCCGAGTGTAGCTGTAGGTAGAGAGGGATGATGTAGAGTCTGTCTGGGCTTTAGGGTGAGGATTTCAGGATGATATTGTTAATCGTTGGTACTTTGGGCACACTAGATGGAAGTGGTCTTCCCAGATCTTAGTCATTATGGTGTAAAACTTTGTGACACTCTTGGGAGTGTCCAATTAAGTTGTTGATATTGCGCCAAGCTTGTTTTTGAAGGTTTGGTTTTCACCTCCAAGGGCACCGCATAGTGGATCGAGACACCTTGAGATTGTGCAAGGGCTCCACAGAATACAATGATGCATTATGGCTATTAGTGGATACAATGTTCACACAGAGATTAACACCCCCAAAGTTGTGAACATCAAGACACATCATCGTGTCCATTTTGTGGTTTTCTATAAACCTTTACTTATTTATACTAGCTTATTATATGCTTATCTTGTGTGCTAGTTGTATATTGTCATATAAGTTTCTCATATGGTTGCATAATCTAGATAACCTATATTTTTATTTATTCCTAATTTCCTAAGAAAAGATTAAAGTCGTTTATTCACCCCCACCCCCTCAAGTCAACCTCCTAGGTTCTTTCGCAAGTGACACGCCAAGATATTATTTAGAGATAGAGTCATATTCAAACCAAAAATATTGCCGCTAGAGGGAGAGACATACCTAACTCTAAACTACTAAATACACGCCAGACAAGGTCTCGAAGTCCCCCCTGTCGTCTCCACGACTGAAGGTGGTGAGGGGAACCCCAGATTTGCTGGTGGCTCAAAGCGGTGAGATGGTCAAATTCGCTTCTTAGATAGAGTAACACGCAAGTTTTGACATGATCCATTTTCTAGCAAAACAAAACAAGGGGAAAATATTTTCCGTTTGTCATGTATTTCCTCCCTCTACTTATCTAGAATGAGGTTTTTGCCTTTGTGGTAATATAATCCAATTTCTGATGAAAATCCAACTGTTCGATTGAACTGTTCCATACGCCATTCCTACTTTACACTACACCGCAAAAGACATTCAAAACTTCACATGACACATTTTAGGCTAATCTTGATAAACCTTTTGAACACGGTAAGATAATACGACGTTTTCGGGTGCTATGGGATGGTCCATGTTCTCCCGTTCGTGATCGGGCGGCCAGATCTCCGCCCGGCTAGACTTAAAGCGGAAACTTCCTCCTCCCTTTGCTCTCTCTCTCTCTCCTCCTCGCCACCTCCGCTCCGGCAGTTACCGGTTCGCTGCTGCGCTGTGCCTGCTCGCGTGCCACCCTCGCCGCCGGGTTGCTATTATGAGTTGAGTTGGAGCCCGATCTCCCCGTTAGCCCCACCCCCACCACCACCATCTCACTCATAACTCCTTCCCCCCCTCCGCCTTCTCCCCCTCGCTCCTCGCCGCGGAACCCGCAGCTCAGATCTCCTTCCCATTCCGGAAGAAGGAGATGGTGAGCGCCTCCAGCCTGCTGCTGCCCTCCTCCATGCGCGACCTCGCGTCCTGCATCGGCGACGGCGCCGTCCGCGTCGCCTGCTCCAGCCCGGCCTCCACCCTCACCTCCTCCTCCGGCGCCGGCTCCGGCTCCGGCTCCGCCTCGACCCTCTCCGTCACGGTGTCCTACCGCGCCACGCTCCTCAACTCTGGCGCCTCGTCTCCGCCGTTGCTGCTGCGCCTCACATGGTCCCACTCTCCGGTCGGCCCCACCCTCTCGTTCTCCCCCTCCGCCGCCGCGCCCTCTGTTCTCCTGCGAAGGCGCAGGGGCACCCGCTCCATCTCTCTGGGATGCGTCGGCGGTGGCGAAGCGGAGACAGAGGCGGAGTCCCCCTTCGTCGCCCTGTTCTGGGACCTCACGGCCGCGCGTTACGACCCTGGGGCGTCTCCGGAGCCGCTTTATGGGTATTACTTCGTGGCCGTCGCCGGCGCAGAGGTCGTGCTAGCCGTTGGCGACCAGGCCGCGGAGTTCGTGAAGACCAAGTTCGAGGGCCAGATCTCCAAGGCGCGGTTCCTGCCGGTCGCACGCAGGGAGCGCGTTGTGGTGGCCGACCCGGCGGCAATGCACACCGCGAGGGTGCGGTTCGCGGAGGGCGGGCCGGAGCACGAAGTCAGCGTCGGGTGCGCGACGAGCTCCGGGGCTGGGGGAGGAGAGGAGCTGTGGGTCAGCGTTGACGGGAAGCGGGCGGTCCAGGCGCGGCGGCTGCGGTGGAACTTCAGGGGCAACCAGACCGTGTTTGTTGACGGCGCGCCCGTGGACGTCATGTGGGACCTTTACGGGTGGTGGTTCCGGGACCCGCCGGGCTGCGCGGTGGTCATGCTCCGGGCAAGGAGCGCCCTCGAGAGCCGCCTGTGGCTAGAGGAGGAGGGCGCTGCGCCGGGGTTCTCTCTCGTTGTGCAGGCCTTCAAAGCCCCGCCTTGATCTCCATAAGGTTCACATTTGCTCACTCCTCTGGGCTCTGGCTACTCTACCTGCCCGTTTGGGAGAAGAAAATTGATGGAACTTAGCAAAACCAAGAATCCAATGTTTGGTTGGTGTTAATTTACAGCTTTAGACATAGATTCTTCATAGAGGGGCAAATAAGCTTGGGATGAAACATGATCATGGATCATTTTAGGTGGTATACTGAGTGAGAGATCGCTGGGAGTGTGTGTAGGATCATCATCCCCTTTGTTTCCCCCCACTTCTTTATCTGAACCATTTTTAGTGGTGTGTGCTCGTACAGTTAACAAATAATAATCATACAACAGCATTTCCGATTATATCTTGATTCTGCAGTGATCTGTGGGGTTCTGTGGATAGATATTGGGTACTGCCGTACTGGTATCTTTCTGCTTGTAGCACAATAGTCATTTGTGTTTGCTTCCATTGCAATGGAGCAGCAACAGTGCTAGTGATTCAAATTCAAGTGATTCTTGCACCGTTTTATACCGGTGATGTGTGTCTATGCTCTTTACGACATGATGAATCGATATCTGCATAAATTCAGCTCTCTTGCTACCAGAATCTGAGATCCACTACATGTCTATGGACTGTGGATAACACTCCAACCTACAACCGTCATGTCTTGCATCATGCTGTTCTCACTCTCTTGTCACACAATTTGTACAGCATTATGGACTCATTGTTGTCTCATTAGTAATTTGTCATGTCATCCCCTCATAAAAAAGAAAGAACCGGTCTGTCATAGCTGTTGCTGCACATGCTCTTGGCCATTGAACAGTAGTATAATCTAGACTTGAGTGTGTTAGTGCAGTAGCTTTAGTTGATCTCATGCTGGTCCCAGCTGCCCCAGGATAAGAGGTACCGTCTGGTGGTTGTTTCCCTCCCTTTGCGTTCTGATAATGTTGCTTCTGGCGAGAGAACAAGTTCCTTTATAAAAAAAGTGAGAGAGTGATTCTGGCTTAGATCATGCTTTTCCTTGGTTGCTAATGTTTTTCTTTTCAGGAATTTTTGTTGTGCTTTCTAGTTCGGTGCCAGATTGCCAGTAGAAGAAGAGACTGGCGCGGGTGCATAGCACCACACATGTGAGGTGTTTGTCTCCATCATCAGCTCTAGGCTAACTTTGCTCACCAAGCACCAGCAATCATGCTGATACACTGGGACAACTTTGTCACTTATTCTGTGTCCTCGTATATCACTTGCTACAACAGCAACGTCGTATCTGGGCACTGTTGCAGGATCCAGAGCATGCGACCATCCAGATAGAGATTTTTTGTTTTCATGTCCGTGAAATGACCCTGACAGTAATTACATTGCTCTGCTTCTGGGTAACTATTACTACTCTATCTTGTATACTATCGTAGTATGCTGGGTTGGAGTAGAGGTCATGCTGTTTTGGACCATTTGTGGCCTTGACGTTTGCCTTAAAGTGGCAGGTCTATTATTCGATTCTTCATTGCTGCACGTCTAAGAAAGTCGATAAATTTGGGAGGATTCGGAGAGCGATATGGTTAATGCTTGCAGATCTTATGAACCTCCGCTAAACATGGATATCATGTATGATGGTGATGGGTGACTTGTGTGAAGCTGATGAAAGCAACGGGCTCTCCCTCAAGTCCCAACCTTGATTCTCTCTTTTGGTGTAAAGTGTAATCCAACTATACGGGGCACCACTCACCAGTCCCACAGATTTGTGCGAGGAACATTATCTTACCATCGGCATCAGTGGAATATATAAATACTGCGAGGAACATTATCTTACCATCGGCATCAGTGGAATATATAAATACCGCCCTCCATTCCATAATCAGTTCAAATTTGAACTAAAATCACGATAAAAATTATGTACAGAGGGAGTAGTATTTTTTTTCTCAACCTGAGGGGCCATGCCTCCTGTCAAATCTAGACTATCGGTAAGGGTTACAACTCAGGGTACATCCCGAGCCCGTTCTCATGTATTTATAGGGAGTACTTTGCGGTACTAGGCTTGTACAAGAAGTGTATAAAAGATGTCTAATACAATTCTAATACTGTTACGCATATTATTTCTAACACCCTCTCTTAATCACAACTTTCTTGAGTTGAGATTATACTTAAACTCTTCAAACATACACACTGGAAGTGGCTTTGTGAATCCGTCTCCAACTTGGTGTTTGGGGAACAAAACGAATCTCTACCTCTTTGTTTAGAACTCTCTCTGATAAAGTGGAAATCTATCTCAATGTGTTTAGCTCTTGCATGAAACACTAGATTGACTGACAGGTGTGTAGCTCCTAGATTATCACACCACAGATAAGGTGTCTGATTAGTTTTGACTCCAAGTTCCTCAAATAGTGATTGAATCCATATTACTTCAGTTGTTGCATTTGCTAATGCTTTGTATTCTGCTTCAGTACTGGATCTTGAAACTGTAGCTTGTTTCTTTGCACTCTAGAAAATTAAACTAGAACCAAAGAACACAACAAAACCTCTTGTGGACCGACAATCATCCACACATCCTGCCCAATCAGCATCAGAGTAGAAATTGATCTAAAAAATGTTAACCCAGTACTGACTGTGTCTTTGATATACCTCAGAATACGCTTGCCTATAGTCCAATGTACAGTTGTGGGAGCATGCAAATACTGACATATTTTGTTCACTGCATAAGATATATTGAAGGGGTTCTGTGACAGAAAACAAAAAAAATTCTACGATACGAACACACCTAGCCAAGATCTATCTATGCAGATGTATAGTAACGAGCGGGAATTTGGTGTTCACACCTTTGAAGACCGAAAGTGGTTAACATTTCGAGGGGAACGTGGATGACGTAGTCGTACTCGTAGACGACCTCAAGGTCGCGAAGCTCCTCGCAAGTCACCCCTTGCTCGACGTATCCAACCTCATGGTCGTGTCGACGTCCAAGCTCCAAGAAAAAGCACCACAAGTGGTAGTGCCTCGTGGCCTTACACACATACGATGTAGAGACGTCTCCCGGGTTCCGGTCGAGTAAAGCAACGAAAGAAGATTGATCCGGACCAAGTCCAACAGCACGACGACGTGTATATGGTGGAGAAACCCTAATCCCCATATGTAATTCCAATCTTAGGAACCACACATGAGGGAGAGAGAGAAAGTCAAAGGCCAATTGATGGGATGGATTTGGGGAGAGGGGTGCCCCTCTTTATATAGGTGGAAGGGATGTACTAGCTCCCTCAAAGTCTCGGGGTGGGACTAAACATGAGGGAGGAGGTGGAGGGACCAGTCAGCCAGCCTCCCCTCATGGGCCCCACATGGTGGGAGGGCCCACTAGGGCCGACGACCTCCCTAGCCTTCCCTAGGGCGGCGGCCCCCTCTTGGACCTCCTCCGGTGAGGCCCAATTAGGTGGGCTGCCCCCAAAATCTAATTTAATATTAATACATATTATTTAATACATATCATTCTGAAACACCTTTCGCACCCCTTCGATCGTCATCGGATATCCCTGAAACACTTTTGGTATTTCTCCAAAACAATTTCGGAGTTCTCTCTATTTTTCTCCTACGGTCTTGGATCAATCCCCAAGCGTATCTACCCTTGTGTGTGACACCCTACGGATCGAGAATACACACACATGATTGACATACTTTCCGATCAATGACCAATAGCGATATCTGGAAACACATAATGACCCCCATGCATTCCACGATTAACTTGATCGCTTGAACCTTGAACATCGAATCTCATTCCCTTTGCATTCCACGACTAACCTAGTTTGTCCAAGATCTGATATTCAGTATCTATATACCTAGTTCGATCTTGTTACCTACAAACACATTTACTCGTTTCTGTGATATTATATCTCTGTGACCTAGTGGGCCTAGGGTATCTATCTGTCACTCGGATGGGAAAATCTCGGTCTTGATACATAGGCCTCAAAAGTTCCTTTGGAATACCTCACGCACACATTTATGGTCACCTAGTTACGTACATCACGGTTGATGTGATCAAAGAAGCATCAGGAGACAGTGATTAATATGATCTCACGGTCGAAGGACTGAATCACTACGCTTTGCTAGATATTGCAATGTTGAACTTTCTGACTAGATCACATTGCAATACTAGGGGTTGGGTGTTGTCCATCACTTCATAAGTGACCTCATTGTCAGTTCACGTGGTAAAGTCCATGATCATGAAACATTGATCATCAGCTTCCCAAAGAACTAGTCTAAAGAATACTAGGGACTTGGTTTATTTATATAGCACACATGTATTAATGTTTCTACTTAATACAGTTCTAGCATGATACAAAAATATTACGAACTAATGAGATATGTCAATAAAAACATCTTTATTATTGGCCTGTAGGGCATATCTCCTTCATATATCAGGACTTGTGAGAGTGAGATACTACAAAGCGCCTACCATACTTCTGTACTTGGTGCTATGTTTAGAACCTAGTGGTTCTCCTTCATTTGCTGCAATCTTTTCTGAAGAAGATAGAGGGAGTAGGCGAGCCTTTAGAAACTGCATACCAAATCATTGAAGAACATCACGATCATACTTTTCCTAATTCAAAACCAGACCATCCTTCAATTTCTTGACTTCAATTCCCAATAAGAAGTGAAGATCACCAAGGTCCTTTAATGCAAATTCTTTTCTCAATTTCTTTAGAAGAGTGTCTGTTGCTGCTTGAGATGAGCTTGCAACAATAATATCATCAACATATATGAGCATGCTAGACTTGTTATAGATGAACAAGGATGTATCAGACTTGGAAAAAACAAAACCATAGTTTATCAACTATGTACTCAAGCGAGAGTACCATGCTCGAGATGCTTATTTCAAACCATAAGAAGCCTTGTCAAGTTTGAAAACATAACCTGGTTTGTTTCTGTCCTCATACCCTGGTGGTTGTCTCATATAGACCTATTTCAGAACACCATGTAAAAATGCATTCTTGACATCGAGCTAACATAGACTCCAACCCTTGGATACAGAGATAGATAAAACAAGTCTAACAGTTACAATCTTAACAACAAGACTAAAGGTGTCTTCATAGTCTATGCCATAGCGTTGTTTGAATCCTTTGGCTACCAATCTAGCCTTATATCTATCAATTCTACCATCTGACTTTCTCTTGACTTTATAAATCCATCTACAATTGATAATATTTTTACCATGCGTAGGAGGAACCAATCTCCAGGTGTGGTTCTTCGAGAGAGCATCATGCTCTTCATTCATTGCACTTCACCAGTGTGGATTTGCTAGTGCATCTTCTAGATTTGCTGGTTCATCAGTAGCTACGGAAAAACACCAACGAATGGTACCATCAATGTATGTTTTGGGCTGAATTATACCTCCAATAGCACGGTTTGTAGGCCTGGTCAAAGTCGTGGCTAGCGCAGGCTGGTTCTTAGCACGCTACAGCATAGAGGATCCAGAGGATCCTGTTCCGCTGTCATTGGCAGCTCCAGGTGACACGGACTCCATGGAAGATCTAGTGGCCATCAGTGTGGCCAAAGGAGAGGCGCCAGAGCGATCCACGGAGCCGGGGGATGCAGAGGTTCTGGGCACAGCGGGAGAGGTCAGGGTCAGCACAGACGTGGTGCGCGGGACGCGTAGTGTGCTGGCGAGTGGTGGTTGGCGTGGGGGCGAGGTTCAGGCAGACGCGCGCGGGTATTGGTGCGGCCCACCAGCCGCTGTCGCAGGTGACGCGTGACCGCTGTCAGGCGAGTGATCCGACACGGATCGCGCCGATCCTGAGGAGGATTCGGTTATAGTATCGTCCTTGTGTATTGTGCTTGTGTCTTCTTGTGACGATAGTTCATATGAACCATTTGAGCTGGTTTGAGTGCGGTTTTGACTCAAAATTTCAACATAAGCTACTGACCAACGTGTAGTTTCCTGCACAACACAACTAGGACTAACACCAGGGGTAAAAGCAGGATTATTATCCATAGTTAAATCATCCATAATTGCATGTCCATGTTCAGAATTTTGGAGGGATTCATCAAGTAACAAAATTTCTTTGCGAAATAAAGCACCAGCATTGGGATGAAGGGCTTGGAAGAGAAAAAAGCCTCATAAAAAACTACATCACAAGCAATATAGACTCAGCCGGTGGACACCTTTAGGCATTTAACTCCCTTGTGGTGTGGACTATAGCCCCAAAACACACATTGTTTGGAACGTAAAGCAAGCTTGCGCTTGTTGTAAGGGCACAAATTTGGCCGACAGGCACAACCAAAAACATGCATGGAGAAATAAGTTGGTGTTGCACCTAAGAGGCGATGAACCGAAGTATCATTATCAATTACTAGACTAGGAAGCATGTAAATAAGATATGTAGCTATGAGGAATGCTTCGTCCTAAAATTTTAGAGGCATATGAGCATTAGCAAGAAGAGCTAGGCCTACTTCGACAATATGACAATGTTTCCTTTTTGCAATACCATTTTGTTGATGTGCATATGAGGACATGAGACAATGTGAGATATACCTTGTTGTTGGAGCAAATCACGAAACTTAATATATTCATCACCACCATCGGATTGGATGGTAAGAATTTTAGTGTTGATTTTGCATTTAATAAGTGTTTGAAAGGCAATGAAAGAGGCAAGACCATCAGACTTCTTCTTAAGCAAATAGATCCAAGTAAATTTGTTGTAATCATCAATAAAGCTTACATAATAATCATGTCTACCGATACAAGTAGGGGCAGGTCCCCAGACACCAGAAAAACTAATTGTAAGGGAGTTGTGGAAACACTGGTAGAGATGGGGTAGGGTAGCTTATGACTCTTTGCTTGTTGGCAAAGATCACAAACTGACTCAACACTAGACTCCTTGATGCAAGGAAGATTATTTTTGCTAATGACTTGACGAACTATATGGGAAGATGGATGACCTAGGCAACTATGCCACTTTGCTTGTGATGGCTTGGCGGCAACAAACGCATGCTTCTGTAACTGGGACGATGGCACCAAAGATGAAATAATAGGATAAAGGCCACCAACATATTGTCCTCTATGAATTATTCTCCCCGTGACCTGATCCATGGAAAAAAGGGATGAAATTCTATGAACACATGATTGTCAAGAGTGAAACGATGGACAGAGATAAAAAATTTAGAGGTATTAGGGACATGGAGTATATCATGAAGGTCAAAATTATTTACAGGATTGCGAACAACAGAATGACCTGAAGGAGTTATGCCCTAGAGGCAAATAATAAAGTGTATTGTTTGATATATATCCTATATGTTCATAATTGTTTCATACTTTGCTATAACTGTATTAATACGAAACGTTAATACACATGTAGTATGTAAACAAACCATGTCTCTAGTTATCTCTAGCGAACTAGTTCATTGGTCATGAGGATGTTCTGGGTTTCAATATCATGGGAATTTATGCCAATGACAATGAGGTCATTGCATTAATTGAATGGTGTGATAGACATACATCCGACAGTTGTATATTAATTAGATCTAGTTACAAAGTTCACCATTGATGATAAACACATAAAACCTCGCAACCTGATCCTTTGACTGTGAGGTAATGCAAATCACCATTTTGGAGGAAGCTTTGATGGTATCAAGTATCATCTCATAAAAGGATGATCAAAAAAGTGCCACTCAGGTTTTCTAAAGGGATGTGTAGAGGAGTACATATCAAGACCAGGATTTTTCAATCCATGTAACGGACCGATACATGTGGCTATCTCGGTGACGTTGCATTAACGAAGCTTGCAAGCATGTGACTTGGTCACAAAATGCAACGACATGAGAACGAGTAAAAAAGTTCATCGGTAACGAGACCGAACTAAGGTATGGGGATTGTCAAGACCCAAACCTGGCTTGGTTTGAAACCCTGTGATTACAGTGCTAGTCCCTGGATCGAATAGCTAGCACCCACAGTTTAAGATGTAATATCAAGATACAAAGGTCATATTACATCGCATGATCCGGAATATAAATACTTTATTACAAACCTATAGCCATAGGCTATCTTATTACAAAGCAGCAAAATACAAGTAAAGCATGGAGTCCTTCATCTTCATGTGCCACAAGCAAACATGTTGGGTGCAGACTCATAACCTCTATCATCAATCCATACTCATCAATAGAATAACCTGCAACATGATAGGTTGCAGCCACAAAGGAACAATACTTTGAATGTATTGGCAAGTGTCACAAGTTTGTGAATATACGTTGGACTATCACTACATGCACATTTGGCTAAGTAGATCTTAGGCTCATTTGCAGAAAGCAATATGGTTTTATCCTATGTTTGTAAAAATAGTTTTGATCTTTCAATAACTTTCTGAACTCCTTGGCAAACTCCAAGTTCTTCTTCTCTTGTTGTCACCATTAAGTTTTACTTTGAGAAATTAGAATGTCGAGATCTTCCATAGCTTCAGGCCTTAGTTGCTCAGAGTTGTCCATAACCAGGGACACGACTAAGTACTTAGAATTTAATCTTCTGCAGAAGTTGTACACTTTACCCACAAGACACAATCTCTTCTTGACGCCACCAGTGGCCGCTGGATTAGTACTCACCAAGATGGAGTACCGGCAGATCGAGAATGTGACAAAGTCTTTCCATAGAAGTCCTCCCAGTACATAATGCCAGCACATCTACCAGGCACCAATGAAAGGATAAACCTCCAATGCATAATTCTAGTTAACCTGAAGAGGTACCAATGCATGGGTCTTCCACTATGTAATTGACTAGGCCAGAGCCCATTTGGCATGTGGCTGTACACGGAAGCCACTGTACGAGGAATATGTTCAATCTCTAAGTTCCTGGGTGGTGTTCTCCTAGTGCACACACGAAAGAGATAGCCATAGACATGGTTCCTTTCGTTGCCACCTTATTCTCAACTGAGTATCCACACTCCACCCAGGTGATTCATTGAGTCCTTGTTTTATTATATAAAACATATATTTTTTCCAACACTTCATATAATCACAATATGGTATATTCCACCCCGAATCTATAGCAGGGCTAAGCATACTACAACTACAGTATTTCCACTAAGGGATATATAAAGTATATCCTAATAGGATATAGCATAGCATAGTATCATAGTAGTCCTATCATGCATACTACAAAAATCCACTAAGTGTAATGAAAAATAGTAGGACATGGATGATAGTGCCACTTGCCTTAGTAGTTGGTGTTGTTGGTACACTCTTTGCAGTAACACACTTGACAATCCACACAATCTATCAAACAAAACAAACAAGACAAAACATGCACAAAGTCAACACTAATGGCAATACAAAAATCATGCAAAATATGCAAGCATGCAAGATGGCAATTTTATTGCACAAATTGTTATAACAAAGGTTTTGAACACTACTAAGTGTTTTCTGAACATTTTACAATTGCAAGATTACAAATGCAACCATTTGTGCAATTGTAACAATTAGCAATAATTTCTAGCATTTGGAAAGGCTAGACTCACTAAATAATTCCCATGCTATTAGGCATAGCCAACCAAATCTATATTTTGGTCTCACTGGACAGAGGGTTCAATTTGCAATCCATAGCAAAAAGATTCACCCAAAAATAATTTACAAAACAATTTTTATGGGTAAAATACTCCTAAAAAGGTTCTGCCTAAAACTTCTATTTTACAGAAGCTAAAGGGTGAAATAAGGCCTCAGCAGTGAAGCTCTCATTTTTCTGAATCCATAGACACAAAATTTGTATTTTTCTGATTTGTGGATCAAAAGTTATTGAATTTCTAAGTTTAATACAAATCTGTCTATTTTTCTAATTAAACAAAATAGTCTGGCGACGTGGCGTGTTCTTATTGGCCGGTACCGGTTCGGGCGGATCGGCTGCTGCGGACCGTTGGATTTTAAGTGGCAAGGGGCGATCCAGATTAATCGGTACCCGTTCGATTAGTGATCTAATCTCAGCCCTAGAATCTAGATCCAACGGATCTCAGTGCTTGGCCACGGACTGGCGGCGCTGGTCCTCTGCGCGCGTCGGCGACGCATCGGATGGGTGGTGCTCCGGTGGTTCTAGAGGGGCAGGGAGACCGTGGACTATTACCAGCGATCACCGCGGTCGAGGTGGTCTCGGGGATGCTCGCGGTCGATGAAGGGGCGCTTAGATTCGCCGGGAATTCCTCGCCGGTGTACTTGCCGACGCCGGAGCTCGTGTCTCCGAGACGGTGTCGTCGACCTGGGGCTCGAGCAGACAAAACAAGGCATCAGGGAGGTGCGCCAGTTCGTGTAGAAGCTTGCGGTGGCCAAGGTAAGGCGGCGGGAACCTGCGTCTCGCCGGAAATCGCCGGTGAACGACGGCGGCAGAGGGTGACGCCGGTGGCGACCGTGGCGACGACCTAGGCACAGAAAAAGCACGGGAAAGCGTCAGTAGGTGCGCAGAGCATGGCGAAGCTTATAGGACAGAGAGGGGGGGCGTGGGGTTGTCGGTTCTCGCCGGAATCTTCACCGGAGCTCTTCGGTGGCCGCAGTAGTTCGAGGTCGAATTCGGAGGGCCTGGGGGCTCTCTGATGGTGGTGTCTGAGGGGAAAACGGAGAGGAGGGGTGAGGATTAATAGGGCGTCGTCGGAGTGGAGAATCATCCGCAGAAATGCTCGAATTTAATCGAACCGAATCGACACAGAAACGGCCGGGGAGGGAGAGGGTTGTTCGTCGTTCGGTGGAAGAAGGTGAGCTGGCGAGTGACGTGGAGGTGGGGTCGAGCCGTCAGCGAGGGGGGTGAAGAGGGGGACGGTGAGAAACAGAGGGGGAAAGGGGAGTGCCGGGTGGGCTTAGTGGGCTAGGGTTTGGGCCGAGCTGTTGCTTCTGTTTTTTTCTACAGTTTTTCTTTTTCTTTTTCTGTTTTCTTAAATATCTTTTGATTTAATGATCCAATTTGAATCAAACAAATTTCTAAAAATTTGTAAAACTCAAATTAGGTTTTTAGGGCATTATAGAACACATTTACTTTCTAACTCAAATTTTTCTAACCAAATTTATTCACTTTGGTTTTAATAGCTAATATTGCCTTTATTAAATATATTCTCAAAATAATTCATATCTTTTTATCCATGGCTCCAAATTGGATGAAACCAATTTCTATTGTTTTATTATTTTGTCCTTTATCCTTTTAGCCCTCATAGGAGTTATTTTGTTTAATAAAAATATGGAGTATATCCATAGTATTGTGTTGTTCTTAGTGTTAACAAATAATTAAAGTTTTAGGGTTTGAGATATTTTCACTTCTCTTGGGTTTTTAAAATGCAACCAAGTCAAGATGCTCATGCATGCTTCATGATTTGGGATTTTAAAACATGCACACCAATTCACAAACAAAAATCATTTTGTTTGGCTTGGGTTTGGAGGCATTATATTTAAATGTTCCAAAAGTTTTTGTTCCTTCTGAATTTCAAAGAACTTGGTTCTTCATTTTGTTTAAAATGTTTCACATTCCAAAATTTGGAAAATTTTGGGATGTGACAGGGATATCGAAGATCAAGTCTCGGATGAATTAGGTATCAAATGACAAAGGGAATGGGAAACCACTATTTTCACGGTTCGAGCGATAAGATTCATGAAACGCACAGGGGTCACATGGCCATCTAGGTCCCTCTGTTTATCATTGATGTGAGAGATGTCTCAATCATGTCCGGAGTGTTTCCGAACCGAAGGATGTCACGCTTAAGGGTGGGACGCTTAGGTTAGATGCGGTATCGTAGGAGGAATAGAGAAAGAGAAACCAGAATAGTTCCAGGTAATATCTGATGTAGATCGGAAGGGGTCCGGAAGGTGTTCCAGAGTAAAGAAATATAATAATATCTGTATTTTAATGTTAATTGGAGAATTAATATTAAATATATATTTAATTTTATTATTAAAGGCAGCCCAATGCTAATGGGCCTCACCCGAAGGGGAGGCCCAAGGGGCAAGGAGCCTAGGGAGTGGGGGCTAGCCAGCCTAGGCTTAGTGGGATGCCCAAGTGGGGCCCACCTAGGGGTGGCGGCTGCCCCTAGGTGGCCGCCGGGTGTGGGCATTAGTCCCACACCGCTTGGCGCTTGGGTGGTGCGCCCCCGTCCCACTATATATTGGGGTCTCCCCTCCCCTTTGGAATGATCCCATTCTCTCTCTCACACCCACCAAGGACTTATCCGTAATATTGGAGAGGACCTCTTGGGTTGTGATTTATCCACCTGTAAACTACCATCGTGTGATCCTCGATCCGGCATCTACTTCTTCCGCTGCTCGGCTGGATCGGAGTCCGGGAGACGTCGCCTACACAGGACGTGTGACAAACTTCGGAGGCACCACACTTGAGGTGTTACTCGTCTTCATCAACATACGCCTACCTGCGTAAGGCGTTCATCGGTCTTCAAGGGTATGAATACCGTCTCTCTCTTTTTGTTATTTATGTCTACACAGTATAGATCCCAGTATTAGTGTTCGCATAGTTAAATTTTTTTGTTTTCTGCTACGGAACCCTACAATGGTATCTAAGCGGGTCTATGGGTAGACATGTCATATAGATAGAACACATAGCAATATGTGGGCATCAATTCTCTACTTGCTACCCTCTTTTATGTTCTTGTTCATATCGTGGCACTGTTTGATGAAGCGGCCCCCAACTAACCTCACATGGTGATTCACGAGACTGATCCACAATCAAAGTGGCTTAGGGGGGTGTCTGTCTCTCTATGGTAGTTGATATGGCATCAACATTGGAGGGCCCTGAAAAGGGAAGTAAAACAGTAATAATCCATGTTGTGGCTCCATGTTCGTAGGTGGGAAGGGGTTCTACCGCGAAAGCCCTAAAGCAGTGTAAAACTTGCAATATATAGTGTAGAGGCGTCTATCTTTATTGTTGCATAGGGGCATGTGTTGAGACATGGCAATGATAAGTTCGTGAAACTTCCATTGAAGCTATTGATGGTGATCAAGATGCTATAACCACGTCATAACACTTTACTTTATGAAGTATTACTTATTATGCTAGTATGATAATATATTCGATGGTAGCATAGTAAGATAATCCCTTACAGTATTCCAGTTATCATATTCCCCTTGTGTGTGCACCACCATGAAAGTTTTTTGGTATGAGGCAGGCCGTGACGATCGGATGTCAGACATATCTACATTCGCATACAGTGGGTGTAAGCTATGTTGCACTGCGAATACACACAAATTAGAACTGGCGAGCCTAGCATGTGTAGACATGTCCTCAGAATACAAGAGACCGAAAGGTCGAGCATGAATCACATGGTTGATGTGATCAACATTAGGGAATGTCCACCTTTGAAACTACTTTGCTGGCCGTGACGATCGGGGGTGGAGTAGTGGATTGGGATCGTCTGATCACTAAACGAATGGAGGGATGTTCGTTTGAGTGGGAGTTCTTTTTGTTTTAAGTATGGTAGTGTAGTTTAAAACTTGAACTCATTATTATGAACATGGTCTAAACACTTTGCAAATCCACTGTAGATGTCTCGCCCATCCACCTTCAACCTTAGCACTTTCCTTGAGAAGGACAAGCTGAAAACTGATGGAACCAACTTTACTGCATGGTTCCGCAATCTTAGGATCCTCCTTGTCCCCTACAAGTTGACCTATGTCATCGAGGCTCAGCTTCCAACTAAGCCTGCAGATTCTGCCTCCCAGGATGAAAAGAATGTCTAGCAGTCCAAGGCGGATGATTTCTCCCTCATCCAAAGTGGAATGCTCTATGCCATGGAGCCGGAGCTTCAAAAGTGTTTTGAGAAGATGAATGTTTTTGAGATCATTGAAGATCTCAAGGCTGTCTTTGCTCCACAGGCTTGTGTAGAGAGGTATGATGCTTTCGAGCTCTTCTTCTCTACCCAGATGGAAGAGCACACCAGTATTAGTGAGAATGTAGTCAAAATGTCTGGCTACGTCAAGCGTTTAAATGCCCTGGATTGCAAAATCCCGAAGGAGCTCGCGATTGATAGGGTGTTGAACTTGCTGCCCCCTAGCTACAAGAGCTTTGTGATGAACTACAACATGCAAGGGATGACTAAGACCCTTGCTGAAGTGTTTGCCATGCTCAAAACTGCTGAGGCAGAGATCAAGAGGGAGCACATGGTGTTGATGGTCAATAAGACTACCGATTTTAAGAAGCCAGGGCAAAAGGGAAAAGGAAAGGGAAAGAAGCCTAAGAAGGATGGCAAGTTCTTTGCCAGCACCTCTAAGACAGCCAAGCCTGGCCCTAAGCCTAGCACCATGTGCTACTACTACAAAGGGGATGTGCACTAGAAACACAATTGCCCCAAATACCTTGAAGACAAGAAAGCCGACAAGATAGCCACCAAGGACAAAGGTATATGTGATATACATGTTACTGATGTGTTCCTTACTAGCGCCAGGAGTAACACCTGGGTATTTTATACTGGTTCTGTTGCTCACATTTGTAACTCTCAGTAGGCACTATAGAGTAAGAGGCGCCTGATGAAGGACAAGGTGACAATGTGCGTCAGCAACAGTTCGAGAGTTGAAGTGATGGCCGTCGACACTTTACATCTACGTCTGCCATCAGGATTGATTTTAGTTTTTAATAAATGCTAATATGTACCCGCATTGAGTATGAATATTGTGAGTGGATCTTGCTTGTTGCAAGAGCATTATTCGTTTAAATCCGGAACAAATGGTTATTATATTTATATGAATGATATTTTCTATGTTCATGCACCTATGTGTAATGGTTTATTCTTGCTGTATCTTGATTGCAACACTCACATCCATAGTGTTGATGCTAAACATTGTAAGCATAATGATGATAATTTCATGTTTATATGGCGTTGCCGTCTTGGTCACATCGGCGTAAAGCGCATGAAAAAGCTCCATTCAGATGGGCTTGTTGAATCGTTGGATTTCGAATCCCTCGATACACGTGAGCCATGTCTTATGGGAAAGATGACTAGGACACACTTCTCCGGCATAATGGAGAGAGCTATGGACCTACTGGGAATCCTACATACGGATGTATGTGGACCAATGAGAATCTCAACACGCAATGGTTATCGTTATTTTGTTACCTTTACTAATGACTTAAGTAGATATGGATACATCTACCTAATGAAGCACAAGTCTTAAACCTTTGAAAAGTTCAAAGAATTTCAGAAGGAAGTAGAGAATCAACTTAACAAGAGAATCAAGCATGTTCGATTTGATCGGGGAGGCGAGTATTTGAGTTATGAGTTTAACATGCACTTGATGGACCATGGGATCATCCCACAGCTTACGCCAACCGAAACACCATGATACGTTGTAAACGTATCTATAATTTTTGATGCCCCATGCTTGTTTTGTATCAACTATCTTATGTTTTGTCTACACTTTGAGGAATTTTTATACATTTTCTGGAACTAACCTATTGACAAGATGCCATAGTGCCAGTTGCCTGTTTTCTGCTGTTTTTGGTTTCATAAAAGCTAGTAAAGAAATATTCTCGGAATTGGACGAAACAAAAGCCAAAATTCCTATTTTTCCAAAAGACGAAGGAGGTTAGAAGGAGGAGTGGAGATGGGCCATAGGGGGGCCACACCACCCCCTGGCGTGGGTCCCCCCTAGACGTGCCACCAGGTGGTGTGGCCACCCTGGCCCACCTCTGACCTTGCCTCTTCGCCTATATAAACCCCCAAGACGAAAACCCTAAACACCAGATCAGAATTCAATGAAAAGTTCCGCAGCACCGCCGTCACTGAAGAGGAGATTCGGGGGACAGAAGTTTCTGTTCCGACACCCTGCCCGGACGGGGAAGTGCCCCGGGAGCCATCTCCATCGACTCCATCGCCATCTCCATCGCTGACTCCCATGATGAGGAGGGATTAGTTCTCTCTCGAGGCTAAGGGCTCTACCGATAGCTATGTGTTCATCTCTCTCTATGCGTGATCTTATTGAGATCATGAGCTTTGTAATCTATAGATATATTCTGCTACTCAAGTGCTTTAATTAATCTCTGCTTATCCCCACGTGTGTGAAGTTGACAGTGTGCACACCATGTGGCACTTTGGCTAAGGTTACAGAAATACTTATCATGAGTATAATTTGAGTTGGATGTCTCTATGAGATTGTGGTGTTTGTTGGAACCATCTAGCGCTCAAGGTGATAGTGAGGGGTTATCTAGATGGGGAATGCGAACTTTAAGGTGTGCTGTTATAGCCCTACATCATCCAACCGGAGAGTAGTTCAGGGTAGCATAATGAAGAGAAGATATTTATATGAGAGTGTCCACTAGTGAAAGTATGATTCCTAGGCCTTGTTTCTAAGCATTGAAACACCGTTTACAATCAGTCCTGTTACATGTTTGCTTGCTGCCACTCTTATTTTCAGATTGCAATTACCACTTATAATCATCCATATTACTTGTATTTCACTATCTCTTCGCCGAACTAGTGCACCTATACACCTCACAAGTATATTGGGTGTGTTGGGGACACAAGAGACTTCTTGTATCTTGATTGCAGGGTTGCCTGAGAGGGATACCTTTGACCCCTTCCTCCCTGAGTTCGATAAACCTTGGGTGATCCACTTAAGGGAAACATGCTACTATTCTACAAACCTCTGCACTTGGAGGCCCAACACTGTCTACAAGAATAGAAGCGTGCGTAGACATCAAGCTATTTTCTAGCGCCGATGCCGGGGAGGTAAAGTAAAAGGTACTCACATCCTCTGGCTATTAAGCTATCTTCTAGTACTGTTGTTGGTGTGTGAGTGCTCGAAGTTATTTACTTTAGATTTTGCAATTATATCTTTTTGTTTCTTGTTTTTATTTTCACTAGTTAGGCTTAATGGAAAACAACAACAAAATTAGAGAGCTTTTTAGTATTTTTCCTGAGGTAGAACATGAATGGTTTGAAAAGAAAATTAAAAAACCCATGGAACTTTCTTTGCATGCTAATAGCAATGTTATTAGTATGAATTTTTTGAACACCTTTGTTACTAATGCTATGGAAACGTCTAAGCTTGGGGAAGCTAGTTTTTATGAAAATGATCTTTTTAGTCCCCCAAGCACGGAGGAGAAAATTTACTTTGATGATAGTATGCCTGCAATATATGATGATTACAATGATGAGTATGATATTTTCAGTCCACCTACTATTGAGGAGAAAATTAATTATGATTACAATATGCCTCCTATATTTGATGACTATGGTGATGAGAATAATAATGATAGCTATTTTGTTGAATTTGCTCCCACTACAATTAATAAGAATGACTATGCTTATAGGAAGAGTAATAATTATTTTATGCATGTGGCTCATGATAAGAATGTTTTATGTGATATTTATATTGTTAATTTTATTCATGATTCTACTGAAAGTTATTATGAAAGAGGGAAACATGGTTTTATGTATCTCAACAATATTAAGTTTCCCCTCTTTATGTTGAAAATTTTGAAGTTGCACTTGTTTTGCTTTCCTATGCTTGTTGCTTTGTGCTTTCATGACTTGTTTCTTTACAAGATTATTTTTCATAGGAAGTGGGTTAGACTTAAATTTGTTCCATATTTGCTTCTTTATTCTCTCTTTTACTTCAATTCATATTTCTTATGTGAGCATCATCGAAATTATCATGCCTATCTTAATGGCTATAAAGAAAGAGCTTTTGGGAGACAACCCATTATATTTTTACTTTCAGTTTATTTTTGTTTTGTTGAGTCTTGGAAGTTATTGCCTCTGTAATAACCTCTATTTATCCTTTTTGTTTGGTTTTTGTGCCAAGAATAATCTCTAATGAGAGGGAAGTAAGATATGGGGAAGTTGCTGTCTCGAAACAGATTTCTGTGTGTCACTGTAAAAAATCGTGAAAAATCTCAGTACGTAGGATTGAGCTATCATTTTTTGTGCTTATTCCCCAAGTTATTACCCAACTTTAGTTAGATTTGCATGTTTCAATTTGAGCAACAGAAGATTTTCGAAAAAATTGGTCTTTACCTGCTGGTCTGTTTTGACAAAATTCTGCCATTATTTGCATTTGCCTCTTAATCAGTTTCTTTTTGAGTTCTCTTGGATCACTTGAGCTTTTAAAAGAAATTGCTACAGCATCTTATGTTTTAATGGATGATTTACTTGAGTTGAAACTAAACCCAAAGACTTATTATCTTGAATACACTAATGTTGCTAATGAAGATTGGGTGAAGTTTTGTATGAAGGAAATTTTCAAGTGTAGGGAAGAATGATGTGATGAGATGAAGTATGGAAAAAAGATCAATCTTGGGGATGCCACCCGTGTCACCCCAAGAAATATTCAAGAAGTACAAGCGTCAAAGCTTGGGAATGTCCAAGGCATCCCCTTCTTCATCAATAATCTCAGGTCTTCTTTCAAGACACTTTATTTTTATTACCTTATGCACCATGTGTTGTTCTTGGAGCGTCTTTATTTTTAGTTTATTTTGCTTTCTTTGCCGCAATAAGTTGGTTGGATCCCAACACACTTCTTTTGGAGAGAGACACACCCCGTTATTCATTGCCTAGAACACTCTAGTTTTCACTTTTATTGTTCTGTGAGTGTTCTCCTTTGCTAGCACTGCGTTTAGCTTTAGTTTTCTTATTCTTTTGGCTTAGAAATTTTTAGTTCTTCTTTGTAGATGGGTGAGACATGATGTCTGGTCTTTATTGATTATTATCTTTTAGAGTTGTTTCAAATAAGTCGATTGGTGTTGGAAAAGAGTAGGAAGTTTCATGCTTATAGTGGTACAAAAGGAAGCTTGTTTTGACTGTGTCTTAGAATTTATCATGTCATGCTAGATGTTGCTTTGACCATATGCTTAGTGATTATTGTTGTATCATGACTTGTTTCAAACAATTGAGATTTCTTAATGTGCCTTGAAAGAATCATGCATTGTTTTAGCATACAAAATCATAATATTGTGGTATTCTCCTTCGATGCTTTATTTGGGTTGACTTGGAACATTCTTACACCATGTTAAGACTATGAACCAGTCACCATAGCCTTTATGATCATTTAGTTTTTGACTTGCAATATCACTTTATGCTTTAATTAATAATGTTTTGTCGCTTTGCATGATTATGGCCATTATTGCTCTCTTAGTTGGTCGCTCCTAGTCTTTTGGTAGCCTCCACCTGTACTGAGTATAAGTTCTACTCATGCATCCAACTCCCAAGAAACCAAGTTATTCCAAAGAGTCCACTATAAATTCCTATGCATGGTGTGTTACACCATTCCAAGTATATTCATGTTTTTATCTACCTTCCAAATTAAACTTTTGTTATGTGAAAATTAGTGATTAAACCTCTCACAAACGTGATGGCACACTTTTTTTTCTTGCACTTAATAAACTTGAACCATTGTGCCCATCTATGTTACCTATATGCTTGCATTTTATAAGTTGTGAATTAGCAGAACCATGCTATCATGGGGAACGCTTTCAACATTGCACTTATTATTCCTTTGATATCATATTCTTTTGTTTATGGATCCCGACGGTGTGAAATAAAATGGGAGCTTGTAAGCTCATGGAGTTTGTATGTGTGTTAGAGAAACGCCTGGGCGACTAGCCTAAGCCATGCCTAATCATGGTGGAAACTTGCAGCATAACCATAGTGAGCATTCTGTGAAGCATCCTCAATAAAAACCTATGCAAATAGCAAATAAAAAGATCGTTGAGATGCTCATTGTCTATTGCCTTGTCATTTTGATATGGGAAAGCTCCTGTGTCATGGGGCAAGGGGTACCCCGTTGGCGGTTCTCCATGATACACATGTACTTACAATGACAAGAACTTACTTGTGACTAAAGTTGAGTAGCATGAGGTTCGGTACTCGTAAAAGCAAGGGGCATGAGATTTTCAACTTATAACTTGTCAAGCATATCCTCATATTAGTGTCACTTTAACCTTAATCACCTCAAGATGCTTATGATAGGGGGCAATCAGATCTGAAAGCTAGTAAGTACCATAATTTTTGGAAGCTCTTTACGAAACTTGAAATCCCTGCTTCCCTTTGTGAAGGGCCTTTCTTTTTACTTTTATGTCGAGTCTCCATATTCTATCTTTATGCACCAATTGAGAGAGCATAGTGGTCATTCTTAGTTTAATGTGCATTGTCCCAAAGATTGTTGATTGATTCATAACTTTGATATTGCTTGCCCTTAAATTATTTGTATCTAGTCACCCTTATGAACTTTGAAGGTGTCCTATGCATTTATGTTTTGCTATACCATGAGGGACAAGCTGAATACCACTTTTATTATGTTTTCTATATGTGAAACAAACAAACGTCTTTCAATGCATTGTTATTCATGATCTTTTGTTTGTACCTTTTCATGTTACAACATAGTTGCTATGTCTTATTGTTAGAACTCTATCTTTCATGCTTATGTTTAGAGTACTTTGATCCCTGCTATCAATGCTTTACGAATACCTTGATCAAGATTGTGATGGTGCATGTCACCTAAAAAATTATTCTTTTTATCACTTACCTACTCGAGACGAGCTTGGGGATGCTTGATACGTCGTAAACGTATCTACAATTTTTGATGATCCATGCTTGTTTTGTATCAACTATCTTATGTTTTGTCTACACTTTGAGGCATTTTTATACATTTTCTGGAACTAACCTATTGACAAGATGTCGCAGTGCAAGTTGCCTGTTTTCTGCTGTATTTGGTTTCACAAAAGCTAGTAAAGAAATATTCTCGGAATTGGATGAAACAAAAGCCGAAATTCCTATTTCTCCAGAAGACGAAGCAGGCCAGAAGGAGGAGTGGAGATGGGCCACAGGGGACCCACACCACCCCCTAGCACGGGCCCCCTGGTCGTGCCACCAGGTGGTGTGGCCACCCTGGCCCACCTCTGACCCCGCCTCTTCGCCTATATAAACCCCTGAGACGAAAACCCCAAACACCAGATCAGAATTCCACGAAAAGTTCCGTAGTGCTGCCACCATCGAAGAGGAGATTCAGGGGACAGGAGTCTCTGTTCCGGCACCCTGTCGGGACGGGGAAGTGCCCCCGGAGCCATCTCCATCGACTCCACCACCATCTCCATCGATGTTGCTGACTCCCATGATGAGGAGGGAGTAGTTCTCTCTCGAGGCTAAGGGCTCTACCGGTAGCTAGGTGTTCATCTCTCTCTCTATGCGTGATCTTATTGAGATCACGAGCTTTGTAGTCTATAGATCTATTCTTATACTCAAGTGCTTTAATTAATCTCTGCTTATCCCCACGTGTGTGAAGTTGACAGTGTGCACACCATGTGGCACTTTGGCTAAGATTACAAAAAATACTTATCATGAGTATAATTTGAGTTGGATGTCTCTATGAGATTGTGGTGTTTGTTGGAACCATCTAGCGCTCAAGGTGATAGTGAGGGGTTATCTAGATGGGGAATGCGAACTTTAAGGTGTGTTGTTATAGCCCTACATCGTCCAACCGGAGAGTAGTTTAGGGTAGCATAATGAAGAGAAGATATTTATATGAGAGTGTCCACTAGTGAAAGTATGATTCCTAGGCCTTGTTTCTCAGCATTGAAACACCGTTTACAATCAGTCCTGTTACATGTTTGCTTGCTGCCACTCTTATTTCAGATTGCAATTACTACTTATAATCATACATATTACTTGTATTTCACTATCTCTTCGCTGAACTAGTGCACCTATACACCTGACAAGTGTATTGGGTGTGTTGGGGACACAAGAGACTTCTTGTATCTTGATTGCAGGGTTGCTTGAGAGGGATACCTTTGACCACTTCCTTCCTGAGTTCGATAAACCTTGGGTGATCCACTTAAGGGAAACTTGCTACTATTCTACAAACCTCTATACTTGGAGGCCCAACACTGCCTACAAGAATAGAAGCATGCGTAGACATCACACCACAGCGTAATGGTGTGTCAGAATGGCGTAACCGTACCCTATTAGATAGTGTGCGATCCATGATGTCTTTAACTGATTTGTCTGTGTCGTTTTGGGGATATGCGTTAGAAACCACCGCTTTTATTTTAAACCCAGCACCATCCAAATCCGTGGAGACGACCCCATATGAGATATGGTATGGCAAGAAGACAATGTTCTCATTTCTGAAAGTATGGGGATGTGAGGCTTACGTCAAGAAACTGCAGCCTGACAAACTTGAACCCAAGGTGTAAAAATGTATCTTCGTAGGATACCCAAGGGAAATAGTTGGGTATACCTTCTACAACCAAGCCGAAGGCAAAACATTTGTCGCAAAAAACAGTACCTTTTTTGAGAAAGAGTTTCTCGCTAAAAGAGTTAGTGGAAGGAAAATTGAGTTAGATGAAGTTGTTGATCCCTCTCTCCAAATCCCGAGTAGCGCAACGGAAGCTGTTCCGAAATCGCTCTCCAACATGGAAGAAGAGCTTAATGATGATGATCAAAACAACAACATCGAAACTCCTGTGGTTCGCAAGTCTACAAGAGTTCGTACCGTTCCTGATTGGTACAGTAGCCTTGTGATGTCTGTTATACTAGACGAACAGGAAGAACCTGCAAACTATGAAGAGGCAATGGATAGTGTTGATTCTAAGAAATGGCTGGAAGCCATGAAATCCGAAATAGGATCCATGTATGAAAACCAAGTTTGGACCTTGGTAGATCTTCCGGAAGGCCGCAAGGACGTGGTAAATAAATGGATCTTTAAGAAAAAGACGGATACGAATGGTAATGTGACCATTCACAAAGCTTGACTTGTCGCAAAGGGGTTTTGAAAAATTCAAGGAGTTGACTACGATAAGACTTTCTCTTTCATAGTGATGCTTAAGGCTGTCAGGATTTTACTAGCAATTGTTGCTCATTTCGACTATGAAATATGGCAGATGGATGTTAAAACCACGTTCCTCAATGGATACATCGATGAAGAGTTGTATATGATGCAACCATAAGGTTTTGCTGATCCTAAGGATGCTGGAAAGGTATGCAAACTTTAATGATCCATTTATGAATTGAAGCAAGCTTCTCGGAGTTGGAACCGACATTTTGATCAAGTGATCAAGAGTTTTAGATTCATCCAAAATCAACAAGAGTTTTGTGTTTACAAGAAAGCGAGTGGGAGCTTAGTGGTTTTTCTAGTAGTATATGTGGATGACATATTACTCATGGGAAATGATGTGGATCTTATGAAAAGCGTGAAAGCATATTTGAGTAGTCAATTTTCCATGAAGGACTTAGGTGAAGCTGCATACATATTAGGAATCAAGATCTATAGAGATAGATCAAGGCGCCTAAATTGCAATAAGTCAGAGTATTTACATCGAAAAGATTTTGAAAATGTTCAAAATGGACAATGCCAAAAGGGGCTCTGTGCCAATGATGAAGAATTGCACAATGAGTTTGACTCAATGTCCAGCAACTGATGATGATAGAGAAAGGATGTCTTATGTCCCCTATGCTTCAGCCATAGGATCTATCATGCATGCAATGTTAAGTACTCGACCTGATGTGGCATTGGCTCTTAGTATGACGAGACGATACCAAAGTAATCCATGACCATATCACTGGACAACTGTTAAGAATATCCTGAAGTATCTCAAGAGAACAAAGGATATGTTCCTAGTCTATGGAGGAAGTGATGAAGATCTAAATGTAACTGGTTACGTGGATGCGAGATGGAACTCAGATCATGATGACTCAAAGTCTCATACATGATTTGTGTTCCTAGTGAATGGTGGGGCGGTAAGCTGGAAGAGCAAGAAGCAGCCGGTGGTGCCGCAGTCTTCAATGGAGTTTGAATACATTGCTGTAGTTGACACGGCTAATGAAGCTGTTTGGCTAAGGAATTTCATCATTGAAGTAGGAGTCATTCCAAGTGCGCAAGTCCCCATGACGATCTATTGTGACATCACGGGTGCTATTGCAAACGCAAAGGAACCAAGGACTCATTCCACAACCAAACACATCAAGCTTCAGTTTCACGTCATCCGGCAGAACATTGATGAAGGTGAAATCAAGATTTGCAAAGTACACACGAATCTGAATGTGGTAGATCCTTTGACTAAAACTCTCCTACAAGTCAAGCACGAACAACACCGAGATACCATCGGTGTTAGGTTCCTGCCTATTGTAAACTAGATTTATTTGTACTCTAGTGCAAGTGGGAGACTAAAGGAGTTATGCCCTAGAGGCAAATAATAAAGTGTATTGTTTGATACATCTCCTATATATTCATAATACGTTTCATACTGTGCTATAAATGTATTAATATGAAACGTTAATACATGTGTAGTATGTAAACAAACCGTGTCTCTAGTAATCTCTAACGAACTAGTTCATTGGTCAGGAGGATGATCTGGGTTTCAAGATCATGGGCATTTATGCCAATTGACAATGAGGTCATTTCATTAGTTGAATAATACGATAGACAAACATCCGACAATTGTATCTTAATGCGATATAGTTACAAAGTTCACCATTGATGATAAACACAGAAAACCTTGCAACCTGATCCTTTGACTGTGAGGTAATGCAAATCACCGTTCTAGAGGAAGCTTTGATCGTATCAAGTATCATCTCATAAAAGAGTGATCAAAAAGGTGCCACTCAGGTTTTCCAAAGGGACGCTTAGAGGAGTATATATCAAGACCAGGATTTGTCAATCCATGTAACAGATAGATACATGTGCCATCTCGGTGACATTGCATTAACAAAGCTTGCAAGCATGTGACTTGGTCACGGAATGCAACGACATGAGAATGAGTAAACAAGTTCATAGGTAACGAGACCGAACTAAGGTATGAGGATATCGAAGATCAAGTCTCGGATGAATTAGTATCAAATGACAAAGGTAATCGGAAACGACTATTTTCACGGTTCAAGCGATAAGATTCATGAAAAGCACGGGGGTCACATGGCTATCCAGGTCCCTCTATTGATCATTGATGTGAGAGATGTCTCAATCATGTCCAGAGTGTTTATGAACCGAAGGATGTCACATTTAAGGGTGGGGATGCTTAGGGAGATGTAGTTTCGTAGGAGAAATAAAGAAAGAGAAACCAGAATATTTCCGGGTAATATCCGATGTAGATCGGAAGGGGTCCGGAAGGTGTTCCGGTGTAAAGAAATATAATAATATGTGTATTTGAAGAATTAATATTAAATATATTTTTTATTTTATTATTAAAGGCATCCTAATGCTAATGGGCCTCACCCGAAGGAGAGGCCCAAGGGGCAAGGCACCTAGGGAGTGGGGGCCAGTCGGCCAAGGCTTTGTGGGCCACCCAAGTGGGGCCCACCTAGGGCCGGAGGCTGCCCCTAGGTGGCCGGCGGGTGTGGGCATTAGTCCCACACCGCCTGCCCCCTGGGTGGTGCGCCCCCTCCCACTATATATAGGGGTCTCCCCCTCCCCTTTGGAATGATCCCATTCTCCCATTCTCTCTCTCTCTCACCCACCGAGGACTTCTACATAATATTGGAGATAACCTCTTGGGTTGTGAGTTCTCCACATTCACACTACCATCATGTGATCCTCGATCTGGCATCTACTTCTTCTGCTGCTCGGCTGGATAGGAGTCTGGGAGGCGTCGCCTACACCGGACGTGTGATGAACTTCAGAGGGACCACACTTGAGGTGCTGCTCGTCTTCATCAACATACGCCTACCTGCTTAAGGCGTTCATCAGTCTTCAAGGTATGAATACCGTCTCTATCTTTCCGTTACTTATGTCTATATAGTATAGATCCTGGTATTAATGTTCGCATGGTTAGAATTTTTTTGTTTTCTACTACAGAACCCTACATGACCAACATGGGAAATCTCCATACCTTTCCCAATGGCGTTGTTCACCTTGTCATGGCCTCGATAAGCATCGCGCATTGTCAGGTTGCTGAGATTGTCGGTGACATGATGTGTGGCACTAGTGTCGTAATACCAGTTGGTATCGACATCGTAGGAAGAAGCGTTGGCCTCCTTGTCATCGCGGGAGTCATCATCATCCTCAAAGTGGTACCAGAAATCTATGGCAGGGTGGCCCTCATGGCCACAAATTTGGCAGGTGACGTCGACCCAAGGAGTCGTGCGCTTGCGGCCACGTCCATGCCCACCTCCACGCCCGGATCCTGGGGGAGCACGGACACCACCACAACCTTGGTGGGGTGGACAGTCATCATCCCGACAAGGACGTCAGTCGTCATGCCTATCATGATGGTCATCTCGTGGAGCACCACGGTCACCACACGAATAGCCAAAGGAGTAGAGTTGGCACTGTGTTGGCAAGTGGCGGCGTTCGCCGACATCTTGAAGCCGTCTGCCGATGTCGATCCATGGTTCAGGACCTGACATTTGTCATGTGCTTGAATCTAAGCGTAGAGTTCGCCTAGGGTTGGTGGTGTGATATGTCATAAACATATCTATAATTTTTTATGCTCCATGCTTGTTTTGTATCAACTTTCTTATGTTTTGTTTACACTTTGAGGTATTTTTATACATTTTCTAGAAATAACCTATTGACAAGATGCCGCAGTGACAGTTGCCTATTTTCTGCTGTTTTTGGGTTTCAGAAAAGCTAGTAAGTAAATATTCTCGGAATTGGACGGGACAAAAGCCAAAGTCAATATTTTACCAGAAGGAACACGGAGTCTGAAGGGAAGCCAAAGTGGGGCCACGAGGTGGCCACACCTAGGGCTGGCGCAGCCACCCCCTAGGGTGCACCGCCCCATGGTGTGGGCCCCTCGGGCGCCCACCGACCTTGCCCCTTCGCCTATAAAAGTACCCTGATGCATAAACCCTAAGGACCTGGTCAAAAAATCCACGAAAGAGTCTGTAGCCACCACCATCTCCATCACTAGCTCGGGGGGATCCAAAGCTCTTCCCGGCACCCTGCCGGAGGGGAGAGATCATCCTGAAGGCCTTCTTCATCACCATGTCAGCCTCCGGAGTGATGCGTGAGTAGTTCATCCTTGGACTATGCGTCCATATAGTAGCTAGATGGTTGGTTCTCCTCCTTTGTGCTATCTGATACGTCGTAAACGTATCTATAATTTTTGATGCTCCATGCTTGTTTTATATCAACTTTCTTATGTTTGGTTCACACTTTGAGGTATTTTTATACATTTTCTGGAACTAACCTATCAACAAGATGCCGCAGTGCCAGTTGCCTATTTTCTGCTGTTTTTAGTTTCAGAAAAGCTAGAAAAGAAATATTCTCGGAATTGGACGAAACAAAAGCCGAAGTTCCTATTTTCCCCGACACGACGCAGAGTCCAAAGAGGAGACGGAGGGGAGCCAAGAGGCAGGCACACCCTAGGGTAGCGCGGGTCACCCTGGTTGCGCCACCAGGTGGCGTGGCCACCCTAACCCACCTCTGGCATCACCTCTTCACCTATATATTCCCCCCGGATGAAAACCCTAAGTACCCGATCAGAATTCCACAAAAAGTTTTGCAGCACCGCCGCCACCGAAGAGGAGATTCGGGGGACATAAGGCTCTGTTCTAGCACCCTGCCGGGACGGGAAGTACCCCCAGATCCATCTCCATCAACTCCACCGCCATCTCCATCGCTGTTGCTGACTCCCATGATGAGGAGGGAGTAGTTCTCTCTCAAGGCTAAGGGATCTACAAGTAGCTATGTGTTCATCTCTCTCTTTATGCGTGATCTTATTGAGATCATGAGCTTTGTAATCTAGGATCTATTCTGCTACTCAAGTGCTTTAATTAATCTCTGCTTATCCCCACGTGTGTGAAGTTGATAGTGTGGACACCGTGTGGCACTTTGGCTAAGGTTACATAAATACTTATCATGAGTATAATTTGAGTTGGATGTCTCTATGAGATTGTGGTGTTTGTTGGAACCATCTAGCGCTCAAGGTGATAGTAAGGGGTTATCTGGATGGGAAATGCAAACTTTAAGGTGTGCTGTTATAGCCCTACATCATCCAACCGGAGAGTATTTCAGGGTAGCATCATGAAGAGAAGATATTTATATGAGAGTGTCCACTAGTGAAAGTATGATCCCTATGCCTTGTTTCTAAGCATTGAAACACCATTTACAATCAGTTCTGTTACATGTTTGCTTGCTTCCACTCTTATTTCAGATTGCAATTACCATTTATAATCATCCATATTACTTGTATTTCACTATATCTTCGCTGAACTAGTGCACCTATACACCTCACAGGTGTATTGGGTGTGTTGGGGACACAAGAGACTTCTTTATCTTGATTGCAGGGTTGCTTGAGAGGGATACCTTTGACCACTTCCTCCGTGATTTCGATAAACCTTGGGGGAAACTTGCTGCTGTTCTACAAACCTTTGCACTTCGAGGCCCAACACTGCCTACAAGAATAGAAGCGTGCGTACACATCAAGCTATTTTCTGGCGTCGTTGCCGGGGAGGTAAGGTAAAAGGTACTCACATCCTATGGCTACTAAGCTATCTTCAGTACTAATGCTGGTGTGTGAGTGCTCGGAGTTATTTCCTTTAGATTCTGCAATTATATCTTTTTGTTTATTGTTTTTATTTTCACTAGTTAGGCTTAATGGAAAACAACAAAATTAGAGAGCTTTATAGTATTTATCTTGAGTTAGGACATGAAGTGTTTGAAGAGAAAATTAAAAAACCTATGGAACTTTATTAGTATGAATTCTTTGAACACCATTATTGCTAATGTTATGGAAAAGTATAAGCTTGGGGAAGCTAGTTTTTATGAAAATGATATTTTAGTCCCCCAAGCACGGAGGAGAAAATTTACTTTGATGATAGTATGCCTCCAATATATGATGATTACAATGATGAGTATGATATTTTCAGTCCACCTACTATTGAGGAGAAAATTAATTATGATTACAATATGCGTCCTATATTTGATGACTATGGTGATGAGAATAATAATGATAGCTGTTTTGTTGAATTCTCTCCCACTATAATTAATAAGAATGAGTATGCTTATAGGAAGAGTAATAATTATTTTATGCATGTGGCTGATGATAAGAATGTTTTATGTGATATTTATATTGTTAATTTTATTCATGATGCTACTGAAAGTTATTATGAAAGAGGGAAACATGGTTTTATGTATCTCAACAATATTAAGTTTCCCCTCTTTATGTTGAAAATTTTGAAGTTGCACTTGTTTTGCTTTCCTATGCTTGTTGCTTTGTGCTTTCATAACTTGTTTCTTTACAAGATTATTTTTCATAGGAAGTGGGTTAGACTTAAATTTGTTCCATATTTGCTTCTTGATGCTCTCTTTTATTTCAATTCATATTTCTTTGTGAGCATCATCGAAATTATCATGTCTATCTTAATGGCTATAAAGAAAGAGCTTTTGGGAGACAACCCATTATATTTTTACTTTCAGTTTATTTTTGTTTTGTTGAGTCTTGGAAGTTATTGCCTCTATAATAACCTCTCCTTATCCTTTTTGTTCGGTTTTTATGTCAAGAATAACCTCTAATGGGAGGGAAGTAAGATATGGGGAAGTTGCTGTCCCGAAACAGATTTTTGTGCGTCACTCTAAAAAATTGTGCAAAATCTCAGTACGTCGGATTGAGCTGTAATTTTTTTTGCTTATGCCCCAGGTTATTACCCAACTTTCGTTACTTTTGCACTTTTCGATTTGAGCAACAAAAGAGTTTTGAAAAAATCGGTCTTTACTTGGTGGTCTGTTTTGACAGATCTCTGCCATTATTTGCATTTGCCTCTTAATCTTTTTCACTTTGAGTTCTCTTTGATCACTTGAGATTTTAAAAGGAATTGCTACAGTAGCTTATGTTTTAATGGAAGTTTTACTTGTGTTGAACCTAAACCCAAAAGACTTATTATCTTGAATACACTAATGTTGCTAATGAAGATTGTGTGAAGTTTTGTATGAAGGAAATTTTCAAGCGTAGGGAGAGAATGATGTGATGAGATGAAGTATGGATAAAGGCTCAAGCTTGGGGATGCCACCCGTGTCACCCCAAGAAATATTCAAGAAGTACAAGTGTCAAAGCTTGGGGATACCCAAGGCATCCCCTTCTTCATTAATAATCTGAGGTTTTCTCCTAAAACACTTCATTTTTATTGTTTCATGCATAATTGTGTTGTTCTTGGAGCGTATTTGTTTTTGTTTTTAGTTTTCTTTTGTTTGGTTTGCTTAAATAAGTTGGTTGGATCCCAACACACTTCTTTTGGAGAGAGACACACCCCGCTATTCATTGCCTAGAACACTCTAGTTTTCACTCTTATTGTTCTGTGAGTGTTCTCCTTTGCTAGCACTACGTTTAGCTTTAGTTTTCGATTGATGTTGGAAAAGAGTAGGAAGTTTCATACTTATAGTGGTACAAAAGGAAGCTTGTTTTGACTATGACTTAGACTTTATCATGTCATGTTTGATATTGCTTTGACTTTTTTGCTTAGTAATTATTGTTGTAGCATGACTTGGTCCAAACAATTGAGATTGCATGATTTGCCTTGAAAGAATCATGCGTTGTTTCGCATACAAAAGCATAATATTATGGTATTATCCTTCGATGCTTTATTTGGGTTGACTTGGCACATGCTTACACCATGTTAAGACTATGAACCAGTCACTTTAGCCTCTATGATCATTTAGTTTTTTGACTTGTAATATCACTTTATGCTTTAATTAATAATCTTTGTCGCATTGAATGATTATGGCCATTAGTGCTCTTTTAGTTGGTCGCTCCCAATCCTTTTCTAGCCTCCACATGTACCAAGTACGAGTTCCACTCATGCATCCAACCCCCAAGAAAACCAAGTTGTTCCATAGAGTCCACTATAAATTCCTATGCATGGTGTGTTACACCATTCCAAGTATATTCATGATTTTATCTATCTTCCAAATTAAACTTGTTATGTGAAAATTAGTGATTAAAGCTCTCACGAACTTGATGGCACACTTTACTTTCTTGCACTTAATAAACTTGAACCATTGAGTCCATCTATGTTGCATATATGCTTGCACTTTATAAGTTGAGAATTAGCAGAACCATGTTGTCATGGGGAACGCTTTCAACATTGCACTTATTATTCAGTTGATATCATGTTCTTTTGTTTACGGATCCTGGTGGTGCGAAATAAAAGGGGAACTTGTAAGCTCATGGAGTTTGTATATGTGTTAGATAAACGCCTGGGCGGCTAGCCTAAGCCATGCCTAATCATGGTGGAATCTTGCAGCATAACCATAGTGAGCATTCTGTGAAGCATCCTCAATAAAAACCTATTCAAATGGCAAATAAAAAGATCACTGAGATGCTGATTGTCTATTGCCTTGTCATTTTGATATGGGATAGCTCCTGTATCATTGGGCAAGGGCTACCCCGTTGGTGGTTCTCCATGATACACATGTACTTACAATGACAAGAACTTATTTGTGACTAAAGTTGAGTAGCATGAGGTCCGGTACTCATAGGCAAGGGGCATGAGATTTTTGACTTATAACTTGTCAAGCATATCCTCATATTTGTTCACTTTAACCTTAATCACCTAAAGATGCTTATGATAGGGGCAATGAGAGCTGAAAGCTAATAAGTACCATAATTTTTGGAAGCTCTTTTTGAAACTTGAAATCCCTGCTTCCCTCTTATGAAGGGCCTTTCTTTTTTACTTTTATGTTGAGTCTCCATCTTCTATCTTTACGCACCAATTGAGAGAATAGTGATCATTCTTACTTTAATGTGCATTGTCCCAAAACTTATTGATTGATTCATAACTGTGATATAGCTTGTTCTTAATGTTGGAAATATGCCCTAGAGACAAATAATAATAAGGACTATTATCATATTTCATAAAGTTTATGATTAAGTTTTATATCATTCTATAATTGTATTGAGTGGAAATATCAATACACGTCCAGGGGTTCCCAGTGAAACTCTAGTCACTGGTTCATTGGTCAACAGATGATCAAGTTTCCTGATCATGTGGCATTTATGCCAGTTGGAAATGGAGTCAACTCCTTCTGAGAATGAGATGATGAACCAATACCCAACCTAAACATCGTGACCCGATCATGTCATGAAGTTCAAGTTACGATGATTAGAAATGGATCCTCGTAGACTATTCCTTAGACCGTGAGGCTATATCAATCACTGTCTCTCGAGAGTGCTTAGATAGCATCAAGTGTCACTTGGTAATATAGTGATTATAAAGGTGTGTTCAGGTACTCGGAGGAACCATAGAGGCAATATATGTCAAGAGAGGGATTTGTCCATCCACGTGACGGAAAGATACTTAAGGGCCCACTCGGAGAAGTTATATCCAATAGTTGCACAGCGTGTGATTTGATCACAGGGATATCACTTGTTGGAACGAGTCAAGTAGCATTGTTCGATAACAAGATCGAACACGACATGCTGATTTCATTGATCAGATCTCGGGCAATGCAAGTATCGAGAGACAAAGGGAATAAGACACAACTGTCCCGGTTCAAACAACGAGAGATCTTCGTGGAACGCACAGGAGTCACATGGCCATCCAGGTCCCTCATTTGATCATTGGTCCGGGAGTGTACCGACCATGTCTGGAGTGTTCCCGAACCGTAGGGTATCATGCTTAAGGGTTTGATGATGCTTAGAGAGTGTTTATAGGATCAGTAGAATCGCCGAAGAATAGTAGAGAGAAAACCAGAAGGGTTTCGTTAAGTCCGGAGGATGTCCGGAGTGGAGGTGGAAGGTGTTCCATAGCCATGGAGATTGAATAATATGTGAATGAATGTTACATATTGATTTAATCATTTATTCATAATTATTTAATAAAAGAGAAAATCAATTTAAAGGTCAAAAGGTTTAATGGGCCAATTTCGGAGGGAAGAGGGCCCATTAGGGAAAGGCAAGAGGGAGAAGGGCCAAAGGGGGTGGCCAGCGCCCTAGTGGGCCAGCCCCCCCAGGCGGAGCCCATGGGGGTGGCCGGCGGTGCCACCCCTCCCCCTCTCCTCTCCTTTAGTCCCACCCCGGGACTTTGAGGGAGGTAGTACCTCCCCTCCCCCTGTATATAGTGGTGGTATTTGGCCAGATAAATAGACACAATATTCAATAAAAGGTTTCCTCTCTTTTGGGGAGACCTCCAATTGATATTCTCTCTCTCTCTCTCTCTCTCTCTCTCTCTCTCTCTCTCTCTCTCTCTCTCTCTCTCTCTCTCTCTCTCTCTCTCTCTCTCTCTCTCGTGACCGTGGTCCCAAGTTCGGACTGCACGAACGAGAGACATCTTCACCGTGGAGCGCCGTCGTGCTGCGGGATTCGGATCCAGGAGCTCTACTTCTACAACTGCCGCTGGATCGGGGAAGCGGGAGTCATCGTCAGGCACCGGACATGTGTAACTCCACACGAGGTGTAACACTTGAGGCACTCAAGTCGTTGGAGCCACAAGAGCGCAAGGACTTCATCACGACCTTGAGGTCGGCTTCGGCTCGTCTACATCAACCACGCTCTCCTGAGCATTGACAACGCTTTTGGGTCTTCAAGGGTAAGTTCGCGAAAAGCCCCTCTCATTACTGCATTACTAATAGATAGGTCCTAGCAACATCAGGGGTTCAGGGGCGTAGGGTAAAAATTATTGTTTTCATATGCGGAACCCCTACAGTGGTATCAGAGCTAGATCTATGTGTAGTAATGCTAGTACGGGTAGAACACACGAGATGTAGTGTGTGGGCGTTGATCTTTTAGTTGTTACCCTCCCACGTGTACTTGTGTATACTGCAGTAATGCTTGATGAAGCGGCCCCCAACCGACTTTACACGTTCATTCGCGAGACTGGTCCATGCTTGACATATGGCTTGTACCATATAAAGTGGCTTAGGGGGTGTCTGTCTCTCTCGCATTAGTTGGTATGTCATTTGCAATGGAGGGGCCAGAAAGGGGTGTAGTATAGACAACTACTTGATCAGCGTTGTGGTGATAGTTCGTAGGTAAGAATGGTTCTTGTGCGAAACCCCATTCAACCACGTAAAATATGCAAAGATAAAGTAGAGGCGTCTAACTTTGTGTTTCCAGGAGGCGTTGATTTGTGATATGGTTGTGGCAAAGGTAAAGTGATTACCTTATGTTACATAGTAGTAGATAGTCACAGAGGTGACAGACTACCACACCGGAAAGACACCGGTACCCTGGTGTCTACGGCACTGGAACCCTGGCATCAGAATCCGGTGACGACGGATGGAGATCACGATGTGAAGGACCATATCACATCGCATTTACATTCAATGTTATTGTTTGTATATCTTATTGTGTGATAGTATTAGATACTCGACCGTACCCTAATAAGGTGATCCCTGTTAAAATTACCAATGATTGTGTTCCCCCTTAGTGTGCACCACCAAGAAAGTTCTTCGGTATGAGGCAGGCCGTGATGGTCGGGTGTCAGACATATATACGTTCGCATACAGTGGGTGTAAGCCATGTTGCACAGCAAATACACTAAGGTTGAGTTGGCAAGCCTAGCACGTTACAAAGATGTGGCCTCGGAACGCGAATGGACGAAAGATCGAGCACGAGTCGCATGAATGATGTGACCAATGTTTAACGTCCACCCTTGAACCCACATTGATGGCCGTGATGATCGGGGGAGATGTGGGGAAAAGGGGTCGTGTTATCACTAGGAACCCTTCAAGGGATAGGTGTTTCTGAGTGGAGTTATTATTAACTCATTTAATTATAAACTTAGTCTAAATTTCTTTTGCAATTATAAATGTAGAAAATGGTTCTCCCTAAGATTACCTTCCCTATTGATAATTGGTTAAAAGGAGAAAAGCTCAGGCTAGACAGATCAAACTTCTCTATATGGGTTGCGCGTCTCCACGTTCTCCTTAGCGAGAATAACATGGTCGACTACATACTCGACGAGATGGATTTGGAGTAGCCCTGTTTCTATGAGACCCCAGAGCAGCGGGAAGACCACTATAACCGTCATGAGATGGCCTCCTTGATTTCAGTTACAATGCGTTTCGGAATGGTGGACGAGCTGTGGCCTGTCGTGGGTAATGTCAACCCTCGTACGATAATGCTATAGCTTAGGACACATTTCATGGAACAAGCACGCATATGGGAGCATGAGATGATGAGAGACTTCCTCTCCATTAAGATGGAGGAGAACTCATCACTTGACGACCACTTGGAGCGCAAGCATGATGCGTACATGAGGCCTACATACTTCCTGGATAGCTGGATGACGGGATCTTTTGAAAATGGCGTTGTGTTGCGGTCGCTGCCACCAAGATACCAAGCACAAGTCAAGACATGCATTATGAGAGGCGATGCGGAAACACAGGATTTCCACAGGTTCATATTACATCTCAGGAATGTGATGGTTGAACCCGTTGTCGATGAGGTCATCGATGACAAAGGTATATATTTGATATACAATTTTATAAATGTTATAATCTTGCAAACACATTTGCAGTGTTAAGTATATTTGATACTTGTTCTGTTTTACTAAAAACAGGTCCTTCTGCATAGAGGTGCTTGCTGGAGAGGAGGTGACGTTGCGTGTTGATGGCGAGCATGATGATGATGGCCAACGACACTCTCCCTCAACATTTATCACTTAGTTTTTGTTTTAGGATGATTATTGCAATCAAAAGATTGTGAACTTCTTTAGTGTGTCTCACACTTTGTGAGATGGTTATTCATATGAGCTTGTAATAAATAGTTGTTCCACTTTTATGAATTATTTCTATTTGTGTTCATATCTTGTTTGATTATATGTGAATTATCCTTGTTGTTTTGAAACGAATTGATAATACATGAACATTTGTAAAATATTGAAATGCCTTAAAATACCCAACTTAATGATATGTTCATTAATGAATGAAACCATTGTTTAAATTCAAAGTTATGTTGATAATATGTGAAAGTCATTTGATTACTTATCACATATGAATCATGCCTAAGTTCGGCAAAATAACTTGAACACCATGGATTACTTGAATACAAAGTGTTCTAATGAATTGTTAAAAAGTAAATACATATTCGATGTATTGTGTTTTGACGAAATGGTAATTATCATTGTATGATTGTTTAAAATGTGTAAAGAAGTTTACCAAAGGAAACATGAGTATGAAACTATTTGATATGATCAAAGTGTTTCATCAACAAAGGTATTAAAGATAAAAGAGAATCTAATTACTATGATTTGATCAATAGTAATGAAATTTGACGTTATAAGAATGGCATAAACAAATTGTGAAATGCAAAGCGTTTTGAAACGTCAAAATGCAAAGAATCACAATGTGATATTAGATATCAAAGTGGGTGAATAGAAGGCACCAAATAAATCGTTGTAGTGTAGATGTAGAGACCATTAGTTAGAAATAGTTAGCACTCAATTAGAATATATAGTGAACCATGAGAATTCGTGAAAGCGGCTCCATATCTGGTATGGATTGTCGTAAAAGTTTTGGGGTTATTCGATATAACCAAAACAATAGCGAATAAGTCCTTGTAGAGTATTCATTGGAAACTCTGAATACGAAATTCATAGCTGAAACTAAAAGAGAAGCAAAACTAGTATTGCTTGGATTTTGGTACATTCTCGAGAAAGTTCACATTCAGTGATATTTCTTGATTATGGAGCAAATGGAAGATAGTGTAAAACATGATGAGGATTCAAAACCCTGCATAAGAGTGTTGAGAAGTGCAACAGAAAACGTTCCTGAACGATTCTCTTCACAAAGGAAAGAATCAATGATATTGATCATTGTGTTTTCCCCACTGGTGTTTTCACTACATAAAGTAGGATTCAAAATGTAGCCCATATCTTGTATGGAGACATTTGTGAATCATTTGTCATGATTACCAGAATATGACATACCTACGAACTACTAAGGAAATAATGGTAAACTAAAATTATGAGAAATCCTAGAAGCAAAATTCCCTTGAGATTAAAAAGCAATTCATTGCTAAATCTCACAAGTAAAAGGGGTTACTTGGAATTTTCCCAAATGACTACAAAGCCATAGTGGAAAAGGGGGTGAATGATAAAAGCACAATTTGTCAAGTATTGGATGAATTAAAATGAATTTGATTCAAGTGTGCTGAATGTCTAGTGGATTTAAAACTAGTAAAAGTACTAGTATCTCATAGTAAATCTCCAAGTTTGATATTTGATCAAAGGATTTTGAAGTTGTTCAAAATAGTGAGTGGATATGCAATTTGCATGAAATTGAGTGGAAGCTATAAAAGTCTTCCTAAAACAATATGTGAATGACATATTTTTGAGTGGGAGCAATATAAGTCTCAGATTCAAATATGTAGGAACATAGTTTGAGTAAGAGTAGTGACTCATACCCAAATATGTTAGGAACATATTTTGAGTGGGAGCTTATAGAGTGATTCTTAAGTGTGTTAATAATAAAAGCGCAAATACCAATAAATAATGATTTATAAGGTGTAGAAGTTGATAATAAGTGTATTGTGATATTATGTAGTATTCCTTAAGGGATTCTGAAAAGGGTTTCGAAATAGAAGTTAATTAAGGAACTGGTCCTTAATAACTCAAGTTAGGAATAGTATTAAGTTTAACATCAATGGTTGAAAGAAAGAAAAGGATGATCATCATCCACTATGTTGAGACATAGGTTCTATCTTAGAAAACCATGATAGTAACTTAACATAATATATGATCCAATAAGGAATGTTTAAAAGTGATTAAGTTTGAATCACAGAATGTTGAGCTAAGTTTGTCCGTAGTGTCTAATAGAGAACTGCAGACATATGTTCCATATCCATAAAGGATGACATATCTTAAAACATAAAGGGTTATGTTATAAGGGAATATGTTGGAAACTCCCGTAATACCGACTAAAGTCAAGTAGGAAGCGAGGTGAACAAAACATCAAAAGATGCACATAGTGCACTCGTGTTTCGATGAATACATTTATAATAATAGATAAGGGTACCATCTAAAGTGTTGTATAATGTTATGGCGGGGCTAGTTTGCTTTTAACTAGAATGATGTGTCCTAGGGCACAGTTCCCATGAGAAAGCCCTCGAAGTTGATCTAAAGTCACTGTAGGCTCCTGGAATCAGGCCTCGTTCTGCTTCCATAGCGATGATGCATACACAAAGATGTTATCATGTGATGATAAAGTATTAATATCAATCAAGGTGACATTAGTAAGTTGCAAAGGATTTGGGACTGTAAAGTGTTGGGTTCCATAGCAGAAAACAAAAAAATCTATCTACTCGAACACTAATACTAGGATCTATACTATGTAGACATAAGTAACGGAGAAGGAATACAGTATTCATACCTTTGAAGACAGAGGCACGCCTTACGCAGGAAGGCGTATATTGATGAAGACGAGCAGCACCCAAGTGTGGTACCTCCGAAGTTCGTCACACGTCCGGTGTAGGAGACGTCAACCAGACTCCGATCCAGCCGAGCAACGGAAGAAGTAGATGTCGGATCGTTGATCACACGACGGTAGTGTGAAGGTGGAGAACTCACCCACGAGGTCCTCCCCAATATTACGGAGAATTCCTTAGTGGATGAGAGAGAGAGAATGAGAGGGAATGGGGTGATTCCAAAGGGGGAGGGGAGACCCCTATATATAGTGGGAGGGGGTGCACCATCCAGGGGCCAGGCGGTGTGGGACTAATCCCCACACCCGCCGGCCACCTAGGGGTAGCCGCCGGCCCTAGGTGGGCCCCATTGGGGTGGCCCACCAAGCCCAGGTCGGCTGGCCCCCACTCCCTAGGCGTCTTGCCCTATTGGGCCTCCCTTTAGGTGAGGCCCATTAACAATATGGAGCCTTTAAAAATAAAATAAAATATATATTTAATATTAATTCTCCAATTAACATTCAAATACACATATTATATTATTCCTTCACTCCGGAACAACTTCCGGATCCCTTCCGATCTCCATCGGATGTTACCGAAACTATTCCGGTTTCTCTCTCTCTATTTCTCTTACGATACCTCTCTACCCTAAGCGTCCCTACCCTTAAGCGTGACATCCTTCGGTTTGGAAACACTCCGGACATGATTGAGACCACCCTCACATCAATGATCAACAGAAGGTCCTGGATGGCCATGTGACCCCCGTGCGTTTCACGAATACAATCGCTCGAACCGTGAGATAGTCGTTCCCCGTTCCCTTTGTCATTCGATACCTAATTCATCCAAGACTTGATCTTCGGTATCTCCATACCTTAGTTCGATCTCGTTACTGAAGAACTTGTTTTCTCATTCTCATGTCGTTGCATTCTGTGACCTAGTCACATGCTTGCAAGCTTTGTCAATGCAACGTCACCGAGATGGTCACATGTATCTGTCCGTTACATGGACTAGACAAATCCTGGTTTTGATATGTACTCCTCTACGCATCCCTTCGGAAAACCTGAGTGCCACCTTTTTGATCACCCTGTTACGAGATGATTCTTGATAACCATCCAAGCTTCTTCCGGAATGGTGATTTGCATTACCTCACAGTCAAAGGATCAGGTTGCGAGGTTCTTTGTGTTTTATCATCAATGGTGAACTTTGTAACTAGATCTCATTAAGATATAATGGTTGGATGTTTGTCTATCATGTTATTCAACTAATAACATGACCTCATTGTCAGTTGGCATAAATGCCCATGATCTTGAAACACAGACCATCCTCATGACCAATGAACTAGTTCACCAGAGATAACTAGAGACACGGTTTGTTTACATACCACACGTGTATTAACGTTTCGTATTAACACAGTTATAGCACAATATGAAACTTATTATGAACATATAGGAGATATATCAAATAATACAATTTATTATTTGCCTCTAGGGCATAAATCCTTCAGTCTCCCACTTGCACTAGAGTATAAACAAAACTAGTTTACAATAGGCAGGAACCTAACACCAACGAAATCTCGGTGCTGTTCGTGCTTTTCTAGATGGAGAGCTTTAGTCAAAGGATCTGCCACATCCAGTTCCGTATCTACTTTGCAAATCTTGACTTCACCTTCGTCAACGTTCTGCCGGATGACGTCAAATCTAAGCTTGATGTGTTTGGCTGTGGAATGAGTTCTTGGTTCCCTTGCGTTTGCAATAGCACCCATGTTATCACAATAGATCGTCACGGGGTCTTGCGCATTGGGAAAAACTCCCAGTTTGATGACGAAATTCCTTAGCCAAACAACTTCATTTGCTGCATCAGCCGCAGTAATATATTCAGACTCCATTAAAGATTGTGCCACCACTGGCTACTTCTTGCTCTTCCAGCTTACCGCCCCACCATTCACCAAGAAAACAAATCTTGTTTGAGACTTCGAGTCATCATGATCTGAATTCCAGCTTGCATCTACGTAACCTGTAATGTTTAGAGCTTCATCATTTCCTCCATAGATTAGGAACATATCCTTTGTTCTTCTCAAATACTTTAGATATTCTTCACAACTGTCTAGTGATCCGGTCCTGGATTACTTTTATACCGTCTCGTCAAACTAAGAGCCAATGCCACATCAGGTCGTGTACTTAGCATTGCATACATGATAGATCCTATGGCTGAAGCATAGGGGATGTAAGACATCTTCTCTCTATCATCGTCCGTTATAGGACATTGAGTCATACTCATTTTGAAATTCTTCATCATAGGTGTAAAACCCCTTTTGGTGTTTTCCATTTTGAACCTCTTCAAAATCTTTTCTATGTAAGTACTTTGACTCAATGCTATTAGGTGCCTTGATCTATCTCTATAGATCTTGATTCCTAATATATATGCAGCTTCACCTAGATCCTTCATGGAAAATTGGTTACTCAAATATGCTTTTACGCTTTTCATAAGATCCACATCGTTTCCCATGAGTAATATGTCATCCACATATACTACTAAGAAAACAACTGAGCTCCCACTCGCTTTCTTGTAAACACAGAACTCTTGTTGATTTTGGACAAATCCAAAACTCTTGATCACTTGATCAAAACGTTGGTTCCAGCTCCGAGATGCTTGCTTCAATCCATAAATGGACTGTTGAAGCTTGCATACCTTTCCAGCATCCTTAGGATTAACAAAACCTTCCGGTTGCATCATATACAACTCTTCATCAATGTGACCATTCAGGAATGCGGTCTTGACATCCATCTGCCAAATTTCATAGTCGAAATGTGCAACAATTGCTATTAAAATCCTGTCAGCCTTAAGCATCACTACGAGAGAGTAAGTCTCGTTGTAGTCAACTCCTTGAATTTGTCGAAAACCCTTTGCAACAAGTCGAGCTTTGTGAATGGTCACATTACCATTTGCATCTGTCTTTTTCTTAAAGATCCATTTATTTTCTATGACCTTGCGGCCTTCTGGAAGATCCACCAAGGTCCAAACTTGGTTTTCATGCATGGATCCTATTTCGGATTTCATGGCTTCTAGCCATTTCTCGGAGTCAGCACTATCCATAGCTGCTTTGTGGTTTGCAGGTTCTTCCTGTTCATCTAGGATGACAGACATCACAAGGCTACTGTACCAATCAGGAGTGGCACGAACCCTTGTAGACCGGCAAACCTCAGGAGTCTCGATGTCATTGTTTTGATCATCATCAATAGGCTCTTCCTCCATGTTGGAGAGCGTTTTCGGAACAGCTTCCATTGTGCTACTCGGAATTTGGAGAGAAGGGTCAACAATTTCATCCAACTCAATTTTCCTTCCATTCACTCCTTTTGCAAGAAACTCTTTCTCGAGAAAGGCGTCGGTTCTTGCGACAAACGTTTTGCCTTCGGCTTGGTTGTAGAAAGTATACCCAGCGGTTTCCCTTGGATATCCTACAAAGATACATTTTTCCGATTTGGATTCGAGTTTGTCAGGCTACAGTTTCTTAACGTAAGCCTCACAACCCCAAACTCTTAGAAATGACAACTGTGGCTTCTTTCCATACCATATCTCATATGGGGTTGTCTCCACGGATTTGGATGGTGCTCGGTTTAAAATAAAAGCGGCGGTTTCTAACGCATATCCCCAAAAAGACACAGACAAATCAGTTAAAGACATCATGGACCGTACACTATCCAATAGGGTTCGGTTACGACGTTCCGACACACCATTACACTGTGGTGTTCCGACTGGCATAAGCTGTGGGATAATCCCACAGTCCTTCAAGTGCATGTTAAACTCATAACTCAAATACTCGCCTCCTCGATCCGATCGAAGGTGCTTGATTTTCTTGTTAAGTTGATTCTCTACCTCTCTCTGAAATTCCTTGAACTTTTCAAAGGTTTCAGATTTGTGCTTCATCAAGTAGATATATCCATATCTGCTTAAGTCGTCAATAATGGTAACATAGTAGCGATAACCATTGCGCGTTGAGACACTCATTGGTCCACATACATCCGTATGTATGATCCCAAGTAGGTCTACAGCTCTCTCCACTATTCTGGAGAATGGTGTCCTAGTCATCTTGCCCATGAGGCATGGCTCACATGTATCAAGGTATTCGAAATCCAATGATCCAAGAAGCCCTTCTGAATGAAGCTTCTTCATGCGCTTTATGCCAATATGACCAAGACGGCAATGCCACATGAACATGGAATTATCATCACTGTGTTTACAACGTTTAGCATCAACACTATGGATGTGTGTATCACAATCAAGATCAAGTAAGAATAAACCATCACATACAGGAGCATGAACATAGAAAACATCATTCATATAAATTGAACAACCATTTGTTCCTGATTTAAACGAATAACGGTCTTGCAACAAGCAAGACCCACTCACAATATTCATACTCAATGCGGGTACATAATAGCATTTATTCAGAACCAACAATAATCCTGACGGTAGATGGAGATGCAGGGTGCTGACGGCCATCACTTCGACTCTTGAGCCATTGCCGACGCGCATCGTCACCTCGTCCTTCCTCAAGCGCCTCCTACTCTGCAGATCCTGCTGAGAGTTACAAATGTGAGCAACAGATCTAGTATCAAATACCCAGGTGTTACTTCTGGCGCTCGTAAGGAATACATCAATAACATGTATATCATATATACCTTTGTCTGGGGTGGCTATCTTGCCAGCTCGCTTGTCTTCAAGGTACTTGGGGCAGTTGTGTTTCTAGTGCCCATCCCCTTTGCAGTAGAAGCACGAAGTGCCGGGCTTAGGGCCAGGCTTGGCAGTCTTTGAGGTGCTGGGAACAAACCTGCCATCCCTCTTAGACTTCTTATCCTTGCCTTTCCCCTTTTGCCCCGGTTTCTTAAAGTTGGTGGTCTTGTTGACCATCAGCACCGTGTGCTCCTTCTTGATTTCAACCTCAGAAGTTTTGAGCATGGCGAACACCTCAGCAAGGGTCTTAGTCATCCCTTGAATATTGTAGTTCATCACAAAGCTCTTATAGCTAGGGGCAGCGAATGCAGCACCCTATCTATAGCGAGCTCCTCCGGGATTTTGCAATCCAGGGTGTTTAAGCGCTTAACGTAGCCAGACATTTTGACCACATGCTCACTAATACTGTTGTGCTCTTCCATTTTAGCAGAGAAGAAGAGCTCGGAAGCATCATACCTCTCTGCACGAGCCTGTGGAGCAAAGACAACCTTGAGATCCTCAATCATCTCAAAAGCATTCAACTTCTCAAAACGCTTTTGAAGCTCTGGCTCCATGGCATAGAGCATTCCACTCTAGATGAGGGAGAAATCATCCGCCTTGGACTGCCAGACATTCTTTTCGTCCTGGGAGGAGGAATATGCAGGCTTAGCCGGAAGCTCAGCCTCGATGACATAAGTCAACTTGTAGGGGACTAGGAGGATCCTAAGATTGCGGAACCATGCGGTGAAGTTGGTTCCATTAGTTTTCAGCTTGTCCTTCTCGAGGAAAGTGCTAAGGTTGAAGGTGGGTGGGCGAGACATCTACAAAGGATTTGCAAAGTGTTTAGACTATGTTCATAATAATGAGTTCAAGTATTATTTAAAGGAACTCCCACTTAAACGAACATCCCTCTACTTGTTTAGTGATCACGTGATCCCAATCCTCTGCACCTCCCCCGGTTAAACACAGCCATCAGTGCAGTATCAAGGGTGGACATTCCCTAATGTCGATCACATCAACTATGTGATCCATGCTCGACCTTTCGGTCTCTTGTATTCCGAGGCCACATCTCTGTAACGTGCTAGGCTCGCTAGTTCTAACTCGTGTGTATTCATAGTGCAACATGGCTTACACCCACTGTATGCGAACGTAGATATGTCTGACCCCTACTCACCGCAGGGCGCCTCATACCGACGAACTTTCTTGGTGGTGCACACACACAAGGGGAATACGATAACTGGAATACTACGAGGGATTATCTTATTATTCTACCATCTAGTAAGTATACTAGCACAATAAGTAATACTTCAAAAGTAAAGTGTTATGACATGGTTATAGCTTTATGATCATCATCAATAGCCTTAAAGTTTCACAAACTTGTCATTGCCATGTTATAATGCTTGTCCCTATGCAATAATGATGATATACGCTTCTATATTAACTATTGCATGTATTACGCGGCTTTAGGGCTTTCGCAGTAGAACCCCTTCCCACCTAAGAACGTCGAGCCACAACATGGATTCAATGATTGCCGTTCTTCTTCCCTTTTCAGGGCCCTCCAGTGTCAATGCCATATCAACTACTGTAGAGAGATAAACACCCCCTAAGCCACTTTGATTTGTGGACCAGTCTCGTGAATCATCACGTGAGGTCGGTTGGGGGCCGCTTCATCAAACAGCGTCGCGATATGAACAATAACATTAAAGAGGGTAGCAACTAGAGAATCAATGCCCACATATTGCTATGTGTTCTATCCGTACGACATGTCTACCCATAGACCCGCTCTGATACCACTGTTGGGTTCTGTAGCAGAAAACAAAAAATTTCTATCTACTCGAACACTAATACCAGGATCTATACTATGTAGACATAAGTAACGGAGAAGGAATACAGTATCCATGCCTTTGAAGACAGAGGCACGCCTTACACAGGAAGGCGTATATTGATGAAGACGAGCAGCACCCCAAGTGTGGTGCCTCCGAAGTTCGTCACACATCCGGTGTAGGAGACGTCAACCGGACTCCGATCTAGCCGAGCAGCGGAAGAAGTAGATGCCGGATCGCTGATCACACAACGGTAGTGTGAAGGTGGAGAACTCACCCACGAGGTCCTCCCCAATATTATGGAGAAGTCCTTAGTGGATGAGAGAGAGAGAGAATGAGAGGGAATGGGGTGATTCCAAAGGGGGAGGGGAGACCCCTATATATAGTGGGAGGGGGCGCACCATCTAGGGGCCAAGCGGTGTGGGACTAATCCCCACACCCGCCGGCCACCTAGGGGCAGCCGTCGGCCCTAGGTGGGCCCCATTGGGGCGGCCCACCAAGCCTAGGCCGGCTGGCCCCCACTCCCTAGGCGCCTTGCCCTATTGGGCCTCCCTTCGGGTGAGGCCCATTAACAATATGGAGCCTTTAAAAATAAAATAAAATATATATTCAATATTAATTCCTTTATAAAGTAGGGCATAACTCCTTTATTATCAAATAATACACTTTATTATTTGCCTCTAGGGCATAACTCCTTTATAAAGTACAGGCCGAAGACTCAACCTCTTCCATGAGCAAACATGTTCAGGGTACCGGGATATATGGTGCCAATGATTAAGAACAAATGCAGCTAGTTTATTTGTACTCTAGTGCAAGTGGGAGACTGTTGGAAATATGCCCTAGAGACAAATAATAATAAGGACTATTATCATATTTCATAAAGTTTATGATTAAGTTTTATATCATGATATAACTGTATTGAGTGGAAACATCAATACACGTGTGATATATAAACAACCAGGGGTTCCAAGTGAAACTCTAGTCACTGGTTCATTGGTCAATAGATGATCAAGTTTCCTGATCATGTGGCATTTATGCCAGTTGGAAATGGACTCAACTCATTCTGAGAATGAGATGATGAACCAGTACCCAACCTAAACATCGTGACCCGATCATGTCACGGAGTTCAAGTTACGTTGATTAGAAATGGATCCTCGTAGACTATTCCTTAGACCGTGAGGCTATATCAATCACTATCTCCTAAGAGTGCTTAGATAGCAGCAAGCGTCACTTGGTAATACAGTGATTATAAAGGTGTGTTCAGGTACTCGGAGGAACCGTAGAGGCAATATATGTCAAGACTAGGATTTGTCCATCCACGTGATGGAAAGATACTTAAGGGCCCACTCAGAGAAGTTATATCCAATAGCTGCGCAGCGTGTGATTTGATCACAGGGATATCACTTGTCGGAACAAGTCAAGTAGCATTGTTCGATAACGAGATTGAACACGACATGGTGATGTCATTGATCAGATCTCGGGCAATGCAAGTATCGAGAGACAAAGGGAATAAGACACGACCGTCCCGGTTCAAACGACGAAAGATCTCCGTGGAACACACAGGGGTCACAAGGACATCCAGGTCCCTCTATTGATCATTGGTCCGGGAGTGTCCCGACCTTGTCTGGAGTGTTCCCAAACCGTAGGGTATCACGCTTAAGGGTTTGCTGATGCTTAGAGAGTGTTTATAGGATCAGTAGAATCACGAAGAATAGTAGAGAGAAAACCGGAAGGGTTTTGGTAAGTCCGGAGGATGTCCGGAGTGGAGGTGGAAGGTGTTCCATAGCCACGGATATTGAATAATATGTGAATGAATATTCAATATTGATTTAATCATTTATTCATAATTATCTAATAAAAGAGAAAATCAATTTAAAGGTCAAAAGGCTTAATGGGCCAATTCCGGAGGGAAGAGGGCCCATTAGGGAAAGGCAAGAGGGAGAAGGGCCAAAAGGGGTGCCCGACGCCCTAATGGGCCAGCCCCCCCCCCCCCCCCCCCCCGCGGGGCCCATGGGGTTGACCGGTGGCGCCACCCCTCCCCCTCTCCTCTCCTTTAGTCCCACCCTAGGACTTTGAGGGAGGTAGTACCTCCCCTCCCCCTATATATAGTGGGGGTATTTGGCCAGATAAATACACACAATATTCAATAAAGGTTTCCTCTCTTTTGGGGAGACCTCCAATTGATATTCTATCTCTCTCTCTCCCTCTCTCTCTCTCTATCTCTCTCTCTCTTGTGACCGTGGTACCAAGTTCTGACTGCGCGGATGAGAGATCTCTTCACCGCGGAGCGCCGTCACGCTGCGGTATTCGGATCCAGGAGCTCTACTTTCGCAACTGCTGCTGCATCAGGGAAGCGGGAGTCATCGTCAGGCATTGTAGATGTGTAACTCCCCGCGAGGTGTCACACTTGAGGCACTCAAGTCGTTGGAGCCACAGAAGCGCAATGTAACACCCCTTCCACTCCTAGGCCTGGGGGGTGTCACTCCTGGCAGCTTAATAGGATATCTAGACTGGCCCCACAGACCAACACTAGTCTTTTCTGCGCACTTTGTCCTCACTTGTGCGCACCCGGTTACCACTTCCCGGTCGGTCACCCATCCTAGAATTGCTCTAGGCCAAGCACGCTTAACCTTAGAGTTCTTTTCGAATGAGCTTCCGGAAAAGAAGTTGCAACTTGTTGATATGGGTATCCTATCAATCCTATTAAGCCATGTGCTTGGATATCACATACACCAACCCTTTAGAAGATCGATGCCCTCATCGATCAAGCACACCCCAGGAATGTTCCCACTTGGCACGCGTCTGTGCGTCCAGTGCCGGCACATGTGCCATGCCGTGTCCACTCCGGGCCACACGCGTCATCCTCCACATGTCCCGCTACTGACCTGCACACACCCGTGTAATCACAAGGGTCGGCTCTGATACCACTTTGTAACACCCCGTCCACTCCTGGGCCTGGGGGGTGTCACTCCTGGCAGCTTAATAGGATATCTAGACTGGCCCCACAGACCAACACTAGTCTTTTCTGCGCACTTTGTCCTCACTCGTGCGCACCCGGTTACCCACTTCCCGGTCGGTCACCCATCCTAGAATTGCTCTAGGCCAAGCACGCTTAACCTTAGAGTTCTTTTCGAATGAGCTTCCAGAAAAGAAGTTGCAACTTGTTGATATGGGTATCCTATCAATCCTATTAAGCCATGTGCTTGGATATCACACGCAAGGACTTCATCACGACCTTGAGGTCGGCTTTGGCTCGTCTACATCAACCATGCTCTCCTGAGCGTTGACAACGCTTTTTGGTCTTCAAGGGTAAGTTTGTGAAAATCCCCTCCCGTTACTGCATTACTAATAGATAGGTCCTGGCAACATCAGGGGTTCAGGGGCGTAGGGTAAAAATTATTGTTTTCATACGCGAAACCCCTACACTTAAATTATTTGTATCTAGTCACCCTTATGAACTTTGAAGGTGTCCTATGCATTTATGTTTTGCTATACCATGAGGGACAAGCTGAATACCATTCTTATTATGTTTTCTATATGTGAAACAAACAAACGTCTTTTATTGCATTGTTATTCATGAATCTTTTGTTTGTACCTTTTTCATGTTACAACATAGTTGCTATGTCTTATTGTTAGAACTCTATGTTTCATGTTCATGTTAGAGTACTTTGATCCTAGATATCATTATTTTACAAACACCTTGATGAAGATTATGATGGTGCATGTCACCTCAAAAATTATTCTTTTTCTCACTTACCTACTCGAGGACGAGCAGGAGTTAAGCTTGGGGATGTTGATACGTCGTAAACGTATCTATAATTTTTGATGCTCCATGCTTGTTTTATATCAACTTTCTTATGTTTGGTTCACACTTTGAGGTATTTTTATACATTTTCTGGAACTAACCTATTAACAATATGCCGCAGTGCCAGTTGCCTGTTTTCTGCTGTTTTTGGTATCAAAAAAGCCAGAAAAGAAATATTCTCGGAATTGGACAAAACAAAAGCCGGAGTTCCTATTTTTTCCGACACGACACGGAGTCCCAAGGGAAGACAGAGGGGAGCCAGGAGGCAGACACATAGGGTGGCGCGGGTCACCCTGGCTACGCCATGAGGTGATGTGGCCACCCTGGCCCACCTCTGGCATTGCCTCTTCTCCTATATATCCCCCCGGGACGAAAACCCTAAGTACCAGATCAGAATGCCACAAAAAGGTCCGCAGGGCCGCCGCCACTGAAGAGGAGATTTGGGGGACAAAAGTCTCTATTCCGGCACTCTGCCGGGACGGGGAAGTGCCCCTAGATCCATCTCCATCCACTCCACCGCCATCTCCATCGCTGTTGCTGACTCCCATGATGAGGAGGGAGTAGTTCTCTCTCGAGGCTAAGGGCTCTACAAGTAGCTATGTGTTCATCTCTCTCTTTATGCGTGATCTTATTGAGATCATGAGCTTGATAATCTAGGATCTATTCTGCTACTCAAGTGCTTTAATTAATCTATGCTTATCCCCACGTGTGTGAAGTTGACAGTGTACACACCGTGTGGTACTTTGGCTAAGGTTACATAAATACTTATCATGAGTATAATTTGAGTTGGATGTCTCTATGAAATTGTGGTGTTTGTTGGAACCATCTAGCGCTCAATTGATAGTGAGGGGTTATCTAGATGGGGAATGCGAACTTTAATGTGTGCTGTTGTAGCCCTACATCATCCAACCGGAGAGTAGTTCAGGGTAGCATCATGAAGAGAAGATATTTATATGAGAGTGTCCACTAGTGAAAGTATGATCCCTAGGCCTTGTTTCTAAGCATTGAAACACCATTTACAATCACTTATGTTACATGTTTGCTTGCTGCCACTCTTATTTCAGATTGCAATTACCACTTATAATCATCCATATTACTTGTATTTCACTATCTCTTCGCCGAACTAGTACACCTATACACCTCACAAGTGTATTGGGTGTGTTGGGGACACAAGAGACTTCTTATATCTTGATTGCAGGGTTGCTTGAGAGGGATACCTTTGACCACTTCCTCCCTGAGTTCGATAAATCTTGGGTGATCCACTTAAGGGAAACTTGCCACTGTTCTACAAACCTCTGCACTTGGAGGCCCAACATTGTCTACAAGAATAGAAGCGTGCGTAGACATCACTATCATGTTTAGATCTTGTGAGCTCCGTTCATGATGCAGATCATCTATTTGTAATCCTATATGTTGTGTTTGCGGGGATCCGATGGATATTGAGATACTATGTCAGATTGATTATTGATTCTATCATGTCTATGTTATTTGTGATCTTGCATGCTCTCCATTGCTAGTAGCTATCTTGGCCAAGTAGATGCTTATAACTCCAAGAGGGAGTATTTATGCTCGATAGTAGGTTCATGCCTCTAGTAATCTAGGAAGTGACAGAAATCTCTAAGGTTGTAGATGTGCTGTTGCTACTAGGGATAAAACAACAATCCTTTGTCCATGGGGCAATTGTATTGTTTACTGTACACACTTTGCTTAATGCAATTATCTGTTGCTTGCAACTTAATACTGGAAGGGGTTTGGATGATAACCTGAAGGTGGATTATTTGTCATATATGCAGTTGGATTACGGTCTATGTATTATGTTGTAATGCCCAATCAAATCTTGTAGGAGTCATGATGTCTAGTATATGCATTGATATGCTTTCTCAATCTATCAATTGCCCCGCTGTAATTTCTTCACCCAACATGCTATTTATCTTAAGGAGAAACACCTCTAGTGAATTGTGGACCCCAGTCCATTCCTTTACCATTAATATACCATCTACTGTTTACCATTACTGTTTACTTTCTGCAAGCAATTACTATCTTTCACACTATACGTTTAATCCTTTGTTTTCAGCAAAACTAGTGAGATTGACAATTTCACTATAAGTTGGGGAAAAGTTCTATGGTTGTGTTGTGCAGGATTCCAAGTTGCTAGCAACACCTTGGAGTTGTTTCCTTAATCCTACTAGTTCGATAACCTTGGTTTCATATTTGAGGGAAACTTTCTGCTGTGCTCATCATACCTTCCTCTTGGGGTTCCCAACGAGCTCTACATATCTTGAGCCACCAAGCACTTTTCTGGCGCCGCTGCTGGGGAGTTAAGGACAGCTTCAATCTCTTCCTGCTCATCAATCACTTATCAGGGAGAAGGAAGATTCTTGCAAGGGGAGTCTCTCACAACCAATCTCTTTAATTTGTTTTTGTTTTGCTTAGTTTATTTTGCTTGTTTCTTTATCAAAAACACAAAAAATTAGTTGTACTGGTTTGCTTCTTTTTATCAAAAACACAAAAAATTAGTTCTTTCTATAGTTGTCACCTTGTTCTTACCTCACCATGTTGATCCCTAAGTTCACCCTGAAAGACCTTTCAATAGGTAGTGGCTCTATAATTGGGAAATATAATATTTTTTAATCATGTTAGCAAGCATGAGGATATTGAGGATACATCCTTAGCAGAACTTGCTCCAAATTATGAAATTGCTGCAGCTTCTTTAGTTCACATGTTGGAGGCTAGGTTTGTTAACCTTAACCCCATGATGCAAGTAATGTTTCTTAAACTTAAAGATATTGAGGATACTGAAAAGAGAGATTTTATTCTAGAAACTTTGCTTAAAGAAGTCAATGATGTTGTTAAGGAATCTAGAAAGGTCTTTGATCATTTTAATATGCTAGGCTCATGTGTAGATGTTATTTTTACACTAGAAAAGTTGGACAAAACCAAACCCAAAAATAGAGAGGAAATTAAAATACCAATACCTTTTAAACTTGTAGGAATGCATGAAGCCTTAGATTTTTTTTGATTGGATTGTTCGTGAAAACCCGTTTGATGAAAATAGTGAACCCAAGAGTATTGAGAGAGGATCCTCTAGAACTTATTTGGATGAGATACCTTGCCTCGTTGAAGATATTTCTGGTATTGTTCTTAATGCTTCTTCATTCGAAAATACTTGAATCTTGCTCCTATGCCTAGCTGAAAGGCGTTAAAGAAAAGCACTATTGGGAGATAATCCAAATTATTTTTACTTTTAGTAAGTTTTTATTTTGTTGAGTCTTGGAAGTTATTGCCTCAGTAATAACCTCTCCTTATTTTTTTGTGTGGTTTTTGTGCCAAGAATAACCTCTAATGAGAGAGAAGTAAGACTTGCGAAAGTTGTTGTCCCAAAACAGATTTTTGTGCTTCACTGTAAAAAATCGTGAAAAATCCCTGTATGTCAGATTGAGCTGTAATTTTCTGTGCTTATGCCCCAGGTTATTATCTAACTTTCGGTAGTTTAGCAGTTTTCTATTTGAACAACAGAAGGTCTTCGAAAAAATCGGTTTTTACCTGCTGGTCTGTTTTGACAGATTTCTGCCATTATTTGCATTTGCCTCTTAATCTCTTTCTCTTTGAGTTATCTTTGATCACTTGAGCTTTTAGAAGGAATTCCTACAGTAGATTTTGTTTTAATGGCAGTTTACTTGTGTTGAAACTAAACCCAAATACTTATTATCTTGAATACACTAATGTTGCTAATGAAGATTGTGTGAAGTTTTGTATGAAGGAAATTTTTAAGTGTAGGGAAGAATAATGTGATGAGATGAAGTATGGACAAAAGCTCAAGCTTGGGAATGCCACCCGTGTCACCCCAAGAAATATTCAAGAAGTACAAGCATCAAATGTTGGGGATGCCCAAGGCATCCCCTTCTTCATCAATAAAAATCTCAAGTTTTCTTCCAAAACACCTCATTTTTATTGTTTCATGCACAAATGTGTTGTTCTTGGAGCGTCTTTGTTTTTGTTTTTAGTTTTATTTTGTTTGGTTTGCTTAAATAAATTGGTTGTACCCCCTCATTCATATGTTGTTTCAAATAAGTTGATTGGTGTTCGAAAAGAGTAGGAAGCTTCACGCTTATATGTGGTACAAAAGGAGCTTATTTTGATTGTGGCCTAGACTTTATCATGTCATGTTTGATGTTGCTTTGACCTTATGCTTAGTGATTATTTCTGTAGCATGACTTGTTCCAAACAATTGAGATTGCCTAATGTGCCTTGAAAGAATCATGCGTTGTTTTAGCATACAAAGCATAATATTGTGGTATTCTCGTTTGATGCTTTATTTGGGTTGATTTGGCACATGCTTACACCATGTTAAGACTATGAACCAGTCACCTTAGCCTCTATGATCATTTAGGTTTTGACTTGTAATATCACTTTATGCTTTAATTAATAATGTTTTATCGCTTTGCATGATTATGTCCATTATTTCTCTCTTAGTTGGTTGATCCCAGTGTTTTGCTAGCCTCCAACTGTACCAATTATGAGTTCCACTCATGCATCCAACCTCCAAGAAAACCAAGTTATTCCAAAGAGTCCACTATAAATTCCTATGCATGGTGTGTTTCACCATTCCAAGTATATTCATGTTTTTATCTACCTTCCAAATTAAACTTTTGTTATGTGAAAATTAGTGATTAAAGCTCTCACAAACTTGAGGGCACACTTTATTTTCTTGCACTTAATAAACTTGAACCATTATGTCCATCTATGTTGTTTATATGCTTGCACTTTATAAGTTGTGAATTAGCAGAACCATGATACCATGGGGAACGCTTTCAACATTGCACTTATTATTCAGTTGATATCATGTAATTTTTTTTATGGATCCCGGCGGTGTGAAATACAAGGGGAGCTTGTAAGCTCATGGAGTTTGTATGTGTGTTAGAGAAATGCCTGTGCAGCCAGCCTAAGCCATGCCTAATCATGGTGTAAACTTGCAGCATAACCATAGTGAGCATTCTGTGAAGCATCCTCAATAAAAACCTATGCAAATAGCAAATAAAAAGATCGCTGAGATGCTCATCGTCTGTTGCCTTGTCATTTTGATATGGGAAAGCTCCTATGTCATGGGGCAAGGGGTACCGCGTTGGCGGTTCTCCATGATACACATGTACTTACAATGACAAGAACTTACTTGTGACTAAAGTTGAGTAGCATGAGGTTCGATACTCGTAAGCAAGGGCATGAGATTTTCAACTTATAATTTGTCAAGCATATCCACATATTTGTGTCACTTTAACCTTAATCACATCAAGATGATTATGATGGGGGCAATGAGAGTTGAAATCTAATAAGTACCATAAATTTTGGAAGCTCTTTATGAAACTTGAAATCCCTGCTTCCCTTTGTGAAGGGCCTTTCTTTTTTACTTTTATGTTGAGTCTCCATCTTCTATCTTTATTGACCAATTGAGAGAGCATAGTGGTCATTCTTAGTTTAATGTGCATTATCCCAAAACTTGTTGATTGATTCATAACTTTGATATTGCTTGTTCTTAAATTATTCGTATCTAGTCACCCTTATGAACTTTGAAGGTGTCATATGCATTTATGTTTTGCTATACCATGAGGGAAAAGCTGAATACCACTCTTATTATGTTTTCTATATGTGAAACAAACAAACGTCTTTCAATGCATTGTTATTCATGATCTTTTGTTTGTAACTTTTCATGTTACAACGTAGTTGCTATGTCTTATTGGTAGAACTCTATCTTTCATGCTCATGTTTAGAGTACTTTGATCCCAGCTATCAATGCTTTACAAATACCTTGATCAAGATTGTGATGGTGCATGTCACCTAAAAAATTATTCATTTTATCACTTACCTACTCGAGGACGAGCATGAGTTAAGCTTGGGGATGCTTGATATGTCATAAACGTATCTATAATTTTTGATGCTCCATGCTTGTTTTGTATCAACTTTCCTATGTTTTGTTTACACTTTGAGGTATTTTTATACATTTTCTGGAACTAAACTATTAACAAGATGCTGCAGTGCTAGCTGCTTGTTTTCTGCTATTTTTGGTTTCAGAAAAGCTAGTAAGGAAATATTCTCGGAATTGAACAGGACAAAAGCTAAAGTCAATATTTTACCAGAAGGAACACGGAGTCCGAAGGGCAACCGAAGTGGGGCCACTAGGTGGCCCCACCTAGGGATGGCGCGGCCACCCCCTAATGTGTGCCGCCCCATGGTGTGGGCCCCTCGGGCACCCACCAACCTTGCCCCTTCACCTATAAAAGTACCCCGATGCATAAACCCTAAGGACCTGATCAAAAATCCACGAAAGAGTCTGTAGCCGCCGCTATCTCCATCCCTAGATCGGGGGGGATCCGAAGCTCTTCCCGGCACCCTTCCGGAGGGGAGAGATCATCCCGGAGGCCTTCTTCATCACCATGCCAGCCTCCAGAGTGATGCGTGAGTAGTTCGTCCTTGGACTATGGGTACACACAGTAGCTAGATGGTTGGTTATCCTCCTTTGTGCTATCATGTTTTTTAGATCTTGTGAGCTCCGTTCATGATCAAGATCATCTATTTGTAATCCTATATGTTGTGTTTGCGGGGATCCGATGGATATTGAGATACTATGTCAGATTGATTATTGATTCTATCATGTCTATGTTATTTGTGATCTTGCATGCTCTCTATTGCTAGTAGCTATCCTTGCCAAGTAGATGCTTGTAACTCCAAGAGGGAGTATTTATGCTCGATAGTAGGTTCATGCCTCTAGTAATCTGGGGAAGTGACAGAAATCTCTAAGGTTGTAGATGTGTTGTTGCTACTAGGGAGAAAACAACAATCCTTTGTCCATGGGGCAATTGTATTGTTTACTTTACACACTTTGCTTAATGCAATTATCTATTGCTTGCAACTTAATACTGGAAGGGGTTCAGATGATAACCTGAAGGTGGATTATTAGTCACAGATGTAGTTGGATTACGGTCTATGTATTATGTTGTAGTGCCCAATCAAATCTCGTAGGAGTCAAGATGTCTAGTATATGCATTGTTATGCTTTCTCAATCTGTCAATTGCCCCACTGTAATTTGTTCATCCAACATGCTATTTATCTTAAGGAGAAACACCTCTAGTGAACTGTGGACCCCAGTCCATTCCTTTACCATTAATATACCATCTACTGTTTACTGTTTACTTTCTGCAAGCAATTACTATCTTCTACACTATACATTTAATCCTTTGATTTCAGCAAAACCAGTGAGATTGACAACCTCACTGTAAGTTGGGGCAAAATTCTATGGTTGTGTTGTGCAGGATTCCAAGTTACTAGCAACACCTTGGAGTTGTTTCCTTACTCCTACTAGTTCGATAACCTTGGTTTCATAACTGAGGGAAACTTGGTGTTGTGCTCATCATACCTTCCTCTTGGGGTTCCCAACGAGCTCTACATATGTTGAGCCATCATGGTACCTTCAAGATCCCATAAGCGCATATGAGATTATCATACTCAGGTCCAAGTCCTGCCATGATGTAAGAGACCTGCTCATCCTCGGGAACATGCTTGCCAACAACTGCAAGTTCGTCAGCAATGGTTTTCATCTTGAAGACATACACATGAGCGGGATCTTGAAGTCTCTTGGTGTTTGCCATTGCAATCCTCATATTCGTGATCTACGATTGGCTTTGGGAGGAAAACATGGTCTCCGGCACTTGCCACACGCCGGAGGCGTGCTCGATCCTCATTACATATGGCATGATCCCTGAAGATATGCCTTGGAGGAGATAGGCAAGCACCACCTGATCTCGTGAGTGCCAGGAGGCATAGGCTAGATTCAGCATCTTCTTTGTCATCTTGTCGGTGTCCTGCGTCGTTGCTCCAACAGTCAGCTCCTTGGGCGACGCCTCATCGGTCCCATTGAGTAGGCTGTAGAGTTGTGCGCCATGGATGGCAGGAAGTACCTGCGCAACACGGGGTGATTGAGGTGGGTGAGCTTGTTAGTGGGTGGGTTCCCAAGGTAGGGTTGGAGGTGGAAGACGACATGGCTCATAGCGGTAGGAAAGATCGGAGGCAGAGGCGGGGTTTAGGTTTTTTTTTCTTGGTGTGGGCTATGGCGACACAGTGGGGATAGATGAGATCGATCCGATCAGCTTGTGGAAGAGGTGGCTCTCGATGCCATGCCAAATCTAGACTATCAGTAAGGGTTGCAACTTGGATACATCTGGAGCCCTGTTCTCATGTATTTATAGGGAGTAATTTGCGGTACTAGGCTTGTACAAGAAGTTGTATAAAAGATGTCTAATACAATTGTAATACTGTTACAAATATTATTTCTAACACCCCGGGTTTCGTTAAATGAAACCAATATGACAAAATAATTCAGGTGTTCCAATCCTTCAGACTATTACAAGGACATTTATCTAAGCTTGCACTAACACAACAACATGAAACAAAACAATCCTCATCGATTATCCTCCTAACATTGAGCTTTTATCACTACTTATTACACGCACTTCCAGGTCTAAAGACAAGGAAAACATTAACAAAATCCTGCTTTCATCCAAATCGCAGGGTGATGATGTTCTCTTCCGTAGCAACACATATTCTTCTTCTTGCCGGCACCCGACCTTGACAGAACTGAACGCCTCCGATGCCACCTTAGACAACAGTTTTGCTGGAGAGGTTTGAAGTACGCGCACATTTGCTTTCAGTAAATGTGCCCAGTCAGGCATCTCCACCGGGCCGACCCAAACGTGTGACCGAAAACTGTCTGTTTCTGTCTGTTTGGGTCGGCCCGTGGTCTCTTTGGGGCCACGGTCTCGACGCCACCCAAATGTCCGTTCCTGACCTTTCTTGGTGTCATCGCTGGCCAACGCCGTCGATCACTCAAATTCATAGGCAATATCACACAAAGTGACTGATGACCCACAAGTATAGGGGGTGTATCGCAGTATTTTCGATAAGTAAGAGTGTCGAACCCAACAAGGAGCAGAAGGTGCTGGCTAGTGGTATGGATCAGGAATTCTCTGCAAACACTTAGCAAACGGATTTTTAGCGGTTTTTGATAAAGCAAGTAAATAAAGTACGAGTAGATAAAAGACAGTAGGAATAAATGTAGCAAGTGGCCCAATCCTTTATTCAGCAAAGAACAAGCCGGTTGTATTACTTAAGATGACCAAACGTTTTCGAGGACACATGGGAAGACTGTCAAGTGCTTTCTCTTCATATAGTTGATTAATCTTCTTTAGTTCGCTAAGTGTTGTGTGGGTGAACCTGCGCTAATATACCGACCTTCCTAGGACTAATACATACTTGTGATTATACCCCATGCAAACATCCGTAAGTACAAGAAAGTAATTAAGGTAGAAACCTAACCACAGCTTTAAACTCTAAGACCCTGACGTCCCTTGTGCAATGGTTTCCTAACGGGGGTTCAGGTTTCTGTCACTCCGGCAACCCCTACGATTAGTAGCCAAATACACAATGCATTCCCCTAGGCCCATATAGGTGAAGTGTCATGTAGTCGATGTTCACATGACACCACTAGAAAAAGTACACCACAACTTAAATATCAAACTATTGAATCTTTCTCAACGCAACTCCACTACTAACAACATGACTTCTCCCCTATCCTCAAGAACAAAATGAACTACTCACAAGACATCATATGGATCATGATCAGAGATGGAATAATGATGTATAACAATCTGAACGTAAACAGTAATTCCATAGTTCACTCAATAGCATCAACTACAAATATAAATCAACACCGAGAAAGTTTCCCCTAAGAACTATGCAAGATTCAACACAATTGTTACAGGAAATATGGAGGTGGAGATGATGGTGCTGGTGGTGATGATGGTGGTGATGATGATGATACCGATGAAGTTTGGCTTGATGGTGGTGTTGATGGCGACGATCTCCCCTCTCCGGGAAGGAATTCCCCCGGCAAAAATCTGTCTGCCGGAGAGATCTTTCTCTCTCTGTGTTTTCTGCCTCGCAGAGGCGGCGAAATCTTTCTGTGGTCGCTCCCCGAGTATTAGGGTTTCGGGAGGGTTATATACGCCAGAGGGGAGAGCCAGAGGTGGGCTAGTGCGGCCACACCAACTGGTGGCGCGGCCTAGGCTGGCCCGCGCCAGGGGGTGGTGTGGGCCCCCTATGGCCCATCTCCACTCCTCCTTCTGGCTTCCTTCGTCTTCTGGAAAAATTGGATTTTCCGTATATTTTCCTGGATTTTCTGATCTTCGTGAATTTTGCCTCCAAACAACACCTTTTCCATCAGAATCTTGACTGCAGCGGTCCATGCTCCAAAAGTCATCAACCATGCAAAAACAGATGAAATAACATAAGTATCATCTCATAATATGAAATATATCAATGAATAACAGTGAGTTATGATATAGAATAGTGATGCAAAATGGACGTATCAACTCCCCCAAGCTTAGACTTCGCTTGTCCCCAAGCGAAACTGAACTCAATAAACATGACCTCACGTTTATGGAGTGAAGAGTCAATAAAAAGAATACGGACAAGAAGCATCACATTCATCAATACATAGATCATAATAGAAGATAACTCACTATTATATAACTTAACTTGCAATGAGTAAAGGAAACACAATAAAGATACATAAAGTAAATCATAATTGGTAATGGCAAACTTAGCTCTTGGTCGAAGAATAGTTGATAATTTGCTGGAGTTCACAAATAACTGGTTTTCAATGATAGCTTTCAAAGTAGTAATCACCAAGATAAGAGAAATGTGCAAAACAAGGAACATAAGAAACATGATTGAATAAGTCATCATATGAATGAATGAAACACAACAACTCAAAATACTTGCTGAGATAGAAGGGAATACTGACTCAACTAAAAAGTAAAAGAAAGGCCCTTCGCAGAGGGAATCAGGGATTGCAAGCTTCATCAAGAGCTCCCAAAAATTATGATAATTATTAGCTTTCAGCTCTCATTGCCCCTATCATAGGCATCTTTAGGTGATTAAGGTTAAAGTGATCAAATATGAGGTTATGCTTGACAAGTTGTAAATTGAGAACCTCATGTCCCTTGAATACGAGGCCCGCTCCTCATGCTACTCAAGTTTAGTCACCGGTAAGTTCTTGTCATCGTAAGCACATGTGTATCATGGAGAACCGCCAACAGGGTACCCCTTGCCCGATGATACGGAAGAATCCCCATATCAAAATGACAAGGCAAGCAGACAACAAGCATCTCAGCAATCTTCTTATTTACCATGGGAATATGGTTCTTTTTTCTCTCTTTCCTCTTTTCATAATATCTCTTTTTTCTCTTTTCCTCTTTTTCTCGATCTCTATCTCTTTTTTATAAGAAGAATGCTTCATAGATGCTCATTATGGTTACGCTGCAGGTTTCCACCATGACAGCATGGATTAGACCAGTGGCCCAGGCGTTTCTCTAACACACATGCATAACTCCATGGACTTACAAGCTCCCCTTTCATTTCACACCGACGACATCCATAGACAAAAGAACATGATATCAAATAGGTACAAAGTACCAGTGCAATGTTGAAAGCGTTCCCCATGACAGCATGGTTCTACTAATTCACAACTCACAAAGCGCAAGCATATACGCAACATAGATAGGCACAATGGTTCAAGTTTATTAGATGCAAGAAAGTAAAGTGTGCCATCAAGTTCGTGAGAGCTTTAATCACTAATTTTCACATAACAAGTTTAATTTGGAAGGTAGATAAAAACATGAATTTACTTGGAATAGCAATAATGCTAATAGGTAGGTATGGTGGACATAAATGGCATGGGTTTGGTTGAAGGATTGGATGCACGAGAAGAATTCCCTCTCAGTACAGGTTTTTGGCTAGCAAGGCTGGGTAGCAAGTATAAGAGTGGAAGGAAACAAACAAACATACAAGTGATAAAGACAAACATGCAATCTTCCTTGGAAGCACAAAAGATCTTAACTATAGAATACTAAACTTATGAGCAAATCAAGAAAGAAAGATGATGAAATTATTTTCTTTAGAGTACTATTATCTTTTCATTCAACTCTCAAAAATAGTGTTGCTACTGACCGAGCCAGGTTTTCCAAAACCAACTAAATTAACTCAATGATCCCAAAGTGATACCAATACTAACAACAAGATCAATCATATAACCACAAATTGAAAACTAATATAAGATATGCAAAAGAGTAAATGATAGAACTTCTCATTAGTAATCCATAACGACAACTCACACCAAGGGATACATATCTAACGAGAGAGGGGACACTTCCATAATGCAAACCATCCTACATGATAACTTCTCTATTCATGATATGACTCTACATAAAAAGGTAAAAAGATAGAAGATAGTGATGTGATACCGCGGCACTCCCCCAAGCTTGGAACAAGCCAAGGCGATGCCAAACCTGATGACGAATTACTCTTTCGGTGGTGGTGGTATCCTCTCATCATCGTCCGACTTCCAGGGTAAGGGCTTCCCATCAACAAAGGACATCGTGGTCTCCAGCATCCTGAAACTTGCAGCAGCACTTATGCATTTAAACCTAACCTCATACTCATAGTTTTGATTTTGAACATTGTAGAGTTTTGCTTGTAGTTCGTTGGTTGTTTGGAGGAGTGAGAGGACTTCATCCTTGATCTCAGCAGTCTCCTCTTGGTGCTCGGCGATGAGTTCGGAACAAATCTTATGGATGATATCCACTTTGCGTTCTACCATCTTTTTGTACCTAAAGACTTCTTGCTCCAGTGCTTCCATCCTGTCCTCCAGACTTCCTTCACCCTTAGGGCCTTGAACCTCTTTTATCCGGACCTCCCCATCTTCAAGCAACAACTCCTTGGGATGAATCTTCAACTCTCTCATGTATGGGTTGATGATATCCTCTAAAGAATCTTCCTTGGCTGATCCAGAGGAAGACATTGTGGCTCCAAATCTGGGACTCTACCTGTCAGAAACAGATCGAAATGAAAACATGACGAGAACACGATATACGAACCTCGAGGGATCCGGGGGATTATATATTACGAAGTTTCACAACAAAAGGACGGTACTGGGAGAAAACGGGTCGGAGACGGAGTCCGGAGTGGCCACACCACCTGGTGGCGCGGCCAGGGGTGGGCCCATGCCACAGGGTGGTGTGAGCCACCCTGGCTCCGTTTCCGTCCCTCTTTCGCTTTGTAGCTTTCCTTATTGACTGAAAACTGCAAAAATATAGTTGGATAGTATTTTCGCGGAACTTTTCTTACCAGGACTGTTACCTATTTGAAAACGGACTACGCAGGTTTCTGAATTTGGTATCTAGTAGATTCTTCCAGAGTAACCACTTGAATAACATCAATATCTTCATCTTCATACACTTATTGTGAGTCATGAAACCTTTCACTTTCTCATTACACCATTTTCTCCACCTACCTGGAAATTTCTTTCACACAGTTCTCATTAGCAACATTAGTATAAGTGAAGTGATAAAACCTTTTGAGTTCAACTTCAACTGAGAACAATCAAAACATAAGATACTGTAGCAACTCCTTCTGAAAATCCAAAAAGAATTCAAAAAGGAAATCGAATAAAGAAGCAAATGCAAGAGTGGCAAAATCTGTCAAAACAGACCAGCAGGTAAAGATCAATTTTTTCGAAAATCTTCTGTTGCTCAAATCAAAAAGTTCAAAACTAACGAAAGTTAAATAACAACATGGGGCAGAAGCACAAAAACTCACAGCTCAATCCGACATACAGAGATCTCTCACGAATATTTACGGTGAAGCACAAAAATCTGTTTCGGGATAGCAACTTCCCCAAATATTACTTCTCTCTCATTAGAAGTTGATCTTGACACAAAAACCAAACAAAACAGATAAGGAGAGGTTATTACCGAAGTAATAACTTCGAAGACTCAAATAACACAAACAAACTGAAAGAAAAAATAAACTGGGTTGTCTCCCAAAAATCTCTTTCATTATAGCCATTAAGATGGGCATGATAATTTTGAAGATGCTCACATAAGAATATGAATTGAAGTGAAAGAGAGCATTAAGAAGCAAAAATACACACATTTAAGTCTAACCCGCTTCCTATGCAAGGGAATTTTTTAAACAAACAAGTTGTTGAAACCAGAGGCTACTAGCATAGGAAGGCAAAAGAAGTGCAACATATAAACTTTCAGCATAAAACGAGGAAACTTGATATTATTGAGATGCATAAGAACACTTTTCCCTCTCGCATAGTAACTTTTAGTATCATGCATAAACTTAACAATATAACTATCACAAGGGCCATCATAACAATGATCACTTATTCTAATAGAAAACACAGGAATACTAGCTCTCATAACACTACTTTGTGAGACAATATTAGAGGTATCCTTACAAAGGATAGTGTGTCCCTATTCTACATATTTAGTGACAAAGTCTTTCACATTTGCTATTACAGGTTCATTAACCATTTGTTTATCAGGGTCAACAGCTTTATTTGTACTTTCATTAACCATACTAGCTATCATAGAATGTTCCTTTATCTTAACTGGGAAAGGCATTTTCTCAATATAAGGTTCAGGTAAAACATGATTAGAAGTATAAACTTCAGTATTTCTTGCCAGAACACTCTTAGCAATATCTCTATAAGTTTCATGATACTTATTCCACTTATTTTTAGGCACTTCAATGTAGGAAGCAAAAGCCTTAAAATAAGAAGCAATGGCTTGAGAGTCTAGACCATAAGCATTTTTAATATTTTGAAAGTTATCAGTTCCCATAAAAGATTCAATGCATTCATAATCATAATTTATACCTGACTTTCTACCTTTGTCATTCTCCCATGCTTCAGCATTGTCTTGAACACGGTCCAGAAGATCCTATTTAGCTTCTTCCATGCGAGTGAATGATCCAGCACAAGAAGCATCCAATAAATCCTTATCATGAAGAGAAAGCCTTGCATAAAAGTTATTGATAATAATATTGTTGGGAAGCTCATGAATGGGACATTTGAGCACTAGTAACTTCAATCTCCCCCAAGCTTGAGTTGTACTCTCTCCATCAAGAGGCCAAAAGTTGTATATTTGATTCCGATCTTTATGAATCTCACTAGGAGGATAAAACTTTGAATAAAAGAGAGGTACTATTTCCTCCCATTCAAGAGCTTGACTATTCTTCAGCAGCTTATACCATTCCTCAGCTCTTCCTTTCAATGACAATGAGAATAACTTCTTCTTAACTTGATCTGTAGTAATACCTGCACACTTGAACAACCCGCATAATTCGTGTATAAAGAGCAAATGATCACCGGGATGGACAGTTCTATTCCCAACATAGTAGTTATCCATAACACGATCAATTATTCTTGTAGGTATTTTAAAAGCATCATTCTCAGAAGGTGTTGGTTCGTCCACTACCTTAGCAGTGGTAGCAGCTTTACCAAATAAGAAACTCAGCGAATTATCCATAACAAAAATAAAGCAACTACCAGAAGTAAACAATACTCACAGTAGAAGTTTCCTTTACCAATTCCACACTCCAATAGCGCTTCACTACCCGGCAACGGCGCCAGAAAATAGTCTTGATGACCCACAAGTATAGGGGTGTATCGCAGTATTTTCGATAAGTAAGAGTGTCGAACCCAACGAGGAGCAGAAGGTGCTGGCTATGGTATGGATCAGGAATTCTCTGCAAATACTTAGCAAACAGATTTTTAGGGGTTTTTGATAAAGCAAGTAAATAAAGTACGAGTAAATAAAATACAGTAGGAATAAATGCAGCAAGTGGCCTAGTCCTTTATTCAGCAAAGGACAAGCCGGTTGTATTACTTAAGATGACCAAACGTTCTCGAGGACACATGGGAAGACTGTCAAGTGCTTTCGCTTCATATAGTTGATTAATCTTCTTTAGTTCGCTAAGTATTGTGTGGGTGAACCTGTGCTAATGTACCGACCTTCCTAGGACTAATACATACTTGTGATTATACCCCTTGCAAACATCTGTAAGTACAAGAAAGTAATTAAGGTAGAAACCTAACCACAACTTTAAACTCTAAGACCCTGACGTCCCTTGTGCAATGGTTTCCTAACGGGGGTTCAGGTTTCTGTCACTCCGGCAACCCCTACGATTAGTAGCCAAATACACAATGCATTCCCCTAGGCCCATATAGGTGAAGTGTCATGTAGTCGACGTTCACATGACACCACTAGAAGAAGTACACCACAACTTAAATATCAAACTATTGAATCTTTCTCAACGCAACTCCACTACTAACAACATGACTTCTCCCATGTCCTCAAGAACAAAACGAACTACTCACAAGACATCATATGGATCATGACCAGAGATGTAATAATGATGAATAAAAATCTGAACATAAACAATACTTCCACGGTTCACTCAATAGCATCAACTACAAAGAGTAATCAACACCGGGAAAGTTTCCCCTAAGAACTATGCAAGATTCAACACGATTGTTACGGCAAATATGGAGGTGGAGATGATGGTGGTGGTGATGATGATGATGATCCCGATGAAGTCCGGCTTGATGGTGGTGTTGAAGGCGACGATCTCCCCTCTCCGAGAAGGAATTCCCCCAGCAGAAATCTGTCTGCGGGAGAGATCTTTCTCTCTCGGTGTTTTTCGTCCCGTGGAGACGGCAGAATCTTTCTGTGGTTGCTCCCCGAGTATTAGGGTTTCGGGAGGATTATATACGCCAGAGGGGAGAGCCATAGGTGGTCCAGGGCAGCCACACCACCTGGTGGCGCGGCCTAGGCTAGCCCGCGCCAGGGGGTGGTGTGGGCCCCCTGTGGCCCATCTCCACTCCTCCTGGCTTCCTTCGTCTTCTGGAAAAAATAGGATTTTCCGTTATTTTCCCGGATTTTCTGATCTTCGCGAATTTTGCCTCCAAACAGCATCTTTTCCACCAGAATCCTGACTACAGCGGTCCATGCTCCAAAAGTCATCAACCATGCAAAAACAGATGAAATAACATAAGTATCATCTCTTAATATGAAATATATCAATGAATAACAGTGAATTATGATATAGAATAGTGATGCAAAATGGACGTATCAATGACTATCAGATAAATTGGCAGATATGTGCCATCGCCCTTTGGGCATCGCCAACTAGTGGCTAGTGGTTGTGAAGTGTACAAAAGGGAGCAATACCATACACGGTGTCCAAAAGAATGGCGGCTTCTATGTCCAAAATATTACAGCCGCCATCGCCATTGTCGTTCAAGCATCGCGAGCACGGATGGCCTGCTGCCTGCGAGCGACCCATGCCCTGCGATCGGGGTCGGCGATGGTGTTCAGGTCGGTGAGCATGATGGCAGTCTCTTCGGCCATGATCTTGGCTTCGGTTTCCTTGGCCTTGGCCTTGGCCTCTGCCTCCAACACCCTAGACCTGGCATCAGCCTCCTTGGCCTTGGCATCAGCCTCCCTCGCCTTTTCCTTCGCCTCGATCTCGATCAGCCTGGTCTTGGCGTAGGCCTCCTCCGCCTCGATTGCCCTCGTCTGGAGCTCGACAAATGCCTTGGCGGTGGCCTCTTTCTCTTTACGCCTCCTCTCTTCCCTCTCGGCGATGGCTCTTCCTTCTTCTCCATGACCTTCGTCAGCATCTCCTGAAATGCCAAGGAACCAGCCTGGCGGGTAATGTCAGCCTATGTAGCCTTGTGGCCTCCAGGACGGTGGGCATGGGCGCCTATAGGGTTGGCCACGCCTTCATCATTGCGGCCTTCGTCTAGGTCGATGATACCAGCCGCAGAAGCATTACTCTTCCCCTTCTTCTTGTTGTCAAGTTCTTTCCAAGGGCATAGCTACTCTCCCATTTTCTGCAGTCTTTGATCAACGTCCAACAATGCATCAATGTGAAGGCCTTGTTGTCATTGACCTTCTTGAAGTGCTCCATTGCTTTCATGACCTACATATATGGATGCCGACAATGGCTCAATGCATATGCACGACATCGACAAGGAGAGGAAGGGGTTTTACCATGTCAACCGGCAACATGCCGCTTATTTTCCTTTCCGTCACCATCTCGTAAGAGCCTTGGAACTTGCTACACTCGGCATGGATGGTGCCCCATCGTTTGGAGAGAGAGACCATTCCGATCGCTGTAGAAGGCCTCCTTGCCGAATTTCCTGTTCTCATGGAAGAACCTGCCCACCTTTTTCCAATAGGCATAACCCTTCTGCTCCGCGCCACATAGAGGATCTTGCGAAACCTCCATCCATGCCTTACATAGGATCTTGTCCTCGTCGGTGGTGTAGCTCGCGGTTCGTTGGCTCAACTTCTTGGTGTCGACGAGCGACGCCGCAAGTGAAGCGTCCAGCAATGCGGCAGTGACCCCATCGCCCATGGAAGCGCCATCGTTTCCAAAAAATGACTCGTCCGCAATGTTGTAGGCATCTTGCTGCGTCTCTGCCTACGTCTGTTGCCACGTCTCTTTGTTGTCACCATAGTCGCGGCCACCCTCATTGATAATGTCATTCATGGCATCCTCGACATCGTTGGCCACGAAATCCTACACCTAATTTGGCCTGGGTGAAGAGATGGGAGCAGTGTGCTGGCAAAGGCGAAGAGATGGCGTGATCATACCGTGCCGTCATCGGTCAGCAGCGCGTCGGGCATTCCGCCGAACAGGTTGACTAGCGCTGGCATGTCCATGGCGGAGATGGACCGCTGCTTCTTCGACGCCTCCGGAGTTGTGTCCGTGGTCGTTGGAGTGCGGTTGAGGTCGATTTCGGGCTCTCCCCCCTTCGACGACGCCGTACGGGGGTGGATGAACCGGGAGAGTGAGGTGGTGATCCTAGTGTGGCTTCCGACTGAAGGTATGCGCGGGCATGATGTCCTAGGCTGGCCGCAAGGGGTGGACGTGACAGAGCTGGTAGAGGACGCGCCGACCATGGACAAGCCGCCGGTGCCGAAGGCCAACGTGCCACCAAACACGGTGGTCATCGCCTCCTGCTTTATCATGTGCACGGTGTGCTTGGCGGCATCCACTGCCAGCTCCTTTTGGTTGGCCCTATTCTGCGCAGCGAGGATGCACTCGTTCTCCTCCCGGCGCTCCTTCTCGAGCTTAGCTTGGGCGAGTCGACCTCGCGCCACAAGCCGCCGGCCAGTGCACTTCTTCGTCTCAATTTTCCGCTCCTCCGGCGTCAGGTCAGCCGCAAGCTTCTTCGGCCGGCCGCGCTTCTTGGCGGCAGGAACGCCGGAGGGCGCAGCGTCGACCATGGCGGCGGGATCCATCGCCTTTCCCGCCGCTCCCGCCAGTGGAAATTTTGGGAGAGATTTTTTGGAGGGAGAAGTGGAGTAGTCTATGTGCCACTGGCGCGAGGGACCGGCAAAAGATATGGTCGGACACACGCCCGGATGCTGCGCTGTCCGGCCGATCCAGTGGTCACGCAAATTAGATGCACTGATGGATCGAGCCGGACGCATCGGGACAAATGGGTCATGCCGCTATGACGCTGTGCACGTCGCGCGAGTCTGCACGGACGAGTTTGGACACACCCAGTCTTGTTGGGTCGATCTGGTGGAGACGGCCTTAGATATCCAGTAAGAAATTCTATACACAATGCTACAAGGATCATTTGGAAATATATGCTCAAACACCGCAGTATTTCTTGTCTTCCACACAGTCCACAGCACAGCCGCCACTCCGTTTGCAACTAGTGGCCTAACTTTACTCTAGTATATTAAATAAATAGTCTAAAAACATGGGAACTCTAATACTGTAGTAAATGACAGACTGCAAATACACTCTGCTCATCATCATCCGTTCTCTCATGACTGGCTATCCATGTCTAACATGGACACATTGGTCGTCAAATTCAGTACTAGTACTTGTTAGAGCAAGTCTAACAGCACCCTTAAGCGGGGCAAACCCTCAAAATAACCTCTGTTTTAAGGTTTTCGGCGAGAAATCAGCGGCGATCAGTACCCACAAATCACACGATCCTTAAAAAAAGTAAGGACCGACTCGTAAACCCGCTCTCCACCCGCACAAACCAGGGTTGGAGAGGCCAACCTGAACGCCCCCGCACTCCACCGTTCCTTTGCGCGCGAGAGATTTCAGCTCGTTCCCCTTTCCCGCCCGCGCGCCGCCGTCATCGCCGATCTCCGCACGTCCCTTCGTCTCCCGCGCCACCGCGACCGGATATTGACGGCATGGACCAGGGATCGATCCCGCTGTTCGCTGGCGGCACGCCGCAGCCTGGGGCACCCTCTCCGCCGCTCACCGTTTCTCCCGGGGCTGCCGGAGGTCTTCCGACCTCCACGGATGTCACCAACATGGTCGCGGCCACTAGCGTGAAGAAGAGGAAGAGGGTGGGTACGCACCTCATCCAGACAGCATCTGCGCCGGCTCCCACCCCTGCGTCGGCGTCGAAGCCTAAGAGGAAGAGGGTGAGCTAGAAGCGGCCGGCTCCCGCCCCTGCGTCGGCCACTCCATCTCCGCCTCCCGCTGTTTCCCCCGCCGTCCCTCCATCTCCGCCTCCCGCCGTCTCCCCCGTCCTGCAACCATTCGACCCGTTGCCCGAAAGGTATGCCAATTTTTCCCCGAGTCCCTCCGTCTCACCTCACATAATTTATGCCAATTTCTCCGATTTTAGCACCGATGCGCATGGTTCGTTCATGGATATGTTGAACGGCACCACTTTCGACACCTCCGATCCACCTCTCGCTCCTTTCAGCAGTGAACAAGAGCAGAATTTGGGTGACGTTGATGCCGATGAGCCGACCGACGACGAGGAGACGGAGGACGAGGAGATGGTAGAGGTGACCGAGGTCGAGATGGGCGTGGTAAAGAATACGAAGAAGAGAGCCATGAACTACATGGAGATCGAGGATACAACTTTGTGCCGTGCTTGGGCACAAGTTGGAATGGATGCTGCATCAGACACTGATCAAACCGGGATGCGGTATTGGCAGCGCGTTGAGGACAGGTTTCACCAGATCATGCCTCGAGTGCGGCAGCCTATGGCTCGTAGTTTCCGATCGCTTCAAGGCCGTTGGGAGGTGATCAAATCGGCTTGTAACCGGTGGAGTGCGGCCATTGATGCGGTGACGTTTAATCCTCCTAGTGGTGTAACTATTGACCAATATGTGAGTTTGTTCAACACCACATCTTCACTAATTACGACCATTTCTTCGTCATATAACCTTTAGTGTTGCGATTGTAGGACGACCTTGCGCAAAGGCGGTACAAAGACATGAACGGTAGCAAGGGCAAAAGGTTTGCATTCAAGCATTGCCATGACGTGCTCAAGCATCTTCCCAAGTGGCAACTGGGGGACCAAGAAGCTCCACTAAAGAAAGGGGCGATGGGTAAAATGGATGATAGTGATGATGATAAGGAAGGAAGAAGGTGGGACAAGCCGGAGGGGTGCAAGAAGGCCAAGGAGAGGATTAAGATGGAGGCCAAGTCATCATTGCTAAGGGACAAGTTTGATCAAATAATGAAGACCAATGAGTCCATGACAATGAAGACGTTGGAGGCAAAGCTTGCTATCACCGAGAAGAAGAGAGAGGTGAAGCTTGCAAAGGTGGAAGCCACACGAGAAGAAGCAAGGCGCAAGGCCGAGTTGGAGGAGATGAAGATCAAAGTGAAGAAGGACAAGGAAATGAAGGCACTCCTAGCCGAGGAGAGGGAGATCATGATGATGAACACGGAGTACATGAATGAGCAACAATTGGAGTGGTGGAAAGAGACCACCACGGAGATCACAGAGAGAAGAAGGCTCCTTCGTCAAAGTGAAACCGGAGGTGCTTCGGTTAAGCATGGAGACAATTTCGGAGCTTGATTCTCCCTTGCATGTTGGTAGACCTATGAACTATGCATTTGGATTTGCCGTGAACTGTTCTGCGTATGGATTTGATGCGAACTATGTTGTTGATTTGATGTTGAAACTATGCATGAAATGTTTGCAACTTGCATTTGTGCTACAATTCCTGTTTTTACGGGCTAGGAAACATGTACCGTCGATCAGCGCCCTTATCACACCTGTAAATAGAATATTCGGTTTTACAGGCTGTGAACAAGGCCGCCGGCGATTTTCAACGTATAAAAATGCAATACAGGCCTCTTACTCGTGTTTTAAGGACCGGAGGAATAAGGGTGCTGTTAGACTTGCTCTCTAGGTTCCAAAGTGGTGTGTGAGTTTTTTAGACATCGATACCGTTAAGAAGTCTGACCGCGCTCTTTACATGGTGCCATTTGAAAGTAGTGTTTCCACCCCTGTTGCTTTCGTTCGTCAGAGCAGGCATGTTATGCATGCATGAGAAAAATCTGCGGTTGCTTCCGATGGAGGCTAAGTAGAAAGGCGAAAAAGATGGCGCCGTTTATGAAGGACAGTAAGTTTAACTGCCAGCGTAAATGGCTTCACATGAAGATGAAGCAGTTCACGCGTCTCACTGTTCAGTGTTTACCGATGTACAGTAACACGGTACCAGTGCCAACAAACTCCGTGCTGTTTGAATCGCGGAACTTTGCAGCGAGTCAGCTTATTTCGTACACAACACAACCACGCGGAGAAATAGAATGCATGAGCTCGTATTCATGAAAAAATGGCCAAAAGTTGATGTTGTTGTTGTGATGACAACAAGCACGAGTGCGCCATTTACAGTTAGATATCCATCATGTGTAATAAAGACGGAAATGAAAAGGAAAAGAACATCACTCACTCAAGGGTACACGTATAACCAGCAAAAGCTTCGAACGGAAGGCGCGGCTCTACAGTCTTAGGGCACCTTTGGTAGCGTGTGCAGTTCTCCCGCACGGGCTGATTTGGGCAAAAAATGAGTCCGATTGGTTGCCTGGATGGACCTCGGCTCGTGGCTAACGCGGGTAGTCGAATCAGCCTTTTTCAAGGGGCCAGCCCACATTGAGCGTGTGAGTGCACCCCTCCGTGTAAACCCTCTCTTTGTTAGACTCTATATACGTAGCCTCTGTAAATATTATGTATTGTACCTCTTGGTATCTCTCTATATATGAGATAGACACATCCGTATTAGGATGTCGAGCAGTTTTCCAAACCCTTTGTTTTACATGGTATTAGTTTAGGTTTCGATATGTCTTCAGCTGCCCTTGGTTCTGTCATTGCCGCCGCACCAGCCCCTGCCCCTGCGTCGTCCTTTCTCGCCTCGCAGCCCCTGGCATGGAGGCAATCTCGGTCCCCTGGGATCGCGCCTCCGGGTCCTCTTCCGTAGCCGCCTCAGATTGGATCGGCGAACCCTCCGCCTGCCGCTGCCCCTGGCGTTGAGGGCGATCTGCCGCCGCCGGTTCCCTCTGGCGTTCCTTCTTCCTCGACCGGCGAGGCCGCGTCGCCGCCTTATGGTGGGCTCATGTCCGCCGTATGGCGCCTACCCTTGCGCCGACCTATGGCGCCCCTGCCCCGACCTACAACGCCTTCCCGACGTCGTCGTCTGCCTAGCTTGCGCAACCCTATGGTGCGCTGCCTCTTTAGCCCTACGCGGCGCCGCCCGCGCCGCCCTATGGTGCTCTATCTAGGGCTCCCTACGACATCTACCCACCGTCGCCATACGATGGTGCAGCACCAGCCTACGGGGATCCTTCGGCGCCTGCTGCCCTTGCCCCGTCCCTGGAGATGGCCACGCCGATGGGATTCTACGCGCCACAGCCATTGGCTCCTGCTGATCCCACTACGGTGTCGTCACCCTTCTACTTCCCGCACCTCATCCCGGTGAAGCTCGCGGCGGACAACTACTTGTCTTGGCGTGCGCAGTTGTTGCCGTTGCTCCGTAGCCTCTACTTGGAGGGGTACGTTGATGGCTCCTTGCCTTGTCCATCGTCGTATCATCCGGGATATCACACGTGGGTGGCCTAGGATCATGACATCCTCTCTGCCATCCAGTCTTCGCTCACGCCGAGCATCTTGTCGCTAGTCCTCTTCGCTGCTACGTCTCGGGATGCGTGGATGGCTCTTCACACCAGCTTCACTTCTCAGTCCCAGGCGCGTACTCATGCTATATACATCGAGTTGGCGAGTCAAAGCTCCTCGACCTCAGCATCACAGACTATGTCAACAAGATGACGGGCCTCGCCGACACACTGTCCTCCATCGGCCAGCCGCTTAGCTCCGAGGACTTCACCACCTACATCCTGAATGGCCTAAATGACGACTATGATAATTTCGTTGAGCTCTACTCGTGCCTCCTTGGTCGAGAACAATGCGTCAAGGCTCGTCGTGCTTCCCCGAGCTTCTCCTTCACCAATGCTGCAGCCCGCAGTTGACCTCAGAAGCCATCACTGGCCGGTGGCAAGCGTCGCGCCCACACCAACAGGCCCTGCGGCCCGCCGCGCCCTCCTTCACGGGTGGTGATCGCCCACGTGCTTGTTACCCCTGTTGTGGTGCCGAGCAATCGTGCCAGTTGTGTGGCCTTGAGGGTCATATCGCCTCCCGTTGTCATCGTCGCTTCAAGCAGGACTTCCTCGGCATTGGCAACAATGGCAAGGGAAATGACAAGAAGGTTGCGGTTGTCATGGCGAGTAATGAGCATGGACACACTCCGTCCTACCCCATTGATCTGGCATGGTACATGGACACGGGGGATACCAATCAAGTAGCGAGTGAGATGGTCAGGCTCTCCACCTAGGAGCCATATCATGGTCATGATTAGGTTTGCACCGCCAACGGAGTAGGTATGCACATCCCATATATTGGTTAGGCCTCACTTCTTACACATAATTCTAGAAAACTGAATTTCCTCAATATCATTCGTGTTCCTTTTGCTACACGTAGTCTGTTTTCTGTTCCTCCACTGACATGTGATAATAATGTCCTTGCTGAATTTCACCATTTTCACTTCTTTATCAAGGATCGGGACACGAGAGCCATTCTTCTTAGAGGTCATCTATGACATGGCATGTATACGCTTGATGTGTCGCATGCCCCCCAGGTGTTCAGTGGTGTCCGTGTGTCGTCTACTCACTGGGATGCACACCTTGGTCATCCTGCTACTCCTATAGTTCATCATGTTCTGCATCATCATGAACTTCTAGTTGTGTCAAATAAAATTGCTGACATCGTATGTGATGCCTGTCAGCAAGGCAAGAGTCTTCAGCTTCCTTTTTTAGAGTCGAGTTGTGTAGTCAAACATCCTCTTGAGCTTGTGTATTCTGATGTATGGGGCCATGCCCAAACGTCTGTCAGTGGCCACAATTATTATGTTAGTTTGATTGATGCGTATAATCGGTTTACTTGGCTTTATCTTATTAAGCATAAATTTTATGTGTTCGGTGTTTTCATTCAGTTTCAAGCACATGTTGAGCGTCTCCTTAAGCACAAAATTATCATGTTCAATCCGACTGGGGGTTAGTATCACAACCTCATTGCATTTTAACAAACTTAGGATCTCGCACCCTGTGTCTTGTCCTCATACACATCAGCAGAATGGCGCCACCGAACATAAGCATCGTCATCTTGTAGAAATTGGTCTAACCTTACTAGCACATGCCTCCGTTTCGTTTCATTTTTGGAGTGATACTTTTTCCACAGCCTGTTTTCTGATAAATAGGCTTCCTTCATGACTTCGTCAAACTCTTGAACTCTAGCTCAATGAAATGCGAGATTATACGTTCCTCAAAGTCTTTGGATGCGCATGCTGGCCTCATCTCCATCCGTATAACAAGTGTAAGCTAGAGTTTCGGTCTAATAAGTGTGTCTTCCTTGGATATAGTTCTCTTCATAAAGGGTACAAGTGCCTACATGTTCCCACGAATCGCGTCTACATTTCTCGTGATGTCGTGTTTGATGAGAACGTTTTCCCATTTTCTGCACTTCCAACCAACACCACCACCTCCACACCACATGTGCACTCCACCATACCTTTGTCTGATCAGATTATAGATGTTGCATATACTCTTGTGTTGCTTCCTAACTGATGACTACAAGTGCACATATCGTTTGTAGCTAGTTTCGAAATAAAGATATCGATCCCACAGGGAGAAGGAGTCTGAAGTCTAATAACTCTTGAAATAAATATTACGATAGAAATGCTAGATAAAGTTCTAAATGACAAGATAAAATGCGAGTACTGTGTAAAAATGTGTTTTGGGGTTTTAGGTATAAGATCAATAATAAAGTAAAGTAAAACAACTGAATGCACAAAGTAAGTATCGCGTATGTCAGAGAGATTGGAACTGTAGTAGGGAAAAAGCGTTCTCAGGGAGTAGCGGATACACCACTAGTATTATAAGGAGCTAAGATAAAGATTATCATCATGAACATTCTCAACTATGTATGTGTGGGAGGAACTCTGTATTTGGACAAATAGGTAGCAATCGCTGCTCACATCATCCTCATAACCACATCAGTCAGCAATCGACATTAATCGAATTACTGCGCTATTAAGGGACGTAATTCCGTAGGACGTATCCCATGGTATGGATAGTGTTCCGTGAGTTTCCTCGGTTTCCCAAGTTGATGCGTAAGGGGTGCCAACAACTTTATAGTCACTGTAAGTGCTAGCATACCTCCATCTACCAACAAGTAGTTTCCTCCATCAAGTCCCCACGAGAGGCAAATATTGAGAGGTTGACTTATCTCAACATCAAGATGTAGAAAATCTAACACATGGTCACAACGATGAATATCATAATAGACTTTATCTTATTTCAATCTCATATTAGGGTTGCTCCATCTCCCCAAGAACTAATGATTTACTCATACATGGAGGCAATCAACATCAAAGCAATAACAATGGAATCTATCATAGATGAATAGTACTTGTATAAATCCACAATGAGTATGGAAATTACAACAAGATCTAGACAAGATGTAGATGGGATGGATGGAGATGGTGGTGATGTAGTGGTGGATGATGAAGATCGATGCCTTAGCCTCCCGGATCTGCACAGGGCGAAGATGGATCCCTAGTAGATGAGTTCTCCCTCCAGATGCCTTCTAGAGGTGAGGTTTCTGTGATTTCTGGGTGTTCTGTATGTCGTCTCCCTGAACCGGCTGCATGGGGTGAAACTATTTGAGGAGGTGGAGGCGGCATCAACTATACGCCCGGAGCTATACGGCTGGAAAATTTGCTCCAGTCGTATAGTTGGTCATTGGACTCTCTGCCTTCTTTGTTTGCTTCTGGTTTTATTCTGGTATTATTAATATTTCCCAAATAAGCGATTTACATTTTTTTGACTCCTTTTTGAAGGGAATATGCCCGAGAGGCAATAATAAAGTGGTTATTATCTTATTCCATGTTTATGATAAATGTTTATTTTGCATGCTATAATTGTATTAATTGGAAACGTTAATACATGTGTGTTTAATAAACAAAATACAAAGTTCCTAGTACTGCCTCTCATATAAACTAGCTTGTTGATTAACAAGATGATCAAGGTTTCCTGATCATGGACATTGGATGTTGTTAATAACGAGGTCACAACATTGGTGGACTGATGTGATGAACATTCATCCGAAGTATAGCATTACGATTAAACTCATTATGTTTATATTGCTATAACATCATACGAAGTAATCTTAGCCTTAGACCATGAGATCATGTTAATTGCTAACACCGGGAGAGTATCTTGATAACATCAAATGTCACACCGTAACAGGGTGACTATAAAGGTGGGTTCAGTGCTACGAAGGTGTTATGTTGAGGCTCATGGATCAAGAGTGGTATTTGTCCATCCCGATGACGGATAGATATACTCTAGGACCTCTCGGTGATATCACATTGAAATAGCTTGCAAGCAAGTGATGTGATCACTAGAATGTTATATCACGGGAACGAGAAAAGAGTGCATGCCGGTAACAAGATCAAACTAGGTATTTGGATGACAATGATCGAATCTCGGACATGTAATATATCGCGAGACAAAGGGATTTAGTTACGACGTTAAAGGTTCACACGATCACAAGAGTCATCGTTGAATATGTGGGAGTCAATACGGATCTCGCTGATTATTGATTGGAGAGGGGTCTCGATCATGTCTGCATTATTCGCGAACCGTAGGGTGACACACTTAAGGGATACCGACACCATTTGGAGCAAATATGTTTTAGATAAAGATTTAAGAAAGCGCTGGAATTATTTCAATAGACACCAAAACTGTTTCGGGTGAAATTGCTGAAATTGGTTCTGCATGTAATATTGAAATATTGCAGGGGTTTTATGTGAATGTTTTTTAATTAAAGTAATTAACAAAATCCTGAATAAAATTAATAAAAGAGTTTTATTAAATGAGAGAGCATTAAATTTGGAGTAATTTAATGCATTTAAAGTGGAGACTTTAAAAGAGAATGTGAAGGGGCATTTTAATGTGGAGGGGGTTACCACCACATGAATGGGGGAGGTGAAGGGACACCCTCCCCTCCTCCTATAAAAGTCCCCCCTCTCACTCCTTCCTCATACCTCCTCGTGAAGGATCTCTCTCCCTCTCTAGTATTATTCCCCATGGTCTCGGATTAGCGAGATACATGTTCCCGGTGGCTTTGTCTGGAAAGGTGTTGCTACTTCCGCTGCTTTGCTGGAGCGAGGGACGGAGGTTGTCAGGGTACCAGACGTGTGTGTGATCACGGATGCACCGCTGCTTTGCGGTGCTGGACTTGGTGGTGCTGGACTTGCTGGAGCTGGATCTGAAGGATGTGCTGGAGCCGGACCTGCTGGACTTCATCACGATCTTGAGATCGGCAAGTGTACGGCTACATCATCCACGAGTTCCAACTCGTTAACAAAGCTTTGTTGTCTTTGAGGGTAAGTTCTCTATGGATGTATATCCACCCGTTGCTTGTATCTAGTAGATAGATCTTGGCGTATAGTTCCCATCATAGGAAATTTTTTGTTTTCTATGCTGCGAACCCAACAGTGGTATCAGAGCCTGATCTATGCGTAGGTGCTTTGCACGGGTAGTACACATATGTTTATATGTGGGCGATGATGATCATGTTATTGCATATTTCATGTATTTTGGATATTGGTGGCATAGTGGGATGAAGCGGCCCGGACCAACCTTACATGTCATCGCACATGAGACCGGTTCCACGACTGACATGCAATTAGTTTTGCATAAGTGACCGGCGGGTGTCTGTCTCTCCTACTATAGTCAATATCTGATTTACAACGAGTTGCTAATAACTTAGTTATCATCGTTGTGGTTCCATGTTCGTAGGTAAGACCGGTTCTATCTTCGAAATCCCTAAGCCACGTAAAAACTTGAAATTGATAAATTAGAGGCGTCTAGTTTAGATCGTTGCTGGGCTAGTGCCATGATATGGTAATGTTGTAAGTTGATGTATAGTTGAGACTCTTACAACACACCTAACGTGTAAGTTTCATAGACCTTGGCCTTACACACAAAGGAATGATAGAGATCATACCACGATGCATATGATGGTGATCAAATGTATGGACCATATCATTCTACTTTACACATATGATGTTTGCATCTTATATTGCTTGTTTGGCGTTTTAGTAGCATTATATGATGATCCCTCATTTAGATATCAAGATAAAAATGTGTTCTTCCTTAAGTATGCACCGTTCTATGGATCGTGTTTCGAGACATCACGTGATGATCGGGTGTACTCGACTCTACGCTTTCATATAACGGGTGTAAGACATTTTTACACACGCGAATACTAAGATTCTTACTTGGCGAGCCTAGCATGTACAGACATGGCCTCGGAACACAGACCGAAAGATTAAGCATGAGTCATATAGTTGATATGATGCCCATATTGATGCTCGCCTTTGAAGCTACACCGACTCACGTGATGATCAGACTTGGTGTAGTGGATTTGGTTCATGTAATCACCAAAAAGGCACGAGGGATGTCGTTTTTGAGTAGGAGTTCATTTCTAATTTGGATTAGTCGAACCAAATTTGTCATAAACTAAATCAAAGTGAGTTTGCATAGTTTGTTGTAGTCATTGTCATTCGTTTTTTACCTTATGCTTAGTTGTAATTGAGATAATGGAACTATATAATTCTGGGTATTTACTTTACGAACTGGTATCGTATTGTTTTAAATGTTAATTTAAAGTTTAAAAGTCCTATTGCAAACTTTCAGCAAACTCTATTTACTCCATGAAGTTTAATAAGTAGTATTAAATCAAGAGTAAGAATTCCAATGTTAGTATCTAAAGTATCATGTTTGCCTCCATGATTATTGATATTCAAAAGTTGTTTTAATATCAAGATTATATAGGAGCTGAAAATTGTTTCAGAAACCATCATGTGTGAAAGATATTGTGATATCTGAAACAATGTTTTTGGTTGCATTATGATAGAGTATAATTTAGCAAAATACATGTTCTCATATTATATGAGAATTTGTGAAGGATGGAGATGCTAAGCATCCGGATCTCCCAAAAGGTTTTGGGAACTATCATTATACTCGCGATTCTTCCTTACATGCTATAGTAGCTTGATCATGAAAGTTGTCATGATAAGGATGAATACAAGATGTAAGTAAAATATTTACTACACTAATAGATTACTAAAGAATAGATTTTTGAAAGAATACCAAACATTTGATGATGGTGATCCACTTCAAAGTGCAAGTCCAAAGGTATTAGTATTTGACTATATACGCTTTGTACTATGTGTCATGCGAATGACACCACTATTGATGTTGATAGATTCTTTTAAAAGGAAAAGGAATTGCTGAAAGAGAATCTATAAAAATATTTGGCAGAAAAGAAAAGGTTGGATATGTCCAACTTAGGTATATAGAAGATGTACATGTTATGGCTGTATTCCTTGCTTGTTAAACAATGTGGTTCTAAGGTATTGGATACCGAATTGGTTGGTATGAAGTGTCATACAGGACAACGCAATTCATGAACTGCAATGGCCTAAGTAACTGGCAACAGAATAAGTGATGATGCTCATCGAAAACAAATAAAGTGTTATTGTGTTTTTCGTTGTCGTCAAACCTAGCCTTCAAGATTTATTTTAATAATTGTTATTTTGTTCCGGTATTACGAGAACAATGGTTGTTCAAATAATTACCGTATTCCATAATGGATGGATGAACTTTTACAAGTCTAGTTGGAGAAATCACATCCATAAACATTATTGCTAAAATGTTGTAAGACAAATGATTGGAAGATCACTTATGAAGTGACATCGCTGTTTAAATTATATTGGAAAGAAAACATGAAGAAACTCCATGTTGATGGATTTTTGGAGTCTTTGATTTTGATCAATTGACGCTTGTGAGACTTTCCTCGAGATAATTGAAACTCCATCCATAGGCCAAAGAGGAACAGATGACTAACTTATTGAATATTATACATATTGATGTATATAGTCCATTATATGTAGCCATATGCGATGGATCTTTTTTGCTTCATATGCTTTCTCTAGAAATTTAAGTTAATATATCAATATATTTACTTAATAAGGAAGAAGTATGAAACATTTGAAAATTGTTCAAAGACTTTAAAGATGAAGTGGAAAATCATTATAACAAGAAAATAAAGAGTTTGTGATTTGATCATAAAGGAAGATATTTGAGTTACATGTTTAGCAAAACACCTAAAATTTGAGGAATTGTTCCATGATTTGTGCTTCCCGATAAACCATAGGAGTATGGCATATTCGAGAGATGAAATCAAACCATGTTTGACATGGTAATATCAAATGTGTCATTTATAAAACTGCCATTATGTTTTAAGGATTAAAGCTTTAGAGACTACCGCTTTTACACTGAAAAGAGCATCATCTTGATCTGTTGAAATGACACCATATAAGTTATGGTTTGGGATAAAACCCGAATTTTCCTTTCTTAAATTTTGGTATGCTATGCATAAGTAAAATGTTTACAACCAAAGTCGGATAAGCACGTCTTTGTAGGTTATCCCAAAGAATTTGTTGGGAATTCCTCCATAACACCGAGGACAAAAGAGTTTGTCACTTGGAACGTTAAGTTTCTTGAGAAGGAATTTTTCATGAAAAGTTAAGTGGGAGGACAATAGAACTTTGATAAGGTTGTTGAACCTTAGCTATATGTGCTAAGTAGCGAAGCGCCGGGAAGTGTCCCAGTGGCGGCCACAATGCTCATGGCTCCCGTGATTACAAAGGGTATGATCTTGGAGATTAGAGTTCCTATTAAACCATGTGGGTCGGTACGAATCAAATAGTAAGATTTGAAATAGAAGTCGTTATTGTTTTGACAATGATGAACCGACTGCATGCAAAGAAGCGATGATGGGCCCTGACTCCATAAAATGACTAGAAGGCATAGAATCCGTGATAGTATCTATACACGAGAAATCAAGTTTCTAAACTTGGAAGACCCTCCGGAAAGGCGTGAAGCCTATCGGTTGTGTTTGGATCTATAAAGAAATAGACATGGATGTTTAACATCTGTGAAATAGTCGACATGTCGGAAAGAAGTTTACGGCAATGTTCAAGGAGTTTACTATGACAAGATTTGATCTTTCATAGCGATATTTAGTCTTGACGGATTAATGTAGCAACCACTACATATAATTTGGTATATGTTAGTTGAATAAACAAAACAAGGTTCTTCTAACAGAATGGTTGCCTAGGACGTGTACATGACACGGTCCAAAGGGTTTTGTTAATTCAAAGGGTGCTAAAAGGGCATGCAAACTTCAATAGTTAAAGTAAGCATAGCGGAGTTGGAATCTTCACCATGATGAAACTGTTAAAAGAGTTTAAATTCATCGAAGATGATGAAGATGCTTGAATTTGCAAGAAATTAAGTCGGAGCGCTGAGACATATTTCTAATACATTATGTAGAGGACATATTGCTGATTGGAAATGATGTATCTTGTATTGACACAAGTTAAGAATTTCATTAAAATAAGATTTCGATGAAAGACTTGGGCAAAACCGGAATATTTGGCATCAATATCTATATGGATAGATTGAGGCGCTAATATGGTTGTGCTAGACATACATATATGAGATATTGAAAGGGTTCAATATGGAAACAACAAGAAAGGGTCTTGCTGCATGGAAAGGATTGTATCAAGATTCAAGTGTTTCAACACTTGGTGAGTAAAATCACATGAAGATTTTGATCGATTATACCATGATATGTATATATCCAGAATGGCCTATGCTCTAAATGTTATGAGCACATACCAGAATGATTCATAAGATGATCATTGGACAATAGTAAAGATATTCTTATGAGCTTTGGAAGAACTAAGAATATATCATGTATAAGTGACAAATAGTTAAAGGTAGTTCATTGTAAAGTGTTACATTGATACTAGTTTTGTCACAAGATACAAATTAAATTTATCTCAATTTAGACTATGGGTGGCACAATGTAATGGAAAGGATATTCCATGATGGATTTGGATAAGTTCCAAAGTTGAAACATTGTGATGGATACTACAACAAAAGGCTAAGTATATGACTGCTATAGTGGCAGCAAAGGAGGGCATTTGTGTTAAGTAGTTTGTTATCAAACTAGGTGTGGTTCAAAGTGGGCTAATACTATCAAGATATATTGTATGACAATAATATCAACATATTTTAACCCGAACAAACTAAAGGTCTCACCAAAGGACCAAATTTATACAATGCCATCTCATTTGAGAATGAGTGATGCGTAGAGACGCAAAGACATGCAAATACACACGGACCTGAAACTGTCAGATCCGGAGATTATGTTAACCACTAGCAATCGCGTATATGCAACACCAGAAAGCCATAGGTGTTCAATTCGCAAAGTTTTTTAAACTAGATTATTGATTCTAGTGCAAGTGGGGGACTGAAGGGAATATGCCCAAGAGGCAATAATAAAGTGGTTATTATCTTATTCCATGTTTATGATAAATGTTTATTTTACATGATATAATTGTATTAATTGGAAACGTTAATACATGTGTGTTTAATAAACAAAATACAAAGTTCCTAGTACTGCCTCTCATATAAACTAGCTTGTTGATTAACAAGATGATCAAGGTTTCCTGATCATGGACATTGGATGTTGTTAATAACGAGGTCACAACATTGGTGGACTGATGTGATGAACATTCATCCGAAGTATAGCATTACGATCAAAGTCATTATGTTTTTATTGCTATAACATCATACGAAGTAATCTTAGTTCTTAGACCATGAGATCATGTTAATTGCTAACACCGGAAGAGTATCTTGATAACATCAAACGTCACACCGTAACAGGGTGACTACAAAGGTGGGTTCAGTGCTACGAAGGTGTTATGTTGAGGCTCATGGATAAAGAGTGGGATTTGTCCATCCCGGTGACGGATAGATATACTCTAGGCCCTCTCGGTGATATCACATTGAAATAGCTTGCAAGCAAGTGATGTGATCACTAGAATGTTATATCACGGGAACGAGAAAAGAGTGCATGTCGGTAACGAGATCAAACTAGGTATTTGGATGCCAATGATCGAATCTCGGACATGTAATATATCACGAGGCAAAGGGATTTAGTTACGACGTTAAAGGTTCACACGATCACAAGAGTCATCGTTGAATATGTGGGAGTCAGTACGGATCTCTAGGTCCCGCTGCTGATTATTGATCGGAGAGGGGTCTCGATCATGTCTGCATTATTCACGAACCGTAGGGTGACACACTTAAGGGATGACGACACCATTTGGAGAAAATATGTTTCAGATAAAGATTTAAGAAAGCGCTAGAATTATTTCAATAGACACCGAAACTGTTTCGAGTGAAATTGCTGAAATTGGTTCTGCATGTAATATGAAATGTTGCAGGGGGTTTTATGTGAATGTTTGTTAATTAAAGTAATTAACAAAATTCTGAATAAAATTAATAAAAGAGTTTTATTAAATGAGAGAGCATTAAATTTGGAGAAATTTAATGCATTTAAAGTGGAGACTTTAAAAGAGAATGCGAGGGGGCATTTTAATGTGGAGGGGGTTACCACCACATGAATGGGGGAGGTGAAGGGACACCCTCCCCTCCTCCTATAAAAGGCCCCCCACTCACTCCTTCTTCCTCACACCTCCTCGTGAAGGATCTCTCTCCCCCTCTAGTATTATTCCCCATGGTCTCGGATTAGCGAGATACATGTTCCCGGTGGCTTTGTTTGGAAAGGAGTTGCTGCTTCCGCTGCTTTGCTGGAGCGAGGGATGTGTGTGCGATCATGGATGAACCGCTGCTTTGTGGTGCTGGACTTGCTGGAGCTGGATCTGAAGGACGTGCTGGAGCCGGACCTGCTGGACTTCATCACGATCTTGAGATCGGCAAGTGTACGACTACATCATCTACGAGTTCCAACTCGTTAACAAAGCTTTGTTGTCTTCGAGGGTAAGTTCTCTATGGATGTATATCCACCCGTTGCTTGTATCTAGTAGATAGATCTTGGCGTATAGTTCCTATCGTAGGAATTTTTTTGTTTTCTATGCTGCGAACCCAACACTTTTCTCCTCAGTACAACTGCTCCAAGAATTATATCCATTGGATCCATCATCTGTCCTGATCCTGGTGAAAATAGACATAAAATGTGCGCGCGAGCACCGTAAAATACCAAGATCCTACATCTACAATGCAAAATATTAGTGTAAAACATGATGCAAATATGCACTCATCAACTTCCCCAAGCTTAGACTCTTGCTCGTCCCGAGCAAGTTTTAGCTTAATGGATGTGATACTCATATTCATGAAGATGTGTCGATAAAATAAATGGGGCAGTTGCAGTATGTGTTTATCATATACGACACATAGGAATAAGTTCATGAATAGTATCTTACTCAAACCATCTGAACAGTATTAGCAGGCTTCCACACCTTAGTGATCAACAGTTCATAAAAGATAAATCTCAACATAATGTAAAAGTATCCGGTTCAACCGAATGAGTTAGCGAGGTAGTCCCAAGTGTTTTTAGGATAAACGTATTTACTTGGGATTCAAAATCTCAAAAGTGTCTCTTTGTCATACTACAATACAGGTATATGCCTACTTTCTCTTTGCACACTCGCCCTTTTTTATTCTTCCTTTTCTTTTCTTTCGTATATATGCTCACACTTTTGTTTAAGTGCTATGCAAAGGAGCTAGCCATATATTCCACTTCATGTAGGAATTCAAAGTTTAACGATCTCAATTATCAAATTCCAATGGTATATGAAGCATTCTTATGACTTGAAGATTCTACCTCGACTTGTTCTCACTCTATTTTGATAGCACTTTCATTTTCCTTTGTTCAAGGTTTCTTTTTTAACTTAACTGAATAGATAATTTTTCTTTGTAAATCAAACCGTAGACTTACAATATATTGAACAAATTATCTTTAGGTGTTCCATTAATACCAATAGTGTGGAAGACTCTTATTTCTATCATCAAGTGCAAGTAAAATTATACTCAAGCCATTCATATATCAATAAAGCAAACACAAACTCAATATTGCTCCATATATAATAAATAACTCGGAATTTCATAAAAAGGATCGACTATTCCTGAAGGGAATCTAATGATGCAAACTTTATTGCTAGTTTGAACTAATGCAAAAAATAGTAATAATAAGAACTTATAGGATAGATTAAAAGGTCTTAAAGATCTCCCCAAGCTTGGAATCAAGCCAGGCGGGATCAAATAATCCCTTGCAATTATTTGATACCGTGATTGTTGTAGATCACTGTGGCGCCATGGCATGTAACACCGCGGTGCTAGCTTCTTGTTGGTCTCCTCCAAAGCTGTTATGCGGCTGTAGCACCTGCGCAAATCAGATTGCATAGTGTCAACTCTATCTGCGAGCTTAGTCACCAATGGAAGGAGGACTTCCTTCTTCTCCATCTCCCATTGAGACAGTGACGGACTTCAACACGATGGAAAAGCTCCTGCTTCTAATATATTTCCAGTGCCCGCACGTGGTCCTTGGTTCTGGGGACAACTTCTTCTTCCTCATCCATAATTGATGGATCAGGGAAGTGGAAACCGTACCTCCACTCTTCTTGAGGCTTAACCTTCATACGAGCACCAATGGTTGGCTTTGAGAGTGGTGCCTTCTCTTTATTTCTAACACCTGCACCAATATTAGATAATTCATTATGCTTGTGCGGCCTTGGATTTGTGGTGATGAACTTTACCATCTCCACACGCCCTTTTCCATGTGGCTTGCGATCTTCCCTCTCCTGTTGAGCTTTCTTTATGGCTGCCCAATCGATCTCCGGTGGATCATAGACATCACGGCAGATGTAGACGTCAACCACGTCATCATCAGGATAATTGTTAAAGTAGCTTGGCTCGACATACTCCTTGTACCTCGGGCTAAACCTCTCCACCTCCTCACCATCGTTCTCCATGGACTGGCTACTAGAGCGGTCCCTGGAAGGAGCAATGATCCCCATGGGTTTTACACGGCCTGGGACGAGATAGCGCATTGCTAGATTGGTTCATGTAGATTATGATTAGAGAGAGACAATGGCAGTATATAAGGGGGGTTAGAGTTCGGTAAACCTCGCGAAAAACACCAAATTGTCGTCCAAGAAAAGAATCTTAATGAAATAGGGAAAGAAATCACGGATTTGGAAGAGTCCTGCTGTGTAGCGACCAACTATATGGGCGTGGCTCGTATAGCTCCAGCTGTATAGTTGGTTCGAGGCAGATATTTCCAAATATCTCGAGTCTAGGTTGATTAAATCACAACTTGGAACCGACAATAATGTTTTTTAATGAATAAATGAAAAGTGTCTGAGAGTTTAACGACCAACTATACGGCCGGAATTTTGGCTTCGGTCGTATAGTTGCGACCATATAGATACAAACACCGAAAATCAAAAGTGTCTGAAAGTTTAACGACCAACTATACGGTCGGAATTTTGGCTCCGGTCGTATAGTTGCGACCGTATAGATACAGACACCAAAAAACCAAAATTATCTGAGAGTTTAACGACCAACTATACAGTCAGAATTTTGGCTCCGGTCGTATAGTTGCAACCGTATAGGCTCAAATATCGAAAACAATTTCACAAAGGTGATATAGAGAGTTTAACGACCAACTATACGGCGGGATCTTCCTCTCCGGTCGTATAGTTCCACCCGTATAGTTGGTAAAACCCCTCTAAAACTTCAGAAAAACACAAGGAATTAAAAGGAAAAAAATTCAAAAGTAAAATTTGTGAAAACAAATCACTTATTTGGGTAAGAACACTTACCTTGTACTTACCGTTTGCTTATTCGGGGATGAAAAGTTCCTCCAACAAAAAAGACTTATTCTCTCTTGGAGGAATTGACCTTAGTTCATTGACTAATTCTCATAAACGAAAATCACCAGGACTAAAGTTCCTCTCAAAAAGATTGGTGTCTTGCTAGGCAAACATGGACACTGCATCTAACATCTTTATTTCTTGCCTCTGCATAATCTGCAACTCAAATTCTTGAAGTGAAAGAATCCAACGGATCAGTCTTGGCTTATGGTCTTTCCTTTCAAGGAGTTCTTTTAAGCCGTCACGATCCATGTGAACTCTTACCTTTGTATCAACTATATAGGAACGAAATTTATCACAAGAGAAAAATACAGCAAAAGTTCCTTTTCTTCCTTAGGGTAATTCTTTTGAGCACCATTAAGAGTTCTACTAGCATGATTTATAATATTAAATCTACGACCAATATGTTGTCATAGAGTTACTCCTACAACATCATCACTAGATTCACATATTAAGTCAAAGGTTTTATCCCAGATAGGTGGCTTAATTATGGGGGCACGAGATAAAGCATTTTTGAGTCTATCAAAGGCTTCAAGACACTTGTCATCAAAATTAAATCTTACTCCCTTTTGTAGGAGGTTAGTCAAAGGTTTAGATATTCTAGAGAAATTTCTAATGAACCTTCTATAAAAACCCACATGACCAAGGAAACTTCTTATACCTTTGATATCTCTAGGTTGTGACATTCTCTCTATGGCCTCAACCTTAGATCTATCCACTTCAATTATCTTACCTGATACCTTATGTCCAAGGACTATACCTTCTTTGACCATAAAATAGCACTTATCCCAGTTTAGAACAAGATTGGTTTCCTTGCAATGCTGGAAAAGTCTTTTGAGATTATCCAAGCAACTAGTAAACGAAGCTCCATAGACATAAAAGTCATCCATAAATACTTCCATTATCAGTTCTATAAAATCCGCAAATATACCAGTCATGCATCTTTGAAAAGTAGCTAGAGCATTACATAAACCAAAAGGCATACATCGGTAAGCATGTAAACCATAAGGACTAATGAAAGTTGTTTTAAGTTGGTCATCCAGATGAACGGCTATTTGAGAAAAACCAGAATATCCATCGAAGTAGCAAAAATGAGTGTGGTTTGCTAATCTTTCTAAAGTTTGATCTATGAACGGTAAAGGATAGTGATCTTTCCTAGTTTCTTTATTCAATTTACTGAAGTCTATGCTTATCCTCTGCCCGACAATAGTTCTAGTAGGTATCAATTCACTGTTTTCATTAGGAACAACAGTAAAACCGCCCTTCTTATGGACACAATGAACATGACTTACCCATTCACTTTATTTAACAGGATAGATTATACCTGCGTCCAGTAGGCGTACAATTTCTTTTCTTACCACTTCTTTCATTTCAGGCTTCAACCTTCTATTAACTTCTGCAACTGGTTTAGCACCTTCTTTCACGAGTATTCGATGGACAGCTATCATGGGACTGATGCCCTTTAAATCATCCATTGAGTACCCAAAGGTCTTGCGATGCTCCTTAAGTATCTTCATGAGTTCTTCCTCTTCTTCTCCTGAAAGTTTAGCACTAATAATAATAGGAATTTATTTGTATCATCTAAAAACCTGTATTTAGGATTTTCTAGTAGAGTCTTCAACTCTAGGGGTGGTAGTTCCTTGTCCCCTCTCTTTTCTGGATCTTCAAAAGCCTCATCGGTTGGAGGTCCCATAATGGTAAGTGAATCGAATTCATCTTCTAGTTCTTCCAGGGACTTGTCCTCCATAATTATCTCTTCATAATTTGGATCTTCATTTATTTCTTCTTCTTGATTTCTAAACAAAAGAGCCGCCATTTCCTCAATAGTTCTCTCTTCCTCTTCTTCTTGTATTTGTGGAGGCCTGTCTTTAAATTTGGAAAAGTGGAATTTATTTTCCGTTCCCCAAGCTTAAGAGACACAATCTCCTTCTTGAAATTAACATAGGCACCTATATCACCCAAAAAGTTCCTTCCAAATATAACTGGGCAAAGAGTGTCAGCTAGCATATCAACAACTAAAAAATCGATAGGAAAGTTTTTATTGCCAATTATGACAGTTGCATCTTCAACTATTCCCATTGGAATTCTAAGATTTTTATTGGCTAACATAATTGTCATATCAGTATTTCAATTGTAGCCGGTTCTATTTCTTCTTTTATTTCTAAGTAGAAGTCATAAGATATAACATTAACTTTGGTGCCAAGATCACATAAACCATAATGCGAGGTTTCTTTAAATATGCAGGAAAGAATAGGCTTACCCACATCTTTTACCTTTGTTTTACCTTCAAACAATATGGAAGTCTCTTCATCAAGTTCAACTATGTTACAATGTGCGTACATATCCATAATTGCTTCCTTGGTTACCTCTTCATCTTTGGTTTATTCGAGATGTTCCATGACTTCTGGCATGCTTTCCTCCTCCTTCTTCTCCTGTACTTCTTTGACCTGTTCATATTCAAGAATATGCTTTTGTGCAGTGTTAGGGAAAAGCATTTCATATATTGGTTCTAGGGAGGCCAGTGTTGCTTTATCTTATCTTTTCTTCTCAGGTTTGGGTGGTGGATCATACTTGACTGGACCCTCCTTTGGAGCTTTTATATGTTCTGTAAAAGCTTTAACAACTTGCAACACAAGATCTGAATCCAAATAAAGTTCTTTAGATAATTCTTTAACATGGCTTTTTTATTATAGTCATGAATACAATCATGTTCTATTTCTATGCCTCCTTCACTTCCTAGACCAAAATTCCATGAAACTCTATGATCACGAATTCTATTAAGTAAAGTCCAAGCTTTAGGTATAGGAAGATTCATAAAGGCTCCTTCTACGAAAGAGTCTAGTTCAATTTTTTTAGGTTCAGTTAAACTGCCATAAAAGATATGTAGTAAATACCATTTAGGCAAATCATGATGAGGACATAGACGTAGTAAATCTTTAAATCGAATATAATCTCTTACTAGTCCTTCATTAGAACGATTCTTCCAAGTCATTATAAGACGCCTGATTCCAAAAGATTTTGATAATGGATGATATTTTGCTAGGAATTCACAGGCTAGATTATGCCAAGTAGTAGTGGCTTCAGGTGGTAGAGATCTATACCATGAGAGAGTTGTACTAGTCAAAGTCTGACTAAAAATTTTAACCCTTACCTCATTAGCGGTATATCCCGTCAATAGGAAAGTGCCACATATATCTTTGAAACATGCAATATGCTCATATGGATCAAGATCTTCTTCATCTCCAGTAAATTGCTTCTTACGTAGAATACTAAGTAGTAGAGGATTTATTTCAAACCCCCTTGTCTTCTCATTGGAGTTGTCTCTTTTATAAGTATCATAGGGCTTCCCAAAGTGGTTGAGTGGGTTAGCACTAGTCATATGCTCAAACTCCATCATGTTGGTGAAAACCTGTAACCTAAAACAAAATTTAGCAAGACAAAAATAAATAAGCAAAAACTAAAAGACTTACAACGCTTAGCTCCCTGACAATGATGCTAGAAAATAGCTTGATGACTTCAAGTGCACAGATCGTTTGTAGCTAGTTTCGAAATAAAGATATCAATCCCACAAGGAGCAGGAGTCTGAAGTCTAATAACTCTTAAAATAAATATTATGATAGAAATGCTAGATAAAGTTCTAAGTGACAAGATAAAATATGAGTATTGTGTAAAAAGGTGTTTTTGGGTTTTAGGTATAAGAGCAATAATAAAGTAAAGTAAAACAACTAAATACACAAAGTAAGTATCGCGTATGTAAGAGAGATTGGAACTGCAGTAGGGGAAAATCATTCTCAGGGAGTAGCGGATACACCACTAGTATTATAAGGAGCTAAGATAAAGATTATCATCATGAACATTCTCAACTATGTATGTGTGGGAGGAACTCTGTATTTGGACAAATAGGCAGCAACCGCTGCTCACATCATCCTCACAACCACATCAGTCAGCAATCGACATCAATCAAATTACTGTGCTATTAAGAGATGTAATTTCGTAGGACGTATCCCATGGCATGGATAGTGTTCCGTGAGTTTCCTCAGTTTTCCAAGTTGATACGTAAGGGTTGCCAACAGCTTTATAGTCACTGTAAGTGCTAGCATACCTCTGCCTACCAACAAGTAGTTTCCTCCATCAAGTCCCCACGAGAGGCAAATATTGAGAGGTCGACTTCTCTTAACATCAAGATGTAGAAAATCTAACACATGGTCACATCGATGAATATCATAATAGAGTTTATCTTATTTCAATCTCATACTAGGGTTTCTCCATCTCCCCAAGAACTAATGATCTACTCAGACATGGAGGCAATCAACATCAAAGCAATAACAATGGAATTTATCATAGATGAATAGTACTTGTATAAATCCACAATGAGTATGGAAATTACAACAAGATCTAGACAAGATGTAGATGGGATGGATGGAGATGGTGGTGATGCAACTGTGGATGATGAAAATCGATGCCTTAGCCTCCCGGATCTACACAAGGCGAAGATGGATCCCTGGTGGATGAGTTCCCCCTCCAGATGCCTTCCGGAGGTGAGGTTTCTGTGATTTCTGGGTGTTCTATATGTCGTCTCCCCGAACTAGTTGCATGGGGTGAACCTATTTGAGGAGGCGGAGGCGGCGCCAACTATACGGCTGGAGCTATATGGCCGGAAAATTTGCTCTGGTCATATAGTTGGTCGTTGGACTCTGTGCCTTCTCTGTTCGCTTCTGGTTTTCTTCTGGTATTATTAATATTTCCCAAATAAGCGATTTACGTTATTGTTGACTCCTTTTCTCCTCAATATAACTGCTCCAAGAATTATATCCATTACATCCATCATCTGTCCTGATCCTGGTGAAAACAGACATAAAATGTGTGCGTGAGCGCCGTTAAATACCAAGATCCTACATCTATAATGCAAAATAATAGTGTAAAACATGATGCAAATATGCACTCATCACTAACCATACTGTAGGTATAGGCCATAGTGCTTGCCTCAAACTCCTCGATGATCAGGCAACGGACGACGATCATGTCTAGGACATCGATCATGTGCATGCCCCATGTACACCGGGTCACGCTCGCTCATCCACGACCGCTTCACCCGGCCCATCACCCGGGTCTGCCTCCCCAACCTGCTCCACTTCGTTGCTCGGCCTAGCACCTGAGATGGCCGCCTCTACTCCGGCCTCCAACGGGCCATCACCGCCTGGCCCAACACCGCCTAGCTCCGCTGCGCTTGGAACTTCATCGCTCGGCCCAGCTTCACCGACATCTATGTCGCCTGCATCGTTTTCATCGCCAGCTTCCTCGACAACGGCAAGTGATGCGGAGCCGCCTCTGTCACCTATGTCTGGCTCGACACAGTCGGCGTCACCTGATTCTAATAATCTTCGCCATCACACACGTAGTCATACTGGATTTTTTGTCTGAAGGAGCGCATCGATGGGACCATTGCGTGGATTGCTTCCTGCGTGGCCCATGCTGCTAATGACCCCATAGATGAACTTCGACACTTCTAGGCTTCTCTTGATATTCCTCACTAGCGCACTGTGATGGAGCCATAATTTCAGGCACTCCTAAAGAATGATACTTGGCATCTCATTCCTCCTATTTATGGTGTCAATATTATTGATTCCAAGTGGGTCTTCAAAGTTAAGAAGCATGATGATGCTTCTATTGAATGCTACAAGGCACGGTTAGTGGCCAAGGTCTTCAAACAAAGGTACGGTCTTGATTATGAAGACACTTTCAGCCTAGTTGTCAAGCCTACTATTATTCGCTTTCTTCTCTCTTTGGCTGTTACTCGAGGATGGTCTCTTCGTCAGCTTGATGTGTAGAATGCCTTTCTTCATGGAGTTTTGGAGGAGGAGGTTTATATGCGCCAGCCCCCATGTTTGGTTGATCCTAATCGTCCTCAACACCTGTACCGCCTTGTTAAGGCACTATATGGACTTAAGAAGGCTCCTCATGCATGGCATGCACGTCTAGGCTCTGTTCTTCGGGCTCATGGTTTTGTTCCATCCATTGCTGACACATAGTTGTTCCTTCTCTAGCATCCTAAGGTCACAATGTATCTGGTAGTTTATGTTGATGATATCATTCTCATCAGCTCCTCTGATGCTGCTGTAGATCGCCTCCCGTCTGCGCTAAGTGGTGATTTTGATGTGAAGGACTTGGGTGCCTTGCACTACTTTCTTGGTCTGAATGTCTTACGGTATCCTGCTGGGTTGACTCTCACTCAGTACAAATACTCTCTGGACTTACTGCGATGTTCTGGTATGTTGAAGTGCAAACATGCTACCACTCATATGTATGCTACTAATCGATTGTCTTCTCTTGATGTGGATCCTCTCTCGCGTGATGATGCTACCGAGTACCACAACCTTGTTGGTGGTATGTAGTATCTAACTATCACCACACCAGATATCTCCTATGTAGTCAATCATGTGTGCCAGTATCTTCATACACCTAGGACATCTCATTGGTCAGCTGTGAAGCATATTTTGCGCTACATCTATCTCACTACCTCATAATGTTTGCTTCTCCATCCTTCACCGTCTTGTGATCTCTTAGCCCTCTCACATGCGGATTGGGCTGGCAGTCCTGATGATAGGCGATCCACCAGGGGCTATGCAGTATTTTTTGGTCCTAACTTGATTGCCTAGAACGCTCACAAGAAAGCTATAGTATCTCACAGCAGTACTAAAGCTGAGTACAAGGCAGTTGCTATTTCTACCACTGAGCTCATATGGGTACGGTCCTTATTGAGAGAGTTGGGAATCTCTCAAGATCAACCACCAGTCCTTTGGTGTGACAGCATCAGTATAACATACCTTTCATCTAACCATGCCCGAACGAAACACATTGAAGTTGACTATCACTTTGTGAGAGAACAAGTCGAACAGAAGCTACTCCATATCAAGTTCATCTCCTCTAAAGATCAACTTGCTGACATCTTCATGAAGCCTATACCATAGCCACAGTTTGTAGGTCGTAGGCGCAATCTTAACTTACTTTGTACTTCAGGCTAACATTTAAAATTGAGGGAGGGTATTAGACTGTATATATGTAGCATCTGTAAATATCTTTTATTTTACCTCTTGGTACCTGATATGGGGTGGCCCGATCTTCTCAGTAAGCGAGGGTGGTAGTTGATAATAGTGGGTGGAGATAACTTGTATTACGCTCACGAACCTCTCGATCAATCCCTGATGCCAATACAACAGCTCTCAACCCTTGTAGATATTCGCAACTTCACACACTGACCACAAAGCAATATTGCAATCTTCTAATTCCCAATGGAACAGCAGATCATACAAAACTTGCAATTGGCTAATTTCCAACAGAATAACTAATCACACTTCATTGATAGTAGCAAATACACCATATCGATATGAATTAGTGTAGGGGTTCAATTGATTGCAAGTAGCAACTCAATAGATCTAGGGTTTACTTTAAACATGGTCTAAACTGAGCTAAAGTGTCGTCATAGGGCTTATATGGGCGGCTGGGGCGGCCAAAAACCGAAAACAAGTCATAAAGGACTCAAACTAGTACAACCGATTCGGAATAGATCCATCGGCAGCTGGACATTCTGGTCCATATGGGTCGGACATTCTGGGTGGTGAACACCGGATATTCCGGTCCGGTCCGGTCGGAAACTTCAAAACTTTCGTCTGGTTTCCGAGTGGCTTCCAATTTGGCCTAAGCCACCTTGGCACATCTCGCGGTAGGCCGAATTGTCTGGGTAGTATGCGCCGGACACTCCGGTTTCCTCAGAAATCCTCGCACCGTCCTTGATGACCTTATCCTCGTCCAGTGCACCTGCCTCTCGCTCCTCCCTCACACATCCTTGGATGATCATAACGTCAGTCTCCTCTTGCATCAGCCCTTCTCCTCCTTGCACCATGCTTGCTCCCTCAACTAATCTGATCATACACAAGTGCATAGACTTAGGTAGTATAAAATTCTCATCAATAAAAACTACATATTCATTTAGGAGTGAATTCACCTATTGTTTAAGTAGCTTGGCACGAGCTCGACTAATGGGTCCAATCCGGATCTCATTGGACTTGGTCTTGGTAGCAACATCAACAACCTCATTAGGAGTTGGAGATAGCTAGTTAGTAGGGATGCCCTCATCATCTCCCCCTTCAAAATGCGCCGACCTCGATGCTCCAAGGTCTTCTCCATCATATGGTACCAAATCAGCAACATTGAAACTATCACTGACACCTCCAAACACATCTTGAGGAATATCAATCTTGTAGGCATTATCATTGATCTTAGCAATGACTTTGTAAGGACCAGCACCACGTGGAAGAAACATGGACTTACGCAACTCCAGAAATATGTCCTTGCGAAAGTGTACCAAAACCATATCTCTAGGCTGAAACAACACCTCCTTGTGCTTCTTATTAGCTCTTTCAGCATTGTTCTTGCCCTTCTTTTCAATAACCTATTTCGTCTTCACATGTATCTTCCTCACAAAATATGCTCTATTCAATGCTTCCATATTAACTCTCTATTAGGAAGATGCAACAAATCAAGTGGTGTAATAGGTTTGAACCCATAGACCACCTCGAAAGGACAAAGTTGTGTGGTGGACTGAATCACCCAGTTATATGCAAACTCCACATGTGGTAAACACCTCTCCCATTCAGTAATATTCTTCTTGATCATAGCTCGCATCAATGTTGAAAGTGTGCGGTTCACCACCTCCGTCTGACCATCAGTTTGGGGATGACAAGTTGTGCTGAACAACAACTTCGTCCCCAGCTTTCCCCAAAGTGTCTTCCAGAATTAGTGTTGGGCCACGCAGAGATAAACAAAAACTTTTACCCTATGTGGTACACCCAAGATCTAGCTCAGGTGATAGGCCACGAGATTTACCACTAGACGCACAGGTGCGGATTATTGATGAAGCGCGTCAGTTGATGCTATGCTGAATGATCCCCATACAACACGTCCAGATCCCCACGGACCTCCTTGTCTCCAGCGTCGCACGTGCAACGCCTCTACCGGTATCCACACGTATAGGAAGGAGCTCTAGGCAGAGGACTGCTAGATCCTGTCTAGCCCGAAATGGAAGTGGATAAAGTGATGGCTAGGTCAGGGACTATCCCTTGTCACTCCACTTATATACACTCCTAGGCTGGGCTCAACGCTTGAGGCCCATCTAGGCCGTATCCCAATCTCCACCTGGACCGAATCCACATGGGCTCCTTTCCTTTAAGTGTGTGACCCTGTAGGTTCACGTACACCTGAACACGACACGAGTCACTACTCTGAGTCGATAGTTGGTAGCGGTCTCTAGCAAGACGTGCCAACTCCCAAGCGCCATAAAGTCAGAAGACAAACCTTTCTCAATGTGTCTTTCATCTAAGTCCCTTTGCCTCACGATATATCTTGTCAAGCTATAGGCGAGTTGTTGCCATCCCTTTAATATCTCAACTCTCTCTTCTCGCTCCATGATATATGATTCACTGGACTAACACTTAGTCGGACTCCTTGGTTAACACTTAACCAAGTCACGCATGGCCATGCTTCCAAATCATATCACACGAGAGGGCCCACAGAATATCTCTCCATTACGGAGGGGCAAATCCCATCTTGGTAATCCACATCACGCGGCTTGCTTCACAACCAACCCGAACTCTACCTTTATAACTACCCATTTACGGAACATCATTTGATAGAACCTAAGTTGGCGATCCACAACTCGAATCATGCAATCACATTAGGTCAAAGGTTTCCATTGCTTGAGACTACAAATGATTCGTTGCATCTCAATTGTGGGTCAGTCTGATTCGCTAAACTCTTTAGCCGAATCAGCGTAAGTCGGAACAACATCTCCATGCCCATGACAAGTGGAACCGAGTCATCGGCCTACTTTCACATTAGTCTATGTTGTGTGTCCAGCACAACCTCAATGACCAATGACAAATAGTATGAACAACATGAATATATAGTTCCACAATCGAATCACATATTCAATGATATATATATCAATAGTTCATACAAGGACAATAAATTTATGAATACATTGGGAATAACATCATACATGATTGCCTCTAGGGCATATTCCCAACAAGTAGCTCATGAACTTCACATCTCTATTAGAAACAATCGTCTTGAGTACTCCATGTAAACGCATGATGTCCCTGAAAAACAGGTTAGCAATATGCGATGCATCATCGCTTTTGTGGCAGGCAATAAAATGTGATATTTTAGAGAATCTATCTACTACCACAAAAATTGAATCATGGCCTATTTTAGTTCTAGGCAAACCTAATACAAAATCCATGCTTATATCTTCCCATGGTGTAGTAGTTGTAGGTAATGGTGTGTACAAACCGTGAGGCTTCAACTTGGACTTTGACTTGTTGCAAGTAATGCATCTCTTTACAAATCCACATCACACCTCATCTTAGGCCAGTAAAAATGATCAGCGAGCATGAGTAGCGTCTTGTCATGCCCAAAGTGACCCATCAAACCTCCAACACGTGATTCCAATAACAATAACAAACGGACCGATGACTCTGGAACACATAGTTTGTTAGCACGAAACAAATACCCATCATGGATGTGAAATTTATCCCATGCTTTCCCAATAGTACCCAAGCGATATGGTTTAGCAAAATCTTGATCAGTCACATATAAATAACATAAACTCTCTAAACTAGGAACTTTGATATCCAATTGTGTTAATAACATGTTCTTCCTAGATAGAGCATCAACAACAACATTATCTTTTCCCTTCTTATGTTTAATGATGTATGGAAAAGACTCAATTTAACTCAACCCACTTAGCAAGACGCATATGCAAGTTAGATTGAACTTTCAGATATTTCAAAGCTTCATGATCAAAATGTATGATAAATTCTTTTGGCCACAAATAATGTTACCAAACCTCAAGAACTCTAACAAGCGCATATAATTCTTTATCATAGATAGGATAATTTAACTTTGCGCCAGAAATTTTCTCTGAAACATATGCAATGGGACGACCCTCTTGCATCAACACACCACCAATTCCTATGCCACTAGCATCACATTCAATCTCAAATTGCTTAGAAAAATCTGGTAGTGCAAGCAAAGGTGTATAAGTTAATAATCATTTCAATTCATCAAAATCATGATCTTAGGCTATGCCTTACACAAAAGTTAAACCTTTCTCAGTTAGTTCATTCAAAGGTGCAGAAATAGTACTAAAGTCTTCCACAAAATGTCTATAGAAACCAGCTAGATCATGAAAACTTCATACTTGACTCACAGTCATAGAAGTAGGCCAATTTTGAATTGCTTCAATTTTAGATGCATCTACCTCTACTCCATTCTTAGAAACAACATACCCCAAAAATATGACCTTACCTTTGCAAAATGTACATTTTTTCAAGATTACCATATAGCTTAGCATCTCATAACACTTGCAATACTTGTCTAATATGATCACTATATTCATGTTCATTGTGGTTATAGATTAATATGTCATCAAAATACACAACCACAAACTTGCCAATAAAGTTCCTTAAGACATGGTTCATTAATCTCATGAAAGTACTAGGTGCATTAGTTAAACCAAAAGGCATTACTAACCACTCATATAAACCAAACTTAGTCTTAAAGGAAGTTTTCCATCCATCCTCTTCCTTCATCCTAATTTGATGATAACCACTATGCAAATCAATTTTAGAGAAAATAGCATCACCACTCAATTCATCTAACAAATATTCCAAATGTGGAATAGGATGATGACATCGAATAATGATGTTATTTGTAGCTCTACAATCTACACACATGCACCATGTACCATCTTTCTTAGGAACTAAAATAACAGGAACAACACAAGGGATTAAGCTCACATGAATATACCCTTTTTCAAGAAGCGCTTGCACTTGTTTCTGAATTTCCTTCGTCTCTTTGAGGTTTGTGCGATAAGGTGCACAGTTGGGCAGTGATGCTCCTAGAATCAAGTCAATTTGATGCTCAATACCTCGCGAAGGTGGCAAACATGTAGGTACTTCTTTTGGAAACACGTCGTTGAATTCCTGTAACACATTACAAACACCAAGAGAAAGAGGGGTCATATCATTAGAATCTAAAACCTCACCCTTGTACATGAGCACAAGAGGCACATATGTAGGATCCTCACTAAATTATCTCATGTCTTCTTTGGTGGTTAATATTAGTAAATTGGGCATTCTCTCACTTTTCGTTATATCACTCATAGTTGTTACATTCTCTCGCTTATCAACTAATGTAGGTGCATCTTCCAAGTTGACTTCAGTTTTCTAATGAGATTCATTTACAATATCCTGGGGTGACATTGGTTGTAAATTAATTTTTCTACCCCTGAACTCCAAGTGATATGTATTGGCTCAGCCATTATGTTGTACGGAACAATCAAACAGCCATGGTTGACCCAATAACAAATGACAAACTATCATAAGAACCACATCAAAATCAATGGAATCCTTGTATGGTCCTATCTCAAAATCAACACGCACCATATGACTGACCTTCATCTCACCATTATCACTTAACCACTGGATATAATATGGATGAGGGTGCGGTAGATACTTTAGTTTTAGCTTGGCACATAACTCATTGCTTGCTAAATTGCGACAACTATGACCATCAATGATTACCTTGCAAGCTTTATTTGGACCAACAATTGCCTTTGTTTGGAACAAATTGCAGCGCTGACTTGCAGCACTAGACTGAGGCGTCACATTGAGAGTCCGTTGTGAAACAATAATGGTTGGTGTCGGCGAAGCATACGCATCAACACCATCATCACTAGTGTAACCATCATCATTTGAAGCATCTAGATCAGCATCATCTCCTGTCTCATACTCATTAGCTTCATTAAGATACATGACCTGCCAGTTAGGACAATCCCGCTTGAAGTGACCCTTTCCACCACATGTATGGCACTCCATATCACGATTACGTATCGTAGACATGTTCGAACCTATACCACTCGCTGTAGGGACTAGTTTCTTTGTGTTGGAAACATTTGAAGTAGGTCTTGTTGATGTAGACGGACGATCAGCAGGGCTTGCACTAGATGTGGGTGCATACGAGCTAGTCTGAGAGGAAAAACGCCCACCTCCAGTGGAACGAGCTTTGAATAGAGCTTCTTCAGCAAACTGTGCTTCAGCCTCACGTGCATGGTGTAACAACTCATTCATATCATGATATTGATGGTGTCGAACAACACTCTTGATATTATGCTTAAGTCCATGAAGAAAACGTTGCATGGTCATCTCAATAGACTCACGTACTCTTGCTCGTTGTAGAAGAATCTCCATCTCCATGTAATATGCATCAACAGTCATAGACCCCTTGCTTTACTTGTTGCAACTTGTCAAAGACAGAATGCAAATAATTGCGAGGAACAAAACGAGCTCGCATAACCTCCTTAATGGTGCGCCAAGTAATGATAGGCGGATCACCATCTTCTTGCCTTGCTCGTACAATGCCATCCCACCATCATAACGCATAACCATCAAACTCTAAACTAGCAAGCTTGATTTTTCTATCTTAGGTATAGTCATGTAAGCGCCATAACTTCTCTATCTTCAGCTCCCAGGTGAGGTACTCTTCGACATTAGGTCCTCCCTCAAATCTAGGTAAGGATAGTTTGGGATTACCCAGGCCATCATCTTGCGGTGCAGGTGCATGCATAGGAAAACACTGAGCACTGATAGGGGAAAATCCATGCCCACGGCCTCCATGAGCACCACCACGGCCTCCATGGACATCACCACGACCATTGACAACCACATGGGCATCATCCATATTACCATCATTGATGTTGGTATTATCATCCTTAGCATGTGGGTGTTGTTCTTGCTCCACTAGCAGCCTCAAACCATTCACAGACTCTGACAAGGCATGTATACTTGTTTGAATTTCAGTGACCTATGTTTGGATAGTAGTGACTATTTTGTCAGTCTCTTCCAACTGTAGCTACGTAAGCTCATAATATCTTGCAATTGTATTCGTTGTGCGAATAATGATCCCTTTCAAATGATCTCGCAATGCTTCATATTCTCGCTAAGTGACAATAGTATCATCATCCTTTTTGTGCATCACATCAACATCACTAGAAGACATGATTAGTATATTCGTGCACGAAATCAAAAATCTTTTGGTGGCTCCCTCACAACTCACCCACAACTGCAAGAAACAAAATCTTACCGTTCCAAAGTGAATTAGTAAAGCTTACCAACTTGGATAAACTTCACATGCACGGATGTTATGAAGCGAATACCGAGGGTACAAGAACGATCACACGACAATGCAAGAGTATGCAATGGAGCTCTAGGTATGGATACCTAACTACACCAAAGCAAGTCCTAGTGTTGATCGTGTGACAAACACCCAAGGAAACACACACAATGGAGATAAACGTGGAAAAGCAACTTATGACAGGAATATTGCAACGCACAAGAGAGATTCTAGTAATAGTTCAAAAATAAACAAGCACAAGGTTGCCCAATCTACAATTGCTATGATGAAACTAGGCCTCCAAGCAAACTTTGATATGTCTCTTTTGTCACTTTTGTATCCCTTTTCCTATTTTATTTTCTTTGCTTTTTTTATTTTTCAACTATAAGACACTATGCAACAATAATGTAACACTACTGAGAAAAATAAGACGGATACTCTGGTGTATCGTGGCCAGATATTCTGGGGCACCGGATAGTCCGGTGTACTACCGCCGGACACTCCGATATGAATGGCCAAAAATTTGCACTTCCAAACTCTTATGAGCAGCCTATTTGGAGCAAAGCAACTAGTCTCGTGGGTACGTTCCTAGGCGCGGATGCTCTAGATGGGATGTAGCTAAGTTTGAACACAAAGTGCGTTATGTGGACTCGGATAAGTAGATATAAACTAGTGGAAAACGATGATGAATGACTCAAAAACAAAGAAAACAGGAAAATAACAAGGAAAACTTAGACACTAAGACTTGTATTGGAAGAGATCGGATCCAAGACACGAAAACAACCAGCAACTAAGACTCAATTCCAATGCAATCTAGGCTATGGCAAAGACTAACCCTAATATTTTTGTATGGCTTTTTCTATATAGGACGAAAAACAACTAACTATGGGTGGATTTGTGGATGCTTACCGAGGAAACGCTGGGCTCTAATACCAAGATGATATGGGGTGGCCTGATCTTCTCAGTGAGTGAAGGTGTTAGTTGATGATAGTGGGTGGAGATAACTTGTATGACGCTCACAAACCTCTCGATCAATCCCGGATGCCAATGCAACAGCTCTCAACCCTTGTAGATATACACAACTTCACACACTTGCGCACATAGCCACTGACCACGAAGCGGCATTGCAATCTTCTAATTCCCAATGGAACAACAGATCACAGAAAACTTGCAATTGGCTAATTCCCAATGGAATAACTAATCACACTTGATTGATAGTAGCAAATACACCAGATCGATACGAATTGGTGTAGGGATTCAATTGATTGCATGTAGCAACTCAATAGATCCAGGGTTTACTTTAAATATGGTCTAAACTGAGCTAAAGGGTGGTCCTAGGGCTTATATGGGTGGCTGGGGTGGCCAAAAACCAAACACAAATTGTAAAGGACTCAAACTGATACAACCGATTCGGAATAGATCCGTTGGCAGCCGAAAATTCCGGTCCATATGAGCCAGACATTGTAGGCAGGGCCGGACATTCCGGGTGGTGAACACCGGATAGTCCGGTCCGGTCAAAAACTTCAAAGCTTCTGGATAGTTTCTGGGTGGCTTCCAATTTGGCCTATAGAATGGCAGCCACCTTGGCGCACCTTGGGTAGGTCGGATAGTTTGGGTAGTATGTGACAGACACTCCAGTTTCCTCAGAAATCTCCACGCCGTCCTTGATGAGCTTCTCCTCGTCCGATGCGCCTGCCTCTCGCTCCTCCCTCACGCATCCTTGGATGATCATCACGTCGGGATCCTCTTGTAGCAACCCTTCTCCTCTTCGCACCATGCTTTCTTCCTCAACGAATCTGGTCACACAAGTGCATAGACTTAGGTAGTATAAAATTCTCATCAATAAAAACACCAGATTCATTTAGGAGTGAATTCACCTGTTGTTCAAGTAGCTTGGCACGAGCTCGAGTAATGGGTCCAATTCGGATCTCATTGGACTTGGTCTTGGCAGCAACATCGACAACTTCATTAGCAGTTGGACATAGCAAGTCAGTAGGGATGCCCTCATCAGTACCTCTATATATATATATGAGATAGCCACACCGGCATTAGTGTGTCGAGTAGTTTCCCAAACCCTTTGTTTTACAATCTTCTCCTTCTTTTTCTCTCTCCTCTCTAAACATTCTTAATCTTGACACTGTAGAATGATACAGAGGAAGATAGATTCGTGAAACATGATGGGTGTATTGTTGAGACTCATGAGCGAGTATATATAGGCGTACATGGGATTATCTTGCACTACAAGTCAAGTTAGGACTGTATGGAGACGTATCCTATCTCTATCCTATACTATCATAATAAACATATACGCAATACTCTATCATCCCCTGCAGTCGTAGCGACAGCGTCATGAACAACTAGAATGTCGAGGATGGTCAGACTGGAGATAAACCAAAGTAACATCCAGTAGGCTGACATCCTCCCGTAGTCCATGGACAGTGTCATGTAGTGGCCGCATGGACTATAGAGGAAGCTGATGAGAAGCTCAAGCAAGGTCGTAGCCCTTATGCCAATGTCGAGGGATCCGAGAGCCTGGGGCGATGTCGTGGTCGATGTAGCCGTGCGAGGGGTCGTCGTGGTCGAGGTCATGGTTAGAGTTGCCAATGTCGAGGTAGTCGCACATGAAGCCACGTGCGCATAATGCGCGAGGATGATGATGGAGACGCGTCGAGACAGTCGTTAAAGGTGGCGATGCCGGAGCCGATATAGTCCGAGCCATTGAGGATGAGGTACGGTCATAGTTTTGCTAGAACTAGGCACGCATCAGTAACGAATGCATCCATTGGTTTTGCCATAACCAAGGAAGCAAAGAAGAACACATCCGTGACGTGGTCAAGGCAGTCGTAGAGGTCGATATCGAAAAATATGTTGTCGATGATGATGTAGACGAGGCACCAATCCAAGTTTTCCAGACTCGAGAACATGTCGGGGATGAAGGCACGTACCGATGTTTCTAGTGCCGAGGGTGTGAGGGCAGGGACCATCATGAACATGTGCACCAGTGTCATAGGAACAAGATGACATTCACGACGAGGTCGTTGTGGATGAAGATGTAGAAGACGGTGAAACCAGCAGCGATCCGGAGTGGTCATGTTGGACGCCTAGAGAGGCACATCGGCGGTACTCGATGTAGACGAAGACGAATCCGGCATGACAAAGACCATGCGCGAACATAGATGAACCGCACTGTGGGAGATGGCACGGAGATATCCTGGGGCGTCGATGTACGGGGACGACGATGTAGCATGCATGCAGCGACGCTACAACCCGATGGGGCGACATAGCTGCATGGCGTGAGTCGATGAAGCAGCTGGAGGCCACCGACATGTACACGCTTGTGAGGCGTGTTGGAAGCCAGTGGGCGAGGATCAAGGTGGATGTGGACCGAAGGGGAGACACTGTGGCTGCCCATAGCTCGATCGATGGTAGGCGCGTGCTCAGGGATGTGCTTGGTGTAGATGGGCGTGGGATCGGTTGATCAGACTGACGATGCGTCATATGCTCCATGGCATGGACGGCGTGTAGATCAGAGTCGATGGCGGCTTTTTCGGTGAAGTCCCAAGCGATGACGACAAAAACAATTTGAGGGGGACGGCCGCGACAGCCTACCGAGGAAGGCGTAGCGGCCGACCGAGGTGCGTGACAGCCTGCCGAGGCAGCCTCGGCAACAGAGGAGGCATGCGCACGGACGCGGTGTAGATCGTCGATGTCGATGGTCGGAGTAGAGGCGTCGCGATGACTACGGCGGCGTGCAAGTCAATCCGATCTATGATCGGTAAACCAAAAAAATAAAACACTGATTGAACGACCGGAGGAGAGAAAAAAACGATCTAGAGATGGGAAAAAGACTCATTAGGGCAGCCGATCAAAGATCGGCGGAGGAGCCCTGCTAGGGATCATGCGACCCCCGGTGAAGATCACAGAGATCGATCCCCCAGGGGCGGCGCGGCGGAAGCATGCGGTGGCAGCTAGGTTTAGGATCTGTTTAGGATCTGATACTATTGAGAACGATAGAGAGGAAGAGAGATTGGCAGAATATAATGGTTGCATTATTGATACTCATCGGTGAGTATATATAGACATACATGTGTTCATCTTGTATTACAACTCAAGTTAGGACTATACGGAGACCTATCATATCTCTATCATATACTGTCATAATAAACGTATACGCAATACTCTGACACATGTAATTAGCACAAATATGCCCCGATTAACACGAGCTCTACATGAAAAAGACGCGCATCAACGATGGGTTACTTTCTGACCATCGGCTTTGAGGTTGGTGAACTGTGTCTTCTTAGATTCCTAGTCAAAGTTAGAGTTTTTGTGGGCGAATTTTTTCAGATTTGTCGCACAGACTCAACCATTCGAAATTTCCTTTCAGGGATGGATTGATCTTGCTGTTTCTCATGATTTTTGTGTTGCAACTTGCAAGTTTTGCATTTTGATGCAGGTAATAGGGATGCCTCTGTAGATGGGATGTAGGTGTTCTCTGTAACTGACTGTTAGGTGTTTATAGCGTAATTTGGCTAGCTGGTATAGTCGGCCAAATTAATTTAATAATCGATCCGCTAATCAGTAGATATTTTATTTAATAATTGTAACAAGGATTTGCATGGACAAGACATGTCCTAGGCAGACTCGATGTATATTTCAAGCTAGGTCGCTACTATCTAAGGACAAGTCCTAGCAATAATCAGATGTCAGCCTGAAGCATGGGGTGTGCAAAGGTTATATAATTTCACGTAAGAAAAAGATGCAACTGGAAATAACATCTACATAAGCGGCGACGTATGGTTCGGATAGGATCATTATTATCTGGTATGATCGGCATAGTTGCTGGCAAATTATTTTGTTTCTTTGTTAATCCAAGATTTATTTGTATATGACATGGTTTAGTATTTAGAGCTATGGTTTCGTACATTGGAACCGAATTGGATAGGCGTATAGGACACATGCCTATTCGGTTAAGTCCTGAATTTACCTGATAGACTCGGTCGCTCAAGCAAAACCGAAATCTGTACTAGTTCATACCTTATTGGATGCACGATCGGATCAGTTAGCTTGCATGTGAAGGAAACTATCCGTATCCTACTTTGCTTGCCCAAGACTAGGCTGTCCTATATAATATGGGCGTACGGCCAATTGGAAAAGGCCCCGAACCAATCGATCTATACTCAATACTACAATTTATCTATTTTGCATCTATGTTTCTTTCTAGTCAGTAGTTTTCCGCCATGCCCTAGCAGCTGTAGGGTTTGGTCGATCTTTGCCGTTTTATCCTGAAAAGCGGTTGTCTTTTCTCCACGAAAGTGAGGAGATCCTTTGTTGCTTTGCTTGAAAAGCATCCTTCGTCGTCACGAAAGTACGACGATTATCTTGATGTTGCGTGATGATTTCGCGTTGCCAACATTAGGTAATGTGAGGAGGATTAACTGTTCTCTGTAGTTACAGGAAGCTGCACCAGCCCAACACTGACGGGCAGAGAAAGGAGGCTCAGGTGCAGTGCAGTACACCACGGCTGCGGATGGATGGTGTTTATTGCCTCAAAAGGCACCAAACAATGTGTACTCAGCACACCCATTCTTGTGATGGTCTGGTAGTAGGCGGATCAGGCAGCCGGCGCCGGCTTGACGAAGACGAGGGGGGAAGTCCATGACGACGACGTCGTCGAGCGCGGCTAGCCCCGAAGGCGCAGTGCTTCTCGTGGGCCATGCACGCCGCCAGGTCCTCGGCACTGGCGAAGGTAAGCACGAACGAAGACGTGGGTGAACCCCCGCCTGAGCGTTTCCTGGTCCAGCACATTCTTTCCCCCGCGGCAACAGCACAAAGGAACAACAATGGTACTGTGTATCTGAGATGTGATCAAAAGTGCGCTTGAACAAAGTTGTAAGACGACGGGGGATCGCTTGTACGCGTGGTACCAGCCGAAGAACTTGACGGTGTCGAGCTCCGCGGCGAGCTCGGTGAGCTCCTGAATGATGTCCTCCACCACGACGCCTTCCTTGAACACAGGTGCTTGAACTCGCCCATGGCCCAAAGACAGCTACCTTTCTTTCTACTCCCTTCTGGCCGCCGGTGGCTTGGCAGAGGATGCGATCATCAGACCACGGCGCTCGCCGTTTTAAAGGCAGGATCGGGGGCTATGCATGCTCCGTTGAGGGCCACCACCACGACAGGAAATCACCCACTTTGAACCTTGATAGGCCCTTTTCTCTTCCTTTTTCTCTTAGCAGTAGTACACTTGACTGAATCATGCCATGCTCTGCTGCCGCTGCTGCTGCTGCTGCTGCATTGAGCACACTGTTTAGATCTAGCAGGAGGAAGTCTGAACCATGATCGTACCCGATCTGACGACATCCGCATACGGTATGCAGGCCCCACACCAGGATCTGGTTTCAGAAGAAATGTAGTAGTAACACTCTGGAGTTTGATCTTGAGATCTTGTATCAGAGTAGACTAGCATGCATTACGCGGTTTCAGTTCATCTCAGCAGGCTCATCAGACCAATAGGGTGGGTCACTCACCAAAGTGAGCTGACGAGGGATCAGACATTGATTCCAAGTAAGTAGATGCAGACATTGACGAGGGGGCTCCCCTCCCATCGTCTACCCCTACCGCTCCTTGATCCTCCACCCCTCCGTCGCTGCCGCCGGCGCCGACCACGGTGTGGCGGACCCAGCACCGAAGGGGCCGGGGAGAGTAGATTGCGGTGGCTGTTTCGCCGGTGGCGGCTGGGGTCGGCGTTGGTTCTTCGGCCGCGCGGCGGCTAGAGCGGCGCCCCTGGTCGTGTGGCTGCCCCGGATGTGAGATCCGATCGTGAAGATCGGCTGTTTGCGGCGGCTGAGCCAATGCCCGGATTTGTTGCGGCGGCTGCTTTCCCATCGGGTATCGGCGCAAGGTGTGGCGGCTGTGGTCGTAGGTCTAGGCTTCTGACAAGATCCGTCATCGGCGTGGCCTTTTGGTTGCCTGAAGGTGCGTGGGGAGGCGGCACGTTGCTTCTTGCTCGGGTCGACAGACCAACGGGGGCACGTGGTTATTGCAGGCTTGTCTCCTCTTCCCCCGGAGGGGACGACCGGCGGACGGCGACATGGGGGCCTGTTGTTCTGTCCAATAATGGCGGGCGGTCCTAGGGTTCCTTCAACATGAAGACAATGATCTGTTTGTTGCTTGCTCTCGTGGATCTAGCCTGGAAAGGCGGGTTCCGGAAGACTCCGCCGACGAACTCCCATGGATGCATTATGCCTGAAGATTGCTGGATCAAAAGGTATTCAGTCGTGCGCACCTTGTTTTTCTGGCCGTTTGGTTTCACCGGGAGCGTTGCGAAGCTCTGCTGTTTGTTCCCACCAAGTGCTATTCAATGAGCCATTGTGAAGTCAGATGCGGAGAATGTCAGGAAAGCGGAAATATGAGGGCAACAATGGTGATTTGAGTCTTTGTGGCGATGGCGAACTGGCTGCGTGATTTGTGACTTGAAGCATCGACTATTTGTGGGGGAAGACCACACAGGAGGAGTTCTCAGTCTTACCTTGCAGGGTGAAAATCCAAGGTCTAGCCTTAACTGGTTGTGCCTGGTAATGGTCTTGTTGAAGGCATTGTTTTGCGAACGAGGACTTTCTCCAGGGTGAAAACCTATGATCTTTGATCGGGCAACGACGGCTGTCGTGGTGGTGGCACGGCAGATGCCATGGGTAGGCTAAAGTTTGGGGCCAATGGATGCTAGTGGGATCTGGGGAGGGAAGATGTAGTTGATTCTACACACAGAAAGCTAACGCAAAGATCTTTATTTCTCCTTCCTTGGGCTACAAGTGCTCCTTGAGCTGTATACAAGGAGAAAGAGAGAATTTTACCAGCCTAACGGTCCCAAGAATGAGTCGATCCCTTCATCAGGGTCCAAGCCTCCCCTTATAAAGGAGAGCCCTGGGTTCTTCTAGGGCTGACGTGGTAAGCATATTCGAGGAATATGCTTGTCCCAATATAGTAGTTCGGCGCTCCTCTTTCCCTGTCGCCCTTCTCACTGCGATAAGATTCCAGAGGGCCCCTCCTGCGTGCCTCGGGCTCCAGAACTGTCACCTCCGTGACCTCCTTCTGCCCCTCTGTCGTTCTGCACATTTGTCTTTAGCTCTTGGCTCTGCTCAGATTCTGCGACTTGGGTTTGACTTTGGGCTTCTCCTTCTGCAAGCTTCGTATTATTCGGCCCTTCCTCGCGTAACTCGGCCTGTCCTTCACCTGCATTAAGATCATTCGGGCCAACCCGGCCGACTTACGCCATATCTCGGCCGGGTAATGCCTTGCCATTACTACTGAGGTTCTGCCTTTCCCTATCTCGGCCGACCTTTACAAGACTCGGCCAGCTCAGGATATAACTCGGAAACTGGACGGGGAATAATCCTTTCGTCTTTCCCCGTCCTTACCCTATCCGGGGTTACCTCCCCAACAACGGCGCTTGAGCACTGTTTTCTTCTTGAAGGCGTTGTTATTGGAGTGGAGGACTACTGGTGTTGTTCTGGTGGTGTCAGTGTCGTTGCTTTCAGGAATAGTTCTCTGTAGCGAGACTTCTCTTCTTTTTTGTAATTTTTTTTCTTCTTTCTAGGCTGTGTGCATCCGTAAGACCGCCAGGGCATGCGTTGTTGCAAAGACTGGATGTAATTGGTATCTCCGTGATATTAATATATACTTTAAAAAAAAAGTAGATGCAGACATCATGGCACCTAACCTTGATAGAGATCCCTCATCACGTGTGCCATTCGGTGATGGCGCCAGGCCCTGATGCTACGAAGTACTGGATGAGCAAGGCAACTTTGGTTTTTCACCTTCTTGCTCAATCTTGTAGTCACTCTGAACATGAGCATTACTTCTCTCGTCGGTCTAATCCCAATCTGAAGACGTAACCCATCATACTAGACACATCCACAGGCCTGTGTATCTTTCACCGTTTTGGTGATCTTCTGGGGTACGTTCGGTTGATACCCAAAATGTGCTCAACCAATTTTTTGGCAGCCCATGATATTTTGGTTCTTGTTTGGTTGGTTGCCAATTTTTTTGTTGCCTATAAATCTTGCCAACTTCTCGCACTTTCCTTCACAAATCTTGCCAACTTTCTGGTCAACATGGGGTCAAGAAATCTCTAACCAATATTTTGGCTAGCCAATGGTTGCCAAAAATTTGGTAATGCACATGATTTGGGAGGCGTTCAAATTTTGCTTTACTAATTTTTTTGTAAGACAACACCATCTACTCCTTGTTTTCCCAAGGAAACAACTAACATTACATTGTGTGCCTCAATTCTCGGATAACAATGAAGAAGCAGGAAAGATAGCACCGCACGCTCGATCACCCCCAGGGACAGCAATTGAGCTGCCAATGTAAATGCCTTCACATGGAAGCACTGACATCCAACTGTTTACAAATGTACCACAAAAACTCCGTGCTACGCGTGAATGTTGCACAGCACGATCAATTACTAAAATTCATGACAAACCTGCTCTTGCCAGCGTTTAGCTGCTCGAGCAGTAGTGGTAAGCACGAGTGATGAGCCATTACAGATATCCATCAGCTCACCATGAACACCGAAAAGTGAATTTATTCAAGGGGGCGATGACCAAACAACCTCTGAACGGAATGCACGGCATATAGGCTTTACATGCTACACCAGGTGAGGTCAACACCGGAAGTACTAGCAGAAATGGGAGGCTTTAGGTACAACAGTACATCACAGCTGCACATAGATGGTGGCTATTACCTGAAAGGGCACCTTACATTGGTTGGCGATGATGGAAAACGCTTAGTACTAGCAGATTGTGGGGGCGAATGAATCAAGCCTCAGGCTGTGGCAGGCGCCGGCTTGGCGACGACGAAGGGGAAGTCCATGACGACCACCTTGTCGAGCGCGGCCATGAATGTGGCGGCGAACGCAGAGTGCTTCTCGTGGCCCATGCACGCCGCCAGGCCCTCGGCGCTGTCGAAGCACATGGAGAAGACGTGGGTGAAGCCCTGGGTAAGGGCCTCCTGGTTCAGAACGTCCTTTCCCCTGCAAGTGATACAACAAGGCTGAAGAACCATTTGATGTCTGTTCAAAAAGAAAGAAGAAAGAACCATTGATGGATTGTGGTGCCTAAACTTCTTCAGAAGGTATCTGTATTTGTTACTGACATAGACTCTGAAGTTCTCCAGAACAAATAATTCTAGTCACTGGTTTTAACTTTAAGGTTCTTCAGAAGAAATGTAAGTTAGAATCTTCTTTTTCTAGCACGAAGGGAAACACAAAGCTAAGGGGTGATGGACGATGCGTACCACCCAAAGAACTTGATCATGTCGAGCTCTGCGGCGAGCTTGGTGAGCTCCTGAATGATGTCGTCCACCACGACGCCCTCCTTGAACCTCACCAGGCACAGGTGCTTGAACTCCATGGTTGAAGTTGAACCCTACAGAAAGTGCAAAGCTAAGCTAAGCCAAGGTTTCTCCTCCAGTGGCTTTGCAGAGGATGCGATTATCATGCCACGGGTGCTGCCATTTTAAGGACGGTGATGAGAACTTCGATCTACTCCGGTGAGGGCCACCACCACCGACAGGAATCACACACTGGAAATAAGCTTTATTTTCCTTCCAGCAAAAAAATGGCTTTCTTTTTCTTTGCAGTACACTTGATTGAATCATTCCAAGCACAGTAATCATTAACTGTAAATAGGGTTTTTTCTTCATGTCAGTACATTTGTAAACCACGCACCTGCTGCTGGTCTTCAGCACTCTGTTAGATCTAGCACGAGCCATGAGGGACCCCCACTCGACCAGCGTCGGCATGTGGGGCCCACATGGATCTGCTTTCTGAAGAAGTATCATCATTCTGGAGTTAGATCTTGTGATCCTGAATTTTGGATCAGAATTATGCAGCACTGTCCTCATTAGGGTAGATCAGATCATGCTTGATCAGTTACCATTAGATTGGCCAACTGGGACACTTACCATGGTGACTTCAGAAAAATAGACAGTGCAGTAACATACTGCTGCCGCTGAAGCTTTACGAGACAGATTTTTTCAGCTAAGCGCCTCCAGGTAGCTGATCCTGATGCTGTTCAGGAAGAATTCTCACATGGATGCATGAGTGCGACAGCCAGACAGGTACTTCCGGCAGATGCACTGATGATGATGTTGGTACAAGAATTTTCAGTGGGCTACCATAGATAGATGGGATAAGCTATGGGATACAATGGACTGTCTTGAGTTTGATTATCATATAAATGTGGTTTTCAACAAGAAACCCTCATGATTTCTCATATTTACATGGAATCCGCGAAAACTAACCTATAACATCCATCCACATGCGCAGATGTTTCTGAGTATACAGGTTGTTCACCGTACTGTGCAGAAGACTGCACAAAAGCTCCAAGCAGCTACTTGGAGGTCTTAGCTGGGCAGATCACGACCTGTTGAGAATACAAGGACTCCCCCATGTGCTATTTTACTGTTTGGTTGTTATTTTCGCCAGGAGAGGTAACCTCAGACAATGTCAAGTTGTTTGGCCCATCCAAGGATGGACCAGGTACTACTGTCTGATTCGCCTGGTCGGGTTCATTTCCAAGAACCTCTGATGGCGTTGGCGAATGCCCCGTGCCGACAAACAGGCAATGGCATGGATCGGATCTTGATGCTTCGGGAGAATAAGGAGGTGTCATCACTGCACTTGGTAAAGGAGGCACTGTGTGCTTGCTAACGGGGTAGTCAGACAGTGAAATTCTACAGACCGGGCATGTTGAGTGCTGCTTCAGCCAAGCATCTATGCAGGCCATATGGAAATTGTGGCCACAGTAAGGAAGAGTGAGGAGCACATCTTTATCTTCATATTCTGCAAGACAGACTACACACCTGCCAATGAAGACACAAATTGTTCAGAGTCTAGGTTTTGGTGTAATCAACACAAAACATATGGGAAATCCAGAATATATCAGATTTAACACATGCATCTGTGATGTCACTATGCCCCCCTGACTGAAAAACTATTTTTCCTTCAACATACACTATATATTGAGCTTTGCTGCAAGTAAAATAAATTATTAGCACCAACAAAGCAATAAAAGTTCAAAGGACAGGTTTGCAAATCGATCAATTTGTGATGTGTAGATAAAAGGAGGTGCTTAGCTGGGAAACTGGATTGAATGTATAGTGTCTACGATGCCTAATTCTGAGATCATGTTTCATCATAGTAAACACAAAGTGAATCATGCAGTTAGACGCGATCACAATTTAACAAAATGATGCGCATCCAGCAAAGGACTTGCTCAACTAACAGTCAAGTACATCAGACCACTAAGCCAGTCCTTGCTTCCCTATCGTTAAGCACTGGTTAGTACAAAATATAATAAATTGCTGTGTCCCGTTATTCCTCAATACGATCTTATTCGGTAGTAATTTAGTATTTGTATTCCAATTTGATGTTATTGATGGGGTGTCCAGACAATGAAAGCTCAGGGACCATGGTTCAATAGTCAATCTCCAGTTAAAAATAGTAATAATGAATTTGGTACTAAACAGGTCACACAATTTATCTCAGGCACCAACATCCTCTGGGACATTTTCTTTGGTACCAAAAGAACCTATCAACATCGTCAAGGACAAGTTCAATAGTACTAACAGGATACATCTCCCAATGTGGAATTACTTATTGAAGATATTTCAGTAACATTCACCAGTGTCTATCTATGGACTGAAATAGGGAGTACTAAATTAAAAGCAAGCACACATTTGCCAAATGTTAGCTATGGAAAATGTTGGCAAACAGCTATGGAAAAGCCCAGTCCCATACGCGTAATCATACTAGAGCACTGGACAAAAGAATTTCTCATCTATGAGAGGATCCAATACTCACAACACTACTCTCCAAAAGATTCCAACTAGACAGTGACAATGACATCTACCAAGGTACTTAACTTGTGATCTTTTCCTTACAATAATGGAAGTGAGCTCCCTCTGGCGCCACCCATCCGAGTGCTCCCTCACAACTAGAGGTTCCTAATTGCAGCGTCGGTTGCCCGAAATAATTGACCTATAATTAATAAAAACTTGCGCGATCGAGCCCCACAATCCCACTCAAACTGTAATCCGCTGAATACGAGGGGTATAGTACTGATTACTGACCGACGCAACTCCTAAATGCAATCATCAGCTCGAGCGCACGCTAAGCTGTGCTACGCCGTAATTCCAAGTTTAGATGGCACGCAACGCAACGCAAGTAGCGTGACGGCACGGGAACATGTTTGAATCGTCGATCGACATGCCACCGGCAACGAATCGCGATCGGTGGGGGAGCAGAGGCAGATCGAGGAGCACTTACTGTGGGGCGGTGTCCGACGAGCCGGAGGAGGGCGAGCCGCAGGCGGAGGCGGCTGAGAAGGCGCGGGTGGGGAACGCCGCGACTGCGGCGGGGTCGAGCCCCCCGGCGCCGGGCCCCGCCGTGGCCTGGCCTCCCAGGCGGTCGACCTGGACCGCGAAGAAGTAGTTGGCCGCGAGGGGCGGGAAGCCCGGCGGCATCGGCGAGGCGCGGTAGCGGCGGCGGCGGCGGCGGCGCACGAGCGCGCAGACGAGCCTGGAGCAGACGAAGACGATGAAGAGGACGCTGACGCAGAAGCCGAGCAGCGTCAGCACCATGCTCGTCGACACCCCCGAGGCCATCGCGCCCCTCAGCGGCAGGCGCCTGGCGGCGGATGGGAGTGCGAGTGGACTGGACTGCGTCCTCCCTCTCCTCCAACTCCTCCTCCTCCCCCCTGTGTGTGTGGAACGGTGTGGGCTGGTGGTGTCAGTATAGTTATATGGGATCTGCGTGTGCTGCGCACTCACGCCGTTGGGTTGGGGTCGCGTGGATTTTTATCTATCTATCCGGGAATGGGGGGGGGGGGGGGGGGGAAGCGGTGGTGGGGACGGAAGTGCGATGCCAACCGCCGCCGCTGCCGCCCTGCGCCGATCGGTGGCCTTGAAGGCTGCAACCAACGGACGGGGCGTGACACCAGCGGACGCGCACTACGGCACCAGCAGCAGATAGATGGATACCAATGGCATGGATTCGCAAGCGACAGATCGATGGAGTAGCGCAAAAGGGAAAAGATACCCAAGGGGAGATAGATAGATGAGGCGTGAGGTTTCAGGCCTCGCAGCGGGTCAGCCACGAAAACAAAAGGGTGGGGAGCGTCAAGCCACGCAGCGGGTCAGCGAGGGAAAGAAAAAGTCGACAGGGACGGACAAAAAGACAAAAACATTGGAGATGCGGGGTATCGATCCCCGTGCCTCTCGCATGCTAAGCGAGCGCTCTACCATCTGAGCTACATCCCCTTTTTTGGTTTATTTTTGAACGGTAGTTTACATTCGTAAAATTATGCATGTCAAAAGATGCTTACAAGATTTTAGCGCCCATTGTCGAGGCCTAGCCCAAGTGTTCATCTTCTTCCGAGCCCATGAGCCCATGTCTGAAAATCTATTGCGCCTTGGCAGAGGTACAAGGCAGTGTTTCACTAAAAAGGAAAGAATGCAGAGGTACACCGATGGGAGCTCCTCTATGCCGCTTAAAGCGGCACGAGGCTGCCCATTGAAAGGTACTATGATTCTTGAAAAAACATCTCAAGAAAGTACTAATTATCTACATATAATTTGTAAAATTAGTACTATAATAACGAAAAACACATTTTTTTAAGCGGATGAACTATTTTTGAAATAGGTGGACACATATTTCTAAAACACATATTTCACTAAATAGATGTTTCACTAAAAAGTAAAGGGTCGTCGTGTTCCCTCTCGTTAGGGTTTATGTCTCCGGCAGCGATTGCTGACGTTGAGTTGTTCTCCCGATCTCTCAACCCGTTTCTCGGGGGTTTTGCGTTCTCGGGCTGATCAAGGGGCTATCGTGCATCTCTGCCTATCCTTGGTCTGTGAATTTCCAGGAATCGTGTGGAGATTTTTAGGGTTTCTCTTTGTGAGATCGTTGTGGGTCGTGGATCGGCCATGGAGACGGAAAAGAAGATGGACCCGCCTAGCGGTGAGACAATGGCATTGAGAAGATGATGCAGCAGCTAGGCATCACTGAAGAGGACATGGATGGCGTGGTCTTTGAGGAGGGTCTGCCGCCGGCGGAAGCTAAACGGTGGATGGCAATCGCCAGGGTTTTCACAGAAGGCGATCATTCCAATTTTTGGTTCTATAAGAACATGCGGTCAACCTAGGATCTGGCGAGAGAAGTGAAGACCAAAACGCTCGAAGATAATCTTTATACGTTCCAATTCGAGTGTCTAGGAGATTTGGAATGGGTTATGCATAGGGGCCATGGAGTTTCAGAGGCAACCAGTCTTGATTAAGGAGTACGATGGTCTCACCAAGCCGTTGACAATCGATTTTTTTTCACTTTGACATATGGATTTAGATCCATGACCTACCGATTGGGTATGCGTCGATGCTTAAATCCTTGGCATCAAACATGGGAGTGTTCATATCTGCAGAGGCATGTCCAATGATTTTGAGGAAAAAATTTATCGTGTGAAGGTTAAACTAGATGTCAAGAAGACTCTGAAAAACTTTGTATCAATAGTCCGTGGTGGCAAATGTGAGCTCTTCTTGGTGAAATTTAAGTGGCTACCAAATTGGTGGCAAGTCTGTGACTCTGTGGGCATCTAGGACATGAATACAAGGATCACAGAGATGACATCCACCCTCTGCAAGCCCTAGTGTTTAAGGATTTATGTGCAACCTAGAGCATGAGACAAGGGTCTCTCCCTGGTCGTGGTAGAGGTGGATCTAGGTGTTGGATAACGCGCTACGCAGAACAAAAACTTTCTAGCGCAGAACCAGGATCATATGCAAGGGGAGAGGCAATGGGTCATACCATCGAAGATCGAACTAGCGGAAGTTGTTGATGACAAGGTTGAACGAGCGTCGATCCCCACAACAAGCCTTAGCGAGTCGCGAGGAGATGTATTATCCCACTGAGGTCTCCCACAAACATGCACCGATTAAGACGTCGTTGTTGTCGAAGTAGTTGCGATGATTCCTGCAGCTAGTTAATTAATCGTGAGAAAATTTCTCCTTGTGAAGCTCTGCAGGATCAAGTGCTCCAAGTGTAGCACCTCTACTTGTATCCACACATACAAGATCAACAACACCACGTCGAGGTGTGATCAAGCACATGGTCAAAGCGGAAACGTGTCGATAAAGTTCCGGCAACACTTTCGAAGTCCTGTCTAGATTAGATCTAAACAGAGGTAGAACTCGGACAACGCTCCGGCGTCGTGGTATAAGAATTACCTAGGACACGCCGACCCCAGGGTTTACACGCCATGGAGGTGGCAGAGAGAGGAGGGAGGCGATGATGGTGCTTGGTGGCGTGCGTGGGAGGAGGCAGCAGCGCTGGGCAGCGATGAAGGTTAGGGTTTAGGCGGCAGTGGGTGCTGCGGCTTGGAGGGAGACAAGGACATGACTTCAATCCCTCTCGGGGTTACCTTGGGTCGTCCAAGACCCAGCCCCCAAGTTTGGACGAGTTCCAGTAAGTTTAATTCAACTGAAACCTATTAGAAACAACCTCCCTTGACCAATCCGAATTGGGGTAGGGAAAATTTTCTTGCCCCTTGGGGCAACATGGTGAAGGAAATATGCCCTGAGAGGCAATAATAAAGTTGTTATTATGTATTCCTTGTATATGATAGATGTTTATTTTACATGCTATAATTGTATTGATAGGAAACATCAATACATGTGTGTTTAATAAAAAAAAAAAGGGTTCCTAGTCATGCCTCTCTTATAGACTAGCTTGTTGATTAACAAGATGATCAAGGTTTCCTGATCATGTACATTGGATGTTGTTAATAACAAGGTCACACCATTGGTGGAATGATGTGATGAACATTCATCCGAAGTATAGCATTACGATCAAGTCATTGTGTTTATATTGCTATAACATCATACGAAGTAATCTTTATCCTTAGACCATGAGATCATGTTAATTGCTAACACCGGAAGAGTATCTTGATAACATCAAACGTCACACCGTAACAGGGTGACTATAAAGATGGGTTCAGTGCTACAAGGTGTTATGTTGAGGCTCATGGATCAAGAGTGGAATTTGTCAATCCAGATGACGGATAGATATACTCTGGGCCCTCTCGGTGATATCACATTAGGATAGCTTGCAAGCAAGTGATGTGATTACTAGAATGTTATATCACGGGAACAAGAAAAGAGTGCATGTCGGTAACGAGATCAAACTAGGTATGGAGATACCGATGATCGAATCTCGGACATGTAATATATCGAGAGACAAAAGGATTTAGTTACAAGCGTTAAAGGTTCTCACGATCACAGGAGTCATCGTTGAATGTGTACGAGTCAGTACGGATCTCCAGGTCCCGCTGCTGATTATTGATCGGAGAAGGATCTCGATCATGTCTGCATTATTCGCGAACCGTAGAGTGGCACACTTAAGAGTTACCGGACACCATTTTGGAGCACATATGTTTCAGACGAAAGAATTGCAAAGCGCAGGAATTGTTTCAATAGAAACCGGAAATTGTTTCAGGTGAAATTGCAGAAGGTGGTTCTGCATGTGATATCGAAATATTGCAAGGGGCTATATGTGAATGTTTGTTAATTAAAGTAATTAACAAAATTCTGAATAAATTTAATAAAAGAGTTTTATTAAATGAGAGAGCATTAAATTTGGAGAAACTTAATGCATTTAAAGTGGAGACTTTAAAAGGGAATGTGAAGAGGCATTTTAATGTGGAGGAGTTACCACCACATGAATGGGGGAGGTGAGGGGTCACCCCTCCCCCATGCGCCGGCCATGGAGAGCGGGGGCGCCCCCCTCCTGTTGGAGATATGCCCAAGAGGCAATAATAAAGTGGTTATTATTATATCTTTATGTTTATGATAAATGTTTACATCCCATGCTATAATTGTATTAATCGGAAACATTAATACTTGTGTGTTTTGTAAACATAAAAGAGTCCCTAGTAAGCCTCTTGTTAAACTAGCTTGTTGATTAATGGATGATCATGGTTTCCTTATCATGGACATTGGATGTCGTTAATAACAAGATCATATCATTAGGAGAATGATGTGATGGACACACACCCATAAGTAAGCATAGCATAAGATCAAGTCATTAAGTTCGTTTTGCTACAAGCTTTTCAAATGCATAGTAACCTAATCCTTCGACCATGAGGTTATGTTAATCACCATCACCAGATGGGTACTTTGATGACATCAAACGCCGGTTCGTAACTGGGTGGTTATAAAGGTGACATTGGGTATTCTGAAAGTATGTGTTGAAGCGCATGGACCAAGATTGGGATTTGTCCATCCATATGACGGATAGATATGCTCTGGGCCCTCTCGGTGGAATGTCATCTAGTTAGCTTGCAAGCATGTGACTAGGTCACAAGGGATGACATATCACGGAACGAGTAAAGAGTACTTATCAGTAACGAGGTAGAACTAGGTATGGAGATACCGACGATCAAACCTCGGATAAGTAGAATATCGCGTGACAAAGGGAATTGGTTTCGTATGTTAATGGTTCTATCGATCACGAAGTCATCGTTGAGTATGTGGGAGCTGTTATGGATCTCCAGATCCCGCTAATGGTTATTGATCGGAGATATGTCTCCATCATGTCTACATGTTCACGAACCGTAGGGTGACACACTTAAGGTTCGAAATTGTTTTAAGTAGATATGGAATATGCGTTGGAGACCGAATGTTGTTCGGAGTCTCGGATTGGATCCGGGACATCACGAGGAGATCCGGAATTGTCCAGAGAATAAGATTCATATATTGGGGATCATTTTCTAAGTTAGGAAATGTTCCTGAGTGTTTGTATGGAGATTCTAGAAGGTTTCAGAATGTTCCGGAAGGTTCTAGAAGAGTTCTTGGTGTTTGCTTGAAAACCAAGAAAGGGTTAAGGAAACCTTGTGGGGCAAGACACGGATTCGTGGGGGAGGAGGACTCCTCCCCCCTTCCCAACCCGCCGGCCAAGGAGGGAGGGGAGTCCTACTAGGACTCCCCCTCCCATGGTGCGCCTCCCTCCTTTAAATAGAGGGGAGGGGGCGCCACCCCCTTGAACTCTCTCATAACAAGCTCTAGCCGTCGCCTCTCTCCTCTACCTTCGCTCTGCTCCGGCTTAGGCGAAGCCCTGCAGAAATCTCTACTCCACCACCACCACCACACCGTCGTGCTGCTGGGATTCCGTGGAGAAGATCTACTACCTCCGCTGCTCGCTGGAACGGGGAGAGGAAGGTCTGCTTCGACTCCGCACGTGTGACCGACTGCGGAAGCGCTGCCGGAACGCGGCGCCGGAAGGATCGTCCACACGATCTTGAGATCGGCAAGTGATCGACTACATCAACCCCGAGATCTAATCTCATAACGCTTTTGGTTCTACGAGGGTTAGTACAGATCTATCTCGTTGCACATGTCTAATAGATTAGATCTTGGCTTTTATCTAGATTAGATCTGGGTTTTGTTCGTTCTTGCGGTAGAAAATTTTGTTTTCCATGCTACGAACCCATCAGTGGTATCAGAGCCGTATCTATGTGTAGATCTGTTGCACGAGTAGAACACAATGGTTTTATGGGCGTTGGTGCTCGTGCCGTCTTTTTTCTTTGTGTACTTTGCATCTTGCGGTATGGTGGGATGAAGCGGCTTGGGCTAACCTTACATGTCATCGCACATGAGACTTGCTCCACAGTTGACGTGCAACTCGTATTGCACAAGTGGCTTTGCGGGTGTCTGTCTCTCCCATCATAGTATAGATCAATTTACACTTTGCACTTGATAGCACTTGTATCAACGTTGTGGTTCAGTTTCGTAGGTAAGATCCGTTCTTATTCGAAAGCCCCAAACCACGTAAAACTTGCAAAGAAAATTAGAGGCGTCTAACTTGTTTTTGCAGGGGTTTTGTGATGTGATATGGCCATCATGTGATTGTGACTATATTTGATGTATGCAATGATCCTTGTTGTAATATGGCAACAGGCAGGAGCCTAATGGTTGTCTTTAATTCTATTAAGACCTGCATGTCTATTAATCTTGTAATAGCTTTATTCCAAGTAGTTGTAATAGTTGCTAGTGATGATGGACAACCATGAAGCGGCGCCAATGACCTTGACGCAATGCTGGTGATGATGGAGATCATGTCCGTGCTTTGGAGATGGAGATCAAAGGCATAAGAAGAAAGGGCCATATCATATCACACTAATTATGAATTGCCTGTGATGTTAATCCTTTATGCATATTGTATTGCTTAGATCGCGACGGTAGCATTATAAGATGATCCCTCTCACTAAATATCAAGTAATAAAGTGTTCGTCCTTAGTAGGCACCGTTGCTAAGACTCGTCGTTTCGAAGCATCTCGTGATGATCGGGTGTGATAGATTCTACGTGTGCATACGACGGGTGCAAGCCAGATTTGCACATGCGGATACTAAGGTTAACCTTGACAAGCCTAGCATGTACAGACATGGTCTTGGAACACAGAATATCGAAAGGTAAAGCATGAGTCATATGGATGATATGATGAACATGTTGATTGTTCGTCTTTAAAGCTACATCATCTCACGTGATGATCGGACTTGGTGTAGTGGATTTGGTTCGTGTAATCACTAAAACAACTCGATGGATGTTGTTTTGAGTGGGAGTTCATTTGTAATTTGGATTAGTCAAACTCAATTTATCATAAACACAATCAAAGTGAATTTGCATAGTTTGTTGTAGTCATTGGCATCCGTTCACCACCTTACGCTTAGTTATAGTTGAGATAGTAGAACTATAGAAATTCTGGATATTTGCTTTACGAACTGGTATCGTATTGTTTTGAGTGTCAATCTAAAGTTTAATAGTCATATTGCAAACTTTCAGCAAACTCCGTTTACTCTGTGAAGTTTAATAAACAGTATTAAATCAAGAGTAACAATTCCAGTGTTAGTATCTAATGTATCATGTTTGCCTCCATGATTCTTGATACTCAAAAGATTGTTTTTAATATCAAGTTTATCTAAGAGCTGAAAGCAATGTTTCAGAAACCATCATATGTGAAAGGTATTGCGATATCTAAAACAATGTGTTGGTTACAACATGATAGAGTATACGTCCTCATATTTGATGAGAATTTGTGAAGATTGGAGACGCTAGTCGTCCTAATCCTCCAAAAAGGTTTTGGAAAAGAAACATTATACTCGCAATTCACCTTTATAAGCTATAGCAGCTTGATCATGAAAATTGTCATGATAAGGATGAATAGAAGATGTAAGTAAAATGTTTACTACACTAAAAGATTACTAAAGAATGGAATTTTGAAAGAATGCCAAACATTTGATGAAGGTGATCCACTTCAAAGTGCAAGTCCAAAGGTATTAGTATTTGACTATACACACTTTGTACTATGTGTCATGTGAATGACACCACTATTGATGTTGATAGATTCTTTTAAAATAAAAGGAATTGTTGAAAGAGAATCTATAAAATATTTGGCAGAAAAGAAAAGATTGGAGATGTCCAACTTAGGTATATAGAAGATACATGTTATGGTTGTATTCCTTGGTTGTTAAACAATGTGGTTCTGCGGTATTGGATACCGAATTGGTTGGTATGAAGTGTCATACAGGACAACACAATTCATGAACTGCAATGGCCTAAGTAACTAGCAAGAGAATATGTGATGATGTTCATCGAAAACAAACAAAGGGTTGTTGTGTTGCTCGTTAACATCAAAGCTTGCCTTCAAGATTTGTTTCAATAATTGTTATTTTGATCAGGTATTATGACGACAAAAGGTTGTTCAAATAATTACTGCATTCCATAATAGATGGATGATATACAAATCTGGTTGGAGAAATAACGACCATAAAACTAATGCTAAAATGTTGCAAGACAAATGATTGAAAGATCACTTGCGAAGTGACATTGCCGTTTAAATTATATTGAAAGGGATACACGAAGAAACTCCATGTTGATGGATTTTTTGGAGTCTTTGATTTTGATCAAATGACGCTTGTGATACTTTCCTGGAGATAATTAAAACTCCGTTAGTAGGCCAAAAGAGGAACGAACGACTAACTGATTGGAATTTGTACATATTGATGTATATAGTCCATGATGTGTAGTCGTGGGCGATGGATTTCAACTTCATATGTTTTCTCCGAAGATTTGAGTGAGTATATGTATATACTTACTCAATAAGGAAGAAGTATGAAACATTTGAAAAATGTTCAAAGACTTTCAAGATGAAGTGGAAAATCATTGTAACAAGAAAATAAAAAAGTTTATGATTGGATCATAAAGATGTTTGAGTTACAAGTTTAGCAAAACACCTAAGATTTGAGGAATCATTCCATGGATTTGCATTTCCCAAAACACCATAGGAGTATGGAGTGTTCGAGATATGTAATGAAACCTTGTTTGACATGGTAAGATCAAAGGTGTCATTTATAAAACTGTCATTATATTTTAAAGATTAAAGCTTTAGTGACTACCGCTTTTACACTGAAAAGAGCTCCATCGTGATCTGTTGAAATGACACCATATAAGTCATGGTTTGGGATAAAACCCAGGTTGTCCTTTCTTAAATTTTTGGTATGCTAGGTATAAGTAAAGTGTTTACAACCAAAGTCGGATGAGCATGTCTTTGTAGGTTATTTCGAATAACCATTGGGTATTCCTCCATAACACCGAAGACAAAAGTGTTTGTCACTTAGAATGTCAAGTTTCTTGAGAAGGAATTTTTGGTGAAAAGTTAAGTGGGAGGACAATAGAACTTTGACAAGGTTGTTGAACCTTTACTAATATGTGCTGAGTTGCGCAGCGTCGGTAAGTGTCCCGGAGGCAGCAACAATGCTCATGGCTCACGTGCCTCAAAGGTTGTGGTCACGGAGATCTAAGTTACTATTGAACAAAGTAGGTCGGATAAGTAATCAAATGCCAAGATTTGAGAGTTAAATCATTGTTGTTTGACAATGATGAACCGACTACATGCAAATAATCAATGATGGGCCCTGACTTAGTTAAGTGGCTTGAAGCCATAAAATCCGTGATAATTCCATACACGAGAAATCAAGCTTTGAATTTGAAAGACCCTCTGGAAAGGTGCAAGACCTTATAGTCGTATATGGATCTATAAAGAAATAGACATGGATGTTTCACATCTATGAAATAGTCGACATGTCGGAAAGAGTTTACGACAATGTTCAAGGAATTGACTATGATAAGATTTGATCTTTCGTAGCGATATTTAGTCTGGACGGATTAATATAGCAACCACTACATATATTTTGGTATATAGTAGTTGAACAAACAAAACAAGTTCTTCTAATAGAATGGTTACCTAGGATGTGTCCATGACACGATCCAAAGGGTTTTGTTAATTCAAAGGATGCTAAAAGAGTATGCAAAACTTCAATGGTTGAAGTGAGCATCGCGGAGTTGGAATCTTCACCGTGATGAAACCGTTAACAGGTTTAATTTCATCAGAGACGATGAAGATGCTTGCATTTTTGCAAGAAATTAAGTGGGAGCGCTAAGACATATTTCTAATACATTATGTGAAAGACATATCGTTGATTAGAAATGATGCATCTTTTATTGACACAGGTTAAGAATTTCATTTCGATGAAAGACTTAGGCATAACCCAAGAATTAGACATCAATGTCTATATGGATAGATTGAGGCGCTAATATGGTTTTGCCAAATGTACATAGATAAGATGTTGAATGAGTTCAATATGGAAACAACAAGAAAGGTTCTTGACGCACGGAAAGGACTGAATCAAGATTCAAGTGTGTTGACACGAGATTCAAGTGTTTTGACACTTGGTGAAATCGCAAGAATATTTTGATCAATCATTCTTTGAGATGTACACATCCAGATATGTCCTATGCTCTAAATGTTATGAGCATATACCAGAATGACTCATAAGATGATCATTGGACAATAGTAGGGATATTTCTATGATCTTTGGAAGAACTAAGAATATATTATTTATATAGTGGTGACAAATAGTTCATTGTAAATTGTTGCATTGATACTAGTTTTGTCACAAATTAAGTTTATCTCAATTTAAACTATGGGTGGCACAATGTAATGGAAAGGAAGTTCCATAACAGATTTGGTTGAGTACCAAAGTTAAAACATTGTGACAGATACTACAACAAAAGGCTAAGTATATGACTGCTATTGTAGCAGCAAATGAGGGCATTTGCGTTAAGTAGTTTGTTATCAAACTAGGTGTGGTTCATAGCAGGATAATACTATGAAGATACATTGTACGACAATTGTATCAACATGATTTAATCCCAAGGAACTAAAGGTCTCACCAAAGGACCAAATTTATACAATGCCATCTCATTGGAGAATGAGTAATGCGTAGAGACGCAAGGAAATGCAAATACACACGGACCTGGAAGTGTCAGATCCGAAGATTATGTTTACCACTAGCAATAGTGTCTATACAACACCAGAAAGCCATAGGTGTTGAATGCACAAGTTTTTTAACTAGATTATTGACTCTAGTGCAAGTGGGAGACTGTTGGATATATGCCCAAGAGGCAATAATAAAGTGGTTATTATTATATCTTTATGTTTATGATAAATGTTTACATCCCATGCTATAATTGTATTAACCGGAAACATTAATACTTGTGTGTTTTGTAAACATAAAAGAGTCCCTAGTAAGCCTCTTGTTAAACTAGCTTATTGACTAATGGATGATCATGGTTTCCTGATCATGGACATTGGATGTCGTTAATAACAAGATCATATCATTAGGAGAATGATGTGATGGACACACACCCATAAGTAAGCATAGCATAACATCAAGTCATTAAGTTCGTTTTGCTATAAGCTTTTCAAATGCATAGTAACCTAATCCTTCGACCATGAGGTTATGTTAATCACCATCACTAGATGGGTACTTTGATGACATCAAACGCCGCTTCGTAACTGGGTGGTTATAAAGGTGACATTGGGTATTCTGAAAGTATGTGTTGAAGCGCATGGACCAAGATTGGGATTTGTCCATCCATATGACGGATAGATATGCTCTGGGCCCTCTCGGTGGAATGTCATCTAGTTAGCTTGCAAGCATGTGACTAGGTCACAAGGGATAACATATCACGGAACGAGTAAAGAGTACTTATCAGTAACGAGGTAGAACTAGGTATGGAGATACCGACGATCAAACCTCGGATAAGTAGAATATCGCGTGACAAAGGGAATTGGTTTCGTATGTTAATGGTTCTATCGATCACGAAGTCATCGTTGAGTATGTGGGAGCTGTTATGGATCTCCAGATCCCGCTAATGGTTATTGATCGGAGATATGTCTCCATCATGTCTACATGTTCACGAACCGTAGGGTGACACACTTAAGGTTCGAAATTGTTTTAAGTAGATATGGAATATGCGTTGGAGACCGAATGTTGTTCGGAGTCTCGGATTGGATCCGGGACATCACGAGGAGATCCAGAATTGTCCAGAGAATAAGATTCATATATTGGGGATCATTTTCTAAGTTAGGAAATGTTCCGGAGTGTTTGTATGGAGATTCTAGAAGGTTTCAGAATGTTCCGGAAGGTTCTAGAAGAGTTCTTGGTGTTTGCTTGAAAACCAAGAAAGGGTCAAGGAAACCTTGTGGGGCAAGACACGGATTCGTGGGGGAGGAGGACTCCTCCCCCCTTCCCAACCCGCCGGCCAAGGAGGGAGGGGAGTCCTACTAGGACTCCCCCTCCCATGGCGCGCCTCCCTCCTTTAAATAGAGGGGAGGGGGCGCCACCCCCTTGAACTCTCTCATAACAAGCTCTAGCCGCCGCCTCTCTCCTCTACCTTCGCTCTGCTCCGGCTTAGGCAAAGCCCTGCAGAAATCTCTACTCCACCACCACCACCACACCGTCGTGCTGCTGGGATTCCGTGGAGAAGATCTACTACCTCCGCTGCTCGCTAGAACGAGGAGAGGAAGGTCTGCTTCGACTCCGCACGTGTGACCGACTGCGGAAGCGCTGCCGGAACGCGATGCCGAAAGGATCGTCCACACGATCTTGAGATCGGCAAGTGATTGACTACATCAACCCCGAGATCTAATCTCGTAACACTTTCGGTTCTACGAGGGTTAGTACAGATCTATCTCGTTGCACATGTCTAATAGATTAGATCTTGGCTTTTATCTAGATTAGATCTAGGTTTTGTTCGTTCTTGCGGTATAAATTTTTTGTTTTCCATGCTACGAACCCATCACCTCCTCCTATAAAAGGCCACCCATTCCCTCCTTCATCCACACACCTCCTTGTGAAGGATCTCTCTCCTCCTCTAGAATTATTCCCCCATGGTCTCGGATTAGCGAACTACATGTTCCCGGTGGCATTTCGTCTAGAAGGAGTTGCTGCTTCCGCTAGATCACTGGAGCGAGGAGGTGGAGGTTGTCCGGTGGCTTGAACGTGTGTGCGAGTGCGGATGCGCTGCTGAGTTGCGGCGCTCGGACTTCCTCACGATCTTGAGATCGGCAAGTGTACGACTACATCAACCACGAGTTCCTACTCGTTAGCAAAGCTCGTTGTCTTCGAGGGTAAGTTCTCTATGGATGTATGTCCACCCGTTTGCTTTGTACCTAGTAGATAGATCTTGGCGTGTAGTTCACACCGTAGGAAATTTTTTGTTTTCTATGCTGCGGACCCAACAGTGGTATCAGAGCCTGATCTATGCGTAGGTGCTTTGCACGGGTAGTACACATATGTTTATATGTGGGCGATGATGATCATGTTATTGCATCTTATTTGTACTTTGGATATTGGTGGCATAGTGGGATGAAGCGGCCCGGACCAACCTTACATGTCATCGTACATGAGACCGGTTCCACGACTGATATGCAACTTGTTTTGCATAAGTGGCTGGCGGGTGTCTGTCTCTCCTACTATAGTCAATATCTGATTTACAACGAGTTGCTAATAACTTAGTTATCCTCGTTGTGGTTCATGTTCGTAGGTTAGACAGGTTCTATCTCCGAAAGCCCTAAGCCACGTAAAACTTGCAATTGATAAATTAGAGGCGTCTAGTTTAGATCATTGATGGGCTAATGTTTTGATATGGTATTGTTGTAAGTAGATGTATAATAGATACTCTTACAACTCACTCAACGTGTAAGTTCCATAGACCTTGGCCTTACACACAAAGGAATGATAGAGATCATACCACGATGCAAATGATAGAGATCAAATGCATGGACCATATCACCTCACTTCACACATTAGATGTTAGCATCTTATATTGCTAGTTTGGCGCGTTTGGTAGCATTATAAGATGATCCCTCATTTAGATATCAAGATAAAATGTGTTCTTCCTTAAGTATGCACCGTTTTGTGGATCGTGTTCATCACGTGATGATCGGGTGTTTTCAACTCTACGCTTTCATACAACGGGTGTAAGACAATTTTACACACGTAAATACTAAGATTCTTACTTGCCAAGCCTAGCATGTATAAACATGGCCTCGGAACACGGACCGAAAGGTTAAGCATGAGTCATATAGTTGATATGATGCCCATATAGATGCTCGCCTTTGAAGCTACACCGACTCACGTGATGATCGGACTTGGTGTAGTGGATTTGGTTCATGTAATCACCAAAAGGACACGAGGGATGTCATTTTTGAGTGGGAGTTCATTAGTAATTTGGATTAGTCGAACTCAATCTATCATAAAATTAGTCTAAAATATACTTTACAAATTCTGTTGTAGATGGCACCACCTGCTTTTAATTTCAATGTGTTCATGGAGAAAGAGAAACTTGCTGCGAATGGTAGCAACTTCACCAACTGGGCTATGAATTTGAGGATTCTCCTCACTGCTGCACAAAAGCAATATGTGCTAGATACGCCGCTAGGCCCCCCACCAGCTCCTGATGCCCCTGACGAGGAAAAGAACGTCTATAAAACTCGTCAGGAGGACCACAACTTAGTTCATTGCGGCATACTGTATGGGCTAGAGCCAGAACTTCGAAAACGTTTCGAAAATGGCGATGCCTTTGATACCATGGGAGAATTGAAAATGATTTTCAATACCCATGCTGCCGTAGAGAGTTATAATGCTACAGAAAAGTTCTTTAGCTGCATGATGGAGGAAAACAGCTCCGTTAGTGAGCATGTACTCAAAATGTCTGGGTACGCCGATAAGCTTGTGTCCTTGGGAATAACGATTCCCATTGACTTAGGCATACATCGTGTTCTCCAATCTCTGCCACCTAGCTACAAGAGCTTCGTGATGAACTATAATATGCAGGGCATGAAGAAGTCTCTTCCCGAGCTTCTGTTAATGCTTAAGACTGCAGAAGTGGAGATTAGGAAAGAACATCAAGTGTTGATGATCAATAGGACCACCGGTTTCAATAAGGACAAGAAAGGCAAGCACAAGGGAAAGAAGGGTGGCAAGTCTGTTGCCAAGCCTGAAAAGAAACCCCGAGCTGGCCCTAAGTCTGACACCGAGTGCTACTATTGCAAGGGGACTGGCCATTGGAAGCGCAACTGCCCCAAGTATTTGGCGGACAAGAAGTCCGGCAAGGCAAACAAAGGTATATGTGATATACATGTTATTGATGTGTACTTGACTAGTACTCGCAGTAGCACCTGGGTATTTGATACCGGATCAGTTGCTAATATATGTAACTCGGTTCAGGGGCTACGGAACAAGCGACAACTAGCAAGGGATGAGGTCTCGATGCGGGTCGGCAATGGATCAAGAGTTGATGTGATCGCCGTCAGAACGCTGCCTCTCCATATGCCATCGGGATTAGTTATAAACCTAAATAATTGTTATTTGGTGCCTGCACTGAGCATGAACATTATATCCGGATCGTGTTTGATGCAAAGTGGTTATCCATTTAAGTCTGAAAACAATGGTTGTTCGATTTATATGAATAATATCTTTTATGGTCATGCACCTATGTTGAATGGTTTATTTCTGTTGGATCTCGATAGCAGTATTACGCATATTCATAATGTTGATGCTAAAAGGATTAAACTTGATAATGATATATCTACATATATGTGGCACTGCCGTCTAGGTCACATTGGCATTAAACGCATGAAGGAACTCCATTCTGATGGACTTTTGGAATCACTTGATTTTGAATCATTTGATACATGTGAGCTATGCCTTATGGGCAAGATGACTAGAACGCCGTTTTCCGGTTCAATGGAACAGGCGACAGATCTATTGGAAATCATACATACTGATGTGTGTGGACCAATGAGTGTGTCGGCGCGAGGTGGATATCATTATTTTGTTACTTTCACGGATGATTTGAGTAGATACAGGTATATCTATTTGATGAAACACAAGTATGAAACTTTTGAAAAGTTCAAAGAATTTCAGAATGAAGTGGAAAATCATCATAACAGAAAGATCAAATTTCTGCGGTCCGACCGTGGAGGAGAGTATCTTAGTTACGAGTTTAGCACACATATGAAAGACTGTGGAATAGTTTCACAACTCACGCCTGCCGGAACACCACAACGTAATGGTGTGTCAGAACGTCGTAATCGTACTTTATTGGATATGGTTCGATCTATGATGTCTCTGACTGACTTGCCACTGTCATTTTGGGGTTATGCACTGGAAACCGCTACATTCACTTTAAATAGGGCACCATCTAAATCCGTTGAAATGACACCGTATGAATTATGTTTTGGAAACAAACCTTAGTTGTCATTTCTTAAAGTTTGGGGATGCGATGTTTATGTGAAGAAACTTCAACCGGATAAACTCGAACCCAAAGCGGAAAAATGCGTCTTCATAGGATACCCTAAGGAAACGATTGGGTATACCTTCTATCACAGATCCGAGGGCAAGGTCTTTGTTGCCAAGAATGGATCCTTTCTTGAGAAGGAGTTTCTTGCGAAAGGTGTGAGTAGTCGGAAGGTAGAACTCGAAGAGGTTATTGAACCTTCTCTTCATGAAATGGCGAGTAGCGCAGCTCCAGAAGTTGTTTCGGAGTTGACTTCACCTAATGAAGAGAGAGCTAATGATATTGATCATGAAACTCTGAAAGAGGACACTACCGAACCTCGCAGGTCAAGCAGGACATGTGCAGCTCCTGAACTGTACGGCAATCCTGTTATGAATTTCATGATTGATGAAATGGATGACCCTGCGACATATGAAGAAGCGATGATGAGCCTGGATTCCAACAAATGGCTAGAAGCCATGAAATCCGAGATGGAATCCATGTACGAGAACCAAGTTTGGAACTTGGTGGACTTACCTCATGACCGAAAGGCCGTTGAGAATAAATGGATTTTCAAAAGAAAAACTGATGCTGATGGTAATGTGACCATCTATAAGGCTCGACTTGTCGCAAAGGGGTTTTGACAAATTCAAGGAGTTGACTATGATGAGACATTCTCTCCCGTAGTGATGCTTAAGTTGGTTAGGATTATGTTAGCAATTGCTGCATATTTCGATTATGAAATATGGCAGATGGATGTCAAAACTGCGTTCCTCAATGGTAAGATTGAAGAAGAGTTGTATATGATACAACCTAAGGGTTTTGTCGATCCTAAGGATGCTAATAAGGTGTGCAAATTTCAGCGATCCATCTATGGACTGAAGCAAGCATCACGAAGTTGGAATCTCCGCTTTGATGAGGTGATCAAAGAGTTTGGATTTGTCCAAACTTATGGAGAGGCTTGTATTTACAAGAAAGTGAGTGGGAGCAATGTGGCATTTCTGATATTATATGTGGATGACATATTATTGATTGGAAATGATTTAGATCTTTTAAACAGTGTTAAAAGTTATCTAAACAGCAAATTTTCGATGAAGGACCTTGGTGAAGCTTCATATATATTAGGCATTAAAATATATAGAGATAGATCAAGACGCCTAATTGGGCTATCGCAGAGTACATACCTTGATAAGATATTAAAGAAGTTTAATATGGACGGAAGTAAGAAGGGGTTCTTACCTATGTTGCAAGGCAAGACATTGAGTAAGACTCAAAGTCCGGCTACGGCGGAAGAAAGAGAGATAATGGATAGGATCCCCTATGCCTCAGCCATAGGCTCTATAATGTATGCCATGCTATGTACAAGACCGGATGTGGCACATGCTATTAGTTTGACTAGTAGGTACCAATCTGATCCAGGTTCGGAACACTGGATAGCGGTCAAGAATATCCTTAAGTACTTGAGAAGAACTAAGGATATGTTTCTTGTATACGGAGGTGAAGAAGAGCTAGTCGCTCAGTGTTATGTCGATGCTAGCTTTGACACTGATCCGGATGACTCTAAGTCTCAATCCGGATACGTATTTCTCTTGAACGGAGCAACGGTTAGTTGGAGGAGCTCCAAACAACCTGTGGTGGCTAGATCAACAACGGAGGCAGAATATGTTGCTGCTTCAGAAGCGGCGCAGGAAGCGGTTTGGATGAAAGAGTTCATAACGGAACTGGGTGTGGTTTCCAGTACGTTGGACCCGATGGTGATCTATTGTGACAACAATGGAGCCATAGCCAACACAAAGGAACCAAGGTCTCACAAGAATTCCAAGCATATTAAGCGCCGGTTTCACTCCATCCGCGAACATGTCAAGGATGGAGATATAAAGATTTGTAAAGTGCACACGGACCTGAATGTAGCAGATCCGTTGACTAAAGTACTCCCTAGGGCAAAACATGATCAACACCAGAACTCCATGGGTGTTAGATTTATCACTATGCGAACTAGATTATTGTCTCTAGTGCAAGTGGGAGACTGAAGGAAATATGCCCTGAGAGGCAATAATAAAGTTGTTATTATGTATTCCTTGTATATGATAGATGTTTATTTTACATGCTATAATTGTATTGATAGGAAACATCAATACATGTGTGTTTAATAAACAAAAAGGGTTCCTAGTCATGCCTCTCTTATAGACTAGCTTGTTGATTAACAAGATGATCAAGGTTTCCTGATCATGGACATTGGATGTTGTTAATAACAAGGTCACACCATTGGTGGAATGATGTGATGAACATTCATCCGAAGTATAGCATTACGATCAAGTCATTGTGTTTATATTGCTAGAACATCATACGAAGTAATCTTTATCCTTAGACCATGAGATCATGTTAATTGCTAACACCGGAAGAGTATCTTGATAACATCAAACGTCACACCGTAACAGGGTGACTATAAAGATGGGTTCAGTGCTACGAACGTGTTATGTTGAGGCTCATGGATCAAGAGTGGAATTTGTCAATCCAGATGACGGATAGATATACTCTGGGCCCTCTCGGTGATATCACATTAGGATAGCTTGCAAGCAAGTGATGTGACCACTAGAATGTTATATCACCGGAACGAGAAAAGAGTGCATGTCGGTAACAAGATCAAACTAGGTATGGAGATACCGATGATCGAATCTCGGACATGTAATATATCGAGAGACAAAAGGATTTAGTTACAAGCATTAAAGGTTCTCACGATCACAGGAGTCATCGTTGAATGTGGAGGAGTCAGTACGGATCTCCCGGTCCTGCTGCTGATTATTGATCGGAGAAGGGTCTCGATCATGTCTGCATTATTCGCGAACCGTAGGGTGGCACACTTAAGAGTTACCAGACACCATTTTGGAGCACATATGTTTCAGACGAAAGAATTGCAAAGCGCATGAATTGTTTCAATAGAAACCGGAAATTGTTTCAGGTGAAATTGCAGAAGGTGGTTCTGCATGTGATATTGAAATATTGCAAGGGGCTATATGTGAATGTTTGTTAATTAAGGTAATTAACAAAATTCTGAATAAATTTAATAAAAGAGTTTTATTAAATGAGAGAGCATTAAATTTGGAGAAACTTAATGCATTTAAAGTGGAGACTTTAAAAGGGAATGTGAAGAGGCATTTTAATGTGGAGGAGTTACCACCACATGAATGGGGGAGGTGAGGGGTCACCCCCCATGCGCCGGACATGGAGAGAGGGGGCACCCCCCTCCTCCTATAAAAGGCCACCCATTCCCTCCTTCATCCACACACCTCCTTGTGAAGGATCTCTCTCCCCCTCTAGAATTATTCCCCCATGGTCTCGGATTAGAGAGATACATGTTCCCAGTGGCATTTTGTCTGGAAGGAGTTGCTGCTTCCGCTGGATCGCTGGAGCGAGGAGGTGGAGGTTGTCCAGTGGCTTGAACAAGTGTGCGAGTGCGGATGCGCTGCTGAGTTGCAGCGCTCGGACTTCCTCACGATCTTGAGATCGGAAAATGTACGACTACATCAACCACGAGTTCCTACTCGTTAATAAAGCTCGTTGTCTTCGAGGGTAAGTTCTCTATGGATGTATGTCCACCCGTTTGCTTTGTACCTAGTAGATAGATCTTGGCGTGTAGTTCACACCGTAGGAAATTTTTTGTTTTCTATGCTGCGGACCCAACACATGGCTGCATCTATTATGGAACCTTCCGATCATACAAAGATGGCCTGGATTACCCCGGTACCTTCCATGACGTTCCGTACCTTACGGTCCATCCAAAACCTTACATATATGCACGAAACCATTCCGGACACTCCCGGGACCATTCTGGATACTTTCGGGATCATCGGGTACCTCTTAGAACCATTTCGAGACCACCCAGGACACTCTTAGAACCCTTCTCTCATCTCATTAATTCTCAAAACTTATTTCGAGCACTCTCGATGATATTCCAGACACCTCCGATATATTCCAAGACACTCCGATCACCTTCAGAATTACTTCTCTACTAAATCTTGATTCACACTCACATTCTAAATGCTATTGAACTCTTAAGTGTGTGACCCTACGGGTTCGGATATTTAAGGACATGTCCGAAACTCCTTCTGTGACAGTGATTACTATTAGCGTCTTGATACACGTAGTAACCCTAGCAAATAACACAAAGACCTCTTTGCAATGATGGGCCAACCACTATGGGCAAGAAGAAGCCTAGGGATGTTGCTGGAACTTGTGCTCAGCAGGCCCATAAGAATAAACCTTTCAAATAAGTTTCTATATGGATCACAAATAAGTATGATAAATATTCTAGGAGAGGAATGATTCATTTTGTGATATCTATGTTCTATATCAGACTATTTACTCTTTGTTTGGGATAAGACTCTTGGTTTCCTATATTTTGGAACTGCTTTATGAGTTTGATTATCACTCATTTGCTTTTAATTGTCACCTATGAGATTCCTGATTGCCACTTGAATGGCCTCACTATTTTGATCCTAGGAGTGCTTTTATGCCTGAATCCTTGAGTGGGCTTGGAGCAGTACTTGTCTCTGGCCACAACTTGCATACACAATTTTTTCTTTAATGGATAACACCAGAATCTGGAAATTTATGAATTGGAACTTGAGGGGAATCAATTTTGAAAAAATGGCTTGCATTCTCAAATAAAATTGATGAAAGTCATTGTGACATAATTTTTCTCCAAGAAAAAAATACAATCATTTGATATGTATTGTATTAAAAAATACTGCCCTAGTAAGTTTAATAAGTTTGAATATTTGCCTTCTGTAGGGTGCTTCTGGTCGTATTATCATAATTTGGAATGACTCCCTTTTTGAAGGAGAATTGGCTTTCTCCAATGAGTTTTTTTTGTCTCTATTAAGTTTACAAGAAAGCTCACAAATGGGTCTTGGATAGTTACCAATATCTATGGTGCTTGCCAAACTGACAAGAAAACTATTTTCCTTGATTGGTTCACAAACATTGATATGCCTGATGAGATGGATTGGCTTATAGTGGGAGATTTTAATTTCATAAGAACTGAAGAAGATAGGAATAAGACTGGTGTTGATGTCAATGACATGCTCCAACTTAGTGAGGCAATTAAAAACTTGGGGTTAGTGGAAATCCCTCGAAAAGGGAAGAAATTTTCTTGGAGCAATATGCAAAAGATCCACTCTTAGAAATATTAGATTGGTTCTTTTCTTCAAGTTCTTGGACAAGCTCATATCCATCTACTTTTGCCTATCCACTGGCTAAGTCCACTTCTGATCATGTCCCTTGTGTTATTAATATTGGCACAAACATTCCTAGAGCAAAGATATTCAGATTTGTAAACCATTGGATGTAGCATTCTGATTTCAAAAACATTGGAGAAAATGCATGGAACATTCCAGGAGGGCACTCTGATAGAGCTAACAGAGTCAATGAAAAAATGAAAAATCTGAGAAGAAGCTTAAAGATCTGGGCCAAAAAACAACCTTTTCTAAAACACCTTATCTGCCAAGTTAATGAGACAATTGAGCTTTTGGACAATTTTTAGGAAATGAGACCTCTTTCTATTTTGGAATGGAACTTAAGGGACATCCTAAAATCACATGTCATCACCCTGCTTCAAAATCAGAAAACATACTGGAGGCAGAGATGGAAAATTAAATGGGTGAAATTGGGAGATGAAAATTCAAAGTTTTTCATGCCAAAGCAACAATCAACTACATGCATAACTATATTTCAATGTTAAAGAATGAGGATCAAGCTAAAATCACTGATAATGATGCGAAAGCTTGTATCCTTTGGAATGTTTTTAAGCAAAGAATGGGGCATGCCGATATGCCCAAAATGAAATTCAATCTGACTGATTTCTATGGTGAGGGCATGAATGAGGAGCAAAACAATGAACTTGAAATACCTTTTACTATCTAAGAAATTGAGGAGGTGATCAAAGAACTGCCAAATGAGAAATCACCTGGACCTAATTTAATAATGAGTTTGTTAAAAGTTGCTGGAGCATAATTAGGGAGGATATCAAGTTACCAATTAGGGACTTCTATGAGGAGAAATGCTCACTTCAAAGTATCAACGAATCTCTCAACACTCTAATACCCAAGTTAGACGCCCAACCACCCCTGGTGATTTCAGACCTATCTCCCTGTTGAATAGTGTTCTAAAAATTCTAACGAAACTCCTTGCAAATAGATTGCGAAGAATCGTCTGAAAATTAGTTCACACAAATCAATATGGCTTTCTGAAATAGAGATCTATTCAGGATTCCTTGGGATGGGCTTTTGAATATCAGTTCCAATGTCATCAATCAAATAAGGAGATAATCATCCTAAAGCTAGACTTTGAAAAGGATTTTGACAAAATTGAACACAATTCCATTCTGGAGATTCTAAGAGCAAGGGGCTTTGGGTCCAAATGGATCAAATGGATGGATATGATTCTTATGACTAGAATATCTCCTGTGTTATTAAATGGGATTCCCGGCAAGAAATTCTACTACAAAAAGGATGTAAGAGCATCTCTAGCAGAGCCTGTAAATTCACGAACTGTAGAACTCATTTACAGTCCACACAAAACATTACTACCATTCGAAAGCTGCTCGCGCAGAATGGAGCCTGCAAAGTCGACCCTTAAATAGCATCTATCATGCGGTACCTACTTTTTCCACATTATTTTATTTCATTTTCCTATTCTTCTCTAGTGCTCCTTCTTACTCACGAAGACCACGACCTGTTCATGCCCTCCGACAGCCCGCAGCCGCCCCTCCGGCTGGCTGGCCGCTCCCTCCGACCTGCCACCGCCGCCCCTACATCACAAGGCGCCTCCCCCATTGTTCCTGTGAGGCGGCTGTCCCACCATGACCACTAGCGACAAGGTCACCAAGGTCCAGCACCGTCGCGAGCCGCCTTCCCTTTGTTCTGCCGCTGTGTAACATCCCAAAACTTTAATCCAAGTTATCAAGATCCAAATCACCTAATTTAGGGTTAACAAAACCTTTTTCTCCTTTAAATAATTAAGCATGCATATGTGTGTTGCATTAAATATGAATTGATTTGAATTGCCATGATGGTTTGTTCTAATGGTTGTAAAATGACTCTAAGATGAATGCCACATCATCTAGATCATTCCCAAGCAAAATCGAAAGAAAAAGAATTCAAAAATAATTAATAATGGAAATGGTCACTTTTGCCATTTTAATCAACTAGGTCACTTTAGGTGTTCCTGTAGGGGTTCGTAGCATGGAAAACAAAATTTTCTATCGCATACAAACAAACAAGCCAAGATCTATCTACTAGATTTTAGCAACGAGTCGATGGAATAACTCACCCTCGAAGATTCCAAAGTGTTTAACGAGAGCAGATTCTCGTGGGTGATGTAGTCGTACTCTTTCCGATCTCAAGATCGCGTAGACGATCCTTCCGGCGCCGCGTTCCCGCAGCGCTCCCGCAGTCGGTCACACGTTCGGTACTCGACGAAGACCTTCCTCTCCCTTGTTCCAGCAGGCAGCGGAGGTTGTAGCACTCTCCTCGCGATTCCGGCAGCACAACGGCGTGGTACCGGAAGTAGAGGGGAGATCCCGCAGGGCTTCGCCTTAAGCCGGTGCGAGTATGGTGGAGCTTATGAGAGAGGCTATTAGTGGTCTAGTAATTAGACACACCAATTAGAGGGCTCTAAACCAATTAGAAGGCTCTAAACCGAAACAGCTCTAAACCGGGGTCTAGGTCTAGTTTCTAGTTTAGAGGATAGGAACTTGTGTGTCTTGTGTTGTGTTGGGAGGGGAGCCCTGCCCCTCCCTTTATAGGTGGGAGGGGCTGGCCGGCCAAGGTGGGGCGCCGGCTTGGGGAGGAGGACTCCTCCCTCAAGTCGGTTTCCTCCTCTCCTCCCACTTCCCAAAAACTGCCGTTTGACTTTCAAACTAGCCGTTTGACTTTTTCAATTTAGGATTCAATTTAATCCTTTATTTGGGACAGCAAGAACACTTAGTACATGATGCAATCATTCCAACATGTAATGACACATTCATGTACCCCTTCCCCCCCGGAGTGCCGGACAATCCGGAACCTTCTAGAATATCCCCGATGAAAACACCGGAATCATTCCCGAACTCCGAAACGGGACTTTCCTTATATGAATCTTATTCTCCGGACCATTCCGGATCACCTCGTGATATCCCGGATCCCATCCGAGACTCCGAACAACATTCGGTCTCTTTCTCATAATACCATAACTACTCAAACAACGTCGAATCCTTAAGTGTGTCTCCCTACGGTTCGTGAATTATGCGGACATGATCGAGACACTTCTCCGAACAATAACCAATAGAGGAATCTGGAAATTCATATGGCTCCCACATATTTCTACGATTACTTTGCGATCGAATGAACCACTTACATACGATACCAATTTCCCTTTGTCTCACGATATGTTACTTATCCGAGGTTATGATCGTCGGTATCTCTGCATACCTAGTTCAACCTCGTTACTGATAAGTACTCTTTTCTCGTTCCCGTGATATGTGATCCCTTGTGACCAAGTCACATGCTTGCAAGCTAATTGGATGACATTTCACCGAGAGGGCCCAGAGAATATCTATCCGTCATGTGGATGGACAAATCCCACTCTTGATCCATGTGTTTCAACCAATACTTTCCGAACACCCAATGCCACTTTTATAGCCACCCTGTTACGGTGTGGTGTTTGATGACATCAAAGCATTCATCCAGTAAAGGCAATATGCATGATCTCATGGTCGAAGGAATTTAGATAACTATGTATCAGAAAGCATATAGCAATTGAACTATTGAAATGACTTGATCTTTATGCTACGCTTATCTATAGGAGTATGTCCACCATATCATTCTCCTAACGATATGATCTTGTTGTTGATAACATCTCAATGTTCATGATAGGGAAACCACAATCATCAATCAACCAACAAGCTAGTTTAACAAGAGGCTTTACTAGGGACTCTTATTTTAGTTTACAAATCACACAAGTATTAATGTTTCCTTGTTAATACTATTATAGCATGAATATAAACATTTATCATAAACACAAAGATATAATAATAACTATATTTATTATTGCCTCTAGGGCATATCTCCAACAGTCTCCCACTTGCACTAGAGTCATCTAATCTAGTTTCAAACTTTTGTGTATTCAACACCTATGGCTTTCCGGTGTTGTATGTACACGATTGCTAGTGGTCAACTGATCTCCGGATCTGACACTTCCAGGTCCGTGTGTAATTGCATGTCTTTGCATCTCTACGCATCACTCATTCTCTAATGAGATGGCTTTGTATAATTTGGTCTTTCGGTGTGACCTTTAGTTCTTTGGGGTTAAAACATGTTGATAATATTGTCGTACAATATATCTTCATAGTATTATCCCGCTGTGAACTACACCTAGTTTGATAACAAACTACTTGACACAAACGCCCTCTTTAGCTGCTATTATAGCAGTCATATACTTAGCCTTTTGTTGAAGTATCTGTCACAATGTCTTAACTTTGGAACTCATCCAAATCCATTATGGAACTCACTTTCCATTATATTGTGCCACCCTTAATTTAGATTGAGATAAACTTAATTTGTACTCTGTGACAAAACTAGTATCAATGTAGTACTTTTACAATGAACTAACCATCTATTTGTCACTTCTACAAATAATATACTCTTAGTTCTTCCAAAAGATCATAAGAATATCCTTACTATTGTCCAATGATCATCTTATGAATCATTCTGGTATATGCTCTCAACATTTAGAGCATAGGACATATCTGGATTTGTACATACCACAGTATGATTGATATAAACACTCTTTGTGATTTCATACATCAAGTATCAATCTATACTTGAATCTTTGTTTCACTTACCAAATGTCAATACACTTGAATATATCATCAACATTGAACTCTTTCAATCCTTTCTGTGCAACAAGAACCTTTCTTGTAGTTTCTATATTGAACTCATTCAATATCTTTGTCTATGTACTTCTGGCACAACCATATTAGCATCTATTGATGCCAAATATTTGGGTTTTGCCTAAGTCTTTCATCAGGATGAAATTCTTAATATGTGTTAATAAAAGATACATCATTTCTAATCAACAATATGTCCTCCACATAATGTATTAGAAATATGTCTTAGTGCTCCCACTTAATTTCTTGCAAATGCAAGTATCTTCATTGTCTTTGATGAAATTAAACTCTTTTAACAGTTTCATCATAGTGAAGATTCCAACTCCGCTATGCTTACTTCATCCATTGAAGTTTGCATATGCTTTTAGCATCCTTTGAATTAACAAAACCCTTTGGACCGTGTCATGCACACGTCCTAGGTAACAATTCTATTAGAAGAACTTGTTTTGTTTATTCAACTACCACATAACAAAATTATATGTAGTGGTTGCTACATTAATCCGTCTAGACTAAATATCGCTATGAAAGATCAAATCTTGTCATAGTCAATCTTTGAACATTGTTGTGAACTCTTTCCCAACATGTCGACTTATAGATGTGAAACATCCATGTCTATTTCTTTATAGATCCAAACACAACTGTAAGGTCTTACACCTTTCTCGAGGGTCCTTCAAGTTCAAAACTTGATTTCTCGTGTATGGAATTATCACGGATTTTATGGCTTCAAGCCATTTGACGGAGTCAGGGCCCATCATTGCTTCTTTGCATGTAGTCCGTTCATTATTCTCAAATAATGATTCAACCCTCAAATCTTAGTATTTGATTGTTTACTTGACCTACTTGTTTCAATAGAAACTTAGACCTTCGTGACCACAACTTTTGAGGCACGTGAGCCATGAGCATTATTGCTGCCTCCGGAACACTTTTCGGTGCTGCGCAACTCTGCACATATAGCTAAGGTTCTTTTAACCTTATCAAAGTTCTATTGTCCTCCCACTTTAACTTTTCACGAAAAATTCCTTCTCAAAGAAACTTGACGTTCTAAGCGACAAACACTTTTGTCTCCGGTGTTTTGGAGGAATACTTAACAGTAATACAAAGACAGGTTTATCCGACTTTGGTTGCAAACATCTTTCTTATGCATAGCATACCAATGTTTAAGAAAGGACTACTTGGGTTTTATCCCAAACCATAACCTTATATGGTGTCATTTCAACGGATTATGATGGAGCTCTTTTCAGTGGAAAAACGGTAATCTCTAAAGCTTTTAATCTTTAAAATATAATGGCAGTTTTATAAATTATACCTTTGATCTTACCATGTCAAACAAGGTTTAATTACATATCTCGAACGCTCCATACACTTTATGGTGTTTCGGGAAAATGCAAATCCACGGAACGATTCCTTAAATCTTAGGTATTATGCTAAACTTGTAATTCAAATATCTTCCTTTATGATCTTTATCATAAACTATTCATATTCTTGTTACAATGATTTTGCACTTCATCTTGAAAGTCTTTTGAACTTTTCAAATATTTCATACTTCATCCTTATTAAGTAAATATTCATATATTCACTCAAATTTTCGGAGAAAGCATATGAAGTTGAAATCCATCGCTCTTGACTACACATAATGGACTTCGTACAACAATATGTACAAGTTCCAATTAGCTAGTCATTCGTTCCCTTTTGGCCTATGAACGAAGTTTTAATTATCTCTAGGAAAGTTTCACAAGCGTTATTTGATCAAAATCAAATAGACTCCAAAATTCCATCCATATGGATTTTCTTCATGTTTTCTTTCCAATATAATTTAAACGGCGATGTCACTTCCTAAGTGATCTTTCAATCAATTTGTCTTTCGACATTTTAGCACTAGTTTTATGGATGTGATTTCTCCAACGAGATTTGTGAATCATCCATCTTTTATGGATTACGGAAATTATTTGAACAACCCTTTTGTTCTCACAATACCTGATAAAACAAATCTTTGAAGGCAAGCTTTGATGTTTAACAAGCAACGCAATAACCCTTTATTTGTTCTCGATGAACATCATCACATATTCTTTTGCTTGTTACTTAGGCCATTGTAGTTCATGAATTGTGTTGTTTCGTATGACGATTCACACCAACAAATTCAGTATCAAATACTTGAGAACCACATTGTTTAATAAGCAAAGAATATAGCCATAACATGTATATCATCTATATACTTAAACTGAACAATTCTAGTCTTTTCTTTTCTGCCATATATTTATGAGATTCTCTTTCAATATTTCCTTTTCTATTTGAAAGAATCTATCAACATCAATAGTGGAGTCATACATATGACACATAATCCAAAGCGTGTATAATTAAATACAAATGTCTTTGGACTTGCACTTTGAAGTAGATCACCATCATCAAATGTTTGGTGTTCTTCCAAATTCCTTTCTTTAGTAATCTCTTGGTGTAGTAAACAATTTACCTACATCAAATATTCACCTTATCATGGAATGTCCATGATCAAGCTACTTTTAGCTTATAACGATGAATTATGAGTATAATGTTGCTTTCCAAAACACTTTGGAGGATTAGGACAACTAGTGTCTCCAACCTTTTGCAAATTTTCATCAAATATGAGAACATGACTTTTGCCATATTATACTCTATCATGTTGTAACCAAAACTTTGTTTCAGATATCACAATATCTTCCACATATCATGGTTTCTGAAACAACTCTTTCAGATCCTAGATAACCTTGATATTAAGACAATTCTTTGAATATCAAGAATCACGGAGACAAACATGATACTTTATATACTAACACTTGGAATTGTTACTCTTGATTTAATACCAATTATTAAACTTCATGGAGTAACCGGAACTTACTGAAAGTTTGCAATAGGACTTTTAAACTTTAGATTAACACTTCAAAACAATACGATACCAGTTCGTAAAGTAACTAACCAGAATTCTATAGTTCTATCATCTCAATTATAACTAAGCGCAAGGTGGTAAACGGATGCCAATGACTACAACAACTATGCAAATTCACTTTGAGTTAGTTTATGATAAATTGAGTTCTAATTAATAATTAAATTAATCTAGGTGAACTCCCACTCAAAACAACATCCCTCACATTGTTTTAGTGATCACACGAACCAAATCCACCACATCAAAACCGATCATCACGAGAGTTGATATGGCTTCAATGGCGAACAATCAACATGTTCATCATATCTACTATATGACTCATGCTCTACCTTTCGGTAATCCGTGTTCCTGAGGCCATGTCTGTACATGCTAGGCTCGTCAAGACAAACCTTAGCTTCCGCATAAGCAAATCTGGCTTGCTTACGTTGTAGTCACCCGCGGAATCAAAGACACCCGATCATCACGTGGTGTTTCGAAGCAGCAAGCTTTGGCAACGGTGCATACTAAGGGTGAACACTTTAGAACTTGAAATTTATGTGCATGAGGGATCATCTTATAATGCTACCGTCGTCTACTAAGCAATACAAGATGCATAAAGGATTAACATCACATGCAATTCATAATATGTGATATGATATGGCCTTTCTTCTTTGTGCTTCCGATCTCCTATCTTCAAGCACGAACATGATCTCCATCATCACCGGCGTAGCATCAAGGTCAATGACGCTTCTTCATGGTTGTCGTCCACCAGCTTCAACTATTACAACTATTTTGAATAGACACGCAGGTCTTAACAGAAATTAAAGACAACCATATGGCTCCTGCCGGTTGCCAACTTACAATAAGGATCATTGCATACATCAAATATAATCACAATCATGGCCATATCACATCACTGCACACCCCTGCAAAACAAAGTTAGACGCTTCTACTTTCTTTGCATATTTTACGTGGTTTGGGGCTTTCCATAAGTGTCGTTCTAACCTACGAACAAGAACCACAACATTGATACTAGCATTGTTGATTACCCGTTGTAAATTGGATCTTTACTATGCTAGGAGAAACTGGCACCCGCAAAGCCACTTATGCAATACAAGTTGCATGTTAAGCGTGGAGCAAGTCTCATGAACGATGTCATGTAAGGTTAGCCCGGGCCGCTTCATCCCAACATACCGCAAGATGCAAAGTACACGCAAAGCAATCTACAATAAAAGCATCAACGCCCACAATGACTATTGTGTTCTACTCGTGCAACAGATCTACATATAGACACGGCTCTGATACCACTGTAGGGGTTCGTAGCATGGAAAACAAAATTTTCTATCGCATACAAACAAACAAGCCAAGATCTATCTACTAGATTTTAGCAACGAGTCGATGGAATAACTCACCCTCGAAGATTCCAAAGTGTTTAACGAGAGCAGATTCTCGTGGGTGATGTAGTCGTACTCTTTCCGATCTCAAGATCGCGTAGACGATCCTTCCGGCGCCGCGTTCCCGCAGCGCTCCCGCAGTCGGTCACACGTTCGGTACTCGACGAAGACCTTCCTCTCCCTTGTTCCAGCAGGCAGCGGAGGTTGTAGCACTCTCCTCGCGATTCCGGCAGCACAACGGCGTGGTACCGGAAGTAGAGGGGAGATCCCGCAGGGCTTCGCCTTAAGCCGGTGCGAGTATGGTGGAGCTTATGAGAGAGGCTATTAGTGGTCTAGTAATTAGACACACCAATTAGAGGGCTCTAAACCAATTAGAAGGCTCTAAACCGAAACAGCTCTAAACCGGGGTCTAGGTCTAGTTTCTAGTTTAGAGGATAGGAACTTGTGTGTCTTGTGTTGTGTTGGGAGGGGAGCCCTGCCCCTCCCTTTATAGGTGGGAGGGGCTGGCCGGCCAAGGTGGGGCGCCGGCTTGGGGAGGAGGACTCCTCCCTCAAGTCGGTTTCCTCCTCTCCTCCCACTTCCCAAAAACTGCCGTTTGACTTTCAAACTAGCCGTTTGACTTTTTCAATTTAGGATTCAATTTAATCCTTTATTTGGGACAGCAAGAACACTTAGTACATGATGCAATCATTCCAACATGTAATGACACATTCATGTACCCCTTCCCCCCCGGAGTGCCGGACAATCCGGAACCTTCTAGAATATCCCCGATGAAAACACCGGAATCATTCCCGAACTCCGAAACGGGACTTTCCTTATATGAATCTTATTCTCCGGACCATTCCGGATCACCTCGTGATATCCCGGATCCCATCCGAGACTCCGAACAACATTCGGTCTCTTTCTCATAATACCATAACTACTCAAACAACGTCGAATCCTTAAGTGTGTCTCCCTACGGTTCGTGAATTATGCGGACATGATCGAGACACTTCTCCGAACAATAACCAATAGAGGAATCTGGAAATTCATATGGCTCCCACATATTTCTACGATTACTTTGCGATCGAATGAACCACTTACATACGATACCAATTTCCCTTTGTCTCACGATATGTTACTTATCCGAGGTTATGATCGTCGGTATCTCTGCATACCTAGTTCAACCTCGTTACTGATAAGTACTCTTTTCTCGTTCCCGTGATATGTGATCCCTTGTGACCAAGTCACATGCTTGCAAGCTAATTGGATGACATTTCACCGAGAGGGCCCAGAGAATATCTATCCGTCATGTGGATGGACAAATCCCACTCTTGATCCATGTGTTTCAACCAATACTTTCCGAACACCCAATGCCACTTTTATAGCCACCCTGTTACGGTGTGGTGTTTGATGACATCAAAGCATTCATCCAGTAAAGGCAATATGCATGATCTCATGGTCGAAGGAATTTAGATAACTATGTATCAGAAAGCATATAGCAATTGAACTATTGAAATGACTTGATCTTTATGCTACGCTTATCTATAGGAGTATGTCCACCATATCATTCTCCTAACGATATGATCTTGTTGTTGATAACATCTCAATGTTCATGATAGGGAAACCACAATCATCAATCAACCAACAAGCTAGTTTAACAAGAGGCTTTACTAGGGACTCTTATTTTAGTTTACAAATCACACAAGTATTAATGTTTCCTTGTTAATACTATTATAGCATGAATATAAACATTTATCATAAACACAAAGATATAATAATAACTATATTTATTATTGCCTCTAGGGCATATCTCCAACAGTTCCTAGCACTCAAATTCCAACAGAAACAATTGTGGATCTTTACACCCCTTGCTAGTACAAATAAATATGTACCAAGGCCCACTTTGTGATCTTCCAAAAACATATAAACCCTAATTTAAAATGACATTTGAAAATGGAATCTATCTCATATGTCTAGATCCCACTTTTTCAAAAACCACTCAAATGACCTCAACTTAACAAATCCTAGCAACCAAAGATGCTTAAGCATGTGACTAACAACTCCACCAAATTTCATTTCAAAATTCAAAAATTGAATTCTTGCGGCCATTGTGTCAAACACTTGGTGAGCAGAATCAAACCTGCCTAACTAATACTGTTTTTGATCAAATTTTGTCGAGCCATTTGAACCCAATTCACTTCCCTTGTCTCTCCTAGCCCCAACAAGGCCATCAAAGACCTACCAAATGGCCCAGGACAATAGTGCAGCGCCACCCCGAGGCCATGGACGCTGGCCAACCATGCCCAAGCCACAGGAGCGCGCCCCTCTCTCGCGGCATGCCTAGGAGGTAGGCGTGGTAGCACCACCGCCCACGGTCCCTTCCCCAAGCCCAGCAAGCCCCTGGACCACCTTACATCGCCGCGCCCACCGCCTCTGTGCCATGCGCAGCGCATGCCAGAGCATCAACCCTGACAGCGCGCCACACGTCGTGCCTCGACCATAGCCCGCGCGCGCCGCTCCGCCTTGACCACCTCACCCACTAGACACGCCCTTACCCCGCCGCGTGACCCACAACCGTCGGGAACCACGTCGAGCACCGCCTCTGTCACTCAGAGCGCGAGACGCTCCCGACCGCAATCCACCACCCCTAGCTTCGCCATTAAGCCCTAGATGACCGCCAGGGAACCGCCCACCGTCCGCCTACCTCGTCCACACTGATAGCACCCTGTGCCGTCGTCACCGGCGAGCTCCGCCCATGCTTCTCTGCCGCCTCGCAGAGCCTATATAAGGGAGCCTCCCCAGCACCATTTCTTCACACTCCCACACTCCCCTCTCACCACTGGTCCTTCCCCACCTCTCGCTAGAGCCGCTCGAGGAGCCAGCCACCAGAATTTCACTGGAGATAGCCGCAGCAGAGGAGGAGAAGTCCCCGTCGATTTCGTCCACCCCCGGAGCTGTCGCGACTTTGCCTGAGCCCGCCGTAGTCTCCTCATTCATTTGCCCGCCTTGTCGCACTCGCTGGAGCTCTGGTACACCCTCACCGCACCCCGACTGAGCCGTTAGGGTTCCACCTCGCCGGTGACAGGTCCGTCATCGATGATAAGCCCTAGCCGTAGATTCTAGTTCTAATCCTACAGTCCACGCTACCCCGTACCGCTTCGCGTTTAATGAGCCACTAACAGGAGGGACCCCGTGTCAGCAGTCCTCAGCACCGCAGAGTGAGACTGGGCTAGCCCATTAGTGTTCCCGCGCAACCGAGCAGATTCAAATAAACCTTTTTCTTTTTAGAAGTAAACTTAGTTGTGTCCCTTAGTTCAAAAATCAATTCAGGGAGTTCTACAACTCCAAATTGAGTGATTCCAATTTGGTTGGAAAGGTAATAAAAATATCTATCCAAGCCATTGGATTTAAATCATTTAGAGATAGAGATCTCTCCTAGCATAAATAACAAGATAGAAGCTTTTTCACATTCAAACATTTTTCTAAAATCAACCAAATTAGCTTTTGAGTTGATTCCAACTCTCAAAAATCACATTTCACTATACCTATCTGAATATGTAATAATATTAAGGTTTGCATGCAGTGACTTTGGACTAGTACCAAAATAATGCTATATAGGCATTTCTAGTCACTTTAAATCATTAACTATTAAACTTAAACTTATTAAAATGTGATCCAACATTTAAATCACATTCCCATGCATTATAATATGTGGTGATGACATGTGTCCATATGATCCCATATTTTAATTGGAGAATATTAAATCTTAGTTATTTTCAATGAGTAGAAATTACTTTTCTCAAATAAAATAAATGAAAGTAGTTCATTAAACATTGTGATGTTTGTGATGATACTAGATCAACAAATGTGTGCCTTAGTGTGATAAGTAGACTAGTTAAGTATTGTTTGGTGATTGTGTATTCCGTATGTATCTATAGACGATAGTACCGACCAAGTCTACAAGGAGGAGAAGTTCTACCCCGAAGAAGAAGTGGAGAATTTCAACCACTTCACCAACCAAGGCAAGCTATTATTGGCAAGCTAACCCTTGCAAGCTAGATAACCTAAGCAAATGCACTAGGCCTGCTTTGGTTATACCATTTGACTTATAACTACTCCAAGTTTTATTTACAAGCTTTACCTTCTTTTACTTTACCAAAGTTTCTTACTTGTTTATAGATAACATAAAGAGTATAAAACTTGACCTATCTAGTTAGACTTAGATGTCATTCTATGGCATGAGATTAATATTAGCATCCCACCTTAGTGAACACTCTTAACTTAGTGATTAGAACTAAACCAAAAACTTGATCACTTTAGATGGGAATACTTGGTAAAAATGACTTGTGAAAACCTTGGAATGATGAGTCATTCTATTGAGATGTTTTGACATGTGTTGAGAAACACAAATGGTTTATGATGATGATGAAAATGTTGAGGCATGAGCCTTAGCCCCTTTTATAAAAACTGATGGTTGGGTTCGGATGTGATACCATTCCAATTTTACCGTACAACCACAATACCTAAATTAGGTAAGGCTTAGCCAGAAGTTTATATGCATTAGTATTAGTTCCCTCGCGGGAGAGGTTTGAGCTGAGCCTACCTCTCAATGATGTCCACCTATGCAGTGCCTAGGATGGCAGATGGCCATGGCTGGGAGGCCAAGCTCATAGGAGAGGTGCTTATACTAGAGTGTGTAAAGGAAAGGTTATGTTTGATTATCTGCATACTAAGTATGATGATTCAGGGTTATCCCTGACATATGTATCGAATTTTTTGGTGAAAGTGTACCACCTCTGCAGAGTGTCAAACTATTCGAATAGCCGTGTCCACGGTTATGGACAGTTGGAGTGGCCATACTGTTCCGTTGTCAGATGTTTTCAAAATGACTTATAAATGAATTGTGACATGACTTGACCACAACATGGTTGTGACTATGACAACTAAGTTCCCACTTAGGTGTTTTCAAACTTTATTTTATCTTTCTTTGTTTCTGAACTCAGCTTAGGTTTCAAACTTAACTTTACAAATAAACTTAGAACTTAGCATTTCCTACTAGAACTACCTTACTTGTTAGTGATAGTTTGCGAGTACTTAAAGAGTACTCATGGCTTTTGTCCCTGGCTATTCCCATGGCCAGACTATATGGAGGACTACCCTAAAGGAGGACAGTAGGACGGCTACGACAACTAGGATCATCTCCCATCATTAGCATTGCATGTGACACTAAAGATGGAGCCCACCGCTACGCTTATTATTCTGCTACTTGTTTGTACTAAGATTGGATCATGAGATCCTTTATTTGTGTAAGACCTTATTATGGTTTGTAATGGATGATGTACTGTGATATCCAATCTGTTATGTCTCGCAAAAATGGTAATCCCGGGATTGCGATGTATGGCATAACAAGCATCTGGGATTAAAAATCCGGGTGTTGACAAGTTGGTATCAGAGCCATCCTGACCATAGGAGACCCTAGTTAGAATGGACGTCCGAACAAAACTTAGTTCCCAAAATCAAAGTGAGTATTTGTGAAAACCTATTTCCTCTCTTATGCTTGGGATTCTTTCTCTCAAAAAAAATAGATGTTCCTCAAAAATTCTTACATCACTACATAAAATTTTGACACACTTGATCACTTCACTAACTTTCTCATCCTAAATTCTTATAGATGGAAGTTCAGTACTGCAAGTTCTACCAGTTGGGCAACGGAGGCCAACTGATCTTCGAGAGGGATCTTGATGCACTCTCTGAGCACTTGGAGCACCCACATCTGGAATTCTTTGGAGCTCAACTCAATGGTCCACTAGGAGGAGATTTACAATGGCTAGTAGTTGCTGATCTTCGAGGCAAGTTAGAAGCACCAAAGTCCGAGAAGATTCAGTTCTCCATGAGATAGAATAACTGGCTAGATGGATTAGCCAGGGCAATGCATGAAGCTCTCGCTCGTCTTTGCGCACAGAATGTCAACCTAATCCAAGGAACCCGCTTTGCTCACTATGCAAGGCTTGATTCTATGGGAATGTCGCTAGAGATGCCAAGTCACCCGGAGTTGAAGCGTCAAGTGGAGAACCTCGACTTCCTACTGTACGATAAACAGAAGGAATTGGACAATGCTAGAGAGTTCGCCAACCACAACCTTGCCATTGCCGCCCAGAAGGCCCAGACTTTCTCACTGCTCGTCAAGGATCGCCAGTCTCTTCGCCATCAATGTGCAAAGAAGGATCACACCATCGACCGTCTTTGCAAGAAGGTGCCGACCACGAGAATACCATCAAGGAGTAAGAAGCTCAGCTTGCAGCAAAATAAGAAGAGGATGAAGGTGAAGACATCCAAGGGGATATTCACTCATACCTTAGCAATGATGATGACTATCTGGAGGATGATGTTATGGACTTCTACACCGACGATGATGACTCAGACTTCATCGATGATGAGTAGATGCACTAGAGCACCATCGTAGGAGTGAGAAGTATCGGTCCCATTGTATCGTAGCTTACAGAATGGTTCTTAAAACCATCTGTTTTCCTTTTGTTGTGGTGTGTGTGAGTTTGTATCGTGTGCTCTACTTGAATGAGTGAAAACAAGTTAGTTGTAAAACCTGAGTCAAACTCAACGTTTTATCTTGAAACCAAAACCATGAACCTTAGAACTTTTCCTCCTACCCCTTTATCTATCTCAATCTTCAGATGACTCGTGGAAACCAAGGAGGGATCAGCTCATCGCAAGACCCAATGCTGCAAATCCTACAGACGCTCATTGCAGACCGTGAAGCTAGTAGGGCAGAGCGCCAAGCAAATCTAGCCACACTGCAGCAGATTGCCCAGGTGGCTCACAGCAATCAGAATCATGGAAATCAGGATCATCATGGATCCAAACTCAAAAACTTCTAGAATACCAATCACCCAATCTTTAGCAAGTCTGAAGACCCGCTAGATGCTGATGATTGGTTACAGACCATGGAAAACAACTTAGAAGTTGTCGGAGTGGATGAAACAAGAACGTTCTGTTTGCCACCCACTATTTGGCCAGAGATGAAAGAGCATGGTGGAACAACACCCGCACGATGAACCATGGTCAAGTGATGACATGGGAAGCCTTCAAAGTCAAGTTCAGCCGCACCCACGTGCCGCAGGGTCTAGTCACCAGAATGAGAGATAAATTCAGAGAGTTAAAGCAAGGTAGAATGATTGTAGTGGAGTACCGTGACAGATTGTTGTCCCTCGCTAGGTATGCACCTGATGAGATCAACACGGATGCCAAGAAGAAGGAGAGATTCCTGAACGGACTGCATGATGAGATGCAAACGGTCCTCGTCAACATCCATTTCGAGGATCTCGAAGAACTAGTCGACTCTGCCATTTAGATGGAAGGGAATATTAATCAAGCAAACGACAACCGCAAATGTCGGATGATGCACCAAGCTGGATCCAGCAGTCACCAGAAGTACGATCCCAACCCGTCCGCCGGATATGCACCGCGGAACAATAGACCCCCAATGTCTCGCCCAAGCTACCCCAACCGCAGCGGAGGAAATGTGAAGTCCGGAGGAAACAACAATCACCCCGGCAACTCCAGCAATTTCAACCGTGCACCTCCCAAGCACAACAACAACAACAACCACAACAACAACAACACTGCACCCAGAACTGGAAGCAATGCTGTGCCCATGGCAACAAAAGACAAGTCTCAGATTACTTGTTTCGAGTGTGGAGTGAAGGGTCACTACTCCAATGAGTGTCCCAAGAAGATTGCCGCCACTGCCAATGTGAATGCCTCAGCTCAACAGCAGCGTCGTGTTCAACCCGGAAGAAGATTTGCCCCAGGGAACCCTCACAACCGCAACGGTCGTCTCTTCCACATGAACGCCGAAGAAGCCCAAGAAGCGCCAGATGTAGTGCTGGGTATGTTTTCTGTCAACTCAGTTTTAGCAAGAGTGTTGTTTGATTCTGGAGCATCGCACTCATTTATCACCGAAGAATTTGCATGCACTAGTAAGATTCACCCAACCAACTTGAAGCATGTCATGATAGTTCAAATACCTGGTTCAACTACAAAAGCTAGAAAAATTTGCAAAGCTGTACCTATCAGAATACATGGGATAGACTTTTATGCCAATCTAATAGTACTTGGAACCAAAGGTTTGGAAGTAGTACTAGGAATGGATTGGATGTCAAAGCATAAATGATTGATAGACTGTGCCAAGAAAGCCATCACAATGACTAGTAGCTCTAGAGTATTAGTAGAACATATATCTGAAACCTTTCCCCGTCAATTCAAGTGCAACAAGAGTCTAGCCCTACCCACCATAGACCAAGTCAGAGTAGTCTGTGAATACCCCGACATATTCCCAGATGAATTACCCGGTATGCCGCCGGATCGGGATATTGAGTTCATTATTGAACTAATCCCTAGAACCGGTTCCATAGCTCAAAGACCCTATAACATGAACCCCTCAGAGTTAGTGGAACTGAAGAAGCAGTTGGATGCTATGCTGGAGAAAGGCTTGATTAAACCAAGCGCATCGCCATGGAGATCGCCCGTGTTATTCGTCGACAAGAAAGATGGAGGCAACCGTTTGTGCACAGATTACATGAAGCTGAATGACGTCACAATCAAGAACAAGTACCCTTTGCCAAAGATAGAGGATCTATTTGATCAGTTGACTGGTGCCAGTGTGTTCTCTAAGATTGATCTTAGGACTATTTATCACCAACTTAAGATTCGTGCAACGGATATTCCAAAGACCGCCTTTACCACCCGATATGGATTATATGAGTATACGGTCATGTCTTTTGGATTAACCAATGCTCCCGCTTATTTCATGAATCTCATGAATAAGATCTTTATGAATTTTCTAGATAAGTTTGTCGTTGTGTTTATCGACGATATTCTTATCTACTCCAAGTCAGAAGAAGAGCATGAGCAACATATGAGAATCATCCTTGAAACCCTTAGAGAGCATTAGTTGTATGCCAAGTTTAGCAAATGTGAGTTTTGGCTGAAACAAGTAGGATTCCTAGGACATATTGTGTCTGCCGGAGGAGTCGCTGTCGATCCCGCCAAGATCAAAGATGTCGAAGAATGGGAAGCCCCAACCACTCAAACCCAAGTCCGTGCATTTCTCGGATTAGCGGGATATTACTGAGTTCGTAGAAGGATTTTCGAGCATCGCAAGACCTATGACCCAATTGTTGAAGAAGGACAAGAAGTTTGAATGGACCGACAAATGTGAAGCAAGTTTCCAAGAGCTCAAGAAGAGACTGATTTCAGCCCCAATATTGATCATGACAGATATCAAGAAGCCATTTGATGTGTATTGTGATGCATCCAAGATTGGTCCCGGATGTGTATTGATGCAAGAAGGCAAAGTCATCGCATATCTGTCTCGATAACTGAAACAGCATGAGAAGAACTACCCTACGCATGATCTTGAATTAGCAGCCGTAATTTTGGCACTGAAGACATGGCATCATTACCTTATGGGTAATTGCTATGAGATTTACTCAGACCACAAAAGCTTGAAGTATATTTTCACTCAGAAGGAGCTGAATATGAGGCAAAGGAGATGGATAGAGTTAATCAAGGATTATGACCTTGACATTCACTATCACCCCGACAAAGCCAATGTGGTAGCGGATGCTCTTAGTAGATTGCCGTGTAGGCTAAACACCATGATCAAGGAGAAGCAACCAAGTTTGTATGAGGAGTTGGAGCAGTTTAGAACTGAGCTAGTTAGCAAAGGATTTTTAGCTAGCATTGGACTTCAACCCACTTTGATTAGTCATATCAAGGAAGCCCAGAAGGGGAATGCAAGTATCGATGGAATAAAGCGTCATATTAGTACAGGAAAGGTACCTGGATTCACTGAAGACGAAGAAGGAGTTCTGTGGTACAAAGGACGTATCTGTGTGCCAGCAGATTCGGAGCTGAAGCAAGTTATCATGCAAAAAACTCATGATACTCTTTATTCTATCCACCCCGGAGGAACGAAGATGTATCAGGATTTGAAGGAGCAATTTTGGTGGTACAAGATGAAGAGAGAAATCGGAAGCTACATCTCCAAGTGTAATATCTGTCAGAGAGTGAAAGCAGAACATCAGAGACCCGCAGGACTGTTACAACCATTGCAGATTCCAGAATGGAAATGGGATTCCGTCAGAATGGACTTTATCACCGATTTGCCTACTTCTAGTAGGGGAAATGACTCAATCTGGGCCATCGTTGATAGACTGTCCAAGGTAGCTCATTTTATACCTGTCAAGACAACCTACCAGAGTTCGAAGCTAGCAGAGTTGTACATTGCTAGAATTGTTAGTTTGCATGGAACCCCCAAGACCATAGTGTCAGATCGAGGAACCCAATTTACCTCAAGATTTTGGCAGGAAGTCCAAGAAGGATTAGGAACCAAGTTGAATTTCAGCACAACTTATCACCCGCAAACCGATGGACAGACTGAAGGAGTCAACCAAATCTTAGAAGATATGTTGAGAGCTTGTGTGTTAGAGTATGGATCAAAATGGGAAGATTGCCTGCCTTTCGCAGAATTCTCATACAACAACAGTTATCAAGCCAGTTTGCAAATGGCCCCATTTGAGTTCCTATATGGAAGAAAGTGTCATACCCCTTTGAATTGGTCGCAAATAGGAGAGAGTTAGATTATTGGACCTGCCATCCTACGAGAAGCCGAAGAGAAGGTTCACAAAGTCCGTGAGCACCTCAAGACCGCCCAATCCAGATAGAAGAGTTATGCTGACAAGAGAAGGAGAGACTTGACTTCCAATGTTGGAGATTTTGTGTATCTCAAGGTTTCGCCATTAAAGGGAACCCAAAGTTTTATTCTGAAAGGAAAGTTAGCCCCCAGATATATCGGACCCTTCAAGATTCTGAATCGTCCAGGAGAAGTATCATATCAACTGGAACTGCCAGAGGAGATGTCTGCCATCCACAATGTGTTCCATATCTCGTTACTTCGCAAATGCTTAGAAGTGCCGGAGAAGACCGAAGTTTTCAAGAACATCGATCACCGAGCCGTTGATATCAACAAGGATCTGACGTATTGTGAAGTGCCCAGTCGTATCTTGGAAGAAGCTTACAGAACCACCAGGACCCAGAGTATCAAGTTTCTCAAGATTCAATAGAGCAACCATACCGAAGAAGAAGCCACTTGGGAGCGAGAAGAATACATTAGGACAGAGTTCCCAAATCTCTTTAGTTCCTAGTTTTCTTTCTTAAATCTCGGGACGAGATTTTGCTTAAGGGGGGAAGGTTTGTAACATCCCAAAACTTTAATACAAGTTATCAAGATCCAAATCACCCAATTTAGGGTTAACAAAAACTTTTTCTCCTTTAAATAATTAAGCATGCATATGTGTGTTGCATTAAATAAGAATTGATTTGAATTGCCATGATGGTTTGTTATAATGGTTGTAAAATGAATCTAAGATGAATGCCACATCATCTAGATCATTCCCAAGCAAAATCCAAAGAAAAAGAATTCAAATAGAATTAATAATGGAAATGGTCACTTTTGCCATTTTAATCAACTAGGTCACTTTAGGTGTTCCTAGCACTCAAATTCCAACAGAAACAATTGTGGATCTTTACACCCCTTGCTAGTACAAGTAAAGATGTACCAAGGCCCACTTTGTGATCTTCCAAAAACATTTAAACCCTAATTTAAAATGACATTTGAAAATGGAATCTATCTCATATGTCTAGATCCCACTTTTTCAAAAACCACTCAAATGACCTCAACTTAACAAATCCTAGCAACCAAAGATGCTTAAGCATGTGACTAACAACTCCACCAAATTTCATTTCAAAATTCAAAAATTGAATTCTTGCGGCCATTGTGTCGAACACTTGGTGAGCAGAATCAAACCAGCCTAACTAATACTGTTTTTGATCAAAATTTGTCAAGCCATTTGAACCCAATTCACTTCCCTTATCTCCCCTAGCCCCAACCAGGCCATCAAAGACCTACCAAATGGCCTAGGACAATAATGCAGCACCAACCCGAGGCCATGGACGCCGGCCGACCGTGCCCAAGCCACAGGAGCGCGCCCCTCTCTCTCTCGGCATGTCTAGGAGGTAGGCGTGGTAGCACCACCGTCCACGGTCCCTTCCCCAAGCCCAGCAAGCCCCTGGACCACCTAACATCACCCACGCCCACCGCCTCTATGCCATGTGCAGCGCACGCCAGAGCGCCGACCCCGACAGTGCACCACGCGTCGCGCCTTGACCATAGCCCGCGCGCGCCGCTCCGCCTTGACCACCTCACCCCAGCAGACACGCCCTTACCCCGCTGCGCGACCCATAGCCGCCAGGAACCACGTCGAGCATCGCCTCTGTCACTCAGAGCGCGAGACGCTCCCGACCGCAATCCATCGACCCTAGCATCACCATTAAGCCCTAGATGACCGCCAGGGAACCACCCACCGTCCGCCTACCTCGCCCATGCCGATATCACCCTGTGCCGTCGTCACCGGCGAGCTCCGCCCATGCTTCTCTGCCGTTTCGCCAAGCCTATATAAGGGAGCCTTCCCAACACCATTTCTTCACACTCCCACACTCCCCTCTCACCACTGGTCCTTCCCCACCTCTCGCTAGAGCCGCTCGAGCAGCCAGCCACCGGAATTTCACCAGAGATAGCCGCAGCAGAGGAGGAGAAGTCCCCGTCGATTTCGTCCACCCCCAGAGCTGTCGCGACTTCGCCTGAGCCCGCCGTAGTCTCCTCATTCATTTTCCCGCCTCGTCGCACTCGCTGGAGCTCTGGTACACCCTCACCGCACCCTGACTGAGCCGTTAGGGTTCCACCTCACCGGTGACAGGTCCATCATCGATGATAAGCCCCAGCCATAGATTCTAGTTCTAATCCTACGGTCCATGCTACCCCGTACCGCTTCGCGTTTAATGAGCCACTAATAGGAGGGACCCCCCTGTCAGCAGTCCTCAGTACCGCAGAGTGAGACTGGGCCGGCCCATTAGTGTTCCCACGCAACCGAGCAGATTCAAATAAACCTTTTTCTTTTTAGAAGTAAACTTAGTTGTGTCCCTTAGTTCAAAAATCAATTCAGGGAGTTCTACAACTCCAAATTGAGTGATTCCAATTTGGTTGGAAAGGTTATAAATGTCTCTATCCAAGTCGTTGGATTTAAATCATTTAGAGTTAGAGATCTCTCCTAGTATAAATAACAAGACAGAAGCTTTTTCACATTCAAACATTTTTCTAAAATCAACCAAATTAGCTTTTGAGTTGATTCCAACTATCAAAAATCACATTTAACAATACCTATCTGAATATGTAATAATATTAAGGTTTGCATGCAGTGACTTTGGACTAGTACCAAAATAATGCTATATAGGCATTTCTAGTCACTTTAAATCATTAACTATTAAACTTAAACTTATTAAAATGTGATCCAACATTTAAATCACATTCCCATGCATTGGAATATATGGTGATGACATGTGTCCATATGATCCCATATTTTAATTGGAGAATATTAAATCTTAGTTATTTTCAATGAGTAGAAATTACTTTTCTCCAATAAAATAAATGAAAGTAGTTCATTAAACATTGTGATGTTTGTGATGATACTAGAACAACAAATGTGTGCCTTAGTGTGCTAAGTAGACTAGTTAAGTATTGTTTGGTGATTGTGTATTCCATATGTATTTATAGACGATAGTACCGACCAAGTCTACGAGGAGGAGTTCTACCCCAAAGAAGAAGAGGAGAATTTCAACCACTGCACCAACCAAGGCAAGCTATTATTGGCAAGCTAACCCTTGCAAGCTAGATAACCTAAGAAAATGCATTAGGCATGCTTTGGTTATACTATTTGACTTATACCTACTCCAAGTTTTATTTACAAGCTTTACCTTCTTTTACTTTACCAAAGTTTCTTACTTGTTTATAGATAGCATAAAGAGTATAAAACTTGACCTATCTAGTTAGACTTAGATGTCATTCTATGGTATGAGATTGATATTAGCATCCCACCTTAGTGAACACTCTTAACTTAGTGATTAGAACTAAACCAAAAACTTGATCACTTTAGATGGGAATACTTGGTAAAAATGACTTGTGAAAACCTTGGAATGATGAGTCATTCTATTGAGATGTTTTGACATGTGTTGAGAAACACAAATGGTTTATGATGATGATGAAAATGTTAGGCATGAGGCTTAGCCCCTTTTATAAAAACTGATGGTTGGGTTCGGATGTGATACCATTCCAATTTTACCGTACAACCACAATACCTAAATTTGGTAAGGCTTAGCGGGAAGTTTATATGCATTAGTATTAGTTCCCTCGCGGGAGAGGTTTGAGCTGAGGCTACCTCTCAATGATGTTCACCTATGTAGTGCCCAAGATGGCAGATGACCATGGCTGGGAGGCCAAGCTCATAGGAGAGGTGCTTATACTAGAGTGTGTAAAGGAAAGGTTATGTTTGATTATCTGCATATTAAGTATGATGATTCAGGGTTATCCTTGACAGATGTATCGAATTTTGTGATGAAAGTGTACCACCTCTGCAGAGTGTCAAACTATTTGAATAGCCATGTCCGCAGTTATGGACAGTTGGAGTGGCCATACTGTTCCGTTGTCAGATGTTTTCAAAATGACTTATGAATAAATTGTGACATGACTTAACCACAACATGGTTGTGACTATGACAACTAAGTTCCCACTTAGGTGTTTTCAAACTTTATTTTATCTTTCTTTGTTTCTGAACTCAGCTTAGGTTTTAAACTTAACTTTACAAATAAACTTAGAACTTAATATTTTCTACTAGAACTACCTTACTTGTTACTGATAGTTTGCGAGTACTTAAAGTGTACTCATGACTTTTGTCCCTGGTTATTCCCGTGGCCAGACTATGAGGAGGACTACCTTAAAGGAGGACAGCAGGACGGCTACGACAACTAGGATCATCTCCCATCGTCAGCATTGCCTGTGACACTGAAGATGGAGCCCACCGCTACGCTTATTATTCCGCTACTTGTTTGTATTATGACTGGATCATGAGATTCTTTATTTGTGTAAGACCTTATTATGGTTTGTAATGGATGATGTATTATGATATCCAATCTGTTATGTCTCGCAAAAATAGTAATCCTGGAATTGCGATGTATGGCATAACAGGCATCTGGGATTTCCGGGTGTTGACACGCTGCCCCACCAAGACCCTCCCCAAGACCTGCCCCGCCCCAGGCCCTGCACCGTCGCCCCTCCATTTATTTGCGTAGAACGATTATATTAGTTGATTTATGGCCGACAGACATCTTGAAGACCACCAATCCATGCATGCACGCCACCTCTTACTCCACTTAGATTCCATACGTGTGTGCTCCTTGCCCCAAGCCACCTCTTGTTTAGCTTGGATTCCATGCGTCTCTGCATCTGCATAGTAGATGGCCTGTAACACATCAACATGTTGCCGTTATCCTTGCTTTTTGTCGCGGGAGGCCAGCACAGTCCCAGACAGCGAGGCCACAAGCTCCAGGTGCTCCTACAGTGGTGAGCTATTTCTCTCCCCGAGTTTAATTTGGCTAGAATCATGCGGATTTGGGGAATTTTGGCCAGAATCGGTTAGACTTGGAGAGGTCCGGCGGTGAAAGGCACAATTGGAGCTGAAACTTAACTCTCGCCAAATAAATCCTACATATACAGGCCACGCTTGGGTCGGCTACGCAGCCCTTGAATATACAGGCAGGAACGATGGGTTTTCCATGCCCCTTAAAAACATTTAAGGGTCGCGTGCTTTTACGGTGTTTATTTTGCACCATTTTTTCGACCGAAACAAAAAACGAGCTGTTATTTTATAGTTTTGAGGGTTTTACAGGCTCTATTAGAGATGCTCTAAGACAAGGAGATCATCTGTCACCCCTTCCTTTTGTTTTGGCCGCTGATCTGCTTCAATCCATCCTCAACAAAGCCATGCAACATGGCTTGCCACTTGGTATTACGAAACCTTCCCTAGAATATTTTTTACCAATGGTTGAAAGAGTCGAGAGGAGACTATGTGGAATTGTTGATTTCCTAAATTATGGTGGCAAACTATTAATGGTAAAATATGTGCTTGCTTCACTTCCCATCTTCTATATGTGCTGCTTGGAGGTACCTATAAAAATAAAAGACAAAATCATCAAGAGTAAATAATAGCTCTAGATTATTTCGGCTCAAATTGCTATTCACGTTATCTCGATTCTTTTCGGCCGTGGGATGAACGCCGAGGAGGACACACAGAGATGTCAAAACGGGCCCCTGCTATCCCATGAGGGAGGCCCCATTGTGGGCCAGAGCGAAAGAATCCGGATCGGGTAAGGGTGTAGCGCACGCCGTCGTACCCCGTGTCGCAGACTAGTGGGCCGCACGCGCGAACTGGGCCCACCTTCACCGTACTAGGGCAGGACCGGTCTCTATGAGAGGCGTTCTTGGTGTGACATGCCTCCACACCCGCCAGGTGGCAGGGCCCGTAGAGAGTCTACGTGGCACCGTGAGCTCATGACAGGCGCGGTTTCTCGTGACCATGGGACCCGCCGGGAGCCTACGTGGCGTTGTAAGCCCATACCGGCCGCGGTTTCTCGCGGTCAAGGGACCTGCTGAGAGCCAACATGGTGCCATGAGTCCATGCCGTACGCGGTTTCTCGCGGACATAGCCCTTCCCGCAGCCAACATGGCGATGAGCCCGTGCCATCTCTCACCATAGACGCTAGACGACACGGATTATCTCAGCCGGAGAGACGATCTGGCATCATAGATTGTAGACGTCCATGGTTTATCGCAGCCATATCGTATTACGGATCCTGTTCATAGCTGAGATGGCAGCTTTTGATCGTACACGTACGCAGGTTCTCGCGGCGACGATGTGCTCTCACCATCTTAGGGTTCTCGCGGTTAGGTCTTGCTTACTCTATAAAAGACACCTTTGTCTTCATGGTTTCTTGAGTCACATTTCCTTCTCTCTCCCCTCCGGCCATATTGCCTTTCCTGAATGATATCTTTGAAGAGACGCCACCACCCATCGGCTACCGTATATCTTCCTTTGCCGTTTGTCCGCACACTTGGTGTCTTCTCGGTCCTCGATTCTATATGTTTTCTTTTCTGTTTTTCCACTATTTCATGTGATATCTTCCTAACATTTCTTTCACACGTATTTCGCGCAGGCATGTTTGTGGTATGAGTTCCATCCCGCTTGGAGGAGGAGAAGGAGACTCATTACGACAAACATACATGTATCCAGTTTGACATGGATCAAGACGTATCGGATCTTGGCAGCCTCTTAGCAGCTCGCACCGCCACCACTCTAGCGCCAAAGCTCGAAGACATGAAGTCACCGCTGGCTGATGCGTTTTCTTCCACCCCATGCTGCATGTCGCGCTTTCCTATGATGGCGGAAGCGTGTTCGCCGCCATAGTATGCAGAAGATGATATCAACGAGGAGGAGTACGACCCTGAAGATCTAGACTACTTTGATAGGCTCCTCAAAAGTCTTGCGAATTAAGATGCCCATGAATCGTTGTGCCTTGGTTAGTTCTTAGTGGTAGATAGTAGTAGATAGGTGTAGGCATTTATGTTTTCTGTACGACTGAAAGCTGTAAGTTTCGTGGGGTGATAAGTAGTAAAAAAGCATCATTTGATCGTATTTGTATCTTATTGTATGCTATTCATCTTTTTGAAACTTGTAAGCTTATGTCTGTAATTAATAAAAATGCGTCCTGGAGTCTTTGTTTTTTTCCCTATCAAATCTTGCTCCTTCTGTGCTTTTCGCGTTTGTCTTCTGCTGTTAAATCTTCTTCCTTTGTCGTGCTTGGCTGTGACGGCGTAAGTGTTTACGATGCTATTGTACGGGGAAGATGGTGTTGACGAAGAGGAGTACGACCTCAAAGGAATTGACTTCTTTGACTCAACAATATCTACGATTACGATGGCCACGCGTCATCGTTGCTTCCTCATCACGAAAATTCCGTGAGTTCACAGTGAATAGAAATACCATTATGTTACCATGTTCGTATCTTGATGTATGTTATCTATATTATCGAAACCTGTAGATTTAGCCGTTGGATTGAATCTAAATATCATCATGTGTCTTTCCGTTTATCGTTTTCTGTGAATGCGTTCAAAATAATTATAGATCTTCACCCTCAGGTACGCGCGTCGAGTAAACAACGCTTTTTCTTCTACATGTGTATGTATGCCCGTACGTGTTTATTTAGATAGACATTTCATAGGTTGTGCACTCGCGATTTTCACTCAGGGTCGAATAGCGTAACGTGCGATTTGAGATACAGAGGTGGATTCATAGGTCTTTCCATGGGTATCGAATGTGTGCAAGATGGGCTGTTTTATCTCTGTACGTGTTTTTTCGGGCGTTTGTGTGTGAGGTTTCATGGAACATTACGTTTACCGACTGCGCCCCGGGAGCACAGAGAGAAGTCTTGTAAAATATAAGAGACATTGTCTATGGAGGAAAAAGAATAGTGATAGTAATGAAGGCCAATCTAGAAGCACTGCTCTAGTAGCATGTGATAAGGTTTGCAGGCCAAAAAGCAAGGGGGATTGATGTAACACCCCGGACTCTCCATTCCCGGGCTATCGCTCCTGGTAGTTTACTAGGATCTCAAGACTGGCCCCGCAGACCAACACTAATCTTTTGTACGCACTTTCTCCTCATCGTGCGCACCCGGTACCCACTTCCCAGTCGGTCACCCATCTTCAAATTGGTCTAGGCCAAGCATGCTTAACCTTAGAGTTCTTTTCAGATAAGCTTCCGGAAAATAAGTTACAACTTGTTGGTATGGGTATCCTACCAATCTTATTAAGCTATGTGTGAGGGTCTCACATACACCCACCCCAAGAAGACCGACGCCCTCGTCGATCAACCACAAGCCTAGAACATCCCCTCTTGGCACACGTCTATGCGTCCAGTGCCGGCATATGTGACATGCCATGTACACTTTGGCCACACGCGCCATGCTCCACATGTCCGCCACTATCGCGCACACGCCTGTGTAACCGCGAGAACCTGACTCTGATACCACTTGTAACACCCTGGACTATCCGTGCCTGGGCTATCACTCCTGGTAGCTTACTAGGATCTCTAGACTGACCCCATAGACCAACACTAGTATTTTCTATGCACTTTGTCTCCACTCGTGCATAACCAGTACTCACTTCCCGGTCGGTCATCCATGTTCAAATTGGTCTAGGCCAAGCACGCTTAACCTTAGAGTTCTTTTCAGACGAGCTTTTGGAAAAGTGCAACTTATTGGTATGGGTATCCTATCAATCCTATTAAGCCATGCGTCAGGGTCTCACAATTGGGAATCCTAAACCTTCACACCCAAAATAATGCTCTTCTATTGAAGAACTTACATAAGTTCTACAATAATCACAACATCCCATGGCTAAAGTTGATCGAGGGCACTTATTATAACAATGGTTCTCTTCCTGTCAGTCATGTTTAGGGTTCTTTCTGGTGGAGGTCTCACTTGAAACTTGTGGATCTGTATAAGGGAATGGCAAAAATGCAACATTGGAATTGGAAGCTCTTCTTTGTTCTGGACAGACTTATGGCATAACAATTTCTTACAACACCAATTTCCTCATCTACTTTCTTTTTCCAAAAAACAAATTGCTTTATATAATAGGTCATTCAAACCGAATTCCTAGAAGATCTATTCCATCTTCCTTTATCTCAACAGGCATATACTGAATTTGAGCAACTGGAGATAATTTTCCACAACACAATTCTCATAACTCATGAAGGAGAGGAAGATAGCTAGCAATAAATTTGGGGCGGCACTGAATTCTCAACAAAGAAGGCATACAATGTTATGATTGGACACCATCAGGCTCCACCACATTTCTCTTGGCTTTGGGACTCTTCTTGCCAAGCAAAACACAATTTTTTGCTGGTTGTTGCTTCATGATATATTAAATACTCGAAACCTCTTGGGAAGGAAAATTTTCAACCTCCCATCATATTGTTGCGCAACTCTGTACTGTCAAACTAAAGAAACTCTGATGCGCCTTTTCTAGGATTGCCCTTTTGCTTCTGACTATCGGGATTTTGTTTGCCCAACAAGAATTAGCGGTCTCCCTCTCCTTGAAGCTTTTACCAATCTCAGAGAGAAACTCAAAATTCTACATGGAAATAATAATTATTGCTGCTTGGGGTATTTGGATAGTCAGAAATGATAAAATTTTCAAAAATAAGGGAACTACGTTTTCTACTTGGAAGGCTATTTACCTAGAAGAACTCAGATTGGTCAGCTTCAGAATGAAGAATAAACATGCAAGCTCTTTCAAAGAATGGCTACAATCACAAACTTAGCTTTTTCATAGTTTCATAGCTTTTTTTCTTTGTGCCCACCTCATGTACATATTCTGTAAATGACACCTTTATTAATATACAAATTGAAGTGAGTTTTCCCCACTGATTCTCCTAAAAAAATAACACGAAGATCTTTATTTTGTGAACCATAGTATTATGTCTGATACATATTGCATTGCTTCGTCGATACTTTACATTACCTAAGATGAAACAGTAGGTTATTATCATTACCTGATATGTACTCTTTACTCATACCGTATCATCGATGTTCTTGTGATCAACAACTTGATCATGTTTCCGGCCCGACGATGGCGAACATCATAGTACATGAGTGGGCCTAGAGTGTATCTCTCCATCGCCAGGAGTAGCAATTCCCGTAACCACACCATATGAAGCATTGGCATACTATCCGGTAAGAGCAAGGATCGACTTTATAATTACTCTTATTCAGAGCAATGTTTGAAGAACCCTGCCATGTCCATATCGTACCCAAGTCCATATGTGTCTTGTGGTCAAACGATCTTTTAGTAAAGGCAATACTTGTTTATGAGAAACTACCAGTAACAATATTGATGACACATTTCACGGTATATCATTATGGGTATATCCATTGTCGTTATTCTCCAACAAATCTAATCTCATATATCACTAGCAACTCCACAACATATTGTCATTTTGCCCATAGTCAAGAAACCAGGACTATCAATAATAGATGAACTAGTCTTAGTGGCGAGACTAGAGATATCTTAATGGTGTTTATAATTCCATACATGTATTAGAGTTTTCCTCCAAATACTCATTATCTAGAACCCATACAATTATAGGACGTAATAATGAACTTAATCATGAACATGAAATATATATAGTAATACAACTTATTATTGACCCTAGGGAATATTTCCATCACTAAGGGTGGTGGTAGGAACAGGGTTAGTAAGGGACATGGTAGCCGTCTGTGGTGACCCAACATACCACTGCTTGATATAGTACACTATAGTCGTTGATATAACACCAATGAAACTCCATTCCACTAGTATTACATTCCTCAAAGTGGTACAATAGAAACATCGCGGGTCCAAGACATGACTATAGATTACAACTCGGAGCTTTACAAAAGATCTAGAGAAACTTCTAAGTATAGGGAGAAAGCAAATCCTTACAAAGAAGAACCATAAATAACAACTCATATCTATAATACTACGAAATCTACTATCTGGACTATCTGACTTGCCATTGCTGCTACTGCAATGATCTACATAAATAGGACCTATGGCTAGAGATTATACTCCTATATAATTAGGAACTTAGCCTCCACTTCATTTGTTGTGTATGATGACTCCATTGACTTCATTGAAGAGCTTTATCTTTTGGTGATGATCCTTCTGAGCATCAGTCGGTGTTGATGACATCTTCATCAGCTTTAGAATCTAGCAAGGGTTAAGAAGGTACGGTTGAGTATGAGCATACTCCACAAGTTCACTAAAAAGGAGTGTTTGATGCACTATTTACAACCACAGACCAAAGGTAGTAGGTTATGCAGGTTTTCATAAACATTTCTTCAAAGTTTGATTTTATTCTGAAAAGCTATGTCCGTCACTCTTCATAGGTTGATTAGAAATTTGTTGACTTCCTTTCCTGCAGCGTTCGCAACTCCTTCCTGGAACTGGGAGTAATATGTCACACGTTTTTACACTCTGTAGAGGTGTGTTGCTTTACCTATGAGAGATCCTTATCCATGTTTCACAACCAAGTAACGAGCTTGTCCACACTTCTTTGCTATGTGATGTCTGCAAGTGCACAAATCGTTTGTAGTTAGTTTCGAAATATAGATATCGATCCCACAGGGAGCACAAAGGTAAGTGTTTATGGTGAAGTCTCTATCACACCCAAAGTTGTCATAGGTCTTCGAGTGAATTGACTGCAAGTGTAAAAATGAGAATGGAATTTGGATTAAACTGGTTGTATTAAATAAAACTAAAATGTAAACTTCAGAAATAAAAAGCATAAAAGTAAAGAACGATTCAGTTGTTTGTTGTTTTCTACAGATGGCGAAAGAGGCACGGGGAGATATAGTTCATGGTGATAGTGACTATGCCAGATGGACGAATAATGAGTGTAACAATTATAATCTTATAAGTATATGTGTAGGCGAGCAACCCATAATTAGTCGGAACTCCGCTTGGTAGATTTCATCCCAACTTCAATAATCCTACTAGTCTATTACCAAAACCATGGTCAGACACTAGACGATTAAGACCCTTCAGGTTGCTTAGCGATTAAGCTCCTTGGATCGGACTAATGCAATAAGCACGGTGGTTCCTCGTTATCCTCGAGTCTACTAGTTTTCCATTGATATACCCGTGTCACTCGGGGGGTCGCCGGTCTTCTAGCGAACAAGATCCTATCTATGTAGAACAAAGCATCATGTTGTCTGGACCCTTAATTGGACAACAGGCATTAATCATCCCATAGATAGTCAAGCACACATAATATAGTAATTAGAATAAATCACAAACTAATGGAAAATATATAGAGGCACATCACATCTCACTAATCCCTTATATCTCCCACGCCCAAGGAACTTACTCACACATTAGAGGAGAAAACATCATCAATATAATTAAATAAAGGGAGTTCTTCTCGATATTACCATGGAGATCCACAATAAGAATAGAAAAGTAACCCAACACAATTCAAGATGGGAAGAAACAATGTCAACTCCTAGTCTTGCAAGGTGAAGATCTCTCTCTCAAGTACAGGTAATGGCTATGGGAGTGTATTGGCTAGGAGGTCGAAGATCGTGGAGCAAGATGAAGAACGTCTTCCCCTTCTTCTCCAGATATCTTATTTATCCCTGCTGGATGGGATGGCGGCTGCTATGTTGTGTTTTCGTCCCTGGCCTCTTCACGGAAGTTGTCCCTTTTGACAAAACTGAGGCGATGGCAGCTATACGGTGGGAACTATATGGCCGGAAAATTGTTCCTGTCGTATAGTTGCTCGTTAAAGCCTATGTACGCTTCCCTCGATTTCTTCCAAAGAGAGACTTGCTTGTTTTCTCCTGAATATTGTATTTCTCTAGTTAAAACCCTTTGTTGATGTTCAGAACCTAAAACACACATTAAAAACCAAGTTTTCTTTGCTACCGAAGTATTATCGTTAGGTAAAGCTAGAAAACGATCAAATCCAGGAGAAAACCATCAATAAAACCATAAAAAATGTGTCGAATCTCATAGCTATCAACTCCCCCAAGCTTAGATGTTGCTTGCCCTTGAGTGACAAGGAAATAAAGAAGAATAGCCGAGATTCGAGACTGAAATAAAATAACTTATAAGCTTGGATTGGTGTCAAATTCTTTTCTTCACAATCCTTGCAATCTTAAACATGACCATAGAAGTATTTACAAGATTGCACCGAGTCCACTTCCTGACCATGTATATCTTGCTAGCAAATAAATAATATGCCCGAGCAAGTGTCAAAAGTTTAGCTAGGAAAGTGAGACAATTTTTTTTTGGTATCTCTCATTGTTGAGAGATGAAAACTTTTTGCTCTTGTTTCTTTAATCAATTAAGAGTTCTCAAGTTGGCACCAGAATATTCAATTTAAGAACAACTCATCTATTCCCATGTCTAAATTTCAAGACTCTCAAAGCACCTTTTTCCTTCCTTTGCCTTTCAAAAACTTCAGCTCTTTCATAGAGAAATCATGCCACTGTTTTTAACATGTTCATTGGGACTGTGTTGTGCACTCGTGACCATGCAAATGAATATGTTGATCAATAATGGGTCAGAGGAGTAGTACAACTTCACTTGGAACGTGAAACCACGAGGAGACTAAAATTTTACCCGTCATAGCATTGCTGCTACAAACGTTTACATAACTCAATAGCTGAAATCAAGTGGTTTCCCACATTTAGATCATTCGTTGGCTGGAGGAGTTAATAGTTCCCCATGGAGCATGACAGTGTTGTAATGACACGTGTAAAGCAATATCTTATGGTAATTATTAGAAAAAGCAGTGGCATAATCTCTACTACTTCGAAGCATCCATTTTATCAAACAATTTCATTTAAGGGTACTATCGAGTCTATTTATATTAAGCTCAAACGGGGTGGAGTAGTTCTAAAATCAAATTCTTTGGGCTAAACATGGACTCAATTCATCTTTTGGATGCTTTTTATTGTTGTAAAAATGTAGCAAATATTTTAACCAAGTTCATTGCTCATTGTTTCAAAGCTAAAAAGGAGACACTAGCAAAGGAATAGGATTTATAGGATAATAAGCTAAGTGGGGAGTGACTCCAGTGCAAGCGAGTAAATAATTGTAGGATCAATTTAAGGTTGCAGAAAAGGTGATGAAACGAATGTGATACCTCCTCTTGCTTGCTTCGTTCTAGTATTTGAGTCGAACTCCCTGATACGTTGCAAATGTATCTATAATTTTTGATGTTCCATGCTTGGTTTTTATCTACTTTCTTATGTTTTGCCCACACTTTGGAGTATTTTTATACACTTTCTTGTACTAACCTATTAACAAGATGCCATAGTGCCAGTTGCCTGTTTTCTGCTATTTTTGGTTCCAGGAAAGTCAGAAAATGAATATTCTCGGAATTGGAAGGGATAAAAGCCAAAGTCAGTTTTTCACCGAGGGGGACACGGAGCCAAAATACGAGACAGAGAGGGGCTAGAGGGCCGCCACACCACCTGGCCCGCGTGGCCAGGCCTAGACCGCACTAGGGGGTGGTGTGGCCTCCTAGGGCACCCCCTCGGTATCCCCTTTCGCCTATAAGATGCCTCCGATACAGAAACCCTAAGTACCTAATCAAAATTCCACGAAAGAGTCTGTAGCCGCCGTCATCTCCATCCCTAGATCGGGAGGGATCTGAAGCTCTTCCCGACACCCTGCCGGAGGGGAGAATTCACCCTAGAGGCCTTCTTCATCACCATGAAAGCCTCCGGTGTGATGGGTGAGTAGTTCATCCTTGGACTACGGGTCCATGTAGTAGCTAGATGGTTGGTTCTTCTCCTTTGTGCTACCATGTCTAGATTTTGTGAGCTCCGTTCATGATCAAGATCATCTATTTGTAATCCTACATGTTGTGTTTGCGGGGATCCGATGGATATTGAGATGCTATTTCAGATTGATTATTGATTCTATCATGTCTTTGTTATTTGTGATCTTGCATGCTCTCCGTTGTTAGCAGATATCTTGGCCGAGTAGATGCTAGCAACTCCAAGAGGGAGTATTTGTGCTCGATAGTGGGTTCATGCCTCTAGTAATCTGGGGAAGTGACAGAAATATCTAAGGTACTAGATGTGTTGTTGCTACTAGGGAGAAAACAACGATCCTTTGTTCATAGAACAATCGTATTGTTTACTTTACACGCAATGCATAATGCAATTATCTGTTGCTTGCAACTTAATACTGGAGGGGGTTCGGATGATAACCTGAAGGTGGATTATTGGTCATAGATGCAGTTGGATTACGGCCTATGTATAATGTTGTAATGCCCAATCAAATCTCATAGGAGTCAAGATGATTAGTATATGCATGTATGCTTTCTCGATGTTTGTCAATTTCCCCGCTATAATTTGTTCACCCAACATGTCATCTATCTTAAGGAGAACCACCACTAGTGAACTATGGACCCCGGTCCTTTCTTTTACCATCAATATACAACTGTTTACTGCTTTCTGTTTACTTTCTGCAAGCTTTTACTTTCTTCCACACAATATGTTTAATCCTTTGTTTTCAGCAAAACTGGTGAGATTGACAACCTCACTGTAAGTTAGGGGCAAAGTTTTTTGGTTGTGTTGTGCAGAATTCCAAGTTGGCAACAACACCTTGGAGGTGTTTCCTTGGTCCTACTGGTTCGATAACCTTGGTTTTATAACTGAGGGAAACTTGCTGCTGTGCTCATCATACCTTCCTCTTGGGGTTCCCCAACGAGCTCGAGATATCTTGGGCCATCAAGCTCTTTTCTGGCGACATTGCCAGGGAGTCAAGGACATCTTCACAAGGGGAGTCCCTCATAACCAATCTCTTTACTTTGTTATTTTTGTTTTGCTTAGTTTATTTTTGCTTTGTTTGCTCGTTTCTTTATCAAAACACAAAAAAATTAGTTGTACTAGTTTGCTTCCTTTATTAAAAACACAAAAAATGACTACTCTTGAAAATACTAAGTTGTGTGACTTCACTAGCACCAACAATAATGATTTCATGTGCACACCTATTGATCCACCTGTTCCTGAAGCTACTTTCTTTGAAATTAAACCTGCTTTACTCAGTCTTGTTATGAGAGAACAATTTTCTGGTATTGGTAATGAAGATGTTGCTGCTCATCTAAATAACTTTGTTGACCTTTGTGAGATGCAAACGCATAGGGATATATATGGGGATATTATTAAGCTTAAATTGTTTCCTTTCTCTTTGAGAGGAAAAGTTAAAGAATGGTTGCAATCCCTAACTAGGAATAGTATTGATTCTTGGACTAAATGCAAAGATGCTTTCATTGGAAAATACTATCCTCCTGCTAAGATTATATCTATGAGAAGTGAAATAATGAAGTTTAAACAATCTGATAATGAACATGTTGCTCAAGCTTGGGAAAGAATGAAATCTTTGGTAAAGAATTGTCCCACTCATGGACTAACTGCTTGGATGATTATCTGTGACACCCCCAGGATCAAGGTTAAACAAATCTAGACCTTATCCTGACATAAGCTTAATCTAGAGCTCGAGGATATCTAGTGAGAAATCGGTAACACAATAGTAACCCTGCGACCCAAAAATTATTACAGCAAGCTCATAACTGAGCAAAGAACCAAAATATTACAAGCTGAGGTCACTGACCACAAACATCAAACAACGGAAGGCAAATTATGCTATTAAGTATAGCAAACTTAACAAATGGCGTAAGAGGCCTGAAGCATAACGATGACGTCCCAGCCCATAGATTCTAGGCTGCCGGCTGGGAACCCCAAGCTACTCATCGGTGTCGATGTCGTACGGAACACGTCTTCGAGGGAACACTTATTCTGCTACAAAAGTATCAACAAAGCAAGGGTGAGTACAGGGTGTACTCCTCAAGACTTATGGCTGGTGGGGTTATTTTGCATAAAGCCATCTTTGTTTATAAATCAAGAGGGAGAAGAAGCTCGTCTAATCAGAATATTTTAAAAGAGGATAAGAGAGCGACATCTCCAAAGAATTGACCATCATCTTGATATCCACCAAAGTAATCCTCATCTCACAAGTAGGATCACCCCCTCGTACCCATGAGGAAGCATCCTTAAGCACACGTTGATCTGCCAAGTTTTATGATTAGGTTAAAGTTCTCTATGATCTTAGGATTCGGTCACCAAGCGTTCATAACCGTGAACACGGCTTTTCGAAAAGATTTAACCCTACATGGGTGTACAACTTTACCCACACGTACCAACCGACTCTTAGCGCCACTTGACACACTTCCTTGGTGTGCTGGCAGAGGGTGATTGGACACGACCATTTTACCTTGCTTCGCCGAGACCATGAGTCACGCCCTAAGGATGGTTCCGCCGTAACAGGTCAAATCGCGAAGCCGGTCCCTAGAGATGTGGGCGAGGTTGGTTTATCAGGGGCGCCATCTACCCCAAGCAACCCCGACCACGCTTACCTACCTGTTATGATGCACCTCCTTCTCCTCCGCTTTCGAAAACATTTTCGATGCGTATGCCAAATGGAAAGCCCGAACTATGTGACTCATGTAATCTACTAGGCAGGTTAGTTAATCGTGAGGTCCCATAAACCCCGTGTGGTTGTACGCTCGTCTTGGTCCAAAGGCAAGAACTTGGTTCCTAGTGGTGGCGAGCATGGGACTACAAAAACCACATCCCATTGTGGCCTCCCATACAAGCCTTAGCATGTTTAACCTTTACCACTGATCTCACCTCATGAGTATACCTCGTTCTCCTGTCATACTAGATTATCTGCATTTGGTACATCTTCTGGATGAACCAGCACTGACAGCTAAGCATGGCTAAGCAAGACATAGACATAAGCTCTAGTAGTGCACACAAGCCAAACCTAGTTATGCTAGGAGTAGTGGATAAGGTGATATAAACTCAAATGGAGTAATGCAACAGATAGGATACTCTATCTATCGACAAAAGACCACAGAAGAATCGTATGCATCATGGCAAGAATGAAATACTTTTGAAATTGTAGGATTTTATCATGTGTGGGGTTTTGCTTGCCTTGTTTGTTGATAACCAATAAACAGATCTTCGGAAGCCTTGTACTTGGCTTGATTACAGTTGGTCAAGTATTGTTCTTCAAGCTTCGATGGTTTTGATCTCGATCTCATTATCGTGTTCTACCGAAAGAAGCAAACACCAGAAAGAAAGGGGAAACAGTCAACACATGGCATCGATGCGATGCTCAAGCAAGGATGATGATATGACAAGTTAAATTGTATTGTACTAGAACCCTAAGGCATGCTTGGCAATTTAAATGGGGTTCCGAGGGGTATAAACCCTAATTAGACATTAGCTAAAACTGGGGTGTTACAGCTCTATCCCCCTTACGAGAATCTTGACCCGAGATTCCGCAGGTAGGAAGAAGGAAGAAAAACAGGTTCACTCTAAGGATAAGAGGGAAACACACTAACAACACATAGAGTATCTCATGGTCAACTCGTGAAGGAGTGTCCAAAAACAACTCTGAGATAACGACATGAAACACATCAAGGTAATAGAGGGAACAAAAGGAGATATGTTTCAAGGTTGATAGATATTTGGTCTTCATAAGGATTGAGACCATGGAGCTTCAGAAGAGCTTAAGCTTCTAAAAGAGAAAGCTTACAACAAAGAGAGACCATAGACTTCGAGTGATAAACCTCTACTAAATGGCTTAAGTAGAGCTTCTGGGGATACAGAGATACGAATAACCAAGCTGTTTGAACTATTTTTGATACAAAAGGATCACTCTTTCGTTCAACAGAAGGCCAAGACAGAAAGGTTGTTTTGTGGTGAGGACTCGTAAGAGTCACAAGGAACATGTAGCAAGAGAAACTTCTGATTACCAGAATCATCATCACTCTTTGAACATGTTAGAGGAATGAAGGAAACTCTTTATTCATCTAGGATTACCAAAATCTTTGCCAAAGATCGTGATATCACTTTACACCACTAAGATGAATATATAAGAATATTCCTGATGACATGAGGAAAAAGAAACTTCATTCTTAGACTTCAATTACTTGGCACAACAAGAAGCTTGCCAACATAAAGGGTATAGAGAATCGACCAAGAGACATTTAGCAACACTACTTTAAATGTTCTCCTTCATGTTCGAGAAGGCAGACATCAAGTAAAGGTCAGACTTCAGAGACAAAGGACGCCACAAGCACAACTCCTATAATAAAATCATAGAAGGAGCCTCATGAAGAGTGGTTGTTGTTTGCTAATTCAAGAGAATTTGACGGTAGGCCTTCTGACTAATTGTGTTAACCATTACATCAATTTTTCCAGATTTCCAAATAGGCCTATGTCAAAACCTTGAGAAACACCAACCTTCGTATCTGCTTGAGATTCAGATTTGGTTAGGTGTAATGATACTTCAGACTCAGCATGTCTGAATAGAAAGTTTGCAACACTTACCACGAAGGTAAAGTTACTAGATTCTCAAGACATGGACTATGGTGTCAAGCTCCAAAAGACTGAGCTAAAGTGATAGACCCATGTATTAACAACTTGTCAAAGGAAAATTGCTCATACATCGAGTACTTGCAACGAAATGCACATGTGTCCTTAAGGAACAAAAATAACTCTACTCAAATACATGATGACATCTTTCTACCATTGCGCGGGAATCGGAGAAGGTTACTTCTAACATCCAGAACACATACTTCGAGATAACACGAAGGAGGTTCTCAAAAGTTTTCCAACATTAATGCCAAATGTTCCATATGAATCTAGTCTGACATGGATAAAATAAGGATATTGTCGATGGGCTCAACAATAAACTTATCGAGATACTCCAGATGATGAACTCATATGCTGTATGAACAAGGCAGATTATTGGTCAAACCAAAGAACATGAGGATGTACTCAAGTGAAACATCACAAGTAGCAACATCATCAAGATAGTCCTTGGGACTGAGTTTGATTTGACGATAACCCAAATCAAATCAAAGGTGGGGGAAGATAACATATCCACAAAGGAAATACTATCTTTCTTCAACACAAACTAAACTAGAAACCCATTTTTGGAGGAACTAAGTCAGATAGAACTTTTGTCTTACAACTCTCCAAGTTGTTGTTTAAGCTCAACCAACTAATTCAAGGGTATCTAGTACGGATCCTTGGAGAAAGGAGCAGTTCAGAGAACTTGCTTGCTCAAGAACTTGACGGCACAGTCATGTGGCAACATGGCAATACTTCTAGTAGACATCTAGAATATCACAGACCACCGAAATGTCACTTAGTTCGAGAGGAAACTTGCTTGATAAGGCAAGAGGACATAGTCTCAGAGCTTCGGCACAAGCCTAACTCTTTGACCTAGGAGAGTGTACTAGGGTAATGGACTTGGTAACACACTCATCCTTTGCTTAGTGATAGGGTTAACCAATCACGCTAAGAATGACGAAAATGTCCTTAGAGTTCAAAGCAATAAGGTTGCTAAGAATCTCAGATGACCACATTATTAGGCACATCCATCATTCACGAGCACAGAAGCTCAGAGGAAGGGTGGGTAGATATGTGTAAAAGCATAACTTCATTAAGAAGGTCATGAAACTCAACACAACCTATTAGTGTAAAAGGGTGTGACACTCTAAGGTAGAACATATAGAAGCTAATCAATGCTTCTTAATCTATGGATTACCACACTTTGACCTGGTCCTAGATATGATAAGGTATTGGAGTTTATTTCTCCTGACATCCTAGAATGGTTTGTCTTGACGAACCACAAGAGTTTCTTGCATTGGAAGACAACAATGTGCATTACTACTTGACCACCAACTAGTAGTAAAAGGTTGGAAACAACAAAGGGAAAAGGAACATGCTTAGAATAGAATCCTGAGATGTGGACACATAGATTATCAATCTTCCAAAAACCAGCGCATAGAAGGGAGAGGTGTGGCAGAGTCACGAATATAGATGTGAGACTCTCGAGGAGTACTCTTGTTGTGATCTATTTGGTTCCATTAGAGAACATCTGCCATAGCTAGTGGTAGGGGAAGTCCTTAATTGTCACGATTCAATTGCGACAATATCCACAACCTTGAAGACCAGAATTATAGTTCTAGCCATCCTAAGGTGATGTGTGAACATTAACGACAGGGGTCAATATAATGGACCTTGGGTTAAAGATCAGATTCATGTAAAAGATTCACAACACCAGAATCCAGCACAATCTGGGATCTTCGGTTCATGTCCAAGGGTTAAAACCCGAGAAAGAAGTAACTACTACTTGAGTGACATAGTGTACACTACAGGATAGTAATCACGAGGTAGCTTCCAAGAGAAGAAATAACTTATGAAGCACCCAAACAAATAAAAAGGAGGCATAAGAGGTGAAAGGAAACCTCGAAGCCTAGAAAAGAACACTTTAGAGCCATACCATATAATATTGTGGACCCATAAGGTAGAGAGATCATGATGGAAAGGAATCTCTGTAACAAAGCCGAGCAAAGGAAACACAAAGAACACAACACACACAACTCTAGAGAACACAACACTAGGTCTACTGGCTGAGAAACGGCATGCCTGGAAGGCACCTAAGCTTTGAAAGACTAGAAGAGATATCAAAACTTTTCCAAAAACAACACAAGATAAGATGACCCAGAGTTAAGAGTGATACCAGATGAGGAGCAAAAGAAGCATACTAGAGGTTTTGCAAATACTTTTCAGCTTTAAAATAGTTTTCACAAGCTCTAGACTCAACATCGACCAGTAGCAAGGTTTTCCTATGGTCGGTACTGCTCTGATACCAAGAACTGTGACACCCCCGGGATCAGGGTTAAACAAATCTAGACCTTAGCCTAACATAAGATTAATCTAGAGCTTGAGGATATCCAGTGAGAAATCGGTAACACAACAGTAACCCTACGACACAAAAATTATTACAGCAAGCTCATAACTGAGCAAAGAACCAAAATATTACAAGCAGAGGTCACTGAACACAAACATCAAACAACGGAAGGCAAATTATGCTATTAAGTATAGCAAACTTAACAAATGGCCTAAGAGGCCTGAAGCATAACGATGACGTCCCATCCCATAGATTCCAGGCTGCCGGCCAGGAACCCCAAGCTACTTGTCGGTGTCGATGTCGTACGGAACACGTGTTTGGGGGAACACTTATTCTGCTACAAAAGTATCAACAAAGCAAGGGTGAGTACAAGGTGTACTCCGCAAGACTTATGGCTGGTGGGGTTATTTTGCATAAAGCCATCTTTGTTTATAAATCAAGAGGGAGAAGAAGCTCGTCTAATCAGAATATTTTAAAAGGGGATAAGAGAGCGACATCTCCGAAGAATTGACCATCATCTTTATATCCACCAAAGTAATCCTCATCTCACAACTAGGATCACCTCCTCGTACCCATGAGGAAGGGCTTGCTCGTTTGCGGTACCAAAGTTCGCAGGCCAACGCATGGCGGTACCTAAGTTGCCTGAAATTACCGCGTTTCGAAAAGTTGGGCCGCCAACTACTGAGAGGGGCCATTTCGAGGCAAACTCTTCTCACCCCTGCCAAATTCAAACATTCCGTTAAACTGCCCCGTGAAGTAGACAGTCGGGACCCTCATGTCGGTCATCTGTCCGTGACGCGGGCGCCAACGCGGCAACCTCTTAGGCAAATCGAGCATCTAAGTGGATTGGATGTGTTGACCAATTTCACAAATCCATTCCCAGCTTTCCCCTAGCACCGGCAGCGTCAGAATCCACCCTCCAGGCAGGACGATCCCTTCGGACATTTGACTTCTGGTGCCAAGTTGCTGCGCCCAGTTTCTGCGCCTAGTCGCTGATCCCGAGCTCCAATGGCACATGCCATAGCCGCCGTTGTGAGGCTCTAGCCCGCCTCTGCTGCCGACGAGCTGAGCAGCTCGGAGGATGGCAGATCCTACTATCAAGAAGAAGTAGTTCTGTCTACAAGCGGGTGATCTACCCTTCTCTTTGCTATTCGCACTAGTTACAACTGCTAGCTGGCTACTGAACCTTAAATTGTTTGTTAGCCCAACGCTGACAAACATATTTTGTCCACAGTTTTTTGTCAAGTGGGATCTGCGCGGACCCCCCTTACCTGGTTACGGTAGTCCTCTATAGGTACGACTCTAGGGGCAAGAGGTATGGACACCATTGTTTCACGATGGAAGAAGCGCCTACGCAGATCTGCACTATATCTGGTATGGTTGCTGCTCTACGTAATCATGTTGAATTATGGCCGAAGCATACTGCAAAGTTCAGCTTCATGGATGAATGTGGCATCATGGTTCCTATAACGTGTGATAGTCAGCTAATTGGGTTGATGAAAAGCTATGCTTCGGCTAACATGTTTGAGCTGAAATGTGATGTACTGGATGTGGAAGCTGCTGCAACTGGGAGTCGCCCTTCTATTCTTGGACAGGGTGGTTGCTCGAACCCAATTAGCTCCTGGTAAGCAAAGGTCTCTTGGGGTTCGCATGTTTGTGCTGAATTGTAATTTTTGTTTTATTTACTCTGTAGATATTGGGCAGTTATGCAACAGTCTTGTTTCTTTGACAGGAAGCGCCGCAAGGTTATAAACATGACTGCCGGGTAAGTCATTTTGCTTCCCAAAGAAATTAAAAACGAGTGGAAAGATGTCATTTTGCTGCCCGAAGAAATTAAAAACAAGTGGAAAGATGATGTTGGACACGATTCTGGTGCCCATTGTCCCGGCGATGCAGAGTACGTGAAGCTAAGAAAATTGGCACCGAGGAAGAGGAAGAAGGCAGGAAATGAAGAAGCCATTGGACGTGAAGGCTTGGCACCCAGGCTGCGGAAGAAGGCTGCTGGCAATGAAGATGCATAGTAATGTGTTGAACTTGAACTATATATGTAATTCTGTTAAATTCTGATCGCTCTGTGTGTGGCACGTTGCTGGGCGAAACAATCTACCCATGTTCTATGAGTAAAATGTACCGCGACTTAGGGTTTGGAAACGCCTGAGTCAGTAGTTGAATCCGAAATTGTGATTGTGTCACTGCTATCTGAAAACAAGGATCCACCGGTTCCATGATTTCTGAGTGGCAGGAGGTCTCCAAATACGACGGAATGTAAGTGGCACATAAATAAATTATTTAAGCTACCACACTCCACGAAGCAGCAACTTATTTCAGATGCTGCACAACGACGTGGCAACATGAACAACAATATTCTCACCGATAATGCCCAGATGAGGAGGAAATGGGCACCACTTTCTGGCCTAATCTTGAGCCCGTCTATCTCACCGGCTCTCTGCTCCTGCATCCCCTACATCTAGCGAAGCTCCCGGATCTCCAGTAACCGAGTGTACGTGCTTTCACTTTATAAATTGTGGTTGTGCCATTTGCATGCGGCACAATCCACGTAGATTACGTTTAAACAAACCACCAATGTCAGAATACACTAGTAGAAAAGGTGTCCTTTGGTCCACGGCCACGTTCCCAATCCGGGTCAGAGATCTAAATCGAGGTAGAAATTGATCTAAATCACAAATTCTTCCACAAATTAATCGAGACAGATATCTAAATCGAGGCATTTCATTACTTCAACCACAAATTCTTCTAAACAAAGGTGTGATTTCACATCCTACATTAATTCAACCACTAGTCAACAATTTCACTTCCGCTCCCACTGTCCTCCGAGCCGCTGGCTTCCTCGTTGCTGTCGGAAAGAACCTCCACGATGTCCGCATTGTTCGCGAGACAGAGTACCTCTTCGCGTCGAGCGGCGGCAATGACGGTGTACTTGGTCCGTCCAGGGACGGACCAGAACCTCTCCCGCCCTTCTCGGTTGCGGAGATCCCGGTGCACCACGCGCCCGTCAGCGATGCGGTTGCCAATCTTGGCCTTTCGCACCTTCTTGAACAGCGCCGGCCAGTACGGGCTGGCCGCCGCGTACCGGGGCAGCGCCCTCTTCCACGCGAGCATCTGGCGGCGGCGCGCCGCGATTTTGCTCTCCATCTCGGCTCGGCCAGGTAGCGGAGCCACTAGCACCCCCATAGAGCTGATGCGCCATCGGTGGGGCACCTTCACGGCTGGCGGCACAAGGATGTCGAAGTTCACGAACATCACAACCTCGTACAAGTTCAGATCGGGCATCTCCATGGCGGCGCGGAGGAGATTGGAGAGGACGAGGGGATGGACGACGAAGCGACGCGCTGTGGCACCTCCTATTTATACACGAGGACGACGAAGCGACGGTCAGACAAAAGAAGTAATGCGGGGTCAGACAAAAGAAGTAATGCGGGGTCAGAGCAACTTTTTCCCTTCCTGGAATCCGGGACCAATAGTTCAGACCGCTTGGTCAACAAGTACAAATATTACAACTTAAAAAGGCACGGAGCTTAAGCTAAATAGAACTAGTTATCACACATCTCCTTGATCTTCCTAATCTTGGCCCGATGCGCATCTTCCTGCTAGAGCAAGGATCGAATTGTCTGCTCCTTCCTTTTAGCATCTTCCTTGCACAGCTTCAATTGTTTCTCTGCATTTTTCCTCATGCACTTGTCAATACTCGTAGTTGTGTACTGAAGGACTTTGGCCTGGTGGAGATCATTCCTTGCTTGAGTCAGTTCTTGCTCTGCTTTAGCCTTCAGGGCCAACGCCGCGTCCCTCTCCTTCTCGACTTTGATAACCTTGTCTTGCACCCACCTGAGATCTCGCTTATGCTTGGTCGTGTCAACTGGTTCCCATAGCTTCGTCTCAACACTGTCAAGAAGTGACCTGAATACGGATTCTTTCAACTCGACACTCATTTCCCATAGTTTGTCCAGCGTTTTCTGCATCGATTTGGGCCACTCTGGATCTACCCATTTGACAACACCGCAACTTTCGCCTTGCATCATTGCACGATGTCCTTGACACCATAGAAACCTTCTGCCTGCGTTTCATCCTTCGAAGGCTACAAATTTAGCGGGCACATATCCATGTTTACATACCAGAGGACTATCTTCATCCTCTAAACCGTGATAGTCCGAGTCATACATCGTCTGGTTGTCCTAACACATCATATGCGCATGAGTAAACAGATTAGATCTAGCTCAAAAAATAGATAACTGGCCACAGATGATAGAAATAGAGATGAGACGACTCACATCGAAATCACCATCCCTGTCGTCACGACACGTTTCCTCGCCGTCTCCCTTGAACCCATGGCAAGAGGGGAGGAGGGTGGCTGCCAGAGAGGGGATTGGGATGGAGGCGCCGTCGGCTTGCAACTACGGCAGGATGGGAGTGAAGTGGGGAAAGTGGCTTCGAGGGTAAGGAAGAGAAGTACGGGGATGAAGAGAAGTAATGGGGACGTGACACTGGAATGTGGCCCACTAAACTCGTGAGACGTGACACTCGCAACAGGGGAGCACCCGGTGTTGCCAGTTTTCCAGAGCAAGCATGGCCAATCATGCCGTAGAACAGCCTACTCACAGATCGCTCTCACGAAGGCCATCCCAATCGTCCAAGTGCCCCAATCGAATGGTATGTAATAATCGTCAAGTAGAACAACTGTGTTAGGTCGTGCCTTCTAGAAGACTCGGTCTAACAGCTACCCATGCAATGACACTGGTATATCCATGTGTGGTTTGTGAAAAGAACAAACATGCAATCACACTAGGTGGATCCATATGTGGTTTATGGAAGTAACAAACATGCAATGACTCTAGCTGTGATTCATGAAAATAACAGACATGCAATAACACTGTTGGATCCATGTGTGGTTCATGGGAAGAACACACATCCAATTACACTGGTGGACTCTAGCTGTGGTTCATGAAAAGAACAGACATGCAATGACATTGGTGGATCCATATGTGGTTTGTTAGGAGAACACACATGCAATGACACTAGGTGTGGTTCATGAAAAGAACAGACATGCAATGACACTAGTGGATCCTTATGTGTGGTTCATGAAAAGAACAGACATGCAATGACACTGGTGGATCCTTATGTGGTTCATGAAAAGAACTGACATGCAATGACACTGAGTGTGGTTCATGCAAAAAACTGACATGCAATGACACTAGGTATGGTTCATGAAAAGAACAGACATGCAATGACACCGGTGGATCCATGTGTGATTTATGGAAGTAACAGACATGCAATGACTCTAGCTATGGTTCATGAAAAGAACAGACATGCAATGACACCAGGTGTGGTTCATGAAAATAATAGACATGCAATGACACTGGGTTTGGTTCATGAAAAGAACAGACATGCAATGACTCTAGCTGTGGTTCATGAAAAGAACACACATGCAATGACACTGGGTGTGGTTCATGAAAAGAACATACATGCAATGACACTGGTGGATCCTTATGTGTGGTTCAAGAAAAGAACAGACATGGAATGACACTGGTGGATACTTATGTGGTTTGTTTAGAGAAACAAACATGCAATGACACTGGTGGATCCATGTGTGGTTCTTGAGAAGAACTCACATCCAATGACATTGGTGGATCCTTATGTGGTTTGTTTAGAGGAACAAACATGCAATCACACCGGTGGATCCACGTGTGGTTCATGAGAAGAACACACATCCAATGACACTGGTAGATCCTTATATGGTTCATGAAAAGAACTGACATGCAGTGACACTGGGTGTGGTTCGTGAAAAGAACAGACATGCACTAACACTGGGTGTGGTTCATGAAAAGAACAGACATGCAATGACACTGGTGGATCCTTATGTGGTTTGTTTAGAAGAACACACATGCAATGACACTGGGTGTGGTTCATGAAAAGAACAGACATGCAATGACACTGGTGGAACCTTATGTGGTTTGTTTAGAGGAATAGACATGCAATGACACCGGTGGATCCTCGTGTGGTTCATGAGAAGAACAGACATCCAATGACACTGGTAGATCCTTATGTGGTTCATGAAAAGAACAGACATGCAGTTACACTGGGTGTGGTTCATGAAAAGAATAGACATGCAATAACACTGGGTGTGGTTCATGAAAAGAACAAACATGCAATGACACTGGTGGATCCTTATGCGGCTCATGAAAAGAACAAACATGCAATGACATTGGTGGATCCTTATGTGGTTCGTGAAAAGAACAGACATGCAATGACACTTGTGGATCCTTATGTGGTTTTTTTAGAAGAACACACATGCAATGACACTGGGTGTGGTTCATGAAAAGAACAGACATGCAATGACACTGGTGGATCCTTATGTGGTTTGTTTAGAGGAACAAACATGCAATGACACCGGTGGATTCACATGTGGTTCATGAGAAGAACACACATCCAATGACACTAGTAGATCCTTATGTGGTTCATGAAAAGAACAGACATGCAATGACACTGGTAGATCCTTATGTGGTTCATGAAAAGAAGAGAAATGCAATGACATTGGGTGTGGTTCATGAAAAGAACAGACATGCAATGACACTAGTGGATCCTTATGTGTGGTTCATGAAAAGAACAGAGATGCAATGACACTGGTGGATCCTTATGTGGTTTGTTTAGAAGAACACACATGCAATGACACTGGGTGTGGTTCATGAAAAGAACAGACAGGCAATGACACTGGGTGTGGTTCATGAAAAGAACAGACATGCAATGACACTGGTGGATCCTTATGTGGTTCATGAAAAGAACAGACATGCAATGACAGTGGTGGATCCTTATGTGTGGTTCATGAAAACAACAGAAATGCAATGACACTGGTGGATCCTTATGTGGTTTGTTTAGAAGAACACACATGCAATGACACTGGGTGTGGTTCATGAAAAGAACAGACACACAATGACACTGGTGGATCCTTATGTGGTTTGTTTAGAGGAACATACATGCAATGACACCGGTGGATCCATGTGTGGTTCATGAGAAGAACACACATCCAATGATACTGATAGATCCTTATGTGGTTCACGAAAAGAACTGACATGCAGTGACACTTAGTGTGGTTCATGAAAAGAACAGACATGCAATGACACTAGGTGTGGTTCATGAAAAGAACAGACATGTAATGACACTGGGTGTGGTTCATGAAAAGAACAGACATGCAATGACACTGGTGGATCCTTATGTGGTTTATGGAAGTAACATACATGCAATGACACTGGTGGATCCTAATGTGGTTCATGAAAACAACAGACATGTAATGACACTAGTGGATCCTTATGTGTGGTTGATGAAAAGAACAGACATGCAATGACACCGGTGGATCCACGTGTGGTTCATGAGAAGAACACACATCCAATGACACTGGTGGATCCTTATGTGGTTCATGAAAAGAACTTACATGCAGTGACACCGGGTGTGGTTCATGAAAAGAACAGACATCCAATGACTCTAGTTGTGGTTCATGAAAAGAACACACATGCAATGACACTGGGTGTGGTTCATGAAAAGAATAGACATGCAATGACACTAGTGGATCCTTATGTGTGGTTCATGAAAAGAACATACATGCAATGACACTGGTGGATCCTTATGTGGTTTGTTTATAAGAACACACATGCAATGACACTTGGTGTGGTTCATGAAAAGAACAGACATGCAATGACACTGGTGGATCCTTATGTGGTTTGTTTAGAAGAACATACATGCAATGACACCGGTGGATCCACGTGTGGTTCATAGGAAGAACACACATCCAATGAAACTGGGTGGATCCTTATGTGGTTCATGAAAAGAACTGGCATGCAGTGACACCGGTGGATCCATGTGTGGTTCATGAGAAGAACACACATCCAATGACACTGGTGGATTGTTATGTGGTTTGTTTAGAGGAACAGACATGCAATGCCATCGGTGAATCATTATGTGGTCTGTCTAGAGGAACACTCATGCAATGACACCGGGTGTGGTTCATGAAAAGAACAGACATGCAATGACTTATGTGGATTGTTTAGAAGAACACACATGCAATGACACTGGGTGTGGTTCATGAAAAGAACAGTCAGGCAATGAAACTGGTGGATCCTTATGTGGTTTGTTTAGAAGAACACACATGCAATGACACTGGGTGTGGTTCATGAAAAGAACAGACACGCAATGACACTGGTGGATCCTTATGTGGTTTGTTGAGAGGAACAGACATGCAATGACACCGGTGGATCCACGTGTGGTTAATGCGAAGAACACACATCCAATGACATTGGTAGATCCTTATATGGTTCATGAAAAGAACAGACATGCAGTGACACTGGGTGTGGTTCATGAAAAGAACAGACATGTAATGACACTGGGTCTGGTTCATGAAAATAAGAGACATGCAATGACACTGGTGGATCCTTATGTGGTTCATGAAAAGAACAGACATGCAATGAAACTGGTGGATCCTTATGTGGTTCATGAAAAGAACAGACATCCAATGACACTTGTGGATCCTTATGTGGTTTGTTTAGAAGAACACACATGCAATGTCAATGGGTGTCGTTCATGAAAAGAATAGACAGGCAATGACACTGGTGGATCCTTATGTGGTTTGTTGAGAGGAACAGACATGCAATGACACCGGTGGATCCACGTGTGGTTAATGAGAAGAACACACATCCAATGACACTGGTAGATCCTTATGTGGTTCATGAAAAGAACAGACTTGCAGTGACACTGGGTGTGGTTCATGAAAAGAACAGACATGCACTGACACTAGGTGTGGTTCATGAAAAGAATAGACATGCAATGCCACTGGTGGATCCTTATGTGGTTCATGAAAAGAACAGACATCCAATGACACTGGTGGATCCTTATGTGGTTTTTTTAGAAGAAAACACATGCAAGGACAATGGGTGCGGTTCATGAGAAGAACACACAGGCAATGACACTTGTGGATCCTTATGTGGTTTGTTTAGAGGAACAGACATGCAATGACACCGGTGGATCCACGTGTGGTTCATGAGAAGAACACACATCCAATGACACTGGTAGATCCTTATGTGGTTTATTTAGAGGAACATACATGCAATGACACCGGTGGATCCACATGTGGTTCATGAGAAGAACACACATCCAATGACACTGGGTGGATGAGTTATGTGGTTCATGAAAAGAACTGACATGCAGTGTCACTGGGTGTGGTTCATGAAAAGAATAGACATGCAATGACATCGGTGGATCCATGTGTGGTTTATGGAAGTAACAACATGCAATGACTCTAGCTGTGGTTAATGAAAAGAACACGCATGCAATGACACTGGGTGTGGTTCATGAAAAGATTAGACATGCAATGACACTAGTGGATCCTTATGTGTGGTTCATGAAAAGAACAGACATGCAATGACACTGGTGGATCCTTATGTGGTTTGTTTATAAGAACACACATGCAATGACACTTGGTGTGGTTCATGAAAAGAAAAGACATGCAATGAGACTGGTGGATCCTTATGTGGTTTGTTTAGAGGAACATACATGCAATGACACCGGTGGATCCATGTGTGGTTCATAGGAAGAACACACATCCAATGACACTGGGTGGATCCTTATGTGGTTCAGGAAAAGAACTGACATGCAGTGACACTGGGTGTGGTTCATGAAAAGAACAGACATGAAATGACATCGGTGGATCCATGTGTGGTTTATGGAGGTAACAGACATGCAATGACTCTAGCTGTGGTTAATGAAAAGAACACGCATGCAATGACACTGGGTGTGGTTCATGAAAAGAACAGACATGCAATGAAACTGGTGGATCCTTATGTGGTCTGTTTAGAGGAACATACATGCAATGACACCGGTGGATCCATGTGTGGTTCATGAGAAGAACACACATCCAATGACACTGGTGGATCCTTATGTGGTTTGTTTAGAGGAACAAACATGCAATTACTTCGGTGAATCATTATGTGGTCTGTCTAGAGGAACACTCATGCAATGACACCGGGTGTGGTTCATGAAAAGAACAGACATGCAATGACTTATGTGGATTGTTTAATGGAACACACATGCAATGACACTGGGTGTGGTTCATGAAAAGAACAGACAGGGAATGACACTGGTGGATCCTTATGTGGTTTGTTTAGAAGAACACACATGCAATGACACTGGGTGTGGTTCATGAAAAGAACAGACACGCAATGACACTGGTGGATCCTTATGTGGTTTGTTGAGAGGAACAGACATGCAATGACACCGGTGGATCCACGTGTGGTTAATGCGAAGAACACACATCCAATGACACTGGTAGATCCTTATGTGGTTCATGAAAAGAACAGACATGCAGTGACACTGGGTGTGGTTCATGAAAAGAACAGACATGCAATGACACTGGGTGTGGTTCATGAAAAGAACAGACATGCAATGACACTGGTGGATCCTTATGTGGTTCATGAAAAGAACAGACATGCAATGAAACTGGTGGATCCTTATGTGGTTCATGAAAAGAACAGACATCCAATGACACTGGTGGATCCTTATGTGGTTTGTTTAGAAGAACACGCATGCAATGACACTGGGTGTCCTTCATGAAAAGAATAGATAGGCAATGACACTGGGTGTGGTTCATGAAAAGAACAGACATGCAGTGACACTGGGTGGATCCTTATGTGGTTCATGAAAAGAACTGACATGCAGTGACACTAGGTGTGGTTCATGAAAAGAACAGACATGCAATGACATCGGTGGATCCATGTGTGGTTTATGGAAGTAACAGACATGCAATGACACTAGCTGTGGTTAATGAAAAGAACACGCATGCAATGACACTGGGTGTGGTTCATGAAAAGAACAACATGCAATGACAAGGTGAATCCTTATGTGGTTTGTTTAGAGGAACAAACATGCAATGACACCGGTGGATCCATGTGTGGTTCATGAGAAGAACACACATCAAATGACACTGGTGGATCCTTATGTGGTTTGTTTAGAGGAACAAAAATGCAATGACACCGGTGGATCCTTATGTGGTCTGTCTAGAGGAACACACATGCAATGACACTGGGTGTGGTTCATGAGAAGAACACACATCTAACGACACTGGTAGATCCTTATGTGGTTCATGAAAAGAACTGACATGCAGTGACACTGTGTGTGGTTCATGAAAAGAACAGACATGCAATGACACTGGGTGTGGTTCATGAAAAGAACAGTCATGGAATGACACTGGGTGTGGTTCATGAAAAGAACAGACATGCAATAACACTAGTGGATCCTTATGTGGTTCATGAAAAGAACAGACATGCAATGACACTGGTGGATCCTTATGTGGTTCATGAAAAGAACAGACATGCAATGACACTGGTGGATCCTTATGTGTGGTTCATGAAAAGAACAGACATGCAATGACACCGGTGGATCCACGTGTGGTTCATGAGAAGAACACACATCCAATGACACTGGTGGATCCTTATGTGGTACATGAAAAGAACTTACATGCAGTGACACCGGGTGTGGTTCAGGAAAAGAACAAACATCCAATGACTCTAGTCGTGGTTCATGAAAAGAACACACATGCAATGACACTAGTGGATCCTTATGTGTGGTTCATGAAAAGAACAGACGTGCAATCACACTGGTGGATCCTTATGTGGTTTGTTTATAAGAACACACATGCAATGATACTAGGTGTGGTTCATGAAAAGAACAGACATGCAATGACACTGGTGGATCGTTATGTGGTTTGTTTAGAGGAACATACATGCAATGACACCGGTGGATCCACGTGTGGTTCATGAGAAGAACACACATCCAATGACACTGGGTGGATCCTTATGTGGTTCATGGAAAGAACTGACATGCAGTGACACTGGGTGTGGTTCACGAAAAGAACAGACATGAAATGACATCGGTGGATCCATGTGTGGTTTATGGAGGTAACAGACATGCAATGACTCTAGCTGTGGTTAATGAAAAGAACACGCATGCAATGACACTGGGTGTGGTTCATGAAAAGAACAGACATGCAATGACACTGGTGGATCCTTATGTGGTTTGTTTAGAGGAACAGACATGCAATGACACCGGTGGATCCATGTGTGGTTCATGAGAAGAACACACATCCAATGACACTAGTGGATCCTTATGTGGTTTTTTTAGAGGAACATACATGCAATGACATTGGTGAATCCTTATGTGGTCTGTCTAGAGGAACACGCATGCAATGACACCGGGTGTGGTTCATGAAAAGAACAGACATGCAATGAATTATGTGGTTTGTTTAGAAGAACACACATGCAATGACAATGGGTGTGGTTCATGAAAAGAACAGACAGGCAATGACACTGGTGGACCCTTATGTGGTTTGTTTAGAAGAACACACATGCAATGACACTGGATGTGGTTCATGAAAAGAATAGACACGCAATGACATTGGTGGATCCTTATGTGGTTTGTTGAGAGGACCATACATGCAATGACATTGGTGAATCCTTATGTGGTCTGTCTAGAGGAACACTCATGCAATGACACCGGGTGTGGTTCATGAAAAGAACAGACATGCAATGAATTATGTGGTTTGTTTAGAAGAACACACATGCAATGACAATGGGTGTGGTTCATGAAAAGAACATACAGGCAATGACACTGGTGGACCCTTATGTGGTTTGTTTAGAAGAACACACATGCAATGACACTGGATGTGGTTAATGAAAAGAATAGACACGCAATGACATTGGTGGATCCTTATGTGGTTTGTTGAGAGGAACAGACATGCAATGACACCGGTGGATCCACGTGTGGTTAATGAGAAGAACACACATCCAATGACATTGGTAGATTCTTATGTGGTTCATGAAAAGAACAGACATGCAGTGACACTGGGTGTGGTTCATGAAAAGAACAGACATGCAATGACACTGGGTGTGGTTCATGAAAAGAACAGACATGCAATGACACTGGTGGATCCTTATGTGGTTCATGAAAAGAACAGACATGCAATGACACTGGTGGATCCTTATGTGGTTCATGAAAAGAACAGACATCCAATGACACTGGTGGATCCTTATGTGGTTTGTTTAGAAGAACACACATCCAATGACACTGTCTAGAGGAACACTCATGCAATGACACCGGGTGTGGTTCATGAAAAGAACAGACATGCAATGACTTATGTGGATTGTTTAGAAGAACACACATGCAATGACACTGGGTGTGGTTCATGAAAAGAACAGACAGGCAATGACACTGGTGGATCCTTATGTGGTTTGTTTAGAAGAACACACATGCAATGACACTGGGTGTGGTTCATGAAAAGAACAGACACGCAATGACACTGGTGGATCCTTATGTGGTTTGTTGAGAGGAACATACATGCAATGACACCGGTGGATCCACGTGTGGTTAATGCGAAGAACACACATCCAATGACACTGGTAGATCCTTATGTGGTTCATGAAAAGAACAGACATGCAGTGACACTGGGTGTGGTTCATGAAAAGAACAGACATGCAATGACACTGGGTGTGGTTCATGAAAAGAACAGACATGCAATGACACTGGTGGATCCTTATGTGGTTCATGAAAAGAACAGACATGCAATGAAACTGGTGGATCCTTATGTGGTTCATGAAAAGAACAGACATCCAATGACACTGGTGGATCCTTATGCGGTTTGTTTAGAAGAACACACATGCAATGACAATGGGTGTCGTTCATGAAAAGAATAGACAGGCAATGACACTTGTGGATCCTTATGTGGTTTGTTTAGAGGAACAGACATGCAATGACACCGGTGGATCCACGTGTGGTTCATGAGAAGAACACACATCCAATGACACTGGTAGATCCTTATGTGGTTTATTTAGAGGAACATACATGCAATGACACCGGTGGATCCACATGTGGATCATGAGAAGAACACACATCCAATGACACTGGGTGGATCGTTATGTGGTTCATGAAAAGAACTGACATGCAGTGTCACTGGGTGTGGTTCATGAAAAGAATAGACATGCAATGACATCGGTGGATCCATGTGTGGTTTATGGAAGTAACATACATGCAATGACTCTAGTTGTGGTTAATGAAAAGAACACACATGCAATGACACTGGGTGTGGTTCATGAAAAGATTAGACATGCAATGACACTAGTGGATCCTTATGTGTGGTTCATGAAAAGAACAGACATGCAATGACACTGGTGGATCCTTATGTGGTTTGTTTATAGGAACACACATGCAATGACACTAGGTGTGGTTCATGAAAAGAACATACATGCAATGACACCGGTGGATCCACGTGTGGTTCATAGGAAGAACACACATCCAATGACACTGGGTGGATCCTTATGTGGTTCATGAAAAGAACTGACATGCAGTGACACTGGGTGTGGTTCACGAAAAGAACAGACATGAAATGACATCGGTGGATCCATGTGTGGTTTATGGAGGTAACATACATGAAATGACTCTAGCTGTGGTTAATGAAAAGAACACACATGCAATGACACTGGGTGTGGTTCATGAAAAGAACAGACATGCAATGACACTGGTGGATCCTTATGTGGTTTGTTTAGAGGAACATACATGCAATGACACCGGTGGATCCATGTGTGGTTCATGAGAAGAACACACATCCAATGACACTGGTGGATCCTTATGTGGTTTGTTTAGAGGAACAAACATGCAATGACTTCGGTGAATCATTATGTGGTCTGTCTAGAGGAACACTCATGCAATGACACCGGGTGTGGTTCATGAAAAGAACAGACATGCAATGAATTATGTGGTTTGTTTAGAAGAACACACATGCAATGACACTGGGTGTGGTTCATGAAAAGAACAGACAGGCAATGACACTGGTGGACCCTTATGTGGTTTGTTTAGAAGAACACACATGCAATGACACTGGATGTGGTTCATGAAAAGAATAGACACACAATGACATTGGTGGATCCTTATGTGGTTTGTTGAGAGGAACAAACATGCAATGACACCGGTGGATCCACGTGTGGTTAATGAGAAGAACACACATCCAATGACACTGGTAGATCCTTATGTGGTTCATGAAAAGAACAGACATGCATTGACACTTGGTGTGGTTCATGAAAAGAACAAACATGCAATGACACTGGTGGATCCTTATGTGGTTCATGAAAAGAACAGACATGCAATGACACTGGTGGATCCTTATGTGGTTCATGAAAAGAACAGACATCCAATGACACTGGTGGATCCTTATGTGGTTTGTTTAGAAGAACACACATGCAATGACACTGGGTGTGGTTCAAGAAAAGAATAGACAAGCAATGGCACTAGTAGATCCTTATGTGGTTTGTTTAGAGGAACAAACATGCAATGACACCGGTGGATCCACGTGTGGTTCATGAGAAGAACACACATCCAATGACACTGGTAGATCCTTATGTGGTTAGTTAAGAGGAACATACATGCAATGACACCGGTGGATCCACGTATGGTTCATGAGAAGAACACACATCCAATGACACTGGGTGGATCGTTATGAGGTTCATGAAAAGAACTGACATGCAGTGACACTTGGTGTGGTTCATGAAAAGAATAGACATGCAATGACATCGGTGGATCCATGTGTGGTTTATGGAAGTAACAGACATGCAATGACTCTAGCTGTGGTTAATTAAATGAACACGCATGCAATGACACTGGGTGTGGTTCATGAAAAGAACGGACATGCAATGACACTAGTGGATCCTTATGGGGTTTGTTTAGAGGAACAAACATGCAATAACACTGGTGGATCCATGTGTGGTTCATGAGAAGAACACACATCCACTAGCACTGGTGGATCCTTATGTGGTTTGTTTAGAGGAACAAACATGCAATGACACCGGTGGATCCTTATGTGGTCTGTCTAGAGGAACACAAATGCAATGACACTAGGTGTGGTTCATGAGAAGAACACATATCCAATGACACTGGTAGATCCTTATGTGGTTCATGAAAAGAACTGGCATGCAGTGTCACTGGGTGTGGTTCATGAAAAGAACAAACATGTAATGACACTTGGTGTGCTTCATGAAAAGAACAGACCTGCAATGACACTGGTGGATCCTTATGTGGTTTGTTTATAGGAACAAACATGCAATGACACTCGTGGATCCATGTGGGGTTCATGAGAAGAACACACATCCAATAACACTGGTGGATCCTTATGTGGTTTGTTTAGAGGAACAAACATGCAATGACACCGGTGGATCCTTATGTGGTCAGTCTAGAGGAACACACATGCAATGACACTAGGTGTGGTTCATGAGAAGAACACACATCCAATGACACTAGTAGATCCTTATGTGGTTCATGAAAAGAACTGACATGCAGTGACACTGGGTGTGGTTCATGAAAAGAACAGACATGCACTGACACTGGGTGTGGTTCATGAAAAGAACAGACATGAAATGACACTGGTGGATCCTTATGTGGTTCATGAAAAGAACACACATGCAATGACACTGGGGGATCCTTATGTTTGGTTCATGAAAAGAACAGACATGCAATGACACCGGTAGATCCACGTGTGGTTCATGAGAAGAACACACATCCAATGACACTGGTAGATCCTTATGTGGTTTATGAAAAGAACTGACAAGAAGTGACACTGGGTGTGGTTCATGAAAAGAACAGACATGCACTGACACTGGGTGTGGTTCATGAAAAGAACAGACAGGCAATGATACTGGTGGATCCTTATGTAGTTTGTTTAGAAGAACACACATGCAATGACACTGGGTGTGGTTCATGAAAAGAACAGACATGCAATGACACTGGTGGATCCTTATGTGTTTTTTTTAGAGGAACAGACATGCAATGACACCGGTGGATCCACGTGTGGTTAATGAGAAGAACACACATCCAATGAAACTGGTAGATCCTTATGTGGTTCATGAAAATAACAGACATGCAATGACACTGGTAGATCCTTATGTGTTTCAGGAAAAGAACAGACATGCAATGACATTGGGTGTGGTTCATGAAAAGAACAGACATGCAATGACACTGGTGGATCCTTATGTGTGGTTCATGAAAAGAACAGACATGCAATGACACTGGTGGATCCTTATGTGGTTTGTTTAGAAGAACACACATGCAATGACACTAGGTGTGGTTCATGAAAAGAACAGACATGCAATGACACTGGTGGATCCTTATGTGGTTCATGACAAGAATAGACATGCAATGATACTGGTGGATCCTTATGTGGTTTGTTTAGAAGAACACACATGCAATGACACTGGGTGTGGTTCATGAAAAGAACAGACATGCAATGACACTAGTGGATCCTTATGTGGTTTGTTGAGAGGAACAGACATGCAATGACACCGGTGGATCCACGTGTGGTTAATGAGAAGAACACACTTCCAATGACACTGGTAGATCCTTATGTGGTTCATGAAAAGAAAATACATGCAGTGACACTGGGTGTGGTTCATGAAAAGAACAGACATGCAATGACACTGGGTGTGGTTCATGAAAAGAACGGACATGCAATGACACTGGTGGATCCTTATGTGTGTTTGATGAAAAGAACAGACATGCAATGGCACTAGTGGATCCTTATGTGGTTTGTTTAGAAGAACACACATGCAATGACACTAGGTGTGGTTCATGAAAAGAACAGACATGCAATGACACTGGTGGATCCTTATGTGGTTTGTTTAGAGAAACAGACATGCAACGACACCAGTGGATCCATGTGTGGTTCATGAGAAGAACACACATCCAATGACACTACGTGGATCCTTATGTGGTTCATGAAAAGAACTGACATGCAGTGACACTGGGTGTGGTTCATGAAAAGAACAGACATGTAATGACATCGGTGGATCCATGTGTGGTTTATGGAAGTAAAAGCCATGCAATGACTCTTGTTGTGGTTAATGAAAATAACACGCATGCAATGACACTGGGTGTGGTTCATGAAAATAACACGCATGCAATGACACTGGGTGTGGTTCATGAAAAGAACAGACATGCAATGACACTGGTGGAACCTTATGTGGTTTGTCTAGAGGAAGAAACATGCAATGACACCGGTGGATCCATGTGTGGTTAATGAGAAGAACACACATCGAATGACACTGGTGGATCCTTATGTGGTTTGTTTAGAGGAACAAACATGCAATGACACCGGTGGATCCTTATGTGGTCTGTCTAGAGGAACAGAAATGCAATGACACTAGGTGTGGTTCATGAAAAGAACTGGCATGCAGTGACACTGGGTGTGGTTCATGAAAAGAACAAACATGTAATGACACTTGGTGTGCTTCATGAAAAGAACAAACATGCAATGGCACTAGGTGTGGTTCATGAAAAGAACAAACATGCAATGACACTGGTGGATCCTTATGTGGTTCATGAAAAGAACAGACATGCAATGACACTGGTGGATCCTTATGTGGTTCATGAAAAGAACAGACATACAATGACACTGGTGGATCCTTATGTGTGGTTCATGAAAATAACAGACATGCAATGACACCGGTGGATCCACGTGTGGTTCATGAGAAGAACACACATCCAATGACACTGGTGGATCCTTATATGGTTCATGAAAAGAACTTACATGTAGTGACACCGGGTGTGGTTCATGATAAGAACATACATGCAATGACACTGGGTGTGGTTCATGAAAAGAACAGATATCCAATGACTCTAGCTCTGGTTCATGAAAAGAACACACATGCAATGACACTGGGTGTGGTTCATGAAAAGAACAGACATGCAATGACACTGGTGGATCCTTATGTGGTTCATGAAAAGAACAGACATGCAATGACATTGGTAGATCCTTATGTGTTGTTTCATTAAAAGAACAGACATGCAATGACACTGGTGGATCCTCGTGTGGTTCATGAGAAGAACACACATCCGATGACACTGGTAGATCCTTATGTGGTTCATGACAAGAACTGAAATGCAGTGACCCTGGGTGTGGTTAATGAAAAGAACAGACATGCACTGACACTGGGTGTGGTTCATGAAAAGAACAGACAGGCAATGACACTGGTGAATCCTTATGTGGTTTGCTTAGAAGAACACACATGCAATGACACTAGATGTGGTTCATGAAAAGAACAGACATGCAATGACACTGGTGGATCCTTATGTGGTTTGTTTAGAGGAACATACATGCAATGACACCGGTGGATCCACATGTGGTTCTGATGACCCACAAGTATAGGGGGTGTATCGTAGTATTTTCGATAAGTAAGAGTGTCGAACCCAACGAGGAGCAGAAGGTGCTGGCTAGTGGTATGGATCAAGAATTCTCTGCAAATACTTAGCAAACGGATTTTTAGGGTTTTTTGATAAAGCAAGTAAACAAAGTACGAGTAAATAAAAGATAGTAGGAATAAATGCAGCAAGTGGCCCAATCCTTTATGCAGCAAAGGACAAGCCGGTTGTATTTCTATAGACGACCAAACGTTCTCCAGGACACATGAGAAGACTGTCAAGTGCTTTTGCTTCATATAGTCGATTAATCTTCTTTAGCTTGCTAAGTGTTGTGTGGGTGAACCTGTGCTAATGTACCGCCCCATCCAAGACTAATACATACTTGTGATTATACCCCTTGCAAACATCCGTAAGTACAAGAAAGTAATTAAGGTAGAAACCTAACCACAACTTTAAACTCTAAGACCCTTACGTCCCTTGTGCAATGGTTTCCTAACGGGGGTTCAGGTTTCTGTCACTCCGGCAACCCCTACGATTAGTAGCCAAATACACAATGAATTCCCCTAGGCCCATATAGGTGAAGTGTCATGTAGTCGACGTTCACATGACAACACTAGAAGAAGTACACCACAACTTAAATAACAATCTATTGAATCTTTCTCAACGCAACTCCACTACTAACAACAAGACTTCTCCCATGTCCTCAAGAACAAAACGAACTACTCACAAGATATCATATGGATCATGATCAGAGATGGAATAATGATGTATAACAATCTGAACATAAACAATAATTCAATGGTTCACTCAATAGCATCAACTACAAAGAGTAATCAACACCAGGAAAGTTTCCCCTATGAACTATGCATGATTCAACGCAATTGTTACAGCAATATGGAGATGGTGATGAGGGTGCTGATGGTGATGATGGTGGTGATGATGATGATGATCCCGATGAAGTCCAGCTTGATGGTGGTGTTGATGGCGACGATCTCCCCTCTCCGGGAAGGAATTCCCCCGGCAGAAATCTGTCTGTCGGAGAGATCTTTCTCTCTCGGTGTTTTCCGCCCCGCAGAGGCGATGGAATCTTTCTATGGTTGCTCCCCGAGTCTTAGGGTTTCGGGAGGTTGATATACGCCAGAGGGGAGAGGCTAGAGTGGGCTAGGGTGGCCACACCACTCCCTAGCGCGGCCTAGGCCTACCCGCGCCATGGGGTGGTGTGGGCCCCCTGTGGCCCACCTCCACTCCATCTTCTGGCATCCTGAGTCTTCTGGAAAAATAGGATTTTCCATATATTTTCCCGGATTTTCTGATCTTCGCGAATTTTGCCTCCAAACAACACCTTTTACATTAGAATCCTGACTGCAGCGGTCCATGCTCCAAAAGTCATCAACCATGCAAAAATAGATGAAATAACATAAGTATCACCTCTTAGTACGAAATATATCAATGAATAATAGTGAAATAAGACATAGAATGGTGATGCAAAATGGACGTATCAACTCCCCCAAGCTTAGACTTCGCTTGTCCCCAAGCGAAACTGAGCTCAATAAACATGGCCTCAAGTTTATGGAGTGAAGAGTCGATAAAAGAATACGGACAAGAAGCATCACATTCATCAAATACATAGATCATAATAGAAGACAACTCACTATTATATAACTCAACTTGCAATGAGTAAAGGAAACACAATAAAGATACATAAAGTGAATCATAATTGGTAATGGCAAACTTAGCTCTAGGTCGAAGAATAGTTGATAATTTGCTGGAGTTCACAAATAGCCGGTTTTCAAAGAAAGCTTTCAAAGTAGTAAACTTCAAGATAAGAGCAATGTGCAAAACAAGGAACATAAGAAACATGAGTGAATAAATCATCATATGAATGAATGAAACACATCAACTCAAAGTACTTGCTGAGATGGAAGGGAATAGGTTTACTGACTCAACTACAAAGTAAAAGAAGGGCCCTTCACAGAGGGAAGCAGGGATTGCAAGTCTCATAAATAGCTCCCAAAAATTATGATACTTACTAGCTTTCAGCTCTCATTGCCCCTATCATAGGCATCTTTAGGTGATTAAGGTTAAAGTGACACAACTAAGAGGATATGCTTGACAAGTTATAAGTTGAAATCTCATGCCCCTTACTTACGAGTACCGATCCTCATGCTACTCAACTTCAGTCACGAGCAAGCTCTTGTCATTGTAAATACATGCGTATCATTGAGAACCGCCAACGGGGTACCCCTTGCACATGACATAGGAGCTATCCCATAATCAAAATGACAAGGCAAGCAGACAATGAGCATCTCAGCGATCTTTTTATTTGCTATTTGCATAGGTTTTTATTGAGGATGCTTCATAGAATGCTCACTATAGTTATGCTGCAAGTTTCCACCATGATTAGGCATGGATTAGGCTAGCGGCCCAGGCGTTTCTCTAACACACATATAAACTCCATGATCTTACAAGTTCCACTTTTATTTCACACCGCCGGGATCCATAAGCAAAAGAACATGATATCAACTAGGTACAAGTACCAACGAAGTGTTGAAAGCGGTCCCCATGATACATGGTTCTGCTAACTTCAACTCATAAAGCGCAAGCATATACGCAACAAAGAAGGACCCAACGGTTCAAGTTTATTAAATGCAAGAAAGTAAAGTGTGCCATCAAGTTCGTGAGAGCTTTAATCACTAATTTTCACATAACAAGTTTAATTTGGGAGGTAGACAAAACAAGAATTTACTTGGAATAGCAATAATGCTAATAGGTAGGTATGGTGGACACAAGTGGCAAATGTTTTGGTTTAAAGGAGGTGGATGCACGAGAAGAATTCCCTCCCCGTACAGGTTTTTGGCTAGCAAGGCTGGGTAGCAAGTATAAGAGTTGAAGGAAACAAACAAACATACAAGTGATAAAGACAAACATGCAATCTTCCTTGGAAGCACAAAAGATCTTAACTAGAGAATACTAAACTTATGAGCAAATCAAGAAAGAAAGATGATGAAATTATTTTTCTCTAGAGTACTTCTATCTTTTTCTTTTTGACTCTCAAAAAGGTGTTGCTACTGACCGATCCAGGTTTGCCAAAACCAACTAAATTAACTCAATGATCCCAAAGTGTTACCAATACTAACAACAAGATCAATCATATAACCATGAATTGAAAACTAACATAAGCTACGCAAAAAGGGTGAATGATAGAACTTCTCATTAATATTCCATAACGGAAAGTCACACCAAGGGATACATATCTAACGAGAGAGGGGACACTTCCATAATGCAAACCATACTACATAATAACTCCTCTATTCATGATATGACTCTACTAAAAAGGTAAAAAGATAGAAGATAGTGATATGATACCGCGGCACTCCCCCAAGCTTGGAACAAACCAAGGGGATGCCAAACCTGATGACGAATTACTCCTTTGGTGGTGGTGGTATCTTCTCATCTTCGTCCGTCTTCTAGGGTAAGGGCTTCCCGTCAACAAAGGACATCGTGGTTTCCAACATCCTGAAACTTGCAGCAGCACTTATGCGTTTAAATCTAGCCTCATACTCACAGTTTTGATTTTGCACGTCATAGAACTGTGCTTGCAGTTCGTTGGTTGTTTGGCGGAGTGAGAGAACTTCGTCTTTGAGTTCAGAAGTCTCCTTTTGGTGCTCGGTGATGAGTTGGGAACAAATCTTATGGATGATGTCCACTTCGCGCTCCGCCATCTTCCTGTACCTAAAGACTTCTTGCTCCAATGCTTCCATCCTGTCCTCCAGACTTCCTTCACCTTTAGGGCCTTGAACCTCCTTAATCCGGACCTCCCTACCTTTGAGCAACAACTCCTTGGGATGAATCTTCAATTCTCTCATGTATGGGTTGATGATATCCTCTAAAGAATCTCCCTTGGATGATCCAGAGGAAGACATTGTGGCTCCAAATCTGGGATTCTACCTGGCAGAAACAGATCGAAACAAAAACACGGCGAAAACACGATATACGAACCTCGGGAGATCCGGGGGGGTTATATATTACGAAGTTTCATATCAAAAGGAAGGTACTGGGAGAAAACGAATCGGAGGCGGAGTCCTGGGTGGCCTCACCACCTGGTGGCGCGGCTAGGGGTGGGCCCGCGCCATGGGGTGGTGTGGGCCACCCTGTCTCCGTTTCCGTCCCTTTTTCGCTTCGTAGCTTTCCTTATTGACTGAAAACTGCAAAAATATAGTTGGATTGTATTTTCACGGAACTTTTCTTACCAGAACTGTTACCTAGTTGGAAACAGACTCTGCAGATCTCTGAATTTGTTCCTTAATGAATTTCTCTGGAGTTATAACTTGAAAGGCATCAACATCTTCATTGTAAGAATCTCCAGCAATATAGTGTTTGAGTAGCTGTCCATTCACTACTTGTGTAGTATTATCTTTTAGAGAGGAAATTATTATTGCTCCTGAACGGTATACTTCTTCAATGATAAAAGGTCCTTCCCATTTTGATAGTAGCTTACCTGCAAAAAATCTGAGACGGGACCTATACAATAGAACTTTCTCACCAACATGAAACTCTCTCTTAAGTATTCTCTTATCATGCCATCTTTTGAGTTTTTCCTTAAAGAGCCTAGCATTCTCATAGGCTTCACTCCTCCATTCATCTAAAGAACTCAAGTCAAATAATCTTTTCTCACCAGCGAGCTTACAATCCCTATTTAGTTCTTTAACTGCCTAGTAAGCTTTGTGTTCTAATTCTAAAGGTAGGTGGCAAGCTTTCCCATAAACCATTTTATAAGGAGACATTCCCATAGGATTTTTGTAAGCCGTTCTATAAGCCCATAAAGCATCATTCAACTTCTTAGCCCAGTTTTTTCTAGACCTATTAAGAGTCTTTTGCAAGATAGATTTAATTTCTCTATTTGATAACTCTACTTGCCCGCTAGTTTGGGGGTGATAAGCTGAAACAATTCTATGATTAACATCATACTTAGCGAGGGTCTTTCTAAAACCGCCATGAATGAAATGAGAACACCCATCAGTCATGAGATACCTAGGCACTCCAAACCTAGGAAAGATAACGTCCTTAAGCATTTTTAGAGAGGTTTCCCCGTCAGCACTTTTCGTAGGAATGGCTTCTACCCACTTAGTAACATAATCAACGGCAACAAGAATATGAGTGTAACCCTTCGAAGGAGGGAAAGGACCCATAAAGTCGAATCCCCAACAATCAAAAGGTTCAATAACTAGAGAGTAGTTCATAGGCATTTCATTGTGTCTAGAAATATTACCAACACGCTGAAATTCATCACAAGATAAAACAAATTTTCTTGCATCCTTAAAAAGGGTAGGCCAGTAGAAACCTGATTGTAGTACCTTTTGTGCAGTTCTATCTCCTGCATGATGCCCTCCATAGGCGCTACCATGACATTTACGCAATATCTCTTTTTGCTCATATTCTGGAGCACATCTTCGTATAATACCATCAACTCCTTCTTTGTATAAGTGCGGGTCATCCCAAAAATAATGCCTCAAATCATAGAAGAACTTTCTTCTTTGCTGAGCTGTAAAAGTTGGAGGAAAATACTTGGAGACAATAAAGTTAGCATAATCAGCATACCAAGGGCTTCCTCGCGAGCTCACCCCCACTGCAGCTAACTGTTCATTCGGGAAACTATCGTTAACAGGCATAGGATCAAAAGAGATGTTTTCCAAACGAGATAAATTATCAGCTACAGGATTTTCAGCACCCTTCCTATCCACTATGTGTAGATCAAACTCTTGTAAAAGCAATACCCATCTAATAAGCCTAGGCTTAGCGTCCTTCTTCGTCATAAGATACTTAATAGCAGCATGATCAGTATGAATGGTTACTTTTGAGTCCACAATATAGGGCCTAAACTTATCACAAGCAAAAACAATAGCTAGAAATTCCTTTTCAGTAGTAGCATAATTCCTTTGAGCAGCGTCTAGAGTCTTACTAGCATAATGGATAACGTTTAGCTTTTTATCAATATGTTGCCCAAGGATAGCCCCTACAGCAAAATCACTAGCATCACACATTATTTCAAAGGGTAAACTCCAATCAGGTGGTTGAACAATAGGGGATGTAGTTAAAGCCTTCTTAAGAGTTTCAAAAGCTTCCTTACAATCATCATCAAAAACGAAGGGTACATCTTTTTGAAGAAGATTAGTAAGGGGTTTTGATATCCTAGAAAAGTCTTTAATAAACCTTCTATAGAAACCAGCATGACCAAGGATACTACGAATACCTTTGATGTCTCTTGGGCATGGCATCTTCTCAATCGCCTCAACCTTAGCTCTATCAAGTTCTATGCCTCTTTCAGAAACTTTATGACCAAGAACAATCCCTTCATTAACCATGAAGTGGCATTTCTCCCAATTAAGAACAAGATTAGTTTCTTCACATCTCTGCAAAACTTTATCAAGGTTGTGCAGACAATTATCAAAAGAAGTTCCATAGACAGAAAAGTCATCCATGAACACTTCTACAATTTCCTCACAAAAGCCATCCATGAACACTTCTACAATTTCCTCACAAAAGCCATGAAAGATAGCAGACATACATCTTTGGAAAGTAGCAGGAGCATTACATAAACCGAAAGGCATACGTCTATAAGCATAAGTTCCATAAGGGCAAGTAAAAGTAGTTTTTTCTTGATCTTGTTGTTTAACAGCAATTTGAGAGAACCCAGAATAACCATCAAGAAAACAAAAATGGGTCTTTTTAGACAACCTTTCCAACATTTGATCAATAAAAGGAAGCGGGTAGTGATCTTTCTTAGTAACTTTATTGACTTTCCTAAAATCGATGCACATCCTATAGCCTACCACTATTCTTTGAGGAATAAGCTCATCATTATCATTAGGGACAACGGTAATACCTCCCTTTTTAGGAACACAATGAATAGGACTAACCCATTCACTATTAGCAATAGGGTAATTAATACCAGCATCAAGGAGCTTCAATACCTCATTCCTTACCACTTCCTTCATCTTAGGATTTAAACGTCGTTGGTGCTCCACTACTGGCTTCGCTGGTTCTATGTTGATAGAATGCTGACATATAGTAGGTGAAATCCCTTTCAAATCATCTAGAGTATAGCCCATAGCTCCTCGGTGTTTCCTCAAAACCTCCAATAATCTTTCTTCTTCCTCCCCTGAAAGTTTAGCACTAATAATAACAGGATATATCTTTTTATCATCAATAAAAGCATATTTAAGATCATCAGGGAGAGGTTTTAGATCGAAAACCAGATCCTTTCTAGGTGGCATCATGGTACCTAAGTCTTCTACAGGCAAGTCGTGCTTAAGTATCATAGGTTGATCTCGGAGAATCATGTCAATCTCGTTCCTTTCTTCCATGAAGATTTCACTTTCATGTTCTTCCATAAATTGTTGCAAAGCATTGTTAGGAGCAAGAGAAATAGAAGCAAGTTGTTCAACCCTAAAAACTCATTATGGGTTTCCTCTTCGCAAGGTTCTTTAGCAAATTTCGAAAAATTAAACTCATAAGATTCCCCATTAAACTTAGTCAAGATTTTCTCCCTCTTGCAATCAATATTAGCTCCACAAGTACTCAAGAAAGGTCTACCAAAAATGATAGGATAAGTTTTACTAGCAGCTGAACCAAGTACTAGAAAATCAGCAGGGTACTTAGTCTTACTGCAAAGAACTTCCACGTCTCGCACAATACCAATTGGAGAGGTGGTCTCTCTATTAGCAAGGTGAATAACCACATCAATCTCTTCCAACTCGCAAGGACTGATCTCATGCATAATTTCTCTGTAAAATCTCATAAGGAATAGCACTGGAACTTGCACCAATATCACATAAACCATAATATCAATGATCACCAATTCTAACAGAAAGCACAGGAACACTAGCCTTTTTAGTTCTATTAGGATGTGAAATAATATTAGAAGTATCCTCACAAAAGACTATGTTCCCATCTTCTACGCTTTTAGTGACAAGGTCTTTCACAATTGCTACCACAGGTTCAATGTTTATTTGTTCATCATGTTTTACAGTTCTTTTTTCACTTTTGGTGATTACATTAGTTATCATTGGATGGTCCTTTACCTTTTCAGGGGAGGGAATCTTCTCAATATAAGTTTCAGGTAAGATAGGGTCGATGATGCAATACTCAGCACTTCCAATAGGGGCATAGTCAACAATATCTTTGTAAGGTGCATGGTACTTGTTCCATCCCCTTTTTGGAATTTCGATATAGGAAGCAAAAGCTCTAAAGCAATTCGTAATAACTTGCAAATCAAGACCATAAATATTACTAATATTTTGAAAGTCATCAGTTCCCATAAAATATTCAATGCATTCATAATCATAATTTATACCTGACTTTCTACCTTTGTCATTCTCCCAAGCTTCAGCATTGTCTTGAATACGGTCCAGAAGATCGCATTTAGCTTCTTCTTCCATACGAGTGAATGATCCAGCACAAGAAGCATCCAATAAATCTTTATCATGTAGAGGGAGCCTTGCATAAAAGTTATTGATAATAATATTGTTGGGGAGCTCATGAATGGGACATTTGAGCATTAGTAACTTCAATCTCCCCCAAGCTTGAGCTGTACTCTCTCCATCAAGAGGCCAAAAGTTGTATATTTGATTCCGATCTTTATGAATCTCACTAGGAGGATAAAACTTTGAATAAAAGAGAGGCACTATTTCCTCCCATTCCAGAGCTTGACCATTCTTTAGCAGCTTATACCAGTCCTCATCTCTTCCTTTCAGCGATAATGAGAATAACTTCTTCTTAACTTGATCTATAGTAATACCTGCACACTTGAACAACCCGCATAAATCGTGTATAAAGAGTAAATGATCACCGGGATGGACAGTTCCATCCCCAACATAGTAGTTATCTATAACACGATCAATAATTCTTGTAGGTATTTTGAAAACATCTTTCTCAGCAGGTGGTGGCTTATCTACTACCTTAGCAGTGGTAGTAGCATTACCAAATAAGAAACTCAGCGAATTATCCATAACAAAAATAAAGCAACTAGCAGAAGTAAACAATACTCACAGTAGAAGTTTCCTTTACCAGTTCCACTCTCCAATAGCGCTTCACTCCCCGACAATGGCGCCAGAAAATAGTCATGATGACCCACAAGTATAGGGGGTGTATCGCAGTATTTTTGATAAGTAAGAGTGTCGAACCCAACGAGCAGTAGAAGGTGCTGGCTAGTGGTATGGATCAGGAATTCTCTGCAAATACTTAGCAAACGGATTTTAGGGGTTTTTGATAAAGCAAGTAAACAAAGTACGAGTAAATAAAAGACAGTAGGAATAAATGCAGCAAGTGGCCCAATCCTTTATGCAGCAAAGGACAAGCCGGTTGTATTTCTATAGATGGCCAAACGTTCTCGAGGACACATGGGAAGACTATCAAGTGCTTTCGCTTCATATAGTCGATTAATCTTCTTTAGCTTGCTAAGTGTTGTGTGGGTGAACCTGTGCTAATGTACCGCCCCATCCAAGACTAATACATACTTGTGATTATACCCCTTGCAAACATCCGTAAGTACAAGAAAGTAATTAAGGTAGAAACCTAACCACAGCTTTAAACTCTAAGACCCTTACGTCCCTTGTGCAATGGTTTCCTAACGGAGGTTCAGGTTTCTGTCACTCCGGCAACCCCTACGATTAGTAGCCAAATACACAATGCATTCCCCTAGGCCCATATAGGTGAAGTGTCATGTAGTCGATGTTCACATGACACCACTAGAAGAAGTACACCACAACTTAAATAACAATATATTGAATCTTTCTCAATGCAACTCCACTACTAACAACAAGACTTCTCCCATGTCCTCAAGAACAAAACGAACTACTCACAAGACATCATATGGATCATGATCAGAGATGGAATAATGATGTATAACAATCTGAACATAAACAATAATTCAATGGTTCACTCAATAGCATCAACTACAAAGAGTAATCAACACCGGGAAAGTTTCCCCTATGAACTATGCAAGATTCAACGCAATTGTTACAGCAATATGGAGATGGTGATGAGGGTGCTGATGGTGATGGTGGTGATGATGATGATGATCCCGATGAAGTCCAGCTTGATGGTGGTGTTGATGGCGACGATCTCCCCTCTCCGGGAAGGAATTCCCCCGGCAGAAATCTGTCTGCCGGAGAGATCTTTCTCTCTCGGTGTTTTCCGCCCCGCAGAGGCGGTGGAATCTTTCTGTGGTTGCTCCCCGAGTCTTAGGGTTTCGGGAGGTTGATATACGCTAGAGGGGAGAGGCTGGAGTGGGCCAGGGTGGCCACACCACTCCCTGCCGTGGCCTAGGCCTGCCCGCGCCATGGGGTGGTGTGGGTCCCCTGTGGCCCACCTCCACTCCATCTTTTGGCATCCTGAGTCTTCTAGAAAAATAGGATTTTCCGTATATTTTCCCAGATTTTCTGATCTTCGTGAATTTTGCCACCAAACAGCACCTTTTCCATCAGAATCCTGACTGCAGCGGTCCATGCTCCAAAAGTCATCAACCATGCAAAAATATATGAAATAACATAAGTATCACCTCTCAGTATGAAATATATCAATGAATAATAGTGAATTAAGACATAGAATAGTGATGCAAAATGGACGTATCAGGTTCATGAGAAGAACACACATCCAATGACACTAGTAGATCCTTATGTGGTTCATGAAAAGAACAGACATGGAATGACACTGGTAGATCCTTATGTGGTTCATGAAAAGAACAGACATGCAATGACATTGGGTGTGGTTCATGAAAATAACAGACATGCAATGACACTGGTGGATCCTTATGTGTGGTTCATGAAAATAACAGACATGCAATGACACTGGTGGATCCTTATGTGGTTTGTTTAGAAGAACACACATGCAATGACACTGGGTGTGGTTCATGAAAAGAACAGACATGCAATGACACTAGTGGATCCTGATGTGGTCTATTTAGAGGAACAAACGTGCAATGACACCGGTGGATCCACGTGTGGTTCATGAGAAGAACACACATCCAATGACACTGGGTGGATCCTTATGTGGTTCATGAAAAGAACTGACATTCAGTGACACTAGGTGTGGTTCATGAAAAGAACAGACATGCAATGACATCGGTGGATCCATGTGTGGTTTATGGAAGTAACAGACATGCAATGACTCTAGCTGTGGTTAATGAAAAGAAAACGCATGCAATGACACTTGGTGTGGTTCAGGAAAAGAACAGACATGAAATGACACTACTGGATCCTTATGTGGTTTGTTTAGAGGAACAAACATGCAATGACACCGGTGGATCCATGTGTGGTTCATAAGAAGAACACACATCCAATGACAGTTTTGGATCCTTATGTGGTTTGTTTAGAGGAACAAACATGCAATGACACTGGTGGATCCTTATGTGGTCTGTCTAGAGGAACACACATGCAATGACACTGGGTGTGGTTCATGAGATGAACACACATCCAATGACACTGGTAGATCTTTATGTGGTTCATGAAAAGAACTGACATGCAGTGACACTGGGTGTGGTTCATGGAAAGAACAGACATGCAACGACACTGGGTGTGGTTCATGAATAGAACAGACATGCAATGACACTAGTGGATCCTTATGTGGTTCATGAAAAGAACAGACATGCAATGACACTGGTGGATCCTTATGTGGTTCATGAAAAGAACAGACATGCAATGACACTGGTGGATCCTTATGTGTGGTTCATGAAAAGAACAGACATCCAATGACACCGGTGGATCCACGTGTGGTTCATGAGAAGAACACACATCCAATGATACTGGTGGATCCTTATGTGGTTCATGAAAAGAACTTACATGCAGTGACACCGAGTGTGGTTCATGAAAAGAACAGACATGCAATGACACTGGGTGTGGTTCATGAAAAGAACAGATATCCAATGACTGTACCTGTGGTTCATGAAAAGAACACACATGCAATGACACCGGGTGTGGTTCATCAAAAGAACAGACATGCAATGACACTGGTGGATCCTTATGTGTGGTTCATGAAAAGAAAAGACATGCAATGACACCGGTGGATCCTAATATGGTTTGTTTATAGGCGCAAACATGCAATGACACTGGTGGATCCATGTGTGGTTCATTAGAAGAACACACATCCAATGACACTAGTGGATCCTTATGTGGTTTGTTTAGAGGAACAGACATGCAATCACACGATGTGGATCCATATGTGGTTTATGGAAGTAACAGACATGCAATTACTCTAGTTGTGATTCTTGAAAAGAATAGACATGCAATGACACTGGTGGATCCATGTGTGGTTCATGGGAAGAATACACATCCAATGACACTAGTGGACTCTAGCTGTGGTTCATGAAAAGAATAGACATGCAATGACACTGGTGGATCCATATGTGGTTTGTCAAGAGAACACACATGCAATGACATTGGTTGTGGTTCATGAAAAGTACAGACATGCAATGGCATCGGTGGATCCATGTGTGGTTTATGGAAGTAACAGACATGCAATGACTCTAGTTGTGGTTAATGAAAAGAACACGCATGCAATGACACCGGGTGCGGTTCATGAAAAGAACAGACATGCAATGACACTAGTGGATCCATATGTGGTTTGTTTAGAGGAACAAACATGCAATGACACCGGTGGATCCATGTGTGGTTCATAAGAAGAACACACATCCAATAACACTGGTGGATCCTTATGTGGTTTGTTTAGAGGAACAAACATGCAATGACAGTGGTGGATCCTTATGTGGTCTGTCTAGAGGAACACACATGCAATGACACTGGGTGTGGTTCATGAGAAGAACACACATCCAATGACACTGGTAGATCCTTATGTGGTTCATGAAAAGAACTGACATGCAATGACACTCGGTGTGGTTCATGAAAAGAACAGACTTGCAATGACACTGGGTGTGGTTCATGAAAAGAACAGACATGCAAAGACACTGGGTGTGGCTCATGAAAAGAACAGACATGCAATGACACTGGTGGATCCTTATGTGGTTCATGAAAAGAACTGACATGCAATAACACTGGTGGATCCTTAGGTGTGGTTCATGAAAAGAAAAGACATGCAATGACACCGGTGGATCCACGTGTGGTTCATGAGAAGAACACACATCCAATGACACTGGTGGATCCTTATGTGGTTCATGAAAAGAACTTACATGCAGTGACACCGGGTGTGGTTCATGAAAAGAACAGACATGTAATGACACTGGGTGTGGTTCATGAAAAGAACAGATATCCAATGACTGTAGCTGTGGTTCATGAAAAGAACACACATGCAATGACACTAGGTGTGGTTCATGAAAACAACAGACATGCAATGACACTGGTGGATCCTTATGTGTGGTTCATGAAAACAACAGACATGCAATGACACCGGTGGATCCTAATGTGGTTTGTTTAGAGGACCAAACATGCAATGACACTGGTGGATCCATGTGTGGTTCATTAGAAGAACACACATCCAATGACACTGGTGGATCCTTATGTGGTTTGTTTAGAGGAACAGACATGCAATCACACTAGGTGGATCTATATGTGGTTTATGGAAGTAACAGACATGCAATTACTCTAGTTGTGATTCTTGAAAAGAATAGACATGCAATGACACTGGTGGATCCATGTGTGGTTCATGGGAAGAATACACATCCAATGACACTAGTGGACTCTAGCTGTGGTTCATGAAAAGAATAGACATGCAATGACACTGGGGGATCCATATGTGGTTTGTCAAGAGAACACACATGCAATGACATTGGGTGTGGTTCATGAAAAGTACAGACATGCAATGGCATCGGTGGATCCATGTGTGGTTTATGGAAGTAATAGACATGCAATGACTCTAGCTGTGGTTAATGAAAAGAACACGCATGTAATGACACTGGGTGTGGTTCATGAAAGAACAGACATGCAATGACACTAGTGGATCCTTATGTGGTTTGTTTAGAGGAACAAACATGCAATAACACCGGTGGATCCATGTGTGGTTCATAAGAAGAACACACATCCAATAACACTGGTGGATCCTTATGTGGTTTGTTTAGAGGAACAAACATGCAATGACACTGGTGGATCCTTATGTGGTCTGTCTAGAGGAACACACATGCAATGACACTAGGTGTGGTTCATGAGAAGAACACACATCCAATGACACTGGTAGATCCTTATGTGGTTCATGAAAAGAACTGACATGCAGTGACACTCGGTGTGGTTCATGAAAAGAACAGACATGCAATGACACTGGGTGTGGTTCATGAAAAGAACAGCCATGCAAAGACACTGGGTGTGGTTCATGAAAAGAACAGACATGCAATGACACTGGTGGATCCTTATGTGGTTCATGAAAAGAACTGACATGCAATGACACTGGTGGATCCTTAGGTGTGGTTCATGAAAAGAACAGACATGCAATGACACCGGTGGATCCACGTGTGGTTCATGAGAAGAACACACATCCAATGACACTGGTGGATCCTTATGTGGTTCATGAAAAGAACTTACATGCAGTGACACCGGGTGTGGTTCATGAAAAGAACAGACATGCAATGACACTGGGTGTGGTTCATGAAAAGAACAGATATCCAATGACTCTAGCTGTGGTTCATGAAAATAAGACACATGCGATGACACTAGGTGTGGTTCATGAAAAGAACAGACATGCAATGACATTGGTGGATCCTTATGTGGTTCATGAAAAGAACACACATGCAATGACACTGGGGGATCCTTATGTGTGGTTCATGAAAAGAACCGACATGCAATGACACCGGTGGATCCACGTGTGGTTCATGAGAAGAACACATGTCCTATGACACTGGTAGATCCTTATGTGGTTCATGAAAAGAACTGACATGCAGCGACACTGGGTGTGGTTCATGAAAAGAACAAACATGCACTGACACTGGGTGTGGTTCATGAAAAGAACAGACATGCAATGACACTGGTGGATCCTTATGTGGTTTGTTTAGAAGAACACACATGCAATGACACTGGGTGTGGTTCAAGAAAAGAACAGACATGCAATGACACTGGTGGATCCTTATGTTGTTTGTTTAGAGGAACAGACATGCAATGATACCGGTGGATCCACGTGTGGTTCATGAGAAGAACACACATCCAATGACACTAGTAGATCCTTATGTGGTTCATGAAAAGAACAGACATGGAATGACACTGGTAGATCCTTATGTGGTTCATGAAAAGAACAGACATGCAATGACATTGGGCGTGGTTCATGAAAAGAAAAGACATGCAATGACACTGGTGGATCCTTATGTGTGGTTCATGAAAAGAACATACATGCAAGGACACTGGTGGATCCTTATGTGGTTTGTTTAGAAGAACACACATGCAATGACACTAGGTGTGGTTCATGAAAAGAACAGACATGCAATGACACTTGTGGATCCTTATGTGGTTTGTTTAGAGGAACAGACATGCAATGACACCGGTGGATCCACGTGTGGTTCATGAGAAGAACACACATCCAATGATACTGGGTGGATCCTTATGTGGTTCATGAAAAGAACTGACATGCAGTGACGCTGGGTGTGGTTCATGAAAAGAACAGACATGCAATGACATCGGTGGATCCATGTGTGGTTTATGGAATTAATAGACATGCAATGACTCTAGCTGTGGTTAATTAAATGAACACGCATGCAATGACACTAGGTGTGGTTCATGAAAAGAACGGACATGCAATGACACTGGTGGATCCTTATGTGGTTTGTTTAGAGGAACAAACATGCAATAACACCGGTGGATCCATGTGTGGTTCATAAGAAGAACACACATCCAATAACACTGGTGGATCCTTATGTGGTTTGTTTAGAGGAAAAAACATGCAATGCCACCGGTGTATCCTTATGTGGTCTGTCTAGAGGAATACAAATGCAATGACACTGGGTGTGGTTCATGAGAAGAACACACATCCAATGACACTGGTAGATCCTTTTGTGGTTCATGAAAAGAACTGACATGTAGTGACACTGGGTGTGGTTCATGAAAAGAACAGACATGCAATGACACTAGGTGTGGTTCATGAAAAGAACAGACATGCAATGACACTAGGTGTGGTTCATGAAAAGAACAGACATGCAATGACACTGGTGGATCCTTATGTGGTTCATGAAAAGAACAGACATGCAATGACACTGGTGGATCCCTATGTGGTTCATGAAAAGAACAGACATGCAATGACCCTGGTGGATCCTTATGTGTGGTTCATGAAAAGAACAGACATGCAATGACACCGGTGGATCCACGTGTGGTTCATGAGAAGAACACACATCCAATGACACCGGTGGATCCTTATGTGGTTCATGAAAAGAACTTACATGCAGTGACACCGGGTGTGGTTCATGAAAAGAACAGACATGCAATGATACTGGGTGTGATTCATGAAAAGAACAGATATCCAATGACTCTAGGTGTGGTTCATGAAAAGAACACACATGCAATGACACTGAGTGTGGTTCATGAAAAGAACAGACATGCAATGACACTGGTGGATCCTTATGTGGTTCATGAAAAGAACAGACATGCAATGACATTGGTGGATCCTTATGTGTGGTTCATGAAAAGAACGGACATGCAATGACACCGGTGGATCCACGTGTGGTTCATCAGAAGAACACACATCCAATGACACTGGTAGATCCTTATGTGGTTCATGAAAAGAACTGACATGCAGTGACCCTGGGTGTGGTTCATGAAAAGAACAGACATTCACTGACACTGGGTGTGGTTCATGAAAAGAGCAGACATGCAATGACATAGGTGGATCCATGTGTGGTTTATGGAAGTAATAGACATGCAATGACTCTAGCTGTGGTTAATGAAAAGAACACGCATGCAATGACACTGGGTGTGGTTCATGAAAAGAACAGACATGCAATGACACTAGTGGATCCTTATGTGGTTTGTTTAGAGGAACAAACATGCAATGACACCGGTGGATCCATGTGTGGTTCATGAGAAGAACACACATCCAATGACACTGGTGGATCCTTATGTGGTTTGTTTAGAGGAACAAACATGCAATGACACCGGTGGATCCTTATGTGGTCTGTCTAGAGGAACACACATGCAATGACACTGGGTGTGGTTCATGAGAAGAACACACATCCAATGACACTGTTAGATCCTTATGTGGTTCATGAAAAGAACTGACATGCAGTGACACTGGGTGTGGTTCATGAAAAGGACGGACATGCAATGACACTGGGTGTGGTTCATGAAAAGAACAGACATGCAATCACACTAGGTGTGCTTCATGAAAAGAACAAACATGCAATGACACTGGTGGATCCTTATGTGGTTCATGAAAAGAACAGACATGCAATGACACTGGTGGATACTTATGTGGTTCATGAAAAGAACAGACATGCAATGCACTGGTGGATCCTTATGTGTGGTTCATTAAAAGAAATACATGCAATTACACCGGTGGATCCACGTGTGGTTCATGAGAAGAACACACATCCAATGACACTGGTGGATCCTTATGTGGTTCATGAAAAGAACTTACATGCAGTGACACCGGGTGTGGTTCATGAAAAGAACAGACATGCAATGATACTAGGTGTGGTTCATGAAAAGAACAGATATCCAATGACTCTAGCTGTGGTTCATGAAAATAAGACACATGCGATGACACTAGGTGTGGTTCATGAAAAGAACAGACATGCAATGACATTGGTGGATCCTTATGTGGTTCATGAAAAGAACACACATGCAATGACACTGGGGGATCCTTATGTGTGGTTCATGACAAGAACAGACATGCAATGACACCGGTGGATCCACGTGTGGTTCATGAGAAGAACACACGTCCAATGACACTGGTAGATCCTTATGTGGTTCATGAAAAGAACTGACATGCAGTGACACTGGGTTTGGTTCATGAAAAGAACAAACATGCACTGACACTGGGTGTGGTTCATGAAAAGAACAGACATGCAATGACACTGGTGGATCCTTATGTGGTTTGTTTAGAAGAACACACATGCAATGACAATGGGTGTGGTTCAAGAAAAGATTAGACATGCAATGACACTGGTGGATCCTTATGTTGTTTGTTTAGAGGAACAGACATGCAATGATACCGGTGGATCCACGTGTGGTTCATGAGAGGAACACACATCCAATGACACTAGTAGATCCTTATGTGGTTCATGAAAAGAACAAACATGGAATGACACTGGTAGATCCTTATGTGGTTCATGAAAAGAACAGACATGCAATGACATTGGGCGTGGTTCATGAAAAGAAAAGACATGCAATGACACTGGTGGATCCTTATGTGTGGTTCATGAAAAGAACACACATGCAAGGACACTGGTGGATCCTTATGTGGTTTGTTTAGAAGAACACACATGCAATGACACTAGGTGTGGTTCACGAAAAGAACATACATGCAATGACACTTGTGGATCCTTATGTGGTTTGTTTAGAGGAACAGACATGCAATGACACCGGTGGATCCACGTGTGGTTCATGAGAAGAACACACATCCAATGATACTGGGTGGATCCTTATGTGGTTCATGAAAAGAACTGACATGCAGTGATGCTGGGTGTGGTTCATGAAAAGAACAGACATGCAATGACATCGGTGGATCCATGTGTGGTTTATGGAAGTAACAGACATGCAATGACTCTAGCTGTGGTTAATGAAAATAACACGCATGTGATGACACTGGGTGTGGTTCATGAAAAGAACAGACATGGAATGACACTGGTGGATCCTCATGTGGTTTGTTTAGAGGAACAAACATGCAATGACACCGGTGGATCCATGTGTGGTTCATGAGAAGAACACACATCCAATGACACTGGTGGATCCTTATGTGGTTTGTTTAGAGGAAAAAACATGCAATGCCACCGGTGTATCCTTATGTGGTCTGTCTAGAGGAACACAAATGCAATGACACTGGGTGTGGTTCATGAGAAGAACACACATCCAATAACACTGGTAGATCCTTCTGTGGTTCATGAAAAGAACTGACATGTAGTGACACTGGTGTGGTTCATGAAAAGAACAGACATGCAATGACACTAGGTGTGGTTCATGAAAAGAACAGACATGCAATGACACTAGGTGTGGTTCATGAAAAGAACAGACATGCAATGACACTGGTGGATCCTTATGTGGTTCATGAAAAGAACAGACATGCAATGACACTGGTGGATCCCTATGTGGTTCATGAAAAGAACAGACATGCAATGACCCTGGTGGATCCTTATGTGTGGTTCATGAAAAGAACAGACATGCAATGACACTGGTGGATCCACGTGTGGTTCATGAGAAGAACACACATCCAATGACACCGGTGGATCCTTATGTGGTTCATGAAAAGAACTTACATGCAGTGACACCGGGTGTGGTTCATGAAAAGAACAGACATGCAATGATACTGGGTGTGATTCATGAAAAGAACAGATATCCAATGACTCTAGCTGTGGTTCATGAAAAGAACACACATGCAATGACACTGGGTGTGGTTCATGAAAAGAACAGACATGCAATGACACTGGTGGATCCTTATGTGGTTCATGAAAAGAACAGACATGCAATGACACTGGTGGATCCTTATGTGTGGTTTATGAAAATCATAGACATGCAATGACACCGGTGGATCCACGTGTGGTTCATGAGAAGAACACACATCCAATGACACTGGTAGATCCTTATGTGGTTCATGAAAAGAACTAACATGCAGTGACCCTGGGTGTGGTTCATGAAAAGAACAGACATTCACTGACACTAGGTGTGGTTCATGAAAAGAGCAGACATGTAATGACATCGGTGGATCCATGTGTGGTTTATGGAAGTAACAGACATGCAATGACTCTAGCTGTGGTTAATGAAAAGAACACGCATGCAATGACACTGGGTGTGGTTCATGAAAAGAACAGACATGCAATGACACTAGTGGATCCTTATGTGGTTTGTTTAGAGGAACAAACATGCAATGACACCGGTGGATCCATGTGTTGTTCATGAGAAGAACACACATCCAATGACACTGGTGGATCCTTATGTGGTTTGTTTAGAGGAACAAACATGCAATGACACCCGTGGATCCTTATGTGGTTTGTCTAGAGGAACACACATGCAATGACACTGGGTGTGGTTCATGAGAAGAACACACATCCAATGACATTGGTGGATCCTTATGTGGTTTGTTTAGAGGAACAAACATGCAATGACACCGGTGGATCCATATGTGGTCTGTCTAGAGGAACACACATGCAATGACACTGGGTGTGGTTCATGAGAAGAACACACATCCAACGACACTGGTAGATCCTTATGTGGTTCATGAAAAGAACTGACATGCAGTGACACTGGGTGTGGTTCATGAAAAGGACAGACATGCAATGACACTGGGTGTGGTTCATGAAAAGAACAGACATGCAATCACACTAGGTGTGGTTCATGAAAAGAACAAACATACAATTACACTGGTGGATCCTTATGTGGTTCATGAAAAGAACAGACATGCAATGACACTGGTGGATCCTTATGTGGTTCATGAAAAGAACAGACATGCAATGCACTGGTGGATCCTTATGTGTGGTTCATTAAAAGAACATACATGCAATTACACCGGTGGATCCACGTGTGGTTCATGAGAAGAACACACATCCAATGACACTAGTGGATCCTTATGTGGTTCATGAAAAGAACTTACATGTAGTGACACCGGATGTGGTTCATGAAAAGAACAGACATGCAATGACACTGGGTGTGGTTCATGAAAAGAACAGATATCCAATGACTCTAGTTGTGGTTCATGAAAATAAGACACAAGCGATGACACTAGGTGTGGTTCATGAAAAGAACAGACATGCAATGACATTGGTGGATCCTTATGTGGTTCATGAAAAGAACACACATGCAATGACACTGGGGGATCCTTATGTGTGGTTCAGGGAAAGAACAGACATGCAATGACACCGGTGGATCCACGTGTGGTTCATGACAAGAACACACGTCCAATGACACTGGTAGATCCTTATGTGGTTCATGAAAAGAACTGACATGCAGTGACACTGGGTGTGGTTCATGAAAAGAACAAACATGCACTAACACTGGGTGTGGTTCATGAAAAGAACAGGCATGCAATGACACTGGTGGATCCTTATGTGGTTTGTTTAGAAGAACACACATGCAATGACACTGGGTGTGGTTCTAGAAAAGAACAGACATGCAATGACACTGGTGGATCCTTATGTTGTTTGTTTAGAGGAACAGACATGCAATGATACCGGTGGATCCACGTGTGGTTCATGAGAAGAACACACATCCAATGACACTAGTAGATCCTTATGTGGTTCATGAAAAGAACAGACATGGAATGACACTAGTAGATCCTTATGTGGTTCATGAAAAGAACAGACATGCAATGACATTGGGCGTGGTTCATGAAAAGAAAAGACATGCAATGACACTGGTGGATCCTTATGTGTGGTTCATGAAAACAACAGACATGCAAGGACACTGGTGGATCCTTATGTGGTTTGTTCAGAAGAACACACATGCAATGACACTAGGTGTGGTTCATGAAAAGAACAGACATGCAATGCCACTTGTGGATCCTTATGTGGTTTGTTTAGAGGAACAGACATGCAATGACACCGGTGGATCCACGTGTGGTTCATGAGAAGAACACACATCCAATGATACTGGGTGGATCCTTATGTGGTTCATGAAAAGAACTGACATGCAGTGACGCTGGGTGTGGTTCATGAAAAGAACAGACATGCAATGACATCGGTGAATCCATGTGTGGTTTATGGAAGTAACAGACATGCAATGACTCTAGCTGTGGTTAATGAAAAGAACACGCATGTAATGACACTAGGTGTGGTTCATGAAAAGAACAGACATGGAATGACACTGGTGGATCCTTATGTGGTTTGTTTAGAGGAACAAGCATGCAATGACACCGGTGGATCCATGTGTGGTTCATGAGAAGAACACACATCCAATGACACTGGTGGATCCTTATGTGGTTTGTTTAGAGGAAAAAACATGCAATGCCACCGGTGTATCCTTATGTGGTCTGTCTAGGGGAACACAAATGCAATGACACTGGGTGTGGTTCATGAGAAGAACACACATCCAATGACACTGTAGATCCTTCTGTGGTTCATGAAAAGAACTGACATGTAGTGACACTGGGTGTGGTTCATGAAAAGAACAGACATGCAATGACACTAGGTGTGGTTCATGAAAAGAACAGACATGCAATGACACTAGGTGTGGTTCTTGAAAAGAATAGACATGCAATGACTCTGGTGGATCCTTATGTGGTTCATGAAAAGAACAGACATGCAATGACACTGGTGGATTCCTATGTGGTTCATGAAAAGAACAGACATGCAATGACACTGGTGGATCCTTATGTGTGGTTCATGAAAAGAACAGACATGCAATGACACCGGTGGATCCACGTGTGGTTCATGAGAAGAACACACATCCAATGACACCGGTGGATCCTTATGTGGTTCATGAAAAGAACTTACATGCAGTGACACCGGGTGTGGTTCATGAAAAGAACAGACATGCAATGATACTGGGTGTGATTCCTGAAAAGAACAGATATCCAATGACTCTAGCTGTGGTTCATGAAAAGAACACACATGCAATGACACTGGGTGTGGTTCATGAAAAGAACAGACATGCAATGACACTGGTGGATCCTTATGTGGTTCATGAAAAGAACAGACATGCAATGACACTGGTGGATCCTTATGTGTGGTTCATGAAAAGAACAGACATGCAATGACACCGGTGGATCCACGTGTGGTTCATGAGAAGAACACACATCCAATGACACTGGTAGATCCTTATGTGGTTCATGAAAAGAACTGACATGCAGTGACCCTGGGTGTGGTTCATGAAAAGAACAGACATTCACTAACACTGGGTGTGGTTCATGAAAAGAGCAGACATGCAATGACCTCGGTGGATCCATGTGTGGTTTATGGAAGTAACAGACATGCAATGACTCTAGCTGTGGTTAATGAAAAGAACACGCATGCAATGACACTGGGTGTGGTTCATGAAAAGAACAGACATGCAATGACACTAGTGGATCCTTATGTGGTTTGTTTAGAGGAACAAACATGCAATGACACCGGTGGATCCATGTGTTGTTCATGAGAAGAACACACATCCAATGACACTGGTGGATCCTTATGTGGTTTGTTTAGAGGAACAAACATGCAATGACACCGGTGGATCCTTATGTGGTCTGTCTAGAGGAACACACATGCAATGACACTGGGTGTGGTTCATAAGAAGAACACACATCGAATGACACTGGTAGATCCTTATGTGGTTCATGAAAAGAACTGACATGCAGTGACACTGGGTGTGGTTCATGAAAATGACAGACATGCAATGACACTGGGTGTGGTTCATGAAAAGAACAGACCTGCAATCACACTAGGTGTGGTTCATGAAAAGAACAAACATGCAATGACACTGGTGGATCCTTATGTGGTTCATGAAAAGAACAGACATGCAATGACACTGGTGGATCCTTATGTGGTTCATGAAAAGAACAGACATGCAATGCACTGGTGGATCCTTATGTGTGGTTCATTAAAAGAACATACATGCAATTACACCGGTGGATCCACGTGTGGTTCAAGAGAAGAACACACATCCAATGACACTAGTGGATCCTTATGTAGTTCATGAAAAGAACTTACATGCAGTGACACCGGGTGTGGTTCATGAAAAGAACAGACATGCAATGACACTGGGCGTGGTTCATGAAAATAACAGATATCCAATGACTCTAGTTGTGGTTCATGAAAATAAGACACAAGCGATGACACTAGGTGTGGTTCATGAAAAGAACAGACATGCAATGACATTGGTGGATCCTTATGTGGTTCATGAAAAGAACACACATGCAATGACACTGGGGGATCCTTATGTGTGGTTCATGGAAAGAATAGACATGCAATGACACCGGTGGATCCACGTGTGGTTCATGAGAAGAACACACGTCCAATGACACTGGTAGATCCTTATGTGGTTCATGAAAAGAACTGACATGCAGTGACACTGGGTGTGGTTCATGAAAAGAACAAACATGCACTAACACTGGGTGTGGTTCATGAAAAGAACAGACATGCAATGACACTGGTGGATCCTTATGTGGTTTGTTTAGAAGAACACACATGCAATGACACTGGGTGTGGTTCTAGAAAAGAACAGACATGCAATGACACTGGTGGATCCTTATATTGTTTGTTTAGAGGAACAAACATGCAATGATACCGGTGGATCCACGTGTGGTTCATGAGAAGAACACACATCCAATGACACTAGTAGATCCTTATGTGGTTCATGAAAAGAACAGACATGGAATGACACTAGTAGATCCTTATGTGGTTCATGAAAAGAACAGACATGCAATGACATTGGGCGTGGTTCATGAAAAGAAAAGACATGCAATGACACTGGTGGATCCTTATGTGTGGTTCATGAAAACAACAGACATGCAAGGACACTGGTGGATCCTTATGTGGTTTGTTCAGAAGAACACACATGCAATGACACTAGGTGTGGTTCATGAAAAGAACAGACATGCAATGCCACTTGTGGATCCTTATGTGGTTTGTTTAGAGGAACAGACATGCAATGACACCGGTGGATCCACGTGTGGTTCATGAGAAGAACACACATCCAATGATACTGGGTGGATCCTTATGTGGTTCATGAAAAGAACTGACATGCAGTGACGTTGGGTGTGGTTCATGAAAAGAACAGACATGCAATGACATCGGTGAATCCATGTGTGGTTTATGGAAGTAACAGACATGCAATGACTCTAGCTGTGGTTAATGAAAATAACACGCATGTAATGACACTAGGTGTGGTTCATGAAAAGAACAGACATGGAATGACACTGGTGGATCCTTATGTGGTTTGTTTAGAGGAACAAGCATGCAATGACACCGGTGGATCCATGTGTGGTTCATGAGAAGAACACACATCCAATGACACTGGTGGATCCTTATGTGGTTTCTTTAGAGGAAAAAACATGCAATGCCACCGGTGTATCCTTATGTGGTCCGTCTAGGGGAACACAAATGCAATGACACTGGGTGTGGTTCATGAGAAGAACACACATCCAATGACACTGTAGATCCTTCCGTTGTTCATGAAAAGAACTGACATGTAGTGACACTGGGTGTGGTTCATGAAAAGAACAGACATGCAATGACACTAGGTGTGGTTCATGAAAAGAACAGACATGCAATGACACTAGGTGTGGTTCATGAAAAGAATAGACATGCAATGACTCTGGTGGATCCTTATGTGGTTCATGAAAAGAACAGACATGCAATGACACTGGTGGATCCTTATGTGTGGTTCATGAAAAGAACAGACATGCAATGACACCGGTGGATCCACGTGTGGTTCATGAGAAGAACACACATCCAATGACACTGGTAGATCCTTATGTGGTTCATGAAAAGAACTGACATGCAGTGACCCTGGGTGTGGTTCATGAAAAGAACAGACATTCACTAACACTGGGTGTGGTTCATGAAAAGAGCAGACATGCAATGACCTCGGTGGATCCATGTGTGGTTTATGGAAGTAACAGACATGCAATGACTCTAGCTGTGGTTAATGAAAAGAACACGCATGCAATGACACTGGGTGTGGTTCATGAAAAGAACAGACATGCAATGACACTAGTGGATCCTTATGTGGTTTGTTTAGAGGAACAAACATGCAATGACACCGGTGGATCCATGTGTTGTTCATGAGAAGAACACACATCCAATGACACTGGTGGATCCTTATGTGGTTTGTTTAGAGGAACAAACATGCAATGACACCGGTGGATCCTTATGTGGTCTGTCTAGAGGAACACACATGCAATGACACTGGGTGTGGTTCATGAGAAGAACACACATCCAATGACACTGGTAGATCCTTATGTGGTTCATGAAAAGAACTGACATGCAGTGACACTGGATGTGGTTCATGAAATGACAGACATGCAATGACACTGGGTGTGGTTCATGAAAAGAACAGACCTGCAATCACACTAGGTGTGGTTCATGAAAAGAACAAACATGCAATGACACTGGTGGATCCTTATGTGGTTCATGAAAAGAACAGACATGCAATGACACTGGTGGATCCTTATGTGGTTCATAAAAAGAACAGACATGCAATGCACTGGTGGATCCTTATGTGTGGTTCATTAAAAGAACATACATGCAATTACACCGGTGGATCCACGTGTGGTTCAAGAGAAGAACACACATCCAATGACACTAGTGGATCCTTATGTAGTTCATGAAAAGAACTTACATGCAGTGACACCGGGTGTGGTTCATGAAAAGAACAGACATGCAATGACACTGGGTGTGGTTCATGAAAATAACAGATATCCAATGACTCTAGCTGTGGTTCATGAAAATAAGACACATGCGATGACACTAGGTGTGGTTCATGAAAAGAACAGACATGCAATGACATTGGTGGATCCTTATGTGGTTCATGAAAAGAACACACATGCAATGACACTGGGGGATCCTTATGTGTGGTTCATGAAAAGAACAGACATGCAATGACACCGGTGGATCCACGTGTGGTTCATGAGAAGAACACACGTCCAATGACACTGGTAGATCCTTATGTGGTTCATGAAAAGAACTGACATGCAGTGACACTGGGTGTGGTTCATGAAAAGAACAAACATGCACTAACACTGGGTGTGGTTCATGAAAAGAACAGACATGCAATGACACTGGTGGATCCTTATGTGGTTTGTTTAGAAGAACACACATGCAATGACACTGGGTGTGGTTCAAGAAAAGAACAGACATGCAATGACACTGGTGGATCGTTATGTTGTTTGTTTAGAGGAACATACATGCAATGATATCGCTGGATCCACGTGTGGTTCATGAGAAGAACACACATCCAATGACACTAGTAGATCCTTATGTGGTTCATGAAAAGAACAAACATGGAATGACACTGGTAGATCCTTATGTGGTTCATGAAAAGAACAGACATGCAATGACATTGGGCGTGGTTCATGAAAAGAAAAGACATGCAATTACACTGGTGGATCCTTATGTGTGGTTCATGAAAAGAACAGACATGCAAGGACACTGGTGGATCCTTATGTGGTTTGTTTAGAAGAACACACATGCAATGACACTAGGTGTGGTTCATGAAAAGAACAGACATGCAATGACACTTGTGGATCCTTATGTGGTTTTTTTTAGAGGAACAGACATGCAATGACACCGGTGGATCCACGTGTGGTTCATGAGAAGAACACACATCCAATGATACTGGGTGGATCCTTATGTGGTTCATGAAAAGAACTGACATGCAGTGACGCTGGTTGTGGTTCATGAAAAGAACAGACATGCAATGACATCGGTGGATCCATGTGTGGTTTATGGAAGTAACAGACATGCAATGACTCTAGCTGTGGTTAATGAAAAGAACACGCATGTAATGACACTGGGTGTGGTTCATGAAAAGAACAGACATGGAATGACACTGGTGGATCCTTATGTGGTTTGTTTAGAGGAACAAACATGCAATGACACCGGTGGATCCATGTGTGGTTCATGAGAAGAACACACATCCAATGACACTGGTGGATCCTTATGTGGTTTGTTTAGAGGAAAAAACATGCAATGCCACCGGCGTATCCTTATGTGGTTTGTCTAGAGGAACACAAATGCAATGACACTGGGTGTGGTTCATGAGAAGAACACACATCCAATGACACTGGTAGATCCTTATGTGGTTCATGAAAAGAACTGACATGTAGTGACACTGGGTGTGGTTCATGAAAAGAACAGACATGCAATGACACTAGGTGTGGTTCATGAAAAGAACAGACATGCAATGACACTAGGTGTGGTTCATGAAAAGAACAGACATGCAATGACACTGGTGGATCCTTATGTGGTTCATGAAAAGAACAAACATGCAATGACACTGGTGGATCCCTATGTGGTTCATGAAAAGAACAGACATGCAATGACACTAGTGGATCCTTATGTGTGGTTCATGAAAAGAACACACATGCAATGACACCGGTGGATCCACGTGTGGTTCATGAGAAGAACACACATCCAATGACACCGGTGGATCCTTATGTGGTTCATGAAAAGAACTTACATGCAGTGACACCGGGTGTGGTTCATGAAAAGAACAGACATGCAATGATACTGGGTGTGATTCATGAAAAGAACAGATATCCAATGACTCTAGCTGTGGTTCATGAAAAGAACACACATGCAATGACACTGGGTGTGGTTGATGAAAAGAACAGACATGCAATGACACTGATGGATCCTTATGTGGTTCATGAAAAGAACAGACATGCAATGACACTAGTGGATCCTTATGTGTGGTTCATGAAAAGAACAGACATGCAATGACACCGGTGGATCCACGTGTGGTTCATGAGAAGAACACACATCCAATGACACTGGTAGATCCTTATGTGGTTCATGAAAAGAACTGACATGCAGTGACCCTGGGTGTGGTTCATGAAAAGAACAGACATTCACTGACACTGGGTGTGGTTCATGAAAAGAACAGACAGGCAATGACACTGGTGGATCCTTATATGGTTTTTTTAGAAGAACACACATGCAATGACACTGGGTGTGGTTCATGAAAAGAACAGACATGCAATGACACTGGTGGATCCTTATGTGCTTTGTTTAGAGGAATAGACATGCAATGACACCTGTGGATCCACGTGTGGTTCATGAGAACAACACACATCCAATGACACTAGTAGATCCTTATGTGGTTCATGAAAAGAACAGACATGCAATGACACTGGTAGATCCTTATGTGGTTCATTAAAAAAGAACAGACATGCAATGACATTGGGTGTGGTTCATGAAAAGAACAGACATGCAATGACACTGGTGGATCCTTATGTGTGGTTCATGAAAATAACAGACATGCAGTGACACTGGTGGATCCTTATGTGGTTTGTTTAGAAGAACACACATGCAATGACACTGGGTGTGGTTCACGAAAAGAACAGACATGCAATGACATTGGTGGATCCTGATGTGGTTTGTTTAGGGGAACTGACATGTAATGACACCGGTGGATCCACGTGTGGTTCATGAGAAGAACACACATCCAATGACACTAGGTGGATCCTTATGTGGTTCATGAAAAGAACTGACATGCAGTGACACTAGGTGTGGTTCACGAAAAGAACAGACATGTAATGACATCGGTGGATCCATGTGTGGTTTATGGAAGTAACAGACATGCAATGACTCTAGCTGTGGTTAATGAAAAGAACACGCATGCAATGACACTAGGTGTGGTTCATGAAAAGAACAGACATGCAATGACACTGGTGGATCCTTATGTGGTTTGTTTAGAGGAACAAACATGCAATGACACCGGTGGATCCATGTGTGGTTCATGAGAAGAACACACATCCAATGACACTGGTGGATCCTTATGTGGTTTGTTTAGAGGAACAAACATGCAATGACACTGGTGGATCCTTATGTGGTCCGTCTAGAGGAACACACATGCAATGACACTAGGTGTGGTTCATGATAAGAACACACAACCAATGACACTGGTAGATCCTTATGTGGTTCATGAAAAGAACTGACATGCAGTGACACTGGGTGTGGTTCATGAAAAGAACAGACATGCAATGACACTAGGCGTGGTTCATGAAAAGAACAGACATGCAATGACACTAGGTGTGGTTCATGAAAAGAATAGACATGCAATGACACTGGTGGATCCTTATGTGGTTCATGAAAAGAACAGACATGCAATGACACCGGTGGATCCACGCGTGGTTCATGAGAAGAACACACATCCAATGACACTGGTAGATCCTTATGTGGTTCATGAGAAGAACTGATATGAAGTGACCCTGGGTGTGGTTCATGAAAAGAATAGACATGCACTAACACTGGGTGTGGTTCATGAAAAGAACAGACAAGCAATGACACTGGTGGATCCTTATGTGGTTTGTTTAGAAGAACACACATGCAATAACACTGGGTGTGGTTCATGAAAAGACCAGACATGCAATGCCACTGGTGGATCCTTATGTGCTTTGTTTAGAGGAATAGACATGCAATGACACCGGCGGATCCACATGTGGTTCATGAGAACAACACACATCCAATGACACTAGTAGATCCTTATGTGGTTCATGAAAATAACAGACATGCAATAACACTGGTAGATCCTTATGTGGTTCATGAAAAGAACAGACATGCAATGACATTGGGTGTGGTTCATGAAAAGAACAGACATGCAATGACACTGGTGGATCCTTATGTGTGGTTCATGAAAATAACAGACATGCAATGAAAATGGTGGATCTTTATGTGGTTTGTTTAGAAGAACACACATGCAATGACATTGGGTGTGGTTCATGAAAAGAACAGACATGTAATGTCACTGGTGGATCCTGATGTGGTTTGTTTAGAGGAACATACATGCAATGATACCGGTGGATCCACGTGTGGTTCATGAGAAGAACACACATCCAATGACACTGGGTGGATCCTTATGTGGTTCATGAAAAGAACTGACATGCAGTGACACTAGGTGTGGTTCATGAAAAGAACAGACATGTAATGACATCGGTGGATCCATGTGTGGTTTATGGAAGTAATAGACATGCAATGACTCTAGCTGTGGTTAATGAAAAGAACACGCATGCAATGACACTAGGTGTGGTTCATGAAAAGAACAGACATGCAATGACACTGATGGATCCTTATGTGGTTTGTTTAGTGGAACAAACATGCAATGACACCGGTGGATCCATGTGTGGTTCATGAGAAGAACACACATCCAATGACACTGGTGGATCCTTATGTGGTTTGTTTAGAGGAACAAACATGCAATGACACTAGTGGATCCTTATGTGGTCTGTCTAGAGGAACACACATGCAATGAGACTGGGTGTGGTTCATGAGAAGAACACACATCCAATGACACTGGTAGATCCTTATGTGGTTCATGAAAAGAACTGACATGCAGTGACACTGGGTGTGGTTCATGAAAAGAACAGACATGCAATGACACTAGGTGTGGTTCATGAAAAGAACAGACATGCAATGACACTAGGTGTGGTTCATGAAAAGAACAGACATGCAATGACACTGGTGGATCCTTATGTGGTTCATGAAAAGAATAGACATGCAATGACACTGGTGGATCCTTATGTGTGGTTCATGAAAAGAACAGACATGCAATGACACCGGTGGATCCACGTGTGGTTCATGAGAAGAACACACATCCAATGACACTGGTGGATCCTTATGTGGTTCATGAAAAGAACTTACATGCAATGACACCGGGTGTGGTTCATGAAAAGAACAGACATGCAATGACACTGTGTGTGGTTCATGAAAAGAATAGATATCCAATGACTCTAGCTATGGTTCATGAAAAGAACACACATGCAATGACACTGGGTGTGGTTCATGAAAAGAACAGAGATGCAATGACACTGGTGGATCCTTATGTGTGGTTCATGAAAAGAACAAACATGCAATGACACCGGTGGATCCTTATGTGGTTTGTTTATAGGAACAAACATGCAATGATACTGGTGGATCCATGTGTGGTTCATGAGAAGAACACACATCCAATGACACTGGTGAATCCTTATGTGGTTTGTTTAGAGGAACATACATGCAATCACACTAGGTGGATCCATATGTGGTTTATGGAAGTAACAGACATGCAATGACTCTAGCTGTGATTCATGAAAATAATAGACATGCAATGACACTAGTGGATCCATGTATGGTTCATGGGAAGAACACACATCCAATGACACTAGTGGACTCTAGCTGTGGTTCATGAAAAGAATAGACATCTAATGACACTGATGGATCCATATGTGGTTTATCAGGAGAACAGAAATGCAATGACATTGGGTGTGGTTCATGAAAAGAACAGACATGCAATGACACTGGTGGATCCTTATGTGTGGTTCATGAAAGAACAGACATGCAATGACACTGGTGAAAATGTGTGGTTCATGAAAAGAACAGACATGCAATGACACTAGTGGATCCTTATGTGGTTTGTTTAGAGGAACAGACATGCAATGACACCGGTGGATCCACGTGTGGTTCATGAGAAGAACACACAGCCAATGACACTAGGTGGATCCTTATGTGGTTCATGAAAAGAACTGACATGCAGTGACACTGGGTGTGGTTCATGAAAAGAACAGACATGCAATGACATCGGTGGATCCATGTGTGGTTTATGGAAGTAACATACATGCAATGACTCTAGTTGTGGTTCATGAAAAGAACAGACATGCAATGACACTGGGTGTGGTTCATGAAAAGAACAGACATGCAATGACACTGGGTGTGGTTCATGAAAAGAATAGACATGCAATGACACTGGTGGTCCTTATGTGGTTTGTTTAGAGGAACAAACATGCAATGACACCGGTGGATCCATGTGTGGTTCATGAGAAGAACACACATCCAATGACACTGGTGGATCCTTATGTGGTTTGTTTAGAGGAACAAACATGCAATGACACCGGTGGATCCACGTGTGGTTCATGAGAAGAACACACATCCAATGACACTGGTAGATCCTTATGTGGTTCAGGAAGAGAACTGACATGCAGTGACACTGGGTGTGGTTCATGAAAAGAACAGACATGCAATGACACTGGGTGTGGTTCATGAAAAGAACATACATGCAATGACACTGGTGGATCCTTATGTGGTTTGTTTAGAAGAACACACATGCAATGACACTGGTGGATCCATGTGTGGTTTATGAGAAGAACACATATCCAATGAACTCTAGTGGATTTATCTTGGTATAATTTGATGTATTCCACGATGTATTTCATTGTACAAGACACTTTCCATTTGTATACTACTCAGTTTTGCCCTTGGTTTTATGTGGTACTACTTAGTTTTGCCCCCCCTCTCTATCTTTCGTAGAAGCCCAAACATGTGCTCACCCTGTCTGCTACTCCCTGATTGGTTGTCACAGTTGTCACGCGGATTGTGCGCACCAACCGTTGATTCTGTGCGATCCAACGATGATCATTGCACACGTCGTGCCCTTCACAGTACATCGTGAGACAGCACAGACGTCTCCCTCCGCGAGACTTCTACAGGAAGGAACATGATGCCGTCCATGGAAAAAGTCGTCGAGCGGTCATGTCAAGTTTAATCAAGTCTGAAAATCCTACTACTACTACTACTACTACTACAACTCATGCACAGGGCAACGGGGTCATCGAGTGCACGATTGTCGATGGGATGCTGCAATTTATTGCCACTTGATTTTAATCAAACATATCCCATTTTACGCAGCGCTCTCAATCTCACTTCCAACTGGGCCGTACCGCTAGTAAATTCCATGAGTCAAGGGCCCCCCTCGAGTAGATCTAACATTGCTAGAAATTAGTTCCGCGCCACTTGCATGCAGTGGAATCGAGGTCTGCCATGAGCGTGTTTTCAATGCAGCTCTAAAGTGGAGATCGTGGTTGTTTCAAAAAAAAGGGAACCGAAAAAAAGGGTGGAGATCATGGTAGCCCCCGCCCCCCGCCCACCACACGTGTCCACTCGAGGATTATGAATGGTCCGGTGTTTATAACCCCCCTCGACCTTCTTCTTCCATGAGCTCGTGTCATTTCCCCCCAGTCTGTCTAGTCCCAAGACCCCAATCTACACCTGCCGCGCACGCCGAAGCTCCCTCGTTTGCACTACCTCCTTCCCTTGGTGTGCCATGAAGCGTACACATGGAGACGATCCGGAGGTGAAGCCAGTTGAAGGCGCAGCAGCAGATGGATCGGTCGTTGCCAAGCAGGCGGAGGCGTCTTCTCGGGCATGAACGCCGCTCGTCGCCGCACCGTCAAGGGTGCGAGCTCATCCGTCCAGCCAGTAGCCGTCACCGTCGAGCAGCAGGTGGTAGTCATCGCTGCCGAGCAGAAGGTGGTAGCCGTCGCCGCCGAGCAGCAGGTGGTAGCCATCACCGCCGAGCAGCAGGTAGTAGCCGTCACTGCCGAGCAGCAGGTAGTAGCCGTTGCTGCCGAGCAGCAGGTGGCCGACAACATCGTGGCTGACAATGTCGTGGTGCCAGCAGCAGATCTGGATGGGGGGTAGGCGGCAGGCGGAGGCAATCCGGTGATCTACATCGACGACCCCATCGCCGTTCAAGAAATCTTCGACGCAATCGCGGAGAATTACGAGTTCGAGGAGGAGGTCCCTGATGAGGAGTCCGAGGTACTACATTGCTAGCTTCTCTAGTCGCAGCCATAGTTTTCACTGTTCATACATAGGATTTGCTCAATTGTGAACAGATTCTTTTGCTCTTGAAGTAGGGTAGTATATATATGATTCGATCGGTTGATTGATGCATCTGCCATCTAGTCACAAAACCCCAATCCGTCTAGTCACAAAACCCCAATATGCTCATCTGCCATCTAGTTGAGTTTGCTAGTTGAGTGTTGATTTCGACACATAGCAGGCCTATAACATTACATTTCTATTCCTTACTGAGCCCAATGATTCAATTTTGCCCCAACATAGTTCAAGGGCATCTGATGGTGTAGTTTTCTTAGGGATGGTTAGTGAGCCTGAGGCAGCAATGCACATAAACAATATAGGTTGTGCTGTTGGTATTTTGGTTCTCCGACTCCATCGCTGAAAAAATAAGGCCCTAATTTTTCTCTCATATGGAACCTAAATATATAATCTTTGTATTGTTTCTGATCTATGAATGCGTTGTATGATGCATTTGTATACCCCTGAATATTGTTTTATACGATTACATTTCAATTTCTTATTGTGGCCAATGATTCAAATTTGCCCCAAAGAGAGGCAGACACATTGGTGTCAAAATTTTTCAGGGATGAGTGAGCGAACCTGGGGCCATGTACAAGATCAATATAAGCTGTGCAATTGTTACTTGGTTCGCTTACTCCATCTCTGTAGAAACTTATGAGGCTGCAATCTTTATTCTACATTCATAGAACTATGATATTTGAATTATCTATTCCATGCATTCATAGTGTATAAGAATTACATTTTAGTTTGTCACCGAGGCCGATGATTGAAATTTGCCCCAAAAGAGTTCAAGGGGAGACATGTATGATGGTGTCATGTTTTAAGGATGGGTTGGTGAACCTGAGGCAGCAATGCACACAAACAATATAGGTTGTGTTGTTGGTACTTTGGTTCTCCAACTCCATCTCTGAAACAAATTATGAGGCCCTTGATTTATTCTCATATGGAACTACATATATAATCCTTGAATTGTTTCTGATCTTTTAATGATTGGTCTGATGCATATGTATATGAATGGTTTTGATCATAAGTATTTTTAACATGTACCTGAAGATTAATTGTTTGGTTTTTATTTATAATTACAATATTTAGGCTTGTTTTTGTACCTGACTATGTATATCCTCGAATAATGTTTTGTACGATTACATTTCAATTTCTTATTGTGGCCAATGATTCAATTTTTCCCCAAAAGAGAGGCAGACACATTGGTGTCAAATTTTTTCAGGGATGAGTGAGCGAACCTGGGGCTATGTATAAGATCAATATAAGCTGTGCAATTGTTACTTGGTTCGCTTACGCCATCTCTGTAGAAACTTATGAGGCTGCAATCTTTATTCTACATTCATAGAACTATGATATTTGAATTATCTATTCCATGCATTCATAGTGTATAAGAATTACATTTTAGTTTGTCACCAAGGCCGATGATTGAAATTTGCCCCAAAAGAGTTCAAGGGGAGATATGTATGACGGTGTCGTGTTTTAGGAATGGGTTGGTGAACCTGAGGCAACAATGCACACAAACAATATAGGTTGTGCTGTTGGTACTTTGGTTCGCCAACTCCATCTCTGAAACAAATTATGAGGCCCTAGATTTCTCATATGGAACTACATATATGATCCTTGAATTGTTTCTGATCTTTTAATGATTGGTATGATGCATATGTATATGAATGGTTTTGATCATAAGTATTTTTAACATGCACCTGAAGATTAATTGTTTGGTTTTTTATTTATAATTACAATATTTAGGCTTGTTTTTGTACCTGACTATGTATATCCCTGAATAATGTTTTGTACGATTACATTTCAATTTCTTATTGTGGCCAATGATTCAAATTTGTCCCAAAAGAGAGGCAGACACATTGGTGTCAGATTTTTTCAGGGATGAGTTAGTGAACCTGGGGCAATGTACACCAACATTACAGGTTGTGCAATTGTTACTTGGTTCGCTGACTCCATCACTGAAGAAATGTAGGAGGCCCCTAGATTTATCCTACATTCACTCTGATGCAATTATTTATCATTGTGTTGAGATGAAATGATATATGAACCAATCAAACTATTGCTGAGATGCTTTATCTTTGATATCCACGGATATATTGTCTTACATATACATGTTGTCAATTATTGAGTTGTAATACAATTCAATCATATGTATGAGTTCTAAGTTATGTTCTTAAAAATCAACAGGAGAATGATGATGAAGTGGACGATAGCAAGGCATCCAGGGACAACAAGAGCCGCTACGTGCTGAGGCGGTTACGGTGTGGGCTAATCCGTTTCCACCGTAGGGGGAGACTGTTTTGCCTATTCTGTGGTAGAGCAATCAACATGGACCTCAACAGCATGATCCATCATGTGGAGGGCGTTAACAGAGGCGGAGGCAGAAGCCATAGGCCGATTACCTTGGTGCGGCATGCAGCCTACGGCAAATTCCTCCGGGAGTATGTCAGGACTGACCTGTATCCCATCGACTAGGTTGTCGCTGCCTCCTGCTGATAAACCCCTACCCTGCTAGGCGTCTCCGTGTCCCAGCCTCCTGCTGTAGCCCCTGCTTTTATTTTGTTCTAGTTAATTATTACCTGTGTGTGGCAAGTAAGACAATATATCCGTGGTGTCTCTGGTGAACCTTCTATATTAATCTACTCCTTTATATGGAGTGCCTTAAAGTTTCTAGTGTTCAATTATATTTACTGATCATTCTCATGCACACTACAAAATATTTCTAGTGCTCGATTATATTATAATTGTCAAGAAATACATCAACAAGTTAAATTGGTCGAAATTTTGTATTGAAGTAACTAACTGTATCACACACATAATAAACTAGAAACTAAAATCTAGTTCAAACACATAATGTATCACCACCACTTGTTGTCGTCCTTGACTTTCTTCCCCTTCAGCCGCTTGATGTCGCCACCGTCCCAAGATCCCTGCTCGTCCTGAAACCGCTTTCTGTCCTTGATACATTGCAAATGTATCTATAATTTTTGATGTTCCATGCTTAGTTTTATCCACTTTCTTGTGTTTTGTTCCAACTTTGGAGTACTTTTATTATGATTTCTTGGACTAACCTATTAACAAGAGCCACAGTGCCAGCTGCCCGTTTTCTGTTGTTTTTGGTTCCAGAAGAGTCAGAAAATGAATATTCTCGGAATTGGACGGGACAAAAGCCAAAGTGCCTATTTTCCGGAAGGGATCAAGTGCCAGAATACGAGACGGAGAGGGGCTAGGGGCCGGCCACACCACCTGGCCGCGCGGCCAGGCCTGGCCCGCGCCAGGGGGTGGTCTGGCCGACCCCAACACCCCCTCGGCCTCTCCTTCCGCCTATAAGTTGCCCTCGGGACGAAAACCCTAAGGGCCCGATCAAAAATCCACGAAAGAGTCTGTAGCCGCCGTCATCTCCATCCCTAGATCGGGAGGGATCTGAAGCTCTTCCCGGCACCCTGCCGGAGAGGGGAATTCACCCTGGAGGCCTTTTTCATCACCATGCAAGCCTCCGGTGTGATGCGTGAGTAGTTCATCCTTGGACTACGGATCCATGTAGTAGCTAGATGGATGGTTTCTCCTCCTTTGTACTTTCATGTTTAGATCTTGTGAGCTCCGTTCATGATCAAGATCATCTATTTGTAATTCATACATGTTGTGTTTGCGGGGATCCGATGGATACTGAGATGCTATTTTAGATTGATTATTGATTCTATCATGTCTTTGTTATTTGTGATCTTGCATGCTTTCTGTTGTTAGTAGCTATCTTGGCCAAGTAGATGCTAGCAACTCCAAGAGTTAGTATTTATGCTCGATAGTGGGTTCATGCCTCTGGTAATCTGGGGAAGTGACAGAAATCTCTAAGGTACTAGATGTGTTGTTGCTACTAGGGAGAAAACAACGATCTTTTGTTCATAGAACAATTGTATTGTTTACTTTACACGCAGTTCGTAAAGCAATAATCTGTTGCTTGCAACTTAATACTGGAGGGGGTTCGGATGATAACCTAAAGGTGGATTATTAGTCATATATGTAGTTGGATGGCGGTCTATGTATTATGTTGTAATGCCCAATCAAGTCTCAGAGGAGTCAAGATGATTAGTATATGCATGTATTGCTTTCTCGGTGTTTGTCAATTGCCCCGCTGTAATTTGTTCACCCAGCATGTTATCTATCTAAGGAGATCCACCTCTAGTGAACTATGGATCCCGGTCCTTTTTCTTTACATACAATCTACAATCTTTTACTGCTTTGTGTTTACTTTCTACAAACTTTTACTTCTTTCCATTCGATACGTTTAATCCTTTGTTTTCCGCAAAACACGGTGAGATTGACAACCTCATTGCAAGTTGGGGACAAAGTTCTGTGGTTGTGTTGTGCAGGTCTCCATGTTGCTACTAGCACCGGTAGTGCGCCCTGCCAAAGCTCAGCTAGTAACACCTTTGGGGTGTTTCCTTGCTCCTACTGGTTCGATTAAACCTTAGTTTCATAACTAAGGGAAACTTGCTGCTGTGCTCATCATACCTTCCTCTTGGGGTTCCCAACGAGCTCTACATCAACACCACGCACCAAGCACTTTTCTGGGCGCCGTGTATTGAACCATCAAGCGATTTTCTGGCGCCGTTGCCGAGGAGTCAAGGACATCTTCACAAGGGGAGTCCCTCATAACCAATCTCTTTACTTTGTTGTTTTTGTTTTTCTTAGTTTTCTTTTTGCTTTGTTTGCTTGTTTTGTTCTTCAAAAACACAAAAAAATAGTTTTACAAGTTTGCTTCCTTATTTCAAAAACACAAAAAAATTAGTTCCTTTCTTAAGTTGACTTTATGACTAGCTCTTCTCCAATCACTATTTCATTATGGATAGCTCACTCAGTTTCCTATTTGGGAACAGTATTATGACTGCTAAGGTAATAGGTGAACCACCGCCTGCTAGAACCTCTATGGAAGAAGAAATTGCTGAACCTGAAAGCTCATTAGATGAAAAAGTGGAGGAGAGTGATGGAAAAAAGGAGGAAGAATGGATCTACCCATGCCTACCTTCTAATGAGAGTAACTCTTTATCCCTTACATTATTTGATTGTCCCCCATGCTTATCAAAGAAGGGTGAATGTTATGTTCCCGAGGATTCTTTTGAAAATGTTTATAATAAAGCTCTAGTGCTTGTAGGTCATGAAAAGCATGCCTTATGTGATAGTTATATTGTTGAGTTTATTCATGAGGCTACTGAAAATTATTATGAGAGAGGAAACCATGGTTGTAGAAGTTTTTATGGTAATGAAACACCTCTCTATGTGCTGAAAGTTTTGAAGTTACTTTTGTTTTATCTTCCTATGCCTGTCACTTTGCTCTTTGTGCATTTATTTGCATACAAGATTCCTATGCATAGGAAGTGGGTTAGACTTAAATGTGTTTTGAATTTGCTTCTTGATGCTCTCTTTTACTTCAATTCATATTTCCTATGAGAGCATCTTCTCAAATTTTCATGCCTAACTTAAAGGCGTTAAAGAAAAGTACTTGTTGGGAGATAACCCAAAAGTTTTAGATGAGTCTTGGAAGTTATTACCTCTGTAATAACCTCTCCTTATCCTTTTTATTTGCTTTTTGTACCAAGAGTAACCTCTAACGAGAGTGAAGTAATGATTGGGAAAGTTGCTGTCCCGAAACAGATTTCTGTGCTTCACCGTAAAAATTCCTGAGAGATCTCTGTACGTCGGATTGAGCTGTAATTATTTGTGCTTCTGCCCCAGGTTGTTATATAACTTTCGTTAGTTCAATACTTTTTGATTTGAGCAACAGAAGGTCTTCGAAAAAATTCGTCTTTACCTGCTGGTCTGTTTTGACAGATTTCTGCCATTTTCTGCATTTGCTTCTTGTTAGTTCCTTCTTGAGTTCCTTTGGGGAATTGAGATTTTTGAGGGAAGTGCTACAGTGGCTAGTGTTCTAATGGAAGTTTATTTGGTGTTAGAACTGAACCTTGAGACTTATTTATCTTAAGTTCACTAATGTTGCTAATGAGATTGTGTGAAGTTTTGTATGAAGGAAAAATTTCAGGTGTATGGAAGGAATGAGTAATGAGATGAAGGATGGACTAAAGCTAAAGCTTGGGGATGCCACGCGTGTCACCCCAAGAAATATCCAAGAAGTACAAGCGTCAAAGCTTGGGGATGCCCAAGGCATCCCCTTCTTCATCAATAAAAATTCTAGGTTTCTTCCAAACGCTTCATTTTTATTGTTTCGTGCATAGTTGTGTTTCTCTTGGAGCGTCTTCTTTTTCATTTTCATTTTGGTTTTTAGTTTGCTTGGTTTTCTTAGTTTTCTGAATAAGTTGGTTGGACCCCCTGTTTCACACTTTGGTTTGCAAATAGTTTGGTTTGGTTTGGAAAAGAGTAGGAAAGTTCATGCTTATGTGGTAAAAAGAGCTCGTTTTTGACTGTGGCTATGCTTTGTCATGCCATGCTTGATATTGTTTTGGCTTTATGCTTAGTATTTTTTGTTGTAGCATGACTTCTTATAAACAATTGAGATTTCTTAATGTGCCTTGGATGAATCATGCGTTGTTTTAGCATATTAAAGCATAGTATAGTGGTATTCTCCTTTGATGCTTTATTTGGGTTGACTTGGCACATGTTCACACCATGTTATGACTATCACCAGTCACCATAGCCTTTGTGATCCTTTAGTTTTCAACTTGTAGTATCACTTTATGCTTTGATCAATGATGTTTTGTCGCTCTGCATGAATATGGCCATTATTGCTCTCTTAGTTTGTCGCTCGCAGTCTTTTGCTAGCCTCCACAACGAAGTATGAGTTCCACTCATGCATCCAACTCCCTAAACCAAGTTATTCCAAAGAGTCCACCATACCTACCTACTAGCTTATTCTATTCCAAGTATATTCATGCTTTTGTTTACCTTCCACTTGTTATGAGAAAACTAGTGATTAAAGCTCTCACGAACTTGATGGCACACTTTAATTTATTGCCTCTAATAAACTTGAACCATTGTGTCGTCTATGTTGTATATGCTTGCACTTATTTGTTGGGAATTAGCAGAACCATGCTTTCATGGGGAACACTTTCAACATTGCACTTGGTACTTGTACCTAGTTGATATCATGCTCTTTTGTATATGGATGTCGTCGGTGTGAAATGAAAGGGGAGCTTGTAAGTCCATGGAGTTATGTATATGTGTTAGAGAAACGCCTGGGCCACTGGTCTAATCCATGCTGACATGGTGGAAACCTGCAACGTAACCATAATGAGCTTTCTATGAAGCATTCTTCTTATAAAAAAAGATTCCTATATTGAGAAAAAAAAAGAAAAGAAAAGAAAAAAAAGAGATACTATGAAAAGAGGAAAGAGAGAAAAAAAACACCATATTCCCATGGTAAATAAGAAGAATGCTGAGATGCTCGTTGTCTGCTTGCCTTGTCATTTTGATATGGGGATTCTTCCGTATCATCAGGCAAGGGGTACCCCGTTGGCGGTTCTCAATGATACACATGTACTTACGATGACAAGAACTTACCGGTGACTAAACTTGAGTAGCATGAGGAGCGGCCCTCGTATACAAGGGACATGAGATTTCTGACTTATACTTCGTCAAGCATGTACACCATAGTTTGTCCACTTTAACCTTAATCACTTCAAGATGCTTATGATAGGGGTAATGAGAGCTGAAAGCTTTAAGTATCATAATTTTTGGAAGCTCTTTATGAGACTTGAATCCCTACTTCCTTTTACAAAAGGCCTTTCTTCCACCATTATATTGAGTCTCCACCTTCTATCTTTATGCACCTACTTTGAGAGCATAGTGGCCATTCTTAGTTCTATGTGCATTGTCCCAAGACTAGTTGATTGATGCATAACTTGTTATTGCTTGTTTGAAACTATTGTATCTAGTCACTCTTATGAACTTTGAAGGTGTCCTATGCATTTATATTTTCTACTCTATTAAGGGACAAGCTGAATACTATTATGCTATGTTTTCTTTATGTGAAACAAACAAACGTCTTGCGAAGCATGTTATTCATGAATCTTTTGTTTGTGCCTTTTCATGTTGCATCATAGTTTCTTTGCTTATTGCTAGAACTTTGTCTTTCATGTTATGATTGAAGTACTATGATCCCAGCCTTGAATGTTTTGCAAATACTTTGATCAAGTCTTTGATGGTGCATGTCACCTCAAAAATTATTTATTTTTATCACTTACCTACTCGAGGACGAGCAGGAGTTAAGCTTGGGGATGTTGATACATTGCAAATGTATCTATAATTTTTGATGTTCCATGCTTAGTTTTATCCACTTTCTTGTGTTTTGTTCCAACTTTGGAGTACTTTTATTATGATTTCTTGGACTAACCTATTAACAAGAGCCACAGTGCCAGCTGCCTGTTTTCTGTTGTTTTTGGTTCCAGAAAAGTCAGAAAATGAATATTCTCGGAATTGGATGGGACAAAAGTCAAAGTGCCTATTTTTCCGGAAGGGATCAAGTGCCAGAATACGAGACGGAGAGGGGCCAGGGGCTAGCCACACCACCTAGCCGCGCGGCCAGGCCTAGCCCGCGCCAGGGGGTGGTCTGGCCGACCCCAGCACCCCCTCGGCCTCTCCTTCCGCCTATAAGTTGCCCTCGGGACAAAAACCCTAAGGGCCCGATCAAAAATCCATGAAAGAGTCTGTAGCCGCCGCCATCTCCATCCCTAGATCGGGAGGGATCTGAAGCTCTTCCCGGCACCCTGCCGGAGAGGGGAATTCACCCTGGAGGCCTTCTTCATCACCATGCAAGCCTCCGGTGTGATGCGTGAGTAGTTCATCCTTGGACTACTGATCCATGTAGTAGCTAAATGGCTGGTTTCTCCTCCTTTGTGCTTTCATGTTTAGATCTTGTGAGCTCCGTTCATGATCAAGATCATCTATTTGTAATTCATACATGTTGTGTTTGCGGGGATCCAATGGATATTGAGATGCTATTTCAGATTGATTATTGATTCTATCATGTCTTTGTTATTTGAGGTCTTGCATGCTTTCCGTTGTTAGTAGCTATCTTCGCTAAGTAGATGCTAGCAACTCCAAGAGTTAGTATTTATGCTCGATAGTGGGTTCATGCCTCTGGTAATCTGGGGAAGTGACAGAAATCTCTAAGGTACTAGATGTGCTGTTGCTACAAGGGAGAAAACAACGATCTTTTGTTCATAGAACAATTGTATTGTTTACTTTACACGCAGTTCGTAAAGCAATAATCTGTTGCTTGCAACTTAATACTGGAGGGGGTTCGGATGATAACCTGAAGGTGGATTATTAGTCATAGATGTAGTTGGATGGCGTTCTATGTATTATGTTGTAATGCCCAATCAAGTTTCAGAGGAGTCAAGATGATTATTATATGCATGTATTGCTTTCTCGGTGTTTGTCACACAACTAGGAAAACGGCCTTTAGTGGCGCACCTGAAACCATCATCTGTGGCGCACCTGCAGTGCGCCACGGGCCTTGCGCTACGGCTATCTCTCAGCCGTGACGCACTGCCTAGTGCGCCACGGTTGTGTAGAGATAGGCGTAGCGCACCCCCTAGTGCGCCACAGAAGTTTGGCATGGTGCGCTACCCCTTGGATCTTCTGTGGCGCACTACCTAGTGCGCCACTAAACATCCATGGTGCGCTTTAGGTGTAGTGCGCCACAGAAGGTAGACCATGTGCGCCACAGATGTATTTTTTGTTTTTTTTTTAATTTCCAAGCCAGATTATATGCAATACAGATTATATACAATATTACAGCAGATATACACACAGATACAAGATATACAATTATATATATAAATACTCAATATGAAAAACAAGATTGAAACAAATACATATAGATAAGTCTCATACATGAATACATAGTCCAAGTTACATTGTTTTGATCATGTTACAAAGTAGTAGTTGGTGACATGCGAATACATGTGTCGATCGAACAAGTTAGAGCTCGGAAGCTCGCCTAGACATCTAAACTAGCTAGCTAGACACAAACGCGGGATAAATAACCAAAGAAGATAAGCATGATCACCGCCGCGACGAAGGTGTAGGTCTTCATCCGGTTCCTTGTCCTAACTACCGCTAGATAGCGCGTGTATCTAGCTTCCGCCTCCGCCATAGTGTTGTACCCTTTGTAGCTATTGCCGCTGAAACGGTGCACCTGTCTTCGGCAGTCTTCCCAATCATCGTAGACTCCGGGAACCCGTCCCTTGTACACGACGTACCACGTCATCTACAAGTTGACAATAATAACTAACCGGTGATTGAAAAAACATGTATAATTAAAGTCGCATATGAAGATACACTTATAGAAAGTACTCTTAAATCAAAAAGAGCAAACTCAAAAAGCATGCCTCATATATAACTAGGTTGTTGGACACAGGAATATGCTTATGACGGGACTGTTAGCCAAGTAGGATGCACAATTCCTGGACTTGTGCATATCACAAGGCTAACAATCCCGTCATAGCACATTCACATATATATTGTGCCACGACATTTCAATCATCGGCATATTCTCGAAAAAGACAAAAATAACTCGAAAAGCATGCCTCATATATAACTAGGTTGTTGGACACAGGAATATGCTTATGACGGGACTGTTAGCCAAGTAGGATGCACAATTCCTGGACTTGTGCATATCACAAGGCTAACAATCCCGTCACAGCACATTCACATATATATTGTGCCACGACATTTCAATCATCGGCATATTCTCGAAAAAGACAAAAATAACTCACACTTGTCGTCCGAGAACCAAAGAGTAAGCAAAAAAACCAAGCATTGATTGATATATAATAATAATAAGCAAAATAAGTAAGCGGTGATTCATAAACCTAATAAGATAAGTACACTTGTCATCCACACACACACACAAAGGTCATCTATAGTTTGCAACTACAACTAGGCCAACATCAAGCCTTCTGGCTCGGCTTAGGGAACGGGAGGACGCCCTGTCTCGTCATGAACTTCCTATAGTCACCCTGCATCTCTAGGCGATCTTCTATGTCACGGTTATTCGGGATATTTCCTCCGTAGAAGATCCCCCCCGAAGTCATGACATCACGAAAGATGATTGCCCCAAACTGCTGCTGGATGCGATACATCTCTTGTCTAATATCCGAATCATTGATCTTGGCCTTTGCTTCGGCCCACTGTTTGAGATGATCTGGCAGCGTAGAATTCTGCTGGTCAAGTAGGAACGCCCTCATGTGATGGAGTGCGTAGTAGGCTTCCTTCTTACTGTTTTCCGGCTGCTTCACGCAGGGGAACTCTGTTACGTGGTTGAAGACGTGCCTGCCGAACTTGACCTTCTTACGCACGAAGCTGGTGCCTTCCGTCGAGGCAAAGCCAGTGAGAGCATCATCCAGAACTTCCTTGATCTTGTCGTAGTTTTTCTTCTTTTCTAGACTCCCCGAGTCGAAATACGTGGCGTGGGAATGCTTCGGCGATAAGGAGATGAGCGTGCAGTGTTCATCTCTGCGCAAAAAATTCAAATGGAATGTGTTGAAAAAAGAATGATGATGATCTAATAAAGCCAATCGACGGTGGCGACTGAATAACGACTTACTCGGGAAAGTAAGGCACGAGAATGTATTCCTTTGTCTTGTTCACCACGAGGATTCTTTTTAGGTACGAGGCCACGATACGTTGTTTGGCTGGGGAACCCAAGCAGCCGCCACGCATGTAGTAGGGGTCCACTATAGCGATGCCCGGTGTCTTCTCTCTAATGATCTGCGTGGCCAGGCTGAGAGAAAAGAGACGGACCATGGTATAGTGCAGCGGGTATAGGTGGAACATATTGAAGATGTCCTCGAACCGCAGGAAGAACAGATCCGCGGGGGCAGTGTCGACGAAGCCCAAGCCTGGTGGCACCTTAACCACGAATACCGGGTGCGAGGGATCTTTCTCCGATAGAAGGCGTCTCTCTATCGTCAGCACGCTGTCATGCACACTCTGCAGTTCCGAACTGGCGAGCTTCCGCAAATTCTTAGGTAGCATGGGCTCACCCGCCACATGAATCCTCCACATAATACCCTCGGGTCTTGGTGGCCCGTCCCGAAACCTGATCGGATTCGCAGTTGTTGACGCCACCGGCTGGCTCGAGCTGCTAGATTTTCTTTTCCTGCCCTTTTTTTCTTTTGGAGAGCGGGCAGGCACCGCAATCTGAGCACTAGCCGCCCTATGTAGTGTGTCAGGGCTTAGAATAAAGGGTCGCTTGGTTGTATCAGCTGGCTCTGTAAAGGCGCAAGCTGGAGGCGTCTCCTGAGAACCAAACAGACGCTTGGTGATAGTGGCTTTCTCTGTGGGGCCACCAGCTAGGTCTTCTTCGTTGCCAAACTGAGTGCTGAAGAAGTGATCATTCCAGTCTTCGCCGTCCTCGGCCGGATCCTGCGCCATGTGCATATCATCAACATGATCATCCGACCCACCGCGTGGAGGTGACGGCGAGGGCGGTAAGGGGGCCTTGCCACCGCTTGTTGCTGGCACGACAGGCGGTGCTGTTGTCTGTGGCGTGATGGCCCCCGCCGTCCCCAAACGGATCATGCTCTTTGGCCATAGCAAGAATAAGCCGAAGCAACTTCTGAGGACAGACGGCTCTTCTTCATCCGCTCCTGGGGGTTGAATGGGAGGTTCCAGGTCGTCGCAGCCCCTTAGCACCCGACTAATTTTAACCCTGTGCACGCTATCTGGCATCGGTTTTGAGTGGAACGTGCGCTGCAAGGGTTGAACGATGGTACCCTTGGCAACATCCCTCAGCTCGTTGTTCACGTAGCATAAGAGAGTGCAAGGAACATCCGTCTGTAGAAAACATGTACGGCGTCGTCAGAGCGAGATGCCACAAGAGTAATATATAGATGGCATGAAAGGCGGTAATTAAAGCAATTTGTTTACCGTGATGGCGTCGAGATCGGCTAATGTCGACGCACCGCATACGGCGACGGGCGTGCAAGAGACGGAAGGGCTGCTTGATGGCGCGGTGCTGGCCGCCGGTGTATTCTCCCTACCGACGGGTGCTTGGAGCTCCGGTGCCGCCGCGACGATGGCAGGGGGGGCACCAACATGTACTCCGGCAAGTTCTATGAGATGCAGCGGTGCGTGTGGTGCGTGTCTGTGAGATGGAGCGGCCGGCGCGGTTGACTAGCTAGCGTCCAACACACATAGGCGTAGCGCACCCTGGCCAAGTGCGCTACGGATAACCGTAGCGCACTTGGCCAGGGTGCGCTACGCCTATGTGTGTTGGACTACCAGATAAGAGGGCGGCCACCCCTTCTGTTAGCACTAGTACTGTCATAGCCCACTGGTTCTGCCCCTTAGCTCTATTCTAAACTATGAGCACCCAGGTTCGAATCCTGGTGCTCCACTTTTTTATTTTTATTTTAAAAATACTTTTAAATGTTCCAAAAAATGTCCAAAAGTGGTGATACATGCCATACAAATTTTGTTTTGTTTTTAAAATACTTTTAAATATTCCAAAAATGCCCAAAAGTGATAATATATGTCATAAAAGTGTTACAAATATGATTCAAAGTATAACTAAATTTCATAATACTTTGTCCATGAATATTACAATCTTTTTCGACCACGCGTTTTACAATATTTTTTGAGCTAGCGTTTTACAATCTTTTTTCCCTTCTTTGTCGCGGTTGAATAATTTAGCCCCGGCACTTTAATGTTTCTTCTTTCGAACGGGCTACCTTTTTTGGGTAGGGTTGTCCTTTTTCTTCTTGTGATGTATGTTGCTGCATCGTAGTCGTCGTCATCTTCAATCTTTGGATCGCCGTACTGGTCGAAGTCTTGCTCGTTGGCGACTCCATCCATTCCGATGATGTTTCTTTTTCCTCTCCTCACGACAACACGGCTAGGCTTTGTCGGGTCGGTAATGAAAAAACATTGGTCCACTTTGGTAGCCAGTACCCACGGTTCATTTTTCGCGGCCACGTTTGCACCGGCGGCCTTGGATTTGGCTGCTTCGGGTATAACCATGGTTGTGAAATACCGGTCTTCTCTTTCGACGCTCTTTGCCCATCTGACACGGAACATCGGCACCTTTTCTCCACAGTAGTCGAGCTCCCAGATCTCCTCGATTCTTCCGTAGAATCTTTCCTTCATGTTGTCATCGGTGTAGAATTCCGACGTTACGCCTGAGTTCTGATAATCACACTTGTTGTCCTTTTCCTCCGTGTAGAATGTGTAGCCGTTGATATCATACGCCTGATAGGTCACCAGGTTTTGCATCGGTCCTTGCGACAAGGTGAATATGATCTTTTCCGTGTCAGAAGAATGCGAGCGCGGGGGATTATCAAGGAGCGTCTGCCTAAACCAACGCGTGAAATCTGAGTTGTGCTCTTTGATTATTTCTCCCTGCGTCCTCTGTATGCCCCGGTCACTGTACTTCTTCTCGATTAACCTTTTGTGCTTCTGTACCCAAGGATCGACCAGTTCTAAATGCTGTAGCGCGACGAGGTTTGCTCGATCAAAGTCTGCGCGTCGAAAATCGAAGTCTGCATGCAGTATGCGACGACCCTCTCGGTGACCAGATCCGTCGAGCTTGCCAAGGTGTCTGTTGACGGGAAGACCGACAGGGTTCTCGATGTCTAGATAATTCGTGCAGAAAGAGATGCACTCTTCGGCCAGAAAGCCCTTGGCTATGCTTCCATCTGAACGGGACCTGTTGCGAACGTATCCTTTGATGTGTCCGTTCATCCTTTCGAACGCCATCATGCTGCGGAGGAACATCGGCCCGAGTTGTACGATGTCCTCCACGACATGGACCAGCAGATGTACCATAATGTCGAAGAATGCGGGTGGGAAGTAGACCTCAAGCTCACATAGTATCACCACGATCTCCTCCTGTAGCCTTCCGAGCTGATTCAAGCCAATCGACTTCCTAGAGATGACGTCGAAAAACTTGCATAGGCCAAATAACGTTTCATGGACGTGCTCGTCCATTATCCCTCTTAGTGCGACCGGAAGTACCTGCGTCATTAGCACGGCACAGTCGTGAGACTTCATGCCACTGAACCTCTGCTTCGCCTCGTCTAGGTATCTGCTTATCTTGCCCGCGTAGCCGTAAGGAAATTTGACTCCTAGAAGGCACTTGAAAAACTGTTTGATCTCATCCTGGCTTAGAGTGAAGCAAGAAGGAGGGCAGTAATATTCGTTCTTCTTGAACTTTTTATCCTTCCGACGACCTTGTGTCGTCTCCGACTCATGATCATCGTCATCTTCCTGATCATCAGGAGTAGTGCGTCCTCCGTGAAGCTCCTTCCGGATACCCAAGCATATCAGGTCGTGCCTTGCTTTCGGACCATCTTTCGTCCTATCTGGCATGTTGATTATGGTGGCGACCAGACTCTCGCACACGTTTTTCGTGATATGCATGATGTCGAGGCTATGAGGCGTGCGGAGAAACTTCCGGTATGGCAACTCCCAGAAAACAGACCTTGTTTTCCATACCTTCATCAGCGGCTTGTCTTGTTGCTGCCTCTTTCGCTTCTTTCCAGGCTTAGGACAATCTTTCCAGTTTTTCAGCAACTCTTCCACTTCTTCGCTGCTCCTACGCTCTGGGATTCCTCGGGTCTCTGATTTGCCATCGAACAGGTCTCCACGTTTTCTCCATGGATCATTCTTGCCGAGCCACCTCCGGTGCGCCATGAACACGGTTTTCGATGACCCTGGATCTTTCTCTAGTTGGAGATAGCTTGTGTTATCCATGCACCTAACGCATGCGCAGAATCCTTGGATAACCTGCCCCGAGATATACCCGCAACCTGGATAGTCTTGCACCGTAGTGACCAACGCGGCTCTCATAGTGAAATAATCTTGTGCGACGGCGTCGTAAGTATTGGCTCCAGATTCCCATAACGTGGCTAGCTCCTCTTTCAACAGCCCGAGATACAGATTGATGTCGGTACCAGGTTGTTTCGGCCCTTGAATTAGCATACTCATTTGTATGTACTTCTTCTTAATGCACAACCATGGAGGGAGGTTGTACATCCATACAAACACGGGCCAAGTGCTGTGCGTGCTGCTCTGGCTACCGAACGGATTGAGTCCATCGGTGCTCGCACCAAGCCTGATGTTCCTCGAATCTCCACCGAATTCTGGGAATTCGAGGTCCAATGCTTTCCACTGGCTAGCATCTGAAGGGTGCGTCAGCAGCTCATCCTTTTCGGGGTCATCATCATCTCCTGGCTTCTTCCTTTCCGCATGCCATCGCATGAGCTTCGCTTCCTTAGGGTCCGCGAAATAGCGCTGCAGACGAGGGGTGATAGGAAAGTACCATACTACTTTTCGAGGTGCTTTCTTCCCTTTCTTGTATCGACTCACGCCGCACACTGGACATGTGGTTTTCTCCGCGTCCTCGCCCCGATAAATGATGCAATCGTTGATGCATACGTGATATCTAACGTGCGGTAGATCGAGAGGACAGACGATTTTCTTGGCATCCTCGATACTAGTTGGACATGTGTTCCCCTCCGGGAGACGATCGTGCCAGAATGCCATCATATCGTCGAAGCTTGCGTCGCTCAATTTGTGCTTTGCCTTCATCTCCATAGCCTTGAGCGTTACATTCAACCGGGTATCATCGGGCCTGCATCCTTCATACAATGGAGTAACCATGTCTTTCTCAAGTTGCGCAAGCTTGGCTTTCTCTCTAGCGGCAGCCCTGGCGTTACTCGTCTGCTTGAGAAGCAGCTCTTGCACATAAGGGTCCCGCACCCAGCCTAACGTTGTTCCATCGTCGTCTGCTCCTCCGGCATCTAGATCATCATCATCCCGGTCTGCTTCCGCACCTTCACCATCTCCAGGAGCCTCTTCATCATCTCGCCCGTTCTCGCCGTGATGATGATCATCTTCATGTTGGCCACCTTCTTCACCGTCTCCATCATCTACGCCATCGCTTATCCAACGAGTGTATCCATCCATGAAACCATGGCGGAGCAGGTGCGCCTGCAGATTCCCGGAATCTGGGTCGATCACCCAGTTGAGTTTGCATCTTCTGCACGGACATCTTATATCTGTCTTGTTATTTCGTATCATGTCGGCCGTCGCACATTTCAAAAATCTAGCCACAATGCCTTCGCTCATTATGCGGACCATTTTTGCCTGCACGATGTACACGGTACAATTTTGAAGTCTATTAGAACCACATAATGAATGCATGCATGCAATGGTCGATAGAAAATTTCGGCATGACCTATCCTAAAATTAGGACCTTTGCGAAATGCCAAAGTCTTGCCAAAATGGAAATGAATCAACATTTTGGCAAAACAAATGGCAACTTGTTCACATACAAACACAAGAGAGAGAGACCGATCCATACACACATGAACATATCATTATCCTCTCCATACACACATGCATGAGCATCATCGATACTCTCCATATACACACACATATGACCATCGATCCTCTCCACACATACACACATGCATCATGAGCATCGATCATCTACATACATATGAGCACATGCATCATCCATATACACATGAACACATCCTTACATGGACAACTTACCGAGATGAGAGACCGATCGCGAGAAAGATGGAAAGGAGAGGTGCGCGCGTCGATCGGAGACGGATAGATGAGAGACCGGAGACCTCCTCTATTACTTATGTAACATCCAAAGCAAGTTTTACATGCTAAAAATGGTGAATGTATGGAGAAATTGAGGTGGGAAGGAGAAGATCCCGACTAGATCTAAGGAGGAAGAAGAAGGGGAAAGTGAAGTGTGGGTGGTGGATGTGTGGGCACACATGTGCACATAAAGTGCTGTCCTAAAAGAATCGACACATCCGTGGCGCACACGGCCCTAGTGCGCCACAAGGAGTACAAACTTCTGTGGCGCACTAGGCCGAGTGCGCCACAGATGCTCCTAGTCCCTGTGGCGCACTAGGCCGAGTGCGCCACAGATGCTCCTAGTCCCTGTGGCGCACTAGGCCGAGTGCGCCACAGAAGTTTGTGGCCGTTTCAGAGCAGAGGGTGGCATGCGCTTAGGCGTAGCGCACCAGGCACACGTGCGCCACAGATGACCCTAACAACCGTGGCGCACATGACTATAGTGCGCTACAGATGTTTGGCGTGTGGCCAACAGGGCCCTGGCCCACACACATCTGTGGCGCACTATAGTCATGTGCGCCACGGTTGTTCTAGTTATTAGTAGGGCACTGCCCACCGGTGAGCCACGTCTGTTTTAGCCGTGGGGCACTTCAACCATGTGAGCCACGGATGTGCTGATTACCTATAGCCGTTTTCCTAGTAGTGTCAATTGCCCCGCTGTAATTTGTTCACCCAGCATGTTATCTATCTAAGGAGAGCCACCTCTAGTGAACTATGGATCCTGGTCCTTTTTCTTTACATACAATCTACAATCTTTTACTGCTTTGTGTTTAATTTCTGCAAACTTTTACTTCTTTCCATTCGATACGTTTAATCCTTTGTTTTCCGCAAAACACGGTGAGATTGACAACCTCATCGCGAGTTGGGGACAAAGTTCTGTGGTTGTGTTGTGCAGGTCTCCACGTTGCTACTAGCACCGGTAGTGCGCCCTGCCAAAGCTCAGCTAGTAACACCTTTGGGGTGTTTCCTTGCTCCTACTGGTTCGATTAAACCTTGGTTTCATAACTGAGGGAAACTTGCTGCTGTGCTCATCATACCTTCCTCTTGGGGTTCCCAACGAGCTCTACATCAACACCACGCAGCAAGCAATTTTCTGGGCGCCGTGTATTGAGCCATCAGTGCTCCTCGCGCTTCTTCTCCTGGGCTAGCTTGCAACCAGGGCATAGCTCTCTCGCGAAAAACCCCGGCTTAACCATCCCATCTTTCATGGTAATGAGCTTACTGTACAACTCGTACGCCATGTAGGTGTCTCTGGCTGCATACTCGAGGCACACCTGGCTCATCGACTTCCACTCCCAGTAGTTGTGATCGAGTCGCTTCAATTTCTTCAGTTTTTTATAGGATTTATCGATGATTTCCGCTGCCAGATCACCCATGCTATCCTTCACTGGGTATGATTTGATCTTGTACAGATTTTGGATGTCGATGTGGTGCCCCTTTAGGATTTTTATCAACGCACGAGAAAGCATAATTGTCTCATTTGTGATATCCACGCTAGTGAAAGTTATCCCTTTCCTACACAAGAACTCGACCAGAGCTGGACAACACATCTCAGTTGGTTTACTCCTGCACTTAGATGGTTCTAGGGATGTAAGGGAACAAGGGATGCAGAAGTGGTGATCTCAAATTTAAATTTCACATACCTGCAGAAGTGGTAAACGAGGACCTCCTCATGTATGGCGATTTGCATGACAGCGATCTCTTGTGGAGGATTTTTTCGCTTATTTGCACGGGTGTACTCCAAGTCTAGCCCCACAAACTTGTGCTTCTCTTTCTCAAGCTATTGTTCAAACCTGGCGAGAGTTGTCTCCACAGTCGCTTCATCATTTGTGTACACCACTGTCAAAGTCGTGGTGCCATGGGCAGGGACCAAGTGGCTCTCTGTTGTGCGTTTCCCATCGTCCATGCCTGCAAGGAAATGGGTGAAAGGAAATACCTGCAAGGAACTGCCTGCGAGAGGAAGAAGAAGATGAACCGACGGTTCTAGAACAGGGGAAGAAGAAGCGCCTAGGAAAAACTGCAGAGGAATGACTGAGGAAGAGGAATGACTGCAGAAGAAACATGGTAACTGCAACTTTCGTTCGAGAACTCACCGTGATTACGTGGAGATCGTGGCAGTGCTGCCGGTTCAACAAGTGGGGCCAGTTCCTGCGAGAATATTGAATTAGCTGTGCATTTTTCTATGCGAGAAATTGAGAGAAGTCATTTATATTTTGTCTTTCATAATTAAACACAATGAAGTTGGTACAACCCAAGAGATTTGAACAAAAAAGATTTACTAGTTTAACATACAACAACACTTATAGGCCCAACATGGTAGAACTTGGAGAGCCCCAGAACTTGAGCTACCACAGAGACCTCGGCAGAGGTGACAGAATTGGTGCGGGTGCAACCACGGCGACGGCGAGCTCAGATTCTAGAGGAGGAAAACAGAACCGAGCATGGTCGACATGGTGATATATCTCACCGGGAACCAATTCTCGTCCCAGACCGTGCCATGGGTCCGTCCACGGTGAGGGAGAGCTCCGACTCGGGATAGGGAGGAGAGCGGGGCCGAGCAGCTTCATCACTTCCCAGCTCTGCGCCATGGCCGTGACCACAGATTGCCGCTCCGAGGAAGAAGACGCGTAATGGATGCAGGCGCCAACGCTGCCAGCCTACAGGGAGGAGAGATGGGCCGAGCAGGTTCGTCCATGTCCCAGCTCCACGCCATGGCTGCGACGACCCACAGATTGCCGCTCCGGGGAAGAAGAAGTCGCATAATGGATGTAGGCGCCAACGCTGCAAGCCTAATTGACACCTAAGCGATGGGAGTGACAGGAGCGACATAACGGCGAGAACTGACAGGAGGGGCCCAACTTGACGAACATTATACTGATTTTTTGTATTGAAATGTAAAGTTGAATTCGTGCCGAAAAAGACCCTCTGAGTATTTGGCACACCAACTGTACTCATCGCGGATGATTTTAGGGAACTTGGGTACCGCGTTGCCTGGACACCCCAACTTTCGGGGCGCAAAATGATATTCTCTGGGAAGCATCCTTAAGCACACATTGATCTGCCAAGTTTTACGATTAGGTTAAAGTTCTCTATGATCTTAGAATTCGGTCACCAAGCATTCATAACCGTGAACATGGCTTTTCGAAAATATTTAACCCTGTAGGGGTGTACAACTTTACCCACACGTACCAACCGAATCTTAGCGCCACTTGACACACTTCCTTGGTGTGCTGGCAGAGGGTGATTGGACACGACCATTTTACCTTGCTTCGCCGAGACCATGAGTCACGCCCTAAGGATGGTTCCGCTGTAACGGGTCAAATCCCGAAGCTGGTCCCTAGAGATGTGGGCGAGGTTGGTTTATCAGGGGCGCCATCTACCCCAAGCAACCCCGGCCACGCTTACCTACCTATTATGATGCACCTCCTTCTCCTCTGCTTTTGAAAACATTTTCGATGCGTATGCCAAATGGAAAGCCCGACCTATGTGACTCATGGAATCTTGTAGGCAAGTTAGTTAATCGTGAGGTCCCCATAAACCCCGTGTGGCTGTATGCTCGTCTTGGTCCAAAGGTAAGAACTCAGTTCCTAGTGGTGGCGAGCATGGTACTACAAAAACCACATCCTACCGTGGCCTCCCATACAAGCCTTAGCATGTTTAACCTTTACCACTGATCTCACCTCATCAGTATACCTCGTTCTCCTGTCATACTAGATTATCTGCATTTGGTACATCTTCTGGACAAACCAACACTGACAGCTAAGCATGGCTAAGCAAGACATAGACATAAGCTCTAGAAGTTCACACAAGCCAAACCTAGTTATGCTAGGAATAGTGGATAAGGTGATATAAACTCAAATGGAGTAATGCAACAGATAGGATACTCTATCTATCAACAAAATACCACAGAAGAATCGTATGCATCATGGCAAGAATGAAATACTTTTGAAATCGTAGGATTTTATCATGTGTGGGGTTTTGCTTGCCTTGTTTGTTGATAACCAATAAACAGATCTTCGGAAGCATTGTACTTGACTTGATTATAGTTGGTCAAGTATTGTTCTTCAAGCTTCGATGGTTTTGATCTCGGTCTTCGATCTCGATCTCCTTATCGTGTTCTACCGAAAGAAGTAAACACCAGAAAGAAAGGGGAAACAATCAACACATGGCATCGATGCGATGCTCAAGCAAGGATGATGATATGACAAGTTAAATTATATTGTAATAGAACCCTAAGGCATGCTTGGCAATTTAAATGGGGTTCCGAGGGGTATAAACCCTAATTAGACATTAGCTAAAACTGGGGTGTTACATTATCCAAACCTTTTATGCAGGATTGAACTATTTTTCAAGAAATCTACTGGATTCTGCTATTGGAGGTTCCTTTATGACCATTACTTTGGGTGCTGCAACAAAGCTTCTGGATAATATGATGGTTAACTATTATGAATGGCACACTGAGAGAGCTCCACAAGGTAAGAAGGTAAATTCTGTTGAAGAAACCTCCTCCTTGAGTGATAAAATTGATGTTATTATGTCTATGCTTGTTTATGGGAAAGCTCATATTGATCCAAATCTTGTTCCCTTAGCCTCTTTGGTTGCTTAAGAAGAGCAAGTTGATGTGAACTTTATAAGAAATAATAATTTTGGCAACAATGCTTATGGTACTAACAATTATAGGCCTTACCCTCCTAATAATACTTATGGTTATAATGGCAAACCTGGAATACCTAGTGAAGGAAGAATTTTAGAAGTTGAAAGAGCCACTAAAAACTTCATGCAAATTCAATATGAACAAAATAAATTATTTACTGAAACTATGGAGGAACAATCTACCATTTGAAGAATATTAGTCATCAACTTGAGAGTTTAAATAGGGAAATTCCTAGTTTGCAATTGAAACTTTCTAATGCTGAAAGAAATATATCATCTTTGTCTGAAGCACAATCCTCTTTGATTAATAAAATGGCTACTAAACCTGAAACTATTGATAATACATTTGCTGCTACTAATGCCATACAAGTTAGAATTGATGAAAATGTTAGACTATTAGCTAAATTGCATGCTAAGTGGGAAATAGAAGATGAAATTACTCGAAACATTAGTGTTTCTACTATCACTACCACTAGTGCTAAAGCTAACAGTAGCTCTACTACTTTAGATGATAATTATGATTTTGCTTGATGGTTGCAATATCTCTGAAGTTATTAAGTTCCTACAAAATCTTGCTAAAAGTCCTAATGCTAGTGCTATGAATATGGCCTTTACAAAACACATTACTGATGCTCTCATAAAAATTAAAGAAGAAAAGATGAAACATAAAGCTTCTATTCCTATGGAACTAGAAGATGGTTGGGAACCCATCATTAATATGAAAGTGAATGATCTTGATCTTAAGGCTTTATGTGATCTTGATAGTAGTGTTTCTATTATGCCTAGAAAGATTTATGATATGCTTGATTTGCCACCATTGGAAGATTGTTATTTGAATGTCCCACTTGATGATAATGCTAAAAAGAAACTCATGGGGAGTATTAATGATGTTATTATTATGGTTAACAATGCCTATGTCCCCGTTGATTTTTATGTTTTGGATGTGGAATGCAATGCTTCTTGTCCTATTACTTTGGGAAGACCTTTTCTTAGAACTGTTGGTGCCATTATGGATATGAAAGAAGGCACCATTAAATATCAACTCTCACTCAAGAAAGGTATAGAACACTTCCCTAAGAAGAGAGAGAAGATTCCATTTGCCTCTCCTATGGAAACAAAATTTGCTCTTAATGCTTCTTCATTTGAGAACACTTGATTCTTTTTCTTGCTTCTTATGCCTAACTTAAAGGCGTTAAAGAAAAGTACTTATTGGGAGATAACCTAAAAGTTTTATATGAGTCTTGTAAGTTATTTATTCATTAATAACCTCTCCTTATCCTTTTTATGTTCTTTTTGTGCCAAGAGTAACCTCTAATGAGAGAGAAGTAATGCTTGGGAAAGTTGCTATCCCAAAACAGATTTTTGTGCTTTACTGTAAAAATTCATGTAAACTCTCTGTACGTCGTTTTGAGGCGTGATGTGTTTTGCTTCTGACCCAGGTTGTTATCTAACTTTAGTTAGTTCAACACTTTTTTATTTGAGCAACAGAAGGTCTTCGAAAAAATTGTTTTTTACCTGCTGGTCTGTTTTGACAGATTTCAGCCATTATTTGCATTGCTTCTTGTTGGTTCCTTTTTGGGTTCTCTTTGGGGAATTGAGCTTTTTGAGGGAAGTGCTTCAGTAGCTTGTGTTTTAATGGAAGTTTTATTGGTGTTGAAACTGAACCCAAATACTTATTATTTTGAGTGCACTAATATTGCTCATAAAGACTGTGTGAAGTTTTGTATGAAGGAAAAAATTCAGGTGTATGGAGAGAATGATGTAATGAGATGAAGAATGGACTAAATCTCAAGCTTGGGGATGCCACACGTGTCAACCCAAGAAATATACAAGAAGTACAAGCGTCAAAGCTTGGGGATGCCTAAGGCATCCCCTTCTTCATCAATAAAAATCCCAGGTTTCTTCCAAAAACTTCATTTTTATTGTTTCATGCACAATTGTGTTGTTCTTGGAGCGTCTTCGTTTTTGTTTTTGTTTTTCGTTTGCTTGGTTTTCTTAGTTTGCTTGAATAAATTGGTTGGACCCCCTCTTTAATACATTGGTTTTCAAATAGTTTGATTTGGATTGGAAAGAGTACGAAAGTTCATGCTTAAGTGGTAAAAGGAGCTTGTTTTTGACTGTGGCCTATGCTTTGTCATGCCATGCTTGATATTGTTTTGGCTTTATGCTTAGTGATCTTTGTTGTAGCATGAATTTTTATAAACAATTGAGATTGCTTAATGTGCCTTTGAAGAATCATGCGTTGTTTTAGCATATTAAAGCATAGCATTGTGGTATTCTCCTTTGATGCTTTATTTGGGTTGACTTGGCACATGCTCACACCATGTTATGACTATCCCAAGTCACCATAGCCTTTATGATCCTTTAGTTTTCAACTTGTAATCACTTTATGCTTTAATTAATGATGATTTGTCACTTTGCATGATTATGGCCATTATTGCTCTCTTAGTTGGTCGCTCTCAGTCTTTTGCTAGCCTCCATAACCAAGTATGAGTTCCACTCATGCATCCAGCTCCTAAAACCAAGTTATTCCAAAGAGTCCACCATACCTACCTATTAGCATTTGCTATTCCAAGTATATTCATGTCTTTATCTACCTTCCGAATTAAACTTGTTATGAGAAAACTAGTGATTAATGCTCTCACGAACTTGATGGCACACTTTACTTTTCTTGCCCTTAATAAACTTGAACCATTGTGTCGTCTATGTTGTATATGCTTGCACTTATATGTTGGGGATTAGCAGAACCATGCTGTCATGGGGAACGCTTTCAACATTGCACTTGTACTTTGTACCTAGTTAATATCATGCTCTTTTCTCTATGGATGTCATCAGTGTAAAATGAAAGGGGAGATTGTAAGTCCATGGAGTTATGTATGTGTGCTAGAGAAATGCCTAGGCTGCCGGTCTAATCCATGCTATCATGGTGGAAACCATCAGCATAACCATAATGAGCTGTCTATGAAGCATTCTTCTTATAAAAAAAGAGAGTCAGATATTGAGAAAAAAAGAGAAAAAGAAAAAAAGAGATATGAGAAAAGAGGAAAGAGAGAAAAAAGCACCATTTTCCCATGGTAAATAAGAATATTGCTGAGATGCTCGTTGTCTACTTGCCTTGTCATTTTGATATGGGGATTCTTCCGTATCATCGGGCAAGGGGTGCCCCGTTGGCGGTTCTCTATGATACACATGTACTTACTATAACAAGAACTTACCGGTAACTAAACTTGAGTAGCATGAGGAGCAACCCTCGTATTCAAGGGACATGAGATTTCCAACTTATACTTTGTCAAGCATATACTCCATAGTTTGTTCACTTTAACCTTAATCACTTCAAGATGCTTATGATAGGGGCAATGAGAGATGAAAGCTAACAAATACCATAATTTTTGGAAGCTCTTTATGAAAGTTGAATCCCTACTTCCTTCTATGAAGGCATTTTTTACTTTTATGTTGAGTCTCCACCTTCTATCTTCATGCACCTATTGATAGAGCATAGTGGCCATTCTTAGTTCTATGTGCATTGTCCCAAGACTTGTTGATTGATGCATAATTTTGATAATGCTTATTCTTAAACTATTTATATCTAGTCACCCTTATAAACTTTGAAGGTGTCCTATGCATTTATGTTTGCTACTCTATGAGGGACAAGCTGAATGCAACTATGCTATGTTTTCTTTATGTGAAACAAACAAACGTCTTGCAAAGCATTGTTATTCATGAATCTTTTGTTTGTGCCTTTTCATGTTGCAACATAGTTGCTATGTCTTATTGTTAGAACTATATCTTTCATGCTATGTTGAAGTACTATGATCCCAGCTATCAATGTTTTACAAATACTTTGATCAAGTTTATGATAGTGCATGTCACCTCAAAAATTATTCTTTCTTTTTATCACTTACCTACTCGAGGACGAGCGGGAGTTAAGCTTGGGGATGTTGATACGTTGCAAACGTATCTATAATTTTTGATGTTCCATGCTTGGTTTTTATCTAGTTTCTTATGTTTTTCCCACACTTTGGAGTATTTTTATACACTTTCTTGGACTAACCTATTAACAAGATGCCACAGTGCCAGTTGCCTGTTTTCTGCTGTTTTTGGTTCCAGGAAAGTCAGAAAATGAATATTCTCGGAATTGGACGGGACAAAAGCCAAAGTCAGGCTTTCACCGAGGGGGACATGGAGCCAGAATACGAGACGGAGAGGGCCCAGAGGGCCACCACATGACCTGGACACGCGGCCAGGCTTGACCCGCGCCAGGGGGTGGTACGGCCGCCTAGGGCACCCCCTCGTCCTCCCCTTTTGCCTATAAGATGCCTCCGATACAGAAACCCTAAGTACCCGATCAAAATTCCACGAAAGAGTCTGTAGAAGCCGTCATCTCCATCCCTAGATTGGGAGGGATCTGAAGCTCTTCTCGGCACCCTGCCGGAGGGGAGAATTCACCCTGGAGGCCTTCTTCATCACCATGCAAGCCTCCGGTGTGATGGGTGAGTAGTTCATCCTTGGACTACGGGTCCATATAGTAGCTAGATGGTTGGTTCTTCTCCTTTGTGCTACCATGTCTAGATCTTGTGAGCTCCGTTCATGATCAAGATCATATATTTGTAATCCTACATGTTGTGTTTGCGAGGATCCGATGGATATTGAGATGCTATTTCAGATTGATTATTGATTCTATCATGTTTTTGTAATTTGTGATCTTGCATGCTCTCCGTTGTTAGTAGATATCTTGGCCGAGTAGATGGTAGCAACTCCAAGGGGGAGTATTTATGCTCGATAGTGGGTTCATGCCTCTAGTAATCTGGGGAAGTGACAGAAATATCTAAGGTACTAGATGTGTTGTTGCTACTAGGGAGAAAACAATAATCCTTTGTTCATAGAAAAATCGTATTGTTTACTTTATGCGTAATGCAATTATCTGTTGCTTGCAACTTAATTCTGGAGGGGGTTCAGATGATAACCTGAAGGTGGATTATTAGTCATAGATGCAGTTGGATTACGGTCTATGTATAATGTTGTAATGCCCAATCAAATCTCATAGGATTCAAGATGATTAGTATATGCATGTATGCTTTCTCGATGTTTGTCAATTGCCCCGCTGTAATTTGTTCATCCAACATGTCATCTATCTTAAGGAGAACCACCACTAGTGAACTATGGACCCCGGTCCTTTCTTTTACCATCAATCTACAACTGTTTACTGCTTTCTATTTACTTTCTGTAAGCTTTTACTTTCTTCCACACAATACATTTAATCCTTTGTTTTCAACAAACCGGTGAGATTGACAACCTCACTGTAAGTTGGGGGCAAAGTTCTGTGGTTGTGTTATGCAGGATTCCAAGTTGGCAACAACACCTTGGAGGTGTTTCCTTCCTCCTACTGGTTCGATAACCTTGGTTTCATAACTGAGGGAAACTTGCTGCTGTGCTCATCATACCTTCCTCTTGGGGTTCCCCAACGAGCTCGAGATATCTTGGGCCATCACTCCCTCTATATTTCCATATTGCCAAGTCACCTGAAATTGAGCAATCTCCGAGAAAAACAAAGAACGAACTTGCAATAAAAGTTATAACTATTTTTTTTGTATTTTTGTATTAGGGATGCAAACTGAAAGTAAACATGCAATTTTGAAGAAGTAAAATAAATCAAATGAAGAAATAAAAATATGAATGCAAGGTTTGGAGGTTTTCAAACCTCCCCCAAACTTAGGCTATTGCCAGACTCAGTTGTTGCCGTCATTTGGCGGCTGGTGAGGATACTGCTGGTAGTAGTCGGGGAAGTGGGTCATGAAGTGGCTGAAGTTATGAGTTAAGGAACTCACATCTTCATTCACTCCTTGAAGAGTGTGGTCGATCCCCCAACACGCTAGTTGAGCTGCTGCAATTCTTGATAGGGGACGTAGTTGTACCCCTGCTGCGGCTGGTTGGGCCACAAGTCCCAAGCTCCTCCTTGCTGTTGCTGCTGTTGTCCCTCCCAAGCAGGGTTGTATCCTTGCTCATCCTCATGCTCCTTCTCATCTTCATCCTGCTGCTCTCCTTCTTCATATTCCTCTTGATCAGGCTGGAGTTTAGCCATGATCTCCATGACTTGTTCCTTGGTGAGGATCCAAGTGTCCTTCTCCATAATTGAAAAGGCTTGGAGACAGGGCAACAGAATCTGCTCACCCTGTGCATCACCAAGATAACCAAACTGATATGCTCGGAGCCTCCGGTTAGCTTGGTAAACACCAAGGAAGCCACAAGCAGTCAAATACTTGACGTCCATAATTTTGGAGCCATCAACAGATTGCATAATAGGTAATGTAATATTTAATGCATGGGCAAGGTGGGTTACCAATGCACCAATGCGAATATCACCTTTCGTCTTGTTTCTTTGGTGGCGAAAATGCTGGATGAGTAGAGCTGCAGGATTGGGGCTTTGTGGTGCAGTGGGAAAGAGAGCCTTGGTGATCATTGCCAAGTCCGCATTGGCCATGGAACCAGTATCACCTCTTCCCAATAGTATGTTGGCAAGGAACAAGGCGTAGTAGCGAATTGTTGGGTTCTGAATGGTGGACATCTTCTTCTGGTAGAATTCGGTGCCACCATTAACAGAAATAGCCTCCCAAGTTTCTCCACTTGTGACGCTATAGAGGTTAGTAACAGTTGACTCCCTAACGTGAGGGAAGCCGAAAGCATCACAAAATTGTTTAAAAGTTATTTCATAAGGCTGCCGGTTCATGGTGAAGCTTACTGTGCACATTGCCTTTCTCCCTGTGGTCGTCGGAGAAGGAGGTAAGGAACTCATAGGTAAGCTCGGCGGAGGAGTCGTGGCTTGCGTAGCCAAGCACTGTTAGCCCCGCCTTATTACACATGAGGTTGCAGTCCGCCTTCAACCCCGCCGTGGTGAGAAAGCTATGGTCATCCCAATGTGTGGGCAGCACCCTCCTTGATGAAACTATGGCCAACTTGGGGTTGTGCTCGACTTGGGACCTCGAGCTCTCTCCTTGTTGGCGCTTGCTCTTGCGAAAAATGTTACCTATTTTGTTCATCTTGATGCACTGAAAAATTTCACTATAAAACCTTAGGCATATAGTTTCTACATGATATACGAACGATCCTACATGGAAAAATTCAATCCTAACATGCGAAATCAATAGGTAAAGCTAAACAAGCTTGAGTTCATCCACTAGATCAATGTGAGAGTTTCAACCATGGAAATATGAAAATAAAGCATGGATAGGGAGAGAAACATACCGATCTATTGATTCCCCCACTCAAATGAACGAAATCCGTGAAGAATCAAGAGTTCTAGGGTGGTTTTGAGAGGTTTGGAGAAAGACTATGAGAGAAATAATGAGGAAGGAGAAGAAACCTAGCCGCCCCAGCCCGATTTTGTGGTCGCGCTGACCTATACGGCCGAAACTGTATGGCCGAAACTATACGGGTGGGATATGTTGTTCCGCCCGTATAGTTGCGGCGGCGCCACCAACTAGAGTTTCTTTATGCAGAACACAGCTATACAAACGCAACTATATGGCCATATCATAATGATCCCGCCGTATAGTTGGTCGTTAAACCGTCTGTATCCTCAAGATAAACTCTCAAAAATAGGCATCGATATCTATACGACCAGAACTATACGGCCGAAATTTTTATTCCCGCCGTATAGTTGGTCGTTAAACAGTCAGTACCTTTGAGAAGAAATTGTACGAAGGCATTGATATCTATACTACCGGAGCTATACTGCCGGATTTTTTATTTCCACCGTATAGTTAGTCGTTCAATTCTCTGTTCCTTCGAAAGAAAACTTGTTGATGGCAAAGATATCTATACGGCCAAACTACACGGCCAAAATTTTTATTCCCGCCGTATAGTTGGTCGTTAAACCATCAGTAGTCATCAAAAAATTTCTATTTATTTAAGAATACCTTCTTATCCCGAAACTTAACGAAATACCTTATTTTTGACAGAAAATGACAGTAGAAACTGTCGACCAACATCAGCATGTAAAGATCAGAATTTAAACCTTTGTAGATAAAACTCAAACTTTTATTTTTATACTTATTCTACACTTGTTCAATCGATATTTCTACTACTTTTTGACAGCTGCATCTTTACGGGCGCGTTTCCACAAGAATGTCTGTGAAAAAGTTGTAGGAATGTGATAAACTTTTTATTCTTTAGTTTATTTTATTGATGTGATGGATTGACTCCCATTAAGAATTTTATTAAGAATTGTTAAATAACTCAACCCCTTCTATGTTCTCGAATTCTTATCTTATGTTGCCCCTTATCAATGACACTTACCACATGAACTCGTTTTGCCGATAGAATATATCTTTCTCTTGCTTCTAGCTTCTTTGAAAAATACCGAATGATTTCAACATCATAAACATTGAAGATTATTTTTTCCTCAGCATAATCAACTGATGCTCCTGCAGTACTAAGGAAAGGTCTTCCAAGTATTATAGATAATTTTTCATCTTCTGGCATCTCAAAAATAATAAAATCAGTGGGAATAACATGCTCATCTATTATAAGTAGAACATCCTCAATCATACCGATGGTTGTTTAGTGGACTTGTCAGCCATCTGTAAAGTGATAGTAGTAGGGGAATACTTCCCTAATCCTAACCTTTTATAGAGGGAGTATAGCATTACACTAACTCCTGTACCTAAGTCACACAAGGCATTTTGAATATCAGTTTTGCCTATTGAGCATGAAATAGTTAGTTGTTGACATCGATTTTGTCTTATATTATAAAAAAAATATAAATTATGATTCATAATTAAATTATTAAGAAAATTCTAAAAAATAAGAGTTTGCATAATAATCCAAATATAGATTTATTCACATATGCCTGGATGTCAATGATCTAATATTGGCCTAAATTCACAAAGTCGCGAGCGGCACTAAAATTCTCAAAGTATCCAACCGCGGGATAAAAGTCAGCTTTATCCCGAGGACCCTATATAATGCAGTCATATTGTGACTAAATAATTAGCCAATCATGTACGAACAAATTTCACAAGAAAAGAAATTGGCAATATTAGGCGACAAAACTTAAACACTAGTCAACTCATGTGTATATGCGACACAAGAAATGCTACGTGCATGCATCATGCATGGATTAGCCGGTACCGCTGTCTAATTTGCTCATTAAACTAATGGAGTATTTATTAGGCCCACGGCCTACATGCATGGCAACAACCCAAATAAGCCAAAGAGCCACGCCTTGCTCAGCGGGAGTTGAGATCGGACTTGGTCCATGATCGATTTCGTAGAGAACTCAGTCAATCAGCTAGTTTGGTCACATTAGCACACATTGGCACAAACTAGGGGATTTTCTCTCTTCTATCTGCTAGTTTGGTCACATTGGCACAAACTAGGGGATTTTTTCTCCTAAATTGATACATGTATCTTTTGCCTTCTTCTCATGATCATGATAAAATTAGCTCTTGGTTTGGTCACATTGACACAAATCAAAATGCTATAAACTCATATATACTACCCAAAAAATCTAGCTTTTGGCTTGGTTATATTGACACAAGCCAATTTGCTTTAAAATCATATATCACCAACTTTTGGACTTTTGGTTTGGTCACATTGACACAAACCAAGTCGCCCTAAATCCACATCTTCTTAAAAGAATTGGGATCTTGGTTTGGCAACATTGACACAAACCAAGGTATTATATAACCATTACATTAATAAATTTTGGCTCTTGGCTTGGTCACATTGACACAAGCCAAGTTGCTCTAAAATTACATGTCTTCGTTTGATCTGTTGATATATGCTAAATTGCCTACTCCTCATAATTATGATAAATTGGCTCTTGTTTTGGTCACATCGACACAAATCAAGATGCTATAAATTCATGTACGTATGTTACCAAAATTTGGCTCTTGGCTTGGTTACATTGACACAAGCCAAGTTGCTCTAATTCACTAGTGGAAAACGGGCCTCCAGTCCCGGCCCGTAAGGGGCTTTAGTCCCGGCCCTGGTAACCGGGACTGGAGGGGCGGGACTAAAAGCCCACCCATTAGTCCCGGCCCTCTTACCAGCCGGGACTAATGGGTATCCACATGGCTGTCTCTGCGGGCGCTGGGTGCCCTCCATTTGTCCCGGTTCGTATTCTCTGCCGCGACAGCATTTTAGGCACTTTCTCTGCCGCGGCAGAGAATTAATTTGTATTCTTTTTTTCATTTTAAAATAGTTTTCTACGCTAGCACATACCGTACATGTTCGTGCATACATAAGATAACTTCTCTTAAGATCGAGCATACAAATATATACATGATAGTTACACATGGAGATCACAATTATCGGGACTAGAGCCCGTCTATTCAATTACACGGTCGGGGATCATCGGCGCCTATTCACACTAAATTCTCCAGCGTCATCTATCATCTCGTTCATCAAGAATCCTGCCAGTTCTTCAGCAATTGCTACTACGCGTTGCTGTGGTAGGAGCTGATCCCGCATTTTCTCGAACTATATAAGAAAAGGAGATCAATATGAATATCAATCATGATAACAAAAAGTGACGGTAATAAAAATAATGTTATGAATGTATTGCTTACATCGACTCTATAATCATTCAGCTCACTGGTAAACGTGCGAATGAACTCGCAAACGTAGAATCCACATAGATTCGTCTTCGGTGGCTTCCTCACGCACTTTACGAGAATAGAATTCAATCAAAATAATAATCATGCATCATAATTGTATTGCAACTAGAAGTAAAGAGATGCGCCTACTACTTACCGAGACCGGCTTAAACATCAGCTTCTCAGTAAAGTCACCCGTAACCGCACTCTTGAACTGGTTCCAAACCCTACCCGGTAAAGAAAATGAATGAGTTATTTATTAAGTGATATCTCAGGAAATCAACGAAAGAGACCGCTATAGCGCAAAAATTACCTCTGGAGCATGTCCTGCATGTCACTAAACTGTTCCAGGGGCCTCTTTAATGGGTCCATGACTTCAACTCTTCCCTTATGAAGTTGAATGTCCATGAGAATCCAGTGAAAACTGTACACGTTTATATATATATTAGTAACTCATCAATTACACTTAACATCGATGAAGCAAAAGAGAATGTGTACAATAGAGTAAGACACTCACGCGAAATTGTAAGGAAACAGTATGTGGTCACAGAAATTTTGCTCCGTTAGAAACCTTAGAAGGTTTTCCTGTGTTTACTCGGGTTTTTTCTTTAGCGTCTGACAATGTATTTTATCATGTTCTTGGTTTGGTCACATTGACACAAGCCAAGTTGCTCTAAACTCACATATTACTAAAATTATGATCTTGGTTTGGTCACATTGACACAAGCCAAGTTGCTCTAAACTCACATATTACTAAAATTATGATCTTGGTTTGGTCACATCGACACAAGCCAAGTTGCTCTAAACACATATGTCACTAAACTCAAACTGTTGGTTTGGTCATATTGACATAAACCAAGGTGCTCTAAACTTACATATATCACTAAAAATATGCCCTTGGCTTGGTCACATTGATACATGCCAAGTTGCTATAAATTCACATATTACTGAACTTACGCCTTTGGTTTGGTCACATTGAGAAAGAGCTCCAAAATCATGCCTAGCCAAAATCAACTTTCATTGGATACTACTCATCATGCTGGTAACTAAGTAAGTTGAGTAGAAATTAAAACATGTTGCACCCTAAAAGTATAGCACACGCCATATTGTCCGAGGACTAGTCGTATAAAATCTGAAACTACTAAACATTAAATCATGGTACAATTAAAAATGTACGATAAAGTCTAGCTAGTCGAATCTTTGAAATAGATGAATCTAGTCTAGAACATAAATGAAAGAAAACCTTTATACAAGCTACCATGCCCTAGAAGGCCAAGTCTCAAACTTCATATATTTCTGCTGCTAGAAACCGCCCTAAAAATGGATTAGCAGCCCCATGATAATACCCTCTTGCATATACCCTTACGTGTATGCAAGGCCTAAAATTAAACAAATGTGCATGTAGGTTAATCCAAGATATGATCAATTAACTTGCGTTGCTCGTAGTAAAAGAAACTAGGAGTTAAAATATGCATAATTTCGTGGCATCTAAAATAAGTCAGTACTACTGACATACACTAGTACTGGAAGAAATATGAAGAGATAGTTATATGTAGCTAGCAATGCATGCCTGCATGTAAACAAGCCTCGTGCATGGTCCATGGCCAAAATCGCATAGTCATTTTAGATGCTCGTTTAGTTAGCTAAAACCACTTCACAAAAATGATTACATATCTAGTTGATTATCTGATGCATGCATTCTGTTTGTGCTTCTCATATTACCGCAAGTGCAAAATATGATATCTATGCTAAAATATAAAAGATATCAAATCGTACGATAATCCAAAGAAGATTGAGTGTTCTCAAGCATGTGCCGACGTTGACGATAGCGAGGAGGACTTTAGTTTCTACAATTTGTAGTCTTCTTTTATTGCTACATGTTGTAGTATTCATATGTTGTAATGCTATGTAATAGCTATGTTTGAGTTCTTAATCAGGGGTTTTCTCTACGGAGATGTAATTAACAGTTCTTTTATATAAATGTAAGAGTTCTGGAAATAAAGTACCTGCAATGTTTGATCCTTTTATTACTTTATGCATTTACGCATTTAAATTACACTATCTGTCTCTATGACGTGGACGCGTACCTCTCTCGCCCCATTTTCTCGTCATCATTGGTATTTCGGGATCTCTTGATTTAGACAATAGCTTTCCATTAGCAGGATAATTAGTCACCATGGCAATGGTTTTAGTTATTTCTTTCTTTCTATTAAGAATATCACGGAGGAATTTAGAATAGGTAGGAACTTTGATTGCATCCGCAAATGGAATTTCTAGATGAAGGTCACCAAGTGCCTTTGTAAAAGAATCATACATTACCTGATCTGGTGCTTTATTTTTTCGATCTGGATAAGGAATCTTTTTCTCATCTTTCTTATTCTTGTCTTTTACCTTTTGTGGGGGGTCAGGCTCTTTTGTTGCTTTCTTTTGTTGTTGCTTATCGCTTTTCTTCTTTTCTACTACAACAACTTCATATTTGTTGCTTATTTCTTTTTCTTCTCTTGGATCAACCATCTCTACATCAGAGTCATAACCGTGATCATGTGCATCATCTTGGCCCTCCTTGGTTTGATATTGTGTTTCTTGAGCAGTTTCATCTTGAGGATCCACCAGTGTATCATCTTCTTGGCTTGCTTTGAGCAAGCCTTTTTTCCTTTCGCTCTTTTTCAGCTTCATATTCTGGTGGTCCTAATGGTCATATAACAACTGCACCTCTTCTTGTAACAACATTAGTAGAAACAGGAATATCTATATCATCTCAAAGAAAAATTTGATAACCAGATGCTATTTGTTCACATTGGGTTTCAATCATACTAAGATACTTGTGAAATAATTTTATTTCTTGGCCAATCTCATCATAATTTTCTGTGAGTTCTGCCAAAATCTTTGTATGTCTTTGAAATTGCTTATGCAGGTTGTTATGAGATTTTGCTTGTTGATGTTTTAATTCTTGAAAAACTTTCCTAGTTTCATCTTCTTCAGTTAAAACTTGTAACAAGTCTACTTTGTTTTCCTTAACAAGTTCAAAAGGTATACCTTTTTGTTTCGTTGTTTTGCATACTTCAGGCATAAGATCATGAGTTATCCGAAGTACCCCTTTTTCCAGCTTAGTGCCGAAATCAGGATTATATAAAGAATCATTCTTAGCCTAGAAGACATCAATTCTAAACATTCTTTAATAGTTAAAGTATTTATCGTTCCTCTCGCTGAGAAGTCAAGGAACTCTCTACATTGAGTATTAAGACCGTGGTAAAATAAATGGAAAATAGTTGATTCAAAATAGCCATGATTAGGAATACTATTGATCATTCCAAAGAATCTATCCCAGGCTTATGGGTAGTTTTCTCCCATGTTCTGACTAAAGTTGCCTATATTCTTTCTTAGTTCAGTTGCCTTTTAAAAATTTGACAATACAGTTTTCCCAACATTTAATGTAATGGCAAGGGAGAGAAAATAACCATTCTATAGCATTACCTTTAAGAGACCAACAAAATAATTTTAGACGAGAGAAGTCTCTTGGCAAACCTTTTGGTCCAAGGGATGTTACCACATCGTCGAACTCTCTAAGATGTCTTACTGGGTCTTCATCGTCTAACTCCAGGATTAGGGAATTCAATTGGTTGTTTAAGAAATTCAGAACTTGGAGCACTGTATTCTCCGAGAGTTTTCTCAGGTTTCTTGGGAGTTGTCCTGTAATCAGGTTTTCAATTTCAACTTTATTCGATCTTAAAAGATTTTCAATAATTTCCTCGCATCTCTGAGCAGGCACGTGATCAATATAATCTGGTAAGTAGGTCCTACCAGAGCGTGTAGACCCTTTGTCTCCTAGGTAGAACATTTTGTAGTAGTAACACCTGAAATGTCAAGAGACAAACACTTAGCGCTTAGCTCCACGGCAACGGTGCCAGAAAATAGCTTGATGTCTACAAGTGCACAGATCGTTTGTAGCTAGTTTAGAATTATAGATATCGATCCCATAGGTAGCCCAAAGGTAAGTGTTCATGGTGAAGTCTCTGTCACACCCAAAGTTGTCACAGGTCTTCGAATGAATTGACTGCAAGTGTAAAAATGAGAATGGAATTTGGATTAAACTGGTTGTATTAAATAAAACTAAAATGTAAACATCAGAAATAAAAAGCATAAAGTAAATAACGATTTAGTTGTTTGTTGTTTTCTGCAGATGGCGAAAGTGGCACAGGGAGATACAGTTTATGGTGATAGTGACTGTGCCAAATGGATGAATAATGAGTGTAACATTTATAATCTTATAAGTATATGTGTAAGCGAGCAGCCCATAATTAGCCGGAACTCCTCTTGGTAGATTTCGTCCCAACTTCAATAATCCTACTAGTCTATTACCAAAACCATGGTCAGACACTAGACGATTAAGACCCTTCAGGTCGCTTAGTGATTAAGCTCCTTGGATCGGACTAATGCAATAAGCACGGTGGTTCCTCGTTATCCTCGAGTCTACTAGTTTTCTATTGATATCCCCGTGTCACTCGGGGGTCGCCTGTCTGCTAGCGAACAAGATCTTATCTATGTAGAACAAAGCATCATGTTGTCTGGGCCCTTAATTGGACAACAAGCATTAGGCATCCCACAGATAGTCAAACACACATAATATAGTAATTAGAATAAATCACAAACTAATGAAAAATATATAGAGGCACATCACATCTCACCAATACCTTACATCTCTCACGCCCAAGGAACTTACTCACACATGAGAGAAGAAAGCATCATCAATATAATTAAATAAAGGGAGTTCTTCTCGATATTACCGTGGAGACCCACAATAAGAATAGAAAAGTAATCAAACACAATTCAAGATGGGAAGAAACAATCTCAAATCCTAGTCTTGCTAGGTGAAAATCTCTCTCTCTCTCTCTCAAGTACAGGTAATGTCTATGGGGGTGTATTGGCAAGGAGGTCGAAGATCATGGAGCGAGATGAAGAACGTCTTCCCCTTCTTCTTCGGATCTCTTCTTTCTCCCTTCTGGATGAGAGGGCGGCTGATGTGTTGTGTTTTCGTCCCTGGCCTCTTCATGGAAGTTGTCCCTTTTGACGAGACGGAGGCGGCGATAGCTATACGACGGGAACTATATGGCCGGAAAATTGTTCCCGTCGTATAGTTGCTCGTTAAAGCCTCTGTACGCTTCCCTCGATTTCTTTCAAAGAGAGACTTGCTTGGTTTCTCTTGAATGTTTGTTTCTCTAGTTAAAACCCTCTGTTGACATTCAGAACTTGAAACACACATTAAAAACCAAGTTTTCTTTGCTACCGAAGTATTAGCATTAGGTAAAGCTAGAAAACGATCAAATCCGGGAGAAAACCATCAATAAAAACCATCAAAAATGTGTCAAATCTTACAGCTATCAGTATGGGGTCCGGTATATGGACCCAAGACAACCGCTTCCTTTCTCCACAACCCCACATGTCCACCCTTTTGTATGCCATCCCGACCTATTTCATTACGACACTGAAACGTACAATCCATCATAGATTCCAGAAATATCGTGGGATGTTGTGGGATCCCACCCTTCTATTACATATCCTCTCTTGATATTACACTCACGGTCCAAATATTACAGCCACAGCATGCGCATCCATTGATATGCGAAAGGAAAAAGATCCATCTAACTTCCCCAAAGCCATATATATCTCATGGTTAACGTGTATGATGGCTGTGAAAATAGCCATCTTTCTCCACATTTAAATTGCATTTTAAGTCAAGTAATTGATCAAGAATCTCTCTAGCCTTGCTACTAATGACTAATTATTGCAAAAATGTGCAATCCTTGGTTTTAATTTGTGTTGTGCAGGAAATCACACTTTTAAGGCGAAAGCATGAGCATTCATTGAAGATTATCATGTTGCCTACTCAGCCAAGTTAATTAGGGTCGAAGAGGAGCCTCCAGAAGGTTTAACAACCAGCTGTATGGGCTAGGCCCACCCGTACGTCCTGCCCGTACTGTGTGGCGATGGCTTCGTTAGGTCAAATATAGTAACTTTCATGAAGATGCCTATATATTTTGAGACTCTAGCCGCCGTGTAGAGAGCCGCCATTCTCAAATTGCATCACAACACCACCAAAGAACATCCACCACCATACTTCATTCTATACATCCTCCATCCACTCCATAGCCATAGCCATTATCTTGTACTTGAGATCTCCTTATGATTCGGCGACCATTGTAAGAATATTTACTACAAGAAAAGTTGACTTTTACAACAAACAATTTTCAGGTTTGAAGGCCTATTTTTCGTGGTTAAAAAGTCTTCTATGACGGATAGCCTTCATGGTAAAATCCCCATCACAAATGAATCTACCACGGTTTTTTCTGACCATGGCGGATCACACCCTTCAGCCATGAAAACTTGTTCCGTCATAGATCTATTCGCCAGCCGCATTGATTGCTGATGTCATGCAAACTACTGATAGGGCAAAGGTGTCCGATCTTTCAATGAGATGGTGATAAGTCTATTTGGGTGGAGTTCGGGCTTGACAATCTGACTACATGTGCGAGCACAAGCGCCAATGCAATCATTAGGCCAATCTCCTAGAGGTTACCGATTTTGCAGAAGCATGATCAGCCTGACCAGCGAAGGTCTTAATTCCTACCTAAAATCAAGAACAAGTAAGAACTAATAGTGTAACCAATATATTACAGATAAAGATGAAAGCTTTATCAAAATCAGTGGGATCCTAAATAGGTGCAAAGTACAGGAGGTCTCTGCGACACTCAAGCCTTGGCGAAGTTGCAATGATGGCTAACTTTTAGTATAAACAAAATTTGAGTCTAAAGTAACAGCTATGGAGGGTATTTAAGGAGGAAAAGGTGGGGGTTCGGCCAACCATAGGTATGGTGGCCGAATCCAACCCTAAAATGCATTCCCCCTCAGATACGGACTCTAAAATTTGGCTATTAAAAATCCTGTGAAAAATAACATGGGCCTGGCCCAAAATAAAGGTGAGGCAACACCAAATTATGCTATGGACAAATCTAGGAAGTAATATTCTTGAATATTTCATCCAAGCCATCAATCTTCATTATGGTGGCTTCAAAGTTCTGAAATCTCCACTTGTGGCGTCCTCTTCAATTCTCACATGCTTGTTGCCATCTCCATGGATGATCATGCTCCAATGCTTGTCCCTCTCATCCATGATCGGTCCATCATTCCTAAGAGTAACAAACACATCTGATTTAGGCAACATCATATTCTCATGTATATGAGGAATAGTTCCAAGAAACGAAAGTACCTAATAGTTAAGTTGGTTGGCACTCGCTCGAGTGATAGGACCTTGTATTTCTGTAGATGTAGGTACAGTGGTTGTATCAATAGATGGGATGTCCACATCATGCTCCCCTTCTTGAATTGAAGTCATCCTCACCAAAGTAAGACTTCAAATCTGCAATGTTAAATGTAGGACTAACCATACCAAAATATGTTGGTAGCTCAAGTTTATATGCATTATCATTTATTTTCTCTAACACCTTAAAAGGACCAGCAACTCGTGGCATTAACTTAGACTTGTGCAAATCAGGAAAACAATATTTGCGCAAATGCAACCAAACAAGATCACCAACATCAAACACAACATGCTTTCTCCCTCTATCCTCGCAAGTTTATACTTAGCATTCATCTGTTCTATGTTGTCTTTAGTAGTCTCATGTAATTTCAATATCATTTCAGCATATTGTGTAGAATCCAAATTATTTTGCACTGAAGAAGGTAATGGCAATAAATCAATAGGTGCATGAGGAACAAAACCATACACAATATCAAATGGGCACATCTTTGTGGTAGAATGCAGTGAACGAGTATAAGCAAAATCAATGTGAGGTAAACACTCTTCCCACAATTTTAAGTTCTTCTTTAAAACAACCCGTAACATAGTAGACAATGTTCTATTGACTAGTTTAGTTTGTCCATCAATTTGGGGATGACATGTAGTACTAAAGATCATTTTTTCCTCAACTTAGCCCATAAACATCTCCAAAAGTGGCTAAGAAATTTAGTATCACGATCAGAAACAATGGTATTTGGCACACCATGTAAACAAACAATTTCACGAAAGAACAAATCAGCAATATGTGAAGCATCATTAGTCTTGTGACAAGGAATAAAGCGTGCCATCTTAAAAAACTGATCCACAACAACAAAAATGCTATCCCTCCCCTTCTGTGTACGAGGAAATCCCAAAACAAAGTCCATAGAAATATCCTCCCAAGGGACACTAGGAACATGAAGAGGCATATATAAACGTGTGGATTAAGGCGAGACTAAGCTTTTTGACAAGTAGTGCAGCGTGCCATGAATCTCTCAACATCTCAACGCATGTGTGGCCAAAAGAAGTGTGCAACAAGAACATCCTCTGTCGTCTTTACACCAAAGTGACCTATCAGTCCTCCTCCATGCGTCTCCTGTAACAACAAAAGACAAATGGAACTATCTGGGATGCATAATATGTTAGCGCGGAACACAAATCCGTCATTGAAGATGAATTTCTTCCATCTTCTACCATCTCTACAATTCTGCAACACATCTTTAAATTTAGCATCATGCACATATTGTTCCTTAATAGTTTCCAATCCAAATATTTTGAAGTCAAGTTGAGATAACAAAGTATAACGGCGCGACAAAGCATCAACAATAACATTATCTTTACCTTTTTTCTGTTTCATAACATATGGAAAAGCCTCAATAAATTCAACCCACTTTGCATGGCAATGATTCACCTTAGCTTGACTACGAATATGCTTCAATGATTCATGATTAGAATGTATAACAGATTATTTAGGCCATAAATAATGTTGCCAAGTTTCTAATGTCAGAACTAGCGCATATAATTCTTTATAATAAGTAGAATAGTTCAGACTAGCTCCACTCAATTTCTCACTAAAATATGCAACATGTTTGCCCTCTTGTAATAATACACCTCCCAAACGAATTCCACTAGCATCACATTTGAGCTCAAAAGTCTTAGTAAAGTCAGGAAGTTGGAGTAATGGAGCATGTGTTAACTTATCTTTCAATATCATGAAGGCTTGTTGTTGTGCATCACCCCAAACAAAGGGCACATCCTTCGTTGTAAGATAATTCAGCGGCGCAGCAATTGATCCAAAATCTTTAACAAAACACCTATAAAAACAAGTGAGGCCAAGAAAACTCCTCAATTGTGTGACCGTCTTGGGCTGCGACCAATTCTCAATTGCTTCAATCTTGGCTGGATCTACTTCAATACCCTGTGATGTAACAACATAGCAAAGAAACGCAACTTGATCGGGGCAAAAGGTGTACTTCTCAAGATTACCAAACAAACGTGCATCGCGTAAAGCATTGAAAACAACACGCAAATGTTCCAAATGATCCTCTAAAGATTTGCTATAAATCAGAATATCATCAAAGTAGACTACCACAAAACATCCAACGAAAGCATGCAAAACTTTGTTCATTAGTCTCATGAATGTGCTGGCTGCATTAGTTAAACCAAATGGCATTACTAACCACTCATATAAACCAAACTTGGTTTTAAATGCTATTTTCCATTCATCTCCCAATTTCATACGAATCTGGTGGTAACCACTATGCAAATCAACTTTAGAAAACATGGTAGAGCTACTCAATTAATCAAGCATATCATCTAAACGTGGAATAGGATAACGGTAACAAATAGTAATATTATTGATAGCTCTACAATCAGTACACATGCGCGAAGAACAATCTTTCTTAGGTACCAAAATAATAGGAACAACACAAGGGCTAAGGGACTCACGAATGTGATCTTTGTCAAGTAGTTCCTGAATTTGGTGTTGTATCTCCTTTGTCTCCTCATGATTGGTTCTATATGGCGCACGGTTGGGCAACATGGCATCGGGAATTAAATCAATTTGGGTGCTCAATCCCTCTAATAGGAGGTAATCCTGGTGGCATCTCAGCCAGAAAAATGTCCTCATATTCCTGCAAAAGGTTAGCGACAATAGGTGGCAGGAGGCATATCCTCAAATGAAAACAAAATCTCTTTGTAGACAATTGTATAACATTGAGTATTGTTCACATCTAGTTTAGTAATATCAATTTTATTTGCAACCATACATGGACCCTTCAAACAAATTTCTGTAGCATGTTTAGAATCAGATTTAGTGGTCTTAGGTGGTACAAAATCTTCAGCAACAATCTGATTCTCACTTTTGTGTTTCTCCTCACTTTTAGCTCTACTAGCTCTAGCAAGATCATCTTTTAAAATTTATTCAGGTGTCATAGGTTTGAGACCAATTTTCTTCCCATCATGCATAAGAGAATAATGATTAGTTTTACCATTATGAATAGATTCTATATCAAATTGCCAAGGTCTACCAAGTAACAAAGAACAAGCTTTCATGGGCACACCATCACAATCAACAAAATCAGAATATGTACCAATAGTAAAATGCATGCGTACCGTTCTTGTTACCTTGATCTTATGAGAACTCTCAAACCATTGGATATAATATGAATGTGTGTGTTGTCTTGTTGGGAGAGCAAGCTTCTCTACCATGTCTACACTAGCCAGATTATTACAACTCCCTCCATCAATAATGATTCGTATAGCTCTTTCCTTGACAATGCCTCGTGTTTGGAACAAGTTGTGCCGTTGATCATGCTCAGCTTTTCTCAATTGCACACTCAACACGTGTTGTGCAACTAAGCTCTTGTATTGATCAGCAGTTTCAGCTCCCATTACCTCCATATCTTCTCCAGAATCAGAATATCCTCATCATGTGCAGCAATAAGAGCTAATGTAACTTCATCAAAATCACTTGCTGAATCATAGTCACCATCATCGCGCACCATCATAACATGCTGTGTTGTGCACATCCTCTCAATATGACCATATACCCAACATTTACGGCATTGTATATCCTTCGTATTGCTTGTAGAGGCCACAGAAGAAGAACTACGAGTAGTGCCATTGGATGATGGTGGTGGAGCAACTGAAGGCGTTCTTGATGATGACATGGTGGCTTTGGACGTGGTAGGTGCTGGTGGCATGGCACGTGGAGAAGGCTCTGATTGTCGGGACATCCATGACGATGTACGACCTGCAGAATTGTTAGGCCTTCTCCATGGTGGTTGATGATCTTGCACTTCACGTTCGGCTTTGCAAGCAAGATGAAAAAAATGAATAATGGTACGATATTCCTTATATACTAAGATGTTTTGAATCTCCTTATTTAAACCAAGAAAGAAACAAGCCATCATTTATTACGTATTTTCAACAATACCAGCACGAATCATCCCAGTTTGTAATTCCTGATAATATTCTTCTACAAAGTTTTTGCCTTATTCTAAACGAGTCATTTTCTTTAGCAAATCTCGTTGATAAGTTGGTGGTACAAAATGAACCCGCATAGCGTTTTTAAAGCAGTCCAAGTATTAGAAATATTAGCATGATTGACACGACAATATTTAGACCACCAAAGCGAAGCAAAATCTGTAAACTCGCAAGTAGTCACATGCATATTCTCAGGATATATTAAACATGTAAAACGATGATCTACTTCTAAATCCCATGTAAGATATACATCGGGATTATATCTACCCTCAAAAGGTGGAATATTTAGCTTAAGCTTAGAAACATGATCATCATTACGTACCAGTGGTCGAGCGTTGCGGTAATAATGCCGAGGACGGCCAACAGGTTGTTCGACATACTCGTCGAACTCATCCTCATCTTCATACTCGTTCTCACCATCCTCTTCATATCCCACAAAAGTGTTAGTCATGGTAGCAGCAGCAGTTGTTGGTGCAGCAGCTTCGGCAGTTGGTGCGGCAGCTTCGAGGGTTGGAGCCTGAGGTGGTGCATGTTGGAGATATGCCCAAGAGGCAATAATAAAAGTGGTTATTATTATATCTTTGTGTTTATGATGAACGTTTACATCCCATGCTATAATTGTATTATAAGGAAACACTAATACATGTGTGTTTTGTAAACGAAAAAGAGTCCCTAGTAAGCCTCTTGTTGAACTAGCTTGTTGATTAATAGATGATCATGGTTTCCTGATCATGGACATTGGATGTAATTAATAACAAGGTTGTATCATTAGGATAATGATGTAATGGACACACACCCATAGTAAGTGTAGCATAATATCAAGTCATTAAGTTCGTATTGCTACAAGCTTTCAAATGCACAGTAACCTAATCCTTCGACCATGAGGTTATGTTAATCACCATCACCGGATGGGTGATTTGATGACATCAAACACCGCTTCGTAACTGGGTGGTTATAAAGGTGTCATTGGGTATTCTGAAAGTATGTGTTGAAGCGCATGGACCAAGATTGAGATTTGTCCATCCATATGATGGATAGATATGCTCTGGGCCCTCTCGGTGGAATTTCATCTAGTTAGCTTGCAAGCATGTGACTGGGTCACAAGGGATGACATAACATGGAACGAGTAAAGAGTACTTATCAGTAACGAGGTAGAACTAGGTATGGAGATACCGACGATCAAACCTCGGATAAGTAGAGTATCGCGTGAAAAAGGGAATTGGTTTCGTATGTTAATGGTTCTATCGATCATGAAGTCATCATTGAGTATGTGGTAGCCGTTATGGATCTCCAGATCCCGCTGATGGTTATTGATCGGAGAGGTGTCTCCATCATGTCTGCATATTCACGAACCATAGGGTGACACACTTAAGGTTCGATGCTGTTTAGGTAGATATGGAATGTGCGTTGGAGACCGAATGTTGTTCAGAGTCTCGGATTGGATCTGAGACATCACGAGGAGATCCGGAATTGTCCGGAGAATAAGATTCATATAATGGAGATCATTTTCTAGGTTCAGAAATATACCAGATTGTTTATATGGGGGTTCTAGAAGGTTTCAGAATGTTCCGAAAGGTTCTAGAAATTTCTATGGAGTTTACTTGAAAACCAAGAAAGAAAGAGGGGAAACTTGGGGGGAAGGAAACTCCCCCCAAGCCCCCTTGTGCGCCGGCCCTAGGAGGTGGGCCTAGGGGTGGGAACCCTAGGCCGCACCCCTCCCTCTATATATAGAGGGGTGGAGGCGCCACCCCCCTTTGCCCCTCCACTCTTGCCCTAGCCGCCTCTCTCCTCCTCCTTCCTTCTGCTCAGGCTTAGGCGAAGCCCTGCAGAATTCTAATCTCCACCACCACCACCACGCCGTCGTGCAGCTGGGATTCCGTGGAGAGATCTACTACCTCTGCTGCTCGCTGGAACAGGGAGAGGAAGGTCTGCATTGACTCCGCACGTGTGACCGACTGCGGAAGCGCTGCCGGAACGCGACGCCGGAAGGGTCGTCTACTCGATATTGAGATCGGCAAGTGATCGTCTACATCAACCACGAGATCCGATCTTGCACAAGGCTTTCGGATCTACAAGGGTTACTACAGATCTATCTCGTTGCACATGTCTAATAGATTAGATCTTGGCTTTTATCTAGATTAGATCTGGCTTTTGTTCGTTCTTGCTGTAGAATTTTTTTATTTTCCATGCTACGAACCCATCAGTGGTATCAGAGCCGTGTCTATGTGTAGATCTGTTGCACGAGTAGAACACAATGGTTTTGTGGGCGTTGGTGCTCGTGCCGTGTTTTTCTTTGTGTACTTTGCATCTTGCGGTATGGTGGGATGAAGCGGCTCGGGCTAACCTTACATGTCATCGCACATGAGACTTGCTCCACGCTTGACGTGTAACTTGCTTTGCACAAGTGGCTTTGCGGGTGTTTGTCTCTCTCACCATAGTATAGATCCAATTTACACTTGCACTTGATAGCACTTGTATCAACGTTGTGGTTCAGTTTCGTAGGTAAGATCCGTTCTTATTCGAAAGCCCCAAACCACGTAAAACATGCAAAGAAAATTAGAGGCGTCTAACTTGTTTTTGCAGGGGTTTTGTGATGTGATATGGCCATCATGTGATTGTGATTATATTTGATGTATGCAATGATCCTTGTTGTAATATGGCAACCGGCAGGAGCCTAATGGTTGCCTTTAATTCTGTTATGACCTGCGTGTCTATTCATCTTGTAATAGCTTTATTCCAAGTAGTTGTAATAGTTGCTAGTGATGACGGACAACCATGAAGCGGCGCCATTGACCTTGACGCAATGCTGGTGATGATGGAGATCATGTCCGTGCTTTGGAGATGGAGATCAAAGGCATAAGAAGAAAGGGCCATATCATATCATACTAATTATGAATTGCCTGTGATGTTAATCCTTTATGCATCTTGTATTGCTTATGTCGTGACGGTAGCATTATAAGATGACCCCTCTCACTAAATATCAAGTAATAAAGTGTTCGTCATTAGTTGGCACCGTTGCTAAGACTCGTCGTTTCGAAGCATCTCGTGATGATCGGATGTGATAGATTCTATGTGTGCATACAACGGGTGCAAGCCAGATTTGCACATGCGGAAACTAAGGTTAATCTTGACGAGCCTAGCATGTACAGACATGGTCTCGGAACACGGAATACCGAAAGGTAGAGCATGAATCATATAAATGATATGATGAACATGAATATTGTTCGCCGATGAAACTACATCTTCTCTCATGAAGATCGGACTTGGTGTAGTGGACTTGGTTCGTGTAATCACTAAGACAATGTGAGGGATGTTGTTTTGAGTGGGAGTTCACCTAGTTAATTTAAGAATTAAAATTGAACTCAATTTATCATAAACTTAGTCTAAACTACTTGCAAATTTGTTGTAGATTATGGCGAACCTCTCCATCAATTTCAATGCGTTCCTAGAGAAAGAAAAGCTTAAGAACAATGGAAGCAACTTCACGGACTGGCTCCGTGGACTGAAGATTGTCCTCAGGGCTGGTCAGTTGACCTATGTGCTCGAAGCACCGCTAGGTGACCCACCTGCAGAAGATGCCACCGATGACGTAAAGAATGTTTACGCCACTCGGAAAAATTATTACTCCACAGTTCAGTGTGCCATCCTGTACGGTTTAGAAACGGAGCTTCAGAAGCGCTTTGAGCACCACGACCCGTTCGAGATCATTAAGGAGCTCAATCTCATTTTTGAGACTCACGCGGCCGTGGAGAGCTACGAGGCCTCCAAAAAGTTGTTTAACTGTAAGATGGAAGACGATACCTCCGTTAGCGAGCACGTGCTCACCATGTCTAGGCATGCAAACAAGCTCCAAGAGTTGGGGATAACGATTCCTAATGAGTTAGGGATTCACCGTGTCCTCCAATCACTGCCACCGAGTTATAAGAAGTTTGTGATGAACTACAATATGCACTGCATGAACAAGACGTTGCATGAACTATCGTCCATGCTAAAAACTGCTGAAGTGGAGATCAAGAAGGAGCACCAAGTGTTGATGGTAAATAAGACCACCAATGTCAAGAAACAGGGCAAGCCTAAGAAAAAGGGCAACTTCAAGAAAGACGGCAAGAAAGCTGCTGCACCTGCTAAGAAGCCCAAGGCTGGTCCTAAGCCTGAAACTGAATGCTTCTACTGCAAGGGTGCCGGTCACTGGAAGTGTAACTGCCCCAAGTACCTGGCGGATCTGAAGAACGGCAACATCAAGAAGAAAGGTATATTCGATATACATGTTATTGATGTGTATCTTGCTAGTAATCGTAGTAGTGCCTGGGTATTTGATACTGGTTCGGTTGCTCATATTTGTAACTCGAAACAGGAGCTGCGGAATAAGCGAAGACTGGCAAGAGACGAGGTGACGATGCGCGTTGGAAATGGCTCCAAGGTTGATGTGATCGCCGTCGGCACGCTCCCTCTGCATCTAACTTCGGGATTAGTTTTAAATTTGAATAATTGTTATTTGGTGCCTACGTTAAGCATGAACATTATATCTGGATCTTATTTATTGCGAGATGGTTACTCTTTTAAGTCCGAGAATAAAGGTTGTTCGATTTATATGAGTAATATCTTTTATGGTAATGCACCTGAGATGAATGGTTTATTCTTACTAAATCTCGATAGTAGTGATACACATGTTCACAACATAGATGCTAAACGAACAAAATTGAATGATAATTCTACATACATGTGGCACTGTCGTCTTGGTCACATTGGAGTGAAGCGTATGAAGAAAATCCATTATGATGGACTTCTTGAATCACTTGATTTTGAATCACTTGAAAGATGCGAAGCATGTCTAATGGGAAAAATGACTAAGACTCCATTCTCTGGAATAATGGAGCGAGCTACAGACTTATTGGAAATAATACATACCGATGTGTGCGGTCCAATGAGTGTAGCATCGCGTGGTGGATATCGTTATGTTCTCACTTTCACGGATGACTTAAGTAGATATGGGTATGTCTACTTTATGAAACATAAGCCCGAAACTTTCGAGAAGTTTAAGGAATTTAAAAGTGAAGTGGAAAATCATCGTAATAAGAAGATTAAGTTTCTGCGTTCTGACCGCGGAGGTGAATATCTAAGTTATGAGTTTGGCATGCATTTAAAGAAATGTGGAATACTTTCGCAGTTGACACCGCCGGGAACACCACAGCGTAATGGTGTGTCTTAACGTCGTAATCGAACTCTCTTAGATATGGTTCGGTCTATGATGTCTCTTACAGATTTACCGCTATTATTCTGGGGCTATGCATTAGAGACAACCGCATTCACTTTAAATAGGGCACCATCTAAATCCGTTGAAACGACACCGTACGAATTGTGGTTTGGAAAGAAACCTAAGTTGTCGTTCCTTAAAGTTTGGGGTTGCGAAGCGTATGTAAAGAAGTTACAACCTGATAAGCTTGAACCCAAAGCGGAGAAATGCGTCTTCATAGGATACCCTAAAGAAACAATTGGGTATACCTTCTATCATAGATCCAAAGGCAAAGTTTTCGTTGCCAAGAATGGATCCTTTCTTGAGAAGGAGTTTCTCTCGAAGGAAGTGACTGGAAGAAAAGTAGAACTCGACGAGGTTATTGAACCTTCTCTCGGAGTTGAGAGTAGCGCAGCACCAGAAGATGTTTTTGTGCCGCCTGCACCAATTGGAGAGGAAGCTCATGATGGTGATCATGAAACTTCGAACGAAGTTGCTAATGAACCTCGCAGGTCAACGAGGGTTCGTACCACTCCTGATTAGTATGACCCTTCCTTAAATGTCATGTTGGTGGACAACACTGATGACCGTGCGACGTATGAAGAAGCTATGGTGAGCCCAGATTCTGACAAATGGCTAGAATCCATGAAATCCGAAATGGGATCCATGTACGAAAACCAAGTATGGACTTTGGTGGACTTACCGGATGGCCGTAAGGCTGTCGAGAACAAATGGATTTTCAAAAGAAAAACAGATGCTGATGGTAATGTTACCGTCTATAAAGCTCGACTTGTCGCAAAAGGGTTCCGACAAATTCAAGGAGTTGACTACGATGAGACATTCTCACCAGTAGTGAAGCTAAAGTCTGTGAGGATTTTGTTAGCAATTGCTGCATATTTCGATTATGAGATTTGGCAGATGGATGTCAAAACGGCATTCCTTAATGGAGACATTGAGGAAGAGTTGTATATGGTACAACCCAAGGGTTTTGTCGATCCTAAAGATGCCGACAAGGTATGCAAACTTCAGCGCTCCATTTATGGACTAAAGCAAGCATCCCGGAGTTGGAATCAACATTTTGATAAAGTAATCAAAAACTTTGGATTTATACAAACATATGGAGAAGCTTGTATTTACAAGAAAGTGAGTGGGAGCTCTGTAGCATTCCTAGTACTATATGTAGATGACATATTCTTGATTGGGAATGATATAGAACTTCTTAATAGCGTCAAAGCCTATTTGAATAATAGTTTTTCAATGAAGGATCTTGGTGAAGCGGCATATATTCTAGGCATCAAGATTTATAGAGATAGATTAAGACGCCTAATAGCGCTTTCACAAAGTACATACTTGTACAAAGTTCTAAAGAAGTTTAGAATGGAAGAGAGCAAGAAAGGGTTCGTGCCCATGTTATCAGGTAAGACCTTGAGTAAGACTCAAAGTCCAGCTACGGCAGAAGATAGAGAGAAGATGAATAATATTCCCTATGCCTCGTCCGTAGGTTCTATCATGTATGCCATGCTATGTGCAAGACCGGATATAGCACATGCTGTTAGTTTGACTAGCAGATATCAAAGTGATCCTGGAATGGAGCACTGGACAGCGGTCAAGAATATCCTAAAGTACCTGAATAGGACTAAGGATATGGTTCTTTCTTATGGAGGTGATGAAGAGCTTGTTGTAAACAGTTACACTGATGCTAGTTGGAACACCGATCCAGATGAGTCGAAGTCACAGTCTGGATACGTATTTATTTTGAATGGTGCTGCAGTGAGCTGGAGGAGTGCAAAGCAAAGCGTTGTGGCGAAATCTTCAACTGAATCGGAATACATAGCTGCTTCAGAGGCTGCATAAGAAGCCATATGGATGAAGGAGTTCATTACTGAACTTGGCGTGGTTCCTAGTGCGTTGGACCCGATGGCCATCTACTATGACAACACAGGTGCCATAGCTAATGCAAAGGAGCCAAGGTCACATAGCAAGCTGAAGCACATCAAGCTACGTTTCCATGCTATTCACGAGTATGTCCGAGATGGTGACATAAAGATTTGCAAAGTACACACTGATCTGAATGTGGCAGATCCGTTGACTAAACCTCTCCCTAGAGCAAAGCATGACCAACACCAGAACCCCATGGGTGTTAGGTATATTACCATGTAATCTAGATTATTGACTCTAGTGCAAGTGGGAGACTGTTGGAGATATGCCCAAGAGGCAATAATAAAAGTGGTTATTATTATATCCTTGTGTTTATGATGAATGTTTACATCCCATGCTATAACTGTATTATGAGGAAACACTAATACATGTGCGTTTTGTAAACGTAAAAGAGTCCCTAGTAAGCCTCTTATTGAACTAGCTTGTTGATTAATAGATGATCATGGTTTCCTGATCATGGACATTGGATGTCATTAATAACAAGGTTGTATCATTAGGAGAATGATGTGATGGACACACACCCATAGTAAGTGTAGCATAAGATCAAGTCATTAAGTTCGTATTGCTACAAGATTTCAAATGCATAGTAACCTAATCCTTCGACCATGAGGTTATGTTAATCACCATCACCGGATGGGTGCTTTGATGACATCAAACACCGCTTCGTAACTGGGTGGTTATAAAGGTGTCATTGGGTATTCTGAAAGTATGTGTTGAAGCGCATGGACCAAGATTGGGATTTGTCCATCCATATGACGGATAGATATGCTCTGGGCCCTCTTGGTGGAATGTCATCTAGTTAGCTTGCAAGCATGTGACTGGGTCACAAGGGATGACATAACATGGAACGAGTAAAGAGTACTTATCAGTAACGAGGTAGAACTAGGTATGGAGATACCGACGATCAAACCTCGGATAAGTAGAGTATCGCGTGACAAAGGGAATTGGTTTCGTATGTTAATGGTTCTATCGATCACGAAGTCATCGTTGAGTATGTGGGAGCCGTTATGGATCTCCAGATCCCGCTGATGGTTATTGATCGGAGAGGTGTCTCCATCATGTCTGCATATTCACGAACCGTCTGGTGACACACTTAAGGTTCGATGCTGTTTAGGTAGATATGTAATGTGCGTTGGAGACCGAATGTTGTTCGGAGTCTCGGATTGGATCTGAGACATCACGAGGAGATCCAGAATTGTCCGGAGAATAAGATTCATATAATGGAGATCATTTTCTAGGTTCGGAAATGTCCCGGAGTGTTTATATGGGGGTTCTAGAAGGTTTCGGAATGTTCCGGAAGGTTCTAGAAATTTCTATGGAGTTTACTTGAAAACCAAGAAAGAAAGAGGGGAAACTTGGGAGGGGAAGGAAACTCCCCCAAGCCCCCCTTGTGCACCGGCCCTAGGAGGTGGGCCTAGGGGTGGGAACCCTAGGCCGCACCCCTCCCTCTATATATAGAGGGGTGGAGGCGCCACCCCTCTTGCCCTAGCCGCCTCTCTCCTCCTCCTTCCTTCTGCTCAGGCTTAGGCGATGCCCTGCAGAATTCTTTACTCCACCACCACCACCACGCCGTCGTGCTGTTGGGATTCCATGGAGAGATCTACTACCTCCGCTGCTCGCTGGAACGGGGAGAGGAAGGTATGCATCGACTCCGCACGTGTGACCGACTGCGGAAGCGCTGCCGGAACGCGATGCCAGAAGGATCATCTACTCGATCTTGAGATCGGCAAGTGATCGTCTATATCAACCACGAGATCTGATCTCGCACAAGGCTTTCGGATCTACAAGGGTTAGTACAGATCTATCTTGTTGCACATGTCTAATAGATTAGATCTTGGCTTTTATCTAGATTAGATCTGGGTTTTGTTCGTTCTTGGGGTAGAAATTTTTTGTTTTCCATGCTACGAACCAATCAGTGGTATCAGAGCCGTGTCTATGCGTAGATCTGTTGCACGAGTAGAACACAATGGTTTTGTGGGCATTGGTGCTCGTGCCGTCTTTTGCTTTGTGTACTTTGCATCTTGCGGTATGGTGGGATGAAGCGGCTCGGGCTAACCTTACATGTCATCGCACATGAGACTTGCTCCAAGCTTGACGTGTAACTTGCTTTGCACAAGTGGCTTTGCGGGTGTCTGTCTCTCTCACCATAGTATAGATCCAATTTACACTTGCACTTGATAGCACTTGTATCAATGTTGTGGTTTAGTTTCGTAGGTAAGATCCGTTCTTATTCGAAAGCCCCAAACCACGTAAAACATGCAAAGAAAATTAGAGGCGACTAACTTGTTTTTGCAGGGGTTTTGTGATGTGATATGGCCATCATGTGATTGTGATTATATTTGATGTATGCAATGATCCTTGTTGTAATATGGCAACCGGCAGGAGCCTAATAGTTGTCTTTATTTCTGTTAAGACCTGCGTGTCTATTCATCTTGTAATAGCTTTATTCCAAGTAGTTGTAATAGTTGCTAGTGATGATGGACAACCATGAAGCGGCGCCACTGACCTTGACGCAATGCTGGTGATGATGGAGAACATGTCCGTGCTTTGGAGATGGAGATCAAAGGCATAAGAAGAAAGGGCCATATCATATCACACTAATTATGAATTGCCTGTGATGTTAATCCTTTATGCATCTTGTATTGCTTAGATCGCGACAGTAGCATTATAAGATGATCCCTCTCACTAAATATCAAGTAATAAAGTGTTCGTCCTTAGTTGGCACCGGTACTAAGACTCGTCGTTTCGAAGCATCTCGTGATGATCGGATGTGATAGATTCTACGTGTGCATACAATGGGTGCAAGCCAGATTTACACATGCGGAAACTAAGGTTAATCTTGACGAGCCTAGCATGTACAAACATGGTCTCGGAACACGGAATACCAAAAGGTAGAGCATGAATCATATAAATGATATGATGAACATGAAGATTGTTCACCGATGAAACTACATCTTCTCTCGTAAAGATCGGACTTGGTGTAGTGGACTTGGTTCGTGTAATCACTAAGACAATGTGAGGGATGTTGTTTTGAGTGGGAGTTCACCTAGTTAATTTAAGAATTAAAATTGAACTCAATTTATCATAAACTTAGTCTAAACTACTTGCAAATTTGTTGTAGATTATGGCGAACCTCTCCATCAATTTCAATGCGTTCCTAGAGAAAGAAAAGCTTAAGAACAATGGAAGCAACTTCACGGACTGGCTCCGTGGACTAAAGATTGTCCTCAGGGCTGGTCAGTTGACCTATGTGCTCGAAGCACCGCTAGGTGACCCACCTGCAGAAGATGCCACCGATGACGTAAAGAATGTTTATGCCACTCGGAAAAATCATTACTCCACAGTTCAGTGTGCCATCCTGTATGGTTTAGAAACGGAGCTTCAGAAGCGCTTTGAGCACCACGACCCGTTCGAGATCATTAAGGACCTCAAGCTCATTTTTGAGACTCATGCGGCCGTGGAGAGCTATGAGGCCTCCGAAAAGTTGTTTAACTGTAAGATGGAAGAGGGTAGCTCCGTTAGCGAGCATGTGCTCACCATGTCTAGGCATGCAAACAAGCTCCAAGAGTTGGGGATAACGATTCCTAATGAGTTAGGGATTCACCGTGTCCTCCAATCACTACCACCGAGTTATAAGAACTTTGAGATGAACTACAATATGCACTGCATGAACAAGACGTTGCCTGAACTATCGTCCATGCTGAAAACTACTGAAGTGGAGATCAAGAAGGAGCACCAAGTGTTGATGGTTAATAAGACCACCAATTTCAAGAAACAGGTTAAGCCTAAGAACAAGGGCAACTTCAAGAACGACGGCAAGAAAGCTGCCGCACCTGCTAAGAAGCCCAAGGCTGGTCCTAAGCCTGAAACTGAATGCTTCTACTACAAGGGTGCCGGTCAATGGAAGCGTAACTGCCCCAAGTACCTGGCGGATCTGAAGAACGGCAACATCAAGAAGAAAGGTATATTCGATATACATGTTATTGATGTGTATCTTGCTAGTAATCGTAGTAGTGCCTGGGTATTTGATACTGGTTCGGTTGCTCATATTTGTAACTCGAAACAGGAGCTGCGGAATAAGCGAAGACTGGCAAGAGACGAGGTGACGATGCGCGTTGGAAATGGCTCCAAGGTTGATGTGATCGCCGTCGGCACGCTCCCTCTGCATCTAACTTCGGGATTAGTTTTAAATTTGAATAATTGTTATTTGGTGCCTGCGTTAAGCATGAACATTATATCTGGATCTTGTTTATTGCGAGATGGTTACTCTTTTAAGTCCGAGAATAAAGGTTGTTCGATTTATATGAGTAATATCTTTTATGGTAATGCACCTGAGATGAATGGTTTATTCTTACTAAATCTCGATAGTAGTGATACACATGTTCACAACATAGATGCTAAACGAACAAAATTGAATGATAATTCTACATACATGTGGCACTGTCGTCTTGGTCACATTGGAGTGAAGCGTATGAAGAAACTCCATTATGATGGACTTCTTGAATCACTTGATTTTGAATCACTTGAAAGATGCGAAGCATGTCTAATGGGAAAAATGACTAAGACTCCATTCTCTGGAATAATGGAGCGAGCTACAGACTTATTGGAAATAATACATACCGATGTGTGCGGTCCAATGAGTGTAGCATCGCGTGGTGGATATCGTTATGTTCTCACTTTCACGGATGACTTAAGTAGATATGGGTATGTCTACTTTATGAAACATAAGCCCGAAACTTTCGAGAAGTTTAAGGAATTTAAAAGTGAAGTGGAAAATCATCGTAATAAGAAGATTAAGTTTCTGCGTTCTGACCGCGGAGGTGAATATCTAAGTTATGAGTTTGGCATGCATTTAAAGAAATGTGGAATACTTTCGCAGTTGACACCGCCGGGAACACCACAGCGTAATGGTGTGTCCGAACGTTGTAATCGAACTCTCTTAGATATGGTTCGGTCTATGATGTCTCTTACAGATTTACCGCTATTATTCTGGGGCTATGCATTAGAGACAGCCGCATTCACTTTAAATTGGGCACCATCTAAATCCATTGAAACGACACCGTACGAATTGTGGTTTGGAAAGAAACCTAAGTTGTCGTTCCTTAAAGTTTGGGGTTGCGAAGCGTACGTAAAGAAGTTACAACCTGATAAGCTTGAACCCAAAGCGGAGAAATGCATCTTCATAGGATACCCTAAAGAAACAATTGGGTATACCTTCTATCATAGATCCGAAGGCAAAGTTTTCGTTGCCAAGAATGGATCCTTTCTTGAGAAGGAGTTTCTCTCGAAGGAAGTGACTGGAAGGAAAGTAGAACTCGACGAGGTTATTGAACCTTCTCTCGGAGTTGAGAGTAGCGCAGCACCAGAAGATGTTTTTGTGCCGCCTGCACCAATTGGAGAGGAAGCTCATGATGGTGATCATGAAACTTCGAACGAAGTTGCTGCTGAACCTCGCACGTCAACGAGGGTTCGTACCACTCCTGATTGGTATGACCCTGCCTTGAACGTCATGTTGGTGGACAACACTGATGACCCTGCGACGTATGAAGAAGCTATGGTGAGCCCAGATTCCGACAAATGGCTAGAAGCCATGAAATCCGAAATGGGATCCATGTACGAAAACTAAGTATGGACTTTGGTGGACTTACGGATGGCCGTAAGGCTGTCGAGAACAAATGGATTTTCAAAAGAAAACCAGATGCTGATGGTAATGTTACCGTCTATAAAGCTCAACTTGTCGCGAAAGGGTTTCGACAAATTCAAGGAGTTGACTACGATGAGACATTCTCACCAGTAGCGAAGCTAAAGTCTGTGAGGATTTTGTTAGCAATTGCTGCATATTTCGATTATGAGATTTGGCAGATGGATGTCAAAACGGTGTTCCTTAATGGAGACATTGAGAAAGAGTTGTATATGGTACAACCCAAGGGTTTTGTCGATCCTAAAGATGCTGACAAGGTATGCAAACTTCAGCGCTCCATTTATGGACTGAAGAAAGCATCCCGGAGTTGGAATCAATGTTTTGATAAAGTAATCAAAAACTTTGGATTTATACAAACTTATGGAGAAGATTGTATTTACAAGAAAGTGAGTGGGAGCTCTGTAGCATTCCTAGTACTATATGTAGATGACATATTGTTGATTGGGAATGATATAGAACTTCTTAATAGCGTCAAAGCCTATGACGAAACAGGTGCCATAGCTAATGCAAAGGAGACAAGGTCACATAGCAAGCTGAAGCACATCAAGCTATGTTTCCATGCTATTCGCGAGTATGTCCGAGATGGTGACATAAAGATTTGCAAAGTACACACTGATCTGAATGTGGCAGATCCGTTGACTAAACCTCTCCCTAGAGCAAAGTATGACCAACACCAGAACGCCATGGGTGTTAGGTATATTACCATGTAATCTAGATTATTGACTCTAGTGCAAGTGGGAGACTATTGGAGATATGCCCAAGAGGCAATAATAAAAGTGGTTATTATTATATCTTTGTGTTTATGATAAATGTTTACATCCCATGCTATAATTGTATTATAAGGAAATACTAATACATGTGTGTTTTGTAAACGTAAAAGAGTCCCTAGTAAGCCTCTTGTTGAACTAGCTTGTTGGTTAATAGATGATCATATTTCCTGATCATGGACATTGGATGTCATTAATAACAAGGTTGTATCATTAGGAGAATGATGTGATGGACACACACCCATAGTAAGTGTAGCATAAGATCAAGTCATTAAGTTCGTATTGCTACAAGCTTTCAAATGCATAGTAACCTAATTCTTCGACCATGAGGTTATGTTAATCACCATCACCGGATGGGTGCTTTGATGACATCAAACACCGCTTCGTAACTGGGTGGTTATAAAGGTGTCATTGGGTATTTTGAAAGTATGTTTTGAAGCGCATGGACCAAGATTAGGATTTGTCCATCCATATGACGGATAGATATGCTCTGGGCCCTCTCGGTGGAATGTCATCTAGTTAGCTTGCAAGCATGTGACTGGGTCACAAGGGATGACATAACATGGAATGAGTAAAGAGTACTTATCAGTAACGAGGTAGAACTAGGTATGGAGATACCGACGATCAAACCTAGTTAGATCTAGGTTTTGTTCGTTCTTGCGGTAGAAATTTTTTGTTTTCCATGCTACGAACCCATCAGTGCAGTTGTCGCAGGAGCAGACGAACCCGCATTATGTGTCCCGCGAGTGGCACTTGTCGCGCAAGTCCACATGGTCAGGTAGACGACGCTGAGGATGTGGTGTAGCCGTAGGTGCAGGTAACCTGGTGAGGATCTCCTGAAACTTGGCGTCGAGCTTATCAATGATGGATTTCTCTAGTCCTTCTATCTTGTCAATAGTTTCGTTTAGCATGATGTCAACATTCTCCAGTATTGAATCAACATCTTGCGCACGTCCTACCGATAGCTTGGTGAAGTTTGCATGCATCTCTTCATTCGTCATGTTTGCTGGTTCAAAGGTTTATCTGCCATGGTTAGTCCTTAAAAGCACAAGTGTATATGCCTACAAGTACGAAAATATGGTGGAAACATGCGTAATCGGTCTAGAAATATACAAAGCTCTTACAAGTTTTTACCAAATAGTAGGAAAAGGTGATGTACAACCGCAAAGGTCAGTGGTTCTAGAGATTGAACCGAGCAATTACCAGGAATCGACCCAACGCACGTGGAGAAATCTGTGGAGCTTTGGGAAGGCTTAGCAAAGGGGTTAGCAATTATCAAAACAACAATGCAAAGTTGAAAAGATGCTCAATGACGATACCATGCTGGTCCTAGGCTAGACCGTACTAGATACGCAAGCCTAGAGCACTAATGATGTCATGACGCGACACAACAAGCAATGGTATGTTGATATATCACCCTGAAAAGCGAACCGAGATGTCCGAAATCACTATGATAGCGAGTGTCTAGAACTGATCTATAGATTCTAAAAACAGGATAACCCAGAAATTTTTTGTCGAAAATTTTCTACCGTGCTCCATAAAGCGCGTAGGCGCCAAACAAATGTCGCTATAACGACCGATGGAGAAAAGTGATCACCAAGGCCAAAAATCAGTATAGCCAGAATTTTTTTGGAGGCGATTCCAAACTGTTTTTTTGCTCTCCTTGACTTGCGGCCAGAACTTGACTTACGGAATTAGATTATAGCATGGAAACAATATTGACGGAAAAAATAATAATAAGGAAATAACAACTCTACTCGGACTCGTGCCACAATAGCAAAAGTGATCAGTTTCGTGTCGCGGTAGGAAGGCGGTGGCAGAGTCTAGGGTTTTATGGTGGTAGGGTATATGGTGGCAGAATGTGGTGATGGATGTATGGCAATGGTGATGATCGGTGATCGTGGTGGCGGTGAATAGTGTGACCAGAACTTGAAACTCTAAGTGATGAGACACTAAGACCAGCAACTTGACGCAACGATGCAGACACAAATTCAAAGATGCAAAAACTAAAAATATAATGCAAGGCAGAGAGTAGAGATGGGATAGATCTAACTGTAACTGTATTTTTTGGCTTTTTCATGAGTTATGGGAAAAACAGATCTACACTAGGAAAAACTGTAAAATCTCACCGAGCAACCTGAAATCTGATACCACTTGATAGGGCAAAGGTGTCCGATCTTTCGATGAGATGGTGATAAGTAAATTTGGGTGGAGTTTAGGCTTGACGATCCGACTACACGTGCGGGCACGAGCGCCAATGAAACGGCTAGGCCAATCTCTTGGAGGTTACCAATCTTGCAGAAGCACGATCATCCTAACCAACAAGGGTCTTAATTCCTACTAGAAATCGAGAACAAGTAAGAACTAATATTGCAATCAAGATATTACGGATAAAGATGAAAGCTTTATTGTAATCAGTGGGATCCTAAATAGGTGCGGAGTATAGGAGGTCTCTACAACACCCAAGCCTTGGCGAAGTTGCAATGATGGCTAATTTTTAGTCTAAACAAAATTCGAGTTTAAAGTGATGGATATGTGTGTATTTAAGGAGGAAAAGGCGGGGTTTAGGCCAGCCATAGGTATGGTGGACGAATCCAACCCTAAAAGGCCTTTTCCCCTCAAATACGGACTCTAAAAAAGTGGCTATTAAAAATCTTGCGAAAAATAACATGGGCCTAGCCGAAAATAAAGGTGACGCAACACCAGATTATGCTATGGACGAATCTAGGAAGTAGTATTCTTGAATATTTCGTCCAAGCCTCGAATCTTCATTATGGTGGCTTCAAAGTTCTGAAATCTCCACTTGTGGCATCCTCTTCAATCCTCACATGCTTGCTGCCATCTACATGCATGATCATGCTCCAATGCTTGTCCCTCTCGTCCATGCTTAGGTCCATCATTCCTAAGAGTAACAATCACATCTGATTTAGGCAGCATCATATTCTCATGTGAGGAATAGTTCCAAGAAACAAAAGTACCTGATAGTTAAGTTGCTTGGCACTCGCTCGAGTGATAGGACCTTGTATTTCTATAGCTGTATGTATAGTGGTTGTATCAATAGATGGGATGTCCACATCATGCTCCCCTTCTTGAAATGAAGTCGTCCTCGATGCAATCTCATCTTCCTCACCAAAGTAAGACTTCAAATCTGCAATGTTAAATGTAGGACTAACCATACCAAAATATGTTGGTAGCTCAAGTTTATATGCACTATCATTTATTTTCTCTTAGACCTTAAAAGGACCAGCAACTCGTGGTATTAACTTAGACTTGTGCAAATCAGGAAAATGATATTTGCACAAATGCAACCAAACAAGATCACCAACATCAAACACAACATGTTTTCTCCCTCTATCCTAGCAAGTTTATACTTAGCATTCGTGTGTTCTATGTTGTCTTTAGTAGTCTCATGTAATTTCAATATCATTTCAGCATGTTGTGTAGCATCCAAATTATTTTGCACCGAAGAAGGTAATGGCAATAAATCAATAGGTGCATGAAGAACAAAACCATACACAATATCAAATGGGCACATCTTTGTGGTAGAATGCAGTGAACGATTATAAGCAAAATCAATGTGAGGTAAACACTCTTCCCACAATTTTAAGTTCTTCTTTAAAACAGCTCGCAACATAGTAGACAAAGTTCTATTGACTAGTTTAGTTTGTCCACCAGTTTGGGGATGACATGTAGTACTAAAGAGCAATTTTTCGCCAACTTAGCCCATAAACATCTCCAAAAGTGGCTAAGAAATTTAGTATCACGATCAGAAACAATGGTATTTGGCACACCATGTAAACGAACAATTTCATGAAAGAACAAATCAGCAATATGTGAAGCGTCATTAGTCTTGTGACAAGGAATAAAGTGTGCCATTTAAAAAAACTGATCCACAACAACAAAAATGCTATCCCTCCCCTTCTGTGTACGAGGAAATCCCAAAACAAAGTCCATAGAAATATCCTCCCAAGGGACACTAGGAAAATGAAGAGGCATATATAAACCGTGTGGATTAAGGCGAGACTAAGCTTTTTGACAAGTAGTGCAGCGTGCCATGAATCTCTCAACATCTCGACGCATGTGTGGCCAAAAGAAGTGTGCAACAAGAACATCCTCCGTCTTCTTTACACCAAAGTGACCCATCAGTCCTCCTCCATGCGTCTCCTGTAACAACAAAAGACAAATGGAACTATCTAGGATGCATAGTTTGTTAGCGCGGACCACAAATCCGTTATTGAAGATGAATTTCTTCCATGTTCTACCGTCTCTACAATTCTGCAACACATCTTTAAATTCAGCATCATGCACATATTGTTCCTTAATAGTTTCCAATCCAAATATTTTGAAGTCAACTTGAGATAACAAAGTATAATGGCGTGACAAAGCATCAGCGATAACATTATCTTTACCTTTTTCTGTTTGATAACATAAGGAAAAGACTCAATAAATTCAACCCACTTTGCATGGCGATGATTCAGCTTAGCTTGACTACGAATATGCTTCAATGATTCATGATTAGAATGTATAACACATTATTTAGGCCATAAATAATGTTGCCAAGTTTCTAATGTCAGAACCAGCGCATATAATTCTTTATCATAAGTAGAATAGTTTAGACTAACCCCAAGCAATTTGTCACTAAAATATGTAACATGTTTGCCCTCTTGTAATAATACACCTCCCAAACCAATTCCACTAGCATCACATTCAAGATCAAAAGTCTTAGTAAAGTCAGGAAGTTGGAGTAATGGAGCATGTGTTAAATTATCTTTCAATATCATGAAGGCATGTTGTTGTGCATCACCCCAAACAAAGGGCACATCCTTCGTTGTAAGATCATTAAGCGGCGCAGAAATTGATCCAAAATCTTTGACAAAACGCCTATAAAAACAAGTGAGGCTAAGAAAACTCCTTAATTGTGTGACCGTCTTGGGCTGCGACCAATTCTCAATTGCTTCAATCTTGGCTGGATCTACTTCAATACCCTGTGATGTAACAACATAGCAAAGAAACGCAACTCGATTGGTGCAAAAGGTGCACTTCTCAAGATTACCAAACAAACGTGCATCGCGTAAAGCATTGAAAACAACACGCAAATGTTCCAAATGATCCTCTAAAGATTTGCTATAAATCAGAATATCATCAAAGTAGACTACCACAAAACATCCAATGAAAGCATGCAAAACTTTGTTCATTAGTCTCATGAATGTCCTGGCTGCATTAGTTAAACCAAACGGCATTACTAACCACTCATATAAACCAAACTTGGTTTTAAATGCTATTTTCCATTCATCTCCCAATTTCATACGAATCTGGTGGTAACCACTATGCAAATCAACTTTAGAAAACATGGTAGAGCTACTCAATTAATCAAGCATATGATCTAAACATGGAATAGGATGATGGTAGCAAATAGTAAAATTATTGATAGCTCTACAATCAGTATACATGCGCGAAGAACCATCTTTCTTAGGTACCAAAATAATAGGAACAACACAAGGGATAAAGGACTCACGAATGTGATCTCTGTCAAGTAGTTCCTGAATTTGGTGTTGTATCTCCTTTGTCTCCTCAGGATTGGTTCTATATGGCGCACGGTTGGGAAACATGGCATCAGGAATTAAATCAATTTGGGTGCTCAATCCCTCTAATAGTTAGAAATTTTTTGGAGGCGATTCCAGACTGATTTTTTGCTCTCCTTCTTGACTTGCCGCCAGAACTTGACTTACGGAATTAGATTATAGCATGGAAACAATATTGAAGGAAAAAACTAATAAGGAAATAACAACTCTACTCGGACTCGTGCCATAATAGGAAAAGTGATCAGTTCCGTGTCGCGGTAGGAAGGTAGTGGCAGAGTCTAGGGTTTTATGGTGGTAGGTATATGGTGGCAGAATATGGTGATGGATGTATGGAAATGGTGATGATCGGTGATCGTGGCGGCGGTGACTAGTGTGACCAGAACTTGAAACTCTAAGGGACAAGACACTAAGACAAGCAACTTGACGCAACGATCCAGACACAAATTCAACGATGCAAAAACTAAAAAGATAATGCAAGGCAGAGATTGGTGATGGGATAGAACTAACTGTAAATGTATTTTTGGCTTTTTCATGAGTTATAGGAAAAACAGATCTACACTAGGAAAAACTGTAAAATCTCACCGAGCAACCTGAAATCTGATACCACTTGATAGGGCAAAGGTGTTCGATCTTTCGATGAGATGGTGATAAGTAAATTTGGGTGGAGTTCAGGCTTGACGATCCGACTACACGTGCGGGCACGAGCACCAATGCAATCGCTAGGCCAATCTCTTGGAGGTTACCAATCAGAAGCACGATCATCCTAACCAACAAGGGTCTTAATTCCTACTAGAAATCAAGAACAAGTAAGAACTAATATTGCAATCAAGATATTGCGGATAAAGATGAAAGATTTATTGTAATCAGTGGAATCCTGAATAGGTGCAAATTATAGGAGGTCTCTGCGACACCCAAGCCTTGGCGAAGTTGCAATGATGTCTAACTTTTGGTCTAAACAAAATCCGAGTTTAAAGTGATGGCTATGGGGGGTATTTAAGGAGGAAAAGGTGGGGTTTAGGCCAGCCATAGGTATGGTGGACAAATCCAACCCTAAAAGGCCTTTTCCCCTCACATACGGACTCTAAAAAAGTGTCTATTAAAAATCTTGCGAAAAATAACATCGGCCTGGCCGAAAATAAAGGTGACGCAACACCAGATTATGCTATGGACGAATCTAGGAAGTAGTATTCTTGAATATTTCGTCCAAGCCTCGAATCTTCATTATGGTGGCTTCAAAGTTCTGAAATCTCCACTTGTGGCATCCTCTTCAATCCTCACATGCTTGCTGCCATCTACATGCATGATCATGCTCCAAGGCTTGTCCCTCTCGTCCATGCTTAGGTCCATCATTCCTAAGAGTAACAATCACATCTGATTTAGGCAGCATCATATTCTCATGTATATGAGGAATAGATCTAAGAAACAAAAGTACCTGATAGTTAAGTTGCTTGGCACGCGCTCGAGTGATAGGACCTTGTATTTGTGTAGTTATAGGTACAACGGTTGTATCAATAGATGGGATGTCCACATCAACTACCACGTGGTAGACGCCGTTAACGGCCACAGAAACCATGGTAGAAGCCTGGCCCAACCAAGTGCTGCTAATTATTAAGTGATCCTGCCCATGAGGAGATCCCAATAAAAATAGGGGCTGTTACTGTTTCGTCCTACACTGCTTGAAATGGGCCCATTAATGCAGCCAACTGCGGCACATGAACTTCTGGGCCCGATACTATTTCGGCCTACAGAAGACCCATGTTGGTCCAACACTGTGCAACCCATTAGCAGCCTGCGCCAAGTCGATCCGATACTGTTAAGTCTTGTGGTCAGCCCATCACTATTCTCATAGTTCATCATGGGATGCCTACTAACGTCCATTATTTGAGAAGGCTCGTTACTGTTCTGGTCTTTTATTGTTCCTGCCGTGAACTGTTCAGGGGCCCACAAGCGGCCTGTTACTGTTCTAGTATCGTACTATTTTGGCCTGGTAATTTTGTCAGCTTGTTACTGTTCATGTCTGGTAATTTTCGGTCTATTACTATTATGGCTTGTTACTGTTCTTACCTTTAACTGTTTTGGTCTTTTACTACTGTGGCCTGTTACTATTCTAGCCTATTACTGTTCTGGCCTTTTACTGTTGTGGCATGTTACTGTTCTAGCCTATTTCTGTTCTGGCATACTGCTGTTCTGGTCTATTAGTGTTCTGGCCTGTTACTGTTATGTCCTATTACTGTTACTAGTTCCCACCTATGGGTCGGCTCATTACGTTTATGGTCTTTTAAAGTTTTGGCCTTTCTAAAGCCCATGCCAATATCATAAAAGGCATATAATTAGCGCATCCTTTTACTGTTCATCATCGTCTCAATACAAGACGGTCAATAACAAAGCCCGATACTATTCTCTAATCGACCTGGCTGGCTTAGTTATGGTACCGCCCACCTCCATGTGTGGACGGCGTCAACTAAATGCCTACATGGCCTATACGAGTTATCTAGATATTACATCAATTGCAAACTTCCTAAAATTATTACATATTATCAACTGAAGGGAAAGAAAATTCGGCATTTCAGCTGACAATCGAGTTGATACCAGAGTCCTCAATTTGCTTTCTCAATCTATCACCTTCATCTCCCTTTGAATGCGACAACTACATTGGAGGATACATGATCTTGTAGCCCCCTCTTGGGCGGAGAATCTGAAACTAAGTAATAACAAGTTAATACATCAAACAAGATAAACTACTCATTTGATGATATGACATGAGCTATGAATTTGTGTTTACTACTAGCGAATGGTTCAATTGTTGACCAACACGTCAAACAAACAGGACAAGCAAGCACGAATTAAACAAGTGTGCCTATCATGAAACGAGAAATCAAAAAATGGGTGTGTGGCTTAGAATTTCAGCAAATATAAACTAGCTAGGTCATCTCAACAAATATATATTTAAGCAGTTGTATACCCTAGAATGCAAGAGACATTGGGTGACTCGGAATTTGCGCTGAGCTACAGAATGACATGCAGTTACTGTCATAGCTAAGAATGAACCAGATAGAAATTATAACCGCATCATATGAGAACTTGTAGAGTAGGAATGCAAACCACGAATGAAATATATAGTAGAGGATAGTTATGTTGTTTCTTAGGGCGAACCAAAACCAGATACGAGATATAATGGTGTCGCTTGTGAACTTGTAGAACAGGACAAACAAGCATTAGACAAGTGTGCCTACATTGAAATGAGCAATTAAACAAAGTGTTTCTTAGAATTTTAGCAAATATAAACTAGCCATGTCATTTCAGCAAATATATATGGAAGCCGTGGTATCTCCTAGAATGCAAGAGATGTTGGGTAACTCAGAATTTGCGGTGAGCTACACAATGGCATGCATTCACTATCATAGCTAAGAATCAACCAGATAGAAATTATAATGGCATCATAAGAGAACTTCTAGAGCAGGAATGCAAATCGCGAGTGAACTACATAGTAGAGGACAATTATAATGGTTAGCAAGATCTCCCCATGGTTCAAGACTTCTTATAGTCTATACATATGGTGTCACAGGCAATGTTGTTGCTGATGATACTAGTGTTGTTCATTATGGTCGCACCATTCGCACATATCCTTCTAGGTTTGAGTGCATGGTGTTCTTGATGGACACAAGCCAGTTACATGCAGCTAACCAACAGAAAAGGGTTACTGACATTGGATCATATTCTCTTTTCCTTGGCGTGAACTATCTGATTAACATTGCAGTAGGAGGTGAAAATGATCCGCCAGGACATCTGACAAGAACAAACTGTGTTTACACATCACACAAAGAAATTGGCTACAAGTATAGGCCACATCCTTAAGTTTCCCGCTTTAGTCTGAATGGTGACATAGCTGTTGGTTTCCACACCAACACTCACTAGATATGCTCGAAGACTCTGTTTTGGTTCATCCCAAGCTTCTCAAATGCCCTGGAGTGGAACGAGACAGTTCAATGATAGCTCATTTGGTCTCGTCCTTCTATTGAACTCTTTCTTTTGGCTGTTTATCTGATGTACTTCTCAGCATTTACTTTTGCACCCGTCTGGCTTGTAAAATACTCTGTATGACCAAAGTCCTTTTGTACACTTGGTAGTTTCTCTAGTATGTATGTTTCACCAAGATCGTAAAAGAACCTTATTAGGAGTACAATTGTACTCTATTACTACTACATAATTTCTTCCAAAATGGTGTATACTATTAGTATTACTCCTAGCAGGTCCATAGTTTTGTTTCCTTTTCCCTGCAGTTTGGGTCCTGTAACAAGCTACTGTAGGTAAGTTGGACGTGTTGGTACTTCACTCCGGAACTGCATGCGGTGGAACATGATGTTTCCAAGTTTACCAGTAAAAACATGTCACTCATCATGGCATCTCTAGTGATTTGATAAGGCAATACCGTACAATGGTGTGCTAGTCTAGTTTTTTCTAAACAAGTACTAGTCTACCTAGTAGTAGTAAAGGTTAACTAGTACCAGCAAACTCAATGAAGCTAGCTGGAGTACTACTGATAGTAGTTTCCACAGAAGAGAGAGGGAGGGGGTTTTGCACACGTCGGTGCACGTGGCAGCGCGTTCCTTCCGAGACAAGCTAGATTCAACTCCCTCACCAGCCTCCCCCACGCACACACAGTCTCTTTTACTCAGTCCCTTCTTCCATCCACTATCGCCCCTGGACTCTTCCTCCATATTGTTGCCAACCAGCTCCTCGGCTCTTTCCTCTAAAGGTGGCAGCAAGATCGGCACGGCAACCTTCTTTAGGGTGGTGGCACATCCATCATCCCTGTCCGCGGCACCAATGGCGGTTTGTGAAATACTAGAACACTCGTACCTATTCCCTCCAATTCATAATATAATATGTTTTAGCTTTTGTGAAAGGATTGTATCTAAATTCCCTCCGAACTTACATGATAGAGTTGATGATGCAGTTAATGTTTATTGTCGATTGCGTAGCATTGTCATATTGTAGAGTAGTTCTTATCTTGGGTATGCATCTTTTTTTGTAGACTAGGATTGCATGGAAGCTTGGTTTCTAGGCTAGATCCCATAACTAAGAACAGTGGGGATTTGTTCAAAGTTGGTAGTTTGATAGTGCAAACTTTTCAACATTTGCATATATTTGACAATCAACATCATGTAATCAATATTACAACTTATTGTAGAAGGAGAGAGGGGAAGGAGTGAAAGAGAGGATTTTTGATGAAATAGGTTCCAATTTTGTGACTTCTACTATCCCAGATGACAAGGTAAATCAATAGAATGATGTATGTTCTTGTCGTCCCATGCAGATGATTTGGCTATTATCTCTGTTTATCTTGTAACTATAGAAGGACAAAGTTGAAGAAGACTCTTAGTTTCCTAATGACGGAGTTGAAAATGAATATCAGATTGCTACACCTAAGATGCCACCTTATTTACCTTCTATGAAGACTGATGCAGTTGTAGCTGGTACTGATGAGCCTGCACCTACCATTATCATGCCAAATGATGGAGTTGGTTGATTGGTTTTACCATTGGCAGAGACTTGTGCGGCTAGATCTGTAGTGAAGAGCCTCCATCGGACATTGTGCGGCTCGATAGTTCACCTATTGTGGAGACTCATGCTACCGGTGCTGGCGCTGCTATTGGTGCCGCTGGTCCTTCTACCAAAATCATCGTGCCACTCGAAGGAGGTGGTGAATTGGGTTTACAATCTCTAGAGACTGTTGCACTTGAAGGTGGTGAACTATGATGCGGAGCTGCCTTTCTTATGATTTGTATGCTTTTCTCTGGAACCTGTATTATAGAGCTACCTTATGCATTCCTTACACTTTTGGCTGTTGAGCTGTAGTGTGGAACTGGAACTACTCCTAGTATGTAATCATATTCGGATGCTTAAGTATTATCGATGATAAACTAATGCTAGCTGAGCTGCATGAGAATTGGCCTTTGCCACTTCCATGCGTGGTTCCTGGCTCATCTCCTTTTCACAAGCATGGTGAAAAGATGGTTCTGTGCCTTTTCTTGTAATGCCATTATGCTTGTGTTATTGATCTGGAAACTTCATGCTGATTTTGTTACCCAATCCACTTTTATGTCTCTACATACAAACATATTTGTTCACATGACTTGAATAGGAAACAATATCTTCTTTGTATTGACTAACACAAGGAGACATGCAAATATTTATTTATTTTTGAAACAAGGAAAAAGATTTGCCATTTTCATTGATAGAGAGGGACATGCAATTCCATTACATTAAGATAACTACTCGTACAAGTCATAGAATGGTAGGGACTTCCATAGGAAATCATCACCTCCAGCATCTTGTTCTACAGAAGGCGGTATACCAGATCCACAACCTTCTTTTCCTTGGGACAATAATGTCAAGTGCAGGATTTCGAGTCTAAACGCAATCTAGTGCAGGTTCATTAGGACAACCTCTAGTTGCGTTAGTCTCCATAGAAGGTACATCAACGCTATGGTAGACACCATTGGAAATGCAAGTTGAACATGTTTTTATACTCCTATCAGGACCACAGATAAGGGACAAAAATTCAAGCTCCGAAATGTAGCGTTACAAAATATACAAGAGGTTATCTCATGTGGAAAATTCACAGACAATTCATAGTGCAACTTGAGCGTCTTACATGATCCTTATATCTTAGTCCATCCAATCTTTTTATTGGTGGAACGAAATTTGCTGGTACTTTTATTTCTGCGAAAAACCTACAAAACATAGCCAAGTCAGATATTTGAATATATCTAACTTTGCTACAGTCTATATTATATGTGAAAATATCTTTCCATAACACTCACTTATCAAACTATCTATGAATATCTTCCCGTTCCTTGGAAATGCGAAGTCGATGTTCTATAGGGTACATCCATGTATACTATACTGTACCTCTAAGAACTTCCTCATCAGGTACATCAATAGTCAAATGCGCCATCATATCAAAGAAGGATGGGGAATATATCAGGTCAAAAGCTTACACAAGATCTCTGTCAAATCCTTTTAAAGATGTTTTCCAACCCAAATCTACAAGCACCATGTAAATCTACATGGTCACAAGCTTTAACCATCTCTAGGAGAGGTGGAGAACAAACCAAAGCTAAGAAGAATATGTAGTGCCTGAATCTAGCAGGCGAAGCTTGGGGATCGCCCAGCTGATCGCTGGCCAGTGCATATCGTGAAAAACACCGTGGAAAATGTTGGTAGGCTGTCAGTATTGATAGAAAGGCACCGAGAAATGTTTTTAAGGCGTGGAGAAGTGTGCAGCCTGGTTCTAATCCGGTGCATCTCCCATAAGAAAGACGCAAAATTTTAAGAGACGGCGGCTGGTTGCTCGATTGAATGCACGCTTAGGAAAGTTTGGGATATGGACGGAAAGTTTCGGCGGGCGCGGGGTGTTTGTCTTCAATTTTCACGAAAATATCTATAAATATTTTATAGGATTTGCTAGTTCTCAGGTGCCCGAGAACTTCTTAGTTCTCAATCACCTCTCAAGCCATTAGATTTACCTCATGATTTGTCCAACGTGAGGGTTACACATTCATTGCAACTAGGTTGTAATTGGGAATTTAATGAGTTGCAACTACTAGGTTGCAACTGAGAATTAGCACAATTAGTAGGGTGATGTCAGCGACTTAACATAACAAGTTCTCAGGCGCTTGAGATCTAGGCGCTCCCATATTTTATACCTTATTTTTTACATTTTGACGTCTTTGTTTCGAATCCGGTTGAGCGCCAACACGTATCTTGGGATTTTAACTATCGAGCCCAATAAATTAGCCCATCCGGCCTCTTTATAGCCCAAGGCCTTCTAATTCGGCCATGTTTTGGGTCATTCTGCTACCACAAACATCCCAATTAGTTTGGATGAGAGCCCATGAAAATAGCTAATGGATAATAGCCCATCAATCCCTACCTAACCCATTTTTCTTCAATTCAGCCTTTTTTGGGCACTGTCCACCCACCCCTAAAGAAACTGCGCATATCCATGTTTTTTAAGTAGAAAGTATTACCTACTACATTATGTATAGCATTTTTAGTTGAGCTACCAGCAATCATGCGTAGAAGATGGACAGGCAAATTTTTAAGAAGAAAAATAAATAAGTTATATATGATGTTAGTATACATTTTTTGTTTTATAAAAACATTTTTCTTGTGTAGTGGCAAGGCATGAAGTTTATCTGTAGTAATATTTCTATACTGAGAGGATGATATGGCTGACCCATCTGCCTGCAGCTAGCACCCATCAACCTTACCATACAAGAGGTCAAGTTTAACAAGCCTAATTAAATGGTAGATGCATCGAGCAATGCTATCAAGTTCGAAACAGGGTAGCGCGAGCAAAGGAATTTTTTTCCATCATACACCCGATTCTTCTAATGAGAGGCTAACATGTGGGACCCGGCAGCCTAACTAACCATCATACGCATCGAGCAACGTTATCGAGTTCAAATCAGGGAGGCGTGATTGAAAAGTATGGTCCGCTAGAGACACTGATGTCCTGGACCCACACGCCTAAAAAATACTTTGGCGAGTCAACATCACGCAAGGAACTGAAAATCTTGCTTCTGCCACATACCGGCCGAGCTTCCTCCATGTTTTTAGCGGTTTCGTCGTAGTAGAGGGCCATGAAACCGAAAAAATAGTTTTCCATTAGCTACGGTTGAGCGGAGAAATTTGCCGCAGAAGAAGCGCCTTCTACAACGACTGGCGGTCCAGGTTGTTGCGGATGGACACTTTTCTTGTAGTGATTTGATTTAAATTTAAGTATTTGCACACTTTTTTCTATCTTTGATCTTATTGTTATGAGTGAGTAGTCCTCACGGGTTACGGGTTGGGCAGAAACCTCGCAGCGACTATGTACATATAATACATGGGAATATTGTGTGGTGATTGAATAGAAGATATGTATCTTTATTTCTTTGTCTCTTGTCTCGATCCATGGACTTGTAGGTACCCAGGATCCCAGGAATTGATAAAGGCTCGAGGTAAGATGAGTGGTGAACAGCGACTTCACGCGAAACCAAGTGACAACAAGCAGAGTACGATTTTCATTTAGGGATCTACTTGGGTGTAACAACAACATCACCATTCTTAATGCTTTGATCTATATTTTACTTAATAATTGTTATAGCCCGGTGGTATAACAGTTGGATCAAAAGACTATTGCTATGCATGTGGCTCACATGGGCTTTATTGTTTATGGATGTGCTGCCCACAACCGTATCTATATTAGATCATTTCACACATGAATGTGCTTATCATTATTTTTATCCCATATGTATGTGTAGCTGCAGGTCGATCTTCAATCCTGGCTTATTTCCACCATTGCAACAACCAGTGATTCAAAGTAAACTAGAAAGGTCCGGTAAACATAAAATAAAATGAGCAAACAAAGTCTTATAGACATGCCTTATTATTTGCATACAACAATCATTTCCCAAGGTTTACTTTTGAAAAATCTGTTATACTATACCCTTAATCCAGAACGAAGGTATCAACCCTTTTTCTAGCGCCGTTGTCAGGGATCAATTCTCTATCCTGGTGAGGTCCCTAGAGACCTTTTTTAGTTTAATTTTTGTTTTTTAGTTTATTTCTTGCTATTAGTTTAATTTTTGTTATCTATTGAAAATCCAAAAATAGTTACTTACTTATTTGGTTCTCTATTCCAAAAATAACAAAAAGAAAAGAGTGATGGATCAAAAGAAACTTGGGGAGTATGCTACTCCCAATGATGATTTTATTCTTGCACCTATTACTCAACCCGCTGTTGATACATAAATTTATGAAATTAAGCCTAATTTTTTGAGTTTAGTTAAATAGAATCAATTTGGAGGCTTAGCTACTGAGGATTCAGGTTTGCACCTAAACACATTCACTAAGATATGCGACATGATGCACATAAAATATGTTGACCCCAATGCGGTATAATTATGCTTATTTCCTTTCTCTTTAAGAGGAAAGGCTAAGTTGGTTGCTAGCTTTGCCTAAAGGTACTATTAAATCTTGGGAGGAATGTACTAATCTTTTTATGACTAAATGTTTTCCTCTAGCTAAGACTATGCAACTAACATCCAACATAACGAGCTTTAGACAAGAAGATCATGAGCCACTAGCGCTTTCTTGGGAGAGAATGAAGGAAGCAGTCATGAATTGTCGTAGTCATGGGATGGAATAATGTCTTATTTTAAATTTATTTTATAATGCTCTTAACCCAATATCTAAGTCTATGCTAGATACTACAGCAGGAGGAACCTTCATGGGGACGTAAGTGAATGTTGCAAAACAACTTCTTGATGATATGCAAAGTAATGATGCCCAATGGCATGTAGAGAGAACCTCCCGAAAGAGGGTGAATTCAATCACCCAGGAGTACAATGAAGAGCTTACTTCAAAGGGAGATGAGCTTTTAAATATTGTAAAGGGTAAGTAAGATACCAAAATTAATGCTATCACTATCGGTTCTAATGAAGTCAATTTTATAGCTCATAATATTTATAACCCTGCATGGAAGAGTCAAAGTTATGGCCCAAACTTTCAAAACAATATTCTAATCCTGCAGGTGCTCCAAAAATAATAACTATAATCATAATGAAGCAAATCATGGTACTCTCCCTTCGGAGAATTCTTTTAAAACCTTTATGCAAGCATAAACTGATCAAAATAATGTTCTTATCAAAATAATGGAGAACCATGACAATATTATTGGTAAATTATCTAACTAGGCCATTGCTATTAGAAATGATATGCAGGCTCCGCAGGAAAGAACCAAGACTGTGGAGGCACAATTGGGCAAGATAGACGAGAGACAAACTCTAATACTTGCAAGATTTGCAGGAAAGCCTGAACCAAACCAAGTGGAAGAACTCAAGATGATGAGGGTAGAAGAAAAAGATGAGAAGCGTGAAGAGCTAGACTATAGCAATGGGCCATCACCAGACTATACTGTGGAAGATCTTCTGAAGATGATCACTGTGAAAAATCCCGGTATTAAACTGTTGGGGTTCCGCGCATGAAAACAATAAATTTTTACCCTACGCCCCTAAACCGCTGATGTTGCCAGGACCTATCTATTAGTAATGTAGTAACGGGAGGGGATTTTCATGAACTTACCCTTGAAGACCGAAAAGCGTTGTCAATGCTTAGGAGAGCATGGTTGATGTAGAGGAGCCGAAGCCGACCTCAAGGTCGTGATGAAGTCCTTGCGCTCCTATGGCTCCAACGAATTGAGTGCCTCAAGTGTGACACCTCACGGGGAGTTACACACGTCCGGTGCCTGACGATGACTCCCTCTTCCCCGATCTAGTAGCAGTTGCGGAAGTAGAGCTCCTGAATCCGAACCCCGTAGCGCGACGGCACTCCGCGGTGAATATGTCTCTCGTTCGCGCAGTCTGAACTTGGGACCACGGTCATGAGAGAGAGAATATCAATTGGAGGTCTCCCCAAAAGTGAGGAAACCTTTATTGAATATTGTGTGTATTTATCTGGCCAAATACCTTGATTCGGTTTTTTTGACTTACGAGTCCGAGGTTCACAAAATTGACTTAACAAGAGTTGAAACTTTGAGATTATCTCAAAATAATCTGGTGTTAGATGAATAAAGTAAACATAGGGTTAGTTTGAACAACAAACATCGGCTCGCTTAAGTTCTTTTCCTTAGTCGTTTTTCATGTGCTTTGCCATTCCAAACTTATTCTCTTGCTTGCCATGAAGCCAATTCTTGTTGGACAACAACAAAGTCGAAGAGTTGGGTTTTTGGTGCTCACACATTACTAATCCGGCTAAGATATAAGCGAATTAACCCAGCGGACATATAAAAATACGAAAGAAGAAGAACAATTATTATGGCAGTCCCCGAGTTTCTGCTTGGGGTGCCAAAGTTTCATTAATAACCTCATTGCCGACATACATACCGACATATGAGTAGCTCGGATACATTCACCTCTTTGTCAGGTGTAAAAAAGATGAAGTAGTGCTACATTCCGCGGTTGCTTAGATTCCTCTCCAGACATGTCCGCCTTGTTCTTTTCCTGTGGCTGTGCATCAATAAGATAGTAGGAATCATTGTGCAAAGCTTTGGTTACAATGAAAGGTCCTTCCCATGGAGGGGATAATTTATGCATGCCAACAGTGCCCTGCACCAACCGGAGTACCAGATGACCTTCCCGGAAGACTCGAGGGTTTACTTTCCGGCTGTGGTAGCGTCAGAGATTTTGCTGATATATGGCGGATCTGGACAAGGCCAGTTCTCTCGCTTCTTCCAGCAGATCAACATCATTTTGCCGGGCTTCGCGCACTTCGGCTTCTGTGTATTGGGTGACTCTTGGTGAATCATGCTCTATGTCGGCTGGTAATACAGCTTTTGCCCCATATACCAAAAAAATGGCGTATAGCCTGTTAATCGATTCAGAGTTGTTCTTAAACTCCACAGTACTTCTGGTAGTTCTTCTATCCAACACCCCGCTGATCTTTGCAGCGGATCTATGATCCGGGGTTTTTATCCCGGACAATACCAGTCCGTTGGATATTTCCACTTGCCCGTTCGATGCGGGGTGGGCCACTGAGGCTAGATCTAGCCAGATTTTCTTTTCTCGGCAGAACCTCACAAATGCTCCTTCAGCGAAATTTGTGCCATTATCAGTTATGATACTGTGGGGGTAGCCATATCTCAGGATTATATCCTTGAGAAACTTCACTACTGTTGCCCCATCACATTTCCTGATTTGCTTTACTTCGATCCATTTGGTTAATTTGTCAACCATAACTAGGATGTGGGTCATTCCTCCTTTAGCCGGCTCAAACGGCCCTACCATGTCTAGGCACCATACAACAAATGGCAAAGTAATGGGGATAGTTTTGAGTTTCGACATTGGTAGATGAGTTTTCGTGATGTATCTCTGACAGCCCTTATATTTCTCACCAAATCTTCTACTTGCTCCAAAGCACTTGGCCAATAAAATCCATGTCGGAAAGCTTTTGCCACTAATGCTCTTGAAGATGCATGGTGACCACATTCTCCTTGGTGGATATCCCGAAATATGTCAAGTCCTTCCTCTGGGTCAACGCACCGCTATAGTACTGTGGTTACACTCCTCTTGTATAGTTCGACATTGATAATGGTATAGGCCTTTGCCCTTCTCTGGATCTGCCTTGAGAGTATCTCATCACCTGGCAAGATCCCCTCTTTTAGGAAGTCAAATATTGGCTTGGCCCAAGTGGGTATAGCTCGGATTGAGAAAGGTTCCTCGTCAATTTCCATTGCATCCACTGACATAACTCCCACCGGATTTGGCTGACCAGTCCCTGGGTTTGCTGAGGCAGCCCCCGGGTTTGCCGAAGCGGTCCCCGGGTTTGCTGTGGTGCCTCCCCAATCTATTTCCATTGGTGTCGCTTCTGACCTAGAAAATGCCAGGATGTAAATTGATTCGGATTCGAGCGATGGAGTAATAGATGGTTTTCTTAAGTGTTCCAAGGCAACATTTGGCGGGATTGGTTATCGGGATGAGCCCAACATAGACAGTATGTCGGCTGCCTTGTTTTCAATCCGAGGTATGTGGTGGAATTCACATCCCTCGCAGAATCCGCTTATCTTTTGCACATGAAATCTGTAAAGGGCCATATTTGCATCCAAGGCATCCCAGTTGCCAGATACTTGCTGTACCACCAAATCCGAGTCTCCAAAGCATTGTATCCGACGTATCCCCACTTCTTTTGCTACTTTGAGACCATGTACCAGTGCTTCATATTCTGCGACATTATTTGAGACACTTAAGTGGATTTGGAGGACATATTTCAGTTGATCCTTTTTGGGCGAGGTAAGCACTACCCCGGCACACAACCCTTCTTTCAATTTCGATCCGTCAAAATGCATTCGCTAATAGTTTGAGTCCGACAGTGGTGGCTCGTATTGCATCTCGTCCCAGTCTACAAAGAAATCCGCCATAGCTTGCGATTTGATCGCATCTCTTCTGTCAAGCTGTGGTGCATACGGGGCTAGCTCAATTCCCCACTTTACTATCCGCCCACTTGCATCTTTGTTACTCATAATCTCTGATATAGGTGCCTCACATCTCGCCTTGATGGGGTGTTACTCAAAGTAGTGTTTGAGTTTTTTGGCCGACATATACACGCCATATGCCATCTTTTGATAGTGTGGGCAATTCTGTTTTGAAGCAGATAATACGTCGCTCAGATAATACACTGGCCTTTGCACCGACTTTCCTTCTTCTTCGCGCTCCACTATGATTACTGCACTTATGACTCGGTTGGTCGCGGCTACTTAGAGCAACATTGGCTCCTTGGGTAGTGGTGCGGCTAGGATTGGTGCAGTAGACAACATCTTTTTCAATTCTCGAAATGTGCTATCCGCTTGTGGTGTCCATGTGAATTTGTCTGCCTTTTTCATTAACTGGTAGAGGGGCAAGGCCTTCTCTTCCAGCCGACATAGAAACCAACTTAATGATGCCAGGCAACTAGTGAACTTCTGCACATCGTTAAGACATTTTGGCAGTTCCATTCTCTCCATGGCCCGGATTTTCGTTGGGTTAGCTTCGATACCTCGGCTAGACACTAGAAAACCGAGCAACTTTCCTGCTAGCACACCAATGGTGCATTTTTCTGGGTTAAGCTTCATTCGGAAGCGTCTCAAGTTCGTGAATGTTTGCCGGATGTCATCAAGGAGCGTATTGCTTTCCTTAGTTTTTATCATCACATCATCCACATAAACTTGCACGTTTCGACCTATTTGGTCATGTAAACATTTTTGCATGCATCGCTGGTACGTTGCTCCAGCATTACGTAATCCAAACGGCATAGTGCGATAGCAATAAGCCCCGTATGGGATAATAAATGCAGTCTTTATTCGATCATCCAGGTTTAGGGGTATCTGGTGGAAACTAGAATACGCATCAATGAATGATAACAGCTAACATCCGGCAGTTGAGTCTATGACTTGATCTATTCTAGGAAGTGGGAATGGATTTTTAGGACACGCCTTATTCAGGTTCGTGTAATCAATGCACATGCGCCATACCACAGCCACATTCGGATCATCCTTCTTATTTTCCACACGCACCGAATTAGAGTGCCAATATGGATAGAGTACTTCCGGCAGCAAGGAGTCTAGTTATCTCATCCCCAATGACTTTTCTTCTGTCCTCGACGAAACACTAGAGAGGCTGCTTCACCGGGTCTTATGTTTAAAGAGTGCTCGGCCAACTCCCTCGGCACACCTTGCAGATCCCGTGTAGACCAAGAAAAGATATCCCGATTCTCACGGAGGAAGTTGACGAGCTCGCTTTCCTATTTGCTGCTTAACCCGGCACCAATGGTTATGGTGTGATCTGGGAACTGATCATCGATAGGCACTTTCTTTGTATCCTTGGTTGCTTGGAATGACACGCTTCCATGCAGGTTGGTCAGAGCCGGCATATGTTGCTGTGCAGATTGAGCCAATGCCGCCACTTCCTGTATCCTCCTTTTCTCTTGAGCTATCACGAGCGACTTGGCTAAGTTAGATCCGGCAGAGGCGCATTCAATCGAACGCCTGAAGTCCCCGGATACAGTTATCACTCCCCTAGGTCCGGGCAGTTTCATCTTTAATTAGCTGATGTGAGTACTTGCCATGAACTTGTTCAGCGCGGGCCTGCCGAGTAACGCGTGATAGGCGCTCTCCATATTCACTACTTCGAACTCCAAATTCCCAGTCCAGCAATTATCTCTTGTACCGAACAACACATCAACCCAGACCTTGCCAATTGGCTCACAGGAAATACCCGGCACAATGCCGTGAAAGGTGGTCCTTGTTGCTTGCATCATGTTCTTTGATATTCCCAACTTGTGCATGGTATCCTTGTACATGATATTGATGCTACTGCCGTTGTCAATCAACACTTTGGAAAACCTCACATTGAGATTTGGCCCGATGAACGTCAGATCCAGGACCAGTGCGTAGGTCCCTGGACTAGGCATGATCTTTGGGTGATCCTTAATACTCCACATAATCTCCTAGTCTGACCAAGGCATATATCTTACCACTGCTGGCATTACCTCATTTACCTCCATATGCCGGCGCTACAAGCTTTTCAGGTCAGTTTCTTCCGTGGTAAACACACAGTAACTTTGATGATGCTCCTTGTATTCATTTCGTCCCTCATTTGCGTGGTAACCTTGGTCTTGCTGTTGGTTGTTATTCACTTGATGCACAACATCCCTCCTTTCCTGATTGTCATACCTCGGCAGAGGTGGAGGCAACATTAGGTGTTGTCCCCCTGTCAGTAATGGCTGCCATGGTGCCTCATTCCGAGGAGCTTCGTTCCGAGGTGCCTGAGCATTCCCCGAACTGCCTAGTTCTAATTTCCTCATCCATTCACACTGCCGGGTTGTATGATTCGCCGGACTACTTGGACTTGGCGTATGAAACTTGCAAGGTTGATCCAACATAGACTCGAACGTATACCTCGGTCGATCTTTTCGCTCTTTCTAGTGCTTTTTCTGCTCCCGGGTCCAAGGCTTCTTCCCTTCATTTTTCTGTTGCTAGTTTTGCCCTCCAGTTTTCTGGCGCTGGCTGGCGCCGGCATTGGGCTGATCCCGGTCCACCACTGCCACCTGCTGCGAGTTATATCTGTAATTCGGACGCTCGTCCCTTCTCTTTCCTCGGAAATCATTTCTCCTTGATGACCCGAAGCCATCTCGGTTGTAATACTCCTCGTTTGCCTCGCTTGACATTAGCCAGGGTTTAGTTGGATCTCCCAAAGCATACGAATCTGCGATCCGGATCGTCTCAGCCAAAGTGGTTGGCATATCTTGTTGCAGTCTTTTCCACAACATACTTCCATATCTGCAGCCCCGGGCGAACCATGCAATTTCTTGTGATTCAATTACCCCCTCGCATGAGTTTCGCACGTTGCACCACTGAGTCAAGAAATCTCGGTATGGCTCATTCGGTCTCTGCCTGAAGGGTTTCGCAGCATAGTAAATCAAAATTTTCTACGGAAGCGAACAGAGGAAAAGCCAAGATCTAATCTAGGAGATGCAAACAACAAGAGAGATTGGATTAGATCTTCATACCCTTGAAGATTCGCACAGCGGAACGTTCGTCGGAACGTGGGTGATGTAGTCGTACTCGCTTCTCCTCCTCGCGATCCGATCCGATCTAGCACCACAAGTGGCGGTGCCTCCGTGAGATGCACACGTGCGGCACCTCGACGTCTCCTCCTTCCTCGGACCAGCAAGTATGGTGGAGAGATAGATTGGATCTACAGCACGACGACGTGGTGTATATGGTGGAGAATTTCTGCCGCAGGGCTTCGCCTACAAACAGTCGGGAGGGAGAGAGGAAGGGCAGCAGTGCAACTGGGTTTGGAGGAAGGTGTAAGGGGGTGTGAGAGGGGGCGCACCAGCCCTCTATATATAGAGGGGGGGTGCGGCCAGCCCTAGCCTCTCCTCCAAGCCTATCTCTAGTTTAAACAATTTAAACTCTCCCTTATCTAGAAATCCTATCTTATCTTATCTCTAGTTTAAACGTTTAAACTCTCTAGGATCGGCTGGGCCCTATGGGGCCTTGTTCCCCTGGCCCAAAGCGGCCAGGACACTCCCTCATAGGCCCATGCCCCCTCCCGGAAGGTGGGACCACGTTGGCCCCCTTCCGGAAGGTTCTAGAAGCTTCCGGTACAATACCGATTAATCCGGAACAATTCCGAACTCCAAAAACTGCACTGCCTTATATGAATCTTATTCTCCGGACCATTCCGGAACCTCTCTTGATATCCCGGATCCCATCCGAGACTCCGAACAAAAATTCATAAACCAATTATCCAATCTATCCTAGCGTCGAGACACGTTAAGTGTCTGACCCTGCGGGTTCGAGAATATGCAGACATGATCTTCTATCAATAATCAACAGCGGGGTCTGGGCACCCATATTGACTCCCACACATTCATCGATGATCATATCGGATGAACCACGATGCCAGGATTCAATCAATCCCATATATATATTCCCTTCGTCTCGCGATATTTTACTTGCCCGAGATTCGATCGTCGGTATCGTCATACCTAGTTCAATCTCGTTCACAGCAAGTACTTTACTCGTTCCGTAATCCGATATCACTTTGTGATTAACTCCTTAACCACATGCTTGCAAGTGGTGTTGATATCGATTACCGAGTGGGCCCGAAGTATATCTCTCCGACTTGGGAGGGACAAATTCCATCTTGATACATACAACCCAACAGATACTTTCCGATCACCTGAGAGACACCTTTATGATCACCCTCTCATAGGATGACGTTTGATGACCTCAAAGCTTTCTTTCGATACCAGGGAGTTGCATTATCTCATGGTCTAAGGAATACAATATTTGACATAAGAAAAGCTTCGCAAAGACGAACACGATGACACGATCTAATTGCTTCGCTTAGTTTGGGTCTGTCCACCATATCATTCTCCCAATGATATGATCTCATTATCAATTGACAACTCATGTCTATGGTTAGGAAACCTTAACCATCATTGATCAATGAGCTAGTCCATAGAGGCGTACTAGGGACACGGTGCTGTTCACAAACCACACAAGTATTAATGTTTCTGCTTAATACAATTCTAGCATGGAATATAAACTTTATCATGAACAAGAATTATAATAATAACATCTTTATTATTGCCTCTAGGGCATAATTCCAACAGTCTCCCACTTGCACTAGAGTCAATAATCTAGTTTACATTTGGCAACAATCTCACACCCATGGCACTGAGGTGCTGATCATGTTTTACACGTGGAAGAGGTTTAGTCAATGGATCTGTGACATTCAGATCTGTATGTACTTTGTTGATCTTCAGATCTCCATCTGCTATATAATCTCGGATTATATGAAACTTGCGGTTGATATGCTTGGTCTTTGGATGATATCTTGGTTCCTTAGCGAGTGCTATGGCGCCAGTGTTGTCACACAATATCTCCAGTGGGTCCAATGCACTTGGAACCACGCCAAGCTCAGTGATGAAGTTTCTGATCCAAACTCCTTCACTTGACGCTTCTGCAGCAACCATGTATTCCGCTTCTACTGTAGATCCCGCGATCACGCTTTGCTTGCAGCTTCTCCAGCTCACAGCTCCTCCATTCAAAATATACACGTATCCTGTCTGAGATTTATGATCATCCTTGTTGGTGTCGAAACTAGCATCGACGTAACCCTTTACGACGAGCTGTTCATCACCCCCATAGACTAAGAACATTTCTTTAGTCCTATTTAGGTACCTTAGGATGTTCTTCACGGCTGTCCAGTGTTCCACTCCTGGATCACTTTGATATCTGCTCGTCAAACTAAGAGCATTGGACACATCCGGTCTAGTACACAGCATGGCATACATGATGGAACCTATGGCCGAGGCATAAGGCACTTTGCTCATAGCTTCCCTATCATTTACCGTAGCTGGACATTGAGCCTTGCTCAATATCTTACCTGACAACATAGGCACTGAACCTTTCAATGCCTTATCCATTCTGAACCTTTTCAGAACTTTGTCTAGGTATGTACTCTGGCTTAAAGCTATCAGGCGTCTTTGTCTATCTCTATAGATTTTGATGCCCAATATATAAGCAGCTTCACCTAGGTCTTTCATTGAAAAACACTTGTTCAAACAACTCTTCACATCGTTAAGCATGTTGATGTCATTTCCAATAATCAATATGTCATCCACATATAGTACCAGAAACGTCACCGAGCTCCCACTCACTTTCTTGTAGATGCAAGCTTCGTAGCAATTTGGAACAAATCCAAAGCTCTTGATCACTTGATCAAAACGAAGGTTCCAACTCCGAGATGCTTGCTTCAGTCCATAAATGGAACGCTGAAGTTTGCATACTTTATCAGCATCCTTGGATCGACAAAACCTTCGGGTTGCTTCATATACAACTCTTCATCAATGTTGCCATTGAGGAACGCAGTCTTGACATCCATCTGCCATATTTCATAATCATGAAACGCAGCAATTGCTAATAAAATCCGAATGGACTTAAACATCGCTACGGGAGAGAAAGTCTCATCGTAGTCAACACCTTGAACTTGTCGAAAACCTTTTGCAACAAGCCGTGCTTTATGGATGGTAACATTACCATCCACATCCGTTTTCTTCTTGAAGATCCATTTGCACTCAACGGCCTTTCGGTCGCTAGGAGGGTCCACCAAAGTCCATACTTGGTTTTCCCTCATGGATCCCAATTCGGATTTCATGGCATCTAGCCATTTCTTAGAGTCTGGGCTCATCATCGCTTCCTCATAGTTCGTAGGTTCACTGTCTTCTACTAACAAGACAGTCAAGACAGGGTTGCCGTACCACTCAGGAGGGGCACGCGACCTTGTCGACCTGTGACGTTCAGTAGCAGCATCGTTCGAAGCTTCATGATCCTTATCATTAGCTTCCTCTATTATTGGTGCAGGCGGCACTGGAACAATTTCAGGTGCTGCGCTACTCTCCAATTCAAGAGAAGGTTCAATAACCTCGTATAGCTCTACTTTCCTCCCACTCACTTCTTTCGAGAGAAACTCCTTCTCAAGAAAGGAACCGTTCTTTGCGACAAACACTTTGCCTTCGGTTCTGTGATAGAAGGTATACCCAATAGTTTCCTTAGGGTATCCTATGAAGACGCATTTCTCCGCTTTGGGTTCGAGCTTGTCCGGCATCAACTTCTTGACGTAAGCTTCGCATCCCCAAACTTTAAGAAACGACAACTTAGGTTTAGCACCAAACCACAGTTCATACGGTGTCGTCTCAACGGATTTAGATGGAGCCCTATTTAAAGTGAATGCAGCGGTTTCTAATGCATAACCCCAAAATGATAACGGCAAATCAGTAAGAGACATCATCGATCGGACCATATCTAATAGGGTTCGATTCCGGCGTTCAGACACACCATTGCGCTGTGGTGTTCCGGGTGGCGTGAGTTGTGAAACGATTCCACTTGCTTTGAGATGCGTGAGAAAATCATAACTCAAATATTCGCCCCCACGATCGGATCGTAGAAACTTAATCTTTCTGTTACGATGGTTCTCCACTTCATTCTAAAATTCTTTGAACTTTTCAAACGTTTCAGATTTATGTTTCATTAAATAGATATACCCATATCTACTTAAGTCATCGGTAAAAGTGAGAAAATAGCGATATCCACCGCGCGTCGAAACACTCATCGGTCCGCATACATCGGTATGTATAATTTCCAACAAGTCCGTTGCTCGCTCCATCATACCGGAGAACGGGGTTTTGATCATCTTGCCCATGAGGCATGGTTCGCATGTGTCAAATGATTCAAAATCAAGAGACTCCAAAAGTCCATCAGAATGGAGTTTCTTCATGCGCTTTACACCAATATGACCTAGACGACAGTGCCACAAATAAGTAGTATTATCACTATCTACTTTGCATCTCTTAGCCTCAATGTTATGGATGTGTGTTTCATCCCTTTCGAGATTTAGAAGAAATAAACCATTCACAAGAGGTGCATGACCATAAAAGATGTTACTCATATAAATAGAACAACCATTATTCTCCGATTTAAATGAATAACCGTCTTGTAATAAACACGATCCAGAAATAATGTTCATGCTCAACGCAGGCACATAATAACATTTATTAAGGTTTAAAACTAATCCCGAAGGTAAAACTAAGGAGAGCGTGCCGACGGCCATCACATCAACTCTTGATCCGTTGCCAACGCGCATCGTCACCTCATCCCTCGCAAGCCGCCGTCTATTACGTAGCTCCTGTTTCGAGTTACAAATATTAGCAACTGAACCGGTATCAAATACCCAGGCACTACAACGAGGGCTAGTAAGGAAAACATCAATAACATGTATATCAAATATACCTTTCATGGTGCCAGCCTTCTTGTCCGCTAAGTACTTCGGACAGTTGCGCTTCCAGTGACCCTTGTCCTTGCAATAGAAGCACTCAGTGTCCGGCTTAGGTCCAGACTTGAGCTTCTTCTCAGCAGGGGCAACGCGCTTGCCGCCTCCTTTCTTGAAGGGCTTCCTTGCACCCTTACCTTTCTTGAAGGTGGGGGGCTTGTTGACCATCAACACATGATTATTCTTTTTGATGTTCACCTCCGCTACTTTCATCTTAGCAAAGAGCTCAGTGATCATATCAGTGGAACCAATCTGATTCTGATCAACTACAAAACTTTTGTAGCTAGGAGTGTCAATCTTGAGCTCCTCTGGAATCTTGCAGTCCAGTTGCTCAAGGCGTTGAGTGTAGCCCGTCATCTCAATGGCGTGCTCACTAACGGAACTCCCTTCCTCCATCTTGTAGTTAAAGAATTTCTTAGAGATCTCATATCTCTCAGAACGGGCTTGAGTCTGAAACATGTTTTTCAGCTCCTCGAGAATCTCAAAGGGCCCGGCGAACTCCTCAAAACGATTTTGAAGATCCAATTCCATAGCATACAACATGGCGATCTTAATCAAATCATAATCATCCTTGCGCGACTGATAAACAGCTTTTTCATCAGCCGGCGCATCTACAGCAGGGGCGTCACCTAGCGCTTTCTCAAGGACATAGTCCTTTTGTCCGCCAGCGAGAATGATTCTCAGAATGCGGAACCATTTGGTGAAGTTAGACCCATTGTTTCTAAGCTTTTCTATCTCAGCAAAAACGTTGAAGTTGAAGTTGGACTTGGCCATGTGATCTACAGTATTTGCAAGTACAATTTAGACTATGTTCATGATAAATAGTTCAACTTAATCAAATTACTAGATGAACTCCCACTAAATTCAACATCCCTCAAGTTGTTTAGTGAACACGATCCAAATTCACCACACCTAAACCGATCATCACGAGAAGAGATGTGGTTTCAATGGTGGACAACGAAGTGTCGATCATATCATTCATATGACTCATGCTTAACCTTTCAGTTCTTGTGTTCCGAGGCCATGTCTGTACATGCTAGGCTCGTCAAGCTAGACCCAAGTATTTCCGCGTGTGCAAAACTGGCTTGCACCCATTGTATGTGAGCGTAGAGTCTATAGCACCCGATCATCACGTGATGCTTGGACACGACGAACTTTCGCAACGGTGCATACTTGGGGAGAACACAGTTTTTATCTTGATCTTTAAGTGAGGAATCATCTTATAATGCTACCGTCGCGATCTAAGCATAATAAGATACATAAAAGGATAAACATCACATGCATATAACTTTATGTGACATGGTATAGCCAATCTTCGCGCAATGATCTCCATCTTGTGCGTTCCGGCATGATCTCCATCACTCCACCATGATTGCCTCCACCACGAATAGCAACTACAACTATTGCTAACTACTTAGCGATAAAGTAAAGCTATTACATGGCGTATAAGAAGTTGACTCGCAGGTCATACACAATTATAAAGACAACCATATGGCTCCTGCTGGTTGTGTACTCATCGACATGCAAGTCGTGAAACATTACAAAACATGATCATCGCATACATTATACACATCACATCTTGGGCCATACCATATCACAGAAAACACTCCCTACAAAAACAAGTTAGACGCCTCTACTTTGTTGTTGCATGTTTTACGTGGCTTATGGGAGTAGATGCTAAGAACGATTCTTACCTACGGAAAGCCACAACGGTGATATTGTGGTTGCCAAACTCCGGTGTTAATCCCATGACAACTATAGTGAGAGAAACTGACATCCACCAGCCGCATGTGTGGTACAAGCCACACGTCAAGTGCGGAGCCGGTCTCGCGAACGACGTCGCGTAAGGTTGGCCTGGACCGCTTCAATCTCACTATCCCGCGTCATAAGAAGAACACAAACAAGAGGCTTGCAACAGAAAACATCAACGCCCGCAACAACAATGTTGCGTTCTACTCGTGAATCACATCTACGCATAGATCTAGCTCTGATACCACTGAAGGGTTTCGCAGCATAGTAAATCAAAATTTTCTACGGAAGCGAACAGAGGGAAAGCCAAGATCTAATCTAGGAGATGCAAACAACGAGAGAGATTGGATTAGATCTTCATACCCTTGAAGATTCGCACAGCGGAACGTTCGTCGGAACGTGGGTGATGTAGTCGTACTCGCTTCTCCTCCTCGCGATCCGATCCGATCTAGCACCACAAGTGGCGGTGCCTCCGTGAGATGCACACGTGCGGCACCTCGACGTCTCCTCCTTCCTCGGACCAGCAAGTATGGTGGAGAGATAGGTTGGATCTACAGCACGACGGCGTGGTGTATATGGTGGAGAATTTCTGCCGCAGGGCTTCGCCTACAAACAGTCGGGAGGGAGAGAGGAAGGGCAGTAGGGCAACTGGGTTTGGAGGAAGGTGTAAGGGGGTGTGAGAGAGGGGGCGCACCAGCCCTCTATATATAGAGGGGGGGTGCGGCCAGCCCTAGCCTCTCCTCCAAGCCTATCTCTAGTTTAAACAATTTAAACTCTCCCTTATCTAGAAATCCTATCTTATCTTATCTCTAGTTTAAACGATTTAAACTCTCTAGGATCGGCTGGGCCCTATGGGGCCTTGTGCCCCTGGCCCAAAGCGGCCAGGACACTCCCTCATAGGCCCATGCCCCCTCCCGGAAGTTGGGACCACGTTGGCCCCCTTCCGGAAGGTTCTAGAAGCTTCCTATACAATACCGATTAATCCGGAACAATTCCGAACTCCAAAAACTGCACTGCCTTATATGAGTCTTATTCTCCGGACCATTCCGGAACCTCTCGTGATATCCCGGATCCCATCCGAGACTCCGAACAAAAATTCATAAACCAATTATCCAATCTATCCTAGCGTCGAGACACGTTAAGTGTCTGACCCTGCGGGTTCGAGAATATGCAGACATGATCTTCTATCAATAATCAACAGCGGGGTCTGGGCACCCATATTGACTCCCACACATTCATCGATGATCATATTGGATGAACCACGATGCCAGGATTCAATCAATCCCATATATATTCCCTTCGTCTCGCGATATTTTACTTGCCCGAGATTCGATCTTCGGTATCGTCATACCTAGTTCAATCTCGTTCACAGCAAGTACTTTACTCGTTCCGTAATCCGATATCACTTTGTGATTAACTCCTTAACCACATGCTTGCAAGCGGTGTTGATATCGATTACCGAGTGGGCCCGAAGTATATCTCTCCGACTTGGGAGGGACAAATTCCATCTTGATACATACAACCCAACAGATACTTTCCGATCACCTGAGAGACACCTTTATGATCACCCTCTCATAGGATGACGTTTGATGACCTCAAAGCTTTCTTCCGATACCAGGGAGTTGCATTATCTCATGGTCTAAGGAATACAATATTTGACATAAGAAAAGCTTCGCAAAGACGAACACGATGACACGATCTAATTGCTTCGCTTAGTTTGGGTCTGTCCACCATATCATTCTCCCAATGATATGATCTCATTATCAATTGACAACTCATGTCTATGGTTAGGAAACCTTAACCATCATTGATCAATGAGCTAGTCCATAGAGGCGTACTAGGGACACGGTGTTGTTCACAAACCACACAAGTATTAATGTTTCCGCTTAATACAATTCTAGCATGGAATATAAACTTTATCATGAACAAGAATTATAATAATAACATCTTTATTATTGCCTCTAGGGCATAATTCCAACACTGCCGGCATAACGCCAGCGTCTGTGGCCTGTTGGGCCTCTTGTAAGTGCTTGCGAAGTTTCTAACGAATAACTCCTCAAAATCTAGCCAGCAGTTAACACTTCCCGGTGGCAAGTTATTTACCCAAACTCTCACTGGTCCTTCCAACATTTGAGGTACATACCTCACTACCCATCTCAAATTTCCAGTTGCAATATTGACCGCTGTTGTGTAATCAATCAGCCAATCCTCTGGTCTGGTACTACCATCGTAGCTCCTGGTTCCTCTGGCCAACTGAAAGTTTGGCACTGGCGGCTCCTTCATGATCCAGGGCCCAAAGCATGCCGAACCAGGAGGACTTTGTACTTCGATCATCTCCAACCTATAAATTCTGTCAAGCTTCAGCCTCACATCATCTGGCTATAAGTTTCTACTTCCTAGCCTTGACCCAATTATATGATGCTCTGGTCTGGGGTATCCGTCGTTTACCATCGATGAATAACCATCATTCTATCTTTCTTGATCCGGACAAGCATTCTGCTATTGCGCTGCTTGACCTGCACTTCTCTCTTGCCGAGGTGCGCGATGCTGCTGCTGCTGCTGCTGAGGTATATTTTTTCCTGTCCCTACCGGATCACGCTGTCCGTCATTTCCATTGGCAGCGTTCCTTTGATCGACATTGCCTTGGTCGCGGTTACCTCGGCCAGCTTCACGTCGGCTGGTGCTGTGACGATCTTCATCTACTTGCACCGCTTTGCCTTTCTAGCTCTCATCGGGTCGTAGGGGACCATCTGTTTGTCTCTTCTCCCAGAGTTTACCACCTCTTCTCTCCTGGGATTGTGACCCAGAGATGATGCGGCTCCGCCGGATTTTGCCGGGTTATTTCTAGCCGAATGAACCACGTGCGATGCTCCTGGTGGCACCGGGTTTGCTTTGTTCATTTCTTCATTTTGCTGGCAAGCGACCCTCAACAAGTGGTGCACCCTTTCTTGTTGCCTTTCCTGGGACTCTCCGGTTAGACCTTCTAACTCGGACACAGCCGCATTTGCTACCCTGAGGTTCTTTGCCGGGGTACTGTATCTCTCCAGCCCTCCCGTTACTATCATGGCTATCTGACCCGGCCTAGGCTCGTATTCCTTGTCAATCTCAGTAATCAGGTTCCTACCTCGGATTTTTACCCCATCTATGCGATTTTCCTTCGCATATTCTCTCAAAGTAATGTTCAGGGACTGCTGTAGCTCTGCTACTTTCTTTGCGCCGGCTAACATTTTCTGCCTAGTTTCCTTCAACTCAGCTTGTGCCTGAGCCGGGTCTACCACAGGAGCTATTGGCATTGCTAGGCTATCTATCGCTTGCTGGAGTACATTCTATGGCCTCTCTAGTGGTGGAAACCGAGACCTTGCCTACTTTGGCGTGACTTCCGGCTCTAGCGTCGGGCCTTTGCTTGCTCCTGCGTCTGGCGCGGTCATCAGGACCGCAACGCTGCTAGTGGGGCGAGTGATATGGACGACACGATCTGCGCTAAGAGATGGTTTGTCTCCCTCGACGACGTGCCGCGGATGAACGCAGGACTCGTCCACACCGACGTAGATCTTGTGCGCACCAAGTTTGATGGAGACGCCGTTGCACGGAGGGGGACGCCTGCCGAAGCTCCCTGCGTTGTTGCTGACGTAGTCCAGTGCCCCAAAGCGCTAAACCAGGCCGGAGACGACATGCTCGCCTGTGTTGGATATGCTTCTTGTCCGGATTTTCACCCGTGCTAGCACCGCTCGCCCCACGGTGGGCGCCAACTGTCGTGGTGGTGGCATGGCAGATACCATGGATAGGCTAAAGATGGGGCCAATGAGTGCTAGGGGAATCCAGGGAGGGAAAACGTGGTGATTCCATGCACAAATGTTCTTGTGTTTCCTCTATCAATGGTGAGTACAAGTGCTCCTCGAGCTGTCCTTGAGAAGGAGACTATGTCTCTTACTCCCTACAACCTAGCTCCAGAGTTCTAACTTAGACAGAGAAAATAATCGATCCCTCTCTATGTAGGCCCCGGTGCTCCTTATATAGGGGAGCCCGGGTTGCAAAGTTAGAGCACACGTGGCAACATATTCCCCGAATATACCCCTTAGCTAAAGCTAGATGCTTATTTATTCCCTTTAACAGCTCGTCCAGGCTTTGGACGTAACCCACAGTGTAATCCTCGCCTTTAAGCGTCACTAGACACGGGCTACATCAGCCGACATACCCCGCGTCATCTTGGTTTCCCCTGTCCCGCTGGTCCTCCCCTCTGCTCTGCTTCGCTCACACTAAAGCTAATAGAGCCACCTTTGACCAGCGAGAGATTCCTTCCTTCTCTTGGAAGCCACGCGATAGTCTGGCTAGCACGTGGCTAACCCGACTACGAAGGTACCTGCATAATAGACAGACAAACATGGCCGACATATATTTTATGCTGGCTGGGCTAAGGCTAGGGAGATGCTCCACGGGCCGGGTTACTCCGTGGTTAGTCATGCCTTGAGGTGACCTGGACAACACTTGCTTTGACCGTGCCGTACCACGGCTAACTCGGCCTTTATACCCCGCCGTTACCCTACCCGGTGGTATCCCCCCAACACTTATACTAGCATATACACTAGCTAGCAATTAAGATATACAACAACTAGCATTATGATACAACAACCTCATCAAAAAGCAAGAAAATTAAACATAAATAAAATGAAAAAACCTTTCTATGCCTCCTTGAAAAATCATAAAACTTGGGAATTGTAAGAAAGCAAGGTATACTTTGTATAAAAATTAGGGTGATGGCTTTGTTTATTTTTTTGGAACCGGGGTACCCTAGGTCCTAAAGCAGCGAGGTGCTTGAATTGTCACACTAGAGTTTAAAGTAGTCTCTAAGTACTCTAATGACCTTTTTATAATTATTATTACTTTTGAGACTTTTGGTACTTATGTTGAAGATTATTGATAGATCGTATGAATTTCACAAAAAACTAACACGGTTGCTAGAAGTAGATCGGTGTGCCGTACCAAAGCATGCATGCGCAGCACCGTGCTATGGACGAGGGAGTGGCCAATCTTGTGAAGTAGGTTTTTCAAAAGTTGAGAAAACTAATGTTTATAATTTCTCATTATAGGTAATACATGCAAAAGGACGCCATGCCCAAATTTGTTTTGCTTTTTCTTTATTTTCTTATTTTTGTCTTCAACGCAGGGTCAACTTTGTTGGCATGCAAATTCTAGCAAGAAGTTGAATCTTTCAAAACTCTCGGTCGTTCTTGATATATTGACTGTACGGTGTGTACCTTCAAAAGATTTTTGTAAGATTCGAAGAGCAATCAACGGCTCACTTGTGGTTCAAATTAATTTGATCTAATTTCGACAAATCGACATAGAGTAATTTAAGTGGCGAATTTAGCTGCGAAGCTTGAAACCTCATAAAACCTGGGAATCTCAAGTAAAACATTTATGGTCTCCTATGTCTAAAAACAAGGCTTGTGGCATTCTGAGCCAAATTTTTCGGATTTTCTTTACAGAATATCCCCATCGTCACTTGGAAAGCTGAAAAATGTTTTTCCCTAATTTAAAAAAATCCAACAACACCATTGTTTACTACGCCAATGAGCACCCATCTATCCAATGTGAGAACCTTATCATAAAGTAGCTAGGGTATTGATATAAGTATGGCCATGTTTATTAGTTTCGTGGCAATTAATACTAGCAAAAGTACGGCAAGCGTAATGAGGTCTCATGTTTTTGGTTTATGCTTTATTTTGTTTCAATATTATTTGTACATTGTCAAATTTTCCGGTATGCAAATATTAATCAATAATGGCATTTTTCAAAACTATTGTTGGTCCATGATATATTGACTGTTTGGGTACCTTCAGAAGAAAATTTGGAATTTTTCAAGAGTAATAGTCTATTGCACTCACATGTATTCAATTTGTACCTAATTTCATTTTATGGACATGAAGTCTTTTAAGGGCGCGGAGTTTTAGGTTGCATGCTTGAAAAATCCTTAAACTTGGAAACTGTAAGAAAGCATTGTCCACTTTGTATGAAAATTGGGTAGGGGCATTCTTTGTTCTTTATGCTAACACTAAAAATATTTGAAAAACTCACTTCACGGTATGGCCTGCCATGTACTGTGCATAAACTTCTTGGGTTTCTATCCAAATGTGACCAAGGTCATGGACACATCCTATCTACATCAAGATATAATGATAGTGTGCCCATATTTTGGTAGGTCGGTGCATGTCTGCATGGTAAACAAGTAAAAAATTTCTAGAAGAAATTACGAATAATGTGCCTAAGACTGCATATCATGTGACATTTACTACTAGTACATAAAGTGGTCCATGTTTTATGGATAATTTCCAAGTTTTTATATTTTTCAAGATATTCTAGTTAATTTCACCCACTCATATGCACTTTCTGTCGATTTGTTGAACTAGGTATAATTTAATAATCTACAAGTGCATGCGAGCATGTTCAATAGTATAACCAACTCTTAGGTATAATAAAGTGACACGTCATCATCTATTGCCAGCCTTATACTAGCATATACACTACCTATCAATTAAAATATACAATAGCTAGCATTACGATGCAACAACCTCATCATTAATCAATAAAAAGTAAACATAAATAAAATGAAAAACCTTTCTATGCCACAAAAATCCTAAAACTTGGGAATTGTAAGAAAGCATGGTGCACTTTGTCTAAAAATTAGGGTAGTGACATTCTTTATTTTATTTTTTGGGAACCAGGGTGCCAAAGGTCCTAAAGGAGCGAGATGATTCAATTATCGTGCTAGTGTTTATAGTCATCGCTAGGTGGTCTAAGGAACTTTTTGTGATTATTATTACTTTATAGCCTTTTCGTACTGATGCTTATCTTATCTTACCACTATATAGTGTAAGGATAACTTTGAATATTGACTGTTGGATCAAGACTCGTGAATCCCAACATTTCCAGCCGTTAGATCTTCTTTTCCATTCTAGAGTAGCATCTAGAAGATTCTATTGATGGTCTTTAGCACAATGAATGCTCTGCACAAACCTCAAAACACACTTCTCCATCATTCTAGAATCTTCTCCGTTGTTTCTCTATACCATGTTACCAAATTTTCAAGTGTTAGGTAGCTAATAAACGGTGACTTCTACATGATACAAAGTACAAGAACCAAATATATGCCCATACTTTATAGATATTGATCAAATTGATATTTTTTTGAGCTTTCCCTATTATAATTTTATATATTGATTGTAACATCCCAATTTTAGCAACCCTGGTTAGATGTCTAGAATGATAAAATCGGGGGGAACAAAAACTTTTTCTTGTTTAGTGATGCAGTGTTTAGTTGTTGTTTGTTTGTGCTTATGCATCCGAGACATACTCCTTACCTCACCCTCAGTTGACAAAAGTTATTTCACAAAAACTGTCTTAACTCATTTTAAATTTTCTCAAATGTTTTGGCATTTCAAAACTTGAGCCAATATGCGTTTGCAAGACTAACTATTTTAGTAGCTTCTATTGACCAAACTATGCAGAGCTATATAATATAATCTACTTATGTTTTCAAGATTGAACTTTCAACTACTCTTACCTCTAGGTTTTCCAAAACCTTTTTATAATGCTTTTGAATTCTACTCTTGGTAGAGATACCAAGGACTCTCACCTTATTGAAACTCAACCTTTCAAAATACCCATCTTTATCTCAAGCTTGGCTTGATGGCAACCCTAGTAGTAGTATGGATTGCTTGGAAGATGATTTGCCTTGATCTGCTGCTTGACTTGTTTTCTTTGGAAATAATAGGAGATACTCTAGGAACTCATCCTATAGGATCAATAAAGGATAACATTACAAACCCTAAGCAACATTCCAAAGCTTGACCTGATCTCTAGCCACAAGGTGACCATCTAAAATCCCTACCTAGATCACTTCTGAAACTACCCTCTTCTAGAAGCTTCCAAGTGAATGAAGACCAACACCAATCATGGATCCTTTCTACTCAATCTACACTTCAACATAATCCCTTTGGTGATTACTTGGAACCTTGCAACCAATCAAAAACATCAGCACTTGTATTCTAAGTCAAAATCCCCAAATCTACCAAATTTGGCTAAGTCTGGAAATGTTACCAATATCCCATCTTTGGGTCTCCATCATTTCCAACCCTTATGAATTTTTTGAAATGCACTTAAACCATATTGTATACCATCATAAGGACTACCAAGGCCCACTCTTTCCTTTGGATATATCGTCCTCCAACACACTTGTTCTTGATGGTTTTGTGGGCAAGAAATTGATCTTTCCTGTAAATCTTATCAACATGCCTACTTTGGAAGAAGCTTGCACCTTCATACTATCCTATTTTTACCAAATCTTGGTATGGTTGTGCTCTACTCATGAAGGGCTATCCATCCCCACTTCACTTGTTTCAATTGGAGCTTTGTGATTCCAAAACCCACATGGTTTTGAAGGCTGATTGATAATCTATTTTGGCACCCTTAATTTATTCAAAGTTGGCAATAAATTCCTGGAGAGCTCAGTCATGAACATCCTCAAACCTCGGTACCATTATCATCTACATAACTTGTTTTATCCATCCACCTAACTGAAGACCCAAGGTGTTCTCTAAGCTCCTTATCCCAACCAAGTTTAGGTGGTATAAAAATATTGGTGCCCTAGATCATCAAACCCTTGTTTCTTCCAACAACAAGCTCCATTTGCAAAACCCAAGGTTGCTAATGATGAATACACTAAGAGACATCATTTAACTTGGATATAAATATTTATCAATTAGTTTACATAATTATTTGGGCCCTAAAACTATTTAATTCCCCTCTTTTGCAAAATCTTCAAAACTTACTCTAGAAAGGAAAGATTGTTTTCCTCCAAAATACTTTGCCAAATAAAGACAAACTTTAGGCCTATATATCATACCCTATCTTCCCATATCAAAAATAAATATTTTTGAAAGGCTTTATTATTTATTTTTGCCCTTTTTAAATGGCAGAAACAAGAAATAATTGCTTAAAATCACTTTTCCATCTCAATAAATTCTAGGAAAATTCTCCCAAGTGGGATATGGTACCTATGACCATCTCACATCAAAAACTCACTCTGTCCAACTCAAAAATATCAAATCAACTACTAAAAACCATTACAACACTATTTGAATAAATGATATTAAGTGGACTAAAAAGCCTTGGAAAAATCTCAAATAATCCATGGAGGTATGTCTTGGCCTCATCTACCTACCGGTACCCTTGCCTCATCTTCCCCAAGTAAAATTGTTAGACTTCCTTAATAAGAATCATCATGACCAAATTTTGCAAAGTAAGCAAATCTTGAGCTAAACTAAATCAAATCATCATCAATCCTCACCATTACTCACCACAGCAACCATGACTCACTTTTTGGTCGTGTACACAATAGCTCCACTATAGATAACTCTACTCATTTATCCTCTAGCTCTTAGAGATATTGTGAGAGAGAGAGCACATGATTTTAACCCTATATCCTAACAAAGCTTGACCATGACTACACAGAGCCGCTGTAGCACCCCCTTCTGCCCTCTCTGGTCGAGCACTAGGCCCACCCACCTCCCAACGCCGCCCTTCACGACAAATTGCTTGCGCTAGCCTAGACCTACTCCCTCTCGTGAAGTTGGTTTGCCATGAACCGAAGCTGTCTCGGGTATAAGGCCAGAGGCCTCCCCTACCCCCTTCTATGCTCATTTCACCCCTTTCTCGACCAACTGCCCATTCTAGCTCCCCAACCCCTTTGCCTTGCCTTAACTCGCACTTGAGAAGAGGAAGAACTCCTCTCGGATCCACAAGAAGGAGGAAAGTTTGCTACTACCCCCGATAACCTCCACTTTGATTCATTATAGATCAACACTCCCTACCTCTAAGCTACCCTCCCATATTATCCTTTTAGTGCAGGAGCACCAGAGACCATCGCCGCAAGTTGCATGTCCAAGGGAGCTCCTCCTACGAGTTCCATGAGCTCAAGCACCCACAGCAGCGCCAAAACCATCCGAGAACTCCCCAGAACCCCAGTTCCTCGCTCAAAAGCCACCTCGGACGGCATGCATGCACCCAGGACCAGCTCTAACGACCCTTCGAATGCCCTCCATCGTGGGGAGATGCGTAACCTTGCTCCGGCGTCAAAGGCACCCATGTTGCCTTCCCCTGGGTCACTAGGAAGTTCTACGTCACCTCATCACTGCGCCATGGCCTCTCGAGCCCCTAGTAAGCCCCGCCCACTCCATTCCCTAGAAGCTTGGGTTTCGCCACCGTTGTTCTCACCATGAGGTTGACGACGAACCTCAGTCGCAGATCATCCTTAAATCCAACGGCCTGTAGCCTCTCATACCCCTTCGGCATCTGGATCTTGTTGATGGGCGGGCCCCCATGCCGGTGTTTGAACCCCGTAGCTTCCTGCTCGTAGCACCGCCCGGGTGGGCCGAATCCGTGTTGATCGACCCATTTCGCTCCAAATCTGGAACGCACAAGCTCATTTCCTTTTCTTTTACTTGAAACAAATTACCAGATCTGATTTCTCTAGTATAGTTTAAATCTGAATAAACATGGAAATTGTTAGAAATTTCCTAGACCTGATTTTTGGTAGATACATACATGTTTTCTTCAACATACAGTACAAGAGGTGGACCAAAATAATTTCTAGATTAATTTTACTAATTTAAATACCAAAATTTTGTCCTGCTCACAAATAAAATCTTTCAGAGAGGTTAGTAAATGCAAATTGAGTAGATCCAACTTGTTCCGAATGGTATACAAGATACCTTGCTTTACCTATTGGCCCTACTCCAAAAGCCTCATGGTTTGCCCCTAGCAAAAATAACAAAAATCCCTCTATTCTCTCTTTAGGAATTTCCCTAGGCCAAACCAAAAGATGTAGTGACCTAATTCAAACTCTCCAGACACGTTCAATGCAAGGTATATCTAAATCCAGACGCTCAATAATTATTGAGACATCTATAAATTCTAGTGATTTAAATACTTCTGTGTGTGTATATTTAACCAATAAAACCACTCCAGTAGTTCTATAACTCCAAAAAGGGTGGTTCCAATTTCTACATAAAGGTAATTAAAATACCTAACATATGTACTTGGATTCATATCAAAATCCTCTGTAGATTTAATCTGGTGAAAAAGGCAAAAATCTTGTAGAACTTCCTTTGGGAATTTCCTAAGGGCATTCTGCTAAAAATATTTGGAAGTCATTCCAACTTTCAATGATTCATTATCCCAAATACTTAATAACCCTAAGAGGAAATACTTTTTGGACCTACAGATCATTTCTTGTGAATTATTTCCTAAAACTAGAGCTTTTATAGTGAATCAAAGGAAGTTGATAAAATAGTGAATCCACTTTTGTTGGTTTCATTTTTTCAATACCTATGTAGTGATATCATCTTTTTATATTGATATCATCCAGACCATGGCCTTGGTCTACCCCCCCCTAATTAAGTAGTCTTGGCCTTTAAATCACAAAGAAATGTCTACAAATGCTTTCAAGTAAATGCCAATCTCTCTAAATCCTTTTTCCAAAACCCTAATGGAGTATATCATGTATTGTTTAATTGCTTGCTATATTGTATCGATGCTTGTATGCCTTGTTTTGATGGTGGCATTACTTGCTTGCATGTATACTCGATGACGGCAGTAGTTGCGATTATATTGTTGACGAGAAAAAGGGATCTTATTATTATTGGTATTCTGTTTATCTAAACAACAAGTACAGGGACTTATTGCTGATCACAGGCAAGCCACCATGCCTGAATTCCGATACTTGTCCTATTCATTTTATTACCTATTTTGTATCTCCTTTATAAACTGCATTACTATCAGGCATGTTTTGTTTTACTATTACCGTGCTAACAACTTGGTCCTCCAAGTTATGACTAGGTATCCCATTTGACACCCACCCTTGTGTGTACCTACCATTTTACAACCTTAGATCGAGCGTAGGATGGTTAATATCTTACCTCATTGAAAACCTTGGTTTTGATGAACAAAGCTGTTTGGGAGATTACCCCACCATAAATGATTTGAAAATGTTTCTGAAAACCCCATTGGGAAAAGGCATCGCTTCCAAGTGGATGTTTTAAAGAAAAAAAAGTGATGAGGAAGGATGTGAATGAGGAACTTGATGTTGAGAAGGGATGCTCTAGACTTTTAGCAGAACAACTTATCCGTGCAACCATATTACCCCAGGAGCCGGGGCATAGCTCGTAGTTTGTTTTGCTTAGCATGGGCTACACCATAACGCGTAGAAAGGGGTTCGAGTCCCCCGAAGCCCGTTCCTATCCACTTAGGGGGTCGCCATACCCGGAAGGTTCTATTGTCTCTATGGAGGTTAGCTCAAACTATGGAGCTCCCATGGACGATACGGTTTATGGGAGTACGAAAGGGAAAATGATTAAGGAAGTGAGGTAGGGAGATTCGGACTCGAGGAGTCGGGTACTTGTCCCGGGGGAACTAAGAAACCATAGGGAAAGTGCCCATACTAGGGATGACAAATGAAAGGTTATGTCTGATTATCTGGACCCCTTTACATGTGGTGTAGCGGGCCGTTGTGTCATCCCAGCGGATGTATTGATTCTTGTGGGTAAAGTGCACAAACTCTACAGAGAACACGGTCAAGGATGATTGGAAAGGTGATTGCTAGGAGTATCCAAGTGATGGTTCGAGAAGGATAAAAAGGATGTGACTTGGTCACGAGAGAACATGAGGATGATGTTTTGTTTTGATCATGGAGGTTTAAGGTGTTTAAAAGGGTTTTTCTCTAAAACTGTTTAAAAAAAAGTTTTCAACAAGGATATGGATATATCCAGATTTTAAAACAGAGACATGTTTTCAAAACTCTTTGTCAACAAAGATATAGAGATGCCATATCTACAAGAGAACTAGGCTTTTCAATAATAACCATAGTTAGAGATATCTCGCTACAACCAAAATGCATTATCTTATTTACCTTATCTTGCTGGTTTGTGAGTACATTCAAAAGTACCCACTAGCATTGTCCCTGGATATTAACTTGGTCATATTCGAGAAGTAAGGTGAAGAAGAAGGTGACGTTGGTGACTATGCGATCTAGGACATTCTCCCAGTCAGTTGCCTGTAGGTTAAGGCATGTCTCGGGCTCTACGCTTGATGAAGTTCCGCTGATAATGATTAATGTATCCATAATGGAAAATAAGGTATGACTGGTATCCTCTTAAGTAATGGATGTTTACTTTGATACTTGTCAGTTATGTGCCATGATAAACTGATCATGGGATCGTGGTGTATGCATAATAGGGATTACCGGAGGATTAATTGGTGGCCCGATAGACTTGGTATCAGAGCCATCCTGATTGTAGGAGAACCTTAGTTAAAATGGTCGTTAGACATGAAAATTACTTTTGGAAACACCGAGTTTCGAAAAATGTTTCTCAAAACTTTTCGAAGGATTCTACTTCTTATCTCCTCCTTACTTAAAAATGATTTCGCAAATGATTTCTTCTATCTCTCGTACAAATTTCAAAAATAAGGATTTCAAACCAATAGGAACTAGAACTTTGTGAAGCTAGTGATAACAGGATGAAGAGAAGCAACTCCCAACAAACACAAGGAGACTACAAGATCGCCTTACCAACAGAATCCTCGTGACTAGAAGACTCAAGTGATGCACTATAGAGAAGCATCCAATGACTCGACGAAGGTTTCATAAGAAAGATAGTGACTCGGACCCTAAGGACGATGACGTCAAGGATAACTAGCCCTACAGTAGGATTCCCCTATATCGTGAGTAGTTAACTCCTTGGTCCCTATAATAGGCCATGTTTTCTTGCCTAAGTGCATGATGCGTTCCTTGATGTGTGAGGTTTGCCTTACTAGGTTAGGAAGAACCATGTGAGCCTATTGCTCGGTTCACCTGGTATGTATGTTTCGTGCTTGTTCTGACCTTAGTAAAATGTGACTCGAGGATCGATACCCCACCTAGTAACTCAGCAACACCCCTAGCCTGTTAGTTGTCACTAACAAGAACCCAGACATGAAGTAAAGAACTAACTCCACTAACCATCGATATATTAGAACTTCCTACAACCTCGTGATACTAACTATTTGAGTCGACCCTACCCAAACAAATAGGAAGTTCTTCACCAGAAGGCCAAAATACTCCAAAATTTTGAAGATAAGGATGCATGAATGCAACGAGTCTACTCCGCTAGTGAGAAAAACCGACGCTGGGAATTCAAGTGAAGACAATTCCTCTAAAGCTGGATGTCTCTACCCTAACTAAAGACTAGTTAGAAGTATCATTAACCATTAACCCGCCCAAAGCTAACTGCATAAGGCTTCATTAGGAAACCACCCCCGACAAGGTTTACGTAATAGAACGTCACCCGGGGATCTCAACTCAAGACCCAAGGAGATACACATCCTTCTTTAGCATCACGCCAGCACTTCAAGATAGAAGATCTACACCCTTCTCGAAGACCCTTAGTGAAGTTCTAAGGTGGAAAGACCGCGTCTTTGCACTCAAATCCCGAAGACTGTCTACCGGAAGATACTTCAGGAAGATTTCCAAATACGATGTCCTTCTCCAGGAATCAACTCGAGAGTCGTCAAAACCCTAGAGGATAAACCTTGCCAACAACCGCCAGAAGTCTACTCAATCTTCTAGTACTAAAGAAGCCCTGAATCAAGACAACCAGAAGACCTAAAGGATCGCCAAACCACTAACCCCTCAGCTCTAACCCGCTTAGAGGACTTGCCACTTCAACTGTTTCGATAGGCTAAGTAAGAATAAAGGTAATGTATGAGCCTCGTAGGACATAGTTTGTGGACTTCATCTAAAGGTTTCAACCCCGACAGAAGGTTGGCGATACTCTTCAAACCTCCTTCGACAACTCCTAGAAAGAAAAACCGGCATCATCTTCAAGCTACCATTAGCTTAACCCTAAGGGGGAAGACTGCGTCTTTCCCACAAAAACAAAATAACCCACTGCCAGAAACAAACTCAGGAGTTTCAACCCTAAGTCGTTAAATAGGATGCGAAAGGCCCCTAAGGAAAAGACTGTGGATCCTTATCGAAAAAGACATCAAGATGTAGACTCTACCCTTCACGAAGTTCCACCTACAAATAGTTCACCTAGCCAAAACCCGCGAGATACCAAGCCCAAAAGGAAATGAAGACCATCCATCGATAATCCATCAAAATCAGGACTGGAACCTGCTCAACTCTCTATGCATCCAAGAAGATTGAAGTTCAGCTCCACCAACACAGTAACCACATTCGAAGATGAAGTCCATAAGTTAATACGCTCGAGATGCATAACACTAATTCCGACTCAAAATCCCCTAACCCTACTCTCCCTAATCTCGGGACGAGATTATTTTAAGGGGGAATGGTCTGTAACATCCCAATTTCAGCAACCCTGTTTAGATGTCCAGAATGCAAAAATCAGGGGGAACAAAACCTTTTTCTTGTTTAGTGATGCAGTGTTTACTTATTGTTTGTTTTTGCTTATGCATCTGAAAGTGTAGCAACTGATATACTCCTTACCTCATCGTTAGTTGACAAAAGCTATTTCACAAAAACTGTCGTGACTCATTTTACATTTTCTCAAATGTTCTAGCATTTCAAAACTTGAGCCAAGATGCCTTTGCAAGATTAACTATTTTAGTAGCTTCGATTGACCAAACTATGGAGAGCTATATAATATAATCTCCTTATGTTTTCAAGACAGAACTTTCAACTACTCGTACCTCTAGGTTTTCCAAAAGCTTTTTATAAAGTTTTTGAATTCTACTATTGGTAGAGATACCAAGGACTCTCGCCTTATTCAAACTCCAACCTCTCAAAATACACTTCTTTATCTCAAGCTAGGCTTGATCGTAACCCTAGTAGTAGTCAGGATTGCTTGGAAGATGATTTTCCTTGAGCTTACAGGCCCAGAAAAAATTACCCCTTTTTCGAGAACCTTAATTTAATTTTTGATTTGGATAGTTTTCGCAACTATTATATCTATTTGCACAAATACCTCGGCGGTTTCCAATCGTTAATACATAAAGCCCGATACTACTTGACTTGTTTGCTTAGGAAATAGTATTAGCTACTCTAGGAACTCATCTTCTAGGATCAAGAAAGGATAAGATTACAAACCCTAAGCAAGATTCGAAAGCTTGACCTGATCTCTAGCCACAAGGTGACCATCTAAAATCCCTACCTAGATCACTTCTGAAACTACCCTCTTTTAGAAGCTTCCAAGTCAATGAATACCAACCCCAAGCATGGATCCTTTCTACTCAATCTACACTTAAAAATGATCCCGTTGGTGATGACTTGGAACCTTGTAACCAATCAAAAACATCAACGCTTGTATTCTAAGTCAAAATCCCCAAATCTACCAAATTTGGCCAAGTCTAGAAACATTACCAATATCCCATCTTTGGGTCTCCATCATTTCCAACCCTTCTGCGTTTTTGGAAATGCACTTGAACAATATTATAGACCATCATAAGGACAACCAAGGAACACTCTTTCCCTTGGCTAGATCATCCTCTGACACACTTGTTCTTGATCGTTTTGCAGGCAAGAAAGTAATCTTTCCTGCAAATCTTATCAACATGCCTACTTTGGAAGAGGCTCACATCTTCATACTATCCTATTTTTACCAACTATTGGTTTGGTTGGGCTCTACTCATGAAGGGCTATCCATCCCTACTTCAATTGTTTCAATTGGAGATTTGTGCTACCAAAACCACATGGTTTTGAAGGCCGGTTGATAATCTGTTTTGGCACCCTTAATTTATTGAAAGTTTGGCATAAATGCCTGGAGAGCTCAGTCATGACCATCCTCAAACCTCTGTACCATTATCATCTACATAACTTGTTTTATCCATCCATCTAACCCATGACCCAAGGCGTTCTCTAAGCTCCTTATCCCAACAAAGTTTAGGTGGTATAAAAATATTGGTGCCCTAGATCATCAAACCCTTGTTTCTTCCAACAACAAGCTCCATTTGCAAAACCCAAGGTTGCTAATGATGAATAAACTAAGAGACATCATTTACCTTGGATATAAATATTTATCAATTAGTTTCCATAATTATTTGGGCCCTAAAACTATTTAATTCCCCTCTTTTGCAAATTCTTCAAAACTTACTCTAGAAAGGAAAGATTGTTTTCCTCCAAAATACTTTGCCAAATCAAGGCGCACTTTAGGCCTATATATCATATCCCATCTTCCCATATCAAAAATAAATATTTTTTATTTATTTTTGCCCTTTTTAAATGGCAGAAACAAGAAATAATTGCTTAAAATCACTTTTCCATCTCAATAAATTCTAGGAAAATTCTCCCAAGTGGGATATGGTACCTATGACCATCTTAAATCAAAAACTCACTTTGTCCAACTCAAAATATCAAATCAGCTTCTAAAAACCATTAAAACATTATTTGAATTAATGATATTAAGTGGACTAAAAAGCCTTGGAAAAATCTCAAATAATCCATGGAGGTATGTATTGGCCTAATCTAACTACGAGTACCCTTTCCTCCTCTCCCCAAGTGAAATTGTTAGACTTACTTAATAAGCATCATCATGACCAAATTTTGCAAACTAAGCAAATCTTGAGCTAAACTAAATCAAATCATCATCAATCCTCACCATTACTCAACACAACAACCATGACTCACTTTCTAGTCGTGTACATTGTAGCTCCACTTTAGCCAACTCTACTCCTTTGTCCTATAGCTCTTGGAGATAGTGTGAGAGAGAGCACATTATATTAACCGTATATCCTAACAAAGCTTGACCATGACTACACACAGCCGATGCAACACCCCCTCTTGCCTCTCTGGTCGAGCACCAGACCCACCCCACCTCCCAACACTTCCCTTCACAACCAATGGCTTTCCATAGCCCAAACCTACTCCCTCTTATGAACATGGTTGACCATGAGCCGAAGCTCTCTAAGGTATAAGGCCAGAGGCCAACCCTACCCCCCCTTATGTGCTCATTTCACCCCTTTCCCGACCATCTTCTCCTCCCAGCTCCCCAAACCCTTTCCCTTGCCTTGCCTCCCACTTGAGAAGAGGAAGAACTCCTCTCGGATCCACAAGAAGGAGGTGAGTTTGCTATTGCTCCCGATCACCTCTGCTTCGATTCATTACAGATCGGCACTCCCTACCTCTAAGCTACCCTCCCATGTCATCCTTTTATTGTAGGAGCATCGGAGACCGTCACCGTAGGTTTCTTGTTCGAGGGAGCTCCTCCTGCGAGTTCCACGAGCTCAGGCACCAGCATCAGCGCCAAAACCACCCGAGAATTCCCCCAGAACCCCTCTTCTTTGCTCAAAAGCAGCCCCGGACGGCATGCATGCAGCCAGGACGAGCTCTGACGACCCCCCGAATTCCCACCGTCGTGGCAAGACGTGCAACCTTGCTCCAGTGTCAAAGGATCCAATGCCACCCCTCCCCTAGATTGCTAGGAAGCTCTGCGTCACCTTGTCACTACGCCACGACCTCTCGAGCCCCTGGTAAGCCCCACCGACTCCATCCCCGAGAAGCTAAGGTTCCGCCACCGCTATTCTCACCCTAAGGTTAACGACGAACCTCAGCCACAAATCCTCCTTAAATCCGATGGCCCGCAGCCTCTCATACCCCTTCAGCCCTCGGATCCCACCCGTAGCACCGCTCAGGTGGGCTGAATCCGCGTTGATTAACCCATTTCGCTCTAAATCTGGCCCGCGCAAGCTCCTTTTCCTTTTCTTTTACTTGAACAAATTACCAGATCTGATTTCTCTGGCATATAGTTTAAATCAAAATAAAAATGGAAATTGTTATAAATTGCCCATATCTTATTTTTGGTAGATACATAGATGATTTCTTCAACATACAGTACAAGAGGTGGACCAAAATAATGCCTAGACTAATTTTAGTAATTTAAATACCAACATGTGTCCTGCTCACAATTAAAATCTTTCAGAGAGTTTAGTAAATCCAAATTGAGTAGATTTACCTTTTTTCTGAAGGGTATATAAGATACCTTTCTTTACCCATTGGCCCTACTCTAAAAGCATCATGGTTTTCCCCTAGCAAAAATCCCTATATTCTGTCTTTAGGAATTTCCCTAGGCCAAACCAAAAGTTGTATTGACCTAATTTCAACTCTCTAGACACATGCAATGCAAGGTATATCTAAATCCATCAGCTCAATAATTATCGAGACTTTTATAAATTTTTGTGATTTAAGTACTTTCTTGTGTGTATATTCACTAATAAAATCACTCTAGTAGTTTTGTAACTCCAAAAAGGGTGATTCAAATTTCTGCAAAAAGGTAATTCAAATACCTAACAGTGTCCTTGGATTCATATCAAAAGCCTCTATAGATTTAATCTGGTGAAAATGGCAAAAAGCTTGCAGAACTGCCTTTGGGAATTTCCCGAGGGCATTCTGTTAAATATTTTGAAGTGATTCCAACTTTCAGTGATTCAGTATCCCAAAGCCTTACTAACCCTAAGAGGAAATACTTTTTGGACCTATAGATCATTTCTTGTGAATTATTTCCTAAAACTTGAGCTTTTATCACTAGGAAATTCTTAGTAAATCAAAGGAAGTTGATAAAATAGTGAATCCACTTTTGTTGGTTTCATTTTGTCAATACCTATCTAATGATATCATATTTTTATATTGATATCATCCAGAACCTGGCCTTGGTCTAGAACCCCCCCTTAATTAAGTAGTGTTGGAATTTAAATCATAAAGAAATGTCTACAAATGCTTTCAAGTAAATTATAATCTCTCTCAATCATTTTTCCCAAACCCTAATGGAGTATATCATTTAGTTTTTAATTGCTTGCTGTATTTTAATGATGCTTGTATGCCTTGTTTTGATGGTGGCATTGCTTGCTTGCATGTATACTCAATGAAGGCGAAAAAGTTGCGATTGTATGGACGACGAGAAAAAGGGATCTTATTATTATTGGTATTATGGTTATATAAAGAAGAAGTACTGGGACTTATTGCTGATCACAAGCAAGCCACCATTGCTGAATTCTGATACTTGTCCTAATCCTTTTATTACCTATTTTATATCTCATTTATAAACTGCATTATTATCAAGAATGTTTTGTTTTACTATTACCGCTCTAATAACTTGGCTCCTCCAAGTTATTACCAGGTGTCCCATTTGACACCCACCCTTGTGTGTACCTACCATTTTACCCCTTAGATCGAGAGTAGGATGGTTAGCATCTTACCTCAATGAATACGTCGGTTTTAATGAACAAAGATGTTTTGGGGATTACCCCACCATAAATGATTTGAAAATGTTTTGGATAAACCCTTGGGAAGAGGCATCGCTTCCAAGTGGATGTTTTAAAGGAATAAAAGTGACGAGGAAGGATGGTAATGAGGAACTTGATGTTGCGAAGAGATTCTCTAGTCTTTTACCGGAACAACTTATCCGTGCAACCACATTAGCCCAGGAGCTGGGGCATAGCTCGTAGTTTGTTTTCCTTAGCATGGGCTACGCCATAATGCATAGAAAGGGATTCAAGTCCCCTGAAGCCGGTTCCTATCCACTTGGAGGGTCATCGTACCCGGAAGGTTCTATTGTCTCTACCGAGGTCGGCTGAATCTATGGAGCTCCCACGGACTGTACGGTTTATGCGAGTACGGAAGGGGAAATGATCCAGGAAATGATCCGGATAACCATCACTCGAGGAGCCGGTTACTTGTCCCGGGGGAACTAAGAAACCATAGGGAAAGTGCCATACTAGGGACGACAAATGAAATGTTATGTTTGGTTATCCGGACCCCCGTACACGTGGTGTAGTGGGCCGTGGTGTCATCCTAGCGGATGTATTGATTCTTGTGGGTAAATTGCACAAACTCTGCAAAGTATAATATATTCGAATAGCCATGTCCACTGTCAAGGTAGATTGGAAAGGTGTTTGCTAGGAGTATCCAAGTGATGGTTTGAGAAGTATAAAAAGGATGTGACTTGGTCACGAGAGAACATGAGGATGATGTTTTGTTTTGACCATGGATGGTTGAAGGTGTTTAAAAAAGGTTTTTCTCTAAAACTGTTTTTTAAAGTTTTCAACAAGGATATGGATATATCTAGATTTTAAAACGGAGACATGTTTTCAAAACTATTTATGAACAAAGATATAGAGATGCCATATCTGCAAGAGAACTAGGTTTTTCAAAAATAACCATAGTTAGAGCTATCTCGCCACAGCTAAAATACATTATCTTGTTTACCTTATCTTGGTGGTTTGCGAGTATATTAAAAAGTACTCACTAGCATTGTCCCTGACTATTAACTTTGTTAGATTCGAGAAGTAAGGTGAATAAGAAGGTGACGTTGACGACTATGCGAGCTAGGACGTTCTCCCAGTCAGTTGCCAGTATGTTAAGGCATGTCTCAAGCTCTACGCTTGATGAAGTTCTGTTGATGAATGATGTAGCCATAATGGGAAATAAGGTATGACCAGTATCCACTTAAGTAATGGATGTTTACTTTGATACTTGTCGGTTATGTGCCACGATAAACTGATCATGGGATCATGGTGTATGTATAACATGGATTCTCGGAGGATTAATCCGAGGGCCCGACAATGATGATATGTCATACGTCTATTATCTGAGTCTGATGTGCATGGCACATGCAACTTACTAGTGATTATTAATAGATCAGTTGAATTTCGTGAAAAATAACACGATTGCTAGAAGTAGATCGGTGTGTCATGCCAAGGCACACGTGTGCAGTGCCACATTGTGGATGAGGGAGACGCTAGCCGGCCTCTCTACGCATGGGGCTACAAAGAAGAGATCGATGGGGGATGGATGGTGAGAGGTAGCGAAGGAGAGAGAAAACATAATTTGTTTTCTGTGCATATTATATACTAGTACTCTTATAGGTACATGCATTTACTACTAGTCGAGTGTACCTTTTACCTCATGTCAGCATCCCATCATAATTTTTATTTGACATCACACTGCCTTCAACTCCTCCTCTTCGCTGCTCTCGCACTGCCTCCCTTTTGTTCTCTAGTAATAATGCTCATTTTGAGCACTATTCTTCCTACGAAGTACTAGTACTTGATTTACAGAAAAAACATTTCCGTCACTTAGAAAATTGGAGTTGTTTCTTTTCCTAATAGTTGAACAATATGCACACGTCAACTTTCTTGTAGTACATTACCAAATTTGGAGAAATTACCATAAACTATGACATGGATATGGCCATAACCTTGGTTGCTCAACCCGAAACCTGTTCATACTTAGTCTACATGGTAGGACAATTTTGTGAAGAAGATTTTCAGAAGTTGAAAAAACTCATGTTTATTATTTCTCATTGCAGTTAATACACACAAAAGTATGTCGTGCACGAGTCTATCACTTTTTCATTCTTTATTTATTTTTGTTATTTTGTCTTCAAAGCAGGGTCAGCTTTGTTGGCATGCAAATTCTAGCAAGAAGTTGAATCTTTCAAAACACTCGGTCATTCTTCATATATTGACTATCTGGTGGGTTCCTTCAAAAGATTTTTTGTAAGATTTTAAGAGCAATCAGCGGCTCACTTATGGTTCAAATTAATTTGACCTAATTTCGACAAATCGACATAGAATAATTTAGGGATTTCTATTTTCATGCCCCTGGTTCGTTAGTTATACTTAGTTTTCCCCAGCAGCTTAGTTTTTCCTCAATTTTTCCCTCCCTCCATTCCGAAACCCTCACATGCGCTCGGATGGGGGATGCCGCCAGGTCAAAGACTTGACCATTACATGATGACCCGTGGGACCACATTGGGGCGGGTCGTGCATTGAGAGTTACGTTACGTCGCCTCGACCATTACATCCTGATAGGTGGGGTCAGGATACACATTGGACCAACCATCCATCTCTCGCTGGTTATGGGGGACGTGGTGTGGGACCATGTGGGGCACGTTTGGTGGTTACGTGCGCCGTGTCGCCTAAATTGGAAGTTTTATTTTTTGTTATTTTTATGATTGGCCTTTTTAAGACCGTCTTTTCCCCTCTCTCGCTAATAGTTGTGTTTATTTTCCCCAAAAAGGTAGCGAATCTAGAGAATCTTCTCTCTTTATTCATTGTTCCTTTTGCCCTCGTTTTCCCCAATCTAGTAGCAAACCTAGAGCACAAAATCTAATTAGCACCATAAATAAATTCAGTAAACAGAGCAGATATAAATAAAGCAGCTAATATAGGTTATATAGTCGGTACTTAACGAGGTTCGACAATTAGGCTGCTCAGCAGCAGCAGCCAACTTCAATATAGACAAGACAAAAGAAGCTGCTTTATAGTAGCAGGAACAGATCAGTGGCCCCTCATGGCCTCTTCTAGGAGGGCCTCCGCCTCCTCCCTCTGGCGCCTCCTCCACTTCTTCCTGCCCAGTCCCTTGACCTTGGGTGCCTTTGGCTTGATCAGGGGCATACGACCCTCCTCGATTGCCACCTTCTAGAGGTTGCGAAGTTGAAGACCGAGCACCTAGTGCTTAGCTATGAAGCCGTGGACATTCACGGACTCGTCGCAGGTCCTCACGTCCTCGGCATGATTCATGAGGGAGTTGAAGTCCATGGCATGGAGCCTCCTTGTAGAGCAAAAGGGGCACCTATACACGTCGCTGGCAAAGAAGTTGTTGTACTAGCCGGACTTCATCCTCCTAAGCACATGACGAGTCTTGGTGTCCTTGGACTCGTCATCGCTGCGGACGTTGCTGCTATCCTCTTGTTGGAAAAAACAGTAGAGTGCAATAAGGACATGATTGAGATACTTTGATTATCGGGATTGATTATTTGCATAAATTAACCGATTGAGATATCCAGATTATTCCCCAAATCTCAAACCAAATCGAATACTGATCCCAACTACAAACAGGGGGGTTCAAATACGAACAGGGGGATTCATCGAAATACGAGATCTAACACAAGAGGATTAGCTACTATAAAAATACGAACAGTCAAGCTCTAATAACATATGTTCTAATATCCAACGATGGGAACTGGGGAATAACAAGGGAAGGGGAGAAAACCCTGGTTACCTTCGACCATGGGTCGGTGATGCTGGTGTCGTAGGGGTTCTCCGGGCTTATGGAGTCAATCTCCTTGTAGGGGTCCCAGCCGCGCAGGATCTGCTTGAGACTGGCGTGGGCCTCCTCGCCAGCGGCTATAGCGGATAGGGGGACGGGGACGGCAGCTGCCTGGACAGGGGCCTGTACGGGGACGGGGGCCTCCTCGCCAGTGGCCTTGGAGGCGCTGATGGCCACCATGCCATTCTTCTCCAGCGCCGACATGGTTGTGGTTTTCTTTTAGGGTTGCAGAAGGTGATGGGATGGTGGAGACGGTTGAGTGAGCGAGTGAGTGATGAGTGAGAGTGAGGAGGCCTCTATTAAAGGAAAAGGGAAGCGACGTTTCGTTGCACCACCGTGCACCACGTAACCGCGTACGCTACTCCACCATGCACGACCACACGTTTTTTTCCCACTTGTCTAACCCTAGTGACTTAGTTGTGCTTAGTTTTGCCCTCGAGTGTATCACTGGTAGTTTGGTTGTACTCAATTTTTGCCCTCTAGTACTAACACTGCCGTGTGCGATATACTCAGTTTTACCCTCTGGTGGTTGGTCAATAGAAACTCAACGAATAGGTTTTAGCTAGCTAATTAGTCATTTTATGCACAACAAATTCAAAAAGAGCAAAACATAGTGGCATCTACCCCGATAGTCTTATTATGTGACCTGCCACCATAAGAAATGTATATAAACCAAGTTTTAACCTAAATCACCACTTATCAAATCACCTACTATCTGTGAAGGTTCATGGCTTTCTACTCAAGCCTCTTCCCAAACATCCCTCCCAAAAACATAGTTTGTCTGAATGAGGCAATAATTGTCAAATTGATGTATATTTGAATTGCAAATAGTTTGATGTATGCCAAGATGTATTTTATTGCATAAAATACGCATTTTCCATTTTTAAAATCTTTTTCTATTTTCTATTTGAATCACTTTGTTAGTCTTGCTCTTGGTTTTTAAGTTCTACTCAGTTTTTCCCTTGGTTCTTAAGTGCTACTCAGTCTTACCCTCTCTTAGTATCAATCTCTCGTACCTGTGCTCATCTTCGCTACTACGCTCTGATTGGTTGAGACAGTTGTCACACGGATCATGTCCACCAACCGTTGATCCTCTGTGATCTAGCCGACAGGATAACCCCTATATTTATCGGGGGCACCCCTCTATCCATGCAAAATAACGAGTTTGCCACCCGTACTTTAACTCCATAAACAAATGAACTTGAATATAATTTGAAGGGAATGCGTTCGAAGGTATATAATTTTTGCATTACATTCCACTCTATGAAAATGATAATATCTCAAGATTTTCTTAGCACAATATTATCACGTATTAAGTGCGATTTCAAATAGTTCAAATGTGTATAATTTTCGTATATGCAAGTTTATGCATTACATTCCACTCTATGAAAATGGGGGAGAAAATGATAATCTCTCAAAATTTTGCTAGCACATCATTATCTTGTTATTAAGTGCAATTTCACAGTGAGCTTAGGTTTAAAAAATTCGTATACGCAAGTTTATGCATTATATTTCACTCCATGGAAATGATAAATGATCAGGATTTTATTAGCACAACATTATCATGACCTAAGTGCGATTTCAAAGAGTCCAAAGGTGTATAATTTTCATATATGCTAGTTTATGCATTACATTCCACTATATGAAAATGATAATCTTTCAATATTTTCTTAGCACAACATTATCACGTATTAAGTGCGATTCCAAAGAGTTCAAAGGTGTATATTTTTCGTATATGCAAAATTATGCATTACATTCCACTCTATGAAAATAATAATCTCTCAAGATTTTCTTAGCACAACATTATCACATATTAAGTGCGATTTCAAAGAGTTCAAAGGTGTATAAACTTCATATATGAAAGTTTATGCATTACATTCCACTCTATGAAAATGGGGGAGAAAATAACAATCTCTCAAAATTTTGTTAGCACATCGTTATGACGTATTAAGTGCGATTTAGAAGTGTCCAAAGGTTTATAATTTTCGCATATGCAAGTTTGTGCATTACATGCCACTCTATGAAAATGATAATTCCTCAAGATTTTCTTAGCACGACATTATCACGTATTAATTGCGATTTCAAAGAGTTCAAAGGTGTATAATTTTTGTATACGCAAGTTTATGCATTATATTTCACTCCATGGAACTGATAAATGATCAGGATTTTATTAGCACAATATTATCATGTCCTAAGTGCGATTGAAAAGAGTTCAAAGGTATATAATTTCCGTATACGCATTACATTTCACTATATGAAAATAAAGCTAGACAAAGGGTGCGAGCGCGGGGCTGGCTCGGGGTCCCATCTTGCAAAGCCAACCTGGGTAAGCTCTGGGTCCTGCGCTCATGTGGATAAGCTGTGGGTCTGGCGCTCCCGTGGATAAGCTATGGGTCCGGTGCTGATCTGGATAAGTTGAGAGACGTGTCCACTACGAGAATCGACTAAATGCGGCCCCACTTGTCAGCAAGTAATGACAAGGGTACACTACGGGACCCAACAGAACGCGACCCTACTCGTCAACACGTAACAGCAAGGGTCCACTATAGGACCTGACTGAACGCGACCCCACTTGTTAGCACGTAACGACAAGGCTGATGGATGGCGAGTTTCAGACTGTCAACACCCGGATTTTTAAGTCCAGATGTCTGTTATGATGTACATCGCAATCCCAGGATTACCATTTTTGCAAGACATAATAGATTTGGTACCACAGTACATCATCCATTACAAACCGTAATAGTCTTACAAATAGTTGATCTCATGATCAAGTCTTAATACAAATCAGAGCAGCGGAAATATAACGTAGTAGACTCCATCTTCATGGTCATAGGCAATGCTGACGATGGGAGATGATCCTAGTTATCATAGACCTCCTGTTGTCCATCTTTCGGGTAGTCCTCCTCATAGTCTGGCCATGGGAATAGCCAGGGACAAAGCCATGAGTACTCTTAAAGAACTCGCAATCTATCACTAAAGTAAGTAAGACACATCTAGTAGGAATCCTAAGCTCTAGTCTTGTTTGCAATAAGCCAGTTTTATTTCAGAAGTACTTAGTAGTAGAGCCTAATTTAGTTATCTAAATTACTTAAGTGGGAACCTAGTTTCATGTTCACAACCCTGTTGTGGTCAAGTCAAAGTCATTATTCCAGTCACAAGTCATTTTGAAAACATCTGACAACGGAACAGTATGGCCACTCCAACTGTTCATAACCGCGGACGCAGTGATTCGAATAGTTTGACACTCTACATAGGTGGTATACTTTCACCACAAGATTCGATACATCCATCAGGGATAACCCTGAATCATCATACTTGGTATGCGGATAATCAATACTAACCTTTCAATTACACACCCTAGTATAGGCACCTCCCCTATGAGCTTGGCCTCCCAGCCATGGCCATCTGCCATCCTGGGCACTACATAAGTGGACATTCATATTCACGAGGCAGCCTCAGCTCAACCTCTTCTGCAAGGGAACCCATACTAAGACATATAAGCTTCCAGTTAAGCCCTACCCAACTCTAGTATTGTGGTTGTACGGTAAAATTGGAATGGTATCGCATCCAAACCCAACCATCAGTTTTTATCAAAGTCAAGGCTCATGCCTCATTCAGTTTCATCATCAACCCATTGTGTTTCATAACACTTGTCGAAACATTTCAATAGAATGAATCATCATTCCAAGGTTTTCATAATCCTTTTCTCCAAGTGTTCCCATCTAAAATGATCAAGTTTTAGCTTAGCACTAGCCACTAGTGTTGAGGGTATCACTATTGAGGGGTGATAATCAAGTATAAGTATTCAAGACTAGTTCCATGACCTTGATGGTATGCATCCTATTTCCCACTAATCACAATTCATTAACTAAGTACGAAACTTTAGTAAAAGGAAAAGTAAAGCTTGCAAGTAAAACTTGGGATGGGTATAATCAAAGTTGCATAACCAAGCATGCCTATTGCATCTTGCGTAGGTTAGCTTGCATGGATGGATTGTATTAGTTAGCTTGCACTGATAGCTTGCCTTGTTGGGTGCAGTCGTTGACGTTCTCTTCTTCTTCCTCGAAGTACTCCTCCTCGTCGTAGCCTGGGTCGGTACTAGCGTCTATAAATATATATGAGGTACACAATCACTAAACAACACTTCACTATTCCTATTTAGCACCCAAAGGCTCACACTAGATGATCTAGCATCATCACAATCATCACATGAAACAATGAAACATTCTTATTTATCTTATTTTGGGAAAAGTAATTTCTACTCATTGAAAAATACTTAAGATTTAATATTCTCCAATTAAAATATGGGATCATAATGACACATGTCATCACCACATATTTCAATACTTGGGAATGCGATTTAAAGTGGTGTTCATAGATTACAAGATTTAATATTACTATTTAATAATATTGAACTGACTAGAAATGCCTATATAGCATTATTTTAATACTAATCCATGTTTAATATCTGTAAAACCAAATCTTTTCACATATTCGTGTAAAGCATGACAAATGTCATTTTTGAGAGTTAAAATCAACTCAAAAGTGTTTATGGTTGATTTTATAAAAATATTTGAAGTGGTAAAAGTCTCTATCTTGTTATTTTTAACATAGGTGATCGATAATTTCAAATGGTTTGAATCCAAGGGGAGTGATTAAATATTTTCAATGCCTTTCTAACAAAATTGGAATCATGCAATTTGGTTCAGTACATCTCTTTGAATTAAATTTTGAATACAGCTACAAAATAGGATTTTGAATAAAATAGAAAAACTAAGTTTGAATCACTGGGCTATGCGCGGGAATCAACTTGGGCCAGCTCAAATGCACAGTGCGCACACAGTGGGCTGCTGACAGGTTGGTCCCATGCATCAGCGGCATATCTAACACGAAGCGGTATCATCAATTCTCAGCGCTATGATTAGAACAAGATCGACGGCTGAGGTTCATCGTCTACGATGAACTGCACACGGGGGATTCTAAACCTAGCGGCATGGTGGGGGTCGTCGGAGGCTTACTAGGGCTCCAGCTAGGTCTGGCGATGGGGGCAAATGTGCTGGTCGACGACGGTGAGTCGAATGGTGGTCGTGGCGGCTCCTGGGGTGGCTCCAATCAACGTCACCCTTTCTTCGATGCAGCGGCGGGATCTGGCAAAATTCCGCTGAAGTGGTGCTCGCCTTGCTCCGGGGAAGGGTTTGGGGAGTTTCTTAGAGAGAGGGGAGTGGAGTGGTGTGCCGTTTGAGGTCTGAGGAGGGTCCTATTTATACACCGGCGAGAGAGGCAGGGTGGCATGGCTCGGGCTCATCGGCGACGCTGCTACAGGTCACAATAGGCATGGCAGATGGCATGGGTCGACGCGGTGGACTTCGGCGATTATCATGTGCGTAGTGGCGCGGCTAGGGGCAGTCGTAGTCGGTCGGGAGAGGTCTGTGCTCTGTGCGGGTACGACGGTGTTCATTATCAAGTACGGTGGTCACGGGGCGCGCGGTGGTGATTGGTCGCGTCTGGGAGGTCACTGGTGACGCAGCGAGCACTACTAGGAAACAGCTTATCAGTGGCGCACCTTTTTTCACTATCCGTGGCGCATATCTTAGTCGCCACTGTTACCTCGCCACTGATAACTATCTTCTGTGGCGCATATTGAAATGCGCCACAGAAGTCTCAAACTTCAGTGGCGCATATAGCCGTTTTACCGTGCCATGACCTATTTTTGCAAAATACATAGAAACTCATGTTTTTCAATTTTGTCTAGATCTATACCCTAAAATCTAACTACAACTCAAAGGAATTATTTTTTTGAAGTTTCTATCATTTTGTTTATTTTTTACAAAACTAAAAAGGCGATCCACGGTGGGGTGGGGGGGTGGGATTTGTTTTTGCATGTTCTGTGGCGCATTGTGGCATCCCGCTAAAACCACTACTAGAAAATCGCTGTGTTTTCGTGCATTGCATCATCATGACCGCATGCTCATGTCATCATGCCACATTGCATTTGAGCATCGTCATGTCATCATGCATATTTTTCTTGCATTTTTCTAAACGCAAAAGTATTTTTATTAAACACCGTATTTTGTTTTTCTAAAATATCCGTGCGGTCTAATATATATTAAGCCGTCACCTCTCTTTGTTGTTTTAAAATAAAACAATAGTTTTCCGGTCATTAGGTGACAATAAAGGTTTTCTTATTTTACTAAAAATAAAAGATAGACAAAAAGCATGTCTAAAGTTTTAGCCTAAATCTAGCCCCATCTAGTCTACTTTGGACTAGATAAATATCTATTTTCCCCCTCTTTTCTTCCAACCCTAGCCCACCTATTTCTCCATCTACCGTAGCACACGCGCCAGCTCCCTCAATCCCACACACGCACAGCCGCTGCCCCTCCTCTCTCCATCTCCCACCCCTCCACCTCACTCCACCCAATCATTGCTCGCCACCTCACCCGCCTGGCCCGCTCCTCTCACACCCCGCCGCCACCTGGGCGCAGCTCCCCAGCTCTCTCCTGCCCACCAGCCTCCACACCGACACCCTGGCCAACCCCCACCAGACCGCCTCGCTTCGCGCGACCTGCCTCGGCCCCACCCATCGACGCGTCATCCTCGCCCACCAACTCCCTTCTCGCGACCCTCCTTCCTCTCGCAAATCCCGTCTCGTTTCCCTCCACCGCCTTTCTCACCGCAACCTACGCGTCGCCGCCCCTTCCGCGTGCTGCTGCCCTCCTCTCTGCTCCTCCCTCTCAAGCTCGCCTCGCCAGACCAGCAGTCATGCCGCCTGCACTCCGCCGCCGCAATCTCCTCACCCTCATTCGGCCGCGTCGCACCCCGCCGTGCCGCCTGCGACCTCTACTCGTGCCGCCACCAGCGGGCTCATCCCTGGACCCTCCTCCTCCGCACCCCTCGACGCGGGCCTCACCACCCCTTCGTCGGCCTCGCCACGCCTGGTCGCTGTCGACCTCGTCTTTCCTGGTCGACCTCCGCCCGCGACCTGAGCGCCACCTCGGGCTCCACACGACCTCGCCGTCCTCCTCCGTGAGAGCACCTCGGATGGCTCACCTATGCGTGCTCCTCGCCCTCCTCCCTCGTCCCTACAGCGTCGCCTCACCGACCGCTCGCCATCAACCTCCAGCCGCCGTCCCCGACTTCGGCCTCTACCTCGACGTCCGGCTTGGCCCCATCCCGGCAGAGTCCTATGCGCGCCGCCGCCTACGCCCCTCTGCTTCCGCCTGCTGCAATCCGCGCTGCACCTCCATCCCTGCTGCTCTGACGCATTCAACAGTGTCTGTTGTCTCCATACCTGGTGCCCCGCCAGCCTTGGTGTCTGACCTGCAGCACCCTACAACCGTCGATGTGTCACTGCGGTTTTAAACCCGAGCCTTGTAGCACTACTTTGTTTGTGTGGTGGTGCCCTTGTCCTTGTTTCATGTGCAGTTCCCTTTCTCTATGCGGTTGATGGTGACCTTGGGTCTAATGTGCTGGAGCACGGCCGCCGTTCAATGACCCGACAAAGGCTCCGGCCATGTTCCTAACACCAAGTGGCCCTCATCTAGTTTTGTCTGCCAAGGTTTCCGATGTTTGACGGCGCCTACTCAAGTTTGCCATCGATCAAAGACGCCTAGACCCGAGAGGCCAAGATCTCTGCTACGAAACGACAAGACCGTCGACATAACCCGAAGATCTCGGATGCGACAAGACCTCCTTCTCGGAACCACCAAGTACTTCCTCGCAGACTCCAAGACCCGAACGGGAAGAACGCCAAGATCGCCATGGGAACGACAAGTACTTCACCCTGGATGCCAAGACCGACCCGATACGCGGATCCGACAAGATCTTCGCGACGACAAGATCGACACCGACCAGGACGAGTCCGATGAGCCGCCGACGCCAAACCAAGTCCTCCTTCCCGGAACGCCAAGCTGTCCTTCCGTTGTCTGAGACCAATCTCATCGAATCGAACCTCGCCTTCCCGTCGAACCCTGAGACCGGACCCCGGACCCGCGTCCTGTCGAACCCCAAGACCTTCTGAACCCAGATGTGTGACCCCTTCTCTGAGACCATATTTTTATAATATGACATATACCTGTCGCATAATTAAATCACCTTTCTTGCATGCATACCTGTCTGTGGTTGGGGGCATTATGCCGATTCACCCCATAATTAAATATGGAGTCGATCTGCGAGATATCTTTGTCTTATTCCGGACTCCATTTAAATTGGTGTAGCGAACCGATGCCATGTTTCGCCCTGTTAATACAACATTTAAATTGCGGGGTAGTTAAATAACTTGAACCATATAATTAATTATCGGGACCCCGGTTCCGCTTAATATTGCATAATTACACCGCATATGTGCCATGCCATGCATCATATCATAAGCATGCCGGATCTTCTGCCGTAGTATTAAATATTGCATCTGGTGTTTCTTCTAGTGTTTGCTTCTTTGCGGATTAGGCCGATGAGTTGATGAGAGTATCGACAAGTTCTCCGGATATGAACATTCGGCAGTGTTTCCCAGGCGAGCATCTCTCCCCCTTCTACCTATTTTGCATTTATAGTTTTTATTTCCTCCTGTTGATCTATTGCTATCCGTGTCGCGATGCTTTAGTTTCCATGCACCAGTTATATCCCTTGCAGCCTCTATAATGCCATGGACACCTCCTAACACATGTTGTTTTGTAGATAACTGGCCTTGCGAGTCGTAGTTGCGTGCTCAGGTGCGATCTCGTGTTGACGAGTACTGCAGTTGTTGGAATGCTGGTAGATGTTTATGGTGGAGATGATCATGACTTTAAACACAACTATTAAATTGCTAGATATAACTAATGCAGAGGCATCGGTGGGCAATAGATGTTATTTGGTTCTTCCACGCTCACTTGTGTCCCGTAGGACCCCGAGTACTTGATACATGTTCCTTGTTTTTTTGCACTATCCACATCCGGGAGGCCTTATGGACCCCTTCAGCCAGAGCTTGATTCATTTCTATTTCTTGGGGCCACCAACTAGTTTGGGGCTTTATTACTATCCTGTACTTATGCCATGCTTTACCGCTTTATTTATGATTGTGCGTGGAGCACCTGTACTGTTTAGGATCGTGACACATTTTCGCTGTATCGACAAGCCCAGTCACACTTTTGGGTTCCCAGTCGTTTACAGCCATCCACACAAACCCTGGGTCCATTTTGGAGCCGGCCAACTTCGTTGCGAGTAGCTTAGTGGGGTGGCCCCCTGAAATATTTTATGAATCTTGTGATTGCTTTGTCATGAATGCCTCGTTGGGTTTTGAGTTGGTTTTTCCGAGGTTGATCGAGTGTGTGTTGCTATTTGTGCACCCCTGCAGGGTAAAACTTTCTAAAAGCCGTGTCCGTGGTTATGGACGACTTGGAGCACAGTATCTCGATCATAGACAAGCATAACTAAAGTAGTGCCATAAACTTGACTTAATATATGAATAGTAATCAGATTCAACTATAACGGAATGGATATTAAAAATGCCAACCACTGGTGGATCTGTGGTGATCTGTGTCATGCTATATCTGCCTAGTAAGTATTGCAACTCCAATGGAATGTGATAAAAGTGCCAACAACTGCCGGGTTTTGGGATTCCTCAGGACAATTATATCTAACTAGTAAATGTTTCAACTACAACAGAATGGTTAACTAAAATTGCCCACTACTTATGCTTTAGGATGACTCATGCTATCTATATCTGATTAGTAAGTGCTGCAACTATAATGGAATGAATAAAACTACCAATTGTGTGAGTTCCTTGGTCCGACTTCCTCGTTTGGTCTCGAGGGGGAAATACTAGGATGGGTATGATTGGTGTTAGTATCAGGTTGGTCCTGAATAGGTCTTTCTTATCCCTCTCTAATAGCCGTCAGTTGAATCGAGTCTCTATAGGTTGTTTAGTGCATGCTGCGCTGCCGCTTCAGCCCACCATACCTATGTAGGCGAGAGCCGCCGAATTCTAGCCTCGCCGTGTACTGGCCTCAGTACTGATGCTCCTATTTTTCCTTTGCCCTTTGTCGGCACCCCTTTTGTTTTAGCAGGTTTGAGATCGACGTCGTTAGCAGGGTTACCCTTCCGGCTTGGCCTGGGCAGGGTTATGGACGCCATTGGTTATTCTTCAGGGTTCTCAGCCCCATTTGCATCTTGTCCGTAGTCAGACGCTCTATCGTTTTCAAAGTGATTTGGATCTTTGTATAGTATATCTGTATTCCGGACTCATGGAGTCGTTGTTGTATATATATCTGTTCTATGGGTCCCATCGAGGATAGTTGTGTAATGGTATTACTTCGTTTTCCACCCGCACGAAAGTTCCTGGTGGGCGTCTTGAATTGTTTCTATGCGGGTTTGGCGGAAAGGGCTAAACTTGCATAGGGCCGATTCGAGGGTGTTACACGCATACACCTATATGCACCACAGAAACATCACTTTATGTGGTGCATATGGACATATGCGTCACAGAAGTTTCTCCCCACTTTTTTTGGTGCTAGATCCATCAACTTTCTGTGGCGCATACATCTATATGCGCCACAGAATCATCACTTTCTATGGTGCACATGAAAATATGCGCCACAGAAGTTTGGACTTTTGTGGTGCATATTGGTTTCGTGCGCCACTGAACTGCCAAACTTTTGTGGCGCATATTTACTAGTGCGCCACTGATACATATCTGTGGCGCATGGTTTTACATATGCGCCACAAAATATCTTGTCTACCTATAAGCTGTTTCCTAGTAGTGGAGTGCGGCTACACGCAGAGAGAGCGAGGCGCGGCATGGCTGTGCGAGGCGGGTTCGATGCTCTGGCGTGCGCTCGGCATGGCTGCGAGTTAAATGGGTGCGACTGTGCTGGCTTCTCCACTGCTCGTCGTTGGTCAAGGGGTGGACAGAGAGGTGCGGTGAGGTCACGCCTACCTTCTAGTGGTCGTGAGAGAGGGCGGTGTGGCGTGTGGCGTCGTGTCCATGGTCGACCGGCATGGACATGCTCGGGTACGACATGGCACTGGTGCAATGACGAAGGGGAGAGGCTCCAGTGCATGACTAGGTACTGGGGAGGTCGTGGGTGAGTAACTGAGGCTAGTTGCAGTACAATAATGATCACAAGATTGTTTAAAATAGTGTATAGTTGTTGAACTTATACTTTGTCTGCTAGGTGTTCGATCAAATGGCCGCATGAGATAAAGACTCAAATTTTTGAATGAATTTTGGTGGGTGTGTTGGTCACATGCTTAGGTATCTCTGGTTTCTAAGGATTTCCAAGTGGTGTTGGTTTGAGTGGTTTTTGCAAAATGGTGATCTATGTACCTATACTTGATTCAATTTTGAATTGCCTCTCAAATAGATTTGAATTTGGTTTCTGTAAATTTATAAAGTTTGCTTGGGTTCAGTTCCACTTGGTCTAGCAAGGAGAGAAAATAAATATAATTGTTTCTGTTGGAAATCTTTTACTAGAGATGCCCAAAGTGGGCTAATGGTTAATTTTGGCCAAAGTGACCATTTGATCATATGCTTCATATTTGATTTTCTTTTTATTTGATTTTGTTTGGAATTGATCAAGATGATGTGGTATTCCTCTTTAAACTAATCCTTATCATTAATAGCAATCAAACATGGAAAATGCAAGCATTCATGCATTAATATAAATCACACATGCACTCATATGGGTTTAGGAATAAAAGTTTTTGTTAACCCTAATCTTGGGTGATTAGAACTTGATAAGCTTGTTTAATATTTTTGAGATGTTACAAACCTTCCCTCCTTAAACAGAATCTCCTCCCGAGATTCAAGAAAAACTAGGAACTAAAGAGATTGGGAAACTCCATCCTAATATAATCTTCTCGCTCCCAAGTAGCTTCTTCTTCGGTATGGTTACTCCACTTGATCTTGAGAAACTTGATACTTCTGGTCCGGGTGGTTCTGAAGGCTTCTTCTAAGATAATAATGGGCACTTCACGATAAGTTAGATCCTTGTTGATATATATGGCTCTGTGATCGATGTTCTTGAAAACTTCGGTCTTCTCCGGAACTTCTAGGCATTTCCTAAGTAACGAGATATGGAACACATCATGTACGGCTGACTATTCTAGCAATGTATAACTCCGCTAGCTTCGAGATTTGATAGGTAGTCTTGACGGGTATGAAATGAGCTACTTTGGATAGTCTATCTACTATGACCCAAATAGAATCATTTTCCCTACTAGATGTAGGTAAACCGGTGATGAAATCCATTCCAACGGAATCCCATTTCCATTCTAGAATCTACAATGGTTGCAAAAGTCCTATGGGTTGCTGATGTTCCGCTTTGACTCTCTGACAGATATCACACTTAGCTATGTAGCTTCCGACTTCTGTTTTCATTTTATTCCACCAAAATTGCTCCTTCAAATCCTGATACATCTTCGTTCCTCCCGGGTGAATAGAATAAAGGGTATCATGGGCTACCTGCATAATGACTTGTTTCAACTCTAAATCTGGTGGCACACAGATACGTCCTTTATACCACATCACTCCTTCATCTTTGGTGAATCCGGGTACCTTCCCTATACTGATACGACACTTGATTCCATCAATACTTGCGTTTCCTTTCTAGGCTTCCTTTATCTGACTGATTAGGGTGGGTTGAAGTTCTATGCTAGCTACAAATCTTTCGCTAACTAGCTCCATTCTAAAAATTTCTAACTCCTCATACAAACTTGGCTGGTCTTCCTTAATCATGGTGTTTAATCGACATGGCAATCTACTAAGAGCATCCGCTACCACATTGGCCTTGCGGGTTGGTAGTGAATGTCAAGGTCATAATCCTTGATTAACTCTATCCATCTCCTTTGCCTCATATTCAGATCCTTCTGAGTGAAAATATACTTCAAACTCTTGTGATCCGAATAAATCTCATAACGGTTACCCATGAGGTAATGATGCCATGTCTTCAAGGCTAAAACTACAGCTGCTAGCTCTAGGTCATGGGTAGGATAGTTCTGCTCATGTTGCTTCAGTTTTCTGGACATATATGATATGACTTTGCCTTCTTGCATCAACACACATGCGAGACCAATCTTGGATGCATCATAATACACATCAAAAGGCTTCTTGATATCCGGCATGATCAAATTTGGGGCTGAAATCAATCTCTTCTTAAGATCTTGAAAACTTGCTTCACATTTGTCAGTCCATTCAAACTCCTTATCTTTCTTCAACAACTGAGTCATCGGCTTGTGATGCTTGAAAATCCTTTGACAAACTTGTGGTAATATCTAGCTAATCCAAGAAATGCATGGACTTCGGTTTGAGTGGTTGGGGCTCTCCATTCTTCAACATCCTTAATCTTGGTGGGATCGACAGCAACTCCTCCTACCGATAGGATATGGCCTAGGAATCCTACTTACTTTAACCAGAACTCACATTTGCTAAACTTGGCATACAACTGATGCTCTCTAAGGGTTTCAAGATGGTTCTTAGGTGTTGTTCATGGTCTTCTTCCAACTTGGAGTAGATTAGAATGTCATCGATAAAAACAACGACAAACTTATCCAGGAAGTTCATAAAAATCTTATTCATGAGGTTTATGAAATAAGCGGGGGCATTGGTTAATCCAAAAGACATGACATTGTACTCATACAATCCATATCTGGTGGTGAAGGCGGTCTTTGGCATATCTATTGCGTGAATCTTCAATTGATGATAACCAGTTTGAAGATAAATCTTAGAAAACACTCTAGCACCAGTCAATTGGTCAAACAGATCTTCTATCTTCGGCAATGGGTACTTTTTCTTGATCGTGACGTCATTCAGCTTCCGATAATCCGTACACAAACGGTTGGCACCATCCTTCTTATCCACAAACAAAACAGGTGATCTCCATGACGATGCACTTGGTTGTATCAAACCTTTTCCCAACATATCATCAAGTTGCTTCTTCAATTCCACTAGTTCAGATGGGTTCACTATATGGCCTTTGAGATATGGGTCCAGTTCCAGGAACTAGTTCAATGATACACTCAATATCCTGACCTAGGGCATACCGGGCAATTCATCTAGGAACACACCAGGGTATTCACAGACTACTCTGACCTGGTCAATGGTTGATTTGGCTAAACTCTTGTTGCACTTGAATTGACGGGGTAGCGTCTCAGATACATGTTCTACTGATACTCCGATGCTACTGGTCATGGTTATGCCTTTCTTGGCATAGTCGATTAATCCTTGCTGTTTCAACATCCAATCCGTTCCTAGTACTACTTCCAAACCTTTGGTTCCAAGTACTATTAGATTGGCATAAAAATCTATCCCATGAATTCTGATAGGCACAGCCTTGCAAATTTTTCTAGCTTTGGTGGTTGAACCAGGTATTTGAACTATCATAACATGCTTCAAATTTGTTGGTTGAATCTTACTAGTGCTTGCAAATTCTTCTGTAACAAACGAGTGTGATGCTTCAGAATCAAACAACACTCTTGCAAGTACTGAGTTGACAGGAAACATACCCAGCATGACCTCAGGCGCTTCCTGGGCTTCTTCAGCATTCATGTGGAATAGACGGTCGGTATGGTTGTGCGGGTTTCCTGGGGCAAACCTCTTTCTAGGCTGGACACGGCACTGCTGTTGGGAAGGTGTAGTGATATTGGTTGCTACGGCAAGATTCTTGGGACACTCATTGGAGTAGTGACCCATGACTCCACATTCAAAGTAAGTGATCATTGACTTGTCTTTCCCTGCGACAGGCACAACGTTGCTTCCAGTCCTTGGGGTAGTATTGTTGTTGTTATTTTTGCTATTGTTGGACCTTGGTGGTGCACAGTTGAAGTTATTGGGGTTGTCGGGGTTGTTGTGATTGTTATGGCCTCCGGGCCTCGGGTTTCCTCTGCCACGATTGGGATAGTTCGAACGGGGCATAGGGGGTCTGTTGTTTCTTGGTGCATATCCTGCAGACGGGTTGGGGCGATACTTCGGGATCTGGTGGGGTCTAGGTTGGTGCATCATATGACTCTTGTGGTTCTCACTAGCTTGGTTGATCTTTCCTTCCATCTGGATAGCAGAATCCACTAAAGCTTCTAGGTCATCAAAGGGAATGTTGACTAACAATGTCTACATCTCATCATGCAGGTCATTCAAGAATCTCTCCTTCTTCTTTGCTTCATTTTAAATCTCATCAGGGGCATACCTAGCCAGAGAGAGGAATTTGTCACGGTATTCTACCACCGTCATTCTTCCCTACTTCAGCTCCCTGAATTCATCCCTCATCCGCTTGATCAAACCTGGAGGCATATGGGTCCTGCCGAACTTGAGTTTGAACTCCTCCTAGGTCATCATCTGTCCTCCATTCATGGTACGGGTGCTGTTCCACCATGATCTTGCATACCTTGCCAGATAGTGGGTGGCAAACAGTACCTTCTCATTTGCATATACTCATGCCACTTCTAAGTTGTTTTCCATGGTTTGCAGCTAGTCATCGGCATCTAAGGGCTCTTCTGATTTGCTAAACATGGGAGGGTTGGTGTTTTGGAAGTTCTTGAGTTTGGATCCATGGTGATCCTGGTTTTCATGGCCCTGATTGTTGTGGGCCATCTGGGCTATCTGTTGAAGAGTGTCTAGATTGGCTTGGCGTTCGATGCTACCGGCTTCATGTTCAGATACAAGCATTTGCAGAATCTGCAGCATTGGATCTTGGGATGAGATGCTCCCACGGGGTTTCCGTGAGTCATCTCAAGATTGAGATAGATCATAAGACAAGAGGGAAATTTTCTATGTTTTATTGGTATGGTTCAAAAGCTTTTAAAACTTTGAGTATGACTAAGGTTTGAACACTAACAACTCCTTCTCATTCATTCATTCCCATCACACAATACAAACAAACACCACAACTATGAAAGCAGATGGTTTTAAGAACCATTTTGTGAAGCTACGATACAGTGGGACCGGCTACAACACACACTTACGATAGTGCTCAGGTGCGACTACTCATCATCAGGATTGTCAGGCTCCTCGTCATCAATGAAGTCTATGTCATCCTCGTCAGTGTGGTCCTCCATGGCAACGTCCTCCAGGTAGTCATCATCATCACTGAGGTAAGAGTGAATATCACCACGGATATCTTGACCTTCCTCCTCCTTCTCCTCCAGCTGGATCTCCTGGTCGTGGATAGTCTCCTCCAGGGTGGATATCTTCTGGCGAAGACGGGCGATGATGCGGTCCTTCTTGTCACGCTGGCGACGAAGTGACTTGTGCTCCTTGGCGAAAATGGCGAGGGTTTGTTTCCTTTCAGTAGCTTCAACATGATTCTGGTTGGCGTAGGCACGAGCATTGTCCAACTCCTTCTGAGTCTCAGGTAGCATGAAGTCCATGTGGTCCACGTGATTCTTAAACTCCGGATGTGCGGGCATGGCCAAAGGCTGTCCCATAGAGTCACGTCTTGCATAGTGGGAAAAATGGGTGCCATTGATCTGGTTGATGTTTTGTGCACACAAACAAGCAAGTTCCTCCTGCATGGCTCGAGCTAATCTGTCCAACCAATTATTCTCTCTTACGCTAAACTGAATCTTCTCCGAAAGAGGTGGTTCCATTTTGCCTCTCAGATCCGCAACTATCAACCACTATAGTTCCCCTCCTTGTTGGTCATTGAGCTGTGCTCCGAAGAACTCCGAGTGCGGGCGTCCAAGATACTCCGAGAGCTGATCCAAATCCCTCTCAAAGATGAGCTGGCCTCCATTGCCCAACTGGTAAAACTTGCTATATTTGACCTCCATCTATAAATTAATATGAGTAAGTTAGTGGGGTGATCAAGTGTGTCAATTTTTATGTAGAATTGCAAGAATTTTGAGGAACATGTGAACTCCTTTTTGAAAGAATCTCGAGGGTAAGAGTGAGAATAGGTTTTCGTAAATACTCATTTCCTTTGTTTTGAAACTAATTTTTTCAGGCGTCCATTCTAACTAGGGTCTCGTATGGTCAGGATGGCTCTGATACCAACTTGTCAATGCCGGATTTTTAAGTCCAGATGCCAGTTATGTTGTACATCGCAATCCCATGATTACCATTTTTGCGAGACATAACAGAATTGGTACCATAGTACATCATCCATTACAAACTGTAATAATCTTACAAATAGCTGATCTCATGACCAAGTCTTAATACAAATCAGAGAAGCGGAAATATAACATAGTAGACTCCATCTTCATGGTCATAGGCAATGCTGACGATGGGAGATGATCCTAGTTATCATAGACCTCCTGCTGTCCATCTTCCGGGTAGTCCTCCTCATAGTCTGGCCATGGGAATAATTAGGGACAAAGCCATGAGTACTCTTAAAGCACTCGCAAACTATCACTAATGTAAGTAAGACACATCTAGTAGGAATCCTAAGCTCTATTCTTGTTTGCAATAAGCCAGTTTTATTTTAGAAGTACTTAGTAGGAGAGCCTAATTTAGTTATCTAAATTACTTAAGTGGGAACCTAGTTTCATGTTCACAACCCTATTGTGGTCAAGTCAAAGTCATTGTTCAAGTCACAAGTCATTTTGAAAACATCTGACAACGGAACAGTATGGCCACTCCAACTGTCCATAACCGCGGACTTGGCTATTTGAATAGTTTGACACTTTGCAGAGGTGGTACACTTTCACCACAGATTCGATACATCCGTCAGGGTTAACCCTAAATAATCATACTTGGTATGCGGATAATCAATCCTAACCTTTCAATTACACACCCTAGTATAGGCACCTCCCCTATGAGCTTGGCCTCCTAGCCATGGCCATCTGCCATCCTGGGCAGTGCATAGGTGGACATTCATATTCATGAGGTAGCTTCAGCTCAACCTCTTCCACAAGGGAACCCATACTAAGACATATAAGCTTCCAATTAAGCCCTACCCACCTCAGGTATTGTGGTTGTACGGTAAAATTGGAATGATATCGCATCGGAATCGAACCATCAGTTTTTATCAAAGTCAAGGCTCATACCTAATTTAGTTTAATCATCAACCCATTGTGTTTCATAACACATGTCAAAACATTTCAATAGAATGAATCATCATTCCAAGGTTTTCATAATCCTTTTCTCCAAGTGTTCCCATCTAAAATGATCAAGTTTTAGCTTAGCACTAGCCACTAGTGTTGAGGGTATCACTATTGAGGGGTGCTAATCAAGTATAAGTATTCAAGACTAGTTCCATGATCTTGATGGTATCCATCCTATTTTCCACTAATCACAATTCATTAACTAAGTACGAAACTTTAGTAAAAGGAAAAGTAAAGTTTGCAAGTAAAACTTGGGATGGGTATAATCAAAGTTGCATAACCAAGCATGCCTAGTGCATCTTGCATAGGTTAGCTTGCATGGATGGCTTGTATTAGTTAGCTTGTACTGATAGCTTGCCTTGTTGGGTGCAGTCGTTGAAGTTCTCTTCTTCTTCCTCGAAGTACTCCTCCTCGTCATAGCCTGGGTCGGTACTAGCGTATATAAACACATACGAGGTACACAATCACCAAACAACACTCCACTATTCCTATTTAGCACCCAAAGGCTCACACTAGATGATCTAGCATCATCACAATTATCACATGAAACAATGACACATTCTTATTTATCTTATTTTGGGAAAAGTAATTTCTACTCATTGAAAAATACTTAAGATTTAATATTCTCCAATTAAAATATGGGATCATATTGACACATGTCATCACCACATATTTCAATACTTGGGAATGTGATTTAAAGTGGTGGTCATAGATTAAAAGATTTAATATTACTATTTAATAATATTAAAGTGACTAGAAATGCCTATATAACATTCTTTTAATACTAATCCATGTTTAATATCTGTAAACCAAATATTTTTACATATTCGTGTAAAGCATGGCAAATGTGATTTTTGAGAGTTAGAATCAACTTAGAAGGATTTATGGTTGATTTCATAAAAGTGTTTGAAGTGGTAAAAGTCTCTGTCTTGTTAGTTTTGTTGTAGGTGATCTATAATTTCAAATAGTTTGAATCCAATGGGTGTGATTAGATATTTTCAATGCCTTTCTAACAAAATTGGAATCATGCAATTTGGTTCAGTACATCTCCTTGAATTCAATTTTGAATATAGCTATAGAATAGGATTTTGAATAAAATAGAAAAACTAAGTTTGAATCACTGGGCTATGCGCGGCAAAGAACTTGGGCCAGCCCAACTGCACAGCGCGCGCTCAGCGGGCTGCTGACAGGTTGGTCCCATGCGTCAGCGGCATATCTAACACGAAGCGGTATCAACAATTCGCAGCGCTACGATTAGAACAAGATCGACGGCTGAGGTTCACCGTCTGCGGCGAACTGCGCGGGGGAATCTAAATCTAGCGGCACGGTGGGGGTCGCCGGAGGCGTACCAGTGCTCCAGCTAGGTCCAGCAATGAGGGCGAATGGGCTGGTCGACAACGACGAGTCGAATGGTGGTCGCGGCGGCTCCTAGGGTGGCTCCAATCGACGACGCCCTTCCTTCACTGCAGCGGCGGGCTCTGGCAAAATTCTGGCGACATGGTGCTCACCTTGCTTCGAGGAAGGGTCTGGGGTGTTTCTGAGAGAGAGGGGAGTGGAATGGTGTGCCGTTTGAGGTATGGGGAGAGTCCTATTTATACATCGGCGAGAGAGGCATGACGGCATGGCTCGGGCTCATCAGCGACACCGCTACAGGTCACGATAGGCATGGCAGATGGCATGGGTCAATGCGGTGGACTGCGGCAATTGTCATGCGCGTAGTGGCGCGGCTAGGGGCGGTATCAGTCGGTCGGAAGAGGTCTGTGCTCTGTGCGGGTACGACGGTGTTCGACATCGAGTACGGTGGTCACGGGGCTTGCGGTGGCGATGGGTTGCGTCTGGGAGGTCACTGGTGATGCGGCGAGTGCGGCTACACGGAGAGAGAGCAAGGTGTGGCGTGTCTGCATGAGGCGGTTTCGGCGCTCTGGCGTGCGCTCGGCATGGCTGCGAGTTAAATGGGCGCGACTGCGCTGGCTTCTCCACTGCTCCCCGTTGGTCAAGGGGTGGACAGAGAGGTGCGGTGAGGTCTTATATGTTGCTAACGTATCCATAATTTTTGATGTTCCATGTTTGGTTTTATCTACTTTCTTATGTTTTGTCCACACTTTGGAGTACTTTTCATATGATTTCTTGGACTAACCTATTAACAAGAGCCACAGTGCCAGCTGCCTATTTTCTGCTATTTTTGGATCCAGGAAAGTCAGAAAATGAATATTCTCGGAATTGGACGGGACAAAAGCTAAAGTCAGTTTTTTACCGAGGGACACCTGGAGCCATAATACGAGACGGAGAGGGGTTGGGGCCCGGCCACACCACCTGGCCGCTCGGCCTGGCCTGACCCGTGCTAGGGGGTGGTCTGGCCGCCCCAGGAACCCCCTCGGCCTCTCCTTCCGCCTATATATCGCCTCCAATACAGAAATCCTAAGGACCCGATCAAAATTCCAAGAAAGAGTCTGTAGCCACCGTCATCTCCATCCCTAGATCGGCAGGGATCTGAAGCTCTTCTCGGCACCCTACCGGAGAGGGGAATTCACCCTGTAGGCCTTCTTCATCATCATGGAAGCCTTCGGTGTGATGCGTGAGTAGTTCATCTCTAGACTACGGGTCCATGTAGTAGCTAGATGGCTGGTTCTACTCCTTTGTGCTATCATGTTTAGATCTTGTGAGGTCCGTTCATGATCAAGATCATCTATTTGTAATTCATACATGTTGTGTTTGCGGGGATCTGATGGATATTGAGATGCTATTTCAGATTGATGATTGATTCTATCATGTCTTTGTTATTTATGATCTTGCATGCTTTCCGTTGTTAGTAGCTATCTTGGCCAAGTAGATGCTAGCAACTCCAAGAGTTAGTATTTATGCTCGATAGTGGGTTCATGCCTCTGGTAATCTGGGGAAGTGGCAGAAATCTCTAAGGTACTAGATGTGTTATTGCTACTAGGGAGAAAACAACAATCCTTTGTCCATAGAACAATCGTACTGTTTACTTTACACGCAATTCATAATGCAATTATCTGTTGCTTGCAACTTAATACTGGAGGGGGGTCGGATGATAACCTGAAGGTGGATTATTAGTCATAGATACAGTGGGATGGCAGTCTATGTATAATGTTGTAATGCCCAATCGAATCTCAAAGGAGTCAAGATGAGTAGTATATGCTTGTATGCTTTCTCGATGTTTGTTAATTGCCCTGCTGTAATTTGTTCACCCAACATGTCATCTATCTTAAGGAGAGCCACCACTAGTGAACTATGGACCCCGGTCCTTTCTTTTACCATTAATCTACAATCAACTTTCTATTGTTTTGTGTTTACTTTCTGCAAACTATTACTTTCTTCCACTCGATACGTTTAATCCTTTATTTTCAGCAAAACCGGCGAGATTGACAACATCATCGCAAGTTGGGGCAGAGTTCTATGGTTGTGTTGTGCAGGTCTCCACGTTGCTGCTGGCACCGGTAGTGCGCCCTGCCAATGTTCAGCTAGCAACACCTTTGGGGTGCTTCCTTGCTCCTACTGGATTGATAACCTTGGTTTCATAACTGAGGGAAAACTTGCTGCTATGCTCATCATACCTTCGTCTTGGGGTTCCCCAACAAACTCGATATATTTTAGCCCATCAAGGTCACGCCTACCTTCTAGTGGTCGTCAGAGAGGGCGCTGCAGCGAGTGGCGTCATGTCCATGGTCGACCGACATGGACATGCTCGGGTACGACATGGCACTGGTGCAACGACGAAGGGGCGAGGCTCCAGTGCACGGCTAAGTACTGTGGAGGTCGTGGGTGAGTAACTAAGGCTGGTTGCAGTACAAGAATGATCACAAGATTGTTTAAAATAGTGTATAGTTGTTGAACTTGTACTTTGTCTTCTAGGTGTTCGATCAAATGGCCGCATGAGATAAAGATTCAAATTTTTGGATGAATTTTGGTGGGTGTGTTGGTCACATGCTTAGGTATCTCTGTTTTCTAGGGATTTCCAAGTGGTGTTGGTTTGAGTGGTTTTTGCAAAATGGTGATCTATGTACCTATACTTGATTCAATTTTGAATTGCCTCTCAAATATATTTGAATTTGGTTTCTGTAAATTTGTAAAGTTTGCTTGGGTTCAGTTCCACTTGGTCTAGAAAGGGGAGAAAAGAAATAGAATTGTTTCTGTTGGAAATCTTTTACTAGAGATGCCCAAAGTGGGCTAATGGTTAATTTTGGCCAAAGTGACCATTTGATCATATACTTCATATTTGATTTTCTTTTTATTTGATTTTTTTGGAATTGACCTAGATGATGTGGTATTCCTCTTTAAACTAATCCTTATCATTAATAGAAATCAATTATGGCAAATGGAAGCATTCATGCATTAATATAAATCACACATGCACTCATATGGATTTAGGAATAAAAGTTTTTGTTAACCCTAATCTTGGGTGATTAGAACTTGATAAGCTTGTTTAATATTTTTGAGATGTTACATAGACCATGTGAGAGTTTCGTCCAAGGAGATGGGCAAAAGTGAGGAAAAACTAAGCGGCCGGGGAATACTGAGTATAACTAACGAACCTAGTGCCTGAACATAGAAATCCCAATAATTTAAGTGGGCGAACTTAACCATGAAGCTTTAAAACTAATAAAACATGGAATCACAAGTAAAACATGCATGGTACGCTATGTCTGAAAACAAAACTTGTGGCATTCTGAGCCACATTCTTTAGATTTTTTACACAACATCCCATCGTCAGTTGGAAAACTAAAAAATATTTTTTCCTAATTGTTGGAAACTTCGATGGGCAACATTGTTTACTATGCCAAGACGCACCCATATACCCGATGTGAGAATCATATCATAAAGTATCTAGGGTATTGATATATATGGCCATGACCTTATTGGTCGTTCAGGCTGAAACCCAAGAATGTTCATACATGGTAGGCTATAATGTGAATTTATTTTTTCTAAATCTGTGAAAAGTCATGTTTATCATATTTTATGGCAATTAATACTGGTAAAAGTATGCAGAGCGTAATGCGGTCTCATGTTTTTGTTTTACGCTTTATTTTGTTTGAATGTTTTTCATATGCGATCAAATTTGTCAGTATGCAAATACTAATTAATAATGGCATTTTTCAAAACTATTATTGGTCCATGATATATTGACTGGCCTGGGTACCTTCATAAGAAATTTGGATTTTTCAAGGCTAATAGTATATCGTGCTCACATGTATTCAAGTTTGACCTAATTTCTTTTTATCGACATAAAGTTATTTAAGTGCGTGTAGTTTTAGCTTGCATGCTTGAAAAATCTTAAAACTTGGCATGGTAAAGTTCATCAGAAAATTGCAGTAGTGGCATTTGTTTTGAACCAGGGTAGGCCCGAAGGAGCAAGATGCTTCAATTAACACGGTCGGTGGAAAGTAAAGGTTATATCAAGGACATCAAAAATAGAAAATTACACCCAAGTCTATACAATTAGCACAAAAGCTCCTAAAGTTTAGCTTGGAAAAGTAGTCGGGTCTAGATCCTTTTCAACCAAGCAGCTGAGCCATACTCTTCCTACTACTGCTTGCTTCACACACAAAAAACGGTGGCTCGTGCCCGCTAATCATGGACAAAGGGACGAGATTACTTAGAGTGAGTATAGGATCACACCCAACGGAGGCATAGGTTGTCTGATGAAACTAGCGAAATTCTGAACAAATTTACTATAGAGTACGCTGCCTTCATGATTGTCTTCCAAAGCGCGCACACGTTGTAAGCGGTTGGACTAAAGTCACTATTGTACGTGGTTAACATCAAGAGAAGTTCCAAAGAAGTCAACCCGCCCCCTACCGAGTCGCTTCCCCCAGCCGCACCTTCGCCCTCCGCAGGTTCCTCAAGCTCGAGCTCGAACTCAAGCATGTACTGATTGTAAGCAAGGGACATCATAGGATCAATAGGCTCGAGGGGACCAGAACCACGTCGTCCGCCACGGCCAGGTTGACCTGGCGCCCTCCCGAGTTGGCTTCCCTGGTCGCATGCTCACTGGTCATAGATTCCCAGCGGAAGGATTGACAACTGTCTCACACAGACTTAACGTGGCCACGGTTGAAGTCCATCCGGAACTCCCACCGGACTTCGCTCCATCACGGTTGAAGTGGAGGAACACTGGTGCTTTGTTGTAGAGGTCCAGTTTCCTTCGGCTGCCATGTTGACGCCACCGTGACGTGGTCATCGCAAGATCGGTTGCCTCGAGGGAGCCCAAAATCGCGTGGTCATCCGGCACGAGCAGCACACATTTACTGAGGGAGACCTGGTGCCCTACAGAGGCGCCTCCAATGGCAGCACGCTCTCGGCGGGCCTGGCCTCGAGCCGAAGCAGACCTCTAAGGATTGCGCAGCCAATCCACCAGAATTCCTTCAAGTATTTATAAGGGGAACATGCCTTTTGTGTACTAAAGAAATTTTGTTAGAGAGTAGCACGAAGGAGAAATTTAACTTCTTTTCACGAAGGAGATGTACTAGTACTACTACTGGTACTACTCAGTTATATTGAATAAATAAGGTGACCTCGCTTACGATATTTTTTCTTTGACCAAGCATTTCTCCTAGTACTCCTATAGAAAGAACGACAACATGCAGAGTGACCACTTGACGACGCGTCATTTTTTAGGCAGTCGGTGGTGGTCCGGGGCATTAACACTCAAAAGATAAATTTCATATTGGTACTTGTAGCGGCCGTACTTTCTTCCTCGCTGCAGTCTTTGGATACTCTCAAAACAAAGGTGGCGAGCAGCTGGTAGCACGCACATCGCGTCTGGTACCTTCAAAACACACTTCTCCATCAAAACACACTTCTCAATCATTCTAGAATATTCTCTATCATTTCTCAAACAATGTTACAAAAAATTCCAGTATTAGAAAGCTAAAAGTAAACGTTGATTTCTACATGATATAAAGTACAATAATCAAATATACACCCGATACTTTATGGATATGTTGTGGATCAACATTATAATTATTTTTGGGCTTTACCTATTATAATTTTATATAGCGATATGTCATACTTCGATTATATGAGTCTCACGTGCAAGATACATGCAACTTACTAGTACTACTGGCATTTGACACGGATGAAAAACACAGAAAGTCGGCTCTCATGTCCCCTTTTGGAAAAATTCAAGAGAAAAAAACATGCTTGAAAGTATGGCATACCAGTCAAGTTCTTACTAGCAATATCCATGCCAACAAATTTGATGCCCTTTTGAAAAAATTCAAGGAAAATAATTTCCACACAAAATTCTTAACGTTAATTATGAAAACATTTGAAAAACTCGTTTAATAATTTGCCTTACCATGCGTAAACATTCTTACGTTTTAAGCCAAATGACCGAGGACATCCCCATATCCACATCATAGTTTTTCGGATCTACAACTAATCCCACCAAACCAATGACAAGGTCGCGTTATATGTTGTAACTAGGCTAAACCCTAGAGTAGATAACTTAATTCTAGTGGAGTAACATATAGGTGAATTTTCCTTCACCATAGGTGTACACGCGTTGATGTCTTTTCCATATCTAGCTAGTAGATGCTAGTGCATCTTGGAATGTTAAACAATATTGGATCTCGAATTTTCCAACTTTTATGAACATAATATTATTTTTAAAATTTCATCCTCTTAAATGACTTTATGTCAATTTAACCAAATCTTGATCTACAAGTGTGTGATAGCTTGCTTCTAACTTTTTTGAAAAACATTTTTATTCCAAGCAGTCACTCTATCTAGAACCTCCGAAGTTTATAGATTTTAATTTCTTGTTAGGAATTTTCATGCAGGAAAATTTGTCCCTGTTTTCGAATAATAAATAAACATAATTCAGTAAAACTTTTTTTTTGGGAAAGTAGCACATGGATGTAGTAGTTCCATGAAAAATTCTAAACACAAATTTTGAATTCTTTAAAAAACATGCGTCAAAGTATGCCCTCATTCAAATTCTTGCCAGGAATATACATGCCGATAAATTTGACACCCTCTTAAAAAATTCAACGAAAATAAAGTTCTAGAACCTCCATCCCGGTGTAGTATTACAATATTGTATTTAGTCCTATACGTAGCCTTAGGTCATCAAAGCGACATGTACATCGGGTCAGAGGGAGTATAAATGGAGAGATAATTAAAAATTACTCTACGCCTCCTCTTCCTCCTCCTCGGGAAACACAAGGCTTCCCTAATTTTCTCTACGCCAGTTTCTTCCCAAAGAATGTATCTGCTCATTCATGTTAAATTTGGATGGATAGACGATATTGCCTAGAGTGAGATGAGTAATCTAGCAGTACTATATAACTACAAGTCTCTCTCACTCGCTCTCATCAACCCTCTCAGATTCTCTCCTCTCTCTGCTCTCTCGCTTGGTCTAAAAAATCCTTGTTAGATCCACCGTAGTTGAAGAAGGCGGCTATATGGCGCACGAGTGGTTTGAAGCTACGATTGATGAGGCAGGTCTTTAGCCGCAGGCTGTGTTCTCAAATTTTTCGTCGTCCCGCGTACATGCTTATTACTTTTTTCTTCGGGATGTTTTCCTTCTGTGTCACACTGATTCAATACAACTATTGTTTTCAGGCTAAATCTATTTTCCTTGCATGAGCAGTGCTTTGGCAAGGCCACGGCACACACTACATGCGTAGAATGCATTGGAAAATTGTCCGATGGCTAGTGCCTGGGATGTGAGTACGGAGGGATCTTCAAACCAACCATTTGCATGGATCGGATGTCCTCAAGAAATGAGGGTCTAGTGCAGCAACAAATGGCGCAACATGAGTGGCAGCTACTTCGAGTTAATCGAACACTACACGACATGCCCGCACGGGATAGAGGGTGCATATGTTCTTGATGAAAAAGAACTATATGATATGCGGGTGCCTATGTGTGTGCTGATTCTGTCTGAATATAGTTCTTAGTTTCTGTCGTGGTTGTGGAGTACCTGTACTAGTTATGTTATAAATAAATTAAATCATCGTCACATCAACATAATTTATCCCTTTTACCTAAAAGGGGAAGTACCACTAGCCTATGCATCCACATAGTTTCTCTCTTTTAGCTAGAAAGCTTGAAAATTCATAGAACTTGGGTGTTATCACCGAATTTGGTCTACTTTGTGTGAAAAGGCAACAAAATGGTGATTGGTTCGGTTTCGACACATGGTGGAGCATGGAATATTAATCTTGTCCGATGTAAACCTAAAAAGAAGGAAAAGGTCCAAAACAAACTTTAATCTTGTAGACAAAATTTAAATCAAACCCGCAACTCCTAATCCCTAAAATTGGCACTCTGAACTTGTCAATCCCGAGTTTTTCTGTTTGTGGTTTGACCCGCCACGTCAGCGAAATCCCATCTCAAATAGATTTAGGGTTCAAAATAGACCAGGATTAATAAGTTTGGAGTGCCAATTTCAAGGATTGGGTGTTGGGATTCGATTTACCTTTTCCCTACAAATTCAAGTTTTATTTTGGACTTTCCCCGAAATAGAACCATGGAGAGACGACAAGCCAGGTATGACTTAGAGGAGTGAAGAGCTAGCGCGACCTATCCTTCGAGCACTTCCGCTCTCACCCATTTCCCTGGCCTCTTCCCCCTCATCCAGGCCAGCGCCAGAGACCCCAAATTAAAACCAACCCCTTACCATCGACTAGCCCCCTCCCGAAAATTCCCAATGGCGGCGCCGCCAGAACTAGAGCGCTCCTCATAGGAGCGCATCATCGAGTCTAGCCCCCATGTCTTCTGTGCCTATCGCATCTCCGAAGACGCAATCGACTTCTCCATCATTGATCTGTGACAAGGTGATGTCGTACACAATGACACTGAAGTTATTCTTCTCGAGGATGTACGAGCTCAGGAGGCCTATCTCCCTCCGAGCCCCTCTAGACTAGGAAGATGTCACAACCACACCCTGCAAACAGGAGGTGTTGAATCTCAGCCAGCCTCCCTACAAGATACGCAGAGCAAGTAAGGTAGTGGAAACTATGCGCAAGGTTCTTCGTTGTGTATGACTTCTGAAGAACCTTCAACTCACGGCGGAGGAGTGGAACATCATCCTTACGACATTCTGCACCGGCTCTAGCATGAGCTGTGTGTGTGTGTGTGGGTCGACAGGTTCCACATCAACCTAACCCTCAGCATGGACCTCTGGCTCATCGTCAACTTGCCGACACTTCAAGACAGTTGGTACTTGGTTGAGAAGGAGGACGGCCACTACAGTATATGCATGTAAGTGCAATCGAAGTGCACAACAATGCGTCTCTGGGAACACAACCATCAGTACCACCATAAGTGCATCTTCAATTAGTTTGAGACCAACGCCAGCTGCCCTATCTGCCGAGAGAGTGTTCTTCCATCTCTACTGACGCTAGGTGCATATGCCCCCTTCTGTATGAAACATGGTCCTGTAGTTGCTAATTAATTAATGTGCGGAACCAATGTATCTGTTGCACACAAAGTGAGCATGTTCTACATCCATTTTCACTCGTTGAATTAAGTTTAATCCAATTTAGATAGGGAAACAATTAGTATGGGCTTACAATCCAACAAGAAATTGCACTACTACAAATTTGGCAATCAGTGGCGCATGGATATGAAGTTTAGTGGAGCACGGGCCATGCGCCACTGCCATAACGCCACTAGTATTTTTTACTAGTGGTGCATTTCAATATGCTCCACGGATAGTGGATAAACCAGTGGCGTGTTTCAATATGCGCCACGGATAGGTGACATCTTGCGGATACTAGGGTTTATCCGTGGCACATGGTTATATAGTGCGCCACTAACTATTTATATATGCACCACTGATATGTTTTCGCTTAATTTTTTTATACACTGCCCTCGTATTTGTACATGTATATATACACATAATGACAATACTTAATAACACAATGACAATACTTAATAACACAATGACAACACATAATGACAATACCGATCAAGTCATAATGACAATACCGATCAAGTAGCAAGTTAGTCATCATAACATTACATGTCAAGTGGTCACCTAATTTAAACTACGATCATATACAGAAGAACCACAAGGACAACGACCACGACCAAGGCCTTCATCAGGTTCTTCCACCTAGCTTCCTCTCACAGGTGGTTCCTCCACCTAGCTTCCTCTAGTCTTGTACCCTTTATAGTTGTTGCGTTTGAAATCATTCACTTATTTCAGACGATCCTCCCACTCGCTGTAGACTCCTGGAACAACACCCTTGTACACCATGTACCACTTTTCCATTTATGTACACCAAGGCAGATAGAATATTATGCAACGAAAACCAATTAATGATTTACATGATGCATGTTTTCACAAGAACTACAAAACAACAAAATGAACATCACGCATATATTGAGCCATTGCAACAAATATGAACTAGGGGCCTCATCATATAGTGGACTTAAAAAATCATATGGACGGTGTGAGCGAGCCATGTAGGATGCACAAAGATATGTATATGTGCATATCACAAAGCTCACTCACACCACCCCAGGATCACATCCGAAATCAAGGCACACTTGTAGTGGCACCCTTGCATTTAAATCATCGGCCGTTGCAACTAAAACATAATAACCAAAACTATATATGAACATCAAGTACTTTAGGGCCTCATACTTATGTTGGACATAGAAAATCATAGGGATGGCATTAGCAAGCCATGTAGGATGCACAAGATATGTATATGTGCATATCACAAAGCTCGCTGATGCCACCCCTAGGATCACATCCGAAATCAAGGCACACTTGTAGTAGCACCCTTGCATTTAAATCATCGGCCGTTGCAACAAAAACATAAGAACCAAAACTATATATGAACATCAAGTACTTTAGGGCCTCATACTTATGTTGGACACCGAAGATCACAAGGATGGAATCAGCGAGCCATGTAGGATGCACAAGATATGTATATGTGCATATCAGAAGGCTCATTGACACCACCCCCAGGATCACCTCCGAAATCAAGGCACACCTGGAGTGGCGCCCTAGCATTTTAATCATCGGCCGTTGCAACAAAAACTAGAACCAAAACTATGAACATCAAGTACTATATATAGGGCCTCATACTTATGTTGGAAACAAAAATCACAGGGATAGTGTAAGCGAGCCAAGTAGGATGCACAAGATATGTATTTGTGCATATCACAAGGCTTGCTCACACCGCCCCCAGGATCACATCCAAAATCAAGGCACGCACCTGGCGCCCTAGCATTTTAATCATCGGCCGTTACAACAAGCAAGAACCAAAATATTATTGAGCACATCAATTAAGTACTAAGGACCGATTATATAAGTAAGTCTAATGACCGTCAAAAAAATATTATACATAGAGAGCTAGGCGCATCGTCGATCACAATAATTAAGTTCAATGACCATACAATTTCAAGCTAGGCAAGTTACTAATCAGTTAACAACGTCACAGACATCCAACGATAGTTCGAAACTACATCCAGCTGGTAAATGCAAACATCAAGACTTCTGACTCGGTGCAGGGAACGGTAGTACGCCGTCTTTCGTCATAAACGACCTATTGTCACCCTGCATTTCGAGGTGTTCTTCTGCCTCAACATTTCGCAATTTAATGCCGTTGTAGTGCAAGACCCCACCACTTCTGAGGACATCTTGATTGATGATATCCGACAATTGAGTCTGGATGCGAAAGAATTGTTCTCTGATATCATCATTCACGATCCTCGAAAAATTTAGGGCCCACTTCTGGAGATGTGATGGAAGCTTAAGCAGTTGTTGATCCCGGACGAACCCGCTCATGTGATAGAGGATGTAGAAGGCCTCCTTTTGACTATCTGTCAGCTTCTTGACATAGGGGAATTACATTATGTGGGTAAACACGTGTTTGCTTTCCTTGCTGACATGTTCCCTCCCTTGCCAAAGTAGCCTCCATCTAAGGCGTAGGCATCGAGAGCATCATCCAGAACACTCTTTATGTTGTCATAGTCTTTCTTCTTTATCAAACTGCCCGAGTCGAAATGCGTGGCTTGCAAAAGATTCAGGCAAATGTTGATGAGTGTGCAATATTTGTCTCTGCGCAAAACAATTCAAATGGAAATGTGTTGGAAACAAACGATGCAAATCTAATAAAACATGTTACGGGTGGCCTGCGAATAAGTACTGTACTTACTCGGGAAAGAAAGGCACGAGAAGGTGATCCTTCTTTCTGTTCTTCAGCATGAAGTCTTTGAGGTAATCCCTCACGAGTGACTGGTCCCCAGGGTTCAACAAGATCCTTTCACGCATTTAGAAGGGGTCCAATATCATGATGCCCTCGGTTTTCTCTCTCTAGACCTTCATCGCCATGTTGAGCGAGTATAGGTGGACTAGGGTCTATTCCAACCGTTTACAATGAAACAAATTGAATATGTCTTCGAACCGCAGGAAGAATAGATCCGCGGGGGGTGTATCGAAAAAGCCCTTCCCCTCTGGCACCTGGACCACAAAAACAGGGTGCGACGGATTTTTTTTCTTTTAGAAGTTGATTCTCTAGATACAGAATACTACCATGCAGACTCTGCATAGGTGGACTTGCCGCTCTTAGCATCCTCGACTCCAGCATCGGCGCTATATGCATTTTCCACAAGACATCCTTGGGTGCATATGGCATGCCGTCCTGAGCCCGGATAGTTGTCCTCGCCACCTTCGGAACGGGCTGGCTCGTAGCCTTCGGCTTCTTACTGCTTTTTGACCCTTCTTGATCTCTGGCATAGGGACCGCTAAATCCTTACCACCCACCTGGTGTAGAGTGTTAGGTCTGAAAACAATTCCACGCTGGGCTTATGGATCATCAGTGATAGGTGGAGGCGTCTCTTGAGAACTGCCGAAGACCAGACGTTGTGTGCACGTCGCACTGGGTCTAGCTAGATCGTCGTGAGCGTGGCTGAAGGGTCCAATAGAAGGCATGCAAATGTTATCATCGGCACTAGTGTTGAGGAATGCATCCATGTTGTCATCATCCCTATCGTCGTGTGGCATAGCCACTAGTGGTGGTGGTGGCAGCGATGGTGGTGTGACGACCTTGCGATGTCTTATGTTGGTGGCAATGACTAGTGGTGATGGCGGCGGTGATGGCCGTGCGACGGCCGTGCCATGGCTTATGCAGGTGGCGATGACTGGTGGTGCTGGTGGTGTTGTCCTTGGGGTGGGGCCTCCCCCTCGATACGAATCTGGGTCTTAGGCCATACCAAGGGCCAGCCGTGGCATCCTCCGAGGTTCAAGTGTTCGTTGGCTCCTTTGAGTTGAACGGGGGGTCGACATCACTGCATCCTAGCAATACCCGAGCCATCGCAACCCTAAACATGCCATCAGGCATTGGCTTGTTGTGGAACATGCGGTTCTTCGGTTGAACGATAGTGCCCTTGGAAACTGATAACCCACAAGTATAGGGGATCGTGTGTAGCCTTTTCGATAAGTAAGAGTGTCGAACCCAACGAGGAGCTAAAGGTATGATAAATATTCTCTCAAGTTCTATCAACCACTGATACAACTCTACGCACAGTAAACATTTGCATTATCTAGGAAATAAAACTAGAGCAATAATATGAGTAATAGAGATAACTTTGCATGATAATAAATAACAAGAAAGTAAAGCTAGTTGCTACAGCAAAAAAATACACTAAACTAACAGAACCATGAGTGTGGAATAGTGCTGGTAATTGTGGTGGCTTTGTCCAAGTTTAAATAGCGAATAGATCGGGTTCATTGTCTTCGATGCAGTTTTCTATGTGGGAGAGGCTAAATATACATGCGCTTCACTACTTGGAATTACATGTACTATAAGATTGGATTGTTAGCAAACATACGTAAGTACTAATAAATGCATTAAGGTTTCCCAACCATAGCCTTAAGTTTAATGGTCCTCTTACTCCCATACGTGCAATGTTCCGGTTCACGTCCTCAGGTTTCTGTCACTCTGGCAGAACTTCCCCCAATCCTCTTACACATACTATAAACCCTATGATGTTTAATCCATGCGTACAAAAATATAATGGACACCAAAGGACTATACCATATCAACATACAACTCTAATGAACCAAAGACGTTCAACTATTCAATCTAAGAACAAAGAAACTATGCAAACATGACATAGATCATAGGATTATAACTTATAGCATCAAATGCCATGTTTACATAGGACGGTACATAGGTGTGTGGGAGGATGAACCACTGCATACTAGGAGGATTAGGTGATGGAGATGGCGGTGAAGATGGTGAATAGGGTGGCGGCGGCGCGGGGGACTCCTTTCCCGCCGCCGGTATCATGGGGGAGCACCGCCCCTTAGCCCCCTTCCTTCATGGCTTTTTGGGAGCCCTCCCCCATGGAGATGGTATCCATGGGGGAGGCAAAAACGTGGCTTTGGTGGCTGCAAATTCATGGGTGGAGATGCCCTGAGCGAATTAGGTTTCCTCCCTTTATATAGCTTCTCGGATTCCCGTCACCCCATCTTAGGCTGCAGTAAATCGGGCCTAAAAGCCCGTCCGGACTCGGAATCAGCAAAATTTTATGTCCAGAACATTTGTCGCAAAATTTCCAACAACTTTGTAGTTGAAGAGTTTTCCGTTTGACGCCACCTTCGACCCGAAACGTGACCACCTTCAAAAAGAGTTCTGAGACAGATTTCTGAAAAAATCCCAATTTGACTCCAAAAAGGTTTCCACTTGTATTCTTGGTAATTCCTACACATCAAAGTGTAAAACAAGAACATCGTGCACTTTTGCAACTATTAGTAGGTTAGTCCAAATAAATCATAAACTTTATACAAAAAGGAGTGTCAAAAGCATATTATTAGCATAAAACCATCAAAAATTATAGATACGTTATGGACATATCTACATCCCCAAGCTTAGTTCTTGCTCGTCCTCGAGTAGGTAAACGATCAAAAAAATATAATTTTTGAGTGACATGCAGACAACACAATCTTGATCATCATTATTATAAAAGTATTGGTAGCTAGGATTAAGGTACTCTAAACATGAATCATGAAAGATAGAGTTCTAACAATAAGACATAGTGACTATGTTGTAACATGAAAAGGCATAAACAAAAGATTCATGAATAACAATGCTTTACAAGACGTTTGTTTGTTTCACATAAAGAAGGCATAATGAGAATGATATTCACCTTGTCCCTCATAGAGTAGCAAAATATAAATGCATAGGACACCTTCAAAGTTCATAAGGGTGACTAGATACAAATAGTTTAGGAACAAGTAATATCAAAGTTATGCATCAATCAACAATTCTTGGGACAATGCACATAGAACTAAGAATGACAACTATGCTCTCTTAACTGGTGCATACAGATAGAAGGTGGAGACTCAATATAAAAGTGAAAGAAAGGCCTTCATTGAAGGAAGCAGAGATTCAAGTCTCATAAAGAGCTACCAAAAATTATGGTACTTATTAGCTTTCAGCTCTCATTGCGCCTATCATAAGCATCTTGAAGTGATTAAGGTTAAAGTGAACAAACTATGGAGTATATGCTTGACAAAGTATAAGTTGGAAATATCATGTCCCTCGAATACGAGGGCCGCTCCTCGTGCTACTCAAGTTTATTTACCGGTAAGTTCTTGTCATAGTAAGTACATATGTATCATAGAGAACCGCCAACGGGGTACCCCTTGCCCGATGATACAGAAGAATCCCCATATCAAAATGACAAGGCAAGCAGACAACGAGCATATCAGCAATCTTCTTATTTACCATGGGAAAATGGTGGTTTTTCTCCCTTTCCTCTTTTCTCATCTTTTTTTTCTTTTTTCTCAATCTCTATATCTTTTTTATAAGAAGAATGCTTCATAGATTGCTCATTATGGTTACGCTGCAGGTTTCCACCATGATTAGGCATGGATTAGACCGGCGACCTAGGCGTTTCTCTAACACACATACATAACTCCATGGACTTATAAGCTCCCTTTCATTTCACACCGACGACATCCATAGACAAAAGAGCATGATATCAACTAGGTACAATGTACAAGTGCAATGTTGAAAGCGTTCCCCATGACAGCATGGTTCTGCTAATCTCCAACATATAAGTGCAAGCATATACAACATAGATGACATAATAGTTCAAGTTTATTAGAGGCAAGAAAAGTGAAGTGTGCCATCAAGTTCGTGATAGCTTTAATCACTAGTTTTCTCATAACAAGTTTAATTCGGAAGGTAGATAAAAAATGAATATACTTGGAATAGCAAATGCTAATAGGTAGGTATGGTGGACTCTTTGTGATAACTTGGTTTTATTTGGAGTTGGATGCATGAGTGGAACTCATACTTGGTTATGGAGGCTAGCAAAAGACTGGGAGCGACCAACTAAAAGAGCAATAATGGCCATAATCATGCAAAGTGACAAAACATCATTAATTAAAGCATAAAGTAATATTACAAGTCGAAAACTAAAGGATCATAAAGTAATATTACGGTGACTTGGGATAGTCATAACATGGAATGAGAATGCTGTTGGGGATATACTTTCCGGGTATCCTCACAGTTCCTCACTGACTAGGATGGCCCACTTCGGGTTAGAGCTTTGCTTCATGGGCGGCCCAGTCAGGGAGAATAAATGGAGTCCAGTACGGCTACGGGAGGGCCCAGAAGACTTACCGACATAGGTCCATAGCGTTACTTGTAGTTCAAGGTGTACTCTGTAACAGACTCTTAGTCGTAGCCAGATAGGTCTCTCCTATAAACCCTAGGTCGGATATCTATATAAGCCGTCCTAGGGAGAGCCTTTAGGGCACCCAATAGTCTACAATCTCAACTCGCACAGGCGAACCCTTGTAACCCATATTCCGACTCTGCCGTATTACTGGATTGCTAGCAGGAGTAGGATCCGTCCAAAGCCGGCGGATTCGAACCTGGGTAAACTTATGTGCTCACCGTCCCGGAACACCATACGTCTCACACCCCTCTCTTTCGCACGCCTCGAGGACCCCCTCATGGCGTACTTGTCATTAATCCGATGATAGTTGGCGCCCACCGTGGGGCAAGTGAGCTTCGGATCTGTGTTCCAAGCAGAATCTGCAAGAATCGAAATCGGCGAGACTATCGCCGTCGGTCGCATCCTCTACGCCAGCGACATCCCTCTCATCGTTCTCGACGAGACCTGGATTCCGGCTAGGGAGGTTGTAACTGCCTACACCATCATGTCTTTTGGCGAGATCGATGTTTACATCGGCTTTGCTGAACCTGCCCCACCCACCCTAGAGGTGATGATAGAGGCAGAAGAAATTTCTGGATCCCTTTTGTCCACGGAGGCGGCAGAGTTCCGGATCTCAGAAAACCCTAATCCCACCCAGCCCGCACCAGGTTTGGAGACAGTGGAGAAATCCGAGCCTGAGGAAGACCTGGCGGTCCAAGTTGAATCTGGAGTGGATCTCCCTAGAGAGATTGAATCCCAGACCAACTCACCCGCTGAAGTCGAAATCGAGGAGGAGCACAACAACAATGGTGGTTCTGGCTCTGATGACACCGGAACAGATAGGCCTTTCCTGAGATACACACTAAGGCGCATGATGATGCAAAACTCAGGCATAGAACAAATCCTTGAGACCATCAAACGTTATGACGAAGCCTACTATGAAGACCGTAGTTATCTCAGGAGGGGTGTATCACACTTTATCGGATATGTGGGATCCGGATCAGGCTCTATCGATGCTGGAGACAACACCGACTCTGTACTGGAGGCGATCGGAACAAACGCCGACGTACTCGCATCCTCGGATGAATCAATGACGTCGGCAGATTTCCGAAAGTTCCTGAAGAGGAGTATAACTCCAAAGCTGCAAAGGAAGGAAACGCCATGGATGAAGGATTCGGGGAAAACTCTCCCAAAGCGCAGGACGACATGGAAATTGGAGATAAGCCCGAGGTCCAGATGTCCGAAAGTACCGATCAGAGCTTGACTCCAGGAAACGAACCCAAAGCCGTCTTTGCTCCCGGCGCTACCAAGAAGGCAAAGAAGAAGAACAAGAAGAACAAGACCCCGATAAAAGACCCTCCGACAGAGGAGGTGATTGCCGAGGAATACGAGGAAGACTCTGATGGAGTGCTTATCCCAGACGAGCCCAAAGAAGAGTCGGTGGATGGACACATGATCACTGAAGGTGCACGTAAACTCATCAATGCTGCATTAACAACACCTATTCCTACAGCTGCAGAACTTACCGCCGAAGAGCTGGACGAGAGGGCCCAGTCCCTAGAAGCGCGTCGCCAAGTACTCCTCTATGAAGCCAAAAACATTGAGGAGGAAAAGAAACGCATGGAAACTGCGGATAAGAACAACTCCAGGCAACATCAGAAGACCAGGAAACGTCATACTCATGACAACCAATTCCCGCAGATTCACAAAGTCCTTTTTGGAGGAGAACTTGGGATGCCTCGATGCGACAGCAATGGGGATTGGGTGTATCCAACGCTAGTACAGAACACCGTTGTGGCTCGGGAAATCCTATCGGCTAATCCAAGCCCGGAGCAGATCCGGTTGGGAATCAAACTACTCAACAAAGGACTGGAGCAGCAAAAGGTCGCCCTGTCCGGAAGTCAAAAACTGGTCTCAGATTTTGACCAATGTCGCATAGATCCGGCATGCGCTGACGTAAGACCCCAACGTGTTCCGGAACAGCAACATCGTTCTGACCATCAGGAAGACAACTACTCAAGAACCGGATCTTCAGGACAACACCACAAAGCTGCTCGTGATTGGTGTAACGTTAACCCAGTTGCGGAGCAAGACGCAATCGCTGCACTAAATCCGAGGAACCGTCCCTGGAGAGAGTCGAAGGACCGCTGGGAAGAAGATAAAGAGAAACGTCGGGAGGAGGACCGACAAAGAATTCCACCTCCTAGACATGCAAGCCGTCCGGATGAAGGACGAAGAAACAATGGACACTGTGCCGAGTCAAGCTGGCAGGGGGCTCGTCATAATGAAGACCCTCCCCGGAAATGGAATAATGACGCTCCGGATGGAGGCCGGCGATCAGCCGGAAACAACCCAGCTGCTCCACCCTCTTCGCCAAGTAGCCATCACAACGGCTCCCAAGGAGGCCAAGGAGGGCGTCGTGGTGGAGGAGGTGGTGGAAGAAGCCGAAGTTTTGCTCCAAGGCACCACAGCCATAGCCGTCACTCGGGACGATCTCTATCCCCAAATGACGCAAGGCACAGGATCAACTCCAATATAGAGGCACGCGCTATGAAAATGATGATATATATGTGGGCCCAAAGTGCTTCGGACCACGCATAAGAGCTACAAGATTCCCAGAAGGATTTGCTATCTCAAGACATATTCAAGCCTACGACGGTATAACTCGACCAGATACTTGGCTACAGGATTTCTTCCAAGCTTGCTGCATCGCCAAAGGCGGAAACAGCCTGGTCGCAACCCGATATCTCCCACTCATGTTGTGGAAGATGGCACGATCATGGCTCAATGAACTTCCGGAGAACACCATCCACAACTGGTACGACATGCAAAGTGCGTTCTTTTGGAATTTCAAAGGCACATACCGGATGCCCTATATGGTCGGAGACCTATAGCGTTGCACCCAGAAAGCCAGAGAAACTTGCCAAGATTATCTCGGATGATGGATCGACACCAAGAACTCCTGTGAGGGAGTAAATGACCAAACTGCGATTGAAGATTTCATTGCAGGTCTCCCAATTGGTTTACTACGTCATCGCTTGAAGTGTGACAAAGTCACTGATTTGGGAGAGATGATAGAAACAGCGAGCAAATATGCAGATGCTGATGACAACACAGAGGGATTACTCAATGCCCTGGTTGTGCCACGGTCGGCAAAACAACCAAAGCAACAAGCTCAGAAGCGCAAGAATACCTCGGAAGAAAAACCCAACACGGAAACAGCAGTGGTCACTACTACTTTCAGGTCTAGAGGACGAGGAGGACGTAGTGGTGGCCCCGGACGCGGTCGTGGGACGTCAAGAGTCCAAGGTAGAGGAGACCAGCAACCCGGAAAAACCTACTCTTGGGCCGACATTGCCAATAACCCATGTGTGTATCACTTAGACGCCAATAGGGGCTCGTCCCACACAAACGCCAACTGTCGTTTCAATGACGACATTAAGAGAGATGATACCACTGGCTATAAAGCTAAGCGAAAGAAGGGAAAGAAAAATCCTGAAAAGGATAAAGAGACCAAGGAAGATTGCGACATGGAGGAAGTTGACGCTTCAAATCCCAAGCCGGAAGGGAAGAAAAATTTTCCGACCAAGAAAGACACTTACGTCACCTTCCTCGGATCTCAACCAGCAAAGGTCAAGAAAGCAGTTCTACATGAGCTCAATGCAATAGTTCCGGCTGTCCCCCAATTCCTGGACTGGTCGGAAGTGGCAATCACATTTGACCGTGCTGATCATCTTCCAAAGTTGCACAGGCGAGGAAAATACGCCTTAATCATCAATCCACTTATTGATGGTTATGGTTTCTCCAAGACTCTCATGGACGGTGGCAACAGTATTAATATTCTGTATGTCGAAACGCTACGCCGGATGAAGATCTCGGAGACCCAGCTGAACCACAGCTCTATGATCTTTCACGGGGTTGTCCTAGGAAGACAAGCAAATTCCCTGGGAGAAATCACTTTGGATGTTACCTTCGGCTGGAGGCACTTTCCTTCGAAGTGGTCCTGTTCAAGAGCGCGTACCATGCTATATTCGGGCGTCTGGCTTACTGGGCTTTTATGGCTTGTCCGTGTTACATTTACAATATGATAAAAATTCCAGGTCCCAACAGCGTGATCACTATCAGGGGAGACCCGAAGAAAGCGCGAGAGTGCAAGGATGGAAATGCTGCCTTTGCTGAAGCCGTGCTGCATGCCCAGGAGTACCAGGAGATCAAGAAAAGCATAGATCCGTTCGAGATGCCCGCAACGAAGAAGGATGTGACAAAGCCGAATCCGGAGTTCAAGGCATCAGAAGAGACGAAGAAGATTTCGTTGAAGGATGATGACCCCTCAAAGGTGACCCAGATAGGCATAGGACTAGATAGCTCATAGGAAAGCGCGCTCGTCAAGTTCCTCAAAACAAATCAAGATATCTTCGCATGGCAGCCATCTGACATGACCGGAGTACCTAGGGAACTTGCCGAGCACTCTTTAAATGTAAACCCAAACGCTAAACCTGTCAAACAGTCCTTACGATGTTTCGGTGATGAAAAGCGTAAGGCAATAGCTAAGGAACTAGCACGACTCGAGTTAGCCGGAATCATAGAAGAGGTCATCCACACTGAGTGGTCGGCCAATCCTGTAATGGTGCCTAAAAAGGACACCACTAATTTAAGGATGTGTGCTGATTATATTGCCTTGAACAAGGCTTGTCCCAAAGATCCGTTCGCTCTGCCTAGGATTGATCAAGTCATCGATTCTACGGCAGGCTCGGAACTCCTCTGTTTTTCTCGGCGCATATTCCGGTTATCACCAAATCCGGATGAAGGAATCTGACAAAGTCAAAACTTCATTCATAACCCCCTTTGGAACCTTCTGTTTTGTTATGATGCCCTTTGGGCTGAAGAATGCAGGAGCTATGTACCAACGCACAATGCAGCGTTGCCTCCACGATCAAATCGGACGCAATGTACATGCATATGTGGATGATATCGCGGTGATGTCCAAGAAGAAGGAAACATTGATTTCCGACTTGGAGGAAACGTTCGCCAATCTACGAAAATACAACATAATGCTTAATCTAAAGAAATGTTTCTTTGGAATCTCAGCCGGAAAATTGTTAGGTTTCATCGTGTCTCAAAGAGGTATAGAGGTGAACCGAGACAAAATCAAAGCTATACTCAATATTTCCAGGCCAACTCGCCTGAAGAACATACAAAGGCTAACTGGTTGCATCGCTGCAGTCAGTCGATTTGTAAGCCGGCTCGGTGAGAGAGCCGCAACATTATACAAACTCTTGAAAAAGACGAAGGATTTTGTGTGGACCAACGAAGCTGAAGCCGCACTACAAGACCTGAAGAAAGTACTCTCATCTGCTCCCATCCTTGCTGCACCGGAACCACAGGAACCGATGTTGCTCTATCTTGCTGCGACAAACAAAGTCGTCAGTATAGTTATGGTAGTAGAGAGACCAGAGGAAAATCAGGAACACTTGGTGCAGCGTCCAACTTACTTTGTCAGCGAGGTCTTGACAGAATCGAAACAGCGGTATCCGCACTATCAAAAGCTAGCTTATGGCATGTTCTTAGCATCTCGTAAGCTGCAACATTATTTTCAGGAGCATCCAATTACCATGGTGAGCATAGCTCCTATGAGAGATATAATCAACAACAGTGACGCCACAAGACGCGTTGCCAAATGGGGCATAGAGCTCTCAGCTTTCGATATTGAGTATAAACCTCGGACAACAATCAAATCCCAAATCCTTGCCGACTTTGTTGCTGATTGGACAGAGACGAAGGAGAATATGACCCTTCCTGAGTCGGAATATTGGACCCTATATTTTGATGGGTCTAAGGCTCGCGGGGGATCGGGGGCTGGCGTGGTGCTCAAATCACCCAAAGGAGATAAACTTTTATACGTGTTGCAGATCCACTTCACAGCGACAAATAACATTGCCAAGTATGAAGAACTGCTGCATGGAATCCGGATTGCTAAGGATATCGGCATCCGATGTTTGATGTGTTACGGAGATTCGGATCTTGTTGCTCAGCAAGTGTCGGATATTTGTAATGCAAATAAACACATGGCAGCTTATAAAGTTGTCGTGGATGATCTATCTAAATTGTTCGAAGGGTTTGAGGTTCAACACATCCCTCGAGCAGAAAATGAGGAAGCAGATGCACTATCTCGGATAGGCTCTACACGGAAAGAGGTCCCGGATGGAGCTTTTTTAGAGCACCTCAAAGTTCCCTCAATAAAGGGAGTAGATGAGGAATATCCGACCAAATCCGACTCACCTTTGATAGCAGTTATGGCTGTAATTCCCAGCTGGACTCAAACCTACCTTGATTATTTGGTAGATGGCAAATTACCCGAAAACGAAGTTCTGAGCCGGCAGATCATCTGACGAGCAAAAGCCTATACTGTAGTTAGTGGTGAGATCTATAAGTGGAGTGTATCTGGGGTCTTTTAGTGCTACATATCTCCGGAAGAAGGAGTGGATATCTTAAGAGAAATCCACGAAGGCGAGTGTGGTCACCATGCTGCAGCCAAATCTTTAGTGGCAAAAGCTTTCCGACACGGTTTTTTCTCGCTTACAGCTCAGGCAAATGCCGAACGGCTAGTCAAGACTTGCAAAGGCTGCCAAAAGTACGCCAAACAAGCTCATGTTTTGGCTGATTAGCTGCGAACAATACCTATAACATGGCCTTTCGTGGTCTGGGGGCTTGACATGGTAGGACCGTTTAGACGGGCTCCAAGTGGATTTACTCACCTCTTAGTGATGGTGGATAAATTCACCAAATGGATTGAGGCTAAACCCGTCACTAGTTGTGATGGAGCAACAGCCAAAAGATTTGTCGAGGATGTTATAATCCGGTATGGTTATCCGCACAGTATTATCACGGACAACGGGAGTAATTTCTCTATGGGAGAACTTGCTGAATTCTGCAACAAACAAAATATCCGGCTTGACATTGTGTCAGTCGCACATCCACAGGCTAATGGACAAGTCAAAAGAGCAAATGGTTTAATCCTACAAGGCCTAAAACCTAGACTCGAAGCACCACTACGACGTACTGCGGGGGCTTGGGCAGAGGAATTACCTTCTGTAATATGGACTTTGCGAACAACTCCGAACAGGTCAACCAGATACACACCTTTCTTCTTGGTCTATGGCGCAGAAGCAGTTCTTCCTAGTGATTTGATTCACACTTCTCCTAGAGTGGCCGCGTATATCGAAGAGGATGCCAAGATTTCTCGACAAAATGATCTCGACTTAGTCGAAGAAGTTCGCGTCGTTGCTGAAATGAGATCAATAGCCTATCAGCAGAACTTACGCAAGTATCATAGCCAGAGAGTCAGAAACAAATCATTCAATAAGGGTGATTTGTTTCTCCGGCTTGTGCAACAAAGAAAGCACAAACTTTCCCCAGTATGGGAAGGGCCATTTTTAGTTAGTCGAGTATTGCACAATGGTTCATAGTACCTAACTGATATGAGGCCAGTCAAGGAAAGACCTGATACTAAGAAGGGAAAGATAGCTGGAGGAAGCACAAATCCAGATGAGTTAGATAGACCATGGAATATTGCTTAGCTACGTCCCTTTTATTCTTAGTTTACCCTTCTTTGTAATCATACATATGTACATGTTCTGAGAGAAATAAAACTTTGGTTACCTCAAAGTTTTTTCTGAGAAGTTTTTAACATCTTATTTCCGAATGATCATGTCATAGTCGAAAAATCCCAGAATACTTGAAAGTACTTTATGCTCATGTTCGTTCTGGTTTAGATTTCGGATTTTTTATATGCTACCTTTGGGTATAACTCTAAAGTTTCTAGTCTATGCTTTGGTTATTTATCTGATTGCCGGATGCGAGCATTTCCCGAGTAGTGAATTGTTGGTACTGGAAGCCGGCTTTGTTTCCGAGTTTAAACTGGTTTAGCAATTGAGCTCCGTTGCTCAGCAAAGTTTCCATGCAGAAAGTTTAGCCGGCTCATGAAAGGGACGAGGCAGAAATCCAGATAAACAATAAGTATAGACAAAAAAAGTATAAGTGCTTATGTAAACATTTCAGGCACACAAAAATTTAAGCCAAAAGTGCTGAATAGATTAAAAATTTGCACTAACAAAAAAGAGTATCATACTACATATTTACATATCCATAATGTTTTTCAGAATAACACATTTGTTTCTGATAATCTATGATGCAGGAGAAGAGGTAGGAGTTGCCGGCTCGCTGGACACATCGGCCGCGCCCTGATAACGATCCGAGATGTCCAAATCCGATATGGTTTGTTCATCGTCAGACACTTTGGCTGCTTCTTCGGGAGGCGGAGGCAGTGTGTCCACGCGGGTGAAGAAGGGAGTGTCGTAGCTGGTTAAGTCAGCTACATGACACCCATATCCAGCGCAGGAGTCCATGATGGCCTTGATGTCTTGCTCCTGTCCATGTTCGTCCACAGTAGAGTACCCTCTAGTCACTTGCCAGATTTCCATGCTTCCATGGTGGCTCATGACCATGGTGAGAGCGTTCTGTGCTACGGATCGCGTGTAGGACATGTTCTAGTCCTGGACAAGCTGCGGCATCTCCTTTGCCTTATCCCGCACCTGAAAGTCGGATATGCTATGCATGTCTAGAACTCTGAGAGCTTCGCCAATATCCTCGGTGGATTTGCGGAAGTCATGAAGCAAATCACCGACTTGGGTAAGCCGGTGGGTGCGAGGCTCGGCGGAGGTGGAGTCCGTCAAGTTCAGAGGACCTATGCATATAACGCAAAAATGGTTAAGTAAATCCGACATCGAAAGAGTTGAAGAATATAGACAAGTCAGAAAGATGGAAACATACCAAAGATGACGTCATCAACTTTGGTCTTCTCTTCATGAAGACTCCGGAGTTCAGCCCGGAGTGCCTCGGAAAGGTCCTTCTCTCTGCAAAGCTCGTCACTGAGATCCGAAATTTTCTGCTCGTAGAGTGCAATCTTGCGATGACGCTCCACGGTGGCCATGGCGGAGGATTCGAGAACTTGAGCTATGCTCTTCTCATGATCCGCCTTGAGCTGGTCAAGCTCTCGGTGGAGATCCTTGTTTTCCACTACCAGGGTCTTCAGATTTTCGGCCTCTTTGATCATAGCACAGGACTGTTTTACCAGTGCTGTAAGTCAAAAAGAACAACAGATCAGCAAAATTATTTGACTATGAAAACATAAGACAAGGTTTGAGTCTCAGAATGTTTACCTTCGGCCTCATCCTTGGAAACTTTAAGCTTAGCATTTTTAAGTCGGAGAGCTCTGATCTCTCTCCGCTTGTTGCAGACATTCTTCAACAAATCCTGGTTATATGAATTAACTTTCTATAAGTCAGAATACCCAGAGTCAGAAGTCTACTGAAGACTCGGGCGAATATTGTAACTAATATCAGCACGAGCCTTGGGGGATATACTATTTCATTCTTTGGCATGCTAAGGAAGCATAAACCCGGATTGTATATCCAACTTCATGCTTGGGGGCTAGAAGATATAATATAAAGTACAATAAAGAAAAACGTGAGTTGGAATTCCGACTTACATGATGTTCATGTGTGAGCTTGCTCAGGCACATGTTCACCTCAGTGGTAACCTTCTCGGCAAGGGTGAGTGGAATAATCGGAGGTGGTGGAAGCACACCAGCTCTTAGTCCCTCGTCGCAAAGGCGGACTTGTTCAAGAAGATTGGAGTACTTGATGTCCTCTGATTCTCATGCTTCTTCTTCGGCAGAGAGATTACGGCTTTCCAGGCATTGCCGGGCCAGCCGCTGGATTTCTTCCGCAGATTTCCGAGACAAGCCAAATTTGGCAAGTCCCGGATTGTTCAGGAGGTTTTCAGCGAAAGTCTCTGCCGAGGGATCATTACCTGAAGAGGGTTCACCCTTATCAAAACCTGAACCACCCATGGTGGCGTCAGCCTACGACTCAAGGGTCACTGGCCCTGTTGAGGGAGCCGGATCTTCTGCGACAACCGGCGATGGAGTAATGTCCGGTGTTGCAGAAGGTTGAGGGGCAGAAGTAGGAGGAGCTGTGGAGGAGAAGCCATGGTTATCTTCGTCTGACGCAGGGGCTTCGAGACATTCCCATTCCCCTTGCCCTTGATGAGCTACTTAGCTCTAAGAAAGTAATAGAATAAAGAACATTATGTCTTGGAAGAAATTACCGATAAAGTACAAAGGCGGAAGTTGTGGGGAAAGTTACCTCTTCACAACTGGTACTTCCTTTGTGACGATGGCCACCGTCGGAGCTTTGCGCTTCCTGGGTACAATGTCCGGCAGTGGGACCAGTTCCTCCTCCTGAGAAAACTCTAGAGGATACCCCTCGATAGGAGCCAATTCCGACTCGGGGCGGTCGGCAAGCTGAAAAGAAGATAATATCTCAGTATTGCAAAACAAGTTAAAGGTGAAACATATAAAAAGGGGTTTATTGCTAAAGCTTACCGGCACTATAGGGTCTTCCGCTGTGTGCATGTCCAATGACAAATCAGGGATCTTCCTCTCGATCCGCTCCTTTATCAGCCATTTGATCTGGCTTATGTAATCCTGTGGCTTTAAAGCCTTGGGACTGATGCGGAGGGAGTCATTTTTTGACGCCATGATGGAATGCATCAGTCGGTCGCCGTGGTACTGGACGGGCTGGATCCGGCATACTACCCAGGACTAGACTAAGTCGGACCCTCTCAGGCCTTTGTGTTTCATCAGATATTCGATCCGCCTCTTTGCGAGGATCAGATTGTCACTGAGAGCTGGAGGAGCTTCGTCCGAAGACGCTAAGGCCGTGGCGCCGCCATCGATGAAAGCCGGCAGAGCAGTAGCTTTGCCGGGAGCAGGAATATACCTATGATAAAAGAAGGAGGCTAGCCACTGTTTGACCGACTCACTAGCTAAAATGCGAGGATAAACACGCTCGCGTCTAACTGAAAGGCTAATCGTGCCGGTAATGTAAGGATTACCGGGAGTGATGGAGTTTCTCTGGACATGAAAATAGAACCGGAATAAGGTGAGACTCGGCCTAATGCCGATATATCCCTCACACAAAGCCGCATAGGCCCTCATCTCTAAGATGGAGTTGGGGGGAAGATGGTGAAGTTGAACACCATAGTGATCTATCACCTCAGAAAAGAATTCCGAGGGAGGGAAAGACAAACCTCTGTCGAGGTGGGTGCGGAAGTGCACCCGCTCATCGGCGTGCAGATTGGGGATGGTTTCACCGAACCCGCTCCGCCAGTCGCCGGCACGAAGGAGCCCTTCATTCTCCATGCCGCGGAGCTTCTCGTCGTCGAGGATGCAGGGGATCCAGACCCCGCGATTGCTTTCCTTCTCTGCCGCTGCCACTACTACGGCCCCAGCCAAGCCAGATGATGAAGATGAAGCCATTCCTCCGGTGCGCCTGTGACCTTGGATGGGCGGCGATGAGAATCTGGGAAGCAGGGGAGCTCTGTGCGTGAGGGAGAAGTGGAGGAGAGGAAACGGCAAGGGGAATAGGTGAAGATGAGGGAAAGGAATCCTCACCCCTTATAACCACCTAACTGCGCCAAGATTCGTGCAAAAGCCACAGTAAATATGCCACGCATCATGGAAAGAACTGGGAAGGTCCCACGTGATGATTACGTCGCCTCGATCTCCGCGTACGCATTGAAACGACGCCTCGGTTCCGCGAACGGCAGACCCACCAACGGTCGTGCTGACAGGATGTCTGTCAGTGACATGACTTGACCATGACCAGTGGCACATGACGTCAGAGACCAAGTTCTCGCTTAGTTTGAATATCAAGCTAGAAAATCCAAATAACGTACTGATAGGTCCGACTTATTTTCGAGACCCGGATCGTATATTTTGTTTTGAAGTTTCAGGAACCCTTCAAGATTATACAAGCCGAAGATCAAGCTAGACGATGATGAATCTGACTTTGGACCTTGGAGACTTCCGGGGGCTGCTGTTGGGGATATACTTTCCGGGTATCCTCATAGTTCCTCACTGGCTAGGGCGGCCCATTTCGGGTTAGAGCTTTGCTTCACGGACGGCCCAGTCAGGGAGAAGAAACGGAGTCCAGTCCGGCTACGGGAGGGCCCAGAAGACTTACCGACATAGGCCCATAGTGTTACTTGTAGTTCAAGATGTACTCTGTAACCGACTCTTAGTCGTAGCCGGATAGGTCTCTCCTGTAAACCCTAGGCCGGATATCTATATAAGCGGTCCTAGGGAGAGCCTTTAGGGCACCCAATATTCTACAATCTCAACTCGCACAGGCGAACCCTTGTAACCCATATTCCGGCTCTGCCATATTACTGGATTGCTAGCAGGAGTAGGATCCGTCCAAAGTCGGCGGATTCGAACCTGGGTAAACTTGTGTGCTCACCGTCCCGGAACACCGTACGTCTCACACCCCTCTCTTCCGCACGCCTCGAGGACCCCCTCATGGGGTACTTGTCATCAATCCGACGACACATGCGCCAAGTCAACCCAAATAAGGCACATTATGCAATCTCAATTGTTTATAACATGTCATGCTACAGAAAAAATCACTAAGCATAAAGCCAAGACAATATCAAACATGACATGACAAAGCATAGGCCACCGTAAAAAACGAGCTCCTTTTACCACTTAAGTAAGAACTTTTCCTACTCTTTTCCAATCCAAACCACACTTATTTGAAAACTAATGTATGCAAGAGGGGGTCCAACCAATTTATTCAAGCAAACTAAGCAAACGAAAACCAAAAACAAAAACGAAGACGCTCCAAGAACAACACAACTATGCATGAAACAATAAAAATAAAGTGTTTGGAAGAATCTGAGATTTTTATTGATGAAGAAGGGGATGCCTTGGGCATCCCCAAGCTTTGATGCTTGTACTTCTTGGATATTTCTTGGGGTGACACGGGGTGGCATCCCCAAGCTTGAGATTTAGTCCATTCTTTATCTCATTACATCATTCTTTCCTTAACACCTGAAATTTTTCCTTCATACAAAACTTCACATAATCTTCATTAGCAACATTAGTGTACTCAAGATAATAAGTCTTTGGTTCAGTTTCAACACCAATTAAACTTCCAAATAAACACAAGATACTGTAGCACTTCCCTTAAAAATCTCAATTCCCCAAAGAGAACCCAAAAAGGAATCAACAAGAAGCAAATGCAAATAATGGCAGAAATCTGTCAAAACAGACCAGTAGAGGGAAACCAATTTTTTCGAAGACCTTCTATTGCTCAAATCGAAAAGTGTTGAACTAAGAAAAGTTGGATAACAACCTGGAGAATAAGCACAAACAATTACAGTTCAAACCTACGTACGGATATTTTACACGAATTTTTACAGCGAAGCACAAAAATCTGTTTCGGGACAGCAACTTTCTCAAGCATTACTTGTCTCTCATTAGAGGTTACTCTTGGCACAAAAAGCAAATAAAAAGGATAAGGAGAGGTTATTACTGAACCAATAACTTCCAAGACTCAACTAAAACTTTTGGGTTATCTCCCAATAAGTACTTTTCTTTAATGCCTTTAAGTTAGGCATATGATCAAGATTCAAGTATTTCGAATGAACAAGCATTAAGATCAATACCAAAAATATCTTTCTTTTTCAAGGCTTCATGCATTCCTAGAAGTTTTTAACTGAAAAGCTTCCATAGAAAGATTTGTTTTGGTTTCATAGGGATGAACACAAGTGTTCAAAGTCGACCCCCACTTAACCATTAATCATCTTTTCAATCACTTTCCTTTATGAAAACTTTTTTAGGTAACAAGTACAACTATTTTTTTATTCGCATTCCCTATCCATAATAAGATAGAGAACAGCTTAAAACTGAAAATAAAACCTACTTAGAGATAAAGCAAACAAGTGCACATAAGAATATTCACCCACACGCTATTGCTCCCCGACAACGACGCCAGAAAAGGTCTTGATAACCCACAAGTATAGGGGATCGTGTGTAGCCTTTTCGATAAGTAAGAGTGTCGAACCCAACGAGGAGCTAAAGGTATGATAAATATTCTCTTAAGTTCTATCAACCACTGATACAACTCTACGCACACTAAACGTTTGCATTATCTAGGAAATAAAACTAGAGCAACAATACGAGTAATAGAGATAGCTTTGCATGATAATAAATAACAAGAAAGTAAAGCTAGTTGCTACAACAATAAAATACACTAAACTAACAGAACCATGAGTGTGGAATAGTGGTGGTAATTGTTGTGGCTTTGTCCAAGTTTAAATAGCGAATAGATCGGGTCCATTGTCTTCGATGCTATTTTCTATGTGGGAGAGGCTAAATATACATGCGCTTCACTACTTGGAATTACATGTACTATATGATTGGATTGTTAGCAAACATCCATAAAGTACTAATCAATGCATTAAGTTTTCCCCAACCATAGCCTTAAGTTTAAATGGTCCTCTTACTCCCATACGTGCAACGTTCTGGTTCGCGTCCTCAGGTTTTTGTCACTCCGGCAGAACTTCCCCCTTCCTCTTACACATACTATAACCCATATGATGTTTAAATCATGCGCGCACAAATATAATGGACACCAAAGGAATGTACCATATCAACATACAACTCTAATAAACCAAAGACGTTCAACCATTCAATCTAAGAACAAAGAAACTATGCAAACATGACATAGATCATAGGATTATAACTTATAGCATCAAACACCATGTTTACATAGGACGATACAGAGGTGTGTGGGAGGATCTACCACTTCATACTAGGAGGATTAGGTGATGGAGATGGCGGTGAAGATGGTGAAGAGGGCGGCGGCACGGGGGACTCCTTCCCCGCCGCCGGTATCATGGGGGAGCACCGCCCCTTAGCCCCATTCCTTCATGGCTTCTTGGGAGCCCTCTCCCATGGAGATGGGATCCATGGGGGAGGCAAAACGTGGCTTTGGTGGCTGCAAATTCGTGGGTGGAGATGCCCTGGGCGAATTATGTTTCCTCCCTTTATATAGCTTCTTGGATTCCCGTTACCCCATCTTGGGCTGCAGTAAATCGGGCCTAAAAGGCCCGTCCGGACTTGGAATCAGCTAAATTTTATCTCCAGAATGTTTGTCGTGAAATTTCCAACAACTTTGTAGTTGAAGAGTTTTCCGTTTGACGCCGTCTTCGACCCAAAACGTGACCATCTTAAAAAAGAGTTCTGAGACAGATTTCTGAAAAAATCCCAAGTTGACTCTAACAAGGTTTCCACTTGTATTCTTGATAATTCCTACACATCAAAGTGTAAAATAAGAACATTGTGCACTTTTGCAACTATTAGTAGGTTAGTCCAAATAAATCATAAACTTTATACAAAAAGGAGTGTCAAAAGCATATTATTAGCATAAACCATAAAAAATTATAGATACGTTATGGACGTATCAGCAACATCCTTCAACTCGCCCTCCACGTACTGTAGGAGGGTGCAAGCAACGTCCTGCGAAGAAATATGCGTCTTGGGCATCATTAGAGATATGGCCGCCATCAAAGGCAAAGGAGATGAGCATCCGAGACGCTTAATTAGTTACCTTGGTGATGGCATCGAGCTCTACTAGTGTCGACGCACCACCGACGATGGCGGGCGTGCAAGTGACAGAGGGGCTGCTTGCATCCGTGGTGCCAACTGGCGTATACTCCACCTCCAGCTGGGGTTCACTAGGACGAAGCACCAGCAGCCCATGGTGTTGTGGGGCGGCATCGTCACCGGTGCGACCAGTTGCGTCGGGTTGTTGCTGGGTGGCATCATCACTGGTACGACCGGTTGCACCACGCTGTTGGTGGCCGAGGTCAGCACCGCCGTGCAGGTCGGTTGCCCCGTGGCATCCGCGGGCGGGGTCACCAATGCGAACCGCGCTGGTATCTGGCTGGTCGCGTTGCTACCGGTCAAGCTGGGCAGAGGTATTGGCCCCTGTCGACTTGCTAGGTTCCGAGCATCAATCCCTTCCAACAAAGAAGGAACAATCTCTATGATCCTCTGTCCCAACCGGTCATCGATCATCTGCGGCATACTATCCATTATTTTCTTGATCTCTTGACGCTTGTACCGCTCCTCATCCTCCTTCTACAATTTTTTATCCCTTCTAGCCTTTGCATCTTGTTTGTAGTAGACCCTCATTTTCGTGGTCGTGCCTAAGCCGGGCACACGACCACTTGACGTCGGCGGCTTCCACGTTTCCCTTTTCTTGAAACAATTCGTCGCCCTGTTGAAAGGACCGTCCCACGTCTCCGTCGACCCCAGGGAGGAGCCCATAGCTACTTCCATTTCCTCTTTCTGCAGAAGGAAGAGTTGAATGTGTTTAGAAATTAGGCTTCATTCTTAGTGATAACTTGATATCCACGCAAGGTAAATTCGTTACCAGATGTTTCTCAAATTTCTTCACATCATCATCGTTGGTGATGAATTCCTTTGTTACTGGGTGAAGATAGTAGCGGGCACGGACAAAGTTCCTCGTGTGCACATGCGTGAATTTGTGCCACGGGTTTTCTTTACCCAAACGTCGAAGCTCAGCATCCTCCTTGTCCCAAATGGGCTTTACTCCTCTATAACCGCTGCTTCCACAACGATGGTTGCCTATGTTCTATGCCCGCATCTTCTTCCCCCACGCAGTCCACCATACACCCAAGTTAGAAGCCACCTTCTCCTTGAAAAGGTTAAATTCTTCTTCGTCGAGCCTCGGCTCATGCTTCTTGATCTCCTCAAAGCTTTTACCCTTATCAATCCGTGCCTTCACTCGTGTTCTCTAGCTGCTCAAGGCGTTGCTCATCTTCGTGAGGGCTACCTGGTTTGCCTTATTCCCTTTGAGATTTAAGTTGTCAAACGGATGTGGGAACTTTTATCGTTGGTGAAGCTTCTGGATGAGGAGATCTGTTAGATGCGCTTGCTCAGGTGCCCTTAGGTTTTCCGTGTTGAGCGAGACGGTATCTCAGACGATGCACCTGATCTGTATGCCATACCCTTTGACAAGTTCTTTAGGCTCCAAGGGTACGCCAGAAGGGGACACTTCAGTAAATTCCTCTTGGATGGTCCCGAGCACTGGTGGCTGCCGATCCTTCGTTTTCTTCTTGGCGCTATTAGGTTGGCTACCGCCGCCATCTGTGCGTTCGCCGGCAGTGGTCTCACCCTCGGCGCCAGTATCGGTGGTGGCTTCATCCTGGCCATCACCACTAATAGTGGTTTCGTCATGGGTAGCGTCATCCTCGTATTGCATCAGGTCATACATCTCGTCATTGCCCTCGTCGCCCTCGTCCTAGCGAAACTACCAAAACGCCTTTTTACTCTCCCAGGCTTCTTCTAAGATCGTTTATAGGCCGAGATGTGGCGGCCCTGTAGTTGCTATGTCCGCTCGACCTGGTGAGTACTATATACAAAGATGCAACTAGTTAGTAGAAAAATCTATCGGTAAATCCGGCGAGACATTTGCTAATTTATGGATCTAGGAGTGCCCAATTTTCATCGAAACAAAAATGAATCAACATTTCGACGAAAACGGGAAACTCAAAACCCTTAAAGGGTTGAAATCCTGCATCTCATACACATAAACATATACATAGAGGAAGCAAGCATTCCAGAAAACAAGCATTAATTCATCAATAACCACCAGAACATATCTTGCACCGACAAATTCATCAATATATAAAGTTTTTCTTGAATATACAAGCAGATAATAGCAAGCAAGAACCGCATAACCTAAACTAACTGAACCTAAGAAACTACTAAACCTGAACCTAAGCAGGTACCACTACAAGCAACTACTATAAGTTAAACTAAACCTAGGTGCTAACCTGAACCTAAGCAGACACTACTACAAGCAACTACTACAAGCTAACCTGAACCTACTGTAAGCACTACTGTAAGAATCAAGCACTAGCTAAATTCTTGCAAGAAGCAAGCACACTAGATGCAAGAACCACTACTGCAAGAAGCAAGCACACTAGCTAAATTCCTCGCTAAATATTAAGTGTCAGGTTAGAACATAAAGAGCGTCTTCAGACACAATACCTGCCTATACACACACCGATGCCAGCATATGGGGCCAACCAAATTACAAATGCCACCGAAATGAACCAACTGTCAAGGATTAATAAGTGTATGGTGAGAACACAAGGAGCACCTTTGGACAAAATACCTATATATACACCATGCACTTAAAAATTCAAACAAAGAAGCAGTCATCCTTGTGAAGAGCACAACTGAATTTTCTTCTGAAGATTTACATTTACAGGTCAACAATAGTGCAACATCCAGGGGTAGCAGCAGTAATTTAATTGTAAAAGAATGCTTTGAAGTCGAGGAAATTAATACTAGCCCTCTTTGTCACACTTTCTCTTATTATCTCTATGATTTACTGTAGGAGAAGATGCTACAGGATGAGTGCATGTTGTCCTTTGTATGCTAATAAACCTACTCTTACTGATCACACTGCTACGTCATGTTTCTCCCCCTTCCTTTTTTCTGAAACAACAGTGAACTGTGATTATTGGAACCTACTGAACCTACTGTCAGTACCCTGAACCTACTGAAGAAAAAATTGCTACCAAGTATTTCAGTGTTCACATTGCTTCAAAAATGGCAAGTCTGGAAGGAAAATGCTTGAATTCAAAATCTCTTGAGATCCTAGTACATTTAACCAAATGGAGTAGCTCATGTCATAGCTAGGAATATTTTGAATTCAAAATCTCTTGGGTTGATGAGCCTCCTAATTTTATTTTGCAAAACCTCATGGACGATGTAACTAGTATCTGAGATTAATAAAGCTAGCCATGATGGCCTTCCCTAAAACAAACAGCCTCAACTCTTGTTTCTAACCGAACAAGTAGCCAAATTTACAAAACAACAAAAACATTTCAAACTGGGCAGCTAGTCTCTCTTGCAATGAGACATACAAATATCAAAATTTAAATCGCCACCATTGAGATCCTAGTACATTGAGCCAAAATTCACTGAACTGAATTAAAGCAAGAGCTCTCTTTGATTTGGTTGACTAGCATTTGTATCAAGTACTTGAGATCCTAGTACATTGAACCAAAATTCACTTATCAGAATTAAAGCAGAGCACGTATCTGTTCGACAGCAAGCAAGAACTAGTATCTGTTGACAGCAAGCATCTATCGACAGCAAGCAAGAACTCCAATTTCGACATTGAACTATTAACAAAGTAACCAGATTAATAGAGAAACAAAGGAACCCTAGCCTGGCATGAGAGGGGAGGGGGAGGGGAGTGGGAGAGAGGGGAGGGGGATAGGTACCTCGACAACGGCCGGTGTCGACCTCCTCGGCGGCGGCGAGCTCCTCGGCGAGGGAGGTCGCCTCCTCCTCCTCAGCAGCATGGCCCTCCTCCTCCACAGTGGCCTCCTCCTCCATGTTGACAGCCTCCTCCTCCACAACGGCTAGATCGATAGCGGCGGCAGTGGGGCGCAGGTTTGATCTGTGGACTGAGTGGTGAGAGAGAGGAAGAATGGGGGGTAAAGGGCCCGATGCGTTCATTTTTTTCGCTAAGTGTAGAGTATCCGTGGCACATCCCAGCGACGTGCGCCACTGATATTTGTGGGCCCATACATGCTGGTGAAGGGGGACACGCTGACAAAGCTTCCACGTGTATCCGTGGCGCATATACGCGAAGTGCACCACAAATACTTTTCCACCTTAGTACAAAAAAGACGCGTGCTGTGTGTCTAACAACAACACGAAGTAGCTGCCTTGGTAGCTGACCTTGCCCTTAGTAACTAGCTAGGGCATCCAGGTTCGAATCCTGGGTGTCTTAGTTTTTATTTTTTAAATGTATTTTACTTTCTCGCTCCAATTTAGTACTAGTTTAGTATAAAACTAGTACTAAGTATATCTAGATTTTTTAAAATGTGTTTAAACATATATTTTGGATTTTTATAATGATGTCGAAGAATGCAGGTGGGAAGTAAATCTCGAACTCGCATAATATCACCACTATCTCTTCCTGTAGCCTTGCGAGTTGCTGGACGCCGATCGACTTCCGAGAGATGATGTCGAAAAAGTTACAGAGGCGAAACAATGTCTCACGGATGTGCTTGTCCATTATCCCTCGGATTGCGACGGGAAGTGACATAGGTATACCCTATAGGTACTCGAGTTTAGCATATATGGTCCAGATACGGCAGAAGCCCACGGCATTGCCAAATCCCAATGGAGAATTCGAGTGGCCCATGGACTCTCTGATTGCTTGCGAGACAAGAAGAAGCTTAAGATAGAAAGTTCAAAGGGCAAACCCTAATCTGTAACCGACTCGACCTGCTACCCGAGACCTAGCCTATCTATATAAAGGCTAGGAGGGGACGGCGAGGAGGACAATCACAACCCTAGTTTCCACAACTCTCGCTACATTGCATCTATGCACCCCTGTAATCTTCGATTCCGTCGATAATTCCAAGACCAGACAAGCAGGAGTAGGGACCTCTACGAGGCGTGAACCTGGGTAAACCATACGTCCCTGTGTGCTTGTTTGCTGGCTGATTGGTGCCTCTAGCACTCCCTCCTTCTCTAAAACCCAAGTCCATAATAATGCGCATTGACGAGTTGAATCCTCGTCAATTGGCGCCATCTGTGGGAATTGGGAGTGCTGATGTCGAGGCTTCTTCGGCCCCATCAACCACGATCCACAACTCTGCAACAACGGAGATTCGCCAGCTCTTTGTCGCGTTCGACTTCACCATCCACACGCCGGCCACTCACCCGGCTTTCGAGTCCGTGGGCCATGGGATCAGCCTGGCATTTGGGAGCTTCCGCTTCCAGGTTAGTCAACTAGGAACGCTTCGCATGCCTGACCAGCCAACGGAACCCACGATTGCTCCAGCGTCATGGTTCCCGCCACCAATTGGCACCCTCAGCGAGCTCAACACCTCAGCAACAGCTGGGAATACAGACAACGACAGTAGTCGTGGATCAGATCTGGGTGACCTAGCCACAGAAGGTGGAGCCTATGGCTCCGGATCTGAAAGTTGTGGGAGCAACAGCTTCCCCAATCATTTCATGTGCACCGTCATCAACACAGGCGATGCCGGCGTCAATCACAAAAACTCTGGCACCGGATCTGGCACCAGGCCGCCCAATGGCGGTATACCCAACGGCAGTACACCCAATGGTGGCCGCACCAATGGCGCACCCACCAATAACGAGACAGGAGGAGAACCGTCGCTCACGGTGAATGAGAACACCGGAGAGCGCATGGTCATCAAGCTCAACAACAACGAGTGGGCCCGCTGTCGAGAAGCTCTACGGGAAAATCCTGTACCCCCCAACACCTCGCAGGACATGCTGATAGGCTACCATTGGCTGCTTAAGGAGGAGTTCAAGCGCTAGAAAGGCGGCGAACGAGTCGAGTCTTTGACGGGCTGGGCTCTCCTCCCACGGAGGATCTTCCTCCAAAGGCAACGAGTACGTAGCCAACAAGAGGCGATCTCGACTAGCCCACCTCACCGAGCAAGAGCACATAGAAGCTGGGAAAGTCCTCGACTTCAGCTCTATGATGGTGGATACACGGGGAAACATGCTCCCGAAAACGCCTCAACCCGTGGTGACGATGGCTACCATGTACCTCCTCAATAACCAGCCACCGGCTGGAGATCCGTGAGCTGCCATGCACTGATCTACGATCGCGGGCCTGGGGCTAATCGAGGCCGCCCTTGATAAATAAGCAACACCATAGCCGAAGGAAATCAAAGCTCTGGACAAGTACTACTACTCATACTCCTCCAGTGACGACAGTCACGACCTGTCACGACGACGTCGCTCATGGCGGCATGACCGCGACTACGATGCGCGTGATGACATCACGCAGTGTAAGGTCGACAAGATGCGGGCAAGGAGTGCTCGTTCAGATGACTCGGAAGAAGACGAAACAAAGCTTTGTGGTGCCAGATGCTTCAGTAGGGACATCAGGCAGAAGCGAATGCCTAAGGGGTTCAAACTCTCGTCGAAAAACCCAAAATTCGACGGCCTGCAGGACCCGAAAATCTGGTTGGAGGACCACATCTCCTCCATCAGGATGCACGGTGGGAGTCGAAACATGGCCATGCAATGCCTACAGCTGCAGCTACAGGGCGACGCTCGTACATGGATCAACAACCTCAAGCGCGGATCCATTCGCAGCTGGGAAGAGTTGGTCTATATATTCATGCGCAACTTCAAGGGAACTTACAAAAGGCCCGCATCAATCTAAGAACTGAGAAGCTATCAACAAAGGTCTGGCGAGTCGCTACGCTCGTACATTCAGAGGTGGTCCATCATCAAGAATTGCGCAGAAAACATCTCGGAGGACCGCGCAATCAACGCGTTCAACGGCGGCGTTCGCCGTATAGAGCTCAGGGAGGAGCTAGGCCGCTCGAAGCTCAAAACGATCGACCACCTGATGGAAATCGCGAATCGGTGGGCTGACGGAGAAGATTCAGTGAAAACCCGTACCTACTCCAACGATGACGACGACCTCGGGCGCAGACGCGACCGCCGAGGCAAACGTCGAATGCACGTCTACGATGACCGCGACGAAGTCAATATGGTCGCAGCCGGCTACACCAACAAACGCGATGACAACCGAAACAACGGATATCATAGTGGTGGATACCGTGACAGCGGGAAAACCACACAGGTGTGGCAGCGCCGCACTCGCGAAGAGGTACCCACAACATCCATCCAGGCCAAATTGTCCGGACCATACAACATGCACTTCTACATCAGCAAGAACGACAGCAAGAAAAAATCCATCCACCTTCTCAAGGATTGCCTCGAGTTCCTCAAACTCCACGAGGGCCTAGCCCAGATGAATCGCGACGCGATCAACATGGGTTATGGAGCTGCCCTAGGCATTGTGGAACACGGAGCTCCGCCACCACCACCCGGGCCACCACCACTTGTGGCTGCGCCAGTCCAGCATCATGGAGGAGAGCCGTACCCACGAGCTATGGGCAACATGGGGATGATCCAAAAAGGGCATCCCTCCAATAGAGTGCAGAAGGCAATCACTCGCCAAGTCAATTTGGCGATAAACTCCCCACCTTCCACCACTAAGTACCCCAGTGGAAGCGACTCCTGCATCACCTTCGACAAGCGCGATCGCCCATGCCAAGTTCCTCGTCCAGGCCACTGTCCCCTCGTACTCGAGGTGCAGATCGGGGGCTTCGATATGAGTCGCATCTTCATGGATGGCGGGAGCGGCATCAACCTCATCTTCGCGAGTACCTTGCATGCGATGAGGTCCCTCTGACTTGTCTGGAAGTTTCAGACACGATGTTCCACGTCATCGTCCCCAAGGAAGGGCGTATATCCCTTGGGCAAAATCAACCTCGACGTCATTTTGGCACGCCGCAAAACTTTCAGCGAGAGCGCATCGACTTTGAAGTCATCGACTGACCCTCACAATACCACTGAATCCTCGGACGTGTCGCGTTCGCAAGGTTCATGGCAGTGCCACAATACGCCTACCTGTAGATGAAAATGCCAGGTCCAAACAACGTCATCACAATCAATGGAAGCTTCGAGAGGTCCGACAGCTATGATAGGGAATTCAACACAACCTCCCATTCCTTCGGCATGCAGGAGGAACTCGGAAGACTAAAGGAGTTGATAGACAACAGTCTGCCTCCCCTAAGTAGGCCAAGTTCACCTGACCTATCCTTCAACTCGTTGGTGCACATGAAGAAAGTCCAGTTCCACCCAACGAACCCGACCAAGACGACCCTCATCGTCAACAACTTGAGTTTCACATAGGAACTCGTGCTCGTCGAATTCCCCCGTGAGCAATCACTCAACGTGAATCCAGACGCAAGGCCAGTCAAGCAGACAATACGGTGACTATCTGAACCAAGAGCAAAAGCAGTCGGAATGGAGATCAATAGACTCCTCGACGCAAACTTCATACGCGAGATCAAGGAAAGCACCTTGCTCACTAACACAGTACTTGTGCCTAAAAAATACATGGATATCCTGCGGATGTCCGTGGACTTCACCTCCTTGAATAAGCACTGCCCAAAGTTCCTGTTGCCACGAATCGACCAAATCATTGACTCCACCGCGGGATGTGAGCGCCTCTGCTTCCTCGATGCCTACTCAGGCTACAATCAGATTCAAATGAAGGAGCAAGACGAGAAGAAAACAACGTTTATAATGCCCTTTGGTGTGTTCTGCTACAACACGATGCCCTTCGGGCTAAAAACGCAGGGTCCACCTATCAACGATGCATGCAGGCTTGCCTCAAGAATCAACTTGGTCACAATATCCAAGTCTACGTTGACGACATCGTCATCAAAACCAAAGAGGAAGCCTCGTTAATCGACGATCTCCGCGAGACCTTCGCTAACCTCGACCGCTACCGGATCAAGCTCAATCCGGACAAATGCGCCTTCAGCGTACCATCTAGGCAATTACTTGGGTATCTCATCTCTACGAGAGGGATCAAGGCAAACACGAAGAAAATAAAGGCCATACTAGCCATGGAGAAGCCGAAGAATGTAAAAGGCATCCAACAACTGGCTGGGCGAATCGCGGCACACAGTCGATTCAACAGTCGAATGGGCGAAAAGGCACTACCCTTCTACCAACTTCTCCGCAAAGCTGACAAGTTCGAGTGGACAGACGAGGCATAAGAAGCATTCGAAGATCTTAAGTATCTACTATCCACCTCGCCAGTACTGGTGACGCCTCATGAAAAGGAACCACTACTGCTCTACATCTCCGCCACCAATCAGGTGGTCAGCACGGTGCTCATAGTGGAACGAGCCGAAGAAAATAAGGTCCATGGGGTCCAGCCCCGAGTATACTACCTCAACGAGGTGCTCACGCCAACAAAGCAGTGGTACCAGCACTACCAGAAGCTGCCATACGACGTCTTCATGACAGCCAGGTGACTGCACCACTACTTCCAGGAGCACCCAATCATGGTGGTAAACGACGCCCCTCTCGGGCATATACTCAATAATCCCGATGCCACTGGACGAGTCGCACTATGGGGAATTGAACTATCTCCACGAGACATCACATATGAGAAGCGCGACGCGATCAAGTCGCAAGTTCTCCTGGATTTCCTAGTGCACTAGATGGATAACCAGCTCCCTGACAAGCCAGACATGTCCTATCTTTGGACAATTCACTTCGACGGATCCAAGCGAAAGGACGGAGCTGGTGCAGGCGTCATACTGAGAACGCCCCAAGGAGACAAGATGAAATATATTCTGCAAATGCAGTTCACCTCCCCCAATAATGAAGCTGAGTACGAAGCCTTAATACATGGGATGCAGATGGCGAAAGCCTGCGGTGCCAAGAGGCTCATCATCTATGGTGACACGAAGCTGGTGGTAAACCAAATGATGCACGAGTATGACGCACTGAGCGACAACATGATCGCCTATCACGACCTCTACAACAAACTCGAAGGAGACTTCGACAGGTGTGAGCTGCGACACGTGGGCCGTGAAAGCAACGAAGAGGCGGATCTACTCGCCAACATTGGCTCCACCTGCGCCCCCATAGCACCTGGGGTATTTCACGAGCGCATCTGCAAGTGCTCCATCAAGCCTAAGGATCCAGAGAAGAAAGCAAGTACGTCAACAGACTCGGGGGCTATGCCACCCAACGAGTCAATGCCACTCGACGACATGGAGCTTAATATAGGACTCAAAGGACCAATGGGGGTCATGATGATCGATCCATCTTGGACACAACCTTACGTCACATATCTACTCAGCAAGAGGCTACCAGATGACCCGACTGATGCGCGACACATCGCGTGACGATCCAAGGCATTTTCCCTCATCAACGACGAACTGTACAAGCGCAGCATCACAGGAGTACTTCAACGGTGCGTCTCCAACAGGGACATAAGGGTCGTCCTCCTCGACATCCATGAAGGCACTTGCGGGCACCATGTTGGCAGTCGCGCCCTCGTCGCCAAAGCTCTACGAGCTGGATTCTACTGGCCCACGGCCATGCGCGATGCCAAGGACATCGTCTAGTGCTGCAACGCTTGCCAGCGATTTGCAGACAAACCACACGCACCTGGCGTGGAACTCTGGCCAATACCATTGGCTTGGCCCTTCGCACAATGGGGACTCGACATGGTCGGCAAGCTCCCAAAATCCTCGCGAGGAGGTTATGTCTACCTTTTAGTCGCAGTCGATAAATTCACCAAGTGGATCGAGGCCATGCCGATGACGAATCAATCAGGGGCCAGCGCCGTCAAGTTCTTGAGTCCATTGTCTACCGCTTTGGAGTGCCACACATCATCATCACGGATAATGGGACAAACTTCACCTCTAAGGAGTTCCAGGAATTCTACGGAAACCTCGGAATCAACATAAGCTACGCCTCAGTGGCTCACCTGCAGACCAACGGTCAAGTTGAAAAGGCCAACAGCCTCGTCTGCGGTGGAATCAGGAAACGACTCCTCCGACCACTCGAACAAGCCACCGGATGCTGGCGAGACGAGCTGCAATCCGTACTTTGGAGCCTACGCACAGCTCCAAACAGTGACACATACTATACTCTGTTCTTCATGGTTCACGGTGCGGAGGCGGTGCTACCTGCAGAAGTGCGCTACAAAGCCCCACGGGTGGTCGCATACAGCAAGAAGGAGTCAACTCTAGCACTCGAAGACGTCGTCGACCTCCTTGATGAGGCTCGCGAGATAGCAGCTACCAACAGAGCCTCCACAACTACCACAGCAGAAGGCTACGCCCCCAGATCCTTCGTTGAAGGAGACCTGGTCCTGTGACTGAAGAAACAAGGGCATCTCAAGCTCGAGTCCCCTTGGGAAGGACCTTACGTGATTACAAAAGTAATCCCAGGTGGCACCTATCGCCTTAAAGAATTCGAGAGCGGAGTCGCATACTCCAACCCCTAGAACATCGCGCAGCTGCGTCGTTTCTACCCCTAGTAGTTTTTACATTACAAATAAGGCTATTCAGCCAAGCTAACACATTTTGTACCTCGTACTATTCTGCGAATAAATAAAGCTAAGTGCCCCAAAACTCTATGTTTTTCCTTATTTTCTTGCAATTTTGTCACTCGGGGGTTGCGCCACCCTTTACACTTTTGTTGTACGAACAAATTGCAGTATCCCTAGTAGCTGACACAACACCAATTGAACCCTTGATAAACACCAACCCAGTTGCAACACACCTGACATGTTGGCAAGGTGCTGAGATAAACACAAGTCAGGCTAACGAAAGGGAACTGCAGAGTACAATACACTCGAAACATATATAAGCTAGCAAGCTCTTCACATATCAATGGGTACTAATTACACCCAGCATAATCATATGAACTTTACAACACTCACACATCTATGTGCAAGATACAAACTACGCTATTGCTGCAAAAGATGAACATTCATCTGCTCTTCAAAGAAGTCGACGATGTCCTCCGCTGGCCGATCAACCGCCTGGTAGTTTGATACCATGTTCCAAGTCATCCCTTCCGGCAGTGGTGGCAGCCCAGCAGCAACGACCGCTATGTCCACATGTGGCCGATGCAGTCGCACCAACGATAGGGAAGCTTTCGCACCTGCGACCAATTGCTAACGAACGCACTCGTGTACTGCGCTTATATCTTGAAACTTCGCCAGAAGAGCCAACATGTTTGAAGGGACGGTGTCTAGTGGAAACATCGTTTGATAAATGTGCCTAAGACACGACTGCGCCTTCTTCAAACATTGGAGCACTCGAGAAGATCGATCCTGTAGGGTAGCCAGCGCGATTGCACGGTCATGGTCCACCCAAAAATACCCACTCGCCTGCAGCTGCTCCTGGGTCAAGTTGTTCATTGAATAGCCACCCGGTCCTTCTCATCTTGCAGATGACAAGCGCTAACAACTACACCAAGCAAGCAGAAAAGTATGAAGACAAGGCATCACCGCGACTGACTAAAAGAAAAGATGAGAAGGCAGAAAGGTAACATTTAAACTGCTCATTCAATTGCGCCACTTCCTCCAAGAGATACTTTTCGCAGGCAGTGGCCTTCTCTGCCTTCGACTTCCACACATCCGCACTACCGCGGATGATGGGAAACTCACGCTCCAATTGCTTAATGCGATCACGCAGTCGCGACAACAACGACAATTCCTCCACCATTGAACGCGGCTGCGCTGTGGTTTCATCGGTGGGAGGAGAATCATGAGGACCACTCGAAGGACCACTCGAAGGACCCTAGGTACAATCAAGCAAGAGGCAAATGAGACTCATCATACATTGATAAACAAGAACTACAGTCAAACTTGATAAAATGTCAAGGGAACACTCCCCACAAAAGCACGGTTCAGACAAAAGACTAAGGTACAGCTATTACACATGAAGACTAGGGAGCATTTTTCTTCTTCGACTTTGACTTTGACTTCGGGGGCTTCATTGCATCCATGATAGTCTACGATGCCACGGACTTGTTGGTGGTAGCTCCAGATGTCGTGGCCTTCGCCGCCGCTCCTCAGAGTATTTGGCGATTGTTTCAATAAGCTGAGGCTCGTATTTAGCGCAGCTACTAGCGAAGGGAGCAAACACTACCTGCTGGCCTCCGGTTTTGACAGGCATCACCTCGGAGATCGCGGCAGGATCCAACTCCACGCCATGGGATTGCACCATTGCGAGTGCCATGGTGGTGCCGACAGACCACTGAGAGTTCCTGAATTCCATGGGAATACCTCCAGTGAAGGATTCCACCTGGTCGTCAAGATTGTCGATTAACCCAGCCTTGGGAGTCAGGTCCTCCTGGAGGCGGCTGAGCACATCCTTGGCCTTCCCCAGCGTCTCCTAAAGGGAAACACCGCGGTCCTCGACTGCAGCAATGGTGCCAGCCAACTCATCCGCGCGACACAGGGACTGGGCGTCAAAGATTAGGCCGGCGGCGTCTGCATATGCAAGGTGTTAGCACAGCAACATGACATCAAACGAGGAGCAATGCAAATCAAACTGAAAATTACCCATGAAGGCCTTGGCAATCGAGAAAAGTTGTTCTTCGAACAACTTCTCCCTATCAGCAATGGAACGGCGCAAATCCTCTTTGCGCTTTCACGACTCCTCCAGGGCTGCGACTGCTTCGTCATGATTCTTCACTGCCGCTGCAAGTCCCTTCTCGAGGGACACAACATGACGGAGAAGATCATTGTGCTCACCTACAAAGGATGGGGTACAACAGCAATTGAGTCGACAAATTTCCACAAAGACAAAGACAAAATCCAAAGCTAACCTTCGACTGCACGGTGGCGATTGTCCAGCAGGGCGTGCTGTCGACCCATAGTAAGAACTTGCTCCGCAAGACGTGCAGCTTCCTTCACAATGAGCTACAACAAAGGGAAACAAAGACTTAGAGGCAACCCAAAGTACAAATTCGACTGCCAAACAAGAAAAGGGACACCTACATGTTCCTCTAGGGACTCCGAAGATGATTGTCGTGTAGTCGTCCGGGCAACCATCTGGTGCTCCCTAGCACGCGGGGAACTCAAAGAATTGGCGCTGGAGTGGGCCACCACTAGAGGAGAAGGAGATCATTCGGCCACCTCCTTGGCCTTAGATTCTGTGACTTCGGACGTCGTCAAAATATAACGACACCGCTTGACTAAAAAAACACGCCCAACGCAACTTCAGAAAAGCAACCTCAAAGAGAGCAAGACGAGATCGCGGGTATTAAAAATCTTACCAGTTGAATTTGTCGAGGTCAAAGGAGTCATCCGACGACTCATTCAGCAGTCGCAGCTTCTTCCGAGCAGGAGGAGCCATGGCGTACACAGGCACGGAGGGAATTGGCCCCTCTGCAGCAGCAGAAGGACCTTCCGGCGTTGTCGGCAAAGAAGCGTCAGAATCCATGTTGTGGGAGCGCTTGCGAGTGTCGTGGCCACTGGACTTGGGGGCTCCCTCCTCTTCTTCAATCGGGACGGTCGGTTCTGACTCGTCCTCTTCCTCCGCCTCGTGAGGGATAACCCTTCAAGTCGAGGAGGGAAATTGGAAGACACTTTCCAGTCCTGCATTCAGAAGAAACAACATCACAGATTCAAGCACTTGGAAACCAATCGAACAAATACAATACTACTTTGGAAAAAACTCTAACTCTGGCGGAGGGTTGTTGGCATTGAAAGGAGGCACGACTGATTCGCCAGGGAGATCCTCCTTGGCGGTGTACTTGGTCACCAGTCGTAACATCTTACCTACCTCACCCGCAGAAATGCCCTCGGCAGATATGTGATACGTTGCTAGCGTATCCATAATTTTTGATGTTCCATGCTTGGTTTTATCTACTTTCTTATGTTTTGCCCACACTTTGTAGTAGTTTTTATACACTTTCTTGGACTAACCTATTAACAAGAGCCACACTGCCAGCTGCCTGTTTTCTGCTGTTTTTGGTTACAGGAATGTCATAAAATGAATATTCTCGGAATTGGAAAGGACAAAAGCCAAAGTCAGTTTTTCACCGAGGGACACACGGAGCCAGAATACGAGACGGAGAGGGGCCAGGGGGACGCCACACCACCTGGCCACGCGGCCAAGCCTGACCCACGCCAGGGGGTGGTTTGGCCACCTTGGGCACCCCCTCGGCCTCCCCTTTCGCCTATAAGATGCCTCCGATACAGAAACCCTAAGTACCCGATCAAAATTCCATAAAAGAGTCTGTAGCTGCCGTCATCTCCATCCCTAGATCGGGAGGGATCTGAAGCTCTTCCTGGCACCCTGCCAGAGGGGAGAATTCACCCTGGAGGCCTTCTTCATCACCATGCAAGCCTCCGGTGTGATATGTGAGTAGTTCATCCTTGGACTAGAGGTCCATGTAGTAGCTAGATGGCTGGTTCTTCTCCTTTGTGCTATCATGTTTAGATCTTGTGAGCTCCGTTCATGATCAAGATCATCTATTTGTAATCCTACATGTTGTGTTTGCTGGGATCCGATGGATATTGAGATGCTATTTCAGATTGATTATTGATTCTATCATATCTTTGTTATTTGTGATCTTGCATGCTTTCCGTTGTTAGTAGATATCTTGGCCAAGTAGATGCTAGCAACTCCAAGAGTTAGTATTTATGCTCGATAGTGGGTTCATGCCTCTAGTAATCTGGGTAAGTGACAGAAATATCTAAGGTACTAGATGTGCTATTGCTACTAGGGAGAAAACAACAATCCTTTGTTCATAGAACAATCGTATTGTTTACTTTACATGCAATGCGTAATGCAATTATTTGTTGCTTGCAACTTAATACTGGAGGGGGTTCAGATGATAACCTGAAGGTGGATTATTAGTCATAGATGTAGTTGGATTACGGTCTATGTATAATGTTGTAATGCCCAATCGAATCTCAAAGGAGTCAAGATGTTTAGTATATGCATGTATTGCTTTCTCGATGTTTGTCAATTGCCCCGCTGTAATTTGTTCACCCAACATGTCTTCTATCTTAAGGAGAGCCACCACTAGTGAACTATGGACCCCGGTCCTTTCTTTTACCATCAATCTACAACGGTTTACTGCTTTATGTTTACTTTCTGCAAACTATTACTTTCTTCCACACAATACGTTTAATCCTTTGTTTTCCGCAAAACCAGTGAGATTGACAACCTCACTGTAAGTTGGGGGCAAAGTTCTGTGGTTGTGTTGTGCAGGTTTCGACGTTGCTGTTGGCGCCGGTAGTGCGTCCTGCCAAAGTCCATCTAGCAACACCTTGGAGGTGTTTCCTTGCACCTACTGGATTGATAACCTTGGTTTCATAACTGAGGGAAAACTTACTACTGTATTCATCTTACCTCCTCTTGGGGTTCCCCAACGAGCTCGTTAATACACGAGTCAGCAAGTATATTTTCTGGCACCGTTGCCGGGGAGTCAAGGACATCTTCACAAGGGTAGTCCCTCATAACCAATCTCTTTACTTTGTTATTTTTGTTTTGCTTAGTTTATTTCTGCTTTGTTTGCTTGTTCCTTTATCAAAAACACAAAAAATTAGTTTTACTAGTTTGCTTTCTTTACTAAAAACACAAAAATGACTACTCTTGAAAATACTAAGTTGTGTGACTTCACTAGCACCAACAATAATGATTTCATAAGCACACCTATTGCTCCACCTGTTCCTGAGGCTACTTTCTTTGAAATTAAACCTGCTTTACTCAATCTTGTTATGAGAGAACAATTTTCTGGTATTGGTAATGAAGATGTTGCTGCTCATCTAAATAACTTTGTTGAACTTTGTGAGATGCAAAAGCATAGAGATATAGATGGAGATATTATTAAGATTAAATTGTTTCCTTTCTCTTTGAGAGGAAAAGCTAAAGAATGCTTGAATTCCATAACTAGGAATAGTATTGATTCTTGGACTAAATGCAAAGATGCTTTCTTTGGAAAATACTATCCTCCTACTAAGATTATATCTATGAGAGGTGAAATAATGAAGTTTAAACAATCTGATAATGAACATGTTGCACAAGATTGGGAAAGAATGAAATCTTTGGTAAAGAATTGACCCACTCATGGACTGACTGCTTGGATGATTATCCAAACCTTTTATGCAGGATTGAACTATTCTTCAAGAAATCTACTGGATTCTGCTGCTGGAGGTACCTTTATGACCATTACTTTCGGTGCTGCAACAAAGCTTCTGGATAATATGATGGTTAACTATTCTCAATGGCATACTGAAAGAGCTCCATAAGGTAAGAAGGTAAATTCTATTGAAGAAACCTCCTCCTTGAGTGATAAAATTGATGTTATTATGTCTATGCTTGTTAATGGGAAAGCTCATATTGATCCAATCATGTTCCCTTAGCCTCTTTGGTTGCTCAAGAAGAGCAAGTTGATGTGAACTTTATAAGAAATAATAATTTTGGCAACAATGCTTATGGTAATATCAATTATAGGTCTTACCCTCCTAATAATACTTATGGTTATAATGGTAAACCTAGAATACCTAGTGAAGGAAGAATTTTAGAAGTTGAAAGAGCCACTAAAAACTTCATGCAAATGCAATATGAACAAAATAAATTATTTACTAAAACCATGGAGGAACAATCTACCCTTTTGAAGAATATTAGTCATCAACTTGAGAGTTTGAATAGGGAAATTCCTAGTTTGCAATTGAAACTTTGTAATGTTGAAAGAAATATATCATCTTTGTCTGAAGCACAATCCTCTTTGATTAATAAAATGGCTGCTAAACCTGAAACTATTGATAATCCTTTGCTGCTACGAATGCCATACAAGTTAGAATTGATGAAAATGTTAGATTATTAGCTGAATTGCATGGTAAGTGGGAAAGAGAAGATGAAATTGCTAGAAACATTAGTGTTTCTACTATCACTACCACTAGTGTTGAGGCTAGTAATAACTCTACTACTTTAGATGATAATTATGATTTTGATCTTGATGGTTGCAACATCTTTGAAGTTATTAAGTTCCTACAAAAGCTTGCTAAAAGTCCTAATGCTAGTGCTATGAGTATGGCCTTTACAAAAGACATTACTGATGCTCTCATAAAGATTAAAGAAGAAAAGATGAAAAATAAAGCTTCTATTCCTATAAAACAAGAAGATGTTTGGGAACCCATCATTAATATGAAAGTGAATGATTTTGATTTCAAAGCTTTATGTGATCTTGATAGTAGTGTTTCTATTATGCCTAGAAGGATTTATGATATGCTTGTTTTGCCACCATTGGAAGATTGTTATTTGAATGTCCCACTTGATGATAATGCTAAAAAGAAATTCATGGGGAGTATTAATGATGTTCTTATTACGGTTAACAATGCCTATGTCCCCGTTGATTTCTATGTTTTGGATGTTGAATGCAATGCTTCTTGTCCTATTACTTTGGGAAGACCTTTTCTTAGAACTGTTGGTGCCATTATTGATATGAAAGAAGGCACCATTAAATATCAACTCCCACTCAAGAAAGGTATATAACACTTCCCTAAGGAGAGAAAGAAGATTTCTGTTGCCTCTCTTATGAAAACAAAATTTTCTCTTAATGCTTCTTCATTTGAGAAAACTTGATTCTTTTTCTTGCTTCTTATGCCTAACTTAAAGGCGTTAAAGAAAAGTACTTATTGGGAGATACCCCAAAAAGTTTTAGATGAGTCTTGGAAGTTATTACTTCAGTAATAACCGCTCCTTATCCTTTTTATTTGCTTTTTTCCAAGAGTAACCTCTAATGGGAGAGAAGTAGTGATTGGGAAAGTTGCTGTCCTGAAACATATTTCTGTGCTTCACCGTAAATATTCGTGTAAAATCTCTGTATGTTGTTTTGAGGCGTGCATTTTTGTGCTTCTGCCCCAGGTTGTTATATAACTTTAGTTAGTTTAACACTTTTCGATTTGAGCAATAGAAGGTCTTCGAAAAAATTGGTTTTTACCTGCTGGTCTGTTTTGAAAGATTTCTGCCATTATTTGCATTTGCTTCTTGTTGATTCCTTTTTGGGTTCTTTTTGGGGAATTGAGCTTTTTTAGGGAAGTGCTACAGTAGCTTGTGTTTAAATGGAAGTTTTATTGGTCTTCAAACTAAACCTAATGACTTATTATCTTGAGTGCACTAATGTTGCTAATAGAGATTGTGTGAAGTTTTGTATGAATGAAAAATTTCAGGTGTATGGAGAGAATGATGTAATGAGATGAAGAATGGACCAAATATCATGTTTGGGGATGCCACCCTTGTCACCCCAACAAATATCCAAGAAGTACAAGCGTCAAAGCTTGGGGATGCCCAAGGCATCCCCTTCTTCATCAATAAAAATCTCAGGTTTCTTCCAAACACTTCATTTTTATTGTTTCATGCACAGTTCTGTTGTTCTTGTAGCATCTTCGTTTTTGTTTTTGGTTTTCGTTTGCTTGGTTTGCTTAGTTTTCTTGAATAAATTGGTTGGACCCCCTCTTTCATACATTAGTTTTCAAATAAGTTTGGTTTCAATTGGAAAAGAGTAGGAAAAGTTCATGCTTAAGTGGTAAAAAGAGCTTGTTTTTGACTGTGGCCTATGCTTTGTCATGTCAGGCTTGATATTGTTTTGGCTTTATGCTTAGTAATTTATTGCTGTAGCATGACATGTTATTAACAATTGATATTGCTTAATGTGTCTTGAAAGAATCATGCGTTGTTTTAGCATATAAAAGCATAATATTGTGGTATTCTCCTTTAATTCTTTATTTGGGTTGACTTGGCGCATGCTCACACCATGTTAAGACTATACCAAGTCACCATAGCCTCTATGATCATTTATTTTTTGTCTTGTAATTTCACTTTGTCAGGGGGATGATCCCCAGGTACCCCATCCGAATAAGAAACAGGACAGTCGGATCGCGTCCGGATGACCAGATGCAGCCGGACAGGACAGGACGGGCCGGCTATCACCCAGTAGCCGGATCCAATCAGAGAGACAGGACGACGTGCGTACCAGTGCACGATACGCCCTGTACGATGACAAGACGGGCAACCACCTACCCATACCGAAGGCTTTGCGTGGGTGACGCTGGAACAGTGGCCTGTGCTGATGACGGGCTCGCACGGCGTCCACTGTACCTACAACAGCCATACCGCTCATACACCGATAAGACAAGCCATACTGGATACTGCAGATGACTAGTCGGCTGGGACCCGCCTGTGGGGCCCGCCTGTCGGACTATCCAGCGAGACCTTTGCCTCTCTGCCTATATAAGGAGAGGCAAGGCCTTAGTAGAAAGGGTTGGTCTCAGTGCATTTAAGGCAGTAGCTAAAGAATACAGCTCAAGGAGCACTTGTAGTTCGTATATCCCACATAGATAGATCAGGCAGGAGTAGGGGCTTTACGTCACCACGCGGGCCTCAAACCTGGGTACTTCTTGCGTCCCGCTACGCTCGCTTGTATCCAATCTCACCTGCGGACGCCGTCGATAGCTTCCCTGCTAGTCCCCACACCTCTATCTAACCTCCTCAGGTACTGCCGTTCCCAATACAACGGCAGTTGGCGCCCACCGTGGGGCAGATGGCTTCGACCGGAGTCAAGTTCCGCACAGGACCCCGCACTTCAGCCGGTGAGCGCGTGGCCTCCGGCCTGGTGCTCACGCTTGGCAAGTTCGACTGCGTCATCGACAACGCCTCCTACTTCGCCGAAACTTCCTTCCCAGCGAACGGCACCGTTGTAGCATCCCAATTGTCTAACAATTGCAATGCTACTAGCCTAGTCTATATAGATGCTACTTCATATATATAATTGTTGCATCATCATTATATCATGCTCATGTCATCATGCCACCTTGCATTTGAGCATCATATAAAACCCTTTTCCATTTGGTTCTTATCTCATATGCATTATTAATTGTATTTGCTTCTTGATATTGTATTTGGTTCTTGATATATTGTTAAATGCCCAAGTTGAGTTGGGGGCATATCTTTTGTTAACTCCACCACCTTTTCTTTCACCACCTTATAATTCCACCATCCAACTAAATATGAGCTTTGCACTTTATTTGGGTTTTACTTCTAGCTCATGTGGGTTGGGATGGATCCGAGTCTTTTTCCCCATGCTCTCATCTTAGCATCATGTTGTTTTCACACCATGGATATATGAGAGCCACATGGCCACCTTTGCATGCCTTGTGAGTGGGACCCTTTCTCCTAGCTTCCATATGGATTATTATGGGTTTATGCTCATGTTGGGATAATTTGGGGACTATTAAGCATCTAGTGGTATATACACACTAGCAAGTCCCAATTCTACCCAAACATGGCCATCTCCAACTACTCCACATGGGGCCTCCTTTCATTTCTTTTGCTTGGCTTTATTCCACCTTTGGAAATGCAAATGAACAATGCCATGTTTAATATTATTGTTTTCACAAGAATCAACATGGTATTAAATATTTTGCATGGGCCATGCAAGTGCCACCTTTTCTAGTATTTGGTTTTTATTTGAATCTTGAGTGGATCATCATCTCTCTCTCTATCTATATCCCTTCCTTTTGGCTTGATCTATGTTGATCTTGCTTAAACCCTAGCACTCCATCCCTCTCTTTTCTTGTCTTGATCTTGTTGGAGCTTGTCATGTTCTAGCTTGGTCTTGTCAAATAAAGCCACTCCATCTATCTCTCTAATCCCTAGACCATCACCTACCCCATCTTCACCATACCACCTCTTCCCTCATCTTTCCTCTCTCTCTCTTTCCACATGTTTTTGCTTGATCTAGTTTGGGGCATGCAATCTTCTAAAACCCTAAACCACCACCCCTTCTCTCTTATCCTCTATCTAGGTGCCACTCATATCATCTACCCTTCATCACCATAACCCCCTCTCTCCTAAACCCCACCATGACCTACCCATGCCACCCCTCTCTCTCTCTCGGCCTCCCTCTATCTCTCACCTAGCTTGGCCCCACTTGGCCACCCTCTAACCAAACCCTAGCTGCACCCCAGCTACCAAGCCCTAACCCAACCCGAGGCTACTAACCTAACCCGAGCCCCAACTACCCTAGCCGAGCTACCCTTTCCCTCTCTAGCTCTCTCTCTCTACCAAGAGCTCCCCACACCGAGCCTACCTCCCTGGCCTACCGTCCCCACCTGGAAGCCCCTTGCCCTGCCCCTGCCCTGGTCCTGCCCTGCCGAGCACGTGAGCGAGGAGGAGGAAAAGGTGGCACCCGAGGCCACCCTTATCCATCTACCCCGCGCCCACGACATCCTCCCTCTCTCTGCTTTATCTCCCTCTCCACGACACCTCTGGCCTCTCCTAGATCTCCCCAGGGCCGTGGCCACCTACTCCGTCCTCCCCATCTACCCCTACCGCCTCCGTCTACACCATCGCCAGCAACCCTCGGCCTCCTCTCGGCTACACCGTACCAGGCGACGAGAGCGACGGGGAGGCGATCGAGGAGTACAAGGAGATCCCCTGCAGCAGCCCCATACATGTAGCCGAGAAGAGGAAGCCCCAACCCGCCGCACACCAACGCGTCTCGCCGGAACCCTAAATCCTCGGTCCGTCTGCTTCATCGTCGATCGCCAGCGCCCCAAGCCGATCCACCTACACCGACGCAATCTCGGTGAGCTCCCCGACCTCCCTGACATGGTCCCCTTCGCCGTGCCGCCTTAGATTCGCCGGACCAACCGCCGAGCACCCTCTGTGCACCGGCGTCGCGATCTTTCTCCTCGCCGTAGCGTCGCGTAAGCCCTATCTAGGCCTCGCCCACCTCCCTGACACCAAGCCCGGGCCACCGCAGTGGCTGCCGCCTCCGCGCGCGCGCACGCCAGGTCCCTGGATCGAGTCCCGCGCGCCGCGCCCGCGCCCGACGAGCATCGACCTGTCGACAGAGATGCAGAGAAGAGGAACAGTACGGCCTTGGTCGTTTTCCGCTTAACCCCCTGCTTCTTTTGTGGCTCAACCCGCGGTACCTTTAGGCCCACCAGTCAGTGTCTGTACCGTTTTACATATAGCACCCTGCCCTTTCGTTCCATCAACCCGCAGTCCCCCCACCGTGCCGCGTGGCAGCCCCGCACTCACCCTCTGTCCCGTGGACCCGCGTTCGCCCTGGCCCTACCTGTCATTCTCTGAGACTAGAGCAGGCCGCGGTGTAAAACGTTTTTCTGTGCGCGTGGACGCCCAGTTAGCATGGCCCTACTGGTCATTGGCTGTGGCTAGGTTCTGTGCGTGTAACAAAAGTTTTTCTGAATATCTGGTTAATTCAAATCTTTTTCAATTAAATTAAATTCAAATTATAAATCTGTTTTCAAATAACTTTTAAAATACAAATCCAAATAATATAAATAATATATGTTTTGAAATCAGAAAAACATGAGGAATTCAAATATGCCATTCAAAATATATTTTGGACACTTTAATTTCCAAGTTAATTTAAATTACAATAAAATGCCCTTTTACCTTAATTAATTAATAACTTTTGTTTTATAACTCCAAATTTAACAAATAATATGTCTAAAATGATTAGCTCGACGAGACCTTTCTGTTTATGCAATCCTTTATCTGTTTTGCAGCATGCATAATATAAATATAAAGTGTACAACAAGTAATATGAGTTTAAAATGCGGTCAAAACTCAATAAAATGCTTTATTATTGTATTTCACACCTCACCCATGCCATGCTACATTATTGCCATGCAAATTGTGCATCATTCATCATGGCATGATTGTTTGCTTGTCGCATTTTATCCATATGCTTGTGCACTTTATTTATGTTGGCCCTTGTTTGTTTGGTTCTTCTTCGAATAGACGCTGAGCAGGGGATATATAAGGAGAACCAGGAGCACTACCCAGATCCATCCCTTGCTTCAACTGAGCTGCCAGGCAAGCACTACCACATGCTTGCATACATATAGTACCTATTGCCTCTATCTTACTCTTGCATCATTGAGTCGCGATTGCATTAAACTGAATCCCAAGTATTGCATAGCCTTTACTTTTAAACCCCACCGAAGCTTGTTCCTCCATCCCATGAGCCCTTACTACAGGAGTTGTTTGAGCCATGCGAGTCGTAGAACAGCATGTGTAGGGTATGTGAGAGTCTGATGGATAACGAGGAACCCAAACAACTTAACCTGAGTAGTAATGGGATAACTAATGAAAGTGGCATCGGTGAGCAATATCTGTTATTTGGTTTTTACGCTCACTTGTGTCCCGTAGGACCCCGAGTACTTGATTCCTGTTCCTTGAATATTCGCGCTATCCACATCCGGGAGGCTTATGAACCCCCCTGAGCCAGAGCTTGATTCATTCTTATTTCTTGGGGCCACAAACTAGTTTGAGGTTTTATTTACTATCCCGTACTTATGCCATGCTTTACTGCTTTATTTAAATTGTGCGAGGTACTGCACACTGTACTGTTTAGGAAAGCGGAGTGTTTTCGCGGTGTCGACAAGCCCAGTCACATTTTCGGGTTCCCAGTCGTTCACAGCCATTGGCGCAAACCTTGAGTCCGTCTCGGAGTCAGCCAACTTCGTCGCGGGTAGCTTAATGGGGTGGCCCCCTGAAATATTTCTGAATCCTGTGATCGCTTTGTCGTGACTGCCTCGTTGGGTTTTGATTTGGTTTTTCCGAGGCATATCGAGTGTGTGTTGCTATTTGTGCACCCCTGCAGGGTAAAACTTTCTGAAAGCCGTGTCCGCGGTTATGGACGACTTGGAGCACAGTTTCTCGATCATAGACAAGCATAACTAAAGGACCGCTTTTAATTTGACTAGACTAGGTACCTGACTAGTAAATAGTGCAACACTCATGGAATGGATAATAAAACTGCCAACAGATGGGGGGGTTGTTCGTCCGCTTCCTCGTCGGTAAGCGAGGAGGAGGATGGATCTGTGGATATTACCGTTATAACTGTTATAACTGTTATAACTGTTGTTATTGATTCACGGACATCCGTCTATCTCTGGTTAGGCGGATGGTTAGCGAGTATCTATAGAATTGTTAGGGTTTATCTTTTGCTGCAATTGCGTCACCCCAGGTTGTGTCCCCTTTAGAGGCATAAAGACTTGCTGAGTACCCCTAGGGTCTCACACGATAAATTATTGGTTCAGATGAACAGGTACACTCGCAAGATGGATACTGGGTGGAAGAGACGGACGATGTGGGCAACGATCATTCGGTGTAGAGATTCCGGGAACGGGGATCCGTGAGATCTGTGGGCGGGATCTGCTTATTTATGGGGCATCTTATGCCGATTTTCTTCTTATCCGTACTCGGATTGTGTCTTCCGCTTCCGCCTGATACTCTGTTGATTGATGTATGAGGAGATATCCTAAACTATTATATCTATCTAGGATATTTGGATCTTGCCGTATGGCGTTGCTATATTTCCTTTCTTTTTAGATGGAATGGCTCTGATGTACTATTGTATGGTGGCTTGCATACATACTCATTTGTGTATGTAGTTGATCCCTTTGCCTGCCGATTACGCCGCCCGTTCTTGCCCCGATGTTTGGAAATGGTTGGGACGGCCGAAAGGTCTACCTGTGAGTGGCATTTGGGCCCCACCGTACTATTTCAACCATTTCTGCTCATCCAGGCTTGTAACTAGGAGCGTAATTCACCGAGGTAGTTACAATTGGTATCAGAGCCATCCCGCCCTTCAGGGTCTCAGCCAAATGGTCGTTGTCAGTCTAGCAAATATTTTGGTAGCTATGTATACTAGGGAAAAATAAAATGTGAGAGTAGGACTGCTTCCACTTTTCTTCTTACCCACCCACCACCCTTTTCTGGTAAGGAAGTGTAACGTTTTCAATCCTCTTCTTAACATTCAAACTAGGATTCACGTGTTCTGGGTTTCCGTAGTACCATAGAAAGTGTGTGTGTGTGTAATTCCTTGTCTATCTGTTGCATCCAACATGTTATCTCTATCTGCCTTTGGTTATCAACTGTTGGTACATTCCATACTGACAGGTTTTTGAAAACCGGTGCGATCTATCTGACTCCTTGTTAACCGGTGCCATCTTCTTAAGGGTGTTCGTCCTTCTAGCAACTCCTCATTCTGTGAAAGCATCTGTTGCTAATCTCTGCCTGATAAGTGATTTTGCGGATCTATTGGTATTTTAATGCCGAAAAATGCGGAAAATTTTTATTTAATATATCTGTGTTTCCACACTCCTTTTCAGTCGTGTGTGAAACATTATCTATCTTCCTTTTATCAGCATGTCCATGCTAACTCATTCTTTTGTCACTGGCGCTTAATTCTAGAGTTTCTTTTCATCTCCAAATCTCGCGGGCTAATTACATAACATGTGTCGATCCGATGCTAGTGATGGTAATTTGGCTCTTGGCATAGCTATATTCCACTCATGATAAGTGTCGATTGGAATATGGAAAATGCAATCACCACTATCCTCCAAATGGTGACGGTTATCTCCTGTGATTTTGAGTACACCGTGATCATATCTATGCATATTCAAGTATCTTTGGCAATCCGGAGTTTCTCAAAGCACTACGGCGGTCTATCATCTGTCCATCACGCTGCACATCTTTTTGAACTCCATATCTGCAAAATTCTCTTTGAGACGAGGGAATTGCATCTTTTCGTCTCTGATAGCTTTGCTTAAGGTATGATCTATCATCTTTTCTTTATCCAAGATCTCTTTATCTTTGTAACCGGTGATCCAATCTACAATGTGAACTAGGTGGAATCTCCTTTTCTTCCGAAGGACCAGATAATCTATTCTTCCAGTGCATCTTCTTCAATACGAACCCGTGCTTCAATATTGATCTTTATAAGAGCGTTGAGCTCAGGAAGTGTTCGAGCATTTGTTCGTTTCTCTTGCCTTTTGAACTAGGTATTCTGGGAATATCTTGTTAATCCATGGTGGTATATGTTGATAATATGCTTGCCTATTCCATATCAATGGAAGGACATGGAAGATCATCTGTGTCTCTTTCTCTCAAGCTTCATGAGCACTGCCTGTGTGCAAAGTCTCAAAGTGGAAGTTCTGGCTTCTTGAAGTCACCTATCTCGACCACGTCTTTCTACTAAATAAATCGCTTCAATTCTGGAATCAGCAAGTCCATTGTTAATTCCATCTTCCATCTTCAACCAATCCGGAGTTGTTCCTTGTTGGCAAGTTATCATCGTCGTTCCGTCGAAGTTTTCCTCAAGACTGCTAAATCTCTCTCAATCATTTCAGGAAGAACATGGAGTTCTTTTCACCTCTATCTCGTTAAGTGATCTTTTGAAACCCTCTCGTTATATCATCTATGCTCAATCCACCGGAGGCCATGAAGACTTTTCAGATCTTTCGTAACCCTTCTGTTCAAGTTGGTGTTATCTTTTCTGTAGCTGTTGAATCTTGCAGTTGTCTCCGTAATCTTCCTTCATATCTTTCCGGTGGCTTGGTACTTCCGACATGACGACAACATCATCACCCTTATCTATCTTGAATCCGGCAAATCGTTTGCATCTATCCTTGTTTTCTAACGAAGTTCCATGAGTTTTTGTCAAAACCTTCAGTCTGTTTTGGTAGTTGGGATGCATGGTTTTCTTATTCATGTGTGGAGTAATGCTTTGAGTGCGGGATGGAGTAGCTACCATACCACTACTCTTATCATTCACTCTTGTACATTGAATTGGTGAATTATGTGATTTCAATCATTCCACGGAAGTTAGAAGTGGCCTTTATCCCTTGATACTTTTACTTCCGTCCTTGCTTTTCCGGAGTGCTCTCTCGAAGAAAGTAATCAATAATCTCTTGTGGGTGATCTCGTCCTTTCTACACGGAGCAAAATCTTCAATTATCTGGTGGAAACAAACGCAAACTCTTTTCTGTCCTCGTCTTTCTACCGGTGCTCGACATCCCCAAACAAGATGAAAGGAAACTATCTCTCTTTTGTTTCATCAATTCTTTTGCTGTGGTAAAGCCAATCATGGTTGATGCCATCAGCCGCAAATCTATTGCGTTAGCCTCAAGGCTAAAGAAGCAATAAGTATCTCTACAATAAACTCCAGATCCTCCATAATCTTTGCTTCTCGAGATTCCACCATGATCTAGTTTCTCATCCGTCTCTGGAAGTTATATCCGCGCACCTCAATTGTGTGACCCTTTGGTTCTTACCGGCGTAAGAAGAATCTAATCCGACGATGTCTAACTAAATCTTTCTGTTGATATCTAGGGACTCTATTGTTTGAAGGCAATATTGTTTCCGTACTCCATTTCTCAAATCCGAGAGAAGATACGATGCTATTGTCATAGTGGTTCAAACCTCTCCAATCTAGCTCTTTTCTTCCGGCGAGACAAAGATTCATCCTCTCTAGTATCGGCAAATCTTTAATCCTAATGGTGTGTCATTTCTTTCTCCATGATACATCATCTTGTCCTTTCTTTCACAAGTGGATCTTCTCTTTTATCATGTTTCTTGAGAAAACCGGAGCTTTGTCCATCCTATCCTTCTTGTCTCACGACAATCCTTCAATTCCTCTAACCCTTTGTGTCTCAAGCAAAACGCAAGACTCGCAACAAGTCTAGCAAGTTTTGCAAGGTGTAGTGGTCGCACCATTCCGTTCTTCATCATCTTGGGAACGTGAGGATGAGCTCCGTGCCAAGTATCCTACCCTCTTTGTGCCTTCTTCTTCATCCTAGAATCTCGGGGTGAGATTCCTGTTTAGTGGGGGAGAGTTGTAGCATCCCAATTGTCTAACAATTGCAATGCTACTAGCCTAGTCTATATAGATGCTACTTCATATATATAATTGTTGCATCATCATTATATCATGCTCATGTCATCATGCCACCTTGCATTTGAGCATCATATAAACCCTTTTCCATTTGGTTCTTATCTCATATGCATTATTAATTGTATTTGCTTCTTGATATTGTATTTGGTTCTTGATATATTGTTAAATGCCCAAGTTGAGTTGGGGGCATATCTTTTGTTAACTCCACCACCTTTTCTTTCACCACCTTATAATTCCACCATCCAACTAAATATGAGCTTTGCACTTTATTTGGGTTTTACTTCTAGCTCATGTGGGTTGGGATGGATCCAAGTCTTTTTCCCCATGCTCTCATCTTAGCATCATGTTGTTTTCACACCATGGATATATGAGAGCCACATGGACACCTTTGCATGCCTTGTGAGTGGGACCCTTTCTCCTAGCTTCCATATGGATTATTATGGGTTTATGCTCATGTTGGGATAATTTGGGGACTATTAAGCATCTAGTGGTATATACACACTAGCAAGTCCCAATTCTACCCAAACATGGCCATCTCCAACTACTCCACATGGGGCCTCCTTTCATTTCTTTTGCTTGGCTTTATTCCACCTTTGGAAATGCAAATGAACAATGCCATGTTTAATATTATTGTTTTCACAAGAATCAACATGGTATTAAATATTTTGCATGGGCCATGCAAGTGCCACCTTTTCTAGTATTTGGTTTTTATTTGAATCTTGAGTGGATCATCATCTCTCTCTCTATCTATATCCCTTCCTTTTGGCTTGATCTATGTTGATCTTGCTTAAACCCTAGCACTCCATCCCTCTCTTTTCTTGTCTTGATCTTGTTGGAGCTTGTCATGTTCTAGCTTGGTCTTGTCAAATAAAGCCACTCCATCTATCTCTCTAATCCCTAGACCATCACCTACCCCATCTTCACCATACCACCTCTTCCCTCATCTTTCCTCTCTCTCTCTTTCCACATGTTTTTGCTTGATCTAGTTTGGGGCATGCAATCTTCTAAAACCCTAAACCACCACCCCTTCTCTCTTATCCTCTATCTAGGTGCCACTCATATCATCTACCCTTCATCACCATAACCCCCCTCTCTCCTAAACCCCACCATGACCTACCCATGCCACCCCTCTCTCTCTCTCGGCCTCCCTCTATCTCTCACCTAGCTTGGCCCCACTTGGCCACCCTCTACCCAAACCCTAGATGCACCCCAGCTACCAAGCCCTAACCCAACCTGAGGCTACTAACCTAACCCGAGCCCCAACTACCCTAGCCGAGCTACCCTTTCCCTCTCTAGCTCTCTCTCTCTGCCAAGAGCTCCCCACACCGAGCCTACCTCCCTGGCCTACCGTCCCCACCTGGAAGCCCCTTGCCCTGCCCCTACCCTGGTCCTGCCCTGCCGAGCACGTGAGCGAGGAGGAGGAAAAGGTGGCACCCGAGGCCACCCTTATCCATCTACCCCGCGCCCACGGCATCCTCCCTCTCTCTGCTTTATCTCCCTCTCCACGACACCTCTGGCCTCTCCTAGATCTCCCCAGGGCCGTGGCCACCTACTCCGTCCTCCCCATCTACCCCTACCGCCTCCGTCTACACCATCGCCAGCAACCCTCGGCCTCCTCTCGGCTACACCGTACCAGGCGACGAGAGCGACGGGGAGGCGATCGAGGAGTACAAGGAGATCCCCTGCAGCAGCCCCGTACACGTAGCCGAGAAGAGGAAGCCCCAACCCGCCGCACACCAACGCGTCTCGCCGGAACCCTAAATCCTCGGTCCGTCTGCTTCATCGTCGATCGCCAGCGCCCCAAGCCGATCCACCTACACCGACGCAATCTCGGTGAGCTCCCCGACCTCCCTGACATGGTCCCCTTCGCCGTGCCGCCTTAGATTCGCCGGACCAACCGCCGAGCACCCTCTGTGCACCGGCGTCGCGATCTTTCTCCTCGCCGTAGCGTCGCGTAAGCCCTATCTAGGCCTCGCCCACCTCCCTGACACCAAGCCCGGGCCACCGCAGTGGCTGCCGCCTCCGCGCGCGCACGCCAGGTCCCTGGATCGAGTCCCGCGCGCCGCGCCCGCGCCCGACGAGCATCAACCTGTCGACAGAGATGCAGAGAAGAGGAACAGTATGGCCTTGGTCGTTTTCCGCTTAACCCCCTGCTTCTTTTGTGGCTCAACCCGCGGTACCTTTAGGCCCACCAGTTAGTGTCTGTACCATTTTACATATAGCACCCTGCCCTTTCGTTCCATCAACCCACAGTCCCCCCACCGTGCCGCGTGGCAGCCCCGCACTCACCCTCTGTCCCGTGGACCCTCGTTCGCCCTGGCCCTACCTGTCATTCTCTGAGACTAGAGCAGGCCGCGGTGTAAAACGTTTTTCTGTGCGCGTGGACGCCCAGTCAGCATGGCCCCACTGGTCATTGGCTGTGGCTAGGTTCTGTGCGTGTAACAAAAGTTTTTCTGAATATCTGGTTAATTCAAATCTTTTTCAATTAAATTAAATTCAAATTTTAAATCTGTTTTCAAATAACTTTTAAAATACAAATCCAAATAATATAAATAATATATGTTTTGAAATCAGAAAAACATGAGGAATTCAAATATGCCATTCAAAATATATTTTGGACACTTTAATTTCCAAGTTAATTTAAATTACAATAAAATGCCCTTTTACCTTAATTAATTAATAACTTTTGTTTTATAACTCCAAATTTAACAAATAATATGTCTAAAATGATTAGCTCGACGATACCTTTCTGTTTATGCAATCCTTTATCTGTTTTGCAGCATGCATCATATAAATATAAAGTGTACAGCAAGTAATATGAGTTTAAAATGCGGTCAAAACTCAATAAAATGCTTTATTATTGTATTTCACACCTCACCCATGCCATGCTACATTATTGCCATGCAAATTGTGCATCATTCATCATGGCATGATTGTTTGCTTGTCGCATTTTATCCATATGCTTGTGCACTTTATTTATGTTGGCCCTTGTTTGTTTGGTTCTTCTTCGAATAGACGCTGAGCAGGGGATATATCAAGAGAACCAGGAGCACTACCCAGATCCATCCCTTGCTTCAACTGAGCTGCTAGGCAAGCACTACCACATGCTTGCATACATATAGTACCTATTGCCTCTGTCTTACTCTTGCATCATTGAGTCGCAATTGCATTAAACTGAATCCCAAGTATTGCATAGCCTTTACTTTTAAACCCCACCGAAGCTTGTTCCTCCATCCCATGAGCCCTTACTACAGGAGTTGTTTGAGCCATGCGAGTTGTAGAACAACATGTGTAGGGTATGTGAGAGTCTGATGGATAACGAGGTACCCAAACGACTTAACCTGAGTAGTAATGGGATAACTAATGAAAGTGGCATCGGTGAGCAATATCTGTTATTTGGTTTTTATGCTCACTTGTGTCCCGTAGGACCCCGAGTACTTGATTCCTGTTCCTTGAATATTCGCGCTATCCACATCCGGGAGGCTTATGAACCCCCCTGAGCCAGAGCTTGATTCATTCTTATTTCTTGGGGCCACAAACTAGTTTGAGGTTTTATTTACTATCCTGTACTTATGCCATGCTTTACTGCTTTACTTAAAATGTGCGAGGTACTGCACACTGTACTGTTTAGGAAAGCGGAGTGTTTTCAGGGTGTCGACAAGCCCAGTCACATTTTCGGGTTCCCAGTCATTCACAGCCATTGGCGCAAACCTTGAGTCCGTCTCGGAGTCGGCCAACTTCGTCGCGGGTAGCTTAATGGGGTGGCCCCCTGAAATATTTCTGAATCCTGTGATCACTTTGTCGTGACTGCCTCGTTGGGTTTTGATTTGGTTTTTCCGAGGCATATCGAGTGTGTGTTGCTATTTGTGCACCCCTGCAGGGTAAAACTTTCTGAAAGCCGTGTCCGCGGTTATGGACGACTTGGAGCACAGTTTCTCGATCATAGACAAGCATAACTAAAGGACCGCTTTTAATTTGACTAGACTAGGTACCTGACTAGTAAATAGTGCAACACTCATGGAATGGATAATAAAACTGCCAACGGATGGGGGGGGTTGTTCGTCCGCTTCCTCGTCGGTAAGCGAGGAGGAGGATGGATCTATGGATATTACCGTTATAACTGTTATAACTGTTGTTATTGATTCACGGACATCCGTCTATCTCTGGTTAGGCGGATGGTTAGCGAGTATCTATAGAATTGTTAGGCTTTATCTTTTGCTGCAATTGCGTCACCCCAGGTTGTGTCCCCTTTAGAGGCATAAAGACTTGCTGAGTACCCCTAGGGTCTCACACGATAAATTATTGGTTCAGATGAACAGGTACACTCGCAAGATGGATACTGGGTGGAAGAGACGGACGATGTGGGAAACGATCATTCGGTGTAGAGATTTCGGGAACGGGGATCCGTGAGATCTGTGGGCGGGATCTGCTTATTTATGGGGCATCTTATGCCGATTTGCTTCTTATCCGTACTCGGATTGTGTCTTCCGCTTCCGCCTGATACTCTGTTGATTGATGTATGAGGAGATATCCTAAACTATTATATCTATCTAGGATATTTGGATCTTGCCGTATGGCGTTGCTATATTTCCTTTCTTTTTAGATGGAATGGCTCTGATGTACTATTGTATGGTGGCTTGCATACATACTCATTTGTGTATGTAGTTGATCCCTTCGCCTGCCGATTACGCCGCCCGTTCTTGCCCCGATGTTTGGAAATGGTTGGGACGGCCGAAAGGTCTACCTGTGAGTGACATTTGGGCCCCACCATACTATTTCAACCATTTCTGCTCGTCCGGGCTTGTAACTAGGAGCGTAATTCACCGAGGTAGTTACACCGTCCTGCTATTCGGCGATCTCCCCATCTACGTCGCCACCGTCCCAGAGCATTTCCCTAGGGAAATCGTCTCTGTCGCGGGTCTGCCGTGCTCAGACTGCAGCACCTCCGCCGCACCTCGCGGCGTGGAGGTCATGATGGCCGGATCCAGCTCGCATCCCCGCCAGCCGCGGGAGCGAGGCGTGGATGAGGTCGGAACTTCCGCTCCCCCGCAGCCTCGGAACCCGGTGGAGGATGCCATTGATCGGCTCCTGACGCCGGTTAACCTCGGGGACAACCCGGAGGAAGCGGAGGCCAACTTCACCATGGAGAAACAGATCCTCCTCCAGGAGGCCATGGAACTGGCAGCAGCCCGCAAGCAACTTGAGATTGCTAGGCGTGAGTACGACCGCGTGCACGGCCTCACTCCGGCTACCACGGAGCCGAGCCGGCACGACCAGGTACGGCGTCGGGGCGGTGAGCTGGGCGGTAGGATGGAGAAGAATGGGGAACCGGATCCCGCGCCTGCCCTCACACGGCCCACCTACAGCACACCCATCAAGAACCTGCGCGCGGCGCGAGCCGCAGCAGAAGAACTACCCAGCCTGGAGGGCGAGGAGCGAGCCCGCAAGCACGCTCGCGTGCAGGAGCTCCTCCGCATCACGGACAAGCAGGCCGGCGCCAACCTGCAGACGCAGGAAGACCTTAGCTACTCCAGAGGGAGCAAGCTACCTGCCCATAGCAGGGGCAAGCCGCACGACACCCAACTGGCGTCCTCCCCTCAGCCGCCCAGGGCCCGCTGCAGGTGCCGCAACTCGGGCAACAGGGGCCAGCCGCGCCAGGAGCAGACGGTGAACAGCAACCCGCCACCTCCCCCACCGCCAGCCGGAGCGCCCAGACCAGCCGATTCCCGTCTCTCGGGCCGGGTGGGAGCGCCCAACCCGGATTGTCCGGATGCCCGTGACCGCATCGAGCTCCTCGTTCAAGCGTGCGTCACGGAGGAGGAAGATTCTACCGGTCCGGTTTGTTTCGGACCCCGCATCCGGAACGAGCCGTTTCCGGATAAATTCTCCCTGCCCAGGGACACCCCCAAGTATGACAGCAGCATGAAGCCGGAAGACTGGCTGACCGACTACGCTACAGCAGTCGGCATCGCCCACGGGAACAAGCGCACAGCTGTGCGCTACGTCCCTCTCATGCTAACCGGGTCGGCAAGGACATGGCTCAATAGCCTTGCGCCCAACAGCATCAACGCCTGGCCTGACTTCGAGAAGGTGTTCGTCCACAACTTCAACGGCACGTACAAACGTCCAGGGCGCCCGCGCGACCGGGCCTTGTGCGTCCAGGGCGACCGCGAGACCGACCGCGAGTACCTCGCCAAGTGGACGGTGCTCCGCAACACTTGCGGGGGCATCCTGGAGAGCCAAGCTATCATCTTCTTCATCGAAGGATGCCGAAAGGGCACCATGCTTCGCCACCGGCTACTGTGTGACGAGCCGAAAACCATGGCGGAGCTCATGACGGTTGCGTACCAGTACGCCACGGTGGATGCTGCCATGAAGAAGCCCCTCCGAGTAAATGCGGACGGCCGTCCGACTCCCACGGAGCCGGCTCGCGACCGTCCGAGCAATCCGGCTGGTGAAGCCGGATCCTCCAGACGCCACGGCAATGACAACCGGTTCCATGGGGACCGCCAGGCCGGACAACAGAAGCCTCGCTACCACGCGCGGCAGGTTAATGCTGTGGAGGGTGCGCCCGACGCACCGGCTAATGACGCAAGAAGGCAGAAGCCCCGGCTCACCTTCGACCAGATGATTGACGGCCTGTGCAAGTGGCATAGCGGTCCCTTCAAACCGGCTACGCACACCACCCGGAACTGCAGCTGGACCCGCCAGCTAAAGGACCAGGGCAACCAGCCTCGTCTCTCGCCTCCCCCACCGGGTGGACCCCCACCACCGGCTAGGGGAGCCGGTAATGATGGTAACAGCGGCAACAACAACAATGGCTACCCCCAGCCGCACGCCGCCTACCACATCTTCGAGACGGAGCAGGACGACAAGCATAGCTGCAGGCGACGCTCCAAGGAGGTCAACGCCATCGTTTCTCCGGTCCCCCAGTACCTGAACTGGTCCGAAACCCCCATCACCTGGAGCCGGGCAGATCAACCTGAGCATCTGCCGACTCCCGGGGGCTACGCCATGGTGCTCGACCCTCTCATCGTCTCCAACGCGCGCAGCTGCCGATTCTCACGCGTCCTCATTGACGGAGGCAGCAGCCTCAACCTCCTCTACCAGTCCTTGCTGGAGAAGCTGGGCATTTGCGAAAGCGACCTGCGCCCAACTACCACGACGTTCCACGGCGTACTGCCGAGGCCAGCCTGCGCTCCGCTGGGTAAAATCCAGCTGGACGTCATCTTCGGGACCAAGGAGAACTTCCGCCGCGGACCAATCTGGTTTGAAGTGGTAAATCTGACGAGCTCCTACCATGCTCTCCTCGGGCGCCCCGCCCTCGCCAAGTTTATGGCCATCCCCCACTACGCGTACCTCAAGACGAAGATGCCGGGACCCCATGGCGTGATCACCATCGCCGGCTGCTTCAGGAGATCGATGGAGTGCGCCTCAGCCGTTTCCAAACTGGCAGAGGCCCTCATCATAGCCGAGGAAAAACGCGCGATCATGCGCAAAGTGGCCATGGCCCAGCAGGACATTCCGGCTAGCAGCAAACCGGCTGGAGAAGGAGCTTTCCAGCCGGCAAAGGAGACGAAGAGGATCCCGCTCGACCCTTCCGATCTGACTAAGTTCATCACCATTAGTGCCGGATTGGACAGCAAATAGGAAGGCGCGCTCGTCGACTTCCTCCGTGAGAATCGGGACATCTTCGCATGGTCTTCCAAAGACATGCCGGGTGTGCTGAGGGAGTTCACCAAGCACTCACTTCATGTGCGTCCGGATGCCAAGCCGGTCAAGCAACCTCTGTGTTGGTTCGCAGAGGAGAAGAGAAAGATAATCGGTGACGAGATCACCTGGTTCCTTGCAGCCGGGTTCATCATGGAAGTGTACCACCCAGACTGGCTGGCGAACCCAGTCTTGGTGTTGAAGAAGAACAAGACCTGACGCATGTGTATCGACTACACCAGCCTGAACAAGGCGTGCCCGAAAGACCCCTTCGCCTTGCCCCATATCGATCAAGTCATCGATTTCACAGCCGGCTGTGATTTGTTGTCCTTTCTAGATTGTTATTCCGGGTACAATTAGATCCGGCTAAACCCGGCTGATCAGATTAAGACATCATTTATCATCCCCTACGGGGCTTTCTGCTATGTAACCATGCCTTTCGGCCTAAATAATGCATGCGCCACCTATCAGCGATGTATGCAAAAATGCTTGCACCCGCAGATAGGCCGAAACATGCACGCTTACGTGGATGACGTAGTCATCAAGCCAAGGAAAAGAGCACCCTCCTCGAGGATCTGAGAGAAACATTTGGCAACCTCCGCCAGTACCAGATGAAGCTGAACCCAGAGAAGTGCGTCTTCGGAGTACCATCTGGTCAGCTACTCGATTTCCTCGTATCACAGTGAGGTATCGAGGCGAATCCGGAGAAGATCGCGGCCATCGAGAGGATGCAGCTGCCCAAGAACCTACTTGGAGTCCAGAAGTTCACCGGATGCCTGGCTTCCCTCAGTCGTTTTGTCAGCTGGTTGGTGGAGAAGGCACTCCCGTTATACCAACTAATGAAGAAGACGGACAGGTTCTCCTGGACTTCACAGGCCGACACCGCGTTTCACGACCTCAAGCGCATGCTATCCATAGCACTGGTTCTAGCCACGCCGGCTAGCAAGGAGCCGATGTTGCTCTATATAGCAGCCATCAGCCGGGTCGTCAGCGTCGTCCTGGTGGTGGAGCGCCCGGAGGAAGGCAAGGCTCAGCCGGTTCAGAGACCCGTCTACTACCTCAGCGAGGTTCTCTCCCTCTCCAAGCAGAACTACCCCCACTACCAAAAGATGTGCTACGGTGTGTCCCTGGCATGCAAGAAACTCAAGCACTACTTCCAGGAGCACCCGATCAAGGTCGTGTGCACTGCACCCCTTTCAGAAATCATCGGCAACAAGGACGCCACCGGCCGAGTTGCCAAGTGGGCCATCGAGCTCGCCACCTACTCCATCCAGTACGAACCCCGGCTCACGATCAAGTCATAGGCGTTGGCGGACTTCCTCGTCGACTGGGCCGAGACCCAGTATCTCCCACCGGTTCCGGATTTAGATCACTGGTGGATGCACTTCGACGGGTTAAAGATGCTCGAGGGCTTGGGAGCCGGCATCATGCTCACCTCGCCCAAGGGAGACCGGCTGGAGTATGTGCTGCAGATCCACTTCAAGGCCTCCAACAACGTAGCCGAATACGAGGCACTGGCGCATGGGCTCCGGCTGGCCAAGGAGATCAGTGTCAACCGGATCCTATGTTTCGGCGATTCAGACTTGGTGGTGCAACAGGTGTCCGGAGAATGGGACGCCAGAAATGCAAACATGGCTCTCTACCGGTTCCACATCCAAAAGCTCAGCGCCTCCTTCGACGGGTGCGAATTTCATCACGTCCACCGCACCAACAACGAGGCAGCCGATGCGCTCTCCAAGATAGGATCCACCAGGCAGGCCATCCCGCCAGGGGTCTCCTTGGAGCATCTACGCAAGCCATCCATCAACCCGTCGCCGGAGTCAGACTCCATCGTCTGGGCGGGAATCGTTCCGGCGGCCGGAGCAGCAGAAACGGAGCCGGCAGAACCACCAAAGAAGAAAACCCGCACCAATTCCAGCCAGGTAGTGCCCTCCGGCTCGCAAGACCCGAGGGCTACCAGCTCGCCTAATGGCTCGGGGGCTACCGTCCTGGATATTCCACCCGGACGACCCCCCGACACCCGTCAGCCGGGGGATAGGAGCGTCCTCGTCATCCAGGAAGTTCCATCCTGGGCACAGCCCTTCATGAACTACATCGCCAACGGAGAACTCCCGGACGACGAGGTAGAGGCCAGGCAAATCCGACGCCGCGCGCATACATACACCATCATTAATGGTGAGCTGTACAAGCGCAGTGTATCCGGTATCTTCCAAAGATGTGTCGATGTAGACACAGGCTACCGGCTACTCAAGGACATCCACCGGGGTGAGTGTGGGCACCACGCTTCGTCAAGGGCGATAGTCGCCAAGGCGTTTCGCCATGGTTTCTATTGGCCCACCGCCCTCGAGGATGCCGAGCAGCTGGTCCGCGCGTGCAATGGGTGCTAGCGCTTCGGGCAGCTCACGCACATGCCAACCTTGGTACTCAAGACCAGACCGATCACCTGGCCCTTTGCAGATTGGGGCCTCGACATGGTCAGGCCCTTCAAGCGAGCCCGCGCGGGAATGACCCACCTGCTGGTAGTGGTGGACAAGTTCACAAAGTGGATCGAGGCCAAGCCTATCCGGAATCTGGATGGAGCGACGGTTGTTACCTTCTTCACCGACATCATCAACTGCTTCGGCTACCCCAACAGCATCATCACCTGCCAAGGGGGCCTTCACCCGGTTCTGCAGCAACAAGGGCATCCGGCTGGACCTCGCCTCCGTTGCACACCCGCAGTCCAACGGGCAAGTCGAACGGGCAAACGGCTTGGTGCTAGCCGGCATCAAACCACGTCTCATCGAGCCGTTGGAGCGGTCACCCGGATGTTGGATCAAAGAACTTCCGGCTGTGCTGTGGAGCCTCCGCACCACGCCATTCTTCCTGGTCTACGGATCGGAAGCCGTCCTCTCCGCCGACATCGAATTTGACTCCCCTCGCAAGCTCCTCTACGATGAGCAAGCCAACAAGGAGGCGTGGGAGGACGGGGTGGATCTCCTGGAGGTGGCCCGCGAGCTGGACCTGTCCAGATCTGCCTTGTACCAGCAGCGACTACGTCGCTACCATTCAAGCCAGATTCGCCCAGTCGCATTCCGCGAGGGCGACCTGGTTCTCCGGCTGGTGCAAGACACGAAGGGCATGCACAAGCTATCACCACCCTGGGAGGGCCCCTTCATCATCAGTCGGGCGCTGCCCAACGACTCCTATTACCTCATCGACGCACAGCAGCCGTGCAAGAACAAGATGGACAAATCGGACGAGGAGACCGAACGTCCTTGGAACGTGGCCCTGCTGCGCCCGTTTTACACCTAGTTGCCAGGCAGTGTATGTATCCCGAAAACCCCATGAATGAAAATGCGGTCTCCCACGAGAATCTCGGGGGCTCCTTCTAGAAATGTGTGTGCACCTGTTTTTCGGTTCAAATTTTCCGGCTCCGGCAACCCCTACCCGGGGGCTCGCCGGCTGGCCCGGCCTGTTAAGTCAACTAACCAGCTGAGTAGTGTGCGATGATGTCAGAGGCTCACTCTTCGTCTCAGCTACAGACCGCAACCCAGCTGTCCGGCTAGCAAGAGCAAAAGCCCGAGGCATCCCACACGAAAAACAGGGAGGAGACGCGACAGATCGGGCGTCCCGGCCCCGCAACTAGCTCGAACCAATCCAGATGCTAAGCCGCTAGTACCGTGCGTAATGTACTATCAGCTCCCTTCGATTCCGGCTGCAGACCGCAACCCGGCTGCTCGGCAAGGACGCAGCGAAAACAGCAGAACACACGAGAAGGCGACTAAGTGTCTAGAAAGGAGCAACCAGTTTTCGAAAAAAACAAGCCGTTTTCCGGCTACGATTTGAGAGACTAACCTATTAACCTGGAAAGATGTATGTGTATGCATATGTGCATTCTTGTCTGACTACTTCGAGTCGAAATTCAGGAGAAGGAAAGAAGATTCGAAGTCCTTGCCTTCATCAAGCGCTCCGAATCTCGGGGGCTACACCCACTGGGTGCGCTCGCGCGCCCCCAGTGGAATCTTGTAGTTCCTGACCGGCTAAGGGCGTTTAGCCGGCCGTTCGGAGCCCAGGTGAGGGCAAGGGCGGGAGCAAGAAAAGACAAGAAAGATTCGAAGCACCTGGCTACACCAGCTACTCCGAATCTCAGGGGATACACCCAGTAGGTGCGCTTGCGCGCCCCCACTGGAATGTTAGTTCCCCCGGCTGAAGGCGTCCAGCCGACGAAAGCGGCCGACTGGGACGAGGCCAGTCGGATAAAAGACTTGGCAGAAATAAGAAAGATTCGAAGCACCTGGCTGCGCCAGCTACTCCGAATCTCGGGGGGCTACACCCAGTGGGTGCGCTAGCGCGCCCCCACTGGAGGTGCAGGTCGCCCGGGTAAAGGTGTGTAGCCGGACGAAGTTAGTCGGGCAAAATACACAAAAGGAAAGCTCAACGCACAAGGAAGATTCAAGAATTTCAACAATAATAAACAAAAAGGAAACGAAGCTCTCATAAGTTACCCGACGTCAAAGACGGCCGGCACAAGCAGACAAGGTTCACAAGTACATAACACAAGACAATGACACCCGGCATCCCAGGGAAGCAGCTAAATGGCAGGGCCTTTGCCGTGGGGGAGTTCTTGGCCAGCAGAGGCTGGGGGCAGAGGAGGAGCCGCAGTGCTCGATCTGGCCCCGGCGCTGGCAGGCGGTGGCATCGGGGCCTCCACATCAGGAGTACCGATGGACTCCGAGTCGGTGAGCACCTCGTCAGGGTCCATGTAATCAGCGATCTTGATGGCGGACCCGCGAAGCTCCGGATGGGCTTGGCGGATGGCGGCAAGATCAGCTCCGGCACGGAAGCCCCCATCGATCTTCTCGATGCGGGCGTCCTTGTACCAGGAGAGCATCAGAGCCAGGGCCATCTCCGCTCCGGCCCGCGCCGCCAGGTCCCGCAGCCGGTCCACCGCAGCCGGCACCTCTCCCACCTTCGCTGCCAGCTGCGCCATCGTCTCCGGAACTGGAGCCTCCGGCCACACGAAGGAGAAGACGTCCCGCGCCGCCTGACGAAGCTTCACAGCTTCCTCGCCAAGAAGGACGACGAGCTCCTGAGCCGTCGGCTGCGCTCCCGGCCAGTTCTCCTACGGCCGGTTGTAGGCCAGCAGGTCTATGCCGGGGTAAAAAGCTATCAGAAAAGAGGAGTCAGATCCGTCTACCGGATCCGGAAAGAAAGGAAGACGGAAGAAAGAACTCACCCTTGGCAGTGTGGCCAACCTGCATCAGCTCCTCCACCAGCGCCTTCTCCTTGACCGCTAGCCGTTTTATCTCCTTCTCTTGGTCCCTGTTCTGGGCCTCGAGAAGGGAGAAGGCTTCGGCCCGGCTAGCGAGCGAGGCGTCGCGCTCCTTGACGGTGGCCTCCAAACCATCTACCCGCGCGTGCCAATCCTTGTTCTGCAGCCGCAAAGTGGAGTTGGACTTGCTCAGCCGGCCGTTCGCTTTCTTCAAGCGATCGATCTTGCGCTGAGCGCACACGAGGATGGCTGCAACGAAAACAGCTATCAGTAAAAAAAAAAGAGCAAGACGGATAAAGCGAACTTACTCTGGGAGGTCCCGTTGGCGACAACAAGCTTCTGCTCCAGGGTCCGGTTCCCACCGGCTGTGGCCTCAAGCATCTGGATCTCCTTCACCGCCAGCTCGAGCGTGGCGGCAAGGTCCGACAGCAAAGCGGCGGAGGTGGTGTCATCGTCCATGGCGTTGACGGCCAAGGACTCCTTCGCCGCGACCATTGTCGTTCGCCACTCCTTCCCGAGCTCCTCGTCGGAGTTGTCGTCGCTAACAACGACGAGCTCCTTGCCGGCAGCCCCCCGCGTGCCTGCGGAGGAGCCTTCCGGCTGGGAGAGATCTGCTTCCGGCTGGGGACCCTCCGGCTGGGAGGAGGCAGCCGGCTCAGCTCGAGGGGGAGGCGGAGGCTGCGCCTCAGAAGAAGGAGAGGCGTCGGTTGGCTCAGTCGGGGCATGGGGCGGCGACCCGGTTGGCGCCCAGGCCAGGCTCGCGCCTCCGAAAGAAACCAACGCGCTAAAGAGAAGGAGGAAAAGGCAAAAGCAAAATAAGCCAAAGTCAGGAAAACAAGAAGGAGGACAAATAGACAGAAAGCACCGAAAGATAGAGGGGGAGAGGAAAAACATACCCCGGCACGACCGGGGGCGGCCCTTTCTTTCGGCCAAGACGGCTCGGCGGCAGGGTGCTGGACCGGCTCCTCCGCCGCAGGCCGGCGGGAGCCGGAACGGCTGGAGCAGCTCCCACCTGCTTCGCCGTCCGTCGCAGAGCGCGTCACCGGCTCCACGGTCAGCCCGGCCTCCTCCTCCTCGTGCACCTCCGCGTGCGGGTCGGCGGCCGGCTCGTCGTTCCGGCTGGGGAAGGCGTCGCCATCCCCATCCTATTCGTCGCCAGACCGCCGAGCACGTGGCTCGGGCAAGTCTGGCGCGAATACCTCGAGAAGAGCCTCGCCCTCCTCCCGAAGGATGCAGGCGAAGATCTGACGAATGCAAGAAGTCAATCTGACAGAACAAGGAAATAACATAGAAAGAATAAGCAAAATTTCCGGCCATGAGAATTTACCCGAGGCACGCGGTTCTCCTGGCTGTAGGGCGCCAGACTGAACTTCCAGTTCTCTGGTAGACACTCCTTGCTGATCGTCCACAACCACTCCTTCGAGTTGTGGTAGCGGGGATCACGGCGCGATAGCCGGGTCGGGTCCAGCCGGCCGCAGTAGTAGCACATCTTGTGCGCCCGCTGCTGCATCGGCATCATCAGCCGGGACATCCCGCTAAGAGTGATGTCCCGACCAGTTAGCTGGCAGGTGACGAGGGAGCGCATGCGTGCTAGCATCGCGTCCGTCTCCACCTTGTCGCCGTGGATCTTCAGGTCCCAGTTCTGCCGGCTGGACTCGACGTCTTGGAAGGCCGGCAGGTTTATCCGGTCGAGGTTGGTAACATTCTTGACGTAAAAGTACGACTGCTGCCACAGCCGTACTGTGTCCTGGAGCAAGAACTTCGGGTAGCCGGATTGGATGCGGGAGTATATGGAGGCGCAGCCACAGACGACTAGCGGCATCTTCGTGTACTGCACCTGCGGCCAAACTCGGAAGAGCCGGCAGAAGAGCCCGGGATCCGGCTGGATCCCGAGATAACTCTCGCAGAACGCCATGAAGTGCGCCAGCGTTCCGATTGCGTTGGCGCCGAGGTGGTGGAGGCGGAGGTCGAAGAAGGCCAAGAACGTGAGGAAGAATGGGAGCAGCGGCAGCGCGAACCCGCACGCCAGGTGCGAAAGGAAGATGACGCGCTCCACCTCCGCCGGGTGCGGCGACACCTCCCCCACCGGTGCCAACCGCACCACCACCTCCTCCGCCGGCGGGAGGACGCGGGTCACGCGGTACTTCGTGATTTGGTCCTCGGTGATGGAGGAGCCACACCAGGCTCCACAGTCGGCGACCATTTCCAGCTGATGGAGAGGAGCGGCAACGGAAGAGTGACGGTGGCCCGTAGCGTCGACGACGGCGAGCGGGTGGCACAGAGGGAAAGAGCGTAGGAGCAAGAGCACGCAAGGGAGAAGGAGATTGCAGCGGGGGAGCGAAGGAAAAGAACTGCCTCCCCCACGGCATCCCTTTAATGGACCGGAAGGGCAACTGTCGGCGGGGCCACGTGGCCCGCATCTGGGCAACCCACACCCCAACCGCCGCCTAGATCCCGTGTGCCAGGGCAGGATGCACAGAAGATCCTGGAGCGAGAACCGAAGCGCCGGACAGCAGTTTCCCGAGGCGACGTGCGATGGGACGTTACACTGCCCACCGCAGAGCAATGATGGCGCGTGCGCGCGTGGCCGGCGTCAGCACTGACGTCACGGGTAGCGCAACCGCCAGGCTCAGCCGGATGAAAATTCGAAAAGCAAGAAGGAGCGCACGCACATTTTGCCTAAGGGCGGAATCCACACGCGCTCAGGGGCTAGTGTCAGGGGGATGATCCCCAGGTACCCCATCCGAATAAGAAACAGAACAGTCGGATCGCGTCCGGCTGACTAGATGCAGCCGGACAGGACAGGACGGGCCGACTATCACCCAGTAGCCGGATCCAATCAGAGAGACAGGACGACATGCGTATCAGTGCACGATACGCCCTGTACGATGACAAGACGGGCAACCACCTGCCCATACCTGGAACAATGGCGTGTGCTGATGACGGGCTCGCACGGCGTCCACTGTACCTACGACAGCCATACCGCTCATACACCGATAAGACAAGCCATACTGGATACTGTAGATGACTAGTCGGCTGGGACCCGCCTGTGGGGCCCGCCAGTCGGACTAGCCAGCGAGACCTTTGCCTCTCTGCCTATATAAGGAGAGGCAAGGCCTCAGTAGAAAGGGTTAGTCTCAGTGCATTTAAGGCAGTAGCTAAAGAATACAGCTCAAGGAGCACTTGTAGTTTGTATATCCCACATAGACAGATCAGGCAGGAGTAGGGGCTTTACCTCACCATGAGGGCCCCGAACCTGGGTACTTCTTGCGTCCCGCTACGCTCGCTTGTATCCAATCTCGCCCGCGGACGCCGTCGATAGCTTCCCTGCTAGTCCCCACACCTCTATCTAACCTCCTCAGGTACTGCCGTTCCAAATACAACGACACACTTTATGCTTTAATTAATGATGTTTTGTCACTTTGCATGATTATTGTCATTATTGCTCTCTTAGTTGGTCATTCCCAGTATTTTTCTAGCTTCCATGCCAAGTATGAGTTCCACTATGCATCCAACTCCAAATAAAACCAAGTTATTCCAAAGAGTCCACCATACCTACCTATTAGCATTTGCTAGTCCAAGTATATTCATGTTTTTATCTACCTTCCGAATTAAACTTGTTGTGTGAAAATTAGTGATTAAAGCTCTCACGAACTTGATGGCACACTTTACTTTTCTTGCCCCTAATAAACTTGAACCATTGTGTCATCTATGTTGTATATGCTTGCACTTATACGTTGGGGATTAGCAGAACCATGTTGTCATGGGGAACGCTTTCAACATTGCACTTGTAATTTGTACCTAGTTGATATCATGCTCTTTTGTCTATGGATGTCGTCGGTGTGAAATGAAAGAGGAGATTGTAAGTCCATGGAGTTATGTATGTGTGTTAGAGAAACGCCTGGGCCGCTGGTCTAATCCATGTCTAATCATGGTGGAAACCTGCAGTGTAAACATAATGAGCAACCTATGAAGCATTCTTCTTATAAAAAAAGAGATAGAGTTTGAGAAAAAGAGAAAAAGAAAAAAAGAGATGAGAAAAGAGGAAAGAGAGAAAAAAGCACCATTTTCCCATGGTAAATAAGAAGATTGATGAGATGCTCGTTGTCTGCTTGCCTTGTCATTTTGATATGTGGATTCTTCCGTATCATCGGGCAAGGGGTACCCCGTTGGCGGTTCTCTATGATACACATGTACTTACTATGACAAGAACTTACCGGTAACTAAACTTTAGTAGCATGAGGAGAGACCCTCGTATTCAAGGGACATGAGACTGCCAACTTATACTTTGTCAAGCATACACTCCATAGTTTGTTCACTTTAACCTTAATCATTTCAAGATGCTTATGATAGGGGCAATGAGAGCTGGAAGCTAATAAGTACCATAATTTTTGGAAGCTCTTTATGAGACTTGAATCCCTGCTTCCTTCTATGAAGGCCTTTCTTTTACTTTTATGTTGAGTCTTCATCTTCTATCTTTATGCACCTATTAAGAGAGCATAGTGGCCATTCTTAGTTCTATGTGCATTGTCCTAAGACTTGTTGATTGATTCATAACTTTGATATTGCTTGTTCTTAAACTATTTATATCTAGTCACCCTAATGAACTTTGAAGGTGTCCTATGCATTATGTTTTGCTACACTATGAGGGACAAGCTGAATGCCACTATGCTATGTTTTCTTTATGTGAAACAAACAAACATCTTGCAAAGCATTGTTATTCATGAATCTTATGTTTGTACCTTTTCATGCTACAACATAGTTGATATGTCTTATTGTTAGAACTATATCTTTCATGTCTATGTTCAAGTACTATGATCCTAGCTATCAATGTTTTACAAATACTTTGATCAAGTTTATGATGGTGCATGTCACCTCAAAAATTATTCTTTCTTTTTCTCACTTACCTACTCAAGGACGAGCAGGAGTTAAGCTTGGGGATGTTGATACGTTGCAAACATATCTATAATTTTTGATGTTCCATGCTTGTTTTATATCTACTTTCTTATGTTTTGTCCACAGTTTGGAGTATTTTTATACACTTTCTTGGACTAACCTATTAACAAGATGCCACAGTGCCAGTTGCTTGTTTTCTGTTGTTTTTGGTTCTAGGAAAGTCAGAAAATGAATATTCTCGGAATTGGACGGGACAAAAGCCAAAGTCAATATTTTACCGGAAGACACATGGAGTCCGAAGGAGAGACGAAGGGGTGGGGGGTTGTTCGTCTGTGGTACCTAAGTTGCCTGAAATTGCCGCGTTTCGAAATGTTGGGCCGCCAACTACTGAGAGGGGCCATTTCGAGGCAAACTCATCTCACCCCTGCCAAATTCAAACATTCTGTTAAACTGCCCCGTGAAGTAGACGGTCAGGACGCTCATGTCGGTCATCTGTCCATGACGCGAGAGCCAACGTGGCAAGCTCTTAGGCAAATCGAGTAGCTAAGTGGATTGGATGCGTTGACCAATTTCACAAATCCATTCCCACCTTTTCCCTAGCATCGGCGGCGTCGGAATCCACCCTCCAGGCAGGACATTTGACTTCTGGCGCCAAGTTGCTGTGCCTAGTTACTGCGCCCAGTCCCTGATCCCGAGCTCCAATGGCGCATGCCGTAGCCACCGTTGCGAGGCTCTAGCCCGCCTCCGCCGCCGACGAGCTGAGCAGCTCGAAGGATGGAAGATCCTACTACCAAGGAAGAAGTTCTGGCTACAAGCGGGTGAGATACCCTTCTCTTTGCTATTCGCACTAATTATAATTGCTAGCTGGCTACTGAACCTCAAATTGTTTGTTAGCCCAACGCTGACAAACATATTTTATCCACATTTTTCTGTCAAGTGGGATCTCTATGGACCCCTTACCTGGTTACGGTAGTCCTCTACAGTTACGACTCTAAGGGCAAGTGGTATGGACACCATTGTATCACGATGGAAGAAGCGCCTGCGCAGATCTGCACTATATCTGGTATGGTTGCTGCTCTGCGTAATCATGATGAATTATGGCCGAAGCAGACTGCAAAGTTCAACTTCATGGTTCCTCTAACGTGTGACAATCAGCTAATTGGGTTGATGAAAAGGTATGCTTCGGCTGCCATGTTTGAGCTGAATTGTGATGTACTGGATGTGGAAGCTGCTGCAACTGGGAGTCGCCCTTCTATTCTTGGACAGGGTGGTTGCTCGAACCCAATTAGCTCCTGGTAAGCAAAGGTCTCTTGGGGTTCGCATGTTTGTGTTGAATTGTACTTTTTGTTTTATTTACTCTATAGATATTGGGCAATTATGCAACAGTCTTGTTTCTTTGACAGGAAGCGCCGCAAGGTTAGAAACATGATTGGCGGGTCAGTCATTTTGCTGCCCGAAGAAATTAAAAACGAGTGGAAAGATGTCATTTTGCTGCCCGGAGAAATTAAAAACGAGTGGAAAGATGATGCTGGACACGATTCTGGTGCCCATTGTCATCGAGACAGAGGAAGAAGGCAGGAAATGAAGAAGCCAGTGGACGTGAAGGCTTGTCACCCAGGCTACGGAAGAAGGCTGCTGGCAATGAAGATGCATAGTAATGTGTTGAACTTGAACCTTTATATGTAGTTCTGTTAAATTTTGGAGCTCTGTGTGTGGCACGTTACTAGGCAAAACAATCAACCCACATTCTCTGAGTAAAATGTACCATGACTTAGGGTTTGGAAATGCCCGAGTCAGTAGTTGAATCCGAAATTGTGATTGTGCCACTTCTATCTGAAAACACGCAGCACCGGTTCCACAATTGCTGAGGGGCAGGAGGTCTCCAAATACGATGGAATGTAAGTGGCAGAGAAATAAATTATTTAAGCTGCCACACTCCACGAAACAGCAACTTATTTCAGATGTTGCACAATGACGTGGCAACATAAACAATAATGTTCTCACCGATAATGCCCAGATGAGGAGGAAATCAGTACCACTTTCTGGCCTAATCTTGAGCCCGTCTATCTCACCACCTCTCTGCTCCTGCATCCCCTGCATGTGGCGAAGCTCCCGGATCTCCAGTAACCGGGTGTACGTGCTTCCACTTTATAAATTGTGGTTGTGCCATTTGCATGCGGCAAAATCCACATAGATTACGTTTAAACAAACCACCAATGTCAGAATACACTAGTAGAAAAGGGGTCTTTGGTCCACGGTCACGTTCCCAATCCGGGACAGAGATCTAAATTGAGGCAGAAATTGATCTAAATCACAAATTCTTCCACAAATTAATCAAGACAGAGATCTAAATCGAGGCATTTCATTAATTCAAACACAAATTCTTCTAAACAAAGGTGCAATTTCACATCCTACATTAATTCAACCACTAGTCAACAATTTCACTTCCACTACCACTGTCCTCCGAGCCGCCGACTTCCTCGTCGTCGTCAGACGGAACCTCCATGATTTCCGCATTGTTCGCGAGATGGAGCACCTCTTCGCGGCGAGCGGCGGCGATGACGGTGTACTTGGTCCATCCAGGGAAGCACCAGAACCTCTCCTTCCGTTCTCGATTGCGGAGATCCCGGTGCACCACGCACCCGTCAACGATGCGGTTGCCAATCTTGGCCTTCCGCTCCTTCTTCAACAGGAGCCGGCCAGTACGGGCTGGCCGCCGCATACCGGGGCAGCGCCCTCTTCCATGCGGGCATCTGGCAGTGGCGTGCCACGATTTCGCTCTCCATCTCGGCTTGGACAGGGAGCGGAGCCACCGGCACCCCCGCATAGCTGATGCGCCATCCGTGGGGCACCGTCGTGGCCGGCGGCACGAGGATGTTGAAGTGCACGAACATCACCGCCTCATAGAAGTTTAGCAAGGGAATCTCCATGGCGGCAGGATGGAGATTGGAGAGGGAGCGAGGGGATGGACGACGAAGCGACGGCGCGGTGGAGATTGAAGAGGACAAGGGGATGGACAGCGAAGCGACGCGCTGTGGCGCCTCCTATTTGTACACGAGGACGACGAAGCGACGGGCGGAATATCCAAGGGGCATTGGTCAGACAAAAGAAGTAATGCGGGGTTAAGACAGATTAATAGGCGACCAATTTTTTTTCCTCCCAGGACTATGGGGCCAATAGTTCATACCGCTAGGTCAACAAGTACAACTATTAAAACTTAAAAAGGCACGGAGCATAAGCTAAATAGAACTAGTTATCAGACATCTCCTTGATCTTCCTAATCTTAGCCCGATGCGCATCTTCCTACGAGAGCAAGGATCGAATCGTATTCTCCTTCCTTTTAGCATCTTTTTGCACTGCTTCAATTGTTTCTCTACATTTTTTCTCATGCACTTGTCAATACTCGTAGTTGTGAACTGCAGGACTTTGGCCTGGTGAAGATCATTCCTTGCTTGAGTCAGTTCTTGCTCTGCTTTAGCCTTTAGGGCCAATGCCGTGTCCCTCTCCTTCTCGACTTTGCTAACCTTGTCTTGCACCCACCTAAGATCTCGCTTATGCTTGGTCGTGTCAACTGGTTCCCATAGCTTCATCTCAACACTGTCAAGAAGTGAGCTGAATACAGATTCTTTCAACTCAATAGTCATTTCCCATAGTTTGTCTAGCGTTTTCTGCATCGATTCGGGCCACTCTGGATCTACCCATTTGACAACACCGCAACTTCCGCCTTGCATCATTGCACGATGTCCTTGACACCGTAGAAACCTCCTGCCTGCATTTCATCCTTCGAGCGCAACAAATTTAGCGGGCACATATCCATGTTTACATAGCAGAGGACTGTCTTCGTCCGCTAAACCGTGATAGTCGGAGTCATACATCGTCTGGTTGGCCTAACACATCATACACGCATGAGTAAACAAATAAGATCTAGCTCAAAAAATAGATAACTGGCCACAGATGATAGAGATAGAGATGAGATGACTCACATTGAAATCGTCGTCCCTGTCGTCATGACGCGTTTCCTCGCCGTCTCCCCTTGATCCCATGGCGAGAGGGGAGGGGGTGGCTGCCGGAGAGGGGATTAGGATGGAGGCACCATCGGCTTGCGGCTACGGATGGATGGGAGTGAAGTGGGGAAGTGGCTTCGAGGGGAAGGAAGAGAAGTACGGGGAGGAAGAGAAGTAATGGGGATGTGACACTGGGATATGGCCCACTAAACTCATGAGTCGTGACACTCGCAACAGGGGAGCGCCCGGTGTTCCCAGTTTGTCTAGAGCAAGCGTGGACAATCATGCCGCAGAACAGCCTACTCGGTCTAACGGCCACCCATGAAATGACACTGGTGTATCCATGTGTGGTTTGTGAAAAGAACATACATGCAATCACACTAGGTGGATCCATGTGTGGTTTGTTTAGAATAACACACATGCAATGACTCTAGTTGTGGTTCATTAAAAGAACACACATGCAATGACATTGATGGATCCATGTGTGGTTCATGAAAAGAACAGACATGCAATGACACTGGTGGATCCTTATGTGGTTTGTTTAGAGGAACAGACATGCAATGACACTAGGTGTGGTTCATGAAAAGAACAAACATGCAATGACACTGGTGGATCCATGTGTGGTTCATGAGAAAAACACACATCCAATGAAGCTAGTGGATCCTTATGTGGTTCATGAGAAGAACAGACATGCAATGACACTGGTGGATCCTTATGTGGTTTGTGAAAAGAACAGACATGCAATGAAACTAGTGGATCCATGTGTAGTTCCTAAAAAGAACAGGCATGCAATGACACTGGTGGATCCTAATGTTGTCTGTTTAGAGGAACACACATGCAATGATACTGGGTGTGGTTCATGAAAAGAACAGACATGCAATGACACTAGTGGATCCATGTGTGGTTCATGAGAAGAATAGACATGCAATGACACTGGTGGATCCATGTGTGGTTCATGAAAAGACCTGACATGCAATGACTCTAACTGGGGTTCATGAAAAGAACTGACACGCAATGACATTGGTGGATCCATATGTGGTTTATGGACGTAACAGACATGCAATGACTCTAGCTCTGATTCATGAAAAGAACAGACATGCAATGACACTGGTGGATCCATGTGTGGTTCATGAGAAGAACACATATCGAATGACACTGGTGGATCCTTATGTGGTTCCTAAAAAGAATAGACATGCAATGACACTGGTGGATCCTTATGTGGTTTGTCTAGAAGAACAGACATGCAATGACACTGGGTGTGGTTCATGAAAAGAACAGACATGCAATGACACTGGTGGATCCTTATGTGGTTTGTTTAGAAGAACACACATGCAATGACACTGGGTGTGGTTCATGAAAAGAACAGACATGCAATGACACTGGTGGATCCTTATGTGGTTTGTTTAGAAGAACACACATACAATGACACTGGTGGATCCATGTGTGGTTTGTGAAAAGAACAGACATGCAATCACACTAGGTGGATCCATGTGTGGTTTGTGGAAAGAATAGTCATGCAACGACTCCACCTTTGGTCATGAAAAGAACACACATGCAATGACACTGGTGGATCCATGTGTGGTTTGTGAAAAGAACAGACATGCAATCAGACTAAGTGGATCCATGTGTGGTTTGTTTAGAAGAACACACATGCAATGAATCTAGCTGTGGTTCATGAGAAGAACACACATGCAATGACACTGGTGGATCCATGTGTTGTTCATGAAAAGAACAGACATCCAATGACACTGGTGGATCCTTATGTGGTTTGTGTAGATTAACAGACATCCAATGACACTGGGTGTGATTCATGAAAAGAACAAACATGCAATGACACTGGTGGATCCATGTGTAGTTCATGAAAAGAACACACGTGCAATGAGACTGGTGGATCCTTATGTGGTTCATGAAAAGAACAAACATGCAATGACACTGGTGGATCGTTATGTGATTTCTAAAAAGAACAGACATGCAATGACACTTGTGGATCCTTATCTGGTTCATGAGAAGAACAAACATGCAATGACACTGGTGGATCCTTATGTGGTTTGTTTAGAAGAACACACATGCAATGACACTGGTGGATCCTTATGTGGTTTGTTTAGAAGAACACACATGCAATGACTCTAGCTGTCGTTCATGAAAAGAACACACATGCAATGACACTAGTGTATCCATGTGTGGTTTGTGAAAAGAACATACATGCAATCACACTAGGTAGATCCATGTGTGGTTTGTTTAGAAGAACACACATGCAATGACTCTAGGTGTGGTTCATGAAAAAAACAGACATGCAATGATAGTGGTGGATCCATGTGTGGTTCATGAGAAGAACAAACATGCAATGACACTGGTGGATCCATGTGTGGTTCATGAAAAGAACTGAGATGCAATGACTCTAGATGTGGTTCTTGAAAAGAACAGACATGCAATGACACTGGTGGATCCATATGTGGTTTGTGGAAGTAACAGGCATGCAATGACTCAAGCTGTGATTCATGAAAAGAACAGGCATGCAATGACACTGGTGGATCCATGTGTGATTCATGAGAAGAACACACATCCAATGACACTGGTGGATCCTTATGTGGTTCATGAAAAGAACAGACATGCAATGACACTGGTGGATCCTTATGTGGTTTGTTTAGAACAACACACATGCAATGACACTAGGTGTGGTTCATGAAAAGAACAGACATGCAACCACACTAGGTGGATCCATGTGTGGTTTGTTTAGAAGAACACACATGCACTGACTCTAGCTGTGGTTCATGAAAAGAACACACATGCAATCACACTAGTGGATCCATGTGTGGTTTGTGGAAAGAACAGACATGCAATCACACTATGTGGATCCATGTGTGGTTTGTTTAGAAGAACACCCATGCAATGACTCTAGCTGTGGTTCATGAAAAGACCATACATGCAATGACACTGGTGGATCCATGTGTGGTTCATGAAAAGAACAGACATGCAATGACACTGGTGGATCGTTATGTGGTTTGTTTTGAGGAACATACATGCAATGACACTAGGTGTGGTTCATGAAAAGAACAGACATGCAGTGACACTGGTGGATCCATGTGTGGTTCATGAGAAGAACACACATCCAATGACACTTGTGGATCCTTATGTGGTTTGTCTAGAAGAACACACACGCAATGACACTGGGTGTGGTTCATGAAAAGAACAGACACGCAATGACACTTGTGGATCCTTATGTGGTTTGTTTAGAAGAACACACATGCAATGACTCTAGCTGTAGTTCATGAAAAGAACACACATGCAATGACACTAGTGGATCCTTATGTGGTTTGTTTAGAAAAACACACATGCAATGACTCTCGCTGTGGTTCATGAAAAGAACACACATGAAATGACACTTGTGTATCCATGTGTGGTTAATGAGAAGAACACACATGCAATGGCACTGGGTGTGGTTCATGAGAAGAACACACATGCAATGACACTGGTGGATCCTTATGTGGTTTGTTTAGAAGAACACACATGCAATGACTATAGCCGTGGTTCATGAAAAGAACACACATGCAATGACACTGGTGGATCCATGTGTGGTTTGTGAAAAGAACTGACATATAATGACACTAGGTGGATCCATGTGTGGTTTTTTTTATAGTAATAGACATACAATGACACTGGTGGATCCTTATGTGGTTTGTTTAGAAGAACACACATGCAATGACACTGGGTGTGGTTCATGAACATAACAGACATGCAGTGACACTGGTGGATCCTTATGTGGTTTGTCTAGAAGAACACACATGCAATGACACTGTGTGTGGTTCATGAAAAGAACAGACATGCAATGACATTGGTGGATCCTTATGTGGTTTGTTTAGAAGAACACACATGCAATGAATCTAGTCGTGGTTCATTCAAAGAACACACATGCAATAACACTGGTGGATCCTTATATGGTTTGTTTAGAAGAACACACATGCAATGACTCTAGCTACGGTTCATGAAAATAACACACATGCAATGACACTTGTGTATCCATGTGTGGTTCATGAGAAGGACACACATGCAGTGACACTAGGTGGATCCATGTGTGGTTTGTTTAGAGGAATAAACATGAAATGGCACTAGTGGATCCTTATGTGGTTTGTTTATAAGAACACACATTGAATGACACTGGGTGTGGTTCATGAAAAGACCAGACATGCAATGACACTAGTGGATCCTAATGTGGTTTGTTTAGAAGAAAACACATGCAATGACACTAGGTGTGGTTCATGAAAAGAACATACATGCAATGACACTGGTGGATCCATGTGTGGTTCATGAGAAGAACAGACATGCAATGACACTGGTGGATCCATGTGCGGTTCATGAAAAGAACTGACATGCAATGACTCTAGTTGTGGTTCATGAAAAGAACAGACATGCAATGACACTGGTGGATCCATATGTGGTTTATGTAAGTAACATACATGCAACGACTCTAGCTGTGATTCATGAAAAGAACAAACATGCAATGACACTGGTGGATTCATATGTGGTTCATGAGAAGAGAAGACATCCAATGACACTGGTGGATCCTTATGTGGTTCATGAAAAGAACAGACATCCAATGACACTAGTGGATCCTTATGTGGTTTGTTTAGAAGAACACACATGAAATGACACTGGGTGTGGTTCATGAAAAGAACATACATGCAATCACACTAGGTGGATCCATGGGTGGTTTGTTTAGAAGAACACACATGCAATGACTCTAGCTGTGGTTCATGAAAAGAACAAACATGCAATGACACTGATGGATTCATGTGTTGTTTGTTTAGAAGAACACACATGCAATGACACTGGTGGATCCTTATGTGGTTCGTGAGAAGAACAGACATGCAATGACTCTGGCTATGGTTCATGAGAAGAACACACATGCAATGACACTGGTGGATCCATGTGTGGTTTGTGAAAAGAACAGACATGCAATCACACTAGGTGGATCCATGTGTAGTTTGTCGAAAGAACAGACATGCAATGACTCCAGCTGTGGTTCATGAAAAGAACACACACGAAATGGCACTGGTGGATCCATGCATGGTTTGTGAAAAGAACAGACATGCAATCACACTAGGTGGATCCATGTGTGGTTTGTTTAGAAGAACACACATGCAATGATTCTAGTTATGATTCAAGAAATGAAAACACATGCAATAACACTAGGTGGATCCATGTGTTGATTGTGAAAAGAACAGACATGCAATCACACTAGGTGGATCCATGTGTGGTTTGTTTAGAAGAACACACATGCAATGACTCTAGCTGTGGTTCAGGAAAAAAACACACATGCAATGACACTGGTGGGTCCTTATGTGGTTTGTTTAGAAGAACACACATGGAATGACACTGGGTGTGGTTCATGAAAAGAACAGACATGCAATGACACTGGTGGATCCTTATGTGGTTTGTTTAGAGGAACACACATGCAATGACACTGGGTGTGGTTCATGAAAAGAACAGACATGCAATGGCACTGGTGGATCCTTATGTGGTTTGTTTAGAAGAACACACATGCAATGACACTGGGTGTGGTTCATGAAAAGAACAGACATGCAATGACACTGGTGGATCCTTATGTGGTTTGTTTAGAAGAACACACATGCAATGACACTAGGTGTGGTTCATGAAAAGAGCAGACATGCAATGACACTGGTGTATCCTTATGTGCTTTGTTTAGAAGAACACACATGCAATGACACTGGTGGATCCTTATGTGGTTTGTGAGAAGAACAGACATGCAATGACTCTAGCTGTGGTTCATGAGAAGAAGACACATGCAATGACACTAGTGGATCCATGTGTGGTTTGTGAAAAGAACAGACATGCAATCACACTGGCTGTGGTTCATGAGAAGAACACACATGCAATGACACTTGTGGATCCTTATGCCGTTTGTTTAGAAGAACACACACGCAATGACTCTAGTTGTGGTTCATGAAAAGAACACACATGCAATGACACTGGTGGATCCATGTGTGGTTTGTGAAAAGAACTGACATGCAACCACACTAGGTGGATCCATGTGTGGTTTGTTTAGAGGAACAGACATGCAATGACACTAGTGGATCCTTATGTGGTTTGTTTAGAAGAACACACATGCAGTGACACTGGGTGTGGTTCATGAAAAGAACAGACATGCAATGACACTGGTGGATCCATGTGTGGTTCATGAGAAGAACACACATGCAGTGACACTGGTGGATCCTTATGTGGTTTGTCTAGAAGAACACACATGCAATGACACTGTGTGTGGTTCATGAAAAGAACAGACATGCAATGACATTGGTGGATCCTTATGTGGTTTGTTTAGAAGAACACACATGCAATGAATCTAGTCGTGGTTCATTCAAAGAACACACATGCAATAACACTGGTGGATCCTTATATGGTTTGTTTAGAAGAACACACATGCAATGACTCTAGCTACGGTTCATGAAAATAACACACATGCAATGACACTTGTGTATCCATGTGTGGTTCATGAGAAGGACACACATGCAGTGACACTAGGTGGATCCATGTGTGGTTTGTTTAGAGGAATAAACATGAAATGACACTAGTGGATCCTTATGTGGTTTGTTTATAAGAACACACATTCAATGACACTGGGTGTGGTTCATGAAAAGACCAGACATGCAATGACACTGGTGGATCCTAATGTGGTTTGTTTAGAAGAAAACACATGCAATGACACTAGGTGTGGTTCATGAAAAGAACATACATGCAATGACACTGGTGGATCCATGTGTGGTTCATGAGAAGAACAGACATGCAATGACACTGGTGGATCCATGTGCGGTTCATGAAAAGAACTGACATGCAATGACTCTAGTTGTGGTTCATGAAAAGAACAGACATGCAATGACACTGGTGGATCCATATGTGGTTTATGTAAGTAACATACATGCAATGACTCTAGCTGTGATTCATGAAAAGAACAAACATGCAATGACACTTGTGGATTCATGTGTGGTTCATGAGAAGAGCAGACATCCAATGACACTGGTGGATCCTTATGTGGTTCATGAAAAGAACAGACATCCAATGACACTAGTGGATCCTTATGTGGTTTGCTTAGAAGAACACACATGCAATGACACTGGGTGTGGTTCATGAAAAGAACATACATGCAATCACACTAGGTGGATCCATGGGTGGTTTGTTTAGAAGAACACACATGCAATGACTCTAGTTGTGATTCATGAAAAGAACAGACATGCAATGACACTGGTGCATCCATGTGTGGTTTGTTTAGAAGAACACACATGCAATGACTCTAGCTGTGGTTCATGAAAAGAACAGACATGCAATGACACTGGTGGATCCTTATGTGGTTTGTTTAGAAGAACACACATGCAATGACACTGGGTGTTGTTCATGAAAAGAACAGACATGCAATGACACTGGTGTATCCTTATGTGCTTTGTTTAGAAGAACACACATGCAATGACACTGGTGGATCCTTATGTGGTTTGTTTAGAAGAACACATATGCAATGACACTGGGTGTGGTTCATGAAAAGAACATACATGCAATGACACTGGTGGATCCTTATGTGTTTTTTTAGAAGAACACACATGCAATGACACTGGGTGTGGTTCATGAAAAGAACAGACATGCAATGACACTGGTGCATCCATGTGTGGTTTGTTTAGAAGAACACACATGCAATGACTCTAGCTGTGGTTCATGAAAAGAACAGACATGCAATGACACTGATGGATCCTTATGTGGTTTGTTTAGAAGAACACACATGCAATGACACTGGGTGTTGTTCATGAAAAGAACAGACATGCAATGACACTGGTGTATCCTTATGTGCTTTGTTTAGAAGAACACACATGCAATGACACTGGTGGATCCTTATGTGGTTCATGAGAACAACAGACATGCAATGACTCTGGATGTGGTTCATGAGAAGAACACACATGCAATGACACTGGTGGATCCATGTGTGGTTTGTGAAAAGAACAGACATGCAATCACACTAGGTGGATCCATGTGTGGTTTGTGGAAATAACATACATGCAATGACTCCAGCTGTGGTTCATGAAAAGAACACACATGCAATGACACTGCTGGATCCATGTGTGGTTTGTGAAAAGAACAGACATGCAATCACACTAGGTGGATCCATGTGTGGTTTGTTTAGAAGAACACACATGCAATGATTCTAGCTGTGATTCATGAAATGAACACACATGCAATGACACTAGGTGGATCCATGTGTTGATTGTGAAAAGAACAGACATGCAATCACACTAGGTGGATCCATGTGTGGTTTGTTTAGAAGAACACACATGCAATGAATCTAGCATTGGTTCAGGAAAACAACACACATGCAATGACACTGGTGGATCCTTATGAAGTTTGTTTAGAAGAACACACATGCAATGACACTGGGTGTGGTTCATTAAAAGAACAGCCATGCAATGGCACTGGTGGATCCTTATGTGGTTTGTTTAGAAGAACACACATGCAATGACACTGGGTGTGGTTCATGAAAAGAACAGACATGCAATGGCACTGGTGGATCCTTATGTGATTTGTTTAGAAGAACACACATGCAATGACACTGGGTGTGGTTCATGAAAAGAACACACATGCAATGACACTTGTCTATCCATGTGTGGTTTGTGAAAAGAACTGACATGCAACCACACTAGGTGGATCCATGTGTGGTTTGTTTAGAGGAACAAACATGCAATGACACTGGTGGATCCTTAAGTGGTTTGTTTAGAAGAACACACATGCAATGACTCTAGCTGTGGTTCAGGAAAAAAACACACATGCAATGACACTGGTGGGTCCTTATGTGGTTTGTTTAGAAGAACACACATGGAATGACACTGGGTGTGGTTCATGAAAAGAACAGACATGCAATGACACTGGTGGATCCTTATGTGGTTTGTTTAGAGGAACACACATGCAATGACACTGGGTGTGGTTCATGAAAAGAACAGACATGCAATGGCACTGGTGGATCCTTATGTGGTTTGTTTAGAAGAACACACATGCAATGACACTGGGTGTGGTTCATGAAAAGAACAGACATGCAATGACACTGGTGGATCCTTATGTGGTTTGTTTAGAAGAACACACATGCAATGACAATAGGTGTGGTTCATGAAAAGAGCAGACATGCAATGACACTGGTGTATCCTTATGTGCTTTGTTTAGAAGAACACACATGCAATGACACTGGTGGATCCTTATGTGGTTTGTGAGAAGAACAGACATGCAATGACTCTAGCTGTGGTTCATGAGAAGAAGACACATGCAATGACACTAGTGGATCCATGTGTGGTTTGTGAAAAGAACATACATGCAATCACACTGGCTGTGGTTCATGAGAAGAACACACATGCAATGACACTTGTGGATCCTTATGCCGTTTGTTTAGAAGAACACACACGCAATGACTCTAGTTGTGGTTCATGAAAAGAACACACATGCAATGACACTGGTGGATCCATGTGTGGTTTGTGAAAAGAACTGACATGCAACCACACTAGGTGGATCCATGTGTGGTTTGTTTAGAGGAACAGACATGCAATGACACTAGTGGATCCTTATGTGGTTTGTTTAGAAGAACACACATGCAGTGACACTGGGTGTGGTTCATGAAAAGAACAGACATGCAATGACACTGGTGGATCCATGTGTGGTTCATGAGAAGAACACACATGCAGTGACACTGGTGGATCCTTATGTGGTTTGTCTAGAAGAACACACATGCAATGACACTGTGTGTGGTTCATGAAAAGAACAGACATGCAATGACATTGGTGGATCCTTATGTGGTTTGTTTAGAAGAACACACATGCAATGAATCTAGTCGTGGTTCATTCAAAGAACACACATGCAATAACACTGGTGGATCCTTATATGGTTTGTTTAGAAGAACACACATGCAATGACTCTAGCTACGGTTCATGAAAATAACACACATGCAATGACACTTGTGTATCCATGTGTGGTTCATGAGAAGGACACACATGCAGTGACACTAGGTGGATCCATGTGTGGTTTGTTTAGAGGAATAAACATGAAATGACACTAGTGGATCCTTATGTGGTTTGTTTATAAGAACACACATTCAATGACACTAGGTGTGGTTCATGAAAAGACCAGACATGCAATGACACTGGTGGATCCTAATGTGGTTTGTTTAGAAGAAAACACATGCAATGACACTAGGTGTGGTTCATGAAAAGAACAAACATGCAATGACACTTGTGGATTCATGTGTGGTTCATGAGAAGAGCAGACATCCAATGACACTGGTGGATCCTTATGTGGTTCATGAAAAGAACAGACATCCAATGACACTAGTGGATCCTTATGTGGTTTGCTTAGAAGAACACACATGCAATGACACTGGGTGTGGTTCATGAAAAGAACATACATGCAATCACACTAGGTGGATCCATGGGTGGTTTGTTTAGAAGAACACACATGCAATGACTCTAGTTGTGGTTCATGAAAAGAACAGACATGCAATGACACTGGTGCATCCATGTGTGGTTTGTTTAGAAGAACACACATGCAATGACTCTAGCTGTGGTTCATGAAAAGAACAGACATGCAATGACACTGGTGGATCCTTATGTGGTTTGTTTAGAAGAACACACATGCAATGACACTGGGTGTTGTTCATGAAAAGAACAGACATGCAATGACACTGGTGTATCCTTATGTGCTTTGTTTAGAAGAACACACATGCAATGACACTGGTGGATCCTTATGTGGTTTGTTTAGAAGAACACATATGCAATGACACTGGGTGTGGTTCATGAAAAGAACATACATGCAATGACACTGGTGGATCCTTATGTGTTTTTTTAGAAGAACACACATGCAATGACACTGGGTGTGGTTCATGAAAAGAACAGACATGCAATGACACTGGTGCATCCATGTGTGGTTTGTTTAGAAGAACACACATGCAATGACTCTAGCTGTGGTTCATGAAAAGAACAGACATGCAATGACACTGATGGATCCTTATGTGGTTTGTTTAGAAGAACACACATGCAATGGCACTGGGTGTTGTTCATGAAAAGAACAGACATGGAATGACACTGGTGTATCCTTATGTGCTTTGTTTAGAAGAACACACATGCAATGACACTGGTGGATCCTTATGTGGTTCATGAGAACAACAGACATGCAATGACTCTGGATGTGGTTCATGAGAAGAACACACATGCAATGACACTGGTGGATCCATGTGTGGTTTGTGAAAAGAACAGACATGCAATCACACTAGGTGGATCCATGTGTGGTTTGTGGAAATAGCATACATGCAATGACTCCAGCTGTGGTTCATGAAAAGAACACACATGCAATGACACTGGTGGATCCATGTGTGGTTTGTGAAAAGAACAGACATGCAATCACACTAGGTGGATCCATGTGTGGTTTGTTTAGAAGAACACACATGCAATGATTCTAGCTGTGATTCATGAAATGAACACACATGCAATGACACTAGGTGGATCCATGTGTTGATTGTGAAAAGAACAGACATGCAATCACACTAGGTGGATCCATGTGTGGTTTGTTTAGAAGAACACACATGCAATGAATCTAGCTTTGGTTCAGGAAAACAACACACATCCAATGACACTGGTGGATCCTTATGAAGTTTGTTTAGAAGAACACACATGCAATGACACTGGGTGTGGTTCATGAAAAGAACAGCCATGCAATGGCACTGGTGGATCCTTATGTGGTTTGTTTAGAAGAACACACATGCAATGACACTGGGTGTGGTTCATGAAAAGAACAGACATGCAATGGCACTGGTGGATCCTTATGTGATTTGTTTAGAAGAACACACATGCAATGACACTGGGTGTGGTTCATGAAAAGAACACACATGCAATGACACTTGTCTATCCATGTGTGGTTTGTGAAAAGAACTGACATGCAACCACACTAGGTGGATCCATGTGTGGTTTGTTTAGAGGAACAAACATGTAATGACACTGGTGGATCCTTAAGTGGTTTGTTTAGAAGAACACACATGCAATGACACTGGGTGTGGTTCATGAAAAGAACAGACATGCAATGACACTGGTGGATCCTTATGTGTTTTTTAGAAGAACACACATGCAATGACACTGGGTGTGGTTCATGAAAAGAACAGACATGCAATGACACTAGTGGATCCATGTGTGGTTCATGAGAAGAACAGACATGCAATGACACTGGTGGATCCATGTGCGGTTCATGAAAATAACTGACATGCAATGACTCTAGCTATGGTTCATGAATAGAACTGACATGCAATGACACTGGTGGATCCATATGTGGTTTATGGAAGTAACATACATGCAATGACTCTAGCTGTGATTCATGAAAAGAACAAACATGCAATGACACTGGTGGATCCATGTGTGGTTCATGAGAAGAGCAGACATCCAATGACACTGGTGGATCCTTATGTGGTTCATGAAAAGAACAAACATGCAAAGACACTAGTGGATCCTTATGTGGTTTGTTTAGAAGAACACACATGCAATGACACTGGGTGTGGTTCATGAAAAGAACAGACATGCAATCACACTAGGTGGATCCATGGGTGGTTTGTTTAGAAGAACACACATGCAATGACTCTAGCTGTGGTTCATGAAAAGAGCAGACATGCAATGACACTGATGGATCCATGTGTGGTTTGTTTAGAAGAACACTAATGCAATGACACTGGTGGATCCTTATGTGGTTCGTGAGAAGAACAGACATGCAATAACTCTGGCTGTGGTTCATGAGAAGAACACACATGCAATGACACTGGTGGATCCATGTGTGGTTTGTGAAAAGAACAGACATGCAATCACACTAGGTGGATCCATGTGTGGTTTGTGGAAATAACAGACATGCAATGACTCCCGCTGTGGTTCATGAAGAGAACACACATGCAATGACACTGGTGGATCCATGTGTGGTTTGTGAAAAGAACAGACATGCAATCACACTTGGTGGATCCATGTGTAGTTTGTTTAGAAGAACACACATGGAATGATTCTAGCTGTGATTCATGAAATGAACACACATGCAATGACACTAGGTGGATCCATGTGTGGTTTGTGAAAAGAACATACATGCAATCACACTAGGTGGATCCATGTGTGGTTTGTTTAGAAGAACACACATGCAATGACTCTAGCTGTGGTTAATGAAAAGAACACACATGCAATGACACTGGTGGATATTTATGTGGTTTGTTTAGAAGAACACACATGCAATGACACTGGGTGTGGTTCGTGAAAAGAACGGACATGCAATGACACTAGTGGATCCTTATGTGGTTTGTTTAGAAGAAGACACATGCAATGAAACTAGGTGTGGTTCATGAAAAGAACAGACATGCAATGACACTGGTGCATCCTTATGTGGTTTGTTTAGAAGAACACACATGCAATGACATTAGGTGTGGTTCATGAAAAGAACAGACATGCAATGACACTGGTGGATCCTTATGTGGTTTGTTTAGAAGAACACACATGCAATGACATTGGTGGATCCTTATGTGGTTTGTTTAGAAGAATAGACATGCACTGACTCTAGCTGTGGTTCATGAAAAGAACACACGTGCAATGACACTGGTGGATCCATGTGTGGTTTGTGAAAAGAATAGACATGCAATCACACTGGCTGTGGTTCATGCGAAGAACACACATGGAATGAGACTGCTGGATCCTTATGTGGTTTGTTTAGAGGAACATACATGCAATGACACTGGGTGTGGTTCATGAAAAGAACATACATGCAATGACACTAGTGGATCCATATGTGGTATGTGAAAAGAACAGACATGCAATCACACTGGGTGGATCCATGTGTGGTTCATGAGAAGAACACACATGCAATGGCACTGGTGATATGTGGATTGTGAAAAGAATAGACATGCAATGATTCTAACTATGGTTAATGAAAGGAGCAAACATGCAATCACACAGGTGGAACCATGTGTGGTTTATGAGAAGAACACACATCCAATGAACTCTAGTGGATCTATCTTGGCATAATTGATGTATTCCATGATGTATTTCATTGTACAGGACACTTTCCATTTTTATACTACTCAGTTATTCCCTTGGTTTTATGTGGTACTACTTAGTTTTGCCCCCCTCTCTCTATCTTTCGTATAAGCCCAAACCTGTGATCACCCTGTCTGCTACTCCCTGATTGGTTGTCATAGTTGTCACGCGGATCGTGCGCACCAACCGTTGATCCTGTGCGATCCAATGATGATCATTGAACACGTCGTGCCCTTCACAGTACAGCATGAGACAACACAGACGTCTCCCTCAGCGAGACTTCTACAGGAAGGAACACGATGCCGTCCATGGAAAAAGTCGTCGAGCAGTCATGTCAAGTTTAATCAAGTCTGAAAAGCCTACTACTGCTACTACAACACATGCACAGGGCAACGAGGTCATCGAGTGCATAGTTGTCAATGGGACGCTGCAATTTATTGCCACTTGATTTTAATAAGACATATCCCATTTTTACGCAGCGCTCTCAATCTCACTTCCAACTGGGCCCTACCGCTATTAACTTCCATGAGTCAAGGGCCCCCTCGAGTAAATCTAACGTTGCTAGAAATTGGTTCCGCACCACTTGCATGTAGTAGAATCGAGGTCTGCCATGAGCGTGTTTTCAATGCAGCTCTAAAGTGGAGATCATGGCTGTTTCAAAAAAAAGGGAACCCAAAAAAAGGGTGGAGACCTTGGTAAGCCCCCGCCCCCGGCCCACCACACATGTCCACTCGAGGACTATGAACGGTCCGGTGTTTATTACCCCCTCGACCTTATTCTTCCATGATCTCGTGTCACTTTCCCCCAGTCTGTCTAGTCCCAAGACCTCACCCTACACCTACCGCACGCGCCGAAGCTCCCTCACTTGCACTACCTCCTTCCCTTGGTGTGCCATGAAGCGTATGTGTGGAGACGAGCCTGAGGTGAAGCCAGTTGAAGGCGCAGTAGCAGATGGCTCGGTCGTCGCCAAGCAGACGGAGGCGTCTTCTCCGGGCATGAACACCGCTCGTCGTCGCGTCATCAAGGGTGCGAGCTCATCCGTCCAGCCAGTAGTCGTCGCCACCGAGCAGCAGGTGGTAGCCATCGCTGCCGAGTAGTAGGTAGTAGCCGTCGCTGCCAAACAGCAGGTGGCCGACAACGTCATGGTGCCAGCGGCAGATTTGGATGGGGGCAGGCAGAGGCAATCCGATGCTCTACATCAACGACCCCATCGCCGTACAAGAAATCTTAGACACAATCATGGAGAATGACGAGTTCGAGGAGGAGGTCCCTGATGGGGAGTCTGAGGTACTACATTGCTAGCTTCTCTAGTCGCAGCCGCAGTTTTCACTGTTCATACATAGGATTTGCTCAATCGTGTACAGATTCTTTTGCTCTTGAAGTAGGGTAGTATATATATGGTTCAATCGGTCGATTGATGCATCTGCCATCTAGTCACAAAACCCCAATCTTCTCATCTTCCATCTAGTTGAGTTTGCTAGTTGAGTGTTGATTTCGATACACAACAGGCATATAACATTACATTTCTATTCCTTACTGAGCCCAATAATTCAATTTTTCCCCAAAATAGTGCAAGGGCATCTGATGGTGTCGTTTTCTTAGGGATGGTTAGTGAACCTCAGGAAGCAATGCACATAAACAATATAGGTTGTGCTGTTGGTATTTTGGTTCTCCGACTCCATCGCTGAAAAAATGAGGCCCTAATTTTTTTCTCATATGGAACCTATATATATAATCTTTGTATTGTTTTTGATCTATGAATGCGTTGTATGATGCATATGTATATCCCTGAATATTGTTTTGTACGATTACATTTCCATTTCTTATTGTGGCCAATGATTCAAATTTGCCCAAAGAAGAGGCAGACACATTGGTGTCAGATTTTTTCAGGGATGAGTGAGCAAACCTAGGACCATGTGCAAGATCAATATAAGTTGTGCAATTGTTACTTGGTTCGGTTACGCCATGTCTGTAGAAACTTATGAGGCCACAATCTTTATTATACATTCATAGAACTATGATATTTGAATTATCTATTCCATGCATTCATAGTGTATAAGAATTACATTTTAGTTTGTCATCGAGGCCGATGATTGAAATTTGCCCCAAAAGAGTTCAAGGGGAGACACGTATGATGGTGTCGTGTTTTAGGGATGGGTTGGTGAACCTGAGGCAGCAATGCACAGAAACAATATAGGTTGTGATGTTGGTACTTTGGTTCTCCAACTCCATCTCTGAAACAAATTATGAGGCCCTTCATTTATTCTCATATGGAACTACATATATGATCCTTGATTTGTTTCTGATCTTTTAATGATTGGTATGATGCATATGTATATGAATGGTTTTGATCATAAGTATTTTTAACATGTACCTGAAGATTAATTGTTTGGTTTTTTATTTATAATTACAATATTTAGGCTTGTTTTTGTACCTGACTATGTATATCCCTGAATATTGCTTTTTACGATTACATTTCAATTTCTTATTGTGGCCAATGATTCAAATTCGCTCCAAAGAGAGGCAGATTGATTGGTGTCAGATTTTTTCAGGGATGAGTTAGCAAACCTGGGGCATGTATACGATCAATATAAGCTGTGCAAGTGTTACTTGGTTCGCTTACGCCATCCCTATAGAAACTTATGAGGATGCAATATTTATTCTACATTAATATAACTATGATATTTGAATTATCTATTCTATGCATTCATAGTGTATAAGAATTACATTTTAGTTTGTCACCGAGGCCGATGATTGAAATTTGCCCCAAAAGAGTTCAAGGGGAGACACATATGATGGTGTCGTGTTTTAGGGATGGGTTGGTGAACCTGAGGCAGCAATGCACACAAACAATATAGGTTGTGTTGTTGGTACTTTGGTTCGCCAACGCCATCTCTGAAACAAATTATGAGGCCCTAGATTTATTCTCATATGGAACTACATATATGATCCTTGAATTGTTTCTGATCTTTTAATGATTGGTATGATGCATATCTATATGAATGGTTTTGATCATAAGTATTTTTAACACGTACCTGAAGATTAATTGTTTGGTTTTTATTTATAATTACAATATTTAGGCTTGTTTTTGTACCTAACTATGTATATCCCTGAATAATGTTTTGTACGATTACATTTCAGTTTCTTATTGTGGCCAATGATTCAAATTTGTCCCAAAAGAGAGGTAGAAACATTGGTGTCATATTTTTTCAGGGATGAGTTAGTGAACCTGGGGCGATGTACAACAACATTACAGGTTGTGAAATTGTTACTTGGTTCACTGACTCCATCCCTGAAGAAACTTATGAGGCCCCTAGATTTATCCTACATTCACTCTGATGCAATTATTTGTCATTGTGTTGAGGAAATGATATATGAATCGATCAAACTATTGCTGAGATGCTTTATCTTTGATATCCATGGATATATTGTCTTACATATACATGTTGTCAATTCTTGAGTTGTAATACAATTCAATCATATGTATGAGTTCTAAGTTATGTTCTTAAAAATCAACAGGAGGATGGTGATGAAGTGGACGATAGCAAGGTATCCAGGGAAAACAAGAGCCACTACGTGCTGAGGCGGTTACGGTGTGGGCTAATCCATTTCCACCGTAGGGGGAGACTGTTTTGCCCATTCTGTGGTAGAGCAATCAACGTGGACCTCAACATCATGATCCAGCACGCGGAGGGCATTGGCAGAGGCGGAGGTAGAAGCCATAGGGCGATTACCTTGGCACGGCATGCAGCCTATGGCAAATTCCTCCGGGAGTATGTTAGGACTAGCATGTATCCCATAGACTAGGCTATCGCTGCCTCGTGCTGATAAACCCCTTCCTTGCTAGGCGTCTTTGTGTCCTGGCCTCCTGCTGCCGCCCCTTCTTTTATTTTGTTTTAGTTAATTATTACTAGTGTGAGCCATCTAAGACAATATATCCATGGTGTCTCTGGTGAACCTTCTATATTAATCTACTCCTTTATATGGAGTGCCTTAAAATTTCTAGTGTTCAATAATATTACTGATCACGCTCATTCACACTACAAAATATCTCTAGTGCTCGATTATATTATAACTGTCAAGGAATACATCAACAAGTTAAATTGGTCGAAATTTTGTATTGAAGTAACTAAGTGATCTCACATCGGCAGTGGATGTTGGCAGAAGCCGAAGGCATCAGCCGAAGACCTTGGAGCGGCACGCAGTCTTCAGCAAATTCCTTGCAGGTTGAACAATGGGTTGCCGCCGCCCAACTCTGAATTCGCTTACAGGTCCAACATGACAGAACTTGAGCTACCACAGAGACCTCGGCAGAGGTGGCAGAATTGGTGTGGATGCAACCACGGCGACGTCGAGCTCGGATTCTAGAGGAGGAAAACAGAACCGAGCATGGTCGACACGGTGACAGATCTCACCAAGAACCAATTCTCGTCCCCGCACCGTGCCATGGGTGGGTCCATGGTGAGGGCGAGCTCCGACTCGGGATGGGGAGGAGAGCGGGGCTGAGCAGGTTCGTCACGTCCTAGCTCTGCGCCATGGCCGCGACCATAGATTGCCGCTCCAAGGAAGAAGACGCGTAATGGATGCAGGCACCAACGCTGCAAGCCTACAGGGAGGAGAGCTGGGCCGAGCAGGTTCTCCAAGTCCCAGCTCCGCGCCATGGCTGCGACGCCCCACAGATTGCCGCCCCGGGGATGAAGAAGACGCGTAATGGATGCAGGCGCCAACGCTGCAAGCCTAATTAACACCTAAGCGACGGGAGCAACATAACGGCGAGAACTGACAGGGGGGCCAACTTGACGGCCGTTAGCCTGATTTTTTGTATTGAAACGTAAAGTTGAATTCGTGCTGAAAAAGACCCTCTGAGTATTTGGTACACCAACTGTAGTCATCCCGGCTGATTTCAGGGAACTTGGGTACTGCGTTGCCTGGGCGCCCCAACTTTCGGGCTGCAAAATGATATTCTCCGAAGGGGTGCCACAAGGCGGCCACACCACCCCTTGGCGCGGGCAGCCCTAGGCTGCACCAGGGCATGGTGTGGCCCCCCTGGCTGCCACCGACCTTGCCCCTTCGCCTATAAGAAGCCCCTGGGACGAAAACCCTAAATCGACCAGCCTCCAGCCACAAAAAGTTCCGCAGCGCCGGCGGCACCGAAGGGGAGATTCGGGGGACAAAAAATCTCTGTTCTGGCACCCTGCCAGGACAGGGAAGTGCCCCTGGAGCCACCTCCATCGATCTCCACCACCATCTCCATCGCCGTTGCTGATTCCCATGATGAGGAGTGACGAGGGTTTAACTCGTCAATGCCCATTGTTATGGACTTGGGTTTTGGAGAAGGAGGGAGCGCTGGAGACATCTATCGGCTAGCAAACAAGCACACAAGGGACAAAGGATTTACCCAGGTTCAGGCCTCGTAGAGGTCCCTACTCCTGCTTGTCTGCTCGTGGAATTACTGAGGGAGTCGAAAGTTACAATGGTGCGCATATGTAATCTGGCGAAGGTTGTGGAAACTAGGGTTGCACGCGTCCTTCTCACCGCCCCTCCTAGACTTTATATTGATAGGCTAGGTCTCGGGTAGCAGGTCGAGTCGGTTACAAGTTAGGGTTTTTCCCTTTAATCTTTCTATCTTTAGCTTCTTCTTGTTCTTCAAGCAATCGAGAGTCCGTAGGTTACTCGAGTCCCTCCATCTGGGCCTTGGCGATACCGTGGGCCTGTATGTATCTGGACCGTATATACCAAGCTTGAGTACATGTAGGGTATACCCATGTCAGTAGCCCCCGAGTGTCCAATGGAATCGCAGATTCGACTGGGGACTTTTTGAAGCCTTCGAGTGCCTAAATGAGTACATTTCGATTGCTTTTATTTGTGTCATAGGGATTGTTGATATACGTTCCTAATATAACTAAAGTATCGGTATCAGTTAACCACCTTAGGGTGAAACAACGCAATCTACTCAAATTCGAGTCCCCGGACTCGAATCCGGAAAAGTGCTGGTGTAATTCGACTCAGGCCGCGGAGGTCTTACAGGAGTCAAATTCCAGTTATCTGGGTGTGAGCACTCGACGCATCCGTTAAGGCATGTTCATCGTGCCTGTAGACACGGATACATTTGTGGTAGTGCGCAGTTAAATGCATTGCCAGGCCTTATTCAGGTCTTACCTTCACGCCGTAAGCACGGCATCCAAATTTTATCATCGCGAAGACGATTCGGGCGTCCCAGGATACGTAGTCTCTTTGTAGGGAAAATTTGTGAGGCGGTGTGGCCGAGGGTTGCGAGTGCGGATGTTATCAACACATAGTTTTTGTGCAAATAATGATAGGGTGTGCGACCAGCGCTCCCTATGGGAGTAGCCCCCGAGTGCCTGGTTGAGTCAAAGACTCAGGCAGGGACTAAAGAACTTTTGCGACTGCTGTCATCTTTTGATTGCTTGTTTCAGTCAAAGACTCAGGTAGGTACTAAAACACTTTTGCGACTGCTGTCGTCTTTTGCTTGCTTGTTTCAATCGAAATTGTTTCTAGTGCTCCCTATGGGAGTAACCCATGTCCGTAATCGAACCGTGTTTCGAGTGGTTGGGTTTGATTGTGATTGTCCTCATTCCTGCAACAAGAAAAGAAAAAATCGTAGGGTGTGCGGCCAGCGGTCCCTATGGGAGTAGTCCCCGAGTGCTTGGTGGAGTCGAAGACTCCAGCAAGGACTAAAGTAGCCGAATTTTTCCACTGTGTAGCCTTGATGACGTCAGTGCTGACGCTTGTATGACCTCAGTTGCCCGCGTGAGCGAGTTTGACGGGACGTGACGAGCGGTGGGTCCCACTTTCTGACTTTGATTTGACTGGGCGTGCGTAGTCTTATTTTTAACTGTGCCTCCTCGATTTCCACGCGTAATGGTAGAAGTGGGGGGACGGTTCGCGCTTTCTCTTCTGCACGGGTCCAACGCGATGCGTGCCACGCGTCCAATAGGGTTTTTGTTAGCCGTTGGATTGCATCTCCCAGGGGTTAAGTAGCGGCGCTGCGGCGGTAATTTTCCATCTACGCTCTTTCTTCCTTGCTGCCATCGCCATTGCTGTTGTTCTTCTGCTTTTCCCGGCGCTCATCTCCTCCACAGCGTTGGACCACCTCCGCTCGTTTCCAAGCTACTTTCCGCGCTCTCATTGCCTCCACGCAATGGGGAAAAAGAAAGGAGGTTCTGCCGCTGACTTCGTGGCCACCGTCGCCGCGACGAAGAAGAAGGGTGGCTCCGCTGCTGCGGGCACCATCGCCGCCGCCGACATGAAGAAGAAGGTCGCGGGCACTCGCGTGACCAATGGTGCATGACGCCCCTCCATTATCAAGGCGTCGGATCTCCGTCTTCTTCGCCAGGATGGAATTATCTCTGCGGCAGTCGCCGATGCGCGCGTCCCCGGCGGTGAGACCATTCCTGCTCCTCCCGCTGGCTTTCGAGTGATGTTTCTCACATTCGTCATTCGCGGTCTCTCCTTGCCTCTCCACCCCTTTCTTAGGGGTCTTGTTTGCTTCTACGGGCTCCAGCTTCATCAGCTATCCCCAAATTCGATTCTCCACATCACCTGCTTCATCACCCTTTGCGAGTACTGGCTCGGAATCGAGCCACACTTTGGTCTTTTCAAGCGCTTGTTTAAATTGAAGCGCTAGTCCGCATCTGGCTCTTTAGTTTATGACGTAGGTGGTTGCGGAATCCACGTCGACCCATCCGCTACCTACTTTGACATCAAGCTTACCAAGTCCGTCCAGGGATGGAGGGACAAATGGTTCTATGTCCGTGATCAGAAGGCCAAAAATGAGCACTTTGGACTCATGCCCTTCGATCCGGCGACTCCGTGCAAGAAGATGCGTTCTTGGAAGAACGTAGTAATGCCTGGCAAACTCGTAGAGACGGACGTGCTGTATCAACGCGTCTGCGACCTCGAGAGTCGCATAGGCGCAGAAGAGGGAGGCTGTGCCCTTATCAGGACTTGGCTGCGCCGTCGCGTCCAGCCTCTCCAAGCCAGAGTCCATCTCATGTTTCAATGGGGTGGCGCTGATGATGCAACTCGCGTGTCTGCCGATGGCATGTCCGTGAGTGAGGTGGATAAGAGGATTCGACTGGTCACGAAGTACACTGTCAAGGATGTTCTTCCAAGTGAACCAGTTGTTCCTCCTTTTGATGCTTCGAATCCTCCTCCTGAGGTATAGTTGTGCTACGCAGTAGCTTATTTTCGCGATTGATTTTCTGTTTGCTTACTTGTTCTGTTTGCTGATTTTCACTGTCCGTATGCAGGATTGGGCGGTGTCGCCTTGTATGCCTCCTCTCCCTGAGGGGATTATTCCTCGCGAAGCTTTGGAAGAGGACGAGTCTGAGTCGACTGTCCCTTCTGATGTGGAAGAGGAAGCCCCCGAGTCTGAGAGCCCGGATACTCGTAAGCGTTCACGCAACGAGGATTCCGACGCGTCGACTCCTTCGACTCCAGGAGGCACGGCTGTTGGCGCGGAGTCGCCAATTCCATCCGTTCCTGTGAGGGCTGTGGCACCGTCTTCTCGCAAGAAGATGCGATTGCCCAAGGAGTCTTCGTCGGAGTCGGCGGCAGCCATGTTTGATCTTGACAAGTTTGACTGGTAAGTTTGCTAGGTCATTCATTCTTTTCTGTTTTCTTCTTGTTGACTTTGCCCTGGAGTTTGCCATTTCTCAATGTGGATTTGGTCTTGTAGTCAAGAGGCGTCGTCATCTTCTGGCGACGTCGAGTTTTTGAAAGAATCGGGAGTCGTGACCTCAAGGGCCAAGGTAGAGGTCGAGCGCGCTCCTTCCCCTCCGGCGGCAGCCCACTCCGGGCACAATTCTTCGAGCTCTCCTCACATAGGGGAACATCGAATGGTTGCTCGGATGACCGTTCAGCAAACTTCTTCGGAATCGCTAGAGGACCATGTAAGTATATCTTTCCTTCTTTTAGTATGGCAGTCGACATTCTCTGTTGCCCTCCCTGATTCCTTGTTTGTGCGACAGCTCCTTGTAAAGGCAGTCGCGCAAGTGGCGGAGCAGGTGATGGCGATTGGTCGCCAGCATGCAATGCTAGAAACGCGTCACCGCGTGGTCGAAAGTGAGTGTTCTACACTTATTCTTTTTTATCTCCTCCTTTTTTTTGGTATAGTCGACTGATAGTCAACTTTTGGTTGCCATGTAGCTGAGCATAACGCTTTACTACGCAACGTCGCCACCTTGGAAAAGACATTAGCCGCAGCTGTGAAGGGGCACGACGAGGCAATCACGGCTGGTGATGATGCACAGAAGCGCGAAGAGGATCTGCGTGCCTCCTTTGTGGCCAGGGAAAAGTTGTTCGAAGAGCAACTGTTCTCAGTCGCCAAGGCCCTCTCAGGTACCTTTGCTAGTAGATATTTTATTGTTGTCCTTCTCTGCATCTAGAGTTTTGCCGGTGGCGCTAGAGATTTCATCCATGTGTGGGTTTTGTGTGCAGATGCTGGCGATTTGAGCTTTGACCCACAGGCCCTTCGTCGCGATGACGCTCTGGCAGGCGCGGTGTCTGCAGTCAAGGACCGTAGCGCCGCTGTCCAAAATACATTGTCCAAGGCCAAGGTCACCCTTAGTCGCCTCCGGTAGGAGTTGATGCCGAAGGCAGAGCTGGTCGATAATGTGGAGGAGCTGGTGGAGTCACTCGCCATGGTGCAAGCCCACGGAGTCGAGATAGATCCCTCTGCGGTGTCGAAGGCGATGCCTGTTGGCGCAAATGATCAGCAGGTAGTCTTCGCTCCTTTCGCGACTGCCTGTGCCAAATATGGCCATTCCTTGATAAATACCGTTGCCAAGTATTCGGAGGAGCTACAACGTGCGAAGAAGGCGGCGAAAGCTTCGGCCTCAGGGGCCGGCGGAAAGTCAGCGGCGTCTGATACTGCCATGGACTTGATGAACCCCCGAAGCCGTCGAAGTCGAAGAAGCCAGCTGCTCCGTAGTTAGCTTTTTGTAATAGTTAATGAATTGTCCTTTTGGTCTGAGAACATGCCTACTGGCGAGTGCGTTTGTGAATACTTTATGCTGATCCTAAATGCATCTGTTACTTTTGCCTTTGTGTTAAGTTGGTCGCCTTATTTGCCTCTGTCTTGACTTTCTGGTAGGGTACATCAAGTGATTCTGTGGGGGGAACCCAAGACTCGCCATCTCTTGAAGATACAGTGGCACCGCCACGCTCTAGGATAGAGGAGCTGTCCTTTCTTTTGCGACTTCGTGATCGCATTAAACAGCTGGAGCGTGAGTTGCCCGTGATCCGTGGTAGCACGGACGTGTGGAAGTCGAAGGCTGAAAAAGCCGCCGCCCGCGAGCAATATTTGCTTGGCGAGGTGACGCAGCTGGGCGACCAATTTAAGTGTTAGTTTGTTTTTTCCTCATCTTTTCCTTTGCAGTCACTTGCAGAGGTACGTTGTACTCATGCTATTGATGTTGCTTCGTGTAGTTGTTAGCGCGCGCCATCCGCAGGAGGAGAGGGATAGAATTGCCATTCGCCTTCATGATCTCACCCAGCAACAACTTCAAGAGAGTGTATACTTCTGGGTAGATCATGATGGTGCGACTGCGTTGGCGACCCTGCAGGATCGCGCATCGCGACTGCTGCTCTTCCTAAAGAAGTCGCAGTCGTGCTTGAAAAGCATTTATCGGGCTATGTTCCTGCTGGACGACGCTCCGTCAAGCCTGCTGGCTCTTCTTGCCAAATTTCAAGATCTGTCCATGGTTCGCGAGTGCGTGAGGCAGCAGTTGGTGGCTGGTGCCAAGGATGCCCTCTTGATGGTGCGTTTGCACCGGCCTGACGTGGATATTGCCGCCATTGCCTCTGGGCCGCCGGCACCACCAGCAGGATCTTCCTGGAATATGGTGCCGCACTATCAGGCGGTGGACCGCCCAGCCAAGGAGATCGTCGACTTCTTCGAGGAACAAACTAATGTTCTTCTGTCGCAAGGGTAGCCAAATATGTATCCTGCACATAAGTGTACTTGTGTTGTAAAGTTCGTATAGATGTTGTAGATAATTTATTGTCGAATGTGCATAAGGAGCTTTGTGAGCGTGAGGCGCGTTGCACTATGCGAGTCCTTTTCGTTAGCCTGGCCATCCTTTTATCTCGTTCCCTTGTCAACCTGTCAGGTGTGTTGCAGCTGGGTTGAGTTTGTGTTAAGGGGTTCGATTGATGTGCCAGCTACTCAGGATGTCGCGTTTTGGTTCGAAGAACATATGTGTATAGGGTGGCGCAGCCCCCGAGTATGAAAATTGACAAAGTAAAGGAGAACACAGAGTTTCGGGGAACTTAGCTTTTATTTACTCGAAGAATAGTACGAAGTACAATGTGTGGCTAAGTAGCCTTGGCTGAGTAGCCTTATTTGCGATGTAAAAGTAAAGAAAACGACTAAGGGTAGAAGCGTCGCAGTTGTGCGACGTTCGAAGGGTTGGAGTATGCGACTCCTGTCTCTAAATCTTGAAGGCGATAGGCGCCACCTGGGATTACTTCTATAATCATGCACGGTCCTTCCCAGGGGGACTCGACCTTGAGACATCCCTGCTGCTTCAGTCGTAGGACCAGGTCACCTTCGACGAAGGATTTGGGGCGAAGCCTTCTACTGTGGTAGTTGCGCAGGTTCTGCTGGTAGATCGTAGATCTTTCTACGGTGATTTCTCTTGCTTCGTCGAGGAGGTTGACGGAATCTTCGAGTGCAAGGGATGACTCTTGTTCGCTGTAGGCGACCACACACGGCGCCTTGTGCCGTACCTCGGCGGGTAGTACTGCTTCTGCTCCGTGCACCATAAAGAATGGCGTGTAGCCCGTGGCGCTGTTTGGAGTTGTACGTAGACTCCAGAGTACGGATTTTGCAGCTCATCTGGCCAGCAACCCGCCGCTTGCTCGAGTGGTCGCAGGAGTCGCTTCTTGATGCCGCTGCAGACGAGCCCGTTTTCTTTTTCCACCTGACCGTTGGTCTGTGGATGCGCTACTGAGGCGTATCTGATGTTGATCCCCAGGTTCTCGCAGAATTCTTGGAACTCCTTGGATGTGAAGTTCATCCTGTTGTCGGTAATGATGCTGTGCGGCACGCCGAAGCGGTAGACGATGGACTCGAAGAACTTGACTGTGCTGTGCCCTGATTGGTTGGTCATTGGCATGGCCTCGATCCACTTGGTGAATTTGTCGACTGCCACCAAGAGGTAGACGTAGCCTCCGCGTGAGGATCTTGGCAGCTTGCCAACCATATCGAGCCCCCATTGTGCGAAGGGCCAGGCCAATGGAATAGGCCGTAGCTCTGCGCCTGGTGCGTGTGGCTTGTCTGCGAATCGATGGCAAGCATTGCATTTTTGGACTATGTCTTTGGCGTCACGCATGGCCGTGGGCCAGTAAAATCCAGCTCGTAGAGCTTTGGCGATGAGGGCGCGACTGCCTGCGTGATGCCCGCAGGTCCCTTCATGGATGTCGAGGAGAATTGCTCTTCCGTCGGCCATGGAGACGCATCGTTGTAGCACTCCTGTGATGCTGCGTTTATACAGTTCGCTGTTGAGAACGGCGAATGCCTTGGAGCGCCGTGCGATGTGCCGTGCATCTGTCGGATCGTCCGGTAGTCTCTTGCTGAGGAGGTACGTAATGTACGGCTGTGTCCAAGATTGCTCGATCATCATGACGCTCAATGGTCCCTCGAGTCCTGTGTCCAGCTCCAAGTCATCGAGTGCCATTGGCTCATTGGGTGGCGTAGCCCTCGAGTCCGTTGCTACGCTTGTTTTCTTCTCTGCGGCCTTTGGCTTGATGGAGCGTTCGCATATGTGCTCGAGAAATACCCCAGGTGGTATGGGGGCGTAGGTAGAGCCTATGTTGGCGAGTGTGTCCGCCTCCTCGTTGCTTTCGCGACCTATGTGTCATAACTCGCAACCATCAAAGTCTCCTTCGAGTGTATCGTAGAGGTCGCAGTACGCGATCATGTTGTCGTTCAGTGCGTCGCACTCGTGCATTGTTTGGTTGACGACCAACTTGGAGTCGCCATATATGATGAGCCTTTTGGCATCACAGGCTTTTGCCATCCTCATCCCATGCAACAGGGCCTCGTATTCAGCCTCGTTGTTTGAGGCTGTGAACTGCATTCGCAGGATATATTTCAGCTTGTCCCCTTGAGGTGATGTCAATATGACACATGCGCCTGCTTCGTCTTTCCGTTTGACCCATCGAAGTGCATTGTCCAGAGGTAGGACATATCTGGCTTGTCTAGGAGCTGGTTCTCCATCCAGTGCACGAGAAAGTCAGGGAGCACTTGCGACTTCATGGCGTCGCGTTTTTTGTATGTGATGTCTCGTGGAGACAGCTCTATTCCCCAAAGCGCGACTCGCCCCGTGGCGTCGGGGTTATTGAGGATATGCCCCAACGGGGCGTCGTTGAATACCACGATTGGGTGTTCCTAGAAGTAGTGGCGCAGTCGCCAGGCGATCATAAAGACGCCATATGCGAGCTTCTGGTAGTGCAGGTACCGCTGTTTTGCTGGCGTGAGGACCTCGCTGAGGTAGTATACCGGGCGTTGTACGCCGTGGACTTTGTTTTCCTCAGCTCGCTCGACGACGAGCACTGTGCTGACCACCTGGTTGGTGGCGGAGATGTACAGCAACAGTGGTTCCCTTTCTCGTGGAGTCACCAGTACTGGCGAGGTGGATAGCAGGCGCTTGAGATCTTCGAATGCTTCTTGCGCTTCATTGGTCCACTCAAATTTTTCGGCTTTGCGGAGGAGCTGGCAGAAGGGCAGTGCCTTTTCACCCATCCAACTGATAAATCGACTGAGGGCCGCGATTCGTACGGCCAGTTGCTGGACGCCTCTTATGTTCTTCGGCTTCTCCATGGCTAGTATGGCTTTTATCTTCTTCGGGTTCGCCTCGATCCCCCTCGTGGAGATGAGATATCCGAGTAGCTTCCCAGATGGTACGCCGAAGGCGCATTTGTCCGGATTGACCTTGATCCGGTAGCAATCGAGGTTGGCGAAGGTTTCGCGCAAATCGTCGATTAGAGAGGCTTCCTCCTTGGTCTTGATTACTATGTCGTCGACATAGACTTGAATGTTGCGACCTAGTTGTTCCTTGAGGCAAGCCTGCATGCATCGCTGGTAGGTGGCTCCCGCATTTTTTAGCCCGTAGGGCATTATGTTGTAGCAGAACACACCAAAGGGAGTTGTAAACGCTGTTTTCTCCTGATCTTCCTCCTTCATTCGAATTTTATTATAGCCTGAGTAGGCGTCGAGGAAGCAGAGGCGCTCGCATCCCGCGGTGGAGTCGATGATCTGGTCGATCCGTGGCAGCGGGAAGTGGTCTTTTGGGCAGTGCTTGTTTAAAGAAGTGAATTCCACACACATCCGTAGGATGTCCGTGTCCTTTTTTGGTACCAGCACCGTATTGGCGAGCTAAGTGCTTTCCTTGATCTCGCGTATGAACTTGGGCTCGAGGAGTCTGTTGATCTCCATTCTGACTGCCTACGCTCGTGGCTCAGACACTCGCCTGATTGTTTGCTTGACTGGCCTTGCGTTGGGGTTGACGTTGAGTGCATGCTCGGCGAATTCCCTGGGAACTCCTGGCATGTCCGCAGGACACCAGGCAAAAATTTCCTAGTGCTCATGGAGGAATTCGACGAGCGCGAGTTCCTATGCGGGACTCAAGTTGTTGGCGTTGAGGGCCGTCTTGGCGGGATCCAATGGATGGACCTGCACCTTATTTGTGTGCACGGATGAGTCGGAGGAGAGATCAGGTGAGCTTGGCCTACTCAAGGGAGGCAGACTATTGTTTGTCGTCTCTTTCAGTCTTGTGAGTTCCTCCTGCATGCCGAAGGACTGGGAGATTCTGTTGAATTCCCTGTCACAAGCGTCAGATCGCTCAAAGTTCCCGTTGATCGTTATGACACCGTTGGGACCTGGCATTTTCATCTACAGGTAGGCGTAGTGGGGTACTGCCATGAACCTGGCGAATGCGATGCGCCCAAGGATGCAATGGTATTGTGAGGGCCAGTCGACGACCTCAAAGTCGATGCGCTCGCGCCGGAAGTTCTTCGGCATGCCAAAGATGACGTCGAGGTTGATTTTGCCTAGGGGGTATACGCCTTTCCCTGGGACGATGTCGTGGAACATTGTGTCCGATGCCTCCAAGAAGGTTAGAGGGATCCTCATTGCTCGCAAGGTACTCGCGAATATGACGTTGATGCCGCTTCCGCCATCCATGAAGACGCGACTCATGTCGAAGCCTCCAATTTGCGCCTCGAGTACGAGGGGGCAATGACCTGGGCGAGGTACTTGAGGCGAGTGGTCATGTTTGTCGAAGGTAATGCACGACTCGCTGCCACTGAGGTACTCAGTGGTGGATGGTGGCGAGTGCGTGGCCAAGTTGACTTGGCGAGTGATGGCCTTCTGCACCGTGTTGGAGGGGCGCCCCTTTTGGATCATCATGGTACCCATGGCCCGTGGGTATGGTTCGCCTCCGTGGTGCTGGTCCGGTGCAGCTCCGTTCGGGGGTGGCCCAGGTGGTGGTGGTGGTGCGCCATGTGCCACGGCGCCTGGAGCGGCTCCGTAGACTCTTTCGACTGCGTTGCGGTTCATCCGAACCAATCCCTCGTGTATCTTGAGGAACTCGCGGTAGTCCTTCAGGAGGTGGCTGGACTTTCTCTTGCCATCATGCTTGTCGATGTAGAAGTGTATCGTGCATGGACCAGACAGTTTGTCCTCGATGGAGGTCACGGGTGCCTCATCGCGAGTGCGGCGTTGCCACACTTGCGAGGTTTTCCCGGAGTCACGGTATCCGCCGCTGCGGTATCCGCTGTTGCGGTTATCGTCGCGTCTATCGGCGTAGCCGGCTGCGACCATGTTGACGTCGTCGCGATCGTCGTAGATGCGCATGCGACGTTTCCCCCGCCGGTCGCATCTGCGTTCGAGTTCTGCCTCCTCGTCGGAGTGAACACGATTCTTCACCGAATCTTCTCCATCGGCCCACCGATTTGCGATCTCCATCAGGTGGTCGATGGTCTGGGGCTTTGAGCGGCCTAGCTCCTCCCTAAGTTCCATGCGGCGGACACCACCGTTGAATGCATCAATCGCGCGGTCTTCCGAGATGTTCTCCGCGGAGTTCTTGATGATGGACCACCTTTGGATGTAGGAGCGCAGCGATTCGCCAGATCTTTGCTGGCAGCATCTTAGTTCTTCGATTGAGGCGGGCCATTTGTACGTGCCCTTAAAGTTGCGCACGAAGCTGTAGACCAGCTCATCCCAACTGCGAATGGATCCGCGTGGGAGGTTATTGAGCCATGCCCGGGCGGCGCCCTGCACCTGTAGCTGCACGCATTGCATGGCAGTACTTTGAATGCCTCCGTGTAGCCTGACGGACGAGATGTGGTCCTCCAGCCAGATCTTGGGGTCCTGCAGACCGTCAAATTTCGGGTTGTCTGATGGGAGTTTAAACCCTTTAGGCATTCGCTTCTGCCTAATGGCTCTGCTGAAGCATCTGGCACCGTAGAGCTCCCCATCTTCCTCTTCCGAGTCAGTCGACCGAGCATGTCGTTCCCTTGACTTGTCGATCTTGCGTTGTGTGAGGTCTTCGCGCGCATCATAGTCGCGTTCGTGTCGCCGTGAGCGGCGTTGTCGAGACAGGTCGTGACTGTCATTGCTGGATGAGGGCAAGGAGTAGCGCTTTGCTAGCTCTTTGCCATTTTTTGGGTCTGGTACTGGCTCCTTGTCGAGGGCGGCCTCGATTAGCCCCAAGATCTCCAGCTGGCGGCTGGTTATTGAGGAGGTACATGGTGGCTGCTGTCACCGCGGCCTGCGGTGTCCTAGGAACCACGTTGCCTCTCATGTCGACTGTCATAGAGCCGAAGTCGAGGACTTTCGTGGCCTCTATGCGCTCTTGTTCGGTGAGGTGAGCCATCCGCGACTGCCTCTTCTTGGCGAGGTACTCGTTGCCTCTTGAGGAGGATCCTCTGTAGGAGGAGAGCCCAGCACGACGAAGGCTCGATTCGTCTGCTGCCTTTTTACGTGCCTCAAGTTGCACGATTGCTTGTTTTTGGCGCTTGAATTCCTCTTTTAGGAGCCAGTGGTAACCCATCAGCAGTTCCTGCGGGGACCCGAAGGGTAGAGGTGCACCCCGTAGGGCTTCACGGCAGCGATCCCACTCTTGCTCGTTGAGCCTGATCACGACGCGTTCGCCGGTTTGCTCATTGATCATGCTGGGAGGTTCGACTGCTCCTCTGTTGCCACCATTATCGCCGTTGCCACCGTTGCCACCATTGCCGGCGTTGGGTGGATCGGTGCCATTGCCGGTGTTACCACCGTTGCCACGATTGGGTGGATCGGTGTCGTTGCCGGTGTTACCACCGTTGCCACGATTGGCGGAGGTGTCGCCTGTGTGGATGACGACGCACATGAAGTGATTGGGGAAGCTGTTCCTTCCACAACTTTCAGATCTGGAACCGTAGGTTCCATCTTCAGTGGCCAGATCGCTTAGATCATAGTCGCGACTACTGTCGCTGACCGTGTTCTCGACTGCCACCAGAGCGTTGAGCTCACTGAGGGTGCCGATCGATGGAGGGAACCATGATGCCGGGGCAATTGCCGGTGTTGTCGGCTGATCAGTCATGCGAAGCATGCCCATCTGACCAACTTGGAAGCGGAAGCTCCCAATCGCTAGGCTGATTCCGTCGCCCACGAACTCGAAGGCTAGGCGGGTGGCCGGCGTGTGGACGGTGAAGTCGAAGGAGCCGAAAAGCTGACGAATCTCCGTTGTTGAGGAGTTGTAGATCGCAGTTGATGGGGCCGAACAAGCCGCAACATCAGCACTCCCAATTCCCACAGACGGCGCCAATTGACGAGGGTTTAACTCGTCAATGCCCATTGTTATGGACTTGGGTTTTGGAGAAGGAGGGAGCGCTAGAGACATCTATCGGCTAGCAAACAAGCACATAGGGGACAAAGGATTTACCTAGGTTCAGGCCTCGTAGAGGTCCCTACTCCTGCTTGTCTGGTCGTGGAATTACAGAGGGAGTCAAAAGTTACAATGGTGCGCAGATGTAATCTGGCGAACGTTGTGGAAACTAGGGTTGCACGCGTCCTTCTCACCGCCCCTCCTAGACTTTATATAGATAGGCTAGGTCTCGGGTAGCAGGTCGAGTCGATTACAAGTTAGGGTTTTTCCCTTTAATCTTTCTATCTTTAGCTTCTTCTTGTTCTTCAAGCAATCGAGAGTCCGTAGGTTACTCGAGTCCCTCCATCCGGGCCTTGGCGACACCGTGGGCTTGTATGTATTTGGACCGTATATACCAAGCTCGAGTACCTGTAGGGTATACCCATGTCAAGGAGGGAGTAGTTCTCTCTTGAGGCTAAGGGTTATACCGGTAGCTATGTGTTCATCTCTCTCTCTATGCATGATCATATTGTGATCATGAACTTTGTAATGAATTAGATCTACCTTGCTACTCAAGTGCTTTAATAGATCTCTGCTCTCCCCATGTGTGTGAAAGTGATAGCGTGCACACCATGGTGGCACTTAGGCTAGAGATTACAGATACTTGTTATGAGTTATATTTTGAGTTGGTTGTGTCTATGAAATTGTGGTGTTTGTTGGAACCATCTAGAGCTCAAGGTGACAATGTGGGGTTATCTAGATGGGGAAAGCGAACTTTGAGGAGTGCTGTTATAGCCCTACCATGGATTAGAGTGTCCAACCGGAGAGTAGTTCAGAGTAGTATCATAAAGAGAAGATATTTATATGAGAGTGTTCACTAGTGAAAGTATGATCCCTAGGCCTTGTTTATAAACATTGAAAACTCCGTTTGCAATTAGATCTGTTACATGTTTGCTTGCTTCCATATTTATTTCAGTTTGCCTTTAGTCTCTTCCATACCATCAAGCTATTTTCTAGCACCGTTGTCTTCTATCCATACCACTTGTATTTCACTATCTTTTCGTCGAACTAGTGCACCTATACACCAGACAAGTGTATTGGGTGTGTTGGGGACACAAGAGACTTCTTGTATCTTGATTGCAAGGTTGCTTGAGAGGGGATACCTTTGACCACTTCCTCCCTGAGTTCGATAAACCTTGGGTGATCCACTTAAGGGAAACTTGCTACTGTTCTATAAACCTCTGCACTTGGAGGCCCAACAACTGTCTACAAGAATATAAGTGCATAGACATCAGCCGCCCTTCCTCATTTCCTGTAGTCCCATCATTATTAACGTCGTCTTCATCACTGATCCAATGAGTATAGCCAGACATGAAACCATGCATGAGCAGGTGGTTCTACAATACTCAGGAATAAGGGTCCATCAAGCCCTTGAGTCTGCATTTGTGACAAGGACATCTTATCTAGGTCTCGTTGTTCTAGATCATTTCGGCCGTCGTGCCTTTCAAATATCTAGCCACAAGGCTTTTGCTCATATTGATGACCATGATCGCCTACGCGGTACAGAGCAAGAGAATATTTTGTAACGTGCACATACATGCATGCATGGTCGCCGGAAAAAATTGGCATGACCTCTCCTAAAAATTGGACATACGCGTAATGCAAACGATTTGCCGAAACACAAATTAATCATAATTTCGGCAAACATGCATACAACACGCAACACACACCGTACCGTACCACAAATTTTATCACATACACACAAACATTCATACAACACGCAACAAATAACATCTCTCCCACGCAATCATCACAAGTAACGCGGATAGTATACAAACAAACATGCATATGTCCTTCCATGCATCTAATCACGTAGTAAACGATGGAGGAGGAGAAAAGCGAATCAGTGGTTTTAGTAGATCTAGCCTTCCTTCTACAAATCTACATCCAAAATAGTTTTAGATGGCTAAAATGAGTGAATTCATGTGGAGAAATGAGGTGGGAGGAGGAAGAACACGACCAGATCTAGTCTAGAGGGGGGCAAGTGAGTGGAGGGGAAAGTGCACCAAGGTGGGAAAAGGTGGTGGGTGCTAGCTGTATAAAAGGTGCCCGACATATCCGTGGCACACATGCTTGGAACACGCCATGAATAAAAGGTCAGTGGCGCACCCTATAGAATGCGCCACAGATATGTCAGGGGCCATCTATATTTGACACTTATGCATGGGCGCAGACATATCCGTGGCGCATTATAGTTAGCCACGCCACAGGAAGTGAAAATATCTGTGGCGCACATCCATCCCATGCGCCACTGATACGTCAGGGCCTGTGCATAAGTGGCAGGATGGTCTACCCAGATTTACCAGCAGCGCACCCCCCAACAATGCGCCACGGGTATTTTCTCTCTCTGTGGCGCATCTAAGCGACATGCGGCAAAGGTAATGTATCAATGGCGCACCACCATCACCATGCACCACTCGGTACAAAACCATGGATAGCCAAATCTGTAGTAGTGTTGTCATCATGTCTGTCATACATTTTACAAAGAGAAAACCAAAATGAATCAGCATTCGTCATCTCACAGCATAATATGAAACAACAGTATAATCATCATCACCATCATCACTTTCAGCACTGCAGCGATCTACATCCACATGTTCCGACTGGGTTGGACCCCCCTTGCCATTCATCATACATGTCATGAGATTCATCTGGTAGGACTAGTTTATTCCTATCTTTTTCTACTACACTAACCTCGACAGTGAAATCTACTTGTCCATCATGCATATAGCCACCTATGGCAATCAAATTTCCATCGATGTTAGCCAGTTCAGTTACCATACAACAATTGGGATCATCTTGGTGGGTAACATCTATGGTTACTGGCTCGTCATACTCATTGACATCAAAGGTGCACCTTACCTCAAACTTTTGCACAAATTTCTAGTCGTTAGTATCTCTATCATCCAAGAATATTACCTTGGAAGCTTGAGTTACCAAAATACAAGATTCCTCCTTCTACCATTCAAGAGTAGTATTGATCGATGAGAAATTCCCGTCATTTTGGGGGCTTCTTTTCTTGTTCGGATCTTGGTCATACCAATAACACTTGAATAGAACCACATATCGACCACAAGTCTTGTGATTATAGTTCAACTCAATAACCTCTTTTATGCGACCATAATGATCATAGTCCTTTGACTTCTTCATTTTGGCTGTCAAGTACTCTCCACTGGTCATGATGCCACTGTTTTGTGTCTTCAAATGTTTCTCACACTCATTAGTGCTTTAGTGGGTACCATCATCATTGCAAGCAGAAGCTGTCCGCAGCCTCTTTGCAGGACCACATGATAGGGCTTAGAGACCATCACTAACATCGCTCGATTCTCTTCACGCAGCTTCATAATCTGCGGTTATACAAAATAATCAAGAGGTCATCTCATGTGCATAATTCATATGCAATTAAAAATTCAATTGAACATCTTACATGATTCCTAAACCATTCCTAAAACCCACCCCCACATACTGGTGCAACATAATATTTTCCATAGTTGCTTTAAATAACCTACAAAAATGATACTCAAGTCATTAATATGAACATATCTTGCTACAAGTTTCATTCAGCCTCATCAGCGTTATTCATCACATACCAAGTAAGTTCGTCATATTCGTTCTACATTAATGTTGTATGTTCCTTTTTTCCTACTAGGCGAACACCATGGTTAAAAATAGATTTTTTCAACTTCATCAGTGCTTCCACCTAGGTTGTATATCGTTTTATGATCAGGAATGTATCTTGAGCAAAATGCAAATGCTTCAACAACAATATATGCCTTTGCAATGCAAGCCTATGCTCTAGCCTTGTTCCTAACAGTACCTTGAAAGTGAAAAATTGACATTCTATAGGGTACAACTATCCATATTGTATGGGGCCTCTATAAAGTGCATCTTTAGGCGGATGAACAGCTAAATGCACCATCATATCAAAAAAGGCTGGTGGATATATCAGCTACAGCTTGCACAAGATTTCTTCTATATCCGTCTGAAGATGTGCTATAACTCTTCTGTCCAGAGTTTTTCTACAGATTTCCCTAAAGAACTTTCCCTACTCTACAAGCAGTTGTACAAATCCTTGTTCACTAAACCTTTAACGCCAAGAGGTAAAAACCTTTGAAGTAGGATGTGGCAATCGTGATTTTTCACCCCTTCGAGCTTGTTCCCCACTGCATTGATACAATTTGCAATGTTGGAAGCAAATACATATGGGAAAATCACACCTCAGAGGAAGTTAGAAAATAGCACCCTTTTATTCTACACCTCGAATTTTTTATTTTTTCCCTGCCCTTATCAACCATATCTTCAGGATGCACCTTCAAGTTGTTGTTAACATTGAGTTTTTCACAGTCAAGCCTAGAATTATAGCTATCTTTTGTCCTGGATGGAATGTTGAGTAATGTGCCTATAATGCTCTCACATATATTTTCTCCATGTGCATGACATCACTATTATGTCGAAGCATCTTACCAGCCCAATACGGCAAGTCCCATAGAGTGGCTCAGCGCTTATAAAATATTCCTAGTTCCTTTTCCTTCCTTTGGGAAGCTGCTGCTACTTCTTCCCTCTCTTCCTGTAGGATCCTGCTCCTCTTGTCAGTGCATCTTTTGTTTTCTTTCTTTTGCCTCGTTTGGTAGCTGGTTGTTTTCCTGGTTTGACATTTCTGACCTTTTGTAGATATGCTTACAACTCAGCTGCAGAGAACTTTTGTGATGGGGTGCCATATTCAGTCCTCTTTCCATAGAACTGCAATTTTTTAAGTTTTATTGGAATTTGTGGCCTTTAGGAAGAAAAACCCGGTGGCCAATGAATCTGGTCTTATTTTATAGCCTCACCGTGACCTGTTTTCATAGTGAACACATGCGTTAGAACCTATTGTCACTCTGCCTGACATAGTGCCAAGAGCTGGAAAATTATGGGTGCAGAACAACACAGCATCACGCATAGGGAACTTGGCATCTTCCGGTTTGCTTGCAAGGATATCTGGAGTCATGACACCCTTCCATAGTTCCTGCAAGTCTCGTATAAGAGGTGGCATGAATAGATCAAAATCCTTCCCAAGTGATTTGGGACCTGGGATGAGTAAAGCCAGCAAGCAGTTCGACTAATAAATGCATTCCTAGGGAGGCAGGTTGTAAATTGTAAGAAGTACTTGCCACATGTTGTACGAGTTACTCATGCTGCCAAATGGGTTAAATGCATCTGTAGCTAGGCCAAGTCTCAGGTTCCCTGGATACGCAACAAATCCTGGATGAGCCTTATCAAAGTTCTTCCTTTCATTGGCATCAGTTGGATGTCTCAGCAAGTAATTGTCCGACTTAATAATCTCTTTGTGCCATCTTGATTCCTGAAGGGGATCCGTAGCAGAAAAAAATTCCTATGTGGGAACCCCAAAACTGACTAGGATCTATCTATGTAGTAATGCGGTAACAGCCAATGCGTATAGAATACATACCCTTGTAGACCGTACACGGTTAACGTTTTGCGGGGAACGTGGTTGAAGTAGTCGTACTCGTAGCCGACCTCAAGGTCGCGAAGCTCCTCGCAGGTCATCCCTTGTTCCTTCTTCATCTTCATCGTGCAGCAGCTCTGGCTCATGACATTTAAGCGCCCCAAGTGTTGCGCCTCGTGTCTTCGTACACATCCGGTGCACGATGAGACCTCCAGCTCCCCGATCCCGCCGGGAGTGCGGAAGTTGATATCCGACTAGGAATCCCTGCAGCGCAATGGCATGCTGCAGGTGTGCCTTGTTCGCACAGCCAAGACTTGGGGCCATGGTCACAAGGTATAAAGAGAGAGAGGGAAGGAGGAAGTCAACCAAAGGACTTCTCCAAATATTGGGTGTGTTTCATCCCACCCATGGGCACCCCTTTATATAGGCGGAGAGGGTGTGCTCTCCCCATTAGGTTAGCCATGTGGGACTAAAAGTAAAAGGAAAAGGCAGGAATTTTGAGCATAGCCGGATGGGCCATAAGTTCTCAGCCCATCCAGCAAAGGGGAGCTAGCCCGGGTGGGCCTGGGTGCCACCCGCGGCCCAAACAACAAGCAGCTATGGTGCCTAGATCGTGAGGCCGGTTGGGCTGGCTGCGCATCCCACGTCCCCCGCGCCCCCGCACGGCCCAGCTCGCCAGCGAGGCGGTGATGGCAGCCAGCGCTCGGGTGGGCCGCCGCTCTCCACCGGCCCGTTGGTCAGCGCCCGCGACCCGCGCGAAGCCCAGCGCTGCGCCACCTTGTGCGGCGCGTATTACTTGCCGCTCGCCCACGCGCGCAGCCTAGCTGCTTGCCGCCCTGTGCGGCGGATAATATCTGCCGCCCACGTGGGTTGTTTCCTTTTTCTTACTTTCTGCAGCTTTTCTCCTAGGCCTTTTCCCTTCGAGATTTGGCCTAATATAAAAGTTTCCTTTATAAATCTTAATATAAATATTATTTAGAATATATTAATTCACAATTAACATGTAATAAATATATATTCAAATTCCCATTTATCCGAAAACCCTTTTCCAGGTCTTTTTCCTTTATTCTTTCTCTAAACAACTTCGGATCTCTCTGCAGAACATTTCCGGCTTTCTTTTTCTCTACTGTGATTCTGTCTTACGAATGATCCTCATTGTACCCTTAAGTGTATCCTCTCACGGATCAGGAATGCTCTAGACATGATCTGTATCAATTATCAACAGAGGGACCAGGGATATCCATGTGACCCCTATGCATTCCTGATGACAATATCATTTGAACCGCTAAATGTAGCATCCTCTTCCTTTTGTTTCTCGATACAACTTGTCTGAGATCCGATCATTGGTATCCCATACCTTGTTCAATCTCGTTCACAACAAGTTCTGTTTCTTGTTACCGTGATATTACATCCATGTGACCGAGTCACATGTTGCAACATTTATGGATGTAATCTCACCAAGCCGGCCGTATGTATCTTTACCCATCATGTGGGTGAACAAATCCCGGTCTAGCATTCACATGTCATCAACTGTTCCTTCGGAATACCCAACGTACACCTTTATGGCCACCATATTACCATATGACGGTTGATGTAGTCAAAGCAGCCTCAGGAAATAGTGAATAATATGAGCGCATGGTCTAAGTAAAAGGAGTCTAGGTATAGCTATTGCAACAATGAACTATATGACTTGATCGTGTTGCGATCCTTCGAGGAATGTCGAATCACATCATTCTCCAATGATATGATCCCGTTGTCAATCGGCATAAATGCCCATGATCTTGAAACCCAGATCATCCTCATGACCAGCGAACTAGTATGAATAGAGGCTACTAGGGACTTGGTTGTTTCATACCACACTTGTACAATTGTTTCTACTTGGCACAGTTATAGCACAATATGAAACTATTATAAACTAATTGAGATATGACAATAAAAAACCTATTTATTATTTGCCTCTAGGGCATATCTCCTTCATTTCCTTAGATGTTTGTTCTGATTGAAACAACGTCTTCAATCTATCTATAATTGAAAAATATCTCAGAACCTTACAAGGATCTTTCTTCTTCTTATCACCATTTTCCATCTTGATTCGTAACATACTAGGCATTGATCGAGGTTTTCATAATCCTCCCATAACAGTACATAGTTATTTGGACAAAAATGGATCTTCTCATATGATAGTCCGAGTACCTTGATGTACTATTTCATCTCATAAAAGGATTTTGGCAGTCCTTCCCTAGGGATTGACTCGTTGTACACCTTAATCACTGAATCGAAAGCTTTATTAGTAATCTTGTTGGACGACTTTTCCTTTAGTAATTTCATTACCAGTTTGAATCTTGAGATACCATAATCAGGGTCCATGGAACATTGGCATCTTCTACCAGGTCAGAGAAAAGTGACCTTTTAAGAGAAGGAGCGCCATTTTTGCTTGTAGTGGGGTACATGTCCCTTAACAAACTAGAAAGGTCTTCATCATCAATCTGTTGAGCTTCAAGAGGATCAACATCAACTAGAGGATCAAGAACAAGCTGATCATATGGTTCACCATGTTTAGTCCACCTAAAATATGTGCATTGCATACCGTTTATGAATATATGGTCTATGAATGTGCTCCGACTCAACTTTTTATAATTAAGGCATTGTTGGCACGAGAAAAACACATCTGAGTCAGCGTTATGCTGCCTAACAAACTTCATGTAGTCATTAACACCTTCCAAATATAAAGGTGTTTGTTTTTTCCATTCAGTATCCAATATCTGTCCATCTGTTGAGGATAGAGATGGACAGAATCTTTCAAGATTTTACAACTAACAGGTTCATTATATATCTAATTAAGCCAAGATATCTGAGCAAACTGATCAAATATAGCACAATAATGCCATGTAATTTTAGCCTATTTCATAAATTGAGTGCAAAACTATGTTACATATTTGAGAGAACAGATCGACTAAGCGTAATAAAATGCCAACCAATTCGAACAAATAGATCAAGTGCAGAACAATGTCAAATGAACATATTGAGTATGAAATGACTTCTAGTGACGATTCGAGTGAACTAAGAAAATTATAGGCATAGAGTGAGGATCAACCACCTGACCTCCGACCTATGTGCGTCTCGAGAACGATGTCACCTCTAGCAATGGTGTCAGGCTGCCCTAGCTGATAGAAGGAATGTGAATATTTTGGTGCGCGGCCTGTGGTTTTGACCGCTGGTGTGTCTCCACCATAAGAATGGCACAAAGAGATAATTGCTACCTGCTGGAGTGAAGACACGAGTAGGAAAGTTAATTTGGGTGCTCGGTGGAAAGTTTTGGTGCACACAGGGTACATGTCCTGGTTGTCAACAATTGTCACGCAAAATATCTGCCAAATTTTCTATCCCTAGTTTTTTCTTCCTTGTTGAGGTCTAGGATTTTTATTACTAAACCCATGAAATTAGCCTATCGGGCCTGAGCATATCCCAAAACCTTCTAATTCGGCCTTTTTGTGGTTAGGTACCTGCCGACCATAGCCCATTCAGTTTAGTAGTGAGTCCCATGGAATATAGCCCATGGAGAATAGGGCATCCATCCCCAGTTAGCCCATAATCTGTTTAATTCGGCCTTTATGGGCATTACCCCCTTCCCCCCAAAAGCTCTGCCTACCCATTTTTGTGTGTAGAAACTACTGCAATATGTAGCATTTTTAAATTGAGCTACCAAGAGCGTCGCCTTCTTATTTGAAGGAAAGTCTTTTGAAGGAGACCAATTTGTAAGTTATAGCTATGTTGTTTAACATTTCAAGTGCATGAAGTGTTTCTTGTGTAGTGGCAAGGCACACAGTTGACCACCGTTGAAGTCTCGGGTTCAAATTGTAGGCAATATGTGTTATTATAGATTAACATTTTTTGTACTCTGTACAAAGAGGCTGGCACCAGGGACCCAACTGCAAGATGACCATACACGGCTACAACGAACAACATTGGCATGGTCAACATACACATAGTTTTTGTACATAAAGGATGACATCTGATACCCAGATAAACATCTACTGCATCTAGCAATGTGGCCAAGGTCAGAATGGCAGACTCGACCCCAAAAAATAGTCCAACATACACATGTTTCTTTCAAAGAGAGGCTGACATCTGGAACCCACCATACACATGTTTCCTGCACATAGGAGGCTAACATCTGGGACCCAACAACAGACCAATGTTAAAATAGTGGACATGGCTGAAAAAGTCCATCATACACACGTTTCATTTACAGAGAGGCTGACATGTGGGACCCAGTAGCGAGACCTTATACATGTGCTACATCAAGCAACATTTCCAAGTTCGAAACAGGGAGGTGCGAGCGAAGAAAAAGAAGTCCAGCATGCACACGCTTCTTCTAATGAGAGGCTGACATGGGGGACCTAGCAGCCTGAATAAACGGCTGATGCAGCGAGAAACATTATCAAGTTTGAAACACGATGGTGGAAGCAAAGAAAAAAAGTCAATCATACAACTGATTCTTCTGATGACAGGCTGACATGTGGGACCTAGCAGCTTGAATAAACGGCTGATGAAGCGAGTAACGTTATCAAGTTCGAAAAGGGAAGCACGAGTGAAGAAAAAATCCATCATACAACTGATTCTTCTAATGAGAGACTGACATATGGGACCCAACAGCCTGAATATAAACGGCAGATTCATCAAGCAATGCTATCAAGTTCGGAACTGTCGGGCCCCGGAGTAATCCTCCGAGAATCCCTATTATGCATATCACCATGATCCCATGATCAGTCTGTCGTGTCACATACCGACAAGTATCGAAGTAAACATCCATTACTTAAGTGGATACAAGTCATACCTTAGTCACCATTATGGCTACGTCGATCATCATCAAAGGAAATTTATCAAAGCATCGAGCCCGAGCCATGCCTTAACCTACAGGCAACTGACTAGGAGAATGTCCTAGCTCACATAGTCTTCAATGTCACCTTTATCTTCACTTACTTCTCCAGCCTGACCAAGTTAATAGCCAACGACAATGCTAGTGAGTACTTTGAATGTACTCGCAAACCACCTTAGGAAAAAACAATAAAAGTATATGCAATATGGCGGTGGTAGTAGGAGGGCTCCATAAGAGGTTCTTTTCTCAAATAGTTTCTCTTGTAGGTATAGCGTCTCTATATGTTTGTTAAAAACTATTGTAAAACATTTTGGAAACATTTGAAAAGTTTGTAAAACACTAGGATTGTATAGCGTCTTCACTCGATCGAGCTTTTCATCTTCCGTGATCCTCCGAGATCACCTCACTTCCACTATGGTCACCTTAGACCACCCTTTTCAGCAAACTCTTTCTTTTCTGAAATTATTTTTAGAAATCAAAAACAACATCGCTCTATAGTAGTTTGTCCAACCATCCATCACCATGGACACGGCTATTCAAATAGATTTACACTCTGTAGAAGTTGTACACTTTACCCACACCATTCGGGTACCCTACCCTGATTACTCACGGATCATGGGTTGAGTAACCGATCATGACTCTCCAGATGCCACTCTAGCATAGGACATACCCTATGATTTGTTCCTCTCAACACCAGGACATCGGGTACCAGCGGACCAACCGAAGCGCATCTGACTCCTCAAGAGTGGGCACTTTCAATGAGAGGCTCATAGTATCATTCGGCTTCTCCCGAAGGAAGTTCACGCCTCCCTTAGGTCATTCCCTCAGTGGAATTCTCACCAAGGGTAAGCACGTCATTCGAGAGATGTGATCCCTTATAAGTAATTGCGAGGCATCCCATACTAGAGTAGACAAAATTCAAGTCCAGCCATGTTGATACCTTCGATCCCGATTCACGGATGTAGTATAATAGCCTTTTTCCCTAGTAGACCTAGGTTTAATCGAACCTTGAGAAGCAATGCTAAAAGGAAATAAAAATGACACGTCTACAAGACTTTGTTTCTTTGTTTTACCTTCATTTACCAGACTAATCTAGTTTACTTTTATAATGGGTTGATTCAATGGATGGATATAGGCTAGGGTTGAAGATCCACCTGCAGCTGCACATCATATGGGATAAAAGATAATAATAAGCATAGTCATGTGTAAAGTTTTAATAGGGATAATCTCTTGTGGGCAACACATCCTAATATACTAGAGCCCCCGTGATGCAGTGAGCATAGCAATATTATTTTAATCTAACCGAGTGCACCATGAAGCAATGGGCTACAAACGATTATTAAGTGTAAAACACAGATCAAAGCATTAAGTGGTGATGTTGTTGTGATCCCGAATGGGTCGCTAAGTGTAGACCGTACTACCCTTTCTGTCACTGAGGTTCCTATGAGATCACCGCTAGCCAAGTATCTCACCACAAGCCTTTATCAATCTATGGGTCTTTGGTACCTACAAGTACAAAGATCGAGACAAGAGACAAAGAAAGAAAAGATACAAATATCTATTTAAAACAATACATAATGCTCCCATATATTAGATTCACATAATCGTTACGAGGTTTCTCCCCAACGCACAACCTGTGAGGACTACGCACTCACAACAATAAGATCGAGGATAGAAAACATTGTGCAAAATACTTAGATTGAAATCAAATATTCTTACAATGGTCGCCGAATCACAAGGAGATCTAAAGTAAAAAGTAATGGCTATGGCTAATAGAGGGGATGGAAGATGGAAGTGATGAACAATGGTGTGGATCTCCTTGGGGTGTGTTGTGATGAAATATAAGAATGGTGGCCTTCTACGTGGCGACTGAGATCTCAAACTATATAGGCGTATTCATGAAAGTTGTAGGGTTTGATGAGACAAAGTCGCTGCCACATGGTACGGGTGGATGGTACGGGTGGTCCCTTCCTATACTAGTGGCTTTTACGGCTGCTGTCGCCTGGAATTGACTCCACAATTACTTGGTGTTGTGGACTTCCTCAAAAACCTTCATTATGACTCCTGATTTTGCATTAAAAGCGTGACTTCCTGCACAACACAAATCAAAGCAATGGTTTGCATATCTTTAAAATTATTAGTCATTAGTGGCAAGGATTGAGAGTTTCTTGTCAATTGCGTGACTAAAACAATGTTTAAACGCGGTGGAAGATGGGTATTTTTGGAACCATCAACCTCCCCAAATCTCAAACCTTGATCGCCCTCGAGCAAGAAGAAACAAAAGAACTATAAGGAATTCGGCGTTTAAACTTGAAACAATAAGAATAAGAATTCACTTATGGATGGTAGTCATATGCGTCCAACACTTCATCCATTTGAAAGGCTTATCAAAGTTAGAGAGATGACAAGAATACTATACAAGCTTCGGTAAGTGAAGACAATCAAAGTAAAGTGTAATATAAGCATAAATAACTACAAGTGTAACAATCAATCCAATTTTTCTAGTTAACTCTCATCTTTCCACGGAACACTAGGATGTTTTAATAGAATAATTGAGTAAGAGATTTCATGTCCTAAGTAGCATAATAGTGAAGTGTCTTATTGATGCCCACGTCAATAAATCAAGGCTATCAAAAAACTTTGCCGGAATTTCGCCGGAGGAGCCCGCTGCAGAGGAGGAGAAGGCGTCGTCGATTTCATCCATCCTAGGAGCTGCCGCGACCACCCCTGAGTCCGTCGTCGATAGCATGTTCGATCGCCCCCATCACCGCAGTAGCTGTAGCCCTGGTATGCCCCCTGAGCACCCCCACCGAGCCGCTAGGGTTAGACCTCGCCGGCGACCTGTCCGTTGTCGACGACAAGCCCCAGTCGTAGATCCCCCTTCTAATCTAACGACCCACATCGCCCCGTACCGCATCACGTGTAAAGAGCCGCTGACCGGTGGACCCCCTGTCAGCTATTCTCTGTGCCGCGGAACGCCACTAGGCCGGCCCGTTTTCCTTCCCGCGTGACCCATTTAATTCAAACTTAGATTTTTCTATTTAGTCTTGAACTTAGTTCCGTCCCCTAGTTTGAAAATCAATTCAGAAAGATTTACAAATCCAAATGGAGTGATTCAAATTGTGTTAGAAAGCAACTGAAAAGATCTATCCAAGCCTGTTAGATTTAATTCCATTAGAATTAGAGATATCTCCTAGTAAAAATAACAAGACAGAAGCTTTTGCACATTCAAACATTTTTATAAAATCAACCAAAATAGCTTTTGAGTTGATTCCAACTCTCAAAAATCACATTTCACCATACCTATCTGAATATGTAATAATATTACGGTTTACATGCAGTGACTTTGGACTAGTACCAAAATAATACTATATAGGCATTTCTAGTCACTTCAAATCATTAAATAACGAACTTAAACCAAAGTAATTGTGATCCAACCCTTAAATCACATTCCCACATTTTAGAATATGTGGTGATGACATGTGTCCACATGATCCCATATTTTAAGTGGTGAATATTAAATCTTAGTTATTATTCAATGAGTAGAAATTAATTTTCTTAAATAAAAAGAATGAAACTAGTTAATAAAACTTGTGATGTTTGTGATGATAATAGATCATCAAATGTGTACCTTAGAGTGCTAATTGGACTAGTTAAGTATTGTTTGGTGATTGTGTACTCTGTATGTATTTATAGACGATAGTACCGACCAAGCTTTCGAGGAGGAGGAGTTCTATCAAGAGGAGGAAGAAAACTTCAACCACTGCACTGCACAAGGCAAGCCATCATTAACAATGCAAGCTAACCCTTGCAAGTAGAATGCTTAACAAGCTAGACTTAAACTAGATGATTTGAGCAAAGATGCTTTAGGCATGCTTTGGTGATACCACTTTGACTATCATTTACCCCGAGTATTATTTTCAAGATTTACTTCCTTTACTTTATCAAAGTCCCTTACTTGTTTTGAAGGTAGCATAAAAAGTATAAAACTTGACATATTTAGATAACTTTAGATGTCATTCTTGAAGGGTTTCGCAGCATAGTAAATCAAAATTTTCTACGGAAGCGAACAGAGGGAAAGCCAAGATCTAATCTAGGAGATGCAAACAACGAGAGAGATTGGATTAGATCTTCATACCCTTGAAGATTCGCACAGCGGAACGTTCGTCGGAACGTGGGTGATGTAGTCGTACTCGATTCTCCTCCTCGCGATCCGATCCGATCTAGCACCACAAGTGGTGGTGCCTCCGTGAGATGCACACTTGCAGCACCTCGACATCTCCTCCTTCCTCGGACCAGCAAGTATGGTGGAGAGATGGATTGGATCTACAACACGATGGCGTGGTGTATATGGTGGAGAATTTCTGCAGCAGGGCTTCGCCCACAAACAGTCGGGAGGGAGAGAGGAGGGCAGCAGGGCAACTAGGGTTTGGAGGAAGGTGTGTGTGTAGGGGGGAGGGGGCGCACCAGCCCTCTATATATAGAGGGGGGGTGCGGACAGCCCTTCCCCATCCTCCAAGCCTATCTCTAGTTTAAATGATTTAAACTCTCCCTTCTAGAAACCCTATCTTATCTCTAGTTTAAACGATTTAAACTTATCTAGGATCGGCTGGGCCCTATGGGGCCTTGTGCCCCTGGCCCAATGCGGCCAGGACACTCCCTCATAGGCCCATGCCCCCTCCCGGAAGGTGGGGCCACGTTGGTCCCCTTCCGAAAGGTTCTAGAAGCTTCCGGTACAATACCGATTAACCCGGAACTATTCCGAACTCCAAAAACTGCACTGCCTTATATGAATCTTATTCTCCGGACCATTCCGGAACCTCTCGTGATATCCCGGATCCCATCCGAGACTCCAAACAAAAATTCATAAACCAATTATCCAATCTATCCTAGCATCGAGACACGTTAAGTGTGTGACCCTGCGGGTTCGAGAATATGCAGACATGATCTTCTATCAATAATCAACAGCGGGGTCTGGGCACCCATATTGACTCCCACACATTCATCGATGATCATATCGGATGAACCACGATGCCAGGATTCAATCAATCCCATATATATATTCCCTTCGTCTCGCGATATTTTACTTGCCCGAGATTCGATCGTCGGTATCGTCATACCTAGTTCAATCTCGTTCACAGCAAGTACTTTACTCGTTCCGTAATCCGATATCACTTTGTGATTAACTCCTTAACCACATGCTTGCAAGCGGTGTTGATATCGATTACCGAGTGGGACCGAAGTATATCTCTCCGACTTGGGAGGGACAAATCCCATCTCGATACATACAACCCAACAGATACTTTCCGATCACCTGAGAGACACCTTTATGATCACCCTCTCATAGGATGACGTTTGATGACCTCAGAGCTTTCTTCCGATACCAGGGACTTGTATTATCTCATGGTCTAAGGAATACAATATTTGACATGAGAAAAACTTCGCAAAGACGAACACGATGAAACGATCTAATAGCTTTGCTTAGTTTGGGTCTGTCCACCATATCATTCTCCCAATGATATGGTCTCATTATCAATTGACAACTCATGTCTATGGTTAGGAAACCTTAACCATCATTGATCAATGAGCTAGTCCATAGAGGCGTACTAGGGACACGGTGTTGTTCACAAACCACACAAGTATTAATGTTTCCGCTTAATACAATTCTAGCATGGAATATAAACTTTATCATGAACAAGAATTATAATAATAACATCTTTATTATTGCCTCTAGGGCATAATTCCAACAGTCTCCCACTTGCACTAGAGTCAATAATCTAGTTTACATTTGGCAACAATCTCACACCCATGGCACTGAGGTGTTGATCATGTTTTACACGTGGAAGAGGTTTAGTCAATGGATCTGCGACATTCAGATCTGTATGTACTTTGCTGATCTTCAGTTCTCCATCTGCTATATAATCTCGGATTATATGAAACTTGCGGTTGATATGCTTGGTCTTTGGATGATATCTTGGTTCCTTAGCGAGTGCTATGGCGCCAGTGTTGTCACACAATATCTCCAGTGGGTCCAATGCACTTGGAACCACGCCAAGCTCAGTGATGAAGTTTCTGATCCAAACTCCTTCACTTGACGCTTCTGCAGCAGCCATGTATTCCGCTTCTACTGTAGATCCCGCGATCACGCTTTGCTTGCAGCTTCTCCAGCTCATAGCTCCTCCATTCAAAATATACACGTATCCTGTCTGAGATTTAGAATCATCCTTGTCGGTGTCGAAACTAGCATCGACGTAACCTTTTACGACGAGCTGTTCATCACCCCCATAGACTAAGAACATTTCTTTAGTCCTATTCAGGTACCTTAGGATGTTCTTCACGGCTGTCCAGTGTTCCACTCCTGGATCACTTTGATATCTGCTCGTCAAACTAAGAGCATTGGACACATCCGGTCTAGTACACAGCATGGCATACATGATGGAACCTATGGCCGAGGCATAAGGCACTTTGCTCATAGCTTCCCTATCATTTACCGTAGCTGGACACTGAGCCTTGCTCAATATCTTACCTAACAACATAGGCACTGAACCTTTCAATGCCTTATCCATTCTGAACCTTTTCAGAACTTTATCTAGGTATGTACTCTGGCTTAAAGCTATCAGGCGTCTTTGTCTATCTCTATAGATTTTGATGCCCAATATATAAGCAGCTTCACCTAGGTCTTTCATTGAAAAACACTTGTTCAAATAACTCTTCACATCGTTAAGCATGTTGATGTCATTTCCAATAATCAATATGTCATCCACATATAGTACCAGAAACGTCACCGAGCTCCCACTCACGTTCTTGTAGATGCAAGCTTCGTAGCAATTTGGAACAAATCCAAAGCTCTTGATCACTTGATCAAAACGAAGATTCCAATTCCGAGATGCTTGCTTCAGTCCATAAATGGAACGCTGAAGTTTGCATACTTTATCAGCATCCTTAGGATCGACAAAACCTTCGGGTTGCATCATATACAACTCTTCATCAATGTTGCCATTGAGGAAAGCAGTCTTGACATCCATTTGCCATATTTCATAATCATGAAACGCAGCAATTGCTAATAAAATCCGAATGGACTTAAACATCGCTACGGGAGAGAAAGTCTCGTCGTAGTCAACACCTTGAACTTGTCGAAAACCTTTTGCGACAAGCCGTGCTTTATAGACGGTAACATTACCATCCGTGTCTGTTTTCTTCTTGAAGATCCATTTGCACTCAACGGCCTTTCGGTCGCTAGGAGGGTCCACCAAAGTCCATACTTGGTTTTCGCTCATGGATCCCAATTCGGATTTCATGGCTTCTAGCCATTTCTTAGAGTCTGGGCTCATCATCGCTTCCTCATAGTTCGTAGGTTCGTTGTCTTCTACTAACAAGACAGTCAAGACAGGGTTGCCGTACCACTCAGGAGGGGCACGCGACCTTGTCGACCTGCGATGTTCAGTAGCAGCATCGTCCAAAGCTTCATGATCCTTGTCATTAGCTTCCTCTATTGTTGGTGCAGGCGGCACTGGAACAATTTCAGGTGCTGCGCTACTCTCCAATTCAAGAGAAGGTTCAATAACCTCGTCTAGCTCTACTTTCCTCCCACTCACTTCTTTCGAGAGAAACTCCTTCTCAAGAAAGGAACCGTTCTTTGCGACAAACACTTTGCCTTCGGTTCTGTGATAAAAGGTATACCCAATAGTTTCCTTAGGGTATCCTATGAAGACGCATTTCTCCGCTTTGGGTTCGAGCTTGTCCGGCATCAACTTCTTGACGTAAACTTCGCATCCCCAAACTTTAAGAAACGACAACTTAGGTTTAGCACCAAACCACAGTTCATACGGTGCCGTCTCAACGGATTTAGATGGAGCCCTATTTAAATTGAATGCAATGGTTTCTAATGCATAACCCCAAAATGATAACGGCAAATCAGTAAGAGACATCATCGATCGGACCATATCTAATAGGGTTCGATTCCGGCGTTCAGACACACCATTGTGCTGTGGTGTTCCGGGTGGCGTGAGTTGCGAAACGATTCCACTTGCTTGGAGATGCGTGAGAAAATCATAACTCAAATATTCGCCCCCACGATCGGATCGTAGAAACTTAATCTTTCTGTTACGATGGTTCTCCACTTCATTCTGAAATTCTTTGAACTTTTCAAACGTTTCAGATTTATGTTTCATTAAATAGATATACCCATATCTACTTAAGTCATCGGTAAAAGTGAGAAAATAGCAATATCCACCGCGCGTCGAAACACTCATCGGTCCGCATACATCGGTATGTATGATTTCCAACAAGTCCGTTGCTCGCTCCATCATACCGGAGAACGGGGTTTTGATCATCTTGCCCATGAGGCATGGTTCGCATGTGTCAAATGATTCAAAATCAAGAGACTCCAAAAGTCCATCAGAATGGAGTTTCTTCATGCGCTTTACACCAATATGACCTAGACGACAGTGCCACAAATAAGTAGTATTATCACTATCTACTTTGCATCTCTTAGCCTCAATATTATGGATGTGTGTTTCATCCCTTTCGAGATTTAGAAGAAATAAACCATTCACAAGAGGTGCATGACCATAAAAGATGTTACTCATATAAATAGAACAACCATTATTCTCCGATTTAAATGAATAACCGTCTTGCAATAAACACGATCCAGAAATAATGTTCATGCTCAACGCAGGCACATAATAACATTTATTAAGGTTTAAAACTAATCCCGAAGGTAAAACTAAGGAGAGCGTGCCGACGGCCATCACATCAACTCTTGATCCGTTGCCAACGCGCATCGTCACCTCATCCCTCGCAAGCCGTCGTCTATTCCGTAGCTCCTGTTTCGAGTTACAAATATTAGCAACTGAACCAGTATCAAATACCCAGGCACTACAACGAGGGCTAGTAAGGAAAACATCAATAACATGTATATCAAATATACCTTTGATGGTGCCAGCCTTCTTGTCCGCTAAGTACTTCGGATAGTTGCGCTTCCAGTGACCCTTGTCCTTGCAATAGAAGCACTCAGTGTCCGGCTTAGGACCAGACTTGAGCTTCTTCTCAGCAGGGGCAACGCGCTTGCCGCCGCCTTTCTTGAAGGGCTTCTTTGCACCTTTACCTTTCTTAAAGGAGGGCTTGTTGACCATCAACACATGATTATCTTTCTTGATGTCCACCTCCGCAGCCTTCAGCTTTGCGAAGAGCTCGGTGATCGTATCAGTGGAACCAATCTGATTATGAGTCACTACAAAACTTTTGTAGCTGGGAGGGAGTGATTGCAGAACCCTGTCAATCTTGAGCTCCTCTGGAATCTTGCAGTCCAGTTGCTCAAGGCGTTGAGTGTAGCCCGGCATCTTAATGGCGTGCTCACTAACGGAACTCCCTTCCTCCATCTTGCAGTTAAAGAACTTCTCAGAGATCTCATATCTCTCAGAACGGGCCTGAGTCTGAAACATGGTTTTCAACTCTTCGAGAATCTCAAAGGGCCCGGGATAGTTTTCAAAACGATTTTGAAGTTCCGGTTCCATAGCAAACAACATGGTGCTCTTAATCACACCATAATCATCTTTGCGCGACTGATAGACATCTTTCTCATCAGCCGGCGCAGTTGCAGCAGGGGGGTTACCTAACGCTTTCTCAAGGACATAGTCCTTTTGTCCGCCAGACAGAATGATTCTTAGATTGCGGAACCAGTTGGTGAAGTTAGACCCATTGTTTCTAAGCTTTTCTTTCTCAGCAAAAACGTTGAAGTTGAAGTTGGACTTGGCCATGTGATCTACAGTATTTGCAAGTACAATTTAGACTAGGTTCATGATAAATAGTTCAACTTAATCAAATTACTAGATGAACTCCCACTAAATTCAACATCCCTCAAGTTGTTTAGTGAACACGATCCAAATTCACCACACCTAATCCGATCATCACGAGAAGAGATGTGGTTTCAATGGTGGACAATGAAGTGTCGATCATATCATTCATATGACTCATGCTTAACCTTTCGGTTCTTGTGTTCCGAGGCCATGTCTGTACATGCTAGGCTCGTCAAGTTAGACCCAAGTATTTCCGCGTGTGCAAAACTGGCTTGCACCCGTTGTATGTGAGCGTAGAGTCTATAGCACCCGATCATCACGTGATGCTTGGACACGACGAACTTTCGCAACGGTGCATACTTGGGGAGAACACAGTTTTTATCTTGATCTTTAAGTGAGGAATCATCTTATAATGCTACCGTCGCGATCTAAGCATGATAAGATACATAAAAGGATAAACATCACATGCATATAACTTTATGTGACATGGTATAACCAATCTTCGCGCAATGATCTCCATCTTGTGCGTTCCAGCATGATCTCCATCACTCCACCATGATTGCCTCCACCACGAATAGCAACTACAACTATTGCTAACTACTTAGCGATAAAGTAAAGCTATTACATGGCGTATAAGAAGTTGACTCGCAGGTCATACACAATTATAAAGACAACCATATGGCTCCTGCCGGTTGTGTACTCATCGACATGCAAGTCGTGAAACATTACAAAACATGATCATTGCATACATTATACACATCACATCTTGGGCCATACCATATCACAGAAAACACTCCCTGCAAAAACAAGTTAGACGCCTCTACTTTGTTGTTGCATGTTTTACGTGGCTTATGGGAGTAGATGCTAAGAACGATTCTTACCTACGGAAAGCCACAACAGTGATATTATGGTTGCCAAACTCCGGTGTTAATCGCATGACAACTATAGTGAGAGAAACTGACATCCACCAGCCGCATGTATGGTACAAGCCACACGTCAAGTGCGGAGTCGGTCTCGCGAACGATGTCGCGTAAGGTTGGCCTGGAACGCTTCAATCTCACTATCCCGCATCATAAGAAGAACACAAACAAGAGGCTTGCAACAGAAAACATCAACGCCCGCAACAACCATGTTGCGTTCTACTCGTGATACACATCTACGCATAGATCTAGCTCTGATACCACTGAAGGGTTTCGCAGCATAGTAAATCAAAATTTTCTACGGAAGCGAACAGAGGGAAAGCCAAGATCTAATCTAGGAGATGCAAACAACGAGAGAGATTGGATTAGATCTTCATACCCTTGAAGATTCGCACAGCGGAACGTTAGTCGGAACGTGGGTGATGTAGTCGTACTCGATTCTCCTCCTCGCGATCCGATCCGATCTAGCACCACAAGTGGCGGTGCCTCCGTGAGATGCACACGTGCAGCACCTCGACGTCTCCTCCTTCCTCGGACCAGCAAGTATGGTGGAGAGATGGATTGGATCTACAACACGACGGCGTGGTGTATATGGTGGAGAATTTCTGCAGCAGGGCTTCGCCCACAAACAGTCGGGAGGGAGAGAGGAGGGCAGCAGGGCAACTAGGGTTTGGAGGAAGGTGTGTGTGTAGGGGGGGAGGGGGCGCACCAGCCCTCTATATATAGAGGGGGGGTGCGGCCAGCCCTTGCCCATCCTCCAAGCCTATCTCTAGTTTAAATGATTTAAACTCTCCCTTCTAGAAACCCTATCTTATCTCTAGTTTAAACGATTTAAACTTATCTAGGATCGGCTGGGCCCTATGGGGCCTTGTGCCCCTGGCCCAATGCGGCCAGGACACTCCCTCATAGGCCCATGCCCCCTCCCGGAAGGTGGGGCCACGTTGGTCCCCTTCCGGAAGGTTCTAGAAGCTTCCGGTACAATACCGATTAACCCGGAACTATTCCGAACTCCAAAAACTGCACTGCCTTATATGAATCTTATTCTCTGGACCATTCCGGAACCTCTCGTGATATCCCGGATCCCATCCGAGACTCCGAACAAAAATTCATAAACCAATTATCCAATCTATCCTAGCGTCGAGACACGTTAAGTGTGTGACCCTGCGGGTTCGAGAATATGCAGACATGATCTTCTATCAATAATCAACAGCGGGGTCTGGGCACCCATATTGACTCCCACACATTCATCGATGATCATATCGGATGAACCACGATGCCAGGATTCAATCAATCCCATATATATATTCCCTTCGTCTCGCGATATTTTACTTGCCCGAGATTCGATCATCGGTATCGTCATACCTAGTTCAATCTCGTTCACAGCAAGTACTTTACTCGTTCCGTAATCCGATATCACTTTGTGATTAACTCCTTAACCACATGCTTGCAAGCGGTGTTGATATCGATTACCGAGTGGGCCCGAAGTATATCTCTCCGACTTGGGAGGGACAAATCCCATCTCGATACATACAACCCAACAGATACTTTCCGATCACCTGAGAGACACCTTTATGATCACCCTCTCATAGGATGACGTTTGATGACCTCAAAGCTTTCTTCCGATACCAGGGAGTTGTATTATCTCATGGTCTAAGGAATACAATATTTGACATGAGAAAAGCTTCACAAAGACAAACACGATGAAACGATCTAATAGCTTTGCTTAGTTTGGGTCTGTCCACCATATCATTCTCCCAATGATATGGTCTCATTATCAATTGACAACTCATGTCTATGGTTAGGAAACCTTAACCATCATTGATCAATGAGCTAGTCCATAGAGGCGTACTAGGGACACGGTGTTGTTCACAAACCACACAAGTATTAATGTTTCCGCTTAATACAATTCTAGCATGGAATATAAACTTTATCATGAACAAGAATTATAATAATAACATCTTTATTATTGCCTCTAGGGCATAATTCCAACAATTCTATGGCATGAGATTGATCCCATCTTTCCACCTTAGTGAACACTCTTAACTTAGTAGTTTAGAGTAGATAAAAACTTGAGTCACTTTAGATGGGAACACTTGGTGAAAATGAATTATGAAAACCTTGGAATGATGAGTCAATCTATTGAAATGTTTTGACATGTGTTGAGAAACACAAATGGTTTATGATGATGAAAATGATGAGGCATGAGCCTTGACCCTTTTACAAAACTGATTGTTGGATTCGGATGCGATACCATTCCAAATTTACCGTACAACCACAATACCTGAATTGGGTAAGGCTTGGCCGGAAGTTTATATGCATTAGTATTAGTTCCCTCGCGGGAGAGGTTTGAGCTGAGGCTACCTCTCAATGTTGTCCACCTATGCAGTGCCCAAGATGACATATGGTCATGGTTGGGAGGCCATGCTCATAGGAGAGGTTCTTATACTAGGGTGTGTAAAGGAAAGGTTATGTTTGATTATCTGCATACTAAGTATGACGATTCAGGGTTATCCCTGACAGATGTATTGAATCTTGTGGTGAAAGTGTACCACCTCTGCAGAGTGTCAAACTATTCGAATAGCCGCGTCCGCGGTTATGGACAGTTGGAGTGGCCATACTGTTTCGTTGTCAGATGTTTTCAAAATAACTTATGAAATGAATGATGAATCTTGAGTTTACCACAACAGAGTTGTGATTATGACACTAGCTCCCCAACTTAAGTGATTCTAGAACTTTATTTTACCTTTCTTTGTTTCTGAACTTAGCTTAGGTTTCAAACTTAACTTTATAGTTAAACTTAGAGTTAGCACTTCACTTTAGAACTATACCAAATTGTTAGTGGTAGTTTGCGAGTACTTAAAGAGTACTCATGGTTTTGTCCCTGGCTATTCTCATGGCCAGACTATGAAGGAGACTACCAAGATGATGGCCAGCAGGACGCCTATGATAACTAGGACTATCTGCCTTCGTCAGCATTGCATGTGCCCCTGAAGATGGACCCCACCGCTACGCTTATTATTTATTATGTTGCTTGTTGTATTAAGACTGGATCATGAGATCCTTATTTGTGTAAGACCTTATGTATGGTTTGTAATGGATGATGTACTATGATATCCAATTTGTTATGTCTCGCAAAAATGGTAATCCTGGGATTGCGATGTATGACATAACAGGCATCTGGGATTAAAAATCCAGGTGTTGACAAGTTGGTATCAGAGCCATCCTAACCATAGGAGACCCTTGTTAGAATGGACGTCCGAACAAAAACTTAATTTCAAAACCAAAGTGAGTATTTATGAAAAACTATTTCCTCTCTTATCCTGGGAATTCATTCTTTCTCAAAAATTCATGTTCCTCAAAATTCTTACATTACTACTTAAAATTTGACACACTTGATCACTTCACTAACTTCCTCATCCTTAATTCTTGTAGATGGAGACTCAGTTCAGCAAGTTCTACCAATTGGGCAATGGAGGCCAGCTGATCTTCGAGAGGGATCTGGATTCACTGTCTAAGTTATTGGGACGCCCACATCCGGAGTTTCTTGGAGCTCAACTTCCAGGACCCCCCGGAGGAGATTTGTAGTGGCTAGTCACCGCTGATCTTAGAGGAAGCATCAAAGCACGAACGTCCGGGAGAATCCAGTTCTCCGTGAGAGAGAACAACTGGCTAGATGGATTAGCCAGGGCAATACATGAAGCTCTCGCATGTCTATGTGCCCTCAGCGTCAACCAAATCCAAGGAACCCGTTTTTCTCACTATGCAAGACGTGACTTCATGGGAATGCCAATGGAGATGCCAAGTCACCCAGAGCTGAAGCGTCAAGTGGAGAACCTTGACTTCCTGTTGTACGATCGCCAGAAGGAATTAGACAATGCTAGGGAGTTTGCCAACCACAATCGTGCCATTGCCGCCCAAAAGGCCTAGACTTTCTCACTTCTTGTCAAGGACCGTCAGTCTCTTCGCCTCCAGCGCGAGAAGAAGGATCGCACCATCGCCTGTCTTCGCAAGAAGGTGGCCGACCTCGAGAAGACCGTCAAGGAGCAGGAAGCTGAGCTTGCAGCAAAGGAGGAAGAAGAGGAGGGTGAAGACATCCAGGGAGATACGGATTCTTACCTCAACAATGATGATGACTTTCTGTAGGAGGATGTCGTGGACATCTACACTGACGATGAGGACTTCGAGTTCATCGACGATGAGTAGATGCACTAGAGCACTATCGTATCATGAGATGTATCGGTCCCACTGTATCGTAGCTTGCACAATGGTTCTTCAAACCATCTGTTTTCCTTTGTTGTTGTGGTCTGTGTTTGTATCGTGTGCTTGTTTGCATGAATGAAAAGATAGTTGCAAACCCTGAGTCAAACTCAAAGTTTTAAGCTTGAAACCAAAACCATGAACCTTAGATCTTTCCCTCTTACCCCTTTATCTACCTCAATCTTCAGATGACTCGTGGAAACCAAGGAGGGAGCAGCTCGTCGCAAGACCCAATGCTGCAGATCTTGTAGAATATCATTGCAGACAGAGAAGCAAGTCGGGAAGAACGCCAAGCTAATCTAGCAACACTGCAGCAAATCGCCTAGATGGCTCTCAACAACCAAAGGCATGGAAACTAGGATCACCATGGATCCAAACTCAAAAACTTTCAGAACACCAATCCCCCAATCTTTAACCAAGCTGAAAACCCACTAGATGCTGATGACTGGCTGCAGACAATGGAAAACAACTTAGAAGTAGCAGGAGTTGATGACAACGAGAAAGTTCTCTTCGCCACCCACTATCTGGTGGGAGATGCAAAAGCTTGGTGGACTAGTATCCGTAACATGAACCATGGTCAAGTGATGACATGGGAAGCCTTCAAAATAAAGTTCAGCCGCACCCACGTGCTGCAGGGCTTAGTCACCAGAATGAGGGATGAATTCAGAGAGTTGAAGCAAGGCAGAATGACTGTGGTAGAGTACCATGATAGATTCCTGTCGCTTGCCAGATATGAACCTGATGAGATCAACACGGAGGCCAAGAAGAAGGAGAGATTCTTGAACGGACTGCATGATGAGATGCAGACTGTCCTCGTCAACATCCGTTTCCAGGATCTCGAAGAGCTAGTCGACTCTGCCATTCAGATGGAAGGGAAGATTAACCAGGCAAACGACAACCGCAAACGTTGTATGATGCAGCAAACTGGATCCAACAGTCACCAGAAGTACCGTCCCAACCCCTCACCAGGATATGCACCAAGGAACAATCGATCCCCAATGTCTCGCCCAAGCTACCCCAACCGTAGCGGAGGCAATGTGAAGTCCGGAGGAAACAATCACCACTCCGGCAACACCAGCAATTTCAACCGTGCCCCTCCCGAGAGCAACAACAACAACAACAACCGTGCACCCAGAACTGGCAGCAATGCTATGCCCGTCGCAGCAAAAGACAAGTCCCAGATCACCTATTTCGAGTGTGGAGTGAAAGGTCACTATTCCAATGAATGTCCCAAGAAGACTGCCGCCACTACCAATGTGAATGCCCTAGCTCAACAGTAGCGTCGTGTTCAACCAGGAAGAAGATTTGCCCAAGGGAACCCTCACAACCGCAACGGTCGTCTCTTCAACATGAACGCCGAAGAAGCCCAAGAAGCCCCAGATGTAGTGCTGGGTATGTTTTCTGTCAACTCAGTTGTAGCAAGGGTATTGTTTGATTCGGGAGCATCACATTCATTTATCACCAAAGAATTTGCATGCACTGGTAAGATTAACCCAACCAACTTGAAGCATGTCATGATAGTTCAAATCCCTAGATCAACTACAGAAGCTAGAAAAATTTGCAAAGCTGTGCCTATCAGAATACATGGGATAGATTTTTATCCAACCTAATCGTACTCGGAACCAAAGGATTGGAAGTAGTACTAGGTATGGATTGGATGTCAAGGCATAAAGGAATGATAGACTGTGCTAAGAAATCCATCACCATGACCAGTAGCTCTGGAGTAATAGTAGAGCATATCTCTGAAACCTTAGCTCGTCAATTCAAGTGCAACAAGAGTCTAGCCCTACCCACCATAGACCAAGTCAGAGTAGTCTGTGAATACCCTGATGTATTCCTAGATGAATTGCCAGGTATGCCCCCGGATAGGGATATTGAGTTCATTATCAAACTAATCCCCGGAACCGGACCCATAGCCCAGAGACCCTATAGCATGAACCCCTCAGAGTTAGTGGAACTGAAGAAGGAGTTGGATTCCATGTTAGCAATAGGCTTGATTCAACCAAGCGCATCGCCTTGGAGATCACCAGTGTTATTCGTTGACAAGAAAGATGGAGGCAACCGTTTGTGCACAGATTATAGAAAACTGAATGACATCACCATCAAGAATAAGTACCCCTTGCCAAAAAAAGAGGATCTATTTGATCAGTTGACTGGAGCTCAACTATTCTCAAAGATTGATCTTAGGACTGGTTATCACCAACTTATGATTCGTGCAACGGATATTCCGAAGACCGCCTTTACTACTCGCTATGGTTTATACGGGTATGCGGTTATGTCTTTTGGATTAACCAATGCCCCTGCTTGTTTCATGAATCTCATGAATAAGATCTTTATGAATTTCCTAGATAAGTTTGTAGTTGTGTTTATCGATGATATCCTTATCTACTCCAAGTCAGAAGAAGAGCATGAGCAAAATCTGAGAATCATCCTAGAAACCCTGAGAGAGCATCGGTTATATGAGAAGTTCAGCAAGTGTGAGTTTTGGCTGAAAGAAGTAGGATTCCTAGGACATATTGTGTCTGCTAGAGGAGTCTCTGTTGATCCCGCCAAGATCAAAGATGTCGAAGAATGGGAAGCCCCAACCACTCAAACGCAAGTCCGTGCATTTCTCGGATTAGCGGGATATTACCGCAAGTTCGTAGAAGGATTCTCGAGCATCGCCAGACCCATGACCCAATTGTTGAAGAAGAACAAGAAGTTTGAATGGACCGACAAGTGTGAAGCCAGTTTTTAGGAGCTGAAGAAGAGATTGATATCAGCACCAATTTTGATCATGCTAGATATCAAGAAGCCATTTGATGTGTATTGTGACGCATCCAAGATTGGTCTCGGATGTGTATTAATGCAAGTGGGCAAAGTCATCGCGTATCTGTCTCGACAACTGAAGCAGCATGAGCAGAACTATCCGACCCATGATCTTGAATTAGCAGCCATAGTTTTGGCATTGAAGACATGGCGTCATTATCTGATGGGTAATCGCTGTGAGATTTACTCAAATCACAAAATCTTGAAGTATATTTTCACTCAGAAGGAGCTGAATATGAGGCAAAGAAGATGGATAGAGTTAATCAAGGATTATGACTTGGACATTCACTATCACCCCGGCAAAGCCAATGTGGTAGAGGATGCTCGTAGCAGATTGCTGTGTAGACTAAACACCATGATCAAGGAGAAGCAACCAAGTTTGTATGAGGAGTTGGAGCAGTTCAGAACTGAGATAGTTAGCAAAGGATTCTTAGCTAGTATTGAACTTCAACCCACATTAATCAGCCAAATCAAGGAAGCCCAGAAGGGAAATGAAAGTATCGATGGCATCAAACGTCGTATTGGTACAGGAAAGGTACCTGGATTCACTGGAGACGAAGAAGGAGTTCTGTGGTACAAAGGCCGTATCTGTGTGCCAGCAGATTCGGAGCTAAAGCAAGTTATCATGCAGGAAGCTCATGATACTCTTTATTCTATCCACCCCGGAGGAATGAAGATGTATCAAGACCTGAAAGAGCAATTTTCGTGGCACAAGATGAAGAGAGAAATCGGAAGCTACATCGCCAAGTGTGTCATCTGTCAAAGAGTCAAAGCAGAGCATCAGAGACATGTAGGACTGTTGCAACCATTGCAGATTCCGGAATGGAAATAGGATTCTGTCGGAATGGAGTTTTTCACTGGTTTGCCTACTTCTAGTAGGGGAAATGACTCAATCTGGGTCATAGTTGATAGACTGTCCAAGGTAGCTCACTTCATACCAATCAAGACTACCTACCCGAGTTCGAAACTAGCAGAACTGTATATTGTTAGGATTGTTAGTTTGCATGGAACCCCCAAGACCATAGTATCAATCGAGGAACCCAATTCACCTCGAGATTTTGGCAGAATGTTCAGGAAGGATTAGGGACCAAGTTGAATTTCAGCACCGCTTATCACCTGCAAACTGATGGACAGACTGAGAGAGTCAACCAGATCCTAGAGGATATATTAAGAGCTTGTGTGTTAGAGTACGGATCAAAATGGGAAGACTGCCTTCCTTTCACAGAATTCTCATATAACAACAGTTATGAGGCTATTTTGCAAATGGCACCATTTGAGTTCCTATACGGAAGAAAGTGCCGCACCCCTTTGAATTGGTCGCAAGTAGGGGAGAGTTAGATCTTTGGACCCGACATTCTCCGAGAAGCCGAAGAGAAGGTTCACAAAGTCCGTGAACACCTCAAGACCGCCTAGTCCAAACAAAAGAGTTATGCTGACAAGAGAAGGAGAGACCTGACTTTCAATGTCGGAGATTTTGTATATCTCAAGGTTCACCATTGAAAGGAACCCAACGCTTTAGTCTGAAAGGAAAGTTAGCCCCAGATATATCGGGCCCTTCAAGATTCTGAACCGTCGAGGAGAAGTATCGTATCAACTAGAACTACCAGAAGTCATGTCTGCCATCCACAATGTGTTTCATATCTCGTTACTTCGCAAATGTCTAGAAGTGCCGGAGAAGACTGAAGTTTCCAAGAACATCGATCACAGAGCTGTTGAGATCAACAAAGACCTGACATATCGTGAAGTGCCCATCCGTATCTTGGAGGAAGCTTACAGAACCACCAGAACCAGAAGTATCAAATTTCTCAAGATTCAATGGAGCAACCATACCGAAGAGGAATCCACTTGGGAGCGAGAAGATTACATGAGGACAGAGTTCCCAGATCTCTTTAGTTCCTAGTTTTCTTTCATAAATCTCGAGATGAGATTTTTTTAAGGGGGGAAGGTTTGTAACATCCCAAAACTTTCATCCAAGGTTATTAAGATCCAAATCATCAAAATTAGGGTTAACAAAAACTTTTCCAACTAAAATTATTAAAGCATTCTTATGTGTGTGCATTTAAATAGGAGTTGTTTTGAATTCCCATGATTAAGTGATCCATTGCTTGTAAAATGATTCTTAGGTGAAATAAACATCATCTAGATCATTCCCAAACAAATCCCAAAGAAAAACAAATCAAAATGAATAAAAGAAAGAAATGGTCATTTGTGCCATTTTAATCAACATGCCTACTTTGGCTATTCCTAGAACTCAATTCTTAACAGAAACAAATGTGGATCCTTGCACCCCTTGCTAGTACATGTAATGATGTACCAAGGCCCACTTTGTGATCTGCCAAAAACTTTCAAACACTAATTTTAAATGGCATTTGAAAATTGAATGTAGTTCATATGGGAAGATCACACTTATGCAAAAACCACTCAAATGAGCTCCATTTTCAAAACCCAAGCAACCACAGAGTCTTAAGCATGTGTATAGCAAACCCACCAAAATTCATCCAAAAATTCCAAACTTGAGTTCATGCGGCCATTGTGTCAAACAGGTGGCATGCACCAAATTTCTGCCTAATTTTTACTATTCAATGATCATTGCATTGTCGAGTAATTGGGCTCCATTTGGTCCCCTTGTCCCCTCTAACTCGAACCATCACCTAACTAAGCTACTAACCGGCCTAGAGCAGCAGTGGAGCGCTGCCACTTTTTGGTCGCCGCCGGCCGATCGTGGACAGAGCGCCACCGACCGTGCAGCGACAATCCAGCGCCACCACTTGCTCCGCCCAACCCTACCACCACTCCCTGTCCACCACTCGATCACCCCCAGGCCATGGACCACACCCTAGCGCCGCCTCCCAGTCTCTCTGCGAGCTCGCCAGAGCGCGCCAAAGCGCGTTAGCCGCCAGCACGCCACAGACCGTGTCTCGACCTAATCCCGTGTGTGCCGCTCCGCCTCGACCCCAGCAACCCGCCAGACACGGCCGTGCACCGCCGCGCCACCCACAGTCGCCGTGCGCCGCGTCCCCTACCTCAAGCAACACCGCTAGCACGCTGTGTAGCCCTCACCAGAGTCACCAGCCCATCCCTTTCGGCCGCCTCGTCAAGCTATAAATAGAGGCCACCCCACCACAAACCACTCACACCATTCCACTCCCCTCCCCTCACTGGTCCTTCCCCACCTCTCACCGGAGCCGCTCGAGCCTTGGTTCGCCGGAATTTCGCCGGAGGAGCCCGCTGCAGAGGAGGAGAAGGCGTCGTCGATTTCGTCCAACCTAGGAGCTGCCGCGACCACCCCTGAGTCCACCGTCGACAGCGTGTTTGATCGCCCCCATCGCCGCAGTAGCTGGAGCCCTGAGCACCCCCACCGAGCCGCTAGGGTTAGACCTTGCCGGCAACCTGTCCGTCGTCGACGACAAGCCCTAGCCGTAGATCCCCCTTCTAATCTAACAACCCACATCGCCCCGTACCGCTTCGCATGTAAAGAGCCGCTGACCAGTAGACCTCCCTATCAGCTATTCTCTGTGCCGTGGAATGCCACTGGGCCGGCCCGTTTTCCTTCCCGGGCGACCCATTTAATTCAAACATAGATTTTTCTATTTAGTTTTGAACTTAGTTCCGTCCCCTAGTTTGAAAATCAATTCAGAGAGATTTACAAATCCAGATGGAGTGATTCAAATTGTGTTAGAAAGGTACTGAAAAGATCTATCCAAGACCATTAGATTTAATTCCATTAGAGTTAGAGATCTCTCCTAGTAAAAATAACAAGATAGAAGCTTTTGCACATTCAAACATTTTTATAAAATCAACCAAAATACCTTTTGAGTTGATTCCAACACTCAGAAATCACATTTCACCATACCTATCTGAATATGTAATAATATTAGGGTTTACATGCAGTGACTTTGGACTAGTACCAAAATAATAGTATATAGGCATTTCTAGTCACTTTAAATCATTAAATAATGAACTTAAACCAAAGTAATTGTGATCCAACCCCTAAATCACATTCCCACATGTTAGAATATGTGGTGATGACATATGTCCACATGATCCCATATTTTAAGTGGTGAATATTAAATCTTAGTTATTTTTCAATGAGTACAAATTACTTTTCTTAAATAAAAAGAATGAAACTTGTTAATAAAACTTGTGATGTTTGTGATGATAACAGATCATCAAATGTGTTCCTTAGAGTGCTAATTAGACTAGTTAAGTATTGTTTGGTGATTGTGTACTCCGTATGTATTTATAGACGATAGTACCGACCAAGCTTTCGAGGAGGAGGAGTTCTATCAAGAGGAGGAAGAAAACTTCAACCACTGCACTGCACAAGGAAAGCCATCATTAACAATGCAAGCTAACCCTTGCAAGTAGAATTCTTAACAAGCTAGACTTAAACTAGATGATTTGAGCAAAGATGCTTTAGGCATGCTTTGGTGATACCACTTTGACTATCATTTACCCCGAGTATTATTTTCAAGCTTTACTTCCTTTACTTTATCAAAGTCCCTTACTTGTTTTGAAGGTAGCATAAAAAGTATAAAACTTGACCTATTTAGATAACTTTAGATGTCATTCTATGGCATGAGATTGATCCCATCTTTCCACCTTAGTGAACACTCTTAACTTAGTAGTTTAGAGTAGATAAAAACTTGAGTCACTTTAGATGGGAACACTTGGTGAAAATGAATTATGAAAACCTTGGAATGATGAGTCATTCTATTGAAATGTTTTGACATGTATTGAGAAACACAAATGGTTTATGATGATGAAAATGTTGAGGCATGAGCCTTCACCCTTTTACAAAACTGATGGTTGGATTCGGATGCGATACCATTCCAAATGTACCATACAACCACAATACCTGAATTGGGTAAGGCTTAGCCGGAAGTTTATATGCATTAGTATTAGTTCCCTCGCGAGAGAGGTTTTAGCTGAGGCTACCTCTCAATGTTTTCCACCTATGCAGTGCCCAAGATGACAGATGGTGATGGTTGGGAGGCCATGCTCATAGGAGAGGTGCTTATACTAGGGTGTGTAATGGAAAGGTTATGTTTGATTATATGCATACTAAGTATGATGATTCAGGGTTATCCCTGACAGATGTATCGAATCTTGTGGTGAAAGTGTACCACCTCTGCAGAGTGTCAAACTATTCGAATAGCCGCGTCCACTGTTATGGACAGTTGGAGTGGCCATACTGTTTCGTTGTCAGATGTTTTCAAAATAACTTATGAAATGAATGATGAATCTTGACTTGACCACAACAGAGTTGTGATTATGACACTAGCTCCCCAACTTAAGTGATTCTAGAACTTTATTTTGTCTTTCTTTGTTTCTGAACATAGCTTAGGTTTCAAACTTAACTTAGGTTTCAAACTTAACTTTATAGTTAAACTTAGACTTAGCACTTCACTTTAGAACTATACCAAATTGTTAGTGGTAGTTTGCGAGTACTTAAAGAGTACTCATGGCTTTTGTCCCTGGCTATTCTCATGGCCAGACTATGAAGGAGACTACCAAGATGATGGCCAGCAGGACGACTATGATAACTAGGACTATCTGCCTTCGTCAGCATTGCCTGTGCCCCTGAAGATGGACCCCACCGCTACGCTTAATATTTACTCCGATGCTTGTTGTATTAAGACTGGATCATGAGATCCTTATTTGTGTAAGACCTTATGTATGGTTTGTAATGGATGATGTACTGTGATATCCAATATATTATGTCTCGCAAAAATGGTAATCCTGGGATTGCGATGTATGACATAACAGGCATCTAGGATTAAAATCCGGGTGTTGACACAATCCTTTCTTTCTATTTTTTTCCTGAAGAGATAATGATGTTTGATGATGGGAATCACTACATTAAATTCAAAGATACGAGATTTCCAACAACCAGAAGAAACCGGGAGTCGTGGGTCAGAGGCAGACGCTTTAACGACCAACTATAAAACCAGAATAAAATTCCAGCCATATAGATCCGGCTGTATAGTTGTCATCGATGCAGCTAGGTCAAGAAGAACAACTTTCATGAAGGGTCCCCTATATAAAGAGGCCTCAAGCGACGAGAAAAGGGAGCTCGTAGAAACCATCAGGGACCCCCAGATCTCCATCAACAACACTGGCGAGCCGCCGGAGGAATAGACTTAGATCTAATCTCTCCACCACCATATCCATATTCCACCACTTGTAATAGTAGATCTCTTCTTAGATTGGCGACATTGTAAGACTATTGCTATCAATCTCAGGATTTTCACTACAATGTTTATGATCTTTGATCTCATCTCTATGTGTGAGTAATTCTCCTTGGGTTAAGAGCATCAGCCTAGCCATGTAGCTTTTTGTGCATGTTATTTATCATAGATGGGATCATGTATTAGTTTGTATGACATGATGAATATTGTATCCTCTCTTGCCTCAATCTAAGGACTTGTCAGGTACCTAAGACCCCGAGGATTGAGCCAGGTATAGGGAGTATGAGTAATGACTAATCTGCAGGTTGGGAACCCTAGTGACAAAAGGGTAGTACGGCTGTATGTGAGGGATTTACTTGGGATTAACGGTGACATCACTATGCATATCATTAGTTCTGTTTCTTCTATGGATGAGACTAGTAGGTTATTGCTATAAGCGGTTGTGGAGGCAATAGAAATTATGGATGCACTGCCCACATATAATTTATCTTGCTCTAACCATTACATGCATACTTTATTTCTATCTTTTATTCCCATCAGATGTTTTGCACAGCTACAGGTGAAACCGAATGCCCTAGGCCCTCTCTCTCCATCATAGACAATAACAAAAATATGCAAACTCTTGGTCCGGTAGAAACACAAAAGGAATTCTAAAACTCCCGAAGGTCCATTAAAGTAACTTCACTTTGCTTCTGCTTCCCGAGGATTCGATAAACCTAGGTATACTAGGGAAAAATAGATATACTACATCCGTAATCCGGGTCCGCTAAAGTAACCCTTTTTCTAGCGCCGTTGCCGAGGAAGCAATAGCTACCCTGGTGAGGTTAGTAGGAACCTTTCTAGTTTTAATTCTTGTTTTTAATTTTTAGTTTGCTTTTAGTCTTTATTTGAAAAACTAAAAAAATTAGTTAGTCTTGAAATTCTTGTTATTATTATCATAATTCTCTGTTTAAGAAATCCCAAAAACATAGGAAATATGGCTGAAAAGAAGCTTGGGGAATTTTCCACTCCCAATAATGATTATTTGCGTACTCCTATTACTCAGCCAGCAATTGCTGCTAATGACTATGAAATTAAGCCCCATTATTTAAGTTTGGTTCAATAGAATCAATTTGGAGGCTCTGCTGTTGAGGACGCAGGTATGCACTTGAATACTTTTACTGAAATATGTGATATGATGCGCATAAAAGAAGTTGACCCCGATGCGGTTAAATTGCTTTTATTTCCTTTCTCTCTTAGAGGGAGAGCAAAAGAATGGTTGCTAGCTTTGCCTAAAAATACTATTACATCATGGGTGGGATGTACTTCTTTATTTATGACTAAATTTTCCTACCTGCAAAGACTATGCAACTAAGATCTAATATTACTGGTTTTCGATTAGAAGAGCGTGAGCCACTAGCGCTTGCATGGGAGAGGATGAAAGAATGCCTAAGAAACTATTCCAGCCATGGGATGGAAGATTGGTTAATCCTCCATTTATGTTATAATGATCTTAATCCTGTGGCTCTATGCTTGATATTGCAGCTGGAGGAACATTCATGGGTAAACATATTACCGAAGCAAAGGAGCTGCTAGACAATATGCGAAACAACCATGCCCAATGGCATGTAGAAAGATCAAACACGAAGAAGGTGAACTCCGTCTCACCACAAGAAAATGAAGAACTCAATGCTAAGTTGGATGAGCTCATATTAGCCGTAAAAGGTAAGGAAACCCAGGTAAGATCTATCCCCAAAACAAATATTGAAGAAGTAGACTTCATAGCTCATAATAATTATAACCTTGCTTGGAAGAAAAATTATAACCCTAATTTTCGGAAACATTATTCTAATCCTATAGGTAACTCTAATAATAAAATGGGAACTAGTAATGGTAGTATCCAAGAAACACTTAAGTCTTTTATAGACTCGCAAAATGAACAAAACAATATTCTTGTTAAAATAACGGAGAACCATGATGCTATGCTTGGTAAATTATCTAACCAAGCTGTAAGTTTGAGGAATGATTTGCAGGCCCTTGAAGAAAGGACGAGGATTGTTGAGGCACAACTAGGTAAGATAACCGAGAGTCAAACTCTCATTCTGGCTAAATTTGCAGGCAAAGCTGAGTCTAATCCTATTGAAGACCTCAAAATGATGAGAATCCAAAGGGAGGATCCTGAAGAACTTGATTATAGTAATACTCCATCACCAAGCTACACCATTGAAGATCTTGTAAAAAGGACCAACATTAAAATTCCGGTGAGTGAAGGAAACAATGAAGCCATGTATCAACACTTCGTTGATCAGGTAGCAATAAAGGTACACGAGCTTGAAGAGGAATACAAGAAAATCACTGAAAAATAACCTGTTAAACTAGATGATATATTTGAGCCTACGATTAAGATTAAAATTTGGGACACATGAAATAGCTGCACTTTGTGATCTAGGTGGAAGCATTTCAACAATCCCAAAGAGTCTTTTTAACAAGTTAAATCTTGGCTCTTTTGAAATAACCGAACTAAAACTACATCTTGTGGATTCTACCTATAAACAAGTTGTAGGAATTAAGGAGAACACTTTAGTTTAAATTAAAGGTTGTCCTACTCTAATTGACTTTGTTATTGTTGACATGGCTAAAGATTCAACTGCTCCTATTATACTAGGCCATCCTTTCTTAAGAACTATAAAGGCTTTAATTAATCTCCATGAAGGGAACGTGACGAGGGGTTAACTCATCAATGCCCATCGCAGATGGACTTAGTTCGAGGAAGTGGGGAGCACTAGAGGCATCGATTGGCTAGCAAACAAGCACACAGGGATGCAAGGTTTACCTAGGTTTTGGCCTCGTAGAGGACCCTACTCCTGCTTATCTCCTCTTGGAATTATCGAGGAGTCAAAAGTTACAAGGGTGCGCATATGCAATCTGGCGAATGTGCGGAAACTAGGGTTGTTTATTCTCCTCCTCGCCGCCCCCTCCTAACCTTTATATAGATAGGCTAGGTCTTGGGATAGCAGGTCGAGTCGGTTACAGATTAGGGTTTTCCCTTTAAACTTCTATCTTAAGTTTGTTGTGTGATGCAAGCAGTCGAAGTCTCCTATTCATCTAGATCTTGACTGGGCCTTAGAAACATCGTGGGCTTCTTCTAGGTTGGATAGTATACACCAAGCTCGAGTACCTGTACGGTATGCTCACGTCAGTAGCCCCCGAGTCTCTGGTTGAATCGAAAATTCAAGTGGAGACTTATGATGCCCTCGAGTGTAGAGTTAAGCATGTTTTCGAATGCTTTAGTTTGTATCATAGGGATTGTCGATATACGTGCCTGATTCATCCGATGTGTCGGGATCAGTTAACTGCCTTAGGGCCAAACAACACAATCTACTCAAACTCGAGTCCCCGGACTTGAATTCGGAGAAGTGCTAGCGTAATTCAACTCATGCCATAGAGGTCTTATAGAGTCGCATCCCAGTGTATAAGTGTGAGCACTCGACGCGTCCGTCAAGGCTTATCTCATCGTACCTGTAGGCACGGATTACTTCTGGTAGAGCGCATCAGGTGTGTTGCCAGGCCTTCTTCAGGTCTTATCTTCATGCCACAAGCATGGCATCCGAATATTGTCATCGAGGAGATGATTCGGGTGACCCAGGAGACGTAGTATCTTTGCAGGGAAAATATGAGGCGGAGTCGCCAATGTTTTCGAGTGTGGACGCAGTCAACACACAGTTATGTACAAGAAAAATCATAGGGTGCACGACTAGCACTCCCTATTGGAGTAGCCCCTGAGTGCCTATTCGAGTCATAGACTTGAGTAGGTACTATGATTGTTTTCGACTGCTGTCGTCTTTTGTTTTTTCAGTCGAATATGCCTTCAGCACTCCCTATGGGAGTAACCCAGAGTCCACAGTCGAATTGTTGATTCGAGTGAAGGGTCTTGAGAGGAAATATATTGTCATAATGCTTTGGAAGTCTATAAAGTTTATCAGGTGCGCGGCCAGCGCTCCTGTTAGGAGTAGCCCCCGATATCTTGGTCGAGTCGAAGACTCGAGTAAGGACCAGAGTAGTCAGAAAATTCTCCTACTGGAGTAAATGATAGAAGTGTTGACTTGGAGTTGACCGAGCGTGCGTAATTTTCGATTTTAACTGCGTCTCCTCGATTCTCGCACGTAATGGGACGAGTGGAGCGACGATTCACTATTTACCCTACCACGCATCTATATCGATTTGTGCCACGCATCGGGCTGGTGCACTTCTGGCCGTTGGATTGCATTTGTTGTGTTGTTATGTAGGGATTGCTTCACGGTAATTTCCTCGAAATCCATCTTCTTCCTTCGCGCTCTGCCTCCATTGCTGCTCCTTGCTATTCCATTGTCTGCATCTCCTTGCTGCACTGGACGGCCTCCGCACCTTTCCTAGCTACTTCCTATGCTCCCAACGCAAGCGCAAGATGGGGACAAAGAGAGGTGCCTCCGCTACTGGATCTTTGGCTGCCACTGGTGTGGCCAAGAAGAAGGGCGCCGCTGTCACATGCACCAGTACTGCCGCCATGGCTAGAAAGAAGAAGGGCCTAGGCACGCACATCATGAATGGATCGTGGCGGCCAACCACCATCAAGGGCACAGATCTTTTCAACTCGCGCCAAGATGGTGCTCTCTCTGCTATGGAAGATGACTGCCGGATTCCCGGCGACGAGGTAATCCCCAGTCCCCCTGCCGGATTTCCGGGTGATGTTCCTCGCATTTATCATTTGTGGTCTTTCTGTCCCCCTTCACAAGTCTGTGAGGGGGTTTCTCTGCTTCTACGGGCTCCAGCTGCATCAGCTGACCCCAAACTCGGTCCTTCACATTGCCTGCTACATTACCCTTTGTGAGTGCTGGCTCGAAATCGAGCCACACTTTGGGCTCTTCAAAAAACTTTTCAAACTGAAGCGTCAGTCGGGCTCTGGGTCGGTAGTCTATGATATAGGAGGCTGCAGGATCATGTAGACTCCAATATCACATATTTCTCCATAAACTTCAATGCATCTATCAAGGGTGGAGGGAGAAGTGGTTCTATATTCGCGACTAGAAGGTAGATGAGGAACACTTCGGGCTTGCACCATTTGACCCCAGGGCAGTATGCAAAAGTAGGAGGTCGTGGAAGAACACGGTGATGCCTGGCGAAGCCAAAGAGACTAAGGCTCTGTACAAGCGTGACTACGACCTTGAGCTCCACATAGGCAAGGAAGGAGGTGGCGTAGACCTCATTCGCACTTGGATGCGTTGTCGAGTGCAGCCGCTACAAGATAGGGCGCATCCGATGTGCTGCTGGACTAGCGTTGACGATGTTACTCGCATCTCACGAGAGAACATTTCTTCCAGCGAAGTAGACAGGAGGTTTCGACTTCGTCAAGGAGAAACTCCCTGGTTACTCAGTCGTGCCTCCCTTTTGTGCGAGTCATCCTCCGCCTGAGGTGGATTTCTTTTGAGGTCTTCTTGTTTTTCGATTGCATGTTGGGTTGTCCTTTATATTGATGTTTGTTCCTTGTATTAGGACTAGAAGGTGACCACTGTGTTGCCTCCTCAGCTCGAGGGACGAAGCCGAAGAGGAGGACGAATCAGACTCCACCTTTCCTGTCATGGGAGAGATGGAAGCCCTTGAGTCCAGCAGGAACGGAACTCGCAAGCGCTCCCAAAGCAAGAATTCGAACGCATCCTTGCCGACGATGCCGGAGGGTCCTCCGACTGTGGTAGAGGAGCCAATTCCCATTGTGCCTGTGCACGCCGTGGCTCCTCCTTAGAAGAAGAAACTGAAGCTACCGAAGGAGGCATCCGAGGACTCCTTCGACCTCGACAATTTTTACGAGTTTGTATTATATTCTTGCGAGTTCATCCTTGTGTCCCAAAATGTTCTCTTCTGAAGTTGCAATGTATGTTTTGTAGCCAGACCGCGTCTTCATCATCCGATGATTGTCTGTTTGTGAAGGAGTCTGGAGTCACAGACTCCAAAGACAAGGAGGTGGCAGCGCGGTCTCCTTCTCCTCTGGTGGCGGCCAACTTCGGTGCCCGTTCTTCGAGTTCCCTCCATGCTGGGGGCACCAGATTGTTGCCCGGATGTCTACTCAGAAGGAAACTTCGGAGTCCCTAGAGGAACATGTAAGTTTGCTTGTCGTTGGCAGTCAAACTTTGGTTGATTCTCATGCTTCCCTTTTGCAGCCTATCATGAAGGAGTCCACTCGCCTCGCCGAACAAATTATTTCCCTGGGCCGTCCGCATGCTTCATTGGAAGCCCTCCATTGTACCTTTGAAGGTGAGATCACACTCTTTCATCCGTGCTGTTATGCACAAAAATTGGTGAGTTTGAGTTTGTGTTGTTTCCACTTGCAAGTGAGTATAATGAGCTTCTTCATCGTGTTGATTCCCTCTAGAAGGGTCTTGCCGCCACAGAGAAGAAGCGTGACGAGGCACTCCAAGCCATGGAACGCTCCGCCCGGGAGTCGAAGACTCACGAGGAGGACCTGCTGGTAGCTACGGCTAACAGGGAAAAGGTGTTCGTAGAACAACTTTAATCTGTTGCTAAGGCACTCTCGGCTAATATGCTGCATCATTTTGTTTGTTGTGTACTTTGCCTGTGTGTTGCTGTGCTCATGTGCATCTTCTGTAGATGCTGCTGGCATGCACTTCGACGCCCAGGCTCTGGCCCGCTCAGATGCTTTGGCCGATGTTGTGGCTGCGGTCGAAGATCGCAGTGTCTCCGTCAAGGACTCACTCGAGAAGGCCAAGGGTGTGCTTGGGCGTCTTTGAGAGGAGATGGTCCCCAAGGCCAAGCTGATTGAAGATCTCAATGGCTTGGTAGAGTCCTTCGTTGGGGCGTGCACATGGACTTCAAGAATGCTCAAAGGGGGGTGAAGCGACCATGGGACTCACGATGGTGCAAGCTCATGGTGTGGATCTAAACCCCAGTAGGGTCTCCTCGGTGATGCCGGTCACTACAGATGGCTAGCAGGTAGTGTTTGCTCCCTTTGCCACTAGTTGCAATAAGTATGGGCCTCGGCTCATTGAGACACTTGCCAAGTACTCGGCGGAGCTGAGGCGGTTGAAGACGGCAAAAACCACGGCATGAGAGGCAGTAGCCGAGAAGGCGGTAGTGTCGGAGACTGCCACAGACTCGAGGAAGCCCCTGAGTGTCAACGCCTAGCTGTAGCCTGCTGCTTAGTCGCCTTTTGTAATAGTCTAGCTTCTCCCTCTTGAATTGTGCCTTGTGGGGGTACCCCTTTTGAGACATGCTGAACTTTGATGTTTCTTCTTTTTGGTGTTATTAATGAATGGTTGGCCTTATTTGCCTCTTGCTCTGCTTGTAATAGGGTCCTTCGAGTGATCCGTCCGACTCACCTCCCACCGATGAACCTGTGGCGCAACCATGTTCAAAGGTGGAGGAGCTGTCGCTGCTGTCTCGATTGCATGACCGCATAAAACATTTGGAGCGAGAGATGCCGATGATTTGTGGTAACGCGGACGTGTGGAAGTCAAAAGCTGAAAAAGCCAGTACGCGCGAGAAGTATCTTCTGGGCGAGATGGCTCGGTTGAATGAGCAATTTAAGTGTTAGTTCTCTATCTTCTCCTCCTTTCCCAGCCACTCATGGTGGCGCTTTGTATTTATGCTTTGTACTACCTTTTGCAGTTGTGAGTGCTCGTCATCCGCAATATGAGAGGGATCGAATCATCATTCGACTGAACTGCTTGACCCAGGAGCAACTGGAAGCTAGTGGGTACTTTTGGGTTGATCGTGATCGTGCAGTCGCGTTGGCAACACTGCAGGACCGTGCGTCGCAGGTGCTTCTTTATTTGAAGAAGTCACATTCGTGCCTTAAGCATATTTTCCAGGAGATGTTCCCATTGGATACAGTGCCCTCTAGCATGTTAGCTTTACTGAAGAAATTTCAGGATGTCAGCGTGGTCTACGAGTGTGTGCATCAGCAGTTAGTCGCGGGTGCTAAGGCTGCGTTGGCACTTTTTCGCCTGCATCATCCTAATCTGGATTTCACAGCAGTTGCCGCTGGACTGCTGCCCCCACCACAAGGAATGGCATCGAACATGGTGCCACATTATCGAGCAGGTGATTATCCGGCCGAAGATATCGTCGAGTTCTTTGAAGAACGTACCAATGTTGTCCTTTTACGGCAGTAGAGTAGTTTTGATCCTGCACATAGATGTGTAGGTGTTGTAAAGTTCGTATAAGTACATCGGGTGGTTTTTGCTACCCATATATATGTAAAATCTTGCTAGCTTATGTATTTTTCAAGTAGCTTCTACTCTGCAGTTCCTTTTTGTTAGCCTAACGCATATTCATCGCAGCACCTTGTTGAACCTGTCAGGTGCGTTGCAGCTGGGTTGGTTTTACCAAGGGTTTGATTGATAGTACGTCAGCTACTCAGGCTACTGCATTATTCGTGTAACAAGGTGGAAAGGGTGGTGCAGCCCCCGAGTGATACAATTGTAAGAAAAAATAGAAACACAAAGTTGGAGGTACTTAGCTTTATTTATTCGTAGAATATTAGGAGATATAATGTGTGGCTAAGTAGCCTGGCTGAATAGCCTTATTTGTAAAGTAAAAAACATCTAGGGGTAGAAACGATGTAGCTGCACGATGTTCCAGGGATTGGAGTATGCGACTCCGCTTTCTACGTCTTTAAGGCGGTAGGCGCCTCCTGGGATTACTTCGGTAATCACATAAGGTCCCTCCCAAGGGAACTCGAGCTTGAGGTGCCCTTGCTTCTTCAGTCGCAAGACCAGGTCTCCTTCAACGAAGGACCGTGGGTGTATCCTTCTACTGTGGTAGTTGCGGAGGTTTTGTTGGTAGATCGTGGATATTTTTGCTGCAATCTCCTGTTCTTAGTCTAGGAGATCGACGGAGTCTTTGAGTGCAAGGGTTGATCTGCCTCGCTGTATGCTACCACCAGCGGGGCTTTGTAGCGCACATTTACGGGTAGTACTGCATAGGCTCCATGTACCATGAAGAATGGAGTATAGCCTATGGCACTGTTTGGAGTTGTGTGCAGGCTCCATAGTACTGATTGTAGTTCTTCGGGCCAGCACCCAGCAGCTCTTTCTAGTGGCCTGAGGAGACTTTTCTTGATGCCGCTGCAGACGAGGCCATTGGCCTTTTCGAGGTGCACCACTAAGGCATAGCTGATGTTGATTCCCAGGTTTTCGCAGAAATCCTAGAATTCCTTAGAGGTGAAGTTCGTTCTGTTGTCCGTGATGATGTTGTGTGGTACCCTAAACTTGAAGACGATGGACTCGAAGAATTTTATGGATGTTGCCCCTGATTGATTTGTTACCACCATGGCTTAAATCCACTTCGTGAATTTTTCAACTATGACGAGGATGTAGACGTATCCTCGAGGTGAAGATTTGTGCAGCTTGCCGACCATGTCAAGTCCCCATTACGCGAAGGTCCAGGCCATAGGTATTGGCCAGAGTTTTGCACCGGGTGCATGCGGTTTATCCGCGAATCGTTGGCAAGCATTGCATCGCTAGACGATGTCCTTAGCATCACGCATTGCCGTTGGCCAATAGAATCCAGCCCGCGGAGCTTTGGCGACTAGGGCGCGACTGCCAGCATGATCGCCGCAAGTACCTTCGTGTATGTCGAGGAGCATGTCTCTTCCGTCCCCGTTGGAGACGCGCCGTTGAAGAACTCCTGTGATGCTGCGCTTGTACAGTTCGCCGTTGATGAGGGCGAAACCCTTGGATCATCGCGCTATTTGACGCTCATTTGTCGGTTTATCTGGCAACCTTTTGCTAAGAAAGTACGCGATGTATGGTTATGTCCAGGATGGCTCGATCATCATTATCTCCATGGGGCCCTCAAGTCCTGTATCTAGCTCCATGTCCTCGAGTGCTTTCATCTTGTTGGGTGGCGTAGCCCCCAAGTCCTTTGTCATGCTGGTCTTTTGCTCTGGAGCCTTTGGCTTGATGGAGTGTTCACAGATTTTCTTGAGGAGTACTCCAGGTGGCACTGGGGCACAGGTGGAGCCAATGTTGGTGAGTGTATCTGCATCCTCGTGGCTCTCGCAGCTGATGTACCGTAGTTCATAGCCATCGAAGTCCCCTTCGAGTGCGTCATAGAGGTCACGGTAGGCGATCATGTTGTCGGCCAGGGCATCGCACTGGTTCATGGTTTGATTCACCACCAGATTAGAGTCGCCGTAGATAACGAGTCTCTTTGCACCACATGCTTTGGCCATCCGCATCCCATGGAGAAGGGCTTCGTATTCAGCTTCATTGTTGGAGGCGGTGAACTATATTCGCAGAACATACCTCATCTTGTCACCTTGTGGCGATGTTAGTATGATGCCCGCACCAACTCCTTCTTTGCATTTGGATCCGTCGAAGTGCATTGTCCAAAGATAGGACATGTCTGGCTTGTCGGGGAGCTAGTTCTCCATCCAGTGGACGAGAAAGTCCAGGAGTACTTGGGACTTGATCGCATCTCGCTTCTCTATGTGATGTCTCGTGGAGATAGTTATATCCCCCAAAGCACGACTCGTCCGGTGGCGTCGGGGTTGTTAAGGATGTGCCCTAACGGGGCGTCGCTCACCACAATGATGGGGTGCTCCTAGAAATAGTGGCACAGTCACCTGGTTGTCATGAAGACGCCATACGCCAGCTTCTAATAATGTGGGTACCGCTGTTTTGTCGGTGTGAGCACCTCGCTGAGGTAGTAGAGTGGGTGTTGTACCCCGTGGACTTTATTTTGCTAGGCTCGTTCCACTACGAGCACAGTACTAACCACCTGGTTGGTGGCGGATATGTATAACACCAGTTGCTCCTTTTCTTGAGGTGTCACCAACACCGGCGAAGTGGATAGTAGACGCTTGAGGTCTTCGAATGCTTCTTGTGCTTTGTCTGTCCACTCGAATTTGTCAGTCTTGCGGAGGAGTTGGTAGAAAGGCAATGCCTTCTCTCCCATCCGACTAATGAATCAACTGAGCGCTGCGATTCGCCCAGCTAGCTGTTGGACGCCTTTCACATTCTTCGTCTTCTCCATGGCCAGTATGGCCTTTATTTTCTTCGGGTTAGCCTCAATCCCTCTCGCGGAGATGAGGTACCCGAGCAATTTCCTAGATGGTACGCCGAAGGCGCATTTGTCCAGATTTAGCTTGATCCGGTAATGATCAAGGTTTTCGAAGGTCTCGTGGAGATCGTTGAGTAAAGAGGCTTCCTCCTTAGTTTTGACGTCAATGTCATCCACGTAGACTTGGATGTGACGACCAAGCTGGTTCTTGAGGTAGGCTTGCATGCACTGCTAGTAGGTGGCACATGTGTTTTTCAGCCCAAAAGGCATCGTTGTGTAGCAGAAGATGCCAAAGGGTGTGATGAACTCAGTCTTCTCCTGTTCTTCCTCCTTCATTCGAATCTTGTGATAGCCAGCAAAGGCGCTTGCAACCCGCGGTGGAGTTGATTATCTGGTCGATCCGCGACAACGAGAATTGATACTTTGGGCAATGTTTGTTCAAGGAGGTGAAGTCCACGCACATCCGCAGGATATCTGTGTCCTTTTTAGGAACTAGCACGGGGTTTGCTACCCAGGTTCTTTCCTTAATCTCGTCTATGAAGTTAGCATCGAGGAGTCTGTTGACCTCCATACCAACCGCTTTTGCCCTTGGCTCAGATAGTCGATGTATTGTCTGTTTCACTGGTCTTGCTTCAAGATTCATATTGAGTGAGTGCTCGGCGAATTCCTTGGGAACTCCTAGCATATCCGCTGGACACGAGGCGAAGATTTCCCAGCGCTCATGGAGGAATTCGATGAGCGTGAGTTCTATGTGGGACTCAAGTTGTTGGAGATGAGGGTCGTCTTGGTCGGGTCCGTTGGGTGGACCTGGACCACTTTGGTGTGGACCGACGTGTCAAAGGATTGGTCGGGTGAGCTTGGTTTACTCAGGGGAGGTAGAATGTTTTCTGTCGACTCCTTCAACCTCGCCAGTTCCTCCTGCATGCCGAAAGACTAGGAGATTATGTTGAATTCCCTGTCGCAGCTGTCGGACTTCTCGAAGCTTCCGTTGACTGTGATAATGTCGTTGGGGCCAGGCATCTTCATCTGCAGGTAGGCGTAGCGTGGCACCACCATGAACTTCGCGAACACGACACGCCCGAGGATGTAGTGGTTTTGCGAGGGCCAGTCAACAAGTTTGAATTCGATGCGCTCTCACCGGAAGTTTGTCTGCATTCTTGCCCGGGGGTATACGCCCTTCCCTGGGAAAATGCCATGGAATGTTGTGTCTGAAGTTTCTAGACATGACAGAGGGATTCGCATGGCGCGCAAGTTACTTGCAAACATGAGGTTGATGGCGCTGCCGCCGTCCATGAAGACGCGACTCATCTTGAAGCATCAAATTTTTGCCTCGAGCACCAAGGGACAGTGGGCGAGGTACTTGGCATGAATGATCGCGCTTGTCGAAGGTAATGCAGGACTCGCTCTCACTGAGGTACTCAGTGGTTGAGGGTGGAGAGTTCATCACCAAATTGACTTGGCGAGTGATTGATTTTTTCACCCGATTTGATGGGCGTCCTTTTTGGATCATCCCCATGTTTCCCAGTGCTCGTGGGTATGGCTCACCTCCGTGGTTTTGGATAGGCGCGGCTGCAGGTGGTGGTGGCCCGGGTGGTGGTGGTGCTCCATGAGCCATGGTGCCCGGGGTAGCTCCATAGCCCTGGTTTATCGCATCGCGATTCATCTGGGCTAGACCTTCATGGAGCTTGAGGAACTTGCGGCAGTCCTTTAGTAGGTGACTGAATTTCTTCTTGTCGTCATGCTTGTTAATGTAGAAGTGTACATTGCACGGCGGGAACAGTTTGTCGTGGATAGATGTTCTAGGTGCCTCATCACGGGTGTGGTGTTGCCAGACCTGGGTGGTTTTCCCGCTGTCGCGGTATCCGCTATTGCGGTTGTTGTCGTCGCGTTTGTCAGCATAGCCAGCCGCGACCATGTCGACTTCCTCGTGGTCTTCGTAACCGCGCATCCGGCGTTTTCCTCGGCGATCGCGTCTGTGATCGAGATCGTCATCATCATCTGAGTGGATGCGGTTTTTCACAGAGTCCACTCCATCAGCCCACATGTTCCTGATCTCCATCAGGTGGTCGATTATTTTGGGCTTTGAGGGGCCCAGCTCCTCTCTGAGCTCACTGCAGCGCCTGCCGCCATTGAACGTGTTGATTGCGCGGTCGTTAGAGATGTCTTCTGTAGAGGTTTTGATGATGGACCATCTTTGGATGTATGCCGCAGCGACTCGCCAATCTTTTGGTAGCAACCTCTTAATTCTTCGATTGATGCGGGCCTTTTGTAAGTGCCCTTGAAGTTCTGCACGAAGCTGTACACCAGCTGCGAATAGATCCGCACGGAAGGTTATTGAGCCACGCACGAGCGGCACCTTGCAGTTGTAGCTAGAGGCATTGCATTGCGGTACTCGTGGTTCCTCCGTGCAGCCCGACGGAAGAAAAATGTGATCCTCTAGCTAGATCTTCGGGTCCTGGAGGCTGTCGAATTTCGGGTTCTCCGATGGGAGTTTGAACCCTTTTGGCATTCTCTTTTTCCATATGGCTCTGCTAAAGCAGCTGGCACCGCAGAGCTCTATCTTGTCATCTTCCGTGTCAGTCGAACGGGCACGCCTCATACGCATCTTGTCGACTTTGCGTGGCGTGATGTCATCGCGCGTGTCGTAGTCATAGTCGTGTCATCATGAGAGGCGTCATCGCAACAAGTCATGACTGTCATCGCTGGAGGATGGGGAAGAGTAGCACTTGGCCAGAGCCTTGTTCTTCTTTGGCTCTGATGCTGGATCCTTGATGAGGGTAGCTTCGACTAGTCCCAGTCCTATGATCGTGGATCGGTGCATGGCGGCCCGCGGGTCCCCAGCCGGTGGCTGGTTGTTGAGCAGGTACATCGTGGCCGCTGTTAACGCTGCCTGCGGTGTTTTTGGGAGCACATTGCCCCGCATATCCACCATCATAGATGAGAAGTCGAGGACTTGCACGGCCTCTTCTCTCTCCTTATTGGTGAGGTGAGCCAGTCGAGAACGTCTGTTGGTGGCTGTATGATTGTTACCCTTGGAGGAGGATCCTCCAATGGAACAGAGCTAAGCTCTCCGAAGGCTCGACTCATCTGCCGCCTTCTTGCCCGCATCGAGCTAGGCGATTACTTGTTGCTGGCACTTGAATTCTTCCTTGAGAAGCCAGTGATAGCCCATCAGCATGTCTTGTGATGAGTTTGGTGGCAGCGGGTTGCCCCGCAGGTCTTCTCGGCAGCGAGCCCACTCGGCGTCGTTGAGCTTGATCAGCACGTGCTCTTGGGTATGTTCATTCGCAGTAAGATGTGGATGACCTTCCGACCCGTTGTTGGTGGGTGCTCCGTTGGAGGGACCACCATTTGCGATTGGGATACCACCACTGGTACTGGTGTTGTCCTGAGTGTCACCATTGACGCCTTTGTTAATGACGGCGCACATGTAATGGCTAGGGAAGCTGTTGCTTCCACAACTTTCAGATCCGGAGCCGTAGGCTCCATCTTCTGTTGCCAGATCGCCCAGATCGGACTCGCGACTGCTGTCACCGTCCGTATTCCCGACTGTTGTCGGGGCATTGAGTTTGCTCAGGGTGCCGATTAGCGGTGGAAACCACGATGCTGGAGCAATCGCGGGAACCTTCAGCTGGTCAGGGAGGCAAAGTGTGCCCAGCCGACCAACTTGGAAGCGTAAGCTCCCGATCACCAGGCCGATCCCATCGCCCACGGACTTGCAATCTGGGAGAGTGGCTGGCGTGTGGATGGTGAAGTCGAAGGCACCAAAGAGGAGGTGAATCTCTGCTGATACGGAGTCGTAGATCATAGTTGATGGGGCCAAGGAAGCCACAACATTAGCACTCCCGTTTCCCACAGACGACACCAAATGACGAGGGGTTAACTCATCAATGCCCATCGCAGATGGACTTAGGTTAGAGGAAGTGGGGAGCGCAAGAGTCATCGATCGGCTAGAAAACAAGCACATAGGGACGTAGGGTTTACCCAGGTTTAGGCCTCGTAGAGGACCCTACTCCTGCTTGTCTACTCTTGGAATTATCGAGGAGTCAAAAGTTACAGGGGTGCGCAGATGCAATCTGGCGAAGGTGCGGAAACTAGGGTTGTGGATTGTCCTCCTCGTCGCCCCCTCCTAACCCTTATATAGATAGGATATGTCTCGGGATAGCAGGTCGAGTCGGTTATAGATTAGGGTTTCCCCTTTAAACTTCTATCTTAAGTTTGCCGTGTGCTGCAAGCATTCGAAGTCTCCTACCATCCAGATCTTGACTGGGCCTTATCAATGTTGTGGTCTTCTTAGGTTGGACCATATACACCAAGCTCGAGTACCTGTAAGGTATGCCCATGTCAGAACGTGAAGCTTCAACTGCCTTCACGGGATCCTTTTGTTATACATTTCCCCAGGAAAAAGAAAGCCAAGCATGATGAAAAGTAGGCCATCACTTTGAAGGCCAATTACTTTGGAATGGGTGTTCCACTCATCTGGCCTAAGTGAGCAACATCAAGGTCAAGCTATTGACCATAAAAGAGCGCTTCATGGGAGGCAACCCATGTTTAATAAAGGTTTGAGTTAAGTTTTAAGTTTTTATCTTAAGTTTATGTTTAATAAAGAGTGCTAGAAAACTCCATTTGAGGAGAAGAAGTTCGGTAGTACTTAAAATCCTGCTTTATACGTGCTATTGTTGGTCGACAATATTAACTGTCAACTTTTTGTCAAAAACAAGGTATTTCGCTAAGTTTCAGTATAAGAAGTAATTCTCGAAGAAACGGAAATTTTTTGATGGACACAGAGAGTTTAATGACCAACTATACGGCGGGAATAAGTTCCGGCCATATAGATATTTTTGCCATCGACAATTTTTTCTTTCATCTGTACTGACGGTTTAACAACCAACTATACAGCGGGAATAAAAAATCCGACCGTATAGCTCCAGTCATATAGATATCGGTGCTTTCGTACAAATTATTTTCCACGTACTAACGGCTTAACGACCAACTATACGGCGGGAATAAAAATTCTGACCGTATAATTGCGATTGTATAGATATCGATGCTTTTGTACAATTTCTTTTCCTAGGAACAGACAGTTTGATGACCAACTATACGGCGGGAACAAATTGTTCCGGCCATATAGTTCCGTTCATATAGCTGCGCTTCCAGCCCCAAAAAATTGACAAAAGGCCAACTATACGGCGGGAACGCATTGTTCCGGCCATATAGTTGCGCCTGTGTAGTTGCGTTCGACCAGAAAATCACACGGGAAGGTACCTCCAATTCTAAAACTTCAATCCTTTTTCTTTATTCTACCTCCAAACTATATCAAAACCTCAAGAGATATTCACCTCTACTCAAATCCGTTCTACTTCCTCGCACACGAGTGATCTATGGTATGTTTCTCCTCCGATCCTCAAATTACTTTTTGCAAATTCATCTTTGATCTGTTTTCATTATCAATCTAGGGTGAGACCTACTATGAACTAATTGCCATGATTCTCTTGCCTAGATTATTATTTTGAGAGGATAATTTAGTGTGCTATGATGAGGAATATGTTATACTTATTATTGTTGGACCAAAAAGTTTTATTGTGTCTTCCTTTATTGTTTTAGATGACGAACACAAGGAGCCGAAATCGTGCTCATGCCGCTGCTAGCGCTTCTCGGGCAGTTACTCAAGAACGCATGGGGATACGGTTCAGGAACAAGCTCCAACATGATCGCTTTGATAGGATCAAGAATCGAGAAGTGAAGGAAAGCAAGTGGGCTTGCCCCATTATATTGAACCAACTCGGTATTTCCAATTACTTCCATTTAATTTGCAATAGGGTTGGTTTGCAAAACTTTGTGTACAATGATGTGCCTACTTATCGCCGGTTAACCATTGATTTCCTAAGGTCATTGCAAAGCACTGTTAAACTATGGCAAGGAGAGGACACGATTTCTTTCCGGCTTATGAACAACAACTACACTTTAACACTAGATGAATGGTGCGCATGTTTTAATTTCCAAAAAAATAATGTTAATGCCTTATGTGCATCCTTTACTAGCTTAAATCCTTCCCCCGAACAATATTATAATGGAATGAGTTTCAGTACTAGAGTAAGCAAGGAGAACAATATTCAACATCCTGCAATTCACTATTTGTTCTATGTTATTGCTAACACCTTGCGGGCATGTAATGAGTTCATGAGACTCAATGAGGAGGACATCTTAGTCCTCGTGAAGGATGCTTACATCAACTGTGAGTTGTCACTCAACTTGGGTGCAATCCTTGTGCGCTACCTGGAGCACCAATCCTCCAAAGCCAAGCACCAATCACAGGTGGAGGCGTCATCAACGTGCTTGCCACTACCCTAGGGATCGACCTAGGTGACTTGCAACCTGTGCTAGGTGAGCGACGTGTTGGTTTCTCTACTTTAAAGGCTTGTAGAATGCTCACTAGGAGAGTTGGTGTTTATTATCTGCATATTGCTGGAGCTGGGCGTATCTACCCGCTCCTTTGCCTAATGATCTTTTCTCTGTCGAGGAAGGACGTTTGCTATATGACTTGCAGGTTGAGGAACACCAACCCGAGGAGGAGATTCCGGATGAGGACCAAGAAGAGGAGCAAGAAGTCCCTCATCAAGAGGAGCAGCCATCAACCTGATTCTCTACATACCAAGACTTCCAAGGACTTGGAGGGACTGTGGAGAGGATGCATAGCCTCTGTTTGAACCTCCGAGAATCAACTAGTAACCTCTCAACTCAATTTGCGAACTGGAGTAACGACTTTTCCCGCCACCACAATGATTTGAAGGGCTTGCAAAAGCCTAAGATTGGGGAAGTTTCCTCATGTATCTTTATTTGGCGTTCATTTGCTTTTATTTATTTTGAGGTTATGTTTTTAATTTGAATTTATAAGCACTCGTGTTGGTTTCCCCAACACTTTATTTTTAGTTCTTTCTATTTGCTTTCGAGATTTCTATCTGAGCTTTTTCACCAATTTTCTATTCTTTACATTCCCTCTCTTAAAAATAACAAAAAGATTTCTCCATTTTTCTTTATTTCCCCTCTTTCTTTTCTTTCCGCCTCGAGGTTCTCATGTGTTTGCAGGAGAGTGATCAACTTCGAGTTTCCAAGAAACAAATAACAAAGGAAGAGAGAAGTGGAACCAAACATGAGAGGTATGCCTTATGACTCCCCACTTTTGAAGTTTGAGAAACCCATGCTAGTTAGTAATAAATGTTTAGATATTATATTGGCGGAGTGAGTCTTTTTATTGTAGTAAGATTTTTGTTTGCATGGGTATTTAGTTGGGTATGTTTTGTTCCAGCTCTCGTAATTAACCAAGTCTTGCCTAAAAATTGCTAAACAATTGTAATAAGAAAAAGCCTCACAATTAAAGGCTTGGCTGTTGTAGCATTTAGTCTTGAAGGCTTATTTCTAGAGACAGTCAACACCACTGAAAATTTTGATTGACTTAATAGCTCTCTTTAATAGGATTTGTTCAATTGAATTAATGTTTTAGCGGTTTTTGTGAGCATGCCAAAGTTTTACTTGTTAAACATAAGAATGATATAGCTTTACGCGTGTCAAACTTCATGGGATGCCAACAACTCCGCTGGCCTACGAACGATCTTCATTGAGGAAACTCCTAGATTCCGGCTATGAGTTGATTAAACACATGTAGCAGCAATGCTATAGTGGGTAAGATTCTTGGCACTCCCGGGTAGTTGTGTTCATGATGGAATCACTCATCTGGCTATTATGAGTAATCATTATGCAAAAGGAACAAAAACCTTAGTGATGCCACGGGTGTCCATCACAGCCTGATAAACTAAAACAATTTTTTGGCATGCTCTCAATTACTCAAGAACTGAAATTCTTGAAGGACAATGAATAGAAAAGTAGTGCTTGAAAATTCTTGATTTATTAATGTGGGAAAATTGAGACACTCTAGTATATATGCTTTTGTGACAACTCTCACACTCTCAATTTACATGATTATACTTTATTGTTCAAAGGCAAGCCTATTAGTTGATTACATGACATGGAATAAAGTTTACTCATTTGAATCATCCATGTTAACAATAATTTTACTGCGCTACAAGGATGCATGAAACCCGTATGATACGCTTGCCATTACTCTATCTATGCTGAAGTTTTTCAGATTTATAAAGTGGAGGAAACATCAGACTATCAATCATGAGTAAGATCACCATCTCGTTATTTCAGTTTAAATGCTGAGTTCCTTATTGATTTTGGTTTTTTTGCTCGAGGAAGATCAAGTTTAAGCTTGGGGAGGTTGATGGATCTGAAATATAGCCATCCATGTCCACATTTAAACTAGGTATTATTCATATTTTTGATGAAATATCTCTCTAAACCCTACCACTAATGCCTAATAATTAAAGGGGTATGCAATCCTTTCGTTCTATTTTTTTCCTGCGCAGATAATGACATTTGATGATGGGAATCACTACATTAAAGTCAAAGATACAAGATTTCCAACAACCAGAAGAAACCAGGAGTCGTGGGTTGGAGGCAAACGCTTTAACAACCTACTATACGACGGGAATAAAATTCTGGCCGTATAGTTTCGGCCGTATAGTTGCCTTCGACGCCGCTAGGTCAAACAGAACAACTTTCGTGAAGGGACTCCTATATAAAGAGGCCTCAGGTGACGAGAAAAGGGAACTCGCAGAAACCATCAACCAGCCCTAGATCTCTATCCACAACACCGACGAGCCATCAGAGGAATAGACTTAGATCTAATCTCTCCACCACCATAGCCATATTTCACCACTTGTAATAGTAGATCTCTTCTTTGATTGGCGACATTGTAAGACTATTGCTATCAATCTCATGATTTTCGCTACAATGTTTATGATCTTTGATCTCATCTCTATGTGTGAGTAATTCTCCTTGGGTTAAGAGCTTCGGCCTAGCCATGTAGCTTTTTGTGCATGTTACTTATCATAGATGGGATCATGTATTAGTTTGTATGACATGATGATTATTGTATCCTCTCTTGCTTCAATCTAAGGACTTGTCAGGTACCCAAGAGGCAGAGGACTGAGCCAGGTATAGGGAGTATGAGTAATGACTAATCTGCAGGTTGGGAACCCCAATGACAGAAAGGGTAGTATGGCTGTATGTGAGGGATTTACTTGGTATTAACGTTGACATCACTATGCATATCATTAGCTCTCTTTCTTCTATGGATGGTACTAGTAGGTTATTGCTATAAGCGGTTGCGGAGGCAATAGCAATTATGGATGCACGTCCCACATATAATTTATCTTGCTCTAACAATTACATGCATACTTTATTTCTATCTTTTATTGCCATCAAATGTTTCGCCTAGCTACAGGTGAAACCGAACGCCCTAGGCCCTCTGATGTCTACGCACTTCTATTCTTGTAGACAGTTGTTGGGCCTCCAAGTGCAGAGGTTTGTAGAATAGCAGCAAGTTTTCCCTTAAGTAGATCACCCAAGGTTTATCGAACTCAGGGAGGAAGCGGTCAAAGGTATTCCCTCTCAAGCAACCCTGCAATCAAGATACAAGAAGTCTCTTGTGTCCCCAACACACCCAATACACATGTCAGGTGTATAGGTGCACTAGTTCGGCGAAGAGATAGTGAAATACAAGTGGTATGGATGATTATAAGTGGTAACGGTGATAGAAAATATCTTGATGGCGTGGAAGAGACTAAAGGAAAACTGAAATAAATATGGAAGCAAGCAAACATGTAACAGATCTAATTGCAAATGGTGTATCAATGCTTAGAAACAAGGCCTAGGGATCATACTTTCACTAGTGAACACTCTCATATAAATATATTCTTCTTTATGATACTACGCTGAACTACTCTCCGATTGGACACTCTAATCAAGGGTAGGACTATAATAGCACACCTCAAAGTTCATCTTTCCCATCTAGATAACCCCACACTATCACCTTGAGCACTAGATGGTTCGAACAAACACCACAATTTCATAAAGACATCCAACTCCAAATATAACTCATAACAAGTATTTGTAATCTCTAGCCTAAGTTCCACCATGGTGTGCACGCTGTCACTTTCACACACATGGGGAGAGTAGAGATCTATTAAAGCACTTGAGTAGCAAAGTAGATTTATAGATTACAAGCTCATGATCTCAATAAGATCATGCATAGAGAGAGAGATGAACACATAGCTACCAGTAGAACCCTTAGCCTCGAGGAAGAACTACTCCCTCCTCATCATGGGAATCAGCAATGGTGATGGAGATGGCGGTGGAGATCGATGGAGATGGCTCCGAGGGAACTTCCCCATCCCGGCAGGGTGCCAGAACAGAGACTTTCTGTCCCCCGGATCTCCCCTTCGGTGGTGGCGGTGCTGTGGAACTTTTCGTGGCTGGAGGCTTGATGATTTAGGGTTTTCGCACCAGGAGGCATCTTATAGGCGAAGAGGCAAGGTCGGTGGGCGGCCAGGGGTCCACACCACCTGGTGGCATTGCCAGGGCTAGCCCGCGCCACCACATGGTGTTGATTCCCTATGGCCCCTCTCCGTCTCGTCTTCTGGTTCCGTGAGTCTTCCGGTAAAATATCAACTTTGGCTTTTGTCCCGTCCAATTCCGATAATATTCATTTTTTGACTTTCCTGGAACCAAAAACAGCAGAAAACAGGCAACTGGCACCATGGCTCTTGTTAATAGGTTAGTCCAAGAAATGATATGAAAAGTACTCCAAAGTGTGGACAAAACATAAGAAAGTAGATAAAACCAAGCATGGAACATCAAAAATTATAGATACATTTGCAATGTATCAACATCCCCAAGCTTAACTCATGCTCGTCCTCGAGTAGGTAAGTGATAAAAAGAAAGAATAATTTTTGAGGTGACATGCACCATCATAAACTTGATCAAAGTATATGTAAAACTTTCAAAGCTAGGATCAAAGTACTTCAATCATAACATGAAAGACAAAGTTCTAGCAATAAGGCAAAGAAACTATGTTGCAACATAAAAAGGCACAAACAAAAGATTCATGAATAACAATGTTTTGCAAGACGTTTGTTTGTTTCACATAAAGAAAACATAGCATAGTGCCATTTAGCTTGTCCCTCATAGAGTAGCAAACATAAATGCATAGGACACCTTCAAAGTTCATAAGAGTGACTAGATACAAATAGTTTAAAACAAGCAATATCAAAGCTATGCATCAATCGACAAGTCTTGGGACAATGCACATAGAACTAAGAATGGCCACTATGCTCTCAATGTAGGTGCATAAAGATAGAAGGTCGAGCCTCAATATAATGGTGGAAGAAAGGCCTTCATAGAAGGAAGCAGCAATTCAAGTTTCATAAAGAGCTTCCAAAAATTATGGTACTTATAGCTTTCAGCTCTCATTTCCCATATCATAAGCATCTTGAAGTGATTAAGGTTAAAGTGAACAAACTATGGTGTACATGCTTGACGAAGTATAAGTCAGAAATCTCATGTCCCTTGTATATGAAGGTCGCTCCTCATGCTACTCAAGTTTAGTCACCGGTAAGTTCTTGTCATCGTAAGTACATGTGTATCATAGAGAACCGCCAACGGGGTACCCCTTGCCCGATGATACGGAAGAATCCCCATATCAAAATGACAAGGCAAGCAAACAACGAGTATCTCAGCAATCTTCTTATTTACCATGGGAATATGGTGCTTTTTTCTCTCTTTCCTATTTTCATAATCTCTTTTTTTTCTTTTTCTCTTTTTTTCTCAATATAGGACTCTTTTTTTATAGACAGCTCATTATGGTTACGCTGCAGGTTTCCACCATGTCAGCATGGATTAGACCAGCGGCCCAGGCGTTTCTCTAACACATATACATAACTCCATGGACTTACAAGCTCCCCTTTCATTTCACACCGACGACATCCATAGACAAAAGAGCATGATATCAACTAGGTACAAAGTACCCGTGCAATGTTGAAAGCGTTCCCCATGACAGCGTGGTTCTGCTAATCCCCAACAAATAAGTGCAAGCATATACAACATAGACGACTTTATTAAGGGCAATAAAGTAAAGTGTGCCATCAAGTTCGTGAGAGCTTTAATCACTAGTTTTCTCATAACATGTTTAATTTGGAAGGTAGATAAAAACATGAATATACTTGGAATAGCATATGCTAGTAGGTAGGTATGGTGGACTCTTTGGAATAAATTGGTTTTAGGAGTTGGATGCATGAGTGGAACTCATAATTGGTTGTAGAGGCTAGCAAAACATTGGGAGCGACCAACTAAGAGAGCAATAATGGCCATAATCATGCAGAGCGACAAAACATCATTGATCAAAGCATAAAGTGATACTACAAGTTGAAAACTAAAGGATCATAAAGGCTTATGGTGACTTGAGATAGTCATAACATGGTGTGAGCATGCGCCAAGTCAACCCAAATAAAGCATCAAAGGAGAATAACACAATACTATGCTTTAATATGCTAAAACAATGCATGATTCATCCAAGGCACATTAAGCAATCTCAATTGTTTATAACAAGTCATGCTACAGCAAAGAATACTAAGCATAAAGCCAAAACAATATCGAGCATGGCATGACAAAGCATAGGCCACAGTCAAAAACAAGCTCTCTTTACCACTTAAGCATGAACTTTCCTACTCTTTTCCGATCCAAACCAAACTATTTGAAAACCAATGTATGAAAGAGGGGGTCCAACCAATTTATTCAGAATACTAATAAAACCAAGCAAATGAAAAACCAAAACAAAACCGAAAAATAAGACGCTCCAAGAACAACACAACTGTGCATGAAACAATAAAAATGAAGCGTTTGGAAGAAACCTGGGATTTTTATTGATGAAGAAGGGGATGCCTTCGGCAACCCCAAGCTTTGACGCTTGTACTTCTTGGATATTTTTTTGGGATAACACATGTGGCATCCCCAAGCTTGAGCTTTAGTCCATTCTTCATCTCATTACTCATTCCTTCCATACACCTGAAATTTTTCCTTCATACAAAACTTCACACAATCTTTATTAGCAACATTAGTGCACTCAAGATAATAAGTCTTTAGGTTCAGTTCCAACACCAATAAAACTTACATTAGAACACTAGATACTGTAGCACTTCCCTCAAAAAGCTCAATTCCCCAAAAGAACTCGAAAAGGAACCAACAAGAAGCAAATGCAAATAATGGCAGAAATCTGTCAAAACAGACCAGCAGGTAAAGATGAATTTTTTTGAAGACCTTCTGTTGCTCAAATCAAAAAGTGTTGAACTAAAGAAAGTTAGATAACAACCTGGGGCAGAAGCACAAAAATGGACGCCTCAAAAGGAAGTACAGAGATTTTACACGGAATTTACGGTGAAGCACAGAAATCTGTTTCAGGACAGCAACTTTGGCAATCATTACTTCTCTCTAATTAGAGGTTACTCTTGGCACAAAAAGCAAATAAAAAGGATAAGGAGAGGTTATTAATGAAGCAATAACTTCCAAGACTCATCTAAAACTTTTGGGTTATCTCCCAATAAGTATTTTTTTAACGCCTTTAAGTTAGGCTTGATAGTTTGAAAAGATGCTCACATAAGGAATATGAATTGAAGTAAAAGAGAGCATCAAGAAGCAAATTCAAAGCTCATTTAAGTCTAACCCACTTCCTATGCATAGGAATCTTGTAAAGAAACAAGTCATGAAAGCACAAAGCAACAAGCATAGTAAAGCAAAACAAGTGCAACTTCAAGACTTTCAACATAAAGAGGGGAAACTTAATATTATTGAGATGCATAAGACCATGTTTCCCTCTTTCATAATAACTTTCAGTAGCAACATGAATAAAATTAAAAATATAACTATCGCATAACACATTCTTATCATGAGCCACATGCATGAAAGAATTAATACTCCCCACATAAACATAGTCATTCTTATTAATTGTAGTGGGAGCAAATTCAACAAAATAGCTATCATTATTATTCTCATCACCATAATCATCAAATATAGGAGGCATATTGTAATCATAATTAATTTTCTCCTCAATAGTAGGTGGACTGAAAATATCATATTCATCATTGCAATCATCATATATTGGAGGTATAGTATCATCATAAGCAATAGAATAGTTATCTTGCAAAGTGTGTTCATTTGTAAACATATCATCATTGGAAGGAACATGGATAGCACTAATAGTACAACGATTATTAATATCATCATTTTCAGAATTGGTACCGAAGAGATTTTCAATATCAAAAGTAGTGTGATTTTCCCAATCATGATCACTACTATAGGTAACAGTCATAGGAACATCATCGAGTTCAGACTCATCAAAAACTATAATAGGAGCAACATGCTAAGGGGAAAATACCGTTTCCTCTCTCCTTTTACTCCTCCTTTTATTCTTTTTATTCTTCTCTTTAGGAGGGAGAGGCTTGAAAAGAAGCTTCTCCATATACCCTGGTTCATTGTTAGAGACAATAGAAGAAACATTGGAGGATTCCTTCTTTTCATTAATAAGATCAAAACACATATTAGTCCTGTCATATTTTGGTAAAATATCATCTTCTATAATATTTTGTATGTAAGTATTTGTGTGACAATTATCAACACAATAAAGATGACAACCATGCAGGATACTATTCATATCAAAAGCACCCATATCTACCAAAGAGGTTTTTCTTGATAACTCTTCACACCCCAAAAATAATGTAAGTTCATCATGCTGATTAGGAGTGATCATGTCATCACAATACAAACTTGCAGTACTCATTGGATTAGAAGGGCTATTATTATGGCCTGAGCATTGAAAATTTAAATGACCCACTTCAAATCAAAGTTCACAAATAAAAGGATAAAGGGCCCAAACTTTTTTACCAAGATCATTTAAAGCCCTATACCCCATTCTAGTTTTTTCATTCTTGTGGGTGATACAATATTCTTCTTCAATTTGATTATTCTCACAAGGTCTATGTATTCCACAAAACATGCTTATAAGAAATAGTACTTTCAGAGGTTTGAGCATGTTTATTGCTATCATTAACAACAATTTCATTTTCCATGCAAGTGTCTTTAAAAGGCTCATGATACATGTCCCATTTTTCTTTAGGAGCATTAATATGAGAAGCAATGGATCTAAGACAACCAATAAGAATTTGAGGATCAAGACCATATTTAGCACTAAGCTCTTGAAAATCAGCAGTTTCAGCGAAAGACTTAATGCAATCATACTCATAGTTTATACCTGGTTATTTACCTTCGTTGTTATCCCAATATTCGTTATTGCTTTGAATTGTTTCAAGAAGATCCCACTTAGCTTTGACCTCCTTACTCGTGAAGGATCCCTCTAAACAAGTATCTAGATAGTCCTTGTAATGTCCTGCAAGCCTTGCATAGAAATTATTAACAACAATATTACTGGAGAGCTCATGAGTGGGACATTTGAGCATTAGTGACTTCAATCTCCCCCATGCTTGGGAAATACTTTCTCCATCATGTGGATGAAAATTATAAATGTAATTCCTATCTTTATGAATTTCATGAGGAGGATAAAATTTAGAGTAAAAGAGAGATTCAAACTCCTTCCACTCCAAATGATGAGGATCATCTAGTAGCTCATAGCACTCCCTTGCTTAGCCCTTAAGTGATAAAGAGAATAACTTCTTCTTGACTTGATCTGTTGTAATACCTACACACTTGAACAACCCGCATAATTCGTTTATAAAGAGCGAATGATCACCAGGATGGACAGTTCCATCTCCAAAATAGTAGTTATCCATAACACGATCAATAATTCTAGTAGGTATTTTAAAAGGGATGCTTTCAGTATGTGGATTTAAAATATCACAAGTATCATTAGAATTACCACCTATGGGAGATAAAGTATCATCAGAGCAAATTTTCTTCTTTAAAGCTGGGGAACTAAAAAGATCATTTTCACAAAAACTAACTTCCCCAAGGTTATATTTTTCCATAGCATTAGTAACAAAGGTGTTCAAAAGATTCATACTAATAACATTGCTATTAGCATGCGAAGAAGGTTCCAAGGGTTTTTTAATTTTCTTTTCAAAGAATTCGAGTTCTAACTTAGGAAAAATACTAAAAAGCTCTCTAATTTTGTTGTTGTTTTCCATTAAGCCTAACTAGTGAAAATAAAAACAAGAAACAAAAAGATATAATTGCAGAATCTAAAGGAAATAACTTCGAGCACTCACACCGGAGGATGTGAGTACCTTTTACCTTACCTCCCCGGCAACGGTACTAGAAAATATGTGTTTGCCGTGGGAGGTTCTTCTTTTTTAATTCTCCGGTGTGAATACCTTTTACCTTACCTCCCCGGCAACGGCACCGGAAAATAGCTTGATGTCTACGCACTTCTATTCATGTAGACAGTTGTTGGGCCTCCAAGTGTAGAGGTTTGTACAACAGGAGCAAGTTTTCCCTTAAGTAGATCACCCAAGGTTTATCGAACTTAGGGAAGAAGTGGTCAAAGGTATTCCCTCTCAAGCAACCCTGCAATCAAGATACAAGAAGTCTCTTGTGTCCCCAACACACCCAATACACTTGTCAGGTGTATAGGTGCACTAGCTCGGTGAAGATATAGTGAAATACAAGTGGTATGGATGATTATAAGTGGTAACGGTGATAGAAAATAGCTTGATGGCGTGGAAGCTACTAAAGGCAAACTGAAATAAAGATGGAAGCAAGAAAACATGTAACAGATCTAATTGTAAACGGTGTATCAATGCTTAGAAACAAGGCCTAGGGATCATACTTTCACTAGTGAACACTCTCATATAAATATATTCTTCTTTATGATACTACGATGAACTACTCTCCGGTTGGACACTCTAATCAACGGTAGGGCTATAATAGCACACCTCAAAGTTCATATTTCCCATCTAGATAACCCCACACTGTCACCTTGAGCACTAGATGGTTCGAACAAACACCACAATTTCATAAAGACATCCAACTTCAAATATAACTCATAACAAGTATTTGTAATCTCTAGCCTAAGTGCCACCATGGTGTGCACGCTGTCACTTTCACACACATGGGGAGAGCAGAGATCTATTAAAGCACTTGAGTAGCAAAGTAGATCTATAGATTACAAGCTCATGATCTCAATAAGATCATGCATAGAGAGAGAGAGATGAACACATAGCTACCGGTAGAACCCTTAGCCTCGAGGAAGAAATACTCCCTCCTCATCATGGGAATCAGCAATGGTGATGGACACGGCGGTGGAGATCGATGGAGATGGCTCCGAGGGAACTTCCCCGTCCTGGCAGGGTGCCGAAACAGAGACTTTCTGTCCCCTGAATCTCCCCTTCGGTGGCGGCGGTGTTGTGGAACTTTTCGTGGCTGGAGGCTTGATGATTTATGGTTTTTGCATCGGGAGGCATCTTATAGGCGAAGAGGCAAGGTCGGTGGGCGGCCAGGGGGCCCACACCACCTGGTGGCGCGCCCAGGGCTAGCCTGTGCCACCACATGGTGTGGTTGCCCTGTGGCCCCTCTCCGTCTCGTCTTCTGGCTCTATGAGTCTTCCGGTAAAATATCAACTTTGGCTTTTGTCCCGTCCAATTTCGAGAATATTCATTTTCTGACTTTCCTGGAACCAAAAACAGCAGAAAACAGGCAACTGGCATTGTGGCTCTTGTTAATAGGTTAGTACAAGAAATCATATGAAAAGTACTCCAAAGTGTGGACAAAACATAAGAAGATAAAACCAAGCATGGAACATGAAAAATTATAGATACATTTGCAATGTATCACCCTCGATCTCCATCATCGACAAGAACAAAAAGACACAAACTCTTGGTCTGGTAATAACACAAAAGGAATTCTAAGACTCCCGAAGGTCCTTTAAAGTAACTTCACTACATTTCTGCTTCCCGGTGATTCGATAAACCTAGGTCTACTAGGGAAAAAGATCTATAGTACATCCATAATCCGGATCGAATGTATCAATCTTTACACATCTTATCAAATGACAAAATAACATCAAATAGTCTTCATAAAAATCAGCAATACTTCTTAGGCCATGTGTTATTAAAAATAAAAGATCAAGGATTACCTTATTTCTTCTCCTCTCTCCAAATGTCTTCTTGAACACTCATTATTAAAAACAAAAATGAAACAAAAACAAAAACAAACAAAACTAACACAAGATTAAAATATTTTATTCCACATGGGTTGCCTCCCATGAAGCGCTTCTAGTTAAGGTCAATTAGCTTGACCCAGATGGTGATCATTTAGGTTTGATGAGTGGAACACCCACTCCAGAGTAATTGGCTTTCAAAGTAATTATACCATGGTCATCATTAGGCTTGGCCTTCTTCTTCCTTGGGAAGTGGACTATAAAAGGATCTCTAGATGGTAGCCCTATTCTCACATTCCCTTCATGTAAATTAATTAAAGCTTTAATAGTTCATAGGAAGGGACTACCTAGAATTATAGGTGCTATGGGATCTTCAGGCATGCCCACAATAACAAGATCAATAAGAGCGGGACTAACTTTAATTTCAACAAATATATTTTCTTTTATCCTAATAGTGTGTTTATAAGTTGAATCCGCTAGATGGAGTCTTTGTTCCGTAGTTGCAAAAGGCCCAAAGTTTAACTTGTCATATAGGCTTTTGGAAATTGTTGAGACGCTTTCACAAAGATCACAAAGTGTAGATATCTCATTAACCCCAATCTTAATTTTAATAGTGGGATCAAAGATATCATCTATCTTAGCAGGAAGCTTATCAACTAGTCTCTTATACTCCATCTCTAAATTTTGAACTTTAGATGCTACTTGTTAAATAAATTGTTGGTACATAGCATCATTAACTTGTTCTATACCGAGATTCTTCACGGTGATCACCTTTAGTAGATCCTCCATGGTATAGTCAGGTGTTGGAGCGTTCCTATAATCTAGCTCTTTAGGCTTCTCTTCATTTGTTACCATCCTCATCATCTTGAGGTCTTCTACCAGATTTGTCTTGGGATTCCTAGCAAACTTTGCTAGTATGAGAGCTTGGCTCTCGGCTATCTTGCCCAATTGATCCTCCACGGTCTTTGTCCTTTCCAATAGAGCCTGCACATCATTTATAATTGCAACGACTTGGTTAGATAATTTTCCTATACTACTTTCATGGTTCTCCATGATTTTAATAAGCATATTATTTTTCTCAACTGAGATATTGCCATGATATGCTCCATTATGACTATCATAATTAATGTAAGGATCTCCTGCATGATTAGAAAAATGTTTTTGAACATTAGAAGAAAAATTTCGGTTCTTCCAAGTGGGATTATAAGGAGTGTGAGCTATAAAATTGACATTATTAACATCGCTAGCGATATCATTAACTTGGGTATCTTCCTTACCCTTTAGTATGTTAAGTAACTCGTCTACCTTAAATGTAAGCTCTTCATTGTTTACCTCGGTGATTGAACTCACTCTTTTAGAGGTTCTTTCCACATGCCATTGGGCATGGTTGTTTTGCATATCATCAAGTAATTTCTTTGCAACACTTTCTTTCCCATGATTGTTCCTCCTGATGCAGTATCTAGCATGGACTTAGACATTGGGTTAAGGCCATTATAAAAGAAATGTAATATAAGCCATTCTTCCATCCCATGACTAGGATAGTTCATTTCATCTTCTTTCATCCTTTCCCAGGCAAGTGCTAGTGGCTCACGATCTTCTTGTCTAAAACTTGTAATGTTGGATCTTAGTTGCATAGTTATAGCTGGGGTAGAAATTTTGGTCATAAACATATTAGTGCTTTCCTCCCGAGATTCAATAGTTCCCTTAGGTAGATCTAGCAACCAGTCTAGCCTTTCCTCCAAGAGAGAAAGGAAAGAATCTTAATTTAACAACATTTGGATCTACATCCTTAATACACATCATGTCGCAAATTTTAGTAAAAGTATTTAAGTGCAAATCTGAATCCTCATAAGATGAGCCTCCAAATTGGTTTTCCTGAAGCAAACTTAAAAGGTTTGGATTAATTTCATATGCTTCCATATCAATAGTGTGCTGAGTGATAGGTGCATGAATAAAATCATCAATGGGAATAGCATACTCCCCAAGTTTCTTTTGAGCCATGGCTCTTAAATTTTTGGTATTTTTTAAGTAAAGAAAACCAATAACAAGTAACTAATGTTTTGGGTTTTCAAATAGATAACTAGAAAGTAAACTAATAACAAGAAATAAACTACAAACAAATAATAAAACTAAAAACAAGGTCTCCAGTGACCTCACCAGGATAGCGATATTGCTTCCCCGACAACGGCGCCAGAAAAAGGGTTGATACCTTCGATCCGGATTCAAGGATATAGTATAATAGATTTTCCCCAGTAGACTTTGGTTTAATTAAACTTGGGAAGCAACGCTAAAAGGAAATAAAAAGGACACATCTACAAGACTTTGTTTCTTTGCTTTACCTTCATTTACCGAACCAATCTAATATACTTTTATAATGGGTTGATTCAGTGGATGGAGATAGGCCAGGGTTGAAGATCCACCTACAGCTGTACATCATATGGGATAAAAGATAATAATAAGCATAGTCGTGTGTAAAGTTTTAATAGGGATAATATCTTGTGGGTAACACATCCAAATATACTAGAGCCCCCGTGATGCAGCGGGCATAGCAATAGTCTTTTAGTCCAACCGAGTGCACCACAAAGAAATGGGCTACAAATGATTATTAAGAGTAAAACACATATCAAAGCATTAAGTGGTGATGTTGCTGTGATCCCGAATGGGTCGCTAAGGGAAGACCATACTACCCTTTCTGTCACTAGGGTTCCTATGAGATTGCTGCTAGCCAAGTATCTCACCTCAAGCCTTTATCAATCTATGGGGTTTTGGGTACCTATAAGTCCAAAGATCAAGACAGGAGACAAAGAAACAAAAGATACAAATCTCTATTTCAAGCAATACACAATGCTCCCATATATTAGATGCACATAATTGCTGTGAGGTTTCTCCCCAATCCACGGCCTATGAGGACTACTCATTCATAACAATAACATCGAGGATAGAAAACATTGTGCAAAATACTTAGATTGAAATCAAATAATCTTACAATTCTCACTGAATCACAAGGAGATCTAAAGTACAAAGTAATGCCTATGGCTAATGAAGGGGATGGTGGATGGAAGAGATGAACAATACTGGTGTGGATCTCCTTGGGGTGTGTTGTGATGCAGTTTGATAATGGCAGCCTTCTGCGCGGCGGCTGAGATATCAAAATATATAGGTGTCTTCACGGATGTTGTAGGTTTGACGAGACGGAGCCGTCGCCACATGGCACAGGCATATGGTACGGGCGAGCACTTTAAGAAATGGGTGTGTTTTAGTAAACATTTTTCTGCTTCTCCTCTTCCGCATCATTTGCAAAAAAACCTTTCCCTTTCTCAAATCTCTCTTGGTAGGTCAAACCTCATCGAGGTTTTACACTAAAACATTTAGTAAACTTTTCCGGGGTCTTCCCATCATATAGTTTTGCTTTGGCTTAAAACAGGGTATCCAAGGGTTATGGTGTCATACACCACCTACATAGCTAGGGGCAAGTAGGTGTCATCAAGGGGGTTGTACTTAGTAGTACAAAAATGTAATGGTTTGAGGAACCAAGCCACTACTGATATAGATCATCATATAATAAAACAATACGGTTTGCATAAACCAGTAGATAAAACATGCATAAGTAAAATAGTAGGACAACGCTTATAAGCAAGTAGGTGGCTTTCCTGTGACCGGTAATATGGCAATATGTCCCTGGGCTTCTTCTTAGAATACCATAATAACCAATATCTCCTCCGCCATGACTTTGATACAATCACAACTATCATCATCGAGGATCACACATGCAAGAAAACAATACCACAATCTACACAAGGCATACAAGCACCAATAAAAAATAGCAAACAAACATACAACACATTACTAACTTTAGTATGTTTTGATAGATTGAGTTCCTAGAAACTGGATTTACGTTATTTGCATTTGTGGGGCTTCTTTTATGATTTACTTGTCAAATATCACTTAATGAAGGGGTTTTGAACTAAAGTTCGGGTCTGTATGATATTAATGTAAAAAATGATATCATGAGATAGGTATTGAAATAACAAGTCCACCAGAAGTGATTTCATGATTTTATAACTTTTCTTTAATTAGATATGGATTTTCTATTAGAGATACCCCTAGTTTAAGTGAATAATTCACCAGAAAAGATATGTAGCTCAAATAAATTTTTCCTCAGAGATTATTGAGATACATGAGTTTATGAATTTTTAGAGTTGGATTCACTTCAAAATAATTACCAAAATACCCTTGGTAAAATCCCCAAGTCAGTTCTGCAAGAAATTTGTCTTTTTCACTAGATAAGAACTACAGAAGATTTTGATATGAATCGAAGGTTGCATTGTAGGAATTGGATATACCTTTCTATAGAAATTGGATTCATCATTTTTGAGGTTGTAGAACTACTGGAGTGATTTATTTGGTGAAACAACCCCTACTGGAATTTTTTAATTAATTAAAATTCAAGAAAGGATCAACAAATCTTGATATGCTATGATTTTGTAGGTATAGTAGTCCTTGTTTACTGTGAGTTGGAATCAACTCAAAATATGGTACCAATTGACCTAGAGAAATTTCTAAAGTCGGGAAGATCTTGATTTTGTTATGTTTACTACTCTAGACTCAGAACTCCATTTGACCTAAGGCTAATGTCAGGTGATAGGTATTACAAATACCTTCCAAAGGAAGTTGGATTTACTTCATTTGGTTGTCTGAAACTCTCTTAGAAAATTGTTGATTGGAAAGGGACACTATTTGGTAGATAAAATCTCAAAAAATAATTAAAATTAATTTGGATCTGGGGCTTGATCTGAATGGTAGAGAAAACCCTAGAGAAATTGTAAAAAAATTACATTTGGGAAAACTCGGGTATTATTAATTTTGTTTTGCATTTAAAGATAATAGTCAAATTCCCTGATCTAGAAAGAGAATTAAAAAGAAAAAGGGGACAGGCGGATACTGGGCCAAATCCTTGATGGGAATGGGCCGCACAGGGGATTCAGGACCGCCCAGAGTCACTACATGTAGGAGATGGCGTGGTTTGATACCTAGGGGAAGGGACAGCTTTTAGTGAGTGAGGAGGCTGAGGCGGTATGGGAGATTTTCGGCTGTGGGATTAGGTGACGATCGACGACCTGCGTTCGTTGTCCACCTCACGTCATCAGGCGGGAACCCTAGCTGGGGAACAACGGGACTTGGGGGCTCACTTGAGGGCACAGAGAGGTGCCTGGGAGACGTCAGGTCGATACGGTGGTCGGTGACGAGCTCAGGAATGGGTGACAGCGATAGGTTCGGTGCAGATCTGCTGGATCCCACATTAGGCAGAGGATGATGGCTCCAAGCTCGTCCGCGGCGACACCAGGGAGAGACCTAAGCATAAAATAAGGTTAGGTTAGATGTAGGGGGAGGAGATGGACTCAGCAAGGTGACATGCAGAGGTAGGGGAGCAGAGGAGGAGGCCACCCAAGCAAGCTCTTGTCAAGGACCAAGGGTGTATCTTCTCCTTCTCTAGGGTGAGGCAGGTCTAGGGAGGAGCTCTAGAGCTCGGGGGAGTAGAGTGGAGGTGTGAGGAACCTAATGAGGGGAGAGAGAAGGCTTGGTGTGGTCTCTGGCTATTTAAACTGAGAGGTAGGTGATGACTAGGTTCCTGCACCAATAACAGGGTTATTGCAGTACTTGTAGTAGCAAATATTTAAAGAGATTGTCCTGATGGGAGCTTAGTGAACACGACCCCGCATCCACGTTGTCAATGCGACCACGTTCGCAACCAAACCGTCGTTTGGAAATATCCAATTCTATAAGTTGCTAGGATAAATGAATTTAAGATGTTTTGTAATAACTACTACTAGGATTGGAAGAAAACTAGAACAAAAGTAAAACTGAAAAGAGGTGAATGTAATGAGATGAAATATTAATGCTATGATTCCTCAAGTAATGTTGTGTATACCGGTGTGCATGATAAGTGCTTATGGAATAGTTGTTAACTATAATTGTGACGGTCTCTCATATACCGTTGTTTCCCACCGTTGGTAAGTGGAAACTAGACAACTCAATTGTCCACACCCTCTTTGGACATGGGTCATCTCGTAAGAGAATAGTGTATTAAGGTAACAAGACCAATCAAGGTAAACCAGGCAAAAGGCATTAAGTTCTATGGACAACCGTACTCCTAAGCAAGTGTGCTAGTCACAAGATATCCCATCTGTCACTTTGGGGTCACGAAATTCGCAACACTATACCTATATATATCATGAGTGATCTTGAGGAAACTTTGGGCGGTGCATCCTAAGCTGCTATTGCCTCCACAAATCACTTATAGCAAATAGCCTATTAGTTCTACCCATGGAAGAGCAGAGACTAATGATAAGTTTTGTGACACTCCGTGAATCCCTAGTAAATTCCTCAACATTCAATTGGACGTCTCCAATCACTAGAATAATATAATGAATAGAACAATGTAAAGAGAAAGCACAATCATATTAATTAACAAGAACACACCACACTTCAATTACTCAAATCATCATAGCATTAATAAAAGGAAGGGGATGGGGAAGTATGAAGGAGTAGCGGTGATGGAGATGGTGATGACGGCGTGGTGATGGTGGCGTCGGTGTGGTGACGGCGGAGTCCTCCTTCTCCTCCTCTTCTTGCTTGGATGGCTTGATGGTGTTGATGGAGATTTGGATCTTGGTGGAGCTGTAGAGGCTATGGAGGCGGCACGGCGGCAGGGCGCCGCCATGGAGGCGATAGATGGGATCTAGATCTATTATATGGTGTATGGTGGCCTCCTCCTCTCTTGTTTGACTCCTCCCTCCTTTATATAGGCCTTGGGGGTGCCCTAGGGTTCCCCCAATACCGTCATATGATTTAGGGAAGGTTATGGAGCTTCTAGAGGGTGAAATCCCATCGTTTGCGACCTTTTTGGCAACTATACGGTGGGAGCTATATGGCCAGAATTTTTGCTCCCGCCGTATAGTTGGTCGTTAAACCTTCAATACTCTTTAATATTTTGGTCGAAATTTCTTCATACGAACTCCGTTTTGGGTGTTCTTGGGCTCGTTGAATTCGTCTCGTCAAGGGCTACAACCCTGTGGTCTTGGATATTTATTTTGAGAAGTTGGAAAAATCAGTTTTCCAACACCTCAAATGGCTAAGTCTGGTCTCTACAGATCCTCCATACTATGCTCTGTTTTTTCCTTTTGCCTTTGTTTTATCCATAATCATCATCAACACCTACACACATGTCAAACATAGGGAAGAGGGATAAAATTCTACCTAAACTACTAAATGTGCAAATCTCATATTGAATTTAATAAAAACAAGTAATCATGCATATCAGGCATAGCAATAGTTAGATGGAGCATGATATGATAGGAAAATGACACCATTTATATTGCTAAAATGTGTTGTATTATCACAGCCATCAACATCCCCAAGCTAGATCTTGCTCGTCCTCGAGTAAAAGGGATCGATAACTTAATGGATGTGATCTTGCTTATCATTGGAAATCAATGCACCGTATCCTTGTTTTTTCTTCAAGCTCAAAGCAAGAGAGCACATAATCATACAAGGCAATATAAGCTCAGTTATATTATTACAAACCACTAGAGATTAGTCAAAAACTTATATGCCCCATGTCAAAGTTAAATCTAGCTTGCAAGTAAACTTGTGATCCTTCCATACGCACTTTATTGTATTTTTGTATTGTTATCTGTATAAGGCAAATCTGAACATGGTTTGTTGTCAATCATAAATAGAAATAGAGTTTTCCAATGCTGCCCACTCATGCCATCTATTGAAGTCTCTCAAGTGCAAACTTCAATTTTTGAGCTCATAGAAAATATATATCTTAGTAACGAGACCATGCCAAAATAGTGGTATATGTTCAATCGAGACTGTGTAGGCTAGGAAGGACACTCGTGACCATTACCAAGGTTTCCCTTTTCGGTATAATGATTTCTCATAACGGTGAGAGGAGTATTCCGACTTTTGATTTTAACGCAGGCCCATGAGAATGAGAATATCATTTTGCGGCTCAAAAGTTGGGGCACCCAGGCAACACAGTACCCAAGTTGCCTGTAATCTGCCGCGATGACTACAGTTGGCGTGCCAAATACTCAGAGGGTCTTTTTCGGCATGAATTCAACTTTACGTTTCAATACAAAATATCAGGCTAATGGCCGTCAAGTTAGGCCCCCTCTCAGTTCTCACCGTTATGTCGCTCCCGTCGCTTAGGCGTCAATTAGGCTTGCAGCATTGGTGCCTGCATCCATTATGCATCTTCTTCCTCGGAGCGGCAATCTATGGGGCATCGCGGCTATGGCGCGGAGCTAGGACATGGACGAACCTGCTCGGCCCTGATCTCCTCCCTGTAGGCTTGCAGCGTTGGCGCCTACATCCATTACGCGTCTTCTTCTTCCCCGGAGCGGTAATCTGTGGTTGCGGCCATGGCGTGGAGCTGGGCCATGACGAATCTACTCAGCCCCGCTCTCCTCCCCATCCCTAGTCGGAGCTCGCCCTCACCATGGACGCACCCATGGCATGGTGCGGGGATGAGAATTGGTTCCCGGTGAGATCTCTCACCGTGTCGACCATGCTCGGTCCTGTTTTCCTCCTCCAGAATCTGAGCTCGCAGTCGCCGTGGTCGCAGCCGCACCAATTCTGCCACCTCTGCCGAGGTCTCTGTGGTAGCTCAAGTTCTGCCATATTGGACCTGTAAGCAAATTCGGAGCTGGGCGGCGCAACCTGTTGTTGAACCTGTAAGGAATTTTCTGAAGACTTCGGGCCGCTCCAAGGTCTTCGGCTGATGCCTGCGGCTGATGCCTTCGGCTTCTGCCAACATCCACCGCTGATGTGAGATCATTTAGTTACTTCAATACAAAATTTCGACCAATTTAACTTGTTGATGTATTCCTTGACAATTATAATATAATTGAGCACTAGAAATATTTTGTAGTGTGCATGAGCATGATTAGTAATATAATAGAACACTAGAAATTGTAAGGCACTCCTTATAAATGAGTAGATTAATATATATATATAGAAGGTTCACCAGAGACACCGCACGGATATATTGTCTTACATGCCACATAGAGGTAATAATAATTAACTAAAACAAAATAAAAGCAGGGGCAGCAGCAGGAGGCCGGGACACGGAGACGCCTAGCAGGGCAGGGGCATATCAGCAGGAGGCAGGGACAACCTAGTCGAAGGGATACAGTCCAGTCCTGACATACTCCCGGAGGAATTTTCCGAAGGCTGCATGCCGCACCAAGGTAATCGACTTATGCCTTCTGTCTCCGCCTTTGCCAACATCCACCGCATGCTGGATCATGATGTCGAGGTCCACATTGATTGCTCTACCATAGAATGGGCAAAACAGTCTCCACTTACGGTAGAAACGGATTAGCCCACACCGTAACCGTCTCAGCATGTAGCAGCTCTTGTTGTCCCTGGACACCTTGCTATTGTCCACTTCATCATCATCCTCCTGTTGATTTTCAAGAACATAACTTAGAACTCATACATATGATTGAATTGTATTACAACTCAAGAATTGACAACATGTATATGTAAGACAATATATCCGTGGATATCAAAGAGAAAGCATCTCAGCAATAGTTTGATCCTTTCATATATCATATCATCCCAACACAATGACAATTAATTGCATAAAAGTGTATGTAGAATAAATCTAGGGGCCTCATAAGTTTCTTCAGGGATGGAGTGGGCGAACCAAGTAACAATTGCACAACCTATAATGTTCTTCTACAACGCCCCAGGTTCGCTAACTCATCCCTAGAAAAATCTGACACCAATGTGTCTGCCTCTCTTTGGGGGCAAATTTGAATCATTGGCCACAATAAGAAATTGAAATGTAATCGTAGAAAACAATATTCAGGGATATACATAGTCAGGTACAAAAACAATCCTAAATATTGTAATTATAAATAAAAAACCAAACAATTAATCTTCAGGTACATGTTAAAAATACCTATGATCAAAACCATTCATATACATATGCATCATACAAATCATTCAAAGATCAGAAACTATTCAAGGATCATATATGTAGTTCAAGATGAGAATAAATCAAGGGCCTCATAATTTTTTCAGAGATGGAGTTGGCAAACCAAAGTACCAATAACACAACCTATATTGTTTGTGTGCATTGATGCCTCAGGTTCACCAACCCATCCCTAAAACACGACACCATCATATGTGTCTCCCCTTGAACTCTTTTGGGGCAAATTTCAATCATTGGCCTTGGTGACAAACTGAAATGTAATTCTTATGCTCTATGAATGCATGGAATAGATAATTCAAATATCATAGTTCTATGAATGTAGAATAAAGATTGCGGCCTCATAAGTTTCTCCATGGAAGCGTAAGCGAACCAAGTAACAATTGCACAACTTATATTTATCTTGTACATGGCCCCAGGTTTGCTAACTCATCCCTGAAAAAATCTGACACTAATGTGTCTGCCTCTCTTTTGGGCAAATTTGAATCATTGGCCACAATAAGAAATTGAAATGTAACTGTACAAAACAATATTCATGGATATACATATGCATCATACGACGCATTCATAGATCAGAAACAATACAAAGATTATATATATAGGTTCCATATGAGAATAAATTAAGGGCCTCATTTTTTCAGAGATGGAGTTGGAGAACCAAAATACCAACAGCACAACCTATATTGTTTATGTACATTGCTGCCTCAGGTTCACTAACCATCCCTAAGAAATCAACACCATCAGATGCCCTTGCACTATTTTGGGGCAAAATTGAATCATTGGGCTCAGTAAGGAATAGAAATGTAATGTTATAGGCATGTTGTGTATCGAAATCAACACTCAACTAGCAAACTCAACTAGATGGCAGATGAGCAGATTGGGGTTTTGTGACTAGACGGATTGGGGTTTTGTGACTAGATGGCAGATGCATCAATCTACCGTTCGAACCATATATATACTATCCTATTTCAAGAGCAAAAGAATCTAGACACGATTGAGCAAATCCTATGTATGAACAGTGAAATCTGCGGCTGCGACTAGAGAAGCTATCAATGTAGTACCTCAGACTCCTCATCAGGGACCTCCTCCTCGAACTCGTAATTCTCCATGATTGCGTCAAAGATTTCTTGGACGGCGATGGGGTCGTTTATGTAGAGCACCAAATTGCCTCCGCATGCCGCCTGCCCCCATCCAGATAAGCCGCTGGCACCACGACATTCCCGGCCACCTGCTGCTCGGCGCCGACGGCTACCGGCTGGACGGATGAGATCGAACCCTCGACGGTGTGGCGACGAGCGGCGTTCGTGCCTGGAGAAGATGCCTCTTCCTGCTTGGCAATGACCGAGCCATCTGCTGCTGCGCTTTCAACTGGCTTCACCTCCGGCTCGTCTCCATGCGTACGCTTCATGGTGCACCTAGGGAAGGAGGTAGTGCAAGCGAAGGAGCTTCGGCACGCGCGGTATGTGCAGATTGGGGTTTTGGGACTAGAAAAATTGGGGAAAATGACACGAGCACATGGAAGAAGATGGCCGAACGGGTTTATAAACACTAGACCGTTCATAGTCCTCGAGTGGACACATGTGGTGGGTGGGGGGTGGGGATACCACGATCTCCACCTTTTTTTGGTTCCCTTTTTTTGAAACAGCCACGATCTCCACTTTAGAGTTGCATTGAAAACACGCTCATGCCAGACCTCGATTCGACTGCATGCAAGTGGCACGGAACCAATTTCTAGCAAAGTTAGATCTACTCGAGGGGGGCCCTTGAATCATGGAAGTTACTTGTGGTAGGGCCCAGTTGGAAGTGAGATTGAGAGCGCTGCATAAAAATGGGATATGTATTATTAAAATCAAGTGGCAATAAATTGCAGCGTCCCGTCGACAACCGTGCACTCGATGACCCCGTTGCCCTATGCATGTGTTGTAGTAGCAGTAGTAGCCTTTGCAGACTAGATTAAACGTGACATGACCACTCGACGACTTTTTCCATGGACGGCATCGTGTTCCTTCTTGTAGAAGTCTCGCTAAGGGAGACCTCCGTGTTGTCTCACGCTGTACTATGAAGGGCACGACGTCTACAACGATCCTCGGTGGATCATAGAGGATCAACGGTTGGTGCGCACAATCCGCGTGAGAACTGTGACAACCAATCAGGGCGTAGCAGATAGAGTGAGCACAGGTTTGGGCTTCTACGAAAGAGAGAGAAAGGGAAAAACTGAGTAGTATCAAAAAACCAAGGGCAAAACTGAGTAGTATAAAAAAGGAAAGTGAGTGTCTTGTACAATGAAATACATCATGGCATACATCAAATTATGCCAAGATAGATCCACTAGGAACCGGCGTGGCCCTTCTTCCCCAATAAATATGTACGCAAGGAGCAGTGGCTCCTCACTTTGTGTCCCTGAGCCTGCCGTCCCTATTCTCCCTTGTGATCTAGCCTTTCACTTCTCCTCTGCGCCACTGTTTCTTGGTTGCCGACGCCGCTCCTCTTCCTCGACAACGGGACCCCGCGCTTCAATCATGGCCACCTTTCCGAACAAGATGCTGCCTGAGGTCGCCGGCGGGTGGTGCGGCTCGTATGTCACTGAGGAGTTGGTGAAGAAGTACCGGCGGGGGAAGTTCCTGCAGTTGGAGCGGCTGGTGAAGCATCGCCTCGTGCCGGAGGGCGAGCGGGTGCCCAACCCCCTGCCTGGCAAGGCCGTCGTCTTGCTCGCCCATTTCGCTCGCGACCTTGGGCTACTGCTGAGCCACTTCGTCTTAGAGCTACTCGTCACCTTCGACCTGCAACTCCCCCACCTTGGAACAACGTCGTGTCTATGTTGTCGCATCACGCGTCCTGCAATGAAGCGTTCCTCGGCGTCTGCCCCAATGCCGCGAACTTCTTGAAGTTCTTGTACTTCAAGGTTCAGGTTGTGGGGAAGGGCGGGCCGCTGACGGACACGGGCTGCTGCGCCATCTACCCATGGCCATCGTCACCCATACCGCGCCTGGAGCTCCCGGACACCGTCAAGCTCTGGCAACGCTTGTACTTTTACGTGCGCAACAACACGGAGGTGGACTTCATCAAGGTCCCCTCCTTCACCAATGTCCCCTCCAGCCGGAAGGCCTAGAGCGTCCAGCACTTGGGCGCCCAGGGAGACATCGACCGGATGGGTGCCCGGCTAGCCGTCCTCATGGAGAAGGAGCGGCTCACCGCCTGGGACATTCTGCTATCCTGGATGGCGAACCGCGTGCTCCCGCTGCAGCACCGGTCGCACAAGATGTGCCACCTCTCTGGCCATCTGGATCCTACTCGGGTATCCTGGCAGGATGTGCCGCATGCCGTCCTCCACGAATGGCTCGCCACTATCTCGAAGGAGGGGCTGGAGGAGGACTGGGTGTTCTCCTGTCGGCCGTACCACCGCAGCCGTCTTCCGCTTAAGGTATGTCTTTCTTGCTCTTCTCCGGGTGGATTTTCCTGAGGGACTCCCGTTTTGTGCCTCTTATCTTCCCTTGTTGAGTAGCTTTTCACGACGCAGCTAGCGGAGGACGGTATGGGAGACAACGAGCTCCCCAACTTCGCCGTGGACTTCAAGCCGGCGAAGGCTCCACCGGTGGAGGCAGAGCGGTTCCCCATGTGGGCCGACGAGGGTTGCGAGTTCCCACCCGGTGAGAGTTTGTCCTTTGTCCTTGTCTGCCTTGCACTTGGTATGCTTTTAGCAGTGAACTTGACGTTTTGCTTGCACTAGAACAACCGCTCATGGCGAGGATGTGGACCTGGCCCAGGCCACCGTGCCTAGGGGCAGGGGAAGCGGGCCGCCCCTACTAGTGCTGCTCCGGCCGGAGGCGGCACCAAGAAGACACGCCGCCCCCGTCCTGCGGCCACCATGCCGAGCGTTGCCGGGTAGGTGCTTATGTCCTCCCGGTGCTTGTATTGACTTGCTCGTACTTGCGTTGCTCATTCCTTGTGTTTCCACAACGAGACGATGGCCTTGCCCGGCTCCATGACCATCGCCACCGTGTCCGCCCCTCTGCCTGCTACGGAGGGGAGTGCGCCGGCTTCGGCATCCTAGGCCGCGCCGGCTCCAGCCCCCGAGGCGGCATCTGCTCAGCCGGCTAGGGCCAGGGCAAAAGCGACAAAGGTGGTGCCGCCGGCTGCACCCGTGCCGCTTCACTGGGCCGGGGCCATCTCCCGGCTTGCTGAGGGTCTTCTGCTTGGGCACGCCGGCACGGCCGTGCCTTCCCTCGGCTCGACGGTGGCCACTGACTCTAGCGCCTACCAGGTGGAGGAGCCGGTGGAGGTGCCGCAGCCGAAGGCCCCCGTCCAACCGAAGGTTGGGCCCTCCGTGGCCTCGGTCAGCGATGATGACCTCCAGGTGACCGGCTGGACGCTGGCTTAGGCTACGCCGCCGTTGGATGCCCTCCTAGCGCAGTTGTTAGAGGTGGCACCTCTGGCCGTTGGCCAGGCTCGCCAGCTGGTGGAGGCACTCGGCCAAGACAAGGCGCTGGGGGCCTCCGTCGAGGTATGTGTTCTGCTGCCCATCTTTATGCTGGTTCACCGTCTTGCGTTGCGGCTTGTTCTCACTTCTCTGTTTGTGTAGAGGGCTCTTGTCAACGCCGCCAAGACCTTGCGGGACCTGCGCCGTAAGATCGCTCGCTCTTCCGTATCTTCTCGATTGCGCGATTTCTCACGCTTCTTGTTGAATATTGGTTACCCTCCTGCAGCTCTGCTGGCGGACTGAGACCGCGAGGTGGCCCGGCAGGAGGAGTCCAACAAGACCTGCCAGGACCAGATCACCCAACTGACTATGCAACAACAACAGATGGAGATAAAGGTTGGCAGGGCTAAGAAGACGGCGCAGACCCGGGCCGAGGCACTAAAGAACCCTGGGGAGCTTTACACCACCCAGGTGGATGCCCTTAAAGTTTCCAAGGCCAAGGACGTGGCGGGGCTATCGGAGCTTTGCCAGATCGCCGAGATCGTTGTCGGTACGTGCCCTCAACTTAAGCCAATTTTGCTATTTGCCCTTTGTACTCAGTACTGATTACTGATTCTTATCCCGGCTGCAGCTCAGTAGCTTGAGGTGACAGATCAGCCGCTTGGCCAGATTCCCGAGACGGATCCAGATCGGGATCTACACCCGGGGAAGCTGCTTCGTGCCGCCGCACCCGAGGTCTTTGGTTACATCTGGCCCGAAGCTGCCCTGCCTGCCACCATGGATGCCTTGGACGAGCATCTTTTCAGCGCTCCGGACCTCATGAATGTGTCCCGGGAGTGGGCGGCTCATGGCGGCACGGAGATGGTGCTGGCGCTGCTGAAGTCCTGGTACCCAGATGTGGACCTGCAGAGCCTTTCCCGTGGATTTCATCAAGGGACCAGCTATGACTAGCTTCGCGCCGAGGTTCCTGACATCCGCTCATGTGGCGTGACGATTGGGAGCTTCGTTGCGCTGGACAGGGACTTCAGCGACCCGGCTGGCACGGAGCGGTACTATCACAGCCCGGATGCACCGTGCACAGATGCTCCGGCTGCGCCGCACACCACCTTGACAGACGTCGCCTCCAGCAGCCAAGCTCCAGCTCATGCCTCTGACCCTTCTGCCCCCCAGTGAACTTGATCCCCGGTATGCCGGGAGTATTTGTGGTTGAAAAACTTGTCTTTTCTTTGTGTTGTGTGGACAATTATCTGTGTTCTGGTTATTGAACTCTTGCTAGAGCATCGCCTCCCTCTCTATGTTTGCTCGTGCTCTTTGGTTTGCACTTTCTGCTCTGCATTTTCTGCATGCTTGTTTCTGTGTGGGGGCGCGTGAGCGCACTCACAGGGTTTAGTCCCCGAGGTTCGGGCCGGCTGGAGAATACAGCCGGGTCGAAGCTCCTTTGTCTTGTTTTTTTGTAGGTTCTGTGTGGGGGCGCGCGAGCGCACCCACAAGGTGTAGTCCCCCAGGTTCGGGCCGGCTAGAGAATACAGCCGGGTCGAAGCTCCTTGACCTGCTATGATGCCGCCTGGAAGCTATTTGCCTCTGGCTTGGGTGTTCGTCATCGAACTTTGGCTCATGCAAACATAGAAACAAACAAGTTGTTTGCCTCGTTAAGCATATGCAAGTTCAAACTGTAATCTTAGATTGACTAGTTTTGAAATTTTCGTTGTTTCGTGCAAATCCAATGTCTTTTGCTCTTTTCTCAGTGAGCATTGGCCGGTTTTGATGTTGTTCCCTTGCTGGCTTTTAGCCTGAGTCGAAGGGGTAGCTTAGAAGGCGTACTGCATGATAGTTCGGGTTTGGGTCATTGTCTCTGGGCGAGCGAGCGCAACCGGGTCGTCCAGACGTTTTTGTTTTCCTTGTGGCTTTTTCGTGTAGGGGCCTTTGATCATTCTGCTCTTGCCGGATCTGTCAGCCGACTTGCGGTCTGTAGCTGTCGTTGTATTGGGAACAGCAGTACCTAAGGAGGTTAGATAGAGGTGTGGGGACTAGCAGGGAAGCTATCGACGGCGTCTGCAGGCAGGATTGGATACAAGCAAGCGTTGCAGGAAGGATTGGATACCAGCCAGCGGCCCTCCTTCCGAAGTGCCGCCTCCGCCTCCCCCTCGAGCTGAACCGGCTGCCCTAGCCGGATCGGAGGGTCCTCGGCCGGAGGCAGAGTCCTCGCAACGGAATGGCTCTTCCATGGGCGCGCGGGGGCCGCTGCTAGCAAGGAACTCGTAGTTGGCGGCAACGACAACTTCGACGACGAGCTGGGGGAGGAGTGGAGGACGGCGGTGGTTGCCGCGAAGGAGTCCTTGGCCACCAACGCCGTGGATGACGACGCCTCCGCCGCCGCCTCGCTGACAGATCTCGCCGCCACCCTTGAACTGGCGGTGAAGGAGATCCGGGTGCTGGAGGCCGCAGCCGGTGGGAACCAGACCCTGGAGTAGAAACTTGCTGCCACCAACGGGACCTCCGAGAGTAAGTTTGCTTCATCCGACTCGTCCTTTTTTTACTGATAGCCGGTTTTGTCGCAACCATCTTCGTGTGCGCTCAGCGCGAGATCGATCGCTTGAAGAAAGCGAACGATCGACTGAGCAATTCCAACTCTACTCTATGGCTGCAGAATAAGGATTGGCACGCGAAGGTAGACGGTCTGGAGTGTAACATCAAGGAGTGCGATGCCCCGCTCGCCAGCTGGATCGAGGCCTTCAATCTTCTCGAGGCCTAGAACAAGGACTAAAAGAAAGAGATCAAACGGCTGGCGGCAAAGGAGAAGACTCTGGTGGAGGAGCTAATGCAGGTCGGCCACACGGCTAAGGGTAAGTTCCCCTTTTCCGCCTTCTTTTCTTTCCGAATCCGGTAGCCGGATCTAACTCTCTTTTCTAACAGCGTTTTACCCTGGCATAGACCTGCTGGCCTACAACCGGCTGCAGGAGAACTGGCCGGGAGCACCGCCGACGGCCCAGGAGCTTGTCGTCCTTCTTGGCGAAGAAGCTGCCAAGCTTCGTCAAGCGGCGTGGGACGTCTTCTCCTTCTTGTGGCCGGAGGCTCCGGTTCCGGAGACTATGGCACAGCTGGCTGCGAAGGTGGGAGAGGTGCCGGCTGCGGTGGACCGGCTGCGAGACTTGGCGGCGCGAGCCGGAACGGAGATGGCTCTGGCCCTCATGCTCCCCTGGTACAAGGACGCCCACGTCGAGAAGATCAACGGAGGCTTCCATGCCGGCGCCGACCTTGCCGCCATCCGCCAAGCCCATCCGGAGCTCCGCGGATTTGCCATCAAGATCGCCAACTACGTGGACCCCGATGAGGTGCTCACCGACTCGGAGTCCGTTGGTACTCCTGAAGTGGAAGCCTCGACGCAGCTGGCTGCGGATGCCGGAACGGGATCAAGCGCCACGCCTCCTCCTCCGCCCAAAGCCTCTGCCGGTCAAGATGCTCCTCACGGCAAGGGTCCTGCCGCTTAGCCACTGCCCGGGATGCCGGGTGTATTTGTCTTCCTTTTAGTTATGTTTGCAACTTGTTCGTTTGTACCGACTATTTCTGATGCCGAGTAAACTTATGGGAGCTTCGCCTCCTTTATATTTGTTAATATCGAACTTGCTTGAGTTTCCTTCAACTTGTGCGTTTCGAACTTTCTTTCAATATTCTACCGGTTGACTTCATCCGGCTTGCTTCGTCCGGCTACACGCCTTTAGCCGGAGGAGCTACACCTCCAGTGGGGGCGCGCTAGCGCACCCACTGGGTGTAGCCCCCGAGATTCGGGGTAGCTGGCGTAGCCAGGTGCTTCGAATATTCCTTCTTTTTCTCACGTCTTCTAACTTTATCCGACTAGACTCGTCTTAGTCGGCTGCTTTTGCTGGCTGAACACCTTCAGCCGGTGGAACTAACATTCCAGTGGGTGTAGCCCCCGAGATTCGGAGTAACTGGCATAGCCAGGTGCTTCGAATCTTTCTTGCCTTCTCTTGCTCCTACCCTTGCCCTCACCTGGGCTCCGAACGACCGACTAAACACCTTTAGTCGGTCGGGCACTACAAGATTCCACTGGGGGCGCGCAAGCGCACACAGTGGGTGTAGCCCCCGAGATTCGGAGCGCTTGATGAGGGCAAGGACTTCGAATCTTCTTCTTTTCTTGCTCCTACCCTTGCCCTCACCTGGGCTCCGAACGGCCGGCTAAACGCCCTTAGCCGGTCGGGAACTACAAGATGCCACTAGGGGCGCGCGAGCGCACCCAGTGGGTGTATCCCTCGAGATTCAGAGCGCTTGATGAAGGCAAGGACTTTGAATCTTCTTGCTGAATTCCGACTCAAGGTAGTTGGACAGGAATATACATATACATACACATACATCCTCACAGGTTAATAGGTTAGTCTGCCAAATTGTAGCTGGAAAACTGATATGTTTTTTCGAAAACTAGCTTGCACCTCTCTGGACACTTGGTCGCTTTCCCGTGTGCTCTGCTGTTTTCGCTGTGTCCTTGCCGAGCAGCCGGGTTGCGGTCTACAGCCGGAATCGAAGGGAGCTGACAGTACATTGCGCACGGTACTATCGCGTCTCCTCCCCGTTTTTCGTGTGGGATGGCTCGGGCCTTTGCTCTTGCTAGCCGAATAGCCGGGTTGCGGTCTGTAGCTGAGACGAAGAGTGGGCCTCTAACATCATCACACACTACTCAGTCGGTTTGTTGACTTAGTAGGCTGGGCCAGCCGGCGAGCCCCTGGGTAGGGGTTGCCGGAGCCGAAAAATCAGAACTGGAAAGCAGATGCGAAAACACATTTCTAGCAAGGAGCCCCCGAGATTCTCGTAGGGGTCCACATTTTCATTCATGGGGTTTGTGGGATACATACATTGTCTGGCGACTAGATGTAAAACGGGCGCAGCAGGGCCGTGTTCCAGGGACGCTCGGTTTCCTCGTCTGATTTGTCCATCTTGTTCTTGCGCGGCTACTGCGCGTCAATGAGGTAGTAGGAGTCGTTGGGCAGCGCCCAACTGATGATGAAGGGGCCCTCCCAGGGTGGCGATAACTTGTGCATGCCCTTCGTGTCTAGCACCAGCCGGAGAACCAGGTCGCCCTCGCGGAATGCGACTGGGCGGATCCGGCTTGAATGGTAGCGACGTAGTCGCTGCTGGTACAGGGCTGACCTGGACAGAGCCAGTTCACAGGCCTGCTCCAGGAGGTCCACTCCGTCCTCCCGCGCCTCCTGGTTGGATTTTTCGTCGTATAGGATCTTGCACGGTGAGTTGAACTCGACGTCCACGGAGAGGACGGCTTCCGATCCGTAGACCAGGAAGAACAGGGTGTAACTGGTTGACCTGTTCCGCGTGGTGCGGAGGCTCCACAACACAGCCGGAAGCTCCTCGATCCAGCATCCGGGTGGCCGCTCCAATGGCTCGATGAGACGCGGCTTAATTCCGGCTAGCACCAGGCCATTTGCTCTTTCGACTTGCCTGTTGGACTACGGGTGCATGACTGAGGCAAGGTCCAGCCGGATGCCCTTGTTGCTGCAGAATCGGGCAAAGGCCCCCTTGGCGAAATTCGTGCCGTTGTCAGTGATGATGTTGTTGGGGTAGCCGAATCGGTTGATGATGTTGGTGAAGAAGGTGACGACTATCGCTCCGTCCAGCTTCCGGATGGTCTTAGCCTCGATCCACTTTGTGAACTTGTCCACCGCCACCAGCAGATGGGTCGTACCCCACGTGCTCGCTTGAAGGGACCGACCATGTCGAGGCCCCAAACCGCAAAGGGCCAGGTGATTGGTATGGTCTTGAGTACCGCAGTTGGCATGTGCCTGAGCTGCCCGAAGGGCTGGCACCCATTGCACGCGCGGACCAGCTGCTCAGCGTCCTCGAGGGCAGTGCGCCAATAGAAACCATGGCGAAACGCCTTGGCGACTATCGCCCTTGACGAAGCGTGATGCCCGCACTCGCCCTGGTGGATGTCCATGAGTAGCTGGTAGCCCGTGTCTATATCGACACATCTTTGGAAAAAGCCAGATACGCCGGGCTTGTACAGTTCGCTATTGATGATGGTATACGTGTGCGCGCGGCGCCGGATTTGCCTGGCTTCCACCTCGTCATCTGAAAGTTCTCCGTTGACGATGTAGTTCATGAAGGGTTATGCCCAGGATGGCACTTACCGAATGACGAGGATGCTCCCGCCCTCCGGTTGCGGATGTCAGGGGGTCGTCCGGGTGGCGTACCCAGGACGGCAGCCCCCGAGCTGCTTGACGAACCGGCAGCCCCCGGGTCTTGCAAGCCGGACGGCACTGCCTTGCCAGAGTTGGTGCGGGTCTTCTTGTTTGGCAGCTCTGCCGGCTCCGCTTCAGCCGTTTCGCCATCCGAAGCGCTTCCTGCCCAGGTGATGGAGTCTAACTCTGGCGACAGGTTGATGGAGGGCTTGCGCAAGTGATCCAAAGAGACCCCTGGTAGGTTCGCCTGCCTAGTGGATCCGATCTTGGCGAGCGAATCGGCTGCCTCATTGTTGACGCGAGGGACGTGGTGAAATTCGCACCCGTCGAAGGAGGCACTGAGATTCTGGATGTGGAACCGGTAGAGGGCCATGTTTGCATCTCTGGCGTCCCATTCTCCGGACACTTGCCGCACCACCAGATCCAAATCACCGAAGCACAGGATCTGGTTGACACCGATCTCCTTGGCTAACCGGAGTCCATGCGCCAGTGCCTCGTATTCGGCTACATTGTTGGAAGCCTTGAAGTGGATCTGCAGCTCGTATTCCAGCTGGTCTCCCTTGGGCGAGGTGAGCACGATGCTGGCTCCCAAGCCCCCGAGCATCTTCGACCCGTTAAAGTGCATCTTCCAGTGGTCCGAATCTGGAACCGGTGGGAGATACTGGGTCTCAGCCCAGTCGACGAGGAAGTCTGCCAATGCCTGCGACTTGATCGTGAACCGGGGCTCGTACTGGATGGAGTAGGCGGCTAGCTCGATGGCCCACTTGGCGACTCGGCCGATGGCGTCCTTGTTGCCAATGATCTCCGAAAGGGGTGCGGTGCACACGACCTTAATCGGATGCTCCTGGAAGTAGTGCTTGAGCTTCTTGCATGCCAGGTACACGCCATAGCACATCTTCTGGTAGTGGGGGTAGTTCTGCTTGGAGAGGGAGAGAACCTCGCTGAGGTAGTAGACGGGCCTCTGAACTGGCTGAGCCTTGCCTTCCTCGGGGCGCTCCACCACCAGGACGACGCTGACGACCCGGCTGATGGCTACTATATAGAGCAACATCGGCTCCTTGCTAGCCGGCGTGTCTAGAACCGACATGGTGGATAGCATGCGCTTGAGGTCATGAAATGCGGTGTCGGCTTGCGAAGTCCAGGAGAACTTGTCCATCTTTTTCATCAGCTGGTACAACGGGAGTGCCTTCTTCCCCAGCCGGCTAACGAAACGGCTGAGGGAAGCCAGGCATCCGGTGAACTTTTGGACCCCCAGCAGGTTCTTGGGCGGCTGCATCCTCTCGATGGCCGCGATCTTCTCCGGATTTGCCTCGATGCCTCGCTGTGATATGATGGAGCTGACCAGATGGTACTCTGAAGACGCACTTCTCCGGGTTCATCTTCATCTGGTACTAGCGGAGGTTGCCAAATGTCTCTCCCAGGTCTTCGAGGAGGGTGCGCTTCTCCTTGGTATTGATGACCACATCGTCCACATAAGCATGCACATTTCGGCCTATCTGCGAGTGCAAGCACTTCTGCATGTAGCACTGATAGGTAGCGCCTGCATTCTTTAGACCGAAAGGCATGGTTACGTAGCAGAAAGCACCATAGGGGGTGATAAATGATGTCTTAGTCTAATCAGCCGGGTTTAGCCAGATCTGATTGTACCCGGAATAGCAATCTAGAAAAGACAACAAATCACAGCCGGCCGTGGAATCGATAACTTGATCGATACGGGGCAAGGCGAAGGGGTCTTTCGGGCACACCTTGTTCAGGCTGGTGTAATCGATACACATGCACTAGATCTTGTTCTTCTTCAGCACCAGGACTGGGTTCGCCAACCAGTCCGGGTGGTATACTTCCAAGATGAACCCGGATGCAAGGAGCCGGGTGATCTCATCACCGATTATCTTCCTCTTCTCCTCTACGAACCAGCGCAGAGGTTGCTTGACCGGCCTGGCATCTGGCCGCACATGAAGTAAGTGCTCGGCGAACTCCCTCGGCACACCCGGCATGTCCTTGGAAGACCATGCAAAGATGTCCCGATTCTCACGGAGGAAGTCGACGAGCGCGCCTTCCTATTTGCTGTCTAAGCCGACACCAATGGTGACGAACTTAGTCGGGTTGGAGGGGTCGAGCAGGATCCTCTTTGTCTCCTTTGCCGGCTGGAAAGCTCCTTCTCCAGCCGGTTTGCTGCTAGCCGGTATTTCTTGCTAGGCCATGGCCACATTGCGCATGATCACACGCTTCTCCTCGGCTATGATGAGGGCCTCTGCCAGTTTGGAACCGGCTGAGGCGCACTCCATCGACCGCCTGAAGCAGCCGGCGACGGCAATCACGTTGTGGGGTCCCAGCATCTTCGTCTTGAGGTACGCATAGTGGGGGACGACCATGAACTTGGCGAGGGCGGGGCACCCGAGGAGAGCATGGTAGGAGCTCGTCAGGTTTACCACCTCGAACCAGATTGGTTCGTGGCGGAATTTTTCCTCGGTCCCGAAGATGACGTCTAGCTGGATTTCCCCAGCGGGGCGCAGGCTGGCCCCGGCAGTACGCCGTGGAACGTTGTGGTAGTCGGGCGCAGGTCGCATTCGCGAATGCCCAGCTTCTCCAGCGAGGACTGGTAGAGGAGGTTGAGGCTGCTGCCTCCGTCGATGAGGATGCGCGAGAATCGGCAGGTATGCGCGTTGGAGATGATGAGGGGGTCGAGCACCATGGCGTAGACCCCGGGAGTCGGCAGCTGCTCCAGCTGATCTGCACGGCTCTAGGTGATGGGGGTTTTCGACCAGTTCAGGTACTGGGGGACCGGAACTACGATGGCATTGACCTCCTTGGAGCGTCGCCTGCGGTTGTGCTAGTCGTCCAGCTCCGTCTCGAAGATGTGGTAGGCGGCGTGCGGCTGGGGGTAGCCGTTGTTGTTGTTGCCGCCGTTGCCTCCGTTACCATCATTACCGGCTCCCCTACCCGGTGGTGGTGGTCCACCAGGAGGGGACGGGGGGAGACGAGGCTGGTTACCCTAGTCCTTTAGCTAGCGGGTCGAGCTGCAATTTCGAGTGGTGTGTGTAGCCGGTTTGAAGGGACCGCTGTGCCACTTGCAGGGGCCGTCAAACAACTGGTCGAAGGTGAGCCATGGCTTCTGCCTCCTTGCATCGTTAGCCGGTGCGTCAGGCGCACCCTCCATAGCATTGACCTGCCGCGCGTGGTAGCATGGCTTCTGCTGTCCGGCTTGGCGGTCTCCGTGGAACCGGTTGTCATTGCCGTGGCGTCTGGAGGATCCGGCTTTGCCAGCCGGATTGCTTGGACGGTCGCGAGCCGGCTCCGTAGGAGTCTGACGTCCATCAGCAGTTACTCGAAGGGGCTTCTTCATGGCGGCATCCGGCGTGGCGTACTAGTCCACAACCGTCATGAGTTCTGCCATGGTTTTCGGCTCGTCACGCAGTAGCCGGTGGCGAAGCATGGTGCCTTCTTAGCACCCCTCGATGAAGAAACTGATGGCCTGGCTCTCCAGGATGCCCTCGCAGGTGTTGCGCAGCTCCGTCCACTTGGCGAGGTACTCGCGGTCAGTCTCGCGGTCACCCTAGACGCACAAGGCCAGGTCGCGTGGACGCCCCGGACGCTTGTACGTGCCATTGAAGTTGCGGACGAATACCTTCTCGAAGTCTGGCCAGCGTTGATGCTGTTGGGCGCAAGGCTGTTGAGCCACGTCCTTGCGAATCCAGTTAGCATAAGGGGGACGTAGCACACGGCAGTGCGTTTGTTCCCATGGGCGATGCCGACTGCCGTAGCATAGTCGGTCAGCCAATCTTCCGGCTTCATGCTGCTGTCGTACTTGGGGGTGTCCCTAGGCAGAGAGAACTTATCCGGAAACGGCTCATTTCGGATGTGGGGTCCGAAACAAACCGGGCCGGTAGAATCTTCTTCCTCCGTGACGCGCGCTTGAGCGAGGAGCTCGATGCGGGCATGAGCATCCGGACAATCCGGGTTGGGCGCTCCCACCCGGCCCGAGAACGGGAACCGGCAGGTCTAGGCACTCCGGTTGGTGGAGGGGGAGGCGGCGGGTTGCTGTTCACCGTCTTCTCTTAGCGCGGCTGGCCCCTGTTGCTAGAGCTGCGACGCCTGCTGCGGGCCTTGGCCGGCTGAGGGGAGGACGTCTACTGGGTGTCGCGGCGCGCCCCTGCTAATGGCAGGCAGCTTGCTCCCCCTGGAGTAGCTGGGGTCCTCCTGCATCTGCCGGTTGGCGTCAGCCTACTCGTCCGCAATGCGGAGGAGCTTTTGCACTCGAGCGTGCTGGCGGGCTCGCGCCTCGCCCTCCAGACTGGGAAGTTCCTCTACCGCGGCTAGTGCCACGCGCAGGTTCTTGATGGGCATGCTGTAGGTGGGCCGGATGAGGGCGGGTGCGGGATCCGGCTCCCCATCCTTTTCCATCCTATCGCCAAGCTCGCTGCCCCGGGGCCGTACTTGGCCGCGCCGGCTTGGCTCCGCGGTAGCCGGAGTGAAGCCGTGCGTGGTCGTACTCGCGCCTGGTGATCTCGAGTTGCTTGCTGGTGGCCGCCAGCTCCATGGCCTCCTGGAGGAGGATCTGTCTCTCCATGGCGAAGTTGGCCTCTGCCTCCTCCGGGTTATCCCCGAGGTTAACCGGCGTCTGGAGCCGATCAATGGCATCCTCCACCGGGTTCCGAGGCTGCGGAGGGGCAGAAGTCCCGACCTCGTCCACGCCTCGCTCCCACAGCTGGCGGGGGTGAGAACTGGAGCCGGCCATCATGACCTCCACGCCGCAGGATGCGACGGAGGCACTGCCGCCCGGATGCAGCAGCTCCACGACAAAGACGATTTCCCTAGGGAAACGCTCCGGAACGGTGGCGACGTAGACAGGGAGGTCGCCGAATAGCAGGATCGTGCCGTTCGCCGGGAAGAAGGTTCCGGCGAAGCAGGAAGCGTTGTCGATGACACAGTCGAATTTGCTGAGCGTGAGCACCAGGCCGGAGGCCACGCGCTCACCGGCTGAAGTGCGGGTCCCGTGTGGAACGTGACTCCAGTCGAAGCCATCTTGCCCCACGGTGGGCGCCAACTATCGTTGTATTGGGAACAACAGTACCTAAGGAGGTTAGATACAAGCAAGCGTAGCTGGACGCAGGAAGTACCCAGGTTTGGGGCCCTCGTGATGAGGTAAAGCCCCTACTCCTGCCGGATCTGACTATCACGGATATACGAACTACACGTGCTCCTTGAGCTGTATTCTCTAGCTACTATCTTAAATGCACTGAGACCAACCCTTTCTACTGAGGCCTTGCCTCTCCTTATATAGGAAGAGAGGCAACGGTCTCACTGGCCAGTCTGACTGGCGGGCCCCACATGCGGGTCCCAGCCGGCTGGTCATCTACAGTGTCCGGTATGGTATGTCACACCGGAGTATGAGCGGTATGGCTGTCGTAGACACAGTGGACACCGTGCAAGCATGTCGTCAGCATCGGGCCACTGTTCCTGCGTCATCCCCGCAAAGTCTTCAGTATGGCCGGGTAGTTGTCGGTCTTGTCATTGTACAGGGCGTACCGTGCACTGATACGCACGTCGTCCTGTCTCACTGATTGGTTCCGGCTACGTCACTGTAGTCGGCTACTTCTTGCTGACCTGGCTACCATGCGATAGCCGACCTGTCTTGCCCTGTCCGGCTGCATCTGGTCAGCTGGACGCGATCAAACTGCTCCGTTTCTTGTCCAGTTGGGGTACCTGGGGATCATCCCCCTGACAGCAGCTGGAACCGAAGAGGAAGCCTTAGGAACCACGTACAGTACTTTGTTGCGTGGGTGGCACAGCCGTCTGGGCCATCCGGCGAGTCCCCAATACGGATCGCCGGCTCCGGGGTTAGAGTAATGCAGCCAAAAAACCAATTTGTGCATCATGACTTGCTTATTTATTACGGAGTCCCCGAGACAATGTCGAGGCTCCCATGCTTGTTCACTACATAAAGGTAAGATACATACACTTTTTGTTCAAGTGTAAAATGGACGAAGCAGGCTCGCGTTCCACGAGCATTCAGTGTCTTCGCCTGAGCGATCCATCCTGTTCTTTTCCGTCTTGCGGGCGTTGATGAGGTAGTATGAGTTATTCTGTAGTGCCCGGCTGATGATGAATGGGCCCTCCCAACCGTTGCATGCTTCTGCTGACTGAACCGCTGACAACCGTTGCGATCCATCCTGCAGTGCTTTTGCTGACTGAACCGCTGACAACCGTTGCATGCTTTGATGATCTTCTCATCATCTTCCAGTGTCGTGGGCAAGTAGAACCCATGGCGGAATGCCTTTGCCACTATGGCCCCTGACGACGCGTGGTGTCCGCATTCGCCCTAGTGGATGTCGACCAGCAGCCGAATTCCGTCCTCTTGGCGCACACATCACTGATAAATGCCGCCAACGCTACGCTTGTAGAGCTCGTTGTTGATGATGGTGTATGCACTGGCTCGGCGCTTCACCTGCCTTGCCTCTACTTCTTCCTTGGGCAGCTCTCCTCTGGCCAGGAAATCCATGGACGGCTTGGCCCATGTTGGGGTTTCCCGGATGGAGCACACCGTCTACATCAGCAGACTCACTTCTACCTGGATGACCGGGTCGAGCTCGCTCGAAGGCCCGCCGGGTGGAGCAGCGGAGCCGGCAGTCTCTAGGCTGGAGGCGGCACTTCCCGAGTGCGGCAAAGCCGTCACGGGAATCTTGGAGCCGATAGTCCCTGGGTGCGGAGAAGCAATCCCCGGGTGCAGTGAAGCCATCGCGGAGGTCTTGGAGCCGGCAGTCCCCGGGTGCAGTGAAGCCGTCGTGGAGGTCATGGAGCCGGCAGTCCCCGGGTGCGGCGAAGAAGTCCCCGGGTACGGTGCAACCGTGGCGGAGGTCCTGGAGCCGTCAGTCCCCGGGTCCGCGTCCAACATTATGGACTCGGATTCAAGAGACGGCATGATTGATGGCTTGCGCAGGTGCTCAAGGGAGATTCCAGGAAGAATTGCTTGTCTTGTTGACCTTATGTGGGTGAGCGTGTCTGCAGCCTTGTTGTTTGCCCTGGGAACATGGTGAAACTCGCATCCTTCAAAACAGGAACATAGCTGTTGTACGAAGAAACGATATAGATCCATGTTTGCATATCTAGCGTCCCAATCGCCCGACACTTGCTGCACCACCAGATCAGAGTCGCCGAAGCATAGGATGCGTCGGATGCCTATTTCCTTTGCCATCTTGAGGCCGTGGACGAAGGCCTCATACTCAGCGACGTTGCTGGACGCGTGGAAGTGGATCTGCAACACGTACTCCAGCCGGTCTCCTTTTGGAGAGGTGATGACCACTCCGGCTCCGAGCCCTCCATACATCTTGGAGCTGTCGAAATGCAGCTTCCAATCCGTGGAATCACGGCAAGGCGGTTGGTACTGCGTTTCTGCCCAGTCGACCAGGAAATCCGCCAAGGCCTGAGACTTGATCGCCGTTCTTGGCTCATACTGTATGTTGTGGGCGGCGAGCTCTATGGCCCATTTTGCCACCCGGCCTGTGGCATCTCTGTTGTCGATGATATCCGAGAGCGGCGTTAGCGCCACCACCCGGATGGAATGTTCTTGGAAGTAGTGCTTCAATTTCTTGGTGGCCATGTACACACCATATACCAGCCTCTAGTAATGAGGGTTATTCTGCTTCGAGATTGAGAGTACCTCACTCAGGTAATACATCGGTCGTTGCACCGGTTGCGCCTTTCCTTCTTCCGGCCTCTCCACCACCAGCACCACACGGACAACCATGTTTGCCGCTGCGATGTACATCAACATGGGTTCCTTTGCTGCTGGCAGCGCCAGAATAGGTGGTGAGGTGAGCATGCGCTTGAGGTCGCGGAAGGCTTCATCCGCCTATGATGTCCAGACGAATTTGTCGTTCTTCTTCATGAGTTGGTACAGTGGGAGTGCTTTCTCGCCCAGCCGGCTGATGGACTGGCTGAGGGAGGCTAGGCATCTGGTGAACTTATGGACATCTCTGAAGTTTTTGGGCGGCTGCATGCACTCGATTGCGCCGATCTTCTCCGGGTTCGCCTTGATTCCTCACTCGCATACGAGAAAACCGAGGAGTTAGCCGGCTAGGAAGCCGAACACGCACTTCTCCGGGTTCAGCTTCATCTGGAACCGGCGGAGGTTGGTGAATGTTTCCTTCAGATCCACAAGGAGTGTCTGGTGCTCCTTGGTCTTGACCACAACATCATCGATGTAGGCGTGTATGTTTCTGCCAATCTGAGTCTGCAAGCACTACTGCATGCAGCGCTGGTATGTTGCTCCAGCGTTCTTAAGTCCAAACGGCATTGTGGTGTAGCAATAGGCTCCGTAAGGAGTGATGAATGCTGTCTTTATTTGATCAGCGGGGTTCAGCCAGATCTGGTGGTAGCCGGAATACGCGTCCAGAAAAGACAACAACTGACAGCCAGCCGTGGAATCGATCACTTGGTCTATCCTTGGCAGGGCGAATGGATCTTTGGGGCATGATTTGTTTAGACTAGTGTAGTCAACACACATACGCCAAGTCTTGTTCTTCTTCAGCACGAGTAGGGGGTTTGCCAGCCATTCCGGGTGGAAAACCTCCATGATGAATCCAACTACGAGCAGCCAGGTGATCTCGTCCCCAATTGTTCTTCTTTTTTCTTCCCCGAAGCGGTGTAGTGACTACTTGACTGGCTTTGCGCCCGACCTGACATGTAAAGAGTGCTCGGCGAGTTCCCTCGGAACACCTGGCATGTCCTTGGGGGACCATGCGAAGATATCCCGATTCTCACGGAGGAAGTCGACAAGCGCGCTTTCCTATTTGCTGACAACGCCGTCTCCGACCAGGACGAACTTGTCTGGCTCGGCCTCGTTCAGCAGGATCTTTCTCATGCCCTTGGATGGCTTGAACTGCGCTTCTCCGTCCGGCTTGGGCTCGCCAGCCGGCATGTCCTTCTGCAGGGCCACCATGTTCTACATGATTATGCGTTTTTCTTCCGCGATGATCATGGCTTCCGCTATCTTGGACTCGTCTGTGGCGCACTCCACAGACCGTCTATAGCAACCGGCCACGGTGATGATGCCCTTGGGCCCTAGTAGCTTCATCTTGAGCTAAGCGTAATGTGGTACTGCCATGAACTTCGTGAGCACTGAGCGCCCCATGATTGCGTGGTACGTGCTGTAGAGGTTGACCACCTCGAACCAGATGGGCTCGCGGCGGAAGTTGTCCTCCGTGCCGAAGATGACGTCCAACCTGATCTTTCCGATGGGGGAGTATGACGGGCCTAGGATGGCTCTGTGGAAGGACGTGCTCGACGGCTCTAGCTGCGACTCACTGATACCGAGCCGGTCGAGTGAGCTGCGGTACATGAGGTTGATGTTGCTTCCTCCATCTACGAGGACACGGGAGAATCTGCAGGAATGCTTCTGGGAGACAATGATAGGATCCAAAACCATCACTGGCTGGTCCTTCCAGCTCCATGAAACTTCTTGCTTCGACTAGTTAAGGTACTGCGGGACGGGAGGAACGATTGCGTTCACTTCCGCCTCGCGACGCCTCTTGTTGTGCTTGGTCTCCGGCTCCATGGTGAAGATGTGGTAGTTTCCCACCTGGCGAGGGTAGTTGTTATCATCATCTTCCCTTCGATGTTGGTTGTTACAATCGCCTGGTGGCCCGCCGGCTAGAGGGGGTGGCGCCTGCCAACCGGTGCGCCAGCAATCTCTGCCATCTTCTTCGTCCAGGTGCACTGGCGTGTGCTATGCGTAGCTGGCTTGTTGCCTCCGCTATGGAACTTGCATGGCCCATCAAGCATTGACTTGATGGTGTACTTGGGCCTCGGAGGCCAGTCATCAGGCTTCTGTCTCTGGCTTCCGCCTGCAGTCGGATCCTCCTGCACTGCCGCCACCTGCCTGGAGCCATATTGGTTATCCGGTTAGTCGTCCCTTCTCTTGTCGTGGCGGTTGTAGTGCCGCCTGGAATTGTGGCCATTCCCTTCCTGCTGGCGCCGATCTACGGCAATGTCGACGATTATTTGCCCTTGGTCGTCTACCCAGACAGATCTTTTCATTGCCTTGTCGGTCGTGGCATACTTGTCCGCGATGGCCATGGTCTGTGCCATGGTTGTGGGCTCCACCTGGCGAAGCTTATGCTTGAGCATAGTGCCGTCTCTGTAGCCATTGATGAAGAAATCAACCGACTAGTGCTCACGTACCCTCTCATAGGAGTTGTGCATGCTCGTCCATCGGGTGATGTAGGAGTGATCGGATTCATCCGGGCCCTGCATGCAAAGAGCAAGCTCGCCGGGGTAGCTTACTACTACCCGGCGGTTGCTATTGGCGATGCCTACGGCGGTGGTGTAGTCCACCAGCCATTCCTCCAGCTTGACCGAGCCGTTGTACTTTGGCGTATCCCTTGGGAGCGAAAATCCCTTTGGAAACGGTTCATTCCGGATGCACGGTCCGAAGCATCTTGGATCGGCTAGGCTTTCTTCCCCCAACGCACGTGACTGGACCAGCAGGTCGATTCGTATGCGCGCGTCTCGCTGTTCCTCCGGCTTGAGTGGTCCCAACCGACCGGATAGGCGGGACTTGGGGAGCACTTGGCCTTTTTCGGCTTCGTCGGCCGACTCGCAGTTTTTGCTGGTAATAGCTGCCGTGTCGGCGGTGTTGTGCCCATGGCCTGCAGATCCACCGTGTGGGCGGTTGCTCTACCTTGCTCCATTTGGGGAGGATGCCTTGCTGCCACCTGCAGCCGGATCCGCCATCCGGCGAGCCGGTTGGGTTCTGTTGTTGCCGGCCATGCTGAGTTCTGCCTCGGCCTGCTGACGGAGTAGTTCCTCGCCCTCCAGGTGGCTTAGCTCTACAACTGCCGCCTCCGTGGCCCTCATGTTCTTGGCAGGAGTGTTGTAGACTGGTTGCACTATGGTTGTACGTGGATCAGCGGCGCGATCCATCTTCGAACCGAGGTTCCGGCCTTCTGGCTGGGCCAAGCGGCTGGTTCCAGGTAAGCGTGCAAAGCCGTGCACGATGTTGTACTCCCAGATGGTGGCGTGCATCCGTCGTTGGGCGGACGCCACCTTGCCAGCTTCCTCCAGAAGGTTCTCACAGGTAGTCTCCAGGGCTGCTGCAGCTGCAGCTGGATCCGCCTCGATGGAGGTGATGGGGTTGCGGAGGTGCTTGATGGACGCATTGATCAGGTCCTGGTTCAGGAGGCGTGAGTTGGTGGCGCGGCCATCCATGTTGCGCTCTAGAGGTGGGCGATGGTTCTCCACCGAGCCTTCCATCATGACCTCGACACTGCCGCTGGCAATGCGTGAGGTGGATAAACTAGGGGGCGCACCGAAGATGGTGACGACCTCGCGAGGGAAGGCCTCAGGGATGGTGGAGACGTAGACACGATGCTCGCCGAAGTGCATGATTGAGCCCCAGCATGGGAAAATCCCCCCAGCGAAGCAGGACATGTTGTCGAGGACACAGTCAAAGGAGCCGAGAGTGAGGACGAGGCCAGAGGCGACTCGCTCACTAGCGACGAGTGGATGTCCCGTGCGAAAGATGATCCCTGCCGAAGCGTTGTGTCCCATGGTGGGCGCCAACTGTCGTGGTGTGGAACACGGTAGTACCATCGGGGATGGCTTGAAGGGGACAATCAGGATGCTATCGGTGGCTACTCGCAACGGGTTGGGCACAGATACTCCAAACACAGCGATGTACCCAGGTTCAGAGCCCTCTTGGCGAGGTAAAACTCTTACTCATGCAAGGATCTACTATCGAATAGGGCGAGTGCCCAATACAGATGCTCCCTGAGCTGTTTCCTTAGCTACTTCTCGCTTAAAATTGTCTAAGTCCTGCCTCTTCTGTCTCCCTAGAACCCTAGCACAACCCCCCTTATATACAGGTCGAGGAGGTAGGTTACAAGGTGGGTTCTAGGGTTTACTGTTTGGATTTGGGCCTTACAAAGTGGGCCGGCTAGACAGGGCCAAACGGTAGGCCCGGGTCCAGTCAAGCCTCCAGTACAGGGGATGACCATGCTACAGTGTCCAGCGCCCTTGCATTACTCGTCATCCAGCTCTTTATCAGTCAGCCGGTTCTTTATCCGTAAGCCGGAGCTTTCCTCGTCAGCCCTTGCTTTGCTCGTCAGCCTCAAGCTTTGGTGTAGTTGTCCAGTAGCGCTGGCCAGGCCAGCTAGCCTGTCCGGTCAGAGGTGCGCTCAGCAAGGAGCGTCACAGCAACCGTACCATGGCTAGCGGATCCAAGGCGGCCGGCTAGGAGCGGCCTCCTAGCCGGTTCTTCTGGCCACCCGGCTAGACGGGCCAGCCTAGGAAACTTGAATGCGGACTGGGTGGGGATTCCACCCGGCTATGGTTCCTTGATCTGGGTCCATACGGCATGTGCTCCTTGGAGCCGGCCAGTTGGTCCCGTCTTGTCCTACCGGGGGTCATCCCCCCGATAGTCATTGCATGTTTGTTCTTTTCACAAACCACAAAAGGATCCACTAGTGTCATTGGATGTGTGTTCTTTTCATGAACCACACCCAGTGTCATTGCATGTGTGTTCTTCCCACAAACCACATATGAATCCACCAGTGTCATTGCATGTGCGTTCTTTTCACAAACCACATGTGGATCCACCAGAGTGATTACATGAGTGTTCTTTTCACAAACCACATAAGGATCCACCAGTGTCATTGGATGTGTGTTCTTTTCACGAACCACAACCAGTGTCATTGGATGTGTGATCTTCTCATAAAGCACATATGGATCCACCAGAGTTCATTGCATGTTTGTTCTTTTCACAAACCACATATTGATCCACCCATGTCATTGCATGTGTTTTCTTTTCATTAACCATAGCTAGAGTCATTGCATGTGTGTTCTTTTCACAAACCACATGGATTCACCAGAGTCATTGCCTGTGTGTTCTTTTCATTAACCACAACTAGAGTCATTGCATATGTGTTCTTTTCACAAACCACATATGGATCCATCAGATTCATTGCATGTTTGTTCTTTTCATTAACCCCAGTTAGTGTCATTGCATGTTTGTTCTTTCCATAGACCACATATGGATCCAGCAGTGTCATTGCATGTGTGTTCTTCTCACAAACCACACATGGATCCACCAGTGTCATTGGATGTGTGTTCTTCTAACAAACCACATATGAATCCACCAGTGTGATTGCCTGTGTGTTCTTTTCGCAAACAACAGCTAGTCATTGCAAGTGTGTTCTTCTCACAAACCACATATGGATCCACCAGAGTTCATTGGAAGTGCGTTCTTTTCACAAACCACACCCAGTGTCATTGCATGTGTGTTCTTATCACGAACCATATATGGATCCACCAGTGTCATTTGACGTGTGTTCTTCTCACAAACCGCATATGGATCCACCAGTGTCATTGCATGTCTATTTTTCTCACAAACCACATCTAGAGTCAATACATGCGTGTTCTTTTCACAAACCACATAAGGATCCACTAGTGTCAGTGGATGTGTGTTCTTTTCATGAACCACACCCAGTGTCATTGCATGTGTGTTCTTCTCACAAACCACATATGGATCAACCAGTGTAATTGGATGTGTGTTGTTCTCACAAACCACATATGGATCCACCAGGGTGATTGCATGTGTGTTCTTTTCACAAACCTCATCTAGAGTCGTTGCATGTTGTTCTTTTCACAAACCACATAAGGATCCGCTAGTGTCATTGGATGTGTGTTCTTTTCATGAACCACACCAAGTGTCATTGCATGTGCGTACTTCCCACAAACCACGTATGGATCCACCAATGTCATTGCATGTATGCTCTTCTCACAAACCACATATGGATCCACCAGTATCATTGCATGTGTGTTCTTTTCACAAACCACATGTGGATCCACCAGAGTCATTGCATGTGTGTTATTTCCACAAACCACATAAGGATCCACCAGTGTCATTGTATGTGTATTCTTTTCATGAACCACACCTAGTGTCATTGCATGTGTGTACTTCCCACAAACCACATATGGATCCACCAGTGTCATTGCATGTGTGTTCTTCTCACAAACCACATATGGATCCACCAGTGTCATTACATGTGTGTTCTTTTCATTAACCATAGCTAGAGTCATTGCATGTGTGTTCTTTTCACAAACCACATGGATCCATCAGAGTCATTGCATGTGTGTTCTTTTCATTAACCACAACTAGAGTCATTGCATGTGTGTTCTTTTCACAAACCACATATGGATCCATCAGAGTCACTGCATGTCTGTTCTTTCCACAGACCACATATGGATCCAGTAGTGTCATTGCATGCGTGTCATTGCATGTGTGTTCTTCTCACAAACCACACATGGATCCACCAGTGTCATTGGATGTGTGTTCTTCTCACAACCACATATGGATCCACTAGTGTGATTTCATGTGTGTTCATTTTGCAAACCACAACTAGAGTCATTGCAAGTGTGCTCTTCTCACAAACCACATATGGATCCACCAGAGTTCATTGGATGTGTGTTCTTTTCACAAACCACACCCAGTGTCATTGCATGTGTGTTCTTCTCAGAAACCACATATGGATCCACCAGTGTCATTGGATGTGTGTTCTTCTCACAAACCGCATATGGATCCACCACTGTCATTGCATGTCTGTTTTTCTCACAAACCACATCTAGAGTCATTACATGTGTGTTCTTTTCACAAACCACATAAGTATCCACCAGTGTCATTGGATGTGTGTTCTTTTCATGAACCACACCCAGTGTCATTGCATGTGTGTTCTTCTCACAAACCACATATGGATCAACCAGTGTAATTGGATGTGTGTTGTTCTCACAAACCACATAAGGATCCACCAGTGTGATTGCATGTGTGTTCTTTTCACAAACCTCATCTAGAGTCATTGCATGTTGTTCTTTTCACAAACCACATAAGGATCCGCTAGTGTCATTGGATGTGTGTTCTTTTCATGAACCACACCAAGTGCCTTTGCATGTGCGTACTTCCCACAAACCACATATGGATCCACCAGTGTCATTGCATGTATGCTCTTCTCACAAACCACATATGGATCCACCTGTGTCATTGCATGTGTGTTCTTTTCACAAACCACATGTGGATCCAGCAGAGTCATGCATGTGTGTTATTTCCGCAAACCACATAAGGATCCACCAGTGTCATTGGATGTGTGTTCTTTTCATGAACCACACCTAGTGTCATTGCATGTGTGTACTTCCCACAAACGACATATGGATCCACCAGTTTCATTGCATGTGTGGTCTTCTCACAAACCACATATGGATCAACCAGTGTCATTACATATGTGTTCTTTTCATAAACTACATGTGGATCCACCAGAGTGCATTGCATGTCTGTTCTTTTCACAAACCACATATGGATCCACCCATGTCATTGCATGTGTGTTCTTTTCATTAACCATAGCTAGAGTCATTGCATGTGTGTTCTTTTCACAAACCACATGGATCCACCAGAGTCGTTGCATGTGTTTTCTTTTCATTAACCACGACTAGAGTCATTGCATGTGTGTTCTTTTCACAAACCACATATGGATCCATCAGAGTCATTGCATGTCTATTCTTTCCGCAGACCACATATGGATCCAGCAGTGTCATTGCATGTGTGTTCTTTTGACAAACCACACATGGATCCACTAGTGTCATTGGATGTGTGTTCTTCTCACAACCACATATGGATCCACTAGTGTGATTTCATGTGTGTTCATTTCGCAAACCACAGCTAGAGTCATTGCAAGTGTGCTCTTCTCACAAACCACATATGGATCCACCAGAGTTCATTGGATGTGTGTTCTTTTCACAAACCACACCCAGTGTCATTGCATGTGTGTTCTTCTTACAAACCACATATGGATCCACTAGTGTCATTGGATGTGTGTTCTTCTCACAAACCGCATATGGATCCACCAGTGTCATTGCATGTGTGTTTTTCTCACAAACCACATCTAGAGTCATTGCATGTATGTTCTTTTCACAAACCACATAAGGATCCACCAGTGTCATTGGATGTGTGTTCTTTTCATGAACCACACACAGTGTCATTGCATGTGTGTTCTTCTCACAAACCACATATGGATCAACCAGTGTAATTGGATGTGTGTTCTTCTCACAAACCACATATGGATCCACTAGTGTGATTGCATGTGTGTTCTTTTCACAAACCTCATCTAGAGTCATTGCATGTTGTTCTTTTCACAAACCACACAAGGATCCGCTAGTGTCATTGGATGTGTGTTCTTTTCATGAACCACACCAAGTGTCATTGCTTGTGCGTACTTCCCACAAACCACATATGGATCCACCAGTGTCATTGCATGTATGCTCTTCTCACAAACCACATATGGATCCACCAGTGTCATTGCATGTGTGTTCTTTTCATAAACCACATGTGGATCCACCAGAGTCATTGCATGTGTGTTATTTCCAGAAACCACATAAGGATCCACTAGTGTCATTGGATGTGTGTTCTTTTAATGAACCACACCAAGTGTCATTGCATGTGTGTACTTCCCGCAAACCACATATGGATCCACCAGTGTCATTGCATGTGTGTTCTTCTCACAAACCACATATGGATCCACCAGTGTCATTACATGTGTGTTCTTTTCATAAACTACATGTGGATCCACTAGAGTGCATTGCATGTCTGTTCTTTTCACAAACCACATATGGATCGACCCATGTCATTGCATGTGTGTTCTTTTCATTAACCATAGCTAGTCATTGGATGTGTGTTCTTTTCACAAACCACATGGATCCACCAGAGTCATTGCATGTGTGTTATTTTCATTAACCACAACTAGAGTCATTGCATGTGTGTTCTTTTCACAAACCATATATGGATCCATCAGTCATTGCATGTCAGTTCTTTTCATTAACCACAACTAGTGTCATTGCATGTCTGTTCTTTCCATAGACCACATATGGATCCATCAGTGTCATTGCATGTGTGTTCTTCTCACAAACCACACATGGATCCACAAGTGTCATTGGATATGTGTTCTTCTCATAAACCACATATGGATCCACAAGTGTGATTGCATGTGTGTTCTTTTCAGAAACCACAGCTGGAGTCATTGCATGTGTGTTCTATTCACAAACCACATATGGAGCCACCAACACTACAAGAAAAGTTGGCTTTTAGAATGGTCAATTTTCGTGGTTGAAGGACCATTTTTCATGGCCAAAGAGTCTTCCGCGGCGGATGGCCTTCTTGGTAAAAGACCCGTCACGAATGAATTAACCAAGGTTTTTTTCGACCGTGGCGGATCGCACCCTTCAGCCATGAAACCTTGTTCCATCGTAGATCTATTCGCTAGCCGCGCTCACTGCTGACGTCATGCGAACTGCCAGGAGGTAGCCGCCGTTAGCGCCGGTTACCACCGTTAACGGCCATAGAAACCGTGGCAGGATCCATGCCCAGCCAAGGCCTACTAAATACTAACTGGGCCGACCCATAAGGGGAGCCCAATAAGAAGATGGCCCATTACTATTTTGTCCTGCATTGTTTGAAATGGGCCCAAAAATGCAGCCATCAGCGCCCCATGAACTTTCAGGCCTAATTCTGTTTCGGCGTACATAAGGCCCATGTTGGTCCAACACTATGTGGCCCATTAGCAGCTTGTGCCAAGTCGCTCCTGTAAACATAAGGCCTACGGTCAGCCCATCACTGTTATCGCAGCCCATCATCGACCGCCTACTGACGGCCCTTCTCTGAGATGGTCCGTTATATTCTGGTCTGTTATTGTTCTGGCCTTTTACTGTTCTGGCCTTTAGCTGTTTAGGCCCACAAAAGGCCCTTTACTGTTCTAGCCTGGTAAATTAGTCGGCATGTTACTACCCTTGTTCGGGAATTTCTCGGCCCGTACTATTCAGGCTCGTCACTGTTCTGGCCATTTACTGTTGTGGCCCACTACTATTTGGGCTTGTTACTGTTTTGCGATTTGTGCAGTTTCTTGCCTGTTACTATAATGGGTTGTTCCTATTCTGGCCTGCTACTGTTACAGCCTGCTTCAGTAATGGTCTGTTTCTGTTACGGCCCGTTAGGCCTGTTACGACATGCGCATTGGCCTGTTATGTTTACGGCCTTTTGCAGTTCCGTCAGTTCTAAAGCCCATGACAATATCATAAAATGTTTATAATAATCTAGCATCTTTTTACTGTTCGTTGTCGACCGAATACAGCACGGTACAGTTCCCTAATCGACCTGCCTGGCGTAGTTACCGTAACGACTACCGCAATGTGTCGACAATGTCAACTAAATGCCTACATGGCCTACACGAGTTCTAGATATTACATCAGTTGTAAACTTCTTACAATTATTACATATTATCAACTCAGGGGAAACAAAAATCGGCATTTCAATTGACAATCAAGTTGATAGCAGAGTCCTCAATTTGCTTTCTCAATCGATCACCTACATCTTCCATTGAGTGTGATAGCTACATTGGAGGAGACATGATCTTGCAGCCCCTTTTTTGGTGGGGCTAGCAATAATTGCAGTCTAAAACAAAGTAATAACAAGTTAATACATCAAACAAGACAAACTACTCATTTGACTGATATGACATGAGCTATGAACCGGAGTAATCAAGTATTAACCAACTGGTCAATGGTTCAATTATTGACCAACACGTCGAACAAACATGACAAGCAAGCACGCATTAAACAAGTGTGACTACCGTCAAATGAGCAATCAAAAAATGTGTGTGTGTGGCTTAGAATTTCAGCAGATATAAACTAGCTAGGTCATTTTAAACGAATATATATGGAACCAGTTCTATACCCTAAAATGCAAGAGACGTTGGGTTACTCGGAATTTGCGCTGAGCCACAAAATGGCATGCAGTTACTGTCATAGCAAAGAATGAACCAGATAGAAATTATAACCGCATCATACGAGAACCTGTAGAGCAGGAATGCAAACCACGGATGAACTATATATTGTAGAGGATAGTTATGTCATGACTTACGACGAACCAGACCAAGAACCAGATGCGAGATATAATGGCGTCGCTCGTGAACCTGTAGAACAGGACAAACAAGCATTAGACAAGTGTGCCTGGAATGAAATGAGCAATGAAACAAAGTGTTTCTTAGAATTTCAGCAAATATATATATGGAACCTGTGGCATCTCCTGGAATGCATAGAGTCCTTGGGTGACTCAAAATTTGCGGTGAGCTACACAATGGCAAGTAGTTACTGTCATACATAAAAATCAACTAGATAGAAATTATAATGGCATCGTAAGACAAATTCTAGAGCAGGAATGCAAACCACGAGTGAACTACATAGTAGAGGACAGTTATGCCATTGCTCAGGACGAACCAGCGCCAGATAAGGAAGTAATGGCATCCCTTGTGAACCTGTAGAATAGGCTATGCAAACCAACATGTTCATTGTTCCATTTTGAGCTCTATGCAAGAAAAAGGAAATAGTTAGTGATGCAGCTTTTGAAGAGCCAGATGGCATTATGGCAAAAAACAAAATTATAATCGAATTAGTACAAAGAGTTTAAACGGATACTACAGGATAGGAGAACGATGCCAAGGAGGAAATAATAGGAGGAACTGATCTCAGGACAAACCAGATAGATTCAGCAACTATAGAGCAGGGAATCGACACTAATATTTTCCAGTGACTACATATTTTACAAGAATTACACGGTAGTAGGCAATTACTGTTGTATGGAGTAGCTAAGAACATGTGCATGACAAAATAACAGACATGTGCATGACTTGAAATTTGTAGAGCAGCGAATGCAAACCAACATGTCTAATGACCTTGCATGTACTAGCACGAAGAACAGGCATGCTCAGTGACTTGTATGTACTAGCACGATTACAAAAATGCAGTTCACTGCAACGGCTTGAACCTGCTATATTGTTGACAAAACAAAAACGGGTAGGAGATTAGGTTAACCTTGGTCGGAGAGGCGTCTAAGCATCATCGGTACCATGCGAGTGACGTCCAGGTCATTGACGGTGCTGTGGTTCCTATGGCTGTTGGCGTCGGGGAAGTAGATCTTGGGCGGTCGATGCCGGCTTGAACGCGGTGGACGAGAGCGTCACTGAGGCAGATCTGGTGCAGTGAACAGCCGTGCAGCTGGTCTGGAGCAGTGGACATGGAACTCCTTGAACTAGATCACGTCAAGTGGACACCGGTGAAGCGGATCCGGTACGGTTGGGTAGCTTTCGACGACGAGGATGCAGAGCTTGGGCGGTCGATGACGCCATCAGCGTGGTGAACGACACCGCAGCTCCCGTGTAGTGGCAGGGAGACCCGATGAACTAGATCCGGTGGGTGAGCATCGGTGAAGTGGCTCTGCGGCGGCGCACGAGACCAGAGATCAATCCGGTGCGTGCGGTGGCCGTGGAGGCGACATAGGAGCTTGGGATTTTTGGGAGGGCCAGGGGAAAACTGTGCGAATTGGGACCATAGTATAGGTGAATAGCAATATAATTATGAGTGTACCCCCGAGGTACTGACTTTAGCGTGCCCATCTATCATTTGAACAGTGGGTAGAATAGGAAATTTAAAGACAAAACTTTTTGAAATAGAGGGGCATGAAATGCTTCAAGGTCGGTGTGTGATATTGCCACTCAATTGAGATTTGAATTTGGCTCGCGTCCAGCTAATAATAATAGAAAAACGGTACTATCCGGTGGGAGATTTTGGCTCAAAGGTTTTGAATCGGTGGGCCGGGAAATGCTTCAAGGTCGATGGGTGATTTTGCCGCTCGATTCAGATTTTGAATTTGGCTAGCGTCCATCTAGTAATAGAAAAAGGTAGTAGACCTTAACCTATCTGTCCAGGAAATCAAAGACGAGAGTCACATCAACTGATCATCCATATCCATACTAGTAAAAGGAAGGTGACACAATTTCCATACCACTATATAGTGCTTGACACTTCTTTTCAAAAAAAATGACTATGTTGATTCACAATTTCCATACCACTATATAGTGTACAAATAACTTCGAACATTGGCAGTTGGATATAGATTGGAAAACCCGACATTGTTGACCATTGGATCTCTTTCAGTACATTTGATTATGTCATGTCTAGCATATAGAAGATCCCATTATTGTTGGCCTCTAGCACCATGAATATACTATGCATAGAAAGTACAGAGAACATGGTTTTGAATGCCACAAGCCAAGTTTCCAGATATAATGGACAATGTTTTATGTACGATTCCCAAGTTTTATGAGTTTTCAAAACTTCCGAGATAACTCGGACCACTCAAATGACTTTATGTCTCTATTAACAAAATCATGTCATATTTGAACTAGAAGCTCTAGAATGTGGTAGATTTCTATCAAAGTTCTACAAAAAGCTTTTGGTGGTACGCATCAGGTAGTTAATATATCGAAAACAATTGAGAGTTTTGACAATTCAACTTCCTGCTAAGAATTTGTATCTTGACAGTTTTGAACCCGTTTTGAAACAATCACATGTAATAAAGAAAAATAGAAAAACAAATATTTACGCATGGCTTCCTATCACGTCACATGTACAGCCTGCCAGGAAACTGATAACCATGGGATTTGACAACTTCTAGAAACCAGCCACGCCATATTTTTCCACCATGTATGAATATTATTAGGTTTCAACCCTGATGACCAAAAAAGGTGATGGCCATATCGACATCATAGTTAATGTACTGTTCCCACATTAATTTGCTATATGGGTGCATCTTGGCGTAGTAGGAAATGTTGCCGGTGGGAGTCTCAACATTGGGCCTATTTTTTTTAACGGGCAAGGGATGAGTTTGCCCTTTTTCTCCGAAGACACTCCATCATTGGAGCAAGAAAGACTGACGATTAAGTCTGCATTTGTGTGCATACCTTGTTCTTACATCAATGCATGTGTGACCAACATATATGCAACCCAAGAAGCCCATGCCTCATCTAGATTGAGAAGGCCATGTTTCAAAAGAAAAGCAAGACAATCTACTGCCATTGATCAAAACAAGTACCAGTACAAGAGTATTAGTTCTACAGAATACTTTAATAATAGAATAATCAGCTAATTTGAGAGATTTGGTAGCTTTTGAAAGATTCAGCAGTACATGCCATATTCTGCACTCGATCTGAACAATTCCCAGTACATAGGAATTATTACAAAATATATTAGCAGTTGCAGAACTCCATACAAAATACTCGGTAGAAGTATAAAACTACTCTTAGTAGAACCTTAATCTAGCTAGGAACGATTACATGTCCCATCATATACTCAAAACATGCATGAGAGAAAGAGAGAGGTTAGAATCACCACAAGATCTGTATGCCAATGATTCAGCGTGTCCAGGTCATGGCCGGGTAGCGCTTGCTTTCCCGCTTGGCCCGCTTCTCTCGTTTTACTGTCGTTTGTGGATCCTCGTAATAGGCTTTCGCCTGTTCACCCTTAGCAAGATAGATGTAAAATTCATGGATCTTTCCAACCATTTCCACCACTCCGATTGTGAAAGGAATCTGCCCCTAAAATAAATAAAGTAATTAATATTAGAACAGAGGGACTAGAAAATTACATATACATTTATATTAGGATCATTAGGTGAATATTAAGATGTGATATCTCACAATGGGTTGATGTTGTCATCGATCCAACATTGGAACTCCACGAGGAACTCCGACCAACAATTGAGGAGCTTGACAATAAGTCCCCGCTATCGACAGGTAATGGTTGAGCGCAGCCAGCGCGACTTCGGCTAGCGGCTCCACAATCTTTGGCTCAGGATAAAAGTCGAGCTGATAGAACCCACGAAAATCGACCAATGATGATATCCTCACCTCATACTCCTCCAATTCCCACGCCGTGGACCTTACACGGCTGACGGACAGGACAATCTCCGTGTTGTGCCCGTCAATCTGGCCGATGAATAGCATGCCCGTCTTCCCGATGCCGATGACATTTGTTCTCCGCGAGCACCCTGCAGGCACCGGCTTAGACGGGTCCCATTGTTTCACGCTATAGAGGACTGTGGGCACCTCCATCGAGTGGGTGTATTTGAGGTGCAGATACAACATTAATTTGTTGCTGACCCAGTTGCATCCTGGCTCCATGCAGATAAATGGGTTGTGGATGCAGGAGATCATGTGGGCATAGAGTTTGTTGAAGGAGACCACTTCCGGGCAGTTGTAGTTCGGGCAGCTGTAACCTGCTCCGCCGACAACTTGGCGGTGTAGCTCCTTGGAGCATGCGGCCAGCCGGACGACACTTTTAGCGTCGAGACACTCAGCGATTTGGTTGACGACATTGTCGCCGACCTTGTTAAAGCCACTGCACCACTGGCTCTCCCTCGAACCTCTCCAAATTTTGTACAGATGATCCGCCATCGCGTCGAGGAGGATTGGTGGTTAGGGTGGATCTATATAGAACTATTTGGATTTTTTTGGAGGAGAGGGGTGGTGGTCTGGAAGGAGAGATGCACTAGGAGAGATGGCAAGGAAAATGTGTGATCAGCACGGTGGAGAGGATCCCAAATGCGGCCAGGCGGCGTCGGCGAGTGTGGAAAAACTAACCGGAGATGGGGAAGATGCGATGGCTCTTTGAAAGAGGTTTTTTTCTTTTCTTGTAATAAATTACCCATGTCACCTCCTGGCGCAGTATAGTCTCATCACGTTGGTTTGACTAGACACAATATTTATTTATAGGTCCTACTGTAGTAGTACTGTACTGTTTGCATAAGTAGGAGCGCGAAGTAGGAGTAGTAGGTAGGAGTATTACTCTACCTCCGTCCCGAGGAATAATAAGGCGTCCTCATTTTGGGTTTTTTTTTCTTTGACCAAGATTTACTCTAAATATATAGTATAAAGAATGTTGGTAGAACATTAGCATTATTGGAAAGTTTTACTCTACCTCCAATACTACGAGTACAAATTTTACACAAATTAATCAAGTGTATTAGTTACTCTATTTATTCGGTCAAATTTTACACAATGTAATCAAGTATGTATCTTCTCAGCACCCCCGCGCACACTTGCTAGTTGATCTCTCCCTTGTCCGGAGTGTGGCGCTCAGCACATGTTCCATGGTTAGGGTTGCGACGGGATCCCACGAAAGCGTACTTCAAAATGAACTATAAGCGGAACTTCTACGGGATGCCGCTTTCAACTCTAACATTGGTACGATGGCTATGTGTCTTTCTATCGTGTGTTCATCAGCTACGTTGTGTTGGTGTGCATATGAAGGAACCACTTTGGGCGTTGGGTTGGGGTGGCGGAAAAAAGTAGTCACGGATCAAACTTTTCGGGTTTCAATTTTTTCACTTGCTTCGTCCCAAACATCGCATGGAAGGTTATTACAAGGATCAACAGTCACAACACTAGAGAAGGGATATTGTACTTGGTATGTATATATAAATATATACACGTAGGCAGCCCGAGAGAAGGCATCCCAAGAGGGCTGCAGCGAAGGTTATTACAAACTACTGTAGAAGAGATTATGAGGTTAGAGAAGGCAGCCGGAGAGGGCTGTAGCGAAGAGGTGTTGAAAGCGGTTCGATGTTAGAGCAAAGTTATAAAAAAATATAGAAACAGAGTCGTCGTAGTACCATGGCACAGGTGCGCAGCGCCACACTATGGAGGAGGGAGATATCAACTAGATAATGGGTGTGATGCAGCAAAGGAGAGAGTAGTATACAATTTATTTTCCTTGCATAGAGGAGGAGTAACACACTGTAAGGCTGCAGGAGTGAGCACCATGCTGATTTTCTTTGTTAAGCAAGTATAAGTGGACCTCATAAAAAATGAAAATTGCATCCAAGTCCATGCATTTAGCATAAGGACCCTGAAACTTAGCAATGAAGTGTGTGTTTTGAGGTTTGCACATACTAGCGTTCATCGTGCTAAAGTAGAATCTTTCTAGATGCTAAGAATGGAAAAGAAGATCCAATAGTTAGCAATGTTTGGATTTGCCTGTCTTGATCAAACATTCATTGTTCTGTATACCATGCAGTGGTATATATGGTATTGTGATAAGAGACAAGATAAAGATAAGATAAGATAAGAAGTATTGCGAATGGCCGATCTAACTTTAGGTCTCATAGGAGTGAGGTGCTCGAGAGTTAACACGATCGGTGGAAGTACAGGTTACATCAAGGACCTCGTAAAAAATAAAAAAAATTGCATCCAAGTCCATGCATTTAGTACAAGGACCCTGAAACTGAGCAATGAAGTGTGTGTTTCGAGGTTTGCGCATACTAGCATTCATCCTGCTAAAGACTTTCATAAGAATCTTTCTATATGCTAATAATGGAAAATAAGATCTAATGGTTGTTAGGCATGTTTGGATTTGCTAGTCTTGATCAAACGGTCAATGGTTTGTACACTCTATAGTGAAGGTATGATATTGTAAGAGATAAGAGAAGATAAAGATAAGATAAGAAGTATTACGAATGGCCGATCTAATGGTAGGTCTCGTAGGAGCGAGGTGCTTGAGAGTTAACACGGTCGGTGGAAGTACAAGCTACATCAAGGACCTCATAAAAATGATAATTATTGCATCCAAGTCCATGCATTTATTAGCACAAAGACCCTAAAATTGAGAGCAATGAAGTGTGTGTTTTGAGGTTTGCGCATATACTAGCATTCATCATGCTAAAAACTATCAGTAGAATCATTCTAGATGCTAAGAATGGAAAAGAAGATCCAGCGGTTGGCAATGTTTGGATTTGCTACTCTTGATCGAATGGTCAATGTTCAAAGTTAATACGTACACTATGAACTGGTTTATTGTATTGTAAGATATAAGACACGATAAAGAGAAGATAAGAAGTACTGCGAATGGCCTATCAAATGGTAGGTCTCGTAGAAGAGAGGTGCTTGAGAGTTAACATGGTCGGTGGAAGTACAAGTTACATTAAGGACCTCATAAAAATGAAAATTGCGTCCAAGTCCATGCATTTATTGGAACAAGGACCTTGAAATCTACGCAATGGAATTTGTGTTTTGAGGTTTGCACATACTAGCGTTCATCGTGCTAAAGTACTCCCTTCGACCCAAATTAGTTGACTTAGTTTTATCTAGATTCAGCCGTATCTAACACTAGTAGAAAATGGGCCTTTGGTTCGGGCCACTAGTCCCGGCCGTGGCTGGGGCCGGGACTAATGGTCCGAACCAAAGGGCCCGAGGAGGCCGAGGTACTTTGTCCCGTTCCGTAAGGAACCATTAGTCCCGGTTTGAGATATAAACCGGGAAAAATGGGTCTAGGCACGCGCGCGTGCTCCTGGCAGAAACTTTAGTCCCGGTTTGTATGTCAAACCGGAACTAATGGCCGGGCCCTATATATATGCACCCATCCCTCCACTCTCTCCTGTTTTTTTCCTATGTGAGAGGTGGGTATAACTTTGTGCTAACTTTTTTTCTTCATATGCACTAGAGGTGTTTAGTGAAATGCATGTTAGAGCGATGCCACTTGAGTTCACACAAGACAAAATATGATATGAGGTGCCAGAGCGACACTTAGGGTTTATCCTCTTTGTTTTGAAGTGTCCTAAAAGGTTAGCAACTATTTTCTCATTTTGACCGCGCGGTACTAATTTAAGCATCGTGATTGCATTTGATATATATGCATGGTTGTATGATGCAGATGAGCCACCCATGGATGTACGGTGACCGACGCTCTTACGCTTACAGAGAAGGTGTGCGTTCTTTTCGCCTTGTGGCCGAGGCGAACAAGCGGCGGGATGGTTTTATGTGTTGTCCATGTGTTGAATGTCGGAATGAGCAGGCTCACACTTCCTCAAGAGTCATTCAGAGCCACCTGCTTCAGTCCGGTTTCATGTCCGTCTATAATGTTTGGACCAAGCACGGAGAAAGAGGGGTTATGATGGAAGAGGCGTTGAAGAAGAGAACGATGATGACAACTACCGATCTATGTTCCCTGAATACGATGATACCGCAGTTGAAGATAATGAAGAAGAAGGGGGTGAAGAACGGGAACCAGATGAGCCCGTTGATGATTTTGGTCGGGTCATTAGTGATGCAAGGCGAGACTGCGACATAGAAAAGGAGAGGTTGCAGTTCGAGCAGATGTTACAGGACCACAACATATTGCTGTATCCAACTTGTGAAGATGGCCAGAAGAAGCTGGGTAGCACACTGGAATTGTTGAAGTGGAAGGAAGAAACCGGTATGACTGACTCAGGATTTGAAAAGTTGCTGGTAATAATGAAGAAGGTGCTTCCAAGAAATAACCAATTGCCCTCTAGTACGTACGAAGCAAAGAAACTTGTCTGCCCTCTAGGATTATACGTGCAGAAGATACATGCATGCCCTAATGACTGCATCCTCTACCGCGGTGAGAAGTACGAGAATATGGATAAATGCCCAGTATGCACTGCATTGCGGTATAAGATTAGAAAAGATGACCCTGGTGATGTTGAGGGCGAGCCACCCAGGAAGAGGGTTCCTGCCAAGGTGATGTGGTATGCTCCTATAATACCACGGTTGAAATGTTTGTTCAGAAATAAAGAGCATGCCAAGTTGTTGCGATGGCACATGGAAGACCGTAAGAAAGACGGGATGTTGAGGCACCCTGCTGATGGTCGGCAGTGGAGAAAAATCGAGAGAGACTTCCCGAACTTGGCTGGTGACGCAAGGAACTTATGGTTTGGTCTAAGTACCGATGGCATGAATCCTTTTGAGGAGCAGAACTGCAGTCACAGCACCTGGCCCGTGACTCTATGTATCTATAACCTTCCTCCTTGGTTGTGCATGAAGCGGAAGTTCATTATGATGCCAGTGCTCATCCAAGGCCCGAAGCAACCCAGCAACGACATTGATGTGTACCTAAGGCCATTAGTTGATGAACTTCTACAGTTGTGGGCCAAACCAGGTGTGCGTGTGTGGGATGAGCACAAACAATAGGAATTTGACCTACAAGCGTTGCTGTTCGTAACCATCAATGATTGGCCTGCTCTTAGTAACATTTTAGGACAGACGAACAAAGGATACAATGCATGCACACACTGTTTAGATGAGACTGAAAGTATATATCTGGATAAATGTAGAAAGAATGTGTACCCGTACAATCGTCATTTTCTTCCGCCCAGTCATCCCTTAAAGAAGAAAGGCAAGCATTTCAATGGCAAGGCAGAAACCCGGACGAAGCCTGCCCCGAGTAGTGGTGCTGATGTATTTGGTATGGTCAAGGATTTGGATGTAATCTTTGGAAAGGGTCCTAGAGGACAACCTGTTCCGAAAGACCCCATTACCGGGCACGCATCCATGTGGAAGAAGAAATCTATATTTTGGGAGCTACCCTATTGGAGAGTGCATGAGGTCCGCTCTGCAATTGACGTGATGCACCCGATGAAGAATCTTTGCGTGAATATTCTAGGCTTCCTGGGCTTGTATGGGAAGTCAAAAGATACCCCGGCAGCATGGGAGGACCAGCAACATCATAAAGGACGAGACGGCAAGCATCCAGGGCAGTTTCAAGGGCTTGCCAGCTACACTCTTACCCAAGAAGAGAAGGAAATCTTTTTTGAAGTCCTTTTCGGTATCAAGGTCCCGTCTGGCTTCTCGTCGAATATAAAGGGAATAGTAAATATGAAAGAGAAAAAAATTCAAAACCTAAAGTCTCATGACTGCCATGTGCTTATGACGCAATTGCTTCCGGTTGCATTGAGGGGAATTCTACCAGAAAATGTTCGACTAGCTATTGTGAAGGTATGTGCATTCCTCAATGCAATTTCTTAGAAGGTAATCGATCGAGAAAGTCTATCAGGGTTACAGATTGATGTGGTCCAATGTCTGGTCAGCTTCGAGTTGTTGTTCCCGCCATCCTTCTTCAATATTATGACGCACCTCCTAGTTCACCTAGTTGAAGAGATTAGAATTCTCGGTCCTGTGTTTCTACACAATATGTTCCCCTTCGAGAGGTTCATGGGAGTCTTAAAGAAATATGTTCATAAGCGTGCTAGGCCAGAAGGAAACATCTCCAAGGGCTATGGAACATAGGAGGTCATTGAGTTTTGTGTTGACTTTCTTCCTGACCTTAAGCCGATTGGTGTTCCTGAATCTCGGTATGAGGGGAGGATGACTGGAAAAGGCACACTAGGAAGGAAATCAATGGTATGTAGGGACGGGCATTCTTTCACTCAAGAACACTACAGAGTTCTACACAATTCCACCGTGGTGGCTCCGTATATCGAGAAACACAAGAATATTCTATGCTCCGAAAACCCGGGGAAGCCTGAAACCTTGATTAAAGGGGAACACGAGAAGAATTTTCACAATTGGTTGCAGACACATCTCATGAATAACACCACTGTTGGAGATGAGTTGTACTCGTTGGCCAGGGTACCATCTTCGACTATATGTACTTTCGAAGGGTACGAGATAAATGGGAATACGTTTTACACGATCGCCCAAGATAAAAAGAGCACCAACCAAAACAGTGGTGTCCGCTTTGATGCAACAGATGACAATGGGCAGAAGGACACATATTATGGGTACATAGAGGAGATATGGGAACTTGACTATGGATCTACTTTTAAGGTCCCTTTGTTTCGGTGCAAATGGGTCAAGCTGACAGGAGGCGGGGTACATGTAGACCAAAAGTACGACATGACAACAGTGGATCTCAACAATCTTGCGTACATGGATGAACCATTCGTCCTAGCCAGCGATGTGGCTCAGGTTTTTTATGTGAAGGACATGTCTACCAAACCAAGAAATAGGAAAGATAAGCAAAAGAGTACAGAATACGATGAGCCAAAGCGCCACATAGTTCTTTCAGGAAAAACAAACATCGTGGGAGTGGATGACAAGACAGACATGTCAGAAGATTACAATAAGTTTCATGAAATTCCGCCCTTCAAAGTGAAAACTGACCCAAGCATCCTGTTAAATGATGAAGATTCTCCATGGCTACGGTGCAGAAGAAAACCACAACACTAGATGTTGGTGATGTGTAATAATGTTTTAAACCTTTTATTTGAGACATAAATCTATGTAATGTATTAAACCTTTTATTTGAGACATAAAGGTCCCCTTTCATGTAATACATCTTGCTCAATCAAACTAGACGTTGACAACCGGGTTCTGAGCCGCGGGAGGTGATCACCCAAAGAGAACGAACCATCACAAGAGAAGGAACCCACAAACACTAAGGATACATAGCACGACTGAAAATTAAGATACATAACACAACTAAAAATTAAGAAACATGCCTAATGTTGGAGTGATTCAGTCATGCTACTGCCTAGCCCTGTAATACGCGCCACTGTAGTCGTCGTAGTCGCCGGCGCCATCATCGGTATCGTCGTCGGGGTCGCCGTAGTCGAACCTTGAAGGTTGGGCACGCGTGGGCTGGATTTGAGGGTACCGCAGGCAGGGGTTATTGCCGGTCGTGTTGTAGGCCATGACACTCTGGAGAGTCCGGCCACACCACCACAGCTGACGGCCGACCTCATTGAAGTTCGAAGGAGGTGGGCCGTCCTCCTCGTGCCTGGCGAGCGCCCTCTCACGCCGATTGATGAAGAAGGCTTCCCAAGTCGGGAAATAGTCGGGATGCCAGTTGGGATTCCTCCGCTGCTCTGGCGTGAGCTCGAGGTAGTAGTGGTTCGTGATGGCCATCCGGTGTTCCACACCTAGAGGGACAGGAGGGACCGGCACGCCTCTGGCGCTCAGCATCCAGCCGATGGGGACATGGTAGCCCGGTGGGCAGGGGTAGTTCGAGGCGCAAAGCGCCTCCGCCTCCCGGGTGGTTAGAGATACGATGGAAGCCATGGGAAGATAATGATGAGTCTAGATGTGATATTTAAATGGAGGCCAAGCGTACATATATATACTGAAAAAATGGCGGAAAGACAGAGGTCGGAACCAGTGGAAAGCGCGGGAACGCAGTGGCGCGGGAAACTTTCATCCCGGGTGGGGGCTCAAACCGGGACAAAAGATGGGGGGGCCTTATCTAGGGAGGCTTATCTGGGAGGGCCTTATCTGGGGGGTGGCTAACCTTTAGTACCGGCTGGTGGGTGCAACTGGGACTAAAGGTTGTTTTTGTGTCATCTAACAAAACTGTCGGTGGGATAAGGACGCGTGGGTAACCTTTAGTACCGGCTAGTGGGTGCAACCGGGACTAAAGCTGTCGGCAGGATAAGGACACGTGGGTGGACACACTGCTCGAGGAGATAAAGCATGTAGCGCACGATGCCCTGTCGGAGGAAGAAGACAAAGTAGAAGCGGCGCCGTGCCTATAAAAGGAGCATCGATATGCCATGGCAAGCAACTCAACAAGCCAACATGGATGGAGAGTTTCATCCCCATGGATGGAGGAAAGGTTTGGGAAATCTCCCGTGGCGGAACTTCTCAAAGATGCCCTTGGTGCACACGCCCTATGGCATCTTCGGAAGTCCCGCCTCGGAAAATATTTTCCTGCTAGCCCGTGAAAGACTCCCCATGGATGGAGAGTTTCATCCCCATGGATGGAGGAAAGGGTTGGGAAATCTCCCGTGGTAGAACTTCACGAAGATGCCCTTGGTGCACACGCCCTATGGCATCTTCGGAAGTTCCGCCTCAGAAAATATTTTCCTGCTAGCCCTATATATATAGTGAGAAATGGCGGGAAGTCAAAGGAGGGAAGCGGTGGAAAAGGCGGGAAGAAAACGGGCGGGAAAAAATAAGGCGGGAAGAAATAAGGCGGGGTAGACGATCCAGGGCCCCCTCGTACGGAGAAAGCTATAGGGGTAGACGATCCGGGGCCCCCGGTCTAGGGTTTCATCGGAGGAAGACCACCGGAGCGTCGGAATCACATGAAGATGGCAAAATGGTTAATAGTTTGACTAGTTAGAATAATTATTTTATAAAACAGAAAATTGATTTGAATCGCTTATTCAAATTCAAACACTTTTTATGTTAAAAATTTAGTAAGATTCAAAAATATGCAAAATATAATAGTTAATGCATTTTTAAATTGAAAATGGCAAAATGGTTATTAGTTTCACTAGTTAGAATAATTATTTTATAACACAGAAAATAGATTTGGATTACTTATTCAAATTCAAGAACTTTTCATGTTGAAATTTTTCTCAAATTCATAAGTATGCAAAAATTGTAAAATTCAAATGTTTAGAAAATATGCTAATTGATTTCTTTTTTAACAGGCGTGCCCCTGGGGTGAAAATTTTGAAAAAATGACCTTTAGTCCCGGTGCGTGCACCGGGACTAAAGGTGTGGCGTTGACGCGCGCGCGTTGGGCGGTGCCGAAAACCCTTTAGTCCCGGTAGGTGACACGCACCGGGACTAAAGGAGGGGACCTTTAGTCCCGGTTCGTATCACACACCAGGACTAAAGACCCTTTAGTCCCGGTGCGTGATATGAACCGGGACTAAAGGTCCATCCCCTTTATATTTCCGCGCCCCTTCTTCTCCCCAAATCACCACACTCTGCTGCAGGGATGAAGCGCGCGAGGAGGACGACGCACAGGACGCCGGCAGGCTGCCCGACCACTCCGCCGCCAGATCCGGCCGCCACCAGCGCGTTGTCCCCCAACTCCACCGCCACCACCAGCTAGCGCGTCGTCCGCCAGATCCAGCCGCCGAGCGTGTGCCCCCGGCCAGCAGGTATCGCGCCCCTCCCCTTTCTCCCATCCGGCATCAGCGGCGCGACAGATGTACGTGCACGCCGGCGCGCGGCGACGCCCGCCACTGTGGGCGAGCAGGCCGGCCGGGGCAGCAGCCGTGCACGCCGGCGGCGATGCGGGCGAGCAGGCCGGGGCGGCGCCCCTCGGCCACTTCTATCTAGTTAATTCTATTTTTTATTTTTTAATTTTTAGTAGTATATAGTAGTGTAATATAAAGTCTATTTTTTTAATATATAGTGTAGTATGTTAGTGTAGTATGTTAATTAGTGTAGTATTATATAATATGTTCTTGTATTTTTTATTTTTTTAGTAGTATATATTAGTGTAGCATGTTAATTAGTTTATTATATAATATGTTAGTGTAGTATATAGTATGTTAGTGTACGCGCATGAGGACGACGAATCGATGCCGGCAGGCTGCCCGACTCTCTGGCCGCCACCACCCCAACCGCCGCCGCCACTCACTCTAGCCGCCACTGCACTTAGGGTTAGGGTGGTGGTGCTCGCGGGCCCCCGCACTTAGGGTTAGGGTGGTGGTGCTCGCGGGCCCCCGCACTTAGGGTTAGGGTGGTGGTGCTCGCGGGCCCCCGGACTTAGGGTTAGGGTGGTAGTGCTCGCGAGGCCCCGCACTTAGGGTTAGGGTGGTAGTGCTCGCGGGCCCCGGACTTAGGGTTAGGGTGGTGGTGCTCACGGGCCGCCCGGAGATAGGGTTAGGGTGGTGGTGCTCGCGGGCCCCCAGACTTAGGGTTAGAGTGGTGGTGCTCGCGGGCCGCCGCACTTAGGGTTAGGGTGGTGGTGCTCGCGGGGCCCTGGACTTAGGGTTAGGGTGGTTATGCTCGCGGGCCCCCGCACTTAGGGTTAGGGTGGTGGTGCTCGTGGGCCCCCGGACATAGTGTTAGGGTGGTAGTGCTCACGGGCCCCCGCACTTAGGTTTAGGGTGGTGGTGCTCGCGGGCTCCCGGACTTAGGGTTAGGATGGTCTCGCGGGCCCCCGCACTTAGGGTTAGGGTGGTAGTGCTCGCGGGGCCCCGCACTTAGGGTTAGAGCGGTGGTGCTCGCGGGCCCCCGAAGATAGGGTTAGGGTGGTGGTGCTCGCGGTCCCCCGGACTTAGGGTTAGAGTGGTGGTGCTCGTGGTCCCCCGGATATAGGCTTAGGGTGGTGGTGCTTGCGGGCCGCCCGGACATAGGGTTAGGGTTAGGGCATCACTAGTAGTGTAATATTAGTAGTGTAATATTATTATAATATATAGTATATAGTAGTGTAATATATTAGTCGTGTAATATATTAGTAGTGTAATATTAGTAGTGTAATATATTAGTAATGTAATATTAGTAGTGTAATATATTAGTAGTGTAATATATTAGTAGTGTAATATATTAGTGGTGTAATATTAGTAGTGTAATATTATTATAGTATATAGTAGTGTAATATTACTAGTGTAATATTATTATAGTATATAGTATATAGTATTATAGTATATATATTAAAGTATTATATATATAGTAGTATATTGCATATATTGATGAATATTATATATATAGTAGTGCTCACGGGCCGCCTGGAGATAGGGTTAGGGTGGTGGTGCTCGCGGGCCCCCGGACTTAGGGTTATGGTGGTGGTGCTCGCGGGCCGCCCGGACTTAGGGTTAGGGTTAGGGCATCACTAGAATTTTGGTATTGTTTAGTATTATTGTAGCAAATTGCGTGTTCATATTATTGTTTAGTATTATTTTATGTAGCAATATTGAATGAAAAATGTTATTGTGTGCATTTTGTAGAAAACTATGGATCCAATCCAGAGAGACTTAGCAGAGGAAGAAATTCTCAAGGATATGATCAACGACACCCCCCATGTTAATCCACCCGAATCTCCGTCGATTTATCTGAAGCCCTCCGGTGAGGGAGAGGAGGTCAACCGAAATGATGAACGAAAAGCCGACGGCTCCGGTGTTGGAGAAGCCGACGACTTCGGTGGTGGAGAAGCCGACGGCTTCGATGGACCCTTAACGAAGTCCGGCGAGGTATATATATGAAGTCTTGTGATCAGTAGATGCATCAACTGAGTTGTATATATAAAAATTGACGAATGTTTCTTCTCTTAGGCCTCCACATCGAGCAAAAAATATTCCAAATGAGGCCCGGCCAAAAAGTTGGACGCATCTACGCGTTATACAATTACGGTGGTATCACCACGAGGTGAACCGTTGGAACCCGAAAAGGCTAAAACTGTATTTAAACAACAATGCAGAGTTATGGTTAGGGATCGCATCCCGATCACCGTTCGAGAGTGGAATAAGACCAAAGGGGCGAAAGAGAGTGAGTATGTCGCCGACAGGTGCAAAGAGGGTCTTTGCAATGACCTCATGACACATTTCACCCTGCCAGAATGTGAGGATGATGCCGACACAGCTGCATTGAGGAAGAAAGTCAAGCAGTGGACTCTTACGAAGATGGCCGAACTATTCAAGAACTGGAATGAAGCATTATGGCAAAAGTATCAGAAGACGAAGACTCCTCCTATATTTGAATGATATCTAACGAAGCAACAGGCTAACTGGGATGCATTTGTGAAGTACAAGGAGTCAGAACCTGCTATGGAAATGTCGGAAAAAAAAAGAAAAATGGCGCGATGAAGAAATATCACCATCACCTAGGGCCAGGGGGTTACGCGGCTGCCATGCCAAAGTGGGATGCTAAGGAGAATGAGCTGCTTGCTAAAGGGATCACTCCCGAACCAACGCGCAAAGAATGGGATCTGAGGGCAAGGAATTGGTTCCTTGGGCATGGGAGTGAGTATGACGAAAGTACAGGGGACCTTATTTGCAGTGATGGGATTAGGATACCTCGGGATACATGGCAGAAAGTGGTGAAGGAGATTAAAGCGGGGACAACAATGTTCCGTCCCGATAGAGAGAAAGACTTGCTGACAAAGGTCCTCGGGAATGACGAACGCGGAGGACGTGTACGAGGCCTTGGCCCTAGTTATACGTGGGAGATGGGGTTTCCGAAAGACAGAGACAATTATAGGAGCCGAGAAAGAGCAATAGATTGACAAAGGCAGGAGGAGGAGGGAGACAGGTTCACCGAGTTGCTAGGAACACTTCGAATGCATCAGCAATAGATTGACAAACTTCGACGAGCAGCGCGCCTGCAAGATCCTGTACTCGATATTACCGCTGTCCCATCTCAACGGAGAAGTAGCGTGGCTGAATCGGAGGTCCCTTCTGACGATGCACGTATTGTAGATGGCGGTCCCGGGTACCCCGTGGATAGAATCAAGGAGCAGGCATCTTGTGACCTCCATCAGAAGGTGAAGAACCTATCCATCAAGGTGGCGGTCGAATGTGCTTTACCTTGTCCACCTGGCGCACGCTGGCATGGCCGTGAGATTCCAGTTGGCTATGCTAAAGTTGTTGTGGATGAAATCGCAATGGGGTGGGACTCAATGGATCTTGACATCCCTGGACCTGAAGGTGAGAGGACACTCGGAGAAGTACTAGGTTGTATCATTCTATGGGACAAGAACAACATCAAGCTTCCAGGCTGGACGCCAAAACCAACACCGCCTCCGAGTCGTCGCATGTCACCTTCACCTCCATCACCTCCAAGAAGCCCACCCCATGACTATGACCACCACAGCCCGAGTCCATCTCGATCTCCGCCGCAGCCTCCTATTAGTACTAAACGACGCAGCAGCCCAAAACGACAAATGTCGCCCCTCTCAAGAGTACCTCATAAGAATCTTCCCATCAGACCTTACGATCATACTGACGAGGAAAGCAACATGATCGTAAAGGCCGAATGTGTTGCGCAACTTCAAAAGAAGAAACCCGAGCCCGCCCCAGTATACACCGAGAAGCAAAAAGCGTATGCACTTTCTTTTCTGAACACAAAATCGCAATATGAATTGCACCATAAGCCAGATGACTATCGACGCACACTTCAGAAGGTAGTGAAGAAGAGCAAATCAAGTAGAAGTGCAAGCGGGAGCAAATCATCAGGTCAAAGTGCAACCGAGAAAAGAATGGACGTCCCCTAGCTCGGGAAACAGGCCAAAACATTGATCCCACACCTCCAAGTGTTATCCTATGACACTCCCCAGCAGGATATGGAAGAAGCTAAGAAGCTTGCGGCCGCTATGAATGTGACTGTTGAGGAATTGCTAGGTGCCTAGGACGACAAGTTACCCAAGGCTCAGGTAGTCCCTACATATGTCCCAGGGAAGCCTCTGGTCAGCTTTGAGAAGTTCCAACAACTGCCAACACAAATGCGGAGTTTACATAACTGGTACTTGAAAGCCGTAAAGCAGGAGAGAATCATGATCGTGGCGAAAGTCCCACATGACTAGTACTTCCGAGAAGAAGAGGTCCATGTTGAGTTTCCAGAACTCTTCTAGTTATACATTTTCGACGCCCTCGACAAAAGTCTCATGAGTTTCTATTGTCTGTAAGTTGTTGAATTCATTGTCTATATATAAGTTGTTCATTTTTTCAGTTGTTCAGTTCATTGCATGTAATTATCCTAATTATATCCTTTTGTACTCTATTATTATGCAGAATGAAGATCATGGAATGTAAAAGAAGGTCAATCTTTAGTGTTGGGTTCATTGTCCCAGATAAAATACATGTAAAGACGCTAACGACAAAACCCGAGGAGACGCAGGAAAACCTTCTAAGGTTTCTAACGGAGCAAAATTTCTGTGACCACATACTGTTTCCTTACAATTTCGCGTGAGGGTCTTACTCTATTGTACACATTCTCTTTTGCTTACTCGATGTTAAGTGTAAGTGATGAGTTACTGATGTATATATAAACGTGTACAGTTTCCACTGGATTCTGCTAGACATTCAACTTGATAAGGAAAGAGTTGAAGTCATGGACCCATTAAAGAGACCCCTAGAAATGTTTAGGGACATGCAGGACATGCTCCAGAGGTAATTTTCGCGCCACATCGGTCTCTTCATTGATTTTCTGAGATATCACGTAATAAATAACTCATTCATTTTCTTTACCGGGTAGGGTTTGGAACCAGTTCAAGAGTGCGGTTACAGGTGACATTAGTGAGAAGCTGACGTTTAAGCCGGTCTCGGTAAGTAGTACACGCATCTCTTTACTTCTAGTTTCAATACAATTATGATGCTAGATTATTATTTTGATTGAATTCTATTCTTGTAAAGTGCGTGAGGCAGCCACCGAAGACGAATCTATGTGGATTCTACGTTTGCGAGTTCATTCACACGTTTACCAGTGAGCTGAATGATTATAGAGTCGATGTAAGCAATACATTCACAACATTATTTTATTACCGTCACTTTTTGTTATCATGATTGATATTCATATTGATCTCCTTTTCTTATATAGTTCAAGAAAATGCGGGATCAGCTCCTACCAGAGCAACGCGTAGTAGCAATTGCTGAAGAACTGGCAGGATTCTTGATGAATGAGATGATAGATGACGCCGGAGAATTTAGTGTGAATAGGCGCCGATGATCCCCGACCGTGTAATTGAATAGACGGGCTCTAGTCCCGATAATTGTGATCTCCATGTGTAACTATCATGTATATATTTGTATGCTCGATCTTAAGAGAAGTTACCTTATGTATGCACGAACATGTACGGTATGTGGTAGCATAGAAAACTATTTTGAAATGAAAAAAAGGATACAAATTGAATTCTCTGCCGCGGTAGAGAAAGTGCCTAAAATTCTGCCGCGGCAGAGAACCATTTGTCCCGGTTCATAATACGAACCGGGACTAATGGGTGGCACCCCACGCCCGCAGAGACGGCCACGTGGATACCCATTGGTCCCGGATGGTAAGCGGCCCGGGACTAGTGGGGTGGCCTTTAGTCCCGCCCCTCCAGTCCCTGTTACCAGGACCTGGACTAAAGCCCCTTACGGGCTGGGACTCGAGGCCCTTTTTCCACAGGTAGGAGTAGAATCTTTCTAGATGCTAAGAATGGAAAAGAAGATCTAGCGTTTGGTAATGTTTGGATTTGCTAGACTTGATCCAACGGTCAATGTTCAAAGTTAATCCATACACTATGCAGTGATTTATTTTATTGTAAGAGATAAGACACGATAAAGAGAAAATAAGAAGTACTATGAATGGCCTACCAAATGGTATGTCTCGTAGGAGAGAGGTGCTTGAGAGTTAACAAGGTTAGTGGAAGTACAAGTTACATCAAGGACCTCATGAAAATGAAAATTTCATCCAAGTTCAAGCATTTATTAGCACAAGGACCCTGAAAACTGAGCAATGGAGTTTGTGTTTTTAGGTTTACGCATAGTAGCATTCATCGTGCTAAAGTAGAATCTTTCTAGATGCTAAGAATGGAAAAGGAGATCAAGAGGTTGGCCATGTTTGGATTTGCTAGTCTTGATTCGACGTTCAATGTTCAAAGTTAATCCATACACTATGCAGTGGTTTATTGTATTGCAAGAGATAAGACACGATAAAGAGAAGATACGAAGTACTGCGAATGGCTATCAAATGATAGGTCTCGTAGGAGAGAGGTTCTTGAGAGTTAACACGGTCGGTGGAAGTACAAGTTACATCAAGGACCTCATAAAAATGAAAATTGCACCCAAGTCCATGCATTTATTAGCACAGGGACCCTGAAAACTGAGCAATGGAGTTTGTGTTTTTAGGTTTGCGCATAATAGTGTTCATCATGCTAAAGTAGAATCTTTCTAGATGCTAAGAATGGAAAAGAAGATCAAGAGGTTGGCATTGTTTTGATTTGCTAGTCTTGATCCAACGGTCAATGTTCAAAGTTAATCCATACACTATGCAGTGGTTTATTGTATTGTAAGAGATAAGTCATGATAAATAGAAGATACAAAGTACTGCGCATGGATATCAAATGGTAGGTCTCGTAGGAGAGAGGTGCTTGAGAGTTAACACGGATGCTGGAAGTACAAGTTACATCAAGGACCTCATAAAAATGAAAATTGCACCCAAGTCCATGCATTTATTAGCACATGGACCCTAAAAACTTAGCAATGGAGTTTGTGTTTTTAGGTTTGTGCATAGTAGCGTTCATCGTGCTAAAGTAGAATTTTTCTAGATGCTAAGAATGGAAAAGAAGATCAAGAGGTTGGTAATGTTTTGACTTGCTATCCTTGATCCAACGATCAATGTTCAAAGTTAATCGATTAGCAAAGTTTGACCTAATTTCATGAAATAGTGAGCAAAGTTTGACCTAATTTCATTAAATAGTTAGGATGCAAAAGTTTAGCAAGAAGATGAACCTGTCTTCAAAACTCTCGGTGGTTTCTAGTATATATTAATTGACCCTTCTCTCGATGGGTACCTCCAAGAGCTTTTTCGTAAAACTTTCAAAGCGTCCTACAATTTACCTGTAGATGACCTTGGTCGTTCGGGTTGAAATAAACCCGATAGTGTCCATACACATGGTAGGAAAATATTATGAAGCTATTATTCCAAAACTTATCTAATCCCATGATTACAGTTTTCATGGCACGTGGTGCACAAGACATGATAGGACATCATGGGTAAAACTTTTGTTTTTTGTTTTTCGTTTATTCAATGTGATCAATGTTCAAAACTGGTTCAAAATTGCCTTCCCTCCCGATGTTTGGCCGATCTTTTGGATAACCTTCCCACCTGATCTTTGGGAAGCAAGTGAAAATTTCGAAAACCAGAAAATTTTGATTTTTTGTGCCGCCAAGGACCAAAGTGGTTTCCTCCCTATGTACTCCTCCTCGTCCCTACTCCACACGAACGCGCAGCTGCCGAACATGCCAGAGACACAGAGTCGTCGTACCAAGGCACATGTGCGCAGCGCCACGCTGTGGACGAGGGGAGAGAGATCAGCCGGACCGGTGCGCGAGGGGAGAGGGGAGGAGAGATGGAGCATAGGGAAGGAGAGATAAAACACACGGTTTGTTTTGCGTGCATAGGTCCTGAAATTTACTACTAGTAGAGTGTACACTATCAGGCCAGAGGAGTACCTCGTGTCAGAAACCCATCATAACTTTGCTCTGACATGGAACCACCTTCAACTTTTCTTCGCTGCTTCCCTCTTCCCCTGCCAATGTTTTATTCTCTTAGCATGTACAGTGTACCACCCCCTGGATCAGGCTTAAACAAATCCAGACCCTGGCCTGACATAAGCTTAACCTAGACCTCGAGGATATCCAGTGAGAAGTCGGTAACACAACAGTAACCCTGCGACACAAAATTTATTACGGCGAGCTCAAGAACCAAAACATTACAAGCAGAGGTCACTGACCACAAACATCAAACAACGGAAGGAAAATTATGCTATCAAGTATACCAAACTTAACAAATGGCCTAAGAGTCCTGAAGCATAATGATGATGTCCCAGCCCATAGATTCCAAGCTCCCGACCGGGAATCCCAAGCTACTCGTCAGTGTCGATGTCGTACCAAACTTTTCTTCATGGGAACAATTACTCTGTTACAAAAGTATCAACAAAGAAAGGGTGAGTACAGGGTGTACTCCACAAGACTTATGTCTGGTCGGGTTATTTTGCATAAAGCCATCTTTGTTTATAAAACAAGAGAGAGAAGAAGCTCGTCTAATCAGAATATTTTAAAAGCGGATAAGAGAGCGACATCTCTGAAGAATCGATCATCATCTTTTGATATCCACCAAAGTAATCCTCATCTCACAACTAGCATCACCCCCTTGTACCCATGAGGAAGAATCCCTAAGCACACATTGAAACTGCCAAGTTTTACGATTAGGTTCATGTTCTCTATGATCTGCACATCCGTTCCCAAGTCGTCCATAACCACGGACACGGATTTTCGAAAAGATTTAACCCTGCAGGGGTGTACAAGTTTACCCACACGTACCAACCGACTCTTAATGCCACATGATTATCCCTCTTCCTTGGAAGCCGGAAGAGGGTGGTTAGACACGACCTTTACCTTGCTTTCGCCGAGACCATGAGTCACGCCCTAAGGATGGTTCCGCCATAACGGGTAAAATCCCGAAGTCGTTCCATAGAGATGTGGGCGATGTTGGTTTACCAGGGGCTCCATCGACCCCAAGCAACCTCGGCCACGCTTACGTACCTGTATGAATGCACCTCCTTCACTGCCTTCGAGAACAACCAGAATGCACATGTCGAATGGAACGCCCGAACTATGTGACTCATGGAATCTACTAGGCAAGTTAGTTACTCGTGAGGTTTTCCAGGCCTCGTGTGGTTGTACGCTCGTCTTGGTTCAAGAGGCTAGAACTCGGGTCCTAGTGGTGGCGAACATGGGACTACAAAAACCACATCCCACCATGGCCTCCTACACAAGCCTTAGCGTGTTTAACCTTTATCACTGATCTCACCTTATCAGTATACATCGTTCTCCTGTCATACTAGATTCTCTGCATTTGGTACATCTTCTAGATGAACCAACACTGGGAGCTAAGCATGGCTAAGCAAGACATAGATAAAAGCCCTAGAAGTGCACACAAGCCAAACCTAGATGATCGGGTAATATAAGATCAAGGGAGTAATGCAATAGATAGGATACTCTATCTATCGATAAAAGACCACAGTAGAATCATATGCATCATGGCAAGAACAAAATAATTTGAAAGCATAGGATTATTTCATGTGTGGGGCTATGCTTTCCTTGTTTGTTGATACCAAGATATAGATCTTCAGAAGCCTTGTACTTGACTTGATTATAGTTGGTCAAGTATTGTTCTTCGATCTTCGATGGAGTTGATCTAGGTCTTCGATCTCGATCTCGATATCATATTCTATCGGGAAGAAGCAAACACCGGAAAGAAAGGAAACAATCAACACATGGCATCGATGCAATGCTCAAGCAAGGATGATGATATGACAAGTTAAATTGTATTTAAATAGAATCCTAAGGCATGCTTGGCAATTTAAGCTACGTCCGAGGGGTGCAAACCCTAATACAGGAGAGACCTCAAAATCACCTACGGGGGTTCATTTAGTTTTCTAATTAAACTTGTATTTAAAGTTGTTGAACAATTCATGATTTATATTCTATTTGATAGATCTCATTTTTCTGAACATTTTGATATATTATACACATTTTTCTGACTTATAATTAATTAGTTATTGAATTTATAAGATTTTAACCATTTTCTTAAATTATTAAACTATTTATAAAATTATTACAAAATAGGGAAAAGCTTTTTACACTGGGGCAGATGCTACCCACTGCAGCTGATAGAGGGGCCCAAGGCCACCTCAGCTGCCATGTAGGCAAAGTGGGACCCGGACCGAGGTTGACTAGGTCAGACCCCGCACGGATGATGTCAGGCTAACGTCAGGATGACGCCAGCGCGGCGGTGGCCTCAGATCAGCGGCGGGGACGGCGATTGGCGGCGATCTAGGACACGTGAGTAAGCTAGCGAGATGCAGCGCGACGCGGGGGGCCTAACCCTGGTGGCGCCGCTAGTTCTAGGTCACCGGAGACTCGCTAGCGACACGACCGAGCAGAGATCGGTGGTGGCGCACGTCGAGTGTGGGCTGCAGAGGGAGATGGAGAGGTTTGAGCGGTGCATGAGCACCAGGTGCTCACCGTGGTGCCGATGGTAGCCTCAGAAAGGCGAATGGTGGTTGGAATTAGCGGTGAGGACCTTGGCCGGACTTTGGGAAGGTGACCGCGATGGCGTCGATTGCGGTTTCCTCAGCTCGATTCCTTCAGGGGGAATATGTAGTACGTCACGACGGAGCTCATGGCATGCTCGGTTGACTCCGGGGCTGTCTCTAGCGATGGTGCGACGCGGTAACTGGTGGCGGTTAGGGTTCGGCTGAGCTCGCGGGGAAGGAGAGGGAGGGAGAGTGGCGTCTAGGGTTTGTCAAGAGGCGGCCAGGGGGTCTTGTAGGCCTCGGGGGCGGTGGCGCGCATCATGGCACCGAGCGAGCATCGCAACACCGGCAAGCGGAGGAGGCAGTGACACTGAGCTGCTTGGCTCGAGGATAAAGAAGACAGCGAAGAGGTAAGCGGGCATGGGCCGAGGTGGGCCAGTTGTTGGGCTGCTAGCTTGCGCGCACAAGTGGTAGAAAGGGAGGAAAAGAGATGGGCCAGCCTGCTGTGGCTGTTGGCTCTATTTTATATTTGTAAAACCTTTTTCCATTTCCTGTTTTGTGTTTTCTCTTTTGTATTTTAAATTTCAAATCTGTTTTGAATACTTTGAAAATACCAGAGACTTTTATAAAATATATAAAATATTGTGGGGCCCTTTTAGTCCATTTGGGCTCCATACATTTGGATTTTTCAAACCTTTTCAGAACCACTCGAGAGGGTTTTCAAGAGAGAGAGGAAACTAGGGTTTTAGGGTGTTTACTTTGTTTCTCTTTGCATGCAATTTTAAGGAATGATGCTCATGAATGCACAAACAAACCTTAATTAGGACTAGCTAAAACTGGGGTGTTACAGATCTATCCCCCTTACGAGAATCTCAACCTGAGATTTTGTAGGTAGGAAGGAAGAAGGAATAGGGTCACTCTAAGCATAAGAGGGAAACACACTAAACAAGACACAGAGTATCTCATGGTCAACTCGTGAAGGAGTGTTAAAAACAACTCTGAGATGACAAACATGAAACACGTCAAGGTAACAGAGGAAACAAGAGGAGATAGGTTTCAATGTAACAGATAACTGGTCTTCATAAGGATTGAGACCATGGAGTTCCAAAAGTGTTTAAGCTTCTGAAAGGGAAAGATTCCAATTGAAAGAACAGGACCATAGACTTTGAGAGGTGAAACTCTACTAAAGGACTCAAGTAGAGGTTCCAGGGATACAAAGATATGGGTGACCAAGCTGTTGATCTACTTTTGATACAGAAGGATCACTCTTCGTTTAACGGAAGGCCAAGATAGAAAGGTGTTTTTGTGGCGAGGACTCATAAGAGTCACAAGGAACATGTAGCAAGAGAAATTTCTGATTACCAAAACCATAATAGCTCTTCGAACATGTTAGAGGAACCAAAGGAAACTCTTTATTCATCTAGGAGTATCAAAATCTTTGCCAAAGATTGTGATATCACTTTACTCCACCAGATGATTAAGTAGAAGATTCCAGATGACACGAGGAAAAAGAAACTTCATTCTCAGACTTCAATTACTTGGCACAATAAGACGCTTGCCAACATAAAAGGGTTTGGAGGATCAACCGAGAGACATTTAGCAACACTACTTTAAATGTTCTCCTTAATGTTTGAGACACCAAACATTAAGTAAAGGTCAGACTTCGGATACAAAGTAAACCATGAGCACAACTCCTATAATAGATCATAGAAGGAGCCTCATGAAGAGTGGTTGTTATTTGCTGATTCAAGAGAATAGGACAATAGGCCTTCCGACTAGTTGTGTCAACCATTACATCAATGTTGCCGGATTTTCAAAGAGACCCATGTCATTTCCTTGAGGAACACCAACCATTATTACTGCTTGAGATTTAGCTCTGGTTAGGTGGGATGATACTTCAGACTAAGCTAGATTCTCAAAGTTTGCAACATTTACCACAAAGGTAAAGTCACTAGATTCTCAAAGTGTCAAGCTCCAATAGACTGAGCTAGATTGCTAGACCTATGTATTAACAACTTGTTGAAAGACAGCTGCTCATACATCGAATACTTGCAACAAAACACACATGTGTCCTTAAGGGAACAAAGATTACTCTTCTCGAATCCATGGTGACATCTTTCAACATTTGCATGTGAATTAGAGAAGGTCACTAACATCCAGAACACATACTTCGAGATAATACGAAGAAGGTTCTCAAAAGTTTTCCAATATTAATGCCAAATGTTTCATATGTTCCATGGGGAGGATAAGGATGTCATCGATGGGCTCAAGAACAGACTTATCGATATACTCCATGGTGGACTCATATGTTAATGAACAAGGCGAATGTATTGGTCAGGCCCAAAGGACATGAGGATGCACTCAAGTGAAACATCACGAGTAGCAACATCATCAAGATAGTCCTTGGAACTGAGTTTGATTTGACGATAACCCAAATCAAATCAAAGGTAGGGACAATAACATTTCCACGAAGGAAACACTATCTTTCTTCAGCACAAACAAAACTAGACATCCCTTTAAGAAGGAACTAAGTCGGATAGAACTTTTGTCTTACAACTCTCCAAGTTATTGTTTAAGCTCAACCAACTAGTTTAGGGGTATCCGGTACGGATCCTTGGAGAAAGGAGTAGTTCAGAGAACTTGCTTACTCAAGAACTTGACAAACACGGTCATGTGGCAACATGGAAATACTTCTAGAGGACGTCTAGAATATCACGATCCACCGATATGTCACTTAGCTCGAGAGGAAACTTGCTTGGTGATACGTCCATAACGTATCTATTATTTTTGATGGTTTTATGCTAATAATATGCTTTTGACACTCCTTTTTGTATAAAGTTTATGATTTATTTGGACTAACCTACTAATAGTTGCAAAAGTGCAGAATGTTCTTATTTTACACTTTTATGTGTAGGAATTACCAAGAATACAAGTGGAAACCTTGTTGGAGTCAAATTGGGATTTTTCTAGAAATCTGTCTTAGAATGCTTTTTAAAGATGGTCACGTTTCGGGTCGAAGACGGCGTCAAACAGAAAACTCTTCATCTACAAAGTTGTTGGAAATTTCGCGCCAAATGTTTTGGACATAAAATTTAGCTGATTCCAAGTCCGGACGGGCCTTTTAGGCCCGATTTACTGCAGCCCATGATGGGGGTGACGGGAATCTAAGAAGCTATATAAAGGGAGGAAACCTAATTCACCCAGGCCATCTCCACTCACGAATTTACAGCCACCAAAGCCACGTTTTTGACTCCCCCATGGATCCCATCTCCATGGGGAGGGCTCCCAAGAAGGCATGAAAGACGGGGGCTAAGGGGTGGTGCTCCCCCATAATACCGGCGGTGCGGAAGGAGTCCCCCGCGCCGCCACCGGCGCCGCCGCCCTCTTCACCATCTTCACCACCATATCCATCACCTAAACCTCCTAGTATGCAGTGGTTCATCTTCCCACACACCTCTGTACCGTCCTATGTAAACATGGTGTTTGATGATATAAGTTATAATCCTATGATCTATGTCATGTTTGCGTAGTTTCTTTGTTCTTAGATTGAATGGTTGAACGTCTTTGGTTCATTAGAGTTGTATGTTGATACGGTACAGTCCTTTGGTGTCCATTATATTTGTACGCGCATGGATTAAACATCATAGGGTTTGTAGTATGTGTAAGAGGAAGGGGAAGTGCTACCAGAGTGACAGAAACCTGAGGACGCGAACCGGAACGTTGCACGTATGGGACTAAGAGGACCATTAAACTTAAGGATAGGGTTGGGGAAACCTTAATTCATTGATTAGTACTTACGGATGTTTGCTAACAATCCAATCATATAGTACATGTAATTCCACGTAGTGAAGCGCATGTATATTTAGCCTCTCCCACATAGAAAACTGCATCGAAGACAATGAACTCGATCTATTCGCTATTTAAACATGGAAAAAGCCAGCACAGTTACCACCGCTATTCCACACTCATGGTTCTGTTAGTTTAGTGTATTTTATTGCTGCAGCAACTAGCTTTACTTTCTTGTTATTTATTATCATGCAAAGTTATCTCTATTACTCGTATTGTTGATCTAGTTTTATTTCCTAGATAATGCAAACGTTTAGTATTCGTAGAGTTGTATCAGTGGTTGATAGAACTTGAGAGAATATTTATCCTACCTTTAGCTCCTCGTTGGGTTCGACACTCTTACTTATCGAAAAGGCTACACATGATCTCCTATACTTGTGGGTTATCAAGACCTTTTCTGGCACCGTTGCTGGGGAGCAATAGCGTGTGGGTGAATATTCTTGTGTGCACTTGTTTGCTTTATCTCTAAGTAGGTTTTACTTTCAGTTTTACGTTGTTCTCTATCTTAGTATGGATAGGGAATGTGAATTACAAAAAAATTTAGTTGTACTTATTACCTAAAAATGTTTTCAAAAAGGAAAGTGATTGGAAAGATGAGTAATGGTTAAGTGGGGATCGACCTGGAACACTTGTGTTCATGTCTATGAAACCAAAACAAATCTTTCCATGGAAGCTTTTCAGTTAAAAACTTGTAGGAATGCTTGAATCCTTGAAAAAGAAAGATATTTCTGGTATTGATCTTAATGCTTATTCATTCGAAAATACTTGAATCTTGCTCCTATGCCTAAATTAAAGGTGTTAAAGAAAAGTACTTATTGGGAGATAACCCAAAGGTTTTAGTTGAGTCTTGGAAGTTATTTCTTCAGTAATAACCTCTCCTTATCCTTTTTTTTGCTTTTTGTGCCAAGAGTAACCTCTAATGAGAGAGAAGTAATGCTTGGGAAAATTGCTGTCCCGAAACAGATTTTTGTGCTTCGCTGTAAAAATTCGTGTAAAATCTATGTATGTCGGTTTGAGCTGTAATTCTTTTTGCTTCTGCCCCAGGTTGTTATCCAACTTTCTTTAATTAACACTTTTCGATTTGAGAAACAGAAGGTCTTCGAAAAAATTGGTTTCTATCTGCTGGTCTGTTTTGACAGATTTCTGCCATTATTTGCATTTCCTTCTTGTTGATTCCTTTTTGGGTTTTCTTTGGGCAATTGAGCTTTTTAAGGGAAGTGCTAAAGGAGCCTGCGGTTTTAATGGAAGTTTTATTGGTGTTGAAACTGAACCCAAAGACTTATTATCTTGAGTACACTAATGTTGCTAATGAAGATTATGTGAAGTTTTGTATGAAGGAAAAATTTCAGGTGTTAAGGAAAGAATGATGTAATGAGATGAAGAATGGACTAAAGCTCAATCTTGGGGATGCCACCCCATGTCACCCCAATAAATATCCAAGAAGTACAAGCGGCAAAGCTTGGGGATGCCCAAGGCATCCCCTTCTTCATCAATAAAAATCTCAGGTTCTTCCAAACACTTCATTTTTATTGTTTCATGCACAATTGTGTTGTTCTTGGAGCGTCTTCGTTTTTGTTTTTGATTTTTGTTTGCTTGGTTTTCTTGAATAAATTGGTTGGACCCCCTCTTTCATACATTAGTTTTCAAATAAGTGTGGTTTGGATTGGAAAAGAGTAGGAAAAGTGCATGCTTAAGTGGTAAAAGGAGCTCGTTTTTTACGGTGGCCTATGCTTTGTCATGTCATGCTTGATATTGTTTTGGATTTATGCTTAGTGATTTTTGCTGTAGCATAACATGTTATAAACAATTGAGATTGCTTAATGTGCCTTGAAATAATTATGCGTTGTTTTAGCATATTAAAGCATAGTATTGTGGTATTCTCTTTTGATGCTTTATTTGGGTTGACTTGGCGCATGCTCACACCATGTTATGACTATCCCAAGTCACTATAGCCTTTATGATCCTTTAGTTTTCGACTTGTAATATAACTTTATGCTTTAATTAATGATGTTTTGTCGCTTTGCATGATTATGACCATTATTGCTCTTTTAGTTGGTCGCTCCTAGTGTTTTGCTGGCCTCCATAACCAAGTATGAGTTCCACTCATGCATCCAACTCCAAATAAAACCAAGTTATCCCAAAGATTCCACCATACCTACCTATTAGCATTTGCTATTCCAGGTATATTCATGCTTTTATCTACCTTCCGAATTAAACTTGTTATGAGAAAACTAGTGATTAAAGCTCTCACGAACTTGATGGCACACTTTACTTTTCTTGCCCCTAATAAACTTGAACCATTGTGTCATCTATGTTGTATATGCTTACACTTATATGTTGGGGATTAGCAGAACCATGCTGTCATGGGGAACGCTTTCAATATTGCACTTGTACATTGTACCTAGTTGATATCATACTCTTTTTTCTATGGATGTCATCGGTGTGAAATGAAAGGGGAGCTTGTAAGTCCATGGAGTTATGTATGTGTGTTAGAGAAATGCCTGGGCTGCCGGTCTAATCCATGCCTAATCATGGTGGAAACCTACAGCGTAACCATAATGAGCAATCTATGAAGCATTCTTCTTATAAAAAAGAGATAGAGATTGAGAAAAAAGAAAAAAAGATGATAAAAGAGGAAAGAGAGAAAAAAGAACTATTTTCCCATGGTAAATAAGAAGATTGCTGAGATGCTCGTTGTTTGCTTGCCTTGTCATTTTGATATGGGGATTCTTCCGTATCATCGGGCAAGGGGTACCCCGTTGGCGGTTCTCTATGATACACATGTACTTACTATGACAAGAACTTACCGGTAACTAAACTTGAGTAGCATGAGGAGCGGCCCTCGTATTCATGGGACAGGATATTTCCAACTTATACTTTGTCAAGCATATACTCCATAGTTTGTTCACTTTAACCTTAATCACTTCAAGATGCTTATGATAGGGGAAATGAGAGCTAAAAGCTAATAAGTACCATAATTTTTGGAAGCTCTTTATGAGACTTGAATCCCTGCTTTCTTCTATAAAGGCCTTTCTTCCACTTTTATATTGAGTCTCCACCTTCTATCTTTATTCACCAATGAAGAGAGCATAGTTGTCATTCTTAGTTCTATGTGCATTGTCCCAAGACTTGTTGATTGATGCATAACTTTGATATTGCTTGTTCCTAAACTATTTGTATCTAGTCACCCTTATGAACTTTGAATGTGTCCTATGCATTTATGTTTTGCTACTCTATGAGGGACAAGATGAATACCATTCTCATTATGCTTTTTATGTGAAACAAACAAACGTCTTGCAAAGCATTGTTATTCATGAATCTTTTATTTGTGCCTTTTCATGTTACAATATAGTTGCTATGTCTTATTGTTAGAACTATATCTTTCATGATTCATGTTTAGAGTACCTTAATCCCAGCTATCAATACTTTTACAATAATGATGATCAAGACTGTGTTGACTGCATGTCACCTCAAAAATTATATTGTTTTGATCGTTTACCTACTCGAGGACGAGCAGGAACTAAGCTTGGGGATGTTGATACATCCATAACGTATCTATAATTTTTTATGGTTTTATGCTAATAATATTCTTTTGACACTCCTTTTTGTATAAAGTTTATGATTTATTTGGACTAACCTACTAATAGTTGCAAAAGTGCGCAATGTTCTTGTTTTACACTTTGATGTGTAGGAATTACCAAGAATACAAGTGGAAACCTTGTTGGAGTCAAAGTGGGATTTTTCCAGAAATCTGTCTCAGAACTCTTTTTAAATATGGTCACGTTTCGGAGCCAAGACGACGTCAAACGGAAAACTGTTCAACTACAAAGTTGTTGAAAATTTCGCGACAAACGTTCTTGACATAAAATTTAGGTGATTCTTAGTCCGGACGGGCCTTTTAGGCCCGATTTACTGCAACCCATGAAGGGGTGACGGGAATCCGAGAGCTATATAAAGGGAGGAAAACTAATTCGGCCAGGCCATCTCCACCCACGAATTTGCAGCCACCAAAGCCACGTTTTTGCCTCCCCCATGGATCCCATCTCCATGGGGAAGGGCTCCCAAGAAGCCATGAAGGAAGGGGGCTAAGGGGTGGTGCTCCCCCATGATACCAGCGACGTGGAAGGAGTCCCCCGTGCCACCACCGGCACCGTCGCCACCCTCTTCACCATCTTCACCGCCATCTCCATCACCTAATCCTCCTAGTATGCAGTGGTTCATCCTCCCACACACCTTTGTACCGTCCTATGTAAACATGGTGTTTGATGATATAAGTTATAATCCTATGATCTATGTCATGTTTGCGTAGTTTCTTTGTTCATAGATTGAATGGTTGAACGTCTTTGGTTCATTAGAGTTGTATGTTGATATGGTACGGTCCTTTGGTGTCCATTATATTTGTGCGCGCATGGATTAAACATCATAGGGTTTGTAGTATGTGTAAGAGGAAGGGGGGAAGTTCTGCCGGAGTGATAGAAACCTGAGGACGCGAACCGGAAAGTTGCATGTATGGGAGTAAGAGGACCATTAAACTTAAGGATATGGTTGGGAAAACCTTAATGCATTGATTAGTACTTACGGATGCTTGCTAACAATCCAATCATATAGTACATGTAATTCCAAGTAGTGAAGCGCATGTATATTTAGCCTCTCCCACATAGAAAACTACATCGAAGACAATGAACCCGATCTATTCGCTATTTAAACTTGGACAAATCCACCACAATTACCACCGCTATTCCACACTCAAGGTTCTGTTAGTTTAGTGTATTTTATTGTTGCAGCAACTAGCTTTACTTTCTTGTTATTTATTATCATGCAAAGCTATCTCTATTACTCATATTGTTGCTCTAGTTTTATTTCCTAGATAATGTAAACGTTTAGTGTGCTAGAGTTGTATCAGTGGTTGATAGAACTTGAGAGAATATTTATCCTACCTTTAGCTCCTCGTTGGGTTCGAACTCTTACTGATCGAAAAGGCTACACACGATCCCCTATACTTGTGGGTTATCACTTGGTAAGGCAAGAAGACGTAGTCTCGTAGTTTTGGCACAAGCCTAACTCTTTGACCGAGGAGAGTGTACCAGAATAGCGGACTTGGTAGCACAATCATCTTTTGCTTTGTGATAGGGTTAACCAATCACTTTAAGAATGACTCAAATGTCCTTGGAATTCAAAGCAATAAAAATTGCTAAGAATCTCAGATGGTCACATTATTACGCACTCGCATCATTCACGATCACGAAAGGTCGGAGGAAGGGTGGGTAAAGATGTGTAAAAGCATCACTTCATTAAAAAGGCCATGAAACTCAGCACGGCCTCTTAGTGTAAAAGGGTGTGATACTCTAAGGTAGAACAGATAGAAGCTAATCAATGCCTCTTTATCTATGGATTACAACACTTTGACATGGTCCTAGATATGACGAGGTACTGGAGTTTGTTTCTCCTGACATTCTGAAATGGGTTGTCATGACGGACCACAAGAGTATCTTGCATCGGAAGACACCAATGCACAGTACTACTTGGCTACCAACTAGTAAATAAAGACCGGAAAACAACAAAGGGAAAAGGAACATGCTCAGGATAGAATCCCGAGATGTGGATGCATAGATTATCAACCTTCCGAAAACCAATGCTTGGAAAGGAGAGGTGGGGCAGAGTCACGGGTACAAATGCGAGACTCACGAGGAGTACTCTTGTCGTGATCTATTTGGTCCCATTAAAGAACATCTGTTGTAACATGTGGTAGGGGAAGTCCTCAATTGTCGAGATTCAATCACGACAAAGACCACAAGATTGAAGGCTAGAATTGTAGTACCAGCCATCCTGAGGTAATGTTTTAACATTAACAACAGGGTACAATGGAATGGATCTTGGGTTAAAGATCAGCTTCATGTACAAGATTCATAACACTAGAATTCGGCACAATCTGGGATCTTCGGTTCAAGTCCAAGGGTTAAAACCCGAGAAAAGAAGTAACTACTACTTGAGTGACACATCGTACACTGCAATATAGTAATCATAAGGTAGATTCCAAGAGAAGGAACACCTTCTGAAGTACCCGAACAAATAAAAAGGAGGCACACAAGGCGAAAAGAAACCTCGAAGCCTAGAACAGAACACTATGGTACCTACGCTGTGGACGAGGGGAGTGAGATCAACCGGACTGGTGCGCGAGGGGAAAGGGGAGGAGAGATGGAGCATAGGGAAGGAGAGAGAAAACACACGATTTGTTTTGCGTGCATAGGTCCTGAAATTTACTACTAGTAGAGTGTACACTGTAAGGCCACAGGAGTACCTCGTGTCAGAAACCCATCATAACTTTGCTCTGACATGGAACCACCTTCAACTTCTCTTCGTTGCTGCCCTCTTCCCCTGCCAATGTTTTATTCTCTTAGCATGTACAGTGTAACACCCCCGGGATCAGGGTTAAACAAATCCATACCCTAGCCTGACATAAGCTTAACCTAGACCTCGAGGATATCCAGTGAGAAGTCGGTAACACAACAGTAACCCAGCGACACAAAAATTATTACAGCGAGCTCATAACTGAGCAAAGAACCAAAATATTACAAGCAGAGGTCAATGACCACAAACATCAAACAACGGAAGGCAAATTATGCTATTAAGTATAGCAAACTTAACAAATAGCCTAAGAGGCCTGAAGCCTAACAATGACGCCCCAGCTCATAGATTCCAGGCTGCCGGCCGGGAACCCCAAGCTACTCATCAGTGTCGATGTCGTACCAAACTTGTCTTCATAGGAACACTTACTCTGTTACAAAAGTATCAACAAAGCAAGGGTGAGTACAGAGTGTACTCTGAAAGACTTATGGCTGGTGGGGTTATTTTGCATAAAGCCATCTTTGTTTATAAAACAAGAGGGAGAAGAAGCTCGTCTAATCAGAATATTTTAAAAGGGGATAAGAAAGCGACATCTCTGAAGAATCGATCATCATCTTTTGATATCCACCAAAGTAATCCTCATCTCACAACTCGGATCACCCCCTCGTACCCATGAGGAAGCATCCTTAAGCACACATTGAAACTGCCAAGTTTTACGATTAGGTTCATGTTCTCTATGATCTTCACGTCCGTTCCCAAGTCTTCCATAACCGCGGACACGGATTTTCGAAAAGATTTAACCCTGTAGGGGTGTACAACTTTACCCACATGTACCAACCGACTCTTAATGCCACATGATTAGCCCTCTTTCTTGGAAGGCCAGCAGAGGGTGGTTGGACACGAACTTTACCTTGCTTTCGCCGAGACCATGAGTCACGCCCTAAGGATTGTTCCGCCGTAAGTCGGTCCCTAGAGATATGGGCGAGGTTGGTTTACCAGGGGCTCCATCGACCCCAAGCAACCTCGACCACGCTTACGTACCTGTATGAATGCACCTCCTTCACCGCCTTCGAGAAGAACTAGAATGAACATGTCGAATGGAATGCCCGAACTATGTGACTCATGGAATCTACTAGGCAAGTTAGTTACTCGTGAGGTTTTCCAGGCCCCATGTGGTTGTACGCTCGTCTTGGTTCAAGAGGCTAGAACTCGGGTCCTAGTGGTGGCGAGCATGGGACTACAAAAACCACATCCCACTGTGGCCTCTCATACAAGCCTTAGCATTTTTAACCTTTACCACTAATCTCACCTCATCAGTATACATTGTTCTCCTGTCATACTAGATTCTGTGCATTTGGTATATCTTCTAGATGAACCAGCACTGACGGCTAAGCATGGCTAAGAAAGACATAGATAAAAGCTCTAGCAGTGCACACAAGCCAAACCTAGCTATGCTAGGAGCAGTGAATCAGGTAATATAAGCTCAAGGGAGTAATGCAATAGATAGGATACTCTATCTATCGATAAAAGACCACAGTAGAATCATATGCATCATGGCAAGAACAAAATACTATGAAAGCATAGGATTATATCATGTGTGGGGCTATGCTTGCCTTGTTTTTTTGATACCAAGATATAGATCTTCGGAAGCCTTTTACTTGACTTGATTATAGTTGGTCAAGTATTGTTCTTCAATCTTCGATGGTGTTGATCTAGGTCTTCGATCTCAATCTTGATATCGTATTCTATCAGGAAGAAGCCAACACCGGAAAGAAAGGAAACAATCAACACATGGCATCGATGCAATGCTCAAGCAAGGATGATGATATGACAAGTTAAATTGTATTTAAATAGAATCCTAAGGCATGCTTCGCAATTTAAGCTTCGTCCGAGGGGTGCAAACCCTAATATAGGAGAGACCCCGAAATCACCTACGGGGGTTCATTTAGTTTTCAAATTAAACTTGTATTTAAATTTGTTGACCAATGCATGATTTTGATTCTATTATATAGATCTCATTTTTCTGAACATTTTGATATATTATACACATTTTTTTTGACTTATAATTAATTAGTTATTGAATTTATAAGATTTAAACCATTTTCTGAAATTATTAAACTATTTATGAAATTATGAAAAAATAGGGAAAACCTTTTTACACTGGGGTAGATGCTACCCACTGCAGCTGACAGAGGGGCCCAAGGCCACCTCAGCTTCCACGCAGGCAAAGTGGACCCAGACCGGGGTTGACCGGGTTAGACCCCATGCGGATGACGTCAGGCTAACCTTAGGGTGACGCCAGCGCGTGGGTGGCCTCAGATCAGCAACTGGGACGGTGATTGGCAGCGATCTAGGACACGCGAGTAAGCTAGCGAGATGCAGCTTGACGCGGGGGACCTTACCCTGGTGGCGCCGCTAGTTCTAGGTCACCAGAGACTCGCCGGCGACATGACCGAGCGGCGACCGACGGTGGCGCATGTGAGGGTGGGCAGCAGAGGGAGAGGGAGAGGTTTGAGGGGTGCCTGAGCACCAGGTGCTCACCGTGGTGCCGATGGTAGGCTCAGAAAGTCGAAGGGTGGTCGGAATTGGCGGCGAGGACCTCGATCGGACTTCGAGAAGTTCACCGCGATGGCGTCGATTGCGGTTGCCTCAGCTCGATTCCTTCAGGGGAAGACGTAGTATGTCACGGCGGAGCTCATGGCATGCTCGGTTGACTCCAGGGCTGCCTCTAGCAGTGGTGCGACACGGTGACTGGCGGCGGTTAGGGTTCGGCTGAGCTCGCGGGGAAGAAAAGGGAGGGAGAGTGGTGTCTAGGGTTCGTATAGAGGCGGCCAAGGGTCTTGTACGCCTCTGGGTGCGGTGGCGCGCATCATGGCACCGGGCGAACATCGCAATGCCGGCGAGCGATGGAGGCAGTGACACCGAGCTGCTTGGCTCGAGGAGAAAGAAGACATCGAAGAGGTAAGCGGGCCTGGACCGAGGTGGGCCGGTTGTTGGGCTTCTAGCTTGCACGCGCGAGCGATAGAGAGGGGGGAAAAGATATGGGTCGGCCTACTGAGGCTGCTGGCTCTATTTTATATTTGTAAAACCTTTTTCCATTTCCTATTTTGTGTTTTCTCTTTTGTATTTTAGATTTCAAATCTGTTTTGAATACTTTCAAAATACCAGACTTTTATAAAATATATAAAATATTGTGGGGCCCTTCTAGTCCATTTGGTCTCCACACATTTGGATTTTTCAAACCTTTTCAAAACCACTCGAGAGAGGTTTCAAGAGAGAGAGGAAACTAGGGTTTTAAGGTGTTTACTTTGTTTCTCTTTGCATGCAATTTTAAGGAATGATGCTCATGAATGCACAAACAAACCTTAATTAGGATTAGCTAAAACTGGGGTGTTACATGTAGCGCATGGACAGAGGTGACCATATGTCTAAGCGAAGAAATATACTACTCCCGCATTGTGTAAAAAAGCACACCTTAATAAGGCTCAGATAGTAAATCGTATGACATATCATCACTATATAAAATTATAATTGGTAAACCAAAAAAAATTATAAATTTTATCACCATCTACTGTATAAAGTATGGGTGTATATTTGGTCCTTGTACTTTGTATCATCATGTGTAGAAGTCAAAGATTATTAGCTACCTAACACTTGAAATTTTTGGTAACATGGTCTAGAGAAACGAGGGAGAAGATTCTAGTATGATCGAGAAGTGTGTTTGGAGAGGTTTATGCATAGTGCATTCATTGTGTTCAAGACTATCAATAGAATCTTCTAGATGCTAGAATGGAAAATAAGATCCAACGGCTAGAAATGCTGGGATTCGCGAGTCTTGATACAACGGTCAACATTCAAAGTTATTCGTACACTATATAGTGGTAAGATAAGATAAGATAAGATTATGTAGAAGTCAACGATTATTAGCTATGAGGGAGAAGATTCTGGTATGATGGAGAAGTGTGTTTTGAGGTTTGTGCATAGCATTCATTATGCTGAAGACTATCAATAGAATCTTCTAGATGCTAGAATGGAAAAGAAGATCCAACGGCTAAAAATGTTGGGATTCACAAGTCTTGATCCAACGGTCAATATTCAAAGTTATTCGTACACTATATAGTCATAAGATAAGATAAGATATCTCTATCTCTACTACTATAGTGGAGCAGTTTTGAATTGATCCATATCACCAATCTTGACCATTGGGCTATTGAATCCAATGGTTCAGAGAAGATGGATTCGTGTTGTATAGTACCTAGAGGAAACTCCACCATGCATGTCCTAGAACCATCCTGTCACAACCCCCAAAATTTCATAGCACAGTAGACTGTATTCTCTCGACTTATACTACTATAGTGGAGCAGTTTTGAATTGGATCCATAGGACTAATCATGATCATTGGTCTGTTAGATCCAATGGTTCAGAACAAATGGATTCGTGTTGAATAGTACTCCCTCTGCCAAAATATAAGGCGCCTAAGGATTAGTCAAAAGTCAACATTTTTTAACTTTGGACATGATTATACACAAAAATATAAAAATTTAGAGTACTAAATTAATATTAGTAGATTCAACATAAAGTATATTTTCTTAATATGTCCATTCAATATTGTAGATGTAGATATTTTTTTCTAAATATTTGGTTAAAGTTAGTAAGGTTTGACTTTTGACCAATCCTTAGGCGCCTTATGGTTTGGGACGGAGCGAGGGAGTATAGACCTAGATGCTAGAATGGAAAAAAGATCCAAAGGTTAGCAATGTTTAGATTTGCCAGTGTTGATCCAACGGTCAATGTTCAAATAAGTTAATCCCTACACTATTTAGTGGTGGTATGCATGGTATTGTAAGAGATAAGAGACAAGATAAAGGTAAGATAAGATGTACTGCGAATGAACGATCTAATGGTAGGTCTCGTAGGAGCGAGGTGATTGAGAGTTATCAGGGTCGGTGGAAGTACAAGTTACATCAAGAACCTTGTAAAAATGAAAATTGCATCCAAGTCCATGCATTTTAGCACAAGGACTCTAACACTGAGCAATGAAGTACTCTGTGTTTCTGGTTTGTGCATACTAGCGTTCATCGTGCTAAAGACTATCAATAGATCGAATCATTCTCGATGCTAAGAATGGAAAAAATATCCAACGGTTAGCAATGTTTGGATTTGCTAGTCTTGATCCAACGGTTAATATGTTCAAAGTTAATCCCTACACTATGTAGTGGTATGGTATTGTAAGAGATATGAGACAAGATAAAAGATAAGATAAGAAGTACTACGAATGGCCGATCTAATGGTAGGTCTCGTAAGAGCGAGGTTCTTGAGAGTTAACACGGTGGGTAGAATTACAATATACATCAAGGACCTCATAAAAAATGACAATTGCATCCAAGTCCATGCATTTATCACAAGGACCCTAAAACCGAGTAATGAAGTATTGTGTGTTTCGAGGTCTGCGCATACTAGTGTTCATCGTGCTAAAGACTATCAGTAGAATCTTTCTAGATGGTAAGAATGGAAAATAATATCCAACGGTTAGCAATGTTTGGATTTGCCAGTCTTGATCCAACGATCAATGTTCAAATTTAATCTGTTAGCAAAGTTTGACCTAATTTCATGAAACAGTGAGCAAAGTTTGGCCTAATTTCATTAAATAGTTAGGATGCAAAATCTTAGCAAGAAGATGAACCTATCGTCAAAACTCTCGGTGGTTTCTGATATATATTAATTGACCCTCCCCCCTGATGGGTACCTCCAAGAGCTTTTTGTAAAACTTTCAAAGCAACCTACAATTTACCTGCAGTAGTCCAAAATTTACCTAATTTCGATAAATTGACATAAAATCATTCAAGTGGGTGAAGTTAGCTTGGAAATTGGAGAACTGATAAAACATGGTAAATCGTAAGTGCATCGTGTTGGTCCACTATATATGTGTGAAAACTTGGCTTGTGGCATTCAGATGCATAGTCTTTGGACTTTCTTTAGGGGAAAGAATAATCTAGTCATCACTTGAAAAATTAAGAATGTTCTTTCATGAGATAGTTGGAAACTCACACTGGTGGCATTGTCTACTACAAGACGATGCACCTATATCTACCTTTGAAAAGACTTATAAATCAAGAGGAATCTATTGCACTTACTTGTAGCTAAAGTTTGGCCTAGTTTTGTTCAACTGGCAAGATGCAGAATCTTAGCAAGAAGTTGAATTTGTCGTCAAAATCTCATTGGATGGTTTCTCATATATTAATTTTGACCCCCCGATGGGTACCTTCAAAAGCTTTTTCGTAAAAGTTTCACAGTAACCTACAAATTGCTTGTAGTAGTTCAAATTTAACCTAATTTTGATAAATTGACATAAGGTCATTCAAGTGGGCGAAGTTAGGTAGCGAGTTTGAGAATTCATAAAACACATGAAATCATAAGAACAATATGTTGGTCCACTATATATATATGTGTGAAAACTTGGCTTCTGGCATTTAGATTAATATTCTTCGAACTTCCTTTACGAGAGAGAATAATCTTGACATCACTCAGAAAATTGATAATGGTCTTTCCTAATAATTGGAAACTCACACTGACGACATTGTTTACTACAAGAAGATGCACCCATCTACCTCTGAAAAGACATTTAATTCAAGAGCAACCTATCGTGCTTACATGTAGCTCAATTCTGACTTAATTTTGTTAAATTGTCAAGATGCAAAATCTTAGAAAGAAGTTGAACCTATCATCAAAGCTCATAGTGGTTTCTGATATATTAATTCACCAATCCCCCGAAGGGTACCTCCAAAAGCTTTTTGATGAAACTTTCAAAGCAACCTACAATTTACTTGTAGTTCAAATTCAACCTAATATAATTTCGATAAATCGGGATAAAGTCATTCAAGTTGGCAGAGTTAGATAGGAAGTTTGAAAGCACGTAAAACATGGGTATTATCAGTACAACATGTCGGTCCACTATATATATATATATGTCTAAAAACCTGGATTGGGGCATTCAGATCCATATTCTTCAGACTTTCTTGACGAAAAATAACAACCTCGCTTGTCATCTCTCAGAAAATTGAGAATTGAATGTTCTTTCCTGCTAGTTCAAAACTCACACCGACGATATTGTTTACTGTATATTGATTTTTTTCAATGAGTATACTATTTAATACTGTATATAGTTGGTCAAACTTTGTAACGGTTGACTTTGACTAAACCTAATATGATGAGTAATACTCCCTCCGTTTAGAAATATAAGACGTTTTAGGTTTGTGAATCGAATATATCTAGACGTCTTTTAGTGTATAGGTTCGTAGAGGTTCAGAGTGAACCTATACACTAAAAGGCGTCTAGATACATTCATTTCACAAAGCTAAAATGTCTTATATTTCTAAACAGAGTGAGTATTAAATAAATGGAGTATAGGATAAGATTAGGAAAACAACATTTTTTAGAACCCTCACAAGCTTTTTCTTAGCATCACAGATCTGAATATTACATTTACACTAATGATTAACCAAACTGCAAACAGAGAAAACCCAAACACATATGGAGTAGTAGTAGTACAACTTAACGACTTCTAGAGGGACTCCGCGGTCTTCTCAGGCGACTTGGCAGCATCCTCCACGGGCAACTTGGCTACGTACTCCGCGGTACCATCGGCAAGCAGGGACTCGTGGATGCTGGGAAGCACGCCGCTGTGCGCGATGGTAACACCGGCCAACAGCTTGCTGAGCTCCTCGTCACGCATGACGCCGAGCATCACGTGCCTCGGGATGATGCAGATCTTCTTGCTGTCCTTCGCAGCTTGCCCGGTGAGCTCCAGTACCTCGGCGGTGAGGTACTCGAGAATGGCCGCGAGGTAGACGAGATCACCGAAGCCTATGCGCTGGGAGTACCGACCCTCCTTGAGGATACTATCATTTTGCAGCCCGAAAGTTGGGGTGGCCAGGCAACGCGGTACCCAAGTAGCTTACAATCAGCTGTGTTGTCCAAAGTTGGCGTGCGAAATACTCAGAGGGTCTTTTTGGTCACGAATTCAACTTTACATTTCAATACAAAAAATCAGGCTAGCGGCCGTCAAATTGGGCCCCCCTGTCAGCTTTCGCCATTATGTCGCTGCCATCATTGCTGCCATGTAGGCTTGCAACGTTGGCGCATGCATCCTTTACGCGTCTTCTTCTTCCTCCAGGGCTACAATCTGTGGTCGCGGCCATGGTGAGGAGCTAGGACTTGGACAAACCTGCTCGGCCCGGCTCTCCTTCCCATCCCAAATCGGAGCTCGCCCTAACCATGGCCGCACCCATGGCACGGCGCGGGGATGGGAATTCATTCCCGGGTGAGATCTGTGACCATGCCGACCATGCTTGGTCCTGTTGGCCTCCTCTAGAATCCGAGCTCGCCGTCTCCGTGGTCGCACACGCACCAGCCATGGCGCCTTCCTCTCCGAACCCCAAAGCCACATCCACCCAGTTCGGCACAATGCCAACAAGGTGAAAATGCATCAAGTTTTCTTCTTGTGATTGTAGAAAAACATGTATGTACCGTGTCCGTAGCATACTCTAACAATGTAAACATATGTTGTTTACGAGATTTTCATTTGAAATTAGTAGCTCCATGATGACGAAACATAGAGAACCTACATGGAATGACGATGACGACCATCTTCTGTACTCTGCATTGCATCAACATGTGCTCGCTGATGAAGCAAGTTACCAAGAGAGTGGAGTTCATCAGCCATTGCCAAAAAATATGTGAACAAATCAATGTGCGATTCAATGCAAATAAGCGCAGAAAAGCTAGATCCATGTCATCAATCATCAATAGGTGGAACATTCTAGTGATGTGTTCAAATGCGTACACGATCTATCATTTGCTTGAAGTGGTTGTTATCCTGAGCAAAAATGTCTGGTATGCACATTACATTTGTATGTTCTATGCTACAATTCTGTTGTTATGGGCGTGGAAAGAAAAGCTGGGCTTCACTGAATATTGCGCAGTTAGGCCTAACTTAGTCTTACACAAATAAGAATAGCTTAGTCTTTACACACATAAGCGTAAGTAATGATAAAGATAAAGACAAATGGTTCATCGGATCTACCAGTATGAGCACTAGGTCCCTGGAGCTGGTGGTATCATCGGAACGAACCAGAATGTTGCGTTTGGTCGTCTTTCATTCTCCTTCAAATAGTATGACCCCACTGATGAGCCAATTGTAGGCCCCTTCCCCCGACGTGGTTTCGGCTCCAGGTCGGATCTGGAGTGTCAACATGATAGGCGCGTGAGTGTGCAGCAAACACACAGTCTCCTATCAACACTGGAAGTGTTGGCACCTCAGCAACAACACCAACATGTTCTTCCTGGACTCTGGCAGCAGCCTCAGCAGGTATTTCGTTAGCTTCACCAGCAGCAGCATTAGCAAGTATTTTGTCAGCTTAACCAACAGTAGCATCACCAAGTATTTCGTCAGCTTCACCAGGAGTAGCAACAGCTAGTTCTTTGTCATCTCCACCACCACCACCACCACCAGCAGCATCAGGGGCCAGGGCTGCCTGAGCAATTACAGGTTCAACAGCTCTAGGGGCTCCGACAAAGAAAGGGTAGTAGATCCCAAGAAACATAGATTGTCCCTTCAGATTGTTGACTCTGCTCCAGACTTGCTCTATTGGGTCTTTGGATGGGCATGCGGACCTCGAGAAAACGTGACACCGCAGCGGTGGGTATGAAGAAAGTTGTGTCCCCATATGTTCTATTGTATCACCAACGCTGTTTAGTGCTCCCCTGATATGAATCCACAAGAGTTCATCATCTTGTTCCGTGTTGTCTCCGAGAGGTGCCAGGAACCAGCGCCATGTCCCAAGTTCAGCATCTCCTACTGCATCTTCGATGACCAGAGCTGGAATGATGCGCGGGTCTGCGTGGGTACCTGCGTGTTACTAACAGTCAGTAAGCAGAATTTTGAATGGGATTTTACATGTTTTATGACACCATGACTCACCCCAAATGAACGGCTCCCAAACACGCACGTCGCCGCTAGGTTCAGTGACTGCATAAATGTGTTGCGGTCCGTACGAAGAGTCGTCGTAGGTGAAGACGGCGTCGACATACTTCTCCGGCCGTAGGAAGTTATCGTGCAAGATTGTCCATTCCTTGTCTTCTAGGCATCTAATGAATGTGATTGCCTTGTCGAACACCGCTAAGAGGTCGTACTCCCAGTTCCACGCCCCCTCCCACGGTCTATGTGGGAGCTGTACCTTCACGAGGTCAAGTTCTGCCATGTTGAACCTGTAAGCGAATTCGGAAATAGGCGGCGGCCACCCGCTGTTGAATGCAGTAATGCCGACACCCTTCAAAGATGGCACTGCAAGTCTCACCGATCTGTAGACATTTTTTAGAGTCCAAGTACTGCCATCCTGTGATAAAGGTACCAGCCACTCGCTGTTGCCACCCACCCAGTTCTGGTCATCTTCCATTTCCATCTCTTCTTCTTCCTTGATATTCACCACTACTGATTCGGACCACTTATCCAGCAGCATCAGTTTTGCATGAATATTCTGTAGAGTTTGTTGTCAGTTGGTACAATAAACTAGCATGGATTCCATTGCAGATACAATTTGACAACTAGGCCTTCAGGTTAAAGTACACAAAATATCGCCTAAATACGAGTGTCTCCTCAGATATCGCCTAAATTGTGCCTGTGTCACTATGAAGATACTCAATATATGGAGTAGTAGCAGAGCCCCCAGAACAAACTCCTGACGATGATCATAATTAAACAGCTCGAGGCATAACAACATTAAATCGTCTAATCTGTTTATTTATTTATTTTAGGAAACAGAATATCACCTAGCAGGCATTCCATTGCAAAATCGAAATTGACAACTCGTCTATCACCTAAAGTAAGACTATGTCACTACGAAAATACCAGAATATCAGGTACGAGCAGAGCTTCCGCTATACAGAATAGACTTAAATGGTTCGATTTGTTCAAACCGTGCGTGCACACAACACGTTCGACGAAAGGAACATAGGATTTCGATGAGAGTTCAGCACATATGAATCAACGATATGACTGAACGAATAAGCTAGATACTGGAACTTACGTGGCCATCACGGCTGTCTGGCCATTTGCTGTTATCGGGGTAAAGAAGGCCTAGCGTGCCAAATGGTTGTTCGTCCATGTTCCGTATCGTCACGCGGTAGCTAGGGATGCAACGAGCGAGGCGGCCGGCTAAGATGATGTCCAGCTCCGAGGCGATCCTGTGCACGTTCGTGGTGCTGAGGTTCGGCCATCCCCAATCCTCGCGGTAGCGGTTGCCCTGGCCATCCGCGTCGTCGTCGCATGCCTTTCTCTTCGGCCTACTGCTACCCCAAGCTCTACCCATAGCGGCAAATAGAGTCTGGAATCCAGTAGATTAATGGAGGCGTTGTGATAAGGAGGCGGATGGATTCGAGAGGGGGTGGAATCAGGGATGGGGCAGTTGTTCAAGTGGGGAGTGAATCTGCAAGGAACCGCCGCTGCCGCCGGTTCTCGTCTACGTGGAAGAAAAGAAGGGGGGCATAATTATTGAGGGCGGGCACCGGAACCGGCTAGAGGAAGTGAAAAAATAAATCATAAAAGGGAAATGTGCGGCCCGCCTGTCAGTGAGTGAAGGTCGGCACGCGCAAACATGCCTGCGTTTGAGTTGATTCCACCGGATGCAAGTGGCGCAGAACAAAGTTTAGGAAGTGCTAGCGTCGACGTGTAAAACCGCCATTTTTCGCCACCTTCAGCCTACTACGAACGGTCTTGCACCATTCCAGATATTGGTAAGGGCGGTTCCAATCTTTCACTTCTCCGTCTCATTTCCTCCTCCACGGCCTCATCGTCTTTCTCCTCCACGGCCTCATCCATTTCCTCCACCACCGCATCAGCCTCTTCCTCCGTATCCTTTCCCTCTTGCCTGTAGTCATGGACGCTCCGGACGTCCGAAACGACGGCAGGCAAGAAACTGCGCACTTCGACATCGAAGTAGATGGCAGGAAGAAGATCGATGTCGTCTACACCACCGACCCTCGGACGGTGAGGAACACTCTGAATAATTACACGAGTTGGCTGCAGTTCGAAGAAAATAGGTTCGTAGGTCTCGACCTCGAGTACAGCCGCGATCACCGTAGGATCGCCGTGGTGCAACTCTCCATGAAGGGGCACGTCCTCGTATACCAGCCTTTTTGCGAGAAGGGGGCTGACGGGATCTAGTAGACTTTGCTGTCTTTTTGTTCCTGAACCGTCTGTTTGCAAAAGTTATTGATATATTATTTGTCTGAATTCATTTTCATGCAGGTGGGACGAAAGCATTAGGGATCTGTTTCATGACTTTCTCATGAACCAGCACATAACATTTACTAGTGTTGACATCACGAATGATAGTAAACTGCTTGAAAGCCCGATTGTCAACATTAGAATCCCAAAGGAGTGCAGAGTGGACATCCAGGAAATTTACTGGATCCCAGGGACGAAGGGCGGCAAGACTGGGATGGCCGCTCTTGCCTCCGAACTCATAGACCCATGGTACGCTAACATGAAGGACAAATTGCCGAGATGTTCGTGGAGGCGTTTAGGGCACGATTAATAGGAGGATAAGCCACTTTCTAAACCTAATCTGAAGTACGCTGCAATTGACGGGTATGTTAGCCACGAGCTGTACCGCCAGATTGTAAAATCTCGTTCCAGGCATCACATCATTGAACCACCACCAAGGCAAGTTGTTTGTCCCAGATGCCGGAGTGTAGATGAATCTACAAACCGGGGCAAGCGACCGAAGGCATCCTGGGATCGGTTGCCTTCTCCAACAGGCTAGGATGTAGACTATTAGTGCATGATTGTTGTGTTTATGAAAACATGTTATTTCATAAGTACACTATGTGAGCAATTACGAACTGCTATGTATTACCTTTGTCAAACAATAATCTGGTTTATGACTGTATCCTTCTCTATAATCTGGGCTTGGTTATAACTTATGACTGTATCACACCTTATGCATGTTAGTCCTGGATTCTGCCGCATGCAAATGGCACAGACAGAATTTGTAAGAATGAATGTTGAGCATACAAAAGGGGGGATGTAATTCATACAGGTTAAGTAGCTAATAGCACAGGGATCATACGAGCTTGGTTCTTACACACAGAATGCTTAGAAAATACATGCGAGATAAAATACAGGTGAGATAAAACTAGGAACAAAATGCGAAACTAGCAGTGGTAAACAGCACACTCACCCACCTGCCAGATCCTGTTGAGCATCTCGTAGCAGACATACGCGTCCCTGGCTGCGTACTTGATCGCATCATAATCCAGGTGCCTCCACTCCCGTCACTCGTGCAGGTGCTTGGGGAACTCGATTTTCATGCCGGCGTACTCGCGGTCGATGATGTCGGAAGCGAGTCTAGCCATGCCGGCTTTCCCCGTACCGCCATCCGGTACCTCCACAAACGTTGGAGATCGACGTGATTGACGACTGATACATTGCAAATGTATCTATAATTTTGATGTTCCATGCTTGGTTTTATCTACTTTCTTGTGTTTTGTTCCAACTTTGGAGTACTTTTCATATGATTTCTTGGACTAACCTATTAACAAGAGCCACAGTGCCAACTGCCTGTTTTCTGCTGTTTTTGGTTCCAGGAAAGTCAGAAAATGAATATTCTCGGAATTGGACGGGACAAAAGCCAAAGTGCCTATTTTTCCAGAAGGGATCAAGTGCCAGAATACGAGACGGAGAAGGGCCAAGGAGCTAGCACACCACCTGGCCGCCCGGCCAGGCCTGGCCCGCGCCAGGGGGTGGTGTGGCCGCTCCCGGCACACCCTCGGCCTCTCCTTCTGCCTATATATTGCCCTCAGGATGAAAACCCTAAGTGCCCGATCAAAAATCCACGAAAGAGTCTGTAGCCGCCGTCATCTCCATCCCTAGACCGGGACGGATCTGAAGCTCTTCCCGCCACCCTGCCAGAGGGGGGAATTCACCCTGGAGGCCTTCTTCATCACCATGCAAGCCTCTGGTGTGATGCGTGAGTAGTTCATCCTTGGACTACGGATCCATGTAGTAGCTAGATGGCTGGTTCTCCTCCTTTGTGATTTCATGTTTAGATCTTGTGAGCTCCGTTCATGATCAAGATCATCTATTTGTAATTCATACATGTTGTGTTTGCGGGGATCTGATGGATATTTAGATGCTATTTAAGATTGATTATTGATTCTATCATGTCTTTGTTATTTGTGATCTTGCATGATTTCCGTTGCTAGTATCTATCTTAGCCAAGTAGATGCTAGCAACTCCAAGAGTTAGTATTTATGCTTGATAGTGGGTTCATGCCTCTGGTAATCTGGGGAAGTGACAGAAATCTCTAAGGTACTAGATGTGTTGTTGCTACTAGGGAGAAAACAACAATCTTTTGTTCATAGAACAATCGTATTGTTTACTTTACACGCCGTTTGTAAAGCAATAATCTGTTGCTTGCAACTTAATACTGGAGGGGGTTCGGATGATAACCTGAAGGTGGATTATTAGTCATAGATGTAGTTGGATGGCGGTCTATGTATTATGTTGTAATGCCCAATCAAGTCTCAAAGGAGTCAAGATGATTAGTATATGCATGTATTGCTTTCTCGGTGTTTGTCAATTGCCCCGCTGTAATTTGTTCACCCAGCATGTTATCTATCTAAGGAGAGCCACCTCTAGAAAACTATGGATCCCGGTCCTTTCTCTTTACATATAATCTACAACTGTTTACTGCTTTGTGTTTACTTTCTACAAAATTTTACTTCTTTCCATTCGATACGTTTAATCCTTTGTTTTCCACAAAACATGGTGAGATTGATAACCTCATCGCAAGTTGGGGACAAAGTTCTGTGGTTGTGTTGTGCATCTGTCCACGTTGCTACTAGCACCGGTAGTGCGCCCTGCCAAAGCTCAGCTAGTAACACCTTTGGGGTGTTTCCTTGCTCCTACTGGTTCGATTAAACCTTGGTTTCATAACTGAGGGAAAACCTGCTGCTGTGCTCATCATACCTTCCTCTTGGGGTTCCCAACGAGCTCTACGTCGAACGACGAGCACATCAAGATCTTTTCTGGCACCATTGCCGGGGAGTCAAGGACATCTTCACAAGGGGAGTCCCTCATAACCAATCTCTTTACTTTGTTGTTTTTGTTTTGCTTAGTTTCTTTTTTCTTTGTTTGCTTGTTTTGTTCTTCAAAAACACAAAAAAATTAGTTTTACTTGTTTGCTTTCTTATTTCAAAAACACAAAAAAATTAAGTCTCCTTTAGTAGTCACCTCTCCCCTAGCTCACCATGTTGATCGCTACATTCACCTTGAAAGATCTTTCAATTGGTAGTGGTTCTATAATTGGGAAAGACAATATTGAAGAATCCTTCAACCATGTTAGTAAGTATGAAGATACTGAGGATAGATCCCTTGCAGAACTTGCCCCAAACTATGAGATTGCTGCAGCTTCTTTAATTCACATGCTAGAAGCTAGATTTGTTAACCTCAACCCCTTAATGCAAGTAATGTTTCTTAATCTTAAAGAAATTGAGGACCCTGAAAAGAGGGATTTTATTCTAGAAACTTTTTTTAAGGAGTTCTATGATGTTGCCAAGGAAGCTAGAAAATCTTTGAACGTTTCAATATGCTAGGCTCATGTGTAGATGTTGTTGGTACACGAGAAAATATGAACAAAACCGAACCTAATGGGGAGGAACCTAAGATACCAATACCCTTTAAACTAGTAGCAATACATGATGCCATAGAAAAGAATCTTGATTGGATTGTTCCTGCAAACCCTTTTGATGAGAATAGTGAACCTAAGAGCATTGAGAGAGGATCCTCTAGAACTTATTTGGATGATATACCTTGTCTTGTTGAAAATATTTTTGGTATTGATCTTAATGCTTCTTCATTTGAGAACACTTGATTCTTTCTTTGCTTGTTATGTCTAACTTAAAAGCGTTAAAGAAAAGTACTTATTGGGAGATAACCCAAAAGTTTTAGATGAGTCTTGGAAGTTATTACTTCAGTAATAACCTCTCCTTATCCTTTCTATTTGCTTTTTGTGCCAAGAGTAACCTGTAATGAGAGTGAAGTAATGATTGAGAAAGTTGCTGTCCCGAAACAGATTTTTGTGCTTCACCGTAAAAATTCATGAGAGAGCTCTATATATAGGATTGAGCTGTAATTTTTTATGCTTCGGTCCCAGGTTGTTATCTAACTTTCGTTAGTTCAACACTTTTTTATTTGAGCAACATAAGGTCTTCGAAAAAATTCGTCTTTACCTACTGGTCTGTTTTAACAGATTTCTGCCATTTTATGCATTTGCTTCTTGTTGGTTCCTTTTTGAGTTCTTTTGGGAAATTGAGATTTTTGAAGGAAGTGCTGCAGTAGATAGTGTTCTAATGGAAGTTTATTTTGTGTTAGAACTGAACCTTAAGACTTATTTATCTTGAGTGCACTAATGTTGCTAATAAAGATTGTGTGAAGTTTTGTATGAAGGAAAATTTTCAGGTGTATGGAAGGATTGAGTAATGAGATGAAGGATGGACTAAAGCTCATGCTTGGGGATGCCACGCATGTCACCACAAGAAATATCCAAGAAGTACAAGCGTCAAAGCTTGGGGATGCCCAAGGCATCCCCTTCTTCATCAAAAAAAATCCCAGGTTTCTTCCAAACGCTTCATTTTTATTGTTTCATGCACAGTTGTGTTTTTCTTGGAGCGTCTTCTTTTTAGTTTTTGTTTTGGTTTTTGGTTTCCTTGGTTTGCTTAGTTTTCTGAATAAATTGGTTGGACCCCCTCTTTCATACATTGGTTTGCAATTGGTTTGGTTTGGTTTGGTTTGGAAAAGAGTAGGAAAGTTCATGCTTATGTGGTAAAAAGAGCTTGTTTTTCACTGTGGTCCGTGCTTTGTCATGCCATGCTTGATATTGTTTTGGCTTTATGCTTAGTATTCTTTTCTGTAGCATGACTTGTTATAAACAATTGAGATTGCTTAATGTGCCTTGGATGAATCATGCGTTGTTTTAGCATATTAAAGCATTGTATAGTGGTATTCTCCTTTGATGCTTTATTTGGGTTGACTTGGCGCATGCTCACACCATGTTATGACTGTCACAAGTCACCATAGCCTTTATGATCCTTTAGTTTTCAACTTGTAGTATCACTTTATGCTTTGATCAATGATGTTTTGTCGCTCTGCATGATTGTGGCCATTATTGCTCTCTTAGTTTGTCGCTCCCAGTCTTTTGCTAGCCTCCACAACAAAGTATTAGTTCCACTCATGCATCCAACTCCCTAAACCAAGTTATTCCAAAGAGTCCACAATAACTACCTACTATCTTATGCTATTCCAAGTATATTCATTCTTTTGTTTACCTTCCAAATTAAACTTGTTATGAGAAAACTAGTGATTAAAGCTCTCATGAACTTGATGGCACACTTTACTTGACTTGCCCTTAATTAACTTGAACCATTGTGTATTCTATGTTGTATATGCTTGCACTTATTTGTTGGGAATTAGCAAAACCATGCTTTCATGGGGAACGCTTTCAACATTGCACTTGGTACTTGTACCTAGTTGATATCATGCTCTTTTGTATATGGATGTCGTCGGTGTGAAATTAAATGGGAGCTTGTAAGTCCATGGAGTTATGTATATGTGTTAGAGAAACGCCTGGGCCGCTGGTCTAATCCATGCTGACATGGTGGAAACCTGCAGCGTAACCATAATGAGTTATCTATGAAGCATTCTTCTTATAAAAAAAGAGTCCTATATTGAGAAAAAAGAGAAAAAAAAGAAAAAAAAGAGATACTATGAAAAGAGGAAAGAGAGAAAAAAAGGCACCATATTCCCATGGTAAATAAGAAGAATGCTGAGATGCTCGTTGTCTACTTGCCTTGTCATTTTGATATGGGGATTCTTCCGTATCATCGGGCAAGGGGTACCCTGTTGGCGGTTCTCTATGATACACATGTACTTACGATGACAAGAACTTACCGGTGACTAAACTTGAGTAGCATGAGGAGCGACCCTCATATACAAGGGACATGAGATTTCTGACTTATACTTCGTCAAGCATGTACACCATAGTTTGTTCACTTTAACCTTAATCACTTCAAGATGCTTATGATACGGGCAATGAGAGCTAAAAGCTATAAGTACCATAATTTTTGGAAGCTCTTTATGAGACTTGAATCCCTACTTCCTTTTACAAAGGCCTTTCTTCCACCATTATATTGAGTCTCCACCTTCTATCTTTATGCACCTACTTTGAGAGCTAGTGGCCATTCTTAGTTCTATGTGCATTGTCCCAAGACTAGTTGATTTATGCATAACTTGATATTTCTTGTTTTAAACTATTGTATCTAGTCACTCTTATGAACTTTGAAGGTGTCCTATGCATTTATATTTGCTACTCTATTGAGGGACAAGCTGAATACTATTATGCCATGCTTTCTTTATGTGAAACAAACAAACGTCTTGCAAAGAATTGTTATTCATGAATCTTTTGTTTGTGCCTTTTCATGTTGCATCATAGTTTATTTGCTTATTGCTAGAACTTTGTCTTTCATGTTATGATTGAAGTACTATGATCCTAGCTTTGAATGTTTTGCAAATACTTTGATCAAGTCTTTGATGGTGCATGTCACCTCAAAAATTATTCTTTCTTTTTATCACTTACCTACTCGAGGACGAGTAGGAGTTAAGCTTGGGGATGTTGATACATTGCAAATGTATCTATAATTTTTGATGTTCCATGCTTGGTTTTATTTACTTTCTTGTGTTTTCTTCCAACTTTGGAGTACTTTTCATATGATTTCTTGGACTAACCTATTAATAAGAGCCACAGTGTCAGCTGCCTATTTTCTGCTGTTTTTGGTTCCAGGAAAGTCAGAAAATGAATATTCTCGGAATTGGACAGGACAAAAGCCAAAGTGCCTATTTTTCCGGAAGGGATCAAGTGCCAGAATACGAGACGGAGAAGGGCCAAGGAGCCACCACACCACCTGGCCGCGCTGCCAGGCTTGGCCTGTGCCAGGGGTGGTGTGGCCTCTCCCAGCACCCCCTCGGCCTCTCCTTCTGCCTATATATTGCCCTCAGGACGAAAACCCTAAGTGCCTGATCAAAAATCCACGAAAGAGTCTGTAGCCACCGTCATCTCCATCCCTAGATCGGGAGGGATCTGAAGCTCTTCCCGGCACCCTGCCGGAGAGGGGAATTCACGCTGGAGGCCTTCTTCATCACCATGCAAGCCTCCGGTGTGATGCGTGAATAGTTCATCCTTGGACTAGGGGTCCATGTAGTAGCTAGATGGCTGGTTCTCCTCCTTTGTGCTTTCATGTTTAGATCTTGTGAGCTCCGTTCATGATCAAGATCATCTATTTGTAATTCATACATGTTATATTTGCGGGGATCCGATGGATATTGAGATGCTATTTCAGATTGATTATTGATTCTATCATGTCTTTGTTATTTGTGATCTTGCATGCTTTCCGTTGTTAGTAGCTATCTTGGCCAAGTAGATTCTAGCAACTCCAAGAGTTAGTATTTATGCTCGATAGTGGGTTCATGCCTCTGGTAATCTGGGGAAGTGATAGAAATCTCTAAGGTACTAGATGTGTTGTTGCTAGTAGAGAGAAAACAATAATCTTTTGTTCATAGAACAATCGTAAAGCAATAATCTATTGCTTGCAACTTAATACTGGAGGGGGTTCGGATGATAACCTGAAGGTGGATTATTAGTCATAGATGCAGTTGGATGGCGGTCTATGTATTATGTTGTAATGCCCAATCAAGTCTCAAAGGAGTCAAGATGATTAGTATATGCATGTATTGCTTTCTCGGTGTTTGTCAATTGCCCCGCTGTAATTTGTTCACCCAGCATGTTATCTATCTAAGGAGAGCCACCTCTAGTGAACTATGGATCCCGGTCCCTTCTCTTTACATACAATCTACACCTGTTTACTGCTTTGTGTTTACTTTCTGCAAACTTTTACTTCTTTCCATTCGATACTTTTAATCCTTTGTTTTCTGCAAAACACGGTGAGATTGACAACCTCATCGCAAGTTGGGGACAAAGTTTTGTGGTTGTGTTGTGCAGGTCTCCACGTTGCTACTAGCACCGGTAGTGCGCCTGCCAAAGCTCAGCTAGTAACACCTTTGCGGTGTTTCCTTGCTCCTACTGGTTCGATAAAACCTTGGTTTCATAACTGAGGGAAAACTTGCTGCTGTGCTCATCATACCTTCCTCTTGGGGTTCCCAACGAGCTCTACGTCGAATGACGAGCACATCAACGATGTGAACGAGGAGATCCCGTTCTAGCTTCGGAGTGTCGTTCTTGATGTCGACGCTGGCGAAGTTGATCTCCCTCCTGTGTAGGAACTCGCGAAGCTCCGGGCATACAGATTTGGCCCTACATACGTGATATAGTAGGCAGTGGTTGCGCATGGACAGCTGCAAAAGCGCCATCCTCTTCCTATCTCTAGTATACTCGAGGTCAAGGCCGACGATCTTGTACCTGTCCATTGGCTCCAGCTGTAGCCACCGCTCGTACATTGCGATGACCTTGGCCACCTCCGCTGACGCATTTGTGTGGACGACCGTCAGCTTGGTGGTGCCATGGGCGGTGACGGTGTACTCGTCGGTGTAGTCCCTCCCGTCGCCAAACACGCCGTACTCTGCATCCATGGCAGCAGCTAATGCGGCGGCGGTGGCCTAGGGTCGGTAGCGGTGGCTGGGACTGGGCGTGGAGGTGGAGTGATCTGTTGCGGTGGTATGGCCAGGCGGAGGCGGTGCCTGCGGCAGCGTCGATGGTTCTTGCGGTGGCGGCGCCGCCGGAAGGAATGAGTTGGGGATTTTTGCACAGTGATGTGCTGAGGAGACAGAAGGCGATGCTTAAATTCCGTTTACCAATATTCCGGTCATACCCATGCGCAAGCAAGTTTGACCGGGCGAGCACCGATGGTTTCCAATCCTAGCGATTAAATTCGGCGTCCTTCCCGGTAGGCGATGGGATGGGTGTGCGACGTGGCTTTGGTGTGGCAGAGACCGGTCACGTAGACCACCGTCCCGTTGCCGATCTGCAGCGGGTGCGCGGTGCTGACACGACGTAACGTGATAGGACAGAAGGAAGTGTACAGTTATTATTAATTCCTAACAAGTTTAATAAGTGTAAGCATAGACATGGACCTAGCATCCCTGCACCCCAGGGCAGCCGCCCAGCCGATCTGGCCTGCCAATTGCGCAAAGCTTGTCTTGAATTTGCCAAAATGAAGCTCGTTTGCCCATGCTTCTATAAGTTTCTCTATAGGCCACTTGTGTAAGCATGCACGATCAAGCAACTTTGCAACACACGTGTCGGTGGAAAAGCATTAGGTTTCAACGCACCACATAGTTTAGGGATTTCGAATAGCTACATTGTGGTGCTCTAGCCAAATTCAGCTTTTTGTCAGATTTAGCTATAGCAACATTGTGTCTCGTTTGTCCTCACTTTTGTCCACCCGATATTCTGAAGCCCTCACATGCGCTCGGAGGGGGGTGCCATCTGGTCAAAGGCTTGGCCGTTACGTGCGCCATGACGCCTAAAGTGGAAGTTTTTTTTGTCATTTGGCCTTTTTAAGAGCGCCTTTCCCCCCTCTCTCTCTAACAGTTGTGTTTTTTGCCCAAAAAGGTATGGAATCTAGAGCAGCTTCTCTTTTCATTCATTGTTCCTTTTGCGATCGTTTTTCCCCAATCTGGTAGCAAATCTAGAGCAGCAAAACAAACCAGCACCATAAATAAATTCAGTAAATAGAGCAGATGTAGATAAAGCAGCTAATATAGGTTATATAGTACGGTACTTAACGAGGTTCGACAATTAGGCTGCTCAGCAGCAGCAGCGGACTGCTTCAACACATACAAGACAAAAGAAGCTGCTTTACAGCAGCAGCTGATCAGTGGCCCCTCGTGGCCTCTGCCAGGAGGGCATCCGCCTCCTCCCTCTGGCGTCTCCTCCACTTCTTGCTGCCCAGCCCCTTGACCTTGGGCACCTTGGGTCTGATCGGGGGCATGCGACCCTCCTTGATAGCCACCTTCTGGAGGTTACGGAGGTGAAGACCGAGCGCCTGGTGCTTGTCCCTGAAGCCGTGGACGTTCACGGACGTCCCGTAGGTCCTCACGTCCTCGGCATGCTTCATGAGGGAGTTGAAGTCTGTGTCGTGGAGCCTCCTGGTGGGGCAGAAGGGGCACCTGTACATGTCGCCAGCGAAGAAGTTGTTGTACTGACCGGACTTTAGCCTCCTCAGCACATGACGAGTCTTGGTGTCCTGCGACTCGTCGTCACTGCGGAGATCCCTGCTATCCTCCCGTTGGAAAAAAACAGTAGAGTGAAATAAGGACATGATTGAGATACTTTGATTATCGGGATTGATTTTTTGCATAAATTAACCAAAAGAGATCTCCCGATTATTCCCCAAATCTCAAACCAAATCGAATACTGATCCCAACTACCAATAGGGGGATTCATCAAAAATCGAGATCTAACACAATAGGATTAGCTACTGTAAAAAAAACGAATAGCTGAGACCTAATAACATACGATCTAGCATCCAATGATGGGAACGGGGGAAGAACAAGGGAAGGGGAGAAAACTCTGGTTACCTCAGACCACGGGTCGGCGATGCTAGTGTCGTAGGGGTTCTCCGGTCTTATGTACAGAACCTCCTCATAGGGGTCCTAGCCGAGCGGGATCTGTCTGAGACCGGCAGGGGCCTTCTCGCCGGAAGCTACGGCGGATGTGGGGACGGGGACGGGGGGCTCCTCGCCGGCTGCCTTGGAGGCGTCGATGGCCACCGTGCCGATCTTCTCCATCGCCGGCGTGGTTGGGGTTTTGTTGGGCATTTGCAGAAGGTGATGGGACAGTGGAGACGATTGAGTGAGCGAGTGCGTGATGAGTGGGAGTGGGGAGGCCTCTATTAAAGGAGAAGGGAAGCGGCGTTTCGTTGCACTACCATGCACCGCGTACGCTAATGCACCATGCACGGCCACATGTGTCCGCTACCACCCGGTGCACCGCACACGCGTACCGTGAGTCACGTTTTTTCCCTCGTGTCTAACCATGGCGATTCAATTGTACTCAGTTTTGCCCACCAACCGTTGATCCTCTGTGATCTAGCGGATAGGATAACCCTTATATCTATTGGAGGCACCCCTCTATCCATGCAAAATAACGAGTATGCCACTGGAACTTTAGCAACATAAACATATGAACTTGAATATATTTTGAAGGGTATGAAAATAGAAATCCCCATAGTTTAAGGGTCTAGATACAGTAATAAAACTAAATATTATTAGTGGTCGGGCCAGCATAGTGACGGGGTTGGTCGGCTAGGAGTTGTTGATTCCTAAGTAAGGGGACACTAGGTCGGTCTTGACATACTCCCTCAGGAACTTGCCATAAGCAGCGTGCTTAGCCTTGGTCACCGACTTGTGTTTACTAGCTGGGCTTTTACCGATGCCAACCGCATGGGGAATCAAACAGGCAATCCTCGGGTTGACTCCTTTCTTATAGAAAGGGCACCTAAGCTCCCCAAGTCGAGTGCGGAAAGGGATTATCCCGCTCTTGAGCTTCTTCATGACATGGTGGCTCTTGTTCTCCCTAGTCTCCTTGTCAGAGTCCATCTCACTTGAATACACCTGTAATGTATGGAATACAAACCGAAATGAGCAAAATAATAAATATATATTCCTTCCACCATTCCAAGTTACTTTCGATGCAATGACATGTCTATACAGGTTCAGTAGTTCATTACGGCCGTCTCCCTAGCTCGCTCCTAAATTAATGTGGTTTGTGTTCTTGGTAACTTATTAATAAATAAATAATGTGGATTCATTCAGAACAGACTAGATCTCTCCATGTACCGGTTCGTATGTTGCATCTAATCATTAGGACTAGATTTTTTTATGACGCCTGGATAGAGTAAGCTCGAGCAGAAAATACGAAACATGTACAAATAGATGTACCTCCGGGTACACGAGCGGAGCGTGTTCGTCGAACTCCACGCCCTCATCGGCGCCTCTGAAGTCATTAGCACCGGCGTGCACATGGTCCTCCTCGGCCTGTGCTGCATGATGCTCCTCCAGATCTGCCGCGTGAAGCACCACCCCATCAGTGATGCCCGGACACTGACCCCCACGCACTGGTTTCATGGAGAAGGTTCGTGCAAGTACGTTCAAGATTGTGGTGTTTTGCTGGATAGGGAAGAGAGAGTAGTGGATGAGTGTGAATGGAGGACCCGATAGGCTGGGTTTTTAATGCGGGGACGTTTAGGCCTCCTCGAGGGCCCCGGTTGACAGCTCTTCCGGCTGCGGCTGCCACGTGGAAGATTCGTGTGGTGGGGGCCTGACGGAAATGAGAGTGCAGGCGCACTTCATAGTAAAAATGGTATAGCCGGTGGTCCATGGATGACCAATTGCCGTGTAGTAGACTTGTAGCCTTTGCAGACTAGATTAAACATGACATGACCACTCGAGCACTTTTTCCATGGATGACATCGTGTTCCTTCTTGTAGAAGTCTCGTTGAGAGAGACGTCCGTGTTGTCTCGCGTTGTCCTGTGAAGGGCACGACGTGTGCAACGAGCCTCGTTGGATCACACAGGATCAACAGTTGGTGCGCACGATCCGCGTGACAACTGTGACAACCAATCAGGGCGTAGCAGACAGAGTGGCACAGGTTTGGGCTTCTACGAAAGAGAGAGAGAGAGAGAGAGAGAGAGAGAGAGAGAGAGAGAGAGAGAGAGAGAGAGAGAGAGAGAGAGAGAGGGAGGGGGCAAAGCTGAGTAGAATAAAAATGGATAGTGGGTGTCTTTTACAATGAAATGCATCGTGGCATACATCAAATTATGCCAAGATAGATCCACTAGAGTTCATTGCATGTGTGTTCTTTCCACAAACCACATATGTATTCACAAGAGTTATTGCATGTGTGTTCCTGTCATCAACCACATTTGGATCAACCAGTGTCATTGCATGTGTGTTCGTTCCACGAACCACATATGGATCAACCAATGGCATTGCATGTGTGTTCTTTTCACAAACCACACATGGATCAACCAGTGTTCACTACATGTGTGTTCTTTCCACAAACCACTTATGGATCAATCAGTGGTCATTGCATGTGTGTTCTTTTCCACAAACCACATATGGATCCATATGTGCTCCTAAACTAAAACCAGCACTAGAGTTACTCCATGTGTGTTATTTCCACAAACCACACATGGATCAACCACTAGAGTCATTGCATGTGTGTTCTTATACTAAAACCAACACTAGAGTCATTGCATGTGTGTTCTTTTCACAAACGACACATGGATCCACCACTGTCATTGCATGTGTGTTCTTTACACAAACCACACATGAATCAACCAGTGGTCATTGCATGTGTGTTCTTTTTCACAAACCACACATGGATCCACTAGTGGTCATTGCATGTGTGTTCTTTCCGCAAACCACATATGGATCAACCAGAGTCAGTGCATGTGTGTTCTTTCCAGAAACCACATATGGATCCATGTGAGTAATTGCATGTTTGTTCTTATACTAAAACCACGAACCAGCACTAGAGTCATTGCATGTGTGTCCTTTTCCACAAACCACACATGGATCCACTAGACTCATTGCATGTGTGTTCTTTTCCACAAACAACACATGGATCCACCAGTGGTCATTGCATGTGTGTTCTTTTCACAAAGTACATGTGGACCCACCAGAGTCATTGCATGTGTGTTCTTATACTAAAACTAGCACTAGAGTCATTGCATGTGTGTTCTATCCACAAACCACACATGGATCCACCACTGTCATTGCACGTGTGTTCTTTCCACAAACCACACATGGATCAACAAGTGGTCATTGCATGTGTGTTCTTTCCACAAACTACATATGGATCAACCAGTGGTCATTGCATGTGTGTTCTTTTCCATAAACCACTTACGGATCCATTACAGTCATTGCATGTGTGTTATTTCCACAAACCACACATGGATCAACCACTAGAGTCATTGCATGTGTGTTGTTTCCACAAACCACACATGGATCAACCACTAGAGTCATTGCATGTGTGTTATTTCCACAAACCACACATGGATCAACCACTAGAGTCATTGCATGTGTGTTCTTATACTAAAACCTACACTAGAGTCATTGCATGTGTGTTCTTTTCACAAACCACGGATGCGCTCGACGATCGATGTACAGCTCGTTGGGAACCCCAAGAGGAAGGTATGATGAGCATAGCAGCAAGTTTACCTTAGTTATGAAACCAAGGTTTAATCGAACCAGTAGGAGCAAGGAAACACCCCAAAGGTGTTACTATCTAAGCTCTGGCAGGGCGCATTACCGGTGCTAGTAGCAACGTGGAGACCTGCACAACACAACAACAAAACTTTGTCCCCAACTTGCGATGAGGTTGTCAATCTCACCGTGTTTTGCGAAAAACAAAGGATTAAACGTATCGAATGGAAAGAAGTAAAAGTTTGCAGAAAGTAAACACAAAGAAGTAAAAGATTGTAGATTGTATGTAAAGTAAAGGACCGGGATCTATAGTTCACTAGAGGTGGCTCTCCTGAAGATAGATAACATGCTGGGTGAACAAATTACAGCGGGGCAATTGACAAACACCAAGAAAGCAATACATGCATATACTAATCATCTTGACTCCTTTGAGACTTGATTGGGCATTACAACATAATACATAGATCGCCATCCAACTGCATCTATGACTAATAATCCACCTTCAGGTTATCATCCGAACCCCCTATAGTATTAAGTTGCAAGCAACAGATTATTGCTTTACGAACTGCGTGTAAGGTAAACAATACAATTGTTCTATGAACAAAGGATCGTTGTTTTCTCCCTAGTAGCAACATCACATCTAGTACCTTAGAGATTTCTGTCACTTCCCTAGATTACTAGAGGCATGAACCCACTATCAAGCATAAATACTAACTCTTGGAGTTGCTAGCATCTACTTGGCCAAGATAGCTACTAACAACGGAAAGCCTGCAAGATCTCAAATAACAAAGACATGATAGAATCAATAATCAATCTGAAATAGCATCTCAATATCCATCAGATCCCCGCAAACACAACATGTATGAATTACAAATAGATGATCTTGATCATGAACGGAGCTCACAAGATCTAATCATGAAAGCACAAAGGAGGAGAAACCAGCCATATAGCTACTACATGGATCCGTAGTCCATGGATGAACTACTCACGCATCACACCGGAGGCTTGCATGGTGATGGAGAAGGCCTCCAGGGTGAATTCCCCTCTCCGACAGGGTGCCGGGAAGAGCTTCAGATCCCTCCCGGTCTAGGGATGGAGATGACGGCGGCTACAGACTCTTTCATGGATTTTTGATCGGGTACTTAGGGTTTTCGTCCCGAGGGAAATATATAGGCGGAAGGAGAGGCCGAGGGGGTGCCAGGAGCCACCACACCACCCCCTGGCGCGGGCCAGGCCTGGCCACGCGGCCAGGTGGTGTGGCTGGCCCCTGGCCCCTCTTTGTCTCGTATTCTGGCACTTGATCCCTTCCGGAAAAATAGGCACTTTGGCTTTTGTCCCGTCCAATTCCGAGAATATTCATTTTCTGACTTTCCTGGAACCAAAAACAGCAGAAAACAGGCAGCTAGCACTGTGGCTCTTGTTAATAGGTTATTCCAAGAAATCATAATAAAAGTACTCCAAAGTTGGAACAAAACACAAGAAAGTGGATAAAACCAAGCATGGAACATCAAAAATTATAGATACATTTGCAATGTATCAACATCCCCAAGCTTAACTCCTGCTCGTCCTCGAGTAGGTAAGTGATAAAAAGAAATAATTTTTGAGGTGACATGCACCATCAAAGACTTGATCAAAGTATTTGCAAAACATTCAAAGTTGGGATCATAGTACTTCAATCATAACATGAAAAACAAAGTTCTAGCAATAAGCAAAGAAACTAAGATGCAACATGAAAAGGCATAAACAAAAGATTCATGAATAGCAATGCTTTGCAAGACGTTTGTTTGTTTCACATAAAGAAAACATAGCATAAAAGTATTCAGCTTGTCCCTCAATAGAGTAGCGAATATAAATGCATGGGACACCTTCAAAGTTCAAATGAGTGAGTAGATACAATAGTTTCAAACAAGCAATAACAAGTTATGCATCAATCAACTAGTCTTGGGACAATGCACATAGAACTAAGAATGGCCACTACACTCTCAAAGTAGGTGCATAAAGATAGAAGGTGGAGACTCAATATAATGGTGGAAGAAAGGCCTTTTGTAAAAGGAAGTAGGGATTCATGTCTCATAAAGAGCTTCCAAAAATTATGGTACTTATAGCTTTCACCTCTCATTGCCCCTATCATAAGCATCTTGAAGGTGATTAAGGTTAAAGTGACACAACTAAGACGATATGCTTGACAAGTTATAAACCGAAATCTCATGGCCCTTACTTACGAAGACCGATCCTCATGCTACTCAACTTCAGTCATGAGTAAGCTCTTGCCATAGTAAGTATATGTGTATCATTAAGAACCGCCAACGGGGTACCCCTTGCACATGATACGGGAGCTTTCCCATAGTCAAAATGACAAGGCAAGCAGACAATGAGCATCTCAGCGATCTTTTTATTTGCTATTTGCATAGGTTTTTATTGAGGATGCTTCATAGAGTGCTCATTATGGTGATGATGCAAGTTTCCACCATGATTAGGCATGGCTTAGGCTAGCGGCCCAGGCGTTTCTCTAACACAAATACAAACTCCATGATCTTACAAGTTCCACTTTTATTTCACACCGGCGGGATCCGTAAGCAAAAGAACATAATATCAACCGGGTACAAAGTACAAGTGCAATGTTGAAAGCGTTCCCCATGGTACATAGTTCTGCTAATTTCAACTTATTAAGTGCAAGCATATACGCAACAAAGAAGGACCCAATGGTTCAAGTTTATTAGGGGCAATAAAGTAAAGTGTGCCATCAAGTTCGTGAGAGCTTTAATCACTAGTTTTCTCATAACAAGTGGAAGGTAAACAAAAGCACGAAAATACTTGGAATAACATAAGATAGTAGGTAGGTATGGTGGACTCTTTGGAAAAACTTGGTTTACGGAGTTGGATGCATGAGTGGAACTCATACTTGGTGGTGGAGGCTAGCAAAAGACTGGGACCGACAAACTAAGAGAGCAATAATGGCCATAATCATGCAGAGCGACAAAGCATCATTGATCAAAGCACAAAGTGATACTACAAGTTGAAAACTAAAGGATCATAAAGGCTATGGTGACTTGTGACAGTCATAACATGGTGTGAGCATGTGCCAAGTCAACCCAAATAAAGCATCAAAGGAGAATACCACTATACTATGCTTTAATATGCTAAAACAACGCATGATTCATCCAAAGCACATTAAGCAATCTCAATTGTTTATAACAAGTCATGCTACAACAAATAATACTAAGCATAAAGCCAAAACAATATCAAGCATGGCATGACAAAGCATAGCCACAGTAAAAAACGAGCTCTTTTTACCATATAAGCATGAACTTTCCTACTCTTTTCCAAACCCAACCAAACTATTTGCAAACCAAAGTGTGAAAGAGGGGGTACAACCAACTTATTCAGAAAACTAAGCAAACCAAGAAAACTAAAAACCAAAAAAAAACAAAAAATAAGACGCTCCAAAAAACACAACTGTGCATGAAACAATAAAAATGAAGCGTTTGGAAGAAACCTGGGATTTTTATTGATGAAGAAGGGGATGCCTTGGGAATCCCCAAGATTTGACGCTTGTACCTCTTGGATATTTCTTGGGGTGACACGTGTGGCGTCCCCAAGCTTGATATTTAGTCCATCCTTCATCTTGTTACTCATTTCTTCCATATACCTGAAAATTTTCCTTCATACAAAACTTCACACAATCTCATTAGCAACATTAGTGCACTTAAGATAAACAAGTCTCAAGGTTCAGTTCTAACACCAAATAAACTTCCATTATAACACTATCTACTTTATAACTTCCCTCAAAAAGCTCAATTCCCCAAAAGAACTCAAGAAGGAACCAACAAGAAGCAAATGCAGAAAATGGCAGAAATCTGTCAAAACAGACCAGCAGGTAAAGACGAATTTTTTTGAAGACCTTATGTTGCTCAAATCAAAAAGTGTTGAACTAAATAAAGTTATATAACAACCTGGGGCAAAATCACAAAATATTACAGCTCAATTTGACGTACACAGCTCTCTCAGGAATCTTTACGGTGAAGCACAGAAATCTGTTTCAGGACAGCAACTTTCCCAATCATTACTTCACTCTCATTAGAGGTTACTCTTGGCACTAAAAGCAAAAAAAAGGATAAGGAGAGGTTATTACAGAGTTAATAACTTCCAAGACTCATCTAAAACTCTTGGGTTATCTCCCAACAAGTACTTTTCTTTAACGCCTTTAAGTTAGGCATGAGAAGCAAAGAAAGAATCAAGTGTTCTCAATAGAAGAAGCATTAAGACCAAATTTTGTTTTCATAGGAGAAGCAAAAGAAATCTTTTCTCTCTTTTTAGGGAAGTGTTCTATACCTTTCTTGAGTGGGAGTTGATATTTAATGGTGCCTTCCTTCATATCAATGATGGCACCAACAGTTCTAAGAAAAGGTCTTCCCAAAGTAATAGGACAAGAAGCATTGTACTCAACATCCAAAACATAGAAATCAACAGGGACATAGGAATCATTAACCATAATAAGGACATCATTAAGACTCCCCATGAGTTTCTTTTTAGCATTAGCATCAAGTGGAACATTCAAATAGCAATATTCAAGAGGAGGGAAATCAAGCATATCATAAATCCTTCTAGGCATAATAGAAACACTACTATTAAGATCACACAAAGCTTTGAAATAAAAGTCATTCACTTTCATATTAATGATGGGTTCCCAACCATCCTCTTGTTTTATAGGAATAGAAGCTTTGTGTTTCATCTTTTCTTCCTTAATCTTTATGAGAGCATCGGTAATGTGTTTTGTAAAGGCCATGTTCATAGCACTAGCATTAGGACTTTTAGCAAGCTTTTGTAGGAACTTAATAACTTCAGAGGTATTGCAACCATCAAGATCAAAATCAACTTTATCATCTAAAGTAGTAGAACTATTACTAGCCTCAACACTAGTGGTGGTGATAGTAGAAACACTAATGTTTCTAGCAATTTCATCTTCTCTTTCCCACTTAGCATGTAATTCAGCTAATAGTCTAACATTTTCATCAATTCTTATTTGTATGGCATTAGTAGCTGCAAAGGGACTCTTATTAGTTTCAGGTTTAGCAGCCATTTTATTCAAAGAAGATTGAGCTTCAGCCAAAGATGCTATATTTCTTTCAGCATTAGAGAGTTTTTCCTCAATAGTTTTATTGAAAGCGGTTTGTTTACTAATAAACTCTTTAAGCATAACTTCAAGTTCAGAGGGAGCACTCTTATTATTGTTGTAAGAATTTCCATAAGCATTACCATTGTTGTGAGGATAAGGTTTATAATTGTTGTTACCAAAATTGTTCCTATAAGCATTATTACCATAAGCATTGTTGCCAAAGTTGTTATTTCTTATGAAGTTCACATCAACTTGCTCTTCTTGAGCAACCAAAGAGGCTAAAGGAACATTATTTGGATCAATATGGGCTTTCCCATTAACAAGCATAAACATAATAATATCAATCTTATCACTCAAGGAGGAGGTTTCTTCAACAGAATTTACCTTCTTACCTTGTGGAGCTCTCTCAGTATGCCATTCAGAATAATTAACCATCATATTATCCAATAGTTTTGTTGCAGCACCCAAAGTGATGGTCATAAAGGTACCTCCAGCAGCTGAATCCAATAGGTTACTTAATAGTTCAATCCTGCATAAAAAGTTTGGATGATCATCCAAGCAGTCAGTACATGAGTGGGACAATTCTTTACCAAAGATTTCATTCTTTCCTAAGATTGAGCAACATGCTCATTATCAAGTTGTTTAAACTTCATTATTTCACTTCTCATGGATATAATCTTAGCAGGAGGATAGTATTTTCCAATAAAAGCATCTTTGCACTCAGTCCAAGAATCAATACTATTCCTAGTTAAGGAATTCAACCACTCTTTAGCTTTTCCTCTCAAAGAGAAAGGAAACAATTTCAGTTTAATAATATCACCATCTATATCCCTATGCTTTTGCATCTCACAAAGTTCAACAAAGTTATTTAGATGGGAAGCAGCATCTTCATTACCAATAACAGAAAATTGTTCTCTCATAACAAGATTGAGCAAAGAAGGTTTTATCTCAAAGAAAGTATTTTCAGCCACAGGTGGAGCAATAGGAGTGCTCATAAAATCATTGTTGTTGGTTCTAGTGAAGTCACACAACTTAGTGTTTTCAAGAGTAGTCATTTTTTTGGGTTTTCAAACAAGAAAGCAAACAAGTAAAACTATTTTTTTTGTGTTTTTGAAGAACAAAACAAGCAAACAAAGCAAAAAGAAAACTAAGCAAAACAAAAACAACAAAGTAAAGAGATTGGTTATGAGGGACTCCCCTTGTGAAGATGTCCTTGACTCCCCGGCAACGGTGGCAGAAAATAGCTTGATGCGCTCGACGATCAACGTAGAGCTCGTTGGAAACCCCAAGAGGAAGGTATGATGAACACAGTAGCAAGTTTCCCTCAGTTATGAAACCAAGGTTTAATCGAACCAGTAGGAGCAAGGAAACACCCCAAAGGTGTTACTATCTGAGCTTTGGCAGGGCGCACTACCGGTGCTAGTAGCAACGTGGAGACCTGCACAACACAACCACAAAACTTTGTCCCCAACTTGCGATGAGGTTGTCAATCTCACCGTGTTTTGCAGAAAACAAAGGATTAAACATATCGAATGGAAAGAAGTAAAAGTTTGCAGAAAGTAAACACAAAGAAGTAAAAGATTGTAGATTGTATGTAAAGTAAAGGACCAGGATCCATAGTTCACTAGAGGTGGCTCTCCTTAAGATAGATAACATGATGGGTGAACAAATTACAGCGGGGCAATTGACAAACACCAAAAAAAGCAATACATGCATATACTAATCATCTTGACTCCTTTGAGACTTGATTGGGAATTACAACATAATACATAGACCGCCATCCAACTGCATCTATGACTAATAATCCACCTTTAGGTTATCATCCGAACCCCCTCCAGTATTAAGTTGCAAGCAACAGATTATTGCTTTACGAACTGCGTGAAAGGTAAACAATACACTTGTTCTATGAATAAAGGATCGTTGTTTTCTCCCTAGTAGCAATAGCACATCTAGTACCTTAGAGATTTCTGTCACTTCCCCAGATTACCAGAGGCATGAACCCACTATCGAGCATAAATACTAACTCTTGGAGTTGCTATCATCTACTTGGCCAAGATAGCTACTAACAACGGAAAGCATGCAATATCTCAAATAACAAAGACATTATAGAATCAATAATCAATCTGAAATAGCATCTCAATATCTATCGGATCCCCGCAAACACAACATGTATGAATTACAAATAGATGATATTAATCATGAACGGAGCTCACAAGCTCTAAACATGAAAGCACATAGGAGGAGAAACCAACCATCTAGCTACTACATGGATCCGTAGTCCAAGGATGAACTACTCACGCATCACACCGGAGGCTTGCATGGTGATGAAGAAGGCCTCCAGGGTGAATTCCCCTCTCCGGCAGGGTGCCGGGAAGAGCTTCAGATCCCTCCCGATCTAGGGATGGAGATGACGGCGGCTACAGACTCTTTCATGGATTTTTGATCGGGTACTTAGGGTTTTCGTCCCGAGGGCAATATATAGGCGGAAGGAGAGGCCGAGGGGGTGCCGGGAGCCACCACACCAGCCCCTGGCGCGGGCCAGGCCTGGCCGCGCGGCCAGGTGGTGTGGCCGGCCCCTAGCCCCTCTCTGTCTTGTATTCTGGCACTTGATCCCTTCCGGAAAAACAGGCACTTTCGCTTTTGTCCCGTCCAATTCCGAGAATATTCATTTTCTGACTTTCCTGGAACCAAAAACAGCAGAAAATAGGTAGCTGGCACTGTGGCTATTGTTAATAGGTTAGTCCAAGAAATCATAATAAAATTACTCCAAATTTGGAACAAAACACAAGAAAGTGGATAAAACCAAGCATGGAACATCAAAAATTATAGATACATTTGCAATGTATCAACCACACATGGATCCACCACTATCATTGCATGTGTGTTCTTTCCACAAACGACACATGGATCAACCAGTGGTCATTGCATGTGTGTTCTTTTCCACAAACCACACATGGATCCACCAGTGGTCATTGCATGTGTATTCTTTCCACAAACCACATATGGATCAACTAGAGTCATTGCATGTGTGTTCCTTCCACAAACCACAGATGGATCCATTTGAGTAATTGCATGTTTGTTCTTATACTAAAACCACAAACAAGCACTAGAGTCATTGCATGTGTGTTCTTTTCCACAAACCACGCATGGATCCACTAGACTCATTGCATGTGTGTTCTTTTCCACAAACAACACATGGATTCACCAGTCGTCATTGCATGTGTGTTCTTTTCACAAACGACATGTGGACCCACCAGATTCATTGCATGTGTGTTCTTATACTAAAACTAGCACTAGAGTCATTGCATGTGTGTTCTATCGACAAACCACACATGGAACCACCACTATCATTGCATGTGTGTTCTTTCCACAAACCACACATGGATCAACAAGTGGTCATTACATGTGTGTTATTTCCACAAACCACACATGGATCAACCACTAGAGTCATTGCATGTGTGTTGTTTCCACAAACCACACATGGATCAACCACTAGAGTCATTGCATGTGTGTTCTTATACTAAAACCAACACTAGAGTCATTGCTTGTGTGTTCTTTTCACAAACCACACATGGATCCACCACTGTCATTGCATGTGTGTTCTTTCCCCAAACCACACATGGATCAACCAGTGGTCATTGCATGTGTGTTCTTTTCCACAAACCACACATGGATCCACCAGTGGTCATTCCATGTGTGTTCTTTCCACAAACCACATATGGATCAACCAGAGTCATTGCATTTGTGTTCTTTCCACAAACCACATATGGATCCATTTTAGTAATTGCATGTTTGTTCTTATACTAAAACTACAAACTAGCACTAGAGTCATTGCATGTGAGTTCTTTGCCACAAACCACACATGGATCCACTAGACTCATTGCATGTGTGTTCTTTTCCACAAACAACACATGCATCCACCAGTGGTCATTGCATGTGTGTTCTTTTGACAAAGTACATGTGGACCCACCAGAGTCATTGCATGTGTGTTCTTATACTAAAACTAGCACTAGAGACATTGCATGTGTGATCTATCCAGAAACCACACATGGATCCACCACTGTCATTGCATGTGTGTTATTTCCACAAACCATAGATGGATCAACAAGTGGTCATTGCATGTGTGTTCTTTCCACAAACCACATATGGATCAACCAGTGGTCATTGCATGTGTGTTCTTTTCCATAAACCACTAATGGATCCATTACAGTCATTGCATGTGTGTTATTTCCACAAACCACACATGGATGAACCACTAGAGTCATTGCATGTGTGTTGTTTGCACAAACCACACATGGATCAACCACTAGAGTCATTGCATGTGTGTTATTTCCACAAACCACACATGGATCACCCACTAGAGTCATTGCATGTGTGTTCTTATACTAAAACCTACACTAGAGTCATTGCATGTGTGTTCTTATACTAAAACCAACACTAGAGTCATTGCATGTGTGTTCTTTTCACAAACCACACATGGATCCACCACTGTCATTACATGTGTGTTCTTTTCATAAACCACACATGGATCCACCACTATCATTGCATGTGTGTTCTTTCCACAAACCACACATGGATAAACCAGTGGTCATTGCATGTGTGTTCTTTTCCACAAACCACACATGGATCCACCAGTGGTCATTGCATGTGTGTTCTTTCCACAAACCACATATGGATCAACCAGAGTTATTGCATGTGTGTTGTTTCCACAAACCACATATGGATCCCTTTGAGTAATTGCATGTTTGTTCTTATACTAAAACCACAAACCAGCAGTAGAGTCATTGCATGTGTGTTCTTTTCCACAAACCACACATGGATCCACTAGACTCATTGCATGTGTGTTCTTTTCCGCAAACAACACATGGATCCACCAGTGGTCATTGCATGTGAGTTCTTTCCACAAACCACATGTGGACCCACCAAAGTCATTGCATGTGTGTTCTTATACTAAAACTAGCAATAGAGTCATTGCATGTGTGTTCTATCCACAAACCACAAATGGATCCACCACTATCATTGCATGTGTGTTCTTTCCACAAACCACACATGGATCAACAAGTGGTCATTGCATGTGTGTTCTTTCCGCAAACCACATATGGATCAACTAGTGGTCATTGCATGTGTGTTCTTTTCCATAAACCACTTATGGATCCATTAGAGTCATTGCATGTGTGTTATTTCCACAAACCACACATGGATGAACCACTAGAGTCATTGCATGTGTGTTGTTTCCACAAAACCACACATGGATCAACCACTAGAGTCATTACATGTGTGTTATTTCCACAAACCACAGATGGATCAACCACTAGAGTCATTGCATGTGTGTTCTTATACTAAAACCAACACTAGAGTCATTGCATGTGTGTTCTTTTGACAAACCACACATGGATCCACCACTGTCATTGCATGTGTGTTCTTTCCACAAACCACACATGTGTCAACCAGTGGTCATTGCATCTGTGTTCTTTTCGACAAACCACACATGGATCCACCAGTGGTCATTGCATGTGTGTTCTTTCCACAAACCACATATGGATCAACCAGAGTCATTGCATGTTCGTTCTTTCCACAAAACACATATGGATTCATTTGAGTAATTGCATGTTTGTTCTTATACTAAAACCACACACTAGCACTAGAGGCATTGCATGTGTGTTCTTTTGCACAAACCACACATGGATCCACTAGACTCATTGCATGTGTGTTCTTTTCCACAAACAACACATGGATCCACCAGTGGTCATTGCATGTGTGTTCTTTTCACAAACTACATGTGGACCCACCAGAGTCATTGCATGTGTGTTCTTATACTAAAACTAGCAATAGAGTGATTGCATGTGTGTTCTATCCACAAACCACACATGGATCCACCACTTTCATTGCATGTGTGTTCTTTCCATAAACCACACATGGATCAACAAGTGTTCATTGCATGTGTGTTATTTCCATAAACCACACATGGATCAACCACTAGAGTCATTGCATGTGTGTTCTTTCCACAAACCACACATGGATCAACCACTAGAGTCATTGTAGGTGTGTTATTTCCACAAACCACACATGGATCAACCACTAGAGTCATTGCATGTGTGTTATTATACTAAAACCAACACTAGAGTCATTGCATGTGTGTTCTTTTCACAAACCACACATGGATCCACCACTGTCATTGCATGTGTGTTCTTTCCACAAACCACACATGGATCAACTAGTGGTCATTGCATGTGTGTTCTTTTCCAAAAACCACACATGGATCCACCAGTGGTCATTGCATGTGTGTTCTTTCCACAAACCACATATGGATCAACCAGAGTCATTGCATGTGGGTTCTTTCCACAAACCACATATGGATCCGTTTGAGTAATTGCATGTTTGTTCTTCTACTAAAACCACAAAATAGAACTAGAGTCATTGCATGTGTGTTCTTTTCCGCAAACCACACATGGATCCACCTGACTCATTGAATGTGTGTTCTTTTCCATAAACAACACATGGATCCACCAGTGGTCATTGCATGTGTGTTCTTTTCACAAACTACATGTGGACCCACCAGAGTCATTGCATGTGTGTTCTTATACTAAAACTAGCACTAGAGCCATTGCGTGTGTGTTCTATCCACAAACCACACATGGATCCACCACTGTTATTGCATGTGTGTTCTTTCCACAAACCACACATGGAACAACAAGTGGTCATTGCATGTGTGTTCTTTCCACAAACCACATATGGATCAACCAGAGTCGTTGCATGTGTGTTATTTCCACAAACCACACATGGATCAACCACTAGAGTCATTGCATGTGTGTTGTTTCCACAAACCACACATGGATCAACCACTAGAGTCATTGCATGTGTGTTATTTCCACAAACCACACATGGATCAACCACTAGAGTCATTGCATGTGTGTTCTTATACTAAAACAACACTAGAGTCATTGCATGTGTGTTCTTTTCACAAACCACACATGGATCCACCACTGTCATTGCATGTCTGTTGTTTCCCCAAACCACACATGGATCAACCAGTGGTCATTGCATGTGTGTTTTTTTCCACAAACCACACATGGATCCACCAGTGGTAATTCCATGTGTGTTCTTTCCACAAACCACATATGGATCAACCAGAGTCATTGCATGTGTGTTCTTTCCACAAACCACATATGGATCCATTTGAGTAATTGCATGTTTGTTCTGATGCTAAAACCACAAACCAGCACTAGAGTCATTGCATGTGTGTTCTTTTCCACAAACCACACATGGATCCACTAGACTCATTGCATGTGTGTTCTATTCCACAAACAACTGATGGATCCACTAGTGGTCATTGCATGCGTGTTCTTTTCACAAACTACATGTGGACCCACCAGAGTCATTGCATGTGTGTTCTTATACTAAAACTAGCACTAGAGTCATTGCATGTGTGTTCTATCCACAAACCACACATGGATCCACCACTGTCATTGCATGTGTGTTCTTTCCACAAACCACACGTGGATCAACAAGTGGTCATTGCATGTGTGTTCTTTCCACAAACCCCATTTGGATCAACCAGTGGTCATTGCATGTGTGTTCTTTTCCATAAACCACTTATGGATCCATTACAGTCATTGCATGTGTGTTATTTCCACAAACCACACATGGATCAACCACTAGAGTCATTGCATGTGGCTGTTTCCACAGACCACACATGGATCAACCAGTGGTCATTGCATGTGTGTTCTTTTCCACAAACCACACATGGATCCACCAGTGGTCATTGCATGTGTGTTCTTTCCGCAAACCACATATGGATAAACTAGAGTCATTGCATGTGTGTTCTTTCCAGAAACCACATATGGATCCATTTGAGTAATTGCATGTTTGTTCTTATACTAAAACCACAAACCAGCACTAGAGTCATTGCATGTGTGTTCTTTTCCACAAACCACACATGGATCCACTAGACTCATTGCATGTGTGTTCTTTCCACAAACAACACATGGATCCACCAGTGGTCATTGCATGTGTGTTCTTTCCACAAACCACATGTGGACCCACCAGAGTCATTGCATGTGTGTTCTTATACTAAAACTAGCACTAGAGCCATTGCATGTGTGTTCTATCCACAAACCACACATGGATCCACCACTGTCATTGCATGTGTGTTCTTTACACAAACCACACATGGATCAACAAATGGTCATTACATGTGTGTTCTTTCCACAAACCACATATGGATCAACTAGTGGTCATTGCATGTGTGTTCTTTTCCATAAACCACTTATGGATCCATTAGAGTCATTGCATGTGTGTTATTTCCACAAACCACACATGGATCAACCACTAGAGTCATTGCATGTGTGTTGTTTCCACAGACCACACATGGATCAACCACTAGAGTCATTGCATGTGTGTTCTTTTCACAAACCACACATGGATCAACCACTAGAGTCATTGCATGTGTGTTCTTATACTAAAACCAACACTAGAGTCAATGCATGTGTGTTCTTTTCACAAACCACATATGGATCCACCACAGTCATTGCATGTGTGTTATTTCCACAAACAACACATGGATCAACCACTAGAGTCATTGCATGTGTGTTGTTTCAACAAACCACACATGGATCAACCACTAGAGTCATTGCATGTGTGTTATTTCCACAAACCACACATGGATCAACCACTAGAGTCATTGCATGTGTGTTCTTATACTAAAACAACACTAGAGTCATTGCATGTGTGTTCTTTTCACAAACCACACATGGATCCTCCACTGTCATTGCATGTGTGTTCTTTCCCCAAACCACACATGGATCAACCAGTGGTCATTGCATGTGTCTTTTTTTCCACAAACCACACTTGGATCCACTAGTGGTCATTCCATGTGTGTTCTTTCCACAAACCACATATGGATTAACCAGAGTCATTACATGTGTGTTCTTTCCACAAACTACATATGGATCCATTTGAGTAATTGCATGTTTGTTCTTATACTAAAACCACAAACCAGCACTAGAGTCATTGCATATGTGATGGATCCACTAGACTCATTGCATGTTTGTTCTTTTCCACAAACAACTGATGGATCCACTAGTGGTCATTGCATGTGTGTTCTTTTCACAAACTACATGTGGACCCACCAGAGTGATTGCATGTGTGTTCTTATATTAAAACTAGCACTAGAGTCATTGCATGTGTGTTCTATCCACAAACCACACATGGATCCACCATTGTCATTGCATGTGTGTTCTTTCCACAAACCACACATGGATCAACAAGTGGTCATTGCATGTGTGTTCTTTCCACAAACCACATATGGATCAACGAGTGGTCATTGCATGTGTGTTCTTTTTACATAAACCACTTATGGATCCATTATAGTCATTGCATGTGTGTTATTTCCACAAACCACACATGGATCAACCACTAGAGTCATTGCATGTGTGTTGTTTCCACAAACCACACATGGATCAACCACTAGAGTCATTGCATGTGTGTTCTTTCCACAAACCACACATGGATCAACCACTAGAGTCATTGCATGTGTGTTCTTATACTAAAACCAATACTAGAGTCATTGCATGTGTGTTCTTTTCACAAACCACACATGGATCCACCACTGTCATTGCATGTGTGTTCTTTCCACAAACCACACATGGATCAACCAGTGGTCATTGCATGTGTGTTCTTTTCCACAAACCACACATGGATCCACCAGTGGTCATTGCATGTGTGTTCTTTCCAGAAACCACATATGGATCAACCAGAGTCATTGCATGTGTGTTCTTTCCACAAACCACATATGGATCCATTTGAGTAATTGCATGTTTGTTATTATACTAAAACCACAAACCAGCACTAGAGTCATTGCATGTGTGTTCTTTTCCACAAACCACACATGGATCCACTAGACTCATTGCATGTGTGTTCTTTTCCACAAACAACACATGGCTCCACCAGTGGTCATTGCATGTGTGTTCTTTCCACAAACCACATGTGGACCCACCAGAGTCATTGCATGTGTGTTCTTATACTAAAACTAGCACTAGAGCCATTGCATGCGTGTTCTATCCACAAACCACACATGGATCCACCACTGTCATTGCATGTGTGTTCTTTCCACAAACCACACATGGAACAACAAGTGGTCATTGCATGTGTGTTCTTTCCACAAACCACATATGGATCAACCAGAGTCGTTGCATGTGTGTTATTTCCACAAACCACACATGGATCAACCACTAGAGTCATTGCATGTGTGTTGTTTCCACAAACCACACATGGATCAACCACTAGAGTCATTGCATGTGTGTTATTTCCACAAACCACACATGGATCAACCACTAGAGTCATTGCATGTGTGTTCTTATACTAAAACAACACTAGAGTCATTGCATGTGTGTTCTTTTCACAAACCACACATGGATCCACCACTGTCATTGCATGTCTGTTGTTTCCCCAAACCACACATGGATCAACCAGTGGTCATTGCATGTGTGTTTTTTTCCACAAACCACACATGGATCCACCAGTGGTAATTCCATGTGTGTTCTTTCCACAAACCACATATGGATCAACCAGAGTCATTGCATGTGTGTTCTTTCCACAAACCACATATGGATCCATTTGAGTAATTGCATGTTTGTTCTGATGCTAAAACCACAAACCAGCACTAGAGTCATTGCATGTGTGTTCTTTTCCACAAACCACACATGGATCCACTAGACTCATTGCATGTGTGTTCTATTCCACAAACAACTGATGGATCCACTAGTGGTCATTGCATGCGTGTTCTTTTCACAAACTACATGTGGACCCACCAGAGTCATTGCATGTGTGTTCTTATACTAAAACTAGCACTAGAGTCATTGCATGTGTGTTCTATCCACAAACCACACATGGATCCACCACTGTCATTGCATGTGTGTTCTTTCCACAAACCACACATGGATCAACAAGTGGTCATTGCATGTGTGTTCTTTCCACAAACCCCATTTGGATCAACCAGTGGTCATTGCATGTGTGTTCTTTTCCATAAACCACTTATGGATCCATTATAGTCATTGCATGTGTGTTATTTCCACAAACCACACATGGATCAACCACTAGAGTCATTGCATGTGTGCTGTTTCCACAGACCACACATGGATCAACCAGTGGTCATTGCATGTGTGTTCTTTTCCACAAACCACACATGGATCCACCAGTGGTCATTGCATGTGTGTTCTTTCCGCAAACCACATATGGATCAACTAGAGTCATTGCATGTGTGTTCTTTCCAGAAACCACATATGGATCCATTTGAGTAATTGCATGTTTGTTCTTATACTAAAACCAGAAACCAGCACTAGAGTCATTGCATGTGTGTTCTTTTCCACAAACCACACATGGATCCACTAGACTCATTGCATGTGTGTTCTTTCCACAAACAACACATGGATCCACCAGTGGTCATTGCATGTGTGTTCTTTCCACAAACCACATGTGGACCCACCAGAGTCATTGCATGTGTGTTCTTATACTAAAACTAGCACTAGAGCCATTGCATGTGTGTTCTATCCACAAACCACACATGGATCCACCACTGTCATTGCATGTGTGTTCTTTACACAAACCACACATGGATCAACAAATGGTCATTACATGTGTGTTCTTTCCACAAACCACATATGGATCAACTAGTGGTCATTGCATGTGTGTTCTTTTCCATAAACCACATATGGATCAACCAGAGTCGTTGCATGTGTGTTATTTCCACAAACCACACATGGATCAACCACTAGAGTCATTGCATGTGTGTTGTTTCCACAGACCACACATGGATCAACCACTAGAGTCATTGCATGTGTGTTATTTCCACAAACCACACATGGATCAACCACTAGAGTCATTGCATGTGTGTTCTTATACTAAAACAACACTAGAGTCATTGCATGTGTGTTCTTTTCACAAACCACACATGGATCCACCACTGTCATTGCATGTCTGTTGTTTCCCCAAACCACACATGGATCAACCAGTGGTCATTGCATGTGTGTTTTTTTCCACAAACCACACATGGATCCACCAGTGGTAATTCCATGTGTGTTCTTTCCACAAACCACATATGGATCAACCAGAGTCATTGCATGTGTGTTCTTTCCACAAACCACATATGGATCCATTTGAGTAATTGCATGTTTGTTCTGATGCTAAAACCACAAACCAGCACTAGAGTCATTGCATGTGTGTTCTTTTCCACAAACCACACATGGATCCACTAGATTCATTGCATGTGTGTTCTATTCCACAAACAACTGATGGATCCACTAGTGGTCATTGCATGCGTGTTCTTTTCACAAACTACATGTGGACCCACCAGAGTCATTGCATGTGTGTTCTTATACTAAAACTAGCACTAGAGTCATTGCATGTGTGTTCTATCCACAAACCACACATGGATCCACCACTGTCATTGCATGTGTGTTCTTTCCACAAACCACACATGGATCAACAAGTGGTCATTGCATGTGTGTTCTTTCCACAAACCCCATTTGGATCAACCAGTGGTCATTGCATGTGTGTTCTTTTCCATAAACCACTTATGGATCCATTACAGTCATTGCATGTGTGTTATTTCCACAAACCACACATGGATCAACCACTAGAGTCATTGCATGTGTGCTGTTTCCACAGACCACACATGGATCAACCAGTGGTCATTGCATGTGTGTTCTTTTCCACAAACCACACATGGATCCACCAGTGGTCATTGCATGTGTGTTCTTTCCGCAAACCACATATGGATCAACTAGAGTCATTGCATGTGTGTTCTTTCCAGAAACCACATATGGATCCATTTGAGTAATTGCATGTTTGTTCTTATACTAAAACCAGAAACCAGCACTAGAGTCATTGCATGTGTGTTCTTTTCCACAAACCACACATGGATCCACTAGACTCATTGCATGTGTGTTCTTTCCACAAACAACACATGGATCCACCAGTGGTCATTGCATGTGTGTTCTTTCCACAAACCACATGTGGACCCACCAGAGTCATTGCATGTGTGTTCTTATACTAAAACTAGCACTAGAGCCATTGCATGTGTGTTCTATCCACAAACCACACATGGATCCACCACTGTCATTGCATGTGTGTTCTTTACACAAACCACACATGGATCAACAAATGGTCATTACATGTGTGTTCTTTCCACAAACCACATATGGATCAACTAGTGGTCATTGCATGTGTGTTCTTTTCCATAAACCACTTATGGATCCATTAGAGTCATTGCATGTGTGTTATTTCCACAAACCACACATGGATCAACCACTAGAGTCATTGCATGTGTGTTGTTTCCACAGACCACACATGGATCAACCACTAGAGTCATTGCATGTGTGTTCTTTCCACAAACCACACATGGATCAACCACTAGAGTCATTGCATGTGTGTTCTTATACTAAAACAACACTAGAGTCATTGCATGTGTGTTCTTTTCACAAACCACACATGGATCCACCACTGTCATTGCATGTCTGTTGTTTCCCCAAACCACACATGGATCAACCAGTGGTCATTGCATGTGTGTTTTTTAACACAAACCACACATGGATCCACCAGTGGTAATTCCATGTGTGTTCTTTCCACAAACCACATATGGATCAACCAGAGTCATTGCATGTGTGTTCTTTCCACAAACCACATATGGATCCATTTGAGTAATTGCATGTTTGTTCTGATGCTAAAACCACAAACCAGCACTAGAGTCATTGCATGTGTGTTCTTTTCCACAAACCACACATGGATCCACTAGATTCATTGCATGTGTGTTCTATTCCACAAACAACTGATGGATCCACTAGTGGTCATTGCATGCGTGTTCTTTTCACAAACTACATGTGGACCCACCAGAGTCATTGCATGTGTGTTCTTATACTAAAACTAGCACTAGAGTCATTGCATGTGTGTTCTATCCACAAACCACACATGGATCCACCACTGTCATTGCATGTGTGTTCTTTCCACAAACCACACATGGATCAACAAGTGGTCATTGCATGTGTGTTCTTTCCACAAACCCCATTTGGATCAACCAGTGGTCATTGCATGTGTGTTCTTTTCCATAAACCACTTATGGATCCATTACAGTCATTGCATGTGTGTTATTTCCACAAACCACACATGGATCAACCACTAGAGTCATTGCATGTGTGCTGTTTCCACAGACCACACATGGATCAACCAGTGGTCATTGCATGTGTGTTCTTTTCCACAAACCACACATGGATCCACCAGTGGTCATTGCATGTGTGTTCTTTCCGCAAACCACATATGGATCAACTAGAGTCATTGCATGTGTGTTCTTTCCAGAAACCACATATGGATCCATTTGAGTAATTGCATGTTTGTTCTTATACTAAAACCAGAAACCAGCACTAGAGTCATTGCATGTGTGTTCTTTTCCACAAACCACACATGGATCCACTAGACTCATTGCATGTGTGTTCTTTCCACAAACAACACATGGATCCACCAGTGGTCATTGCATGTGTGTTCTTTCCACAAACCACATGTGGACCCACCAGAGTCATTGCATGTGTGTTCTTATACTAAAACTAGCACTAGAGCCATTGCATGTGTGTTCTATCCACAAACCACACATGGATCCACCACTGTCATTGCATGTGTGTTCTTTACACAAACCACACATGGATCAACAAATGGTCATTACATGTGTGTTCTTTCCACAAACCACATATGGATCAACTAGTGGTCATTGCATGTGTGTTCTTTTCCATAAACCACTTATGGATCCATTAGAGTCATTGCATGTGTGTTATTTCCACAAACCACACATGGATCAACCACTAGAGTCATTGCATGTGTGTTGTTTCCACAGACCACACATGGATCAACCACTAGAGTCATTGCATGTGTGTTCTTTTCACAAACCACACATGGATCAACCACTAGAGTCATTGCATGTGTGTTCTTATACTAAAACCAACACTAGAGTCAATGCATGTGTGTTCTTTTCACAAACCACATATGGATCCACCACTGTCATTGCATGTGTGTTCTTTCCACAAACCACACATGGATCAACCAGTGGTCATTGAATGTGTGTTCTTTTCCACAAACCACACATGCATCCACCAGTGGTCATTGCATGTGTGTTCTTTCTACAAACCACATATGGATCAACCAGAGTCATTGCATGTGTGTTCTTTCCACAAACCACATATGGATCCATTTGAGTAATTGCATGTTTGTTATTATACTAAAACAACAAACTAGCAGTAGCGTCATTGCATGTGTGTTCTTTTCCACAAACCACATGTGGACCCACCAGAGTCATTGCATGTGTGTTCTTATACTAAAACTAGCACTAGAGTCATTGCATGTGTGTTCTATCCACAAACCACACATGGATCCACCATTGTCATTGCATGTTTGTTCGTTCCACAAACCACACATGGATCAACAAGTGGTCATTACATGTGTATTCTTTCCACAAACCACATATGGATCAACTAGTGGTCATTGCATGTGTGTTCTTTTCCATAAACCTCTTATGGATCCATTACAGTCATTGCATGTGTGTTATTTCCACAAACCACACATGGATCAACCACTAGAGTCATTGCATGTGTGTTGTTTCAACAACCCACACATGGATCAACCACTATAGTCATTGCATGTGTGTTCTTTCCACAAACCACACATGTATCAACCACTAGAGTCATTGCATGTGTGTTCTTATACTAAAACCAAAACTAGAGTCATTGCATGTGTGTTCTTTTCACAAACAACACATGGATCCACCACTGCCATTGCATGTGTGTTCTTTCCACAAACAACACATGGATCAACCAGTGGTCATTGCATGTGTGTTCTTTTCCACAAACCACACATGGATCCACCAGTGGTCATTGCATGTGTGTTCTTTCCACAAACCACATATGGATCAACCAGAGTTACTGCATGTGTGTTCTTTCCACAAACCACATATGAATCCATTTGAGTCATTGCATGTGTGTTATTTCCACAAACTACACATGGATAAACCACTAGAGTCATTGCATGTGTGTTCTTATACTAAAACCAACACTAGAGTCATTGCATGTGTGTTTTTTTCACAAACCACACATGGATCCACCACTGTCATTGCATGTGTGTTCTTTTCCACAAACCACACATGGATCCACCAGTGGTCATTGCATGTGTGTTCTTTCCACAAACCACATATGGATCAACTAGAGCCATTGCATGTGTGTTCATTCCACAAACCACATATGGATCCATTTGAGTAATTGCATGTTTGTTTTTATACTAAAACAACAAACCAGCACTAGAGTCATTGCATGTGTGTTCTTTTCCACAAACAACACATGGATCCACCAGTGGTTATTGCATGTATGTTCTTTCCACAAACTACATGTGGACCCACCAGAGTCATTGCATGTGTGTTCTTATACTAAAACTAGCACTAGAGTCATTGCATGTGTGTTCTTATACTAAAACTAGCACTAGAGTCATTGCATGTGTGTTCTATCCACAAACCACACATGGATCCACCAGTGTCATTGTATGTGTGTTCTTTCCACAAACCACACATGGATCAACAAGTGGTCATTGCATGTGTGTTCTTTCCACAAACCACATATGAATCAACCAGTGGTCATTGCATGTGTGTTCTTTTCCATAAACCACTTATGGATCAACCACTAGAGTCATTGCATGTGTGTTATTTCCACAAACCACACATGGATCAACCACTAGAGTCATTGCATGTGTGTTGCTTCCACAAACCACACATGGATAAACCACTAGAGTCATTGCATGTGTGTTATTTCCACAAACCACACATGGATCAACCACTAGAGTCATTGCATGTGTGTTCTTATGCTAAAACCAACACTAGAGTCATTGCATGTGTGTTGTTTTCACAACCACACATGGATCCACCACTATCATTGCATGTGTGTTCTTTCCACAAACCGCACATGGATCAACTAGTGGTCATTGCATGTGTGTTCTTTTCCACAAACCACACATGGATCCACTAGTGGTCATTGCATGTGTGTTCTTTCCACAAACCACATATGGATCAACCAGAGTCATTGCATGTGTATTCTTTCCACAAACCACATATGGATCAACCAGTGGTCATTGCATGTGTGTTCTTTTCCATAAACCACTTATGGATCCATTACAATCATTGCATGTGTGTTATTTCCACAAACCACAGATGGATCAACCACTAGAGTCATTGCATGTGTGTTATTTCCACAAACCACACATGGATCAACCACTAGGTTCATTGCATATGTGTTGTTTCCACAAACCACACATGGATCAACCACTAGAGTCATTGCATGTGTGTTATTTCCACAAACCACACATGGATCAACCACTAGAGTCATTGCATGTGTGTTCTTATACTAAAACCAACACTAGAGTCATTGCATCTGTGTTCTTTTCACAAACTACACATGGATCCACCACTGTCATTGTATGTGTGTTCTTTCCACAAACCACACATGCATCAAGCAGTGGTCATTGCATGTGTGTTCTTTTCCACAAACCACACATGGATCCACCAGTGGTCATTGCATGTGTGTTCTTTCCACAAACCACATATGGATCAACTAGAGTCATTGCATGTGTGTTCTTTCCACAAACCACATATGGATCCATTTGAGTAATTGCATGTTTGTTCTTATACTAAAACCACAAACCAACAGTAGAGTCATTGCATGTGTGTTCTTTTCCACAAACCACACATGGGTCCACTAGACTCATTGCATGTGTGTTCTTTTCCACAAACAACACATAGATCCACCAGTGGTCATTGCATGTGTGTTCTTTTCAAAACTACATGTGGACCCACCAGAGTCATTGCATGTGTGTTTTTATACTAAAACTAGCACTAGAGTCATTGCATGTGGGTTCTATCCAGAAACCACACATGGATCCACCACTGTCATTGCATGTGTGTTCTTTCCACAAACCACACATGGATCAACAAGTGGTCATTGCATGTGTTTTCTTTCCACTAACCACATATGGATCAACCAGTGGTCATTGCATGTGTGTTGTTTTCCATAAACCACTTATGGATCCACTAGAGTCATTGCATGTGTGTTTTTTCCATAAACCACACATGGATCAACCACTAGAGTCATTGCATGTGTGTTATTTCCACAAACCACACATGGATCAACCACTAGAGTCATTGCATGTGTGTTCTTATACTAAAACCAACACTAGAGTCATTGCATGTGTGTTCTTTTCACAAACCACACATGGATCCACCATTGTCATTGCATGTGTGTTCTTTCCACAAACCACACATGGATCAACCAGTGTTCATTGCATGTGTGATCTTTTCCACAAACCACACATGGATCAACCACTAGAGTCATTGCATGTGTGTTATTTCCACAAACCACACATGGATCAACCACTATAATCATTGCATGTGTGTTCTTATAGTAAAACAAACACTAGAGTCATTGCATGTGTGTTCCTTTCACAAACCACACATGGATCCACCACTGTCATTGCATGTGTGTTCTTTCCACAAACCACACATGGATCAAGCAGTGGTCATTGCATGTGTGTTCTTTTCCACAAACCACACATGGATCCACCAGTGTTCATTGCATGTGTGTTCTTTCCACAAACCACATATGGATCAACCAGAGTCATTGCATGTGTGTTCTTTCCACAAACCACATATGGATCCATTTGAGTAATTGCATGTTTGTTCTTATACTAAAACCACACATGGATCCACCAGTGGTCATTGCATGTGTGTTCTTTCCACAAACCACATATGGATCAACCAGAGTCATTGCATGTGTATTCTTTCCACAAACCACATATGAATCCATTTGAGTAATTGCATGTTTGTTCTTATACTAAAACCACAAACCAACACTAGAGTCATTGCATGTGTATTCTTTTCACAAACCACACATGGATCCACTAGACTCATTGCATGTGTGTTCTTTTCCACAAAGAACACATGGATCCACTCGTGGTCATTGCATGTGTGTTCTTTTCACAAACTACATGTGGACCCACCAGAGTCATTGCATGTTTGTTCTTATACTAAAACTAGCACTAAAGTCATTGCATGTGGGTTTTATCCACAAACCACACATGGATCCACCATTGTCATTGCATGTGTGTTCTTTCCACAAACCACACATGGATAAACAAGTGGTGATTGCATGTGTGTTCTTTCCACAAACCACATATGGATCAACCAGTGGTCTTTGCATGTGTGTTCTTTTGCATAAACCACTTATGGATCCATTAGAGTGATTGCATGTGTGTTATTTCCACAAACCACACATGGATCAACCACTAGAGTCATTGCATGTGTGTTGTTTCCACAAACTACACATGGATCAACCACTAGAGTCATTGCATGTGTGTTCTTTCCACAAACCACACATGGATAAACCACTAGAGTCATTGCATGTGTGTTCTTATACTAAAACCAACACTAGAGTCATTGCATGTGTGTTCTTTTCACAAACCACACATGGATCCACCACTGTCACTGCATGTGTGTTCTTTTCCACAAACCACACAGGGATCCACCAGTGGTCATTGCATGTGTGTTCTTTCCACAAACCACATATGGATCAACTAGAGTCATTGCATGTGTGTTCTTTCCACAAACCACATATGGATCCAATTGAGTAATTGCATGTTTGTTCTTATACTAAAACCACAAACCAGCACTAGAGTCATTACATGTGTGTTCTTTTCCACAAACCACACATGGATCCACTAGACTCATTGCATGTGTGTTCTTTTCCACAAACAACACATGGATCCACCAGTGGTCATTGCATGTGTGTTCTTTCCACAAACCACATGTGGACCCACCAGAGTCATTGCATGTGTTCTTATACTCAAACTAGCACTAGAGTCATTGCATGTGTGTTGTATCCACAAACCACACATGGATCCACCACTGTCATTGCATGTGTGTTCTTTCCACAAACCACACATGGATCAAGAAGTGGTCATTGCATGTGTGTTCTTTCCACAAACCACATATGGATCAACTAGTGGTCATTGCATGTGTGTTGTTTTCCATAAACCACTTATGGATCCATTAGAGTCATTGCATGTGTGTTATTTCCACAAACCACACGTGGATCAACCACTAGAGTCATTGCATGTGTGTTTTTTCCATAAACCACACATGGATCAACCACTAGAGTCATTGCATGTGTGTTATTTCCACAAACCACGCATGGATCAACCACTAGAGTCATTGCATGTGTGTTCTTATACTAAAACCAACACTAGAGTCATTGCATGTGTGTTCTTTTCACAAACCACACATGGATCCACCACTGTCATTGCATGTGTGTTCTTTCCACAAACCACACATGGATCAACCAGTGGTCATTGCATGTGTGATCTTTTCCACAAACCACACATGGATCAACCACTAGAGTCATTGCATGTGTGTTATTTCCACAAACCACACATGGATCAACCACTATAATCATTGCATGTGTGTTCTTATAGTAAAACAGACACTAGAGTCATTGCATGTGTGTTCCTTTCACAAACCACACATGGATCCACCACTGTCATTGCATGTGTGTTCTTTCCACAAACCACACATGGATCAAGCAGTGGTCATTGAATGTGTGTTCTTTTCCACAAACCACACATGGAACCACCAGTGTTCATTGCATGTGTGTTCTTTCCACAAACCACATATGGATCAACCAGAGTCATTGCTTGTGTGTTCTTTCCACAAACCACATATGGATCCATTTGAGTAATTGCATGTTTGTTCTTATACTAAAACCACACATGGATCCACTAGTGGTCATTGCATGTGTGTCCTTTCCACAAACCACATATGGATCAACCAGAGTCATTGCATGTGTATTCTTTCCACAAACCACATATGGATCCATTTGAGTAATTGCATGTTTGTTCTTATACTAAAACCACAAACCAGCACTAGAGTCATTGTCTGTGTGTTCTTTTCCACAAACCACACATGGATCCACTAGACTCATTGCATGTGTGTTCTTTCCACAAACAACACATGGATCCACCAGTGGTCATTGCATGTGTGTTCTTTCCACAAACCACATGTGGACCCACCAGAGTCATTGCATGTGTGTTCTTATACTAAAACCAACACTAGAGTCATTGCATGTGTGTTCTTTTCACAAACCACACATGGATCCACCACTGTCATTGCATGTGTGTTCTTTCCACAAACCACACATGGATCAACCAGTGGTCATTGCATGTGTGATCTTTTCCACAAACCACACATGGATCAACCACTAGAGTCATTGCATGTGTGTTATTTCCACAAACCACACATGGATCAACCACTATAATCATTGCATGTGTGTTCTTATAGTAAAACAGACACTAGAGTCATTGCATGTGTGTTCCTTTCACAAACCACACATGGATCCACCACTGTCATTGCATGTGTGTTCTTTCCACAAACCACACATGGATCAAGCAGTGGTCATTGAATGTGTGTTCTTTTCCACAAACCACACATGGAACCACCAGTGTTCATTTCATGTGTGTTCTTTCCACAAACCACATATGGATCAACCAGAGTCATTGCTTGTGTGTTCTTTCCACAAACCACATATGGATCCATTTGAGTAATTGCATGTTTGTTCTTATACTAAAACCACACATGGATCCACCAGTGGTCATTGCATGTGTGTCCTTTCCACAAACCACATATGGATCAACCAGAGTCATTGCATGTGTATTCTTTCCACAAACCACATATGGATCCATTTGAGTAATTGCATGTTTGTTCTTATACTAAAACCACAAACCAGCACTAGAGTCATTGTCTGTGTGTTCTTTTCCACAAACCACACATGGATCCACTAGACTCATTGCATGTGTGTTCTTTTCCACAAACAACACATGGATCCACTCATGGTCATTGCATGTGTGTTCTTTTCACAAACTACATGTGGACCCACCAGAGTCATTGCATGTTTGTTCTTATACTAAAACTAGTACTAAAGTCATTGCATGTGTGTTTTATCCACAAACCACACATGGATCCACCATTGTCATTGCATGTGTGTTCTTTCCACAAACCACACATGGATCAACAAGTGGTGATTGCATGTGTGTTCTTTCCACAAACCACATATGGATCAACCAGTGGTCTTTGAATGTGTGTTCTTTTCCATAAACCACTTATGGATCCATTAGAGTGATTGCATGTGTGTTATTTCCACAAACCACACATGGATCAACCACTAGAGTCATTGCATGTGTGTTGTTTCCACAAACCACACATGGATCAACCACTAGAGTCATTGCATGTGTGTTCTTTCCACAAACCACACATGGATAAACCACTAGAGTCATTGCATGTGTGTTCTTATACTAAAACCAACACTAGAGTCATTGCATGTGTGTTCTTTTCACAAACCACACATGGATCCACCACTGTCATTGCATGTGTGTTCTTTTCCACAAACCACACAGGGATCCACCAGTGGTCATTGCATGTGTGTTCTTTCCACAAACCACATATGGATCAACTAGAGTCATTGCATGTGTGTTCTTTCCACAAACCACATATGGATCCAATTGAGTAATTGCATGTTTGTTCTTATACTAAAACCACAAACCAGCACTAGAGTCATTACATGTGTGTTCTTTTCCACAAACCACACATGGATCCACTAGACTCATTGCATGTGTGTTCTTTTCCACAAACAACACATGGATCCACCAGTGGTCATTGCATGTGTGTTCTTTCCACAAACCACATGTGGACCCACCAGAGTCATTGCATGTGTGTTCTTATACTCAAACTAGCACTAGAGTCATTGCATGTGTGTTGTATCCACAAACCACACATGGATCCACCACTGTCATTGCATGTGTGTTCTTTCCACAAACCACACATGGATCAAGAAGTGGTCATTGCATGTGTGTTCTTTCCACAAACCACATATGGATCAACTAGTGGTCATTGCATGTGTGTTGTTTTCCATAAACCACTTATGGATCCATTAGAGTCATTGCATGTGTGTTATTTCCACAAACCACACGTGGATCAACCACTAGAGTCATTGCATGTGTGTTTTTTCCATAAACCACACATGGATCAACCACTAGAGTCATTGCATGTGTGTTATTTCCACAAACCACGCATGGATCAACCACTAGAGTCATTGCATGCGTGTTCTTATACTAAAACCAACACTAGAGTCATTGCATGTGTGTTCTTTTCACAAACCACACATGGATCCACCACTGTCATTGCATGTGTGTTCTTTCCACAAACCACACATGGATCAACCAGTGGTCATTGCATGTGTGATCTTTTCCACAAACCACACATGGATCAACCACTAGAGTCATTGCATGTGTGTTATTTCCACAAACCACACATGGATCAACCACTATAATCATTGCATGTGTGTTCTTATAGTAAAACAGACACTAGAGTCATTGCATGTGTGTTCCTTTCACAAACCACACATGGATCCACCACTGTCATTGCATGTGTGTTCTTTCCACAAACCACACATGGATCAAGCAGTGGTCATTGAATGTGTGTTCTTTTCCACAAACCACACATGGATCCACCAGTGTTCATTGCATGTTTGTTCTTTCCACAAACCACATATGGATCAACCAGAGTCATTGCTTGTGTGTTCTTTCCACAAACCACATATGGATCCATTTGAGTAATTGCATGTTTGTTCTTATACTAAAACCACACATGGATCCACCAGTGCTCATTGCATGTGTGTCCTTTCCACAAACCACATATGGATCAACCAGAGTCATTGCATGTGTATTCTTTCCACAAACCACATATGGATCCATTTGAGTAATTGCATGTTTGTTCTTATACTAAAACCACAAACCAGCACTAGAGTCATTGCCTGTGTGTTCTTTTCCACAAACCACACATGGATCCACTAGACTCATTGCATGTGTGTTCTTTTCCACAAACAACACATGGATCCACTCATGGTCATTGCATGTGTGTTCTTTTCACAAACTACATGTGGACCCACCAGAGTCATTGCATGTTTGTTCTTATACTAAAACTAGTACTAAAGTCATTGCATGTGTGTTTTATCCACAAACCACACATGGATCCACCATTGTCATTGCATGTGTGTTCTTTCCACAAACCACACATGGATCAACAAGTAGTGATTGCATGTGTGTTCTTTCCACAAACCACATATGGATCAACCAGTGGTCTTTGCATGTGTGTTCTTTTCCATAAACCACTTATGGATCCATTAGAGTGATTGCATGTGTGTTATTTCCACAAACCACACATGGATCAACCACTAGAGTCATTGCATGTGTGTTGTTTCCACAAACCACACATGGATCAACCACTAGAGTCATTGCATGTGTGTTCTTTCCACAAACCACACATGGATAAACCACTAGAGTCATTGCATGTGTGTTCTTTTCACAAACCACACATGGATCCACCACTGTCATTGCATGTGTGTTCTTTTCCACAAACCACACAGGGATCCACCAGTGGTCATTGCATGTGTGTTCTTTCCACAAACCACATATGGATACTCTAGAGTCATTGCATGTGTGTTCTTTCCACAAACCACATATGGATCCAATTGAGTAATTGCATGTTTGTTCTTATACTAAAACCACAAACCAGCACTAGAGTCATTACATGTGTGTTCTTTTCCACAAACCACACATGGATCCACTAGACTCATTGCATGTGTGTTCTTTTCCACAAACAACACATGGATCCACCAGTGGTCATTGCATGTGTGTTCTTTCCACAAACCACATGTGGACCCACCAGAGTCATTGCATGTGTGTTCTTATACTCAAACTAGCACTAGAGTCATTGCATGTGTGTTGTATCCACAAACCACACATGGATCCACCACTGTCATTGCATGTGTGTTCTTTCCACAAACCACACATGGATCAAGAAGTGGTCATTGCATGTGTGTTCTTTCCACAAACCACATATGGATCAACTAGTGGTCATTGCATGTGTGTTGTTTTCCATAAACCACTTATGGATCCATTAGAGTCATTGCATGTGTGTTATTTCCACAAACCACACGTGGATCAACCACTAGAGTCATTGCATGTGTGTTTTTTCCATAAACCACACATGGATCAACCACTAGAGTCATTGCATGTGTGTTATTTCCACAAACCACGCATGGATCAACCACTAGAGTCATTGCATGTGTGTTCTTATACTAAAACCAACACTAGAGTCATTGCATGTGTGTTCTTTTCACAAACCACACATGGATCCACCACTGTCATTGCATGTGTGTTCTTTCCACAAACCACACATGGATCAACCAGTGGTCATTGCATGTGTGATCTTTTCCACAAACCACACATGGATCAACCACTAGAGTCATTGCATGTGTGTTATTTCCACAAACCACACATGGATCAACCACTATAATCATTGCATGTGTGTTCTTATAGTAAAACAGACACTAGAGTCATTGCATGTGTGTTCCTTTCACAAACCACACATGGATCCACCACTGTCATTGCATGTGTGTTCTTTCCACAAACCACACATGGATCAAGCAGTGGTCATTGAATGTGTGTTCTTTTCCACAAACCACACATGGATCCACCAGTGTTCATTGCATGTGTGTTCTTTCCACAAACCACATATGGATCAACCAGAGTCATTGCTTGTGTGTTCTTTCCACAAACCACATATGGATCCATTTGAGTAATTGCATGTTTGTTCTTATACTAAAACCACACATGGATCCACCAGTGGTCATTGCATGTGTGTCCTTTCCACAAACCACATATGGATCAACCAGAGTCATTGCATGTGTATTCTTTCCACAAACCACATATGGATCCATTTGAGTAATTGCATGTTTGTTCTTATACTAAAACCACAAACCAGCACTAGAGTCATTGCCTGTGTGTTCTTTTCCACAAACCACACATGGATCCACTAGACTCATTGCATGTGTGTTCTTTTCCACAAACAACACATGGATCCACTCATGGTCATTGCATGTGTGTTCTTTTCACAAACTACATGTGGACCCACCAGAGTCATTGCATGTTTGTTCTTATACTAAAACTAGTACTAAAGTCATTGCATGTGTGTTTTATCCACAAACCACACATGGATCCACCATTGTCATTGCATGTGTGTTCTTTCCACAAACCACACATGGATCAACAAGTAGTGATTGCATGTGTGTTCTTTCCACAAACCACATATGGATCAACCAGTGGTCTTTGCATGTGTGTTCTTTTCCATAAACCACTTATGGATCCATTAGAGTGATTGCATGTGTGTTATTTCCACAAACCACACATGGATCAACCACTAGAGTCATTGCATGTGTGTTGTTTCCACAAACCACACATGGATCAACCACTAGAGTCATTGCATGTGTGTTCTTTCCACAAACCACACATGGATAAACCACTAGAGTCATTGCATGTGTGTTCTTTTCACAAACCACACATGGATCCACCACTGTCATTGCATGTGTGTTCTTTTCCACAAACCACACAGGGATCCACCAGTGGTCATTGCATGTGTGTTCTTTCCACAAACCACATATGGATCAACTAGAGTCATTGCATGTGTGTTCTTTCCACAAACCACATATGGATCCAATTGAGTAATTGCATGTTTGTTCTTATACTAAAACCACAAACCAGCACTAGAGTCATTACATGTGTGTTCTTTTCCACAAACCACACATGGATCCACTAGACTCATTGCATGTGTGTTCTTTTCCACAAACAACACATGGATCCACCAGTGGTCATTGCATGTGTGTTCTTTCCACAAACCACATGTGGACCCACCAGAGTCATTGCATGTGTGTTCTTATACTCAAACTAGCACTAGAGTCATTGCATGTGTGTTGTATCCACAAACCACACATGGATCCACCACTGTCATTGCATGTGTGTTCTTTCCACAAACCACACATGGATCAAGAAGTGGTCATTGCATGTGTGTTCTTTCCACAAACCACATATGGATCAACTAGTGGTCATTGCATGTGTGTTGTTTTCCATAAACCACTTATGGATCCATTAGAGTCATTGCATGTGTGTTATTTCCACAAACCACACGTGGATCAACCACTAGAGTCATTGCATGTGTGTTTTTTCCATAAACCACACATGGATCAACCACTAGAGTCATTGCATGTGTGTTATTTCCACAAACCACGCATGGATCAACCACTAGAGTCATTGCATGTGTGTTCTTATACTAAAACCAACACTAGAGTCATTGCATGTGTGTTCTTTTCACAAACCACACATGGATCCACCACTGTCATTGCATGTGTGTTCTTTCCACAAACCACACATGGATCAACCAGTGGTCATTGCATGTGTGATCTTTTCCACAAACCACACATGGATCAACCACTAGAGTCATTGCATGTGTGTTATTTCCACAAACCACACATGGATCAACCACTATAATCATTGCATGTGTGTTCTTATAGTAAAACAGACACTAGAGTCATTGCATGTGTGTTCCTTTCACAAACCACACATGGATCCACCACTGTCATTGCATGTGTGTTCTTTCCACAAACCACACATGGATCAAGCAGTGGTCATTGAATGTGTGTTCTTTTCTACAAACCACACATGGATCCACCAGTGTTCATTGCATGTGTGTTCTTTCCACAAACCACATATGGATCAACCAGAGTCATTGCTTGTGTGTTCTTTCCACAAACCACATATGGATCCATTTGAGTAATTGCATGTTTGTTCTTATACTAAAACCACACATGGATCCACCAGTGGTCATTGCATGTGTGTCCTTTCCACAAACCACATATGGATCAACCAGAGTCATTGCATGTGTATTCTTTCCACAAACCACATATGGATTTATTTGAGTAATTGCATGTTTGTTCTTATACTAAAACCACAAACCAGCACTAGAGTCATTGCCTGTGTGTTCTTTTCCACAAACCACACATGGATCCACTAGACTCATTGCATGTGTGTTCTTTTCCACAAACAACACATGGATCCACTCATGGTCATTGCATGTGTGTTCTTTTCACAAACTACATGTGGACCCACCAGAGTCATTGCATGTTTGTTCTTATACTAAAACTAGTACTAAAGTCATTGCATGTGTGTTTTATCCACAAACCACACATGGATCCACCATTGTCATTGCATGTGTGTTCTTTCCACAAACCACACATGGATCAACAAGTGGTGATTGCATGTGTGTTCTTTCCACAAACCACATATGGATCAACCAGTGGTCTTTGCATGTGTGTTCTTTTCCATAAACCACTTATGGATCCATTAGAGTGATTGCATGTGTGTTATTTCCACAAACCACACATGGATCAACCACTAGAGTCATTGCATGTGTGTTGTTTCCACAAACCACACATGGATCAACCACTAGAGTCATTGCATGTGTGTTCTTTCCACAAACCACACATGGATAAACCACTCGAGTCATTGCATGTGTGTTCTTATACTAAAACCAACACTAGAGTCATTGCATGTGTGTTCTTTTCACAAACCACACATGGATCCACCACTGTCATTGCATGTGTGTTCTTTTCCACAAACCACACAGGGATCCACCAGTGGTCATTGCATGTGTGTTCTTTCCACAAACCACATATGGATCAACTAGAGTCATTGCATGTGTGTTCTTTCCACAAACCACATATGGATCCAATTGAGTAATTGCATGTTTGTTCTTATACTAAAACCACAAACTAGCACTAGAGTCATTACATGTGTGTTCTTTTCCACAAACCACACATGGATCCACTAGACTCATTGCATGTGTGTTCTTTTCCACAAACAACACATGGATCCACCAGTGGTCATTGCATGTGTGTTCTTTCCACAAACCACATGTGGACCCATTAGAGTCATTGCATGTGTGTTCTTATACTCAAACTAGCACTAGAGTCATTGCATGTGTGTTGTATCCACAAACCACACATGGATCCACCACTGTCATTGCATGTGTGTTCTTTCCACAAACCACACATGGATCAACAAGTGGTCATTGCATGTGTGTTCTTTCCACAAACCACATATGGATCAACCAGTGGTCATTGCATGTGTGTTGTTTTCCATAAACCACTTATGGATACATTAGAGTCATTGCATGTGTGTTAGTTCCACAAACCACACGTGGATCAACCACTAGAGTCATTGCATGTGTGTTTTTTCCATAAACCACACATGGATCAACCACTAGAGTCATTGCATGTGTGTTATTTCCACAAACCACACATGGATCAACCACTAGAGTCATTGCATGTGTGTTCTTATACTAAAACCAACACTAGAGTCATTGCATGTGTGTTATTTTCACAAACCACACATGGATCCACCACTGTCATTGCATGTGTGTTCTTTACAGAAACCACATATGGATCAACCAGTGGTCATTGCATGTGTGTTCTTTTCCACAAACCACATATGGATCCACCATTGGTCATTGCATGTGTGTTCTTTCCACAAACCACATATGGATCAACCAGTGGTCATTGCATGTGTGTTGTTGTCCATAAACCACTTATGGATCCATTAGAGTCATTGCATGTGTGTTATTTCCACAAACCACACATGGATCAACCACTAGAGTCATTGCATGTGTGTTCTTTCTACAAACCACACATGGATCAACCACTAGAGTCGTTGCATGTGTGTTATTTCCACAAACCACACATGGATCAACCACTAGAGTCATTGCATGTGTGTTATTTCCACAAACCACACATGGATCCATTTGAGTCATTTCATGCTTGTTCTTATATTCGACGAGTCATTGCATGTGTGTTCTTTCCACAAACCACATATGGATCAACCAGAGTCATTGCATGTGTGTTGTTTCCTCATTATTTGGGCATTATCTGTTGCATTTGCAGTTTATGTTGCCATGTCGTTGTCCAGCAGCTGAAATAAGTTGCTGCTTCGTGGAGTGTAGCGGCCATCTTAAGAATTTGTATTCCAGCCCAGAAACTTATCATAAGTGTAATGCCAACAACATGGATTTATTAAGCGCCTATAAATAAATCATGTCTGTGCCACTAACACCCATCGATTTTGGAGAGGATTTAACCGCTCAGCTATCGCGATTATTCAGATAGTAGTGGCACAGTCACAGTTTTGGATTCAACTAGTGGCCTCGACCGTATCAAATCCTAAAGTTGCGATACATTTTACTATGAGTACGGGAGGCAGATTGTTTCGCCCGACAAGTTCCACGCACACAGCTCTAGAGTATAACCGAACTACATATATAGGTTCAAGTTCAATACATCATTAGGCTGCTACACTGCTAGCCCTCTTTCTCTGCTTGGGTGCCAACTTTCTTCCTCTTTCCTTCACGTCCACTGGCTTCTTCATCTCCTGCCTTCTTCCTCTTCCTGGGTGCCAATTTTCTTACCTTCATGTACCCTGCATCTCCCAGCCGAGGGAAGTCAGGCCAATCAGCACCAGAATCTTGTCCGGCATCATCACTCCACTCGTTTTGGTTTTCTTCCCACAGCAAAATCACTGAGTCGACTGTCTTGTTTCTTACCTTGCGCTTCCTGTAAAAAAATAGTACATGGATTACTACCTTATATCTACAGACTATGAACAATTTTTTTGTGTGAATGTACCATCTCATACCTAGGTTTGGGAGCATTAAGGGAACATCTAGCTGCTCTATGGCCTATAAGATGGCAGGTCTTGCATCTGTGTTTGCCCTTCTTTGTAGCACAGAAAGCCGAACCCTTCTTCTCGAGAAAATTCTTAAACCTATTCACCTGGGGTCTTCCTCTGCCCCTTTTTGTAACTGGCTGGCAAAGCTCGAAAGACAGTTGGACTTGAGGCCACTGAGATGGGTCTATACATGGCTCGACGGATCCAGCGTACGCAGCTCTGAACTTTTCCATAGAGTAGTAGTCTGACAAATACTGATCCAAATGTGGTAGAGTTCTTTTCTTCACCAAGAAGGCCAAGGCGTGGTTGCAAGGTTTCCCGGTATGCTGCCACTCTAAGTAGGTGCATTCTCGCAGCTGGATGTTCACAACATCCCTTTTGTCACTCTTGGACATATCGACCACCTCACAACTTCTGCTGGTTGACGGGAGAACCTTAAGATGAGCAAGTCCTCGGCTTCTCTTGTGCAGTTGTTGTACAACTGGCGGTAGCATATGTCCCCTAAGTCTCCTACCGATCTCTCTCCTTATATTTAACAGCTTCATGATCATACCATGTATGTTGTCCATCAAGATATGAACAGGACGCACTTTTATGTCCTTCACCCAGTTATTCAGGCATTCTGCAAGGTTGTTGTTTATGTAATCAACTTTGATGTCACGGTTGAATTGACTCCTCTTCCATAGCTGCGAATGATGGATGGCTAAGTACTCTGGAAGTTCAGGGGCTTCGGCAAAAATCTTGCTCATGAAATAATCGCTGCTACTAGGTTTCTAAACTCTAGCAGCAGGAAACATGTAACGAAATACGCTGCCTGCGTAGTGTGAGTACAAGTTGAGAATCATATGGGCATGACATTCTCTACCTTCAGCTCGCGGGAACACCTCCTTCACTGCATTTGTCAGCCCTTTGCATGCATCCGTGGATATAGCCAATGGATCCATGTGGCCTATTGATCTCCTGAGCTGCCTCATAAACCAGACCCAGTTTTCCTCCGTTTCTGTTTCAAATAGCCCGAATGCCACTGGGAACATCCAGTTGTGACCATCAAGTGTTGTGGCAGATGGTAGGCAGCCTTTCCATTTGCCAGTTAGGACAGTGTTGTCTACACTCAGATACGGCCTACAACCGTCCTTGAATCCATTCATGCAAGGTTTAAGCGCCATGAAAAATCTTTTGAAATATATTTTACCACCTTCTGATTCAGTGTCAATCTCCACAACACTCCCCGGACACCTAGATTGTACCTCCGCCTTGAAGTTGTACAACATCCTGAAGCTATTGGTACAATCCCCGTGCAAGACCCCCAGAGCTTTCTCTTTACCTTTCCAAACCGTGTAATACGGAAGGACAATGTTGTATTTAGAACCGACGCTAGTCTGAATATTCTTCACGGTCTCCTTATGGTTATCCTTTAGTATGGACATAGATTGCATAGCCGCCCACTCCGTATCAGCCATTGAGGATTTCAGTTTGCTGCCTGTCGGACACATGTGTGGAGGGCCCATTTTGTTCACCTGCAACACAGATTCATTTAAAAGATAAGCGGAGTCGACTAGTTGCCAGAAAGATATCGCACATCAATTGTAGTTATAGAGTGAAAAGAGAGAGAGAGTTCTAATGGTTTGCTGCATTCATTGCCCCAATACCCTAATTGCAGTAGACGTAGGTAAGGATCATTCTGTGATCCTCCATTGACAATGTACCTCGGCCCGTCCATTCATCCACGTTAACTTGCAAACCGCCTCATACCTCTCGGTAGAGTTCTTCAGTCGATAAACGTCGAACTCCCCCTTGATACAAAAATGCCGGAACGACATCCTGAACTCATGCATGCTCCTGAACTCGGTGCCGACCGAAATTATAGGATACTCTTGGTCATGTTTCATTTCTTCTACTTCAACACCCAAATCATCGACTAGAATACCAGCCTCATCGTTAAGTTCCTCGTCTATTTCATTATCACCAGATTCTTGATCCTCTACAGTGCCTGCTTCTTCATGTGATTCAGAATCTTCGCCATTGTCTCTAATGCCTAGTACTGCACACATCATATTGACTCCCATGGGTGGGGCTGCACCATCGTCTCCACCCGGATGGACAGGAACATTGCCCTAGTCCACCTCACCGGCAACTCTGTTTTCTCCAAGACACTCGGTTGGTTCTGCTGCAACCACATGGGGTGGTCTTACGTTTGCACGCATCCTAGGTACTTTAGTGGACAAACAACAGTCAGAATCAATTTCATCTTGAGTGTACAGAACCCTCTTGCTCTTCCTGTGTACATCCTCCTTCCCGATGTAATCTTTCCTGATGGTATCAGTAGGGCTTGACATCCGCGTTCCATTCCCCATCGAACTAGGCCTTTTGCTGCCGCTCTTGGGTGTGATCTCCTTACTGCCTCCCCTCACGGGTGTTGGCTCCAGGCTGCTGGCATTATTGCCTGACCTCTGCGGCGTGTTCTTCTTCGAATTAGCCCTTTTGCTGCTACTATTGGGCATGTTCTCCTTCGTGCTGGCATTATTGCCTGACCCCAGGGGCGTGTTCCGCTCCAAATTAGCCCTTTTGCTGCTACTATTGGGCGTCTTCTCCTTCGTGCTGGCATAATTCTCTGACAGCGGCGTGTTCCACTCCAAATTAGTGTTTTTTCTGCTCCCACTGCGTGTGGTAGCCTTCGTGCTGGCCATCTTCGCCTCTTTGCTACCACTCCTGGGAGTGTTCACCACCGTGCTAGCCCTCTTAGCGTTTTTGCTGCTACCGTTCGGTGTGGCATTTTGACTGGATCTCAGGGGTGTACTCTGCGGCGTGGTGCCTTTTGTTGTGCGACTCATGGGTGTCCTCTTCTCTGGCGTGGTCTCCTTGGTGACGTTCTTCTTCGGGGTGCCCTTTCTGGGGATGCTCTTCCTACTCCTCTTTATGAGGCTCCTCTGTAAAACTCTCCTCTGTTCGAAACCACCCTCAGTCGCACCAGCCCCAGTGATGCCATGGATCAGGTCATGCATGCCTTCTAAAAGTCCATCATCTCTATTTTCAAGTTCCAATTCCTCTCCAACCGTGAGCACTACCAAGTGGAAGTAAACTTCACCTCTATAATGTTTCCTTGTAAACGGTACGACTAAATCCCTGGTATCTTTCACTTCGATAACCTTTTTGCTCCTGTAACCATAAGATAACAAACGTGCTTCCTGGGAGGACCCCCACAACACCTTCACATGTAACGATGCCATCAGGTCAGATAACTCTACCACTTCAGGGTCGTATCTGCCAAGGATTACATCAAACTCGTCATAGAATTTTTCTGTGCCATCATCTAATTTGGCAGTATAATCCGCGACACCGATATGAACGATTACTTTGCCATCAGCAGGTTCTTCAGGATAGAAACCTCCGGAGGTTCGAGAGATGGAGCGGCACCATCAGACCCAGCCCCAATGCCACCACCGCCATCACCAGCGTCATCGTTAGCTGGATCAACCTCGGTGGAAGTACCAGGACCAGGAGCAAGGCAAGGGCCCTTAGCAGCGGGAGCTACATTACATGGTGGACAGGCAGGGCCCCTTCTAACGGCAGCCACAATAGGATCAGCTGCTGCCATGCCACCTCGATGATTAGGAGCAGTTCCCACAATAGCAGTGTTTCGAGTGCTAGCAGAGTCCAGACCATGAGCTGGCTTCAGACCAGCAGCTCGCTGAACCCGAGCACGGGTTCGAGGAGGAGAGAAGGCATCAGTCTTTGCAACAATAGTGGGGCAGCCTCCGGAAGCCTTAGTTTGCTCAACAGCGCCAGAGATTGGGTTAACAGCGTCCAGATCAACAACAACACGAGGACGACCAGTACCAGCAGATTCCAGAGCACGGGTTCGCATAACTTGAGGACGATTTCGAGGAGGAGCAACACACAAGGCGGCGGTCTTGGCAACAACAGCGGGGCAGCCTCCAGACGCCTTAGTTTGCTCAACAGCGGCATGGATTGGGTGAGTAGCAGCCGCAGAAACATGGGCACAGGGACGGGGACGACCAGTACCAGTAGATTCCAGAGCAGAGTTTTCCACAACGGCAATATGGGGACTCCTATGAGGAGGTGGCGTGACAAAATCATGTCGCGGACGAGGAACCACATTTTTCTCAACAACAGCAGGGGTTCGAGTTAGACCTCCCTGTCCAATAATAGTTGGGCGACTCCCAGTAGCAGGAGCTTCCTCACCCACTATGTTACACACCAGCGTAACCACGCGAAGCCTAACATGCTGTTTCATCAACCCAATTAGCTGACTGTCACATGCTATAGGAACCCTGAAGCCTCGTTCATCAACGATGCTAAACCGTGCAGTCTGCTCTGGCCTCATTTCAGCAAGTTCACGCACAGCAGCAACCAAACCAGGGACAATGCATAACTGCACATCGCTACTTCCATCTTCAGACTCTGAGCCTATTTCCACGTTCTCTTCCCATGTGCTAATTTAACGAGGTAGCCGCAGATGCTCACCAGAACCGTGTATTTGGGTTCAGCGGAGATTCTAGTTGACAGAAAATTGGAGACAAAAGATAAGAATTGTTTGTCAGCGTTGTGCTAGCAAACAATTCTATGTTCGATATATCTCTGTAATGCCAATAGCCAGCTAGCAGTTATAGGTAGTGCGAATAGCAAAGAGAAGAGAAGCTCACCCGAAATTAGCCAGAAGTACTTCTTCCTCGGCAAATGGATATGCCATCCTTCCCGCTGCTTAGCTCATTGGCGGTAGAGGCGGGCTAGACCGTCGCAACAGCTGGCACGACATTCGGCATTAGAGCTCGGTAGCAGCGAGTAGGCGCAGCAGCTTGGCGCCGAAAGTCAAATGCCCGAAGAGATCATTCTGGTTGGAGAGGGGATTTCGACGCTGCCGGTTCTAGGGTTCATGCGAAAGGAGGGAGGGAGTGGATTTGTGAATTTGGTCAACACACGATGCTCCTTTAGTATCTCGTTTCACCTACGTGGTTGCCGCTTTTGCGCTCGCGTCACGGAAATATTACTGACATGAGGGTCCCGACCATCTACTTCACGGGGCAGTTTCACGGCATGTTTGGATTTGGTAGGGGTGAGACGAGTTTGCATCGAAATGGCCCCTCTTGGTAGTTGGTGGCCCAACTTTTCGAAACGCGGTAATTTCAGGCAACATAGGTACCGCCATGCGCTGGCCTGCCAACTTTGGTACCGCAGACGAACAAGCCCCTCCTTGAGGTAGCGCCTGATCCGGCCGACGCAGCCTGGCCTTGACGGACCTCGACAGATGCTTCTTCCTACGGCTGCCTGGTGCGAGACTGCGACTTGGAGTGGCCAGAGCAGGATTCAGAAGCCGGTGACATGACTTCTTTTTCTCCACGACATTTGTCGCTGCCACCTGGGTCTTCTTCTTCCCACGGGGAGCTTCGGTCTTCGGAGCCATAGCTGCAAAGTCTAAGAGGAAGAAAGGTTAATTGTGGAGGGCCGCTGAAGGTGCCCATGTCCCTTGTATTGAAACTTTAACAGCGTCGTCTTTACTGTTTTACAAGTATGAATTTTTATTAGGAGTACTACTAAAAGGTCGTGTGCATGTTTCCTCATTTTCTTTCACTTTTTTGAAACATGGTCAGATGTGTCAGCATGAAAATTCATACAAACAAGTTGTATCTTTCAAAACAATAGTCGGTTTTCAGTATGACTGCCTGGGTACAATAATTAGTACTATATGAATTTCTTACAAATTTACAAGCAATCTATCACACACTTGTAGTTCAAAATTTACCTACTTTGGTTTTATTGACAAAATGTCATTTAATTATGTGAAATTAGCTAGAAGGCCTGAAAATTCATGAAACTTGTTAACCATGAAACATACTCTATTTTGTGTGAAATTTAGTGTGTTGTGGCATTCGGAGACATACTCTTAGCCTTTTCTTTAAAAAATAATTATATGTGGCACTTCTAAAATAATTTAACAAAATTCTATACATAAAAGTTGAAAAGTCCAATTAACAACATTAGTATGCCATTCCAAGATGCACCTTGTCTACCCGAAATGGACACGACCTTTGTCATTATTTAACTTCAAACCCAAGTATATGTTAACGCATCGATGGTCATATTGTGAAGAAGTGTTTTTAAACCTTGTCAAAGTTCATGTTTATCATTAACGGAAGAGGACACCATACATAAGTGCTTAACATTTTTGTATTGTTTTCTTTACTTTTCTTTAATTTATCGCAATAAATGGGACGAGTGATGCAGATATGACCTTGGCATTAGTAACTTGGCTTAAAATGTGAACAATGTTCATACATGGTTATTCTACTATTGTGTAGCAAGTTTTTCGAAAGTTGTCCAAATCCATGTTTGTAGTTTTCGTCCAAACAAGCACAAATATAAGAGGACACCATTTAAGTGTCAACTATGTATCATTACCACCCCCCTCCCGCAAAAAAACTATGTATCCTGACACACATTGAAATAAGTATTTTCATATAGTACTAACATCCAGTGGAAATTATCTATATTTTGCTAGAATACAGTGAGTGCACTCTAAGCCTAATTATCCGGACTTACTTAATTAGAGATATAGTATATTGCCTGCCTCTTTTCTAGACTCCATTTAATTTTGCACTCGGGCACGCTTCTTCGATGGGGGGAGGGAAGAGACCTCCTTGTCGTCATCCTCGGCCTCCTCCCCGCCATCGTCCTCGGCCTCCTCCCTGTCGTCGTCTTCGGCCTCCTCCTCAAGGTCGACCTCTGACTCCTCCTCTTCCTTAGTCTCATCTTCCATCTTATTGGAGTCGCTCGGCGTTGGTGGTGGTGTGCCTTCGAAAAAGCGCTGCCAGTGACTATCTTCTTCATTAGAGGAGTCAGACAGCGGCGGCAGCCATGGCCCGTCGAATGAGTCTGGGCTTCCAAGTGGAGTTTCTAGGCCTTTCCTATTTGTCAAGTCAATCGACGTGTTCTGGAGAGAGTTGTCATACGATATTTTGGAAGGAAATAGAGAGAGATCAAGTTCTAAGCAACGGTGGGTTGGGTGTTTTGGGTGAAAGTAGGGGTGCGTACTATTGCAATTTATAATGTCTATTTATAGTTGTGCTTGTGTTAATACCTTGAAAACTATCCCAAAATATCATAAATAGATTGTACTAGACTCGTCCCGTCAACAAAAAAAGGATTATACCAGACTTGTCGGTTCTTGATTTTTCTCGGCCTAGAGATTTCAGGAGGCGCCCTACTTTATCCAAAAATGAAGAGAATCATGCAGATCGTGCTGAATTACTCGGTGTATCTTACTTCCTCCGTTAAAAATTAAGTGTCTATAGTAGTACCTACTTATCTAGCTACAGTACTACTAGTATACGTATACTCTTCACAAAGTTGCGTCACCGAACTTGATTGATGGTGGTATGGTGTGGGCCTCATCTTTTTCTGCACCACTGCATCTCAGACTAGAAGTATAATCATTGCATGAAAGCTTACACGGGAAGGAAGGAGAAATGGAGAGGATAGTGGATGGATGGTGAGAGGGGGTCGAAGGAGAGAGAAAATCTACTACGTAGTACTGTAGTATGTGTACTAGTACCTGAAGGGGATCCGCAGTAGAAAACAAAAAAATTCCTACGTTGGAACCCCAAAAACTGCCTAGGATCTATCTATGTAGTAATACAGTAATGGTCAATGCATAGAGGATACATACCCTTGTAGACCGTACGCGGTTAACGTTCCGAGGGTAACGTGATTAATGTAGTTGTACTCGTAGCCGACCTCAAGGTCGCGAAGCTCCTCGCAGGTCACCCCCTGCTCCTTCTTCATCGTGCAGCAGCTCCGGCTCATGACATTTAAGCGCCCCAAGTGTTGCGCCTCGTGTCTTTGTACACATCCGGTGCACGATGAGACCTCCGGCTCCCCGATCCCGTCGGGAGTGTGGAAGTTGATATCCGGCTAGGAATCCCTGCAGCGCAACGGCGTACTACAGGTGTGCCTCATTCGCACAGCCCAGACTTGGGGCCATGGTCACAAGGGCTAGAGAGAGAGGGAAGGAGGAAGTCAACCAAAGGACTTATCAAATATTGGTGTGTCTCATCCCACCCATGGGCACCCCTTTATGTAGGCTAAGGGGGTGTGTCTTTCTCAAAGGCTAAGCCATGTGGGACTAAACAAGGGGAAGAGAGGGGGGAGGCGCATGGGCCTTAGGGCTTCATGGGCCAGCCGGCCAGGGGTGGGCCCCACCTCGCGCACAGCCCTAGGCTTGCCATGTGGGCCCCCCTTGTGGTGGCTAGGCCTTGGCCCTCTTGGCCCTTGGCCCTTCCCTCTTTCGGTTTTCCCTCATGGGCCCTTTTTCCCTAGGAAGTTTGGCCCATTAGTGGAATACCCCTTCAAATTAGATTTTAATATTATATTTAATATTAATTACATTAATTAATATTTAAATACATATTACAAAATCCGTCTTGACTAGAAACACCTTTCGATTCCCTTTCAATTTCCTCCGAACGACTTCGGATCTTTCCCAGAATGATTCCGGTCCTTTATTCTTTCTCCGAACAACTTCGGATCTCTCTGCAGAATAATCCCGGCTTTCTCTTTCTCTACTGTGATTCCGTCTTACGAATGATCACTCTCATCGTACCCTTAAGTGTATCCTCTCACGGCTCGGGAATGCTCTAGACATGATCTATATCGATGATCAACAGAGGGACCAGGGATATCCATGTGATCCCTATGCATTCCTGATGACAATGCCGTTTGAACCGCTAAATGTAGAATCCAATTCCTTTTGTTTCTTGATACGACTTGTCCAAGACCCGATCATTGGTATCTCATACCTTGTTCAATCTCGTTCACAACAAGTTATGTTTTCTTGTTACCGTGATATTACATCCCTGTGACCAAGTCACATGTTGCAACATTTATGGATGTAATCTCACCAAGCCGGCTGTATGTATCTTTACCCGTCATGTGGGTGAAGAAATCCCGGTCTTGCAGTCACATGTCATCTATTGTTCCTTCGGAATACCCAACGTACACCTTTATGGCCACCGCATTACCAGATGATGGTTGATGCAGTCTAAGCAGCCTCGAGAAACAATGAGTAATATGAGCTCACGGTCTAAGGAAAAGGAGTCTAGGTATGGATGTTGGAACAATGAACTTATATGACTTGATCGTGTTGCAATCCTTCGAGGAATGTCCATCACATCATTCTCCAATGATATGGCCCTATTGTCAATTGGCATAAATGCCCATGTTCTTGAAACCCATATCATCCTCATGACCAACGAACTAGTATGAAAAGAGGCTACTAGGGACTTGGTTGTTTCATACCACACCTATACCAATGTTTCTACTTGGCACAGTTATAGCACAATATGAAACTACTATAAACTAATTAAGATATGACAATAAAAACTATTTATTATTTGCTTCTAGGGCATATCTCCTTTAGTCTCCCACTTGCACTAGAGTACAAATAATCCAGCTTGCATTTTACTCATATAAACCATATACCATATCGTTTACAGATCATGCATGCTCATGGGAAACGTCATGTCCATGTTCTGTTTTACCAGATCATTATGTCTTTTGCAAATCGTTAAGGTCTTCCTAATTTTGACATTCACACCATTATCGTATAATGGGTCGAAGTATTTATTTGGCGACAAACTTTGTTTCTAGTGTTTATAATGACGGTCATTTTCACTGTTGTCATCTAAACTTTGAAACACACTTTGCTATCCTTTGTGTATATACTGTAGTCATGGCAGCAGAACGAGGCCGGATTCCAGGAGCTTATAGTGACTTTAGATCAACCTCGAGGGGTTTCTCATGGGCACTAGGCCCTGGGACACATCATTCTATGTTAAAAGCGAACTAGCCCCGCCATAACATTATATATCACATTAGATAGAGCCTTTATACTTCTATATCTATGTAGATCCTAGTGCATGAAATGCAACTATGCCACTTACTTTGCTTCTTGCCATTTAAGTACAAACTTAATTCTGGTTCAATGATCAGCTGAGGAATCACTTAAAGACACGTTCTTACAATTAAGACTTTGTCCTACCAACCAGAACTTCGGGTCACATTACATCGAGTATACAACATGCTTATATGGAAGAACCTGTGACTGAGGCATAGGACATGCAACGCATCTCTTTCTTTCAACCATAGTTGCAATACTAACTCAATGCTTCATATAGCAAGAACTTCTTTCTTACCTTGTTCCATTCCGAGATACTTCAGAATCTTGTCTTAGGACATTCTGAACATCTTTCAGAATCAAGTCCAGGAAGCATTCGACATATAGTGTTTATTAAACTCACAAATCTATCTCGATAGATCTTATTGTTTAATAACTTCAACTTCATCCTAATTTATCTAACTTAAATATTATTAACACCAATCACATATTCACATATGTCGTCCACATATCCCAGAATGATTTCACGCTCCCACTCAAATATGACATTCATGTTTGAGATCTAGGGATTTCACTTAGCTCCGACTCAAATATGACATTCATGTTTGAGATCCAGGGTTTTCACTTAGCTCCCACTCAAAATATGTCAGCTACATATTATTAATTAGCCAAGCTTATTTGCTCCCACTCAAATCTAGGTCCTCTCGATAATCTTGGACATTCCAAAATTCTCTGATTATTATCAATTTGAGATCTCCAATTACGAGACTTCAATATCCATATATTTCTAGTGTAAATCCAAAAGACTTAAGCATCACTACTGTTCTAGTCAACTCCTTGAATTTGTCCAAACTTGTGACAAATCGAGCTTTTTGTCATTCATTAAGTTTCATTTCCTTCTTATGACTTTGCAGTCATTTAGAAATATCAAGTAAACTTCTTTACTTTAATAAGATCAAGTAACATGTTACTTTGTAATCTTAAATGTAACTTAATATAGGATTTTATGACTCCTAGTCATTTCTCGCACTCAGGTCCATCACGCTTCTTTGTAACTTGTAGGTATGTCTTGTTCAAAACATGACAAGTGCATCAACAATATAATTCCACAAACTTGTTTAGAATATATAGTTGAATCCTACCTTCTTTAGTAAAATTATTCCCTAAAATTTTATGATCATTATCATTAGTTTCTCCTCTATTTGTAGAGTTTGGATTCACGAAACAAATTCCACTGCGCCACTCTACAATCCAGAGGTAAGGTCAAATACCTTGTTTTGATCTTTTACTTTATTCCACCTGTGTCTTCATCAAATTAGGACAACAGCAGGTTTGCCCATTATGGACGATGCATTCATAGCTTCCTAAGAATGCTCTACAAAGACGTGTTTATTCACCACGACTTCGACTTATCAAAATCTCTAGAAACTTGAACTTGCCATACTTATGGTGTTGTTTCCACGAATCATTAGATGTTCCTTTGTATTTCAAATGAGTGTTTGCTTATTTTGATCTCTCACTCTAAACGATAACTATAACCCCGATAAGAGATAATATGTATCTAATACAAAATGATTATGATGTTTAGACATTTCAACACAGTTTGAATTCGTCCAATTATCATAATTTGTGAAACATCTTTCCCAAGTCCGTTTTATGCTAAACTTAACTTGAATACTTCAATCATGTCGATCAAATCGAAGAGACTTCGTATTCTTGTTAATTTCAATATCCTCCTTTTGTTGTGAACTCATTTGAACAATTCAAATCATTTCAAACTTCATGTTTCATTAAGTAAATACGCTTATTCACTTAAGTCCACAACTAACAAATGATTTCCACTACTTGTTGAAAATACGATACATCACTATGTATAAGATTCAACATTTCTTCGCATATCACCGTTTTACCAGAATGCGGAGTTTTAGTCATTCTGCCCAAGAGGCATGGTTTTGCAAAGTCTCTAGATTAAGCATCTAGGACCCCAATCTTCATTAAGAACATGCAATAACCAAAATGACTTAAACTATAGTGTCATTTCATTATTAAACTTTGGATATCTTTTAGCATTCTAATACTCTTATAAATCTTTAAACTTTTATCATTAACATAGTGATGAGAATAACTTATTTATAATCATAATGTGACCATAAGGTATTGTTCATAAGAATAGTACAAACTGTCTTGTAACTTGTTCATATGAATAATCGTCTTGCCAAAAGCAAGACACATAAACTAGGATTACAGAATTATATTCAAGTCCACTAATCCAAATGACAAACTTTGAGGGAAGAGGTGATGTTGGCCATCAACTGTTTTTCTTGTTGTCATCAAGTCACGTTGCCTCAAAAATAGCAATTCTCAAGTAGATCCTTCTGTTTTCACAAAACGGGACAAATATCAAATACTTTGCAAACTTCAACGAGTTTTGCAAGAACCACATTTATAATTTGTATATCTTACATATACCTTTTCATACATGACCTCTATTGCAATCAATCCCTTCTAAGAGTTCTCAACTCTAATGCAAGATCGCTAAGTGTTTTTCCAAACATTCTCTCTTCATCCATGATGGAGGAAAATCCATCCAACGACTCATACTCTATGTGCCTTATTCTGTAGAATACAAAATGTAGCCCAACTCTCCATCGAATGGAGGATGGCTTATTAGATGATTATGGAGAAAACACAAACATTCCGGAGTCATCGAATTATCTCCTAATGGTCATTGTATCAAGAAGAGAAGATCACCTTTTACTCGGATATCCCTCAGGTGTGGGTATCAATCTATGAAGTAGGACCCTTTTGGTAAGTTCCAAATTAAGCAATATATTCCCATGGTCGCAAAGGGCCTCAATGGGATAGGCTAAGATCTACTAAGATATTTGCAAACAGACATCTAGACTAAGTTTATAATAAGAGATCAATTTATAATTGGTCTCCACTAAAATTGTCATACCCTGGATGATTTTAGTGATCGCATGATCCCTATCCTATGCACCTCCCCCGATCATCATGACCATTAGTGCAGCCTCAAAGGTAGACATTCAATAATGCCAATCACATCATCCATGTGACTCATGCTCGATCTTTCGATCTCTTGTGTTCCGAGGCCATGTCTATGTAACATGCTAGGATCGCCAAATCTAACTTGTGTGCATTTGCTGTGCAACATGGCTTACACCCACTGTATGCGGACGTAGATATGTCTAACCACTACTCACCGCAGGGCGCCTCATACTGAAGAACTTTCTTGGTGGTGCACACACAAGGGGAACACGGAACATTGGAATTCAATAGGGATTATCTTATTTGCTACCATTGGGTATCTAATACTAGCACACAACAAGATGTAAAACAGGTATCAACATCATATGTATAATGTGATATGATATGGTCTTTCTTGCGCCTTGATCTCCATCTTGCCCTTGGTTTGACGCCAAGTCCACGACGCCTCCACCAGGTCATCCATCGGAACAATGACTATTACTATACTACTTAGTAATAGAAAAGTAAACCACTTTACCTTCGTAACGACCATTGCCATATCATAATCACATGCCCCCTGAAAAATAAAGTTAGACGCCTCTACTTTATCTATTGCAAGTTTTACGTGGTTGTTAGGGCTTTCGCAATAGAACCGTTTCTACATTACGAACTTTCCAACCACAACATGGATCCGACAGTTGTCTCTATTACACCCCTTTTGTTGCCCTCCGTTGCAAATGCTATATCAACTATCAAATGAGAGGCAGTCACCCGCTAGCCACTTATACGGTACAATCCATATGTTGAGCGTGGAACCAGTATCGCGTACGAATACGCGTAAGGTCGGTCCGGGCCACTTCATCAAACAATACCGTGATATAAACAAGTACACGTTAGAGGGTAACAACTAAGGGATCAATGCCCGCACAATACTTGTGCGTACTGGACGTACAATAGTCCTACGCATAGATCGTCTCTGATACCACTAAAGGGGATCCGCAGCAGAAAACAAAATATTTCCGACGTTGGAACCCCAAAAACTGCCTAGGATCTATCTATGTAGTAATGCGGTAATGGCCAATGCGTAGAGAATACATACCCTTGTAGACCGTACGCGGTTAACGTTCCGAGGGGAACGTGGTTAATATAGTTGTACTCGTAGCCGACCTCAAGGTCACGAAGCTCCTCGCATGTCACCCCTTGCCGCTTCTTCATCGTGCAGCAGCTCTGGCTCACGACATTTAAGCGCCCCAAGTGTTGCGCCTCGTGTCTTCGTACACATCCGGTGCATGATGAGACCTCCGGCTCCTCGATCCCGCCGGGAGTGTGGAAGTTGATATCCGGCTAGGAATCCCTGCAGCGCAACAGCGTACTGCAGGTGTGCCTCATTCGCACAGCAGGGGCTTGGGGCCATGGTCACAAGGGCTAGAGAGAGGGAAGGAGGAAGTCAACCAAAGTACTTATCAAATATTGGTGTGTCTCATCCCACCTATGGGCAACCCTTTATATAGGCTAAGGGGTGTGTCTTTCTCAAAGGCTAAGCCATGTGGGACTAAACAAGGGGAAGAGAGGGGGGAGGCGCATGGGGCTTAGGGCTTCATGGGCCAGCCGGCCAGGGGTGGGCCCCACCCTGCGCACAACCCTAGGCTGGCTGGGTGGGCCCCCCTTGTGGTGGCTGAGCCTTGGCCCTCTTGGCCCTTGGCCCTTCCCTCTTTCGGTTTTCCCTCGTGGGCCATTTTTCCCTAGGAAGTTTGACCCATTAGTGGAATACCCCTTCAAATTAGATTTTAATATTATATTTAATATTAATTACATTAATTAATATGTAAATACATATTACAAAATCCGTCTTGACCCGAAACACCTTTCGGTTCCCTTTCGATTTCCTCCGAACGACTTCCGATCTTTCCCGAAATGATTCCGGTCCTTTATTCTTTCTCCGAACAACTTCGGATCTCTCTGCAGAAGAATTCTGGCTTTCTCTTTCTCTACTTTGATTCTGTGTTACGAATGATCACTCTCATCGTACCCTTAAGTGTATCCTCTCATGGCTCGGGATCGCTCTAGACATGATCAGTATCAATGATCAACAGAGGGACCAGGTTATCCATGTGACCCCTATGCATTCCTGATGACAATGTCGATTGAACCGCTAAATGTAGCATCCAATTCCTTTTGTTTCTTGATACGACTTGTCCGATACCCGATCATTGGAATCACATACCTTGTTCAATCTCATTCACAACAAGTTCTGTTTTCTTGTTACCGTGATATTACATCCTCGTTACCGAGTCACATGTTGCAACATTTATGGATGTAATCTCACCAAGCCGGCTGTATGTATCTTTACCCGTCATGTGGGTGAACAAATCCTGGTCTTGCAGTCACATGTCATCTACTATTCCTAATACCCAACATACAACTTTATGGCCACTGTATTACCAGATGACGGTTGATGCAGTCTAAGCAGCCTCGGGAAACAGTGAGTAATATGAGCTCACGGTCTAAGGAAAAGGAGTCTAGGTATAGCTGTTGCAACAATGAACTTATATGACTTGATCGTGTTGAAATACTTCGAGGAATGTCCATCACATCATTCTCCAATGATATGACCCCGTTGTCAATTGGCATAAATGCTCATGATCTTGAAATCCAGATCATCCTCATGACCAACGAACTAGTATGAATAGAGGCTACTAGGGACTTGGTTGTTTCATACCACACCTGTACCAATGTTTCTACTTGGCACAGTTATAGCACAATATGAAACTACTATAAACTAATTGAGATATGACAATAAAAACCTATTTATTATTTTCCTCTAGGGCATATCTCCTTCAGTACCGCGTGTCACGACCCATCGTAATATGTAAACTTTTAGCCAAAGTTAGATAGGAACCATGATCAACTACAGTATGTGTGGCTTGTGGCATTCTGAACCATATTATTTGGACTTTCTTCACAAAAAAACATCACCGTCCTCACTAGAAAATTGAAATTCTATTTTTCCTAATTGTTGGAAACTCCCACATGCAACAATGCTTACTATGCCAAGATGCACCCATCTACCAAACTATCGTGGGAACTCTATCAAGTTGTAAACTATGATGTCAATATGGCCTTGATGACCTTGGTCGTTCGGGTTGAAATAAACCTGATGTTTGGCTGATCTTTTGGATAACCTTCCCTCCTGATGTTTGGGAAGCAAGTGAAAATTTCAAAAACCAGAAAAGTTTGAATTTTTGTGCCGCCAAGGACCAAAATGGTTTCCTTCCTATGTACTCCTCCTAATCCCTACTCCACACCAACACGCGGCTGCCGAACACGCCAGAGACACAGAGCCACCGTACCAAGGCACACGTGCGTAGCGCCACGCTGTGGACGAGGGGAGAGAGATCAGCTGGACTGGTGTGCGAGGGGAAAGGGGAGTAGAGAAGGAGCATAGGGAAGGAGAGAGAAAACACATGATTTGTTTTGTGTGCATAGGTCCTGAAATTTACTACTAGTAGAATATACACTGTAAGGCCACAGGAGTACCTCATGTCACAAACCCATCATAACTTTGATCTGATATGGAACCGCCTTCAACTTCTCTTCGCTGCTGCCCTCTTCGCCTGCCAACGTTTTATTATCTTAGCATGTACAACGCGTGGACAGAGGTGACCATATGTCTAAGCAAAGAAATATACTACTCCCACATTGTGTAGAAAAGCACACTTTAATAAGGCTCAAATAGTAAATCGTATGACATATCATCACTATATAAAATTATAATTGGTAAACCACAAAAAATTATAAATTTGATCACCATCTACATTATAAAGTATGGGTGTATATTTGGTCCTTGTACTTTGTATCATCATGTGTAGAAGTCAAAGATTATTAGCTACCTAACACTTGAAATTTTTGGTAACATGGTCTAGAGAAACGAGGGAGAAGATTCTAGTATGACTGAGAAGTGTGTTTGGAGAGGTTTATGCATAGTGCATTCATTGTGTTCAAGACTATCAATAGAATCTTATAGATGCTAGAATGGAAAATAAGATCCAACGGCTAGAAATACTGGGATTCGTGAGTCTTGATCCAACGGTCAACATTCAAAGTTATTTGTACACTAATCTCATCATCACTCGGAAAATTGAGAATGTTCTTTCCTGATAGTTGGAAACTCACACCGGCGGTACTGATTACTACAAGAAAATGCACCCATCTACCTCCAAAGAGACATTTAATTCAAGAAAAATCTATCACGCTTACTTGTAGCTCAAGTTTGAGCTAATTTTTCATTAAATTGTCAAGATGCAAAATCTTAATTAGAAAGGAGTTAACCAGGAATTTGATCAACATCTATAAATTCGTAAAGCACAAAAAATTATAAATTTGATCAACATCTGTAAAGTATGGGTGTACATTTGGTCCTTGTACTTTGTATCATCATGTAGAAGTCAAAGATTATTAGCTACCTAACACATTACTTTTTTTTGATAACATGGTCTAGAGAAACAAGGGAGAAGCTTCTAGTATGACAGAGAAGTGTGTTTTGAGGTTTGTGCATAGCATTCATTATGCCGAAGACTATCAATAGAATGTTCTAGATGCTAGAATGGAAAAGAAGATCCAACAGCTAGAAATGCTAGGGTTCGCGAGTCTTGATCCAACGGTCAACATTCAAAGTTATCCGTACACTATATAGTGGTAAGATAAGATAAGATAAGATCATGTAGAAGTCACGATTATTAGCTACGAGGGAGAAGATTATAGTATGATGGAGTAGTGTGTTTTGAGGTTTGTGCATAGAATTCATTATGCTAAAGATTATCAATAGAATCGTCTAGATGCTAGAATGGAAATGAAGATCCAAGGCTATAAATGTTGGGATTCACGAGTCTTGATCCAACGGTAAATATTCAAAGTTATTCATACACTATATAGTTGTAAGATAAGATAAGATATCTCTATCTCTACTACTATAGTGGAGCAGTTTTGAATTGGATCCATAGCGCCAATCTTGACCATTGGGTTGTTGGATCCAATGGTCCAGAGAAGCTGGAATCGTGTTGAATAGTACCTAGAGCAAACTCCACCATGCATGTTATAGAACCATCATGTCACCACCCCCAAAATGTCATAGCATAGTAGACTGTATTCTCTCTACATATACTACTATAGTGGAGCAGTTTTGAATTGGATCCATAGCACTAATCATGACCGTTGGGCTGTTAGATCCAACGATCTAATGGTAGGTCTCATAGGAGCGAGGTGATCGAGAGTTAACACGATTGGTGGAAGTACAAGATACATCAAGAACCTCGTAAAAAATAAAAATTGAATCCAAGTCCATGCGTTGTAGTACTAGGACCCTAACACTGAGCAATGAAGTACTTTGTGTTTTTAGGTTTGCGCATACTAGCGTTCATCGTGCTAAAGACTATCAATAGATCGAATCATTCTCGATGCTAAGAATGGAAAAAAGATCCAACGGTTAGCAATGTTTGGATTTTCTAGTCTTGATCCAATGGTTAATATGTTCAAAGTTAATCCCTACACTATGTAGTGGTATGGTATTGTAAGAGATATGAGACAAGATAAAAGATAAGATAAGAATTACTGCGAATGGCCGATCTTATGGTAGGTCTCGTAAGTGCGAGGTGCTTGAGAGTTAACACGGTGGGTAGAATTACAATTACATCAAGGACCTCATAAAAATGAAAATTGCATCCAAGTCCATGCATTTATCATAAGGACCCTAAAACCGAGTAATGAAGTACTGTGTGTTTTGAGGTTTGCGCATACTAGTGTTCATCATGCTAAAGACTATCAATAGAATCTTTGTAGATGCTAAGAATGGAAAAGAAGATCCAATGATTAGCAATGTTTGGATTTGCCAGTCTTGAGATCCAACAGTCAATGTTCAAAATAAGTTAATCCCTACACTATGTAGTGGTGGTATATATGGTATTGTAAGAGATAAAAGACAAGATAAAGATAAGAAGTACTATGAATGGCCGAATGGTAGGTCTCGTAAGAGCGAGGTGCTCGAGTGGTTGGTGGAAGTACAAGTTACATCAAGGACCTCATAAAAAATGAAAATTCCATCCAAGTCCATGCATTTGGCACAAGACCGAGTAATAATGAAGTACAGTGTGTTTTGAGGTTTGCGCATACTAGTGTTCATCGTGCTAAAGACTATCAGTAGAATCTTTCTAGATGCTAAGAAAGGAAAAGAAGATCAAGAGGTTGGCAATGTTTTGATTTGCTAGTCTTGATCCAACGGTCAATGTTCAAAGTTAATCGGTTAGCAAAGGTTGACCTAATTTCATGAAACAGTGAGCAAAGTTTGACCTAATTTCATTAAATAGTTAGGATGCAAAATCTTAGCAAGAAGATGAACCTGTCGTCAAAACTCTCGGTGGTTTCTGTTATATTAATTGACCCTTCCCCTCGATGGGTACCTCCAAGAGCTTTTTCGTAAAACTTTCAAAGCGACCTACAATTTACCTGTAGATGACCTTGGTCGTTCGGGTTGAAATAAACCCAATAGTGTCCATACACATGGTAGGACAATATTCTGAAGCTATTTTTCAAAAAACTTATCTAATGCCATGATTATAGTTTTCATGGCACGTGGTGCACAAGACATGATAGGACATCATGAGTAAAACTTTTGTTTTTTGTTTTTCGTTTATCCAATGTGATAAATGTTCAAAATTGGTTCAAAATTGCCTTCCCTCCTGATGTTTGACCTATCTTTTGGATAACCTTCCCTCCTGATGTTTGGGAAGCAAGTGAAAATTTCGGAAACTGGAAAAGTTTGAATTTTTGTGCCGCCAAGGACCAAAGTGGTTTCCTTCCTATGTACTCCTCCTCGTCCCTACTCCACACCAACACGCGGCTGCCGAACACATCAAAGACACAGAGCCGCCATACCAAGGCACATGTGCGCAGCGCCACACTGTGGACGAGGGGAGAGAGATCAGCCAGACCGGTGCGCGAGGGGAAAGGGGAGGAGAGAAGGAGCATAGGGAAGGAGAGAGAAAGCACACGATTTGTTTTGCGTGCATAGGTCCTGAAATTTACTACTAGTAGAGTATACACTGTAAGGCTGCAGGAGTACCTCGTGTCAGAAACCCATCATAACTTTGATCTGATATGGAACCGCCTTCAACTTCTCTTTGTTGATGCCCTGTTCCCCTGCCAATGTTTTATTCTCTCAGCATATACAATGCATGGACAGAGGTGACCATATGTCTAAGCAAAGAAATATACTACTCCGGCATTGTGTAAAAAAACACACCATAATAAGGCTCAGATAGTAAATCGTATGACATATCATCACTATATAAAATTATAATTGGTAAAGCATAAAAAATTATAAATTTGATCAACATCTACTATATAAAGTAATCTTCTAGATGCTAGAATGGAAAAGAAGATCCAACGGCTAGAAATGCTGGAATTCACGAGTCTTGATCCAACGGTCAACATTCAAAGTTATTCGTACACTAATCTCATCATCACTCAGAAAATTGAGAATGTTCTTTCCTGATAGTTGGAAACTCACAGTGGTGGTACTGATTACTACAAGAAGATGCATCCATCTATCTCCAAAGAGAAATTTAATTAAAGAAAAATCTATCGCGCTTACTTGTAGCTCAAGTTTGAGCTAATTTTTCGTTAAATTGTCAAGATGCAAAATCTTAATTAGAAAGGAGTTAACCAGGAATTTGATCAACATCTTTCAATTGGTAAAGCACACAAAATATAAATTTGATCAACATCTATAAAGTATGGGTTTATATATTTGGTCCTTGTACTTTGTACCATCATGTAGAAGTAAAAGATTATTAGCTACCTAACACATGAAATTTTTGATAACATGGTCTAGAGAAACGAGGGAGAAGATTCTAGTATGATGGAGAAGTGTGTTTTGAGGTTGTGCATAGCATTCATTATGTCGAAGACTATCAATAGAATCTTCTAGATGATAGGATGGAAAAGAAGATCCAACGGCTCAAAAAGCTAGGATTCGCGAGTCTTGATCCAACGGTCAACATTCAAAGTTATTCGTACACTATATAGTGGTTTGTAATGAAGACTATAAATAGAATCTTCAAGGTGCTAGAATGGAAAAGAAGATCCAACGGCCGGAAATGTTGGGTCGCGAGTCTTGATCCAACGGTCAATATTCAAAGTTGTTTGTACACTATATAGTGGTAAGATCATGTCGAAGTCAACGATTGTTAGCTACTAGTAAGTTGCATGTGGGACTCGGATAGTAGACATTTGACATATCATCATCACTATATACAATTATAATTGGTAAAGCACAAAAAAAATATAAATTTGATCAACATCTATAAAGTATGGGTGTATATTTGGTCCTTGTACTTTGTATCATCATGTAGAAATCAAAGATTATTTAGCTACCTAACAAATGAAATTTTTGATAACATGGTCTAGATAAACAAGGGAGAAGCTTCTAGTATGATGGAGAAATGTGTTTTGAGGTTTGTGCATAGCATTGATTATGTCGAAAACTATCAATAGATTCTTCTAGAAGCTATAATGGAAAAGAAGATCTAACGGCTAGAAACATTGGGATTCACGAGTCTTGATCCAATGGTTAACATTCAAAGTTATTTGTACACAATATAGTGGTAATATAAGATATGCATGCAAAACAAGTTGTGTTTTCTCTCTCCTTCACACTGCCTCATCACCATCCACACACACCCCGACCGGCTGACCTCTCCATCGTCCACAACGTGGTGCTGCCCACGTGCGTCGACCTACCTTGTCGTTACATTTCACACCCTGCAAAGAGAAAGCACCAAGCACACCCCAGCACGCTTGTTCGAAAGTGTGAGGAGCGTTTTTGTGTGTGTGTGAACCAAGTACACACTAGTACAAAGGGTATATGGCTAAGTTGCTCTCTCGAGAAGGACCAGACTGCTTTTCCTTGCTTAACTTTAGAGCCCTTTATACTAAATTTATGGACCTCTATGTAAATTTTTTTAGGTCTTCGATGCAAATCGTACTTTCTCCCGCCGTCCATATCAAATTTTAACTACTAGTAAGCGCGGTAGATAGATTCCTCTTAAAATGTCCCAACAAACTTTTGAAGCTCTAACCAGGAATTCACTACATCGAAAACCACCGAAAGCTTTTTCGTAAAGCTTCCAAAGCAATCTATAATTTACTTGTAGATCAAATTTGACCTAATTTCGATAGATTGGCATAGAGTCTCATTCAAGTCGGTAGAGTTAGCTAGTAAGTTTTAAAATTCGAAAAACATGGGAAAATTGAGAATGTTCTATCCTGATAGTTGGAAACTCACACCTAGAACATCGTTTACTAAAAGAAGATGCACCCATCTACCTTTTACAAGACAAGTAATCCAAGATCTATCTATCACACGCTTACTTCTATCTCAAGTTTGACCTAATATAATTTCGTTAAGTTGTCAAGATGTAGAATCTTAGCAAGAAGTTGAACCTATTGTCAAAATTTCGGGACCTTTACTATATATATGGACGCAAAACAAATTGTGTTTTCTCTCTCCTTTCCCTCCTCATCACCATCCACACACACCCTGCTAGCCCGCTAATCTCTCTTCTACAGCGTGGTGCTGCCCACGTGCGTCGACCTGCATTGTTGTTCCATTTCACACCCTGCGAAGAGGAAGCACCAAGCACACCCCCAGCACGCTGGTTCAAAAGTGTGAGGAGCATTTTGTGTGTTTATGTGTAGCAAATACAGTAGTACGAATGGTGTGGCTCAGTTTCTCGCTCGAGAAGGACCTGATTGCTTTTCCTTGCTTAACTTTAGGGCCCTCTGTGCTAAGTTTATGGACCTCTATGTAATTTTCTCTTTTTTGAGGTCTTCGATGTAAACCGTACTCCCACCGACCGTGTCAAATTTTACCTACAAGTAAGCACGATAGATAGATTGCTCTTAAAATTTTCCAAATCTTTTTAGGCTAACCAGAAATTCAGTAGTGCATCGAAAGCTTTTTCTTAAAACCTCCCAGCTTATAGACAAATTCTGCCACCATAGGTGATGCCCTAATACTAGTATGAAAATAGAAGCTGACGTGACGAGAAAGTAATGCGCTAGGAAGTGACATGTTTAATTTATTGCACAGGGGCGTGTTTTACACGCATTCACGCTTAGCCGGTGTCCTCGATGCAGCCGCTTCTTACAGTAGAAGAAAAGAAAAAACCTCTTTCAAAGAGCCATCCTATCTTCCCCATCTCCGTTTAGTTTATCCCACTCGCCGATGCCGCCTGGCCGCATCTCAGGCGCGTGTTTCACACATTTTACTCCTCACCTTGCATGCTGCATCACTCCCTCCAGGCCACCAGCCACCTCCTCCAAAAACCACCAACAACTCTACATAGATCCACCCTCGCCCCCAATCCATCCGGACGGGATGGTGGATTCGAGCTGCAACCCGCGGCACTTCGGCTGGAGCAAGGTCGGCGACGATGTCTTCAACAAAATCACTATGCGTCTGGACACTACCAGTGCTATTAGGCTGGTCGCATGCTCTAAGGAGCTGTACCGCCAGGTCACCTATGGAAAAGGTAGCATGTGCCCCAACGACCACTGTTGTTCATTGGTATCCTACAATGACGTCTACAAGCACAAGATCTAGTGCTGCTACGCCTCGTGCGCAGCCTGCATGGAGCGAGGATGCGAGTTCGTGAACCGGCCATTGACTTTGCACGAGCTCTTTGGCCACTTGAAACTTGCCCACAAGATGTACTATTTTCCCCCAAGTGACCTACTCCAACAAGTACTGGTACCCAACTAACCGGGTGCACACACCAGAGATCATAGGCATCGGGAAAGAGGGCACAGAGTTTGCCGCCCTAATTGGAGGGTACACCACAGACATCTTCCTATCAGTCAGGTACGTCAGGTCGGCAGCGTGTGAATCGTCGTGGTACAACGTGATGTTATGGTCACTGCCATCATGGAATAAGCTCCATTTGGTCGAAATGGAAGCGACATTTGAGAAGACGAGCAGGCCTTCGTTGGCTGAAGTTGCGCTAAAAGGGATCATGCGTACCTATCGAAACCGAGGCGTTACCTGCGAGCTTCTCAAGATGTTGTCGGAATTCCCCCTAGATTACAAGAATATCAACCAAGAGTGAGTTAACACATATAAATATTCTTGTGATAATCCTAATATGAATATATGTAATGTCGTACTAATTAATTATTTTATGTTGGTGACAGACCCAATTGATATGGCTTATCCAGCCAAATATGTCTTCATGTTCAATGCTCGCTGATGTAGTCCAATGGAACCGCGTGGTGCCTGGCTGCGAGTTCACCGCAATTCCATTTGTGCTCCACTCCCACCTTAGAGAAGCCCAAGCCAAGAGGTTGCATATTTTACACTATCGTAGGAAAGGCAGGTACATCTCTAAGCCGGTGCCGACACTGGGCTCACAAAATGTAGATATTGGGCTAACTAGATTCGATGACACGGTGTTCTGCGTGCTATTCGACGGGCATGACAATGTCATCTTGATATCTATCATGTGCGTCAGGCCAGCGGCGCGCGTGTCACTGCAGTTCATGGTGAAGTTGAGCTCTGCACATCCAAATGGCTTGTGTGAGAAGGTATTCTATGCGAATTCTAAAGCCACTTGCTCTTTGTCGGTTTGTTGGTCTAATATGGTCGCTCGTCGTCGGAATTGACCATCGGAGTTCATCGTGGAATACAAGCTTCGTATCGACAAGATTATTACCGTAGATGCAGAGGTGGGATATGTGGGAGACTTCTAAACTAACTCTAAACTAAGTGGGATAAGTGAGATTTGTTAAATCCTGATTGTCCCACTTCTCACACTTAGTTTAGAGTTAGTCTAGGGGTGTAAAATTAAGGATCCCGCCTGTCCCATTTGTCCCACTTTTGCATCCCTATTTCTTAGCGATTAACCCATCTTTATCTTCTTGTGATGATCATAACTTGAACACATGTACTCCTCGAACGGATTTTTCTGACCATTTTGGGACATGTGGTTCCTAGCTTAAGGTAGTTATGAGTATTTTGTATGGAGTTCTGTTACTGCTAAACTATTTTGTAGTAGGAGTAATACCTATGTACTGGTACTTGTTCAGACCGACGGATCTAGTGCAGAATAAGGTCTCTCTTTCCTTTTGAATCATGGCCTTGCTACATCTACCGAATTTTAATGTCTGCATTGCTGAATCTGTCAATTCCTTTGGTCATTATCTATACTGCTAAATCGGTCACTTTGAAATGGTGCTAAATCTATCAAGTGCCGCTTATTATGAACTGGGAATCTGATGATATTTTTCTGTCTTATTCAGTACTGCTGAATCTTTCAAGTGCCATTGAATCTGTCGAACATTCTGTTGTTGCTATTACTAAAATATTTTTTAGAACTAATAGTGATGTATTGGTACTTGTTTAGATCAAGACTAGTAGATGGTCTTGCTCTTCTTTTGGAACATGGCCAAAATATGTTCTCTCTGTCCTTTTGAATTTTTGCCTTGCTTCATCTATTGGATTTCAGTGTCTGCATTGTTAAATCTGTCAATACTTTGGGTCATTATCTGTACTGCTAAATCGGTCACTTTGAAATGTTGTTGAATCTGTCAAGTGCCGCTGATTATGTGTTTGGAATCTATTGATATTTTTCTATTTTATTCAGTGCTGCTGAATCTTTCAAATGGTAGTGAATCTGGCAAATGTTCTGTTGTTTTTATTACAGTACTAAAGTATCTTGTAGAACTAATATTGACGTACTGATACTTTTTTAGATCAAGGGCAGTAGATGGTCTTACTATTCTTTTGAAACATGGCCTTGTCACAATCTAGATGAGGCTTGGGGCATTTTGGTTTGCATATGTGGGTCACACAATCATTGATGTGAGTAGAAAGTATGCACAGAAAAGCAGACTTGATGGTCAGTTTTGCTTGCTCTGATGATTGAGTGTGTTCGGAGAAAAGCGACTAATCCCGCACCAAGGTTTTTAGTGCTGAAATAAGAATTGATTCGCGCTATCCTGCTATTTAATTTCAGAGTCTGTATTGCTGAATCGGTCACTTTGAAATGCTGTTGAATATGAACTGGAAACCTATCGTTATTTCACCAAGCATGATGCAATTTAGGCCGTGGGTTCTTGCCTTTCTAGAAGTTTCAGCAATTTTAGCAGGCTTGCCAATCTTTGCAAAGGGGTACCTTTCTAGAAAGTTCATATGAGATTCAACATCTTGGTATTTTGGTATGTACTATGAAGTACCAAAAACGTAAGTGACTCAACTTACAACTACTCTGTCTAACTGATGTGAATCTAGACAAAGTTGAGGCCATTAGAATACAAACTGGAGAGAGTAGTATAAAATGGAAGCAGGAAATAATCATCTCTCAGTTCTAATAACTGAGATGTGATGAGAGAACACTCCATAGCAGCGTGCCAGTCTAGAGTACCTATAGTAGTACTCCCTACTCCATAACTCTAGTCGGCGTGCTCGATGCAGTACGCACGGCAGAAGACAGCCGTAGGAGCACGGCAAAACCCCCTCCTTAAGAGCCATTCCCAACTCCGAGAGGCCGCATTTGGATCTTCTCTAGCGCACACTTCACAAATTTTTCTCACCATCTCACCCGCTATATCGATCCTTCCAGGCCACCACCCCTCTCCTCCAAATAAGCCCAACAGTCATACATAGATCGGCCCTTGCCCCCAATCATTCGGACGTGATGGCTTTCGATTCGAGGCACAACCGGCTGAACAACATCTGGATGAATGTCGGGGACGATGTCTTCAACGAAATAGCTAAGAGTCTGGACATTACTAGTGTCGTCTGGCTGGCCGCTTTCTCCAAGGAGCTGTACCGCCAAGTCGCTGGTGGAAAAGGTAGTAGATGCCCCAACGACATCTGCTATACTTTGGTCTCCTACAAGGACGTCTACGACCACAAGATCGCGTGCAACTACCACCGGTGTGTTTGCATGGAGCTAGGATGCGAATTTACCGGCGTCAAGAAAGTGTTCATCGAGCACCTCATATGTGCCCACTCGATGACAGTGCCTAGATACAGCCCCAAACAATGGGACCCGTCCATGCCGGTTCGTGCACCGGGCTCGCTCAGAGCTGAGGTCATCGGCATCGAGAAGGAGGGCAAGTTGTTTGTCGCCCAAATTGACGGGCATAGGACGGACTTGCTCTTTTCCGTCAGGCCGGTCAGGTCGGCGGCGTGTGAATTGCCGCGGTACAAGGTGAGGTTTTGGTCATTGGTCTTGTTCGCTAGTTTCAATCAGGTTGTAGTAAAGAGGTCACCCAAGACAATGATTAGGCCGTCGCCGGCCAACGCTGTGCAGGAAGTGCTCATGTCTTTTCTGTCCAAGCCGCGTCTTTACTGGCATACTACTGAACCTGTAGTCAGACAAGATTCACCGGTGAGATATCACATCTTAATCCTCTTGTGATGATGCTACTGTGTGTGTATGTAATGTTGTACTAATTAGCTAGTTTATGTTGGTGGCAGATTCCCTTCGTAATTGGAATTGCCGAAATTAAGGATCTCGAATTTCTTGGTTTGTCGTATGAATTTTACATGTATGCTGCTGACCTAGAGGCCGATAGGCGGCAATCAAACGAGAGACGCATCCCAGGCAGGAAATCAAGGGTGCAGCCCGGCCAGCACTTTGACACGCTAAAGCATTCTCGTTTCTTCGAGTACGTATGATGGGACATGTAGTGGTTCCTAGCTTGTAGTTCTACACTTCTACTAAGTATTTTGTATGGAGTTCAGCTACTTCTAATCTATTTTGTAGTAATACCTATGTACTTGGACTTATTTAGATCGAGTGGAGAAAATGCATGGTCACGCTTTACTTTTGAAACTTGGCTTTGCCACATTACTGTACATCCATTGAATTTCAATGTCGGCATTGCTGAATCTGACAATTCTTTTGTACATTTTCTGCCACCGTTGAATCGGTCACTTTAAATTGCTGCTGAATCTGTCATGTGCTGCTGAATGTGAAACAGACGAGTGCTCGTCTCCCTTGTACATCGTTGTGTCACAATATAGATGAGACTTGGGCATTTTGGGTTGCATATGGGGGTCACACAGGCATTGATGAAAGAATTAAGGTACTCAAAGTAGACTTGATTGTCAGTTTTACTTGCTCCAATGGTCGAGTGTCATTGGTGAAAACGACAAACTGATCGCGTGACAAGATTTTTAGAGCTGAAACAAAAACTGGTTCTCACTATACTTCTATTTGAATTTCATTGTCTGTATTGCTCAATTGGTCACTTTTAAAATGCTGCTGAATTGGTCAAGTGCTCCTGAATATGAATTTCAAATCTGTTGATAATTTTTCTATCTTATTCTATACTGCTGATTTTTGAGATGAATAGCTGCCAAAAAGAATTATCGCTTTTCCCCTCCCTCTCTGAGGTCTTTGTTTTGAATCCAGTCGAGCACATCACAATGCAATATTTATTAACCAGGAGAAGACATCTAGTACTCCATAGCTCATTCGGCCCCTCTTTAGCCCAGAATATTTTTATTCGGTCTTTTCGGTGTCAGGGGACTGCTGACCACAGGCCAATGAAATTTGAGAAAGGAGCCCTATCGTCGGATTGATGACAAGTACGCTATGGGGGTGTCCTCGAGGCGTGCGGAAGAGAGGGGTGTGAGACGTACGGTGTTCCAGGATGGTGAGCACACAAGTTTACCCAGGTTCAAATCCGCCGGCTTTGGACGGATCCTACTCCTGCTAGCAATCCAGTAATACGGCAGAGCCGGAATATGGGTTACAAGGGTTCGCCTGTGCGAGTTGAGATTGTAGACTATTGAGGGTGCCCTAAAGGCTCTCCCTAGGACGGCTTATATAGATATCTGGCCTAGGGTTTACAGGAGAGATCTATCCGGCTACGACTGATAGTCGGTTACAGAGTACATCTTGGACTACAAGTAACACTATGGGCCTAAGTCGGTAAGTCTTCTGGGCCTTCCCGTAGCCGGATTAGACTCCTCCTCTTCTCCCTGACTGGGCCGCCAGTGAAGCAAAGCTCTAACCCGAAGTGGGCCACCCTGGTCAGTGAGGACTGTGAGGATACCCGGAAAGTATATCCCCAACAGCAGCCCCCGAAAGCCTCCAAGATCCAAAGTCGAATTCTTCATCATCTAGCTTGATCTTCGTCTTGCAGAATCTTGAAGGGTTCCTGAAACTTCAAAACAAAAGATACAATCTGGGTCTCAAAATAAGTCGGACATATCAGTACATTATTCGTTTTTCCAACTTGATATTCAGACTAAGCCGGAACTTGGTCCCTGACGTCATCTGACACTGGTCATGGTCAAGTCACGTCATCTGACAAACATCGTGTTAGCACGACCGTTGGTGGGTCCGCCGTTCACAGAACCGAGGCATCGTTTTAATGCATACACAGAGATCGAGGCGACGTAATCATCACGTGGGTCCTTCCCAGCTCCTTCCACGACGCGTGGCGTTTACACAGTGCCGTTTGCACGAATCTTGGCGCAGTTATAAGGGGTGAGGATTCTCCTTCTCCCATCTTTACCTGTTCCCTTGCCGTTTCTTCTCCTCCACTTCTCCCTCACGCATAGACCTCTCCCGCCTCCCAGATTCCTAGCGCCACCCATCCAAGGTCACCGGCGCACCGGAGAAATGGCTGCTTCTTAATCTTCTGGCTTGGCTGGCTTCACAGCGGCGGTGACAGCGGTGCCGGCGGCAGAGAAAGAGAGCAACCATGGGGTTTGAATCTCGTGTCTTCTCGACGACGCGAAGCTCCACGGCATGGAGAATGAAGGGCTCCTCCACGCCGACGACTGGCGGAGCGGTTTCGGCGAAACCATCCCCCACCTGCAAGCCAGCGAGCGGGTACACTTCGGCACCCACCTCGATAGAGGTTTGTCTTTCCCTCCCTCGGATTTATTTTCTGAGGTGATAGATAACTATGGCGTTCAGCTCCACCATCTTCCTCCCAACTCCATCTTAGAGATGAGCGCTTATGCGACTTTGTGTGAGGGATATATCGGCATTAGGCCGAGTCTTACTTTATTTCGTTTCTACTTTCATGTCCGTAGAAACTCCATCACCGCCGGTAATCCTTAGATTACCGACACTATTAGCCTTTCTGTTAGACGCGAGCGTAGTTATCCTCGCATTTCTGCCAGTGAGACGGTCAAACAATGGCCGGCCACTTTCTTTTACCATAAGGATATTACTACTCCCGGCAAAGCTACTGCCTTGCCGGCTTTCATCGATGGAGCCGCCACGGCCCTTCCATCTTGGGACGAGGCTCCTCCGTCTCTCAGTGACGATCTGATCCTCGCTAAGAGGCGGATCGAATACCTGATAAAACACAAAGGTTTGAAAGGATCTGACTTAGTCCATCTTGGGTTGCACATCGGATCCAGCCCCTCCAGCACCACGGCGACCGTATGATGCACTCCATCACGGCATCGAAGAATGATTCCCTCTGCATCAGTCCTAAGGCTTTAAAGCCACAAGATTACATAAGCCAGATCAATTGGCTGATCAAGGAGCGGATTGAAAGAAAGATTCCGGACTTGTCTCTGGACATGCATACAGCGGAAGACCCTGTAGTTCTGGTAAGCTTCAATAATAAACCCTTTTATGTGTTTCACCTTTTAAGTTATTTTGCAATACTGAGATACTTTCTTCTTTTCAGCTTGTCGATCTCCCCGAGTTGGAGCTGGCTCCTATCGAGGGATATCCTCTGGAGTTTTCTCAGGAGGCGGAACTGGTCCCACTACCGGACGTTGTGGCCAGGAAGCGCAAAGCTCCAACAGTGGCTGTCGGCACAAAGGAGGTGTCAGTCGTGAAGAGGTAACTTTCAACACAACTTCCACCTTTGTACCTTACTCGAATTTTCTTCCGAGATGTAATGTTTTCCATTCTATTACACTCTCAGAGCTAAGGAGCTCATCAAGGGCAAGGGGAAGGAAATTCTTCGAAGCCCTTGCGGCAGACGAAGCTGACTATGGCTTCTCCTGCTGCGGCTCCTCCGACTCCTGCTCCTCAACCTTCCGCAATGCCAGTGATTACTCCATCACCAGTTGTCGCAGAAGATCCGGCTCCTTCAACGGGGCCAACGATCCTTGAATCGCAGACTGACGGCACCATGGGTGGCTCAGGTTTAGATAAGGGTGAACCCTCTTCGGGTAATGATCCCTCGGCAGAGACCTTTGCCGAAAACCTCCTGAACAATCTGGGACTTGCCAAATTTGGCTTGTCTCAGAAATCTGCGGAAGAAATCCAGCTTCTGGCCCGACAATGCCTGGAGAGCCGAAATCTCTCTGCCAAAGAAGAAGCACAATAAGCGGAGGACATCAAGTACTCCGACCTTCTTGAACAAGTCCGCCTTCGCGACGAGGGACTGAGAGCTAGTGTGCTTCCACCACCTCCGATTATTCCACTCACCCTCGTCGAGAAGGTTACCACCGAGGTGAACATGTGCCTGGGCAAGCTCACACATGAACATCATGTAAGTCGGAATTCCAACTCACGTTTTTCTTTATTGTACTTTATCTCATATCCTCTAGCCCCCAAGCATGAAGTGGGATATACAATCCGGGTTTATGCTTCCTTAGGATGCCAAAGAATGAACTTGTGTAGCCCCCAAGGCTCGTGCTGATATTAGTAACAATATTAGCCCGAGTCTTTAGTAGACTTCTAACTCTGGGTATTTTGCCTTACAAAAAGTTAATTCATATAACTAGGATTTGTTGAAGAATGTCTGTAACAGGCGGAGAGAGATCAGAGCTCTCCGACTTAAGAATGCTGAGCTGAAGGTTTCCAAGGATGAGGCCAAAGGTAAACATTCCGAGACTCAAACCCTAAACTGGTAAAACAGTCCTGTGCTATGATCGAAGAGGCCGAGAACCTCAAAACCCTGGTGTTGGAGAATAAAGAACTTCGCCAAGAGCTGGATAAGCTCAAGGCAGATCATGAGAAAAGCATTGCTCAAAATCTCGAATCCTCCTCCATGGCTACTGATGAACGTGATCGTAAGATTGCGGTTCAAGATCAGAGAATCTCGGATCTCAACAATGAGCTTTGAAGAGAGAAGGAACTTTCCGAGGCGCTTCAGGCTGAACTCTGGAGTCTTCGAGAAGAGAAGACCAAAGTTGATGACGTCATCTTCGGTATGTTTCCATCTTTCTGACTTGTCTAAATTCTTCGACTCTTTCGATGTTAGAGCTTACTTAACCGTTTTGTGTTATGTGTATAGGTCCTCTGAACTTGACGGACTCCACCACTGTCGAGCCTGGCACCCACCGGCTTACCCAAGTCGGTGATCTGGTTCATGACTTCCACCAATCCATTGAGGATATTGGCAAAGCTCTCAAGGTTCCAGACATGCATCGCATGCCCGACTTTCAGGTGCGAGACCAGGCGAAGGAGATGCCGCAGCTCATCCGGGACTGGAACATGCCCTACGCGCGATCCGTGGCGCAGAACGCTCTCACCATGGTCATGAGCCACCGTGGAAACATGGAGATATGGCAAGTGACCAGAGGGTACTACAAGGTGGATGAAGACGGCCAGGAGCAAGATATCAAGGCCATCATGGACTCCTGCGCCGGATATGGGTGTCACGTAGCTGACTTAACCAGCTACGACACTCCCTTCTTCACTCGCGTGGACACACCGCCTCCGCCTCCGGAAGAAGCAGCTGAAGTTTCCGACGATGAACAGACCGTATCGGATCTGAACATCTCGGAGCGTTATCAAACCGAGGCCGATGCGTCCAGCGAGCCGGCAGCGCCTACCTCTTCTCCTGCATCATACATCATCAGAAAACAAATGTGTTATTCTGAAAAACATTATGGATATGTAAATATGCAGTACTATATTTTGCTAGTGCTAAGATTTAATCTATTCAGCACTTTTGGCTTAAATTTTTGTGTGCCTGAAATGTTTACATAAGCACTTGTACTTTTTTGCCTATACTTATCATTTATATGGCTTTCCGGCTCGTCCCTTTCGTGAGCCGGCTAAATCTTCCGCACGGAAACTTTGCCGAGCAATGGAGCTCAATTGCTAAACCAGTTTAAACTCGGAAACAAAGCCGGCTTCCAGTACCAACAATTCACTACTCAGAAAATGCCCGCATCCGGCAATCAGTCAAATAACCAAAGTATAGACTAGAAACTTTAGAGTTATACCCGAAGGTAGCATTTTGAGAGTTGGAAATCTAAACCAGAACAAACATGAGCATAAAGTACTTTCAAGTATTCTGGGATTTTCGACTATGACATGATCATTAGGAAATAAGATGGTAAAAACTTCTCAAAAAAACTTGAGGAAACCGAAACTTTTATTTCTCACAGAACATGTACATATGTATAATTACAAAGAAGGATAAACTTAGAATAAAATGGACGTAGATGAGCAATATTCCATGGTCTGTCTAACTCGTCTGGATTTGTACTGCCTCCAGCTCTCTTTCTCTTCTTAGTAGCAGGTCTTTCTTTGACTGGCCTCATATCAATTAAGTAGTGCGAACCATTGTGCAATACTCGACTAACTAAAAAGGGCCCTTCCCATACTGGGGAAAGTTTGTGCTTTCTTTGTTGCACAAGCCGGAGAACCAAACCGCCTTTATTGAAAGATCTATTTCTAACTCTCTAGCTATGATACTTGCATAACTTCTGTTGATAGGCTGTTGATCTCATTTCAGCAATGACGTGAACTTCTTCGACTAAGTCGAGATCATTTTGTCGAGAAATCTCAGCATCCTCTTCGATATACGCGGCCACTCTAGAAGTGTGAATCAAGTCACTAGGAAGAATTGCTTCTACACCATAGACCAAGAAAAAAGGTGTGTTTCCGGTTGACCTGTTCGGAGTTGTTCGTAAACTCCATATTATAGAGGGTAGTTCCTCTGCCCAAGCCCACGCAGCACGTCGTAGTGGTGCTTCGAGTCTCGGTTTTAGGCCTTGTAGGATTAAACCATTTGCCCTTTCGACTTGTCCGTTAGCTTGTGGATGTGCGACTGACGCAATGTCAAGCTGGATATTTTGTTTGTCGCAGAATTCGGCCAATTCTACCATGGAGAAATTACTCCCATTGTCCGTGATAATACTATGCGGATAACCATACCGCATTATAACATCCTCGATAAATCTTTTGGCTGTTGCTCCATCACAACTAGTGACGGGTTTAGCCTCAATCCATTTGGTGAATTTATCCACCATCACTAAGAGGTGAGTAAATCCACTTGGAGCCAGTTTAAACGGTCCTACCATATCAAGCCCCCAGACCACAAAAGGCCATGTTATAGGTATTGTTCGCAGCTGATCAGCTAGAACGTGAGCTTGTTTGGCGTACTTTTTGCAGCCTTTGCACGTCTTGACTAGCCGTTCGGCATCTGCCTGAGCTGTAAGCCAGAAAAAACCGTGTCCAAAATATTTTGCCACTAAAGATTTGGCTGCAGCGTGGTGACCACACTCGCCTTTGTGGATTTCTCTTAAGATTTCCACTCCTTCTTCCAGAGATACGCAGCGCTGAAAGACCCTAGACACACTCCACTTATAGAGCTCACCTTTAACTATAGTATAGGATTTCACTCGTCGGATAATCTGCCGGCTCAGAACCTCGTCTTCGGGTAATTTGCCATCTACCATAATCAAGGTAGGGTTGAGTCCAGCTGGGAATTACAGCCAGAATTGCTATTAAAGGTGATTCGGATTTGGTCGGATATTCCTCATCCACTCCCTTTGTTGAGGGAACTTTGAGGTGTTCTAAAAAAGCGCCATCCGGGACCTCTTTCCATGCACAGCCTATCCGAGATAGTGCATCTTCTTCCTCATTTTCTGCTTGAGGGATGTGTTGAACCTCAAACCCTTTGAACGATTTAGATAAATCATCCACGATAGCCTTATATGCTGCCATGTGTTTATTTGCATTACAAATATCCAACACTTGTTGAGCAACAAGATCCGAATCTCCATAACACATCAAACGTCGGATGCCGATATCCTTAGCAATCCGGATTCCATGCAGCAGTGCTTCATACTCGGCAATATTATTTGTCGCTGTGAAGTGGATCTGCAACACGTATAGAAGTTTATCTCCTTGGGGTGATTTGAGCACCACGCCAGCCACCGAGCCCCCTCGAGCCTCAGACCCATCAAAGTATAGGGTCCAATATTCTGACTCAAGGAGGGTCATATTCTCCTTTGTCTCTGTCCAATCAGCAACAAAGTCGGCAAGGATTTGGGATTTGATTGCTATCCAGGGTTTATACTCAATATCGAAATCTGAAAGCTCTATGCCCCATTTGGCGACGCGTCCTGTGGCGTCACTGTTGTTAATTATGTCTCTCATGGGAGCTGTGCTTACCACGGTAATTGGATGCTCCTGGAAATAGTGTCGTAGCATACGAGATGCCAAGAAAACATCGTAAGCCAGCTCTTGATAGTGCGGATACTGCTGTTTTGATTTTGTTAGGACCTCTCTAACAAAATGAGTCGGACGCTGCACCAAGTGTTCCTGATTTTCCTCTAGTCTCTCCACTACCATGAAGATACTGACGACTTTATTTGTCACAGCAAGATAAAGCAACATCGGTTCCTGTGGTTCAGGTGCAGCAAGGATAGGAGCATATGAGAGTAGTTTCTTCAGGTCTTGTAATGCAGCTTCAGCTTCGTCGGTCTACACAAAATCCTTGGTCTTTTCAGGAGTTTGTATAATGGTGCGGCTCTTTCACCGAGCCGGCTTACAAACCGACTGACTACACGATGCAACCAGTTAGTCTTTGTACGTCCTTCAGGCGAGTTGGCCTGGAAATATTGAGTATAGCCTTGATTTTGTCTCGGTTCACCTATATGCCTCTTTGAGATATGATGAAACCTAACAGTTTTCTGGCTGGAATTCCAAAGAAGCATTTCTTCGGATTAAGAATTATGTTGTCTTTACGTAGATTGGCGAACGTTTCCTCCAAGTCGGAAATCAGTGTTTCCTTCTTTTTGGACATCACCGCAATATCATCCACATATGCATGTACATTGTGTCCGAGTTGGTCGTGGAGGCAACGCTGCATCGTGCGCTGGTACGTAGCTCCTGCGTTCTTCAGCCCAAAGGGCATCGTAAGAAAACAGAAGGTTCCGAAGGGGTTATGAATGAGGTTTTGACTTTGTCAGATTCCTTCATCCGGATTTGGTGATAACCGGAATATGCGTCGAGAAAACAGAGGAGTTCTGAGCCTACGTAGAATCGATAACTTGATCAATCCTAGGAAGAGCAAACGGATCTTTTAGACAAGCCTTGTTCAAGGCAGTATAATCAACACACATCCTTAAATCAGTGGTTTCCTTTTTAGGGACCATTACAGGATTGGCCGACCACTCAGTGTGGGTGACCTCTTCTATGAATCCGGCTAACTCAAGTCGTGCTAGTTCCTTACCTATTGCCTTACACTTTTCATCGCCGAAATGTCATAAGGACTTTTTGATGGGTTTAGCATTCGGGTTTACATTTAAAGAGTGCTCAGCAAGTTCCCTAGGTACTCCGATCATGTCAGATAGCTGCCATGCGAAGATATCTTGATTTGCTTTGAGGAACTTGACGAGCGTGCTTTCCTATGCGCTATCTAGGCCTACACCTATCTGGGTCACCTTGGAGGGGTCATCATCCTTCAACGGCGTCTTCTTCGTCTCTTCTGATGCCTTGAACTCCGGATTCAGCTTTGTCACCTCCTTCTTCGTTGTGGGCATCTCGGACGAATCCATGCTCTTCTTGATCTTATGGTACTCCTGGGCGTGCAACATGGCTTCAGCAAAGGCGGCATTTCCATCTTCGCACTCTCGCGCTTTCTTCGGGTCTCCCCTGATGGTGATCACACCATTGGGACCTGGAATTTTCATTATATTGTAAATGTAACATGGACGAGCCATAAAAGCCCAGTAAGCCGGACGTCCAAATATAGCGTGGTACGCGCTCTTGAACGGGACCACTTCGAAGGAAAGTGCCTCCGTCCGATAGTTCCTTGGAGTTCCAAAGGTAACATCCAAAGTGATTTCTCCTAGGGAATTTGCTTGTCTTCCTAGGAAAACCCCATGAAAGATCATAGAGATGTGGTTCAGCTGGGTCTCCGAGATCTTCATCCGGCATAGCGTTTCGACATACAGAATATTAATACTGCTGCCACCATCCATAAGAGTCTTGGAGAAACCATAACCGTCAATGAGTGGATTGACGATTAAGGCGTATTTTCCTAGCCTGTGCAACTTAGGCGGATGATCAGCGCAGTCAAATGTGATTTCCACTTCCGACCAGTCCAAGAATTGGGGGACAGCCGGAACTGTTGCATTGAGCTCATGTAGCACTTCCTTTTTGACCTTTGCTGGTTGAGATCCGAGGAAGGTGACATAAGTGTCCTTCTTGGTCAGAAATTTTTTCTTCCCTTCTGGCTTGGGATTTGAAGCATCAGCTTCCTCCATGTCGGAATCTTCCTTGGTCTCTTTATCTTTTTCGGGATTCTTCTTTCCCTTCTTCTGCTTAGCTTTGTAGCCAACGGTATCATCTCTTTTAATGTCGTCGTTGAAACGACACTCGGCGTTGGTGTGGGACGAGCCCCCATTGGCGTCTCCTCTACCTTGAACTCTCGATGTCCCACGGTCACGCCTAAGGCCTCCACCGCGTCCTCCTCATCCTCCAGACCCGAAAGTAGCAGTGACCACTGCCATTTCCGCGTTGGGTTTCTCTTCCGAGGTATTCTTGCGCTTCTGAGCTTGTTGCTTTGGTTGTTTTGCCGACTGTGGCACAGCTAGGGCATTGAGTAATCCCTCTGCATCTTCGTCAGCATCTGCATACTTGCTCGCTGTTTCTATCATCTCTCCCAAGTCGGTGACTTTGTCACACTTCAAGCGATGACGTAGTAAACCAATTGGGAGACCTGTAATGAAAAATTCAATCACAGTTTGGTCATTGACTCCTTCATAGGAGTTCTTGGTGTCGATCCATCATCCGAGGTAATCCCGACAAGTTTCTCCGGCTTTCTGGGTGCAACGTTGTAGGTCTCCAACCGTACAGGGCCTCCGGTATGTGCCTTCGAAATTCCGAAAGAATGCACTTTGCATGTCATACCAGTTATGGATGGTATTCTCCAGAAGTTCATTGAGCCATGATCTTGCCGTCTTTCGCAACATGAGTGGAATATCAGGTTGTGACCAGGCTGTTTCCGCCTTTGGCAATGCAACAAGCTTGGAAGAAATCATGTAGCCAGGTATCTGGCCGAGCAATGCCGTCGTAGGCTTGGATATGTCGTGAGATAGCAAATCCTTCCAGGAATCTTGTAGCTCTTATGCGTGGTCTGAAGCACTTTGGGCCCATGTATATATCATCATTTTCGTAGCGCCGCGCCTCTATATTGGAGTTGATCCTGTGCCTTGCATCGTTCGGGGATAGAGATCGTCCCAAGTGTCGGTTGTGGCTGCGGTGCCTTGGAGCCGGACTTCGGCTTATGCCACCACCTCTTCTAGCACGACGCCCTCCTTGGCCTCCTTGGGAGCCATTGTGATGGCTACTTGGCGGAGAGGGTGGAGCAGTTGGGTTATTTCCGGCAGATCGCCGGCCTCCGTCCGGAGCGTCATTATTCTGGTTCCGGGGAGGGTCTTCATTGTGACGAGCCCCCTGCCGGCTTGTCTCGGCACGGTGTTCGTCATTCCTTCGCCCGTCATCCGGATGGCTTGCATGCCTAGGAGGTGGCATTCTTTGTCGATCCTCCTCCCGATGTTTCTCTTTATCATCGTCCCTGCGGTCTTTTGACTCTCGTCGGGGCGGGTTCCTCGGATTCAGTGCAGCAATTGCCTCTTGCTCTGCAACTGGGTTAATGTTATGCCAGTCACGGGCATCTTTGTGGTGCTGTCCCGAAGATCCGTTTCTTGAGTAATTGTCCTCCCGGTGGTCGGAATGGTGGTGCTGCTCCGGAACGCGCTGGGGTCTTATGTCATCCCATGCCGGATCTGTGCGACACTGGTCGGAATTAGAGACCAGCTTTTGACTTCTGGACATGGCGACCTTTTGCTGCTCCAGTCCCTTGTTGAGTAATTTGATGCCCAACCAGATCTCTCGGGCCGCAATGGTGTTCGGTACTGGGTTGGATACACCCAATCCCCTTTGCTATCTTTCCGAGGCTTCCCCATTTCCTCTCCGAAAAGGACGGCGTGAATCTGTGGGAATTGGTTGTCATTAGTATGACGATTCCTGGTCTTCTGGTATTGCCTAGAGTTGTACTTCTCCGCAGATGCCATGCGTTTCTTTTCATCCTCAAAGTTTTTGGCTTCATCGAGGAGTACTTGACGACATGCTTCTAGGGCATGTGCCCTCTTGTCTAGTTCTTTAGCAGTAAGTTCTGTAGCTGTAGTAATAGGTGTGGTTAATGCAGCATCGATGAGTTTACACGCACCTTTAGTGATCACGTGTCCATCCATCGATTCTTCTTTTTTGGGATCGTCTAGGATAAGCGCTCCTTCCGAGTCTTCCTCATATTCCTCGGCAATCACCTCCTCTGCCGGAGGGTCTTTTGCCGGGTCTTGTTCTTCTTGTTCCTCTTCTTTGCCTTCTTGGCAGTGCCGGGAGCAAAGACGGCTTTGGGTCCGTTTCCCGGAGTCAAGATCTGATCGGTACTTTCGGATATCTAGACCTCGGGATTATCTCTGACTTCCATGTCATCCTGCGCTTTGGGAGAGTGTTCCCCGGATGCTTCATCCATGGCTTCTCCTTCCTCTATAGCTTTGGAGTTATACTCCTCTTCATATTCCACGGAGAACTTTCAGAAATCAGCTGACGTCATCGATTCATCTGAGGATGCGGGTACATCAGCGTTTGTTCCAATCGCCTCTAGCAAAGAGTCGGTGTTGTCTCCAGCATCGACAGAGCTGGATCCGGATCCCACATATCCGACGAAGTGCGACGCGCGCTTCCTGAGGTACCTACGGCTCTCGCGATCGGCCTTGTCGAAATGTTTGATGGTTTCGAGGATTTCATCTACACCAGAGTTTTGCATCATCATGCATCTTAGCGTGTATCTCAGGAAAGGCCTGTCTGTCCCGGCGTCATCAGAGCCGGAATCAGTGTCATTGCTATGCTTCTCCTAGATTTAGACTTCAGCGGGTGGGTCGATCTGGGATTCGGCTTCTCCAGGGAGATCCACTCCAGATTCAACTTGGACCGCCAGGTCTGCCTCAGGCTCGGATTTCTCCTTTATCTCCACAACCGGTGCGGGCTGGGTGGCATTAGGGTTTCCTGAGATCCGGAACTCTGCGGCCTCCGCGGACAAAGGGGACCCAGAAATTTCCTCTGCCTCTGTCATCACCGCTGGGGTGGGTGGGACAGGTTCAGCAAAACCGATGTAAACATCGATCTCACCAAAAGACATGATGGTGTAGGCAGTCACAGCCTCCCTAGCCAGAATCCAGGTCTCGTCGAGAATGATGAGAGGGACATTACTGGCGTAGAGGATGCGACCGACGGTGATAGTCTCGCTGATTCCGATTCTTGCAGATTCTGCTCGGAACGCAGATCCGAAGCTCACTTGCCCCACGTGGGCGCCAACTGTCGTCGGATTGATGACAAGTATGCTATGAGGGGGTCCTCGAGGCATGCGGAAGAGAGGGGTGTGAGACGTACGGTGTTCCGGGATGGTGAGCACACAAGTTTACCCAGGCTCGAATCTGTCGGCTTTGGACGGATCCTACTCCTGCTAGTAATCCAGTAATACGGCAGAGCCGGAATATGGGTTACAAGGGTTCACCTATGCGAGTTGAGATTGTAGACTATTGAGGGTGCCCTAAAGGATCTTCCTAGGACAGCTTATATAGATATCCGGCCTAGGGTTTACAGGAGAGATCTATCCGGCTACGACTAATAGTCGGTTACAGAGTACATCTTGGACTACAAGTAACACTATGGGCCTAAGTCGGTAAGTCTTCTGGGCCTTCCTGTAGCCGGATTGGACTCCGCCTCTTCTCCCTGACTGGGCCGCCAGTGAAGCAAAGCTCTAACCTAAAGGGGGCCACCCTGGTCAGTGAGGACTGTGAGGATACCCGGAAAGTATATCCCCAACAAGCCCATGGTGCATAGCCGAGAACATATTAATTCGGCCTTTTAAGGATCAGGGGACTACTGAGCACAACCCACTAAAATTTGAGAATGAAGCCCATGGAGCCTGCCCTACGAAGTATAAACCATGTAGAGCAGCCTATGTAGAATAGCCAAACTCTTTTTAATTCGGTCTTTTGGGCATTGCCCCCACCTCTCAAAAAAACTCGTATTACCCATGTTTTTAAGAAAATACTCCATTATGTGGCATTTTATAAATTGAGATGCCAGGAGCGCTGCCCTTTTTTATTTTAAAAGAGATAAACATAGACACCCAAAATGTTTTTAAGAAGACTAATACATAAATTGTAGTACTAATAAAAGTTTAATGATATTTATTCTATAAATATTTTTGTTGTAGTGGTAACACACTTAGTTTACATTTATTTGATTTGGAGATCTTTTGTTCGAATCGTATCTTGGATTTACAATTTTTTCTTCTACCAATATCGCATTACGGAGAGGCTGACATCATGGACCCACCAGCATGCAGCGTCCCTGGAGTTTGTTTTGAGGATGGGTTCGAAACAAAAGTTTAAATACTTGTACAGAGAGGCTCGCATCCGGGACCCACCAGACAGAACATACAAGGTTGCATTAGGGACCCACAAGCCAGAACATGCTAGAGAGGCTGACATAAGGGCCCCGGTAGTAAGACCATAACGGTTGCCATGGTGAAAACAGCGGATGCGGCCGAAAAAAAAGTCTATCATACACACGTTGCATTTACAGAGAAGCTGACATGTCGGACCTAGCAGGCCCAAGCATAGCCCAATTCCTTCTAATTCGGCCTTTTCGTGGTCTTGTGGCCACCGACCATAGCCCATTCAACTTAGGAGTGAGCCCATGGAATATAAGCCATGACGAATAGGGCATCCGCCCCGAGTTTAGCCCAGAATCTTTTTTATTTGGCCTTTATGAGCATTCTTTGTACTCTGAGGCTGACATCTGGGACCCAAGAAATCAGTCCAATATACACACGTTTCTTTCAAATAGAGGCTGTTAGCTGGGACCCAGCAAGTTCTCAAGGTTAAAACAGCGGACATGGCCAAAAAAAGTCCATCATATGCACATTTCATTTATAGAGAGGCTGATATGTGGGACCCAGCAGCGCGACCTTATACAGATGCTGCATCGAGCAACAAAGCCAGTTCGAAACAGAGAGGCGCGAGCGATAAAGAAGTTCAGCATGTACACGTTTATTTTAATGAGAGGCTGAAATGGGGGACCCAGCAGAGTGAGCAAACGGCAGATTCGTCGAGCAACGCTATCTAGTTCGGAACAGGGTAGCGCTATAGAAGAAAAAAATTCCATCGTACCCACGATTCTTCTAATGTGAGGCTGACATGTCGGTCCCACCAGCCTGTATAAACGGCTGAAGCAGCGAGGAACGCTATCAAGTTCGAAACACGAAGGCGTGACAGAGCATAAAAACTTCATCATACACACGTTTCTTCTAATGAGAGGATGACATGTGGGGCCCAGCGTCGTGATTAAACGGTAAATGCATCGAACAACGCTATCAAGTTCGGAACAGGGTAGCGCGAGCGAAGGAAAAAAATCCATCATAGACACGTTTCTTCTAATGAGAGGATAACATGTGGGGCTCAGGAGGTTGGTTAAATGATAGTTGCGTCGAGCAGCGCTATCAACTCGGAACGGGGTAGCACCAGCGAAGGAAAAATTTCCATCATACACATGTTTCTTCTAATGAGAGGATGACATGTGGGTCCCAGGAGGTTGATTAGACGGTAGATGCATCGAGCAGCGCTATCAACTCCGGAATAGGTTAGCGCGAGCGAAGGAAAAAATTCCATCATACACACGATCCTTCTAATGAGAGGCTGACATGTGGGACCTAGCAGCCTAACTAAACGGCAGAAGCCACGAGCTACGTTATCAAGATCAAATCAGGGAGGCGCGACCGAAAAGTATGGTCTGCTAGAGACACTGACGTCTGAGACCCACACGCCTCAAAAGACTTAGGCGAGTCAACATCCCACGAGGAAACAAAATCTTTCTTCTGCCACACGCCAGCCGACCTTCCTCCATGTTTTTAGCAGATCTGTCATAGCAGAGGGCCACAAAACCGAAAAAAAAGTTTTCGACCAGCCACGGCGGAGCCGAGAATTTTGTCGCGGAAGACGTGCCTTCTACGACGACCATCGGGCCAATTCGTTGCGGAAGGAAACTTTTCTTGTAGTGAGAGTTCATTGGATGTGTGTTCTTTTCACAAACCACACCCAGTGTCATTGCATGTGTGTTCTTCTCACAAACCACATATGGATCCACCAGTGTCATTGGATGTGTGTTCTTCTCACAAATCACATATGGATCCACCAGTGTCATTGCATGTGTGTTCTTCGCACAAACCACATCTAGAGTCATTGCATGTGTGTTCTTTTCACAAACCACACATGGATTCACCAGTGTCATTGGATGTGTGTTCTTTTCATGAACCACACCTAGTGTCATTGCATGTGTGTTCTTCTCACAAACCACATATGGATACACCAGTGTCATTGGATGTGTGTTCTTGTCACAAACCACATATGGATCCACCAGTGTGACTGCATGTGTGTTCTTTTCACAAACCACATCTAGAGTCATTGCATGTGTGTTCTTTTCACAAACCACATAAGGATCCACCAGTGTCATTGGATGTGTGTTCTTTTCATGAATGTGTGTTCTTCTCACAAACCACATATAGATCCACCAGTGTGATTGCACGTGTGTTCTTTTCACAAACCAGAACTAGAGTCATTGCATGTGTGTTCTTCTCACAAACCACATATGGATCCACCAGAGTTCATTGGATGTGTGTTCTTTTCACAAACCACACCTAGTGTCATTGCATGTGTGTTCTTCTCAAAAACCTCATATGGATCCACCAGTGTCATTGGATGTGTGTTCTTCTCACAAACCACATATGGAGCCACCAGTGTCATTACATGTGTGTTCTTCTCACAAACCACATCTAGAGTCATTGCATGTGTTTTCTTTTCACAAACCACATAAGGATCCACTAGTGTCATTGGATGTGTGTTCTTTTACTGAACCACACCCAATGTCATTGCTTGTGTGTTATTCTCACAAACCACATATGGATCCAGCAGTGTCATTGGATGTGTGTTCTTCTCAAAAACCACATACGGATCCACCAGTGTGATTGCATGTGTGTTCTTTTCACAAACCACATCTAGAGTCATTGCATGTGTGTTCTTTTCACAAACCACATAAGGACCGACCAGTGTCATTGCATGTGTTTTCTTCTCACGGACCACATATGGATCCACCAGTGTCATTGCATGTGTGTCATTGCACGTGTGTTCTTCTCACAAACCACACATGGATCCACTGATGTCATTTGATGTGTGTTCTTCTCACAAACCACATATGGATCCACCAGTGTGATTACATGTGTGTTCTTTTCACAAACCATAGCTAGAGTCATTGCATGTGTGTTCTTATCACAAACAACATATGGATCCACCAGAGTTCATTGGATGTGTGTTCTTTTAACAAACCACACCCAGTGTCATTGCATGTGTGTTCTTCTCACAAACCACATAAGGATCCACCAGTGTCATTGGATGTGTGTTCTTCTCACAAACCACATATGGATCCACCAGTGTTACTGCATGTGTGTTCTTCTCACAAACTACATCTAGAGTCATTGCATGTGTGTTCTTTTCACAATCCACATAAGGATCCACCAATGTCATTGGATGTGTGTTCTTTTCATGAACCACACCCAGTGTCATTGCATGTGTGTTCTTCTCACAAACCACATATGGATCCACCAGTGTCATTGCATGTGTGTTCTTCTCACAAACCACATATGGATCCACCAGTGTGATTGCATGTGTTTTCTTTTCACAAACCATTGCTAGAGTCATTACATGTGTGTTCTTCTCACAAACCACATATGGATCCACCAGAGTTCATTGGATGTGTGTTCTTTTCACAAACCACACCCAGTGTCATTGCATGTGTGTTCTTCTCACAAACCACATATGGAACCACCAGTGTCATTGGATGTGTGTTCTTCTCACAAACCACATATGGATCCACCAGTGTCATTGCATGTGCGTTCCTCCCACAAACCACACCTAGATTCATTGCATGTGTGTTCTTTTCACAATCCACATAAGGATCCACCAGTGTCATTGGATGTGTGTTCTTTTCATGAACCACACCTAGTGTCATTGCATGTGTGTTCTTCTCACAAACCACATATGGATCCACCAGTCTCATTGGATGTGAGTTCTTCTCACAAACCACATATGGATCCACCAGTGTGATTGCATGTGTGTTCTTTTAAGAAACCATATCTAGAGTCATTGCATGTGTGTTCTTTTCACAAACCACATAAGGATCCACCAGTGTCATTGGATATGTGTTCTTTTCATGAACCACACCCAGTGTCATTGTATGTGTGTTCTTCCCACAAACCACATATGGATCCACCAGTGTCACTGAATGTGTGTTATTGTCACAAACCACATATGGATCCACCAGTGTCATTGCATGTGTGTTCTTTTCACAAACCACATGTGGATCCACCAGAGTCATTGCATGTGTGTTCTTTTCACAAACAACATAAGGATCCACCAGTGTCATTGGATCTGTGTTCTTTTCATGAACCACAACCAGTGTCATTGGATGTGTGATCTTCTCACCAACCACATGTGGATCCACCAGAGTTCATTGCATGTATGTTCTTTTCACAAACCACATATGGATCCACTAGTATCATTGCATATGTGTTTTTTTCATTAACCATAGCTAGAGTCATTGCATGTGTGTTCTTTTCACAAACCACATGGATGCACCAGAGTCATTGCATGTGTGTTCTTTTCATTAACCACAACTATAGTCATTGCATGTGTGTTCTTTTCACAAACCACATATTGATCCATCAGAGTCATTGCATGTTTGTGCTTTTCATTAACTACAGCTAGTGTCATTGCATGTATGTTCTTTCCATAGACCACATATGGATCCACCAGTGTCATTGCATGTGTGTTCTTCTCACAAACCACACATGGATCCACCACTATCATTGGATGTGTGTTCTTGTCACAAACCACATATAGATCCACCAGTGTGATTGCACGTGTGTTCTTTTCACAAACCAGAACTAGAGTCATTGCATGTGTGTTCTTCTCACAAACCACATATGGATCCACTAGAGTTCATTGGATGTGTGTTCTTTTCACAAACCACACCTAGTGTCATTGCATGTGTGTTCTTCTCAAAAACCTCATATGGATCCACCAGTGTCATTGGATGTGTGTTCTTCTCACAAACCACATATGGAGCCACCAGTGTCATTACATGTGTGTTCTTCTCACAAACCACATCTAGAGTCATTGCATGTGTTTTCTTTTCACAAACCACATAAGGATCCACTAGTGTCATTGGATGTGTGTTCTTTTACTGAACCACACCCAATGTCATTGCTTGTGTGTTATTCTCACAAACCACATATGGATCCAGCAGTGTCATTGGATGTGTGTTCTTCTCAAAAACCACATACGGATCCACCAGTGTGATTGCATGTGTGTTCTTTTCACAAACCACATCTAGAGTCATTGCATGTGTGTTCTTTTCACAAACCACATAAGGACCGACCAGTGTCATTGCATGTGTTTTCTTCTCACGGACCACATATGGATCCACCAGTGTCATTGCATGTGTGTCATTGCACGTGTGTTCTTCTCACAAACCACACATGGATCCACCGATGTCATTTGATGTGTGTTCTTCTCACAAACCACATATGGATCCACCAGTGTGATTACATGTGTGTTCTTTTCACAAACCATAGCTAGAGTCATTGCATGTGTGTTCTTATCACAAACAACATATGGATCCACCAGAGTTCATTGGATGTGTGTTCTTTTAACAAACCACACCCAGTGTCATTGCATGTGTGTTCTTCTCACAAACCACATAAGGATCCACCAGTGTCATTGGATGTGTGTTCTTCTCACAAACCACATATGGATCCACCAGTGTTACTGCATGTGTGTTCTTCTCACAAACTACATCTAGAGTCATTGCATGTGTGTTCTTTTCACAATCCACATAAGGATCCACCAATGTCATTGGATGTGTGTTCTTTTCATGAACCACACCCAGTGTCATTGCATGTGTGTTCTTCTCACAAACCACATATGGATCCACCAGTGTCATTGCATGTGTGTTCTTCTCACAAACCACATATGGATCCACCAGTGTGATTGCATGTGTTTTCTTTTCACAAACCATTGCTAGAGTCATTACATGTGTGTTCTTCTCACAAACCACATATGGATCCACCAGAGTTCATTGGATGTGTGTTCTTTTCACAAACCACACCCAGTGTCATTGCATGTGTGTTCTTCTCACAAACCACATATGGAACCACCAGTGTCATTGGATGTGTGTTCTTCTCACAAACCACATATGGATCCACCAGTGTCATTGCATGTGCGTTCCTCCCACAAACCACACCTAGATTTATTGCATGTGTGTTCTTTTCACAATCCACATAAGGATCCACCAGTGTCATTGGATGTGTGTTCTTTTCATGAACCACACCTAGTGTCATTGCATGTGTGTTCTTCTCACAAACCACATATGGATCCACCAGTCTCATTGGATGTGAGTTCTTCTCACAAACCACATATGGATCCACCAGTGTGATTGCATGTGTGTTCTTCTAAGAAACCATATCTAGAGTCATTACATGTGTGTTCTTTTCACAAACCACATAAGGATCCACCAGTGTCATTGGATATGTGTTCTTTTCATGAACCACACCCAGTGTCATTGCATGTGTGTTCTTCCCACAAACCACATATGGATCCACCAGTGTCACTGAATGTGTGTTATTGTCACAAACCACATATGGATCCACTAGTGTCATTGCATGTGTGTTCTTTTCACAAACCACATGTGGATCCACCAGAGTCATTGCATGTGTGTTCTTTTCACAAACCACATAAGGATCCACCAGTGTCATTGGATCTGTGTTCTTTTCATGAACCACAACCAGTGTCATTGGATGTGTGATCTTCTCACCAACCACATGTGGATCCACCAGAGTTCATTGCATGTATGTTGTTTTCACAAACCACAAATGGATCCACTAGTGTCATTGCATATGTTTTTTTTTCATTAACCATAGCTAGAGTCCTTGCATGTGTGTTCTTTTCACAAACCACATGGATGCACCAGAGTCATTGCATGTGTGTTCTTTTCATTAACCACAACTATAGTCATTGCATGTGTGTTCTTTTCACAAACCACATATTGATCCATCAGAGTCATTGCATGTCTGTGCTTTTCATTAACTACAGCTAGTGTCATTGCATGTATGTTCTTTCCACAGACCACATATGGATCCACCAGTGTCATTGCATGTGTGTTCTTCTCACAAACCACACATGGATCCACCACTATCATTGGATGTGTGTTCTTGTCACAAACCACATATAGATCCACCAGTGTGATTGCACGTGTGTTCTTTTCACAAACCAGAACTAGAGTCATTGCATGTGTGTTCTTCTCACAAACCACATATGGATCCACCAGAGTTCATTGGATGTGTGTTCTTTTCACAAACCACACCTAGTGTCATTGCATGTGTTTTCTTCTCAAAAACCTCATATGGATCCACCAGTGTCATTGGATGTGTGTTCTTCTCACAAACCACATATGGAGCCACCAGTGTCATTACATGTGTGTTCTTCTCACAAACCACATCTAGAGTCATTGCATGTGTTTTCTTTTCACAAACCACATAAGGATCCACTAGTGTCATTGGATGTGTGTTCTTTTACTGAACCACACCCAATGTCATTGCTTGTGTGTTATTCTCACAAACCACATATGGATCCAGCAGTGTCATTGGATGTGTGTTCTTATCAAAAACCACATACGGATCCACCAGTGTGATTGCATGTGTGTTCTTTTCACAAACCACATCTAGAGTCATTGCATGTGTGTTCTTTTCACAAACCACATAAGGACCGACCAGTGTCATTGCATGTGTTTTCTTCTCACGGACCACATATGGATCCACCAGTGTCATTGCATGTGTGTCATTGCACGTGTGTTCTTCTCACAAACCACACATGGATCCATCGATGTCATTTGATGTGTGTTCTTCTCACAAACCACATATGGATCCACCAGTGTGATTACATGTGTGTTCTTTTCACAAACCATAGCTAGAGTCATTGCATGTGTGTTCTTATCACAAACAACATATGGATCCACCAGAGTTCATTGGATGTGTGTTCTTTTAACAAACCACACCCAGTGTCATTGCATGTGTGTTCTTCTCACAAACCACATATGGATCCACCAGTGTCATTGGATGTGTGTTCTTCTCACAAACCACATATGGATCCACCAGTGTTACTGCATGTGTGTTCTTCTGACAAACTACATCTAGAGTCATTGCATTTGTGTTCTTTTCACAATCCACATAAGGATCCACCAATGTCATTGGATGTGTGTTCTTTTCATGAACCACACGTAGTGTCATTGCATGTGTGTTCTTCTCACAAACCACATATGGATCCACCAGTGTCATTGCATGTGTGTTCTTCTCACAAACCACATATGGATCCACCAGTGTGATTGCATGTGTTTTCTTTTCACAAACCATTGCTAGAGTCATTACATGTGTGTTCTTCTCACAAACCACGTATGGATCCACCAGAGTTCATTGGATGTGTGTTCTTTTCACAAACCACACCCAGTGTCATTGCATGTGTGTTCTTCTCACAAACCACATATGGAACCACCAGTGTCATTGGATGTGTGTTCTTCTCACAAACCACATATGGATCCACCAGTGTCATTGCATGTGTGTTCCTCCCACAAACCACACCTAGATTCATTGCATGTGTGTTCTTTTCACAATCCACATAAGGATCCACCAGTGTCATTGGATGTGTGTTCTTTTCACGAACCACACCTAGTGTCATTGCATGTGTGTTCTTCTCACAAACCACATATGGATCCACCAGTCTCATTGGATGTGAGTTCTTCTCACAAACCACATATGGATCCACCAGTGTGATTGCATGTGTGTTCTTTTAAGAAACCATATCTAGAGTTATTGCATGTGTGTTCTTTTCACAAACCACATAAGGATCCACCAGTGTCATTGGATATGTGTTCTTTTCATGAACCACACCCAGTGTCATTGCATGTGTGTTCTTCCCACAAACCACATATGGATCCACCAGTGTCACTGAATGTGTGTTATTGTCACAAACCACATATGGATCCACCAGTGTCATTGCATGTGTGTTCTTTTCACAAACCACATGTGGATCCACCAGAGTCATTGCATGTGTGTTCTTTTCACAAACCACATAAGGATCCACCAGTGTCATTGGATCTGTGTAATTTTCATGAACCACAACCAGTGTCATTGGATGTGTGATCTTCTCACCAACCACATGTGGATCCACCAGAGTTCATTGCACGTATGTTCTTTTCACAAACCACATATGGATCCACTAGTGTCATTGCATATGTGTTTTTTTCATTAACCATAGCTAGAGTCATTGCATGTGTGTTCTTTTCACAAACCACATGGATGCACCAGAGTCATTGCATGTGTGTTCTTTTCATTAACCACAACTATAGTCATTGCATGTGTGTTCTTTTCACAAACCACATATTGATCCATCAGAGTCATTGCATGTCTGTGCTTTTCATTAACTACAGCTAGTGTCATTGCATGTATGTTCTTTCCACAGACCACATATGGATCCACCAGTGTCATTGCATGTGTGTTCTTCTCACAAACCACACATGGATCCACCACTATCATTGGATGTGTGTTCTTGTCACAAACCACATATAGATCCACCAGTGTGATTGCACTTGTGTTCTTTTCACAAACCAGAACTAGAGTTATTGCATGTGTGTTCTTCTCACAAACCACATATGGATCCACCAGTGTTACTGCATGTGTGTTCTTCTGACAAACTACATCTAGAGTCATTGCATTTGTGTTCTTTTCACAATCCACATAAGGATCCACCAATGTCATTGGATGTGTGTTCTTTTCATGAACCACACCTAGTGTCATTGCATGTGTGTTCTTCTCACAAACCACATATGGATCCACCAGTGTCATTGCATGTGTGTTCTTCTCACAAACCACATATGGATCCACCAGTGTGATTGCATGTGTTTTCTTTTCACAAACCATTGCTAGAGTCATTACATGTGTGTTCTTCTCACAAACCACGTATGGATCCACCAGAGTTCATTGGATGTGTGTTCTTTTCACAAACCACACCCAGTGTCATTGCATGTGTGTTCTTCTCACAAACCACATATGGAACCACCAGTGTCATTGGATGTGTGTTCTTCTCACAAACCACATATGGATCCACCAGTGTCATTGCATGTGTGTTCCTCCCACAAACCACACCTAGATTCATTGCATGTGTGTTCTTTTCACAATCCACATAAGGATCCACCAGTGTCATTGGATGTGTGTTCTTTTCACGAACCACACCTAGTGTCATTGCATGTGTGTTCTTCTCACAAACCACATATGGATCCACCAGTCTCATTGGATGTGAGTTCTTCTCACAAACCACATATGGATCCACCAGTGTGATTGCATGTGTGTTCTTTTAAGAAACCATATCTAGAGTTATTGCATGTGTGTTCTTTTCACAAACCACATAAGGATCCACCAGTGTCATTGGATATGTGTTCTTTTCATGAACCACACCCAGTGTCATTGCATGTGTGTTCTTCCCACAAACCACATATGGATCCACCAGTGTCACTGAATGTGTGTTATTGTCACAAACCACATATGGATCCACCAGTGTCATTGCATGTGTGTTCTTTTCACAAACCACATGTGGATCCACCAGAGTCATTGCATGTGTGTTCTTTTCACAAACCACATAAGGATCCACCAGTGTCATTGGATCTGTGTAATTTTCATGAACCACAACCAGTGTCATTGGATGTGTGATCTTCTCACCAACCACATGTGGATCCACCAGAGTTCATTGCACGTATGTTCTTTTCACAAACCACATATGGATCCACTAGTGTCATTGCATATGTGTTTTTTTCATTAACCATAGCTAGAGTCATTGCATGTGTGTTCTTTTCACAAACCACATGGATGCACCAGAGTCATTGCATGTGTGTTCTTTTCATTAACCACAACTATAGTCATTGCATGTGTGTTCTTTTCACAAACCACATATTGATCCATCAGAGTCATTGCATGTTTGTGCTTTTCATTAACTACAGCTAGTGTCATTGCATGTATGTTCTTTCCATAGACCACATATGGATCCACCAGTGTCATTGCATGTGTGTTCTTCTCACAAACCACACATGGATCCACCACTATCATTGGATGTGTGTTCTTGTCACAAACCACATATAGATCCACCAGTGTGATTGCACGTGTGTTCTTTTCACAAACCAGAACTAGAGTCATTGCATGTGTGTTCTTCTCACAAACCACATATGGATCCACTAGAGTTCATTGGATGTGTGTTCTTTTCACAAACCACACCTAGTGTCATTGCATGTGTGTTCTTCTCAAAAACCTCATATGGATCCACCAGTGTCATTGGATGTGTGTTCTTCTCACAAACCACATATGGAGCCACCAGTGTCATTACATGTGTGTTCTTCTCACAAACCACATCTAGAGTCATTGCATGTGTTTTCTTTTCACAAACCACATAAGGATCCACTAGTGTCATTGGATGTGTGTTCTTTTACTGAACCACACCCAATGTCATTGCTTGTGTGTTATTCTCACAAACCACATATGGATCCAGCAGTGTCATTGGATGTGTGTTCTTCTCAAAAACCACATACGGATCCACCAGTGTGATTGCATGTGTGTTCTTTTCACAAACCACATCTAGAGTCATTGCATGTGTGTTCTTTTCACAAACCACATAAGGACCGACCAGTGTCATTGCATGTGTTTTCTTCTCACGGACCACATATGGATCCACCAGTGTCATTGCATGTGTGTCATTGCATGTGTGTTCTTCTCACAAACCACACATGGATCCACTGATGTCATTTGATGTATGTTCTTCTCACAAACCACATATGGATCCACCAGTGTGATTACATGTGTGTTCTTTTCACAAACCATAGCTAGAGTCATTGCATGTGTGTTCTTATCACAAACAACATATGGATCCACCAGAGTTCATTGGATGTGTGTTCTTTTAACAAACCACACCCAGTGTCATTGCATGTGTGTTCTTCTCACAAACCACATATGGATCCACCAGTGTCACTGGATGTGTGTTCTTCTCACAAACCACATATGGATCCACCAGTGTTACTGCGTGTTCTTCTCACAAACTACATCTAGAGTCATTGCATGTGTGTTCTTTTCACAATCCACATAAGGATCCACCAATGTCATTGGATGTGTGTTCTTTTCATGAACCACACCCAGTGTCATTGCATGTGTGTTCTTCTCACAAACCACATATGGATCCACCAGTGTCATTGCATGTGTGTTCTTCTCACAAACCACATATGGATCCACCAGTGTGATTGCATGTGTTTTCTTTTCACAAACCATTGCTAGAGTCATTACATGTGTGTTCTTCTCACAAACCACATATGGATCCACCAGAGTTCATTGGATGTGTGTTCTTTTCACAAACCACACCCAGTGTCATTGCATGTGTGTTCTTCTCACAAACCACATATGGAACCACCAGTGTCATTGGATGTATGTTCTTCTCAAAAACCACATATGGATCCACCAGTGTCATTGCATTAAATGTGGAGAAACTTAATGCATTTAAAGTGGAGACTTTAAAAGGGAATGTGAAGAGGCATTTTAATGTGGAGGAGTTACCACCACATGAATGGGGGAGGTGAGGGGTCACCCCCCCATGCGCCGGCCATGGAGAGAGGGGTCACCCCCCTCCTCCTATAAAAGGCCACCCATTCCCTCCTTCATCCACACACCTCCTTGTGAAGGATCTCTCTCCCCCTTTAGAATTATTCCCCCATGGTCTCGGATTAGCGAGATACATGTTCCCGGTGGAATTTCGTCTGGAAGGAGTTGCTGCTTCCGCTGGATCGCTGGAGCGAGGAGGTGGAGGTTGTCCGGTGGCTTGAACGTGTGTGCGAGTACGGATGCGCTGCTGAGTTGTGGCGCTCGGACTTCCTCGCGATCTTGAGATCGGCAAGTGTACGACTACATCAACCACGAGTTCCTACTCGTTAACAAAGATCGTTGTCTTCGAGGGTAAGTTCTCCATGGATGTATGTCCACCCGTTGCTCTGTACCTAGTAGATAGATCTTGGCGTGTAGTTCTCATCGTAGGAAATTTTTTGTTTTCTATGCTGCGGACCCAACAGTGGTATCAGAGCCTAATCTATGCGTAGGTGCTTTGCACGTGTAGTACACATATGTTTATATGTGGGCGATGATGATCATGTTATTTTATCTGCTATGTACTTTGGATATTGGTGGCATAGTGGGATGAAGCGGCCCGGACCAACCTTACATGTCATCGTACATGAGACCGGTTCCACGACTGACATGCAACTTGTTTTGCATAAGTGGCTGGCGGGTGTCTGTCTCTCCTACTATAGTCAATATATGATTTACAAAGAGTTGCTAATAACTTGGTTATCCTCGTTGTGGTTCATGTTCGTAGGTTAGACAGGTTCTATCTCCGAAAGCCCTAAGCCACGTAAAACTTGCAATTGATAAATTAGAGGCGTCTAGTTTAGATCGTTGTTGGGCTAGTGTTTTGATATGGTATTGTTGTAAGTAGATGTATAATAGATACTCTTACAACTCACTTAACGTGTAAGTTCCATAGACCTTGGCCTTACACACAAAGGAATGGTAGAGATCATACCATGATGCAAATGATAGAGATCAAATGCATGGACCATATCACCTCACTTCACACATTAGATGTTAGCATCTTATATTGCTAGTTTGGCGCGTTTGGTAGCATTATAAGATGATCCCTCATTTAGATATCAAGATAAAATGTGTTCTTCCTTAAGTATGCATCGTTTTGTGGATCATGTTTTGAGGCATCACGTGATGATCGGGTGTTCTCAACTCTACGCTTTCATACAACGGGTGTAAGATAGTTTTACACACGCAAATACTAAGGTTCTTACTTGACGAGCCTAGCATGTACAGACATGGCCTCGGAACACGGACCGAAAGGTTAAGCATGAGTCATATAGTTGATATGATGCCCATATAGATGCTCGCCTTTGAAGCTACACCGACTCACATGATGATCGGACTTGGTGTAGTGGATTTGGTTCATGTAATCACCAAAAGGACACGAGGGATGTCGTTTTTGAGTGGGAGTTCATTAGTAATTTGGATTAGTTGAACTCAATCTATCATAAATTTAGTCTAAATATACTTTACAAATTCTGTTGTAGATCGCACCACCTGCTTTTAATTTCAATGTGTTCATGGAGAAAGAGAAACTTGCTGCGAATGGTAGCAACTTCACCAACTGGGCTATGAATTTGAGGATTCTCCTCACTGCTGCACAAAAGCAATATGTGCTAGATGCGCCTCTAGGCCCCCCACCAGCTCCTGATGCCCCTGACGAGGAAAAGAACGTCTATATAACTCGTCAGGAGGACCACAACTGAGTTCATTGCGGCATACTGTATGGGCTAGAGCCAGAACTTCGAAAGCGTTTCGAAAATGGCAATGCCTTTGATACCATGGGAGAATTGAAAATGATTTTTGATACCCATGCTGCCGTAGAGAGTTATAATGCTACAGAAAAGTTCTTTAGCAGCATGATGGAGGAAAACAGCTCCGTTAGTGAGCACGTACTCAAAATGTCTGGATACGCCGATAAGCTTGTGTCCTTGGGAATAAAGATTCCCATTGACTTAGGCATACATCGTGTTCTCCAATCTCTGCCACCTAGCTACAAGAGCTTCGTGATGAACTATAATATGCAGGGCATGAAGAAGTCTCTTCCCGAGCTTCTGTCAATGCTTAAGACTCCAGAAGTGGAGATTAGGAAAGAACATCAAGTGTTGATGATCAATAGGACCACCGGTTTCAAGAAGGACAAGAAAGGCAAGCACAAGGGAAAGAAGGGTGGCAAGTCTGTTGCCACGTCTGAAAAGAAACCCCGAGCTGGCCCTAAGTCTGACACCGAGTGCTACTATTGCAAGGGGACTAGCCATTGGAAGCGCAACTGCCCCAAGTATTTGGCGGACAAGAAGTCCGGCAAGGCAAACAAAGGTATATGTGATATACATGTTATTGATGTGTACTTGACTAGTACTCATAGTAGCACCTGGGTATTTGATATGGGATCGGTTGCTAATATATGTAACTCTGTTCAGGGGCTGCGGAACAAGCGACAACTAGCAAGGGATGAGGTCACGATGCGGGTCGGCAATGGATCAAGAGTTGATGTGATCGCCGTCGGAACGCTGCCTCTCCATATGCCATCGGGATTAGTTATAAACCTAAATAATTGTTATTTGGTGCCTGCACTGAGCATAAACATTGTATCCGGATCGTGTTTGATGCAAAGTGGTTATTCATTTAAGTCTGAAAACAATGGTTGTTCGATTTATATGAATAATATCTTTTATGGTCATGCACCTATGTTGAATGGTTTATTTCTGTTGGATCTCGATAGTAGTATTACGCATATTCATCATGTTGATGCTAAAAGGATTAAACTTGATAATGATATATCTACATATATGTGGCACTGCCGTCTAGGTCATATTGGCGTTAAACGCATGAAGAAACTCCATTCTGATGGACTTTTGGAATCACTTGATTTTGAATCATTTGATACATGTGAGCCATGCCTTATGGGCAAGATGACTAGAACGTCGTTTTCCGGTTCAACGGAACGGGCAACAGATCTATTGGAAATCATACATACTGATGTGTGTGGACCAATGAGTGTGTCGGCGCGAGGTGGATATTGTTATTTTGTTACTTTCACGGATGATTTGATTAGATATGGGTATATATATTTGATGAAATACAAGTCTGAAACTTTTGAAAAGTTCAAAGAATTTCAGAATGAAGTGGAAAATCATCATAACAGAAAGATCAAATTTCTGCGGTCCAACCGTGGAGGAGAGTATCTTAGTTACGAGTTTAGCACACATATGAAAGACTGTGGAATGGTTTCACAACTCACGCCTGCCGGAACACCACAATGTAATGGTGTGTCAGAACGTCGTAATCGTACTTTATTGGATATGGTTCGATCTATGATGTCTCTGACTGACTTGCCACTGTCATTTTGGGGTTATGCATTGGAAACCGCTACATTCACTTTAAATAGGGCACCATCTAAATCCGTTGAAAAGACACCGTATGAATTATGGTTTGGAAATAAACCTAAGCTGTCATTTCTTAAAGTTTGGGGATGCAATGTTTATGTGAAGAAACTTCAATCGGATAAACTCGAACCCAAAGCGGAAAAATGCGTCTTCATAGGATACCCTAAGGAAATGATTGGGTATACCTTCTATCACAGATCCGAGGGCAAGGTCTTTGTTGCCAAGAATGGATCCTTTCTTGAGAAGGAGTTTCTCGCGAAAGGTGTGAGTAGTCGGAAGATAGAACTCGAAGAGGTTATTGAACCTTCTCTTCATGAAATGGCGAGTAGCGCAGCTCCAGAAGTTGTTTCGGAGTTGACTTCACCTTATGAAGAGAGAGTTAATGATATTGATCATGAAACTCCGAAAGAGGACACTACCGAACCTCGCAGGTCAAGCAGGACACGTGCAGCTCCTGAACTGTACGGCAATCCTGTTATGAATTTCATGATTGATGAAATAGATGACCCTGCGACGTATGAAGAAGCGATGATGAGCCTTGATTCCAACAAATGGCTAGAAGCCATGAAATCCGAGATGGAATCCATATACGAAAACCACGTTTGGAACTTGGTGGACTTACCTCATGATCGAAAGGCCGTTGAGAATAAATGGATTTCCAAAAGAAAAACTGATGCTGATGGTAATGTAACCATCTATAAGGCTCGACTTGTCGCAAAGGGGTTTCGACAAATTCAAGGAGTTGACTACGATGAGACATTCTCTCCCGTAGCGATGCTTAAGTCGGTTAGGATTATGTTAGCAATTGCTGCATATTTCGATTATGAAATATGGCAGATGGATGTCAAAACTGCGTTCCTCAATGGTAAGATTGAAGAAGAGTTGTATATGATACAACCTAAGGGTTTTGTCGATCCTAAGGATGCTAATAAGGTGTGCAAACTTCAGCGATCCATCTATGGACTGAAGCAAGCATCACGAAGTTGGAATCTCCGCTTTGATGAGGTGATCAAAGAGTTTGGATTTGTCCAAACTTATGGAGAGGCTTGTATTTACAAGAAAGTGTGTGGGAGCAATGTGGCATTTCTGATATTATATGTGGATGACATATTATTGATTGGAAATGATTTAGATCTTTTAAACAGTGTTAAAAGTTATCTAAACAGCAAATTTTCGATGAAGGACCTTGGTGAAGCTTCATATATATTAGGCATTAAAATCTATAGAGATAGATCAAGACGCCTAATTGGGCTATCGCAGAGTACATACCTTGCTAAGATATTAAAGAAGTTTAATATGGACGGAAGTAAGAAGGGGTTCTTACCTATGTTGCAAGGCAAGACATGGAGTAAGACTCAAAGTCCGGCTACGGCGGAAGAAAGAGAGATAATGGATAAGGTCCCCTATGCCTCAGCCATAGGCTCTATAATGTATGCCATGCTATGTACAAGACCGGATGTGGCACATGCTATTAGTTTGACTAGTAGGTACCAATCTGATCCAGGTTCGGAATACTGGATAGCGGTCAAGAATATCCTTAAGTACTTGAGAAGAACTAAGGATATGTTTCTTGTATACGGAGGTGAAGAAGAGCTAGTCGCTAAGTGTTATGTCGATGCTAGCTTTGACACTGATCCGGATGACTCTAAGTCTCAATTCGGATACGTATTTCTCTTGAATGGAGTAGTAGTTAGTTGGAGGAGCTCCAAACAACCTGTGGTGGCTGGATCAACGACGAAGGCGGAATATGTTGCTGCTTCAGAAGCAGCGTAGGAAGCAGTTTGGATGAAGGAGTTCATAACGGAACTGGGTGTGGTTCCCAGTGTGTTGGACCTGATGGTGATCTATTGTGACAACAATGGAGCCATAGCCAATGCAAAGGAACCAAGGTCTCACAAGAATTCCAAGCATATTAAGCGCCGGTTTCACTCCATCCGCGAGCATGTCAAGGATGGAGATATAAAGATTTGTAAAGTGCACACGGACCTGAATGTAGCAGATCCGTTGACTAAAGTACTCCCTAGGGAAAAACATGATCAACACCAGAACTCCATGGGTGTTAGATTTATCACTATGTGAACTAGATTATTGTCTCTAGTGCAAGCGGGAGACTGAAGGAAATATGCCTTGAGAGGTAATAATAAAGTTGTTATTATGTATTCCTTGTATATGATAGATGTTTATTTTGCATGCTATAATTTTATTGATAGGAAACATCAATACATGTGTGTTTAATAAACAAAAAGGGTTCCTAGTCATGCCTCTCTTTTAGACAAGCTTGTTGATTAACAAGATGATCAAGGTTTCCTGATCATGGACATTGGATGTTGTTAATAACAAGGTCACACCATTGGTGGACTGATGTGATGAACATTCATCCGAAGTATAGCATTACGATCAAGTCATTATGTTTATATTGCTATAACATCATACGAAGTAATCTTTATCCTTAGACCATGAGATCATGTTAATTGCTAACACCAGAAGAGTATCTTGATAACATCAAACGTCACACCGTAACAGGGTGACTATAAAGATGGGTTCAGTGCTACGAAGGTGTTATGTTGAGGCTCATGGATCAAGAGTGGAATTTGTCAATCCAAATGACGGATAGATATACTCTGGGCCCTCTCGGTGATATCACATTAGGATAGCTTGCAAGCAAGTCATGTGATCACTAGAATGTTATATCACGGGAACGAGAAAAGAGTGCATGTCGGTAACGAGATCAAACTAGGTATGGAGATACGGATGATCGAATCTCGGACATGTAATATATCGAGAGACAAAGGGATTTAGTTACAAGCGTTAAAGGTTCGCACGATCACAGGAGTCATCGTTGAATGTGTAGGAGTCAGTACGGATCTCCAGGTCCCGCTGCTGATTATTGATCGGAGAAGGGTCTCGATCATGTCTGCATTATTCGCGAACCATAGGGTGGCACACTTAAGAGTTACCGGACACCATTTTGGAGCACATATGTTTCAAACGAGAGAATTGCAAAGCGTAGGAATTATTTCAATAGAAACCAGAAATTGTTTCGCGTGAAATTGCAGAAGGTGTTTCTGCATGTGATATTGAAATATTGCAAGGGGCTATATGTGAATGTTTGTTAATTAAAGTAATTAACAAAATTCTGAATAAATTTAATAAAAGAGTTTTATTAAATGAGAGAGCATTAAATGTGGAGAAACTTAATGCATTTAAAGTGGAGACTTTAAAAGGGAATGTGAAGAGGCATTTTAATGTGGAGGAGTTACCACCACATGAATGGGGGAGGTGAGGGGTCACCCCCCATGCGCCGGCCATGGAGAGAGGGGGCACCCCCCTCCTCCTATAAAAGGCCACCCATTCCCTCCTTCATCCACACACCTCCTTGTGAACGATCTCTCTCCCCCTCTAGAATTATTCCCCCATGGTCTCGGATTAGCGAGATACATGTTCCCGGTGGCATTTCGTCTGGAAGGAGTTGCTGCTTCCGCTGGATCGCTGGAGCAAGGAGGTGGAGGTTGTCCGGTGGCTTGAACGTGTGTGCGAGTGCGGATGTGCTGCTGAGTTATGGCGCTCGGACTTCCTCACGATCTTGAGATCGGCAAGTGTACGACTACATCAACCATGAGTTCCTACTCGTTAACAAAGCTCGTTGTCTTCGAGGGTAAGTTCTCCATGGATGTATGTCCACCCGTTGCTCTGTACGTAGTAGATAGATCTTGGCGTGTAGTTCTCATCGTAGGAAAATTTTTGTTTTCTATGCTGCGGACCCAACAGGTTCCACCAGTGTCATTGCATGTATGTTATTGTCACAAACCACATATGGATCCACCAATGTCATTGCGTATGTGTTCTTTTCACAAACCACATGTGGATCCACTAGAGTCATTGCATGTGTATTCTTTTCACAAACCACATAAGGATCCACCAGTGTCATTGGATGTGTGTTCTTTTCACGAACCATAACCAGTGTCATTGGATGTGTGATCTTCTCACAAACCACATATGGATCCACCAGAGTTTATTGCATGTCTGTTCTTTTCACAAACCACATATGGATCCACCAGTGTCATTGCATGTGTGTTTTTTTTATTAACCATAGCTAGAGTCATTGCATGTGTGTTCTTTTCACAAACCACATGGATCCACGAGAGTTGTTGCATGTCTGTTCTTTTTATTAACCACAACTAGAGTCATTGCATGTGTGTTCTTTTGACAAACCACATATGGATCCATCAGAGTCATTGCATGTTTGTTCTTTTCATTAACCACAGCTAGTGTCATTGCATGTCTGTTCTTTTCACAGACCACATATGGATCCACCAGTGTTTTTTTTGAAACCTGAGAACTGTGAGGCAAAAGCCCCACAACATGATTTATTAAGACAAAAGAAAACCAAGTATTTACATGTAATTACAAACTCCCTAGAGGGTGAAAAGAAGGGGTCCTACCAGAAAAATTCCATCAAGTCATTGATCTAGTTAGCTAAACTATCTCTATGTTTTTTCTTAATCCTGTACTTTAGTAGAGTAAGGTCATGTAGGAAGTTACACCTCCACCTCGCAAAGGTGGGTCTCTCGTGTTGGAATATTTTCGCATTACGCTGCTTCCATATGTGCCAATAGGCCAAGATCATCACCTCCATGAAATATGGTTTAGCAAACTCCCTGCACGCCTCCGCCATTATGGTATGGATGTCATCCCCCATTGGAAGGAGAAGAACATGTGTACTCTATCTTCATGGGATCTAGTTGGACATAGCACACAATGAGTATCATCATTCTCCACTTTACAATGTCTCCGCGCAATCAAGTCCCTAGTGTTTAAACGATCGTTCAGTAGAAGCCATGCAAACATTTTGGTCTTCAACACACACGAAGATTTCCATATCCACTTAAACACAGGTGGCACCACAAGATGGCTGTGCAACAATTTATAGTATTTTCCTGCAAAGAACGTGTCGCCCCAAGAATAATTCCACTCATCATGTCCCTGGGTCAAGGGGGAATCAGCCATGCCTTGTTGCAAAACACAGAACTCCTCATATGCCTGGGCGGATAGAGGTCTGTAAAACAATGTATGAAACTCCGGCATTTGATACATCTCAGCAGCCACCATATCCATGTCGAACACAAAGGAAAATAGTCTGGGATATCTTGAAGCCAAAGGAATATTTGAGCCCAAAAAATCCCAGTTATCAGTCCAAAATAAGAAGGTGTCTCCCCTCCTAGGTTTGATCATGGCCACTTTTTTGAATTCATCATTTAAATTGAGAATACTCCGCCACCAAAAAGAACCACATGCCTGTTCCTTATGAGGTACATTATCAGAGTAGTATGTGTGCTAAATTAGATGAACCCACGATATCTGAGCTTTGTTGTAGAACTTGTCAAGATGTTTCATCAAGAGAGACTCATTTATCTTCTGAAAATTCACTATACCTAGACCACCATTCTCCTTTGGCTTACAAACCATCTCCCAAGCCGTAAGGGAGGGTTTTGGTTGGTCCCTATCCCTCCAAAGGCAGTGCCTAAGCACCCTGTTAAGCTGCTGAATCAAACCTTGTTGCAACCCCAAGGACAGCAAGAAATGCAAGGGCATCGACCTGAGTGCAGACGCAATTAACTGAAGCGTGGCCCCTTGAGATAAGAAAATCGATGTTACAGTAAGCCTCATTTCCAGCCTATTGACCAATGGCAGCATATCCTAGAGGGTTTAGTCGTTCCCATAGGTAAACCCATATAAGGGAAAGGAAGACTACCAACTTGGCAGCCCAGCACTTCGGCAAGTGCAGTCACCTCATCCTCCCGCACATTTAGAGGGATAATTAGAGATTTCTGAAAATTAACCTTGAGTCCAGTGGACACACCAAATTTCTGCAGAATATATTTAAGGGCTAGAAGCTGATGCATTTTAGCCGATACCACCAGTATAGTGTCATCGGCATATTGAACCACAGGGAATTCATGGTCATTTGTGACAATAGGAAGCTTTAAAATCCCTTGCTGCAGAGCATTAATAACCCACAAGTATAGGGGATCATGTGTAGCCTTTTCGATAAGTAAGAGTGTCGAATCCAACGAGGAGCTAAAGATAGGATAAATATTCTCTCAAGTTCTATCAACCACTGATACAACTCTACACACACTAAACGTTTGCATTATCGAGGAAATAAAACTAGAGCAACAACACAAGTAATAGAGATAGCTTTGCATGATAATAAATAACAAAAAAATAAAGCTAGTTGCTGCAGCAATAAAATAAATTAAACTAACAGAACCATCAGTGTGGAATAGTGGTGGTAATTGTGGTGGCTTTGTCCAAGTTTAAATAGCGAATAGATCGTGTTCATTGTCTTCGATGCAGTTTTCTATGTGGGAGAGGCTAAATATACATGCACTTCACTACTTGGAATTACATGTACTATATGATTGGATTGTTAGCAAACATCCGTAAGTACTAATCAATGATTTAAGGTTTCCCCAACCATAGCCTTAAGTTTAATGGTCCTCTTACTCCCATACGTGCAACATTCCGGTTCGTGTCCTCAGGTTTCTGTCACTCCGGCAGAACTTCCCCCTTCCTCTTACACATACTACAAACCCTATGATGTTTAATCCATGCGCGCACAAATATATTGGACACCAAAGGACTGTACCATATTAACATACAACTCTAATGAACCAAAGACGTTCAACCATTCAATCTAAGAACAAAGAAACTACGCAAACATGACATAGATCATAGGATTATAACTTATAGCATCAAACACCATGTTTACATAGGACGGTATAGAGGTATGTGGGAGGATGAACCACTTCATACTAGGAGGATTAGATGATCGAGATGGCGGTGAAGATGGTGAAGAGGGCGGCGGTGGCGCCGGCGGCGATGCGGGGGACTCCTTCCCCGCTCCCGGTATCATGGGGGAGCACCGCCCCTTAGCCCCCTTCCTTCATGGCTTCCTGGGAGCCCTCTCCTATGGAGATGAGATCCATGGGGGAGGCAAAAAAGTGGCTTTGGTGGCTGCAAATTCGTGGGTGAAGATGCCCTGGGCGAATTAGGTTTCTCCCTTTATATAGCTTCTCGGATTTCCGCCACCACATCTTGGGCTGCAGTAAATCGGGCCTAAAATGCCCGTCCGGACTCGGAATCAGCTAAATTTTATGTCCAGCACATTTGTCGTGAAATTTCCAACAACTTTGTAGTTGAAGAGTTTTCCGTTTGACGCAGTATTCGACCTGAAACGTGACCATCTTCAAAAAGTGTTCTGAGACAGATTTCTGGAAAAATCCCAATTTGACTCCAACAAGGTTTCCACTTGTATTTTTGGTAATTCCTACACATCAAAGTGTAAAACAAGACATTGTATACTTTTGCAACTATTAGTATGTTAGTCCAAATAAATCATAAACTTTATACAAAAAGGAGTGTTAAAAGCATATTATTAGCATAAAACCATCAAAAATTATAGATACGTTATGGACGTATCAACATCCTCAAGCTTAGGTCCTGCTCGTCCTCGAGTAGGTAAACGATCAAAACAATATAATTTTTGATGTGACATGCAGACAACACACACTTGATCATCATTATTGTAAAAGCATTAATAGCTGGGATTAAGGTACTCTAAACATGAATCATGAAAGATAGAGTTCTAACAATAAGACATAGCAACTATGTTGTAAAATGAAAAGGAACAAACAAAAGATTCATGAATAACAATGCATTGCAATAAGTTTGTTTATTTCACATAAAGAAAGCATAATGACAATGGTATTCAGCTTGTCCCTCATAGAGTAGCAAAACATAAATGCATAGGACACCTTCAAAGTTTATAAGGGTGACTAGATACAAATAGTTTAAGAACAAGCAATATCAAAGTTATGCATCAATCAACAAGTCTTGGGACAATGCACATTAAACTAAGAATGGCCACTATGCTCTCTTAATAGGTGCATAAAGATAGAAGATGGAGACTCAACATAAAAGTAAAAGAAAGTCCATGGAAGGAAGCAGGGATTCAAGTCTCATAAAGAGCTTCCAAGAATTATGGTACTTATTAGCTTTCAGCTCTCATTGCCCCTATCATAAGCATCTTTAGGTGATTAAGGTTAAAGTGACACAACTAAGAGGATATGCTTGACAAGTTATAAGTTGAAATCTCATGCCCTTTACTTACGAGTACCGAACCTCATGCTACTCAACTTCAGTCACAAGTAAGCTCTTGTCATTGTAAATACATATGTATCATAGAGAACCACAACGGGGTACCCCTTGCACATGATATAGGAGCTATCCCATAATCAAAATGACAAGGCAAGCAGACAATGAGCATCTCAGCGATCTTTTTATTTGCTATTTGTATAGGTTTTTATTGAGGATGCTTCATAGAGTGATCATTATGGTTATGCTGCAAGTTTCCACCATGATTAGGCATGGCTTAGGCTAGCGGCCCAAGCGTTTCTCTAAAACACATACAAACTCCATGATCTTACAAGTTCCCCTTTTATTTCACACCACTGGGATCCATAAGCAAAAGAATCATGATATCAACGCAATATAAGTGCAATGTTGAAAGCGTTCCCCATGATACATGGTTCTGCTAACTTCAACTTATAAAGCGCAAGCATATACGCAATAAAGATGGACACAATGGTTCAAGTTTATTAAGTGCAAGAAAATAATTTGTACCATCAAGTTCATGAGAGCTTTAATCACTAATTTTCACATAACAAGTTTAATTCGGAAGGTAGATAAAAGCATGAATATACTTGGAATAACAAATGCTAATATGTAGGAATGGTGGACTCTTTGGGATAACTTGGTTTTATTTGGAGTTGGATGCATGAGTGGAACTCATACTTGGTTATGGAGGCTAGCAAAAGACTGAGAGCGACCAACTAAAAGAGCAATAATGGCCATAATCATGCAAAGCGACAAAACATCATTAATTAAAGCATAAAGTGATATTACAAGTCGAAAACTAAAGGATTACAAAGGCTATGGTGACTTCGAATAGTCATAACATGGAGTGAGCATGCACCAAGTCAACCCAAATAAAGCATCAAAGGAGAATACCACAATACTATGCTTTAATATGCTAAAACAAAGCATGATTCTTTCAAGCCACATTAAGAAATCTCAATTGTTTATAACATGTCATGCTACAGCAAAAATCACTAAGAATAAAGCCAAAACAATATCAAGCATGGCATGACAAAGCATAGGCCACCGTCAAAAACGAGCTCCTTTTACCACTTAAGCATGAACTTTTCCTATTATTTTCCAATCCAAACCACACTTATTTGAAAACTAATGTATGAAAGAGGGGGTCCAAACAATTTATTCAAGTAAACTAAGAAACCAAGCAAACAAAAACAAAAACAAAGACGCTCCTAGAACAACACAACTGTGCATGAAACAATAAAAATGAAGTGTTTGGAAGAAACCTGAGATTTTTATTGATGAAGAAGGGGATGCCTTGGGCATCCCCAAGCTTTGACGCTTGTACTTCTTGGATATTTCTTGGGGTGACACACGTGGAATCCCCAAGCTTGAGCTTTAGTCCAGTCTTCATCCCATTACATCACTCTTTCCATACACCTAAAATTTTTCCTTCATATAAAACTTCACACAATCATTATTAGCAACATTAGTGCACTCAAAATAATAAGTCTTTGAATCAGTTACAACACCAATAAAACTTCCATTAAAATACAAGATATTGTAGCACTTTCCTCAAAAAGCTCAATTCCCCAAAAAGAACCCAAAAAGGAATCAACAAGAAGCAAATGCAAATAATGGCAGAAATCTGTCAAAACAGACCAGCAGGTAAAGACCAATTTTTCGAAGACCTTCTCTTGCTCAAATCTAAAAGTGTTGAACTAACGAAAGTTAGATAACAACCTAGGAAAGAAGCACAAAAATTCACAGCTCAAACCGACGTACATATATTTTACACGAATTTTTACAGCGAAGCACAAAAATCTGTTTTGGGACAACAACTTTCCCAAGCATTACTGCTCTCTCATTAGAGGTTACTCTTGGCACAAAAAACAAATAAAAAGGATAAGGAGCGGTTATTACAGAGGTAATAACTTCTAAGACTCATCTAAAACTTTTGGGTTATCTCCCAATTAAGTGCTTTTCTTTAACGCCTTTAAGTTAGGCATATGAGCAAGATTCAAGTATTTTCGAATGAATAAGCATTAAGATCAATACCAGAAATATCTTTATTTTTCAAGGCTTCATGCATTCCTACAAGTTTTTAACTGAAAAGCTTCCATGGAAATATTTATTTTGGTTTTGTAGGCATGAACACAAGTCTTCAAGGTCAACCCCCACTTAACCATTATTCATCTTTCCAATCACTTTCCTTTTTGAAAACTTTTTAGGTAACAAGTACAACTATTTTTTTTTGTAATTCACATTCCCTATCCATACTAAGATAGAGAACAACATAAAACTGAAAGTAAAACCTACTTAGAGATAAAGAAAACAAATGCACACAAGAATATTCACCCACACGCTATTGCTCCCCGGCAACGGCGCCAGAAAAAGTCTTGATAACCCACAAGTATAGGGGATCGTGTGTAGCCTTTTCGATAAGTAAGAGTGTCGAACCCAACAAGGAGCTAAAGGTAGGATAAATATTCTCTCAAGTTCTATCAACCACTGATACAACTCTACGCATACTAAACGTTTGCATTATCTAGGAAATAAAACTAGAGCAATAATACGGGTAATAGAGATAGCTTTGCATGATAATAAATAACAAGAAAGTAAAACTAGTTGCCGCATCAATAAAATATACTAAACTAATAGAACCATGAGTGTGGAATAGTGGTGGTAATTGTGGTGACTTTGTCCAAGTTTAAATAGCGAATAAATTAGGTCCATTGTCTTCAATGCAGTTTTCTATGTGGGAGAGGCTAAATATACATGCGCTTCATTACTTAGAATTACATGTACTATATGATTGGATTGTTAGCAAACATTCGTAAGTATTAATCAATGCATTAAGGTTTCCCCAACCATAGACTTAAGTTTAATGGTCCTCTTACTCCCATACGTACAACATTCCGGTTCGCGTCCTCAGGTTTCTGTCACTCCGGCAGAACTTCCCCCTTCCTCTTACACATACTACAAACCCTATGATGTTTAATCCATGCGCGTACAAATATAATGGACACCAAAAGACTGTACCATATCAACATACAACTCTAATGAACCAAAGACGTTCAACCATTCAATCTAAGAACAAAGAAACTACGCAAACATGACATAGATCATAGGATTATAACTTATAGCATCAAACACCATGTTTACATAGGACGGTACAGAGGTGTGTGGGGGGATGAACCACTGCATACTAGGAGGATTAGGTCATGGAGATGACGGTGAAGATGGTGAAGATGGTGAAGATGGTGAAGAGGGCGGCGGTGCCGCCGGCGGTGGCACGGGGGACTCCTTCCCCGCCGCCGGTATCATGGGGGAGCACCGCCCCTTAGCCCCCTTCCTTCATGGCTTCTTGGGAGCCCTCCCCCATGGAGATGGGATCCATGGGGGAGGCAAAAACGTGGCTTTGGTGGCTGCAAGTTCGTGGGTGGAGATGCCCTGGACGAATTAGGTTTCCTCCCTTTATATAACTTCTCGGATTCCCGTCACCCATCTTGGGCTGCAGTAAATCGGGCCTAAAAGGTCGGTCCAGACTCGGAATTAGCTAAATTTTATGTCCAGCACATTTGGTGCAAAATTTCCAATAACTTTGTAGTTGAAGAGTTTTTCGTTTGATGCCTTCTTCGACCTGAAACATGACCATCTTCAAAAAGAGTTCTGAGACAGATTTCTGGAAAAATCCCAATCTAACTCCAACAAAGTTTCCACTTGTATTCTTGGTATTTCCTACACATCAAAGTGTAAAACAAGAACATTGTGCACTTTTTCAACTATTAGTAGGTTAGTCCAAAAAAATCATAAACTTTATACAAAAAGGAGTGTCAAAAGCATATTATTAGCATAAAACCATCAAAAATTATAGATACGTTATGGACGTATCAAGCATCATTGATCACTAATTGCAGTAAGTCTCCACCGGCAACATACAACAATGGTAAGAGGGGGTCCCCTTTCCTCACGCCCCTCTTGCAAACAAACTGCTTTCCTGGAATGCCATTCAACAAAATGGATGAAGTTCTAGAAGATAGCACTTCCCTCATCCAACCAACCCAACGTTTATCAAAACACTTATGTTCAAGAATTTGCAAAATTGCCTCGTGTTCTATTGTATCAAACGCCTTAGCAAAATCCAGCTTAATTATGAGGATAGGCTTCTTAGAATATTGACACTGATAGATATACTCATAAGTCCAGGCCAAGCAATCTTGGATGGTTCTTGACTTAATGAACCCATACTGATTCTTGTGAACGCACCGAGTGATATGTTCCTGGAATCTGTTAGCAGCCAGCTTTGCCAAGAATTTGAGGCACATATTAGTAAGAGAAATAGGGCGGTAGTCATTCACACTCTCCGGAGATCCCTTTTTAGTCACAAGTGTAATAAAGGAAGTGTTAATATTCTATAAACCGACTTTCCCTACATAGAAATCATTAGCCAGGGCATAAAACTCTTTCTGTATTATGGGCCAACATTTCTTCAAGAACAACCCATTGAAACCATCTGGCCTAGGGGCCTTGTCTCCAGGCATAGCCTTAACAATATCATCCATCTCCTTTTTCTCAAAAGGTCTAGATAAAACCTCCATGCCATCCACTTTACTTAAGATCCTCTGAAGGTCAAGTTGCATATTAATCCCTTCAGTCGTACCCATCCTCCCCTTGTAACTTGCCCAAATCATTCCAGCCATCTCAGTATGATCAATGGACTCTCTCCTATCATCATCCACTAAAGAGGAAACATTTTTTTTCTAAATCTTTAAGTACCCATTGCATGGAAAATTTTGGTATTATCTTCTCCCATCTTGATCCACCTAATGGTACACCTTTTCCTTCAATAGTTACATTCTGCCAATAACAGATCTTGGAGGTGCACCCTAACAAGTTTCCTGAAATTAAATTCAGCAGTAGACAAAGGCCTCTTGTCCTCAAAAGTATCCAGAATAAAAATTACTTGGTTGCATTGCTGAATAACCAGCTTGATCTTTGATAGACTCTTCTTTCAGTGGTTGAGATCATATCTTAGATTTTTCAGCTTGTCAGCAAGAATGGCGACACTGTTTTTCTTGACTGAAGGTTTGCCCCAAGACTTCTTTACACACTCCATGAACCCTGGCATGTCGACCCAATAATTGTCAAATCTAAAGATACTTGCCTTGGGAATATTAGTGTTAATGTTAAACACACAAGGGAGATGGTCAGACTCTGGTCTAGCAAGAGGGATAACCATTGTGTTAGGATATTTAATACTCCAACTAGGGCGTGTGAAAAACCAATCCAATTGCTCCAGCAAAGGATTTTGTTGCATATTTGACCAAGTGTATGATCTCCCTTTAAGTGGCAGTTCAATTAAACCAAGGTGTCTAATAATATCATTGAAAATAAACATGTCATTAACACAACCACTAGGTCTGTTGCGATTATCAAGAGAGCGGATGAAATTGAAGTCTCCTAACAAAAGGTAGTCATTAGTGTCATTGACATTCAAATCATATAGCTACGCAACGATATCCTCTCTCTCCTGCCCCTGGCATGGACCATAAACAGTGGACATCGTCCATGTATCTATGTTATGAACCGAGGTGAACTGAACCATAATACCAAAACTCTTCACATCAAGTAAGCAACCCTTGAAAATCGAAGAACTCCACCAAATTAAAATGCCTCTAGAATCTCCTACCGAAGGAGCGTACACAAAATTGTCAAACCGCTTGGGACAAAACTTCCTAATGAACCGATGATCAAAATACTCACATTTTGTTTCCTGTAAACATATGACCTGACAATCACTTTCCTCAATTTTCGCACGAACTGCTCTCTGTGTAGCCTCGGAATTCAAACCCTGCACATTCCAACAAAGGACACGCCACTTCCTTTTACTGACACGATACATTAATAATCCATATAGATGATAATATCCCTTGAACTGAATGCATAACAATCAGTTCACAACAAAACCACAAAACTAATAATTGTTTAGAAGTTCTGACAACCCAATATTGAGGTAAAGGAAGCCAATTCACTGTATGGCAGAAAACATAAAAAAGACTGACGATAAAAGTCATGCCACCCGTCATCCTGAACCTTCCTTTGGTGTAGCTTATTCATTGTTGAGGTGAACATCACTTTGACCCTGAGAAGGAGCTTCAAGCTTCTCCTTGGTTAGCTCTGCGGGGTCGATGCCTAGATTAGTCCCCACCGATTGCAGCACCTTAATTGGCGTTTCAGGAGGTACCTGAACATCATCTGACGGGTCAACCTCGGAAGTCTTCTGAGTTTCCTTTTGCTTCTGAAATTGTGCACGCTTCTTTGGCTTCTGAGCTGTCTCTGCGGTCGACTTGGGGCGATGTATGTCATTTTTGACCATACTGCGGGTGCAGCATCGCACGGAGGTATCGACCATAGGTGTCTCATGCTTCTTGGCTCGACCAGGATGCCGCTTAACAGGAGAAGAAATGGGTGAGGCAGCAAACACAGGTGGCATCAATTGGTGATGCAGATCATTATCAGAGGATCCATCTTCTAAGAAACGCAAGGATCTTGCAACAATTCTGCGAGGTGGAGTCAACATTCACATGAGGGCTGCCTCCTTGACATTGACTTCAAAATTAATAGCCTGCTCGAAAGCAACAGACCAGCTCCTCTTAGTAAGATCATAGTTGAGAAAGGTGAGGAGCTGATTGCAATAGGAATATTTGATGCAACCAACTGAGGCATCATAGACTGAAAGATCCTATCCCAAATCATATTAGGGGGCTGTTCAGGGCCAATGAAAGTGACCACATTTGAAGAAGCTACAGGTATAACAATGGCACTATTTCCCAGCTTGATGTGACACAAAGGGCACAATATCTCTGACGAGATTTCCCTACGGCTGTACCTATACCTCTGGTTGATTCACTTCCATCTCATCATCATTGATAGGATGAACAGACTGAACAGAGGAAGACACTGTATCCAGGGAAGGGTCATCAACAATAGAGCCCTACACATTTTCCACAACCAAAGGCTCCATCTCTTGTTGCTGAGGAGGAATCACATCATCCTGCTGCTGAGGCACATCAGGTACTGGCTCAAGGGGTTCCTGGGGAACATCATTCCATCCAGTTTAGGGAACTGAGGCAATACCCAATTGTGGTCATTTATGTGAAGATGACCGGGGAGTGGGTGTGGATTGCCATCTAGGGGCATAGGATCCACATCAGCTGGCATGGCATCCACAAACTCAGGTGACAGAACAAAACAAGCTACAGTGTAGGACTGAATATTTCCTCCCACATTTCCATATTCACCAAAAACCACATCCCTCGGAACCAGTTGTGGAGACGGGAAAGAGGCATAAACTAGGGTCTTGGCCTTAACATTGTCATCACGGTGCCAATCATGGTATTGACCAAAAGTACCAATATCATTTGAAATATCAAAGTCCGTACGATAGTCAAGCAGAATACCAATGAACATGAGCAAGCCCTGACAGAAACCCTGTACCCCTCTATGATAATCTCCCTGATCATGATTCATGAAGCGAATAGATACATTGTTCTGAATCTGTCTAGGAGGCTATTGCACTAAGATCTGTCTAGCAGCTGAGATACGCATCTCAATCAGAGCAGTACCAAAAAACCAAGGTTGTGCATCCATGACACCTAGCCCATACTGTTGGCCCACATATTCAGCAATGCATGCATGCCAAAAGGCATTACTTTCCGGTTGCGGCGGCTCAATGTAAGCGACGCAGTAGTTGTCGTGGCAACATGGAGGACAGACATAAGGGCTGTAGTATGTGCGAGGGAGTTGAGTTCCACCTCCATCGATGACTTGTAGACCCTAGGGCACCCAAGGTGCAGGATCGATCTCGTACACCACCATTGGAGCCGGGGGATGCTGTGGTGGCAGCGAGGATGATTCCGGATAGGGGGTGTGGCAAGGAGGAGATGCCGGTGGAGATTGACGTGCTGAGTCCGAAGAGGCAGAAGTCGTAACGATAGGGTTTGGCTTGGGGATGTTGTGACAAAGCCGGGATTTAGTATTAGGATTTACCTGTTTCAGCCTCCACTTTAGGGAAATTTTGGCAAGCTTATTAAAGCATTGCTTTCTTATGTGTCCATAGTGATAATAGGCCCGACACCTGATTTTATTCGTGCATTGGCCCATATTATGGCCCATTCCCAAACAACGACCGCAATCCAACACCCTGTAAGCCATATCATCGATCATTTGATAAAAGGCTTCGTCCACCGGATCATCAACGGCCTCACCTTTATTATCCTCCATGGGCCCAGATTGAACAGCCTGCTTGTGGCCTGAAATCAAAGACGAGGAAACCCTAGGTGGATTCAAACAAACCGCAGGCGCTGAAACTGCATCATGCTTATGAACAACGGCCAACTGGCCCTATTTCCCCGCTTGAAGATCAGGACACGGAGTGACCGTACCGAAAGAAATTCTTGGCTGAGCCTTGGTCCATTGCAATTGCTGGGGAGGAGACGCAGGGTTTTGCGCACTAGGAAGGAACTTATACCCAGCTTGTTTCAGATCACTAATTTCCTCCTTTGTTGATCTATATCGATAACCTTTACAAGCATCATAATACATAATGGTGCCAAAAGTCAGGCGACGAACAGATGGGGGCTTTGTCTTTCTTTTCAGAACAGATTTAGGGGCAGCTGATCTCATAGCGTTCATTGCTAGTTGGATTCGACGCTTTGATGGACTAACCAAGGTCCATTCTTCATCCCGTTCCTTCTACCAAATACTGAATTCATGCTCCCAATTCGGACCACCAGGACTCCAGAGATGAAAGAAGCATTTAAATTATGGACATGAGAAGCAGTGCCTTTTGAGAATAAGAAAACCCACTTGCTTGCACGAGACATTGAAAGAGAAAACTATGTCCCTTAAACATGATACTTTCAGATTTCCACAAAACCCTCCAATGGAAGCCTCAAGCACCATGGAAACAGAATCATCATTCAACTTAAAGGTTGATCTACCAAAAGATGCCACCTTAATAAAATGGCCTGAATCCTCAGTCGGATGAACAGTAAGAAGACCAGATCGCCTGATTTCCTTAGCAAAAGAGATACGAGGGTAAAATCCAAACCAAGAGAGATGGCACTATAGACTGACATAGATTTGGAGAGATCCCTTGTATCGCTGGCAGGAATGGTGATCTCTTTGATCCCAGTGGGCTCTTCCCCCTAGGGCTCCATAGATGGGGAAGGCTGAATGCAGGAGATGATCGAAGCCTCGTGATTAGGGAAATTTAGGGAGAAACCTAAATCAATTACCTCCTCATATTTCCTTTGACGACCCACAATCAGCGCTTTCTTCGCATTCATCAGAACCATCCAATCCTTTGTGTCCTAGAGATGGATCTCCCGATCATAAACCTTGGATCTTCCATGACCCCGATCCCTAGCGGTGGAGTAGGCGACCTTCCACCGTCCATCGGGGGGATCATAAGGCCTCACGGCTAGAGAGCAACTACAGGGTTGGATTGCCGGCACCCAAGTGGCGCCAGCCGGAGAGAGGGCCGGAGGACCTAGATCATCATGGAGTCGCCTAGGAGGTGGATTCCACATTTTACCGTTTATTGCCGTACTACCCGTTCTTGGATCCACCAGTGTCATTGCATGTGTGTTCTTCTCACAAACCACACATGGATCCACCAGTGTCATTGGATGTGTGTTCTTCTCACAAACCACATATGGATCCACAAGTGTGATTGCATGTGTGTTCTTTTCACAAACCACAGCTAGAGTCATTACATGTGTGTTCTTCTCAAAAAGCACATATGGATCCACCAGAGTTCACTGGATGTGTGTTCTTTTCATGAACCACACCCAGTGTCATTGCATGTGTGTTCTTCTCATAAACCACATATGGATCCACCAGTGTCATTGGATGTGTGTTCTTCTCACAAACCACATATCGATCCACCAGTGTCATTACATGTGTGTTCTTCTCACAAAGCACATACAGAGTCATTGGATGTGTGTTCTTTTCACAAACCACATAAGGATCCACTAGTGTCATTGGATGTGTTTTTTTTTCATGAACCACACCCAATGTCATTGCATGTGTGTTCTTTTCATGAACCACAACTAGAGTCAGTGAATGTTTGTTCTTTCACAAACCACACATGGATCCACGAGAGTAATTGTATTGCCTGTTCTTTCCATAATCCACAGTTAGAGTCATTGCATGTGTGTTCTTTTCACAAACCACATATCACCAGTGTCATTGCATGTGTGTTCTCCTCATAAACCACATATGTATCCTAACCTTAGGAGAGCCCTAACCTTAGTCCCCCAATGGTGGCTGTTAGACCAAGTCTTCTAGAAGGCACACCGTAACACAGTTGTTCTGCTTGACGATTGTTACATACCATTCAATCGGGGTGCTTGGACGATTGGGATGGTCTTTGTGAGAGTGATCCGCGAGTAGGCTGTTCTGTGGGATGATTGGCCATGCTTGCTGCCCACTTGCTCTGGACAAACTGGCAACACCGGGCACTCCCCTTTTGCGAGTGTCACGACTCACGAGTTCAGTGGGCCATATGCCAGTGTCACGTCCCCATTACTTCTCTTCCTCCTCGTACTTATCTTCCTTCCCCTCGAAGCCACTTTCCCCACTTCTCTCCCATCCCGCTGTAGCCGCAAGCCGACGGCACCTCCAGCTATCTCTTCGGCAGCTACCCCCTTCCCCCTCTCTCTCTCTCGCCATGGGTTCAAGGGGAGACGATGAGGAAACGCATCATGACGACAGGGACGGTGATTTTGATGTGAGTCGTCTCATCTCTATCTCTATCATCTATGGCCAGTTATATATTTTGAGCTAGATCTACTTTGTTTACTCATGCGCGTATGATGTGTTAGGCCAACCAGACGCTGTATGACTCCGACTATCACGGTTTAGTGGATGAAGACAGTCCTCTGCTATGTAAACATGGATATGTGCCCACTAAATTTGTAGCGTTCGAAGGAAGAAACACAGGAAGGAGGTTTTTATGAAGTCAAGGACATCGTGCAATGATGCAAGGCGGAAGTTGCGGTGTTGTCAAATGGGTAGATCCAGGGTGGCCCAAATTGATACAGAAAACGGTGGACAATGGGAAATGACTGTTGAGTTGAAAGAATCCGTATTAAGCTCACTTCTTGATAGTGTTGAGAAGAAGCTATAGGAACTAGATGACACGACCAAGCTTAACCGAGATCTCAGTAGGGTGCAAGACAAGGTTAGCAAAGTCGAGAAGGAGAGGGACGTGGCGTTGGCCATGAAGGCTAAAGCAGAGCAAGAACTGCCTCAAGCAAGGAATGATCTTCATCAGGACAAAGTCCTGTAGTTCACAACTACGAGTATTGACAAGTGCAGGAGGAAAAATGCAGAGAAACAATTGAAGCTGTGCAAGGAAGATGCTAAAAGGAAGGAGCAGGCGATTTGATCCTTGCTCTCGTAGGAAGATGCGCATCAGGATAAGATTAGGAAGATCAAGGAGATGTGTGATAACTAGTTCTATTTAGCTTGAGCTTCGTGCCTTTTTAAGTTGTAATAGTAGTACTTGTTGACCTAGCGGTCTGAACTAGTGGCCCTGGAGTCCTATGAGGAAAACAATTGGTCGCCTGTTAATCTGTCTTAACCCTGCATTACTTCCTTTTGTCTGATCATGGTGGTATTCTAACATTGGTGGTTTGTTTAAATGTAATCTACGTGGATTGTGCCGCATGCAAATGGCACAACCACAATTTATAAAGTGGAAGCACATACACCCGGTTACTGGATATCCGGGAGCTTCGCTAGATGCAGGGGATGCATGAGGAGGGAGGCGGTGAGATAGATGGGCTCAAGATTAGGCTAGAAAGTTGTACTGATTTCCTCCTCATCTGGGCATTATAAGTTGTCATTGCTGTTTATGTTGCCATGTCGTTGTGTAGCAGCTGAAATAAGTTGCTGCTTCATGGAGTGTAGCAGCTTAAATAATTTATTTCTGTGCCACTTACATTCCATCGAATTTCGAGACATCCTGCCCCCAAGCAATCGTGGAACCGGTGCTGTGTGTTTTCAGATAGTAGTGGCACAATCACAATTTCGGATTCAACTACTGACTCGGGCATTTCAAAACTCTAAGTGGCGGTACATTTTACTCAGAGAACGTGGGTAGATAGTTTCGCCCAACAAATTTCCACACAAAGAGCTCCAGAATGTAACCAAATTACATATATAGGTTCAAGTTCAACATATTACTATGCATCTTCATTGCCAGTAGCCTTCTTCCGCAGTCTAGGTGCCAAGCCTTCACGTCCACTGGCTTCTTCATTTCCTGCCTTCTTCCTCATCCTCGGTGCCAATTTTCTTAGCTTAACGTACTCTACATCGCCGGGACAATCAGCACCAGAATCGTGTCCAACATCATCTTTCCTCTCGTTTTTACCTTCTTTGGGCAGCAAAATGACTGACCCAACAGTCATGTTTCTAACCTTGCGGCGCTTCCTATCAAAGAAACAGGACTGTTGCATAACTTCCCAATATCTACAGAGTAAATAAAACAAAAATTACAATTCAGCACAAACATGCGAACCCCAAGAGACTTTTGCTTACAAGGAGCTAACTGGGTTCGAGCGACCACCCTGTCCAAGAATAGAAGGGCGACTCCCAGTTGCAGCAACTTCCACATCTAGTAAATCACAGTTCAGCTCAAATATGAAAGCCGAAGCATACCTTTTCATCAACCCAATTAGCTGACTATCACACGTTAGAGGAACCATGATGTCACGTTCATTCATGAAGATGAACTTTGTAGTCTGCTTTGGCCATATTTCATTATGACTGCAGAGCAGCAACCATACTAGATATAGTGCAGATCTGTGCAGGTTCTTCTTCCATCGTGATACAATGGTGTCCATACCACTTGCCCTTCACCCTTGCTGATTTAGAGTCGTACCTGAAGAGGACTACCGTAACCAGGTAAGGGTGGTCCGCGGAGATCCCACTTGACAGAAAACTGGGGACAAAATATGTTTGTTAGTGTTGGGCTAACAAACAATTTTAAGTTCAGTAGCCAGCTACTAGTTATAATTAGTGCGAATAGCAAAGAGAAGGGTAGCTCACCCGCATGTAGCTACAATTTTAAGTTCACTTCTTCTTCCTTGGTAGTAGGATCTGCCATCCTCCGAGCTGCTCGGCTCGTCGGCGGCTATGGCTTGCGCCATTGGAGCTCAGGATCAGCGACTGGGCACAGCAACTACGCGTAACAACTTGGCACCAGAAGTCAAATGTCCGAAGGGATCGTTCTGCCTGGAGGGTGGATTTAGACGCCGCCGGTGCTAGGGGAAAGGAGGGAATGGATTTGTGAAATTGGTCAACCCATCCAATCCACTTAGTTCCTCGATTTTCCTAAGAGGTTGCCGCGTTGGCACTCGCGTCACGGACAGATGACTGACATGTGGGTCCCGACCGTCTTCTTCACGGGGCAGTTTAACGGAATGTTTGAATTTGGTAGGGGTGAGATGAGGTTTCCTCGAAATGGCCCCTCTTAGTATTTGGCAGCCCAACTTTATGAAACTCGGCAATTACAGGGAACTTGGGTACCGAAATGAACTTGCCCAGGAACTTTCGGGCCACAAACCAACAATCTCCATGAGAATACCAATGCATACCCAAATATAGCATTTTTTGCTACATATGTTGGGCAACTCATAGCCAAACTGCAAGAGTTTCCTCTTTTTGGATTGTCCAAAGGCCAACGGAGTTGTTAGCATCCCATGTTGTGCGATAGTGGCACAAGACACACATAAAGAAATATCTCACTTTGATTTCCAAGACAAAATTATGGCATATGTAATCTCGAAACTTTGAAACATCATTTCTTATTTGACAACTCACTCAGTAAGCATCTATTAAGACAATTATTTCCAACACTATGGGGCCGTGCTACTCTATAACTATTCACTTAAGACAATTCTGAATAGTGACAACTAGCAAGTTTCGAAGAACTTTTTTATTATATTTTTTCTTTTCAAAATGTAGAGAACATGGCAATGTATATTTAGAGGATCACAATATTTTTCACAAGCTAGATAAAAGTTGAACAAGGTGCATCAAAGCTATGGCTTGTCTCCTATGGGTCCTAACATGAGCAAGTATATCCCTTATATAAATATGAACAAAAAATCACCTAAGAAAGAATTAAAAAACAAAGGGATACACAATAGCATGAAAACATTTTAAGATAAAGAACTTTGCACAAGACTCTACGCATGCAAAATAACCTCCCCAAGCTAAGAATACCAACTTGAGAAGATCATGAAAACAAAAGAGAAAATGCAGTTATCAAAAGAGAGTATAATAAGTGGTTACCTCCCCAAGCTTAAGTTAAAGCAAGGTTGACACACTTTACTGTTGAGGTGCTTTTAACCTCTACTTTGATGGACAAAGAACCTTTGCTTCAATGAATGCTTCACAAACCGGTGTATGCCTTCCTTAAGAACCTGGTAGGAACAATACTAGAAAGAAGACAAAATATTTTTGTGTTTTTGAAGACACGGGTTTGGCTCACAAGTGATAAAAAATACACTTCCCACTGATTAGGTTCATCAACCTAAGCACCACGCTTAAGTCAACAAACTAGTTCTAGAAGTGGCATCTCCTAGATTGTGATGAGGTGCAAGTGAAACAGGATATGAGACACGAGTGTGTAGCCCCTATGTGCTTATTTAAAAGAGGTTCGAGTTGGAAGGTTTTACCAGGCACTAATTGTTGAAACGTTGAATTCAAGCAACCAAGTGGCTCATGCGAGTGTTTGCATGGTTGGCACTACCGTACACGTCGTCACACAAGGTTCAAGTCCCTGCGAAAATATCACACAAAATAAAACACAACGGTTTGGTGTACGAACGAAGTTCGTTCATCCAACTAATGAAAGAAAACTAAAAGAAAACATGAACTACTAAAGAGAATTACAACTTAAGGAATTTCTGAGATAGAACTTTATTGTTTACATACGCTCGGCTTCTCTAAAACATGGGAGAAGCTCCCAGGTGGTGTTTCGAGGTTTTTAGAAGAAGAATGAAGAAGAAAGAATTAAATTTTGAGTAATGGTTACCTTCCTATTGGCGTTTGAGGTGGTTTCCCAACTATACAGGTACAACTATATGGCCGGACCAAAAAGGTCCTAGAGTATAGTTGGTCGTTAAACTTACAGTACCTTCAACATCGAAGGGTAGATGGCATCAATATCTATAAGACTGCAACTATACGGCCAGACCAAAAAGGTCCCGCCATATAGTTGGTTGTTAAACTTGCAGTACCCTGCAATAGAAATTCGGAGATGGGGTAGATAACTATAGGACCGCAACTATACGACCGAAAAAAATTCCCGCCGTATAGTTGGTCCTCAAACCTTCTGGAAACGCCAATCTTCACCTGTTCTTCGAGGATTCGTTATTAACCTGAAACTTAATAAACACCATGTTTTGACGGTAAAATAACAACTTTAATTTTCAACCAACAAATACATATAATTGAAGGATTCACCTGAAACTGATTTTCTCTTCCTTTTTACCGAGTTTATGCAACACATAATATAGTGACAATAAATTCTACCTTTTGAAAACTACCACAAGATTACTCTAATAGCAAGACATGCAAAGAATAAAAGTGCCAATGCAACAAGACTTGAGACACAAAACTAAGAAAGACACCTAGTAACTTCCGGGTTGCCTCCCGGGAAGTGCCCTTTTTAAAGCCATAAAGCTTGGCTAGGATGATCCATACATTTCCATCCTGGATCCCAAGGGATATCGACTCGACGTGAGGTTGTACATACTAGCTTGCAGCATCTTGAAGTAGAGTCCGGTCGGAGTGGTAACCGCTTACGGTGCATCGGCATCATGTAGATGAACAAGTTGTCACTTTCAAGCGAGTGTTGATGCACCAGGCTTGGTGAACATGCCTCCGTGTATAGCTGCAATGAGAGGATTTGATATTCATATAAAATTCATAAATCTTTACATGGGTTACCTATGTAGGGGAACAATTTATAGTATTCTTCCTTCATAGCAGGGAGTTCAGGGCCCTGCATATTTTTATAGCAAGGTTCTATCTCTAGTTCATTATTATTAATGCTCTCCATATGAGTGTCTAGGCACAAGGCCTCCGCAGAACAATTATCAACAGTTTTAGCATCATAAAAATCACTACTAGAGTGAGAGGCAACACAAACAGAAGTTGTAATGTCACTCCCTTTGTCAATCTCAACTTTTTGTTCCTCCTTTTCATCGACTAGTGTTTTAACAGAAATGATAGAATCAAAAGTAGGAGTCGAACATGTGAGCGGGTGATCAATCCGTTATTCCTCCTTGTGCTCCTTGTCCTCTTTGCTCTTTAGTGAGTCCTGCAAAAGGTTATCTTTCTCCATGGCGGTTTTAGACCGATTCAAATAATATAGTACCAATGCATTATTACTTAAATTATTGCGGCAAAAGAGGAATATGAGGTATACTAAATGAAAAACTCCATCAAGTGCTGCACTTTCAACATCAATACTTCCTAGTCTAAATACCATTCAGATGCACCTTTGAAAAGAAAGTATTCTAGTACTTCCAAACTAGGATAGGATTTATCTCTATTATAATTTGCTAGAGTAGGATTGTTGGAACACTTAGATTGAAAATTAAGGTGGTCATCTGTTATACAAATTGTGCAATAAGATCCATCATTAGCACGCAACCATAATGAATGCCTTTCCAATTGGTCCAACAATTTCTTTATCATCTCATGTCTAGCAACCATGCTTTATGAACTTGAATCCTTTATCTCCTCCAATTCTTGTATTATCTCTTGAACAAAATGTATCTCGGAAGACATGATTAGTAGCAACAGTTTTTATAATTTTTTCGTTTTGTAATTTTTTTATTTTTTTCAATATAAAAGAAAGAAGTAAGATAATAGCAACAAACTAAAATAAACTATGTGCGAGTAGATAACCGAACGCTTTGCTCCCCGGAAACGGCACCAATTTGATGACTGGGTTCCTGCACCAATAACAGGGTTATTGCAGTACTTGTAGCAGCAAATATTTAAAGAGTTTGTCCCGATGGGAGCTTGGCGAACACGACCCCGCAGCCACGTTGTCAATTTGACCATGTTTTCACCCAAACTGTGGTTTGGAAATAGCATATTCTGTAAGTTGCTACGATAAATGAATTTAAGATGTTTTGTAATAACTACTACTAGGACTGGAAGAAAACTAGAACAAAAGTAAAACTGAAAGGAGGTGAATGCAAGGAGATGAAATATTAATGCTATGATTCCTCAAGTAATGTTGTGTATACCGGTGTGGATGATAAGTGCTTATGGAATAGCTGTTAACTATAATTGTGGCGGTCCCTCATATATTGTTGTCTCCCACTGTTGGTAACTGGCAACTAGACAACTCAATTGTCAACACCCTCTTCGGACATGGGTCATATCGTAAGAGAATAGTGTATTAAGGTAACACGACCAATCAAGGTAAAATAGAGCAAAGGCATTAAGTTCTATGGACAACCGTACTCCTAAGAAAGTGTGATAGTCACAAGCTCTTCCATCTGTCACTTTGGGGTCAAGCAATTCGCAACACTATACCTATACATATCATGAGTGATCTTGAGGGAACTCTGGGCGGTGCATCCTAAGCTTCTATTGCCTCCATAAATCACTTACAGCAAATAGCCTATCAGTTCTACCCATGGAAGAGTAGAGACTAATGATAAGTTCTGTGACACTCCATGAATCCCTAGTAAATTCCTCAACAATGGATTGGACCTCTCCAATCACTAGAATAATATCATGAATAGAACAATGTAAAGAGAAAGCACAAACATATTAATTAACAAGAACACGCCACACTTAAATTACTCAAATCATCATAACATTAATAAAAGGGGATTCAAGCCATGTTACAATTTATCACGAAGATCATGATGGGGAAGGATGAAGGAGTAGTGGCGATGGAGATGGTGATAATGGTGCGGTGATGGTGGTGTCGGCGTGGTGATGGCGGCATCCTCCTCCTCTTCTTGCTTGGATGGCTTGATGGTGTTGATGGAGATCTGGATCTTGGTGGAGCTGTAGAGGCTATGGAAGTAGCACAGTGGAAGGACGCCGTCGTGGAGGCGGTAGATGGGATCTAGATCTTGTATATGGTGTATGGTGGCTTCCTCCTCTCTTCTTTAACTCCTCCCTCCTTTATATAGGCATTGGGGGTGCCCTAGGGTTCCCCCAATACCGTCATATGACTTAGGGAAGGTTCTGGAGCTTATGGAGGGTGAAATCCCATCGTTTGCGACTTTTTTGGCAACTATACGGTGGGAGCTATACGTGCGGAATTTTTGCTCCTGCTGTATAGTTGGTCGTTAAACTTTCGGCACACTTTAGTATTTTGGTCACCATTTCTTCATACAATCTCCATTTTGGGTGTTCTTGGGCTCGTTGAATTCGTCTCGTTGAGGACTATAACCCTGTGGTCTTGGATCTTTATTTTGAGAAGTTGGAAAAATTCACTTTTCCAACACCTCAAATGGCTAAGTCTAGTCCCTGCAGCTCCTCCATACTATGCTCTTTTTGTTCCTTTTGCCTTTGTTTTATCCATAATCATCATCAACACCTACACACATGTCAAAGACAATGAAGAGGGATAAAATTATACCTAAACTACTAAATGTGCAAATCTCATATTGAATTTAATAAAAACAAGTAATCATGCATATCAGGCATAGCAATAGTTAGATGGAGCATGATATGATAGGCAAATGACACAATTTATATTGCTAAAATTTGTTGTATTATCACAACCATCAGTAGGTAGTAAGATGGACTATGTCCATGGAGAGGCAAAGGCAGGGTGTTGGCCAAAGATAGGTCAAGGAGGGCGGTGGAGAGCAGTGTGGGGGGGGCATAGAGGTCAGAGAGAGGAAGGGGGAGTAGTGCAAGGCAAGCTTGATGCCCTCACATGCACGTAAGCATAAATTGGCAAAAATAATGGAGGAGGGTGCAGGGCTAGATCTAGGAGTGATCCAGTGGGGTGTAGGAAGGGTGGTGGAGTTCCCTGGTCATGCAGAAAGTGAGGAGGGGCAGAGAGGCTGCTGCAAGAATTAATACAGCAAGGTATGCTTGTCTCTTCCCTTTATTTACTTCCAAACATAAAAAACAAGTACCTAGAGTTTTCTCTAGTACCTGCTACAGTGGAAGGTCGACCAAAGCAGATGTGTGATTGCTGTGAGGAGTGGTTGGCAAGATTTGATGAAGGTTGAATGGGGTTTAGCTCATGGTTTAGAAGAATTTCAATGCTTGCCATATTGATGATCATTAAGTAAAGTTTCAACTATTGATATTGGTGATATGAGGTAATGATTCTGGTAGATGGATATGGTCAAGGCAAAACTTCAGGATTTATTTGGGATTTTTCAGAGGTGTTTAGCTCCATATTTTATCAAGTTTTCATAAAGTGCTAAAATGGTCTTGATGATTTTATTTGGGATTTTCGGATTGGACAAGTTGGGTTTTTAGTTTTAGATGATCCTAATTAACATTACACACGTTGGATATTTTCCCAAGATTTATTGAGGCATAGATATATTTAAAACATTTATTTTTCCACTTCTGCCATTTAAGGAAATAGACAAAAAAGAATTACTCAAACTCTTCAAAAATATTTATTTTTGAAGTGGTAAGAGTTAACAATATATAGGCCCCAAATGTGTCTAAATTTGGAAACGTTTTTTTTGGAGAAAAACAAGCTTTCTTTTATAGATGGAGTTTTGGGATTTTGTTAAAAGAAAGGAAATAAATAGCTTTAGGGACAAAGAAATTATGGAAAACATTTTATAAATTTTTATATACACGTTGGATGATGTCCACATACTGTATCTATCATTTTCAACCTTGGTTTTTGAAAATCAAACTTGATTTTGGAATAGAACAAGGGATAAAGGATCTTGGGCAATATTATTTTTATACCATCAAAACCTTGTTGGAGTGAGGAGCTCAAATCTCCCCTTGGATCATGGGATATATGGATAGATAGGCCAAGTTATAAATATTTGAGCTTTATCATGTTTGATCTTTCCTAGGATTAATGCCAAAGTTGGCTAAAAAATAAGGGTGTCAAAGAAGATTATTATTTAGCTTCAGAAACCATGTGGGTTTTATAATCACATGGCTCCAATGGAAACTATTGAAGTATGTATGGATATACCTTCATGAGTGGAGCACAATCATGCAAAGAGTTGGTCAAATGAAGATAACATGAAGATGTGAGCTTCTACCAAAGTAGCAGTGTTGATGAGATTTGTAGAAAAGATTATTTGCTTGCCTGCAAAACCATCAAGAACAAGTGGGTCGTAGGATGATTAATCAAGGACAAGAGTGGGATTTTAAATTCCTTAGGATGTTCTACAAGATGGTTCAAGTGCATTTCCAAAAGTGCACAAGGGTGAGAAAGATGGAGACTCAAAGATATGATATTGCTCATTTTTGGCAGATTTGGGTTTTTGACTAGGATACAAGAGGGTATGGTTTTGAGAGGGTGCTAGGTTCCAAACTTTTCATCAAGTGGATTAGGTTTAAGTGTATATTGGGTAGAATGGATCCATGCTTAGGGTTGGTCTTCATCGAGTTGGAAGCTATTAGAAGGGATTAACTCTTAATTGATCTAGTTAAGATGTTAGATGGTCACTTTAGTCTCTAGAGATTAGATCAAGCGTGGATAACTTTCTTAGTGTTTGTACTCTTATACTAGCTTGATACTAGAGGATTAGATCCTATGGTATCTCAGTCCAATTCCTAAGCAAGCAACACAAATAGCAGACCAAAGTAATTCATCTTAACAAACAAATCAAACTACTACTATGGATACCACCAAGTCTTGCTTGAGGTAAGTATGGGTATTTTGAAAGTTTTGAGTTTCGAAGAAGGTAAGATTCCTTGGTACTTCTACCAATATTATAATTTAAAATCTTTATAAAAGGTTTTGGCAAACCTAGAGGTAAGAGTAGTTGGAAGTTCTATCTTGAAAATATAAGGAGATTATATCATATAGCTCTCCATAATTTTGTTAATAGAAGCTAGGGAAAGTAATGGTTGTTGCAAAGGAATATTGGCCCAGGTTTTGTAATGCTAGAACATTTGAGAATATTTTAAATAAGACAAGTTAGTTTTACCAAATAGTTTTTGTAAAGTGAGGGTAAGGTAAAGGATTATATCATCTACTACACATTCAGATGCATATTTGCAAACAAACAAGCAAGCAAGCACTACATCATTTAATAGTAATTTTGTTTGTTCCCCTTGAGTTTGGCATTATGGTCAACTAATCAGGGTTCCTGAAGGTGGGGTGTTACAGGAACAGGGAAGCACGAGCAAAGAAAAAAATCCATCATACACATGATTCTTCTAATGAGAGGCTGACATGGAGGACCCAATGGCCTGACTAAACGGAAGATGCATCGAGCAAAGTTATCGAGTTCAAATCAGGGAGGCAGAGCCAAGGGAAAAAATTCATCATGCACACATTTCTTCTAATGAAAGACTTACATGTGGGACCCATCATCCTAACTAAACAGCATATTCATTGAGCATCATTATCAAGTTCAAAACAGGGTAGCATGAGCGAAGAAAAAATCCATCCATACACATGTTTCTTCTAATGAGAGGCTGACATGTGGTTCCCAACAGCCTACCTGAATGACATAATCATCTAACCATGTTATCGAGTTCAAATCAGGGAGGCACGACTAAAAATTATGGTCCGCTAAAAACACTGACATCTGGGACCCACACATCTCAAAAGATTTTGGCGAGTAAACATCATGCGAGGAACTTAAAATCTTACTTTTTCCTTGCACCGGTCGAGCTTCGTCCATATTTTTAGCGATTTCATCGTAGTAGAGGGCCACAAAACCGGAAAAAAAGTTTTCCATCGGCCACGGTCAAGCGAAGAAATTCGTTGTGGAAGACATGCCTTCTACAACGACTGACGGGCTAAATCGTTGCGGATGGAAACATTTCTTGTAGAGATTACTCTTCTTCTAATTTTTCTTTCATTGATTCTTAACAAAATTCCATTCCATCACATAGAATTCTCAAGTGAATCCCACATGGTTTACTTCCCATTACATCTATACATTCTCAAATGGTCTTCATTTTGTTGTCTACCGTCATCAACTAATGATAAGATTCTACTACCTTACATGGATTCCCTTTACAGGACTACATGACTAATGCTACTCCATAGGATATACTAACTTAACCATAATATACTTTGGTAGATTGGATCATTTAAGATAGCTTAATGGTGTTACTTCTACTTATAAGGTAACCAAAGAGACTACTTTCTCTAAAGAAGGGTAGAAAAGAAACTATTCCAAAGAAATATAAATAAGGACATCCTACCTAAATGTGACAAGGTTATCCTCAAGTGGATATTCATCAGAAATTATAAGAACATTTGGTTTAGATAAGATGGTTCCTATAGTCATTGTCCAACCTACAGATCTTCTAAAAGGGTTTTAATCTAATATCAAAGTGTTTGATCTGATATTAGTTGCGATGACCTAGCATACCACTTCATGATGTAGTACACTATAGTCATTGACATAACACTAGTATTACATCCCTCGGAGTGGTAGAACAGAAACATCGCGGGTCCGAGACATGACTATAGGGAGAAAGCAACAAAGAAGAGCCAGAAATAAAAACGCATAACTATAATACTAGTAAAACAACTATCTAGACTATCTAACTTGACATTCCTGGTACTGCAATGCTATATAGAATTAGGTTCTATGGCTAGATATTATACTCCTACATAATCAGGAACTTCTCCTCCATTTCAGTTGTTGTGTACGGTGACTCCATTGACTTCATTGAAGAGCTTTAGCTTTTGGTGCTGATCATTCAGCATTAGTCATTATTGATGATGTATTCATCAGATTTAGAATCTAGCAAGGGTTAAGAAGGTACAGTTGAGTACGAGCATACTCACCAAGTTCGTGAAAAAGGAGTGTTTGATACACTATCTACAACCACATACCAAAGGTCGTAGGTTATGTAGGTTTTCATAAAAAAATCTTCAAAGGTTGCTTTTATTCTGAAAAGCTATGTTCGTCAATCTTCACAGGTTGTTTAGAACTTCGTGGAGTTCCTTTCCCGCTCTTTCACAGCTCCTTCCCAGAATAGGGAGTAACATCTCACACTTTGTACACTCTGTAGAGGTGCATTGCTTTACCCATGAGAGATCCTTATCCATGTTGCATAACCAAGTCGTAATCTTGTCCAAACTTCCGTGGTATGGGGCACGGTATAAGGACCCAAGCCAATCACTTCCATTCTACATGACCCCGCATGCCCACCCTTTGTATGCCAACCCCACCTATTTCATTATGGCACTGAAACATACAATCCATTGTAAATTGCAGAAATACCATAGGACATTGTGGGATCCCACCCTTCTGCTGCATATCCTTTCTCTATATTACACACACAGTCCAAGGATTATAGTCATGGCATGTGCATCTGTTGACATGCGAAAGGAACAAATCCACCTGACTTCCCAGAGCCATATAGATCTCATGGTTAACACATATTATACGAAGAAAGAATCATTAACGACATTTGGTATTAGTCCTAGATGATACTTTACTATATAAATGGAACCTCCATCAAACACATAACATACCATGGTTCCATTTGCCCTCCATAATAGATTATCACCACTTGGGTAGATAATCAATATGTCATATTATTTTGAAAATAGTATTCTTTCATCCTTTTCGAAATGCAGGTGATACCATTAATAGATTGCAAATACTAGATATAAAATAACCAAAGTACATGAGCAAGTGTGAACTTGCCTTTGTGATTAAAACATTATGCAATCACGGTCTTCGAGACACTATAAAATCCAACATTTGAAAACAACATCATTGGTCCGGTAAGGACTAATGTTTAAAGAAGCAATATGCTATTATGAATAGGGAATGCGATGCATTTTGTAAAAACCCCGAAGTAACACCCCAATATTGTAAGTGAGTTGAGCTTAGGTGATTTCTTTAAGATTTGGTTTATCTTCAAGGCTATTTCAAAAACAATGACATCTTCAAAGAATTTAAGAGTTGCCATGCAAGATATAAAAGTAAAGCATAATAACAACATATAATTGAGATTGATTGATATTGTTTAATTCTTATAAAAGCTCCCATTTTAGGTTGAAGTGGTGAAAAGAATAACTTTTGAAGAGAATGTTTCTTATATTAAGTTATTCACTAGTTAAGATTATTCGAATGCAAACTATTTGCATCGATACATTTTTAAGAGTTTAGAATTAGGTTTCATATTGATTTATTAATAGAACAAAGCTAACTATAAAAACATAAATGAATTTAAGACATAATGTGCCTATGGCATTACTAAACTCTAGGGTTTTTCTAAGCATGATCAAGGATGTGAGGTCATTCACTCCCAATGTGAGTGAATGATAAGTTCAAGACTTGATTTTCTATTATAATCCAAAAAACAAAACTTATCTTACTGATGATAGCATAAATAGATGACCTGAAGAGTTTGTTATGGTTTGAAGTATTTAAATGAACTTGAGAATTAATATTATTGCTTAAGGAAATAACTTTATAAAAAGTTCTACTTTACTTAGTTTTAAAGGATTACATTTGTATGTTTCCATAGACCCTAAATACTCCAATAAAATTAGATAATATTTATTTTGATTTATAGATGATAAATGAGAATACATTGTTATTCTAATATAAGGAAATGATTTTATAAACACATATTTGTAAAGATACCAAAAGGCCAAGAATTTCATTGCTAATGTTTTTCTAAGATAGTGGATTATATTTAATACCCAAAAGTGATTTTTAGTTATTTTTCAGATTTTTCCTTATTTTCCTTATTTCATTGAAATATTTAATAATGATAAAATTTAATTACATTTTATTTATCTCAAACATGTAATGTTGTATTTTTCTTAGGTAAATATTATTTTTGTCAGAATTTTGATATATTATATGTATTTTAGGATTTTTTTGTATTTTTCTTGAATTTCAATAATTGATAAGGTTATTCTTTTAATTTAAATTCTTTTTTACTTACTTTTGCTGATCTTTTCGCAACTAAGCTTGGTCCATCAATTAGCCCAGCCCATTGGCCACTGACTAGGTTGGTCCAACCCACTCGCTTTGGACAGGGTTGACTGGGTCCGAGACCGTCCCAGACCCAATCCTTCACTAGTAGGAAAAGGCTTATAGCAGTCATTTTTTCAGTGGCACATAAAACAAAATGTGCGCCACTACTTCAAGGCAAAATAGTCGTGGTATTCGTAAAAAGTAGAACGGTGCCACTATACCTTAGCCTGGCATTCGGGAGACAGTCAACGCTAACACTAAGTGGATACCATGATGCGAGCCGGGACCAATGTAGCCCAGGCATTCGGCACTTTCGAACACTGCAACTACGTCGTAGTGCTGGTATCCCAAGACTTGTATATCCCACCACTATTAAATCCAAAATTTCGCTAGCTAAATAGGCGTTGCCGATGCCCTTCTTCCCTCTCTGTCATTCCAACTCCTGCGTGCTCGTTCCCCATCCTCAAATCCTCGCGCCACCCTGCCACGCCCCTCCTCACCCTGCGCCATGCCGCCCTGACCTTGCTCCGCCCCGCCCCGACCTGACCTTGCACCACCCCCTGCCCCGCGCCACTCCACCCCGACCTCATGTCGCCCCGCCCCGACCAGACATCGCACCACCTCGCCCCGACCCGCCCCATCCTGACCTCACATTGTCGTGCTTCTCTAACCCGTGCCTCCCCGGACGACCCTCATCGTCGCGCCTCCCCCGACCCGTGCCTCCACCGACCTCATGTCACCCTTCCTCCATTGACCCGCGGCTCCCCCAACCTCTTCGACTTCGCACCGGCGCGCCTCCGCCACAAGTAGACTCCTCTGCCCCTCTCTTAATTACTATATTTAGTTTAGTGTATAAAATCTAGATGATTTTAGGGATTTCTGTTTAGTGTAGCAAATTTACATGATTTAGGGATAGATTTAGCAACTGTACATGATTTTGGGGGTAGAAAATCTAGATAATTTTAGGGATATATGTAGCAAATGTACATGATTTTAGGGGTAGAAAATCTAGATAATTTTAGAGATAGATGTAGCAAATGTACATGATTTTAGGGGTACAAAATCTAAATGAGTTTAGGGATAGATGTAGAAAATATACATGATTTTAGGGGTAGAAAATCTAGATAATTTTAGGGATAGATGTAACAAATGTACATATATATTAATTTCTTATATGTTGACTAATGGTTGTATGAAATGTTGTTATTTAACTACTTAATTAGTATCATGTTGGAGCCGGAGCTAAAGTTTCGTGGTGTTCACCGAAAACCCACGAGGACCCCAACTTAGGTAGCTCAGATCAGAATGGATAACATGAAAATCCAGCTAGGTACTTTCAGGTGCCCGTGGCAGACATCCCATGCCTACGACTACGCCGCGGTCTAGCACTTTGGGGCAAGAGCGGTCGTCAACTTCGAGGATGAGCGTCGCATGGCGAATATGTTAGTGCCAGATGGCATGAGGATCACCACGAGGGCCAAGGAGAGGGAGCACCGGTAGATAGAGAGGTAGCTGGCGCACCACCGTCACGAGGAGGATGACCCCTTGGTCATGGATCTCCTACTTGACCCCTAGGTGATGGCAGTCCAGTACGAGGTCCTTAGCAAGAGCCGGTAGCAGCACGGGCAGGGCGAGGCCGGGCCCTCTGGCACACAGGAGCAGGGTGTAACTACCTCGGTGAATTACGCTCCTAGTTACAAGCCTGGATGAGCGGAAATGGTTAAAATAGTACGGTGGGGCCCAAATGCCACTCATAGGTAGACCTATCGGCCGTCCTAACCATTTCCAAACATCGGGACAAGAACGGGCGGCGTAATCGGCAGGCGAAGGGATCAACTACATACACAAATGAGTATGTATGCAAGCCACCATACAACAGTCCTCAGAGCCATTCCATCTAAAAGAAATAGAAATATTGCAACGCCATACGGCAAGATCCAAATATCCTAGATAGATATAATAGTTTAGGATATCTCCTCATACATCAAACATCAGAGTATCAGGCGGAAGCGGAAAACAAGATCCGAGTACGGATAAGAAGCAAATCGGCATAAGATGCCCCATAAATAAACACATCCCGCCCACAGATCTCACGGATCCCCGTTCCCGGAATCTCTACACCGAATGAACGTTGCCCACATTGTCGTCTCCTCCAACCAGTATCCATCTTGCGAGTTTACCTGTTCATCTGAATCAAACAATTTATCATGTGAGACCCTAGGGGTACTCAGCAAGTCTTTATGCCTCTAAAGGGGACACAACCTGGGGTGACGCAATTGCAGCAAAAGATAATACCTAATAATTCTAGAGATACGCGTTAACCATCCGCCTAACCAAAGATAGACGGATGTCCGTGAATTAATAACAACAGTTATAACGGTAATATTAACAGATCCATCCTCCTCCTCGCTTACCGACGAGGAAGCGGACGAACAACCCCCCATCCGTTGGCAGTTTTATTATCCATTCCATGAGTGTTGCACTATTTACTAGTCAGGTACTTAGTCAAATTAAAAACGATACTTTAGTTATACTTGTCTATGATCGAGAAACTGTGCTCCAAGTCGTCCATAACCGCGGACACGGCTTTAAGAAAGTTTTACCCTGCAGGGGTGCACAAATAGCAACACACACTCGATCAACCTCGGAAAAACCAAATCAAAACCCAACGAGGCATTCACGACAAAGCGATCACAGGATTCAGAAATATTTCAGGGGGCCACCCCATTAAGCTACCCGCAACGAAGTTAGTCGACTCCGAAACGGACTCAAGGTTTGCGTCAGTGGCTGTAAACGACTGGGAACCCGAAAGTGTGACTGGGCTTGTCGATACCGCGAAAACACTCCGCTTTCCTAAACAGTACAGGTGCATCCTCGCACAATCTTAAATTAAGCAGTAAGCATGGCATAATTACAGGATAGTAATAAAGCCCCAAACTACTTTGTGGCCCCAAGAAATAAGAATGAATCAAGCTCTGGCTCAGGGGGGTTCATAAGCCTCCCGGATGTGGATAGCGCGAATATTCAAGGAACATGAATCAAGTACTCGGGGTCCTACGGGACACAAGTGAGCATGAAAAACCAAATAGCAGATATTGCTCACCGGTGCCACTTTCATTAGTTATCCCATTACTACTCAGGTTAAGTTGTTTAGGTACCTCGTTATCCATCAGACACTCACATACCCTACACATGCTGTTCTACGACTCGCATGGCTCAAACAACTCCTGTAGTAATGGCTCATGGGATGGAGGAACAAGCTTCGGTGGAGTTTAAAAGTAAAGGCTATGCAGTACTTGGGATTCAATTTAATGCAATCGCGACTCGATGATGCAAGAATAAGATAGAGGCAATATGTACTATATGTATGCAAGCATGTGGTAGTGCTTGCCTGGCAGCTCAGTTGAAGCAAGAGAAGGATCTGGGTAGTGCTCCTGGGTATCTTGTTATATCCCCTGCTCAGCGTCTATTCGAAGAAGAACCAAACAAACAAGGGCCAACATAAATAAAGTGCACAAGCATATGAATAAAATGCGACAAGCAAACAATCATGCCATGATGAATGATGCACAATTTGCATGGCAATAACGTAGCAAGGCATGGGTGAGGTGGGGAATACAAGAATAAAGCCTTTTATTGAGTTTTAGTCACATTTTAACCTCATATAAGTTGCTGTACACTTTATATTTATATGATGCATGCTGCAATTCAGAACATGGAATGCATAGACAGAAAGGTCTCGTCGAGCTGATCATTTTAGACATATTATTTGTCAATTTTGGAGTTATAAAACAAAAGTTATTAATTATTTAAGGCAAAGGGCATTTTATTTATAATTTTAATCAACTTGAAAATTAATGTGTCCAAAATATATTTTGAAGGGCAGATTTGAATTCCTCATAATTTTCTGATTCAAAAACATATATTATTTGTATTATTTGGAATTATATTTTAAAAGTTATTTGAAACATATTTAAAGTTGTATTTAAAAACAAGTTTGAAAAGTTTGAATTAAAACAGAAAACAAAAAACCCTTTTCTTACTCAGCTCGCCCTAGCCACAGACAGTGACCAGTGGGTCCAGCGCTGACTCAGCAGCACAGCGCGCGGAAAACTTTTTACACCGCGGCTAACCTAGTCTCTGAAAATGACAGGTGGGGCTAGCTGGCTAGGGCCCAGGTGCCAGCGGCGGAAGAGCGCGGAGACTGACAGATGGCCAAAACGGGAGCGCGGGTTGAGGGGTGCTAAACTAGGGGGCCTATCTGCAAAGTGTTACTACGGCTGACAGGTGGGCTCAGGCGGACCGCGGGTTAGGAGTAAAAAGGTTAGGGGGTGGTAAGCGCAAAAGGGCGCCTGTACTGTTCCTCTTCTTTCTCTGAACCGCGGACAGGTTCGTGCGCGACAGGCGCAGGGCGCGGCGCGGGGATTCGATCTGGGGACCTGTGGCTTGCGCTCGGCGGCGGCAGCCACTGCGGTGGGCTAGGGTTGATGCCAGGAGGGTGGACGCAGGCTAGAAGAGGCTCTTCGTGACGCGACGCCGCAGAGGGCGCACGCGCACGCGACGCACCGAGAGCGCTCGACGGTCGGTCCTGTGAGAACAGGAAGCCACGGCGAGGGCGGAGGTGTCAGGGAGGAGGAGTATCTCACCGGGAGTGGGTCGATGTGGTCGGATCAGCTTGGGACGCAGGGGATCGGCGACGACGCAGACGGACGGCGAGGTGAGGGTTTCGCGTTGGGCTCGGCGGGTGCAGCGGTTCTGGGGCTCCTCCTTCTCGGCTCCGTGTACAGGGGCGACGCTGGTGCTCGGCTCGGTCTTCCCCAACGCCCAGACACCTCGCCCTCCTTCTGCTATGGTGGTGGTGGTGTGATGCCGATGATGGGGGGTAGATGGAGATGGAAGAGAGGGTAGCAGGGGTAGGTGGGGAGGAAGGAGTAGAAGGCACGACTCTGGGGAGTTCTGTGGTTGCTAGGCAGAGGAGGGGTAGATAAGAACGAGCAGAGGGAGGCACATGGGTTGGATCGGCATAAAGGTGGTGCTTGCCCTTTTCTACTCTCCTCTCTCACGTGATGGCATGGGGAGGCCAGGCAGGCAGCTGCAGGTGGGGGCAGGGTGAGGCCAAGGAGGGTAGGCTCGGTGTGGGGCATGCAAGGCAGAGAGAGCTAGAGAGAGAGAGGGGGTAGGCTCGGGTTAGTGAGAGGAGAGGTGATGTTTAGTATAGGTAGCCTCGGGTTAGGGTTTTTGTTAGGGTTGGGGGTAGGTAGCTGGGGTGGTTAGGGCTGCCAGGTGGGGCCAGCAAGGTAGGGAGAGGAAGAGAGGCCGAGAGAGAGGGAGGGAGCTAGGGAGGCTCGGCTTAGGGTTTAGGAGAGAGGGGTTATGGTGATAGATTGTGGTAGAGGTGTAGGTGATTAAGGTTAGGATCTTAGATAGAAGGTTTAGAGAGAGGGGGTTTAGATGAGGGTGTTGGCTATGATCACACTTGATCATGCAAGGGCATAACCAAGTAGATGAAGAAAAGACACAAGGCAAGGAAAAACAACAAGGTGGAAAGGTTGAGAGAGAAGAGGGAGAGATCCAAAAGAGATGTACACCACTCAACAATTCAAATAAAAACCAAAGACTAGAATGTGGTGGTGCTTGCATGGCCCATGCAAAATATTCAATGCCATGTTTATTCTTGTGAGAACAATAATATTAACATGGCATTATTCTTATGCATCCCCAAAATTGGAATAAAAGCCAAGCAAAAAGAATTAAAAGGATGCCCCATGTGGAGTAGATGGAGATGACCATATTTGAATAGAAATGGGACTTGCTAGTGTGTATGTGCCACTAGGTATTTAGTAAGCCCAAAAATATCCCAACCTGATAATAACCCCAAAACAACCCATATGGAAGCTAGGAAAAGGTTCCACTCACAAGGCATGCAAAGGTGGCCATGTGGCTCTCATAAACCAATAATGTGGAAACAATATGGTGCATATATGAGAGCATGTGGAGATAGAATTGGATCCATTCCAACCCACATGAGCTAGAGGTAAAACCAAATAAGTTGCAATGCTCATATATGGTGGAATGGTGGAATGATGGGGTGATGACAAGAAAGGTGGTGGAGTGGAATAAAAGATATGCCCCCAACTCAACTTGGGCATTTAAACAATATATCAATAACCAAATACAATATCAAGAGGCTAATACAATTAATGATGCCTAAGAGGGGAGATCCAAATTGAAAAGGGTTTTATATGATGCCCAAATGCAAGGTGGCATGATGACATGAGCATGATATAATTATGATGCAACAATTATATGTAGGAAGTAGCATTTATATAGACTAGGCTAGTAGCATTGCAATTGTTAGACAATTGGGATGCTACAACTCTCCCCCACTAAACAAGAATCTCGCCCCGAGATTCCTAGGAAAAAGAAAACAACACAAGGAGAGGCGGGTGTTCGAACGAAGGTGACCCTCACGTTCCCAAGTTGATGAACAACGGAATGGTGTGACCACTACACCTTGCAAAACTTGCTAGACTTGTTGCGAGTCTTGCGTTTTGCTTGAGGAACAACGGGTTAGAAGAATTGAAGGATTGTCGTGAGACAAGAAGGATAGGATGAACATAGCTTCGGTTTTCTCCAGAAGCATGATAAAAGAATACAACCACTTGTGAAAGAAAAGGAAAAGATGATGTATCATGGATAAAGAAAGACACACCGTTAAGATTAAAGATTTACCGATACTAGAGATGATGAAATCTTTGTCTCGCCGGAAGGAAAGAGCTAGATTGGAGAGGTTTGAACCATTATGACAATAGCATCGTATCTTCTCTCGGATTTGAGAAATGAAGTTCCGAAACAATATTGCCTTCAAACAATAGAGTCCCTTGATATCAACAGAAAGATTTAGTTAGATGTCGTCGGATTAGATTCTTGTTGCGCCGGTAAGACCCAAAGGATCACGCAATTGAGGTGCGCGGATATAACTTCCAGAGATGGATGTAAAGCTAGGTCATGGTGGAATCCCGAGAAGCAAAGAATATGGAGGATCTGGAGTTTATTGTAGAGATACTTATTGCTTCTTTAGCCTTGAGGCTAGCGCAGTAGATTTGCGGCTGATGGCATCAACCATAATTGGCTTTACCACAGAAAACGAATTGATGAAACAAAGAGAGAGATAGTTTCCTTTCATCTTGTTTGGGGATGTCGAGCATCGGTAGAATGACGAGGATAGAAAAGAGTTTGCGTTTGTTTCCACCAGATAATTGATGATTTGCTCCCTCTAGAATAGACAGACCACCAACAAGAGATGATTGATTACTTTCTTCGAGAGAGCACTCCGGAAAAACAAAGACGGAAGTAAAAGTATCAAGGGATAAAGGCCACTTCTAACTTCCGTGGAATGAATGAAATCACATTAATTCACCAATTCAATGTACAAGAGCGAATGATATGAGTAGTGCTATGGTAGCTACTCCATCCCGCACTCAAAGCATTACTCCGCACATGAATAAGAAAACCATGCAACCCAACTACCGAAACAGACTGAAGGTATTGCCAATAACTCATGGAACTTCGTTAGAAAACAAGGATAGATGCAAACGATTCGCCGGATTCATAGATAGATAAAGATGATGATGTTGTCGTCATGTCTGAAGTACCAAGCCACCGGAAAGATATGAAGGAAGATTACGGAGAACAACTGCAAGATTCAACAGCTACAGAAAAGATAGCACCAACTTGAACAGGAGGATTACAAAAGATCTGAAAAGTCTTCATGGCCTCCGGTGGATTGAGAATAGACGATAGAACGAGAGGGTTTCAAAGGTTACTTAACGAGACAGAGGTGAAAAGAACTCCATGTTGTTCTTGAAAAGATTGAGAGAGGTTTAGCGGTCTTGAGGAAAATCTTTAGCGGAACGACGATGATAACTTGCCAACAAGGGAAACTCCGGGTTTGATTGAAGATGAAAGATGGAATTAACAATGGACTTGCTGATTCCAGAATTGGAGCGATCTATTTAGCAGAAGGACGTGGCCGAGATAGGTGACTTCAAAAAAGTCAGAGTTCTCACTTTGAGACTTTGCACACAGGCAGTGCTCATGAAGCTTGAGAGAAAGAGACACAGATGATCTTCCATGTCCTTCCATTGATATCGAATAGGCAAGCATATTATCAACATATACCACCATGGATTAACAAGATATTCCCAGAATACCAAGGTCAAACGGCGAGAGAAACGAACAAATGCTCGAACACTTCCTGAACTTAACGCTCTTAGAAAGGTCAATATTAAGAGCACGGGTTCGTGTTGAAGAAGATGCACTGGAAGAATAGATTATCTGGTCCTTCGGAAGAAAAAGAGATGTCACCTGGTTCACATTGTCGATTGGGTCACCGGTTACAAAGATAAAGAGATCTTGGATAAGAACCGATGATAGCTCATACCTTAAGCAAAGCTATCAGAGACGGAAAGATGCAATTCCCTCGTCTCAAAGAGAATTTTGCAGATATGGAGTTCAAAAAGATGTGCAGCATGATGAACAGATGATAGACCGCCGTAGTGCCTTGAGAAACTCCGGATTGCCAAAGATGCTTGAATATGCATAGATATGATCACGGTGTACTTAAAATCACAGGAGATAACCGTCACCATTTGGAGGATAGTGTTGATAGCATTTTCCATATTCCACTCATGATAAGTGTCCTATAGTTATGCTGAGAACCAAATTACAATCACCAGCATCGGATCGACGCATGTTATGTAATTAGCCCAAGAGAATTGGAGATGAAATGAAACTCTAGGATTAAGCGCCGGTGACCAAAGAATGAGTTAGCATGGACATGCTGATAAAAGGGAGATAGATAATGTTTCACACACGACTGAAAAGGAGTGTGGAAGCACAGATGTATCAAAGAAAAAATTTCCGCATTTTTCGGCATTAAAATACCAATAGATGCGCAAAATCACTTATCAGGTAGAGATTAGCAACTGATGGTTTCACAGAATGTGGAGTTGCTAGAAGGAAGGACACCCTTAAGAAGATGGCACCGGTTAACAAGGAGTCAGATAGATCGCGCCGGTTTTCAAAAGCCTGTCGGTATGGAATGTACCAACAGTTGATAACCAAAGGCAGATTGTGATAACAAATTGTATGCAACAGATAGACAAGGAATTACACACACACACACACTTTCTATGGTACTACGGAAACCCAGAACACGTGAATCCTAGTTTGAATTTTAAGAAGAGGATTGAAAACGTTACACTTCCTTACCAGAAAAGGGTGGGTGGTGGGTAAGAAGAAAAATGGAAGCAGTCCTACTCTCGTGTTTTGTTTTTCCCTAGTATACATAGCTACCAAAAATATTTGCTAGACTGACAACGACCATTTGGCTGAGACCCTGAAGGTCGGGATGGCTCTGATACCAATTGTAACTACCTCGGTGAATTACGCTCCCAGTTACAAGCCTGGATGAGCGGAAATGGTTAAAATAGTACGGTGGGGCCCAAATGCCACTCACAGGTAGACCTTTCGGCCGTCCTAACCATTTCCAAACATCGGGACAAGAACGGGCGGCGTAATCGGCAGGCGAAGGGATCAACTACATACACAAATGAGTATGTATGCAAGCCACCATACAACAGTCCTCAGAGCCATTCCATCTAAAAGAAATAGAAATATTGCAACGCCATACGGCAAGATCCAAATATCCTAGATAGATATAATAGTTTAGGATATCTCCTCATATATCAAACATCAGAGTATCAGGCGGAAGCGGAAAACAAGATCCGAGTACGGATAAGAAGCAAATCGGCATAAGATGCCCCATAAATAAACACATCCCGCCCACAGATCTCACGGATCCCCGTTCCCGGAATCTCTACACCGAATGATCGTTGCCCACATCGTCGTCTCCTCCAACCAGTATCCATCTTGCGAGTTTACCTGTTCATCTGAATCAAACAATTTATCGTGTGAGACCCTAGGGGTACTCAGCAAGTCTTTATGCCTCTAAAGGGGACACAACCTGGGGTGATGCAATTGCAGCAAAAGATAATACCTAATAATTCTAGAGATACGCGCTAACCATCCGCCTAACCAAAGATAGACGGATGTCCGTGAATTAATAACAACAGTTATAACGGTAATATTAACAGATCCATCCTCCTCCTCGCTTACCGAGAGGAAGCGAACGAACAACCCCCCATCCGTTGGCAGTTTTATTATCCATTCCATGAGTGTTACACAATTTACTAGTCAGGTACTTAGTCAAATTAAAAACGGTACTTTAGTTATACTTGTCTATGATCGAGAAACTGTGCTCCAAGTCGTCCATAACCGCGGACACGGCTTTTAGAAAGTTTTACCCTGCAGGGGTGCACAAATAGCAACACACACTCGATCAACCTCGGAAAAACCAAATCAAAACCCAACAAGGCATTCACGACAAAGCGATCACAGGATTCAGAAATATTTCAGGGGGCCACCCCATTAAGCTACCCGCAACGAAGTTAGCCGACTCCGAAACGGACTCAAGGTTTGCGTCAGTGGCTGTAAACGACTGGGAACCCGAAAGTGTGACTGGGCTTGTCGATACCGCGAAAACACTCCGCTTTCCTAAACAGTATAGGTGCATCCTCGCACAATCTTAAATTAAGCAGTAAGCATGGCATAAGTACAGGATAGTAATAAAGCCCCAAACTACTTTGTGGCCCCAAGAAATAAGAATGAATCAATCTCTGGCTCAGGGGGGTTCATAAGCCTCCCGGATGTGGATAGCGCGAATATTCAAGGAACAGGAATCAAGTAATCGGGGTCCTACGGGACACAAGTGAGCATGAAAAACCAAATAGCAGATATTGCTCACCGGTGCCACTTTCATTATTTATCCCATTACTACTCAGGTTAAGTTGTTTAGGTACCTCGTTATCCATCAGACACTCACATACCCTACACATGTTGTTCTACGACTCGCATGGCTCAAACAACTCCTGTAGTAATGGCTCATGGGATGGAGGAACAAGCTTCGGTGGAGTTTAAAAGTAAAGGCTATGCAGTACTTGGGATTCAATTTAATGCAATCGCGACTCGATGATGCAAGAATAAGATAGAGGCAATAGGTACTATATGTATGCAAGCATGTGGTAGTGCTTGCCTGGCAGCTCAGTTGAAGCAAGAGAAGGATCTGGGTAGTGCTCCTGGGTATCTTGTTATATCCCCTGCTCAGCGTCTATTCGAAGAAGAACCAAACAAACAAGGGCCAACATAAATAAAGTGCACAAGCATATGAATAAAATGCGACAAGCAAACAATCATGCCATGATGAATGATGCACAATTTGCATGGCAATAATGTAGCAAGGCATGGGTGAGGTGGGGAATACAAGAATAAAGCCTTTTATTGAGTTTTAGTCACATTTTAACCTCATATAAGTTGCTGTACATTTTATATTTATATGATGCATGCTGCAATTCGGAACATGAAATGCATAGACAGAAAGGTCTCGTCGAGCTGATCATTTTAGACATATTATTTGTCAATTTTGGAGTTATAAAACAAAAGTTATTAATTATTTAAGGCAAAGGGTATTTTATTTGTAATTTTAATCAACTTGAAAATTAATGTGTCCAAAATATATTTTGAAGGGCATATTTGAATTCCTCATAATTTTCTGATTCAAAAACATATATTATTTGTATTATTTGGAATTATATTTTAAAAGTTATTTGAAACAGATTTAAAGTTGTATTTAAAAACAAGTTTGAAAAGTTTGAATTAAAACAGAAAACAAAAAACCCTTTTCTTACTCAGCTCGCCCTAGCCACAGACAGTGACCAGTGGGTCCAGCGCTGACTCAGCAGCACAGTGCGCGGAAAACCTTTTTACACCGCGGCTAACCTAGTCTCTGAGAATTGACAGGTGGGGCTAGCTGGCTAGGGCCCAGGTTCCAGCGGCGGAAGAGCACGGAGACTGACAGGTGGCCAAAACGGGAGCACGGGTTGAGGGGTGCTAAACTAGGGGGCATATCTGCAAAGTGTTACTACGGCTGACAGGTGGGCTCAGGCGGACCGCGGGTTAGGAGTAAAAAGGTTAGGGGGTGGTAAGCGCAAAAGGGCGCCCGTACTAATCCTCTTCTTTCTCTGAACCGCGGACAGGTTCGTGCGCGACAGGCGCAGGGTGCGGCGCGGGGATTCGATCCGGGGACCTGTGGCTTGCGCTCGGCGGCGGCAGCCACTGCGGTGGGCTAGGGTTGATGCCAGGAGGGTGGACGCAGGCTAGAAGAGGCTCTTCGCGACACGACGCCGCAGAGGACGCACGCGCACGCGATGCACCGAGAGCGCTCGATGGTCGGTCCGGTGAGAACAGGAAGCCACGGCGAGGGCGGAGGTGTCAGGGAGGAGGAGTAGCTCACCGGGAGTGGGTGGATGTGGTCGGATCAGCTTGGGACGTAGGGGATCGGCGACGACGCAGACGGACGGTAAGGTTAGGGTTTCGCGTCGGGCTCGGCGGGTGCAGCGATTCTGGGGATCCTCCTTCTCGGCTCCGTGTACAGGGGCGACGCTGGTGCTCGGCTCGGTCTTCCCCAACGCCCAGACACCTCGCCCTCCTTCTGCTATGGTGGTGGTGGTGTGATGCCGACGATGGGGGGTAGATGGAGATGGAAGAGAGGGTAGCAGGGGTAGGTGGGGAGGAAGGAGTAGAAGGCACGGCCCTGGGGAGTTCTGTGGTTGCTAGGCAGAGGAGGGGTAGATAAGAACGAGCAGAGGGAGGCACATGGGTTGGATCGGCATAAAGGTGGTGCTTGCCCTTTTCTACTCTCCTCTCTCACGTGATGGCATGGGGAGGCCAGGCAGGCAGCTGCAGGTGGGGGCAGGGTGAGGCCAAGGAGGGTAGGCTCGGTGTGGGGCATGCAAGGCAGAGAGAGAGCTAGAAAGAGAGAGGGGGTAGGCTCGGGTTAGTGAGAGGAAAGGTGAGGGTTAGGATAGGTAGCCTCGGGTTAGGGTTTTTGTTAGGGTTGGGGATAGGTAGCTGGGGTGGTTAGGGCTGCCAGGTGGGGCCAGCAAGGTAGGGAGAGGAAGAGAGGCCGAGAGAGAGGGAGGGAGCTAGGGAGGCTCGGCTTAGGGTTTAGGAGAGAGGGGGTATGGTGATAGATTGTGGTAGAGGTGTAGGTGATTAGGGTTAGGATCTTAGATAGAAGGTTTAGAGAGAGGGGGTTTAGATGAGGGTGTTGGCTATGATCACACTTGATCATGCAAGGGCATAACCAAGTAGATGATGAAAAGACACAAGGCAAGGAAAAACAACAAGGTGGAAAGGTTGAGAGAGAAGAGGGAGAGATCCAAAAGAGATGTACACCACTCAACAATTCAAATAAAAACCAAAGACTAGAATGTGGTGGTGCTTGCATGGCCCATGCAAAATATTCAATGCCATGTTTATTCTTGTGAGAACAATAATATTAACATGGCATTATTCTTATGCATCCCCAAAATTGGAATAAAAGCCAAGCAAAAAGAATTAAAAGGATGCCCCATGTGGAGTAGATGGAGATGACCATATTTGAATAGAAATGGGACTTGCTAGTGTGTATGTGCCACTAGGTATTTAGTAAGCCCAAAAATATCCCAACCTGATAATAACCCCAAAACAACCCATATGGAAGCTAGGAAAAGGTTCCACTCACAAGGCATGCAAAGGTGGCCATGTGGCTCTCATAAACCAATAATGTGGAAACAATATGGTGCATATATGAGAGCATGTGGAGATAGAATTGGATCCATTCCAACCCACATGAGCTAGAGGTAAAACCAAATAAGTTGCAATGCTCATATATGGTGGAATGGTGGAATGATGGGGTGTTGACAAGAAAGGTGGTGGAGTGGAATAAAAGATATGCCCCCAACTCAACTTGGGCATTTAAACAATATATCAATAACCAAATACAATATCAAGAGGCAAATACAATTAATGATGCCTAAGAGGGGAGATCCAAATTGAAAAGGGTTTTATATGATGCCCAAATGCAAGGTGGCATGATGACATGAGCATGATATAATTATGATGCAACAATTATATGTAGGAAGTAGCATTTATATAGACTAGGCTAGTAGCATTGCAATTGTTAGACAATTGGGATGCTACACAGGGTCAGCTCGTCCCATCGACACATAGTAGGATGACTCTTGCAGCCTGTCGTTCTCTTTTTGAGACAACTCGGATGATGACGACGTCACTAACACTAGGTCTACTAGAGTTTAGGATGTTCTCATGTGACTGTTGTATGCTACCTATCGTACTACTTATAAAGGCTTATCATGCTACTATTGTACTACTTATATATGATGCTAACTAATCTTAATAATGTGTTATGTTGATATATTCTTCTACTTATGATGCTAATAAGTTAAATTGTCTATATAACTAAGTTGCATGGTCATATATAGGTAAAATGAATGATAATCGGTGTGAGCATTGTGGTTACCAACAATGCAAGGACAAGAAGGTTGTCATAGTGCTCTCTTATGATTGCAAAGTTAGTATGGTATGTCCATTCACAAGGAATCAACCTATATATATAACTTGCAACTGAATTACATCCTAATTGCTACTTTTTTATGATTCTATATGTAGAACATACCCTGCAAGTTTAGACGTGATTTCCTAGACCATTTTGATTGTCCGTTGTGATAGTAGGGACAGTTTCAGGTCAATCTACTACCTCTGAAGCAACCTGCACCAACCTACATGGTCCAAGTCACGAACAAGGTGAACCACACCTTTTTCGGTGGTCCTAGCTGGACTGAGATGGTCAATGCCTATGAGATGGACTCCTAGGAAAAGTAGGTCTTCCATCTCTGTGAAGATCGCATGACCTACTTCAACTACCCAGGCCTTGAAGCATCGGCAGACTCTGACACTTCTTCAGATGACGAGATTCCTATTGCTGCCATTAGGTATGGGATGGACGTTTCTGATAATCCTTCTGAGGACTAGTAGTTAGTGCTATGTAGCTAGGTAACTCAACTATATTTAGTTGACTGTAATCCTTTTGAGGACTAGTAGTTAGTGCTACCATATGTATGAATATATCTTGTTGTGTTTTGAATATTCAATTGGATGCACCATATATTTTTAAATTTTTTGAAAACTCACTTGTGGTGTTCATAATAAAAAGAACCCCACAAACAGGATACATAATGGTGGCTCTTACAATGAAAACCACCAGTAGGACCTACCAGTGGTGTGTGGCCTAAATGGCATGAACCGCCTTTTCCGAACACCACCACTAGGCTTTTCCTACTAGTGCTGACTCCCTATCCTACGCCTGTGCGAACTCCTGCACTGCCCGAGTTACTTCCGCCGCCATCGCGCTTCCATGGTCGGCTCCATCCAGTACTGATGGTCCCTTTAACTCTATCTTACCTCCTCAAGATGCTCTACAAACAACAGGTCCAATTCGATCTGTGAATAGACTCCACATATGTTCATGCTCATCCCTCACTAGAGCTAGGGTTTCAGTCCTCTCGACCTCACTGCTCGCTGGTGGCCTGGTAATACCCTCTAGGGACATGGAGCATGCACTACATTGGTTCAATGGTTCCACAGCTACTTCTGCTGGTTGCGACTTGGTGCAGGTGTAGCACTCTATTCTCCTATGCCGCCGTGTCGTGGACTCCGTCATCAGCTACTTCTCCATTGTAGTCTACTTCCTATCTGGCAATCTTTAGCTTACCAAACATAGGTTCTCTACTCGTTCTATCACTCTCTCTCTCTTCTTGTCTCTCTCTTATGGCCAACCCTGCCTAGGGTTTTCCCATGTTCGAATTTTAGATTATAGCTGGCAATAATCTGCTTAATCTTATGGTTCATTTTGCCAAATTTTGACCTCTCAAGGTTTTAGACTGTTAGTAAAATCCTAGAGTAGTGGACACTATATTTATTAGTTTATAATCCTGATATTGATTTCATTCCGATGATCTTCCTGATATCTTTTTTATTATCCTTAGTTAATTATCTTTAGTAACTAGGTGCTACCAGTACTGACAAAACTAGTGTGGAGTTATAGCATATCACTCTATGCAACAGTATACTGATACTTTGTGACTAGATGGAACATTGGACTTGTTCTCACGACTATTAAAGATGTTGAAACTATTCATCTCATAGTGTCTATATGTAACCTATAATTTGTTCATACTGCTTAATCCAAGAATTGGAGTTTGAATTCAAGAATATGTATTGACCCCTGCATTGATAGATGTAGATTGCTAAATATATATTAATGATATGTCAGGATGTATGTGGATGATTCCTAATACCAAAGCTTAGGAATATTATTTGTTCCCTTAAGGTGTTGTTTGGAAATGAACTCGTGTGAATAACCAACACATACTGTCAATGTGACAATTAACTAATTTGATATGATTCCTAGGAATTCCTTCTAGAAAAATGATTTGATCCCTGTCAAGATGGATAGTGGGATGAGATGTTGATTTAATTCCGAGGTTTACTGCTAGGAGAATGATAATAATGCTTTGTGGGAGTTGGTTGTAATTGAATTTAAGTGGCCAATAAACATGTACTATCAACATGACTATAGTCATCCAATTCATTACTAGTACTTGAATCTAGGAAAATGATATGAATATATGTCTTGTCGACTAGCTGATGATTAGGAAAATTGTGATGGTTACTTATATTATTGATGCTGTAATTTACTGTGATCTTTCTTAGCAAGCTTCTTACTATTGTCAACAATATGGTGGCTTCTACTGCTTTTTTGGGATGCTACTGTAATGCCTCCCACTGGGAGTGTGCACAATGATGATGCAAATTATCATAATTTGCTACAAGATGTTCTGAATAGAACTATATCCATCTAGATGATTTTTTGGCAAAGGTTCATGTGGATTTTCCCTTACCTATGATGCTCAAGTCTGAGGTTTATTCTTTAGTAAGAACAGATAATACTTAGGGGCTTATACTTTTCTGTGCTGATCTTGCATATCATTTATATGCAAGACTAAGAGAAATCTCTCCATCTAATCCTCCTAGATAAATTCTAGTTGCAGGGTATTTGGATGTATCATTTTTTTGGATGATTCCCCTTATTCCCCTTTGAGATGGATGATACAAGCTAACAAGTACAGGTACTACATGATCTAATTTATACACTGATGGATTTCTACCTGATATTTGTGTGTGATTTATTTCCTATTGGATATCTTGACCATCTTATGCTTTGCTCTTCTGGTCATGATTACTTCTCCTCCTTTATGAGCTTGATCATCTCCTATTTACCTTCTTGTGGATAGCCACCTCCTCCTTGATATTCCTGGCCTTCTTGACCTGGCTCTGATGGCTGAAAATATATCGAGCTCGTTGGGGAACCCCAAGCGGAAGGTATGATGAGCACAACAACAAGTTTTCCCTCAGTTATGAAACCAAGGTTATCAATCCAGTAGGAGAAAGGAAACACCTCCAAGGTGTTGCTAGCTGAACTTTGGCATGGCACACTACCAATGCCAGCAGCAACGTGGAAACCTACACAACACAACCACAGACCTCTGCCCCCAACTTACAGTGAGGTTGTCAATCTCACCGGTTTTGCTGAAAACAAAGGATTAAACGTATTGTGTGGAAGAAAGTAATAGTTTGCAGAAAGTAAACGAAAAGCAGTAAACAGTTGATTGAAGATTGATGATAAAAGAAAGGACCGGGGTCCATAGTGCACTAGTGGTGGCTCTCCTTAAGATAGATGACATGTTGGGTGAACAAATTATAGCGGGGCAATTGACAAACATCGAGAAAGCAATATGCATATACTACTCATCTTGACTCCTTTGAGACTTGATTGGGCATTACAACATTATACATAGACCGTAGTCCAATTACATCTATGACTAATAATCCACCTTCAGGTTATCATCCGAACCCCCTCCAGTATTAAGTTGCAAGCAACAGATAATTGCATTACGCATTGTGTGTAAAGTAAACAATACGATTGTTCTATGAACAAAGGATTGTTGTTTTGTCCCTAGTAGCAACAACACATCTAGTACCTTAGAGATTTCTGTCACTTCCCCAGATTACTAGAGGCATGAACCCACTATCGAACATAAATACTAACTCTTGGAGTTGCTAGCATCTACTTGGCCAAGATAGCTACTAACGACGAAAAGCATGGAAGATCACAAATAACAAAGACATGACAGAATCAATAATCAATCTGAAATAGCATCTCAATATCCATCGGATCCCCGCAAACACAACATGTAGGAATTACAAATAGATGATCTTGATCATGAACGGGGCTCACAAGATCTAAACATGATAGCACAAAGGAGGAGAACCAACCATCTAGCTACTACATGGACCTGTAGTCCAGAGATGAACTACTCAGCATCACACCGGAGGCTTGCATGGTGATGAACAAGGCCTCCAGGGTGAATTCTCCCCTCCGACAGGGTGCCGGGAAGAGCTTCAGATCCCTCCCGATCTAGGGATGGAGATGACGGCAGCTATAGACTCTTTCGTGGAATTTTGATCGGGTACCTAGGGTTTCTGTATCGGAGGCATCTTATAGGAGAAATGGGAGGTCGAGGGCTGCTGAAGGCGGCCAGACCACCCCTTGGCGCAGGCCAGGATGGGCCGCGCGGCTAGGTGGTGTGGAAGCCCCCTGGCCCCTCTCCGTCTCGTATTATGGCTCCATGTGTCCCTCGGTGAAAAACTGACTTTGGCTTTTGTCCCATCCAATTCCAAGAATATTCATTTTCTGACTTTCCTGGAACCAAAAACAACAGAAAATAGGTAGCTACCACTATGGCTCTTGTTAATAGGTTAGTGCAAGAAAGTGTATAGAAAGTACTCCAAAGTTGGAACAAAACATAAGAAAGTAGATAAAACCAAGCATGGAACATCAAAAATTATGGATACGTTAGCAACGTATCAGGCTCCTATGCTTATCTTTTGGCAACCTTCTCCTCCTAGATCCTGCATAATCTTGATGAACTTGATCTTCTCTGTTGGCGAGTTCCTTTTATTGGATCAAGATGGTAAGTGATGTATGCAAGTGCATAGATTGTTTATAGCTAGTTTCGAATTTCAGATATCGATCCCATAGGGAGCCCAAAGGTAATTGTTTATTGGTGAAGTCTCTATCACACCCGAAGTTGTCACAGGTCTTCGAGTGAATTGATTGCAAGCGTTGAAATAAGAATGGGGTTTTGATTAAATGCAATAGATTTAAATAAAACTAAAATGAAAACTTCAGAAATAAAATGCATAAAAGTAAAGAATGACTTTGTTTGGTTGTTGGTTTCTGCAGATTGTGAAAGAAGGCGCGGTGAAATTCAGTTCATGGTGATAGTGAATGTGCCAGGTGGATGAATATGAATGTAACAATTATAATCTTATAGATATATGTGTAGGCGAGCAACCCATAATTAGCCGGAACTCCTCTTGGTAGATTTCATCCCAACTTCAATAATCCTACTAGCCTGCTACCAAAACCATGGTCAAACACTAGACGATTAAGACCCTTCAGATCGCTTAGCGATTAAGCTCCTTGGATCATACTAATGCAATAAGCATAGTGGTTACTCATTATCCTCGAGTCAACTAGCTTTCCATTGATATCCATATGTCACCCAGGGGTCGCCGATCCACTAGTGAGCAAGATCTTATCTGCGTAAAACAAGGTATCATGTTGTATGGGCCCTTAATTGGACAACAAGCATTAAGCATCCCACAGATAGTCAAGCACACATAATATAGTAATTAGAATTAATCACAATACTAATGGAAAATATATGAAGGCACATCACATCTCACCAATCCCCTACATCTCCCATGCCCAAGGGAATTACACACACATGAGAGAAGAACAAATCATCAATATAATCAAATAGAGGGAATTTGTCTTGGTATTACCGTGGAGATCCACAATAAGAATAGAAAATATCCAACACAATTCAAGATGGGAAGAAACAATCTCAAACCCTAGTCTTGCAAGGTGGAGATCCCTCTCTCTCTCAAGTACAAGTAGTGGCTATGGAGGTGTATTGGCTAGGAGGTCGAAGATCGTGGAGCGAGATGAAGAACATCTTCTCCTTCTTCTCCGGGTCCTTTCTTTCTCCCTTCTGGATGGTGTGGCGGCTGCTGCGTTGTGTTTTCGTCCCTGTCCCTTCATGGAAGTTTTCCCTTTTGACAAGACAGAGGCGGCAGGAACTATACGGTCATTCCTTCCGTATATTTTGTCGTTAAACCATCTGTGAGCTCCCCTCGCGTGCTTCCAAATTGGAACTTTCTTGTTTTCTCCAGAATATTGTATTTCTCTAGTTAAATCCTTCTGTTGACGTCCAGAACCTGAAACACACATTAAAATCCAAGTTTTCTTTGCTACTGAAGTATTAGCGTGAGGTAAAGGCAGAAAACGATCAAATCCGGGAGAAAACCATCAATAAAAGCCATAAAAAATGTTTCAAATCTCACAGCTATCAGTAAGTTGATGAGAACTAGTGGTGTTCCTATGTTCTTGATGAACTGATGTTCATGTGGTGGTCTGGGTGGAGTGAATGTTTGGGGATTTTCTATCCACGGCTAGTTCCAGAGTGTGATGCCTCTCATACTACTTCTCTCCTTCTTGTGTTGTTGACATCAGACCAATTGCATGTAGTGATGGTGCTGCTTACAGCTGAGCCCCATAAGGTTCAAGTTTCCACTTCCTTGTGGATACGATCAACTTAGATATGATATTATCATGTTCTAATTGTTTTTATTATATTTGCCTAGTGTTATGTTGCCCCAGTGTCGTGGTATTGTAAACGAGTATGCCATGGAGGGTTCCTCAAGAGCATGTTTAGAGTGGTGGGGTAAGGCGGCGAGTTGGTGGGTACGAGGTTACACAGCTTACCCAGGTTTAGATCCCACAATGGTGGCAGCATCCTACTCCTGCTACAAATCACTATAATGGCAATACACTAAGTTCAAGAGATCGTATGGTTCGCTATGCGAGAGTTGATGTGTTAGAACTTGTGCCCTAAAGGCTCAAAAAGGTTTGTCTTATAAAGGTACCAAAACCTAGGGTTACAAGGTAAATTACATACCGTAGAGGTTATAGAGTCCTATGCTAACACTAACTAGTCTTCGTGTCTTCTACTCCAAGGATCCAGCTTCATCTTTGTCGATAACGTAGCCTTCCTATATCCGATATGGGCCTCCCTTCTGGATCCAGCTAACTGGGCCACCCAGCAGGTCATAGGCCTTTCTACCAACTATGGGCAACCCTGGTTAGCCGGATTAGAGATATGCTATGGTGATACCCATTATGCATATCCCCAACAGTAACACCGACGGAACTTTAAGATCTTGCGCCGTCTTGTTCCTTTAAGTCTTGAATGCTCCGTCTAGGTGACATCAATAATCATGGCAAGCAACATCTTGAAATCCTCCCAAAGAACACTAGAAATATTGTTCTTCGTCTTCCATTTGTAAGTTAGAGAATTATCAAGTCTTGATCAGCTCTTCGGTAGTCGGTAATCTTCTGGTTTCACCAATGATTCTTCAGACGTGACATATCCATAGCAGTTGTCTAGAAGATGACGTAGTGTGTAGCCTACGCTTCCTCGAAACTTACAAAAACTAGTGAATAATCAATGTGATTTTCCCACGCGAGAAATACGAAACGTTCGCGATAGTTACGGGGGCATGGTGAAATTACCGCACACGTTTCACACACGTTTCCCACGTATGTTCCATTGGATCTCCACTTGCATGAATATTGATGCCAGGGCTATATAGGTTAATGTGCCAGTAATTAATCACATTCACCTATTGACATGGGTATACCCTACAGGTACTCGAGCTTGGTATATACGGTCTAAATACGTATAGGCCCATGGTGTCGCCAAGGCCCAAACGAAGGATTCGAGTAACCTACGGACTCTCGATTGCTTGAAGAACAAGAAGCTAAAGATAGAAAGTTCAAAGGGGAAAACCCTAATTTGTAACCGACTCGACCTGCTACCCGGGACCTAGCCTATCTATATAAAGGCTGGGAGGGGGCAGCGAGGAGGACACACACACAACCCTAGTTTCCACCACCCTCACCAGATCGCATCTGCGCACCATTGTAACCTTCGGTTCCTTCGATAATTCCACGAGCAGACAAGTAGGAGTAGGGACCTCTACGAGGCCTAAACCTGGGTAAATCTTTGTCCCCTGTGTGCTTGTTTGCTAGCCGATAGATGTCTCCAGCGCTCCCTCCTTCTCCAAAACCCAAGTCCATAACAATGGGCATTGATGAGTTAAACCCTTGTCAATTGGCGCCGTCTATGGGAATAGGGAGTGCTGATGTTGAGGCTTCTTCGGCCCCATCAACCATGATCTACACCTCCGCAACAGCGGATATTCGCCAACTCTTCAGCGTGTTCGACTTCACCGTCCACACGCCAGCCACTCGCTCGGCCTTCGAGTCTGTGGGCGAAGGAATCAGCCTAGCGATCGGGAGCTTCCGCTTCCAAGTTGGTCAGATGGGCACGCTTCGCATGCCTGATCAGCCGACAGCACCGGCGATTGCCCCAGCATCATGGTTCCCTCCATCGATCGGCACCCTCAGCGAGCTCAACGCCCCGACAACAGTCGAGAACATGGTCAGCGACAGCAGTCGCGACTCCGATCTGAGGGATCTGGCCACTGAAGATGGAACCTACGGTTCTGGATCTGAGAGTTGTGGAAGCAGCAGCTTCCCAAATTACTTCATGTGCGCCGTCATCAACGCAGGCGACACCTCTGCCAACCGCGACAACGGCGGCAATCGCGGCAATGGAACTGACCCGCCTAACGGCAGCAACGGTGGCAATCACGTCCCCGTTGACAACGGAGGGGCAGTCGAACCTCCAACCATAGTAAATGAGCAAACCAGCGAACGCGTCGTAATCAAGCTCAACGAGCAAGAATGGGCTCGCTGCCATGAGGCCCTGCGAGGCACCCCTCTACCCTTCAGATCCCTGCAGGAGCTGCCGATGGGCTATCATCACTGGCTCCTGAAGGAAGAATTCAAGCGCCAAGTACAAACAATCGCACAACTCGAGGCGCGTAAAAAGGCGGCAGACGAGTCGAGCCTTCGTCGTGCTGGACTCCCCTCCTACGGAGGATCCTCCTCAAAGGGCAACGAGCACCTCGCCAAGAAGAGGCAGTCTCGGATGGCCCATCTCATCGAGAAGGAACGCATAGAGGCTGCAAAGGTCCTCGACTTCGGCTCTATGACAGTCGACACCAGGGCAACGTGGTCCCCAAGACGCCACAGGCTGCAGTGACAGCGGCCACCATGTACCTCCTGAACAACCAACCACCAGCTGGAGACCCCCGAGCCGCCATGCACTAATCTACGATCGCAGGCTTGGGATTAATCGAGGCCGCCCTCGATAAGGAGCCGACACTAGAACCAAAGAAGGGCAAAGCGCTAGCAAAGCGTTACTCCTCGCCCTCATCCAGCGATGACAGTCACGACTTGTCTCGACGTCGCCGCTCACGACGACACGACCACGACTACGACGCACGTGATGACATCACGCAGCACAAGATTGACAAATCAAGAGCACGACGTGCTCGGTCGACTGACTCAGAAGAGGAGGACGTGGAGCTCTGCGGTGCCAGATGCTTTCGCAGATCCATTAGGCAGAAGCGAATGCCTAAAGGGTTTAAACTCCCATCGGAGAACCCGAAGTTTGACGGCCTATAGGACCCAAAGATCTGGCTAGAGGAGCACATCTCCTCCGTCAGACTCCATGGAGGCAGTCGAAACACGGCCATGCAATGCTTGCAGCTACAGCTGCAGGGCGCCGCCCGAGCATGGCTCAACAACCTCTCACATGGATCCATTCGCAGTTGGGATGAGCTGGTTGACAGCTTCGTGCGCAACTTTAAGGGCACATACAAGCGTCCTGCATCAATCGAAGAGCTGAGATGCTGCCAGCAAAGATCTGGCGAATCGCTGCGCTCCTAGATCCAAAGGTGGTCCATCATCAAGAACTCCGCAGAAAACATTTCGGAGGATCGCACGATTGATGCATTCAACGGTGGCGTCCGACGTTTAGAACTCAGAGAGGAGCTGGGCTGCTCAAAGCCCAAGACCATCGACCACCTGATGGAGATCGCGAATCGGTGGGCCGATGTAGAAGACTCAGTGAAGAATCGCGTTCACTCCGATGAGGAGGTGGAGCTCGAGCGCAGACGTGATCGCTGAGGCAAGCGTCGCATGCGCATTTATGACGAACGCGACGACGTCAATATGGTCGCGGCTGGCTATGCTGAAAGACGTGACGACAACCGCAATAGCGGATACCGTAGCGGCGGATACCGCGACTCCAGGAAAACCACGCAAGTGTGGCAACGCCGCACTCGCGATGAGGCACCCGCAAGCTCCATTGAGGATAAACTATCTGGGCCATGTATGGTGAACTTCTACATCGACAAGCATGACGACAAGAAGAAGTCCAGCCACCTCCTCAAGGATTGTCGCGAATTCCTCAAGCTACATGAGGGACTGGTTCGAATGAACCGCAATGCAGTCGAAAGAGGCTATGGAGCCGCTCCAGGCGCCGTGGCACATGGCGCTCCGCCACCTCCACCTGGGCCACCCCGAATGCAGCTGCACCGGACCAACACCATGGAGGCAAGCCATACCCACGGGCCATGGGCACCATGATGATCCAAAAGGGATGCCCCTCCAATAGGGTGCAGAAGGCCATCACTCGCCAAGTCAACTTGGCCACACACTCACCACCATCCACCACTGAGTACCTCAGTGGAAGCGAGCCCTGCATCACCTTCGACAAACGCGACCATCTGCCTCAGGTACCCCGTCCAGGCCATTGCCCCCTCGTACTCGAGGCACAAATCGGAGGCTTCGACACGAGCCGCGTCTTCATGGATGGCAGAAGCGGCATCAACCTCATATTCGCGAGTACCTTGCGAGCAATGAGAATCCCTCTAACCTGCCTGGAGGCATCGGACACAATGTTCCACGGCATCGTCCCAGGGGAAGGCGCATACCCCCTGGGCAAAATCAACCTCGACGTCATCTTCGGTACGCCGAAGAACTTCCGGCGCGAGCGCATTGACTTTGAGGTCGTCGACTGGCCCTCACAGTACCACTGCATCCTCGGACGCGTCGCGTTTGCTAGGTTCATGGAAGTACCCCACTATGCCTACCTGCAGATGAAAATGCCAGGTCCCAATGGCGTCATCACAATCAACGGGAGCTTTGAGCGATCTGACAGTTGCAACAGGGAATTCAACAGAATATCCCAGTCCTTCGGCATGCAGGAGGAACTCGCAAGACTGAAGGAGACGACAGACAACAGGCTGCCTCCCTTAAGCAGGCCAAGCTCACCTGATCTCTCCTTCGACTCATCTGTGCACACAAAGAAAGTGCAGGTCCACCCATCGGATCCCGCCAAGATGACCCTCATCGCCAACAACTTGAGTCCCACATAGGAACTCGCGCTCGTCGAATTCCTCCGTGAGGACTGGGGAATTTTCGCCTGGTGTCCTGCGGGCATGCCAGGAGTTCCTAGGGAATTCGCCGAGCACGCACTCAACGTCAACCCCGATGCGCGACCAGTCAAACAAACAATTCGGCGATTGTCTGAGCCAAGAGCGCAGGTAGTCGGAATGGAGATCAACAGACTCCTCGAGGCCAAGTTCATACGCCAGATCAAGGAAAGCACTTGGCTCGCCAACATGGTGCTGGTACCGAAAAAGGACACGGATATCCGGCGGATGTGCGTGGACTTCACCTCTCTGAACAAGCACTACCCAAAGGATCACTTCCCATTGCTGCGGATCGACCAGATCATCGATTCCACCGCAGGATGCGAGCGCCTCTGCTTCCTCGACGCCTACTCAGGCTATAATCAAATTCGAACGAAGGAGGAAGATCAAGAGAAAACAGCGTTTACAATGCCCTTTGGTGTGTTCTGCTACAACACAATGCCCTTCGGGCTAAAGAACGTGGGAGACACCTACCAGCGATGCATGCAGGCTTGCCTCAAGGAACAACTGGGTCGCACCATTCAAGTCTATGTTGACGACATAGTAATCAAGACCAAGGAGGAAGCCTCTCTAATTGACGATTTGCGCGAAACCTTTGCCAACCTCGACCGCTACTGGATCAAGCTCAATCCGGACAAATGCGCCTTCTACGTACCATCTGGGCAGCTGCTCGGGTACCTCATATCCGCGAGAGGAATCGAGGCGAACCCGAAAAAGATAAGAGCCATACTGGCCATGGAGAAGCCGAAAAACATAAGGGGCGTCTAGCAGCTGGCTGGACGAAACGTGGCCCTCAGTCGATTCATCAGTCGAATGGGCGAAAAGGCGCTGCCCTTCTACCAGCTCCTCCGCAAAACTGAAAAATTCGAGTGGACCACCGAAGCGCAAGAAGCATTCAAAGACCTCAAGCGCCTGCTATCCACTTCGCCAGTACTGGTGACCCCACGAGAAAGGGAGCCACTATTGTTGCATATCTCCGCCACCAACCAGGTGGTCAGCACAGTGCTTGTCGTCGAGCGAGCGGAGGAAAACAAGGTCCACTGCGTACAACGCCCAGTATACTACCTTAGGGAGGTCCTTACGCCAACAAAATAGCGGTACCCGCACTACCAGAAGCTGGCATACGGCGTCTTCATGACCGCCCGGCGACTGCGCCACTACTTCCAGGAACACCCAATAGTGGTGGTCAACGACGCCCCCTTGGGACACATCCTCAATAACCCCGACGCCACGGGATGAGTCACGCTTTGGGGAATAGAATTGTCTCCACGAGACATCACGTACGAAAAGCGCGACACAATCAAGTCGCAAGTTCTCCCGGACTTCCTAGTGCACTGGATGGAAAACCAGCTCCCGGACAAGCCAGATATGTCCTACCTCTGGACAATGCACTTCGATGGGTCCAAGCGGAAAGATGGAGCAGGCGCAGGTGTCATACTGACATCACCTCAAGGGGACAAGCTGAAATATTTCCTGCAAATGCAGTTCACAGCCTCAAAAAACGAGGCTGAATACGAGGCCTTGTTGCACGGGATGAGGATGGCAAAAGCCTGCGGCGCCAAGAGGCTCATCATATACGGCGACTCCAAGTTGGTCGTCAACCAAACAATGCATGAGTGCGACGCACTGGACGATAACATGATCGCGTACCGCGACCTCTACGACACACTCGAAGGAGACTTCGACGGTTGCGAGCTGCGACACGTAGGTCGTGAAAGCAACGAGGAGGCGGAAGCACTCACCAACATAGGCTCTACCTGCGCCCCCATACCGCCCAGGGTATTTCTCGAGCGCATCTACGAACGCTCCATCAAGCCAAAGGCCGCAGAGAAGAAAACAAGCGCAGCAACGGACTCGGGGCCTACGCCACCCAATGAGACAAGGGCACTCGATGACTTGGAGCTGGACACAGGACTCGAGGGACCAACGAGCGTCATGATGATCGAGCAATCCTGGACGCCGCCATACATCACGTACCTCCTTAGCAAGAGGCTACCAGACGATCCGACACATGCAACATCGCGCGTCGATCCAAGGCATTCGCTGTTATCAACGGCGAACTATATAAACGCAGCATCACGGGAGTACTCCAACGATGCGTCTCCATCGCCGATGGAAAAGCAGTTCTCCTAGACATTCACGAAGGGACCTGTGGACACCATGCTGGCAGTCGTGCCCTCGTTGCCAAAGCTCTACGAGCTAGATTTTACTGGCCTACGGCCATGCGTGACGCCAAGTACATAGTCCAAAAATGCAACGCTTGCCAGCGATTCGTGGACAAGCCACACGCACCAGGCGCAGAGCTACGGCCAATCCCATTGGCCTGGCCCTTTGCACAATGGGGGCTCGACATGGTCGGCAAACTTCCAAGGTCCTCGCAAGGAGGCTACGTCTACCTCTTGGTCGCAGTCGACAAATTCACCAAGTTGATTGAGGCCATGCCAGTGACCAACCAATCAGGACATAGCACAGTCAAATTCTTCGAGTCCATCGTCTACCACTTCGGGGTGCCGCACAGCATCATCACCGACAATGGGACGAACTTCACATCCAAGGAGTTCCAAGAATTCTGCGAGAATTTGGGGATCAACATCAGCTACGCCTCAGTAGCACATCCATAGACCAACGGTCAGGTGGAAAAAGCAAACGGGCTCGTCTACAGTGGCATCAAGAAGCCACTCCTCCGGCCACTCGAACAAGCCGCGGGTTGCTGGCCAGACGAGCTGCAATACGTACTATGGATCCTACGTACAACTCCAAATACCGCCACGGGCTACACGCCATTCTTTATGGTGCAGGGAGCTGAAGTAGTGCTACCCGCCGAGGTACAATACAAGGCACCGCGCGTGGTCGCTTACAACGAGCAAGAGTCATCCCTCACACTCGAAGACTCTGTCGACCTCCTTGACGAGGCAAGGGAAATCGCCGCAGAAAGATCCACGATCTACCAGCAGAACCTGCACAACTACCACAGTAGGAGGCTTCGCCCTAGATCCTTCGTCGAAGGTGATCTGGTCCTGCGACTGAAGCAGCAGGGGCATCTCAAGCTCGAGTCCCCCTGGGAAGGACCATACGTGATTACAGAAATAATCCCAGGTGGCGCCTATCACCTTCAAGATTTAGAGACAGGAGTCGCATACTCCAACCCCTAGAACGTCGCACAACTGTGACGCTTCTACCCTTAGTTGTTTTTACTTTTTATTACAAATAAGGCTACTCAGCCAAGGCTACTTAGCCACACATTGTACCTCGCACTATTCTTCGAATAAATAAAAGCTAAGTGCCCCAAAACTCTGTGTTCTCCTTTACTTTTTCAATTTACCTACTCGGGGGCTGCGCCACCCTATACACATATGTTCTTTGAACCAAAACGCGATATCCTGAGTAGCTGGTACATCAATCGAAACCCTTAAACACAACCTCAATCCAGCTGCAACGCACCTGATAGGTTGACAAGGGACTGAGATAAAACATGGCCAGGCTAACGAAAAGGACTCGCATAGTGCAACACAGTCCATGCTAACAAAGCTCTTTATGCACATTCGACAATAAATTATTTACAAGACCTATACGAACTTTACAACACAGATACACTTATGTGCAGGATCCAAACTAGGCTACTACTACTGCAGGAGAACGTTGGTTTGTTCTTCAAATAAGACGACGATCTCTTCTGCTAGGCGATCCACTGCCTTGTAATGCGGCACCATATTCCAAGGAGAACCTGCTAGTGGGGTAGGCGGCCTAGACGCAATTGCCGCAACATCTACGTCAGGCCTGTGTAGTCGCACCATTGACAGGGCAGCCTTGGCACCAGCCACCAACTGTTGCCTCACGCATTCGCGAACCGCGGACAGATCTTGAAACTTGGCAAGCAGGGCCAGCAAGCTTGATGGAGTATCATCCAACGGGAACATCGCCCGATAAATGTTCCTCAAGCATGACTGCGACTTCTTCAGAAAAACTAGCACTCGCGGTGCACGATCCTGTAGGGTCGCCAGCGCAGTCGCACGGTCATGATCTACCCAGAAGTATCCACTCTCTTGAAGTTGCTCCTGGGTAAGATCATGCAGGCGAATGGCAATCCTATCCTTCTCCTCCTGCGGATGACGCGCGCTAACAACTACACGAAGCAGCAACAACAGCATGAGTACAACATAACAACTGCGAGTGACTGCAAGGAAAAGATGAGAACAAGCAAACTAACACTTGAATTGGTCGCCTAACTGCATCACCTCGCCAAGCAAATATTCCTCTCGCGCGGCGGCTTTCTCTGCCTTCGAGTTCCACACATCCGCGTTACCGTGGAGCACAGGCAACTCACGCTCCAATTGCTTCACGCGGTCACGCAGTCGTGACAGCAAGGACAGCTCATCTACCCTGGAGCGCGGCGGCGCCACGGTATCATCAAGGATCGGCGAATCCTGAGTTTCCCGCAAAGGATCACTCGATGTACCCTACCACAAGTCAAGACAGAAGCAAATAAGACGACCAAATCAACACAAAGACAAAAGGATCAGATGAATTCAAGACTAGCAAAAGTATCAGCAGATACACTCGCCAGCAGGCATGACAAAAGGGCACAATCTAAACTAACTATTACAAAACTATCTAAGGAGCAGCTGGCTTCTTCGACTTTGATGGCTTCGGGGGCTTCATCAAGTCCGTGGCAGTGTCAGACGCCACTGACTTTCCGCCGGCCCCTGACGCCAAAGCTTTCACCGCCTTCTTGGCACGTTGGAGCTCCTTAGAGTACTTCGCAACAGTATTTATCAAAAGATGCCCATATTTGCCACAGGCACTCGCGAAAGGATCGAAGACTACCTGCTGACCATCCGCGCCAACAGGCATCGCCTTCGACACCACGGCAGGATCGATCTCGACTCCGTGGGCCTGCACCATGGCAAGCGACATGGACGCGCCAGCCGCGCGGAGTGAGTTCTTGTAGCTGGAGTGTTGGGTCCGCAGCATAGAAAACAAAATTTTTCCTACGATGAGAACTATACGCCAAGATCTATCTACTAGCTACAGAGCAGCAGGTAGACATACATCCATGGAGAACTTACCCTCGAAGACAACGAGTTTTGTTAATGAGTAGGAACTCGTGGTTGATGTAGTCGTACACTTGCCGATCTCAAGATCGTGAGGAAGTCCGAGCGCCGCAACTCAGCAGCGCATCCGCACTCGCACACACGTTCAAGCCACCGGACAACCTCCACCTCCTCGCTCCAGCGATCCAGCGGAAGCAGCAACTCCTTCCAGACAAAATGCCACCGGGAACATGTATCTTGCTAATCCGAGACCATGGGGGAATAATTCTAGAGGGGGAGAGAGATCCTTCACAAGGAGGTGTGAGGATGAAGGAGGGAATGGGTGGCCTTTTATAGGAGGAGGGGGGTGCCCCCTCTCTCCATGGACGGCGCATGGGGGAGGTGACTCCTCACCTCCCCCATTCATGTGGTGGTAACTCCTCCACATTAAAATGCCTCTTCACATTCCCTTTTAAAGTCTCCACTTTAAATGCATTAAATTTCTCCAAATTTAATGCTCTCTCATTTAATAAAACTCTTTTTATTAAATTTATTCAGAATTTTGTTAATTACTTTAATTAACAAACATTCACATATAGCCCCTTGCAATATTTCAATATCACATGCAGAACCACTTTCTGCAATTTCACCCAAAACAATTTCTGGTTTCTATTGAAACAATTCCTGCGCTTTGCAATTCTTTCATCTGAAACATATGTGATCCAAAATGGTGTCCGGAAACTCTTAAGTGTGCCACCCTACGTTTCGCGAATAATGCAGACATGATCGAGACCCTTCTCCGATCAATAATCAGCAGCGGGACCTGGAGATCCGTACTGACTCCTACACATTCAATGATGACTCTTGTGATCGTGAGAACCTTTAACGCTTGTAACTAAATCCCTTTGTCTCTCAATATATTACATGTCCGAGATTCGATCATCGGTATCTCCATACCTAGTTTGATCTCGTTACCGACATGCACTCTTTTCTCGTTCCCGTGATATAACATTCTAGTGATCACATCACTTGCTTGTAAGCTATCCTAATGTGATATCACCGAGAGGGCCCAGAGTATATCTATCCGTCATCTGGATTGACAAATTCCACTCTTGATCCATGAGCCTCAACATAACACCTTCGTAGCACTGAACCCATCTTTATAGTCACCCTGTTACGGTGTGACGTTTGATGTTATCAAGATACTCTTCCGGTGTTAGCAATTACCCTGATCTCATGGTCTAAGGATAAAGATTACTTCGTATGATGTTATAGCAATATAAACATAATGACTTGATCGTAATGCTATATTTCGGATGAATGTTCATCACATCATTCCATCAATGGTGTGACCTTGTTATTAACAACATCCAATGTCCATGATCAGGAAACCTTGATCATCCTGTTAATCAACAAGCTAGTCTAAAAGAGAGGCATGACTAGGAACCCTTTTTGTTTATTAAACATACATGTATTGATGTTTCCTATCAATACAATTATAGCATGCAAAATAAACATTTATCATATACAAGGAATACATAATAACAACTTTATTATTGCCTCTCAGGGCATATTTCCTTCATGGAGGGCACACCCCCGGCGAGTGACTCCACCAGCTCGTCCATATTATAATTGTCACTATCACCATGAACTGTATCTCACCGCGCCTTCTTTGTCATCTGCAGAAAATGACAAACAATCATTCTTTACTTTTATGCTTTTTATTCCTAAAGTTTACATTTTATTTTTATTTAAATACATCCAGTTTAATCCAAATTTCATTCTTATTTCCACACTTGCAGTCAATTCACTTGAAGACCTATGAAAACTTTGAGTGTGATAGAGACTTCATTTATAAACACTTACCTTTGGGATCCCTGTGGGATCGACATCTATACATCGAAACTAGCTACAAACGATATGTGCACTTACATACATCAAGCTTTTTTTAGGCGCCGTTGCCGGGGAGATAAGCGCTAAGTGTTTTCTCTTGACATTTCAGGTGTTACTATTACAAAATGGTCTCCCTACGAGACAAAGGGTCTACACGCTCTGGTAGGACCTATTTACCAGATTATATTGAGCGCGTCCCTATTCAAAGGCGTGAGGAAATTATTGAAAAACTTTTAAGATCAAATAAGGTTGAAGTTGAAAAACTGAGTGATTTTCTGGAAATCATGTCCATTTATAGGACAACCCCCAAGAATCCTTAGAAAACTCTCAGAGAATACAATGCTCCAAATTCTTCTTTTCTTAAACAACCAATAAAATTTCCTAATCCTGGAGTTAGAGAATATCAATTTGATGGTGAGATTATTAAAATTCCGCAGGGAAAAGCTTTCGGTGGAAGGGATGATGAAGACCCAGGAAGACATCTTAGAGAGTTCAATGATGTGATAACATCACTTGGACCAAAAGGTTTGCCAAGAGACTTCTCTCGTCTAAAATCATTTTGTTGGTCTCTTAAAGGTAAGTCTCTAGACTGGTTATATTCTCTCCCCCGTCATTACATTAAATGTCGGGAAAACTGTATCGTTGAATTCAAAAATAGGTTTAATCCTTTTAAAAAGGTAACTAAAATTAGAAAGAATATAGGCAGCTTTAGTCAGAACGTGGGAGAAAACTACCCACAAGCCTAGGATAGATTCTTTGGAATGATCAATAGTATTCCTAATCATGGCAATTCTGAATAAACTATTTGCCATTTATTTTACCATGGTCTTAATACTCAATGCAGAGAGTTGCTTGACTTATCAGTAGGAGGATCGATAAATACTTTAACTGTTAAAGCATGTTTGGAATTGATGTCTACTAGGGCTAAGAATGATTCTTTATATAATCATGATTTTAGCACTAAGCTAGAAAAAGGGATGCTTCATATAAATCCTAATATCATGCATGAAGTACGCAAAACAATGAAAGAAAAAGGTATACCTTCTGAACTTGTTAAGGAAAACAAAGTAGACTTGTTACAAGTTTTTACTGAAGAAGATGAAACTAGAATTTTTTTTCAAGAATTGAAACATCGACAAGCAAAATCTCATAATAACCTGCATAAGCAATTTCAAAGACAAAAGAAGATTTTGGTGGAACTCACAGAAAAGCAAAATCTCATAAGTACCTTAGTATGATTGAAACCCAATGTGAACAAATAGCATCTGGTTATCAATTTTTTCTTCAAGATGATATAGATATTCCTGTTTCTACTAATGTTGTTACAAGGGGAGATGCAGTTATTATAGGACCATTAGGACCACAAGAATATGAAGCTGAAAAAGATCGAAAGGAAAAACCCTTTATCAAAGCAAGCCAAGAAGATGATACACTGGTGGATCCTCAAGATGAAACTTCTCAAGAAACACAAGCTCAAACCATGGAGGAGAAAAATGATGCATAGGATGACCGTTATGACTATGATGCAGAGATAGTTGATCCACGAGAAGAAAAAGAGATAAGCAATGAAGATGAAGTTATTGTAGTAGAAAAGAAGAAGAGCAATAAGCAGAAACAAAAGAAAGCAACAAAAGAGCCTGATCCCCCACAGAAGGTGAATGACAAGAATAAGAAAGGTGAGCAAAAGCTTCCTTATCCAGATTGAAAAAAGAAAGCACCGGATCAGGTAATCTATGATTCTTTCAAAAAGGCACTTGCTGATCCTCGTCTAGAAATTCCATTTATGGATGCAATAAAAGTTCCTACCTACTCTAAATTCCTCCATGATATTCTTAGTAGAAAGAAAGAAATAACTGAAACCGTTGCCATGGTGACTAATTAGCCTGCTAATGGGAAGTTGTTGTCTAAATTGGGAGATCCCGGAATACCAACTATTTCATGCTCAAATGGCAAAACAGATATTCACAATGCCTTATTCCCTCTATAAAAGGTTAGGATTAGGGGAGTATTCCCCTACTACTATCACTTTACAGATGGCTGACAAATCCATCACATTAATAAAATAAATTAAAGAATAAAATGTTCATCGCATTCCTACAACTTTTTCATAGACATTCTTGTGGAAGCGCGCCCGTGAAGATGCATCTGTAAAAAAGTAGTAGAAATATCGACTAAATAAGCATAGAATAAGTATAAAAATAAAAGTTTGAGTTTTATCTACAAAACGTAGCTTAATCATTTTGTCTAGATTAAAAAGTGAATCTCTGAAAATTTTGGGCGAAAAAGCTTGATACTGAAGGTTTAACGACCAACTATATGGCGGGAATAAAAATTCCAGCCATATAGTTCCGGCCGTATAGTTATAGTTGCCTTTATAAAATTTCTTTTCCAGGATACAAAAGGTTTAACAACCAACTATACGGCGGGAATAAAAATTCCAGCCGTATAGTTATCATTGCCTTTGTAAAATTTCTTTTCCAGGATACTGAAGGTTTAACGACCAACTATACAGTGGGAATAAAAATTCCGGCCGTATAGTTGTGCCCGTATAGCTGTGATCTGGCATAAAGAGACCCTAATTGTCGACGCCGCCACAAGTATATGATGGAAGCTACTTTTCTCACCCGTATAGTTGCAGCCATATAGTTCGCCGCGACCACTTAAACGCATCAGGACGGCTAGGGTTCTTCCTCCTCCTCACTTTTTCTCTCATATTCTCTCTCCAAACCCCTCAAAACCCACCTAGAATTCTAGATTCTTCATGGATTTCGTTCATTTGAGTTGGGAAATCAACAGACCGGTATATTTCTCTCCCTATCCATGCATTATTTTTAGAATTCCATGGTTGAAAATCTCACATTTATCTAGTGGATGAACTCAAGCTTGTTTTCTTTTCCCTTTTGATTTTTCACGTTAGGATTAAATTTTTCCAAGTAGAATTGTTCGTATATCATGTAGAAACTATATGCCTAAGGTTTCATGGTGAAATTTTTCAGTGCATCAAGATGAACAAAATTGGTAGCATTTTTCGCAAGAGCAAGCTCCAACGTGGCGAGAGCTCGGGGCTCCGGGCCGAGCTCATCATCAAATTGGCCATGGTTTCATCAAGGAGGGCGATGCCCACACATTGGGCCGATGATAGCTTTCTCACTGCGGTAGGGTTGAGGGAGGACTTCGACCTCATGTGTGAAAATGCAGGGCTATCACTACTCGCCTATGCAAGCCACAATACCTACACCGAGCTCACATATGAGTTCCTCACCTCTTTCTACGATGACCACCAGGAGAAAGGTAATGCGTGCATGCTAAGCTTCACCATAAACCAGCAGCCATATGAAATAACTTTGAATTTTGTGATGGTTTTGGCTTCCCTCACGATTGGGAGTCAACTGTTACAAATTTATATATCGTCTCAAGTGGAGAAATTTGGGAGGTTAATTCTGTTAACGGTGGCAGGGACTTCTACCAGAACAAGATGTCCACAATTCAGAACGCAACAATTCGCTACTTTGCCTTGTTCCTTGCCAATACATTGTTGGGAAGAGGAGATACCGGTTCCATGGCCAATGCGGACATGGCCATGATCACCAAGGCACTATTCCCTAATGCACCACAAAGCCCCAATCATGTGGCTCTACTCGTCCAGCATCTTCGCCCCCAGAGCTACAAAAAGAAAGGTGACATTCGCATTAGTGGATTGGTAACTCACCTTGTCCTAGTATTGAACATTCCATTACCTATGATGCAACCTATTGACGGCTCCAAACTTATGGATGTCAAATATATAATTGCTTATGGTTTCATCGGTGTTTACCGAGCTGACAAGAGGCTCGGAGCATATCAGTTTGGTTATCTTGATGATGCACAGGCTGAGCAGGTTCTGTTGCCTTGTCCACAAGCCTTCTCGCACTACTAGGGAAAAGGCTATAAAAGACATGCTCATTTGAGGCGCATTTAGACCATACGTGCCTCCTATTAAATTGGCGAGGTGCACTGCTTTGGCATGCGCCTCTAGTATCAAAATAGGCGAGGTGCATATTGTAGGATCCGCCTCCTATAATCCCTGTACGAATGAAATCTGGCAGCCCCAGATTATGCGAGGTGCATTCTAATAATATGCGCCTCCAATATATCAGATAGGCGAGGCACACATGGGAAGAATGTGCCTCGCATAAGTTGTGTGGGCCCGGGAGGAGATCGGTGGTCCAATATGCAAGGCGCATATCATCATATGCACCTCCTATACTTGATAATAGGCGAGGCGCATGCAGCAGAGTGCGCCTCAAGTAACCCCTACGGGGCCGGGTGGCCGCATAGGCGAGGCGCATATGACCATATGCGCCTCATATAGTTTAGATTATAGGAGGCACATTTGGAGCAATATGCGCCTCGCATAACCTGGCACCACCTTTTTTGCACCTTTTTGGCACATGCACCCCACTCACTTGTCTTACTTCTTCCTCCTCCACCAAAAGACAGATTTAGTCGCCCCCTCCTCCTCCCCACCTCATTTCCCACATTTATTCACCATAGAAGCTTGATCAATATCCATTGGTTGACACTCATATGTAAGTGAAGTCTCTTGCTCCTCTATATCTACAACATGTCCCTTTACTTCTCCTCTGGATCTCTTGTGCAAGTCGTTGTTGGAGGAAGCGTGAAGGCATTGCTTGCATGTTTGCGTGTTGTCGGCGACACCACGACTATATGATTGTGTTGTGGTGCATGCTTCTTTTTGTGCAAGGATTTCATTTGAGATGCCAATGTTTCGCCGGAATGTCGATTCATTTCTTTTTCGATGAATTTCTACCACTCATGAATGTCCTCTTTTTAGGGGAGGTAATGCCGAATTTTTCTGGCGATCCACGTCCATATATGCTCTAATTATTCTCTTGCTCTTTGTACCGCGTGCGCAGGCGACCATGGTCCAACCATTGATCTGCAAAGCCTCGTGGATAGGTGGATGAGATGCGCGAGGGCCAACATGGCACGTGCAAACAAGACAAAGATAAGATGTCCGTGTTGCAACTGCAAGCTGATGTATCTGATAAGGCACGATTCTGGAATGCTGGAGTCGCACCTTCTCCGACGTAGTTTCATGGATGGCTACACTCGGTGGATACGGGATGATGAAGATGATGATGAGGATGTCAATAATGGTGAAGATCAAGATGCTGGTCATGATCACGAAGATCAATACGCCAACGGTGGGGCAGGTGATGATCATGAAGATCAGGGTGGCGCCGGGCATGGACATGAAGATCAGGGTGGCGCCGAGCATGGACACGAAGATGATCAAGGTGGCGCCGGGCATGAACACGAAGATCAAGGTGTCGGACATGATTCAAGCTGACTGCGAGACCCTCATGTCCAAGATCTGCTTCTCAAGGAGACAAGTAACGCTAGAGCCGCCGCTACAGAGAAAGCTAAGCTGGAGCAAATGAAGAAAGATGTGGTCACTCCATTGTTTGACGGATGCAACGACGGGGATACCCGTTTGAATGTAACGCTCAGGGGTCTAGAGATGAAGGCGAAACACAAAATGAGCGACGAATGCTTTGACGATACCATTGCATTCTGGAATGATATTCTTCCCAAGAAGGGGAACACATGTACGACTAGTATCGCTGAGGCCAAGAAAGTCGTGTGCCCTCTCAATCTACCGCACGTGAAATACCATGTCTGCATAAATGATCACATCATCTACCGGGGCGAGGACGTAGAGAATACCACGTGTCCGGTGTGCAAGACCTCTCGATACAAGAGAGGGGCCAATAAAGCTCATAGAAAGGTGGTGTGGTACTTTCCTCTAACTCCTCGTCTGCAGCTATATTTCGTGGACACTAAGGAAGCACAGCTCATGTGCTGGCACGCGGAAAGAAAGAGGCCGGAAGACGATGATCCGGAGAAGGAGGAAATGCTGAGGCACCTTTCGGATGCTTGCCAGTGGAAGGCGTTGGACCTCCAATATTACCAACATTTCAGGAAAGTGTCAAGGAACCTCAGGCTGCGTGTGAGCACTGATGGACTCTTCCACTTGCTAGTCGAAGGCGCCGGCCCGCACCACCGTGCCATCAGGCAGCCACCCCGCCACTTGCGCGCTCAAGCCTGCCGGTGGCGTTGCCTCAACATTGGCCGAGTTCGATGCCCTCAAGGTAACTAACTAATTAAAGATAGAGTTGGGAGGCTTAACCACACCGATGACTTGATCTCCATTTTACTGACGCTCGGCCTACATGTCTTTCACAGGGAGACACTCCTTGCACTTTAATGCACCGGGTGGGCGACCAGTTGAAGGATGTTGCCAAGGGTACTATCGTTCAACCGGAGATCCGCAAAATGCACAATGCCACCTGACATGATGAGGGTCAGATATACAGTATGGTGCTTTCGGGCTATGAGCAAGTGGAACCTCCCTCTCAACCTCAAGGATGGAATGATGAGGAGATGGCTGTGGTCCTCAATACCGACTTCGGCTACTTGTACCTATGGCCAAAGAGCCAGATTCGTTTGGGGATGGAGGACCAGCTCAACATCACCCCAGAGGCAGCACAGCCAGCACATGATGAAGACTTCGAGATGGCATACTTGGACAACATGGCACAGAATCCCTATGATGATGATGGAGAAATTGACCCAAACTTCGGCGACCAGTTCGTTAATACAAGGTTTTCTGATTGGTATGAGCCGGCACCATCAGGCACACATCAAGTTGCCAATACCCAACCAGCACCAGCGAAACCCCGTCGCCAGGTACGTCTCTTCCCAACTACTCAGGAGACGCTGCCACCCGCCCCCTTCACCGAGCCTCCGAGGCTAGCAGTTCCTTTGATCAGCCCAGCACCCTCCATAAGGCAATCGGTGAGGTGAACATGGTGGCCGACGCCGCAAAGGGCAGGAAGTAGGGTCACAAAAGGAAGACTAAGGGTGACCGGGGCAAGGATCCAAATCTTGTTCTCCGGGCTCAGGACGGCCCTGTGGGGCAAGCCAGGAATCAGCAGCACGTGGCCGGTGCACCGATGATGTGTAACTCGTTGCTCGAGGTCGCAGGCTCTAAAATGCGCAATGTTCATTATAGTTGTCTCACAATTGAGGAGCGCTGCATTCACGAGAACGATCAGTCGTACCTTGTTTTCAAGGCTAACATGCCTTCTCATGTGTCGTGCTTCGTTAGTGTACACCCCGGGAATATCTTCTACGTGCGGCATACCGACATCTTCGACATGTTGAACGGGTTTCGGTTGCACAATACCCTGGTCCGGCTATTCTCCCTCAATATGGCCATGCAGATCACCAGAGACAAGATCTTGGGCATCTAGATAGTGTATCCCTACTTCACGCGTGACGTCGTCCTGAAAGATGCTGAGGACATAGCGCTAGCGACCGACTACCTCTCAACCTTCCTGCAAACATACTTGGACAAGGATGTTTTTCTCCTTCCCTACCATCCCATCATGGAGGATGATCGGATAGGCTGCATGCTCATATGCTTGAATTTGAAACACTCAATAGTCGTGTACCTCGACTCAAACAGTGCGATCTCGAAAAACTACACCAATATCACGAAAATTCTTGATGGTGCTCTCACCGGCTATGTCGCAGCGGGAGGCGTCAAACCGGCAATGCCACATGTGAAGTTCAGCACGCACGTGTTCCGCCACAACAACAATTTCACCTGCGTCAAGCAGCCGTCTGGCAGCGGGAAGGATGCCTTCTACGCCATTTACCACATGAAGGCATTCTATCAATGACATGGAGAGCAAAACGCTGCCATCTGACCTCGCGAAGTGTGCTGAAAGGCTTGCAATAATACATGATCACAACCTCAGGAAGCACTTCTTCGACATCCAGGAGGAGATCGCGACAACCGTGCACCATGGAGTCATGAAATCCAGGGGCACCTTCTATGGCGGCTACACACCGCCCAATAGGGAGATAGACGAACGCTTAGCGCAGCAGGGTGACCGCATGACGTTCATGTAGATGGTGAAAACTCGGTTGGGATTCATCAATGCCCCCCTGAAAGCCGACTCAACAGCCGAAGAAGTCTTGATGATTGCATTGCCTAGGTAGCTAGCTGTTAGTTCCGAACTCGTGTTGTAACCTCTTATAACTATGTTAAACTTGCCTAGCAAAACCTCTAGAGTATGTTTCATCAACCGTTGAACTTGATTGTGAGCAACACTAGCTAGTTATTTGTGTTATGAACTATTTTAAGTGCTTGTTGATTTTCATTTATTATTGCCGCCCTACTTCTTGTGGTTTGCTTTCTTTGTCTTTCTTCGAAATGTCGATGATTAAAACGTGTTGTGGTGTCATGTGTGTGACCATGCCGTTGCTGGATCTGGTGTGCCAAGTAGACTAGAGGTTTGTGCATATATTCTACTTGTCATACCAGATTCATCAGCGGCATTGCCATTTTCTGTGCCCAACCTAAGTATGAGGCAAGTAGACTTGTAACAATGTTGCCCAAGTTAATACTATTTCATCTCGTAGCCCCAAAGTCGGAAGAGGACAAATATTTTTGAGGTTCATATACATAAGACATAATATGTTGAGCGGTAATAAGCCAAGGAAAGGATTCTGGGTCCACGTCAATAACTCCTTTCGACACAGCAAACTCGAAATGAGTCGTTGTTGTGGAGACCGAATCCTTTCCATGCTTTACCGCTCGACATATCAAGCCCATGCTATATGAATCGTGGAAGTATTTCTCTTCTTTTTCCTTTGGCGATACGAATAGATTAGATAGTGTGAATTAAATGAAATGGTGAATTATGTAGTTTCAAATATCTCATTGTAGCCCCAAAGTCAAAAGGAAAGACATTACTTCACTATTCGTATAGCATTGGCGACATTGTTATATGAATTGTGGAATGATTTCTTTCCTTTCATCTTTGGTGATACAATTAAATGATAAACTATTTCATATCGTAGCCCCAAAGTCGAAAGAGGACAAATATTTTCGAGATTCATATACATAAGACATAATATGTTCATAGGTAAGCCAAGGAAAGGATTCTGAGTCCACGACATTGACTCCTTTTGACACACCAAACTCGAAATGAGTCGTTGCCATGGAAGAACGAATCCTTTCCTTGCTTTACCTCTAGACATATCATGCCCATGCTATATGAATCGTGGAAGTATTTCTCTTCTTTTGTCTTTGGCGATACGAATAGATTAGATAGCGTGAATTAAATGAAATGGTGAATTATGTAGTTTCAAATATCTCATTGTAGCCCCAAAGTCGAAAGGAAGAAACACATTACTTCACTATTCGTATAGCATTGGCGACATTGTTATATGAATCATGGAATGATTTCTTTCCTTTTGTCTTTGTCGATAGAATGAAATGGTAAACTATTTCATCTCGTAGCCCTAAAGTCGAAAGAGACAAATATTTTTGAGATTCATATACATAAGACATAATATGTTTAGTGGTAAGCCCAGGAAAGGGTTCTGGGTCCATGACAACGACTCCTTTCGACACACCAAACTCGAAATTAGTCGTTTCCGTGGAGACCGAATCCTTTCATGGCTTTACCATTGGACATAACATGCCCATGCTATATGAATCGTGGAAGTATTTCTCTTCTTTTGTCTTTGGCGATACGAATAGATTAGATAGCGTTAATTAAATGAAATGGTGAAGTATTTAGTTTCAAATATCTCATTATAGCCCCAAAGTCGAAAGGAAAAAAATAACTTCACTATTCGTATAGCACTAGCGACAATGTTATATGAATCATGGAATAATTTCTTTCCTTTCGTATTTAGCGATACAATGAAATGATAAACTATTTCATCTCGTAGCCCCAAAGTCGAAAGAGGACAAATATTTTCGAGATTCATATACATAAGAGATAATATGTTCAGTGGCAAGCCAAGGAAAGGGTTTTGGGTCCACGACAACGACTCCTTTAGACAAACCAGAGAGGTGGCGGAAGAGAAGTGGAGGATGCACATGAGGAAGAAGTGGAGGAACTTCCTCGTGATCACCACCTTGTTGCTCTTCATGGTAGGTTATGTGCTCTACTTCATCTAGAGAGAGCTCTGTCGTTGGATTTGTAATCTGATTGTGAACTTCTACTTGGAGGTGTGAACTTGTGGCACAAACACTTGGTGTTGTGTGAAATCTTGGCACTTGTTGATTCTAGTTGATGTATGAACTCGTATATTGCGATTGATGTGTAATGTACTTGTATTCATGCTGGTTCTATTATGCTTTGGCCCAATTGCAAGTTTCTGGAAAATTCTGTGATGTTTATACTGTATTCTGGACTGTATTGTATATTTGAATACCTGCAAACTGTTATTTGAAAATTGCTGTAAAACTTGAATTTTGAAAATATATCCGAGGCGCATATGTGAAGTATACGAGGCACATATATGGTACTATACGAGGCGCATTGTACAACATATGCTAGACGCATATCATATGCACCTCCTATACTTCATATATATGCGAGGCGCATATACTGATATGTGCCTCGCGTATATGAAGTATAGGAGGCGCATATTATATGCGCCTCGCATAACAAATACTAGAGGCGCGGCGCTAGAGGCGCATACCATATGCGCCTTAGATAGTGTTTCTGGTGCGCCTCGGGTAGGGTTTTCCCTAGTAGTGTCGATTATGGCGAAGGACAACTTGATCCTCACAAAGGATCAAGTGGTGGAGATCATGGCTGAATTCTAGCCCGATCAAGAAGAAGATGAAGAAGGAGAGTAGTAGGATGAGCAGGAGCAGGAATACGACCTTGCTTGGGAGGGACAGTAGCAGCAACAGGAGGGATCCTGGGACCCATGGCCCAATCAGCAGCAAGGGTTCAACAACATACCCGATCAAGATTTTTAGCAGCTCAACCAGCGTGTTGGGGAGATTGACCACACACTACAAGGAGTGAATGACAATGTTAGTGCCTTAACTCACAACTTCAGTCACTTCATGACCCACTTCCCTGACTACTACCAGCAGTATCCGTACCCGCTGCCAAACAACGGCAACAACTGAGCCTTGGAACAGCCTAAGCTTGGGGGAGGTTTGAAAACCTCCAAACCTTGCATTCACATTTTTATTTCTTCTTTTGATTTATTTTACTTGTTCAAATTTGCATGTTTATTTTCCGTCCGCATTCCTAAACCAAAAATGCACAAAAATAGTTGTAACCTTTTTTGCAAATTTGTTTCTTTGTTTCTCTCGGAGATTGCTCAATTTCAGGTGACTTAGCAATATGGAAATATAGAGGGGGTTCGACTCAAGTACGAGAACGAAGCAAGAAAGAGGAGGTATCACATTCCTTTCATCACCTTTTCTACAACTTTAAATTGACCCTACAATTATTTACTCACTTGAACTTGAGCCACTCTCCACTTACCTTGTTATCCTATAAATTCTATTCCTTTGCTAGTGTCTCCCTTTTAGCTTTGAAATAATGAGTAATGAACTTGGTTAAAAATATTTCTGACATTTTAACAATAAGAAAAAGCATCCAAAATATGACTTGAGTCCATGTTTAGCTCAAAGGATTTGATTTTAGAACTACTGAACCCCATTTGAGCTTAATAAATAGACTCGATAACACTCCTGAATGAAATTGTCTGATAAAATGGATGCTTCAAAGTAGTAGAGATTATGCCACTTCTTTTTCTAATAATTATAGTAAGATATTGCTTTACGCGTGTCATTACAACATTGTTGTGTTCCATGGGGAACTATTAACTCCGCTGGCCAACAAACGATCTAAATGTGGGAAACCACTTGATTTCAGCTATTGAGTTATGTAAGTGTTTGTAGCTGCAATGCTATGACGGGTAAAATTTTAGTCTCCTCGTGGTTTCACGTTCCAAGTGAAGTTGTAGTACTCCTCTGAGCCACTATTGCTCAACTGTTATGTATTGGCATGATCACGAGTGCGCAACACGGTCCCAATTAACATGTTAAAAATAGTGGCATGATTTCTCTATGGAAGGGCTATAGTTTTTGAAAAACAAGGAAAGGAAAAAGGTGCTTTGAGAGTCTTGAAATTTTGACGTGGGAATAGATGAGTTGTTCTTAAATTGAATGTTTTTGGTGCCAACTTGAATACTCTTAATTGATTAAAGAAACAAGAGCAAAATGTTTTCATCTCTCAACAAAGAGAGACACCAAAAGAATTTGTTTCACTTTCTTAGGTAAACTTTTGACACTTGCTCGGGCATATGATTTATTTGCTAGCAAGATATACGTGATTAGGAAGTGGACTTGGTGCAATCTTGTGAATACTTGTATGATCATGTTTAAGATTGCGGGAATTGTGAAAAAAAGAATTTCACACCAATTTGAGCTTGTAAGTTCTTTTATTTTAGTCTCGAATCTCCGCTATTCTTCCTTATTTTCTTGTCACTCAAAGGAGAGCAACATCTAAGCTTTGGGGAGTTGATAGATGTGAGATTCGACACATTTTTTATGGTTTTTATTGATGATTTTCTTCTAGATTTGATCGTTTTATAGCTTTACCTAACGCTAATACTTCGGTAGCAAAGAAAACTTGGTTTTTAATGTGTGTTTCACGTTCTGAACATCAACATAAGGTTTTAACAAGAGAAACACAATATTCAGGCGAAATCAAGCAAGTATCTTTTTGGAAGCAAGCAAAGGAGGCATACAGTAGCTTTAACGAGCAACTATACGATAGGAATATTTTTCCGGCCATATAGTTCCCGCCGTATAGTTGCCGCCACCTCCGTCTTGTCAAAAGGGACAACTTTCGTGAAGAGGTGAGGGGCGAAATCATAACACAGCAGCCACCATCCCATCTAGAAAGGAGAAAGAAGAGATCCAGAGAAGAAGGGGAATACGTTCTTCATCTCACTCCACGATCTTCGACCTCCTAGCCATCACACCCTCATAGCCATTACTTGTACTTGAGAGAGAGAGAGAGATCTTCCCTTTTCAAGATTAGGTTTTGATATTGTTTCTTCCTAGCTTGAATTGGTTGGATTACTTTTCTATTCTTATTGTGTATCTCCATGGTAATATCGAGAAGAACTCCCTTTATTTAATTATATCGATGATGCTTTCTTCTCTCATGTGTGAGTAAGTTCCTCGGGCATGGGAGATGTAAGGGATTGGTGAGATGTGACGTGCCTCCATATATTTTCCATTAATTTGTGATTGATTTTAATTACCATATTATGTGTGCTTGACTATCTGTGGGATGCCTAATGCTTGTTGTCCAATTAAGGGCCCAGAGAACATGATGCTTTGTTCTACATAGACAGGATCTTGTTTGCTAGCAGATCGGTGACCCCCGAGTGACACGGCGATATCAATGGGAAACTATTTTGACTCGGGGATCACGAGGAACCACTATGATTATTGCATTATTTTGATCCAAGGAGCTTAATTGCTAATTAACCTGAAGGATCATAATCGTCTAATGACTCACCATGGTTTTGGTAACAGACTAGTAGGATTATTGAAGTTGGGATGAAATCTACCAAGAGGAGTTCCGGATAATTATGGGTTGCTCGCCTACACATATACTTATGAGATTATAATTGTTACATTTATCATTCTTCAACCTGGCATAGTCACTATCACCATGAACTGTATCTCCCCGCGCCTTCTTTGTCATCTGCAGAAAACCACAAACAATCGAATCGTACTTTACTTTTATGCTTTTTATTCCTGAAGTTTACTGATGTTTACGCACTTCTATTCTTGTAGACAATTGTTGGGCCTCCAAGTGCAGAGGTTGCTAGAACAGCAGCAAGTTTCCCTTAAGTGGATTACCCAAGGTTTATCGAACTCAGGGAGGAAGTGGTCAAAGGTATCCCTCTCAAGCAACCCTTCAATCAAGATACAAGAAGTCTCTTGTGTCCCCAACACACCCAATACACTTGTCAGGTGTATAGGTGCACTAGTTCGGCGAAGAGATAGTGAAATACAAGTGGTATAGATAATTATAAGTGGTACGGTGATAGAAAATAGCTTGATGGCGTGTAAGAGACTAAAGGCAAACTGAAATAAAGATGGAAGCATGCAAACATGTAACAGATCTAATTGCAAACGGTGTTTCAATGCTTAGAAACAAGGCCTAGGGATCATACTTTCACTAGTGAACACTCTCATATAAATATCTTCTCTTTATGATACTACGCTGAACTACTCTCCGGTTGGATACTCTAATCCATGTTAGGGCTATAACAACACACCTCAAAGTAAGCCTTCCCATCTAGATAACCCCACACTATCACCTTGAGCAATAGACGGTTCAAACAAACACCACAATTTCATAAAGACATCCAACTCCAAATATAACTCATAACAAGTATTTGTAATCTCTAGCCTAAGTGCCACCATGGTGTACACACTATCAACTTCACACACATGGGGAGAGGAGAGATCTATTAAAGCACTTGAGTAGCAAAGTAGATCTACTTGATTACAAGCTCATGATCTCAATAAGATCATGCATAGAGAGAGAGAGAGATGAACACATAGCTACCGGTCGAACCCTTAGCTTCGGGAGAGAACTACTCCCTCCTCATCATGGGAATCAGCAACGGTGATGGAGATGGTGGTGGAGATCGATGGAGATGGCTTCGAGGGCACTGCCCCGTCCTGCCAGGGTACCGAAACAGAGACTTTCTATCCCCCGAATATCCCCTTCGGTGGCGGCGGCGCTGCGGATCTTTTCATGGCTGGAGGCTTGATGATTTAGGGTTTTTGCATCGGGAGGCATCTTATAGGCGAAGAGGCAAGGTCGGTGCGCGGCCAGGGGACCCACACCATGCCCTGGCGGGCCAGGGGGACCCGCGCCTAGGGGTGGTTTGGCCACCCTGTGGCCCCCCTTCGTCTCTCATTCTGGCTCCGTGAATCTTCCAGGAAAATAACGTCTTTGGCTTTTGTCCGGTCCAATTTCGAGAATATTCATTTTCTGACTTTCTGGAACCAAAAACAGCAGAAAATAGGCAACTGACATTGTGGCTCTTGTTAATAGGTTAGTCCAAGAAATCATATGAAAAGTACTCCAAAGTGTGGACAAAACATAAGAAAGTAGATAAAACCAAGCATGGAACATCAAAAATTATGGATACGTTAGCAACATATCATTTACATTTTAGTTTTATTTAAATACATCAAGTTTAACCTTTCCACACTTGCAGTCAATTCACTCAAAGACCTGTGACAACTTTGAGTGTGATAGAGACTTCATTCATAAACACTTACCTTTGGGCTCCCTGTGGGATCGATATCTATACTTCAAAACTAGCTACAAACAATATGTGCACTTGCAGACATCAGGGAGCATGACATTCCAGAGGAGGAAGAGGATGCGAATTCTCACCACAGTTTGTGGAGGTGGCTAAGCTCACTCCTGTGGAGCTCAAGGACCTCCTAGCCGAGGGGTACCTCCCATCGACAGAGGGACTCAACTGGCGGCTGGTACCAGCCAGCGAGGTCATTCCTTCTCTCCATGTCGAGGAAAAAGTGTACCTCAAAGCCCAACCGATACGCAATGTCTCCCTTTTAGTATCTGACTTCTTCCCTGAGGTCCTGTATTTATTCCGAGTTCTTCCCCACCACCTCTCCCCGAATAGCATCCTCGTCCTTAGAACCTACATAGCTTTGTTCGATGGATATGTCAGAGTGAATCCTAGGTTAGACATCTTTGTTTACTTCTTCACCGTCAAGAGGGAGCCGAGCGTTAGCAAGGACGGACTTGCTAACTACGTGACCATTAGTTTTAAGATTCATCCGAATCGGAGGCTCTCCGACATGTTCAACCATGAGTCCATCAAGAACTGGCACGAGACCTACTTTTATAGCCCAGACGTTCCTCTAGAGGACCGTGAACATACATATCCTGACTTCATCAATGGTGCTGCTGCTAAATCCCCCACCTAGAGGAAAAATCTGTTCTTCTCTCCGACAACGAAGCTTCATGCATCGTAAGGTGGATCGAAGGGATCGTCGAGAGAGGTTTGACCAGCTTGGACCTGGCCATGTTCTGAATTACAAGACAGGTCCAACCTTTGCAACACTGTGCCAACTTGATGCACAAGTACACTAGAGACCGGAAGGATCCACTCTGGATTTCTCAGGATAACTTCTCTAGTGACTCCATCAAGATCCACATGAAGGACATGGTCAAGGTGAAGGATAGGAACCATGGATTCACCATCACCTTCGACATGTTCGAGAACGACAAATCTCTAGAGGTAACCTTCTTCATATGTTATTTATTCTCCAGAGTTTGTCCGACTTGGTTCCATCAATCACACTTCTAACAAAACCCTTTTGTCAGCTTATGGGCCTGGATGAGATATCTATTACTCCAAAAGTCTATGACCTCAACCTCAAGGATGTGATGGTCTTGTCGTATGACCTTGCCTCCAAGTATCATCCCGCTCTGGCAATGAGAAACTGTAAGGGCTCTCCCCTGAAGCTGTTGCCGAGGGCAAGACAAAGAAGAAGACGGAGGGCGATGCCTCCAAGAAATCTACCGCCTCTTTAGAGGTAGAGAAAAGAAGAAAGAGTGCTGACATTCCTCTGGCCAAGGCGCCTACTACTGTGTAAGCATTTCTTTACTCCGACTTTGTTATTTCTCTAACTTCATTCTAGTACTTATACTTTTAACTTGTACATATCAGGAAGAAGAATATTTCGTTGAAATGCATGTCCAAGTACATAACGGATTCTATCCTGAAATCTTCTCCAGCTGCTGCTCCATTCACTCCTTCTATCGACGCACCTGTCAGCCTAGGAGGATCCTCCACCACTTCTGCTCTTGAAGTTTCCAACATGGAGACATATATCAACCCTAGTCAATATGCTTCAATCTCGACAGATATTGGAGTAACTCCTCTTGGGACAAAGAGGACTCAGGAGAGTCCTCCCATTTCTCAATAAGCTGAAGCCATGACTAAGAATGTTGAACCAAGTGGCAAGGAGTTGGTGGTGATGGAAGCGGGAAACTCGGAAACTAGCACAACAGCAGGCTCCCAACTAACTCCTACATCATTAGATTAAAGGGTAGTAAGGGTCTCATCAGTGCCATTGGCTATAGCACCATCCACCACAGCTCCTCCAAATTTGAATGTGGATGATCTGTTCCAACAGGCAGACCTCTTGGTGCGTAATGTAAGAATTTTCCAAGAGTACATTGATGCTAGAGCTGCCAACAACCTGAAAATCATTGCCACGGTTAGTCCTTGAAACTTTGTAGTTTCTATAAGATATATTCCACTATATCCCCCGAGTGCTTCGGTCGAAAACTACAAGTTTTTGGCATGAGTGCTCTTAGAGTAACCTAGTTTTACTTCGAGATGTACCCCCCTAAGTTTCTATTTTGAATTAGATAATTCTAACTAGACACTCTTAGAGTAGCTGTATAGTTCACATTGTCACACTACACCCTCGAGGATGTAGTGGGTAAGAAAAAAAATTCCGACTATATGCTCCAGGTAAACTAAACTATGTGTATATTCTGTAGAATGAACGTTCTCGAAGAGCTTTTTCTTCTAAGAAGTTCATGAAGATGAAAAAGGGGTTGTCAAAGGAGAAGAGTAATTGAATATCAAGAGCCGAATAAGCCTTACGAAAACTTTATTAGCACCATCATCACCTAGGTGAAGGAGATAGCCAAGTTTTCGCATAAGACCATCAAAGTGATGGCCTCTTCTACCTAGTTCTTCGAGATCCTTCACCGAGCCCATGAGAAGATCATGAGCTGGACGGGTTCATCTGCTCGGGCAGGAGCAAGAATGGTGTTGGCCTCGACCAAGGCCCACTATGATGATGTCGACGTAGATTTGATTACCTCCGGCATACCTTCCATTGACGAGGATGGCAAAGTGATGACCCACAAGTATAGGGGGTGTATCGCAGTATTTTCGAGGGAAGTGAAACCCAATTTATTGATTCGACACAAGGGGAGCCAAAGAATATTTATAAGCCTTAACAACTGAGTTGTCAATTCAGCTGCACCTGGAAACAATCTTGCTCATAGCAGTTTATCAGTCGCAACAGTTTTGTAGTAGCAATAGTAAAGTAACAACAGTAGTAAAAGAAAAGACAGTAGTAACAATTGCAGTAAACAGTACGATTAGAGCGCGGTAGACATAGGGATGGATGGACGGGCGTTGCATGGACAAGACAATTCATATAGCAATCAGAACATAGGGCATTTGCAGATAAATAAGATAAAGCATCCAAGTACTAGATAATCATATGCATGTGTTCCATATATAGTCATATGTGCTCGCAATGAGAACTTGCACAACATCTTTTGTCCTGCCAGCCCGTTTGCAGCGGGGCCTCAAGGGAACTACTAGCAATTAAGGTTCCCCTTTTAATAGAGCACCAGAGCAAAGCATTAACACTCCATGAACACATCTGATCCTCACATCAAAGCCATCGCCTCCGGTTATCCCGATTGCTGTCACTTCGGGGCCTTTGGTTCCGGACAACAATGTGTGTATACAACTTGCAGGTAAGACCATAAACAATACTATCATAATGAATCAATAACATGTTCAGATATGAAATCATGGCACTCGGGCCCTAGTGACAAGCATTAAGCATAACAAGTTGCAAACAAAGTCAAAAAGCACTAATAGTAGATACTAGGAACCATGCCCTAACAATCTGATGCCATTACATGAACGATCTCATCTAATCCCTATCATCCCCATAGCCTACAGCGGGGGATTACTCACTCATAGATGGGAGAAACATGGATGGTCGATGGAGAATCGATGGTGATGATGATGGCAATGATCTCCTCCAATTCCCTATCCCGGCAGGGTGCCAGAACGGAGTTTCTAGTTCCGAATCGCGGAATCTGGTGGTGGCGGCGCAGCAGAACACTTTCTGGAAAAACGTCGACCCCTCCTGGGTTTTAGGTTAGGAGGCAACTTATAGGCGAAGAGGAAGGCCGAGGGGTGTCTAGGGCGGCCAAACCACCCCCTGGTGCGGCCAAGCCTAGCCCGCGCGGCCAGGTGGTGTGGCCGGGCCCCAGCCCCTCTCCGTCTCGTATTCTGGCTCCTGGTGTCCCTCGGTGAAAAACTGACTTTGGCTTTTGTCCCGTCCAATTCCGAAAATATTCATTTTTGACTTTCTTTGAACCAAAAACAACAGAAAACAGGCAGCTGGCACTGTGGCTCTTGTTAATAGGTTAGTCCAAGAAATCATATCAAAAGTACTTCAAAGTGTGGACAAAACATAAGAAAGTAGATAAAACCAAGCATGGAACATCAAAAATTATGGATACTTTTGCAACGTATCAACATCCCCAAGCTTAACTCCTGCTCGTCCTCGAGTAGGTAAGTGATAAAAAGAAAGAATAATTTTTGAGGTGACACGCACAATCATAAACTTGATCAAAGTATTTGTGAAACATTCATAGCTGGGATCATAGTACTTCAATCATAACATGAAAGACAAAGTTCTAACAATAAGGCAAAGCAACTATGTTGCCACATGAAAAGGCACAAACAAAAGATTCATGAATAACAATGCTTTGCAAGACGTTTGTTTGTTTCACATAAAGAAAACATAGCATAGTGGCATTCAGCTTGTCCCTCATAGAGTAGCAAACATAAATGCATAGGACACCCTCAAAGTTCATAAGAGTGACTAGATACAAATAGTTTAAAACAAGCAATATCAAAGCTATGCATCAGTCAATAAGTCTTGGGACAATGCACATAGAACTAAGAATGGCCACTATGCTCTCAAAGTAGGTGCATAAAGATAGAAGGTGGAGACTCAACATAAAAGTAAAAGAAAGGCCTTCATAGAAGGAAGTAGGGATTCATGTGTCATAAAGAGCTTCCAAAAATTATGGTACTTAATAGCTTTGAGCTCTCATTGCCCCTATCATAAGCATCTTGAAGTGGTTAAGGTTAAAGTGAACAAACTATGAAGTATATGCTTGACAAAGTATAAGTTGGAAATCTCATGTCCCTTGAATACGAGGGCCGCTCCTCATGCTACTCAAGTTTAGTTATCGGTAAGTTCTTGTCATTGTAAGTACATGTGTATCATAGAGAACCGCCAATGGGGTACCCCTTGCCCGATGATACGGAAGAATCCCCATATCAAAATGACAAGGCAAGCAGACAACGAGCATCTCGGCAATCTTCTTATTTACCATGGGAAAATGGTGCTTTTTTCTCTCTTTCCTCTTTTCTCATATCTCTTTTCTTCTCTTTTTCTCTTTTTCTCAATATCTGACTCTTTTTTTATAAGAAGAATGCTTCATAGACATCTCATTATGGTTACGCTGCAGGTTTCCACCACGACAGCATGGATTAGACCAGCGGCACAGGCGTTTCTCTAACACACATACATAACTCCATGGACTTATAAGCTCCCCTTTCATTTTACACCGACGACATCCATAGAAAAAAGAGCATGATATCAACTAGGTACAAAGTACAAGTGCAATGTTGAAAGCGTTCCCCATGACAGCATGATTCTGCTAATCCCCAACATATAAGTGCAAGCATATACAACATAGACGACACAATGGTTCAAGTTTATTAAGGCCAAGAAAAGTAAAGTGTGCCATCAAGTTCGTGAGAGCCTTAATCACTAGTTTTCTCATAACAAGTTTAATTTGGAAGGTATAAAAACATGAATATACTTGGAATAGCATATGCTAATAGGTAGGTATGGTGGACTCTTTGGAATAACTTGGTTTTAGGAGTTGCATGCATGAGTGGAACTCATACTTGGTTATGGAGGCTAGCAAAAGACTGGGAGCGACCAACTAAGAGAGCAATAATGGCCATAATCATGTAGAGAGACAAAACATCATTGATCAAAGCATAAATTGATACTACAAGTTGAAAACTAAAGGATCATAAAGGCTATGGTGACTTGGGATAGTCATAACATGGTGTCAGCATGCGCCAAGTCAACCCAAATAAAGCATCAAAGGAGAATACCACAATACTATGCTTTAATATGCTAAAACATGATTCTTCGAAGGCACATTAAGCAATCTCAATTGTTTATAACAAGTCATGCTACAGCAAAGAATACTAAGCATAAAGCCAAATCAATATCAAGCATGGCATGACAAAGCATAGGCCCCAGTCAAAAACAAGCTCTCTTTACCACTTAAGCATAAACTTTCCTACTCTTTTCCAACCCAAACCAAACTATTTGAAAATAAATGCATGAAAGAGGGGATCCAACCAATTTATTCAGAAAACTAAGAAAACCAAGCAAACAAAAACGAAAAGAAGACGCTCCAAGAAGAACACAACTATGCATGAAACAATAAAAATAAAGTGTTTGGAAGAAACCTGGAATTTTTATTAATGAAGAAGGGGATGCCTTGGGCATCCCCAAGCTTTGATGCTTGTACCTCTTGAATATTTCTTGGGGTGACATGGGGTGGCATCCCCAAGCTTGAGCTCTAGTCCATTCTTCATCTCATTACATCATTCTCTCCATACACCTGAAAATTTTCCTTCATACAAAACTTCACACAAACTTTATTAGCAACATTAGTGCACTCAAGATAATAAGTCTTTGGGTTCAGTTTCAACACCAATAAAACTTCCATTAAAACACAAGCTACTGAAACACTTCCCTTGAAAAGCTCAATTCCCCAAAGAGAACCCAAAAGGAACCAACAAAAAGCAAATGCAAATAATGGCAGAAATCTACCAGCAGGTAAAAATTAATTTTTTCGAAGACCTTCTGTTGCTCAAATAGAAAAGTGTTGAACTAACGAAAGTTAGATAACAACCAGGGGCAGAAGCACAAAAAATCACGCCTCAAACCGACGTATAGAGATTTTACACTAATTCTTACAGCGAAGCACAAAAATCTATTTCGGGACAGCAACTTTCCCAAGCATTACTTCTCTCTCATTAGAGGTTACCCTTGGCACAAAAATAAAATAAAAAAGATAAGGAGAGGTTATTACTGAACCAATAACTTCCAAGAGTCAACTAATTTTTTTGGGTTATCTCCCAATAAGTACTTTTCTTTAATGCCTTTAAGTTAGGCTTGATAGTTTGAGAAGATGCTCACATAAGAAATATGAATTGAAGTAAGTGAGAGCATCAAGAAGAAAATTCAAAGAACATTTAAGTCTAACTCACTTCCTATGCATAGGAATCTTGTGAAGAAACAAGTCATGAAAGCACAAAGAACCAAGCATAGTAAAGCAAAACAAGTGCAACTTCAAGACTTTCAACATAAAGAGGGGAAACTTAATATTATTGAGATGCATAAAACCATGTTTCCCTCTCTCGTAATAACTTTTAGTAGCATCATGAATAAAATTAACAATATAACTATCTGATGAAACATTCTTATCATGATCCACATGCATATAATCAATATTACTCTCCACATAAGCATAGTTATTCTTATTAATTGTAGTGGGAGCAAATTCAACAAAATATCTATCATTATTATTCTCATCACCATAATCATCAAATATAGGAGGCATATTGTAATCATAATTAATCTTCTCCTCAATAGTAGGTGGACTAAAAATATCATATTCATCATTGTAATCATCATATATTGGAGGCATAGTATCATCAAAATAAATTTTCTCCCTCGTGCTTGGGGGGCTAAAAAGATCATTTTCATAAAAACTAGCTTCCCCAAGCTTAGACTTTTCCATAGCATTAGCAATAATGGTGTTCAAAGAATTCATACTAATAACATTGCTATTTGCATGCAAATAAACTTCCATAGGTTTTTAATTTTCTCTTCAAACACTTCATGTCCTAACTCAAGATAAATACTATAAAGCTCTCTAATTTTTTTGTTGTTTTCCATTAAGCCTAACTAATGAAAACAAGAAACAAAAGACAAAATTGTAGAATATAAAGGAAATAACTTCGAGCACTCACACCGGAGGATGTGAGTACCTTTTACCTTACCTTCCCGGCAATGGCGCCAAAAAATAGTCTTGATGACCCACAAGTATAGGGGTGTATCACAGTATTTTCGAGGGAAGTGAAACCCAATTTATTGATTCGACACAAGGGGAGCCAAAGAATATTTATAAGCCTTAACAACTGAGTTGTCAATTCAGCTGCACCTAGAAACAATCTTGCTCATAGCAGTTTATTAGTAGCAACAGTTTTGTAGTAGCAATAGTAAAGTAACAGAAGTAGTAAAAGTAAAGACAGTAGTAACAATTGTAGTAAACGGTAGGATTAGAGCGCGGTAGGCATAGGGATGGATGGACGGGCGTTGCATGGACAAGACAATTCATATAGCAATCATAACATAGGGCATTTGAAGATAAATAAGATAAAGCATCCAAGTACTAGATAATCATAGGCATGTGTTCCATATATAGTCATACGTGCTCGCAATGAGAACTTGCACAACATCTTTTGTCCTGCCAGCCTGTTTGCAGCGAGGCCTCAAGGGAACTACTGGCAATTAAGGTGCCCCTTTTAATAGAGAACCGGAGCAAAGCATTAACACTTTGTGAACACATGTGATCCTCACATCAAAGCCATCCCCTCCGGTTATCCCGATTGCTGTCACTTCAGGGCCTTTGGTTCCGGACAACAACGTGTGTATACAACTTGCAAGTAAGACCATAAAGAATACTATCATAATGAATCAATAACATTTTCAGATCTGAAAGTATGGCACTCGGGCCCTAGTGACAAGCATTAAGCATAACAAGTTGCAACAAAGTCAAAAAGCACTAATAGTACATACTAGGCACCATGCCGTAACAATCTGATGCCATTACATGAACGATCTCATCCAATCCCTACCATCCCCATAGCCTATAGCGGGGGATTACTCACTCATAGATGGGGGAAACATGGATGGTCGATGGAGAAGCGATGGTGATGATGATGGCGATGAGCTCCTCCAATTCCCCATCCCGGTAGGGTGCCAGAACGGAGTTTTTGGTTCTGAATCGCGGAATCTGGTGGTGGCGGCACAGCGGAACTCTTTCTAGAAAAACGTTGAACCCCCTAGGTTTTTAGGTTAGGAGGCAACTTATAGGCAAAGAGGGAGGCCGAGGGTGTTCCTGGGGCGGCCAGACCACCCCTTGGCGCGGCCAGGCCTAGCCCGCGCAGCCAGTTGGTGTGGCCGGGCCCCAGCCCCTCCCCGTCTCGTATTCTGGCTCCTGGTATCCCTCGGTGAAAAACTGACTCTGGCTTTTGTCCCATCCAATTCTGAGAATATTCATTTTTTGACGTTCCTGAAACCAAAAACAGCAGAAAATAGGCAGCTGGCACTGTGGCTCTTGTTAATAGGTTAGTCCAAGAAATCATATGAAAAGTACTCCAAAGTGTGGACAAAACATAAGAAAGTAGATAAAAACCAAGCATGGAACATCAAAAATTATGTATACATTTGCAACGTATCACAAAGATATTGATAGTTCCGCCATATGGAACTCTCTTGCCAGAGACACCAATCGTGTAGCCAAGATGGTCAACCTGGACGTCTTCGTTCCTGCTGATACTCTTCTAGAGGATATTCCCGAGCAATCAGGTTCTTTCTTGGAATTGTCGGATTTATAGGATACTCCTCCTGCTAATGATGTGTGCCAAAGTGTCATGCATCACAGTCATAAAAACAATGTTGTATCAAATATGTCTCTGAATATTTTTGTCATGCAGAAAAACTTGTAGTAAGGCGGAAAACTTGAGAACACGCCTCTAGCTACTTAAACTATGTCCGACGTGTATATATTTTTAAGCAAGTTATGGATTACCCATTATTCTGGTTCGTATGCTTGACTTTTCGTGACACAAAAAACTCTTAGTATAGAACCGTGCCCTCAAGTGATGATTCTTAATAGAACCATCAAGAACCTAAGGAGAAAAACTATCGAATTTGAGTGCAGAAAAATCACTACTTGTAATCCACATAAAAACAACAAAATAGGTATAAACCAGAAAACTTAAGCTAGTGCCTGAAAATTGAATTTTCACAAGTGCAGAAGCAAACTTGCGCATAAAGGTTTTGATATGATCCAAAAATGAACAACTAAAGGAGGTAAATGACTCGCAATACGAGTGAACCAAATGCTTTATTTCATTTATCTTATAAGGTACATATTACATAAGGGAAATATGCTAAGTATAAAAAGTATGTAGTTGTTCTATGTTCAATGGTTGATCTGTCTCCGGATAATTGATACATTGCAAATGTATCTATAATTTTTGATGTTCCATGCTTGGTTTTATCTACTTTCTTGTGTTTTGTCCAAACTTTGGAGTACTTTCATATGATTTCTTGGACTAACCTATTAACAAGAGACACAGTGTCAGTTGCCTGTTTTTGGTTCTAGGAAGTCAGAAAATGAATATTCTCGGAATTGGACGGGACAAAAGCCAAAGTTACTATTTTCCTGGAAGACTCACGGAGCCAGAAGGAGAGTCGGAGAGGGGCCATAGGGTGGCCACACCCCCAGGCGCAGGTACCCCCAGGCCACACCAGTGCATGGTGTGGGCCCCCTGGCTAGCCACCGACCTTGCCTCCTTCGCCTATATATTCCTCCCGAGGCAAAAACCCTAAATAATCAAGCCTCCAGCCACGAAAAGTTCCACAGTGCCGCCGCCACCGAAGGAGAGATTCGGGGGACAGAAAGTCTCTGTTCCGGCACCCTGCCGGGACGGGGAAGTGCCCCCGGAGCCATCTCCATTGATCTTCACCACCATCTCCATCACCATTGCTGATTCCCATGATGAGGAGGGAGTAGTTCTCTCTCGAGGCTAAGGGTTCTACCGGTAGCTATGTGTTCACCTCTCTCTCTATGCATGATCTTATTGAGATCATGAGATTTGTAATCAAGTAGATCTACCTTGCTACTCAAGTTCTTTAATAGATCTCTGCTCTCCCCATGTGTGTGAAAGTGACAGCGTGCACACCATGGTGGCACTTAGGCTAGAGACTACAAATACTTGTTATGAGTTATATTTGGAGTTGGGTGTTTATGAAATTGTGGTGTTTGTTGGAACCATCTAGAGCTCAAGGTGACAGTGTGGGGTTATCTAGATGGGAAAGGCTTACTTTGAGGTGTGCTGTTATAGCCCTACCATCGATTAGAGTGTCCAACCAGAGAGTAGTTAAGAGTAGTATCATAAAGAGAATATATTTATATGAGAGTGTTCACTAGTGAAAGTATGATCCCTAGGCCTTGTTTCTAAGCATTGATACACCGTTTGCAATTTGATCTGTTACATGTTTTCTTTCTTCCTTCTTTATTTCAGTTTGCCTTTAGTCTTTTCCCACATCAACCACACGCCAGCAAGCTATTTTCTATCACCGTTATCACTTATAATTATCCATACCACTTGTATTTCACTATCTATTCGCCGAACTAGCACCTATACACCTGACAAGTGTATTGGGTGTGTTAGGGACACAAGAGACTTCTTGTATCTTGATTGCAGGATTCCTTGAGAGGGATACCTTTGACCACTTCCTCCCTGAGTTCGATAAACCTTGGGTAATCCACTTAAGGGACTTGCTGCTGTTCTACAAACCTCTGCACTTGGAGGTCCAACAATTGTCTACAAGAATAGAAGTGCGTAGACATCAAGATATTTTCTGGCGTTGTTGTCGGGGAGGTAAGGTAAAAGGTTTTCACATAGGAGGATTAAAGAAGAAGAACCTCCCACGGCAAACGCCTATTTTATGGCGCCGTTGCTGGGGAGGTAAGGTAAAAGGTACTCAATCCTCCAGTGTGAGTGCTCGAAGTTATTTCCTTTAGATTCTGCAATTTTGTCTTTTTGTTTCTTGTTTTCACTAGTTAGGCTTAATGGAAAACAACAACAAAATTAGAGAGCTTTATAGTATTTATCTTGAGTTAGGACATGAAGTGTTTGAAGGGAAAATTAAAAAACCTATGGAACTTTATTTGCATGCTAATAGCAGTGTTGTTAGTATGAATTCTTTGGACACCATTGTTGCTAATGCTATGGAAAAGTCTAAGCTTGGGGAAGGTAGTTTTTATGAAAATGATCTTTTTAGTTCCCCAGCTTTGGAAGATAGCAATTCTATTGCTTATGATGATACCAAACCTCCAATATATGATGATTACAATAATGAATATGATATTTTCAGTCCACCTAATATTGAGGATAAAATTAATGATTACAATATGCCTCCTATATTTGATGATTATGGTGATGAGAATAATAATGATAACTATTTTGTGGAATTTGCTCCCACTATAATTAATAAGAATGACTATGCTTATGTGGAGAGAAATAATTCTTTTATGCATGTGGCTCATGATAAGAATGTTTTATGTGATAGTTATATTGTTAATTTTATTCATGATGCTACTGAAAGTTATTATGAGAGAGGGAAACATGGTTTTATGTATCTCAACAATATTAAGTTTCCCCTCTTTATGTTGAAAGTCTTGAAGTTGCACTTGTTTTGCTTTCCTATGCTTGAAAGTCATGACTTGTTCATTTACAAGATTCCTATGCATAGGAAGTGTGTTAGACTTAAATGTGCTTTGAATTTGCTTCTTGATACTCTCTTTTACTTCAATTCATATTTCTTATGTGAGCATCTTCTCAAACTATCATGCCTAACTTAAAGGCGTTAAAGAAAAGTACTTATTGGGAGATAACCCAAAAGTTTTAGATGAGTCTTGGAAGTTATGACCTCTATAATAACCTCTCCTTATCATTTTTGTGTTCTTTTTGTGCCAAGAGTAACCTCTAATGAGAGAGAAGTAATGCTTGGGAAAGTTGTTGTCCTGAAACAGATTTTTGTGCTTCACCGTAAAAATTCGTGTAAAATCTCTGTACGCCCTTTTGAGGCGTGAAGTTTTGTGCTTCTGCCCCAGGTTGTTATCCAACTTCCGTTAGTTCAACACTTTTTGATTTGAGCAACATAAGGTCTTCGAAAAAATTCTTCTTTACCTGCTAGTCTGTTTTGAGAGATTTCTGCCATTTTCTCCATTTGCTTCTTGTTGGTTCCTTTTTGAGTTCGTTTGGGGAATTGATCTTTTTGAGGGAAGTGCTTCAGTAGCTAGTGTTCTAATAGAAGTTTATTGGTGTTATAACTGAACCTTAAGACCTATTATCTTGAGTGCACTAATGTTGCTAATAAAGATTGTGTGAAGTTTTGTATGAAGGAAAAAAATTCAGGTGTATGGAAGGAATGAGTAATGAGATCAAGGATGGACTAAAGCTCAAGCTTGGGGATGCCACGCGTGTCACCCCAAGAAATATCCAAGAAGTACAAGCGTCAAAGCTTGGGGATGCCCAAGGCATCCCCCTTCTTCATCAATAAAAATCCCAGGTTTCTTCCAAACGCTTCATTTTTATTGTTTCATGCACATTTGTGTTGTTCTTGGAGGGTCTTCTTTTTCGTTTTTGTTTTTGTTTTTCGTTTGCTTGGTTTGCTTAGTTTTGCTGAATAAATTGGTTAGACCCCCTCTTTCATACATTGGTTTTCAAATAGTTTGGTTTGGTTTGGAAAAGAGTAGGAAAGTTCATGCTTATGTGGTAAAAAAGAGCTCGTTTTTGACTGTGGTCTATGCTCTGTCATGCCATGCTTGATATTGTTTTGGCTTTATGCTTAGTATTCTTTGCTGTAGCATGACTTGTTATAAAAAATTGAGATTGCTTAATGTGCCTTGGATGAATCATGCGTTGTTTTAGCATATTAAAGCACAGTATTGTGGTATCCTCCTTTGATGCTTCATTTGGGTTGACTTGGCACATACTCACATGTTATGACTATCCCAAGTCACCATAGCCTTTATGATCCTTTAGTTTTCAACTTGTAGTATCACTTTATGCTTTGATCAATGATGTTTGGTCGCTCTGCATGATTATGGCCATTATTGCTCTCTTAGTTTGTCGCTCCCAGTCTTTTGCTAGCCTCCGCAACCAAGTATGAGTTCCACTCATGCATCCAACTCCTTAAACCAAGTTATTCCTAAGAGTCCACCATACCTACCTATTAGCTTATGCTATTCCAAGTATAATCATGCTTTTATTTACCTTCCAAATTAAACTTGTTATGAGAAAACTAGTGATTAAAGCTCTCATGAACTTGATGGCACACTTTACTTTTATTGCCCTTAATAAACTTGAACCATTGTGTCGTCTATGTTGTATATGCTTGCACTTATTTGTTGGGGATTAGCAGAACCATGTTGTCATGGGGAACGCTTTCAACATTGCACTTATACTTTGTACCTAGTTGATATCATGCTCTTTTGTCTATGGATGTCGTCGGTGTGAAATGAAAGGGGAGCTTGTAAGTCCATGGAGTTATGTATGTGTGTTAGAGAAACGCCTGGGCCGCTGGTCTAATCCATGCTGACATGGTGGAAACCTGCAGCATAACCATAATGAGCTGTCTATGAAGCATTCTTCTTATAAAAAAGAGTCCGATATTGAGAAAAAAGAGAAAAAGAAAAAAAGAGATTATGAAAAGAGGAAAGAGAGAAAAAAGCACCATATTCCCATGGTAAATAAGAACATTGCTGAGATGCTCCTTGTCTGCTTGCCTTGTCATTTTGATATGGGGATTCTTCCGTATCATCGGGAAAGGGGTACCCTGTTGGCGGTTCTCTATGATACACATGTACTTACGATGACAAGAACTTACCGGTGACTAAACTTGAGTAGCATGAGGAGCGACCTTCATATACAAGGGACATGAGATTTTTGACTTATACTTCGTCAAGCATGTACACCATAGTTTGTTCACTTTAACCTTAATCACTTCAAGATGCTTATGACAGGGGCAATGAGAGCTGAAAGCTATAAGTACCATAATTTTTGGAAGCTCTTTATGAAACTTGAATCTTTGCTTCCTTCTATGAAGGCCTTTCTTCCACCATTATATTGAGTCTCCACCTTCTACCTTTATGCACCTACTTTGAGAGCATAGTGGCCATTCTTAGTTCTATGTGCATTGTCCCAAGACTAGTTGATTGATGCATAACTTGATATTGTTTGTTTTAAACTATTTGTATCTAGTCACTCTTATGAACTTTGAAGGTGTCCTATGCATTTATGTTTGCTACTCTATGAGGGACAAGCTAAATGGCACTATGCTATGTTTTCTTTATGTGAAATAAACAAACGTCTTGCAAAGCATTGTTATTCATGAATCTTTTGTTTGTGCCTTTTCATGTTGCAACCTAGTTGCTTTGTATTATTGTTAGAACTTTATTTTTCATGTTATGATTGAAGTACTATGATCCCAGCTATCATTGTTTTACAGATACTTTGATCAAGTTTATGATGGTGCATGTCACCTCAAAAATTATTCTTTCTTTTTATCACTTACCTACTCGAGGACGAGCAGGAGTTAAGCTTGGGGATGTTGATACATTGCAAATGTATCTGTAATTTTTGATGTTCCATGCTTGGTTTTATCTACTTTCTTGTGTTTTGTCCACACTTTGGAGTACTTTTCATATGATTTCTTGGACTAAACTATTAACAAGAGCCACAGTACCAGTTGCCTGTTTTCTGCAGTTTTTGGTTCCAGGAAGTCAGAAAATGAATATTCTCGGAATTGGACGGGACAAAAGCCAAAGTTACTATTTTCCCGGAAGACTCACGGAGCTAGAAGGAGAGTCATAGAGGGGCCACAGGGTGGCCACACCCCCCCCCCCAGGCGCGGGTACCTCCAGGCTGCGCCAACGCATGGTGTAAGCCCCCTGGCTGGCCACCGACCTTGCCTCCTTCCCCTATATATTCCTCCCGAGGCAGAAACCCTAAATAATCAAGCCTCTAGCAACAAAAAGTTCTGCAGCGCTGCCGCCACCGAAGGGGAGATTCGGGGGACAGAAAGTCTCTGTTTCGGCACCCTGCCGGGACGGGGAAGTGCCCCCAGAGCCATCTCCATCGATCTCCACCACCATCTCCATCACCATTGCTGATTCCCATGATAAGGAGGGAGTAGTTATCTCTCGAGGCTAAGGGTTCTACCGGTAGCTATGTGTTCATCTCTCTCTCTATGCATGATCTTATTGAGATCATGAGCTTTGTAATCAAGTAGATCTTACCTTGCTACTCAAGTGCTTTAATAGATCTCTTCTCTCCCCATGTGTGTGAAAGTGACAGCATGCACACCATGGTGGCACTTAGGCTAGAGATTACAAATACATTTTTTGAGTTATATTTGGAGTTGGATGTCTTTATGAAATTGTGGTGTTTGTTGGAACCATCTAGAGCTCAAGGTGACAGTGTGGGGTTATCTAGATGGGAAAGCTTACTTTGAGGTGTGCTGTTATAGCCCTACCATCGATTAGAGTGTCCAACCGGAGAGTAGTATCATAAAGAGAATATATTTATATGAGAGTGTTCACTAGTGAAAGTATGATCCCTAGGCCTTGTTTCTAAGCATTGATACACCGTTTGCAATTAGATCTATTACATGTTTGCTTGCTTCCTTCTTTATTTGAGTTTTCCATTAGTCTTTTCCCACATCAACCACACGCCAGCGAGCTATTTTCTATCACCGTTACCACTTATAATTATCCATACCACTTGTATTTCACTATCTCTTCGCCGAACTAGTGCACCTATACACCTGACAAGTGTATTTTGTGTGTTGGGGACACAAGAGACTTCTTGTATCTTGATTGCAGGATTGCTTGAGAGGGATACCTTTGACCACTTCCTCCCTGAGTTCGATAAACCTTGGGTAATCCACTTAAGGGAAAACTTGTTGTTGTTCTACAAACCTCTACACTTGGAGGCCCAACAACTGTCTACAAGAATAGATGTGCGTAGACATCAATAATCATCATCAAGGTCACATCGCTTGCATTTGCGATCATTTCCTGGCATATTTTTCAACTCGTGATTATCAACGAGGTAATAGGAAGCATTGAGAAAGATTTGCTTATGATGAATAGTCCTTCCCATTGTGGCGATAGTTTGTGTGACTTCTTCTGCTTGAGGTGAAGAACAAGATCACCTTCCTTAAAAGAGCGATGCCGAACATGGCAACTATGGTAGTTGCGTAGCTTCTACTGGTAGATGGCGGATATCTGAGCTGCCAGAACGTTTTCTTCCTCAAGCAGGTCCATAGAGAGCTGTCACGATTCTTCATCGTCATCTTCGTCATAGGCGTCAACAAGGGGGAAATCGTGGAGGATTCCGGAAGGCAGGACTATTTCTACTCCATATACCATGAAGAAAAGGGTGTAGACAGTGGATATGTTGGGAGTTGTTCGCAAGCTCCACATCACAGATGGTAATTCCTACGCCCAGGATCCAACTGCTCTGTGTAGTGGTGCATCTAAGCATGGATTGATTCCCTGGAAAACTAGTCCATTGGCCCTTTCAACTTGACCGTTAGATTCTGGATGTGCCACAAGTGCTAATTCAAGGTGGATGCCTTTATCGTGATAGTAAGGCTCTACTTCTCCAAGTGATAGGTTGCTCCCATTGTCGGTTATGATGCTATGTGGGAAACCAAATCTCACCACTAGATCCCAGACAAACTTAAGGGTAGTTGCCTGTCGAGCTTTCTAATGGGTTTAGCTTCAATATATTTTGTGAGCTTATCCACTATTACTAGCAGATGGGTAAATCGACAGGTTGCTGTCTTCAAGGGTCTAACCATGTCAAGCCCCCAGACTAGGAACGGCCATGTAATTGGTATGATTTGCAATTCTTCTTCCGGAACATGTGGTTGTCTCACATAGTATTGACACCCAAGACACATCTCAACAATCTTGTCAGCATCCGCCTTGGCGGTGAGACAGTAGAATCCTGGCCAGAAGGCTTTGGAGACCAATGATCTGGGAATGGCGTGATGCCCACAATTACCGAGATGGATCTCTCTAAGGATCTCAATTCCTAGCTATTGGGATACACACCTAGGAATATACATGTGGTGCTTCTTTTGTATATTTGGTTGTCAATGATGGTGTAGGCCTTTGCTCTGCATACTATCTCCCATCTTTTGACTTCGTCTGCTCGTAGGGTTCCGTATTTCTGGATGTCCATGAACAGTTGTGTCCATGCTAGAGGGTTCACTACAACTATGTTGACGAATGAACCAACTCTATCTGGATTTTCTGGGTCTACTCCTTTCATGGATGGTACTCAGAGATGCTCTAGGAATACTCCGGGTGGAACAGGTTTATGAGTTGATCCATGATTCGATAGCAGATCTACCGCTTCATTATCCTCCCTCTTAACATAGTTGACTTTGTAGCCATCAAACCTATTGGCTATCTCGTACAGTTCATCTCGATATGTCGCCATCATAGGGTTCCACGCATTTCAGGTGCTAGCTACTTCTTGGGCAACCAAGTAGGAATCTCCATAGAAAACTATGCGCTTGATGCCAATATCCATGGCTACGTGAAGTCCGTGAATAAGAGCCTCGTACTCGGTTGTATTGTTGGCGGCATTGAAGTGAATCTCCAGGACTTACTAGAGCTTCTCTCATGTTGGTGATTGTAGCAATACACCATCCCCCGAGTCGTTCAACATCTTGGATTTGTCAAAGTGCATGACCCAGCACTCCGGCTCTAATACAGGAGTGACAACTAGGATTTCTATCCAATCTGTGATAAAATCCTCCAAGGCTTGAGATTTGATAGTGTCACGCTTCTTGTAGGTGATTTCGAAGGCGACAAGCTCGATGCCCTACTTCGCCACCCGTCCTATTGCGATGCTGTCATTGATGATGTCGGACAGTGGAGCTTTGCTCACTACAATGATAGGGTGCTCCTAGAAGTAATGCCTCAACTTTAGAGAAGCAAGGAATACTCCATAAGAAATTTTCCGGTAGTGCGGGTAGCGCTGCTTAGATTCCGTCAAGACCTCGCTTACATAGTAAACTGGCCATTGGACTCCATGTTCGTGGACTATCCCCTTCCTCTTCACTAAGACAACGATGCTGATAACTCGGTTGGTTGACGCCATGTAGATTAACATAGGATCCCTTAACTCCGGCGCTGCCATAACTGGTGCAGAGGAGAGTATTCTCTCCAACTCTTGCAGTGCAGCGTCTGCGTCGTCCGTCCATACGAATTTGTCTACCTTCCTGAGCAGCTTGTACAGTGGTATGGACTTCTCTCCAAGTTGACTGATGAACCGGCTTATGGCTGCAACGCAACCCATGAGGCATTATATGTCCTTCAAGCCTATTGGGCATTTGATGTTGAGGATGGCCTTGATCTTCTCTGGGTTAACCTCAATTCCATGATACGAAATGATGAAACCCAACAATTTGTCAGCAGGGACCCCAAAGACACACTTCAAAGGGTTAAGCATCATGTTGTATTTCTGGAGGTTGTCAAAGGTTTCCTTTAAGTATGCGACGAGGTCATTTGTTTTCTTTGACATCACTACAATGTTGTCCACGTAAGTGTGTACATTTCGACCAATTTGGTCATGTAGGCAATGTTGTATTGTCCGCTGGTCTGTAGCACCAACGTTTTTCAGACCAAAGGGCATCGTGACATAGAGTATGTGTCGTAAGGTGTGATGAACGAAGTGGCCAATTGGTTTGACTCCCGCATCCTAATAGGGTGGTATCCAGAGTATGCATCTAAGAAACAGAAAAGTTCTAAGAAAGCCGTCGAGTCAATGACTTGGTCAATGCAAGGCAATGCAAATAGATCCTTCGGGCATCCTTTGGTCAAGCTGGTGTAATCAACACACATTCTCAAAAGTTTGGTTTCTTTCTTAGTGTCGTGGTGGTGTCACGGCAGATGCCATGGATAGGCTAAAGGTGGGGACTAATATGCGCTAGGGGAATCCAGGGAAGGATAGTAGAGTGATTCTCTACACAGAAGCTTTGTATTGATGTTCAATCTCCAAGATTACAAGAGCTCCTCGAGCTATATTGACAAGAGGAGGAAGAAGAAACTCTCTTACCCTTGCCTACCAACTAGCCCCAGAACCCTAGATCCACTAGTGCTCGACTAACTAGAATCCTCCTTGCTCTGTATCAGAAAAACCCCAACCCCCTTACCAGAACCCCAACCCCCCCTTATATAGAGGTGGTTCGGTCCTAGCCTAGGGCATACGTGGAGGCATATTCCTAAGAATATGCCCCTCCCAAAGTAGTAACCCGACAGGGGTGCTTTTCCCCCGTGTCACACTTGCTTTAGCGACGTAGCCTCTACGGCGCCCGCGTCAGCCGACGTGAGCGTCGTCACCCTTGCCGGCCATGATCTGGTGGTCCTGCCCTTGCTTTATTCGCTCATCCAGTACGCACCGGACCTTCTTTTTTGACCAGAGAGATTCCTTCCTTCTCCTAGAAGCCAAGCGAGGATCCGGATCACAGTCGATCCGGCCACACCTGTTCCTGCATATAACCTAGACAAATATTTCCGACTTACTCCTTGAGTCGGACGAGACAATGTTAGGCGACTCCCCTGGTCCGGGTTACTCCGTGATCCGGCCTACCTTGAGATGACTCGGCCCTTATACCCTAGAGTGACCTTACCCGGGGTTATCCCCCCGACACTTAGGTACAAGTACAGGATTTTCCACCGAATCGGTGTGGATCACTTCTCAGACAAAATTAGCTTTAAGTAACCTAGCTAGCTCCTTGACAATGCTTGTCTCTTTTCATCACCGAAGCATCACAGTGGTTTCTTCATCGGTTTTGGTTTAGGATTGATACTTAGGCTATGATCGGCAAGTTCCCTAGGAACACCTTCCATGTCGGCAGGTTGCCAGGTGAAGATGTCCTTGTTTTCACGGAGGAACTCGACGAGCGTGATTTCTTATTTGGGATCCAATGATGTGCCAATTGTGATGGTCTTGGCGGAATCTCCTTCAACAAGTTTCACCGGCTTGGTCTTGATACTTGCCTTCATGTGGATTTAGAATCAGATATCTACTTCTTCAAAGCCGACATCTATAGGGCATCGACCTGGCTCTAGATTCCTTTGAACTCTTCACCATAGAGCACTGCTTCAACGTAGGAAGATTCTCCTAGTTCGCACTCCCTTGCCTTCTTGAAGCTTCTGACAACGGTGATTATACCGTTAGGTCTCGACATGTTGAGCCTATTGTAGATCTGACATGGACATGAGTGGAAAGCATGGAAGATGTCGCGTCCAAAGATGACATGGTACACACTCTTGAAAGGTACGACCTCAAAGATCATTCTCTCTTGGCATTAATTATTAACATCACCAAAAGCGACCTGAAGGGTAATGCATCCAAGGGACTGAGGCTGCCAACCAGGAACAACTCCATGGAACAGGGTGTTGATCCACTTAAGATGGATCTCTTGTAAGTTCATTGTTTGTAGTGTATGAATGTACATGATGTTGATGTTGCTTCCGCTATCCACGAGGCACTTGGTGAACTCATAGTCATAAATTAGTGGGTTGATGACCATTCCATACTAGTTCTTTGTTGGGATTAGATATGGGTGATCCTATTTGTCCCAAGTAACTGTAATCTCCGACCACTTTACGTACTAGGGTACCTTGGGGAGGGTGGATAGCAGTATACTCAGAGAGTTTTTCTATTCCTTGACTGTTGGAGTGTCGAGGAAGGTGTGATAGGTGGCATTTTTCTTCTCGAATGAATTTTTGCTCTTTCCCCCGACATCGCTCTTGTCAGTGGGCTTGGGTTTAGTATCCCCCTCCATATCATTAGAATCCTTGGACTCTTTGTCTTCCTTCTTCCCCTTGCCTTTTCTGTGGGGTCTATTCTTTCGACTTTGTTGGTAGCCGGACTCGGGGTCCTCCTTGAGATCATTGACAAACTTGCAATTGTGGTTAGTGTGGGTGGACTTAACCATTGGCATCCATGTGCATGAAGCACATCATATCCTAATGTCACTCATATGTCTGGGGAACGTGGGGCGTAGAAGGTGTAGCTTCACCACTTCGCTGCTACCCATGGCCAGCTCCCTGACCACGTCCATGTTGTCCACCTTCGCCTCTACCAGCGAACGCCATTGCGACTATGTTGGCCACTTGCTTCTCTTTGATTAGTTTTTTCGCTTGTTATTGGTATTTTCTTAGCTTGGTTGGGGATGGCAACTGTAGGTAGAGCACCACGAGCATCATCATCAGTGGTGGTAAATTCACTAGCCTTGGATATCATCGTGTTGAGATCAAGCTTTCCCTTATCCTGAATGCACTTTAGTGTATGCCGGAGCAATGAACCTGTTTCCAAACCATCGATGAAGGAGGCCATAGCAGTTTGATTGTGTACTCATGCGCACGAGTTTTTCATGTCGAGCCAACAGGAGAGGTAGTTCCGAGATGACTCATATTTTTCTTGTACACATTGTTGTAGGTCACCGACAGTCCAGTGACGCTTGTACGTACCCTCTAAATTCTTGGCGAACACCTCATGCATGTCCAACCAATTGTAGATATATTTCTTCGGTAAGTCATTGATCCATTGTCAGGGGTGCCGACGAGCATGGGTGGGATGTACTTAATGATGACATTATGGTTTCCCCCTATGATTGCTATCGCTTCATGGTAGTCCTACAACCATGTAGTTTGTTGGGCCATGCCGTCATAGGGCTTGATAGTCTTGTTAATCTGGAGACCCTTGTGGTAAGTTGTTGTCCGGATAACTGGGCTGAAGCATCGTGGCCCTGGATAGGTTTCTTCGTGGGCTTCCCGGAATTCATCTAGGTATTGGCATGCATCATAGGGTTTTGGTTGTGGAGCATTATGCTCGCTGCCATGTGGAGGAGAGTTATGCACTGAAGGGTCAGACCTATGAGATCCTCCATCGTGGTGGCTTCTTAGTGGTGATGGCGGTAGCGCGGGTTTGGTCCTCTTGCTTCTTCCATGCTAGGAACCACCGAGCCTGTCTTGATTGTTTGGAGCCTTTCTCCTTAGGCCATTATTGGCACAAAACTCCCTGCCATAGTTCGCTTGCTGCACTTCATTATCGCGAATGACAATGCCACCCTGTGGGTGTCTTGGAGGTGGCATGCTCGTATGGTAGTGAGGCGGTGCCTCTCTGTACCATCGATATTGCTGGGGAGGGAGTGACGAGTCTTGGCGGTGTGACTTAGCTATGTTGCTGTGGGATATGGGGATAGCATCATCTTGATTCCACGCATTCCTCTACCTTCGTTTTGTGGAACCTGTACGCGATCCGACATCGATATTGCTTGCGATGGTTTTGAGCACTAGACTGGCAAATTTCTGGATTGGTCTCAAGCCTCTGTGAGGTGGCCTTCTCCTGTTGACTGACAGCATTGGCGACTAGATCATAGACCTAGTCAACCACTGCGGGTGATCTATCCTACTCCAGCAAGGTTTTGGAGATGACCATGTTCAGGTCGGGCATGGGCATGACCTGCTTCCCGGCCTTGTCAATGTAGGGGTCGCCTTTGGTTTCTCCGCCTTATCGTGCCCCATCCTAATATTCGTCAAAGGCCAGGGTCTTGCACTATGTGAGCGGGAGCTCGTGCCTTTTTTGTCGTGCCAGCAGTTTTTTGTACTCTGCTTCCATTACTCTTGCCGCCTTGATGGATTCCTACGCCTTGGCCAGGTCCTTGTTGAGCTGAGCGCTCTGCTCCACGACACACTTGGATTCTGCGAGGATCTCTTGGCACTTCTCGTCTAGCTGGACAATGTTCTGGATATGATCCACGATCGCGGGATCGACGAGAGTTTTGCCGTACATCACCTTGTCTGCCGGAGTAACAAAAGACATTGCATGTGGCCGAGGTTGATGGAGGTGGCGAAGGATTTGCTCGATCATTAGCACTTGGTTCGGTCATCAATTCCCGCGCTTGATGCGGGGGGATAGCCAGAGAGGGAATGGCCTTTGCTGGATCCACATCATTCTTACTCGTGGCCGCTGCCCTTACGGTGTTGTCTTACGGTGTTGTCTGCTCCTGGTGGAGCTGCTCCGGCACCCTAATTTTCTTATGTCATGGCCACCAGTACTTGGTGGGAAGCCATTGTTTGTTCATTGTGCTCCTCGCGATCCATATCTTCCTCGATCTCCTTCATGGAAGCGTCTAGTTCCTTTGAGTTGGCGGGCTTACTCCCACAATGTTGGCATAAAGGGTATCTAGGACTGAGTCAAAGTTATTACCAACCGTTTCAGAGGTAGATCCTGATCCTAAAGCAACGTAGCCAACGAACTTGTTTTTGCCGGTAGCGGCAGAGCAAGTGCCCGAAGGAAAAGTGTCAGCCTTGGCAGAGCTATTAACAGCTGTGATCACTTGGATGAAACTCAATTGTCTGGCAGCCTCCTGTCGTCTTAGCAAATGTCGGAGAAGTGTGCCTTGTTAGAGTCTAAAACACGGCCTCCCAGTCGGAGATTCCCTCGACGGAGTTTCTTAACCTAAGCCACCTAGCTAGGTACTCACGTGGGGTTTCCCCCTTCCTCTGGAACTAAAATATTAGATCGAAGATGCTCATAATAGCCACGAAGTGTGACATTTGCTTCTCTAACACTTGGGTGAGCGAATCGGATCTACTTTTGTCTTCCACCGTTATATCCTGCACAGGGGCAGTTTGGGTGGGAATTGAATTGTTGAGATCTAAGTCGACAAACTCTGAAGGGATATTCGTCTCAGATTGTTCTTCCGTAATTGTTTCTAGCCCGGAGGCGGTCTGTGCGAGTCTTGACGTGTGTCCGACTTCCTGGGAGATTGATACCAAGCCGGTTTCACCGATGAAGATGAGGATGTCCTCGATAGGGACGATGGAGAAGTGGGTGGGGTTCTTCTTCGCTAGGATCTAGAACTCATCCGGAGGGACAATTGAACATTGCTGGAGAAGAGAATGTGCCATATGGCTATGGTGTCACCGATTCTTGTGAAGTGCTCGGGCCTCGCCTAGTGTAGAGCTTGAACCACCTCTTGTCCAACGGTGGGTGCCAACTATCATGGTATGTAGACGAGTACACCATGGAGGGTTCCTCACAGAGAATGTTTAGAGCGGTGGGGTAAGGCGGCGAGTTGGATGGTACGAGGTAACACATCTTACCCAGGTTCAGATCCCACAACAGTGGCGGAAATCCTACTCCTGCTATAAATCACTATAATGGCAATACGTCAAGTTACAGAGATCGTATGGTTCGCTATGCGAGAGTTGATGTGCTAGAACTTGTGCCCTAAAGGCTCCCAAAGGTCCGGCTTATAAAGGCGCCAGAACCTAGGATACAGGGTAAAGTCCATACCAGATAGGTTACAAAGTCCTACACTAACACTAACTAGTCTTCATGACTTGTACTTCAAGGCTTCGGCTTCATCTATGATAGTATCATAGCCTCCCTGTATACGACATGGGCCTCCCTTCTAGATCCACCTGTCTGGGCCGCCCAGTAGGCCATAGGCCTTGCTACTAATTATGGGCCACCCGGGTTAGCTGGATTAGAGCTATGCTATAGTGATACCCATTATGCATATCCCCAACACCTAGCCTGTGATGCAAGAAGTCTGAGGCTAAATATTTTTGATAAGAATAGATCCTTTATTTGGCCCCTCAGTTCAACACTCGATGATGAGCTTAGCATAGCACTTCTGTGCTGAAACCTAAGAGTAACACTAACCCAAATTCCCCTTTTCTAATTTTATTATTTTTTTTCCTATTTTTCTTTCTTGCATTGCTTTAAGGTTTATACGAACAAGATAAAGAATTAGTGTTAGAGTTTCTTTGTATTCTATGTACTTGTAATTTTCTTTATCCCTTATGTTAATTGTATTAGTCCACAAAAGTTGTAAAATACTCCTCTAAGTGTAATTACCTATAGTATTTGATTCTTATTGTTGTATCTCTAATTATGCATTATATACTATTCTGGAATGTAATATCTATTCCATTTTGGAATAGTAACATTCCGTAACATGTGGTAAAAAAATACTCATGTGAGTACATGTATTATATTGTTTGATTCTTATATATATTTGATCTTGTTTTACCTATTTCCAAGTATTATCAAATCTTGTAAGAATGTAGTTGTAATAAAGGATACAATTCTTATCATGTCTTATTTTGTTTGCCCAAAGTGTTTGTATTATATATATTTGGTTGAACTTCTAATTCAGTATGATTTTTTTAACTCCACTATGAACACCAACTTTTCCCCCAAAACAAATAATATTCAACAAAGGTCATGTCAAATTTTATAGCACTTCCCCGATACACTAAACCTAAATCATCAAAGTAAGAGAAACTCCAATCTCTTTGTGTTTTAAACAAACGCATGAAAATCTCCCAAATTTTCTATGCATCAATGCAATGCACACACCGGATCCCTATTTATTTCTAACCTCAAATGCTGGGATGTTACACTGTCCTAGATCATACAAATATGATTCTTATGAGAAGACAGATTGTGATGACATGTCTGAAGATGAAACGGGTGCTCCTAGGAAAAGATGAAACTTTTTGAGGGTGGACAACCTGCTTGAGCCATCACATGATGTTGTTGTAGAGAGTGTTTTGGTCAAAGTGAGTAACCCAAGTAAAGTTAGCTTGATTGTTAACCAATTTAATCAACAAATAGTACCGAGCCCTAATTTGAAAAGGGATCTAAAGTGGATCATAACTGAGAGGATAACACATCAAGAGACACAATAAATACTTACGCATTGGTGGGATCCTTCGAGGAGTACCGCCAAGCCTAATGAGTATATTGTTTTTGCAATGTTGTGGTATGGGCGGTGATGCGAAAATTCGAGAGTTGAGCAACCTTGTTGCGCATAACCATCCCTTGGTGTTATGCATTCTAAAAACTGAAGTAGAGAATACCCGAGTAAAAAATCTAGCTCATTATTTTGGTTTTGATTGTTGTTTTGCTATAAGTAGTGATGGACGAAAGGGTGGAATTGCAATGTTCTAGAACAACTATTTATCAATGGAACTCATTCATTTTTCATAGTACCACGTCGAAGTAAATAATAGTGCATGAAAGTTTTGGCCGAATATGCTATCCACATCTCCCCGGTACTTTCTAGCTATGGGATGGACAACGAGGAGGACACGTAGAGACATTTCCATGCAGCCCAGCTCTCTTGGGGAGTGTAACATCCCAAAACTTCAATCCAAGATTATCAAGATCTAAATCATCAAAAGTTAGGGTTAACAAAAAAACTCCAAATTAAAAATGAAAGAATTCATGTGTATGTGCATTTAAATTAGGAATTAATTTGAATTGCCATGGTTCCATGATTCTTTGGTTGTAAAATGTTTCTTAGGTGATTTAAATATCATCTACATCATTCCCAAACTTTTACTAAAGAAAATCAAATCAAAATTAATTAAAAAGGAGGAATGGTCATTTTGGCCATTTTAATCCACTACATCACTTTGAGTGTTCCTAGCACTCATTTATTAACAGAAACAATTCATGATCTTTGTACCCCTTGCTAGTACACATAATGAGGTACCAAGGCCCACCTTTTGATCTGCTAAAACATTCTTTTGATTATTTTAAATGGCATGTGAAAATTGAATTCAATGCATATGCATAGATCACCCCTATTTGAAAAACCATCAAAATGAGCTCCACTTTCAAAACCCTTGCAACCAGAGAATACCTAGAACTAGTGTAGATCACCCAAAAAATTTAGAAACCAAAATTTAAAAGTTTACTTCTTGCGGCCACTTCATCAAACAGGTGGCAGGCACAAATCTGGCCAAATTCAAAACACTATTTTGAGCAGTGATTTTGGTCACCATTTGGGCCTAACTCGGTCCCCTTGTCCCCCTCAGTGCACCCCTACCCCTTGCTAGCCCGGCCAAGCCCTGTGCACACGACCAAATGGTCATGGCCATTAAGGCCGAGCACCTTGAGCACCCTCACCGGCGACATCGTGCCACAGCAGCCGCCAGCCTCTCTCACCTTATCCAACACGTCGCCCGTGGTCCACCTCCACCGTCCAACCAGCCCCAGCCTAGAGCCAGAGACCAGAACAGCCAAGAACCGCCGCGCCCGGAGCTGGTCGACCATGCCGACGATGCCCGCAGCATGTGCACTGTCCCCGCGTGCACAGACCTCCCCTCGGCCGCAGCCCGCGCCTACCGCTCCGCCAGCACCTCGGGAACACCCCAGACACCCCTGCTGGCCGCCCAACGCACCCCAGCCACCGCTCGCCGTCGAACCCGTAGCCTCTGCCGCCCAGAGCGCGTGACGCTCCCGACCAGCACAGAGCTCGCATTGCCACGCCTTTAAGCCTCAGCGCACCACCAGGAGACAGGCCACCGTCCCTTACCTCGAGCCACGCCGCTAGCCCCTGTGCCGCCCTCGCCAGAGTCGCCTGCCCACACCGCTCGGTATCACCGTCGGGCCTATATAAGCCGGCCTCCCCAGCCTCATTTCTCCACACTCACTCACTCCCCACCTCTCCCTAAACCTCACCCACCTCTAGCCGACGCCGCTCGAGCTCTGCCTCGCCGGAATTGGAGCCGGAGCTGCCGCAGCAGGAGGAGAAGGGCGCCTACGATTTAGGGCACCCCAAGCTCCGCCGGAACCGTGCCTCGCCTTGCCATCGTCTTCCAATTCGTTTGCCCGCCTTACCGACCTTGCTGGAGCCCTGGTACGCCCCCAGTCGACCCCCACCGCCGCATCTAGGTCAAGTTCTCGCCGGAGTAATCCATCGACAATGATGAACCCCCACCGTTAGATCCCCTTTTCATCGTGCGGCCTAGAATGCTAGATACCGTTTCGGTGTTTTTATGCCGCTAACTGGTGGAGCCCGCATGTCATCTGAGCCCCGCGCCGCGGAGCCCCACTGGGTCGGCCCATGTTCGTTCCCGCGCTAGCCCAGCCATTCAAAATTGGATTTTTCTTTTTAGTTTAAATATTAGTTATGTCCCCTAGTTTGAAAATCAATTCATAGAGATTTATAAATCCAAATTGCATGAAACTAATTTTTCTGAAAGCTGTTGAAATGATCTATCCAAGCCCGTTGGATTTAATTCAATTAGAGTTATAGATCTATCCTAATAGAAATAATAAAACAGAAGCTTTTGCAACTTACAACATTTTTATAAAATCAACCAAGATAGATTTTGAGTTGATTCGACCTCTCAAAAATCACATTTCACCATACCTATCTGAATATATAATAATATTAAGGTTTACATGCAGTGAGTTTGGACTAGTACCAAAATAATGCTATATAGGCATTTCTAGTCACTTTAAATCATTAAATAATGAACTTAAACCAAAGTAATTATGATCAAACCTTTAAATCTCATTCCCACATGTTAGAATATGTGGTGATGACATGTGTCAACATGATCCCATATTTTAAGTGGTGAATATTAAATCTTAGTTAATTTTTCAATGAGTAGAAATTACTTTTCTAAATTAAAAAGAATGAAACTAGTGAATTAAACTTGTGATACGTGTGATGATAATAGATCATCAAATGTGTGTCTTAGAATGCTAATTAGACTAGTTAAGTATTGTTTGGTGATTGTGTGTTCCATATGTATTTATAAACGATAGTACCGACCAACTCTACGAGGAGGAGGAGTTCTACCAAGAAGAAGAAAACTTCAACCACTGCACCATCCAAGGAAAGCCACCATTAACAGTGCAAGCTATTGTAGTAAACTGGAATTAAGCTAGTTAACTTGATCCAAGATGCTATAGGCATGCTTGGGTCACACCCCTTTAACTATTAGTTACCCCAAGTCTTTGTTTACAAGTGTTACCTCCTTTAGTTTACACAAAGTCCCTTACTTGTTTTGAAGGTAGCATAAAAAGTATAAAACTTGACCTATTTAGAAACCTTTAGATGTCATTATATGGCATGAGATTGAACCCATCACTTCCACCTTAGTGAACACTCTTAACTTAGTAGTTTAGAGTAGATCAAAAACTTGAGTCACTTTAAATGGGAACACTTGGTGAAAATGAATTGTGAAAACCTTGGAATGATGAGTCATTCTATTGAGATGTTTTGACATGTGTTGAGAAACACAAATGGTTTATGATGATGAAAATGATGAGGCATGAGCCTTGACCCTTTTATAAAACTGATGGTTGGATTCGGATGCGATACCATTCCAAATTTACCCTACAACCACACTACCTGAATTGGGTAAGGCTTAGCTGGAAATTTATATGCATTAGTATTAGTTCCCTCGCGGGAGAGGTTTGATCTGAGGCTACCTCTCATGATGTCCACCTATGCAGTGCCCAAGATGACTGATGGTCATGGTTGGGAGGCCATGCTCATAGGAGAGGTGCTTATACTAGGGTGTGTAAAGGGAAGGCTATGTTTGATTATCTGCATACTAAGTATGATGATTCAGGGTTATCCCTGACAGATGTATCGAATCTTGTGGTGAAAGTGTACCACCTCTGCAGAGTGTCAAACTATTCGAATAGCCGCGTCCGCAGTTATGGACAATTGGAATGGCCATACTGTTTCGTTGTCAGATGTTTTCCAAATAACTTGAAATGAATGATGAATCTTGACTTGACCACAACAGGGTTGTGTTTATGATACTAGCTTCCCAACTTAAGTGATTCTAGAACTTTATTTTATCTTTCTTTGCTTCAGAACTCGGCTTAGGTTTCAAACTTAGCTTTATAGTTAAACATAGAGTTAGTACTTGACTTAGAATTATATTACTTGTTAGAGGTAGTTTGCGAGTACTTAAAGAGTACTCATGGCTTTTGTCCCTGGCTATTCTCATGGCCAGACTATGAAGGAGACTATCAAGATGATGGCCAGCAGGACGGCTATGATAACTAGGACTATCTGCCTTCATCAGCATTGCCTGTGCCCCTGAAGATGGACCCCACCGCTACGCTTATCTTTTTATTCCGTTGCTTGTTGTATTAAGACTGGATCATGAGATCCTTATTTGTGTAAGACCTTATGTATGGTTTGTAATGGATGATGTACTGTGATATCCAATGCGTTATGTCTCGCAAAAATGGTAATCCTGGGATTGCGAGGTATGGCATAACGGGCATCTGGGATTAAAAATCCGGGTGTTGACAAGTTGGTATCAGAGCCATCCTGACCATAGGAGACCCTAGTTAGAATGGACGTCCAAACAAAAACTTAGCTTCAAAACCAAAGTGAGTATTTATGAAAAACTATTTCCTCTCTTATCCTTGTGAACTCATTCTTTCTCAAAAATTCATGTTCCTCAAAATTCTTACATTACTACTTAAAACTTGACACACTTGATCACTTCACTAATCTCCTCATCCTTAATTCTTGTAGATGGAGACTCAGTTCAGCAAGTTCTATCAGTTGGGAAACGGAGGTTAGCTGATCTTCGAGAGGGATCTGGATTCACTACCGGAGTTCTTGGGACGCCCACATCCGGAGTTTCTTGGAGCTCAACTTCCAGGACCCCCAGGAGGAGACTTACAGTGGCTAGTCACTGCAGATCTTAGCGGAAGCATCGAAGCACTAACTTCCGGGAGAATTCAGTTCTTCGTGAGAGAGAACAACTGGCTAGAAGGATTAGCCAGGGCAATGCATGAATCTCTCGCACGTCTATGTGCCCTCAGCGTCAACAAGATCCAATGAACCCATTTTGCTCACTATGCAAGACGTGACTTCATGGGAATGCTGATGGAGATGCCAAGTCACCCAGAGTTGAGGCATCAAGTGGAGAATCTTGACTTCTTGCTGCATGACAGACAGCAAGAACTAGATAATGCCAGAGAGTTAGCCAACCAGAACCGTGCCATTGCCGACCAGAAGGCCCATACTTTCGCACTGCTCGTCCAGGATCGCTAGTCTCTTCACCGCCAGCGTGCCAAGAAGGATCGCACCATCGCCCGTCTTTGCAAGAAGGTGGCCGACCTCGAGAAGACCGTCAAGGAGCAGGAAGCTCAGCTTGCCGCCAAGGAAGAAGAAGATGAGGGTGAAGACATCCAGGGAGACATGGATTCTTACCTCAGCAACGATGATGACTTTTTGGAGGAGGATGCTGTGGACTTCTACACTGATGATGAAGACTCCGACTTCATCGATGATGAGTAGATGCACGAGAGCACTGTCGTAGCATGAGTTGTATCAGCCCCACTGTATCGTAGCTTGCAGAATGGTTCTTCAAACCATCTTCTTTCCTTTGTTTGTTGTGGTGTGTGTTGTGTCGTGTGCTTACTTGCACGAATGAAAATGAAGTTAGTTGAAAAACCTGAGTCTAACTCAAAGTTTTAGCTTTGAAAACCCAAAATCATGAACCTTAGAATTTCCCTCTTACCCCTATATCTATCTCAATCTTCAGATGACTCGAGGAAACCAAGGAGGGAGCAGCTTGTCACAAGACCCAATGCTGCAGATCTTGAAGAATCTCATCACAGACCGTGAAGCAAGCAGGGCCGAGCACCAAGCCAACTTAGCAACATTGCAGCAGATTGCCCAAATGGCTCTCAACAACCAAGGGCATGGAAATCAGGATCACCAAGGATCCAAACTCAAAAAAATTCAGAATACCAATCCCCCAATCTTCAACCAATCTGAAAACCCATTAGATGCCGATGACTGGTTACAGAAGATGGAAAACAACCTTGAAGTTGCAGGAGTTGATGAAAATGAGAAAGTTCTCTTTGCCAGCCACTATCTGGCAGGAGATGCAAGAGCTTGGTGGAATAGCATCCGCAATATGAACCATGGTCAAGTGATGACATGGGAAGCATTCAAATTCAAGTTTAGTCGCACACACGTGCCGCAAGGTCTAGTCAACAGGATGAGAGATGAGTTCCGCGAATTAAAGCAAGGAACAATGACTGTGGTGGAGTACCGTGACAGATTCCTGTCTCTTGCCAGATATGCACCAGATGAAATCAACACGGAGGCCAAGAAGAAGGAGAGATTCTTGAACGGACTGCATGATGAGATGCAGACTCTCCTTGTCAACATCCGTTTTCAGGATCTCGAAGAGCTAGTCGACTCTGCCATTTAGATGGAAGGGAAGATTAACCAGGCAAACGACAACCACAAGCGTCGTATGATGCAGCAGTCTGGATCCAGTAGTCACCAGAAGTACCGTCCCAACCCCTCACCAGGATATGCACCCAAGAACAACCGACCCCCAATGTCTCGCCCAAGCTACCCCAACCGTAGCGGAGGCAATGTGAAGTCCGGAGGAAACCATCCCAACTCCGGTAATGCCAACAATTTCAACCGTGCACCTCCCAAGAACCACAACAACAACAACAACAATACTGCACCCAGAACTAGCAGCAATGTTGTACCTGTCGCAGTCAAGGACAAGTCCCAGATCACTTGTTTTTATTGTGGAGTGAAGGGTCACTACTCCAATGAGTGTCCCAAGAAGACTGCAGCTAATGCCACTGTGAATGCCCCAGCTCAGCAGCAGCGTCGTGTTCAACCAGGAAGAAGATTTGCCCCAGGGAACCCTCACAACCGCAACGGTCGTCTCTTCCACATGAACGCAGAAGAATCCCAGGAAGCGCCAGATGTAGTGCTGGGTATGTTTTCTGTCAACTCAGTTTTAGCAAGAGTATTGTTTGATTCGGGAGCATCGCATTCATTTGTCACCGAAGAATTTGCATGCACTAGTAAGATTCACCCAACCAACCTGAAGCATGTCATGATAGTTCAAATCCCTGGCTCAACAACTAAATCTAGAAAAAATTGCAAAGCTGTGCCTATCAGAATACATGGGATAGATTTTTATGCCAACCTAATTGTACTTGGAACCAAAGGATTGGAAGTAGTACTAGGTATGGGCTAGATGTCAAGGCATAAAGGACTGATAGACTGTGCTAAGAAAGCCATCACCATGACCAGTAGTTCTGGAGTAACAGTAGAGCATATCTCTGAAACTTTACCCCGTCAATTCAAGTGCAACAAGAGTGTAGCCCTGCCCACCATAGACCAGGTCAGAGTAGTCTGTGAATACCCCGACATATTCCCAAATGAATTGCCAGGTATGCCCCCGGATAGGGATATTGAGTTCATTATCGAACTAATCCCCGGAACCGGACCCATAGCCCAGAGACCCTATAGCATGAACTCCTCAGAGTTAGTGGAACTGAAGAAGCAGTTAGATGCCATGTTAGCAACAGGCTTGATTCAACCAAGCGCATCGCCATGGAGATCACCAGTGTTATTCGTCGACAAGAAAGATGGAGGCAATCGTTTGTGTACAAATTACAGAAAGTTGAATGACGTCACCATCAAGAACAAGTACCCCTTGCCAAAGATAGAGGATCTATTTGATCAGTTGACTGGAGCCCAGGTATTCTCAAAGATTGATCTTAGGACTGGTTATCACTAACTTAAGATTCGTGCAATGGATATTCCGAAGACCGCCTTTACTACTCGCTATGGTTTATACGAGTATACGGTTATGTCTTTTGGATTAACCAATGCCCCTGCTTATTTCATGAATCTCATGAATAAGATCTTTATGAATTTCCTAGATAAGTTTGTAGTTGTGTTTATCGACGATATCCTTATCTACTCCAAGTCAGAAGAAGAGCATGAGAAACATCTGAGAATCATCCTACAAACCCTGAGAGAGCATCAGTTATATGCCAAGTTTAGCAAGTGTGAGTTTTGGCTAAAAGAAGTAGGATTCCTAGGACATATTGTGTCTGCCAGAGGAGTCTCTGTTGATCCCGCCAAGATCAAAGATGTCAAAAAATGGGAAGTTCCAACCACTCAAACCCAAGTCCGCGCATTTCTCGGATTAGCGGGATACTACCGCAAGTTCGTAGAAGGATTCTCAAGCATCGCCCGACCCATGACCCAATTGTTGAAGAAGGACAAGAAGTTTGAATGGACTGACAAATGTGAAGCTAGTTTCCAGGAGCTGAAGAAGAGATTGATATCAGCCCCAATATTGCTCATGCCAGACATCAAGAAGCCATTTGATGTGTATTGTGATGCATCTAAGATTGGTCTAGGATGTGTATTGATGCAAGAAGGCAAAGTCATCGCTTATCTGTCTCGACAACTGAAGCAGCATGAGCAGAACTATCTGACCCATGATCTTGAGCTAACAGCTTTGGTTCTAGCATTGAAGACATGGCGTCATTATCTGATGGGTAATCACTGTGAGATTTACTCAGATCACAAGTGCTTGAAGTATATTTTCACTCAGAAGGAGCTGAATATGAGGCAAAGGAGATGGATAGATTTAATCAAGGATTATGACCTTGACATTCACTATCACCCCGGCAAAGCCAATGTGGTAGCGGATGCTCTTAGCAGATTGCCGTGTAGGCTAAACACCATGATCAAGGAGAAGCAACCAAGTTTGTACGAAGAGTTGGAGCAGTTCAGGACTGAATTAGTTAGCAAAGGATTCATGGCTAGCATTGAACTTCCACCCACTTTGATTAGCCAAATCAAGGAAGCCTAGAAGGGGAATGAAAGTATCGATGGAATCAAACGTCGTATTGGTACAGGAAAGGTACCTGGATTCACTGAAGACGAGGAAGGAGTACTGTGGTACAAAGGACGTATCTGTGTGCCAGCAGATTCGGAGCTGAAGGAAGTTATCATGAAGGAAGCTCATGATACTCTTTATTCTATCCACCCCGGAGGAACAAAGATGTATCAGGATTTGAAAGAGCAATTTTGGTGGCACAATATGAAGAGGGAAATCGGAAGCGACATCTCCAAATGTGACATCTGTCAAAGAGTCAAAGCAGAACATCAGAGACCTGCAGGACTATTGCAACCACTGCAGATTCTAGAATGGAAATGGGATTCCGTCGGAATGGACTTTATCACTGGTTTACCTACTTCCAGTAGGGGAAATGACTCAATCTGGGTCATCGTTGATAGACTGTCCAAGGTAGCCCACTTTATACCTATCAAGACAACCTACCAGAGTGCAAAGTTAGCAGAGCTGTATATTGCTAGGATTGTTAGTCTGCATGGAACCCCCAAGACCATCGTATCAGATCGAGGAACCCAATTTACCTCGAGATTTTGGCAAAAAGTTCAAGAAGGATTAGGAACCAAGTTGAACTTCAGCACCGTGTATCACCCGCAAACAGATGGACAGACTGAGAGAGTCAACCAAATCCTAGAGGATATGCTTAGAGCTTGTGTGTTGGAATACGGATCAAAATGGGAAGACTGCGTGCCTTTCGCAGAATTCTCATATAACAACAGTTATCAAGCTCATTTGCAGATGGCACCATTTGAATTCCTATACGGAAGAAAGTGTCGTACCCCTTTGAATTGGTCGCAAGTAGGAGAGAGTCAGATCTTTGGACCCGACATTCTCCGAGAAGTAGAAGAGAAAGTTCACAAAGTCCGTGAGCACCTCAAGACCTCCCAATCCATACAGAAGAGTTATGCTGACAAGAGAAAGAGAGACCTGACTTTCAATGTCGGAGATTTTGTATATCTCAAGGTTTCACCATTGAAGGGAACTCAACGCTTTAGTCTGAAGGGAAAGTTAGCCCCCAGATATATCAGACCTTTCAAAATTCTGAACCATCGAGGAGAAGTATCGTATCAGCTGGAACTGCCTGAAGAGATGTCAGCCATCCACAATGTGTTCCATATCTCGTTACTTCGCAAATGCTTGGAAGTGCCTAAGAAGACTGAAGTTTTCAAGAACATCGATCACAGAGCTGTCGAAATCAACAATGACCTGACCTATCGGGAAGTACCCATCCGTATCTTAGAAGAATCCTAGAGAACCACCAGGACCAGGAGCATCAAGTTTCTCAAGATTCAGTGGAGCAACCATACCGAGGAGGAAGCCACTTGGGAGCACGAAGATTCCATTAGGACAGAGTTCCCAGATCTCTTTAGTTCCTAGTTTCTTTGTAAATCTCGGGACGAGATTTTGTTTAAGGGGGGAAGGTTTGTAACATCCCAAAACTTCAATCCAAGCTTATCAAGATCTAAATCATCAAAAGTTAGGGTTAACAAAAACTTTTCCAAATTAAAAATGAAAGCATTCATGTGTATGTGCATTTAAATTAGGAATTGATTTGAATTGCCATGGTTCTGTGATTCTTTGGTTGTAAAATGTTTCTTAGGTGATTTAAATATCATCTACATAATTCCCAAACTTTTACTAAAGAAAATCAAATAAAAAACAATTAAAAATGAGGAAAGGTCATTTTGGCCATTTTAATCCACTATACCACTTTGAGTGTTCCTAGCACTCATTTCTTAACAGAAACAATTCATGATCTTTGTATCCCTTGCTAGTACACATAATGAGGTACCAAGGCCCACCTTTTGATCTGCTAAAAACATTCTTTTGCTTATTTTAAATGGCATGTGAAAATTGAATTCAATGCATATGCATAGATCACCCCTATCTGAAAAACCATCAAAATGAGCTCCACTTTCAAAACCCTTGCAACCAGAGAATACCTAGCACTAGTGTAGATCACCCAAAAATTTAGAAACCAAAATTTAAAAGTTTACTTCTTGCGGCCACTTCATCAAACAGGTGGCAGGCACAAATCTGGCCAAATTCAAAACACTATTTTGAGTAGTGATTTTGGTCACCATTTGGGCCTAACTCAGTACCCTTGTCCCCCTCAGTGCACCCCTACCCCTTGCTAGCCCGGCCAAGCCCTATGCACACGACCAAATGGTCATGGCCATTAAGGCCGAGCACCTTGAGCACCCTCACCAGCGATATCGCGCCACAGCAGCCGCCAGCCTCTCTCACCTTGTCCAGCACGTCGCCCGTGGTCCACCTCCACCGTCCAACCAGCCCCAGCCCAGAGCCAGAGACCAGAACGGCCAAGAACCGCCACGCTCGGAGCTGGTCGACCATGCCGACGCCGCCCGCAGAGCGTGCACTGTCCCCGCGTGCACAGACCGTCCCTCGGCCGCAACCCGCGCCTACCGCTCTGCCAGCACCTTGGGAACACCCCAGCCACCGCTCGCCGTTGAACCCGCAGCCTCTGCCGCCTAGAGCGCGTGACGCTCCCGACCAGCACAGAGCTCGTCTTGCCACGCCTTTAAGCCTCAGCGCACCACCAGGAGACAGGCCACCGTCCCCTACCTCGAGCCACGCTGCTATCCCCCTGTGCCGCCCTCGCTAGAGTCGCCTGCCCACACCACTCAGTCTCACCGTCAGGCCTATATAAGCCAGCCTCCCCAGCCTCATTTCTCCACACTCACTCACTCCCCACCTCTCCCTGAACCTCACCCACCTCTAGCCGACGCCGCTCGAGCTCTGCCTCGCCGGAATTGGAGCCGGAGCCGCCGCACCAGGAGGAGAAGGGCGCCTGCGATTTAGGGCACCCAAGCTCCACCGCAACCGTGCCTCGCCTCGCCGTCGTCTTCCAATTCGTTTGCCCACCTCACCGACCTTGCTGGAGCCCTGGTATGCCCCCAGCCGACCCCCACCGCCGCGTCTAGGTCAAGTTCTCGCCGGAGTAATCCGTCGACGACGATGAACCCCCACCGTTAGATCCCCTTCTAATCGTGCGGCCTAGAATGCTAGATACCGTTTCGGTGTTTTTGTGCTGCTGACTGGTGGAGCCCACATGTCAGCTGAGCCCTGCTTCGCAGAGCGCCACTGGGCCGGCCCATGTTCGTTCCCGCGCTAGCCCAGCCATTCAAAATTGGATTTTTATTTTTAGTTTAAATATTAGTTCTGTCCCCTAGTTTGAAAATCAATTCAGAGAGATTTATAAATCCAAATTGCATGAAACTAATTTTGTCTGAAAGGTATTGAAATGATATATCCATGCCCGTTGGATTTTTCAACCTGGTGGCGTGGCCAGGGGTGGCCCGTGCTAGGGGTTGGTGTGGGCCCCCTGTGGCCCATCTCCACTCATCCTTCTGGCCTCCTTCGTCTTCTGGAAAAATAGGAATTTCCATATACTTTCTGTGATTTCCTGATCTTCGCCAAAATTGCATCTGGATTGTGCTTTTTCCATCAGAATCCTGACTCCAGTGGTTCATCCTCCAAAAGTCATCAATCATGCAAAAATAGATGAAATAACATAAGTATCATCTCTTAATATGAAATATATCAATGAATAACAGTAAATTATGATATAGAATAGTGATGCAAAATGGACGTATCAGCTCCCCCAAGCTTAGACCTTGCTTGTCCCCAAGCGAAAACTAAGCTCAATAAACATGACCACATGTTTATGGAGTGAAGTGTCGATAAAGAAATATGGACAAGAAGCATCACATTCATCAATACACAACTGATAATAGAAAACAACCCACTATTGTATAACTTAACTTGTAATAAGTAAAGAAAACACAATAAAATACACAAAGTAAATCATAATTGGTAATGGCAAACTTTGTTCTTGGCAAGAAAACGATTAACAAATTGCAGGAGTCAAACATAATGGGGTTTTCAATGATAGATTTCAAAGTAATATTAACTAAGATAGGAGCAATGTGCAAAACAGGGAATATAAGAAACATGATTGAATATATCATCATATGGATGATTGAATCACAACATCTCAAATGCTCGCTTAGGATAGAAACGAATAGGTTTACTGACTCAACTAGAAAGTAAAAGGTAGGCCCTTCGCAGAGGGAAGCAGGGATTTCAAGTTTCATAAAAAGATTCCAAAAATTATGGTACTTACTAGCTTTCAGCTCTCATTGCCCCTATCATAAGCATCTTGAGGTGATTAAGGTTAAAGTGACACAAATATGAGGATGTGCTTGACAAGTTATAAGTTGAAAACCTTATGCCCCTTGCTTACGAGTACCGAACCTCATGCTACATAACTTTAGTCACAAGTAAGTTCTTGTCATTGTAAATACATGTGTATCATGGAGAACCGCCAAGGTACCCCTTGCCCCATGATATAGGAGCTATCCCATAGCAAAATGACAAGGCAATAGACAATGAGCATCTTAGTGATCTTTTTATTTGCTATTTGCATAGGTTTTTATTGAGGATGCTTCATAGAATGCTCACTATGGTTATGCTGTAAGTTTCCACCATGATTAGGCATGGCTTAGGCTAGCTGCCTAGGCGTTTCTCTAACACATATATAAACTCCATGAGCTTACAAACTCCAATTTTATTTCACACTGTCGGGATCCATAAACAAAAGAACGTGATATCAACTGAATAATAAGTGCAATGTTGAAAGTGTTCCCGATGGTATCATGGTTCTGCTAATTCACAACTTATAAAGCACAAGCATATAAGCAACATAGATGGACACAATGGTTCAAGTTTATTAAGTGCAAGAAAAATAAAGTGTGCCATCAAGTTTGTGAGAGCTTTAATCACTAATTTTCACATAACAAGTTTAATTTGGAAGGTAGATAAAAACATGAATATACTTGGAATAGCAATAATGCTAATAGGTAGGTATGGTGAACACAAATGGCATAGGTTTTAATTCAAGGATTGGATGCACGAGAAGCATTCCCTCTTAGTATAGGTTTTTGGCTAGCAAGGCTGGGTAGCAAGCATAAGAGTTGAAGAAAAGAAACAAACATACAAGTGATAGAAACAATCATGCAATCTTACTTGGAAACACAAAAGATCTTAACTAGAGAATACTAAGCTTATGAGCCAAACAAGAAAGAAAGATGATGAAATTATATTTCTAAAAGTACTTTTCTATTTTCCATTCAATTCTGAAATAGTGTTGCTACTAACCAGAGCCAGGTTTGCCAAAACCAACTAAATTTACTTAATTATCCCAAAGTGATACCAATTCTAACAACAAGATCAATCATATAACATAAATTGCAAACTAAAATAAGATGTGCAAAAAGTAAATAATAGAACTTCTCATTAATATTCCATAACGACAACTCACACCAAGGGATATATATATATATATCTAACTAGAGGAGAAATACTTCCACAATGCAAACCATCCTATATTATAACTTCTTTATTCATGATATGACTCTACTAAAAAGGTAAAAATATGAAAGATAATGATGTGATACCGCGGCACTCCCCCAAGCTTGGAACAAGCCAAGGGGATGTCAAAACCTGATGACGAATTACTCCTTCGGTGATGGTGGTGTTCTCTCATCATCATCCGACTTCCAAGGTAAGGGCTCCCCATCAACAAAGGACATCTTGGTTTCCAACATCCTGAAACTAGCACCAGAACTTATGTGTTTAAACCTAGCCTCATACTCTCAGTTTTGATTTTGCACATCGTAGAGCTGTGCTTGTAGTTGGTTGGTTGTTCAATGGAGTGAGAAAATTTCATCCCTAAGCTCATCCGTCTTCTTCTTGTGCTCGGCGATGAGTTATGAACTAATTTTATGGATGATATCCACTTCGCGTTCCGCCATCTTCTTGTACCTAAAGACTTCTTGCTCCAATGCTTCCATCCTGTCCTCCAGACTACCTTCTCCTTTAGGGCCCTGAACCTCTTTTATATGTATCTTCCCATCTTTGAGCAACAACTCGTTGGGGTGAATCTTCAACTCATACATGTACGGGTTCATGATGTCCGTGGAGGAATTCTCCTTGGGTGATCTAGAGGAAGACATTGCAGCTCCAAGACTGAGAATCTGCCTGTCAAAAACAGATCAACACAAAAACACGACGAGAACATGATATACGGACCTCGGGGGATCCAGAGGATTATATATTACAAAGTTTAACAACTAAAGGAAAGTACTAGGAGAAAACGGGTCGGAGACGGGCTCTGGGGTGGCCACACCCCCTGGTGGCGCGGCCAGCTGGGCCCGCGCCACGGGGTGGTGTGAGCCCCCGGGCTCCTCTTTTGTCCCTTTTTCGACTCAATATCTCCCATGTTAGATAAAAAACTGCAAAAATATAAATTGAAAGGTTTTTCATGGACTTTCTCTTACCAGAACTGTTACCTATTCGAAAATGGACTCTGCAGGTTTCTGAATTTGGTTTTTAATAAATTTTTCCGGAGTCACCACTTGAATAACATCAATATCTTCATTGTAATAATCTTCAAAACATAATGCTTGAATCTTTTGACCATTCACCACTTCATTACACCATTCTCTCCTAACACTTGAAAATTTCTTTCATACAAAACTTCACACAATCTTTATTAGCCACATTAGTGAATGCAAGATAACAAACATTTAGGTTCAATTTCAACTGAAATCCATCAAAACATAAGCTACTGAAGCAACTCCTTTCGAAAGCCCAAAAAGAATTCAAAAAGGAAATCGATTTAATAGGCAAATGCAAAAAATGGCAGAAATCTGTCAAAACAGACTAATAGGTAAAGATCAATTTTTTCGAAAATATTCTGTTGCTCAAATGAAAAAGCGCAAAAATAACACAAGTTAAATAATAACTTGGGGCATGCACACAAAAAATTACAGATCAGTATGACGTTCTTGGGTTTTTCACGATTTTTCACAGTGAAGCACAAAAATCTGTTTCGAGACAACAACTTCCCCAAATCTTACTTCTCTCTCATTAGAGGCTAATATTGACACAAAAATCAAACAAAAAGGATAAGGAGAGGTTATTACAGAAGCAATAACTTCCCAGACTCAAACGAACAAAAATAAACTAAAAGCAAAAAATATAATGGGTTGTCTCCCAAAAAGCTCTTTCTTTATAGCCATTAAGATAGGCATGATAATTTTAATGATTCTCACATAAAAATATGAATTGAATTAAAAGAGAGCATCAAGAAGCAAATATACACATTTTTAAGTCTAACCCACTTCCTATGCAAGGGAATTTTGTAAGAAAATAAATTATTGAAACTAGATGCTACTAGCATAGGAAGGCAAAACAAGTGCAACATAAAGGCTTTCAGCATAAAGCGAGGAAACTTAAAATTATTGAGATGCATAAAAACATTTTCCCTCTCTCATAATAACTGTCGGTATCATGAATAAATTTAATGATACAACTCTCACATGAACCATAGTAGCAATGATCACTTATTCTGATAGAAAACACAGGGACACTAGCTTTCCTAGTTCTACTAGGATGTGATACAATATTAGAAGTATCCTTACAAAGGATAATGTGCCCATCTTCTACATTTTTAGTGACAAGGTCTTTCACATTTTCTACTGCAGGTTCAACATCTATTTGTTCATTAGGTTCTACAGCTTTCTTTGTACTTTCGTTAACCATACTTGCTATCATAGAATGTTCCTTTACCTTAACTTGGAAAGGTATTTTTTGGATGTAAGGTTCAGGTAAAATATGATTAGTAGTATAAACTTCAGTATTTCTAGCAGGAACACCATTAACAATATCTTTATATGGCTCATTATAACCTTCCATCAAGAAAATACATTTCCCTATTAAGGTGAAGTAACATTCTATGATAGCTAGTATGGTTAACAAAAGTACAAAGAAAGTTGTAGAACTTGATAAACAAATAGTTGTTGAACCTGCAACACCAAATGTGAAAGACCTTGTCACTAAAAATGTAGAAGATGGACACATTATCCTTTGTAAGGATACTTCTAATATTGTTTCACATCCTAGTAGAACTAGGAAAGCTAGTGTCCCTATGTTTTCTTGTAGAATAAGTGATCATTGCTACTATGGTTCATGTGAGAGTTATATCGTTAAATTTATTCATGATACTCAAAGTTATTATGAGAGAGGGAAAAATATTTTTATGCATCTCAATAATATTAAGTTTCCTCGCTTTATGCTGAAAGTCTTTATGTTGCACTTGTTTTGCTTTCCTATGCTAGTAGCCTCTGGTTTCAATAATTTATTTTCTTACAAAATTCCCTTGCATAGGAAGTGGATTAGACTTAAATATGTGTATATTTGCTTATTGGTACTCCCTTTTACTTCAATTCATATTCTTATGTGAGCATCATTGAAATTATTATGCCTATCTTAATGGGTATAAAGAAAGAGCTTTTTGGAAGACAACCCATTATATTTTTTCTTTCAGTTTATTTTTGTTCATTTGAGTCTTGGAAGTTATTGATTCTGTAATAACCTCTCCTTCTCCTTTTTGTTTGGTTTTTGTGTCAAGATTAGCCTCTAATGAGAGAGAAGTAAGATTTGGGGAAGATGCTGTCCCGAAACAGATTTTTATGCTTCACTATAAAAAATCGTGAAAAATCCCAGAATGTCATACTAATCTATAATTTTTTGTGTGCATGCCGCAGGTTATTATTTAACTTTCGTTAGTTTTGCACTTTTTGATTTGAGCAACATCAGATTTTGTAAAAATGATCTTTACCTGCTGGTCTGTTTTGACAGATTTCAGCCATTTTTGCATTTGCCTCTTAAATCGATTTCCTTTTTGAATTATTTTGAGCTTTCGAAAGGAGTTGCTACAGTAGCTTATGTTTTGATGGATTTCAGTTGAAATTGAACCCAAAGGTTTATTATCTTGCATGCAGTAATGTTGCTAATGAGGATTGTGTGAAGTTTTGTATGAAAGAAATTTTCAAGCGTTAGGAGAGAATGATGTAATGAGTGGTGAATGGTCAAAGACTCGAGCACTATATTTCTGGAGATTCTTACAATGAAGATATTGATATTATTCAAGTGGTGATTCCGGAAGAATTTATTAAAGATCAAATTAAGAAACCTATAGAGTTCATTTCGAATAGGTAACAGTTCTGGTAAGAAAGGGTCCACAAAAAAGTTTTCAATTTATATTTTTGCAGTTTTTATCTAACATTGAAGATAATGAGTCGAAAAAGGGATAGAAACGGAGCCCAGGGGGCTCACACCACCCCGTGGCGCGGGCCCACCTAGCCGCGCCACCAGGGGTGTGGCCATCCCGGAGCCCGTCTCTGACCCGTTTTCTCCTAGTACCTTCCTTTTGTTGTTAAACTTTGTAATATATAATCCCCCAGATCCCCCGGGGTCCGTATACCGTGTTCTCGTCGTGTTTTCGTTTCGATCTGTTCTGTTCAGATGTCGTTCCAGGATTCGTCTTTGGAGGACTATGAGCTGCGACACCGGCGCGAGCTCCATCACAGTCTTGAGCAGAGGACTTTCATATGATGGGTGGAAGAAGAAAGGATCACAGCTAGGCATGAAGACATGGATCGGAGCGTCGAGGAAGAAGTAAAGAGCATGATACCTCCAGTTCTAGACCTCAGTTCCTGCCCTGCAGCAGCGGAAGCTCTACGAGCCACTGATGAGTTTTGTGATAAGTATCGAGTCCTAAGGAGAAAGGTGGATATACTTCAAGAGAAGAATAACAGGCTTCGCAAGATGCTGGAAGATTTTCTCACTCTGATCATGATCACAACACCACCACCTCTGAAGGAGTAATTCGTCATCAGGTTTTGGCATCCCCTTGGTTTGTTCCAAGATTGGGGGAGTGTCATGGTATCACATCATTATCTTTCATCTTTTTACCTTTTTAGTAGATCCATATCATGAATAGAGAAGTTATCATATAGGATGGTTTGCATTGTGGAAGTATCTCTCCTCTAGTTAGTTATCTATATATCCCTTGGTGTGAGTTATCGTTATGGAATATTAATGAGAAGTTCTATAACTTACTTTTTGCACATCTTATTTTAGTTTGCAATTTCTGTTATATGATTGATCTTGTTGTTAGTATTGGTATCACTTTGGGATCATTAAGTAAATTTAGTTTTTTTTGGCAAACCTAGCTCTGGTTAGTAGCAACACTATTTGAGGATTGAATGGAAAAGAGAAAAGTACTTTTAGAAATATAGTTTCATTATCTTTTTTTCTTGTTTGGATCATAAGCTTAGTATTCTCTAGTTAAGATCTTTTCTGTTTCCAAGGAAGATTGCATGGTTGTTCCTATCACTTGTATGTTTGTTTGTTTCCTTCGACTCTTATGCTTGCTACCCAACCTTGCTAGCCAAAAACCTTTACTGAGAGGGAATGTTTCTCGTACATCCAATCCTTAAACTAAAACCTATGCCATTTGTGTCCACCATACCTACCTATTAGTATTTTTTCTATTTCAACTAAATTCTCGAGTTTTATCTATCTTCCAAATTAAACTTGTTATGTGAAAATCTATGATTAAAGCTCTCACAAACTTGATGGCACACTTTATTTTTCTTGCACTTAATAAACTTGAACCATTTTGTTCATCTATGTTGCTTATATGCTTGCGCTTTATAAGTTGTGAATTAGCAGAACCATGTTACCATCGGGAACACTTTCAACATTGTACTTATTATTCAGTTGATATCATGTCTTTTGTTTATGGATCCCGGTGGTGTGAAATAAAAGGGGAGATTGTAAGCTCATGGAGTTTGTATATGTGACAGAGAAACACCTGGGCGGCTAGCCTAAGCCATGCCTAATCATGGTGGAAACTTGTAGCATAACCATAGTGAGCATTCTATGAAGCATCCTCAATAAAAACCTATGCAAATAGCAAATAAAAAGATCGTTGAGATGCTCATTATCTGTTGCCTTGTCATTTTGATATGGGAAAGCTCCTGTGTCATGGGGCAAGGGGTACCCTGTTGGCGGTTCTCTATGATACACATGTACTTACAATGACAAGAACTTACTTGTTACTAAAGTTGAGTAGCATGAGGTTCGGTACTCGTAAGCAAGGGGCATGAGATTTTCATCTTATAACTTGTCAAGCATATCCTAATATTTGTGTCACTTTAACCTTAATCACTTCAAGATGCCTATGATAGGGCAATAAGAGCTGAAAGCTAATAAGTACCATAATATTTGGAAGCTCTTTATGAAACTTCAATTCCCTGCTTCCCTCTGCGTAGGGCCTATCTTTTACTTTTTAGTTGAGTTAGTAAACCTATTCCTTTCTATCTTAAGCAAGCATTTGAGTTGTTGTGATTCAATAATCCATATGATGATTTATTCAATCATGTTTCTTATGTTCCTTGTTTTGCACACTGCTCTTATCTAAGTGAATATTACTTTGAAAGCTACCATTGAAAACCCCATTATGTTCGACTCCTGCAATTTGTTAACCGTTCCCTGACCAAGGACAAAGTTTACCATTACTAGTTATGATTTACTTTCTGTATCTTTATTGTGTTTCCTTTACTCACTGCAAGTTAAGTTATATAATAGTGAGTTGTTTTCTGTTATGATTTGTGTATTGATGAATGTGATGCTTCTTGTCCGTATTCTCTTTGTCGACACTTCACTCCATAAACCTGGTCATGTTTATTGATCTTAGTTTTCGCTTGGGGACAAGCGAGGTCTAAGCTTGGGGGGAGTTGATACATCTGTTTTGCATCACTATTTCATATCATAATTTACTATTATTCATTGATATATTTCATATTAAGAGATGATACTTATGTTATTTCATCTATTTTTGCATGATTGATGACTTTTGGAGGATGAACCACCGGAGTCAGGATTCTGATGGAAAAAGCACTGTCTAGATGGAATATTTGGGAAGATCAGAAAATCCCAGAAAATATACGGAAATTCCTATTTTTCCAGAAGACGAAGGAGGCCAGAAGGAGGAGTGGAGATGGGCCACAGGAGGCCCACACCACCCCCTGGCGCAGGCCACCCCTAGTCGCGCCACCAGGTGGTGTGACCACCCTGGCCCACCTCTGGCATCGCCCTTTGGCGTATATAATCCCCTCGAAACCCTAAGACTCGGGGAGCGACCACAGAAAGGTTCCGCCGCCTCTGTGGGGCAGAAACTACAGAGAGGGAAAGAGCTCTCCAGCAGGCAGAAATCTGCCAGGGAAATTCCTTCTTGGAGAGGGGAGATCGTCGCCATCAACACCGTCATCAAGCTAGCCTTCATCGGTATCATCATCATCATCTCCACCATCATTATCACCAGCACCATCGCCACCACTCCGTACCACTATAACAATTGGGTTGAACCTTGCAAAGTTCTTGGGGGGAACTTTCTCGGTATTAATTACTTGTTGTAGTTGATGCTATTGAGTGGAACCATTGAATTATTGTTCATGTTCAGATTGTTAGTTATCGTTATTTCATCTCTGATCTTGATCCATATGATGTCTCGTGAGTAGTTCGTTTAGTTCTTGAGGACATGGGAGAAGTCATGTTGTTAGTAGTGAAATTGTGTTGAGAAAGATTTAATGGTTTGATATTTAAGTTGTGGTGCTATTCTTCTAGTGGTGTCATGTGAACGTCGACTACATGATACTTCACCTTTATGGACCTAGGGGAATGCATTGTCTATTTGTCTACTAATCGTGAGGTTGCCGGAGTGACAGAAACCTAAACCCCCATTAGGAAACCTTTGCATAAGGAAGTGTAGGATCTCAGAGTTTAAGGTTGTGGTTGGGTTTTTATCTTAATTACTTTCTTGTATTTGTGGATTCTTGCAAGGGGTATAATCACAAGTATGTATTAGTCCTAGTAAGGTCAGTACATTAGCATAGATTCACCCACACAACACTTTGCAACCAGAGAAGATTAATCAACTATATAAAGCAAAAGCACTTGACAATATTCCCATGTGTCCTCGAGAATGTTTGGTCATCTTAAGTAATACAACCGGCTTGTCCTTTGCTAAAGAAAGGAATGGGCCACTTGATGCAATTATTATTATTTTCTTTTATTTACTTGCACTTTATTTATCTGCATTATCAAAAACCCCTAAAAATCCGTTTGCTAAGTATTTACAGAGAATTCCTGATCCAAACCACTTGTCAACACCTTCTGCTCCTCGTTGGGTTCGATACTCTTATTTATCAAAAATACTACGATATCCCCTATACTTGTGGGTCATCAGTATCTTCCTTCGTACCCTTCTTGATGATGGTGATGATAGTATTGGGAGGCTCAGCATACGTCCCTTCAATGATGCCCATGAGTTGGGCGTCATGGATCACTAGTAGCACTTGGGAGAGACAAATAAGATAGTTATCATGGGTGAATTTATCCATCGTAATCGCGTGGGGAAAGAGGACAACGAGGTACTCATGGTATGTGTTTGTGGAAGATAGCTCTAATACCGTGTAATTCAACAAGGTGTAACTGGCTAAAGCTCTACCCTTTGACTTAGGGTGAATTATGTGTAAATATAGGTACTAAATGCCTGGTATAGATTACATAGATTGTTACAACGATGCTACTTCATTAATAGATCTGGTCCAATCCTTATACAACAGATTGGCTCGGTACAACTTGTGATACAAGACAACTAACAAACTAGGTAACAAACTAACTAGATGATGTTTTTTAGGTTACTAGCTAGATGATGTTGTCACGTGTACGGCTTGCCACGCTAACTGCTAGGGTCCTAGTAACAAGCATTACGCATCATAAAAGTGCATTAACATCCATACTAGAATATGTTCAAGACAAACACCTCAAATCCGGATGGATATGCATGAGTACATGATTAATCTCATTGAGTTCCCATCCACTTCACATGCCTACAGAGTATTACTCACACATGATGATGGGGCATGAACACATGGTTGATGGATATTGTCTTGGCAATGATAGTTGTGAAGATGGCATCGAAATCCCCCTCTTTGGGGTGGAGAGGAAGACCAATCTGATCTCTGAAACAAAGATCGCAATGGCAGAGAAGCTCTGGTTTGCAAAATTCTTCGTCTACCCTAGAATAATAGGTATTCTATATATATGTAGGTCTACGCGAAATGAGGCAGCGGTACATGTCTTGTGGGTCTGGTGGCCTACCATGGCACGATAGGTGATCTGGTCGCGCCATGAGACCTCTCTGGCGCCTCGTCAACCTCTTGGCCCACTTCCTTTTCCTACATGCCTTCTTTTCCATAAAACTTCTTGTATATTTTTTGGGAATTTAATTCCTTCGAATTCTACAAAAAAAGATAGAAAGAATATTTTGCTAAGAACAACATGAATCCTGACAATTTCATTCCAAGTTTGATGAGATTCAAGACTAAATCGATGAGGAAAGTGCTTGAAAAAGTGGATACATTTTGGATGTATCAGTATGGCAACAACTATTGCCCACTTGTAGTTTTTTCCATCTTCGATTTTTGTTCCTCTTGTAATTTAGGTATAGGTACGTTCATTGAAAGAAAGACAGTGAGAAGAAATATACTAGTTCAAAATTGATTAGCCCCGTAGTTCAATGCCTCAGTTGGATATGAGTCAACAACCACTAACTCTGTGTTAATACACATCATGTATGACGCGAAAGAGATTTTTGATGATTTTCACAAAGGATCGTTCAATTCAGAGAAACTAGATAATGTCATCATTACCTTGGTACCTAAATTTGTTGATGCAGATATGATCCAATACTTCAGGAAAATATGTTTGTTGAATGCTAGTTACAAAATACCGACAAAGATTTTGGCAAATAAATTAGTAATGCTTGTACACAAAGTTATTACAACATACAAACTGCATTCATCAAGGACAAATACATCATGTAAGGAATTGTTTTACTTCATGAGATACATCATAATAAAATGTCTAGGGTTCTATTCAAGATTGATTTTGAGAAGGCACGACATGCAAGCCCAAGGTTCTGAAAATGTGTCTTTGACTGGGTGATTGAAGCTATGATAAGAGGACGTGTGTCCAAAAGAGTTAATAACCAGATTGGTCCTTATTTTCCAAACCTTTTTGGAGGGGTTAGATAATGACATCTCCTTTCCCCTTAATCTTTGATGTGGTTGGAGATGGTATGGACTTAATGATCAATAAGGCAAAGAAACAAGGGTTGATATTTGGGTTGATTCCACATTTAGTTTAAAATGTTTTTTTTGTTGAGAAATCCAGTACAACGCAGATGCTCATAAATACGAACATACACTCACCCCTATGAACACACACACGCACATCCTATCCCTATGAGCACCTTCGAAAGACTGAGTCTGAGAGACTGATCCAGTGGGTCTTGAGATTGATGAAGTCACCACATGTGTCTAGCTATCGATGGGAATGTCGCCTCCTACTATAGCATATTTTGCCTTTTAGTGAGACACCAAAGCTTGGCTGGGGATATCACTGTCCTCCTAAACATCCAACCACTAGTTTTCAGTATAAAATGGTTTAGGAATTCTACAATACACATACGGCACATTTTTCTTGTTGGAGGACATTTTGGAAATAGCAAGGAATTTTAGATAGAAAGAGACAATTGATCATATGTTGTTACAGTGTATTCTGGCTAAACTGGTTCGGCAAGTAATAATGTGTGCCCTCGGTCATGTTAGACCTCCAGAAGGGGCTCAAGATCTATCTGGGAGGTGGATTGACTCTTTCCATCGTCGTAAGCTTGTACTCTGTGGTGGAGCTGTGCTAGACAATATGAAAAACAAGAAATGATGCCAATTTTAAATCCAAATCCCAGATGATCCACCGAGTGTTGTCTACATGCTATATATACAAATAACTTGTGGACGATATTGCAGAAAAGCCAAGGACGAAGAAGTCTTGAAGAAGTGGAGAGGATCTAGATGGTGATACAAGAAGCCTACTACAGGTCCCATGGTTGGACTATGACGTCTGCTCACTGATGAATTGAATCTTAGTAGCTGTCTTTTTTATTATGTTCTCTCTGCGTGTGTCGAGCTACAAAGAGGGCCCTGGTGTTTGTTCGGTGAATGGCTGCTGTAGTTTGTTGCTTTTGTCCTAGTGTATGCTTCTTTGTAATAAGTAGCAGTGTCCTCACTTAGTAAACTATTTTTTCTATTTTTCTTTTACATATTGTAAAACTGGGCGGTTTGTTTAATGGAAAAAGATGATGTAGCTTCGTTCGGTCTAAAAAATGCAGATAGAAAAGTACTCCCTACGTTTTAAAATAAAAGATTTAGCTTTTGTGAAAATACTGTATCTAGACCTTTTTTAGTGTATACTAGATGGACTTAGCGCGCTCTGCCGCGCCATCCTCTCTAATGGCATTTATATTTTGTGTCAAGGGTGCTTGTGTGCCTTCTGTTTTCGATTTGTCGTGGCCTATGTTTGATCACTATATGGTGATATAGCTCCCTTGCCGTATCATGAATGTAAATCTACACAAACTGGGGTGCAGAAAGGAGCTCCTTCTGTTTTCGATTAGTCGTGGTCTATTTTATGCTTGATCATTGTATGTTGATATAGCTCCCTTGCCGTATCATGTATGTAAATATGCGCAAACCGGGGGCCCTTCCTATTAGCCGGCAAAAGAGAGGTAATCTTATGAGCAATATGGCGTTGTTGATCTTGAATACGTGTGGGCCACCGCCTGCGTTGATACTCTTGTCTACCATGGCGCCAAAAGAAGTGAAGGCAAACATCGAATTGTATGTCCTGATCAGGTGCATAAACTCCGTAGACCTAGGGCCACCGTTGAAAACCACAAGTTCGCGAACAGGGGAAAGGCCAGTCCTTAAACTTAGGCAACTTCACCTTACTACCGCGACAACACAAGTTGTACACCACCCTTCCTCCGTGACAGCACTATCTGTAACGTACCTACACGACCACATAATCCATCACAAAAAGGTCAGCACAACACATAGAAAATATCTGCCAACGAAGAACAAACAAGTGAACCTCGCAACAATGCAACAACCCTCTAAGAAACTGCATATTCCCGCCAGGTAACCAATCTAATCCAACGGCCTCATGATCTATCGGCAAACCTAGACAGCAGGAAAACCGCACACACGGACACATGTAAACAAAATGAGAACGTCAAAAGAAACAAAGTGAGCACACCAAGAGTAAATAACACCAAAAAGATGAGGCCTTCGCCTTTTACGCCTGTTATCCAACACCAAAGAGCGGGAACTTAAGGGATATATATCTCCTCGCGCATGAGAAAACAACAAAAAGTAACTAAAACAACATGCAGCAAAACGAAAACACAAAGACCTACATGCACACCGCTCAAACCATATTCAGTAGAGGCACGTTTGGCAGCAGCACTAGCAACACATTTATGGGACCGCGGAGGCACGGGCCGGGCGCGCTCAAAGACGCACCAGGATCACGCCCAGGCAACCCCAGCTGGGCGAAAATAACAAAGGCCTCAGCAGCAAAACCTTAGCAGGAAAAGAGCAAGACAACAGAAGCAATCCCAGCTGAACCATAAGCAGCAGAAACACGAGCACGCACACGAAGGCCCCGCGACCAACTCAGCCGACGCCGCAGCAGAACCACCGGTGGATGTACCAGGTAACACGCAGCACAATGCACACACATGACTATAAACAACAAAAAGGATAGCCGGCGAAACCAAACAAGAGAGACATGCAGCGAGAAATTAAATACTAGCACACTTCCGACCGCAACGACCTCGCGCAGGCTGACCGGCATTGTTCCAACAAACCAACAAACAAACACGCCTAAGCACACCCAACCCAGACTTGCCACACAAGAGATACCGACCGAAACTCCGCATTCGCTTAAGAAGAAATGACACGCGTGCAACACACTCTCAACTACATGAATCGACTTGCAAGAAAGTGATGCATAAGTGTTTCATTACAACCAGTCAATGACTCCTACTCCATCATAAGAAAATACTAAAACATCGACAACTTTGGCATTTGTGAAAAACTACTACAAACTATCAAAAATAGTGGTTAAAAACTTTGTGATTTGTGAACATCTATTACAAACTATCACATGGAACTATAGTTATAAAACAACGGACCATTATATGTTTATTCATACCATCAGACCTTTCACATTGCTAGTAAATGGAGGAGAAATTAGCTTGGACCATTTGAAAATAATTAACATAAGAAAATTATTTCATTCGGGCTTCAGTTGACAGGATTTGTTTGAACACTTTTGGAAAGTTACTACATACCATAAAAATAGTGGTTAAAACACTATCACATGGAACAATAGCTGTAAAAAAAAGGGACAATTACATGTTTATTCATATCACAACAATAGTGGAACATTACATGTTTATTCATACCATCTCACCTTTCACATTGCTAGCAAATACCAAGAGAAATTAACTTGGCCTCATTTGACTATGATTAGCCCACGAAAAGTTGTCATTTGGGCTTCATCTGTCAGGATTCGCTTGAAAAAACACCCTAGACCACATTATAGTCGGCGTGATCTGTTTGTGAGAAATTTGGCATGTGGTGATAAACTGAAATCAGTGAAGTATGACGTATCCAAAGCCAAATCAGAAAGAAGGATCACCTGTCACCACATAGATAATAGTTGTTTATAAGCTTTGCATTCTTTTTCATCATAAAGATCAATTCTGAGTTGTGATGTACTACTATCAAAATTTTAAGACTATTTAGCACTGACTTTTGGCATTATTTATCAGAAAAAGAGTATAAAGGAAAAGGCATAATAGATCCAACCTGGGACAAAGTACATGATAAATGCCAAACTTAACATAAAATAGACATGATGTAAAAAGTGGGAAGAAGATGGCTGCCAACTTGTTGCTAGAGGGGAAGCCAGAGTTATAGGCGCCCAGTCTGTGGGCAGATTGGGGATGCGGTGGTAGCAGGGCCCAGTCAATACTAACCATACATGGAAAACATAATCACCTGTCCAACGGAAGTTCCAGCAAGCACAAATCCTAATACACACAAGGATTGCACAAGTCAACGGAACTTATCAACCATTAACTTATTCAGTTTTATTATTATACCAGTTAGGCTTAGTGGTGAAACCTTCTATGATGGTATGTATAGTTGGTCTATAGTTCACCAAACTTCATTTCTGTCAGCAGCAATGGACAATGCCTATTGACCATTTCAAAATATCTAGCTTGGGGAGAAGGCTAAGCATTGTGTTGCCAGAAAATGGATTGTTCTTTCCTATCAAAAGCATGAAATTTTGAAGCTGCAGATTGTTTATACATGAAGATGGCTAAGTTCTATACAAGGCATAACCACCAAAATTACGTACCAAAAGATGTGAAAGGACCGGTCCTTCATGTAGTGCATCTGCCATCTTCTGAACAATTCTTGATGTGAGAGAACGTTGCTCGTCATCCAAGTTAAATAGTGCTGTCACAAAATGAAAACATAACATTCATTATATAAGAGGAAAGTAAAGGCTCACACCATAAAGAAAAAAATAAGACAACAGAAGCTCAAAAGGTGCAAACAAATGTTGCTGCAAACAAATACGAAAAGGCAAGAGTTTCTATAGCCTGCAAAACAGACACCACTTATTAGTGAGTGTCGAGACATACACATACCTATTTTTACTTCTGTCGGATTGTGAAAATATAAGAACTGCAACCATCTGTGAGGATTAAGTACACCTAATCGTTCAGCGATAACAACACACTCGCATATTTGTTTATCAATAAAATATAGAAAAATATGACTTTAGAACTCATTGTAATGTAAAACCAGTGTCAAGCCACAGTATGATTGGCTTGACGAAGAATTTTTCTGTTGATGCATTTTAATTGTTTGTTTATTGCAATTCATGAACATGAATGCTTAATTAGTCTAAGACATTTTTTAGGGATAATCCAAGGTGAACATGTGATTGATACAACACACTCAGTGTCACAATGCTAAAGGCACTTTTCCATTTACCTGTATGAACTAAATTCTTGAAAAATACAGGAAATAAGAACATATTCATGTTGATCCATGAGTGGTTGTGCTACTTGTTTGGACCTAATTGTGCTATCAGTTGTTATCTGACATGTCAAACAATTGTTTCTGCACACTTGGTACTGCAGGGGTAGTTGTCTCAGAGGTTGCAACCTACAACGTCCATTCCCCTACTTAATTATCAAATAATTTTCAGAGTACTAAACTTTCAATAATTTTCAGAGTACTAAACTTTGTTCTTCACCTGAAGATGCCAAATTACGTCTAGAGAACTAATTGTATGTCACGCGCACCAGGGGTTTCATGGACGAAAGATGAGCATCGGATATGTCTAACGCATGATGTAAAAAAAGGTATGAAGGAGATGGACTCACCTTGCTCCTAGAGGGGAGGATAGAATCACAGTCTCAGTAGCCTGTTTCCGGAGATGCGGAGCTCATCCCCACACAGTGAAGGCGGCAGCAGCTGGTACGTCAGGGCACGGGGCAGGGTCTACATAGGAGGGCGGGGATGACGCCGACTCAGTCGTTGCTGGCGGGACGAACTCGAGGAAGATCTTGAGGAGGGATGCCGCACTCCTTTCCCACTTTAGAGAGGAAGCTGAGCTTGCTAACGGCCGACTGTTCCCGGCCGGCAAAATGCCAAACCCTGGGCATCTCTCTCTTTTCTACACGTCTCTGTGAAGCTGAACAAGATGACCTGAGGTGGGGTGTCCAGAGAATGGGAGGAGACAACTCGGAGAAAACGAGCGACGGCCATCTGACAAATCGGGACAACCATCCTGGCCGGAAGGCCCGAACCGACTAAAAGCACGCACGCGCAAATAGGCTGGCACAAAACAGAGGCGACATCACTCGGAGTGCTCACAGCTCTCTGATTCCAGGGAGCTTAGTACTCTTTAAACTGTTCGGTGTCAATCTATACACTAAAAATTATCTAGATACACTTTATTCACAAAAGCTAAAACATCTTTTGTTATAAAATAGAGGAGTAGTAACAAAGATGGAACAGAAAATGGAAAGCTATTCATGTATTCTAGTCTGCATATATCAATGACAAGAATTGAACATCACGCTAGGTTTGCAACCTAATTTTATTTTTATTTTACTCACTCCGGCCCGAATTAATTGACACGACCACCATTTTGCAAAAGAGCCCTCAACGATTTTCCGACAATCCCTCCTGTCCTTCCGCACTGGTGTCTGTCTTCTTCCCCTTTCCAGTCGCTGCTCTCTCCCTCGCCGCCTGCTCCGCCGCGACCTCGCAGGCCACTACTCCCTCTCCCGCGCCGCCTGCTCCGCTGCCCCCTCCCGGCGAACTCCCTTTGTCCTCGCCGACCAACATAATCCAACGATAAGTGGAGGTCAAGAGGAAAGGGATCCCTTTTCCTGCCAAGATCCCGAATTGGATTCTCGATTCGTTCACCGGTGACATCGTCTGTCGCGGCCGACCTGAGCTAACGACGACGTGGTTGGTTCGGTTTTGGTCTGCAGGTACAGACGTTCGACGAGTACCGGGGGATGGAGGTGGCCTAGAGCCAGGTGAAGCTCCACGACTTCCTGTAGAGCCCCGAGGATCTGGAGCACCCCTACTGCTAGATGCACCTCCTCAAGACGCTCAATCTCACTCCGCCGGTACGCCAAAAATCTCATACAGTATCATCTCAGCATCCCTCCCTCATTAATGAATTAATGCTCTGAACTTGTAGTATCCTTGTATGTTGGTATGAAAAATCTCGTTTTCCTGCCCAATTCTAGAAAAAGAAGCAGTATCTTCAGTCCCGGATGCCTGCCTAATTGATTGCTTATGCTTTGTGGTGTCCATTAGGTACAGGCAGAAACACGTGAATGCAAACACATGATGAGCTAGCTCTAGACTGCATCACTAGCCAATTATCACTGGATTTAGCATCTATTTCTTACAAAAGGATATCCGTGATCCCAATCCAATTCCATTCTCTTTTATGAGTTGATGCAGAATATTTATTTGATAAAATGATTGTCCTTTAGTTCAATCATTAACAGAACAATTTTTAGTTCAATCATTAGACGAGCAATTTGGAGCATTCAATTTGATTGACTACTGAATTTCATTGTTTAAGAGAATACCAGATTTGATGCTAACTGAATGAAGATGTTTCATATATACTTCTATTATCGTGGAGCCATTGTTGTCACCCGGCCAAAACTGTATCTCACTCCAATGAAGGAGAGCCACGCGACAGATTACAACTAAAAGCAGGTCAGAGGACACTCTCAAACTTATTATTCTGTTGGATTACTGAGTGCAGACTTGAACGTACATATACGTGCAACAAGGATTCATAGTCTGCAACAACAATTTTCATTATTTGAGAAACAATTTTCATAGTCTTCTGGAGTGCTACTTCTATATGACAGGGTACTAGGCTTCCAACAATTATTCAGAGGTACTAGCCATTTATATTCAGGGAACTAGCCATTCTCTGTCTTACTTATGCCATTCTCAAATACTCAAATATATTCAGGGTACTAGCCATTTATATTCAGGGTACTAGGCTTCTAATAATTATTTAGAGGTACTAGCCATTTATATTCAGGGCACTAGCCATTCTTATTCCATTCTCAAATACTCAAATATATTCAGGGTACTAGACTTCCAATAATTATTTAGGGATACTAGCCATTTATATTCAGGGCACTAGCCATTCTCTGTCTTACTTATTTCATTCTCAAATACTCAAATATTTACTTTATTGGTGTTTTCCAGCTTTTCATATTGCTGCAGTTTTCAGTGGCTTTGACACTCTATATTTATTTGCCCATTTCCATGCATTTAGGACATACCTGATGACATACTATCTTTATTTTATTTACTCTATACAAATAACTGTGGAATAATTAATTTCTGATAAATGTATACTGCCAATATGAAGTATGTGCTGTAATATATGGGATAATATATTATGACAGATAGTACACACATGATAGATAGTACACACATGAATATACACACATGACAGATAGTATACACAATTACAAAGCAATTGTCTTGAGCTTATCCTTTGGTGACTAGATGAGTTTCTCCTTTTGACTAGTTTGAGCTCATTCTTTAGTGACCAGCTTGAGATTAATTTGTCTATCTTGACATACACTGCTGTCTCGATGCCTTCTACGGACAAGGCTTGATGGGTCATCCAACCATGTCAGATATATATTTCCTGGGATCATTGTCTGATCATCCAAAATTACTTGGGGGCCTGTCCTGCATGCTTTTCGAGCTGTTTTTTGAGCTGGTGCTATGACTTGTTGTTCATAGTCAGCTATCATATTCAAGGTTTTTTGGTAGAGTTTTCCATCAACTTTTAGAGTGTCCGGTAGCATTTTCTCCCTTTGGAGTTTATCCTTTCCCATGTGGGGTGTCTTGTTTTTGTTTCCTCCTTCTTCCTTCATAACCTCCAGCAAGACAGACTGTAAGGTTATAAACACTTTTGCAAGCTTCTTCGTGTCATAGGAATCGTAAGCTTGTTCAACAGATTCTATCAGCTCTTTGAGAGTGTTAGGTGCACTCTCAAATGCCAGGGACTGGATTGCTCTGAAAAAGCAAAGATATAGGACATTCATATCAGGCGAATTTGGAGGTTGGTAAGTCAACCTGATATCCAGTCCCGAAGCTTGCACAGCGCCTATAAAAGCAGGATCATCTGGCAGGACATGTGTTCTTGCATTGTCCTGTTGAATGAAGATCGTTCCCTCATGACCATCGTCAGGCCACACTTCTACTATTGCTGGAATTACTTTTTCACATAGGTATTCTCTCATGAAGTCTCTAGTAACAATCATTGTCTTTAGTTCCATAGTGCCTTTTGTCCTATTCTTGGAGTTAAATTTAGCTGCACTATCCGTGACAAATGCCCATATTCCTAGCTTTCCATCAAAGGTTACATTCCCTTGCTCATCATGTCTGGGTTTCGCAACCGTGGTTAAGAACATAACCTTGCCGATGTTGTTCTTGTTTTGGCGCAGAGGATCTTCTTCCTCTGGAAGGAGGTAATATGTTCTGTTTCTCTTGGTCATATCAAACCATTTTTCATCAATGTGAATTATATTCTCCATATTATTGAAGGAAGGCATTGCTTTCGATGTTGTTGTTTGATCAACCATTGAAATGCAAAACTTTAGCCCACGAGGCTGGCCTAGGCAGGGGTGGGGAAGCGGCCAGCCGGCCAGCGTGAGCCCTTCGCGGGAGACCTCCAACTGCGAGCGGAGCAGCGACGGACTCCCCCTCGCCGAGGAGCTTCTGCCGGTGCGCCGTCGGCCCTGACTCGAGGAAGACGAAGCTTTGATTTGGTCTAATTGTCAAAAGGATTTGAATTAGGAAGGGTTTTTTTTATAAAAATGAATTAACACAGTGGCCGCGTCAATTAATTCGGGCCGGAGGGAGTAATAAGAAATGGGTGATATCTATATCTATACTTTTTTTTAAATTTAAAAATAAAGTACCAATTGTTTCTTACGGGTTCTATTTTTTTGATGGTTGCTCCCCTGCTAGTTAGGGATAATTACCCACTTTGCCACCATTAGTCAATTGTCCCTTTATTTCTTTTTCTCCTTTGCCCGCCCTGTTCCATGTAGCCGTTGGAATCGCCGCAATCGTCGCAAGCCGGTTGTCGCCGGGATGGTTTCCTCCGTGAACCCTTGCTATCGCCAGCCGAGTCCTTCTTTGCCAGTCGAGAAGCCTTGCTATCGCCAGCCGAGTCCTTCGCTACTCTCTTGGTTGCGTATGCTCGAAGGAAGTTTGGACTTTTGACGGAGGGGGTCGACTTTGCCTCCCGGCGGCCTTTACAAACTGAGCAGATCCTCGCGTCGCGCGGCCTCGGCGACCTGCATGTGAAATATTTCTTTGATTTCATGATCGATCCTATTTTGCTGGAGAGAAAGCAGAAAGGATTGGAAAAACAACTTATTGTAATTCTGTATGCCAAATCCTATCCAAGAGGACGTTAAGTAGACTGGGACTCTTATTTATGATCTTGTTTAGGATTGGAAGAGCGGAAAAACTAAGGTACATTAGCATGGGTTCTATTCTCGTCTTTCAAGTACCTACCCTGGTATCACCTATGTAGATTGGTGGGGCGTTAGGACGGACTCCAGAGTTTACTGTTGAATCTCAGTATCTATGGCCAAGTCTCACTCATTCAACCCACGATAAAAGCGAGTTTTGAATGAAGGAAGAATAGTAGTTGTGGGTTCCTTACAATGCCAGATGTCACTTTATGAATGTTTTCAGTTCATGCATGTTATTTTCTTATTTTTTTATGTAGATATAAACGCGAACACTTTAGTGAGTTGACATATTTTTTAATCATTTCAAATTATAATATACGAATTGAGGAATTTTCAAATCAAGCATATACACAGGGTTGGCGAAACTGATTGGACCAGTCGGTTTGGCCTACACCGTCTGGGCCACTCGGTGTAGGCCACACCGTCTCGCGCACACAACTGCGATGTCCTTGCAGCGCTTAGCCCTAATAGGGTTGGCTACACCGACTGGGCCAATCGGTTTGGGTCACACCGACTGGTCTCAGTCGGGCTAATCCCCGTAATTTGGCTGGATGGTCGAGGTTACGTAGCCAGAAATAGTCACCCGTTCCTGCCACTTTGTCCCGTATCTTGTTCCCGCCATTTTCTCCCGCTGATTTCTCCTGCCACCTGTTCCCGCCATCTTTTCCTGCCAATTCGTTCGGCTACTTCTCTAAATATCTGGGCACCAATATATTTTCATTTACCAGCCCATCCGTTCTTCCTCCTTCTCTCTCCCCTCGATTCCACCATGAGTGTTCCTTGTTCGGACCCTAGCTACAGGCCGAGGAAGATGAAAGATACAAGGTTGCCACCGGGCATGATAGCGAGCGGTGTTGGTGTGGCCATGTTACTAAGGTGAAGGAGAGCGAGGATTTCTCTGATAAGATGGGCATGAAGTTTTTCATGTGTGCCAAATATGACCAAAGCTCGCCCCGTCAAGCTAGTTCGTCGTTCTAGAGGCCTCCGGTATATTCTGAAAGCATGATTAACCAAGCTATTTTACATCATTTTTTATTTTATTCATGCCATTAATGTTGTTTTAGTCCCCCCTCCTCTGTGCAAGTGGTACCATTGGATTAACACAGAACAACCAGCTTGGACCGTGCAGGAGATTGCGGATCGAAACCGGCGTGCATGCGCTAGCTTTCACGTTGAGAAACGTGCCGAAAGGATTGCCACGCAAGAGAAGAAGGAGCTAGAGAGAACTGAAAGAATTACGAGCGGGACAAGCTCAAAACCGTGAGCTGAATAGGAGGAGGATGGAGGAAAAGGAGCGCCTAGATTATCTCTCATATGAATATGCCTCCCTAGTAAAAAGATTATCTCAAGTTGCTTGACTACTATGCTATGATTTATAACCACCACCTCTAGTGTGTGTGGATGGCTACTCTGCCCTGATTTGTATCCACCACCTCTAGTGTGTGGATGGTTACTCTGCCTTGATTCGTATTCACCACCTTCATCTTGTGCCTGGATTCTCTGGCCATGATCGTATCCACCTTGGACTACAGGCGAACTGACCTGCTTCGTCATGGGAAGCACTAAAGCGACTGGGTGAACTTGTTTGGTCCGACAACCTTTTAACCTGACCACCCACTTAGAGTTATCATCTATCGACCTCAAATAGAATGAAATATTTGACAATGATTTTGTCCATAATGCATGCAAACCAACGGTGTATGTACCAGGAAGTTCTAAACAGGCTGTCACCCAGTCGTTCAACTGCCCAACTATTAGTGTTAGAGGGGCCATCAGTTCCAACTCACTATAGTGAAACTCACTCAGATCAACTCCCTGACGATTTTTTCTGACTTCACCAGGACCGTTGTAGAAAATAAACTTCACTACGGATCTGTTGACCTAAAAAATATACTAATACTCATCAATAACTAAATAGCAGCACATAACACAGTCTAATAAAATACTCTCCAACTAGCAACAAAAATAATATTATAAGACCGTTACTACTCTACCCGAACCAATATTCGCACAGGTAACTAACGATATCTAGGAGCTAACCTGAAAAAAATATAATTAACGAGAGATTAGGGATTAGCCTTGAAGCGTGTGAAGCCCTCGATCTTCAGTCACCAGGTCACCACCATCACGTAGCTCAGTCAGCTCACCACCACCACCACCACAACCACCACCATTGCCACTGCTCTCACCACAATCACCACCACCACCAAAATACACCACCAAATCGCCTCCAAACCTAACTAATCAATAGATCGGGGCTTAAACTACAGTTGTACTAAGTATTGCTTGCATATCTTGAGGAAAACTAAGAAAAAATGTACATATTTGAGTTGTAGAGGTAGTGAGAGCAGCGGCGGGGAAGAGAAAACGGAGGAGGAAGAAGGAGCACAAGGCCAGAAACCGCGTCGTGCTGCCTTTATCCAAGGGCCAAACGGGGTGGGTGTCACCGTTTGCCCCAGACGTGGTGGCCGAACGTGTCTGGGACAGACGGGGTGGGTGACACCGCTTGGTGGTCTACACGTCGACCGTTGCGGGCATGTCGGCTGGTGGGCCTCACCACCAACGGCCAAATGGGGTGGCCTAAACCAACTGGCCCAATCGGTTTCACCAACCCCGTGTACGTGTTAGATTTGAAAATTCATCAAATCGTATATTATAAATCAAAATGATTAAAAAATGTATTATTAGAAAAAATAGCCAAAAATTTAGGCAGTAAAGGTGATACTGTTCAATGGACAGTTCAAGTCGGCAGCAGGTTACACTTTCGGTTTTTATTTGGGAAAAGAGCCTCAAATGCCAGTAGGATCTATGTACCAGTCCAATGATTTATGTCTTTCATCTTAATTAATATGTACGGTTCTATTTAGTCAAATTTGGATGTTCTCAGTATACTCTACAGGTAGATTTGAACTTGAAATGAACCACAACAAACATATTTCCTTTTTTTCTACTTATATTTATGGCATGTAAGCAATTATAGATGTAGAATTTAACTTAGTAAGTGGTAGTTACTTACTCGGACTTATATTTGGTTTCTCCTCTCTGTTAGTCTTACTAGAGCTTCCTTTTAGGTTAGGAATTTGGTGAATGGGACAGTCTCGTGTATCTAAATAGGTTGCTTTAGGTGATGTTAATTCAGACACTTATGTTGTTTAGTACTTAATCTGTTCCATAATGCAAAACATTTCTATATTATGGAAGGGAGGTAGTAGACTAATAGTTGTTAGTTTGATAGTACTCCTACTACTTATTTTGTTAGACCTAGGCGAGAACATAGATATCGGTTTATTAGTTGTAAATCTTTGTTTTATTTGCCACATGTACAAGGATATAAATTCACCGAACTCCTATGTGTATCGTTGTGGCCAACGCCGACAGGTGAGATGCCCAGCCTTGATTACCTTTGTTGGCTAGCTCATCCATTAATTGGACCCAAGTGGATGGGGTGTCATTGACCATAGAGTTTGGGTGTACATGCCATAAAAATGAATCCATAGCAACACATGCGCACTTTTTCTAGTATTACTTAGTAAAATATTAAGTATGACACCTGGTCTGTGCATAACCAGGATGCCTACAACCGACTAAAAATGGTAAAACGCCTAAAAAGGAACTAAGACGGCCTTGTGAAAATCATGTTGCCGTCCATGTCAGCAAAAAAAATTCTCTCGCATATCCTTCAAATGTGCACCCTAATTTGTCAAAGGTTTCCGATAAATTACAATAAAAACCATAACAAATAAAATTATATGACATAAGTTTTGGTCTGATTCTTAAAATTTCGCGCTAGTGTATAACATACTTATATCCCTACAACCGAAGCCACACTAGTGAAAAAAGAGCCTCTAGTCCCGGTTCATAAGGGCCATTGGTCCCGGTTTCTGAACCGGGACCAATCACTCAGAACTAATGCTGGTCCCGGTTAGGGCAGGAACTGGGACCTATGGTTCTCCACGTGAGCGGACGCGCGATGAGGGGGTGGATCATTGGTCCCAGTTCGTGGACCAAACCGAGACCAATGGGTCTTCACATGGGAGCGCGCGAGATGAGGGGGGGTGGATCATTGGTCCCGGTTCGTGGCACGAACCGGGATCGTTGGTCTATGTGCCACGGCGGGATTTTCGGGCTATTTTTGTGCCACGGCAAGGTTTTGTGCCGTGACAGGGTTTTGTGCCGCGGCAGGATTTTCGGGCTATTTTTGTGTCGCGACAGGGTTATTTATTTATTTGATGTTTTGTATTCAATTTAATGGTACTATATATATACAACAATAATGAAACCACGATATATATATTACACATCATGATCACAAATATATTATACACCGTCTCATCCGTCTTCTTGGTCGAAACATATTAATTACGAATGGTACTCACACGAATTTGATCTAATTTACATCTTCTTTTTTACACTTCATCCTTTCAAAAGAATCGGGTAATAGTATTCTCCTTTCGGATCTATGACTTGTTCTAATAAGAATCCAGCAATTTCCTCTTGAATTGCTTGCATGTGTTCTTGTGATAGAAGACCATCCCGCATCCGTTTGATCTAGTTTAAAGAAGGGGATCAATATATATGAATGAAACTAAACAAAATTGATGGTAATAAAATAAAATTGTGATTATTGTTTATCGTACTTCAATTTTTTTGATGTTCCGGTCTGCGCCCTTCTCTTTGGTCGTCTGGCGAATGAACTCGCAGATATAGTATCCAGATAAGTTATTTCCGGCTTCCTGCCTCAAGCACTTTACGAGAACGGAGTTCAATCAAAATAATAATCAAGCATGATAATAGTGGTATTGAAACTAGAACCAAAGAGATGCGTGAATCTAGCAAGTAGTACTTACAGTCAATAGTTGAAATGTAAGTTCTGGCTTCCAAACACCCCTAGTTTTGGCGGTGAACCATTTTCAAGCCTTCTGGAGGCATTCCTGCATGTTCGCCCACTTTTCTAATGGTGTGCGTTTCAAGTCCACGATTTTTACTACTCCGGTGTCAACAGCAATGATTAACATAATATAGTGGAAGCTGGACACACTAACAAAATATAACACGAGTCAATTATACGCTTAACATCGAGTAAACGAAAATAGAATGTGTACAAGACAGTAACACTCACCAGCATTGTAAGGAAATAGTATTTCCCTTCTGTTGCTGAAATACGTCAACGCTTGTAGCAAGTTATCCTCTGTCTTTTTGGGTTTCGTTTTTAAAGTAACTTCATGAACGAAATTGCAGTCAACAAACCCAAGGTCATAGATTTGTCCTTTGTTGCATTCGAGAATCTTCATTCTGCATATATAATTAGTATAGTGATGAGTAAGATTATACAAGCAACGAATGAGCTGAGTTCGAAAGACTTAATTACAGAAATTAATAATACTTACAAACAGTAGGCACTGACGATAGTTTTGTAAAACTGAAATAATTCTGGAAATTCAATCAGTAGGAAGCCATCTCGATGACCGTAATGGTGGTGTTTATATGCAGCATAGATCCAGTTTTTGGATTCAGCACAGGATTGCATGTACTAGTTATGCAATCTTCGCATTTTTGTTGGTAGATCTTTGACTAACTCGGGTTTGACGAGAGGAGCCCCGTACTGGTATACGTATGCTATTTCTTGGTATCCCTCAAACTCATCCATACGGCTCATGTACTTAGTAACAGACAATCCATATAATTCGGCATTTTCTCCATACAGTCGAACAAACTCCGGATCAATGTTCGGATCATGCCGCTCCTGGGCTCTCCACTCATTGGTATCGTACACTTTGAGCGGATCGATCGATTGATTTTTCTGTTGTCCGAGCTGGGCAACTTCTTTCCCAACTCTCCGCTCTTTTGCCTCAGCCGACTTGGTAATAGAGCGGTTATAGTCTGATATGAGCGCTATGGGTTGGTGAAGCTGAATCTTAAGCGCGGCTTCTTTGGCTTTATCTTCTGCGGTGACCGGGAAGAATGACTCTATCGGCTTTTTCTTGTTAGCCATGTCAATCTTCCACTTTTCATAATGAGCATCTGCGGCTGCAGCAGTTTCCTCATTTGTCTTGTCGCAAGGTAGCTTCTTCATATTCTTATGAGGTACTTTTGGGAGGGGCGATAGCTTACGTTTCGGTGATTGGAACGTGCTCTTGCTGCCACTGGTGGTTCTTCCCCTCTTAGTATACTTCCGCTTTTGTCTCTAAGACTCAGGGAACTGAGACGGCTGACGCGGCGGTGGCGACAGCTGAGGCGGTGATGGAGACGGTTGCGCTGAGTGGTGAGGCGGTGAAGGCGACGGTTGCACTGAAGAATGGTGAGGTGCCGACGAAGGTGGATTGCTGCTCTGAGGAGTGGTTGACCACCGTCGCTTCGTCGTCCTCGTGTACAATTAGGATGCCACAGCGCGTCGCTTTCGCCATCGCCTCAGCCTCTCTGCAATCTCCACGGCGCCATCGCCTCGCCCTCTTCACCTCTCCACCGCGCCGTCGTCTCGCCTCCCCTCCCTCTCCAATCTCCACCGCGCCGCAATGGAGGTGCACACGCTCAACTTCTACGAGGCGGCGATGTTCGCGTACTACGACATCCTCGCGCCGCCGGGCGCGACGGTGCCCGCCGGATGGCGCATCAGCTACGCAGGTGTGCCGGTGGCTCCGCTCCTCGTCCACGGCGGATACGAGATGGAGAGCTTATTCACGGAGCGTCGCCGCCAGATACCCGTGTGGAAGAGGGCGTTGCCCCGGTACGCGGCGGCCAGCCAGTACTGGCCCTGGCTGTTCAAGAAGGAGCGGAAGGCCAAGATTGGCAACCGCATCGTTTACGGGCGCGTGGTGCACCCGGATCTCTGCAATCGAGAAGGGCAGGAGAGGTTCTGGTCCGTCCCTGGACGAACCATCTACACCGCCATCGACGCCGTTCGCTGCGCAGAGGAGCTCCATCTCGCGAACAATGCGGAAATCGTGGAGGTTTCGTCTGACGACGACGAGGAAGCCGACGGCTCGGAGGACAGCGGCAACGGAAGTGAAATTGTCGACTAGGAAGAATTTGTAAAATCGCACCTTTGTTTAGGAAGAATTTGTGGTCGAATTAATAAAATGTCTCGATTTAGATCTTTGTCTCGATTAATTTGTGGAAGAATTTTTCAAAAATACTAGATCAATTCAATTTCTGCCTCGTTTTAATTTCTACCTCGAATTAATTTCTGCCTCGAATTAATTTAGATCTCTGTCCCGGATTGTGGACCGTCGAGGGGTTTTTGGTCCCGGTTCGTGGCATGAACCGGGACCAATGCTCCGCAGAGCGCCACGTGTGCGTCGTGGTGGCATTGGTCCCGGTTCATGCCACGAACCGGGACCAATGCTTACAGATGAACCGGGACCGCCCAGGCGGCATGAACCGGAACCGGTGCCTGGCATTGGTCCTGACTAAGAAAATAAACCGGGACCAATGGTATTTGGGTGCTGAACCAAAGACTCTTTTTCTACCAGTGCGAGAGAAGGAGGGATGTGAATGGGAGGTAGGCTAAGGATTTTGTTCAGCACAAGAGTAGGGTCTCACGTGAAGGAAACAACCGGGAAGGGACGATATGATAATAGTACTAGTTCCTCGAAAAAAAGTACTAGGAATTTCACCCTGTAGACACAAGTCACACGACACACCAAAAGAAGACCGGCAAGAATAATACCATTCGAGCGGTGCACTTTCTTGGTGATTATTTTTTCAGCGGAATATTTGGAAACTGTGGTAATATTTTTTTAGCTTATGTTATCAGGAATTGGAATCCTAAGAGAATCTCCGGTGGCGTCTTCCGAATCACCCAAACGTTTTAGGGCACCCCAGACAAAAAATCGCGTCCAACCGCGTGCCCTCAAGCCATTTTTGGTTCGGCGCTGCCCGAAGACGTGTTCGGCGCGCGAAGGCCATCCCAGCACCAGAGGGGATGCTCCAGGCACACCGGATGCAACGCACGGGCGACGTGGAGTTGGCAGGCCAGCGTTGGAGTGCGTGTAGGTATGCCTCCCATCGTCACTGTGAGGCGCGTGCCGTTGCGTGGTGTGCCGGCAAGCACGCCGGCCTTAATGCTCTCACGGCCTGTTCGCCTTCTGCTGGAGATAAATAGGTCATGCATGCATCGCCCACGCCACACACCCTCGCCCCAACCCTAGCAGTCGATCACCACAACCACCGCACAATGTTGAGCGACAGATGCACCGGCAGCGCCGCCATGGACAGATACGGGCCGTGCAATCTCACCATCGACGAGGCATGAACGTTGTACCGCGCATGGTACCGTGCCCACTGGACTACCGCCTTCCAAGCGGTGGCTAGAGGATGGTTCCGAATGGCATTGGCATCCCACCGGTTCCAAGGGTTGCAACCAAGGCCTTGTACTAGTAGATCCGTGATCATCGGAGGGGCCTATCACCGGCGGAGCGCGCCTCCCCTTGTGGGCCGCCACTGACAACGATGAGTGGTGGCTCTAGATATTTTAGGTGCGGTGGATGGAGGACATGGTAGACTTCGACGGTCTCATCAAGGACCCCAACTTCTACAACTAGGAGGGGCGCAACCGGTTCTATGGCGTGCCAGGCTATACCACCGAGTCTATCGTTGAACATGTCCGAAACGACGACGATCGCTTGGAGATGCCGCCCGCCATCGCCACCACGATCTCCAATGCGATCGCCGGTACGCATGGCCCAGTGGCTCCCAAGGGCCTCAACGGCAACGCACGGCTCGTCATTGTCCTCTGGTGGGCCCGCGTGCTCCTCTGCTGGTCTTCCTCGTGCACCTCCCCCTGGAGGAGTTCACTCCACCGGCGAGGCACAACCCGTTGTGTGCGATCGTCATCCGTGAGCCGCGTGAGCCGGAACCGGCCAGGAGTGGACAACGCATGTGCCGCCCCAATAATGGGATTCATTGCATAGAAAACAAAAAAATCCTACGCTTGCAACTGCCAAGATTGAATCTAGGCAATACTTGTAACGGTTTCAGAAAGACTCACCCTTGAAGACCGTAAGCGGGATAACGTTCTAGCAAACAAACGTGGTTGTTGTAGAGTGTACACGACCATCTTCAAGGACGTGATGACTATATGCCCCCACAAAGGGGTAGCGCCTCCGTAATTGGTCACACATACGATGTGCCGACGACTTCTGTCCCTCGCTCCATCTTGGCAACGAAAGTAGGGGATCCTCGGGAACTCCGCCAACACTACGGCATGGTGGTGATGGTGGTGGAGAAGATCTTGAAAAGGGCTTCGTCTAAGCACCATTCTCGTGGCAATGGACAAGGCTAGAAAGGGGAGGAAGATGCCAACCAAAGAACATATGAGAGAAGGAAGAATACGTGAGATGAGAGGAGGAGGGTGCCTTTTATAGGTGAGGGGCAGCCCCAGGAGCCATGGAGTGGCAGCCATGGTGGTTCCGCCACCTCTCCCCAATTTATGTGGGTGGACACTCCACTCACATCCATCTCCACTCATCTCTCATTCAATTTCCACTCAAGAAATCAAAGGTTTTTTCATTAAAGAACTTTAATTCACTTGGTTTAATGTCACTCAATTAAGTGAACATTTTATTTCATGAGTACTTCATTTAATAAACACTTCATTTAATGAACACATTAACAATTCAATCCCCGGTAATATTCTGATACACCAAAACTATTTTGGCAGATTTATCAGAACAATTCCTACACTGTCCAGTATTTTCTTCAGTATTCCCTATCCACTCAAATGCGTCAACTACCCTTAAGTGTGTCTCCCTACGGGCTCATGAATGTGTACATGATTAAGACTCTCTCCGATCAATAATCATTAGCGGGACCTGGAGATCCATATTGACTCCCACTAATTAAAATGATGAACAAGTGATCGCGTGAACCTTTTTCGTAGTAACTAATTCCGTTTGTCTCACGATATTTTACTTGTTCGAGATCTGATCATTTGGTATCATCTATACCTAGTTATATCTTGTTACCGACAAGTACACTTTTCTCGTTACCGTGATATAATATTCTTAGTGATCTTATCACTTGATTGCAAGCTATGTTAATGTGATATCACCGATAGGGCCCTGAGTATATCTCTCTGTCATCAGGATGGACAAATCCCACTCTTGATCCACGAGCCTCAACTAATACTTTCCAAGTACCCTACGACATCTTTATAATCACCCTATTATGGTGTGACGTTTGATGGAGTCAAAGTACTCTTCTAGAGTTAGTGATTGACGTGATCTCATGGTCTAAAGATTGGAGTTACTTCGAATGACATTATAGCAATGTAAACATAATGGCATGATCGTGTTACTATACTTTGGGAGAATGTTCATCACATCATTCTACCAATGTTTTGACCTTGTTAATAACAACATCCAATGTCATGATCAGGAAACCTTAACCATCTGTTAATCAACAAGCTAGTGTAATGAGAGGCATTACTAGGAACCTTTTCTTTGTTTATTAAACACACATGTATTAACGTTTCCAGTTAACACAATTATAGAATTAGAAATAAACATTTATCATAAACATGGATTAATATAATAATCATTTTATTATTCCCGCTCGGGCATATTTCTTTTAGTCTCCCACTTGCACTAGAGTCAATAATCTAGTTGAAACTTGCGCATATAAACACCTATGGCTGGTGTTGTACGTACACATTTCTTGTGGTAAACCTAATTTCCAGATCTAAAACTTTCAGGTATGTGTATATTTGCATGTCCTTTCGTCTCTACACATCACCCATTTTCAAATGAGGTGGCATTGTATATTTAGTCCTTTGGTGAGACGTTTAGTTCCTTTAGGTTAAAACATATTGATATTATTATCATACAATATATCTTCATAGTACTAGCCCATTATGAACCACACCTAGTTCCTTTGCTGCTACTATAGCAGTATTATACTGAGCCTTTCGTTGTAGTATCCGTCATAATACTTAACCTTTTGGAACTCATCCAAATCTATCATGGAAATTTCTTCCATCAACTTGTGGCACCTTAACCCATATCCTAAATTGAGGTAAACTTAGTTTTTACCTTGTGACAAAATTAGTATCAATATAACATTTTACAATGAACTATATGTTTAGTGCCAATTAATGTAACACTTTACCATGAACTATTTGTCACTTCTACATAAATAATAGATTCTTAGTTCTTCCAAAGATCATAAGAATGTCCATACTATTGTCTAATGATAATTTTATGAGTCACCCTGGTATATGCTCATCACTTTTAGAGCATAGGACATATCTAGATATGTACATATCACGGTATGATTGATTAAGATATTAATGTTGTTTTACTCACCAAGTGTTAAAATACTTTGTCGGGGCCCTGGCAACTGGGTACCATGTCCCGATGTCCGGCAACCCCCAGCGCCTCGAGATGTTGTACCCTTGTGAGCCCTCGTTACCTCCTATGATGGGAGCGACCCTCGAGAGGGTCCCCCTCATGAGGAAACGCGCTCACAAGCGCAAGCGCCTGCAAAACCTCTCGAGGGTGCCTTGGAGCGTGCCCTGGGCCCTTCGATAAAACCGTTAGGCAATCAGCGGGCAGGGCGGGTCGCGACAAAGGGCACGGTCACCACAACCTTACCATTCTCCTCAGAAAAGGAAGATCCGGTCCACCCACCCTTTCCTTGCAGCAGTGGGACCGAAGACCGCAGCGTAGTGGGCACACCAGTTGCTGATTTGGTGTCAAGGGGACAGTAGGCAACACCGGATGGAGACAAGCTGGGAAAAGGGAGGCCACTTTATCAACCGGTGGAGGCGCGTCCAGGCCCAAAGACTCGGTCCACAAAAAAGTAGTCTTGTAGACTAGCGCCTCGGAGGGCGGAACTGTGGTGACCCTCCCCGTCCATAGACCGGGAGAAGAGGCCCGACACCACCCTATATAAGGAGCCCTTTTCCTACCTTGCAAAGGATCGATCCGAGATATCTAAAACCCTAGACTTTCATCCTCCATTGTAACTCGCGAGGCACGCGAGCAATACAACAAAGCAGGAGTAGGACTTTACCTCCTCATGAGGGTCCCGAACCTAGGTAAGAAAACCCGGTGTCAACTCTGTCGTGTGTTAGCTCCGCTGTTGTCGTTGTCGCCGAGCTCCTTCTGAATCGCGTGTTCATCCCCCTCACGAACCAAGGGATTGTTGGACCCTAGTTCCTTCGTGGGACAAATCTCCGACATTTGGCGCGCTAGGTAGGGGCTGAGGCGCGCTTTCAAGACCTTCGACGACCTCGGCAACATGTCCGCCGGCAACGAGACGCGCGCCGAGCGAGCCAGCGATCACCCTGTCTCCACCAGGCCCGTGGGCACGCTCCCCCTAATCTGCACTCCCACCATCAAAACCATCGCGGTTGCGAAGACCCTCGTCGACGGAGGCACGTGCCTGAACATGATCTCCACCGAGACCTTCGCCTAGAAGCAGGTGTCGTACGGCAGGTTGATGTCGACCATGTCGTTCTCCAAGGTGACTAGCGGATACACCATACCCATTGGGCAGGTGCACCTCTCTATCACGTTCAGAACGCGCAAAAACAACCACACCGAGCTCATCGACTTTGGTGTGGTGCACATCAACCTCCCGTACAACGTCATCCTCAGCTACCCCGTGCTAGCCAAGTTCATGGCTGCCACTCACCATGCCTAAAACATGATCAAGATGCCTGGCAGAAGTGGCGGAGTCATCACGGTTAGTTGTGACGAGGTGGAAGCTTTACGCTCCCTGGAGCACGCATATAAGACCGCTGTCGCCACCTATCCCGAGGATGTAGACACCCTGGACTACGTCGGAGGCTCCACCAGGAGGAAGTAGATGATGGCCTAGGAGAACGCCATGGCAAAGAGAGCAACAACCGCTCTGTTCCCGCCTCATGAGGGGCAGGACATGGACGGTGCCCGCGATCTCAAGAGGAGCCCAGGGGCACCCCGTCCGTCCTCGTGAGGGATGAGGTATCTCCTGAGGAAGGCGACTACGCGGGGGCTGCGAACTTCCCCATGGAATGTAGCCAGCGGGCGTACAACACCTGCTGCCCTCACGATGGCAACTGAGTGGCTAGATGAGCCAGTGGGCCAGGCTGCTAGAAGGTGAACAAACCTCTTCGAATGGCGCGCCTGACTCCGTGACATTTTGAAGGTGAACCCTGAAAAACCCTCACCCCTTACGGTTTCGCCTCTCGTTAGACCTCGTGCAAGCTGTGGTGGCATTTGTAATAAGCCCATACTACTGGCGCTCCCTTGGATCTTGTGCTGCATGCATGCTTGGCTATTTGGTTTTTTCCCTGAAAAAGCATTTCTCCAAAAAACAACACCACCAGATTTCCCTCAAACACTCCGCGCGAGTGGGGGCTAGAGACGGTACCCTTCACCGGGCTAGTTCCCCATTAACATTAGAGCCTAAAGTGTCGACCTCTAAACTCACGAGACAGTCCCGACCATGACTTACCTCGCCACATGGTTCCTGGTGCTTGAGAGTCTCGTGCGGTGTGTGTACAGGCCTCTAACGGTGCGCGGTTTTCCCTACGGCCCTCTCCTGGTAAGGTCTATAGGGCAACTCATCAGGACCTAAAGTGTCGCGCTCTGAACTTGCGGCCCGTTTCTCGGCCACGAATTACCTCACCCACAGTTCCTGACCCGATTTATCCTCGTGGCGGCTCGTGAGGCACTGTCCCTCCACGGCCCGAGCTTATCAGGACCTAAAGTGTTGAGCTCTGAACTCGCGGCCCGTTCCTTGGTGGTGAGTTACCGCACCCATGGTTCCTGACCCAATTTATCCTTGCGACAGCTCGTGAGGCACTACCCCTCCACGTCCCGAGCTTGTCAGTACCTAAAGTGTCGAGCTCTAAAAATCACGGCATGTTCCTTGGCCGTAAGTTACCTCACCCACGGTTCCTGGCCCGATTTATCCTAGCGACTGCTCGTGAGGCACTGTCCCTCCGTGACCTGAGCTCGTCAAGACCTAAAGTGTCGAGCTCTAAACCTGCGGCCCATTCCTCGGCCGCGAGTTACCTCACCCACGGTTCCTCACTCGGTTTATCTCTACGACGACTCATGAGGAACTGCCCCTCCGTAGCCCGAGCTTGTCAGGACCTAAAGTGTCGAGCTCTAAACTCAAGGCTTGTTCCTCGGCCGAGAGTTACCTCACCCATAGTCCTTGACCCAGTCTTATCCCCCTAACGACAGCTCATGAGGCACGGTCCCTCTGTAGCCTGGGCTCGTCACTTTCATTCTCGCGATGCCTCCTGGAGCACCATCCCTCCACGGCTGAGGCTCTGAACTAATGGCATGTCGTGCGATAGTGGATCACTCCACCAACAATTTCCAACCCCTACAGAACCCTCGCGCTATGCCAAACAACTTCTCCTCGAGAGGTTCGTGGCGCGTCTCATGAGGCACTCACCCCTCAGGGGAACAGGGACTCGTAGGGCCTAATATGATGAGCCTGGAACTTATCACCCAGTGGCACCACCGAGTCACCTCACACACGGCTTTCAGTTCCCGAACAGCTGGGCCCAGAAGCATACGAAGGCTCTCCACGGACCACCGGCTAGGTGCACCCGGAAAATACACCGGTCCCTGACACCACCTCTGGAGGTCACTCGGCAGGGCGTGGCCCCCACAAGCCCCCACCTCATGAGGCCTTGCCTCTGGGCATTGACCCGTGGGCGGCTTCACTAGGAAACACGCCCCGCCCACCAGTCGTCACCTGCTGTAACAGACCAACCCTGCACCATAAACATCAAAACTCCAAGCATCACAACAAAACATGCGAAGACAGATAACAAGCGTGAACATCCGCTTACAGACATAAAAAACAAGTCTTCCTCACAAACCCAACATAGGAACAGAGTACCAAAGGACGCTACACCTACACTAGAAAAATACTCGTGGCTCTAGAGTCGAGGCAGTGGACGCGGTACGAACCTGACTTCGTCTCCTCAAGGAAGGTATGCCGGGTACACCACCCGGCACAACACGGTGTCGAACACCAATACGGAGAAGCCCCTCCCCCTGATGTAGCAGAACCGTAGCACGGAGCCGTGCTGAATGTGGTGAGAAACGAGGAATTGGTTCCAACCGTCACAGAGGTACATCTCGTTAGGCGAACTGGTCTCCACACTCACCCGCCACCTTTACTGCCCGCCGGAGTGCCGTAGCTCCACCTCCCCCAGAAGATCCGCCAGGACTCCTAGGGTGAAGCGAGATGGGAGCCTCACCTTGATGAACCAGTAGGAGTTCCCGAGAATGACGACAAAGTCGATCACCCGAGAGGCTCGGGGTCGTCCTCTATCTTGATCACCATGGGCAGGGGCTGCATGACGACCTCCATCGGAGGCTTGGGCTCGGGCTCGGCACCATACTGTCCACCGCACCCCTCGTGGCCGCCACGACCGCTCCCGCAGAGGCGTCTACGCTTGCGCCTCGCCAGAGCTTCACCAGTCGACTCCTCCACGACTAAGGGTGGGGCAACGCTGGAGTCGGTGTTGCGGCCCTTGCGTCGTCCTCAGCTGCTCTCGCGTGAGGAGCCACCTCCGCCAGAGGCGAGACGAGGGTAAGAGAACCCCCTCCCTCGACCATGGCTGCCTCATCCGCCATGGCGACAAGGAGAAGAGGGGACGTCATCCATAAGAACAGGGTTTTCGCACAAGCCCACAACAGAGTAGAAGGGGAATCGAGGCGAAGAGTGAAACCTCCCTCGTTCATGCCCCAGTATAAAGGAGGGTCAGAAAGGACGTATTGATGCCCCAGGCACGGGATATAACTATAGGGGTGCGACGCGCCGTTGTGTCATGGGAGAAACTCTCAAAGTGGGAGTAGCACGCTCGAGCCTAGCGGTTAATAGCCCGTGGGCACCTCGAATCTGCGGTCAAGAGAAAGGTGGGGCAAGGTCATGATTTCGTGGTCCGGCTCTAGGGCCCGCCAACCGTCCTAGGTCGCTTGCCCCTTCGAGCCCTTCAAGGCACACATGCAGGCCAAACACCCGAGGGCTACTGTGGGGATCCTAGTAACTGGAGGACCATGTCCCGATGGCCAGTAACCCCCAACTCCTCGAGATGCCGTGCCCTCGCGAGCCCTCATTACCTCCTACGATGGTAGCGGGCCTCGAGATGGCCCCTCTCGTGAGGAAACGCCCTCACAAGCGACAGCGCCTGCAAAACCTCTCGAGGGTGCCTCGGAGCGTGCCCTAGGCCCTTCGGTAAAACCGCTAGGCAATCAGTGGGCAAGCCAGGTCGTGACAAAGGGCGTGGTCACCGCATCCTCACCATTCTCCTCGGAAAAGGAAGATCCGGTCCACCCATCCTTTCCTTGTAGGAGGGGGACCAAAGACCTCAGCATAGTGGGCACACCAGTTGCATTTTGGGTCTCAAGGGGACAGTAGACAAACTGGGAAAAGGGAGGCCACTTTATCAACCGGTGGAGGCGCGTCTAGGCCCAAAGACTCGTTCCACCAAAAAGTAGTCTTGTAGACCAGCACCTCGGAGGGTGGCACAGTAGTGACCCTCCCCGTCCATAGACCGGGGGAAGAGGCCTGACGCCGCCTTATATAAGGAGCCCTTCTCCTACCTTGCAAAGGCTCGATCCGAATGATCTAAAACCCTAGACTTTCATCCTCCATTGTAACCTCGCGAGGCACACGAGCAATACAACAAAGAAGGAGTAGGGGCTTTACCTCCTCACGAGGGTCCTGAACCTGGGTAAAAAAACCTGATGTCAACTCTCTGTCATGTGTTTGCTCCGCCATCATCGCTATCGTCAAGCTCCTTCAGAATCACGTGTTCAACCCCCTCACGAACCAAGGGATCATTGGACCCTAGTTCCTTCGTGGGACAAATCTACGACACACTTGAATCTCCTTTATCAAGATATTCATGTGATTTTACACACCAAGTGTCAAAACACTTGAATCTTGATTCACTCACCAAGTGTCAATACACTTGAATCTTGATTCAACCTTTTCCATGTGGCAAGAACCTTTCTCTTCGTTTCCATATAGAACTCATTAAATATTTCATCTATGTACATTTTGCATAACCATATTAGCGTCTCAATCTATCCAAATGGATTTTGATGCCTAATAGTCTAGTTTTGCCCAAATCTTTCATTTAAAACTAATTTTAATGAAATCCTTAACTTGTGTCAATAAAAGATACCTCATTTTCAATCAAAAATATGTCTTATACATAATGTATTATAAACATGTCTGAGCAATCACACTTAATTTTTTGCAGATGCAAGCATGTTCATCGCCCCTGATGAAATTAATCATTTTAACATTTTTATCATGGTGAAGATTCCAACTCCGCTATGCTTACTTCAACTATTGAAGTTTGCATGCCATTTTAGCATCCTTTGATTTAGCAAAACCTCTCGGACAATGTCACGTACACGTCCTAGGCAACCATTCTATTAGAAGAATGTTGTTTTGTTTGTTCACTAGCATATACAACAAATGACATATGTAGTGGTTGCTACACTAATCCGTCCAGACTAAATATCGCTACGAAAGATCGAATCTTGTCGTATTCAACTCTTTGAACATTGTCGTAAAATCTTTACTGACATGTCGACTATTTCAATGACATGAAACATCCATGACTATTTCTTTATAGATCCAAATACGACTGATAGGCTTTATGCCTTCTAGAGGGTCTTTCAATTTTAGTAACTTGGTTTCTCATGTATGGAACTATCACAGATTTTATGGCTTCAAGCCATTTGACGACGTCAAGGCCCATCATCGCTTCTTTGCATGTAGTCGGTTCATCCTTGTGAAACAATAATGATTTAATCTCAAATCTTAGTATTTGATTGTTTACCCGACCTAAGCGGTTTAATAGGAACTTATATCTCCATGACCACAACCTTTGAGGCACGGGAGCCATGGGCACTATGGCTGCCTCTGTGACACTTTCTAGCGTTGCGCAACTCAGCACATATAGCTAACGTTCAATAACCTTATCAAAGTTCTATTTTCCTCTCACTTAACTTTCACAAAAAATTCCTTCTCAAGAAAATTGACGTTTTAAGTGACAAACACTTTTATCTTCGGTGTTATGGAGGAACACCCAACGGTTATTTTGGATAACCTACAAAGACATGCTTATCTAACTTTGGTTGTAAACATTTTACATATGCCTAGCATACCAAAATTTAAGAAAAAATAATTTGGGTGTTATCCCAATCTATAATTCATATGATGTCATTTCAACAGATCATGATGGAGCTCTTTTTAGTGTAAGAACAATAGTCACTAAAGCTTAATCATCAAAATATAATGGCAATTTTATAAATAACACTATTTATCCTACCATGTCAAACAAGGTTTGATTACATCTCTCGAATACTCCATACTCCTATGGTTTACCGGGAAACATAAATTCATGGAAGGATTCCTTGAATCTTAGGTGTTTTTGCTAATCTTGTAACTCAAATATTTTCCTTTATGATCCAATCATAAATTCTTTATTTTCTTGTTACAATGATTTTCCAGTTCATCTTGAAATCATTTGAACATTTTCAAACGTTTCATACTTCTCCTAATTAAGTAAATATACATATATTCACTCAAATCTTTGGTTAAATCATATGTAGTTTGAATGATCCACCACATATGGCTACACATAATGGACTATATACATCAATATGCACAATGTCCAATAAGTTAGTCGTTCATTCCTATTTGGCCCATGAACAAAATTTAAATCATTTTCAGGAAATTTCTCACATGCGTCAATTGATTCAAAAATAAAAAAGACTCCCAAATTCCATCAACATGGATTTTCTTCATGTTTTCTTTCTGATATGATTTAAACTGCAGTGTTACTCATAAGTGATCTTCTAATCATTTGTCTTAGGACACTATAGCATCAGTGTTTAAGGACGTGATTTATCTAACTATATTTGTAAGAGTTCATCCATCTTCAATGGAATACCGTAATTATTTGTACAACCATCATTCTCATAATACCGGAACAAAATAATATTTATTAAAACGAATCTTGAATACAAGCTTTGATGTCAACGAGAAACATAATAACACTTTATTTATTTTTGATGAGCATCATCACATATTCTTTTGCTAGTTACTTAGGCCATTTCAATTCATGAACTGTGTTGCTCTGTGTGACATTTCACATCAATAAATTCGATATCCAATATCGATATCCAATTCCCAAGAACCATATTGTTTAACAAGCATAGAATACATCCATAACGTGTATATCATTTATATACCTAAGATGGACATTTCCAGTCTTTTATTTTCCTGCCAAATATTTTCTAGATTCTCTTTCAACATTTCCTTTTATTTTTAGAAAAATCTATCAACATCTATAGTGGTGCCATACATATGACATGTAGTTCAAAGCGTGTATCATCAAATACTAATACATTTGGACTTGTACTTTGATGTGGATTACCATCAACAAATGTTTGTCGTTCTTTAAAATTTCATTCCTTTTAGTAATCCTTTTAATGTAGTAAATATTTTACCTATATCTTCTGTCCAGCCTTATCATGACAACTTTTATGATCAAGCTACTATAGCTCATAAGGACAAATCGCGAACATAATGTTAATTCCCAAAACCTCACTAGTAGGGAAAACCTCATCCCCGGCGCACCAAAATGGCCTACCACCGGCGAGTCTTCACTCGCCGGCCCATCTCGCCGGCGGTAATGCCACATCGCCGGCACGTTCACCAATTTTCCGGGGATAATATTAGTTATCGCTAGCAAATGTATGTATTCGCCGGAGATAGTCCAGTACCATAGGCGCCCTTTAAAACTCGCCGGGGATAGTGCCACTACCATAGGAGAACACCTACTCGCCAGGGGTAATGAATCTGTTCGCCTGTGATACTATTAACATGAGTAAAAAAGGGCTTGGAATATGCAGCATATACGGCAGAATACACGCGGTATACCTAGTAATATGCACTAAAATAGCATAATTGTAGCAAAGTGTACACATCTGTGACACAACGTATACAAAAAGTATCCAAATGTTCACAACATGCAGCAATAACACAAATAGATACCACTCATCTCGAAAGTCGACCATATATATGGTTAAAACTTCGACTCCAACTAGCTAAACAACAATGACATAATAGACTAGAGAGACGATGGTGGTTGCGAGCATCATCACGACAAAGGGAGTCATCCGGATCCTCCACATCTCTCTCCTCCATCACGCTAGAAAGTTGGCGTATCGAGTTTCCGCCTCCTCCAAAGTGGTGTAGCCCTTGTAGTTGTTGCCGCTGAAATGATGGAATTGCCTCCTACAATCTTCCCAGTCGCCGTAGACTCCGGGAACCTTGCCCTTGAACACGACATAACACGCCATCTATGCACACACACACAAGAAAGAAATGTTAGTTGTTAGCACATTCATAATAGAGAGATAACATATGTGCAAAAAGAAAAGCATCAAATATACTAAAGTAATTCGATATGACTAACATTTATTTGTAGGAAGAGATAGTATGCAAAAAGAAAAGCATCAAATATACTAATAAAGGCCTACCGTTACTCGATGCAAGGACCAAAACACCCGTCATATGCATTTGGTGGGAAGGGATGGATGCCATCGAGCGCCCTGAATGTCCTCATGTTAAAGCATGCTTCTAAGCGGGTTTCTATCTCTGCCTTACTCAGTAGGATACTGTTGTAGTTCAACAAGGCACCCCTTTTCAAGACATCCCTCATGAATATCGTGCCAATCTTCCGTTGGATGGCACGGAACTCGGCTCTGATGTTTGCATCGGTGGTATTCGCCATCTCTACGCCCCTTTTCTCGAGACTAGATGGCATCAAGAGAAGCTCTTGATCCTTTACGAACTCCCTCATCTGTAGGACGGTGAACCAGGCATCCATCCCACTCGATGATTGCTTGACGCAGGGGAAATTGGTTATGTGGGAGCATACGTAGAAGCCTTTAACTTTCTTCTCATACTTGAGTGTGCCAACCGCGGCTCTGAAGCCATTGAGGGCTTTATCAAGAGTAGACTTGACATTGGTGTAGTCTTTCTTCACAGCGTCTCTCCTGGAGTCGAGATACACGACATTGGAATAATACAGTTGAAAGACGATGAGGATGCAGTAGTAGTGTCTGCACAAAACATTTGAATATACCATCATCCTCGGCTATTAAGGAAATTCATGAAAGAAATGTAAGAGCGGGTAATTTAGCGACGAACTACTTACTTGGGAAAGTATGGCATGAGAAAGCAACTCTTATCCTTATTCGCCACCAAGAAATCCTGGATATACCTCGCGATAAATGCATGTTTCTTGTCGTTGTTGTGTGTAGTCATGTAGAAGGGGTCCATGATAGCGATGTGTGGGGTATTATCCACGAGGATATCATGCGCCAAGCTAAGCGATATTAGGCAAACCAAGTTTTGCTCGAGCGAACATGTGGAAGAGCCTGAAGACGTCTTCATACCTAATGAAGAACAAATCCGTGGGGCCGGTGGTGATGAAGCCACAGTCAGTGGGCACCCTGATCGTGAAGACTGGGTACGAGGGATTTATTCTTTGAGCAGTGCCCGCTCCACATACATAATAGACTCATGCAGGCTCCTCATGTCCGGCATCAGTGATGGCTTAGTGTTGATGTGGAGCTCATTGGGGAACCCCAAGAGGAAGGTATGATGAGCATAACAGTAAGTTTCCCTCAATTATGAAACCAAGGTTTAATCAAACTAGTAGGAGCAAGGAAACACCCCAAAGGTGTTGCTAGCTGAGCCTTGGCAGGGCGCACTACCGGTGCTAGTAGCAACATGGAGACCCGCACAACACAACCACAAAACTTTTCCCCCAACTTGCGATGAGGTTGTTAATCTCACAGGTTTTGTTGAAAACAAAGGATTAAGTGTATCGAATGGAAGGAAGTAATAGTTTGCAGAAAGTAAAAACAAAGCAGTAAATAGTTTCTAGATTGTATGTAAAAGAAAGGACCGAGATCCATAGTTCACTAGAGGTGGCTCTCCTTAAGATAGATAACATGTTGGGTGAACAAATTACAGCGGGGCAATTGACAAACATCGAGAAAGCAATACATGCATATACTAATCATCTTGACTCCTTTAGAACTATATTGGGCATTACAACATTATACATAGACCGCCATCAAACTGCATCTATGACTAATAATCCACCTTTAGGTTATCATCCGAACCCCCTCCAATATTAAGTTGCAAGCAACAGATTATTGCTTTACGAATTCCGTGTAAAGTAAACAATACGATTGTTCTATGAATAAAGGATTGTTGTTTTCTCCTTAGTAGCAACAACACATCTAGTACCTTAGAGATTTATGTCACTTCCCCAGATTACCAGAGGCATGAACCCACTATCGAGCATAAATACTAACTCTTGGAGTTGCTAGCATCTACTTGGCCAAGATAGCTACTAACAACAGAAAGCATGCAAGATCACAAATAACAAAGACATGATAGAATCAATAATCAATCTGAAATAGCATCTCAATATCCATCGGATCCCTTCAAACGCAACATGCAGAATTACAAATAGATGACCTTGATCATGAACAGAGCTCACAAGATCTAGACATGAAAGCACAAAGGAGGAGAACCAGCCATCTAGCTACTACATGGACCCGTAGTCCAAAGATGAACTACTCACGCATCACACCGGAGGCTTGCATCATGATGAAGAAGGCCTCCAGGGTGAATTCCCCTCTTCGGCAGGGTGCCGGGAAGAGCTTCAGATCCCTCCTGATCTAGGGATGGAGATGACGGCAGCTACAAACTCTTTCGTGAATTTTTGATCGGGTACTTAGGGTTTCCGTCCCGAGGGCTATATATAGGCAGAAGGAGAGGCCGAGGGGGTGCTAGGGTCGGCTAGACCACCCCTGGCACGGGCCAGGCCTGGCCGCGCGGCCAGTTGGTGTGGCCGGCCCCCATCCCTTCTTCGTCTCATATTCTGGCTACATATGTCTTCCGGAAAATAGGCACTTTGGCTTTTGTCACGTCCAATTCCGAGAATATTCATTTTCTGACTTTCCTGGAACCAAAAACAGCATAAAACAGGCAGCTGGCACTGTGGCTCTTGTTAATAGGTTAGTCCAAGAAATCATATGAAAAGTACTCCAAAGTGTGGACAAAACACAAGAAAGTAGATAAAACCAAGCATGGAGCATCAAAAATTATAGATACATTTGCAATGTATCAGTCAGCGTCTTGACAATGTGTTCCTGTAGCATTGGTTCACCAATGTAATGCACCGTCCTCCACTGGGTCAGCACCCTGTCAAGAACCACTTTCTTGCTTGCGTCATCGTTTTTCCCTGACTTATTCTTTCGCTTCCTCATACCCTTCTTATTGCACGAGGGAGTGTCGGTTTCTCTCATTGCCTGCAGGGTCACACCAAGGAGTGTCCTCGGGGTAACCTAAGGTTGCGGCAGAGTGGTGAAGGCGGTACCAATCGCCCTGCTCGGGCGTTTATTGAGAAGGGAAGAGCTTCTTCTTTAGGGTATCATGGGAGGGTGCCTCGAAAGGAAGAGTGTTGGCCTCCAAATCAGTGATGAACGAATTGATGGGAGCCAAACCGATGTCCAACGCATTGTCATCGTGTTTATCATGTGTCTCGGGAGGATCATTAGCTGGTCGAGGTCCTTTCCTGTCTTGGCCTGCCGTAGTCACAGACACTGGAGTGACCCTGGATTGGCTCGGCTCCCCCGATGTAACCGGAGTGACCCTGCCTCAGCTTCCCTCTGAACCCTTGGTGGTGTTCAGCTGAATTACGGTTTTCAGACATAGAAGGATATGATTCTTGAGTTGTCCGACCTTCAGCATGCAAGCGGCATCCGCGGGTTGAGAAGGAGGATCCAAGTCTCTGCATCCCAGTAATGACAGATCCACTTGAAACCGGTGCACGCTATCGTCCATAGGCTTGAAGTGTTATGACCGGTTGAGTGGCATGATGATGTTTCCCTTTGCAACATCCTTTAACTCGTTGTCCACATTCAGGAGCAAGGTGCAAGCACTCGTTTGCTCCTGTGAAAATATTTAGGTTAGAGATGATGAAGTAATTAATTTGCAGAGACTTTGAGAGGGTTAACTAATTATACCGTTAGGGAATCGAGCTCGGCTCGTGTCGAGGAACCAAGGCAGGGCATGCAAGTGACTGAGTGGCGTCTACTAGCCCCCACGGCCGGCGAATCCTCCCTAGCACCTGCATTGGCATCAACGACGGCCACCAATATGGCTACAGAAGGCAGGTTGCTCGAGTTGCTGCTACCTAGGCTGATCACCGGGAGCGGTCCCTTTTGGCTGTTGGCGCAAAAATTGGAGATCGACTGCACCATTCCAAGGATGATTTCATTGACCCGGATAGCCACCGCATCATCGACCTTGCTGGCCACCTCTACTTGGACCCTGCTTTCGACCGCATCTTGGACGCGCTGGTCCATGGTTGCTTCCAAGTTGGCCAACTTTTCCAATAGAGCCATATTCTCCCACTCCTTCTCCGCCTGCCCCGACTCCTTGGTGCTGGGCATGGCCAAGCCATGGTTGACATGCTTGCGACCTCCTCTGGCATTGGGGACACAGCCTAAGCACGACCTCTTCAACAGCGATTGGTCCTTCACGATGTTCATGTCTCTGATAAAAGGGTTGTCCCAAAGGACTTTGCCCGTCAATGTCTGGTACGAGGAGGAAGATTCGGCCGCTTCTTCTGCGAAGTGCAAGAAGTAGCATGAACAATTTTTTGGATAAAGTTGGTGAGAAGTATCAAACTAATAAGCTGGTAAATTGCTTACCACTGCTTTCTCAAGTTTCACCACCTTCGGGTCGGTGACCAAGACAACACCCTCCACCACTTCCGGGCTCGTAACAAGTTTCCCATCCTTTTCTTTATGGTACCAGGACCTGACAAATGCCATAAAGAGATGGTCTTTGTACTTGTCCCAGGGGTTCTCGATGCCCTTGTAGACGTAGGTCTGGTCCTCCTTATGCCAGTTCTCCTGCTTGCCGTCATAGCCACGACAACCAAGACGGTGGCAACCGATGTTCTTCTCCGGTAGCTCCTTCCCCCATATCGACTACGACTTGGTGTACGCTAGTTCCTCGTTTTGGAGGAAGAGCGTGTAGTCCTCCGGCATAATCCACGGGAAGTGGCGCTTGATCTCTTCGAAACTCTCGTTCTCAGCAATCATTCCCCTCATCATGGTTTTATAACCGCTAAGGTTCTTGGTGAACATAGAGAGGGTTATCCTGTTCACGATGTTCTCCTTGGGAACCAGACTCGTGTAGCCCTCAGGAAACTAGTACCGCACGTGTAGCCGCAAAAGGAGTTGGTCCTGTAGATGCTTCTTGTTCTTCATTCGGAGTTTCGTCACGTTGACATTGACGATGTCCTAAAGGATAGCTCCTAGTTGGAGGCTGTACCCCTTCGCGAGCCAATTCGACTCCGTAGGAATACTGGTCTCGGGGTCCACATCGGTGAATGTTTCCTTTGTGGTGCCGACCATGTTTGGGCGCCGCTTCTTCCATCGCTGATTGGCCTCTATAGTACTCTCCGAGCCACCCAAGGGGACACCACTATCGGTGGTCTCATCATCTTCTTCTCCCCTCTCTTCATCGCCATCAAGGGAATCATTAGTGGTCTCGTCGTCTTCTTTGCCCCCTGCCATCTCCTCCTGTTCTATCTCTTCCTCCATGAGCCTGTAGTGCTCATCCAAGTTTCGCTGAAAAGACTGGGAGGGATTGTCTTGGTCTTCTATTCGATGGGAATACGACATGGCTATACCTAGCACTACACAAGCAAAAATAAAAGATTTAGGACACTTAAATTCACGGTGAAAATCAAGCATGACAATTGCTAAAAATGGTCATGCCATAGTGCTAGAAATTCGCCGGAACGGAAGTTAATCAACATCCTGGCGAAACATTGTCAACTAATTAATTCTACCTGCACAATATATATGACGTTGCCAAGCCAAACTCAGTCACACGATCTCACACGATCTCACAACCAACAAGCAATATATAGGCACCAACAAGCGATCTCACAGCCACCGAGATTACATTAGTGCTAGCTGAAATTACACTAGTACTAACTGAATGAACACTAACAGAGTGCAGAGATCAGAGACTAGTACTAACTAAAATTACACTAGTACTAACTGAATGAACAATAACAGAGTGCAGAGAATAGAGACAGAGGGTGATACCACCGTGAGCGCGGACGACAAGGACGACAAGCGCGGTCGAGGACGAGTGCACGGACGATGACGAGCCTGCTCCTCCACGGCCGGCTCCGGCACGGGCTGCTCCTCCACCGTCGGCTCCGGCATGGGATGCTCCTCCACGGACTACGGCGGATGGCGAACTGCAGCGGACGTCGGACTGCTCCTCATGGACTGTGGTGGACGGCGGACTGCGAGGGGGCGGCGGGGCGGGTCGCGGCGGCGGGGCTAGGGTTCGTGCACTCGATCTGTTGGGGATCAATTGGAGATTTTTCTCAGGCCACTTCGATGGTGAGGCAGTCTCTCTTACACGTGGAACCCGCTCGTACCCCCGGTGTTTTAGAGATATTCACCATCGATAACTTTACACCCACTTGCATGTGGGACCCACACGTACCCTTGGTGCCTTAGTATGTATTCGCCGGCGATAAACTTACACCCACTTACATGTGGGTCCCGCTCGTAACCCCGGCGCCTTAGTATGAATTTGTCGGCGATAAAATTACACCCACTTATACAACTGGGACCCGCACTTTTTGGCCCTCGTGGAATAACTACACTTAAATGATGGGAGATATAGTCGATTGATACACACACATATGTCATTGAAGATGACAGACATAAAATGATGGTTCTTCCGCATCGCCATCCAAATTAAAGAGATTGCATATATGTAGTACACTTATACATCATTAATTGGAGAGATACACACAATTAGGGTTTTATGGTTAAGTCACACTCGATCTCTCTTCTTATTCTTGCTCTTCTGCTTGGTATTTGTTGACTTGACCCCACGGATGTACGGAGGAAGATCAAATGACCTAGGTAGCATGGTCCTTGTTCTTCTTTTTGTGTATGTTGCATCGTCTTCATCGGTTTCAACTACCATCGGGTCTTCAACAAGGCTGTTGAAGTCTTTCTCGTCGGCGACTCCATCCATTCTGACGAGGACCCTTTTGCCTCTCCTTACGATGACATGGCTAGGCCTTGACGGGTCAGTAATGAATAAGCATTGCTCGACATGCTTAGCCAGTACCCATGGCTCATTTTGCATGGTGGGGTTCTTGGTCTTGGATTTTTTAGGCATACACATGGTGGTGAAATACTCGTCTTCTTTTGTAACGTCTATAGCCCATACGACATGGAACATCGGTAGCTTCTCCCTGACGTAGTCGAGCTCCCATATTTCTTCGATCGTTCCATAGTATCTTTTCTTCTCTTCATCCGTGTAAAATTCCATTGTCACACTCGAGTTTTGATAGTCACTCCTTTTGTCTCTCTCCTCCATGTAGAATGTGTACCCGCTGAAGTCATATGCTTGATATGCCTTGAGGTTGGGCGCGGGCCCGTAAGACAAGGCTACTATGGTGTTGTCTGTATCACTTGTCATTGGCGGGGGATTGGAATCAATCTGGTCTTTAAACCAGCGCGCGAAAGAGGAGTTGTGCGCTCTGAATACCTCTTCTTCCATCATCGGCCTGTCAGCACTATTCTTGATCATGGTTATGTGATGATCCACCCAAGGCCCGACAACATCCATGTGTTGTAGTGCTACTAAGTGGGCCCTGTTAAAGTTGGCTTTCCTACCAGATTGATCCATGTCCGTTTCCCTATTGCTGGTGTTGTGGCCTACTTCCTCGAACCTGCCAAGGTGCTTGTTTGCGAGCAAACCAACCGGACATGGGTTATTTTCTTAGATAATTCTTGTAGAAAGAGACACACTCCTCGGTGAGAAAGCCCTGGATGATGCTTCCATCTGGATGTTTCCAGTTGTGGACGTATCCTTTGATGATCTCGTTCATTCTTTCTAACGCCATCATGTTGTGAAGGAACGGAGGCCCAAGATCCTTGATATCATCCACTATATGCAGCAGCAGGTGGACCATGACATCAAAGAATGCGGGTGGAAAGTACATCTCCATCTCACATATGATGGTGATGATCTCTTCTTGCAGCCTCTCGAGTTTCTTCACGGTTATTGACTTTTGAGTGATGACGTCGAAGAAGTTATAGAGGACGGTCAGCGTTGCATGGACATGCCACCGGAAGTATCTGCGTCATCATGGCGTGATAGTCATGAGACTTCATCCCGCTGAAGATTCTTTTTGTCGGGTCCATCCATCGGCGTATCAGCCCCGCATAGCCTAAGAGAAATCTGACTCCTAGAAGGCAATTGAAGATTTGTTCGAGCTCGTCAGGATTTAGAGTGAAGCAGGAGGGTTGCGGAGTTTCTCTCTACTTAGCCCTTTTTCCCTTCGGATCTTCCGTCTCCTCCTGAACTGGCTGCTTCCCCGTCCTCTTGCACTTGTGATCGTTCGTCTCCTCAAACCTAGACGGAGGCGGAGGGTGAACCTCTTCTATGATATTCAGGGCCATCAGGTCGTGTCTTGCTTTCGGCCCGTCTTTGGTCCTATCCGGCATGTTGAACAGAGTGGAAAGCAAGCTCTCACACACGTTCTTCATAATATGCACGACATCCAGGCTATGGGGCGTACGGAGGATCTTTTAGTACGCAATTACCAAAACACGGACCTCCTTTTCCATACCCCCATGAGTGGCCCGGGTTCCTTTTTCTTCTTCTTGTCTCCTCGCTTCCGCTTCTTCTTCTGTATCTTACCCGCCGGAGGGATGTGTTTCCAATTTTTTTAGCAAAGTATCGATCTCCTCGCTGCTACGCTTAGGTGGAGGTCCTTCGAGCTCATCCTCACTATTGAACGGATCTCCACGCTTCCTCCACGGGTCATTCTTGGGTAGCCACATTCGAGTCCTCATGTATATGGTTTTCTAATACCCGGAATCCTTACTCAGCTGTAGAGATGGAATCTTTTCCATGCACTGCACACAAGCCTTGTGTCCGTGGCACACCTAGCACGCAATATATCCGTATCCAAGATAGTTCTGCACCGTGACGATCACCGCGGCTTTCAAATGGAATGGTTCTTTGACGTGGGCATCCCATGTTTCTACCCCTTCCTCCCACAAGATGGCTAGCTCCTCCTTCAATATCTCGAGATACAGGTTGAGATCGCTCCCTAGTTGTGTCGGCCCTTGGATTAGAATACTCATGTGTATGTACTTCTATGATTGCTACTCTGGTTGCCAAGTGCTCTGCTTGCTGCTCTGGTTGCCGAACGAGTTCATCTCGTTAGTGCTCACACCAAGCCTGATGTTTCTTGGGTCTTTCCCATGTTTCTTCGTACTCATTGTCTAATGCTTTCCACTGGCTTGCATCTAAAGGGTGTGTCAGCACTAGGTTTTCAACCCGTATAGGATCCTTGAGCACCGCTTCCTTCCTTTGTGTGTGCCAGCGCATGAGTTTTGATTCCTTGCGGTCCACGAAGTACCGCTGAAGACGGGGCCTGAGAGGGAAGTACCACACAACTTTATGAGGAGATTTTCTCGTCCCTCTCTTGTATCGAGGTTCCTCATAGACTAGGCATGTGGTCTTGTCCTTATGCTTGTTCCGGTAAATCACGCAGTCACTAATGCAGGCGTGGTATTTTTCTTACAGTAAACCAAGAGGGCACATGACTTTCTTGGCCCCCTGTAGGCTACCAGCCAACGTGTTATCTTTAGGAAAGCGCTTCTTCAAGTATCGGATGAGATCGTTTGTGCCATCGTTGGTCCATACATGTTTTGCCTTCATCTATAGAAGATCAAGAGTTGCTCTGAGGCGTCTCTCCTCCAGCCCATGACCTACGTCGTACAATGGAGTTCTCGAGTCTAACTCCAGTTGATCCAGCTTAGACTTCCCTCTACCGGTGAATCTAGGGTCGGTCGATGCGTTACCGAGAAGAATTTCTTGAACATGAGGGTCATGCATGGCCGCGGTTAGCAGGGTACCCCTACTTTAGTCTCACCGTCCATATGTACTTCTTCTCGACATTCATCTTCATCACCGTCGTTGTGTGCAACGTCCCGATCTTCCTCCTCATCTTCATTTTCATGTTCATCGACATCCTCTTCCACATCATCTTCATCATCACCCGTCCACTGAGTGTGGCCCTCCATGAAACAATACCTAAGTAGGTGCTGATTCACTATGCCTGAGAAAGGGTCAAACAATGACGATAGTTTACATCTTTGACATGGACATCTTTTTTCCATGTGGTTATTTCGATAAATGTTAGCAGTCGCGCGTTGCACATATCTATCCACGACGCTTTCCTTCATCTTGATGACCATCGTAGCTAGCCTACACGATAAGAGCATTGATTAGAACATTCGTCTCGGATTTCAATGAAAAATCCGACAGGACTTTGCTAAAAATGGTCATGGTGGAGTGCCAGAAATTCACCGGAATGGAAGTCAATCGACATTCCAGCGAAACATTGGCAACTCATTGTACCTGCACATGAAAAGAAAATGCAAAACGGTCCACATATGAATGGAACCTCTTTTGCCATCACAATTGACATCACCATCACTTATTGCCAACTCATGCGCACATTCACCACATTATACCTATTAGTTGATGCGAGCTCCAAGAGTACCGGAGAGACGCCACACGGTGACCGAAGAGAGATTGTTGTCCAGACCTTATGCTCGAGATCTAGATCTACAAAAAGGTGGTGGGCGGAAATATATCTAGATCTTGCAAGCTAGATCTACTAGTGCGCATGCACGCTTTGAGGTGAAATATAACAAACTTGGTTGGTTCAATTAGCTAAAATGGGTGGGGAGAAGTGGGGGAATGAGCTAGCAAATCTTTGGGTGGAGTTGCCATGAGAAGAGAGTAAGAGAGTGCGTGAGGGGGTGGGGTAGGTGGCTGGTTCGACTTGCATTTAAGTTCCAGATTACCCCGACGAATGAAGTCAATATACGCCGGCGATACAGAGGCGTGAAGTAGGCATTCAGATGGAGGTATACCCCCGGCAAACACAACCCTACATGCCGGTGGTATTGTTCCTATCGCCGGCAAGTCTAGGAGGATGGCGCCGACGGAAAATGTTTGGTCAGATGGCCCCATCTTGCTCACCACTACCCCAACGAGCGGGTCATTTGTTCGCCGGTAGTAAGGGGACGTAGCCCCGGCACATATGTACTTGTTTCGCCGGAGGTAAACGTTGACCCGTCCGGTGGCATGCGGCCCACCACAGCCCTGGCACGCGCAACCGCTGTTCGTCGGTGATAATTGGACAAGCTCCATCACACCTTATTATGTTTCACCGGCGGTAACGGGAGGAAGGCCTGGATGGCCTTACCGCCGGCGACCCCAGTGACCACTTCACTGGCCGTGAGGAATCCGGCTATAAAGTTTTCCCTACTAGTGCCTTTTGGGTGATCAGGACACCTAGCGCCTCGAACCATTCTAAATTCTCATACAATACGAGAATATGTATTTTATTAAATTATATTCTATCATATTGTAATCAAGCATTGTTTCAGATATCACAATATCTTCTACATATGATGGTTTCTGAAACAATTTCCATCTCCAAGATAACATTGATATTAAGACAATTTTTCAATATCAAGAATCATGGAGGCAAGCATGATACTTAGATAATAACACTAGAATTTGTTACTCTTGGTTCAATACTATTTATTGAATTTCACGGAGTAAGTGAGGTTGTGCTAAAAGTTTGCAATAGTACTTTAAACTTTAGATGACACTCATAAAACAATACGATACCGGTTCATAAAGTAAAATTCCAGAATTCTATAGTTTTATTATCTCAATTATAGCTAAATACAAGGTAGTAAATGAATGCTAGTGACTACAGCGAACTATGCAAATTCACTTTGATTTAGTTTATGATAAATTAAGTTCAAATTATCCAAATTACTAAATGAAATCCCACTCAAAACAACATCCCTCGAGTCGTTTTGGTGATTATGCAAACCAAATTCACTACACCACGTCTGATCATCACGTGAGGTGGTGCAACTCCAATGGCGAGCATCATATGGACAACATAGCATTCATATGACTCGTGCTTTACCTTTTAGTTCATATTCCGAGACCATGTATGTACATGCTAGGCTCGCGAAGTAAGAATCTTAGTACTCGCGTGTGTAAAATTGTCTTACACACGTTGTATGCGAACGTATAGTCTATCACACATCTGATCATCATGTGATGCTTTGAAACGACAAACTTTCTTAACGGTGCATACTAAGGAAGAACATATTATTATCTTGATATTTAGTGCGAGGGATCATCTTATAATGCTACCTTCAAGTTCTAAGCTAGACATAAGCATAAATAAGATGCAAACAAACATCATATGCATAAAGTGACATGATATGGTTCTTGCACTTGATCACTATCTTGTGCATCATGGTATGATCTCTATCATTCTATTTGTATAACGCCAAGGTCTATGACGCTCTCACTTACATTGTTATAATTCCCGAGAGTATCCTACCATACTAAAATTATAACATTTACCATATCATGATACATGCACGGCAAAAATAAAACTAGACGCTTCTAATTTATCTTTTGCATATTTTACGTGGCTATGGGCATTCTAAGATAGAATCAACCTTACATACGAACATGGAACCACAACGATGATAATCAAATTATTAGTAACTCGTTGTAAATCAGATATGAACTATAGTGGGAGATACAGATACCCACTAGCCACTTATGCAAACTAGTTGCATGTCAAGCGTGGAACAGGTCTCATGTATGAGGACATGTAAATTTAGTCCAGGCCGCTTCATCCCACTATTCCGCTAATATCCAAAATACATGAAGGAAGCAATAACATGATCATCAGCGCCCACATATTCATATGTCTCCTAACCGTACAAATCATCTACGCATAGACATAGCTCCGATACCACTGATGGGGTTCAATGCATAGAAAACAAAAAATTCCTATAGTTGCAACTGCCAAGATCGAATCTAGGCGATACTTGTAACGGTTTCAGAAGTACTCACCCTTGAAGACCGTAAGCGGGATAACGTTTCCGCAAACAAACGTGGCTGGTGTAGAGTATACACGGCCATCCTCAAGGACATGATGACTATATGCGCCACAAAGGGGCAGCGCCTCCGTAATCGGTCACACATACGGCGTGCCGACGACTTCCGTCCCTCGCTGCAGCTTGGCAGTGGAAGTAGGGGATAATTTGGAACTCCTCCAACACTATGAAATTGTGGTGATGGTGGTGGATAATATCTTGAACAGGGATTTGCCTAAGCACCATTCCCATGGCAATGGACAAGGCTAGAATGGGGAGGAAGATGCCAACCAAAGGGCATGTGAGAGAAGGAAGAATAAGTGAGATGATAGGAGGAGTAGGGTACCTTTTATAGGTGAGGGGGAAGCCCCAAGGGCCATGGCATGGTAGCCATGGTGGTGCTACCACCTCTCCCCAATTTATCTGGGTGGACACTCGACTCACATCCATTTAGCTCTGCTCATCTCTCATTCAATTTCCACTCAAGAAATCAAAGGTCTTTCCATTAAAGCACTTTAATTCACTTTGTTTAATGCCACTCAATTTAGTGAACACTTCATTTAATGATTACTTCATTTAATGAATAGATTCACAATTCAATGCCTGGTAATATTCTGATACACCGAAACTATTTTGGAAGATTTATCAGAACAATTCCTACGTTGTCCAGTATTTTCTCCGATGTTCCCTATCCACTTAAATGCATCAATTACCTTTAAGTGTGTCTCCCTACGGGCTCGTGAATGTGGACATGATCGAGACTCTCTCCGATCAGTAATCATTAGCGGAACCTGGAGATCCATAATGACTCCCACTAATTCAAACGATGAACTAGTGATCGCATGAACCTTTTTCGTAGTAACTAATTTCGTTTGTCTCGCGATATTTTACTTGTAGAGATCTGATCATTTGGTATCATCTATACCTAGTTTGATCTCGTTACCGACAAGTATTCTTTTCTCGTTACCATGATATAACATTCTTAGTGATCTTATCACTTACTCGCAAGCTATGTTAATATGATATCACTGAGAGAGCCCTGAGTATATCTCTTCGTCATCAGGATGGACAAATCCCACTATTGATCCACGAGTCTCGACTATGAATTTCCAAGTACCCTGGCAACATCTTTATAATCACCCTGTTACGGTGTGACGTTTGATGGAATCAAAGTACTCTTTCATAGTTTGTGATTGACGTGATCTCATGGTCTAAGGATTAGAGTTACTGTCATCGTATTGAAGACATGTACACAGAGAGGGGGTCCTCTAGGCGTGTGGAAAGAGTGGGTGTGAGGCGATGGTATTTCGGGACAGTGAGCACACAAGCTTTACACAAGTTTGAATCCGCTGGCGGTGGACGGATCCTACTCCTGCTAGCAATGCAGTAATACGACAGAGTCAGAAGTACATATTACAAGAGAGGTTTCGCCTGTGCGAGTTGAGGTTGTAAGTTGTGGGTGCCCTAAAGGCTAGTCCCTAGGACGACTTATATGGATGTTCGGCCTAGGGTTATAGGAGAGACCTATCCAGCTATGATACATAGTCGGTTACATGGTACATCTTGGACTACAAGTAACTACACATGCCTAAGTCGGTAAGTCTTCTAGGCCTTCCTGTAGCCGGATGGACTTCCGTCTTCTCTCCCTGACTAGGCTGCCCATGAAGCAAATCTCTAACCCAAAGTAGGCCACCCTGCTCAGCGAGTCACAGTGGGTATACCCGAAAAGTATATCCCCAACAGTAGCCCCCGGAAGCCTCCAAGATCCAAAGTCGGATTTCATTGTCTAGCTTGATCTTTATTCGGATGTAGAGTCTTGAAGGATTCCTGAAACTCCAAAACAAAAGTAGGAACCGGATCTCAAAAATGAGTCGAACCTGTGAATATTCCATTATAGTTTTCGCTAGCTCGATTTCAAACTAAGCCAAAATTTGGTCTCTGACGCAACCTGACATCAGTCAAGGTCAAGTCCTATCACTGACAGACAGTCCTGTCAGCATGACTGTTGGTGGTTCCGCTTCACGTGGAATCGAGGCACCATTTAATGCACGCAATTAGATCGAGGAGGTGTAATCTTCTCAAGGAAGTTGCCTAGTTCCTTCCGTGACATGTGACACAAACTATTGTTATGTTCACATGAATATTGGCGTAGGCGTTGTTCATAAGGGGTCAAGATCATCTCATTTTCCTCTCACCAGTGCTCGTGCTTTCTTCTTCCTCCAAATGACACAGATCCCTTTCCTCCTTTCCTTCCCCAATCCCACAGCTCCGCCCACCAAAGGTCACCTTCTCCGACTAGATGGTAGACGCGTCTTCTTTTGGCACGACAGTGGCAGCAACGGAGAAGGAAAACTTCTGCGGGATCTAGATCCCCTACGTGCTCGACGATGATAAGCTGTGCAACATCGAGAAGGAAGGCCTCCTCTGCGCCAACGAATGGCGGAGTGGCTTCAATAAAATCGTCCCCACTCCTCATGCCAACGAGAGGGTCCACTTCGGCACCCATCTAGACCGAGGTTTGAGTTTTCCTCCCTCGGAGTTCTTCTCTGAGGCTATTGACTACTATGGAGTTCAACTCCACAATCTTCCCCCCAACATGATTCTAGAGCTTAGTGCCCATGAATCCCTTTGTGAGGGTTATCTCGGAATGAAACCGAATCTCGCTTTGTTCTGGTACTACTTTGGTACCCGGAAAAATTCCATCACTGCCTGTAATCCTTACATTACCGGGACACTAAGCCTGACCCTTAGGAGAGACCGAGTCTACCCCAAGGTTATAGCTAGTGAGTCGGTGAAAAGGTGGTCGTCCATGTTCTTTTACCATAAGGAAAAACTAGCTCTCGTCAAATAAGAAGCTTTGCTGGATTTTTTCGACGGTGTCGCTGCTCCCCAAGAATCCTAGGACACAGAGGCGCCGACTCTCTCTGAAGATTTGATCTACACCAAAAGATGGATTGAATACCTGATGAAGCACAAAGGCCTAAAGGGATCTGACCTAGTCCACTGCTGGCTGGCATGTCGGATTCAACCCCTCCAGTTATGTGGTGATCGTCTTATACACACAATCACCAAGAGTAAGAAAGACAGCCTGAGAATCAGCCATCTCCCGATCCCTGACAAGGATTACGAGACCCGAATTAAGTGGTTGATCAAGGAGCGGGTGGAAAAGAAGATTCCAGAGATTTCTCTGGACATGTTCACATCCGACAAACCCTTGACACTAGTAAATTTTCTGACTGACTCTTCAACACTCATTGATTTGCTCATCTATATTTTTATATTTGCAATGCTGAGATAATCCATCTTTCAGTTTTCTAAGCTCCCCGAGTTGGAGCTTGCTCCTCTCGAGGGATATCCACCCGAGGATCCGGTTCCACAGGAGGATGAAGATCTTGAGTTGCTGCCGGAGGTGCTTACCCGGAAGCGTAAAACTCCGACCGTTTCAGTTGGTACACAGAAATTTCCTGTTGTAAAGAGGTAAATTCCTTCACAAGGTTTTGTATATTAATTTGTATTCTTTCTGAATTGCAACAATCTTACTCTGTTAACATCCAAAGCTAAAACATTCACCAAGGTCAAGGGAAAAGGAAATCTGGGGAAGACTTTGCGCCAAAAAAAAGTTGACTCTGGCTTCTCCTGCTCCCCTGCCTCCGACTCGTACCCCGAAGCCATCGTCGATACTAGAGGATACTTCATCTCCATGTGTTGAAGATGTTTCGGCTCAATCTGCAGAGCCAGCAAACCTTGGTTCGCACCGACATCACCATGAGTGACTCGACAGTTGACAAAGGTGAACCCTCTAAGGGTAGTGATCCCTCAGATAAGACCTTCGCTGAGAACCTTCTGTTGAATCCAGGTATTGCCAAACTTGGCCTTACTCGGAAGAGCACAGAAGAAATCCAGAAGCTGGCTCTCCATTGCCTAGAGACCTGAAATATCACAGCTGATGAGGAGGCGCAAGAAGCCGAAGATATCAAGCTCATCGAGCTTCTTGACCAAGTTCATATTCGTGACGAGAAGTTGAAGGCCGGTGTGATTCCGCCTCCACCAGTGGTTCCTTTAACCCTCGCTGAGAAGGTTTCTTCTGAGGTCAACATGAGCCTCAACAAACTGACTCATGAACATTATTTAAGTCGTATCCTGAGTCTTTTTATTACATTTTCTATCATACCCTCTAGCCCCCAAGCATGAAGTTGGATAGGAATCCAGATTTAAGCTTTTATAGGTTTCCAGAGAATCAACTTAGTATATCCCCCAAGGCTCGTGCTGATATTTAACATAGTTAAAGTATTAGCCCGATCTTAGTAGACTTCTGACTTTGGTTACCATTCTGACTTATAGAAAGTTAATGATTATAACCATGAATTATTAAAGAATATATGCAACAAGCGGAGAGAGATCAGAGCTCTCTGACTTGAAAATGCACAACTTAAAGTTGCAAAAGATGAAGCAGAAGGTAAGCATTTATGACTTCATTTTCATAGTCTGTTTTTTGAGTTGTGGCTGAATATTTATTCGACTTTATTTGTTACTGCTCCAGATCTTGTGAAGCGGTCCTGCAAGCTTATTAAACAAGCTGATGATTTCAAAGTCTTGGAAGGTGAAAATGCTGACTTGCGTGCTAAGATAGACAAATTCAAGGTAGACCATGAGCGCAGCATCAATAATGTTCTTGAATCCAGCAACATGGCTCATGAAGAGTGTGATCGCACCATAGCCTAACAAGATAAGGCTAACTCAGACTTGAAAGATTAGTTGGACAGGCAGAGAGGTACCACCGAAGCTCTTCGGAATGAACTCCGAAGTCTTCGGGAGGAGAAGACCAAAGTAGATGACACTATCTTCGATAAGTTTGTTGTCTCTGAATTGTTGTACTTCCTACTTTGTTTACTCGGATATATTGTTGACCTTGTTTTCATATTGGCAGGTCCTCTTAACATACTTGATGCCTCTTCGTCCGAGTCTCGTACCAGTCGACTTATTGCTGTCGAAGACCTGATCCATGACTTCCGCCAATCTTTGGAGGAAATCGGTGAATCCATCCAGCTCTCCGATTTAGACAAAATGTCTGCCTTTGAAGTACGAGACAAGGCAAAGTATATGCCCAAGCTTGTTAAGGATTGTAATATGTCCTATGCATGCACAGTGGCACATAATGCACTAACAATGGTAATGAGCCATCATGGAAGCATGGAGATATGACAAGTTACCAAGGGTTATTCGACTGTCGATGAAGACGAAAAGCCGCAGAATATCAAAGAAATCTGGGATGTTTGTGCCGGATACACTTGTCGCAAGGCCGAGCTGACCAACTCCAAGAATCTGTTCTTCATGCATGCTGAAGTGCCACCTCCTCCCAGAGAAGAGATTGTTGAAGCTTCCGAAGATGACGAATAGACTGAGTCTAATTTCCATGCAAGCCGGCTGATCCTTCATCTTCACCTAGATCATAGAGTTCACCAAAAAACTATGTGTTATTCTGAAAAATAATTTGATGTAATAGCTAGAATATTATTTTGCTGTGCTAGTTTCTAAGAACTTATGCTTTGCTTCTTAGCACTGTCGGTTTTTTGTGCTCAAAAACTACTTAAGCACTAATTTGTTTATACTTATCGTTTATCTGGCTTTGTTCCTCGTCCCTTTCGTGAACGGACAAACTTTCAACATGGAAACTTTGCCCAGCAATGGAGCTCAATTGCTAAACCATTTTAAATCCGAAATCAAATCCGGCTTCCAGTACCAACAATTCACTACTCGGAAAATATCCACGTCTAGCAATCAGACAAAAACCCAAGTATAAACTAGAAAATTTAGATTTATACCCGAAGGAAGCATTTTTAGAATCAGAAATCTAACCAGGACAAATATGAGCATAAAGTACATTCAATTATTCAGGGATTTTCGACTATGACATGATCATCGGAAATAAGGTGGTACTTAAAAAACATCTTAGAAAAAACATTGAGGAGACTGATACTTTATTTCACTTTGAACATGTACATTGATATGATTACAAAGAAAGAAATTTAAGAATAAAAGGGACGTAGCTCAGCAATATTCCATGGATGGTGTATTTCATCCGGGTTTGTACTGCCTCCAGCTCTCTTTCTCTTCTAAGTAGCAGGTCTTTATTTTTTGGCGTCATGTCAGTTAGGTAGTAAGAACCATTATGCAATACTCTACTAACCATAAAGGGTCCTTCCCATATAGGGGAAAGTTTGTGCTCTCTTTTTGCACTAGCCGGAGAACCAGATCACCCTTCCTAAAACACCGGTTTCTGACTCTCTGACTATGATACTTGCATAACTTCTCCTGATAGGTTGTAGATCTCTGTTCAGCAATGACGCGAACTTCCCTGAGCATATCGAGGTCATGTTGTCAAGTGACTTCGGCATCCTCTTCGACATATGCATTGACTCAGGGAGAAGTATGAATAAGATCACTTGGAAGAGCTGCTTCTTCACCATGGACCAAGAAAAAAGGTGTATATTCGGCTGACCTATTAGGATTAGTTCATAAACTCCATAAGACAGACAGCAATTCGTCCGCCCAAGCCCCCGCGGCATGATGAAGTTGTGCTTCGAGTCTCGATCGTAGGCCTTGAAGAATTAAACCATTTGCCCTTTTGACTTGTCCATTGGCTTGTGGATGTGCTAGTGATGCAATATGGAGTCGAGTCCCTTGATCATTGCAAATTTGATGAGTTCTCCCATTGAAAAGTTACTCCCGTTGTCTGTAATACTATCGGAATTAGATTATTTATGTCCTCGACAAAATTTTTGGTTGTTGCTCCATCACAACTTTTGACGGGTTTTGCCTCAATCCATTTTATGAATGCATCCACTATCAAGAGAAGATGGGTATATCCACTTGGAGCCCGCTTAAACGGTCCAACCATGTCAAGCCCCCAGACCGCAATGGCCCATATAATCGGAATTGTTCACAGCTGATCAGCGAGAACATGGGCTTGTTTGGCGTACTTTTGGAAACATTTACACATCTTGGCCAGCCTCTTAGCATCTTCCTTAGCTATAAACCAGAAAAATCTGTGTCTAAAAGCCTTTGCTACTAAAGATTTGGCTACGGCGTGATATCCGCATTTGCCTTCGTGGATTTCCCTTAGGATTTCCACTCCTTCCGGAGAAACACGGCGCTGAAAGACCCTATACACACTCCGCTTATAGATCTCACCACTCACCATTGTATAGGATTTTGCTCGTCGGATGATTTGTTTGCTTAGAACTTCGTCTTAGGGTAATTTTCTATCTACCAAAAAATCAAGGTAGGGTTTTATCCAACTAGGAATTATAGCCAGAACTGTTATAAGCGGTGAGTCAGATTTGGTCGGATACTCCTCGTCAACTCCTGTGATAGAGGGGACTCTTAAGTTCTTTAGAAAAGCAGCATCCGGGACCTTTTTCCACACAGAGCCTATTCTTGATAGAGCATCTGCTTCCTCATTTTATGTTCGGGGAATGTGTTGAACTTCAAACCCTTCGGACAATTTAGCTAGTTCATCCATGACAGCTCTATATGCTACCATGTGCTTATTCACATTGCAGATATCGGATACTTGCTAGGCAACTAAATCTGAGTCTCTATAACACATGAGTCAGTGAATGTCGATGTCTTTGCCAATTCGAATTCCATGCAGCAGGGCTTCATGTTCGGCAATGTTATTTGTTGCCGTGAAGTGAATCTGCAACACATAGAACAATTTATCACCTTGGGGTGACTTGAGCACCACGCAAGCCCCCCGAGCGCTTTAGACCCGTCAAAGTGTAAGGTCCAAACTTCCGACTCTAAGAGACCTGTGTTTCCTACTGTCTCTGTCCAATCAGCAACAAAATTCGCAAGAATCTGGGATTTGATTGTTGTGCAAGGTTTATACTCAATATCAAAAGCTGCTAGCTCAGTTCCCCCCTTAGCGACACATCATGTGACATCATTGTTGTTGATTATGTCTCTCATGTGATCTGTGCTCACCATGGTGATCTTGTGCTCTTGAAAATAAAGTCGTAGCTTTCTGGATGCAAAGAACACACCATAGGCTAACTTTTGGTAATGAGGATACCTTTGTTCCAATTCAGTTAGGACTTCACTAACATAATAAGTCAGACATTGGACTAGGTGTTCTATTTTTCTTCCAGCCATTCCACCACCATGACGACACTGACGACTCTGTTTGTCGCAGCTAAGTATAGCAACATCGGTTCTTGTGGTTCTGGTGTTGCAAGGATAGGGGCGGATGAAAGTACGGTTTTTAGATCCTGAAGTGTAGCTTCAGCTTCATCAGTCCAGACGATCTTCTTGGTCCTTTTCAAGAACTTTTATAGTGGTGTGGCTCTTTCCAAGCCATCTTACGAACCGACTGACCGCAACAATATAGCCAGTTAGCCGTTGTACGTCCTTCAGGCAAGTTGGCCTAGAAATGTTGAGTATAGCCTTTATTTTGTCTCGGTCCACCTCTATGCCTCTTTGACACACAACCTAACAATTTTCCGGTTGGTATTTCAAACAAACAGTTCTTCGGGTTAAGCATTATATTGTATCTTCATAAATTGCTGAATGTTTCCACCAAGTCGGAAATAAGTGTTTCCTTATTTTTGGACATCACAGCTATGTCATCGACATATGCATGTACATTGCATCTGATTTGATCATGGAGGTAACGCTGCATAGTGCGCTGGTATGTAGCTCATGTGTTTTTGAGCCCAAAAGGCATCGTTATCTAGCAGAAGGTTCCGAAGCGGGTGATAACGAAGTCTTTAGTTTATCTGACTCCTTCATCCGAATTTGGTGATATCCGGAATATGCGTCGAGAAAACATACGAGTTCCGAGCCTGCTGTCGAGTCAATAACTTGATCGATTCTAGGAAGAGCGAATAGATCTTTGGGACAAGCCTTATTCAAGGTCGTATAATCAACACACATCCTTAAATAAGTGGTGTCCTTTTTAGGGACCATTACAGGATTGGCCGACCACTCAGTCTAGATGACCTCTGCTATGAATCTGTCTAACTCGAGCCAGGCTAGTTTCTTAGCTATTCCTTTGCTCTTTTCATCACCGAACCGTCATAAGGACTATTCGACGGGTTTAGCATTAGGATCCATGTTTAAGATGTGCTCGGCAAGTTCCCTATGTACTTTGATCATGTCAGATGGTTGCCATGTGAAGATATCTTTATTAGCTTTGAGGAACTCGATGAGCGTGCTTTCCTATGCATGGCCTAAACCTACGCCTATCCGAGTCAAGTTGGAGGGGTCATAATCCGTCAATGGTGTCTTCTTTGTCTCTTCTGATGCCTTGAACTCCGGAGTCGTATTTGTCACCTCCTTCTTTGCCACGGGCATCTCGGACAGGTCGATGTTCTTCTTGATCTCCTTGAAATCCTCGGCATGTAGTACGGCTTCAGCAAAGTCGGCATTTTCATCCTCGCATTATCATGCCTTCTTCGAGTATCCCCGGATCATGATGATGCCATTGGGACCTAGAATTTTCATCATGTTGTAAATATAACAAGGGTGATCCATAAAAGCCCAGTAAGCCAGACGCCCAAAGATAGCGTGGTATGCGCTCTTGAACGACACCACTTCAAAGGAAATTGCTTCTGTCCGATAGTTCCTTGGAGTTCTAAAAGTAACATCCAAAGTGATTTCTCACAGAGAGTTTGCTTGTCTTCCAGGGACAACTCCATGGAAAGTCACGGAGTTGTGATTCAGGTGTGTTTCTAATTTCCTCATACGATGTAGTGTTTCAACATAGATGATGTTGATGCTATGTAACATACCACCTCTATGTGTAATAAATAAACAACATGTTTGTGAGTATTGCATACATGCATTACATCTGCACTTGGTTCTAATCTAGAGACAAAATAAAACCCTAGTTTTCCCCCTCTCTCAAATCAATTCAAAATAGTTTTGAAATTCAGAAACTATAAAAGGTTTGGAGTCCAAATTGATTATTAGGGCCCCTACAATATTTCAATACATTTATAAAGTATCTTGTATTTCTGAAATATACAAAACAGAAAAGAAATTGAAATACAATTGGAAAAGAGGAAACCAGAAAAAGAAAAGAATTTCTGGAAATAAAAACTAGTCCTAGCCTAACTGGGCTAAGCCCAGATTCTCTTCTCCTCTTCCCTGCCGCTCACGCATGCCCGCAATCGGCCCAGCCTGGCCCAGCTGTGGCCTCGCTTGGCCCAATACCCCTTCAGCCTTCTATCGGTGTCGTCGTCTTCGTCCCCGACGAAGAAGCAGCTCTGTGGAGCCGTCCTCGCTGTCCGGCCACGCCAGGATGCGTGCTTCTGCCACGATTCGCGCCGCCGCCCGCTGTTGTTTATAAAGTCACCTCAGCCGCTGCTGGACGAACCCTAGACGCGTTCCTCTCTCTATCCCTCTCTGTGTTGAAACCCTAACCCTAGGGCTCGTCGGTGCTGCTCGCCGTCGTCGCCCTGGACCGCCCCAAGCCACACCGTCTACCCTGGGAGCTCCGCTTTGACGCCTTCATCATCTTCGTGCAGCCGCGCAAGCCGGGGAGCCTCGTGCTCATCGGAATTGAGTTCAACACCTCGCCGGCCACCGCTGTCACCGCCGCCGATTCCCGTTGACACCGACCTCCTCCGGCCAAACCGACCTCACCGTTGTGCTCCTAGTGAGCTACTGGTCCTCGTGGACCCTCTCCTTCTCCCCCTCTCGCCCTGCCGCTTTCCCGACGACCACCTGCCGCCACCGCCGCTCACCGTCGTTGTGTCATCGCATCCGGTGACCAAATAGCAGTTGCGCCACCACAGTTCGGTCCGCCTCAGCCTCCTCTTTCCAACACCCCTAACCGCGCCAGCTCGCAACACCCCTAGCATCGGATTCGAACCCCAGCAGTGGGCATCTCCATTGTTGACGTCATCATGACGTCAGCATGATGCAATAAGTGTTTTTCTCTTTTTATTAAATGGTTTTCTAGATTATTAATATAACATGTGGGCCCAGTCTGTCAGGGTTTTAATAATTTTGGAAATATTTTCTAAAATGATTAAATACCTAACATGTGGGTCCAGGTTGTAAGATATTTAATAATATTCCAAAAATGTTTATTTATTTAAAAATGATTTTAAAATGGATTAAAATTGGAAAAATCATAACTAATTCATTTTAAATCAGAAAAATATGTATAATATACCAAAATGTTCAGAAAAATGAGATCTATCCAATAGAATCATCACAATGCATTGTTAATCAACTTACATGACACGTTTAATTAGGAGAATAAAATAACCCCTCTCATATGTATCCGGGGTTTCTCCGAATTAGGGTTTGGACCTCGTAGACCCCGTTTAAATTGCCAAGCATGTATTAGGTTGTCATTTTAATACAATTTAACTTGTCATATCATCATACTTGATTGAGCATTGCACATATGCCATGTGTTGATTGTTTCTTCTTCTTTCCGGTGTTGGTTCTTCGTGAATAGGAACCGAGCCCGAACCTGAAGTCAACACCACCGAAGAGCAGTACCATTTCAACGACGGACAAGGCAAGCGTAGCCCCATCATTTTGAACCTATGTTTCCAAAGTATTTCATTCTCGCTATATGCATACGATTCCAATGTGGTCTTTTGTTCAAGATAGAGTATCCTATTTGCTGCATGTTTTCCTTTGTACACCAAGATACCGATCCACCGCTCCTAGCATAACTAGGGTTGACCTTATGAGCATTGCTAGTGCCATATTTCAGTCAAGCTTAGCCATGCTTAGTGTTACAACACCGATCAATCCAGATGATGCATCAGAGATGCGATGAACCTAGTTTGATAGGATGTTGAGATATGATCGAAGATGGTTAATAAACATGCTAAGGCAGGTATGGGAGGCCACGTTGGGTGTGGTTTTTGTAGTCCCATGCTAGCCACCCTTAGGACCTGAGTTCTTGCCTCTTGAACCAAGACGAGCGTACAACCACACGAGAGCCTAGAAACCCCCTTGACTAACTAACTTGCCTAGTAGATTCCATGAGTCACATAGTTCAGGCTTTCCATTCGACATATGCATTCTGGTTGTTCTCGAAGGAGGTGCATTCATACAGGTAGGTAAGTGTGGCAGGTAATGGGAGAGGCGTGGCCTCCGTAATCTCAAACCCTGTTCACATCTCTAGGGACCGACTTCAGGACTTGACCTGTTACAGCAGCATCTCCTTAGGGCATGACTCATGGTCTCGGCGAAAGTAAGGTAAATGTTGGGGGGATACCCCCGGGTAGGGTCACACCGGGGTGTAATGGCCGAGTTAGCCAAGGTATGGCAAGGTCAAAGCGAATGTTAGCCGAGTCACCACAAGGCAGGACGAATCACGGAGTAACCCGGACCCTAGGATGTCTGCCTAACTGAGTCCCGGCCGACTCATGTCGTATGCCGGCAGGATGTATGTAACTTGTATGCAGGTACTGGTGTGGCCGGATCAACTAGGCACGATCCGGGTTATATCAAGCTTGCAAGAGAAGGAAGGTATCTCGCTGGTCAAAAGGTGACCACTGTACGCAGAGCGTGAGCGAAGCGGACAGAGGCCAGGACCACTAAGGCGTGGCCGACAAAGGTGACGATGCCTGTGTCAGATAACGCGGGCGCCGCAGAGGCTCACGTAGCCTCTGCGGGGATGACGCTGGGCAAAAGTGATCTGGTCGGCTTACTATTTTGAGAAGAGGCATACTCCCTGGAATATGCCTCCACGTATGCCCTAATTGGAGACCTAGTCGCCCCTATATAAGGAGGGCTAGGGCATCTGTAGAAGGGGTTGGTCTTTGACTAGTTGAGCGCTAGTTGGTTGAGTTTTACTGGTATGTTCCTAAGGTCTAGCTAGTGGTGAGAGTAAGAGATTTCCTTCTTCCTCCTCTCCCCAATACAACTCAAGGAGCACTTGTAAACCTTGGAAGTGAATCAAATATAAACATCTGTGTGTGGAATCACCACACTATCCCTCCCTAGATTCCTCTAGTGCATCTTGTCCCCACCTTTATCCTATCCATGGCATCTGCCGTGACACCACCACGACAGCTGGCGCCCACCGCGGGGCTAGCAGCGCTAGCAGGAGTGAATATCCAGACGGGAAACCTCATCGGCACCCGCGAACGCATCATATCCGGGATTGTTCGACGCTTTGGAGTGCTGGACTTTGTCAGCGACAATGCTGGCTGCTTCGGCAAGCGACCTCTCCCGCGCAACGGCCTCTTCGTCAAGCTCAGCGCGCACAAGATCTATGTCACTGTCGATGTGTCGTGCATTCACCCGCGACACGTCGTCGAGGGAGGCGAGCCACCCCTTAGCGTGGTTCACGGGGCGCGTATCACTCGCTCCCCTGACCGCGCCGAGGTGATGATGATAGCGCTTGGTGCTGGCGCGAGCAAGGATCCGGCACCAGATCCGAAGGTAACACCAAAGGCACCAAGGAAAAGTAGAGGTCCTCCACTAGAGAGGCCTGAGAATGTGCTGCAGCAGGCGATAGATAGCCTAGAGAGCCCCATAGCACCTGCAGTAGATCCAGCTCAGGCACAGGCCGAGTTAGAGGAAACTAGGCAGAAAATACTAGAGGGTGCAAAAAAGATAGCCGCGGCTCAGCAGTTGTTGAACATGACACTGCATGAGTACGCAAGAGCGAATAAGGTAGATGCTGTAAAAGTAAAGGGGAAAAACCTCATTAGTGAAATGAACAAAGAGGATGATACTAGAGTTGAGGAGTCAGAGAACTTTCTGTCTACGGGGCTGCCGAAGTACAGTACCCCGGCAAAGAACCTCAGAGCAGCGGATGCAGTTGCATCCTAGTTAGAGGGTTTGACGGGTGAAGCCCGACAAAGACAGTAGGAAAGAGTCAATGAGCTAGTTCGGATCGCAAACAGACAAAATGAAGAGTTGCTCAGGGCAAACCCGGCAAGGGCTGGGGCATCCAAAGTTGTTCATTCAGCTGTAGGTAACCCAGAGAAATCAGCTGGAGCAGCGTCATCCCCTCATGGAGACCCAAGAAGAGAGGAGGTGGTAACCTCGGTGAGGAGAAACAAACAGATAGTCCCGTATGACCCGGCAAGGGAAGGGAAAGGAAAAGCAGTACAGGGAAATGATGATCGACGAAGTGTCAGCCGAGGTGAAGCTGGCCGAGGTAACCGCAACCAAGGCAATGCCGGTCAAGGAAATGCTGTAAACGGCAATGCCGGACAGTGCAACTCGGCGGGAGCAGGGCAACCACAACAGCGGAATATACCACGGCAAGAGCAAAGTGTCGGCCGAGGTATGCAACAGAGAGGCGCTCCACGAGAGAAAGATAGATATAATGATGGTGATTCGGAAAGGGTGAACGCAGGATACCCAAGGCCAGAATATCATGTGATAGGGTCAAGATTGGGAAGCAGGGACTTGATGCCTGATGATGCTAGGTTAAAACTGAATCGGCTTTATAGGTCGGAGCAAATTGAGTGTCAAGGTCCTCTGGGTCCGGCGTGTTTTGGGCCCCGGATCATGAAGGAGCCTCCGGTACCGAACTTTCAGTTACCCAGAGGCATGAAAACATATGACAGTAGCACAAAGCCAGAGGATTGGTTGATCAACTACGCTACGGCGGTGAAGATTGCTACAGGCAATTTGAGATGGGCTGTGAGATATGTACCTCAGATGTTGGAGGGGCCAGCAAAGGTATGGTTAAACAATTTGCCACCCGGAAGTATCAACTATTGGATTGATTTCGAGGAAATGTTTGTAAGCAACTTCTCGAGCACGTATCAGAGGCCAAATAGGCCACAGGCCCTAGCAATGTGCAAGCAGAGACCGAATGAGACAGACCGGGAGTTCTTAACCTGGTGGTGCACAGTGCGAAATTCATGCAAGGGCGTGATCGAGTCACAAGCCATAGCCTGGTTTGCGTAGGCATGTAGATATGCAAGGATGTTGTGGCAAAGGTTGCAAAGGGATATGCCACCTACACTGGCAGAGACAATCCGGATTGCAGATTCATATGCGTTGGGTGATCCGACTCAACCTAGGCTTCTGTCAAACGAGTCAAATGAGGAGTACTACCAGAGAGATGGAGCCGGATCATCCCGGCGAAATGATTATCGGGGTAAGAGAAGAGATGATAGACCCGGACCGGATTACACATACAGTTCGCAACAAGTTGCTGCTGTGAATCAGGATCAACCCGGAGCAGGGAGTAATCAGCGTCAGAAAACTGGAGGGCAACAATGGACCCCAAGAAATGATGGCAAGAAAACTTGGATGCCAGAGCAGAAGAAACAGTGGCAAGAAAAGAAGGACCGTCTGAGGTATACCTATGAGGTAATGCTGGATCAGCCGTGTAAATTCCACACGCCAAATCCGAGTAACCCGACGGGTCACACGACTCGGCAATGTGAGTGGATGAGGAAGATAGAACAAAGTGGTTCGGGGAATGCTCAGGCACCTCGGAACGATCAACCTCGGTAGGAGTTACCTCGGCAGCAATTGCTCTCCGGAGCGAACACGCAATAGTTAATGTTGCCTCCCCCTCCACCGAGATACGAAAATCATGAAAGAAGAGATGCAGTGCATCAGGTAGAAAACCAACATCAGCCAGATCAGAGGTATCCCGGAAATGAGGGGAGAAATGAATACAGAGAGCATCACCAGAGTTTCTGTGTGTTTACCACAGAGGAAACAGATAGAAAGAGTTTGCAGCGCCGACATATGGAGGTGAATGCGGTAATGCCCGCAGTAACAAGGTATATGCCTTGGTCGGATCAGGAAATCACCTGGAGTATCAAGGATCACCCCAAGCTTATGCCTAGCCTCGGTTCGTATGCGTTAGTGCTGGACCCAACATTCATCGGGCCAAATATCAATGTGAGATTTTCTAAGGTGCTGATAGACAATGGCAGTAGCATCAATATCATGTATGCAGATACAATGCGCAAGTTGGGTATCTCGGAGAACATGCTCCAGGCTACCAGAACAACGTTTCATGGTATTGTGCCAGGCATATCCTGTGAGCCCATTGGCACAGTCTGGGTCGATGTGTTATTCGGCACACGAGATAACTGCCGAACTGAGAACTTGGAGTTTGAGGTTGTGAATTTAGAAAGTGCGTATCACGCGTTACTCGGCAAGCCAACACTGAACAAGTTCATGGCGAGTTGTCACATCAGTTACTTGAAGATGAAGTTGCCCGGGCCAAATGGAGTAATTACCATAGCTGGAGATTTCCGACGTTCCATTGAGTGTGTGTCAGTCGGGTATAACCTAGCCAAGTCACTCGTGATTGCGCAAGAGAAAAGAAAGATACAGGAAGTGGCGGCACTGGCTCAGTCCGGGCAGCAGTATATGTCGGCGCTGAGTAACCCGCACGGAAGTGTTTCGTTTTAAGCAACAAAGGATACGAAGAAAGTGCCTGTTGATGATCTGTTCCCAGACGCACCGTAACAATTGGAGTCGGGTTACATGACAAATAGGAAAGCGAGCTCGTCAACTTCCTCCGTGAGAATTGGGAAATTTTTGCTTGGTCCACACGGGACTTGCAAGGTGTTCCGAGGGAGTTGGCCGAGCACTCTTTGAATGTAAGACCTGGAGCAAAGCCGGTGAAGCAACCTCTTCGCTGCTTCACCGAAGATAGGAGAAAAGTCATTGGGGATGAGATAGCTCGGCTCCTCGTAGCCGGGTTTATCATGGAAGTGGTTTATCCGGATTGGCTATCTAATCCGGTGCTTGTGGAAAAGAAGAAACATGATCCGAATGTGGCAGTGGTTTGGCATATGTGCATCGATTACACGAACCCGAATAAGGCGTGCCCAAAAGATCCATTCCCATTGCCAAGGATAGATCAGGTCATAGATTCAACTACTGGGTGTGAATTTTTGTCATTCATAGATGCATATTCTGGTTTCCACCAGATACCCCTGAATCCAAATGATCAAATAAAGACTGCATTTATCACCCCGTATGGGGCTTATTGCTATCGCACCATGCCTTTCGGTTTATGTAATGCAGGGGCAACGTACCAAAGATGTATGCAAAAATGTTTGCACGATCAAATTGGTGGAAATGTGCAAGTATATGTGGATGATGTGGTCATAAATACCAAGGAAAGCAAAACGCTCTTGATGATATCAGGCAAACGTTCGTGAACCTGAGACGATTCCGGATGAAGCTTGACCCGGAAAACTGTACCTTCGGTGTCCCGGCTGGAAAATTACTCGGATTTCTTGTATCCAGCCAAGGTATCGAAGTTAACCCAACTAAAATCTGAGCCATAGAGCGAATGTAGTTGCCGAAGTGTCTTAATGATGTCCAGAAGTTCACTGGTTGCCTGGCATCTTTAAGTCGGTTTGTATGTCGAATGGGAGAAAAGGCATTCCCTCTCTATCAACTGATGAAAAAAGCGGATAAGTTCATACGGACGCCACAGGCCAACGAAGCCTTTATCCAATTAAATAAAATGTTAGCCACTGCACCAGTGTTAGCCTCTCCACTATCAAAAGAGCCAATGTTTCTCTATATAGCCGCAACCAACCGAGTTGTAAGTGCAGTGGTAGTGGTAGAGCGCGACAAAGAGGGTAAGTCGATGCAGAGGCTAGTCTATTACCTGAGCGAGGTGTTATCCGCATCAAAACAGAACTATCCTCACTATCAGAAAATGGCATATGGTGTATACATGTCAGCAAAGAAGCTAAAGCACTACTTTGAAGAACACCCCATCAAAGTTATATGTGAAGCCCCCATATCTGAGATAATGAGTAACAAGGATGCAAGCGGCCGAATCGCAAAATGGGCAATTGAGCTAGCCCCTTATGCTCCACAATACGACATGAGAGATGCGATCAAGTCTCAGGTTGTGGCCGACTTTTTCGTAGATTGGGCCGAGATGCAATACGAACCACCGTTACTAGATCCGAACTACTAGAGAATGCACTTTGACGGATTAAAGACGAAAACCGGGTTAGGCGCCGGAGTGGTACTTACCTCGCCAAAGAACGACTAGCTGAGGTATGTGCTGCAAATCCATTTCGCCGCGTCAAACAATGTCGCTGAATATGAAGCACTTGTGGATGGACTCAAAGTGGCAAAAGAAATTGGAATACGTCGGATCCAATGCTTTGGCGACTCGGATTTGGTAGTTCATCAAGTCTCGGGGCAGTGGGACGCTCTTGATCCAAACATGGCATTGTACAGATTCCATGTGCAAAAGATATCTGGGTACTTTGAGGGATGCGAGTTTCACCATGTACCCCAGCTGGAAAACGAGGCTGACAACGTATTGTCGAAGCTCGGATCAACCCGACAAGCAATTCCACCGGGTGTAGCACTGGAGCACCTCAAAAAACCATCTATTAGGCCGTCCCCAGAAACCGACTCAATCTATATCCCGGCAGATCCGGAGTCCGGAGCTGTACCCATGGACATTAACATGGGAAGTGGTTTAGGAAACTCGGGGACTGCTTCGCAGAACCCGGGGATGGCGCAGCGTGATCCGGCCGAGGTTATGCCGGTGGAGCAAATGGAAGTAGATGAGGAGTTGTTTCCAGTGCGAGCTATACCAGCTTGGGCGCTGCCCATATTTCAATTCTTGAAGGATGGAGCTTTGCCTAGTGAAGAGGTGCTTTCCAGGCAAATTTAGAGGCCACAATCATCAACGCCGAACTATACAAGAGAAGTGTCACTAACGTCCTCCAGCGATGTGTTGACCCGGAAGAAGGGCTGGATATCCTCCGGGATATACATCAAGGGCAATGTGGGCATCATGCCTCGTCCAGAGCATTGGTGGCAAAAGCTTTCCGGCATGGATTCTACTGGCCAAGTGCCTTAGAACAAGCAGAAGATTTGGTGAGAAAATGCAATGGTTGTCAGAGGTATGCAACCAAGACACATATGCCAATGTCGGAGCTCAAGACCATACCAATCACCTGGCCATTTGCCGTATGGTGTTTGGATATGGTTGGCCCGTTCAAACCAGCAAGGGGAAATATGACCCATATCTTGGTTATGGTGGACAAGTTTACGAAGTGGATTGAAGTGAAGCCAATAAGAAAATGTGATGGAGCTATGGCCGTAACATTCCTCAAAGATATCATCTTGAGATACGGATATCCTCACAGTATCATAAAAGATAATGGCACAAATTTTGCTGAAGGAGCATTTGCACGATTCTGCCGGGATAAAAAGATTCAGCTGGACGTTGCCTCGGTAGCCTACCCCGCATCGAACGGACAAGTGGAAAGATCCAACGGATTAGTATTATCCGGGATAAAACCCCGACTCATTGAGCCGCTGCAAAGATCAGCGGGGTGCTGGATAGAAGAACTACTAGAGGTACTGTGGAGTTTAAGAACAACTCCGAATTGATCAACAGGCTATACGCCATTCTTTCTAGTATATGGGGCAGAAGCTGTATTACCAGCCGACATAGAGCATGATTCACCCAGAGTCACCCAGTACATAGAAGCCGAAGTGCGAGAAGCCCGGCAAAATAATGTTGATCTGTTGGAAGAAGCGAGAGAATTGGCATTGTCCAGATCCGCCATATATCAGCAAAATCTCCGACGCTATCATAGCCGGAAAGTTAACCCCCGAGTCTTTCGGGAAAGTGATCTGGTGCTCTGGTTGGTACAACGTACTACTGGCATGCATAAGTTATCCCCCCATGGGAGGGGCCATTCATTGTGAGGAAAGCATTGCACAATGACTCATATTATCTCATCGATGCAAAACCACAGGAGAAGAACAAGGAGGACAGGTCCGGGGAGGAATCTAAGCGTCCGTGAAATGTAGCTCTACTTCGACCATTCTACACTTACCAAAGAAGTGTGTGTATCCGAGTTTCTCATATGTCGGTATGTATGCCGGCAATGAGCTTATCAATGAAATCTTGGCACCTCAAGAAGTAACTCGGGGACTGCCTTAGTGGTATTCGTTGTTTCCTGTATTTATTATTTATTTTTATGTCGGCTGGTGTAAGTTGCTTCTACCTAAGCCGGATTAGTAGTGTGTGAGCACCAAAAACTCAACTCTTCGATTTGCTGTTGTCCAACAAGATTTGGCTTCATGGCAAGCAAGAGAACAAGTTTTGAATTGCGTAGCACACGAAAAACGACTAAGGAAAAGAACTTAATCGATCCAACATTTGTTATTTCAACTACCTTTATGTCTACCATGTTTTTATTATGCTGAATTATTTTGAGCTAATCCTAAAGTTTCCAAGTATTGTTAAATCAATTTTTGAAACTCGGACTAGCAAGTCATAAAACCGAACCAAGGTAGACACGAGACGAGCCAAGAAATTGGAGGAACAAGAAAATGAAACTCGGGGACTACGCCCAAGTTAATCCGACACAAACAACTTAGTAGCAAAATATAACTGGTGTGCTTAATACATTTGCACCCAGCATACCGGGGGTCTGATAAACTGCAAAGTGTTTCTAATCAAGGAGCAGCAGGAGGAGGTAACTCGGCGCCAGTAGGTGTAGCTCCGGCCTCGGCTTTAGCTTCGTCTTCATCCTCTTCGACATCCGAGGCTTCGTCCTCTTCTTCCTCACCCGAACCTTCTTCGACATATTCGTTGTCGACAGCGCCAAGGAACCTTGGTCCCTCATTCCATTGATGGATGGGGGCATATTGAATGAGGCTATGGGCGCAAGCCTTGCACCGAGCAATCCAATCCGGGTCAGTGGACCACCTTGATCTGGTGCGCATGTGCTCGAGAAGCTTCAGGTTTATCTTTTCATACCATGTGAGCACATAGTAGAGCACGATTTCAGCTCCGGTGCGTCCAGCGGATTCCCTCCAAAGGTCGAGCTGGGTCTCGCACTCCATTAGCTTGGCAATAAGAGTAGTAGCCCCCTCAGGAGTATCTTCTTTAGGCCAAAAGGCATTAAAGATCCGGATTTCTACATCCAAGATATCCTTGCCATAGGTCTTCACGATCTCGACTCGGGAGGACAAGCTGACTATCAAATCCTCCAGATCAAGAGGAATGGTGCCAGGACCAGATGGAGTACCTCTCTTCTGGTGGAACTTGGTAACGGCATTGGATGCAATGACATCGCCCTCTGGAAATTTGTCTAAAAACGAGACAAGTGAATTAATTAAAGGAAGTAGACCCGGAAAGATCAATGTCGGTTGGAGGAAAAGAACTTACGAGAATATGGCTATGGATCCGGGTTAGCTCCTTGGTGTAGTTGTCGCGCCTCTCCCGGAGTTGCACAAGTTCGGCATTTGCCGACTCGAGCTTAGTGTCGGCCTCTTTCAGCAGTTCTTGGTCCTTGGCAATTTGGATCTTCAGATGCTCTTGCTCTTCGGAGAAATCTTGGCCAGCTTTATCCATCTCATATTTGTGGAGCGCCTTGAGTTTCTTCATCTCGGTGTTAAGCTTGGCAATTTCTTCATCCTTGGTCCGGAGGAGGGCAAGCTTATCATCCTTCTTCTTGAGTTCAGCCTGGTGCTGCCCTGCTTGTTCGAGAAAATGCAGCATCATATCAGGCACGGGCACACTATCTTCAAGAGATGCTGAAATAGTTTGTTGACCCGGCAAAGCCGAGGTATCAATATTTGCCGAGCCAAGAAGAAAAGAAGATAGGGCGCAGAGGGAGAATAAGCAAAATGACTTACCCTTTATCTGATCCAAATTTTTTCTCATAAGGATGTTCTCAGCCTCCACTCCGGCTGCACAATCCGAATATCAGATTAGTTCGGCGGAAAAAGACGAAGAGAAATGGGGAAAATGCCAAGGAGAAAACTTACCCCTTTTCTCGTATTCTGCAAGAAGCGTAGTATGTTTCGTGTGCAACATCTTGTGATTATCCAAGAGACGCTGAAACTCAGCGCTCTGGCGATTGGTGGTCACCTGAAAAGAGTACAAAAGGATAGCTTAGTCATGTGCATAGTCGAAGTGTACAAGATTCGGGCCAAGTGGAACTTAACCCGGCTCTAGGTGTGTGCATATTCGAAGTGTACAAGATCCGGGCCAAGTGGAACTTAACCCGGCTCTAGGTGTGTGCATATTCAAAGTGTACAAGATCCGGGCCAAGGGGAACTTAACCCGGCTCTAGGTGTGTGCATATTCGAAGTGTACAAGATCCGGGCCAAGCGGAACTTAACCCGACTCTAGGTGTGTGCATATTCGAAGTGTACAAGATCTGGGCCAAGCGGAACTTAACCCGGCTCTAGGTGTGTGCATATTCGAAGTGTACAAGATTCGGGCCAAGCGGAACTTAACCCGGCTCTAGGTGTGTGCATATTCGAAGTGTACAAGATCCAGGCCAAGCGGAACTTAACCCGGATCTAGGTGTGTGCATATTCGAAGTGTACAAGATCCAGGCCAAGCAGAACTTAACCCGGCTCTAGGTGTGTTCATATTCAAAGTCGCTAAGGAGCTACGCTAGTTCTCTAAGGAGCATCTGGACGAGTAACAAGTTACTCCCCTAGAGGCTCGAGGACTAATGGTTATATCACGAATATCTAGTACATGTTAAGGAAAAGGCGAAGTAGCGTACCTCCATCATCCGACCTGCAAGGTTGATTGCCTTAGCAGCGGTGTTCATCTGTGCAACAAACTCAGCAGGCCCAAACTTCTCCAGGAGATCGTCATTATGGATGAACTCCGCCTTGTTCCAGTTGTTAACAAACTCGATCAAGGTCGAAGGATAGCGTTCTCCGCTAAGCATGTGGGGCGCAACCAAACCCTTAGCATGGGCTTCCCTCCTTTCAACCTGGGCAACAACAGGGCTCATGTGCAGAACGAGTTGTGCATCAGCTGACCCGGCAAAGGTGTCCTTCGTTGGTGGGGTCTTCTTCGAAAGCATGGACGCAAGGGTGCGCTGTCCAGCCTCGATAGACGCTGCCTTGGCAGTGTCAGGAGCCTTTTTGCCCTTGGGCTAGTGCTGAGAGGTTGAAGTTGCTGCGGTGGATTTGCCCTTGGGCACGGTCTTGGTGCTAGCTTTGGTACTAGTTGTGTCTTCTTGCCAAGCCTTGGAAGTCTCGGACGAAGCGGAAGGACTTGGTGTTGTTGCTGATGCTTGAGCTACTACTGTTGGTGCTTGCGCTGATGCTGGTGCTGACTTTTGTCTTGGCGGAGGTGCTGTTGGTATCTCGGATGAAGCTGGTTGCGGCGGAGCCGAAGTAGTGGTTGCCGCTGCCTCGGCAGAGCCAGTTCCCCTCGCTCTGAGGTTGTCCTCCTCTAGACGAGGTGGGCTAGAACTCGGAGCAGCTGCTGAACCCTCTTGAATGGGGCTCAGCGGGCGAGAATCATCGCCATGAGTGGGAGAAGGGCTATGTCGGAGCAGCGAGGCGATGACAGATCCGCTCTAAGGAACCTCCACCGCGGCCCTGCTGAATCAAATGATGAGTGATATGAAACTATAACAAAGGAAGAACAAGTGAATAGCAAATCATGAAGCAGAAAATTGGATAAGGAAGAAATGACTTATTCATTAGAGGTCAAAGGCTCCTTGGGCTTGCGAGCTGTCCGGGTTAACGCCTTGGTCGTAGGCTTGGTGGCAGCTTTGTCTGCAGACTTCTTTCGTCTCTTTGCTGGTTTGGAAGGTTCGGAAGAAGAAGCAGATGCAACTCCCCTTTTCTTTGGCGCGACCGGGACAGGCTCGCCCGTAGCGAGGGGAGGATCTTCATGGATCTTCCCACCGGGGTTAGCTGATGCCGGAAAGGCGTAAGAAAGGGGGACAGCGTCAAATGCTTCCATCACCTCAACATCAGAATCATCTTCATCCTTAGGCCAATCTCTAATGGAAGAGAGTTTACCGGTATGTCGCTTGGTCGCATCGGGGAATGGAAGGAACATCTCCTGATCCGGCTCCTCCTTGTCCGGGACATCTCGATCTGGCGCCCACTTAAGAGAAGGCTCGGTGCCATCGTCAAGAGTTTGCTGAAGAAACGTCTAAGAGAGAAAATGCGAAGGGATCAAACATACAATAAATTCCGACATAAGACTTAATTCAGAAAAAGATTGGAGCACGAGATTTACCGCAGGAGGAAGCCTATCTCTGCAGAAGTGCTCGATCCCCCACTCCCAATCAACGGTGAACTTTTTGTTGGTGGTGAAGAGGGCCTTGACCCGATGGAAAATCTCGGTGTTTCTCAACTCGAATGAGGAGGTCCGATTGGGGTCAAGGCGCCATCTCATGTGGCAAAGCTTGTGAGTGCGTTTCTAGAGAGGGGAGATCCGGTTGTGGATGAATGTGACCATTGCGTCCTCGTTGTGCAATCCTAGATCCTTTAGCTCCTAGAACCTTCTGTTGACTTGGTTCGCCAGGACGGTGGGCTTCTTGGGGATCTGGTCCCAAAGATTCGGGTTAGGAGGACCCAGGACGTAGGGGCGCAGCCGGATCAGGTCTTTAGTGTTGCCATTTCTGACATAAAAGAAGGTTCGGGCCTAGCCCTTGCAAGAGTCAAGCCCCGTGACTCGGGGAAAGACGGACTGTTTCCGAGGAGAGATGGAAGCAGTGCCGAATTGCATGATTTGCTTGTCCTCTGGGTCAAGCTCTCTATTCGGAATCACGTTCTGGCGCAGACCAAAGAACCGGATCCAGAGCTCCTTAGTGGGCCATAATCCGGCGTAGCCCTCTATGGTGGAAGCAAAAGCAGATAGGGAGGTGATGGCATTCGCCGGAAGGTGATGCGGCTGAAGCTCATAAGTATTGAGCCAGTCGTGGAAAAAGTCACTAACGGGGAGCCCAAACCTGCGCTGGAAGTGGGAGAGAAACACCACAAACTCACCCGGGTTAGGTGAGGGAGCAAGTTCCTCGGCAGCGAGACGAGCCACCACAACCTCCGGGATGCGACGCGTGCGGTACAACCAGTCCAGGTCGTCCTGGAATACCTAGGACCCAGCCCAGGCGCCTATTGGAGATATGCCCAAGATGCAATAATAAAAGTGGTTATTATTATATCTTTGTGTTTATGATGAATGTTTACATCCCATGCTATAATTGTATTATAAGGAAACACTAATACATGTGTGTTTTGTAAACATAAAAGAGTCCCTAGTAAGCCTCTTGTGGAACTAACTTGTTGATTAATTGATGATCATGGTTTCCTGATCATGGACATTGGATGTCATTAATAACAAGGTTATATCATTAGGAGAATGATGTGATGGACACACACCCATAGTAAGCGTAGCATAAGATCAAGTCATTTAGTTCGTATTGCTATAAGCTTTCAAATTCATAGTAACCTAATCCTTCGACCATGAGGTTATGTTAATCACCATCACCGGATGGGTACTTTGATGACATCAAACACCGCTTCGTAACTGGGTGGTTATAAATGTGTCATTGGGTATTCTGAAAGTATGTGTTGAAGCGCATGGACCAAGATTGGGATTTGTCCATCCATATGACAGATAGATATGCTCTGGGCCCTCTCGGTGGAATGTCATCTAGTTAGCTTGCAAGCATGTGACTAGGTCACAAGGGATGACATAACATGGAACGAGTAAAGAGTGCTTATCAGTAACAAGGTAGAACTAGGTATGGAGATACCGACGATCAAACCTCGGATAAGTAGAATATCGCGTGACAAAGGGAATTGGTTTCGTATGTTAATGGTTCTATCTATCACGAAGTCATCATTGAGTATGTGGGAGCCGTTATGGATCTCCAGATCCCGCTGATGGTTATTGATCGGAGAGGTGTCTCCATCATGTCTGCATATTCACGAACCGTAGGGTGACACACTTAAGGTTTGAAGTTGTTTTAAGTAGATATGGAATGTGCGTTGGAAACCGAATGTTGTTCGGAGTCTCGGATTGGATCCGGGACATCACGAGGAGATCCGGAATTGTCTGGAGAATGAGATTCATATATTGGGGATCATTTTCTAAGTTAGGAAATGTTCCGGAGTATTTGTATGAGGATTCTAGAAGGTTTCGGAATGTTCCGGAAGATTCTAGGAGATTTCTTGGAGTTTGCTTGAAAACCAAGAAAGGATCAAGGAGTCCTTGTGGGGCAAGACAAGGAGTCGTGGGGGAGGAGGAATCCTCCCCCCTCCCAATCCGCCGGCCAAGGAAGGGATGGGAGTCCTACTAGGACTCCCCCTCCCATGGCGCCTCCCTCCTTTAAATAGAGGGATGGGGGCGCTACCCCCTGGCCCCCTCCACTCCAAACCCTGGCCACCGCCTCTCTCCTCCTCCTTCCCTCTGCTCAGGCTTAGGCGAAGCCCTGCAGAATTCTCTACTCCACCACCACCACCACACCGTCGTGCTGCTGGGATTCCGTGGAGAAGATCTACTACCTCCGCTGCTCGCTGGAACGGGGAGAGGAAGGTCTACTTCGACTCCGCACGTGTGACCGACTGCGGAAGCGCTGCCGGAACGCGGCGCCGGAAGGATCGTCCACTCGATCTTGAGATTGGAAAATGATCGACTACATCAACCACGAGATCTGATCTCGTAACGCTTTCGGGTCTACAAGGGTTAGTACAGATCTATCTCGTTGCACATGTCTAATAGATTAGATCTTGGCTTTTATCTAGATTAGATCTGGGTTTTGTTCGTTCTTGCGGTAGAATTTTTTTGTTTTCCATGCTACGAACCCATCAGTGGTATCAGAGCCTTGTCTATGCGTAGATCTGTTGCACGAGTAGAACACAATGGTTTTGTGGGCGTTGGTGATCGTGCCGTCTTTTGCTTTGTGTATTTTGCATCTTGCGGTATGGTGGGATGAAGCGGCTCGGGCTAACCTTACATGTCATCGCACATGAGACTTGCTCCACGCTTGACGTGTAACTTGCTTTGCACAAGTGGCTTTGCGGGTGTCTGTCTCTCCCACCATAGTATAGATCCAATCTACACTTTGCACTTGATAGCACTTGTATCAACGTTGTGGTTCAGTTTCGTAGGTAAGATCCGTTCTTATTCGAAAGCCCCAAACCACGTAAAACTTGCAAAGAAAATTAGAGGCGTCTAACTTGTTTTTGCAAGGGTTTTGTGATGTGATATGGCCATCATGTGATTGTGATTATATTTGATGTATGCAATGATCGTTATTGTAATATGGCAGCCGACAGGAGCCTAATGGTTGTCTTTAATTCTGTTAAGACATGCGTGTATATTCATCTTGTAATAGCTTTATTCCAAGTAGTTGTAATAGTTGCTAGTGATGATGGACAACTATGAAGCGGCGCCACTGACCTTGACGCAATGCTGGTGATGATGGAGATCATGTCCGTGCTTTGGAGATGGAGATCAAAGACACAAGAAGAAAGGGCCATATCATATCACACTAATTATGAATTGCCTGTGATGTTAATCCTTTATGCATCTTGTATTGCTTAGATCGCGACGGTAGCATTATAAGATGATCCCTCTCACTAAATATCAAGTAATAAAGTGTTCGTCCTTAGTTGGCACCGTTGCTAAGACTCGTCGTTTTGAAGCATCTCGTGATGATCGGATGTTATAGGTTCTACGTGTGCATACAACGGGTGCAAGCCAGATTTGCACATGCGGAAACTAAGGTTAATCTTGACGAGCCTAGCATGTACAGACATGGTCTCGAAACACGGAATACCGAAAGGTAGAGCATGATTCATATAAATGATATGATGAACATAAAGATTGTTCGCCGATGAAACTACATCTTCTCTCGTGAAGATCGGACTTGGTGTAGTGAACTTGGTTCGTGTAATCACTAAGACAATGTGAGGGATGTTGTTTTGAGTGGGAGTTCACCTAGTTAATTTAAGAATTAAAATTGAAATCAATTTATCATAAACTTAGTCTAAACTACTTGCAAATTTGTTGTAGATTATGGCGAACCTCTCCATCAATTTCAATGCGTTCCTAGAGAAAGAAAAGCTTAAGAACAATGGAAGCAACTTCACGGACTGGCTCCATGGTCTGAAGATTGTCCTCAGGGCTGGTCAGATGACCTATGTGCTCGAAGCACCGCTAGGTGACCCACCTGCAGAAGATGCCACCGATGACATAAAGAATGTTTACGCCACTCGGAAAAATCATTACTCCACAGTTCAGTGTGCCATCCTGTATGGTTTATAAATGGAGCTCCAGAAGCATTTTGAGCACCACGACCCGTTCGAGATCATTAAGGAGCTCAAGCTCATTTTTGAGACTCACGCGGCCGTGGAGAGCTATGAGGCCTCCGAAAAGTTCTTTAACTGTAAGATGGAAGAGGGAGGCTCCGTTAGAGAGCACGTGCTCACCATGTCTGGGCATGCAAACAAGCTCCAAGAGTTGGGGATAACGATTCCTAATGAGTTAGGGATTCACCGTGTCCTCCAATCACTGCCACCGAGTTATAAGAACTTTGTGATGAACTACAATATGCACTACATGAACAAGACGTTGCCTGAACTATCGTACATGCTGAAAACTGCTGAAGTGGAGATCAAGAAGGAGCACCAAGTGTTGATGGTCAATAAGTCCACCAATATCAAGAAACAGGGCAAGCCTAAGAAAAAGGGCAACTTCAAGAAGGACGGCAAGAAAGCTGCCGCACCTGCTAAGAAGCCCAAGGCTAGTCCTAAACCTGAAACCGAATGCTTCTACTGCAAGGGTGCTGGTCACTGGAAGCGTAACTGCCTCAAGTACCTGGCGGATCTGAAGAACGGCAACATCAAGAAGAAAGGTATATTTGATATACATGTTATTGATGTGTATCTTACTAGTAATCGTAGTAGTGCCTAGGTATTTGATACTAGTTCGGTTGCTCATATTTGTAACTCGAAACAGGAGCTGCAGAATAAACGAAGACTGGCGAGAGACGAGGTGACGATGCACGTTGGAAATGGCTCCAAGGTTGATGTGTTCGCCGTCGGCACGCTCCCTCTACATCTACCATCGAGATTAGTTTTAAATTTAAATAATTGTTATTTGGTGCCTGCATTAAGCATGAACATTATATCTGGATCTTGTTTATTGCGAGACGGTTACTCTTTTAAGTCTGAGAATAAAGGTTGTTCGATTTATATGAGTAATATCTTTTATGGTAATGCACCTGAGATGAATGGTTTATTCTTATTGAATCTCGATAGTAGTGATACACATGTTCACAACATAGATGCTAAACGAATAAAATTGAATGATAATTCTACATACATGTGGCACTGTCGTCTTGGTCACATTGGAGTGAAGCGTATGAAGAAACACCATTCTGATGGACTTTTTGAATCACTTGATTTTGAATCACTTGAAAGATGCGAAGCATGTATAATGGGAAAAACGACTAAGACTCCATTCTCTGGAATAATGGAGCGAGCTACAGACTTATTGGAAATAATACATACCGATGTGTGCGGTCCAATGAGTGTAGCATCGCGTGGTGGATATCGTTATGTTCTCACTTTCACGGATGACTTAAGTAGATATGGGTATGTCTACTTTATGAAACATAAGTCCGAAACTTTCGAGAAGTTTAAGGAATTTCAAAGTGAAGTGGAAAATCATCATAACAAGAAGATTAAGTTTCTGCGTTCTAACCGCGGAGGTGAATATCTAAGTTATGAGTTTGGCATGCATTTAAAGAAATGTGGAATACTTTCGCAGTTGACACCGCCGGGAACACCACAGCGTAATGGTGTGTCCGAACGTTGAAATCAAACTCTCTTAGATATGGTTTGGTCTATGATGTCTCTTACAGATTTACCGCTATCATTTTGGGGCTATGCATTAGAGACAGCCGCATTCACTTTAAATAGGGCATCATCTAAATCTGTTGAAACGACACCGTATGAATTGTGGTTTGGTAAGAAACCTAAATTGTCGTTCCTTAAAGTTTGGGGTTGTGAAGCGTATGTAAAGAAGTTACAGCCTGATAAGCTTGAACCCAAAGAGGAGAAATGCGTCTTCATAGGATACCCTAAAGAAACAATTGGGTATACCTTCTATCATAGATCCGAAGGCAAAGTTTTCATTGCCAAGAATGGATCCTTTCTTGAGAAGGAGTTTCTCTCGAAGGAAGTGACTGGAAGGAAAGTAGAACTCGACGAGGTTATTGAACCTTCTCTCAGAGTTGAGAGTAGCGCAGCACCGGAAGATGTTTTTGTGCCGCCTGCACCAATTGGAGAGGAAGCTAATGATGGTGATCATGAAAATTTAAACGAAGTTACTGCTGAACCTCGCAGGTCAACGAGGGTTCGTACCACTCCTGATTGGTATGACTCTGCCTTGAACGTCATGTTGGTGGACAACACTGATGACCCTGCGACATATGAAGAAGCTATGGTGAGCCCTGATTTCGACAAATGGCTAGAAGCCATGAAATCCGAAATGGGATCCATGTACGAAAACCAAGTATGGACTTTGGTGGACTTACCGGATGGCCGTAAGGCTGTCGAGAACAAATGGATTTTCAAAAGAAAAACAGATGCTGATGGTAATATTACTGTCTATAAAGCTCGACTTGTCGCGAAAGGGTTTCGACAAATTCAAGGAGTTGACTACGATGAGACTTTCTCACCATTAGCGAAGCTAAAGTCTCTGAGGATTTTGTTAGCAATCGCTGCATATTTCGATTATGAGATTTGGCAGATGGATGTCAAAACGGCGTTCCTTAATGGTGACATTGAGGAAGAGTTGTATATGGTACAACCCAAGGGTTTGTCGATCCTAGTGATGCTGACAAGGTATGCAAACTTCAGCGCTCCATTTATGGACTGAAGCAAGCATCCCGGAGTTGGAATCAACGTTTTGATAAAGTAATCAAAAACTTTGGATTTATACAAACTTATGGAGAAGCTTGTATTTACAAGAAAGTGAGTGGGAGCTCTGTAGCATTCCTAGTACTATATGTAGATGACATATTGTTGATTGGGAATGATATAGAACTTCTTAATAGCGTCAAAACCTATTTTAATAATAGTTTTTCAATGAAGGATCTTGGCGAAGCGGCATATATTCTAGGCATCAAGATTTATAGAGATAGATCAAGACGCCTAATAGCGCTTTCACAAAGTACATACTTAGACAAAGTTCTAAAGAAGTTTAGAATGGAAGAGAGCAAGAAAGGGTTCGTGCCCATGTTGTCAGGTAAGACCTTGAGTAAGACTCAAAGTCTGGCTACGGCAGAAGATAGAGAAAAGATGTATAATATTCCCTATGCCTCGGCCATAGGTTCTATCATGTATGCCATGATGTGTACAAGACCGGATATAGCACATGCTGTAAGTTTGACTAGCAGATATCAAATTGATCCTGGAATGGAGCACTGGACAGCGGTCAAGAATATCCTAAAGTACCTGAATAGGACTAAGGATATGGTTCTTTCTTATGGAGGTGATGAACAGCTTGTTGTAAACGGTTACACTGATGCTAGTTGGAACACCGATCCAGATGACTCGAAATCACAGTCTGGATACGTATTTATTTTGAATGGTGCTGCAGTGAGCTGGAGGAGTGCCAAGCAAAGCGTTGTGGCGAAATCTTCAACTGAATCGGAATACATAGCTGCTTCGGAGGCTGCACAAGAAGCCATATGGATGAAGGAGTTCATTACTGAACTTGGCATGGTTCCCAGTGTGTTGGACCGATGGCCATCTACTGTGACAACACAGGTGCCATAGCTAATGCACAGGAGCCAAGGGCACATAGCAAGCTGAAGCACATCAAGCTACATTTCCATGCTATTCGTGAGTATGTCCGAGATGGTGACATAAAGATTTGCAAAGTACACACTGATCTGAATGTGGCAGATCCGTTGACTAAACCTCTCCCTAGAGCAAAGCATGACCAACACCAGAACGCCATGGGTGTTAGGTATATTACCATGTAATCTAGATTATTGACTCTAGTGCAAGTGGGAGACTGTTGGAGATATGCCCAAGAGGCAATAATAAAAGTGGTTATTATTATATCTTTGTGTTTATGATGAATGTTTACATCCCATGCTATAATTATATTATAAGGAAACACTAATACATGTGTGTTTTGTAAACATAAAAGAGTCCCTAGTAAGCCTCTTGTGGAACTAGCTTGTTGATTAATTGATGATCATGGTTTCCTAATCATGGACATTGGATGTCATTAATAACAAGGTTATATCATTAGGAGAATGATGTGATGGACACACACCCATAGTAAGCGTAGCATAAGATCAAGTCATTTAGTTCGTATTGCTATAAGATTTCAAATGCATAGTAACCTAATCCTTTGACCATGAGGTTATGTAATCACCATCACCGGATGGGTACTTTGATGACATCAAACACCGCTTCGTAACTGGGTGGTTATAAAGGTGTCATTGGGTATTCTGAAAGTATGTGTTGAAGCGCATGGACCAAGATTCGGATTTGTCCATCCATATGACGGATAGATATGATCTGGGCCCTCTCGGTGGAATGTCATCTAGTTAGCTTGCAAGCATGTGACTAGGTCACAAGGGATGACATAACATGGAACGAGTAAAGAGTGCTTATCAGTAACGAGGTAGAACTAGGTATGGAGATACCGATGATCAAACCTCGGATAAGTAGAATATCGCGTGACAAAGGGAATTGGTTTCGTATGTTAATGGTTCTATCGATCACGAAGTCATCGTTGAGTATGTGGGAGCCGTTATGGATCTCTAGATCCCGCTGATGGTTATTGATTAGAGAGGTGTCTCCATCATGTCTGCATATTCACGAACCGTAGGGTGACGCACGTAAGGTTCGAAGTCATTTTAAGTAGATATGGAATGTGCGTTGGAAACCGAATGTTGTTCGGAGTCTCGGATTGGATCCGGGACATCACGAGGAGATCTGGAATTGTCCGGAGAATGAGATTCATATATTGGGGATCATTTTCTAAGTTAGGAAATGTTCCGGAGTATTTGTATGAGGATTCTAGAAGGTTTCGGAATGTTCCAGAAGGTTCTAGGAGATTTCTTGGAGTTTGCTTGAAAACCAAGAAAGGATCAAGGAGTCCTTGTGGGGCAAGACAAGGAGTCGTGGGGGAGGAGGACTCCTTCCCCCCTCCCAATCCACCGGCCAAGGAAGGGAGGGGAATCCTACTAGGACTCCCCCTTCCATGGCGCCTCCCTCCTTTAAATAGAGGGGTAGGGGCGCCACCCCCTGGCCCCCTCCACTCCAAACCCTGGCCGCCGCCTCTCTCCTCCTCCTTCCCTCTGCTCAGGCTTAGGCGAAGCCCTGCAGAATTCTCTACTCCACCACCACCACCACACCGTCGTGCTGCTGGGATTCCGTGGAGAAGATCTACTACCTCCGCTGCTCGCTGGAACGGGGAGAGGAAGGTCTGCTTTGACTCCGCACATGTGACCGACTGCGGAAGCGCTGCCGGAACGCGGCGCCGGAAGGATCGTCCACTCGATCTTGAGATCGGCAAGTGATCGACTACATCAACCATGAGATCCGATCTCGTAACGCTTTCGGGTCTACAAGGGTTAGTACAGATCTATCTCGTTGCACATGTCTAATAGATTAGATCTTGGCTTTTATCTAGATTAGATCTGGGTTTTGTCCGTTCTTGTGGTAGAAACTTTTTGTTTTCCATGCTACGAACCCATCAGCGCCGCGCTCGGTGTTCTCCGTGTCCTCCTCCATCTCCTGCTGCGCGACGGTGAGTTCCTCCTCTGTCATCTCTAGGTCGCTGTCCTCACTGGCCCTATCGGTGGTGGGGGCAGTGGCCTGGACTGACGCGGACCCATGGCGGTGGCGGTGGAGATGCGCGAGAGTGGCGGCGACGCTGGTGCGCAGGGAACTGTGCGGCGGCAGCGCAGCTAAGCAGGTGCGGTGGCGGCGGTGCTATCACTGGGAGGAAGAAGAAGGAGAGGCAGAGGGGCACAGAGAGGGGGAAAAGACCCAAGGGGCGCGCCCCTCCCCTATTTAACCACACCCAGGAGTGGTAGTGGGATCGCGCTGTGCGGAAGAGCCACACGGTGTGGCCGTGTATGATCCGGATCAACCAATCAAAAACGAGCCACAGGAAGGGCCACAGGGCGCAGGAGATCCCACGACGCGACGTGGTGACATAGTTAACGAAGCGACAGACACGATGTGACGTGTGCAACAGTAACACCTGACATTAACTACGGCAGTAACTGGCGCAAACCCTTAAAATGAGGCAAAATAATGATTACCCTCCACGTAGGATGTGGGGAAGCGTATGAGAGAAGGAATAGTAACCCGGATAACTATGGGATGACCCGGCCAGCGAGTGAAAACTCGGAATGAGCCAAGGGAAAAGATAGTCAATGAAATCCGGGGTATGATGTAACTCGGAAAAGGGAGCAAAAGGCTCAGTGAAATTGAACCTTCTATGGCCTTAGCGGCTATGGCAGCTAAGACCGCACCAGCTTCGGGGACTAATGTTGGGGGGATACTCCTGGGTAGGGTCACGCCGGGGTATAATGGCCGAGTTAGATAAGGTACGACAAGGTCAAAGCGAATGCTGGCCGAGTCACCTCAAGGCAGGCCAAATCACGGAGTGACCCGGACCCGAGGATGTCCGCCTAACTGAGTCCTGGCCGACTCATGTCGTATGCCGGCAGGATGTATGTAACTTGTATGCAGGTACTGGTGTGGCCGGATCAACTAGGCACGATCCGGGTTATATCAAGCTTGCAAGAGAAGGAAGGTATCTCGCTGGTCAAAAGGTGACCACTGTATGCAGAGCATGAGCAAAGTGGACAGAGGCCAAGACCACCGAGGCGTGGCCGACAAAGGTGATGATGCCTGTGTCGGATGACGCGGGCACCGCAGAGGCTCACGTAGCCTCTGCGGGGATGACGCTAGGCAAAAGTGACCCGGTCGGCTTACTATTTTGGGAAGAGGCATATTCCCTGGAATATGCCTCCACGTATGCCCTAATTGGAGACCTAGTCGCCCCTATATAAGGAGGGCTAGGGCATCTGTAGAAGGGGTTGGTCTTTGACTAGTTGAGCGCTAGTTGGTTGAGTTTTACTGGTATGTTCCTAAGGGCTAGCTAGTGGTGAGAGTAAGAGAGTTCCTTCTTCCTCCTCTCCCCAATACAGCTCAAGGAGCACTTGTAAACCTTGGAAGTGAATCAAATATAAACATCTGTGTGTGGAATCACCACACTATCCCTCCCTGGATTCCTCTAGTGCATCTTGTCCCCACCTTTAGCCTATCCATGGCATCTGCCGTGACACCACCACAACAGTAAAGGTCGTGGTTAACCACCCTCTACCGGCCTCCCAAGGAAGAGGGCTAATAATTTGGCATTAAGAGTCGGTTGATATGTGTGGGTAAAGTTGTGCACCATACCCCTGTAGGGTAATGATCTTTTCGAAAAGTTGTGTCCACGGTTATGGAAGACTTGGGAACGAACGTGCGATCATAGAGAACTATAACCAATGTTAAAACTTGGCAACTAATGAGTGTTCTGGAATTACTTCATCAGGGTCCTTTGAGGGGGTAATCCAAGTTGAAAGGTTCTCAGGTGATGATGAAGGCGATCTGAAAGAGTTAGAATGTAGTCTTCTTACCTCTTTTGAAATAATCTGATTAGACGAGCCTCTTCTCTCACTTGTTTTCAAACAAAGCTGGCTTTTGCAAAGTAACCACAGAAAGCCTTTCTAACCAAGCATGTATCGTAGGTTATTAAGTCTTGCGGAGTACATCCTGTACTCAGCCTTGCCTCGTTGATGTTTTTCTACAGATGAAGCTACTCCAACTGAAGGTGGTTTCTACATTGATGTCGACGAGTAGTTAGGGTTCCCGGGCAGCAGCCTAGGATCTATGGAAGGGTCGTTTGCTTATGTTCAAGGCCTCTTAGGCCCTTTGCTAAGTTTGTTGTTTAGAACAACTTATTTGCATCCGATGCTTGGTGTTTGTTGGGTCTTCGACCCCTGGTTTGTAATACTTGTATGCAACTCTCCTAAGAGCGTACCTTAATAATGTATGGTTTGTATGTTCTGTAATGTTACCGAATTATTCCCTGCGCACTTCGAGCTCGAGGTTAGGCTTATGTCAGATGAAGATCTGGTATTTGTCTAACCCTGATCCCAGGTCGTGACAGATTTTGGTATCAGAGCATGACTACCTGTAGGAAACCCTTCTTACCGGTCGATGTCGAGTCTAGCACTTGTGAAAACTATTTGAAAGTTAAAATTATTTGCAAAACTCTAAATAGGACTCTTTTTACTCCTTATCCAGGGTTGCACTATTGCTGAGTTATCTTACCTTGTTTGGTTTGAAAGGTTTTCACTTCTCGTCTACCATTTAAAATTACTAGGATATACGGGGTTGGGTTGTTCTTCTAGTACTCCGTATCCGGTTGCAAAGCTCAGAGTTTCCAAAATATATCCGGGCATCTGAAGCATTGTTTTCAACCTTGCTAAGGGTGTTTGGAATTCAACTCCTTTCTTCTCCTCTGATTTGTTGGTATCTTACCATATTGCATTCCGTTGTTATGGTTTGTATTTAAGTTGGTAGCGTATACATTTCATATGCTTGTTCTACTACCATACTTGGTGTTATGATGTGACCTCAACTCATATGGTTGATTCTACTATGACTGTTCGATATGGTTCATGTCATCTTTGATGTATTTCTCTTGGTGATCCAATCTCACGGGTTTTGTTTTCTCCTTAGGATGTCTTCTGGTACTTGTGGTTCTGTTGGCCGTCGAGGCCAAAACAATGCTGATGAGGAACTTCTGCCACCTCCCACAATGGCCAAGGTTCTCAACAATATTGAGACCAACCGACTGAGGAATGAACGCCTTCTCGAGCGTGTGGCTCAGAACACTGCACGTCGTCCTGACGACTGTGTCACACTTGGGGATTTCATCCCCTCATTCCCTCCAATCTTCAACCACCCCAAGGAACCCCTTGATGCTGATGATTGGCTTTGCACAATTGAACGCAAGTTCAGTGCTCTTCATGTTCGGCAGGATGACCGTGTTAACTTTGCCACCTATCAGCTGGAAGGTGAGGCTGGTGTTTGGTGGGATGGGTATCTGGACATGCAAGCTCAAGGACATGTTGTTACCTGGGAGGAGATCGTTGCAGGTTTCCGCGCCTCCTATATTCCTAAGCCCGTCATGGATCTAAAAAGGAGGGATGTATGGATATTGAAACATATGGGCGTGAGTTCACCCGTTTGGCTTGTTATGCACCCAGGGATTGTGATGCACCTAGGGATGTGACCAATGATGAAGACAAGCAAGAGTTGTTCCGTAAGGGACTTAGTCCAATAGTTTGCTATGAGTTGCTACCTTTCAAGTTCAGAACCTTCCAAGAACTGCACAACCAGGTTCTTACCCTAGAGCATGGAAGGAAGGAAATGGAGGTTTCCCAGAAGCGTGAAGAAGGGAACTCTCGTGCGTCTTCCTCTGGTAACAAGAAGCATCGAGTCTTTGTTCCATATAGTGTTGTGCATCATGCTCCTTATGCACCCAAGTCATCTGGCAATGCTCCTCGTCTGCCACAATCAAATACTAGTGGAGCAAGTTATCGTCCTCCTGCTGGTTCCTTCTCTAGAACTACCTGTTACTCATGTGGTCAGCCTGGTCACTATTCAAGGGAGTGTCCTCAAAGGGCTGTGATACATTGCAAATGTATCTATAATTTTTGATGTTCCATGCTTGGTTTTATCTACTTTCTTATGTTTTGTCCACACTTTGGAGTACTTTTCATATGATTTCTTGGACTAACCTATTAACAAGATGCCACAGTGCCAGTTACCTGTTTTCTGCTGTTTTTGGTTCCAGGAAGTCAAAAAATGAATATTCTCGGAATTGGACGGGACAAAAGCCAAAGTTACTATTTTCCCGGAAGACTCATGAAGCCAGAAGGAGAGTTGGAGAGGGGCCACAGGGTGGCCACACCCCCCTTGGCACGGGCCAGCCCAGGCCGCGCCAGGGCATGGTGTGGGCCCCTTGGCCGGCCATCGACCTTGCCTCCTTCGCCTATAAGAGCCACCCGATACCAAAACCCTAAATCGTCAATCAGAAATCCACGAAAAGTTCCGCAGCGCTGCCGCCACTGAAGGGGAGATTCGGGGGATAGAAAGTCTCTGTTCTGGCACCCTGCCGGGACTGGGAAGTGCCCCCAGAGCCATGCCCATCGATCTCCACCGCCATCTCCATCACCATTGCTGATTCCCATGATGAGGCGGGAGTAGTTCTCTCTCGAGGCTAAGGGTTCTACCGGTAGCTATGTGTTCATCTCTCTCTCTATGCATGATCATATTGTGATCATGAGCTTTGTAATCAAGTAGATCTACCTTGCTACTCAAGTGCTTTAATAGATCTCTGCTCTCCCCATGTGTGTGAAAGTGACAGCGTGCACACCATGGTGGCACTTAGGCTAGAGATTACAAATACTTGTTATGAGTTATATTTGGAGTTGGATGTCTCTATGAAATTGTGGTGTTTGTTGGAACCATCTAGAGCTCAAGGGGACAGTGTGGGGTTATCTAGATGGGAAAGACTTACTTTGAGGTGTGCTGTTATAACCCTACCATCGATTAGAGTGTTCAACCGGAGAGTAGTTAAGAGTAGTATCATGAAGAGAATATATTTATATGAGAGTGTTCACTAGTGAAAGTATGATCCCCAGGCCTTGTTTCTAAGCACTGAAACGCTGTTTGCTACTAGATATGTTACATGTTTGCTTGCTTATATCTTTATTTCAGTTTGCCTTTAGTCTCTTCCACGCCATCAAAGTATTTTCTAGCACCGTTATCTTATATCCATACCACTTGTATTTCACTATATCTTCGCCGAACTAGTGCACCTATACACCTGACAAGTGTATTGGGTGTGTTGGGGACACAAGAGACTTCTTGTATCTTGATTGCAGGGTTGCTTGAGAGGGAATACCTTTGACCACTTCCTCCCTGAGTTCGATAAACCTTGGGTGATCCACTTAAGGGAAAACATGCTGCTGTTCTACAAACCTCTGCACTTGGAGGCCCAACAACTGTCTACAAGAATAGAAGTGCGTAGACATCAAGCTATTTTCTGGCGCCGTTGCCAGGGAGGTAAGGTAAAAGGTATTCACACCAGAGGATTAAAGAAGAAGAACCTCCCTCGGCAAACGCCTATTTTCTGGCGCCTTTGCTGGGGAGGTAAGGTAAAAGGTACTCACATCCTCCGGTGTGAGTGTTTGAAGCTATTTCCTTTAGATTCTGCAATTTTTTCTTTTTCTTTCTTGTTTTCACTAGTTAGGCTTAATGGAAAACAACAACAAAAATTAGAGAGCTTTATAATATTTATCTTGAGTTAGGACTTGAAATGTTTGAAGAGAAAATTAAAAAACCTATGGAACTTTATTTGCATGCTAATAGCAATGTTGTTAGTATGAATTCTTTGGACACCATTATTGCTAATGCTATGGAAAAGTGTAAGCTTGGGGAAGCTTGTTTTTATGAAAATGATCTTTTTAGTTCCCCAGCTTTGGAAGATAGCTATTCTATTGCTTATGATGATACAAAACCTCCAATATATGATGATTACAATGATGAATATGTTATTTTAAGTCCACCTACTATTGAGGAGAAAATTAATTATGATTACAATATGCCTGCTATATTTGATGATTATGGTGATGAGAATAATAATGATAGCTATTTTGTTGAATTTGCTCCCACTGTGATTGATAAGAATGACTATGCTTATATGGGGAGTATTAATTCTTTTATGCATGTGGCTCATGATAAGAATGTTTTATGTGTTAGTTATATTGTTAATTTTATTCATGATGCTACTGAAAGTTATTATGAGAGAGGGAAACATGGTTTTTTGTATCTCAACAATATTAAGTTTCCCCTCTTTTTATGTTGAAAATTTTGAACTTGCACTTGTTTTGCTTTCCTATGCTTGTTTCTTTGTGCTTTCATGACTTGTTTATCTACAAGATTCCTATGCATAGGAAGTGGATTAGACTTAAATTTTCTTTGAATTTTCTTCTTGATGCTCTCTTTTACTTCAATTCATATTTCTTATGTGAGCATCTTCTCAAACTATCATGCCTAACTTAAAGGCCCTAAAGAAAAGTACTTATTGGGAGATAACCCAAAAGTTTTAGTTGAGTCTTGGAAGTTATTACTTCAGTAATAACCTCTCCTTATCCTTTTTATTTGCTTTTTGTGCCAAGAGTAACCTCTAATGAGAGAGAAGTAATGATTGGGAAAGTTGCTATCCCGAAACAGATTTCTATGCTTCACCGTAAAAATTCGTGTAAAATATCTGTACGTCCTTTTGAGGCGTGAATTTTTTTGCTTCTGCCCCATGTTGTTATCTATCTTTCGTTAGTTCAACACTTTTCTATTTGAGCAACAGAAGGTCTTCGAAAAAATTCGTCTTTACCTGCTGGTCTGTTTTGACAGATTTCTGCCATTATTTGCATTTGCTTCTTGTTGGTTCCTTTTTGAGTTCTTTTGGGGAATTGAGCTTTTTGAGGGAAGTGCTACAGTAGCTTGTGTTTTAATGGAAGTTTTATTGGTGTTGTAACTGAACCTAAAGACCTATTATCTTGAGTGCACTAATGTTGCTAATAAAGATTGTGTGAAGTTTTGTATGAAGGAAAAATTTCAGGTGTATGGAAGGAATAAGTAATGAGATGAAGGATGGACTAAAGCTCAAGCTTGGGGATTCCATGCATGTCACCACAAGAAATATCCAAGAAGTACAATCATCAAAGCTTGGGGATTCCCAAGGCATCCCCTTCTTCATCAATAAAAATCCTAGGTTTCTTCCAAACGCTTCATTTTTATTGTTTCATGCACAATTGTGTTGTTCTTGGAGCATCTTCTTTTTCGTTTTCATTTTGGTTTTTCATTTGCTTGGTTTTCTTAGTTTGCTGAATAAATTGGTTGGACCCCCTCTTTCATACATTGGTTTTCAAATAGTTTGGTTTGGTTTGGAAAAAGAGTAGGAAAGTTCATGCTTAAGTGTTAAAGAGAGCTTGTTTTTTGACTGTGGCCTATGCTTTGTCATGCCATGCTTGATATTGTTTTGGCTTTATGCTTAGTATTATTTGCTGTAGCATGACTTGTTATAAACAATTGAGATTGCTTAATGTGCCTTGGATGAATCATGCGTTGTTTTACCATATTAAAGATAGTATTGTGGTATTCTCCTTTGATGCTTTATTTGGGTTGACTTGGCACATGCTCACACAATGTTATGACTATCCCAAGTCACCATAGACTCTATGCTCCTTTAGTTTTGAACTTGTAGTATCACTTTATGCTTTGATCAATGATGTTTTGTCGCTCTGCATGATTATGGCCATTATTGCTCTCTTAGTTGGTCGCTCCCAGTCTTTTGCTAGCCTCCATAACCAAGTATGAGTTCCACTCATGCATACAACTCCTAAAACCAAGTTATTCCAAAGAGTTCACCATACCTACCTATTACCATTTGCTATTCCAAGTATATTCATGTTTTTGTTTACCTTCCAAATTAAACTTGTTATGAGAAAACTAGTGATTAAAGCTCTCACAAACTTGATGGCACACTTTACTTTTCTTGCCCTTAATAAACTTGAACCATTGTGTCGTCTATGTTGTATATGCTTGCACTTATTTGTTGGGAATTAGCAGAACCATGCTGTCATAGGGAACGCTTTCAACATTGCACTTGGTACTTTGTACCTAGTTGATATCATGCTCTTTTGTCTATGGATGTCGTCGGTGTGAAATGAAAGGGGAGCTTGTAAGTCCATGGAGTTATGTATATGTGTTAGAGAAACGCCTGGGCCGCTGGTCTAATCCATGCTGACATGGTGGAAACCTGCAGCGTAACCATAATGAGCTATCTATGAAGCATTCTTCTTATAAAAAAAGAGTCCTATATTGAGAAAAAAAGAGAAAAAAAATAGATTATGAAAAGAGGAAAGAGAGAAAAAGCACCATATTCCCATGGTAAATAAGAAGATTGCTGAGATGCTCGTTGTCTGCTTGCCTTGTCATTTTTGATATGGGGATTCTTCCGTATCATCGGGCAAGGGGTACCCCGTTGGCGGATCTCTATGATACACATGTACTTACGATGATAAGAACTTACCGGTGACTAAACTTGAGTAGCATGAGGAGCAGCCCTCGTATTCAAGGAACATGAGATTTCTAACTTATACTTCGTCAAGCATATACACCATAGTTTGTTCACTTTAACGTTAATCACTTCAAGATGCTTATGATAGGGGCAATGAGAGCTGAAACCTATTAAGTACCATAATTTTTGGAAGCTCTTTATGAGACTTGAATCCCTACTTCCTTCTATGAAGGCCTTTCTTCCACCATTATGTTGAGTCTCCACCCTCTATCTTTATGCACCTATTGAGAGAGCATAGTGGCCATTCTTAGTTCTATGTGCATTGTCCCAAGACTTGTTGATTGATGCATAGCTTTGATATTGCTTGTTTTAAACTATTTGTATCTAGTCACTCTTATGAACTTTGAAGGTGTCCAATGGATTTATGTTTGCTACTCTATGAGGGACAAGCTGAATGCCATTATGCTATGTTTTCTTTATGTGAAACAAACAAACGTCTTGCAAAGCATTGTTATTCATGAATCTTTTGTTTATGCCTTTTCATGTTGCATCATAGTTGCTTTGCCTTATTGCTAGAACTTTGTCTTTCATGTTATGATTTAAGTACTATGATCCCAGCTTTGAATGTTTTACAAATACTTTGATCAAGTTTATGATGGTGCATGTCACCTCAAAAATTATTCTTTCTTTTTTATCATTTACCTACTCGAGGACGAGCAGGAGTTAAGCTTGGGGATGTTGATACATTGCAAATGTATCTTTAATTTTTGATGTTCCATGCTTGGTTTTATCTACTTTCTTATGTTTTTTCCACACTTTGGAGTACTTTTCATATGATTTCTTGGACTAACCTATTAACAAGATGCCATAGTGTCAGTTGCCTATTTTCTGATGTTTTGGTTCCAGGAAGTCAGAAAATGAATATTCTCGGAATTGGACGGGATAAAAGCCAAAGTTACTATTTTCCCGGAAGACTCACGGAGCCAGAAGGAGAGTCGGAGAGGGGCCACAGGGTGGCCACACCGCCCTTGGCGCGGGCCAGCCTAGGCCGCGCCAGGGCATGGTGTGGGCCCCCTGGCCGGCCATCGACCTTGCCTCCTTCGCCTATAAGAGCCCCCCGATACCAAAACCCTAAATCGTCAATCAGAAATCCACAAAAAGTTCCGCAGCGCCGCCGCCACCGAAGGGGAGATTCGGGGGATAGAAAGTCTCTGTTCTGGCACCCTGCCGGGACGGGGAAGTGCCCCAGAGCCATCTCCATCGATCTCCACCGCCATCTCCATCACCATTGCTGATTCCCATGATGAGGAGGGAGTAGTTCTCTCTCGAGGCTAAGGGTTCTGCCGGTAGCTATGTGTTCTCTCTCTATGCATGATCATATTGTGATCATGAGCTTTGTAATCAAGTAGATCTACCTTGCTACTCAAGTGCTTTAATAGATCTCTGCTCTCCCCATGTGTGTGAAAGTGACTGTGTGCACACCATGGTGACACTTAGGCTAGAGATTACAAATACTTGTTATGAGTTATATTTGGAGTTGGATGTCTCTATGAAATTGTTGTGTTTGTTGGAACCATCTAGAGCTCAAGGTGACAGTGTGGGGTTATCTAGATGGGAAAGACTTACTTTGAGGTGTGCTGTTATAGCCCTACCATCGATTAGAGTGTTCAACCGGAGAGTAGTTAAGAGTAGTATCATGAAGAGAATATGTTTATATGAGAGTGTTCACTAGTGAAAGTATGATCCCTAGGCCTTGTTTCTAAGCACTGAAACACCGTTTGGTACTCGATCTGTTACATGTTTGCTTGCTTATATCTTTATTTCAGTTTGCCTTTAGTATCTTCCACGCCATCAAAGTATTTTCTAGCACTATTATCTTATATCCATACCACTTGTATTTCACTATCTCTTCGCCGAACTAGTCCACCTATACACAAGACAAGTGTATTGGGTGTGTTGGGGACACAAGAGACTTCTTGTATCTTGATTGCAGGGTTGCTTGAGAGGGAATACCTTTGACCCCTTCATCCCTGAGTTCGATAAACCTTGGGTGATCCACTTAAGGGAAAACTTGTTGCTGTTCTACAAACCTCTGCACTTGGAGGCCCAACAACTGTCTACAAGAATAGAAGTGCGTAGACATCAGGCTGCTGGTCGCAATGATCAACCAGCGAAGAAGTATGATAAATCTCAGGGTGCTGGACGTAGTCGCCTGACTCCTGTGGCTACTGAGGAAGCTCAGGAAGATCCAAGTGTCATTCTGGGTACGCTTTTTGTTAACTCAATTCCAGCTATAGTTTTGTTTCACTCTGGAGCATCGCATACATTCATGTCACAAGGGTTTTCTCAAGAGCATGGGATAGTTTTTGAACCCCTGTCAACCCCTCTAACCATTCATACCCCGGGTTCTAGTTGGTTTACCACCATGGTTAGTCATGGGAATATGATTGACATAGCATACCAGAAGTTTCCCACATCCCTCATTGCACTTAAGTCAACTGACATTGATGTCATTCTGGGCATGGACTGGTTATCCAAGTATCAAGCCATCATTGACTGTGCACTTAGGACTATTACCGTGACCTCCCATGTTGGCATAACAATCAAGTATTGGTCTAATGGGTCGAAGTCGCCATCGGTAGTTTCTGTTCCGTTTTCGGAGTTGTATGCCATGGAGGGTATGGAAGAGTTACCCCCTCTAGAAGTTCAAGATGTATAGGTAGTCTGTGATTTCCTGGATGTCTTTCCTAAAGAATTTCCTGGCATGCCACCTAATCGAAGTGTGGAGTTTGTCATCGAGCTGGTTCCTAGAACTGCTCCTATCTCTAAAAGACCTTACCGTATGCCCCCTCATGAGTTGGTGGAGCTAAAGAAGCAAATTGAAGATCTAGAAGGCCTAGGCTATATTCAACCTAGTACCTCCTCTTGGGGTTGTCCTACTATCTTTGTTAAGAAGCAGGATACAAATATTCCAAGATTGGTCGTTGATTACCGTCCACTCAATGCGGTGACAATCAAGAATAAGTATCCTCTTCCTCGGATCAATGACCTCTTTCATCAACTAAGTGGTGCTACCATCTTCTCCAAGATGGATTTAAGGTCGGGGTATCACCAAATAAAAATCAGAAAAGAGGATATCCCAAAAACGGCATTCACAACTCGTTATGGTCTTTATGAGTATACAGTGATGTCCTTCGGGTTAACCAATGCCCCTGCCACCTTTATGAGGCTCATGAACTCTGTCTTTATGGAGCATCTGGACAAGTTCGTAGTGGTCTACATAGATTGTATTTTGATCTAATCCAAGACCGAAGAAGAGCATGCCGAACATCTACATTTGGTATTGACTAAACTTCGTGAACATCGTCTCTATGGCAAGTTCTCCAAGTGTGAGTTCTGGTTGCAAGAGCTCGTCTTTCTTGGTCATGTGGTCTCAGCTAATGGTGTTGCTGTCATTCCGGATAAGGTTTAAACCATTCTTGAATGGAAGTCACCTACCTCAGTCAAGGAAGTCCGAAGTTTTCTTGGAATGGCTGGATATTATCGTTGATTCATTGAGAACATCTCCAAGATTGCCAAGCCTATGACTAATCTTCTTAAGAAAGATAAGAAGTTCGAATGGTCTGAAAAGGAAGAAGAAAGCTTTCAAGTTTTGAAAACTAAGCTAACCACTGCTCATGTTCTCGTCCTCTCGGACACAACCAAGGACTTTGTCGTCTATTGTGATGCGTCTCTTCAAGGGTTAGGTTGTGTGTTGATGCAAGATGGTCATGTGGTAGCTTATGCCTCCCGGCAGCTAAAGCCACATGAGAATAATTATCCAACCCATGATATCGAGCTAGCTGTTGTTGTTCATGCTCTTAAGCAATGGCGCCATTACCTCATCGGTAATCGTTGCAAACTCTACTCGGACCATCAGAGTCTGAAGTATCTTTTCACCCAGCCAGATCTCAATCTTAGGCAAAGACGATGGTTGGAACTTATCAAGGATTATGATTTGGGTCTCAACTACCAACCCGACAAAGCCAATGTTGTTGCTGATGCGCTAAGTCGGAAGTCTTATTGCAATAACCTGATGATTTCACAAGCTCAACATGTTCTCTATGAGGAAATCAAGCGTCTTAACCTTGAAGTGGTTCCTCATGGGTTCCTCTATAACCTTGAAGTAAAATCTTCTCTTGAGGATCAAATCAAGGAAGCCCAGAAGCAAGATAATGAGATTACCAAGATCAAGGAGCGTGTTGTAAGTGGGGATGCTAAATGCTTCTCCATCAATGAACAAGGTACCCTCTACTTCAGTAACCGGCTAGTGGTTCCAAACAGTCGGAAGATCAAAGAGCTAATCCTTCGTGAAGCTCATGAATCACCTTTGTCCATTCATCCTGGTGGTATGTAACTACCTCGGTGAATTACGCTCCTAGTTACAAGCCTAGATGAGCAGAAATGGTTGAAATAGTACGGTGGGGCCCAAATGCCACTCACAGGTAGACCTTTCGGCCGTCCCAACCATTTCCAAACATCGGGACAAGAACGGGCGGCGTAATCGGCAGGCGAAGGGATCAACTACATACACAAATGAGTATGTATGCAAGCCACCATACAATAGTACATCAGAGACATTCCATCTAAAAAGAAAGGAAATATAGCAACGCCATACGGCAAGATCCAAATATCCTAGATAGATATAATAGTTTAGGATATCTCCTCATACATCAAACATCAGAGTATCAAGCGGAAGCGGAAGACAAAATCCGAGTACGGATAAGAAGCAAATCGGCATAAGATGCCCCATAAATAAGCACATCCCGCCCACAGATCTCACGGATCCCCGTTCCCGGAATCTCTACACCGAATGATCGTTGCCCACATCGTCCGTCTCTTCCACCCAATATCCATCTTGCGAGTGTACCTGTTCGTCTGAACCAATAATTTATCGTGTGAGACCCTAGAGGTACTCAGCAAGTCTTTATGCCTCTAAAGGGGACACAACCTGGGGTGACGCAATTGCAGCAAAAGATAAACCCTAACAATTCTATAGATACTCGCTAACCATCCGCCTAACCAGAGATAGACAGATGTCCGTTAATTAATAACAGCAGTTATAATGGTTATCATGGTAATCTCCACAGATCCATCCTCCTCCTCGCTTACCGACGAGGAAGCGGACGAACAGCCCCCCATCCGTTGGCAGTTTTATTATCCATTCCGTGAGTGTTGCACTATTTACTAGTCAGGTACCTAGTCTAGTCAAATTAAAAGCGGTACTTTAGTTATGCTTGTCTATGATCGAGAAACTGTGCTCCAAGTCGTCCATAACCGCGGACATGGCTTTCAGAAAGTTTTACCCTGCAGGGGTGCACAAATAGCAACACACACTCGATATGCCTCGGAAAAACCAAATCAAAACCCAACGAGGCAGTCACGACAAAGCGATTACAGGATTCAGAAATATTTCAGGGGGCCACCCCATTGAGCTACCCGCAACGAAGTTAGCTGACTCCGAGACGGCCTCAAGGTTTGCGTCAATGGCTGTGAACGACTGGGAACCCGAAAATGTGACTGGGCTTGTCGACACCGCGAAAACACTCCGCTTTCCTAAACAGTACAGTGTGCTCCTCGCACAATCTTAAATAAAGCAGTAAAGCATGGCATAAGTACAGGATAGTAAATAAAACCTCAAACTAGTTTGTGGCCCCAAGAAATAAGAATGAATCAAGCTCTGGCTCAGGGGGGTCCATAAGGCCTCCAGGATGTGGATAGCACGAATAATCTTGGAACAGGAATCAAGTACTCGGGGTCTTACGGGACACAAGTGAGCCTGAAAAACCAAATAGCGAATATGGCTCACCGATGCCACTTTCATTAGTTATCCCATTACTACTCAGGTTAAGTTGTATAGGTACCTCGTTATCCATCAGACACTCACATACCCTACACATGCTGTTCTACGACTCGCATGGCTCAAACAACTCCTGTAGTAATGGCTCATGGGATGGAGGAACAAGCTTCGGTGGGGTTTAAAAGTAAAGGCTATGCAATACTTGGGATTCAATTTAATGCAATCGCGACTCAATGATGCAAGAGTAAGATAGAGGCAATAGGTACTATATGTATGCAAGCATGTGGTAGTGCTTGCCTGGCAGCTCAGTTGAAGCACTGGATGGATCTGGGTAGTGCTCCTGGTTCTCTTGATATATCCCCTGCTCAGCGTCTATTCGAAGAAGAACCAAACAAACAAGGGCCAACATAAATAAGTGCACAAGCATATGAATAAATGCATCAAGCAAACAATCATGCCATGATGAATGATGCACAATTTGCATGGCAATAGGTAGCATGGCATGGGTGAGGTGTGAAGTACAAGATTAAATCATTTTATGGGGTTTTTGTCCCATTTTATTCTCATATTAGTTGCTGTATACAATATATTTATATGATGCATGCTTCAAATCCAACCATGGGATGCATAAACAGAAAGGTCTCGTCGAGCTAATCATTTTAGACATATCATTTGTTGAATTTGGAGTTATAAAACAAAAGATATTAATTAATTAAGACAAAAGGGCATTTTATTGTAATTTAAATAAACTTGGAAAATAAAGTGTTCAAAATATATTTTAGATGTCATATTTGAATTCCTCACATTTTTCTGATTTGAAAATATATTATTTGTATTAATTGGATTAATATTTTAAAAGTTATTTAAAAACAGAAATACATTTGAATTTGAATTAATTTGGAAAAGATTTGAATTTAAACAGATAGACTGAATTACTTTTTATACTCAGGGTTAGCTAGCCACAGTCACAGACATGTGGGGCCACTACTGACTGGACCAAACGCGCGCGGAAAAACTTCTGTCACCGCGAGCTCTTCTAGCCTTAGCGGATGACAGGTGGGGCCTGGGGTCTTCGCAGGCCCACGCGTCAGCGGGCGACCAAGGTGGTGCCACGCGGCACGGAGACGGAGCGCGGGTTGAGGCGGTGGAACCCTGGGGGGGTTTCTGCAAGAGCGCCAGCGCGGCTGACTAGTGGGCCAGGCGGGAGCGCGGGATGATGCAAACAAAAACGAGGGGGGGTATTTGCAAAACAGCGGCGGCTACTGTTTTTCTTCCACGCGCTGCAGAGGACAGGTCTGTCTGCGACGCACGGCGCGGCGAGGCGGGCTCGAACTCGTGACCTAGGGCTCGCGCGCGGAGGCGGAGCCACTGCGCTGGCCTGGGCTTGGTGACAGCGAGGTGGGCGCGGCCTAGCTAGGGCTTCTGCAACACTACAGCGAGGCGGACCGAGCGCGACGCCGGCGCACAGAGCGTGCACGACGGAACGATCGGCGAGGCTAGGGTGAGTCGGGGAAGGGGACCTTGTCAGGGAGGATCGTGGGCTCACCGGGAGGGCGTCGGTGCAGGCAGATCGGGTCGGCGAGCAGCAGGGCGACGATGATGCAGAGACCGAGCGAGCTAGGGTTTCGGGGTCGGCGTCGCGAGGTCCTGCGGCTCCGGTCCTTCTCCTCCTCGACGGCGGGTACTAGGTGAAGCAGGGGAGGCTTGCGGTCTTCCTCGACACCAGCGAGCGCGACGCCACCGGCTGGAAGCGACGGGGTGGTGGAGGCCAAGGGTTTTTGCCGGCGGTGGGGGTAGACGGTGGTGAGGGACGGCAGGGAGAGAGGGGAGCGGCGTTGGGGTAGATCTGGGGGACGCAGGAGGCGTGGAGGAGGAGATAAAGCAGAGAGGGGGGTGGAAGGTGCCGTGGGGAGCAGGTAGAGGGAAAGGTGGCTCGGCCACCTTTCTCTCCTCTCCTCACGTGCTCGGTGGGGCTTGGCCAGGGCAGGCACGGGCAGGGGCAGGGTAGGGTGGTGTAGGGGGACTGCCAGGTGGGGTAGGGCAGGCCAGGCTCGGCTAGGGGGCCACAAGGCAGGGGGAGAAGAGAGGGAGAGAGGATAGGCTCGGGTTGGGTGGTGGTAGCCTCGGGCTAGGGTTGGCATTAGGGTTGGGGGTAGCTAGGTGGGCCAGGGAGAGGGGCCAGGTGGGGCCTGCATGGTAGGGAGAAGGAAGGGTTGAAGAGAGGGGGAGGTGGTAGCTAGGGTCGGTTTAGGGTTTAGGTGAGAGAGAGGGAGAGGGGTTTAGAGAGGGTGGTATGGTGAAGATGGAGTGGTGATTAGAGGGAACTTAGATAGAGGGTTAGAGAGAGAGGGGGTGAGAGCTAGGGTTTTAGGAGTAAGCATGCTCCAAACTAGATCAAGCAAGATCAAGCAAGAACTAGACAAGGAAAAGAGAGGGTGAGGTGGTGTAAGCATGATCTAATAAGATCAAGCTAAAAGAGAGAGAGGTAGATGAGAGATGGCATGATCCCACCAAAAACAAGTAAAAACCAAATGACAAGCAAAAGGTGGTACTTGCATGGCACATGCAAATATTTAATGCCATGTTGATTCTTGTGAAAACAATGTTATTACATGGCACTATTATTATGCATTCCCAACATTGGAGTAAGGCCCAAGCAAAGGAATCTAGAAAGAATTCCAAGTGGAATAGATGGAGATAGCCATGTTTGAAATAGAATGGGACATGCTAGTGTGTATGTTCCACTAGATGATCAATAGTCCCAAAATATTCCAACATGAGCATAATTCCATGATAAACCATATGGAAGCTAGGAGAAAGGTTCCACTCACAAGGCATGCAAAGGTGGCCATGTGGCTCTCATATATCAATGATGTGAAAACAACATGATGCTAAGATGAGAGCATGTGGACAAGAATTGGATCCATCCCAACCCACATGAACTAGAGGTAACTCAAATAAAATGCAAAGCTCATATTTAGTTGGATGGTGGAATTTCTAAGGTGGTGAAAAGAAAGGTTGGTGGAGTGGAATAAAAGATATGCCCTCAACTCAACTTGGGCATTAAACAATATATCAAGAACCAAATACAATATCAAGAGGCAAATACAATTTACAATGCATATGAGAGAAGAACCAAATCAAAAAGGGTTTTGTATGATGCTCAAATGCAAGGTGGCATGATGACATGAGCATGATATAATGATGATGCAACAATTATATATTTGAAGTAGCCATTATATTACTAGACCAAGTAGCATTACAATTGTTAGACAATTGGGATGCTACATGGTACCAAGATGTATTGTGACCTTCGTCAAAGATTCTGGTGGAGTGGAATGAAACCAGAAATTGCTCGCTTTGTTGCAGAATGTGACGTCTGTCGTCATGTGAAAGCTGAACACCAAAGACCTGCTGGACTTCTGCAGCCATTGCGTATCCCTGAGTGGAAATGGGATGAAATTGGTATCGATTTCATTACTGGACTTCCAAAAACATCCGCAGGAAATGATGCTATATGGGTAATAGTTGATCGGTTATCCAAAGTTGCTCACTTTCTTCCGGTTCGGGAAACTATTCATGCTAGTCAAATGGTCGACTTATACATCTCCTGAATCGTTGTCCTTCATGGTGTTCCCAAGAAGATCATCTCCGACCACGGAAGCTTGTTTACTTCTAGGTTCTGGCAGAGTCTCCAAGAAGCAATGGGAACTCATGTCTCCTTCAGCACAGCTTACCATCCTAAAACCGGTGGTCCAACCAAAAGGGTGAATCAAATCCTTGAAGACATGCTTAGAGCGTGTGTTATATCCTTCAGCAAGAACTAGGAGAAATGTCTACCATTTGCTGAGTTCTCCTACAACAACAGTTTCCAATCCAGTTTGGGTATGGCGCCTTTTCAGTTTCTATACGGAAGAACATGTCGAACACTTCTGAATTGGATAGAAACCGGCGAAAAGACAATTCTTTGGTCCGGATATGATCCAAGAAGCTGAAGATCAAGTTCGCATAATCCGAGAACATTTGAAGGCTACTTAATCTTGCCAGAAAACCAACTATGATCGTCATCACCTTGAAGTTCATTATGAAGTTGGTGATCAAGTTTATCTCCGGGTCACTCCTTTGAAGGGTGTCCACCGCTTCGGTATCAAAGGCAAATTGGCTCCTCGCTACGTTGGTCCTTTCGCATTCTCTCCAAGCGAGGTGATCTTGCCTAACAATTGGAGCTACCATCGACCTTTCCAGATGTTCATGACGTCTTCCATGTGTCGCAACTCAAGCATTGCTTCAAAGATCCTATTCGTGTTGTGGATCATCAAACTCTGGATCTTCAAGAGGATCTAACCTATCGGGAATACCCAGTTCGTATTCTTGGTGAAACCGAGCGCAAGACTCGTCGTCAAACCATCAAATTCCTAAAAGTTCAGTGCTCTCATCACTCTGATTCAGATGCAACCTGGGAACGTGAAGATCGTCTTTGATCTGAGTACCCTGCCTTCTTTTCTAAAACCTAGGAATCTCGGGACGACATTCTTGTAAGTGGGGTAGAACTGTAACATACCACATGTATGTGTAATAAATAAACAACATGTTTGTGAGCATTGCATACATGCATTACATCTGCACTTGGTTCTAATCGAGAAACAAATAAAACCCTAGTTTTCCCCCTCTCTAAAATCAATTCAAAATAGTTTTGAAATTCAAAAACTATAAAAGGTTTGGAGCCCAAATTGATTATTAGGGCCCCTACAATATTTCAATGCATTTATAAAGTCTCTTGTATTTCAGAATATACAAAATAGAAAAGAAATTGAAATACAATTGGAAAAGAGGAAACCAGAAAAAGAAAAGAATTTCTGGAAATAAAAACTACTCCTAGCCTAACTGGGCCAAGCCCAGCTTCTCTTCTCCTCTTCCCTGCCGCTCACGCATGCCCGCAACTGGCCCAGCCTGGCCCAGCTACGGCCCTGCTTGGCCCGATACCCTTTCGTCCTTCTATCGGCGTCATCGTCTTCGTCCCCGACGAAGAAGCAGCTCCATGGCACCACCCTCGCCGTCTGGCCGCGCCAGGATGCGTGCTTCCGCCACGATGCGTGCCACTGACCGCTGTTGTCTATAAAGTCAACTCCGCCGCCGCTAGACGAACCCTAGCCGCGTTCCTCTCTCTACCCCTCTCTGTGTTAAAACCCTAACCCTAGGGCTCATCGGTGCCGCTCGCCGTCGTCGCCCTGGACTGCCCCAAGCCACACCATTTACCCTAGGAGCTCCGCTTCGACGCCTTCATCATCTTCGTGCAGCCGTGCAATCCAGGGAGCTTCGTGCTCGTCGGAATTGAGTTCGACACCTCGCCTACCATCGCAGTCACCGCTGCCGATTCCCGCCGACACCGACCTCCTTTGGCCAAACCGACCTCACCGTTGTGCTCCTGGTGAGCTACTGGTCCTCGTGGACCCTCTCCTTCTCCCCCTCTCGCCCTGCATCGCTTTCCCGACGACCACCTGCTGCCATCGCCCCTCACTATCATTGTGTCGTCGCCTCCGGTGACCAAATAGCAGCCGCGCCACCACAGTTCGGTCCGCCTCAGCCTCCTCTTTCCAACACCCCTAACCGCGCCAGCTCGCAACGCCCCTAGCACCGGATTTGAACCCCAGCAGTGGGCATCTCCATTGCTGACATCATCATGATGTCAGCATGATGCAATAAGTGTTGTTCTCTTTTTATTAAATGGTTTTCTGGATTATTAATATGACATGTTGGCCTAGTCTGTCAGGGTTTTTATAATTTGGAAATATTTTCTGAAATGATTAAATAACTGACATGTGGGTCCAGGTTGTAAGCTATTTAATAATATTCCAAAAATGTTTATTTATTTAAAAATGGATTAAAATTGGAAAAATCATAACTAATTCATTTTAAATCAGAAAAATATGTATAATATACCAAAATGTTCAGAAAAATGAGATCTATCCAATAGACTCATAATCATGCATTGTTAATCAACTTACATGACAAGTTTAATTAGGAGAACAAAATAACCCCTCTCATATGCATCCGGGGTTTCTCCGAATTAGGGTTTGGACCCCTTGGACCCTATTTAAATTGCCAAGCATGTCTTAGGGTGTCATTTTAATACAATTTAACTTGTCATATCATCATCCTTGATTGAGCATTGCACATATGCCATGTGTTGATTGTTGCATCCTCTTCCCGGTGTTGGTTCTTCACGAATAGGAACCGAGCCCAAACTTGAAGTCAACGCCACCGAAGAGCAGTACCGTTTCAACGACGGACAAGGCAAGTGTAGCCCCATCATTCTGAACCTATGTTTCCAAAGTATTTCATTCTTGCTATATGCATATGATTCCAATGTGGTCTTTTGTTCAAGGTAGAGTATCATATCTGCTGCATGTTTTCCTTTGTACACCAAGATACCGATCCACCGCTCCTAGCATAACTAGGGTTGAGCATATGAGCATTGCTAGTGCCATATTTCAGTCAAGCTTAGCCATGCTTAGTGTTACAAGACCGATCCATCCAGATGATGCATCAGAGATGCGATGAAGCTAGTTTGATAGGATGTTGAGATATGATCGGAGATGGTTAATAAACATGCTAAGGCAGGTATGGGAGGCCACGTTGGGTGTGGTTTTTGTAGTCCCATGCTAGCCACCCTTAGGACCTGAGTTCTTTCGTCTTGAACCAAGACGAGAGTACAACCACACGGGGGCCTAGAAACCCCCTCAACTAACTAACTTCCCTAGTAGATTCCATGAGTCACATAGTTCGGGCTTTCCATTCGACATATGCATTCTGGTTGTTCTCGAAGGAGGTGGAGGAGGTGCATTCATACAGGTAGGTAAGTGTGGCAGGGAATGGGAGAGGCACGGCCTCCGTAATCTCAAACCCTGTTCACATCTCTAGGGACCGACCTCGGGACTTGACCCGTTACGGTGGCATCTCCTTAGGGCTTGACTCATGGTCTCGGTGAAAGCAAGGTAAAGGTCATGGTCAACCACCCTCTGCCGGCCTTCCAAGGAAGAGGGCTAATAATTTGGCATTAAGAGTCGATTGATACGTGTGGGTAAAGTTATGCACCCCTGCAGGGTAATGATCTTTTCGAAAAGCCGTGTCCACGGTTATGGACAACTTGGGAACGGACGTGACGATCATAGAGAACTATAACCTATGTTAAAATTTGGCAACTAATGAGTGTTCTGGAATTACTTCCTTCGGGTCCTTTGAGGGGGTAATCCAAGTTGAAAGGTTCTTAGGTAATGATGAAGGAAATCTGAAAGAGTTAGAATGTAGTCTTCTTACCTCTTTTGAAATAATCTGATTAGACGAGCCTCTTCTCTCACTTGTTTTCAAACAAAGGTGGCTTTTGCAAAGTAACCACAGAAAGCCTTTCTAAACTAAGCATGTATCGTAGGTTATTATGTCTTGCAGAGTACAACCTGTACTCAGCCTTGCCTCGTTGATGTTTTTCTACAGATGAAGCTAATCCAACTGAAGGTGGTTTCTACGTTGATGTCGACGAGTAGTTAGGGTTCCCGGGCAGCAGCCTAGGATCTATGGAAGGGTCATTTGCTTATGTTCAAGGCCTCTTAGGCCCCTTGCTAAGTTTGTTGTTTAGAACAACTTATTTGCTTTCGATGCTTGGTTTTTGTTGGGTCTTTGACCCCTGGTTTGTAGTACTTGTATGCAGCTCTACTAAGAGTGTACCTTAATAATGTATGGTTTGTATGTTCTGTAATGTTACCGAATTATTCATTGCACGCTTCGAGCTCGAGGTTAGGCTTATGTCAGATGAAGATCTGGTATTTGTCTAATCCTGATCCTGGGTCGTGACATGCTACTCCCTCCATCCATGAGGGTCTTGGAGAACCCATAGCCGTCGGTCAGAGGATTGATGACCTGGGCATACTTTCCTCGCCTGTGTGGTTTAGGAGGATGATCGCTTTGGTAAAAGGTAATTGTCACTTCCGACTAGTCCAGAAACTGAGGGACAACCGGAACAGTTTTGTTGAGCTCATGCATCACTACCTTTTCGACCTTAGCTAGTTGGGATCCGAGGAAGCAAACGAGCTTGTCCTTCTTACATGGAAAGGACATTTTCCCATCTGACTTGGGATTTGAGGCTTCTGCTTCCTCCATGTTAGAATCTTCCTTGGACTCCTTTTCTTTGTTGGAATTTTTCTTTCCCTTTCGTTGCTTGGCCCTGTAGCCAGCGGATTTGTCTTTCTTGATGTTGTCATTGAAACGACACTCAACATGATGTGGGACGAGCTCCCGTTGTTGTCCGGGTGATGTACACACAGATTATTGGCGATGTCGGCCCAAGAGTAGGCTTTTCTAGGTTGCTGGTCTCCTCTACCTTGGACTCTGAAGGTTCACGGCCTCATCCTCGGCTGCCTCCATGGCCTCCTCGTCCCCGAGACCCGAAAGTTGCATTTATGGATTGGGTTTATCCTCCCAGGTGTTATTGCATTTCTAGGTCTACTTCTTAGGATGTTAGCTGACTGTGGCACAGCTAGTAAATTTAGCAGTCCCTCTGAATCATCATTGGTGTCCGCATATTTGCTCGCTGTCTCTATCATCTCCCACAAGTTGGTAACTTTGTCACACTTCAGTCAATGACGAAGTAATCTGATTGGGAGTCCTGCTATGGAAGCTTTGATCGCGGTCTGGTCATTTACTCCTTCACAGGAGTTCTTCATGTCGATCCATCATCCGAGGTAGTCCCAGCAAGTTTCTCCAGGTTTCTGGGTGCACCGCTACAAATCTCTGACAGTGCAGGGCCTCCTGTATGTTCCCTCGAAGTTCCCAAAGGAAGCACTTTGCATGTCATACCAGTTGTGGATGGTGTTTTCTGGGAGTTCATTGAGCCACGATCGAGCCATCTTCCTCGGCATAAGTGAGAGATACCGGGTTGCGACGAAGCCGTTTCCTCCTTTGGCGATGCAGCAGGTCTAGAAGAAATCCTGGAGCCAAGTGTCTGGCCGAGCTACACCGTCATAGGGTTGAATGTGCCTTGAGATAGCAAATCCCTCCGAAAATATGTTTGTCGATTTTGAGGCCTGGAGCACTTTGGGACCATGTATATATTATCCAACTCGTAGCGCCGCGCCTCTATGTTTGAGTTGATCTGGTTCCTGGCATCACTTGGTGATAGAGAGCACCTACTCGGATGTTTTCTATGGCTACGATGCCGTGGAGCAGAATTTCTATTTCCTTCACCACCGCCTTCGCCCGAGTTCCCTCCTTGGCCTCCATGGGAGCCGTTATGGGAGCTGCTTGGTGGAGAGGGTGGTGTCGGTGGGTTGTTTCCTCCAGCTGGAGCTTCATGGTGACAGCCACCATGTCGGCTTGATCTGGTACGGTTTTCATCGTTTCTTTGTCCGTCATTGCCGTCATGGTGACGTGGCTTAGCTGGACGGCTTGTATGTCTAGAAGGGGGCATTCTTTGCCGGTCCTGCTCCTGACATTGAGCTTCTTCATCTTCCCTGCGGTTATCTGACTGTCGTCGGGGAGGTTATTGTTGGACCATTACTGCAATGGTGTCTCGCTCTGTGGCTGGTGCGACGTTGCTCCAACTTCATGCGGGTCTATGCCGATGTCTAGAAGATCCGGTTCTTGAATAGTTGTCCTCTTGAGGGTCGGAACGGTAGCGTCGTTCCGGCTCTCGTCGGGGCCTTACATCTTGATGTCGACCAGTGTCCATGCGGCATTGGTGGCATTTAGAGACCAGTTTTCCACTGCCGAACATGGCGACATTCTGTTGCTCTAGGCCCTTGGTGAGTAGCTTCACACTTAGCCGGACCTGATCTAGGCTTGGATTATTTGCCATGATATTCCAGGCCACCGTAACATTTTCTATAAGCGTGCCATACACCCAGTTTCCCTTGTTGTCGATCCGAGGTTTTCCAGCGGCTATGTCTCCTTCAAAAAGAGTTTTGTGAACTTCTAGATTTTTATTAGCCAACTCAGGGACGTTCTGGGTCTTCTGATGTTGTAGGGAACTAGGTTGTCCCGCAGCTGCAATGGGCTTCTTCTCCTCGAAGATATGAGTGGCTTCATCAAGGAGTACTTGGCGATGCGCTTCTAGGGCTTGGGCCCTGTCCTCCAACTCCGCAGGTGTAATATTTGCGGCCGTCGGGATAGGTGCGGTGAGTGCATCTCCAAGAATCTTACAGGCACCAGGGGTAACCACGTGTCCATCCATCAGAGTGATTTTTGGTTCATCGGGGATTAGAGATCCATCTGAATCCTCTTCTGTCCTGGTATTGCCGACGAGTACGCCATGGAGGTCCTCATAATGCATGTTTAGAGACGTGGGGTAAGGCGGACAGTTGGCGAGTACGACGTAACACAGGTTACCCAGGTTCAAGTCCCACGACGGTTCCGGAACTCTACTCCTGCTATAAATCACTATAATGGCAATACGCCGAGTTACAGGGATCGGTTTGCTGTGTGAGGTGTTGTACGTTGTACGTTGAGTGTTGCCCTAAAGGCTCCCATAGGTCCAGTTTATAAAGGCACCAGAACCTAGTCTTACAGGGAAAAGACCTTGCCGGACAAGGTAAAGAGTCGTACACTAATACAACCAGTCTTCGTGTCTTGCACTCCAAGGCTCCGAGTATGTCGGTGACTCCTGCATAGCCTTCCTTTATCCGGCATGGGCCTCCCTTCTGGATCCGTCTAACTGGGCCACCTAGTAGGCCATGGGCCTTGCTACCAGCTGTGGGCCACTCGAGTTAGCCGGATTAGAGACGTGCTATGGTGATACCCATTTAGCATATCCCCAACAGTAGCCCCCGGAGGACTTTGAGATCTTGCGCTATCTTGCCTATTAGTCTTGAGTGCTCCGTCTAGGTGATGCCGGCAATTCTTCAAGCAATATCTCGAAGGTCTCCCAAAGAACCCTGCAATCCTCTCTAACTTTGCAATGTAGCCGGAGATTCCATAAATCTTTGTTTTCTAGAGTCGGATAACTTCCGCCTTCAGATGTGACTACTCCACTACAACGGTTAGAAGTTGACATAGGTTGTAGCCTACGCTACCTCAAAACTCACATAAGGCAGTGAATTAATCATTAGCTATTTTTACGCGTGCAAAATCGGAAACCTTAAAGCGGCAAAGATGGAGGACGTGGCGAAATTACCACTCATGCTCATCTCCATGTCGGCAACACTTCATCCGTTGGATCTCTCTACACGAATATTGACACCAGGCCTATATATATCAACTGCGGCTTAGTCTTTTACTTTTACCCGCATTCTTCCCTGTGTGTTCATCTTCCTCCAGTCGCACGACTGTTCGAGCTCTTCGATGGAAAACCCTAACCAGAGCTTTCCCATTTCTCCATCCTCTCCCACCTACACAATGTCCTCCAGCGGCTCTGCCCCCTCAACAGCAACGACTCCCGAGGCTTCAACGGAGCCATCCGAGGGAGTGACCATCCCACCAGAGGGGTCGTCATCCCTATCTCTGCCGTGGTAGAAACCACCAGCGGTGACCCAAAATAGGCGGAGCCAGAAGCTGCTGAAGAAGATAACATCTCCCACAAGGGAGTGTGGAGGGGCTCCGATCTCTCCACCAAAGATCTACAAGAGTTCATCGTCGAGGGGTATCTCCCCGCAACGGAGGGCTTGGCCTGGCGGCCGGCGCTGGCCGACGAGGTGACTACTTCTCCCCAAGCTGGAGAGAAGGTGTACCTCAAAGCTCAGCTAGTACGTGGCGTAAGCCTGCCAGTCTCCGACTTCTTCCTTGACGTCCTTCATTACTTCTGGGTAATTCCCCACAACCTCTCTCCCAAAAGCATCCTCGTACTCAGCAACTTCATAGCTTTGTGTGAAGGATACCTAGAAATCAAACCTAGGTTAGATCTATTTGTTTACTTCTTTACCGTCAAGAGAGTGTTGGGGGGATACCCCCGGGTAGGGTCACTCCGGGGTATAAGGGCCGAGTTAGCCGAGGTTCGGCAAGGTCAAAGCAGCTGCTGGCCGGGTCACCTCAAGGCAGGCCGGATCATGGAGTAACCCGGACCAGGGGGGGTCGCCTAACATTGTCTCAGCCGACTTAAGGAGTAAGTCGGAAGTGCTTGTCTAACTTATATGCAGGAACAGGTGTGGCTGGATCTACTATGATCCGGTCCCCGCTTAGCTTCTGGGAGAAGGAAGGAATCTCTCTGGTAAAAAAGAAGGTCTAGTACGCACTGCATGAGCGAAGAAAGCAAGGGCAGGACCACCGGGTCATGGCCGACAAGGGTGACGACGCCCATGTCGGCTGACGCAGGCGCCGCAGAGGCTTACGTCGCTAAAACATGTATGACATGGGGGAAAAGCACCCCGGTCAGGTTACCACTTTGAGAGGAGGCATATTCTTAGGAATATGCCTCCGCGTATGCCCTAGGCAGAAACCGAGCCTCCTCTATATAAGGGGGGCTAGGTTTCTGGTAGAAGGGGGAGTTCTTTGAGGCCATAGGGCTTTGGTTAAGGTTCTAGGGAAAAATAGTAGGCAAGGGTAAGAGAGCTCCTTCTTCCTCCTCTCGCCAATACAGCTCAAGGAGCACTTGTAATCTTGGAGGAACAGCAATACAAACTTCTATGTGGAGAATCACTCCACTATCCCTCCCTGGATTCCCCTAGCGTGTATTAGTCCCCACCTTTAGCCTATCCATGGCATCTGTCGTGACACCACCACGACAGAGAGGGTCCATAGAATCCAAGGATGAGCTACAGATATGCGGAACTATTAGCTTTAATATCCGACCTAGCCGGCGCTTCCCCGACTTTGTGGGCCCCGAGTCCTGCAAGAACTAACAGCACACATATTTCTATGACCCATATATTCCTCTGCCCAACCGTCTTGAAACGTATCCCGACTTCGTCGATGGGGACGCCGTTGAAGCACCCACCTAGAGGTACCAAGCCTCCCTCCCGTCCGACGAAGAAGCCAACCGCGCTGTAAGGCGGATCGAATGGCTTATAGACGGGGGTCTGACCGGCTTGGACCTAACCATGTGCTGGTTCACTAGGCGAATCCAACCTCGGCAGCACTACGCCGAGCTGATGTGTATGTACTCCAAGAACCAGAAGGATCCCATGCGTATTTCACAGGATAACTTCTCCACTGACTCCATCAAGCACCGGCTAAAGGACATAGTCAAGGTGAAAGACAGGAAGCATGGCTTCAAAATCACATATGACATGTTCTAATGGGGCAAATGCCCAGAGGTAGCTTGTGTTTCCTATGATGCTCGTTATATATATACTGTAAGGTTTTTCCGTCTTGAAGTCATCAATCTAACACTCCTTTGCCTTGCAGCTGGCAACCTTGGCGGCAGATCAGATGGCTTCCCAGGTCTATGGTCCCAAGCTGAAGGATATCCAGGTGGTGTCCGACGATGATGCCTTTAAGAATCCTCTGGCTTCGGCAGCGCGAAAGCGGGAGAGATCCACCTCTGACTCTGCTGCCGAGGGCAAGAAGAAGAAGAAATCGGAGAGTGGAGCCTCCAAGAAATCCACTACTGCCTTAGAGGCAGAGAAGAAGAAATCCACCAACATCCCCTTAACTAAGGCTCCTGTTGTGGTGTAAGTGCCTTCATTCTCCGACTTTAAGTTTCATTGCACTCATTCAATTCTTGTATTTATACTGAGTATGTTTCAAGAAGAAATCTGGTGTTGGTTTGAAGCGATCCTCCAAAGATGTTGGAGGGTCCAAAAATATTCATGATATGCTGACCAAGGACATGGCAGCCAAGTTTTGTCCTGCTAATGCCCCCTACTCCGGCCGCCAAGCCCGTAACAGGCCCCATTGGGCCTTCGTCCCCCGTCATTCCTCAGACCTCTGCCATGGAGATAGATATCAATCCATAAACTGATATCTCAAGTTTGACCGGCATGGACGTTGCTCCCAGTGGTCAAGCAACACAGGAGAGTACCTCCTCCAAAATTGCTGAAGCTCGAGCTAAGGATGCCATCGAGAAAGGGAAGCAAGTAGTGGAGGGAGCGGAGGCGAAAGTAGCTGCAGCCACGGACAAGGCGGGAGCCTCTGAGCCATCAACTTCCATCATCACTTAGCAAGCGGCCAGGGCATCATCCACACCTTCAGCTTCAACCACTCCTTTGGCCTTGACACCTCCGATGTTGTGCCTGGACGATCTCATTAAGCAGGAAGATGCTATTTATAAAAATGCCCTGACTTTCCATGACTCATATGCTCACTTGGCAAACAATCTGAAGATGATTACCATTGTAAGTTTCCAAACTTCACTTCTTTTACTTTGTAATGTATCCCACTATAGCCGCCGAGCTCTTAGGCGGAATATTAATAGTTTTGGCCTGAGTGCTCCAAAGAACTAAGTGTGGAACTTGTCTGTGTAGGCCCCGAGTTTCTAGTTTAGAACGATAATTTTGACTAGACACTCTAAGAGAGAACACTAGTTGATTAAAATCTTATATTGTAGCCCCCGAGCATGTAGTTGAAATTGGATAGTTCCGACCAGATGCTCTAGAGAAGCTAAGCATGTTATCTTCTTTGCATAATGAAAATGCCTAGAGAATTACCTCCAATGAGAGGTTTTCTAACTTGCGGAAGGAACTAGACCTTGAACATGGTAAAACAGTCTTCCTAAAGCAATAGATCAAAAATAGCCAGAGTCTATTTCTTTTTAACAGCTCTTTAATTTTCTCATGGCTCAATTTTCTTCAAATTCTCACAATGCTTTCCGTTTTCCATCTTACAGAGGCAATTGCCAATGCCAAGAGCATCGTCCAGCAATCCAAGCATATCCAGGAGCTTGACGATGAGAATAAATTTTGAAGAAAGACATGGCTGAAGCTGTCAAGGGCCATGAGTAGGCAATGAAGTTGTCGCAAGAGTTTGCTGACACGGAGATGCAACGCCTAAAGAACGAAACTGCACACTTCAAGGAGCAATATCAAGTTGCCAAAGAGCATAATGAAAGAAACCTTGAGGTGTACAAGAAAGTTCAGGAGGAGCGGGACATCTTGGCAGAGATCTGCAAGCAAGCTAAGACGAGCATCTTTGGTAACTTTCCTCTGACTTTGTCAATTTATGTAAGATGGGTAGTTATATTATTTATACTTATGAACTTTTGTCTCTAACAAAAAAACAACCCCCATTGGTTTAACCAACATGGGAGAAGGTGCTCTAGATCCAAAAGAATGCATGCTTCTTGCTGGCATCTTCATCAACACCGCCATTGCCCAGGCCAAGGAGATAGCACAGCCCCTCGGCATCAACATCAAGGCGACAGAATCAGTGGCCAAGTACTCAGAAATCCTGCGCCGAGCCCCCGAGAAAGTCAAGAACTAGAAAGCCTCTTGCGTCCGGGCTCGTGCAAGGTGGCATTGTCCTTGGTCAAGGCACACTATGACAACACTGACATGGACCTGGTGACCTCCGGCATGCCGAAGTTTGACAAGAAAGGAAAGGAGCTCGATAGTGATGCTATTTGGAACTCCCTCGCCCGCTACGACACCAAGGTTGCCAAGATGGTCAAGGCGGATGTCTTCGTGCCTGCGGAGGAGATGGATGAGGATGTGGAATATTCTGAATCTAGCCCTGTCCCTTCCAAATTTGATGAACTCTCTAGGCCTAGCTCTCCTGTTGATGATGCAACCACCAAGTCTCCTATAGCAGAGCCATAAAACATTGTTTGTATTAAATGTATCTCTCTAATGTGTATGTGGAAAAACTGATGAATTTGTAAGGCAGAAAAACTTGTACTCAAGTTTCCTGCTACTTATTTGTTTCCAGTATGTATATATTTTTTAAGCAAGTGCTGGTTATCCATTATTCTGGTTCGTATGCTTGACCTTTCGTGAGACGGAAGATTCACAACACAGAACTATGCTCTCAAGCGATGATGCTAAATAGCACCATCACGAACCTAAGAGCAAAATCGCCGGCTTTGAGTGCTGAGAAGTCACTACTCCGGAATCCACATAAAAACTTCAGAAAATGTGTATACCAGAAAACATAAGCTAACGCCCATAGGCAGAATTTTGACAAGTGCAAATGCAAACTTGCGCATAAAGGGTTTATATGATCCAAAACTGAATAACTAAAGGAGGTAAAAGACTCAGAAATCATGAGTGAACCAAATGCTTTACTTCATTGATCATATAAGAAACTTATTACATAATATAAAATATGCTAAGTGTAAAAGGGACGTAGCTATGCTATGTTCCATGGCCGATCTGTCTTGGGTAATCATCATCGGAGTCACGTTGCTTGCGCTTGCAATTTTTTGGCCTCTCTTTCAACTCACAGATATCGACGAGGTAATAGGAACCATTGAGCAATGCTTTGCTTATGACGAACGATCCTTCCCAAGGTGGGGATAGTTTGTGTGATTTCTTCTTCTTGAGTCTAAGCACCAGATCCCCCTCTTTAAATGAGCGATGCCTAACGCAGTGACTATGGTAGCCATGTTGCTTCTGCTGGTAGTTGGCATATCTCTGGCATGCCAGCACGTGTTGTTCCTCGAGTAGGTCCAAAGATAGGCATCTGGATTCTTCAGCTTCATCCTCCTTATAGGCAGCAACTCTTGGTGCATCATGGAGGATGTCAGATGGTAGGACAGCTTCTGCTCCATAAACCATGAAGAAAGGGGTCAAACCGGTGGATCCGTTAGGTGTTGTTCTTAAACTCCACAATACAGATGATAATTCCTCTGCCCAGGCCCTAGCTGCTCTGTGTAGTGGTGCCTCTAAGCGTGGCTTGATTCCATGCAGAATTAGTCCATTGGCCCGTTCAACTTTCCCATTTGACTGTGGATGTGCCATAGATGCTAGGTCAAGGCGGGTACCTTTCTCATGATAGTACTCCTCAACTTCTCTGAGAGACAAGTTTCTGCCGTTGTCGATGATGATGTTGTGTGGGAGACCAAATCTCACCACTAGATCCTAGACAAATTTCAGGGTTGTTGCCCCATCGAGCTTTCTAATGGGTTTAGCTTCAATCCATTTTGTGAACTTATCCACTTCTACTAGCAAGTGTGTAAATCCATAAGGTGCTGTTTGCAAAGGTCCCACCATGTCAAGCACCCATACTGCAAACGGCCAAGTTATTGGTATGGTTCGCAATTCTTTAGCTACGACATTCGTTTGTCTTGCGTAAAACTAGCACCCAAGACATGTTTGCACCAACTTTTCGGTGTCCGCCTTGGCATTTAACTAGTAGAATCCTTGCCAGAAGGCCTTGGCCACCAAATATCAGGGAGCGACATGATGCCCGCAATCTCTGAGATGTATTTCTCTAAGGATGTCAATACCTTGCTGCTAGGAGACACACTGTAGGAAAACTCTAGTGGTACTTCTTTTGTATAGTTGGTCGTCAATGATGACGTAGCCTTTTGCTTTGCGTACTATTTGCTAGCTTTCGACTTCATCGGCGGGCAAAGTTCCGTCTTGTAGATAATCCATGAGCGGTTTCGTCCAAGCCAGAGAGGTCACTGTTACTGTATTAACAAAGGAGTCCACTCTATCCGGGTTGTCTGGGTCCGCTCCCTTCACGGATGGTGTCCGTCAATTCTCCAGGAAAATTCCTGGTGGAATTGGTCGACAAGCTGATCCAAGCTTTGACAGCAGATCTGCTGCCTTATTTTCCTCCCTTTTGATGTACTTGACTTCATAGTCGTCGAAGCACTTGGCTATCTCGTCTACATCGCCTCGATATGCCGCCATCATAGGGTTCCGCATGTTTCAGGTGCCAGCCACCTGCTGGGCAACCAAGTCGGAATCTCCACAGCAAACTATGCGCTTGATGCCAATATCCTTGGCCACATGAAGTCCATGAATGAGGGCCTCATACTCCGGCATGTTATTTGTAGCATTGAAGTTGATTTGCAGGATGTATTGCAACTTCTTCCATGTTGGTGATTGTAGTAATACACCAGCCCCCGAGCCATTGAGTAGCTTTGATCCGTCAAAGTGCATGACCCAATATTCTGGCTCTAGCATAGGAGTGTCTTTTGGTAGCTCTGTCTAATCTGCAATAAAATATGCCATTGCTTTAGATTTGATAGCGGCACATCTCTTGTATGTGATTTTAAAGGCGGCAAGTTCAATGCCCCAATTTGCCACTCTTCCTATAGCGTCGTTGTTGTTGATGATGTCGGACAGTGGAGCTTTGCTCACTACTATGATAGGGTGCTCTTGGAAGTAATGCCTTAGCTTCCTTGAAGCAACTTGTAGAGCGGCATAGCCTTCTCTCCAAGTCGGCTGATGAACCGGCTTACTGCTGCTATGGAGCCTGTGAGCCTTTGTATGTCCTTCAAGCACGTTGGGCATTTGATATCAAGGATGGCCTTGATTTTCTCCGGGTTGACCTCGATTCCACGATGCGAAACAATGAAGCCCAACAATTTGCCAGATGGCACCCCGAAGATGCACTTCTTGGGGTTAAGCATCATGTTGTACTTCCAAATATTGTCAAAGGTTTCCTGCAAGTCAGTGATAAGGTCATTTGATTTCTTTGACATTACCGCGATGTCATCCACGTAAGCGTGTATGTTGCGACCTATTTGTTCATGTAGGTAGTGATGCATCGTCCGTTGGTAAGCAGCACCAGTGTTTTTCAGCTCAAAGGGCATCATGACATAGCACTATGTGCCATAAGGTGTGGTGAACGAAGTGGGCAGTTTGTCCGACTTTCGCATCTGGACTTGGTGGTATCCTGAGTAAGCATCGAGAAAACACAAAGTTCCAAGCCAGCCGTCGAGTCAATGACTTGGTCAATGCGAGGCAAAGCAAACGGATCCTTCGGACACACTTTGTTCAAGTCGGTGTAATCAACGCACATTCTTAATTCATTGGTTCCCTTTTTGGGGACAAGTACAGGATTTGCCACCCATCGGGTGTGAATAACTTCTCGGATAAAGCCATCCTTAAGTAACCTAGATATCTCTTTGCCTATAGCCCTTCGTCTTTCATCACCAAAGCATCGTAGAGGTTGTTTCACCGGTTTAGCATTTGGATCAATATTCAAGCTGTGCTCAGCAAGTTCCCTAGGTACACCTTTCATGTCGGTAGGGTGCCAGGCAATGCAAAGATGTCCCTGTTCTCACGGAGGAACTTGACGAGCGCGCTTTCCTATTTGGGATCCAGCCGTGCCAATGGCGGTGGTCTTGGAGGAATCTCCTTCAACAAGTTCCACCTACTTGGTCTTGATGGCGGCCCTGAAGCCGGGTTTGGTAGCTATGATCTGCTTCTTCGGAGCTGGCATCTCCGAGGCATCAACCTGGCTCTGGATCTCCTTGAACTCCTCATCGTAGAGGTCCGCTTTAGCGAAGGTGGCTTCACTGAGCTTGCACCCCCATGCCTTGGTGAAGCTTACATCAACGGTGATGGTGCCGTTTGGTCCGGGTATCTTGAGCTTGTTGTAGACAAAGCATGGCCTTGCAAGGAAGGAGTGGAATATGTCGCATCCGAAGATGATGTGGTACACGCTCTTGAAGAGCACCACTTCAAAGGTCATGCGCTCTTGGCGGTAGTTGTTGAGATTGCCAAAAGCGACCGAAAGGGTGACGTAGCCCAGGTAATTTGCTTGTTGTCTAGGGACAACGCCATGGAACACAGTGTTGCTTTTCCTTAGCTGGGTCTGCGTCAAGTTCATCTTGTGCAGTGTATCCAGGTACATGATGTTGATGCTGCTTCCACTGTCCATGAGGCACTTGGCGAACTATGTGCCGTCAATGAAGGGATTGATGACCATGGCATATTGGTTTTGTGTTGGGATAAGATCTGGATGATCCTTCCTATCCCAAGTGATTTTAATCTCTGACCACCTGACGTACTAGGGAACCAGAGGAAGGGTAGCCATCAATATCCTCAGGGAGCTTTTCTAGGCCCGGACGGTGAGGGTACCAAGGAAAGTGTGGTAGACTGGAGCCTTCTTCTCACAGGGATTTTTCCCTTTTCCCTAGCCCTTGTTGGCGGACTTGGGTTCCACGTCTTCATCCATGTCACTTGAATCTTTGGACTCCTCCTCCTTCTTCTTCCCTTTTCCCTTTCCGCGGGGTCTGTTCTTCCGACTTTGCTTGTAGCCAGACTCAGGGTCTTCCTTGAGGTCATTGACAAACTTGCATTGGCGGTTGGTGTGGGTGGATTTGCCATTTGCGTCGAGGTGCACGAAGCATAGCATATCGTGGTACGATTCGTATGTTTAGGGAATGCGGGGCGCTGAGGATGTAGAATCACTCCTCTGCTGACCATGGCTAGCCCCCGGGCCACGACCACGTTGTCCACCTCCGCCTCTACCAGTGAACATTGTGCCGACCATGTCGGCTGCTTCTCTTTAGGTGGAGTCTTCCGCTTGTTCTTATTGTTCTTTCTAGCCTGGGTAGGGATTGCTATTTCCGGCAACGATCCGCCCGCGTTGTCATCAGCGGAGGCAGATTCGCTAGCCATGATGATCATTGTGTTGAGGTTGAGCTCATTGTTGTCTTGCTTGCGCTCCAACGTATGCCAGAGCAAAGTTCCCTTCTCCAGTCCATCGATGAAGGTGGCCATAGCAGTTTGTTCATGCACCCCTGCGTAGGAATTTTTCATATCCAGCCAGCGCGAGAGGTAGGCACGAGAGGTTTCATCCTTTTTTGTACGCACTACTGTAGGTCTCCGACAGTGCAGGGACGTTTGTACGTACCCTCGAAGTTCTTGGTAAACGCTTCATGCATATCCAACCAATTGCATATTGATTTCTCTGGCAAGTCGTCAATCCATTGTCGGGCAGTGCCGGTAAGCATAAGTGGGAGGTACTTGATGGTGATATTAGGGTTTCCCCCTATGATATGAATCGCTTCACTTTAGTCCTGCAACCATGTGGCTAGCCTGGCAGTGCCGTCATAAGGCTTGATGGTCTTGTCAATCCGGAGGCCCATGGGATAAGTTGTGGCCCGTATTACCAGTCCAAAACAATGTGGCCCAAGGTATGGGAGCTCCCGTGCTTCTTAGATCTTGTCCAGCCGTGAACGTGCGTCATACGTCTTCGGTTGCTTCCCTTTTCCATCATGGGGAGGGGAGTTGTGGTGTGATCTATCGGATCCGCCGTGCCCTCCGCCATGATGACTGCTGGGTGGCAACGGTGGCGGTGGAGGCGGTGGGTTAGCCTTCTTGCTATTCCCTCCATGCGACTACTCACGCCTGTCGCGGTTTCTTGTCGGACGTGGTGCTTACTTGCAGGACTTGCTCCTATGTCCTTCAATGTTGCTACGCTCTCCGGCATGCCGGGGCTGCTTGCCCTGGTCGCGTATAATGATACCTACCTGGGGATGCCTAGGCAGTGGCATGCATGTGCGGTGACACGGCTGTGGTTCCTTGTGATGCCGGGATGGTGGTGGTGGTGGCGATCGATGGGGGCGAGCCGTTTCTCCATGATCGGAAGATATGGGTATGGCATCAGCCCTGTTGCGCGCATCCCTCCGTCTTCGCTCCGTAGAGCCGTCTGAGATACCTCGTCACGGGGAGATATTGGTCTTCTGCAGCTGTTCAGGGTTGACGCGCAAAGATTCGGGTTGGACTCAAGCCTCTGCGAGGTAACCTTTTCCTGTTGCTTGCATGCCTTGGCGATGAGGTCATACACCTGAGCAACTGCTTCTGGTAACCTATCCTTCTCTACGAGGGTCTTGGCAACGACAATGTTGAGGGTAGGAGTTGGCATTACTTGCCTCGCCTCTGAATCAGTGTATGGGGTGGCTTTTGCTGATTTGGTACCATCATATCCCAACCTGCGCTGAATGCCAGGGTCTTCGACGATGTGAGTTGGTGCTTTCCTTGCCTTGTGCTTCAGTAGAACTGCTTGTACTCAGCCTCCATAGCTCTTGCCGCCTTGATAGATTGTTGTGCCATGGCCATGTCTTTGTCCAGCTGAGCGTCCTGCTCTGCGATGCACTTGGCCTCTGCTAGGATCTCTCCATGCTTCTCATCAAGCTCCGTAATTCTCCGAACATGGGAGACGGTAATGGGCTCATATGGAGTGCACCATATATTGCCTTGTCGGTGGGAGTAACCAATGGGTTGCCAGCTATAGACGTTGACGGTGGTGGTGGTGGCAGATTTGTTTGCTTGGCAGTACTAAGGCATGTGGTGAGTTCCTGCGCTTGTTGTGGTCGGATAGCCGGAGGAGGCATGGCATTGACCGGAGCCAGAGGCTCGGTGGCCTTTTTTGCCGTTGCTGCTCTAGTAACCGCAGGTGTGGGCGGAGCTCTCTCACATTCCTGTTCCTGCCCATCTTCGTCCATCATGCTGCCTATGGCGACTAGCACCTGGTGGGACGTGTTGGCCTTCTCGGCATGCTCCTCCTTCTCGATCTCCTGCTCGATCTCCCTCATAACAACATCGTACTCCTCCGAGTTAGCATCCGAGCCGCCGCCATCCATATTGATGTTGGCATATAGCGCGTCAAGGACGGAGTCGGAGTTGGCTTCAGTGTTGTTGACGGTGGATGTGGAGGGTGATGGAGGCGGGTCGTTGTTGTTACTTCCTCCGGCTTCGGGCCTAGGCATAGCTTGGGTGTTCTCCTCGGTGTCCGCGTATTCATTGACAATTGCGACCATCTCACCAAGGGTGAGAGGGCCTGTGACCTGCCGTCTTTGGAGGGTATGTCGAAGGAGCGTTCCGAGCGTGAGACCTTCCACGAAGTGGTAGATGAGTTCATTAGCGCGGTCAACCCCTAGGGTTTCCCTCACCCTCATCCATCTGGCAAGCTATTCGTGGGGAGGTTCTCCATCCCTCTGAATGCACCGGGCCAGATCGAAGATGGTGACAACACCGACAAAGTGTGACCTTCGCTTCTCTAATGCTCCGGGAAGCCAAGCGGATTTGCGGGGTCCTTCCACCATTATATCCTACACAGGGGCGGTTTGGGTGGGCTTTGAATTTTCCTAATCTGAGCCGCCATACTCTAGAGAGAGGTACAGGCCAGATTCTTCTGCGAACGTGTCCTGCCCATAGGCGGTCCGTGCGGGCCTTGATGAGTTTCCGACTTCCTGGGAGCTAGGACCCAAGTTAGTTTCACCGATGAAGATGTGGATGTCTCCGAAGGGGATGACGGAGCAGCGTGTGGGGTTCGTATTCACCGGTACCCAGAATTCATCTGGAGGTACGATTGGGACATTGCCGGAGAAGAGAATGGATCCGATGGCTACGGTGTCGCTGATTCTTGCGAAGAGCTTGGACCTCGCCCGGTGTAGAGATCGAAGCGCCTCTTTCCCCACGGTGGGCGCCAACTATCGTGGTATTGACGACGAGTACGCCATGGAGGGGTCCTCACAGTGCGTTCTTAGAGACGTGGGGTAAGGCAGAGAGTTGGCAGGTACGAGGTAACACAGCTTACCCAGGTTCAAGTCCCACGACAGTGGTGGAACTCTACTCCTGCTATAAATCACTATAATGGAAATACACTGAGTTACATGGATCGGTTTGTTGTGCGAGGTGTTGTACGTTGTACATTGAGTTTTGCCCTAAAGGCTCCCATAGGTGCGGTTTATAAAGGCACCAGAACCTAGGGTTACAAGGAAAAGACTTTGCCGGACAAGGTAAAGAGTCCTACACTAATACAACTAGTCTTCGTGTCTTGCACTCCAAGGCTAGTATGTCGGTGACTCCTACATAGCCTTCCTTTATGCGGCATGGGCCTCCCTTCTAGATCCATCTAACTGGGTCGCCCAGCAGGCCATGTGCCTTGCTACCAATTGTGGGCCACCCGGGTTAGCCGGATTAGATACGTGCTATGGTGATACCCATTTAGCATATCCCCAACATCTTTGTATTCCTCGGCAATTACCTCATCGGCTGGAGGATCCTTAGCCAGAGTCTTCTTCTTCTTTGCCTTCTTGGTAGCACCGATAGCAAAGACGACTTTGGGTTCGATTCCTGGAGTCAAACTTCTATCAGTACTTTCGGACATTTGGACGTCAGGGTTATCTATGATATCCATATTGTCATGCGGATCGGGAGAGTTTTCTCCGGATCCTTCATCCATGCTATTACGGGGGCTTTGATCCATGGTTTCTCCTCATTCTCCGTCCTTGGAGTTGATCTCCTCTTTAATTTCCCCAGAAAATTTGTGGAATCCTATCAATGTCATGGAGTCCTCAAGGATCCCGATAAGTCGGTGTTTGTTCCGATTGCGTCCAGCACTGATTCATTGTCATCTCCAGCATTGACAGAGCCGGATCCGGATCCAATGTATCTGACGAAGTGCGACGTGTGTGTCCTGAGGTAGTTGCGACTTTCTTTGTTGGCTTCCTCGAAACACCTTATGGTCTCGAGAACTGCATCCATGTAGACTATGGCACTGTTCATCATCATCTTCGTGGTGTGCCTCAGGAGTGATTTTCCTGCTATAGCATCGGCAGAGCCAGATCCAGAGTTGTTGCTACTTTGATCTTCCTAAGATTCGACCTCCTTGGGGAGATCCTCTTCAGATCCGATCTTCTCCACTATCTCTGCTTCAGGCGCGGGCTGGGTGGGATTAGGGTTTTCTGAGACCCGGAACTCTGCCACCTCCGCGGACAAAGTGGATCCAAAAATTTCTTCTGCCTCTATCATCACCGCTGGGGTGGGTTGGGTAGGTTCAGCGAAACTGAGGTAAACATGCATCGATATCAACAAAGGACATGTGTGTAGGTGGTCATAGCTTCCCTAGACGGAATCCAAGTCCCGTCGAGAAGGATAAGAGGGATGTCACTAGCGTAGAGGACCCAGCCAACAACGATTGTCTCGTTGATTACGATTTGCACAGATTCTGCCTAGAACGCAGATCCGAAACTCACCTACCCCATGGTGGGCGCCAAATGTCGTCAGATTGAAGACATGTACACCGAGAGGGGGTCCTCGAGGTATGTGGAAAGAGGCGGTGTGAGGCAACGGTATTCCGGAACGGTGAGCACACAAGATTTACCCTGGTTCGAATCCACTGGCAGTGGATGGATCATACCCTTGCTAGCAATCTAGTAATATGGCACAGCCAGAAATACAGATTACAAGAGAGGTTTCGCCTGTGCGAGTTGAGGTTGTAAGTTGTGGGTGCCCTAAAGGCTGGTCCCTAGGACGACTTATATAAACTAGATGACTCGGTGCACCACTGGTGCCAAAGACGATGACGGGACCGAAAATTTGGCAAATGCTTTCCTGATCTCAAATGAAAGTATGGTACATCTAGTAAGAATATAGCAGATATCATTTTAGCTGGAGAAGTATAATCTACCAGGTTTGATGGATCTAATTAGGATGATGTGTAACGATCATCATATATTCATGTGATCACATAGATAGATGGGTAGTTTAAATATGGATAATATTATAAACACAGCCTATCAGGGAAATAACACTCGTTGAAGGTAATAAATCCATAAGCAGTATATAGCGGAATGAAGCACATTAGTGTGAGAGCAATTTTATATAGATGATTTGTAGAATATTACAAATATGAACCATGCACCAGCCAAGGGTACTAGCAGGATTTAATCCTCACCATTAACACCAAAATAAACTGGTTTGCAGCAGCAGGACAAACGGAAGCAGTGCCCTTGATTTATGAACGCCTTATCCCTTCAAGCTTGGATTCCAAGCGCATGCTCTTAGATTTCAGTTTAGCCGCGGTCTCATACATGGTTGCAAAAGTTGCTCTGACATCGTTGCTTAGAACCTCCTGCCCTCCAAAATTTCCAATGACGGCTACATTATGAAACTGAGACGAGAATGAAAACATGTTTCTGACGGCCTAGAACCAACCTCCAGCCAGTTTCTTGCTTCTAACAGTTTCTTTTTTCAGCAAAAGTTTCACAGCCACGAGTTATCTCCGGACCTCTATGATCTCGTCATTAGCATGGTTTAGGTTGTGGTACTTCAAATCCTTAAGCACCATACTGGTGGTATCTTCCATATAGCTAATAGGTTCCACTATGGTAGTGTGCTCTGCCAAAGCAGCATCAAAAGACTTTATTCCATCTATTCTTGTAGTGAGAGGAGAACCATTGCAGGGGAGTGTTGTTGTCTAGAAGATGACAGAAACTGAGATTTTGCTATCTTGGTGGATCCTCTGTTCATACTGAGCCATTGGCAACCCAAGCTGCTGTAACACATCATCAAAAATAACTCTGCCTCGGACTGTAATGCTTTTCTAAGTACCCTACAATGTGGAAACTAAGTAACTACATCATCACCGTTCAAGAAAAGGGAATGTAGGCTATGTGGTATAGTACAAGCCGAGAACATCATGTAGGAAACGTTATGTAGTAGAATGTGCGAGTAGTCGGTACCTGCTCATTAGCTAGGAAACAAGAGGTTACTGACCCATCGATATTGCTATCGTTACTCATCTGAGCCCTTGAAACTATTGATAAATAAGGACAGGACGGGCAGTATGAGCACGGTGATGTATGCCAATATACTAACTCGCTCCTTCTTTATATGTATTTGCTAACCTACTTGTACTGTACAAAGGCCATAGGTAATTTTGTAAGCTTCTAGGCAAGCAGATAAAATTGCAGTGAGAATTTTGCTGAAACAGGTAAGTTAGCAAGCATAGGACTGTTGTTTTGTCCTTAGGAAAGGAGGATGGATCTATGCGTGCGAGAAGATGGGGTTGGGCTGCTCAGGACAAGTGTACCGTTCTGTCGAAGTATCAAGGCGAGCCAACAACCTTGCTCGATAGCATACAGACGCGATAATCTACGCATGATTTAGAAGGGAAAAATTAGGACGAACCTCTAGAAAGAAATGATGAGCTAAATGGAGACAGGGACCGTAGGACGAGCAACCGAAGAGTGCAACAGATCTCACCTCAATCAGAAGGACCAGCTGTGGGGAAGCCCATCGCTTTTGGCGGATCAAATAAAAAGCTAGGGTAAATTGCTGCGGCGTGAATGCGAGTCGAGGAGAGGGAAAGGGGAATAGTCTAGAGGCTAGATACGGAGAGGGGGGTTATGGGTAGACGATCGGTCAGCGTTACATAGACCCATGTTAGCGAGAAGTCCAAAGGGGCCACACGCAGAGAGACGGTCGTCCGTGAAAAAAAATAAAAAACCATCTCAAGGCCCATTCTTTCCGCCCCTTCCTCTCACAGAGCTGTCTCGCTCCTCTCCTGGACTGGCGGCGCGTAGGATAGCAGCATGGATGAGCCAACAAAATAGCAGGGCGCGGCGGCTTCGAAGACCGTGTTGGGGAAGCAGGAGAGCAGGCTAGTGCCGCCGATCGGAAGAACAGAACCACGGGTGAGCGGAACAAGAAAGAGACGACCACAGGAGAGGCGACCGCATGAGATCTAGAGCATTCACTCTGCAAGCAGGGCCTCTGGTGGTATGGAAGGAACTGGAGGTAATTTCGCTTTCATTTTCTGTGCACGGTGGGACAAGATCGCATGTTAGCTCTTTAGGTATAGGTTAATTCGATCTTGAGATAGATCTTAGATCCTCATGCCTGTGTACAAACTATGTGAAGAAGTCCAGCATTTAGCGGTACTAAAAGAGCCCTGCATTAATACTGTGTTCTGAGTTTCAGTCATAACCGAAGCTTTTAGATAACTTGTCTGGTTACCTCACCTAATCTGTAAAGGGATAGGAGATGTTTCTTGTTTTTACACAGATGTTCTAACAATATATGAAATGTTTAGGCCTTTATCCTACTGGAAGTAATAATAGTTTTGTCTGTAGTTTTGGAATGCAGCAATCTCGTCCTATTTTCCAACAGAACGCACAATAGGTAGTGCCAAGCTGAGGAAAAACAATGCTGAGAAAAAGCAATGCTGAGTTTGCTCTCCAAAGCAGAGTCTAGGTTTATTTCCCTCTGGTGCCCTATCTGATGGCATTGAACTGCTGTCTACCTGTGTATGTTTGGCTGCAAAATAGTCCATATGTTTCCTATACATGTAAGTATGGTGCTAATGTAGTGTTAATCTGATTTGTTTATGTGTTTCATTATCATAAAAAATCTAAAGATCATAAGCCGGCGAAGATGTATGCTGATTCCTGTGAGGAAGTGCTACAGACAGAGTACCTCCTAGGAGAGATATTGAAAAGGACTAAGGGTAGCAAATGTTTTCTGCGAGCTAGCTTTGTCAGTAGGTTCTGGTGGGACACAGCTACGCTTCATCTGTTCTTTCTTGATTTGTGAGCCGTAACAGTCCTTGTTTCATTGGCTTCATCAGTGAGCATTCGTGAGTACATGAAACTATAAGGAGTTTGATAACCCCGCCTGCAGCTCCGACTGATGACTCTGCCCGGGCCATACGTTCAAGGTTTGTTGCTGATGGTTTCTGTGGAAGCACGTCCTCGGTACCTATGGTGGCCATGTGATATGTCGGATTGAAGATGGAAAGCGGCAAGGCAGGTTGTATACGAGTTGCACATACACTCTAAATCTGAGGGAATTTGCATCTATGGGGCATCCAGTTCCTGCTCTGCCGAAGAACCCCGAGGATAGCACGTATGGGCAGTTTGCTATAGTGCCCCTTACTAATGGGCCTACAAATCTTTTTTGTGCATTCTTTGTCAAGGATCCTTCAAGGTTGTTTGACCAAAACCATGATGGTGTCCAATTTAATTCTCATGGAAGGGTTCGGGTGCATGTTTGTGTGTTCGGTAATGGAGGCTGGGTTCCACACATATTTGATTCCCTGGCTCTTTCATCATCAACTAAGTTCCAGAGGTCCCCGTATTCTATTCAGGCTGGCTATAGGACCTATATTATGTATTTGATAGGGCTCATAGTTTGTTTTGACGTGGAACAAGGTACATTCAAAGTGGTGGCTCTTCCTAGGAAAATGGGAATGATGATTAAAGGCTGCTTCCAATACACTATTGGTCCGCATCCTCAAGGTGATTTACCGGTGGTTCATGTGGATAACGGGATGCTTGTTAAGTGGGTACTTACTCGGGTAGAAGATATGTCAGAGTGGAATCAGGAAGCAAGTGTTGACCTGGTAGTTGCATTCAGGCATATGATAAGCACAACCATCTGGGAGGCGCTTTTAGTCCAGCCATCAGATTGTCGTGCTATCCAGGTATGATCCATATCTTCCGATGAACAACATGTGCTTATATCTATCGGGGTGATCCACGGTATATTTTGGTGGATCTGTCAGAAACCAGGGTGCATGGTGTTGGCAACCTTCACAAGATTGGGTGTGTGTTCTCTCTGTCCGAGAATTGGCCGCTAGAGCCATGATGTAACCGCAAGGCTACTTAGCAGTGCGGTTTGGTTGTAGGTTCCTGTTGTGTAAGCACTACGCTGCTAGTCCCTGATCTATAAGCAATCTATGTATTTTCCTCTTGGTGTCTATTGAATCTATGTTCTCTGCCTACAGCATCGTGTTTTTTTAACGTGTAATAAAACATCAGGTCTCTATTACTATGTGGATGAACCTATTTATTGTCCATGATATATATATATGACGTTTATCATTCATCCAATTACACGTCTCTGTGGGAAGGCATCTCTGTTTAGCTCAAGCATAAGGCCATCACTATGTTCTGAGTTTTAATCTGTAGCATGCGGTGTTCTTATGAACTCTTCGGAGGAGTAACTACTGTGGACTCCAGTTTGTAAAATGAGGACAGTAGAGGATGTTTCGGTGTGGTCTCAGAGATAAATCATATAGAAAATGATGTGGCCTCGCAATATTTCAGCTAACTGCTTGTTCTTGGCTCAGTAGTTGGTGGGAAACCGAATTCAGGCAAACGTTTATAGCAGCAGACGCAGCCGTGAGAATCACGCTTACCAGAGGCAAGAGTTTTTTCTGAAACAAAGAACCAATAGAGAGGTGTTTTTCACTTCACTGACATGATACTGACATGATACTGATGCCAACCTCTGTTATACCAGAAGGTATAGCAAAGAAGGTAACTGATTTCGGCAGATAAGCGTTAATATACATAAGACAGTTTGTAACATTACAGGTGGATCCAATCAGCCTTAAAAGGAACCGCAAAGCACTAGACAAAGGGTCATGTGCTACATATGAAGCATCACTGGCGGCAGGGCAAAAATGTCTAAAATCCATGTTTAAAAGCAACAGGAAGAAAGAACAAAATAACCCTAAGACGTAAGAACTGAAAGGACACTTCAGGCTATGGAGTCCTAGCCAGCACAGGCAGTGTAGATCTGCTGCGTGCTATTCTGAACCTGATGGAAAGTAGTTAACTTATGGCATGGTAGTGAGGGTGATGTAGTTGCAATGGTTACATTATGTAAGAGGGATATCAGACCTGTGTTCTAGAGCAACTTATTGAAGAGGGTTCTCCTGGCGTAGCCACGCCTAGACCGTATTTGCCTCTATATTACAGCTATAACACTCCTAGTTTTACTAATACTAATTAGGGTTTGATTTATGCATTCATGAGCATGATCTTTTAAAAATGCATGCAAGAAAGGAAATAAAACCCTAGTTTCCTCTTTCTCGTAAATCAATTCAAAAGGTTTTAAATATTTCGAAAAGTACCAAAATGTTTGGAGCCCAAAAGGACTAATAGGCCCCCTACAATATTTCAATACTTTTAAAAAGTCTCTTGTATTTTGGAAATTATACAAAACAAAAAAGAGTTTGAAAATACAAACAAAGACATAGAAAACATATTTTGGAAAATGTTTTCAGAAAAAGAAAAACAGAGTAGCAGCCGCAGCCCAGCAGCCCAACTCCCTTCCCCTCCTCTCTGTTGTGTAGTGTAGCCAGCAGTAGTAGCCGCACAACCTTTTCTGCAGCCCAGCTCCGGCCCAAGCACAGCCCACCTAGCCCGTACCCCTTCGTGTCGTCTTCCCCGGTGACGGAAGCAGCTCCGTGTCGCTTGCTCTGCCGCTTCCCGTCACTACGATGTTCGCCGGCGTGGTGATTCGTGTTGCCGCTGCCAACGCTTACAAGTACTGCACTGACGCTGCCGGAGAACCCTACCACGCACTTCCCCCTCCCTAAACTCTCTCTCTCGCCTGAGGAGCACACCCTAGCCGCCAGGAGCCGCCGCTCCCGAGCTCCCTCGACTAGCCGAGGCCACCGCTGGACTTGCCTCGCTGCCCTCGTGCTCCCTGACAAAGCGTGCAAGCTGGGAAGCCCTTCCCTGGTCGGAATCAAGCCCGACATCGTCACCTTCCCGAGATCCGGCCACCGCCGATCCACCTCTGTCCGGCCTCCCCTTGCTTCCCCGACACCTACATCGCGTTCGTGGTGAGCCACTGGTGCTCCAGCACCTCTCCACGCTCCCTCTCTCGCTTCCTGTTGCTCTGCTGCCTAGCACCTGCGAGCGTCGCCGTTGGTCGTTGCCGTGGGCATCGCTCTGGTGACCATTCGGAAGCAGCGCCACCACTAACCGGTCCGCCTCTGCCTTCTCTTTCCAATTCCCCCAACCACGCCAGCCCGCATCGCCCCTAGTGCCGGATTCGACCACAAGCTTTAAGCATCTCCATTGATGACGTCAGCATGATGTCAGCATGATGCAATAAGTGTCTTTTATTTTATTAATGTTTTCTGTAATTATTTTAATAATTGAAATATCTGACAGGTGGGTCCCTAACGTAAGGTTTTTATTCTTTTTGGAAATGTTTTCTGAAATTAATAAAAGTCTGACATGTGGGTCCATGTTGTAATATAATTTAATAAATCCCAAAAATGTTTAATGGCTTTAAATTGATTTAAAAATGGATTAAAAATGGGAAAAATCATCACCAATTCATTTTAAGTCAGAAAAATACAAATAATATTATCAAAATGTTTAGGAAAATGAGATCCACACAATAGACTCATAATCATGCATTGATCAAAAACTTTAATTGCAAGTTTAATTAGAAGAACAATAGTAACCCTGAAGGTGACTCCGAGGTTCCCCCTATTTTAGGGTTTGTACCCCTGGGACCCCGCTTAAAATTGCTAAGCATGCTTTAAGGTGCCAATACAATTTAACTTGTCAAGCATCATCCTTGCTTGAGCATTGCATCTATGCCACGTGTTGATTATTTTCCCCTTTCTTTCTGGTGTTTGGTTCTTTTCGGTAGAATACAATACTGACTCCGAGATCAAAGACCGAGATCAACACCATCGAAGGTTATCGATGAACAAGTCCATCTGATGAACCTAAAGTTCTATATCTGAGTATCAACAGGCAAAGGCAAGCAAAACCCCACACATGATATAATCCTATGATTTCAAAGTACTTTAATTCTTGTCATGTGCATATGATTCCAAAATCCTTTATCGATCGATCGATAGATAGATAGATAGATAGATAGAGCATCCTATCTGTTGCATTACTCCCCTTGAGCTTATATTACCTGATCCACTGCTCCTAGCATAACTAGGTTTGGCTTGTGTGCACTGCTAGAGCTATTATCTGTGTTTTTCTTAGCCCTGGTTAGCTGCAGTGCTGGTTCATCTAGATGATGTATCAAATGCAAAGAATCTAGTATGACAGGAGAACATGACAATATGAGATCAGTGGTAAAGGTTAAACATGATAAGGCTTGTATGGGAGGCCACGGTGGGATGTGGTTTTTCTAGTCCCATGCTCGCCACCACTAGGACCCGAGTTCTTGCCTTTGTAATCGAGACAAGCATACAGCCATACGGGGGTTATGGGGACCCCTCCGCTGATTAACTTGCCTAGTAGATTCCATGAGTCACATAGTTCGGGCGTTCCATTCGACATATGCATTCTGGTCGTTCTTGAAGGAGGTGCATTCATACATGTAGGTAAGTGTGGCCAGGATAAGAGAGGCACGACCTCCATAATCTTGAACCGTGCGCACATGTCTAGGGACTGACTTCGGTACTTGACCCATTACGGTGGCATCTCCTTAGGGCGTGACTCATGGTCTCGACGAACGCAAGGTAAAGGTCGTGGACAACCATCCTCTGCCAGCCTTCCATGGAAGAGGGCTAATCTATAGTGGCATTAAGAGTCGGTTGGTATATGTGGGTAAAGTTTAACACCCCTGCAAGGTTAAATCTTTTCGAAAAGCCGCGTTCACGGTTATGAACGCTTGGTGACCGAATTCTAAGATCACAGAGAACTAAAACCTAATCATGAAACTTGATAGTTCAATGTGTGCGTAAGGATGCTTCCTCGGGGATTGAGTGGGTGATCCGAGTTGGTAGGTTCAGCTGATAAAGATTCGATGGATACCAAAAGGAGATCAAAGCTAGTGATATCACTTTCTTATCCCGTTTTTAAATGTTCTACTTAGTCGACCTTCTCCTACCTCTTTTACAAAAAAAGTTAGCTTTATGCAAAATAATCCCACCAGTCATAAGTCTTGCGGATTACACCCTGTACTCAGACTTGCTTTGTTGATACTTTTGCAGCAGGTAAGTGTTCCATGGGAGATGAGTTCGTTATGACATCGACATCGATGAGTAGTTTGGGGTTCCCGGTCAGCAGCCTATAATCTATGGATTGGGACGTCATCGTTATGCTTCAGACCTCTTAGGCCATTTGTTAAGTTTTCTATACTTAATAGCATAATTTGCCTTCCGTTGTTTGATGTTTGTGGTCAGTGACCTCTTCTTGTAATAATTTGGTTATTTGCTTAGCTATGAGCTTGCTGTAATAACTTTTGTGTTGTAGGGTCACTATAATGTTACCGATTCTTTCTCTGTATGCTTCCGAGATTTAGGTTAGTCTTATATCAGACAGAGGTCTAGGATTTTTCTATCCCTAATCCCGGGGGTGTCACAGGTTTTTGGTATCAGAGTAGTACCGTCCGTAGGAAAACCTTTCTACTAGTCGATGTTGAGTCTAGTGTTTGTGAAAAACTATTTGCGAAAACTCTCATATGCTTCTTTTTCTCCTTATCCAGTTTCACTCTAACTCTGGGTCATCTTACCTTTTGTTGATTAGAAAATTTTTGCTATCTTGTCTCGTTTTTCAAAACATAGGTGCCTTTTTGGCATGACGTTTCGGAACCAGTTGATCTAGTGTTGAGTTCTCCAGAGTCAGTTGTGTGAGTGTTCCTTGTTCCCCTTTGTTCCGCTTTAGCTGAGAGATTCATTTCCATCATGATCTCTCTATCTTATGGGCCCACAACATTATGTTGATGGTTTCGCAATGATCAGTTCTAGGCCTTGAAGTTTCCTTTCGCCTCGTGTGCCTCCTTTTAGTTTGTTTGGGTACTTCAGAAGTTGTTTCTTCTCCTGGAAGCTACCTCGTGGTTACTACCTTGTAGTACCCTCTGTATTACTAAGATAGTAGTTACTCATTTCTCGTGTTTTAATCCTTGGACTTGAATCGAAGATCCCTGATTTTGCTGGAATTCTAGTGTTGAGAATCGTGTACATGAAGATGACCTTGAACCCAAGATCCATTATGTTGATCCCTGTTCTTAATGTCCAAACATTACCTCGGGATGGCTATTACCTTCTAGTATAGCCTTTAGGCTTGTGGTTATTGCCGTGATTAAATTACGACAAACAAAGGACTTCCCCTACCACATGTTATGGCAGATGTTCTTCAATGGAACCAAATAGATCAAGACAAGAGTACTCTGCGTGAGTCCCACTTCTATAACTGTGACTCCGCCACACCTCCATTCTATGCATTGGTCCATGGAAGATTGTTGACTTATGCATCCACATCTCGGGATTCTATCATGAGCATGTTCCTTTTTGCTTTGTTGTTTCTGACCTTTGCCTACCTGTTGGTAGCCAAGTTGTAAACATGTATTGGTGTCTTCCGATGCAAGGTACTCTTGTGGTCCATCAAGACAAACCATTTCAGGATGTCAGGAGAAAGAAACTCCGGCACCTTGTCATATCTAGGACCAGGTGAAAGTGTTGTAATCCACAGAATAAGAGGCATGATTAGCTTCTATCTGTTCTACCTTAAATATCACACTCTTTCATACTAAGAGGTCGTGTTGAGTTTCATAACCCTCTTAATGAAGTGATGCTCTTACACATAATTACCCAACCTTCCTCCGAGCTTTCGTGCTCGTGAATGATGCGTGTGCATAATAATGTGGCCATCTGAGATTCTTAGCAATTCTCATTGCTTTGAACTACCAGGAAAGTTGTGTCATTCTTAGCATGATGGTTAACCCTATCACTAAGCAAAGGATGATAGTGTCACCAAGTCCGCTACTCTGGTGCACTCTCTTCGGTCAAAGAATTAGGCTTGTGAAAGCTCTGCAACTATGTCTTCTTGCCTTACCAAGCAAGTTTCCTCTTGAACTAAGTGACATATCGGTGGAACATGATATTTTGGATGTTCTACTAGAAGTATTACCATGTTGCCACATGACCGTGATGTCAAGTTCTTGAGCAAGCTAGTTCTTTGAACGGCCCCTTTATCCAAGGATCCGTACTGGATATCCCTGAACTAGTTGGTTGAGCTTAAACAACAACTTGGAGAGTTGTAAGACAAAAGTTCTATCAGACTTGTTCCTCCTAAAGGGATGTCTATTTTTGTTCATGATGAAGAAAGATAGTGTTTCCTTCATGGATATGTTATCGTCCCCACCTTTGATTTGATTTAGGCCATCGTTAAATCAAACTCAGTCCTAAAGAACTATCATCATCATGTATCTATTCGTGATGTTTCACCTGGGTACATCTTCGTGTTCTTTGGTCTGACCAATATTGTTGTTCGTTCATATGACATATATGTTCATCTTCTTGGAATGTCTTGATAAGTTTGTTATTGAGACCATTAATGACATCCTCCACTCTAGACAACATTCATATGGGACAGTTGGCATTAATGTTGGAAACCTTTTGAGAACCGTCTTTGTGTCATCTCGAAGTATGTGTTCTGGATGTTAGAAGTAACCTTCTCTGATTCATGTGCAAGTGTTGAAAGATGTCGCTATGGATTTGAGAAGAGTTATCTCTGTTTTCTTGGGAATCATTTCAAGTCAATCAAGCATGTGCGAAGTATTCTTGATATGGTAGGTTGATACCTTTCCATCTCGAGAACATCCTTTGAGCATGCTAAGCCACTAATGATTTGTCATGGAAGAGAAGAACTTGTACAAAATTCAATATCCTCTTAAATGTTTCCCAATAAGGATGCATTTGTGTTTCGTTGCAACCAATTCATGTAGGGGCAATTATCTTGTGATAACTTGTTAACACATGGGTTTTGCAACCTAGCTCATCTTTTGGAACTTAACACTGTAGTCCATGTCTTGAGAATCCAGTAACTTTATCCTTGTGGTAAATGTTGCAAACTTTCTATTCGAACATGCTGAGTCTAAAGTATCATTCCACCGAACCAAATCTGAATCTCAAACAGATATGATGGTTGGTGTTCTTCAAGGAATTGACATAGGTTTCTTTGTAAACCCAGCAAAAAAAAATTGGTGTAATGGTTGACACAATTAGTCAAAAGACCTCTTGTCACATTCCCTTGAATCAGCAATAACAACCACTCTTTATGAGGCTTCTTCTATGATTTATTATAGGAGTGGTGCTTATGGTTTTCTTTGTATCTAAAGTCCGATCTTTACTTGATGTCTGCTTTCTCGATCATCAAGGAGAACATTTAAAGTAGTGTTGCTATATGTCTCTCGATCGATTCTCCAGACCCTTTTATGTCGGCAAGCATTTCGTTGTGCCAAGTAACTGAAGTCTGAGAATGAAGTTTCTTTTTCCTCTTGTCATGAGGAATCTTCTTATATATTCATATTTGTGGTTCAAAGGGATATCACGATCTTTGGCAAAGATTTTGATAGACCTAGATGAATAAAGAGTTTCCTTCGGTTCCTCTAACATGTTCGAAGAGCGACCATGATTTCGGTAATCATAAGTTCCTCTTGTTACATGATCCTTGTGAATCTTATGAGTCCTCTCCACCAAAAAAACCTTTTGTCTAGACCTTCTGTTGAATAAAGGGTGATCCTTCTGTATCAAAAGTAGTTGAAAAGCTTGGTTAACTGTATCTCTGTACCCTGGAAGGTCTACTTAAGTCGTATAGTAGAGGTTCCTCTCTCGAAGTCTGTGGTCGTGTTCTTTCCATTGTACACTCTCCTTATCAGAAGCTTAAACTCTTATGAAGCTCCATGGTCTCAATCCTTATGAAGACCATCTATCTAACAACTTGAAACCATCTCCTTTTGTTTCCCCATTACCTTGACGTGTTTCATGTTCGCTAGCTCCAGAGATGTATGAAACATCTATCCAAGAGTTGACCACGAGATACTCTGTTTGTGGTTTTGTGTCCTTCCCCTCTCCTCCTTTGTGTGTGCAGCTACCTCAAAGAAAATGAAGCGCTCCATTCATTCAATAATGGTGGCATGGATCAACCTCTTCGAAAAGATCGTCGAAGTCTAGTGTAACCCCGTCTCTTCTATCTTCCTACCTAGGAATCTCGGGACGAGATTCTGTTAAGGGGGATAGAGTTGTGACACCTCTAGTTTACTAATATTAATTAGGGTTTGATTTGTGCATTCATGACCATCACCTTTTAAAAGTGCATGCAAGAAAGAAAATAAAACCCTAGTTTCCTCTTTCTCATAATCAATTCAAAAGGTTTTGAATATTTCGAAAAGTACCAAAATGTTTGGATCCCAAAAGGACTAATAGGGCCCCTACAATATTTCAATACTTTTAAAAAGTCTCTTGTATTTATGAAATTATACAAAATAGAAAAGCATTTGAAAATACAAACAAAGAAATAGAAAACTGATTTTGGAAAATGTTTTTAGAAAAAGAAAAACAGAGTAGCAGCCGCAGCCCAACTCTCTTGCCCTCCTCTCTTCCGCGCAGTGCAGCCAGTAGTAGTAGTCATGCAACCTTTTCTGCAGCCCAGCTTGGGCCCAAGCGCAGCCCGCCTCAGCCCACCTGGCCCGTACCCCTTCGTGTCATCTTCCCCGGTGATGGAAGAAGCTCCGTGTCGCTTGCTCCGCCACTCGCCGTCCCTACGATGCTTGCTAGGTGATTCGTGTCGCCACCGCCAGCGCGTACAAGTACTGCACCGACACCGCCGGAGAACCCTAACACGCACTTCCCCCTCCTAAACTCTCTCTCCCCCGTGAGCACCAAACCCTAGACGCTAGGAACCGCCAGTCGCTGCCGTTCTAGAGCTCCCCTTGACCAGCCAAGGCCACCGCTGCACTTGCCTCGCCGCCCTCGTGCTCCCTGACAAAGCGTGCAAGCTGGGAAGCCCTTCCCTAGCCAGAATCGAGCCCGACGTCGCCACCTTCCCAAGCTCCTGCCCCCGCCGATCCACCTCCGTCCGGCCTCCCCTTTCTTCCTGGATACCTGCATCGCGTTCGTGGTGAGCCACTAGTGCTCCAGCACCTCTCCGCGCTCCCTCTCTCGCTTCCTGTTGCTCTGCCGCCTAGCACATGCGAGCGCCGCTGTCGGCCGTTGTTGTGGACGTCGCTCTGGTGACCATTCGGAGGCAGCGCCACCACTAACCGGTCCGCCTCTGCCTCCTCTTTCCAATGCCCCCAACCATGCCAGCCCGCATCGCCCCTAGCACCGGATTCGACCACCAGCTGGGAGCATCTCCATTGCTGACGTCAGCATGACGTCAACATGATTCAATAAGTGCATTTTATTTTCTTAAATGTTTTCTGTAATTATTTTAACAATTGAAATATCTGATAGGTGGGTCCCTAAAATTAGGTTTTTAAGTCTGACATGTGGGTCCATGTTGTACAATAATTTAATAAATCCCAAAAATATTTAATTGATTTAAAAATGGATTAAAAATGGGAAAATCATAACTAATTCATTTTAAGTTAGAAAAATACAAATAATATCTCAAAATGTTCAGGAAAATGAGATCCACACAATAGACTCATAATCATGCATTGATCAACAACTTTAATTACAAGTTTAATTAGAAGAACAATAGCAACCCCATAGGTGACTCCGAGGTTCCCCCTATTTTAGGGTTTATACCCCTCGGACCCCGCTTAAAATTGCTAAGCATGCTTTAGGGTGACATTCCAATACAATTTAACTTTCCATAGCATCATCCTTGCTTGTGAATTGCATCGATGCCATGTGTTGATTGTTTTCCCCATTCTTTCTGGTGTTTGGTTCTTTTCGGTAGAATACGATACCGACTCCGAGATCAAAGACCGAGATCAACACCATCGAAGGTTATCAATGAACAAGTCCATCTGATGAACCTGAAGTTCTATAGATGAGTATCAACAGGCAAAGGCAAGCAAAACCCCACACATGATATAATCCTATGATTTCAAAGTAATTTAATTCTTGCCATGTGCATACGATTCCAAAAATCCTTTATCGATAGATAGATAGATAGAGTATCCTATCTGTTGCATTACTCCCCTTGAGCTTATATTACCTAATCCACTGCTCCTAGCATAACTAGGTTTGGCTTGTGTGCATTGCTAGAGCTATTATATGTGTTTTGCTTAGCCCTGCTTAGCTGCTAGTGTTGGTTCATCCAAATGATGTATCAGATGCAAAGAATCTAGTATGATAGGAGAACGTGACAATATGAGATCAATGGTAAAGGTTAAACATGATAAGGATTGTATGGGAGGCCACGGTGGGATGTGGTTTTTGTTGTCCCATGCTCGCCACCACTAGGACCCGAGTTCTTGCCTTTGGAACTGAGACGAGCATACAGCCACATGGGGTTTATGGGGACTCCTCCACTGATTAACTTGACTAGTAGATTCCATGAGTCACATAGTTCGGGCGTTCCATTCGACATATGCATTCTGGTTGTTCTTGAAGGAGGTGGAGGAGGTGCATTCATACAGGTAGGTAAGCATGGCCGGGAACAAGAGAGGCACAACCTCTGTAATCTTGAACCCTGCGCACATCTCTAGGGACCGACTTCAGGACTTGACCCATTATGGCAGCATCTCCTTAGAGCGTGACTCATGGTCTCGGCGAACGTAAGGTAAAGGTCGTGGCCAACCACCCTCTGTCGGCCTTCCAAGGAAGAGGGCTAATCTATAGTGGCACTAAGAGTCGGTTGGTATGTGTGGGTAAACTTGTACACCCCTATAGGGTTAAATCTTTTCGAAAGACCGTGTTCACGGTTATGAACGCTTGGTGACCGAATTCTAAGATCATAGAGAACTAAAACCTAATCGTAAAACTTGGCAGTTCAACGTGTGCTTAAGAATGCTTCCTCGAGGATTGAGGGGGTGATCCTAGTTGGTAGGTTCAGCTGATAAAGATTCGGTGGATACCAAAAGGAGATTAAAGCTAGTGATATCACTTTCTTATCCCCTTTTTAAATGTTCTACTTAGTCGAGCTTATCCTATCTCTTTTACAAAGAAAGTTAGCTTTATGCAAAATAACCCCACCAACCATAAGTCTTGCAGAGTACACCCTGTACTCAGACTTGCTTTGTTGATACTCTTGCAACAGGTAAGTGTTCCATGGGATATGAGTTTGTTACGACATTGACATCGATGAGTAGTTTGGGGTTCCTGGTCGGCAGCCTGGAATCTATGGATTGGGACATCATCGTTATGCTTCAGGCCTCTTAGGCCATTTGTTAAGTTTGCTATATTTAATACCATAATTTGCCTTCCGTTGTTTGATGTTTGTGGTTAGTGACCTCTTATTGTAGTAATTTGGTTCTTTGCTCAGCTATGAGCTTGCTGTAATAACTTTTGTGTCATAGGGTCACTGTAATGTTACCAATTTTTTCTCTGTATGCTTCCGAGATTTAGGTTAGGCTTATATCAGACAGAGGTCTAGGATTTGTCTAGCCCTAATCCCAAGGGTGTCACAACAGCGTACTGTAAAACATCACGTGAAAAATAATGTGGCTCTAAAGTACGCATCATAGTTGTAGGATCAGCATCCAAAAAAGGAGTATGTTTACCTATTATCAAGATGGCCTTTAACCTGTGGTAGTAGGTACAAGAGGAATCACATTTGTTTTGAGATCAGCCAATCCTTGATGCTTAAACTCTTCTTTAGTATGGAACATCTGCTGTAACAAATGTAGGTAGAAGAGGTAAAAAAACTGGTACAACACAGAGCCTGAATGAACGGTACGAACCGATAACTTGGCAAGAAAAACGGTACAACAGCATACCTTGAATGCATGGTTCAAACCATTGTTGAGCATCTTAGACATGAAATTAATAAGATTCTCCTTACCATGATTGCTGGTGACATGGAAGTTAGAAGGTAAATAGATTACTTAGTGTGGTACCACCTGATTCTCCATGTTGCCCTAACTTGTGGATTAGTTCATCCTGATTGTAACTAACTCTTCAGCTATCTTGTTGGGCACCACTCATTATGTGCTTTTAAGAGAACTTTCAGTTCATAGGCTACTTCCATTATTGCTATGTCTTCCTTAACTAAATTCAGGTTCTATGGTTTCCTCTGTTCAGAAAGGAGTGGATCCACAAGCATACAAGGAATAATTTCTCACCTTTGCTTTGCCGAGAAGATCTTTGATCTGCGCATGCACAATGTCTAGCTCATTTTGTAGGCTTTCAACCCGTTCCTGAAATAGGTTTTCCCAGGATGAGGCGGCCAGCTGTTTGTGCTGGCAATCTTGAAGTTCAGATTGACACTTTGCAACTTCGCCGAGATTAATGTTGTTGACAAGAATAATACCCGTCTTTTGTAGGTATACAAGGGCATCAAGCTTGGCTGATTCGAGAGCATATTCCTCTATTAGAGTCTAGTCCCCAAAAAACGTGCTGGTACAATGCTGGATGGTGCCCGTGCGCTGGAACATCGATACAAAAAGATCCAACCATCTGACTGTTGCCTACGGTGCATGACTTCACTTTGTGAACATCGAGAGACAAGGTCGGGAGAACTTGCTCGAAGACACCTTCTCTAGAAACGTATACACGAGGAGGGAGCAGAATGAGAGAGGGGTTGTTGGGTCATTCCGTAAGAAGTCGAGATTGCCGCTGACCTAAGCATGCATGTCTACTGAGAGCAATCTGTAGAGTTTGTCAAGCTAGAACCTAGGGTTCAGGATTCTACTACGTCTCTTGGACCCTAGCGAGCTGTAAGGTAGTTTTTGAGAAGATATAGAACTATGTACAAAAATAGTTTTGCAAGGCGTGGTTAACCCCCATGGATGCCCGAGGTCGTTAGCACCATGCCGACCTTCCTGCATGCTCTCGCGCCTGGACTAAATCATAATTCCTAAACATATCCTCAAATGCCTGCATGTTCACATCGTCTCAAGCAAAGAACCGAAAGAACAATAAAGTTTTCATGGGACATAATAGAGTTCAGAAAGTGTTTCTTGACCACCATCATCGCACTACAGCAACAGGATCCAAAGAAGCATACTTAGAAGCTGTTATGGCAAATAGCTAAGCACTGGAAAGTCCATGATACTAATAAAACCATATAGGTTTAGGTTCTGGCAATAGATGAAGCCAAACATACAAACATAGGAGTTTTAGATGAGAGCGCAGGCAGCCAGTAATCCTGAGGGCCTAGGTCACATGCTCGTGCCATCAGGATTCTACAGGCTACGTATAAAAGGTTGCTTCATAGAAGCACAAACCTACAGAGAGTAGGCTTGACCTAGTCTCAAGAGTCTCTTACTACGGTAGACGAGACTTCTGAAGTGGCAAACCAGAAGGCATCAACGGTGCTGAGGCTCCTGCGATTAGATATATACTAACGGGGACACCACATATACGGAGGCATCAAGCTAGCAGGTAGTAGATAGGACCTATCGATAAAAGAAGGCAAAAAACTTCAGTACATCAGGTTAACATGGAAAGCGTAGGAAATATGTATAGTGATGATTGAAACTCATGCACCTCTCTGTAATTCAGAAACAAGCTCTAGAAGAATAAAAACACGAGAATCATTTATAACAGTTGTGTAAACCCTGTGCAATAACTAATGTCTAGGTAGGTAACAAGACAGTACCTTATATACAAATAGCATCTGCAATCAACACAGATAACCCCCTACTTGTTCTTCTTGGCCCTGACACATGGAAATAGAACAAGGTTACGACATTTCCACACAGCCCGAAAGCACCCGTAGCTAATGGATTACAACCCAAATAGATAAGGAGGTCAAAAGGATATAGTAAGGTGCAGACTACTAAGGCGACATAGATAAGCTCAGCAGATTAGCGAGAAGCAAAAAATGCAAACCTCTTGCTCTTCTGGGACTCATCCTTGTCGCTGGCAGAAATCTTGCTATTTAGAGGCAGGTTCTGATCATCCTTGTCCTCAACGGTATTAGCAATGTCCGTCACAGAACGTCCCACATATTCCTGCATGTATGAACAAGAATCGGCGGTTTAGAACAAAAACAGAACTTGATCACTCACACATGAATTAGGTTTAGAACAAAAACAGAACTTGATCACTCACACATGAATTAGCTGCAGGCTCCTTTTTGGCAAGAGTGCTAAATAGTGAGCGTCTGGCACCACGCTTAGGTGTGGATGACCTGGCACAGGAAAAACAGACAGGCTGAGAAACCTCAGTGTCCAATATCAAAATCCATACACACGCAAAGGCGAACGCATCCCTAAGTACTTAGCAGCTAGAGTTGATAGGCTGAGCTTAACAATAGTAGGAGGTGTCTGCAAGAATGTACACGATTTTAACATCTAAGCGGACAGGCCCGACCCACAAAGATAAACATATGCAAGCAGGTGCAATGCGTAGTGTACCTGGCCTGCAGGTGAACCATAGGCATGGGGTGCCGACCATCAAGGCCACATAACTAGAGGAAGGGCATTAGCCTGTGAGGCTGAGGCAGCGCTATATGATGACTATCCAGGAGATCCATAAATAATGCCAAAGAACGAAGGTGGTAGTGCAGACTTGAAAGTCTCCTCCATCCTGTTGACTTGAAAGGCCAGCTTGTTAGTATTTTTTTGGCTCTTCCATTTCTTGGAGATGTACACGAGTAGCTTGTACTTCTTTCCAACAAGACGAGTAACCTCGGCCAGGATAAACTTATCATATCTTGTTGCCTTAGAAATGTCATCAGTTGTATTGTAACCTCGATACTTCTGACGCATAATCGTCATTAGGGGTTTTCCTATGGCTTCTGCAGCCGCACTATCGAACATTATAAACTCAGACTCAGATGTGCCATCCTCTGCAACTATGCCATCGGTTGCGAGGACAGACACGCAGTACCTACAGTCCCAGCAGAAGAGCAACCATTAGATGTCTAATAACATAATTAAAGTAAACAAGGTAGCGTTGGCGGCACTTACGTTAGATCTGTTTCAACAGAGGAGCAGGAATCATCTCAGCACCTATACTTATAACCATTGTGTTTAACCTACTTACGACACATGGCACACGAGGCAAACCACTAGTGTTGATCAGGTTCTATTCTAGAAACAGTGACGACACAGAAAAACCTCTTCTCCTGAAGCACGAATTGGCAACGTGAGTTAGCCTCTTAAACAGAAGGAAAGGCACGTAGAAAGGACATCTAAGGGAAACATTAGGGATACCATGTCAACAAAAGGATCAAGCTTGTAAAGGTTTGCAACAGTCTTATCAATCGGATCTTCATGAACCCGAGGCAGAAGGGCACCTGGCCCTCTGGGATCATAGCTTGCCAAAGGAGTGAACTTGCTTCCAAGGTTACAACAAGATAGCAACCGACGTCAATGAAAAATAACCACATTTCATGATGTAGTTCCTTTAGAACACAGACCTTTTACAGAAGGAATTGATATCAGGGATGTCCTCATCGATGTACCAACGACAGGGAGAGCTACCACTCAGACCTCTAACACATGCAGTAGAAGTACACCTGAGAACCAATGTGAAAGGTTGTGCCAAGCCACAAGCTGGATAAACAAGCAAGAAACAATGGACCAAAGGAAAATAGGGCAACACAATTCACAAATAGAAGCTACAAAGCACATGCGCAAATACAGACCTATATATCAATAAGCAAAGAAAAAATTGCTGGGATGGGTACTGCAAGCATTACCAAAAGCCATTTTTGGCAGGGTTCCAACAAAAATGGCAATAACTAGCTCTTTAAGACCCATAGCATAGACTGCATCTGCGTCAAACTCAATGGCCCGGTCACCAAAGAGGACAAGCCTCATCTCTTTACCCCTACATAGACACGTTAAACAAAACAACTATAGCTGTAAGACATGAACACCCAAAACCACCTTGTCTAGGTATTGCTAAAGCCAAGCGATGGAAAAACAACCTCCATAAAGATACATAGTAACATCATAGATAGAGCATCTTACAGCAGGCCCTCGATCATAACCATTCTAGTGTTCGAAGGTGCCATCTGATGCATGGACTGAATAGGAACCGCATAAGAAACTGAGGTGATTTTACCTATCACATCTGCAAGCAGATGCATTGGAAACAAGAGTCATGTAGGGAAGCCAAAAGAAAGGACACACAGGTATGATAAAAGCAAAGTATTTCCACTATAACTAACCAATGAATTTTGTAGGCTTTCCATGAGGGCATGGAATGTCCGCAAAGGAAGTTAGAATGTATGTACAGAACGGGAAAGTATCTGCCACATTAGAAACTTCCTCAATTTCAGTGTACCTTGTGAACTGCACCATGAAAGGGCTCTCAACCGGCCTGTAGGTCAACTTTGACGGGTTACAGAAGAACTTATTTATGACAAACACTTTCCCCTCCCGCAGCTGATGCTTGTAGCACTCAGAAGTACCCGCAGGGAGCTGCCCATGCATATGAGTGCCATGCACGATCAAATTCACGCTCAGCGAAGCGGACAGAAATGTTGGGGTGCAGAAAAAGCATGCACGACTGTTAACCTCAATTTTGAGAACTGAGCTTGCGTTAATAAGAACGAGGTTGGTATGAAGAATCGGCCCCTCGTCGTTTCCTCCTCGGTAGTGCCACATACGAGAAACAAGGACACGAATAACCCAGTGGTATCCATCTTTGTGGACCTCGGAAAGCTTGTTGTGAGCCATCTACAAGAACACAACACAACTGGTTAATCCGAAGAAGTAAAGGCACACCCAAACCAAAGGGCTGGAAGCCAGACCTAAAAAAGAGCAAACTCCATAATCACCTGGCAAGGTATATCAAGAGGCACAGAAATACAAGCGTGGAAGCAGGAAAAAAGCAAAAGATTCAGGAAGGCAACACATAGAAAAGACAACAGCAGGACAAAAGACTAAATAAGCAGGAATACCGAGCAGCAAAAGACCAACTTATTTGCCTAGGAAAACATAGTAATCAATAGAACACACCCAGAGAAGCAAAGCACCTGGCCTATCCACACTAATTGCACATAGCTAACCCAAAACCAGGACAAGGTCCTGCAACAACCACAGTGCCTCAAAAGAACCAGCGCAAAATCCTGCGGAAGTAAACTGTAAAGTATATACATCCAAATACCTATAAGACAAAATAGGTTCATTTTCCAACAAGGCATTAGAACATCTCAGAGTAAACGATATTCTGAGTCTCAGAACCACATTTTCCATCTTCATTTTCAATTAATATCCATAGAGCATTCTTACAAGTGACACGTGAGATGGCCACATAAAACTGGCCATGGGTGAAAACAGGGGTCTTAAGATACAAACCAACAGCTAAAAGGGTCTGACCCTAAATCTTGTTAACAGTCATGGCATCAAAACTCGTAATTGGAAATTGGCGGCGGTGCAAAGTAAATGGCTAATTAGGATCTCTAGTGGTGAGGCATATCCTTGGGATATGAACAACATCCCTAACATGAGAACCAGTCATGACAACGGGTTCAAGTACTTTCTTGACAAGCCTAGTAACAATAAGACACGTGCCATTACATAATCCATTCGATTGGCTAATATTCCTAAGAAGCATAATGGGAACGCCTTTTTTAAGCACCAATTTATGATAAGGGAAGTCGTTAACCTTCACAGTATTTAAAACTTCAACAGGATAAAAGACATCTATGTTACGAACCCCATAAGCGGAAGTTCCTGTTGAGTCATAACTTAGGTACTCTCTCTCCTCACCAGGAAGCATAGAAAGAACATGACCATTTATTTCCTCGGCTAGTTCATTTGTTGGAGTTAATATAGCTCTTTCTTTCAAATAGCTAGGATCGTAGTATCTCCCTAAGAAATTAGTGTAGACAGCATCAACAATGGTAGGTACTTTTGGTCCGTCAGTGCACACCAAATGTTCTTCAAGAACGGTAATCCAGGTTGGTTTAGACTCACCCTCCCGAGACACCATAGGCATGAGGCCATTGCCAATTTCCAAAACCCACTGAGAAAAGCCTTTGCCTCACTCTGCACAGTCCAATCTGTATCTGAACAGCCAAACGCATATTAATAGCCAAGTGAAGAACCGTCACGTGCTGCCAAAGGGGAGAGTTTGTGATAGCAGCATTTACAACCTGAGTCCTAGTACCGCCCTCAATAACCGGCAAGATCTGCCTCAGATCCCCTCCCAAGACAACCACCTTGCCACTGAATGGTATAGTGGCTAGTGAATTATCATGCTCAGATAAAACATCACGTAAGCTACGATCTAGCGCCTCAAAGAATTTCCTATGTGTCATCAAAGCCTCATCCCAAATGATAAGAGAAGTAGATTCAATCAAATTAGCAAGCATGCTACATCCTTTTGTATCACAAACTCCATTATCGTCAAGATCAATCGGTATTTTAAACCTAGAATGCGCGGTTCTACCACCAGGAAACAGAAGCAACGCAACACCTGAAGGTGCAACAGTCAAAACAACCCTCTCGTGTGCTCTAAGGTAAGCAACAAGAGCGTTCCAAAGGAAAGTTTTTCTAGTCCCCCCCCATGCCCAGAAACAAAAAACAGACCAGGCTCATCACTTCTCACCCAATCAACAATAGAACTAAAAGCTTTTCTCTGATCTTCATTAAGTTTTAGTTTCATTTCATTAGCAAGTTTAATAAGCGAATCGTAGTCCTCAGGGAGTTCATCAGCAAGCATGGAACCAACATCTGGGCCAGTGTCATAGGAAGATTTTAGAGGCAACGCATAGTCCAAAATATTACAACCATTTTTCATAAAGTCAACAGCTAACTGATCAAGTAACATGTTTTTTTAGCTCAGTAGGTTGAACATAGTAGGTAGAATCTTTAAGAGAACGTATTTTATACTGGATATCCTCAGCAAGATGAACCCGGTACTTCTCAAAAAAACATCGACATTGACAACCCACAGTAAATAACCATTATAACAAAGAGTTGAGACAGCTATCGTCCCATACCCCACTCCAAAGCTCCATCAAAAGCACAATACCACTCGTTTTCATCACCAAGAATCCCCCTAGCAGCGCATGCATCTTTAAAATTTTCATATACCACGCCACTGTAAGTCCTAACATCAGCGTAAGACTGCGCGCCTTTCACAAGCATCAGCAATATTCTAAGGTAATAGTGCTCAGTGGTAGAAGGATGAACATAGTATATTCTACCAATCTTGTCACCTCGTTCTCATTTAACCCACAATTTTTTATGAGCTACCCAAGTCCACTCAGTGGGGGAAATCACAGTATGTAAATCACAGTATGTTAAGTTCCTTGCATAGCTATACCTGGTATTAGCAACAAACCACTTAGTCAACATGGTTTTCCGCAACATCACATTGTTAACAAGCGCGGGGCGACTGGATTTTGCATAGAACCGCACTACATGTTTATCTAGCAAGTGAACAGCAAGCCTTTCCATAGAAGGAAGATTCCCATGTATATCATACCCATAGCATCTCCAAAAATAATCGTGAGCACATATGTACCTACAGATTCTATACTCTCCAATTTCATCTACACCCTCATCAGTTTGATCATCGGCGTTCTTTATCCTTTCAAAAAGAGTTTTCGAGCAGTCAGGTCCTTTGATCACGTACTTATAAAGATACTTGATTACGTGGGTTTTGTTACACCACTCCACATTCAGATGGGCCTAATACTTTTTAAGCAAAGCCATGTTATCAGAAACAACATGAGTATTGTCTAACCTGAATGTATTTTTCATGATAAAAGTACCATTATCTCGACGCCTATAAACAGGAAACCCAAATTCATCAATCGATGTTTCATCCTGAAATTATTTAGGGAATTTTTTTAGAATACACGCCATCTTTCATACAAGGACACTTTGGGTTATCCTCCCCGCATGGACCGTGCATCATGAACTCAGCAACAAGCGCATATCCAAGTGGATCTTCTGCAGGATCAGGGATCTCTGCAGAGACAAACGAATTAACTAAAGTAGGGCTTACCTCAGCACGCTTCTTCTTGTCCTGCTAGACAAGTATGTGGGCATGAGGCAGTCCCCTCTTTTGAAATTCCACAATGTACAACAATGTCAGCAAATAGCATGGGTGAGCAGGCACAGAGTAGGGGAACACATAGGAAATGTAGCAAAATGCAGGCGCTAATAGATACAAGTACCTGCAACAATGGGGCCGTAGACTTCCTCAAGCTTAATATCCCGTGGGAACTCAGCAAGTTTCATATGATAGACCCTAACAGTCATGTCAGCTCTATTATTGGGTCTCTGTCCAGGTTCAGGTTCCAAAGGCTCTAAGATCTTAGGCCATTTAGGATTACATGTGAAAGTGGTGAATTTTTTTGGGAAACCATGGACACGAGCTATAGCTACCTGATGTCTACGCACTTCTATTCTTTTAGATAATTATTGGGCCTCCAAGTGCAGAGGTTTGTAGAATGGCAGCAAGATTTCCCTTAAGTGGATCACCCAAGGTTTATCGAACTCAGGGAGGAAGTGGTCAAAGGTATTCCCTCTCAAGAAATCCTGAAATCAAGATACAAGAAGTCTCTTGTGTCCCCAACACACCCAATACACTTGTCAGGTGTATAGGTGCACTAGTTCGGCGAAGAGATAGTGAAATACAAGTGGTATGGATAATTATAAGTGGTAACGGTGATAGAAAATACATTGATGGCGTGGAAAAGACTAAAGGAAAACTGAAATAAAGATGGAAGCAAGCAAACATGTAACAGATCTAGTAGCAAACAGTGTTCAATGCTTAGAAACAAGGCCTAGGGATCTTACTTTCACTAGTGAACACTCTCATATAAATATATTATCTCCATGATACTACGCTGAACTACTCTCCGGTTGGACACTCTAATCGTTGGTAGGGCTATAACAGCACACCTCAAAGTAAGCCTTTCCCATCTAGAAAACCCCACACTATCACCTTGAGCTCTAGATAGGTCCAACAAACACCACAGTTTCATAAAGACATCCAACTCCAAATATAACTCATAACAAGTATTTGTAATCTCTAGCCTAAGTGCCACCATGGTGTGCATGCTGTCACTTTCACACACATGGGGAGAGCAGAGATCTATTAAAGCACTTGATTAGCAAGGTAGATCTATAGATTACAAGCTCATGATCTCAATAAGATCATGCATAGAGAGATAGATGAACACATAGCTACCGGTAGAACCCTTAGCCTCGAGAGAGAACTACTCCCTCCTCATCATGGGAATCAGCAACGGTGATGGAGATGGTGGTGGAGATCGATGGAGATGGCTCCGGGGGAACTTCCCCGTCCCGGCAGGGTGCCAGAACAGAGACTTTTTGTCCCCCAAATCTCCCCTTCGATGGCGGCGGCGCTGCAAAACTTTTCGTGGATTTCTGATTGACTATTTAGGGTTTATGCATCGGGAGGCTTCTTATAGGCGAAGAGGCAAGGTCGGTGGAGTACCAGGGGGCCCACACCACCTGGTGGCGTGGCCAGGGCTAGCCCGTGCCATCATATGGTGTGGCCAGGCCCTCCTCCGTCTCTGCTTCTGGCTCCTTGAGTCTTCCGGTAAAATAGGAACTTTGGCTTTTATCCCGTCCAATTCCGAGAATATTGATTTTCTGACTTTCCTGGAACCAAAAACAGCAGAAAACAGGCAACTGGCACTGTGGCTCTTGTTAATAGGTTAGTCCAAGAAATCATATGAAAAGTACTCCAAAGTTGGAACAAAACACAAGAAAGTGGATAAAACCAAGCATGGAACACCAAAAATTATAGATACATTTGCAATGTATCAACATCCCCAAGATTAACTCCTGCTCGTCCTCGAGTAGGTAAGTGATAAAAAGAAAGAATAATTTTTGAGGTGACATGCACCATCAAAGACTTGATCAAAGTATTTGCAAAACATTCAAAGCTGGGATCATAGTACTTCAATCATAACATGAAAGACAAAGTTCTAGCAATAAGACAAAGAAACTATGTTGCACCATAAAAAGACACAAACAAAAGATTGAAGAATAACAATGCTTTGCAAGACGTTTGTTTGTTTCACATAAAGAAAACATAACATAATAGCATTCAGCTCGTCCCTCATAGAGTAGCAAATATAAATGCATAGGACACCTTCAAAGTTCATAAGAGTGACTAGATACAATAGTTTAAAACAAGCAATAACAAGTTATGCATCAATCAACTAGTCTTGGGGCAATGCACATAGAACTAAGAATGGCCACTATGCTCTCAAAGTAGGTGCATAAAGATAGAAGGTGGAGACTCAATATAATGGTGGAAGAAAGGCCTTTTTATAAAAGGAAGTAGGGATTCAAGTCTCATAAAGAGCTTCCAAAAATTATGGTACTTATAGCTTTCAGCTCTCATTGCCCCTATCATAAGCATCTTGAAGTGATTAAGGTTAAAGTGAACAAACTATGGTGTACATGCTTGACGAAGTATAAGTTAGGAAACTCATGTCCCTTGAATACGAGGGCCGCTCCTCATGCTACTCAAGTTTAGTCACCGGTAAGTTCTTGTCATCGTAAGTACATGTATATCATAGAGAACCGCCAACAGGGTACCCCTTGCCCGATGATACGAAAGAATCCCCATATCAAAATGACAAGGCAAGCAGACAACGAGCATCTCAGCAATCTTCTTATTTACCATGGGAATATGGTGCTTTTTTCTCTCTTTCCTCTTTTCATAATCTCTTTTTTTCTCTTTTCTCTTTTTTCTCAATATAGGACTCTTTTTTTATAAGAAGAATGCTTCATAGACAGCTCATTATGGATACGCTGCAGGTTTCCACCATGTCAGCATGGATTAGACCAGCGGCCCAGGCGTTTCTCTAACACATATACATAACTCCATGGACTTACAAGCTCCCCTTTCATTTCACACCGACGACATCCATATACAAAAGAGCATGATATCAACTAGGTACAAGAACCAAGTGCAATGTTGAAAGCGTTCCCCATGAAAGCATAATTCTGCTAATCCCCAACAAATAAGTGCAAGCATATACAACATAGACGACACAATGGTTCAAGTTTATTAAGGGCACGAAAAGTAAAGTGTGCCATCAAGTTCGTGAGAGCTTTAATCACTAGTTTTCTCATAACATGTTTAATTCGAAAGGTAAACAAAAGCATGAATATACTTGGAATAGCATAAGCTAGTAGGTAGGTATAGTGGACTCTTTGGAATAACTTGGTTTAGGGGTTGGATGCATGAGTGGAACTCATACTTGGTTGTGGAGGCTAGCAAAAGACTGGGAGCGACAAACTAAAAGAGCAATAATGGCCATAATCATGCAGAGCGACAAAACATCATTGATCAAAGCATAAAGTGATACTACTAAGTTGAAAACTAAAGGATCATAAAGGCTATGGTGACTTGAGATAGTCATAACATGGTGTGAGCATGCGCCAAGTCAACCCAAATAAAGCATCAAAGGAGAATACCACTATACTATGCTTTAGTATGCTAAAACAACGCATGATTCATCCAAGGCACATTAAGCAATCTCAATTCTTTATAACAAGTCATGCTACAGCAAAGAATACTAGGAATAAAGCCAAAACAATATCAAGCATGGCATGACAAAGCATAGGCCACAGTCAAAAACAAGTTCTTTCTACCACTTAAGCATGAGCTTTCCTACTCTTTTCCAATCCAAACCAAACTATTTGAAAACCAATGTATGAAAGAGGGGGTACAACCAATTTATTCAGAAAACTAAGAAAACAAAGCAAATGAAAAACGAAAACGAAAACAAAAACAAAAAAGAAGACGCTCCAAGAACAACACAACTGTGTATGAAACAATAAAAATGAAGCGTTTGGAAGAAACCTGGGATTTTTATTGATGAAGAAGGGGATGCCTTGGGCATCCCCAAGCTTTGACGCTTGTACTTATTGGATATTTCTTGGGGTGACACGCGTGGCATCCCCAAGATTGAGCTTTAGTCCATCCTTCATCTCATTACTCATTCCTTCCATACACCTGAAATTTTTTTTCTCATACAAAACTTCACACAATCTTTATTAGTAACATTAGTGCACTCAATATAATAAGTCTTTAGGTTCAGTTCTCACACCAATAAACTTCCATTAAAACACTAGATACTGTAGTACTTCCCTCAAAAAGCTCAATTCCCCAAAAGAACTCAAAAAGGAACCAACAAGAAGCAAATGCAAAAAATGGCGGAAATCTGTGAAAACAGACCAGCAGGTAAAGATGAATTTTTTCGAATACCTTCTATTGCTCAAATAAAAAAGTGTTGAACTAATGAAAGTTAGATAACAACCTGGGGCAGAAGCACAAAAATTCACGCTTCAAAAGGACGTTCATATATTTTACACGAATTTTTACGGTGAAGGACAGAAATCTGTTTCGGGACAGCAACTTTTCCAATCATTACTTCTCTCTCATTAGAGGTTACTCTTGGCACAAAAAGCAAATAAAAAGGATAAGGAGCGGTTATTACTGAAGCAATAACTTCCAAGGCTCAACTAAAACTTTTGGGTTATCTCCCAATAAGTACTTTTCTTTAATGCCTTTAAGTTAGGCATGATAGTTTGAGAAGATGCTCACATAAGAAATATGAATTGAAGTAAAAAAAGAGCATCAAGAAGTAAATTCAAAACACATTTAAGTCTAACCCACTTCCTATGCATAGGAATCTTGTAAATAAACAAGTCATCAAAGCACAAAGCAACAAGCATAGTGAAGTAAAACAAGTGCAACTTCAAGACTTTCAACATAAAGAGGGGAAACTTAGTATTATTGAGATGCATAAAACCATGTTTCCCTCTCTCATAATAACTTTCAGTAGCATCATGAATAAACTCAAAAATATAACTAGCACATAAAACATTCTTATCATGAGCCACATACATATAAGAATTAATACTCTCCACATAAACATAGTCATTCTTATTAATTGTAGTGGGAGTAAATTCAACAAAATAGCTATCATTATTATTCTCATCACCATAATCATCAAATATAGGAGGCATATTGTAATCATTAATTTTATCCTCAATAGTAGGTGGACTGAAAATATCATATTCATCATTGTAATCATCATATATTGGAGGTTTGGTATCATCATAAGCAATAGAATAGCTATCTTCCAAAGCTGGGGAACTAAAAAGATCATGCTCATCAAAACCAGCTTCCCCAAGCTTAGACTTTTCCATAGCATTAGCAATAATGGTGTTCAAAGAATTCATACTAATAACATTGCTATTAGCATGCAAATAAAGTTCTATAGGTTTTTAAATTTTCTCTTCAAACACTTCATGTCCTAACTCAAGATAAATACTATAAAGCTCTCTAATTTATTTGTTGTTTTCCATTAAGCCTAATTAGTGAAAATAAAAACAAGAAACAAAAAGATATAATTGCAGAATCAAAAGGAAATAACTTCGAGCACTCACACCAGAGGATGTGAGTACCTTTTAGCTTACCTCCACGGCAACGGCGCCAGAAAATAGGCGTTTGCCGTGGGAGGTTCTTCTTATTTAATCCTCCGGTGTGAATACCTTTTACCTTACCTCCCCGGCAACGACGCCAGAAAATAGCTTGATGTCTACGCAGTTCTATTCCTGTAGACAATTGTTGGGCCTCCAAGTGCAGAGGTTTGTAGAACAGCAGCAAGTTTTCCCTTAAGTGGATCACCCAAGGTTTATCGAACTCAGGGAGGAAGTGGTCAAAGGTATTCCCTCTCAAGCAATCCTGCAATCAAGATACAAGAAGTCTCTTGTGTCCCCAACACACCCAATACACTTGTCAGGTGTATAGGTGCACTAGTTCGGCGAAGAGATAGTGAAATACAAGTGGTATGGATAATTATAAGTGGTAACGGTGATAGAAAATACTTTGATGGCGTGGAAAAGACTAAAGGAAAACTGAAATAAAGATGGAAGCAAGCAAACATGTAACAGATCTAGTAGCAAACAGTGTTTCAATGCTTAGAAACAAGGCCTAGGGATCTTACTTTCACTAGTGAACACTCTCATATAAATATATTATCTTCATGATACTACGCTGAACTACGCCGGTTGGACACTCTAATCGTTGGTAGGGCTATAACAACACACCTCAAAGTAAGCCTTTCCCATCTAGAAAACCCCACACTGTCACCTTGTGCTCTAGATAGGTCCAATAAACACCACAATTTCATAAAGACATCCAACTCCAAATATAACTCATAACAAGTATTTGTAATCTTTAGCCTAAGTGCCACCATGGTGTGCACGCTGTCACTTTCACACACATGGGGAGAGCAGAGATCTATTAAAGCACTTGAGTAGCAAGGTAGATCTATAGATTACAAGCTCATGATCTCAATAAGATCATGCATAGAGAGAGATGAACACATAGCTACCGGTAGAACCCTTACCCTCGAGAGAGAACTACTCCCTCCTCATCATGGGAATCAGCAACGGTGATGGAGATGGTGGTGGATATCGATGGAGATGGCTTCGGGGGCACTTCCCCGTCCTAGCAGGGTGCCAAAACAGAGACTTTCTGTCCCCCAAATCTCCCCTTCGATGGCGGCGACGCTGCAGAACTTTTCGTGGATTTCTGATTGACTATTTAGGGTTTATGCATCGGGAGGCTTCTTATAGGCGAAGAGGCAAGGTCGGTGGAGTGCCAGGGGGCCCACACCACCTGGTGGCGCGGCCAGGGCTAGCCCGCGCCACCATATGGTGTGGCCAGGCCCTGGCCCTCCTCCGTCTCTGCTTCTGGCTCCGTGAGTCTTCCAGTAAAATAGGAACTTTGGCTTTTGCCCCGTCCATTTCCAAGAATACTGATTTTCTGACTTTCCTGGAACCAAAAACAACAGAAAACAGGCAACTGGCACTGTGGCTCTTGTTAATAGGTTAGTCCAAGAAATCATATGAAAAGTACTCCAAAGTTGGAACAAAACACAAGAAAGTGGATAAAACCAAGCATTGAACATCAAAAATTATAGATACATTTGCAATGTATCACTATCGCATCTTGGAAATTCTCAACATGAAATGGCGTCCACCGTTAAAGGAAGAGGGCAGTATATTTTTCTTGCCAACCGTGGTGCCATCCATACGACCCACACCAACTGCATTTCCAAGCCCTTGGAGACTCTTAGCTCGTACGTCATCATTGGATAACTGAATAAAATGCAACATACACTAATCTATGCATGCTCGAGAATCCACCATGGTCTGGTCAGACAGCAAGCCACGACATAAATAAGGGTTATACTGGCCTTCTTTATAGTGTGAGCAAAAGCAATAGTAGTCCTGTATGGTCATGGTTGTCCGTGCATTAGCACTGGAAGAATCTACCGTAAGCAGCTTCACACCCAACTGAAACCCACACTATCCATAAGAAAACAACAGTGGGTACCGCAAACACTTGTATGCATTATGAAGAGAAGAAATCTGCTGCAATTTCCCATCCCTAGCACGGATAACTATATCTTGATTGGGCGCCTCCGGTGTCAGCTCGCCAAACACTAAGCACGAAAGTTCATCTGTGGAAGGAAGGTTAAACGTGTGACCATCAGTCTTAGAAGGTGACATTATACGGATAGAAATATCTGCAAACTTGTTTTCAGCCAGAATCTCCTTGGCCATATGGAATTTTTTAACAAGAGCACTATGCATATCAAGCATGCCTTCTAGTCCTTTAACAATAGATTTATCTAGACCTCCTACAATTCTATCATCCTTATTTAAATCCTAAATTCAATTGTTAACTTCATCTCCTCCATGATATATGTATAGCTTAGCATATTTAGGAACATCTCCTTCTCTAGGAAAAAGCGAACCAAGCTGATGACAAACAACACCCGATATTTTGAAAATATTTGGACCCCGACTGTCAGGGGGATGACCCCCGGATACCCCACCCGAATAAGAAACAGGATAGTCGGATCTCAGCTGGCTGACCAGATGCAGCCGGACAGGGTAGGACGGACCGGCTACCACCCGGTAGCCGGACCATGAGGAGGTAGCTGGATACAACAAGCATAGCCGGATCCAATCAGAGGGACAAGACGACGTGCGTATCAGTGCACGGTACGCCCTGTACGACGACAAGACGGGCAACCACCCGCCCATACCGAAGACTTGGCGTGGCTGACGGGGGAACAGTGGCCTGTGCTGACGACGGGCTCGCACGGCGTCCACTGTACCTACGACAGCCATACCGCTCATACACCGATGTGACATACCATGCCGGGTACTGTAGATGACTAGCCGGCTGGGACCCGCCTGTGGGGCCCACCAGTCGGACTAGCCAGTGAGACCCTTGCCTCTCTTCCTATATAAGGAGAGGGAGGGCCTCAGTAGAAAGGGTTGGTCTCAGTTCATTTAAGGCAGTAGCTAAAGAATACAGCTCGAGGAGCACTTGTAGCTCGTATATTTCACATAGTCAGATCAGGCAGGAGTAGGGGCTTTACCTCACCGCGAGGGCCCCGAACCTGGGTACTTCTTGCGTCCCGCTACGCTCGCTCGTATCCAATCTCGCCTGCGGACGCCGTCGATAGCTTTCCTGCTAGTTCCCACGCCTCTATCTAACCTTTTTAGGTACTGCCGTTCCCAATACAACGACAGTTGGCGCCCACCGTGGGGCAAATGGCTTCGACCGAAGTCACGTTCCGCACGGGACCCCACACTTCAGCCGGTGAGCGCGTGGCCTCCGGCCTGGTGCTCACGCTCGGCAAGTTCGACTGCGTCATTGACAACGCCTCCTGCTTCGCCGGAACTTCCTTCCCGGCAAACAGCACCGTTCTGCTATTCGGCGATCTCCCCGTCTACATCGCCACCGTCCCGGAGCGTTTCCCTAGGGAAATCGTCTCTGTCGCGGGGCCGCCATGCTCAGGCGGTGGCACCTCCGCCGCACCTTGCGGCATGGAGGTCATGATGGTCGGATCCAGCTCGCAGCCCCGCCAGCCGCGGGAGCGAGGCATGGACGAGGTCGGAACTTCCGCTCCCTCGCAGCCTCGGAACCCGGTCGAGGATGCCATTGATCGGCTCCTGACGCCGGTTACCCTCGAGGTCAACCCGGAGGAGAAGGAGGCCAACTTCACCATGGAGAGATAGATCCTCCTCCAGGAGGCCATGGAGCTGGCAGCAGCCCGCAAGCACCTGGAGATTGCCAGGCGCGAGTATGACCGCGCACACGGTCTCACCCCGGCTACCGTAGAGCCGAGCCGGCGCGGCCAGGTACGACGTCGGGGCGGTGAGCTAGGCGGCAGGATGGAGAAGGACGGAGAATCAGATCCCGTGCCTGCCCCTACACGGCCCAACTACAGCACGCCCATCAAGAACTTGCGCGCGGCGCGAGCCGCAGCAGAAGAACTACCCAGCCTGGAGGGCGAGGAGCGAGCCCGCCAGCACGCTCGCGTCTAGGAGCTCCTCCGCGTCGCGGACGAGCAGGCCAGCACCAACCGGCAGATGCAGGAGGACCTTAGCTACTCCAGAGGAAGCAGGCTACCCGCCAACAGCAGGGGCGCACCACGTGACACGCAGCAGGCGTCCTCCCCTCAGCCGGCTAGGGCCCGCAGCAGACGTCGCTGTTCCGGCAACAGGGGCCAGCCGCGCCAGGAGCAGACGGTCAACAGCAACCCGCCACCTCCACCCCCACCAGCCGGAGCACCCAGACCAACCGGTTCCCGCCTCCCGGGCCGGGTGGGCGCGCCCAACCCGGATTGTCCGGATGCCCGCGACCGCATCGAGCTGCTCACTCAAGCACGCGTCACGGAGGAGGAAGATTCTACCGGACCAGTTTGTTTCGGACCCTACATCCGGAACGAGCCGTTTCCGGATAAATTCTCCCTGCCCAGGGACACCCCCAAGTACGACAGCAGCATGAAGTCGGAAGACTGGTTGACCGACTACACCACGGTAGTCGGCATCGCCCACGGGAATAAGCACACAGCCGTGCGTTACGTCCCTCTCATGCTAACCGGGTCGGCAAGGACCTGGCTCAATAGCCTCGCGCCCAACAGCATCAACGCCTGGCCTGATTTCGAGAAGGTTTTCGTCCGCAACTTCAACGGCACGTACAAGCGCCCAGGACGCCCGTGCGACCTGGCCTTATGCATCCAGGGCGACCGCGAGTACCTCGCCAAGTGGACGGAGCTCCACAACACTTGCAAGGGCATCCTGGAGAGCCAAGCCATTGGTTTCTTCATCAAGGATGCCGAGAAGGCACCATGCTTCGCCACCGGCTACTGTGTGACGAGCCGAAAACCATGGCGGAGCTCATGACGGTTGCCGACCAGTATGCCACGGCAGATGCCGCCATGAAGAAGCCCCTCCGGGTAAACGCGGAAGGCCGTCTGACTCCCACGGAGCCGGCTCGCGACCGTCTGAGCAATCCGGCTGGTGAAGCCGGATCCTCCAGGCGCCACGACAATGACAACCGGTTCCACGGGGACCGCCAGGACAGGTCAATGCCGTAGAGGGTGCGCCCGATGCACCGGCTAACGACACAAGAAGGTAGAAGCCGCAACTCACCTTCGACCAGATGATTGATGGCCCATGCAAGTGGCATAGCGGTCCCTTCAAACCGGCTACGCACACCACCCGGAACTGCAGCTGGACTCGCCAGCTAAAGGACCAGGGCAACCAGCCCCGTCTCCCGCCTCCCCCACCGGGTGGAGCCCCACCACCGGCTAGGGGATCCGGTAATGATGGTAACGGCGGCAACGGCGGCAACAACAACGGCTACCCCCAGCCGCACGCCGCCTACCACATCTTCGAGACGGAGCAGGACGACAAGCACAGCCGCAGGCGACGCTCCAAGGAGGTCAACGCCATCATTTCTCCGGTCCCCCAATACCTGAACTGGTCGGAAACCCCCATCACCTGGAGCCGGGCAGATCAACCTGAGCATCTGCCGACTCCCGGGGGCTACGCCATGGTGCTCGACCCCCTCATCGTCTCCAACGCGCGCACCTGCCGATTTTCGCGCGTCCTCATCGACGGAGGCAGCAGCCTCAACCTCCTCTACCAGTCCTCGCTGGAGAAGCTGGGCATTCGCGAAAGCGACCTGCGCCCGACTACCACGGCGTTCCACGACGTACTGCCGGGGCCAGCCTGCGCTCCGCTGGGAAAAATCCAGCTGGACGTCATCTTCGGGACCGAGGAGAACTTCCGCCGCGAACCAATCTGGTTCGAGGTGGTAAATTTGATGAGCTCCTACCACGCTCTCCTCGGGCGCCCCGCCCTCGCCAAGTTCATGGCCGTCCCCCACTATGCATACCTCAAGACAAAGATGCCAGGACCCCACCGCATGATCACCGTCGCCGGCTGCTTCAGGCGATCAATGGAGTGCGCCTCAGCCGGTTCGAAACTAGCAGAGGCCCTCATCATAGCCGAAGAAAAGCGCGCGATCATGCGCAATGTGGCCATGGCCCAACAGGACATTCCGGCTAGCAGCAAACCGGCTGGAGAAGGAGCTTTCTAGCCGGCAAAGGAGACGAAGAGGATCCTGCTCGACCCCTCCGACCCGACTAAGTTCGTCACCATTGGTGCCGGCTTAGACAACAAATAGGAAGGCGCGCTCGTCGACTTCCTCCGTGAGAATCGGGACATCTTCGCATGGTCTCCCAAAGACATGTCGGGTGTGCCGAGGGAGTTCGTCGAGCACTCACTTCATGTGCGTCCGGATGCCAAGCCGGTCAAGCAACCTCTGCGCCGGTTCGCAGAAGAGAAGAGAAAGATAATCGGTGACGAGATCACCCGGCTCCTCGCAGCCGGGTTCATCATGGAAGTATACCACCCGGACTGGCTGGCGAACCCAGTCCTGGTGTTGAAAAAGAACAAGACCTGGCGCATGTGTATCGACTACACCAGCCTGAACAAGGCATGCCCGAAAGACCCCTTCGCCTTGCCCCGTATCGATCAGGTCATCGATTCCACGGCCGGCTGTGATTTGTTGTCTTTTCTAGATTGTTATTCCGGATACAATCAGATCCGGCTAAACCCGGCTAATCAGATTAAGACATCATTTATCACCCCCTACGGGGCTTTCTGCTATGTAACCATGCCTTTCGGCCTAAAGAACGTAGGCGCCACCTATCAGCGATGTATGCAGAAATGCTTGCACTCGCAGATAGGACGAAACATGCACGCTTACGTGGATGACGTAGTCATCAAGACCAAGGAAAAGCGCACCCTCCTCGAGGACCTGCGAGAAACATTTGGCAACCTCCGCCAGTACCAGATGAAGCTGAACCCGGAAAAATGCGTCTTCGGAGTACCATCCGGCCAGCTACTCGGTTTCCTCATATCTCAGCGAGGCATCGAGGCAAATCCGGAGAAGATCGCGGCCATCGAAAGGATGCAACCGCCCAAGAACCTGCTTGGAGTCCAGAAGTTCATCGGATGCCTGGGTTCCCTAAGTCGTTTCGTCAGCCGGCTGGGGGAGAAGGCACTTCCGTTGTACCAGCTGATGAAAAAGACAGACAAGTTCTCCTGGACTTCGCAGGCCGACACCGCGTTTCACGACCTCAAGCGCATGCTGTCCACGGCGCCGGTTCTAGCCACACCGGCTAGCAAGGAGCCGATGTTGCTCTATATAGCAGCCACCAGCCGGGTCGTCAACGTCGTCTTGGTGGTGGAGCGCCCCGAGGAAGGCAAGGCTCAGCAAGTTCAGAGACCCATCTACTACCTCAGCGAGGTTCTCTCCCTCTCCAAGCAGAACTACCCCCACTACCAAAAGATGTGCTACGGCGTGTACCAAGCATGCAAGAAGCTTAAGCACTACTTCCAGGAGCACCCGATCAAGGTCGTGTGCACTGCACCCCTTTCGGAAATCATCGGCAACAAGGACGCCACCGGCCGGGTCGCCAAATGGGCCATCGAGCTCGCCGCCTACTCCATCCAGTACGAGCCCCGGCTCACGATCAAGTCACAGGCACTGGCGGACTTCCTCGTTGACTGGGCTGAGACCTAGTATCTCCCACCAGTTCCGGATTCGGACCACTGGAGGATGCACTTCGACGGGTCGAAGATGCTCGGGGGCTTGGGAGCCGGCATCGTGCTCACCTCGCCCAAGGGAGACCGGCTGGAGTATGTGTTGCAGATCCACTTCAAGGCCTCCAACAACGTAGCCGAATACGAGGCACTGGCGCACGGGCTCCGCTGGCCAAGGAAATCGGCGTCAACCGGATCCTGTGCTTCGGCGATTCGGACTTGGTGGTACAATAGGTATCCGGGGAATGGGACGCCAGAGATGCCAACATGGCCCTCTACCGGTTCCACATCCAAAAGCTCAGCTCCTCCTTCGACGGATGTGAATTTCATCACGTCCCCCGCACCAACAACGAGGCAGCCGATGCGCTCTCCAAGATAGGGTCCACCAGGCAGGCCATCCCACCAGGGGTCTCCCTGGAGCACCTACACAGGCCATCCATCAACCCGTCGCCGGAATCAGATTCCATCGTCTAGGCGGGGAGCGTCCCGGCTGCCGAGGCAGCGGAGGCGGAGCTGGCGGAGCCACCAAAGAAGAAAACTCGTGCCAACTCCGGCCAGGCGGTACCCTCCGGCTCGCAGGACCCGGGGGCTACCGGCACGCCCAGTGGCTCAGGGGCTGCCGCCCCGGACACCCCACCCGGACGGCCCACCGACACCCGACAGCCGGAGGACAGGAGCGTCCTCGTCATCCGGGAAGTGCCATCCTGGGCACAGCCCTTCATGAACTACATCGCCAACAACGAGCTCCCGGATGACGAGGTAGAGGCCAGACAAATTCGACGCCGCGCGCATACATACACCATCATAAACGGCGAGCTATACAAGCGCAGTGTATCCGGTATCTTCCAAAGATGTGTCGACATAGACACAGGCTACCGGCTACTCAAGGACATCCACCAGGGCGAGTGCGGGCACCACGCTTCGTCAAGGGCGATAGTCGCCAAGGCGTTTCGCCATGGCTTCTATTGGCCCACCGCCCTCGAGGATGCCGAGCAGCTGGTCCGCGCGTGCAACGGGTGCCAACGCTTCGGGCAACTCAGGCACATGTCAACCTCGATGCTCAAGACCATACCGATCACCTGGCCCTTCGCGGTTTGGGGCCTCGACATGGTCGGGCCCTTCAAGCGAGCTCGCGCGGGAATGACCCACCTGCTGGTAGCGGTGGACAAGTTCACAAAGTGGGTCGAGGCCAAGCCTATCCGGAAGCTGGACGGGGCGACGGTTGTTACCTTCTTCACCGACATCATCAACCGCTTCGTCTACCCCAACAGCATCATCACCGACAACGGCACGAACTTCGCCAAGGGGGCCTTCGCCTGGTTCTACAGCAACAAGGGCATCTGGCTAGACTTCGCCTCCGTCGCACATCCGCAGTCCAACGGGCAGGTCGAACGAGCAAACGGCTTGGTGCTAGCCGGCATCAAACCACGTCTCATCGAGCCGTTGGAGCGATCACCCGGATGCTGGATCGAGGAACTTCCGGCTGTGCTGTGGAGCCTCGGCACCACACCAAATAGGTCAACCAGCTACACGCCGTTCTTCCTGGTCTACGGATCGGAAGACGTCCTCTCCGCCGACATCGAATTCGACTCCCCCCGCAAGCTCCTCTACGACGAGCAGGCCAACAAGGAGGCGCGGGAGGACGAGGTAGATCTCCTGGAGGAGGCCCGCGAGCTGGCCTGTCCGGATCCGCCCTGTACCAGCAGCGACTACGCCGCTACCATTCCAGCCGAATTCGCCAGGTCGCATTCCGCGAGGGTGACCTGGTTCTCCGGTTGGTGCAAGACACGAAGGGCATGCACAAGCTATCACCACCCTGGGAGGGCCCCTTCATCATCAGCCGGGCGTTGCCCAACGACTCTTACTACCTCATCGACACACAACAGCCACGCAAGAACAAGATGGACAAATCGGACGAGGAGACCGAACGTCCTTGGAACGCGGCCCTGCTGCGCCCGTTTTACACCTAGTCGCCAAGCAGTGTATGTATCCCGAAAACCTCATAAATGAAAATGCGGACTCCCCCGAGAACCTCGGGGGCTCCTTCTGGAAATGTGTGCGTATCTGTTCTCCGATTAAAACTTTTCTGGCTCCGGCTACCCCTACCCGGCGGCTCGCCGGCTGGCCCGGCCCGTTAAGCCAACTAACCGGCTGAATAGTGTGCGACGATGTCAGAGGCCCGCTCTTCGTCTCAGCTACAGACCGCAACCCGGCTGTCCGGCTAGCAAGAGCAAAAGCCCGAGGCATCCCACATGAAAAACGGGGAAGAGGCGTGACAGATCGGGCGTCCCAGCCCCGCAACTAGCTCAAACCAATCCAGCCGCTAGTACCGTGCGTAATGTACTGTCAGCTCCCTTCGATTCCGGCTGCAGACCGCAACCCGGCTGTCCGGCAAGGACGCAGCAAAAACAGCAGAACACACGAGAAAGCGACTAAGTGCCTAGAAAGGATCAAGCCAGGTTTTGAAAAAATAAGCCGTTTCCCGGCTACGATTTGACGGACTAACCTATTAACCTATGAAGATGTATGTGTATGCATATGTGCGTTCTTGTCCGACTACTTCGAGTCAGAATTCAGGAGAAGGAAAGAAGATTCGAAGCCCTTGCCTTCATCAAGCACTCTGAATCTCGGGGGCTACACCCACTGGGTGCACTCGCGCACCCCCAGTGGAATCTTGTAGTTCCTGGCCGACTAAGGGCGTTTAGCTGGCAGTTCGGAGCCAAGGTGAGGGCAAGGGCGGGAGCAATAAAAGACAAGAAAGATTCGAATCACCTGGCTACGCCAGCTACTCCGAATCTCGGGGGCTACACCCAGTGGATGCGCTCGCGCGCCCCCACTGGAATGATGGTTCCCCCGGCTGAAGGCGTCCAGCCGGCGAAAGCAGCCGACTGGGGCGAGGACAGTCGGGTAAGTTAGAAGAACGGGGAAGAACAAGGAAGACTCGAAGCACCTGGCTACGCCAGCTACTTCGAATCTCGGGGGCTACACCCAGTGGGTGCGCTGGCGCGCCCCCATTGGAGGAGTAGTTCATCCGGCTAAAAGTGTGTAGCCGGGCTAGGTCAGCCGGGCGAAGTGAGCCGGCAAAGATATCAAAGGAAAACTCAAGACACAAATAAAGACTCAAGAATCCAATATTAACAAGCAAAAGGGAGACGAAGCTCCCGAGAGTTACCTGGCATCAAAGATAGCCGGTACAGACAGACAAGTTTTACGATAATCTAGAACAAGACAAATACACCCGGCATCCCGGGGCAACAGCTAAACGGCAGGGCCTTTGCCATGGGGGCGCTCCTGGTTGGCAGATGCTAGAGGCGGGGGCGGAGCCGCAGTGCTCGTTCCAGCTCCGGCGCTGGCAGACGGCGGCACCGAGGACTCCGCATCCGGAGTGTCGGGGGACTCCGAGTCGGTGAGCACCTCGTCCGGATCCACGTAGTCGGCGATCTTGATGGCGGACCCGCGAAGCTCCGGATGGGCTTGGCGGATGGCGGCAAGGTCGGCTTCGGCGCGGAAGCCCCCATCGATCTTCTCGACGCGAGCATCCTTGTACCAGGAAAGCATCAGCGCCAAGGCCATCTCCGCTCCACCCCACGCCGCCGGATCCCGTAGCCGGTCCACCATAGCCGGCACCTCTCCCACCTTCGCCGCCAGCTGCGCCATCGTCTCCGGAACCGGAGCCTCCGACCACATAAAGGAGAAGATGTCCCGCGCCGCCTAACAAAGCTTCGCGGCCTCCTCGCCAAGAAGAACGACGAGCTCCTGAGCAGTCGGTTGCGCTCTCGGCCAGTTCTCCTGCAGCCGGTTGTAGGCCAGGAGGTCTATGCCGGGGTAAAAGGCTGTCAGAAAAGAGGAGTCAAATCCGGCTACCGGATCCGGAAAGAAAAGAAGACGGAAGAAAGAACTCACCTTTGGCAGTGTAGCCGACTTGCATCAGCTCCTCCACCAGCGCCTTCTCCTTAACCGCTAGCCGTTTTATCTCCTTCTCTTGGTCCTTGTTCTGGGCCTCGAGAAGGGAGAAAGCTTCGGCCCGGCTAGCGAGAGAGGCGTCGCGCTCCTTGACGGTAGCCTCCAAGCCGTCTACTCGCGCGTGCCAGTCCTTGTTCTGCAAGCGCAGCGTGGAGTTGGACCTGCTCAGCCGGTCGTTCGCTTTCTTCAAGCGATCGATCTCGCGCTGGGCGCACACAAGGACAGCTGCAACGAAGCCGACTATTAAAAAAAACCAGACGGATGAGGCGGACTTACTCTGGGAGGTCACGTTGGCTGCAGCAAGCTTCTGCTCCAGCGTCCGGTTCCCACCGGTTGTGGCCTCAAGCATCCGGATCTCCTTCACCGCTAGCTCGAGCGTGGCGGCAAGATCCGACAGCGAGGCGACGGAAGAGGCGTCGTCGTCCACAACGTTGACGGCCAAGGACTCCTTCGCCGCGAGCACCGCTGTCTGCCACTCCTCCCCGAGCGCCTCGTCAGAGTCATCGTTGCCAACCACGATGAGCTCCTTGCCAGTAGCCCCCCGCGCGCCCGGGGAGGAACCTTCCGGCTGGGGACCCTCCGGCTGAGAGGGGGCAGCCGACTCGGCTTGAGGAGGAAGAGGCTGCACCTCAGAGGAAGGGGAGGCGCCGGTTGGATCAATCGGGGCGCGAGGCGGCGACCCGGCTGGCGTCCGAGCCGGGCTCGCGGCGCCGAAAGAAACCAGTGCGCTAAAGGGAAAGAGTTAAAGACAAGAGCAAAACAGGCTAAAGTTAGAAAAACAAGGACAAGGAAAAACAAACAGAAAGCACCGAGGGGGGGAGGGAGAAAACCGTACCCCAGCACAACTGGGGACAGCCCTTTCTTCCGGCCAAGACGGCTTGGCGGCAGGGCGCTGGTTCGGCCCCTCTTCGGAGCCGGCTCCTCCGCCGCAGGCCGACGGGAGCCGAAATGGCCGGAGCCGCTCCCGCCTGCTTCGCCGTCCGCCGCGGAGCGCATCGCCGGCTCCGCGGTCGGCCCGACATCCTCCTCCTCGTGCACCTCCACGTGCGGGTCGGCGACCAGCTCGTCGTTCCGGCTGGGGAAGGCATCGCCGTCCCCATCCGATTCCTCGCCGGATCGCCGAGCACGTGGCTCGGGCAAGTCCGGCGCGAACACCTCGAGAGGAGCGTCGCCCTCCTCGTGAAGGATGCAGGGGAAGATCTGGCAAATGCAAAAGGGTCAGCCAGACAGAACAAGGAAATAACAGAGGGAATAAGCAAAAATTCCGGCTACAAGAACTTACCCGGGGGGCGCGGTTCTCCCGGCTGTAGGGTGCCAGGCTAAACTTCTAGTTCTCCGGCAGCCGCTCCTTGCTGATCGTCCACAACCACTCCATCAAGTTGTGGTAGCGGGGATCGCGGCGCGACAGCCGGGTCGGGTCCAGCCGGCCAGAATAGAAGCACATCTTGTGTGCCCGCTGCTGGAGCGGCATCATCAGCCGGGACATCCAGCTAAGGGTGATGTCCCGACCGGTTAGCTGGCAGGTGACAAGGGAGCGCATGCGTGCCAGCATCGCATCCGTCTCCGCCTTGTCGCCGTAGACCTTCAAGTCCTAGTTTTGCCGGCTGGACTCGACGTCTTGGAAGGCCGGCAGGTTTATCCGGTCGACGCCGGTGACGTTCTTGACATAAAAGTATGACTGCTGCCACACCCGTACCGTGTCCTGGAGCAAGAACTTCGGGTAGCCGGATTGGGAGCGGGAGTATATGGAGGCGCCGCCGCAGACGACTAGCGGGCCCTTCATATACTCGACCTGCGGACAAACTCGGAAGAGCCGACAGAAGAGCCCGAGATCCGGCTGGATCCCGAGGTAGCTCTCGCAGAATGCCATGAAGTGCGCCAGCGTTCCGATGGCGTTGGCGCCGAGGTGGTGGAGGCGGAGGTCGAAGAAGGCCAGAAACGTGAGGAAGAAGGGATGCAGCGGCAGCGCGAACCCACGCGCTAGGTGCGAGAGGAAAACAACGCGCTCCCCCTCCGCAGGATGCGGCGACTCTTCCCCCACCGGTGCCAACCGCACCGCCACCTCCTCCGCCGGCGGGAGGACGCGGGTCGCGCGGTACTTCGCAATCTGATCCTCGGTGACGGAGGAGCCGCACCAGGCCCCGCGGTCAGCGGCCATTTCTGGCTGAGGAGAGGGAGCGGCGACGGAGGAGTGACGGTGGCCTGTAGCGTCGACGGCGGCAAGCGGGCGGCGCAGAGGGCAAGAGCACAGGAGCAGCAGCACGCGAGAAGGAGAGGAGGATTGCAGCGGGGGATCAAAGGAAAAGAACTGCCTCCCCCGCGGCATCCCTTTAAAGGACCGGAAGGGCAACTGTCGGTGGGGCCACGTGGCGCGCATCCGGGCGACCCACATCCCAACCGCCGCCTAGATCCCATGTGCCGGGACGGGATGCGCAGAAGATCCTGGGACGGAAACCGAGGCGCCACTACTAGGAAAACGGCCTTTAGTGGCGCACCTGAAACCATCATCTGTGGCGCACCTGCAGTGCGCCACGGGCCTTGCGCTACGGCTATCTCTCAGCCGTGGCGCACTGCCTAGTGCGCCACGGTTGTATAGAGATAGGCGTAGCGCACCCCCTAGTGCGCCACAGAAGTTTGGCGTGGTGCGCTACCCCTTGGATCTTCTGTGGCGCACTACCTAGTACGCCACTAAACATCCATGGTGCGCTTTAGGTGTAGTGCGCCACAGAAGGTAGACCATGTGCGCCACAGATGTATTTTTTGTTTTTTTTTAAATTTCCAAGCCAGATTATATGCAATACAGATTATATACAATATTACAGCAGATATACACACAGATACAAGATATACAATTATATATATAAATACTCAATATGAAAAACAAGATTGAAACAAATACATATAGATAAGTCTCATACATGAATACATAGTCCACGTTACATTGTTTTGATCATGTTACAAAGTAGTAGTTGGTGACATGCGAATACATGTGTCGATCGAACAAGTTAGATCTCGGAAGCTCGCCTAGACATCTAAACTAGCTAGCTAGACACAAACGCGGGATAAATAACCAAAGAAGATAAGCATGATCACCGCCGCGACGAAGGTGTAGGTCTTCATCCGGTTCCTTGTCCTAACTACCGCTAGATAGCGCGTGTATCTAGCTTCCGCCTCCGCCATAGTGTTGTACCCTTTGTAGCTATTGCCGCTGAAACGGTGCACCTGTCTCCGGCAGTCTTCCCAATCATCGTAGACTCCGGGAACCCGTCCCTTGTACACGACGTACCACGTCATCTACAAGTTGACAATAATAACTAACCGGTGATTGAAAAAACATGTATAATTAAAGTCGCATATGAAGATACACTTATAGAAAGTACTCTTAAATCAAAAAGAGCAAACTCAAAAAGCATGCCTCATATATAACTAGGTTGTTGGACACAGGAATATGCTTATGACGGGACTGTTAGCCAAGTAGGATGCACAATTCCTGGACTTGTGCATATCACAAGGCTAACAATCCCGTCATAGCACATTCACATATATATTGTGCCACGACATTTCAATCATCGGCATATTCTCGAAAAAGACAAAAATAACTCGAAAAGCATGCCTCATATATAACTAGGTTGTTGGACACAGGAATATGCTTATGATGGGACTGTTAGCCAAGTAGGATGCACAATTCCTGGACTTGTGCATATCACAAGGCTAACAATCCCGTCATAGCACATTCACATATATATTGTGCCACGACATTTCAATCATCGGCATATTCTCGAAAAAGACAAAAATAACTCACACTTGTCGTCCGAGAACCAAAGAGTAAGCAAAAAAACCAAAGAGTAAGCAAAAAAACCAAGCATTGATTGATATATAATAATAATAAGCAAAATAAGTAAGCGGTGATTCATAAACCTAATAAGATAAGTACACTTGTCGTCCACACACACACACAAAGGTCATCTATAGTTTGCAACTACAACTAGGCCAACATCAAGCCTTCTGGCTCGGCTTAGGGAACGGGAGGACGCCCTGTCTCGTCATGAACTTCCTATAGTCACCCTGCATCTCTAGGCGATCTTCTATGTCACGGTTATTCGGGATATTTCCTCCGTAGAAGATCCCCCCCCCCCCCGAAGTCATGACATCACGAAAGATGATTGCCCCAAACTGCTGCTGGATGCGATACATCTCTTGTCTAATATCCGAATCATTGATCTTGGCCTTTGCTTCGGCCCACTGTTTGAGATGATCTGGCAGCGTAGAATTCTGCTGGTCAAGTAGGAACGCCCTCATGTGATGGAGTGCGTAGTAGGCTTCCTTCTTACTGTTTTCCGGCTGCTTCACGCAGGGGAACTCTGTTACGTGGTTGAAGACGTGCCTGCCGAACTTGACCTTCTTACGCACGAAGCTGGTGCCTTCCGTCGAGGCAAAGCCAGTGAGAGCATCATCCAGAACTTCCTTGATCTTGTCGTAGTTTTTCTTCTTTTCTAGACTCCCCGAGTCGAAATACGTGGCGTGGGAATGCTTCGGCGATAAGGAGATGAGCGTGCAGTGTTCATCTCTGCGCAAAAAATTCAAATGGAATGTGTTGAAAAAAGAATGATGATGATCTAATAAAGCCAATCGACGGTGGCGACTGAATAACGACTTACTCGGGAAAGTAAGGCACGAGAATGTATTCCTTTGTCTTGTTCGCCACGAGGATTCTTTTTAGGTACGAGGCCACGATACGTCGTTCGGCTGGGGAACCCAAGCAGCCGTCACGCATGTAGTAGGGGTCCACTATAGCGATGCCCGGTGTCTTCTCTCTAATGATCTGCGTGGCCAGGCTGAGAGAAAAGAGACGGACCATGGTATAGTGCAGCGGGTATAGGTGGAACATATTGAAGATGTCCTCGAACCGCAGGAAGAACAGATCCGCGGGGGCAGTGTCGACGAAGCCCAAGCCTGGTGGCACCTTAACCACGAATACTGGGTGCGAGGGATCTTTCTCCGATAGAAGGCGTCTCTCTATCGTCAGCACGCTGTCATGCACACTCTGCAGTTCCGAACTGGCGAGCTTCCGCAAATTCTTAGGTAGAATGGGCTCACCCGCCACATGAATCCTCCACATAATACCCTCGGGTCTTGGTGGCCCGTCCCGAAACCTGATCGGATTCGCAGTTGTTGACGCCACCGGCTGGCTCGAGCTGCTAGATTTTCTTTTCCTGCCCTTTTTTTCTTTTGGAGAGCGGGCAGGCACCGCAATCTGAGCACTGGCCGCCCTATGTAGTGTGTCAGGGCTTAGAATAAAGGGTCGCTTGGTTGTATCAGTTGGCTCTGTAAAGGCGCAAGCTGGCGGCGTCTCCTGAGAACCAAACAGACGCTTGGTGATAGTGGCTTTCTCTGTGGGGCCACCAGCTAGGTCTTCTTCGTTGCCAAACTGAGTGCTGAAGAAGTGATCATTCCAGTCTTCGTCGTCCTCGGCCGGATCCTGCGCCATGTGCATATCATCAACATGATCATCCGACCCACCGCGTGGAGGTGACGGCGAGGGCGGTAAGGGGGCCTTGCCACCGCTTGTTGCTGGCACGACAGGCGGTGCTGTTGTCTGTGGCGTGATGGCCCCCGCCGTCCCCAAACGGATCATGCTCTTTGGCCATAGCAAGAATAAGCCGAAGCAACTTCTGAGGACAGACGGCTCTTCTTCATCCGCTCCTGGGGGTTGAATGGGAGGTTCCAGGTCGTCGCAGCCCCTTAGCACCCGACTAATTTTAACCCTGTGCACGCTATCTGGCATCGGTTTTGAGTGGAACGTGCGCTGCAAGGGTTGAACGATGGTACCCTTGGCAACATCCCTCAGCTCGTTGTTCACGTAGCATAAGAGAGTGCAAGGAACATCCGTCTGCAGAAAACATGTACGGCGTCGTCAGAGCGAGATGCCACAAGAGTAATATATAAATGGCATGAAAGGCAGTAATTAAAGCAATTTGTTTACCGTGATGGCGTCGAGATCGGCTAATGTCGACGCACCGCATACGGCGACGGGCGTGCAAGAGACGGAAGGGCTGCTTGATGGCGCGGTGCTGGCCGCCGGTGTATTCTCCCTACCGACGGGTGCTTGGAGCTCCGGTGCCGCCGCGACGATGGCAGGGGGGCACCAACATGTACTCCGGCGCCGCGGTGATGGCAGGGGGAGTCACCAACACTTGCGGCGCCGCGGTGCTAGCGGGCGGAGTCACGAACACGTAGTTCGCCTGATTCGTCGGCGCCGCGTTGTTCGAGTGGCTGCTGACCATGCTTGGAATCGGGCACGGCCCTACTCGACCACCCGCACTCCAGTTCGCTATTGACTCCACCAAGGTAGGCAGGAAGGACGTAAGGGTGATTGCCAGGTTGTCTTGGACGATCTGCGGGATCTGCGCCACTTGTGCCTTAAGTTCTTGAACCTCTCTGTTCTCCTCCTCGCTCCTTCCCGACGGCGCCACATGCATCCTCGGCGGTGGACCAAAATGATCCACCCAATTCTTACCCCCGAGGTCGGCCAGACGGCCAGCCGACGACGGCTTCTTCGTAACCGGCTCTATTTTCTTGGCCCGGTTCATCGCCCTGTTAAAAGGGTTATCCCACCGGGTGGCCGCCGTCGACCCCTGGGATGAGGAACCCTGGGATCCATGACTAGCAACAATTTCCTCCTCCTGCAGAAGAAGTAACAGTGAATCATTTAGATCATCGATTAGATTGCAATCGTGTTGATCCGCGGTAATTAGATTATACTTACCACAATTTCCTCGAATTCCTTCACCGCAGGATCCGCGGTGAGTTGTTTGGTTTTTGGGTCCACATGGTAACGGGCCCTGATGAAGTTTCGAACCTGCCCGGGTTCGAATTTAGCATAGGGGTTTTCTATCCCCTTGGATCTATACTCTTCGTCCTCCTTATTCCATTTGGCCTCCGCGGTTCTGTATCCACCAGATCCGAGATGGTGATGACCTATATTCATCGCCTGCAGCACCTTTCCCCGATTACTATTGGCCAGGGCTCTTTCGGATTCACACCTCTCCTTGAACTCCCGGAACTGATCTTCGGTGATCTGCGGGTCAATCTTCTGGATCTCCTCGAGACTTTTGCCTTCTTTATAGATCTTCTTCTTTATCCGGGTTCTCCAGCTGGCCAGGGCGGTGCTCATCTTTGTGAGGGCGGATTTGTTTACTTCGTTCCCATGATAATTTGTGTTCTGATACTTAGCGGGGAACTTGTATCTGGCGTGCAGCTTCTCGAAGAGGAGTGTGCGCAAGTGGCCATTATCTTTATGCCGGAGATTCTCGGTGTTGATCGAGATGGTTGTCCGGGTGATCGCCGCCACTTGCCCACCGTACCCTTTGACGACAAGGGCGGGCTCCAAAGGAACCCCTGATGGGCTCACTTCGGTAATTTCCTCCCTGACCGTGCCGACCGTGTTCAGGCGCCGGTCCTTCGGCTTCTTCTTCTTCTTAGGAGGGTTGCTACCACTCCCTATGCCCTCGCCGCCATCAGTGGTTTCATCGTCCGCCGTTCCTTCGGCTTCTTCCTCCGCGTCTTCCATCTCATCATCCTCGCTCTCCGAAGGATGGTATTCTTCATCATCTTCTAGACGCTGGGCCGCCTCCCAGAATGTCAATTGTTTTTTCGGAGGTCTGAGTTCTCCTTCAGCGCTGATGCGCTTAGAACATCCAGCCTCGTCGTTGTCACACATCTTTGCACTAATAAAAAACAAATAATTGGTTAAATTCACGGAAAAATCCGGCATGACCTTTGCTAATTTTCTTAAACTAGGAGTGCCCGATTTCTGCCAAAACGGAAGTTAATCAACATTCCGGCAAAAATCGGGACTCATTTCATACAAGAACCTGCATACACACATAATAAAGTGCTTCATATACAAGCACAAGCACAATTTCAAGGTGCTGTTGTCCCAGCACAGATAGTAGTAGAAGCACATGAGTAGCACCACAGATAGTAGTAGCCAGAGCAACACTAGGATGGATATAAGGCCAGCACAACCACAAATAGTAGTAGCCAGCAACCTATAGCCAGCACAACTGCACAACCAGCACACAATAAATCTGTTTCATGCAAAAATGGAGCACAACTAGAATAAATGGCGAACACACAAACAGTACATCAAGCATAAATGGTAACCACAAGAATGATCACTGAACAATCTATTAACAATCCAGATTTGTGAAGCCGAGAGCAGCACCTTAAACAAGCAAGTAATACTTGCAAGTACAGATTAAATTAGTGATCACTGAACAACCCGCTGCTATCCATGATACCTCTATTATGATTCCAGATTCATGAAGGTGAGAGTAGGGGCCCAAAACGAACAATACTTCCAAGTACAGATAATATTAGCCGCAAAATATTTTACATCTGTCACTTACTCAACAATTATCTCAAGTTATGAGATAGGGGCAATACTAAACCTAGATATTCCAAGCTAGGCTAAGGAAAAATGGGACTGTTACAGTATCAACGGTCCATTTGGTTTCTCTGTCTTACACATACAAAGATATACATGCCATCTTCACTTAACTAGCATCGCTCATCAGGTCACTAGCAGTATGTATATAGAAAGATATACATGCCATCTTTGTCAATAATTACAGATGCTTTCTCGAGGCAGCCTGCAAGCACCAAACTACATTTTTGTCTAACATTCTGCAAGCACTAGCACATTTTTGTCTAACATTCTACAAACACCAAAGTACAATAGCCTAACCCTAACCAGATGCAATGGATTCAGGAAGAAAATGAATTGCAGCAGAACATTTCTGAAATGGTGACTATGATTCAGTCATTAAATATAGCAAGCACTGCTCCCAGCTCTTGTGAAAATCAGGTGCAACTTGCTAGTAGTCAACAAGTGGATAATCTACTGAGCTCACCTCTGAGGAGAGAGAGGGGGAGAAGGATAGAGGGGAGGGGCAGAGCTCACCTCTGAGATTGACAGTAGCAATCATGTGTTGTTCAGTTTATCTTTTTTGACAGTAGCAATCATGTGTTGTTCAGTTTTCAGAGGCAACAAACACAAATACAAGCAGCTAAGACCATGTACTATGTGTGTTCGATTCAAGGAATAACCAGGAGGAGGAGCTATAGTTCCAGGAGTTCCAGGGCCTCCTCCTCCTCCTTATAAAAATCATCTAGTTCCAGGAATAAACAATATAACATCTATAAAAATCATCTGTCTATCATTAATCCATCTTATGAAAGTCACCATAAGCCAAATACATTAGTCACTTTCCTAAAAAAATCATTTAGGAGCCAATTTTTTTCTCTCTAAGATCATTGCAGCAAATATTTCAGGTTTACTGCTAACTGAATAAAACTTGCATAAAAACAGAATTATTTCAGGTCTTTTACTGCTAACTGAATCTTGTTTACTGCTAACTGAATCTTGAATCTTGTTTACTGCTAACAGAACTATTTCCAATTCTAGTTTACTGCTAACTAAATCTTGAAGCAGAGAGGGAGAGAGGGAGAGAGGGAGAGAGGGAGAGAGGGAGAGAGGGAGAGAGGGAGAGACAGGGGAGGGAGAGAGGGAGAGAGGGAGAGAGGGAGGGGCTACCTCTGACGGGCGGACGACGGGCGGACGACGACGGGCGGCGGCGCGATCCTCCTCCTCCACAAGCGGCGGGCCTCCTCCTCCTCCACGGATCGGCAGCGGCCTCCTCCTCCACAAGCGCGGGCCTCCTCCTCCTCGAGAGCGCAGCGCGGTGGCGGGCCTCCTCCTCCTCCTCCTCGAGAGCGCAGCGCAGCGCGGCGGTGGCGGCGGCGGTGGCGGTGCGGCCTCGAGAGCAAGTTCTGTGAGATGCAGCGGTGCGTGTGGTGCGTGTCTGTGAGATGGAGCGGCCGGCGCGGTTGACTAGCTAGCGTCCAACACACATAGGCGTAGCGCACCCTGGCCAAGTGCGCTACGGATAACCGTAGCGCACTTGGCCAGGGTGCGCTACGCCTATGTGTGTTGGACTACCAGATAAGAGGGCGGCCACCCCTTCTGTTAGCACTAGTACTGTCATAGCCCACTGGTTCTGCCCCTTAGCTCTATTCTAAACTATGAGCACCCAGGTTCGAATCCTGGTGCTCCACTTTTTTATTTTTATTTTAAAAATACTTTTAAATGTTCCAAAAAATGTCCAAAAGTGGTTATACATGCCATACAAATTTTGTTTTGTTTTTAAAATACTTTTAAATATTCCAAAAATGCCCAAAAGTGATAATATATGTCATAAAAGTGTTACAAATATGATTCAAAGTATAACTAAATTTCATAATACTTTGTCCATGAATATTACAATCTTTTTCGACCACGCGTTTTACAATATTTTTTGAGCTAGCGTTTTACAATCTTTTTTCCCTTCTTTGTCGCGGTTGAATAATTTAGCCCCGGCACTTTAATGTTTCTTCTTTCGAACGGGCTACCTTTTTTGGGTAGGGTTGTCCTTTTTCTTCTTGTGATGTATGTTGCTGCATCGTAGTCGTCGTCATCTTCAATCTTTGGATCGCCGTACTGGTCGAAGTCTTGCTCGTTGGCGACTCCATCCATTCCGATGATGTTTCTTTTTCCTCTCCTCACGACAACACGGCTAGGCTTTGTCGGGTCGGTAATGAAAAAACATTGGTCCACTTTGGTAGCCAGTACCCACGGTTCATTTTTCGCGGCCACGTTTGCACCGGCGGCCTTGGATTTGGCTGCTTCGGGTATAACCATGGTTGTGAAATACCGGTCTTCTCTTTCGACGCTCTTTGCCCATCTGACACGAAACATCGGCACCTTTTCTCCACAGTAGTCGAGCTCCCAGATCTCCTCGATTCTTCCGTAGAATCTTTCCTTCACGTTGTCATCGGTGTAGAATTCCGACGTTACGCCTGAGTTCTGATAATCACACTTGTTGTCCTTTTCCTCCGTGTAGAATGTGTAGCCGTTGATATCATACGCCTGATAGGTCACCAGGTTTTGCATCGGTCCTTGCGACAAGGTGAATATGATCTTTTCCGTGTCAGAAGAATGCGAGCGCGGGGGATTATCAAGGAGCGTCTGCCTAAACCAACGCGTGAAATCTGAGTTGTGCTCTTTGATTATTTCTCCCTGCGTCCTCCGTATGCCCCGGTCACTGTACTTCTTCTCGATTAACCTTTTGTGCTTCTGTACCCAAGGATCGACCAGTTCTAAATGTTGTAGCGCGACGAGGTTTGCTCGATCAAAGTCTGCGCGTCGAAAATCGAAGTCTGCATGCAGTATGCGACGACCCTCTCGGTGACCAGATCCGTCGAGCTTGCCAAGGTGTCTGTTGACGGGAAGACCGACAGGGTTCTCGATGTCTAGATAATTCGTGCAGAAAGAGATGCACTCTTCGGCCAGAAAGCCCTTGGCTATGCTTCCATCTGGACGGGACCTGTTGCGAACGTATCCTTTGATGTGTCCGTTCATCCTTTCGAACGCCATCATGCTGCGGAGGAACATCGGCCCGAGTTGTACGATGTCCTCCACGACATGGACCAGCAGATGCACCATAATGTCGAAGAATGCGGGTGGGAAGTAGACCTCAAGCTCACATAGTATCACCACGATCTCCTCCTGTAGCCTTCCGAGCTGATTCAAGCCAATCGACTTCCTAGAGATGATGTCGAAAAACTTGCATAGGCCAAATAACGTTTCACGGACGTGCTCGTCCACTATCCCTCTTAGTGCGACCGGAAGTACCTGCGTCATTAGCACGGCACAGTCGTGAGACTTCATGCCACTGAACCTCTGCTTCGCCTCGTCTAGGTATCTGCTTATCTTGCCCGCGTAGCCGTAAGGAAATTTGACTCCTAGAAGGCACTTGAAAAACTGTTTGATCTCATCCTGGCTTAGAGTGAAGCAAGAAGGAGGGCAGTAATATTCGTTCTTCTTGAACTTTTTACCCTTCCGACGACCTTGTGTCGTCTCCGACTCATGATCATCGTCATCTTCCTGATCATCAGGAGTAGTGCGTCCTCCGTGAAGCTCCTTCCGGATACCCAAGCATATCAGGTCGTGCCTTGCTTTCGGACCATCTTTCGTCCTATCTGGCATGTTGATTATGGTGGCGACCAGACTCTCGCACACGTTTTTCGTGATATGCATGATGTCGAGGCTATGAGGCGTGCGGAGAAACTTCCAGTATGGCAACTCCCAGAAAACAGACCTTGTTTTCCATACCTTCATCAGCGGCTTGTCTTGTTGCTGCCTCTTTCGCTTCTTTCCAGGCTTAGGACAATCTTTCCAGTTTTTCAGCAACTCTTCCACTTCTTCGCTGCTCCTACGCTCTGGGATTCCTCGGGTCTCTGATTTGCCATCGAACAGGTCTCCACGTTTTCTCCATGGATCATTCTTGCCGAGCCACCTCCGGTGCGCCATGAACACGGTTTTCGATGACCCTGGATCTTTCTCTAGTTGGAGATAGCTTGTGTTATCCATGCACCTAACGCATGCGCAGAATCCTTGGATAACCTGCCCCGAGATATACCCGCAACCTGGATAGTCTTGCACCGTAGTGACCAACGCGGCTCTCATAGTGAAATAATCTTGTGCGACGGCGCCGTAAGTATTGGCTCCAGATTCCCATAACGTGGCTAGCTCCTCTTTCAACAGCCCGAGATACAGATTGATGTCGGTACCAGGTTGTTTCGGCCCTTGAATTAGCATACTCATTTGTATGTACTTCTTCTTCATGCACAACCATGGAGGGAGGTTGTACATCCATACAAACACGGGCCAAGTGCTGTGCGTGCTGCTCTGGCTACCGAACGGATTGAGTCCATCGGTGCTCGCACCAAGCCTGATGTTCCTCGAATCTCCACCGAATTCTGGGAATTCGAGGTCCAATGCTTTCCACTGGCTAGCATCTGAAGGGTGCGTCAGCAGCTCATCCTTTTCGGGGTCATCATCATCTCCTGGCTTCTTCCTTTCCACATGCCATCGCATGAGCTTCGCTTCCTTAGGGTCCGCGAAATAGCGCTGCAGACGAGGGGTGATAGGAAAGTACCATACCACTTTTCGAGGTGCTTTCTTCCCTTTCTTGTATCGACTCACGCCGCACACCGGACATGTGGTTTTCTCCGCGTCCTCGCCCCGATAAATGATGCAATCGTTGATGCATACGTGATATCTAACGTGCGGTAGATCGAGAGGACAGACGATTTTCTTGGCATCCTCGATACTAGTTGGACATGTGTTCCCCTCCGGGAGACGATCGTGCCAGAATGCCATCATATCGTCGAAGCTTGCGTCGCTCAATTTGTGCTTTGCCTTCATCTCCATAGCCTTGAGCGTTACATTCAACCGGGTATCATCGGGTCTGCATCCTTCATACAATGGAGTAACCGCGTCTTTCTCAAGTTGCGCAAGCTTGGCTTTCTCTCTAGCGGAAGCCCTGGCGTTACTCGTCTGCTTGAGAAGCAGCTCTTGCACATAAGGGTCCCGCACCCAGCCTGACGTTGTTCCATCGTCGTCTGCTCCTCCGGCATCTAGATCATCATCATCCCGGTCTGCTTCCGCACCTTCACCATCTCCAGGAGCCTCTTCATCATCTCACCCGTTCTCGCCGTGATGATGATCATCGTCATGTTGGCCACCTTCTTCACCGTCTCCATCATCTACGCCATCGCTTATCCAACGAGTGTATCCATCCATGAAACCATGGCGGAGCAGGTGCGCCTGCAGATTCCCGGAATCTGGGTCGATCACCCAGTTGAGTTTGCATCTTCTGCACGGACATCTTATATCTGTCTTGTTATTTCGTATCATGTCGGCCGTCGCACATTTCAAAAATCTAGCCACAATGCCTTCGCTCATTATGCGGACCATTTTTGCCTGCACGATGTACACGGTACAATTTTGAAGTCTATTAGAACCACATAATGAATGCATGCATGCAATGGTCGATAGAAAATTTCGGCATGACCTATCCTAAAATTAGGACCTTTGCGAAATGCCAAAGTCTTGCCAAAATGGAAATGAATCAACATTTTGGCAAAACAAATGGCAACTTGTTCACATACAAACACAAGAGAGAGAGACCGATCCATACACACATGAACATATCATTATCCTCTCCATACACACATGCATGAGCATCATCGATACTCTCCATATACACACACATATGACCATCGATCCTCTCCACACATACACACATGCATCATGAGCATCGATCATCTACATACATATGAGCACATGCATCATCCATATACACATGAACACATCCTTACATGGACAACTTACCGAGATGAGAGACCGATCGCGAGAAAGATGGAAAGGAGAGGTGCGCGTGTCGACCGGAGATGGATAGATGAGAGACCGGAGACCTCCTCTATTACTTATGTAACATCCAAAGCAAGTTTTACATGCTAAAAATGGTGAATGTATGGAGAAATTGAGGTGGGAAGGAGAAGATCCCGACTAGATCTAAGGAGGAAGAAGAAGGGGAAAGTGAAGTGTGGGTGGTGGATGTGTGGGCACACATATGCACATAAAGTGCTGTCCTAAAAGAATCGACACATCCGTGGCGCACACGGCCCTAGTGCGCCACAAGGAGTACAAACTTCTGTGGCGCACTAGGCCGAGTGCGCCACAGATGCTCCTAGTCCCTGTGGCGCACTAGGCCGAGTGCGCCACAGATGCTCCTAGTCCCTGTGGCGCACTAGGCGGAGTGCGCCACAGAAGTTTGTGGCCGTTTCAGAGCAGAGGGTGGCATGCGCTTAGGCGTAGCGCACCAGGCACACGTGCGCCACAGATGACCCTAACAACCGTGGCGCACATGACTATAGTGCGCTACAGATGTTTGGCGTGTGGCCAACAGGGCCCTGACCCACACACATCTGTGGCGCACTATAGTCATGTGCGCCACGGTTGTTCTAGTTATTAGTAGGGCACTGCCCACCGGTGAGCCATGCCTGTTTTAGCCGTGGGGCACTTCAACCATGTGAGCCACGGATGTGCTGATTACCTATAGCCGTTTTCCTAGTGGTGCGCCGGGCAAGCAGTTCCCCGAGGCGACGCGCGACGGGACGTTACGCTGCCCGCCGCAGAGCAATGATGGCGCGTGCGTGCGTGGCCGGCGTCAGCACTGACGTCACGGGTAGCGCAACCGCCAGGCTCAGCCGGATCAAAATTCGAAAAGCAAAAGGGAGCGCGCGCGCATTTCGCCCAAGGGCGGAATCCACACGCGCACAATCGGATCCAATCAGGGGGATGACCCCCGGATACCCTACCCAAATAAGAAACAGGACAGTCGGATCTCAGCCGGCTGACCAGATGCAGCCGGACAGGGTAGGACGGACCGGCTACCACCCGGTAGCCGGACCATGAGGAGGTAGCCGGATACAACAAGCATAGCCGGATCCAATCAGAGGGACAGGACGACGTGCGTATCAGTGCATGGTACGCCCTGTACGACGACAAGACGGGCAACCACCCGCCCATACCGAAGACTTAGCGTGGCTGACGGGGGAACAGTGGCCTGTGCTGACGACGGGCTCGCACGGCGTCCACTGTGCCTACGACAGCCATACCGCTCATACACCGATGTGACATACCATGCCGGGTACTGTAGATGACTAGCCGGCTGGGACCCACCTGTGGGGCCCGCCAGTTGGACTAGCCAGTGAGACCCTTGCCTCTCTTCCTATATAAGGAGAGAGAGGGCCTCAGTAGAAAGGGTTGGTCTCAGTTCATTTAAGGCAGTAGCTAAAGAATATAGCTCGAGGAGCACTTGTAGCTCGTATATTTCACATAGTCAGATCAGGCAGGAGTAGGGGCTTTACCTCACCGCGAGGGCCCCGAACCTGGGTACTTCTTGCGTCCCGCTACGCTCGCTCGTATCCAATCTCGCCTGCGGACGCCGTCGATAGCTTTCCTGCTAGTTCCCACACCTCTATCTAACCTTTTTAGGTACTGCCGTTCCCAATACAACGACACCGACCATCATTGACAGAACAATCTATGGTGGCTCCCATGGAAGTAAAAGCAAACAAACAATTGTACTAGTGTATTTTTTCAATAAATTGTTTGTTACGCATGGGCCCATTATAAGTCAAAAACTCGTGAAGGAAGTCAGGTGGCTGCCTGAAAGGTTTAATGAAAACCTTCCCGCCCTTGCAGCAGTTGTTATAGATGATATGCCGGTCCATGACCGCGGATGCGGAGCTCACCCTCTCCTAGTACCAAAATCTCACCTTACAGCGACAACATATATAGCTAGGACCTCTGTAGTAATACCTCCCTACATAGGCAGCTGGGCATATTGTTTGGTTTTAGCACCAAATGAACAGCATCACACAAGTGAATAGCACAAGCAACCAACGATATAGAAGATCCGCATCACCTTTTAAAATTTCAGACTCCTCATCCGTGAACCCAGCCCATGAAGGTTTTAAGCAAGAAGGAATGCGCACATCTGCATGGGACACACCACGACAATACGTCGCATCGCACATAAAGCAAATAGCAAGCAAAGGCACACGAGAACATAAGCTAGCCTAAACAAGCACCTGGCAAACGAGCACCCCGATAAGAACCGGGGGTATGACCACACCACCCGTCGTGTGCAACCTTGCATTTTTTCCGATTGATGGTGGCAGCCTCATAAGTTAAAGTAGGAAAGAACCCATCCCCTATGGTTAACAACCAGACGATATACAAAACAAAGAACATTCAGTAAGGCGGGCAAGCTCTCACATTTTTGTTTGGGTAGCCCCGCAGACACGATACTAAGAACCACGGGCGGAGAAGGCACCTCCGAACGAGGAACCCGAGGACGACAAGGAGCCCGCGGGCGACGAGGAATAGGAGGGCTACTATCTGGAGGTAACCCACGGCGGATAGCAGGAGTTCTAACCATGCCTAAACGCTATAAGAACAACAACAGTAATGAAGCAACGGGTAGTGCATAGAGAAAAGCAGGACATGAGGAGTCCAACCGCACTATGAACAGCAAAGCAAAGAACACCCAAACAAACAACGGGTGAAAACAAATGACCAAAAACAAAAGGAGAACATACAATTATAATAAGGAGCCTAGAACCTGCTGGAAAAGGAAATCAGAAGGCACAGAAGCCATACACAAATCTAATAAATAGCAATGAAAGAACAGCAGTGGACCATTCTAGAACTAACCGGACTTTACCCAGCCATCTTCACTGCCATACCAAATAGGAAGGACAACCCAACACCAAAAACGTTCCAACAATGAAAAGAAAGAACGAAAATGCCAACAAGGAGCACAGCGGTGCACAAGAACAGGCCAGAAGCAGACGGTAAGTACATGCCAAAACTCCCTGGCAATAGCATAGCCCAGCAAAGAAGCAAAACCAAACGTAAAGCACAGCCCAAAACTCCCTGCGAAAAGGTCTGCCCAACAGAGAAGCAAAGGAGCAGAAAACACCAGGCTACGGAAACTGAGGAAAGGATACTGGATTGATTTGCGAGTGGAAGGAGGCAAAGCACGAGTATACAACCGAATTTAGCAGCGTAGACAGGAGCACGGTGAACTGGCAGAAACCCTGGCACTTGGATGAACAAGAGGAAGCAGGTCTCTATTTATTCGATAGGGGAAAACAAATAAACAAGAAGCTAGGCATATCCAGCTACACAAGTACTAAATGTAACGAATAGATGCCATGAGGCACGAACACATTAGACTCCAGTCTAGCGATGCTAAGCTCTCCGAAGACACTGACGCAACTGACAATGGACGTGGCACCTCTCTCTCTCTGCGCGGGCTTCCTGCTGGGCAGCACAAGCCGCGAGAACGACATGAGACTACATAGAATCTTTGTACGCCATCATACAGCTGTAGATGTAATCGCGCACGATGAAGCCATACATCCCTTGTAAATAAGCTATAGCTTGCAGAGCAGCCTGGTCATAAGCATGCACACACTCCGGCCAAGACGCACACCAAAAGAACCTCCTCTGTGGCATCGTGGCAAGGCCATCCGCAGGAAGCTCAAGTTCTACCCCACCCAGCATGGACCCATCCTCGGCCACCTCACACAATAGAGCAGCACCAGCAAAGCGAGGCACACTGCCAGGGTCTCTAAAATAGGTATGACGAACGATACAACAGTGCACATCCTGTGAAACATCCCACCAAAGTAATGAGAAAAAAAGAAAATAGAACGCGACACACAGAATGAATCCGCACAACAGCAACAATAGTAAGTAGGTGGGGAAAAAGAACCAATGAGTCCAGAAACAATGTAGCACGCGTAGTACATGTACATTAGCACAGGGAAGAGAGAGTGCAAACCTTGACAGAACTAAACAGCGAAGCAGGGTCAGCAGCTCCTGGTGAAGGCAGACCCTAACCTGTGAAAAAACACAAAGAACTGTTAGCATTAGACCAGGAGCAAAGCAGGGAAGCGGCCAAACAATGTGAACATCAAGAAGTCCGAGACTCGCAAAGTTGAGTTATAAAGCTGCCAGCTGAGATAGCAACTGGAAAACCAACTAAGAGCAGCGGCGAACCGAGCAATGTAGTAACAGAAAAGAAGAATAAACCGCATACATTAGCATAGGGAAGAGAGAGTACAAACCTTGACAAAACTAAATAGTGAAGCAGCGTCAGTAGCTCCTGGTGAAGGAAGACCCTAACCTGTGAAAAAACCCAAAGAACTGTTAGTAGCAGACCAGGAGCAAAGCAGGGAAGCAGCCAAACAATGTAAACATCAAGAAGTCCGAGACTCACAAAGTTCAGTTATAAAGCTGCCAGCTGAAATAGCAACTGGACAGCCAACTGAGAGCAGCGACGAACCGAGCAATGCAGTAACAGAAAACAAGAATAAACCGCATAGATTAGCATAGGGAAGAGAGAGTGCAAACCTTGATAAAACTAAACAGTGAAGCAGCATCAGCATCTCCTGGTGAAGGCAGACCCTAACCTGTGAAAAAACCCAAAGAACTGTTAGCAGCAGACCAGGAGCAAGTAGGGATCAGCCAAACAATGTAAACATCAAGAAGTCTGAAACTCGCAAAGTTCAGTTATAAAGCTACCAGCAACTGTACAGCCAACTGAGAGCAGCGGCGAACCGAGCAATGTAGTAACATAAAAGAAGAAGAAACCGTAGATATGATTGCTAAGTGGCAGGGAGGTATATCTCAGAGAAGCTAGAGACGAGACTATAAATCTCTCATTCCTTGATTTTTTCACATATATCTTGGTTTATCTAGTCAACTGACCAGTCAGTCTATATAAGCAGACCTGGAGCCGAGACCAAGATTTATTTCCTCCATGCTCAGAAGCAGCTCAGGTTCAGGTACCGTGCTAACCTTTTATGCAACCCACACTACACCCAGAACACACTCCGCACCCTCAGCAACAGATCCAGAAAGAAACACCTACCATATCTGAAAAATACAGAATAGGACCATCAGCCGGTATTAAGAATCTCTTCTTCTTTTCTTCTATCATGTATATCCTAGCTTATTAAGCCAAGACATCCTAGAACCTAACACCGAGGCTCCCCTTCCTCCATGCTCAAAAGCACTCCAGCTTCAGCCACCGTGCGGTCATCTCTCTCTCTCTCTCTCCTTAGCATAATAAAGTATGTTCTTGCATTTTCATGTTACTATCTATTGTAGCACTGATTAGGTTTTATGTCTATATATTATATCCTAGTGATCTATGGTGAATTATCTGGAGTGTCTATTTAAAATTCTTGTGGTCCATCTGCTTCGTCTAGATACCTTTTCAGGTCATACTCTATTTAGGACCTAGATGCATGTAGATATATGATTAGGAATCTCTTCTTAGAGGGAGAGCAGATTTTCCCTGAAGGCTGTCATTATATTTTCCGGTGAGTAGAAACAAGTGGCTACACATTATAATGTTTTTCTATCCACGTGACTTCTCTAGCAGTGATTAGGATTTAGGGTTGCTTAGTCCAGCAGAGAACCAAGAGTCAGGACTCAGAATCTCTTCCTCTTTTCATCTTACCATGTATATTCTGGCTTATTAAGCCAAGACAACCTAGAACATGACATAGAGTCTCCTCTTTCTCAAGGCTCAAAAGCACCTGACGAGGGTTCAACTCGTCAATGCCCATTGTTATGGACTTGGATTTTGGAGAAGGAGGGAGCGCTGGAGGCATCAATCGGCTAGCAAACAAGCACACAAGGACGCAAGTTTTACCCAGGTTTAGGCCTCGTAGAGGTCCCTACTCCTGCTTGTCTGCTCTTGGAATTAACGAAGGAATCGAAGATTACAGGGGCGTGCAGATGCAATCTGGCGAGAGTTGTGGAAACTAAGGTTGTGATTGTCCTCCTCGCCGTCCCCTCCTAGCCTTTATATAGATAGGCTAGGTCTCGGGTAACAGGTCGAGTCGGTTACAGATTAGGATTTTCCCTTTAAACTTTCTATCTTAAGCTTCTTCTTGTCTCGCAAGCAATCGAGAGTCTGTGGGCCACTCGAATTCCTTATTGGGCCTTGGCAACGCCGTGGGCTTCTACCGTATCTGGACTGTATATGCCACACTCGAGTATCTGTAAGGTATACCCATGTCAGCACCCCAGCTTCAGTTACCGTTCTAGACTTCTATGCAACACACACCACATCTGAAACAAACCCCGCACACTTAACAACAGATCCACAAAGAAAAACCTATGGAACACCTAAAAGACACCTCCTGACAAGGATAGTCAATGAAAGGGGTACAAGAAAACCCCCACAGTGCAGCTGAAACCCACCATTTACTCGGACCACGGCAGCTAGAACCCAAGCATGGATGTACAGAATGGGCCTCAGACCCAAGAAGACGGCATACCTGCTCAAACTCAAGGAGAACAGAGGGTAGGGCAAGCGAACCAAGCCTGCTAAAAGAAGCAGATAGAACTGTGCAAGGAGACCTACAAAAAGCAAAGCTAAGCACCTCTCCAATTGAAGCAAACGAACAGAGCAGCGAGGGCACACTACATCAAACACCTGCAGGGCAAGAACGGAGAGAGGGAAGGTGGCCTACTAGAAGGTGTGCCAAGAGAAACAAGCGCGCCAATGACGATCCCAGGAAGACCTACGCATATCATACCAAAAGATGAAAAGTAAAACCAACAACGCAGCAAGCGGACGTTCTGTCAAACAACCACAAGGCATGAACGGAGATAGAGAAGTATGGCTACCGGACGAGGCGATGAGAAAAGCATACGCAACAAAGAGGAACCCATGAAGACATGTAAAACCAGGAAGATCTGCGCAGAGCAGGCGTAAAGGTAAGCAACAGGAACCCTAGAAGCCACGGATCGGAACAAGCGAGGAAATAGATCGAGGAAAAGGCTGAGCCGAGCCGCATCTCACCTCAACCAGACAGACCAGACAGGAGGCAATCCATCGCTCTTGGAAGCCGAGGAACCCTAGCTAGGAGCGAATGGAGGATGTAGGCGAGTGGAGGAGATGGAAAGAGAAAGGGGAACTGCGGGGAGGGGAGAGCCACAGTGCTGGGTCTCGCTGAGGAGAAAGGAAGGAAGCACAACAGCAATGACGCAGCGAGACCGGGCACCCACCAGCAGCACGCAAACATGCATCCTCGAGCGGGCCAGAGGCCCACAACCAGCAAGAGGGGTGCGCACCGTGAGCAGGGGCCAGCGGTAGAAACCGCCACTCCTCTAATCACGCACACGGGCACGAAAGTCTCCCCTGTGTGGCCGGCAGATCAATCGGACGTCTCCTCCGCGCAGTAAGCAGGAAGAGAAGTCGTCTACTTCCAGGCCAAGCAAACGAGGGATCGACGGATGGGCCCCACCTAAAAAAAGATCCACCATCAAAGAGAGAGGCAGGAACCAACCCACATCGCCTGGGTATAACAGGGGACGCCCACCACTCGGACGTCTCCTCCATGCAGTAAGCAGGAAGCGAAGTCATCTACTTCCAAGCAGACGAGGGACCGACGGATGGGCCCCACCTTAAAAATGGGCCACCGTCAGAGAGAGAGGCAGGAACCAACCTGCGTCGCCTGGGTATAACAGGGGACGCCCACCAACCGGCGTACCGCGCGCACACCGTACCGAGCGAGGTCGATTGGCCGCACGCGCACGAGCACAAGATACAGACTCAACCCCGTCACTGCATGCGAACGGGCCCAGCTGTAATAGAGGTATTAGCCAACAGAAGAGGTAAGAAAAGGGCAAGAGTCATCCAACGGCTAGGAAACGAATCAGCATGGGGCGCACTATGCTAGCAGACGTTCGTGCGGCCAAGGCTTGCGCGCACGCCCATAACGAATGAGGAGGAGGGTAGCCTAGCGGCATTTATAGGAACTAGATGATCCGGTGTGCTACTGGCACTAAGGATGACGGCAGGACCAAAAATTTGGAAAATGTTTTGCTAATCTCAAATGAAAGTATGGTACATCTGGTAAAAATGCAGCAGATATCATTTTAGCTAGAGAACTATAATCTACCAGGTTTGATGGATCTAATTAGGATGTTGTGTAACGATCATCATATATTCATGTGATCACATAGATAGATGGGTAGTTTAAATATGGCTAATATTATAAACTCAGTTTGTGTCAGGGAAATAGCACTAGTTGAAGGTAATAAAGCCATAAGCAGTATAGAGTGGAACGAAGCATGGCAGTGCGAGAGCAAGTTTATATAGATGGTCTATAGAATATTACAAAGATGCAGCGTGCACCAGCCAAGGGTACCAGCAGGATTTAATCCTCACCATTAACACCAAAATAAAGTTGTTTGCAGCAGGACAAATGGAAGTAGTGACCTTGATTTATGAACGCCTTATCTCTTCAAGCTTGGATTCCAAGCGCATGCTCTTAGATTTTAGTTTAGCCACGGTCTCATACACGGTTGCAAAAGTTGCTCTGACATTGTTGCTTAGAACCTCTTTCCCTCCAAAATTTCCAATGACGGCTACATTATGAAACTGAAACGAGAACGAAAACATGTTTCTGACAGCCCAGAACCAACCTCTAGCCAGATTTTTGCTTCTAACGGGTTTTCTTAGCAGAAGTTTCGCAACCATGAGTTGTCTCGGGACCTCTCTGATCTCGTCATTAGCATAGTTTAGGTTGTGGTAGTTCAGATCCTTAACCACCGTACTGGTGGTATCTTCCATATACCTGATAGCTTCCACTGTGGTAGTGTGCTCTGCATAAGCGGCAACAAAAGACTTTATTCCATCTATTCTTGCAGGGAGAGGAGAACCATTGCAAGGGCGTGCTGTTGTCTGGAAGACGAGAGTCACTGAGATTTTGCCGTCTTGGTGGATCCTCTGTTCATTCTGAGCCATTGGCAACCCAAGCTGTTGTATCACGTCATCAAAAATAACTCTGCCTCAGACTGTTATGCTTTTCTGAGTACCCGGTAATGTGGAAACTAAGTAACTCCAGCATCACCGTTCAAGAAAAGGGAATGTAGGCTATGTGGTATAGTACAAGTCAAGAACAGCATGTAGGAAACAAGAGGTCACTGACCCATCGATATTGCTGTTGTTACTCATCTGAGCCCTTGAAACTGTTCATAGATAAGAATATGATGGGCAATATGAGCACGGTGATGTATGCCAATATACTAACTTGCTCCTTCTTTATATGTATCTGCTAACTTGCTCGTACTGTACAAAGGTCATAGGTAATTTTGTAAGCTTCTAGGCAAGTAGATAAAAATGCAGTAGGAATTTTGCTGAAACATGTAAATTAACAAGAATAGGCTATTGTTTTGTCCTTAGGAAAGGAGGATGGATCTTTGCGTGCGAAAATATGGGATTGGGCTGCTCGGGACAAGCGTAGCATATTGTCGAAGTAGTGAGGCGAGCCAACAACCTCGCTCTCTAGCGTACAGATGAGGTAACCTGCGCATGATTTAGAAGGGAAACATCAGGAGGAACCTCTAGAAAGAAATGATGAGCTAAATGGAGACAGTGACCGTGGGAGGAGCAATCAAAGTGTGCAACAGATATCACCTCAATCAGAAGGACTAGTTGTGGGGAAGCCCATCGCTTTCGGCAGATCAAAGAAAAAGCTAGGGTAAATCGCTGCGGCACGAAGACAAGTCGAGGAGAGGGAAAGGGGAATCGTCCGGAGGCTAGATACAGAGAGGCGGGGGTATGGGTAGACGAACGGTTAGCATTACACAGATCCGTTTTAGCAAGTGGTCCAGAGGGGCCACACGCAGTGAGACGGTCGTCCGTGAAAAATGAAAAAAAGGCTCAAGGCCTATTCTTTCTACGCCTTCCTCTCACAGAGCTGTCTTGCTCCTCTCCTGGACTGGCGGCGTGTAGGATAGTAGCCTGGATCGGCCATCGAAATAGCGGGCATGGTGGCTTCGAAGACCATGTTGGGGTGGCAGGAGAGTAGGCTGGTGCCGCCAATCGGAAGAGCTGGACCGCGGGCGAGCGGAACAAGCAAGAGGCAACTACAAGAGAGGTGGCCGCAAGAGATCTGGAGCATTCACTGTGCAAGCAGGGCCTCTGGTGGTATGGAAGGAACCGGAGGAAATTTCGCTTTTATTTTCTACGCACGGCGGGACAAGATCGCGTGTTAGCTCTTTAGGTATAGGTTAATTCGATCATGAGATAGATCTTAGATCCTCATGCCTTGTGTATAAACTATGTGAAGAATTCCAGCATTTAGCGGTAAAAGAGCCCTGCATTAATACTGTGTTCTGAGTTTCAGTCATAACCGAAGCTTGTAGATAACTTGTCTGTTTACCTCACCTAATCTATAAAGGGATAGGAGATGCTGCTTGTTTTTACATGGATGGTCTAATAATATATGAAATGTTTAGGCCTTTATCGTACTAGAAGTAATAATAGTTGTCTGTAGTTTTGGAATGCAGCAATCTCTCCCTATTTTTCCAACAGAACACACAATAGGTAGTGCCAAGCTGAGGAAAAACAATGCCGAGAAAAAGCAATGTTGAGTCTGCTCTCCAAAACAGAGTCTAGGTTTATTTCCCTTCATTGCCCGGTCTTATGGCATTGAACTGTTGTCGACCTATGTATGTTTGGCTGTAGAATAATCCATATGTTTTCTATACATGTAAGTATGGTGCTGATGTAGTGCGAATCTGATTTGTTTCTATGTTTCATTATCATAAAAAATCTGCATATCATAAGCTGGCGAAGATGTATGTTGATTCCTGTGAGGAAGTGTTGCAGACGGAGTTCCTCCTGGGAGAGATACCGAAGAGGACTAAGGGTAGCAATTGTTTTTTGTGAGCTAGCTTTGTTAGTAGGTTCTGGCAGGACATAGCTACGCTTCCGGTTGTTCTTTCTGGATTTGTGAGCCGTACAAGTACTTGTTTCATTGGCTTCATGTGTGAGCATTCGCAAGTACATGAACCTGTAAGGAGTTTCATAGCCCCACCTGCAGCTCTGACTGATGACTCTGCCCGGGCCGTACGTTCAAGGTTTGTTGCTGATAGTTTCTGTGGGAAGCACGTCCTCGGTACCTATGGTGGATGTGTGATATGTCGGATTGAAGATGGCAAGCGGCAGGGCAGGTTATATATGAATTGCCCATACTCTCTGAATCCGAGGGCATTTGCATCTATGGGGCATCCAGTTCCTGATCTGCCGAGGAACCCCGAGGATAGCACGTACGGGAAGTTTGCTGTAGTGCCCCTTACTAATGGGCATGCAAATGTTTTTTGCGCATTCTTTGTAAAGGATCCTTCAAGGTTGTTTGACCAAGACCATGATGGTGTCCAATTTAATCCTCCTGGAAGGGTCCGGGTGCATGTTTGTGTCTTCAGCAATGTAGGCTGGGTTCCACACATATTTGATTCCCTGCCTCTTTCTCCATCAACTAAGTTCTAGAGGTCCTCGTATTGTGTCCAGGTTGGCTCTAGGACCTACGTTATGTATTTAATAGGGCTCATATTTTGTTTTGACATGGAACAAGGTACATTCAAAGTGGTGGATCTTCCTGGGCAAATAGGAACGATGATTAAAGGCTGCCTCCAATACACTGTTGGGCCGCATCCTCGAGGTGATCTAGCGATGGTTCACATGGATAACGGGATGCTTGTTAAGTGGGTACTTACTCAGGGGCTATTCGTCTGTGGTATCAAAGTTCGCAGGCCAGCGCACCGCGGTACCTAAGTTGCCTGAAATTGCTGAGTTTCGAAATGTTGGGCCACCAACTACCGAGAGGGGCCATTTCGATGCAAACTCATCTCACCCCTGCCAAATTCAAACATTCCGTAAAACTGCCCCGTGAAGTAGACGGTCGGGACCTTCATGTCGGTCATCTGTCCGTGACGTGAGCGCCAACGTGGCAACCTCTTAGGCAAATCGAGGAACTAAGTGGATTGGATGTGTTGACCAATTTAACAAATCCATTCCCAACTTTCCCCTAGCACCGGCGGCGTCGGAATCCACCCTCCAGGCAGGACAATCCCTTCGGACATTTGACTTCTGGCGCCAAGTTGCTGTGCCCAGTCGCTGATCCCGAGCTCCAATGGCGCATTCCATAGCCGCCATTGCGAGGCTCTAGCCCGCCTCCGCCGCCGACGAGCCGAGCAGCTCGGAGGATGGCAAATCCTACTACCAAGGAAGAAGAAGTTCTAGCTACAAGCGGGTGAGATACCCTTATCTTTGCTATTCGCACTAATTATAACTGTTAGTTGGCTACTGAACCTAAAATTGTTTGTTAGCCCAACAATGACAATCATATTTTATCCACAGTTTTCTGTCAAGTGGGATCTCTGCGGACCACCCTTACCTAGTTATGACTCTAACAGAAAGTGGTATGGACACCATTGTATCACGATAGAAGAAGCGCCTGCGCAGATCTGCACTATATCTGGTATGGTTGTTGCTCTGCATAATCATGATGAATTATGGCCAAAGCAGACTGCAAAGTTCAGCTTCATGGATGAACGTGGCATCACGGTTCCTCTAACGTGTGACAGACAGCTAATTGGGTTAATGAAAAGGTATGCTTCGGCTTGCTTATTTGAGCTGAATTGTGATGTACTGGATGTGGAAGCTACTGCAACTGGGAGTTGCCCTTCTATTCTTGGACAAGGTGGTTGCTCGAACCCAATTAGCTCCTGGTAAGCAAAAGTCTCTTGGCGTTCGCATGTTTATGCTGAATTGTAATTTTTGTTTCATTTACACTGTAGATATTGGGCAGTTATGCAACAGTCCTATTTCTTTGACAGGAAGCGCCACAAGGTTAGAAACATGACTGCAGGGTTAGTCATTTTGCTACCCGAAGAAATTAAAAACGAGTGGAAATATGATGCTGGACACGATTCTGGTGCCCATTGTCCCGGCGATGCAGAGTACGTGAAGGTAAGAAAATTGGCACCGAGAAAGAGGAAGAAGGCAGGAAATGAAGAAGCCAGTGGACGTGAAGGCTTGGCACCCAGGCTGCGGAAGAAGGCTGCTGGCAATGAAGATGCATAGTAATGTGTTGAACTTGAACCTATATATGTAATTCGGTTAAATTCTGGAGCTCTGTGTGTGGCACGTTGCTAGGCGAAACAATCTACCCACGTTCTCTGAGTAAAATGTACCGCGACTTAGGGTTTGGAAACGCCTGAGTCAGTAGTTGAATCCGAAATTGTGATTGTGCCACTACTATCTGAAAACACGCAGCACCGGTTCCACGATTGCTGAGGGGCAGGAGGTCTCCAAATACGACGGAATGTAAGTGGACAGAAATAAATTATTTAAGCTGCCACACTCCACGAAGCAGCAACTTATTTCAGATGCTGCACAACGACGTGGCAACATAAACAGCAATGGCAACCGATAATACCCAGATGAGGAGGAAATCGGTACCACTTTCTGGCCTAATCTTGAGCCCGTCTATCTCACCGCCTCTCTGCTCCTGCATCCCCTGCATCTGGTGAAGCTCCGAGATCTCCAGTAACCAGGTGTACGTGCTTCCACTTTATAAATTATGGTTGTGCCATTTACATGCGGCACAATCCACGTAGATTATGTTTAAACTAACCACCAATGTCAGAATACACTAGTAGAAAAAGGGTCTTTGGTCCACGGTCACGTTCCCAATCCGGGACAGAGATCTAAATCGAGGCAGAAATTGATCTAAATTACAAATTTTTCCACAAATTAATCGAGACAAAGATCTAAATCGAGGCATTTCATTAATTCAACCACAAATTCTTCTAAACACAGGTGCGATTTCACATCCTACATTAATTTAACCACTAGTCAACAATTTCACTTCCACTGCCGCTGTCCTCCAAGCCGCCGGCTTCCTCGTCGTCGTCGGATGGAACCTCCACGATTTATGCATTGTTCGCGAGACGGAGCACCTCTTCGCGGCGAGTGGCGGCGATGACGATGTACTTGGTCCGTCCAGGGACGGACCAAAACCTCTCCCGCCCTTCTCGGTTGCGGAGATCTCGGTGCACCACGCGCCCGTAAACGATGCGGTTGCCAATCTTGGAATTTCGCTCCTTCTTGAATAGCGCCGGCCAGTACGGGCTGGCCGCCGCGTACCGGGGCAGCTCCCTCTTCCACGCGGGCATCTGGCGGCGGTGCGCCGCAATTTCGCTCTCCATCTCGGCTCCGCTGGGGACGAGGAGCGGAGCCACCGGCACCCCCGTATAGCTGATGCGCCATCCGTGGGGCACCGTCGCGGCTGGCGGCGCGAGGATGTCGAAGTGCACGAACATCACCACCATGTAGAAGTTCAGCGCGGGCATCTCCATGGCGGCGCGGTGGAGATTGGAGAGGAAGCGAGGGGATGGACGACGAAGCAACGGTGTGGTGGATATTGGAGAGGGCGAGGGGATGGACGACGAAGCGACGCGCTGTGGCATCTCCTATTTGTACACGAGGACGACGAAGCGACGGGCGGAATATCCAAGGGGCATTGGTCAGACAAAAGGAAGTAATGCAGGGTTAAGACAGATTAACGGGCGACCAATTTTTTTCCTCCCAGGACTCCAGGGCCAATAGCCAATAGTTCAGACCGCTAGGTCAACAAGTACAACTATTACAACTTAAAAAGGCATGGAGCTCAAGCTAAATAGAACTAGTTATCACACATCTCCTTGATCTGCCTAATCTTAGCCTGATGTGCATCTTCCTGCGAGAGCTAGGATCGAATCGTTTGCTCCTTCCTTTTAGCATCTTCCTTGCATAGCTTCAATTGTTTCTCTGTATTTTTCCTCATGCACTTGTCAATACTCGTAGTTGTGAACTGCAGGACTTTGGCCTGGTGAAGATCATTCCTTGCTTGAGTCAGTTCTTGCTCTACTTTAGCCTTCAGGGCCAACGCCGTGTCCCTCTCCTTCTCGACTTTGCTAACCTTGTCTTTCACCCACCTGAGATCTCGCTTATGCTTGGTTGTGTCAACTGGTTCCCATAGCTTCATCTCAACACTATCAAGAAGTGAGCTGAATACGGATTCTTTCAACTCAACAGTCATTTCCCATAGTTTGTCCAGCGTTTTGTGCATCGATTTGGGCCACTCTAGATCTACCCATTTGACAACACCGCAACTTCCGCCTTGCATCATTGCATGATGTCATTGACACCATAGAAACCTCATGCCTGCGTTTCGTCCTAAATTTAGCGGGCACATATCCATGTTTACATAGCAGAGGCCTGTCTTCATCCGCTAAACCGTGATAGTCGGAGTCATACATCGTCTGGTTGGCCTTACACATCATACGCGCATGAGTAACAAAGTAGATCTAGCTCAAAAAATAGATAACTGGCCACAGATGATAGATAGAGATGAGACGACTCACATCGAAATCACCGTCCCTGTCATCACGACGCATTTCCTCGTCGTCTCCCCTTGAACCCATGGCGAGAGTGGGGGCGGAAGGGGGGTGGCTGCCGGAGAGGGGATTGGGATGGAGGCACCGTCGGATTGCGGCTACGGCAGGATGGGAGTGAAGTAGGGAAAGTGGCTTTGAGGGGAAGGAAGAGAAGTATGGGGAGGAAGAAAAGTAATGGGGACGTGACACTGGGATATGGCCCACTGAACTTGTGAGTCGTGACACTCGCAACAGGGGAGCGCCCGGTGTTGCTAGTTTGTCTAGAGCAAGCGTGGCCAATCATACTGCAGAACAGCCACCTCGCGGATTGCTCTCACGAAGACCATCCCAATCGTCCAAGCGCCCCGATCGAACAGTATGTAATGATCGTCAAGAACAACAACTGTGTAAGGGTGTGCCTTCTAGAAGACTCGGTCTAATGGCCACCCATTGGGGGGCTAAGGTTAGGGCTCTCCTAAGGTTAGGATCCATATGTGGTTTATGAAAAGAACACACATCCAATGACACTGGTGCATCCTTATGTGCTTTGTGAGAAGAACACACATGCAATCACACTGGGTGGATCCATATGTGGTTTATGAGAGGAACAGACATGCAATGACACTTGTGATATGTGGTTTGTGAGAAGAACAGACATGCACTGACTAGCTGTGGTTCATGAAAAGAGCAGACATGCAATGACACTGGTGGATCCATGTGTGGTTTGTGAGAAGACTAGACATGCAATGACTCTAGCAAAGTTCATGAAAAGAACAGACATGCAATGACACTGGTGGATCCTTGTGTAGTTTGTGAGAAGAACAGACATGCAATGACTAGCTGTGGTTCATGAAAAGAACAAACATGCAATGACACTTGTGAATCCATGTGTGGTTTGTGACAAGAACAGACATGCAATGACTCTAGATGTGGTTCATGAGACGAACACACATGCAATGACAATGGTGGATCCATGTGTGGTCTATGAGAAGAACACACATGCAATGACATTGGGTGTGGTTCATCAAAAGAACACACATCCAATGACACTGGTGGATCCTTATGTGGTTTGTGAAAAGAACATACATACAATCACACTGGGTGGATCCATGTGTGGTTCATGAGAAGAACACACATGTAATGACACTGGTGGATCCATGTGTGGTTTGTGGGAAGAACACACATGCAATGACTCTAGATGTGGTTCATGAGAAGAACACACATCCAATGACACTGGTGGATCCATGTGTACACTGTGAGAGGAACACACATGCAATGACACTAGGTGTGGTTCATGAAAAGAACACACATGCAATGACACTGGTTGATCCATGTGTGGTTTATGAGAGGAACATACACGCAATGACACTGGGTGTGGTTTATGAAAAGAACACACATGCAATGACACTAGTGGATCCATATGTGGTTCGTGAAAAGAACAGACAAGCAATCACACTTGGTGGATCCATGTGTGGTTCATGAGAAGAACATACATGCAATGACACTGGTGGATCCATGTGTGGTTTGTGAGAAGAACACATATGCAATGACACTGGGTGTGGTTCATGAAAAGAACACGTATCCAATGACACTAGTGGATCCTAATGTGGTTTGTGAGAATAATAGACATGCAATGACTCTGGGTAGGGTTCATGAGAAGAACACACATGCAATGACACTGGTGGATCCATGTGTGGTTTGTGAGAGGAACACACATGAAATGACACTGGGTGTGGTTCATGAAAAGAAAACACATGCAATGACACTAGTGTATCCTTATGTGGTTTGTGAGAATAACAGACATGCAATGACTCTAGATGTGGTTCATGAGAAGAACACACATGCAATGACACTGGTGGATCCATGTGTGGTCTCTGAGAAGAACACACATGCAATGACATTGGGTGTGGTTCATAAAAAGAACACACATCCAATGACACTAGTGGATCCTTATGTGGTTTGTGAAAAGAACAGACATGCAATCACACTGGGTGGATCCATGTGTGGTTCATGAGAATAACACACATGTAATGACACTGGTGGATCCATGTGTGGTTTGTGAGAAGAACACACATGCAATGACTCTAGATGTGGTTCATGAGAAGAACACACATCCAATGACACTGGTGGATCCATGTGTACACTGTGAGAGGAACACACATGCAATAACACTGGGTGTGGTTCATGAGAAGAACACACATGCAATAACACTGGTTGATCCATGTGTGGTTTATGAGAGGAACAGACATGCAATGACACTGGGTGTGGTTCATGAAAAGAACACACATGCAATGACACTAGTGGATCCTTATGTGGTTTGTGAAAAGAACAGACATGCAATCACACTTGGTGGATCCATGTGTGGTTCATGAGAAGAACACACATGCAATGACACTGGTGGATCCAAGTGTGGTTTGTGAGAAGAACACATATCCAATGACACTGGGTGTGGTTCATGAAAAGAACACAGATCCAATGACACTGGTGGATCCTTATGTGGTTTGTGAGAATAACAGACATGCAATGACTCTGGGTGTGGTTCATGAGAAGAACAGACATGCAATGACACTGGTGGATCCATGTGTGGTTTGTGAGAGGAACACACATGGAATGACACTGGGTGTGGTTCATGAAAAGAAAACACATGCAATGACACTAGTGTATCCTTATGTTGTTTGTGAGAATAACAAGCATGCAATGACTCTAGATGTGGTTCATGAGAAGAACACACATGCAATGACACTGGTGGATCCATATGTGGTTTATGAGAAGAACACACATGCAATGACATTGGGTGTGGTTCATGAAAAGAACAGACATGCAATGACTCTAGCTGTGGTTCATGAAAAGAACACACATCCAATGACTCTAGCTGTGGTTCATGAGAAGAACACACATGCGATGACACTGTTGTATCCTTATGTGGTTTGTGAGAAGAACACACATGCAATGACTCTAGATGTGGTTCATGAGAAGAAAACACATCCAATGACACTGGTGGATCCATGTGTACATTGTGAGAGGAACACACATGCAATGACACGAGGTGTGGTTCATGAGAAGAACACACATGCAATGACACTGGTGTATCCTTATGTGGTTTGTTAGAATAACAGACATGCAATGACTCTAGTTGTGGTCCATGAGAAGAACACACATGCAATGACACTGGTGGATCCATGTGTGGTCTGTGAGAAGAACACACATGCAACGACATTGGGTGTGGTTAATAAAAAGAACACACATCCAATGACACTGGTGGATCCTTATGTGGTTTGTGAAAAGAACAGACATGCAATCACACTGGGTGGATCCATGTGTGGTTCATGAGAAGAACACACATCCAATGACACTGGGTGTGGTTCATGAAAAGAACACACATCTCTTGACACTGGTGGATCCTTATGTGGTTTGTGAGAAGAACAGACATGCAATGACTCTGGGTGTGGTTCATGAGAAGAACACACATGCAATGACACTGGTGGATCCAAGTGTGGTCTGTGAGAGGAACACACATGCAATGACACTGGGTGTGGTTCTTGAAAAGAAAACACATGGAATGACATTGATGTATCCTTATGTGGTTTATGAGAAGAACACACATGCAATAACACTGGTGGATCCATATGTGGTTTATGAGAAGAACACACATGCAATGACACTGGGTGTGGTTCATGAAAAGGACAGACATACAATGACACTGGTGGATCCATATGTGGTTTGTGAGAAGAACAGACATGCAATGACTCTAGGTGTGGTTCATGAAAAGAACACACATCCAATGACTCTAGCTGTGGTTCATGAGAATAACACACATGCAATGACACTGGTGTATCCTTATGTGGTTTGTGAGAAGAACACACATGCAATGACTCTAGATGTGGTTCATGAGAAGAACACACATCCAATGACACTGGTGGATCCATGTGTACACTGTGAGAGGAACACACATGCAATGGCACTAGGTGTGGTTCATGAGAAGAACACACATGCAATGACACTGGTGTATCCTTATGTGGTTTGTGAGAATAACAAACATGCAATGACTCTAGCTGTGGTTCATGAGAAGAACACACATGCAATTACACTGGTGAATCCATGTGCGGTTTATGATAGGAACATACATGCAATGACACTGAGTGTGGTTCATGCAAAGAACACACATGCAATCACACTAGTGGATCCATATGTGGTTTGTGGAAACAACATACATGCAATCACACTTGGTGGATCCATGTGTGGTTCATGAGAAGAACACACATGCAATGACACTGGTGGATCCATGTGTGGTTTGTGAGAATAACACACATCCAATGACACTAGGTGTGGTTCATGAAAAGAATACACATCCAATGACACTGGTGGATCCTTATGTGGTTTGTGAGAATAACAGACATGCAATGACTCTGGGTGTGGTTCATGAGAAGAACACACATGCAATGACACTGGTGGATCCATGTGTGGTCTATGAGCGGAACACACATGCAATGACACTGCGTGTGGTTCATGAAAAGAAAACACATGCAATGACACTGGTGTATCCTTATGTGGTTTGTGAGAATAACAGACATGCAATGAATCTAGATGTGGTTCATCAGAAGAACACACATGCAATGACATTGGTGGATCCATATGTGGTTTATGAGAAGAACACACATGCAATGACACTGGGTTTGGTTCATGAAAAGAACAGACATGCAATGACACTGGTGGATCCATATGTGGTTTGTGAGAAGAACAGACATGCAATGACTCTAGCTGTGGTTCATGAAAAGAACACAGATCCAATGACTCTATCTTTGGTTCATGATAAGAGCACACATGCAATGACACTGGTGGATCCATGTGTACACTGTGAGACGAACACACATGCAATGACACTGGGTGTTGTTCATGAGAAGAACACACATGCAATGACACTAGTGTGGTTCATGAGAAGAACACACATGCAATGACACTGGTGGATCCATGTGTGGACTGTGAGAGGAACACACATGCAATGACACTGGTGTATCCTTATGTAGTTTGTGAGAATAACAGACATGCAATGACTCTAGATGTGGTTCATGAGAAGAACACACATATATTGACACTGGTGGATCCATATGTGGTTTATGAGAAGAACACACATGCAATGACACTGGGTTTGGTTCATGAAAAGAACAGACATGCAATGACACTGGTGGATCCATATGTGGTTTGTGAGCAAAACAGACATGCAATGACTCTAGGTGTGGTTCATGAAAAGAACACACATCCAATGACTCTAGCTGTGGTTCATGAGAAGAACACACATGCAATGACACTGGTGTATCCTTATGTGGTTTGTGAGAAGAACACACATGTAATGACTCTAGCTGTGGTTCATGAAAAGAACACACATCCAATGACTCTAGCTGTGGTTCATGAGAAGAACACACATGCAATGACACTAGTGGATCCATGTGTGGTTTGTGAGAGGAACAGACATGCAATGACACTCGGTGTGGTTCATGAAAAGAACACACATCCAATGACACTGGTGGATCCTTATGTGGTTTGTGAGAATAACACACATGCAATAACTCTAACTGTGGTTAGTGAAAAGAGCAGACATGCAATGACACTGGTAGATCGATGTGTAGTTTATGAGAGGAACACACATCTAATGACACTGGGTGTATCCATATGTCGTTTGTGAGACGAACAGACATGCAATGACTCTAGCTGTGGTTCATGAGAAGAACACACATCCAATGACACTACTTTATCCTTATGTGGTTTGTGAGAAGAACACACATGCAATGACTCTAGCTGTGGTTTGTGAAAAGAACACACATGCAATGACTCTAACTGTGGTTAATGAAAACAGCAGACATGCAATGACACTGGTGGATCCATGTGTGGTTTGTGAGAAGAACACACATGCAATGACACTAACCGTGGTTCATGAAAAGAACAGACATGCAATGATACCGGTGGATACATGTGTGGTTTGTGAGAAGAACACACATGCAATAACACTGGGTGTGGTTCATGACAAGAATACACATCCAATGACACAGGTGGATCCTTATGTGGTTTGTGAGAAGAACAGACATGCAATGACTCTGGCTGTGGTCCATGAGAAGAACACACATTCAATGACACTGGTGGATCCATGTGTGATTTGTGAGAAGAACACACATGCAATGACAATAGGTGTGGTTCATGAAAAGAACACACATGCAACGACACTGGTGTATCCTTATGTGGTTTGTGAGAATAACAGACATGCAATGACTCTAGCTGTGGTTCATGAGAAGAACACACATGCAATGACACTAGTGTATCCTTATGTGGTTTGTGAGAAGAACACACATGCAATGACTCAAGCAGTGGTTTATGAAAAGAACACACATGCAATGACTCTAGCTGTGGTTCATCAGAAGAACACACATGCAATGACACTGGTGGATCCATGTGTAGTTTGTGAGAGGAACAAATATGCAATGACACTGGGTGTGGTTCATGAAAAGAACACACATCCAATGACACTGGTGTATCCTTATGTTGTTTGTGAGAAGAACACACATGCAATGACTCTAGCTGTTGTTGATGGAAAGAACACACATGCCTAGACTCTAACTGTGGTTAATGAAAAGAGAAGACATGCAATGACACTGGTGGATCCATGTGTGGTTTGTGAGAAGAACACACATGTAATGACACTGGTTGTGGTTCATGAAAAGAACAGGCATGCAATGATACCGGTGGATCCATGTGTGGTTTGTGAGAAGAACACACAAGCAATGACACTGGGTGTGGTTCATGAAAAGAATACACATCCAATGACTCTAGTGGATCCTTATGTGGCTTGTGAGAAGAACAGACATGCAATGACTCTGGGTGTGGTTCTTGAGAAGAACACACATGCAATGACACTGGTGGATCCATGTGTGGTCTGTAAGAGGAACACACATAAAATGACACTGGGTGTGGTTCATGAAAAGAAAACACATGCAATGACACTGGTGTATCCTTATGTGGTTTGTGAGAATAACAGACATGCAATGAATCTAGATGTGGTTCATGAGAAGAACACACATGCAATGACACTGGTGGATCCATATGTGGTTTATGAGAAGAACACACATGCAATGACACTAGGTGTGCTTCATGAAAAGAACAGACATGCAACGACATTGGTGGATCAATATGTGGTTTGTGAGAAGAACAAACATGCAATGACTCTAGTTGTGGTTCATGAAAAGAACACACATCCAGTGACTCTAGTTGTGGTTCATGAGAAGAACACACATGCAATGACACTGGTGGATTCATGTGTGGTCTGTGAGAGGAACACACATGCAATGACACTGGGTTTGGTTCATGAAAAGAACAGACATGCAATGACACTGGTGGATCCATATGTGGTTTGTGAGAAGAACAGGCATCCAATGACTCTAGCTATGATTCATGAAAAGAACACACAACCAATGACTCTAGCTGTGGTTCATGAGAAGAACACACATGCAATGACACTGGTGTATCCTTATGTGGTTTGTGAGAAGAACACACATGCAATGACTCTAGATGTGGTTCACGAGAAGAACACACATCCAATGACACTAGTGGATCCATGTGTACACTGTGAGAGGAACACACATGCAATGACATTGGGCGTGGTTCATGAGAAGAACACACATGCAATGACACTGGTGTATCCTTATGTGGTTTGTGAGAATAACAGACATGCAATGACTCTAGCTGTGGTTCATGAGAAGAACACACATGCAATGACACTAGTGGATCCATGTGTGGTTTATGAGAGGAACAAACATGCAATGACACTGAGTGTGGTTCAAGAAAAGAACACAGATGCAATGACACTAGTGGATCCATATGTGGTTTGTGAAAAGAATAGACATGCAATCACACTTGGCGGATCCATGTGTGGTTCATGAGAAGAACACACATGCAATAACACTGGTTGATCCATGTGTGGTTTGTGAGAAGAACACACATCCAATGACGCTGGGTGTGGTTCATGAAAAGAACACACATCCAATGCCACTGGTGGATCCTTATGTGGTTTGTGAGAAGAACATACATGCAATGACTCTAGATGTGGTTCATGAAAAGAACACACCTGCAATGACACTGGTGTATCCTTATGTGGTTTGTGAGAAGAACACACATGCAATGACTCTTGTTGTGGTTCATGAGAAGAACACACATGCAATGACACTGGTGGATCCATGTGTGGTTTGTGAGAGGAACAAACATGCAATGACACTGGGGTGTGGTTCATGAAAAGAACACACATCCAATGACACGGGTGGATCCTTATGTGGTTTGCTAGAAGAACACACATGCAATGACATAGTGGATCCATATGTGGTTTGTGAAAAGAACACACATGCAATGACTCTAACTGTGGTTAATGAAAAGAGCAGACATGCAATAACACTGGTGGATCCATGTGTGGTTTATGAGAGGAACACATATCCAATGACACTGGGTGTAGTTCATGAAAAGAACACACATGCAATGACACTGGTTTATCCTTATGTGGTTTGTGAGACGAACAAACATGCAATGACTCTAGCTGCGCTTCATGAGAAGAACACACATCCAATGACACTGGTGTATCCTTATGTGGTTTGTGAGAAGAACACACATGCAATGACTCTAGCTGTGGTTTGTGAAAAGAACACACATGCAATGACTCTAACTGTGGTTAATGAAAATAGCAGACATGCAATGACACTGGTGGATCCATGTGTGGTTTGTGAGAAGAACACACATGCAATGACACAGTCTGTGGTTCATGAAAAGAACAGAAATGCAATGATACTGGTGGATCCATGTGTGGTTTGTGAGAAGAACACACATGCAATAACACTGGGTGTGGTTCATGAAAAGAATACACATCCAATGACACTGGTGGATCCTTATGTGGTTTGTGAGAAGAACAGACATGCAATGACTCTGGCTGTGGTCCATGAGAAGAACACATATTCAATGACAATGGTGGATCCATGTGTGATTTGTGGGAAGAACACACATGCAATGACACTAGGTGTGGTTCATGAAAAGAGCACACATGCAGTGACACTGGTGTATCCTTATGTGGTTTGTGAGAAAAACAGACATGCAATGCCTCTAGCTCTGGTTCATGAGAAGAACACACATGCAATGACACTAGTGTATCCTTATGTGGTTTGTGAGAAGAACACACATGCAATGACTCTAGCAGTGGTTTATGAAAAGAACACACATGCAATAACTCTAGTTGTGGTTCATTAGAAGAACACACATGCAATGACACTGGTGGGTCCATGTGTGGTTTGTGAGAGGAACAGACATGCAATGACACTGGGTGTGGTTCATGAAAAGAACACACATCCAATGACAGGTGGATCCTTATGTGGTTTGTGAGAAGAACACACATGCAATGACTCTAGCTGTGGTTTATGAAAAGAACACACATGCAATGACTCTAACTATGGTTAATGAAAAGAGAAGACATGCAATGACACTGGTGGATCCATGTGTGGTTTGTGAGAAGAACACACATGCAATGACACTGGCTGTGGTTCATGAAAAGAATAGACATGCAATGTTACCAGTGGATCCATGTGTGGTTTGTGAGAAGAACACACATGCAATGACACTGGGTGTGGTTCATGAAAAGAATACACATCCAATGACACTGGTGGATCCTTATGTGGTTTGTGAGAAGAACAGACATGCAATGACTCCGGGTGTGGTTCTTGAGAAGAACACACATGCAATGACACTGGTGGATCCATGTGTGGTCTGTGAGAGGAACACACATGCAATGACACTAGGTGTTGTTCATGAAAAGAAAACACATGCAATGGCACTGGTGTATCCTTATGTGGTTTGTGAGAATAACAGACATGCAATGACTCTAGATGTGCTTCATGAGAAGAACACACATGCAATGACACTGGTGGATCCATATGTGGTTTATGAGAAGAACACACATGCAATGACTCCTGTTGTTGTTAGTAAAAAGAACACACATGCAATGACACTGGTGGATCCATGCGTGGTCTCTGAAGAGAACACACATTTCGATGACACTAGTGGATCCATATGTCGTATGTGAAAAGAACACACATGCAATGACTCTAGTTGTTGTTAGTAAAAAGAACACACATGCAATAACAACGGTGGATCCATGTGTGGTCTCTGAAGAGAACACAAATGCAATGACTCTAGCTGTGGTTAATGAGAAGAACACACATTTCAATGACATAGGTGGATCCATATGTGGTTTGTGAAAAGACAACACATGCAATGACACTGGATGTGGTTCATGAAAAGAACAGACATGCAATGACACTGGTGCATCCATGTGTGGTTCATGAGAAGAACACACATCCAATGACACTGGGTGTGGTTCATGAAAAAAACACGCAATGACACTAGATGGATCCATGTGTCGTTTGTGAGAAGACCACACATGCAATGACACTGGCTGTGGTTCATGAAAAGAACACACATCCAATGACACTGGTGGATCCATATGTGGTTTGTGAGAAGAACAGACATGCAATGACTCTAGCTATGGTTCATGAAAATAACACACATGCAATGACACTGGTGGATCCATGTGTGGTTTGTGAGAAGAACACACATCCAATGACACTGGCTGTGGTTCATGAAAAGAACAGACATCCAATGACACAGGTGGATCCTTATGTGGTTTGTGAGAAGAACACACATGCAATGACTCTAGCTGTGGTTTATGAAAAGAACACACATGCAATGACTCTAACTGTGGTTAATGAAAAGAGCAGACATGCAATGACACTGGTGGATCCATGTGTGGTTTGTGAGAAGAACACACATGCAATGACACAGTCTGTGGTTCATGAAAAGAACAGAAATGCAATGATACCGATGGATCCATGTGTGGTTTGTGAGAAGAACACACATGCAATAACACTGGGTGTGGTTCATGAAAAGAATACACATCCAATGACACTGGTGGATCCTTATGTGGTTTGTGAGAAGAACAGATATGCAATGACTCTGGCTGTGGTCCATGAGAAGAACACACATTCAATGACACTGGTGGATCCATGTGTGATTTGTGAGAAGAACACACATGCAATGACACTAGGTGTGGTTCATGAAAAGAACACACATGCAATGACACTGGTCTATCCTTATGTGGTTTGTGAGAATAACAGACATGCAATGCCTCAAGCTCTGGTTCATGAGAAGAACACATATGCAATGACACTAGTGTATCCTTATGTGGTTTGTGAGAAGAACACACATGCAATGACTCTAGCAGTGGTTTATGAAAAGAACACACATGCAATGACTCTAGCTGTGGTTCATCAGAAGAACACACATGCAATGACACTGGTGGATCCATGTGTGGTTTGTGAGAGGAACAGACATGCAATGACACTGGGTGTGGTTCATGAAAAGAACACACATCCAATGACATAGGTGGATCCTTATGTGGTTTGTGAGAAGAACACACATGCAATGACTCTAGCTTTCGTTTATGAAAAGAACACACATGCAATGACTCTAACTATGGTTAATGAAAATAGAAGACATGCAATGACACTGGTGGATCCATGTGTGGTTTGTGAGAAGAACACACATGCAATGACACTGGGTGTGGTTCATAAAAAGAATAGACATGCAATGTTACTGGTGGATCCATGTGTGGTTTGTGAGAAGAACACACATGCAATGACACTGGGTGTGGTTCATGAAAAAAATACACATCCAATGACACTGGTGGATCCTTATGTGGTTTGTGAGAAGAACGGACATGCAATGACTCCGTGTGTGGTTCTTGAGAAGAACACACATGCAATGACACTGGTGGATCCATGTGTGGTCTGTGAGAGGAACACACATGCAATGACACTAGGTGTAGTTCATGAAAAGAAAACACATGCAATGGCACTAGTGTATCCTTATGTGGTTTGTGAGAATAACAGACATGCAATGACTCTAGATGTGCTTCATGAGAAGAACACACATGCAATGACACTGGTGGATCCATATGTGGTTTATGAGAAGAACACACATGCAATGACACTAGGTGTGGTTCATGAAAAGAACATAAATGCAATGACACTGGTGGATCCATATGTGGTTTGTGAGAAGAACATACATGCAATGACTCTAGTTGTGGTTCATGAAAAGAACACATATCCAATGACTCTAGCTGTGGTTCATGAGAAGAACACACATGCAATGACACTGGTGGATCCATGTGTGGTTTGTGAGAAGAACAGACATGCAATGACTCTAGATGTGGTTCATGAGAAGAACACACATGCAATGACACTGGTGTATCCTTATGTGGTTTGTGAGAAGAACACACATGCAATGACTCTAGTTGTGGTTCATGAAAATAACACACACCCAATGACTCTAGTTGTGGTTCATGAGAAGAACACACATGCAATGACACTGGTGGATCCATGTGTGGTTTGTGAGAGGAATAGACATGCAATGACATTGGGTGTGGTTCATGAAAAGAACACACATCCAATGAGACTGGTGGATCCATGTGTGGTCTCTAAAGAGAACACACATTTCAATGACACAGGTGGATCCATATGTGGTATGTGAAAAGAACACACATGCAATGACTCCAGTTGTTGTTAGTAAAAAGAACACACATGCAATGACACTGGTGGATCCATGCGTGGTCTCTGAAGAGAACACACATTTCGATGACACTGGTGGATCCATATGTGGTATGTGAAAAGAACACACATGCAATGACTCCAGTTGTTGTTAGTAAAAAGAACACACATGCAATGACAACGGTGGATCCATGTGTGGTGTCTGAAGAGAACACAAATGCAATGACTCTAGCGGTGGTTAATGAGAAGAACACACATTTCAATGACATAGGTGGATCCATATGTGGTTTGTGAAAAGAACACACATGCAATGACACTGGATGTGGTTCATGAAAAGAACAGACATGCAATGACACTGGTGCATCCATGTGTGGTTCATGAGAAGAACACACATCCAATGACACTGGGTGTGGTTTATGAAAAAAAAACACGCAATGACACTAGATGGATCCATGTGTGGTTTGTGAGAAGACCACACATGCAATGACTCTGGCTGTGGTTCATGAAAAGAACACACATCCAATGACCTGGTGGATCCATATGTGGTTTGTGAGAAGAACAGACATGCAACGACTCTAGCTATGGTTCATGAAAAGAACACACGTGCAATGACACTGGTGGATCCATGTGTGGTTTGTGAGAAGAACACACATCCAATGACACTGGCTGTGGTTCATGAAAAGAAAATACATCCAATGACACAGGTTGATCCTTATGTGGTTTGTGAGAAGAACAGACATCCAATGACTCTAGTTGTGGTTCATGAAAAGAACACATATCCAATGACTCTAGCTGTGGTTCATGAGAAGAACACACATGCAATGACACTGGTGGATCCATGTGTGGTTTGTGAGAAGAACAGACATGCAATGACTCTAGATGTGGTTCATGAGAAGAACACACATGCAATGACATTGGTGTATCCTTATGTGGTTTGTGAGAAGAACACACATGCAATGACTCTAGTTGTGGTTCATGAAAATAACACACATCCAATGACTCTAGCTGTGGTTCACGAGAAGAACACACATGCAATGACACTGGTGGATCCATGTGTGGTTTGTGAGAGGAATAGACATGCAATGACATTGGGTGTGGTTCATGAAAAGAACACACATCCAATGAGACAGGTGGATCCACGTGTGGTCTCTGAAGAGAACACACATTTCAATGACACAGGTGGATCCATATGTGGTATGTGAAAAGAACACACATGCAATGACTCCAGTTGTTGTTAGTAAAAAGAACACACATGCAATGTCACTGGTGGATCCATGCGTGGTCTCTGAAGAGAACACACATTTCAATGACACTGGTGGATCCATATGTGGTATGTGAAAAGAACACACATGCAATGACTCCAGTTGTTGTTAGTAAAAAGAACACACATGCAATAATAACGGTGGATCCATGTGTGGTCTCTGAAGAGAACACACATGCAATGACTCTAGCTGTGGTTAATGAGAAGAACACACATTTCAATGACATAGGTGGATCCATATGTGGTTTGTGAAAAGAACACACATGCAATGACACTGGATGTGGTTCATGAAAAGAACAGACATGCAATGACACTGGTGGATCCATGTGTGGTTCATGAGAAGAACACACATCCAATGACACTGGGTGTGGTTCATGAAAAAAAACACACAATGACACTAGATGGATCGATGTGTGGTTCGTGAGAAGACCACACATGCAATGACTCTGGCTGTGGTTCATGAAAAGAACACACATCCAATGACACTGGTGGATCCATATGTGGTTTGTGAGAATAACAGACATGCAATGACTCTAGCTATGGTTCATGAAAAGAACACACATGCAATGACACTGGTGGATCCATGTGTGGTTTGTGAGAAGAACACACATCCAATGACACTGGGTGTGGTTCATGAAAAGAACACACATCCAATGACACTGGTGGATCCTTATGTGGTTTGTGAGAAGAATAGACATGTAATGACACTGGCTATGGTTCATGAGAAGAACACACATGCAATGACACTGGTGTATCCTTATGTGCTTTGTGAGAAGAACACACATGCAATGACTCTAGCTATGGTTCATGAAAAGAACACACATGCAATGACACTGGTGGATCCATGTGTGGTTTGTGAGAATAACACACATCCAATGACACTGGTGGATCAACATGTGGTTTATGAAAAGAACACACATACAATGACACTGGTGGATCCATGTGGTTTATGAAAATAACACACATGCAATGAACTCTAGTGGGTCCATGTGGTTTATGAAAATAACACACATCCAATGAACTCTAGTGGATCCATCTTGGCATAATTTGATGTATGCCATGATGTATTTCACTGTACAATACACTCACTTTCCATTTTTATACTACTCAGTTTTTCCCTTGGTTTTTTGATACTACTCAGTTTTGCCCACCTCTCTCTCTATCTTTCGTAGAAGCCCAAACCTGTGCTCACCCTGTCTGCTACTCCCTGATTGGTTGTCACAGTTGTCACACAGATCGTGCGCACCAACCGTTGTTTCTGTGCGATCCAACGATGATCGTTGCACACGTCGTGCCCTTCACAGTACAGTGTGAGACAGCATGGACGTCTCCCTCAGCGAGACTTCTACAAGAAGGAACATGATGTCGTCCATGGAAAATGTCGTCGAGCGGTCATGTCATGTTTAATCAAGTCTGAAAAGACTACTACTGCTACTACTACGCCACAACACATGCGTCATCGAGTGCATGGTCGTCGATGGACAGCTGAAATTTATTGCCACTTGATTTTAATAAGACATATCCCATTTTTTACACAGGGGCTCTCAATCTCACTTCCAACTGGGCCCCACTGTAAGAAGCTTGCACGCGCTAGCCGGAGGCCGAAGAGCTGAGCTCGACGAGACCTAACGTCTCCGGCTTCATCGAGTCACTCGCAGCCATCAACACATCCCTCTACCCGATCTAGCACAACCCCACAAATCTCGTCGTACAGCCACCTACCTTCCCCTCTACATTTCCACTTTTAACTATCGCCAATTTTAGGGCCGTGTCAAACTTCGTACATAGAAATTGTGTGTGCGCCCTTTGCATGTGGCTCAATACTGAACTGCCATGCATGGCCCGGGAAAAAACGTGACGTACCATGCGCGTGTCGCGGTGCACGGTGCAGTAGACTGCACGGCGCATTGCACGGTGGTGCAACGAAACGTGCCTTGCTTCCATCCACCTTAACTATAGAGCCCCTCTCCGCACACCCACTCTCACTCTCGCTCACTCACCCCACACAACTCTCTCCATTGCCCCACCAGCATCTGCAAACTCCTGAGTATACCCCGTCTGTGCCGGTGATGGTGGACGAGGATACGGTGGCCATCGTTGCCTCCGAGGCCGCCGGCTCCTCGCTGGTCCCCCTCGACGCGTTGAAAGCGGCCGTTGTCCCTGTCCAAGCCCCAGTCGAGCCATCGATGGCAGCCACCATTCCCATCCAGGCCCCCGTCCCCGCTATCAACGTAGCCACCGACAAGGCCCCCGTCTCCTCGTCGGTCCCCCTCGATGCGTTGAAAGTAGCCGCTGTCCTCGTCTAGGCCCCAGTCGAAGCATCGATGGCAGCCACCGTTCCCGTCCAAGCCCTCGTCTCTACTTTCGACGGAGCCGCCAAAGAGGAGCCCCCCGTTGGCGAGGAGCCCCCCGCCGGTCACAAGCAGATCAAGCACTTCTTGGGCACCTATGATCTAGATAAGTACATCGCTCCGCTGAACCCCTATGACACCAGCATCAATGACCCATGGTCAGAGGTAACTAGGGTTTGCTCCCCTCCCCTAGTTCTTCTATCGTTCCCATCGTTGGATGCTAGATCTTGGTTTATTAGGATTCGCTTGTTCGCATTTCGATTGCTCGATCTTCTTACATCATCTACTCCCCCATTTTCCTTTTCTTCCAATAGGTTTCCGGCAGCGACCTCTACAGCGATGACGAGTCCATGCACACCAAGACTCGTCAGGTGCTGAGGAGGCTGCAGGCCAGCCAGTACGATGCCTTCTTCAGGGGCAGCTCCCAGCGCTGCCTTTTCTACAAGGGGGTCGCCTTCTGCTAGGTGAGTCTCGCCGGCACCGACTTCAACTCCTTACTGAAGCATGCAGAGGCCCTAGGCTCCGGCATCCACAAAGGCGGCGAGCGTGAGACCGTGAGCATCAACGCCTACATCGCTAAACACCGGGCTCTCGGCATTCACCTCCAAAACCTCTAGCGGGTGGCCATCAAAGAGGGTCACATGCCTCCAATCAGGACCAAGGCCCCCAAGATCAAGGGACTGTGCAGCAAGAAGTGGAGGAAGCGCCAGAGGGAGGAGGTGGAGGCGCGAGTGCATGAAGGATGGGTTGGATGTGTCCTTGAATGTATCTGCTGCTAAGCAGCTTATTTTGATTTTCTATATTTTGCTTGCATCCTATTTCTGGCTGAATGCATCGAACCTCGTTAAGCAACCTACTTTCTATCGCTATATCCTATTTAGCTACGCACATCTATATCTACATTTGTTTTGTTTTCTGAATGAATGTATTCTTCCTGGTGTGATTTGCTGCTCTAGATTTGCTACCTGATCAGAGGCAAAAAGAGGTCCAAAAGGGAACGAATTATCGAAGAGAGAATCTTCTCTCGATTTGCTACCAATTTGGGCAAAATGAAACATATCTATTTAGCGAGAGAGGAAAAGGGTACTCTTTCAAACTGCCAGTTAACGATCTACCATCTTGACGAGGCCCCATCTTGACGTCTCCCTCTACAAGAAGGAACGCGATGCCGTCCATGTAAAAAGTCATCGAGTGGTCATGTCACGTTTAATCTAGTCTGCAAAGGCTACTACTGCTACTACAACACATGCACAGGGCAACGGGGTCATCGAGTGCACGGTTGTCGACGGGACGCTGCAATTTATTGCCACTTGATTTTAATAAGACATATCCCATTTTTACGCAGCACTCTCAATCTCACTTCCAACTGGGCCCTACCGCTAGTAACATCCATGAGTCAAGGGCCCCCCTCGAGTAGATCTAATGTTGCTAGAAATTGGTTCCGTGCCACTTGCATGCAGTGGAATCGAGGTTTGCCATGAGCATGTTTTCATTGCAGCTCTAAAGTGGAGATCGTGGCTGTTTCAAAAAAAAGGGAACCCAAAAAAAAGGTGGAGATCGTGGTAGCCCCCCGCCCCCTGCCCACCACATGTGTCCACTTGAGGACTACGAACGGTCCGATGTTTATAACCCCCCTCGACCTTCTTCTTCCATGTGCTCGTGTCATTTTCCCCCAGTCTGTCTAGTCCCAAGACCCCAATCTGCACCTACCACGCGCGCCGAAGCTCCCTCGCTTGCACTACCTCCTTCCCTTGGTGTGCCATGAAGCGTACGCGTGGAGATGAGCCGGAGGTGAAGCCAGTTGAAGGCACAACAGCAGATGGCTCGGTCGTCGCCAAGCAGGCGAAGGCATCTTCTCCGGGCATGAACGCTGCTCGTCGCTGCACCGTCGAGGGTGCGAGCTCATCCGTCCAGCCAGTAGCCGTCACCGCCGAGCAGCAGGTGGCCAACAACGTCGTGGTGCCAGCGTCAGATCTGGATGGGGGCAGGCGGCAGGCGGAGGCAATCCGGTGCTCTACATCAACGACCCCATCGCCGTGCAAGAAATCTTCGACGCAATCGCGGAGAATGACGAGTTCGAGGAGGAGGTCCCTGATGAGGAGTCTGAGGTACTACATTGCTAGCTTCTCTAGTCACAGCCGCAGATTTCACTGTTCATACATAGGATTTGGTCAATCATGTATAGATTCTTTTGCTCTTGAAGTAGGGTAGTATATATATGGTTCGATCGGTCGATTGATGCATCTGCCATCTAGTCACAAAACCCCAATCCGTCTAGTCACAAAACCCCAATCTGCTCATCTGCCATCTAGTTGAGTTTGCTAGCTGAGTGTTGATTTTGATACACATCATGCCTATAACATTACATTTCTATTCCTTACTGAGACCAATGATTCAATTTTTCCCCAAAATAGTACAAGGGCATCTGATGGTGTCGTTTTCTTAGGGATGGTTAGTGAACCTGAGGTAGCAATGCACATAAACAATATAGGTTGTGCTGTTGGTATTTTGGTTCTCCGACTCCATCGCTGAAAAAATGAGGCCCTAATTTTTTTCTCATATGGAACCTATATATAATCTTTGTATTGTTTAAGATCTATGAATGCGTTGTATGATGCATATGTATATCCCTGAATATTGTTTTGTATGATTACATTTCAATTTCTTATTATGGCCAATGATTCAAATTTGCCCCAAAGAGAGGCAGACACATTGGTGTCAGATTTTTTCGGGGATGCGTTAGTGAACCTGGGGCCATGTACAAGATCGATATAAGCTGTGCAATTGTTACTTGGTTCGCTTACGCCATCCCTGTAGAAACTTATGAGGCCGCAATCTTTATTCTACATTCATAAAACTATGATATTTGAATTATCTATTCCATGCATTCATAGTGTATAAGAATTATATTTTAGTTTGTCACCGGGGCCGATGATTGAAATTTGCCCCAAAAGAGTTCAAGGGGAGACACGTATGATGGTGTCGTGTCTTAGGGATGGGTTGGTGAACCTGAGGCAGCAATGCACACAAACAATATAGGTTGTGTTGTTGGTACTTTGGTTCTCCAACTCCATCTCTGAAAGAAATTATGAGGCCCTTGATTTATTCTCATATGGAACTTCATATATGATCCTTGATTTGTTTCTGATCTTTTAATGATTGGTATGATGCATCTGTATATGAATTGTTTTGATCATAAGTATTTTTAACATGTACCTGAAGATTAATTGTTTGGTTTTTTATTTATAATTACAATATTTAGGCTTGTTTTTGTACCTGACTATGTATATCCCTGAATATTTTTTTGTACGATTACATTTCAATTTCTTATTGTGACCAATGATTCAAATTTGCCCCAAAGAAAGGCAGACACATTGGTGTCAGATTTTTTCAGGGATGCGTTAGTGAACCTGGGGCCATGTACAAGATCAATATAAGCTGTGCAATTGTTACTTGGTTCGGTTACGCCATCCCTGTAGAAACTTATGAGGCCGCAATCTTTATTCTACATTCATAGAACTATGATATTTGAATTATCTATTCCATGCATTTATAGTGTATAAGAATTACATTTCAGTTTGTCACCGGGGCCGATGATTGAAATTTGCCCCAAAAGAGTTCAAGGGGAGACACATATGATGGTGTCGTGTTTTAGGGATGAGTTGGTGAACCTGAGGCAGCAATGCACACAAACAATATAGGTTGTGTTGTTGGTACTTTGGTTCACCAACTCCATCTCTGAAACAAATTATGAGGCCCTAGATTTATTCTCATATGGAACTACATATATAACCCTTGAATTATTTCTGATCTTTTAATGATTGGTATGAGGCATATGTATATGAATGGTTTTGATCATAAGTATTTTTAACATGTACCTGAAGATCAATTGTTTGGTTTTTTATTTATAATTACAATATTTAGGCTTGTTTTTGTACCTAACTATATATATCCCTGAATATAGTTTTGTACGATTACATTTCAATTTCTTATTATGGCCAATGATTCACATTTGTCCCAAAAGAGAGGCAGACACATTGGTGTCAGATTTTTTCAGGGACAAGTTAGTGAACCTAGGGCGATGTACAAGAATAATATAGGTTGTGCAATTGTTACTTGGTTCACTCACCCCGTCCCTGGAGAAACTTATGATGCCGCAATCTTTATTCTACATACACTCTGATGCAATTATTTGTCATTGTGTTGAGATGAAATGATATATGAACCGATCAAACTATTGCTGAGATGCTTTATCTTTGATATCCACGGATATATTGTCTTACATGTACATGTTGTCAATTATTGAGTTGTAATACAATTTAATCATATGTATGAGTTCTAAGTTATGTTCTTAAAAATCAACAGGAGGATGATAAGCAAGTGGACGATAGCAAGGTATACAGGGACAACAAGAGCCGCTACGTGCTGAGGCGGTTACAGTGTGGGCTAATCCGTTTCCACCGTAGGGAAGACTATTTTGCCCATTCTGTGGCAGAGCAATCAACGTGGACCTCGACAACATGATCCAGCACGTGGTGGGCATTGCCACAGGCGGAGGCAGAAGCCATAGGCCGATTACCTTGGCGCGGCACGCAGCCTTCGGCAAATTCCCCAGGGATTATGTCAGGACTAGCCTGTATCCCATCGACTAGGCTGTCCCTGCCTCCTGCTAATGCCCTGCCCTGCTAGGCGTCTCTGTGTCCCGGCCTCCTGCTGCCGCCCTGCTTTTATTTTCTTTTAGTTAATTATTACCTGTGTGTAGCATGTAAGACAATATATCCGTGGTGTCTCTGGTGAACCTTCTATATTAATCTACTCCTTTATATGGAGTGCCTTAAAATTTCTAGTGTTCAATTATATTACTGATCATGCTCATGCACACTACAAAATATTTCTAGTGCTCGATTATATTATAATTGTCAAGGAATACATCAATAAGTTAAATTGGTCAAAATTTTGTATTGAAGTAACTAAATGATGTCACATCGGTGGTAGACGTTGGCAGAAGCCGAAGGCATCAACCGAAGACCATGGAGCGACACCCAGTCTTCAGCAAATTCCTTGCAGGTTCAACAACAGGTTGCCGCCGCCCAGCTCCGAATTCACTTACATGTCCAACATGACAGAACTTGAGCTACCACAGAGACCTCGGCAGAGGTGGCAGAATTGGTGCGGGTGCAACCACGGCGACGGCGAGCACGGATTCTAGAGGAGGAAAATAGAACCGGGCATGGTCGACACGGTGACAGATCTCACCAGGAACCAATTCTCGTCCCTGCACTGTGCCATGGGTGCGTCCATGGTGAGGGCGAGCTCCGACTCGGGATGGGGAGGAGAGCGGGGCCGAGCAGGTTCGTCACGTCCCAGCTCTGCGCCATGGCCGCGACCGCAGATTGCCGCTCCGGTGAAGAAGAAGACGCATAATGGATGCAGGCGCCAACGCTGCAAGCCTACCGGGAGGAGAGCTGGGCCGAGGAGGTTCGTCCATGTCCTAGCTCCGCGCCATGGTTGCGGCACCCCACAGATTGCCGCTCCGGGGAAGAAGAATACGCGTAATGGATGCAGGCGCCAATGCTGCAAGCCTAATTGACACCTAAGTGACGGGAGCGACATAACGGCGAGAACTGATAGGGGGCCTAACTTGACGGCCGTTAGCCTGATTTTTTGTATTAAAACATAAAGTTGAATTCGTGTCGAAAAAGTCCCTCTGAGTATTTGGCACACCAACTATAGTCATCGCGGCTGATTTCAGAGAACTTGGGTAGCGCGTTGCCTGGGCGCCCCAACTTTCGGGCTGCAAAATGATATTCTCACTTACTCTGGTAGGAGATATGTCAGAGTGGAATCAGGAAGCAAGTGTTGACCTAGTAGTTGCATTCGGGCATATGATGAACACAACCATCTCGGAGGCGCTTTCAGTCCAGCCATCAGATTGGCGTGCTATCCAGGTACGATTTGTATCTTCCGATACACAGTATGTGCTTATATCTGTCGGGGTGATCCACGGTATATTTGTGCTGGATTTGTCAGAAAACATGATGCATGGTATTGGCAACCTTCACAAGATTGGGCGTGTGTTCTTTCTGTCTAAGAATTTGCCGCCGAAGCCATGATGTAACAGCAAGGCTACGTAGCAGTGCAGTTTGGTTGTATGCTCCTGCTGTGTAAGCATTGCGCTGCTAGCCCCTGATCTATAAGCAAGCTATGTATTTTCTTCTTAGTGTCTACCAAACCTATGTTCTCTGCCTGCAGCACCGTGTGTTTTTTAACGTGTAATAAAACATCAGGTCTCTATTACTGCGTGGGTGAACCTTTTCGTTGTCCATGATATATATATGACATTTATAATTCATCCTATTACACCTCTCTATGGGAAAGGTCTCTATTACTGTGTGGGTGAACCTTTTCGTTGTCCATGATATATATATGACGTTTATAATTCATCCTATTACACGTCTCTGTGGGAAGGCATCTCTTTTTAGCTCAAGCATAAGGCCATTGCTATGTTCTGAGTTTTAATCTGTAGCATGCGGTGTTCTTATGAGATCTTCGGGGGAGTAACTATTGTGGACTCCAGTTTGGAAAATGAGCACATCAGAGGATGTGCCGGTGTGGTCTCGGAGATAAATCATATAGAAAATAATGTGGCCTGGCAATATTTCAGCGAACTGCTTGTTCTTGGTTGAGCAGTTGGTGGGAAACCGAATTCAAGCTAATGTTTACAGCAGCAGACGCAACCGCGAGAATCACGCATACCAGAGGCAAGAGTTTTTCTGAAACAGAGAACCAATAGAGAGGTGTTTTTCACTTTACTGACATGATACTGATGCCAACCTCTGTTATAGCAAAAGATATAGAAAAGAAGGTAACTGATTTTAGTAGATAAGCGTTAAGATACATAAGACAGTTTGTAACATTACAGGTGGATCAACTCAGCCTTAAAAGGAACCGCAAAGCACTGGACAAAGGCTTCATGTGGTATATCTAAAGAATGGCTGGCGGCAGGGCAAAAACATCTAAAACCCATGTGTACATGCAACAAGAAGAAAGAACAAAATAACCCTGAGATGTAAGAACTGAAAGGACACTTTGGGCTGTGGAGTCCTAGCCAACACAGGCAGTGTAGATTTGCTGCGTGTTGTTCTGAACCTGATGGAAAGGAGTTAACTTATGGTGTGTTAGTGAGGGTGTTGTAGTTGCAATGGTTACATTATGTAAGAGGGAAGAAAGACATATGTTCTAGAGCAACTTCTTGAAGAGGGTTCTCTTGGCGGTAGCCACGCCTAGACCATGTTTGCCTCTGTATCATAGCGTACTGTAAAACATCACGCAAAAATAATGTGGCTCTGAAGTACACATCATAGCTGTAGGATCAGCCTCCAAAACAGGAGTATGTTTACCTATTATCAGGCTAGCCTTTAACCTGTTTGTGGAGTAGATGTATCCTCTGCAGGGGTAGTCGGTACAAGAGGAATCACATTTGTTTTGAGATCAGCCAAGCCTTCATGCTTAAACTCTTCTTTAGTATGGAACATCTGTTGTAAAAAACGCAGGCAGGAGAGGTAAAGAAATGGTACAGCACAGAGCTTGAATGAATGGTACGAAGCGATAATTGGCAAGAAAAATGGTACAACAGCAGATCTTGAATGCATGGTTCAAACCATTACTAAGCAGCTTAGACATGAAATTAATAAGATTCTCCTTACCATGATAGCTGGTGACGTGTAAGTTAGAAGGTAAATAGATTACTTAGTGCGGTACCACCTGATCCTCCATGTTTCCCTAACTTGTGGATTAGTTCAGCCTGATTGTAACTAACTCTTCAGCTATCTTCTTGGGCACCACTCATTATCTGCTTTTAAGAGAACTTTCAGTTCATAGGCTAGTTCTGTTACTGTCGGGGGGATAACCCCGGGTAGGCCAAGACGGGACCAATTGGCCGGCTCCAAGGAGCTCACGTCGTCTAGGCCCAGACCAAGGAACCACAGCCGGGTGGGATCCCCCACCCGGTCCGCATCCATGTTTCACCGGCTGGCCCGTCTAGCCGGGTAGCCAGAAGAACCGGCTGGGAGGCCGCTCCTAGCCGGCCGTCTCGGATCCGCTAGCGGTAGTACGGTGGGAATGACGCTCCCTGCTGAGCGCACCTTTGACCGGATAGGCTGGCTAGCCTGGCCGGCGCTACCGGACAACTGTGCCAAAGCTGGAGGCTGACGAGCAAAGCAAGGGCTAACGAGGAAAGCTCCGGCTTACGCATAAAGAGCCGGCTGACGGATAAAGAGCCGGCTGATGAGTAAAGCAGGGGCGTTTGACACTATAGCGTAGTCCTTCCCTGTACTGGAGGCTTGACTGGTCCCGAGCCTACCGTTCGGCCCTGTCCAGCCGGCCCACTCTGTAAGGCCTAGATCCAAACAGGAAACCCTAGAACCCATCTTGTAAACTGCCTCCTCAACCAATATATAAGGGGGGGGGGGGTAGTGCTAGGGTTCTAGGTAGATAATTACAAGTTAGAAGTTCTCCACATTGGACAAGTTGAGTAGCTCCTTCTTCTCCTTCTAGCAAGGAGTAGCTGGGAAAACAGCTCAAGGAGCATCTGTATTGGGCATTCGCCCCTTTGATAGTAGATCCTTGCAGGAGTAGGAGTTTTACCTTTCCAAGAGGGCTTCGAACCTAGGTACATCGCTGTGTTTACAGTATATGTGCCCAACCCGTTGCATGTAGCCACCGATAGCATCATGATTGTCCCCTTCAAGCCATCCCCGATGGTACTGCCGTGTTCCACACCACGACAGTTGGCGCCCACCGTGGGGCTCCGCTCTTCGACTAGGATCATCTTTCGCACGGGACTTCCACTCGTCGTTGGTCAGCGGGTCGCCTCTGGCCTTGTCCTCACCTTCGGCTCCTTTGACTGCGTCCTCGACAACGCATCCTGCTTTGCTAGGGGAACTTTCCTAAGCGGAGGCTCCATCATGCACTTCGGCGAACACCGCGTCTATGTTGCCAACATCCCTGAGGCTTTCCCTCGTGAGGTCGTCACCATCTCCGGCGCGCCCCCTGGTTTCCCTGCTTCGCACATCGCCAGCGATAGCATCAAGGTCATGATGGCGGGCTCGGTGGAGAACCGTCGCCCACCTCTGAAGCGCAACATGGACGGCCGCGCCACCAACTCGTGCCTCCGAACCAGGACCTGCTCAACACGCCCATCGAACACCTCCGCAACCTCATCACCCCCATCGAGGAAGATCCAGCTGCAGCTGTGGCAGCCCTGGAGGCTACTCGTTAGAACCTTCTGGAGGAAGCTGGCAAAGTAGCAGCCGCCCAATGGCGGATGAACGCGACCATGCGTGAGTACAACATCATGCACGGCTTAGCCCGCTTGCCCGGCACTAGCCACCTAGCCCAGCCACAAGGCCGAAACCTCGGTTCGGAGATGGATCACGTCGTCGATCCGCGTACGCCTGCGGTACAGCCAGTCTACAGCACCCCCACCAAAAACATGAGGGCCGAGGAGGCGGCAGTCGCAGAGTTAAGCCACTTGGAAGGCGAGGAGCTGCTCCATCAGCAGGCATGTGTCCATCTCCTCGTGGTCATGGCAAACAAATAGCAAGCTGAGGCAGAACTCAGCATGGCCGGCAATAGCAGAACCCAACCGGTTCGTCAGATGGTGGATCTGGCTGCAGGCGGCAGCAAGGCATCTTCCCCAAATGGAGGAAGGCCAAGCAACCGCCCACGCGGTGGATCTACAGGCCATGGGCACAAGGCCCGTGACGCGGCAGCTGTCACCAGCAAAAACCACGAGCCGGCCGACGAAGCCGGAAAAGGTCAAGCGTTGCCCATGTCCCGCCTATCCGGCCGACTGGGACCGCTCGAGCCGGAGGAATAGCAAGACGCTCGCGCACGAATTGACCTACTGGTCCAGACACACGCGCTGGAAGAAGAAAGTCTAGCCGGGCCAAGATGCTTCGGACCGCGCATCCGGAATGAGCCGTTTCCAAAGGGATTTTCGCTCCCAAGGGATACGCCAAAATACAACGGCTTGATCAAGCCGTAGGACTGGTTGGTGGACTACACCACCGCTTTGGGCATCGCAAACAGCAACCGCCGGGTGGCCATACGCTAAGCCCCTCTCATGCTCCTCGACTTAGCCAGGACGTGGCTCAACAGCCTCCCCGACAACAACATCAACGCTTGGATCGATTTCGAGCAGGCGTTCGTCCGCAACTTCACCGGGACCTACAAGCACCCAAGCCGACCCGACGAACTCGCCCTTTGTGTATAGGGTCCGGATGAATCCGATCGCTCCTACATCACCCGGTGGACGAGCATGCACAACTCCTATGAGGGGGTACGCGAGCACCGGGCGGTTGACTTCTTCATCAATGGCTGCAGAGATGGCACTATGCTCAAACACATGTTTCACTGGGTGGAGCCCACGACCATGGTGCAGACCATGGCCATCGCACACAAGTACGCCACGGCCGATGCGGCAATGAAAAGATTCATTCGGGTGGATGACCAAGGGAAAATAATCATCGACGTCGCCGTGGATCGGTGCCAGCCGGAAGGAAATGGCCACAATTCCAGGCGGCACGACAAACGCCATGGCAAGAGAAAGGATGACCAGCCGAATAACCAGTACGGTTCTAGGCAGGTAGCGGCGGTGCAGGAGGATCCGGCTGCAGGCGGAAGCCGGAGACAAAAGCCTGATGACCGGCCTCCGAGGCCCAAGTACACCATCAAGTCAATGCTTGATGGGCTGTGCAAGTTTCACAGGGGAGGCAACAAATCGGCTACGCATACCACACGCCAGTGCACCTAGATGAAGAAGATGGCAGAGATCGCTGGTACACCGGCTGCAAAGGCACCACCTCCCCCAGCCGGCGGGCCGGCAGGCGATCGCAATAACCAGCGTCGAAGGGAAGATGATGATAACAACTACCCCCGCCAGGTGGGAAACTACCACATCTTCACAATAGAGCCAGAGACCAAGCGCAACAAGAGGCGCCGTGAGGTGGAAGTGAACGCAATCGTTCCTCGCGTTCCCTAGTACCTCCACTAGTTGGAGCAAGAAGTTCCGTGGAGCAGGAAGAACCAGCCAGCTAAGCTACCGCACCCAGGCACTTACGCGATGGTTTTGGACCCTATCATTGTCTCCCAGAAGCATTCCTGCAGGTTCTCCCGCATCCTCATAGACGGAGGGAGCAACATCAACTTCCTATACCGTAGCTCGCTAGACCGGCTCGGTATGAGTGAGTCGCAGCTGGAGCCATCAAGAACCTCCTTCTATGGAGTCGTCCCGGGCCCATCGCACTCGCCCATCGGAAAGATCTGGCTGGATGTCATCTTCGGCACGGAGGACAATTTCCACCGTGAGCCCATCTGGTTCGAGGTGGTCAACCTCTATAGCACATACCACGCAATCCTGGGGCGCCAAGCGCTCACCAAGTTCATGGCGGTACCACATTACACGCACCTCAAGATGAAGCTACCAGGGCCCAAGGGTGTCATCGCCGTGGCTAGTTGCTACAGACGGTCTATGGAGTGCGCCACAGACGGGTCTAAGATAGCAGAAGCCATGATCATCGTGGAAGAGAAGCGCATAATCATTTAGAACATGGCGGCCCTGCAGAAGGACATGTCAGCTGGCGAACCCAAGCCGGCCGGAGAAGCACAGTTGAAGCCATCCAAGGGCACGAGGAAGATCCCGTTGAACAAGGCCGAGCCAGACAAGTTCGTCCTGGTCGAAGATGGCCTTGATAGCAAATAGGAAAGCGCGCTCGTCGACTTCCTCTGTGAGAATCGGGATATCTTCGCATGGTCCCCCAAGGACATGCCAGGCGTTCCGAGGGAGCTCGCCTAGCACTCTTTACATGTCAGGCCGGACACAAAGCCGGTCAAACAGTCACTAGGCCGCTTCGTGGAAGAAAAAAGAACAACCATTGGTGAGGAGATCACCCGGCTGCTCGCAGCCGGATTCATCATGGAGGTTTTCCACCCAGAATGGCTGGTAAACCCCGTACTCGTGCTAAAGAAGAACAAGACTTGGCGCATGTATCTTGACTACACCAGTCTGAACAAAGCATGCCCCAAAGACCCATTCTCCCTACCAAGGATAGACCAAGTGATCAATTCCACGGCCGGGTGCGAGCCATTGTCGTTTTTGGACGCGTACTCTGGCTACCACCAGATCCGGCTGAACCTCGCTGGTCAAATAAAGACAGCATTCATCACTCCCTACGAAGCCTACTTCTACACCACAATGTCGTTTGGGCTAAAGAACACTGGAGCAACATACCAGTGCTACATGCAGAAGTGCTTGTAGACTCAGATCGGCAGAAATGTACATGCCTAGATCGATGACGTGGTAGTCAAGACCAAGGAGCACCAAACACTCCTTGGAGATCTGAAGGAAACATTCACCAACCTCCGCTAGTTCCAGATGAAGCTGAACCCCGAGAAGTGCGTGTTCGGCGTCCCAGCCGGCCAACTCCTCGGTTTTCTCGTATCGGAGCGAGGAATCGAGGCGAACCCAGAGAAGATCGGCGCAATCGAGCGCATGCAGCCGCCCAAGAACTTACGAGATGTCCAGAAGTTCACTGGATGCCTGGCCTCCCTGAGCCGGTGCATCAGCCGGCTGGGCGAGAAAGCACTCCCGCTTTACCAACTCATGAAGAAGACGGACAAATTTGTCTGGACATCGCAGGTGGATGAAGACTTCCGCGACCTCAAGCGCATGGTCACCTCACCACCTATTCTGGCAGCACCAGCAGCAAAGGAGCCCATGTTGATGTACATCGCAGCAACCAACCGGGTCATCAGTGTGGTGCTAGTAGTGGAGAGGCCGGAAGAAGGAAAAGCGCAGCCGGTGCAACGACCGGTGTACTACCTGAGTGAGGTACTCTCGCTCTCGAAGCAGAATTACCCTCACTACCAGAAGCTGGTGTATGGCGTGTACATGGCCGCTAAGAAATTGAAGCACTACTTCCAGGAGCACTCCATCCGGGTGGTGGTGCTGGCGCCACTTTCGGAGATCATCGGCAATAGAGACGCCATAGGCCGGGTGGCGAAATGGGCCATAGTGCTCACCGCCCACAACATACAGTACGATCCAAGAACGGCGATCAAGTCTCAGGCCTTGGCGGATTTCCTCGTTGATTGGGCAGAGACGTAGTACCTGCCGCCTTGCCCTGACTCTACACATTAGAAGCTGCACTTCGACGGCTCCAAGATATATAGAGGACTCGGAGCCAGAGTGGTCATCACTTCTCCCAAAGGAGACTGGCTGGAATATGTGCTACAGATCCACTTCTGCGCGTCCAACAATATCGCGGAACACGAGGCGCTCGTCCACGGCCTCAAGATGGCAAAAGAAATAGGCATCTGACGCATCCTATGCTTCGGCCACTCTGATCTGGTGGTACAGCAAGTGTCAGGAGACTGGGATGCCAGGGGCGAAAACATGGCTCTATATCGTTTCTTCGTGCAATAGTTGTGCGCCCGTTTCGAAGGGTGCGAGTTTCACCATGTTCCCAGGGTAAACAACAAGGCCGCGGACACGCTCGCACGCATCGGGTCAACAAGGCAAGCAATTCCGCCTGGAGTCTCCCTCGAGCACCTTCGCAAGCCATCAATCACGCCGTCTCCTGAATCCGACTCCATAATATTGGACGCGGACCCGGGTACTGCCAGCTACAAGACCTCCGCGACTGCTCCACCGCACCCAGGGACTGCTCCACCGCACCCGAGGACTGCTTCACCCCACCCGGGGACTGCCGCGTCCAGCCTGGAGGTTGCCGGCTCTGCTGCTTCGCCGGGTTGACCACCAGACAGATCCGGCCCAGCCATCCGCGCAGAGGTGAATCTGCTCATGCAGCAGTATACGCCATCTAGGACACCCCAACATGGGCCAAGCTGTTCATGAAATTCCTGGCAAGTGGAGAACTGCCCAAAGAAGAGGTAGAAGCAAGGCAGGTGAAGCGCAGAGCCAGCGCATACACCATCATCAACAACGAGCTCTACAAGCACAGTGTTGGGGCCATTTATCAGCGATGCGTGAGCCGGGAAGAAGGAACCCGGCTGTTGACCGACATTCACCAGGGCGAGTGTGGCCACCACGCGTCATCACGAGACATAGTGGCAAAGGCATTCCGCCATGGGTTCTACTGGCCCACTGCACTGGAAGACGCTGAGAAAATCGTCAAAGCATGCAATGGTTGTCAACGGTTCAGCCAGCAGAAGCACACTCCGTCTGCAGCACTCAAGACAATTCCCATCACTTGGTCATTTGCCGTCTGGGGGCTCGACATGGTCGGCCCTTTTAAAACAGCCAGATCCAGCACGACGCACTTGCTGGTGGCGGTGGAGAAATTCACCAAGTGGATAGAGGCAAAGCCAATAAAGAAGCTGGATGGACCAACGGTGGTCAAGTTCTTCACAGACATAATCACACGCTTTGGCTACCCCAACAGCATCATAACCGACAACGGCACAAATTTCGCCAAGGGAGCTTTCGCACGATTCTATGGAGACATGGGCATCCGCCTAGACCTGGCATCTGTGGCTGACCCCCAATCAAATGGACAGTGCGAGCGAGCAAATGGCCTAGCCCTAGCCGGAATCAAGCCTTGGCTAATCGAGCCACTGATGCGATCCCCCGGCTTCTGGATTGAGGAGCTACCGGCTGTGCTTTGGAGCCTTCGCACCACGCCAAACCGGTCCACCGGCTACACTCCTTTCTTCCTCGTCAACGGGGCGGAGGAGGTTTTGTCCACAAACAACGAGTTCGACGCACCTCGCAAACTGCTTTACACAGAGCAGCAAACTAGAGAAGCACGGCAAGACAGCATCGACCTTCTTGAAGAAGCACGCGAGCTGGCCTTGTCCAGATCCGTCATCTACCAGCAAAACTTGCACTGTTGCCACGCCAGCCGGATCCGCAGCCTCTCGTCCCGCGAGGGCGACCTGTTACTAAGGCTGGTACAAGACACCAAGGGGATGCACAAGCTATCTCCGCCTTGGGAGGGCCCATTCATCATTAGCCGGGCACTGCATAACATCTCATACTACCTCATCGACACTCGCCAGCCGGAAAAGAACAAGATGGACCGCTCAGGCGAAGAAACTGAGTGCCCATGGAACGCAAGCCTGCTTTGCCCCTTTTACACTTGAACAAGAAGTGTATGTATCTTACCTTTATGTAATGAACAAGCATGGGAGCCTTGACACAGTCTCAGGGACTCCACAATAAATTAGCAAGTCATGCTCCACAATTTGGTTTTCCGGCTGCATTGCTCTAACCCCGGAGCCGGCGATCCGTCTTGGGGACTCGCTGTTTGGCCTAGACGGCTGCGTGACCCACACGGCAAAGTACTGTACGCGGTTCCTAGGGCTTCCTCTTCGGTTCCGGCTGCAGACTGCAAGCCCACTGACAAATCCGGTAAGATCAGAACGCTCGAAGGCCCCTACACGAAAAAGCCACGAGGAAAACAAAAACGTCTGGACGTCCTGGCTGCGCTCGCTCGCCCAAGGCCAATGACCCAAACCCGAAGTATCATGCAGTACGCCTATTAAGCTAACCCTTCGACTACGGCTAGAAGCCAGCAAGGGAACAACATCAAAACTGGCCAATGCTCACTAGGAAAAGGGCAAAGACAGTGGATTTGTGCCAAACAACAAAACTTCAAAATTAGTGAACCTAAGATTACAGTTTAACTTGCATCTGTTTAACCAGGAAAACAACTTGTTTGTTTCTATGTTTGCATGAGCCAAAGTTCCACGACGAACACCCAAGCCGGAGGCTAGTAGCTTCTAGGCGGCAGCAGAGCAGGTCAAGGAGATTCGACCCGGCTGTATCCTCTAGCTGGCACGAATCTCGGGGACTACACCCTGTGGGTGCGCTTGCGTGCCCCCACACAGAAACCTACAAAAACACAACAACATAAAGGAGCTTTGACCTGGCTGTATCCTCCAGCCGGCCCGAACCTCAGGGACTACACCCTGTGGGTGCGCTTGCACGCCCCCACACAAAAACCTGCAAACAGACAATAGCATAAAGGAGCTTCGACCTGGCTGTATCCTCCATCCGGCCCGAACCTCGGGAACTACACCTTGTGGGTGCGCTTACGCGCCCCCACATAGAAACAAGCATGCAGCCAATGCAAAATAGAAAGTGCAAACAAAAAACCAAGGGCAACTATCAAACGGGAGGTGATGCTCCCACTAGAGTTCAGTAACAAGAACCAAGATGATTGTTCAAAAGCACAAAGAAAAAATAGGTTCTTCATCCACAAATACTCCCGGCATATTGGGGATCAGGTTTAACTAGCTGGCAGAGGGGCCGGAGGCACTGACTGGGGCTTGGCTGCTGGAGGCGACATCGGCCGAGGCGGTCTGGGGCGCAGCCGGAGCTTCAGTGGGCGGCACAACCGGGTCATGGTGATACGCCTCCGTGCCAACCGGGTCACTGAAGTCCCGGTCCAGCTAGACGAAGCTCCCGATCTTCACGCCACAAGAGCGGATATCAGGAACCTCAGCGCGAAGCTGATCGTAGCTGGTGCCCTGGCAAAATCCGCGAGAAAGGCTCTGTGGATCCACATCTGGGTACTAGGACTTCAACAACGCCAACACCATATCCGCACCGCCACGAGCCGCCCATTCCCAAGCCACATCCATAAGATCCGGAGCACCCGACAACTTCCCAGCCAGAGCATCCATGGTGGCCGGCTGGACGGTGTCGGGCCAGACGTAGTCGTGGACCTCGAGAGGAGAAGCGCGAAGCCGGTTCGCCTCCTTGCTGACAACCACCACCAGCTCCCCCGGGTGGAGATCCCACTCCGGATCTGTCTTAGGAATGTGGGCCATCGCCTGATCAGTCGACTCAGGATACTGAGCTACACCCGAGAAAAGAGATAATGGTCAATGTGGGCTGTAGAAGACAAAACTGCAATACCGGCTGAGATTGAGAGCACTTACTGATGACAATCTCGGTGATCTGGCAGAGCTCTCCTAGCGGAGCCGCCTCCCTGGCCTTTGAAGCTTTAAGGGCATCTTCCTGGGTGGCATAGAGCACCTCCAGATTCTTCAGCGCCTCAGTCCGGGTGTTCGCCACCTTCTTGGCTTGGCCAGCCTTGATCTCCATATACTGTTGATGCGCAGCTAGCTGGGCGATCTGGTCCTGGTGAGTCTTGTTGGACTCCTCTAGCTGGGCAACCTCTCCCTTCAGCCAGGCCACCTGGCACTCCCGGTCCGCCAACAGAGCTGCATGAGGGTAACCAATATTCAACAAGAAGCGCGAGAAATCGCGCAATCAAGAAGACACGACAGAGCAAGCAATCTTACGACCCAGGTCCCACAAGGTTTTGGCGGCAGCGACGAGAGCCCTCTGCGTAAAAAAGAGAAGTAAGAACCGTCCGCGGCGCGAGACGGTGAACAAACATCAAGACTGGCAATAGGACGCATACCTCGACGGAGGCCCCTAGTGCTTTGGCCTGACCAAGCCCCTGCTCCAGCGTCTCCACCAGCTGGTGGTCCTGGCAAATGTCCAAGGGTGCCGTCGCCGACAGCTGTGCCAGGGCGGCGTCCAGCGGCGGTGCAGCCCGAGATGGCATCCAGCCGGTGACCTGAAGGTCATCGTCGCTCACCGGGGCCATGGAGGGCCCACCTGCCGGCTGGACAGGGACCTCCGGCTGTGGCATGTCCACCGGCTCCTCCACCCGGTAGGTGCCAGAGTCAACGCCCACCGTCGAGCCAGAGGGAGGCGCGGCCATGCCAGTGCACCCAAGCAGGAGACCCTCGGCAAGCCGAGAAACGGCCCTAGCCCGGTGAAGCGTCACGGGCGCAGCCGGCAGCACCACCTCCGCTGCATCCGCACTTGCTCCAACCGGTGGAGCAGGTGCCCCCTCGGGCATTGAAGCCAGCGCAACCTCGGGCATCGCCACCGCGCACCTCCATCCCTAGAAGGCGGAGGGACGGACGCGGTGGCGATGGTCGCGGAGCCGGGCAAGGCCATCGCCTCGCTATGGGAAAGACAAGGGTGAACAAAGCAGGCGCGAGCCAATCAATACAAGTATCAAGGGTAAAGGAGCACCTACCCGGCAACGCTCGGCATGGCGGTCGTAGGTCTGGGGCGGTGGCTCTTCTTGGTGCCGCCTCTAGCCGGCGCAGTGCTGGTCGGGGCGGCACGCTTCCCCCTGGCCCTGGGCACGGCGGCATTAGCAAGATCCACATCCTCGCCATACGTGGCTGTTCCAACACAAACAAAATATCAAGTTGGCGGCTAGAGCATAGCAGGAGCAAGGCAGGCAAGGACGAGGAAAAACCTCTCACCGGGTGGGAACTCGCAGCCCTCGTCGGCCCGCATGGGGAACCGCTCCGGCTCCACCGGCGGAGCCTTTGCAGGCTTGTGGTCTGCGGCAAAGTTGGGGAGTTCATTGTCTCCCATGCCGTCCTCCGCTAGCTGCACCGTAAAAAGCTACTCAACAAGGGAAGATAAGAGGCACGAAACAGAAATCCCTCAGGAAAATCCACCAGGAAAAGAGGAGAAAAGATACACCTTCGACGGGAGCCAGCCATGATGGTACGGCCGGTAGGAGAACTCCTAGTCCTCCTCTAGCGCCTCCTTGGAGATGGTGGCAAGCAACTCACGGAGGGCCGGGTACGGCATGTCCAGCCGGGACACCCGGGTGGGGTCCAGATGGCCGGAGAGGTGGCACATCTTTTGCGACCGGTGCTGCAGCGGCAGCACGCGGCTCGCCATCCAGGACAACAAAATATCCCGGGCGGTGAGCCGTTCCTTCTCCACCAGGACCGCCAGCCGGGCGGCCATCCGGTTGATATCACCCTGGGCGCCCAAGTGCTGGATGCTCCAGGCCTTCTGGGTGGAAGGGACGTTCGTGAAAACCGGAATCTTGATCCAGTCCACCTCTGTGTTATTGCGCACGTAGAAGTACGAGTGCTGCCAGAGCTTGACGGTGTCCGGAAGCTCAAGGAGCGGCATCACTGCCGATGGCCGCAGGTAGATGGCGCAGTAGCCCGTCTCCATCAGCGGGCCGTCCTTCCCAACCACCTGAGCCTTGAAGTGAAAAAACTTCAAGAAGTACGCCCCACAGCAAGCCGCGTGATGCGACAACATCGTCACAGTGTTGGCTCCGAGATGGTGGAGCTAGAGGTCGAAGGAGACAAGCAGCTCCAGGACTAACCGTCTCAGCGACAGCCCAAGGCCGCGAGCTAAAAGGCGAGGAAGACGACGGCCTCGCCAGGCTGAGGGTTGGGCACCCGCTCGCCCTCCGACGCGAGGCGATGCTTCACCAAGCATTCCGATGGCAGGAACCTCCCCTGTCGGTACTTCCGCACCAACTCCTCGGTGACATACGAGCCACACCACCCGTCGGCGACATCGGGTGGCATATTGTTCAGAAGGTGGCCGTGTTTGAAGCGCGGGGGCCCATTGCGGTGGAAGAAAAGAAATGGTACCGGCGACTAAGAAGCAGCGGCACAGAGGAGCAGTGGAGGGCTAGAGCGTGAAGGAGAGTAGGGCGGCAAGCACAGGAAGACGAAGTAAAAAACCGCTCCTTGGTGTCCCTATTTATCGGGGAAGAAAGTCCGCGCTAGTTGCCCACCCTCCACGCCATGTGGCAGGCAACTGCCCCACTTCTCCACGACGGTTCGGGCGGCTCGTGTGCGCCAGCGTCACGCGCACAGAAGATCCCGCAGGAGTTACTGTGGGAGGCAAACCGCGCCCACGATCTCCATGAAACCGCAATGATAAAAGCGTGCGTGCAGTTACCAAAAAACTGCCGCAACAGACCAAGAGGTCAAACTGACGCGACGCGCGCCAGAAATGGCAGGCGTGGCTGACACAAGCAACGACGACAACAAACTGGCGATCCCTCTCCCAGCCGGGTGCGGCAGTCGGTCAAGTAGATCACCACTCACACCCTGTGGGTGGGGCCATCGGCTCCGTAGCCGGTAAACCCCAGCCGGGAAACAGCAAAGAATCTCAAGCCGGTACAAGATAAAGACTATAAGACAAAAGAAAACGACAAAGCATATGCACCATCAATCATTTCAAATGCGCACACAAGAACTTCTCCACGGGGCCAAGTCCTAATACGCTCAGGGACTAGTGTCGGGGGGATAACCCCCGGGTAGGCCAAGACGGGACCAACCGGCCGGCTCCAAGGAGCTCACGCTGTCTGGGCCCATACCAAGGAACCACAGCCGGGTGGGATCCCCCACCCGGTCCGCATCCAAGTTTCCCTGGCTGGCCCGTCTAGCCGGGTAGCCAGAAGAACCAGCTGGGAGGCTGCTCCTAGCCGGCCGCCTCGGATCCGCTGGCTATAGTACGGTGGGAATGACGCTCCCTGCTGAGCGCACCTTTGACCGGACATGCTAGCTAGCCTGACCGGCGCTACCGGACAACTGTGCCAAAGCTGGAGGCTGATGAGCAAAGCAAGGGCTGACGAGGAAAGCTCCGGCTTACGCATAAAGAGCCGGTTGACGGATAAAGAACCGGCTGACGAGTAAAGCAGGGGCGCTGGACACTCTAGCGCAGTCCTTCCCTATACTGGAGGCTTGACTGGACCCGGGTCTACCGTTCGACCCTGTCCAACCGGCCCACTCTGTAAGCCTAGATCCAAACAGTAAACCCTAGAACCCATCTTGTAAACTGCCTCCTCAACCAGTATATAGGGGAGGTAGTGCTAGGGTTCTAGGTAGACAACTACAAGTTAGAAGTTCTCCACATTGGACAAGTTGAGTAGCTCCTTCTTCTCCTTCTAGCAAGGAGTAGTTGGGAAAACAACTCAAGGAGCATCTGTATTGGGCATTCGCCCCTTTGATAGTAGATTCGTGCAGGAGTTGGAGTTTTACCTAGCCAAGAGGGCTTCGAACCTGGGTACGTCGTTGTGTTTACAGTATCTGTGCCCAACCCATTGCGTGTAGCCACCGATAGCATCCTGATTGTCCCTTCAAGCCATCCCGGATGGTACTGCCGTGTTCCACACCACGACAGTTAGTGCTATGTCTTCCTTAACTAAATTCAGGTTCTATGGTTTCCTCTGTTCAGAAAGGAGTGGATCCACAAGCATACAAGGAATAATTTCTCACATTTGCTTTGATGAGAAGATCTTTGATCTGCGCATGCACAATGGCTAGCTCGTTTTGTAGGCTTTCAACCCGTTCCTGAAACAGGTTTGCCTAGGACGAGGCGGCCAGTAGTTTGTGCTGGCAATCTTGAAGCTCAGATTGACACTTTGCAACTTCGTTGAGATTAATGTCGTCCACAAGAATAATGCTCGCCTTCTGTAGCTAGACAAGGGCAGCAAGCTTGGCCGATTCGAGAGCATCTTTCTCTGTTAGAGTATAGTCCCCCAAAACACGTGTTGGTACAATGCTGGATGGTGCCCGCATGCTGGAACATCGATACGGACAGATCCAACCATCTGACCGTTGCCTACGATGCATGACTTCACTTCGTGAACTTCGAGAGACAAGGCCTAGAGCACTTGCCAGAAGACACCTTCTCTAGAAACGTATACACGGGTGACTGAATCCTACAATTATAGAGTAGGAATATTATTGCAGACAACCAAATTGACTTCATATGTGGCTACCATTGGCTCCACTGGGCTGAGTGGAGCACAACAAGCAGCAGTATCTACTTCAATTTTCACCAGGATCCACCCATGCCTAAGGCGTAATCAAATCGGTGGCTGAGATACAGACTATAGGAGAAGAGGACAAAGAAGCGGCAAGGCAAGCTTATGTCAACGGTGTTCGAGTAGGAAGGGGCCTCCGTAGTCAGCTTCGAAAGAATGGTTGCTGATTTTTCGGCCGCCAGGATCGAGTCATCTGGTTCCATCGCGCGTAGAGGACGAACAGAAAGGGAAAGTGAAGCCAAGGTTGGGCATGGACCTGGTCTAAAGTTAATATCTACTCCAGTTGTGCTGTACAGGGCAAAGCGAGACGAGAATCGGCTTCTGAGGTTGTATCTAGGCCTCCTTACAACCAGATAGGCCCAGGCCATTAAAGGGAGAGAAGAATTTCTAGGCTGATCTTTAAAGCGTTCGCTGATTCATCCAACCTCCATCTACATGTCTAAGCAGAACCCAGGTAACAAAAATGTATCTTCAGGTAGCTAGTTAATAGCACATCTATTAAAACCAAACCCTTGTTCCAAACGTTCACTTTGGAACATGTAGTGACTACTCGTGCGCAGAGAAACCGAAAAGTTGTATGTAACAAACTATCTGAACAAGCACTCAGGAAGCACAAACCAATAATTAGACCAGACAGCTGACACGGGTGTTCTGTTCAGCCCAACGACAGTCACAGCCTTAGCAAAGCATAATTATCAGGCAGAAAGATTTGCTTCTTAATGAACAGGATAAACCACCTAAGGAACTCGTCGCATCACCCACACAGGCAGATCGCTTTGGCAGCAGAACACATATGTTCACGGTACACCAGAAGATATCAAGCGCAAACGAATAGCAAAATACAGTGTTCATGAAGGTAGCACCAACCAGAAGGAGACTATTTGGACAGTTGGTTCTAACGTTGTTCGCATTTGTGTGGCTATGACGAATTCTAATGCATTGCTGAATTGTGTGGATGCAAGGGCCCATACATTTGTACTACTACTACCTTGAAGCTGAAGGGGTTTGATTTCACGTTTCGCCAGGAGGCTGCGGACTTTGTCTCTGATCCCGCTTTTACCCCTTTTTTCTGGAGGCGTAAGGAGGAGGATTCTGAGGATGATGGCAATGGCCAGAAAGACGCGGATTCACCTGCTGATAAGAGTGCATAGCGGTCTCAAGGGAATCTCATGGATGTTGATAACACGGGTGCCCATCCAGCTATGGGAGGCCCTCCCGTAAACAATGCTTCTTCATTACCTGTCTTTGCGGTTACTCCTTTTAACCCGCGACCTCAGACTCCGCGGGGGAAAGCTATTGTGGATGCTGCACGTCGATCTCGTTCAGGCTTTCAGCGTCCTGGTGTACTTCTCGTTCCTTCGCCGGGGGCACGGGCCACTTCACCGATCTCCCAGCTACGGGCGGAGGAGGCCTGGCCTACTACTCCCTCGCCGGCTCGACCTCCTACTCCTTCGCCGGCGGACTTCGTCGACTTGCCTCCTGAGGGGGTGTCTGCTGGGGAGCGGACCGACCCGCTCCAGCAGCCGGCTCGATCTCCTTCTCCTCTGCCGACGGTCCTCGTCGAGCCTGCTGATGAGGCGCCTGCTAGGGAGCTGCCCGCCCCGCCCAAGCAGAGGGCGGCTGGGGCTACTGATCCACCGCCTGCTGGCCGTGGGCCTTCGGAGGGGCCGGAGCTGCTGGAGGTCCCTCTGGTGGTGCCCCCCTCATCTTCGTCAGCTGGGCTCCTGGAGGCCCTTCCTTCGGGGACTGTGACGCCGACGATGGCGGATGTGTCTGTGCCAGTGGTGGTGCCGGCTGTGGGGGGGGGGGGGGGGGACTGCGTCTACTACGCAGGCACCTGCAGCCGGCGCTACAGCCGGCGCTCGGAAGAAGAAGGCATCGATGTTCCCGGTGCTTCGCAGGAGCGGAAGACACATGGAGGGCCACGGTGGTGCTTCTGCGACGGACATGGATACTTTGGAGAAGGCCATGCGCAGAAAGGCTGAAATGAACCTGGACTCTGGTGGTAATTTTCATCTTCCAAATCTTTTATTTCTTTTCCATCTACTAGTATTTCTTCTAAACTAAACTCTGTTGGTATTAGTCTAGGTAAGAATGCTAGTGATATTTCAATTTCTGTTAAGGTCTTAAAGCGGATGGAATTTGACCGGCTAACGGTTGTTCCAAAAGTTTCGACCTCTTATATTCCCTCTTACTCGGATGATGAGGATGCGGACCATTCTACGGATGGTCAGCTCCTATCTCATCTAGTAGGTGAAGTTCTGGAAGTTGGCTTGGATGAGGACAGTTTAAGCTCATTATATGAGCTCACTGCTTCTGGTCGCAAATCGACTTCTGAGAAAAAATGTAATAAATCTCGTAAACAAGATCTTGCTCCTAAATCTATCATTGTTTCCCAATGAATGGCATGTTTTCGAATAGCAGAGGTCTTCGAGACTTGGCTAAACATTTACACATTGCACTTTGTTCTAGGGAACACAATTTAGATTTTGTGGCTATCTCCCAAACAGGTAGATGGGAATTCTCACAGAGTATGCTGGACGGCCTATCAGGTGGTTTAGACTCTGTGTGGCATTCTCATTAACCTAGGGGACGGTCAGGGGGTATTTTACTAGGTGTGCGGGCGGATATCATGGACATATTAGCAGTTTCGGAAGGGGAGTTCCATATAAAACTTCATATCCATAACAAGGCTGATAGTTTCAAATGGAGTCTGGTCGCAGTTTACGGTGCTGCCCAAGAGGCTTTCAAGGCTGACTTTCTTCGTGAATTGGTGAACTTAGCAAAAGACAATCCGTACCCTATTCTGGTAGGGGGAGATTTTAATTTTCTTAGATTCCCACACGAGAAGAGTAGAGGCCGTTTTGATGATCATTGGCCTTTCCTTTTTAACGCTGTCATTGACAGTTTAGATTTAAAGGAAGTGTCGATGATTGGAAGACAGTTTACTTGGGCCAATTCTTTGACTGAACCTACATACGAAAAACTTGATCGTGTACTCATGGACTCTGATTGGGAAGATCATTTCCCTCTAGTCACGGTACGCGCTCCCGAACGTATTGAGGCTCTGTCCGATCATGCCCACATTCTGCTTACCACGGGGTTACCATCATCTCGCTCGGCTCGCCCGTTCAAATTCGAACTAGGATGGCTAACGCGAGATGGTTTCTCGGATATGGTGAAAGCGGTGTGGGAAAGACCGGTTGAGGGTGATACCCCAGTCCAGAGGTGGAATAATAAAGTGCATATGACACGTAAACACCTTGGGGGTTGGACAAGACACATAACCGGTATCCTCGAAAAAGAAAAAATGAGGCTTTCTTCTATTATTGATGATCTTGAAGCCCTAGCAGAAACACGGCTACTAACTCCACAGGAAATTGAGCTCAAAAGTCAATCGAATGCGGAGATTGTCCGGTTACTGAGGAAAGAGGAACTCAAATGGTATCAACGTTCTAAATCGCAGTTTATCTTGCAAGGGGATTCGAATACTAGATACTTCCACAGTGTAGCCAATGGCAGACACAAGAAGAAACGTATTCATTCTTTAATACATGATGACGAACCGATTGAAGGACACGACCAGTTGAAATCTTATATTACAAGTTACTATAAAGTTCTATTTGGGGAACCGGATGAAGGTTCTTTCACTATGGACGAATCTCAAATAACCGATGTGCCCCAGGTCTCCGATGAGGAAAATAGCTATCTGATCTCTCCTTATTCTGAGGAAGAGGTCAAATTAGCTGTTTTCCAAATGGAACATAATAAGGCACCTGGTATAGATGGATTCCCAATGGAGTTCTACCAAACCTTCTGGGATGTCATCAAAACAGATCTCCTTGCTATGTTCGGTGCTTTGCACCTGGGACAACTTGAGCTGTTTCGTTTGAATTTTGGTGAAATTATCTTATTACCTAAGGTTAATGAAGCAGAACGGATACAACAATATAGACCGATCTGTCTTCTTAATGTTAGTTTTAAGATTTTTACCAAAGTTGCTACTATTAGGCTAAATTCGGTGGCTGATCATGTTGTTAGACCTTCACAAACTGCTTTTATGCAAGGTCGTAACATTCTTGATGGTGTAGTAACTTTGCATGAAACTGTTCATGAACTTCATAGGAAGAAACTGAACGGGGTCATTCTTAAAATTGATTTTGAGAAAGCCTATGATAATGTCAAATGGTCTTTCCTTCAGCAAGTTCTTAGAATGAAAGGCTTCTCCGCTGAATGGCGTGCATGGCTGATATGCTCTCCATTTTGATTGAACGAGCCAAATCAGAGGGCCATATTGAAGGTGTGATTCCTCATCTAGTGGATGGTGGTTTATCTATACTTCAATATGCGGATGATACAATTCTCTTTATGGAACATGACCTCGAAAAGGCAAAAAACCTGAAACTTATAGTTTCAGCTTTTGAGCAACTATCGGGATTAAAGATTAATTTCCACAAGAGTGTATTGTTTTGTTTCGGTGAGGCTCAAGAAGCGACTAGTATTTATAATGAACTGTTTGGTTATAGCCATGGTGTTTTTCCGATCAAATATTTGGGCATACTGGTACATTACCGTAGGCTTACAAATGCTGAATGGAAAATTGTCAAAGAAAGACTACAACTGCGTTTGAGCAGTTCGAAAGGTAAATTATTATCCATAGGAGGAAGATTGATACTCATAAATTCAGTACTCAGTAACATGGTACTTTATATGTTATCTTTCTTTCAACTATCGAAAGGAGTCTTGAAAAGGTTAGATTAATTCAGATCAAGATTCTTTTGGCAAGGAGATAACGAGAAAAAGAAATATAGAGTGGCTAAATGGAGTGTGATGTGTCGTCCCAAAGAACAGGGTGGGCTTGGTATTCATGATTTGGAAATCAAGAATATAGCCCTCCTTAGTAAATGGCTCTTCAAGTTATTAACTGAAGAAGGGATATGGCAAACTCTTATTAAGAGAAAATATGTTGGATCAAAAGCATTGTCCTAAATGGTTTGGAAACCGGGAGACTCTCACTTTTGGGCTGGCCTGGTGGCGACAAAGAAAAATTTTCTTCGCTATGGCACATTTTCTATTAATAATGGGTCTCAGATAAGGTTTTGGGAGGATAAATGGCTTCTTCATGCTACCCTCCGAGAACAATATCCAGTGTTGTATTCCATTGTTCGTTATAAGGGGGAGAGGATTGCTACTGTATTGGAATCTTTTCCACCCAATATAACGTTCAGAAGGGATTTAACTGGTGTCAGACTTGACTCTTGGATCATGCTGCTACATAGATTGGCGCAGGTCTAGTTGACAGATGAGCCAGATGAATTCCGATGGAATCTAACTAAGAATGGTTCTTTCTCGGTTAGCTCTTGATACAATGCTTTAACTCAGCCACTAATACAAGTTTTAGATAATAGGATGATTTGGAAGATGAAGATACCTCTTAAAAACAAGACTTTTGCTTGGTATCTTCGTCGTGGAATTATCCTTACAAAAGACAATCTTATTAAGCGCAATTGGCATGGGAATCCAAAATGCGTGTTTTGTCTCCACAATGAGACAATCAAACACCTATTTTTCCAATGTAATTTTGCACGGTCTATATGGTCAGTCACCCAAGCAGCTTCTGGCTTGTCTCCACCACGTAGTATTGCTAATATTTTTGGGAATTGGTACATGGTATAGATAACAAGTTTAAGAAACTTCTTCGGGTTGGAGCGATGGCATTAATTTGGTCGCTATGGCTATGTAGGAATGATAAGGTTTTTAATGATGTTAACTATTCCCTTCTACAGGTTATTTACAGGTTGACGCATACCATTCGGGAGTGGTCGGTGCTACATCATGTGGAGCTGCGAGACCTTTTTTTGGAGGTGTGTACGAGGCTAGAGGATACATCACGGGACCTATTTACTAGACATGGATGGCAGCATAATCTTCGGATCGGTCCGCCTCCAGCTCCATTGGCGTAGTTGCATTTAAACATGGTTTTGTAACGCGTTATCGAGTTTTATTTTTTTGTTTGGACTCGTTTGGTCACTTTGTCGGCTGTGTGCATCCTAGATATGCAGAGGCCGGGTGTAATACTTAAACTTTTGAGTAATAAAGCGCCCCTTATCGAAAAAGAAGGAGACTATTTACATCGGGATGTCTCGAATAGTATTAAGACACTTAATGACTGCATCCAAGCGTGCAGGTAGAACCAGGGTACCTAAGTATAATACCAGAACAAGGAAACTGCTAGAGTGTTCCATACATAGCTTACACGCACCATAGGCTAACAGATTGTGAACCAGCTACTAGACTAAATACACTGCTTGTTCTAGAACATGGGTTAGGACTATAGCTTTTCCATGGTTTGTTGTCATTCATGTGGGTAGGCATCCTCAACAGCGTAGACATAAAACCGTGCCCAGCTTCTTTGAAAACAGTTTGGTGCGACAAACACAACAAGCTTATAGCTCTAGTTGACAATAGCAGCTAGCTCAGATGTCGTATGTGTAATAGTTACAACAGCAGTGATTAAATCGTTCTGTTCAGTGCCAGCTCCTAGGTTATTAAGTATAAGTTGCTGCACTGAAAGACCAACCAAATTCTGGGCCAGCTTCCCAAATAAAGTGAATTCTTCTTCTCTTGTGCTGTCAGAACCTAGGAGATGCATGCGGTACCTAAGTAATGAAGAGGGTTATTAATGTATCCATATCATTGATATAGAAGCAGGGTAATGGAAGCACATGAGCCGAGACGCCTGATATAGTGCTTACTGTAGGGTTGCTTCTGTGCAAGGCCATCCACCGCCTGAGCATATATACCTGCCTGTCTGAGCTGACGAAGGAGCAGCAGGCGTGGTATTTTGCCCACAGTCCATACAAGAGGCAAACCACCATTGATGTCTAGGTGTGAGCCTCCAAATCCATACGATGCAGCAGAACCTAGAAGGCTATGGCAGCACTGCAACACTAAGTTGGAATCCATGCTATTTCTGCTAATAAAAGCACGAGCCATACCTATTGATGGAGGCCATATCTATTCAGTAGCACGGAGAGTTCCTCGACTGGCTGGTGAAAATCAAGTGCTGCTCGGAGGGTCATCTGTCGTGGTGGGGGCAAGTGTGCAATTGGCTGGAACATGGACAAAAGGTTGTACAGAAGCAATAAAACATGAAATAGCGGAGAAACCACAACACCACATATCTACCTGGTTATACTCAGTTATGTATCTAGCCTAGAAAGCATTAAGGCGGATGAACCTGATAATTCCTTTAAGCCTATTTGCAACAAGAAACCCCATATATGTTAAGGGTAAGCAAGAAATATGCAAATATGTGTTAAGGAAAGCTTTAATTAGTACGAGAACGCATGCCCCCAACCATAGAGACGGTTAGACCAACAAAAACAGTAGCCGCTGAGTAGTCCTCGCTAAGAGACCGTATGCCTTGTCCATTTAATCGGAAAGCCGATTCGCCCCACAAAGTAATCCTAACCTCATTGCCGTTGCTTGAAAGAACTAATGGGAAAATATAGATTGTAAATCCAATGCAGCTGATACTAATGAACAAGCAAGGAGTAACCTAGTTCAAGCAAGAACGTCACCTTCCATCATCAATGAGCACATGCCTTCTGCTGGCGAGGACATTTCTACCAGGGGCAGCTAAAGTGGTAACATCAGAGATGCCACGGATAACTCCCATGACATTTGTCGCTGCACGGTAAGTAAAAAGGAAGAATGCATGCAAAACGGTGGCAGAACCATTAACACGTACAAAACATGCGCACATATGCACTGTGTAGGATGGTCAGTCGAATCAGGCAGACTAATTATTGGTGTTAACCTGTATGTCCATAGTAGGAACCCCTTTGGCCAAGCTTCCAGTGGGATAGGCCGAATAACAGTGAACTATTGTAGTTTCATGATGTAAGGATTTTCAACCCCCTTCACGAGCTGCTGCTGATCGGATTCCTCAAACATGGCTAGATCATATATCTCGTTTTCGTGTATAACATCAATACTGAAGCAGAGAAGATGGTGTGGCACAACATCATAAATTGAATTCACCTGTCAGAAAGGTCGTAGCAGTATGAGTAGGAAGAATTTGCTAGATGAATGTGCTGACCGTGGCTACTCAGATAGATACACTTTATGTGTTTAGGCTGCCTGGCATAAAGATCTATAGCAAACGTAAGAGTGGAAAAGGGCTAGAGGCTGCACTAAAAAATGTAATCGTTCAAAGGAGGTTCTCAGCTGTAATCTACAGGTAGAACCTAGGCTATCATGTGCAAAGACGAGCAGCGCATGTGGCTTTTGATACGTCCATAACGTATGTATAATTTTTGATGGTTTTATGTTAATAATATACTTTTGACACTCCTTTTTGTATAAAGTTTATGATTTATTTGGACTAACCTACTAATAGTTTGAAAAGTGCACAATGTTCTTGTTTTACACTTTGATGTGTAGGAATTACCAAGAATACAAGTGGAAACCTTGTTGGAGTCAAATTGGGATTTTTCCAGAAATCTGTCTCAGAACTCTTTTTGAAGATGGTCACGTTTCGGATTGAATACGGCGTCAAACGGAAAACTCTTAAACTACAAAGTTGTTGGAAATTTCCCGACAAATGTTCTGGACATAAAATTTAGCTGATTCCGAGTCCAGACGGGCCCTCTAGGCCCGATTTACTGCAGCCCAAGATGGGTTGACGGGAATCCGAGAAGCTATATAAAGGGAGGAAACCTAATTCGCCCAAGGCACCTCCACCCACGAATTTGCAGCCACCAAAGCCACGTTTTTACCTCCCCCATGGATCCCATCTCCAAGGGGAAGGGCTCCCAAGAAGCCATGAAGGAAGGGGGCTAAGGGGTGGTGTTCCCCCATGATACCGAGATTATCACTTTGCGGCCCGAAAGTTGGGGTGTACAGGCAACGCGGTACCCAAGTTTCATGAAATCAGCCGGGATGACTATAGTTGGTGTGCCGAATACTCAGAGGGTCTTTTTCGACACGAATTCAACTTTACCTTTCAATACAAAAAATCAGGCTAACGGGCGTCAAGTTGGGCCCCCCTGTCAGTTCGCCGTTATGTCGCTCCCGTCGCTTAGGCGGGGTGGCTGTCACGTAGGCTTGCAGCGTTGGCACAATGGATAGGACAACACCCCTACCCAGTGTATTGACGTGAAAAAACAGGGCCCATGTATCAGCGTTATAATTATTTGTTGTTTACTCAGAAGCTGGAACGGCCACCGCCACGCATCTCTCCTTGGACTTCCGTTCCAATCGTTAACCCCTACCATAAAAGCGCATTGACGGTTCCACCGTTCCCCTGCCTCACAGAAACCACTCTTCTTCTTCCTATCATCTACTATCTTCTTCCCGTCTTCTCCTTGCCGCCATGGAAGATCTACGCACTCTAGAGACAAGCTTCACTACCCATGACAACAAGAAGATAGACGTTGTCTACACCAACGAGGAGGAGACAGTGGTGCGTGTCCTGAGGATGTACGAGGGTTGGCTTGGGATAGACGAGGACAAGTTTATGGGATTGGACCTCGAGTACACCCCAGAGCACCCATATGAAGGGAGTGAAGTCGCCGTCGTTCAACTTGCCATGCGGAAACACGTCCTCGTCTACCACCTCTCCCGGTTTGTAGATCTGCTCTCTGTAGCTAACCGCTTTTAGGGTTTTCTCCTCTTGTTCTTTATCCACTTGCCCATCTTGCAACTACTGGATTTTACTTAGGACCAAATAAATTAGGGTTTGCCTATGTCTCAATCGACTGAGATTTTCTTTAGTCTCAATCACCTAAGAAAAGTGCAACCGTAGTTAAAAGAAATGTGCAACTCATTCAGTCGACTGAGAAATAGCAAAACCGAACTAATTATGACAATACAATGTTGAGATTCTTGATCTTGTATTTACTAAACTTTTCAAAATTATATTGAGATGATGATCTTGCATTGACAAAATATTTGTATTTACAAATTTTGGTGATGACAAACTACATACTTTCAGGACTGACAGGAAATGTCCGGCGCTGCGCCAGTTCCTTGAAAAAAAGGGAATTGTTTTCTGCACTGTCGACACAACAACTGATTTTTTGAAATTGTATCAAGAGGAAATTATAATTCCTGCACACAACTGGATCGATATTCAGCATCTTGTCAAGATCCTAGGGGGCAGGAAGAAGGATGGAATGGCATCACTCGCAACTAGAATCCTCGATGAGTCGTACGTCACAATGAAGGAAGATTTCTCTAAGGATAGGCACGATTTCTGGAATGAGTGGCCGTTGTCTGATATAAACCTGAAGTATGCAGCCATAGATGCTTACGTGACGTACCAGCTGTACAAGAAGATCCATTTTTTTCAACGTTACCTCGTGTTTTGCCCTATTTGCAAGAGGGTAGACGAGCTTAGGGGAGCCCTTTGTAGAAAATGCCGAATAGCTGAGTTTGAAGTTGAATATGCAAAGAAATTGGCTGCATCTGAAGCAGCTGACATAGAGGCTGCAGAAGCAGCTGAAAGAGAGCTTGCAGCTGAAGAAGCAGCTGACAGAGAGGCTGCAGCTGAAGCGGCAAATAGAGAGGCGGCATCTTCTAGAGGCAACAATCGGGCCTGTGATGCACCGCTAATTGTGCCGCAGGACGCTGAAGATAGGAAAGCCAAGTCAGATGCCATTTGGGAAAAAGCAGTTCGTCGAACGTGGAGTACCTGGAATGATAGCAATCGCGTCAAGTGGTCTGATGAGGAGTGAATTAGATTTTACTTGTCAGTGTTATGTTTCTGTTTTTGTTTTGTGGAACTCAGTTAGCTTGCCAAGATGTCTAGCGCATCAAGTGATACTAGTAAAATAAATTTAACCCTCACTGTGTTATGTTTATGTATGTGTCTTGTAGCTTGTCAAGATGGTAGCTTCTTAACTGGCAGTTTGAAACAGTGCCCTTTTCCTCTCTCGCTAAACAGATATGTTTCATTTTGCCCAAATTGGTAGCAAGTCTAGAGAAGATTCTCACTTCGATAATTCGTTCCCTTTTGGACCTCTTTTTGCCTCCGATCAGGTAGCAAATGTAGAGCAGCAAATCACACCAGGCAGAATACATTCATTCAGAAAACAAAACAAATGTAGATATAGTTGTGCACAGCTAAATAGGATATAGCGATAGAAAGTAGTAGGTTGCTTAACGGGGTTCGATGCATTCAGCCAGAAATAGGATGCACGTAAAATATAGAAAATCAAAAGAAGCTGCTTAGCAGCAGCAGCCATGGCAGATGCAGATACATTCAAGGAGACATCCAACCCGTTCATTTGCTAGTGCCTCCATCTCCCTCTGGCGCCTCCGCCACTTCTTGCTGCCCAGTTTCTTGGACTTGGGGGCCTTGGGCCTAATTGGAGGCATGCGACCCTCTTTGATGGCCACCCGCTGGAGGTTTCGGAGGTGAATGCCGAGAGCACGGTGTTCAGCGATGTAGGTGTTGATGTTCGCGGGCTCGGGCTTGCCGCTTTTGTGGATGCCAGTGCCCGTGGCCTCTTCATGCTTTAGTAAGGTGTTCAAGACGGTGCCGCCGGCGGCGCGACTCGTCAAGCAGTAGACGCCCCCCTCAGAAGGGGCAACTGTAGTAGGGGGCCGTGAGGAAGCCATCGTACTTGCCGGCCCACAGCCTCCTCAGCACCTGACGAGCCTTGGTGTGAATGGACTCGTCATCGCTGCAGACGTCGCTGCCGGAAACCTATTGGAAGAAAGGGAAAATGGGGGAGTAGATGGTGTAAGAAGATCGACCAATCGAAATGCGAACAAGCGAATCCTAATAAACCAAGATCTAGCATCCAACGATGGGAATGGTGTTGGATAATTAGGCACAATTTCCATGATTAATTCCAGAATATTAAACATGACAATACCAGCTAAATTTTAAATAGATTAGCCCATTATTTCTAACAAACGGTAGAAGAACCAGGGGAGGGGAGCAAACCCTAGTTACCTCCGACCATAGCTCGTCGATGCCGGTGTCATAGGGGTTCAGCGGAGCGATGTACTTATCTGGATCGTAGGTGCCCAAGAAGTGCGTGATCTGGTTGTGACCGGCTGGGGCCTCCTCGCCGGCGGGGGGCTCCTCTTCAGCGGCTCCGTCGGCAGCTAGGACGAGGGCCTGGACGGGAACGGCGGCTGCCATCAATGCCTCCACTAGGGCCTGGACAGGGACAGCGGCTGCTTTGAACGCGTCGAGGAGGACCGGCGAGGAGACGGGGGCCTCATCGCCGGCGGCCATGGAGGCGACGATGGCCACCTTATCCTCCTCGGCCATCGCCGGTGTGGACGGGGTATTCTCGAGAGTTTGTGGATGCTGGTGGGACAGTGGAGAGGGTTGCGTGGGGACAGTGAGCGAGAGTGGGAGTGGGTGTGCGGAGAGGGGCTCTATAGCTAAGGTGGATAGAAGCAAGGCACGTTTCGTTGCACCACCGTGCAACGCGCCGTGCAGTCGACTGCACCGTGCACCGCGACACGCGCACGGTACGTCACGTTTTTTCCCGGGCCATGCATGGTAGTTCTGTATTGAGCCGCATGCAAAGGGAGCACACACAATTTCTATGTACGAAGTTTGACACGGCCCTAAAATTGGCGATTGAGAGCCGCTACGTAAAAAATGGGATATGTCTTATTAAAATCAAGTGGCAATAAATTGCAGCTGTCCATCGACGACCGTGCACTCGATGACGCATGCGTTGTGGCGTAGTAGTAGCAGTAGTAGGCTTTTCAGACTTGATTAAACATGACATGACCACTCGACGACTTTTTCCATGGACGGCATCGTGTTCCTTCTTGTAGAAGTCTCGCTAAGAGAGACGTCCGTGCTGTCTCGCACTGTACTGTGAAGGGCACGACGTGTGCAACGATCATCGGTGGATCGCACAAAATCAATGGCTGGTGCGCACGATCCGCATAACAACTGTGATAACCAATCAAGGAGTAGCAGACAGGGTGAGCACAAATTTGTGCTTCTACGAAAGATAGAGAGGTGGGGGCAAAATTGAGTAGTACCACATAAAACCAAGGGCGATACTAAGTAGTATAAAATGGAAAGTGAGTGTCTTGCACAATGAAATACATCGTGGCATACATCAAATTATGCCAAGATAGATCCACAAGAGTTCATTGGATGTGTGTTCTTCTCATAAACCAATCATAAACCACGTAAGGATCCACTAGAGTCATTGGATGTGTGTTCTTCTCACAAACCACATATCACCAGTGTCATTGCATGTGTGTTCTTCCCACAGACCACACATGGATCCACAGGTGTCATTGCATGTATGTTCTTCTCACAAACCACACATGGATCCACCAGTGTCATCACATGTCTGCTCTTTTCATGAACCATGGCTAGAGTCATTGCATGTGTGTTCTTCTCATAGACCACATATCACCGGTGTCATTGTATGTCTGCCCTTCCCATGAACCACAGCTAGAGTCATCGCATGCATGCTCTTTTCATGAACCACAGCTAGAGTCATTGGATGTGTGTTCTTCTTACAAACCATATCATGAACCACACCCAGTGTCATTGCATGTGTGTTCTTCTCACAAACCACACATGGATCCACCGGTGTCATTGCATGTCTGCTCTTCTCATTAACCACACCTAGAGTCATTGCATGTCTGTTCTTTTCACAAACCACATATCACCAGAGTCATTGCATGTGTGTTCTTCCCATGAACCACACATGGATCCACCGGTGTCATTGCATGTGTGTTCTTCTCACAAACCACACATGGATCCACCCAGTGTCATTGCATGTGTGTTCTTCCCATGAACCACACATTGATCCACCAGTGTCATTGCATGTCTGCTCTTTTCATGAACCACAGCTAGAGTCATTGGATGTGTGTTCTTCTCACAGACCACATATCACCAGTGTCATTGCATGTGTGTTCTTCCAAAGACTACACATGCATCCACCAGTGTCTTTGCATGTGTGTTCTTCCCACATACCACACATGGATCAACTAGTGTCAGTGCATGTGTGTTCTTCCCATGAACCACACATGGATCCACCGGTGTCATTGTATGTCTGCTCTTCCCATGAACCACATCTAGAGTCATCGCATGCGTGCTCTTTTCACAAACCACAGCTAGAGTCATTGCATGTGTGTTCTTCTTACAAACCGTGTCATGAACCACACCCTGTGTATTGCATGTGTGTTCTTCTCACAAACCACACATGGATCCACCAGTGTCATTGCATGTCTGCTCTTCTCATTAACCACAGCTAGAGTCATTGCATGTCTGTTCTTTTCACAAACCACATATCACCAGAGTCATTGCATGTGTGTTCTTCCCATGAATCACACATGGATCCACTGGTGTCATGGCATGTGTGTTCTTCTCATGAACCCCACATGGATCCACCTAGTGTCATCGCATGTGTGTTCTTTCCATCAACCACACATGGATCCACCAGTGTCATTGCATGTTTGCTCTTTTCATGCACCACAGCTAGAGTCATTGGATGTGTGTTCTTCTCACAGACCACATTTCACCAGTGTCATTGCATGTGTGTTCTTCCCAAAGACCACACATGGATCCACCAATGTCATTGCATGTGTGTTCTTCTCACAAACCATATCATGAACCACACCCAGTGTCATTGCATGTGTGTTCTTCCCATGAACCACACATGGATCCACCAGTGTCATTGAATGTGTGTTCTTCCCACAGACCATATCACGAACCACACCCAGTGTCATTGCATGTGTGTTCTTCCCATGAACCACACATGGATCCACCGGTGTCATTGCATGTGTGTTCTTCCCACAGACCACACATGGATTCACCAGTGTCATTGCATGTGTGTTCTTCCCATGAATCACACATGGATCCACTAGTGTCATTGCATGTCTGCTCTTTTCATGAACCACAGCTAGAGTCATTGGATGTGTGTTCTTCTCATAGACCACATATCACAAGTGTCATTGCATGTGTGTTCTTCCCAAAGACGACCAATGGATCCACCAGTGTCATTGCATGTGTGTTCTTCTCACAAACGATATCATGAACCACACCTAGTGTCATTGCATGTGTGGTCTTCTCACAGACCACACATGGATCCACCAGTGTCATTGCATGTGTGTTCTTCTCACAGACCATATCATGAACCACTCGCAGTGTCATTGCATGTGTGTTCTTCCCATGAACCACACATGGATCCACCAGTGCCATTGCATGTCTGCTCTTTTCATGAACCACAGCGAGTGTCATTGGATGTGTGTTCTTCTCATAGACCACATATCACCAGTGTCATTGCATGTGTGTTCTTCCCAAAGACCACACATGGATCCACCACTGTCGTTGCATGTGTGTTCTTCCCACAGACCACACATGGATCCACCAGTGTCATTGCATGTGTGTTCTTCCCATCAACCACACATGGATCCACCGGTGTAATTGTATGTCTGCTCTTCCCATGAACCACAGCTAGAGTCATCGCATGTGTGCTCTTTTCACAAACCACAGCTAGAGTCATTGCATGTGTGTTCTTCTTACAAACCATATCATAAACCACTCCGTGTGTCATTGCATGTGTGTTCTTCTCACAAACCACACATGGATCCACCAGTGTCATTGCATGTCTGCTCTTCTCATTAACCACAGCTAGAGTCATTGCATGTCTGTTCTTTTCACAAACCACATATCACCAGAGTCATTGCATGTGTGTTCTTCCCATGAACCAAACATGGATCCACTAGTGTCATTGCATGTGTGTTCTTCTCATGAACCACACATGGATCCACCCAGTGTCATCGCATGTGTGTTCTTTCCATGAACCACACATGGATCCACCAGTGTCATTGCATGTCTGCTCTTTTCATGAACCACAGCTAGAGTCATTGGATGTGTGTTCTTCTCACAGACCACATATCACTAGTGTCATTGCATGTGTGTTCTTCCCAAAGACCACACATGGATCCACCAGTGTCATTGCATGTGTGTTCTTCCCATGAACCACACCTGGATCCACCAGTGTCATTGCATGTGTGTTCTTCCCACAGACCATATCATGAACCACACCTAGTGTCATTGCATGTGTGTTCTTCCCATGAACCACACATGGATCCACTAGTGTCATTGCATGTGTGTTCTTCCCACAGACCACAAATGGATCCACCAGTGTCATTGCATGTGTGTTCTTCCCATGAACCACACATGGATCCACTAGTGTCATTGCATGTCTGCTCTTTTCATGAACCACAGCTAGAGTCATTGGATGTGTGTTCTTCTCATAGACCACATATCACCAGTGTCATTGCATGTGTGTTCTTCCCAAAGATCACACATGGATCCACCAGTGTCATTGCATGTGTGTGTTCTTCTCACAAACGAAATCATGAACCACACCTAGTTTCATTGCATGTGTGTTCTTCTCACAGACCACACATGGATCCACCAGTGTCATTGCATGGGTGTTCTTCTCACAGACCATATCATGAACCACTCGCAGTGTCATTGCATGTGTGTTATTCCCATGAACCACACATGGATCCACCGGTTTCATTGCATGTTTGCTCTTTTCATTAACCACAGCTAGAGTCATTGCACGTGTGTTCTTCTCACAAACCACATATCACCGGAGTCATTGCATGTGTATTCTTCCCAAATACCACACATGGATCCACCAGTGTCATTGCATGTGTGTTCTTCCCATAGACCACACATGGATCCAATAGTGTCGTTGCATGTGTGTTCTTCTTACAAACCATATCATGAACCACACCGAGTGTCATTGCATGTGTGTTCTTCTCACAAACCACACATGGATCCACCAGTGTCATTGCATGTCTGCTCTTCTCATTAACCACACCTAGAGTCATTGCATGTCTGTTCTTTTCACAAACCACATATCACCAGAGTCATTGCATGTGTGTTCTTCCCATGAACCACACATGGATCCATCGGAGTCATTGCATGTGTGTTCTTCTCATTAACCACACATGGATCCACCCAGTGTCATCGCATGTGTTGTCTTCTCATTAACCACACATGGATCCACCCAGTGTCATCGCATGTCTGTTCTTCCCATGAACCACACATGGATCCACCCAGTGTCATCGCATGTGTGTTCTTCCCATGAACCACACATGGATCCACCGGTGTCATTGCATGTGTGTTCTTCTCACAAACCACACATGGATCCACCCAGTGACATAGCATGTGTGTTCTTCCCATGAACCACACATGGATCCACCAGTGTGATTGCATGTCTGCTCTTTTCATGAACCACAACTAGAGTCATTGGATGTGTGTTCTTCTCACAGACCACATATCACCAGTGTCATTGCATGTGTGTTTTTCCCAAAGACCACACATGGATCCACCAGTGTCGTTGCATGTGAGTTCTTCCCACAGACCACACATGGATCCACCGGTGTCATTGCATGTCTGCTGTTTTCATGAACCACAACTAGAGTCATTGGATGTGTGTTCTTCTCACAGACCACATATCACCAGTGTTAATGCATGTATGTTCTTCCCAAAGACCACACATGGATCCACCAGTGTCATTGCATGTGTGTTCTTCTCACAAACCATATCATGAACCACACCTAGTGTCATTGCACGTGTGTTCTTCCCATGAACCACACATGGATCCACTAGTGTCATTGCATGTGTGTTCTTCCCATAGACCATATCATGAACCACACCTAGTGTCATTGCATGTGTGTTCTTCCCATGAACCACACATGGATCCACCAGTGTCATTGCATGTGTGTTCTTCCCACAGACCACACATGGATCCACCAGTGTCATTGCATGTGTGTTCTTCTCACAAACAATATCATGAACCACACCCAGTGTCATTGCATGTGTTTTCTTCTCACAAACCACACATGGATCCACCAGTGTCATTGCATGTATGCTCTTCTCATTAACCATAGCTAGAGTCATTGTATGTCTGTTCTTTTCACAAACCACATATCACAAGAGTCATTGCATGTGTGTTCTTACAATGAACCACACATGGATCCACCGGTGTCATTGCATGTGTGTTCGTCTCATGAACCACACATGGATCCACCCAGTGTCATCGCATGTGTGTTCTTCCCATGAACCACACATGGATCCACCAGTGTCATTGTATGTCTGCTCTTCCCATGAACCACACCTAGAGTCATCGCATGTGCGCTCTTTTCACAAACCACAGCTAGAGTCATTGCATGTATGTTCTTCTTACAAACCATATCATGAACCACACCCAGTGTCATTGCATGTGTGTTCTTCTCACAAACCACACATGGATCCACCGGTGTCATTGCATGTCTGCTCTTCTCATTAACCACAGCTAGAGTCATTGCTTGTCTGTTCTTTTCACAAACCACATATCACCAGAGTCATTGCATGTGTGTTCTTCCCATGAACCACACATGGATCCACCGGCGTCATTGCATGTCTCCTCTTCCCACAGACTACACATGGATCCACTAGTGTCATTGCATGTGTGTTCTTCCCATGAACCACACATGGATACACCAGTCTCATTGCATGCCTGCTATTTTCACGAACCACAGCTAGTCATTGGATGTGCGATCTTCTCACAGACCACATATCACCAGAGTCATTGCATGTGTGTTCTTCTCAAAGACCACACATGGATCCACCAGTGTCATTGCATGTGTGTTCTTCTCACAAACCATATCATGAACCACACCCAGTGTCATTGCATGTGTGTTCTTCTCACAGACCACACATGGATCCACCAGTGTCATTGCATGTGTGTTTTTCTCACAGACCATATCATGAACCCCACCCAGTGTCATTGCATGTGTGTTCTTCCCGTGAACCACACATGGATCCGCCGGTGTCATTGCATGTCTGCTGTTTTCATGAACCACAACTAGAGTCATTGGATGTGTGTTCTTCTCACAGACCACATATCACCAGTGTCAATGCATGTATGTTCTTCCCAAAGACCACACATGGATCCACCAGTGTCATTGCATGTGTGTTCTTCTCACAAACCATATCATGAACCACACCCAGTGTCATTGCACGTGTGTTCTTCCCATGAACCACACATGGATCCACCAGTGTCATTGCATGTGTGTTCTTCCCACAGACCATATCATGAACCACACCTAGTGTCATTGCATGTGTGTTCTTCCCATGAACCACACATGGATCCACCAGTGTCATTGCATGTGTGTTCTTCCCATAGACCACACATGGATCCACCAGTTTCATTGCATGTGTGTTCTTCTCACAAACCATATCATGAACCACACCCAGTGTCATTGCATGTGTTTTCTTCTCACAAACCACACATGGATCCACTAGTGTCATTGCATGTATGCTCTTCTCATTAACCATAGCTAGAGTCATTGCATGTCTGTTCTTTTCACAAACCACATATCACAAGAGTCATTGCATGTGTGTTCTTACAATGAACCACACATGGATCCACCGGTGTCATTGCATGTGTGTTCGTCTCATGAACCACACATGGATCCACCCAGTGTCATCGCATGTGTGTTCTTCCCATGAACCACACATGGATCCACCAGTGTCATTGTATGTCTGCTCTTCCCATGAACCACAGCTAGAGTCATCGCATCCGTGCTCTTTTCACAAACCACAGCTAGAGTCATTGCATGTGTGTTCTTCTTACAAACCATATCATGAACCACACCCAGTGTCATTGCATGTGTGTTCTTCTCACAAACCACACATGGATCCACTGGTGTCATTGCATGTCTGCTCTTCTCATTAACCACAGCTAGAGTCATTGCATGTCTGTTCTTTTCACAAACCACATATCACCAGAGTCATTGCATGTGTGTTCTTCCCATGAACCACACATGGATCCACCGGCGTCATTGCATGTCTCCTCTTCCCACAGACCACACATGGATCCACTAGTGTCATTGCATGTGTGTTCTTCCCATGAACCACACATGGATACACCAGTCTCATTGCATGCCTGCTATTTTCACGAACCACAGCTAGAGTCATTGGATGTGCGATCTTCTCACAGACCACATATCACCAGAGTCATTGCATGTGTGTTCTTCTCAAAGACCACACATGGATCCACCAGTGTCATTGCATGTGTGTTCTTCTCACAAACCATATCATGAACCACACCCAGTGTCATTGCATGTGTGTTCTTCTAACAGACCACACATGGATCCACCAGTGTCATTGCATGTGTGTTTTTCTCACAGACCATATCATGAACCACACCCAGTGTCATTGCATGTGTGTTCTTCCCGTGAACCACACATGGATCCACTGGTGTCATTGCATTTATGCTCTTTTCATTAACCACAGCTAGAGTCATTACACGTGTGTTCTTCTCACAAACCACATATCACTGGAGTCATTGCATGTGTGTTCTTCCCAAAGACCACACATGGATCCACCAGTGTCATTGCATGTGTGTTCTTGCCATAGACAACACATGCATCCACCAGTGTCGTTGCATGTGTGTTCTTCCCATGAACCACACATGGATCCACCAGTGTCATTGTATGTCTGCTCTTCCCATGAACCACAGCTAGACTCATCGCATGCATGCTCTTCTCATTAACCATAGCTAGAGTCATTGCATGTGTGTTCTTCTTACAAACCATATCATGAACCACACCCAGTGTCATTGCATGTGTGTTCTTCTCACAAACTACACATGGATGCACCGGTGTCATTGCATGTCTGCTCTTCTCATTAACCACAGCTAGAGTCATTGCATGTCTGTTCATTTCACAAACCACATATCACCAGAGTCATTGCATGTGTGTTCTTCCCGTGAACCACACATGGATCCACCGGTGTCATTGCATGTCTGCTGTGTTCATGAACCTCAACTAGAGTCATTGGATGTGTGTTCTTCTCACAGACCACATATCACCAGTGTCAATGCATGTATGTTCTTCCCAAAGACCACACATGGATCCACCAGTGTCATTGCATGTGTGTTCTTCTCACAAACCATATCATGAACCACACCCAGTGTCATTGCACGTGTGTTCTTCCCATGAACCACACATGGATCCACCAGTGTCATTGCATGTGTGTTCTTCCCACAGACCATATCATGAACCACACCTAGTGTCATTGCATGTGTGTTCTTCCCGTGAACCACACATGGATCCACCGGTGTCATTGCATGTCTGCTGTTTTCATGAACCTCAACTAGAGTCATTGGATGTGTGTTCTTCTCACAGACCACATATCACCAGTGTCAATGCATGTATGTTCTTCCCAAAGACCACACATGGATCCACCAGTGTCAATGCATGTGTGTTCTTCTCACAAACCATATCATGAACCACACCCAGTGTCATTGCACGTGTGTTCTTCCCATGAACCACACATGGATCCACCAGTGTCATTGCATGTGTGTTCTTCCCACAGACCATATCATGAACCACACCTAGTGTCATTGCATGTGTGTTCTTCCCATGAACCACACCTAGAGTCATCGCATGCGCGCTCTTTTCACAAACCACAGCTAGAGTCATTGCATGTGTGTTCTTCTTACAAACCATATCATGAACCACACCCAGTGTCATTGCATGTGTGTTCTTCTCACAAACCACACATGGATCCACCGGTGTCATTGCATGTCTGCTCTTCTCATTAACCACAGCTAGAGTCATTGCATGTCTGTTCTTTTCACAAACCACATATCACCAAAGTCATTGCATGTGTGTTCTTCCCATGAACCACACATGGATCCACCGGCGTCATTGCATGTCTCCTCTTCCCACAGACCACACATGGATCCACTAGTGTCATTGCATGTGTGTTCTTCCCATGAACCACACATGGATACACCAGTCTCATTGCATGCCTGCTATTTTCACGAACCACAGCTAGAGTCATTGGATGTGCGATCTTCTCACAGACCACATATCACCAGAGTCATTGCATGTGTGTTCTTCTCAAAGACCACACATGGATCCACCAGTGTCATTGCATGTGTGTTCTTCTCACAAACCATATCATGAACCACACCCAGTGTCATTGCATGTGTGTTCTTCTCACAGACCACACATGGATCCACCAGTGTCATTGCATGTGTGTTTTTCTCACAGACCATATCATGAACCCCACCCAGTGTCATTGCATGTGTGTTCTTCCCGTGAACCACACATGGATCCGCCGGTGTCATTGCATGTCTGCTGTTTTCATGAACCACAACTAGAGTCATTGGATGTGTGTTCTTCTCACAGACCACATATCACCAGTGTCAATGCATGTATGTTCTTCCCAAAGACCACACATGGATCCACCAGTGTCATTGCATGTGTGTTCTTCTCACAAACCATATCATGAACCACACCCAGTGTCATTGCACGTGTGTTCTTCCCATGAACCACACATGGATCCACCGGTGTCATTGCATGTGTGTTCTTCCCACAGACCATATCATGAACCACACCTAGTGTCATTGCATGTGTGTTCTTCCCATGAACCACACATGGATCCACCAGTGTCATTGCATGTGTGTTCTTCCCATAGACCACACATGGATCCACCAGTTTCATTGCATGTGTGTTCTTCTCACAAACCATATCATGAACCACACCCAGTGTCATTGCATGTGTTTTCTTCTCACAAACCACACATGGATCCACTAGTGTCATTGCATGTATGCTCTTCTCATTAACCATAGCTAGAGTCATTGCATGTCTGTTCTTTTCACAAACCACATATCACAAGAGTCATTGCATGTGTGTTCTTACAATGAACCACACATGGATCCACCGGTGTCATTGCATGTGTGTTCGTCTCATGAACCACACATGGATCCACCCAGTGTCATCGCATGTGTGTTCTTCCCATGAACCACACATGGATCCACCAGTGTCATTGTATGTTTGCTCTTCCCATGAACCACAGCTAGAGTCATCGCATCCGTGCTCTTTTCACAAACCACAGCTAGAGTCATTGCATGTGTGTTCTTCTTACAAACCATATCATGAACCACACCCAGTGTCATTGCATGTGTGTTCTTCTCACAAACCACACATGGATCCACCGGTGTCATTGCATGTCTGCTCTTCTCATTAACCACAGCTAGAGTCATTGCATGTCTGTTCTTTTCACAAACCACATATCACCAGAGTCATTGCATGTGTGTTCTTCCCATGAACCACACATGGATCCACCGGCGTCATTGCATGTCTCCTCTTCCCACAGACCACACATGGATCCACTAGTGTCATTGCATGTGTGTTCTTCCCATGAACCACACATGGATACACCAGTCTCATTGCATGCCTGCTATTTTCACGAACCACAGCTAGAGTCATTGGATGTGCGATCTTCTCACAGACCACATATCACCAGAGTCATTGCATGTGTGTTCTTCTCAAAGACCACACATGGATCCACCAGTGTCATTGCATGTGTGTTCTTCTCACAAACCATATCATGAACCACACCCAGTGTCATTGCATGTGTGTTCTTCTCACAGACCACACATGGATCCACCAGTGTCATTGCATGTGTGTTTTTCTCACAGACCATATCATGAACCACACCCAGTGTCATTGCATGTGTGTTCTTCCCGTGAACCACACATGGATCCACTGGTGTCATTGCATTTATGCTCTTTTCATTAACCACAGCTAGAGTCATTGCACGTGTGTTCTTCTCACAAACCACATATCACTGGAGTCATTGCATGTGTGTTCTTCCCAAAGACCACACATGGATCCACCAGTGTCGTTGCATGTGTGTTCTTCCCATGAACCACACATGGATCCACCAGTGTCATTGTATGTCTGCTCTTCCCATGAACCACAGCTAGAGTCATCGCATGCGTGCTCTTCTCATTAACCATAGCTAGAGTCATTGCATGTGTGTTCTTCTTACAAACCATATCATGAACCACACCCAGTGTCATTGCATGTGTGTTCTTCTCACAAACTACACATGGATGCACCGGTGTCACTGCATGTCTGCTCTTCTCATTAACCACGGCTAGAGTCATTGCATGTCTGTTCATTTCACAAACCACATATCACCAGAGTCATTGCATGTGTGTTCTTCCCATGAACCACACATGGATCCACCGGTGTCATTGCATGTGTGTTATTCTCACAAACCACACATGGATCCACCCAGTGTCATCGCATGTGTGTTCTTCCCATGAACCACACATGGATCCACCAGTGTCATTGCATGTCTGCTCTTTTCGTGAACCACAGCTAGAGTCATTGGATGTGTGTTCTTCTCACAGACCACATATCACCAGTGTCATTGCATGTGTGTTCTTCCCAAATGGATCCACCAGTGTCGTTGCATGTGTGTTCTTCCCACAGACCACACATGGATCCACCAGTGTCATTGCATGTGTGTTCTTCCCATGAACCACACATGGATCCACCCGTGTCATTGTATGTCTGCTCTTCCCATGAACCACAGCTAGAGTCATTGCATGCGTGCTCTTTCAACAAATCACAGCTAGAGTCATTGCATGTGTGTTCTTCTTACAAACCATATCATGAACCACACCCAATGTCATTGCATGTGTGTTCTTGTCACAAACCACACATGGATCCATCAGTGTCATTGCATGTCTGCTCTTCTCATTAACCACAGCTAGAGTCATTGCATGTCTATTATTTTCACAAACCACATATCACTAGAGTCATTGCATGTGTGTTCTTCCCATGAACCACACATGGATCCACCAGTGTCATTTTATGTCTGCTCTTCCCATGAACCACAGCTAGAGTCATCGCATGCGTGCTCTTTTCACAAACCACAGCTAGAGTCATCGCATGTGTGTTCTTCTTACAAACCATATCATGAACCACGCCTAGTGTCATTGCATGTGTGTTCTTCTCACAAACCACACATGGATCCACCAGTGTCATTGCATGATGGGGATATGCCTAAGGGGGTATGCTCAGCAGTGGGTTTCGAGTGGGCCGGAAGGCCCGTGAGTACGCCTGAAGGACAGTGACTGGACTCTGAGGAAAGAAGAGGCCCATCGACTGGCGACTAGAAGCCCGGAAGCGTAGTAGAGGCCCAGTCGGATTAGGTCAAAGACTCCCGGATCCTTATCTTGTTCGGGGAAAACTTGTAAACCCTGGGAGGTGATTCATATATAAACCTCCCTAGGGTATAGTAGAGACTTACGTTCCATCATACACCCCCTCAAGCGACTCGCCGCCCAGCCGCTGATCTCGCCGCCCTTGTAACTCGCTCTCTAATAATCTAACCTAGCAGGAGTAGGTCTTTACCCTCCGGGGGGCCGAACCTGGGTAAACCCTTGTGCACCTGCCCCCATCTCACAACGCAGATGGCCGCCAACTCTTCCTCACGAAACTCTCAATCGCTGCCTATGGCAGCAACTGCCGTGGCCATTTCCACGACAGTGGCGCCCACCGTGGGGCATAGTGGGACTGGCCTGAGTTCTGCGGCGAGACCCTACTCGCTGATCGAGCGGCCGCTCGCCACCGGCTGCATGATCGCCTTCGGTGGGATCTTGCAGATCCTTCCCAATAGCTACATCCCAGTGTCGCGCCCGGTCACACACGCCGCGGTGATGCCGATCGGCTCCATCAACCTCTTCGTCGGCTTTACCAGCGCGGTCGACCCAGCCACGACCGTGATTGTCGGCGGATCGCCTCCACACCGCGATCTGCTTTCGGAGGAGCAGGTCCGCTCCATCAGGGGCCTCGTCACCGAGTACGACTCGGCCGCTAGCGACGCGGTCGAGACCAACGTCGCCACCAACGACGACGCCCTAAATGACGACGCCGACTCCGCGACCCCTGCATCGGCCAACGGATCCATCACCGCCACGTCATGGGAGGACTCCATCACGCGAGTCTCCAACCCCGAAGATTTCGAGGATCCCTCCATACTAGGGATCTTCGACTCCGACTCCGGCTCGGAATCCCCCGAGGATCTTCATGCCAGATCCAATCACTTCAACGCGATTTACATGGCGAGAAGCGCGGCCGCCCCGCCAGATCTATTCTCCACGCCGATTCTGCCGACCGTGACGGCCACGGAGGTGGAACAAGCCCGCCTGTGGCTCCAGGAGGCGCGGCACAATGAACTCGCCGAGCGCGAGAAATACCGCCTCGAACAAGAGACGGCGAAGGAGCTGTCACTCTATCACCAGTGCCGCATCAAGACCCGCCTGAACCCTGATGTTCAAGGCCGCGTCCTAAACTTCAATGACGAGGGCGACCCCACACGCGCCGCCGAGCGCGAACACGGTGAGAACGCGCCGCTAGGAGGAGGCAACCCCGCAAGACCACCACCTGGAGCACCGGCGAATGGGGCCCCTCCACCACCCATGGGCCGTGCGCCCCCACCTGACCAACCACGCATCATCATCTCGCCTCAAGCCCGGGACGCCAACGGGCTACCACTGTACTCCACCCCGATGGACAACGTCATCGCGGCCGACGCCGCGATTGCCAACCTCGATGTCCAAGGCGACGGTGCACTACAGATCCAGTACACCAAGGCCCTATTCGTCAGGGCTGTCGAGCAACAAGCCGCGGGAGTAGATCCACGTGGGCGGATGTATTCCCGCTCATCAGCAAGCAGGGCGGCATCAAGCGGCCACCCAACCGTGGCCAACGCGATAGTTTGTCCACCTCCCCAACCACTGGCAAACCAACCGCGAGCCGCCAACCCCGCGTTGTCGACCAACAAGCCGCGACCTGCGAACAACACCGTCGCTGCAAATGGGCCACTCGACACCCGAACGCACATCATCAACAATCAGGCGTGGCGGTCGCGCTAGCCCTACGACCTGCGACACACCCTCGCCAACCGCGGCGACCCGGAGCCAAGAGGCTCACTCAGTCGAGTCGGGCCACAATGCTTTGGACCCATGATCCGCGGGGAAAAATACCCCGCCAACTTCAAGGCCCCCAAGGAGGTCGAGAAATATGACCCGACGTACGACCCCACCGTTTGGCTGGACACATATCTCATGGCAATGGGGATCGTAGGCCACACCGACCTGCTCGCCGCTTGCTACCTCCCCCTGATGATGGAGGGTGCGACCCGGCAATGGATCAATACGCTACCCGCCGACAGCATCGACTCCTGGGAAGAAATGCGGGACGCCTTCGTCAGGCACTTCGAGGGTTCCTACACCCGCGCCACCACCATCGAGGACCTGGAGCGATGCATCCAGGGACAACGCGAGTCAACCCGCCGGTGGATCCAAAGGTGGCAAGAGCTGTGGATAAACGCCTCCGGCATCCACCCAGACACGGCGATACACTGCTTCAAAAACGCGTGCCGGTACGAACCTCTGGTCGCCAAGATCAAGAGGGTCTACCGGACGCTGGACAACATCCCCGACCTCCTCGAGATTGCTAAGCGCTATGCGGAGGAAGATCCAAACCAAGACTCCGACGACGAGTCAGGAGGAAGACGGCGCACCAGCATCCATGACAGCGGGCGACTATGCGACATGCGCTACAGCAACACCCGCATCACTGGCAAGCGCCGGACCGACGGGCGAGTCGACTTCGTCGCCAACGCCGGCTACGGCTAACGCGACTCCAAGAACTACCGCCGCGACGGAGGAGACTACCGTGACAGCGGGAACTACCGCGCCAACAACACGACGAGGCCGAAATTCGACCCTGCCGCCCTGCTTAATCAGCCCTGCATCTACGACAGCAGGGAGGGAAAACCAGCCACCCACACCACCGCCGACTGCCACTCTCTCAGAGAGATCGAGAAGGCAAGACGTGCAAGGGAGGATCCCAACAACAACCAACCGCGGGACAACGGGAACGGCGGCGGCTTCGGAACCGCTGTCTGGTCGCTTCATACCTTCACCGGGCTCGGCACCAAGCGTGAGAAGAAGGTACTCGCCCGCGCGGTTGCCGTCAATGCGGTGACGCAAGTCGACATCCCCCGCTTCCTAAACTGGTCCGAGCAAAGCATCACCTGGAGTCCCCAGGACCACGCGCCAAGAATCGAGTATCCAGGGCGAGTCGCCCTGGTGGTCAGGCCAAAGGTGGCCGACTACTGGCTGCCCAAGACGCTGATGGATGGTGGAAGCTCCATCAATCCTGTACCTCGACACCTTCAAAAGGCTCCAGCTCCCAGAAACAGCCATCGAGCCAACACTGACGACCTTCCATGGCATCGTCCCCGGTCGTAAGGGGTACCCGATTGGGAAGGTGACGCTGCCAGTCACCTTCGGCACCTCGGCAAACTACCGCACGGAGAGGATCGTCTTCGAGCTGGTAAACTTCCGCAGTCCCTACCACTGCGTCCTGGGCCGCCAGGCATTCGCAAAGTTCATGGCGACCCCACACTATGCCTACAACACGATGAAGCACCCCGGGCCGAGCGGCATCATCAACGTCCACGGCGACCCTGATATGGCCGTGGAATGCGAGGAAAAAGGCGCCGAGCTCGCTGACACTGTCATCGCCGGGGAGACTGACCACGCGGAGGAGCTCGCAAAATACGCGGGCAACATCAACAAGGACGATCCCACCATCCTGAAGAAACCAATCGCTGCGAACTCCACGTTCGAGACGACCACGCACACCCGCACCGTCGAGCTCGTCCCAGGCGACTCCAGCCAGACGGTCACCATCGGGGCACATATGAGCCCCGCATAGGAAAGTGCGCTCATCGGGTTCCTCCGTGAGAACCGCGACATCTTTGCATGGAAGCCATCTGACATGCCAGGTGTCCCGAGGGAACTCGCTGAGCACAAACTCAATGCCGACCCCAAAGTGCGACCAGTAAAACAGTCGCTACGGCCTTTCAATGAAGAATGCTGTCAAGCAATCGCCGAGGAGGTCCAGCGCCTGCTAGCCGCAGGCTTCATCCGGCCAATTAAGTACTCCAAGTGGCTGGCAAACCCAGTCCTGGTTCTCAAAAAGAACAACACCTGGAGAATGTGTATAGACTACACCAACCTCAACAGCGCCTGCCCGAAGGAGGAGTTCGTCCTACCGCGCATGATCAGATCATCGATTCGACCGCAGGATCGGAGTCGCTGTGTTTTCTCGACGCTTACTCTAGTTACAACCAGATCAAGATGGCGGTCGAAGACGAGGAGAAGACGTCGTTCATCACGCCATTCGGCGCGTTCTGCTACACGGCCATGACATTCGGCCTCAAGAACGCAGGCGCCACATATCAGAGGTGCATGCAGGAGTGTCTCGCGAGCCAAATTGGCCGCAACATCCACGTCTACATCGACGACGTGGTGGTAAAATCCACCTGCCAGGACGATCTGCTCGCCGACCTAGCAGAAACCTTCGCAAATCTACGGAGGTACAACATCAAGCTGAACCCCGGAAAATGCACCTTCGGCGTACCCACTGGACAACTTCTGGGGTACGTAGTCTCCAAGAGAGGCATTGAGGCTAACCCCACCAAGATCGACACCATCGCGCGACTCAGGAAACCCGAGTGCCTGCGCGACGTCCAAAAGTTGGCAGGGCGAGTCACGGCTCTCAGTCACTTCATCCCCCGACTAGGCGAGAAGGCAATGCCCCTATACCGCCTGATGCGCAAGAACCCAACGTTCCAATGGGATGCAGAGGCCGACAACGCACTGAAAGCACTCAAAGAAGTGCTACTCGCGGCACCACTACTCGCCGCGCCACTCGACAGAGAGCCAATGCTCGTCTACGTCGCGGCCTCCAATCGGGTCGTCAGCGCCATGATGGTCGTCGAACGACCAGAAGAGGGAAAGGAGCACCCCATACAACGCCCAGTATACTACATTAGTGAAGTCTTAACAGACTCACGACAGCGCTACCCGCAATACCAAAAACTGGTGTACGCGGTATTCCGAGCACAGCGGCGACTCCCACACTACTTCTAGGAGCACCCAATAACGGTGGTATCCTCCGCGCCCTTGCAAGACATCATAAGCAATCGCGATCTGACTAGGCGAGTCTCCAAGTGGGCCGTCGAGATCGGCATCCACAACATCAAATACGAGCCCTAAAAAGCGATCAAGTCGCAGGCCCTGGCCGATTTCCTCGCCGACTGGGAAGAGGCACAGTAGCCAGAGAAGCTCCCATACCTCCACTAATGGTCGCTCCACTTCGACGGCTCCAAGAACGCCGACGGAACGGGGGCTGGGGTCATACTGACCTCCCCCAAAGGAGACAAGCTCCACTACATGCTCCACCTCAACGTCACACCCTGCACCAACAACGTGGCGGAATACGAGACCCTCCTCCATGGCATGAGAGCCGCCAAGGAGATGAACATCAATCGCCTACGATGCTACGGCGACTCCGACCTAGTCACCGGCCAAGTGGCCGGGACATGCGACGCTGTTTCCCCAACAATGATAGCATACCGCCAGGCTGTCGACCAACTGGGAGGACACTTCGACGGCTACTCCGTCGAGTGGATCGACAGGCGTAAAAACAAGGAGGCGGACGCACTTTCCCGCATCGGGTCGGCTCGACAGACGCCACCAGTAGGCGTCTTCCTCGACATCATCCACAAGCCCTCCATCAGCCCACCGAAGGAGATCGACGTCGGGATTCCACTACAACCAGAACTGGCCTTAGTCGCCATGGTTGTGGAACCTAGCGACTGGACAGCACCATACGTCACCTTCCTAGAACACAAACTCCTACCGAGCAACGAGACAAAGGCGCGAATGGTCATACGCCGTTGCAAATCCTTCGTCATCATCAATGGCGAGCTCCACAAGCGCAGCGTGACCGGCGTGTTCCAGCGCTGCGTACAGCAGAGGAAGGCCGCAAGATCCTCCAGGACATCCACGCCGGCGACTGCGGCCATCACGCCGGCGCCAAGTCGCTAGTCGCCAAGGCCATGCGGCACGGCTTCTACTGCCTCACCGCACACGCTGACGCCACCGACGTTGTCCAAAGATGCGTCAGATGCCAGAAGTACGCCAACCAGATGCACCTTCCTGGTTCGGCGCTCAAGACAATCCCCATCACGTGGCCATTCGCCGTATGGGGCATGGACATGGTCGGCCCATTCAAGAAGGCCCCATCGGGCTTCACTCACCTCTTGGTCGCAGTCGACAAGTTCACCAAATGGGTGGAGGCCAAGATGATCAAGAAGTGCTATGGCAAGACGGCTACCAAGTTCCTCCGCGAACTCATCTACCGGTACGGCTACCCACACAGCATCATCACAGACAACGGCACCAACTTCACCAAGGGGGCCATGGCGGAATTCTGTGAGGAGCACGGCATACGACTCGACCTCGCATCAGTCGCCCACCCGGAGTCAAACGGCCAAGCAGAACGCGCCAACCAGAGCGTCCTCCACGGTCTCAAGCTGCGACTACAGGTGCCCCTCGAGCGCACCCCAGGATGCTGGGTCGACGAGCTCCCCTCTGTGATATGGGGGATCCGCACCTCCGTCAACCGATCAACAGGGTTCACGCCTTTCTTCATGGTGTATGGCGCTGAGGCCGTAATGCCAATAGACCTGGAGCACGACTCCCCTCGAGTCGCCAACTACGTCGAGGCGGCCAACGAAACCGCCTGCCAAGACAGCGTTGATCAACTCGACGAAGCACGCGACCTGGCTCGCTCCCGCACCGCCATATACCAGCAGGGACTTCGCCGCTATCACAGTCGCCGAGTGCAAACTCGCACCTTCCAGGAAGGCGACCTTGGAAACGACGCCTACTACCTCATCGACATACGGGGTGACAGCCAATTGGAGGTCAGGAGGCCATGGAATGTAAACCTCCTCAGAAAGTTCTATACTTAGAACCTCACACTGTACTCCATCGGCATATATAATGAAATTCATTCGGATCGCACAAATTGTGTCCACTCGCCATATTCTTGTGCCACTCGCACTCGTACATACTAGCAATATGCTACCTACGGAAGTCAACCTCTGGTCGAGCGACCGGCACAGCCAAGTAGTGTGGCACAAGGGCACTGGAAAAATCCGGGCCTTGGGTCATCCACGAAAAACACCAACCCAGAGCCGCCATTGGAGTCGCCTAGCCCGACTGGCCTGCCGGGCCAAGACATCCGACACACGCTTCTCACAGCGACCTGTCCCCCTCACCCTCGTGCAAAGCGACTCGAACGGTTAAGTACCACGCACGGTGACTCCGCAAAACAGGGACCCCACGTGGCTCGGGAACACACCCAGTAAGAGTGCTGCCTAGGGCTCGCCAAGCGACTGGCTCTCTGGGCCAGGGGAGGAGACGCGTTACAAACAACGCATTCGTAACCTGCAACAGGATCACGACCAATACGGTCTAGCACAATGCTCGGGGACTCGTTCACAAACGAACCTCACCCGCACTCGGGAACTCGCCGCTCAGGAGATGCGAGGGGCAAAAACAAACGCAAAAACAAGGCAAACACATAGAAATACATAGTCGAGTTATACCCCATTAAAGGGCGGACGCGCTCGGGGACTCGCTCAAATTGTTGAACAAAACACTGCCTTAATAAAACACAAGTCGACCAAGTCCCCGCGACACGGGTTACAAAAGTCATACAAATGTTCGCCACCTGGCATCTATTACAACTTTTACATTTGCTCATTACACAGGCCCTGACGAAGAAGAAGCACCACCACCCTTGACGCGCACAAAGGGCTGTCACGGGTTCGTCGGATACGTGGTCAGCGACTTCGCCAATGACGACCGAAAGGGCTGCTCCGACTTCATGTCGTGGTGCTCTGGCTCGGGGTCGCCAGGTGCCAACACCGTCTCCTGGTACGGCAGCAGATCCCCCATCGCCAAGACACGATCAACATAAGGAGCGGCCTTCGCGGTCAGCTTCAGCACCTCCGACATCTCCACCGTGCCGGTCGCCGAGGGATAGCCACTCGTGACATCATCAAGATCGAAGTCGTCGGGGAAATGCGCGAGACCCAAGCTCAACGCCGTGGCGGCCCCGCGTCTTAACGCCGAGCGTGTCATCCACTCCATAACCGCGTGCACGTCCTCCAGATAGCGCCACACCTTCGTGAGCCCCCCAGGGATGACTTCGGTGGGAGACATGCCTTGGAGAGCCGCCTGGACACACAACGCCGAGGCTGTGGCCGCATTCACCACGGCAGTTACGCACTGCGAAGCAGTATAAGTCTGCACCACCGGGTCGCTTTGGCCTACCACAGCTGCAAAGTCAGATACCAGCGAAACAATGAAACCCCCAAAGCAGGGACCGGACAAAAGGCTAAAGCAATGGCAGAAACTCACCAAGCAGCTTGCGGCAATTCTCCTTGACGTGCTTCTCCAAGGCGGCCTAGTCGTTATGCAGTCCCACAATGATGGAGTCCGCGGCTTTGCGTTCCTCTTTAGCGGCAGCGACGGCAGCCTTCGCCCGTTCTTCTGAAGAAATTGAGGCCGCCTTAGCATCCTCCAACTCCTTGACCAAGAAGGCCACTCGCTTATTCGCCGCGTCTAGTTCCGCGAGTGGGATATACCCCTCACGGGCTTTGGAGACCTCAGCCGAGAAACCGTCTGCAAGTGGAGATGTCAAAGTATCGCATAAAACCAGCTCACAACAAGCAAATAAGAACAACGCCAAACACTCACCGATCCTCTCCTGAAGCTGCCGGTTCACCTCCTGCGCCCCACGCAAGTCACGCTCCAGACGCTCTCGTGCAGCCTGCCGATCAGTCGACTCCCGCTGCAACCCCTGCAAAACAACAAGACCAGCTAAGCATCGGGAGGAAAATTATCACCAGTTCCAAGTCGCTGAAATTCAGCGAACAGGAACTCGGGGAATGGAGAAGGAAGAAAAAACCAAGACCAGTTCCCAGTCGCTGAAATTCAGCGACTAGGAACTCGGGGACTAGAGAAGGAAGGAAAACCAAGACCAGTTCCCAGTCGCTGAAATTCAGCGACTAGGAACTCGGGGACTGGAGAAGGAAGAAAAACCAAAACCAGTTCCCAATCGCTGCGATTCAGCGACTAGGAACTCGGGGACTGGAGAATATAGGAGGATAAAGACAATTCCCAACCGCTGAAATTCAGCGACTAGGAATTCGGGGACTAGACATACCTGAATGGCAGCGCCGAGCATCTTGTGAAGGTCAGCAGCGTCAGTCGACGGGACCGTGAAGGAGGTGCGCCCGCGGCGGGCCTCAATCTCCGCATCCATGATTTCCAGAAACTGCAGAGATTGCGCGTCCGCACCGCTTGGAAACCCCCTCGCCATAAAGCGAGGGAATGTCGCCGACGCCCTGGCAGGGGCGCTGGCCGCTGGGGCCGGCACCTCCGGCGTGGATGCAGCTGGCGCTGGCTCTGATCGCGTCGATGTCCCCTCTTCGACGAGCGGCACAGCAACTGGCTCCGCGGCGCTTCCCCTGGTTGCGGCGTCATCAGCGCCGCCCTTCTGTTTCTTCGCGACTTCAGCAGTCACGACATCCTCGGAGGCCTTCCTCTTCTTAAGGAGATCACCTTCTCCCGTGACGGTGGCCGGGGGAATCTTGGCCACCGAAGGGCGCCCAATCTTCTTAGCCCCCGACCTGCACGAGCCCTTCTAATCAGCACAACCACGACAAGAAAGATGCAAAGCAAATTGGGACAAGGAAGTGTAACTTACTTGGCGACTAGAAGAACGCGAAGACCGATACTGATATGGGCAGGCTTGTCCAACTCGGGACGAAGCTTGCGACTGAGCCCCCGCTCAAATACGTCTGAAGCCCACGAAATCGAAGGCTTCCTTGACGATGAAGCCGCAGTTGCCGGGATCTCCGGCTCCGACGCCGCTGCCTTCGACGGCAACGGCGACTTGGGTGGCACCACGTCAGTGGCTTCTTGGCTTGGGACCCCCAAGGTCGACGGCGCGATCGAAGCCAGGGGCGCCTCTACCACCACCTCCGTGTCCTCGCCTTCCAACCCCTTCGTCAGGATTGTGGCCCTCGGGACCTTGTGCGAGACTTTAGGAGACCCTTCGCCGTCGGAGTCATCGTCCGACCCGAACACCACTGACGACCTGACTGGCGACACGGGCCTCTTTGCCGATGACTTGGACCAGCGTGGGGGCTTTGAAGGCGTGGCGGTGCGCCGGGACGTCTGCTCCTGTGCGACCCCGTCGCCTTCTTCGAACTCGTCCAGGTTGTGGCTCGCTTCGACCTCTCGCTGCTTCTGCATTCGGGTCTTGCGAGCCATAGGCGCTGGGGGAGCGACCTCTTCGTCTTCCCTATCGCTATCGTAAGGATTCCCCTCAGAATCTTCCTCCAGCTCCTGGGGGACTTCTTCATCGAGCGGAGGGAGCCAACCCTCCAATACCTGAAAAAGCTGAGAACCATTGCGAGTCAGAAACACGACGAGCGAAAAGAACGAAATTGGAATACGAACGGAGCAATTGGAAAGAAGACTTACTATAGGGGCTTCATTCTTCACGGGAGTATACGGGGTGACTCCGACCGCCACACCCGTGAACTCCGTGTCGGTGATGTTCTTCAGGGCGGCCTTGTAATCTTCGGCCTCCCGCGACTCCTTGCTGGTGCGAGATGGATCAAGCTTCCCGCTGTACTCGTACTTCTAGCGTGGACGAGCCGCCAGCGGAACCAGGCGCCGCCCAAGCCAGCAATTGTAGAGGTTGATCGGAATCAACCCCTGGTCCTTCAGCTTCTGGATTTGGTCCATCATCTCCGCGACGGCCATCCGCTGATCTTCAGGGAGCTTCTTTGGCGCCAATCGGCGGGGCTCGCTCCTCTCGGCAACGAATTCAGGGAGGGAAACCTCGCTGGAGGGAGTGGCTTCCTTGACGTAGAAACAGCTTTTCTTCCACTCGCTGGTCGCCTTCTTCGGCAGGAGAAGCTTGACGAAGTTGGCCTTCAGCTTCAACTGGAAGGTGACCCCGCCTGCGGCCAGCATCAAGCCGCTGGACGCCTCGCGCCCGATGCGGTCGTGGAAGAGCTCCAGCCACAGCGGGAAGTAAGGCCTGCAGCCGAGGTAACACTCGCAGAAGGCAACAAAGATCGCTAGCTGCTCGATGCTATGCGGACCAAGATCCGAGGGCTTGATCACGTAGTACGCGCAGAAGCGGCGGAAGAAGAGCAAAGTGGGGAACCCTAAGCCCCTCTCGATATGACTGGTGAAACAGATGAACTCGCCAGGCCGCGGCTTCGGCTCGGTCTCGGAAGAAGGGGGAACTCGCCAATTCCCCTTGCGAAGCACCCCGGCGTCCTCGAAGGATTTCAGCTGGGCCGTGGAGCACTTGGATTTTCCCCACGAGCCTTTGGGAGGCGCCATTGAGTGGGAAGCGGAATCGCGCGATGTGAAGAGAATAGGTCGGGGGCGAGCAGAGAGGAAGAGCAAATGAGGAAGGATGAAGAATGCGAAGCAGGGTCGCGAAGCAGATCCATCACTCCCCTTATATGGGAAAGGTCACCCGCCAAAATCGGGATAGCCGTTACCCACGGTAATTGCGCCGTAGTTACCGTTGGAAATTCCAATGGGTAGTTTCACTGAGATTGACGGTCCAACTTCGGTGATCCACTCGCTACCCGCCAATATCTCTTCTCGCCGAAATGACGACTGGGCAACGATGATGTTCATTAAAGTGACGAGTGGAGCTGTGGAGAAATTCTCCTCGGCACTAATAGAGTCCATCGCCGATTCGACTGGGCGCCCAAATTGGGCTCGCCTACTTCAAGCACCAAACAACGCCTGCGCCTACATCAACAATAGCCTCGGGGACTACTGATGGGATATGCCTAAGGGGGTATGCTCAGCAGTGGGTTTCGAGTGGGCCGGAAGGCCCGTGAGTACGCCTGAAGGACAGTGACTGGACTCTGAGGAAAGAAGAGGCCCATCGACTGGCAACTAGAAGCCCGAAAGCATAGCAGAGGCCCAGTCAGATTAGGTCAAAGGCTCCCGGATCCTTATCTTGTTCGGGGGCAACATGTAAACCCTGGGAGGTGCTTCATATATAAACCTCCCTAGGGTATAGTAGAGACTTACGTTGCATCATACACCCCCTCAAGCGACTCGCCGCCCAGCCACCGAGCTCGCCGCCCTTATAACTCGCTCTCTCATAATCTAACCTAGCAGGACTAGGTCTTTACCCTCCGGGGGGCGAACCTGGGTAAACCCTTGTGCACCTACCCCCATATCGCACCGCAGATGGCCGCCAACTCTTCCTCACGAAACTCTCAATCGCTGCCTATGGCAGCGACTGCCGTGGCCATTTCCACGACATTGCATGTCTTCTCTTCTTATTAACCATAGCTAGAGTCATTGCATGTCTGTTCTTTTCACAAACCACATATCACCAGAGTCATTGCATGTGTGTTCTTCCCATGAACCACACATGGATCCATCGGTGTCATGGCATGTGTGTTCTTCTCATGAACCACACATGGATCCACCCAGTGTCATCGCATGTGTGTTCTTCCCATTAACCACACATGGATCCACCGGTGTCATTGCATGTCTGCTCTTTTCATGAACCACAGCTAGAGTCATTGGATGCGTGTTCTTCTCACAGACCACATCCCACCAGTGTCATTGCATGTGTGTTCTTCCCAAAGACCACACATGGATCCACCAGTGTGATTGCATGTGTGTTCTTCTCACAAACCATATCATGAACCACACCCAGTGTCATTGCATGTGTGTTCTTGTCACAGACCACACATGGATCCACTAGTGTCATTGCATGTGTGTTCTTCTCAAAAACGATATCATGAACCACACCCAATGTCATTGCGCGTGTGTTCTTCCCATGAACCACAAATGGATCCACCAGTGTCATTGCATGTGTGTTCTTCCCACAAACCACACATGGATCCACCAGTGTCATTGCATGTCTGCTCTTCCCATGAACCTTAGCTAGAGTCATTGCTGTGTCTATTATTTTCACAAACCACATATCACCAGAGTCATTGCATGTGTGTTCTTCCCATGAACCACACATGGATCCACCAGTGTCATTGCATGTGTGTTCTTCTCATGAACCACACATGGATCCGCCCAGTGTCATCGCATGTGTGTTCTTCCCATGAACAACACATGGATCCACCAGTGTCGTTGCATGTCTGCTCTTTTCATGAACCATAGCTAGAATCATTGGATGTGTGTTCTTCTCACAGACCACATATCACCAGTGTCATTCCATGTGTGTTCTTCCCAAAGACCACACATGGATCCACCAGTGTCATTGCATGTGTGTTCTTCTCACAAACCATATCATGAACCACACCCAGTGTCATTGCATGTGTGTTCTTCCCATGAACCACACATGGATCCACCAGTGTCATTGCATGTGTGTTCTTCCCATGAACCACACATGGATCCACCAGTGTCATTGCATGTGTGTTCTTCCCACAGACCACACATGGATCCACCAGTGTCATTGCCTGTGTGTTCTTCCCATGAACCACACATGGATCCACTAGTGTCATTGCATGTCTGCTCCTTTCATGAACCACAGCTAGAGTCATTGGATGTGTGTTCTTCTCACAGACCATATATCACCAGTGTCATTGCATGGGTGTTCTTCCCAAAGACCACACATGGATCCACCAGTGTCATTGCATGTGTGTTCTTCTCACAAACCATATCATGAACCACACCTAGTGTCATTGCATGTGTGTTCTTCTCACAGACCACACATGGATCCACCAGTGTCATTGCATGTGTGTTCTTCTCACAGACCATATCATGAACCACACCCAATGTCATTGCATGTGTGTTCTTCCCATGAACCACACATGGATCCACCGGTGTCATTGCATGTCTGCTCTTTTTATTAATCACAGCTAGAGTCATTGCACGTGTGTTCTTCTCACAAACCACATATCACCGGAGTCATTGCATGTGTGTTCTTCCCAAAGACCACACATGGATCCACCAGTGTTATTGCATGTGTGTTCTTCCCACAGACCACACATGGATCCAATAGTGTCGTTGCATGTGTGTTCTTCTTACAAACCATATCATGAACCACACCCAGTGCCATTGCATGTGTGTTCTTCTCACAACCGACACATGGATCCACCAGTGTCATTGCATGTCTGCTCTTCTCATTAACCACATCTAGAGTCATTGCATGTCTGTTATTTTCACAAACCACATATCACCAGAGTCATTGCATGTCTGTTCTTCCCATGAACCACACATGGATCCACCAGTGTCATTGTATATCTGCTCTTCCCATGAACCACATCTAGAGTCATCGCATGCGTGCTCTTTTCACAAACCACAGCTAGAGTCATTGCATGTGTGTTCTTCTTACAAACCATATCATGAACCACACCTAGTGTCATTGCATGTGTGTTCTTCTCACAAGCCACACATGGATCCACTAGTGTCATTGCATGTCTTCTCTTCTCATTAACCACAACTAGAGTCATTGGATGTCTGTTCTTTTCACAAACCACATATCACCAGAGTCATTGCATGTGTGTTCTTCCCATGAACCACACATGGATCCAGCAGTGTCATTGCATGTCTGCTCTTTTCATGAACCATAGCTAGAGTCATTGGATGTGTGTTCTTCTCACAGACCACATATCACCAGTGTCATTGCATGTGTGTTCTTCCCAAAGACCACACATGGATCCACCAGTGTCATTGCATGTGTGTTCTTCTCACAAACCATATCATGAACCACACCCAGTGTCATTGCATGTGTGTTCTTCCCATGAACCACACATGGATCCACCAGTGTCATTGCATGTGTGTTCTTCCCACAGACCATATCATGAACCACACCCAGTGTCATTGCATGTGTGTTCTTCCCATGAACCACACATGGATCCACCAGTGTCATTGCATGTGTGTTCTTCCCACAGACCACACATGGATCCACCAGTGTCATTGCCTGTGAGTTCTTCCCATGAACCACACATGGATCCACTAGTGTCATTGCATGTCTGCTCCTTTCATGAACCACGACTAGAGTCATTGGATGTGTGTTCTTCTCATAGACCATATATCACCAGTGTCATTGCATGTGTGTTCTTCCCAAAGACCACACATGGATCCACCAGTGTCATTGCATGTGTGTTCTTCTCACAAACCATATCATGAACCACACCTAGTGTCATTGCATTTGTGTTCTTCTCACAGACCACACATGGATCCACCAGTGTCATCGCATGTGTGTTCTTCTAACAGACCATATCATGAACCACACCCAGTGTCATTGCATGTGTGTTCTTCCCATGAACCACACATGGATCCACCAGTGTCATTGCATGTCTGCTCTTTTTATTAACCACAGCTAGAGACATTGCACGTGTGTTCTTCTCACAAACCACATATCACCAGAGTCATTTCATGTGTGTTCTTCCCAAAGACCACACATGGATCCACCAGTGTTATTGCATGTGTGTTCTTCCCACAGACCACACATGGATCCAATAGTGTCGTTGCATGTGTGTTCTTCTTACAAACCATATCATGAACCACACCCAGTGTCATTGCATGTGTGTTCTTCTCACAAACCACACATGGATCCACCAGTGTCATTGCATGTCTGCTCTTCTCATTAACCACATCTAGAGTCATTTCATGTCTGTTATTTTCACAAAGCACATATCACCAGAGTCATTGCATGTGTGTTCTTCCCATGAAACACACATGGATCCACCAGTGTCATTGTATGTCTGCTCTTCCCATGAACCACAGCTAGAGTCAGCACATGCGTGCTCTTTTCACAAACCACGGCTAGAGTCATTGCATGTGTGTTCTTCTTACAAACCATATCATGAACCACACCTAGTGTCATTGCATGTGTGTTCTTCTCACAAGCCACACATGGATCCACCAGTGTCATTGCATGTCTTCTCTTCTCATTAACCACAGCTAGAGTCATTGGATGCCTGTTCTTTTCACAAACCACATATCACCAGAGTCATTGCATGTGTGTTCTTCCCATGAACCACACATGGTCCACCGGTGTCATTGCATGTCTGCTCTTTTCATGAACCACAGCTAGAGTCATTGGATGTGTGTTCTTCTCACAGACCACATATCACTAGTGTCATTGCATGTGTGTTCTTGCCAAAGACCACACATGGATCCACCGGTGTCATTGCATGTGTGTTCTTCTCACAAACCATATCATGAACCACACCCAGTGTCATTGCATGTGTATTCTTCTCACAGACCACACATGGATCCACAAGTGTCATTGCATGTGTGTTCTTCTCACAAAACATATCATGAACCACACCCAATGTCATTGCATGTCTGTTCTTCCCATGAACAACACATGGATCCACCAGTGTCATTGCATGTGTGTTCTTCCCACAGACCACACATGGATCCACCAGTGTCATTGCATGTCTGCTCTTCCCATGAACCTCAGCTAGAGTCATTGCATGTCTGTTCTTTTCACAAACCACATATCACCAGAGTCATTGCATGTGTGTTGTTCCCATGAACCACACATGGATCCACCGGTGCCATTGCATCTGTGTTCTTCTCATGAACCACACATGGATCCACCCAGTGTCATCGCATGTGTGTTCTTCCCATGAACCACACATGGATCCACCAGTGTCATTCCATGTCTGCTCTTTTCATGAACCACAGCTAGAGTCATTGGATGTGTGTTCTTCTCACAGACCACATATCACCAGTGTCATTGCATGTGTGTTCTTCCCAAAGACCACACATGGATCCACCAGTGTTATTGCATGTGTGTTCTTCTCACAAACCTTATCATGAACCACACCTAGTGTCATTGCATGTGTGTTCTTTCCATGAACCACACATGGATCCACCAGTGTCATTGCATGTGTGTTCTTCCCACAGACCATATCATGAACCACACCCAGTGTCATTGCATGTGTGTTCTTCCCATGAACCACACATGGATCCATCAGTGTCATTGCATGTGTGTTCTTCCGACAGACCACACATGGATCCACCAGTGCCATTGCATGTATGTTCTTCCCATGAACCACACATGGATCCACCAGTGTCATTGCATGTCTGCTCTTTTCATGAACCACAACTAGAGTCATTGGATGTGTGTTCCTCTCATAGACCACATATCACAAGTGTCATTGCATGTGTGTTCTTCCCAAAGACCACACATGGATCCACCAGTGCCATTGCATGTGTATTCTTCTCACAATCCATATCATGAACCACACCTAGTGTCATTGCATGTGTGTTCTCTTCACAGACCACACATGGATCCAGCAGTGTCATTGCGTGTGTGTTCTTCTCACAGACCATATCATGAACCACACCCAGTGTCATTGCATGTGTGTTCTTCCCATGAACCACACATGGATCCACCGGTGTCATTGCATGTCTGCTCTTTTCATTAACCACAACTAGAGTCATTGCACGTGTGTTCTTCTCACAAACCACAAATCACCGGAATCATTGCATGTGTGTTCTTCCCAAATACCACACATGGATCCACCATTGTCATTGCATGTGTGTTCTTCTCACAAACCATATCATGAACCACACCCAATGTCATTGCATGTCTGTTCTTCCCATGAACAACACATGGATCCACCAGTGTCATTGCATGTGTGTTCTTCCCACAGACCACACATGGATCCACCAGTGTCATTGCATGTCTGCTCTTCCCATGAACCTCAGCTAGAGTCATTGCATGTCTGTTCTTTTCACAAACCACATATCACCAGAGTCATTGCATGTGTGTTGTTCCCATGAAACACACATGGATCCACCGGTGCCATTGCATGTGTGTTCTTCTCATGAACCACACATGGATCCACCCAGTGTCATCGCATGTGTGTTCTTCCCATGAACCACACATGGATCCACCAGTGTCATTGCATGTCTGCTCTTTTCATGAACCACAGCTAGAGTCATTGGATGTGTGTTCTTCTCACAGACCACATATCACCAGTGTCATTGCATGTGTGTTCTTCCCAAAGACCACATGGATCCACCAGTGTTATTGCATGTGTGTTCTTCTCACAAACCTTATCATGAACCACACCTAGTGTCATTGCATGTGTGTTCTTTCCATGAACCACACATGGATCCACCAGTGTCATTGCATGTGTGTTCTTCCCACAGACCATATCATGAACCACACCCAGTGTCATTGCATGTGTGTTCTTCCCATGAACCACACATGGATCCATCAGTGTCATTGCATGTGTGTTCTTCCGACAGACCACACATGGATCCACCAGTGCCATTGCATGTGTGTTCTTCCCATGAACCACACATGGATCCACCAGTGTCATTGCATGTCTGCTCTTTTCATGAACCACAACTAGAGTCATTGGATGTGTGTTCCTCTCATAGACCACATATCACAAGTGTCATTGCATGTGTGTTCTTCCCAAAGACCACACATGGATCCACCAGTGCCATTGCATGTGTATTCTTCTCACAATCCATATCATGAACCACACCTAGTGTCATTGCATGTGTGTTCTCTTCACAGACCACACATGGATCCAGCAGTGTCATTGCATGTGTGTTCTTCTCACAGACCATATCATGAACCACACCCAGTGTCATTGCATGTGTGTTCTTCCCATGAACCACACATGGATCCACCGGTGTCATTGCATGTCTGCTCTTTTCATTAACCACAACTAGAGTCATTGCACGTGTGTTCTTCTCACAAACCACAAATCACCAGAATCATTGCATGTGTGTTCTTCCCAAATACCACACATGGATCCACCATTGTCATTGCATGTGTGTTCTTCTCACAAACCATATCATGAACCACACCCAATGTCATTGCATGTCTGTTCTTCCCATGAACAACACATGGATCCACCAGTGTCATTGCATGTGTGTTCTTCCCACAGACCACACATGGATCCACCAGTGTCATTGCATGTCTGCTCTTCCCATGAACCTCAGCTAGAGTCATTGCATGTCTGTTCTTTTCACAAACCACATATCACCAGAGTCATTGCATGTGTGTTGTTCCCATGAACCACACATGGATCCACCGGTGCCATTGCATGTGTGTTCTTCTCATGAACCACACATGGATCCACCCAGTGTCATCGCATGTGTGTTCTTCCCATGAACCACACATGGATCCACCAGTGTCATTGCATGTCTGCTCTTTTCATGAACCACAGCTAGAGTCATTGGATGTGTGTTCTTCTCACAGACCACATATCACCAGTGTCATTGCATGTGTGTTCTTCCCAAAGACCACATGGATCCACCAGTGTTATTGCATGTGTGTTCTTCTCACAAACCTTATCATGAACCACACCTAGTGTCATTGCATGTGTGTTCTTTCCATCAACCACACATGGATCCACCAGTGTCACTGCATGTGTGTTCTTCCCACAGACCATATCATGAACCACACCCAGTGTCATTGCATGTGTGTTCTTCCCATGAACCACACATGGATCCATCAGTGTCATTGCATGTGTGTTCTTCCGACAGACCACACATGGATCCACCAGTGCCATTGCATGTGTGTTCTTCCCATGAACCACACATGGATCCACCAGTGTCATTGCATGTCTGCTCTTTTCATGAACCACAACTAGAGTCATTGGATGTGTGTTCCTCTCACAGACCACATATCCCAAGTGTCATTGCATGTGTGTTCTTCCCAAAGACCACACATGGATCCACCAGTGCCATTGGATGTGTATTCTTCTCACAATCCATATCATGAACCATACCTAGTGTCATTGCATGTGTGTTCTTCTCACAGACCACACATGGATCCAGCAGTGTCATTGCATGTGTGTTATTCTCACAGACCATATCATGAACCACACCCAGTGTCATTGCATGTGTGTTCTTCCCATGAACCACACATGGATCCACCGGTGTCATTTCATGTCTGCTCTTTTCATTAACCACAACTAGAGTCATTGCACGTGTGTTCTTCTCACAAACCACAAATCACCAGAGTCATTGCATGTGTGTTCTTCCCCAAGACCACACATGGATCCACCAGTGTCATTGCATGTGTGTTCTTCCCACAGACCACACATGGATCCAACAGTGTCGTTGCATGTGTGTTCTTCTTACAAACCATATCATGAACCACACCCAGTGTCATTGGATGTGTGTTCTTCTCACAAACCACACATGGATGCACCAGTGTTATTGCATGTCTGCTCTTGTCATTAACCACAGCTAGAGTCATTGCATGTCTGTTCTTTTCGCAAACCACATATCACCAGAGTCATTGCATGTGTGTTCTTCCCATGAACCACACATGGATCCACCGGTGTCATTGCATGTGTGTTCTTCTCATGAAGCGCACATGGATCCACCCAGTGTCATCACATGTGTGTTCTTCCCATGAACCACACATGGATCCACCAGTGTCATTGTATGTTTTCTCTTCCCATGAACCACAACTAGAGTTATCGCATGCATGCTCTTTTCACAAACCATAGCTAGAGTCATTGCATGTGTGTTCTCCTTACAAACCATATCATGAACCACAACTAGTGTCATTGCATGTGTGTTCTTCTCACAAACCACACATGGATCCACCAGTGTTATTGCATGTCTTCTCTTCTCATTAACCACAGCTAGAGTCATTGCATGTCTGTTCTTTTCACAAACCACATATCACCAGAGTCATTGCATGTGTGTTCTTCCCATGAACCACACATGGATCCACCGGTGTCATGGCATGTGTGTTCTTCTCATGAACCACACATGGATCCACCCAGAGTCATCGCATATGTGTTCTTCCCATGAACCACACATGGATCCACCAGTGTCATTGCATGCCTGCTCTTTTCATTAACTACATCTAGAGTCATTGGATGTGTGTTCTTCTCACAGACCACATATCAACAGTGTCATTGCATGTGTGTTCTTCCCAAAGACCATTCTCGGATCCACCAGTGTCATTGCATCTATGTTCTTCTCACAAACCATATCATGAACCACGTCTAGTGTCATTGCATGTGTGTTATTCCCATGGACCACACATGGATCCACCAGTGTCATTGCATGTTTGTTCTTCCCATAGACCATATGATGAACCACACCCAGTGTCATTGCATGTGTGTTCTTCCCATGAACCACACATGGATCCACCGGTGTCATTGCATGTCTGCTCTTTTCATTAACCACAACTAGAGTCATTTCACGTGTGTTCTTCTCACAAACCACATATCACCGGAGTCATTGCATGTTTGTTCTTTCCAAAGACCACACATGGATGCACCAGTGTCATTGCATGTGTGTTCTTCCCACAGACCACACATGGATTCACTAGTGTCGTTGAATGTGTGTTCTTCCCGTGAACCACACATGGATCCACCAGTGTCATTGTATGTCTGCTCTTCCCATGAACCACAGCTCGAGTCATCGCATGCGTGCTCTTTTCATGAACCACAACTAGAGTCATTGCATGTGTGTTCTTCTTACAAACCATATCATGAACCACACCTAGTGTCATTGCATGTGTGTTCTTCTCACAAACCACACATGGATCCACCGGCGTCATTGCATGTCTGCGATTCTCATTAACCACAGCTAGAGTCATTGCATGTCTGTTCTTTTCACAAACCACATATCACCATATTCATTGCATGTGTGTTCTTCCCATGAACCACACATGGATCCACCAGGGTCATTGCATGTGTGTTCTTCTCACAAACCACACATGGATCCACCCAGTGTCATCGCATGTGTGTTCTTCCCATGAACCACACATGGATCCACCAGTGTCATTGCATGTCTGCTCTTTTCATGAACCACAGCTAGATTCATTGGATGTGTGTTCTTCTCACAAACCACATCTCACCAGTGTCATTGCATGTATGTTCTTCCCAAAGACCACACATGGATCCACCAGTGTCGTTGCATGTGTGTTCTTCCCACAGACCACACATGGATCCACCAGTGTCATTGCATGTGTGTTCTTCCCATGAACCACACATGGATCCACCGGTGTCATTGTATGTCTGCTCTTCCCATGAACCACAGCTAGAGTCATCGCATGCTGGCTCTTTTCATGAACCACAGCTAGAGTCATTGCATGTGTGTTCTTCTTACAAACCATATCATGAACCACACCCAGTGTCATTGCATGTGTGTTCTTCTCACAAACCACACATGGATCCACCAGTGTCATTGCATGTCTGCTCTTCTCATTAACCATAGCTAGAGTCATTGCATGTTTGTTCGTTTCACAAACCACATATCACCAGAGTCATTGCATGTGTGTTCTTCCCATGAACCACACATGGATCCATCGGTGTCATGGCATGTGTGTTCTTCTCATGAACCACACATGGATCTACCCAGTGTCATCGCATGTGTGTTGTTCCCATGAACCACACATGGATCCACCGGTATCATTGCATGTCTTCTCTTTTCATGAACCACAGCTAGAGTCATTGGATGTGTGTTCTTCTCACAGACCACATATCACCAGTGTCATTGCATGTGTGTTCTTCCCAAAGACTACACATGGATCCACTAGTGTCATTGCATGTGTGTTCTTCTCACAAACCATATCATGAACCACACCCAGTGTAATTGCATGTGTGTTCTTCTCACAGACCACACATGGATCCACCGGTGTCATGGCATGTGTGTTCTTCCCATGAACCACACATGGATCCACTAGTGTCATGGCATGTGTGTTCTTCCCACAGACCATATCATGAACCACACCCAGTGTCATTGCATGTGTGTTCCGCTCACAAACCACACATGGATCCACCAGTGTCATTGCATGTCTGCTCTTCTCATTAACCACAGCTAGAGTCATTGCATGTTTGTTCTTTTCACAAACCACATATCACCAGAGTCATTGCATGTGTGTTCTTCCCATGAACCACACATGGATCCATCGGTGTCATGGCATGTGTGTTCTTCTCATGAACCACACATGGATCTACCCAGTGTCATCACATGTGTGTTTTTCCCATGAACCACACATGGATCCACCGGTATCATTGCATGTCTTCTCTTTTCATGAACCACAGCTAGAGTCATTGGATGTGTGTTCTTCTCACAGACCACATATCACCAGTGTCATTGCATGTGTGTTCTTCCCGAAGACCACACATGGATCCACAAGTGTCATTGCATGTGTGTTCTTCTCGCAAACCATATCATGAACCACACCCAGTGTAATTGCATGTGTGTTCTTCTCACAGACCACACATGGATCCACCGGTGTCATGGCATGTGTGTTCTTCCCATGAACCACACATGGATCCACTAGTGTCATTGCATGTGTGTTCTTCCCATAGACCATATCATGAACCACACCCAGTGTCATTGCATGTGTGTTCTTCCCATGAACCACACATGGATCCACCAGTGTCATTGCATGTGTGTTTTTCCCACAGACCACACTTGGATCCACCAGTGTCATTGCATGTGTGTTCTTCGCATGAACCACACATGGATCCACCAGTGTCATTGCATGTCTGCTCTTTTCATGAACCATAGCTAGAGTCATTGGATGTGTGTTCTTCCCACAAACCACATATTACCAGTGTCATTGCATGTGTGTTCTTCCCAAAGACCACACATGGATCCACCAGTTTCATTGCATGTGTGTTCTTCTCACAAACCATATCATGAACCACACCTAGTGTGATTGCATGTGTGTTCTTCTCACAGACCATATCATGAACCACACCCAGTGTCATTGCATGTGTGTTCTTCCCATGAACCACACATGGATCCACCGGTGTCATTGCATGTCTGCTCTTTTCATTAACCACAGCTAGAGTCATTGCACGTGTGTTCTTCTCACAAACCACATATCACCAGAGTCATTGGATGTGTGTTCTTCCCAAAGACCACACATGGATCCACCAGTGTCATTGCATGTGTGTTCTTCCCACGGACCACAGATGGATCCAACAGTGTCATTGCATGTGTGTTCTTCCCATGAACCACACATGGATCCACCAGTGTCATTGTATGTCTGCTCTTACCATGAACCACAGCTAGAGTCATTGCATGCATGCTCTTTTCACAAACCACAACTAGAGTCATTGCATGTGTGTTCTGCTTACAAACCATATCATGAACCACACCCAGTGTCATTGCATGTGTGTTCTTCTCACAAACCACACATGGATCCACCGGTGTCATTGCATGTCTGCTCTTTTCATTAACCACAGCTAGAGTCATTGCATGTGTGTTCTTATCACAAACCACATATAACCGGAGTCATTGCATGTGTGTTCTTCCCAAAGACCGCGCATGGATCCACCAGTGTCATTGCATGTGTGTTCTTCCCATGAACCACACATGGATCCACCAGTGTCATTGTATGTCTGCTCTTCCCATGAACCACAGCTAGAGTCATCGCATGCGTTCTCTTTTCACAAACCAAAGCTAGAGTCATTGCATGTGTGTTATTCTTACAAACCATATCATGAACCACACCCAGTGTCATTGCATGTGTGTTCTTCTCACAAACCACACATGGATCCACCGGTGTCATTGCATGTCTACTCTTCTCATTAACCACAACTAGAGTCATTGCATGTGTGTTCTTTTCACAAACCACATATCACCAGAGTCATTGCATGTGTGTTCTTCCCATGAAATACAGATGGATCCACCGGTGTCATTGCATGTCTGCTCTTCTCATGAACCACACATGGATCCACCCAGTGTCATCGCATGTGTGTTCTTCCCATGAACCACACATGGATCCACCGGTGTCATTGCATGTCTGCTCTTTTCAAGAACCACAGCTAGAGTCATTGGATGTGTGTTCTTCCCACAGACAACATATCACCAGTGTCATTGCATGTGTGTTCTTCCCAAAGACCACACATGGATCCACCAGTGTCATTGCATGTGTGTTCTTCCCACAGACCACACAGTGATCCACCAGTGTCATTGCATGTGTGTTCTTCCCATGAACCACACATGGATCCACCAGTGTCATTGTATGTCTGCTCTTCCCATGAACCACAGCTAGAGTCATCGCATGCTGGCTCTTTTCATGAACCACAGCTAGAGTCATTGCATGTGTGTTCTTCTTACAAACCATATCATGAACCACACCCAGTGTCATTGCATGTGTGTTCTTCTCACAAACCACACATGGATCCACCGGTGTCATTGCATGTTTGCTCTTCTCATTAACCACAGCTAGAGTCATTGCATGTCTGTTCTTTTCACAAACCACATATCACCAGATTCATTGCATGTGTGTTCTTCCCATGAACCACACATGGATCCACCGGTGTCATGGCATGTGTGTTCTTCTCATGAACCACACATGGATCTACCTAGTGTCATCGCATGTGTGTTCTTCCCATGAACCACACATGGATCCGCCGGTGTCATTGCATGTCTGCTCTTTTCATGAACCACAGCTAGAGTCATTGGATGTGTGTTCTTCTCATAGACCACATATCACAAGTGTCATTGCAGGTGTGTTCTTCCCAAAGACCACACATGGCTCCACCATTGTCATTGGATGTGTGTTCTTCTCACAAACCATATCATGAACCACACTCAATGTCATTGCATGTGTGTTCTTCCCATGAACCACACATGGATCCACCAGTGTCATTGCATGTGTGTTCTTCCCACAGATCATATCATGAACCACACCCAGTGTCATTGCATGTGTGTTCTTCTCACAAACCCACATGGATCCACCGGTGTCATTGCATGTGTGTTCTTCCCACAGACCACACATGGATCCACCAGTGTCATTGCATGTGTGTTCTTCCCATGCACCACACATGGATCCACCAGTGTCATTGCATGTCTGCTCTTTTTATGAACCACAACTAGAGTCATTGGATGTGTGTTCTTCTCGCAGACCACACATGGATCCACCAGTGTCATTGCATGTGTGTTCTTCTCACAGACCATATCATGAACCACACCCAGTGTCATTGCATGTGTGTTCTTCCATGAACCACACATGGATCCACCGGTGTCATTGCATGTCTGCTCTTTTCATTAACCACAGCTAGAGTCATTGCACGTGTGTTCTTCTGACAAACCACATATAACCGGAGTCATTGCATGTGTCTTCTTCCCAAAGACCACACATGGATCCGCCCGTGTCATTGCATCTGTGTTCTTCCCACAGAGCACACATGGATCCAACAGTGTCGTTGCATGTGTGTTCTTCCCATGAACCACACATGGATCCACCAATGTCATTGTATGTCTGCTTTTCCCATGAACCACAGCTAGAGTCATCGCATGCGTGCTCTTTTCACAAACCACAGCTAGAGTCATTGCATGTGTGTTCTTCTTACAAACCATATCATGAACCACACCCAGTGTCATTGCGTGTGTGTTCTTCTCACAAACCACACATGGATCCACCGGTGTCATTGCATGTCTGCTCTTCTCATTAACCACAACTAGAGTCATTGCATGTCTGTTCTTTTCACAAACGACATATCACCAGAGTCATTGCATGTGTGTTCTTCCCATGAACTACAGATGGATCCATCGGTGTCATTGCATGTCTGCTCTTCTCATGAACCACACATGGATCCACCAGTGTCATCGCATGTGCGTTCTTCCTATGAACCACACATGGATCCACCAGTGTTATTGCATGCCTGCTCTTTTCATGAACCACAACTAGAGTCATTGGATGTGTGTTCTTCTCACAGACCACATATCACCAGTGTCATTGCATGTGTGTTCTTCCTAAAGACCACACATGGATCCACTAGTGTCATTGCATGTGTGTTCTTCCCACAGACCACACATGGATCCACCAGTGTCATTGCATGTGTGTTCTTCCCATGAACCACACATGGATCCACCAGTGTCATTGTATGTCTGCTCTTCCCATGAACCAGAGCTAGAGTCATTGCATGTTGGCTCTTTTCATGAACCACAGGTAGAGTCATTGGATGTGTGTTCTTCTTACAAACCATATCATGAACCACACCTAGTGTCATTGCATGTGTGTTCTTCTCACAAACCACACATGGATCCACCAGTGTCATTGCATGTCTGCTCTTCTCATTAACCACAGCTAGAGTCATTGCATGTCTGTTCTTTTCACTAACCACATATCACCAGAGTCATGGCATGTGTGTTCTTCCCATGAACCACACATGGATCCACCGGTGTCATTGCATGTCTGATCTTCTCACAAACCACACATGGATCCACCCTGGGTCATCGCATGTGTGTTCTTCCCATGAACCACACATGGATCCACCGCTGTCATTGCATGTCTACTCTTTTCATGAACCACAGCTAGAGTCATTGTATGTGTGTTCTTCTCACAGACCACATATCACCAGTGTCATTGCATGTGTGTTCTTCCCAAAGACCACAAATGGATCCACCAGTGTCATTGCATGTGTGTTCTTCTCACAAACCATGTCATGAACCACACCCAGTGTCATTGCATGTGTGTTCTTCTGACAGACCACACATGGATCCACCAGTGTCATTGCATGTGTGTTATTCTCACAAACCATATCATGAACCACACCCAATTTCATTGCATGTGTGTTCTTCCCTTGAACCACACATAGATCCACCAGTGTCATTGCATGTGTGTTCTTCCCACAGACCACACATGGATCCACCAGTATCATTGCATGTCTACTCTTCCCATGAACCATAGCTAGAGTCATTGCATGTCTGTTCTTTTCACAAACCACATATCACCAGAGTCATTGCATGTGTGTTCTTCCCATGAACCACACATGGATCCACCGGTGTCATTGCATGTCTGCTCTTCTCATGAACCACAACTAGAGTCATTGCATGTGTGTTCTTCTCACAAACCACATATCACCAGAGTCATTGCATGTGTGTTCTTCCCACAAACCACATATCACCGGTGTCATTGCATGTCTGCTCTTCTCATTAACCACAGCTAGATCCACCCGTGTCATTGGATGCATGTTCTTTTCATAAACCACATATGGATACTAATTAACCTTAGGAGAGCCCTAACCTTAGCGTTAGACCGAGTCTTCTAGAAGGCACGCCCTAACACAGTTGTTCTGCTTGTCGATTGTTACATACCGTCCGATCGGGGCGCTTGGAAGATTGGGATGGTTTTCGTGAGATCGATCCGCAAGTAGTCTGTTCTGCGGCATGATTGACCAAGCTTGCTCTGGACAAACTGGCAACACCGGGGGCTCCCTCGTTGCGAGTGTCACGACTCACGAGTTGAGCGGGCCATATCCCAGTGTCACGTCCCCATTACTTCTCTTCCTCCCCGTACTTCTCTTCCTTCCCCTCGAAGCCACATTCCCCACTTCACTCCCATCCTGCCGTAGCCGCAAGCTGACAGCGCCGCCATCCCAATCCCTTCTCCGGCAGCCACCCCCCTCCCCTCTCGCCATGGGTTCAAGAAGGAGCGGACGGCCAAGATTGGCAACCGCATCATTTACGGGGGCGTGGTGCACCGGGATCTCCGCAACTGAGAAGGGCAGGAGAGGTTCTGGTCCGTCCCTGGACGGACCAAGTTCACCGTTATCGCCGCCGCTCATAGCGAAGAGGTGCTCCGTCTCGCGTACAATGCGGAAATCTTGGAGGTTCCGTTCGACAAAGACGAGGAAGCCGGCGGCTCGAAGGACAGTGGCAGCGAAAGTGAAATTGTTGACTAGTTGGTTGAATTAATGTAGTATGTGAAATCGTACCTTTGTTTAGAAGAATTTGTGGTTGAATTAATGAAATGCCTCGATTTAGATCTCTGTCTCGATTAATTTGTGGAAGAATTTGTGATTTAGATCAATTTCTGCCTCGATTTGGATCTCTGTCCCAGATTGGGAACGTAACCGTGGACCAAAGACACCTTTTCTACTAGTGTATTCTGACACTGGTGGTTTGTTTAAACGTAATCTACGTGGATTGTTCCGCATGCAAATGGCACAACCACAATTTATAAAGTGGAAGCACGTACACCCGGTTACTGGAGATCCGGGAGCTTCGCCAGATGCAGTGGATGCAGGAGCAGAGAGGCGGTAAGATAGACGGGCTCAAGATTAGGCCAGAAAGTAGTTCCCATTTCCTCCTCATGTGGGCATTATCAGTGAGAACATTGCTGTTTATGTTGCCACGTCGTTGTGCAGCATCTGAAATAAGTTGCTGCTTCGTGGAGTGTGGCAGCTTAAATAATTTATTTATGTGCCACTTACATTCCGTCGTATTTGGAGACCTCCTGTCCCTTAGCAATCATGGAACCGGTGGATCATTGTTTTCAGATAGCAGTGGCACAATCACAATTTCGGATTCAACTACTGACTCGGGCGTTTCCAAACCCTAAGTCGCGGTACATCTTACTTAGAGAACGTGGGTAGATTGTTTCGCCCAGCAATGTGCCACACACAGAGCGATCAGAATTTAACAGAATTACATATATAGGTTCAAGTTCAACACATTACTATGCATCTTCATTGCCAGCAGCCTTCTTCCGCAGCCTGGGTGCCAAGCCTTCATGTCCACTGGCTTCTTCATTTCCTGCCTTCTTCCTCTTCCTTGGTGCCAATTTTCTTAGCTTCACGTACTCTGCATCGTCGGGACAATGGGCACCAGAATCGTGTTCACCATCATCTTTCCACTCATTTTTTATTTCTTCGGGCAGCAAAATCACTGACCCGACAGTCATGTTTCTAACCTTGCGGCGCTTCCGGTCAAAGAAACAAGACTGTTGCATAACTGCCTAATATCTACAGAGTAAATAAAACAAAAATTACAATTCAACACAAACATGCGAACCCCAATTGACCTTTGCTTACCAGGAGCTAATTGGGTTCGAGCAACCACCCTGTCCAAGAATAGAAGGGCGACTCCCAGTTGTAGCAGCTTCCACATCCAGTACATGACATTTCAGGTCAAACATGGAAGCCAAAGCATACCTTTTCATCAACCCAATTAGCTGACTGTCACACGTTATAGGAACCATGATGCCACGTTCATCCATGAAGCTGAACTTTGTTGTCTGCTTCGGCCATAATTCAACATGATTACGCAGAGCAGAAACCATACTAGATATAGTGCAGATCTGTGCAGGCGCTTCTTCCACCGTGAAACAATGGCTCCCATACCACTTGCCATTAGAGTCGTACCTGTAGAGGACTACCGTAACCAGGTAAGGGGGGTCCACGCAGATCCCACTTGATAGAAAACTGTGGACAAAATATGTTTGTCAGCGTTGGGCTAACAAACAATTTGAGGTTCAGTAGCCAGCTAGCACTTGTAATTAGTGCGAATAGCAAAGAGAATGGTAGCTCACCCACTTGTAGACATAACTTCTTCTTTCTTGATAGTAGGATCTGCCATCCTCCGAACTGCTCGGCTCGTCGGCGGCGGAGACGGGCTAGAGCCTCGCAACGGCGGCTACGGCATGCTCCATTGGAGCTCGAGATCAGCGACTGGGCACAGCAACTGGCTGCAGCAACTTGGCACCAGAAGTCAAATGTCCGAAGGGATCGTCCTGCCTGGAGGGTGGATTCCGACGCCGCCGGTGCTAGGGGAAAGCTGGGAATGGATTTGTGAAATTGGTCAATGCGTCTGATCCACTTAGCTGCTCGATTTTCCTAAGAGGTTGCCGCGTTGGCGCCCGCGTCACGGACAGATGACCGACATGTGTGTCCCGACCGTCTACTTCACGGGGCGGTTTAATGGAATGTTTGAATTTGGCAAAGGTAAGATGAGTTTTCCTCGAAATGGCCCCTCTAGTTGGCAGCCCAACTTTTTGAAGCGCGGTAATTTCAGGCAACTTAGGTACCGCCATGCGCTGGCCTGCGAACTTTGGTACCGCAGACGAACAAGCCCCATGATACCGGCGGCGGGGAAGGAGTCCCCCGTGCCGCCACCGGCGCCGCCACCACCCTCTTCACCATCTTCACCGCCATCTCCACCACCTAATCCTCCTAGTATGCAGTGGTTCATCCTCCCACACACCTTTGTACCGTCCTATATAAACATGGTGTTTGATGCTATAAGTTATAATCCTATGATCTATGTCATGTTTGCGTAGTTTCTTTATTATTACATTGAATGGTTGAACATCTTTGGTTCATTAGAGTTGTATGTTGATATGGTACAGTCCTTTGGTTTCCATTATATTTGTGCGCGCATGGATTAAGCATCATTGGGTTTGTAGTATGTGTAAAAGGAAGGGAGAGTTCTGCTGGAATGACAGAAACTGAGGACGTGAACCAGAACGTTGCACGTATGGGAGTAAGAGGACCATTAAACTTAAGGCTGTGGTTGGGGAAACCTTAATACATTGATTAGTACTTATGGATGTTTGCTAACAATCCAATCATATAGTACATGTAATTCCAAGTAGAGAAGAGCATGTATATTTAGCCTCTCCCACATAGAAAACTGCATCGAAGACAATGAACCTCATCTATTAGCTATTTAAACTTGGACAAAGCCACCACAATTACCACCACTATTCCACACTCATGGTTCTGTTAGTTTAGTGTATTTTATTGCTACAGCAACTAGCTTTACTTTCTTGTTATTTATTATCATGCAAAGCTATCTCTATTACTCGTATTGTTGCTCTAGTTTTATTTCCTAGATAATGCAAATGTTTAGTGTGCGTAGAGTTGTATCAGTGGTTGATAGAACTTGAGAGAATATTTATCCTACCTTTAGCTCCTCGTTGGGTTCGACACTATTACTTATCGAAAAGGCTACACACGATCCCCTATACTTGTGGGTTATCATTCTTACCGTAACATCCAGAAAATCCTTAATTCCTGAATCTGGCACTCCACAAAAGTACGGTGTTGCTGCCATACCCGCGATGCCCTAACACACACGTAGCGCTTCTCATGACCAAGCCGCAGATCCGAAAGAGGAATGCAAGGCACCTATAGCATAGGAAATTAAATTTGCTTTAGCAATAGAATCGGATCTCTATCAATATCCGTAGATAAAGTGCGGCCGCTGCCATAGGCATAGTAGCCGTGCCCATACGGCAAGAAACATAAGAAGGGTGTTTACCTGCGAGTGATGCTGAAGAGGGGGTTAGGAGGAGGGACATCCATCTGGAACAAAGAGAGGCAGGAAAGGGGATGCGTGTCTCCTGGGAAGAACAGGTCAAGCGCTCATCCGATCTAGAGAAAGGGATGACAAGCAAGCCGAACACGTTGCCCTGCTGTTGTCTCCTCGGTGTGTTCTCACCTATGTGTTCCTAGTATTCTAAAGAAGGCCGGCATGTAATGATGGGCCAGGAGCGGCCCAAAAGGGAAAAGGTAAACAGAGAAGGGTAAAGGGCTAGATGCAACATCTAAAACCAATCCTTAAGTGGGCCGCATGCTGCGTTGACAGAACCTGAACGAAAAACCTAATATCCAAAAGAAATCTTCCCATGGAAGCTTTTCAGTTAAAAACCGCAGGAAAGAATGTGAAATTTTTTGTGTTGAAGTTTTTTCACAGAGAATAAGGAACACCAAACAGAGAAATTGAAGAATGGCCAAAAGTTTCTTCAACAACCCTTCGGTTTGCAAACCTTTAAACTTTGATTTTTGAGCAGCATAGAAACTTGAATAAATTTGGAGCGTTTGTATCTTTTTATTTATTTGTCTTAGCATCAAACACCAGTTACATTTGTTTTCTTTGAGTCTTGGAAGTTGTTAACTCTGTAGCAACCGCGCCTTATCCTTTTTATTTGCTTTTTGTGCCAAGAGTAACCTCTAATGAGAGAGAAGTAATGCTTGGGCAAGTTGCTATCCTGAAACAGATTTTTGTGCTTCGCTTTAAAAATTTGTGTAAAATCTCTGTATGTCGGTTTGAGCTGTAATGCTTTGTGCTTCTGCCCCAGGTTGTTGTCCAACTTTTGTTAGATCAACACTTTTCGATTTGAGCAACATAAGGTCTTCGAAAAAATTGGTTTCTATCTGCTGGTCTGTTTTGACGGATTTCTACCATTATTTGCATTTGCTTCTTGTTGATTCCTTTGTGGGTTCTTTTTGGGGAATTGAGCTTTTTAAGGGAAGTCCTACAGTAGCTTGTGTTTTAATGGAAGTTTTATTGGTGTTGAAACTGAACCCAAAGACTTATTATCTTGAGTATACTAATGTTGCTAATGAAGATTATGTGAAGTTTTGTATGAAGGAAAAAATTTCAGGTGTTAAGGAAAGAATGATGTAATGAGATGAAGAATGGACTAAAGCTCAAGCTTAGGGATGCCACCCTGTGTCACCCCAAGAAATATCCAAGAAGTACAAGTGTCAAAGCTTGGGGATGCCCAAGGTATCCCCTTCTTCATCAATAAAAATCTCAGGTTCTTCCAAACACTTCATTTTTATTGTTTCATGCACAGTTGTGTTGTTCTTAGAGCGTCTTCATTTTTGTTTTTGGTTTTGGTTTTCTTGATTTTCTTAGTTTTGAATAAATTGGTTGGACCCCCTCATTCATACATTAGTTTTCACATAAGATTGGTTTGGATTGGAAAAGAGTAGGAAAAGTTCATGCTTAAGTGGTAAAAGGAGCTTGTTTTTGACTGTGGCCTATGCTTTGTCATGTCATGCTTGGTATTGTTTTGGCTTTATGCTTAGTGATTTTTGCTGTAGCATGACATGTTACAAACAATTGAGATTGCTTAATGTGTCTTGAAAGAATCATGTGTTGTTTTAGCATATTAAAGCATAATATTGTGGTGTTCTCCTTTGATGCTTTATTTGGGTTGACTTGGCGCATGCTCACACCATGTTAAGACTATCCCAAGTCACCATACCCTCTATGATCCTTTAGTTTCCAACTTGTAATATCACTTTATGCTTTAATTAATGATGTTTTGTCGCTTTGCATGATTATGACCATTATTGCTCTCTTAGTTGGTCGCTCCCAGTCTTTTGCTAGCCTCCATAACCAAGTATGAGTTCCACTCATGCATCCAACTCCAAATAAAACCAAGTTATTTCAAAGAGTCCATCATACCTACCTATTAGCATTTGCTATTCCAAGTATATTCATGTTTTTATCTACCTTTCGAATTAAACTTGTTATGAGAAAATTAGTAATTAAAGCTCTCACAAACTTGATGGCACACTTTACTTTTCTTGCCCCTAATAAACTTGAACCATTGTGTCGTCTATGTTGTATATGCTTGCACTTATATGTTGGGGATTAGCAGAACCATGTTGTCATGGGGAACGCTTTCAACATTGCACTTGTACATTGTACCCAATTGATATCATGCTCTTTTGTCTATGGATGTCGTCGGTGTGAAATGAAAGGGGAGCTTGTAAGTCCATGTAGTTATGTATGTGTGTTAGAGAAACGCCTGGGCCGCTGGTCTAATCCATGCCTAATCATGGTGGAAACCTGCAGCGTAACCATAATGAGCAATCTATGAAGCATTCTTCTTATAAAAAAAGAGATAAAGATTGAGAAAAAGAGAAAAAGAAAAAAAGATGAGAAAAGAGGAAAGAGAGAAAAAGCACCATTTTCCCATGGTAAATAAGAAGATTGCTGAAATGCTTGTTGTCTGCTTGCCTTGTCATTTTGATATGGGGATTCTTCCGTATCATCGGGCAAGGGGTACCCCGTTGGCGGTTCTCTATGATACACATGTACTTACTATGACAAGAACTTACCGGTAACTAAACTTGAGTAGCATGAGGAGCGGCCCTCGTATTCAAGGGACATGAGATTGCCAATTATACTTTGGCAAGCATATACTCCATAGTTTGTTCACTTTAACCTTAATCACTTCAAGATGCTTATGATAGGGGCAATGAGAGCTGAAAGCTAATAAGTACCATAATTTTTGGAAGCTCTTTATGAGACTTGAATCCCTGCTTCCTTCTATGAAGGTCTTTCTTTTACTTTTATGTTGAGTCTCCATCTTCTATCTTTATGCACCTATTGAGAGAGCATAGTGGCCATTCTTAGTTTAATGTACATTGTCCCAAGACTTGTTGATTGATTCATAACTTTGATCTTGCTTGTTCTTAAACTATTTATATCTAGTCACCCTTATGAACTTTGAAGGTGTCTTATACATTTATGTTTTGCTATACCATGAGGGACAAGCTGAATACCACTCATATTATGTTTTCTATATGTGAAACAAACAAACGTCTTTCAATGCATTTTTATTCATGATCTTGTGTTTGTACCTTTTCATGTTACAATATAGTTGTTATATTGTTAGAACTCTATCTTTCATGCTCATATTTAGAGTACCTTTGATCTCAACTATCAACGCTTTTACAATAATGATGATCAATATTGTGTTGTCTGCATGTCACCTCAAAAATTATAGTGTTTTTATCGTTTACCTACTCGAGGACGAGCAAGAACTGAGCTTGGGGATGTTGATACGTCCATAACGTATCTATAATTTTTGATGGTTTTATGCTAATAATATGCTTTTGACACTCCTTTTTGTATAAAGTTTATGATTTATTTGGACTAACCTACTAATAGATGGAAAAGTGCACAATGTTCTTGTTTTACACTTTGATGTGTAGGAATTACCAAGAATACAAGTGGAAACCTTGTTGGAGTCAAATTGAGGTTTTTTCCAGAAATCTATCTCAGAATACTTTTTAAAGATGATCACGTTTCAGGTCGAAGAAGGCGTTAAACGGAAAACTCTTCAACTACAAAGTTGTTGGAAATTTCGCGACAAACGTTCTGGATATAAAATTTTGCTCATTCCAAGTCCGGACGGGCCCTATAGGCCCGATTTACTGCAGCCCAAGATGGGGTGACGGGAATCCGAGAAGCTATATAAAGGGAGGAAACCTAATTCGCCCAAGGCACCTCTACCCACGAATTTGCAGCCGCCAAAGCCACCTTTTTGCCTCCTCCATGGATCCCATCTCCATTGGGGAGGGCTCCCAAGAATCCAGAAGGAAGGGGGCTAAGGGGCGGTGCTCCCCCATGATACCGGCGGCGAGGAAGGAGTCCCCCGCGCCACCGTTGGCGCCGCCGCCGCCCTCTTCACCATCTTCACCGCCATCTCCACCACCTAATCCTCCTAGTATGCAGTGGTTCATCCTCCCACACACCTCTGTACCGTCCTATGTAAACATGGTGTTTGATGCTGTAAGTTATAATCCTATGATCTATGTCATGTTTGCGTAGGTTCTTTGTTCTTAGATTGAATGGTTGAATGTCTTTGGTTCATTAGAGTTGTATGTTGATATGGTACAATCCTTTGGTTTCAATTATATTTGTGCGCGTATGGATTAAACATCATTGGGTTTGTAGTATGTGTAAAAGGAAGGGGAGTTCTGCCGGAGTGACAGAAACCTGAGGACCCGAACCGGAACGCTGCACGTATGGGAGTAAGAGGACCATTAAACTTAAGGCTATGGTTGGGGAAACCTTAATGCATTGATTAGTACTTACGGATGTTTGCTAACAATTCAATCATATAGTATATGTAATTCCATGTAGTGAAGCGCATGTATATTTAGCCTCTCCCACATAGAAAACTGCATCGAAGACAATAAAGATTTATTCGCTATTTAAACTTGGACAAAGCCATCACAATTATCACCACTATTCCACACTCATGATTCTGTTAGTTTAGTGTATTTTATTGCTGCAGCAACTAGCTTTATTTTCTTGTTATTTATTATCATGCAAAGCTATCTCTATTACTCGTATTGTTGCTCTAGTTTTATTTCCTAGATAATGCAAACGTTTAGTGTGCGTAGAGTTGTATCAGTGGTTGATAGAACTTGAGAGAATATTTATCCTACCTTTAGCTCATCATTGGGTTCGACACTCATATTTATTGAAAAGGCTACACACGATCCTTATACTTGTGGGTTATCAGTCTTACCGTAGCATCCAAAACAATCCTTAATTCTTGAATCTGGCAGTCCACGGAAGCACGGTGCTGCTACCATACCCGCGATGCCCTAACACACACGCAGCGCTTCTCATGACCAAGCCGCAGATCCGAAAGAGGAATGCAAGGCACCTATAGCACAGGAAATTAAATTTGCTTTAGCAATAGAATCGGATCTCTATCGATATCCGTAGATGAAGTGCGGCCACTGCCATAGGCACAGTAGCCATGCCCATACGGCAAGAAACGTAAGAAGGGTGTTTATCTGCAACTGATGCTGAAGAGGGGGTTAGGAGGAGGGACATCCATTTGGAACAAAGAGAGGCAGGAAAGGGGATGTGTGTCTCCTGGGAAGAACAGGTCAAGCGCTCATCCGATCTAGACGAAAGGGACGACAAGCAAGCCGAACACGTTGCCCTACTGTTGTCTCCTTGGTGTGTTCTTACCTATGTGTTCCCAGTATTCTAAAGAAGTCCGGCATGTAACAATGGGCCAGGAGCGGCCCAAATGGGAAAAGGTAAACGGAGAAGGGTAAAGGGCTAGATGCTACATCTAAAACCGATCCTTAAGTGGGTTGCATGCCGCGTTGACAGAACCTGAACGAAAAACCTAATATCTAAAGAAGAGTTTGCGAAATATGCAAGAAAAACCCTATGACAAAATCCTAAAAAAACCTGGGTCCAGCATCTTCTTCACCGTGGTCGCGCGCTGGCGACCTGAAGGCACATGGCATGACGAGGGCTGGGAAGAGGGTTCTCGAGGGCATATCACTGTCAGTGTTGAACCACTGCTGGCAGTTATTTTGACTCCCTCGCAGATGAATCACCTAGGGGCGAAGAGTTCCTTCGCTTAGGCACGAGGCTACAGGGAGGACCTTTCTAAAGGAGGATGGAAATGGACCGGCCTTATGACCAAGGGTCATGACGGAGGAGCACAGTATGTATCCTGCTAGAGAAAGCACAGCCTCAGAAGCCGTGCTCATCCAAACGGGCACCACTATAGTACCATTGCACACCACTCCTAGTTCACGAGAGAGAATCGAGAACAAAAGCGAAGACGCGAGGCTGGGAAGAATCCGATCACACCTATCTAGAAGGGGCATGTCGTTAAGAGCGAAAACCACCTATTTGAACTAAATGTGCAGAGCGAGCCCCCACAGACGATTGGTTATTGCTGCAATAATGCATTGAAGCAGAGCACTTCCATACCAAGTTGTACCGACAAGCACCCTGAAGTCTCTTCCTTCTCCCTCTGTCTCCATGGATGGATGATGTAAGAGAATCGAGAAGGAAGCAGTAGCATAGAGATCCATGCAAACCATGCACTCGCTTGCTCGGCTCCTAGTTATGCACTTGCTCGCCACCTGGCCTGACCGCCAAATCATGACATCACTAAAGGTTACCCACCAGATGCATCCATCTTGGCTAGAAGAACACACCACCTTACTTGAAACCAGCAGGAGACAATTGAGAACCGTACATCTACACATGACAATCACTTCACTGCCTTCCCTTTGCCTGATCCGGATGGACAACGTATTCCCTTCGGTTGTTCAAGACACACATGGCTCGAGGGTAGGCCAACTTCCCACGGGGAGGGAGCAGAAGGAGAGAGGGGTTGTTGGGTCATTTCGTAAGAAGTCGAGATTGCCGCTGACCTAAGCATGCATGTCTACTAAGAGCAATCTGTAGAGTTCATCAAGATAGAACCTAGGGTTCATCATTCTACTATGTCTCTTGGGCCCTAGCGAGCTGTAAGGTAGTTTTTGAGAAGATATAGAAGCTTGTACAAAAATAGTTTTGCAAGGAGCGGTTAACCGCCATGGATGCCTGAGGTCGTCAGCACCGTGCCGACCTTCCTGCACGCTCTCGCGCCTGGACTAAATCATAATTCCTGCACATATCATCAAATGCCGGCCTGTTCACATCGTCTCAAGCAAAGAACCGAAAAAACAATAAAGTTTTCACAGGGACATAATAGAGTTCAAAAAGTGTTTCTTGACCACCATCATCTCACTACAGCAACATGATCCAAATAAGCATACTTAGAAGTTGTTATGGCAAATAGCTAAGCACTAGAAATAGTCCATGATACTAATAAAACCATATAGGTTCAGGTTCTGGCAATAGATGAAGCCAAACATACAAACATACGAGTTCTAGAAGAGAGTGCAGGCAACTAGTAATCCAGAGGGCCTAGGTCACATGTTCGTGCCATCATGATTCTACAGGCTATGTACAAAAGGGTGCTTCATAAGAGCACGAACCTACAGAGAGCAGGCTTAACCTAGTCTCCATAGTCTCTTACTACGGTAGACGAGACTTATGAAGTGGCAAACTAGAAGACATCATCGGTGCCGAGGCTCCTGCGATCAGATACATACTAAGGGGGACGCCACATATACGGAGGCATCAAGCTAGCATGTATTAGATAGGACTTGTCAATAAAAGAAGGCAAAAAACATCAGTAGATCAGGTTAACATGGAAAGCATAGGAAATATGTATAACGATGACTGAAACTCATGCACCTCTCTATAATTCAAAAACAAGGTCCAGAAGAATAAAAACACGAGAATCATTTATAACAGTTGTGTAAACCCTGTGCAACAACTAATGTCTAGGCAGGTAACAAGCCAGTACCTTATATACAAATAGCATCTGCAATCAACACAGATAGCCCCCTACTTGTTCTTCTTGGCCCTGACACATGGCAATAGAACAAGGTTAGGACATTTCCACACAGGCCGAAAGAACCCGTAGCTAATGGGTTAAAACCCAAATAGAGAAGGAGGTCAAAAGGATATAGTAAGGTGCAGACTACTAAGGCGACATAGATAAGCTTAGCAGATTAGAGACCAGCATGAAATGCAAACCTCTTGCTCTTCTGGGACTCATCCTCGTTGCTGGCAGCAGTCTTACTCTTCAGAGGAAGGTTCTGATCTTCCTTGTCCTCAACTATATTAGTATTGTCCTTCACAGAAGGTCCCACAGATTCCTGCATGTATCAACAAGAATCGGCAGTTTAGAACAAAAAAAGAACTTGATCACTCACACGTGAATTAGACATGGTATCAATAGGACTACATCTCCGTCCGAAAGATGTTCTTCAGCATTTTTTGGCTGCTCCTTGGAAGTTGCAGGCTTCTTTTTGGCAGGAGTGCTAAACAGTGAGCGGTTGACACCACGCTTGGGTGTGGATGACCTGGCACAGGAAAAATATCTAGGCTAAGAAACCTCATTGTCCGAGATCAAAATCCATACACACGCAGAGGCAAATGCATCGCTAAGTACCTAGCAGCTGGAGTTAACAGGCTGAGCTTAACAACAGAAGGAGGTGTCTATAAGAATATACACGATTTTAGCATCCAAGCGGACAGGCCCGAATCACAAAGATAGACATATGCAAGCAAGTGCAATGCGTAGTGTACCTGGCCTGCATGCGAACCATAGGCATGGGGTGCCGACCCTGAAGGCCACATAACTAGAGGAAGGGCATTAGCTTGTGATCCTGAGGTAGTGCTATATGATGACTATCCAGGAGATCCATAAACAGTGCCAAAAGCCAAAGGTGGTAGTGCAGGCTTGAAAGTCTCCTCTATCCTATTGACTTGAAAGGACAGCTTGTCAGTATTTTTTTTGGCTCTTCCATTTCTTGGAGATGGACACGAGCAGCTTGTACTTCTTTCCAACAAGACGAGTAATCTTGGCCGGGATAAACTCATCATATCTTGCTGCCTCAATGTCATCAGCTGTATTGTAACCTCGATACTTCTGATGCAGAATCGTCATCAGGGGTTTTCCTACGGCCCCTGCAACCACCCTATCAAACATTATAAACTCTGCCTCAGCTGTGCCATCCTCCGCATCTGTGCCATCCTCCGCAACTGTGCCATCGGTTGCGAGCACAGACACGCAGTACCTATAGACCCGGCAGAAGAGCAACCATTAGCTGTCTAATAACGTAATCAAAGTAAACAAGGTAACGCTAGTGGCACTTACGTTAGATCTGCTTCAACAGAGGAGAAGGAATCATCTGAGCACCTATACTGATAACCATCATGTTTAGCCGACTTAAGGCACATGGAACACGAGGCAAACTACTAGTGCTGATAAGGTTCTATTCTAGAAACAGTGACGACATAGAAAAACCTCTTCTCCTGAAGCACGAATTGGCAACACGAGTCAGTCGCTTAAACAGAAGGAAAGGCACGTAGAAAGGACATCTAAGGGAAACATGAGGGATACCATGTCAACAAAAGGATCAAGCTTGTCAAGGTCTGCAATAGTCTTATCAATTGGATCTTCATGAACCCGCGGAAGAAGGGCACCTGGCCCGCTGGGATCATAGCTTGCCAAAGGAGTGAACTTGCTTCCAAGGCTACAACAAGATAGCAGCCAACGTCAATGAAAAATAACCACATTTCATGATGTAGTTCCTTTAGAACACGGACCTTTTACGGAAGGAAATGATATCAGGGATGTCCTCATCGATGCACCAACAATAGGGAGAGCTACCACTCAGTCCTCTAACACCTGAAGTAGAAGTACACTTGAGAACCAATGTGAAAGGCTGTGCCAAGCCACAAGCTGGATAAACAAGCAAGAAACAATGAACCGAAGGAAAACAGGGCAACACAATTCAAAATTAGAAGCTACAAAGCACATGCGCAAACACAGACCTATATAGCAACATGCAAAGCAAAAAAATTGTTGGGATGGGTACTGCAAGCATTACCAAAAGCCATTTTTGGCAGGGTTCCAACGAAAATGTCAATAAATGGCTCTTTAAGACCCATAGCACGAACTGCATCTGCATGAAACTCAATGGCCCGGTCACCCCAGAAGACAAGCCTCATCTCTTTCCCCCTGCATAGACACGTAAAAAAACAACTATAGTTGTAAGACATGAACACCCAAAACCATCTTGTCTAGGTCTTGCTAAAGCCAAGCGATGGCAAAACACTCCATAATGATACATAGTAACATCATAGATAGAGCAGCTTATAGAAGGTCCTCGATCATAACTATTCTAGTGTTCGAAGGTGCCGTCTGATGCATGGACTGAATAGGAACCACATCAGAAACTGAGGTGTCACATCTGCAAGCAGACGCATTGGAAACAAGAGTCATATAGGGAAGCCAAAAGAAAGCACACGCAGGTATGATAAAAGTAAAGTATTTCCATAGTAACTAACCAATGAATTTTGTAGACTTGCCACCAAGGCGTGGAATATCTAGAAAGGAAGTTAAACTATATGTACAGAACGAGAAAGTATCTGCCACATCAGGAACTTCCTCAATTTTAGTGTATCTTGTGAACTGCACCATGAAAGGGCTCTCAACTGGCCTGTAGGTCAACTTTGACGGGTTACAGAAGAATTTCTTTATGACAAACACTTTCCCCTCCTGCATCTGATGCTTGTAGCGCTCAGCAGTCCCCGCAGGGAGCTGCCCATGCATATGAGTGCCATGCACGATCAAATTCATGCACAGCGAAGCAGACAGAAATGTCGGGGTGTAGAAAAAGCATGCACAGTCGTTAACCTCAATTTTGAGAACTGAGCTCGTTGTTAGTAAGAACGAGGTCGATATGCATAATCGGCCCGTCGTCGGTTCCACCCCGATAGTGCCACATACGAGAAACAAGGACACGAATAACCCAGTGGTATCCATCTTTGTGGATCTCAGAAAGCTTGTTATGAGCCATCTACAAGCACACAACACAACTGGTTAAGCCGAAGAAGTAAAAGCACACCCAAACCAAAGGGACGGAAGCCATAGCTAAAAAACGAGCAAACGCCATAATCACCTGGCAAGGTATATCAAGAGGCACAGAAACACAGGCGTGGAAGCAGGAAAAAACAAAAGGTTCAGGAAGGCAACACATAGAAAAGACAATAGCAGGAGAAAAAATACTAAATAAGTAGGAATACCGAGCAGCAAATGACCAACTTATTTGCCTAGGAAAACATAGTAATCAAAAGAACACACCCAGAGAGGCAAAGCACCTGGCCTATCCACACTAATTGCACCTGGCTGACCCAAAACAATGACAAGGTCCTGCAGCAACCACACTTCCTCAAAAGAACCAGCACAAGACCCTGCAGAAGTAAACTGTAAAGTATATACTGCCAAATACCTATAAGACAAAAGAGGTTCATTTTCCAACAACGCACTAGAAGATCTAAGAGTAAACGATATTCCGAGTCTCAAAACCACACGTGACATCTTCATTTTCAATTAATATCCGTAGAGCATTCTTACAAGTGACACGCAAGACGGCCACATAAAACTGGCCATGGGTGAAAACAGGAGTCTTAAGATACAAATCAACAGCCAAAAGAGTCTGACCCTGACTCTTGTTAACAGTCATGGCATAAGAAATCCTAATTGGAAATTGGCGGCAGTGCAAAGTAAATGGCCACTTAGGATCTCCAGTGGTGAGGAATGTCCTTGGGATATAAACAACATCCCCAAGATGAGAACTAGTCATGACAACTGCTTCAAGTACTTTCTCGGCAAGCCTAGTAATAATAAGATGCGTGCCATTACATAAGCCATTTGCTTGGCTAATATTCCTAAGAAGTATAATGGGAACGCCTTTTTAAGCACCAATTTATGATAAGGGAAGTTATTAACCTTCACAGTATTTAAAACTTCAATAGGATAAAAGACATCTATGTTACGAACCCCATCAGCGAAAGTTCCTGTTGAGTCATAACTTAGGTACTCTCTCTCCTCACCAGGAAGCATAGAAAGAACATGGCCATTTATTTCCTCGGCTAGTTCATTTGTTAGAGTTAATAGCTCTTTCTTTCAAATAGCTAGGATCGGAGTATCTCCCCAAGAAATCAGTGTATACAGCATCAACAATGGTAGGTATTTTTGGTCCATCAGTGCACACCAAATGTTCTTCAGGAACTATACTCCAGGTTTGTTCAGACTCACCCTCCAGAGACACCGCAGGCACGACGCCATTGCCAATGTCCAGAACCCACTGAGCAAAAGCCTTTGTCTCACTCTACACGGTCAAATCTATATCTGAACAGGCAAACGCATATTAATAGCCAAGTGAAGAACCGTTATGTGTTGTCAAAGGGGAGAGTTTGTGATAGCAGCATTTACAACCTGGACCGGGTACCGCCCTCAATAACCCGCAAGATCTGCCTCAGATCCCCTCCTAAGACAACCACCTTGCCATCAAACGGTACAGTGGCTAGTGAATTATCATGCTTAGATAAAACATCACATAAGCTACAATATAGCGCCTCAAAGCATTTCCTATGTGTCATCAAAGCCTCGTCCCAAATGATCAGAGAAGAAGATTCAATCAAATTAGCAATCATGCTACGTCTTTTTATATCACAAACTCCATTATCATCAAGATCAATCGGTATTTTAAACCTAGAATGCACGGTTCTACCACCAGGCAACAGAAGCGACGCAACGCCTGAAGATGCAGTAGTCAAAATAACTCTGTCGTGTCCTCTAAGGTAAGAAACAACTGCGTTCCAAAGGAAATTTTTCTAGTCCCCGATGCCTAGAAACAAAAAGCAGACTAGGCTCATCACTTCTCACTCGATCAACAATAGAACAAAAAGCTTTTCTCTAATCTTCACTAAGTTTTAGTTTCATTTCATCAGCAAGTTTAATAAGTGAATCGTAGTCCTTAGGGAGTTCATCAGCAAGCATATAACCAACATATGGGCTAGTGTCATAGGAAGATTTCAGAGGCAAGGCATAATCCAAAATATTACAGCCATTTTTTGCATAGTCAAGAGCTAACTGATCAAGTAACATGTTTTTAGTAGGTTGAACATAGTAGGTAGAATCTTTAAGAGAACAACGTATTTTATACTGAATATCCTCAGCAAGATGAACCCAGTACTTTTCAAAAAAAACATCGACATTGACAACCCCACAGCAAATAACCATGTAACAAAGAGTTGGCGTAGCTGTTGTCCCATACCCCACTCCAAAGCTTCATCAAAAGCACAATAGCACTCGTTGTCATCACCAAGAAGCCCCCTAGCAGCGCATGCATCTTTAAAATTATCATATACCATGCCATTGTAAGTCCTAACATCAATGTAAGATTGCGCGCCTTTCACAAGCATCAACAACATTCTAAGGTAATAGAGCTCGGTCATAGAAGGATGAACATAGTATATTAGACCAATCTTGTAACCCTGTTCTCATTTAACCCACAATTTTTTATTAGCTACCCAAGTCCACTTAGTGGGGAAATCATAGTATGTTAAGTTCCTTGCACAGCTATACCTGGTATTAGCAACAAACCACTAAGTCAACATGGTTTTCTGCAACATCGCATTGTTAACAAGCGCGAGGAGACTGGATTTTGCACGAAACCGCACTACATGTTATCTAGCAAGTGAATAGCAAGCCTTTCCACAGAAGGAAGCTTCCTGTGTATATCATACCCATAGCATCTCCAAAACGAATCGTGAGCACATATGTACCTACAGATTCTATACTCTTCAATTTCATCTACGCCCTCATCAGTTTGGTCATTGGCGTTCTTTATCCTTTCAAAAAGAGTTTTCGAGCAGTCAGGTCCTTTGGTCACATACTTATAAAGATACTTGATTACATGGGTTTTGTTACACCACTCTGATGGCTCTGTGTATGGCGCCAGAAAAATGCTGGAGCGGTGTTGATGTAGAGCTCATTGGGAACCCCAAGAGGAAGGTATCATGAGCACATCATCAAGTTTTCTCAGTTATGAAACCAAGGTTTAATCGAACCAGTAGGAGCAAGGAAACACCCCAAAGGTGTTACTAGCTGAGCTTTGGCAAGGCGCACTACTGATGCTAGTAGCAACGTGGAGACCTGCACAACACAACCACAGAACTTTGTCCCCAACTTGCGATGATGTTGTCAATCTCACCGTATTTTGTGGAAAACAAAGGATTAAACGTATCGAATGGAAAGAAGTAATAGTTTGCAGAAAGTAAACACAAAGCAGTAAAATATTGTAGATTGTATGTAAAAGACAAGGACCGGGATCCATAGTTCACTAGAGGTGGCTCTCCTTAGATAGATAACATGCTGGGTGAACAAATGACAGTGGGGCAATTGACAAACATCGAGAAAGCAATACATGCATATACTAATCATCTTGAATCCTTTGGAACTTGATTGGGCATTACAACATTATACATAGACCGCCAGCCAACTGCATCTATGACTAATAATCCACCTTCAGGTTATCATCCGAACCCCCTCCAGTATTAAGTTGCAAGCAACAGATTATTGCTTTACGAACTGCGTGTAAAGTAAACAATATGATTGTTCTATGAACAAAGGATTGTTGTTTTCTCCCTACTAGCAACATCATATCTAGTACCTTAGAGATTTCTGTCACTTCCCCAGATTACCAGAGGCATGAACCCACTATCGAGCATAAATACTAACTCTTGGAGTTGCTAGCATCTACTTGGCCAAGATAGCTACTAACAACGGAAAGCATGCAAGATCACAAATAACAAAGACATGATAGAATCAATAATCAATCTGAAATAGCATCTCAATATCCATCGGATCCCTGCAAACACAACATGCATAATTACAAATAGATGATCCTGATCATGAACGGAGCTCACAAGATCTATACATGAAAGCACAAAAGAGGAGAACCAGCCATCTAGCTACTACATGGATCCGTAGTTCAAGGATGAACTACTCACACATCACACCGGAGGCTTGCATGGTGATGAAGAAGGCCTCCAGGGTGAATTCCCCTCTCCGGCAGGGTGCCAGGAAGAGCTTCAGATCCCTCCCGATCTAGGGATGGAGATAACGGCGGCTATAGACTCTTTCGTAGATTTTTGATCGGGTACTTAGGTTTTCGTCCCGAGGGCAATATATAGGCGGAAGGGGAGATCGAGGGGGTGCCAGGGGCCACCACACCACCCCCTGGCGTGGGCCAAGCCTGGCCGTGCGGCCAGGTGGTGTGGCCGGCCTCTGGCCCCTCTCCGTCTCATATTCTGGCATCTGATGACTTCCGGAAAAATAGGCACTTTGGCTTTTGTTCCGTCCAATTCCGAGAATATTCATTTTCTGACTTTCCTGGAACCAAAAACAGCAGAAAATAGGCAGCTGGCACTGTGGCTCTTGTTAATAGGTTGGTCCAAGAAATCATATGAAAATTACTCTAAAGTGTGGATAAAACACAAGAAAGTGGATAAAACCAAGCATGGAACATCAAAAATTATAGATACATTTGCAATGTATCACACTCCACATTCAGATGGGCCTGATATTTTTTAAGCAAAGCCATGTTATAAGGAACAACATGAATATTGTCTGACCTGACTTTATTTTTCATGATAAAAAGACCATTATTTCGACGCCTGTAAATAGCAAACCCAAATTCATCAATCGATGTTCCATCCCAAAATTATTTAGGGAATTTTTTGGAACAAACACCATCTTTCATACAAGGACACTTTGGGTTGTCCTCCCCGCATGGACCATGCATCATCAACTCAGCAATAAGCACATACCCAAGTGGATCTTCTGCTAGATCAGCGGAGACAAACGAATCAATTAAAGCAGGGCTTACCTCACCACGCTTCTTCTTGTCCTGCCAGAAAAGTATGTTTGCATGAGGCAGTCCCATCTTCTGAAATTCCACAGTATACAACACTGTCAGCAAATAGCATGGGTGAGAAGGCACAGATCAGGGGAACACATAGGAAATGCAGCAAAATGCGGGTGCTAATAGATGCAAGTACCTGCAAAATGGGGCCGTAGACTTCCTCAAGCTTAATATCTCGCAGGTACTCAGCAAGTTTTATATGGTAGACCCTAACAGCCATGTTAGCTCTATTATTGGGTCTCTATCTAGGTTCAGGCTCCATAGACTCTAAGATCTCAGGCCATTTAGGATTACATGTGAAAGTGGTGAATATGTCTGGGCAACCATGTACACGAGCTATAGCTACTGCATTTTGGAAATTCTCAACCATGAAACGGCGTCCACCATTAAAGGAAGAGGGCAGTATATTTTTCTTGCCAACGGTGCTGCCATCCATACGACCCGCACCAACTGCATCTACAAGCCCTTGGAGATTCTCAGCTCATAGGTCATCATTGGATAACTGAATAAAATGCAACCTACAGTCATCTATGCATGCTCGAGAATCAAACACGCCCTGGTCAAACAGCAAGACACAACATAAATAAGGGTTATATTTGCCTTCTTTATAGTGCAAGCAAAAGTAATAGTAGTCATGCATGGCCATTGTTGTTTGCGCATTAGCACTAGAAGAATCTACCCTAAGCAGCTTCACACCCAACTAAAACCCACGCTCGCCATAAGGAAACAACAGTAGGTACTGCAAAGACATGTATGCATTATGCAGAGAAGAAATCTGCTGCAATTTCCCATCCCTAGCATGGATAACTATATCTCGACTGGGCGCCTCTGGTGTCAGCTCGCCAAACACTAAGAACGAAAGTTCATCTATGGAAGGAAGGTTAAACGTGTGACCATCAGTATTAGAAGATGACATTATACGGATAAAAATATCCAAAAACTCATTTTCAGCCAGAATCTCCTTGGACATACGGAATTTTTTAACAAGAGCACTATGCATATTAAGCATGCCTTCTAGTCCTTTAACAATAGATTTATCTAGACCTCCTGCAATTATATCATCCTTATTTAAAGCCTGAATTCGATTGTTAACTTCATCTCCTCCATGATATATGTATAGCTCAGCATACTTAGGAACGTCTCCTTCTCTAGGCAAAAGAGAACCAACCCGATGACAAACATCACCTGATATTTTGAAAATATTTGGATCCCGGTCATCATTTACAGAACGTTCTATGGTGGCTCCCATGGAAGTAAAAGCAAACAAACAATTGTACTGGTGTATTTTTTCAATAAATGTTTTGTTACACACAGGCCCATTATAAGTCAGAAGCTCACGAAGGAAGTCAGGTGGCTGCCTGAAAGGTTTAACAAAAATCTTCCCGCCCATGCAGCGGTTGTTATAGACGACACGTCGGTCCGTGACCGTAGATGCGGAGCTCACCCTCTCATGGTACCAAAAGCTCGCCTTACAGCGACAACATATATAGCTAGGACCTCCATAGTAAGACCTCCCTACATAGGCAGCTGGGCATATTGTTTGGTTTTAGCACAAAATGAATAGGAGCACACAAACAAATAGCACAAGCATCCAAAGATATAGAATACCCGCATCACCTTTTAAAATTTCGGCCTCCTCATCCATGAACCCAGCCCATGAAGGTTTTAAGCAAGAAGGAATGCACACATCTGCATGGGACACACCACGACAAGACCTCACATCACACATAGAGCAAACAACAAGTAGAGGCACACGAGAACATAAGCTAGCTTAAACAAGCACCTGGCAAACAAGCACCCCGATAAGCACCGCGGGTACGACCACAACACCTATCGTGCACAACCTTGCATTTTTCCGATTGATGGTGGCAGGCTCAGAAGTTAAAGTAGGAAAGAACCCATCCCCTATAGTTAATAACCAGACAATATACAAAAGAAAGAATATTAAGTAAGGCGCCTGACTAGGCAAAGAACAACTAAAATCGAAGCTGGGCAAGCTCTCACATTTTTGTTTGGGCAGCTCCGCAGACACAAAACAGAACACCACGGGCCGCGAAGGCACCTTCGAACAAGGAACCTGAGGACGATGAGGAGCCCGCAGGCGACGAGGAGCCGAAGGGATACTGTCTGGAGGTAACCCACGGTGGATAGCAGGAGTTCTAACCATGCCTAAATGCTATAAGAATAGTAGCAGTAACGAAGCAACGGGTAGTGCACAGACAAAAGCAGAACATGAGGAGGCCAACCGCACTGTGAATAGCAAAGCAAAGAACACCCAAACAAATAACGGGTGAAAACAAGTGACCAAAAACAAATGGAGAGCATACAATTATAAATAAGGAGCCCAGAACCTACAGGAAAAAGAAATCGAAAGGCACAGAAGCCATACACAAATCTAATAAACAGCAACGAAAGAACAGCAATGGACCATTCCAGAACTAACCGGCCTTTACCCAGCCATCTTCACTGCCATTCCCAACAGGAAGGACAACCCAACACCAAAAACGACCTAACAAGAAAAATAAAGAACGAAAAGCCCAACAAGGAGCACAGTGGTGCACAAGAATAGGCCCAACGGAAGCATACGGTAAGTACAAGACAAAACTCCCTGGCAATAGCACAGCCCAACAGAGAAGCAAAACCAAATGCAAAGCGCAACCCAAAACTCCCTGAAAAAAGGTTAGCCCAATAGAGAAGCAAAGGAGCAGAAAACACCGGCTTATGGAAACCAAGGAAATGATACTGGATTGATTCGCGAGTGGAAGGAGGCAAAGGACGAGTATACAACCGAAGTTATCAGCGCAAACAGGAGCACAATGGACCGATGGAAACACTGGCACTTGGAGGAACAAGAGGAAGCAGGTCTTTATTTATTGGATAGGGGAAAATAAATAAACAAGAAGCTAGACATATCTAGTTACACAAGTACTAAATGTAACGAACAGATGCCATGAGGCACGAACACATTAGACTCCAATCTAGCGATGCTAAGCTCTCACGAGACATAGACGCAGCTGGCAATGGACACAACACCTCTCTCTGAGCGGGCTGCCTGTCGGGCTGCCCAAGCTGCAAGCACGACAGCAGACCGCATAGAATCTCTATACGCCATCATATAGTTGTAGTTTTAATCGCGCACGATGAATCCATACATGGAAAGGCCATAAGCATGCACACACTCCGGCCAAGATGCACACCAAAAGAACCTCCTCTGTGGCATCGTGGCAAGGCCATCCATAAGAAGCTCAAGTTTCTACCCCAGCCAGCACGGACCCATCCTTGGCCACCTCACACAGATAGAGCAGCGCCGGCAAAGCGAGGCACGCTACCAAGGTCTCTAAAATAGGTATGCCGAATGATACAACAGTGCACATCCTGTGAAACATCCCACCAAACTAATGAGAAAAAAGAAAATAGAACGCAACACACAGAATGAATCTGCACAATAGCAACAAGAGTAAGCAGACGGGGAAAAAGAGCCAATGAGTCTAGAAACAACATAGCACACGCAGTACACATACATTAGCATAGGGAAGAGAGAGTGCAAACCTTGACAGAACTAATCAATGAAGTAGCGTCAGCAGCTCCTGGTGAAGGAAGATCCTAACCTGTGAAAAAAACCGAAAGAACTGTTAGTAGCAGACTAGGAGCAAAGCAGGGAAGCAGCCAAACAATGTAAACATCAAGAAGTCCGAGACTCGCAAAGTTTAGTTATAAAGCTACCAGTTGAGATAGCTACTAGATAGCCAACTAAGAGCAGCAGCGAACCGTGCAATGAAGTAATAGAAAAGAAGAAACCGCATACATTAGCATGGGGAAGACAGAGTGCAAACCTTGACAGAACTAAATAGTGAAGCATCAGCAACTCCTAGTGAAGGAAGACCCTAACCTGTGAAAAAAGACCCAAAGAACTGTTAGTAGCAGACCAGGAGCAAAGCAGGGAAGCAGCCAAACAATGTAAACATGAAGAAGACCGAGACTCGCAAAGTTCAATTAGAAAGCTGCTAGCTGACATAGCAACTGGACAGCCAACCAAGAGCAGCGGTGAACCGAGCAATGCAGTAACAGAAAAAAAGAAGAAACATCATATATGATTGCTAAGCGGCAGGGATGTATATCCCAGAGAATCTAGAGACGAGATTATAAATCTCTCCTTCCTTGCTTTTATCACGTATATCTTGGTTTATCTAGTCAACTGACTAGCCAGTCTATATAAGTAGACCTAGAGCCGAGACCAAGAATTTCTTACCTCCATGCTCAGAACTAGATCAGGTTTAGGTACCATGCTAACCTTTTATGTAGCCCACACTACCCCAAAACACACTCCGCACCCTCAGCAACAGATCCAGAAAGAAAAACCTACCATATCTGAAAAAACAGAACATGACCATGAGCCGGAATTAAGAATCTCTTCCTCTTTTCTTCTATCATGTATATCCTGGCTTATTAAGGCAAGATAGCCTAGAACATGACACAGAGGCTCCCCTTCCTCCATGCTCAAAAGCACTCCAGCTTCAGCCACCGTGCGGTGATCTCTCTCTCCCTAGCATAATAAAGTCTGTTCATGCATTTTCATGTTAATATCCATTGTAGTGTTGATTAGGTTTTTTGTCTATATATTATATCCTAGTGATCTATGGTGAATTATATGGAGTGTATATTTAAAATTCTTGTGGTCCATCTGTGCAGTGACCCAGCATACCGCTGCATATGTAGTACACTATAGTCGTTGACATGATATCCACAAAACACCATTCCGTAAATATCACATCCCTCAGAGTGGTACAAAAAAAACATTGCGGGTCCATATTACAGACATACACACTTCATTATTATTACAATACCAGAAGTTCGAGACTTCAAGTGATTCAAAATTATAAACCAAACTTAAGTAGTTTCAGCAGATGATTCAAAGTTCAAACTCATACTCCGAATTGAGCTCAACAACTTATTATATAAAGTTCATGCTGCTCGGCTCAATTGGTTTACTAATAACTAAGGAAACTACTCGGAATCGTTGCCCTCCACTCCATAGCGTATATCATAGTCCACCCTTCCACTCCTCTAGACAGGTCTGGTTCCTCATAGTAGACATCCTCTTGTCCTTCAGCAGCGTACATTGGAGTATCCTCTAGCTCCTCAGAGTCTAAGCAGGGGATCAAAGGAAAGAGTGAGTAATAGCGTTACCCAGAAAGTTTATTATATGCAAGGTGGGAAGTTTGATGCAGTTTTCATAAACATTTCTTTAAAGATTGGTTTTATTATCAAAAACTATGCCCATCAGCCTTCACAGGTTGACCAGAACTTCATGGAGTTCTTTTCCTATCGCGTTCGTAGCTCCTTCCCGGAATAGGGAGTAACAAGTTATAGTTCTTACACTCTGCAGAGGTGCGTTGCTTTACCCATGAGAGATCAACTCCTTGTTGCACAACTGGACGTAATTTCCCGTCCACAATTCCATGATGTGGGGCCCAGTAGGTGATCCAAGCCAATCACTGTCCCCTTCACGACCCCACATGTCGCCTTGGTGTACGCCATGCCCACACATTGAATTATGGCAATGGTTGGTACAGACCGTTCAGATGCCAGAACTATTGTGGGACGTTGAGGATTCCCACTCATATGTTGCATATCCTCTACGAATTACCAATTAATGCATGCTACGAGGATAACAGCCACGACCTGCGCATCCGGCAACATGCGAGAGGAAGAAGATACAGCTGACTTCTCAGTCCCATTTCAACTCTCATGGTTAACGCGTATTATACGGCGCTAGAATCACTGATGTCATGGGTTATTAATCCCTAGTTGTTCGGCAACTGGAATCCTAGATTCCATTGTCATTCTTAGTATTTATCATCACTTAGGATGACAATAACACTGCATTTTTTGGGAAAATATTTATTTTCTATTTCTTTTAGAACATAGGTGATAACACACGATTTTCAAATACTTTCATAAAGACTCTTCAAAGGACATGAGCAAGTGATGAACTTGCCTTGTGACTGCAAGGTAGTGAAGTTGGATGCTTGCACTTGACCTTGAGCTTATATTTCTATAAAACACCATTATTGCCCGGTAAGTATAATATTTAAAGAAGCAAGAATGAATATGCATAGTAATGCAATGCGTCATTTATTATTTATCTTCTTTGTGTGTTTTACCCATTATATAAATTTCTTGAATTTCTTTATGCAATCAAGAAAGTTGTTTAAATAATATTTATTAACATTTTGTAAATATTATATTTATTATTTTTATAATATAATATATGAGTAATAGAGTTAAAAACTAATGTTTATTTATTTTTAACCCTTATTATTATTTTCTTAATATTCTTTTTAAGAATAAGCATTTTAATTTGGAAGATTTTATTTTGATACCTTAAATAGCAATTTGGTATTTTTATAAAATACTACTCTAATTAAGAATGATAGAAGTAATTTTTATTTATTTTTATAAAATTCCATAAGGAATATATATTATAAAAATCTTTAACCTAAATTTATTCTATTAAAAATACAGTTCTTAATTTTATTAAGTAGTTTGTATTTTTGTGATCTCATAGATATATTATTTGTATTTTTAGGATTTCTTTTAGGACTTTTTAAGTCCTAGGGGTATTTTGGTCTTTTACTAAATTATTTAGGTTTTCCTTTTAACTTCTGGGCCAAGCCCATTGGGTTGACCCAGCCCAATCCGGCCCAAATGGGATGGTCAAACTGACTCCACTTAGGGATACTGGACCATACCGGCCCAGTACGCACCCCCACCTCTCTCACTCAATCGTGTTTTTTCCTCTCTTTTTCACCCCGCTGCGGAGTGGTGCCATCGTTGTCGTCGTCGTTTGATTTTCGCCTCTTTAGGCCTCTCTGGCCGCCGCCATGGTGCATGACGAGGTAGTCGGTGCTGCTCTATCGACTGGTCCTTCTAGATTCGTCGCTGGGCCCTTCTTTTGGCCAGGCCGTCTCCACACTGAACCTTAGGGTTTGGTGGTTGCCGACGATGTACTATTCCGCTGCCCCTATGGTGTGGTGTCGCGGCTCTGGTGGCCCTGTGGTGCCGCTGTTGCTACTCATGTATCTATGGCCGCCGCCCCATGGCTTGGCATGGGTTGCAGCGCCCTCGGGTGCTCCCCGTGCCGTCGTGTGCGCGCTCATCGGCGACTCTGCTTCCTCTTCTAACTATAGCGAGGACCTCGGGTAAGTTCCTCTCTCTCCCTCTCCTATTCTCTAGCCTGCCCTACTAGCTCTAGTGTGCTTGCAGTCTGTGAGCCCTGATTATGATTATCCACTACTTTAGTATTCATCCCTCTATATTAGGGTTCTGCCTCTTTGTGCTGTGATGATTAAATATAACGAACGCAGAATTACTGTCTATTGATGGAATTGGAAACTGGTATTAGTGGCTTAGTCAGATGAATTCTTATCTGATATTGAATTGTTGTCACTTGTAAAATTGATGATGTTGTGGCTCTGATGATAGTATTATAGATGAACTGATATGATTCCTAATTGTTGTTTTAGGAAAATTATTAATTATCTTCTTGAGAATATTTGGCTATGAACCCTTTCTAAATGGATTACTTAGTTAGTATGGATTCTTGTGACACCGTCTATCGAATGGTACACAAATCCTATTTAATACTAAGTTTTTCCTAAACTGTATTTTATATTGGCTTGTATCTGAAAGAATTGAAGAACTCAATTAAATACAGTGTTTTATCTATTGGATATATTGGCCTATGATGTTGGTCTGAGGCAAAACTGCGTAAAAACAAATGTTTTTATTTGCTGCCTCCCCTCTCAGGTGTTTCGTGATAGTTAGTTCTAAGAAATGATTCCTATAGCTTTTAGGAAGATGATTTGATAGACTTTACAAGAAGTGTTATGATTGATTCTTAGTTTGTGAAAGAAATTCATAAGTTTAAGCCACTACTGACGTGCTACCATTCCTGGAGTGTGCCCAGTAGTGCTTGTTCAATGAATTATTTTATATCTAGTTTAAAAACTAGAGAATACCACTCAAAGTCCATGCTGCGTAGACTGAGATTTTTGGCTTGATATTTCCACGGACTCTATACTTGGCTGTTTATTATATCCAATGATGAGTTATACACCCCACTTGGGTGTATCTCTGAGGGTTAAACTTTATCCAATAGATCTTGCTTATTGAATGGATAAGAACAGATTCAAAGCATGTTTGCTTCATAGATCACCAACCTGTTAGTAGTTGGTGAAGTGATGTAGTTGCTGCCTTGCTCTAGTTGGCTTGATCTTGGAGTGGTGAGAACTTCCTAGACCTTGTCCCGTACCTCCTATGCTGCTCCTTCTCCTCCTAGCTCCTGTGATCTTATACTTGGCCTTGCTATCCTCCTGCACCACCCCTTCTTATGTCACCATCATGTGGACGATTTGGTTGGTTTGTTGTGTGTATTGGCTGGTGGATTTGTTGGAGATTTGGAAAGATAGGTGATGTTCTTTGCTATGTCCTTGAGATAAAACAATGGCTGTGATTATGGCTGTGAAGTGGTGAGAAAAACTTGCTTTGCTATGCCGAGTGTGGCTTTATCTCTCTCTCTCTTTCTCACTGCTGGTCGACAGCACACTGCATGCAGTTAGTTGAGTAAGCTGCGTCACTGTGCTCTCCCCCTCTAGATTGGATCAAGTGAATTTGTTTTCACTTCTATCCTTTTGCTAGTTACTGATCTGGTGAAACCTTCCCCTTTTATTAAGCTAATGATGTGGATCTGAAGCTACTGACTTGAAAAGAACAAATGCTATACATTGGTGAAATTTTATCATTGTTAATTACTCAATGAGGTAATATGAATAGTGCACATCACTAATCACCACTGAGAGTAAAAATAACCAACTAACCCTTTATTTCCTTTTTAGTTGTTTTTTTCTTATTTGCAGGAGCAAGATCTAGATGCTCAAGATGTAGTATAGGAATAGATAGGTTTTATAGATTTTTGTAATCTTGTTTTTATTCTTTTATAAAGAATCTTGTAATAATATTCTTATAATTTAATATATTTCATTTTATTATGATTCACTTACTATAATGTGTTCCTTTATTTATTGTATCATTCTCACTCTTTGTAATATGATTATTGAATAAGGAAAGGAATAAGAATTCATTTCTTATTTAAATTTCCTTGTCTTAATTATTATTGTAGTTTAATATACCTATAATATAATCAAACAAAGTTAATAAATCATTTTGGAAAACAACTTAACATTACTAACTTCTAATTTTCAAATATTTTCCAATTGATTTAAATTTCAAATTTGAATTCAAAATATTCCCCCCCCCCAAAACTCATTAATTCCTAAAGGTCATGTTAAAATTTATAACAATTACTATAAAGAGTTATTCCTACCTCTAGATAGTGAAAGAAACTCTAATCTCCTGAGGTTTTTGTTTGGCGAAAAAATTACCCGGATTTTTACAGATGAATGCATGCACATACGCAGATTCCTATTTATACCCTTCGTTGGTTCCTAAATGCTGGGGTGTTACAATATGCTTCGTCTAGATATCATTTCAGTTCATACTCTATTCAGGACCTAGATGCTTGTAGATATGTGAATAGGAATCTCTGCTTAGAGGGAGAGCAGATTTTCCCTGAAGGCTGCCATTATATTTTCCGGTGAGTAGAAACAAGTGGACGCATATTATAATGTTTTTTGCTATCCACGTGACTTCTCTGGTAGTTATTAGGGTTTAGGGTTGCTTAGTCTAGCAGAGAACCAAGAGCCGGGACTAAGAATCGCTTCCTCTTTTCCCCTTACCATGTATATTCTTGCGTATTAAGCCAAGACAACCTAGAACATGACATAGAGGCTCCTCTTCCTCCATGCTCAAAAGCACCCTAGCTTCAGCTACCGTGCTAGACTTCTATACAACACACACCACATCTGAAACACACCCCGCACCCTTAATAACAGATCCATAAAGAAAAACCTATGAAACACCTAAGAGACACCTCCTGATAAGGACATGTCCTGACTTATGTACTAACGAGCTCATTGGGGAACCCCAAGAGGAAGGTATGATGAGCACTTCACTAAGTTTCCCTCAGTTATGAAACCAAGGTTATCAATCCAGTAGGAGCAAGGAAACACCTCAAAGGTGTTGCTAGCTAGACTTTGGCAGGGCGCACTACCGGTGCTAGCAGCAACGTGGAAACCTGCACAACACAACCACATGACTCTGTCCCCAATTTACGATGAGGTTGTCAATCTCACCGGTTTTGCTGAAAACAAAGGATTAAACGTATCGAGTGGAAGAAAGTAATAGTTTGCAGAAAGTAAACACAAAGCAGTAAACTGTTTATTGTAGATTGAAGGTAAAAGAAAGGACCGGGGTCCATAGTTCACTAGTAGTGGCTCTCCTTAAGATAGATGACATGTTGGGTGAACAAATTACAGCGGGGCAATTGACAAACATCGAGAAAGCATACAAGCATACACTACTCATCTTGACTCCTTTGAGACTTGATTGGGCATTACAACAGTATACATAGACCTTAATCCAACTACATTTATGACTAATAATCCACCTTTAAGTTATCATCCGAACCCCCTCCAGTATTAAGTTGCAAGCAACGGATAATTGCATTACGCATTGCGTGTAAAGTAAACAATATGATTGTTCTATGAACAAAGGATTGTTGTTTTCTCCCTAGTAGCAACAACACATCTAGTACCTTAGATATTTCTGTCACTTCCAGAGATTACTAGAGGCATAAACCCACTATCGAGCATAAATACTAACTCTTAGAGTTGCTAGCATCTACTTGGCCAAGATAGCTACTAACAACGGAAAGCATGCAAGATCACAAATAACAAAGACATGATAGAATCAATAATCAATCTGAAATAGCATCTCAATATCCATCGGATCCCCGCAAACACAACATGTAGGAATTACAAATAGATGATCTTGATCATGAACGGAGCTCACAAGATCTAAACATGATAGCACAAAGGAGGAGAACCAGCCATGTAGCTACTGCATGGACCCGTAGTCCAGGGATGAACAACTCACGCATCACACCGGAGGCTTGCATGATGATGAAGAAGGCCTCCAGGGTGAATTCTCCCCTCCGGCACGATCTAGGGATGGAGATGACAGCGGCTATAGACTCTTTCGTGGAATTTTGACGGCGGCTACAGGTGGTGTGGCCGGGCCCTAGCCCCTCTCTGTATCGTATTCTGGCTCCTGGTGTCCCTCGGTGAAAAACTGACTTTGGCTTTTGTCCCGTCCAATTCCGAGAATATTCATTTTCTAACTTTCATGGAACCAAAAAGAGCAGAAAAAAGGCAGCTGGCACTGTGGCTCTTGTTAATAGGTTAGTCCAAGAAATCATATGAAAAGTACTCCAAAGTGTGGACAAAACATAAGAAAGTATATAAAACCAAGCATGGAACATCAAAAATTATGGATACATTAGCAACGTATCAACATCCCCAAGCTTAACTCATGCTCGTCCTCGAGTAGGTAAGTGATAAAAAGAAAGAATAATTTTTGAGGTGACATGCACCATCATAAACTTGATCAAAGTATTTGTAAAACATTGATAGCTGGGATCATAGTACTTCAATGATAACATGAAAGACAAAGTTCTAGCAATAAGACAAAGCAACTATGTTGCAACATGAAAAGGCATAAACAAAAGATTCATGAATAGCAATGCTTTGCAAGACGTTTGTTTGTTTCACATAAATAAAACATAGCATAGTGGCATTCAGCTTGTCCCTCATAGAGTAGCAAACATAAATGCATAGGACACCTTCAAAGTTCATAAGAGTGACTAGATACAAATAGTTTAAAACAAGCAATATCAAAGCTATGCATCAATCAACAAGTCTTGGGACAATGCACATAGAACTAAGAATGGCCACTATGCTCTCAAAGTAGGTGCATAAAGATAGAAGGTGGAGACTCAACATAAAAGTAAAAGAAAGGCCTTCATAGAAGGAAGTAGGGATTCAAGTCTCATAAAGAGCTTCCAAAAATTATGGTACTTATTAGCTTTCAGCTCTCATTGCCCCTATCATAAGCATCTTGAAGGTGATTAAAGTTAAAGTGACATAACTAAGAGGATATGCTTGACAAGTTATAAGCCGAAATCTCATGCCCCTTACTTACGAAGACCGAACCTCATGCTACTCAACTTTAGTCACAAGTAAGCTCTTGTCATTGTAAGTACATATGATACAGGAGCTATCCCATAATCAAAATGACAAGGCAAGCAGATAATGAGCATCTTAGTGGTCTTTTTATTTGCTATTTGCATAGGTTTTTATTGAGGATGCTTCATAGAGTGCTCATTATGGTTATGCTGCAAGTTTCCACCATGATTAGGCATGGCTTAGGCTAGCGGCCCATGCGTTTCTCTAACACAAATAAAAACTCCATGATCTTACAAGTTCCCCTTTTATTTCACACCGCCGGGATCCATAAGCAAAAGAACATGATATCAACGGGGTACAAAGTACAGGTGCAATGTTGAAAGTGTTCCCCATGATACATGGTTCTGCTAACTTCAACTCATAAAGCGCAAGCATATACGCAACAAAGATGGACGCAATGGCTCAAGTTTATTAAGTGCAAGAAAGTAAAGTGTGCCATCAAGTTCGTGAGAGCTTTAATCACTAGTTTTCTCATAACAAGTTTAATTCGGAAGGTAGACAAAAACATGAATATACTTGGAATAGCATATGTTAATAGGTAGTTATGGTGGACTCTTTGGAATAAATTGGTTTTAGGAGTTGGATGCATGAGTGGAACTCATACTTGGTTACGGAGGCTAGCAAGACACTGGGAGCGACCAACTAAGAGAGCAATAATGGCCATAATCATGCAGAGCGACAAAACATCATTGATCAAAGCATAAAGTGATACCACAAGTTGAAAAATAAAGGATCATAAAGGCTATGGTGACTTGGTATAGTCATAACATGGTGTGAGCATGTGCCAAGTCAACCCAAATAAAGCATCAAAGGAGAATACCACAATACTATGCTTTAATATGCTAAAACAACGCATGATTCTTCCAAGGCACATTAAGCAATCTCAATTGTTTATAACAAGTCATGCTACAGCAAAGAATACTAAGCATAAAGCCAAAACAGTATCAAGCATGGCATGACAAAGCATGGGTCACAGTCAAAAACAAGCTCTCTTTACCACTTAAGCATGAACTTTCCTACTCTTTTCCAATCCAAACCAAACTATTTGAAAACCAATGCATGAAAGAGGGGGTCCAACCAATTTATTCAGCAAACTAAGCAAACCAAGCAAACAAAAAACCAAAATGAAAAACTAAAAAGAAGATGCTCCAACAACAACACAACTATGCATGAAACAATAAAAATGAAGTGTTTGGAAGGAAACTAGGATTTTTATTGATGAAGAAGGGGATGCCTTGGGCATGCCAAAGCTTTGACGCTTTTACTTCTTAGATATTTATTGGGGTGACACATGTGGAATCCCCAATCTTGAGCTTTAGTCCATCCTTCATCTCATTACTTATTCCTTTCATACACCTAAATTTTTTCCTTTATACAAAACTTGACACAATCTTTATTAGCAACATTAGTGCACTCAAGATAATAGGTCTTTAGGTTTAGTTCCAACACCAATAAAACTTCCATTATAACACTAGCTACTGTAGCACTTCCCTCCAAAATCTCAATTCCCCAAAATAACTCAAAAAGGAACCAACAAGAAGCAAATGCAAATAAAGGCAGAAATCTGTCAAAACAAGCCAGTAGGTAAAGACGAATTTTTTCGAAGACCTTCTGTTGCTCAAATCGAAAAGTGTTGAACTAACAAAAGTTATATAACAACCTGGGGCAGAAGCACAAAAATTCACGACTCAAAAGGACGTACAGAGATTTTACACGAATTTTTACGGTGAAGCACAGAAATCTGTTTCGGGACAGGAACTTTCCCAATCATTACTTCTCTCTCATTAGAGGTTACTCTTAGCACAAAAAGCAAATAAAAAGGATAAGGAGCGGTTATTACTGAAGTAATAACTTCCAAGACTCATCTAAAACTTTTGGTTTATCTCCCAATAAGTACTTTTCTTTAATGCCTTTAAGTTAGGCATAAGAAGCAAGAAAAAGAATCAAGTGTTCTCCAGTGAAGAAGCATTAAAACCAAATTTCTTGCCCTTACCTCTCTTACTTTTATTCTTAACCTTGGGGAACATATGATTGCTAGGTGGAGAAGTAAAATGCATGGTGCCCTTTTCCACATCTATTATTGCTCCAAGGAGTTTCAATAGGGATCTTCCAAGTGTGATTTGTCCTTTTCCTACACATTCAATAACAAGATAATTAGTAGAAACTATTTTCTCTAGGATCTTTATAAACACTCCTTCAGCTATTCCAATGGTAATATTGTGGCATTATTAGCAAGAAAATTTTCTTCTCCTCCTTCAGAAAGCCCCCAAAGATTCAAAGATTCATAGATATCTTTGGGCATAAGACAAAATTCAGACATGATATCACAACGAGCATGAAAAGTTTCATTATTTCTAGCAATCTTTACTGTGGGAAGCCATTTTTAGGGTTCAGAATTTATTGGAACATAGTTATGATGCTCTCTAAGTGTATTATAGCAATCTTTCAAACTAGCAGTGCTGGTCTCAAGAGTATTCAATCTAGCAAATATGTTTATGAAGGAAGAATCAGATTTGCTAGGCAAGTTGTAAGTAAAGACCAACTTCTTTATGGCATTAACAGCATCATCCTCATTGAATTGGAGGAAATCTCCTCCCACTACAGCATCCAAAGCATATCTATAGCAAAGGGCGATTCCAAGGTAAAAACTGCTAAGGAACAAGCTTTGAGTCATTTTAGGTTCAGTTTTTTCATGTAGATCAGAGATTCTAGACCAAGCTTCTTTGAAACTCTCTTCAATTACTTGTTTAAAAGTGAAAATCATTTCCTCAGGTGACATAGTGATTGGAGCAATGCTAGACATAATGGCAACTTAAGATAGGAACTAATTTTTTTGTGTTTTTGATAAAGAAAGCAAACTAGTAAAACTAATTTTTTTGTGTTTTTGATAAAGAAACAAGCAAACAAGGCAAAAAGTAAACTAAGCAAAACAAAAATAACAAAGTAAAGAGATTGGTTATGAGGGACTCCCCTTGTGAAGATGTCCTTGACTCCCCGACAACGGCGCTAGAAAATCACTTGCTGACTCGTGTACTAACAAGCTCGTTGGGGAACCCCAAGAGGAAGGTATCATGAGCACAACAGTAAGTTTCCCTCAGTTATGAAACCAAGGTTATCAATCCAGTAGGAGCAAGGAAACACCTCAAAGGTGTTGCTAGCTAGACTTTGGCAGGGCGCACTACCGGTGCCAGCAGCAACGTGGAAACCTGCACAACACAACCACAGAACTCTGTCCCCAACTTACGATGAGGTTGTCAATCTCACCAGTTTTGCTGAAAACAAAGGATTAAACGTATCGAGTGGAAGAAAGTAATAGTTTGTAGAAAGTAAACACAAATCAGTAAACAGTTGATGTAGATTGAAGGTAAAAGAAAGGACCGGGGTCCATAGTTCACTAGTGGTGGCTCTCCTTAAGATAGATGACATATTGGGTGAACAAATTACAGCAAGGCAATTGACAAATATCGAGAAAGCATACAAGCATATACTACTCATCTTGACTCCTTTGAGACTTGATTGGGCCTTACAACATTATACATAGACCATAATCCAACTGCATCTATGACTAATAATCCACCTTCAGGTTATCATCTGAACCCCCTCCAGTATTAAGTTGCAAGCAACGGATAATTGCATTACACATTGCATGTAAAGTTAACAATACGATTGTTCTGTGAACAAAGGATTGTTGTTTTCTCCCTAGTAGCAACAATACATCTAGTACCTTAGAGATTTCTGTCACTTCCCCAGATTACTAGAGGCATGAACCCACTATCGAGCATAAATACTAACTCTTGGAGTTGTTAGCATCTACTTGGCCAAGATAGCTACTAACAACGGAAAGCATGCAAGATCACAAATAACAAAGACATGATAGAATCAATAATCAATCTGAAATAGCATCTCAATATCCATCGGATCCCCACAAACACAACATGTAGGAATTACAAATAGATGATCTTGATCATGAACGGAGCTCACAAGATCTAAACATGATAGCAAAAAGGAGGAGAACCAGCCATCTAGCTACTACATGGACCCGTAGTCCAGGGATGAACTACTCACGCATCACACCAGAGGCTTGCATGATGATGAAGAAGGCCTCCAGGGTGAATTCTCCCCTCTGGCAGGGTGCCGGGAAGAGCTTCAGATCCCTCCCGATCTAGGGATGGAGATGATGGCGGCTACAGACTCTTTTGTGGAATTTTGATCAGGCACTTAGGGTTTCTGTATCGGAGGCAATATATAGGCGAAAGGAGAGGCCGAGGGGGTGCCTGGGGCGGCCAGACCACCCCTGGCGCGGGCCAAGCCTGGCCGCGCGGCCAGGTGGTGTGGCCGGGCCCCAGCCCCTCTCCGTCTTGTATTCTGGCTCCTGGTGTCCCTCGGTGAAAAACTGACTTTGGCTTTTGCCCCTTCCAATTCCGAGAATATTCATTTTCTGACTTTCCTGGAACCAAAAATAGCAGAAAATAGGCAGCTGGCACTGTGGCTCTTGTTAATAGGTTAGTCTAAAAAATCATATGAAAAGTACTCCAAAGTGTGGACAAAACATAAGAAAGTAGATAAAACCAAGCATGGAACATCAAAAATTATGGATACGTTAGCAACGTATCAACAGGCAATGAAAGGGGTACAAGAAAAACCCCACAACGCAGCTGAAACCCACCATTTACTTAGACCACTACAGCTAGAACCCAAGCATGGTTGTATAGACCGGGCCTCAGACCCAAGAAGACAACATACCTGCTCTGACCCGAGGAGAACAGAGGGCAGGACAAGCGAACCGAGACCGCAGTGTGAGAGCAAGTTTATATAGATGGTCTATAGAATATTACAAAGATGCAACATGCACCAGCCAAGGGTACCAGTAGGATTTAATCCTCGCCATTAACACCAAAATAAAGTGGTTTGCAGTAGCGGGACAAACGGAAGTAGTGACCTTGATTTATGAACGCCTTATCTCTTCAAGCTTGGATTCCAAGCGGTCTCATACACAGTTGCAAAAGTTGCTCTGACATCGTTGCTTAGAACGTCTTGCCCTCCAAAATTTCCAATCATGGCTACATTATGAAACTGAAACAAGAATGAAAACATGTTTCTGACGGCCCAGAACCAACCTCTAGCCAATTTCTTACTTCTAACGGTTTCTTTTTGTAGCAGAAGTTTTGCAGCCACGAGTTGTATCCGGACCTCTCTGATCTCGTCATTAGCATGGTTTAGGTTGTGGTAGTTCAGATCCTTAACCACCGTACCGATGGTATCTTCCATATACCTGATAGCTTCCACTGTGGCAGTGTGCTCTACCAAAGCAGCATCAAAAGACTTTATTCCATCTATTCTTGCAGTGAGAAGAGAACTATTGCACGGGAGTGTTTTTGTCTGGAAGACGATAGTCACTGAGATTTTGCCATCTTGGTGGATCTTCTGTTCATACTGAGCCATTGGCAACCCAAGCTGTTGTAACACGTCATCTAAAATAACTCTGCCTCAGACTATTACGCTTTTCTGAGTACCTTGCAATGTGGAAACTAAGTAACTACAGCATCACCATTCAAGAAAAGGGAATGCGGGCTACGTGGTATACTAAAAGCCGAGAACAGCATGTACGAAATGGTATGCAGTAGAATGTGCGAGTAGTCGGTACCTGCTCATCAACTAGGAAAAAAGAGGGCACTGACCCATCAATATTTCTATCATTACTCATCTGAGCCCTTGAAACTGTTGATAAATAAGAACAGGTCGGGAAATATGAGCACGGTGATGTATGCCAATATACTAACTCCCTCATTCTTTATATGTATCCACTAACCTGCTCGTACTGTACAAAGGCCCTAGGTAATTTTGTAAGCTTCTAGGCAAGCAGATAAACAGGCAGTCGGAATTTTGCTGAAACAGGTAAATTAGGAAGCATAGGACTATTGTTTTGTCCTTAGGAAAGGAGGATGGATCTATGCGTGCGAGAATATGGGGTTGGGCTGCTCGGGACAAGCATACCGTACTATCGAAGTAGCAAGGAGAGCCAACAACCTCGCTCGATAGCGTACAGACGAGGTTACCTACGCATGATTTAGAAGGGAAAAATCAGGAGGAACCTCTAGAAAGAAATGATGAGCTGAACAGAGAGAGGGGCCGCGGGAGGAGCAACCGAAGCGTGCAGCTGATCTAACCTCAATCAGAAGGACCAGCTGTGGGGAAGCCCATCGCTTTCGGTGGATCAAAGAAAAAGCTAGGGTAAATCACTACGGCGCAAAGGCGAGTCGAGGAGAGGGAAAGGGAAATCGTCCGAAGGCTAGATACGGAGAGGCGGGGGTATGGGTAGACGACCGATCAACGTTACGCATACTGATACGTCCAAAACGTATCTACTTTACCGAACACTTTTGCTATTGTTTCTCCTCTAAACTTGTGTGATTTGGATACAACTAATGCGGACTGACGCTGTTTTCAGCAGAATTGCCTTGGTGTCTAATTTTTGTGCAAAAAATCAACTATTAGGAAAAATCCCGGAAAATATGCCAAAAATCCTATTTCACCCGAAGACTCCAGGAGCAAGAATACGAGACGGAGAAGATCCAGGGGGTGGCCACACCACCTGCTGGCGCGGGCCAGGCCAGGCCACGCCAGGGGGTGGTGTGGGCTCCCCAGGCACCCCCTTGGCCTCTCTCTTCGCCTATAAGGAGCCTTCTGACCTAAAAACTTCGGGGGGTTCGACGTTTTTCTAGAAGGAGTTCCACTCCGCCGCCACCACCAGATTCCACGAAACAGCACCAGAAACTCCGTTCTGGCACCCTGCCGGGACGGGGAATTGGAGGAGATCATCGCCATCATCATCACCATCGCTTCTCCATCGACCATCCATGTTTCTCCCATCTATGAATGAGTAATCCCCCGCTGTAGGCTATGGGGATGGTAGGGATTGGATGAGATCGTTCATGTAATGGCATCAGATTGTTAGGGCATGGTGCCTAGTATCTTTTATTAGTGCTTTATGACTTTGTTGTGACTTGTTATGCTTAATGCTTGTCACTAGGGCCCGAGTGCTATGATTTCAGATCTGAACATGTTATTGATTCATTATGATATTATTGTTTTTGGTCTTATCTACAAATTGTATACACACGTTGTTGTCCGGAACCTATGGCCCCGAAGTGACAGAAATTGGGATAGCCGGAAGGGAATGGATTTGATGTGAGGATCACATGTGTTCACGGAGTGGTAATGCTTTGCTCCGGTGCTATATTAAAAGGAGCACCTTAATTGCCAGTAGTTCCCTAGAGGCCCCGCTGTAAACGGGCTGGCAGGACAAAAGATGTTGTGCAAGTTCTCATTGCGAGCACGTATGACTATATATGGAACACATGCCTAGGATTGTCTAGTACTTGGATGCTTTATCTTATTTATCTACAATTGCCCTATGCTCTGATTGCTATGTGAATTATCTTGTCCATGCAACTCCCGTCCATCCATCCCTATGCCTACCGCACTCGAATCCCACTGTTTACTGCTTTTGTTACTACTGTCTTTGCTTTACTACTGCTGTTACTTTACTATTCCTACTACAAAACGGTTGCTACTGATAAACTGCTGTGAGCAAGATTGTTTCCAGGTGCAGCTGAATTGACAACTCATTTGTTAAGGCTTATAAATATTCTTTGGCTCCCCTTGTGTCGAATCAATAAATTGGGTTTCACTTCCCTCGAAAATACTATGATACACCCCCTATACTTGTGGGTCATCAAGACTATTTTCTGGCGCCGTTGCCGAGGAGCATAGCTTTATTTATCAAGTCCACTTGGATTCTCTATTGTTCGCTGCTATCCATCCATCATGGGTAAGTCTCATGATGACAAGGTTCCTATTTTACCATTCACTACAAGAAGAGGTACGGTTCTGAACACCTATGTTGCTCTTGATTCACCGTATGTTCTGAGTAAGTTCCTTACACCACCACATACACATGCTACACACACTGCTACTACTGCTGAATCTGAAACTTCTGATGCTTATGATGCTGCTTCTACTGTGCTTGATAAGAGTGGTTCATTAGGTCCTTTCCTAGATGCTACGATTGCTAGAACTATAGCTGGAAATACCAAAACTCCTAATGAAGACACTACCACACCTGTTAGCTCACCTGAGTCTAGTGAGAGTTATGATATTGAAGATGGTTATGTTGAGATGACCGATGAGTTTATTAAAGAATGTAAAAACACCCATGATAGGAGCGCTGCTAAGGGTCTCCTTGAGAGGCGTACTATTAGACCCAAATTGTCTCCTGATGCTAAGTTTGCTACTTCTCCCATAAACATTATAGATTAAGATTATGATTTCCCTCTCGACCTATCTTACATAGCTATTGTCGAGGAAGAACCTTTTTGTGGGACTAAGAATGAAAGTGCGGTAGCACATATGAATGAACTTTCTACCATGAGTGGCTTGTTTTCTGATGATATTAAGATGCGCACTTACTTTGTTGCTAAGATTTTTCCCTTTTCACTGAAAGGAGAAGCTAAAACTTGGTTTAGTAATTTACCTCCTGGATCTATTGATAGCCCTGAGTGCTTGATTAGTACTTTCCTGCAGAAATATTTTCCTCCCAGTGCTAGACATGCTATTTTGCAGGAACTTTTTGATTTTAAACAGGGAGAAAAAGAGGTATTGCCTGAATCTTGGGCAAGGTTTTGTGCTTTGATTCATGCACAGGCTAGAAGTCCATTACCTATGAATGAGCTTCTTGATATATTTTATAATGGACTAACCGAAGAATCTAGGACATACCTAGATAGTTATGCTGATTGTGTTTTTAGGAATAGGACTCCTAAGGAAGCTGAGGAATTAATGGCTAAAATAAGCAAAAATTATGAAGATTGGACTCCTCCTAAACAAGCTATACCTGAAGTAATTGTACCTGAACCATCTATTCCTGTGCCTATTCCAACATCAAAGAAGAGGGGAGTTATTGAATTAAATGATGAAGTGATGAAGGAAGCTAAGAAATGTCTTAAGGAGAAGGGAATTAAAGCTGCAGATGTCAAGAATTTACCTCCTATAGAAGAATTATGTAAGCCTATTCCCTACTCATCCACTATTGAGGTACACTCTTTCCAACACTTTGATGAAGGTGATATACCTTACTCTAAACCTCCTGATCAATGCTTAGAAGAATTCGATATCTTTATTGTTAAGCAAGATAACTTTAATAAAAGGGTGCAAAATCATCTAATGGAAAACACTAGAGCTATTGTTGAGTTGAAAGATATTATGGAAAGAACCTCTAATGATGTTAAAATGATTGTTAAACACTTTTAAATGGTTCAAACTCAAATAGATCAACTCGTTAAAGTGCAAAACGACTTGCTAGTTAATGCTGCTAAAGAAAAACATGCTTATGAAATTAGAACTAGAAGTGGAGCTGCTACCCAGGATCCTCTATATCCTGAGGGGCATCCCAAAAGAATCGAGCAGGATTCTCAACAAGCTGAAAATAGTGGTTCTACTCGTAAGAAAAGGAAAAAGAAACATAAAACTGTTATAGAACCCTCTGAACCTGTTATAGATCCTAATAGTATATCTATCTCTGATGCTGAAACTGAAAGTGGTAATGAAGAAAATGTTGTTCCTAATGAAGAAAAAGTTGAAGAAGAACCTGAAAACCACACTAAGAATACTAAATACACCAAAGAAGATTTTATTGCTAAGAAACATGGTAGTGAAAGAGAACCTTGGGTCCAAAAACCTATGCCTTTCCCTGATAAGAAACGCAAGTCAAAGGAAGATGAACACTATAATAAGTTTTGTGAGTGGATGAAGCCTTTATTCTTGCAAATTCCTTTGACTGATGTTATTAAATTGCCTCCTTACTCAAAGTATATGAAGGACATTGTCTCGAATAAAAGGAAGATTCCTAATGAAGAAATTTCTACTTTGCTTGCTAATTATTCCTTCAATGGTAAGGTTCCTAAGAAACTTGGAGACCCAGGGATTCCAACTATCCCTTGCTCTATTAAGAACAGTTATGTTAGAACTGCTTTGCATGATTTGGGAGCTGGAGTTAGTGTTATGCCTTTCTCTCTCTATAAGAGGCTTCAACTTGAAAAATTAATACCAAGTGATATATCTTTGCAAATGGCTGACAAATCTACCACTATTCCTGTGGGTATATGTGAGGATGTACCTGTTTAGGTGGCTCACAATTTCTTGATATTAACTGATTTTGTTGTGCTTGAAATGCCCGAAGATGATAATATGTCTATTATTCTTGGGAGACCTTTTCTTAATACTGCAGGAGCTGTTATTAATTGTAATCAAGGAAAGGTGACCTTCAATGTTAATGACAAGGAACATACTGTCTATTTCCCCAAGAAGATTGAAAGTACTTATGGTTTGAATTCAATTGAACATGTTGAAGGCATTCAAGTTGGAGAAATATATTATCCCATACCAAGAGAAAAATTTGAAACTATTATGATTGGGACCATTGCTATCAAGGTTGAGGTAACATAATCATTAGTGGAGTACAAAGTTTTTTCTCATATGTAATTGTTTTGATAGCAAGACTTGATCAACCTTGTTAACAAAAGGATTCCATTGAACAAAACAATGTTTTCATTATGATTATCTCCGTTTATTTCTATCCTTTGCATTTTAGTTTTTGCTTTCGTTTAGTTTTCTTTTTGTTGTTAGTTGCTTGCATGTTAGAACTTCTATAGTTCTAGCCTTGTTTTGTCCTTGCATCATGTTTCCAAAAAAAAAGAAAAAAAATCTGTCTGTCAGAAAAATCATTCTTCTATTTCTGAAAAATGCCCAAAAATAAAGTGTCTCGAAAAATTCCAGAAAATTCATATTAAATTTTCACGTGAAAAAAGGGGCAGAGGAGTACCTGGGAGGTACCAGGGGGCCCACCAGGCAGGCACACCACATGGTGGCGCGGCCAGCCTTGGGTGGCGCCATGCCCTGGTGTGGGCCACCCCTGGCCCCCCACTACCTTTCTCACTTGCCACTTTTTTCTCTCTCCCGAGTAAGCTCCAGTTCATTGCTCAAAATAGCGTTCTTGCTGTGCTTGCTCTCAATTTTTTCGATCTCCTTGCTCAGCCCATCTTTCTTGCTGAAATTTGGAGCATTTGTTCCCTGGTATGTGACTCCTCCCCTTGTCCAAGTAGATTTGTGTTTAGTGGATTATATGTTGAGTATTTTGCTGCTGTAGGTGACTGGTTATGAGGGCTTGTAAGCTTGTTTGATGCTTAGAGATATAGTTTTGATGCATGTTTAGGCCTCTTGCAAGTTCCTATGAGTAGAATCCTTCATTATATTTACTTTGCAATCACTTGTTTAATAGGTGTTTAAATTTTAGAATACCAAGCATGAACAACCATACTTTTGGAGATATATTTGAGAGTGATGCACCTAGGAGGTCGAGGCCCTCAAGAACAGCCTCTCAAGCTAGGCCATCATACAATGAAGATCTCATTGCAACTCGTATTGGCAGTGAAAGGGATGATGGGGATGCTCACCCATCCTCTTTTCCTTGTTTTACTTTCTTACAAGCTGCAGGTATTCTTGATGATTTCTTGCTACTGATTGAGAGGGTTGGTTTGACCTTATATATGCAATATGAGAGTGCACAATACGCTATGCTCACCAAAACTTTTGTTGAGAGCTTCACGTTTACTAACACACCCTATCAGTCTGCTGTCTCTTTTAAAATCTATGATCTTCCCTTCACCATGCCTTTGGAGAGATTTTGTAGTATTGTAGGTGTGTGTATGACAGGGACCATGAAGAAAATTCAAGGGCGACCTGCTGATTTGTTGGAGCTTTACCGAGGGGTGACCAATGATGATGACCGCGTGGCGCAGCGCGGAAAGATAAGAAATATCCAACTCCCTGCTCTTAGATACTTCGCATATTATCTCGCTACTAGTGTACTGGGTAGGGAGAACACAAGTAATATCTCCAACTATCATTTAGCTTTCCTTGCTGCTGCGCTCAACAATGACACTCGGTACAATCTTAGCTCGCTTATTGCTCGCCGCTTAGCTGCTAGGGGGCCTATCTATGGGGGCATCATTGCATCGCGCATAGTCATTGCATTAGGTCTTTCAGTGGATCCCTATGATGCTATGTTGGCACCACAGAAGCTTGACCTTGTTGCCACGAAAACTCATCACTTTGTCACTGCTACCTTTGATTTGAACAATCTAGTATATAGGATGCCTTTCACTGACGGGGATGAAAGGGAGATCCTTTTTCCACAGCCTGCTTTGTTTAGTGTTCATAGGAGACCGTGGTCGCGCTCCAAGGAGGAGGTGGACGAGCAGCACCAGGAGGATGTGCCCTACTATGATTACTCCACGCATTACGGAGGGACGTACTCGAGCTCGCACCAGGATGAGGGGACCTCTTCGTCGTACCAGGGTGACACTTCATCCTGGCCAGCTTGGGATTGATACCCACTTAGGGGGAGGTATGTCGACACCGCACTCATCTCCATATCATGTTGTGTGGGTACTTTGTATATTCATGTTTTCGTTCTCTTTTTAGTTTTCGTTCTTCTTTGCTTTTGCTTTCTAAAAACACAAAAAGACCAAAAATATTTATGTGGTTTCTCTTTGGTTTGCTTCTTCTTTTTGCCTTGGTTTGTTTTTCCCTTTTTGCTTTGTTTGAACTATTCGAAAAACCCAAAAATATTTTGCTTTGCTTGTTTCTCTCTTTTGGTTCTTATTTAAAAATCGAAAACACCAAAAATATTTGTCGTTCTTCTTTGGTTTTTTCGAGTTTGCTACAGGGTTCGGCAGTCCTCAGTGGATACTGGTTTCATATTATTATTCAAGCCACACAAGTGAAGAGCAATAATGAGGATCAATGACAACTTGAGGCGTGGTAAGAGGCTGGTAACGAACTCTATTTGTTTTCATTGTTGTACATATACTCATCATTGTGGGCATGCTTAGTCCGTTCATGTAGAGTGTATATTTTCTTTGGATGCTTAATAGTTCTTGCTTTCTTATGATTAGCTCCAGCTCGCTAATAGTTTGTAGCATGTCTTACGAATGTTTTCTTGCATCGCTCTATTCATAAATTGGTATGACACCGTGGTATCCTCCTCTGAATGTTTCATTTGATTGACTTGGCACATGCTCACGCATGCACATGACTGTAATAATCAGTTAAGCCTCGATGAATTATTTTGCCTTGAGGATCTTGAATCACTTTCATGCCATGAGTAGTCCTGTTTTGTTGCAAGCATGATAATGACAGCTATTGCTCTCTCGTTTGTCGCCCCCTTACTATTGCTAGCCTTCACTTTTTCTGAGTATATTTTACTCAAGTTTCCAACTCCCTAAACCAAATATTTCCAAGGTGTCCACCATACCTACCCATTAGCATCATTTTCTACCTCCGTGCATATTCAATATGCCTTGTTTTCTTCCGAATAAAATGTTTGCTTGTTATGAGAAAGTTAGTTAGTAAAGCTCTCACGAACTTGATGGCACACTTTATTTTCTTGCACTTAAACCTAAATCATTGCGTCCTTCTTTGTTGTGCATATGCTTGCGCTTTATGAGTTGAAGTTAGCAGAACCATGTATCATGGGGACCGCTTTCAACGCTTCATAGGTATTTTGTACCTAGTTGATATCATGTTCTTTTGCTTATGGATCCCGGCGGTGTGAAATAAAAGTGGAACTTGTAAGATCATGGAGTTTGTATGTATGTTAGAGAAACGCCTGGGCCGCTAGCCTAAGCCATGCCTAATCATGGTGGAAACTTGCAGCATAACCATAATGAGCATTCTATGAAGCATACTCAATAAAAATCTATGCACATAGTAAATAAAAAGATCACCGAGATGCTCATTGTCTGCTTGCCTTGTATTTTGATTATGGGATAGCTCCCGTGTCATGTGCAAGGGGTACCCTATTGGTGGTTCTCTATGATACGTATATACTTACAATGACAAGAGCTTACTTGTGACTGAAGTTGAGTAGCATGAGGATCGGTCTTCGTAAGTAAGGGGCATGAGACTTTGATTTATAACTTGTCAAGCATATCCTCTTAGTTGTGACACTTTCACCTTAACCACATTAAAGATGCTTATGATAGGGGCAATGAGAGCTCAAAGCTAACGAGTACCATACTTTCAGCATTTGGAAGCCTTTCAAATTATTCAAAACCTTTTCTTCTACTTGTTGAGTCTCCATATATTCTTTGAGCACCTTCTTGAGAGCATAGTTGTCATTCTTTATGTTTGTTCCATTACTTGATTATTTGTGTTATGACTTTGATGCTTGTATTCTTGATATCTTTACTTCTAGTCACCACTTGAACTTCGGAGGTGCCTTGGCATTCATAATCAATGGCAAGCGAGATACCGCTATATCATACCTTTTTATGAGCATTGTAATGTTGCTTATGTTCGTGCTTCATGCTACTTATTATTCTTGAGTTGTAATCTCTTCATAGCTTGCAAAGACTATTAAGTAGACTTGGTTGCATACTCTTTATTATGAATTGTCCAGGTAGTTGATCACATTGCTGAGAATATTTACATCATATGAAGCAAATGTGTTCGTGAAAGTTCTTTTATCGCACTCAGTTTTCAACTAAATTGCTTGAGGACAAGCAATAAGCTAAGCTTGGGGGGAGTTGATACGTCCAAAACGTATCTAAATTCCCGAATGCTTTTGCTATTGTTTCTCCTCTAAACTTGTGTGATTTTGATACAACTAATTCGGACTGACGCTGTTTTCAGCAGAATTGCCTTGGTGTCTACTTTTTGTGCAGAAAATCAACTATCAGGAAAAATCCCGGAAAATATGCCAAAAATCCTATTTCATCCGAAGACTCCAGGAGCCAGAATACGAGACGGAGCAGAGCTAGGGGGTGGCCACACCACCTGCTAGCGCGGGCCAGGCCACGCCAGGGGGTGGTGTGGGGCCCCCAGGCACCCCCTCGGCCTCTCTCTTCGCCTATAAGGAGCCTTCTGACCTAAAAACTTCGGGAGGTTCGACGTTTTTCCAGAAGGAGTTCCGCTCCACCGCCACCACCAGATTCCACGAAACAGCACCAGAAACTCCGTTCTGGCACCCTGCCGGGACGGGGAATTGGAGGAGATCATCGCCATCATCATCACCATCGCTTCTCCATCGACCATCCATGTTTCCCCCATCTATGAGTGAGTAATCCCCCGCTGTAGGCTATGGGGATGGTAGGGATTGGATGAGATCGTTCATGTAATGGCATCAGATTGTTAGGGCATGGTGCCTAGTATCTTTTATTAGTGCTTTATGACTTTGTTGCGACTTGTTGTGCTTAATGCTTGTCACTAGGGCCTGAGTGCCATGATTTCAGATCTGAACATGTTATTGATTCATTATGATAGTATTGTTTCTGGTCTTATCTACAAGTTGTATACACACGTTGTTGTCCGGAACCTATGGCCCCGAAGTAACAGAAATCGGGATAACCGGAAGGGAATGGCTTTGATGTGAGGATCACATATGTTCACGGAGTGGTAATGCTTTGCTCCAGTGCTCTATTAAAAGGAGCACCTTAATTGCCAGTAGTTCCCTAGAGGCCCCGCTGTAAACAGGCTGTTAGGACAAAAGATGTTGTGCAAGTTCTCATTGCGAGCACGTATGACTATATATAGAACACATGCCTAGGATTGTCTAGTACTTGGATGCTTTAACTTATTTATCTACAATTTCCCTATGCTCTAATTGCTATGTGAATTGTCTTGTCCATGCAACTCCCGTCTATCCATCCCTATGCCTACCGCACTCGAATCCCACTGATTACTGCTTTTGTTACTACTGTCTTTGCTTTACTACTGCTGTTACTTTACTATTCCTACTACAAAACTGTTGCTACTGATAAACTGCTGTGAGCAAGATTGTTTTCAGGTGCAGCTGAATTGACAACTCAGTTGTTAAGGCTTATAAATATTCTTTGGCTCCCCTTGTGTCGAATCAATAAATTGGGTTTCACTTCCCTCGAAAATACTGCGATACACCCCCTATACTTGTGGGTCATCACATACCCGTGTTAGCGAGCGGTCCAAAGGGGCCACACGTAGTGAGACGGTCGTCCATGAAAAAAAGAAAAAAAATCTCAAGGCCTATTCTTTCCGCCCCTTCCTCTCACAGAGCTATCTCACTTCTCTCCTGGACTGGCAACACATAGGATAGCAGCCCAGATCGGCCATCGAAATAGCGGGGCATGGCGGCTTCAAAGACCGTGTTAGGGCGGCGGGAGAGCAGGCTGGTGCCGCCGATCGGAAGAATAGGACCGCAGGCGAGCGAAACAAGCAAGAGGCGACTGCAAGAGAGGCGACCGCAGGAGATCTGGAGCATTCGCTGTGCAAGTAGGGCCTCTGGTGGTATGGAAGGAATCGGAGATAATTTCACTTTTATTTTCTGCGCATGGCGGGATAAGATTGTGTGTTAGCTCTTTAGGTATAGGTTAATTCGATCATGACATAGATCTTAGATCTTCATGCCTTGTGTACAAACTATGTGAAGAAGCCCAGCATTTAGTGGTACTAAAAGAGCCCTGCATTAATACTGTATTCTGAGTTTCAGTCATAACCGAAGCTTGTGCCAATTGAGGTTGTAAGTTGTGGGTTCCCTAAAGGCTGGTCCCTAGGACGGTTTATATGGATGTATGGCCTAGGATTACAGAAGAGACCTATCCGGCTACGATAGAGAGTCGGTTACAGAGTACATCTTAGACTACAAGTAACTACACAGGCCTAAGTCGGTATATCTTCTGGGCCTTCCCGTAGTCGGATGGACTTCCGTATTCTCTCCCTGACTAGCCGCACGTGAATCAAAGCTCTAACCCGAAGTGGGCCACCCTAGTCAGCGAGTCACAATGGGTATACCTAGAAAGCATATCCCCAACAGTTACATCGAATGACGCTCTAGCAATGTGAACATAATGGCATGATCGTGTTACTATAGTTTGGAGAATGTTTATCACATCATCTACTAATGTTGTGACCTCGTTATTAACAACATCAAATGTCATGATCAGGAAACCTTGATCATTTGTTAATCAACAAGCTAGTGTAATGAGAGACATTACTAGGAATTTTTTCTTTGTTATTAAACACACATGTATTAACATTTCCGGTTAACACAATTATAACATGAGAAATAAATATTTATTATTAATATGGAATATGATAATAACCATTTTATTATTCCCCCTCGAGCATATTTCTTTCACCCAAGACGGAGCCAAAGGAGACCGCAGGCGGCAAGTCCACTCTAGTCACCCTTTTCCGCCAACAGCGGCTCGAAACGAGCGCCGATAACCCCGAGGACTTGCCTGGCTATGATTCGGCGTGGTTGCAGTCGGTGAACTCTCACGGCGGCTTAGCAGGGATGGTCGACCAGGCGATCGAGCAGTCCATCCATGAAGCCAGCCAGGAGCTCGTCGACCTAACGAACGACGATGACGACGCTGGTCCCAGCACCATCGTCATCCCACCGACGGCAAAGGATCAAGCGGTAATGTCAAGGATGAGTTGTTGGACTTCAACATCTTCAACCAGCACGGCGGCAATCTTTATCCCGCTGATCGTCGCCGCCTCCATTAGATTAGTGTTCCGTTGTATTTTGTTTGTTTTATTTGAATTTGGTTCAAACCCGGTAAAATATAACAAAGTTCGAATGAAACTTTAAGTTCTCATTCATATTCAATTTTTCTAAACAGTTTGCAACATGCGACTGGAAACATATGTACCCTAAACGCGACACATCTCGACAGTTTTTCAAACGGGCTAATGGCCGGACGGTCGTTTGGGGGACCCGATTGAAGATGCTCTAAGCTTCATGTAGTAGTGGACAGTGGTGACTAGTGAGAGAAAACGAGTATGGGAGTCAACGGAACCTTGTAGCCAGCAAGCAACAACCACTCCTCCCGCTCAATTCGTGGCTTGCCGCCAAATGTCAACCAAATCTCAGATTCAGCCAAACGCGAAAGGAAACGTTTCACACGCACGCACACATCACCGTTGTTTCCATGTACCATCCGATCTCTCGCAAATCTTAGCTGATTACCCGCGATCATCATCAGCATATTCTAATGCGGGGCAGGAATCGCAGCTGGCCTGCCATACTCTGCCGATCTCGCAATTACCTATTCCCCGGAACTCGCGCGCCCGCTGACTTCCCCCGCACTCCAATCGATCAAAACGGCAGCGTCGCCGCCCACTAGCCGGCACGTCGCGATCCCCCACCAAAACCCTCCTCCTCGTCTCGTCTCGTGTCGTCTCCACACAGGAGTAGGACTATACATCTCGGAGAGTTCCAGGCACCAAGCCACTGCGCGAGGACCGAGAGAGTAACTCCCGGTCTCGTCTGCTAGCTGGTATGGCGGTGGCCGGCGGGTTAGGTCGGCCGGGGCGGCCGTCGCGCGGAATGAGCAAGCAGACGCAGAAGACCATCAGCAACATCAAGATCACGGTCATCTGCGGCTTCATCACCATCCTCGTCCTCCGCGGCACCGTCGGTGTCGACTTCATCTCCTTCCCCGGCGGCGGCGGTATCGAGGCAGCAGCTGACGCCAAGGTCTTCGAGGACATCGAGCGCATCCTCCGCGAAATCCGCTCCGACTCCGAGCCCGACGAGGAAGACCAGATCTTCGACGCGTCGTCGGGCAACTCGACCACCATGCGCTTCGAGGAGATGAAGAACTACACCCTCGGGCCCAGCATCACGCGGTGGAACTCCAAGCGCCGGAAGTGGATGTCCCAGAACCCGGGGTTCCCGTCCCACGACGCGCGGGGCAACCCGAAGATCCTGCTGGTGACCGGGTCGGCGCCGGGGCCGTGCGACAACCCGGCGGGAGACCACAACCTGCTCAAGTCCACCAAGAACAAGATCGACTACTGCCGCATCCACGGCATCGAGATCGTGCACAACATGGCACACCTAGACCGCGAGCTCTCCGGGTACTGGTCCAAGCTCCCTCTGCTGCGCCGCCTGATGCTGTCGCACCCGGAGGTGGAGTGGGTGTGGTGGATGGACAGCGACGCGCTCTTCACCGACATGGCCTTCGAGCTCCCGCTCGAACGCTACGAGGCGAGCAACCTCGTCATCCACGGCTACCAGGACCTCCTCTGGAAGCAGCGCTCCTGGATCGCCCTCAACACCGGCAGCTTCCTGCTCCGCAACTGCCAGTGGTCCATGGAGCTGCTCGACGCGTGGGCGCCCATGGGGCCCAAGGGCCGCGTCCGCGAGGCGGCGGGGAAGGTGCTGACTGCCAGCCTGACGGGCCGGCCGGCGTTCGAGGCTGACGACCAGTCGGCGCTGATCCACCTGTTGCTCACGCAGACGGACCGCTGGTGGGAGAAGGTATACGTGGAGAACCAGTACTTCCTGCACGGTTTCTGGGCAGGACTGGTGGACAGGTACGAGGAGATGATGGAGAAGCACCACCCGGGGCTCGGCGACGAGCGCTGGCCCTTCGTCACGCACTTCGTCGGGTGCAAGCCCTGCGGCAGCTACGGCGACTACCCGGTGGAACAGTGCCTCGCCGGAATGGAGCGCGCGTTCAACTTCGCTGACAACCAGGTGCTCAGGCTGTACGGGTTCAGGCATCGGTCGCTGGCCAGCCCCAAGGTGAAGCCGGTAGCGAATAGGACGGTGAGCCCGCTCGACGCCAAGGAGGCGGCTCTCAAGATGGACGCCAAGATCGAGACTTAATTGATTGGCTAACGTTCGTCCGCAAGAAAGAATTTTGGGAGGTTTTGCTGTTTGAGATGTCACACCTTTTGTTGTTTCAGTTGAATACAGGACAGGAGAAATAGAGTTGCTGCAGCAAGTGAACCTGCTGCGGATTGTTAATTTCTTTGTTGGTTTGGTTGGGCTCCAGGACGAAATCAAAACAGAGTTCTGAAGCTTTATTTTGTTTTGTTCTGTTTTAAGAGGATTCTAATTGCCTCCAGCTGTATGGCTGTACTAGTATTTGTAAAAAATGAAATGGTGACGCGCTTAGAGCATCTCCACTCGTTGGTCGTTCCTAGGCCGAAATCCGGCGTTATTTTGTGTCGGTCGGATGTAACTTTCGGTCTGAGAATAGCTTTTTCCCACTCGTGTTCCAGGCCGAGTCCCCACGTTTTGTCGAAATTTGACCAAACACGGCGAAATTTAGATTAATATAGGCGATTTTAATTAAACAACGATGAGTTTGTACAATAGTTGGCCAAATTTGGACATTTATCCGAATTTTGGCCAAATTAGGATAAACGAAAAACTAAAACAGTAAATAAAACGACGATGTCGATGCCGATGCCGACGCCGCCTCACATGCCGAAGTGGCGGTAGAAGCTGCTCTAGTCGGGATCCGACGTGTCGTCATCGTCGCCATCATCGTCGCCGTCGTCGCCCAGCATCTGCGCGGGCCGCGAGCTTCCCTGGCCTGGGTCGCTGTACCTCCACGGCTGGTAGGAAGGGCCGGCGTCATTGTCGTCGTCGAGGACGATGAGGGGCACGCCTAGGTAGGCGGGCTCGGTGCGCGCTCTGGTCGGGGCGGAATCGCAGCGCACTCTAGCGCGACGCTCGGCCTGCTCCTGCAGGCGCTGCACGCGCCGTGCCTCCTCCTCCTCCTCCCAGTCCGCCTTGGACCAGACGAGGATGTTCGGCTCAGTAGACGGCGACGGTGGCGCGGCCTCGCGCAGAGAACGCTCGATCGCCATTTTCATGGCGAAGGAGTCCTCGTCGATGGTAATGCCCTAGTCCGCGGCTCAAGATTCGGCTGACGAAGGGGAATACGCTCGGTCGGCGGCGGCGCCGCGCGAGGCTCGTTGATGATGATGCCGCGCGCGCGTGTCCTCGGTGTGTCGGCCTCGTGCTTGGGAGGCCGAAAGAAATCGCCGTTCTTGCGCGTCGACTGCGCAGGAGCGGATGCCGAGGAGCGCGACGCGGAGGAGGAGGGGGAGAGGCTGGCCATCCTCCTGGGCGCCCAGCTCACCGGAGGTTGGCGCCAGCGGCGCCGGCGAACGCGGGAACCCCAGCCGGGGGTTGTTGCTGGCGTGGATGTGCTCAAGGACGGCCTCGAGCGTGCGCCCCTGCGCATTCCACCATCGGCGGCAGCTCGCCGCGTTGTTGCGCTTCGGCGACGAGCCTGGATGACCCGGGTGCGCGGCCAACTCAGCGAGGCGGCGCTCCTCGAAGAAGTGCTCCCAGTATGCGAGGTTTCCGAGGTCCTCGTTGAGCTCCGGATCCGGCATCGCCGCAATGGCGGCCTGGATCTCCTCCACCATCTCGTGGTCCGCCGGTGCCACCGGCACCGGTGTGCCACCGGCATTAAGCCTCCACCTGGGGAGGCAGCAGAAGTCCAACGACGCCATATACCCGGCGTCGTGGAGCATCCTCGCCTCCCACGGCTGGAGCATTCGCCGGCCGAAGGCATTCGCCGCTGCGGGGTCGCCTGGGAACCTCTTCGCCATCTTCCTCTTCGCCGATTGTTTCTTTCGTCAGAGTTCGTGGTGGTGCGGGGTGGAGACGGCAGTGTGCTGCGAACCGGCATGCGGCCCGTGTTTTATAGGCCGAGCGAGGACGGCGAAGGAGTGAGGGGTGTAGCGGCGAGGGCGGGAAAAGGGGAAGCGGCGGGAAGTTAATGCCCGCCGGTCCGCAGTGGCGCGCCATTACGGCGACGCGTGGCCGACAAGACCGGTGGTTAATGTCCGGCGGTCCTTCGTGGCGTTCCGATGCGGGAGGATGAGGACGACTCGGCTTCTGCCGCTGACTGGGTGGGTCCACTCGGCGAACGCCGCTTTTCCCGCCGAATTCGCTTCGTTCGGTGTTCCCAGCGCGTTCCTGTCGCCCCGGGAACGGCCTGGGAAGACCGGACGTAGTTTGGGCTAAATCCGGACGAAACCGGGTCCTGGAAACGCGACTAGGCTAAATTTCGCGTCTGAACCAAAAATACGACCTAGGAACGGCGTGCTGGGAAACCGAGTGAAGATGCTCTTAGGCGTTGTGCTTATGAGAGGAGGAAGAAATCTTCCAGTCCTAGCCTGCACTAAAATAGGGAAAAAAAGTCCTTTTTAGACCATGAGCTATGGGATCGCTTCAAGCAAAACTGTAAATAAGCTCTTAATATCAATGAAAAACATAGCACCGCCATAGCGCTGGTTTGGCGTCACTATTGCGAATCTGGAGCTCAAAACTACGTCGATAATCACGAAATAGAGTGCGATAGTGGCGCTGAACCACGCTAAACCACGTTAAATAGCATATACTCCCTCCATTCCAAAACAAAACAAGGAGTATATAATATCTGGAGGACGTCGGCCTTAAATCTGACAGTACGCTATTTTTTTCTTGTTTAATACTAGTACTCTCTATTCCGAATAGGCTTGTCCTAAGTTAAACTTTTCTAAGTTTGATCAGATTTATACAATAATGTGTCGGTATCTATAATGGGATATCTATATGGTATGAAATTATATGTACCAAGAATCCAATAAAATAAATCGGTATAGTACAAACTTGGTCAAAGTTCAAATAGTCTGGCTTAGGAGTTAGGATAAACCTAGAACTTCAATTATTTTGGAACAAATCAGGTATCTGAGGAAAATATTTTGACATTCAGTAGAGAATGGTTGATCTAATCCGCATAACAAATGCTTCATGTTGTGCATTAGTTAAACAATTTTTTTGACAGTTGCACCAAATGTACAAATATTTACCACATGGTGAACATTCAAATATATATAAAAGATATATTTGTAAAATCGATTGAAACATTAGATTTTCCTACTCTACGGAGATAATACTATATTGTTATGCATTGAATGCACACACTATTAGATCATGTTGAGCTCCATCTGAACAATTGTTGAAAGTCCACTCATCAACAAGATTCTCTTGGTCGGCGGAGACATATACAAACCCTACTTGAGATTGGCACCATTACTTACTTTCCTTAGTCAATCCTCATTTAATGTAAAAACCAGGTTGAATGGCTCGTGGCATTTACCCGGTATGTGTTTCACCAAGCTGGTGGAATCTTCCATCTCGAGACAACGTTTTTATCAATAGGGACAAATCTTTGGTTTTTTTTCTTTCCAAAAGGGACGTTTTATTAGTCAAAAGTATCCGGCCACTGCATATCTAGGATATACACATGTGACACAGTTCACTGCACAGAATCCTAAGGCGAATTATATATCAGAATGAAAAATTGTAAAACGTCTACGGTTTTGGAGGAGGACCAATCTGTAGATTATGCTGCCATCCATATCGGATAAAACAAATCCCGCGTCCTGTTCTCCAGCCGCGTACAAACCTCCGTAAAAAGGTCGTGGTAATCCGCACGATGCAGTGACGACCAAGACCATAGGGTGTGGGTACATCTATCACTAGTGGAGAATGGCCTTTAGTCCCGGCCTGTAAGAGCCTTTAGTCCCGGTTCTGGTAACCGGGACTGGAAATACGGGACTAAAGGCCCCCTCCACTAGTTCCTGTCCGCTTACCAGCCGGGACCAATGGGCATCCACGTGGCCGTCTCTGCGGGTGCGGGGTGCCCCCATTAGTTCCGGTTCGTATTAGAACCGGGACAAATGGTTCTCTGCCGCGATAGAACTTTAGGCACTTTTTCTGTCACGGTAGAGAATTTAATTTGTATCTTTTTTTTAATTTCAAAATAGTTTTCTACACTACCACATACCGTAGATGTTCTTCTCTTAAGATCGAGCATACAAATATATACATGATAGTTACACATGGAGATCATAATTATCGGGACTAGAACCCGTCTATTCAATTACATGGTCGGGGGATCATCGGCGCTTATTCACACTAAATTCTCCGGCGTCATCTATCATCTCGTTCATCAAGAATCCTGCCAGTTCTTCAACAATTCCTACTTCACGTTGCTCTAGTAGGAGCTAATCCCGCATTTTCTCGAACTATATAAGAAAAGGAGATCAATATGAATATCAATTATGATAACAAAAAGTGACGGTAATAAAATAATGTTGTGAATGTATTGCTTACATTGACTCTATAATCATTCAGCTCACTGGTAACGCGCGAATGAACTCGCAAACGTAGAATCCACATAGATTCGTCTTCGGTGGCTGTCTCGCGCACTTTACGAGAATAGAATTCAATCAAAATAATAATCTAGCATCTAGCATCATAATTATACTGAAACTAGAAGTAAAGAGATGCGTGTACTACTTACCGAGACCGGCTTAAACATCAGCTTCTCACTAAAGTCACCCGTAACCGTACTCTTGAACTGGTTCCAAACCCTGCCCGGTAAAGAAAATAAATGAGTTATTTATTACGTGATATCTCAGGAAATCAACGAAAGAGACCGATGTAGCGCGAAAATTACCTCTGGAGCATGTCCTGCATGTCCTTAAACATTTCCAGGGGTCTCTTTAATGGGTCCATGACTTCAACTCTTCCCTTATCAAGTTGAATGTCTAGCAGAATCCAGTGGAAACTGCACACGTTTATATATATATATCAGTAACTCATCAATTACACTTAACATCGAGTAAGCAAAAGTGAATGTGTACAACAGAGTAAGACCCTCACGCGAAATTGTAAGGAAACAGTATGTGGTCACAGAAATTTTGCTCCTTGGGTTTATCCATTAGCGTCTTTATATGTATTTTATCTGGGTCAATGAACCCAACACTAAAGATTGACCTTCTTTTACATTTCATGATCTTCATTCTGCATAATAATAGAGTACAAAAGGATATAATTAGGATAATTACATGCAATGAACCGAATAACTAAAAAAATGAACAACTTATATATAGACAATGAATTCAACAACTTATAGACAATAGCAACTCATGATAGATTTGTCGAGGGCGTCGAAAGCGTATAAATGGAAGAGTTCTGGAAACTTAATATGGACCTCTTCTTCTCGGAAGTAGTAGTCATGTGGGACTTTCGCCACGATCATTATTCTCTCCTGCTTTGCGGCTTTCAAGTACTAGTTATGTAAACTCCGCATTTGTGTTGGCAGTTGTTGGAACTACTCAAAGCTGACCAGAGGCTTCCCTAGGACATATGTAGGGACTACCTGAGCCTTGGGTAACTTGTCGTCCTTGGGACCTAGCAATTCCTCAACAGTCACATTCATAGAGGCCGCAAGCTTCGCAGCTTCTTCCATATGGAATGTCATGGGATACCACCTTGAGGGGTGGGGTCGATTTTTTGGCCTGTTCCCCGAGCTGGGGGACGTCCTTTCTTTTCCCGGTTGCACTTTGACTTGATGATTTGCTCCCGCTTGCACTTCTTGATTTGCTCTTCTTCACTTCCTTCTGAAGTGCGCGTAGATAGTCATCTGGCTTATGGTGCAAGTCATATTGCGATTTTGTGTTCAGAAAAGAAAGTGCATATGCTTTTTGCTTCTCGGTGTATATTGGGGCGGGCTCGGGTTTCTTCTTTTGAAGCTGCGCAACACATTCGGCCTTTATGATCATGTCGTTTTCCTCGTCAGTACGATCGTAAGGTCTGATGGGAAGATTCTTATGAGGTATTCTTAGGAGGGGCGACATTTGTCGTTTTGGGCTGCTGCGTCGTTTAGTCCTTATCGACGGAGCATGCTTCCGCTTTTTGTCCTCAGTGGGCGGCGAAGGTGGCTAACCCTGCGGCGGAGATCGAGATGGACTCACGCTGTGGTGGTCGTAGTCATGGGGTGGGCTTCTTGGAGGTGATGGAGGTGAAGGTGACATGCAACGACTTGGAGGCGGTGTTGGCCTTGGCGCTGAGCCTGGAAGCTTGATGTTGTTCTTGTCCCATAGAATGATGCCACCCAATACTTCTCCGAGTGTCCTCTCACCTTTAGGTCCAGGGATGTCAAGCTCCATTGAGTCCCACCCCGTTGCGATTTCATCCACCCCGACTTTAGCATAGCCAGCTAGAATCTCACGGCCATGCCAGCGTGCGTCAGGTGGACAAGGTAAAGCACATCCGACCGCCACCTTGATGGATAGGTTCTTCACCTTCTGATGGAGCTCACAAGATGCCTGCTCCTTGATTCCATCCACGGGGTAGCCAGGACCGCCATCTACCATCCGCGCATCGTCGGACAGGACCTCCGATTCAACCACGCTACTTCTTCGCTGAGATGGAACAGCAGTAATATCGAGTCCAGGATCTTGCAGGCGCACTACTCCTCGATGTTTGTCCATCTGTTGCTGATGAATTCGAAGTGTTCCTAGCAACTCGGTGAACCTGTCTCCATCCTCCTCCTGCCGTCGCCTCTTTGCTCTCTCTCGGCTCCTATAAGTATCTCTGTCTTGGGAAACCCCATCTCCCAAGTATAACTAGGGCCAAGGCCTCGTACTCGTCCTCTGTGTTCTTTATTCCCGAGGGCCTTTGTCAGCAAGTCATTCTCTCTATCGGGACAGAACTTTGTTGTCCCCTCTTTAATTTTCTTAACCACTCTCTGCCATGTCTCCCGAGGTATCCTAATCCCGTCACTGCAAATAAGGTCCCCTGTTTTTTCGTCATACTCACTCCCATGCTCAAGGAACCAATTTCTTGCCCTCAGATCCCATTTTTCGCGTATTGGTTCTGGAGTGATCCCTTTAGCAAGCAGCTCACTCTCTTTAGCATCCCACTTTGGCATGGCAGTCGCATAGCCCCCTGGCCCCAGGTGATGGTGATATTTCTTCATCACGACATTTTTCTTGTTTTTTTCCGACTTTTCCATAGCAGGTTCTGACTCCTTGTACTTCACAAATGCATCCCAGTTAGCCTGCTGCTTCGTTAGATAGCATTCGAATTTAGGAGGAGTCTTCCTCTTCTGATACTTTTGCCATAATGCTTTCTTCTAGTTCTTGAATAGTTCGGCCATCTTCGTAAGAGTCCACTGCTTGACTTCTCCCTGATCATTTCGGTCGACCTCCTCACCCTCACCGGAGGGGTTCAGATACATCGACGGAGATTCACGTGGATCAACATGGGGGCCGTCGTTGATCATATCCTCGAGAATTTCTTCTTGTGCTAGGTCTCTGCGCATTGGACTAGGTGGATCCATAGTTTCTGCAAAATGCGAGATGCACACAATATTATTTCCTATATACAAATATTGCCTATATACAAATATTTCCTATATACAAAAAGTCCGGGGGCCCGCGAGCACTACCACTCTAACCCTATGTCCGGCGGCCCACGAGCACTACCACCCTAACCCTATGTCCGGGGGCCCGCGAGCACCACCACCCTAACCCTAAGTCCGGGGGCCCGCGAGCACCACCACCCTAACCCTAAGTCCGGGGGCCCGGGAGCACTACCACCGTAACCCTAAGTCCGGGGCCCGCGAGCACCACCACCCTAACCCTAACTCCGGGGGCCTGCGAGCACCACTATATATAATATAATATATTATACTACAAAATATATTACACTATATATTATATTACTATTACACTAAAAATATATACACCAAAAAAAATACACTATACATTACACTATACACTATATATTAATAATAACACTATATACTACATACTACACTAACATAGTATATACTACACTAACATATTATATAATACACTAATTAACATACTACACTAATATATACTACTAAAAAAAATAAAAAATACACTAACATATTATATAATACTACACTAATTAACATACTACACTAACATATACTGCACTAACATACTACACTATATATTAAAAAAATACACTATATATTACACTACTATATACTACTAAAAAATAAAAAAATAATTAACTAGCTAGAAGTGGCCGGGGGGGCGCCGCCCTAGCCTGCTCGCCCGCATCGCCGCCGGCGTGCACGGCTGCCGCCCCGGCCGGCCTGCTCGCCCACAGTGGCCGGCGCCGCCGCGCGCCGGCGTACACGTAGGGCTGCCGTGCCGCCGATGCCGGACGGGGGAAAGGGGAGGGGCGATACCTTCTGGCCAGGGGCACACGCGTGGCGGCTGGAGGTAGCGGACGACGCGCTAGCTGGTGGCGGCGGTGGAGTGGGGGGACAACGTGCTGGTGGCGGCCAGAGCTGGCGGTGGAGTGGTCGGGCAGCCTACCGACGTCATGTGCGTCGTCGTCCTCGCGCGCTTCGTCCCTGCAGCAGAGTGTGGTGATTTGGAGAGAAGAAGGAGCGCGGAAATATAAAGAGGATGGACCTTTAGTCCCGGTTCGTATCATGCACCGGGATTAAAAGGTCTTTATTCCCGGTGCGTGATACGAACTGGGACTAAAGGGCCCAACGGGCGCGCGCCAACGCCACACCTTTAGTCCCGGTGTGTAGCACGCATCGGGACTAAAGGTCGTTTTTTTCAATTTTTTGAATCAATGGCGCGCCTGTTTTAAAAAACTTCAATTTGTATATTTTTTAAACATTTGGATTATACAGTTTTTGCATACTTATAAATTTGAGAAAATTTTCAACATGGAAAGTTCTTGAATTTGAATAAGTAATCCAAATCTATTTTCTGTTTTATAAAATAATTTTTCTAACTAGTGAAACTAATAACCATTTTTTGCCATTTTCAATTTAAAAATGCATTAACTATTATATTTTGCATATTTTTGAATCTCACTAAATTTTTAACATAAAAAATGCTTGAATTTGAATAATTGATTCAAATCCATTTTCTGTTTTATAAAATAATTAGTCTAAATAGTCAAACTATTAACCATTTTGCTATTTTCATGTGATTCCGACGCTCCGGTGGTCCTCCTCTGGCGAAACCCTAGACTGGGGGTCCCGGATCGTGTACCCCTATAGCTTTCTCCGTACGAGGGTAGCGCGATGGATCTTTCTATTTGTTTTGGTTTGTTTAGGACATATGTACATGGAGAGCAAATGTTGGGATAACTTTGCCATATTCTAGGCCCCGGTTGTCCCGCGGCGAGAGTTTCCACGTACAGATCCAGGATTTCACTAAGTGTTAACTCATGTCCGGGAAGGGGGTCACACCGGGGGCCTACACATGTCACCTACCAACCTTGCACCACTCTCACACACATATCCTAGGGGCACATGCAAGTTTTCATGTGATTCTGACGCTCCGGTGGTCTTCCTCCGGCGAAACCCTAGACCAGGGCCCCAGATCATCTACCCCTATAGCTTTTTCCGTACGAGGGTAGCGCGGTGGACCTTTCTATTTGTTTTGGTTTGTTTAGGACATATGTACATGGAGATAAAATTTTAGGCCAACTTTGCCACATTCTAGGCCCCGGTTGTCCCGCGGCGGGAGTTTCCACGTACAGATCCAGGATTTCACTAAGTGTTAACGCATGTTCGGGAAGGGGGTCACACCTGGGGCCTACACATGGCACCTACCAACCTTGCACCACTCTCACACACATATCCTAGGGGCACATGCAAGTTTTCATGTGATTCCGACGCTCCGGTGGTCTTCCTCCGGCGAAACCCTAGACCGGGGGCTCCGGATCGTCTACCCCTATAGCTTTCTCCGTACGAGGGTAGCACGGTGGACCTTTCTATTTGTTTTGGTTTGTTTAGGACATATGTACATGGAGAGCAAATGTTGGGCCAACTTTGCCACATTCTAGGCCCCGGTTGTCCTGCGGCGGGAGTTTCCACGTACAAATCCAGGATTTCACTAAGTGTTAACTCATGTCCGGGAAGGGGGTCACACCTGGGGCCTACACATGGCACCTACCAACCTTGCACCACCCTCACACACATATCCTAGGGGCACATGCAAGTTTTCATGTGATTCTGACGCTCCGGTGGTCTTCCTCCGGCGAAACCCTAGACCAGGGGCCCCAGATCGTCTACCCCTATAGCTTTCTCCGTACGAGGGTAGCGCGGTGGAACTTTCTATTTGTTTTGGTTTGTTTAGGACATATGTACATGAAGAGCAAATGTTGGTCCAACTTTGCCACATTCTAGGCCCCAGTTGTCCCGCGGCGGGAGTTTCCACGTACAGATCCAGGATTTCACTAAGTGTTAACGCATATTCGTAAGGGGGTCACACCTGGGGCCTACCCATGGGGCCGACGCTCCGGTGGTCTTCCTCCGGCGAAACACCACACATCCACACATTCCTAGATTTATGTCTCAAATAAAAGGTTTAATACATTACATAGATTTATGTCTCAACTAAAAGGTTTAATTAATACATTATTACACATCACCAACATCTAGTGTTGTGGTTTTCTTCTGCACCGTAGCCATGGCGAATCTTCATCATTTAATAGGATGCTTGGGTCAGTTTTCACTTTAAATGGCGGAATTTCATGAAACTTATTGTAATCTTCTGACATGTCTGTCTTATCATCCACTCCCACGATGTTTGTTTTCCCTAAAAGAACTATGTGGCGCTTTGGCTCATCATATTCCGTATTCTTTTGCTTATCTTTCCTTTTTCTCGATTTGGTTGACATGTCCTTCACATAGAAAACCTGAGCCACATCGTTGGCTAGGACGAATGGTTCATCCATGTATGCAAGATTGTTGAGATCCACTGTTGTCATGCCGTACTTTTGGTCTACATGTACCCCTCCTCCTGTTAGCTTGACCCATTTGCACCGAAACAAAGGGACCTTAAAAGTAGGTCCATAGTCAAGTTCCCATATCTCCTCTATGTACCCATAATATGTGTCCTTCTGCCCATTTTCATCTGTTGCATCAAAGCGGACACTACTGTTTTGGTTGGTGCTCTTTTTATCTTGGGCCATCGTGTAAAATGTATTCCCATTTATCTCGTACCCTTGGAAAGTACATATAGTCAAAGATGGTAACCTGGCCAACAAGTACAACTGATCTCCAATAGTGGTGTTATTCATGAGATGTGTCTGCAACCAACTGTCGAAATTCTTCTCGTGTTCCCCTTTAATCAAGGAGTCAGGCTTCCCCGGGTTTTCGGAGCGTAGAATATTCTTGTGTTTCTCGATATACGGAGCCACCACGATGGAATTGTGTAGAACTATGTAGTGTGCTTGAGTGAAAGAATTCCCGTCCCAACATACCATTGATTTCCTTCCTAGTGTGCCTTTTCCACTCAGCCTCCCCTCATACCGAGATTCAGGAACACCAATCGGCTTAAGCTCAGGAAGAAAGTCAACACAAAACTCAATGACCTCCTCTGTTCCATAGCCCTTGGAGATGCTTCCTTCTAGCCTAGCACGGTTATGAACATATTTCTTTAAGACTCCCATGAACCTCTCGAAGGGGAACATATTGTGTAGAAACACAGGACCGAGAATTCTAATCTCTTCGACTAGGTGAACTAGGAGGTGCGTCATAATATTGAAAAAGGATGGAGGGAACAACAACTCGAAGCTGACCAGACATTGAACCACATCAATCTGTAACCCTGATAGACTTTCTTGATCGATTACCTTCTGAGAAATTGCATTGAGGAATGCACATATCTTCACAATGGCTAGTCGAACATTTTTTGGTAGAATTCCCCTCAATGCAAGCGGAAGCAATTGCGTCATAAGCACGTGGCAGTCATGAGACTTTAGGTTTTGAATTTTTTCTCTTTCATATTTACTATTCCCTTTATATTTGACGAGAAGCCAGACGGGACCTTGATACTGAAAAGGACTTCAAAAAAGATTTCCTTCTCTTCTTTGGTAAGAGCGTAGCTGGCAAGCCCTTGAAACTGCCCTGGATGCTTGCCGTCTCGTCCTTTATGATGTTGCTGGTCCTCCCGTGCTGCCTGGGTATCTTTTGACTTCCCATACAAGGCCAGGAAGCCTAGAATATTCACGCAAAGATTCTTTGTCAGGTGCATCACGTTGATTGCAGAGCGGACCTCGTGCACTTTCCAATAGGGTAGCTCCCAAAATATAGATTTTCTTCTTCCACATGGGTGCGTGTCTGTCGGCGTCTTTCGGAACAGGTTGTCCTCCAGGACCCTTTCCAAAGATTACATCCAAATCCTTGACCATACCAAATACATCAGCACCAGTACGGGGGACAGGCTTCGTCCGGGCTTCTCCCTTGCCATTGAAATGCTTGCCTTTCTTCCTTAAGTGATGACTTGGTGGAAGAAAATGATGATTGTATGGGTACACATTCTTCCTACATTTATCTAGATATATACTTTCAGTCGCATCTAAACAGTGCATGCATGCATTGTATCCTTTGTTCGTTTGTCCTGAAATGTTACTAAGAGCAGGCCAATCATTGATGGTTACGAACATCAACGCTTGTAGGTCAAATTCCTGCTGTTTGTGCTCATCCCACACACGTACACCTGGTTTGGCCCACAACTGTAAAAGTTCATCAACTAATGGCCTTAGGTACACATCAATGTCATTGTCAGGTTGCTTCGGGCCTTGGATGAGCACTGGCATCATAATGAACTTCCGCTTCATGCACAACCAAGGAGGAAGGTTGTAGATACATAAAGTCACGGGCCAGGTGCTGTGACTACAGTTCTGCTCCCCAAAAGGATTCATGCCATCGGTAATTAGACCAAACCATAAGTTCCTTGAATCACCAGCAAAGTCCGGGAAGTCCCTCTCGATTTTTCTCCACTGCCGACCATCAGCAGGGTGCCTCAACTTCCCGTCTTTCTTACGGTCTTCCATGTGCCATCGCAACAACTTTGCATGCTCTTTGTTTCTCAGCAATGTGATCAACTACTTAGACAATTCATAATAAAGGGTATGCAACTAAACTTACTTAATAGGCATTGCAAGCTATGAAGAGATTCCAACTCAAAAATAATAAGTAGCATGAAGTATAAACGTAAGCAACATTAAAATGCTCATAAAAAGGTATGATAGAGTGGTATCTCGCTTGCTTTTGATTATGAATATCAAGGCACCTCTGAAATTCAAGTGATGACTAGAAGTAAAGATATCAAGGATACAAGCATCAAAGTCATAACACAAATAATCAAGTAATGGGACAAGCACAACGAATGACAACTATGCTCTCAAGAAGGTGCTCAAAGAATAAATGGAGACTCAACAAGTAAAGGAAAATGTTTTGAGTAATTTGAAAGGCTTCCAAATGCTGAAAGTATGGTACTTATTAGCTTTGAGCTCTCATTGCCCCTATCATAAGCATCTTTAATGTGGTTAAGGTGAAAGTGAGGTCTAATCCGAGTTATATGCTTGACAGACTATAAACTGAAAATCCCATGTCCCTTGAGTACGAGGGCCGCTCCTCATGCTAATCCACTTTAGTTACCGGTAAGTTCTTGTCATCATAAATATGTGCGTATCATTGAGAACCACCAACGGGGTACCCCTTGCCCAATGATACAGAAGAATCCTATAACACCCTCGAATCGGCCCTATGCAAGTTTTAGCCCTTTCCGCCAAACCCGCATACAAATGATTCAAGGACGCCCACCAGGCACTTTCGTGCGGGTGGAAAATGAAGTAATACCATTACACAACAGTCCTCGATGGGACCCACAGAACAGATATATACAACAACGACTCCATGAGTCAAGAATACAGATATACTATACAAAGATCCAAATCACCTTGAAAACGATAGAGCGTCCGACTACGGACAAGATGCAAATGGGGCTAAGAGCCCTGAAGAATAACCAATGGCGTCCATAACCCTGCCCAGGCCAAGCCGGAAGGGTAACCCTACTAACAACGTCGATCTCAAACTTGCTAAAACAAAAGGGGGTGCCGATAAAGGGCAAAAGAAAAAGAGGAGCGTCAGTACTGAGGCTAGTACACAGCAAGGCTAGAATTCGGCGGCTCTCGTCTACATAGGTATGGTGGACTAAAGCGGCAGCGCAGCAACACTAAACAACCTATAGAGACTCAGTAAAACTCATAGCTATTAGAGAGGGATAAGAAAGACCTATTCGGATCCAACCTGATACTAACCCCAAACATTCCCATCCTGGTATTTCCCCCTCGAGTCCAAACGAGGAAGTCGGACCAAGGAACTCACACCGTTGGCAATTTTACTCATTCTGTTATAGTTGTAGCACTTACTAATCAGATGTCGATAGCATGAGTCATCCTGAAGCATAAGTAGTGGGTAGTTTTAATTAACCATTCCGTGGTAGTTGGAACTTTTACTAGTCAGATATAATTGTCCTGAGGAATCCCAAAACCCCACAGTTGTTGGCACTTTTATCACATTCCGTTGGAGTTGCAATACTTACTAGGCAGGTATAACAAGACACAAGGAACCCCAGCTCCACCAGTTGTTGGCATTTTTAATATCCATTCCGTTGTATTTGAATCTGATTACTAGTCACATATTAAGTCAAATTTATAGCAGTACTTTAGTTATGTTTGTCTATGATCGAGATACTGTGCTCCAACTCGTCCATAACCGCGGACACGGCTTTCAGAAAGTTTTACCCTGCAGGGGTGCACAAATAGCAACACACACTCGATCAACCTCGGAAAAACCAACTCAAAACCCAATGAGGCTTTCACGACAAAGAAATCACAGGATTCATAAAATATTTCAGGGGGCCACCCCACTAAGCTACCCGCAACGAAGTTGGCCGGCTCCGGAATGGACCCAGGGTTTGCGTCAATGGCTGTAAACGACTGGGAACCTGAAAATGTGACTGGGCTTGTCGATACCACGAAAACATTCCGCATTCTTAAACAGTACAGGTGCTCCACGCATAATCTTAAATAAAGCAGTAAAACATGGCATAAGTACAGGATAGTAATAAAGCCCCAAACTACTTTGTGGCCCCAAGAAATAGAAATGAATCAAGCTCTGGCTCAGGGGGGTCCATAAGTCCTCCCGGATGTGGATAGTGCGAAAAATCAAGGAACAGGTATCAAGTAATCGGGGTCCTACGGGACACAAGTGAGCGTGGAATAACCAAATAATATCTATTGCCCACCGATGCCTCTGCATTAGTTATACCTAGCATTTTAATAGATGTATTTAAAGTCATGATCATCTCCACCATTAAGCATCTCCACCATTCCAACCACTGTGGTACTAGACAACACGAGATCGCACCTGAGCAAGCAAATACGACTCGCAAGGCCAGCTATCTACCAAGCACAGGTAATAGGAGGTGTCCAAGGCAATATAGAGGCTACACGGGATATAACTGGTGCATGGAAACTAAAGCATCACGACACGGATAGCAATAAATCAACAGGAGGAAATAAAGACTATAAATGCAAAATAGGTAGAAAGGGGAGAGTTGCTCGCCTGGAAAACACTGCCGAAGGATCATATCTGGAGAACTTGTCGGTACTCGCATCCACTCATCAGTCTAATCCGTGAAGAAGCAAAGCACTAAAAGAAACACCGGATGCACTATTTAATACTACGACAGAAGATCCAGCACGATTATGATATGATGCAAGGCATGGCACAGATGCGGTGCAATTAGGCAATATTAAGCGGAACCAGGGTCCCGACAATTAAATAACCGGTTCATGTTGATTAGATACCCCGCAATTTAAATGTTATATTAACAGGGCGAAACATGGCATCGGTTCGCTACACCAATTTAAATGGAGTCTGGAATAAGACAACAATATCCCGCATATAGACTCCATATTTAATCATGCGGTGAATCGGCATAATGCCCCCATACCCACAAACATGTATGCAAGAATGATCAATTTATATGCAACGGATTTTATATATAGCATTTATAAAATACGGGCTCGGGAAAAGGTTCACACATCTGGGTTCGGAAGATCTTGGGGTCCGGGGGTTGGAGGGATCGGTCTTTGGCGAGGAGGAAGGAGAACACCGGGTACGATCTTCGGGTTCCGTGAAGGGAATCTCAAAGTCCATGTCACGGCCTTGGAATCCGGTACGAAGATCTTGGGATCAGTGTCGGGGCTTCGGGTGGCTCCATGTACATCCTAGGAAAACATCGGCATCGAGCCGCTCTGGTTGGCGAGGGGATCTTGGCGCGTCTTATCGGCGGCATCCCTGTACGAAGATCTTGATATTCCGAGTGACACCATCCTTGTACATGGAGGACGACAGAAATGATGCTGCGAGACAAACTATAGAACAGGAATTCTTGGACAGAGGTGCGGTGCCCGAGAGACTGCGAAAGCACTGAAGGGAATATGCCCGAGAGGCAATAATAAAGTGGTTATTATCTTATTCCATGTTTATGATAAATGTTTATTTTGCATGCTATAATTGTATTGATCGGAAACGTCAATACATGTGTGTTTAATAAACAAAAAGGGTTCCTAGTTATGCCTCTCTTATAGACTAGCTCGTTGATTAACAAGATGATCAAGGTTTCCTGATCATGGACATTGGATGTTGTTAATAACAAGGTCACAACATTGGTGGAATGATGTGATGAACATTCATCCGAAGTATAGCATTACGATCAAAGTCATTATGTTTATATTGCTATAATATCATACGAAGTAATCTTTATCCTTAGACCATGAGATCATGTTAATCGCTAACACCGGAAGAGTATCTTGATAACATTAAACGTCACACCGTAACAGGGTGACTATAAAGGTGGGTCGTGCTATGAAGATGTTATGTTGAGGCTCGTGGATCAAGAGTGGGATTTGTCCATCCCGATGACAGATATATATACTCTGGGCCCTCTCGGTGATATCACATTGAAATAGCTTGCAAGCAAGTGATGTGATCACTAGAATGTTATATCACGGGAATGAGAAAAGAGTGCATGTCGGTAACAAGATCAAACTAGGTATGGAGATACCGATGATCGAATCTCGGACATGTAATATATCGCGGGACAAAGGGATTTAGTTACTAGCGTTAAAGGTTCTCACGATCACAGAAGTCATCGTTGAATGTGTAGGAGTCAGTATGGATCTCTAGGTCCCGCTGCTGATTATTGATCGGAGAGGGGTCTCGATCATGTCTGCATTATTCGCGAACCGTAGGGTGACACACTTAAGGGATACCGACACCATTTGGAGCAAAAATGTTTCAGATAAAGATTTAAGAAAGCGCTGGAATTATTTCAATAGACACCAAAACTGTTTCGGGTGAAATTGCTGAAATTGGTTCTGCATGTAACATTGAAATGTTGCAGGGGGGTTTATGTGAATGTTTGTTAATTAAAGTAATTAACAAAATTCTGAATAAAAATAATAAAAGAGTTTTATTAAATGAGAGAGCATTAAATTTGGAGAAATTTAATGCATTTAAAGTGGAGACTTTAAAAGAGAATGTGAAGGGGCAAATTTATGTGGAGGGAGTTACCACCACATGAATGGAGGAGGTGAAGGGTCACCTCCTCCATGCGCCGGCCATGAAGGAGGGGCACCCCCCTCCTCCTATAAAAGGCCACCCCCTCCTCACTTCTCACACACACCTCCTTGTGAAGGATCTCTCTCCCCCTCTAGTATTATTCCCCATGGTCTCGGATTAGCGAGATACATGTTCCCGGTGGCTTTATCTAGAATGGAGTTGCTGCTTCCGCTGCTTTGCTGGAGCGAGGGACGGAGGTTGTCGGGGTACCGGGCGTGTGTGCGATCACGGATGCACCGCTGCTTTGCGGTGCTGGACTTGGTGGTGCTGGAGCTGGATCTGATGGACGCGTTGGAGCCAGACCTGATGGACTTCATCACGATCTTGAGATCGGCAAGTGTACGACTACATCAACCACGAGTTCCTACTCGTTAACAAAGCTCGTTGTCTACGAGGGTAAGTTCTCTTTGCATGTATGTCCACCCGTTGCTTTCTACCTAGTAGATAGATCTTGGCGTGTAGTTCACATCGTAGGAATTTTTTTTGTTTTCTATGCTGCGGACCCAACAGTGGTATCAGAGCCTGATCTATGCGTAGGTGCTTAGGACGGGTAGTATACATATGTTTATATGTGGGCAATGATGATCATGTTATTGCTTCTTTCTATGTATTTTGGATATTGGTGGCATAGTGGGATGAAGCGGCCCGGACCAACTTTACATGTCATCGTACATGAGACCGGTTCCACGACTGAGATGCAACTTGTTTTGCATAAGTGGCTGGCGGGTGTCTGTCTCTCCTACTATAGTCAATATCTGATTTACAATGAGTTGCTAATAACTTAGTTATCCTCGTTGTGGTTCATGTTCGTAGGTAAGAACGGTTCTATCTGCGAAAGCCCTAAGCCACGTAAAACTTGCAATTGATAAATTAGAGGCGTCTAGTTTAGATCGTTGCTGGGCTAGTGTCTTGATATGGTATTGTTGTAAGTAGATGTATGATAGATACTCTTACAACACATTCAACGTGTAAGTTCCATAGACCTTGGCCTTACACACAAAGGAATGATAGAGATCATACCACGATGCAAATGATAGAGATCAAATGCATGGACCATATCATCTCACTTTACACATTAGATGTTAGCATCTTATACTGCTAGTTTGGCGCTTTCTATTGCATTGTAAGATGATCCCTCATTTAAATATCAAGATAAAATGTGTTCTTCCTTAAGTATGCACCGTTCTATGGATCGTGTTTCAAGACATCACGTGATGATCGGGTGTTCTCAACTCTACGCTTTCATGCAACGGGTGTAAGACAGTTTTACACACGCGAATACTAAGGTTCTTACTTGGCGAGCCTAGCATGTATAGACATGGCCTCGGAACACGGACCGAAAGGTTAAGCATGAGTCACATAGTTGATGTGATGACCATATTGATGCTCGCCTTTGAAGCTACACCGACTCACGTGATGATCGGACTTGGTGTAGTGGATTTGTTTCATGTAATCACCAAAAAGGCACGAGGGATGTCGTTTTTGAGTGGGAGTTCATTTCTAATTTGGATTAGTCAAACTCAATTTGTCATAAACTAAATCGAAGTGAATTTGCATAATTTGTTGTAGTCATTGGCATCTGTTCACTACCTTATGCTTAGTTTTAATTGAGATAATAGAACTATAGAATTCTGGATATTTACTTTACGAACTGGTATCGTATTGTTTTGAATGTCAATTTAAAGTTTATAAGTCCTATTACAAACTTTCAGCAAACTCTATTTACTCCATGAAGTTTAATAAGTAGTATTAAATAGAGAGTAAGAATTCCAATGTTAGTATCTAAAGTATCATAGTTGCCTCCATGATTATTGATATTCAAAAAGTTGTTTTAATATCAAGATTATATTGGAGCTGAAAATTGTTTCAGAAACCATCATGTGTGAAAGATATTGTGATATCTGAAACAATGTTTTTTGGTTGCATTATGATAGAGTATAATTTAGCAAAATACATGTTATCATATTGTATGAGAATTTGTGAAGGATGGAGATGCTAGGCATCCGAATCTACCAAAAAGGTTTTGGGAACTGATATTATACTCGCGATTCTTCCTTATAGGCTATAGTAGCTTGATCATGAAAGTTTTCATGATAAGGATGAATAGAAGATGTAAGTAAAATGTTTACTACACTAATAGATTACTAAAGAATGGATTTTTGAAAGAACACCAAACATTTGATGATGGTGATCCACTTCAAAGTGCAAGTCCAAAGGTATTAGTATTTGACTATATACAAGCTTTGTACCATGTGTCATGTTGATGACACCACTATTGATGTTGATAGATTCTTTTAAAAGAAAAGGAATTGCTGAAAGAGAATCTATAAAATATTTGGCAGAAAATAAAAGGTTGGAGATCTCCAACTTAGGTATATAGAATATATACATGTTATGGCTATATTACTTGCTTGTTAAACAATGTGTATCTTAGGTATTGGATACCGGTATTGGATACCGAATTGGTTGGTATGAAGTGTCATACAGGACAACGCAATTCATGAACTACAATGGCCTAAGTAACCAGCAAGAGAATGAGTGATGATGTTCATCGAAAACAAATAAAGTGTTATTGTGTTTTTCGTTGTCATCAAACCAAGCCTTCAAGATTTGTTTAAATAATTGTTATTTTGTTCCGGTATTATGAGAACAAAGGCTGTTCAAATAATTACCGTATTCCATAAAGGATGGATGAACTTTTACAAGTCTAGTTGGAGAAATCACATCCATAAACACTATTGCTAAAATGTCGCAAGACAAATGATTGAAAGATCACTTATGAAGTGACATCGCTGTTTAAATTATATTTGAAAGAAAACATGAAGAAACTCCATGTTGGTGGATTTTTGGAGTCTTTGATTTTGATCAATTGACGCATGTGAGACTTTCCTCGAGATAATTGAAACTTCGTCCATAGGCCAGAGAGGAACGAATGACTAGCTTATTGGAAATTGTGCATGCTGATGTGCATAGTCCATTATGTGTAGCCATATGCGATGGATCTTTTTGCTTCATATGCTTTCTCCGAAAATTTGAGTGAATATATCTGTATATTTACTTAATAAGGAAGGAGTATGAAACATTTGAAAATTGTTCAAAGACTTTCAAGATGAAGTGGAAAATCATTGTAACAAGAAAATAAAGAGTTTATGATTCGATCATAAAGGAAGATGTTTGAGTTACATGTTTAGCAAAAACACCTAAGACATGAGGAATTGTTCCATGATTTGTGTTTCCCGATAAACCATAGGAGTATGGCATATTCGAGAGATAAAATCAAACCATGTTTGACATGGTAAGATCAAGGGTGTCATTTATAAAACTGCCATTATGTCTTAAGGATTGAAGCTTTAGAGACTACCGCTTTTACACTGAAAATAGTACCATCATGATCCATTGAAATGACACCATATGAGTTATGGTTTGGGATAAAACCCGAATTGTCTTTTCTTAAATTTTGGTATGCTATGCATAAGTAAAATGTTTACAACCAAAGTCGGATAAGCACGTCTTTGTAGGTTATCCCAAATAATTTGTTGGGAATTTCTCCATAACACCGAGGACAAAAGAGTTTGTTACATGGAACGTCAAGTTTCTTGAGAAGGAATTTTTCGTGAAAAGTTAAATGGGAGGACAATAGAACTTTGATAAGGTTGTTGAACCTTAGCTATATGTGCTAAGTAGCGCAGTGCCAGAAAGTGTCCCGGTGGCGGCCACAATGCTCATGGCTCTCGTGATTACAAAAGGTGTGATCTCAGAGATTAAAGTTCCTATAGAACCGTGTGGGTCGGTAAGAATCAAATAGTAAGATTTGATAAACAAGTTGTTATTGTTTTGACAATGATGAACCGACTACATGCAAAGAAGCGATGATGGGCCCTGACTCCATAAAATGACTAGAAGTCATAGAATCCGTGATAGTATCCATACATGAGAAAACAAGTTTCTGAACTTGGAAGACCTCCGAAAAGGCATGAAGCCTATCGGTCGTGTTTGGATCTATAAAGAAATAAGACATGGATGTTTAACATCTATGAAATAGTCGACATGTCGGAAAGAAGTTTACGGCAATGTTCAAGGAGTTGACTATGACAAGATATGATCTTTCATAGCGATATATAGTCTTGAAGGATTAATGTAGCAACCACTACATATAATTTGGTATATGGTAGTTGAATAAACAAAACAAGGTTCTTCTAATAAAACGGTAACCTAGGACATGTACATGACATGGTCCAAAGGGTTTGTTAATTCAAAGGGTGCTAAAAGGGCATGTAAACTTCAATAGTTGAAGTAAACATAGCGGAGTTGGAATCTTCACCATGATGAAACTGTTAAAAGAGTTTAAATTCATCAGAGATGATGAAGATGCTTGCATTTGCAAGAAATTAAGTGGGAGCGCTGAGACATATTTCTAATACATTATGTACAGGACATATTGTTGATTGGAAATGATGTATCTTGTATTGACACAAGTTAAGAATTTCATTAAAATAAGATTTCGATGAAAGACTTGGGCAAACCCGGAATATTAGGCATCAATATCTATATGGATAGATTAAGGCGCTAATATGGTTGTGCCAGACATACATATATGAGATATTGAAAGGGTTCAATATGGAAACAACAAGAAAAGTTCTTGCTGCATGGAAAGACTTGTATCAAGATTCAAGTGCTTTGACACTTGGTGAGTAAAATCACATGAAGATTTTGATCGATTATACCATGATATGTATATATCTAGAATGTCCTATGCTCTAAACGTTATGAGCATATACCAGAATGATTCATAAGATCATCATTGGACAATAGTAAAGATATTCTTATGAGCTTTGGAAGAACTAAGAATATATCATGTATAAGTGACAAATAGTTAAAGATAGTTCATTGTAAAGTGTTACATTGATACTAGTTTTGTCACAAGATACAAATTAAATTTATCTCAATTTAGACTATGGGTGGCACAATATAATGGAAAGGATGTTCCATGATGGATTTGGATGAGTTCCAAAGTTGAGATATTGTGATGGATACTACAACAAAAGGCTAAGTATATAACTGCTATAGTAGCAGCAAAGGAGGGCATTTGTGTTAAGTAGTTTGTTATAAAACTAGGTTTGGTTCAAAGTGGGCTAATACTATGAAGATATATTGTGTGACAATAATATCAACATATTTTGAGCCGAACGAACTAAAGGTCTCACCAAAGGACCAAATTTATACAATGCCATCTCATTTGAGAATGAGTGATGCGTAGAGACGCAGATACATGCTAATACACATGGATCTGAAACTGTCACATCCGGAGATTATGTTAACCACTAGCAATAGCGTATATGCAACACCAGAAAGCCATAGGTGTTCAATGCGCAATGTTTTTCAAACTAGATTATTGACTCTAGTGCAAGTGGGAGACTGAAGGGAATATGCCCGAGAGGCAATAATAAAGTGGTTATTATCTTATTCCTTGTTTATGATAAATGTTTATTTTGCATGATATACTTGTATTGATAGGAAACGTTAATACATGTGTGTTTAATAAACAAATAAAAGGTTCCTAGTCATGCCTCTCTTATAGACTAGCTCGTTGATTAACAAGATGATCAAGGTTTCCTGATCATGGACATTGGATGTTGTTAATAACGAGGTCACAACATTGGTGGAATGATGCGATGAACATTCATCCGAAGTATAGCATTACGATCAGAGTCATTATGTTTATATTGCTATAAGATCATATGAAGTAATTTTAGTCCTTAGACCATGAGATCATGTTAATTGCTAACACCGGAAGAGTATCTTGATAACATCAAACGTCACACCGTAACAGGGTGACTATAAAGGTGGGTTCAGTGCTACGAAGGTGTTATGTTGAGGCTCATGGATCAAGAGTGGGATTTGTCCATCCCGATGACGGATAGATATACTCTGGGCCCTCTCAGTGATATCACATTGAAATAGCTTGCAAGCAAGTGATGTGATCACTAGAATGTTATATCACGGGAACGAGAAAAGAGTGCATGTTGGTAACGAGATCAAACTAGGTATGGAGATACCGATGATCAAATCTAGGACATGTAATATATCGCGTGACAAAGGGATTTAGTTACTAGCGTTAAAGGTTCTCACGACCACAGAAGTCATCGTTGAATGTGTAGGAGTCAGTATGGATCTCCAGGTTCCGCTTATGATTATTGATCTGAGAGGGGTCTCGATCATGTCTGCATTATTCGCGAACCGTAGGGTGACACACTTAAGGGATACCGACACCATTTGGAGCAAATATGTTTCAGATAAAGATTTAAGAAAGCGCTGGAATTATTTCAATAGACACCGAAACTGTTTCGGGTGAAATTGCTAAAATTGGTTCTGCATGTAATATTGAAATGTTGCAGGGGTTTTTATGTGAATGTTTGTTAATTAAATTAATTAACAAAATTCTGAATAAAAATAATAAAAGAGTTTTATTAAATGAGAGAGCATTAAATTTGGAGAAATTTAATGCATTTAAAGTGGAGACTTTAAAAGAGAATGTGAAGGGGCATTTTAATGTGGAAGGGTTACCACCACATGAATGGAGGAGGTGAAGGGTCACCTCCCCCATGCGCCGGCCATGAAGGAGGGGTACCCTCCCCTCCTCCTATAAAAGGCCCCCCTCTCACACCTTCATACTCACACCTCCTTGTGAAGGATCTCTCTCCCCCTCTAGTATTATTTCCCATGGTCTCGGATTAGCGAGATACATGTTCCCGGTGGCTTTATCTGGAAAGGAGTTGCTGCTTCCTCTGCTTTGATGGAGCGAGGGACGGAGGTTGTCGGGGTACCGGACGTGTGTGCGATCACGGATGCACCGCTGCTTTGCGGTGCTGGAATGGTGGTGCTGGAGCTGGATCTGATGGACGTGCTAGAGCCGGACCTGCTGGACTTCATCACGATCTTGAGATCGGCAAGTGTACGACTACATCAACCACGAGTTCCTACTCGTTAACAAAGCTCGTTGTCTACGAGGGTAAGTTCTCTTTGGATGTATGTCCACCCGTTGCTTTGTACCTAGTAGATAGATCTTGGCGTGTAGTTCACATCGTAGGAATTTTTTTGTTTTCTATGTTGCGGACCCAACATATACATAGACCATAATCCAACTGCATCTATGACTAATAATCCACCTTCAGGTTATCAATCCGAGCCCCCTCCAATATTAAGTTGCAAGAAATAGATAATTGCATTACGCATTGCGTGATAAGTAAACAATACGATTGTTCTATGAACAAAGGATTGTTGTTTTCTCCCTAGTAGCAATAGCACATCTAGTACCTTAGAGATTTCTTTCAATTCCCCAGATTACTAGAGGCAGGAACCCACTATCGAGCATAAATACTCTCTCTTGGAGTTGCTAGCATCTACTTGGCCAAGATATCTACTAACAACGGAGAGCATGCAAGATCACAAATAACAAAGACATGATAGAATCAATAATCAATCTGAAATAGCATCTCAATATCCATCGGATCCCCGCAAACACAACATGTATGATTACAAATAGATGATCTTGATCATGAATGGAGCTCACAAGATCTAAACATGATAGCACAAAGGAGAAGAACCAACCATCTAGCTACTACATGGACCCGTAGTCTAAGGATGAACTACTCACGCATCACACCGGAGGCTTGCATGGTGATGAAGAAGGCCTCCAGGGTGAATTCTCCCCTCCGGCAGGGTGTCGGGAAGAGCTTCAGATCCCTCCCGATCTAGGGATGGAGATGACGGAAGATATAGACTCTTTCGTGGAATTTTGGTCGGGTACTTACGGTTTCTGTATCGGAGGCATCTTATAGGCGAAAGCGGAGGCCGAGGGGGTGCCCTAGGCGGCCGCACCACCCCCTGGTGCGGGCCAGGCCTAGCCACGTGGCTAGGTGGTGTGGCCAGCCCCTGTCCCCTCTCCGTCTTGTATTTTGGCTCCGTGTCCCCCTCGGTGAAATATTGACTTTAGCTTTTGTCCCGTCCAATTCCGAGAATATTCATTTTTTGACTTTCCCGGAACCAAAAACAGCAGAAAACAGGAAGTTGGCACTGTGGCATCTTGTTAATAGGTTAGTCCAAGAAAGCGTATAAAAAGTACTCCAAAGTGTGGACAAAACATAAGAAAGTAGATATAAACCAAGCATGGAACATCAAAAGTTATAGATACGTTAGAAATGTATCAACATCCCCAAGCTTAACTCCTGCTCGTCCTCGAGTAGGTAAGTGATAAAAATAAAGAATAAATTTTGAGGTGACATGCACCATCATAGACTTGATTAAAGTAATTGTAAAACATTGATAGCTAGGATCATAGTACTTCAACATAGGATGAAAGATAAAGTTCTAACAATAAGACATAGCAACTATGTTGTAACATGAAAAGGCACAAACAAAAGGTTCATGAATAACAATGCTTTGCAAGACGTTTGTTTGTTTCCAATAAAGAAAACATAACATAGTGGCATTCAGCTTGTCCCTCATAGAGTAGCAAATCATAATTGCATAGGACACCTTCAAAGTTCATAAAGGTGACTAGATCCAAATAGTTTAAGAACAAGCAATATCAAAGTTATGCATAAATCAACAAGTCTTGGGACGATGCACATTGAACTAAGAATGGCCACTATGCTCTTTCAATAGGTGCATAAAGATAGAAGGGGGAGACTCAACATAAAAGTAAAAGAAGGGCCTTCATAGAAGGAAGTAGGGATTCAAGTTTCATAAAGAGCTTCCAAAAATTATGGTACTTATTAGCTTTCAGCTCTCATTTCCCCTATCATAAGCATCTTTAGGTGATTAAGGTTAAAGTGACACAACTAAGAGGATATGCTTGACAAGTTATAAGTTGAAATCTCATGCCCCTTACTTACGAGTACCGAACCTCATGCTACTCAACTTCATTCACAAGATCTTGTCATTGTAAGTACATATGTATCATAGAGAACCGCCAACGGGGTACCCCCTGCACATGATACAGGAGCTATCCTATAATCAAAATGACAAGGCAACCAGACAATGAGCATCTCAGCGATCTTTTTATTTGCTATTTGCATAGGTCTTTATTGAGGATGCTTCATAGAGTGCTCATTATAGTTATACTCCAAGTTTCCACCATGATTAGGCATGGCTTAGGCTAGCGGCCCAGGCGTTTCTCTAAAACACATACAAACTACATTATCTTACAAGTTCCCCTTTTATTTCACACCATCGGGATCCATAAGCAAAAGAATCATGATATCAACGGAATATAAGTGCAATGTTGAAAGCGTTCCCCATGATACATGATTCTTCTAACTTCAACTTATAAAGCGCAAGCATATACGCAAGAAAAGATGGACACAATGGTTCAAGTTTATTAAGTGCAAGAAATTAAAGTGTGCCATCAAGTTCGTGAGAGCTTTAATCACTAGTTTTCACATAACAAGTTTAATTCGGAAGGTAGATAAAAACAAGAATATACTTGGAATAACAAATGCTAATAGGTAATGTATGGTGGACTCTTTGGAATAACTTGGTTTTATTTGGAGTTGGATGCATGAGTGGAACTCATACTTGGTTATGGAGGCTAGCAAAAGACTGGGAGCGACCAACTAAGAGAGCAATAATGACCATAATCATGCAAAGAGACAAAACATCATTAATTAAAGCATAAAGTGATATTACAAGTACAAAACTAAAGGTTCATAAAGGCTATGGTGACTTGGGATAGTCTTAACATGGTGTGAGCATGCGCCAAGTCAACCCAAATAAAGCATCAAAGGAGAATACCACAATACTATGCTTTAATATGCTAAAACAACGCATGATTCTTTCAAGGCACATTAAGAAATCTCAATTGTTTATAACATGTCATGCTATAGAAAAAATCACTAAGCATAAATCCAAAACAATATCAAGCATGACATTACAAAGCATAGGCCACAGTCAAAAACAAGCTCCTTTTACCACTTAAGCATGAACTTTTCCTACTCTTTTCCAAACCAAACCAAACTATTTGAAAACTAATGTATGAAAGAGGGGGTCCAACCAATTTATTCAAGCACTAAGAAAACCAAGCAAACGAAAACGAATAAAGAAAGCAAAGACGCTCCAAGAATAACACAACTGTGCATGAACCAATAAAAATGAAGTGTTTGGAAGAAACCTAAGATTTGTATTGATGAAGAAGGGGATGCCTTGGGCATCCCCAAGCTTTGACGCTTGTACTTCTTGGATATTTCTTGGGGTGACACGGGTGGAATCCCCAAGCTTGAGCTTTAGTCCATTCTTCATCTCATTACATCATTCTTCCATTACACCTGAAATTTTTCCTTCATACAAAACTTCACACAATCTTTATTAGCAACATTAGTGCACTAAAGATGATAAGTCTTTGGGTTCAGTTTCAACACCAATAAAACTTCCATTAAAACAAAAGATACTGTAGCACTTCCCTTGAAAAGCTTAATTCCCCAAAAAGAACCCAAAAAGGAATCAACAAGAAGCAAATGCAAATAATGGCAGAAATCTTTCAAAACAGACCAGCAGGTAAAAACCAATTTTTTCAAAGACCTTATATTGTTAAAATAGAAAAGTGTTGAACTAACTAAAGTTAGATAACAACCTGGGGAAGAAGCACAAAAATTCACGCCTCAAAACGACATACAGAGATTTTACACAAATTTTTACAGTGAAGCACAAAAATCTGTTTCGGGACAACAACTTTCCCAAGCATTACTTCTCTCTCATTAGAGGTTACTCTTGGCACAAAAAGCAAATAAAAAGGATAAGGAGCGGTTATTACAGAAGTAATAACTTCTAAGACTCATCTAAAACTTTTTGGTTATCTCCCAATAAGTACTTTTCTTTAACGCCTTTAAGTTAGGCATAAGAAGCAAGAAAAAGAATCAAGTGTTCTCAAATGAAGAAGCATTAAGAGCAAATTTTGTTTTCAGAGGAGAGGCAAAAGGAATCTTCTCTCTCTTCCTATGGAAGTGTTCTATACCTTTCTTGAGTGGGAGTTGATATTTAATGGTGCCTTCTTTCATATCAATAATGGCACCAATAGTTCTAAGAAAAGGTCTTCCCAAAGTAATAGGACAAGAAGCATTGCATTCAACATCCAAAACATAGAAATCAACAGGGACATAGGCATTGTTAACCATAATAAGAACATCATTAATACTCCCCATGAGTTTCTTTTTAGCATTATCATCAAGTGGGACATTTAAATAGCAATCTTCCAATGGTAGCAAATTAAGCATATCATAAATCCTTCTAGGCATAATAGAAACACTACTATCAAGATCACATAAAGCTTTGAGATAAAAATCATTCACTTTCATATTAATGATGGGTTCCCAACCATCTTCTAATTTCATAGGAATAGAAGCTTTATGTTTCATCTTTTCTTCTTTAATTTTTATGAGAGCATCAGTAATTTGTTATGTAAAGGCCATATTCATAGCACTAGCATTAGCACTTTTAGCAAGCTTTTGTAGGAACTTAATTACTTCAGAGATATTGCAACCATCAAGATCAAAATCATACTTATCATCTAAAGTAGTAGAGCTATTACTAGCTTCAACACTAGTGGTAGTGATAGTAGAAACACTAATATTTCTAGCAATTTCATCTTATCTTTCCCGATTAGCATGCAATTCAGCTAATAGTCTAACATTCTCATGAATTCTAACTTGTATGGAATTAGTAGCAGCAAAGGGATTTTCAATAGTTTCAGGTTTAGCAGCCATTTTATTAATCAAAGAGGATTGTGCTTCAGACAAAGATGATATATTTCTTTCAGCATTAGAAAGTTTCAATTGCAAACTAGGAATTTCCCTATTTAAACTCTCAAGTTGATGACTAATATTTTTCAAAATAGTAGATTGTTCCTCCATGGTTTTAGTAAATAACTTATTTTGCTCATATTGCATTTGCATGAAGTTTTTAGTGGCTCTTTCAACTTGTAAAATTCTTACTTCACTAGGTATTCCAGGTTTGCCATGATAACCATAAGTATTATTAGGAGGGTAAGGCCTATAATTGTTATTACCATAATCATTGTTACCAAAATTATTATTTCTTATAAAGTTCACATAAACTTGCTCTTCTTGAGTAACCAAAGAGGCTAAGGGAACATGATTTGGATCAATATGGGCTTTCCCATTATCAAGCATAGACATAATAACATCAATTTTATCACTCAAGGGAGAGGTCTCTTCAACAGAATTTACCTTCTTACCTTGTGGAGCTCTCTTGGTGTGCCATTCAGAATAGATTACCATCATATTATCAAGAAGCTTTGTTGCAGAACCCAAAGTAGTGGTCATAAAGGTACCTCCAGCAGCAGAATCCAGTAGATTTCTTGAAGAATAGTTCAATCCTGCAAAAAGGTTTGGATAATCATCCAAGTAGTCAGTCCATGAGTGGGACTATTCTTTACCAAAGATTTCATTCTATCCCAAGCTTGAGCAACATGTTCATTATCAGTTTGTTTAAACTTCATTATTTCACTTCTCATAGATATAATCTTAGCAGGAGGATAGTATTTTCCAATGAAAGCATCTTTGCATTTAGTCCAAGAATCAATACTATTTCTAGTTAGGGATTGCAACCATTCTTTAGCTTTCCCTCTCAAAGAGAAAGGAAACAATTTAAGCTTAATAATATCCCCATCTATATCCCTATGCTTTTGCATCTCACAAAGTTCAACAAAGTTATTTAGATGAGCAGCAACATCTTCAGTACCAATACCAGAAAATTGTTCTCTCATAACAAGATTGAGTAAAGTAGGTTTAATTTCAAAGAAAGTAGCTTCAAGAACAGGTGGAGAAATAGGTGTGCACATGAAATCATTGTTGTTGGTGCTAGTGAAGTCACACAACTTAGTGTTTTCAAGAGTAGTCATTTTTTTGTGTTTTTAATAAAGAAAGCAAACTAGAACAACTATTTTTGTGTGTTTTTCATAAAGAAAGAAACAAACAAAGCAGAAATAAACTAAGCAAAACAAAAATAACAAAGTAAAGAGATTGGTTATGAGGGACTCCCCTTGTGAAGATGTCCTTGACTCCCCGGCAACGGCGCCAGAAAAATACTTGCTGACTCGAGATTAATGTCGAGCTCGTTGGGGAACCCCAAGAGGAAGGTATGATGAGCACAACAGTAAGTTTCTCTCAGTTATGAAACCAAGGTTATCAAACCAGTAGGAGCAAGGAAACACCTCCAAGGTGTTGTTTCCAACTTGGAATCCTGCACAACACAACCACAGAACTTTGCCCCAACTTACAGTGAGGTTGTCAATCTCACCGGTTTTGCTGAAAACAAAGGATTAAACGTATTTTATGGAAGAAAGTAACAGCTTGCAGAAAGTAAACAGAAAATAGTAAACAGTTGTAGATTGATGGTAAAAGAAAGGACCAGGGTCCATAGTTCACTAGTGGTGATTCTCCTTAAGATAGATGACATGTTGGGTGAACAAATTACAGCGGGGCAATTGACAAACATCGAGAAAACATACATGCATATACTAATCATCTTGACTCCTATGAGATTTGATTGGGCATTACAATATTATACATAGACCGTAATCCAACTGCATCTATGACTAATAATCCACCTTCAGGTTATCAATCTGAACCCCCTCCAGTATTAAGTTGCAAGCAACAGATAATTGCATTTCGCATTACGTGTAAAGTAAACAATACGATTGTTCTATGAACAAAGGATTGCTGTTTTCTCCCTAGTAGCAATAGCACATCTAGTACCGTAGAGATTTCTGTCACTTCCCCATATTACTAGAGGCATGAACCCACTATCGAGCATAAATACTCCCTCTTGGAGTTGCTAGCATCTACTCGGCCAAGATATCTACTAACAATGGAGAGCATGCAAGATCACAAATAACAAAGACATGATAGAATCAATAATCAATCTGAAATAGCATCTCAATATCCATCGGATCCCCGCAAACACAACATGTATGATTACAAATAGATGATCTTAATCATGAACAGAGCTCACAAGATCTAAACATGATAGCACAAAGGAGAAGAACCAACCATCTAGCTACTAAATGGACCCATAGTCCAAGGATGAACTACTCACACATCACACCGGAGGCTTGCATGGTGATGAAGAAGGCCTCCAGGGTGAATTCTCCCCTCCGACAGGGTGCCGAGGAGAGCTTCATATCCCTCCCGATCTAGGGATGGAGATGAAGGCGGCTACAGACTCTTTCGTGGAATTTTGATCGGGTACTTAGGCTTTCTGTATCGGAGGCATCTTATAGGCGAAAGTGGAGGCCGAGGGGGTGCCCTAGGCGGCTACACCACCCCTTGGCACGGGCCAAGTCTGGCCACGTGGCCAGGTGGTGTGGCCGGCCCCTGGCCCCTCTCCGTCTCGTATTTTGGCTCCATGTCCCCCTCGGTGAAATATTGACTTTGGCTTTTGTCCCGTCTAATTCAGAGAATATTCATTTTCTGTCTTTCCTGGAACCAAAAACAGCAGAAAACAGGCAGCTGGCACTGTGGCATCTTGTTAATAGGTTAGTCCAGGAAAGTGTATAAAAAGTACTCTAAATTGTGGACAAAACATAAAAAAGTAGATATAAACCAAGCATGGAATATCAAAATTATAGATACGTTAGCAACGTATCAAATACCCAACCCCCGTTCTTTGGGTCGACAAAGCACACTCTATTTAACCAGACTATACTTCTTTTTCTCACTATCTTCCTCCTAAAAGAATCTTGAACGAAAATAATCCAACCTTTGCAAGACTCTTTTTGGAAGTTGAAAGAATGATATCATATACAATACCATATTACTTAGTACTGAATTAATGAGTACCAATCTCCCCCTATGGAGAGTAATTTACCTTTCCAGCTAGTCAATCCCATCTGCAGTCTATGCTCAATGATTTTCCAGTCAGCCTTTGTAAGCCTCTGATAGTGGACCGGAATGCCCACATACAAAATCATAAATACGCCTTGACTATATCCGAAGAGTTTAGCATAAAGGTCAGACGCATCCTGAGCCTCACTAAAACAAAACAATTCGCTTTTATGGAAGTTTATTTTTAATCCCGAAAATTATTCAAAAGCTAAAAGTATGAGTTTCAGATTCTTCATCTTTTTGAGATCATGTTCCATAAACAGAATTGTATCGTCGGCATACTAAAGGATAGATAAACCTCCATCCACTAGATGGGGAATCACACCTTCAATTTGGCCTTCAGACTTTGCACGCTAAATCATGATAGACAACATATCAGCCACAATATTAAAGAGCATTGGCAATAAAGGATCGCCCTGTCTTAGCCCTTTTTTTAGTCTGGAAGTATTTCCAACATCGTCATTGACTTTGATGGCAACACTACCTCCTAACACAAAGCTATTGATTAAAGCATACCACTCAGCTAAAAAGACTTTCATTCTAAGTGTCTGCTGAAGAAAAGTCCATTTGACTTTATGATAGGCTTTCTCGAAATCAATTTTTTTAATGACCCCACTCAACTTCTTCCTATGTAGTTCATGCACTGTTTCATGTAAGGTAACCACACCATCAAGTATGTTGTAACCTTGCATGAAGGCAGTTTGTGATGGACGAACTACATGATCAGCCACTGAATTTAATCTAATAGTAGTGACTTTGGTGAAAATCTTAAAACTAACATTAAGAAGGCAGATCGGTCTATATTGTTGGATTCGTTCTGCTTCATTAATCTTAGGTAATAAAATAATCTCTCCAAAGTTCAATCGAAACAAATTCAATTGTCTAGAATGCAAAGCACTAAATATCTCCAAAAGATCTGTTTTGATAACATCCCAAAATATTTGATAAAACTCAGCTGGGAAACCATTAGGACCAGGAGCTTTATTGTGTTCCATTCGGAAAACAGCCTTCTTGACCTCCTCCTCAGTATAGGGAGCAGTCAATAAATTGTTTTCCTCATCAGAAACTTGGGGTACATCGTCTTTTTGGGATTCACCCAGGGAGAGGGTACCTTCTTATGGTTCCCCAAATATACCTTTGTAGTATTTTGTAATGTAAGATTTCAACTGCTCATGTTCCTCAATCACTCCATCATCTTGCGTTAAGGAGGGAATTAGTTTCTTCTAGTGTCTGCCATTGGCCACAATATGTATCTAGTATTCGAATACCCTTGAAAAATACATTGAGCCTTGGAACATTGGTACCATTTGAGCTCCTCTTCGCGCAGAAGTCGTTCTAGCTCCGCATTTGATTTGCTTTTAAGCTCAATCTCATGTGAAGTTAACAGTCGGGTTTCTGCTAATGCTTCGAGTTCATCAATAGTAGCCTAGAGCCTTTATTTTTATTTTTTAAGAATACTGGTTGCGTGATGTGCCCAACCCCTGAGGTGTTTGCATGTCGCTCACACTTTATTATTCCACCTCTAGATTGGGGCAGTGCCCATAACCGGTCTTTACCAAACAGCTTTGACTATATCATGTAAACCTTCCCGATGTAACCATCCTAGTTCAAATTTGAACGAACGAGAACATCGTGTCCTAGGCATACCAGTAGTCAGCAAGATGGGAGCATGGTCTGAAAGAGCCTCAATACGTTCTAGAGCATGTACCGAGACTAGGGGGAAATGTTCTTCCCAATCTGAGTCCATCGATACACGATCAAGCTTTTCATATGTAGGTTCAAGAAGACTATTTTCCCATGTAAATTGTCGTACAATCATGGTTGATTCCTTCAAGTCAAGAATATCAATGACAACATTATAAAAGAAATAGCCAATGATCATAAAACCGGCCTTTTCTCTTCTCGAATGGAAACCTAAGCAAATTGAAATCACCCCTATGAGAATAGGGTACGGATTATATTTCGCTAGGTTCACCAACTCTCTAATAAAATCAGCCTTGAACGCATCCTGGGCCGCACCATACACAACGCAAAGGCTCCATATGAAATTGTCATCTTTATTACACATGTGGAGTTTGATATGAAACTCTCCTTCCAAACAAGCTAAAATATCCATGGTATCAGCCCTTATGCCAAGTAAAATACCACCATAACATCCCCTAGGTGGATCAGAATGACAAACAATGTCTATGCCACCCGAGAGGCGGTCAAGTAAACTTTGTGAGAATTCTCGTCTACCTGTCTCTGAAATAGACAAAAAATCTAAATTATGTTCCTTAGAACAAAGTGCGATGTGTAAATGTTTAGCCAAGTTACGAAGACCTCTGCTACTCAAAAATATGCCATTCATTGGGAAACAATAACTGATTTTGGAGTAATATCTCATTTCCGATACTTATTACATTTTTTACCAAAAGTAGATTTTCGACCAGAAGGAGTTAGTTCATATAATGAACTTAATTTGTCCTCGTCAAAACCAACCTCCAGAACTTCACCTACTAGATGAGATAGGAGATGACTATCTGGTGTGGCATCACATCCTCATCATCCGAGTAAGTGAAAACAAAAGAGGTCGAAGCTTTTGGAACAACCGTTAAACGGTCAAATTCCATCTGCCTCAAGACCTTAGTAGAAACAGAAACATCACTAGCATCCTTACCAAGAATAATACCAACACTATTTAATTTTGACGAAATATGCATAGAGAAAAAAGAGAGAAAAGATTTAGACGATGAGAAATTACCCTTAGTGTCCAGGTTCTTCTCAGATTTTCGACGTATGGCCTTCATCATGGAGTCTTCATCAGTCGTTGCAGACCCATCTAAATTCACCGGATGGTAGGCACTCTTGCGCGACATAGGCACCACTAGAACATGCATCACCGTAGAAGAAATAGGAGCATGCAGAATTGGAGCGGTAGCATCCACCCCAGATCCCTCCAGCAATGCTCCCACTAGCTCTAGCAGCATCAAAGCATCAATCAACGTCTGATCCTTGCCTCCTAGAGCAACAATCTGTTGGGTCCGCAGCATAGAAAACATAAATTTTCCTACGGTGTGAACTACACGCCAAGATCTATCTACTAGGTACAAAGCAACGGGTGGAAACGAGAACTTACCCTCGTAGACAACAAGCTTTGTTAACGAGTAGGAACTCGTGGTTGATGTAGTCGTACACTTGCCGATCTCAAGATCGTGATGAAGTCCAGCATGTCCGGCTCCAGCACGTCCATCAGATCCAGCTCCAGCACCACCAAGTCCAGCACCGCAAAGCAGCGGTGCATCCGTGATCGCACACACGTCCGGTACCCCGATAACCTCCGTCCCTCGCTCTAGCAAAGCAGCGGAAGTAGCAACTCCTTTCCAGATAAAGCCACCGGGAACATGTAGCTCGCTAATCCGAGACCATGGGGAAATAATACTAGAGGGGGAGAGAGATCCTTCACAAGGAGGTGTGTGTGAGAAGTGAGGAGGGGGCCTTTTATAGGAGGAGGGGAGGGTACCCCTCCTTCATGGCCGGCGCATGGGGGAGGTGACCCTTCACCTCCTCCATTCATGTGGTGGTAACCCCTCCACATTAAAATGCCCCTTCACATTCTCTTTTAAAGTCTCCACTTTAAATGCATTAAATTTCTCCAAATTTAATGCTCTCTCATTTAATAAAACTCTTTTATTATTTTTATTCAGAATTTTGTTAATTACTTTAATTAACAAACATTCACATAAAACCCCCTGCAACATTTCAATATTACATGCAGAACCAATTTCAGCATTTTCACCCGAAATAGTTTCGGTGTCTATTGAAATAATTCCAGCGCTTTCTTAAATCTTTATCTGAAACATATTTGCTCCAAATGGTGTCGGTATCCCTTAAGTGTGTCACCCTACGGTTCGCGAATAATGCAGACATGATCGAGACCCCTCTCAGATCAATAATCAGAAGCGGGACCTGGAGATCCATATTGACTCCTACACATTCAACGATGACTTCTGTGATCGTGAGAACCTTTAACGCTAGTCACTAAATCCCTTTGTCCCGCGATATATTACATGTCCGAGATTCGATCATTGGTATCTCCATACCTAGTTTGATCTCGTTACCGACATGCACTCTTTTCTCGTTCCCGTGATATAACATTCTAGTGATCACATCACTTGCTTGCAAGCTATTTCAATGTGATATCACCGAGAGGGCCTAGAGTATATCTATCCGTCATCGGGATGGACAAATCCCACTCTTGATCCATGAGCCTCAACATAACACCTTCGTAGCACTGAACCCACCTTTATAGTCACCCTGTTACGGTGTGACGTTTGATGTTATCAAGATACTCTTCCGGTGTTAGCAATTAACATGATCTCATGGTCTAAGGACTAAGATTACTTCGTATGATGTTATAGCAATATAAACATAATGACTTGATCATAATGCTATACTTCGGATGAATGTTCAACACATCATTCCAGCAATGGTGTGACCTTGTTATTAACAACATCCAATGTCCATGATCAGGAAACCTTGATCATCTTGTTAATCAACAAGCTAGTCTATAAGAGAGGCATGACTAGGAACCCTTTTTGTTTATTAAACACACATGTATTGATGTTTCCGAATCAATACAATTCTAGCATGTAAAATAAACATTTATCATAAACATGGAATAAGATAATAACCACTTTATTATTGCCTCTCGGGCATATTCCCTTCACAATCTTCGCAGGCACCACAGAGGAAGTGGGCAGTGTCGCGGTAGCAGGAGGCCCATCCGGCAGTACAATCCGGTCCACTCGCTATTGGGGATATGCTAAATGGGTATCACCATTGCATGTCTCTTATCTGGATAACCCGGGTGGCCCACAGTTGGTAGCACGGCCCATGGCCTGCTGGGTGGCCCAGTTAGACGGATCCAGAAGGAAGGCCCATGCCGGATCAACGAAGGCTACGATGCTGTTACAGACCTATTCGAAGCCTTGGAGTACAAGACACGAAGAGTAGTTAGTGTTAGTGTAGGACTCTGTAACCTGTCTGGCAAGGTCCTTTTCCTAGAACCCTAGGTTCTGGCGCATTTATAAGCAGGACCTATGAGAGCCTTTAGGGCAACAATCATAGTGCTTAGTGCAACATCTCGCATAGCGAACCGATCCCTGTAACTCAGCGCATTGGCATTATAGTGATTTATAGCAGGAGTAGAGTTTTTCCACCGTCGCGGGACTTGAACCTAGGTAAGCTGTGTTACCTTGAACCTGTCAACTCACCGCCTTTCCCCACCTCTCTTAACACGCTCTGTGACGACCCCTCCATGGCGTACTCGTCGGCAATACCACGACAGTTGGCGCCCATCGTGCGGCAAGAGGCGCTTCGAGCTTTACACCGGGCGAGGTACAATCTCTTCACGGGAATTGATGACACCGTAGCCATTTAATGTGTTCTCTTCTCCATCAATGTTCCTATCGTCCCTCTAGACAAGTTCTCGATCCCGGGTAAGATGAACCCCACCCGCTGCTCCATTGTTCCAATCAGGGACATCCATCTCTTCATCAGCGAAACTGACTCGGGTCCTAGGTCCTAGGAAGTCGGAAACATGTCAAGCCCCGCACGGACCGCCCCTTGGAAGGACACGTTCATGGAAGGATCGAGCTTGGATCTTCCTTTGGGGCTTGCCGGCTTAGATCAGAAAAATTCAAGGCCCACCCAAAATGCCCCTGTGTAGGATATAATGGTGGAAGGACCCTGCAGATCCACTTGGCTTCCCCGAGTGTTCGAGAAGCGGAGGTCACACTTTGTCAGCGTCGTCACCATCTTCGATCTGGCTAGATGTCTTCGGAGGACAGGGGAATCTCCCCGTGATTACCTCGCCAGAAGGCGGAGGTGAGGGAAACCCTGGAAGGTGACCGCACCGACGAACTTGTATACCACTTCGTGGAGGGGCTTATGCCTAGAACACTTCTCAGGCATACGCTCAGGAGGCAATAGGTTGCCAGCCTACTTACCCTCAATGAGATGATCGCAAGTCTTAACAGTTTCATTGATGCCAACGAGGAAGCTGAAGCCAAGGTCGCCACCGCAACCGGACGAGGCAACGACAACGGCTCCGCACCATCCCCCTCCAACTCCATGATGTCTACACACGCTTCTATTCTTGTAGACAGTGTTGGGCCTCCAAGTGCAGAGGTTTGTAGAACAACAACAAGTTTCCCTTAAGTGATCACCCAAGGTTTATCGAACTCAGGGAGGAAGTGGTCAAAGGTATCCCTCTCAAGCAACCCTGCAATCAAGATACAAGAAGTCTCTTGTGTCCCCAACACACCCAATACACTTGTCAGGTGTATAGGTGCACTAGTTCGGCGAACAGATAGTGAAATACAAGTAATATGGATGATTATAAGTGGTAATTTCAATCTAAAATAATAGTGGCAGCAAGAAAACATGTAACAGGACTGATTGTAAATGGTGTTTCAATGCTTAGAAACAAGGCCTAGGGATCATACTTTCACTAGTGGACACTCTCATATAAATATCTTCTCTTTATTATTCCACCCTGAACTACTCTCTGGTTGGACGATGTAGGGCTATAACAACACACCTTAAAGTTCATATTCCCCATCTAGATAACCCCTCACCATCACCTTGAGCGCTAGATGGTTCCAACAAACACCACAATCTCATAGAGACATCTAACTCAAAGTATACTCATGATAAGTATTTATATAACCTTAGCCAAAGTGCCACACGGTGTGCATACTGTCAACTTCACACACGTGGGGATAAGCAGAGATTAATTAAAGCACTTGAGTAGCAGAATAGATCTATAAATTACAAAGCTCATGATCTCATAAGATCACGCATAGAGAGAGATGAACACATAGCTACCGGTAGATCCCTTAGCCTCGAGAGAGAACTACTCCCTCCTCATCATGGGAGTCAGCAACGGCGATGGAGATGGCGGTGGAGTCGATGGAGATGGCTCCGGTGGCACTTCCCCATCCCGGTAGGGTGCCGGAACAGAGACTTCTATCCCCCGAATCTCCTCTTTGGTGGCGGCGGTGCTGTGGAACTTTTCGTGGAATTCTGATCTAGTCTTTAGGGTTTTCGTCTCGGGAGGCTTTTATAGGCAAAGAGGCAAGGTCGGTGGGCGGCCGAGGCAACCACACCACCCCCTGGCACGACCTTGCCTAGCCCGCGTCACCAGGTGGTGTGGGCCCCTCGTGGCCCCTCTCCGTCTCGTCTTCTGGCTCCGTGAGTCTTCTGGTAAAATAGGAACTTTGGCTTTTGTCCCGTCCAATTTCAAGAATATTTCTTTATGAGCTTTTCTGAAACCAAAAATAGCAGAAAATAGGCAACTAGCAGTATGGCATCTTGTTAATTGGTTAGTTCTAGAAAATGTATAAAAAATACCTCAAAGTATGAACAAAACATAAGAAAGTAGATACTAAACAAGCATGGAACATCCAAAATTATAGATACGTTTACGACATATCAACATCCCCAAGCTTAACTCTTGCTCATCCTCGAGTAGGTAAGTGATAAAAAAGAATAATTTTTGAGGTGACATGCAGCATCATAATCGTGATCAAGGTATTTGTAAAACATTGATAGCTGGGATCATAGTACTCTAACATAGACATGAAAGATATAGTTCTAACAATAAGACATAGCAACTATGTTGTAAGATGAAAAGGTACAAACAAAATATTCATGAATAACAATGCTTTGAAAGACATTTGTTTGTTTCACATATAGAAAACATAATGAGAATGGTATTCAGATTGTCCCTCATGGTATTGCAAAACATAAATGCATAGGACACCTTCAATGTTCATAAGGGTGACTAGATACAAATAGTTTAAGAAGAAGCAATATCAAAGTTATGAATTAATCAACAAGTTTTGGGACAATGCACATTAAACTAAGAATGACCACTATGCTCTGTCAATAGGTGTATAAAGATAGAAGATGGAGACTCAATCATAAAAGTAAAAGAAAGGCCCTTCATAGAAGGAAGCAGGGATTCAAGTCTCATAAAGAGCTTCCAAAAATTATGGTACTTATTAGCTTTCAGCTCTCATTGCCCCTATCATAAGCATCTTTAGGTGATTAAGGTTGAAGTGAACAAATATGAGGATATGCTTGACAAGTTATAAGCTGAAAATCTCATGCCCCTTACTTACGAGTACCGAACCTCATGCTACTCAACTTTAGTCACATGTAAGTTCTTGTCATTGTAAGTACATGTGTATCATAGAGAACCGCCAATGGGGTACTCCTTGCCCGATGATACAAAAGCTTTCCCATATCAAAATGACAAGGCAAGCAGACAATGAGCATCTCAGCAATCTTTTTGTATCCTATTTGCATAGGGTTTTCCCCTTTTTTTTCTTTTTTTAGGATGCTTCATAGATTGCTCACTATGGTTATGCTTCAAGTTTCTACCATGATTAGGCATGGCTTAGACTAGCCGCCCATGCGTTTCTCTAACACATATACGAACTACATGAGCCTTACAAGCTCCCCTTTCATTTCACACCGCCGGGATCCATAATCAAAAGAACATGATATCAACTAAATAAAGTGCAATGTTAAAAGCGTTCCCCATGGTAACATGGTTCTGCTAATTCACAACTTACAAAACGCAAGCATATACACAACATAGATGGGCACAATGGTTCGAGTTTATTAAGTGCAAGAAAGTAAAGTGTGCCATCAAGTTCGTGAGATCTTTAATCACTAATTTTCACATAACAAGTTTAATTTGGAAGGTAGATAAAAACATGAATATACTTGGAATAGCAATAATGCTAATAGGTAGGTATGGTGGACTCTTTGGAATAACTTGGTTTTATTTGGAGTTGGAAGCATGAGTGGAACTCATACTTGGTACATGTGGAGGCTAGCAAAATACTGGGAGCGACCAACTAAGAGAGCAATAATGGCCATAATCATGCAAAGCGACAAAACAATATTAATTAAAGTATAAAGTGATATTACAAGTCGAAAACTAAATGATTATAGAGGCTATGGTGACTTGGTATAGTCTTAATATGGTGTGAGCATGCGCCAACTCAACCCAAATAAAGCATCAAAGGAGAATACCACAATATTATTCTTTTATATGCTAAAACAACACATGATTCTTTCAAGGCACATTAAGCAATCTCAATTGTTTGTAACAAGTCATGCTACAGCAATAATCACTAAGCATAAAGTCAAAGCAATATCAAGCATGACATGATAAAGTATAGGCCATATTCAAAACAAGACTCCTTTTGTACCACTTATAAGCATGAAACTTCCTACTCTTTTCCAACACCAATCGAAAACTAAAGCTAAACGCAGTGCTAGCAAAGGAGAACACTCACAGAACAATAAGAGTGAAAACTAGAGTGTTCTAGGCAATGAATAATGGGGTGTGTCTCTCCAAAAGAAGTGTGTTGGGATCCAACCAACTTATTTAAGCAAACCAAACAAAAGAAAACTAAAAGCAAAAACAAAGACGCTCCAAGAACAACACAATTGTGCAAGAAACAATAAAAATGAAGTGTTTGGAAGAAACCTGAGATTTTTATTGATGAAGAAGGGGATGCCTTGGGCATCCCCAAGCTTTGACGCTTGTACTTCTTGACTATTTCTTGAGGTGACACGGGTGACATCCCCAAGCTTGAGCTTTTGTCCATGCTTCATCTTATCACATTATTCTTCCCTACACTTTAAAAATTCCTTCATACAAAACTTCACACAATCTTCATTGTCAACATTAGTGTATTCAAGATAATAAGTCTTTAGGTTCAGTTTCAATACAAGTAAAACTTCCATTAAAACATAAGCTACTGTAGAAATTCCTTTTAAAAGTTAAAGTAATTGGCGAGAACACAAAGAGAAAGAGATTAACAGGCAAATGCAAATAATGGCAGAAATCTGTCAAAACAGACCGGCAGGCAAAAACCGATTTTTTCTAAGACCTTCTGTTGCTCAAATCGAAAAGTGATAAACTAACAAAAGTTAGATAATAACCTGGGGCAGAAGGACAAAACATTACAGCTCAATCCGACGTACAGAGATTTTTCACGAATTTTTACAATGAAGCACAAAAATCTATTTCGGGACAACAACTTTCCCAAGTCTTACTTCTCTCTCATTAAAGGTTATTCTTGGCAAAAAAACCACACAAAAAGGGTAAGGATAGGTTATTACTGAGGCAATACTTTCCAAGACTCAACAAAAGAAAAACTTACTGAATAAAAATTTGGGTTATCTCCCAAAAGTGCTTTTCTTTAACGCCTTTGAGCTAGGCATGATAATTTCGATGATGCTCACATAAGAAATATGAATTGAAGTAAAAGAGAGCATCAAGAAGCAAATATGGAACAAATTTAAGTCTAACCCACTTCCTATGAAAAATAATCTTGTAAAGAAACAAGTCATGAAAGCACAAAACAACAAGCATAGGAAAGCAGAACAAGTGCAACTTCAAAATTTTCAACATAAAGAGAGGAAACTTAATATTGTTGAGATACATAAACCATGTTTCCCTCTCTCATAATAACTTTCAGTAGCATCATGAATAAAATTAACAATATAACTATCACATAAAACATTCTTATCATGAGCCACAAGCATAAAAGAATTAATACTCCCCACATAAACATAGTCATCCTTATTAATTGTAGTCGGAGCAAATTCAACAAAATGGCTATCATTATTATTCTCATCACCATAATCATCAAATATAGGAGGCATATTTTAATCATAATTAATTTTCTCCTCAATAGTAGGTGGACTGAAAATATCATATTCATCATTGTGATCATCATATATTGGAGGTATAGTATCATCATAAGCAATAGAATAGTTATCTTCCACAATGTGCTCATTTGTAAACATATCATCATTGGAAGAACTTGGATAGTACTAATAGTACAACAATTATTAACATCTTCATTTTAGAAATCGGTACCGAAGCGATTTTCAATATCAAAAGTAGTGTGCTTTTCCCAATCATGGTCACTACTATAGGTAACAGGCATAGGAACATCATCGAGTTCAGAGTCATCAAAAACTATAATAGGAGCAGCATGCTTAGGGGAAATACTGTTTCCTCCCTCCTTCTAGTCATCCTCCTCTTCTTATTCTTCTTCTCTTTAGGAGGTAGAGGCTTGAAAGGAAGCTTCTCCATATACCCTGGTTCATTATTAGAGACAATAGAAGAAACTTTAGAGGATTCCTCACATATTAGTCCTGTCATATTTTGGTAGAATCTCATCATTTATAATATTTTGTATGTAAGTATTTGTGTGGCAATTATCAACACAATAAAGATGAAAACCATGTAGGATGCTATTCATATCAAAAGCACTCATATCTACCAAAGAAGTTTTTCTTGATAACTCTTCACACCCCAAAAATAATGTAAGTTCATCATGCTGATTAGGAGTGATCATGTTATCACAATACAAACTTGCAGTACTCATTGGATTAGAAGGGCTATTATTATGGCCTGAGCATTGAAAATTGAAATGACTCACTTCAAAGAAAAGTTCACAAATAAAAGGATAGAGGGCACAAACTTTTTTACCAAGATCATTGAGAGCCCTATACCACGTTCTAGTTTTTTCATTCCTGTGGGTGATACAATATTATTCTTCCATTTGATTCTCTCACAAGGTCTATGTATTCCACAAAAATTAACATGCTTATAAGGAATAGTACTTTCAGAGGATTGAGCATGTTTATTTCTATCATTAATAACAATTTCATTTTTATGCAAGTGTCTTTAAAAAGCTCATGATACATGTCCCATTTTTCTTTAGAAGCATTAATATGAGAAGCAAAGGCTCTACAAAAATCAATAAGAATTTGAGGATCAAGACTATATTTAGCACTAAGCTCTTGAAAATCAGCAGTTCCAGCGAAAAACTTAATGCAATCATACTCATAATTTATACCTGGTTCTTTACCTTTGTCATTATCCCAATCTTTGGTATTGCTTTGAATTGTTTCAAGAAGATCCCACTTAGCTTTGACCTCCTTAGTTGTGAAGGATCCCTCTAAATAGGCATCTAGATAGTCCTTGTAATGTCCTGAAAGCCTTGCATAAAAAATATTAATAACAATATTCTTGGGGAGCTCATGAATGGGACATTTGAGCATTAGTGACTTAAATCTCCCCCATGCTTGGGCAATACTTTCTCCATCATGAGGATGAAAATTATAAATATAATTCCTATCTTTATGAATTTCATGAGGAGGATAAAATTTAGAGTAAAGGAGAGATTCAAGTTCCTTCCACTCTAAATGGTGAGGATCGTCTAGTAGCTCATACCACTCTCTTGATTTGCCCTTTAGTGATAAAGGGAATACCTTCCTCTTAACTTGGTTCATTGAAATACCTGCACACTTGAACAACTCGCATACTTCATGTATAAAGAGTAAATGATCACCAGGATGGACAGTTCCATCTCCAAAATAACAGTTATTCTTAACACGTTCAACAATTTCCATAGGTATTTTAAAAGGGACGCTTTCACTATGTGGATTTAAAATATCACAAGTATCCTTATAATTACCACATATAGGAGGTAAAGTATCATCAGAGCAAATTTTCTCCTCTAAAGCTGGGGAACTAAAAAGATCATTTTCATAAAAACTAACTTCCCCAAGCTTAGATGTTTCCATAGCATTAGTAACAAAGGTGTTCAAAATATTCATACTAATAACATCGCTATTAGCATACAAAGAAAGTTCCATGGGTTTTTTAATTTTCTTTTCAAACCATTTATGTTCTACCTTAGGAAAAATACTAAAAATCTCTCTAATTTTGTTGTTGTTTTCCATTAAGCCTCACTAGTGAAAATAAAAACAAGAAACAAAAATATATAATTGCAGAATCTAAAGAAAAAACTTCAAGCACTCACACACCAGCAATAGTACTAAGAGATAGCTTAGGAGCCAGAGGATGTGAGTACCTTTTACCTTACCTCCCCGGCAACGGTGCCAGAAAATAGCTTGATGTCTACGCGCGCTTCTATTCTTGTAGACAGTGTTGGGCCTCCAAGTGTAGAGGTTTGTAGAAAAGCAGCAAGTTTCCCTTAAGTGGATCACCCAAAGTTTATCGAACTCAGGGAGGAAGTGGTCAAAGGTATCCCTCTCAAGCAACCTGATACATTGCAAATGTATCTATAATTTTTGATGTTCCATGCTTGGTTTTATCCACTTTGTTGTGTTTTGTCCACACTTTGGAGTAATTTTCATATGATTTCTTGGACTAACCTATTGACAAGAGCCACAGTGCCAACTGCCTGTTTTCTGCTGTTTTTGGTTCCAGGAAATTCAGAAAATGAATATTCTCGGAATTGGACGGGACAAAAGCCAAAGTGCCTATTTTTCCGGAAGTCATCAGATGCCAGAGTACGAGACGGAGAGGGGCCACGGGGCCACCACACCACCTGGCCGTGCGGCCCAGCCTGGCCCGCCAGGGGGTGGTCTGGCCAGCCCTGGCACCCCCTCGGCCTCCCCTTTCGCCTATAAGATGCCCTCGGGATGAAAACCCTAAGTACCTGATGAAAAATCCACGAAAGAGTCTGTAGCCACCGTCATCTCCATCCCTAGATCGGGAGGGATCTGAAGCTCTTCCCAGCACCCTGCCGGAGAGGGGAATTCACCCTGGAGGCCTTCTTCATCACCATGCAAGCCTCCAGTGTCATGCGTGAGTAGTTCATCCTTGGACTACGGATCCATGTAGTAGCTAGATGGCTGGTTCTCCTCCTTTGTGTTTTCATGTTTAGATCTTGTTAGCTCCGTTCATGATCAAGATCATCTATTTGTAATTCTAGATGTTGTGTTTGCGGGGATCCGATGGATATTGAGATGCTATTTTAGATTGATTATTGATTCTATCATGTCTTTGTTATTTGTGATCTTGCATGCTTTCCGTTGTTAGTAGCTATCTTGGCTAAGTAGATGCTAGCAACTCCAAGAGTTAGTATTTATGCTCGATAGTGGGTTCATGCCTCTGGTAATCTGGGGAAGTGATAGAAATCTCTAAGGTACTAGATGTGCTGTTGCTACTAGGGAGAAAAAAACAATCCTTTGTTCATAGAAGAATCATATTGTTTACTTTACATGTAGTTCATAAAGCAATAATCTGTTGCTTGCAACTTAATACTGGAGGGGGTTCGGATGATAACCTGAAGGTGGATTATTAGTCATAGATGAAGTTGGATGGCGGTCTATGTATAATGTTGTAATGCCCAATCAAGTCTCAAAGGAGTCAAGATGATTAGTATATGCATGTATTGCTTTCTCAATGTTTTTCAATTGCCCCGCTGTAATTTGTTCACCCAGCATGTTATCTATCTTAAGGAGAGCCACCTCTAGTGAACTATGGATCCCGGTCCTTTTCTTTTACATACAATCTTTAAACTGTTTACTGCTTTGTGTTTACTTTCTGCAAACTATTACTTCCTTCCATTCAATATGTTTAATCCTTTATTTTCAGCAAAACACGGTGAGGTTGACAACCTCATCGCAAGTTGGGCACAGAGTTCTGTGGTTGTGTTGTGCAGGTCTCCACGTTGCTACTAGCACCGGTAGTGCGCCCTGCCAAGGCTCAGCTAGCAACACCTTTGGGGTGTTTCCTTGCTCCTACTGGTTCGATTAAACCTTGGTTTCATACTGAGGGAAACTTGCTGCTGTGCTCATCATACCTTCCTCTTGGGGTTCCCAACGAGCTCTACATCAACACCGCACCAGCACTTTTCTGGCGCCGTACACTGAGCCATCAAGCATTTTTCTGGCGCCGTTGCCAGGGAGTCAAGGACATCTTCACAAGGGGAGTCCCTCATAACCAATCTCTTTAGTTTGTTATTTTTGTTTTGCTTAGTTTCTTTTTGCTTTGTTTGCTTGTTTCTTTATCAAAAACACACAAAAAATAGTTTTACTAGTTTGCTTTCTTATTTCAAAAACACAAAAAAATTAGTTCCTTTCTTAAGTTGCCACAATGTCTAGCCTTGCTCCAGTCACTATGTCACCCGAGGAAATGATTTTCACTTTTAAATAAGGAATTGAGGAAAGTTTTAAGGAAGCTTGGTCTAGAATCTCTGATCTACATGAAAAAACTATGCCTAAAATGACTCAAAGCTTGTTCCTTAGCAGTTTTTACCTTGGAATTGCTCTTTGCTATAGATATGCTTTAGATGCTGTTGTGGGAGGAGATTTCCTCCAATGTAATGAGGATGATGCTATAAATTCTATAAAGAAATTGATCCTCACTTACAACTTGCCTAGCCAAACTGAAATTTCTTTCGCAAGAACATTTGCTAGATTGAACACTCTTGAGACTAGCACTACTAGCTTAAAAGATTTCTATAATGCGCTTAGGGAGCATCACAATTATGTCCCAATAAATTCCGAACTATCAAAGTGGCTCCCTACAGTAAAGATTGAGATAAACACTGAAACTTTTCAAGCTCGCTGTGATATCATGTCTGAATTTTGTCTTATGCCCAAAGATATTTATGAATCTTTGAATCTTTGGGGGCTTACTAAAGGAGGAAAAGAAATATCTCTTGCTAATAATGCTACCATATTACCAATTGGAATAGCTGAAGGAGTGTTTACAAAGATCCTTGGGAAAATGATTTCTACTGATTATCTTGTTATTGAATGTGCAGGAAAAGGACAAATTACACTTGGAAGGTCCCTATTAGAACTCCTTGGAGCAATAATAGATGTGGGAAAGGGGACCATGCACCTTACTTCTCCACCAAACAATCATATTTTCCCCAAGGTTAAGAATAAAAGTAAGAGAGGTAAGGGCAAGAAATTTGGTTTTAATGCTTCTTCATTCGAGAACACTTGATTCTTTCTTGCTTCTTATGCCTAACTTAAAGGCGTTAAAGAAAAGTACTTATTGGCAGATAACCCAAAAGTTTTAGATGAGTCTTGGAAGTTATTAATTTAGTAATAACCGCTCCTTATCCTTTTTATTTGCTTTTTGTACCAAGAGTAACCTCTAATGAGAGAGAAGTAATGATTGGGAAAGTTGCTGTCCCGAAACAGATTTCTGTGCTTCACCATAAAAATTTGTGTAAAATCTCTGAATGTCTTTTTGAGGCGTGAATTTTTGTGCTTCTGCCCCAGGTTGTTATCTAACTTTCTTTAGTTCAACTTTTTGATTTGAGCAACAGAAGGTCTTCGAAAAAATTCGTCTTTACCTACTGGTCTGTTTTGACATATTTCTGCCATTTTCTGCATTTGCTTCTTGTTGGTTCCTTTTTGAGTTATTTTGGGGAATTGAGATTTTTGAGGGAAGTGCTACAGTATCTAGTGTTCTAATGGAAGTTTATTTGGTGTTATAACTGAACCTTAATACTTATTTATCTTGAGTGCATTAATGTTGCTAATAAAGATTGTGTGAAGTTTTGTATGAAGGAAAAATTCCAGGTGTATGGAAGGAATGAGTAATGAGATGAAGAATGGACTAAAACTCAAGCTTGGGGATGCCACGCGTGTCACCCCAAGAAATATCCAAGAAGTACAAGCGTCAAAGCTTGGGGATGCCCAAGGCATCCCCTTCTTCATCAATAAATATTCCAGGTTTCTTACAAACGCTTCATTTTTATTGTTTCATGCACAGTTGTGTTGTTCTTGGAGCGTATTCTTTTTCGTTTTTGTTTTGGGTTTTTCATTTGCTTGGTTTTATTATTTTTCTGAATAAATTGGTTGGACCCCCTCTTTCATACATTGGTTTCCAAATAGTTTGGTTTGGTTTGGAAAAGAGTAGGAAAGTTCATGCTTATGTGGTAAAGAGAGCTCGTTTTTGACTGTGGCCTATGCTTTGTCATGCCATGCTTGATATTGTTTTGGATTTATACTTAGTATTCTTTGCTGTAGCATGACTTGTTATAAACAATTGAGATCGCTTAATGTTCCTTGGATGAATCATGCGTTGTTTTAGCATATTAAAGCATAGTATAGTGGTATTCTCCTTTGATGCTTTATTTGGGTTGACTTGGCACATGCTCATGCCATGTTATGACTATCTCAAGTCACCATAGCCTTTATGATCCTTTAGTTTTCAACTTTTAATATCACTTTATGCTTTGATCAATGATGTTTTATCGCTCTGCATGATTATGGCCATTATTGCTCTCTTAGTTTGTCGCTCCTAGTCTTTTGCTAGACTCCACAACAAAGTATGAGTTCCACTCATGCATCCAACTCCCTAAACCAAGTTATTCCAAAGAGTCCACCATACCTACCTACTAGCTTATGCTATTCCAAGTATATTCATGTTTTTGTTTACCTTCCAAATTAAACTTGTTATGAGAAAACTAGTGATTAAAGCTCTCACAAACTTGATGGCACACTTTACTTTTTTGTATCTAATAAACTTGAACCATTGGGTCCATCTTTGTTATGTATATGCTTGCGCTTTATAAGTTGAAATTAGCAGAACCATGTTTCATGGGGAACGCTTTCAACATTGCACTTGTACTTTGTACCCTGTTGATATCATGTTCTTTTGCTTACGGATCCCGGCGGTGTGAAATAAAAGTGGAACTTGTAAGATCATGGGGTTTGTATGTGTGTTAGAGAAACGCCCGGGCCGCTAGCCTAAGCCATGCCTAATCATGGTGGAAACTTGCAGCATCACCATAATGAGCACTCTATGAAGAATCCTCAATAAAAACCTATGCAAATAGCAAATAAAAAGATCACTGAGATGCTCATTGTCTGCTTGCCTTGTCATTTTGATTATGGGATAGCTCCTGTATCATGTGCAAGGGGTACCCCGTTGGTGGATCTTTATGATACACATGTACTTACAATGACAAGAGCTTACTTGTGACTAAAGTTGAGTAGCATGAGGATCGGTCTTCGTAAGTAAGGGGCATGAGATTTCGGTTTACAACTTGTCAAGCAGATCCTCTTAGTTGTGTCACTTTAACCTTAATCACCTTCAAGATGCTTATGATAGGGGCAATGAGAGCTGAAAGCTATAAGTACCATAATTTTTGGAAGCTCTTTATGAGACTTGAATCCCTACTTCCTTCTATGAAGGCCTTTCTTCCACCATTATATTGAGTCTCCACCTTCTACCTTTATGCACCTACTTTGAGAGCATAGTGGCCATTCTTAGTTCTTTGTGCATTGTCCCAAGACTAGTTGATTGATGCATAACTTGATATTGCTTGTTTTAAACTATTTGTATCTAGTCACTCTTATGAACTTTGAAGGTGTCCTATGCAGTTATATTTGCTACTCTATGAGGTACAAGCTGAATGCTATTATGCTATGTTTTCTTTATGTGAAACAAACAAACGTCTTGCAAAGCATTGTTATTCGTGAATCTTTTGTTTGTGCCTTTTCATGTTTCATCATAGTTTCTTTGTCTTATTGCTAGAACTTTGTCTTTCATGTTATGATTGAAGTACTATGATCCCAGCTTTGAATGTTTTACAAATACTTTGATCAAGTCTTTGATGGTGCATGTCACCTCAAAAATTATTCTTTCTTTCAATCACTTACCTACTCGAGGACGAGCAGGAGTTAAGCTTACGGATGTTGATACATTGCAAATGTATCTATAATTTTTGATGTTCCATGCTTGGTTTTATCCACTTTATTGTGTTTTGTCCACACTTTGGAGTACTTTTCATATGATTTCTTGGACTAACCTATTAACAAGAGCCACAGTACCAGCTGCCTGTTTTCTGCTGTTTTTGGTTCCAGGAAAGTCAGAAAATGAGTATTCTCGGAATTGGACGGGACAAAAGCCAAAGTGCCTATTTTTCCGGAAGTCATTAGATGCCAGAGTACGAGACGGAGAGGGGCAACGGGGCCACCACACCACCTGGCCACGCGGCCCAGCCTGGCCTGCGCCATGGGGTGGTCTGGCCAGCCCTGGCACCCCCTCGGCCTCCCCTTTCTCCTATAAGATGCCCTCGGGGACGAAAAACCTAAGTACCCGATCAAAAATCCACGAAAGAGTCTGTAGCCGCCATCATCTCCATCCCTAGATCGGGAGGGATCTGAAGCTCTTCCCGGCACCCTGCCGGAGAGGGGAATTCACCCTGGAGGCCTTCTTCATCATCATGCAAGCCTCCGGTGTGATGCGTGAGTAGTTCATCCTTGGACTACGGATCCATGTAGTAGCTAGATGGCTGGTTCTCCTCCTTTGTGCTTTCATGTTTAGATCGTGTGAGCTCCGTTCATGATCAAGATCATCTATTTGTAATTCTGCATGTTGTGTTTGCAGGGATCCAATGGATATTGAGATGCTATTGCAGATTGATTATTGATTCTATCATTTCTTTGTTATTTGTGATCTTGCATGCTTTCCGTTGTTAATAGCTATCTTGGCCATGTAGATGCTAGCAACTCCAAGAGTTAGTATTTATGCTCGATAGTGGGTTCATGCCTCTGGTAATCTGGGGAAGTGATAGAAATCTCTAAGGTACTAGATGTGCTGTTGCTACTAGGGAGAAAACAACAATCCTTGTTCATAGAACAATCGTATTGTTTACTTTACACGTAGTTCGTAAAGCAATAATCTGTTGCTTGCAACTTAATACTGGAGGGGGTTCGGATGATAACCTGAAGGTGGATTATTAGTCATAGATGCAGTTGGACGGCGGTGTATCTATAATGTTGTAATGCCCAATCAAGTCTCAAAGGAGTCAAGATGATTAGTATATGCATGTATTGCTTTCTCAATGTTTGTCAATTGCCCCGCTGTAATTTGTTCACCCAGCATGTTATCTATCCGAAGGAGAGCCACCTCTAGTGAACTATGGATCCCGGTCCTTTTCTTTTACATACAATCTATAAACTGTTTACTGCTTTGTGTTTACTTTCTACAAACTATTACTTCCTTCCATTCGATACGTTTAATCCTTTGTTTTCAGCAAAACACGATGAGATTGACAACCTCATCGCAAGTTGGGGACAGAGTTCTGTGGTTGTGTTGTGCAGGTCTCCACGTTGCTACTAGCACCGGTAGTGCGCCCTGCGAAGGCTCAGCTAGCAACACCTTTGGGGTGTTTCCTTGCTCCTACTGGTTCGATTAAACCTTGGTTTCATACTGAGGGAAACTTGCTACTGTGCTCATCATACCTTCCTCTTGGGGTTCCCAACGAGCTCAACATCAACACTGCACCAGCACTTTTCTGGCGCCGTACACTGAGCCATCACAACCCTGCAATCAAGATATAAGAAGTTTCTTGTGTCCCCAACACACCCAATACACTTGTTAGGTGTATAGGTGCACTAGTTAGGCAAAGAGATAGTGAAATACAAGTAATATGGATGATTATAAGTGGTAATTGCAATCTAAAATAATAGTGGCAGCAAGCAAACATGTAACAGGACTGATTGTAAATGGTGTTTCAATGCTTAGAAACAAGGCCTAGGGATCATACTTTCACTAGCGGACACTCTCATATAAATATCTTCTCTTTATTATTCTACCCTGAACTACTCTCCGGTTGGACGATGTAGGGTTATACAGCACACCTTAAAGTTCGCATTCCCCATCTAGATAACCCCTCATTGTCACCTTGAGCGCTAGATGGTTCCAACAAACACCACAATCTCATAGAGACATCCAACTCAAATTATACTCATGATAAGTATTTATATAACCTTAGCCAAAGTGCCACACGGTGTGCACACTGTCCACTTCACACACGTGGGGATAAGAAGAGATTAATTAAAGAACTTGAGTAGCAGAATAGATCTATAGATTACAAATCTCATGATCTCATAAGATCACGCATAGAGAGAGAGATGAACACATAGCTACCGGTAGAGGCCTTAGCCTCGAGACATAACTACTCCCTCCTCATCATGGGAGTCAGCAACTGTGATGGAGATGGCGATGGAGTCGATGGAGATGACTCCGAGGGCACTTCCAAGTCCCGGAAGGGTGCCAGAATAGAGACTTCTGTCCCCCGAATATCCTCTTTGGTGGCGGCGGCACTGCGGAACTTTTCATGGAATTCTGATCTGGTCTTTAGGGTTTTCGTCCCAGGAGGCTTTTATAGTCAAAGAGGCAAGGTTGGTGGGCACCCGAGGCAGCCACACCACCCCCTGGCGCAGCCTGGCCTGGACTGCGCCACCAGGTGGTGTGGGCCCCTCGTGGCCCCTCTCCATCTCGTCTTCTAGCTCCGTGAGTCTTCTGGTAAAATAGGAACTTTGGCTTTTGTCCCGTCCAATTCTAAGAATATTTCTTTACGAGCTTTTCTAAAACCAAAAATTGCAGAAAATAGGCAACTGGCACTATGGCATCTTGTTAATAGGTTAGTTCTAGAAAATGTATAGAAAATACCTCAAAGTATGAACAAAACATAAGAAAGTAGATACTAAACAAGCATGGAACATCAAAAATTATAGATACGTTTACGACCTATCACTCCACTATCGAAAACACCGAGGCCAACTCAAATCAGTGCTTGAAGCACTTTACACCAATGTCAACATGGATGGCGGTGGTTCTGAGGTAAACTTGGAGGAATACGATGCTGCTAAGGGAGATCGAGAAGGAGTTTGAGAGGGAGGAGCACACCGAGAAAGCTGTCACTTCTTGCTAGGTACTAGTTGCCATCGGGAATGTGATAGAAGAAGATCCGTAGGAACAGGTTGCCAGAAAATCTCTAGTAGGCGACGTCGGAGCTACGACGGCAAACACAAAGGAAACAGTCGATCCTCCGGGTCTGGCTAAGGCTATGACCCATCCGGCTATTTCCCTGCATCAGTCGGAGGAACTCACTACTAGACCTAGTGCTGCAAACCAAATAAACCTACCAGCTCCGCCATCCACATCAGTAGCAGGTAAACCCTTGGTCACTCCCGCCAACAAGGTGATGTATGGTCCACTCCTCGTCGAGCGAATCACCGTCGCCCATATCAGTAGAGTTACGGAGCTTGATGAGAAACATGCAGAAATCCTCGCGGAGGCCAAGTGCATCGCAGAACAGGGCACCCAGTTGGACAGGGATATGGCCAAGGCGCAGCAATCGATCAAGGCGGCAAGACAATGGAGGCTGAGTATAAGCAATTGTTCTTGAAGAACAAGGCAAAGAAATCCATGTCTCACGTTGTCGGTGATCTAGGCGTCCGGTGCAATTTGGGGTGGGCTCCATCCAAATCGGGAAAAGCTACCCCCTAAATTGATTCGGCTGGGATGCAAGTCATGCCAACCCTCGCCCTCAACATGGTCAACGCCAAGAACTTACTCGAACAAAACATGTCGCCAGAAGCGGTAACTCAGGTCTATGACCTTGTAGCCAAGGCTTGCAAGCAGCATGAGAAAGCCACCTCAGAGAGGCTTGAGTCCAATCCGGAGCTTTGTCAGTCAAGCATGAAAACTGCTGAAGACCAAGATCTCCTCGCGATGAAGGATCCCACACAGGCTCCATGGAACGTATGCAGAGGGATGCATGCAACATGACTGATGCTATCCTAGTATCCTCCGGCAACGGAGACAAGGCTCACCCTCGTGGTCCAGGCATCACGAGGAACCACAGTCGTGCCATCGTACAAGCATGCCACCTCCTAGGCGTCCCCAAGTCAGTATTGTTATACGCGACCAGGGGGAGCAGCCTCAGCATGATAGAGAGCATAGCGACAATGAAGGACATAGGAGAAAATCTCACAAGGAAGCCCCGCGTCCGACAAGCAACTGTGACAGGCGTCAGAATTTGCATGGAGGAAGTAGCAAGAAGGTTAACCCGTGGCCGCCACCGCCACCATCGCCACCCAGTAGCCACCATGGCGGTGGACCTCGCAGGTCCCAAGGCTCGCACCACAACTCCCCTCCCCATGGTGGAAATGGGAAACAATCGGAGCCGTATGATGCACAATCGTGCCTTGGTAAGATCCAAGAAGGCTGGGAAGGGCCATACTTAGGGACACATTGCTTTGGACCAGTTATCGAGGCCACAACCTACCCTAAAGGCCTCCGAATTGACAAGACTATCAATCCCTATGACAGCACTACTAGGCCAGTCACGTGGTTGTAGGACTACCGCGAAGCAAAACAAATCACCCGGGGAAACCCCGATGTCTCCGTCAAGTACCTCCCACTCATGATCATCGGCACTGCCTGATAGTGGATCGATGACTTGGCGGAGAAATCAATATGCAATTGGTTGGACATGCATGAAGCGTTCACCGAGAACTTCAAGGATACGTACAAACATCCCTATACCGTCGATGACCTACAATGGTGTGTGCAAGAAAAGGATGAAACTTCTCATGCCTACCTATCCCGTTGTCTTGACATGAAAAACTCATGTGCAGGAGTACACGACAAAACTACTATGGACACCTTCATTGACGGCCTGGAAAAGGGAACACTGCTCCGACATACGCTAAAGCACAAGAAAGACAACGACAAGCTTGACCTCAACTCAATGATTTCCATGGCTAGCGAGTTCGACTCTTCCGACAATGATGCTCGCGGATCGTTGCCGGTGCTAGACATTCCCACACAGGCCAAGAAGAACAATAATAGTAAGTAGAAGAATCCACCAGAAGAGAAGCATATAGCCGACATGGTCGCCATGATGTTTGCTGGTAGAGACAATGGAAGACAAATTGGTCATGGCCGGGGGCCTAGTCATGGCCACCAGCAGAGTGATCCTACACCCACAGCGCCCCGTGTTCCCAAGATGTATGAGGAGTACCATGATATGCTGTGTTTAGTTCACCTCGACGCAAACGGTAAAGCCATCCACACCAACCACCATTGCAAGTTTGTCAATGACATCAAGGAAGATCCTGAGTCCGGCTATAAGCAAAGTCGGAAGAACAGACCCCACAGAAAAGGCAAGGGGAAGAAGGAGGAAGAGTCCAAGGATTCAGCTGATATGGATGAAGAAGCGGACCCCAAGCCCGCCGACAAGGGATATGGCAAGGGAAAGAACCCCTTTGAAAAGAAGGCTCTAGTCTACCACACCTTCCTTGGCACTCCCACCGCCTGGGCCCAGAAAACCTCTCTGAGGATACTGATGGCTACCCTCCCCCCAGTTCCCTAGTATGTCAGGTGGTCGGATATTCCAATCACTTGGGACAAAGAAGATCACCCAGAGCTCATCCCAACAGAGAACCAGCATGCCATGCCATCAACCCCCTGATTGACAGCAGCGAGTTTACCAAGCGCCTTGTTGATATTGGAAGCAGCATCAACATTATGTACCTAGATACACTGCACAAGATGAACTTGACGGATACCTAGCTAAGGAAGAGCAACACCGTGTTCCATTGCGTTGTTCCTAGCGGGAAAGCTAATTCCCTTGGCTGCATCACCCTTCCGGTCGCCTTTGGTGATGTTAATAATTACCGCCAAGAGCGTATGAACTTTGAAGTGGTGCCCTTCAAGAGCATGTACCGCATCATCTTTGGACGCGACATATTCCACTCTTTCCTAGCCAGGCCATGTTTCGTCCACAACAAGGTCAAGTTACCCGGACGAAAATGCATCATCACTGTTGCCGAAAGCTTCACCAAGGCAAGGGAGTGCAAGATGAGTGATGCCGCCTTCGTCGAAGCGGTCCTCTACGGTGAAGAGTTCTAGTAGATTCAGCACCAGGTCAACACCTCGGAGATGCCAGCTTTGAAGAAAGAAGATTTCTGACTCCGAACCCGCATTCAAGGCTGCCATCAAGACCAAGCAGGTGGAACTTGTTGAAGGAGATTCCTCCAAGACCACCTCCATTGGCACGAACCTGGATCCCAAATAGGAAAGCACGCTCATCGAGTTCCTCCACGAGAAAAGGGACATCTTCGCCTGGCAACCTCCGACATGAAGGGTGTACCTAGGGAACTTGCCGAGCACAGCTTAAACATCGATCCTAAAGCAAAACCAGTGAAACAACCTTTACGATGCTTTAGTGATGAAAAATGATAGGCTATAGGAAAGGAGGTAGCCAGGTTACTTAAGGATAGTTTTATTCGAGAAGTTATTCACACCTAGTGGGTGGCCAATCCTGTACTTGTCCTCAAAAAGAGAACCAAAGAATTAAGAATGTGCATTGATGACACTGGCTTGAACAAAGCATGCCCGAAGGACCCATTTGCTTTGCCTCGCATTGACCAAGTAATTGACTCGATGGTTGAATCGGAACTTCTGTGTTTTCTCGATGCATACTCAGGATACCACCAAATCAAGATGCAAAAGTCGGACCAATTGGCCACTTCGTTCATCACACCGTATGGCACATACTGCTATGTCACGATGCCCTTTGGGTTAAAAACATCGGTGCTACGTACCAGCGGACGATACAGTGTTGCCTACATGACCAAATAGATTGCAACGTACACACTTATGTGGACGATATTGCGGTGGTGTCAAAGAAATCAAACGACCTCATCGCCGACTTGTAGGAAATCATTGACATTCTTCGGAAGTACAACATGATGCTCAACCCTAAGAAGTGTGTCTTTGGGGTCCCGTCCAGCAAATTGTTGGGCTTCATTGTTTCGCACCACGGAATCAAGGTCAACCCGGAGAAGATCAAGGCCATCCTCGACATCAAACACCCGACATGATTGAAGGACATACAATGGCTCACAGGTTGTGTAGCAGCAGTAAGCTGGTTCATCAGCCGACTTGGAGAAAGGTTATGCCACTCTACAAGTTACTCAAGAAGGTGGACAAATTCATATGTACGGACGAGGCAGATGCAACACTTCATGATTTGAAGAGAATACTCTCCTTCGCACTAGTACTTGTAGTATCAGAGTCAATGGAGCCAATGTTGATATACATGGTGTCAACCAACTAGGTTATCAGCATCATCGTTGTGGTGGAGCATAAGGAACCAACGCATGGGCACGGAGTTCAGCGACCAGTTTACTATGTAAGCAAGGTCTTGATGGAATCTAAGCAGTGTTAACCGCACTACTAGAAGCTACCTTATGGAGTTTTCCTTGCTTCAGGAAGATAAGGCAATACTTCTAGGAGCACCCTATCACAGTGGTGAGCAAAGCTCGACTGTCCAACATTATCAACAATAGTGATGCTATAGGAAGGGTGGCAAAGTGGGGCATCGAGCTTGCCACCTTTGAAATCGCCTACAAGAGTCGAGACGCTATTCAATCTCAAGAATTGGTGGATTTTATCGCAGATTGTACAGAACTACCAGAAAACACTCTTGGGCCAGAGCCAAAGTATTGGGTCATGCACTTTGACGGATCCAAGCTACTCAATGGCTCAGGGGCTGGTGTATTACTGCAATCACCAACAGGGAGAAGCTATAGTATGTCCTACAGATCCACTTCAATGCTACCAACAACATGGCGGAGTATGAGACCCTCATTCATAGACTTCGTGTGGCCAAGGATATTGGCATCAAGATCATAGTTTGTTGTGGAGATTTTGACTTGGTTGCCCAGCAAGTGGCTGACACCTGGAACACGTAGAACCCTATGATGGCAGGATATCAAAACAAAGTAGACGAGATAGCCAAGTGCTTCGATAGCTACGAAGTCAAGTACGTGAAAAGTAAGGACAATGAGGCGGAAGATCTTCTGTCTAAGATAGGATTAACTCGCCGACCAATTCCTCCTAGCGTTTTCCTAGATAATCTACGGACACCATCCGTGAAAGGAGCAGACCCCAACAACCCAGATAGAGTGTACTCATTTGTTAATGCAGTAACAGTGACCTCTCCAGCTTGGACGAAACCGTTCATGGACTACCTTCAAAATGGAACACTGTTCGCCGATGAAGTCGAAAGCTGGCAGATAGTACGCAGAGCAAAAGGCTACCTCATAATCAACGACCAACTATATAAAATAAGTACCACAGGAGTATTCCTACGGTGCATCTCCTAGCAGCCAGGTATGGATATCCTTAGAGACATACATCTCGGAGATTGCGGGCATCATGTCGCTCCCCGATCGCTGGTCGCTAAAGCATTCCGGCAAAGATTCTACAGGCTGACCGCCAAGGCGGACACCGACAAGCTGGTGCAGACTTGTGTTGGTTGTCAGTTTTATGCACGGCAACTTAATGTTCCATCCGAAGAATTGTGAACTATACCAATTACTTGGTTGTTTGCAGTTTGGGCGCTTGACATGGTTGGGACTTTGCAAACAACACCCTATGGATTTACACATTTGTTAGTAGGAGTTGACAAATTCACCAAATGGATTGAAGCTAAACCCATTAGGAAGCTCGATGGGGAAACAACCCTGAAATTTGTCTGGGATCTAGTGGTGAGATTTGGTCTCCCACATAGCATCATCACAGACAACGATAGCAACTTGTCTCTCGGAGAAGTTGAGGAGCACTGTCATGAAAAAGGCATCCGCCTTGACCTAGCATCTATGGCACATCCACAGTCAAATGGGCAAGTTGAGCGAGCCAATGGACTAATTCTGCAAGGAATCAAGCCACGTCTAGAGGCACCTCTACATAGAGCAGCTAGAGCCTGGGCGGAGGAGTTACCATCTATTTTGTGGATTTTGTGAACAACACCCAAAAAATCTACCGGCTTGACCCCTTTCTTCATGGTCTATGGAGTAGAAGCAGTACTACCATCCGACATCCTCCACGATGCATCAAGAGTTGCCGACTACGACGAGGATGACACTGAAGAATCTAGACGCCTATCTATGGACCTGCTCGGGGAGGAACACGTGCTAGCATGCTAGAGATACGCCAGCTACCAGTAGAAGCTACACAACTACCATAGTTGCCGCATTAGGCATCACTCATTTAAATAGGGGGATCTGGTGCTTCGTCTCAAGCAGCAAAAGTCACACAAACTATCTCCGCCTTGGGAAGGACCGTTCGTCATAAGAAAAGCATTGCTCAATGGTTCCTATTACCTCGTCGATATTCACGAGTTGAAAGATAGGCCAAAAGAACGTAAGCGCAAGCAACATGACCCCGATGATAATTTCTCGAAGACTGATCAGCCATGGAACATAGCACATCTACGTCCTTTTTTCACTTATCATATTTTATATTTGTAATAAGTACCTTATATGATCGATGAAATGAAGCATTTGGTTCACTCATATTTGCTGAGTCATTTACCTCCTTTAGTGTTTATTTTTGGATCATGTAAACCCTTTATGCCAAGTTTGCATTTGCACTTGTGAAAATTCTGCCTACGGGCGTTAGCTTAAGTTTTATGGTCTACACGTTTTCTGATGTTTTATGTGGATTCCGGAGTAGTGAATTTTCGACACTCAAAGCCGACGATTTTGTTCTTAGGTTTTTGACGGTGCTATTAAGCATCATCACCTGAGGACATGGTTCTATGCTGCGAGTCTTCCATCTCATGAAAGGTCAAGCATACGCACCAGAATAATGGATAAGCCAGCACTTGCTTAAAAAATATACACATGCTGGATGTAGATAAGTAGAAGGAGGCTTGCAGCCAAGTTTTCCGCCTTACTTCTACAAGTTTTACGCATACAGACAAAATATTGTAGACACACATTTAAGACAATAAGTGTTTATGGATCTGCTGTAGGGGACTTTGGGGCTGCATCATCAGCCACATGAGAATTGGACTTGGCAAGATCATCTAGCTCGGAGGATCGGAGGCTAGAGTCTGAAGCCGCTGGTTCATCATCCAGAAATTTGGTAGGCACGAAGACGTCCGCCTTGACCATCTTGGAAACCATGGTGTCGTAGCCGGTGAGGGAGTTCCAGATGGTGTCGTTGTAAACTTCGTGTACTTCCTCGTCATACTTCAGCATGCCAGAGGTCACTAGATCAATGTCGGCCTCATCGTAGTGTGCCCTGACCAAGGATAACTCCATCCATGCACTGGCCCGAACGCAAGATGTTTTCTAGCTCTTCACTTTCTTGGGGGCTCGGTGAAAGATTTCCGAATACTTGGCGGCAAAGTCTGCCGTCTTGATGGTAATGTCCAACGGCTTGGTTATCTCCTTGGCTTGGGTGATAGCAGTGTGGATGAAGTTCCCGGCAAGAATCATGCACACCTTTGAATCCGGAGCACCTTCACCCATGTTGGTTAAACCAATGGGAGCTGTGTTTTCGTAAGAAACAAGGGTCATGAGCACAACAATAATGAACGTTTATCTGACTTACAAAATTGACAAAGACGGATGAAAGTTACCAAGGATGCTGGATTCGGCTTGTTGGTAGGTCTCAGCCAAGATGGCATGCTCCTTCTGAAGCTTCTTGTACACCTCAAGGGCCCAAGCATTCTACTCTACGACAGCTTGGTTTTGCTCCTTGTTCAATCTCCTTCTTTAGACGATGTATCTTGATGTCGGCATATTCTTGGATGACCTTCATTGCCTCCTCATGGCCTTTGATGGCATCAGCCAGGCCTTTCTTTAGGATCCTGTTTTCATCGTCGAGCTGCTAGATATGCTTGGATTGCTCGATGATGCTCTTTGCCTTGGCGATGGTCTCTATAAGATAGAACAAAGACAACATTGTGAGAATTCAGATGAAATGGTTCCAAGTGATAGATTAGGAAGCTGTTGGAGGAAAAAACGCTTGCTATTTGTGATCTCTTCCTTCAAAAAGACCGTTCACCCTTTTCAATGTCCAGCGCTTTCTGCAGCTTGACATATTTCTCATTGGCAGCTTTCCTCCGGGCATTCTCATTCTGCAAAGAGATGAGTACTTAGTTTCTTTAGAGCATCTAGTCGGAACTTATTAGTTTCAACTAAAGGCTCGAGGGCTACAATATCAGATTTTAATCCATGTGTGTTCTCTATTAGAGTATCTAGCCGGAATTATTCATTCTAACTAGAAACTCGGGGGCTACACTATCGAGTTCTACACTTAGTTCTTTGGTGCACTCAGGCCAAAAACTACTAGTTTTCCTCCTAAGAGATCGGAGGTAATAGTAGGGTATATTACAAAGTAAAATGTAAAGATCGATGACTTACAATAGCAATAACCCTCAGGTTGTTGGCCAAGTTGGCATATGCATTATGGAAGGTTCGGACATTGTTATAAACATCATCTTCCTATTGAAGAAGGTCATCCAGGCTCAACGAATATTATGCATATATACCTTTGCACCATTAGTTTATATAGCATAGCCGACAACATTTTCAATTTGTTTTAGGTTAAGAAGACATTTTGAGTAATTTCTGAAATCACATTCAATCTAATGTGACAAGGTAATTAGCTAATACATATTTAGATACACATGTACTCAAACTCTGCCCTAAATAATACAAGGATCCAAGTAAGTATGCATTTAGACATTATACCTTTCTCCATATTGTTTAGGATATTAAAAAACGAAACCTATGAATATTACAAAACAAAGGAGATGCTAAGAGACAAATTATAATAATTAGTCTTTAGAGCACACCTTTGTATCATATAACATAAGATGGAGGCGTTTGAGATGGATATATTAGGCTATCTTATCCGCCATCCACAAATAAACTCGAAAAGCTAATATATATTCTACAAAACTGACTGTAATAAATATACCCAATTATATGAGCTGTTAAGAATTGATGATTCTTTTTTCTGTCACAATATGGCAAAATTCATATGATGTGGTTATTCTAACTAACGTCTTGTCTGCACTATTCTCGTCAACTATTGCACTAATTCTGAAGTTTCAGAAGAATCCAACTTCACCGACAGCAAAAAATCAGCTAACCTTGGATTCCCATGTCAGCGTGGTTCCAATTTGTAGGACTGATGTCGATGTAGGAACCGTGAAGCTGCATGCCTTCACCTGCATCACAAAGACCGAAAATATGCACCAGCGTGAAGAGGCATTAATGATCAAAATCTGCACCACATGAAGTGAGAGATCAAAGATGGAAGAGAGTAACGGGGCGTTTGCGGCCCGGTCTTAATCATTTTACGTCTGTACCACCGCCGTTTGGCTAGGAGGAGCGTTGCTAGAACTGAGGAGGGAGGCCTCAATGCCCTCGGGATGGACTGTCGAGCACGGCGTCATGTATGTTATATGTTGATCCAAATTCTACAAAGTAAAGGCCAACTTCTGACAGAGCGGAGCGAGGCCCGTCATCAGAGGCTTACAAGGGCCGATAGTGCCCAACAGGCCTATGGGGGGTGTGGGGGCGACAGCCCCCCACAGTACGGATCATCAAAGACCTATGTTTGCACCGTTATATAAACTCCTTGTAAGCCGCCGACTGGGATAAGTTGCATCTGTGAAATCCCTGGCGTTGTGTAAAAACACTCCCCGTATAGTGAAGTTCTGCTGGCTAGCGCCCGTGGTTTTTTCCTCTCTTTGTTTGAGAGGGTTTTCCACGTTAAATCTGTGTCCCCTTTGCTGCGGTTTTATTTTCGTTCTTCGTTATTTGATTGTTACAAAGCTAACAAGTGGTTTTAGAGCCCCAAGTTCTAAGATAGGGTTTGCTACATGTCGTCATTGAAGTTCGATCTTCCGCAGCTAGACTACTCCACAAGATTCTGCTTGTGGCAGGTGAAGATGCGGGCAATTCTCGCCCAAACTTCAGATCTGGATGAAGCACTGGAAGTATTCAGGGAAGGTGATGCTAAGAGCTATTCTGATGAAGAGAAGCAGAAAGATCGTAAGACTTTGTCTATGATTCAACTTCATCTGTCCAATAATATTTTGTAGGAAGTTTTGGCAGAGAAATATGTTGCTGCTCTTTGGCTGAAACTGGAATCGATCTGCATGTTAAAGGATCTAACCAGTAAGATGCATGTGAAGATGAAGTTGTTCTCGCATAGATTGCAGGAAGGTGGATCGATAATGAATCACTTATCTCTTTTCAGAGAGATTGTTTCTGATTTGCAATATATGGAAGTAAAATAGGATAATGAGGATCTAGCTCTATTACTCTTATGCTCGCTGCCTAGTTCTTATACACACTTTCGTGATACAATATTGTTGAGCCGTGATAAAATAACGCTTGATGAAGTACAAGAGGCCCTCAAACAGGGGGAAAAGATGAAAACTATGGTGTAGGAAGATGGGGCATCATCCAAGGCTGAAGCTCTGCAGGTTCGTGGTAGGACCGAGTAGAGATCTAACAACTACGGCAACCGAGATTAGAGCAAGGACGGCAGAAGTCGTTCAAAGTCCAAGGAAAAGGACAAGTTCTGCAGGTATTGTAAGAAATCTAATCATGTTATTGATGATTGTTGGAAGCTACAGAATAAGGAGAAAAGGAATGGTACTTACCAACCGAATAATAAGGATCAAGGTAATGGAAAGGCTGTTGTTGTTTCTGGTGAGAGTTCTGACGGTGAATGTTTAGTCGTTTTTGCTACTTGTGCTTCTCGTGATGATGAATGGATACTTGATACTGCATGTTCGTTTCATATTTGCTATAACAAAGATTGGTTCAATTCATATGAGTCTGTGCAGACTGGAGATTTTGTACATGTGGGGAATGACAACCCATGCCATATTGTCGGAGTTGGATCTGTTAAGATCAGGACACATGATGGCGTGACACGTACGTTGAATGAGGTAAAGCACATACCAAGCATGGCCAGCAATCTGATCTCCCTGGGTACCATGGACGTTGATGGATACAAGTACGCCGGTGGACGTAGGTTGTTGAAGGTATCAAAAGGTTCTCTTATTCACATGATAGGTGATATGAATTCTGCTAAGTTATATGTTCTTAGAGGTAGCACTTTGCCTGGTATTGCTGCTGCTGTTACTTCTAATGATTATGATGATTGTGGTAAAACAAATCTGTGGCATATGTGTCTTGGGCATATGAGCGAACATGGCATGGCAGAGTTGGTTAAGAGACAACTGATTGATGGTTGCAACTTGGGTAAGTTTGAGTTCTATGAGTACTCATTTTTGGTAAGCATAAAAGAGTTAAATTCAATGCTTCCGTTCATACCACCAAAGACATTTTAGATTATGTGCATGCTGATGTATGGGGGCCTTCCCGTAAGACATCTATTGGTGGTGCTAATTACATGCTTACTATTATTGATGACTACTCAAGAAAAGTGTGGCCATATTTTCTGGAACATAAATCTGACGTTTTGATGCTTTTAAGAAGTGGAAAGTTATGATAGAAAAACAAACTGAAAAGAAGGTAAAGGTACTACGTACGGGCAATGGTATGGAATTAATGAGTTTGAGGAGTTTTGCAGTAATGATGGTATGATTAAGCACCACACCATCCCTTACACTCCTCAACAGAATGGCGTGGCTAAGCGCATAAACATAACCATCATCTCGAGGGCTCGCTGTATGTTGTCCAATGCAGGTATGCATAGACGTTTCTGGCCGAATCAGCCAACACAGCATGCTACCTCATCAACAGGTCACCTTCTATTCCACTTGAGAAGAAAACTCCCATTGAGGTATGGTCAGGTTCGCCTGCTGATTATTCACAGTTGAGAGTTTTTAGTTGCACTGCTTATGCTCACGTTGATAATGGAAAGTTAGAGCCTAGAGCTGTCAAGTGCATATTCCTTGGTTATGGTTCAGGAGTTAAGGCATATAAACTATGGAATCCTGAAACTAAAAAGATTTTGTTGAGTAGGAACGTTGTTTTCAATGAATCTGTTATGTATCATGACAGCTTGCCATCAGATCCCTCTCATGTTGCTATTGGAGAGGAGGGAGTTAGTGTGCAGGTGGAGCACCTGCAGAAAACTGTTGATAATAATGTTGTTGTTGATGATACTCATGAGGAAAATATTGATGATGATATTGTTTAGCACTCACCTACTGTTTTGCAGCAGCCACAGGAATCTATTACTGCTAATAGACCGATACGTAACATAGTTCCACCTTGTCATTTAATTGAAGAGTGTAATCTTGCTCATTATGCTCCGAGTTGTGCTGAACAGGTGGAGCATGATACTAAACCTGCTACATACAATGAGGCTGTTGCATCCGTTGACCGCGAGAAGTGGGTTTTTGCTATGCAAGAAGAGATGCAATTGCTTGATAAGAATGGCACATGGGAAGTTGTGCGCTTGCTTAAATAGAAGAAGGTCGTCCACTGTAAGTGGATATACAAGAGAAAGGAAGGTTTGTCTCCTAATGAGCCTCCAAGGTTTAAGGCAAGGTTAGTAGCGAAAGGTTTCAGCCAGATTCCAGGTATTGATTATAATGATGTTTTCTCTCCAGTTGTGAAGCATAGTTCTATTCGTGTTTTCTTTGGTATTGTTGCTATGCATGATCTTGAGCTTGAGCAACTAGATGTAAAGACTGCTTTTCTGCATGGTGAGATGGAGGAGGAGATTTATATGGACCAACCTGAAGGGTTCATAGTTCCTAGAAAAGAGGATTTTGTGTGCAAATTGAAGAGGTCACTTTATCATTTGAAGAAATCTCCAAGACAATGGTACAAAAGGTTTGATTCATTTATGATCTCACAAGGTTTTAAGAGGTCTCAGTTTGATAGTTGTGTTTACATAATTTTTGTTAATGGGTCACCTATTTACTTACTGTTATATGTTGATGATATGTTAATTTCTGTCAAGAGCATGAAAGAAATCACTATTTTGAAGGCACACCTAAGTAGTGAATTTGAGATGAAAGATCTTAGTGCTGCTAAGAAAATCCTAGGTATGGAAATTAAACGGGACAGAAAATCTAGGTTGTTGTTTCTTAGTCAGCAAAGTTACGTTGAGAAAGTTCTTCAACGTTTTAATATGCATGATGCAAAGTTAGTTAGTACTCCTATTGCTCCTCACTTTAAATCGTCAGCATTGCAATGTCCTAGTTCTGATGAAGATATTGAGTACATGTATCGAGTTCCCTATTCTAGTGCTGTTGGTTCCTTGATGTATGCCATGGTTTATTCTTGCTGATTTATCATATGCTATGAGTTTGGTGAGTCGTTACATGGCTAATCCTGGTAAAGAACATTGGAAAGTTGTTCAGTGGATTTTCAGGTACCTCCGTCGCACATCGAATGCTTGCTTGAAGTTTGGCAAGACTGGTGAGGGACTCGCAGCCTATGTGGATTCAGATTTTGCTACCGACTTGGATAAGAGGTGGTCCCTCACAGGTTATGTGTTCACAGTAGGTGGATGTGTTGTGAGTTGGAAGGCAACGCTGCAACCAGTTGTTGCTCTATCTACAACCGAAGCAGAATATATGGTTGTTGTTGAAGCTTGCAAAGAGGCTATTTCATTGAAAGGTTTGTATGCTAAGATTTGTCAGGATGATTCTTGCATTAACCTGTTCTGTGATAGTCAAAGTGCTATTTACCTTACTAAGGATTAGATGTTTGCTGACTCGTGTATTAACGAGCTCGTTGGGGAACCCCAAGAGGAAGGTAAGATGAGCACAGCAGTAAGTTTTCCCTCAGTTATGAAACCAAGGTTATCAATCCAGTAGGAGCAAGGAAACACCTCCAAGGTGTTGCTAGCTGGACTTTGGCAGGGCGCACTACCGGCGCCAGAAGCAACATGGAAACCTGCACAACACAAACATAGAACTTTGCCCCCAACTTACAGTGAGGTTGTCAATCTCACCGGTTTTGCTGAAAACAAATGATTAAACGTATTGTATGGAAGAAAGTAATAGTTTGCAGAAAGTAAACAGTAAACAGAAAGCAGTAAACAGTTGATTGTAGATTGATGATAAAAGAAAGGACCGGGGTCCATAGTTCACTAGTGGTGGCTCTCCTTAAGATAGATGACATGTTGGGTGAACAAATTACAGCGGGGCAATTGACAAACATCGAGAAAGCATACAAGCATATACTACTCATCTTGACTCCTTTGAGACTTGATTGGGCATTACAACATTATACATAGACCGTAATCCAACTGCATCTATGACTAATAATCCACCTTCAGGTTATCATCCGAACCCCCTCCAGTATTAAGTTGCAAGCAACAGATAATTGCATTACGCATTGCGTGTAAAGTAAACAATACGATTGTTCTATGAACAAAGGATTGTTGTTTTATCCCTAGTAGCAACAACACATCTAGTACCTTAGAGATTTCTATCACTTCTCCAGATTACTAGAAGCATGAACCCACTATCGAGCATAAATACTAACTCTTGGAGTTGCTAGCATCTACTTGGCCAAGATAGCTACTAACAACGGAAAGCATGCAAGATCACAAATAACAAAGACATGATAGAATCAGTAATCAATCTGAAATAGCATCTCAATATCCATTGGATCCCCGCAAACACAACATCTAGGATTACAAATAGATCATCTTGATCATGAACAGAGCTCACAAGATCTAAACATGATAGCACAAAGGAGAAGAACCAGCCATCTAGCTACTACATGGACCTGTAGTCCAGAGATGAACTACTCACGCATCACACCGGAGGCATGCATGGTGATGAAGAAGGCCTCCAGGGTGAATTCTCCCCGCCGGCAAGGTGCCGAGAAGAGCTTCAGATCCCTCCCGGTCTAGGGATGGAGATGACGGCGGCTACAGACTCTTTCCTGGAATTTTGATTGGGTACTTAGGGTTTCTGTATCGGAGGCATCTTATAGGCGAAAGGGAAGGCCGAGGGGGTGCCATAGGCAACCACACCACCCCCTGGTGTGGGCCAGGCCTAGCCGCGTGGCCAGGTGGTGTGGCGGCCCTCTGGCCCCTCTCCGTCTCGTATTTTTGCTCCATGTCCCCCTCGGTGAAAAACTGACTTTGGCTTTTGTCCCGTCCAATTCCAAGAATATTCATTTTCTGACTTTCCTAGAACCAAAAACAGCAAAAAACAGGCAACTGACACTGTGGCATCTTGTTAATAGGTTAGTCCAAGAAAGTGTATAAAAAGTACTCCAAAGCATGGACAAAACATAAGAAAGTAGATAAAAACCAAGCATGGAACATCAAAAATTATGGATACGTTAGCAACGTATCAATGTTCCATGAGCGAACAAAGCACATTGATATCAAGTATCATTATGTTCGTGATGTTGTTGCACAAGCTACACTAAAGGTATGCAAGATAAGCACTCATGATAATCATGCTGATATGATGACAAAGCCTGTTCCTGTTGCTAAGTTTGAGCTATGCTCAAGCTTAGTTGGTATAACGACTTAGCCCAAGTGGATGTTGGCGCCGAAAGTGTTTTCTTTGTTTGTTCAGGGAGATGATTACTGTTGATGCTACAAGAAGGAATTTGTCTCAAGGCGGAGTTTTTTATATGTTGATCCAAATTCTACAAAGTAAAGGCCAACTTCTGACGGAGCGGAGCGAGGCCCGTCGCCGGAGGCTTGGGCCGGAGGCTTACAAGGGCCGATAGTGCCCAACAGGGATGCATGTGAGGGTGCGGGGGGCGACAGGCCCCCGCGGTACGGATCATCGAATACCTAGGTTTCTACCGTTATATAAACCCCTTGTAAGCCGCCGGCTGGGATAAGTAGAAAATGTGAAATCCCTGGCGTTGTGTAAAAACACTCCTGTATAGTGAAGTTCTGCTAGCTGGCGCCCGTGGTTTTTCCCTCTCTTTGTTTGAGAGGGTTTTCCACGTTAAATCTGTGTCCCCTTAGCTGCAATTTTATTTTTGTTCTTTGTTATTTGATTGTCACAAAGCTAACAATGTATATGAGCGTGCACGTCCTTGGCGAGTCTGCACGCACCTCCTGCCGGCATGATCATCATGAGGTGATGCCAAGGCAACGATGTGAGCTTGGGCAGGTGGTGGCGCGAGCCGAGGAGGTAGTAGTGCGCGACTGAGGTGGAGGAGTGTCGCTGGAATTAGGGAAGGGGGAGTCGGTGCCTATGGGGTGGAGCGTGGTGGCAACCGACCTGATCATCCTCCTCGGACAACACAACGCGGAACTCAGCGGATAGGGATGTAAAGGGCAGGGCATCGTTGACCGAAGGCAATGACGGATGGCAGTAGAGTGGCACAATTGTAGGGGAGAAGAATTAGCAGGCCTATTGATGTGCCATTATAAGACAAACAATTAATTCTACTGAGTATACGAGATCTGTCAACGGGGGACGTGGAGCGATTTAAGATTGGATGAACGTCCTCTACCTGGCGAAACAAATCAATCTGAGCCGTAGCCAAGGATCAATAGAATTATAGCGGTCAGATTCCATCAAGTGGAAATGATCTTATGTTCCTGCGTGTTCTGTGTACACAAAATTTGGTGGATGTAGGATAATTCCGGTTTTCTCTTTTCTAAGTAGTTTAGATGCTACCAACGCATGTAGTCAGCTACACCTAATTCCTTGTACCGAAGTGTAGCTACTACTTTGAAGCTGAGTGTTTATTGTTGTCTCTATATAACTGAATAAGTAATTGATGCATTTTTATGTGATCGGGGCTATTATTTATCTAGTTATTCTTCCAAGTGTGTGTATATTATCTCGTTTCAATTTGATTTTGAGATTTCTATTTTCGTGCCCTTGGTTTCTTAGTTGTACTCACTTTTTCCCAGCCGTTTAACTTTTCCTCACTTTTGACCATCTCCTTCTATGAAACTCTCACACGGTCTGAAACTCGCTGTCCGTCAGTCTTGCCGTTACGTGCTGACAAGTGAGGCCGTGTTCAGTCGAGTCCCGTAGTGGACCCTCGCCTTTACAAGATGACAAGTGGGGCCGCGTTCAGTCGGTTCTCGTAGTGGACACCTCTCTCCATTTATGTCAGCATGGGACACACAGCTTATCCACGTGAGCGCTGGACCCACAGCTTATCCAGGTTGGCGTTGCAAGATGGGACACCGAGCTAGCCCCGCGTCGCGCCCGTGTTGTTGCCTCCATTTCTTCTTCTTCTCCGGCGATGGCGGCCCTTTGTCTAGCTTCACTTCGGTGCTTGCTGTAGACAATCACTTGGCGCAACTCGGGAGCTCAATTGGGCACGCGCTTGCTGTGAAGAATGTGATTAGCAAGCAGTTCTGATGATTTAATTGGTTTATCGAGTTAATGTCTCGGCTGCAATCAAGTGAATCTATGAGGTGAAAGTCAAACTTTGAGATCTAGGGAGATGGATGCATAAGAAATAATAAAATGACACAACTCTTGAACACTTTCAAATTAAAAAAATTATACAACTATTAATGTAAAAGAATGTTTATAATTGACATAACTCTTGAACACAATCAAATTACAATTTGGACATGATAATGTTGTCCTAAGAAAATCTTGAGAGTTTACCATTTTTAGAGCGTGAAAAGTGATCCTAAACTAAAATCTTGATGCCTCGTGCATATACAAAAAAGTATACACCTTCGAACACTGTGAAATCGCACTTAGGACATGGCAATGTTGTGCTAAGAAAATCTTGAGAGTTTATCATTTTCATAGTGAAATATTATGCATAAACTTGGATATACAAAAATTATACACCTTTGAACACTATGAAATCACACTTAATACATGATAATGATGAGCTAACAAAATCTTGAGAGATTATCATTTCATATAGTGAAATGTAATGCATAAACTTGCATATACAAAAAAATTATACACCTTTGAACTCGCAATTAGGACATGATAATGTTGTGCTAATAAAATCCTGATCATTTATCATTTTCATGGAGTGAAATATAATGCATAAACTTGCGTATACAAAAATTATAAACTTTTGAACACTGTGAAATCGCACTTAATACGTGATTATGATGTGCTAACAAAATTTTGAGAGATTATCATTTAATCCCCATTTTCATAGAGTGGAATGTAATACATAAACTTGCATATACAAAAATTATACACCTTTGAACCCTTTCAAATCGCACTTAATATGTGATAATGTTGTGCTAAGAAACTCTTGAGAGATTATGATTTTCATAGAGTGGAATGTAATGCATAAACTTGCATATATGAAAATTATACATCTTTGAACACTTTCCTTTCAAGTTATATTCAAAATCATTTGTTTATGGAGTTAAAGTACGGGTGGCAAACTCGTTATTTTGCATGGATAGAGGGGTGCCCTCTGACAGATATAGGGGTTATCATGTCCGCTCAATCATTAAGGATCAACAGTTGGTGGGAGGGATCCGCGTGACAACTGTCTCAATCAATCCGAGCTTAGCAGCCAAGGTGATCACAGGTGTGAGAGTTTGTGACTAAGAGAGAGGGGTAAACTAAGTAGTACTTAAAAGCCAAGGGCAAAACTGAGTAGAACTTTAAAACCAAGGGAAAACTGATAAAGGGATTCAAATAGAAAAAAGAAAGAGATTTAAAAAATGGAAAATGCATCTTTTATAAAATAAGATACATCTTGGCATACATCAAACTATTTGCAATTCAAATATACATCAGTTTGACAATTATTATAACATTCAGACAAACTATGTTTTGGGAAGGGATGTTTTGGGAAGAGGCTTGAGTAGAAATCCATGAACCTTCATATATAGTAGGTGATTTGAGAATTGGTGATTTAGGTTAAAACTTGATTCCTATACATTTCTTATGGTGGCAGGTCACATAATAAGACTCCCTGGATAGATGTCACTATGTTTTGATCTTTTGAATTTGTTGTGCATAAAATGACTCAATTAGCTAGCTAAAACCCATTCATTGACTCTCTGTTGACCAGCCACCAGAGGTTAAAACTGAGTATATTGCACACGACAGTGTTAGTCCTAGAGGGTAAAACTAAGTTTAACCAAACTGCCAGTGTTATACTCGAGGGTATAACTGACCACAACTAAGTCGCTAGGGTTAGATACGAGGGAAAAAATGTGACGCACGGTATGCATGTCGTGGTGCATGGGGCGGTAGCGGACGCGTGGCCGTGCACGGTGCAATAGCATATGCGGTTACATGGTGCACGGTGGTGCAAAGAAATGTCCCCTACCTTCACCTTTATATAGGCCTCCTCACTCTCACTCATCACTCACTCGCTCACTCACGCAACCGTCTGCACTGTCCCATCACCTTCTACAAACCCCCAAGAAAACCCTAACCACGCCGGTGATAGATAAGAACGGTGCGGTGGCCATTGGCGCCTCCAAGGCCACTGGCGAGGAGGCCCCTATCCCCATACATGCCCCTATCGAGGCATCGAAGGCAGCCACCGAGCCACCAGCGAGGAGGCCCCTATCGGTCTTGGGCAGATCCCGCTCGGCTGGGACCCCTACGAGGAGGAGGATTACATAAAGGTAACTAGGGTTTTCTTCCTTTCCCTTGTTCTTCCCCCATTCCCATCATTGGATGTTAGATCGTATGTTATTAGGGTTTGTCTATTCGTATTTTTAATCGTTGGATGCTAGGTTTTTTACAGTAGCTAATCCTCTTGTGTTAGATCTCGTATTTCGATGAATCCCCCTGTTCATATTTTAATCCTATTTTATTCGTCCTCCGAGTTGCAGTTAAGGGATTCCCTAGTTAGTACTAGCGCCGATCTATAGTTGGGATCAGTATTTGATTTGGTTTGAGATATGAGATTGGAGAATAATCAGGGTATCTCAATCGGTTAATTTATACAAATAATCAATCCCGATAATCAAGGTATCTCAGTCATGTCCTTATTGTACTCTACTATTTTTTCCAATAGGAGGATAGCAGCAACGTCTATAGCGACAACGAGTCCAAGGACACCAAGACTCGTCAGGTTTTGAGGAGGCTGAAGTCTGTTCAGTACGACAACTTCTTCACCGGCAACATCTACAGGTGCCCCTTCTGCACCAGGAGGATCCACTCCACCGACTTCAACTCCCTTGTGAAGCATGTCAAGGACGTGAGGACCTATGGCCTATCCGTGAATGTCCACGGCTTCAGAGCCAAGCACCAGCGCTCAGTTTTCACCTCCGCAACCTCCAGAAGGTGGCCATCGAGGAGGATCGCATGCCCCCGATCAAGCCCCAAGGCGCCCAAGGTCAAGTAACTAGGCAACAAGAAGTGGAGGAGGCGCTAGAGGGAGGAGGCGGAGGCCATGAGGGGCCACTGATCTTGTGTTGCTGCTATAAAGCAGCTTCTTTTGTATTGTCTATGTTGAACTTGTCCACTGCTGCTGCTGAGGAGCCTAATTGTCGAACCTCCTTAAGTACCATACTATATATCATATATTAGCTAATTCAGCTACATCTGCTCTGTTTACTGAATGTATTTATGGTGCTGGTTAGATTTGCCACTCTATATTTGCTACCAGATTAGGAAAAATGAGGGCCAAAAAGAACAGTGAATGAAGAGAGAAGCTGCTCTAGATTCGCTATCTTTTTGGGCAAAAAACACAGTTGGTAGCGAGAGAGAGGGAAAAGACGCTCTTAAAAAGGCCAATTATAAAACTAACAAAAAATAAAACATCCAATTTAGGCGACAGGACATGCGTAACCACCAAACGCACCCCACATGGTCTCACACCACATCCCACATAACGCATTCCCAACAAACCGGCCCCACGCAGTCCCACATGGCATGGCCCCATACGTCAGCATAACGTGTTCCCAACAAACCGGCCCCACGCGGTCCCACATGGCACGGCCCCACACGTCAGCATTACGCGTTCCTAACCAAACGGCCCCACGTGGTCCCACACCGCGCGCCCCCACACGTCAGCCAACGGTCAACCTGACGACAACTGCCGTTCGATCTCTTTGATGAGTTTCCGAGAAGGAGATGGACAAAAGTGAGGAAAAGTTAAACGGCTGGGGAAAACTGAGTACAACTAATAAATAAAGGGCACGAAAATAGAAATCCCTTTGATTTTTCTAGTTTTTTTGGTGACTGGTGGGTGAAGACCGAAGAAGTACGAGCTAGTGAAGATCATGTGAGAGCACACGTAGGCTCGTCTCTATATGTTTGGCACCACGGATGCCTCTCGGGGGACGTTCTTGTGGAACACAATGCCACTAGCTTCAACTCGTTGGACCTCTCTACTGGTCTCTTAATCTTTTCTCTCATTACATCAGTAGTACATAACAACACATCACTGGCGTGTCAAAACAACCTTTAGTGGCATATATTTGACATGCCACAAGTGTCATTACACCACTGGTGTTGACACCAGTGGCGTGTTAGGTACTTGACATACCAGTGGGGTGCCACAGACACGCCGTTATTAATTTGCACATTAATGTAATTTACAGAATACTAAATCATCTATTATAATCAAAATTAACAACACAGTGAAATGCCAAAATATCAGCCAAAATAGAATATCAACACCATCAACAAACTCATATATCGATTCACCACCTCGAGAACTTAACATTATGAAAAAAATGGTTCAACATAAAAAAGGAAAACCTAATGTGCTTAACCAACAACAAACATGACCAACGCATTTAAAGAAAAAACAAGCAGCTAGCACACACCACCCAACTACTAGATGATGTCAATGACAAACACCATGCTCATGTCCTAGCAGTGATGATCAAAGCTTGTCCAGCTTGTAGATCATCTTCATCCCTATGAAACTTCATCCTTTCATCTTTGTTGAAGATTAGGTGGCCATCCTTGTCCATTTTGTACGCCACTTCACTGACCTTGGAATCTCCAATGCTAAGTCTGACCAAGCCTTCATCAGGAATGTTAAAGTATGAAACCATCTCCCTAGGTAATTTTTGGGATGATGTGTAGATGAAAACCAAAAGAGCAGTGATGTTAGTCGCCTTCCACAAGTTATGCACACAAACACATGGATAAACACAAGTAACTTGAAAGGACATACCGTGTTGTGTTTGATAAGATTTGTATTTGTTGAACGGGAAAAAAGGAACCCCAACGAAGGTATGGGATGCTAATAGGATATCTAAGAGTTGTTCATGCTTATCGCCACTCATGTTGCATCTTTGGGAGATGATGGCAGAGTCATATGGGTCTACCTCACCACAACTGAAATAGAGAAATCAAATCTACGATAGTTGTCCCCTTACAAAAAAAAATCATTTAATCTTCCCTCGACCGGATGGTTCCTTTTAATGAATTGCTTTCATCCATGACCTTCCATGCGGGTAATAGTTTGCTCTTTCGCCACATCAATTTCGTATAATGACCAAGTGCTCGAAAGTGGAGACTCTCTCCTACTTCTTCATTGAACATTAACATTCCATTGCACGGAATAACACCTGCACCATTAACAAAAGAAACACACTTTGAATTAACTAATGGTAAAAGAACAGCCAACAATTACTACAAGGCAGTTTGAAAAAAGATTAGTTTGTTGCCATTGAATCTCCAAATTTATCACACATACACTAAATAGTAACCTGACGCCAAGATAGTGTCGCACCCACTCTTGCATGTTTGCATGGTGCCATATGTCCTAAACAACAAAAATAATCAGTTATATCAACTTACAAGACTACACATGTTACACTAACAACAACATAAATCATCTTCATTTATCTACAATCTAAATTCCACTAGCATGACACTACATACCTTAAATAATTTTCACATATCCACAATCTAAAATCCACTACATTAATCCACTAAAATCTACAAATTAAACTAGCATATCTAAATCCGCTAAAACCTACTACAAAAATTATCTACACAATTCATATAAATACTGTATCGACAAATTTATAGAAATAATTCATCTACATAATTAAACTACAAATAGAATGTTGAGGGAAAACCTCTAGGGTGACCCGATCTTTCACGAATCCCACTCAAATCGAGGATGGAGTGCGGGGGAATGAGGGGAGGATGAACACGACGAACTCACGCATGAAGAACGCGATGAACACACACACAAAACACGATACACACCAATAGCTCACGCCGGCGGTGACCGGTCCGGTGTAATCCCTTGGATCGGCGTCGGGCGGAGGACTCTCTCTCGAACTGGCACCTCGAGATGGGAGACTCGGTGAGATCTTGACGTCTTGGCAAAGGTACACCAATGCCAAGGCCTTGTACAACGTGGAGGCACGATGCAAACTCCAACGAGGTTTAGGATATTTGGTGCTCCTTTGTCAAAGGAGCATGAGGCAAGAACTAGATAGATCCACAAGGGGTTTCCACTAATTCCAAATATCATGTGTAGGGTTTACAATGGAGGTGGGGGACTATATATAGGCCAACCACAAGTTCAAGGGTAATTCAGGCTTTAAAGTAGAATTCTGGGCGAAGTAGAGGGGTACATGGGCCACAGGGCCCAGCTAGGCTTGCAGGCCCATCTTCAGGCCGGACTGTCTGGGTCGTGTTGATCGGACAGTCCGGGGTGGCCGGACACTCCGGGTAGTGTCCGAGAAGTGTCCGAACTGGCCTTCTGAATGTCCATGCCAGGTTGGGGACGGGGCAGGCCGGACACTCCGGCTGAGTCGCACCGGACACTCCGGCTGGATCCGGGCAGACACTCCGGCTCAGGGAGCTACAGGACAGGTGCAGCTTCATGGCTCATGGGTCCACGCGGCGGGGGTTCGTACCTGATGATGCACAGAGTAGTGGTCTGAAGTAGCAAGCCATCCAGGTGTATGTCAAAGTCACATGATGAGAGGAGTGAATTCACCTTGCTTGAAGGAGCTTGGCTCGGGCACGGGTCATCGGTCCACTTGGGGGACTCGGTGGTGTAGATGTATGAGCGTCCATAGGACGGGCTGCATCAGCTTCCCCCTTGGGAAAGAGTCGTCCTCGACTCTTCATGGTTGTCATCTTGAACATCTCCATGGTAGGGTGAGAGATTCTTGACGTTGAATGTATTGCTTGCAAGGTACTTGGATGTCGGTATGTCGATGATGTAGGCCGTGTTGTTGATTCGTTTGAGGACCTTGAAGGGACCATCTCCTCTTGGCTTGAGCTTGGAATCGCGTTCCTTGGGGAAGCGGTCTTTGCTTAGGTGTATCCACACGAGATCACCTTCTTTAAATATCAACTCCTTCTTGTCCTTGTTTAACCTTGAAGCTTGGCGAAGGACTTGTTGCTCGATAGTATCTCTTGTTTCTTCATAGCTTGTGCGCGCTTCTCGACGTCCATGTTGGTGCGCTCATGAAGAGGTAGTGGTAGGATGTCGAGCGCGGTGAGGGGCTCAAAACCATAGACGATCATGAAGGGACTCATATTGGTTGTTGAGTGCTTGGCTCGGTTGTAGGCGAACTTGGCGTCGGGAATGCATTCCTCCCAATCCTTCAAGTTTTTCTTGATCAACACACATAGAAGAGTTTCGAGGCTTCGGTTGACAACCTCGGTTTGTCCATCAATTTGAGGATGCGACACGGATGAAAAGAGGAGCTTGACGCCGAGCTTGGCCATGAGGGTATTCCATAAGTAGCTCATGAATTTGACGTCGCGGTCGGAGATGATTGTTCGTGGCACACCGTGAAGACGGACGATTTCCCTGAAAAACAAATTGGCAACATGTGAAGCATCGTCGGTCTTATGGCACGGTATGAAGTGTGCCATTTTGGAAAAGCGATCCACGACAACAAAGATAGAATCATGACCATGCTTAGATCTAGGCAATCCTAACATGAAATCCATGCTAATGTCGGACCAAGGTGTATGAGGAATAGGCAATGGCATATAAATACCATAAGGGTTAGCTTGCGACGTAGCTTGAACACATGTCGTGCATCGTTGAACGTAGCGCTCCCCATCGCGCTTTGATGTCTACGCACTTCTATTCTTGTAGACAGTTGTTGGGCCTCCAAGTGCAGAGGTTTGTAGAACAGCAGCAAGTTTTCCTTAAGTGGATCACCCAAGGTTTATCGAACTCGGGGAGGAAGTGGTCAAAGGTATCCCCTCTCAAGCAACCCTGCAATCAAGATACAAGAAGTCTCTTGTGTCCCCAACACACCCAATACACTTGTCAGGTGTATAGGTGCACTAGTTCGGCGAAGAGATAGTGAAATACAAGTGGTATAGGTAATTATAAGTGGTAACGATGATAGAAAATAGCTTGATGGCGTGGAAGAGACTAAAGGTAAACTGAAATAAAGATAGAAGCAAGCAAACATGTAATAGATCTAATAGCAAACGGTGTTTTTAGTGCTTTGAAACAAGGCCTAGGGATCATACTTTCACTAGTGAACACTCCCATATAAATATATTCTTCTTTATGATACTACGCTGAACTACTCTCCGGTTGGACACTCTAATCCATGGTAGGGCTATAACAGCAACCCTCAAAGTTCATCTTTCCCATCTAGATAACCCCACACTGTCACCTTGAGTACTAGATGGTTCAAACAAACACCACAATTTCATAAAGACATCCAACTCCAAATATAACTCATAACAAGTATTTGTAATCTCTAGCCTAAGTGCCACCATGGTGTGCACACTGTCAACTTCACACACATGGGGAGAGCAGAGATCTATTAAAGCACTTGAGTAGCAAGGTAGATCTATAGACTACAAGCTCATGATCTCAATAAGATCATGTATAGAGAGAGAGATGAACACATAGCTACCGGTAGAACCCTTAGCCTCGAGAGAGAACTACTCCCTCCTCATCATGGGAATCAGCAACGGCGATGGATATGGTGGTGGAGATCGATGGAGATGGCTCCGGGGGCACTTCCCCGTCCCGGCAGGGTGCCGAAACAGAGACTTTCTATCCCCCAAATCTCCCCTTCGGTGGCGGTGGCGCTGTGGAACTTTTTGTGGCTGGAGACTGGCTATTTAGGGTTTTTGCATCGGGAGGCATCTTATAGGCGAAGAGGCAAGGTCGGTGGGCGGCCAGGGGGGCCACGCCACCTGGTGGCGCGGCCAGCGCTAGCCCGCGCCACCATATGGTGTGGCCACCCTGTGGCCCCTCTCCGTCTCGTCTTCTGGCTCCGTGAGTCTTCCGGTAAAATATTGACTTTGGCTTTTATCCAGTTCAATTCCGAGAATATTGATTTTCTGACTTCCATGGAACCAAAAACAGCAGAAAACAGGCAACTGACACTGTGGCTCTTGTTAATAGGTTAGTCCAAGAAATCATATGAAAAGTACTCCAAAGTGTGGATAAAACATAAGAAAGTAGATAAAACCAAGCATGGAACATCAAAAATTATGGATACGTTTGCAACGTATCAACATCCCCAATCTTAACTCCTGCTCGTCCTCGAGTAGGTAAGTGATAAAAAGAAAGAATAATTTTTGAGGTGACATGCACCATCATAAACTTGATCAAAGTATCTGTAAAACATTCAAAGCTGGGATCATAGTACTTCAATCATAACATGAAAGACAAAGTTCTAGCAATAAGACAAAGAAACTATGTTGCAACATGAAAAGGCACAAACAAAAGATTCATGAATAAAAATGCTTTGCAAGACGTTTGTTTGTTTCACATAAAGAAAACATAGCATAGTGGCATTCAGCTTGTCCCTCATAGAGTAGCAAATATAAATGCATAGGTCACCTTCGAAGTTCATATGTGTGAATAGATACAAATAGTTTAAAACAAGCAATATCAAAGCTATGCATCAATCAACAAGTCTTGGGACAATGCACATAGAACTAAGAATGGCCACTATGCTCTCAAAGTAGGTGCATAAAGATAGAAGGTGGAGACTCAATGTAAAAGTAAAAGAAAGGCCTTAATAGAAGGAAGTAGGGATTCAAGTCTCATAAAGAGCTTCCAAAAATTATGGTACTTATTAGCTTTCATATCTCATTGCCCCTACCATAAGCATCTTGAAGTGATTAAGGTTAAAGTGAACAAACTATGGAGTATATGCTTGACATAGTATAAATTGGAAATCTCATGTCCCTTGAATACAAGGGCCGCTCCTCATGCTACTCAAGTTTAGTCACCGGTAAGTTCTTGTCATCGTAAGTACATGTGTATCATAGAGAACCGCCAACAGGGTACCCCTTTCCCGATGAAACAGAAGAATCCCCATATCAAAATGACAAGGCAAGCAGACAACGAGCATCTCAGCAATCTTCTTATTTACCATGGGAATATGGTGCTTTTTTCTCTCTTTCCTCTTTTCTCATATCTCTTTTTTATTTTTTTTTCTCTTTTTTCTCAATATGTGACTCATTTTTTTATAAGAAGAATGCTTCATAGACAACTCATTATGGTTACGCTGCAGGTTTCCACCATGACAGCATGGATTAGACCAGCGGCCCAGGCGTTTCTCTAACACATATACATGACTCCATGGACTTACAAGCTCCCCTTTCATTTCACACCGACGACATCCATAGACAAAAGAGCATGATATCAACTAGGTACAAAGTACAAGTGCAATGTTGAAAGCGTTCCCCATGACAGCATGGTTCTGCTAATCTCCAACAAATAAGTGCAAGCATATACAACATAGACGACACAATGGTTCAAGTTTATTAAGGGCAAGAAAATTGAAGTGTGCCATCAAGTTCGTGAGAGCTTTAATCACTAGTTTTCTCATAACAAGTTTAATTCGGAAGGTAGATAAAAACAGGAATATACTCAGAATAGCATATGCTAATAGGTAGGTATGGTGGAATCTTTTGGAATAACTTGGTTTTTGGAGTTGGATGCATGAGTATAACTCATACTTGGTTGTGGAGGCTAGCAAAAGTCTGGCAGCGACAAACTAAGAGATCAATAATGGACATAATCATGTAGAGCGAAAAAACATCATTGATCAAAGCATAAAGTGATACTACAAGTTAAAAACTAAAGGATCATAAAGGCTATGGTGACTTGGGATAGTCATAACATGGTGTGAGCATGCGCCAAGTCAACCCAAATAAAGCATCAAAGGAAAATACCACAATACTATGCTTTAATATGCTAAAACAACGCATGATTCTTTCATGGCACATTAAGCAATCTCAATTGTTTATAAAATGTCATGCTACAGCAGAAATCACAAAGCATAAAGCCAAAACAATATCAAGCATGACATGACAAAGCATAGGCCACAGTCAAAAACAAGCTCCTTTTACCACTTAAGCATGAACTTTTCCTACTCTTTTCCAATCCAAACCAACTTATTTGAAAACTCACAAAGATAATAATAAATAAAGATCAGTGAGCTTGTCTCATGAATCCACAAAGAAGAACTAAAAATTTCTAAGCTGAAAGCACAAGAAAACTAAGGCTAAACGCAGTGCTAGCAAAAGAGAACATTCACAAAACAATAAGAATGAAAACTAGAGTGTTCTAGGCAATGAAAACGGAGTATGTATCTCCAAAAGAAGTGCTCGGATCCAACCAACTTATTGCAACGAACCAAGCAAAAGAAAACTAAAAACAAAAACAAACTAGACGCTCCAAGAACAACACAACTATGAATGAAACAATAAAAATGAAGTGTTTGGAAGAAACCTGGGATTTTTATTGATGAAGAGGGTGATGCCTTGGGCATCCCCAAGATTTGATGCTTGTACTTCTTGGATATTTCTAGGGGCGACACGTGTGGCATCCCCAATCTTGAGCTTTAGTCCACTCTTCATCTCATTACTCATTCCTTCCATACACCTGAAATTTTTCCTTCATACAAAACTTCACACAATCTTTATTAGCAACATTAGTGCACTCAAGATAATAAGTCTTTAGGTTCAGTTATAACACCAATAAAACTTCCATTAAAACACAAGATACTGTAGCACTTCCCTCAAAAATCTCAATTCCCCAAAAGAACTCAAAAAGGAACCAACAAGAAGCAAATGGAAATAATGGCAGAAATCTGTCAAAACAAACCAGCAGGTAAAGACGAATTTTTTCGAAGACCTTCTATTGCTCAAATCGAAAAGTGTTGAACTAAAGAAAGTTAGATAACAACCTGGGGCAGAAGCACAAAAATTCATGCCTCAAAAGGACGTACAGATATTTTACACGAATGTTTACGGTGAAGCACATAAATCTATTTTGGGACAGCAACTTTCCCAATCATTACTTTCTGTCATTAGAGGTTACCCTTGGCACAAAAAGCAAATAAAAAGGATAAGAGTGGTTATTACTGAGGTAATAACTTCCAAGACTCATCTAAAACTTTTGGGTTATCTCCTAATAAGTACTTTTCTTTAACGCCTTTAAGTTAGGCATGATAGTTTGGGAGGATGTCACATAAGAAATATGAATTGAAGTAAAAGAGAGCATTAAGAAGCAAATTCAAAACACATTTAAGTCTAACCCACTTCCTATGCATAGGAATCTTGTAAAGAAACAAGTCATGAAAGCACAAAGCAACAAGCATAGGAAAGCAAAACAAGTGCAACTTCAAAATTTTCAACATAAAGAGGGGAAACTTAATATTGTTGAGACACATAAAACCATGTTTCCCTCCCTCATAATAACTTTCAGTAGCATCATGAATAAAAGTAACAATATAACTATCACAAGAAACATTCTTATCATGAGCCGCATGCATAAAAGAATTAATACTCCCCACATAAACATAGTCATTCTTATTGATTGTAGTGGGAGAAAATTCAAACAAATAACTATCATTATTATTTTCATCACCTTAATCATCAAATATAGGAAGCATATTGTAATCATAATTAATTTCCTCCTCAATAGTAGGTGGACTGAAAATATCATATTCATCATTGTAATCATCATATATTGGAGGTTTGGTATCATCATAAGCAATAGAATAGCTATCTTCCAAAGCTAGGGAACTAAAAAGATTATTTTCATAAAAATTAGCTTCCCCAAGCTTAGACTTTTCCATAGCATTAGCAATGATGGTGTCCAAAGAATTCATACTAACAACATTGTTATTAGCATGCAAATAAAGTTCCATAGGTTTTTTAATTTTCTCTTCAAACACTTCATGTCCTAACTCAAGATAAATACTATAAAGCTCTTTAATTTTTTTGTTGTTTTCCATTAAGCCTAACTAGTGAAAACAAGAAACAAAAAGACAAAATTGCAGAATCTAAAGGAAATAACTTCGAGCACTCACACCGGAGGATGTGAGTACCTTTTACCTTACCTTCCCGACAACGGTGCCAGAAAATAGCTTGATGTCTACGCACTTCTATTCTTGTAGACAGTTGTTGGGCCTCCAAGTGCAGAGGTTTGTAGAACAGCAGCAAGTTTTCCTTAAGTGGATCACCCAAGGTTTATCGAACTCAGGGAGGAAGTGGTCAAAGGTATCCCTTCTCAAGCAACCCTGCAATCAAGATACAAGAAGTCTCTTGTGTCCCCAACACACCCAATACACTTGTCAGGTGTATAGGTGCACTATTTCGGTGAAGAGATAGTGAAATACAAGTGGTGTAGATAATTATAAGTGGTAACGGTGACAGAAAATAGCTTGATGGCATGGAAGAGACTAAAGGCAAACTGAAATAAAGGTAGAAGCAAGCAAACATGTAATAGATCTAATAGCAAACAGTGTTTTCAGTGCTTACAAACAAGGCCTAGGGATCATACTTTCACTAGTGAACACTCTCATATAATTATATTCTTCTTTATGATACTACGCTGAACTACTCTCCGGTTGGACACTCTAATCCATGGTAGGGATATAACAGCACACCTCAAAGTTCATCTTTCCCATCTAGATAACCCCACACTATCACCTTGAGTACTAGATGGTTCAAACAAACACCACAATTTCATAAAGACATCAAACTCCAAATATAACTCATAACAAGTATTTGTAATCTCTAGCCTAAGTGCCACAATGGTGTGCACACTGTCAACTTCACACACATGGGGAGAGCAGAGATCTATTAAAGCACTTGAGTAGCAAGGTAGATCTATAGATTACAAGCTCATGATCTCAATAAGATCATGCATAGAGAGAGAGACGAACACATAGCTACCGGTAGAACCCTTAGCCTCGAGAGAGAACTACTCCCTCCTCATCATGGGAATCAGCAAAGGCGATGGAGATGGTGGTGGAGATCGATGGAGATGGCTTCGGGGGCACTTCCCCGTCCCGGAAGGGTACCGGAATAGAGACTTTCTGTCCCCCAAATCTCCCCTTCGGTGGCGACGGTGTTGTGGAACTTTTCGTGGCTGGAGGCTGGCTATTTAGGGTTTTTGCATCGGGAGGCATCTTATAGGCGAAGAGGCAAGGTCGGTGGGCGGCCAGGGCTAGCCTGCGCCACCATATGGTGTGGCCACCCTGTGGCCCCTCTCCGTCTCTTCTTATGGCTCCGTGAGTCTTCCGATAAAATATCGACTTTGGCTTTTATCCAATCCAATTCCAAGAATATTGATTTTCTGACTTTCCTGGAACCAAAAACAGCAGAAAACAGGCAACTGGCACTGTGGCTCTTGTTAATAGGTTAGTCCAAGAAATCATATGAAAAGTACTCCAAAGTGTGGACAAAACATAAGAAAGTAGATAAAACCAAGCATGGAACATCAAAAATTATGGATACGTTTGCAACGTATCAGGCTTAATCGTGGGCCAAAAGTAGTGAGTGGAGAGCATGTCCAAAGTCTTGTCACGGACAAAGTGACCCATAAGGCCTCCACCATGAGATTCTTGGAGATGCAAAAGTTGGAGCGACGATTTCGGAATGCAAAGCTTGTTTTGTTTAAATAGAAACCCCTTATGAAAATAGAAATCATCAAACCCTTTGTTAATGGAGCAGTTTGTGAAAATTGGTTCAAAGAATGGGTCGGAAGCATACAAAGATTTTATTTCCTCAAGACCCAACATGTTGATTTCAAGTCTCGTAAGAAGGCTTGTGTGCTTGCCAGACAAAGCGTCCGCAACTACATTATCGTTGCCCTTCTTATACTTGACAATGTATGGAAAAGACTCCATGAACTCAACCCACTTAGCGTGTCTCTTACTCAAGTTGGCTTGGCCTTGAGATATTTCAAAGACTCATGGTCGGAATGTATGATAAATTCCTTGGACCATAGGTAGTGTTGCCAAACTTGAAGACCAATAATTAAGGCGAGCACCATCAAGTTTCTCGCTATGGTAGGCTATAGGACGTCCATTTTGCATAAGGACTCCTCCAATGCCAATACCACTAGCATCACACTCTATCTCAAAAGTTTTTGTGAAATCCGGTAACACAAGGAGAGGTGTGTCGGTGAGACTCTTTTTTTTTTTTTTTAAGTTCATCAAAAGCTTTTTGTTGTTCTTTGCCCCCACACGAAGGTGACATTCTTTTTCGTCAACTCGTGGAGAGGATAAGCAATGGTTGAAAAGTCTTTCCCAAAGCAACGATAGAAACCGGCCAACCCATGAAAACTTCGGAGTTCACTCACATTTGTTGGGGTGGGCCAATCTCGTATGTCCTTTACCTTGGAAACATCAACTTCAATTCCCTTCGAAGAAACGACAAATCGAAGAAAATCAACTTGTATTTAGCAAAAGTGCACTTGGGAAGATTAGCATAAAGCTTTTCATGTCGAAGGATTTGCAAAACTTCCTTGACATGTGTTATATGGTCCTCAAGTGATTTGCTATAAACAAGAATATCATCAAAATAGACAACAACACTTTTTCTAATGAGAGAACGCAAGATGTGATTCATAAGGCGCATGAAGGTGGATGGGGCATTAGATAAGCCAAAGGGCATAACCAACCATTCATAGAGACCAAGTTTGGTCTTGAAGGCGGTTTTCCACTCATCACCCTCGGTCATGCGTATTTGATGGTAACCACTACAAAGATCAATTTTCGAAAAAATAGTGGCTCCACACAACTCATCAAGCATGTCATCGAGACGTGGTATGGGATGTCGATAACACATGGTGATAGCATTAATTGGACGGCAGTCCATGCATAACTGTAACGTATCATCCGTTTTTGGAACAAGTATCACGGGTACGGAACTTGGACTAGTGCTAACTTGGATCAAACCTTTGGAGACGAGTTGGTTGATTTGACGTTCAATCTCCTTTGTCTCCTCCGGGTTCATGTGGTAAGCGGCGCGGTTGGGAAGTGGTGCACTGGGATGAGGTCAATGCGATGTTCGATGCCATGAAGAGGAGGTAGTCCATGAGGAAGCTCTTCGGGGAACACATCCTTGAATTCCTACAAAATAATCATCAAAGATGGAGGAACATTGGTTAATTCATTAGTTCCTTGCGCTAGTCCCTTGCAAAGGAGGACGTAGTGCAAGATGGATGGGTTGTTCCGAACATCTCTCATCTCACTTTTGGTGGCAAGGAGAACACTCTTAGTTTTTCCACTCGAGTTTGGCTTGTGGCTCTCACTCACTATGAGGTGGTTCTCTCTCTCACCGCTCTTCTCACAAGTAGGTGTTGTGCTTTGCGCCCTTGCTAAAGCCTTTGCATTGTCCGCAATTATTTGGCTAGGAGTCATTGGTTGCAAAACAGATGTTTTGTTGAGCCATTTGAAGGTGTATACATTGGTGCGACCATCATGTTGAGAAGCCTTGTAAAATTTCCATGGTCGACCAAGAAGCATGTGGCAAACTGTCATAGGAACCACATCACACTCCACCGTATCTGTGTAAGGACCAATGGCAAAGGAGACCGATATGGTATGCTTGATCTTCATGGACCCTTGGTCACTTAGCCATTGCACGTGGTAGGGGTGCTTGTGTGGATGGAGGGTGAGGTTGAGTTTCTCACACAACTCGGTGCTAGCAAGGTTGTGGCAACTCCCTCCATCTATGATCACCTTGATAGATTTGCCATTGATGCTGGCTCGTGTTTGGAAGATATTGGAGCATTGGTCTTCATGCTCTTGTGCTTGAGTGGTCAAGATCCTTGTGATTACAAGCGATGGACTTGCGTCATGTTCACACATGAGGAGTTCTTGGTCATCTTCCACTCATTGCCTTGCTATTGCTTCCTTGACTCGGGCATCAAATTCATCTTCACTCAAGTACTCTTCATCACCATTGTCATGGATGAACAAGACTTTCTTGTTTCCACATTCAGCCGACTTGTGTCCTTTAACTCCACACTTGTAGCACTCACCGTTGAAAGGTATGTTACTCTTTGCTTGTTTTCCACTTGGGGGCAGTTTTCCTTGAGGAAGTGTGGGCTTGAAGGAAGGCTTGGAGGTACTTGAGGAGCTTCCATTGAAAGTTGTTGGTGTAGCAGTTGAAGCTTGCTTGTAGGTGAAATACGTCTTAGTCTTGTTATACTTGATGTCCTCTTGCACTTGACGTCCAGCCTTTGTGGCGATGTGCAAAAGCTCAACCATGCCGTTTTATGTTTGGAACTCGACAATGCGCTTGATTGGGTGATTCAAGCCAATGAGGAAACATGCCATAGTTTTATCCATGCGCTCATCAACGTTGGTGCGTATAAAGTTGAGTTCCATTTCCTTGAAGTACTCTTCCACGGTCTTTGTCCCTTGATGAAGCGATTGAAGGTTGTTGAAGAGGTCATGCGTGTAGTGCGTGGGGACAAAGCGGGATCTCATATGAGCCTTCATGTCATGCCAAGTTGTGATTGGCGGCTCTTGTCTTGCATCATGAGCAACTTGAACTTGTTCCCACTAAAGGTTGGCGTAATCATCAAACTCAAGCAAAGCCATGGCGACCATCTTCTCGTTTCTATAGTTGTGCATGCGGAAGATCTAGTCGACCTTGAGTGCCCACGAGAGGTATTCTTCGGGGTCATTGGATTCGGTGAACTTGGGCATTGTGAACTTGAGCTTGCCAAAAGTTTCTTCATCGTTGCAGTCATTGCGACGAGCTTGGTGACCTTGTTGATGATCTTGTAGTTGGGGAGGTGGAACTTGGTTCTCGCGTCCTTGTTGCGAAGCTTGCTCTTGATATTGTTATTGAGGCGCTTACTCTTGCTCTGGGAGCGGTTGTTGACGATGTTGAGGCACTTGTGCCTCATGAGGGTGTTGAGGGTGTGGAGCCTCATGACGTGGTTGATGACGAAGAGGCGGCTCGTTCCTCGGTTGGTAATGTTGGTTAGGCACATGGGTCTCACGACGAAGATCATGGTCTTGCGCATCTTGACGTGGTGGGCGTCGCTCAACTTGTATCACTTGACGCTCCAAGTTTTGTTGTGGTGTAGGAGGCGCCTCGTGATGACCATGGTGTCGGTGTGGATGTTCATGACGTTGATGACGAGGAGGAGGATCTTGGAGAGCTTCACGTCGATGACGAGCTTGATTCTCCAAATTGGAGTCATCACTTGTTGTGTCAAGTATGTGTCGCGGTCGATGGTGGTAGACTTGCGGTTCTTCTTGTGGTTGCTCTTGTTGGATCACTAATGCCCTTGCGTGATGACGATGTGCTTCTTGCCTTGCTCTTGGCCTTGAAGAGAAATCACCATCATAGCTTGACGTTGCGGCGTGTCGTGGGGAAGGTACATAGTTCGAAGAACTTCCATTTTCAACCACGGGGGCATCATTGCATCTTGGAGCACTTGGGTGAAGATCTTGTTGAGGAGGCACATGACGATGCGAAGAACTTGAAGAGCTTGATGCGGCTGAACGTGGCCTTGCCATTCCGTCGATGAGGTGTCAAAGATTGTCATTTGTTTCAGTGACAGAGCGTTGAAGCGCTTCATTTTGGTGGCCGAAGTTGTGATGCATTGCGTGCATTTGTCGTTCAAGGCCGTTGAAGCTGTTGTCGATGTTCTTGAACTCGGCTTGCGTCTCACCAAATTGTTCATCTTGTCGCGTCTCAAGGGCTTGGCAACGTTCACGGAACTCTTGTCGAACGATGAAGTGACTTGCACGCGTCATGTACGGTCCTTGATCTTCTTCTTGGGGAGGTGGTTGGCTCGACTCACCGTGCCTATCCATCATGCAAGACACACAAGTATTGTATGTGGAAGTGGAATATGGTGGTGTTAGCCTTGTACCTCACCTTGGGGATTGCACCAAACTAGAAACCACAAGTGAGATCTATAAGCGTGCAAAGTGGAATTGCAAAGAAAACTCACACTAAAGAAAGAACTAACTCTCAAAAGCTTGTTGGTCGTAGGTTAGGATTGTGGAAAGCCAAAGAACCAACCAAAAGAAAAGGGATAGTCAAAAGTGGGTAAAATCCAACAAAACTCAAGTCAAAGGCGAAGGTCAACAACTCAAAAGGGGTGACAGGAACCTACAACTATATACACACACATGGAGATTGTTGGGATCGACACGACTATGAAAATGAGCAAACCAAATGTCCTAACAAATACTACGCTCGTTGTCGTGCCAATGCAAGGAGAGACCATGGCTCGTTTGCAAAGAAAGAAAATGAGCAACGGATTTGTGCACTTGCGTTGGGCGCTCTTCTTTCTCTCTTGCTTACAAGCTTTGAGACTCACTTTTGCAAGGGCAGACTATTTTTCTTTTTCTTTTGCTTTGTATCCTTTTCTTTATTTTTTTTGCTCTCCCTTGATGCTACCTAATCACACTTGATATTGCTCTTGCACTCTCACTATCCAAGGACAAGTGCACAATGCTCAAGCAAACACAAGATAAGCCACTCTCATGGGATAGGTACACACAAAGGAAGATAGGGGTTAACAAGGTGATGCAAGTTACACCTTCTTTGATGATGAACTTGGCGTCGGTGGTGCGGGATGATGTTCGTGGGCCGTGGTGTCGATGAGCACGGGAGTTGTTGATGCGGAAGCTTGTTGTTAGTTGTTGACACGCACACGGGACACAAGCAAACAAAGGCAATTAGCCAATGCGAAAAAAATGAGGCAAAACTGTCAAAACTGGCGTTACAGCCGGACACTCCGGTTTGTCTGTGTCGGACACTCCGGTCAGGCCAGACACTCCGGTCGGGTTCGGCTGGACACTCCGGTCAGGCCGAACACTTCGGTCGAATCGGTCCGGACACTCCGGCGCGGGTTTCCTGCTCGTGTTTTTGAGCGGAAATCCACGCCTTAAGTCCTCAAATCCGCAAAAAACTGGCCAAATTGGGTTGGGAAAACGCAGGATAAAGCTGGACCAACTCCTAAGAAAAGGTTTGGTCGGATCAAAACCACAAATAACACTCCAAATCAAGAGATCAATCCAAAGGCAAATATAGGGCTCTTTTTTGGGGATTTTCGAATTTTTGGTGGATAGAAGAAAATTTTGTGGGGGAATTCGTGAGCAACGAAGCTCTTGATACCAATATATTGAGGGCAAACCTCTAGGGTGGCCCAATCTTTCACGAATCCCACTCAAATCGAGGATGGAGTGCGGGGGAAGGAGGGGAGGATGAACACGACGAACTCACGCACGAAGAACGTGATGAACACACACACACACAACACGATACACACCAATATCTTACGCCGGTGGTGACCGGTCCGTCGCAATCACTAGGATCGGCGTCGGGCGGAGGACTCTCTCTCGAACCGGCACGACGAGATGGGAGAATCGGTGAGATCTTGACGTCTTGGCAAAGGGACACTGATGCCAAGGCCTTGTACAACGCGGAGGCACGATGCAAACTCCAACGAGGTTTGGGATATTTGGTGCTCCTTTGTCAAAGGAGCATGAGACAAGAACTAGATAGATCCACAAGGGGTTTCCACTAATTCCAAATATCATGCCTAGGGTTTGCAATGGAGGTGGGGGACTATATATAGGCCAACCACAAGTTCAGGGGTAATTCAGGCATTAAAGTAGAGTTCTGGGCGAAGTAGAGAGGTACATGGGCCATAAGGCCCAGCTAGGCTCGCAGGCCCATCTTCAGGCTGGATAGTCTGGGTCGAGTTGACCGGACAGTCCGAGGTGGCCGGACACTCCGGGTAGTGTCCGAACTGGCCTTCTGAATGTCCACGCCAGGTTTGGGCTGGGGTAGGCCAGACACTCCGGCTGCGTCGTGCCGGACAGTCCGGCTGGATCCGGGCAGACACTCCGTCTCAGGGAGCTTCAGGACAGGTGCAGCTTCAGGGCTCATGGGTCGACATGGCGGGGGTTCGTACCTGATGATGCACAGAGTAGTGGTCTGAAGTAGCAAGCCATCCAGGTGTATGTCAAAGTCACATGATGAGAGGAGCGAATTCACCTTAGCTTGAAGGATCTTGGCTCGGGCACGGGTCATCGGTCCACTTGGGGGACTCGGTGGTGTAGATGTAGGAGCGCCCATAGAACGGGTTGCATCATAGAAAGAAGAGGAAAAGTAGGGCTCATGAGGCAACGACTCGAAAGGGGCAAGGAGGTGGCAGATCGAGGATGGGGTGGCAGTGGTTGCGGCGGTGGTGGTCCAAGATGGGGTTACAGATCCGGCGACACCATGTGGAGGGAGAGAGCCCGTGCTGGCGGTGGCGACTACACATGCACAGGGGCAGCGGAGAGGCGCGAGTGGGGTGGAGAGGGTGGAGAGCTCGAGCGAGAGGGCGCGGGCGTGGAATGGAGCAGTGGAGGCAAGTAGATAATGACGTGCTAGTCGTTCCTATCCGCTTTGTTATTTATTTTCTATAACGCCTTAAAATATTAAGTTAAATAACTAGTTAGTAGTTAGTGATTGTGTTTTGAGTAAGAGACACAAAATTCCATGCCACCGGTATATTTCGCTCGGTCAATCAGTGAGTCCTACCTAGCTATGGTGTGTCACAAAATTAGACATACCACTGGTAGGCACATAGCGGTGGCGTAAAAAAAGTGGCATGTCACCACTATTACCAGTGGCGTGGCACCATGGTGGCATGCCACTCATGTAGTATCACCTATAAGCACTTAACTACTAGTGTATAGCCTACATTTTTCCAATCATGTATCTAGTAGATGCTTAAAGTTTTTTACTTTCTATTGTAGGTACCAAGTTACCTAGGACTGGCTTTATGAAGAATCACAAAGGTTGTTCAAGGAAAATGGGTAATTGCATACAAGGAAATCTTTAGAAATCTTAGGTGAATTCCTCGTAGTTGACTGGTTATAGCTTAATATTTACTAGAAGAGAAGAAAAAAATGAGGCACGCTAGTGTGCGGAACAAGCTATCCCTACAGTTGTACATGTCAATAGCTTTAGAAACTACACCTTTCTTTTAAGTCGTATCAAGAATGACTATAAATGTGTTACCATGTAAGAGGATAACTTAATGTGCCTCTTGGGCAAGAGAGTTGATTATGTGTATCATTGATTGGTACCCATAGTAGGCAGTGGCCTATCTTTTTTAATATACATGACCTTTAAAAAACAGTGAAAGTGATTGTTGCCAAAAGTGCTTTTCACATCGGTGACCAACGTCTGGCAACATACCACTTTTACTTCTTCATATGGGGTTCTGACACCCATCACCTTAGGGTCGTTATGTAGTAGTGACATCCCTTCCACAAAATATGGGGGTCCAAAAATATCTTTAAAAATTGCCATTTGTGCACTCTCACTACATCCAGATTGTACCCCGGAAATACAGAAAGTGGCTTAGGCCATGGAAAAATCTAGGTGGCATCCGGGAGGGTCTGGTAGATGCCGGACTATGTTGGATCCCATTCTGGATGCCAGCTCAGATGTATCCGAGCACCCAGAACCTATCCTGACATTCTAAAGCACAGCCCATCATGCATAGAAAGTGCATAGTACTCATATTTTCAGTGGACAATATATAATACGCCCTTCTTCTTTGAAGGGGCATCTTACTATTATTTGAGTACTATCTCTCTGTGTCATTTTGAGTCTAAAAACTTTGAGATCTCCCATTTATCCCATTCAAAAACTCAAGTACATTTTGGAAAAATAAAGAGGAGATCCTGATCTTCATCAAAGAACTTGTTGCTCTTGGGTTTGTGCGAAACCGTAGACGTGCTAGGGTCACCCAAGCATCCAAGTTGTGGAGTCAAATCCAATAAAGTTATGAGGGTTTAGAAGTCATCTTAATGCCTACAAGTGATTGATCAAGATCCTACTTATTTGAGTGGGATCAAGGACAATAAGGTGTCATTTGGTAGCATTTTGGGTCCAACATATCAACAATGTCGACTAGATGGGGTGATAAGCAACTAGATTTTTTTCCTAGTTTAGATGGGGTGAGTAAGAAAGGTGCACAAGGTACGCAACCATGTAAAGGGGGTTGACGAAATAACTAAAGTAGATGGAGAAGATTCATGCGGTAATGTATCCGGAAGTTCAACTCCTTAGGGGAACTCTAACTTTTGTTGTAGAGGAGGTGGCAAACCAAGCCCACAACGATGCCTCATATATCTAGCTTTCTTATCCCTTCACCTCTCAAAACCAAGCGAGAGTCCTTGCACTATGGGGATCTGTAGGATGTGTATATGTTTTATAACCCAAACTTGTATGGTTTTTGTCCCCTCTTCATTGCATGACTTCTTTATGACTCAAACAAAATGCAAAAAGAAACTATGAAAATAAAATAATCCTTGTCGATAAACTTATATGAAGGAGCATATGTTTACTTCACAACATCCATGTTCGGGAATAATCATACCTTGGCACGCTCAAACTAGATTATTCAACTAATTCACTGCTCATTAACACCAAAATCCACACGGGATTAAAATGTTTTATCTGGCAGTCCTTCATGGTAACCCACACCTCTCGAACTACGACTAACTCCCCTAAGGAAGTGAGCATTGGGATAGGTATTCGTCTCCGTGTGCCTTGGTTATCCCTATCCTAGTACATGTTACTTTACCTTATATATAATCAAACATGTTGCTTCACCTTGTTACATTAGGCTTACCTTAGATATCCAAAAATCCTAAAACTTGTGAACCAAAAGGAATAATAATTATATAATTATTCACCCACTCCATGATAACCATCTAGATCCTTTAGTGTTGAGTGTTCACATGTGATATTATGTGTATGTGTATTTTCGTGCGTTTTACTTGGTGCTTCTCAAAAAATAAAAAATGTGATCCAAGTTGGAATCTTGCATCTTCTCTCGCTCACTAAAGCCTCTATCTCAAAAGTTTGAATCTCATATCGATCTTCTCCAGCTCCTATTACACATTCTCTATTTTTCCTCGCACACTTTTCAATGACATCACTTATGTTCTCTCTTTCCCATCCACATACACCTGCTTGGCCACTAAGTTGTGCTATCCGCACCCTATCAGCTTCCATGTTGTCAACAACGTCCCCTCCTATTGTGCAAACCATTCATGTTATTTGTGCCTCTTTGTTGTTGTTTCCTCATTGATGCCATGCACATCATATTTTTCTTGCACCCCATATCACACCCAATCATCTTGACCATGTATGCCATGACGTTGTATGATGTGTCTGCATCTAATGTATCTATCCCATCATCTCCGTTAGGTTGTATAGATGTGCAAATGACATGTATGGCATGTCCTCATGTGAAGGTTGTTTCCTTCGTCACCTATGAAGCCCTCCCTAACCTCCTTGTAATTTCTCTTTGTAGCTAGCTATCGCAACATCAACTAGGAACTACTACAATGGCCAACAGTGGCAGGAATGATGAAAATTGATGGATAAAAAAATGTAGATGATGGCGAAGACAGTGAGACAGGAACAATTGAGTGAATCAAGAGGAAGAGATGCGGTTATCAAAGCGGTGGTGGTGATTTGTTGAGAGACAAGAAATAAATTAGAAATAACCTATAGATGGATGGGTGTGAATATCACATAGGTATCAAGTATGATAGTGTGAGGATTGAGTGGAATTGTAAGAGCGTCGCAATACTAAGCTTTTCCCGGTATGCCAAAACATTCTTATGCCCATAACTGGCTAAGCTTGTAAAGTACGGGTTAGGATCAGAAGTTCGAGGTTCCTTTTATATATATAGTGCTATAGTTCAAGGTTATAAATTGGCATTTCACTTAATTTTATATCTAGTTTGGCGCACTTTTGTCATTTGTGAAAAGAGGGACTCAAAGGTCCAAGTTGTGATAATATTGCCAAAATTATTTCTACCAACTCTTTTGTTATTAAATATAAATCTAATTGATGGATTTATAAAGCCATCTAGCCCTCTAGCAATATGTCAAGTTATGGATCCATATTCTCGACGTTCATCTCACGAGAAAGCCTCATACGCTCGCTTGGTGGTGGAGGACCGCCACCCAATTTTCTAGGAAGAAACTTTCAAGATCTTACAATCTCAACTCGAAATTCTGGACATCCTAGGATGAAGTTCTTTACTTGGCTCGCATGCCAAGATTGTTGTTGGCCGATGGTCGTCTTGTGCGATGCCATCTTCCACACCTGCGATATGCCCACTACGCGACCAGTCTAAGGAGGTGATGTCGCACGTCCTTAGTGGTTTCGCCTTCTCTAGGACAAACTGGTACGAGGTACTATCTTAGTTCTGATCCACATCCACCCCCTCATTGTCGAGGACGACTTCATGGAATGGTGGTCCATGACAATACAATTCACCCCTTGGTTGTTGTGCAAGGGCAATTCGTCGTGATCATGCTCGCGACATGATGGATATGGAAGCATCACAACATGACCATGTTTGACAACACTCAGCCATACATGGCCTCCTTGCTTGACCCGAATCAAAGTCAAGGAACATTCATGGGAATATGCAGGGGCTCGGGCATTCACTAGCTTCTCCCCTAGGCTAGCTTCTATGCATTGAGTTGCATGGCACGGTGTTCGTAATTTCTTAGACTTGTACATAAACCTTCTTTTCTACGATGCACTAAAACACAATGTTTTTTTGTTTTGTTTCCATGAAAACAAAATAATTAGATTACCTGTCAAAAAGGAAAAATACGTTCAAGCCTACATTTCAAAAACTGGGCCTTCTGTTGAGTTTGGTGTTTTATGTGGTGTGGGTACCATTAGGAAATGATCAACCTTCCTCAATGTCACTGCCTAGAGGGAGCTAACCAACACGGACTTCGCGAGGCGGGATTAGCTTGGACTATTTTTCCAGTTAAGACTATTATGTCCCTTCAAGGAGAAATTTTAGATTTATTTTGTACTCTATTGCGTATACGATCGTGCATGTATTTTTAGGGCTCGTACTTCCAAGCATAGAAATACACTACAGAGTACATGAAAATACATGGAGAAATACACCTACCAAGTACAAAAGTACAACTATACTATGCTACGCAAATCTACTAAACTGACAATATAATAAAGTGCACTAATCCAAGTATGAAGTACAAGTGTACTCCACATACAAGTATACTAAAACCAAAGTATAAAGTACAAAAGTAGACTAACAGAAGTACAAAGTACAAGTGCACTCTAAGTAAAAACATACTCCACTAAATCAAAAGTACAAAGTATTCTGAATAGTAGTACAAAGTATAAAGTACATTAACCGAACTACAAGTACGAGTCTAATAAAACCGGAGTAAAGAAACATAGAAACCGAACTACAAAAGTACACTAAAATCCGAAATACAACTCGATGAAAACTTAAGCTACAATTTGAGTACAACCCTACAGTTCTAGAATTTAAAATATAAATTTCTCAAAAGGTATCAATATGACATATAGTTTTAAAGATCTCGTCTCGAGGAGCGCAACAGTGAAAAACCGCTTGTAATTTGGATGAATAGTTCAAAACATATTTAATTTAAAAAGTCCGTATCTAGAAATACGCATACAACCTCTGACATATCAGCAGAACTCCTCTCGTTTTGACACTTGTTGCACATGTAGATACCTAGCAAAGTTTTTACAGAAGACAAGGCTAAACTTGATGAGTCGAGTGAGGGAGAGAGAGACACTTGACCCGTAAGTATCTTTATAAATATCGGCCTTTTTTAATGATTTCAGGCCGTGGCTTCCAACTTTTTCATCGTAGGATGACCATACATTTTTCTAATAAAAAGGTTCATGGTAAATTAATGGCCCAATTTAGTTCTTCATGGTAATCTCGCATGCTTGAGGGAGATCATCATTGCAGCCTGCTGGAACTTGTGGAACCACACGAATAAATTATCTTTGATGAGGAACCACTGGATTTCCGGAAATGCTTCAGGTTCTTCAAAGAATCGTTTTCCCTAGTTATGCATAGAGCTAAAACTAGCTTAAAGGAAAGTATGCAGCAATGATTGGACACTTTGTAATTTTTTAACTATGGACTTTGGACTTCGTTTCCTTCCATGTTTATACATATTTCTTTATAAATGAGAAAATGACACGCTAGAGGCTTTTCCTACTGTTTTTGTGTAAAAGAAAATAGTTCTTCATAAATTCAATGGGATATAGCCACTAGGTGTAGCGGCTGATAGCCTTGGTATGTGTAGTCCTATATATACCTGGCCAACTGGCGTGCTAAACGTAAGCTGGCACGCGGCATGCGGGCTTCAGCACGCCATGGGCTGGCCCGGCACATGGCCTAATGGGCCACGCCTAGGCTGCCACCCGAGCCCACGTGCCGGTATGACACGACGCGTTAAGAGGTGGACCGTACCAGCACGACACGCGGCCCGGTGGCACTGCACGGCACGCGGCACGTCAGCCTGGAGGAGGGGGCGGGCTTTTAGCTTTCATGATCATCGCGATTCAAATTTGAATCTGGGGCGTCATGTTAAGCGAGGAAGCTGGCGGGCGGCACGTCGGGCCAGGGAGGAGGAGCAGGGTGAGGTGGCGTGCACCGTTTGAGACAGTTTGTCCTTTTTTGTACTGTTTTAGGGGTAGTTTTATCCCAATTAGGTATATATTTGATTTTTTGGCCATTGGAGTGGGTATATTTGTCCGAATTATGTCAAAAAATCTCTTATAAATAAACCAGCTCATCCCTCTCATTTCCCACACTCAAACATAGCTGATCTAAACCATCCAAACCCCAACCAACAGATTTTATTCGGCATGATTGACTTCAGCCTTGATCCCACCAGTATAATTCCCACGCCCCTCCTCTGAGCCCTCTCGTCGATCCCAACACCGCCTATACACAAAGTCCGCATTTTCGACACTCTTCCCAACTTCTTCCATCTTCACATTTCTCAACAATCTTCCACCAACCAAAGCACTTCCACCACCACCACCGGTACCAAGAGGCGTAAAAAACCTCAACGGTGTGGGATTTCTTCGACGAAGAAGAATATGAGAAGGATGGTGTCATGAAGCTGCGAGCTAGATGCAAGTGGCCTGGCTGCAGGAAGCCAATGTCCACGGGGGACAAAGGAGGAACCGGCCACATGATGAGGCACATTGCCTCACACAGGAACAAGGATGAACAAGCTACGATGATCATTTCGTAGTGTGGAACACGGCAGTACCATCGGGGATGGCTTGAAGGGGATGATCAGGATGCTATCGGTGGTTACTCGCAATGGGTTGGGCACAAATACTGCAAACACAGCGATGTACCTAGGTTCGGAGCCCTCTTGGCGAGGTACAACTCCTACTCCTGCAAGGATCTACTATCAAAGGGGGTGAATGCCCAATACAGATGCTCCTTGAGCTGTTTCCTTAGCTACTTAACTAGTGGTTGTCTAGAAATGCTTCCTCTTTTGTCTATCTACCTTTAACCCTAGAACTACCCCCCCCCCCTTGTATACTGGTTGAGGAGGTAGTTTACAAGTGGGTTCTAGGGTTTACTGTTTGGATTTGGGCCTTACTAAGTGGGCTGGCTGGATAGGGCCAAACGGTCGTCCCGGGTCTAGTCAAGCCTCCAGCACAGTGGAGGACCACGCTACAGTGTCCAGCACCCCTGATTTACTCGTCAGCCGACTCTTTATCTGTCAGTCGTCTCTTTATGCATAAGCCAAAGCTTTCCTCATTGTCCCTTGCTTTGCTCGTCAGCCTCCCACTTTGGTAGAGTTGTCCGGTAGCGCCGGCCAGGCCAGCCAGCATGTCCGGTCAAAGGTGCGCTCAGCAAGGAGCATCACTCCCACCGTACCATGGCCAGTGGATCCGAGGCGGCCGGCTAGGAGCAGCCTCCCAGTCGGTTCTTCTGGCTACCCGGCTAGATGGGCCAGCCAGGAAAACTTGAATGCGGACTGGTGGGGGATTCCACCCGGCGGTGGTTCCTTGATCTAGGTCCAAACGGCATGAGCTCCTTGGAGCTGGACGGTTGGTCCCGTCTTGTCCTACCCGGGGGTCATCCCCCCGACACTAGTCCCCGAGCACGCTAGGACTTGGCCCTATGGAGAAGTTCTTGTGGGCTCATTTGAAATGATTGACGGTGCAGATGCTTTGTCGTTTTTCTTTTGTCTTGTAGTCTTTGTCTTGTACCGGCTTGGGATTCTGTGTTGTTACCTGGCTAGGGTTTACTAGCTACGAGTCGATGGCCCCACCCACAGGATGTGAGCGGTGATCTTCTTAACCGGCTGCCGCAGCCGGCCAGGAGAGGGATCGTCAGTTTACTGTCATCGGTGCTCGCATCAGCCATGCCTTCCGTTTCTAGCGCACGTCGCGCAGTTTGACTTCTGGGTCTGTCGCGGCAGTTTTTTGGTAACCGCGTGCACGCCTTCATCATTGCGTCTCCTTGGAGATCATGGGCACAGTTTGCCTCCCGCAGTAACTTCTGTGGGATCTTCTGTGCGCGTGGCACTGGCACACGCGATCCGTCCCAAACCATTGTGGGAGAGTGGGGCAGTTGCTTGCCACATGGCACAGAGGGAGGGGAACCGGCGTGGCCTTTCTTCCCTAATAAATAGGGACACCAAGGAGTGGGGGATTTTCACTTCATCTTCCCGTGCTTGCCGCCCCTACTCTCCCTTGCGCTCTAGCCCTTCACTACTTCTCTGCGCTGCTACTTCTTGGTCATCGGTGCCGCTCCTCTTCTTCCTCAACAACGGGCCCCCGCGCTTCAACCACGGCCACCTTTCCGAACAACATGTTGCCCGAGGTCGCCATCGGGTGGTGTTGCTCATACGTCACCGAATAACTGGTGAAGAAGTACCGGCGGGGGCGGTTCCTGCCGTCGGAGCGGGTGGTGAAGCACCGCCTCACGCCGGAGGGCGAGCGGGTGCCTAACCCCTAGCCTGGCGAGGCCGTCGTCTTCCTTGCCCACTTCGCTCGCGGCCTTGGGCTGCCGCTTCGTCTTGGAGCTGCTCGTCACCTTCGACCTCTAGCTCCACCACCTCGGAGCCAACGCCGTGTCGATCATGTCGCATCACGCGGCCTGCTGCGAGGCGTACCTTGGCGTCTGCCCCGACAACCCGAACTTCTTGAAGTTTTTCTACTTCAAAGTTTAGGTGGTGGGGAAGGGTGGCCCGCTGACAGAGATGGGCTGCTGCGCCATCTACCCACGGCCGTCTGCGGTGATGCCGCGGCTGGAGCTTCCGGACACCATCAAGTTCTGGCAGCGCTCATACTTTTACATGCGCAACAACACCGAGGTGGACTTCATCAAGGTCTCCGTCTTCGCCAACGTCCCCTCCAGCCGGAAGGCCTGGACCATCCAGCACTTGGGCGCCCAGGGCGACATCGACTGGATGGGCGCTTGGCTAGCGGTCCTCGTGGAGAAGGAGCGGCTCACCGCCTAGTACATTCCGCTGTCCTGGATGGCGAACCGGGTGCTCCCGCTGCAGCACGGGTCACACAAGATGTGTGATACGTTGCTAATGTATCCATAATTTTTGATGTTCCATGCTTGGTTTTATCTACTTTCTTGTGTTTTGTTTCAACTTTGGAGTACTTTCTATACACTTTCTTGGACTAACCTATTAACAAGAGCCATAGTGCCAGCTGCCTGTTTTCTGCTATTTTTGGTTCCAGGAAAGTCAGAAAATGAATATTCTTGGAATTGGACAGGACAAAAGCCAAAGTTAGTTTTTCACCGAGGGACACCCGGAGCCAGAATACGAGACGGAGAGGGGCTAGGGGGCGCCACATCACCTGGCCGCACGGCCCAGCCTGGCCGGCGCTAGGGGTGGTCTGGCCGCCTCCAACACCCCCTCGGACTCCCCTTTCGCCTATAAGATGCCTTCGATACAGAAACCCTACGTACCAGATCGAAATTCCATGAAAGAGTTTGTAGGCGCCGTCATCTCCATCCTAGATAGGGAGGGATCTGAAGCTATTCCCGGCACCCTACCGGAGGGGAGAATTCACCCTTAAGGCCTTCTTCATCACCATGCAAGCCTCCGGTGTGATGCATGAGTAGTTCATCTCTGGACTATAGTCCATGTAGTAGCTAGATGGCTGGTTCTCCTCCTTTGTGCTATCATGTTTAGATCTTGTGAGCTTCGTTCATGATCAAGATCATCTATTTGTAATTCTGCATGTTTTGTTTGCGGGGATCCGATGGATATTGAGATGCTATTTCAGATTGATTATTGATTCTATCATGTCTTTGTTATTTGTGATCTTGCATGCTTTCCGTTGTTAGTAGCTATCTTGGCCAAGTAGATGCTAGCAACTCCAAGAGTTAGTATTTATGCTCGATACTGGGTTCATGCCTCTAGTAATCTGGGGAAGTGATAGAAATATCTAAGGTACTAGATGTGTTGTTTCTACTAGGGACAAAACAACAATCCTTTGTTCATAGAACAATCGTATTGTTTACTTTACACGCAATGTGTAATGCAATTATCCGTTGCTTGCAACTTAATACTGGAGGGGGTTCGGATGATAACCTGAAGGTGGATTATTAGTCATAGATGCAGTTGGATTACAGTCTATGTATAATGTTGTAATGCCCAATCGAATCTCAAAGGAGTCAAGATGAGTAGTATATGCATGTATTGCTTTCTCGATGTTTGTCAATTTCCCCGCTGTAATTTGTTCACCCAACATGTTATCTATCTTAAGGAGAGCCACCACTAGTGAACTATGGACCCCGGTCCTTTCTTTTACTATCAATCTACAATCAACTATTTACTGTTTTCTGTTTACTTCTACAAACTATTAGTTTCTTCCACTCGATACGTTTAATCCTTTGTTTTCAGCAAAACCGGTGAGATTGACAACCTCATCGCAAGTTGGGGGCAAAGTTCTGTGGTTGTCTTGTGCAAGTCTCCCCGTTGCTGTTGGCACCGGTAGTGCGCCCTGCCAAAGTCCAGCTTGCAACACCTTTGGGGTGTTTCCTTGCTCCTACTGGTTTGATAACCTTGGTTTCATAACTGAGGGAAAACTTGTTGTTGTGCTCATCATACCTTCCTCTTGGGGTTCCCCAACAGGCTCAATATATTTTGGGCTAAGCAATGTGCCACCTCTTTGGCCATCTGGATCCCACCCGGGTATCCCGACTGGATGTGCCATATGCCGCCCTCCGTGAATGTCTCGCCACCATCTCGATGGAGGCGTTGGAGGAGGACCGAGTGTTCTCCTGCCGGCCGTACCACCGCAGCCGGCTTCCGTCGAAGGTACGTCTTTCTTGCTCTTCTCTGTGTGGATTTTCCTGAGGGACTCCCGTTTCGTGCCTCTTATCCTCCCTTGTTGAGTAGATTTTCACGGTGCAGCTAGTGGAGGACGGCATGGGGGACAATGAGCTCCCCAACTTTTCTACGGACTTCAAGCCGGCAAAGGCTTTGCCGGTGGAGCCGGAGCGGTTCCCCATGCAGGCCGACGAGGGCTACGAGTTCCCACATGGTGAGAGTTTGTCCTTGTCTGCTTTTCTCTTGCTGCACTTTTAGCCGCGAACTTGACATTTTGCTTGCACTGGAATAAACGCTCATGGCGAGGATGTGGACTTGGCCGAGGTCGCCACGCCCAGGGACAGGGGGAAGCATGCCGCCTCCACCAGTGTTGCTCTAGCCGGAGGCGGCACCAATAAGACACGTTGCCCCAGACCTGGGGCCACCATGCCAAGCGTTGCTGGGTAGGTGCGTCTGTCCTCCTGGTACTTGTGTTGATTTCCTCGCACCTGCGTTGTTCATCCTTGTCTTTTCCGCAGCGAGGCGATGGCCTTGCCCGGCTCCATGGCCGTCGCCACCGCGTTCGCCCCTCTGCCTGCTACGGAGGGAAGTGCGCTGGCTCCGACCCCCGAGGCGGCATCTGCTCCGCCGGCTGGGGCCGACGCGGATGCGATGGGGGTGGTGCTGTCGGCTGTGCCCGCGACGCTTCACTGGGCCGGGGCCGTCTCTCGACTTTCCGAGGGTATTCTACTTGGGCCTGCCAGCACGGCCAAGCCCCCCTCTAGCTCGACGGTGGGTGCTGACTCTAGCGCCTACCGGGTGGAGGAGCCGGTGGAGGTGTCGTAGCCGGAGGCCCCCATCCAGCCGGAGGGTGGGCCCTCCGTGGCTCCGGTGAGCGACAATGACCTCCAGGTCACCGGCTGGACGCCGGCTCGGGCTGCACCGCCGCTGGACGCCATCTTGGTGTAGTTGTCCGAGCCAGCGCCTCTGGCCGTTGGCCAGGCCCGCCAGCTGGTGGAGGCGCTGGAGCAGGGGCTCGGCCAAGCCAAGGCATTGGGGGCCTCCGTCGAGGTATGCGTCCTGTTTCCAATCTTGATGCTTGTTCGCCGTCTTGCACCGCGGCTTGTTCTTACTTCTTTTTTTGTGAAGAGGGCTCTTGTCGATGCCGCCAAGACCTCACGGGACCTGGGCTGTAAGATTGCTTGTTCTGCCGTAACTTCTCGGTTGCGTAATTTCTTGCGCTTCTTGTTGAGTATTGGTTACCCTCCTACAGCTCTGCTGGCGGACCGGGACCACGAGGTGGCCCGGCTGAAGGGAGAGGTCGCCCGGCTAGAGGAGTCCAACAAGACTCGCCAGGGCCAGATCACCCAGCTGACTGCGCACCAGCAGTAGATGGAGATCAAGGCTGCCCAGTCCAAGAAGGTGGCGGACACCCGGACCGAGGCGCTGAAGAATCTGGAGGTTCTCTACGCCACCCAGGAAGATGCCCTCAAAGCTTCCAAGGCCAAGGAGGTGGCGGCGCTGGGAGAGCTCTGCTAGATCGCCGAGATCGTCGTCAGTAAGTGCCCTCAACTTATGCCTGTTTTGCCGTTTTGCCGTTTGCCGCCAATATTGATTATTGCCTCTTTTCCTAGCTGTAGCTCATTATCCTGAGGCGACTAATCAAGCACTAGGCCGTTTTCCCGAGACGAACCCGGATCGGGATCTCCACCCGGGGGAGCTGGTGGCGGTCGTCAGTGAGGAGGCGAACCAGCTTCGTGCCGCCACTCTTGAGGTCTACGACTACATCTGGCCTGACGTTGCCCAGCCGACCACCATGGATGCCTTGGCCGAGCGGCTATTGGGTGCTCCGGACCTCATGAACGTGGATCGGGAGTGGGCAGCTCATGGCGGCACGGAGATGGTGCTGGATCTGTGGAGCCCTTTCCGCGGATTTCGCCAAGGGACGAGCTATGACTAGCTTTGCGCCGAGGTTCCTGACATCCGCTCCTATGGCGTGAAGATTGGGAGATTTGTTGTGCTAGACAGGGACTTCAGCGACCCAGCTGGCACAGAGCGGTACTACCACAACCCAGATGCGCCGTGTGTTGATGCCCCGGCTACGCCCCAGACCGCCTCGGCAGACGTCGCCTCCAGCAGCCAAGCTCTAGCCGATGCCTCCGGCCCTTCTGCCCACCAATGAGCTTGATCCCCGGTATGCCGGGAGTATTTGTGACTGAAAAACTTGTTTTTTTCTTTGTGTTGTTGAACAATTTTCTTTGTCCTTGTTACTGAACTCTTGTGGGAGCATCGCCTCCCTTTGTATATTTGCATGTGCCTTTGCGTTTGCACTTTCTGTTCTGCATTTGTTGCATGCTTGTTTCTGTGTGGGGGCGCACTAGCGCACCCACAGGGTGTAGTCCCCGAGGTTCGGGCCGGCTGGAGGATACAGCCGGGTCGAATCTCCTTGGCCTGCTCTGCTGCCGCCAGGAAGCTACTTGCCTCCGGCTTGGGTGTTCGTCATGGAACTTTGGCTCATGCAAACATAGAAACAAACAAGTTGTTTGTTTGGTTAAGCATATGCAAGTTAAACTGTAATCTTAGATTTACTAGTTTTGAAATTTTTGCTGTTTCACGCAAATCCAATGTCTTTGCCCTTTTCTCAGTGAGAATTGGCCATTTTTGATGTTGTTCCCTTGCTGGCTTCTAGCTAGAGTCGGAGGGGTAGCTTAGTAGGCGTACTGCACGATACTTTGGGTTTGGGTCATTGGCCTTGGGCGAGCGAGCGCAGCCGAGACGTCAAGACGTTTTTGTTTTCCTCGTGGATTTTTCATGTAAGGGCCTTTGAGCATTCTGCTCTTGCCGGATCTGTCAGCCGGCTTGTGGTCTGCAGCCAGAACCAAAGAGGAAGCCCTAGGAACCGTGCACAGTACTTTGCTGCGTGGGTCGCGCAGCCGTCTGGGCCAACCGGCGAGTCCCCGAGACGGATCGCCGGCTCCGGGGTTAGAGCAAGCAGCCGGAAAACCAAATTGTGCAGCATGACTTGCTTATTTATTGCGGAGTCCCCGAGACTATGTCGAGGCTCCCATGCTTGTTCGTTACATGAAGGTAAGATACATACACTTCTTGTTCAAGTGTAAAAGGGGCAAAGCAGGCTCGCGTTCCATGGGTGTTCAGTTTCTTCGCATGAGCGGTCCATCTTGTTCTTTTCCGGCTGGCAGGCGTCGATGAGGTAGTATGAGTTGTTCTGCAGTGCCCGGCTGATGATGAATGGGCCTTCCCAAGTCAGAGATAGCTTGTGCATCCCCTTGGTGTCTTGTATTATCCTTAGCACCAGGTCGCCTTCACGGAACAAGATGCTGCGAATCCGGCTGGCGTGGTAGCGGCGCAAGTTTTGCTGGTAGATGGCGGATCTGGACAAGGCCATCTCACGTGCTTCTTCAAGAAGATCGACACTGTCTTCTCGTGCTTCTTTGGCTTGTTGTTCTATGTAGAGAAGTTTGCGGGGTGCGTCAAACTCAATGTTTGTGGACAAAACCGCCTCCACCCCGTAGACGAGGAAGAAAGGAGTGTCGTCGGTGGACCGGTTTGGCGTTGTGCGAAGGCTCCAAAGCACAGCCGGCAGTTCCTCAGTCCAGCAGCCGGGGTGTTGGGGGGATACCCCCGGGTAGGGTCACGCCGGGGTATAAAGGCCGAGTTAGCCGAGGTACGGCAAGGTCAAACCAGATGCTGGTCGAGTCACCTCAAGGCAGGCCGAATCACAGGGTAACCCGGACCAGGGGATGTCCACCTAACTAGGTCTCAGCCGACTTATATCGTAAGTCGGTGGGATGTATCTAACTTGTATGCAGGAACAGCTATGGCCGGATCGAATAGGTACGATCCGGGTTATAGCAAGCTTACAAGAGAAGGAAGGTATCTCGCTGGTCAAAGGGTGACCACTGTATGCAGAGCGTGAGCGAAGCAGACAGAGACCAGGACCACCGAAGCATGGGCGACAAAGTGATGAAGCCTGTGTCAGATGACACGGGAGTCGCAGAGGCTCACGTAGCCTCTGCATGGATGACGCTGGGTTAAAGTAACCCGGTCGACTTACTATTTTGGGAGGAATATGCCTCCACGTATGCCCTAATTGGAGACCTAGCGACCCCTATATAAGGAGGGCTAGGGCCTCTGTAGAAAGGGTTGAGTTTTACTTGGTTGGTCTTGAGAGGTTATGTTCTACTAGCAAGTGACTGAGGGCTAGCGAGTGGTGAGAGTAAGAGAGTTCCTTCTTCCTCCTCTCTCCAATACAGCTCAAGGAGCACTTGTAATCTGTGGAAGTGAATCAAATACAAAGCTACTGTGTGTGGAACCACCACACTATCCCTCTCTGGATTCCCCTAGTGCATTTAGTCCCCACCTTTAGCCTATCCATGGCATCTGCCGTGACACCACCATGACAGTTGGCGCCCACCGTGGGGCTAGCGGCGCTAGCAGGGGTGAAGATCCGGACAGGAAACATCATCGGCACTAGCGAACGCATCGTCTCCGGGCTCGTTCAGCGCTTTGGAGTGCTGGACTTTGTCAGCGATAACGCTGGCTGCTTCGGCAAGCGTCCTCTTCCGCTCAACGGCCTCTTCATCAAGCTCGGTGCGCACAAGTTCTATGTTGCTGTCAATGTGTCGTGCGTTCATCTGCGGCATGTCATCGAAGGAGGCGAGCCACCCCTTAGCGTGGTTCATGGGGCGCGTATCATTTGCTCCCCGGACCTTGCCGAGGTGATGATGACTGCACCAGGTGCAGGCGCAAGCAAGGATCCGGCACCAGATCCGGAGGTAACGCCTAAGGCACCGAGGAAAAATAGAGGTCCTCCACTAGAGAGGCCAGAGAATGTGCTGTAGCAAGCGATGGATACCTTGGCAAACCCAGTAGCAGCAGCGGTAGATCCGGCTCAGGCACAGGCCGAGCTAGAGGAAACTAGGCAAAAGATACTAGAGGGTGCGAAAAAGATAGCCGCGGCTCAGCAGTCGTTGAACATGACACTGCGTGAGTACGCAAAGGCGAATAAGGTAGATGCTGTAAAAGTAAAAGGGAGAAACCTCATGAGTGAAATGAACAAAGAGGGTGATACTAGGATTGAGGAGTCAGAGAACTGTTTATACGTGGGGCTGCCGAAGTATAGCACCCCGGCAAAAAACCTCAGAGCAGCAGATGCAGCTGCATCCGAATTAGAGGGTTTGACGGGTGAAGCCTGTCAGAGACAGCAATATAGGGTCAATGAGTTGGTTCGGATCGTGAACAGGCAAAATGAGGAATTACTCAGGGCTAACCCGGAGAGAGCAGGGGCCTCCAAGATTGTTCATTCGGCGGTGGGTAACCCGGAGAAATCCGTGGGAGCTGCATCATCTCCTCATGGTGGTCCTAGGAGAGAAGAGGTAGTAACCTCGACCAGGAGGAACAAACAGATAGTCCTATATGACCCGGCAAGGGCAGGGAAAGGAAAAGAAGTGCAGAGAAATGAGGATCGACGAAGTGTGAGCCGAGGTGAAGCTGGCCGAGGTAACCGCGACCAAGGCAATGCCGGTCAAGGAAATGTTTTAAATGGCAATGCCAGACAGCGCAACTCGGCAGGAGCAGGACAACCGCAGCAGCGGAATATACCAAGGCAAGGGCAAAGTGCCGGCCGAGGTATGCAACAGAGAGGTGCTCCACGAGAGCAAGACCGATACAATGATGGTGATTCGGAAATGGTGAACGCAGGATACCCAAGGCCGGACTATCATGTGATAGGGTCAAGATTGGGAAGCAGGGATTTGATGCCTAATGATGCCAGATTAAAACTGGATCAGCTGTATAGGTCGGAGCAGATTGAATGTCAAGGTCCCCCGGGTCTAGCGTGTTTTGGGCCCCGGATCATGAAGGAACCTCCGGTGCCCAACTTCCAGCTACCTAGAGGCACTAAGACATACGATGGCAGCACGAAGCCGGAGGATTGGTTGATTAACTATGCTACAGCTGTAAAGATTGCTATAGGCAACTTGAGATGGGCTGTGAGATACGTACCCCAGATGTTGGAGGGGCCAGCAAGGGTATGGCTAAACAATTTGCCGCCCGGAAGTATCAACTGTTGGATCAATTTTGAGGAAATGTTTGTCAGCAATTTTTCAAGTACGTATCAGAGGCCAAATAGGCCACAGACCCTAGCAATGTGCAAGCAGAGACCAAATGAGACGGACCGGGAGTTCTTAACCCGGTGGTGTATCATGCGAAACTCATGTGAGGGTGTGATTGAGTCACAGGCCATAGCATGGTTTGCGCAAGGGTGCAGATATGCAAGCATGTTGTGGCAAATATTGCAAAGGGATATGCCAACTACATTGGCAGAGACAATCCGTATTGCTGATTCGTATGCTTTGGATGATCCGACTCAACCCAGGCTCGTGTCAAACGAGTCAAATGAGGAGTACTACCAGAGAGATGGAGCCGGGTCATCCCGGAGGAATGACTACCGGGGTAAAAGAAGAGATGACAGACCGGATTACCGGTACAGTTCGCAACAAGTTGCTGCTGTGAATCAAGATCAACCCGGAGCAGGGGGAAATCAACGTCAGAAAACTAGAGGGCAACAATGGACACCGAGAAACGATGGCAAGAAAACTTGGACGCCAGAGCAAAAGAAACAGTGGCAGGAAAAGAAGGACCGTCCGAGGTATACTTACGAGTCAATGCTGGATCAACCGTGTAAATTTCACACGCCAAATCCGAGTAACCCAGCGGGTCATATGACAAGACATTGTGAGTGGATGCGTAAGATAGAACAAGGTGGTTCGGGGAATGCTCAGGCACCTCAGAATGATCAACCTCGGCAGGAGTTACCCTGGCAGCAATTGCTCTCCGGAGCAAACACGCAAAAGCTAATATTGCCTCCCCCTCCGCCGAGGTATGACAACCATGAGAGAAGGGATGCAGTGCATCAAGTGGAAGACCAGCATCAACCGGATCAGAGGTACCCTAGAAACGAGGGGAGGAATGAGTACAGAGAGCATCATCAGAGTTACTGTGTGTTCACCACAGAAGAAACAGATAGAAAGAGCTTGCAGCGCCGACACATGGAGGTGAATGCGGTAATGCCGGCAGTGATGAGGTATATGCCTTGGTCGGACTAGGAAATTACCTGGAGCATCAAAGATCATCCCAAGCTTATGCCGAGTCCTGGTTCATATGTGCTAGTGCTAGATCCGACATTCATTGGGCCTAACATCAATGTGAGATTCTCAAAGGTACTAATTGACAATGGAAGTAGCATTAACATCATGTATGTGGATACAATGCGCAAGTTGGGTATCTCGGAGAACATGCTCCAGGCTACAATGACAACTTTCCATGGCATTGTGCCAGGCATTTCTTGTGAGCCCATAGGCAAGGTCCGGGTTGACGTATTGTTCGGCACGCGAGATAACTGCCAAACTGAGAATTTGGAGTTTGAAGTGGTGAACTTAGAAAGTGCGTATCACACGTTAATCAGAAGACCAGCACTGAACAAGTTCATGGCAAGTTATCACATCAGTTATCTGAAGATGAAGTTGCCTGGGCCAAATGGAGTAATTACCATAGCCGGAGATTTCCGACGTTCCATTGAGTGTGCGTTAGCCGGGTCTAACCTAGCCGAGTCACTCGTGATTGTGCAAGAGAAAAGGAAGATACAGGAAGTGGCGGCATTGGCTCAGTCCGCACAGCAGAATATGCCGGCATTGAGTAACCCGCATGGTAGTGTTTCGTTCCAGGCGACAAAAGATATCAAGAGGGTGCTTGTTGATGATATGTTCCCAGAGCGCACCGTAACAATTGGTGCCGGGTTAAATGATAAATAGGAAAGCGAGCTCATCAACTTCTTCCGTGAGACTCGGGATATTTTTGCTTGGTCCACACAGGACTTGCAAGGTGTTCCGAAGGAGTTGGTCGAGCACTCTTTGAATGTGAGACCCGGAGCAAGGCCGGTGAAGCAACCTCTCCGCTGCTTCGCTGAAGATAGGAGAAAAGTCATTGGAGATGAGATAGCTCGGTTACTAGCAGCTGGATTTATCATGGAAGTTCTTTAACCGGATTGGCTATCTAATCCGGTGTTGGTGGAGAAGAAGAAGGACGATCCGAATGTGGCAGTGGTTTGGCGTATGTGTATCGATTACACGAACCTGAATAAGGCATGTCCAAAAGATCCATTTCCACTACCAAGGATAGATCGGGTCATAGATTCAACTACTGGGTGTGAACTGCTGTCATTCATTGATGTATATTCTGGTTTCCACCAGATAACCCTGAATCCCGATGATCAAATAAAAACTGCATTTATCACCCCGTATGGGGCTTATTGCTATCGCACCGTGCCATTTGGTTTACGTAATGCAGGGGCAACGTACCAAAGATGTATGCAGAAATGTTTGCACGACCAAATTGGTCAAAATGTACAGGTGTATGTGGATGATGTGGTTATCAAGACCAAGGAAAGCAAAACGCTCCTTGACGATATCAGGCAGACATTCGCGAACCTAAGGAGGTTCCGAATGAAGCTTAACCCAGAAAAATGCACCTTCGGTGTCCTGGCTGGAAAATTACTCGGATTCCTTGTCTCTAGCCGAGGTATTGGAGTCAATCCAACTAAAATCTGGGCCATAGAGCGAATGGAACTGCCGAAGTGTCTTAACGATGTCCAGAAGTTCACTGGTTGCCTGGCATCGTTAAGTCGGTTTGTATGTCGGTTGGGAGAAAAGGCACTGCCTCTCTATCAACTCATGAAGAAGTCGGACAAGTTCATTTGGATGTCGCAGGCCAATGAAGCCTTTATCCAATTAAAGAAAATGTTAGCCACTGCACTAGTGTTAGCCTCTCCACTATCAAAGGAGCCAATGTTGCTCTATATAGCCGCAACCAACTGAGTTGTAAGTGTAGTAATTATGGTAGAGCGCGACGAAGAGGGTAAGTCAGTGCAAAGGCCAGTGTATTATCTAAGCGAGGTATTATCAGCCTCAAAACAAAATTATCCGCACTATCAGAAAGTGGCATATGGTGTGTACATGTCGGCTAAGAAGCTAAAACATTATTTTGAGGAGCACCCCATCAAAGTAATATGTGAAGCCCCCATACCCGAGATAATGAGTAACAAGGATGCAAGTGGCAGGATTGCGAAATGGGCAATTGAGCTAGCTCCTTATGCGCCACAATATGACAGAAGAGAAGCAATCAAGTCTCAGGCTGTGGCCGACTTTTTTGTGGACTGGGCCGAGGTGCAATACGAACCACCATTACCAGATCCGAACTATTGGAGAATGCACTTTGACGGGTCAAAAACAAAAACCGAGTTAGGCGCCGGAGTTGTGCTTACCTCGCCAAAGAATGACCAGTTGAAGTATGTGCTATAGATTCATTTCGCAACATAAAACAATGTCGTTGAATATGAAGCACTTTTGCATGGGCTCAAAGTGGCAAAAGAAATTGGGATACGTCGGATCCAATGCTTTGGCGACTCGGATTTGGTAGTTCAGCAAGTGTCGGGGTTGTGGGACGCTCTTGATCCAAACATGGCACTATACAGATTCCATGTGCAGAAGATATCTGGTTACTTTGAGGGATGCGAATTTCGCCATGTACCCCGGGTGGAAAATGAGGTTGCCGACGTATTGTCGAAGCTCGGATCAACCCGACAAGCAATTCCACTGGGTATAGCATTAGAACACCTCAGAAAACCATCTATCAGGTCGTCCCCAGAAACCGACTCAATCTACGTCCCGGAAGATCCGGAGTCTGGAGCTGCACCCATGGACATTGACATGGGAGATGGTACGCGAAACCTGGGGACTGCCTCGGCGAACCCGGGGACTGCCTCGGTGAACCCGGGGATTGCTTCGCGAGACCCGGGGACTGCTCACCGTGATCCGGTTGAGGTTATGCTGGTGGATCAGATGGAAATTGATGAGGATGTGTTCCCAGTGCAAGCTGTACCAGCTTGGGCGTTGCCCATATTTCAATTCCTGAAAGATGGAACTTTACCTGCTGAGGAGGTGTTATCCAGGCAAACTCAGAGGAGAGAAAAGGCATACACGATCATCAATTCCGAGCTACACAAAAGGAGTGTGACCAATGTCCTCCAGCGTTGTGTTGACCCGGAAGAAGGGCTTGACATCCTCCGAGATATACATCAAGGGGAATGTGGGCATCATGCCTCGTCCAGAGCCTTGGTAGCAAAAGCTTTCCGGCATGGATTCTACTGGCCAAGTGCCTTAGAACAAGCAGAGGACTTGGTAAGAAAATGCAATGGTTGTCAGAGGTATGCTACCAAGACACATATGCCAATGTCGGAGCTCAAGACCATACCAATCACCTGGCCATTTGCCGTATGGTGTTTGGACATGGTTGGCCCGTTCAAACCAGCAAGGGGAAATATGACTCACATTTTGGTCATGGTTGACAAATTGACAAAGTGGATTGAAGTAAAGCCAATAAGAAAATGTGATGGGGCTACGGCCATGACATTTCTCAAAGACATCATCTTGAGATATGGCTATCCTCACAGTATCATAACAGACAATGGCACAAATTTTGCTGAAGGAGCATTTGCACGATTCTGCCAAGATAAGAAGATCCGGCTAGATGTTGCCTCGGTAGCCCACCCCGCATCGAACGGACAAGTGGAGAGATCCAACCGATTAGTATTATCCGGGATAAAGCCCCGGCTCATTGAGCCGCTGCAAAGATCAGCGAGGTGCTGGATAGAAGAACTACCAGTGATACTGTGGAGTTTAAGAACAACTCTGAATCGATCAACAGGCTATACACCATTTTTTCTGGTATATGGGGCAGAAGCTGTATTACCAGCCGACATAGAGCATGACTCGCCCAGAGTCGCCCAATACACATAAGCCGAAGTGCAAGAAGCCCGGCAAAATGATGTTGATCTGCTGGAAGAAGCGAGAGAATTGGCATTGTCCAGATCTGCCATATATCAGCAAAATCTCCGACGCTATCATAGCCGGAAAGTAAACCCCCGAGTCTTCCGGGAAGGCGATCTAGTACTCCGGTTGGTACAACATACTGCTGGCATGCATAAGTTATCCCCCCATGGGAAGGGCCATTCATTGTGAGCAAAGCATTTCACAATGATTCTTATTATCTTATCGATGCAAAACCACAGGAAACGAACAAGGCGGATAGGTCCAGCGAGGAATCTAAGCGTCCATGGAATGTAGCTCTACTTCGTCCTTTCTACACTTAGCAGAGAAGTGTATGTATCCGAGTCTCTCATATGTCGGTATGTATGCCGGCTCTAGGTGTGTGCATATTCGAAGTGCGCAAGATCCGGGCCAAGTGGAACTTAACCCGGCTCTAGGTGTGTGCATATTCGAAGTGTGCAAGATCCGGGCCAAGTGGAACTTAACCCGGATCTAGGTGTGTGCATATTCGAAGTGTATAAGATCCAGGCCAAATGGAACTTAACCCGGCTCTAAGTGTGTGCATATTCGAAGTTCTTAAGGAGCTACGTTAATTTTCTAAGGAGCATCCGGCCGAGTAACAAGTTACTCCCCCGGAGGCTCGGGGACTAATGGCTATATCAATAATATGTACAACATGTTAAGGAAAAGACGAAGTAACGTACCTCCATCATCTGACCCACAAGGTTAATTGCCTTGGCGGCAGTATTCATCTGTGCAGCAAATTCGGCGGGACCGAACTTCTCCGGGAGATCGTCGTTGTGGACAAATTCCGCCTTGTTCCAGTTATTTACAAACTCGATCAAGGTCGGAGGGTATCGTTCGCCGCTAAGCATGTGGGGCGCCACTAGACCCTTGGCATGCGCTTGTCTCCTCTCAACCTGAGCAACAGCGGGGCTGGTGTGCAAAACAAGTTGCGCATCAGCTGGCTCGGCAGGGGCGTCCTTCGGTGGTGGAGTCTTCTTCGAAAGCATGGACGCGAGTGTGCGCTGTCCAGCCTCGATGGACGCTGCCCTGGTGGCGTCAGGAGCCTTTTTGCCCTTGGGCTGCTGCTGAGAAGTTGAGGTTGCTGCAGTGGATTTGCCCTTGGGAGCCGCCTTGGCGCTAGCCTTGGTGCTGCTGATGTCTTCTCGCCGAGCCTTGGAAGACTCGGACGAAGCGGAGGGGCTTGGTGGTGCTGCTGCTGTTGCTTTTGTTGTTGCTGCTGGTGCTGGAGCTGATGATGGTGCTGGTGCTGATTTCTGTTTCGGCGGAGGTGCTGAAGGTAACTCGGATGAAGCTGGTTGCGGCGGAGCCGAAGTGGTGGTTGCTGCTACCTCGGCAGAGCCAGTCTCCCTGCTCCGAGGTTGCCCTCCTCTTGACGAGGTGGTCTGGAACCTGGAGCAGCCGCTGAACCCTCCTGAATGGGGCTCAACGAGCGTGAGTCGTCACCATGAGGGGGAGAAGAGCTATGTCAGAGCGGAGAAGCAATACTGGATCCGCTCTAGGGAACCTCCACCCCGGCCCTGCCGAATCAAATAATGTGTGATGAGAAAATATAACAAAAGAAGAACAAGTGAATGGCAAAGGGAGAAACGACTTACTCATCCGAAGTTAGGGGCTCCTTTGGCTTGCGATCTCTCCGGGCCACAACCTTAGTCGTGGCCTTGGTGGCAGCTTTGTCCGTGGACTTCTTTCGCCTCTTAGCTGGCTGAGAAGGTCCGGAGGAAGAAGCAGATGTGGCCCCCCTCTTCTTCGGTGCGACTGGGACAGGCTCACCCATGGCAAGGGGAGGATCTTCATGGATCTGCCCACCGAGGTTAGCTGATGTCGGAAAAGCATAAGAAAGGGGGATAGCGTCAAATGCCTCCATCACCTCAACATCCGAATCATCTTCATCGTCGGGCCAATCTCTAATAGAAGAGAGTTTACCGGTGGGTCGCTTGGTCGCGTCCGCCATTGGCAGGAACATCTCCTAATCCGGCTCCTCCACATCCGAGATGTCTCGATCAGGTGCCCATTTGAGAGCAGGCTCGGTGCCATCCTCAACGGTTTGCTGAAGAAACATATAAGGGAAAGAAAAGACAAAGGGATTAAACTTACAACAGAAACCGACATGTGATACAATTCAGAGAAAGTAAGGGGCACGAGACTTACCGCGGGGGGGAGCCTATCTCGGCAATAGTGTTCGATCCCCCACGTCCACTCAGAAGAGAAGTCCTTGTGGGTGGTGAAGAGGGTCTTGACCCGGCGGTAGATCTCAGTGTTATTTAACTCGAATGAGGAGGTCCGGTTGGGATCACGGCCCCAGCTCATGTGGCAAACTTTATGACTACGTTTCTGGAGGGGGAGATCCGGTTGCGGACGAATGTGATCATAACGTCCTCATTGCGCAATCCGAGATCCTTCAGCTCCTGGAACCTCTTGTTGACTTGGTTCGCCAGGACAGTGGGCTGCTTGGGGACCTTGTCCCACAGATCCGGGTTAGGAGGACCCGGAGCGTAAGGGCGCAGCTGGATCAGATCCTCAGTTGTGCTGTTCTGGACATAGAAGAAAGTCCGGGCCCATCCCTTGTAAGAGTCAAGCCCCGTGACTCGGGGGAAGATAGACTGTCTCCAGGGGAAGATGGAAGCTACACCGAACTGCGTGAGCTGCTTGTCCTCTGGGTCAAGCTGGATGTTTGGAATCACGTTCCGGCGAAGGCCAAAGAACCGGATCTAGAGCTCCTTCGTGGGCCATAGTCCGGCGTAGCCTTCAATGGTGGAGGCGAAGGCAGAGAGAGAGGTGATGGCGTTAGCCGGAAGATGGTGCGGCTGAAGCTCATATGTGTTGAGCCAGTCATTGAAGAAATCGCTTGCTGGGAGCCCGAATCCACGTTGGAAGTGGGAGAGGAATACAACATACTCAGCCGGATTGGGTGAGGGGGCAAGCTCCGCAGCGGGAAGGCATGCGGTAACACCCTCCGGGATGCGCCTGGTGCGATACAACCAGTCCAGGTCATCCTGGCAAACCCAAGATCCAGCCCACACGCCGCGGTCGGCGTTCACCGCGTCCTCCTCCATTTCTTGCTTAGCGACGACGAGCTCCTCCTCTGTCATCTCGAGATCACTACCCTCACTGGCGCTAGCGGCGGTGGGTGACAGTGGCCTGGATAGGCGAGGACCCGTGGCGGAAGAGATGCGGGAAGGTGGCGGCGACGCTGGTGCGCGTGGAAGCAGTGCGGCGGCGGCGCTGCTACTCAGATGCGGTGGCGGCGGTGCTGTCGCTAGAGAGGAAGAAGAAGAAGAAGAAGAGGCAGAGGGGCGCGGAAGTGGGGAAAGAACCCAAGGGGTGCACCCCTCCCCTATTTAACCACGCCCTTAAGGGGTAGTGGGATCGCGCTGTGCGGGCGGGCCACACGGTGTGGCCGTGTGTACCCCAGATCAACCAATCAGCAGCGAGCCACAGGAAAGGCCACAGAGCGCAGGAGATCCCATGACGCGATGTTATGATGCAGTTAACGAGGAGGCAGACACGATGTGACGTGTGATACAGTGATAACTGACAATTACTGTGGCGGTTACTGGCGCAGGCCCTTAAAATAAGGCAAAAGTAATGATTAACCTCCACGTGGGGAAGCGTACAAGAGAAGGAAGAATGACCTGGATGAATATGAGGTAACCTGGCCAGCGAGTGAAAACTCGGAATGTGCCAAGGGAAAGGAAACCTAAGAAAATCCGGACTATGAGGTAACTCGGAAAGGATCCAGAGGCTCGATAAAATTGAACCTGCTGTGGCCTTAGCGGCTAAGGCATCTAAGACCGCACCAGCTTCGGGGACTAATGTTGGGGGGATACCCCCGGGTAGGGTCACGCCGAGGTATAAAGGCCGAGTTAGCCGAGGTACGGCACGGTCAAAGCAAGTGCTGGCCGGGTATCCAATACAGCTCAAGGAGCACTTGTAATCTGTGGAAGTGAATCAAATACAAAGCTACTGTGTGTGGAACCACCACACTATCCCTCCCTGGATTCCCCTAGTGCATTTAGTCCCCACCTTTAGCCTATCCATGGCATCTGCCATGACACCACCACGACACGGGGGATCGCATTAGTGGTTCGATCAGCCGAGGCTTGATTTCGGCTAGTACTAGGCCATTTGTTTGCCCGCACTGCCCGTTGGACTAGGGGTGTGCCACAGATGCAAGGTCCAGGCGGATGCCTTTGTCTCCGCAGAATCATGCGAAAAATCCCTTGGCAAAATTTGTGTCGTTGTCGGTTATGATACTGTTGGGGTAGCCAAAGCGTGTGATTATGTCTGTGAAGAACTTGACCACCGTTGGTCCATTCAGTTTCTTTATTGGCTTTGCCTCTATCCACTTGGTGAACTTGTCCACCGCCACCAGCAGGTGTGTCATGCCGGATCTGGCTGTTTTGAAAGGGCCAATCATGTCCAGCCCCCAGACGGCAAACGGCCAGGTGATGGGAATTGTCTTGAGTGCTGCAGACGGAATGTGCTTCTGCTGGCTGAACCACTAACAACCGTTGCATGCTTTGACGATCTGCTCAGCGTCTTCCAGTGCCGTGGGCCAGTAGAACCCATGGCAGAATGCCTTTGCCACTATGGCCCGTGACGACGTGTGTTGTCTGCATTCGCCCTGGTGGATGTCGACCAGCAGCCGGATTCCGTCCTCCTGGCTCACACATCGCTGATAAATGCCACCAACACTGCACTTGTAGAGCTCGTTGTTGATGATAGTGTATGCGTTGGCTCTGCGCTTCACCTGCCTTGTCTCTACCTCCTCTTCGGGCAGCTCTCCTCTGGCCAGGAAATCCATGAACGGCTTGGACCATGTTGGGGTTTCCCGGATGGCGCATACCGCCTGCATCAGCAGATTCACTTCTGCCCGGATAGCCGGGTCGGGCTCTTCCGGAGGCCGACTGGGTGGAGTAGCGGAGCCGGCAGCCTCTAGGCTGGACGCGGCAACTCCTGGGTGCGGCGAAGTCGTCGTGGAGGTCTTGGAGACGGCAGTCCCCGGGTGCGGCGAAGAAGTCCCCAGGTGCGGTGAAGCCGTCGCAGAGGTCTTGGAGCCGGCAGTCCTTGGGTGCGGCGAAGCAGTCCCCGGGTGCAGTGATGCCGTCACGGAGGTCTTGGAGCCGGCAGTCCCCGGGTGCGGCGAAGCAGTCTCCAGGTGCGGTGAAGCCATCGTGGAGGTCCTAGAGCCGGCAGTCCTCGGGTCCACGTCCAACAATATGGAGTCGGATTCAGGAGCCAGCATGATTGATGGCTTGCGCAGGTGCTCAAGGGAGACTCCAGGCGGAATTTCTTTTCTTGTTGACCCGATGCGGGCGAGCGTGTCCGCGGCCTCGTTGTTTGCCCTGAGAACATGGTGAAACTCGCATCCTTCAAAACAGGCACATAGCTGATGTACGAAGAAATGGTATAGAGCCATGTTTGCGTCTCTGGCATCCCAATCGCCCGACACTTGCTGTACCACCAGATTAGAGTCGACGAAGCATAGGATGCGTCGGATGCCTATTTCCTTTGCCATCTTGAGGCCATGGACGAGGGCCTCATACTCAGCAACGTTGTTGGACGCGTGGAAGTGGATCTACAGCACATATTCCAGCTGGTCTCCTTTTGGAGAGGTAATGACCACTCCGGAACCGAGCCCTCCATACATCTTGGAGTCGTCGAAATGCAGCTTCCAATGTGTGGAGTCAGGGCAAGGCAGCAGGTACTGCGTTTCTGCCCAATCAACGAGGAAATCTGCCAAGGCCTGAGACTTGATCATCGTTCTTGGCTCATACTATATGTTGTGGGCGGCGAGCTCTATGGCCCATTTCGCCACCCGGCCTATGGCGTCTCTGTTGCCGATGATCTCCGAGAGCAGTGCCAACGCCACCACCCGGATGGAATGCTCTTGGAAGTAGTGCTTCAATTTCTTGGCGGCCATGTACACGCCGTACACCAGCTTCTGGTAATGAGGGTAATTTTGCTTCGAGAGTGAGAGTACCTCACTCAGGTAATACACCGGTCGCTGCACCAGCTACGCCTTTCCTTCTTCCGGCCTCTCCACTACTAGCACCACACTAACAACCCTATTGGTTGTTGTGATGTACATCAGTATGGGCTCCTTTGCTGCTGGTGCTGCCAGAATGGGTGGTGAGGTGAGCATGCGCTTGAGGTCGCGGAAGTCTTCATCTGCATGTGATGTCCAGACAAATCTGTTCGTCTTCTTCAGGAGCTAGTATAGTGGGAGTGCTTTCTCGCCCAGCCGGCTGATGATCTGGCTGAGGAGGCCAGGCATCCGATGAACTTTTGGACATCTCGCAAGTTCTTGGGCGGCTTCATACGCTCGATTGCGCCGATCTTCTCCGGGTTCGCCTCGATTCCTTGCTCAGATTCGAGAAAACCGAGGAGTTGGCCAGCTGGGACGCTGAACACGCACTTATCCGGGTTCAGTTTCATCTAGAACCGGCGGAGGTTGGTGAATGTTTCCTTCAGATCCTCAAGGAGTGTTTGGCTCTCCTTGGTCTTGACCACCACATCATCGATGTAGGCGTGTACGTTTCTGCCGATCTGAGTTTGCAAGCACTTCTGCATGCAGCGCTGGTATGTTCCTCTAGCATTCTTCAGTCCGAACGGCATTGTGATGTAGCTGTAGTCTCCATAGGAGTGATGAATGCTATCATTATTTGATCAGCGGGGTTCAGCCGGATCTGGTTGTAGCCGGAATACGCGTCCAGAAATGACAATAGCTCGCAGCCGGCCGTGGAATCGATCACTTGGTCTATCCTTGGCAGGGCGAATGGATCTTTGGGGAATGCTTTGTTCAGGCTAGTGTAGTCAACACACATGCACCAAGTCTTGTTCTTCTTTAGCATGAGAACGGGGTTTGCCAGCCATTCTGGGTGGAAAACCTCCATGATGAATCCGGCTGCGAGCAACCGGGTGATCTCCTCACCAATGGTCCTTCTCTTTTCTTCCACGAAGCGTCATAGTGACTATTTGACCGGATTTGCATCCGGACTGACATGTAAAGAGTGCTTGGCGAGCTCCCTCGGAACACCTGGCATGTCCTTGGGGGACCATGTGAAGATATCCCAATTCTCACGGAGGAAGTCGACGAGCGTGCTTTCCTATTTGCTGTCGAGGCCATCTCCGACCAGGACAAACTTGTCCGGCTCGGCCTCTTTCAACAAGATCTTTCTCGTGCCCTTCGACGGCTTGAATTGTGCTTCTCCGGTCGGCTTGGGCTCGCCAGCCGGCATGTCCTTCTGCAGGGCCGCCACGTTCTGTATGATTATGCGCTTTTCCTCCGCGATTATCATGGCTTCCGCTATCTTGGACCCATCTATGGCGCACTCGATAGACCGTCTATAGCAACCATCCACGGTGATGATGCCTTTGGGCCCTGGTAGCTTCATCTTGAGGTGCGCGTAATGCGGTACCGCCATGAACTTGGTGAGCACCAGCTCCCCAGGATTGCGTGGTATGCGCTGTAGAGGTTGACCACCTTGAACCAGATGGGCTCGCGGAGGAAGTTGTCCTCTGTGCCGAAGATGACATCTAGCCAGATCTTTCCGATGGGGGAGTGCGACAGGCTTGGGACGGCTCCATGGAAGGAGGTTCTTGCCGGCTCCAGCTGCGACTCGCTGATACCGAGCCGATCGAGCGAGCTGCATTACAGGAGGTTGATGTTGCTCCCTCCGTCCACGAGGACGCAGGAGAACCTGCAGGAATGCTTCTGGGAGACAATGATAGGATCCAAAACCATCGCGTAGGTGCCTGGGTGAGGCAGCTTAGCTGGCTGGTCCTTCTGGCTCCATGCAACTTCTTGCTCTGACCAGTTGAGATACTAGGGAACGGGAGGAACGATTGCGTTCACTTCCGCCTCGCGACACCTCTTGTTGTGCTTGGTCTCCGGCTCCGTGGTGAAGATGTGGTGGTTTCCCACCTAGAGAGGGTAGTTGTTGTGATCATCTTCCCTTCGATGCTGGTTATTGCGATCGCCTGGTGGCCCACCGGCTGGAGGAGGCGGCGTCTGTCCAGCCGGTGTGCCAGCAATCTCTGCCATCTTCTTCGTCCAGGTGCACTCGCGTGTGGTATGCGTAGCCGGTTTGTTGCCTCCACTATGGAAATTGCATGGCCCATCAAGCATTGACTCGATGGTGTACTTGGGCCTCGGAGGCCGGTCATCGGGCTTCTGTCTCCGGCTTCCGCCTGCAGCCGGATCCTCCTGCACTGCCGCTACCTGTCTGGAACTGTACTGGTTATCCGGCTGGTCGTCCTTTCTTTTGCCGTGGCGGTTGTCATGCTGCCTGGAATTGTGGCCATTTCCTTCCGGCTGGCGCCGATCTATGGCGACGTCGATGATTATTTGCCCTTGGTCGTCCACCCGGACGGATCTTTTCATTGTCGCGTCGGCCGTGGCGTACTTGTCCGCGATGGCCATGGTCTGCACCATGGTTGTGGGCTCCACCCTGCGAAGCTTATGCTTGAGCATAGTGCCGTCTCTACAGCCGTTGATGAAGAAGTCAACCGCCCGGTGCTCACGTACCCCCTCGCAGGAGTTGTGCATGCTCGTCCATCGGGTGATGTAGGAGCGATCGGATTCATCCGGGCCCTGCATGCAAAGAGCAAGCTCGCAGGGTCAGCCTAGGCGCTTGTAGGTGCTAGTGAAGTTGCGGACGAACGCCTGCTCGAAGTCGATCCACGTGTTAATGTTGTTATCGGGGAGGCTGTTGAGCCACGTCCTGGCTGAGTCGAGGAGCATGAGAGGGGCGTAGCATACTGCTACCCGGCGGTTGCCGTTTGCGATGCCCACGGCAGTGGTGTAATCCACCAACCAGTCCTCCGGCTTGACTGAGCCGTTGTACTTGGGCGTATCTCTTGGGAACAAAAATCCCTTTGGAAATGGTTCATTCCGGATGCGTGGTCCGAAACATCTTGGGCCGGCTGGACTTTCTTCCTCCAGCGCGCGTGACTGGACCAGTAAGTCGATTCGCACGCGCGCGTCTTGTTATTCCTCCGGCTCGAGCGGTCCCAGCCGGCCGGATAGGCAGGACTTGGATAGCGCTTGGCCTTTTCCGGCTTCGTCGGCCGGCTCGTGGTTTTTGCTGGTAACCGCTGCCGCATCGCAGGCGTTGTGCCCACGGCCTGCAGATCCACCGCGTGGGCAGTTGATCTGCCTTGCTCCGTTTGGGGAAGATGCCTTGCTGCCACGTGCAGCCGGATCCACCATCCGGCGAGCCGGTTGGGTTCTACTGTTGCTGGCCATGTTGAGTTCTGCCTCAGTCTACTGCTTGTTTGCCGTGACCACGAGGAGCTGGACACGTGCCTGCTAATGGAGCAGTTCCTCGCCCTCCAGGTGGCTTAGCTCCGCAACCGCCGCCTCCACGGCCCTCATGTTTTTGGCGGGGGTGCTGTAGACCGGCTGTACCATGGGCGTACGCGGATCAGCGGCACGATCCATCTCCGAACCGAGGTTTCGGCCTTGTGGCTGGGCTAGGCGGCTGGTGCTAGGCAAGCCTGCGAAGCCGTGCACGATGTTGTACTCCCGCATGGTGGCGTTCATCCGCCGTTGGGCGGCCGCTACTTTGCCAGCTTCCTCCAGAAGGTTCTGACGAGCAGTCTCCAAGGCTGCTGCAGTTGCAGCTGGGTCCACCTCGATGGGGGTGATGGGGTTGCGGAGGTGCTTGATGGACGCGTTGAGCAGGTCCTGGTTCGGGAGGCGTGAGTTGGTGGTGCGGACGTCCATGTTGTGCTCCAGAGGTGGGCGATGGTTCTCCATCGACCCTGCCATCATGACCTCGACGCTGCTGCTGGCGACATGCGAGGCAGAGAAACTAGGGGGCACACCAGAGATGGTGACGACCTCACGAGGGAAAGCCTCAGCGACGATGGCGACGTAGACGCGGTGCTCGCCGAAGTGCATGATGGAGCCTCCGCTTGGGAAAATCCCCTCAGGGAAACAAGATGCATTGTCGAGGGCGCAGTCGAAGGAGCCAAGAGTGAGGACGAGGCCAGAGGCGACTCCCTCACCGGCGACGAGCGGAAGTCCCATGCGAAAGATGATCCCAGCCAAAGCATTGTGCCCCACGGTGGGCACCAACTGTCGTGGTGTGGAAAACGGCAGTACCATCGGGGATGGCTTGAAGGGGACGATCAGGATGCTATCGGTGGCTACTCGCAACGGGTTGGGCACAAATACTACAAACACAGCGATGTACCCAGGTTCGGAGCCCTCTTGGCGAGGTAAAACTCCTACTCCTGCAAGGATCTACTATGAAAGGGGGCGAATGCCCAATACAGATGCTCCTTGAGCTGTTTCCTTAGCTACTTAACTTGTGGTTGTCTAGAAATGCATCCTCTTCTGTCTCTCTACCTAGAACCCTAGCACTACCCCCCTCCTTATATACTGGTTGAGGAGGTAGTTTACAAGGTGGGTTCTAGGGTTTACTGTTTGGATTTGGGCCTTACAAAGTGGGCCAGTTGGACAGGGACAAACGGTAGGCCTATGTCGAGTCAAGCCTCCAGCATAGGGGAGGACCACGCTACAGTGTCTAGCACCCCTGCTTTACTCGTCAGCCGGCTCTTTTTGCGTAAGCCGGAGCTTTCCTCGTCAGCCCTTGCTTTGCTCGTCAGCCTCTAGCTTTGGTACAGTTGTCCGGTAGCGCCGACCAGGCCAGCCAGCCTGTCCGATCAAAGGTGCGCTCAGCAAGGAGTGTCACTCTCACCGTACCGTGGTCAGCGGATCCGAGGCGGTCGGCTAGGAGCGGCCTCCCAGCCGGTTCTTCTGGCTACCCAGCTAGACGGGCCAGCCAGGGAAACTTGAATGCGGACCGGGTGGGGGATTCCATTCGACGGTGGTTCCTTGATTTGGGTCCAGACGGCATGAGCTCCATGGAGCCGGCTGGTTAGTCCCATCTTGTCCTACCCGAGGGTCATCCCCCCGACACATCCAGACGCTGATAGGATTCGCCGCCGATGGTACAGTACGTAATTTCATCAAACAGAGAAAAGGTCTTTGCAAGTTAATTGCTTCAAATGATTTACCTCTAGGTTTTGGTGAATCTTATGCTTTCATCGAATATATTCGAAAATTCCATAATCCTACTTTCACTCCTGTTTCTAGACAAACCACATCTTGGGACATGAAAAAATTATGCAAAGAGGGTCTTAAGCAAATAAAAGATGATTTTACTACATGCACTTTTTCAATGTCTTTAACATCCGATATCTGGAGCGGTAGGACTAAGTAAGACTATATTAGTGTGGTTGCAAATTATGTTAACCAAGACTGGGAAATACTAAAAAGAATCATTGGATTCAAATTAATTGATGTTAAACATACTGAAGAAAATACTTCTCAAGCTATAATCAAAGTTGTGAATAACTTTGGTCTCATAGACAAGATCTTTGTAGTAACTTTGGATAATGCTTCATCAACTACTAATGCAATGAATACCCTTGGTCCTGTATTTGGCACATATGCTCAATCGTTTTTACTGCATCAACATTGTGCTTGCCATATAATTAATCTTATTGCTAAAACTATTTTGAAGAACTGCACCCACACCTTGAGAATTGTGCATAGCAATTTCCTTTATGAATTCTGCCAATGTGTTGGGGGATACCCCCGGGTAGGGTCATACCGGGGTATAAAGGCCGAGTTAGCCGAGGTACGGCACGGTAAAAGCAAGAGCTGGCCGGGTCTCCTCAATGCAGGCCGATGTACGGGGTAACCCGGCCTAGTGAGTATCCACCTAACACTAACCCGACCGACATAAAATTTAAGTCGGCCATACTTGATTTGCCATGTATGCAGGTACCCTCGTAGTCGGGTTAGCCAAGCGCTAGCCGGGCTACCACTTGGCTTCCAAGAGAAGGGAGGAATCTCCCATTGGTCAAAAGGTGGCCTTTGTCCACTATAGGGTAAGCGAAGCGAGCAGAGGAAAGGACCAGCGAGCGTGGCCGACAAAGGTGACACGGGCTATGTCGGATGACGTAGTCAGTGTCTGGTGACGCCAAAAGGCAAGGAGCTCACAGAGGGTTACGTCCATAGTCCGAACTAGCCGTTTAAAATGAATAAAGAGGCATCTAGCTTTAACCAAAGGGCATATTTGCGAATATGCCTCCACGTATGCCCTAACATTGTAACCTGGGCTCCCCTATATAAGGAGCACCAGTACCTCCATAGCGGGGGATCGGTCATTCTGTCTTAGAAGAACTCTAGAGCATTGTAGTGGGGGGTAAGAGCACTAGTCCCCTTCTCACGAACAACTCAAGGAGCCCTTGTAATCCACCATTGACATAGTGAAATACAAACATCTGTGTGTGGAATCACCACACTATCCCTCCCTGGATTCCTCTAGTGCTCATTGGCCCCATCTTTAGCCTATCCATGGCATCTGCCTACCACCACCACGATAGTTGGCGCCTACCGTGGGGCTAGCGGCGCTAGCAGGGGTGAAAATCCAGACGGGAAACATCATCGGCATCGGCGAGCGCATCGTCTCCGGCCTGGTTTGGCGCTTTGAAGCGCTGGACTACGTCAGCGACAATGCTAGAAGCTTCGGTAGGCATCCTCCTCCGCGTAATGGCCTCTTCATCATGCTTGGCACACACAAGATCTACATCGGCGTGGATGAGTCCTGTGTTCACCCGCGGCACGTTGTTGAGGGAGGCGAGCCACCTCTCAGCACGGCTAGCGGCCCGCATACCGCTCGCCCCGCAAGCTGCGTTGAGGTCATAATGACCGCGCCAAACGCAGGAGCGAGCAAGGACCCAGCGCCAGATCCAGAAGTCATGCCGAAGCAGGCAAGGTCTAGATTTCCTCCACTAGAGAGGCCAGAAAATGTACTGCAGCAAGCAATAGATAGCTTAGCGACACCAATAGCTGTAGTAGAGACGGCTCAGGCGCAAGCTGAGTTAGAGGAAACTAGGCAGAAAATGCTAGCTGGGGCGAAGAAAGTAGCTGAGTTGTAGCAGTCACTGAACATCACTCTGAGGGAATATGCAAAGGCAAACCGCATAGATAGAGTAAAAATCCGAGGTAGAAACCTAATTATGGAAATTGACAAGGAGTGTGAGCCTAGGCCGGGTCAGATGGCTACTATAGTAACAGGGGGATGGAGAGATACAATACCTGGCAAAGAACCTCAGGGAATTTAACGCAGCTGCGTCTGAGTTAGAAGCCTTGACCGGAGAGGCCCAGGAAAGGCAACAGGAAAGAGTAAACCACTTGTTGAGGGTGGCGTGCCAGGAAAATGAGAAAATGAACAAGGCAAACCCGGCCCATCCCGGAGCATCAAATGTAGTTCATTCGGCTAGGAACAACCCAGCAAAATCTGCTGGAGCTGTGTCTTCCCTGGGTCACAGCCCTAAGAGAGAGGAAGTGGTAACCTCGGGGAGACAAGACAAGCAAATGGTCCCGTATGACCCGGCAAGGGCAGGGAAAGGAAAAGTAGTGCAAGTTGATGAGGGTCACCACAGTGCTAGCCGAGGTGAAGCTGGCCGAGGTAACCACGACCAAGGCAATGTCGGTCAAAGGAACATCGTCAACGGCAATGCCGGATAGTGTAATCCGGCGGAAACAGGGCAAAATGCACCTCGGCAACAACAACAACAATATGCACCTCGGCAGGAGAGAAGCGTTGGTCAAGCGATGTAGCAGCAGTATGCTCGTCCGGATCAAGACAGGTACAGTGATGGTTATTCAGCAATGGTCAATTATGGATAGCCAAGACCGGAGCACCACGTGATTGGGTCAAGGCTGGGAAGCAGGAAATTACAGCCGAATGACGCACGGATGAAGCTGGACCGGCTTTACAGGTCAAAGATGATCGAGGTACAAGGTCCCCCGGGTCCAGCATGCTTTGGACCTCGGATCATGAAAGAACCACCAGTGCTAAATTTCTAGTTAGCCATGGGAACAAAAATGTACAATGGAAGCACAAAGCCAGAGGAATGGCTCATTGACTATGCAACGGCAGTTAAAATCTCAACGGGAAATTTGAGATGGGCTGTGAGATATGCACCCCAGATGTTGGAAGGACCTGCAAGGGTTTGGTTAAATAACTTGCCACCGGGAAGTATCAACTGTTGGTTGGATTTCGAGGAATTGTTCGTCAGCAACTTCTCGAGCACCTACAAGAGGCCAAACAGAGACCAAATGAGCCAGACCGAGAGTTTCTGACTTGGTGGTGTAACGTGCACAACTCATGCGAGGGCGTAATTGAATCACAAGCGATTGCGTGGTTCGCCCGAGGCTGCAGATATGGAAGTATGTTGTGGCAAAGGTTGCAGCAAGATATGCCAACCACCTTGGCCGAGACAATCTAGATCACGGATTCATATGCTTTGGGAGATCCGACCCAACCCCGGATAATGTCAAGCGAATCAAATGAGGAGTACTATAACAGGGATGGCTCCGGGTCATCTAGGATACATGATTTCTGGGGTAAAAGAAGGGACGATCGTTCAGATTACCGATACAGCTCGCAGCAAGTGGCCGTTGTGGATCGAGATCAGCCCAATGCTGGCGCGAACCAGCATCAGAAAACTGGAGGGAAATAGTGGCAACAAAAGGTTGAAGGCAAGAAACCTTGGACTTCGGAACAGGAGAAATAGTGGCAAGAGAGAAAGGACCGTCTGAGGTACACGTTCGAGTCTATGCTGGACCAGCCATGCAAATTCCATATGCCAAGTCCAAATAGTCCAGCGAACCATACGACCCGGCAATGCGAGTGGATGAGGAAACTAGAATAAGGTAGCTCGGGGAATGCTCAGGCACCTCGGAATGAAGCGCCTCAGAATGAAGCACCTCGGCACCAATTTCTCACAGGAGGAAATGGACAGCAGATGATGTTGCCTCCCCCTCCACCAAGGTATGAAAATCAGGAAAGGGGGGATGCTATGCATCAAGTAAATAACCAACAGAAACACGATCAAGGGTATCATGAATACGAGACGGATAAATGAGTATAGAGAGCATCATCAAAGTTACTGTGTGTTCACCATGGAAGAGACTGACAAAAAGATTTTGCAATGCTGGCATATGGAGGTAAATGCAGTAATGCCGGCCATGGTAAAGTATATGCCTTGGTCAGACCAGGAGATTACTTGGAGTATCAAGGATCACCCGAAGCTCATACCAAGTCTAGGGACCTACACGCGGGTACTAGATCCGACGTTCATTGGGCCAAATATCAATGTGAGGTTCTCGAAAGTGCTGATAGATGATACGTTGCTAACGTATCTATAATTTTTTATGTTCTATGCTTGGTTTATATCTACTTTCTTATGTTTTGTCCACACATTGGAGTACTTTTTATACACTTTCTTGGACTAACCTATTAACAAGATGTCACAGTGCCAGCTGCCTGTTTTCTGCTGTTTTTGGTTCCAGGAAAGTCAAAAAATGAATATTCTCGGAATTGGATGGGATAAAAGCCAAAGTCAGTATTTCACTGAGGGGGACACGGAGCCAGAATACGAGACGGAGAGGGGCCAGGAGCCGCCCACATCACCTGGCCACGCGTCTAGGCCTGGCCCGTGCCAGGGGGTGGTGCGGCCACCTAGGGCACCCTCGTGTCCTCCCCTTTCGCCTAAAAGATGCCTCCAATATAGAAACCCTAAGGACCTGATCAAAATTCCATGAAAGAGTATGTAGTCGCGGTCATCTCCATCCCTAGATCGGGAGGGATCTGAAGCTCTTCCTGGCACCCTACCGGAGGGGACAATTCACCCTGGAAGCCTTCTTCATCACCATGCCTGCCTCCGGTGTGATGCGTGAGTAATTCATCCCTGGACTACGGGTCCATGTAGTAGCTAGATGGTTGGTTCTTCTCCTTTGTGCTACCATGTCTAGATCTTGTCAGCTCCGTTCATGATCAAGATCATCTATTTGTAATCATACATGTTGTGTTTGCGGGGATTCGATGGATATTGAGATGCTATTTCAGATTGATTATTGATTCTATCATGTCTTTGTTATTTGTGATCTTGCATGCTCTCTGTTGTTAGTAGATATCTTGGCCGAGTAGATGCTAGCAACTCCAAGAGGGAGTATTTATGCTCGATAGTGGGTTCATGCCTCTAGTAATCTGGGGAAGTGACAGAAATCTCTAAGGTACTAGATGTGATGTTGCTACTAGGGAGAAAATAGCAATCCTTTGTTCATAGAACAATCATATTGTTTACTTTGCACGCAATGCGTAATGCAATTATCTGTTGCTTGCAACTTAATACTAGAGGGGGTTCAGATTGATAACCTAAAGGTGGATTATTAGTCATAGATGCAGTTGGATTACGTTCTATGTATAATGTTGTAATGCCCAGTCAAATCTCATAGGAGTCAAGATGATTAGTATATGCATGTATGCTTTCTCGATGTTTGTCAATTGCCCCGCTGTAATTTGTTCACCCAACATGTCATCTATCTTAAGGAGAATCACCACTAGTGAACTATGGACCCCGGTCCTTTATTTTACCATCAATCTACAACTGTTTACTGTTTTCTGTTTACTTTCTGCAAGCTTTTACTTTCTTCCACACTATATGGTTAATCCTTTGTTTTCAGCAAAATCGGTGAGATTGACAACCTCACTGTAAGTTGGGGCAAAGTTTTGTGGTTGTGTTGTGCAGGATTCCAAGTTGGAAACAACACCTTGGAGGTGTTTCCTTTCTCCTACTGGTTCGATAACCTTGGTTTCATAACTGAGGGAAAACATGTTGCTGTGCGCATCATACCTTCCTCTTGGGGTTCCCCAATGAGCTCGACATGTTGAGCCAATAATCAAGCTTTTTTCTGGCGCCGTTGCCGGGGAGTCAAGGACATCTTCACAAGGGGAGTCCCTCATAACCAATCTCTTTACTTTGTTATTTTTGTTTTTCTTAGTTTATTGTTTTCTTTGTTTGCTTGTTTCTCTATCAAAAACACACACAAAATTAGTTCTACTAGTTTGCTTTCTTTATTAAAAACACAAAAAATATATTATTATTTCATATCTTAAGTTGCCATTATGTCTACCATTGCTCCAATCACTATGTCACCTGAGGAAATGATTTTCACTTTTAAACAAGGAATTGAAGAGAGTATCAAATAAGCTTGGTCTAGAATCTCTGGTCTACATGAAAAAACTGAACCTAAAATGACTCAAAGCTTGTTCCTTAGTAGTTTTTACCTTGGAATTGCTCTTTGCTATAGATATGCTTTGGATGCTGTAGTGGGAGGAGATTTCCTCCAATGCAATGAGGATGATGCTTTTAATGCCATAAAGAAGTTGGTCTTTACTTACAACTTGCCTAGCAAATCTGATTCTTCCTTTATAAACATATTTGCTAGATTGAACACTCTTGAGACCAGCATCGCTAGTTTAAAAGATTGCTATAATACACTTAGAGAGCATCATGACTATGTTCCAATAAATTCTGGACCCTCAAAATGGCTTCCCACAGTAAATATTGTTATAAATAATGAAACTTTTCATGCTCGTTGTGATATCATGTCTGAATTCTGTCTTATGCCTAAAGATATCTATGAATATTTGAATCTTTGGGGACTTTCTGAAGGAGGAGGAGAAAAATTTCTTGCTAATAATGCCACAATATTACCCATTGGAATAGCAGAAGGAGTGTTTACAAATATCCTGGGGAAAATGGTTTCTACTGATTATCTTGTTATTGAATGTGTAGGAAAAGGACAAAGTACGCTTGGAAGATCCCTATTAAAACTCCTTAGAGCAATAATAGATGTGGAAAAGGGAATCATGCACTTTTCTTCTCCACCAAACAATCATATGTTCCCCAAGGTTAAGAATAAAAGTAAGAGAGGTAAGGGCAGAGAATTTGGTTTTAATGCTTCTTCATTTGAGAACACTTGATGCATTTTCTTGCTTCTTATGCCTAACTTAAAGGCGTTAAAGAAAAGTACTTATTGGGAGATAACCCAAAAGTTTTATATGAGTCTTCGATGTTATTACTTCAGTAATAACCGCTCCTTATCCTTTTTATTTACTTTTTGTGCCAAGAGTAACCTCTAATGAGAGAGAGGTAATGCTTGGGAAAGTTAATGTCCTGAACAGATTTTTGTGCTTCACCGTAAAAATTCATGTAAAATCTCTGTATGTCGTATTTAGGCATGAATTTTTGTTCTTCTGCCCCAGGTTGTTATCTAACTTTCGTTAGTTCAACACTTTTCGATTTGAGCAACATAAGGTCTTCGAAAAAATTGGTTTTTACCTGCTGGTCTGTTTTGACAGATTTCTGCCATTATTTGCATTTGCTTCTTGTTGATTCCTTTTTGAGTTCTCTTTGGGGAATTGAGCTTTTTGAGGGAAGTACTACAGTAGCTTGTGTTTTAATGGAAGTTTTATTGGTGTTGAAACTGAACCCAAAGACTTATTATCTTGAGTGCACTAATGTTGCTAATAAAGATTGTGTGAAGTTTTGTATGAAGGAAAAATTGCAGGTGTATGGAGAGAATGATGTAATGAGATGAAGAATGGACTAAACATCAAGCTTGGGGATGCCACACGTGTCACCCCAAGAAATATCCAAGAAGTAGAAGCGTCAAAGCTTGGGGATGCCCAAGGCATCCCCTTCTTCATGAATAAAAATGCCAGGTTCTTCCAAACACTTCATTTTTATTGTTTCGTGCACAGTTGTGTTGTTCTTGGAGCGTCTTTGTCTTTGTTTTTGGTTTTCGTTTGCTTTGCTTTCTTAGTTTGCTTGAATAAATTGGTTGGACCCCCTATTTCATGCATTAGTTTTCAAATAGTTTGGTTTGGATTGGAAAAGAGTAGGAAAGTTCATGCTTAAGTGGTAAATAGAGCTTGTTTTTTACTGTGGCCCATGCTTTGTCATGCCATGCTTGATATTGTTTTGGCTTTATGCTTAGTGATCTTTTCTGTAGCATGACATGTTATAAACAATTGAGATTTCTTAATGTGCCTTGTAAGAATGATGCGTTGTTTTAGCATATTAAAGCATAGTATTGTGGTATTCTCCTTTCATGCTTTATTTGGGTTGACTTGGCACATGCCCAATCCATGTTATGACTATCCCAAGTCACCATAGCCTTTATGATCCTTTAGTTTTCGACTTGTAATATCACTTTATGCTTTAATTAATGATGTTTTGTCACTCTGCATGATTATGACCATTATTGCTCTCTTAGTTGGTCGCTCCCAGTCTTTTGCTAGACTCCATAACCAAGTATGAGTTCCACTCATGCATCCAACTCCAAATAAAACCAAGTTATTCCAAAGAGTACACCATACCTACCTATTAGCATTTGCTATTCCAAGTATATTCATGTTTTTATCTACCTTCCGAATTAAACTTGTTATGAGAAAACTAGTGATTAAAGCTCTCACGAACTTGATGGCACACTTTACTTTTCTTACCCTTAATAAACTTGAACCATTGTGTCGTCTATGTTGTATATGCTTGCACTTATATGTTGGGGACTAGCAGAACCATGCTGTCATGGGGAATGCTTTCAACATTGCACTTGTACTTTGTACCTAGTTGATATCATGCTCTTTTGTCTATGGATGTCGTCGGTGTGAAATGAAAGGGGAGCTTGTAAGTCCATGGAGTTATGTATATGTGTTAGAGAAATGCCTAGGCCGCCGTTCTAATCCATGCCTAATCATGGTGGAAACCTGCAGCGTAACCATAATGAGCTGTCTATGAAGCATTCTTCTAATAAAAAAAGAGATAGAGATTGAGAAAAAGAGAAAAGAAAAAAAAGATATGAGAAAAGAGGAAAGAGAGAAAAAAGCACCATTTTCCCATGGTAATTAAGAAGATTGCTAAGATGCTTGTTGTCTGCTTGCCTTGTCATTTTGATATGGGGATTCTTCCGTATCACCGGGCAAGGGGTACCCCGTTGGCGGTTCTCTATGATACACATGTACTTACTGTGACAAGAACTTACCGGTAACTAAACTTGACTAGCATGAGGAGTGACCCACGTATTCAAGGGACATGAGATTTCCAACTTATACTTTGTCAAGCACATACTCCATAGTTTGTTCACTTTAACCTTAATCACTTCAAGATGCTTATGATAGGGGCAATGAGAGCTAAAAGCTAATAAGTACCATAATTTTTGGAAGATCTTTATGAAACTTGAATCCCTGCTTCCTTCTATGAAGGCCTTTCTTTTACTTTTATGTTGAGTCTCCACCTTCTATCTTTATGCACCTATTGAGAGAGCATAGTGGGCATTCTTAGTTCTATGTGCATTGTCCCAAGACTTGTTGATTGATGCATAACTTTGATATTGCTTGTTCTTAAACTATTTGTATCTAGTCACCCTTATAAACTTTGAAGGTGTCCTATGCATTTATGTTTGCTACTCTATGAGGGACAAGCTGAATGCCACTATGCTATGTTTTATTTATGTGAAACAAACAAACGTCTTGCAAAGCATTGTTATTCATGAATCTTTTGTTTGTGCCTTTTCATGTTACAACATAGTTGTTATGTCTTATTGTTAGAACTTTATCTTTCATGCTATGTTGAAGTACTATGATCCCAACTATCAATGTTTTACAAATACTTTGATCAAGTTTATGATGGTGCATGTCACCTCAAAAATTATTCTTTCTTTTTATCACTTACCTACTCGAGGACGAGCAGGAGTTAAGCTTGGGGATGTTGATACGTTGCTAACGTATCTATAATTTTTGATGTTCCATGCTTGGTTTATATCTACTTTCATATGTTTTGTCCACACTTTGGAGTAATTTTTATACACTTTCTTGGACTAACCTATTAACAAGATGCCACAGTGCCAACTGCCTGTTTTCTGCTGTTTTTGGTTCCAGGAAAGTCAGAAAATGAATATTCTCGAAATTGGACGGGACAAAAGCAAAGTCAGTATTTCAGCGAGGGGGACACGGAGCCACAATACGAGACGGAGAGGGGCCAGGGGCCACCCACACCACCTGGCCGCGCAGCCAGGCCTGGCTCGCGCCAGGGGGTGGTGCGGCCACCTAGGGCACCCCCCTCGGCCTCCCCTTTTGCCTATAAGATGTCTCCGATACAGAAACCCTCAGGACCAGATCAAAATTCCACGAAAGAGTCTATAGGCGTGGTCATCTCCATCCCTAGATCGGGAGGGGTCTGAAGCTCTTCCTGGCACCCTGCTGGAGGAGAGGATTCACCCTGGACGCCTTCTTCATCACCATGCCTGCCTCCGGTGTGATGTGTGAGTATTTCATCCCTGGACTACGGGTCCATGTAGTAGCTAGGTGGTTGGTTCTTCTCCTTTGTGCTACCATGTCTAGATCTTGTGAGCTCCATTCATGATCAAGATCATCTATTTGTAATCATACATGTTATGTTTGTGAGGATCCGATGGATATTGAGATGCTATTTCAGATTGATTATTGATTCTATCATGTCTTTGTTATTTGTGATCTTGCATGCTCTCCGTTGTTAGTAGATATCTTGGCTGAGTAGATGCTAGCAACTCCAAGAGGGAGTATTTATGCTCGATGGTGGGTTCATGCCTCTAGTAATCTGGGGAAGTGGCAGAAATCTCTAAGGTACTAGATGTGTTGTTGCTAGTAGGGAGAAAACAGCAATCCTTTGTTCATAGAACAATCGTATTGTTTACTTTACACGCAATGCGTAATGCAATTATCTGTTGCTTGCAACTTAATACTGGAGGAGGTTCGGATTGATAACCTGAAGGTGGATTATTAGTCATAGATGCAATTGGATTACGGTCTATGTATAATGTTGTAATGCCCAATCAAATCTCATAGGAGTCAAGATGATTAGTATATGAATGTATGCTTTCTTGATGTTTGTCAATTTCCCCGCTATAATTTGTTCACCCAACATGTCATCTATCTTAAGGAGAATCACAGTGAACTATGGATGCGGTCCTTTCTTTTACCATCAATCTACAACTGTTTACTATTTTCTGTTTACTTTCTGCAAGCTTTTGATACGTCAATTTTGCATCACTATTCTATGTCATAATTCACTGTTATTCATTGATATATTTCGTATGGAGAGGTGATACTTATGTTATTTCATCTGTTTTTGCATGGTTGATGACTTTTGGAGCATGGACCGCTGCAGTCAGGATTCTGATGGAAAAGGTCATGTTTGGAGGCAAAATTCGCGAAGATCAGAAAATCCGGGAAAATATACGGAAAATCCTATTTTTCTAGAAGACGAAGGAAGCCAGAAGGGGGGCTGGAGATGGGCCACAGGGGGCCCACACCACCCCCTGGCGCGGGCCAGCCTAGGCCACGCCACCAGGTGGTGTGGCCGCCCTAGTCCACCCCTGGCACTCCCCTCTAGCATATATAATCCTCCTGAAACCCTAAGACTCGGGGAGCGACCACAGAAAGATTCCGCCGCCTCTGCGGGGCGGAAAACACCGAGAGAGAAAGATCTCTCCGGCAGACAGATTTCTGCCGGGGGAATTCCTTCCCGGAGAGGGGAGACCGTCGCCATCAACACCATCATCAAGCTGGACTTCATCGGGATCATCATCATCATCATCACCATCATCACCATCTCCATATTGCTGTAACAATTGAGTTGAATCTTGCATAGTTCATAGGGGAAACTTTCCCGGTGTTGATTACTCTTTGTAGTTGATGCTATTGAGTGAACCGTTGAATTGTTGTTTATGTTCAGATTGTTATACATCATTATTCCATCTCTGATCATGATCCATATGATGTCTTGTGAGTAGCTCGTTTTGTTCTTGAGGACATGGGAGAAGTCATGTTTTTAGTACTGGAATTGTGTTGAGAAAGATTCAATAGTTTGATATTTAAGTTGTGGTGTACTTCTTCTAGTGGTGTCATGTGAACGTCGACTACATGACAATTCACCTATATGGGCCTAGGGGAATGCATTGTGTATTTGGCTACTAATCGTAGGAGTTGCCGGAGTGATAGAAACCTGAACCCCCGTTAGGAAACCATTGCACAAGGGACGTAAGGGTCTTAGAGTTTAAAGCTGTGGTTAGGTTTCTACCTTAATTACTTTCTTGTACTTACGGATGTTTGCAAGGGGTATAATCACAAGTATGTATTAGTCCTAGGAAGGTCGGTACATTAACACAGGTTCACCCACACAACACTTAGCAAGCTAAAGAAGATTAATCAGCTATATGAAGCGAAAGCACTTGACAGTCTTCCCATGTGTCCTCGAGAACGTTTGGTCATCTTAAGTAATACAACCGGCTTGTCCTTTGCTGCATAAAGGATTGGGCCACTTGCTGCATTTATTCCTACTGTCTTTTGTTTACTCGTACTTTCTTTACTTGCATTATCAAAAACCCCTAAAAATCCGTTTGATAAGTATTTGCAGAGAATTCCTGATCCATACCACTAGCCAGCACCTTCTGCTCCTCGTTGGGTTCGACACTCTTATCGAAAATACTGCGATACACCCCCAATACTTGTGGGTCATCAAGACTATTTTCGGGCGCCGTTGCCGGGGAGTGAAGCACTATTGGAGAGTGGAACTGGTAAAGGAAACTTCTACTGTGAGTATTGTTTACTTCTGCTAGTTGCTTTATTTTCGTTATGGATAATTCGTTGAGTTTCTTATTTGGTAATGCTACTACCACTGCTAAGGTAGTAGATAAGCCACCACCTGCTGAGAATGATGTTTTTAAAATACCTACAAGGATTATTGATTGTGTTATGGATAACTACTATGTTGGGGATGGAACTGTCCATCCCGATGATCATTTACTCTTTATACACGAATTATGCGGGTTGTTCAAGTGTGTAGGTATTACTACAGATCAAGTTAAGAAGAAGTTATTCTCATTATCACTGAAAGGAAGAGATGAGGAATGGTATAAGCTGCTGAAGAATGGTCAAGCTCTGGAATGGGAGGAAATACTACCTCTCTTTTATTCAAAGTTTTATCCTCCTAGTGAGATTCATAAAGATCGGAATCAAATATACAACTTTTGGCCTCTTGATGGAGAGAGTACAGCTCAAGCTTGGGGGAGATTGAAGTTATTAATGCTCAAATGTCCCATTCATGAGCTCCCCAACAATATTATTATCAATAACTTTTATGCAAGGCTTTCTCTTCATGATAAGGATTTATTGGATGCTTCTTGTGCTGGATTATTCACTCGCATGGAAGAAGAAGAAGCTAAATGGGATCTTCTAGACCGTATTCAACATAATGCTGAAGCATGGGAGAATGACAAAGGAAGAAAGTCAGGTAATTATGATTATGAATGCATTGAACCTTTTATGGGAACTGATGACTTTCAAAATATTAAAAATTCTTATGGTCTAGACTCTCAAGCTATTACAACTTATTTTAAGGCTTTTGCTTCCTATATTGAAGTGCCTAAAAAGAAGTGGAATAAGTATCATGAACCTTATAAAGATATTGCTAAGAGTGTTCCTGCAAGAAATACTGAATTTTATACTACTAATCATGTCTTACCTAAACCTTACATTGAGAAAATCCCTTTCCCATGTAAGATAAAGGAACATTCTATGATAGCTAGTATGGTTAATGAAAGTATAAGCAAAGCTGTTGAACCTGATAAACAAATGGTTGATGAACCTATAATAGCAAATGTGAAAGACTTTGTTACTAAATATGAAGAAGAGGGACACACTATCCTTTGTAAGGATACCTCTAATATTGTTTCACTTAGTAGTGTTATGAGAGCTAGTATTCCCGTGTTTTCTGTTAGAATAAGTGATCATTTCTATGATGGTTCTTGTGATAGCTATATTGTTAAGTTTATTCATGATACTGAAAGTTATTATGAGAGAGGGAAAAGTGTTCTTATGTATCTGAATAATATCAAGTTTCCTCGTTTTATGCTGAAAGTTTTTATGTTGCACTTCTTTTGCCTTCCTATGCTTGTAGCCTCTGGTTTCAACAACTTGTTTGTTTACAAAATCTCCTTGCATAGGAAGTGGGTTAGACTTAAATGTGTGTATTTTTGCTTCTTAATGCTCTCTTTCACTTCAATTCATTCCTATGTGAGCATCTTCAAAATTATCATGCCCATCTTAATGGCTATAAAGAAAGAGCTTTTTGGGAGACAACCCAATTTGTCTTTGCTTTCAATTGTTTTTGTTTCTTTGAGTCTTGGAAGTTATTACTTCGGTAATAACCGCTCCTTATCCGTTTTGTTTGGTTTTTGTGTCAAGATCAACCTCTAATGAGAGAGAAGTAATATTTGGGGAAGTTGTTGTCCCGAAACAGATTTTTCTGCTTCGCCGTAAAAATTCGTGAGAGATATCTGTATGTCGGATTGAGCTGTAATTGCTTCTGCTTCTTCCCCAGGTTGTTATTTAACTTTCGTTAGTTTTGCACCTTTTGATTTGAGCAACAGAAGATTTTCGAAAAAATTGATCTTTACCTGCTGGTCCGTTTTGACAGAATTTGCCACTTTTGCATTTGCTTCTTTATTCGATTTCCTTTTTAAATTCTTTTTGGGTTTTTGGAAGGAGTTGCTACAGTAGCTTATGTTTTGATGGTTTTCAGTTGAAGTTGGACTCAAAAGGTTTTATCACTTCATATATACTAATGTTCCTAATGAGAACTGTGTGGAGTTTTGTGTGAAAGAAATTTCCAGGTAGTGGAGATAATGGTGTAATAAGGAAGATAAGGGGTTTATGACTCAAGTAATAAGTGTATGAAGATGAAGATATTGATATTATTCAAGTAGTGACTCCGGAAGAACCTACTAGATACCAAATTCAGAGACCTGCAGAGTCCGTTTTCAAATAGCTAACAGTTCTGGTAAGAAAAGTTCCGTGAAAATACAATCCAACTATATTTTTGCAGTTTTCAGTAAATAATGAAAACTATGAAGCGAAAGAGGGACGGAAATGGAGCCAGTGTGGCTCACACCACCCTGTGGCGTGGGCCCACCCCTGGCCGCGCCACCAGGTGGTGAGTCCACCCCGGACTCCGCCTCCGACTCATTTTCTCCCAGTACCTTCCTTTTGATATGAAAATTCGTAATATATAATCCCCCGGAGCCCCCGAGGTTCGTATATCATGTTTTCGTCGTGTTTTTGTTTCGATCTGTTTCTACCAGGACATACTCTTTGAAAGTTTAGAAGCACAATGGTGCCTGCCAAGGATAAAGGGAAGGAGCCTATGGAGGAAGACCTCCAAGACCCCGGGAAGGAGAAGGAGATCAAGAGTGAAGATGAAGAGGATCAAGGCCAACATCCGCACACCGGCACTACCATTGCAAGCATTTGAGTGGTGATAAAACCTGCCAGGGTTAGAATGACTACATGGATGCAGACTGGGGGGAAAGCTCCTCGTCACAGCTTGGTTCCACGGTCACTTCCTCCACGCACCAAGAATCCTTTCCATACCCTTATCCATGAGCATCAATACCAGAATATGCCCAAGGGAAAATTACCCTCCAGTGGGATTTGCCTCGTTCTAGCCATGCAGGAAAAGAAGACTTTAAGGAGGAAGAGTGGGGAAAGAATAGCAAGAGCTGGAATTCTCAACCCGACATGATCATGAGCCGCATTGTGCAAAACTCACAGCTGATTCGTAATCTCACCTTCAAGATTGAGGACTTGGGGAAACTCATCAGAGAGCTCATCGATAGGATACCACCACCACCATAGGAGTAATTCTTCATCAGGTTTGGCATCCCCTTGGTTTGTTCCAAGCTTGGGGGAGTGCCGCGGTATCACATCACTATCTTCTATCTTTTTACCTTTTTAGTAGAGTCATATCATGAATAGAGAAGTTATTATGTAGGATGGTTTGCATTATGGAAGTGTCCCCTCTCTCGTTAGATATGTATCCCTTGGTGTGAGTTGCCGTTATGGATTATTAATGAGAAGTTCTATCATTCACTCTTTTGCATAGCCTCTATTAGTTTTCAATTCGTGGTTATATGATTGATCTTGTTGTTAGTATTGATATCACTTTCGGATTATTGAGTTAATTTAGTCGGTTTTGGCAAACCTAGCTCGGTTAGTAACAACGCTATTTTTGAGAGTTGAATGAAAAAGATAGAAGTACTCTAAAGAAATATAATTTCATCATCTTTCTTTCTTGGTTTGCTCATAAGTCTAGTATTCTCTAGTTAAGATTTTTTGTGCTTCCAAGGAAGATTGCATGTTTGTCTTTATCACTTATAGGTTTGTTTGTTTCCTTCAACTCTTATATTTGCTACCCAGCCTTGCTAGCCAAAAACATGTATTGAGAGGAATTTCTTCTTGTGCATCCACTCCTTTAAACCAAAACTTTTGTCATTTGTGTCCACCACACCTACCTATTAGGACTATTGCTATTCCAAGTAAATTCTTGTTTTATCTACATCCCAAATTAAACTTGTTATGTGAAATTTAGTGATTAAAGCTCTCACGAACTTGATGCACACTTTACTTTCTTGCACTTAATAAACTTGAACCATTGTGCCCATCTATGTTGCGTATATGCTTGCGCTTTGTAAGTTGTGAATTAGCAGAACCATGTTGTCATGGGGAACGCTTTCAACATTGCATTGGTACTTTGTACCTAGTAGATATCATGTTCTTTTGTCTATGGATGTCGTCGGTGTGAAATGAAAGGGGAGTTTGTAAGTCCATGGAGTTATACATGTGTGTTAGAGAAACGCCTGGGCCGCTGGTCTAATCCATGCTGACATGGTGGAAACCTGCAGCGTAACCATAATGAGCATCTATGAAGCATTCTTATTATAAAAAAAGAGATAGATATTGAGAAAAAAGAGAAAGAGAAAAAATAGATTATGAAGAGGAAAGAGAGAAAAAAGCACCATATTCCCATGGTAAATAAGAAGATTGCTGAGATGCTTGTTGTCTGCTTGCCTTGTCATTTTGATATGGGGATTCTTCCGTATCATCGGGCAAGGGGTACCCCGTTGACGGTTCTCTATGATACACATATGCTTACGATGACAAGAACTTACCGGTGACTAAACTTGAGTAGCATGAGGAGCGGCCCTCGTATTCAAGGGACATGAGATTCTCAATTTACAACTTGTCAATGCATATCCTCATATTTGATCACTTTAACCTTAATCACCTAAAGATGCCTATGATAGGGACAATGAGAGCTGAAAGCTATTAAGTATTATAATTTTTGGGAGCTCTTTATGAAACTTGAAATCCCTGCTTCCCTCTGTGAAGGGCCTTTCTTTTACTTTGTAGTTGAGTCAGTAAACCTATTCCCTTCTATCTCAGCAAGTATTTTGAGTTGTTGTGTTTCATTCATTCATATGATGATTTATTCAATCGTGTTGCTTATGTTCCTTGTTTTTCACATTGCTCTTATCTTTATGTTTACTACTTTGAAAGCTATCATTGAAAACCAGTTATTTGTGAACTCCAGGAAATTATCAACCATTCTTCGACCAAGAGCAAAGTTTGCCATTACCAATTATGATTTACTTCATGTATCTTTATTGTGTTTCCTTTACTCATTGCAAGTTGAGTTATATAATAGTGAGTTGTCTTCTATTATGATCTATGTATTTGATGAATGTGATGCTTCTTGTCCGTATTCTTTTATCGACTCTTCACTCCATAAACCTGAGGCCCTGTTTATTGAGCTCAGTTTAGCTTGGGGACAAGCAAAGTCTAAGATTGGGGGGAGTTGATACGTCCATTTTGCATCACTATTCTATGTCATAATTCACTGTTATTCATTGATATATTTCGTATTGAGAGGTGATACTTATGTTATTTCATCTGTTTTTGCATGGTTGGTGACTTTTGGAGCATGGACCGCTGCAGTCAGGATTCTGATGGAAAAGGTACTGTTTGGAGGCAAAATTCGCGAAGATTAGAAAATCCTGGAAAATATACGGAAAATCCTATTTTTCCAGAAGACGAAGGAAGCCAGAAGGAGGGCTGGAGATGGGCCACAGGGGGCCCACACCACCCCCTGGCGCAGGCCAGCCTAGGCCGCGCCACCAGGTGGTGTGGCCGCCCTGGTCCACCCCTGGCACTCCCCTCTAGCGTATATAATCCTCCTGAAACCCTAAGACTCGGGGAGTAACCACATAAAGATTCCGCCGCCTCTACGGGGCGGAAAACACCAAGAGAGAAAGATCTCTCCGGTAGACAGATTTCTACCGGGGGAATTCCTTCCCGGAGAGGGGAGATCGTCGCCATCAACACCATCATCAAGCTGGACTTCATCAGGATCATCATCATCATCATCATCACCACCATCATCACCATCAGCACCTTCATCACCATCTCCATATTGTTGTAACAATTGAGTTGAATCTTGCATAGTTCATAGGGGAAACTTTCCCGGTGTTGATTACTCTTTGTAGTTGATGCTATTGAGTGAACCGTTGAATTGTTGTTTATGTTCAGATTGTTATACATCATTATTCCATCTCTGATCATGATCCATATGATGTCTTGTGAGTAGTTCATTTTGTTCTTGAGGACATGGGAGAAGTCATGTTGTTAGTACTGGAATTGTGTTGAGAAAGATTCAATAGTTTGATATTTAAGTTGTGGTGTACTTCTTCTAGTGGTGTCATGTGAACATCGACTACATGACACTTCACCTTTATGGGCCTAGGGGAATGCATTGTGTATTTGGCTACTAATCGTAGGGGTTGCCGGAGTGACAGAAACCTGAACCCCCGTTAGGAAACCATTGCACAAGGGACATAAGGGTCTTAGAGTTTAAAGTTGTGGTTAGGTTTCTACCTTAATTACTTTCTTATACTTACGAATGTTTGCAAGGGGTATAATCACAAGTATGTATTAGTCCTAGGAAGATCGGTACATTAGCACAGGTTCACCCACACAACACTTAGCAAGCTAAAGAAGATTAATCAGCTATATGAAGTGAAAGCACTTGACAGTCTTCCCATGTGTCCTCGAGAACGTTTGGTCATCTTAAGTAATACAACCGGCTTGTCCTTTGCTGCATAAAGGATTGGGACACTTGCTGCATTATTCCTACTGTCTTTTGTTTACTCGTACTTTGTTTACTTGCATTATCAAAAACCCCTAAAAATCCGTTTGATAAGTATTTGCAGAAAATTCCTGATCCATACCACTAGCCAGCACCTTCTGCTCCTTGTTGGGTTCGACACTCTTACTTATCGAAAATACTGCGATACACCCCCTATACTTGTGGGTCATCAGCTTTTACTTTCTTCCACACAATATGTTTAATCCTTTGTTTTCAGCAAAAATGGTGAGATTGACAACCTCACTGTAAGTTGGGGGCAAAGTTCTGTGGTTGTGTTGTGCAGGATTCCAAGTTGGAAACAACACCTTGGAGGTGTTTCCTTGCTCCTACTGGTTCGATAACCTTGGTTTCATAACCGAGGGAAAACTTGCTATTGTGCTCATCATACCTTCCTCTTGGGGTTCCCCAATGAGCTCGATGTGTTGAGCCAATAATCAATAGACAACGGCAGTAGCATTAACATCATGTAAACGATACCATGCACAAGTTGGGTATATCAGAGAATATGATCCAGGCAACAAGGACCACTTTTCATGGCATTGTGCCAGGTATGTCCTGTGAACCAATTGGAAAGGTCCGGGTTGATGTACTATTCGGCACAAGGGACAGCTGCCGGACTGAGAATTTGGAGTTTGAGGTGGTGAACTTGGAAAGCGCATATCACGCGTTACTCATCCGACCTGCTCTGAACAAATTTATGGCAAGTACTCACATCAGTTACCTAAAGATGAAATTACCCGGACCAAGGGGAGTGATTACCGTAGTTGGGGACTTCAGGCATTCTATCGAATGTGCCTTAGCCGGATCTAACCTGGCTGAGTCACTTGTGATTGCTCAGGAGAAGAGGAAAATCATGGAAGTGGCTGCGCTGGCTCAGTCCGTGCAACAGCATATGCCGGCTCTGAGTAACCCGCATGGGAGTGTCTCGTTTCGAGCGACGAAAGATACGAAGAAAGTGCCTGTTGATGATCAGTTTCCGGAGCGCACCGTAACCATTGGTGCCGGGTTAGGTGACAAATAGGAAAGCGAGCTTGTCAACTTCCTCCATGAGAATCAGGACATTTTTGCTTGGTCTACACATGACCTGCAAGGTGTGCCGAGGGAGTTGGCTGAACACTCTTTAAATGTAAGACCCGGGTCAAAGCCAGTTAAGCAACCTCTCTGCCGTTTCACCGAGGACAGGAGAAAGGCAATTGGAGATGAGATAGATCGGCTCCTCGCAGCCGGATTTATCATGGAAGTACTTTATCCGGATTGGCTCTCTAATCCAGTGCTCGTGGATAAAAAGAAGGATGATCCAAATGTGGCAGTAGTATGGTGCATGTGTATCGATTACACGAACCTGAATAAGGCGTGTCCAAAAGATCCATTTCCACTGCCAAGGATAGATCAGGTCATAGATTCAACTACTGGGTGTGAGTTGTTGTCATTCATAGATGTATATTTTGGTTTCCACCAGATACCCCTGAACCTGGATGATCAAATAAAGACTGCATTTATCACCCTGTATGGGGCTTATTGCTATCGCACTATGCTGTTCAGATTACGTAATGCAGGAGCAATGTACCAGCAATGCATGCAAAAATGTTTACATGATCAAATAAGTCGGAATGTGCAAGTTTATGTGGATGATGTGGTGATAAAAACCAAGGAAAGCAAAACGCTCCTTGAAGATGTCCTGTAAACATTCGCAAACCTAAGGAGGTTCCGGATGAAGCTTAACCCAAAAAATGTACCTTCGGAGTACCGGCAGGAAAATTACTTGGTTTCTTTGTCTCCAGCCGAGGTATTGAAACCAATCCCACAAAAATCCGGGCCATAGAGAGAATGGAACTGTCGAAGTGCCTTAACGATGTGCAGAAGTTCACTGGTTGCCTGGCATCATTAAGCCGGTTTGTAAGTCGGTTGGGAGAGAAGGCCTTGCCCCTCTATCGGTTAATGAAAAAGGCAGATAAATTTGCATGGATACCACAAGCTGATAGTGCGTTCCATGAGTTAAAAAGGATGTTGTCCTCTGCACCGATATTAGCTGCGCCACTACCCAAGGAGCCATTGTTGCTCTATATAGCCGCGACCAACCGAGTCGTAAGCGCAGTAATCATAGTGGAACGCGATGAGGAAGGAAAGTCGGTGCAAAGGCCTGTGTATTACTTGAGCGAGGTATTGTCAGCTTCAAAATAGAACTACCCTCACTATCAAAAGATGGCGTATGGTGTGTATACGTTAGCTAAGAAGCTCAAACACTACTTTTAGGAGAACCCCATCAAGGTGGTGTGTGAGGTGCCCATATCGGAAATTATGGGTAATAAAGATGCTAGCGGTCGAATCGCAGAATGGGAAATTGAGTTAGCCCCATATGCACCACAATTTGATAGAAGGGATGCGATCAAGTCACAAGCAGTGGCGGATTTCTTTGTGGATTGGGCTGAGATGCAGTATGAACCACCTCTACCGGACTCAAATTACTGGCGAATGCACTTTGACGGATCAAAGCTAAAGGAAGGGCTGGGGCCGGGGTGGTGCTTACCTCGCCCAAGAAGGACCAATTGAAATACGTCCTCCAGATCCATTTTAGCGCATCAAACAATGTGGCCGAATATGAAGAACTTGTGCATGGGCTTAAGGTAGCAAAGGAAGTAGGCATACGTTGGATACTATGTTTCGGTGATTCGGATTTGGTGGTGCAGCAAGTGTCTGGCAATTGGGATGCTCTGGATGCAAACATGTCACTTTACAGATTTTATGTCTAGAAAATAAGTGGTTTCTTCGAGGGGTGCGAATTCCATCACGTACCTCAGATTGAAAATGAGGCGGCTGATGTATTGTCCAAGTTGGGGTCATCTCGGCAGCCAATCCCGCCAGGCATTGCACTGGAGCACTTGAGAAAACCATCTATTACACCATCACTAGAATCCGAGTCAATATATATCCCGGCGCTCTCAGGATCAGAAGCTAATCCTATGGAAATAGACTGGGGAAGCACCTCAGCAAACCCAGGGACTGTTCAGCTCAGTCCGGTCAGAGTTATGTCGGTGGAGGCGATGGAAATTGATGAACAACTTTTCCCTGTCCGGCCTATACCCGATTGGGCTGAACCAATATTTGATTTCCTAAAGGAGGGAACTTTGCCGGATGATGAGGTACTCTCTAGGCAAATCCAGAGAAGGGCCAAAGCATACACTATCATAAATGCCGAACTATACAAAAGAAGTGTAACCACCGTGTTGCAGTGATGCGTAGACCCAGAAGAAGGGCTTGACATACTCCGAGATATCCATCAAGGGGAATGTGGCCATCATGCATCCTCCAGAGCATTGGTGGCAAAAGCCTTCCGGCATGGATTCTATTGGCCAAGTGCCTTAGAACAAGCAGAGGATCTGCTGAGAAAATGCAATGGCTGCCAAAGATATGCCACCAAACCCACATGCCCATGTCGGAAATCAAAACCATTCCCATTACATGGCCATTTGCAGTGTGGTGCCTGGATATGGTAGGACCATTTAAGCCGGCTAAGGGAGGTATGACCCATATCTTGGTTATGGTAGACAAGTTCACCAAATGGATTGAAGTTAAGCCAATCACGAAATGTGATGGGCAACAGCGGTAACGTTCCTCAAAGATCTAATCTTGAGATACGGTTATCCCCACAGTATCATAACTGATAATGGCATGAATTTTGCTGAAGGAGCATTTGCGAGGTTCTGCCAAGAAAAGAAGATCCGGCTAGATATTGCCTCAGTGTACCACCGCACATCGAACGGACAAGTGGAAAGATCCAACGGACTAGTATTGTCCGAGATAAAACCTTGGCTCATTGAGCCGCTGCAAAGGTCATCTGGGTGCTGGATAGAAGAGCTACCAGCGGTACTGTGGAGTTTAAGAACAACTCTGAGTCGATCAATGGGTTATACGCCATTTTTTCTTGTATATGGGGCAGAAGTTGTACTACTAGCCGACATAGAGCATGATTCGCCAAGAGTCACCCAATACACAGAAGCCGAAGTGCATGAAGCCTGGCAAAATGATGTTGATCTGCTGGAAGAAGCGAGAGAACTGGCCTTGTCCAGATCTGCCATATATCAGCAAAACCTCCGACGCTACCATCGCCAGAAAGTAAACCCCCGAGTCTTCTGGGAAGGTGATCTCGTACTTCGGTTGGTGCAGCGCACTGCTGGCATGCATAAGTTATCCCCTCTATGGGAAGGACCTTTCATTGTAAGCAAAGCTTTGCACAATGATTCTTACTATCTTATTGATGCACAGCCATAGGAGAAGAACAAGACGGACAGGTCCAGAGAGGAATCTAAACGTCCATGGAATGTAGCACTACTTCGTCCTTTTTACACCTGATAAAGAGGTGAATGTATCCGAGTTACTCGTATGTCGGTATGTATGTCGGCAACGAGCTTATCAATGAACTTCGGCACCCCTAGCAGAAACTCGGGGAGTGTCTTAATAATTGTCTTTCCTGTCTCTATGTTATATATGTCGGCTGGCTTAAGTTGCTTATACCTTAGCCGAATTAGTAGTGTGTGAGCACCAAAAACCTAACTCTTCGACTTTTTTGTTGTCCAACAAGTATTGGCTTCATGGCAAGCAAGAGAACAAGTTTGGAATCGCAAAACACATGAAAAACGGCTAAGGAAAGGAAAGTAATCGAGCCGACATTTGTTATTTGGACTAACCCTGTATTCACTTTATTTTTCATCGGATTGTTTTGAGCTAATCTCAAAGTTTCAAGTATTGTTAAGTCAATTTTTTGAACCTCGGACTTGTAAGTCAAAAACCGAATCAAGGTAGATGCGAGCCGAGTCATAAAATTGGAGGAAGAAGAAAAGGAAAATCGGGTACTTCACCCATGTTAATCCGGCATTTAAAACTTAGTAGCAAAATGAAACTGGTTGTAACAGAAAACATCACTGTGCATAGATACAATTGCACCCAGCATACCGGGGATCTCATGAATATTGTTAAGTGTTTATAAGCTCAGGGAGCAGCAGCTGGAGCCGAATCATCGGTAGAGGGAGGAGGTACTTCGGCATCAGTAGGCAGGGCACTAGCCTTGGCCTCATCTTCGGGGTTAGCCTCCTCGTCCTCCGGGTCTTCAGCATCATCGCCGAGCTCGGAGGCTTCCTCTTCGTCCTCTCCACCCTTAGCACCATCAGAGACATAATCATCATCAACTGCATCAAGATAGCTCAGACCCTCGTTCCAGCTATGGTAGAAGGCATATTGGATAAGCTTGTTGGCGTAGGCCTTGCTTTGAGCAATGCACTCCGGATCATTGGACCATTTTGATCCAGTGCGTAGACGCTCAAGCAGGTTCAGATCCAGCTCTTCATTCTAAGAAAGACCAAAGTTTAGTGCCGTATCAGCTCCAGCTCGCGCTGCAGATTCCCGCCACAGGTGCACCTAGGTCTCACACTCCATTAGCTTTGCTATAAAAGTGGTGCTTCCTTTGGGGGTGGGCTCAGTAGGCCAGAGAGCGTTGAACATCCGAACTGCTGCCGGCATGATGTCTGCACCATAGTTCTTCACCAATTCCATGCGGGTAGAAAGGCTCACCAACAGGTCCTCCGTGTCATAAGGAACTGACTCGGTGGTAGGGTCGGCTGGATTACCTCGCTGCGTGCAGGACTTGACTATGGCAGCATATGCAAGGGAATCACTATCTGGGAATTTGCATGCAAACAAAACGAAAGATGTCACTAAGCAAGAACGCTTGATCCGGAGAGACAAGAATCAAAAAGAGGAAGAGAACTCATAGGAAATCTGGAAAAGGATACGAGTTAGCTCGTTATCCACATCTGCATTTTTGGCTTGGAGTTTCTCATATTCGGAGGTCACCGACTTAAGCTTTATGTTGGCTTCCTGCAGCAAGTCCTTGTCCTTGGAGATCTGGGTCTTCAGCCGCTCTTTCTCCTCGGAGAACTCCTGGTCAGCCTTGTCCAGCTCGGATTTGTACAAGTCTGTGAGCTTCTGGATTTCGGTGTTCAGCCGAATAATCTCCGAGTCCTTGAGGCGCAGTTGAGCAATTTCGTCGTCCTTTTTCTTTAGCTTGGCCTGATGCCTCCCTGCTTGTTCGAGAAAATGAGTCATCGTGTCAGGTATAGGCACGCTATATTCAAGTGTAACTGCAATAATGCGTTGACCCGGCAAAGCTGAGGTATAAATATCCTCCAAGTCAAGGAATGAGCATATAATGGTTAAGGGAACAAGGGAAGTTACCTTGGTTCTCAGCCAAATTTTTGCGCATGATGACATTCTCAGCCTCAACCTCGGCTGCATGATTCGGATAACAAGTTCATACGGATAGCGAGTAACTCGAAGGAACGAGAAGGAAAAGGTCTTAAGCAAAGAAATTTACCCTTCTTCTAGTGATCAACCAACAATTTTCCGTATCTGGCGTGAAGATCTTTGTATGAGTCCAGTAGGCGCTAGAACTCAATAGTTTGGCGGTTGGTGGTCATCTAAAATAAGCCAATATTAGTTCACATATAGAAAGAAAGATATTTGAAGTCTACAAGATCCGGGCCAAGTGGAACTTAACCCAGCTCTAGGTGTGTGGATATTCAAAGTCTACAAGATCCGGGCCAAGTGGAACTTAACCCGGCTCTAGGTGTGTGGATATTCGAAGTATACAAGATCCGGGCCAAGTAGAACTTAACCCGTCTCTTGGTGTGTAGATATTCGAAATCTACAAGATCCACACCAAGTGGAACTTAACCCGGCTCTAGGTGTGTGGATATTCGAAGTCTACAAGATTCGGGCCAAGTGGAACTTAAACCGGCTCTAGGTGTGTGGATATTCGAAGTCTACAAGATCCGGGCCAAGTGGAACTTAACCCGGCTCTAGGTGTGTGGATATTCGAAGTCTACAAGATTCGGACCAAGTGGAACTTAACCCGGCTCTAGGTGTGTGGATATTTGAAAATGCTAAGGACTTGTGCTAATTCTCTAAGAGCATCCGACTGAGTAATAAATTACTCCCTCGGAAGCTCGGGACTAGTGGGTATGTCTATAAGTGCTTGTGTACATAAAAGGCATAGAAGAAAAAGGGTTACCTCCATCATCTGGCCAGCAAGGGAGATGGCCTTGGTAGCGAAATTCATCTGAGCACTGAACTCCACCGGACCAAACTTCTCCGGCAAATCATCTTGCGGGTTTATAAAATCGGCATCATTCCAGTTATGGACATATTCTATGAGCACCAGACTATAACTTTCACCGCTAAGTGAATGGCTCGTCACCAATCCCTTGGCATGGGCCTCCCGCCTCGCGGACTGAGCAGCAGCAGGACTGTTATGCAAGGTCAATTGCTTGCTGCTCTCAGATCTGGTGGCAAGAGGGCCAGAAGTTGAATCCTTGGCTGGCTCGACGGCTTTCTTGCTCTTGCTAGATGATGTTGGACATTGGAGAAGAGCCGAGGCTGCAGAGCCAGACTGAGCTTGGGAGGCTGGCTGGAAATGTCTTTAATAGACACAGTGGATCCGGAGGCAGTGACCTGAGATTTCTTCTTGGCGGCTGGCCTTATTGTGGTTGATGCTGTTGTTGGTGTTGCTACTGGTGCTGTTGGCGTTGTTGTTGGTGCTGGTGCTGGTGCTGCTGGAACTGGTGTTACTGGTACTAGCGCTACTGGTGTTGCTGGTGCTGCGGATGCTGGTACTGCTGGTATGGGAGAAACTGGAACAGAAGAGGAAGTTGTTTGGGGCGATGCCAATGAAACTGGCACCTCAGAGCTAGACGGTTGCGGTGGAGCAGAAAAGCTAGGGGGATTCGGCATTGCCGTGTCCACGGCCGCTCCACTGCCCCCTCCACCCCTCCCCCGCATCGACGTTGCCCTCCTCATGATGAGGTGGGCTCTGATCCGACGCTGCCGCGGAGTCCTCTTGATTGGGACTCAGTGGACGAACATCGTCGTCATGGGGGGGAGATGGGGCGCTCCGGATTGGAGAGGAGATGCTAGGACCACTCTAGGGAATAACCCTAGGAGCGCTGCAGAAACGTAAAACAACAAATCAAAGGGAGAAAGAAAGGCAAGAAAAAGGCAAAAACGAAAGGAGCTAGATCCGGAAATGAACAAGGAAAGAAAAGTGACTTACTCATCCGAGGTTGGGGGCTGTCGAGGTTTGGGAGTTCTCCAGACTGTGCTCTTGACCACGGGCTTGGCCGGAGCCTTAACCCCGGACTTCTTCTACCTCTTCCTAGGCAGGGGCACTTCCAAAGCTGTGGCCGAGGTTGCCGCGCGCTTCTGGGAGGGGGCAGGAGCCGGATCATCCGTGGCGAGAGGGGGAACCTCGAGGACCTGACCGGCTGGGTTAGCTGAAGATTCATAGGTAACCGGGAAAGCGTAAGAGATGGGCACCGGATCAAGTACCTCCATAACCTCAACATCGGAGTCATCGTCATCCGGCATATCCCTTAGAGAAGAGGCCTTACCAGAGGTTCGCTTGGTGTCGTCCAAAGTAGGCAAGAACCTCTCTAGGTCAGGCTCCTCCGTGTCAGGCTCTACGTGCTCTGCCACCCATTGAGAGTCAGCTCCTTGCCGTCCTCAGTTGTCTACTGGAGAAACAACTGAGAGAAAAAGTACTAAATGGTTAAGTTAGGAGGCTTCCGACATATCTCAAGACTCGGAAGAATACTGGGAGAAGAATGTTCCTTGGGTGGCAACTTAGCCCAGGTGAAGGGCGCCAGGCCCCACTTCCATGCCTTGGTGAATTCCTTCTCTATCTTGAAGATGGCCTTAACCCGGCGGAACACCTCGGAGTTGTTAAGCTTGAAGGAGGAGGTCTGGTGGGGGTCAAGGGGGCTGCTCAGATGGCAGATCTTGTGAGAACGTTTCTGCAGGGGGGAGACCCGGCTGCGGATGAACGTGAACATGACGTCCTCCCGTAACCCCATCTTGACCAGCTCCTTGATCCGCTTATCGACCTGATTCACCAAGGAAGTAGGCCGCTTCAGGATTTGCTCCCACAGAGAGGTGTCCGGGACACCCATCTTGAAGGGGAGCAGCTGGATCAGGTCCTCGTCCGAGCTATTCCTCACATATAAGAAGGTCCGGGACCAGCCTTTGCATGACTCAAGGCCGGTAACCTGGGGAAAGGCAGAGTTGTTGCAGGGAGAAATGGAGGCTCCACCGCACTGGGTAAGATGTTTGTCGGTAGGCAAGAGATGAGGATCCGGGATAACGTTCTTACGGAGGCCAAAGAACTTGATCCATAGTTATTTTGCAGGCCAGAGGCCGACGTACCCCTCTATGCCGGAGGCAAAAGAGGAAAGAGATGTGATTGCATTCATAGGAAGGTGGTGAGGCTGAAGCTGGTAGGTGGAGATGAAGTCATGGAAGAAATCAGAGACAGGCAAGCCGAAGCCGCGCTGAAAATGGGAGAGGAAGACGACGAACTCGCCTGGGTTTGGCGAAGGGGAGATTTCCTCAGCGGCGAGGCGGCAGGCGACGGCCGCAGGGATGCGGCAGGTCGCATAGAGCCAGTCCAGATCGTCCTGGCAGACGAATGCACCCGCCCAGGCACCATGCTCATGAGCCTCGTCTTCCTCCTCCTCCTCAGCAACAATGACAGCCTCCTCCTTTGTCATGGCTAAATCAAGATCTTCAAGGAAGTAGTCAGAGAAAGAGTAACCGGCCGTAGGAAACTTGGAGGTGTAGGGCCCCGTGACGGAAAGCTCGAGCGGACGCGGCAGCGATGTTGCGAGGAGCAGCAACACAAGGCAGCGTCGGCGGTGGTGTCGCTGTGGAGAAGAAGGAGGCAAAGGGCAGGGGCGCGTGTGAAGTGGGGGAACTTCCCCAAGGGCCGCCCCTGCCCCCTATTTAACCGCACCTCACGGGCGCGTACTGGGATCAGTTGCTACGGCCCAACTGTACGGTGTGGCCGTGTATTGTCCAAACCAGCCAATCAGGCTCATGCCATAGCAAGGGCTACAAGGAGTAGGGGATCCCATGACGTGATGTTATGATACAGTTAACAAGGGGCTGCCGCGATGTGAAGTGCAGAGCAGTTATTCCTGACATTTACTACAGTAACCGACACAGTAAACTGGCACGGCCCTTAAAATGAGTTAAAGTGATGATTACCCTCCACGTAAGATGTGGGGAAGCGTATGAGAGAAGGAAGGATGACTCAGATATATGGACAGTGACCCGGCCAACAAGGAATAACTCAGATTGAGTCAAGAGAATGTCACGTCGAAGAGACCGGGTTACAGGATAACTCAACAAAGGAAGTGCTGATCTTGATAATTGGAACCTGCTGTGGCCTTATCAGCTGAAGTTGCTAAGACCGCACCAGCTTCGGAGACTAATGTTGGGGGATACCCCCGGGTAGGATCACACCGGGGTATAAAGGCCGAGTTAGCCGAGCTACGGCACGGTCAAAGCAAGTGCTGGCCGGGTCTTCTCAAGGCAGGCCAACGTACGGGGTAACCCGACCTGGTGAGTATCTACCTAACACTAACCCGGCCGACATAAAATGTAAGTCGGTCATACTTGATTTGCCATGTATGCAGGTACCCTCATAACCGGGTTAGCCAAGCGCTAGCCGAGCCACCACTTGGCTTCCAAGAGAAGGAAGAAATATCCCGTTGGTCAAAAGGTGGCCTTTGACCACTGTAGCATAAGCGAAGCGAGCAGAGGAAAGGACCAGCGAGCGTGGCCGACAAAGGTGACACGGGCTATGTCGGATGACGTAGTCAGTGTCTGGTGACGCCAAAAGTCAAGGAGCTCATAGAGGGTTACGTCCATAGTCCGAACTAGCCGTTTAAAATGAATAAAGAGGCATCTAGCTTTAACCAAAGGGCATATTCGAGAATATGTCTCCACGTATGCCCTAACATTGTAACCTGGGCTCCCCTATATAAGGAGCACCAGTACCTCCATAGCGGGGGATCGGTCATTCTGTCTTAGAAGAACTCTAGAGAATTGTAGTGGGGGGTAAGAGCACTAGTCCCCTTCTCATGAACAGCTCAAGGAGCCCTTGTAATCCACCATTGACATAGTGAAATACAAACATCTGTGTGTGGAATCACCACACTATCCCTCCCTAGATTCCTCTAGTGCTCATTGGCCCCATATTTAGCCTATCCATGGCATATGTCGTGCCACCACCACAACACAATGGTTGAAATGTGGACTATAGGAGGTTTTGCAAAGCTTGGGGGTAAACCATTTCATAGGTTTCTTTTAGACATGAAAATTAGAAGGAACTCCACATATCTGATGATTAATGCACTGCTCGCTCACAAAGATCATTTCTCTAGCTTTATTAATCAGACCTACAAAAATAATGATGGATCACCACTTCTCACTGAATCAACTTGGCACATTATTTCAGTTCTTAATTAGTTTTTGAAGTTGTTTTACTAATCAATTGTATCTTTGTCTGGTGTTTATTATCCCACGGCTCCTTTAATGGTGCATCATATTTTAGATATTGCTCAACACCTCCAAAAATGGGAAAATGATTCTATTTTACGTGAAGTTGTTTCTAAAATAAAACTTAAATATTTGAAATATTGGAGTGAAATTTCAATTATGTATGCATTTGCATTTATTTTGGATCCTAGGGCCAAATTAGACGGGCTTGGTGATGCTCTAGAAGTCTTAGGTGTTATCGTGAATCTAGATTATTCCAATTATTTCACTAATATTCGTGACAAGCTTTCGGAAGTTTTTGGCAAGTACAAATTAAAGTACAACACCACTCGGGTACAACGGCCTCCACAAGCACCAACTACAAGCAAGAAGAAAGGATTGTGGAACAAGATATTTCGTTCTTCCTCCTCTTTGGCCACTTCTTCGACATCGTCATCATCGACGGTTTTAGGTGGTGGGGAGTTAGCAGAGTATCTCAACTGCGATAAGAACCCACATGAGGAGGATGAAGACTTCAACATATTGCAGTGGTGGAATGCGCACAAGATCTCATACTCTATGCTTTCCATATTAGCTAAGGATGTGATATCGGTACCTATTTCAACAATATCATCGGAGTCTGCTTTCAGTCTAGCTGGAAGGACACTTGATGAGAGAAGAACCAATCTAACTCCGGATATGGTGAGAACACTAATGGCCGTGAAAGATGGGGAACTAGCCAAACTGAGAGATCAACACACTACAATGGACGAAGATATAGTTGCCATGTTTGAAAATGTTGACATTGATGAAGAGGAATAAGAATATGATCTTTGTTGCAGTTTTCTTACTGTCTTTGTAATTTTTTTACTGTTTTTTAACCGAGACTTTTAGAGCCCGTTGTACTCTTTTTTCCTCCCAGGGATTGAGGGTTTTAATGAGGCAGGAAATAATAAAGCTCAATTTTTATCCACATGACACTTTGTCTCCAAACGTGCCAACAGTGGCACATTAGTGCCATACATATTTTTGTGCCAAGAAAGGCCCATTTGTGCCAGATGTGTCTACTTTGTGCTATAAATAGAGCAGCACACCCCTCATATTTTCCACCAACACAAGATATTTGCAAGCTAATAGATTCACAAGATTTACCTTTAGAGTCTAGATATGGACGCTCCAGGGTTCCAAGTTGGTGCTCCGGCTGCTCCCGGGCCTAGGTCGGCTGTGTGGGAGCACTTCGACGATGAAGACTATGAAGAGGATGGCGTTTATAAGAGAAGAGCTAGGTGCAAAAGATGCAATAATATATTCGCCTATGAAAGTAAGTGGAACCGGTCATCTGCATCGCCACGTCGCTTTCCACGTGAAGCAAGACGCAAGGAACTAATTAGTTGTAGTCGTTGTAATTTTTATTTATTTTTAAGCGAGTTGTACTCTTTTTCTTTCTAGGGTGGAGGGTATTAATGAGGCATCAATCAATACAACCATTTTTACCCCATACAATAGTTAGACACATTTTTTTTCTGTATATTTTACGATTTTTTAAGAAATTTGGGCCAAAACAGGCACTACAGACCAAACAAGCCCAATAGTGCTTAACGTGCCGCATGCCGGCACGGTAAGGAGAGTGGTCATGCCTGGGTCTCAGGGTCAAGCCAAACGGTTACAGAACCTTCCAAAAATAGGAAAGAAAATCATCGGAGCTATATGGGCCGGCCCGGTTAGCAATGGGAGGGTCCGTGGGCCGCTAGGTATTGTTGTGTCATTTTTCCTTTTTTATTTATATTTAAAAATATTTAGATTTAAAAAAATAGATTTTAGAAAAGGTTCATATTTGAAATTTGCTCGACTTTAAAGATTTTTCAAATAAGAAAATTGCTCAAATTTGAGAAATGTTGGAATTGTTCAATTTTGAAAAAAAATAACATTTGAAAATTTGTTTACATAATGAAACTGTTCAATTCATAAATTGTTCAAAATTCAAAATTTAAACAATATTCATTTTTTTTAAAATTAAAATTGTTCATATTTTCCAAAAAGAAGAAAAGAAAAGAAACACAGAGAGAAAGGCATACCTAGGCCGGCCCACTGAAAAAAAGCTTTAGGTGTCCCTACCCTAACCGAAGCAAGAGGCGAACCCTATTTTCCGCTCTATCCTTCCGCTTAGAAGCGGGACTGAGCTAAGCCTAGCACGTTTAGCACGGTTTTTTCGGGTTTCCCTTTACAGGTTTGGTTTTCCTAGTTTTCTAGGTTCCTCCCGCTTAGAAGCGGTACTGAACTAGGTCGGGCATGTTTAGCACGTTTTTTCCGGGTTTCCCTTTACAGTTCTGGTTTTCTTGGGTTTTTTGGTATGGCTTTTTTGACTGCTTTTCTTTTTCTGTATTTTCTTTTCCTTTTTTCAAATCCATTTTATTTTAAATTTGAATATTTTTAATTCAAACTTTTTAAATTAGAACATTTTTCGTATTTGAACTTTTTGTAAATCTGAATATTTTTTTTAAATTGTAGACAGAACAGAAAATACAAAAGTAAAAAATAAAAAATAAAATAGAGAAACGCACGTGTCCTTACTCTCCGCGCTGGAAGCAGCCCATTTTTAGTCCCCCGTGCGGGCGGAGACGAATCCGTCCGGCGGGAACTAGGGGCTCCCCCGTAGGGCATCTACCTGTACGGCTGTACGCTCCGGAAATTCCAAAAAAAAAAAAACTGTACGCTCCGGGCCTTCTGGACGCCGCTTGTAGCCCAGTTTGTTTTCTTACTGCGTCGAGGAACTGAAAAAACAATGAAAAAAAATGTAAATCTCGAGAGACTGCATGCGTAAGGTTTCACGATCAGACATAGCGAAAACTAAAAAACGCAGATAGCATATCCTCGCAGGGCCGACGCTGGTTCTTATTTCATTCGGAACTCGACATCGATCGAGCGCATGATTTTGGCTTCTTGCTGCTGCCTGCTGGTTAGAGTGCTGCAACTTGCATCAGCAGTCGTCACTTACAGAATCACCGCCGTGGATGTGAATAAGTACTAGTACTTCAAAACATTAATGATTAATATGAAGGATTCAGCGGTGAAAAGATAACCTGAAACACAAATGTGACAGCAGTAAAGGTGATGATTCTACCGGTCTCTTCCACCGGCACAATGGGGGTCCTATGACTCCAATGTGTCCCTCCCGAGTCTTGAGGTCCAGAGTTCAGAATCATCATCCACAAAGAAGGCCGGCACTCGGAAGTAGTAGTAGCTCGTAGCTGCCGTCCAGATCCCAGCGGCAAAGACGCCGGTTGCTAGAAAACACGTCGCTTTTAGTGGTGGCCACTCAGGCACAGTAGGCCTGGCCCATCCATCCGATCGTTGGGTCCAGTCCGCTAGTCCCGGGTACTTGTGCGAGGATCCCCTCTAGCATCGGCGTCAACCCGTTCAGAAATTTGTTCAGCTTCTCTTCTCTGTCGGTCAAGCACCTAAACAAAGCCGCCTCGCGGCGCACGACAATAGGAAGGTCCCAACGGCGCGTCGTCGTGGCCGCCAGCGAGCACTGTTGAAGTCATTGTAGTACAACGCAGCGGCCGACGGCGAGGATGCAGCATTGACAAACACAAATAGAGCATAGGCCAGTCCGAAGTTCAGACTATGAGCTGGAAACGGTTGGCCCACCGACGAATTACTTTCTCGTCGAGCACTTAGCCTAGTCGATCCGCCGCCAGGCAGGTTCTCTCGACCGTAGCGAAACGGAAGGAAATCTTATACGACCCTGCCATCCGATCGTGGACCCGGTTGTCTGTTTGACACGTAGCATTACCAATCTTAAAGCCTTTCTAGCCTCTTAATCAGTTATTCCCCAATTTTTATTCACACAGCGATTCTCAGAAGAAAAATACAGAAGAGCCTCAGCTAATTGAGTTGATATCCCACGTTCAGAGGCCAATAGCCCAATACAATACAATCACAGCTATTCCCCCGTTGAGTTTTTATTCACACAGCGATTCACAAAGAGAGTTGATATCCTGACAGTGTCGTCTTGCTAAACGAAACACCATCTGATGGAGTGACACACAATGAACAGAGAGTTTAGAGGCACTTCAATTGGCATGCGTAGATAGGGCATCACAGCGAGCAGGGGAGTCGTGCCGCGAGCGCCGGCGGAACCTCGACCAATTCCGGTGTCGAGCACACACCAGCATCCCCTCCACCAATGGCGCGGCGCCGTCCTCCCCCATCGACCGGCTGTCAACCAATCTGATCCCGGCCAGAGCCACGGAGCGGAATTAGAACCGCGAGGCTAGTCCACGGTGGGCAGGGGTGCGCCGGCAGGGGGCTCGCCGGCGGGAGCCACCGATTGTGTCGATTGTCGAGTAGAGGAAGGACCGTGCCGGCGGGGCACATGTGGCATCGAGCAGAGGCAAGATGGTGCGGGTGAACCAGCAGTAATTGGGAATTCGGGGATAAGTGGGCTATTTGCTTTGAGATCCGCGTTGCCAGCTTATCGAGTTGGTCCAGCGAGGGGGCGTACGACCCAGGGTCGTATAAGATTTTCGGGGATAAGTGGACTGTTTGCTTTGAAACCCGTATGTAGCAAATCAGCTGACTAGCAAAGCTAGCTCTCTTTACTAATCTGTGTGCACGTACAAGCTAATCGACTGCATCGTCGTACAACTCACACCAGGGATCAATTGATTGCTACACGACACGTACCTTGGGTGTCTTTTTTTTCAAGAACACAGTGCGAGCCTCGCGTATCTTCATTCATTAAGATAGACAGAAAGTTTGAACATTACAAGAGTTGGGCAACAAAGGCTGATCTCTCTACATTACACCTCCTATATGTCCACACAATTTTGCTAACTTCCACTGCTCAAACGCTGCTCTAATACGACGGCATAACTCCAACGACAACACCGTAACTTTGTCGAAAATACGAGCTCGTTGCGCTCTAGCCACAAAGCTCTCCCAGCCAACACCACCATGGAATTCAACTCCCTTCTATCCTCCTTCCTGACCGCCTCTGACAGAGTTGGCCACCATGCATCTAGCCTTGAATCATCCTGAGGCATGAATCTCTGCAAGTTACAGGCCACCAATAGATTGAACTATACCTCTCTGGAGTAAGAACACTGCAGAGTTAGGTGCTCCACCATTTCTTGCTCCTAGCAACACAGCGCACAATGAGGGTGGTGATCCATTCCCCTCGCTTCCAACCTATCCGCAGTCCACAACCTGTTCTTCAGAACCAGCCACATATGTAGTTTGACTTTGAGTGGCGCCTTGCTAGACCAGAGCTCTTTCATCCCTGACACCTCCTTCCTTGCCCTGAAGAACATGCCATAAGCCGATTTGGCCGAATAAATTGGCCGAAAGCTTCCAAGTCGCCGAGTCACTGACCCCCTCTTGAAGTTCCACCCCTCTCAGTCTGTTCCACAGCCCGAAGAATTGCACGATAGCAGGGACGGATGGTGTATCCTTGAAGGATCTTGCCCATGCATTATTGTCTAGCGCCTATGCCACACTATCATGTAACCGAGTAGGCTTGACACAGGCATAGAGCTGGGGCGCCAGGTCCTCGATGCTGCCATTGTCCAGCCATATGTCAGTCCAAAACCTCAATTTCTTCCCATTGCCTAGCACACACCGCGTGGCTGCCTTGAACATGTGCTCAGTTTCCTCCGGTGGCTCAAACAGAATGTCTTGCCATGGCTTGCTATCCTCATGGTGCTCCATCCATCTCCACCTCACCCTTAGAGCTAAGAACATCAACTTTAGATTCTTCACACCTAGCCCGCCCAACAACTTGGGTGAACAGACCATATCCCAAGCCACTCTGCACTGTCTAGCTCGCGCTTGCTCTTCCCTAGCCCAAAAGAACCCCCTCTGAAGCTTTGATAAGGTGCCAAAGAACCACTGTGGTAAATCTAGCGAGAGCATAGGGTAAATAGGTGTTGCATTCAGCATTGATTTCAGTAGAATTAGGCGCCCACTCTGCTCCAGCATGCCGACTTTCCATGCCGGAATGTGCCTTGCGACTTTATCAACCATAGGCTGCAGATCCTTCTTCAGTAGCCTCAGCGACAACAAGGGTAGGCCCAGATAATGAACAGGGAAAGGTGCCAAAGGGAAATTCAACCTTGCCATGATTTGCTGCAAATCCACTACCTCACAACGAATGGGGGAGGCCGAGCTCTTGGACATATTACACCTTAGGCTAGATTCTTCCCCAAACATAGCCAAAAGCTAAAGCACTACCGCTGCCTCACTCTCTTTTGTCTTGATCAGCAGCACCACATCGTCTGCAAACAACGACAAACGGTGCTTCAAGCTCAGCGCACCGAAACCGTCAAACAACCCAGCATTCTCTGCCAACCTGAAGACTGTGTTCATCACCTCCATCCCCAGAATGAATAACGAAGGCAACGCAGGGTCCCCCTGCCTCAGGACCCTGGCAAGCCAAAACTTCTCTCCTGCGTTTCCATTGACCAAAACACGGGTGTTCGCTGTTGAGAGCATCGCCACTATCCTCGCAATCCACTTCGGGCCGAAGCCCCTATGCCTCAGCACCTGGATGAGGAAAGGCCAGGACACTGAGTCAAAAGCCTTCGCCATATACAGTTTTAGCATGATCGCATGCACCTTTTTTATGTGCAGGGTGCGGATTGATTTCTGAATCATGAAGAAGTTGTCCTGAATAGTTCTTCCTTTTATAAACGTCGTTTGATTCGATTCCATCAACTTGGGAAGAGACTTAGCTAGCTGCAGTGCCATCGCCTTTGAAACAATTTTCACCACATTGTGAATTAAGCTGACAGGCCTGAAGTCCCCCATAGAAATAGCATCCTCCTTCTTTGGTAGCAGTGTAATGTAGGCCTCATTCAGTCTCGCAAAGCCCTTGTAATCACCAGAGTCTAGCTGCAACATAGCTCGCATAGATGCCTCCTTCACCGTCGGCCAGCAGGTCTGATAGAACTTGACTGTGAATCCATTCGGCCCCGGGGATTTGTCTGGCGGCAAGGCCCGTATCGCCTCCCAAATGTCCGCTTCAGAGAATGGCCGCTCTTGGTCAGAAACATCAATTGTTTGCAAGTTTAAGGCTGAAAGGTTCAGCGAGTGCTCCCTCGCCTCCACCGTGCCCAACATATTGGCGAAGTGTTCAGTCGCGATTCTCCCCATCTCTGTAGGCTCAATCGTCATTTCATCCCCTTTCCTTAGGCGGAACACATGATTCCTTCTTCTCCTCATATTCGCGTGCGCGTGGAAAAAAGGCGTATTGGCACCCCCCCTCCCGCAACCACACAATCCGCGATCGCTGCCTAGCAATAGTTCTCTCCAGAGACGCCAAGCCCAAGACCTTCCTCTTTAACTGCCTTCTTAGCCAGATCTCGTGCTTGTTCAGTTGGCGCCTATCCATGGCCTTGTCCAGCTGGAGAATCACCTCATTTGCAAGTAGAATCTGCTCCTTAACATTCCCCACTCTCCTCTGGCTCCATCGACTCAACACTCTTGCAGTAGATCTCAGCCTCCATTGTAAGTCCAAGAATGGATCCTGATGCTCTGCCTCCACAAACCAGCCAACCGCCACTGCCTCCCTGAACCCAGGAATCAAAGGCCAGAAGGATTGTAAGTGGAATCACGACTTCCGCAAGAATGAAACATTCGTTGAGAGCATGATTGGGCAGTGGTCCGAGAGGGAGGAGGATAAAGCTTGCAGGAGGCTATTAGAGTGACTTACATCCCAATCCATCGATGCGAACCAGTAGTCAAGCCTCTCCATGGTAGGCTCCCACCTCTCGTTGCTCCAAGTATACCTCCTTCCCACCAGTGGCTATTCTTTCAGCTCGAGATCATCCAGGAATTTCCAGAACCTCCACATCAATCTATAATTCAGTCTATCGTTGTTCTTGTCCGCTGCCTCCAAGATACTATTGAAATCACCCACAACCACCCATTTTCTTGGGAAGGAGGCCCGTACGGCCTGCAACTCATCAAAGAAGGTCTCCTTTAGAGCATCCTGGGTTGGCCCATACACCGTTGTCAGGGCCCAAGGCTCACCACCAGGGAACTGGACTTCCGGAAAAAACATTCACCTGCGTGCGTGACACTTGCACACATGCACCCTGCCAAGCAACCAGGATCCCTCCCAAAGTGTTGTTCGTTGGCAGGGCAACGAACTGATCGAAACAGGAGCCAAGCACCCCCGTAACCATGAATCTATCCACCATGGCCAGCTTTGACTCAACAAGGCAAATGATTGAAGCTGTCGTGTCACTTACCACCATTTTCACAATCGTTCTCCTGTTGGGAGCATTCAACCCTCGAGGGTTACACACAACAATGTTTTCGTTAGGCAGATCCATTAATACAACTATCTACACCATCCACCGCACATGCCCTCAACAGAACATGCCATCCGGCTCCGATACATCCAGGAAGAACATGGCAGCCAAAGCTTCAATTCACGATGGAGTGAGCGGGCCACAGAAGTACTCTGCGTATTGTTCGAGGCAATCCACCGGTGGTTCTCCTTCCACCTCGCAGATCCCAAGCTTACCCATGAGAACATGTTGTGCGCGCTTGATGTAGGAACTCGGTTGCCCCATCGATTTTCCCTTGATTCGGCTGCTGCGCCTGCACTGCTCCTCTAGCACGAATAGCCACCGGCGTCTCCCACGCTGAATATTGGGCAATGGAAGAAGTGGGTCACCAATGTGTTGTCGGATCTGATCAATGACTGCATGTAGCTGCGCCCCATCTCCATTCATCCCACGTAGAGTTCTTGGCAACACAGGTGACGCCGGTGATGCTGGCATGGAGGCCACTGGTCTCGACGCAGGAGGCGGCGAGGTTGAGCTGCACTTACGTCCCCCCAAACCGGCCCCACCATGCCCTGGAGATAGGGATCTGGTCCGACCGGAGGAAGTTCCGACCCTGCCACTTCCCCCAGGACGGCCCTGCCATGATGGTGCCCCTCCACGGATTGACACGAGTCCTCTGTGCACCACAAAGGCTCCCCCTGCGTGTCCCCATGCACCTTTTCCAGAACTGCCCCCTTTGCTAGCCACGAGCCCCCGATTCTAGAACCCGATAGGGGACAGATCGACGAGCTGGGCCCCTCCGTCCCCGATTCCCCAACCTTGTTTGTCGCTGCAGACTATGTCCACGCCTCGCTGAATCCACACTGGACCCACCACCGAAGGAGGGGAGCTTGAGCTAGGCAGAGACACCAACGCCGACAGGTGTTGTCGTCCCTCCAAGAAAGGCCCCGCCAAGGCATGGGACAAAGACACCAGTCGCCACTCCATGCGACCAGCACCAACGGCACTGGTACCGGACAGGCCACCTTGGCGCGATGCACCAACGCCACCCGCTTTAGTAGTGCTGGAACCTGCCACGACCCCACTTTCCACGTCAGCACCTCCACTCGAAAACACCACTAGCTCCAACTGGCGGCCCCCGCCTTGACCGCCACCACCGTGTCTAGCTCTAGCTCCCGCCGGCGAGCAAGTAGCCTGCCAGCCACCCTGCCTCGAGGGAGACCCGAATGATACCGACCCCAAGGCCTCCCCTAGCACCGAGAAACCTCCCCCACCCATGCTGCTGCGAATAGACGATGATGAGGGCGGGGATTCCACGTGCGGTGGCGGAGGCGGCCGTGGCGGTGCTAGAGGCGGCGAGTCGGACCCGTCGTCCAACACCGCCTCCGCCGCCAATCGGAACACGCCCTCATACCGCAAAGCCCTTGCCCTTTTGCATGGCGTCTACCCGCGGTGGCGCCCTCCTGGTCGCGCACCCACCGGCGGCTCTTCCACGAAGAGCGGCCTCGATGCCGGTAAGCTTCCCAGGTTGAGCGCACGTGCCCACACCCTGAAGACCAATATGTCGTCATGGCAGGCAGTTGGCGCTGCCACATCCACCACAAAGCCAAACCCATCCAGCAGCACATCCTCAGTTCACCTGTTCCAAGTGTGGCTTGGCATGCCCTTCATCTCCACCGACACCAAGAACGGCAAGGTGGCCACCTGCACATGCGCCTGTCCAATCCACCCATGCAGGGAGAGGGAGAAGCATGTGCCATGTGCCATGCAACGGCTTGTCACGACAGATCACGAGGAAATCCTCCGGCGAGTACCCCTAGATGGACATGTGTAGTGGCCCGATGGAGAACTCCCAGTGCAGGACAGCCGCCGCCTCCGCCAGATCCATGTCCTGCCTATTGCCAAGGAGGGTGACGACAGCCGCGCAACCAAGCTAGTCCTCCATGCCCCTTACCTCCTCCAAGTACTCCAGAAAATAGGGCATCCCCACTCTCGATGCCGCCGGAGCCTTCTCCCGGGGCACCACCTCGGCGGGCGCCTGCGACTGTGCGAAAGGCATCGAGAACAACGACCAACGCCCCAAGCTTTCCACTGAACCTTCACGAACCACCTCCACCCACTACCGCTCTAGATGAACCGCCCCGGGTGGTGGAGGCCCCGGCGGCGGTGGAGGAAATGGCAGCTCCTGCACCACTGGGGTACCACCCTGCCTAGCCACAACTGGCTGCCTCAACGCCGGTGTCGGATGCCTCCTCCCTGACTCTAAACTCGAGGCGCTCCGCGGGCGCTTGCAGCTGCACGCGATATGCCCTTCCTCTCCATAGTTGAGGCAGCGAACATCGCCAGTGTAGTCCCTTGAGATGTGCCCTGGCTGGGCACAGTTGTAGCACTTGCCGTGCAGGGCGGTCGGAAGGTGCCTGTTCGGAGGCGGGTGGGCCGCCGGCAGCACCCGCGGCCTCACCAACCTCCCATGTGCCTGGTGGCGGAGCCAACGGCACCTGCGATGAGATCCTTCCGCCATGCGCCACACCGTCCCTCCTTCAATGCCAGCAGCAACAGCAACACCTCCATCCGCTCCTAGACCCCCGCCTCTCTCCGCGGAAGGGAAAGAGAGATCTGAGTCCGGTAGTGTCACAAAGCTGGTGTCGCCCGGCCGCCGGCGACGGCACACACTCTCTCTCCTACGCTCTCCTTCGTGACGCTCTACCTGTGACTATACTTCTGTACCCCTCTAATGATAGTTCTCTTACCGATTACTAGAGCGTGTATATATAGCAGTTCTAGTTTGGCTATATTAGTAGGATCAGTACTTCTAAATCCTACGTCAACCGTGTCACATAAACCTGCGCGTACTCGTATACTACTTGTACTAGTAAGTGCACGTGTCCTGCACGTGAGACTCAGATAATAGACGATTGCCATATCATCACTATATAAAATTATAATAGGTAAAGCAGAAAAAATGATAAATTTGATCAATATCTATAAAGTATGGGTGTATATATATTTGGTTCTTGTACTTTGTATATCATGTAGAAGTCAACGATTATATTTGGTTTTCGCGAGTCTTGATCCAACGGTCAACATTCAAAGTTATTCGTATACTATATATACTAGTAAATTGCATGTGCTCTACACATGAGCCTCAGATAATAGACGTATGACATAATATCATTATATAAAATTATAATAGGTAAAGCACATAAAATTATAAATTTGATCAACATATATAAAGTATGGGTATATATTTGGTTCTTGTACTTTGTATCATCATGTAGAAGTCAAAGATTGTTAGCTACCTATCACTTGAAATTTTTGGTAACATGGTCTAGAGAAACGAGGGAGAAGATTCTCTAGTATGATGGAGAAGTATGTTTTGAGGCTTGTGCATAGCATTCATTATGCTGAAGACTATCTATAAAATCTTCTAGATGCTAGAATGAAAACAAGATCCAACGGTTGGAAATATTGGGATTCGCGAGTCTGGATCCAACGGCCGGCATTTAAAGTTATTCGTACACTATATAGTGGTTATATATCTACTACTATAATAGAGCAATTTTGAATTGGATCTATAGCACCAATCCTGACCGTTGGGTTGTTAGATCTAATGGTTCAGAGCAGCTGGATTCGTGTTGAATAGTATCTAGAGCAAACTCCACCATGCATGTTCTAGAACCATCATGTCACCACCCACAAAACTTCATAGCACAATAGGCTGTATTCTCTCTACTACTATAATGGAGCAGTTTTGAATTGGATCCATAACATCAATCCTGACTGTTTGGCTGTTAGATCCAACGGTTCATAGTAGCTGGATTCATGTTGAATAGTACCTAGAGCAAACTCCACCATGTTCTAGAACCATCATGTCACCACCACCAAAATTTCATAGCACAGTAGGTTGTATTCTTAGTATGTGTAGATAGTTATTATTAATAGACTTAGTGTATGCATTTTTTCTCTAATAAGACTATTGGTTAATAACAACTTAATGCTTGTTAAATCACATTTCATACAGGGGGAATTACGGTTCTTTCTAGGATTTCAGATCAAACAACTTAGAGAAGGAACCTTTATAAATCAAGCAAAATACATCCAAGACATGCTCAAGAGGTTCGAGATGACGGATCTTAATGGCGTCACCACAGCGATGCAAACTGAATGCCATCTTGAACTTAATCCCAATGGTAAAGATGTGGACCGAAAGGTATACCGGTCCATGACCGACTCTCTCCTTTACCTTTGTGCATCTAGACCCGATATTGTGTTGAGTGTAGGTGTGTGTGCAAGGTATCAAGTAGCTCCTAAAGAGAGCCACTTAGTGGCAATCAAGAGAATCTTTCGATATTTGGTTCATTCCCCTAATTTTGGTTTATGGTATCCCAAGGGCTCCAATTTCTCTCTATGTGGTTATACTGATTCAGATTGGGCTGGTGACAAGGATGATAGGTGACGAGGGTTTAACTCATCAATGCCCATTGTTATGGACTTGGGTTTTGGAGAAGGAGGGAGCGCTGGAGACATCTATCAGCTAGCAAACAAGCACACAGGGGACAAAGGATTTACCCAGGTTCGGGCCTCGTAGAGGTCCCTACTCCTGCTTGTCTGCTCGTGGAATTATCGAGGGAGTCAAAAGTTACAACAGTGCGCAGATGCAATCTGGCGAGGGTTTGTGGAAGCTAGGGTTCGTGTGTCCTCCTCGCCGCCCCCTCCTAGCCCTTATATAGATAGGCTAGGTCTCGGGTAGCAGATCGAGTCGGTTACAAGTTAGGGTTCTCCCCTTCAAACTTTCTATCTTTAGCTTTTTCTTGATCTTCAAGCAATCGAGAGTCCGCAGGTTACTCAAGTCCTTCTATCTGGGCCTTGGCGACACCGTGGGACTATACGTATTTGGACCGTATATACCAAGCTCGAGTACCTGTAGGGTATACCCATGTCAGTAGCCCTCGAGTGTCCAGTGGAATCGCAGATTCGACTGGGGACTTTTTTGAAGTCTTCGAGTGCCTGAATGAGTACATTTTCGACTGCTTTTATTTATGTCATAGGGATTGTTGATATACGTTCCTGATATAACCGAAGTATCGGTATCAGTTAACCACCTTAGGGTGAAACAACGCAATCTACTCAAATTCGAGTCCTCGGACTCGAACCCGGAAAAGTGCTGGTGTAATTCGACTCAGGCCGCGGAGGTCTTACAGGAGTCGAATTCCAGTTATATGGGTGTGAGCACTCGACGCGTCCGTCAAGGCATGTTCATCATGCCTGTAGGCACGGATACATTTCTGGTAGTGCGCAGTTAAATGCGTTGCCAGGCCTTATTCAGGTCTTACCTTCACGCCGTAAGCGCGGCATCCGGATTTTATTATCGCGGAGACGATTCGGGCGTCCCAGGAGACGTAGTCTCTTTGTAGGGAAAATTGGCGAGGCGGTGTCGCCAAAGGTTGCGAGTGCGGATTTTATCAACACACAGTTTTTGTGCAAATAATCATAGGGTGCGCGACCAGCGCTCCCTATGGGAGTAGCCCCCGAGTGCCTGGTTGAGTCGAAGACTCAGGCAGGGACTAAAGAACTTTTGCGACTGCTGTCGTCTTTTTACTTATTTGTTTCAGTCGATGACTCATGCAGGGACTACATATTTTCGCGACTGCTGTCGTCTTTTGCGTGCTTGTTTCAGTCGAATTTGTTTCCGGTGCTCCCTATGGGAGTAACCCATGTCCATAATCAAACTGTGTTTCGAGTGGTGGGGTTCGCTTTTGTGATTGTCTTCGTGCCTGCAATAAGAAAATAAAAAGTCGTAGGGTGCGCGGCCAGCGCTCCCTATGGGAGTAGCCCCCGAGTGCTTGGTGGAGTCGAAGACTCCAGCAAGGACTAAAAATAGTCGAAGTTTTCCACTGCGTTGCCTTGGTGACGTCAGTGCTGACGTTTGTATGACCTCAGTTGCCCGCGTGAGCGATTTTGACGGGACGTGACGAGCGGTGGGTCCCACTTTCTGACTTTGATTTCACTAGGCGTGCGTAATCTTATTTTTAACCGCGCCTCCTCGATTTCCATGCGTAATGGTAGAAGTGGAGGGACGGTTCGCGCTTCCTCTTCTCCATGTGTCCAATGCGATGCGCGCCATGCGTCTAATAGGGTTTTTGTCAACCGTTGGATTGCATCTTCCAGGGGTTAAATTGCGGCGCTGCGGTGGTAATTTTTCATCTGCACTTTTCCGTCCTTGCTGCCATTGCCATTGCTGATGTTCTTCTGCTTTCCTGCGCTCGTCTCCTCCACAACACTGGACCACCTCCATTCGTTTCTAAGTTACTTTCTGCGCTCTCATCGCCGCCGCGCAATGGGAAAGAAGAAAGGAGGTGCTGCCGCTGATTCCGCGACCACCGTTACCGCGACAAAGAAGAAGGGTGGCTCCGCTGATGCGGGCACCAGCACCGCCGCCGGCGGGAAAAAGAAGGTTGCAGGCACCCGTGTGACCAATGGCGCATGGCTCCCTTCTATCATCAAGGCGTCGGATCTCCGTCTTCTTCGCCAAGACGGAGTTATTTCTGCAGCAGTCGCCGATTCACGCGTCCCTAGCGGTGAGACCATTCTTGTGCCTCCCGCTGGTTTTCGAGTGATGTTTTTTTGCATTCGTCATTCGCGGCCTTTCTTTGCCTCTCCATCCCTTTCTTAGGGGTCTTCTTTGTTTCTACGGGCTCCAGCTCCATCAGCTGTCCCCAAACTCGATTCTCCACATCACCCTGTTTCATTACTCTTTGCGAGTGCTGGCTCGGAATCGAGCCGCACTTTGGCCTTTTCAAGCGCTTGTTTAAATTGAAGCGCCAGTCCGCCTCTGGCTCTTTAGTTTATGACGTAGGTGGTTGCGGTATCCATGTCGACCCATCCGCAACCTACTTCAACATCAAGCTTGCCAAGTCCGTCCAGGGATGGAGGGATAAATGGTTCTATGTTCGCGACCAGAAGGCCAAGGACGAGCATTTTTGACTCGCGCCTTTCAATCCCGCGACTCCCTGCAAGAAGATGCATTCTTGGAAGAACGTGGTCATGCCTGCCGAACTCGCGGAGACAGACGTGTTATATCAACGCGTCTGTGACCTTGAGAGTCGCATAGGCACAGAAGAGGGAGGTTGCGCCCTTGTCAGGACTTGGCTGCGTCGTCGCGTCCAGCCTCTCTAGGCCAGAGTCCATCCCATGTTTCAATGGGGTGGCGCTGATGATGCCACTCGCGTGTCTGCTGATGGCATGTCTGCGAGTGAGGTAGATAAGAGGGTGCGACTGGTCACAAAGTACATCTTCAAGGATGTGCTTCTGAACGAGCCAGTCGTTCCTCCTTTCAATGCTTCGAATCCTCCTCCTGAGGTACAGTTGTGCTACAGAGTAGCTTATTTTCGCGATTGCGTTTTCTGTTGCTTACCTGTTATGTTTGCTAATCTTCACTGTTTGTATGCATGATTGGGCAGTGTCGCCTTGTATGCCTCCTCTCCATGAGGGGGTTATTCCTCGTGAAGCTTTGGAAGAGGACAAGTCTGAGTCGACTGACCCTTTTGATGTGGAAGAGGAAGCCCTCGAGTCCGAGAGCCCGGATACTAGCAAGCGTTCGCGTAGCAAGGACTCCGACGCGTTGACTCCTTCGACTCCAGGAGGCGCGGCTGTTGGCACGGAGTCGCCAATTCCAGCCGTTCCTGTGAGGGATATGGCGCCGTCTTCTCGCAAGAAGATGCGATTGCCCAAGGAGTCTTCGTCAGAATCGGCGGCTGCCACGTTTGATCTTGACAACTTTAACTGGTAAGTTTGCTGGGTCGTTCATTCTTTTCTGTTTTCTTCTTGTTGGTTTTCCTCTGGAGTTTGCCCTTTTCTCAATGTGGACTTGGTCTTGTAGTCAAGGGGCGTCGTCATCTTCTGGCGACGTCGAGTTTTTGAAAGAATCGGGAGTCGCGACTTCAAGGGCCAAGGTAGAGGTCGAGCGTGCTCCTTCTCCTCCGGCGGCGGCCCACTCCGGGCACAATTCTTCGAGCTCTCCTCACGTAGGGGAGCATCGAGTGGTTGCTCGGATGATGGTTCAGCAAACTTCTTCGGAGTCGCTAGAGGACCATGTAAGTATATCGTGCCTTCTTTTTTAATGTGGTAGTTAATGCCTTCTGCTGCCCTCTTCTGACTCCTTGTTTTGTGTGACAGCTCCTTGTAAAGGAAGCTGCGCAGGTGGCGGAGCAGATGATGGCGATGAGTCGCCAGCATGCAATGCTGGAGACGCGTCACCGCGTGGTCGAAATTGAGTGCTCTACACTTATTCCTTTTGTCTTCTCTCCGTTTTGGTATAATCGACTGATACCCAATTATTGACTGCCATGTAGCTGAGCATAACACTTTACTGCGCAACGTCGCCACGTTGGAGAAGACATTAGCCGCAGCTGTGAAGGGGCGCGACGAGGCAATCACGGCTCGTGATGATGCCCAAAAGCACGAAGAGGATCTGCGCGCCTCCTTTGCGGCCAGGGAGAAGTTGTTCGAAGAGCAACTGTTCTCAGTCGCCAAGGCCCTCTCAGGTACCTTTACCGGTAGATATTTTATTGATGTTCTTCTCTGCATCTAGAGTTTTTGCCGGTGGCACTAGAAGTTTGATCCATGTGTGTATCTTCGGTGTAGATGCTGGCGACTTGAGTTTTGATCCGCAAGCCCTTTGTCGCGATGACGCTCTGGCGGGTGTGGTGTCTGCGGTCGAGGATCGTAGCGCCGCTGTCCAAAATACATTGTCCAAGGCCAAGGTTACCCTTAGTCGCCTCCGGGATGAGTTGATGCCGAAGGCGGAGCTGGTCGACAATGTGGAAGAGCTGGTGGAGTCGCTCGCCGGGGGTGTGCCTACCACGTACAAGAACTCCCTCCACGCGGCTGGCGCGACCATGTCTCTTGCCATGGTGCAAGCCCACGGAGTCGAAATAGATCCTTCTGCAGTGTCAAAGACGATGCCTGTTGGCGCGGATGGTCAGCAGGTAGTATTCGCTCCCTTTGCGACTGCCTATGCCAAATATGGCCATTCCTTGATAAATATTGTTGCCAAGTATTCGGAGGGGCTCCAGCATGCTAAGAAGATCGCGAAGGCTTCGGCCTAAGGAGCTGGCGGAAAGTCTGTGGCGTCTGATACTGCCACGGACTTGATGAAGCCCCCGAAGCCGTCGAAGTCGAAGAAGCCAGTTGCCCCGTAGTTAATTTTTGTAATAGTTGATGAATTGGCCTTTTGATTGGAGAACATGCCTGCTGGCGAGTGTGTTTTTAAACACTTATGCTTATCTTGAATGCGTCTGTTCCCCTTGCCTTTGTGTTGATTTGGTCGCCTTATTTGCTTTTGTCTTGACTTGTGGTAGGGCACATCGAGTGGTCCTGTGGGGGGAAACCAGGATTCGCCATCTCTTGATGAGACAGTGGCACCACCACACTCCAGGGTAGAGGAGCTATCCTTGCTGTCGCGACTTCGTGATCGCGTGAAGTAGCTAGAGCGTGAGTTGCCCCTGATCCGTGGTAATGTAGACGTGTGGAAGTCGAAGGCAGAAAAATCCACCGCCCGCGAGCAATATCTGCTTGGCGAGGTGACGCGGCTGGGCGACCAGTTTAAGTGTTAGTTTGCTTGTCCTCATCTTTTCCTTTGTAGTTAGTTGCAATGGTACGTTGTACTCATGCTGTTGGTGCTGCTTTATGTAGTTGTTAGCGCACACCGTCCGCAGGAGGAGAAGGATAGGATTGCCATCCGCCTTCATGATCTCATCCAGGAGCAACTTCAAGAGAGTGGATACTTCTGGGTAGATCATGATCGTGCGACTGCATTGGCGACCCTGCAGGATCGCGCTTCGCGAGTGCTGCTCTTTCTGAAGAAGTCGCAGTCGTGTTTGAAGAACATCTATCGGGCGATGTTCCCGTTGGATGACACTCCATCAAGCCTGCTGGCTCTCCTGGCCAAATTTCAAGATATGTCCGCGGTTCGCGAGTGCGTGAGGTGGCAGTTGGTGGCTGGTGCCAAGGCTGCCCTCTCGATGGTGCCACAGGCCTGACGTGGATGTCGCCGCCATTGCTTCCGGGCCGCCAGCGTCGCCAGCCGGATCTGCTTGCAATATGGTGCTGCACTATCAGGCGGTGGACCATCCAGCAGAGGAGATTGTCGACTTCTTCGAGGAACAAACCAATGTTCTTCTGTTGCAGCAGTAGCTAGATTTGTATCCTGCACATAAGTGTACTTGTGTTGTAAAGTTCATATATATTTGTAGATAATTTATTGTTGAGTGTGTACAAACAGCTTTGTCAGCGTCAGGTGCATTGCACTATGCGATTCCTTTTTGTTAGCCTGGCCATCCCTTTGTCAACCTGCCAGGCGCGTTGCGGCTGGGTTGAGTTTGCGTTAAGGGGTTTGACTGATGTGCCAGCTACTCAGGATATCGTGTTTATTGGTTTGAAGAATAGATGTAGGTAGGGTGGCGTAGCCCTCGAGTATAAAATTGACAAAAGTGAAAGAAAAACACAGAGTTTTGGGGCACTTAGCTTTTATTTATTTGAAGGGCAATACGAGATACAATGTGTGGCTAAGTAGCCTTGGTTGAGTAGCCTTATTTGCGATGTAAAAAGTAAAAAAACTAGGGGTAGAAGCGTCGCAGTTGTGCGACGTTCCAAGGGTTGGAGTATGCGAATCCTGTCTCTAAATCTGAAGGCGATAGGCGCCACCTAGGATTACTTCTGTAATCATATACGGTCCTTCCCAGGGGACTCGAGCTTGAGATGCCCCTGCTGCTTCAGTCGCAGGACCAGGTCACCTTCGACGAAGGATCTAGGGCGAAGCCTTCTGCTATGGTAGTTGCGCAGGTTCTGCTGGTAGATCGTGGATCTTTCTGCGGCGATTTCTCTTGCCTCGTCGAGGAGGTCGATGGAGTCTTCGAGTGCAAGAGATGATTCTTGTTCGCTGTAAGCGACTATGCGCGGCGCCTTGTATCGCACTTCGGCGGGTAGTACCGCTTCTGCTCCGTGCACCATAAAGAATGGCGTGTAGCCCGTGGCGCTGTTTGGAGTTGTTTGTAGACTCCAGAGTACAGATTGGAGCTCAACTGGCCAGCAACCCGCGGCTTGCTCGAGTGGTCGAAGGAGTCGCTTCTTGATGCCGCTGTAGATGAGCCCGTTTGCTTTTTCCACCTGACCGTTGGTCTGTGGATGCACGACTGAGGCGTAACTGATGTTGATCCCTAGGTTTTCGCAGAATTCTTGGAACTCCTTGGATGTGAAGTTCGTCCCATTGTCAGTGATGATGCTGTGCGGCACGCCGAAGCGGTAGACAATGGATTCGAAGAACTTGACCGCGCTGTGCCCTGATTGCTTGGTCACTGGCATGGCCTCAATCCACTTGGTGAACTTGTCGACTGCGACCAAGAGGTAGACATAGCCTCCTTGCGAGGACCTTGAGAGCTTGCCCACCATTTCAAGCCCCCATTATGCGAAGGGCTAGGCCAATGGAATGGGTCGTAGTTCTGCGCCTGGTGCGTGTGGCTTGTCCGCGAATCGCTGACAAGCGTTGCACTTTTGGACTATGTCCTTGGCGTCGCGCATGGCCGTGGGCCAGTAAAATCCAGATCGTAGAGCTTTGGCAACGAGGGCGCGACTGCCGGCGTGGTGCCCACAGGTCTCTTCATGGATGTCGAGGAGGACTGCTCTTCCATCGGCTAGGGAGACGCATCGTTGTAACACACCTGTGATGCTGCGTTTATACAGTTCGTCGTTGATAACGGCGAATGCCTTGGAGCGTCGCGCGATGTGCCGTGCGTCTGTCGGGTCGTCCGGTAGGCGCTTGCTGAGGAGGTACGTAATGTACGGCTGCGTCCAGGATTGTTCGATCATCATGACGCTCATTGGTCTCTCGAGTCCTGTGTCTAGCTCCAAGTCATCGAGTGCCATTGGCTCATTGGGTGGCGTAGCCCCCAAGTCCGTTGCTGCACTTGTTTTCTTCTCTATGGCCTTTGGCTTGATGGAGCGTTCGCATATGCGCTCGAGAAATACCCCAGGTGGTATGGGGGCGCAGGTGGAGCCTATGTTGGCGAGTGTGTCCGCCTCCTCGTTGCTTTCGCGACCTATGTGTCGCAACTCGCAACCATCGAAGTCTCCTTCGAGTGTGTCGTAGAGGTCGCGGTATGCGATCATGTTGTCGTTCAGTGCGTCGCACTCGTGCATTGTTTGGTTGACGACCAGCTTGGAGTCGCCGTATATGATGAGCCTCTTTGCGCCGCAGGCTTTTGCCATCCTCATCCCGTGCAACAGGGCCTCGTATTCAGCCTCGTTGTTTGAGGCTATGAACCACATTCGCAGGATGTATTTCAGCTTGTCCCCTTGAGGTGATGTCAGTATGACACCTACTCCCGCTCCATCTTTCCGCTTGGACCCATCGAAGTGCATTATCCATAGGTAGGACATATCTGGCTTGTCCGGGAGTTGGTTTTCCATCCAATGCATGAGGAAGTCAGGGAGAACTTGCGACTTGATTGCGTCACGCTTTTCGTATGTGATGTCTCATGGAGACAGTTCGATTCCCCAAAGCGCGACTCGCCCCGTGGCGTCGGGGTTATTGAGGATATGTCCCAATGGGGCATCGTTGACTACCACGATTGGGTGTTCCTGGAAGTAATGGCGCAGTCACCGGGCGGTCATGAAGATGCCGTACGCCAGCTTCTGGTAGTGCGGGTACCGCTGTTTTGTTGGCGTGAGGACCTCGCTGAGGTAGTATACCGGGTGTTGTATGCTGTGGACCTTATTTTCCTCGGCCCGCTCGATGACGAGCACTGTGCTAACCACTTGGTTGGTAGCGGAGATGTACAACAGTAGTGGTTCCCTTTCTCGTGGAGTCACCAATACTAGCGAGGTGGATAGCAGGCGCTTGAGACCTTCGAATGCTTCTTGCGCTTCATTGGTCCACTCGAATTTGTCAGCTTTGCGGAGGAGCTGATAGAAGGGCAGTGCCTTTTCTCCCATTCGACTGATAAATCGACTGAGGGCCACGATTCGTCCGGCTAGTTGCTGGACGCCTCTTATGTTCTTTGGCTTCTCCATGGCCAGTATGGCCTTTATCTTTTTCGGGATTACGTCAATCCCTCTCGCGGAGATGAGATACCCGAGCAGCTGCCCAGATGGTACGCCGAAGGCGCATTTGTCTGGATTGAGTTTTATCCGGTAACGATCGAGATTGGCGAAGGTTTCGCGCAAGTCATCGATTAGAGAGGCTTCTTCCTTGGTTTTGATTACTATGTCGTCGACATAGACTTGGATGTTACGACCCAGTTGTTCCTTGAGGCAAGCCTGCATGCACCGCTGGTATGTGGCTCCCGCGTTTTTTAGCCCGAAGGGCATTGTGTCATAGCAGAACACACTGAAGGGCGTTGTAAACGCGGTCTTCTCCTGGTCTTCCTCCTTCATTCGAATTTGGTTATAGCCTGAGTAGGCATCGAGGAAGCAGAGGCACTCGCATCCGGCGGTTGAGTCGATGATTTGATCGATCCGTGGTAGCGGGAAGTGATCTTTTGGGCAGTGCTTGTTTAAAGAAGTGAAGTCGACGCACATCCGTAGGATATCCGTGTCCTTTTTTGGTACCAGCACCGTATTGGCGAGCCAAGTGCTTTCCTTGATCTCGCGTATGAATTTGGCCTTGAGGAGTCTGTTGATCTCCATTCCGACTGCCTGCGCTCGTGGCTCAGACAGTCGCCTGATTGTTTGCTTGACTGGCCTTGCGTCGGGGTTGACGTTGAGTGCGTGCTCGGCGAATTCCCTGGGAACTCCTGGCATGTCCGCAGGACACCAGGCAAAAATTTCCCAGTGCTCACGGAGGAATTCGACGAGCGCGAGTTCCTATGCGGGACTCAAGTTGTTGGCGATGAGGGCCGTTTTAGCGGGATCTGGTGGATGGACCTGCACCTTCTTTGTGTCCACAGATGAGTCGAAGGAGAGGTCAGGTGAGCTTGGCCTACTCAGGGGAGGCAGACTGTTGTCTGTCGTTTCCTTCAATAGCGCGAGCTCCTCCTGCATGCCGAAGGACTGGGAGATTCTGTTGAATTCCCTATCGCAACTATCAGATCGCTCGAAGCTCCCGTTGATCGTGATGACGCCGTTGGGACCTAACATTTTCATATACAGGTAGGCATAGTGGGGTACCACCATGAACCTAGCGAACACGACGCGTCCGAGGATGCAGTGGTATTGTGAGGGCCAGTCGACGACCTCAAAGTCGATGCAATCGCGCCGGAAGTTCCTTGGCGTGCCGAATATGCCGTCGAGGTTGATTTTGCCAAGGGGGTATACGCCTTTCCCTGGGATGATGTCGTGGAACGTTGTGTCCGATGCCTCCAAGCAGGTTAGAGGGATCCTCATTGCTCGCAAGGTACTCGCGAATATGAGGTTGATGACGCTTCCGCCATCCATGAAGACGCGACTCATGTCGAAGCCTCCAATTTGCGCCTCGAGTATGAGGGGGCAATGACCTGGGAGAGGTACTTGAGGCGGGTGGTCACGTTTTTCGAAGGTAATGCATGACTCACTGCCACTGAGGTACTCAGTGGTGGATGGTGGCGAGTGCATGGCCAAGTTAACTTGGCGAGTGATGGCCTTCTGCACCCTATTGGAGGGGCGCCCCTTTTGGATCATCATGGTACCCATGGCCCGTGGGTACGGTTCGCCTCCGTGGTGCTGGTCCGGTGCAGCTCCGTTCGGGGGTGGCCCAGGTGGTGGTGGTACGCCATGTGCCATGGCGCCTGGAGCGGCTCCGTAGCCTCTTTCGACTGCATTGCGGTTCATCCGAACCAATCCCTCGTGTAGCTTGAGGAACTCGCGGCAGTCCTTGAGGAGGTGGCTGGACTTTCTCTTGCCATCATGCTTGTCGATGTAGAAGCGTACCGTGCATGGCCCAGATAGTTTGTCCTCGATGAAGGTCGCGGGTGCTTCATCGCGAGTGCGTTGTTGCCACACTTGCGTGGTTTTTCCCGGAGTCGCGGTATCCGCCGCTGCGGTATCCGCTATTGCGGTTATCGTTGCGTCTATCAGCGTACCTAGCTGCGACCATGTTGACGTCATCGCGATTGTCGTAGATGCGCACCGACGCTTACTCCGGCTGTCGCGTCTTTGTTCGAGTTCTGCCTCCTCGTCAGAGTGAACGCGATTCTTCACCGAATCTTCTCCATCTGCCCACCGATTCGCAATCTCCATCAGGTGGTCGATGGTCTGGGGCTTTGAGCGGCCTAGCTCCTCCCTGAGTTCCATGCGGCGGACTCCACCGTTGAATGCATCAATCGCGCGGTCTTCCGAGATGTTCTCCACGGAGTTCTTGATGATGGACCATCTTTGGATGTAAGACCACAGCGATTCGCCAGATCTTTGCTGGCAGCACCTCAGTTCTTCGATTGAGGCAGGGCGTTTATACGTGCCCTTAAAGTTGCGCACGAAGCTGTAGACTAGCTCATCCCAACTGCGAATGGATCCGCGTGGGAGGTTATTGAGCCATGCCCGGGCGGCGCCCTGCAGCTGTAGCTGCAAGCATTGCATGGCAGTACTTCGATTGCCTCCATGTAGCATGACGGAGGAGATGTGATCCTCCAGCCAGATCTTGGGGTCCTGCAGACCGTCAAATTTCGGGTTCTCCGATGGGATTTTAAACCCTTTAGTCATTCGCTTTTGCCTGATGGATCTGCTGAAGCATCTGGCACCGCAGAGCTCCCCATCTTCTTCTTCGGAGTTAGTCGACCGAGCATGTCGTGCCCTTGACTTGTCGATCTTGCGCTGCGTGAGTTCATCGCGTGCATCGTAGTCGCGATCGTGTCGCCATGAGCGGCGGCGACGAGACAGGTCGTGACTGTCATCGCTGGACGAGGGCGAGGAGTAGCGCTTTGCTAGTGCTTTGCCCTTTTTTGGGTTTGGTACCGGTTCCTTGTCGAGGGCGGCCTCGATTAGCCCCAGGCCCGCGATCGTAGATCGGTGCATGGCCGTTCGGAGATCTCCAGCTGGTGGCTAGTTATTGAGAAGGTACATGGTGGCTGCTGTCACCGAGGCCTGCAGTGTCCCGGGAACCACGTTGCCTCTCGTGTCGACTGTCATAGAGCCAAAGTCGAGGACTTTCGAGGCGTCTATGCGCTCTTGTTTGGTGAGGTGAGCCATCCGCGATTGCCTCTTCTTGGCGAGGTGCTCGTTGCCTCTTGAGGAGGATCCTCCATAGGAGGAGAGACTAGCGCGACGAAGGCTCGACTCGTCCGCCGTCTTTTTACGCGCCTCAAGTTGCGCGATTGCTTGTTTTTGGCGCTTGAATTCCTCTTTTAGGAGCCAGTGGTATCCCATCAGCAGTTCCTGCGGGGACCCGAAGGGTAGAGGTGCACCTCGTAGGGCTTCACGGCAGCGATCCCACTCTTGCTTGTTGAGCCTGATCATGACGCGTTCGCCGGTTTGCTCGTTGATCATGCTAGGAGGTTCGACTGCTCCTCTGTTGCCACCGTTGCCGGCGTTGGGTGGGTCGGTGCCGTTGCCGGCATTACCACCGTTGCCGCGATTGGGTGGATCGGTGCCGTTGCCGGTGTTGCCACCGTTACCGCGGTTGGCGGAGTTGTCGCCCGCATTGATGACGGCACACATGAAGTGATTAGGGAAACTGTTGCTTCCACAACTTTCAGATCCGGAACCGTAAGTTCCATCTTCAGTGGCCAGATCGCTTAGATCAGAGTCGCGACTGCTGTCGCTGACCATGTTCCCAACTGCCACCGGAGCATTGAGCTCGCTGAGGGTGCCGATCGATGGAGGGAACCAAGATGTTGGGGCAATCGCCGATGCTGTCGGCTGATCAGGCATGCGAAGCGTGCTCATCTGTCCAACTTGGAAGCGGAAGCTCCCAATCGCCAAGCTGACTCCGTCGCCCACAGATTCGAAGGCCGGGCGAGTGGCCGGTGTGTGGACGGTGAAGTCGAAGGCGCCGAAGAGCTGGCGAATCTCCGCTGTTGCAGAGTTGTAGATCGCAGTTGATGGGGCCGAAGAAGCCGCAACATCAGCACTCCCTGTTCCCACAGACGACGCCAATTGACGAGGGTTTAACGCATCAATGCCCATTGTTATGGACTTGGGTTTTGGAGAAGGAGGGAGCGCTGGAGACATCTATCGGCTAGCAAACAAGCACACAGGGGACAAAGGATTTACCTAGGTTCAGGCCTCGTAGAGGTCCCTACTCCTGCTTGTCTGCTCGTGGAATTATCAAGGGAGTCAAAAGTTACAATGGTGCGCAGATGCAATCTGGCGAGGGTTTATGGAAGCTAGGGTTGCGTGTGTCCTCCTCGCCGCCCCCTCCTAGCCCTTATATAGATAGGCTAGGTCTCGGGTAGCAGATCGAGTCGGTTACAAGTTAGGGTTCTCCCCTTCAAACTTTCTATCTTTAGCTTTTTCTTGATCTTCAAGCATTCGAGAGTCCGCACGTTACTCGAGTCCTTCTATCTGGGCCTTGGCGACAGCATGGGCCTATACGTATTTGGACCGTATGTACCAAGCTCGAGTACCTATAGGGTATACCCATGTCAATAGGAAATCAACTTCTGGAGCTTGTCAATTCTTGGGAAGGTCTTTGGTATGTTGGTCTTCTAAGAAGCAGGGTTGTATATCTCTCTCCACCGTCGAGGCTGAATATGTGGCTGCTGCAAGTGCATGTACTCAATTATTGTGGATGAGGCAAACTTTAAAGGAATACGGTGTCAATTGTGACAAAGTGCCTCTTTTATGTGATAATGAAAGTGCAATAAAAATTTCGTACAATCCGGTGCAGCATACAAGGACAAAACATATTGAGATTCGGAATCATTTTATTTGGGACCATGTTGCTCATGGTGATATTGATCTATCTTTTGTGAGCACAAAGAACCAACTTGCTGATATTTTCACGAAGCCACTTGATGAAGCAAGATTTTGTTATTTGAGGAATGAGCTAAATATCATTGATTCAAGGAGTTTGTCTTGATTACCCATGCACACACTCTTATATCTCCTCCTTATTTGGTTTAGGTGTGGGCATGGATATAGGGGGGTGTAGTCCTAATTGATTGGGCTAACCCTCCCCCCATGATGTCGAAAGCAAGTAAAATCATTTCTCTTAATATCATTTTGTGATATCTGAGCTTATTGATGAGTATTAGTCATGACCCCAAGATATATCTTCGTGGTGTCATACCAAGCACTCCAACAAGGTGGCCTCGGCCACCGCCCTCTTCCATGAGAAGAGTTGGTTCTATGTGGATCTTTTTGGTTTTTCTTGCTTATCTTTTGTTCTTATGGAAATCACACTCAATTTTGGCTTTTATTTGATTTGGTTCTTGCAATCTTGAGTGTGTAGTACCATCTTAGTTCGGTTGTATAATCCCAAGCCATTCTCTATCCCCGAGCCATCTCTTCTTGCACACAAGTCCATTGTTTACCTTGTGGGTTTTTTGTTTGGTGGTGCGCGGGCCTGAATCTGTGTAAAACAGAACTTCAGAAATCAGGCCGGATAATCCGCCCCAAGTGGGGGCCGGATAATCTGGCCCTATCGGCTTCTGTCCTTTAAGGGCTGGGCATCAGGGGGAAGGGCTCAAACAGAGCAGTTCTTCTCCCCGACCCCTCTCTCTCCCAAGCCGCCGCCTGCTACCCCAACCCTCCCCGGAGCCGTTCTGGCCACCGAATTCTCCGGGCCTCCCCCGGATCTTCTTCCCCACGCATCCGAGTACCTCCTCCTCCGTGTTCTTCCATCAATGAGTGAGGGTAACTCCCTCCCTCACATCTTTTGTGTTGATGTGCTACTTGTTGGTGGAACATGGACTAGGAATCTCCTTGTGATTCTTGTTTCGCTTAGAAATCGTAGCCTTGTTGTTCATGTATCCTATCTACTTGTTGCAATCAATCTAGGCGATTCCGAAAATTTCTGCAGGGCCGGATTATCCGCCCCTGGCCTGGCCGGATTATCCGGCCTGACAGATTCATCTCTGATTCAGAATTCTTTAGTTTTTTTTGAATGGTGTATTTTTGGGCTATGGATTGTTTGTCTACTATTTCTATTTTTCTCCTGGACTTGTGTGTGTGCTTATCCCCGTGCTATCTATCTTATTCGCTTCACAGGTGGTTCTAGTGTTCCCAAAACCTCCAAGCGCCGTCCCCGTGGCCTCTACTTCAGGGACGACAGTGAAGGTGGTCTCGTGGACGAGGTTGAATTGAGAAGAAGGAAAAGAGAGGCCGACCGCATGGTTGAACAAGCAAAGCAAGCAAAGGGAAGAGTGGACATGTCCAAGACGAAAGGGAAGGCACCCAAGGTCAACTATAAGGCAATGGATCATGTCACCTATTCTTCGATTCGTCATCGTGATCTGTTTGTGGAATATGAGCGAGATACTCAGCTGGGTAACTCCCGCTTTTGGTGTGCTAAGCAAAAGTCCATCTATGAGGATGTTTATTCATCTCTGAAGATTCGCCCTATGCGTCCCATGAATATTGCTGAGGCTATGGAGAAGCCTCAACTTATTGATGTTATGGCTGTGACTGAGAGGATGGGGTTGCACCATCTTATGGCCCTTCAGTGTTCCTATGACTCTGAGGTGGTGAAGCAATTCTTCTCCACTTTGGTAATTTGTGGCGATGAGAACCGCACCCTGAAGTGGATGACCTGTGACACTATGATGGAATCTGACTTTAGTACCTTCGCTGAGGTGCTTGGCTATCCATTCCTTGGAAGGGATCGTGCTTGTGGCCATCACATCATCACTCAACTCAAGCCCAACAAGGATGCTACCCTGTCTCCTTGCACGGTTGACGATGGGATTGTGGGTAACCTTGGCAGCTTGTCCCCTCTTTATGCTAGCTTGGTTGGTATTTTTCATGACTCCATCACACCAAGTGGGGGCAATAATGACAGTATTCGTGTCCACTTGGTTCAGCTGCTTGCTTTTTCCTATGAGGTGGCCTCTAGTGAGGATGAGTCTGTGGACTACAAGCTGGACGTGATGGAATTCATATATCATGAGTTAACTGATGCCATGTTCAATAGGCTCTCCATTCCGTATGCTCCTTATATTATGATGCTCATCAAGTACTTGCTTCCCACTGGATAATTTCACTATTATGTTGAGCATAAGGTGAAGAAGATCTACAACAAGGCAAGGAAGACCTCTCATCCATCCTCTGCTCCTGAGGGTTTTATGAGGGATGCTCGTGCCAGTGGTCGTGCTCGTAGGCCCCAGTGCCTCCTATTTATCGTGAGGTGAACTAGATGAATTGGTTTTAGTGGAACATTTTGTGCATGGGGGTGGATACTCGCAAGGGACAGTATGCGGCGTACAAGCAACACCATGAGATGGCCCATACCCAACAGCTCATTCTCCATCATGTGTCTGGGGCATCAGGCGCTCCTCCAGTCCCTACTGCTCCCACTCCATATGCTCAGTGGAACTCTTCTTCTGGACTCAACTATTGAGAGCTTGAGCGCCACCTGTTTCCGGCAAGGGCGTCCACTACAGCAGGTGATGAGGAAGGGGAAGATACAGAGGAGTATGATGATGAGGACGGGGACGAAGATGATGAGGACTACGTGTGATTACTTGGGGCGCTAGCATCACTCTTCTTCCTTTTTGGTGTTTTGATGCCAAAGGGGGAGAAGTAGTTCTATTAGGTCTTCGTGGATTTGCATGGGTCAGGCGCAAGCATTTGCACTTTATCGTTCGGTCTTTTTCTCGCTTGTGCCCATTTAGCATTGAACTTTTATTCGTGATTTGGTTTGTATGAGACAATGTTGGTGTGTGGCACTGGAATGGTCCTATGGATTTATCTATTGGTGATCATGGATCCATCTATCGGTTATTGGTTATCCCTCTCACTGTGGAAGGCCTCAATAATGGTTATCATATTGGCTATCCTTGTATTATATTGTGGTCTTCTATATCACGATGGTATGAGGTTTTGTGCCATCTTTTCATGTGTGTAAAATTCTCTTCCTATGAAATAGACATGTACGTACTTGTGTGTATTTGTATTCAATTGCAAATTACTCAACTATGCACACACTTAGGGGGAGTCTACTTCATGTTTGTGTTTGTGATATTAGAGCTATCTTGCAAATCCTAGTATTGTCATCTAACACCAAAAAGGGGGAGATTGAAAGAACATTTCATGATCTCTAGTGTTTTGTATGTTAGATAACAATACCATGGAGTATCTCATGTGTGCTAAGTGCTGCAGATAAGTATTCACATGAAAAGCTGGAAAACCTGTTTTTGGGGGGCCGGATAATCCGCCCCTATCAAGGGCCGGATAATCCGTCCTGACCCCTTTGACAAAGGAGGGCGAGGCATCAGTCTTTGTGTGGGGGCGGATAATCCCCCGGATTGTCCGGCCAGGGCCGGAGAATTTGCCTAGGCCGGATAATCCGCCCCCCCGAGAAGGGTGTCAAAGTTGGACAAGGCGCGACCTTCTATTGAGGGGGGATAATCTCTCGAATTGTCCGGCCAGAGCTGGAGTTTTTTCCTGGGCCGAATAATTGCCCCCAAAGGGGGCCGGATAATCCCCCTAGAGAAGTTTGCTAAGGGAGCCACGTCGTGATTTTCTGTGTGGGGGGCGGAATATCCCCCAGATAATCCGAGGCTAGAGCGGAGTTTTACCCCCGGCCGGATAATCCAACCTTCACTTGGGACGGATAATCCGGCCCCAGACTTCACCAACGGCCATGTTTGGACAGGGGGTATAAAATCCCCAATCACCCCTCCTATCAGATCCCTTGATTAATTCGAAAAAGTATTGGTCTGTTGCAAAAGCTCTCATCGAAGGTCTCCCACTTCAACCACCCGAAGGATCTAATCTTTGGGGAATCGAAGGAGGAGACTTCATTCATCGACATCACGAATCAAGCGCTTCACTTCCTCTCCACTCACTTGGAGATCTCTCGATCTAGTATTCTTGTTAATATCTAGATCTTGTGTTTCGGTTTTGATAATATTTGTTCTTGTGGTAGCTTGTTTTCATTACGGGAGCCTCCAATTCGGTTGTGGAGTTGTGCCCCTCTAGTTGTGTAAAGGCATCGGTTCCCGCATCGAAGGGTACCAATAGTGGAAAGGTGGATCGGGTCTTCGGTGGCGAGATCCATCGGAGAACAGGGTGAGGCCTATTGTGGCGTGGTGGTCTTAGTACCGCCCACCCCTCCAACACAGATGTACTTCCCTTAACAAGGAAGAAACTACGGTAAAACAAATCACGTGTCTCCGCATGCTCCACTATGGTTTCATCGTTCCTCACTCTTACTCGCCTTTACTCGCTAGTAGTTAGGTTTGCATATAGGGAAATCCTTGATAATTGCATATCTAGAAAATTTACCTTTTTTGGCAAAAAGCATTAAAATTTGAAGTAGCACCTATTCACCCCCTCTAGTGCCCATATGATCCATTTCAATGGTTCTAGAAGATGGTGGAGTTTGCTCTAGGTACTATTTAACACGAATCCAGTTGCTCTAAACCATTGGATCTAATAGCCCAACGGTCAGGATTGGTGCTATGGATCCAATTCAAAACTGCTCCATTATAGTAGTAGAGAGAATACAACCTACTGTGCTATGAAATTTTTTGGGGTGGTGACATGATGGTTCTAGAACATGGTGGAGTTTGATCTAGGTACTATTCAACACGAATCTAGCTGCTCTGAACCATTGGATCTAACAACCCAATAGTCAGGATTGGTGCTATGGATCCAATTCAAAACTGCTCAACTATAATAGTAAAGATATGTGTCGTGGTATTGCCGATGAGCATGCCAGGGAGAGGTCCTCACAGAGCGTTGAGAGAGAGGTGGGATAAGATGGCGAGTTAAAAGGTACGAGGTAACATAGTTTACCCCAGGTTTAGATCCGACAATGGTGGCAGAATCCTACTCCTGCTCCCAATCACTATAGGGGCAATACGCCGGGTTACAAAGATTGTAGGGTTTGTTGTGCGAGAGTGTATGTTCGCCCTAAAGGCTCCCATAGGTCCGGGTTATAAAGGTTCTAGAACCTAGGGTTATAGGGTAGAGTCCATACTAGACAGGTTACAATCCTACACTAACGACACTAGCTAGGCTTCTTGTCTTCTACTCCAAGGCTCTAGCTTCGTCTATGTCGGTGCCGTAGCCTTCCTACTATTCCGGCATGGGCTTCCCTTCTAAATCCTTCTAACTGGGCCGCCCGACATGTCATGGGCCATGCTACCACTGTGGACCACCCGGGTTATCCGGATTAGAGCTATGTTGTGGTGGTACCCATTATGCATATCCCAAACAGTAGCCCCCAAAGAAGTTTAAGATTTGCATCGTCTTGCTGCTGGTCTGTGAATGCTCCGTCTAGGTTATGTCAGCAAATCTAGAAAGCAGCATATTGAAGTCCTCCCAAAAAGTACTGCTAGTTTCTTCTCCGTCTTCATAAGCAAGCCAAAGGAATACTGAGTTTTCCTCATCTTTAGGTAGTCGAATAATGTCCGGCTATCTCCAAAGAATCTTCTTCCTCGCGACAGGCATGTTTTGAGCTCCCAAGCAAAAAACCTAAACCTTCATCTGCCTCTCCACTTTCATATCCTCCAATGGCGAGCACGAGCACCCCTATGAAGGTGGAAACTATCGACGCTCCGGTAGAGCCACCCCCCAAGTGGTTGTGCCTCCGTCGGAGGAGGTGGTGTCACCTGAAGGAGATATACCCTAGAGGCAAATAATAAATAGGTTTTTATTATCATATCTCAGTTCGTTTGTAATAGTTTCACATTGTGCTATAACTATATCAAGAGGAAACATTTATATAGGTGTGGTATAAAACAAACCAAGTCCCTCGTAGCCTCTATTCATACTAGTTTGTTGGTCAAGCGATGATCAAGGTTTCCTGATCATCGGGCATTTATGCCAATTGACAACGAGGTCATATCATTAGTGAATGATGTGATGGACATCACCCAAAGATTGCGACACGATCAAGTCACAGAGTTCGTTGTTGCAATAGTTAGAAATATATTCTCCTTCTCCTTAGACCGTGAGATCATATCACTCACTGTTTCCCGAGGCTGCCATAACTGCATCAAACGTCACTTGGTGATATAGTGATCATAAAGGTGTACGTTAGGTATCTAGAGGAACATTTGATGACATATCACTCAAGAGTGGAATTTGTTCACCCACGTGACGGGTAAGATACATACGATCGGCTTGGTGAGATTACATCCATAAATGTTGCAACATGTGACTAGGTCACGGGGATGTAATATCATGGTAACAAGTAAAACAGAACTTGTCGGTAACGAGATATAACAAGGTATGCGATACCAATGATTGGATCTCGGACAAGTCATATCAGAGAGACAATGGGAATTGGACTCGGCGTTTCGTGGTTCAAACGACATTATCATCGTGGAATGCACAAGGGTCATATGGGCATCCCGATCCCCCTATTGATCATTGATGGAGATCATGTCTGTGCCATTCCTGATCCATGGGAAAATACACTTAAGGGTACGATGAGCTAGATATCCTCTATAAGTTGGAATCACCATATGAAAGAGAAAAGGAAACCGGAAAAGTTTCATGAGAGAACCAGAATCATTCCGGAAAAGTTCCGAGGTTGTTCAGAGGAAATCGAAAGGGAACCGAAAGGTGTTTTAGGTCAAATAGGATTTTTTAAATATATATTTACATGTTAATTAATGTAATTAATATTAAATATAATATTAAAATCTAATTTGAAAGGGTATTCTACTAATGGGCCAACTTCCTAGGGAAAAGGGCCCATGAGGAAAAACCGCGAGAGGGAAGGGCCAAGGGCCAAAGGAGCCAAGGCCTAGCCGCCACATGGGGCCCACCCGACCACCCTTGGGCTGTGCGCAGGGTGGGGCCCTCCCCTGGCTGGCCGGCCCATGGTTCCCTAGGGCCCATGGCGCCATCTCCCCCTCTCTCCCTTGTTTAGTCCCACACGGGAAACCCAAAGGGGAGGGCACACCTCCCTCCCCCTATATAAAGGGGTGCCCATGGGTGGGAATAAACACACGATACCAACACCAAAAAGTGGAAGGCCTTTGGATGCTATTCTCTCTTCTCTCTCTCTCTCCCTTGTGACCATGGCCCCATGTATGGGTTGCGCGAACAAGGCTTCACCACAGTGCACCGTTGTGCCGCGGAGATTCCTAGCTGGAGATCTAATTCCGCACTTCCGGTGGGATCGGGGAGCTGGAGGTCATCATCGTACACCGTATCTGTACGAAACCTCGAGGGTGCCTCATACGAGGGCATCTTGGATGTTGTGAGCCGAAGCTGTTGTACAATGAAGATGGAGCAATGGGTGACCTACGAGGAGCTTAGCGACCTTGATATGGTCTACAAGGGTATGTATTCTATATGATATGGTCGTTACTGCATTACTATATAGATAGATCTTGGGCAGTTAGGGCGTTCCAACGTAGGAAAATTATTGTTTTCTGCTACGAAACCCTTTAGTGGTATCAGAGCTGATCCATGCGTAGGAGTGATGTACGGCCAATACGCCAACTATTGTGTGGGCATTGATTCCTTAGTTGTTACCTCTAATGTTTACTTGTTTATATCGCGGTATTGTTTGATGAAGTGGCCCGGACCGACCTTACGCCTATTCGTACGCGAGACTAGTTCCACGCTAAACATACGGCTTGTCCTGTATAAGTGGCTAGCGGATGTCTGTATCTCATTCAATAGTTGATATGGCATTTACAACGGAGGGCCCCGAAAGGGGTGTAGTAGAGACAACCGTTGGATCCATGTTGTGGTTGGAAAGTTTCTAGATTAGAAACGGTTCTATTACGAAAGCCCTAACAACCACGTAAAACTTGCAAAAGATAAAGTAGAGGCATCTAACTTTGTTTTGCAGGAGGGCATGTGTTATGATATGGTATTGGTCGTTACGAAGGTAAAGTAGTTTACTTTTCTATTACTAAGTAGTATAGTAATAGTCATCATTCTGATGGACGACCTGCTGGTGGTGTTGTGGACTTGGCGTCACACAGGGGCAAGATGAAGATCATGCCGGAGCGCTCGATGGAGATCAAGGCGCAAGAAGAAGGACCATATCATATCACAATATACATGTGATGTTGATACCTATTTTACGTCTTATTATATGCTAGTATTACATACTCAACGGTAGCAAATAAGATAATCCCTAAATAATTCCAATGATAATGTTCCACTTGTGTCTGCACCACCAACAAAGTTCTCCGTTATGAGGCAGGCCGTGACGATCGGGTGTTAGACATATCTGCATTCGCATACGGTGGGTGTAAGACATGTTGCACTTAAAATACACGGTTAGATTTGGCAAGCCTAGCACGTGTAGACATGTCCTCGGAACACAAGAGACCAAAAGGTCAAGCACGAGTCACATGGTTGATGTGATTGACATTGGGGAATGTCTACCTTTGAAACTGCATTGCCGGCCGTGACGATCGGGGGTGGTGTAGTAGATTGGGGTCATGGGATCGCTAAAATCATCCATGGGATGACAATTTTAGTGGGAGCTCAATTAAGATTGACCTCATATTATGAACTTAGTCTAGATATCTTTTTTCAAATATCTTAGTAGATCATGGCCTATCCCATTGAGGTCCTTTGCGACCATGGGAAATTTCTTGCTTGATGTGGAACTTAGGAGAAGGGTCCAACTTCATAGATTAATACCCACGCCTGAGGGATATCCTCACAATACGATGATCTTCTCTTCTTGATACAATAACCATTAGGAGATAATCCGACAACTCTTCAACATTTGTGTTTTCTCCATAATCATCCAATAAGACATTCTCCATGTGATGGAGAGTTGGACTGCAATTTTGTATTATGCAAGATCTGGCACATAAAGTATGAGCCATTGGATGAGTTTTCTTCCATGATGGATGAAAAGAGAATATTTGGAGAATCACTTAGCAATCTTGCATTAGAGTTGAGAACTCTTAGAAGGGCTTGATTGTAATGGATATCATGGATGAAAAGAATATATACAAAGTTATAAATGTAATTCTTGCAAAACTCATTGCAGTTTAAAAAGTATTGGATACTTGTCCTGTTTTTTGAAAACAGGATGGTTTGCTTGATAATTGCTGGAATTGAGGCAATGTGGCTTGATGACGACGAGCAAAATAGTTGATGGCCGACATGACCCTCTTTCCTCAAAGTTTATCATTTGCATTAGTGGAACTGAATATAATTTTGTAATCCTTATTTGTGTGTCTTTCTTTTAGCATGATGATTATTCATATGAATAAGTTACAAGCCAGTTGTACCATTCTTATGAATAATACCTTTATGGTCACATTACGATTATAAATAAGTTATTCTCATCATTATGTTAATGATAATAGTTTAAACATTTATAAAGGATTAGGATGCTAAAAGATATCCAACGTTTAATTATGGTATGACACTATTGTTTAAGTCATGGTGGTTATTGCATGCTCTTCATTCTAAATGAAGATCGGGGTCTTAGATACTTGATCTAGAGACTTTGCAAAACCATGCCTCATTTGATGAAATGACTAAAACTCCGCGTTCTGGTAAAATGGTGATATGTGAAGAAATGTTGAACTTTATACATATTGATGTATCATATTTCCAAAAAATAGTGGAAATCATTAGTTAATTGTGGACTTAAGTGAATAATCATATTTACTTGATGAAACACGAGTTTGAAACGATTTGAATTGTTCAAATGAGTTCACAACAAAGTGGGATATTGAATTAACAAAAATAAAAAGTCTCTTCGATTTGATTGACATGAGGAAAGTATTTAAGTTAATTTTTGGGCATAAAAGGACATGTGAAAGAGGTTTCACAAATTATGACAATTGGTCAAATTCAAACTGTATTGAAATGTCTAAATATCATAATCATGTTGTATTAGATACATATGGTATAATATTATCTATTATCGGGGTTATAGTTATTGTTTAGAGTTAGAGATGAAAATAAGAAAACACATTTGAAATACAAAGGAACGTCTAAAGATTCATGGAAACAACACCATAAGAGTTATAGCACGTTCGAGTTTCTAGAGGTTTTTATAATTCGAAATCATGGCTAATAAACAAGTGTTTGTAGAGCATTCATAGGAAACTATGAATGCATCTTCCACAAAGGGCAAACCTGTTGTTGTCCTAAGTTTCATGTGTCTTGATAAATATACAGGTGGAAGAAAGTAAAAATATCAAAACAAGGTGTTGGGGTATACTTTCCGGGTATCCTCAGTGTGCCTCACTGACCAGGGTGGCCCACTTCGAGTTAAAGCTTTGCTTCACGGGTGGCCCAGTCAGGGAGAAGAGACGGAGTCCAGTCTGGCTACGGGAAGGCCCAGAAGACTTACCGACATAGGCCTATAGTGTTACTTGTAGTTCAAGATGTACTCTGTAACCGACTCTTAGTCGTAGACGGATAAGTCTCTCCTGTAAACCCTAGGCCAGATATCTATATAAGCCGTCCTAGGGCAAGCCTTTAGGGCATCTCACAATAGTCTACAATCTCAACTCACACAGACGAAATCCTTGTAACCCATATTCCAGCTCTACTGTATTACTGAATTGGTAGTAGGAGTAGGATCCGTCCAAAGCCGGTGGATTCGATCCGGGTAAAATTATGTGCTCACCATCCCGGAACACCGTACGTCTCACACCCCTCTCTTCTGCACACCTCGAGGACCCCCTCATGGTGTACTTGTCATCAATCCGACGACAGTTGGCACCCACCATGGGGCAAGTGAGCTTCGGATCTATGTTCCGAGTGGAATCTGCAAGAATCAGAATTGGCGAAACCATCGATGTCGGTCGCGTCCTCTATGCCAGCAACGTCCCTCTCATCGTTCGCAATGAGACCTGGATTCCGGCTAGGGAGGCCGTGACTGCCTACGCCATTGTAACACCGTCGCCTGATAAGGCTGAGTTCCTGTGTATAGTGCCAATCCCTGGATCGGTTCACTGGCACACACAGTACAGATGAATACCAAAGAATATAACAGTGCATCATTATTACATCGAATGATCCAGAATCTGTAATTATCACATAATGCATAGCTCAAAGGCTAGCTCAAATAACAAAGTAGCATACGAAAGCATAAACAGATAGTAGGCTCCATCTTCAATTGTGCCACAGGCGAACAACTGTTGAGTGGAGTATCGCGACCTATTCGATCACTCATAATCGATATAACCTGCAACATAAAACATAGCAGCCCCGAAGGGTCAGCACTTGGAATGCACTGGCAAGTGGAACAATGAGAGAATGAACAAGGCTAATAACTATATGCATATCTGACTTGTGGGGTTCAGGCTTAGTTGCAGTAGCAAAATACTTTATACTATCTTTTGTAAATCATTTGTAAAACATTTGATCTTCTTCACACAACCCAATTATGTTTCAACCACAAGTTTTAGCAATTACAAGTTAGAATGAATGAGAACATGTCATAGCACCCATAATTCAGCAACTCAATCGTCCATTACCGGGGACACGACTAAGCACTTAGTTTTACACCCTGCAGGGGTTGCACACTTTACCCATATGACTTGGTCGACCCGCTCGTACCACGACACGCATATTGAGTCATGATAGGGAGAAGCCCAAGAAGAGACAATTCGGGAAGTAGCTCCCCAAGCCCGTCCACGCACCGTACCAACCTATCACATTCACTACATCTCTGGATACGAAGAGCTCGGGTCGCCACAACCTACTAAGTCCATCCAGCCACCCATAACTCACTGGCATATGGTTGCACACGGAAGCTACCAAATCAAGACACTAACCATTTCTCAGAAACCTGGGTGGCCATCCACAAGTGAGTTACTCGGGTAAACCATAGACATGGGCCCAGCATTCACGAACCAAGCAATTACCAGTCCACCCAGATAGTTCATTAATTAAGTTGTTTTCACTTTCCAAACACGTTCTTTCAAAACAAGCTTTGCCATGGTGTATCCCACCCTCGTCTACATGAGTACAGCTAAGCACAGCTACCCACGACGGCTCTCCTAACAAGATAGGCTACGGCATAATAGGATAAAGCATAGCAATAGATAATACTTGTAAAACAAAACAAGCTACAATGCATATAGAAAGTAAGTAGGACATTTATGAAGCTCCACTTGCCTTTAGTTGATGTAGTCGTTCAAACAATCCTCACAATTGCAATCATTGCACTCGTCGCACTCAAAAGACTTGCAATCACAATGCTCGCAATCATAGCTGTAGCGATCATAGTATCTACACTCCTCGCGATCTATCGTTCAAAAGCAAAAGCACAACAACATATCATTCAAACATTGCAATCATGCAACAATACAACAATACAATAAAACAGTGATGATCCAATGCATGCATGGTGATTTAATATGTCATAATGGTTGTAATTAGTTATCTAAACAATACTAGATCACATGATGCATGTAGAAGTGTTTTAATGCAATATAGTATTTGTTATCCAATTTCAATTGCCAATAAAGGGGTTTTAACATAACTGTTGTAGCTTCTGTACTAGTTGCCTAATTAAATTTATATCTAAACTGTAATGGATAGAGGGCTTTAATATGAACCAGTAGCAATTGGATTCACCCTAATCGGAGTTATATATCTTTTTCTAGGATTTATTTAGTGTTTAATGGAGTTTAATAAATCTGAACAGATCATACTGACAACAAACAAAACTAAGTACAGATCTGAAAACTACGCAAGATTATGAACTCAGGGACATATTACTCATATTTTTCGGATCTGTAGATTATTTACTATAAATTTAATGATTTAAAAGGCCAATAATACTAATTAATTATTCGCCAGAAATCTATACAGTAAACTTGTAATTTTATTCCAGAATCATGTTCTATACAATTTTGTGAATCCAGGGGTATATCATTTGTATTTTTCTGAGTTGTATTTTATTTTCTATGAATTAATTGCTCCAAAAAGTGTATTAAACCATTTAAATAATCACGACAAATACTTAAAGTAAATGTCTGATACAATTATATATTAAGACTCTACACAATTTTGTGATTCCAACGGTATATTATTTGCAATGTTTGGACATAGTATGAATTTTCTATGGATTTTACAAATTAGATCTATAATCTGCAATTTTAAATTCGAACGAAATATTCCAGGGAATATTCCGCTGACTAGACAGGTTGACCGTGCAGGCTGACCGGGACTAGACACTGACCTGACGACGACATGACGGTGACGAGGCAACTGATCGGGACGATTGAATCTCGACCGTCGGGATGAGATCCGGTGGCTAGAAGAGAAGTTGGCTCAAAATAGACCCGATTTTGCCTCACAAAGGACTAGTAGTAGATCTGTGTTAGAGAGACAAATCTGTAGGTCAAATCGAAAAACTTTGAACATGAAAGTTGTGTAGGATGATTAGATCTACCTTTTCACCAAAGGAATTTGGATTTCAAGAAACGAGCGCGAGGAGATCTTGGAATTATGCCATCTGATCTGAAATATTGCGTTGCGAAATTCTCCGGCTGTGGTGGATAAAAAGAGTTGAGGTTTGTTGGAATTGAAAGATTTCGACGAGATCTACAACTTTCGTGTTAAAGCCGAAGGCATCCGACAAAGTTTAGATGGGTTTAGAAGCGAAATACGATTCGGTAGGGTGTAGATTCGGGATTTCGGGAAGGAAATAAAAAGTTATAAGTGTTTGAATAGAGATAGGTTTAAAAAAATCAGATTTTCGCACGCTTTTTAAAGCAATCCGTGGGATCGATCCTTCTCCCGTGCGCGGCTGGCTGCTTTGGTCGCCTGAGTGGGCCGGCCGGGTGGCCCATTTCGTTTTTTTTCCCTTTTTCTTTTTCTTTTTCTTTTTCTTTTTCTTTTTCTATTTTGGTATTTTCTTTATATCTTTTGCATACGAACTCCAAATGACATGATTCTTGTTTCTAAATTTTTCTAAAATTCAGTAGATCATTGCAGGATCATATTTATAACATTTTCACTAGTTTTAAGATGGTGGCTTCATAAATTTCTATATATTCTTTTTCTTATTTCTTTAATAACTTTTGAAATATAGCTCCAAATGAGTTCAAACCAGCTTGTAAAAATTTTAAAAATTCAAAATATCTTATAGGACTACTAGGGCACATAATCCTGTCCATTCAAAATTCAAACATGTATTTTTCAAATAAAACCTTAATAGGTAAACATAGAGATTTTGAAATAGGGTTTTGACACAAAGGGTTTTGAAGATGAAATTTTTGCATGATGCTTTATGCAATGCATAGATGCATAACATATGTCAATCACCAAAACACAAATCATTTTATGCCCTTTTGCCAAATAGGGCTACTTAGGCGTTATCAAAAGGATATATGGTTTTATGCAATTGGCCTTATATGGCTACTATGCAATATTTCTAAATAGTTTATTATGGTTTATTTTTAGTCACTCAATCAAGACACACAATGCCACAAATCCCAAAACAACAAGTTCATTCATATAACATAAAGGAACGTAGTTTTTAACATCCAATAAAATGGAGATGTCATGTTATCTTCTCTCTTTTCAGGCAAGTGGTGAAAAGCATCTAGAATGGTTTCATAAATCGAAGTAGAGACTTTAAGGGTCAAATAGGGAAATTAGAATATCACTCCACCATAATTGGGAAAGTCATTTTATTCCCTCTCTTTAATCATCTAAGCATGGTTGGATATTTAAAGAATCAAATGGTTGAAAAGAAAATGAAAACAAGTTGGATAGTCATGTTAATCCAATCTCATACAAGTTCCTGAATTCAAGGAAGGAAAATCATAACAGAAAGTTTCTTTTCTTTGAGAAATTTCAACAAAGTCAAACAATTCAACCAAGTTATTTTATTAACTTTACATTCCAAAATTAGGAGAATTTTGGGATGTGACAACCATCATGTCTTTTGGTGAGATCGATGTTTACATCGGTTTCGCTGAACCAGCCCCACCCACCCTAGTGGCGATGATAGAGGCAGAAGAAGTTTCTGGGTCCACTTTGTCCGTGGAAGTGGCAGAGTTCCGGGTCTTGAAAAACCCTAATCCCACCTAGCCTGCACCTATTGCAAAGATAGTGGAGAAAGCTAAACCTGAAGCAGATCTTGTAGTGCAAGTCAAATCTGGAGTGGATCTCCCTAGCAAGGCCAAATCCCAGATCGATCTACCCATCAAGGTCAAAATCCAGGAGGAGCAAGGAAACAACACTGATTCCGGCTCTGCCAACGCCGGAACAGATCAACCTTTCCTGAGGCATACATTGAGGCACATAATGTTGTAGGGCGCAAGCATGGATGAGGTTCTTGAGACCATCAGGAATTTCGAGGAATCCCACGAGGAAAGCCGCAACTACCTCAGGATGCACGCATTGCACTTTGTCGGATATGTTGGATCCAGATCCGGCTCTGCCGATGCTGGAGACAACGAAGACTCGGTGCTGGAGGCGATCGAAACAAACACCGACTTACCGGCATCTTTGGATGATTCCATGATGTTGGCGGATTTCCGAACGTTCTCCACGGAATATGAAGATGAGTTCAACTCCAAAGCTGCAGAAGAAGGAGAAGCCATGGACGAAGGATCCGGAGAAAACTCTCCCAATGCGCATGATGATATGAATCTCGGAGACAATCCTGACGTCCAGATGTCCGAAAGTACCGATCAGAGCTTGACTCCAGGAAACGAACCCAAAGCCGTCTTTGCTACCAGCGCTGCCAAGAAGGCAAAGAAGAGGAACAAGAAGAACAAGACTCCGGCAAAAGATCCTCCAGCGGAGGAAGTGGTTGCCGAAGAATTTGAAGAAGACCAGATGGAGCTCTAATCCCAGACGAGCCAAAGGAAACTTTGGTGGATGGATACATGGTTAGCACTGGTGCCCGTAAACTCATCGATGCTGCGTTAACTACGCCTATCCCTATAGGTCTAGAGCTTACACCTGTAGAATTGGAAGAAAGGGCTCAAGCCCTAGAATAGCGTCGTCAAGTACTCCTGGATGAGGCTAACAACCTTATGGAAGAGAAGAAGCGCATTGCATCTACGAGGCAGTTCAACTCCCTGTAGCATCAGAAGACCCGGAATGGCCCCGTGCGGGCTAACAGAAATCCGGAAGTGCACAAGACCCTCTTTAAGGGAGATAACACCGTCAAAGGAGAACCTCGACTGGATAGCAAGGGAGATCTGGTGTATGGAACGCCAGTGGAAAACACTACTGCAGCTCGAGATATCCTGGCGAACAATCCAAACCTAGATCAAGTCCGGTTGGGCGTGAAGCTTCTCACCAAGGGTCTGCAGTAACAGAAGGCCATGAAATCTGGAAGCGGAAAACTGGTCACTCAATCCGACCAATGTCGCACGGATCCGGCCTGTAATGACATTAGGCCCCAATGGGTCCCGGAACAACATCACCGTTCCGACCATCGGGAAGATAACTACTCGTGAACCAGATTGTCAGGACAACAGCACAGAACCACACATGACTGGAGCAATGTTGCTCCAGTCGCAGAGCGAGATGCAGTTGCGGCACTGGTTCTGAGACACTGTCCCCGGCGAGAGTCGAACAATCGCAGGGAAGACGATAAAGAGCAACGTCGGGAGAAGGACCGGCAAAGGATGCCACCTCCTAGACATACAAGCCGTCTGGCTGAATCTCACCGTGGTGGGGAAAATGACGGACGAAGGAACGATGGACACCGTGTTGAGTCAAGCCGACAGGGGGCTCGTCGTAATGAAGACCCTCCCCGGAACCGGAATAATGACACTCCAGATGGAGGCCAGCATTCAGCTGGAAACAATCCACCTGCACCACCCTCTCCACCAAGAAGCCATCACAACGGCTCTCAAGGAGGCCAAGGAGGGCGTCGTGGAGGAGGTGGTGGCAGAAGCAGAAGTCCAGCTCCAAGGCCCCGCAGCCATAGCCAACAACCAAGACGACATTCTCTGTCACCTAGTGATGCGAGACACCGGATCAATTCTAACATAGAGGTGCGACGCTATGAGAACGATGATATCTACGTGGGTCCAAAATGCTTCGGACCATGGATTCGACAAACACACTTCCCAGAAGGATTTGCTATCTCAAGACACATCCAAGCCTACGATGGAGTGGCCTGGCCAAATACTTGGCTTCAGGATTTTTTCTAGGCTTGCTGCATCGCCAAAGCGGAAATATCTTGGTCGCAACCTGGTATCTCCCACTTATGCTGAGGAAGATGGCACGATCCTGGCTCAATGAACTTCCGGAAAACACCATTCACAACTGGTATGACATGCAAAGTGCGTTCTTTCGTAATTTCGAAGGCACATATTGGAGGCCCTATAAGGTAGGAGACCTACAGGGTTGCACCCAGAAAGCCGGAGAAACTTGCCGAGATTATCTCGGATGATGGATCGATACCAAGAACTCCTACAAAGGGGTAAATTATCAAACTGCGATTTGAAGCTTTCGTTGCAGGACACCCAATTGGTTTACTACGTCACCGCTTGAAGTGCGACAAGGTCACTAATCTGGGAGAGATGATAGAAACGGAAAGCAAATATGCAGATGTCGATGATGATGCATAAGGACTACTAAACATCCTGGCGGTACCACAGTCGGCAAAACAGCCGAAGCAACAAGCTTAGAAGCGCAAGAACACCTCGAAAGAAAAGCCCAACACGGAAACCGTAGTTGTCACTGCTACTTTTGGGTCTGGAGGACGAGGAGGGCGCGGAGGCGGCCACGGACGCGGTCGTGGGACATCGAGAGTCCAGGGTAGAGGAGAACAACAACCTGGTGATACGTCCGTAACGTATCTATAAAATTTTATGGTTTTATGCTAATAATATGCTTTTGACACTCCTTTTTTATAAAGTTTATGATTTATTTGGACTAACCTACTAATAGTTGTGAACGTGCACAATGTTCTTGTTTTACACTTTGATGTGTAGGAATTACCAAGAATACAAGTGGAAACCTTGTTGGAGTCAAATTGGGATTTTCCACAAATCTGTCTTAGAACTCTTTTTGAAGATGATCACGTTTTGGATCGAAGACAGCGTCAAACGGAACACTCTTCAACTACAAAGTTATTGGAAATTTCGCGACAAACGTTCTGGACATATTATTTAGCTGATTCCGAGTCCGGACGGGCCTTTTAGGCCCGATTTACTGCAGCCCAAGATGGGGTGACGGGAATCCGAGAAGCTATATAAAGGGAGGAAATCTAATTCGCCCAGGGCAGCTCCACCCACGAATTTGCAGTCACCAAAACCACGTTTTTGCCTCCCCCATGGATCCCATCTCCATGGATCCCATCTCCATGGGGGAGGGTTCCCAAGAAGCCATGAAGGAAGGGGGCTAAGGGGCGGTGCTCCCCATGATATCGGCGGCGGGGAAGGAGTCCCCCGCGCCGTCGTCGGTGCCACCGCCACCCTCTTCACCATCTTCACCACCATCTCCATCACCTAATCCTCCTAGTATCAGTGGTTCATCCTCCCACACACCTCTGTACCGTCCTATATAAACATGGTATTTGATGCTATAAGTTATCATCATATGATCTATGTCATGTTTGTGTAGTTTCTTTGTTCTTAGATTGAATGGTTGAACGTCTTTGGTTCATTAGAGTTGTATGTTGATATGGTACAGTACTTTGGTGTCCATTATATTTGTGCGCGCATGGCTTAAACATCATAGGGTTTGTAGTATGTGTAAAAGGAATGGGGGAGTTCTGCCGGAGTTACAGAAACCTGAGAACGCGAACCGGAACGTTGCACGTATGGGAGTAAGAGGACCATTAAACTTAAGGCTATGGTTGGGGAAACCTTAATGCATTGATTAGTACTTACGGATGTTTGCTAACAATCCAATCATATAGTACATATAATTCCAAGTAGTGAAGCGCATGTATATTTAGCCTCTCCCACATAGAAAACTGCATCGAAGACAATGAACCTGATTTATTCGCTATTTAAACTTGGAAAAAGCCACCACAACTACCACCACTATTCCACACTCATGGTTCTGTTAGTTTAGTGTATTTTTATTGTTGTAGCAACTAGCTTTACTTTCTTGTTATTTATTATTATGCAAAGCTATCTCTATTACTCGTATCGTTGCTCTAGTTTTATTTCCTAGATAATGCAAACGTTTAGTGTGCGTAGAGTTGTATCAGTGGTTGATATAACTTGGGAGAATATTTATCCTACCTTTAGCTCCTCGTTGGTTTCGACACTCTTACTTATCGAAAAGGCTACACACGATCCCCTATACTTGTGGGTTATCACCTGGCAAAACCTACTCCTGGGCCGACATTGCAAACAATCCGTGTGTGCATCACTTAGATGCCAACGGGGGATCGTCCCACACAAATAACGAGTGTCGTTTCAATGATGACATCAAGAAAGACGATTTCGCTGGCTACAGGGCTAAGCAGAAGAAGGGAAAGAATAATCCCGAAAAAGAAAAGGAGACAAGGAATATTCTGACATGGAGGAAGCTAATCCTTCAAATCCCAAGTCGGATGGAAAGAAGAACTTCCCAACGAAGAAAGACACGTATGTCACTTTCCTTGGGTCTCAACCAACTAAGGCTCAAGAAGGCAGTTTTGCATGAGTTTAACACAACTGTTCCAGCTGTCCCTCAGTTCTTGGACTGGTCGGATGTGACAGTCACCTTTGACCGTGCTGATCATCCGCCTAAGTTGCACAGGCGAGGAAAATATACCTTAGTAGTTAATCCACTCATTGATGGCTATGGTTTCTCCAAGACTCTCATGGACGGCGGCAGAAGCATCAATATCCTCTACATTGAAACACTGCGTCGAATGAGGATCTCAGAAACTCAGCTGAATCACAGCTCTATAATCTCTCACGGAGTTGTCCCAGGAATACAAGCAAATTCCCTGGGAGAGATCCCTTTGGATGTTACTTTTGTAACTCCAAAGAATTACCGGACAGAAGCACTTTCCTCGAAGTGGTCCCGTTCAAGAGCGCATACAACGATATATTCGGATGTCCGGCCTACTGGGGTTTCATGGCTCGTCCGTGTTACATATACAATATGATGAAAATTCCGGGTCCGAAGGGTGTGATCACCATCAGGGGAGACCCGAAGAAAGCACGAGAACGCGAGGACGAAAATGCCGCCTTTGCTGAAGCCGTACTGCATGCCCAGGAGTACCAGGAGATCAAGAACACCATCGACCCGTCCGAGATGCCTGCGATGAAGAAGGAGGTGAGAAAGCTGACTCTGGAGTTCAAGGCATCAAAAGAGACGAAGACGACACCATTGAAGGATGATGACCCCTCCTAGGTGACCCAGATAGGTATAGGTTTAGATAGCGCATAGGAAAGCGCGCTCGTCAAGTTCCTCCAAGCAAATCAAGATTTCTTCGCATGGCAACCATCTGACATGACCGGAGTACCTAGGGAACTTGCCGAGCACTCTCTAAATGTACAACCAAACGCTAAACCCGTCAAACAGTCCTGACAACGTTTCAACGATGAAAAGCAAAAAGCAATAGCTAAGGAACTAGCTCAGCTCAAGTTAGCCGGATTCATAGAAGAGGTCATCCACACTGAGTGGTCGACCAATCCTGTAATGGTCCCTAAAAAGGACACCATTGATTTAAGGATGTGTGTTGATTATACCGCCTTGAACAAGGCTTGTCCCAAAGATCCGTTCGCTCTGCCTAGAATTGATCAAATTATTGATTCTATGGCAGGCTCGGAACTCCTATGTTTTCTCGACGCATATTCCGATTATCACCAAATTCGGATGAAGGAATTAGACAAAGTCAAAACTTCATCCATAACCCCTTTAGAACTTTCTGTTTTGTTACGATGCCCTTTGGGCTCAAGAATGCAGGAGCCACGTACCAGCGCACTATGCAGCGTTGCCTCCATGATCAAATCGGATGCAATGTACATGTATATGTGGATGACATAGCGATGATGTCCAAAAAGAAGGAAACCTTAATTTCCGACTTGGAGGAAACATTCGCTAATCTACGAAAATACAACATAATGCTTAACCCGAAGAAATGTTTCTTTGGAATACCATCCGGCAAATTGTTAGGTTTCATCGTGTCTCAAAGAGGCATAGAGGTGAACCGAGACAAAATTAAGGCTATACTCAATATTTCTAGGTCGACTCGCCTGAAGGATGTTCAAAGACTAACTGGTTATATTGCTACAGTCAGTCGGTTTGTTAGCCGGCTCGGTGAAAGGGACGCACCACTCTACAAGCTCCTGAAAAAGACCAAAAAATTCGTTTGGACTGATGAAGCTGAAGATGCACTACAAGACCTGAAAGCAGTACTCTCATCTGCTCCTATCCTTGCACCACCAGAACCTCGTGAACCGATGTTGCTCTATCTTGCTGGGACAAACAGAGTCGTCAGTGTCGTCATGGTGGTAGAGAGACCAGAGGAAAAATAGGAACACCTGCTGCAACGTCTGACTTACTACCTCAGCGAAGTCCTAACTGAATCAAAGCAGCATTATCCGCACTATCAAAAGCGAGCTTATGGTGTGTTCTTCGCATCCCAGAAGTTATGGCATTACTTTCAGGAACATCCAATTGCCATGGTGAGCACAACTCCCATGACAGATATAATCAACAACATCGATGCTACAGGACGTGTCGCAAAATGGGGCGTAGAGCTTTCAGCTTTTGACATTGAGTACAAACCTCGTACAGAAATCAAACCCCAAATCCTCGCTGACTTTGTCGCTGGCTGGATAGAGACAACATAAAATATGACCCTCCCAGAGTCAATACTGGACCTTGCATTTTGACGGGTCCAAGGCACTCGGGGGCTGGCGTGGTGCTCAAATCACCCCAAGGAGATAAGCTTTTCTATGTGTTGCAGATCCACTTCATGGCAACAAACAACATTGCCGAATATGAAGCACTACTGTATGGAATCTAGATTGCTAAGGATATCGGCATCCGATGATTAATGTGTTATGGAGATTCGGATCTTGTTTCCCAACAAGTGTCGGATATCTGTAATGCAAATAAACACATGGCAACATATAGAGCTGTCGTGGATGAACTATCTAAATCGTTCGAAGGGTTTGAGGTTCAACACATCCCTCGAACAGAAAATGAGGAAGCAGATGCATTATATCATATAGGCTCTGCACGAAAAAAAGTCACGGATGGCTCTTTTCTAGAGCACCTCAAAGTTCCCTCTATAAAAGGAGTAGATGAGGAATATCCGACCAAATCTGACTCACCTTTAGTGGCAGTTCTGGCTGTAATTCCCAACTGGACTCAACCCTACCTTGATTTCTTGGTAGATGGAAAATTACCCGAAGACGAGGTTCTCAGCCGGCAGATCGTCCGACAAGCAAAAACCTATACAATAATAAATGGTGAGCTCTATAAGCGGAGTGTATCTAGGGTCTTTCAGTGCTGCGTATCTCCGGAAGAAGGAGTGGAAATCTTACGAGAAATCCACGAAGGCGAGTGCGGCCATCATGCTACAGCCAAATCTTTAGTGGCAAAATCTTTTAGACACATATTTTTCTGGCTTACAGCCAAGGCAGATGTCGAACGGCTGGTCAAGACGTGCAAAGGATGCCAAAAGTACACCAAAAAAGCTCATGTTCTGGCTGATCAGTTGCGAACAATACCTATAACATGGCCTTTCACGGTCTGGGGGCTTGACATGGTAGGACCATTTAAATAGGCTCCAAGTAGATTTACTCATCTCTTAGTGATGGTGGATAAATTCACAAAATGGACTGAGGCTAAACCCGTCACCAGTTGTGATGGAGCGACAGCCAGAAGATTTGTCGAGGATGTTATAATCTGATATGGTTATCAAAATAGCATTATCACGGACAACGGGAGCAATTTTTCTATGGGAGAACTTGCCGAATTCTGCGATGAACAAAATATCCGGCTTGACATTGCGTTAGTCGCACATCCACAAGCTAATGGACAAGTTGAAAGAGAAAATGGTTTAATCCTACAAGGCCTCAAACCAAGACTCGAAGCACCATTACGTCGTGCTGCGGGGGCTTGGGCAGATGAATTACCTTCTGTGATATGGAGTTTGCGAACAACTCCAAACAGGTCAACCGGATACATGATACCTTCGATCCGGATTACGGATGTAGTATAGCTCTTTTTCCCTAGTAGACCTAGTTATCGATTCCACGGGAAGCAAATGCGTAGTGAAGTTACTTTAATGGACCTTCGGGAGTTTTAGAATTCCTTTTGTGTTTTTACCGGACCATTGGCTTGCGTCTTTTTGTTGTTTTTAATGATGGAGAGAGAGGGCCTAGGGTGTTCGGTTACACCTATAGCTGTGCAAAAACATCTGATGGAAATGAAAGATAGAAATAAACTATGCATGTACTTGTTAGAGCAAGATAAATTATATGTGGGCAATGCATCCATAATTTCTATTGCCTCCGCAACCGCTTATAGCAATAACCTACTAGTCTCATCCGTAGAAGAAAGAGAACTAATGATATGCATAGTGATGTCACCGTTAATCCTAAGCAAATCCCTCACATACAGCCGTACTATCCCTTCTGTCACTTGGGTTCCCAACCTATAGATCAGTCATCACGTATACTCCCTATACCTGGCTCAATCCTCGGGGTCTTAGGTACTTGACAAGTCCTTGGATTAAGGCAAGAGAGGATACAATAATCATCATGTCATACAAACTAATACACGATCCCATCTATGATAAATAACATGCATAATTGCTACATGGCTAGGCCGAAGCCCTTAGCCCAAGGAGAATTACTCACACATAGAGATGAGATCATCAATCACAAAAATTGTAATGAAAATCATAAGATTGATAGCAATAGTCTTACAATGTCGTCAATCGGAGAAGAGATCTACTCTTACAAGTGGTGGAATATGGCTATGGAGATGGAGAAGGGTTTGGAGATCTGGAGGCGGCTGGAGATCTGTGGCAGAGACTTTTGGCAAGGTCTGGCTTCTTCGGGGCTGGCTTTTCTCATCGCCCGAGGCTTCTTTATATAGGGGTCCATTCACGAAAGTTGTTCTGTTTGACCTAACGATGGCGGCGCCAACTATACGATCGGAGCTATACGGTCGGAATTTTTGCTCCGGTCGTATAGTTGGTCGTTAAGGCGTCTGCCTCCATTGTTCGGCTCCTGGTTTCTTCTAGTTGTTGGAAATGTCGTATCTTTGACTTTAATGTAGTGATTCCCTCCTTTAAACGACATTATCCGCGTAGGAAAAATACAAGAAGAAAGGATTGCATACCCCTCTGAATATTAGCACTAGTGGCAGGGTTTAGAGAGATATTTCATCAAGAATATGATTAATATCCAGTTTAAATGTGGATGTAGATGGCTATATTTCAGAGCCATCAACCTCCCCAAGCTTAAACTTGATCTTCCCGAGCATGAAAACCAAAATTAAATAGGAACTCAGCATTTAAACTGAAATAACGAGATAGTGATCTTACTCATGATTAATAGTCTCATGTTTCTTCCACTTCATAAATCGGAAAAACTTTAGCATAGATAGAGTAATGGCAATCATATCATATGGGATTCATGCATCCTTATAGCGCAGCAAAATTATTGTAAACATGGATGATCCAAATGAGTAAACTTTATTCCATGTCAAGTAATCAACTCAGAGGCTTGCCTTTGAATAGTAAAGTATAATCATGCAAATTAAGAGTGTGAGAGTTGTCATGAAAAGCATATATACTAGAGTATCTCAGTTCTCCCACATCAATGAATCAAGACTTTGCAAGCAATACTTTTCTATTCATTGTCCTTCAAGAATTTCAGTTTTTAAGTAATTGAGAGCATGCCAAAGATTTTTATTAGTTTATCGGGCTGTGATGGACACTCGTGGCATCACTAAGGTTTTTGTTCCTTTTGCATAATGATTACTCATAATATCCAGAGGAGTGATTCCATCATGATTACAGCTACCCGGGAGTGCCAAGAATCTTACCCACTATAGCATTGCTGCTACAAGTGTTTAATCAACTCATAGCCGAAATCTAGGAGTTTCCGCCATGAAGATCGTTTGTAGGCTAGCGGAGTTGTTGGCATCCCATGAAGTTTGACATGCATAAAGCTATATCATCCTTATGATTAACAAGTCAAACTTTGGCATGCTCACAAAAACCACTAAACATTAATTCTTCGAACAAATCCTTTCAAAGAGAGCTATCAAGTCAATCAACATTTTCAGTGGTGTCAAGTGTCTCTAGAAATAAGCCTTCAAGACTAAGCACCACAACACCCAAGCCTTCAATTGTGAGACTTTTTCTTATTACCATTGTTTAGCAATTTTAGGCAAGACTTGGTTAATTACGAGAGCTGGAACAAAATTAGCCCGATTAAATACCCATGCAACAACAATCTTACTATGATACAAAGACTCACTCCACCAATATAATATCTCAACATTTACTACTAACTAGCATGGGTTTCTCAAACTTCAAAAGTGGGGAGTCATAAGGCATACCTCTCATGTTTGGTTCCACTTCTCTCTTCCGTTTTTATTTGTTTCTTGGAAACTCAAAGTGGATCACTCTCCTGCAAATATATGAAGACCTCGAGGCAGAAAGAAAAGAAAGAGGGAAAATAAGGAAAAATGGAGAAATCTTTTTGTGATTTTTAAGAGAGGAACTTTAAAGAATAGAAAATTGGCGACAAAGCTCGGCTAGAAAAATTCGAAAACAAAATAGAAAGAACTAAAGATAAAGTGTTGGAGAAACCAACACGAGTTCTTATAAACTCAAATAAAAACATAACCTTGAAATAAATAAAAGCAAATAAACGCCAAATAAAGATACATGAGGAAACTTCCCCAAGCTTAGGGTTTTTCAAGCCCTTCAAATCATTGTGGTGGCAGGAAAAAGTTGTTACTCTAGTTTGCGAATTTAGTGGAGAGGTTACTTGTTGATTCTTGGAGGTTCAAAGAGAGGTTGTGCATCCTCTCCATAGTCCCTCCAAGTTCTTGCAAATCTTGGTATGTGGCGAACCGGGTTTGTGGCTGCTCCTCTTGATAAGGAACTTCTTGCTCCTCTTCTTGGTCCTCATCCTCTTTAGGAATCTCTTCCTCGGGTTGGTGATGCTCAACCTACGAATCATATAGCAAACATCCTTCCTCGATAGAGAAATGACCATTAGGCATAGGAGCGGGGTAAATATGCCCAGCTCCAGCAATATGCAGGTAATAAACACCACCTCTCCTAGTGAGCATTCCACAGGCCCTCAAGGTGGAGAAATCAACATGTGTATCACCTAGTACGGGTTGCAACTCACCTAGATTGATGTCTAGGGCAGTGGCAAGCACGGTGATGACGCCTCCTCCTGTGATTGGCCCTTGGCTTTGGGAGGCTTGCTGCTCCAGGTAGCGCACAAGGATGGCAACCAAGTTGAGTGATAGGTTGTAGTTGATGTAAGCAGCCTTTGCAAGGACTAGGGTGTCCTCCTCGTTGAGTCTCGTGAACTCATTATGTGCCTGCAAGGTGTTAGCAATAACATAGAACAAATAACGAATTGTAGGATGTTGAATATTCTTCCCCTTGTTCACTCTACTAGTGTAGCTCATTCCATTATAGTATTGATTGGGGGAAGGATTTGAGCCAGTAAAGGATGCGCGTAAAGCATGAATATCATTTTTTGGCAAATTAAAGCATGCACACCATTCATCTAATGTTAAAGTGTAGTTGTTGTTCATCAGACAGAAAGAAATAGTATCCTCTCCTTGCCATAGTTTAACGGTGCTTTGCAACGAACTTAGGAATTCAATGGTTAAGCGGTGATAAGTAGATATATCATTGTACACAAAGTTTTGCAGGCTAGCTCTATTGCAAAGGAAATTGAAGTCATCAAAAATACCGAGTTGGTTCAATATAATGGGGCAGGTCCACTTGGTGGCATTCACTTCGCGGTTCTTGATCTTGTTGAAGCGTTCACGATGGGCATCATCCCTGAACCATATCCCCATGCGTTCCTGAGCGATAGCCTGAGAAGCGCTAGCGATGGCACGAGCACGAGTTTGGATCCTTGTGTTCATTATCTAAAACATTAAAGAAAGGCAAAAATAAAACTTTTTGATCCAACAACAGTAAGTATAATATATTCCTCATCTAAGCACACTAAAGAATCTCCTCAAGATAATAATCTAGGCAAGAAAATCATGGCAATTGGTTCATAGTAGGTCTCACCCTAGATGGACAATGACAATAGATCGAAGATAAATTTGCAAAAAGTAATTGGAGGATCGGAGGAGAAACATATCGTAGACCACTTGTGTGCGAGAAAATCGAACAAAATTGAGTAGAGATGTAAATCCCTTGATGTTTTGAGAGAGTTTGGAGGTAGAAGAAAGAAAAATAATTGAAGTTTTGGAGTTGGGAATACCTTCCCGTGCGATTTTGTGGTCGGACGCAACTATACGGACGCAACTATACGGGCGGAACATGTGTTCCTGCCGTATAGTTGGCATTCTGTCAAAATATTAGGGTTTCCTCCTGGCGGTGAAGCTATACGAGCGCAACTATACGGGAGGAACAAAATGTTCCGTTCGTATAGTTGGTCATTAAACTATCTATCCCTGCGAAAGAAATTTTGCAAAGGCATCGATATCTATACGACCAGAACTATATGTCTAGAATTTGTATTCCCGTCGTATAGTTGGTCATTAAACTCTCAGTATATATGAAAAGAAATTGAATGGAGGCATTGATATCTATACAACCGGAACTATACGACCGGAATTTTTATTCCCGTTGTATAGTTGGTCGTTAAATTGTCTATACATATTAAAAGAAATTGTACGGATGCATTGATATCTATACGACTGGAACTATACGGCCGGAATTTTTATTCCTGCCATATAGTTGGTCGTTAAACTCTCAGTATATATTGCAGAAAAAATTTCAATGGTAAAGATAACTATACGACCAGAATTTTTATTCCTGCCGTATAGTTGGTCGTTAAACTCTCTATGTGCATAAAAAATTGTTTCTTTGTAAACTATTAGTTTTCCTGTAACTTAGCGATATACCTTGTTTTTGACAGAAAATCGGCAGTAAATATTGTCGACCAACAATAGCATGAATAAAGCAGAATTTCAAGTACTACCAAACTTCTTCTCCTCAAATGGAGTTTTCTAGCACTCTTTATTAAACATGAACTAAAACTAAAACGAAAAACTTAACTCAAACCTTTATTTAACATGGGTTGCCTCCCATGGAGCACTCTTTTATGGTCAACAGCTTGACCTTGATGATACTCACTTGGGCCAGATGAGTGGAACACACACTCCAAAGTAATTGGCCTTCAAAGTGATGACCTCCTTCTCGTCATGTTTGGCTTTCTTCTTCCTGGGTAATGAATAACAAAAGGATCCCGCGAAGGCAATTGCAACTTCACGTTCCCTTCATGAAGGTTAATTAAAGCCTTTATAGTTCTTAAGAAAGGACGGCCTAGTATTATAGGAGCAACAGTATCTTCAGGAATGTCAACAATAACGAAATCAATGAGAGCGGGACAACCTTTGATATAAACTAAAGTGTTCTCCTTAATCCCTACAACTTGTTTGTAGGTAGAATCTGCTAGATGCAATTTTAACTCAGTAATTTCAAAGGAGCCAATATTTAACTTGTTAAAAAGACTCTTTAGAATTGTTGAGACGCTTGCACCTAGATCCCAAAGTGCAACTATCTCATTGGTTCCAATCTTTATCATAATAGTAGCCTCAAATTTGTCATCTAGTTTAACAGGTAAATTTTCAGCGATTTTCTTGTATTCCTCTTCAAGCTCGCGTACCTTAATTGCTACTTGATCAACAAAGTGTTGATACATATGGCTTCCTTGTTACCTCCACTTACCGGAATTTTGACATTGATCCTCTTTACGAGATCTTTGATGGTGTAGCTTGGTGAAGGGGCATTACTATAATCAAGTTCTTTAGGCTCCTCCATTTGGATCCTCATAATTTTGAGTTCTTCAACAGGATTGGGCTCAGCTTTACCTACAAATTTAGCTAAAATGAGAGTTTGACTCTCGGTTATATTACCTAGCTGTGCCTCAATGATCCATGTTCTTTCTTGAAGGACCTGCAAATCATTTCTCAAACTAATAGGTTCGTTAGATAATTTACCAAGCATATCATCATGGTTCTCCATAATTTTGACTAGAATTTTATTTTGTTCATTTTGTGAGTCTATGAAAGACTTAAGCGTTTCTTGGAGACTACCATTACTAGTTCCCATATTGTTATTAGAGTTACTTGTAGGACTAGAATAATGCTTCTAAAAATTAGGATTGTAACTCTTCTTCCAAGAAGGGTTGTAATCATTACGAGCTACGAAGTCTATTTCTTTTATGTTTGTTTTGGGGGTGGCTCTTACCTGAGTTTCGTTACCTTTTACGGCTAGTATGAGCTCATCCAACTTAGTATTGATATCTTCATTCTCTTGTGGTGAGACAGAGTTCACCTTCTTCGTGTTTGATCTTTCCGTGTGCCATTGGGCATGGTTGTCTTGCATAATGTCTAGCAACTGCTTTGCTTCGGTAATATATTTACCCATAAATTCTCCTCTAGCTGCAGTATCAAGCATAGACTTAGACATAGGATTAAGAGAATTGTAAAATAAATGGAGGATTAACTAATCTTCCATCCCATGACTAGGACAGTTTCTTAGGCATTCTTTCATCTTCTCCCATGCAAGCGTTAGTGGCTCACGCTCTTCCTGTCTAAAGCTAGTAATATTAGATCGAAGTTGCATAGTCTTTGCAGGTTTGAAAAATTTAGTCATAAATAAAGAAGTACATCCCACCCATGATGTAATAGTATTTTTAGGCAAAGATAGCAACCATTCTTTAGCTCTTCCTCTTAGAGAGAAAGGAAATGGACGCAATTTGACCGCATCAGGGTCAACATCTTTTATATGCATCATATCACATATTTCAGTGAAAGTATTTAAGTGCATACCTGCGTCTTCAACAGCAGAGCCTCCAAACTAATTCTGTTGAACCAAAGTTAAGTAATGGGGCTTAATTTCATAGTCATCAGCAGCGATTGTTGGCTGAGTAATAGGAGTACGCAAATAATAATTATTGGGACTAGCAGACTCCCCAAGCTTCTTTTCAGCCATACTTCCTATGTTTTGGGGTTTTCTTAGATTAACAATTATAACAGTAAAAACAAGAATTTAAAGACTAAATATTTTTTTTGGTTTATCAAATAAAGACTGAAAGCAAACTAACAAAATTAAAAACAAGAATTAAAACTAGCAAGGTTCCTAATAACCTCACCAGGGTAGCTATTGCTTCCCCGGCAATGGCGCCAGAAAAAGGGTTGATACCTTCGATCCGGATGACAGATGTAGTATAACTCTTTTTCCCTAGTAGACCTAGGTTATCGAATCCACGGGAAGCAAATGCATAGTGAAGTTACTTTAATGGACCTTCGGGAGTTTTAGAATTCCTTTTGTGTTTTTACCAGACCAGTATCTTGCGTCTTTTTGTTGTTGTAGACGATGGAGAGAGAGGGCCTAGGGCTTTCGGTTTCACCTGTAGCTGTGCAAAAACATCTGATGGAAATAAAAGATAGAAATAAATTATGCGTGTACTTTTTAGAGCAAGATAAATTATATGTGGGCAGTGCATCCATAATTGCTATTGCCTCCGCAACCGCTTATAGGAATAACCTACTAGTCTCATCCATAGAATAAAGAGAACTAATGATATCCATAGTGATTTTACTGTTAATCCCAAGCAAATCCCTCACATATAACCATACTACCCCTTCTATCACTGGGGTTCCCAACCTGTAGATCAGTCATCACTCATACTCCCTATACCTGGCTCAACCCTCGGTGTCTTGGGTACCTAACAAGTCGTTGGATTGAGGCAATAGAGGATACAATAATCATCATGTCATACAAACTAATACACGATCCCATCTATGATAAATAACATGCACAATTGCACAATTGGAGACCTAGAGGCGCCTAGAGATCTATGGCAGAGACTTTTTGGCGAGGTCTGGCTTCTTCGGGGCTAGCTTTTCTCGTAGCCCAAGGATTCTTTATATAGGGGTCCCTTCACGAAAGTTGTTCTTTTTGACCTAAAGGTGGCGGCGCCAACTGTACGACCAGAGCTATATGGTCAGAATTTTTTCTCCAGCCGTATAGTTGGTCGTTAAGGCGTCCGCCTCCATTGTTCGGCTCCTGGTTTCTTCTGGTTGTTGGAAATCTCGTATAATTGACTTTAATGTAATGATTCCCTCCTTTAAACGACATTATCCACGTAGGAAAAATACAAGAAGAAAGGATTACATACCCCTCTGAATATTAGCATTAGTGGCAGGGTTTAGAGAGATATTTCATCAAGAATATAATTAATATCTAGTTTAAATATGGACGTAGATGGCTATATTTTAGAGCCATCAATACACACCTTTCTTCTTGGTCTATGGTGCAGAAGCTGTTATTCCTAGTGATTTGATTCATACTTCTCCCCGAGTTGCTGCATATATCGAAGAGGATGCCAAAAATTCTCGACAAAATGATCTCGGTTTAATTGAAGAAGTTCGTGTCATTGCTGAGTTGAGATCAACAGCCTATCAGCAGAAGTTACGGAAGTATCATAGCCAAAGAGTCAGAAACCGGTCTTTCAATAAGGGCTATTTGGTTCTCCGGCTTGTGTAGAAAAGAAAGCACAAACTTTCTACAGTATGGGAAGGGCCCTTTTTAGTTAGCCGAGTATTGCACAATGGTTCTTACTATCTAACTGCTATGTGGCCAGTCAAAAAAAGACCTGCTAGAGCTGGAGGCAGTACAAACCCCGGAAGAATTAGACAGACCGTGGAATATTGCTCAGCTACGTCCCTTTTATTCTTAAACTTTCTTTCTTTGTAATCATATATGTGTACATGTTCAATGAGAAAAAAAGTGTTGGTTGCCTCAATTTTTGTGAGAAGTTTTATATTCCCATCTTATTTCCGAATGATCATGTCACAGTCGAAAATCCTAGAATACTTGAAAGTACTTTATGCTCATGTTTGTTCTGGTTAAGATTTCAGATTCTAAAAATGCTACCTTCGGGTATAAATCTAAATTTTCTAGTCTATACTTTGGTTCTTTATCTGATTGCTGGATGCGGGCATTTTTTGAGTAGTCAATCGTTGGTACTGCAAGCCGGCTTTGTTTCTGAGTTTAAACTAGTTTAGCAATTGATCTTTGTTGCTCGGCAAAGTTTCCATGTTGAAGTTTGGCCGGCTCACGAAAGGGACGAGGCAGAAAGCCAGATAAGCGATAAGTATAGACAAAACATAAAAGTGCTTATGTAAAAATTCCAGGCACATTAAAATAAAGCCAAAAGTGTTAAATAGACATATCAAATCTTAGCACTAGCAAAAGTATTAAACTACTTATTTACAATCCGATCGTTCTAGAATAACACATTCTTTTTTCTGATGCTCTACAATGCAAGAGAATAGGTAGGAGCTGCCGGCTCGCTGGAGACATCGCCCTCCCCTTGATATCTTTCTGAGACGTTCAAATCTAAAACGGTTTGCTCATCGTTGGAAACTTCAGTTGTTTCCTCGACAAGCGAAGGAGGCATCTCCACGCGAGTGAAGACTGGAGTGTCATCGCTAGTCAGATCAGCTACATGACATCCATATCTGGCACAAGAGTCCATGATGGCCTTGATATCTTGCTCATGTCCGTCTTCATCCACAGTCGAATATCCTCTGGTTACTTGCCAGATCTCCATGCTTCCATGGTGGCTCATAACGATGGTGAGGGTGTTCTGTGCTACGGTTCGAGCATACGACATGTTCTAGTCCTAGATGAGCTGGGGCATCTCCTTTGCCTAGTCTCGCACCTCAAAACAAAACATTATGTTCATGTCCGGAACTTTGAGTACTTTGCCAATATCCTCCAAAGATTGGCGGAAATCGTGAAGCAAGTCACCAACCTATGTAAGCCAGCTGGTGCGAGACTCGGTGGAGGAAGAATCCAATAAGTTCAGAGGACCTGCGCATATAAAGCAAAGGTCAGAAAATATATCCGAACTCCTAGAGTCGGAAAATAGAAAGTCAGAAAATAGGAAACATACTGAAGATGACATCATCAACTTTGGTTTTCTTTGCCCTAAGGCTCTGGATTTTAGCCCAGAGTGCCTTGGTGATGTCCTTTTCTCTGAATAATTCATCATTGATATCCGAGATTTTCTGATCCTGGGCCGCAATCCTTCGATCACGTTCTTTGGTGGCCATGGAGGAGGATTCGAGGACTTGTGCAATGCTATGCTCGTGATCCGCCTTAAGCTTATTCAGCTCTTGACGTAAGTCGGCGTTCTCCACCTCTAGGGTCTTAAGATTCTCGGCCTCTTCAATCATTGCACATGATTGTTTGACTAGTGCTATAAGAAAAAGACAACAGTTGAATAGGAAATTCGACTATGGAAGCAAAAAGAGCAGGGTTAAGGACTGAAATGATTACCTTCAGCCTCATCCTTTGATACCTTTAATTGAGAGTTTTCAAGTCGGAGAGCTCTGATCTCTCTCCGCTTGTTACAAATATTCTTCAATAATTTCTGGTTATAAGCATTAACTTTCTGTAAGTCAGAATAATATCCAGATTCAGAAGTCTACTAAAGACTCGGGCTAATATTTTAACTAATATCAGCACGAGCCTTGGGGGCTACACTAGTTCGTTCTTTAGAATCCTATGAAAGCATAAATCTGGATTATCTATCCAACTTCATGTTTGGGGGCTAGAGGATATGATATGAAATAAAGTAAAAAAGGTGAGTTGGAATTCCGACTTACATGTTGTTCATGAGTAAGATTGCTTAGGCTCATGTTCACCTCGGTGGTAACCTTCTCGGCAAGGGTCAGCGGGATTACTGGTGGTGGAGGAGCCACACCGGCTTTCAGCTTCTCGTCGGAAAGACGGATTTGCTCAAGAAGTTCGGAGTACTTGACGTCCTCTAGTTCTTGTGCCTCTTCCTCAGCGGTGATGTTTCGGCTCTCTAGGCACTGTTGAGCCAGCCTTTGTATCTCTTCTGCAGTTTTCTAAGTAATGCCAAGCTGGGCAATACCCGGATTGTTGAGAAGGTTATCGGCAAAAACCTCTTCCAAGGGATCATTACCCTTTGAGGGTTCACCCTTATCAACTATCGAGTCACCCATGGTGATGTCGGTCTACGAACCAAGGTTCACTGGCTTAGAATGAAGATCCGGATCTTCTGCGACGGACGAAGCTGGAGTAATCTCCGGTATTGTAGAAGGCTGCGGGGCAGGATTCGAAGGCACTATGGCAGGAAAAGTCAAATTTAACTTTGACTGGCGCAAGGGCTTCGACGAGCCTCCTTTCCCCTTGCCCTTGGTGAGCTGTTTAGCTTTGAGGAGGTAATAGAACAAAGATCGTTACACTTCAACAAGAATGAGGAATAAAACACAGAGACCTTGTGAAGAAAGTTACCTCTTTAGAATGGGCACTTCCTTTGTGCCAATGGAAATTGTCGAAGCCTTACACTTTAGGGTAAGGGTCTCCGGCAATGGGACCAGTTCTCCATCATCCCGAGAGATCTCAGGAGGATATCCCTCGAGAGGAGCAAGCTCTAACTCGGGGAGGTCAGTAAGCTGAAAAAGAAGAAATATCTCAGTATTGCAGAAAGAAACAATAATATATAGATGAACACATAATTCGAGTTATCGCTGGAAAACTTACTGGTGTCATGGGATCATCAGCCGTAGGCATGTCCAAGGACAGCTCCAGTATTTTCCTCTCGATCCGCTCCCTTATCAACCATTTGATTTGGGACTCATAGTCCCTTTCCGAGTAAGGACGGGAGCAGATCCGGAGAGAGTTTGTCTTGCTCTTGGTGATGGAGTGGATAATCCGATCACCATGGTGTTGGAGAGGCTGGATCCGGCGTGCTAGCCAATAGTGGACCAAATTGGATCCTTTCAGACCCTTGTGCTTCATCAGATATTCGATTCGCCTCTTAGCAAGAAGCAGATCATCAGTGAGAGTTGGAGGATCCACGTACCAAGACTCTTAGGGCGTGACGGCGCCATCAACGAAAAGAGGGAAAGCAGTTGCTTTGCCTGGAGCCGGTCTGTCCTTGTGATAGAAGAACATGGACGGCCATTGTTTCACCGACTCACTAGCCTTAATCCTAGGATAAAATTGCTCTCTCCTAATAGAAAAGCTAAGAGTTCCGGTAATATAAGGATTACCGGTGGTGATAGAATTTCTCCGGGTATGAAAGTAATATCGGAAGAGAATGAGACTCAGCCTAATACTGAGATACCCCTCACACAAAGAGGCATAAGCGCTCATTTCTAAAATAGAGTTTGGGGGGAGATGGTGGAGTTGTACACCGTAGTGATCTATGACCTCAGAGAAAAAACCTGAGGGAGGAAAGCTCAAACCTTTGTTGAGGTGAGTGCCGAAGTGCACTCACTGTTGGTGTTGGGGGTGGGGATGGTTTGTCCGAAGCCGCTCCGCCAGTCGCCGACACGGAGGAGACCTTCATTCTCAATGACATGGAGCTTGGTGTCATCCAGGACGCATGGGATCCAGACCCCGCAGAACTTCTCCTTCTCCGCCGCAGGTGCTGTCACCGATGTCGCCGCAGCAGCATAAGATGAGGCCTCAGCCATTTTTTGGGCACCGGTGACCTAGGGTGGACGGCGCTGTGGGATTTGGGGGAGGCAGAGGAGCTCTGTTCGTAGGAAACATCGATAGGAAGGATGAAGGACTGGCGCTGGTGAGGAGGAAGGAATAAATCTCAACCCCTTATATCCTTCATTTGCGCCAAGATTTGTGCAAAAAAAATAGTAACCATGCCACACATTATGGAAGGACCCGGGTAACCTCCTCGTGATGATTATGCCGCCTCGATCTCCGTGCACGCATTAAAATGACTCCTCGAATCCGCAAAAGGCGGACCCACCAATGGTCGTGCTGACAGGAATGTCTGTTAGTGACATGACTTGACCTGGACAGATGTCAGGTTACGTCAGAGACCAAAGTTCCGGATGATTTTGAATTTCAAGCTGGAAACCTGAATAATGTACTCATAGGTCTGACCCGTTTCGAGACCCGAATCCTATACTTTCTTTTGAAGTTTCAGAAACCCTTCAAGATTCTACAAGCCGAAGATGGATCAAGCTACACGATGATGAAATCCGAATCTAGATCTTGGAGGCTTCTGGGGGCTGCTATTGGGGATATACTTTTTGGGTATCCTCACTGTGCCTCACTAGATAGGGTGGCCCACTTTGGGTTAGAGCTTTGCTTCATGGGCGGCCCAGTCTGGGAGAAGAGACAGAGTCCAGTCCGGCTACGGGAAGGCCTAGAAGACTTACCGACATAAGCATGTAGTGTTACTTGTAGTTCAAGATGTACTCTGTAACCGACTCTTAATCGTAGCCGGATAGGTCTCTCTTGTAAACCTTAGGACGGATATCTATATAAGCCGTCCTAGGGCAAGCCTTTAGGGCATCTCACAATAGTCTACAATCTCAACTCGCACAGGCGAAACCCTTCTAACCCATATTCTGGCTCTGCCGTATTACTGGATTGCTAGCAGGAGTAGGATCCGTCTAACGTCGGCAGATTCAAACCTGGGTAAACTTGTGTGCTCACCGCCCGAAACACCGTACGTCTCACACCCCTCTCTTCCGCACGCCTCGAGGACCCCCTCATGGCGTACTTGTCATCAATCTGATGACACAAGGTATTTGACCTTGCCTCCAGATTGTTGAGTGGCGCAGCAGAATTTGTTCTGTGAAACTAATATCTACAAATAGAGGAGAAACCAATGATAATGATCATAAAATTTCAGCGAATACTTTTACTAAAGTAGGATTCAACAAGACATATCTATAGGATTGCAGAATTATATAATTGACTCACTTGTCATGTTACTTGAACAAGACATGCATGTGAACTACAAAAGAAGCGTGATGGACCTAAGTGCGGGAAATGACTAGGAGTCATAAAATCCTATATTAAGTTACATTTAAGATTGAAAAGTAACATGTTACTTGATCTTATTAAGTAAAGAAGTTTACTTGATATTTCTGAATGACTGCAAAGTCATAAGAAGGAAATTAAACTTAATGAATGACATAAAGCTCGATTTATCACAAAGTATGTTTGGACAAATTCAAGGTGTTGACTACAAATGTAGCAATGCTTAAGTCTATTGGATTACACTAGCAATATATGGATATTGAAGTCTCGTAACTGGAATTCTCGATTTGATGGTGATCAAAGAATTTTCGAATGTCCAAGATTATCGAGAGGACCTGCATTTGAGTGGGAGCTAATTAGCTTGGCCAAATCTTAATATGTAAGAGACATATTTTGAGTGGGAGCATGACATTACTCTGAAATATGTGGATGACATATATGAATGATGTAATTGGTACTAATAACATTTTAGTTGGTAAATATGGATGAAGTTGAACAAGTTATTAAACAATAAAATCTATCGAGATAGATTGGTGAGTTTAATAAACATTAAATGTTGAATGCTTCCTAGACTTGATTCTGAAAATCTTCAGAATGTCCTAGATAAAATTCTGAAATAGCTCAGAATAGAACAAGGTAAGAAATAAGTTCTTACTTGTATGAAGCATTGAGTTAGTCTTAGTATTACAACTATGGTTAAAAGAAAGAAAGAGGTGTGTTGCATCTCCTATGCATTAGTCTTAGGTTCTTCCATACAACCATATTGTATACTCGATGTAATGTGACCCGAGGTTCTCTGTTGGTAGGACAAGATCTTAACTGTAAGAACATGTCTTGAAGCGATTCCTAGTTAATCACTGAACCAGAATTAAGTTTGTCCTTAAATGGCAAGAAGCAAAGTAAGGTGCATAGTTGCATTTCATGCACTATGATCTACATAGATAAAGAAGTATAAGGGAACCATCTAACTTGATGTATATTGTTGTGGCGGGACTATTCTTCCTTGCGCAGAGGGTGTGTCCCAGGGAACAGTGCCCATGAGAAAGCTCGTATTGGCTAATCTAACGTCATTGCTGGATCCTGGAAACCGACCTCACTCTGTTGCCATAACTGCTATATATACATACACAAAGAAGTGCTAAGTGTGTTTCAAAGTTTACGTGACAATAGTGAAAGCGACCATCATTGTAAACACTAGAACAAAGTCTCACTTTATTGCCAAAAGAATACTTCAACCCATTATAAGATAATGGTATGAATGTCAAAATTAGGAAGACATTAACAATTTGCAAAAGACATAATGATCTGGTAAAACAGAACATGGACAGGACATTTCCCATAAACATGATGATCAATAAATGCATATGTGATATGGTTTATGATTAGTAGATGCAAGCTAGATTATTTCTACTCTAGTGCAATTGGGAGATTGAAGGAGATATGCCCTAGAGGCAAATAATAAATAGTTTTCTATTATCATATCTCAATTAGTTTGTAATAGTTTCATATTGTGTTATAAATGTATCAAGAGGAAACATTGATACATGTGTGGTATGAAACAAACCAAGTCCCTAGTAGCCTCTAATCATACTAGTTCATTGGTCAAGCGACGATCAAGGTTTCCTGATCATGGGGCATTTATACCAATTGACAATGAGGTCATACCATTGGTGAATGATGTGATGGACATCACCCAAAGATTGTGACACAATCAAGTCATAGAGTTCATTGTTGCAATAGTTAGAAACGTAGTCTCCTTCTCCTTAGACCATGAGATCATATTACTCACTGTTTCTCGAGCCTTCCATAACTGCATCAAACGTCACTTGGTGATACAATGATCATAAACGTGTGCATTAGGTATCTAGAGGAACATTTGATGACATATCACTCAAGAGCGGGATCTGTTCACTCACATGATGGGTAAGATACATATGGCCAGCTTGGTGAGATTACATCCATAAATGTTGCAACATGTGACTAGGTCACGGGGATGTAATATCACGGTAACAAGTAAAACAGAACTTGTCGGTAACCATATAGAACAAGGTATGCAATACCAATTAGCGCATCTTGGACAAGTCATATCAGAGAAACAAAGGGAATTATACTTAACGTTTTACGGTTCAAATGACATTATCATCATGTAATGCAAAGGGGTCATATGGGCATCTCGGTCCCTCTATTGATCATTGATGGTGATCATGTATGTGCCATTACCGAGTCGTGGGGAAATACACTTAAGGTTACAATGAGCTAGAGATCCTCTGTAAGTTGGAATCACCATATGAAAGAGAAAAGTAAACCAAAAAAGTTCCGTGAGAGAACCAGAATCGTTCTGGGAAAGTTCCGAAGTTGTTCGGAGGAAATCGAAAGGGAACTGAAAGCTGTTTTGGGTCAAATCGGATTTTGTAATATGTATTTACATGTTAATTAATGTAATTAGAATTAAATATAATATTAAAATCTAATTTGAAAGGGTATTCTACTAATGGGTCAACTTCCTACGGAAAAAGGGCCCATGAGGGAAAACCACGAGAGGGAAGGGACAAGGGCCAAAGGGGCCAAGGCCTAGACGCCACATGGGGCCCACCCATCCAGCCTTGGGCTCTATGCAGGGTGGGGCCCACCCCTAGCCGGCCGGCCCATGGCGTACCCTCCCCCTCTCTCCCTTGTTTAGTCCCACATGAGAAACCCAAAGGGGAGGGCACACCTCCCTCACCCTATATAAAGGGGTGCCCATGGGTAGGAATAAACGCAGGACACCAACACCAAAAAGGAGAAGGCCTTTGGATGCACTTCTCTCTCTCCCTTGTGACCATGTCCCCATGTATGGGCTGTGCATACAAGGCTTCACCGCAGTGCACCGTTGTGCTATGGAGATTCCTAGCCAGAGATCTACTTCTGCACTCCCAGCGGGATCGGGGAGCCAAAGGTCGTCATCGTACACCGTATGTGTACGAAACCTCGAGGGTGCCTCATACAAGGGCATCTTGGATGTCATGAGCTGGAGCTGCTGCACGATGAAGATGGAGCAAGGGGTGTGATGACCCACAACTATAGGGGGTGTATCGCAGTATTTTTGATAAGTAAGAGTGTCGAACCCAACGAGGAGCAGAAGGTGCTGGCTAGTGGCTTGGAGCAGGAATTCTCTGTAAATACTTAGCAAACGGATTTTTAGGGGTTTTTGATAATGCAGGCAAATAAAGTACGAGTAAATAAAAGACAATAAGAATAAATGCAGCAGGTGGCCCAATCCTTTCTTTAGCAAAGGACAAGCCGGTTGTATTACTTAAGATGACCAAACGTTCTTGAGGACACATGGGAATACCGTCAAGTGCTTTCGCTTCATATAGTTGATTAATCTTCTTTAGTTTGCTAAGTGTTGTGTGGGTGAACTGTGCTAATGTACCAACCTTCCTAGGACTAATACATACTTGTGATTAAACCCCTTGCAAGCATCCGCAAGTACAAGAAAGTAATTAAGGTAGAAACATAATCACAGCTTTAAAATCTAAGACCCTGACGTCCCTTGTGTAATGGTTTCCTAACGGGGGTTCAGGTTTCTCTCACTCCGGCAACCCCTACGATTAGTAGCCAAATACACAATGCATTCCCCTAGGCCCATATAGGTGAAGTGTCATGTAGTCGACGTTCACATGACACCACTAGAAGAAATACACCACAACTTAAATATCAAACCATTGAATCTTTCTCAACACAATTCCACTACTAACAACATGACTTCTCCCATGTCCTCAAGAACAAAACGAACTACTCACAAGACATCATATGGATCATGACCAGAGATGAAATAATGATGTATAACAATCTGAACATAAACAATAATTCAACGGTTCACTCAATAGCATCAATTACAAGGAGTAATCAACACCGGGAAAGTTTCCCCTAAGAACTATGCAAGATTCAACTCAATTGTTATATAGGTATGAGGTGGTGATGATGGTGCTGGTGGAGATGATGGTGGTGGTGATGATGATGATGATCCCAATGAAGTCCAGCTTGATGGTGGTGTTGATGGCGACGATCTCCCCTCTCCGGGAAGGAATTCCCCCGGTAGAATTCTATCTACCGGAGAGATCTTTCTCTCTCGGTGTTTTCCGCCCCGCAGAGGCGGCGAAATCTTTCTATGGTTGCCCCCCGAGTCTTAGGGTCTCGGGAGGATAATATACGCCAGAGGGGAGAGCCAGGGGTGGACCAGGGCGGCCACACCACCTAGGGGAGAGCCAGGGGAGGTGTGGGCCCCCTGTGGCCCATCTCCGCTTCCCCTTTTGGCTTCCTTCGTCTTCTGGAAAAATAGGATTTTCCATGTATTTTACCGGATTTTCTGATCTTCGCGAATTTTGCCTCCAAACAGCACCTTTTCCATCAGAATCCTGACTGCAGCGGTCCATGCTCGAAAAGTCATCAACCATGCAAAAACAGATGAAATTACATAAGTATCATCTCTTAATATGAAATATATCAATGAATAACAGTAAATTATGATATAGAATAATGATGCAAAATGGACGTATCAACTCCCCCCAAGCTTAGACTTCGCTTGTCCCCAAGCGAATCTGAGGTCAATAAACATGGCCTCAAGTTTAGGGAGTGAAGAGTCGATAAAAGAATACGGACAAGAAGCATCACATTCATCAATACATAGATCATAATAGTAGACAACTCACCATTATATAACTTAACTTGCAATAGGTAAAGGAAACACAAAAAATATACATAAAGTAAATCATAATTGGTAATGGCAAACTTAGCTCTTGGTCGAAGAATAGTTGACAATTTGCAGGAGTTCACAAATAACTGATTTTCAATGATAACTTTCAAATTAGTAGACACTAAGATAAGAGCAATGTCAAAACAAGGAACATAAGAGACATGATTGGATAAATCATCATATGAATGAATGAAACACAACAACTCAAAATACTTGCTGAGATAGAAGGGAATCGGTTTACTGACTCAACTAAAGAGTAAATAGATAGGCCCTTCGCAGAGGGAAGCAGGGATTTCAAGTTTCATAAAGAGCTACCAAAAATTATGGTACTTATTAGCTTTCAGCTCTCATTGCCCCTATCATAAGCATCTTTAGGTGATTAAGGTTAAAGTGACACAACCAAGAGGATATGCTTGACAAGTTATAAGTTGAAATCTCAAGCCCCTTACTTATGAGTACCGAACCTCATGCTACTCAACTTTAGTCACAAGTAAGATCTTATCATTGTAAATACATATGTATCATAAAGAACCGCCAACGGGTACCCCTTATACATGATACAGGAGCTATCCCATAATCAAAATGACAAGGCAAGCAGACAATGAGCATCTCAGCGATCCTTTTATTTGCTATTTTCATAGGTTTTTATTGAGGATGCTTCATAGAGTGCTCATTATGGTTATGCTGCAAGTTTCCACCATGATTAGGCATGGCTTAGGCTAGCGGCCCAGGTGTTTCTCTAACACACATATAAACTCCATGATCTTACAAGTTCCCCTTTTATTTCACACCACCGGGATCCATAAGAAAAAGAATCATGATAACAACAAGGTACAAAGTACCAGTGCAATGTTGAAAGCATTCCCCATGATACATGGTTCTCCTAACTTCCACTTATAAAGCGCAAGCATATACGCAACAAAGATGGACACAATGGTTCAAGTTTATTAAATGCAAGAAAGTAAAGTGTGCCATCAAGTTTGTAAGAGCTTTAATCACTAATCTTCCCATAACAAGTTTAATTTGGAAGGTAGATAAAAACAAGAATTTACTTGGAATAGCAATGGTGCTAGTGGGTAGGTATGGTGGACACAAATGGCATAGGTTTTGGTTTCAGCATTGGATGCACGAGAAGAATTCCCTCTCAGTACAGGTTTTTAGCTAGCAAGGCTGGGTAGCAAGTATAAGAGTTGAAGGAAAAAAACAAACATACAAGTGATAAAAACAAACATGCAATCTTCCTTGGAAGCACAAAAGATCTTAACTAGAGAATACTAAGCTTATGAGCAAATCATGAAAGAAAGATGATGAAATTATATTTCTTTAAGAGTACTTTTATCTTTTTCATTCAACTCTCAAAATAGTGATGCTACTGACCGAGCCAGGTTTGCCAAAACCAACTAAATTAACTCAATGATCCCAAAGTGATACCAATACTAACGACAAGATCAATCATATAACAATGAATTGAAAACTAATATAAGATATGCAAAAGAGTAAATGATAGAACTTCTCATTAATATTCCATAACGGCAACTCACACCAAGGGATACATAGATATCTAACGAGAGGGGGGACACTTCCACAATGCAAACCATCCTATATGATAACTTCTCTATTCATGATATGACTCTACTAACAAGGTAAAAAGATAGAAGATAGTGATGTGATACCGTGGCACTCCCCCAAGCTTGGAACAAACCAAGGGGATGCCAAAACCTGATGACGAATTACTCCTTCGGTGGTGGTGGTATTCTCTCGATGAGCTCTTTGATTAGTTTCCCCAAGTCCTCAATCTCGAAGGTGAGATTACGAATCAACTGTGAGTTTTGCTCAATGCGGCTCATGATCATGTCGGCTTGAGAATTCCAGCTCTTGTGATTCTTTCCCACTCTTATTCCTTGAAGTCTTCTTTTCCTGCATGGCTAGAACGAGGAAAATCCCAATTGGAGGGTAGTTTCTCCTTGGGCATATTCTGGTATTGATGCTCATGGATAAGGGTATGAAAGGATTTTTGGTGCCTGGAGGAAGTGACCGTGGAGCCAAACAGTGACGTGGAGGTTTCCCTCCAATTGACATCCGTGAAGTCCTCCTGACCCTGGCAGATCTTGTCAACACTCCAATGCTTGCAATGCTAGTACCGGTGTGCGGATGTTGGCTTTGCTTTGCCTCCACTTCATCTCCATTCTTGATCTCCTCCTCCTGCACGGGGTCTTGGGGATCTTCCTCCATAGGCTCCATTCCTTTATCCTTGGCGAACACCATTGTGCTTCTAACTTTCAAGAATAGTTCCTGGCAGAAACAGATCAAAATGAAAACACGACGAGAACACGATATACGAACCTCGGGGGATCCGGGGGATTATATATTACGAAGTTTTACAACAAAAGGAAGGTGCTAGGAGAAAACGGGTCGGATACGAAGTCCGAGGTGGCCACACCACCTGCTGGCGCGGCCAGGGGGCCCACGCCAGGGGGTGGTATGAGCCACCCTGGCTCCGTTTCCGTCCCTCTTTCACTCCATTGCTTTCCTTGTTGGATAAAAACTGCATAAATATAACTTGACAGAATTTTCGCGGAACTTATCTTACCATAACTGTTACCTATTCGAAAACAGACTCTGTAGGTCTCTGAACTTGGTCTTTAGTAAATTATTCCGGAGTCATCGCTTGAATAACATCAATATCTTCATCTTCATACTCATATTGCTCGAGTCATGAAACCTTTCACTTTCTTATGACACCATTTTCTCCACTAACCTGGAAATTTCTTTCACACAAAACTTCACACAATTCTCATTAGCAAGATTAGTATCAGCGGGGTAATAAACCTTTTGAGTTCAATTTCAACTGAAATCTATCAAAACATAAGCTACTTAAACAACTCCTTCCGAAAGTCCAAAAGAATTCAAAAAGGAAATCGATTTAAGAGGCAAATGTAAGAGTGGTCTAAATCTGTCAAAACAGACCAGCAGGTAAATATCATTTTTTTCAGAAAATCTTCTGTTTTTCAAATCAAAAAGTGCAAAACTAACAAAAGTTAAATAACAACCTGGGGCAGAAGCAAAAAAATTACAACTCAATCTGACGTACAGAAATCTTGCACGAATTTTTACGGTGAAGCACAAAAATCTGTTTCGGGACAGCAACTTCCTCAAATCTTACTTCCCTTTCATTAGAGGTTGATCTTGACACAAAAACCAAACAACAAGGATAAGGAGAGGTTATTACCGAGGTAATAACTTCCAAGACACAAATAAACAAAAACAAACTGAAAGCAAGAATAAATTGGGTTGTCTCCCAAGAAGCTCTTTCTTTATAGCCATTAAGATGGGCATGATAATTTCAATGATGCTCACACATAAGAATATGAATTAAAGTGAAAGAGAGCATTAAGAAGCAAACATATACATGTTTAAGTCTAACCCACTTCCTATGCAAGGGAATTTTGTAAACAAACAAGTTGTTGAAACCAGAAACTGTAAGCATAAGAAGGCAAAACAAGTGCAACATAAAGACTTTAAGCATGAAACGAGGAAACTTGATATTATTGAGATGCATAAGAACAGTCTTCCCTCTCTCATAATAACTTTCAGTATCATGCATAAATTTAATGATAGCTATCACAAGAACCATTGTAGCAATGATCACTTATCCTAACAGAAAACATAGGGACACTAGCTCTCATAACACTACTTTGTGAAACAATATTAGGGGTATCCTTACAGAGGATAGTGTGTCCATCTTCCACATATTTAGTGACAAAGTCTTTCACATTTGCTATTATAGGTTCATCTTCCATTTGTTTATCAGGTTTAACATCTTTATTTGTACTTTCATTAACCATACTAGCTATCATAAAATGTTCCTTTATCTTAACCAGGAAAGGTATTTTCTCAATGTAAGGTTTAGGTAAAGCATGATTAGCAGTATAAACTTCAGTATTTCTTGCAGGAACACACTTAGCAACATCTTTATATGGTTCATGATACTTATTCCACTTCTTTTTAGGCACTTCAATATAGGAAGCAAAAGCCTTAAAATAAGTTGCAATAGCTTGAGAGTTTAGACCATAAGCATTTTTAATATTTTGAAAGTCATCAGTTCCCATAAAAGATTCAATGCATTCATAATCATAATTTATACCTGACTTTCTTCCTTTGTCATTCTCCCATGCTTCAGCATTATCTTGAATACGGTCTAGATGATCCCATTTAGCTTCTTCTTCCATGCGAGTGCATAATCCAGCACAAGAAGCATCCAATAAATCCTTATCTTGAAGAGAAAGCCTTGCATAAAAGTTATTGATAATAATATCGTTGGGGAGCTCATGAATGGGACATTTGAGCATTAGTAACTTCAATCTCCCCCAAGCTTGAGCTGTACTATCTCCATCAAGAGGCCAAAAGTTGTATATTTGATTCCGATCTTTATGAATCTCACTAGGAGGATAAAACTTTGAATTAAAGAGAGGTACTACTTCCTCCCATTCAAGAGCTTGACCATTCTTCAACAGCTTATACCATTCCTCAGCTCTTCTTTTTAGTGATAATGAGAATAACTTCTTCTTGACTTGATCTATTGTAATACCTGCACACTTAAACAACCCGCATATTTCGTGTATAAAGAGCAAATGATCACCGGATGGACAGTTCCATCTCCAACATAATAGTTATCCATAACATGATCAATAATTCTTGTAGGTATTTTAAAAGTATCATTCTCAGCAGGTGGTGGTTCATCTACTACCTTAGCAGTAGTAGTAGCATCACGAAATAAGAAACTCAGCGAATTATCCATAATGAAAATAAAGCAACTAACAGAAGTAAACAATACTCATAGTAGAAGTTTCCTTTACCAGTTCCACTCTCCAATAGCGCTTCACTCCCCGGCAACGGTGCCAGAAAATAGTCTTGATGACCCACAAGTATACGGGGTGTATCGTAGTATTTCCGATAAGTAAGAGTGTCGAACCCAACGAGGAGCAGAAGGTGCTGGCTAGTGGCTTGGAGCAGGAATTCTCTGTAAATACTTAGCATACGGATTTTTAGGGTTTTTTGATAATGCAGGTAAATAAAGTACGAGTAAATAGAAGACAATAAGAATAATGCAGCAAGTGTCCCAATCCTTTCTTTAGCAAAGGACAAGCCAGTTGTACTACTTAAGATGATCAAACGTTCTTGAGGACACATGGGAATACCGTCAAGTGCTTTCGCTTCATATATTTGATTAATCTTCTTTAGTTTGCTAAGTGTTGTGTGGGTGAACCTATGCTAATGTAGCGACCTTCCTAGGACTAATACATACTTGTGATTAAACCCCTTGCAAGCATCCTCAAGTACAAGAAAGTAATTAAGGTAGAAACCTAACCACAGCTTTAAACTCTAAGACCCTAACGTTCCCTGTGCAATGGTTTCCTAACGGGGGTTCAGGTTTCTGTCACTCCGACAACCCCTACGATTAGTAGCCAAATACACAATGCATTCCCCTAGGCCCATATAGGTGAACTGTCATGTAGTCGACGTTCACATGACACCACTAGAAGAAATACACCACAACTTAAATATCAAACCATTGAATCTTTCTCAACACAATTCCACTACTAACAACAATGACTTCTCCCATGTCCTCAAGAACAAAACGAACTACTCATGAGACATCATATGGATCATGATCAGAGATGAAATAATTATGTATAACAATCTGAAAATAAACAATAATTCGATGGTTCACTCAATAGCATCAACTATAAGTAGTAATCAACACCAGGAAAGTTTCCCCTAAGAACTATGCAAGATTCAACCCAATTGTTATAGCGATGTGAGGTGGTGATGATGGTGCTGGTGGAGATGATGGTGGTGATGATGATGATGATCCCGATGAAGTCCAGCTTGATGGTGGTGTGGATGGTGACAATCTCCCCTCTCCGGGAAGGAATTCCCCCGACAGAATTCTGTCTGCCGGAGAGATCTTTCTTTCTCGGTGTTTTCCGCCCCGCAGAGGCGGCAAAATCTTTATGTGGTCGCCCCCCGAGTCTTAGGGTTTCGGGAGGAAAATATACGTCAGAGGGAGAGCCAGGGGTGGACCAGGGCGGCCACACCACCTGGTGGCGCGGCCTAGGGTGGCCCGCGCCAGGGGGTGGTGTGGGCCCCTTGTGGCCCATCTCCTCTTCCCCTTCTGGCTTCCTCCGTCTTCTGGAAAAATAGGATTTTCCATGTATTTTCCCGGATTTTCTGATCTTCGTGAATTTTGCCTCCAAACAACACCTTTTCCATCAGAATCCTGACTGCAGCGGTCCATGCTCTAAAAGTCATCAACCATGCAAAAATAGATGAAATTACATAAGTATCATCTCTTAATATGAAATATATCAATGAATAACAGTAAATTATGATATAGAATAATGATGCAAAATGGACGTATTAGGGTGACCTGCGAGGAGCTTCGCGACCTTGAGTTCGGCTATGAGTTCGACTAATTCAACCACGTACCCCTCAAAACGTTATCCGCATACAGTCTACAAGGGTATGGGTTATATACGCTCAGGTCGTTACTGCATTACTACATAGATAGATCTTGGGCAATTAAGGCATTCCAATGTAGGAAAATTATTGTTTTCTGCTACGGAACCCTTCACCACCAGTCTCCACCATGGTGGAAGAAACCACCGGCGGTGACCAAAAAGTGGTGGCGCCAGAGCCTACATAAGAAAAGGATGAAGATGCAAAAGCGGGAGTGTAGGGTTTTGGAGCAAAAAACAAAAATGTCTAACTACGCGAACACTAATACGAGGATCTATACTATGTAGATATAAGTAACAAAAAAGGAAGACAATATTCATACCCTTGAAGACCGAGGAATGCTTTATGTAGGAAGGCATATATTGATGAAGATGACCAGCTCCAAGCACACAAAGTGTGGTGCCTCCGAAGTACTACACACGTTCGGTGTAGGCGGCGTCTCCTGGGCTCTGATCCAGCCGAGCAGCAGAAGAGGAAGATGGCGGACCGAAGATCACCCGATGGTAGTGTGAAAGTGGAGAACTCAAAACCCTCGAGGTCCTCTCCAATATTATGGAGAAATCGTCAAAGGAAATGAGAAAGAGAGAGAGAGAAGAGAGAATGGGATGATTCCACGGGGAGGGGTGACCCCCTATTTATAGTGGGAGGGGAGGGGCACCACCCAAGGGGTAGGCGGTGTGGGACTAACCCACCCAGCCGCCAACCACCAAGGGGGAGCCACCGGCCCTAGGTGGGCCCCATGTGGGCAGCCCACCAAGCCCTAGCCGGCTGGCCCTCCTCCCTAGGCGCCTTGCCCCTTTGGGCCTCCCCTCCGGGTGAGGCCCATTAGTAATGGGTTGCCTATAAAAATAAAATAAAATATATATTTTAATATTAATTCAACCAGGTAATATAAAATTCACATATTATTATATTCCTTCACTCAGGAACCCCTTCCGTAACCCCGATCAACATCGGGTATTATCCGGAACTATTCCGGTTTCTCTCTCTATTTTTCCTACGGTACCACATATATCCCTATGCATCCCCACCCTTAAGCGTGGCATCATTTGGTTCGGAAATACTCCGGACATGATTGAGACCTCTCTCATATCAATGATCATCAGCAGGACCTGGATGCCCATGATGAACCCCATGCATTTCACGAATCATATCGCTCGAACCGTTAATGCTGTTTCTCATTCCTTTTGCCACTTGATACCTAGTTCACCCGAGACTTGATCTTCGGTATCCCCATACCTTCATTCGATCTTGTTACCGATGAACTTGTTTGCTCATTCCCATGTCGTTGCATTCCGTGATCAAGTCACACGCTTGCAAGCTTCATTAATGCAACGTCACCGACATGGCCACATGTATCTATCTATTACATGGATTGGCAAATCCTAGTCTTGATATGTACTCTTCTACACGTCCCTTTGGGAAATCTGAGTGGCACCTTTTTGATCACCCATTTATGGTATGATACTTTATACCAACTAAGCTCCCTCCATAACGGTGATTTGCATTATCTCACAGTCTAAGGATCAGGTTGCGAGGTTTACTTTGTTTATCATTAATGGTGAACTTTGTAATAAGATCTCATTATGGTACAATTGTTCGATGCTTGTCTATCAGATCATTCAACCAATGATATGACCCCATTGTCAATTGGCATAAATGCCCATGATCGTGAAACCCTAGATCATCCTCAATTAGCTAGTTTGCTAGAGGTAACTAGAGACATGGTTTGTTTACATAACACACATGTATTAATGTTTCGTATTAACACAGTTATAGCATGGTATGAAACGTATTATGAACATACAAGAGATATATCAAATAAAACACTTTAATATTTGCCTCTAGGGCATATCTCCTTCAGTCTCCCACTTGAACTAGATTACAAATTAATCTAGTTTGCAATAAGAAAGAATTTAGCACCGATAGCATCTCGGTGTTGCTCATGCTTGGCTTGTAGAAGACCTTTAGTTAGAGGAACTACAACATTCAGATCTGTGTGCACTTTGCAAATCTTGATTTCACCTTTGTCAATGTTCTGTCGGATGACGTGAAACCGTAGCTTGATGTGTTTGTCGATGGAATGAGTTTTTGGTTCGTTTGCGTTTGCAATAGCGCACGTGTTATCACAATAGATCGTCATGGGGTCTTGCATACTTGGAATAACTCCTAGTTTGATGACGAAATTCCTGTCTTGCATACTGGTTGCTTCTTGCTCTTCTAGCTTACCACCCACCATTAACCAGAAACACAAATCCTGTCTGAGACTTCGAGTCACCAGGATTTGAGTGCTAGATCGCATCCACGTAACCAGTTACATTTAGAGCTTCATCATTGACTCCATAGACTAGGACCATATTTTTTGTTCTCTTGAGATACCTTAGGATATTTTTCACAGTTATCCAGTGATCCATTCCTAGATTACTTTGGTATTGGCTCGCCAAACTAACAGTCAATTCCACATCAAGTCGAGTACTTAGCATTGCATACATGATAGATCATATGGCTGAGGCATAGGGGATATAAGACATCATTTCTCTATCGAGATTGTTTGTTTGCGGTACCAAACTTCTCGGGCGAGTGCATCCCGGTACCCGAGTTGTCATCAATCGCGCGGAGGGGCCGTAGTAGAATCACCAATTGTCCAGAAGGGCCAAATGGGGGTGAATACAAATCTAACGGCCAAAGGTTGTTTGAACTAGATGAAAAATGGTTGAACTCAAATACCGCCGTTAGGTTAACTCTTCTTGGACCGCCCTGTCAGTATTCCTCGTTATCTTTTGCGGTCGTGGACTAGTTTACCCCTATGTGGACGAGATCCCTGAGTGGACCAGATCTATTTCTTTGCTCTGCTCTGGTCTTATCCCCTGCTCCCCTCTCCATAACATTTGCTCAGCTCTGGCTGCTCGTCTCAAATCGGATCTTGCACTTGCTCTAATGTGTGTCCCCGCCATGTCCGATCAACCTCCCACGCCTCTAATCGAAGCTCATAGCTGTCTCCGTCGCATTGTCCGCTGTATCGGAGCTTCGCATCCCCGGACTAATATCTCGCCTCTGGCTAGTCCTTCTCGCACGGCAGAGCGCGTCCCGTCGGGTGATCCTGGCCAGCGACCGGCCTCGGGAAGTTGCGTGCTCCCACGTACCCCAGGCATGGTAGCCCTAGCACAGCAGTTCGACGACCATGCTCTCATGGCCACCGTGCTGGGCGTCCGTCCCGCCATGTCGCCGACAGAGTTGCTGTCGGCTTTCAGGTCTCGTTTTGGGATCAAACGAAATGTGGTCAAGACTGAGGTATGCGCGCCGCCATTCATTTTTTCGTCTGGTTCGAGCACAGCTCAGACAACGAGAGTGTTCTGCATTCTTCCCGTTCTTTTGAGTGCTACGAGGAGAAAATGAGCTTCGTGCGTTGGCATCGCGCCTGTGGGTGGGACGATCGCTTGGGGCAGCTTCGTTTCTTCTCCAAACTCGGCTTTGATGGCCTCCCATTGGATGCTTGGGAGCCAGAGGCCCTCAAGCAGGTCGTTAGTAGCCTTGGCGGCGAGCTGGTGGAAATCGTGCCACCAAGCGACAGATGGGTCATCGAGGTAAAGGTGCGGCTGAAAGATCCTGACGCTGTTCCTAGGATGTACGAGGTGCAGATTCCAAGCAGGGTAGGGTGACAGCTTTACTGGAAGCACCCGGTCATCATCCACCTGGAGGAGGTTCTGGAATCGGTACATGGCATTCAGGGGCCCGAAGAGGCTGCCAGAAAGCGTCCTCGTCGCCTGGAGTATTGGCTTGGAAGGATCGATGGCACAGGACCACCACCGTTTCGCGACGGCGCACACAGTTTCAGTGGGGGAACTGGGCTTGGACAAGTTGGTGGTTCTGATTTCCCTCGAGTGGGGACAGAGCTCTAGTGAATTTCCGTGGTATGTGTGGCTAATGAATTTGTAGTATGGAGAGCGTAGCAGGAAGTTTGCATCGACTAAAAATGTGTAATAGTTTGAATCGATGTAGTACATGTGGGTAACGAATTTGAAGTAGTATGTGTGTGTAATAGTTTGAATCGATGTAGTATGTGTGGGTAAAAAATTTGATGTAGTGTGTGTGTGTAATAGTTTGAATCGATGTAGTTGAACACCGTGCTTTATAATTTCTGTGAATAACCAAGGATAACCACATGAAAATAGGGTGGTATGGCAATGAGCAATGTCAATTTTGTGGATGATAGGAAAATGTAGTCCATCTCCTCTTCAAGTACAAGGTAGCTATATTTGTAACACATTGAACTGCAGGACCATTTTGCAGACAACACAAGACAAAGGAAAAATGGTTTACAGCACAGACAGCAGACGCAAAATCTGTAGTCTGGGATAGAAAAATGATAGTTAACTGGATTTAACCACGACTAGTAATTGAAGGAAATAGATACTTGATAGTATTTGCTTACAACAGTAGTACTTCCATACAAAAGGGTCTTATACCTGCACAAAAGTGGGCTAAACTTCCTACTAGTTTATAGAACAATCGTCAACATTTCATCTACAAAAGCCATTCTTCAGTCTGAACTTAACTATTCTACACTGAAGAAACTACAGATCTCCACCAGAAAAGTTGGCTGGCCAATTGCCTTGAGAGGACATAAGTTCTTTGATCATTTAACCCAAACTGACCTATTGCCTTCCCGCCAAACTATAAGAAATCTGCATCGTTCATGCACGACTGATTTGCGTGCGCTAGTCCCGGTTCAGTTAGACCATCCGCGTCGCTGCAATGATTTCTTCGAAACTGAAATTCGGCATCTTCTTCTTGGGATCATAGGTCCGTGTGAACTGGAACCTGAATTCCAGCGCTGAGCTGATGCTCGACTCTGGCTCTAGCTATCGAACAATCCATCATGATGAGTGTAGACGCTTGGTCGCCGCCACGGTACGGCCTCCGACAGTGTGTTGGATGGAGCGTCTTTGCCGCAAACGGCGTGTTCCTAGCCTCCCCCACCATGGTAAGGTAGCCAGCGCCAAAGCATGGATGTGAGAGTTCCTAGACCTTGGTGCCGCCCTGTTCGAGGGTGTGTACCCTCGGCGGCATGCTCTCGTGAACGATTTGATACGTACCTTGTTCCCACTGCCTAGAGCATGCCGTAATGTCGCCGCGCGATTTCTCCACATCGCTCTCTTGGCCTTGCTTGCCGCATCTGGCGCCAGCGATGCTGGTGCCGCCGCCGCGGCCTATTCGGCATATTCAGCGAAATCATCCGCCTGGCAGGGTAATGGGAGACCGGCCTTGAAGTAGAGCTTCATGGCCTGCCTTAGAGGGGCTAAATACCCCAGTTTCGGCGACTGCCGCGTCGGCGACGGTGGCTACTTAGGCGGGGCCATGTTACCCTAGGTGGTGCGGTGCGGAGGAGCTGCGCAAGGTGAACTGTTGTTTGTCGGAGAAGGGAGTGAAAGACTAACAATAGGTTTGGACTACGGGCACGCGTGAAAATAACCATCTCCCATTTCCTTAGAGGGTAATAATTCGACACTCGTTGCATTGACCGCTCAATCTTTATTTCCCTTCTTAGCATAAGAGTGCGAACGTATTAAAAAGATCGGTCGTGGCTATCCATCTCATCGGGCAATGTACCAGGACAGGTAGGAGACCGGGTTTCATTTTAGAAATGTTGACGACTGTGCCCTTATGTTTATACGATATTATTTCTATGCGACTATGTACCGTCAATTGTAGCAACACCATCAGAAATAGGGGATGACGACGTGGCGTGTTTTTGTTTTTTTAAAGGGCATCAGAAACAGGGGATGCCGACATGGCATGTTTTCTGATAGGCGGGCCCGCCTCCTCCACCTTCGACAGCGTGCATCCTAGGTTCGAGGGCTGGTGCCGCCCACCAACACATTATTGTGCAATTTTCCATGTGGATCCTGAATTTCGGTGCTGAGCTGATGCCTGCCGCCGGCTTCGGCTGTCGAACACAGAGAATTCTGAAAGAAGCTACTAAAAATAAATACTTTGAATTCTAAAAGTACTAAAATTAAATACATTACAATTTTTTCTGAAAGGTAATACGCATACTGCTGATCGAAATAATATAAATACAGTACAAATTTCTACTTCAGAAAATAGACCTCAAAATGCTAGCAAATAACCTAGGATGAATATAGGATTCATTCTCCCCTATATTTTTCGTCGTCGGCGGTTCCCGTGTGCTACAACACATGTTCAGAGAACTCTCTCTATCTTCAATGTGCTACCAGTATCTCGTCCATAGGGTAAGGCCTCGGTGTATGTTCTAGACTTAAGCCATACATTATTGTTGGTTCCTCTTCCCAGGCTTGAACCTTATGATCATACAGTCTGATATAATTACTATAGTATATGCAACAGGGTTTGACTATATGGTGTAACCTGGTGTCAATGGAGATAGACCGATGGTAATCAACGAAGAGGGCATGACTTCCAATGTCACCGACGGCCTCGAGAGAGCGGTTCTTCGTGTCCACCCGGTACAACACAGGTTGCCCTTTGGCGAAATCCCCGTTCAATACAAGAAGAAGATCACCATCTGGCTCAACTAGGTAAAATCTGTAGCCTCCGCGTACCTATTCAAAGACTAGGGCTGAAATTATTTTGGCCATCATGACAGTGCTCGCACTCTGCTCTAACTAGATGTTGGTCGACATGATGTCTCCATTCTCAAGTAATGCATATACTTCCCCTCGGAATGCCGTCATGGAGACCAGAAGCTTATCAGGAGGTGGTGAATACAATCCTTCTCCAAATGATTCATTGATTTGCCCCGTTGGGGTGCTCTCATCGGCCCATGCAATATGATCTAGATAATCAGTGCAAAAAAGCACCATCGTCGGGGACTTCGTCACGATGACAGATTGCAGAAGATCAGATGGTATGTGTGCTTGAAACTCAGTGTTAGACTTATGAGTGATTGGGTTCAGAAGTCGAATCTAGTACGGCTCCACCCTCTGAGCAAGCACGATGATGCCACGAGAAACACTGACGTAGTAGAATCTTTTGGAAGAAGAGGGCATCAGTTAGCACTAAGATGTGTAGAATGGAAATACAAATAAATGAATGTTACATATATATCGGATGTGAATGTGAACCTATGATGGACGTCCATTAGATTCGTCCTGAAGCAATAACCAGTGGCGAGGTTGAGGAAGGTGAAGTCGCCAATGCCTGGAAGTGTGTGATCTATCATGATCTAGTTGTTGAGATGGAATTCGGGCACCTTTAAAGTGCGGCGCCGATCGGTGCAGACTTCTCGACAAACAGCATAGGTGTCGACGTACTCCTCTTTGTCCAGCAAGTAATCAGCGATCTTGCGAAGTGGGTCGGTCGGGAGATCGAACCAGTTCCTCTTCATCCGACTACTGGCCATGGCTTACGTGCGGGAATGTTTTGATCGAGGAAGAAATAAGAAATACCACTACGAGGAGAATAAGAAGAGGAGAACAGACGAGGGAGACGAAGCGGAACTGCCACTGCAAGGAGACGAGGAGACGAGGGAGAAGAAGCAGAACTGCCACTTCAAGTTTGGATCAACAGGCTTTTTTTCCAGAGCTAGCGCGTGACTAGCCATGCACTGCATGCAAGTTTTTATCAAACAGACTGACATGTGGGACCGGCTAAAAATTCCATGAAGTGCTACCGTGCATAGTGCGCTAACATGTGGCATGTTTTCTGACTGGCGGGACCGCCTCCTCCACCTTCGACGGCGTGCGTCCCAGGTTCGAGGGCTGGTGCCGCCCACCAACACATTATTGTGCAATTTTCCATGTTTTGTCGCAACCAGCTCTGCTCTGATCCGCTCTGCTCCTCTGCTCCTGCCGCCACCACTCCGTTCAGTCATGCACCACTCTCGTCGTCCCCTTGGGTCATCGTCCTCCCGCCCTCCCCTCCCTACCATGTGTCCTTGCCACCGTCCACCGCCCAGGCGCGTCTAGAAACGAAAACTGAGAGTCAGCCGTTGGGTTAGGCGCCCAATGACGCCGGTGATCCGGATCCCTCTCAGAGATGGATCCTGCGAGGCTTGAGAACATGGAGATGGGTCCTGTGCGGCTGGAGAGCACAGAATCTCCTTCAAGTATGGAGAGCACAGAGGAGAACAAAACATGGGAAGAGGAAGCAGGGTGCAGAGCTTTGGAGGTATGGAACCCGGAGAAGGTGTCGTGTGTCCACATTGAAGGATAAGAACTGTGATTCCTTTTCTGCATACCCCAATTAGCGTTTCTAGTCCCGTGGTGATGGCAAGGATATGAGTTGGTAACCGCAGGACGTCTGTAAAGCTTGTCCTTCAGAATAATACTTTGTCAAGCGAGCATGAAGACACTGATATGTGTGGCGGTGCGGATGATGATGAGAAAGCATATCTAGACGTGGCTACTGACCCTGATGGATGGAGAGTAGGGAATATTTGGTTGATTCAAACTTCGAGCCTGACTATGGGACTGATGAGGAAGAGGAATGTGAAGATGTGGAAATAGGATGTAGAGACGACAACAAAGACGAGGACAGGCCAGTGATACACTTTGAAAGGGACAATCCTATAATTGATGAGGGGACTGTCTTTGAGAATGTGGAGGACTACAGATATGCAGTTGCAACCTATGCAATCATAGTTCGGTTCGAATGTATCATTGAAAAGAGCGACCAAAAGAGATTTAGGGTGCATTATAGGGAAAGTAATGTGTGTAAATGGAGATTACATACATCTCCAATGCAGGGTGGACACCCATTTCAGGTTGCAATAGCTACATTTAGTTTCAGTCTTTCTCATATTTATTCTGCTGATAACTAGCTCTGAATTATTTGGATTCTTATCGAATGCAGATCAAAGTAAACACAAAGAAACACAACTACCCTAATACTTCTTTAAGTGATAAAATTAGACCGGCGACTACCAAGTGGATTGTGAAGGAAATATGCCCTAAGAGGCAATAATAAAGTTGTTATTATGTATTCCTTGTATATGATAGATGTTTATTTTGCATGCTATAATTGTATTGATAGGAAACATCAATACATGTGTGTTTAATAAACAAAAGGGTTCCTAGTTATGCCTCTCTTATAGACTAGCTTGTTGATTAACAAGATGATCAAGGTTTCCTGATCATGGACATTGGATGTTGTTAATAACAAGGTCACATCATTTGTGAAATGATGTGATGAACATTCATCTGAAGTATAGCATTACGATCAAGTCATTATGTTTATATTGCTATAACATCATACAAAGTAGTCTTAGTCCTTAGACCATGAGATCATGTCGATTGCTAACACCGGAAGAGTATCTTGATAACATCAAACGTCACACCGTAACAGGGTGACCATAAAGGTGGGTTCAGTGCTATGAAGGTGTTATGTTGAGGCTCATGATCAAGAGTGGAATTTGTCAATCCCGATGACGGATAGATATACTCTGGGCCCTCTCGGTGATATCACATTAAGATAGCTTGCAAGCAAGTGATGTGATCACTAGAATGTTATATCACGGGAACAAGAAAAGAGTGCATGTCGGTAACGAGATCAAACTAGGTATTTGGATACCGATGATCAAATCTCGGACATGTATTATATCATGAGACAAAGGGATTAAATTGCTGACGTTAAAGGTTCTCACGATCATAGAAGTCATCGTTGAATATGCAGGAGTCAGTATGGATCTCCAGGTCCCGCTTCTGATTATTGATCTGAGAGGTGTCTCAATCATGTCTGCATTATTCGCAAACCGTAGGGTGACACACTTAAGGGTTTCCGGACACCATTTAGGAGCACATATGTTCCAGACAAAAGGTTTTCAAAGCGCATGAAATGTTTCGATAGAAATAGGAATTGTTTCGATAGAAACCAGAATTGTTTCGGGTGAAATTGCAGAAAGTGGTTATGCATGTGATATTGAAATGTTGCAAGGGGTTTTATGTGAATGTTTGTTAATTAAAGTAATTAACAAAATTCTGAATAAAATAAATAAAAGAGTTTTATTAATTGAGAGTTGCATTTAATTTGGTGGAAATTAAATACATGTGAGTGGGATTTTGGGTGGAGGCCATGTTTATGTCAGTGGAGGTTCACCACATGAATGAAGGAGGGGAGGAGTCCCCCCCTCATGCACCGGCTATGGGAGGGGAGGGGTCTCCCTCCCTCCTATATAAAGCCCCCCTCTCCCCTCTCACAAACCACACCTCCTCGTGAAGGATCTCTCTCCCCCTCTAGATATTCCCCCATGGTCTCGGATTAGCGAGATACATGTTCCCAGTGGCCTTGCGTCTAGAAGGAGTTGCTGCTTCCGCTGATTCACTGGAGCGAGGAGGTGGAGGTTATCCGGTGGCTTGAATGTGTGTGTGAGGATGGATGCACTGTTGATTTGCGGCGCTCGGACTTCCACACGATCTTGAGATCGGCAAGCGTACGACTACATCAACCACGAGTTCCTACTCGTTAACAAAACTCATTGTCTTCGAGGGTAAGTTCTCCATGGATGTATGTCCACTCGTTGCTCTGTATCTAGTAGATAGATCTTGGCGTATAGTTCTCATCGTAGGAAAATTTTTGTTTTCTATGCTGCGGACCCAACAGTGGTATCAGAGCCTGATCTATGTGTAGGTGCTTTGCACGGGTAGTACACATATGTTTATATGTGGGCGATGATGATCATGTTATTGCATCTTCTATGTACTTTGGATATTGGTGGCATAGTGGGATGAAGCGGCCCGGACCAACCTTACATGTCATCGTACATGACACCGGTTCCACGGCTGTCATGCAACTAGTTTTGCATAAGTGGCTAGCGGGTGTCTGTCTCTCCTACTATAGTTAATATCTGATTTACAACGAGTTGCTAATAACTTGGTTATCCTCGTTGTGGTTCATGTTCGTAGGTAAGACCGGTTCTATCTCCGAAAGCCCTAAGCCACGTAAAACTTGCAATTGATAAATTAGAGGCGTCTAGTTTAGATCGTTGCTAGTCTAGTGTCTTGATATGGTACTGATGTAAGTAGATGTATGATAGATACTCTTACAACTCACTTAACGTGTAAGTTCCATAGACCTTGGCCTTACACACAAAGGAATGATAGAGATCATACCACGATGCAAATGATAGAGATCAAATGCATGGACCATATCACCTCACTTCACACATTAGATGTTTGCATCTTATATTGCTAGTTTGGCCCTTTTGGTAGCATTATAAGATGATCCCTCATTTAGATATCAAGATAAAATGTGTTCTTCCTTAAGTATGCACCATTTTGTGGATCGTGTTTTGAGGCATCACGTGATGATCGGGTGTTCTCGACTCTACGCTTTCATACAACGGGTGTAAGACAGTTTTACACACGTTAATACTAAGGTTCTTACTTGACAAGCCTAGCATGTACAGACATGGCCTCGGAACACGGACCGAAAGGTTAAGCATGAGTCATATAGTTGATATGATGCCCATATAGATGCTCGCCTTTGAAGCTACACCGACTCACGTGATGATCGGACTTGGTGTAGTGGATTTAGTTCATGTAATCACCAAAAGGACACGAGGGATGTTGTTTTTGAGTGGGAGTTCATTAGTAATTTGGATTAGTTGAACTCAATCTATCATAAACTTAGTCTAAATATATTTTACAAATTCTGTTGTAGATGGCACCACCTGGTTTTAATTTCAATGTGTTCATGGAGAAAGAGAAGCTTGCTGCGAATGGTAGCAACTTCACCAACTGGGCTATGAATTTGAGGATTCTCCTCACTGCTGCACAAAAGCAATATGTGCTAGAGGCGCCGCTAGGCCCCCCACCAGCTCCTGATGCCCCTGACGAGGAAAAGAACGTTCATATAACTCGTCAGGATGACCACAACTTAGTTCATTGCGGCATACTGTATGGGCTAGATCCAGAACTTCGAAAACGTTTCGAAAATGGCAATGCCTTTGATACCATGGGAGAATTGAAAATGATTTTCGATACCCATGCTGCCATAGAGAGTTATAATGCTTCTGAAAAGTTCTTTAACTGCATGATGGAAGAGAACAGCTCCGTTAGTGAGCACGTACTCAAAATGTCTAGGTACGCCGATAAGCTTGTGTCCTTGGGAATAACGATTCCCATTGACTTAGGCATACATCATGTTCTCCAATCTCTGCCACCTAGCTACAAGAGCTTCGTGATGAACTATAATATGCAGGGCATGAAGAAGTCTCTTCCTGAGCTTCTGTCAATGCTTAAGACTGCAGAAGTGGAGATTAGGAAAGAACATCAACTGTTGATGATCAATAAGACCACCGGTTTCAAGAAGGACAAGAAAGGCAAGCAGAAGGGAAAGAAGGGTGGCAAAACTGTTGCCGCGCCTGAAAAGAAACCCTGAGCTGGCCCTAAGTCTGACACCGAGTGCTACTATTGCAAGGGGACTAGCCTTTGGAAGCGCAACTGCCCCAAGTATTTGGCAGACAAGAAGGCCGGCAAGGCAAACAAAGGTATATGTGATATACATGTTATTGATGTGTACTTGACTAATACTCGTAGTAGCACCTAGGTATTTGATACGGGATCGGTTGCTAATATATGTAACTCAGTTCAGGGGCTGCGGAACAAGCGACAACTAGCAAGGGATGAGGTCACGATGCGGGTCGGCAATGGATCAAGAGTTGATGTGATCGCCGTCGGAATGCTGCCTCTCCATATGCCGTCGGGATTAGTTATAAACCTGAATAATTGTTATTTGGTGCCTGCACTGAGCATGAACATTGTAACCGGATCGTGTTTGGTGCAAAGTGGTTATTCGTTTAAGTCTGAAAACAATGGTTGCTCGATTTATATGAATAATATCTTTTATGGTCATGCACCTGTGTTGAATGGTTTATTTCTGTTGGATCTCGATAGTAGTATTACACATATTCATAATGTTGATGCTAAAAGGATTAAACTTGATAATGATATATCTGCATATATGTGGCACTGCCGTCTAGGTCATATTGGCGTTAAACGCATGAAGAAACTCCATTCTGATGGACTTTTGGAATCACTTGATTTTGAATCATTTGATACATGTGAACCATGCCTTATGGGCAAGATGACTAGAACGCCGTTTTCCGGTTCAATGGAACGGGCGACAGATTTATTGGAAATCATACATACTGATGTGTGTGGACCAATGAGTGTGTCGGCGCGAGGTGGATATCGTTATTTTGTTACTTTCACGGATGATTTGAGTAGATACGGGTATATCTATTTGATGAAACATAAGTGTGAAACCTTTGAAAAGTTCAAAGAATTTCAGAATGAAGTGGAAAATCATCGTAACAGAAAGATCAAATTTTTGCGGTCCGACCGTGGAGGAGAGTATCTTAGTTACGAGTTTAGCACACATATGAAAGACTGTGGAATAGTTTCACAACTCACGCCTGCCGGAACACCACAACGTAATGGTGTGTCAGAACGTCGTAATCATACTTTATTGGATATGGTTCGATCTATGATGTCTCTGACTGACTTGCCACTGTCATTTTGGGTTTATGCACTGGAAACCGCTGCATTCACTTTAAATAGGGCACCATCTAAATCCGTTGAAAAGACACCGTATGAATTATGGTTTGGAAACAAACCTAAGTTGTCATTTCTTAAAGTTTGGGGATGCGATGTTTATGTGAAGAAACTTCAACCGGATGAACTCGAACCCAAAGCGGAAAAATGCGTCTTCATAGGATACCCTAAGGAATCGATTGGGTATACCTTCTATCACAGATCCGAGGGAAAGGTCTTTGTTGCCAAGAATGGATCCTTTCTTGAGAAGGAGTTTCTCGCGAAAGGTGTGAGTAGTCGGAAGGTAGAACTCGAAGAGGTTATTGAACCTTCTCTTCATGAAATGGCGAGTAGCGCAGCACCGGAAGTTGTTTCGGAGTTGACTTCACCTAATGAAGAGAGATCTAATGATATTGATCATCAAACTCCGAAAGAGGACACTACCGAACCTCGCAGGTCAGGCAGGACACGTACAGCTCCTGAACTGTACGACAATCCTGTTATGAATTTCATGATTGATGAAATAGATGACCCTGCGACGTATGAAGAAGCGATGATGAGCCCTGATTCCAACAAATGGCTAGAAGCCATGAAATCCGAGATGGAATCCATGTACGAAAACCAGGTTTGGACCTTGGTGGACTTACCTCACGATCGAAAGGCCATTGAGAATAAATGGATTTTCAAAAGAAAAACTGATGCTGATGGTAATGTAACCATCTATAAGGCTCAACTTGTCGCAAAGGGGTTTCGACAAATTCAAGGAGTTGACTACGATGAGACATTCTCTCCCGTAGTGATGCTTAAGTCGGTTAGGATTATGTTAGCAAGTGCTGCATATTTCGATTATGAAATATGGCAGATGGATGTCAAAACTGCGTTCCTCAATGGTAATATTGAAGAAGAGTTGTATACGATACGACCTAAGGGTTTTGTCGATCCTAAGGATGCTGATAAGGTGTGCAAACTTCAGCGATCCATCTATGGACTGAAGCAAGCATCCCGGAGTTGGAAACTCCGCTTTGATGAGGTGATCAAAGAGTTTGGATTTGTCCAAACTTATGGAGAGGCTTGTATTTACAAGAAAGTGAGTGGGAGCAATGTGGCATTTCTGATATTATATGTGGATGACATATTATTGATTGGAAATGATATAGATCTTTTAAACAGTGTTAAAAGTTATCTAAACAGCAAATTTTCGATGAAGGACCTTGGTGAAGCTTCATATATATTAGGCATTAAAATCTATAGAGATAGATCAAGACGCCTAATTGGGCTATCGCAGAGTACATACCTTGATAAGATATTAAAGAAGTTTAATATAGACGGAAGTAAGAAGGGGTACTTACCTATGTTGCAAGGCAAGACATTGAGTAAGACTCAAAGTCCGGCTACGGCAGAAGAAAGAGAGATAATGGATAAGATCCCCTATGCCTCAACCATAGGCTATAATGTATGACATGCTATGTACAAGACCGGATGTGGCACATGATATTAGTTTGACTAGTAGGTACCAATCTGATCCAGGTTCGGAACACTGGATAGCGGACAAAAATATCCTTAAGTACTTGAGAAGAACTAAGGATATGTTTCTTGTATACGAAGGTGAAGAAGAGCTAGTCGCTAAGTGTTATGTCGATGCTAGCTTTGACACTGATCTGGATGACTCTAAGTCTCAATTAGGATACGTATTTCTCTTGAACGGAGCAGTAGTTAGTTGGAGGAGCTCCAAACAACCTGTGGTGGCTGGATCAACGACGGAGGCGGAATATGTTGCTGCTTCAGAAGCGGTGCAAGAAGCGGTTTGGATGAAGGAGTTCATAACGGAACTAGGTGTGGTTCCTAGTGCGTTGGACCCAATGGTGATCTATTGTGACAATAATGGAGCCATAGCCAACGCCAAGGAACCAAGGTCTCACAAGAATTCCAAGCATATTAAGCGCCGGTTTCACTCCATCCGCGAGCATGTCAAGGATGGAGATATAAAGATTTGTAAAGTGCACACGGACCTGAATGTAGCAGATCCGTTGACTAAAGTACTCCCTAGGGCAAAACATGATCAACACCAGAACTCCATGGGTGTTAGATTTATCACTATATAAACTAGATTATTGTCTCTAGTGCAAGTGGGAGACTGAAGGAAATATGCCCTGAGATGTAATAATAAAGTTGTTATTATGTATTCCTTGTGTATGATAGATGTTTATTTTGCATGCTATAATTGTATTGATAGGAAACATCAATACATGTGTGTTTAATAAACAAAAGGGTTCCTAGTTATGCCTCTCTTATAGACTAGCTTGTTGATTAACAAGATGATCAAGGTTTCCTGATCATGGACATTGGATGTTGTTAACAACAAGGTCACAGCATTTGTGAAATGATGTGATGAACATTCATCCGAAGTATAGCATTACGATCAAGTCATTATGTTTATATTGCTATAACATCATACAAAGTAGTCTTAGTCCTTAGACCATGAGATCATGTTAATTGCTAACACCGGAAGAGTATCTTGATAACATCAAACGTCACACCGTAACAGGGTGACCATAAAGGTGGGTTCGGTGCTATGAAGGTGTTATGTTGAGGCTCATGGATCAAGAGTGGAATTTCTCAATCCCGATGACGGATAGATATACTCCAGGCCCTCTCGATGATATCACATTAAGATAGCTTGCAAGCAAGTGATGTGATCACTAGAATGTTATATCACGGGAACGAGAAAAGAGTGCATGTCGGTAACGAGATCAAACTAGGTATTTGGATACCGATGATCGAATCTCAGACATGTATTATATCATGAGACAAACGGATTAAATTTCTGACGTTAAAGGTTCTCACGATCACAGAAGTCATCGTTGAATATGTAGGAGTCAGTATGGATCTCCAGGTCCCGCTTCTGATTATTGATCTGAGAGGAGTCTCAATCATGTCTGCATTATTCGCGAAACGTAGGGTGACACACTTCAGGGTTGCCGGACACCATTTAGGAGCACATATGTTCCAGACAAAAGGTTTGCAAAGCGCAGGAAATGTTTCGATAGAAACATGAATTGTTTTGATAGAAACCGGAATTGTTTTGGGTGAAATTGCAGAAAGTGGTTCTGCATGTGATATTGAAATTTTGCAAGGGGTTTTATGTGAATGTTTGTTAATTAAAGTAATTAACAAAATTCTGAATAAAATAAATAAAAGAGTTTTATTAATTGAGAGTTGCGTTTAATTTGGTGGAAATTAAATACATGTGAGTGGGATTTTGGGTGGAGGCCATGTTTATGTGAGTGGAGGTTCACCACATGAATGAAGGAGGGGAGGAGTCCCCCCTCATGCACCGGCTATGGGAGGGGAGGGGTCTCCCTCCCTCCTATATAAAGCCCCCCTCTCCCCTCTCACAAACCACACCTCCTCGTGAAGGATCTCTCTCCCCCTCTAGATATTCCCCCTCTAGGTGGAGGTTGTCCGGTGGCTTGAACGTGTGTGCGAGGACAGATGCGCTGCTAATTTGCGGCGCTCGGACTTCCACACGATCTTGAGATCGGCAAGCGTACGACTACATCAACCACGAGTTCCTACTCGTTAACAATACTCGTTGTCTTCGAGGGTAAGTTCTCCAGGAACTCGTTAACAAAACTCGTTGTCTTCGAGGGTAAGTTCTCCATGGATGTATGTCCACCCGTTGCTCTGTATCTAGTAGATAGATCTTGGCGTATAGTTCTCATCGTAGGAAAATTTTTGTTTTCTATGCTGCGGACCCAACAGATTGCTACTACTATACTTGACTAGGTGAGGCAGGATCATAACATTGGACCTGCTGAACTCAGAGCAAAGATTAGCAAAAAGTTTAACGTTCTGATTCCTTACCACAGAGTCTTTGATGGGAAGGAGATGTCTCTAGACTTCATTCAAGGCAAGTGGAATGACAGTTTTCACATGTTGTATAGTTTCAAAGCTCAGGTAGAGAAAACATGTCGTGGTGGTGTCACGGCAGATGCCATGGATAGGCTAAAGGTGGGGACTAATATACGCTAGGGGAATCCAGGGAGGGATAGTGGAGTGATTCTCCACACAGAAGATTGTATTCCTTTCAAGTTTACAAGCGCTCCTAGAGCTAGATTGGCGAGAGGAGGAAGAAGAAGCTTAGCAAAATCTGTATTGAAGAAAGAACAACCCAACTAGAGTTCAACCCCCTCTACTAAAACCCTATCCCCCCTTATATAGAGGGGGCTCGGTCTCTGCCTAGGGCATACGTGGACTCTCAAAGTAGTAACCCGACCGGGGTGCTTTTCCCCCGCGGCATACATGCTTTGGCTACGTGAGCCTTTGCGGCGCCCGCGTCAGCCGACACGGGCGTCGTCACCCTTGTCGGCTATGACCCGGTGGTCCTGCCCTTGCTTGCTTCGCTCATGCAGTGCGTATCGGGCCTTATTTTTGACCAGAGAGATTCCTTCCTTCTCCCAGAAGCTAAACGGGACCCGGATCATGCTAGATCCAGCCACACATGTTCCTGCATACAAGTTAGACAAGCACTTCCGACTTACTCCTTAAGTCGACTGAGACAATGTTAGGCGACCCCCCTGGCCCGGGTTACTCCGTGATCCGGCCTGCCTTGAGGTGACCCGGCCAGCATCCGCTTTGACCCTGCCGAACCTCGGCTAACTCGGCCCTTATACCCCGGAGTGACCCTACCCGGGGGTATCCCCCCAACATTAGTCCCCGAAGCTGGTGCGGTCTTAGCTGCCTTGGCCGCTAAGGCCACATCAGGTTCATTTATGTTCGAGCCTTGGACGTTTATTTCCGGGTTAGCTCTTTATCTCGGATTATATGGATTTATGTTCCCTTCGCACGTTCCAAGTTTTCACTTGTCGGCCGGGTTACCACTTTGACTCGGATCTCATGGTTTTACTTTCCCTCTGCACACTCTATGTTTTTACTTGCCGTCCGGGTTACCATGGTTTGATCTGGGCCTTGTTTCCTTCTCTCATACGCCAACCCACGTGGAGGCTAATCATTACATTGTCTTATTTTAAGGGCCTGCACAGTAACCGCCGCAGTAATTGTCAGTTATCACTGTGCGCGGGTCACGTCACGCCTGCCTCCTCGTTTACCGCATCTGTGTGTCACGTCACGGGATCGCTTCTGCTATGTGGCCCTCTGTGTGGCTCCTCTACGATTGGCTGAGGTGTGTGATACACAGCCACACCATGTTGCTTATTGCCAGGGCGCGATCCCACTCACCCTCTTAGGGGGTGGTTAAATAGCGGAGGGGCGCATCCCTTAGAATTTTTCCCTCTTCTGCGCCCCTCTGCCTGTTGCTCTTCTTCTTCATATTCCTCGCGACCGCGCCGCCGCCAGTGCCCCTAGCAGCAGCGCAGCCGCCGTACTTTCCCCGTGCCTCTGCATCGCAGCCACCACTGTGCAACTTCCTCGCCATTCCAGGCCTCAGATTCCCGCCGCCGCCAGCGCCAGCGAGGGTAGCAAGCACGAGATGACGGAGGAGGAGCTCATTGTCGCCGAGCAAGAAATGGAGGAGGACGCCGCTGCGGCGGACCGTGGCGCGTGGGCTGGATCATGGGCCTGTCAAGATGACCTTGACTGGCTCTACCGGACCAGACGCATTCCTGCCGGCGTCGCCGCTCGTCTTCCTTCCGCCGAACTGGCCCCCTCGCCCAAGCCCGGTTAGTTCGTCGTGTTCCTGTCCCACTTTCAATGGGGATTCGGCCTACCGGTGAGCGATTTCTTCCGGGATTGGCTTAGCACCTACCACCTGCAGTCGCAGCATCTTCCAGCCAATGCTATCACCTCTCTCTCTACCTTTGCTTCTACGATCGAAGGCTACACCGGACTGTGGCCCACGAAGAAGCTGTGGATCCGGTTCTTCGGCCTTCGTCGTAATGTCATCCCCAATATCCAAGTTGAATCCGAGGACAAGAAGCTCACCCAATTCGGAGCTGCGTCCATCTCACCCCGGAGGACTTCCGTTTTCCCCCGGGTCACCGGGCTTGACTCCTGCAAAGGATGGGCCCGGACCTTCTTCTATGTCCGGAACTCAGGCACCGAAGATTTGATTCGGTTGCTCCCTCCCCTGCACTCCGGGTCCACCTGATCCGGAATTCTGGGAGGAGGTCTCCAAGAAGCCCACGACTCTGGCCAACCAAGTTAACAAGAGGTTCACGGAACTAAAGAAACACGGATTGCGCAACGAGGATGCTATGATCACGTTCGTGCGCAACCGAATCTCTCCCCTCCAGAAGCGCACCCACAAGGTGTGCCACATGAGTTTCGGCCGTGACCCCAACCGGACCTCCTCCTTCAAGCTGAGCAACACGGAGATTTTTCGCCGGGTTAAGGCTCTCTTCACCACCCACAAGGATTTCTCCGCCGAATGGACGTGGGGAATTGAGCACTTCTGTCGCGACAGGCTCCCTCCCGCGGTAAGCTTCGCGGGGCAAACTTATTTCGGATCAAATATGTGTCGTTTTTTGTTGTATTTTTGACTCTGTTCTTCATGATTTCTCTCAGCTGTTCCTTCAGCAAACTCTTGAGGATGGTACGGATCCGACCCTTAAGTGGGCGCCGGACCGAGAAATCCCGAATGAGGAGGAGTCGGACCAGGAGATGTTTCTCCCTATGACCTACGCTACAAAACGACCCAGCGGTAAATTCTCTTCTCTTAGAGACTGGCCCGATGATGAGGATGACTCGGATGTCAACGTGATTGAACCTGTTGAGGCTGTCCCTCTTTCTTTTGCCTTTCTGGCATCAGCTAACCCCGGTGGGCATATCCACGAGGATCCTCCACTTGCTACGGGCGAGCCGGTTCCGGTGGCGTCGAAGAAGAAGCGCGGAGCCGCACCAAGTTCTTCCTCCGAACCTTCTCAGCCCACAAAAAGGCGAAAGAAGGCCGGAGACAAGACTGCCTCCAAGCCGGCAGGCAAAGCCCCGGCACGAAGGGCCCGGAAACCTAAGGAGGCCAAAACCTCGGATGTGTAAGTCATTTTTCGTTGCGTAACTCACTTCTCCTTGCATCGTGGTAATTTCTCTTCTGACATTATTCTCTTCTTCAGGGCTCCGGTGGAGGTCCCTCAGAGCGGATCAAGCATCTCTTCACCACTTCGATCTGGCCCTTCTCCTCCTCGTGACGACGAGTCACGTCCGCTGAGCCCTATTCCAGAGGGTTCTGCGGCTGCTCCGGGTTCCGCACTACCTCGTCGAGAGGAACGCGACCTCGGAGCGGGAGGGGTCGGTCCAGCCGAGGCGAGGGCGTCCACCACTTCGGCATCGCCTCAACCAGCAGCCAGCGAGTCTATCTCAACACCAGCACCAGCAGTAGTTCCAATACCAGCGACCGAGCCAGCACCAACACCTGTTCCGGCACAAAGAAAACCAACAACAGCTCCAAGTCCAGCTACAAGAGCTCTAGTGCCAAGTTCTTCCGCCTCGTTCGAGTCATCTCAACCTCGGCGAGCAACTACTCCAGCAGCTTCTAAGGGGAAATCCACTGCAGTTACTTCTTCCCAGCAAGCTAAGGGAAAAAAGGCTCCGGATGCCACCAAGTCTGCATTTGTCGAGGCTGGGCAGCGAACCCTAGCGTCGATGCTTCCCAAGAAAGCTCCAGCAGCAAAGGATGTTCCTGCCGAGCCAACTGATGCACAGCAGATGGTTCTGCATACCAGCCCAGCTCTTGCCTTGGTTGAGAGGAAAGAAGCACACGCGAAGGGCTTGGTGGCACCCCATATGCCCACCGGTGAGCGGTACCCTCCGAGCCTTATTGAGTTCGTCATGAACTGGAATAAGGCGGAGTTTGTCCACAGTGACGATCTCCCGGAAAAGTTCGGCCCCGCAGAATTTTCCGCCCAAATGAATACCGCCGCTAAGGCAATTAACCTCGCGGGGCGAATGATGGAGGTATGTCGTTTCTCCTTTACATGCTTTAGATAATAACCATTAGTCCCCGAGCCTCCGGTAGAGTAGCTTGTTACTCGGCTGGATGCTCATTAGAAAACTGACGTAGCTCCATGTGAACTTTGAATATGCACACACCTAGAGCCGGCTTAGGTTCCACTTGGCCCGGATCTTGTATACTTCGAATATGCACACACCTAGAGCCGGGTTAGGTTCCACTTGGCCCGGATCTTGTTCACTTCGAATATGCACACACCTAGAGCCGGGTTACGTTCCACTTGGCCCGGATCTTGTAAACTTCGAATATGCACACACCTAGAGCCGGGTTAGGTTCCACTTGGCCTGGATCTTGTATACTTCGAATATGCACACACCTAGAGCCGGGTTAGGTTCCACTTGGCCCGGATCTTGTATACTTCGAATATGCACACACCTAGAGCCGGGTTAGGTTCCACTTGGCCTGGATCTTGTATACTTCGAATATGCACACACCTAGAGCCGGGTTAGGTTCCACTTGGCCCGGATCTTGTACACTTCGAATATGCACACACCTAGAGCCGGGTTAAGTTCCACTTGGCCCGGATCTTGTATGCTTCGAATATGCACCAAGCTAATTTTACGCTGCTGTACTTTTTTCAGGTAACTACCAATCGCCGGAGTGCTGAATTCCAACGTCTGCTGGATACCCACAAGATGCTACGCGCAAAGCACGTTGCACTTATTGCAGAACATGAAAAGAGGGGTAAGTTTCTCCCTTGGCACTTCTCCATTTTTCTTCACCTTCTTCTGCCGAACTAATCTCCTCATTCGGTTTCTGCAGCTGGGGTGGAGGCTGAGAACAAGATCATGCGGAAGAACTTGGAGGAAATCAGGGGTATGTCCTCTTTTATCCGACCTCGTAGTGTTTTCCATTTCCTCTTCTCCTTGGCTCGGCAAACATTCACTCCTCGGCTCTGCTGCGTCAACATACTATTTCAGCATCGCTTGAGGATAGTGTGCCCGTGCCTGATATGATGTTGCATTTTCTTGAACAAGCAGGACAGCATCAAGCCGAGCTGAAGAAAAAGGATGACGAGCTCGCTCTCCTCCGGACTAAGGACAACAAGATTGCCAATCTCGAGGCTGAGATGGAGAAGATGAAGGCCCAACACCAAACCGAGCTCCAAAAGGTTGGCCAGAACTTCACAGAAGAGCGTGAGCGCCTTACTCTCCAGATCTCCAAGGACCAGGACCTACTCAAAGAATCCGACATCCAGCTTGGGTCGGCAAACGCTGAGCTTGAGCAACTTCGCAAGAGACGCGATGACTGCATCAAGGAGTTAACCCGGATCCTCAGCCACATATCATGTAAGTTCCTCCCGACCTACTTTTCTGGGTTGCTTCATATGTCTTTTCTTTACCTTCTTCCCTTGTCTGGCTTCCAGGCAAATTTCCTGAGAGCATCACTATTGCAAGCGCAGCAGTTGCAGATTTTCGCCAAGCGAGGGGTACTCCTGCCGCTCCTGCTGGTGAGGAGGTTCCTTACGACATGGAGGACCTGTTGGTCAGCTTGTCATCTCGCGTGGAGATCATCAAGAATTATAGCAAGGATATCCTCAACGTTGCAGTTCACATTTTCAACATGTTCTGGCCTGGAGGGAGTAGCCCGGAGACCATCGCGATTCTCGTCGAGAAGCTAATGGAGACTGAGACCCAGCTCGATCTCTGGAGAGAATCCGCTGGGCGCGCCACAGCTAATACTATCCTTCACCACATACTCACGTGGTATGAGAAGATCGACCTCAGCCTCCTTACACGTCGGCACATCGGATCCAGATGGACTGATGACCCGGAGTGGGTAGCTCGGCGCCAGGCTTGCGCCTACAGCCTCGTCAAATATTCTCCTATCCATGACTGGGTTGAAGGACCAAGCTTCCTGGAATCCGCTGGGGACGAGAACACTGAGAACGCTGAAGACGGGTCGGATGAGGACGGAGAAGGTGAGGCCTCATATATTGAAGAAAATGACGAGGATGCCGAACTTCCTCCTCCTGCTGCTCCTTAGGTCAAAAAACTTGAAAATTTATCAGATCCCCGGTATGCCGGGTGCAACTGTATGCTGTATATGTGATATTTTTCTACTACGTTTCTATGTCGGATTAACTTGGGCATAGTCCCCGAGTTTCATTTTCTTGTTCGTCCAATCCTCTGGCTCGGTCCGTGTCTACCTTGATTTGGTTTTATGACTTACGAATCCGAGCTTCAAAAATTGTATTAACAATACTTAGAAACTTTTAGGCTTAGCTCAAAATAATTCAGCATAGTAACTTGAAAATAAATACAGGGTTAGTCTAAAAAACAAAGGTTAGCTCGAATAAATTCGTTTCCTTAGTCATTTTTCATGTGCTACGCAATTCCAAACTTGTTCTCTTACTTGCCATGAAGCCAATTCTTGTTGGACAGCAGCAAGTCGAAGAGTTGGGTTTTTGGTGGTCACACATTACTAATCCGGGTTAAGTAGAACAACTTATTCCAGCTAACGTACGAGAGATAACAACAATAATTATTAAGGCAGTCCCCGAGTTACTGCTCGAGGCGCTGCTATTTCATTGATAAGCTCATTGCTGACATACATACCGACATATGAGACGACTCGGATACATACACTTCTTAGCTAAGTGTAGAAGGGACGAAGTAGTGCTACATTCCACGGCCGCTTAGATTCCTCTCCGGACCTGTCCGCCTTGTTCTTTTCCTGTGGCTTTGCATCTATAAGATAGTAAGAATCATTGTGCAATGCTTTGCTCACAATGAATGGCCCTTCCTATGGGGGGGATAATTTATCCATGCCAGTAGTACGTTGTACCAACAGGAGCACTAGATCGCCTTCCCGAAAGACTCGGGGGCACACTTTCCGGCTATGGTAGCGTTGGAGATTTTGCTGATATATGGCGGATCTAGACAGTGCCAGTTCTCTCGCTTCTTCCAGCAGATCAACATCATTTTGCCGGGCTTCTTGCACTTCGGCTTCTGTGTATTGGGTGACCCTAGGCGAATCATGCTCTATGTCGGCTGGTAATACAGCTTCTGCCCCATATACCAGAAAAAATGGCGTATAGCCTGTTGATCGATTCGGAGTTGTTCTTAAACTCCATAGTACCGCTGGTAGTTCTTCTATCTAGCACCCTGCTGATCTTTGCAGCGGCTCAATGAGCCGGGGTTTTATCCTGGATAATACTAATCCGTTGGATCTTTCCACTTATCCGTTCGATGCGGGGTGGGCTACCGAGGCTACGTCCAGCCGGATCTTCTTATCTCGGCAGAATCGTGCAAATGCTCCTTCAGCAAAATTTGTGCCATTATCAGTTATGATACTGTGAGGATAACCGTATCTTAAGATAATGTCTTTGAGCAATGTTACGGCCGTAGCACCATCAAATTTTCTTATAGGCTTCACTTCAATCCATTTTGTAAACTTATCCACCATAACCAAAATGTGTGTCATGTTTCCCCTTGCTGGTTTGAACGGGCTAACCATATCCAAGCACCATACGGCAAATGGCCACGTAATTGGTACGGTCTTGAGTTCCGACATTGGCATATGTGTCTTAGTAGCATATCTTTGACAACCATTGCATTTTCTCACCAGATCTTCCGCTTATTCTAAGGCACTTGGCCAGTAAAATCCATGCCGGAATGCTTTTGCCACTAAGGCTCTGGATGAAGCATGATGGCCGCACTCTCCTTGGTGTATATCTCGGAGGATGTCAAGCCCTTCTTCCGGGTCAACGCATTGCTGGAGGACATTGGTTACACTCCGTTTGTACAGCTCGGAATTGATAACTGTGTATGCTTTTGCTCTCCTCTGAGTTTACCTGGCTAACACCTCCTTAGTGGGTAACGTTCCGTCTTTCAGGAATTGGAATATAGGCAGTGCCCAAGCTGGTATCGCTCGTGCAGCGAACACGTCCTCATCGATTTCCATCTGATCCACCAGCATAACTTCAGCCGGATCATGCTGAGCAGTCCCCGGGTCTAGCGAGGTAGTCCCTGGGTCTGCTGAGGCAGTCCTCGGGTTTGCTGATGCAGTCCCCGGGTCTCGCGTGCCACCTCCCGTGTCAATGTCCATGGGCTCAGCTCCGGATTTCGTATCTTCCGGGACATAGATCGAGTTGGTTCCTGGGGACGGCTTGATAGATGGTTTTCTGAGGTGTTCCAATGCTACACCTGGTGGAATTGCCTGTCGGGTTGATCCGAGCTTCGATAGCATGTCCGCAGCCTCGTTTTCCACTCGGGGTACATGATGAAATTCACACCCCTCAAAGTAACCAGATATCTTCTGCACATGAAACTTGTACAGTGCCATGTTTGGATCCAGGGCGTCCCACACTCCGGACACTTGCTGCCCCACCAAATCCGAGTCGCCAAAGCATATTATCCGACGTATGCCAATCTCTTTTGCCACTTTGAGCCCATGCACAAGAGCCTCGTACTCAGCGACATTGTTCGATGCCGCGAAATGGATCTGCAATACGTATTTTAGCTGGTCCTTCTTTGGCGAGGTGAGCACAACCCCGGCGCCTAATCCGGTTTTGGTTTTCGACCCGTCAAAGTGCATCCTCCAGTAGTTCGGATCTGGTGGCGGTGGTTCATATTGTACCTCGACCCAATCTACAAAAAAGTCCTCCACATCTTGAGACTTGATAGCTTCTCTTCTGTCATATTGGGGCGCATAAGGGGCTAACTCAATTGCCCATTTTGCAATTCTGCCACTCGCATCCTTGTTACCCATTATCTTGGATATGGGAGCTTCGCATATCACTTTGATGGGGTGCTCCTCAAAGTAATGCTTTAACTTCTTTGCCACCATATAGACACCATATGCCACCTTTTGAAAGTGCAGGTAGTTCTGTTTTGAGGCAGACAATACCTCGCTCAAGTAATACACTGGCCTCTGCACCGACTTACCCTCTTCATTGCGCTCTACTACAATCACTGCACTTACAACTCGGTTGGTTGCGGATATGTAGAGCAACATTGGCTCCTTTAATAGTGGAGAGGCTAACACTGGTGCAGTGGCCAACATCTTTTTTAAGTGGGCAAAGGCTTCATCGGCCTGTGGCGTCCAAACGAATTTATCCGACTTTTTCATGAGTTGGTAGAGAGGCAATGCCTTTTCTCCCAACCGACATACAAACCGACTCAATGATGCTAGGCACCCAGTGAACTTCTGGACATCGTTAAGACACTTCGGCAGCTCCATTCGCTCAATGGCCCGAATCTTAGTTGGATTAACCTCGATACCTCGGCTGGAGACGAGAAATCCGAGTAATTTTCCAGCCGGGACACCGAAGGTACATTTTTCCGGGTTAAGCTTCATCCGGGACCTTCTCAAGTTCGCGAATGTCTGCCTGATGTCGTCAAGGAGCGTTTTGCTTTCCTTGGTCTTGATAACCACATCATCCACGTATACTTGTACATTTTGACCTATTTGGTCGTGCAAACATTTTTGCATACATCTTTGGTACGTTGCACCTGCATTACACAAACCAAACGGCATAGTGCGATAGCAATAAGCCCCGTACGGGGTAATAAACGCAGTCTTTATTTGATCATCCGGGTTTAGAGGTATCTGGTGGAAGCCAGAATATGCATCAATGAATGACAACAGTTCACATCCCGCGATTGAGTCTATGACCTGATCTATCCTTGGCAGTGGAAATGGATCTTTTGGACACGCCTTGTTCAGGTTCGTGTAATCGATACACATACGCCAAACCACTGCCACATTCGGATCATCCTTCTTCTTTTCTACCAGCACCGGATTAGAGAGCCAATCCTGATACAACACTTCCATGATAAATCCTGCTGGTAGCAATCGAGCTATCTCGTCTCCAATGACCTTTCTCCTATCCTCGGTGAAGCAGCGGAGAGGTTGCTTCACCGGCCTTGCTCCGTGTCTTACGTTCAAAGAGTGTTCGGCCAACTCCCTCGGAACACCTTGCAAGTCCTGCATGGACCAAGCAAAAATGTCCCGATTCTCACGGAGGAAGTTGACGAGCTCGCTTTCCTATTTATCAGTTAACCCGGCACCAATTGTTACGGTGCGCTCCGGGAACATGTCATCAACTGGAACCTTCTTGGTATCCTTTGCGGCTTGGAATGAAACGCTACCATGCGGGTTACTCAACGCCGGCATATACTGCTGCGCGGATTGAGCTAATGCCGCCACCTCTTGGATTTTTCTTTTCTCTTGCGCAATCACGAGTGACTCGGCTAGGTTAGACCCGGCTGAGGCACACTCAATGGAACGTCGGAAATCTCTAGCGATGGTAATCACTCCATTTGGCCCGGGCAACTTCATCTTCAGATAACTGATGTGGCAGCTTGCCATGAACTTGTTCAATGCTGGTCTTCCGAGTAACGCGTGATACGCACTTTCCAAGTTCACCACCTCAAACTCCAGATTCTCAGTTCGGCGGTTATCCCTTGTGCCAAATAGCACGTCGACCCGGACTTTGCCTATGGGCTCACAAGAAATGCCTGGTACAATGCCATGGAAAGTTGTTCTCGTAGCCTGGAGCATTTTCTCCGAGATGCCCAACTTGCGCATCGTATCCGCATACATGATGTTAATGCTACTGCCATTGTCAATCAGTACCTTGGAGAACCTCACATTGATGTTTGGTCCAATGAATGTCGGATCTAGAACTAGCGCATACGAACCTGGACTCGGCATAAGCTTAGGATGATCTTTGATGTTCCAGGTGATTTCCTGGTCCAACTAAGGCATGTACCTCGTCACTGCCGGCATTACCGCATTGACCTCCATATGTCGACGCTGCAAGCTCTTTCTATCTGTTTCCTCAGTTGTGAACACACAATAGCTTTGGTGATGTTCTCTGTACTCATTTCTCCCCTCGTTTCTTGGGTACCTCTGATCCGGCTGGTGCTGATTTTCCACTTGATGCACTGCATCCCTTCTCTCATTGTTGTCATACCTCGGCGGAGGGGGAGGCAACATTAGCTGTTGCGTATTCGCTCTGGAGAGCAATTGTTGCCGAGGTAATTCCTACCGAGGTAATTCATTCCGGGGTGCCTGAGCATTCCCCGAACCACCTTGTTCTATCTTACGCATCCACTCACATTGCCTCGTTGTGTGACCCGCCGGGCTATTCGGATTTGGCGTGTGAAACTTACACGGCTCGTCCAACATCGACTCATAGGTATACCTCGGACGGTCTTTCTTTTCTTGCCACTGTTTCTTTTGCTCCGGGGTCCATGTTTTCTTGCCATCGTTTCTTGGAGTCCATTGCCCTCCCGTTTTCTGGCGTTGGCTGCTCCCTGCTCCGGGTTGATCTTGACTCACAACTGCAACTTGTTGCGAACTGTAGCGATGATCCGGTCTATCATCTCTTCTTTTTCCTCTGTAATCGTTCCTCCGAGATGACCCGGCTCCGCCCCTCTGATAGTATTCCTCGTTTGACTCGTTTGACGCGAGCCTAGGTTGAGTCGGATCACCCAAAGCATATGAATCTGCAATCCGGATCATCTCTGCCAACGTAATTGGCATTTTCCTTTGCAACTTCATCCATAGCTCGCTGCCATATCTGCACCCTTGCGCAAACCATGCTATGGCTTGTGACTCTATGACACCCTCACACGAGTTTCTCACGGTACACCACCGGGTCAAGAATTCACGGTCCGTCTCATTAGGTCTTTGCTTGCACATTGCTAGGGTCTGCGGCCTATTCGGCCTCTGATATGTACTTGAGAAGTTGCTGATAAACATTTCTTCAAAATCTATCCAGCAGTTGATGCTTCCGGGTGGTAAATTATTCAGCCATACTCTAGACGGACCTTCCAACATCTGGGGTACGTATCATACAGCCCATCTCAAGTTGCCAGTGGCAATTTTCACAGCCATAGCATAGTTTATCAGCCAATCCCCCGGCTTGGTACTGCCGTCATACGTCTTCGTGCCTCTGGGCAACTGGAAGTTGGGTACCGGTGGCTCCTTCATGATCCGGGGTCCAAAGCACGCTGGACCCGGGGGACCTTGACATTCGATCTGTTCCGGCCTATACAGGCGATCCAGTTTCAACCTGGCGTCATCCGGCATTAAATCCCTGCTTCCCAATCTTGACCCTATCACATGATAGTCCGGTCTCAGGTACCCCGCTTTCACCATCTCCGAATCACCGTCATTGTATCGGTTTTGCACTTGGGGCGTACCTTTCTGTTGCATACCTCGGCCAGCGCTTTGCTCTTGCCTTGGTATATTCCGCTGCTGCGGTTGTCCTGCTCCTGCGGAGTTTCGCTATCCGGCATTGCCATTGGCAGCGTTCCCTTGACCGGCATTGCCTTGGTCGTGGTTACCTCGGCCAGCTTCACCTCGGCTCACACTTCGTCGATCATCATTTTTCCGTGTTTCTTTTTCTTTTCCTGCACGCGTCGGGTCGTACGGGACGATCTGTTTGTTCCGTCTGACCGAGGTTACTACCTCTTCTCTCCTTGGACCACCATGAGGTGACTATGCGGCTCCAGCGGATTTCGCCGGGTTACCCATCGCCGAATAGACGATTTGGAAGCTCCAGCTCTCTCCAGGTTAGCTCTGAGTAGCTCTTCGTTCTGTCTGTTCGCGATCCGAACTAACTCGTTAACCCTATCTTGTTGTCTTTGACGGGCCTCACCCGTCAGACCCTCTAACTCGGATGCAGCCGCATCCACTGCTCTGAGGTTCTTCGCCGGGGTACTATACCTCGGCAACCCCATAGGCAAATAGTTTTCTGACCCCTCGGCTCCATCATCACCTTCTCTGTTCATCTCACTTATGAGATTTCTCCCTTTTACTTTTACCGTATCAACTTTGTTTTCCTTTGCATACTCACGCAGCATCATGTTCAGCGACTGCTGAGCCACGGCTATTTTCTTTGCGCCCTCTAGTATCTTTTGCCTAGTTTCCTCTAGCTCGGCCTATGCCTGAGCCTGATCTACCACTGCTGCTACCGAGTTAGCCAAGCTATCCATAGATTCTCTCAGTACGTTCTCAGGCCTCTCTAGTGGAGGTCCTCTACCTTTCCTCGGTGCCTTAGGTGTTACCTCCGGGTCCGGTGTTGGATCCTTGCTTGCGCCTGCCCCCGGCGCAGTCATCATCACTTCAGCACGGTTCGGGGAGCAAGTGATACGCGCCCCGTGAACCATGCTAAGGGGTGGTTCCCCTGCCTCGACGACGCGCTATGGGTGAACGCATGATACGTCCACAGCAATGTAGACCTTGTGTGCACCCAACTTGACGAAGAGGTCGTTGCGCGGAAGTGGGCACGTGCCGAAGCAGCCAACGTTGTCGCTGACGAAGTCCAGTGCTCCAAAGCGATGAATGAGCCCGGAGATGATGCGTTCGCTGGTGCCGATGAGGTTTCCCGTCCGGATCTTCACCCCTGCTAGCGCCGCTAGCCCCACGGTGGGCGCCAACTGTCGTGGTGGTGTCACGGCAGATGCCATGGATAGGCTAAAGGTGGGGACTAATACATGCTAGGGGAATCCAGGGAGGGATAGTGGAGTGATTCTCCACACAGAAGATTGTATTCCTTTCAAGTTTACAAGCGCTCCTAGAGCTGTATTGGCGAGAGGAGGAAGAAGAAGCTCCCTTACTCTCAACTACAGTTCACTCCTAGAACCTTAGCAAAATCTGTATTGAAGAAAGACCAACCCAACTAGAGTTTAACCCCCTCTACTGAAACCCTAGCCCCCCTTATATAGAGGGGGCTCGGTCTCTGCCTAGGGCATACGTGGAGGCATATTCCTAAGAATATGCCTCCTCTCAAAGTAGTAACCCGACCGGGGTGCTTTTCCCCCGCGTCATACATGCTTTATCTACGTGAGCCTCTGCGGCGCCCGCGTCAGCCGACATGGGCGTCGTCACCCTTGTCGGCTATGACACGGTGGTCCTGCCCTTGCTTGCTTCGCTCATGCAGTGCGTACCGGGCCTTATTTTTGACCAGAGAGATTCCTTCCTTCTCCCAGAAGCTAAACGGGACCCGGATCATGGTAGATCCGGCCACACCTGTTCTTGCATACAAGTTAGATAAGCACTTCCGACTTACTCCTTAAGTTGGCTGAGACAATGTTAGGCGACCCCCCTGGCCCGGGTTACTCCGTGATCCGGCCTGCCTTGAGGTGACCCGGCCAGCATCCGCTTTGACCCTGCCGAACCTCGGCTAACTCGGCCCTTATACCCCGGAGTGACCCTACCCGGGGGTATCCCCCCAACAAAACATCACCTGGTTGTGTTGTTAACATCGATTACGAGGTTGTGAAGGGAAGAGAAAAGGTCTCGAGGGGGGTCAGGTATAAGCAGGCAGATAATATATGCTTCAGGAGATGTTTTGTCTGCCTAAAGGCATGCTTGAAGGGGTTCCTAGATGGCTGCAGGCCATACTTGGCAATAGGCGCAACTTCTTTAATAGGGAAGTTCAGGGGACATGTTGCTTCTTCTTGTGCTTTGGACGCGCGTAATTGTCTTCTACCCGTAGCTTATGCTGTTCTTGAGGGTGAATCAAATGAAAGCTGGACATGGTTCATGTAGAGACTACAGGTAGTAATTGGTCACCCTGAAGGTTTGGTGATACACACCGGTGCATGCAAGGGTCTTGAGAATGCTGTTGATGATGTGTTTCCTGGGGTTGAGCATAGGGAATGCATGCGGCACCTCGCTACTAACTTCATGAAGAAGTTCAAAGGAAATATCTTTGAAGAGGACTTGTGGTGATCAGCATACACATACACCCCAAGCACGCATGCTACTTACTTGCAGAACATGTATGTAGTGCCAAAGGTGAAAAAATACCTTGAAGAACATCAAACCAAGCTATGGGCCAGAATCAAGTTTGGTGAGATAAGCAAGGTGGATTTTGTTTTCAATAATTTGGCAGAGAGTTTCAATGATAAGATTTCAGGCATGAAGACATTTGGAATTGTTATTTTGTTGGATGCAATAAGACAGTGCATAATGGTGAAGATAAATTTAAGGCAAAGAATTTGTGCAAGAAAATTTTTAGGCCATAAAATAGTTCCAAAGGTGGTTATGTTACTGAATGCAAGAACCAGGCAATGAGAATGATAAAGATGAGGATGGTCAGAAGTTCCAGAACATTGGCTGAGGTTTATGCACAATACAAGCATGGAAGTGAACGGAGGTACACTGTAGACATTGGAAACAAGACTTGTTCATGCAGGAAGTGGCAGATTACTGGTCTGCCATGTCACCATGCAATTTACTTCATCTTAAAGCTTAGAGGTAGCGAAGCTAAAAATAGAGAACTATGTCGACAACTATTTCTCCATGGACAAGTTTGTTGTAACTTATGCAGAAAACGTACCACCTATGGCCGATGAAAATGATTGGGAGATTGTCGATCCAGGGTTCAAACTTCAACCACCAGTTCTTAGGAGGCCACCTGGGAGGCCTAGAAAGCTAAGGATTGAAGCCTCCACCGATAAAGGTTCAAGGCTAGGATCTAGGAAAAGGAAATAAAAATGTTGCGGCGGATTCGTCCACATCAAGAGGTTGTGCAAAAACCCAGTTACACATGATATTGTCCCTATTCACACCCCGGTGGCAGAAAATGAGGCTTCTCAGCAAGAACTGGAGGAAGAGCAGCACGAAGACGAAGAACTTGAGGAAGTGAAGCATGTGGAGGAAAACGGTTATGAGCACTCAGAGGAATACATACATAAGCAGCCAATTTATGAAGAAGTGGAGGTGCCGGCGAGAAAAGGGTGTGAAAAGAAACAGAAGGGTAAGCGGAACGGGGAGGAACGGGCAAATAATGGAGGTGTATTAGAATATGAAGAAGTTGTAGGGGTGATTGAGGATGTTGTTGAGGATCTTTCGGCTAACTGTAGGAGAAATAATAAATCCCTGCCAATTTCATCTTTGTACAATTCTCCAGATGAAAGGTAAGCTTAAAAATTGTTTTATTTGCCATTTTATAATTTTTTATCCTCATCAATTGTTGCTTAATGCAGCGTGGGCTAGCATACTAATAAGAGTAGCAGAAAGATGCGGGGATAGTAACGTCGTATGTTGAATTATATCATTGAAACTAAACTAGTCGTGTCGTCTTTATTTATATCTAGCGCGTGCAACGTGTTTGTGATGGGTTCATGTGGACCAGATTAAAATTATTTTACATAGTATTACATTAATTTTTTACCTGCGTATGGACGCAGCTACTAGTTCCCATCTCCTCTAGCGCACTCCAGAATTATGGTTGTGCCATCAAGTAGCAGAGTCAGCGTATTGTCCCATCAGATGTGAATGCAATGACTTTGTTTGTTCAGAATTTGATGACTTTTGATTAGTTTGAAAGACAGATAAACCTAAAACATGTATCTAGACATGTTTTGGGTATAGATATATTTATTAAATATCTAAAAAAAACTAAGTCAGTTATATCTGGACAGGAGTAGTACACTATTACAACACGCTCGATCCCTTCTCCTCTGGCGCACTCCAAATTATGGCTATGCCATCAAGTGCTGGGAGCAGAGTCAGCGTATTGTCCCATCCGATATGCCAGGAACGCGCAAACTTTATTTTCAGGGAGACGAGTTTCGACTAGTTTCAATGACAAAGACAACTAAAATATGGCCAACATATATAGATTATGACGATAATCAGCTATGACTCAAGTGACCTAGATCCAAAGAGGGCATTAAGATACCGTACATAGATTTAATTTATGCTTAAGTGGCCCTAATCGACTATGACGCTCCCATAGTCTCCATCATCGACGATGTTGTCCGCGTCGCCACCAGCCTCCTCCATGTCGGAATCGATGCCGACGTTCCCGGCAGCGTTCCTCCTCCTCATGGATTCTTCACAGTGCGCCGCATCGATAACGGTGGAGGTCGTACGCCCAGGCACTTCCTAGAAGTGCTACCTCCCTTCGGGGTTGCGCAGATCCGGGTAGATCTCCCGCCGGTGGGTTCTGCACAGCTCAATCAACGCAACCTGCTCCTTCTTGAACAACTTTCGCTAGTACGTGCTCGTGCGCGAGTACCGTGCCATTGCCCTCTTCCGCTCCGGTAGCTGGCGGCAACGCTCCTTGGTCTACCTTGCCAACATGTTGTCGCGCAAAATCGGCGCGACAGGAACCCCGGTGTAGCTGAGCTCGAAGCCGGCCGGAAGCCTCGCGAACAGCGGCGCGAGTATGTTGTAGTGGGCGAACATCTGAGCCTCGTGCAAGCTGAGTTTGGGACTCTCCCTCTCCATGGAGATGAAGGAACACGATCTGAGCTTTGACCCCTAGGTTAAGGGGATAAGGGCAAGGACGTAGGCCCAGCGTCGTTGCCACTGCCAATCAGTTCACTGAACAGACTTCTCTCGGATCGCCCTCACGAAGGACATCCTTATCATCCACGCACCCCGATCCAAAGACGCCTAAAAATCGGGGATCGGGTCTTCTAGAAGCCCGGAGCGGTTGCTGGTTAGCTCTGCGTCCCGATTGTTTGTGGCCAACGACTGCGTTGAAAATAATACACATTCCAATGACAATGGTGGATCCATATGTGGTTTGTGAAAAGAACACACATGCAATGACTCTATCCGTGGTTAATGAGAAGAACACACATGCAATGAAACTGGTGGATCCATATGTGGATTGTGAAAATAAGACACATGCAATGACTCTTGTTGTTGTTAGTAAAAATAACACACATGCAATGACATTGGTAGATTCATATGTGGTGTGTGAAGAGAATACACATGCAATGACACTGGTGGATCCATATGTGGTCTGTGAAAAGAATAGTCATGAAATGACTCAAGATGTGGTCTCCGAAAAGAACACACATTTCAATGACACTGGTGGATCCATATGTGGTCTTTGAAAAGAACACACATCCAGTGACTCTAGTTGTGGTTAATGAGAAGAACACCCATGCAATGACACTGGTGGATCCATATGTGGTTAATGAAAATAACACACATGCAATGACTCTAGTTGTTGTTAATGAGAAGAACACACATGCAATGACACTAGTGGATCCATATGTGGTCTCTGAAGAGAACACACATGAAATAACACTGGTGGATCCATATGTGGTATGTGGAAAGAATAGTCATGAAATGACTCCAGATGTGGTTAATGAAAGAACACGCATTTCAATGACTCCAGATGTGGTCTCTGAAAAGAGCACACATTTCAATGACACTGGTGGATCCATATGTGGTCTCTGAAAAGAACACACATCCAGTGACTTCAGATGTGGTCTCTGGGAAGAACACAGATGCAATGACACTGGTGGATCCATATGTGGCTAATGAAAATAACACACATGCAACGACTCTAGTTGTTGTTAATGAGAAGAAAACACATGAAATGACACTGGTGGATCCATATGTGGTCTCTGAAGAGAACACACATGCAATGACACTGGTGGATCCATATGTAGTCTGTGAAAAGAATAGCCATGAAATGACTCCAGATGTGGTTAATGAAAAAAACACATTTCAATGACACTAGCGGATCCATATGTGAATTATGAGAAGAACATACATGCAATGACTCCAGATGTGGTTAATAAGAAGAACACACATGCAATGACACTGGTGGATCCATATGTGGTTAATGAAAATAACACACATGCAATGAACTCTGGTGGATCCATATGCAATGACACTGGTGGATCCATGTGTGTTCTCTGAAGAGAACACACATACAATGACACTGGTGGATCCATATGTGGTTTGTGAAAAGAATAGTCATGAAATGACTCCAGATATGGTCTCTGAAAAGAACACGCATTTTAATGACATTGGTGGATCCATATGTGGTTTGTGAAAAGAACACACATCAAGTGACTCCAGATGTGGTCTCTGAGAAGAACACACATGCAATGGCACTAGTGGATCCATATGTGGTTAATGAAAATAACAAACATGCAATGCTTCTAGCTGTTGTTAATAAAAAGAACACACATGCAATGACACTTGTGGATCCATATGTGGTCTGTGAAGAGAACACACATGCAATGACACTGGTGGATCCATATGTGGTCTGTGAAAAGAATAGACATGAAATGACTCCAGATGTGGTTAATGAAAAAATACACATTTCAATGACAATGGTGGTTCCATATGTGGTTTGTGAAAATAACACACATGCAATGACTCTAGTTGTGGTTAATGAGAAGAACACACATGCAATGACAATGGTGGATCCATAGGTGGATTGTGAAAAGAACACACATGCAATGAACTCTGGTGGAACCACATGCAATAACACTGGTGGATCCATGTGTGGTCTGTGAAGAGAACACACATGCAATGACACTAGTGGATCCATATGTGGTTTGTGAAAAGAATAGTCATGAAATGACTCTAGGTGTGGTTAATGAAAGAATACACATTTCAATGACACTGGTGGATCCATATGTGTTTTGTGAAAAGAACACACATCGAGTGACTCCAGATGTGGTCTCTGAGAAGAACAAACATGCAATGACACTGGTGGATCCATATGTGGTTAATGAAAATAAAACACATGCAATGACTCTAGCTGTTGTTAATAAAAAGAACACACATGCAATGGCACTGGTGGATCCATATGTGGTCTGTGAAGAGAACACACATGCAATGACACTGGTGGATCCATATGTGGTCTGTGAAAACAATAGACATGAAATGACTCCAGATGTGGTTAATGAAAGCATACATGTTTCAATGACAATGGTGGTTCCATATGTGGTTTGTGAAAATAATACACATGCAATGACTCTAGCTAAGGTTAATGAGAAGAACGCACATGCAATGACAATGGTGGATCCATAGGTGGGTTGTGAAAAGAACACACATGCAATGAACTTTGGTGGAACCACATGCAATGACACTGGTGGATCCATGTCTGGTCTGTGAAGAGGACACACATGCAATGACACTAGTGGATCCATATGTGGTCTATGAAAAGAATAGTCATGAAATGACTCCAGGTGTGGTTACTGAAAGAATACGCATTTCAGTGACACTGGTGGATCCATATGTGGTTTGTGAAAAGAACACACATGCAATGACTCTAGTTGTGGTTAATGAGAAGAACACACATGCAATGACACTGGTGGATCCATATGTGGATTGTGAAAATAACACACATGCAATGACTCTAGCTGTTGTTAGTAAAAAGAACACACATGCAATGACACTGGTGGATCCATATGTGGTCTGTGAAGAGAACACGCATGCAATGACACTGGTGGATCCATATGTGGTGTGTGAAAAGAATAGTCATGAAATGACTCCAGATGTGGTCTCTGAAAAAGAACACACATTTCAATGACACTAGTGGATCCATATGTGGTCTCTGAAAAGAACAAACATCCAGTGACTCTAGCTGTGGTTAATGAGAAGAACACACATGCAATTACACTGGTGGATCCATATGTGGTTAATGAAAATAACACACATGCAATGACTGTAGTTGTTGTTAATAAAAAGAACACACATGCAATGACACTGGTGGATCCATATGTGGTCTGTGAAAAGGATAGACATGAAATGACTCCAGATGTGGTTAATGAAAGAATACACATTTCAATGACAATGGTGGTTCCATATGTTGTTTGTGAAAAGAACACACATGCAATGACTCCAGATGTGGTTAATGAGAAGAACACACATGCAATGACACTGGTGGATCCATAGGTGGATTGTGAAAATAACACACATACAATGAACTCTGGTGGATCCATATGCAATGACACTGGTGGATCCATGTGTGGTCTCTGAAGAGAACACACATGCAATGACACTGGTGGATCCATAAGTGGTCTGTGAAAAGAATAGTCATGAAATGACTCCAGGTGTGGTCTCTGAAAAGAACACACATTTCAATGACACTGGTGGATCCATATGTGGTTTGTGAAAGAACACACATGCAATGACTCTAGATGTGGTCTTCGAGAAGAACACACATGCAATGACACTGGTGGGTCCATATGTGGATTGTGAAAATAACACAATGCAATGACTCTAGCGTTTGTTAGTAAAAAGAACACACATGCAATGACACTGGAGGATCCATATGTGGTCTGTGAAGAGAACACACATGCAATGACACTGGTAGATCCATATGTGGTCTGTGAAAATAATAGACATGAAATGACTCCATATGTGGTTAATGAAAGAATACACATTTCAATGACAAACGTGGTTCCATATGTGGTTCGTAAAAAGAACACACATGCAATGACTCTAGATGTGGTTAATGAGAAGAACACACATGCAATGACAATGGTGGATCCATAGGTGGATTGTGAAAAGAACACACATGTAATGAACTCTAGTGGAACCACATGCAATGACACTGGTGGATCCATGTGTGGTCTCTAAATAGAACACACATGCAATGACACTGGTGGATCCATATGTGGTCTGTGAAAAGAATAGTCATGAAATGACTCCAGGTGTGGTTAATTAAAGAATACACATTTCAATGACACTGGTGGATCCATATGTGGTTTGTGAAAAGAACACACATGCAATGACTCTAGTTGTGGTTAATGAGAAGAACACACATGCAATGACTCTAGTTTTGTTAGTAAAAAGAACACACATGCAATGACACTGGTGGATCCATATGTGGCATGTGAAGAGAACACACATGCAATGACACTGGTGGATCCATATGTGGTCTGTGAAAAGAATAGACATGAAATGACTCCAGATGTGGTTAATGAAAGAATACACATTTCAATGACAATGGTGGTTCCATTTGTGGTTTGTGAAAATAACACACATGCAATGACTCTAGTTGTGGTTAATGAGAAGAACACACATGTAATGACACTAGTGGATCCATAGGTGGATTGTGAAAAGAACACAAATGCAATGAACTCTAGTGGAACCACATGAAATGACACTGGTGGATCCATATGTGATATGTGAAGATAACACACATGCAATGACACTTGTGGATCCATATGTGGTCTGTGAAAAGAATAGTCATGAAATGACTCCAGATGTGGTCTCTGAAAAGAACACACATTTCAATGACACCGGTGGATCCATATGTGGTCTCTGAAAAGAACACACATCTAGTGACTCTAGCTGTAGTTAATGAGAAGAACACACATGCAATGACACTAGTGGATCCATATGTGGTTAATGAAAATAACACACATGCAATGACTCTAGGTGTTGTTAGTAACAAGAACACACATGCACTGACACTGGTGGATCCATATGTGGTATGTGAAGAGAACACACATGCAATGACACTAGTGGATCCATATGTGGTTTGTGAAAAGAATAGTCATGAAATGACTCCAGATGTGGTTAATGAAAGAACACACATTTCAATGACACTAGTGGATCCATATGTGGATTATGAGAAGAACACACATGCAATGACTCCATATGTGGTTAATGAGAAGAAAACACATGCAATGACACTGGTGGATCCATATGTGGTCTGTGAAAAGAATAGTCATGAAATGACTCCAGATATGGTCTCTGAAAAGAACACGCATTTCAATGACACTGGTGCATCCATATGTGGTTTGTGAAAAGAACACCCATCAAGTGACTCCAGATGTGGTCTCTGAGAAGAACACACATGCAATGACACTAGTGGATGCATATGTGGTTAATGAAAATAACACACATGCAATGACTCAAGTTGTTGTTAATAAAAAGAACACACATGCAATGACACTGGTGGATCCATATGTGGTCTATGAAAAGAAAAGACATGAAATGATTCCAGATGTGGTTAATGAAAGAATACACATTTCAATGACAATGGTGGTTCCATATATGGTTTGTGAAAATAACACACATGCAATGACTTTAGCTGTGGTTAATGAGAAGAACACACATGCAATGACAATGGTGGATCCATAGGAGGATTGTGAAAAGAACACACATGCAATGAACTCTGGTGGAACCACATGCAATGACACGGCTGGATCCATGTGTGGTCTGTGAAGAGAACACACATGCAATGACACTAGTTGATCCATATGTGGTTTGTGAAAAGAATAATCATGAAATGACTCCTGGTGTGGTTAATGAAAGAATACACATTTCAATGACACTGGTGGATCTATATGTGGTTTGTGAAAAGAACACACATCCAATGACTCCAAATGTGGTCTCTGAGAAGAACACACATGCAATGACACTGGTGGATCCATATTTGGTTAATGAAAATAACACACATGCAATGACTCTAGCTGTTGTTAATAAAAAGAACAAACATGCAATGACACTGGTGGATCCATATGTGGTCTGTGAAGAGAACACACATGCAATGACACTAGTTGATCCATATGTGGGCTGTGAAAAGAATAGACATGAAATGACTCCAGATGTGGTTAATGAAAGAATACACATTTCAATGACAATGGTGGTTCCATATATGGTTTGTGAAAATAACACACATGCAATGACTCTAGCTGTGGTTAATGAGAAGAACACACATGCAATGACAATGGTGGATCCATAGGTGGATTGTGAAAAGAACAAACATGCAATGAACTCTGGTGGAATGACATGCAATGACACGGGTGGATCCATGTGTGGTCTGTGAAGAGAACACACATGCAATGACTCTAGCTATGGTTAATGAGAAGAACACACATGCAATGACAATGGTGGATCCATAGGTGGATTGTGAAAAGAACACACATGCAATGAACTCTGGTGGCACCACATGCAATGACACTGGTGCATCCATGTCTGGTCTGTGAATAGAACACACATGCAATGACACTAGTGGATCCATATGTGGTCTATGAAAAGAATAGTCATGAAATGACTCCAGGTGTTTTTAATGAAAGAATACTCATTTCAGAGACACTGGTGCATCCATATGTGGTTTGTGAAAAGAATACACATGCAATGACTCTAGCTGTGGTTAATGAGAAGAACACACATGCAATGACACTCGTGGATCCATATGTGGATTGTGAAAATAACACACATGCAATGACACTGGTGGATCCATATGTGGTCTGTGAAGAGAACACACATGCAATGACACTGGTGGATCCATATGTGGTCTGTGAAAAGAATAGACATGAAATGACTCCAAATGTGGTTAATGAGAAGAACACACATGCAATGACACTGGTGGATCCATATGTGGTTAATGAAAATAACACACATGCAATGAACTCTGGAGGATCCATATGCAATGACACTGGTGGAGAACACACATGCAATGACACTGGTGGATCCATATGTGGTCTGTGAAAAGAATAGTCATGAAATGACTCCAGATATGGTCTCTGAAAAGAACACGCATTTCAATGACATTGGTGGATCCTTATGTGGTTTGTGAAAAGAACACCCATCAAGTGACTCTAGATGTGGTCTCTGAGAAGAACACACATGCAATGACACTAGTGGATCCATATGTGGTTAATGAAAATAACACACATGCAATGACTCTAGTTGTTGTTAATAAAAAGAACACATATGCAATGACACTAGTGGATCCATATGTGGTCTGTGAAGAGAACACACATGCAATGACACTGGTGGATCCATATGTGGTCTATGAAAAGAATAGACATGAAATGACTCCAGATGTGGTTAATGAAAGAATACACATTTCAATGACAATGGTGGTTTCATATGTGGTTTGTGAAAATAACACACTTGCAATTACTCTCGTTGTGGTTAATGAGAAGAACACACATGCAATGACAATGGTGGATCCATAGGTGGATTGTGAAAAGAACACACATGCAATGAACTCTGGTGGAACCACATGCAATGACACGGGTGGATCCATGTGTGGTATGTGAAGAGAACACACATGCAATGACACTAGTGGATCCATATGTGGTTTGTGAAAAGAATAGTCATGAAATGACTCTAGGTGTGGTTAATGAAAGAATACACATTTCAATGACACTGGTGGATCTATATGTGGTTTGTGAAAAGAACAAACATCCAATGACTCCAAATGTGGTCTCTGAGAAGAACACACATGCAATGACACTGGTGGATCCATATTTCCTTAATAAAAATAACACACATGCAATGACTCTAGCTGTTGTTAATAAAAAGAACACACATGCAATAACACTGGTGGATCCATATGTGGTCTGTGAAGAGAACACACATGCAATGACACTGGTGGATCCATATGTGGTCTGTGAAAACAATAGACATGAAATGACTCCAGATGTGGTTAATGAAAGAATACACATTTCAATGACAATGGTGGTTCCATATGTGGTTTGTGAAAAGAACAGACATGCAATGACTCTAGCTATGGTTAATGAGAAGAACACACATGCAATGACAATGGTGGATCCATAGGTGGATTGTGAAAAGAACACACATGCAATGAACTCTGGTGGCACCACATGCAATGACACTGGTGGACCCATGTCTGGTCTGTGAATAGAACACACATGCAATGACACTAGTGGATGCATATGTGGTCTATGAAAAGAATAGTCATGAAATGACTCCAGGTGTGGTTAATGAAATGATACTCATTTCAGTGACACTGGTGGATCCATATGTGGTTTGTGAAAAGAACACACATGCAATGACTCTAGCTGTGGTTAATGAGAAGAACACACATGCAATGACACTGGTGGATCCATATGTGGATTGTGAAAATAACACACATGCAATGACTCTAGCTGTTGTTAGTAAAAAGAACACACATGCAATGACATTGGTGGATCCATATGTGGTATGTGAAGAGAACACACAAGCAATGACATTGGTTGATCCATATGTGGTCTGTGAAAAGAATAGACATGAAATGACTCCAGATGTGGTTAATGAAAGAATACACATTTCAATGACAATGGTGGTTCCATATATGGTTTGTGAAAATAACACACATGCAATGACTCTAGCTGTGGTTAATGAGAAGAACACACATGCAATGACAATGGTGGATCCATAGGTGGATTGTGAAAAGAACACACATGCAATGAACTCTGGTGGAACCACATGCAATGACACGGGTGGATCCATGTGTGGTCTGTGAAGAGAACACACATGCAATGACTCTAGCTATGGTTAATGAGAATAACACACATGCAATAACAATGGTGGATCCATAGGTGGATTGTGAAAAGAACACACATGCAATGAACTCTGGTGGCACCACATGCAATGACACTGGTGGATCCATGTCTGGTCTGTGAATAGAACACACATGCAATGACACTAGTGGATCCATATGTGGTCTATGAAAAGAATAGTCATGAAATGACTCCAGGTGTGTTTAATGAAATAATACTCATTTCAGAGACACTGGTGCATCCATATGTGGTTTGTGAAAAGAATACACATGCAATGACTCTAGCTGTGGTTAATGAGAAGAACACACATGCAATGACACTCGTGGATCCATATGTGGATTGTGAAAATAACACACATGCAATGACTCTAGCTGTTGTTAGTAAAAAGAACACACATGCAATGACACTGGTGGATCCATATGTGGTCTGTGAAGAGAACACACATGCAATGACACTGGTGGATCCATATGTGGTCTGTGAAAAGAATAGACATGAAATGACTCCAAATGTGGTTAATGAGAAGAACACACATGCAATGACACTGGTGGATCCATATGTGGTTAATGAAAATAACACACATGCAATGAACTCTGGTGGATCCATATGCAATGACACTGGTGGAGAACACACATGCAATGACACTGGTGGATCCATATGTGGTCTGTGAAAAGAATAGTCATGAAATGACTCCAGATATGGTCTCTGAAAAGAACACGCATTTCAATGACACTGGTGGATCCTTATGTGGTTTGTGAAAAGAACACCCATCAAGTGACTCTAGATGTGGTCTCTGAGAAGAACACACATGCAATGACACTGGTGGATCCATATGTGGTTAATGAAAATAACACACATGCAATGAACTCTGGTGGATCCATATGCAATGACACTGGTGGAGAACACACATGCAATGACACTGGTGGATCCATATGTGGTCTGTGAAAAGAATAGTCATGAAATGACTCCAGATATGGTCTCTGAAAAGAACACGCATTTCAATGACACTGGTGGATCCTTATGTGGTTTGTGAAAAGAACACCCATCAAGTGACTCTAGATGTGGTCTCTGAGAAGAACACACATGCAATGACACTAGTGGATCCATATGTGGTTAATGAAAATAACACACATGCAATGACTCTAGTTGTTGTTAATAAAAAGAACACATATGCAATGACACTAGTGGATCCATATGTGGTCTGTGAAGAGAACACACATGCAATGACACTGGTGGATCCATATGTGGTCTATGAAAAGAATAGACATGAAATTACTCCAGATGTGGTTAATGAAAGAATACACATTTCAATGACAATGGTGGTTCCATATGTGGTTTGTGAAAATAACACACATGCAATGACTCTTGTTGTGGTTAATGAGAAGAACACACATGCAATGACAATGGTGGATCCATAGGTGGATTGTGAAAAGAACACACATGCAATGAACTCTGGTGGAACCACATGCAATGACACGGGTGGATCCATGTGTGGTATGTGAAGAGAACACACATGCAATGACACTAGTGGATCCACATGTGGTTTGTGAAAAGAATAGTCATGAAATGACTCTAGGTGTGGTTAATGAAAGAATACACATTTCAATGACACTGGTTGATCCATATGTGGTCTGTGAAAAGAATAGACATGAAATGACTCCAGATGTGGTTAATGAAAGAATACACATTTCAATGACAATGGTGGTTCTATATATGGTTTGTGAAAATAACACACATGCAATGACTCTAGCTGTGGTTAATGAGAAGAACACACATGCAATGACAATGGTGGATCCATAGGTGGATTGTGAAAAGAACACACATGCAATGAACTCTGGTGGAACCACATGCAATGACACGGGTGGATCCATGTGTGGTATGTGAAGAGAACACACATGCAATGACACTAGTGGATCCACATGTGGTTTGTGAAAAGAATAGTCATGAAATGACTCTAGGTGTGGTTAATGAAAGAATACACATTTCAATGACACTGGTGGATCTATATGTGGTTTGTGAAAAGAACACACATCCAATGACTCCAAATGTGGTCTCTGAGAAGAACACACATGCAATGACACTGGTGGATCCATATTTGGTTAATGAAAATAACACACATGCAATGACTCTAGCTGTTGTTAATAAAAAGAACACACATGCAATGACACGGGTGGATCCATATGTGGTCTGTGAAGAGAACACACATGCAATGACACTGGTTGATCCATATGTGGTCTGTGAAAACAATAGACATGAAATGACTCCAGATGTGGTTAATGAAAGAATACACATTTCAATGACAATGGTGGTTCCATATGTGGTTTGTGAAAAGAACAGACATGCAATGACTCTAGCTATGGTTAATGAGAAGAACACACATGCAATGACAATGGTGATCCATAGGTGGATTGTGAAAAGAACACACATGCAATGAACTCTGGTGGCACCACATGCAATGACACTGGTGGACCCATGTCTGGTCTGTGAATAGAACACACATGCAATGACACTAGTGGATCCATATGTGGTCTATGAAAAGAATAGTCATGAAATGACTCCAGGTGTGGTTAATGAAATGATACTCATTTCAGTGACACTGGTGGATCCATATGTGGTTTGTGAAAAGAACACACATGCAATGACTCTAGCTGTGGTTAATGAGAAGAACACACATGCAATGACACTGGTGGATCCATATGTGGATTGTGAAAATAACACACATGCAATGACTCTAGCTGTTGTTAGTAAAAAGAACACACATGCAATGACACTGGTGGATCCATATGTGGTATGTGAAGAGAACACACATGAAATGACACTGGTTGATCCATATGTGGTCTGTGAAAAGAATAGACATGAAATGACTCCAGATGTGGTTAATGAAAGAATACACATTTCAATGACAATGGTGGTTCCATATATGGTTTGTGAAAATAACACACATGCAATGACTCTAGCTGTGGTTAATGAGAAGAACACACATGCAATGACAATGGTGGATCCATAGGTGGATTGTGAAAAGAACACACATGCAATGAACTCTGGTGGAACCACATTTCAATGACACTGGTGGATCCATATGTGGTTTGTGAAAATAACACACATGCAATGACTCTAGCTGTGGTTAATGAGAAGAACACACATGCAATGACAATGGTGGATCCATAGGTGGATTGTGAAAAGAACACACATGAAATGAACTCTGGTGGAACCACATGCAATGACACGGGTGGATCCATGTGTGGTCTGTGAAGAGAAAACACATGCAATGACTCTTGCTATGGTTAATGAGAAGAACACACATGCAATGACAATGGTGGATCCATAGGTGGATTGTGAAAAGAACACACATGCAATGAACTCTGGTGGCACCACATGCAATGACACTGGTGGATCCATGTCTGGTCTGTGAATAGAACACACGTGCAATGACACTAGTGGATCCATATGTGGTCTATGAAAAGAATAGTCATGAAATGACTCCAGGTGTGTTTAATGAAAGAATACTAATTTCAGAGACACTGGTGCATCCATATGTGGTTTGTGAAAAGAATACACATGCAACGACTCTAGCTGTGGTTAATGAGAAGAACACACATGCAATGACACTCGTGGATCCATATGTGGATTGTGAAAATAACACACATGCAATGACTCTAGCTGTCGTTAGTAAAAAGAAGACACATGCAATGACACTGGTGGATCCATATGTGGTCTGTGAAGAGAACACACATGCAATGACACTGGTGGATCCATATGTGGTCTGTGAAAAGAATAGACATGAAATGACTCCAAATGTGGTTAATGAGAAGAACACACATGCAATGACACTGGTGGATCCATATGTGGTTAATGAAAATAACACACATGCAATGCACTCTGGTGGATCCATATGCAATGACACTGGTGGAGAACACACATGCAATGACACTGGTGGATCCATATGTGGTCTGTGAAAAGAATAGTCATGAAATGACTCCAGATATGGTCTCTGAAAAGAACACGCATTTCAATGACACTGGTGGATCCTTATGTGGTTTGTGAAAAGAACACCCATCAAGTGACTCCAGATGTGGTCTCTAAGAAGAACACACATGCAATGACACTAATGGATCCATATGTGGTTAGTGAAAATAACACACATGCAATGACTCTAGTTGTTGTTAATAAAAAGAACACATATGCAATGACACTAGTGGATCCATATGTGGTCTGTGAAGAGAACACACATGCAATGACACGGGTGGATCCATATGTGGTCTATGAAAAGAATAGAAATGAAATGACTCCAGATGTGGTTAATGAAAGAATACACATTTCAATGACAATGGTGGTTCCATATGTGGTTTGTGAAAATAACACACATGCAATGACTCTCGTTGTGGATAATGAGAAGAACACACATGCAATGACAATGGTGGATCCATAGGTGAATTGTGAAAAGAACACACATGCAATGAACTCTGGTGGAACCACATGCAATGACACGGGTGGATCCATGTGTGGTATGTGAAGAGAACACACATGCAATGACACTAGTGGATCCATATGTGGTTTGTGAAAAGAATAGTCATGAAATGACTCCAGGTGTGGTTAATGAAAGAATACACATTTCAATGACACTGGTGGATCTATATGTGGTTTGTGAAAAGAACACACATCCAATGACTCCAAATGTGGTCTCTGAGAAGAACACACATGCAATGACACTGGTGGATCCATATTTCCTTAATAAAAATAACACACATGCAATGACTCTAGCTGTTGTTAATAAAAAGAACACACATGCAATGACACTGGTGGATCCATATGTGGTCTGTGAAGAGAACACACATGCAATGACACTGGTGGATCCATATGTGGTCTGTGAAAACAATAGACATGAAATGACTCCAGATGTGGTTAATGAAAGAATACACATTTCAATGACAATGGTGGCTCCATATATGGTTTGTGAAAAGAACAGACATGCAACGACTCTAGCTATGGTTAATGAGAAGAACACACATGCAATGACAATGGTGGATCCATAGGTGGATTGTGAAAAGAACACACATTCAATGAACTCTGGTGGCACCACATGCAATAAAACTGGTGGACCCATGTCTGGTCTGTGAATAGAACACACATGCAATGACACTAGTGGATCCATATGTGGTCTATGAAAAGAATAGTCATGAAATGACTCCAGGTGTGGTTAATGAAATGATACTCATTTCAGTGACACTGGTGGATCCATATGTGGTTTGTGAAAATAACACACATGCAATGACTCTAGATGTGGTTAATGAGAAGAACACATATGCAATGACACTAGTGGAGCCATATGTATATTGTGAAAATAACACACATGCAATGACTCTAGCTGTTGTTAGTAAAAAGAACACACATGCAATGACACTGGTGGATCCATATGTGGTCTGTGAAGAGAACACACATGCAATGACACTGGTGGATCCATATGTGGTTTGTGAAAAGAATAGACATGAAATGACTCCAGATGTGGTTAATGAAAGAATACACATTTCAATGACAATGGTGGTTCCATATGTGGTTTGTGAAAATAACACACATGCAATGACTCTAGCTGTGGTTAATGAGAAGAACACACATGCAATGACAATGGTGGATCCATAGGTGGATTGTGAAAAGAACACACATGCAATGAACTCTGGTGGAACCACATGCAATGACACTGGTGGATCCATGTGTGGTCTGTGAAGAGAACACACATGCAATGACACTAGTGGATCCATATGTGGTTTGTGAAAAGAATAGTCATGAAATTACTCTAGGTGTGGTTAATGAAAGAATACACATTTCAATGACACTGGTGGATCCATATGTGGTTTGTGAAAAGAACACACATCCAGTGACTCCAGATGTGGTCTCTGAGAAGAACAAACATGCAATGACACTGGTGGATCCATATGTGGTTAATGAAAATAAAACACATGCAATGACTCTAGCTGTTGTTAATAAAAAGAACACACATGCAATGACACTGGTGGATCCATATGTGGTCTGTGAAGAGAACACACATGCAATGACACTGGTGGATCCATATTTGGTCTGTGAAAACAATAGACATGAAATGACTCCAGATGTGGTTAATGAAAGAATACACGTTTCAATGACAATGGTGGTTCCATATGTGGTTTGTGAAAATAACACACATGCAATGACTCTAGCTAAGGTTAATGAGAAGAACACACATGCAATGACAATGGTGGCACCACATGCAATGACACTGGTGGATCCATGTTTGGTCTGTGAAGAGGACACACATGCAATGACACTAGTGGATCTATATGTGGTCTATGAAAAGAATAGTCATGAAATGACTCCAGGTGTGGTTACTGAAAGAATACGCATTTCAGTGAAACTGGTGGATCCATATGTGGTTTGTGAAAACAACACACATGCAATGACTCTATCTGTGGTTAATGAGAAGAACACACATGCAATGACACTGGTGGATCCATATGTGGAGTGTGAAAATAACACACATGCAATGACTCTAGCTGTTGTTAGTAAAAAAAAACACATGCAATGACACTGGTGGATCCATATGTGGTCTGTGAAGAGAACATGCATGCAATGACACTGGTGGATCCATATGTGGTGTGTGAAAAGAATAGTCATGAAATGACTCCAGATGTGGTCTCTGAAAAAGAACAAACATTTCAATGACACTAGTGGATCCATATGTGGTCTCTGAAAAGAACAAACATCCAGTGACTCTAGTTGTGGTTAATGAGAAGAACACACATGCAATAACACTGGTGGATCCATATGTGGTTAATGAAAATAACACACATGCAATGACTCTAGTTGTTGTTAATAAAAAGAACACACATGCAATGACACTGGTGGATCCATATGTGGTCTGTGAAAAGGATAGACATGAAATGACTCCAGATGTGGTTAATGAAAGAATACACATTTCAATGACAATGGTGGTTCCATATGTTGTTTGTGAAAAGAACACACATGCAATGACTCCAGATGTGGTTAATGAGAAGAACACACATGCAATGACACTGGTGGATCCATAGATGGATTGTGAATATAACACACATGCAATGAACTCTGGTGGATCCATATGCAATGACACTGGTGGATCCATGTGTGGTCTTTGAAGAGAACACACATGCAATGACACTGGTGGATCCATAAGTGGTCTGTGAAAAGAATAGTCATGAAATGACTCCAGGTGTGGTCTCTGAAAAGAACACACATTTCAATGACACTGGTGGATCCATATGTGGTTTGTGAAAAGAACACACATGCAATGACTCTAGATGTGGTCTTCGAGAAGAACGCACATGCAATGACACTGGTGGGTCCATATGTGGATTGTGAAAATAACACATTGCAATGACTCTAGCATTTGTTAGTAAAAAGAACACACATGCAATGACACTGGTGGATCCATATGTGGTCTGTGAATAGAACACACATGCAATGACACTGGTAGATCCATATGTGGTCTGTGAAAATAATAGACATGAAATGACTCCATATGTGGTTATTGAAAGAATACACATTTCAATGACAAACGTGGTTCCATATGTGGTTCGTAAAAAGAACACACATGCAATGACTCTAGATGTGGTTAATGAGAAGAACACACATGCAATGACAATGGTGGATCCATAGGTGGATTGTGAAAAGAACACACATGTAATAAACTCTAGTGGAACCACATGCAATGACACTGGTGGATCCATGTGTGGTCTCTAAAGAGAACACACATGCAATGACACTGGTGGATCCATATGTGGTCTGTGAAAGAATAGTCATGAAATGACTCCAGGTGTGGTTAATTAAAGAATACACATTTCAATGACACTGGTCGATCCATATGTGGTTTGTGAAAAGAACACACATGCAATGACTCTAGTTGTGGTTAATGAGAAGAACACACATGTAATGACACTAGTGGATCCATAGGTGGATTGTGAAAAGAACACACATGCAATGAACTCTAGTGGAACCACATGCAATGACACTGGTGGATCCATATGTGATATGTGAAGATAACACACATGCAATGACATTGGTGGATCCATATGTGGTCTGTGAAAAGAATAGTCATGAAATGACTCCATATGTAGTCTCTGAAAAGAACACACATTTCAATGACACCGATGGATCCATATGTGGTCTCTGAAAAGAACACACATCCAGTGACTCTAGCTGTAGTTAATGAGAAGAACACACATGCAATGACACTGGTGGATCCATATGTGGTTAATGAAAATAACACACATGCAATGACTCTAGGTGTTGTTAGTAACAATAACACACATGCAATGACACTGGTGGATCCATATGTGGTCTGTGAAGAGAACACACATGCAATGACACTAGTGGATCCATATGTGGTTTGTGAAAAGAATAGTCATGAAATGACTCCAGATGTGGTTAATGAAAGAACACACATTTAAATGACACTAGTGGATCCATATGTGGATTATGAGAAGAACACACATGCAATGACTCCATATGTGGTTAATGAGAAGAACACACATGCAATGACACTGGTGGATCCATATGTGGTCTGTGAAAATAATAGTCATGAAATGACTCCAGTTATGGTCTCTGAAAAGAACACGCATTTCAATGACACTGGTGGATCCATATGTGGTTTGTGAAAAGAACACCCATCAAGTGACTCCCGATGTGGTCTCTGAGAAGAACACACATGCAGTGACACTAGTGGATGCATATGTGGTTAATGAAAATAACACACATGCAATGACTCTAGCTGTTGTTAATAAAAAGAACACACGTGCAATGACACTGGTGGATCCATATGTGGTCTGTGAAGAGAACACACATGCAATGACACCGGTGGATCCATATGTGGTCTGTGAAAAGAATAGACATGAAATGATTCCAGATGTGGTTAATGAAAGAATACACATTTCAATGACAATGGTGGTTCCATATATGGTTTGTGAAAATAACACACATGCAATGACTCTAGCTGTGGTTAATGAGAAGAACACACATGCAATGACAATGGTGGGTCCATAGGTGGATTGTGAAAAGAACACACATGCTATGAACTCTGGTGGAACCACATGCAATGACACGGGTGGATCCATGTGTGGTCTGTGAAGAGAACACACATGCAATGACACTAGTGGATCCATATGTGGTTTGTGAAAAGAATAGTCATGAAATGACTCCTGGTGTGGTTAATGAAAGAATACACATTTCAATGACACTGGTGGATCTATATGTGGTTTGTGAAAAGAACACACATCCAATGACTCCAAATGTGGTCTCTGAGAAGAACACACATGCAATGACACTGGTGGATCCATATTTGGTTAATGAAAATAACACACATGCAATGACTCTAGCTGTTGTTAATAAAAAGAACACACATGCAATGACACTGGTGGATCCATATGTGGTCTGTGAAGAGAACACACATGCAATGACACTAGTGGATCCATATGTGGTCTATGAAAACAATAGACATGAAATGACTCCAGATGTGGTTAATGAAAGAATACACATTTCAATGACAATGGTGGTTCCATATGTGGTTTGTGAAAAGAACAGACATGCAATGACTCTAGCTATGGTTAATGAGAAGAACACACATGCAATGACAATGGTGGATACATAGGTGGATTGTGAAAAGAACACACATGCAATGAACTCTGGTGGCACCACATGCAAGGATACTGGTGGATCCATGTCTGGTCTGTGAATAGAACACACATGCAATGACACTAGTGGATCCATCTGTGGTCTATGAAAAGAATAGTCATGAAATGACTCCAGGTGTGGTTAATGAAAGAATACTCATTTCAGTGACACTGGTGGATCCATATGTGGTTTGTGAAAAGAACACACATGCAATGACTCTAGCTGTGGTTAATGAGAAGAACACACATGCAATGACACTAGTGGATCCATATGTGGATTGTGAAAATAACACACATGCAATGACTCTAGCTGTTGTTACTGAAAAGAACACACATCCAATGACACTGGTGGATCCATATATGGTCTATGAAGAGAACACACATGCAATGACACTGGTTGATCCATATGTGGTCTGTGAAAAGAATAGACATGAAATGACTCCAGATGTGGTTAATGAAAGAATACACATTTCAATGACAATGGTGGTTCCATATATGGTTTGTGAAAATAACACACATGCAATGACTCTAGCTGTGGTTAATGAGAAGAACACACATGCAATGACAATGGTGGATCCATAGGTGGATTGTGAAAAGAACACACATGCAATGAACTCTGGTGGAACCACATTTCAATGACACTGGTGGATCCATATGTGGTTTGTGAAAATAACACACATGCAATGACTCTAGCTATGGTTAATGAGAAGAACACACATGCAATGACAATGGTGGATCCATAGGTGGATTGTGAAAATAACACACATGCAATGAACTCTGGTGGAACCACATGCAATGACACGGGTGGATCCATGTGTGGTCTTTGAAGAGAACACACATGCAATGACACTAGTGGATCCTTATGTGGTTTGTGAAAAGAATAGTCATGAAATGACTCCGGGTGTGGTTAACGAATGAATACACATTTCAATGACACTGGTGGATCTATATGTGGTTTGTGAAAAGAACACACATCCAATGATTCCAAATGTGGTCTCTGAGAAGAACACACATGCAATGACACTAGTGGATCCATATGTGGTTAATGAAAATAACACACATGCAATGACTCTAGCTGTTGTTAATAAAAAGAACACACATGCAATGACACTGGTGGATCCATATGTGGTCTGTGAAGAGAACACACATGCAATGACACTGGTGGATCCATATGTGGTCTGTGAAAACAATAGACATGAAATGACTCCAGATGTGGTTAATGAAAGAATACACATTTCAATGACAATGGTGGTTCCATATGTGGTTTGTGAAAAGAACAGACATGCAATGACTCTAGCTATGGTTAATGAGAAGAACACACATGCAATGACAATGGTGGATCCATAGGTGGATTGTGAAAAGAACACACATGCAATGAACTCTGGTGGCACCACATGCAAGGATACTGGTGGATCCATGTCTGGTCTGTGAATAGAACACACATGCAATGACACTAGTGGATCCATCTATGGTCTATGAAAAGAATAGTCATGAAATGACTCCAGGTGTGGTTAATGAAAGAATACTCATTTCAGTGACACTGGTGGATCCATATGTGGTTTGTGAAAAGAACACACATGCAATGACTCTAGCTGTGGTTAATGAGAAGAACACACATGCAATGACACTAGTGGATCCATATGTGGATTGTGAAAATAACACACATGCAATGACTCTAGCTGTTGTTACTGAAAAGAACACACATCCAATGACACTGGTGGATCCATATATGGTCTATGAAGAGAACACACATGCAATGACACTGGTTGATCCATATGTGGTCTGTGAAAAGAATAGACATGAAATGACTCCAGATGTGGTTAATGAAAGAATACACATTTCAATGACAATGGTGGTTCCATATATGGTTTGTGAAAATAACACACATGCAATGACTCTAGCTGTGGTTAATGAGAAGAACACACATGCAATGACAATGGTGGATCCATAGGTGGATTGTGAAAAGAACACACATGCAATGAACTCTGGTGGAACCACATTTCAATGACACTGGTGGATCCATATGTGGTTTGTGAAAATAACACACATGCAATGACTCTAGCTGTGGTTAATGAGAAGAACACACATGCAATGACAATGGTGGATCCATAGGTGGATTGTGAAAATAACACACATGCAATGAACTCTGGTGGAACCACATGCAATGACACGGGTGGATCCATTTGTGGTCTGTGAAGAGAACACACATGCAATGACACTAGTGGATCCATATGTGGTTTGTGAAAAGAATAGTCATGAAATGACTCCAGGTGTGGTTAACGAATGAATACACATTTCAATGACACTGGTGGATCTATATGTGGTTTGTGAAAAGAACACACATCCAATGATTCCAAATGTGGTCTCTGAGAAGAACACACATGCAATGACATTAGTGGATCCATATGTGGTTAATGAAAATAACACACATGCAATGAACTCTGGTGGATCCATATGCAATGACACTGGTAAAGAACACACATGCAATGACACTGGTGGATCCATATGTGGTCTGTGAAAAGAATAGTCATGAAATGACTCCAGATATGGTCTTCGAAAAGAACACGCATTTCAATGACACTGGTGGATCCATATGTGGTTTGTGAAAAGAACACCCATCAAGTGACTCCAGATGTGGTCTCTGAGAAGAACACACATGCAATGACACTAGTGGATCCATATGTGGTTAATGAAAATAACACACATGCAATGACTCTAGCTGTTGTTAATAAAAAGAACACACATGCAATGACACTGGTGGATCCATATGTGGTCTGTGAAGAGAACACACATGAAATGACACTGGTGGATCCATATGTGGTCTGTGAGGAGAACACACATGCAATGATACTGGTGGATCCATATGTGGTATGTGAAAAGAATAGACATGAAATGACTCTAGATGTGGTTAATGAACGAATACACATTTCAATGACAATGGTGGTTCCATATGTGGTTTGTGAAAATAACACACATGCAATGACTTTAGTTGTGGTTAATGAGAAGAACACACATGCAATGACAATGGTGGATCCATAGTTGGATTGTGAAAAGAATGCACATGCAATGAACTCTGGTGGAACCACATGCAATGACACGGGTGGATCCATGTGTGGTCTGTGAAGAGAACACACATGCAATGACACTAGTGGATCCATATGTGGTTTGTGAAAAGAATAGTCATGAAATGACTCCAGGTGTGGTTAATGAAAGAATACACATTTCAATGACACTGGTGGATCTATATGTGGTTTGTGAAAAGAACACACATCCAATGACTCCAAATGTGGTCTCTGAGAAGAACACACGTGCAATGACACTAGTGGATCCATATATGGTTAATTAAAATAACACATATGCAATGACTCTAGCTGTTGTTAATAAAAAGAACACACATGCAATGACACTGGTGGATCCATATGTGGTCTGTGAAGAGAACACACATGCAATGACACTTGTGGATCCATATGTGGTCTGTGAAAACAATAGACATGAAATGACTCCAGATGTGGTTAATGAAAGAATACACATTTCAATGACAATGGTGGTTCCATATGTGGTTTGTGAAAAGAACAGACATGCAATGACTCTAGCTCTGGTTAATGAGAAGAACACACATGCAATGACAATGGTGGATCCATAGGTGGATTGTGAAAATAACACACATGCAATGAACTCTGGTGGCACCACATGCAATGACACTAGTGGATCCATGTCTGGTCTGTGAATAGAACACACATGCAATGACACTAGTGGATCCATATGTGGTCTATGAAAAGAATAGTCATGAAATGACTTCAGGTGTGGTTAATGAAAGAATACTCATTTCAGTGACACTGGTGGATCCATATGTCGTTTGTAAAAATGACACACATGCAATGACTCTAGTTGTGGTTAATGAGAAGAACACACATGCAATGACACTGGTGGATCCATATGTGGATTGTGAAAATAACACACATGCAATGACTCTAGCTGTTGTTAGTAAAAAGAACACACATGCAATGACACTGGTGGATCCATATGTGGTCTGTGAAATGAATAGACATGAATTGACTCCAGATGTGGTTAATGAAAGAATACACATTTCAATGTCAATGGTGGTTCCATATGTGGTTTGTGAAAAGAACAAACATGCAATGACTCTAGATGTGGTTAAGGAGAAGAACACACATGCAATGACACTGGTGGATCCATATGTGGATTGTGAAAATAACGCACATGCAATGACTCTAGCTGTTGTTAGTAAAAAGAACACACATGCAATGACACTGGTGGATCCATATATGGTCTATGAAGAGAACACACATGCAATGACACTGGTTGATCCATATGTGGTCTGTGAAAAGAATAGACATGAAATGACTCCAGATGTGGTTAATGAAAGAATACACATTTCAATGACAATGGTGGTTCCATATATGGTTTGTGAAAAGAACACACATGCAATGACTCTAGCTGTTGTTAATGAGAAGAACACACATGCAATGACAATGGTGGATCCATAGGTGGATTGTGAAAAGAACACACATGCAATGAACTCTGGTGGAACCACATTTCAATGACACTGGTGGATCCATATGTGGTTTGTGAAAATAACACACATGCAATGACTCTAGCTGTGGTTAATGAGAAGAACACACATGCAATGACAATGGTGGATCCATAGGTGGATTGTGAAAATAACACACATGCAATGAACTCTGGTGGAACCACATGCAATGACACGGGTGGATCCATGTGTGGTCTGTGAAGAGAACACACATGCAATGACACTAGTGGATCCATATGTGGTTTGTGAAAAGAATAGTCATGAAATGACTCCAGGTGTGGTTAATGAATGAATACACATTTCAATGACACTGGTGGATCTATATGTGGTTTGTGAAAAGAACACACATCCAATGACTCCAAATGTGGTCTCTGAGAAGAACACACATGCAATGACACTAGTGGATCCATATGTGGTTAATGAAAATAACACACATGCAATGACTCTAGCTATTGTTAGTAAAAAGAACACACATGCAATGACACTGGTGGATCCATATGTGGTCTGTGAAGAGAACACACATGCAATGACACTGGTGGATCCATATGTGGTCTGTGAAAAGAATAGACATGAAATGACTCCAAATGTGGTTAATGAGAAGAACACACATGCAATGACACTGGTGGATCCATATGTGGTTAATGAAAATAACACACATGCAATGAACTCTGGTGGATCCATATGCAATGACACTGGTAAAGAACACACATGCAATGACACTGGTGGATCCATATGTGGTCTGTGAAAAGAATAGTCATGAAATGACTCCAGATATGGTCTCTGAAAAGAACACGCATTTCAATGACACTGGTGGATCCATATGTGGTTTGTGAAAAGAACACCCATCAAGTGACTCCAGATGTGGTCTCTGAGAAGAACACACATGTAATGACACTAGTGGATCCATATGTGGTTAATGAAAATAAGACACATGCAATGACTCTAGTTGTTGTTAATAAAAAGAACACACATGCAATGACACTTGTGGATCCATATGTGGTCTGTGAAGAGAACACACATGCAATGACACTGGTGGATCCATATGTGGTCTGTGAAAAGAATAGACATGAAATGACTCTAGATGTGGTTAATGAAAGAATACACATTTCAATGACAATGGTGGTTCCATATGTGGTTTGTGAAAATAACACACATGCAATGACTCTAGCTGTGGTTAATGAGAAGAACACACATGCAATGACAATGGTGGATCCATAGTTGGATTGTGAAAAGAACAGACGTGCAATGAACTCTGGTGGAACCACATGCAATGACACGGGTGGATCCATGTGTGGTCTGTGAAGAGAACACACATGCAATGACACTAGTGGATCCATATGTGGTTTGTGAAAAGAATAGTCATGAAATGACTCCAGTTGTGGTTAATGAAAGAATACACATTTCAATGACACTGGTGGATCTATATGTGGTTTGTGAAAAGAACACACATCCAATGACTCCAAATGTGGTCTCTAAGAAGAACACACATGCAATGACACTAGTGGATCCATATATGGTTAATGAAAATAACACACATGCAATGACTCTAGCTGTTGTTAATAAAAAGAACACACATGCAATGACACTGGTGGATCCATATGTGGTCTGTGAAGAGAACACACATGCAATGACACTGGTGGATCCATATGTGGTCTGTGAAAACAATAGACATGAAATGACTCTAGATGTGGTTAATGAAAGAATACACATTTCAATGACACTGGTGGCTCCATATGTGGTTTGTGAAAAGAACAGACATGCAATGACTCTAGCTATGGTTAATGAGAAGAACACACATGCAATGACAATGGTGGATCCATAGGTGGATTGTGAAAAGAACACACATGCAATGAACTCTGGTGGCACCACATGCAATGACACTGGTGGATCCATGTCTGGTCTGTGAATAGAACACACATGCAATGACACTAGTGGATCCATATGTGGTCTATGAAAAGAATAGTCATGAAATGACTCTAGGTGTGGTTAATGAAAGAATAGTCATTTCAGTGACACTGGTGGATCCATATGTGGATAGTGAAAATAACACACTTGCAATGACTCTAGCTGTGGTTAATGAGAAGAACACACATGCAAGGACACTGGTGGATCCATATGTGGATTGTGAAAATAACACACATGCAATGACTCTAGCTGTTGTTAGTAAAAAGAACACAAATGCAATGACACTGGTGGATCCATATGTGGTCTGTGAAGAGAACACACATGCAATGACACTGGTGGATCCATATGTGGTCTGTGAAAAGAATAGACATGAAATGACTCCAAATGTGGTTAATGAGAAGAACACACATGCAATGACACTGGTGGATCCATATGTGGTTAATGAAAATAACACACATGCAATGAACTCTGGAGGATCCATATGCAATGACACTGGTGGAGAACACACATGCAATGACACTGGTGGATCCATATGTGGTCTGTGAAAAGAATAGTCATGAAATGACTCCAGATAAGGTCTCTAAAAAGAACACGCATTTCAATGACACTGGTGGATCCATATGTGGTTTGTGAAAAGAACACCCATCAAGTGACTCCAGATGTTGTCTTTGAGAAGAACACACATGCAATGACACTAGTGGATCCATATGTGGTTAATGAAAATAACACACATGCAATGACTCTAGATGTTGTTAATAAAAAGAACACACATGCAATGACACTTGTGGATCCATATGTGGTCTGTGAAGAGAACACACATGCAATGACACTAGTGGATCCATATATGGTCTGTGAAAACAATAGACATGAAATGACTCCAGATGTGGTTAATGAAAGAATACACATTTCAATGACAATGGTGGTTCCATATGTGGTTTGTGAAAATAACACACATGCAATGACTCTAGTTGTGGTGAATGAGAAGAACACACATGCAATGACAATGGTGGATCCATAGGTGGATTGTGAAAAGAACACACATGCAATGAACTCTGGTGGAACCACATGCAATGACACGGGTGGATCCATGTGTGGTCTGTGAAGAGAACACACATGCAATCACACTAGTGGATCCATATGTGGTTTGTGAAAAGAATAGTCATGAAATGACTCCAGGTGTGGTTAATGACAGAATACACATTTCAATGACACTGGTGGATCTATATGTGGTTTGTGAAAAGAACACACATCCAATGACTCCAAATGTGGTCTCTGGGAAGAACACACATGCAATGACACTGGTGGATCCATATATGGTTAATGAAAATAACACACATGCAATGACTCTAGCTGTTGTTAATAAAAAGAACACACATGCAATGACACTGGTGGATCCATATGTGGTCTGTGAAGAGAACACACATGCAATGACACTGGTGGATCCATATGTGGTCTGTGAAAACAATAGACATGAAATGACTCCAGATGTGGTTAATGAAAGAATACACATTTCAATGACAATGGTGGTTCCATATGTGGTTTGTGAAAAGAACAGACATTCAATGACTCTAGCTATGGTTAATGAGAAGAACACACATGCAATGACAATGGTGGATCCATAGGTGGATTGTGAAAAGAACACACATGCAATGAACTCTGGTGGCACCACATGCAATGACACTGGTGGATCCATGTCTGGTCTGTGAATAGAACACACATGCAATGACACTAGTGGATCCATATGTGGTCTATGAAAAGAATAGTCATGAAATGAATCTAGGTGTGGTTAATGAAAGAATACTCATTTCAGTGACACTGGTGGATCCATATGTGGTTTGTGAAAAGAACACACATGCAATGACTCTAGCTGTGGTTAATGAGAAGAACACACATGCAATGACACTGGTGGATCCATATGTGGATTGTGAAAATAACACACATGCAATGACTCTAGCTGTTGTTAGTAAAAAGAACACAAATGCAATGACACTGGTGGATCCATATGTGGTATGTGAAGAGAACACCCATGTAATGACACTGGTGGATCCATATGTGGTCTGTGAAATGAATAGACATGAAATGACTCCAGATGTGGTTAATGAAAGAATACACATTTCAATGACAATGGTGGTTCCATATGTGGTTTGTGAAAAGAACACACATGCAATGACTCTAGATGTGGTTAATGAGAAGAACACACATGCAATGACACTAGTGGATCAATAGGTGGATTGTGAAAAGAACACACATGCAATGAACTCTGGTGGAACCACATGCAATGACACTGGTGGTTCCATATATGGTCTGTGAAGAGACCACGCATGCAATGACACTAGTGGATCCATATGTGGTGTGTGAAAAGAATAGTCATGAAATGACTCCATATGTGGTCTCTGAAAAGAACACACATTTCAATGACACTGGTGGATCCATATGTGGTCTCTAAAAAGAACACACATCTAGTGACTCTAGTTGTGGTTAGTAAAAAGAACGCACATGCAATGACACTGGTGGATCTATATGTGGTCTGTGAAAAGGATAGACATGAAATGACTCCAGATGTGGTTAATGAAAGAATACACATTTCAATGACAATGGTGGTTCCATATGTTTTGTGAAAAGAACACACATGCAATGACTCTAGATGTGGTTATTGAGAAGAACACACATGCAATGACACTGGTGGATCCATAGGTCGATTGTGAAAATAACACACATGCAATGAACTCTGGTGGATCCATATGCAATGACACTGGTGGATCCATGTGTGGTCTCTGAAGAGAACACACACGCAATGACACTGGTGGATCCATATGTGGTTTGTGAAAAGAATAGTCATGAAATGACTCCACGTGTGGTCTCTGAAAAGAACACACATTTCAATGACACTGGTGGATCCATATGTGGTTTGTGAAAAGAACACACATGCAATGAGTCCAGATGTGGTCTCTGAGAAGAACACACATGCAATGACACTGGTGGATCCATATGTGGATTGTGAAAATAACACACATGCAATGACTCTAGCGTTTGTTAGTAAAAAGAACACACATACAATGACACTGGTGGATCCATATGTGGTCTGTGAAGAGAACACACATGCAATGACACTGGTAGAACCAAATGTGGTCTGTGAAAATAATAGACATGAAATGACTCCATATGTGGTTAATGAAAGAATACACATTTCAATGACAAACGTGGTTCCATATGTGTCTCGTGAAAAGAACACACATGCAATGACACTAGTGGATCAATAGGTGGATTGTGAAAAGAACACACATGCAATGAACTCTGGTGGAACCACATGCAATGACACTGGTGGATCCATATATGGTCTGTGAAGAGACCACGCATGCAATGACACTAGTGGATCCATATGTGGTGTGTGAAAAGAATAGTCATGAAATGACTCCATATGTGGTCTCTGAAAAGAACACACATTTCAATGACACTGGTGGATCCATATGTGGTCTCTAAAAAGAACACACATCTAGTGACTCTAGTTGTGGTTAACAAGAAGAACACACATGCAATAACACTGGTGGATCCATATGTGGTTAATGAAAATAACACACATGCAATGACTCTAGTTATTGTTAGTAAAAAGAACGCACATGCAATGACACTGGTGGATCTATATGTGGTTTGTGAAAAGGATAGACATGAAATGACTCCAGATGTGGTTAATGAAAGAATACACATTTCAATGACAATGGTGGTTCCATATGTTTTGTGAAAAGAACACACATGCAATGACTCCAGATGTGGTTAATGAGAAGAACACACATGCAATGACACTGGTGGATCCATAGGTGGATTGTGAAAATAACACACATGCAATGAACTCTGGTGGATCCATATGCAATGACACTGGTGGATCCATGTGTGGTCTCTGAAGAGAACACACACGCAATGACACTGGTGGATCCATATGTGGTTTGTGAAAAGAATAGTCATGAAATGACTCCACGTGTGGTCTCTGAAAAGAACACACATTTCAATGACACTGGTGGATCCATATGTGGTTTGTGAAAAGAACACACATGCAATGAGTCCAGATGTGGTCTCTGAGAAGAACACACATGCAATGACACTGGTGGATCCATATGTGGATTGTGAAAATAACACACATGCAATGACTCTAGCGTTTGTTAGTAAAAAGAACACACATACAATGACACTGGTGGATCCATATGTGGTCTGTGAAGAGAACACACATGCAATGACACTGGTAGATCCAAATGTGGTCTGTGAAAATAATAGACATGAAATGACTCCATATGTGGTTAATGAAAGAATACACATTTCAATGACAAACGTGGTTCCATATGTGTCTCGTGAAAAGAACACACATGCAGTGACAATGGTGGATCCATAGGTGGATTGTGAAAAGAACACACATGTAATGAACTCTAGTGGAACCACATGCAATGACACTGGTGGATCCATGTGTGGTCTTTGAAGAGAACACACATGCAATGACACTGGTGGAACCATATGTGGCCTGTGAAAAGAATAGTCATGAAATGACTCCAGGTGTGGTTAATTAAAGAATACACATTTCAATGACACTGGTGGATCCATATGTGGTTTGTGAAAAGAAAACACATGCAATGACTCTAGCTGTGGTTAATGAGAAGAACACACATGCAATGACAATGGTGGATCCATAGGTGGATTGTGAAAAGAACACACATGCAATGATCTCTGGTGGAACCACATGCAATGACACGGGTGGATCCATGTGTGGTCTGTGAAGAGAACACACAGGCAATGACACTAGTGGATCCATATGTGGTTTGTGAAAAGAATAGTCATGAAATGACTCCAGGTGTGGTTAATGAAAGAATACACATTTCAATGACACTGGTGGATCTATATGTGGTTTGTGAAAAGAACACACATCCAATGACTCCAAATATGGTCTCTGAGAAGAACACACATGCAATGACACTAGTGGATCCATATGTGGTTAATGAAAATAACACACATGCAATGACTCTAGCTGTTGTTAATAAAAATAACACACATGCAATGACACTGGTGGATCCATATGTGGTCTGTGAAGAGAACACACATGTAATGACACTTGTGGATCCATATGTGGCCTGTGAAAAGAATAGACATGAAATGACTCCAAATGTGGTTAATGAGAAGAACACACATGCAATGACACTGGTGGATCCATATGTGGTTAATGAAAATAACACACATGCAATGAACTCTGGTGGATCCATATGCAATGACACTGGTGGAGAACACACATGCAATGACACTGGTAGATCCAAATGTGGTCTGTGAAAAGAATAGTCATGAAATGACTCCAGATATGGTCTCTGAAAAGAACACGCATTTCAATGAAACTGGTGGATCCATATGTGGTTTGTGAAAAGAACACCCATCAAGTGACTCTAGATGTGGTCTCTGAGAAGAACACACATGCAATGACACTAGTGGATCCATATGTGGTTAATGAAAATAACACACATGCAATGACTCTAGCTGTTGTTAATAAAAAGAACACACATGCAATGACACTGGTGGATCCATATGTGGTCTGTGAAGAGAACACACATGCAATGACACTGGTGGATCCATATGTGGTCTGTGAAGAGAACACACATGCAATGATACTGGTGGATCCATATGTGGTATGTGAAAAGAATAGACATGAAATGACTCCAGATGTGGTTAATGAACGAATACACATTTCAATGACAATGGTGGTTCCATATGTGGTTTGTGAAACTAACACACATGCAATGACTCTAGCTGTGGTTAATGAGAAGAACACACATGCAATGACAATGGTGGATCCATAGTTGGATTGTGAAAAGAACGCACATGCAATGAACTCTGGTGGAACCACATGCAATGACACGGGTGGATCCATGTGTGGTCTGTGAAGAGAACACACATGCAATGACACTAGTGGATCCATATGTGGTTTGTGAAAAGAATAGTCATGAAATGACTCCAGTTGTGGTTAATGAAAGAATACACATTTCAATGACACTGGTGGATCTATATGTGGTTTGTGAAAAGAACACACATCCAATGACTCCAAATGTGGTCTCTGAGAAGAACACACGTGCAATGACACTAGTGGATCCATATATGCTTAATGAAAATAACACACATGCAATGACTCTAGCTGTTGTTAATAAAAAGAACACACATGCAATGACACTGGTGGATCCATATGTGGTCTGTGAAGAGAACACACATACAATGACACTTGTGGATCCATATGTGGTCTGTGAAAACAATAGACATGAAATGACTCTAGATGTGGTTAATGAAAGAATACACATTTCAATGACAATGGTGGTTCCATATGTGGTTTGTGAAAAGAACAGACATGCAATGACTCTAGCTCTGGTTAATGAGAAGAACACACATGCAATGACAATGGTGGATCCATAGGTGGATTGTGAAAATAACACACATGCAATGAACTCTGGTGGCACCACATGCAATGACACTAGTGGATCCATGTCTGGTCTGTGAATAGAACACACATGCAATGACACTAGTGGATCCATATGTGGTCTATGAAAAGAATAGTCATGAAATGACTTCAGGTGTGGTTAATGAAAGAATACTCATTTCAGTGACACTGGTGGATCCATATGTGGTTTGTAAAAAGAACACACATGCAATGACTCTAGCTGTGGTTAATGAGAAGAACACACATGCAATGACACTGGTGGATCCGTATGTGGATTGTGAAAATAACACACATGCAATGACTCTAGCTGTTGTTAATAAAAAGAACACACATGCAATGACACTGGTGGATCCATATGTGGTCTGTGAAGAGAACACACATGCAATGACACTGGTGGATCCATATGTGGTCTCTAAAAAGAACACACATCTAGTGACTCCAGCTGTGGTTAATGAGAAGAACACACATGCAATAACACTAGTGGATCCATATGTGGTTAATGAAAATAACACACATGCAATGACTGTAGTTATTGTTAGTAAAAAGAACGCACATGCAATGACACTGGTGGATCTATATGTGGTCTATGAAAAGGATAGACATGAAATGACTCTAGATGTGGTTAATGAAAGAATACACATTTCAATGACAATGGTGGTTCCATATGTTTTGTGAAAATAACACACATGCAATGACTCCAGATGTGGTTAATGAGAAGAACACACATGCAATGACACTGGTGGATCCATAGGTGGATTGTGAAAATAATACACATGCAATGAACTCTGGTGGATCCATATGCAATGACACTGGTGGATCCATGTATGGTCTCTGAAGAGAACACACACGCAATGACACTGGTGGATCCATATGTGGTTTGTGAAAAGAATAGTCATGAAATGACTCCAGGTGTGGTCTCTGAAAAGAACACACATTTCAATGACACTGGTGGATCCATATGTGGTTTCTGAAAAGAACACACATGCAATGACGCCAGATGTGGTCTCTGAGAAGAAGACACATGCGATGACACTGGTGGATCCATATGTGGATTGTGAAAATAACACACATGCAATGACTCTAGCGTTTGTTAGTAAAAAGAACACACATACAATGACACTGGTGGATCCATATGTGGTCTGTGAAGAGAACACACATGCAATGACACTAGTAGATCCATATGTGGTCTGTGAAAATAATAGACATGAAATGACTCCTTATGTGGTTAATGAAAGAATACACATTTAAATGACAAACGTGGTTCCATATGTTGTTCGTGAAAAGAACACACATGCAATGACTCTAGATGTGGTTAATGAGAAGAACACACATGCAATAACACTGGTGGATCCATATGTGGTTAATGAAAATAACACATATGCAATGACTCTAGTTGTTGTTAGTAAAAAGAACAGACATGCAATGACACTGGTGGATCCATATGTGGTCTGTGAAAAGGATAGACATGAAATGACTCTAGATGTGGTTAATGAAAGAATACAGATTTCAATGACAATGGTGGTTCCATATGTTGTTTGTGAAAAGAACACACATGCAATGACTCCATATGTGGTTAAAGAGAAGAACACACATGCAATGACACTGGTGGATCCATAGGTGGATTGTGAAAATAACACACATGCAATGACCTCTGGTGGATCCATATGCAATGACACTGGTGGATCCATGTGTGGTCTCTGAAGAGAACACACACGCAATGACACTGGTGGATCCATACGTGGTTTGTGAAAAGAATAGTCATGAAATGACTCCAGGTGTGGTCTCTGAAAAGAACACACATTTCAATGACACTGGTGGATCCATATGTGGTTTGTGAAAAGAACACACATGCAATGACACCAGATGTGGTCTCTGAGAAGAAGACACATGCGATGACACTGGTGGATCCATATGTGGATTGTGAAAATAACACACATGCAATGACTCTAGCGTTTGTTAGTAAAAAGAACACACATACAATGACACTGGTGGATCCATATGTGGTCTGTGAAGAGAACACACATGCAATGACACTAGTAGATCCATATGTGGTCTGTGAAAATAATAGACATGAAATGACTCCATATGTGGTTAATGAAAGAATACACATTTAAATGACAAACGTGGTTCCATATGTTGTTCGTGAAAAGAACACACATGCAATGACTCTAGATGTGGTTAATGAGAAGAACACACATGCAATAACACTGGTGGATCCATATGTGGTTAATGAAAATAACACATATGCAATGACTCTAGTTGTTGTTAGTAAAAAGAACACACATGCAATGACACTGGTGGATCCATATGTGGTCTGTGAAAAGGATAGACATGAAATGACTCTAGATGTGGTTAATGAAAGAATACAGATTTCAATGACAATGGTGGTTCCATATGTTGTTTGTGAAAAGAACACACATGCAATGACTCCAGATGTGGTTAATGAGAAGAACACACATGCAATGACACTGGTGGATCCATAGGTGGATTTTGAAAATAACACACATGCAATGACCTCTGGTGGATCCATATGCAATGACACTGGTGGATCCATGTGTGGTCTCTGAAGAGAACACACACGCAATGACACTGGTGGATCCATATGTGGTTTGTGAAAAGAATAGTCATGAAATGACTCCAGGTGTGGTCTCTGAAAAGAACACACATTTCAATGACACTGGTGGATCCATATGTGGTTTGTGAAAAGAACACACATGCAATGACTCCAGATGTGGTCTCTGAGAAGAACACACATGCAATGACACTGGTGGATCCATATGTGGATAGTGAAAATAACACACATGCAATGACTCTAGCGTTTGTTAGTAAAAAAGAACACACATGCAATGACACTGGTGGATCCATATGTGGTTTGTGAAGAGAACACACATGCAATGACACTGGTAAATCCATATGTGGTCTGTGAAAATAATAGACATGAAATGACTCCATATGTGGTTAATGAAAGAATACACATTTCAATGACAAACGTGGTTCCATAAGTGTCTCGTGAAAAGAACACACATGCAATGACAATGGTGTATCCATAGGTGGATTGTGAAAAGAACACACATGTAATGAACTCTAGTGGAACCACATGCAATGACACTGGTGGATCCATGTGTGGTCTTTGAAGAGAACACACATGCAATGACACTGGTGGATCCATATGTGGTCTGTGAAAAGAATACTCATGAAATGACTCCAGGTGTGGTTAATTAAAGAATACACATTTCAATGACAATGGTGGATCCATATGTGGTTTGTGAAAATAACACACATGCAATGACTCTAGCTGTGGTTAATGAGAAGAACACACATGCAATGACAATGGTGGATCCATAGGTTGATTGTGAAAAGAACACACATGCAATGAACTCTGGTGGAACCACATGCAATGACACGGGTGGATCCATGTGTGGTCTGTGAAGAGAACACACATGCAATGACACTAGTGGATCCATATGTGGTTTGTGAAAAGAATAGTCATGAAATAACTCCAGGTGTGGTTAATGAAAGAATACACATTTCAATGACACTGGTGGATCTATATGTGGTTTGTGAAAAGAACACACATCCAATGACTCCAAATGTGGTCTCTGGGAAGAACACACATGCAATGACACTAGTGGATCCATATGTGGTTAATGAAAATAACACACATGCAATGACTCTACGTGTTGTTAATAAAAAGAACACACATGCAATGACACTAGTGGATCCATATGTGGTCTGTGAAGAGAACACACATGCAATGACACTGGTGGATCCATATGTGGTCTGTGAAAAGAATAGACATGAAATGACTCCAAATGTGGTTAATGAGAAGAACACACATGCAATGACACTGGTGGATCCATATGTGGTTAATGAAAATAACACACATGCAATGAACTCTAGTGGATCCATATGCAATGACACTGGTGGAGAACAGACATGCAATGACACTGGTGGATCCATATGTGGTCTGTGAAAAGAATAGTCATGAAATGACCCCAGATATGGTCTCTGAAAAGAACACGCATTTCAATGACACTGGTGGATCCATATGTGGTTTGTGAAAAGAACACCCATCAAGTGACTCCAGATGTGGTCTCTGAGAAGAACACACATGCAATGACACTAGTGGATCCATATGTGGTTAATGAAAATAACAAACATGCAATGACTCTAGCTGTTGTTAATAAAAAGAACACACATGCAATGACACTGGTGGATCCATATGTGGTCTGTGAAGAGAACACACATGCAATGACACTGTTGGATCCATATGTGGTCTGTGAAAAGAATAGACATGAAATGACTCGAGATGTGGTTAATGAAAGAATAAACATTTCAATGACAATGGTGGTTCCATATGTGGTTTGTGAAAATAACACACATGCAATGACTCTAGCTGTGGTTAGTGAGAAGAACACACATGCAATGACAATGGTGGATCGATAGGTGGATTGTGAAAAGAATACACATGCAATGAACTCTGGTGGAACCACATGCAATGACACGGGTGGATCCATGTGTGGTCTGTGAAGAGAAGACACATGCAATGACACTAGTGGATCCATATGTGGTTTGTGAAAAGAATAGTCATGAAATGACTCCAGGTGTGGTTAATGAAAGAATACACATTTCAATGACACTGGTGGATCTATATGTTGTTTGTGAAAAGAACACACATCCAATGAGTCCAAATGTGGTCTCTGAGAAGAACACACATGCAATGACACTAGTGGATCCATATATGGTTAATGAAAATAGCACACATGCAATGACTCTAGCTATTGTTAATAAAAAGAACACACATGCAATGACACTGGTGGATCCATATGTGGTCTGTGAAGAGAACACACATGCAATGACACTGGTGGATCCATATGTGGTCTGTGAAAACAATAGACATGAAATGACTCCAGATGTGGTTAATGAAAGAATACACATTTCAATGAAAATGGTGGTTCCATATGTGGTTTGTGAAAAGAACAGACATGCAATGACTCTAGCTATGGTTAATGAGAAGAACACATATGCAATGACAATGGTGGATCCGTAGGTAGATTGTGAAAAGAACACACATGCAATGAACTCTGGTGGCACCACATGCAATGACACTGGTGGATCCATGTCTGGTCTGTGAATAGAACACACATGCAATGACACTAGTGGATCCATATGTGGTCTATGAAAAGAATAGTCATGAAATGACTCTAGGTGTGGTTAATGAAAGAATACTCATTTCAGTGACACTGGTGGATCCATATGTGGTTTGTGAAAAGAACAAACATGCAATGACTCTAGCTGTGGTTAATGAGAAGAACACACATGCAATGACACTGGTGGATCCATATGTGGATTGTGAAAATAACACACATGCAATGACTCTAGCGTTTGTTAGTAAAAAGAACACACATACAATGACACTGGTGGATCCATATGTGGTCTGTGAAGAGAACACACATGCAATGTCACTAGTAGATCCATATGTGGTCTGTGAAAATAATAGACATGAAATGACTCCATATGTGGTTAATGAAAGAATACACATTTCAATGACAAACGTGGTTCCATATGTTGTTCGTGAAAAGAACACACATGCAATGACTCTAGATGTGGTTAATGAGAAGAACACGCATGCAATGACACTGGTGGATCCATATGTGGTTAATAAAATAACACATATGCAATGACTCTAGTTGTTGTTAGTAAAAAGAACACACATGCAATGACACTGGTGGATCCATAAGTGGTCTGTGAAAAGGATAGACATGAAATGACTCTAGATGTGGTTAATGAAAGAATACAGATTTCAATGACAATGGTGGTTCCATATGTTGTTTGTGAAAATAACACACATGCAATGACTCCAGATGTGGTTAATGAGAAGAACACACATGCAATGACACTGGTGGATCCATAGGTGGATTGTGAAAATAACACACATGCAATGACCTCTGGTGGATCCATATGCAATGACACTGGTGGATCCATGTGTGGTCTCTGAAGAGAACACACATGCAATGACACTAGTTGATCCAAATGTAGTCTGTGAAAAGAATACACATGAAATGACTCCAGGTGTGGTCTCTGAAAAGAACAGACATTTCAATGACACTGGTGGATCCATATGTGGTTTGTGAAAAGAACACACATGCAATGACTCCAGATGTGGTCTCTGAGAAGAATACACATGCAATGACACTGGTGGATCCATATGTGGATTGTGAAAATAACACACATGCAATGACTCTAGCGTTTGTTAGTAAAAAGAACACACATGCAATGACACTGGTGGATCCATATGTGGTTTGTGAAGAGAACACACATGCAATGACACTGGTAAATCCATATGTGGTCTGTGAAAATAATAGACATGAAATGACTCCATATGTGGTTAATGAAAGAATACACATTTCAATGACAAACGTGGTTCCATATGTGTCTCGTGAAAAGAACACACATGCAATGACACTAGTGGATCCATATGTGGTTAATGAAAATAACACACATGCAATGACTCTAGCTGTTGTTAATAAAAAGAACACACATGCAATGACACTGGTGGATCCATATGTGGTCTGTGAAGAGAACACACATGCAATGGCACTGGTGGATCCATATGTGGTCTGTGAAAAGAATAGACATGAAATGACTCCAGATGTGGTTAATGAAAGAATACACATTTCAATGACAATGGTGGTTCCATATGTGGTTTGTGAAAATAACACACATGCAATGACTCTAGCTGTGGTTAATGAGAAGAACACACATGCAATGACAATGGTGGATCCATAGATGGATTGTGAAAAGAATACACATGCAATGAACTCTGGTGGAACCACATGCAATGACACGGGTGGATGCATGTGTGGTCTGTGAAGAGAACACACATGCAATGACACTAGTGGATCCATATGTGGTTTGTGAAAAGAATAGTCATGAAATGACTCCAGGTGTGGTTAATGAAAGAATACACATTTCAATGACACTGGTGGATCTATATGTGGTTTGTGAAAAGAACACACATCCAATGAGTCCAAATGTGGTCTCTGAGAAGAACACACATGCAATGACACTAGTGGATCCATATATGGTTAATGAAAATAACACACATGCAATGACTCTAGCTGTTGTTAATAAAAAGAACACACATGCAATGACACTGGTGGATCCATATGTGGTCTGTGAAGAGAACACACATGCAATGACACTGGTGGATCCATATGTGGTCTGTGAAAACAATAGACATGAAATGACTCCAGATGTGGTTAATGAAAGAATACACATTTCAATGACAATGGTGGTTCCATATGTGGTTTGTGAAAAGAACAGACATGCAATGACTCTAGCTATCGTTAATGAGAAGAACACGCATGCAATGACAATGGTGGATCCATAGGTGGATTGTGAAAAGAACACACATGCAATGAACTCTGGTGGAACCACATGCAATGACACTGGTGGATCCATGTCTGGTCTGTGAATAGAACATACATGCAATGACACTAGTGGATCCATATGTGGTCTATGAAAAGAATAGTCATGAAATGACTCCAGGTGTGGTTAATGAAAGAATACTCATTTCAGTGACACTGGTGGATCCATATGTGGTTTGTGAAAAGAACACACATGCAATGACTCTAGCTGTGGTTAATGAGAAGAACGCACATGCAATGACACTGGTGGATCCATATGTGGATTGTGAAAATAACACACATGCAATGACTCTAGCTATTGTTAGTAAAAAGAACACACATGCAATGACACTGGTGGATCCATATGTGGTCTGTGAAGAGAACACACATGCAATGACACTGGTGGATCCATATGTGGTCTGTGAAATGAATAGACATGAAATGACTCCAGATGTGGTTAATGAAAGAATACACATTTGAATGACAATGGTGGTTCCATATGTGGTTTGTGAAAAGAACACACATGCAATGACTCTAGATGTGGTTAATTAGAAGAACACACATGCAATGACACTAGTGGATCAATAGGTGGATTGTGAAAAGAACACACATGCAATGAACTCTGGTGGAACCACATGCAATGACACTGGTGGATCCATATGTGGTCTGTGAAGAGAACACGCATGCAATGACACTAGTGGATCCATATGTGGTGTGTGAAAAGAATAGTCATGAAATGACTCCATATGTGGTCTCTAAAAAGAACACACATTTCAATCAAACTGGTGGATCCATATGTGGTCTCTAAAAAGAACACACATCCAGTGACTCTAGCTGTGGTTAATGAGAAGAACACACATGCAATAACACTGGTGGATCCATATGTGGTTAATGAAAATAACACACATGCAATGACTCTAGTTGTTGTTAGTAAAAACAACGCACACGCAATGACCCTGGTGGATCCATATGTGGTCTGTGAAAAGGATAGACATGAAATGACTCCAGATGTGGTTAATGAAAGAATACACATTTCAATGACAATGGTGGTTCCATATGTTTTGTGAAAAGAACACACATGCAATGACTCCAGATGTGGTTAATGAGAAGAACACACATGCAATGACACTGGTGGATCCATAGGTGGATTCTGAAAATAACACACATGCAATGAACTCTGGTGGATCCATATGCAATGACACTGGTGGATCCATGTGTGGTCTCTGAAGAGAACACACACGCAATGACATTGGTGGATCCATATGAGGTTTGTGAAAAGAATAGTCATGAAATGACTCCAGGTGTGGTCTCTGAAAAGAACACACATTTCAATGACACTAGTGGATCCATATGTGGTTTGTGAAAAGAACACACATGCAATGACTCCAGATGTGGTCTCTGAGAAGAACACACATGCAATGACACCGGTGGATCCATATGTGGATTGTGAAAATAAGACACATGGAATGACTCTAGCGTTTGTTAGTAAAAATAACACACATACAATGACACTGGTGTATCCATATGTGGCCTGTGAAGAGAACACATATGCAATGACACTGGTAGATCCATATGTGGTCTATGAAAATAATATGTAGGGTTTCGTAGCATGGAAAAAAAAATTCTACCGCTTACAAACAAAACAAGCCAAGATCTATCTACTAGATTGTAGCAACGAGTTGATGGAATAACTCACCCTCGAAGATTCCAAAGTGTTTAACGAGAGCGGATTCTCGTGGGTGATGTAGTCGTACTCTTTCCGATCTCAAGATCGCGTAGACGATCCTTCCGGCGCTGCGTTCCGGCAGCGCTCCCGCAGTCGGTCACACGTTCGGTACTCGACGAACACCTTCCTCTCCCTTGTTCCAGCAGGCAGCGGAGGTTGTAGCACTCTCCTCACGATTCCGGCAGCACAACGGCGTGGTACCGGAAGTAGAGGGGAGATCTCGCAGGGCTTCGCCTTAAGCCGGAGCGAGTATGGTGGAGTATGAGAAGGCTCCTCGGTGATCTAGGTTTTAGACACACCAAGGAGGAGGTGCTAGAGCCGGCGGCTAGGGTTTGGGGCACCCCAAGTTGGCGGCTAGGGTAACCCTGGGAGGTGGCGGCAGCAGCAGGAGGTGGTGGCGCCAATCTAGGGTTTTGGAGGAGAGGTACTTGTGTGCTAGGAGGGGCAGCCCTGCCCCTCCCTTTATAGGTGGGAGGCGCGGCCAAGGGGAGGGGAGTCCCTCCCCAACTCGGCTTGGAGGTGGGCCGGCGGTTGGAGGAGGGAATCCCTCCCCAACTCGGTTTCCCACTCCTCCTCCTCTTTCCAAAACTTGCCGTTTGACTTTCAAACTAGCCGTTTGACTTTTCAAATTAGGTTTTAAATAAACCCTTTATTTTGGACAGCAAAGACACCTAGTACATGATGCAATCATTCCAACTTACAATGACACATTCATGTACCCTTCCCCCTCCCGGAGTGCCGGACATTCCGGAACATTCTAGAACATTCCCGATGAAAACACCGGAACCATTCCCCAACTCCGAAACGGGACTTTCTTTATATGAATCTTATTCTCCGGACCATTCCGGATCTCCTCGTGATATCCCGAATCCCATTCGAGACTCCGAACAACATTCGGACTCTTTCTCATCATTCCATAACTACTCAAACAACGTCGAATCCTTAAGTGTGTCTAACTACGGTATGCAGACATGATCGAGACACTTCTCCGAATAATAACCAATAGAGGAATCTGGAAATTCATATGGCTCCCACATATTTCTACGATTACTTTGCAATCGAATGAACCACTTACATACGATATCAATTTCCCTTTGTCTCACGATAGTTTACTTATCCGAGGTTATGATCGTCGGTATCTCTGCATACCTAGTTCAACCTCGTTACTGATAAGTACTCTTTTCTCATTCCCGTGATATGTGATCCCTTGTGAGCCAGTCACATGCTTGCAAGCTAATTGGATGACATTTCACCGAGAGGGCCCAGAGTATATCTATCTGTCATATGGATGGACAAATCCCACTCTTGATCCATGTGTTTCAACCAATACTTTCTGAACACTCAATACCACCTTTATAGCCACCCAGTTACGGTGTGGTGTTTGATGTCATCAAAGCATCCATTCGGTAAAGGTGATATGCATGATCTCATGGTCGAAGGAATTAGATAACTATGTATCAGAAATCATATAGCAATTGAACTATTAAAATGACTTGATCTTTATGCTACGCTTATCTATAGGAGTATGTCCACCATATCATTCTCCTAACGATATGATCTTGTTGTTAATAACATCTCAATGTTCATGATAGGGAAACCACAATCATCTATTAACCAACAAGCTAGTATTATATAGAGGCTTTACTAGGGACTTCAAAATAAGTTTACAAATCACACAAGTATTAATGTTTCCTTGTTAATACTATTATAGCATGAATGTAAACATTTATCATAAACACAAAGATATAATAATAACTACATTTTAGTATTGCCTCTAGGGCATATCTCCAACAGTCTCCCACTTGCACTAGAGTCATCTAATCTAGATTACATGGTAATATACCAAACACCCATGTCAGTTTGGTGTTGGTCATGTTTTGCCCTCAGGAGAGGTTTAGTCAACGGATCCGCCACATTTAGATCTGTGTGTACTTTGCAAATCTTTATATCCCCATCTTGGATATGTTCTCGAATAGCGTGAAAACGTAGCTTAATGTGCTTCAGCTTCTTGTGTGACCTTGGTTCTTGCGCATTGGCTATGGCGCCCATGTTATGACAGTAGATAGACATTGGGTCCAGCGCACTAGGAACCACACCCAGCTCTGTAATGAACTCTTTCATCCATATTGCTTCTTGTGAAGCCTCTAAAGAAGCCATGTATTCTGATTCAGTTGAAGATCTCGCCACAACGCTTTGCTTTGCACTCCTCCAGCTAACTGCTGCACCATTCAAAATAAATACGTATCCAGATTGTGATTTAGAATCATCCGGATCGGTGTTCCAACTAGCGTCGGTGTAACCATTAACAACGAGTTGTTCATCACCTCCATAAGAAAGAACCATATCCTTAGTTCTTCTCAAGTACTTAAGGATGTTTTTGACCGCTGTCCAATGATCCACTCCTGGATCACTTTGATATCTGCTAGTCAAACTAACAGCATATGCAATGTCGGGTCTAGTACATAGCATGGCATACATTAGAGATCCTATGGCTGAGGCATAGGGAGTCTTACTCATCGTTTCTCTATCTTCTGCCGATGTCGGACTCTGAGTTTTACTCAAGGTCGTATTGGGCAACATGGGCAAGAACCCTTTCTTGCTATCTTCCATTCCAAACCTCTTTAGAACTTTGTCCAAATATGTACTTTGTGACAATGATATTTGGCGTTTTGATCTATCTCTATAAATCTTTATGCCTAATATGTAAGCTGCTTCGCCAAGATCCTTCATTGAAAAACTATTATTCAAATATTCTTTGACACTATTAAGAAGGTCTACATCATTCCCAATCAATAATATGTCATCCACATATAGTATTAAGAATGCTACAGAGCTCCCACTCACTTTCTTGTAAATACAAGCTTCTCCATAAGTTTGTATAAAACCAAAACTTTTGATTACCTTATCAAAACGTTGATTCCAACTTCGGGATGCTTGCTTCAATCCATAGATGGACCGTTGAAGTTTGCATACCTTGTTAGCATCTTTAGGATCGACAAAACCTTTGGGTTGCATCATATACAACTCTTCATCAATGTCACCATTGAGGAATGCTGTTTTGACATCCATCTGCCATATCTCATAATCGTAATATGCAGCGATTGCTAACATAATCCTCACAGACTTTAGCTTCGCTACTGGTGAGAAAGTCTCATCGTAGTCAACTCCTTGAATTTCTCGAAACCCTTTTGCGACAAGTCGAGATTTATAGACAGTAACATTACCATCAACATCTGTTTTCTTCTTGAAAATCCATTTGTTCTTGACAGCCTTCCGGCCATCCGGTAAGTCCACCAAAGTCCATACTTGGTTTTCGTACATGGATCCAATCTCGGATTTCATGGCTTCCTGCCATTTATTGGAATCTGGGCTCATCATCGCTTCCTCATATGTCTCAGGGTCATCGGTGTTGTCCACCAACATGACACTCATAACGGGATCATACCAATCTGGAGTGGTACGAGTTCTCGTTGACCTGCGAGGCTCTGTAGCAACTTCGACCGAAGTTTCATGATCATCATCATTAGCTTCCTCTCTAATTTGTGCAGGCACCACAGGAACTTCTTCCAGCGCTGTGCTACTCGCAATTTCGAGAGAAGGTTCGTCAACCTCGTCGAGTTCTACTTTCCTTCCAGTCACTTCTTTCGAGAGAAATTCCTTCTCTAGAAAGGATCCATTCTTGGCAACGAAGATTTTGCCTTCGGATCTATGATAGAAAGTATACCCAATAGTTTCCTTCGGGTATCCTATGAAGACGCATTTTTCCGCTTTGGGTTCAAGCTTGTCCGGCTGTAACTTCTTTACATAGGCTTCGCATCCCCAAACTTTAAGGAACGACAATTTAGGTTTCTTCCCAAACCATAATTCATACGGTGTCGTTTCAACGGATTTAGACGGTGCCCTATTTAAAGTGAATGCGGCTGTTTCTAATGCATAACCCCAAAATGATAGCGGTAAATCTGTAAGTGACATCATAGAACGAACCATATCTATGAGAGTTCGATTACGACGTTCAGACACACCATTACGCTGTGGTGTTCCCGGCGGTGTCAATTGTGAAAGTATTCCGCATTTCTTCAAATGCTCGCCAAACTCGTAACTTAGATATTCACCTCCACGATCAGAACGTAGAAATTTAATCTTCTTGTTACGTTGATTCTCTACCTCACTTTGAAATTCCTTAAACTTCTCGAAAGTTTCGGACTTATGTTTCATGAAATAGATATACCCATATCTACTCAAGTCATCCGTGAAGGTAAGAACATAACGATAACCACCGCGCGATGCTACACTCATTGGACCACACACATCGGTATGTATGATTTCCAATAAGTCCGTAGCTCGCTCCATCATACCAGAAAATGGAGTCTTAGTCATTTTACCCATCAGACATGCTTCACATCTTTCAAGTGATTCAAAATCAAGTGATTCAAGAAGTCCATCGGAATGGAGTTTCTTCATACGCTTCACTCCAATGTGACCAAGACGACAGTGCCACATATAGGTCGAGTTATCGCTCGATTTCAAACGTTTAGCCTCAATGTTATTAATATGTGTATTTCCACTATCGAGATTCAACAAGAATAGACCATCTATCAAAGGTGCATGTGCATAAAACATATTACTCATATAAATCGAACAACCATTATTCTCGGATTTAAACAAGTAACCGTTTCGCAATAAACAAGATCCCGATATAATGTTCATGCTCAACGCAGGCACCAAATAACAATTATTTAAGTATAAAACTAATCCCGATGGTAGATGAAGGGGTAGCGTGCCGACCGCAATCACATCAACCTTTGATCCGTTTCCCACGCGCATCGTCACCTCGTTCTTCACTAGCTTCCGTTTATTCTGCAGCTCCTGTTTCGAGTTACAAATATGAGCAACCGAACCAGTATCAAATACCCAGGCACTACTACGAATACTAGTGAGATACACATCAATAACATGTATATCAGATATACCTTTCTTCTTGATGTTGCCGTTCTTCAAATCCGCCAAGTACTTTGGGCAATTCCGCTTCCAGTGACCTTCTCCTTTGCAGTAAAAGCACTCAGTATCAGGCTTGGGTCCAGCCTTGGTCTTCTTCGTCGGTGTGGCAACTTTCTTGCCACCCTTCTTGAAGTGTCCCTTCTGCTTAGACTTTCCTTTCTTGAATTTGGTGGTCTTATTGACCAACAACACTTGGTGCTCTTTCTTGATCTCCACTTCTGCAGATTTTAACATAGCAAACAGTTCTGGCAACTGCTTGTTCATGTTCTGCATGTTGTAAATCATCACAAAGTTCTTGTAACTTGGTGGTAGTGATTGGAGGACACGGTAAATCCCCAAAGCCTTAGGAATCACTATACCCAAACTTTGAAGTTTGTTTGCGTGCCCAGACATCTTAAGCACATGCTCACTGACGGAGCTGCCCTCTTCCATCTTGCAGTTAAAGAACTTTTCAGAAGCCTCATAGCTCTCAATTGCCGCAATGAGTCTCAAAGATCAATTTGAGGTCACGGACAATATCATGTGGGTCTGAATTCTCAAACCTTTTCTGAAGCTCCGATTCTAAACCATACAAGATAGCACATTGAACTATGGAGTACTGATTCTTCCGAGCAAGGTAAACATTCTTTACTTCATCGGTAGCATCAGCTGCAGGTGGGTCACCCAGCGGTGCATCCAGCACATAGGTCAAATTACCAGCTGTGAGGACAATCCTCAAATTGCGGAACCAATCCGCGAAGTTGCTTCCATTGTTTTTCAACTTTTCTTTCTCTAGGAACGTATTAAAATTGATGGTAGGGGCTGCCATTGATCTACAACATATTTGCAATAGTTTAGACTAAGTTTATGACAAATTGAGTTCTAATTAATAGTAAAGTTTAATCTAGGTGAACTCCCACTCAAAACAACATCCCTCACATTGTTTTAGTGATCACACGAACCAAATCCACCATATCAAAACCGATCATCACGAGAGTTGATATAGTTTCAATGGCGAACAATCGACATGTTCATCATATCTACTATATGACTCATGCTTTACCTTTCGGTGATCCGTGTTCCTGAAACCATGTCTGTACATGCTAGGCTCATCAAGATCAAACCTTAGCTTCCGCATAAGCAAATCTGGCTTGCTTACGTTGTATACACTTGCGGAATCTAACACACCCGATCATCACGTGGTGCTTCGAAACAACAAGCTTTAGCAACGGTGCATACTAAGAGTGAACACTTTAGAACTTGAAATTTATGTGCATGAGGGATCATCTTATAATGCTACCGTCGTCTACTAAGCAATACAAGATGCATAAAGGATTAACATCACATGCAATTCATAATATGTGATATGATATGGCCTTTCTTCTTTGTGCTTCCGATCTCCATCTTCAAGCACGAACATGATCTCCATCATCACCGGCATTGCATCAAGGCCAATGACACTTCTCCATGGTTGTCGTCCACCGGCTTCAACTATTACAACTACTTTGAATAGATACACGGATCTTAACATAAATTAAAGACAACCATATGGCTCCTGCCGGTTGCCAACTTACAATAAGGAACATTGCATACATCAAATATAATCACAATCATGACCATATCACATCACTGCACACCCCTGCAAAACAAAGTTAGACACCTCTACTTTCTTTGCATATTTTACGTGGTTTGGGGCTTTCAATAAGTGTCGTTCTAACTTACGAACAAGAACCACAACACTGATACTAGTATTGTTAATCACCCGTTGTAAATTGGATCTCCACTATGCTGGGAGAAACAGGCACCCGCAAAGCCACTTATGCAATACAAGTTGCATGTCAAGCGTGGAGCAAGTCTCATGAACGATGTCATGTAAGGTTAGCCCGGGCCGCTTCATCCCAACATCCCGCAAGATGCAAAGTACACAAGAAGCAATTGACAATAAAAGCATCAATGCCCACAATGACCATTGTGTTCTACTCGTGCAACAGATCTACATATAGACACGGCTCTGATACCACTGTAGGGTTTCGTAGCATGGAAAACAAAAAAATTCTACCGCATACAAACAAAACAAGCCAAGATCTATCTACTAGATTGTAGCAACGAGTTGATGGAATAACTCACCCTCGAAGATTCCAAAGTGTTTAACGAGAGCGGATTCTCGTGGGTGATGTAGTCGTACTCTTTCCGATCTCAAGATCGCGTAGACGATCCTTCCGGTGCTGCGTTCCGGCAGCGCTCCCGCAGTCGGTCACACGTTCGGTACTCGACGAAGACCTTCCTCTCCCTTGTTCCAGCAGGCAGCGGAGGTTGTAGCACTCTCCTCGCGATTCCGGCAGCACAACGGCGTGGTACCGGAAGTAGAGGGAAGATCTCGCAGGGCTTCGCCTTAAGCCGGAGCGAGTATGGTGGAGTATGAGAAGGCTCCTCGGTGATCTAGGTTTTAGACACACCAAGGAGGAGGTGCTAGAGCCGGTGGCTAGGGTTTGGGGCACCCCAAGTCGGCGGCTAGGGTAACCCTGGGAGGTGGCGGCAGCAGCAGGAGGTGGTGGCGCCAATCTAGGGTTTTGGAGGAGAGGTACTTGTGTGCTAGGAGGGGCAGCCCTGCCCCTCCCTTTATAGGTGGGAGGCGCGGCCAAGGGGAGGGGAGCCCCTCCCCAACTCGGCTTGGAGGTGGGCCGGCGGTTGGAGGAGGGAATCCCTCCCCAACTCGGTTTCCCACTCCTCCTCTTTCCAAAACTTGCCGTTTGACTTTCAAACTAGCCGTTTGACTTTTCAAATTAGGTTTTAAATAAACCCTTTATTTTGGATAGCAAAGACACCTAGTACATGATGCAATCATTCCAACTTACAATGACACATTCATGTAACCTTCCCCCTCCCGGAGTGCCAGACATTCCGGAACATTCTAGAACATTCCCGATGAAAACACCGGAACCATTCCCCAACTCCGAAACGGGACTTTCTTTATATGAATCTTATTCTCCGGACCATTCCGGATCTCCTCGTGATATCCCGAATCCCATTCGAGACTCCGAACAACATTCGGACTCTTTCTCATCATTCCATAACTACTCAAACAACGTCGAATCCTTAAGTGTGTCTCCCTACGGTTCGTGAATTATGCAGACATGATCGAGACACTTCTCCGAACAATAACCAATAGAGGAATCTGGAAATTCATATGGGTCCCACATATTTCTACGATTACTTTGCGATCGAATGAACCACTTACATACGATATCAATTTCCCTTTGTCTCACGATAGTTTACTTATCCGAGGTTATGATCGTCGGTATCTCTGCATACCTAGTTCAACCTCGTTACTGATAAGTACTCTTTTCTCGTTCCCGTGATATGTGATCCCTTGTGAGCCAGTCACATGCTTGCAAGCTAATTGGATGACATTTCACCGAGAGGGACCAGAGTATATCTATCCGTCATATGGATGGACAAATCCCACTCTTGATCCATGTGTTTCAACCAATACTTTCTGAACACTCAATACCACCTTTATAGCCACCCAGTTACGGTGTGGTGTTTGATGTCATCAAAGCATCCATCCGGTAAAGGTGATATGCATGATCTCATGGTCGAAGGAATTAGATAACTATGTATCAGAAATCATATAGCAATTGAACTATTAAAATGACTTGATCTTTATGCTACGCTTATCTATAGGAGTATGTCCACCATATCATTCTCCTAACAATATGATCTTGTTGTTAATAACATCTCAATGTTCATGATAGGGAAACCACTATCATCTATTAACCAACAAGCTAGTATTATATAGAGGCTTTACTAGGGACTTCAAAATAAGTTTACAAATCACACAAGTATTAATGTTTCCTTGTTAATACTATTATAGCATGAATGTAAACATTTATCATAAACACAAAGATATAATAATAACTACATTTTATTATTGCCTCTAGGGCATATCTCCAACGTAATAGACATGAAATGACTCCATATGTGGTTAATGAAAGAATACACATTTCAATGACAAACGTGGTTCCATATGTGGTTCGTGAAAAGAACACACATGCAATGACTTTAGATGTGGTTATTGAGAAGAACGCACATGCAATAACACTGGTGGATCCATATGTGGTTAATGAAAATAACACACATGCAATGACTCTAGTTGTTGTTAGTAAAAAGAACACACATGCAATGACACTGGTGGATCCATATGTGGTCTGTGAAAAGGATAGACATGAAATGACTCTAGATGTTGTTAATGAAAGAATACACATTTCAATGACAATGGTGGTTCCATATGTTGTTTGTGAAAAGAACACACATGCAATGACTCCAGATGTGGTTAATGAGAAGAACACACATGCAATGACACTGGTGGATCCATAGGTGGATTGTGAAAATAACACACATGCAATGACCTCTGGTGGATCCATATGCAATGACACTGGTGGATCCATGTGTAGTCTGTGAAAAGAATAGTCATGAAATGACTCCAGGTGTGGTCTCTGAAAAGAACACACATTTCAATGACACTGGTGGATCCATATGTGGTTTGTGAAAAGAACACACATGCAATGACTCTAGATGTGGTCTCTGAGAAGAACACACATGCAATGACACTGGTGGATCCATATGTGGATTGTGAAAATAACACACATGCAATGACTCTAGCGTTTGCTAGTAAAAAGAACACACATGCAATGACACTGGTGGATCCATATGTGGTTTGTGAAGAGAACACACATGCAATGACACTGGTTGATCCATATGTGGTCTGTGAAAATAATAGACATGAAATGACTCCATATGTGGTTAATGAAAGAATACACATTTCAATGACAAACCTGGTTCCATATGTGTCTCGTGAAAAGAACACACATGCAATGACTCTAGATGTGGTCAATGAGAAGAATACACATGCAATGACAATGGTGGATCCATAGGTGGATTGTGAAAAGCACCTACATGTAATGAACTCTAGTGGAACCACATGCAATGACACTGGTGGATCCATGTGTGGTCTTTGAAGAGAACACACATGCAATGACACTGGTGGATCCATATGTGGTATGTGAAAAGAATAGTCATGAAATGACTCCAGGTGTGGTTAATTAAAGAATACACATTTCAATGACATTGGTGGATCCATATGTGGTTTGTGAAAAGAACACACATGCAATGACTCTAGCTGGGGTTAATGAGAAGAACACACATGCAATGACACTAGTAGATCCATCTGTGGATTGTGAAAATAACACACATGCAATAACTCTAGTTCTTGTTAGTAAAAAGAACACACATGCAATGACACTAGTGGATCCATATGTGGATCCATAGGTGGATTGTGAAAAGAACACACATGCAATGAACTCTAGTGGAACCACATGCAATGACACTGGTGGATCCATCTGTGGTCTGTGAAGATAACACACATGCAATGACACTGGTGGATCCATATGTGGTCTGTGAAAAGAATAGTCATGAAATGACTCCAGATGTGGTCTCTGAAAAGAACACACATTTCAATGACACTAGTGGATCCATATGTGGTCTCTAAAAAGAACACACATCCAGTGACTCTAGCTGTCGTTAATGAGAAGAACACACATGCAATGACACTAGTGGATCCATATGTGGTTAATGAAAATAGCACACATGCGATGACTCTAGTTGTTGTTAGTAACAAGAACACACATGCAATGACACTGGTGGATCCATATGTGGTCTGTGAAGAGAACACACATGCAATGACACTAGTGGATCCATATGTGGTCTGTGAAAAGATTAGTCATGAAATGACTCTAGATGTGGTCTCTGAAAAGAATACACATTCCAATGACACTGGTGGTTCCATATGTGGTTTGTGAATATAACACACATGCAATGACTCTAGCTGTGGTTAATGAGAAGAACACACATGCAATGACACTGGTGGATCCATAGGTGGATTTGGAAAAGAACACACATGCAATTACTCTAGTTGTTGTTATTAAAAAGAACAAGCATGCAATGACACTGGTGGATCCATGTGTGGTCTCTGAAAAGAACATCACATTTCAATGACACTGGTGGATCCATATGTGGTCTGTGAAAAGCATAGACATGAAATGACTCCAGATGTGGTTAATGAAAGAATACATATTTCAATGACAATTGTGGTTCCATATGTGGTTAATGAAAATAACACACATGCAATGACTCTAGTTGTTGTTAGTAAAAAGAACACACGTGCAGTGAAATTGGTGGATCCATATGTGGTATGTGAAAAGAAACCACATGCAGTGACACTAGTCGATCCATATGTGGTCTGTGAAAAGAATAGTCATGAAATGACTCGAGATGTGGTCTCTAAAAAGAATACACATTCCAATGAGACTAGTGGTTCCATATGTAGTTTGTGAAAAGAACACACATGCAATGACTCTAGCTGTGGTTAATGAGAAGAACACACATGCAATGACACTGGTGGATCCATAAGTGGATTGTGTAAAGAACACACATGCATTGAACTCTGGTGAAACCATATGCAATGACACTGGTGGATGCATGTGTGGTATCTTAAGAGAACACACATGCAATGACACTAGTGGATCCATATGTGGTCTGTGAAAAGAATAGACATGAAATGACTCCAGATGTGGTTAATGAAAGAATACACATTTCAATGACAATGGTGGTTCCATATGTGGTTTCTGAAAAGAGCACACATGCAATGATTCTAGATGTGTTTAATGAGAAGAACACACATGCAATGATGCTAGTGGATCCATAGGTGGATTATGAAAAGAACACACATGCAATGAATTCTGGTGGAACCATATGGATCCATGTGTGGTCTCTGAAGAGAACACACATGCAATGACACTGGTGGATCCAAATGTGGTCTGTGAAAAGAATAGACATGAAATGACTCCAGATGTGGTTAATGAAAGAATACACATTTCAATGACATTGGTGGTTCCATATGTGGTTTTTGAAAAGAGCACACATGCAATGACTCCAGATGTGGCTAATGAGAATAACACACATGCGATGATGCTAGTGGATCCATAGGTGGATTGTGAAAAGAACACACATGCAATGAACTCTGGTGGAACCATATGGATCCATGTGTGGTCTCTGAAGAGAACACACATGCAATGACACTGGTGGATCCATATGTGGTCTGTGAAAAGAATAGTCATGAAATGACTCCAGATGTGGTTAATGAAAGAATACACATTTCAATGATAATGGTGGTTCCATATGTGGTTTGTGAAAAGAACACACATGCAATGACTCTAGATGTGGTTAATGACAAGAACACACATGCAATGACACTAGTGGATCCATATGTGGATTGTGAAAAGAACACACATGCAATGAACTCTGGTGGAACCATATGCAATGACACTGGTGGATCCATGTATGGTCTCTAAAAAGAACACATGTTTCAATGACACTGGTGGATCCATATGTGGATTGTGAAAAGAACACACATCTAGTGACTCTAGTTGTGGTTAATGAGAAGAACACACATGCAATGACACTGGTGGATCCATATGTGGTTAATGAAAATAACACACATGCAATGACTATAGTTGTTGTTAGTAAAAATAAAACACATGCAATGACACTGGTGGATCCATATGTGGTCTGTGAAGAGAATGCACATGCAATGACACTGATGGATAGATATGTGGTAAGCGAAAAGAATAGTCATGAAATGACTCCAGATGTGGTCTCTGAAAAGAACACACATTTCAATGACACTAGTGGATCCATATGTGGTCTCTGAAAAGAACACATATGCAATGACTCTACTTGTGGTTAATGATAAGAACACACATGCAATGACACTGGTGGATCCATATGTGGTTAATGAAAATAACACACATGCAATGACTCTAGTTGTTGTTAGTAAAAAGAGCACACATGCAATGACAGTGGTGGATCCATATGTGGTATGTGAAGAGAACTTACAAGCAATGACACTGGTGGATCCATATGTGGTCTGTGAAAAGAATAGTCATGAAATGACTCTAGATGTGGTCTCTGAAAAGAATACACATTCCAATGACACTGGTGGTTCCATATGTGGTTTGTGAAAAGAACACACATGCAATGACTCTAGCTGTGGTTAATAAGAAGAACACACATGCAATGACACTAGTGGATCCATATGTGGATTGTGAAAATAACACACATGGAATGCCTCTAGTTGTTGTTAGAAAAAAGAACACACATGCAATGACACTGGTGGATCCATATGTGGTCTGTGAAGAGAACACACATGCAATGACATTGTTGGATCCATATGTGGTCTGTGAAAACAATAGACATGAAATGACTCCAGATGTGGTTAATGAAAGAATACACATTTCAATGACAATGGTGGGTCCATATGTGGTATGTGAAAAGAACACACATCTAGTGACTCTAGTTGTGGTTAATGAGGAGAACACACATGCAATGACACTAGTGGATCCATATGTGGTTAATGAAAATAACACACATCCAGTGACTCTAGCTGTGGTTAATGAAAATAACACACATTGCAATGACACTGGTGGATCCATGTGTGCTCTCTAAAGAGAACACACCTGCAATGACACTGGTGGATCCATATGTGGTCTATGAAAAGAATAGTCGTGAAATGACTCCAGATGTGGTCTCTGAAAAGAACACACATTTCAATGAGACTGGTGGATCCATATGTTATTTGTGAAAAGAACACATATCCAGTGACTCCAGATGTGGTCTCTGAGAAGAACACACATGCAATAACACTGGTGGAACCATATGTGGTTAATGAAAATAACACACATGCAATGACACTGGTGGATCTATATGTGGTCTGCGAAGAGAACACACATGCAATGACACTGGTGGGTCCATATGTGGTCTGTGAAAAGAATAAACATGAAATGACTCTAGGTGTGGTTAATGAAAGAATACACATTTCAATGACAATGGTGGTTACATATGTGGTTTGTGAAAAGAACACACATGCAATGACTCTAGCTGTGGTTAATGAGAAGAACACACATGCAATGACACTGGTGGATCCATAGGTGAATTGTGAAAAGAACACACATGCAATGAACTCTAGTGGAACCATATGGATCCATGTGTGGTCTCTAAAGAGAACACACATGCAATAACACTAGTGGATCCATATGTGGTCTGTGAAAAGAATTGTCATGAAATGACTCTAGATGTGGTTAATGAAAGAATACACATTTCAATGACAATGGTGGTTCCATATGTGGTTTGTGAAAAGAAAAAACATGCAATGACTCTAGATGTGGTTAATGAGAAGAACACACATTCAATGACACTGGTGGATCCATAGGTGGATTGTGAAAAGAACACACATGCAATGAACTCTGGTGGAACCAGATGGATCCATGTGTGGTCTCTGAAGAGAACACACATGCAATGACACTGGTGGATCCATATGTGGTCTATGAAAAGAATAGTCATGAAATGACTCCAGATGTGGTTAATGAAAGAATACACATTTCAATGACAATGGTGGTTCCTTATGTGGTTTGTGAAAAGAACACACATGCAATGACTCTAGATGTGGTTAATGACAAGAACACACATTCAATGACACTGATGGATCCATAGGTGGATTATGAAAAGAACACACATGAAATGAACTCTGTTGGACCCATATGCAATGACTCTAGATGTGGCTAATGAAAATAACACACATGCAATGACTCTAGTTGTTGTTAATGAGAAGAACACACATGCAATGGCACTGGTGGATCCATGTGTGGTCTCTGAAATTAATACACATGCAATGACACTGGTGGATCCATATGTGGTCTATGAAAAGAATAGTGATGAAATGACTCCAGATGTGGTCTCTGAAAAGAACACACATTTCAATGACACTGGTGGATCCTTATGTGGTTTGTGAAAAGAACACACATCAAGTGACTCTAGATGTGGTTAATGCGAAGAACACACATGCAATGACACTGGTGGATCCATAGGTGGATTGTGAAAAGAACACACATGCAATGAACTCCGGTGGATCCATATGTGGTTTGTGAAGAGAACACACTTGCAATGAACTCTGGTGGATCCATATGTGGTCTGTGAAAAGAATAGACATGAAATGACTCCAGATGTGGTTAATGAAAGAATACACACTTCAATGACAATGGTGGTTCCATATGTGGTTTGTGTAAAGAGACTTTTCCTCTCTCTCGGTCACAAATCTCACAAAAGCCCAAACGTGTGCTCACTCTGGGTGCTACGCCTTGATTGGCTGACACAGATGTCACGTGGATCGTCTCCACCAACCGTTGATCCTATGTGATCTAACGGGCAGTATAACCCCTCACTTATCCACTTTTTTATGTATGGTCTATCTGTGCCACCTCTCTATCCGTGCCACCGATACTTTACCTCCATAAACAAGTGAAAATCCATCTATCTAAATAAAATAAATGATAATATTTCGAAGAAACTATCGTCTTCGTCTTCTGGTTCGTCCTCAACTTCGTCAACGCAATGGTCCTTGCCATCGCCGCCGTCGGTGTCCTCCTCTGATGAGTCTACACCACCCCTTCCTCGAATAAGCACGCTATCTCCTCGTCGGAGTCCTCCTCGTCCTCCTCTTCATAGTCCCACGGGTCCACGTCACTCTCCTCCGCTTCTGCCTCCAACTGATCGATGAACGCCTCCTCGTTGGCCGAGTCGGACTCGTCCAAATAGCTATATCCTCTCTTCTTCCTGGTCTTCTTCTCGTTCCTCTTCTTGTCCGTACTCGTCGGTGCAACACACGCCCCCGTCCTGGATGCTACTTTACGCTTGTCCGTCGATGCAGGTACCCCACACTCCTCATACGCGGTCAGTATGAGCTTTGATGTCGTGGTGTCCTCAAGAACCGATGTCGACGGATCCTGGCACGGTCGGACACAACGTGCTTCCTCAACAGGTGACTCGCGAGCATGAACAATGTAGCGAAAAGCCGGGGACATAGGACGGTCAGTGGACGGCTTGGACCTGCCATTGCCACGGCGAGGGGGCATCGTATTCGAGGTAGTTGCTCCAAATGGTCGATGGCGAGTACACATAGTGGTGTGCCGATCTGATCAAGGATGAGCAGCGGTTTCGTGTGTCGTGTCCACACATGAATTTGTCGATTATCAAAAAAAAGTAATATCTCGCGTACTGAACATAATTTGATCACAACAAAAGCGGCACAGCGTATTCTAGACTCGTAAATATCCCGTGCGTGCCTGTCGACGTGGAGTTCGACGTGCCAACATGATCATATAGTAGTTGCACGCGTCATTGCCCCATCAACACGTGACACACGCATGCGGGACGTGCGCGCCGATGCCCATGATGACCACCTGACTCGCACTCCTCTTATTATATACTGGATTTTGGGCGGCGCCGAAGACCATTGAACTGTCCATCGCAATAAAGACAAGTCCTATCGATTCCCTACCCCTGCCTCCCTAGATTCTTTGAGAAGGTAGACCGTACACGGTGGTCCTGTATAATAGTAGTAGTACTACTGGACCACGGCATGTACTCTTTGACTCTTCTCCCACACTAATCACTATCTTCTTCCTCCTGCCGCCGCCACCCTCACCCTGCAAGACATGGCTCCCCTGAGGAGGGGGAGAGGCCGGTCGACGATCCTCGCGGAGAAAAGGGAGAGAAATCGCCACGAGGCACTTATTGCTCTACTAGCTGCTCAAGCCCCCCTCTCATCGAGGCCCAATCTCCCCCGACAATGCCGCCGAATGTTCTAGCAGGCGAGGGCTCCTCCCGGTATGGTCTTCTTGTTCTACTTCTTCTCCATCTCCCTCTCCATCATGATCTTATTCAGCTTCTTCTTGTTTTTCTTCTTCTTGCTCTTCCTCTTCTACGCTTAAAGGCCGGCCATGGAGCCAGAATCCACCATGACGGAGGCGTTGCGGGACCTGTTCGGCCCTGTTCCACGTCTCAGTGAGGTAGCAAATCTCCACACTGTTATTTCTCCGAGTTGTGATGTGGATTTCTTAGATCGTGTCCGCCCCGCATTGGTTTTTCTTCTTCTTTTGCGAGTTGTATTAGTTTTCATGAATATGACTAGATCTCTTGTTCTTTCCTTAATACCTTTGTTCATAGATTCACTATGGATTTTTTGTGATTAGGATTAGTTTATCATGGTCATGAATAGATCTCTAGGTCCATTTTTAACACTGCGGTCAATAGATTCAATGGGGATTTTTTGATCTGTATTAGTATTCACCTGGAACCCAGAGTGTAATTATAGAATTCCTATTTCAATTAACATGAACGATGCAGCGATCGAAGGCCGAGTACTGTGACAAGGTGTCCGCGATTAGTGCCAAGATTGACAACCAACATGAGCTTGCACGCTCCCTCACCCAAGCTAATGAGAGCATATGCAAGTAGTTATCTGTGCAGAAGGAGATCTCGCTAGATTTTGCACGTGACGTCATGAGGCTACAAAAAGTGCTCGACCGTAACTTGAACAGGCAAGAACATGCCATCAAGATAATCAACGAGCTCATGGAGGAGAAGAATAATCTCGTGGAAAGGTGCACTCTCCTGCAGGACGAAGTCACCGAGGCACTCAGAGGACGCGTCGAGGAAACCAAGGCTACCATCTGAGCCTACCATGACAGGAACCATTGCCTGGATGCAGTGAAAGAGATGAAGGAAGACATGAGCAGAGGGATCACCGTACTCGAGGGTGTTCGGAAAGAGAACGAGGAGCTAAGGGCTTGTCTGGAGGCGTATCGGAGCAATGCCCAAGTCTGATTCTCGTTAGAGGGGACACGAATATCAGTTCGTGCTCCACTCCTTTTGTAATGTTTAGGGTTCAGGGAGCAATGCCCAAGTCTGCTTCCCATTATAGGGTGCAATAAGAATCCTAGGGCAACTCCTTATCTATCTGGACATGTGTTGATGTTCATGTTCATGAATGGACACCATGTGCTCTTTACATTATGTATCTGGACATGGGTTTCTGCATTATGAGTTTGCCACTAGCCCATTACTATTTGGTGATATTGGGAAAAACCCACATCACACTAAATTGCAGATAAACCTTATTTGTCTTTGAAATTGAAATTATGGCAGTGCCATTAGTCGATTCATAAAATGTTGATTAGTCCTAGATTGCTTCTTCCTTGAAATTATGACAGTGCCACTAGTCGATTCAGTTAATTATGGAAACTAACCAGCTTGTCCTGGTGAACTGAACAAACCATACTATGTATTTTTGTTGCAGGGAAAGAGGTGAAAGCTCGACCAGGACCTGGTGACCTGGCTAAATGACAAGATAGCAATCTAGAGGGAGAAGCAGAATTCCCAGAAATTGGCCTTTGACCACCTGCGTGCTAAACTCGCGGTCCTTTCTGACAAGTGCCAGAAACTGAAGGAGTTAAACGCCGGCTGGGCGAAGCTTCACAGTGAAGGTCGCACCTCGGCTAAGAAGCAGACGGAGATCATGAAAGGGATCTTGAAGGAAAATCGTATGGCTACGGACCAACTTCTCCAATCCGTGACAGAGCGCTGGAACCTACGGCTAGCGCACGACAAAGTACTGAAGGAGCTGGCCAATCTTAGGGAGGAAAACAAGCAGCTCCGGGCCAGGCTCGCTTGAACACAACATATGTCTATTTAGTACTGAACTGCCTGGTTTATCCTCTGAAGTGGTGATTTTTAAAGCGTGAACTTAACTCTATGCACGATATGTCTGTTCGTTTGAAATTAATTTGCACGATGATTGAGTTTGGCTTAGTTAAGAAAGTGCAACTGCAAGTCTTACAGTTAACTAGTTTCAGGCATTGGCACAACATAAATTATTCATCTTGGATTTCCTTTATCCTCTGTAGTCTGTCCTTGTTCACCCTCGTGCTCATTCTTTAGTTCCTTCAACAGATCCGCAATGCAGTACTCTAGCTTCTTCTTGTCTTCCTTGAGCTGATCCCTCTCCTTTTTGCATTATGAATCAGCAACCTGTGACTATCCTGAAGCTTCTTTGCAGTTCCAACAACCAAGCTCCCATTGATTCTGTCAGTTAGCTCTGACTGCAAATTCTCGATTTCTTGTTCCAACTCCTTATTTCGTACCAACAGCTTGTAAGTTTTTTAGCTGCATCACTTACATCAGTAAATCTCCCCGACCTTTCCAACTCATACATCTCCCATAACTGTGCCAAACATTTCTTAAGTGCATCTAGCCACTCAAGATCCACCCACTCTACTGCTTTACACACCGGGCCAACCTAAAAACACACACACTATAGTGTTATGAACATACATGATACATTTTACTTCATGTCACCGTTGCACATAATGTAAACAAACCTAATTTATACAGCCCAAAAACCTTCTCCCAGTGTTACTGTCTTCGAATGCAACATATCTCCTCAGTTTTAGCCCATGGTCACATGACACTTCTCCATCGAGATCTAGGCCCTCCCATTCGGAGTCGTTGATCATCCGTGGTACCTATAGGTAAACGCAAAGCTGGAATTGAACACTGAAAGGACATTTACTGTCATAATCACTTTTGGTGTTTGTTAACAACTAGTAGACCCTTTCACAGTTTGCTATTGTCTACAGGTGGTATTCTACTAAGGAAAAAGGACCATTGGCCTACGGATCATCCCCTGCATCTGATCTTGCAAACTAGGAATTCTAGACCGGAGTCTCCGGTCTACACAGACCGGAGTCTCTGGTGTGGTCCGGAGTTTCCCCAGGAGTCTCTGGAGTGGCCTCTATTTTCATGCCCAGGACAGCCAGTAAGGTGGTCCGGAGATTGGTCCGGAGGTTGGTCCGGAGTCTCCGTTCTCTATCTCAGGCCGGAGTCTCCGGTGTGGAGGGACCGGAGTCTCCGGCCCACTTGGCTCCCAACTGAGCTGGGTCATTCAGTCAAGGGGTCTGGAGGTTGGTCCGGAGATGGACCGGAGTCTCCGGTGTGGTGAACAGAGTCTCCGGTCTGCTTCTTCTCCAACGGTCAGAAAAACGGTTCGCTGACAGAAGGGGTATAAATAGGAGACCTTATCCCCTTGTTCCAGCTGCTCGTTCACCTCAAGAACACCATGTCCATTTGAGCCACCAAATCAACAAGATCTCTTCATCCAACCATCCAAAGTCTTTGATATTTGGAGAATCGAAGGAGGAGGCCTTGATCTATAGCTTCACCAAGAGAGATCTTCATTTCCCCCTCACTTGAGGGCCCCCATGCTCTAGTGTTTCATTGGAAACCCTAGGTTTTGATTTGGTTCTTACAAGCTTGTCTTTGATTGTTTGACAGCTTTCTTGTATTTGGGAGCCTCCAATTAAGTTGTGGATGTGTGCCCCGAACTCGTTGTAAAGGTGTCGGCTTCCACCTCGAAGGTTGCCGTATAGTGGAAGAGGTGCATCGAACCCGTTGGGGTGAGGTTCATCGGAGAACAAGGGAGGCCTCTCGTGGCGTTGGTGGTTTGAAACCACCCCCTCTCCAAACGTAGACGTACTTCCCCTCAAAAGGAAGGAACTACGGGAAACAAATCCTTATGTCTCCGTGTGCTCCACATTAGTTCCTTCTACCCTTTACTACACTTTACTTATCTAGTTATTGTTTAGTTAGTGCATGCTTTTCATATAGGTAAATTCACCTTAGTTGCATAATCTAGAGAATTTACCTTTCTTGTCAAACCCTAATTTGAAAAGGAGTAAAATTTGAAGTAGCACCTATTCACCCCCCCCTCTAGGTGCCCATACGATCCTTTCAATTGGTATCAGAGCCTCGGCTCTTTATTCGGGCTTAACCGCCTAAGAGATTATGGGCAACCCAGAGGAGGGAGAAGGTGAGGCTAGCCATTCGGTGACCATGGTAGATCTCAAGAATTTGGAAACAAGCTTGAGCTCTACCTTGGGCAACGAAATCCTACAATTGCGTCAACTCGTGGAGCAACTTGTTAAGGATAAGCAAACCCCACTTCCTCCCTCCCCAGTGGAAACACCACCAAACCCAAAGGCTAATGCTCCGGCAAAGCCTTTGGAGGAAGTGGTAGGGGATGAACATAATTCCACTAACTCCGCCACCAAAAAGGGTGATGGGAAGGAAGAGTTCCATACGGTTCCCGGATGGTACTCTCCCGACCCTCCTATCCCTCATCCACATATAAACAATAGAGGAGACCCACCTAAGTTAGCTGCACATACTTTTGCTGAATGGAAGTGTTAATGAAATCTCATGTGTGCAGCTCTTGCATCGATTTATGGAATATTATTGAAGATGGACTCAAAATTGAGGATCCAACCAACTTGACGAGAAGAGAAGTGGTCAATAGCCAACTCAATGCGACTGCCTTGCACATGATCCAACTTGGGGTGGGGCCAAAGGATTTTCCCCACATTGAGCACTACAACACCACCAAGGAAGCCTGGGATGCTCTCATTGACTTGTTTGTTGGCAATGAGAGTATGAGGAGAAATAGATATGATGCCTTAAGCAATGAGGCCGAAGGTTTCTTCATGAAGGATGGTGAGGATCATGAAGACATGTATCGAAGACTCAAATCCACAGACACCGCTTTCAGGAATGTTGGCGCCTCTCACATTGATGACGCTTGGATCAAAAGGAAGTATGTGAGTGCTCTCATGCCCTTCGAGCCTACTGACTTGAAGAGTCTCCAAGGAAGACACAACTACCATCTCATGACCTCCAATTAAGTGATGCAAGAGATGACAGCCTTCAAGGTTGCTGCCAAGAATGCCAAAGATGCCCGTGCTCGTGCCATTGGAATGAGTAGTGGTGTCAATCTTGCCTTGAAGGCCAAGGTTGTGGACTATGATGAAGATGAAGGAAGTGATGAGGGACCTTCAATGAGCCACCCTCACGATGTCAAGACTACTCATGGTGAATACATGGCCTTCTATGCAAGAAACTTTTGGAAAGACCCCGCCAAGGCCAAGATGGAAATGCAACGAAGAAGCAACCCCAATGGGAGAAGAGATAATGGTTCCAAGTTAAGAACTTGTTTCAATTGTGGTGATCGTTATCACTTCGTTGCAGCTTGTCCCTATGAGAAAAGAGAAGATAATGGGGGAAAACTTGTGTTGAAGAAGACCTCCAAAGTTCCATACAAGAAACCCTTCATCAAAAGAAACCCAACCAATAAGAAGTTGTGAGAAATTGTCTTGATCACACATGAAGAGTACTCCTCTGATGATGAGGAGGAGGAGGACGAAGAAGAGGATACACCAAGTGGTGTGGTGGCTCTTGCCACTACCTCTACTCCTTCATTCTCACTCTTCGCCTCTCCAAATGAGAATATCTCCAACAAGAACGTCACTTGCCTTATGGCAAGAGGAACGGAGGTATTATCATCATCACACTCCACTTCCTTAATCAATGATGATTTTGATGATGAGTTATCTCTTGAGGTCAAAAAGGAACTAGTTGCTTTTGATGTGTTTATGAATAACTTGCAAGGGGAACATAAGAAACATGTTGTGGGCCTCCTAAATCAACTTTCACATACACAAGAACTTCTAGATGAGAGATGCCAATTAGGAAGAGAGCACATGATTGAGGTAGAAGCTCTTAGTAATGCTCTAGAAGAAGAACAAGAAACTAGAATATCTCTTGAAACTAAACTAGAGGGCCTTGATGAAGCTAATGACCTCATTATTAATAAACTCATCAAGGAACGTGATCATGCTATTGCTAAATACAAAAAGGCTAAAAAGGATAAGATTGAGTTTGATGTTGTTCATAAAAAACTTGCCGAGGACCTTAGGACACTTGACAAGGCTCACAAGGCCTTGGAAAGTGAACTCATGTACCTCACAAAGTCTCGTGAAAAGATTCAAACTCAATTGATCAATACTCCCTCACCTAGTACATTCATTCCTTCTAGTTGTACAAATATTCTTGAAGAACATGCTAGGTTGAAGGGGGAGCTAGCTCAGACTTCTTTTCCCAAAGGAAACAAGTCTATTGATGACCTCTTAAACAAGCAAAGGTCAAATGGTGAAAAAAGGAGCTTAGTCTTTGTCTCTAAAGCCAAGAAGAAAAAGAATAACAAGAAGAAGAAGGCCAAGCCCGCTCAAGAAAATAACAAGGTCATTGTGGGAAGTAAGACCACAAGTGGCAAAACTATGTCTCATGAGGACTTTGCGGGTAGTGCTAACCCTCACTATGTCTTAATGCGTGATTACTATGGTGATGTGTATGCGCAATATGTTGGCCCTTTTGATGGTTATATTGCATGGTTAATTTGGGTTCCCAAGACCCTTGTTGCTAACAAAAGAGTACCCATTGAGAAATGGGTACCTAAAAACTAGTTTGATCTTTTGTAGACCTATGCTTTCGGAGCGTCAAAATGGGTGCTCGATAGTGGATGCACAAGTCATATGACCAGAAGCGCCTCTAGTGTCAAGGAGTTGAGACCAAATGTTGATCAAATATCTGCGACATATGCTGACAAATCAAAGTCTAAGGTAATGGGTTTCGACAAGGTTGTGGTGGCACACGATATCACTCTTGTGGACGTCATGCTTGTTGCGACCCTTGGCTATAATTTACTTTCAGTCCGTGCACTAGGAAAGATGGGTTTTGCTGTCTTCATTGATGTTGAAATTGTGATCCTCTTGTGGAGAAAGACTCTAAAAGTTGCTTTTGTTGGGTACCTCGACGATGACTTGTATGTGGTGGACTTCTCCGGGAAAACCACTACAGGTCCGATGTGCCTATTCGGAAAGGCCGACGTGGGTTGGCTATGGCACCGCCGTCTAGCCCATGTCAACATGAGAACTTTGCAAAGCCTCCACAAGGATGGTCATATTGTTGGACTAAAAGAAAATGTTTGCTTTGCCAAAGATCGTGTTTGCAGGGCATGTGTTGAAGGAAAGATGCATGATTCTCCCCACAAGCCAAAGAACTACATCAAGTCCAAGAGGATCTTGGAGCTTCTTCATGTGGATCTCTTTGGTCCCTCGTCTCATGCAAGTCTTGGTGGGAAGAAATATTGTTTGGTGATTGTTGATGATTACTCAAGATACACTTGGGTATATTTCTTCAAGTTAAAAAGTGAGACCCAAGAGAACTTCATCGACTTCATCAACATGGCTCAACATTAACACAATGTCCCAGTATTAACAATAAGAAGTGACAATGGTACCGAGTTCAAGAACTACACATTAAATGGATTTCTTAGTGATGAGGGAATAAAACATCAATACTCCGCTGCATATACCCCTCAACAAAATGATGTAGCTGAGAGGAAGAACCAGACTCTCATTGATATGGCTAGGACAATGTTGGCGGAATTCAAATCTCCATACAATTTTTGGGCTGAAGCTACCTCCACAGCATGCCATGCATCAAACCGTCTCTACCTCCGCAAAAAATTAATCAAGACTCCATATGGGATCCTTACCGGTAACAAGCCTAATGTTTCTTACTTCTGAGTATTCGGTTGTAAGTGCTTCTATCGCATTAAGGGCATTCGTTTATCCAAGTTTGATTCCAAAGCATTAGAGGGTATTTTTGTTGGTTATGGTCTCGAATACCACACTTATAGAATCTATGACAAGCTCTCAGGAATTGTCATAGAATCTGGTAGTGTGGTTTTTGAAGAATATGATGGTCCCCAAGTGGGGCGTGTTGATGTTTGTGATGTAGATGATGAAATGCCTCAGGATGCCATAGGAAGAATGGGTGCGGGTTTCATCTGCCCTGTTGAGGAACCCCTTATGGTGGATCGAGAAGAACTATGCTCTACTCACATGGAGCCCTCATCTTCACAACTTCAACAAGCTACTGTCGAGGTGGACAACGACCCATGCCAAAGACAAGTTGTGGACCCTCAATCTACTGATCAAGAAGTTGCCTCCAACCAAGAGGTGGTTGAGTCTCCGTTTGCCAGGATGTCCAGTGGTGCTAAGGCCATTACACAAGCAAGATCTATACAAAATGCCATAAGTACAGCTGAATACCTGGCCAGTTGTGGGATTGATCATGACCAAGGTCAATCCTCTCCTTCTCTAGAAGAGAATATTTCCAATGATTATCAAGGTCAAGTTGATGGTCAAGACGAGGACCAAAATGATGAAGTGATCCCACCAAGAAACAACAAGGAGATCGAAACTCGTCGCCAAGCTAGAATGGATAGAATACTGGAATTAAGAGACCACACTCTTGAGAATGTGGTTGGAGATCTAAGAAGAGGGATATCTACTCGAGCTCAATTGAAGAACTTTGGTGAGCACCAAGCACACATTTCCATGGTGGAACCAAAGAAAGTATGGGAAGCTCTTGAAGATTCAGATTGGTTGGATGCAATGCACAAATAGCTCAACAACTTTGAGATAAACAAAGTATGGAAGTTAGTTGAAAAGCCTAAAGATTGCCGCAATGTTATAGGCACCAAGTGGATTTTCAAGAACAAGCAAGATGAGCATGGAATTGTGATAAGGAACAAGGCAAGATTGTTTGCACAAGGGTTCTCTCAAATTGAAGGCATTGATTATGGAGAGACTTATGCACCCGTGGCTCGCCTTGAGTCCATCCGTATCCTTCTTGCCTATGCGGCACATCATAAATTTAAACTACAACAAATGGATGTAGAAAGTGCATTCCTTAATGGTCCATTGCATGAGTTGGTATATGTGAAACAACCCCCGGGATTTGAGGATCCCAACTTTCCAAACGACGTCTACAAACTTGATAAGGCACTCTATGGGCTCAAGCAAGCCCCACACACGTGGTATGATCACCTTAGAGAGTTGTTGTTAGATCGTGGGTTTGAGGTTGGGAAAATCGATCCCACTCTTTTTACCAAGAGGGTCAATGGGGAACTTTTTGTATGCCAAATTTATGTAGATGATATTATCTTTGGCTCATCTAACAAAGCTTTTAATGATGAATTCTCAAAGCTTATGACTGACAGGTTCAGGATGTCTATGATGGGAGAATTGAGAGTATTTCTTGGTTTTGAGATCAAGCAAGTGAGAGGTGGTACATTCTTCAACCAAGCCAAGTATACTCAAGATATGCTCAAAAGATTTAACATGAAAGATCTCAAAGGAGCCCCTACTCCCATGGCAACAAAGACTCATCTTGAACTAAACCCAAATGGTAAAGATGTGGACCAAAAGATATACCGGTCCATGATTGGCTCTTTGCTTTACCTTTGTGCATCTAGACCCGATATTGTGTTGAGTGTAGGAGTATGTGCAAGATATCAAGCGGCTCCTAAAGAAAGCCATTTGTGGCAGTCAAGAGAATCTTTCGATATTTGGTTCATACCCCAAACTATGGTATTTGGTATCCTAGGGGCTCTACTTTCTCTCTTTGTGGGTACATGGATTCGGATTGGGCTGGTGACAAGGATGATAGAAAATCAACCTCCGGGGCTTGCCAATTCCTTGGGAGGTCCTTGGTGTGTTGGTCTTCCAAGAAGTAGAACTGTATATCTCTTTCCACCGCTGAAGCCGAGTATGTGGCAGCTGCTAGTGCTTGTACACAATTGCTATGTATGAGGCAAACTTTAAAGGAATACGGTGTCCTTTGTGACAAAGTGCCTCTTCTATGTGACAATGAAAGTGCTATCAAGATTGCATATAACCCAGTGGATCATACAAGGACAAAGCACATTGAGATTCGTCATCACTTCATTAGAGATCATGTTACCCGAGGTGATATTGAGCTTTCATATGTGTCAACCAAAGACCAACTTGTCGATATCTTCATGAAGCCACTTGATGAAGCAAGGTTTTGTTATTTGAGGAATGAACTAAATATCGTGGATTCTAGGAGCTTGACTTGATTGCCTTGCATACTCACCTATGTCTTGACCCATATTTGGTGTAGGTGTAGGCATGGAAATAGGGGGAGTGCGGTTCTAATTCATTGGACTATCCCTCCCCCCCATAATGCCAACATTAAGAAATTCAATACTCGTAGTATCATTTAGTGATATGTGAGCATCATTGATGAGTAGTGGCTATGAACCCAAGGATAATTCTTCGCGGTTTCATGCCACAAACTCCTACATGGTGGCTTCGGCCACCATCCTCTCCTCATTCGAAGATTTGGCTCTTAGCTCGGATTTATTTGGCACTTTGATGAACATTTGGAGAGTTTTTCGTGGTTTTCTTGAGTTTTCACAGAATGCCATCTTAACCCAAGCCCTCTCTCAATCTTGAAAACCCTCTCTATCTAATATATGTCCCCATACACACACCCTGGAAGTATTTGGTCGAGGAGGACCGGAGTCTCCGGTCTGGGCGGTTTCTGTCCACTTTAAGGGAGGACAGGGTGAACTGAAACAGCAGTTTCATTCATCCACCCCCGTCCTCCCCTCTCTGCCCCGTCGCCTCCTCTCACAAATCTTCTCCCCGGAGGTCAAGAAGCCCCCGGGATCCGTCGTGCCGCCGGCCAATCATCTCCTTTCCACCATTGGGTGATTCCCACCGGTGGAATCTCCTCCATGGACAGATCTGGTACCTCTCCTCCTCTTCTTCATCTAGGGTTCTTCCCTTACCTTGTTTTTGAGGATTGGTACTAGTTTTTACCACTGGAATTCCTTATTTGCGTGCACCTGAGTACTTTATCATTGTTACCTTGCCCGATCTGCTGGATTCAACTCCATTGGAGCCTCCCTGATCTTCCCTCGAGTCTCCAGACCGGAGACTCCGGTGTGGTTTGAATCCAACACATTTTTTCATGGTCTCAATGATTCTATGCTGCCTCCATGGGACATATATACTTACCTTCATGCTATCTCCCTTGCTGCTGTTCACAGGCTCTGGCTCTCGTCGTCCTCCTCGCACCAAGGCCAAGATGAAGAGAGGGGATCCTTGCTATGATGAGTTTGAGGGTCAGTACAATGTGCCCCCATCCAACCGCAGACAGCAAGCCCGTGATGCAACCTATATGCAGCGGGAGCAGGAAAGGGCTGAGGAAGAGAAACGTGCCAAAAGGGCAAAATATGACAACATTCAGTCGTTGGCTCGCATGTCTAAACAGAAGTATCGTGAGCTGTGGAAGACCAATTTCTATGAATTGCCTCGCACTAGTGATGACCCCTGTTATTGGAGGAAGGAGCAAGTTGTCTTCATGAAAGACATTTACAGTGTGCTCAAGAGGTCTCCTGTATGCCCCCAGAATTACTTGAGTGTTGAACAGATGAGGAAGAGCCCCAACTTCTCTGATGCTCTGTGGATTAGTGAGAAGTTGGGGCTGTTCAACTTGATGGAGATCTGTGAAGACTACAACATCACCCTCGTGCAGCAGTTCTACGCCACAGTTGTGTTTGGGACTGACCAAGCCAGGACTATGACTTGGATGACTGGCAACCACCGCTGCTCTGCCACGTTCTATGACTTTGCTGAGGCCATCTTTGAGACTTTTCAGGGGGTATCTACTCATGTTGGAGTTCGCATGCACTCAGCAGCTCTTGGGGTGAACAAGAACAATCTTGCCCCTTTATATGGTAGTGAAGGGGTCGTGGGAGGGTCCAAGGGACTCAAGCCTCTCTACAATCTGATGTTGAGGATCTTCCGCTAGACCATCTCCCCTAGTGCTAGAAATGATGATGCCATCAGATATGGTTTGGTCAACTTGCTGTATCACACCCACAAGACGTACATGGCTGGCCCCGACGCTGATGCTGATCCTATTGATGTGATGGACTACATATTTGAGGAGATGTATCATGCCATCTTATACAGGAAGGCCCCTCCATATGCACCTCTGGTCATGAGACTCATCAACACTCAGCCACATGGTTCGCCACTTGCTATGCCTCCCAACCTTACCGAGCACACTCTCGTATCTCTGCAGCAGAAAGGGGCTATGAGTGCTCCTCCTAGACGCTCCCATCCACATGTGGAAGAGGAGATTTCAGAGACTGACCGGGCCCCCTCACCTCCTAGGGCTCGGAGGAAGAATGCTTCCAATGCACCTCTTCCACCCATGACACGTGACTATGTACATGCGAGGGTCAAGAAGGCCTCATTCTGGGAGAGGACCCTTTGTTGCATGAATGTGGACATCCGCAAGCAACAGCATGATTCCTACAAGAGCAACCACCGCATCGAGAAACTACTCAAGGAGATCAAGGCTCAGGGTGAAGCGTATGATGAGGAAGGTGAGGATGACTACACTGATTAGCATGGGGCTCAGCCGTCCACCGAGTCAGATCACACTCTTTCGTTTGGGGCATGGAATGCCCATCAGGACAGCTTGGTGGATTGGAAGACCTTCTCTGATGTCACATCTGGGTTTGGGTATCAAGGTACTTCCTCTTCTCGCCCTCATGGCAAAGGGCTTGTAGCTCCAGATGATGATGAGGACTATGATGATGATGATGATGAGGATCAGGATCTGGATGAGGAGGACGAGGAGGATGATGACGAGGACTACTGATCCGTTGGGACGCTAGCTTAGGTCTTTTCCCTTTTTTGGTGTTTCGATGCCAAAGGGGGAGAAGACATTATCATCGGGATTTGCATGGGTTTGGGGGCTACTTGATTCATTTACCTTCTCGTCTCTATTTGCTTTATGTTTTTGTGGAACACTGCTTGCTATTTGTGTGTATATGACTCTGTGGGTGCTCCAACTTTACTGTAACTCATGTGAGAACTATGTGGTTTATCCATGTTCTACATACCTTGCCTGCTTGTTTATCTTTGTGCACAGAGACAGGGGGAGCATGTCCATACTCCGTCATACATAATTGCGAACTTTTGTTCATGCAAGTCACAAGTTCTCATCAAACACCAAAAAGGGGAGATTAAAAGGACATTTACTGTCATAATCACTTTTGGTGTTCGTTAACAACTAGTAGACCCTTTCACAGTTTGCTATTGTCTACAGGTGGTATTCTACTAAGGAAAAAGGACCATTGGCCTACGGATCATCCCCTGCATCTGATCTTGCAAACTGGGAATTCCAGACCGGAGTCTCTGGTCTACACAGACCGAAGTCTCCGGTGTGGTCCGGAGTTTCCCCAGGAGTCTCCGGAGTGGCCTCTGTTTTCATGCCCAGGACAGCCAATAAGGTCGTCCGTAGATTGGTCCGGAGGTTGGTCCAGAGTCTCCGGTCTCTATCTCAGGTCGGAGTCTCCAGTGTGGAGGGACCAGAGTCACCGGCCCACTTGGCTCCCAACTGAGCTGGGTCATTCAGTCAAGGGGTCTGGAGGCTGGTCCGGAGATTTACCGGAGTCTCTGGTGTAGATCGGAGTCTCCGGTGTGGTGACCAGAGTCTCCGGTCTGCTTCTTCTCCAACGGTCAGAAAAACGGTTCGCTGACAGAAGGGGTATAAATAGGAGACCTTATCCCCTTGTTCCAGCTGCTCGTTCACCTCAAGAACACCATGTCCATTTGAGCCACCAAATCAACAAGATCTCTTCATCCAACCATCCAAAGTCTTTGATCTTTGGAGAATCGAAGGAAGGGGCCTTGATCTACAGCTTCACCAAGAGAGATCTTCATTTCCCCCTCATTCACTTGAGGGCCCCCATGCTCTAGTGTTTCATTGGAAACCCTAGGTTTTGATTTGGTTCTTACAAGCTTGTATTTGATTGTTTGACAGCTTGCTTGTATTTGGGAGCCTCCAATTAAGTTGTGGATGTGTGCCCCGAACTCGTTGTAAAGGTGCCGGCTTCCACCTCGAAGGTTTCCGTATAGTGGAAGAGGTGCATCGAACCCGTTGGCGTGAGGTTCATCAGAGAACAAGGGAGGCCTCTCGTGGCGTTGGTGGTTTGAAACCACCGCCTCTCCAAACATAGACGTACTTCCCCTCAAAAGGAAGGAACTACGGGAAACAAATCTATGTCTCCGTGTGCTCCACATTAGTTCCTTCTACCCTTTACTACACTTTACTTATCTAGTTATTGTTTAGTTAGTGCTTGCTTATCATATAGGTAAATTCACCTTAGTTGCATAATCTAGAGAATTTACCTTTCTTGTCAAACCCTAATTTGAAAAGGAGTAAAATTTGAAGTAGCACCTATTCACCCCCCCTCTAGGTGCCCATACGATCCTTTCAAACACGATTGCATGCACATATGGAGCTCAGATCGAGAGATTTACCATTGCCTAACCCTAGCCCGAGAAAACAAAGGAACTCACACCATGGAAGGAATACTCGATGTCGGAGAGAAGGTTGTCGCTGCTCGACTGGTCGTCCTCATCGTTCAAGGACAGCATGGCGAATGCGTCGTCGCCGGCGACGGCGTCGGCGTCGGTGAGGAGAGAGAGAGAGAGAGCAGCCCTTCTACCGCTGCAACAATGACTAAATTGGCATGTTACAATAGTTTAATGGATACCATGCCCTTTCCCTAGATTACTGTCTCCTGCCTAATATGGATTCTCTTCATACATTCTTATTTCAAATATTAAACCTATACTCCCTCTATCCCAATTTCATTGCCTAACAAAAACATACCAGTATATTACATCATCTAAAGAAACAAAATCATGTCAACTACAAGGTACTTATGCATCACTTGATTAGTCACGGTTTCACAAAACATTGCATTACAATCTCTCAACAAACATAATCACATCATGGTTTCACAAAACATCACATTACAATCTCTCAACAAACATAATCACAGAAACAAGTATATCACATCAACTCAAGAAACAAAATCATGTCGACTACAAGGTACTTACGCATCACTTGTCCAGTCATGGTTTCGCAAAACATTACATTACAATCTCTCAACAAACAAAATAATAGAAACAAGTATAGTACATCATCTCAAGAAACATAATCATGTCAACTACAATGTATTTATGCATCACTTGTCCAGTCATGGTTTCACAAAACATTACATTACAATGTCCCAACAAACATAATAATAGAAACAAGTACAGTACATCATCTTAAGAAACATAATCATGTCAACTACAATGTACTTATGTCTTATTACAACAACGATGGTTTCAGTGAGTGACATGTCCGAAAATCTCAATAGCTTGCACAGCATTATATCGCAATCTCTCAACAAACATAATCACAGAAACACACTCTAAATGCAACAGCAGTCAATATTACAAATACAGGAAGGGGAACCCCACGGTCCATATGACAAGCCTAAGGTAGAAGCTCTCATCAAATCTCATCAACGTCGACCACCTCATTCTGTTCAGCCACTACAGGGGCCTCTACATCCACTATAACATGTTCAACAACATCAGAAATGGTACCAAGGAAGAACACCTTCCTGGTTCGCTTCTTTCGTCGCATAATCTGCATAAGGTCTTCAGTATCCAAAACATCTATGAATTGCTGCTTCTTATGATGCCACCACCGGATTTGTGCCATCTGCTTAGGGCCAATACTGATTTCCTTACCGATCATCTATCTCATTTCATCAAGAGTTATGTTTTTGGAATCGATAATGATCTCCACAGTACATGACGAAACTAGCTTATTAACTCCCTCATCAAGTTTTGCCATGTATGAATCCACCTCTATGCGTATACTGAACTTATCTAAATCAGCATCTATTGGTCTGTATTCTCTAGGAGCAGAGGCTCTGGTAGCAAGATCTCTAGCATCTGCATACATATCATCAATCATCGCTTCAACTTTCACCTCACGATCAGCTACACAACACTCCCAAACCATCTGAAGCTCATGGGAGTGCTCAATTTGCTGATAGGTATCATTCATGTTGCGCCACACCAATTTTGTCCTTTGTCTAGAACCCCAGGGAATCCTAGCAGCAAGCATATCTACCAGCTGCGAAACAGACATAACCTCTTTGTAATTCACAAGCAGATGCACATCTTGCCCGAACACAACCCTCTCGCAACCAAAATCAAGTTTGGCAGTGTACTGGCGAACATGAATTGTGAAATCATATAGGTCCCTTGTATCAAAGTTGTGCCTAATTTGATTAAAAAGGGGAAGTTTTCAGTTCATTAGATTCTATTATGCTGTAACTAATCTACTTGTAAGATAAGGCACATGTAAGAAAAATTCACCTCTCGGTCTTCTCCTGGGTTTTTTTCTTCGAGATCTGGGTGCCGCATCCGCCCACTGGAGCCGAACAATCCGCCGCCGGCCTTGCTTTTCTCTTCAATCCCCTTCTCGTAGGTACCTTGGGAGTAGAATCCTTGCTGACTCCTTGCTAACCGGGGCTGAAGACCTCGCCTTTGCTTCGCGTTGAGCCCCATACTTGGGCCCCGACAGACCCGAATCAGTCGGCGGCGTAGCTACAACCTTCGCCTTGCAAGACATGATGGGTCGCTGCCATCGGATTCAGTGTTGGGGGAGGGAGAAAAAAGGTCCTCCACTGCTGGCAGATTCAGGGTCGGGGAAGGGAAGAAAAGGGACCACCACCGCCGCAGCAAGATTCAATGTTGAGAGTTAGGAAAGTACAGTAATGGATTTTCCCCTACGGCACGTGCAGGGTGGCTAAGAAGAGTGACCGGTGAAGAAGGGGCACAGCAGGAACTAGTGTAACGGAATATCCTGACTTAATGGGCGTGATTTGAAAATATTGGGTTTCGCCATCATTCACTCGAAACACCCCTCTCAGCAATTGGCGCCCCAACTTTTCGAATCGCGGTGATTAAAATCAACTCGGGTACCGCGTTGCCTGGGCGCCCCAACTTTCGGGCCGCAAAATGATATTCTCTTCTCTATCAGCATATGTTGCCGGACATGCATTGAGTCAAACTCAGTGTGCTACCTTTTGTTACAGGCACCAAACCCCTTTTGGCATATTCCATTTTGAACCTCTTCAAAATATTCTCAAGGTAAGTACTTTGACTTAATGCAATCAGGCATCTCGATCTATCTCTATAGATTTTGATGCCTAATATGTATGTAGCTTCACCTAAGTCCATGGAAAATTGATTGCTCAAATATGCTTTCATGCTTTCCATAGGTTCCACATTATTTCCCATAAGTAATATACCGTCCACATATACTACTACGAAAACTACTGAGATCCCACTCGCTTTCTTGTAAACACAAAACTCTTGTTGATTTTGGACAAATCCAAAACTCTTGATCACTTCATCAAAACATTGGTTCTAGCTCCGAGATGCTTGCTTCAGTCCATAAATGGATCGCTGAAGTTTGCATACCTTCCCAACATCCTTAGGATCAACAAAACCTTCTGGTTGCATCATATACAACTCTTCATCCATGTGTCCATTGAGGACCGCGGTTTTAACATCCATCTGCCATATCTCATATCGAAATGAGCAGCAATTGCTAGTAAAATCCAGACAGTTGTAAGCATCACTACGGGAGAGAAGGTATCATCATAGTAAACTCCTTGAATTTGTCGAAGCCCCTTTGCGACAAGTCAAGCTTTGTGAATGGTCACATTACCATTCACATCTATTTTTTTCTTAAAGATCCATTTATTTCCATGGCCTTACGGCCTTCCGGAAGATCCCCCAACAAGGTCTAAACTTGGTTTTCGTACATGGATCCTATTTAGGATTTCATGGCTTCTAGCCATTTCTCGGAATCAACACTTTCCATAGCTTCTTTGTATTTTGTAGGTTCCTCTTGTTCATTTAGAATGATAGTCATCACAAGACTACTGTACCAATCAGGAGTGGTACGTATTCTTGCAGACTTGTGAACCGCAGGACTTTTGATGTGGTTGTCTTGATCATCATCATTTGATTCTTCTTCCACATTGGAGGGCAGTTTCAGAACAGCTTTTGTTGCGCTACTCGGTATCTGGAGAGAAGGATCAACAACATCATCTAGCTCAATTTTCCTTCCACTAACTCCTTTAGCGAGAAACTCTTTCTCAAGAAATGTGTCGTTCTTCGTGACAAACGTTTTTCCTTCAGCCTGGTTGTAGAAGGTGTACCCAACCGTTTCCCTTAGGTATCCTACAAAGATACATTTTTCTGCCTTGGGTTCGAGTTTGTCAGGCTGTAGTTTCTTGACGTAAGCCTCATATCCCCAAACTTTTAGAAACGACAACATTTGGCTTCTTGCTGTTCCATATCTCATATGGGGTTGTCTCCACGGATTTGGACGGTGCTCAGTTTAAAATAAAAGTAGCGGTTTCTAATGCATATCCCCAAAATGATACGGACAAATCAGTCAAAGACATAATGGACCGCACACTATCCAATAGAGTACGGTTTCGTCGTTCCAACACACCGTTACGCTGTGGTGTCCCGGCTGGCGTAAGCTATGGTATGATCGCATAGTCCTTCAAGTGCATGTTAAACTCATAATACTCGCCTCCCCGATCGGATCGAAGATGCTTGATTTTATTGTTAAGTTGATTCTCTACTTCCTTCTGAAATTTCTTGAACTTCTCAAAGGTTTTAGATTTGTGCTTCATCAAGTAGATATATCCATATCTACTCAAATCATCAGTAAAGGTAACAAAATAACGATAACCATTACTCGTTGAGACGCTCATTGGTCCATATACATCTGTATGTATGATTTCCAGTAGGTCCGCAACCCTCTCCATTGTGCCAGAGAAGGGTGTCCTAGTCATCTTGCCCATGAGGCAAGGGTCACATGTATCAAGAGATTCAAAATCCAATGATTCAAGAAGTCCATCTAAATGAAGCTTCTTCATGCGCTTTATGCTAATGTGACGAAGATGGCAATGCGACATAAACATGGAATTATCATCATTATTCTTATAATGTTTAGCATCAATATTACGGATGTGAGTATTGTAATCAAGACCTAGTAAGAATAAACCATTACACACAGGCGCATGAACATAGAAAACATCATTCATATAAATAGACCAACCATTTGTTCTGGATTTAAACGAATAATGATCTTGCAACAAGCAAGATTCACTCACAATATTCATACTTAATGCGGGTACGTAGTAGCATTCATTCAAAACCAAAATCAATCTCGACGGCAGACGTAGAGGTAAAGTGCCGACGGCCACCACATCGACCTTCGTGTCATTGCTGACGCACATCATCACCTCGTCCTTCCCTAGTCACCTCTTACTTCGCAGCTCCTATTGAGAGTTACAAATGTGAGCAACGGAACTGGTATCAAATACCCATGTGTTACTCCTGGCGCTAGTAAGGAACAAATGTATAACATGTATATCAAATATACCTTTGTCTTTGGTGGCTATCTTGCCGGCTTTCTTGTCCTCAAGTTACTTGGGGCAGTTGCACTTCTAGTGTCCATCCCCCTTGCAGTAGTAGCACGTGACGCTGGGCCTGGGACCGGGCTTGACAGCCTTAGAAGTATTGGCAACAAACTTGCCGTCCTTCTTAGGCTTCTTGCTATTTGCCTTCTTCCCCGACTTCTTAAAGTTGGTGGCCTTATTAACCATCAACACCCTATGCTCCTTCTTGATTTCAACCTTAGCAGTTTTGAGCATGGCGAACACTTCAGCAAGGGTCTTAGTCATCCCTTGCATGTTGTAGTTCATCACAAAGCTCTTGTAGCTAGGGGAAAACACCCTATCAATCGCGAGCTCCTTCGGGATTTTGCAATCTAGGGCATTCAAGCGATTAATGTAGCCATACATTTTGACTACATGCTCATATTGTTGTGCTCTTCCATCTTGGTGGAGAAGAAGAGCTCGGAAGCATCATACCTTTCCGCCCGAGCCTGTGGAGCAAAGACAACCTTGAGATCTTCAATGATCTCAAAAGCATTCATCTTCTCAAAACGCTTTTGAAGCTCCAGCTCCATGGCATAGAGCATTCCACTCTAGATGAGGGAGAAATCATCCGCCTTTGACTACCAGATGTTCTTTTAGTCCTAGGAGGCGGAATCTATAGGCTTAGCTGGAAGCTCAGCCTCGATGACATAAGTCAACTTGTAGGGGACTAGGAGGATCCTCAGATTACGGAACCATGCGGTGAAGTTAGTTCCATCCGTTTTCAGCTTGTCCTTCTCTAGGAACATGCTAAGGTTGAAGGTGGGTGGGCAAGGCATCTATACTGGATTTGCAAAGTGTTTAGACCATGTTCATAATAATGAGTTCAAGTTTTAATTTATGCTGCTAAAATAAAACAAAAGGAACTCCCACTCAAACGAACATCCCTCTATTCGTTTAGTGATCACATGACCCCAATCCTCTACTCCACCCCAGATCGTCACGGACGGCAAAGCAGTTTCAAAGGGACATTCACAATGTCAATCACATCTCATGTGATGCATGCTCGAACTTTTGGTCTCTTGTATTCTGAGGCCATGTCTACACATGCTAGGCTCACCACCATATGCAAACGCAGATATGTCTGACACCCGATCGTCATGACCTGCCTCATAACGGAGAACTTTCTTGGTGGTGCACACACAAGGGGAATACTATAACTAGAATTATGTGAGGGATTATCCCATTATGCCACTATCGTATATTCTAACATACTAGCATAATAAGATGCAAAAAAGGAATACTTCAAAAGTATGGTGTCATGACATGGTTACAGCATTTTATCGCCATCAAGAGCTCCAATGAAAAGTTTCACAAACTTGTCATTGCCATGTTGATGTCTATGCACTTCTATTCTTGTAGACAGTTGTTGGGCCTCCAAGTGCAGAGGTTTGTAGAACAGTAGCAAGTTTTCCCTTAAGTGGATTACCTAAGGTTTATCGAACTCAGGGAGGAAGTGGTCAAAGGTATCCCCTCTCAAGCAACCCTGCAATCAAGATACAAGAAGTCTCTTGTGTCCCCAACACACCCAATACACTTGTCAGGTGTATAAGTGCACTAGTTCGACGAAGAGATAGTGAAATACAAGTGGTATAGATAATTATAAGTGGTAACGGTGATAGAAAATAGCTTGCTGGTGTGTGGTTGACGTGGGAAAAGACTAAAGGCAAACTGAAATAAAGAAGGAAGCAAACAAACATGTAACAGATCTAATTGCAAACGGTGTATCAATGCTTAGAAACAAGGCCTAGGGATCATACTTTCACTAGTGAACACTCTCATATAAATATCTTCTCTTTATGATACTACTCTTAATTACTCTCCGGTTGGACACTCTAATCCATGGTAGGGTTATAACAGCACACCTCAAAGTTCATCTTTCCCATCTAGATAACCCCACACTGTCACCTTGAGCACTAGATGGTTCGAACAAACACCACAATTTCATAAAGACACCCAACTCCAAATATAACTCATAACAAGTATTTGTAATCTCTAGCCTAAGTGCCACCATGGTCTGCACATTGTCAACTTCACACACATGGGGAGAGCAGAGATCTATTAAAGCACTTGAGTAGCAAGGTAGATCTATAGATTACAAGCTCATGATCTCAATAAGATCATGCATAGAGAGAGATGAACACATAGCTACCGGTAGAACCCTTAGCCTCAAGAGAGAACTACTCCCTCATCATCATGGGAATCAGCAATGGTGATGGAGATGGTGGTGGAGATCGATGGAGATGGCTCTGGGGGCACTTCCCGTCCTGACAGGGTGCCGAAACAGAGACTTTCTATCCCCCGAATCTCCCCTTCGGTGGCGGCGGTGCTGTGGAACTTTTCGTGGATGGAGGCTTGATGATTTAGGGTTTTCGCATCAGGAGGCATCTTATAGGCGAAGAGGCATGGTCGGTGGGCGGCCAGGGGGCCCACACCACCTAGTGGCGCGGCCAGGGCTAGCCCGCGCCACCATATGGTGTGGACACCCTGTGGCCCCTCTCCGTCTCGTCTTCTAGCTCCGTGAGTCTTCCGGTAAAATATCGACTTTGGCTTTTGTCCGGTCCAATTCTGAGAATATTGATTTTCTGACTTTCCTGGAACCAAAAACAACAGAAAACAGGCAATTGGCACTGTGGCATCTTTTTAATAGGTTAGTCCAGGAAAGTGTATAAAAAGTACTCCAAAGTTGGAACAAAACATAAGAAAGTAGATAAAACCAAGCATGGGACATCAAAAATTATAGATACATTTGCAATGTATCAACATCCCCAAGCTTAACTCGTGCTCGTCCTCGAGTAGGTAAGTGATAAAAAGAAAGAATAATTTTTGATGTGACATGCACCATCATAAACTTGATCAAAGTATTTGTAAAACATTCGAAGCTAGGATCATAGTACTTCAATCATAACATGAAAAACAAAGTTCTAGCAAATAGGCAAAGCAACTGTGTTGCAACATGAAAAGGCATAAACAAAAGATTCATGAATAACAATGCTTTGCAAGACGTTTGTTTGTTTCACATAAAGAAAACATAGCATAGTGGCATTCAGCTTGTCCCTCATAGAGTAGCAACCCTAAATGCATAGGACACCTTCAAAGTTCATAAGAGTGACTAGATACAAATAATTTAAAACAAGCAATATCAAAGCTATGCATCAATCGACAAGTCTTGGGACAATGCACATAGAACTAAAAATGGCCACTATGCTCTCAAAGTAGGTGCATAAAGATAGAAGGTGGAGACTCAACATAAAAGTAAAAGAAAGGCCTTCATAGAAGGAAGTAGGGATTCAAGTTTCATAAAGAGCTTCCAAAAATTATGGTACTTAATAGCTTTCAGCTCTCATTGCCCCTATCATAAGCATCTTGAAGTGATTAAGGTTAAAGTGAACCAACTATGGTGTATATGCTTGACGAAGTATAAGGTGGAAATCTCATGTCCCTTGAATACGAGGGCCGCTCCTCATGATACTCAAGTTTAGTTACCGTAAGTTCTTGTCATCGTAAGTACATGAGATCATAGAGAACCGCCAACGGGGTACCCCTTGCCCGATGATACGGAAGAATCCCCATATCAAAATGACAAGGCAAGCAGACAACGAGCATCTCAGAAATCTTCTTATTTACCATGGGAATATGGTGCTTTTTTCTCTCTTTCCTCTTTTCATAATCTATTTTTTCTTTTTCTCTTTTTTCTCAATATCAAACTCTTTTTTATAAGAAGAATGCTTCATAGACAGCTCATTATGGTTACGCTGCAGTTTTCCACCATGTCAGCATGGATTAGACCAGCGGCCCAGACATTTCTCTAACACACATACATAACTACATGGACTTACAAGCTCCCCTTTCATTTCACACCGACGACATCCATAGACAAAAGAGCATGATATCAACTAGGTACAAAGTACAAGTGCAATGTTGAAAGCGTTCCCCATGATAGCATGGTTCTGCTAATCCCCAACAAATAAGTGCAAGCATATACAACATAGACGACACAATGGTTCAAGTTTATTAAGGTCAAGAAAAGTAAAGTGTGCCATCAAGTTCGTGAGAGCTTTAATCACTAATTTTCTCATAACAAGTTTAATTCGGAAGGTAGATAAAAACATGAATATACTTGGAATAGCATATGCTAGTAGGTAGGTATGGTGGACCCTTTGGAATAACTTGGTTTAAGGAGTTGGATGCATGAGTGGAACTCATACTTGGTTGCGGAGGTTAGCAAAAGACTGGGAGCGACAAACTAAGAGAGCAATAATGGCCATAATCATGCAGAGCGACAAAACATCATTGATCAAAGCATAAAGTGATACTACAAGTTGAAAACTAAAGGATCATAAAGCCTTATGGTGACTTGAGATAGTCATAACATGGTGTGAGCATGCGCCAAGTCAACCCAAATAAAGCGTCAAAGGAGAATACCACAATACTATGCCTTAATATGCTAAAACAACGCATGATTCTTCAAAGGCACATTAAGCAATCTCAATTGTTTATAACAAGTCATGCTACAACAAAGAATACTAAGCATAAAGCGAAAACAATATCAAGCATGGCATGACAAAGCATGGGCCACAGTCAAAAACAAGCTCTCTTTACCACTTAAGCATGAACTTTCCTACTCTTTTCCAATCCAAACCAAACTATTTGAAAACAAATGTATGAAAGAGGGGATCCAACCAATTTATTCAGCAAACTAAGCAAACAAAGCAAACGAAAAACCCAAAATGAAAACGAAAAAGAAGACGCTCCAAGAACAACACAACTGTGCATGAAACAATAAAAATGAAGTGTTTGGAAGAAACCTGGGATTTTTATTGATGAAGAAGGGGACGCCTTGGGCATCCCTAAGCTTTGACTCTTGTACTTCTTGGATATTTCTTGGGGTGACATGCGTGGCATCCCCAAGCTTGAGCTTTAGTCCATTCTTCGTCTCATTACTCATTCCTTCCATACACCTGAAATTTTTCCTTCGTACAAAACTTCACACAATCTTTATTAGCAACATTAGTGCACTCAAGATAATAAGTCTTTAGGTTCAGTTTCAACACCAATAAAACTTCCATTAAAACACAAGCTACTAAAGCACTTCCCTCAAAAATCTCAATTCCCCAAAGAGAACTCAAAAAGGAACAAAAAAGAAGCAAATGCAAATAATGGCAGAAATCTGTCAAAACAGACCAGCAGGTAAAGACGAATTTTTTCGAAGACCTTCTGTTTCTCAAATCAAAAAGTGTTTAGCTAACAAAAGTTAGATAACAACCTGGGGCAGAAGCACAAAAATCCACGCCTCAAACCGACGTATAGAGATTTTACACGAATTTATACGGTGAAGCACAAAAATCTGTTTCGGGACAGCAACTTTCCCAATCATTACTTCTCTCTCATTAGAGGTTACTCTTGGCACAAAAAGCAAATAAAAAGGATAAGGAGAGGTTATTACTGAGGTAATAACTTCCAAGACTCATCTAAACTTTTGGGTTATCTCCCAATAAGTACTTTTCTTTAATGCCTTTAAGTTAGGCTTGATAGTTTGAGAAGATGCTCACATAAGAAATATGAATTAAAGTAAAAGGGAGCATCAAGAAGTAAATTCAAAGCACATTTAAGTCTAACACACTTCCTATGCATAGGAATCTTGTAAATAAACAAGTCATGAAAGCACAAAGCAACAAGCATAGGAAAGCAAAACAAGTGCAACTTCAAAATTTTCAACATAAAGAGGGGAAACTTAATATTGTTGAGACACATAAAACCATGTTTCCCTCTCTCATAATAACTTTCAGTACCATCATGAATAAAAGTAACAATATAACTATCACATAAAACATTCTTATCATGAGCCACATGCATAAAACAATTAATACTCTCCACATAAACATAGTCATTCTTATTAATTACAGTGGGAGCAAATTCAACAAAATAGCTATCATTATTATTCTCATCACCATAATCATCAAATATAGGAGGCATATTATAATCACTAATTTTCTCCTCAATAGTTGGTGGACTAAAAATATCATATTCATCATTGTAATCATCATATATTGGAGGTTTGGTATCATCATAACCAATAGAATAGCTATCTTCCAGAGCTGGGGAACTAAAAAGATCATTTTCATAAAAACTAGCTTCCCCAAGCTTAGACTTTTCCATAACATTAGCAATAATGGTGTCCAAAGAATTCATACTAACAACATTGCTATTAGCATGCAAATAAATTTCCATAGGTTTTTTAATTTTCTCTTCAAACACTTCATGTCCTAACTCAAGATAAATACTATAAATCTCTCTAATTTTTTTGTTGTTTTCCATTAAGCCTAACTAGTGAAAACAAGAAACAAAAAGACAAAATTGCAGAATCTAAAGGAAATAACTTCAAGCACTCACACCGGAGGATTGAGTACCTTTTACCTTACCTCCCCGGCAACGGCGCCAGAAAATAGCTTGATGTCTACACACTTCTATTCTTGTAGACAGTTGTTGGGCCTCCAAGTGCAGAGGTTTGTAGAACAGCAGCAAGTTTTCCCTTAAGTGGATTACCCAAGGTTTATCGAACTCAGGGAGGAAGTGGTCAAAGGTATCCCCTCTCAAGCAACCCTGCAATCAAGATATAAGAAGTCTCTTGTGTCCCCAACACACCCAATACACTTGTCAGGTGTATAGGTGTACTAGTTCGGCGAAGAGATAGTGAAATACAAGTGGTATAGATAATTATAAGTGCTAACGGTGATAGAAAATAGCTTGCTGGCGTGTAGTTAACGTGGGAAAAGACTAAAGGCAAACTGAAATAAAGAAGGAAGCAAGCAAACATGTAACAGATATAATTGCAAACGGCGTATCAATGCTTAGAAACAAGGCCTAGGGATCATACTTTCACTAGTGAACACTCTCATATAAATATCTTATTTTTATGATACTACTCTCCGGTTGGACACTCTAATCCATGGTAGGGCTATAACAGCACACCTCAAAATTCATCTTTCCCAACTAGATAACCCCACACTGTCACCTTGAGCACTGGATGGTTCGAACAAACACCACAATTTCATAAAGACATCCAACTCCAAATATAACTCATAACAAGTATTTGTAATCTCTAGCCTAAGTGCCACCATGGTGTGCACACTGTCAACTTCACACACATGGGGAGAGTAGAGATCTATTAAAGCACTTGAGTAGCAAGGTAGATCTATAGATTACAAGCTCATGATCTCAATAAGATCATGCATAGAGAGAGATGAACACATAGCTACCGGTAGAACCCTTAGCCTCGAGAGAGAACTACTCCCTCATCATCATGGGAATCAGCAATGGTGATGGACATGGTGGTGGAGATCGATGGAGATGGCTCCGGGAGCACTTCCCCGTCTCGGCTGGGTGCCAGAACAGAGACTTTCTGTCCCCTGAATCTCCCCTTCGGTGGCGGCGGTGCTGCGAAACTTTTTGTGGATGGAGGCTTGATGATTTAGGGTTTTCGCATCGGGAGGCATCTTATAGGCGAAGAGGCATGGTCGGTGGGCGGCCAGGGGGCCCACACCACCTGGTGGCGCGGCCAGGGCTAGCCCGCGCCACCATATGGTGTGGACACCCTGTGGCCCCTCTCCGTCTCGTCTTTTGGCTTCGTGAGTCTTCCGGTAAAATATCGACTTTGGCTTTTGTCCGGTCCAATTTTGAGAATATTGATTTTCTGACTTTCCTAGAACCAAAAACAGTAGAAAACAGGCAACTGGCACTGTGGCATCTTGTTAATAGGTTAGTATAGGAAAGTGTATAAAAAGTACTCCAAAGTTGGAACAAAACATAATAAAGTAGATAAAACCAAGCATGGAACATCAAAAATTATAGATATGTTTGCAATGTATCACATGTCACAACACATGCCCCTTTGTAAAATAAAGTTAGACGCTTCTACTTTATCTTTTACAAGTTTTACGCGTCTTTAGGGATTTCGTAGTACAACCCCTTCCCACCTACGAACGTGGAGCCACAATATGGATTTAATGATTGTGTTTTTCCTTCCCTTTTCAGGGCCCTCCAATGTTGATGCGATATCAACTACCATAGAGAGATAGACACCCTCCAAAGCCACTTAAATGTGGACGAGTCTCATGAATCACCATGTAAGGTTGGTTGGGGGCCGCTTCATCAAACAGTGCTGCAATATGAACTAGAACATAAAAGAGGGTAGCAACTATAAAATCAATGCCCACATGTTGCTATGTGTTCTATCCGTATGACATGCCTACCCATAAACCCGCTCTGATACAACTATACGGTTCTAGAGCAGAAAACAAAAAATTCTAACTATGTGAACACTAATACCAGGATCTATACTATGTAGACATAAGTAACGGAAAAGGAAGACAATATTCATACCCTTGAAGACCGAGGAATGCCTTATGCAAGAAGGCATATGTTGATGAAAACGAGCAGCTCCAAGCACCCCAAGTGTGGTGCCTCCGAAGTACTACACACGTTCGGTGTAGGCGGCATCTCCTGGGCTCCGATCCAGCCGAGCAGTAGAAGCGGAAGATGGCAGACCAAAGATCACAGGACGGTAGTATGAAAGTGGAGAACTCAAAACCCTCGAGGTCCTCTCCAATATTACAGAGAAATTCTCAAAGGAAATGAGAGAGAGAAGAGAGAATGGGATGATTCCAAGGGGAGGGGGTGACCCCTATATATAGTGGGAGGGGATGGGCACCACCCAAGGGGCGGGCGGTGTGGGACTAACCCCCACAACCGCCGGCCACCAATAGGGAGCCGCTGGCCCTAGGTGGCCGCCATGTGGGCAGATCACCAAGCCCTGTCTGGCTGGCCCTCCTCCCTAGGCGCCTTGCCCCTTTGGGCCTCACCTCTGGGTGAGGCCCATTAGCAATGGGATGCCTATAAAAATAAAATAAAATATATATTTTAATATTAATTCAACCAATTAATATAAAATACACATATTATTATATTTCTTAACTCCGAAACTCCTTCCGGACCCTCCCGATCAACATCGGGTATTACTCATAACTATTCTGGTTTCTCTTTCTATTTCTCCTACGGTACCGCATCTAGCCCTATGCGTCCCCACCCTTAAGCATGACATACTTCGGTTTAGAAATACTTCGGAGATGATTGAGATCTCTCTCATATCAATGATCATTAGCGGGACCTGGATGCCCATGATGACCCCCGTGCATTTCACGAATCATATCGCTCGAATCGTTAACATTGTTTCCCATTCCTTTTGCCACGTGATACCTAGTTCACCCGGGACTTGATCTTTGGTATCTCCATACCTTCGTTCGATCTCGTTACCGATGAACTTGTTTACTCGTTCCCATGTCATTGCATTCCATGACCAAGTCACACGCTTGTAAGCTTTATTAATGCAACGTCACCGAGATGGCCACATGTATCTATCTATTACATGGATTGGAAAATCCTGGTCTTGATATGTGCTCTTCTACACGTCCCTTTGGGAAACCTGAGTGGCACCTTTTTGATCACCCATTTATGGTATGATACTTGATACCATCTAAGCTCCCTCCAGAATGGTGATTTGCATTATCTCATAGTCTAAGGATCAGGTTGCGAGGTTTCCTTTGTTTATGATTAATGGTGAACTTTGTAACTAGATCTTATTATGATACAACTGTTGGATATTTGTCTATCACATCATTCAACCAATGATATGACCTCATTATCAATTGGCATAAATTCCCATGATCTTGAAACCCTAGATCATCCTCATGACCAATGAGCCAGTTCGCTAGAGGTAACTAGAGACTTGGTTTGTTTACATACCACACATGTATTAACGTTTCGTATTAACACGGTTATAGCATGGTATGAAACGTATTATGAACATACAAGAGATATATCAAATAAAACACTTTAATATTTGCCTCTAGGGAATATCTCCTTCAGGGAGGGGCTCCAAGCTTAAGGCCTCTAAACTCAAGGACCTCTTCGCCGAGGGGTACCTCCCTTCGACAGAGGGGCTGCACTGGTGGCTGGCTCCAGTCGGCGAGGTAATTCCTTCTTCCCAAGCTGGAGAAATGGTTTACCTCGAAGCTTAGCTTGTGCGAGGTATATCCCTCCTAATCTCCAACTTCCTCCTAGAGGCCCTAGACCACTTCCAGGTCCTCCCTCACAATCTCTCTCCGAATAGCATTTTAGTCCTTAGTGACTTTGTAGCACTGATTGAGGATTACCTACGAATAAAAACTAGGCTAGACATCTTTGTCTATTTTTTCACCGTCAAGAGGGAGTCGGTCGTTGTCAAGGACGAGCTTGCCAACTACGGGACTATTAGTTTTAAGATCTACCTGAACCAGAGATTCCCCGACATCGTGGGGCACAAGTCTGTCAAGAATTGGCAGATGACGTACTTCTAAGGTCCGTATATTCCTCTTCGGGATTGTGAAGCCACATATCCCGACTTTGTGCATGGTGCTGTCGTGGAATCCGCCAACTGGCGCGTTAAAGCTATCCTCCCCTCCGACTTAGAAGCCTTCCATATTGTAAGGCAGATAGAGTGACTCGTAGAGACAGGATTATCCGTCTTGGACCTGACCATGTGCTGGTTTACAAGGCGGATCCAGCCTCTACAACATCGCTCCAGCTTGATACTAGATATAGGAAAGATCCACTCCGTATTTCTCTAGATAACTTCTCTAGTGATACTATCAAGAACCGGATGAAGGATATGGTCAAGGTGAAGAACAAGAAGCGTGGCTTCAAGATCACCTATGATATGTTCATGATTGGCACCAGTATAGAGGTACTGATTGCTCATTGTTGTTATATATTCCAAAGTTTCCAGCTTGGTTCCATCAATCACCTCACTAACTCGACCTTTTTCGAGCTCATGGGTTTGGATGACGAAGATATGGCTTCTCAAGTCTATGACCCAAACCTCAAGGACATCATGGTCTTGTTAGACAACAAGGTCACCAAGGATCAAGCTACTCTAGCAACAATAAAGCGTAAGGGTTCTGCCTCTAATGTTGCTGCTGCGGGCAAGAAGAAACCGGAGAGCGAGATCTCCAAGAAATCTGCTGCCTCTTTGGAGGAAGAAAAAGGAAGAGCCATTGCCGACATTTCGTTGTCCAAAACGTCTGCCATTGTTTAAGTGTTCCTTTTTTTCATCTTGTCTTGCATTATACTTCTTCCAATACTTATACTGTATCTGTATGTTTCAGGAAGAGGAGTAATGGTGCCCTGAGGCGCACCTCCAAGGATGTTCGTGTGGAAAACGTTGGCAGGGAACGATAGCCTTGTTGGAGGCATCGGGTACGTGTTATATGAGTAAGGAATAGCCCCTTACGTGGCATACAAGGTTTGGTGTATGTATACGAGTGGTGTACTACACCATCTCGTATACTACACATATTACAATTCTAATACCCTCCCTTAATCTAAACCGTGGAGAGATTTAGATTACGTTTAAACTCATCTAGTTTCTTAGAACATAAAATCTTTGTAAAACCATCAGCAATCTGATCCTTGCTAGAGATGAACTGAACCTGAAGTTGCTTGCAAGCAACTCTCTCACGAACAAAGTGATAATCAATCTCTATATGTTTGGTACGAGCATGAAACACTGGATTAGCTGACAGAAATGTTGCACCTAGATTGTCACACCATAAATACGACTTTTCCTTTAGAACCACACCAAGTTCCCGAGAAAGAGCTTCCGCCCATATCAACTCAGTAGTGGCATTTGCAAGAGCTTTATATTCAGCCTCAGTACTCGACCTTGACACTGAGGGTTGTTTCCTGGAACTCCATGAAATAAGATTAGAGCCAAAAAATATAGCAAAGCCACTAGTGGAGTGTCTATCATCTAAATCACCTACCCAGTCAGCATCTGAATAGGCATTGAGAAAAGTGGACGAAGACTTCTGAAAAGTCAGACCAACTGTAACAGTACCATGAATATACCTGAGGATCCTTTTTACAACAGTCAAGTGTGCAGTTGTAGGGGCATGAAGAAACCGACAGACCTTATTAACTGAAAAAGCAATGTTTGGCCTTGTCAATGTTAAGTACTATAGAGCACCTACAATACTTTTGTACCTTGTAGAATCCTCAGGACCAAGTGGAGATCCATCGTGAAGAGTCAGAGTCTCGGATGTGGAAAGTGGTGTAGGACAGGATGTGCAAAGACTCATGCCAACTCGTTGAAGCAAATCTATAACATATTTTTCCTGATTTAAAAGCAATCCATTAGAACGTCTGTGAACCTTAAGACCTAGGAAATAGTGAAGATCACCAAGATCCTTAAGGGCAAAATCTGAACTCAAGCTATGAAGAAGAGCTGAGATGGCCTGATCAGAAGAGCTTGTGACAATTATGTCATCAACATAAATCAGAATGAACACCATGACACCTGACTTGTTGTATAGAAAAAGTGAGGTATCAGCTTTGATGGAACAAAACCAAGAGTGTGCAATTTTGAGCTCAAACGAGAGTACCATGCTCTTGGTGCCTGCTTTAGACCATACAAGGCTTTGTCAAGTTTGCAAACATAATTGGGAGTAGCGGAAGACTCAAAATCTGGTGGTTGTTTCATGTAAACCTCCTCTTCCTAAACACCATGTAAGAACACGTTCTTCACATCAAGCTGCCGCAAGTTCCAACCTCGAGAGACAGAAATAGAGAGAACAAGTCGAATAGTAGCAATCTTGACAACAGGCCTGGAAGTATCCTCATAATCTAAGCCATAGCGTTGTTTAAACCCTTTTGCAACAATACGAGCTTTATACCTATCAATAGTACCATCTGCATTTTTCTTGATGTGATAAACCCACTTGCAACCAATAACATTCCTCTTTGAACTTGGAGGCACCAAATGCCAAGTTTTATTTGCTAGGAGTGCATCATATTCCTCTTGCATAGCACTTTTCCAATTTGCATCACTAATAGCTTCAACAAGATTTGTGGGTTCTCCTGTTGATGTAAGTAAATCATAGAGTATTGTACCATTTATGTATACCTTAGGTTGTCGTATACCTTTTTGGAGTCTCGTGCGAACACCAACAGAAGAAGGCGGCAGAGAATCATCATTATTGGATGAAGATCCTAGAGAATCAGCGCCGAACGAACCAGCTGCGGACACTTGGCCGCTGTCGGCCTGCGGTGTGTCAGGGCCGATCGACCCCTGAGCGGGTGTTGATGGCGATGGCGACCCGCACGCAGAGGGGCTCGTACGGGAATCTGGCGAGGGCCCAGGTCGGGACCGATTAGGAGGGGGCGATGTGTCGCGCGACGACTCGATCGCAGACACAGGCATGCGTGTACGCGCGGGAATTCTTGCGGAAGGCAACGACGGCGGCTGATCCGAGGCGGATGTTCCTGCAAAATCAGCCTCGGTTTTGGTGATATCACCCCTTGTCGTGTTCTCAGCGCCATGATCATCATTTGATGTGTAGTTTTCAATAGTGTTCTCCAAATTTTCTTCAGAATTTGATGTAGTCTCCTCGGCTAGTATCTATGGAGGTTCAACAATAGGAACAACTTGCAGGTAATGATCATTAGTGTGCACACCCCTATCATTATATGTCGAGGAAGGTGGATCAGTCAGAAGAAGAAGAAATTCTTCGCAAAGACGATGCCCATCATTAGGGTGTAACTCAACAAAGGGAAAAACATTCTCGTCAAACACAACATCACGAGAGATGTAAACATGGCTAGTAGATACATCTAAACATTTGACTCCTTTGTGGCGAAAGCTATAGCCAAGAAACACACACCATTTAGAACGGGAAGAAAGTTTGTGTTTGTTGTATGGGTGAAGATTGGGCCAACAAGCACACCCAAAAACATGAAGAGACTCATAGTTTGGTTTGACATGAAGAAGTTTTTCATTAGGAGTGTCCATGTTGAGAACTTTTGTAGGCAACATATTTATAAGAAAGGTAGCGGTGATCAAGGCATCATCCCAATATTTGAGTAGCATGGAGGAGTTGGCAAGCAAGGCAAGGCCAACTTCAACAATATGGCGATGCTTTCGTTCGGCGGAGCCATTTTGTTGATGTGCATAGGGACATGAGACATGATGAGCAATGCCTACTCGTTGAAAAAGCCATTTAATTTTTCGTACTCACCACCCCAATCGGTTTGCATGGTAAGAATCTTTCGATCAAACTGGCGTTCAACATATTTTTGAAAGTCAAGAAAGACTTGATACACCTCATAACATTTCTTAAGCAGATAGATCCAAGTATACTTGCTAAAATCATCAATGAAACTTACATAATAAGCATGTTTGCCTACAGAAAGAGGAGTCAGACCCCATACATTAGAAAATATTTGTTCCAAAGGAGCTGAAGAAACACTAGTGGAAACATGATATGGTAGTTGATGACTCTTGGACTATTGGCATGGATCATATATGTAAGAATATTTTTCTGGAGTATAAGATAAACTATTCTTCCTAAGAACTTGTTGCACAATAAAGGATGAAGGATGCCCTAGATGACGATGCTATGTAGATGACGAAGGATTGATGGTGATAAGAGCATGCTTGGACAATGACCCCATGGAAACTAGAACAAGGGGGTAGAGACCACCATGACACGGACCTCTAAACATGATTTTCTGCGTGGCTTGGTCCTTAATCAAAAAAGAATGGATAAATTTCAATAAAGGCATTATTATCTAGGGCAATTTTATGAGCAGAAAGCAAACTCATGGTAGCTTCGGGAACATGAAGAATGTTTTTGAGACGTAAAGAGCAATGTGGGGTGTGCAAAACTGAATGACCAATATTAGCAAGTTCCATACCTTGTCCACTAGCATCGTGAACTTGATCACGCCCTTGGTATGTTTCATGAATTTGAAGCTTGTTGAGTTGTCATGTTGTATGGTTGGTGGCACCAGTATCAATCACCCAGTTTGAATCAACTCCACAAGATCTCTTGTTCTCCTTGGTTGTGTCATCATCATCATCACCAAAACACCACTAGAAATCACTAGCACCGTGTCCCTCCTTTATGCAAATCTGACAAAACACATCTTCCTTCCAGGGGGTCACAACACGACCACGATCCTTGCGTCCCCCTTTTTGGCAACGTCCCTGGTTGGGAGGATGCGGCTGCAGATGCTGTTGCGGCGGCTGCGGCGGAGGGCGAGGAGCACGGTATGGCTGTGGAGGTGGAGCATAGGTGGGAGGTGGGTATGGCAGGAGTGGTGGCTGATATGGCTGAGACTGGTATGGGTTATATAAGGAAGTGTAGGGCGGTGGAGCATATGTTGGGGCTGTTGGTTGTGGAGGATAGGTCTTGAATGGCAGTGGTTGATACACGGTAGGCGTAGCATAGAAGTTGTGCTGCTGCTGATAACCAGGGGACAGTGGTGGTGTTGGTGGCCGAACCTGTCCATCCCCATAGGAGGGATTTGGGCACCCATATGCAGCATTGGCCGAGGAAACGAAGGAGCCAGTGGCTTGTCCTGTTGATTGCAGCATATTGTCACGGTTTTAACAGGCCAGAAGCTGCGAGCACATGTCACTGAGAGACGTGGAGGGGACAGTATTGATGGCAGCAACAAGGTTATTAAAATTGCCATCCATTCCATTAAGGATGTAGTCCTTCAGTTCATCATCATCGACAGATTTCCCAGCAGCAGCAAGTTCAGTAGCAAAGTCCTTCATCTTCGAGATATACTGTTGAGCCTTCATGTCCATCTTCTTGGTGTCGGTGAGGGCACCCCGGATGGTGGAAACCCTGGACTTGGACTGTGAAGAGTACAGCTCCTTGATGGCATGCCAGACATCAGCAGTATGAGCCAGCCCAAAAACATGTGGAAGAACATCATCAGAAAGAGAATTCACGAGAAAGCTGACCACGTTCTGATCTCTAGTGAGCCAAGTATCATAGTCTGGATTTGGGATCGAGATTGGCTTTTTGTTTTCATCCTCAGCCTCGACCTTTTCCGGAGGGGCACAATCGGATCCATCAAGTAGACCTAGGACGCGAGCACCTCGGAGCTTCGACATAACTTGTGTTTGCCAAGAGAGGAAATTCTCCCTTGTGAGCTTGGTCGCCGGCGGCGCACCGATGCCCGGCACCGCAGATGAGGAAGACGAGGTGGCCATCAGATCGGTTTGGAGAGAAGGGGTTTGTGTCTAGAGTTTTAGGGTTTCCTTGGAACTGAAGATTGTCGGGATTGAGGATGTAGGGGAATTGGTTGAGGAGATGTTGGAGGAGGTCCTGGTCGTGCCGATCCGGTGATCGGAGGTCGTGGCGGCGGCGGGAGATCAACTCCGGCGGCGGCGGCTAGGAGAGGAGAGGAGGGCCTCTAATACCATGTGGAAAACGTTGGCGGGAATGATAGCCTCGTTGGAAGCATGGGGTACGTGTTATATGAGTAAGGAATAGCCCCTTACGTGGCGTACAAGGTTTGGTGTACGTATATGAGTGGTGTACTACACCATCTCATATACTATACATATTACAACTCTAATAGTTCGTGCATCTAAGGATATTCGGGACATGCTCCCGAAGTCATCCCTGGCCACTGCTCGCACTACCCCTGCCACCATTGTCCCTGACAGCTCAGGATGAACTTCATCCACCGCAACGCCTGTAGCCTCCACCATGGAGACATACATCAATCCAAGTCAAGATGCTGGGGAGCTCCATGGAGCTCGGAAGCCAAATTGTCGCATCCAACGAGGAGTCTACTTGTATTGTTAATGGTCCAAATATATTAGAACCTTCGAATATAAGTCCTTTATATGATAAGAATGAATATTTATATCTATGTGGATCCATGTTGCATTTGATATTGTGACATACTATGGTAACTAACTTGTCTACTCAAACTATTTATTATTTGTTTGTTCTATCAACCTTGTTGTACTATATTGCATATTTTGTCATAGTAAATTGGAATAAAGTTTAGCAAACATACTTCAGAAACCATAAACACCTGGCTTTCGATTCCACAATTTCTGTTCGTACAACTATTCTCGAATTTTCTAGCCAGACGTCGGATCTATGAAAAAGAATTGTAGCTTTTGCACGCCTTTCTCTCACAAACTTCCGCAAAGATTTCTCTAGAGCATCCGATAAATCAAGTTTGTGAATTTCATGTATTTTATACTTTAATTTGTAGGATTCACTAAGAGACATTTCTACTTTGTCTTACTCCCTCTATGATAAGATGTGGTGTATATTAATTTTTTAAAATCCAATGACGTAAAGTTTGACCAAGTATATCTAGGAAACTATAGCAATATAAATACATAATATGAAGTATAGTATGTTTTATGGTGATCCTAATACTATTGATTTGTTCCATTCTCCAAGACATCAGTATTTTGTTCCATTCTCCAAGACATCACTCATCTTCCTTTTTTAGAGCATCTCCAGCAGTAGCTGGAAACTAGCGCTATGCTAAAATAACTGATTTTTTGGACACGCGCGGGCGCTGTATCCTCCTTCAGCAGGCGCGGGAAAAAAACGCGTGCGGAATGTTTAGGCGCGCGCGGTTGCGCTAGTTTGGGCGGCAAAACTCCCACGCGTCGTAGAGCGCGCGCTACAAAAGCCACGCGTCGCCCGCGCCCAACTGCCACGCGCGCGCCCGGAACATTCCCCTCTCCTCCTTCCTCGCGCGCACCGCCTTGCCCTGCCTAGCGACGCCATGCCGCCTCGCCGACGCAGTGCCTCCGGTTTCAAGGGCGTGCGCCCGCGCCCGAACGGGCTCTTCTATGCTGAGATCCGCACCGCCGGCTTCCGCCTCACGCTCGGCACCTACAACTCGCGGAGGAGGCGACCCGCGCGTATGACGCGGCGGCATGGCGCATCGGGCGCCCGCGCCGGCAGATGAACTTCCCCGAGACGGAGTCCCTCGAGGAAGCGCAGTTTCTCGCGCCACAGCCGCACCTCGTCACAGAGGAGGACTGCCACCTTCATCGCTAGGCGCAGCGCCGCCTGCTCATCGACGAGCACGACGAGCGTGCCTTGGCCGCGTGGCGCCGCGAGTTCCCGCAGGATGTGTAGGCCGAGCTGGAGTTCTACCGGTCGAGGAGGGCCGAGCGACGGGCCTACCGGGCAGATCACCGCCGGCGCAAAGCGTTCATCAACGCGTAGCTCGCGGGGCCGCAGGCCATCAACGACGACGATCCAAGGTGGGACGACCTCTGGACGTAGTCCGAGGACACCACCTCGGATAACGAGGAAGCGTAGATCGTAGCTTTATTTTCTAGTTTCTAGTTTTATTTTCTGTTCGTCGCAATATGTATTTTTTGTTCGTCGCAGTTTAATTTATGTGTATTTTCTAGATCTTGCAATATATGTGTTTGTGTGCGCGCGCGTGTTTGCGCGCTGTAGTCTGCAGCGTCTGATGGTGGCGCGTCTGCGCGCCGTGTTTTGTCGCGCGTTTACAGCATCTGGAAGGGGCGCAGGAAAATGGCGCGCGCTGGTTCGACGTTTTACAGCGCGCAGATATAGCGCTACTGCTGCTGAAGATGCTCTTATAATTTTGAAACCGCAACCGCAAATTTTAGTTTAGCAGGATATCTGTGTATGCTGTTAGCTACCCATGGTTAATTTTCCCATTTCTTTTGTTTTCCATGTAGGTTGTTGACTTGCATTCGATTACTAGCAGCACACATCATGCATGATCATTGTTACTGCAGTGGTGCAGCCTTTGCTTCTCAACAACAAGAGGATAGGACAGCCTTTGGTTTTTCACGCAGCTGCAGGCTGCAGCTACTTGCTTTGGCTGTAAAAACAGCAGCATCTTTACTCGGCGATCGATCACACACACCGTTGCATACATCTAGAAGTACGTGTCGTCTGCGAGTCATCTATAAAGGCGAAGCAGAAGCGCACGAGCGTTCAGGGAAAAGTGAGGGAAAGCCGCGAGCAGAATTCCTGGGCAATGATCGATCCCCTCTGCACACCTCGCCGTCTTTGGGTCCACCCGCTCGTGTCCCCCGGCTGCCACCCAAAGCCCAGACCCGATCATCCATCATGATCGCTTCTCATCATTCGTTCAATGCTCAAGATGCACACCAGATTGTTCACAATCTTTGCAGAAAAAAACAAGGACAACGAGCAGAGCGAAGCAAAGCTCTTACTAGATCTCATAACAAACATCGCTCATAATACAACTCTACCACTACTAACTAGGAGTATTATATGTGTGTCATTACCAACCTGGCAATGGCGGCCAGAGAAAGTCAAATTAGAAAGGAACATGGATAAGTTATTACTGGAACAGCGTGTACGAACGCACACGGCCGGCAACTATTTGACGCGACAACGCAGCGCCTGCCCGCGCGCGCGTCCTGCCCCCAACCAAGGTTGCCTCGTGCACGCCATCCAGCGCGGCCCCGTCCACTGATATCGCCACCACGTGCGCCGGGTTTGGACAAAGGTACGTACGTGCTTGGGTCCCGGCAGTGTGGCAGCATCTAGTTGCACGTACGTGCGCGGGAGCTTCCTTCCTTCCATGGCTCCGTCTCATCTAGTAGTACTCCACGGGCGTGCCGGGGCAGCTGTCGTCCGACAAGTCGTTGTCGTGAGGGATGCTGTTCCCGGGGTCGGAGCCAGTGGCTGTAGTCCCGACGCTGAACGGCGGCGGCACGTACGGCGGCGTGGCGCACCGGAGCAGCGCCCAGTTGACGCCGTTGAAGAACGGGTGCCGTTTGATGGCTGCCGCGCCCATGGTGGCGCCGAGCCGGCGCGTCGGGTCCTTGGCGAGCAGCGCGGTGACGAGGTCCTTGGTGGCGGACGACACAGAGGGCTCCTTGGGGAACTCGAGCGCGCGGGCGACGATGTTGGCCAGGGTCATCTCGTTGTCGTACCCCTTGAACGGCGTCACCCCGTAGAGCAGCTCGAAGATGAAGATGCCGAGTGTCCACCAGTCCACGGAGCTGCCGTGGCCCTCGCCCGACACGATCTCCGGGGCGAGGTACTCGTGCGTGCCGACGAACGACATGGAACGGAGCTCCACAGGTTCCGCCACGAACTCCAGGTCGAGCACGCCGGTGGGGAAGCTGCTGCTGCTGCTGCTGCTGTTCCCACCGCCACCGCTGCCGGAGGCCTTCTTGCGGAGCCGGCGCCGGCGACCACGGCCCGGGAAGAGGCTGAAGCACGACACCGAAGGGACGATGCAGGATGGGATGATGCACGAGGATGACGCCGAGGAGTGGCCGGTGAGCGCAATAGGGTCTGAGATGACATGCGCCGGCGTCGGTGCAGTCGGGTCGCACTTGAGGGAGAGGTCAAAGTCGGTGAGCATGATGTGGCCGTCGGCGCGGACGAGCACGTTCTCCGGCTTGAGGTCACGGTACACGATGTCCATCATGTGGATGTACTCCAACGCGGCTACCACCTCAGCCACGTAGAACCTGGCACACAATATACAAAACCAATGTCAAAACCGTTGAACTATCAGAAACCCATCATATCTTTTCTTAAAAAGTTTCCACTGAAGATGAAAAACAGAAGCATTAATTATTTTCTTTATCTGCATTATACATTTGACACCAAACTCAAACACGCTGGACGGGTGCGACTTTGATGAGAAACCGTACAGTAAGCAACTATACGTAATTGCATACCACAAAAGCATACAAGTGCCTCCCTTGACTTTATGCACATGCAACCAGAGGCACACATGTATGTGGCAACGACAGTGTCACCTCACTGTATCTGTACCGGGCACGGTGGCTGACGCTGTGCGCTGCAGTACTAGCAAGCTACCAAAAGTCACAAGAGGAAAGAAAAGGCAAGAGACAGTACTCGAATTAGTGCATCATTGATGTTGGGGGCGTTGCACGTTGGGGTGGAGCCTTGTTTAATGGCGCGGAGAAGAAAGGTCACATCATGTGTGCACTCACTCAACCGATCATTCCTTGGGGTTAATTAGATTAATCCTTACTGCAAAGTACGAGTACCCATGCTGATCTCGGTCGACTGCATCCATCCACGGCCCATTCATGGCCATGTCTGTGCGTGTGTTTCAGAGCTGTGACTCTTAACCATCTCACATGGGGGTGTTAGTAAAAAAGCAAAGCTCTCTTGACCATGAGCGTAGGCAGTACTCCCTCCGTTTTAAAATAAGTGATCTGTGTTTGTCTAGATTTAAATATATTTATATACTAAAACATGTCTAGATATATGCGAATCTAGACAAACTCACGTCAATTATTTTGAGATCGGAGGAAGTATATAATTTTAAAGCCATGTTCGGCAACCGGTTCCGGCGCCGTAGCACGAGGGGCCGTGCCCTCGTGTGCCACACCGGTAATGGCTACTACGACCGGCCTAGCCATAATGCCACCATTGCGTTGAACGGCGGCACTGTTGTAGCGTGCGTGCAGGTAGCACCGAAATGCACGAAGCCATTGCATAAAACTACCTGCTGCTCGATCGTATACCTACAATCACTGCTGCTTGCCGTGTCAAACGAGGATTGATTCATTTTTGTTGGAGTGCACATTATAATGCAACAATGCAAAGCCGTACGAGTAGCATATGAATGGCAGCAAGTCTTAAGAAGAAGCGGGCTTCTCAAGACTAGAGTGGCGCCGAAAGTATTTTATTGTTGCTATAATAGTAGTAATACTTTTGTGGCTCGTCCATGAATTCATATACGGTTCACTTCTCTTGTGCATTTGCTTGGTTTCCTTCCACAAAGTTTAAGCAAAGACGTTGTGTTGACCCGTGAATCCATACCCTGTTCAATAATTCACGCTTTCCCTCCCTCTATGTTTCTTTTGGCAAAGTGTATTTTCCTCATCCTCTTGTGCATTCTGACCGTAGCGTGAAAAAAAGGGGTTATTGTACATGTTATTTTCCTCATTCTGTATGGTTAAAATGAACAAGCTGATTGGACCATCGATAGACAATACACTGTCGCTCAATACATGTTTGAGTTGACTAGAGAATGCTATGGCCTCCCCGACTAATCTCTCACGAAACAGCCACATGACGTACTGTGATGGAGCTAACGTGGCCAATAATTCTACCACCGTGTATCCTACCTGTACTGTACAGTTTGTTAACATCCGTATTTCTTCCCCCTTTAATCTCGGGCATGGCCTGCATCTTCATTAACCATCCACATGGCTGGATGCATATCTATACGGCCGGGAATAATGCTATTTGAAGCTTATTCCGGGAGGCAATAACACTGCTCTCCGTATATTGTGGGGGGAGATAGGATCGTCGGTAGGCAAAGCAAATGATCGTGCACCTAGCTACTCCAGTAGAGAGATAAGGAAAGAGCAAGGGTACTAGCATGCAAGCGCATATGCCAAGAACAGCTTTATTTCCGGATGGCGCTGGGGCAGGCTTGGTATCATTCAGGGCCGTGCTGCTGGTCTCCACATGGAAACACTTCCTGACTGACCCAGTCATTGGAAGGTGATTATATGGGCGTGCGTTTGGCTGGCTTGAGAGTTTTTCAGAGCATGGCTGGAAACCAGGGAACTGTGGCCGTGACAGTGAGAGAGCGGGCAGCTGGACCCATGAAATATGCATTTCCAGAGGAAACAGGGCAATGTGTCGTTTGGATGCTTATTCCATGGCATCGTTTCGCAAAACGGTATCATCCTCATATGTCACGATCCTTGTGTTGTTAAGGAAGCTCGGTGTCAATTTTGGTTAAGGATGCATCCAAAAGGGCTGCAATCCATCTGATATTATGCGGTGTGTTATCAGGATGAGGGGCACAGTCAGTTGCTGGAGATGCACTCCACATGAATGGACAGATGCATGCCCAACCGAAGACACATGGGGCCAGCCGAACCATGCGCAGCCAGAACTGGCCACTAGATCCTTAAAAATGAGCTAATTAAACTAGTATGCAGAAAGGAAGGGGGAACACAGAAACAGCCAAGTAAACAAAGGAAGCCAAGTGGTAGTAGAACCCAGGAAACCGGCCACATTCTTCTCTGGAAAGGCTATGATCGCTAGCTGCTTGGCCCGCAGTTCACGCCCAAAATGCGATCAGAACTCGATTTTGTTAAATCATGTTGTTAATTGTACGATATGATCTCCATTTCCCCCCATCAAAGGAGCATTTTTCATCGCAGTACGATATGATCTCAGATCAATCTTATAGTATATTTTTTTGAGAGAAACAGAGCTGCGTTAATTATTACCACTAATATAAAAAACGCATATGTGATGGTAATCAACGAGTGGTGGTAATCGAGGTGGCGGCGTACCTGACGGCGGCCTCGGAGAATCGGCGGTGCGTCTGCCTCTGGCGGAGGACGTGGAGGTCGCCGCCGGGGCAGAACTCGGTGAGGAGGCAGGACCAGCGCTCCCCCTCGGCGACCCCGTAGAGGCGCGGGAGGAATGGGTGGTCGACGGCCTCGAGGATCTCGCGCTCCGTGCGCGCTCGCCCCTCCTTGTTCCGGCCCTGCAGCTCCTTCCTGTCCATCACTTTGGCCGCCACCAGCGCCCCGCCGGTGCCGGCGCCCTTCCCCTTCACCTCGGCCAGGTACACGCTGCCGATGTCCCCCGCGCCGAGCCGCCGGACGAAGCGTATGTCCGAGAGCTGCACAGTTCCTAGGCGCGGGGCAAGGGCGGAGGGGTTGGAGGAGCGCGACGTCGGGAGGCCCATTGGCCCCGAGGACGAGGTGGAGCAGGAGGCCGTAGCGGTGGAGACGGTGGAGGCGGAGCGGGAGCGCTCGGAGGAGCCGAAGCTGAGGCTCTGCAGCTCGTCCGCCGCCAGGGCCGCGTCGCCATCCGGAGGCATTGCTGTGGCCTGACGAGGCTAGGCGAGGCAAGTCCGGGCTGGATGTGTGGCAAGTGCGGGGACAGGGGAGGAATAGAAGGAGGAGGCGACGGACTGGTGGGGTGTGTGTGCGCGTGCGTGCGTGGGTTTTTAATTTGAAGAGCGCAGGAGGGGAGGGGAGGGGGAGGTTGGTTGACGGTTGGAAGATGGGCCTGGCCGGAAACCCGTGTCCGGTTCGAGCCAGGCTAGCGTCAGATTTCGTGTCCAATCTTTGGATCTCCGGGGGACATGCTGGCCCTGTTCTCCGGGTGGTGGGATTTTTGTTCCTTTGTAGCAGCATACTAGTAGTAGATGGTATAGAAAGATTTCCAATTACAGGCTGATGATTCGATTGGATCCTCCGCCGAAGACTGCTACTCGCTCCGATCCAAATTATTTGATTTTGTTTTGTCTAGATTTAGACGTATCTAACACAAATAAATCTAGATACATTTGAATCTAGATAAATCTAAGTCACCTAACTTGGGTCTGAGAGAGTATTTCTTTTCCTTATATCATGTGATCCATTGTCCATACAGAAAATGTTTTTTGGTCCTTTGACGGGATCCATGGAGAAAAAAATGATCTGTTTCCTGGCATCACTCTGGGTTTGACCGCTAGACTAGCCCTACCCATCTTAACGTCTCGAGAAAGAATGATTTGGCCTTGACACCGTTGTTGCTTCCTTGATTCCTTCAACTCGAATCAATGAGCGGCGGCCGGGGCGGGACGGCGGGCAGTCTCGCTCGTGTCGTATCCGCGCATGAAATACGCGACCCTAAAATGTCCAGGTACTGGTCCTAATTTCGGGATTGGACGGACGCGTTTGTAATCGCTCACGCGTCAGTAGAGCTAGGCGATGAACCGACTGACAGAGAGGATCCAAGCCTGGTTTTTGAACGGGTATGCGCGCACTCCGGGGATCGAGGATCCGCACAAGTGTATCCATCCCGGACGAGCTAGCGACTGGAATGGACCCAGCTACGGAATGTGGATGGACCAAACGCGAGTGACCACCTACTGACGATGTGCGGCACGTGTTATTTTCTGTCCGTGAGCACCGGCAGAGCCGCAGCCGCAGAGGCTTCACGCTCCTTCCAGTGCTGGTGATCTTTTGAACCTCGTCGAAATTTCGTAATGTGCCAGCGATTTCTATAGGCGAGTCTTGTGAATGTCGAGAGACCAGCCAGCGCTATGAGGGACCTGTCGGTCGGGATGATATGATATGATAGAGGAGGTTGGATTTTGCGAGACATATTAATCCTTTTTCAGGGGATTCAGGGAGAAACCGGCAGGATGAGCTTTGTCGCAATGAAAGACCAACATTGTCTGGTAGTATTAATCATGTTCCTCGAAGATAAAATCCATGGTTCTGTCCATGGGAGCATTACAAGTTGTTGACACGGTGCTTCTGTAAGTTAGAGTTTTCTCTAAAGTTTCCTAATGTTGAGCTTTCCTTGCTCGGCGTACCAGGAATACGGGATTCATAGTCACCAATTTGTCTTGGGCATCAGGATCCTTAGCAGTTCGTCGTATGGGCCTTCCGATAGACCAAACCATATATACCAATAGTGGGTACCCGAAAGGTCATGCCCGTGGCATTTTCTTCCTCGCTCTCTTCTTTCTTTGCTCCATCTGATCCGGATCGGCAGTGGATTGAGGAACGGTGAATTTCTTCGGCAACATGGTGGGGAAGATTAGGCGCGCACGAGTGAAAATGGCGGGAGCTGCGGCAGATGGCGGGCAGGAAGGGGTATGTGAGGAGGAAAAGGAGGGAAAACGGAAAAAAGAGAAAATGGTGTAGCTCGACCTATGGTCGTCACCACATCAAGTACATTCTCACTCTCTCTAACGTAAGACGAGTCATCATGGACCATAAAGGTGAATTCTATCTTATACCCGAGTCCACTTCCTACTCATTTGAATGGTATGCTACTTCACACTCCATCCTATGATCATGCAAGGTAAGCATCGACAAGTACGGAAGTTGGGGAGGAAGCCCGAGGACTCACGGATGACGCCACTGAAAAATGGTAGAGAAGTCTCAAGAAAGCAGTTATAACACCCCCACTTTGGGTAACCTTGATTATGTGTCCAAAGTGCAAAAATTAGGGGACAAAAACTTTTTCTGGCTTAGTGGTGTAGTAGTTTCTTGTTGATTGCCCTGCTTTTTTTGTGCTTGCGTTGTGCTCAAGGTACTTCTCTATCTTATCAAAAGTTTACCAAAACTATTTACCAAAAGGAAATGTATTGGCTTATTTTACATATTCCCAAATGTTCTGACATTTCAAAACAAAAGCCAAGATGACTTTGTAAAACAAAATGTTTTCTCTTCTCCTACTGATAAAACTAAGGAGATCTATATGGTACAATCTCTCCATGTTTTCAAGACAGATCCTTCTAAATATTCTTTTCTCAAGCCTTTCCAAAACCCTTTGAAAAACTAGTTCATCTCTCTCTTGGTAATAGTGCTAAGAGGCGATCGGCTCTAAGGTTGCACGATTTCCGAGGCATGTCTCTATGAGGTCCCTTCCACTGGCTCTCGCCGGCGCCACTCCGGCGCCGTCGCACACCTCTTTCTATGGGTTTCTCTCTGTTGGACTCTTCTGGTGGTGACTAAAAGATCACCTACTCTGGGAGTTCCACTAGTGGTAAGTTCCTTGTTGGTTCTCTGATTCTCTCGGCGGAGCGCTGGCTGGTTATCCTCAATGCCAATGGTTTTCCTCTTGAGGGTAAATGCCTTGAAAATGGGGAGGTGATTTCTGTTGGTTCTGTGGTGAGGTTCCCCTCTCATCTTGCTAGGATCAATGATCTCTCGATCTCTTCTCCTAGATTTCTTGGTGGTTCTTCTTCTGGTGTTGAAATGGTTGAAGATTTGAGTCTTAAGTGGCATGTAACATGCTCTTCTCTGCCGTCAGATGATTTGGGGCACGTTACGGGAATTTTGATCCTTTATTCTCATGCTAAGAGGATTGTGCTCCTCAATCAAAATAAGGTGGTGACTGATGCAAGATTCCTTCTGCAAGATGAAAAGATTTATTCTGGCTTGACACTGGGTCTAGTTGTCAAAAGGGTTGTTGTGGGTGCACAAATTATTGAAGATCTGAATTCCGACAAGGTGCATGCTGCACCGGTGAAGACTAGCAAGAGCACTTCATTGGATTTATCTAAAGGCAAAGATTTTGAGGTAAATGTCTTCAAAAAATTCGGACACCATGTTAATTTCTCTCGAGGATTCCGTAGAAGACCGTTTTTTCTAGTTGGCTCTTTTGGACGTGCCAACTTTAAACTTGATATTCATACTGTTGGCATTGCCCTTCAAGCCTGTTTTGGTGGTTTAGCATCAAAATTTCAAGTCAAACTACTTTAAGATAGAACCTTTTGGTTTTCAGTTGCTTCACGTGCTGTGGGTTTTGAGATCTATAATTTAAATTCCTTTTCAAACGAGTCTTGAAAATCAGCTTGTGGGGGGAAGGTGGACCAAATTGGAGATTTGAGGAAAGAGAATATTACAAAGAAATTGACAAAGATTGGACGTTTGTCTCTTACAAAAAGAAAAATAATTCATCTGTTTTTTATCGTATCTGTTTCCTGGTTTCCTCTCCGAAATCCCCATGCAAAAACGGTCAAATCATGAGTGGAATTAATGGAAATAAACCTGACACGACTTTTGTCGAAATTGTGGTTAATGGGGGAGTTATTGAGGAAGCAAAATTTCCTACATGTAAAGATTCAACTACAATTAAGTTGCCTGGTCTTGTAACTTTTTTGAAATTTCCAACTTTCCCTACCCGTCCTTGGCCCGACAATTCTTACCTTAATTGGTTCAAGGCCCAAGTCTCGGCGCAAGTTTCGCGGCCTAGGGTGTTCGATTCTCTAAAAGACTTTGCCCTCGCCCAAAAAAAGGATAATTCGGAAGACCCTGCCTCCTCAACTCCCACGCATGCAGAAACCCCAACCACCTCGCTCCGCTCGTCGCTGGTGGCAACCTCCGTCGCAATGGCGAACATTCCGCTCGACCCGCAGCCTTTTCTCCCTCCTGGCTTCGAGATTTTGTAGGTGGAAGGGCGAAATCGTGTCAAGCGGGTGGTGGTTCCTCGTTGCCCACGTGCTCATGAACAGTATGCCATTGCAAATATTCATGCCCTTCCTCCAGTTCCAGTTCCCTTTGAGAATGTCAGAGATGTGTTGCAAGATTTCTTTATCAATGTTACTAGGGTGGATTTTCGTGATATCCAAAACTGCCCCTATGGTTCTACATATGTGCAATTTAATAATGTCAGTGACCGCGACCGTTTGATCGGTGCTGGACCAATACCTTTCCAAGATGTTGCAATTTCCTTTGCTAGACACAATGAAGGAATTAACTGGCGCAGGACACAGTTCAACAATGAGTGCTGGGTTATGCTTCTGGGCCCTCCTCTCGATCACTGGCATACCGAAGACCTGAATGCTATCTTTGCTGATATTGGAAAGGTGCTTCTTTGGGAAAGAGACCCTGAGCACAAAGGCAGAATCATTTCTAAACTTAGAGTCACTGACCTGGTGGAGGTGCCCAAAAGTGTAAGATTTACCATTGGAGACCTAGTTGAGACTAAACCTGGACCTTTTCTGTGGAGCTTTTGAACAGTAATCTCCTAGGTGGGGGCCCACCTGATGAGGACCCACTACCAGATGATAATGAAGACCCTCACCCTTTACCTGTCATGGGACCTCAATTTGGTCCTCCTCCCCCACCACCTCCTCCCCAGCCTGAAGGTGAAATTGGTGGATGGGACCAATGGGTTGATGCTGCTCCTCAGCAGAATAATGATGCTGGATGGGGGCAATGGAATTCACCTGTTCAAGGGTCAATCTTTGCTGAAGGGGTGGACATGCCAATTGATAATCTGAATATGCCACCTCAGGAGGCTAACAGTGTTGTTATTGGTTCATTCCCTGCTGTCAATATTTCCTCTGACAATTCTGTTCATGCTGATGATGACATTGAGGCGGAGCAGCAGCTTGTTGAGAACACTCAGGATATTGGTATGGGTGATGGCTTGCTCAATATCCTTCAGAACTACCAGGATGATGAAGATGAGGTCCATCCTATTAATGAGGTGAATCAGTAGGATGATTGGATGATTGAAGACACTAATCTGCTTTCTCCTTGACGAGGGTTTAACTCATCAATGCCCATTGTTATGGACTTGGGTTTTGGAGAAGGAGGGAGCGCTGGAGACATCTATCGGCTAGCAAACAAGCACATAGGGGACAAAGGATTTACCCAGGTTCAGGCCTCGTAGAGGTCCCTACTCCTGCTTGTCTGCTCGTGGAATTATCGAGGGAGTCGAAAGTTACAACGGTGCACAGATACAATCTGGCGAGGGTTGTGGAAACTAGGGTTGCGTGTGTATTTTCCTCGCTGTCCCCTCCTAGCCTTTATATAGATAGGCTAGGTCTCAGGTAGCAGGTCGAGTTGGTTACAAGTTAGGGTTTTCCCCTTCAAACTTTCTATCTTTAGCTTTTTCTTGATCTTCAAGCAATCGAGAGTCCGCAGGTTACTCGAGTCCTTCCATCTGGGCCTTGCCGACACCGTGGGCCTATACATATTTGGACCGTATATACCAAGCTCGAGTACCTATAGGGTATACCCATGTCAGTAGCCCCCGAGTGTCCAGTGGAATCACAGATTCGACTGGGGACTTTTTGAAGTCTTCGACTGCCTGAATGAGTACATTTTCGACTGCCTTTATTTATGTAATAGGGATTGTTGATATACGTGCCTGATATAGCCGAAGTGTCGGTATCAGTTAACCACCTTAGGGTGAAACAACGCAATCTACTCAAACTCGAGTCCCCGGACTCGAATCCAGAAAAGTGCTGGCGTAATTCGACTCAGGCCGCGGAGGTCTTACAGGAGTCGAATTCCAGTTATATGGGTGTGAGCACTCGACGCGTCCGTCAAGGCATGTTCATCATGCCTGCAGGCACGGATATATTTATGGTAGTGCGCAGTTAAATGCGTTGCCAGGCCTTATTCAGGTCTTACCTTCACGCTGTAAGCGCGGCATCCGAATTTTATCATCGCGGAGACGATTCGGGCGACCCAGGAGACATAGTCTCTTTGTAGGGAAAATTATGAGGCTGATAGAAGGGCAGTGCCTTTTCTCCCATTCAACTGATAAATCGACTGAGGGCCGCGATTCGTCCGGCTAGTTGCTGGACACCTCTTATATTCTTGGGCTTCTCCATGGCCAGTATGGCCTTTATCTTTTTCGGGTTTGCCTCAATTCCTCTCGCGGAGATGAGATATCCGAGCAGCTCCCCAGATGGTACGTCGAAGGCGCATTTGTCCGGATTGAGCTTGATCCGGTAATGATCGAGATTGGCGAAGGTTTCGCGCAAGTCGTCGATTAGAGAGGCTTCCTCCTTGGTTTTGATTACTATGTCGTCGACATAGACTTGGATGTTGCGACCCAGTTGCTCCTTGAGGCAAGCCTGCATACACCGCTGGTAGGTGGCTCCCGCGTTTTTTAGCCCGAAGGGCATTGTGTTGTAGCAGAACACACCGAAGGGCGTTGTGAACGCGGTCTTCTCCTGGTCTTCCTCCTTCATTCGAATTTGGTTATAGCCTGAGTAGGCATCGAGGAAGCAGAGGTGCTCGCATCCAGCGGTGGAGTCGATGATTTGATCGATCCGTGGTAGCGGGAAGTGATCTTTTGGGCAGTGCTTGTTTAAAGAAGTGAAGTCCACGCACATCCGTAGGATATCCGTGTCCTTTTTTGGCACCAGCACCGTATTGGCGAGCCAAGTGCTTTTCTTGATCTCGCGTATGAATTTGGCCTCGAGGAGTCTGTTGATCTCCATTCCGACTGCCTGCGCTCGTGGCTCAGACAGTCGCCTGATTGTTTGCTTGACTGGCCTTGCGTCGGGGTTGACGTTGAGTGTGTGCTCGGCGAATTCCCTGGGAACTCCTGGCATGTCCGCAGGACACCAGGCAAAAATTTCCTAGTGCTCACGGAGGAATTCGACGAGCGCGAGTTCCTATGCGGGACTCAAGTTGTTGGCGATGAGGGCCGTTTTGGCGGGATCTGATGGATGGACCTGCACCTTCTTTGTGTGCACAGATGAGTCGAAGGAGAGATCAGGTGAGCTTGGCCTACTCAGGGGAGGCAGACTGTTGTCTGTCGTCTCTTTCAGTCTTGCGAGTTCCTTCTGCATGCCGAAGGACTAGGAGATTCTGTTGAATTCCCTGTCGCAAGCGTCAGATCGCTCGAAGTTCCCGTTGATCGTTATGACGCCGTTGGGACCTGGCATTTTCATCTGCATGTAGGCGTAGTGGGGTACTACCATGAACCTAGCGAATGCGATGCGCCCAAGGATGAAATGGTATTGTGAGGGCCAGTCGACGACCTCAAAGTCGATGCGCTCGCGCCGGAAGTTCTTCGGCGTGCCAAAGATGACGTCCAGGTTGATTTTGCCCAGGGGGTATACGCCTTTCCCTAGGACGATGTCGTGGAACGTTGTGTCCGATACCTCCAAGCAGGTTAGAGGGATCCTCATTTCTCGCAAGGTACTCGCGAATATGAGGTTGATGCCGCTTCCGCCGTCCATGAAGACGCGACTCATGTCGAAGCCTGCAATTTGCGCCTCGAGTACGAGGGGGCAATGACCTGGGCGAGGTATTTGGGGCAGGTGGTCGTGTTTGTCGAAGGTAATGCACGACTCACTGCCACTGAGGTACTCAGTGGTGGATGGTGGCGAGTGCATGGCCAAGTTGACTTGGCGAGTGATGGCCTTCTGCACCCTATTGGAGGGGCGCCCCTTTTGGATCATCATGGTACCCATGGCCCGTGGGTACAGTTCGCCTCCGTGGTGCTGGTCCGGTGCAGCTCCGTTCGGGGGTGGCCCAGGTGGTGGTGGTGGTGCGCCATGTGCTACGGCGCCTAGAGCGGCTCCGTAGCCTCTTTTGACTGCATTGCGGTTCATCCGAACCAATCCCTCGTGTAGCTTGAGGAACTCGCGGCAGTCCTTGAGGAGGTGGCTGGACTTTCTCTTGACATCATGCTTGTCGATGTAGAAGTGTACCGTGCATGGCCCGAACAGTTTGTCCTCGATGGAGGTCGCGGGTGCTTCATTGCGAGTGTGGCATTGCCACACTTGTGTGGTTTTCCCGGAGTCGCGGTATCCGCTGCTGTGGTATCCGCTGTTGCGGTTATCGTCGCGTCTATCGGCGTAGCCAGCTGCGACCATGTTGACGTCATCGTGATCATCGTAGACGCGCATGCGAAGCTTACCCTGGCAGTCGCGTCTTCGTTCGAGTTCTGCCTCCTCGTCAGAGTGAACGCGATTCTTCACCGAATCTTCTCCATCGGCCCACCGATTCGTGATCTCCATCAGGTGGTCGATGGTCTAGGGCTTTGAGAGGCCTAGCTCCTCCCTGAGTTCCATGCGGCGAACACCACTGTTGAATGCATCAATCGCGCGGTCTTCCAAGATGTTCTCTGCGGAGTTCTTGATGATGGACCACCTTTGGATGTAAGAGCGCAGCGATTCGCCAGATCTTTGCTGGCAGCATCTCAGTTCTTCGATTGAGGCGGGGCATTTGTACGTGCCCTTAAAGTTGCACATGAAGTTGTAGACTAGCTCATCCCAACTGCGATGGATCCGCGTGGGAGGTTATTGAGCCATGCCCGGGCGGCGCCCTGCAGCTGTAGCTGCAAGCATTGCATGGGAGTACTTCGATTGCCTCCATGTAGCCTGGTGGAGGAGATGTGATCCTCCAGCCAGATCTTGGGGTCTTGCAGACTGTCAAATTTCGGGTTCTCCGATGGGAGTTTAAACCCTTTAGGCATTCGCTTTTGCCTGATGGATCTGCTGAAGCATCTGGCGCCGCAGAGCTCCCCATCTTCCTCTTCCAAATCAGTTGACCGAGCACGTCGTGCCCTTGACTTGTCGATCTTGCACTGCGTGAGTTCGTCGTGTGCATCGTAGTTGTAATCGTGTCGCCGTGAGCGGCGGCGTCGAGATAGGTCGTGACTGTCATCGCTGGACGAGGGCGAGGAGTAGTGCTTTGCTAGTGCTTTGCCCTTTTTTGGGTCTGGTACCGGCTCCTTGTCGAGGGCGACCCCGATTAGCCCTAGGCCCGTGATCGTAGATTGGTGCATGGCCGTTCGGGGATCTCCAGCTGGCAGCTGGTTATTGAGGAGGTACATGGTGGCTGCTGTCACCGCGGCCTGTGGTGTCCTGGGAACCATGTTGCCTCTCGTGTCGACTGTCATAGAACCGAAGTCGAGGACTTTTACGGCATCTATGCGCTCTTGTTCGGTGAGGTGAGCCATCCGCGACTGCCTCTTCTTGGCGAGGTACTCGTTGCCTCTTGAGGAGGATCCTCCGTAGGAGGAGAGCCCAGCACGACGAAGGCTTGATTTGTCCGCTGCCTTTTTACGCGCCTCAAGTTGCGCGATTGCTTGTTTTTGGTGCTTGAATTCCTCTTTTAGGAGCCAGTGGTAGCCCATCAGCAGTTCCTGCGGGGACCCGAAGGGTAGAGGTGCACCTCGTAGGGCTTCATGGCAGCGATCCCACTCTTGCTTGTTGAGCCTGATCACGACGTGTTCGCCGGTTTGCTCGTTGATCATGCTAGGAGGTTCAATTGCTCCTCCGTTGCCACCGTTACCGCCGTTGCCGCCGTTGCCACCGTTGCCGGTGTTGGGTGGGTCGGTGCCGTTGTCGGTGTTACCACTATTGCCGCGATTGGGTGGATCAGTGCCGTTGCCGGTGTTTCCACCGTTACCGCGATTGGCGGAGGTGTCGCCCGCATTGACGACGACGCACATGAAGTGATTAGGGAAGCTGTTGCTTCCACAACTTTCAGATCCAGAACCGTAGGTTCCATCTTCAGTCGCCAAATCGCTTAGATCGGAGTCGCGACTGCTATCGCTGACCGTGTTCTCGACTGCCACCGGAGCGTTGAGCTCGCTGAGGGTGCCAATCGATGGAGGGAACCATGATGCCGGGGCAATCGCCGGTGTTGTCGGCTGATCAGGCATGCGAAGTGTGCCCATATGACCAACTTGGAAGTGGAAGCTCCCAATTGTCAGCTGATTCCATCGCCCACGGACTCGAAGGTCGGGCGAGTGGCTGGCGTGTGGACGGTAAAGTCGAAGGTGCCGAAGAGCTGGCGGATCTCCGCTGTTGCGGAGTTGTAGATTGCAGTTGATGGGGCCAAAGAAGCCGCAACATCAGCACTCCCTATTCCCACAGACGGCGCCAATTGACAAGGGTTTAACTCATCAATGCCCATTGTTATGGACTTGGGTTTTGGAGAAGGAGGGAGCGCTAGAGACATCTATCGGCTAGCAAACAAGCACACAGGGGACAAAGGATTTACCCAGGTTCAGGCCTCGTAGAGGTCCCTACTCCTGCTTGTCTGCTCGTGGAATTATCGAGGGAGTCGAAATTTACAATGGTGCACAGATGCAATCTGGCGAGGGTTGTGGAAACTAGGGTTGCGTGTGTATTTTCCTCGCTGCCCCCTCCTAGCCTTTATATAGATAGGCTAGGTCTCGGGTAGCAGGTCGAGTCGGTTACAAGTTAGGGTTTTCCCCTTCAAACATTCTATCTTTAGCTTCTTCTTGATCTTCAAGCAATCGAGAGTCCGCAGGTTACTCGAGTCCTTCCATCTGGGCCTTGGCGACACCGTGGGCCTATACGTATTTGGACCGTATATATCAAGCTCGAGTACCTGTAGGGTATACCCATGTCACTCCTAATGAGGCACATCTGCAAGTGGCAATGACATCTACATCTTTTGTTTCTACTCCTGATGTGCTGGCTGCTCAATCCTTCTCCAAACAAGGCCTGGATCTTTGGGATAGGTTTTTTGCCTCTCACATCAACAGTGCTCCACTTGGCAAGAACAGACTGAAGTGTGATATTCCTGTAAGTTGGTTCAACTTTATAACTCTCATGCTCCTTACTCCTGATAAATTCAGTTGGGCAAAGCACTTTCTTACTTCTCCCCTTTGGGATATTATAAAGGAACCAATTGCTGATGAAAATACCTTTACCTTCATTATTCCTGATGATTGTGTTGGTCAGATGCCTCCTCGCTGCCTGAATGAATCCCCCTCAAATATGATGGTTCCCAATGCTCCATCCAAAAAAAGAAGGGGATTGGAGCCAATGGTTGACACTGATGTGAGAAGAAGTCCTAGGATTGTGGAACTTAATGGGGGTTTTAAAAGTCATGTGAATTGTACTAATCTAAATTGTCTTTCTTGCAATGCTGCTCCACCTTGTCTCAGCAATAAAGTTGTTAAAAACCTTGCTGATTCTTTTTGTAAGGTCAAAGAGGGAGAGCTTGAGGAAAGGCTGCTGAAGAAGAGCAGGATCAATGATTTGATCATCAAACCTCCTGGAAATCCTGGACCAAAAAAGAATGGAGCTGACTTAATCATGCCTGGAAAGAAGAAAGGTGGGGCTGCTGAATCATGTGGACAACAGTCTAAGAAGAAAGCCCCCAAATAGATGTTTTAATGTTTAAAAACTATAGTCATTTTGTGTCTGGGTCACTTGCTTTTGGGACATGTAATGAGCTTCTTATGCTCTTTATGGATCTGTGTGTGTCTATGACTCGTGGATCATGTGAAAGGCTTAAGTTTATTTGTGTGATTACATATCTTGTGTCACCCCAAGATCTTACTCCTCAGGTTACCTATGAATAACAAAAGAAAATGGAATATTCTGAACTGGAATCTCAGAGGCATGAACTCTGAGAAGAAGTGGCTGGCTTTAAAAAAATCATTGAATCTGAGTGTGACATCATTTGTCTTCAAGAAACCAAAAGAGAAATCTTTGACATGGACTTCTTAAAAAAATTCTGTCCAAGCAAGTTTGACAGTTTTGACTTTCTCCCTTCTATTGGTGCTTCTAGAGGGATTATCATCATTTGGAACAGTTCTTTGTTTAGTGGTATCAGAGCCTTCCAAAATGAATTTTCTACTTCTGTCACATTCTCTTCCCTACTCTCAAATGACACCTGGACACTTACCAACATCTATGGTCCATGTCAAGCTGATAGAAAAGAGGATTTTTTGGATTGGTTTTCTAACATTGTTATGCCTGATAATATGGATTGGATAGTCTTGGGGGACTTTAATCTTATCAGAAGGCTTACTGATAGGAACAGGAGTGGAGGAGATGTTAATGACACTTTGCTTTTCAATGAAGCTATCAGTAACCTGGGCCTAATTGAGCTATCTCTTAAGGGAAGAAAATATACTTGGAGCAATATGCAAAAAGATCCCCTCTTGGAAAGGCTGGACTGGTTTTTTACTTCTAGCTCCTGGACCCTAAAATACCCCTCTACTTTTGTTTACCCCCTTTCCAAACCCACTTCTGATCACCTACCTTGTGTCATATCAATTGGAACTAATATTCCCAAGGCACAAGTTTTTAGATTTGAAATTTTTTGGTTACATCATTCTGACTTTAAACAAATTGTGCAAAATGCCTGGAATATACCAGTGGGACATCTTGACATGGTGTAACACCCCGTCCACTCCTGGGCCCGGGGGGTGTCACTCCTGGCAGCTTAATAGGATATCTAGACTGGCCCCACAGACCAACACTAGTCTTTTCTGCACACTTTGTCCTCACTCGTGCGCACCCGGTTACCCACTTCCCGGTCGGTCACCCATCCTAGAATTGCTCTAGGCCAAGCACGCTTAACCTTAGAGTTCTTTTCGAATGAGCTTCCGGAAAAGAAGTTGCAACTTGTTGATATGGGTATCCTATCAATCCTATTAAGCCATGTGCCTGGATCTCACATACACCCACCCTTTAGAAGATCGATGCCCTCATTGATCAAGCACACCCCAGGAACGTTCCCTCTTGGTACGTGTTTGTGCGTCCAGTGCCAGCACATGTGCCATGACGTGTCCACTCCGGGCCACACGCGCCATGCTCCACATGTCCCGCCACTAACACGCACACACCCGTGTAATTGCAAGGTTCGGCTCTGATACCACTTGTAACACCCCGTCCACTCCTGGGCCCGGGGGGTGTCACTCCTGGCAGCTTAATAGGATATCTAGACTGGCCCCACAGACCAACACTAGTCTTTTCTGCACACTTTGTCCTCACTCATGCGCACCCGGTTACCCACTTCCCGGTCGGTCACCCATCCTAGAATTTCTCTAGGGCAAGCACGCTTAACCTTAGAGTTCTTTTCGAATGAGCTTCCGGAAAAGAAGTTGCAACTTGTTGATATGGGTATCCTATCAATCCTATTAAGCCATGTGCCTGGATCTCACACATGGCAAATAAAATAAGTGCCAAATTGAAGAATATGAGGAGAGGTATCAAGATTTGGGCCAGACAAATCCCCTGTTTAAAGGATCGGATTAAGAAGGTTAATAACACAATTGACCTTCTGGATTTGCTTGAGGAAACAAGAACTTTAACTATTAATGAATGGCACCTCAGAGATTTTCTGAAATCACATGTCATTACTCTGCTCCAGAATCAGAACACCTATTGGAAACAAACAGGGAAAATAGAATGGGTGAAATTAGGTGATGAAAACACAAAATTCTTCCATTCTAAGGCTACCATCAGTTATAGACACAATTATATATCAATGCTAAAGAATGATAATGTCCAAGAAATCTTTGATCACTCTGACAAAGCTGACCTCCTGTGGGATGATTTCAAAGCTAGAATGGGTACATCTGTAAAAACTGAGATGCTCTTCAACCTTGAAGATTTTTATGGCAATGGTATGTCTGAGGAGATGAGAAACTCTCTTGAAATGCCTTTCCTGGACAAAGAAATTGAGGATGTGATATGTGACTTACCAAATGATAAGTCCCCTAGACCTGATGGTTTTAACAATGAATTCATCAAAAGTTGCTGGTCCATCATTGGAAATGACTTCAAATTGCTTATCCATGATTTCTATCATGAGAAAGTTTCACTTGAAAGTATCAACTCATCCTTCATTACTCTCATTCCTTAAGTGACAAACCCTTCCACCCCTGCTGATTTTAGGCCCATATCTTTATTAAACTGTGTGCTAAAAATTATTACCAAACTTCTTGCAAACAGACTGCAGAATGTTATTTTGAAGTTGGTGCATAAGAATCAATATGGCTTTCTCAAAAATAGGTCTATTCAGGATTGCCTTGGGTGGGCTTTTGAATATCTATTCCAATGCCACAAATCAAAGGAGGAAATTGTCATTTTAAAATTAGAATTTGAAAAGGCTTTTGATACAATTGATCATTCATCCATCCTAAATATACTCAGGGCAAGAGGATTTGGGAAGAAATGGATTAAATGGATTGAGATGATTTTTGAGTCTGGCTCCTCTGAAGTTCTTCTAAATGGGGTACCTAGGAAAAAATTCAGCTGCTGGAGAGGAGTGAGGCATGGAGACCCACTTTCTCCCCTCCTTTTTGTCCTTGCTGCAGATCTTCTTCAATCTGTCTTGAATAAAGCCATGTACCTCCACCTTCCGTCTCCTCCAATAAGTGGTCCTTCTAACAATGACTTCCTGTGATTCAATATGCTGATGACACTTTAGTGGTGCTAAAAGCAGATGCTGGTCAATTGTTAGGCTTAAAAGCTCTACTTCAAACTTTTGCACTATCCACTGGCCTCAAAGTGAACTATTTGAAATCAAGCATGATGCCAATAAATTTAAGCAATGATAGGCTGATTCATTTTGCTCAGACAATTAATTGCCAAACTGGTAGCCTTCCTTTCACATATCTTGGACTGCCCCTCAGCTTATCAAAGCCATCCATGGAACATTTTCTACCAATTGTACAAAGAGTGGAAAGAAGGCTATGTGGTATAGCTGACTTCTTGAACTATGGAGGAAAACTTCAATTGGTTAAGTCTGTTCTATCCTCACTCCCTTTGTTCTTCATGAGTTGCCTGGATGTGCCTGTTGCTATCAAAGAACAGATCATAAAATATATGAGACACTGTCTCTAGAGAAAAAAGACTGAGGATGTTTAAGCTAAGGGTCAGGCTCTGGTGTCATGGGATAAGATTTGCAGACCTAGAAATCAAGGGGGTCTAGGGGTTCTGGATCTCACCATTCAAAATTATGCCCTCCTCTTAAATAACCTTGACAAGTTTTACAACCACCATGATATCCCTTGGGTTCACCTCATTTGGGAAACCTATTATCAGAATGGGAAATTACCTAGAAGAGGCATGGAGGGATCATTCTGGTGGAAATCCCATATCAAATTAATTGACAATTTTAAAGCCATGGCTAAATGCAGCTTGAAATCTAGGAGAACTGCTTATTTTTGGTCTGATCTTTGGCAAGATGAATGCTTAAAAAACAAATTTCCTCACCTGTTATCCTTTGCAAAGTCATCAAATATCAGTGTGCAGGAATTTTTACGTGCTGAATACTTGGAGGATAATTTTCATCTACCTCTTTCTCAATAAGCATACTCTGAATTTTTAATCCTGGAAGATAGCTGCCAAGAGATCCTTCCAACCTTATAGGAAAATCAACACGATAGATGGAGTTATATTTGGGGGTCTGATAGATTTGAAGTAAAAAGGCTTACTCTTCTATGAGTGGTTATTCCCCTACACCGCCACATTTCTCATGGCTTTGGGCATCCTCTTGCTAGAACAAACACAAATATTTTTTCTGGCTCTTGCTTCTGGATAGATTAAATACAAGAAATCTTTTGAGAAGGAAACAATTTGCTCTGCTAGACTATAATTGTGGAATTCTCAATTGCCCTTTGGAAGAATCGGTAATACACTTATTCTGGGATTGCCCCTTTGCAAAAGTTTGCTAGGAACATACATGCACAGACAGAGGAACAGAGTTATCTGGATTGGAGGCATTATCAGACATTAAAACCAAACTGCACCTACCATTTGCAATGGAGATTATTATCTTGGCTGCTTGGGGTATCTGGATTTGTAGAAATGAGAAAAATTTTAATGATAAAAGGCCAACACTTGATGTATGGAAGACAATTTTATATCAAGAGATGAGATGGGTGCAATTCTGAATCAAAAGAAAACACTAGGAGAAATTCAATACTTGGCTGAGCCAACAATTAGACCAGAGATAAAGTAGAATTTTGTTGCCCTCTTTGAGGTGGACTATGTTTTATTTTTACCTTCCATAGATCTGTAGACTCGTATGTAAATATCACAACATTTATATAATAGGAAAAATTGCAGTCGGGATTTTCCCTACTATTTCACCTCAAAAAAATAGTGCTAAGAGACTGTCATCCTCTCCTTTACACAAAACCTTTAGATACTTATTTCAAAACTTCTCTCCAAAGACTTTGACAATGCTTGTGTATGTTTGTATCTCTTCCTTGAGATGTTTTTATGAATTGTCTTGATCTGTTGTCTTAAGGCATGTACTATCTTGACTTGTTTGTTAGATATTGTTAGAGCTACTCTCGGAGCTCATCCCTAATAACCAAACCAAACCAACAACACACCCTCTAAATCTCAAGATGATGAATGGAAATCATTTCCCTCTCAACCCCATTCACTTAATGGTGAGTCTGGAACCTTGCCACTAATCTATCTAACTCAATCTTTCACTCTAGTCGAAAACCCTAGAACTGCCAAATTTGGCTAAGTCTGAAACTGTTATCAGGGTCCAATCTTTTAGCCTCTCTCTAGAATCATCTATGGGTGTTTTTGGAAATGCACGTGGAGCATCTTGAACACCATCACATGAACTTTCAAACCAGACTCTTGCCCTTGACTAGATCCTTCTTGGACACTTTAGTCCTTGATGGTTTTGTAGTCAAGAAAATAATCTGCTCTGCCCACTAGTTCAAGATGCCAACTTTGGCAGAAGCTCCCAACTCCATAAAAACTTCTCTGGATCATTCCTTTGCATGGATGTGATCTACTCAACCTAGTACATCATCCCAAGGCCTCCTTGTTCCAAATGAAACATTGAGCTCTTTAAAACAACATGGTTTTGGAGGCAAGAGATAATTAGTTTTGGTCATGTTAAAAACAACTAAGTTTGGCCAGTAATTTATAATCACCAAACATGTTCTGGACCAAATCTTTGCAGCATTCTAATCTACACAACCTAGCCTACAATGTCATATACCCCATGATCCAAATGGATCTATAAGGCACACTTACCCTACCTTGACCTTGTGGGCATGTCAATGTTCTGTAGCAATACCACTAGTGTTAGTTAAAAATTCAAATCTCTCCATTGAAGTCAAACCACTCCCTTCTCAACATCCCAAGATACTCCCTGGCCACTCCACTCTTGGTCAACCTAGCAATCTTATTCCCAAAAATAATATTACCATGGTATGACATATTAGACATAAATATTTTTGACAAACCCACCCAATATAACTAAAATGAAAATGTGGCAATGCAGGTCCTTGTCACCCAACGATCCTCCTTGATCATCCTCTACACTCCATCCGCATACTCTTTGGTGTGCAGAAATATTAAAATGGAGAGATATACTTGCATAATCATTTTGTCCACCCATCCCTCTCTAAATCAAATTGAATCATTACCAAAACCTGGCCACCAACCCCTCCAACACCCCCATCATATTCTGGTCGACCTAGTACTACTATAGCACCATAGTACCCCCACCTCATTTTGTCCCTTGTGCTTGGAGAGAAGAGAGAGATTCCATCTCTCAACAAAACTTTCTAGTAATTGCCACAGCATCAACACCCCTCTTTCCTCCACTATTTTGCCCGAACTAGGACCCACTCACCACCTCCTCTAGCCACTAGTTGTAGCCCTAGCCGACCCTAGCACCCATACCTCACCATTTCTTTGTTTTTACCAAATAAACATGTGACATGCTTCCTCGTAGTACAAGGCCCATCCTACCCCCCCTCGACCCTCACTGACCCATCACAACACTCTCCACCATCCCCCACGACCATCCATAAGCCTTGGCACCCCCAGCTCCCCCATGAGCTTGGTTCACCATGAGCCTCCCCTCCTTGTTAAATAGGCCAGAGGCCACCCAACCACTCTCTCCTGTCTCATTATACTCCTCTGCCCCCCAACACACACTCATCCCCTTATCTAGAGCCTCATCTGTTCCCCGGTGTGGTTGAGGATAAGAAGATATCCTCCACTGTACTGCAAGCTTACCAGCAAGTTTTCCAGCCACTCTAACCTTCCCCGCTTCCACTCTTCGCCTGCATGTACTCATATCCTCTAGATCTACCCAACTATGCCCTCGTTTTTGTCCAGAACCGCCCCAGTCGATATCGCCATGGAGCTCTCGACCATGCTCAGCCAGCAAGGATGTGTGAGATCCCTTTCTAGTGCCAAAAACAACCCTTCCGCCCCTCGCCGGAGTCGTCATCATGCATCGCTTCCACTTTGCCACTCCTATGTAACTGCAGATGCTTAGCTTAGCTGCCTTGTGCCCCCGCCACTGCTAGGATTTCCTCCGTCGGTGCCGTATCGCTGGGAAGGAGATGACGTCGGACCGTGGTTCCTCACTTGATCGAACAGCCGACGCCTCCCCATACCCCTTCAACTTCCACCCTCTCTAGCATATGGGCCCCGCTCGTGCATTCGAACGTGTTGTCTCCCTCGCGCACCGCGTGCGTGATGGGATGGCCGGCAAGATCCGCATCATTGCGTCCCACACCCCCTATATCATTTTTCATTTTATATTTTCTCATATCTATTACTTTCCCTGTTTGGAATAAATGCAAAACAAAATGGAAAGTGCATGCAAACTTCTAGATCGAAGTTTTAGCATGTTCCCTAGTGTTTTCTACAACATAAAGAACCAAAATATAGTTACACATTTTCTGGTATTTAGTCTACAAAGATGTGCCATGTTCACTCAAAATTCCATATATGGAGCATGCCAACTCCAAACCCCTTGAAACCAATTTCTACTGAAAGGTATTCTCAGTACCTTGCATGTGGCTTGGGTTCATACCAATTAGTTCTATGTATCTATAGTAGTTAATATAGCAAAAAAATCGGATCTAACTGAGTTGTCTAGGTAGAGCTACCACCTATTTTGAGTAGATTCCAACTCTCTGCGATGTGGTGCTGCAAGGTCTACCAAAATCCACAGTTATAGAATTTATTGAGCAACTCATAAAATTTCGTGAATTAAATACTACTACAGGTGGTTACTTCACTCAATAAATCCTAACTAGAGTTCTATAACTCTAAAAGTAATGAACCAAATTCTGTAGAAAGGTATTGGAAGTGCCTACCTAGTGCCTTTAGATTCATGCCAATTGGACCTGCAGAATTAATCTTATGAATAAGGGAAACTACTTGCAGAGCTGACTTTGGGAATTTCCCAAGGGCATTCTGGTAATTATTTGAGGTGAAACTAACTCTCAGTATTTCAGTATTCAAAGATCTTCATACACTCATATGAAATATTTATTGGATTTATAGATATTTTGGTGTTTTTTATTTCAATATCTACCACATGGTACCACATTTGTGTACTTGGTACCATACAAAGCTTGGTCATAGCACAAAATGCCTTGTGTAAATAGTGTTTAGTATTTAAACCTTAAAGGAAATTCAAAAAGAGCAATTGAGATGATCCTGAATTTCCATAAGTGAAACTTTGAAAACCTAATGAAGTGTGTTGATGTCTTGTTCAATTTCTTTCTGTATTGTACTGGTGCTTGTTTCCTTGTGTTGATTATGGACCTTTCTTGCTTACATATGTGCTCTGTGACGATGCTAGACGAAATTGTATCAAAGCCAAGGAGAAGGAGGTTTCATTATTGGTTTTCTAAGAAGAAGTCCATGTACATTTTTCTAAGCCAGTCAGGCCACCTACTTGTTCATAAGCGTGTCCTACTATTTTACTTATGCATGTTCTACTTACCTATTTCTACAAGCTTCATTGTTTTATTATATTACTACTTATGTCTTGGAGTGGCTTGGATCCTCCAAGCTTTTACACAATGGTACTATTAAGTACAACCCTCTTGATGACACCTATTCATCCCCTAATGTATTACGTCAGTGGTTAACACCATACCCCCTTGGAGACCCCTTTTAGCCGAAGCAAGACTATAGGTTGGGAAACCCTCGGAATGTTTACAAATGGCTTTATGGTAAAACCTTGGGACGGTTTCCTTACCAAGAGAAGTTTTTGAAAAAAGGAAAAAAGGTTTTTGTTTTACAAATGGTACTAGAGGAAAGAGGAGGAAAACGGTTTACAAAAACACACCCGGTTCTATGTAGTTTTCTAGAACAACCAAAACGTACAACCACATTACCTTGGTACAGGACGGGGCTTGACTTGAAGTTTGTTTACTCTGGTATGGGCTGTCTCGCAACTACTAATAAGGGAGTGTATCCCTCGAATGTCGGGTCTTCTCATGGTAAAGGGTCATGTGTTTGTAAAAATGATCTGTGGGGGATGCGAACTGCCTTTGGGCACAACCGGGTGATACTATGAGCCTCCGATTGAAAGTGCGCACTTGGTGCAGTGTAAAACACGCTCTGGATGGTCCTTTGTACCCGATTCCCTAGTGTTGAGAGGAACAACTCAAAGGGTAGGCTCCTATACTGGAGTGGGAATTTTGAGAGTCTTGTTTGATTATCCGAACTCCGCATACTGATGTATGAATATCTATGGTTGCTCATAGCGGAGGTATGAAATCTTGTGGGTAAAGTGTACAACCTCTGCAGAGTATAAATCTATTAGAATAGCCATGTCCATGATCATGGATGGTTGGAAAGGATGCTGCTTAGCGGTGTTGGTTTTGATTTCAAAAAGTTTTAAGAAACAAAAGTCTTTTGTAAATTTTCTGGTCATGGGATGACTGGAAAGGAAGATAGAGGTGTGGTCATGGCATGACCAGAGAGGAAAGTAAGAGTTGTGGTCATGGGATGACCGAGAAGGAAAAAGTGGGTGACCCTAAATGATGAGGGGTGACCTCGACAATGTCCATTCTTATGGACTTGGGTTTGATGAAAAAAGAGCGTTGGTGATTTCGTTGGCCTATTAGACAAACAAGAGAGTCGAAGTCCTGACTAATTATGAAAATAGAGGGTTACAGAGTCGCTGATTCGTTAGATGTGATCTAACTCATAATGCGTTATGTCTCGCTCAAAGACACAGTGCCCTCTCCGGGCTTGTTCACTTGCGGTCCCAAAGTTCGTGGGCGAGTGCATTGCGGGGCCCGAGTTGCCTGAAATTTCCATGTTTCGCGTTGGGCTGCCAACTACTGAGAGGGGCCATTTCGAGGCAAACTCATCTCAGCCCTACCAAATCCAAACATTCCGTCAAACTGCCCAGTGAAGTAGACGGTCAGAACCCCCATGTCAGTAATATGTCCGTGACGCAAGCGCCAACGCGTTAACCACGTAGGAAAAATGAGGGACTAAAGGGGCTTGGTGCGTTGACCAAATTCACAAATCAGCTCCCTCTTTTTGCATGAACCCTAGCACTAGCAGTGTCGGAATCCACCCTCCAACCAGAACGATCCCTTCAGACATTTGACTTCTGGCTCCAAGTTGTTGCGCCCACTCGCTGATCCCAAGCTCCAATGCCAAATGCCGTGCCTGCCGTTGCGATGCTCTAGCCCGCCTCTTCTGCCGACGAGCTGAGCATCACAAAGGATGGCAGATCCTATTACCAAGGAAGAAGTAGTTCCTGCTAATTGCGGGTGAGCTACTCTTCTCTTTTCTATTCGCACTATCTATAACTGTTAGCTGGCTATTGGCATTATAGAGATAGATCAAACCTAGAATTGTTTGCTAGCACAACACTGACAAGCAATTCTTATTTTTTGTCCCCAATTTTCTATCAAGTAGGATCTTCGCTGAACCCAAATACACGGTTATGGTCACCCTCTACGGCTACCACATTAAATTAGCATATGGGAAGAGAAAGTGGAATCAACCTCGCAGTTTGAAGATGAAAGTAGCGCCTGCGCAGTTATGCACTATCCCTGGTATGGTTGTTGTTGTGCGTGAACGTGCTGAAATGGGGACGGAGCATACTGCATGGTTCAGCTTCATGGACGAACGAGGCATCGTGGTTCCTATAACGTGTGACAATCAGCTAATTGGGTTGATGAAACAGTTTCTTGGGCTTTGCGTGTTGATGCTGAATTGTAAAATACTGGATGTGGAAGCTGCTGCTACTGGGAGTCGCCCAGCTATTATTGGACAAGGTGGTCTAACTCGAACCCCTACTACTGTTAAGCAAAATGTGGTTCCTCGTCCGCGCCATGATTCTGCCAGGCAACCTCCTCGTAGGAGTCCCCGTATTGCCGTCATGCAAAACTCTGCTCTGGAATCTGCTGGTACTGGTCGTCCCCATGGTGTTGTTGCTCTGGCTGCTGTTGAACCAATCCATGCCACTATTGAGCAAACTAAGGCTTCTGGAGGCTTCCCCGCTGTTGTTGCCAAGATCGCTTCCTTGTGTGATGCTCCTCCTCGAAACCGTGCTCAAGTTGTGCAAACTCCTTCTCTAGAATTTCCTGGTACTGGTTGTCCTCGTGTTGTTGTTGATCTGGCTGCTGTTGACCCAATCCCTACTGCTGTTGAGAAAACTAAGGCTTCTAGAGGTTGCCCACTGTTATTGCCAAGACTAGTGTGGAGCTAGCTCATCGTCTGGACTCTGCTAGCACTCGAAACACTACTGTTGTGGGAACTTCTCCTGATCGTTGATGTAGCGTGGCAACAACTGCTTCTATTGTGGCTGCAGTTAGCCATAGCCCTGCCTATCCACCAGGTATTGTATCTCCCGCTACTAAGGGCCCTCGCCTTGCTCCTCGTCCTGATACTTCCACCAAGGTTGCTCTAGCTAACGATGATGCTGGTGATGGCGATGGTGGCATTGTGGCTAGGTCTGATGGTGCCGCTCCACCTCTCAAAACTCTCCGAGGTTTCCATCCTGCAAAACCTGATGATGGCAAAGTAATCATTTGTATCAGTGTCACAAAGTTCATTGCAAAATTAGATGATGGCATAGAAAAATTCTATGATGATATTGATGTAATCCTTGGCAGATACGATCCTAAAGTGGTAGAGTTATCTGACCTGATGGCATCGTTACGTGTGAAGGTGCTGTGCGGGTCCTCCCTGGTAGCACAGTTGGTATATTATTGTTACAAGAGCAACCAAGCTATAAAACTAGAAGATACTAGTGATTTATCCGTACCGTTTACAAGGAAACATTATAGAGGTGAAGTGTTCATCCTCTTGATAGTGCAAATGGTTGGAGAGGAATTGGATTTTGACAATAGAGATGATGGACTTGTAGAAGGCATGCGTGACCTGATCCATGGCATCACTGAGGATTGTGCGACTAAGGGTAGCTTCAAATAGAGGAGAGTCTTATAGAGGAGCATCAGAAAGAGGAGCAGGAAGAGCATCCCTAGAAAGGGCACCCCGAAGAAGAACATCACCAAGGAGACCATGCCAGAGAAGAGGATGCCCAAGAGTCACACAAAAAAGGCACCACGTCGCAGAGTACACCCCTGAGATCCAGTCAAAATACCACATCGAACGGTACCCGCAAAAACTCTAAGAGGGCGAGCACGATGGTGAACAAACCCAGGAGTGGTAGCAAAAAGGCTAAGATGGCCAGCACGGAGGATACCACACCCAGTGGTAGCAGAAAAATGCTAATTTGGAGCGGAACACGCTGCTGAGGTCCGGCAATAATGCCAACACGAAGGAGGACACACCCAATAGTAGTAGCAAAAGGGCTAATTCAAAGAAGAACACGCCGCAGAGGTCAGGCAATAATGCCAGCACGCTGGAGCCAACACCCATGAGGGGAAGCAGGAAGGACATCACACCTAAGAGCAGCATAAAAAAGCCTAGTTCGATGGGGAACATAATGTAGATGTCAAGCCCTACTGATACCACCAGGAAAGATTACACCAGGAAGGAGGATGTACACAAGAAGAGAAAGAGGGTTCTATATAGTCAAGATGAAATAGATTCTGACTGCTATTTGTCTACTGAGGAACCTGAGATACGTGCAAATGTAAGACCACCCCATGTGATGTCAAAAGAACCAACATAGTGTCTGGGAGAAAACAGAGTTGCCGGTGAGGTAGATTGGGCATATGTTCCGGTCCATCCGGGTGGATATGATGGTGTAGACCCACCCCTGGGAGTCAATATGACGTGTGTAGTATTAGGCATTAGAGAAGATGGCCAAGATTCTGAATCAGATGAAGAAGAGGGCACTATAGAGGATCAAGAATCTGGTGATGATGAAATAGACGAGGAACCTAACGATGAGGCTGTCATTCCAGTCGATGATTTGGGTGTCGATGTTGAAGAAATGAAACTTGACCACAAGTATCCTATAATTTCGGTCGGCATCGAGTTCAGGAGCATGCATGAGTTCAGGATGTCATTCCGATATTTTTGTATCAAGGGGGAGTTCGACGTTCATCGATTGAAGAACACTGCCTAGAGGTATGATGCCGTTTGCAGGTTAATGTGGAGGAATGGACAGGTCGCGGTACATTGTCCATGGAGGATCACAGCAAGAGCCTTACCTACATCAAAGGCAATTAGGGTATTGGGGCAATGAATGTAGCAAACGATTTGAACTTTCTCTCTTTTCACTCTATAACTACAATTTTTGTGCAAGATCTTTCTAGCAGCGAGTCAACTCCGCTTATCCTGTAAATGAATCTATGTTGCAGGTGAACACAATGGGCCCTCCCCACATGTGTCCGACATGCAGAAAACTAAATTCCTCAACGGATGATACGGAGTGGGCGGCTATACAAGCTATGTCCATACTAAAGGATAACCCTAAGGAGACCGCGAAGAATATTCAGACTAGCCTCAGTTCTAAATACAACATTGTCCTATCGTATTACACGGTTTGGAAAGGTAAAGAGAAACCTCTGAGGGTCTTGCATGGGGATTGGACCAATAGCTTCAGGATGCTATACAACTTCAAGGCGGAGGTATAAGCAAGGTGTCCGGGGAGTGTGGTGGATATTGACACCGAATCAGTATGTGGGAAAATTTATTTCAAAAGATTTTTCATGGCGCTTAAACCTTGCATCCAAGGATTCAAGGACAGCTGTAGGCCATATCTGAGTGTAGATATCACTGTCCTAACTGGCAAATGGAAAGGCTACCTGACATCTTCCACAACACTTGATGGCTACAACTGGATGTTCCTAGTGGCATTCGAGATGTTCGAAACAGAAACAGAGGAAAACTGGATCTAGTTTATGAGGCAACTCAGGAGATCAATAGGCCACATGGATCCATTGGCTATATCCACGAATGCATGCAAAGGGCCGACGAATGCAATGAAGGAGGTGATTCCACAAGCTGAAGGTAGAGAATGCCATGTCCATCTGATGCTCAACTTGTACTCACACTACGCAGGCAGCGTATTTCGTTACATGTTTCCTGCTGCTAGAGCTTACAAAACTAGTAGCAGCGAATATTTCATGAACAAATTTTTTGTGGAATCCCCTGAACTTCCGCAGTACTTAGCCATACATAATTCATAGCTATGGAAGAGGAGTCAATTCAACACTGACATCAAAGTTGATTACATAAACAACAACCTTGCAGAATGCCTGAATAACTGGGTGAAGGACATAAAAGTGCGTCCTATTCATATTTTGATGGACATCTTACGTGGTATGATCATGAAGCTATTAAATATAAGGAGAGAAATTGGTAAGAGACTTAGAGGACATATGCTACCACCTGTTGTACAACAACTGCACAAGAGAAGCCGAGAACTTGCTCATCTTAGGGTTCTCCTGTCAACCAGCAGCAGCTGTGAGGTGGTCGATATGTCCAAGAGTGGCCACATGGATGCTGTGAACATCTAGTGGCGAGAATGCACCTGCTTAGAGTGGCATCATAAACCTTGCGACCACGCCTTGGCCTTCTTGGTTAAGAAAAGAACTCTACCACATTTGGATAAGTATTTGTATGACTACTACTCTATGGAAAAGTTCAGAGTTGCGTATGTTGGATCCATCCATCCATGTACAGACCCATCTCAGTGGCCTCAAGTCCAACTGAGTTTCGAGCTTTGCCAGGTAGTCACAAAAAGGGGCAGAGGAAGACCTCAGGTGAATAGGTTTAAGAATTTTCTCGAGAAGAAGGGTTCGGCTTTTTGTGCTAGCAAGAAGGGCAAAAATAGATGCAAGACCTGCCATCTTATAGGCCATAAAGCAGCGGGATGTCCACTTAATGCTCCCAAACCTAGGTATGAGATGGTACATTCAATTTTTTTGTTTATAATCTATAGATATTAGGTAGTAATCCCTATACTTTTTTTACAAGAAGCGCAAGGTAAGAAACAAGACCGCCGACTCAGTGATTTTGCTACGTAAAGAAAACCAAAGCGAGTGGAGTGATGATGCTGGACACGATTCTGGTGCTGATTGGCCTGACTTCCCTCGACCCGGAGATGTAGGATACGTGAAGGTAAGAAAATTGCACCCAGGAAGAGGAAGAAGGCAGGAAATGAAGAAGCCAGTGGACATAAAGGCAAGAGGAAGAAAGTTGGCACACATGCAGAGGAAGAAGGCTAGAAGTTTAGAAGCCTAATAATGTGTTGAACTTGAACCTATATATGTAGATTGGTTAAACTCTGGAGTTGTGTGCATGGAACTTGTCGGGCGAAACAATCTGCCTCCTGTACTCGGAGTAAAATGTATCACGACTTGAAGATTAGACACGGCCGAGGCCACTAGTTGAATCCAAAATTGTGACTGTGCCACTACTATATGAACAATCGCACCACCGGGACCGTGATAGCTGAGCGGTTAAGGGGTCTCCAAAATAGATGGATGTTAGTGGCACAAACATGAATTATTTATAGGCGCTTAATAAATCCTTGCTATTAGCATTACACTTATGATAAGGTTCTGAGCTAAAAAACAAGTTCTAAGCTGGCTGCTACACTCCACGAAGTAGTAACTTATTTCAGCTGCTGAACAACGACATGGTAACATAAACTACAAATGCAACAGATAATGCCTAGATAATGAGGAAATTGTTTCCACTATCTGGCCTAATCTTGATCCCATCTATCTCACCACCTCCCTGCTCCTGCCTCCCCTGCATCTAGCGAAGCTCCTGGATCTCTCGATCCAACGCACGAGTCTCCTCTTTCTTGTCCCACATAGCATCACGCAGATCCTGAACAAGCTCTTTGTGAAAACCTGTCAGGGGCTTTTCGATCCACACAAACTTGTCACAACCAGTTCCCCTCCCTTTCGATGAAGTAGATTGAAGGAAACAAAAAAAGAATTACATTACGCTTCCCGGATCTGGGTTACCATTGTACCTACCATAGGAACTTATCGCTTTGATGCTGTAGTTGCTGAATTTTCCTGCAGTATTCTTGTCGGTCCATGAAATACATCTCGGCATCTTCTCACTATAGAAACACAGCATCTCAGGGTAGTAATCGTAGGGCGTATTCCGGTACCTCATGGGGGCACCCGCCTGACACTGTTGAGCCGACCCTAATTCTGCCCGAGACAAACTGCATGAGCTTCGAGCCATGAGTGAGGGGAGCGAGGGCAGAGGAAAGAGGAGCCTTTGGATGTCAGAGTAGTGGCACGGTGAAGCATGATTTATCTCCAGTTAACTCTGGCAGAATCCTACCATCCACATTTGGCTGACAGGTGGGGGACCCAGCATGCGGACTTGTCAACCAAACCTCGCGCCTTCATGGTTCAAAGGCCCTCTCGCACGCATTGGCTGGAAGTTTTTGGCACCATGCCCGTGTACATATCGCTAGGAGGCCTTGCTTAGGAACCAGACATGCCTGGCCCACACTCTAACTCCCTCGGAACTTGTCATGGCTCACGCCGGTAGATCCGTTCGCTCTACCGCTCGGGTCGGGCTCGTAGCAGCGGATCCACCCCAAGATCCTACCGTCGCAGTATCAAATGGCCATGGTTTCTTGAGCCGAACTACTACACTACATCTCCGAGCTCGACCCCTCCTATCTGTAGAAGGACTGTTTTGACGTTGAGCTCGAGCAGGAGCCGCTAGGCGTGACGGGGCTCGGTCCATGCCACCCCCGTCTCCTTCGTCATTGTCGATTCCGATGTGGAGGATGATAGGGACGAGGCAATGCAGAATGCCATTGTTGCCTCCTTGGTGAAGGGTAAGCCACGAGCGGGAGTGGATGTCGTTGGGAAGGGCACGACGGTGTCACCAATCGAGGTGGACTCCGACGATAGCGCAGTGATATGGGTTTAGATGTTGTTTAGGCTGGTTGCAATTTCGGTTGTGTTTAATGCGAGTAAAATTATTGTAATGGGTTTGGAGAGCTATATTGAGAAATATGTGCAATAACAACGTGTAAGTGCTTCCACTTTAGAAATTGTGTCTATGCCATTTGCATGTTGCAGGATCCACGTAGATTACATGTAAACAAACCAACGAAATCAGATTATAACCATCAGACAATAGTGGCAGGATGGAAGAGAAGTGGGGATAGTGGCTTAGGGGGGAAGGAAGAGAACTGGGGACACTGGCAGGGGGCCCATGGAACATGTGACACTAATAGGAGGGAGCATGCGGTATTTCTAGTCTGTCCAGAGCAAGCGGACTTTGCAACGTGACAACAACAAGCTGATGGGACCTATTACTTATTCGTCGGATAAGTAAACTCATCGAATTATTAAGGAGTACTAAAAAACTACAACCGTGATACATTCGCACAACACGTATGCTCTCCACACCGAGAAGCATCGCTTAAGTCTAACACTTAATGACAACATAAGTACTACAACTCCCTGTCAGTCTACTTGATACAAATGTAGAAATGCATCTTCCTGTACGGTCCAGCACCGACAAGGTAGTGAGATGGCACACATAGGATCGACCTTAGGTCCGCATACTCCACCTCCCGCGGTGTCGAGCAGCTCGGCGCCTCGGCTAGCACAATCATGCTATCCGACAACGGCGGCTGGGCGTTCACCCACATACGCACCATGTATAGGGGCCAAGTGCTCGAGACCAACCTGACACATACCACACACGCGAAGGTGGGCCCAACTCTGCTTCCCGAAACACCGGCGATGATGGCCAGGATGAAAACAGAGCAGTACTACCCCTAGAAAATTAGTCGGCAGCGTGCGAGTCAGGGAACGGCACCTACTCTTGGAGAAGTTGGGAGTGGCCGTATGAGATCCTAATCACTTCGATCAAGTGCTCCTCTGCAAGGTGGACGACAAGCTCTGCCGGTGGGCCGGTGTAGTTGCAGCCCGGCTCCGTGCAGGAGCACGTGGCATGCAGGAACACGAGCTCATGGAGCGTGAGCTCGTAGTAGGAGTAACCGAAAAAGCATCCTGGGTGGGAGCACACGAGCGGGAACATCGCTGCGATGTTGCACGCGATGATCTCCAGATTCTTGGGCAGCAACAACTCACACTCCTTGTTCGGCAGCTCCCACATCTGAAGTTCCTCAAGAAATCGGATAAAAGATCCGCAGTTAGATCAGTGAATAGAAGGAATATGAAAGATAAATTCAAATGCTTGTAAAATGATTTCTTAGCATGAAGGTAGCGATCCAAAAATCAGGGGCTGTCTTCCAGGCACGGCGCACAAAAGCCGATGGCGTTGTCTGGGCACGGTGACGTGTGGTGGAGGAGGGGGTTGTGGACGAGACGTGCTCACTCACGAGCTCTATGATATTACTAGTGTTGGGGATATACTTTCCGGGTATCCTCACTGTGCCTCACTGACCAGGGTGGCCTACTTCGGGTTAGAGCATTGCTTCATGGGCGACCCAGTCAAGGAGAAGAGACGGAGTCTAGTCCGACTACGGGAAGGCCCAAATGACTTACCAACATAGGCCCATAGTGTTACTTGTAGTTCAAGATGTACTCTGTAACCGATTCTTAGTCGTAGCCGAATACGTCTCTCTTGTAAATCCTAGGCCGGATATCTATATAAGCCGTCCTAGGGAGAGACTTTAGGGCACCTTCACAATAGTCTACAATCTCAACTCGCACGGGCAAAACCCGTGTAACCCATATTACAGCTCTGCCGTATTACTGGATTGCTAGCAGGAGTAGGATCCATCCAAAGCCGGCGGATTCGAACCTGGGTAAACTTGTGTGCTCACCGTCCCGGAATACCGTACGTCTCACACCCCTCTCTTCCACACGCCTCGAGGACCCCCTCATGGCGTACTTTTCATCAATCTGACGACAGTTGGCGCCCACCATGGGGCAAGTGAGCTTCAGATCTGCGTTCCGGGCAGAATCTGCAAGAATCGGAATCGACGAGACCATCACCGTCGGTCACATCCTCTATGCCAGTAATGTCCCTCTCATCGTTCTCGATGAGACTTGGATTCCGGCTAGAGAGGCTGTGACTTCCTACACCATCATGTCTTTCTGCAAGATCGATGTGTACATCGGCTTTGCTGAACCTGCGCCACCCACCCCAACGGTGATGATAGAGGCAGAAGAAGTTTCTGGCTCCCCTCTGTCCGTGGAGGCGGCGGAGTTCTGGATCCCAGAAAATCCTAATCCCACACAGCTCGCACCTGTTGCGGAGATAGTGGAGAAAGCTGAGCCTGAAGCAGATCTCCCGGCGGAAGTCGAATATGGGGTGGATCTCCATAGAGAGGCTGAATCCCAGATCGACCCACCCGTCAAGGTCAAAATCCAGGAGGAACAAGTCAACAACACCGGTTCTGGCTCTTCTAACGCCGGAACAGATCAACCCTTCCCAAGGCATACGTTGAGGCGCATGATGATGAAAGACGCAAGCGTGGATGAGGTTCTCGAAACCATCAGAGTTTTTGAGGAAGCCCACGAGGAAAGCCGCAACTACCTCAAGACGCACACATCGCACTTTGTCGGATATGTTGGATCCAGATCCGGCTCTACCGACGCTAGAGACAACAAGGACTCGGTGTTGGAGGTGATCAGAAAAAACACCGACTTACCGTCATCTTCGGATGACTACATGACATCAGCAGATTTCCGAAAATTCTCCATGGAATATGAAGAGGAGTTCAACTCCAAAGCTGCAGAAGAAGGAGAAGCCATGGACGAAGGATCTGGAGAAAAATCTCCCAAAGCGCAGGATGACATGGACCTCGGAGCTAACCCCGATGTCCAGATGTCCAAAAGTATTGATCAGAGCTTGACTCCGGGAAACGGACCCAAAGCCGTCTTTGCTACCGGAGCTGCCAAGAAAGCAAAGAAGAAGATCAAGAAGAACAAGACCTCGATGAAAGATCCTCCAGTAGAGGAAGTGGTTGCCGAGGATTACGAAGAAGACTCGGATGGAGCTTTAATCCTAGACGAGCCCGAAGAAGCTTCGGTGGATGGACACATGGTTACTACTGGTGCCCGTAAGCTCATCGATGCTGCGTTAACTACACCTATCCCTACAGCTGCAGAACTTACTACAGCGGAATTGGAAGAAAGGGCTGAAGCCCTAGAAGCGCGTCGCCAAGTACTCCTGGATGAAGCCAAAAACATCGAGGAAGAGAAGAAGCGCATAGCTATGGCAGAGAAGCTCATCTCTCTACAACACCTAAAGACCCGGAAAGGCCACGTGCATGCCGACAAATTTCTGGAAGTCCAGCAAAGTCCTCTTTGAGGGAGACCCAGGGATGCCTCAGACCGACAGCAATGGAGATCTGGTATATCCAACACCAGTGCAGAACACCACTGCTGCTAGAGATATCCTAGCAAATAATCCAGGCCTGGAGGAGGTTCGGCTTGGCATTAAGCTACTCACCAAGGGTCTAGAGCAACAGAAGGTCGCGAAATCTGGGAGCGGAAAACTGGTCTCTCGATCTGACCAATGCCGCATGGATCCGGCCTGGGATGATTTCAGGCCCCAATGGATTCCAGAACAGCATTATCGTTCCAACCGTCGGGAGGATAATTACTCAAGAACCGGATCTTCAGGCCAACGACACAGAACCGCACATGACTGGAGCAATGTTGCCGTAGCCACAGAGCGAGACGCAGTTGCAACACTATATCCGAGACACCCTCCTTGGCGAGAGTTAAACAATCGCAGAGAAGAAGACAAAGAGAAACATCAGGAGGAGTACCGTCAAAGAATGCCACCTCCTGGATGAACAAACCGTCCGGCTGAACCCTGATACATTGCAAATGTATCTATAATTTTTGATGTTCCATGCTTGGTTTTATCTACTTTCTTGTGTTTTGTCCACACTTTGGAGTACTTTTCATATGATTTCTTGGACTAACCTATTAACAAGATGCCACAGTGCCAGTTGCCTGTTTTCTGCTGTTTTTGGTTCCAGGAAGTCAGAAAATGAATATTCTCGGAATTGGACGGGACAAAAGCCAAAGTTACTATTTTCCCGGAGACTCACGGAGCCAGAAGGAGAGTCGGAGAGGGGCCACAGGGTGGCCGCACCACCCCTAGGCGCGGGTAGCCCTAGGCAGTGCTAGGGCATGGTGTGGGCCCCTTGGCCGGCCACCGACCTTGCCTCCTTCGCCTGTAAATTCCTCCCGAGGCAAAAACCCTAGATCATCAAGCCGCCAGCCACGAAAAGTTCCGTAGCGCCGCCGCCACCAAAAAGGAGATTCAGGGGACAAAAAGTCTCTATTCTGACACCCTGCCAGGACTAGGAAGTGCCCCCGGAGCCATCTCCATCGATCTCCACCACCATCTCCATCACCATTGCCGATTCCCATGATGAGGAGGGAGTAGTTCTATCTCGAGGCTAAGGGTTCTACCGGTAGCTATGTGTTCATCTCTCTCTCCATGCATGATCATATTGTGATCATGAGCTTGTAATCTATAGATCTACCTTGCTAATCAAGTGCTTTAATAGATCTCTGCTCTCCCCATGTGTGTGAAAGTGACAGGGTGCACACCATGGTGGCATTTAGGCTAGAGATTACAAATACTTGTTATGAGTTATATTTGGAGTTGGATATCTTTATGAAATTGTGGTGTTTGTTGGACCCATCTAGTACTCAAGGTGACAGTGTGGGGTTTTCTAGATGGGAAAGGCTTACTTTGAGGTGTGCTGTTATAGCCCTACCATGGATTAGAGTGTTCAATCGGAGAGTAGTTAAGAGTAGTATCATAAAGAGAAGATATTTATATGAGAGTGTTCACTAGTGAAAGTATGATCCCTAGGCCTTGTTTCTAAGCATTGAAACACCGTTTGCTATTAGATCTGTTACATGTTTGCTTGCTGTCATCTTTATTTCAGTTTGCCTTTAGTCTCTTCCACGCCACCAAGCTATTTTCTATCACCGTTACCACTTATAATTATCCATACCAATTTTATTTCACTATCTCTTTGCTGAACTAGTGCACCTATACACCTGACAAGTGTATTGGGTGTGTTGGGGACACAAGAGACTTCTTGTATCTTGATTGCAGGGTTGCTTGAGAGGGAATACCTTTGACCACTTCCTCCCTGAGTTCGATAAACTTTGCTTGCTGCTCTGCGTAATCATGTTGAATTATGGCCGAAGCAGACTGCAAAGTTCAGCTTCATGGATGAACGTGGCATCATGGTTCCTATAATGTGTGACAGTCAGCTAATTGGGTTGATGAAAAGGTATGCTTCGACTGCCATGTTTGAGCTGAAATGTGATGTACTGGATGTGGAAGCTGCTGCAACTAGGAGTCGCCCTTCTATTCTTGGACAGGGTGGTTGCTCGAACCCAATTAGCTCCTGGTAAGCAAAGGTCTATTGGGGTTCGCATGTTTGTGTTGAATTGTAATTTTTGTTTTATTTACTCTGTAGATATTGGGCAGTTATGCAACAGTCTTGTTTCTTTGACAGGAAGCGCCGCAAGGTTAGAAACATGACTGCCGAGTTAGTCATTTTGCTGCCCGAAGAAATTAAAAACGACTGGAAAGATGTCATTTTGCTGCCCGAAGAAATTAAAAATGAGTGGAAAGATGATGCTGGACACGATTATGGTGCCTATTGTCCCGGCGATGCAGAGTACGTGAAGCTAAGAAAATTGGCACCGAGGAAGAGGAAGAAGGCAGGAAATGAAGAAGCCATTGGACGTGAAGGCTTGGCACCCAGGCTGCGAAAGAAGGCTGCTGGCAATGAAGATGCATAGTAATGTGTTGAACTTGAACCTATATATGTAATTCTGTTAAATTCTGATTGCTTTGTGTGTGGCACGTTGCTGGGCGAAACAATCTACCCACGTTCTCTGAGTAAAATGTACCGCGACTTAGGGTTTGGAAACCCCCGAGTCAGTAGTTGAATCCGAAATTGTGATTGTGCCACTGCTATCTGAAAACAAGGATCCACCAGTTCCACGATTGCTGAGGGGCAGGAGGTTTCCAAATACGACGGAATGTAAGTGGCACATAAATAAATTATTTAAGCTGCCACACTCCACGAAGTAGCAACTTATTTCATATGCTGCACAACGACGTGGCAACATAAACATCAATGTTCTCACCGATAATGCCCAGATGAGGAAGAAATGGGTACCACTTTCTGGCCTAATCTTGAGCCCGTCTATCTCACCGCCTCTCTGCTCCTGCATCCCCTGCATCTGGCGTAGCTCCCGGATCTCCAGTAACCGGGTGTACGTGCTTCCACTTTATAAATTGTGGTTGTGCCATTTGCATGCGGCACAATCCACGTAGATTACGTTTAAACAAACCACCAGTGTCAGAATACACTAGTAGAAAATGTGTCTTTGGTCCACGGTTATGTTCCCAATCCGGGACAGAGATCTAAATCGAGGCAAAAATTGATCTAAATCACAAATTCTTCCACAAGTTAATGCGGGGTTAGAGCAATTTTTTTCCTCCCTGGAATCCGGGACCAATAGTTTAGACCGCTAGGTCAACAAGTACAAATATTACAACTAAAAGATGCACAGAGCTTAAGATGAATAGAACTACTTATCACACATCTCCTTGATCTTCCTAATCTTGGTCTGATGTGCATCTTCCTGCGAGAGCAAGGATCGAATTGTCTGCTCCTTCCTTTTAGCACCTTCCTTGCACAGCTTCAATTGTTTCTCTGCATTTTTCCTCATGCACTTGTCAATACTCGTAGTTGTGTACTACAGGACTTTGGCCTGGTGGAGATCGTTCCTTGCTTGAGTCAGTTCTTGCTCTGCTTTAGCCTTCAGGGCCAACGCCGCGTCCCTCTCCTTCTCGACTTTGATAACCTTGTCTTGCACCCACCTGAGATCTCGCTTATGCTTCGTAGTGTCAACTGGTTCCCATAGCTTCATCTCAACACTATCAAGACGTGAGCTGAATACGGATTCTTTCAACTTGACAGTCATTTTCCATAGTTTGTCCAGCGTTTTCTGCATCGATTTGGGCCACTCGGGATCTACCCATTTGACAACACCACAACTTCCGCCTTGCATCATTGCACGATGTCCTTGACACCGTAGAAACCTCCTGCCTGCTTTTCGTCCTTTGAAGGCTACAAATTTAGTGGGCACATATCCATGTTTACATACCAGAGGACTGTCTTCATCATCTAAACCGTAATAGTCGGAGTCATACATCATCTGGTTGGCCTAACACATCATACACGCATGAGTAAACAGATTAGATCTAGCTCAAAAAATAGATAACTGGCCACAGATGATAGAAATAGAGATGAGACGACTCACATCGAAATCACCGTCCCTGTCGTCATGACGCGTTTCCTCGCTGTCTCCCCTTGAACCCATGGCGAGAGGGGTGGCGGGGTGGCTGCCGGAGAGGGGATTGGGATGGAGGCGCCATCGGCTTGCGGCTACGGCAGGATGGGAGTAAAGTGGGGAAAGTGGCTTCGAGGGTAAGGAAGAGAAGTACGGGGAGGAAGAGAAGTAATGGGGACGTGACACTGGGATGTGGCCCACTGAACTCGTGAGACGTGACACTCGCAACAGGGGAGCGCCCGGTGTTGCCAGTTTGTCCAAAGCAAGCGTGGCCAATCATGCCGCAGAACAGCCTACTCGCGGATCGCTCTCACGAAGACCATCCCAATCGTCCAAGCGCCCCAATTGAATGGTATGTAACAATCGTCAAGCAGAACAACTGTGTTAGGGCGTGCCTTCTAGAAGACTCGGTCTAACGGCTACTCATGCAATGACACTGGGTGTGGTTCATGAAAAGAAGAGACATGCAATGATATTGGTGGATCCATGCGAGGTTTACGGAAGTAACAGACATGCAATGACTCTAGCTATGGTTAATGAAAAGAACATTCATGCAATGACACTGGGTGTGGTTCATGAAAGGAACATACATGCAATGACACTGGTGGATCCTTATGCGGTTTGTTTAGAGGAACAGACATGCAATCACACTAGGTGGATCCATATGTGGTTTATGGAAGTAACACGCATGCAATGACACTGGGTGTGGTTCATGAAAAGAACAGACATGCAATGACATTGGTAGATCCTTATGTGGTTCATGAAAAGAACAGACATGCAATGACACTGGTGGATCCTTATGTGGTTTGTTTAGAGGAACAGACATGCAATGACTCTAGCCGTGGTTCATGAAAAGAACAGACATGCAATGACACCGGGTGTTGGTCATGAAAAGAACAGACATGCAATGACTTATGTGGTTTGTTTAGAAGAACACACATGCAATGACACTGGGTGTGGTTCATGAAAAGAACAGATAGGCAATGACATTGGTGGATCCTTATGTGGTTTGTTTAGAAGAACACACATGCAATCAAACTAGGTGGATCCATATGTGGTTTATGGAAGTAAAAGACATGCAATGACTCTGGTAGATCCTTATGTGGTTCATGAAATAAACAGACATGCAGTGAAACTGAGTGTGGTTCATGAAAAGAACAGACATGCACTGACACTGAGTGTGGTTCATGAAAAGAACAGACATGCAATCACACAAGTGGATCCTTATGTGGTTTATGGAAGGAACAAACATGCAATCACACTAGGTGGATCCATATGTGGTTTATGGAAGTAACACACATGCAATGACAGTATGTGTGGTTCATGAAAAGAACAGACATGCAATGACACTGGTAGATCCTTATGTGGTTCATGAAAAGAAGCGACATGCAATGACACTGGTGGATCCTTATGTGGTTTTTTTAGAGGAACATACATCCAATGACTCTAGCTGTGGTTCATGAAAAGAACAGACATGCAATGAAACCGGGTGTGGTTCATGAAAAGAACAGACATGCAATGACTTATGTGGTTTGTTTAGAAGAACACACATGCAATGAAACTGGGTGTGGTTCATGAAAAGAATAGATAGGCAATGACACTGGTGGATCCTTATGTGGTTTGTTTAGAAGAACAGGCATGCAATGACACTGGGTGTGGTTCATGAAAAGAACAGACACGCAATGACACTAGTGGATCCTTATGTGGTTTGTTTAAAGGAATAGACATGCAATCACACTAGGTGGAACCATATGTGGTTTATGGAAGTAAAAGACATGCAATGACTAGCTGTGATTCATGAAAAGAACAGACATGCAATGACACTGGTGGATCCTTATGTGGTTCATGAAAATAACAGACAGACAATGAAACTGGTGGATCCTTATGTGGTTTCTTTAAAAGAACACACATGCAATGACACTGGGTGTGGTTCACAATAAGAACACACATCCAATGACACTGGTGGATCCTTGTGTGGTTTTTTTGGAGGAACAGACATGCAATCACACTAGGTGGATCCATATGTGGTTTATGGAAGTAAAATACATGCAATGACTCTGGTAGATCTTTATGTGGTTCATGAAAAGAACAAACATACAGTGAAACTGGGTGTGGTTCATGAAAAGAATAGACATGCAATGACACTGGGTGTGGTTCAAGAAAAAAACAGATATGCAATGACACTGGTGGATCCTTACGTGGTTTATGGAAGAAACAAACATGCAATCACATTAGGTGGATCCATATGTGGTTTATGGAAGTAACACACATGCAATGACACTGGGTGTGGTTCATGAAAAGAACAGACATGCAATGACATTGGTAGATCCTTATGTGGTTCATGAAAAGAACAGACATGCAATGACACTGGTGGATCCTTATGTGGTTTGTTTAGAGGAACAGACATGCAATGACTCTAGCCGTGGTTCATGAAAAGAACAGACATGCAATGACACCGGGTGTTGGTCATGAAAAGAACAGACATGCAATGACTTATGTGGTTTGTTTAGAAGAACACACATGCAATTACACTGGGTGTGGTTCATGAAAAGAACAGATAGGCAATGACATTGGTGGATCCTTATGTGGTTTGTTTAGAAGAACACGCATGCAATGACACTGGGTGTGGTTCATGAAAAGAACAGACATGCAATGACACTGGTGGATACTTAAGTGGTTTGTTTGGAGGAACAGACATAAAATCACACTAGGTGGATCCATATGTGGTTTATGGAAGTAAAAGACATGCAATGACTCTAGCTGTGATTCATGAAAAAACAAACATGCAATGACACTGGTGGATCCTTATGTGGTTCATGAAAAGAACAGACAGGCAATGACACTGGTGGATCCTTATGTGGTTTGTTTAGAAGAACACACATGCAATGACACTGGGTGTGGTTCATGAGAAGAACACACATCCAATGACACTGGTGGATCCTTATGTGGTTTGTTTAGAGGAACAAACATGCAATCACACTAGGTGGATCCATATGTGGTTTATGGAAGTAAAAGACATGCAATGACTCTGGTAGATCCTTATGTGGTTCATGAAAAGAACAGACATGCAGTGAAACTGAGTGTGGTTCATGAAAAGAACAGACATGCACTGACACTGGGTGTGGTTCATGAAAAGAACAGACATGCAATCACACTAGTGGATCTTTATGTGGTTTATGTAAGGAACAAACATGCAATCACACTAGGTGGATCCATATGTGGTTTATGGAAGTAACACACATGCAATGACAGTATGTGTGGTTCATGAAAAGAACAGACATGTAATGACACTGGTAGATCCTTATGTGGTTTATGGAAGTAACACACATGCAATGACACTGGGTGTGGTTCATGAAAGGAATAGACATGCAATGACATTGGTAGATCCTTATGTGGTTCATGAAAAGAACTGACATGCAATGACACTGGTGGTTCCTGATGTGGTTTGTTTAGAGGATCATACATGCAATGACTCTAGCCGTGGTTCATGAAAAGAACAGACATGCAATGAGTTATGTGGTTTCTTTAGAAGAACACACATGCAATGACACTGGGTGGGGTTCATGAAAAGAATAGATAGGCAATGACACTGGTGGATCCTTATGTGGTTTGTTTAGAAGAACACGCATGCAATGACACTGGGTGTGGTTCTTGAAAAGAACAGACAGGCAATGACACTAGTGGATCCTTATGTGGTTTGTTTAGAGGAACAGACATGCAATCACACTAGGTGGAACCATATGTGGTTTATGGAAGTAAAAGACATGCAATGACTCTAGCTGTGATTCATGAAAAGAACAGACATGCAATGACACTGGTGGATCCTTATGTGGTTCATGAAAAGAACAGACAGACAATGACACTGGTGGATCCTTATGTGGTTTCTTTAAAAGAAAACGCATGCAATGACACTGGGTGTGGTTCACGAGAAGAACACACATCCAATGACACTGGTGGATCCTTATGTGGTTTTTTTGGAGGAACAGACATGCAATCACACTAGGTGGATCCATATGTGGTTTATGGAAGTAAAATACATGCAATGACTCTGGTAGATCTTTATCTGGTTCATGAAAAGAACAAACATGCAGTGAAACTGGGTGTGGTTCATGAAAAGAACAGACATGCAATGACACTGGGTGTGGTTCAAGAAAAGAACAGACATGCAATGACACTGGTGGATCCTTAGGTGGTTTATGGAAGAAACAAACATGCAATCACATTAGGTGGATCCATATGTGGTTTATGGAAGTAACACACATGCAATGACACTGGGTGTGGTTCATGAAAAGAACAGACATCCAATGACACTGGTAGATCCTTATGTGGTTCATGAAAAGAACAGACATGCAATGACACTGGTGGATCCTTATGTGGTTTGTTTAGAGGAACAGACATGCAATGACTCTAGCTGTGGTTCATGAAAAGCACAGACATGCAATAACACCGGGTGTGGTTCGTGAAAAGAACAGACATGCAATGACTTATGTGGTTTGTTTAGAAGAACACACATGCAATGACACTGGGTGTGGTTCATGAAAAGAACAGATAGGCAATGACACTGGTGGATCCTTATTTGGTTTGTTTAGAAGAACACACATGCAATGACACTGGGTGTGGTTCAAAAAAGAACAGACACGCAATGACACTGGTGGATCCTTAAGTGGTTTGTTTAGAGGAACAGACATAAAATCACACTAGGTGGACCCATATGTGGTTTATAGAAGTAATTTGACATGCAATGACTCTAGATGTGATTCATGAAAAAACAAACATGCAATGACACTAGTGGATCCTTATGTGGTTCATGAAAAGAACAGACATGCAATGACACTGGTGGATCCTTATGTGGTTTGTTTAGAAGAACACACATGCAATGACACTGGGTGTGGTTCATGAGAAGAACACACATCCAATGACACTGGTGGATCCTTATGTGGTTTGTTTGGAGGAACAGACATGCAATCACACTAGGTGGATCCATATGTGGTTTATGGAAGTAAAAGACATGCAATGACTCTGGTAGATCCTTATGTGGTTCATGAAAAGAACAGACATGCAGTGAAACTGGGTGTGGTTCATGAAAATAACATACATGCACTGACACTTGGTGTGGTTCATGAAAAGAACAGACATGCAATGACACTGGTAGATCCTTATGTGGTTTATGGAAGGAACAAACATGCAATCACACTAGGTGGATCCATATGTGGTTTATGGAAGTAACACACATGCAATGACACTGGGTGTGGTTCATAAAAAGAACAGACATGCAATGACACTGGTAGATCCTTATGTGGTTTATGAAAAGAACAGACATGCAATGACACAGGTGGATCCTTATGTGGTTTATTTAGAGGAACAGACATGCAATGACTCTAGCCGTGGTTCATGAAAAGAACAAACATGCAATGACACCGGGTGTGTTTCATGAAAAGAACAGACATGCAATGACTTATGTGGTTTGTTTAGAAGAACACACATGCAATGACACTTGGTGTGGTTCATGAAAAGAACAGATAGGCAATGACACTGGGTGTGGTTCATGAAAAGAACAGATAGGCAATGACACTGGTGGATCCTTATGTGGTTTGTTTAGAAGAACATGCATGCAATGACACTGGGTGTGGTTCATGAAAAGAACAGACATGCAATGACACTAGTGGATCCTTATGTGGTTTGTTTAGAGGAACAAACATGCAATCACACTAGGTGGATCCATATGTGGTTTATGGAAGTAAAAGACATGCAATGACTCTAGCTGTGATTCATGAAAAGAACAGACATGCAATGACACTGGTGGATCCTTATGTGGTTCATGAAAAGAACAGACAGGCAATGACACTGGTGGATCCTTATGTGGTTTGTTTAGAAGAACACGCATGCAATGACGCTGGGTGTGGTTCATGAGAAGAACACACATCCAATGACACTGGTGGATCCTTATGTGGTTTGTTTGGAGGAACAGACATGCAATCACACTAGGTGGATCCATATGTGGTTTATGGAAGTAAAAGACATGCAATGACTCTGGTAGATCCTTATGTGGTTCATGAAAAGAACAGACATGCAGTGAAACTAGGTGTGGTTCATGAAAATAACATATATGCACTGACACTGGGTGTGGTTCATGAAAAGAACAGACATGCAATGACACTGGTAGATCCTTATGTGGTTTATGGAAGGAACAAACATGCAATCACACTAGGTGGATCCATATGTGGTTTATGGAAGTAACACGCATGCAATGACACTGGGTGTGGTTCATGAAAAGAACAGACGTGCAATGACACTGGTAGATCCTTATGTGGTTTATGAAAAGAACAGACATGCAATGACACAGGTGGATCCTTATGTGGTTTATTTAGAGGAACAGACATGCAATGACTCTTGCCGTGGTTCATGAAAAGAACAAACATGCAATGAAACCAGGTGTGGTTCATGAAAAGAACAGACATGCAATGACTTATGTGGTTTGTTTAGAAGAACACACATGCAATGACACTTGGTGTGGTTCATGAAAAGAACATATAGGCAATGACACTGGGTGTGGTTCATGAAAAGAACAGATAGGCAATGACACTGGTGGATCCTTATGTGGTTTGTTTAGAAGAACACGCATGCAATGACACTCGGTGTGGTTCATGAAAAGAACATACACGCAATGACACTAGTGGATCCTTATGTGGTTTTTTTAGAGGAACAAACATGCAATCACACTAGGTGGATCCATATGTGGTCTATGGAAGTAAAAGACATGCAATGACTCTGGCTATGATTCATGAAAAGAACAGACATGCAATGACACTGGTGGATCCTTATGTGGTTCATGAAAAGAACAGACAGGCAATGACACTGGTGGATCCTTATGTTGTTTGTTTAGAAGAACACACATGCAATGACACTAGGTGTGGTTCATGAGAAGAACACACATCCAATGACACTGGTGGATCCTTATGTGGTTTGTTTAGAGGATCCGGCATGCAATCACACTAGGTGGATCCATATGTGGTTCATGGAAGTAAAAGACATGCAATGACTCTGGTAGATCCTTATGTGGTTCATGAAAAGAACAGACATGCAGTGAAACTGGGTGTGGTTCATGAAAAGAATAGACATGCACTAACACTGGGTGTGGTTCATGAAAAGAATAGACAAGCAATGACACAAGTGGATCCTTATGTGGTTTATGGAAGGAACAAACATGCAATCACACTAGGTGGATCCATATGTGGTTTATGGAAGTAACACACATGCAATGACACTGGGTGTGGTTCATGAAAAGAACAGACATGCAATGAAATTGGTAGATCCTTATGTGGTTCATGAAAAGAACAGACATGCAATGACACTGGTGGATCCTTATGTGGTTTGTTTTGAGGAACAGACATGCAATGACTCTAGTTGTGGTTCATGAAAAGAACAGACATGCAATGACACCGGGTGTGGTTCATGAAAAGAACAGACATGCAATGACTTATGTGGTTTGTTTAGAAGAACACACATGCAATGACACTGGGTGTGGTTCATGAAAAGAACAGATAGGCAATAACACTGGTGGATCCTTATGTGGTTTGTTTAGAAGAACACGCATGCAATGACACTGGGTGTGGTTCATGAAAAGAACAGACACGCAATAACACTGGTGGATCCTTAAGTGGTTTGTTTAGAGGAACATACATAAAATCACACTAGGTGGATCCATATGTGGTTTATGGAAGTAAAAGACATGCAATGACACTGGGTGTGGTTCATGAAAAGAACAGACATGCAATGACACTGGTGGATCCTTATGTGGCTCATGAAAAGAACAGACAGGCAATGCCACTGGTGGATCCTTATGTGGTTTGTTTAGAAGAACACACATGCAATGACACTGTGTGTGGTTCATGAGAAGAACACACATCCAATGACACTGGTAGATCCTTATGTGGTTTGTTTGGAGGAACAGACATGCAATCACACTAGGTGGATCCATATGTGGTTTATGGAAGTAAAAGACATGCAATGAATCTGGTAGATCCTTATGTGGTTCATGAAAAGAACAGACATGCAGTGAAACTGGGTGTGGTTCATGAAAAGAACATACATGCAATGACACTGGGTGTGGTTCATGAAAAGAACAGACATGCAATGACACTGGTGGATCCTTATATGGTTTATGGAAGGAACAAACATGCAATCACATTAGGTGGATCCATATGTGGTTTATGGAAGTAACACACATGCAATGACACTAGGTGTGGTTCATGAAAAGAACAGACATGCAATGAAACTGGGTGTGGTTCATGAATAGAACAGACATGCACTGACACTGGGTGTGGTTCATGAAAAGAACAGACATGCAATCACACTGGTGGATCCTTATGTAGTTTATGGAAGGAACAAACATGCAATCACACTAGGTGGATCCATATGTAGTTTATGGAAGTAACACACATGCAATGACACTGGGTGTGGTTCATGAAAAGAACAGACATGCAATGACACTGGTAGATCCTTATGTCGTTTATGAAAAGAACAGACATGCAATGACACTGGTGGATCCTTATGTGGTTTGTTTAGAGGAACAGACATGCGATGACTCTAGTCGTGGTTCATGAAAAGAACAGACATGCAATGACACCGGGTGTGGTTCATGAAAAGAACAGACATGCAATGACTTATGTGGTTTGTTTAGAAGAACAAACATGCAATGACACTGGGTAAGGTTCATGAAAAGAACAGATAGGCAATGACACTGGTGGATCCTTATGTGGTTTGTTTAGAAGAACACGCATGCAATGACACTAGGTGTGGTTCATGAAAAGAACAGACACGCAATGACACTGGTGGATGCTTATGTGGTTTGTTTAGAGGAACGGACATAAAATCACACTAGGTGGATCCATATGTGGTTTATGGAAGTAAAAGACATGCAATGACTCTAGCTGTGATTCATGAAAAGAACAGACATGCAATGACACTGGTGGATCCTTATGTGGTTCATGAAAAGAACAGACAGGCAATGACACTGGTGGATCCTTATGTGGTTTATTTAGAAGAACACACATGCAATGACACTGGGTGTGGTTCATGAGAAGAACACACATGCAATGACACTGGTGGATCCTTATGTGGTTTATTTAGAGGAACAAGCATGCAATCACACTAGGTGGATCCATATGTGGTTTATGGAAATAAAAGACATGCAATGACTCTGGTAGATCCTTATGTGGTTCATGAAAAGAACAGACATGCAGTGAAACTGAGTGTGGTTCATGAAAAGAACAGACATGCACTGACACTGGGTGTGGTTCATGAAAAGAACAGACATGCAATGACACTGGTGGATACTTAAGTGGTTTGTTTGGAGGAACAGACATAAAATCACACTAGGTGGATCCATATGTGGTTTATGGAAGTAAAAGACATGCAATGACTCTAGCTGTGATTCATGAAAAAACAAACATGCAATGACACTGGTGGATCCTTATGTGGTTCATGAAAAGAACAGACAGGCAATGACACTGGTGGATCCTTATGTGATTTGTTTAGAAGAACACACATGCAATGACACTGGGTGTGGTTCATGAGAAGAACACACATCCAATGACACTGGTGGATCCTTATGTGGTTTGTTTAGAGGAACAGACATGCAATCACACTAGGTGGATCTATATGTGGTTTATGGAAGTAAAAGACATGCAATGACTCTGGTAGATCCTTATGTGGTTCATGAAAAGAACAGACATGCAGTGAAACTGAGTGTGGTTCATGAAAAGAACAGACATGCACTGACACTGGGTGTGGTTCATGAAAAGAACAGACATGCAATCACACTAGTGGATCTTTATGTGGTTTATGTAAGGAACAAACATGCAATCACACTAGGTGGATCCATATGTGGTTTATGGAAGTAACACACATGCAATGACAGTATGTGTGGTTCATGAAAAGAACAGACATGTAATGACACTGGTAGATCCTTATGTGGTTTATGGAAGTAACACACATGCAATGACACTGGGTGTGGTTCATGAAAGGAATAGACATGCAATGACATTGGTAGATCCTTATGTGGTTCATGAAAAGAACTGACATGCAATGACACTGGTGGTTCCTGATGTGGTTTGTTTAGAGGATCATACATGCAATGACTCTAGCCGTGGTTCATGAAAAGAACAGACATGCAATGAGTTATGTGGTTTCTTTAGAAGAACACACATGCAATGACACTGGGTGGGGTTCATGAAAAGAATAGATAGGCAATGACACTGGTGGATCCTTATGTGGTTTGTTTAGAAGAACACGCATGCAATGACACTGGGTGTGGTTCTTGAAAAGAACAGACAGGCAATGACACTAGTGGATCCTTATGTGGTTTGTTTAGAGGAACAGACATGCAATCACACTAGGTGGAACCATATGTGGTTTATGAAAGTAAAAGACATGCAATGACTCTAGCTGTGATTCATGAAAAGAACAGACATGCAATGACACTGGTGGATCCTTATGTGGTTCATGAAAAGAACAGACAGACAATGACACTGGTGGATCCTTATGTGGTTTCTTTAAAAGAAAACGCATGCAATGACACTGGGTGTGGTTCACGAGAAGAACACACATCCAATGACACTGGTGGATCCTTATGTGGTTTTTTTGGAGGAACAGACATGCAATCACACTAGGTGGATCCATATGTGGTTTATGGAAGTAAAATACATGCAATGACTCTGGTAGATCTTTATCTGGTTCATGAAAAGAACAAACATGCAGTGAAACTGGGTGTGGTTCATGAAAAGAACAGACATGCAATGACACTGGGTGTGGTTCAAGAAAAGAACAGACAAGCAATGACACTGGTGGATCCTTAGGTGGTTTATGGAAGAAACAAACATGCAATCACATTAGGTGGATCCATATGTGGTTTATGGAAGTAACACACATGCAATGACACTGGGTGTGGTTCATGAAAAGAACAGACATCCAATGACACTGGTAGATCCTTATGTGGTTCATGAAAAGAACAGACATGCAATGACACTGGTGGATCCTTATGTGGTTTGTTTAGAGGAACAGACATGCAATGACTCTAGCTGTGGTTCATGAAAAGCACAGACATGCAATAACACCGGGTGTGGTTCGTGAAAAGAACAGACATGCAATGACTTATGTGGTTTGTTTAGAAGAACACACATGCAATGACACTGGGTGTGGTTCATGAAAAGAACAGATAGGCAATGACACTGGTGGATCCTTATTTGGTTTGTTTAGAAGAACACACATGCAATGACACTGGGTGTGGTTCAAAAAAGAACAGACACGCAATGACACTGGTGGATCCTTAAGTGGTTTGTTTAGAGGAACAGACATAAAATCACACTAGGTGGACCCATATGTGGTTTATAGAAGTAATTTGACATGCAATGACTCTAGATGTGATTCATGAAAAAACAAACATGCAATGACACTAGTGGATCCTTATGTGGTTCATAAAAAGAACAGACATGCAATGACACTGGTAGATCCTTATGTGGTTTATGAAAAGAACAGACATGCAATGACACAGGTGGATCCTTATGTGGTTTATTTAGAGGAACAGACATGCAATGACTCTAGCCGTGGTTCATGAAAAGAACAAACATGCAATGACACCGGGTGTGTTTCATGAAAAGAACAGACATGCAATGACTTATGTGGTTTGTTTAGAAGAACACACATGCAATGACACTTGGTGTGGTTCATGAAAAGAACAGATAGGGAATGACACTGGGTGTGGTTCATGAAAAGAACAGATAGGCAATGACACTGGTGGATCCTTATGTGGTTTGTTTAGAAGAACATGCATGCAATGACACTGGGTGTGGTTCATGAAAAGAACAGACATGCAATGACACTAGTGGATCCTTATGTGGTTTGTTTAGAGGAACAAACATGCAATCACACTAGGTGGATCCATATGTGGTTTATGGAAGTAAAAGACATGCAATGACTCTAGCTGTGATTCATGAAAAGAACAGACATGCAATGACACTGGTGGATCCTTATGTGGTTCATGAAAAGAACAGACAGGCAATGACACTGGTGGATCCTTATGTGGTTTGTTTAGAAGAACACGCATGCAATGACGCTGGGTGTGGTTCATGAGAAGAACACACATCCAATGACACTGGTGGATCCTTATGTGGTTTGTTTGGAGGAACAGACATGCAATCACACTAGGTGGATCCATATGTGGTTTATGGAAGTAAAAGACATGCAATGACTCTGGTAGATCCTTATGTGGTTCATGAAAAGAACAGACATGCAGTGAAACTAGGTGTGGTTCATGAAAATAACATACATGCACTGACACTGGGTGTGGTTCATGAAAAGAACAGACATGCAATGACACTGGTAGATCCTTATGTGGTTTATGGAAGGAACAAACATGCAATCACACTAGGTGGATCCATATGTGGTTTATGGAAGTAACACGCATGCAATGACACTGGGTGTGGTTCATGAAAAGAACAGACGTGCAATGACACTGGTAGATCCTTATGTGGTTTATGAAAAGAACAGACATGCAATGACACAGGTGGATCCTTATGTGGTTTATTTAGAGGAACAGACATGCAATGACTCTTGCCGTGGTTCATGAAAAGAACAAACATGCAATGAAACCAGGAGTGGTTCATGAAAAGAACAGACATGCAATGACTTATGTGGTTTGTTTAGAAGAACACACATGCAATGACACTTGGTGTGGTTCATGAAAAGAACAGATAGGCAATGACACTGGGTGTGGTTCATGAAAAGAATAGATAGGCAATGACACTGGTGGATCCTTATGTGGTTTGTTTAGAAGAACACGCATGCAATGACACTCGGTGTGGTTCATGAAAAGAACATACACGCAATGACACTAGTGGATCCTTATGTGGTTTTTTTAGAGGAACAAACATGCAATCACACTAGGTGGATCCATATGTGGTCTATGGAAGTAAAAGACATGCAATGACTCTGGCTATGATTCATGAAAAGAACAGACATGCAATGACACTGGTGGATCCTTATGTGGTTCATGAAAAGAACAGACAGGCAATGACACTGGTGGATCCTTATGTTGTTTGTTTAGAAGAACACACATGCAATGACACTAGGTGTGGTTCATGAGAAGAACACACATCCAATGACACTGGTGGATCCTTATGTGGTTTGTTTAGAGGATCCGGCATGCAATCACACTAGGTGGATCCATATGTGGTTCATGGAAGTAAAAGACATGCAATGACTCTGGTAGATCCTTATGTGGTTCATGAAAAGAACAGACATGCAGTGAAACTGGGTGTGGTTCATGAAAAGAATAGACATGCACTAACACTGGGTGTGGTTCATGAAAAGAATAGACAAGCAATGACACAAGTGGATCCTTATGTGGTTTATGGAAGGAACAAACATGCAATCACACTAGGTGGATCCATATGTGGTTTATGGAAGTAACACACATGCAATGACACTGGGTGTGGTTCATGAAAAGAACAGACATGCAATGAAATTGGTAGATCCTTATGTGGTTCATGAAAAGAACAGACATGCAATGACACTGGTGGATCCTTATGTGGTTTGTTTTGAGGAACAGACATGCAATGACTCTAGTTGTGGTTCATGAAAAGAACAGACATGCAATGACACCGGGTGTGGTTCATGAAAAGAACAGACATGCAATGACTTATGTGGTTTGTTTAGAAGAACACACATGCAATGACACTGGGTGTGGTTCATGAAAAGAACAGATAGGCAATAACACTGGTGGATCCTTATGTGGTTTGTTTAGAAGAACACGCATGCAATGACACTGGGTGTGGTTCATGAAAAGAACAGACACGCAATAACACTGGTGGATCCTTAAGTGGTTTGTTTAGAGGAACATACATAAAATCACACTAGGTGGATCCATATGTGGTTTATGGAAGTAAAAGACATGCAATGACACTGGGTGTGGTTCATGAAAAGAACAGACATGCAATGACACTGGTGGATCCTTATGTGGCTCATGAAAAGAACAGACAGGCAATGCCACTGGTGGATCCTTATGTGGTTTGTTTAGAAGAACACACATGCAATGACACTGTGTGTGGTTCATGAGAAGAACACACATCCAATGACACTGGTAGATCCTTATGTGGTTTGTTTGGAGGAACAGACATGCAATCACACTAGGTGGATCCATATGTGGTTTATGGAAGTAAAAGACATGCAATGAATCTGGTAGATCCTTATGTGGTTCATGAAAAGAACAGACATGCAGTGAAACTGGGTGTGGTTCATGAAAAGAACATACATGCAATGACACTGGGTGTGGTTCATGAAAAGAACAGACATGCAATCACACTAGGTGGAACCATATGTGGTTTATGGAAGTAAAAGACATGCAATGACTCTAGCTGTGATTCATGAAAAGATTAGACATGCAATGACACTGGTGGATCCTTATGTGGTTCATGAAAAGAACAGACAGACAATGACACTGGTGGATCCTTATGTGGTTTCTTTAAAAGAACACGCATGCAATGACACTGGGTGTGGTTCACGAGAAGAACACACATCCAATGACACTGGTGGATCCTTATGTGGTTTTTTTGGAGGAACAGACATGCAATCACACTAGGTGGATCCATATGTGGTTTATGGAAGTAAAATACATGCAATGACTCTGGTAGATCTTTATCTGGTTCATGAAAAGAACAAACATGCAGTGAAACTGGGTGTGGTTCATGAAAAGAACAGACATGCAATGACACTGGGTGTGGTTCAAGAAAAGAACAGACATGCAATGACACTGGTGGATCCTTAGGTGGTTTATGGAAGAAACAAACATGCAATCACACTAGGTGGATCCATATGTGGTTTATGGACGTAACAAACATGCAATGACATTGGGTGTGGTTCATGAAAAGAACAGACATCCAATGACACTGGTAGATCCTTATGTGGTTCATGAAAAGAACAGACATGCAATGACACTGGTGGATCCTTATGTGGTTTGTTTAGAGGAACATACATGCAATGACTCTAGCTGTGGTTCATGAAAAGCACAGACATGCAATAACACCGGGTGTGGTTCGTGAAAAGAACAGACATGCAATGACTTATGTGGTTTGTTTAGAAGAACACACATGCAATGACACTGGGTGTGGTTCATGAAAAGAACAGATAGGCAATGACACTGGTGGATCCTTATGTGGTTTGTTTAGAAGAACACACATGCAATGACACTGGGTGTGGTTCAAAAAAGAACAGACACGCAATGACACTTGTGGATCCTTAAGTGGTTTGTTTAGAGGAACAAACATAAAATCACACTAGGTGGACCCATATGTGGTTTATAGAAGTAAAAGACATGCAATGACTCTAGATGTGATTCATGAAAAAACAAACATGCAATGACACTAGTGGATCCTTATGTGGTTCATGAAAAGAATAGACAGGCAATGACACTGGTGGATCCTTATGTGGTTTATTTAGAAGAACACACATGCAATGACACTGGGTGTGGTTCATGAGAAGAACACACATCCAATGACACTGGTGGATCCTTATGTGGTTTGTTTAGAGGAACAGACATGCAATCACACTAGGTGGATCTATATGTGGTTTATGGAAGTAAAAGACATGCAATGACTCTGGTAGATCCTTATGTGGTTCATGAAAAGAACAGACATGCAGTGAAACTGAGTGTGGTTCATGAAAATAACATACATGCACTGACACTGGGTGTGGTTCATGAAAAGAACAGACATGCAATCACACTAGTGGATCCTTATGTGGTTTATGTAAGGAACAAACATGCAATCACACTAGGTGGATCCATATGTGGTTTATGGAAGTAACACACATGCAATGACAGTATGTGTGGTTCATGAAAAGAACAGACATGCAATGACACTGGTAGATCCTTATGTGGTTTATGGAAGTAACACACATGCAATGACACTGAGTGTGGTTCATGAAAGGAATAGACATGCAATGACATTGGTAGATCCTTATGTGGTTCATGAAAAGAACTGACATGCAATGACACTGGTTGTTCCTGATGTGGTTTGTTTAGAGGATCATACATGCAATGACTCTAGCCGTGGTTCATGAAAAGAACAGACATGCAATGACTTATGTGGTTTCTTTAGAAGAACACACATGCAATGACACTGGGTGGGGTTCATGAAAAGAATAGATAGGCAATGACACTGGTGGATCCTTATGTGGTTTGTTTAGAAGAACACGCATGCAATGACACTGGGTGTGGTTCATGAAAAGAACAGACAGGCAATGACACTAGTGGATCCTTATGTGGTTTGTTTAGAGGAACAGACATGCAATCACACTAGGTGGAACCATATGTGGTTTATGGAAGTAAAAGACATGCAATGACTCTAGCTGTGATTCATGAAAAGAACAGACATGCAATGACACTGGTGGATCCTTATGTGGTTCATGAAAAGAACAGACAGACAATGACACTGGTGGATCCTTATGTGGTTTCTTTAAAAGAACACGCATGCAATGACACTGGGTGTGGTTCACGAGAAGAACACACATCCAATGACACTGGTGGATCCTTATGTGGTTTTTTTGGAGGAACAGACATGCAACCACACTAGGTGGATCCATATGTGGTTTATGGAAGTAAAATACATGCAATGACTCTGGTAGATCTTTATCTGGTTCATGAAAAGAACAAACATGCAGTGAAACTGGGTGTGGTTCATGAAAAGAACAGACATGCAATGACACTGGGTGTGGTTCAAGAAAAGAACAGACATGCAATGACACTGGTGGATCCTTAGGTGGTTTATGGAAGAAACAAACATGCAATCACACTAGGTGGATCCATATGTGGTTTATGGAAGTAACACACATGCAATGACATTGGTGTGGTTCATGAAAAGAACAGACATCCAATGACACTGGTAGATCCTTATGTGGTTCATGAAAAGAACAGACATGCAATGACACTGGTGGATCCTTATGTGGTTTGTTTAGAGGAACATACATGCAATGACACTAGCTGTGGTTCATGAAAAGCACAGACATGCAATAACACCGGGTGTGGTTCGTGAAAAGAACAGACATGCAATGACTTATGTTGTTTGTTTAGAAGAACACACATGCAATGACACTGGGTGTGGTTCATGAAAAGAACAGATAGGCAATGACACTGGTGGATCCTTATGTGGTTTGTTTAGAAGAACACACATGCAATGACACTGGGTGTGGTTCAAAAAAGAACAGACACGCAATGACACTTGTGGATCCTTAAGTGGTTTGTTTAGAGGAACAAACATAAAATCACACTAGGTGGACCCATATGTGGTTTATAGAAGTAAAAGACATGCAATGACTCTAGATGTGATTCATGAAAAAACAAACATGCAATGACACTAGTGGATCCTTATGTGGTTCATGAAAAGAACAGACAGGCAATGACACTGGTGGATCCTTATGTGGTTTTTTTAGAAGAACACACATGCAATGACACTGGGTGTGGTTCATGAGAAGAACACACATCCAATGACACTGGTGGATCCTTATGTGGTTTGTTTGGAGGAACAGACATGCAATCACACTAGGTGGATCCATATGTGGTTTATGGAAGTAAAAGACATGCAATGACTCTGGTAGATCCTTATGTGGTTCATGAAATGAACAGACATGCAGTGAAACTGGGTGTGGTTCATGAAAATAACATACATGCACTGACACTGGGTGTGGTTCATGAAAAGAACAGACATGCAATGACACTGGTAGATCCTTATGTGGTTTATGGAAGGAACAAACATGCAATCACACTAGGTGGATCCATATGTGGTTTATGGAAGTAACACACATGCAATGACACTGGGTGTGGTTCATAAAAAGAACAGACATGCAATGACACTGGTAGATCCTTATGTGGTTTATGAAAAGAACAGACATGCAATGACACAGGTGGATCCTTATGTGGTTTATTTAGAGGAACAGACATGCAATGACTCTAGCCGTGGTTCATGAAAAGAACAAACATGCAATGACACCGGGTGTGGTTCATGAAAAGAACAGACATGCAATGACTTATGTGGTTTGTTTAGAAGAACACACATGCAATGACACTTGGTGTGGTTCATGAAAAGAACAGATAGGCAATGACACTGGGTGTGGTTCATGAAAAGAACAGATAGGCAATGACATTGGTGGATCCTTATGTGGTTTGTTTAGAAGAACATGCATGCAATTACACTGGGTGTGGTTCATGAAAAGAACAGACATGCAATGACACTATTGGATCCTTATGTGGTTTGTTTAGAGGAACAAACATGCAATCACACTAGGTGGATCCATATGTGGTTTATGGAAGTAAAAGACATGCAATGACTCTAGCTGTGATTCATGAAAAGAACAGACATGCAATGACACTGGTGGATCCTTATGTGGTTCATGAAAAGAACAGACAGGCAATGACACTGGTGGATCCTTATGTGGTTTGTTTAGAAGAACACGCATGCAATGACGCTGGGTGTGGTTCATGAGAAGAACACACATCCAATGACACTGGTGGATCCTTATGTGGTTTGTTTGGAGGAACAGACATGCAATCACACTAGGTGGATCCATATGTGGTTTATGGAAGTAAAAGACATGCAATGACTCTGGTAGATCCTTATGTGGTTCATGAAAAGAACAGACATGCAGTGAAACTAGGTGTGGTTCATGAAAATCACATACATGCACTGACACTGGGTGTGGTTCATGAAAAGAACAGACATGCAATGACACTGGTAGATCCTTATGTGGTTTGTTTAGAGGATCAGACATGCAATGACTCTAGTTGTGGTTCATGAAAAGAACAGACATGCAATGACACCGGGTGTGGTTCATGAAAAGAACAGACATGCAATGACTTATGTGGTTTGTTTAGAAGAACACACATGCAATGACATTGGGTGTGGTTCATGAAAAGAACAGATAGGCAATAACACTGGTGGATCCTTATGTGGTTTGTTTAGAAGAACACGCATGCAATGACACTGGGTGTGGTTCATGAAAAGAACAGACACGCAATAACACTGGTGGATCCTTAAGTGGTTTGTTAGAGGAACAGACATAAAATCACACTAGGTGGATCCATATGTGGTTTATGGAAGTAAAAGACATGCAATGACACTGGGTGTGGTTCATGAAAAGAACAGACATGCAATGACACTGGTGGATCCTTATGTGGCTCATGAAAAGAACAGACAGGCAATGACACAGGTGGATCCTTATGTGGTTTGTTTAGAAGAACACACATGCAATGACACTGTGTGTGGTTCATGATAAGAACACACATCCAATGACATTGGTAGATCCTTATGTGGTTTGTTTGGAGGAACAGACATGCAATCACACTAGGTGGATCCATATGTGGTTTATGGAAGTAAAAGACATGCAATGAATCTGGTAGATCCTTATGTGGTTCATGAAAAGAACAGACATGCAGTGAAACTGGGTGTGGTTCATGAAAAGAACATACATGCAATGACACTGGGTGTGGTTCATGAAAAGAACAGACATGCAATGACACTGGTGGATCCTTATGTGGTTTATGGAAGGAACAAACATGCAATCACACTAGGTGGATCCATATGTGGTTTATGGAAGTAACACACATGCAATGACACTAGGTGTGGTTCATGAAAAGAACAGACATGCAATGAAACTGGGTGTGGTTCATGAATAGAACAGACATGCACTGACACTGGGTGTGGTTCATGAAAAGAACAGACATGCAATCACACTGGTGGATCCTTATGTGGTTTATGGAAGGAACAAACATGCAATCACACTAGGTGGATCCATATGTAGTTTATGGAAGTAACACACATGCAATGACACTGGGTGTGCTTCATGAAAAGAACAGACATGCAATGACACTGGTAGATCCTTATGTCGTTTATGAAAAGAACAGACATGCAATGACACTGGTGGATCCTTATGTGGTTTGTTTAGAGGAACAGACATGCAATGACTCTAGCCGTGGTTCATGAAAAGAACAGACATGCAATGACACCGGGTGTGGTTCATGAAAAGAACAGACATGCAATGACTTATGTGATTTGTTTAGAAGAACAAACATGCAATGACACTGGGTATGGTTGATGAAAAGAACAGATAGGCAATGACACTGGTGGATCCTTATGTGGTTCATGAAAAGAACAGACAGGCAATGACACTGGTGGATCCTTATGTGGTTTGTTTAGAAGAACACGCATGCAATGACGCTGGGTGTGGTTCATGAGAAGAACGCACATCAAATGACACTGGTGGATCCTTATGTGGTTTGTTTGGAGGAACAGACATGCAATCACACTAGGTGGATCCATATGTGGTTTATGGAAGTAAAAGACATGCAATGACTCTAGTAGATCCTTATGTGGTTCATGAAAAGAACAGACATGTAGTGAAACTAGGTGTGGTTCATGAAAATAACATACACGCACTGACACTGGGTGTGGTTCATGAAAAGAACAGACATGCAATGACACTGGTAGATCCTTATGTGGTTTATGGAAGGAACAAACATGCAATCACACTAGGTGGATCCATATGTGGTTTATGGAAGTAACACGCATGCAATGACACTGGGTGTGGTTCATGAAAAGAACAGACGTGCAATGACACTGGTAGATCCTTATGTGGTTTATGAAAAGAACAGACATGCAATGACACAGGTGGATCCTTATGTGGTTTATTTAGAGGAACAGACATGCAATGACTCTTGCCGTGGTTCATGAAAAGAACAAACATGCAATGAAACCAGGTGTGGTTCATGAAAAGAACAGACATGCAATGACTTATGTGGTTTGTTTAGAAGAACACACATGCAATGACACTTGGTGTGGTTCATGAAAAGAACAGATAGGCAATGACACTGGGTGTGGTTCATGAAAAGAACAGATAGGCAATGACACTGGTGGATCCTTATGTGGTTTGTTTAGAAGAACACGCATGCAATGACACTCGGTGTGGTTCATGAAAAGAACATACACGCAATGACACTAGTGGATCCTTATGTGGTTTGTTTAGAGGAACAAACATGCAATCACACTAGGTGGATCCATATGTGGTCTATGGAAGTAAAAGACATGCAATGACTCTGGCTATGATTCATGAAAAGAACAGACATGCAATGACACTGGTGGATCCTTATGTGGTTCATGAAAAGAACAGACAGGCAATGACACTGGTGGATCCTTGTGTGGTTTGTTTAGAAGAACACACATGCAATGACACTAGGTGTGGTTCATGAGAAGAACACACATCCAATGACACTGGTGGATCCTTATGTGGTTTGTTTAGAGGATCCGGCATGCAATCACACTAGGTGATTCCATATGTGGTTCATGGAAGTAAAAGACATGCAATGACTCTGGTAGATCCTTATGTGGTTCATGAAAAGAACAGACATGCAGTGAAACTGGGTGTGGTTCATGAAACGAACAGCCATGCACTAACACTGGGTGTGGTTCATGAAAAGAATAGACAAGCAATGACACAAGTGGATCCTTATGTGGTTTATGGAAGGAACAAACATGCAATCACACTAGGTGGATCCATATGTGGTTTATGGAAGTAACACACATGCAATGACACTGGGTGTGGTTCATGAAAAGAACAGACATGCAATGAAATTGGTAGATCCTTATGTGGTTCATGAAAAGAACAGACATGCAATGACACTGGTGGATCCTTATGTGGTTTGTTTAGAGGAACAGACATGCAATGACTCTAGTTGTGGTTCATGAAAAGAACAGACATGCAATGACACCGGGTGTGGTTCATGAAAAGAACCGACATGCAATGACTTATGTGGTTTGTTTAGAAGAACACACATGCAATGACACTGGGTGTGGTTCATGAAAAGAACAGATAGGCAATAACACTGGTGGATCCTTATGTGGTTTGTTTAGAAGAACACGCATGCAATGACACTGGGTGTGGTTCATGAAAAGAACAGACACACAATAACACTGGTGGATCCTTAAGTGGTTTGTTTAGAGGAACAGACATAAAATCACACTAGGTGGATCCATATGTGGTTTATGGAAGTAAAAGACATGCAATGACACTGGGTGTGGTTCATGAAAAGAACAGACATGCAATGAAACTGGTGGATCCTTATGTGGCTCATGAAAAGAACAGACAGGCAATGACACTGGTGGATCCTTATGTGGTTTGTTTAGAAGAACACACATGCAATGACACTGTGTGTGGTTCATGAGAAGAACACACATCCAATGACACTGGTAGATCCTTATGTGGTTTGTTTGGAGGAACAGACATGCAATCACACTAGGTGGATCCATATGTGGTTTATGGAAGTAAAATACATGCAATGAATCTGGTAGATCCTTATGTGGTTCATGAAAAGAACAGACATGCAGTGAAACTGGGTGTGGTTCATGAAAAGAACATACTTGCAATGACACTGGGTGTGGTTCATGAAAAGAACAGACATGCAATGACACTGGTGGATCCTTATGTGGTTTATGGAAGGAACAAACATGCAATCACACTAGGTAGATCCATATGTGGTTTATGGAAGTAACACACATGCAATGACACTCGGTGTGGTTCATGAAAAAGAACAGACATGCAATGAAACTGGGTGTGGTTCATGAATAGAACAGACATGCACTGACACTGGGTGTGATTCATGAAAAGAACAGACATGCAATCACACTGGTGGATCCTTATGTGGTTTATGGAAGGAACAAACATGCAATCACACTAGGTGGATCCATATGTAGTTTATGGAAGTAACACACATGCAAAGACACTGGGTGTGGTTCATGAAAAGAACAGACATGCAATGACACTGGTAGATCCTTATGTCGTTTATGAAAAGAACAGACATGCAATGACACTGGTGGATCCTTATGTGGTTTGTTTAGAGGAACAAACATGCAATGACTCTAGCCGTGGTTCATGAAAAGAACAGACATGCAATGACACCAGGTGTCGTTCATGAAAAGAACAGACATGCAATGACTTATGTGGTTTGTTTAGAAGAACACACATGCAATGACACTGGGTGTGGTTCATGAAAAGAACAGATAGGCAATGACACTGGTGTGGTTCATGAAAAGAACAGATAGGCAATGACACTGGTGGATCCTTATGTGGTATGTTTAGAAGAACACGCATGCAATGACACTCGGTGTGGTTCATGAAAAGAACAGACACGCAATGACACTGGTGGATCCTTATGTGGTTTGTTTAGAGGAACAGACATGCAATCACACTAGGTGGATCCATATGTGGTTTATGGAAGTAAAAGACATGCAATGACTCTAGCTGTGATTCATGAAAAGAATAGACATGAATTGACACTAGTGGATCCTTATGTGGTTCATGAAAAGAACAGTTAGGCAATGACACTGGTGGATCCTTATGTGGTTTGTTTCGAAGAATACACATGCAATGACACTAGGTGTGGTTCATGAGAAGAAGACACATCCAATGACACTGGTGGATCCTTATGTGGTTTGTTTAGAGGAACATGCATGGAATCACACTAGGTGGATCCATATGTGGTTTATGGAAGTAAAAGACATGCAATGACTCTGGTAGATCCTTATGTGGTTCATGAAAATAACAGACATGTAGTGAAACTTGGTGTGGTTCATGAAAATAACAGACATGCACTGACACTGGGTGTGGTTCATGAAAAGAACAGTCATGCAATGACACCTAGTGGATCCTTATGTGGTTTATGGAAGGAACAAACATGCAATCACACTAGGTGGATCCATATGTGTTTTATGGAAGTAACACACATGCAATGACACTGGGTGTGGTTCATTAAAAGAACAGACATGCAATGATATTGGTAAATCCTTATGTGGTTCATGAAAAGAACAGACATGCAATGACACTGGTGGATCCTTATGTGGTTTGTTTAGAGGAACATACATGCAATGTCTCTAGCCGTGGTTCATGAAAAGAACAGACATGCAATGACACCGGGTGTGGTTCATGAAAAGAAAAGACATGCAATGACTTATGTGGTTTGTTTAGAAGAACACACATGCAATGACACTGGGTGTGGTTCATGAAAAGAACAGATAGGCAATGACACTGGTGGATCCTTATGTGGTTTGTTTAGAAGAACACGCACACAATGACACTAGGTGTGGTTCATGAAAAGAACAGACACGCAATGACACTGGGGGATCCTTATGTGGTTTGTTTAGAGGAACAGACATAAAATCACACTAGGTGGATCCATATGTGGTTTATGGAAGTAAAAGACATGCAATCACTCTAGCTGTGATTCATCAAAAGAACAGACATGCATTGACACTGGTGGATCCTTATGTGGTTCATGAAAAGAACAGACAGGCAATGACACTGGTGAATCCTTATGTGGTTTATTTAGAAGAACACACATGCAATGACACTGGGTGTGGTTCATGAGAAGAACACACATCCAATGACACTGGTGGATCCTTATGTGGTTTATTTAGAGGAACAAGCATGCAATCACACTAGGTGGATCCATATGTGGTTTATGGAAGTAAAAGACATGCAATGACTCTGGTAGATCCTTATGTGGTTCATGAAAAGAACAGACATGCAGTGAAACTTGGTGTGGTTCATGAAAAGAACATACATGCAATGACACTGGGTGTGGTTCATGAAAAGAACATACATGCAATGACACTGGTGGATCCTTATGTCGTTTATGGAAGGAACAAACATGCAATCACACTAGCTGGATCCATATGTGGTTTATGGAAGTAACACACATGCAATGACACTCGGTGTGGTTCATGAAAAGAACAGACATGCAGTGAAACTGGGTGTGGTTCATGAATAGAATAGACATGCACTGACACTGGGTGTGGTTCATGAAAAGAACAGACATGCAATCACACTGGTGGATCCTTATGTGGTTTATGGAAGGAACAAACATGCAATCACACTAGGTGGATCCATATGTAGTTTATGGAAGTAACACACATGCAATGACACTAGGTGTGGTTCATGAAAAGAACAGACATGCAATGACACTAGTAGATCCTTATGTGGTTTATGAAAAGAACAGACATGCAATGACACAGGTGGATCCTTATGTGGTTTGTTTAGAGGAACAGACATGCAATGACTCTAGCCGTGGTTCATGAAAAGAACAAACATGCAGTGACAACGGGTGTGGTTCATGAAAAGAACGGACATGCAATGACTTATGTGGTTTGTTTAGAAGAACACACATGCAATGACACTGGGTGTGGTTCATGAAAAGAACAGATAGGCAATGACACTGGGTGTGGTTCATGAAAAGAACAGATAGGCAATGACACTGGTGGATCCTTATGTCGTTTGTTTAGAAGAACACACATGCAATGACACTAGGTGTGGTTCATGAAAAGAACAGACACGCAATGACACTGGTGGATCCTTATGTGGTTTGTTTAGAGGAACAGACATGCAATCACACTAGGTGCATCCATATGTGGTTTATGGAAGTAAAAGACATGCAATGACTCTAGCTATGATTCATGAAAAGAACAGACATGAATTGACACTGGTGGATCCTTATGTGGTTCATGAAATGAATAGACAGGCAATGACACTAGTGGATCCTTATGTGGTTTGTTTAGAAGAACACACATGCAATGACACTGGGTGTGGTTCATGAGAAGAAGACACATCCTATGACACTGGTGGATCCTTATGTGGTTTGTTTAGAGGAACATGCAAGCAATCACACTAGGTGGATCCATATGTGGTTTATGGAAGTAAAAGACATGCAATGACTCTGGTAGATCCTTATGTGGTTCATGAAAAGAACAGACATGCAGTGAAACTTGGTGTGGTTCATGAAAAGAACATACATGCAATGACACTGGGTGTGGTTCATGAAAAGAACATACATGCAATGACACTGGTGGATCCTTATGTCGTTTATGGAAGGAACAAACATGCAATCACACTAGCTGGATCCATATGTGGTTTATGGAAGTAACACACATGCAATGACACTCGATGTGGTTCATGAAAAGAACAGACATGCAGTGAAACTGGGTGTGGTTCATGAATAGAACAGACATGCACTGACACTGGGTGTGGTTCATGAAAAGAACAGACATGCAATCACACTGGTGGATCCTTATGTGGTTTATGGAAGGAACAAACATGCAATCACACTAGGTGGATCCATATGTAGTTTATGGAAGTAACACACATGCAATGACACTAGGTGTGGTTCATGAAAAGAACAGACATGCAATGACACTAGTAGATCCTTATGTGGTTTATGAAAAGAACAGACATGCAATGACACAGGTGGATCCTTATGTGGTTTGTTTAGAGGAACAGACATGCAATGACTCTAGCCGTGGTTCATGAAAAGAACAAACATGCAATGACAACAGGTGTGGTTCATGAAAAGAACGGACATGCAATGACTTATGTGGTTTGTTTAGAAGAACACACATGCAATGACACTGGGTGTGGTTCATGAAAAGAACAGATAGGCAATGACACTGGGTGTGGTTCATGAAAAGAACAGATAGGCAATGACACTGGTGGATCCTTATGTCCTTTGTTTAGAAGAACACGCATGCAATGACACTGGGTGTGGTTCATGAAAAGAACAGACACGCAATGACACTGGTGGATCCTTATGTGGTTTGTTTAGAGGAACAGACATGCAATCACACTAGGTGGATCCATATGTGGTTTATGGAAGTAAAAGACATGCAATGACTCTAGCTATGATTCATGAAAAGAACAGACATGAATTGACACTGGTGGATCCTTATGTGGTTCATGAAATGAACAGACAGGCAATGACACTAGTGGATCCTTATGTGGTTTGTTTAGAAGAACACACATGCAATGACACTAGGTGTGGTTCATGAGAAGAAGACACATCCAATGACACTGGTGGATCCTTATGTGGTTTGTTTAGAGGAACATGCAAGCAATCACACTAGGTGGATCCATATGTGGTTTATGGAAGTAAAAGACATGCAATGACTCTGGTAGATCCTTATGTCGTTCATGAAAAGAACAGACATGCAGTGAAACTTGGTGTGGTTCATGAAAATAACAGACATGCACTGACACTGGTGTGGTTCATGAAAAGAACAGACATGCAATGACACCTAGTGGATCCTTATGTGGTTTATGGAAGGAACAAACATGCAATCACACTAGGTGGATCCATATGTGGTTTATGGAAGTAACACACATGCAATGACACTGGGTGTGGTTCATGAAAGGAATAGACATGCAATGACATTGGTAGATCCTTATGTGGTTCATGAAAAGAACAGACATGCAATGACACTGGTGGGTCCTTATGTGGTTTGTTTAGAGGAACATACATGCAATGACTCTAGCCGTGGTTCATGAAAAGAATAGACATGCAATGACACCGGGTGTGGTTCATGAAAAGAACATACATGCAATGACTTATGTGATTTGTTTAGAAGAACACGCATGCAATGGCACTGGGTGTGGTTCATGAAAAGAACAGATAGGCAATGACACTGGTGGATCCTTATGTGGTTTGTTGAGAGAAACAGACATGCAATCACACTAGGTGGATTCATATGTGGTTTATGGAAGTAAAAGACATGCAATGACTCTAGGTGTGATTCATGAAAAGAACAGACATGCAATGACACTGGTGGATCCTTATGTGGTTCGTGAAAAGAACATACATGCAATGACACTAGTGGATCCTTATGTGGTTTGTTTAGAAGAACACACATGCAATGACACTGGGTGTGGTTCATGAGAAGAACACACATCCAATGACACTGGTGGATCCTTATGTGGTTTGTTTAGAGGAACACACATGCAATCACACTAGGTGGATCCATATGTGGTTTATGGAAGTAAAAGACATGCAATGTCTCTGGTAGATCATTATGTGGTTCATGAAAATAACAGACATGCAGTGAAACTGGGCGTGGTTCATGAATAGAATAGACATGCGCTGAAACTGGGTGTGGTTCGTGAAAAGAACAGACATGCAATGACACTTGCGGATCCTTATGTGGTTTATGGAAAGAACAAACATGCAATCACACTAGGTGGATCCATATGTGGTTTATGGAAGTAACACACATGCAATGACACTGGGTGTGGTTCATGAAAAGAACAGACATGCAATGACACTGGTAGATCCTTATGTGGTTCATGAAAAGATCCGACATACAATGACACTGGTGGAATCTTATGTGCTTTGTTTAGAGGAACAGACATGCAATGACTCTAGCCGTGGTTCATGAAAAGAACAGACATGCAATGACACCGGGTGTGGTTCATGAAAAGAACAGACATGCAATGACTTATGTGGTTTGTTTAGAAGAACACACATGCAATGACACTGGGTGTGGTTCATGAAAATAATAGATAGGTAATGACACTGGTGGATCCTTATGTGGTTTGTTTAGAAGAACACGCATGCAATGACACTAGGTGTGGTTCATGAAAAGAACAGAGACGCAATGACACCGGTGGATCCTTATGTGGTTTGTTTAGAGGAACAGACATGCAATGACACTAGGTGGATCCATATGTGGTTTATGGAAGTAAAAGACATGCAATCACTCTAGCTGTGATTCATGAAAAGAACAGACATGCAATGACACTGGTGGATCCTTATGTGGTTCATGAAAAGAACAGACAGGCAATGACACTGGTGGATCCTTATGTGGTTTTTTTAGAAGAACACACATGCAATGACACTGGTTGTGTTTCATGAGAAGAACACACATCCAATGACACTGGTGGATCCTTATGTGGTTTGTTTAGAGGAGCAGACATCCAATCACACTAGGTGGATCCATATGTGGTTTATGGAAGTAATAGACATGCAATGACTCTGGTAGATCCTTATGTGGTTCATGAAAAGAACAGACATGCAGTGAAACTGGGTGTGATTCATGAAAAGAACAGACATGCACTGACACTCGGTGTGGTTCATGAAAAGAACAGACATGCAATGACACTGGTGGTCCTTATGTGGTTTATGGAAGGAACAAACATGCAATCACACTAGGTGGATCCATATGTGGTTTATGGAAGTAACACACATGCAATGACACTAGGTGTGGTTCATGAAAAGAACAGACATGCAGTGACACTGGTAGATCCTTATGTGGTTCATGAAAAGAACATACATGCAATGACACTGGTGGATCCTTATGTTGTTTGTTTAGAGGAATAGACATGCAATGACTCTATCCGTGGTTCATGAAAAGAACAGACATGTAATGACACCAGGTGTGGTTCATCAAAAGAACAGACATGCAATGACTTATGTGGTTTGTTTAGAAGAACACACATGCAATGACACTGGGTGTGGTTCATGAAAAGAACAGATAGGCAATGACACTGGTGGATCCTTATGTGCTTTGTTTAGAAGAACATGCATGCAATGACACTGGGTGTGGTTCATGAAAAGAACAGACATGCAATGACACTGGTGGATCCTTATGTGGTTTGTTTAGAGGAATAGACATGCAATCACACTAGGTGGATCCATATGTGGTTTATGGAAGTAAAAGACATGCAATGACTCTAGCTGTGATTCATGAAAAGAACAGACATGCAATGACACTAGTGGATCCTTATGTGGTTCATGAAAAGAACAGACAGGCAATGACACTGGTGGATCCTTATGTGGTTTGTTTAGAAGAACACACATGCAATGACACTGGGTGTGGTTCATGAGAAGAACACACATCCAATGACACTGGTGGATCCTTATTTGGTTTGTTTAGAGGAACAGACATGCAATCACACTAGGTGGATCCATATGTGGTTTATGGAAGTAAAAGACATGGAATGACTCTGGTAGATCCTTATGTGGTTCATGAAAAGAACAGACATGCAGTGAAACTGGGTGTGGTTCATGAAAAGAACAGACATGCAATGACACTGGGTGTGGTTCATGAAAAGAACAGACATGCAATGACACTGGTGGATCCTTATGTGGTTTATGGAAGGAACAAACATGCAATCAAACTAGGTGGATTCATATGTGGTTTATGGAAGTAACACACATGCAATGAAACTGGGTGTGCTTCATGAAAAGAACAGACATGCAATGACACTGGTAGATCCTTATGTGGTTCATGAAAATAACAGACATGCAATGACACTGGTGGATCCTTATGTGGTTTGTTTAGAGGAACATACATGCAATGACTCTAGCCGTGGTTCATGAAAAGAACAGACATGCAATGACACCGGGTGTGGTTCATGAAAAGAACATACATGCAATGACTTGTGTGGTTTGTTTAGAAGAACACGCATGCAATGACACTGGGTGTGGTTCATGAAAAGAACAGATAGGCAATGACACTGCTGGATCCTTATGTGGTTTGTTTAGAAGAACACGCATGCAATGACACTGGGTGTGGTTCATGAAAAGAACAGACACGCAATGACACCGGTGGATCCTTATGTGGTTTGTTTTGAGGAACAGACATGCAATCACACTAGATGGATCCATATGTGGTTTATGGAAGTAAAAGACATGCAATGACTCTAGCTGTGATTCATGAAAAGAACAGACATGCAATGACACTGGTGGATCCTTATGTGGTTCATGAAAAGAACAGACAGGCAATGACACTGGTGGATCCTTATGTGGTTTGTTTAGAAGAACACACATGCAATGAAACTGGGTGTGGTTCATGAGAAGAACACACATCCAATGACACTGGTGGATCCTTATGTGGTTTGTTTAGAGGAATAGACATGCAATGACGTCGGTGGATCCACGTGTGGTTCATGAGAAGAACTCACATCCAATGACTCTGGTAGATCCTTATGTGGTTCATGAAAAAAGAACAGACATGCAGTGAAACTGGGTATGGTTCATGAATAGAACATACCTGCACTGACACTGGGTGTGGTTCATGAAAAGAACATACATGCAATCACACTGGTGGATGCTTATGTGGTTTATGGAAGGAACAAACATGCAATCACACTAGGTGGATCCATATGTAGTTTATCGCAGTAACACACATTTAATGACACTGGTAGATCCTTATGTGGTTCATGAAAACAACAGACATGCAATGACACTGGTGGATCCTTATGTTGTTTGTTTAGAGGAACAGACATGCAATGACTCTAGCCGTGGTTCATGAAAAAAACAGACATGCAATGACACCGGGTGTGGTTCATGAAAAGAACAGACATGTAATGACTTATGTGGTTTGTTTAGAAGAACACACATCTAATGACACTGGGTGTGGTTCATGAAAAGAACAGATAGGCAATGACACTGGTGGATCCTTATGTGGTTTGTTTAGAAGAACACACATGCAATGACACTGGGTGTGGTTCACGAAAAGAACAGACACGTAATGACACAGGTGGATCCTTATGTGGTTTGTTTAGAGGAACAGACATGCAATCACACTAGGTGGATCCATATGTGGTTTATGGAAGTAAAAGACATGCAATTACTCTAGCTATGATTCATGGAAATAACAAACATGCAATGACACTGGTGGATCCTTGTGTGGTTCATGAAAATAACAGACAGGCAATGACACTGGTGGATCCTTATGTGGTTTATTTAGAAGAACACACATGCAATGACACTAGGTGTGGTTCATGAGAAGAACACACATCCAATGACACTGGTGGATCCTTATGTGGGTTGTTTAGAGGATCTGGCATGCAATCACACTAGGTGGATCCATATGTGGTTCATGGAAGTAAAAGACATGCAATGACTCTGGTAGATCCTTATGTGGTTCATGAGAAGAACACACATCCAATGACACTGGTGGATCCTTATGTGGTTTGTTTAGAGGAACACACATGCAATCACACTAGGTGGATCCATATGTGGTTTATGGAAGTAAAAGACATGCAATGACTCTGGTAGATCATTATGTGGTTCATGAAAATAACAGACATGCAGTGAAACTGGGTGTGGTTCATGAATAGAATAGACATGCGCTGAAACTGGGTGTGGTTCGTGAAAAGAACAGACATGCAATGACACTTGTGGATCCTTATGTGGTTTATGGAAAGAACAAACATGCAATCACACTAGGTGGATCCATATGTGGTTTATGGAAGTAACACACATGCAATGACACTGGGTGTGGTTCATGAAAAGAACAGACATGCAATGACACTGGTAGATCCTTATGTGGTTCATGAAAAGATCCGACATACAATGACACTGGTGGAATCTTATGTGGTTTGTTTAGAGGAACAGACATGCAATGACTCTAGCCGTGGTTCATGAAAAGAACATACATGCAATGACACCGGGTGTGGTTCATGAAAAGAACAGACATGCAATGACTTATGTGGTTTGTTTAGAAGAACACACATGCAATGACACTGGGTGTGGTTCATGAAAAGAATAGATAGGTAATGACACTGGTGGATCCTTATGTGGTTTGTTTAGAAGAACACGCATGCAATGACACTAGGTGTGGTTCATGAAAAGAACAGAGACGCAATGACACCGGTGGATCCTTATGTGGTTTGTTTAGAGGAACAGACATGCAATGACACTAGGTGGATCCATATGTGGTTTATGGAAGTAAAAGACATGCAATCACTCTAGCTGTGATTCATGAAAAGAACAGACATGCAATGACACTGGTGGATCCTTATGTGGTTCATGAAAAGAACAGACAGGCAATTACACTGGTGGATCCTTATGTGGTTTTTTTAGAAGAACACACATGCAATGACACTGGTTGTGTTTCATGAGAAGAACACACATCCAATGACACTGGTGGATCCTTATGTGGTTTGTTTAGAGGAGCAGACATCCAATCACACTAGGTGGATCCATATGTGGTTTATGGAAGTAATAGACATGCAATGACTCTGGTAGATCCTTATGTGGTTCATGAAAAGAACAGACATGCAGTGAAACTGGGTGTGATTCATGAAAAGAACAGACATGCACTGACACTCGGTGTGATTCATGAAAAGAACAGACATGCAATGACACTGGTGGATCCTTATGTGGTTTATGGAAGGAACAAACATGCAATCAAACTAGGTGGATCCATATGTGGTTTATGGAAGTAACACACATGCAATGACACTGGGTGTGGTTCATGAAAAGAACAGACATGCAGTGACACTGGTAGATCCTTATGTGGTTCATGAAAAGAACATACATGCAATGACACTGGTGGATCCTTATGTGGTTTGTTTAGAGGAATAGACATGCAATGACTCTAGCCGTGGTTCATGAAAAGAACAGACATGCAATGACACCAGGTGTGGTTCATCAAAAGAACAGACATGCAATGACTTATGTGGTTTGTTTAGAAGAACACACATGCAATGACACTGGGTGTGGTTCATGAAAAGAACAGATAGGCAATGACACTGGTGGATCCTTATGTGCTTTGTTTAGCAGAACATGCATGCAATGACACTAGGTGTGGTTCATGAAAAGAACAGACATGCAATGACACTGGTGGATCCTTATGTGGTTTGTTTAGAGGAATAGACATGCAATCACACTAGGTGGATCCATATGTGGTTTGTGGAAGTAAAAGACATGCAATGACTCTAGCTGTGATTCATGAAAAGAACAGACATGCAATGACACTAGTGGATCCTTATGTGGTTCATGAAAAGAACAGACAGGCAATGACACTGGTGGATCCTTATGTGGTTTGTTTAGAAGAACACACATGCAATGACACTGGGTGTGGTTCATGAGAAGAACACACATCCAATGACACTGGTGGATCCTTATTTGGTTTGTCTAGAGGAACAGACATGCAATCACACTAGGTGGATCCACATGTGGTTTATGGAAGTAAAAGACATGCAATGACTCTGGTAGATCCTTATGTGGTTCATGAAAAGAACAGACATGAAGTGAAACTGGGTGTGGTTCATGAAAAGAACAGACATGCAATGACACTGGGTGTGGTTCATGAAAAGAACAGACATGCAATGACACTGGTGGATCCTTATGTGGTTTATGGAAGGAACAAACATGCAATCAAACTAGGTGGATTCATATGTGGTTTATGGAAGTAACACACATGCAATGAAACTGGGTGTGCTTCATGAAAAGAACAGACATGCAATGACACTGGTAGATCCTTATGTGGTTCATGAAAATAACAGACATGCAATGACACTGGTGGATCCTTATGTGGTTTGTTTAGAGGAACATACATGCAATGACTCTAGCCGTGGTTCATGAAAAGAACAGACATGCAATGACACCGGGTGTGGTTCATGAAAAGAACATACATGCAATGACTTGTGTGGTTTGTTTAGAAGAACACGCATGCAATGACACTGGGTGTGGTTCATGAAAAGAACAGATAGGCAATGACACTGCTGGATCCTTATGTGGTTTGTTTAGAAGAACACGCATGCAATGACACTGGGTGTGGTTCATGAAAAGAACAGACACGCAATGACACCGGTGGATCCTTATGTGGTTTGTTTTGAGGAACAGACATGCAATCACGCTAGATGGATCCATATGTGGTTTATGGAAGTAAAAGACATGCAATGACTCTAGCTGTGATTCATGAAAAGAACAGACATGCAATGGCACTGGTGGATCCTTATGTGGTTCATGAAAAGAACAGACAGGCAATGACACTGGTGGATCCTTATGTGGTTTGTTTAGAAGAACACACATGCAATGAAACTGGGTGTGGTTCATGAGAAGAACACACATCCAATGACACTGGTGGATCCTTATGTGGTTTGTTTAGAGGAATAGACATGCAATGACGTCGGTGGATCCACGTGTGGTTCATGAGAAGAACTCACATCCAATGACTCTGGTAGATCCTTATGTGGTTCATGAAAAAAGAACAGACATGCAGTGAAACTGGGTATGGTTCATGAATAGAACATACCTGCACTGACACTGGGTGTGGTTCATGAAAAGAACATACATGCAATCACACTGGTGGATGCTTATGTAGTTTATGGAAGGAACAAACATGCAAACACACTAGGTGGATCCATATGTAGTTTATGGCAGTAACACACATGCAATGACACTGGTAGATCCTTATGTGGTTCATGAAAACAACAGACATGCAATGACACTGGTGGATCCTTATGTTGTTTGTTTAGAGGAACAGACATGCAATGACTCTAGCCGTGGTTCATGAAACAAACAGACATGCAATGACACCGGGTGTGGTTCATGAAAAGAACAGACATGTAATGACTTATGTGGTTTGTTTAGAAGAACACACATCTAATGACACTGGGTGTGGTTCATGAAAAGAACAGATAGGCAATGACACTGGTGGATCCTTATGTGGTTTGTTTAGAAGAACACACATGCAATGACACTGGGTGTGGTTCATGAAAAGAACAGACACGTAATGACACAGGTGGATCCTTATGTGGTTTGTTTAGAGGAACAGACATGCAATCACACTAGGTGGATCCATATGTGGTTTATGGAAGTAAAAGACATGCAATTACTCTAGCTATGATTCATGGAAATAACAAACATGCAATGGCACTGGTGGATCCTTGTGTGGTTCATGAAAATAACAGACAGGCAATGACACCGGTGGATCCTTATGTGGTTTGTTTAGAAGAACACACATGCAATGACACTAGGTGTGGTTCATGAGAAGAACACACATCCAATGACACTGGTGGTTCCTTCTGTGGTTTGTTTAGAGGAACACACATGCAATGACCCCAGTGGATCCACGTGTGGTTCATGAGAAGAACACACATCCAATGACTCTGGTAGATCCTTATGTGGTTCATGAAAAGAACTGACATGCAATGACACTCGGTGTGGTTCATGAAAAGAACATACATGCACTAACAGTAGGAGTGGTTCGTGAAAAGAACAAACAGGCAATGACACTGGTGGATCCTTATGTGGTTTATGGAAGGAACAAACATACAATCACACTAGGTGGATCCATATGTGGTTTATGGAAGTAAAACACATGCACTGACACTGGGTGTGGTTCATGAAAAGAACAGACATGCAATGACACTGGTAGATCCTTATGTGGTTCATGAAAAGAACAGACATGCAATGACAATGGTGGATCCTTATGTGGTTTGTTTAGAGGAACAAACATGCAATGACTCTAGCCGTGGTTCATGAAAAGAACAGACATGCAATGACACCGGGTGTGGTTCATGAAAAGAACAGACATGCAATGACTTATGTGGTTTGTTTAGAAGAACACACATGCAATGACGCTTGGTGTGGTTCATGAAAAGAACGTATAGGCAATGACACTGGTGGATCCTTATGTGGTTTGTTTTGAAGAACACTCATGCAATGACACTAGGTGTGGTTCATGAAAAGAATAGACACGCAATGACACTGGTGGATCCTTATGTGGTTTGTTTAGAGGAACAGACATGCAATCACACTAGATGGATCCGTATGTGGTTTATGGAAGTAAAAGACATGCAATGACTCTAGCTGTGATTCATGAAAAGAACAGACATGCAATGGCACTGGTGGATCCTTATGTGGTTCATGAAAAGAACAGACAGGCAATGACACTGGTGGATCCTTATGTGGTTTGTTTAGAAGAACACACATGCAATGACACTAGGTGTGGTTTCATGGGAAGAACACACACGCAATGACACTGGTGGATCCTTATGTGGTTTGTTTAGAGGAACACACATGCAATGACACCGGTGGATCCACGTGTGGTTCATGAGAAGAACACACATCCAATGACTCTGGTAGATCCTTATGTGGTTCATGAAAAAAGAACAGACATGCAGTGAAACTGGGTGTGGTTCATGAAAAGAACATACATGCACTGACACTAGGAGTGGTTCATGAAAAGAACAGACAGGCAATGACACTGGTAGATCCTTATGTGGTTTATGGAAGGAACAAACATGCAATCACACTATGTTGATCCATATGTGGTTTATGGAAGTAACACACGTGCAATGACACTAGGTGTGGTTCATGAAAAGAACAGACATGCAATGACACTGGTAGATCCTTATGTGGTTCATGAAAAGAACACACATGCAATGACACTGGTGTATCCTTATGTGGTTTGTTAATAGGAACAGACATGCAATGACTCTAGCCGTGGTTCATGAAAAGAACAGACATGCAATGACACCGGGTGTGGTTCATGAAAAGAACAGACATGCAATGACTTATGTGGTTTGTTTAGAAGAACACACATCCAATGACACTGGGTGTGGTTCATGAAAAGAACAGATAGGCAATGACACTGGTGGATCCTTATGTGGTTTGTTTAGAAGAACACGCATGCAATGACACTAGGTGTGGTTCATGAAAAGAATAGACACGCAATGACACTGGTGGATCCTTATGTGGTTTGTTTAGAGGAACAGACATGCAATCACACTAGATGGATCCGTATGTGGTTTATGGAAGTAAAAGACATGCAATGACTCTAGCTGTGATTCATGAAAAGAACAGACATGCAATGGCACTGGTGGATCCTTATGTGGTTCATGAAAAGAACAGACAGGCAATGACACTGGTGGATCCTTATGTGGTTTGTTTAGAAGAACACACATGCAATGACACTAGGTGTGGTTTCATGGGAAGAACACACACACAATGACACTGGTGGATCCTTATGTGGTTTCTTTAGAGGAACACACATGCAATGACACCGGTGGATCCACGTGTGGTTCATGAGAAGAACACACATCCAATGACTCTGGTAGATCCTTATGTGGTTCATGAAAAAAGAACTGACATGCAGTGAAACTGGGTGTGGTTCATGAAAAGAACATACATGCACTGACACTAGGAGTGGTTCATGAAAAGAACAGACAGGCAATGACACTGGTAGATCCTTATGTGGTTTATGGAAGGAACAAACATGCAATCACACTATGTTGATCCATATGTGGTTTATGGAAGTAACACACGTGCAATGATACTAGGTGTGGTTCATGAAAAGAACAGACATGCAATGACACTGGTAGATCCTTATGTGTTTCATGAAAAGAACAAACATGCAATGACACTGGTGGATCCTTATGTGGTTTGTTAAGAGGAACAGACATGCAATGACTCTAGCCGTGGTTCATGAAAAGAACAGACATGCAATGACACCGGGTGTGGTTCATGAAAAGAACAGACATGCAATGACTTATGTGGTTTGTTTAGAAGAACACACATCCAATGACACTGGGTGTGGTTCATGAAAAGAACAGATAGGCAATGACACTGGTGGATCCTTATGTGGTTTGTTTAGAAGAACACGCATGTAATGACACTGGGTGTGGTTCATGAAAAGAACAGACACACAATGACACTGGTGGATCCTTATGTGGTTTGTTTAGAGGAACAGACATGCAATCACACTAGGTGGACCCATATGTGGTTTATGGAAGTAAAAGACATGCAATGACTCTAGCTATGATTCATGAAAATAACAGACATGCAATGACACTGGTGGATCCTTATGTGGTTCATGGAAAGAACAGACAGGCAATGACACTGGTGGATCCTTATGTGGTTTGTTTAGAAGAACACACATGCAATGACACTAGGTGTGGTTCATGGGAAGAACACACACGCAATGACGCTGGTGGATCCTTATGTGGTTTATTTAGAGAAACACACATGCAATGACACCGGTGGATCCACGTGTGGTTCATGAGAAGAACACACATCCAATGACTCTGGTAGATCCTTGTGTGGTTCATGAAAAAAAGAACAGACATGAAGTGAAACTGGGTGTGGTTCATGAAAATAACATACATGCACTAACACTAGGAGTGGTTCATGAAAAGAATAGACAGGCAATGACACTGGTGGATCCTTATGTGGTTTATGGAAGGAACAAACATGCAATCACACTATGTTGATCCATATGTGGTTTATGGAAGTAACACACATGCAATGGCACTAGGTGTGGTTCATGAAAAGAACAGACATGCAATGACACTGGTAGATCCTTATGTGGTTCATGAAAAGAACAAACATGCAATGACACTGGTGGATCCTTATGTGGTTTGTTAAGAGGAACAGACATGCAATGACTCTGGCCGTGGTTCATGAAAAGAACAGACATGCAATGACACCGGGTGTGGTTCATGAAAAGAACAGACATGCAATGACTTATGTGGTTTGTTTAGAAGAACACACATCCAATGACACTGGGTGTGGTTCATGAAAAGAACAGATAGGCAATGACACTGGTGGATCCTCATGTGGTTTGTTTAGAAGAACACGCATGCAATAACACTGGGTGTGGTTCATGAAAAGAATAGACACACAATGGCACTGGTGGATCCTTATGTTGTTTGTTTAGAGGAACAGACATGCAATCACACAAGGTGGATCCATATGTGGTTTATGGAAGTAAAAGAAATGCAATGACTCTAGCTGTTATTCATGAAAAAAACAGACATGCAATGACACTGGTGGATCCTTATGTGGTTCATGAAAAGAACAGAAAGGCAATGACACTGGTGGATCCTTATGTGGTTTGTTTAGAAGAACACACATAGAATGGCACTGGGTGTGGTTCATGAGAAGAACACACACGCAATGACACTGGTGGATCCTTATGTGGTTTGTTTAGAGGAACACACATGCAATGACACCGGTGGATCCACGTGTGGTTCATGAGAAGAACACACATCCAATGACTCTGGTAGATCCTTATGTGGTTCATGAAAAGAACTGAAATGCAGTGACACTGGGAGGGGTTCATGAAAAGAACATACATGCATTGACACTAGGAGTGGTTCATGAAAAGAACAGACAGGCAATGACACTGGTGGATCCTTATGTGGTTTATGGAAGGAACAAACATGCAATCACACTAGGTGGATCCATATGTGGTTTATGGAAGTAACACACATGCAATGACACTGGGTGTGGTTCATGAAAAGAACAGACACGCAATGCCACTGGTAGTTCCCTATGTGGTTCATGAAAAGAACAGACATGGAATGACACTGGTGGATCCTTATGTGGTTTGTTAAGAGGAACAGACATGCAATGACTCTAGCCGTGGTTCATGAAAAGAATAGACATGCAATGACACCGGGTGTGGTTCATGAAAAGAACAGACATGCAATGACTTATCTGGTTTGTTCAGAAGAACACACATGCAATGACATTGGGTGTTGTTCATGAAAAGAACAGATAGGCAATGACACTGGTGGATCCTTATGTGGTTTGTTTAGAAGAACACGTATGCAGTGACACTGGGTGTGGTTCATGAAGAGAACAGACACGCAATGACACTGGTGGATCCTTATGTGGTTTGTTTAGAGGAACAGACATGCAATCACACAAGGTGGATCCATATGTGGTTTATGGAAGTAAAAGACATGCAATGACTCTAGCTGTGATTCATGAAAAGAACAGACATGCAATGACATTGGTGGATCCTTATGTGGTTCATGGAAAGAACAGACAGGCAATGACACTGGTGGATCCTTATGTGGTTTGTTTAGAAGAACACACATGCAATGACACTAGGTGTGGTTCATGTGAAGAACACACACGCAATGACACTGGTGGATCCTTATGTGGTTTGTTTAGAGGAACACACATGCAATGACACTGGTGGATCCACGTGTGGTTCATGAGAAGAACACACATCCAATGACTCTGGTAGATCCTTATGTGGTTCATGAAAAGAACTGACATGCAGTGACACTGGGTGTGGTTCATGAAAAGAACATACGTGCACTGACACTGGTGGATCCTTATGTGGTTCATGAAAAGAATAGACAGGCAATGACACTGGTGGATCCTTATGTGGTTTGTTTAGAAGAACACACATGCAATGACACTGGGTGTGGTTCATGAAAAGAACAGACATGCAATGTCACTGGTGGATCCTTATGTGGCTTGTTTAGAGGAACATACATGCAATCACACTAGGTGGATCCATATGTGGTTTATGGAAGTAACAGACATGCAATGACACTGGTAGATCCTTATGTGGTTCATGAAAAGAACATACATGCAGTGAAACTGGGTGTGGTTCATGAATAGAACAGACATGCACTGACACTGGGTGTGGTTCATGAAAAGAACAAAAATGCAATGACACTGGTGGGCCCATCCTTATGTGTGGTTCATGAAAAGAATAGACATGCAATGACACTAGTGGATCCTTATGTGGTTTGTTTAGAAGAACACACATGCAGTGCCACTGGTGGATCCATGTGTGGTTTATGAGAAGAACACACATCCAATGAACTCTAGTGGATCTATCTTGGCATAATTTGATGTATTCCATGATGTATTTCATTGTACAAGACACTTTCCATTTTTATACTACTTAGTTTTGCCCTTGGTTTTATGTGGTACTACTTAGTTTTGCCCACCCCCTCTCTATCTTTCGTAGAAGCCCAAAACTGTGCTCACCCTGTCTGATACTCCCTGATTGCTTGTCACAGTTGTCACACGGATCTGTAGGGGTTCCGTGCATAAAAACAATAAATTTTACTCTACACCCCTGAACCCCTGAAGCTGCCAGGACCTATCTATTAGTAATACAGTAATGGGAGGGGCTTTTCGCGAACTTACCCTTGAAGACCGAAAAGCGTTGTCAATGCTCAGGAGAGCGTGGTTGATGTAGACGAGCCGAAGTCGACCTCAAGGTCATGATGAAGTCCTTGCGCTCCTTATGGCTCCAACGACTTGAGTGCCTCAAGTGCGACACCTCGCGGGGAGTTACACACATCCGGTGCCTGACAATGACTCCCGCTTCCCCGATCTAGCAGCAGTTGTGGAAGTAGACTTGGGACTACGGTCACGAGAGAGAGGGGAAGAGAGAAAATATCAATTGGAGGTCTTCCCAAAAGTGGGGAGACCTTTATTGATTATTGGGTGTATTTTTCTAGGCCAAATACCCCACTTTATATAGGGGGAGGGGAGGTACTACCTCCCCTCAAGTCCCGGGGTGGGACTAAAGGAGAGGAGGGGGGAGGGGTGGCACCGCCGGCCACCCCCATGGGCCCCACGCGGGGAGGCTGGCCCACTAGGGTGTCGACCACCCCCTTGGCCCCTTCTCCCTCTTGCCTTTCCTAATGGGCCCTCTCCCCTCCGGGAATTGGCCCATTAAGCCTTTGACCTTTTTAAATTATTTTCTCTTTATTTAAATAATTATGAATAAATGATTAAATCAATATTTAACATTCATTCATATATTATCTAATCTCCATAGCCATGGAACACCTTCCACCTCCACTCCGGACATCCTCCGGACTTACCGAAACCCTTCCGATTTTCTCCCTTCTTTTCTTCAGCGATTCTACCGATCCTATAAACACTCTCTAAGCATCATCAAGCCCTTAAGCGTGATACCCCACAGTTCGGGAACACTCCAGACATGGTCGGGACACTCCCGCACCAATGATCAACAAAGGGACCTGGATGGCCATGTGACCCCTGTGCATTCCACGAAGATCTTTCGTCGTTTGAACCGGGGACAGTCGTGTCTTATTCCCTTTGTCATTCGATACTTGCATTGCCCGAGATTCGATCAATGACACCACCATGTCATGTTCAATCTCGTTACTGAACAATGCTATTTGACTCGTTCCGACAAGTGATATCCTCGTGATCTAATCACACGCTGCGCAGCTATTGGATATAACTTCTCCGAGTGGGCCCTTGAGTATCTTCCCGTCACATGGACAGACAAATCCCGCTCTTGACATATATTGCCTCTTCGGTTTCCTCCGAATACCTGAACACACCTTTATAACCACCGTTTTACCAGATGGAGTTTGATGCTATCTGAGCATTCTCGGGAGACAATGATTGACATAGCCTCACGGTCTAAGGAATAGTCTACAAGGATCCTTTTCTAATCATCGTAACTTGAACTTCGTGATATGATCGAATCACGATGTTTAGATTGGGTATTGGTTCATCATCTCATTCTCAGAATGAGATGACCTCATTTCCAACTGGCATAAATGCCACATGATCAGGAAACATGATCATCTGTTGACCAATGAACTAGTGACTAGAGTTTCACTAGGAACCCCTGGTTTGTTTGTATATCACACGTGTATTGATGTTTCCACTCAATACAGTTATAGCATGATATAAAACTTAATCATAAACTATATGAAATATGATAATAGTCCTTACTACTATTTGTCTCTAGGGCATATTTCCAACAGTCTCCCACTTGCACTAGAGTACAAATACACTTGGTGCATTTGTTCTTAATTATTGGTACCATATAACCGGTACCTAGAACATGCTTGCTCATGGAAGAGGTTGAGTCTTGGTTCTGTACTTTACACTGCCAGATCCTTTGCAACTTACTAATGTCACTTTGATTGACATTAATATTCTATCATCACATGACAGCATCTGTGTGTATGCATCATCGCTATGGCAGCAGAACGAGGCCTAATTCCAGGAGCCTACAGTGACGTTAGATCAACCTCGAGGGCTTTCTCATGGGCACTGTGCCCTAGGACACATCATTCTACGTTAAAAGTGAACTAGCCCCGCCATAACATTATACAACACTTTAGATGGTACCCCTATCTATTATTATAAATGTATTCATCGAAACTGCCATGCACTCTGTGCTACTTTCGATGTTTTGTTCACCTCGCTTCCTACTTGACTCTAATTGGTATCTAGAGGAGTTTCCAACATATTCCCTTATAACATAACTCTTTATGCTTTAAGATATGTCATCCTTTATGGATTTGGAAAATATATCCACAGTTCTCTAATAGACACTGCGGACAAACTTAGCTCAACGTTCCGTGATTCAGATTTAATCACTTTCAAATGTTCTTTATTTGATCACATATTATGCTAAGTTGTCATCATGGTTTACTAAGACAGAACCTATGTCTTAACATAGTGGATGATGATCATCGTATTCTTTCTTTCAACCATTGATGTTCAACTTAATACTATTACTAATTTGAGTTATTAAGGACCAGTTCCTCAATTAACTTCTATTCTGAAACAACTTTTAGAATCCTTTAAGAAATACTACATAATATCATAATACGATTATTATCAACTTCTACATCTTACAAATCATTATTTATAAGTATTTGCGCTTTCATCCTTAACATACTTAAGAATTACTCCTATAATCTCCCACTCAAACTATGTTGCTAACATATTTGGGTACGAGTCAGTACTCTTACTCAAACTATGTTCCTACATATTTGAATTTGAGTCTTATGTTGCTCCCACTTAAAAATATGTCAATCACATATTGTTTTAGGAAGACTTACATAGCTCCCACTCAATTTCATGCAAATTGCATATCTCCTTGCTATTTTGAATAACTTCAAAATCCTTTGATCAAATATCAAAGTGAGAGATTTACTATGAGATACTAGTACTTTACTAGTTTTAAATCCAGTAGACATTTAGCACACATGAATCAAATTCATCTAAATTTGTCCAATACTTGACAAATTGTGCTTTTGTCATTCACCCCCTTTTCCATTATGGCTTTGCAGTCATTTCAGAAAATTCAAGTAACTCCTTTTACTTGTGAGATTCAGCAACGAATTGCTTTCTAATCTCAAGGGAATTTTGCTTCTAGGATTTCTCATAATTTAGTTTACCATCATTTCCTTTGTAGTTCGTAGGTATGTCACATTTCAAAAAATCATGACAAGTGATTCACAAATGTCTCCATATAAGATATGGATTTACATTTTGAATCCTACTTCATATAGTGAAAAACAATAGTGGAGGGAAAAACACAATGATCAAAATCATTGATTCTTTCCTTCTGTGAAGAGAATCATTCAGGAACGTTGTCCATTGCGCTTCTCAACACTCTAATGCAGGGTTTTGAATCCTCATCGTGTTTCACACTATTTTCCATTTTCTCCATAATTGAGAAACATCACTAGAAGTGAGCTTTCTCAAGAATGCACCAAAGTCCAAGCAATACAAGTTTTGCTTTCCTTTTGGTTTGAGCTATGGGTTTCATATTCAAAGTTTCCAATGGATACGCTACAAGGACTTATTCGCTATTGTTTCGGTTATATCGAATAACCCCAAAACTTTCACGAATTCAAATGGTTTACCAATTCTAATTGAGTGCTAAGTGTTTCTAAACTAATGGTCTCTACATATACTCTACAATGATTTATTTGGTGCCTTCTATTCAACCCCTTTTGATATCTAATATCACATTGTGATGCTTTGCATTTTGACATTTCAAAACACTTTGCATTTCACAATTTCTTTCATGTCATTCTTATAAAGTTGGATTTCATTACTATTGATCAAATCATAGTAATTGGATTCTCTTTTATTTATACCCTTTGTTGATGAAACACTTTGATCAAATCAAATAGTTTCGTATTCATGTTTCCTTTGGTAAACTTACTTTACACATTTAAACAATCATTTAATGATAATTACCATTTTCATTAAAACTCAATACATCGGATATGTATATACTTTTAACAATTCATTAAATACTTTGTATTCAAGTAATACACGGTGTTCAAGTTATTTCGCCGAACTTAGGCATGATTTATACGTGAAAAGAAATCGAATGACTCTCACATATTATCACAAAACTTTGAATTTAAACAATGGTTTCATTCAATAATGAAATATCATTAAGTTGGGTATTTTAAACAAGGCATTTTAATGTTTTACAAATGTTCATACATTATCAATTAGTTTCAAACAATAAGGATAATTCACACATAATCAAACAAGATATGAACACGAATAGAAATCATTCATAAACGTGGAACAACTGTTTGTTACAAACTCATATGAATAACCGTATCACGAAGTGTGAGACACACTAAAGAAGTTCACAATCTCTTGATTACAAAAAATCATCCTAAAACACAAACTAAGTGATAAATGTCGAGGGAGAGTGTCGTCGGCCATCATCATCATGCTCGCCATCAACACGCAATGTCACCTCCTCTCCAGCAAGCACCTCTCATGCAGAAGGACCTGTTTTCAATAAAACAGAACAAGTATCAGATATACTTAACACTGCAATGTGTTTGCAAGATTATAACATTTATAAAACTGTATATCAAATATATACCTTGGTCGTCGATGACCTCTTCGGCGATTGGTTCAACCTTTACGTTCCGGAAACGTAATATGAACTCATGGAAATCCAATGCTTCCATATCACCACTCATGATGCTACTCCAGACATGTCCTTTGTAGCTGGGAGGCAATGACCGAAGCAGTACGTCTATCGCAAATGGATCAGCCATCCAGTAATCCACGAAGTAAACCAGTCTCGTGTGTGCATCAAACATGCGCTCCAAGTGACTCCTCAGACATGTATGCTCCTCCATCTGTATGGAAAGGAACTCTCCAAGCAACTCGTGCTTCCACATGCGCACATGGCCTATGAACTCAGCTCTCAGCTGATCCACCATCGAATATGGGTCAAGATCACCCATGAGCGGATGTAGTTCATCCACCATCCCGTAACGCATTATTATCTGAATGTAAGTGGACATCTCTTGGCGATAGCAGCGGTCCGCCAGCTCTTGTGGGGTCTCATAGTATTCTAGCTCAGTCAAGTACATCGTGCGGTGTATGTAGTCTACCACATGATTCCTAGTAAGGAGATCATCTTGGCGCACAAGCCAACTAGGGAAGTTGGATCCATCAAGTCTAAGTTTCTCACCCTTTACCCAATCCTTAATCTCAAAGTAAGCTTCACGGTGAGCCATCTACATTTGTAATTGCAAAAGGAATTTAGACTAAGTTTATAATTAAATGAGTTAATAATAACTCCACTCAGAAACACCTATCCTAGTGAGGATTCCTAGTGATAACACGACCCCTATCAGCCACATCTCCTCCGATCATCACGGCCAACAATGTGGGTTCAAAGGTGGACGCTAAACGTCGGTCACATCATTCATGCGACTCGTGCTCGATCTTTCGACCATCCGCATTCCGAGGCCATGTCTGTACATGCTAGGCTCGCCAACTCAACCTTAGTGTATTCGCTGTGCAACATGGCTTGCGCCCACTGTATGCAAACGTAGATATGTCTGACACCCAGGCCTGTAACCCTGGATCGCCTCATACCGAAGAAATTTCTTGGTGGTGCACACTAAGGGGGGACACAATCATTGGTTATTTTAACAGGGGTCATCTTATTAGGCTACCGTCGAGTATCTAATACTAGCACACAATAAGACATACAAACAATAACATTGAATGTAAATACTATGTGATATGGTCCTTCACATCGTGATCTCCATCCGCCGTCACCGGGTTCCGGTGCTAGGGTTCCGACGCCGTAGACACTAGGGTACCAGTGTCATTCCGGCGTGGTAGTTCATCACCTTCGTGACTATCTACTACTATGCAACAAAAGGTAATTACTTTACCTTTGCCACAACCATATCACAAAGCAACGCCCCCCTGCAAAAGAAAGTTAGACGCTTCTACTTTATCTTTGCATGTTTTACATGGCTGAATGGGATTTCGCACAAGAACCGTTCTTACCTACGAACTTTCAGCACAACGTTGATCAAGTAGTTGTCTATACTACACCCTTTCGGGGCCCTCCGTTGCAAATGGTATACCAGCTAATGCGAGAGAGACAGACACCCCCCTAAGCCACTTTATATGGTACAAGCCGTATGTCAAGCATGTACCAGTCTCGCGAATGAACGCGTAAAGTCGGTTGGGGCCGCTTCATCAAGCATTGCTGCGGTATACACAAGTACACGTGGGAGAGTAACAACTACAAGATCAACGCCCACACGCTACATCTCGTGTGTTCTACCCATACTAGCATTACTACACATAGATCTAGCTCTGATACCACTATAGGGGTTCCGCGCATAAAAACAATAAATTTTACTCTACGCCCCTGAACCCCTGAAGCTGCCAGGACCTATCTATTAGTAATACAGTAACAGGAGGGGCTTTTCGTGAACTTACCCTTGAAGACCAAAAAGCGTTGTCAACGCTCAGGAGAGCGTGGTTGATGTAGACGAGCTGAAGCCGACCTCAAGGTCGTGATGCCTTATGGCTCCAACGACTTGAGTGCCTCAAGTGCGACACCTCGCGGGGAGTTACACACGTCTGGTGCCTGACGATGACTCCCGCTTCCCCGATCCAGCAGCAGTTGTGGAAGTAGAGTTCCCGGATCCGAATCCCGCAGCGCGACGGCGCTCCGCGGTGAAGATGTCTCTCACTCGTGCAGTCCAGACTTGGGACCACGGTCACAAGAGATAGAGGGAAGAGAGAAAATATCAATTGGAGGTCCTCCCAAAAGTGGGGTGACCTTTATTGATTATTGGGTGTATTTTTCTAGGCCAAATACCCCACTTTATATAGGGGGAGGGGAGGTACTACCTCCCCTCAAGTCCCGGGGTGGGACTAAAGGAGAGGAGGGGGAGGGGTGGCACCGCCATCCACCCCCATGGGCCCCACGCGGGGGGGGGGGGGGGGGGGGGGCTGGCCCACTAGGGCACCGACCACCCCCTTGGCCCCTTCTCCCTCTTGCCTTTCCCTAATGGGCCCTCTCCCCTCCAGGAATTGGCCCATTAAGCCTTTGACCTTTTTAAATTATTTTCTTTTTATTTAAATAATTATGAATAAATGATTAAATCAATATTTAACATTCATTCATATATTATGTTATCTCCGTAGCCATGGAACGCCTTCCACCTCCACTCCGGACATCCTCCGGACTTACCGAAACCCTTCCGGTTTTCTCCCTTCTTTTCTTCGGTGATTCTACCGATCCTATAAACACTCTCTAAGCATCATCAAGCCCTTAAGCGTGATACCCCACGGTTCGGGAACACTCTAGACATGGTCGGGACACTCCCGCACCAATGATCAACAAAGGGACCTGGATGGCCATGTGACCCCTGTGCATTCCACGAAGATCTTTCGTTGTTTGAACCGGTGACAGTCGTGTCTTATTCCCTTTGTCATTCGATACTCGCATTGCCCGAGATTCGATCAATGACATCACCATGTCGTGTTCAATCTCGTTACTGAACAATGCTATTTGACTCGTTCCGACAAGTGATATCCCCGTGATCTAAGCACACGTTGCATAGCTATTGGATATAACTTCTCTGAGTGGGCCCTTGAGTATCTTCCCGTCACATGGACGGACAAATCCTGCTCTTGAAATATATTGCCTCTACGATTTCCTCCGAATACCTGAATAGACCTTTATAACCACCGTTTTACCAGATGGCGTTTGATGCTATCTAAGCATTCTCGGGAGACAGTGATTGATATAGCCTCACGGTCTAAGGAATAGTCTACGAGGATCCTTTCCTAATCATCGTAACTTGAACTTAGTGATATGATCGAATCACGATGTTTAGATTGGGTATTGGTTCATCATCTCATTCTCAGAATGAGATGACCTCATTTCCAACTGGCATAAATGCCACATGATCAGGAAACATGATCATCTGTTGATCAATGGACCAGTGACTAGAGTTTCACTGGGAACCCCTAGTTTGTTTGTATATCACACGTGTATTGATGTTTCCACTCAATACAGTTATAGCATGATATAAAACTTAATCATAAGCTATATGAAATATGATAATAGTCCTTACTACTATTTGTCTCTAGGGCATATTTCCAACAGGATCATGCGCACCAACCATTGATTCTGTGCGATCTAACGATGATCTTGCACACCTCGTGCCCTTCACAGTACATCGTGAGACAGCATAGACACCTCCCTCTGTGAGACTTCTACAGGAAGGAACACGATGCCGTCCATGGAAAAAGTCGTCGAGCGGTCATGTCAAGTTTAATCAAGTCTAAAAAGCCTGCTACTGCTACTACAACTCATGCACATGGCAACAGGGTCATCGAGTGCACGGTTGTCGACGAGACGCTGCAATTTATTGCCACTTGATTTTAATCAGACATATCCCATTTATACGCAACGCTCTCAATCTCACTTCCAACTGGGCCCTACCGCTAGTAAATTCCATGAGTCAAGGGCCCCCCTAGAGTAGATCTAATGTTGCTAGAAATTAGTTCCGCGCCACTTGCATGCAGTGGAATCGAGGTCTGCCATGAGCGTGTTTTCAATGCAGCTCTAAAGTGGAGATTGTGGCTGTTTCAAAAAAAGGGAACCAAAAAAAGGGTGGAGATCGTGGTAGCCCCCCCGCCCCCCACCCACCACACGTGTCCACTCGAGGACTACGAACGGTCCGGTGTTTATAACCCCCCTCGACCTTCTTCTTCCATGAGCTCGTGTCATTTCCCCCCAGTCTGTCTAGTCCCAAGACCTCAATCTACACCTGCCGCGCGCGCCGAATCTCCCTTGTTTGCACTACCTCTTTCCCTTGGTGCGCCATGAAGTGTACGCGTGGATAAGATCCGGAGGTGAAGCCAGTTGAAGGCGAAGCAGCAGATGGCTCGGTCGTCGCCAAGCAGACGGAGGCGTCTTCTCCGGGCACGAACGCCGCTCGTCGCCGCGCCGTCGAGGGTGCGAACTCATCCGTCCAGCCAGTAGCTATCGCCGCCGAGCAGCAGGTGGTAGCCGTCGCCGCCGAGCAGCAGTTGGTAGCGGTCGCCGCCGAGCAGCAGGTGGTAGCCATCACCGCCGAGCAGCCGGTAGTAGCCGTCGCCGCCGAGCAGCAGGTGGCTGACAACGTCGTGGCCGACAACGTCGTGGTGCCAGCGGCAGATCTAGATGGGGGTAGGCGGCAGGCGGAGGCAATCCGGTGATCTACATCGATGACCCCATTGCCGTTCAAGAAATCTTCGACGCCATCGCGGAGAATGATGAGTTCGAGGAGGAGGTCCCTGATGAGGAGTCCGAGGTACTACATTGCTAGCTTCTCTAGTCGTAGCCGCAGTTTTCACTGTTCATACATAGGATTTGCTCAATCGTGTATAGATTTTTTTGCTCTTGAAGTAGGGTAGTATATATATGATTCGATCGGTTGATTGATGCATCTGCCATGTAGTCACAAAACCCCAATCCGTCTAGTCACAAAACCCCAATCTGCTCATCTGCCATCTAGTTGAGTTTGCTAGTTGAGTCTTGATTTTGATACACAGCAGGCCTATAACATTACATTTCTATTCCTTACTGAGCCCAATGATTCAATTTTGCCCCAAAATAGTGCAAGGACATCTGATGGTCTCGTTTTCTTAGGGATGGTTAGTGGCCCTAAGGCAGCAATGCACATAAACAATATAGGTTGTGCTGTTGGTATTTTGGTTCTCCGACTCCATCGCTGAAAAAAATGAGGCCCTAATTTTCTCTCTCATATGGAACCTAAATATATAATATTTGTATTGTTTCTGATCTATGAATGCGTTGTATGATGCATTTGTGTATGCCTGAATATTGTTTGGTACGATTACATTTCAATTTCTTATTGTGGCCAATGATTCAAATTTGCCCCAAAGAGAGGCAGACAGATTGGTGTCAAATTTTTACAGGGATGAGTGAGCGAACCTGGGGCCATGTTCAAGATCAATATAAGCTGTGCAATTGTTACTTGGTTCGCTTACGCCATCTCTGTAGAAACTTATGAGGCTGCAATCTTTATTCTACATTCATAGAACTATGATATTTGAATAATCTATTCCATGCATTCATAGTGTATAAGAATTACATTTTAGTTTGTCACCGAGGCCGATGATTGAAATTTGCCCCAAAAGAGTTCAAGGGGAGACACGTATGACGGTGTCGTGTTTTAGGGATGGGTTGGTGAACCTGAGGCAGCAATGCACACAAACAATATAGATTGTGTTGTTGGTACTTTGGTTCGCCTACTCCATCTCTGAAACAAATTATGAGGCCCTAGATTTATTCTCATATGGAACTACATATATGATCCTTGAATTATTTCTGATCTTTTAATGATTGGTATGATGCATATGTATATGAATGGTTTTGATCATAAGTATTTTTAACATGCACCTGAAGATTAACTGTTTGGTTTTTATTTATAATTACAATATTTAGGCTTGTTTTTGTACCTGACTATGTATATCCCTAAATAATGTTTTGAACAATTACATTTCAATTTCTTATTGTGGCCAATGATTCAAATTTTCCCAAAAGAGAGGCAGACACATTGGTGTCAGATTTTTTCAGGGACGAGTTAGTGAACCTAGGGCGATGTACAACAACAATATAGGCTGTGTAATTGTTACTTGGTTCACTCACGCCGTCCCTGAATAAACTTATGAGGCCGCAATCTTTATTCTGCATTCATAGAACTATGATATTCGAATTATCTATTCCATGCATTCATAGTGTATAAGAATTACATTTTAGTTTGTCACCGAGGCTGATGATTGAAATTTGCCCCAAAAGAGTTCAAGGGGAGACACGTATGATGGTGTCGTGTTTTAGGGATGGGTTGGTGAACCTGAGGCAGGAGTGCACACAAACTATATAGGTTGTGCTGTTGGTACTTTGGTTCGCCTACTCTATCTCTAAAACAAATTATGAGGCCCTAGATTTATTCTCATGTGGAACTACATATATGATCCTTGAATTGTTTCCGATCTTTTAATGATTGGTATGATGCATATGTATATGAATGGTTTTGATCATAAGTATTTTTAACATGCACCTGAAGATTAATTGTTTGGTTTTTTATTTATAATTACAATATTTAGGCCTATTTTTGTACCTGACTATGTATATCCCCGAATAATGTTTTGTACGATTACATTTGAATTTCTTATTGTGGCCAATGATTCAAATTTGTCCCAAAAGAGAGGCAGACACTTTGGTGTCAGATTTTTTCAGGGACGAGTTAGTGAACCTGGGGCGATATACAACAACAATACAGGCTGTGCAATTGTTACTTGGTTCACTCACGCCGTCCCTGAATAAACTTATGAGGCCGCAATCTGATGCAATTATTTGTCATTGTGTTGAGATGAAATGATATATGAACCGATCAAACTATTGCTGAGATGCTTTATCTTTGATATCCACGGATATATTGTCTTACATATACATGTTGTCAATTCTTGAGTTGTAATACAATTCAATCATATGTACGAGTTCTAAGTTATGTTCTTAAAAATCAACAGGATGATGATGATGAAGTGGACAATAGCAAGGAATCCAGGGACAACAAGAGCCGCTATGTGCTGAGGCGGTTATGGTGTGGGATAATCCGTTTTCACCGTAGGGGGATACTGTTTTGCCCATTCTGTGGCAGAGCAATCAACATGGACCTCAACAGCATGATCCAGCACGCGGAGGGCATTGGCAGAGGCGGAGGCAGAAGGCATAGGCTGATTACCTTGGCGCGGCACGTAGCCTATGGCAAATTCCTCCGGAAGTATGTCAGGACTAGTCTGTATCCCATCGACTAGGCTGTCGCTGCCTCCTACTGATAAACCCCTGCCCTGCTAGGCGTCTCCGTGTCCCGGCCTCCTGCTGCAGCCCCTGCTTTTATTTTGTTCTAGTTAATTATTACATGTGTGTGGCATGTAAGACAATATATCCGTGGTGTTTCTGGTGAACCTTATATATTAATCTACTCCTTTATATGGAGTGCCTTAAAGTTTCTAGTGTTCAATTATATTTACTGATCATGCTCATGCACACTACAAAATATTTCTAGTGCTCGATTATATTATAATTGTAAAGAAATACATCAACAAGTTAAATTGGTCGAAATTTTATATTGAAGTAACTAAATGTATCACACACATAATAAACTAGAAACTAAAATCTAGTTCAAACTCATAATGTATCACCACCACTTGTTGTTGTCCTTGACTTGCTTCCCCTTCAGCCGCTTGATGTCTCCACCGTCCCAAGATCCCTGCTCGTCCTGAAACCGCTTTCTGTCCTCCTCGCGCTTCTTCTCCTGGGCTAGCTTGCAACCAGGGCATAGCTCTCTCGCGAAAAAACCCGCCTTAACCATCACATCTTTCATGGTAATGAGCTTACTGTACAACTCGTACGCCATGTAGGCGTCTCTGGCTGCATACTCGAGGCGCACTTGGCTCATCGGCTTCCACTCCTAGTAGTCGTGATCGAGTCGCTTCAATTTCTTCAGTTTTTCATAGGATTTATCGATGATTTCCGCTGCCAGATCACCCATGCCATTCTTCGCTGGGTATGATTTGATCTTGTACAGATTTTGGATGTCGATGTGGTGCCCCTCTGGGATTTTTATCAACACACGAGAAAGCATAATTGTGTCATTTGTGATATCCACGCTAGTGAAAGTTATCCCTTTCCTACACAAGAACTCGACCAGAGCCGGACAACGCATCTCAGTTGGTTTACTCCTGCACTTAAATGGTTCTAGGGATGTAAGGGAACAAGGGATGCAGAAGTGGTGATCTCAAATTTAAATTTCACATACCGCAGAAGTGGTAAACGAGGACCTCCTCATGTATGGCGATTTGCACGACAGCGATCTCTTGTGGAGGATTTTTTCACTTATTTGCATGGGTGTACTCCAAGTCTAGCCCCACAAACTTGTGCTTCTCTTTCTCAAGCAATTGCTCAAACCTGGCGAGAGTTGTCTCCACAGTCGCTTCATCATTTGTGTACACCACTGTCAAAGTCGTGGTGCCATGGGTAGGGACCAAGTGGGTCTCTGTTGTGCGTTTCCCATCGTCCATGCCTGCAAGGAAATGGGTGAAAGGAACTGCCTGCAAGGAACTGCCTTCGAGAGGAAGAAGAAGATGAACCGACGGTTCCAGAATAAAGGAACAAGAAGCGCCCAGGAAAAACTGCAGAGGAATGACTGGGGAAGAGGAATGACTGCAGAAGAAACGTGGTAACTGCAACTTTCAGTTCGAGAACTCACCGTGGTTACGTGGAGATCATGGTAGTGCTGCCAGTTCAACAAGTGGGGCCAGTTCCCGCGAGAATATGAAATTATCTGTGCATTTTTCTATGCGAGAAATTGAGAGAATTCATTTATATTTTGTCTTTCATAATTAAACACAATGAAGTTGGTACAACCCAAGAGATTTGAACAAAAGAGATTTGCTAGTTTAACATACAACAACACTTATAGGCCCAACATGGCAGAAATTGGAGAGCCCTAGAACTTGAGCTACCACAGAGACCTCGGCAGAGGTGGCAAAATTGGTGCGGGTGCAACCACGACGACGACGAGCTCGGATTCTAGAGGAGGAAAACAGAACCAAGCATGGTCGACAAGGTGATAGATCTCACCGGGAACCAATTCTCGTCCCCGACCGTGCCATGCGTGCGTCCATGGTGAGGGCGAGCTCTGACTCGGGATGGGGAGGAGAGCGGGGCCGAGCAGCTTCGGCACTTCCCAGCTCTGCGCCATGGCCGCGACCACAGATTGCCGCTCCGGGGAAGAAGACGAGTAATGGAGGGGCCAACGCTGCAAGCCTACAGGGAGGAGAGCTGGGCCGAGCGGGTTCGTCCATGTCCCAGCTCCGCGCCATGGCTGTGACGCCCCACAGATTGCCGCTCCGGGGAAGAAGAAGACGCGTAATGGATGCAGGCGCCAACACTGCAAGCCTAATTGACACCTAAGCGACAGGAGCGACATAATGGCGAGAACTGATAGGGGGGGCCAACTTGACGGCCGTTAGCCTGATTTTTTGTATTGAAACATCAAGTTGAATTCGTGCCGAAAAAGACCCTCTGAGTATTTGGCACGCCAACTATAGTCATCGCGGATGATATCAGGGAACTCGGGTACCGCGTTGCCTGGACACCCCAACTTTCGGGCCGCAAAATGATATTCTCCTCAAGGAGGGCGCCGTGGCGGAGGAGGTGGTGGCACAATTAGAAGTCCGGCTCCAAGGCACCGCAGCCACGGCCGTCAATCAGGACGGTGGTCTCTGTCACCAAGTGACGCGAGACATCGGATCAATTCCAACATAGAGGCGCGGCGCTACGAGAACGACTAAATCTATGTGGGTCCAAAATGCTTCGGACCATGCATTAGAGCAACAAGATTCCCGGAAGGATTTGCTATCTCAAGGCACATCCAGCCCTATGACGGTGTAGCTCGACCAGATACTTGGCTCCAGGATTTTTTCCAGGCTTGTTGCATCGCCAAAGGCAGAAATAGCTTGGGTCGCAACCCGATATCTCCCACTTATGCTGCGGAAGACGGTACGATCTTGGCTCAATGAACTTCCGGAAAACACCATCCACAAATGGTATGACATGCAAAGCGTGTTCTTTCGGAATTTCGAAGGCACATATTGGAGGCCCTGTACGGTAGGAGACCTGTAGCGTTGCACCCAGAAAGCCACAGAAACTTCCCGAGATTACCTCGGACAATGGATCGACACCAAGAACTCATGCAAGGGAGTAAATGACCAAACTGCGATTGAAGTTGTCATTGCAGGACTCCCAATTGGTTTACTACGTCACCACTTGAAGTGCGACAAGGTCACTGATTTGGGAGATATGATAGAAACAGCGAGCAAATATGCAGATGCTAACGACGACACCGAAGGACTACTGAACGTCCTTGCTATGCCACAGTCGGTGACATGGGTATACCCTGCAGGTACTCGGGTTTAGTATATACGGTCCAGATACGGTGGAAGCCCACGGTGTTTCCACGGCCCAATGAAGACTTCGAGTGGCCCACGGACTCTCGATTACTTGCGAGACAAGAAGAAGTTTAAAGATAGAAAGTTTAAAGGGAAAACCCTAATCTATAACCAACTCGACCTGCTACCCGGGACCTGGCCTATCTATATAAAGGCTAGGAGGGGGCGGCAAGGAGGACACAAGTAACCCTAGTTTCCACAACTCACGCCAGATTGCATCTGCGCCCCCCTGTAATCTTCGATTCCTTCATTAATTCCAAGAGCAGACAAGCAGGAGTAGGGACCTCTACGAGGCGTGAACCTGGGTAAACCTTGCGTCCCTGTGTGCTTGTTTGCTAGCCGATTGATGCTTCCAGCGCTCCCTCCTTCTCCAAAACCCAAGTCCATAACAATGGGCATTGACGAGTTAAACCCTCGTCAATTGGCGCCGTCTGTGGGAATTGGGAGTGCTGATGTTGTAGCTTCTTCGGCCTCATCAACCACGATCTACAACTCCGCAACAGTGGAGATTCACCAGCTCTTCGGTGCGTTCGACTTCACCGTCCACACGCCAGCCACTCGCTCGGCTTTCGAGTCCGTGGGCGATGGAATCAACCTGGCGATCGGGAGCTTTCGCTTCCAAGTTGGTCAGATGGGCATGCTTTGCATGCCTGACCAGCCAATGGCATCCGCGATTGCTCCAGCATCGTGGTTCCCGCCACCAATCGGTGCCCTCAGCGAGCTCAACACCTCAGCAACAGCTAAGAGCACGGACAGCGACAACAGTCAAGGATCCGATCTGGGTGGCTTAGCAACGGAAGATGGGGTTTACGGCTCCGGATCCGAAAGTTGCGGAAGCAAAAGCTTCCCCAGCCACTTCATGTGCGCCGTCATCAACACCGGCAAAACCAGCGCCAATCGCGACAACGGTGGCAACGACCCTAATCCACCCAACGGTGGCATACCTAACGGCGGACCACCCAATGGCGGCCCCGCCAATGGTGGCAATGGCGCACGCGTCAACAATGGAGGGGCAGTCGAACCTCCAACCATGGTGAATGAACACAGTGGTGAACGTGTCATGATCAAGCTCAACGATCTCGAGTGGGCTCGTTGCCGAGAAGCCCTGCGAGGAAATCCTCTGCCTCCCGGCACACCGCAAGATCTACTGATGGGATATCATTGGCTACTAAAGGAGGAATACAGACGCCAATTACAAACAATTGCAACTCGAAGCGCGTAAAAAGGCGGCGGATGAGTCAAGTCTTTGACGAGCTGGGCTCTCCTCTCATGGAGGATCCTCCTCCAAGGGCAACGAGTACGTGGCCAACAAGAGGCGATCTCGAATGGCCCACCTCACTGAACAGGAGCACATAGAAGCTGCGAAAGTCCTCGACTTCAACTCTATGATAGTCGACACATGGGGCAACGTGGTCCCAAAGACACCGCAAGCTGCAGTGACAGCGGCCACCGTGTACCTCCTCCACAACCAGCCACCGGCTGGAGATCCCCGAGCCGCCATGCACCAATCTACGATCGCGGGCTTGGGGTTAATCGAAGCCGCTCTCGACAAAGAACCAACGCCGGAGCCGAAGAAAAGCAAGGCTCTGGCAAAACGCTATTCCTTACCCTCGTCCAGCGACGACAGTCACGATCTGTCTCGACGTTGCCGCTCACAGCGACACGACCACGACTACGATGCGTGTGATGACATCACGCAGCGCAAAATCGACAAGTCAAGGGCACGACATGCCCGATCGACTGACTCAGAGGATGAAGACGTAGAGCTCTATGGCGCTAGATGCTTCAGTAGGGCTATCAAGCAGAAGCGAATTCCCAAAGGGTTCAAGCTCCCATCAGAGAACCCAAAATTTGACGGCCTACAGGACCTGAAAATCTGGTTGGAGGACCACATCTCCTCTGTCAGGCTCCATGGAAGGAGTCGAAGCACGGCCATACAATGCCTGCAGCTACAGCCGCAAGGCACCGCCCGAGCATGGCTCAACAACCTCCCACGCGGATCCATTCGCAGCTGGGAAGAGCTAGTCTACAGCTTTGTGCGCAACTTCAATGGTACCTACAAAAGGGCCGCGTCAATCAAAGAACTGAGGTGCTGGCAGCAAAGATCGGGCGAATCACTACGCTCGTACATCCAGAGGTGGTCCATCATCAAGAACTCCGCAGAAAATATGTCGGAGGATCGCGCAATCGACGCATTCAACGGCGGTGTTTGCCGTATAGAGCTTAGTGAGGAGCTGGGCCGCTCAAAGCCCAAAACAATTGACCACCTGATGGAAATCGCGAATTGGTGGGAAGATGGAGAAGACTCGGTGAAAAATCGCGTTCACTCCGACGACGAAGCAGAACTCGAGTGCAGACGTGATCGCCGAAGCAAACATCGAATGTGCATCTACGATGATCGCGACGACATCAACATGGTCGCCGCCGGCTACGCCGATAGGCGCGACGACAACCGCAACAGCGGCTATAGCAGCGGTGGACACCACGACTCCGGGAAAACCACGCAGGTATGGCAGTGCCGCACTCGTGAAGAGGCACCCGCGACAACAATCGAGGACAAACTGTTCGGGCCGTGCAACATGCACTTCTACATTGACAAGCACAACGGCAAGAAGAAATCCAGCCGCCTTCTCAAGGACTGCCGCGAGTTCCTCAAGCTCCACGAGGGTTTGGCTCGGATGAATCGTGAAGCAGTCAACGGGGGCTATGGAGTCGCCCTAGGCGCTGTAGCACATGGAGCTCCTCCACCACCACCTTGAGTGCCACCACCCGCGGCCGCACCGGTCCACAATCAAGGCGGCGAGCCCTACCCGTGGGTTGTGGGCAACATGATGATCCAAAAAGGACGCCCCTCGAATCAGGTGTAGAAGGCCATCACTCGCCAAGTCAACTTGGCGACAAACTCACCACCACCCACCACTGAGTACCTTAGTGGAAGCGACTCCTGCATCACCTTCGACAAGCGCGACCACCCGCACTAAGTACCTCGCCCAGGCCACTATCCCCTCGTACTCGAGGCACAGATCGGAGGCTTCGACATGAGTCACGTCTTCATGGACGGTGGAAGCAACATTAACCTCATGTTCGCAAGTACCTTGCGAGCGATGAGGATCCTTCTGACCTGCCTAGAGGTCTCGGACACGACATTCCACAGCATCTTCCCAGGCAAGGGCATATATCCCCTGGGAAAAATCAACCTCGACGTCGGCACACCGAAAAACTTTCGACGCGAATGCATCGACTTTGAAGTCGTCTACTGTCCCTCACAGTACCAATGCATCCTCGGACACGTCGTGTTCGCTAGGTTCATGGAAGTGCCGCACTATGCCTACCTGCATATGAAAATGCCAGGCCCAAACAGCGTCATCACAATCAACGAGAGCTTCGAGAGGTCCAACAACTGTGACAGGGAATTCAATAGAATTTCCCAGTCCTTCGGCATGCAAGAAGAACTCGTAAGATTGAAGGAGTCGACAGACAACAGTCTGCCTCCCCTGAGCCGGCCAAGTTCACCTGACCTATCCTTCGACTCATCGGTGCACACGAAGAAAGATCAGGTCCACCCATCGGACCCGGCCAAGACGGCCCTCATCGCCAACAACTTGAGTCCCGCATAGGAACTCGTGCTCGTTGAATTCCTCCGTGAGCACTAGGAAATCTTCGCCTAGTGTCCAGCGGACATGCCAGGGATCCCCAGGGAATTCGCCGAGCACGCACTCAATGTCAACCTAGATGCAAGGCCAGACAAACAAACAATTTGGCGACTGTCTGAACCAAGAGCAAAAGCGGTCGGAATGGAGATCAACAGACTCCTCGACGCCAAATTCATACGCGAGATCAAGGAAAGTACCTGGCTCGCCAACACGGTGCTGGTACCCAAAAAGGACACGGATATCCTACGGATGTGCGTGGATTTCACCTCCCTGAATAAGCACTACCGAAAGGATCACTTCCCGCTGCCGCGAATCAACCAGATCATCGACTCCACCGCGGGATGTGAGCGCCTCTGCTTCCTCGACGCCTACTCAGGCTATAATCAGATTCGAATGAAGGAGGAAGATCAAGAGAAAACGATGTTTACAATGCCTTTTGGTGTGTTCTGCTACAACACAATGCCCTTCGGGCTAAAAACGCAGGAGCCACCTATCAGCGGTGCATGCAGGCTTGCCTCAAGAACCAACTTGTTCGCAACATCCAAGTCTATGTTGACGACATCGTAATCAAAACCAAAGAGGAAGCCTCGCTAATCGACGATTTACGCGAAACCTTCACCAACCTCGACCGCTACCGGATCAAGCTCAATCCGGACAAATGCGCCTTCGGCGTACCATCTGGGAAACTACTAGGGTATCTCATCTCCGCAAGAGGGATCGAGGCAAACCCGAAGAAAATAAAAGCCATACTGGCCATCGAGAAGCCAAAAAACATAAGAGGAGTCCAGCAATTGGCTGGGTGAATTGCGGCGCTCAATCGATTCATCAATCGAATGGGCGAAAAGGCACTGCCCTTCTACCAACTTCTCCGCAAAATTGACAAGTTCGAGTGGACCAATGAGGCACATGAAGCATTCGAAGACCTCAAGCATCTACTATCTACCTCACCAGTACTGGTGACCTCATGCGAAAGAGAACCATTGTTGCTATACATCTCCGCCACCAACCATGTGGTCAGCACGGTGCTCGTGGTGGAACGAGCCGAGTAAAACAAGGTCCATGGGGTGCAGCGCCCAGTCTACTACCTCAGCGAGGTGCTCACGCCAACAAAACAGCGGTACCCGCACTACCAGAAGCTGACATATGGCGTCTTCATGACAGCCAGGCGACTGCGCCACTACTTCCAGGAGCACCCAATCGTGGTGGTCAACGACTCCCCGCTTGGGCACATCCTCAACAACCCTGACGCCACCGGATGAGTCACGCTTTGGGGAATCGAGTTGTCGCCACGAGACATTACATATGAAAAGCGTGACGCGATCAAGTCACAAGTCCTCCCTGATTTCCTCGTGCACTGGATGGAGAATCAGCTCCCTGAAAAACCAGATATGTCTTATCTCTGGACAATGCACTTCGACGGATCCAAGCGAAAGGACAGAGCTGGCGCAGGTGTCATACTGACATCGCCCCAAGGAGACAAGCTGAAATACATTCTACGAATGCAGTTCACTGCCTCCAACAACAAAGCTGAATACGAGGCCCTGTTGCATGGGATGCATATGGCAAAAGCCTGTGGCGCCAAGGGGCTCATCATCTACAGCGACTCCAAGCTGGTCGTCAACCAAACAATGCACGAGTGCGACGCGCTGAACGACAATATGATCGCCTACCGCGACCTCTATGACACACTCGAAGGGGACTTCGACGGCTGTGAGCTGCGGCACGTAGGCCGTGAAAGCAATGAAGAGGCAGACGCACTCGCCAACATTGGCTCCACCTGCGCCCCCATACCACCTGGGGTATTTCTCGAGCGTATCTGCGAATGCTCCATCAAGACAAAGGACACAGAGAAGAAAGCAAGCGCAACAATGAACTCGGGGGCTACGCCGCCCAATGTGCCAATGGCACCCGACGACCTGGAGCTCGACACATGACTCGAGGGACCAATGGGGGTCATGATGATCGAGCCATCTTGGACCCAACCCTACATCACATATCTTCTCAGCAAGAGACTACCGGATGACCCGACTGATGCACGACACATCGCACGGCGATCAAAGGCATTCGCCGTCATCAACGGTGAACTATACAAGCGCAGTATCATAGGAGTACTCCAACGGTGCGTCTCCAACGCGGACGGAAGGGCTGTCCTCCTCGACATCCACGAAGGGACTTGTGGGCACCATGCCGGCAGTCACGCCCTCGTTGCCAAAGCTCTATGAGCTGGATTCTACTGGCCCATGGCCATGCGCGACGCCAAGGACATCGTCCAAAGATGCAACGCTTGCCAGCGATTCGCGGACAAACCGCACACACCTGGCGTGGAACTCCGGCCAATACCACTAGCTTGGCCCTTCGTGCAATGGGGACCCGACATGGTCGACAAGCTACCAAAGTCCTCACGAGGAGGCTACGTCTACCTCTTGGTCGCAGTCGACAAATTCACCAAGTGGATAGAGGCCATGCCGGTGACAAACCAGTCAGGAGCCAGTGCAGTCAAGTTCTTTGAGTCCATTGTCTATCACTTCGGGGTGCCACACAACATCATCACGGACAATGGAATGAACTTCACCTCTAAGGAGTTCTAGGGTTTCTGTGAAAACCTGGGAATCAATGTAAGCTATGCCTCCGTAGCTCATCCACAGACCAACGGTCAAGTCGAAAAGGCCAACGGGCTCGTCTGCGGCGGAATCAAGAAGCGACTCCTTAGGCCACTTGAACAAGCCGCAGGGTGCTGGCCAGACGAGCTGCAATCCGTACTCTGGAGCTTACGCATAACCCCAAACAGTGCCACGGGGTACACCCCGTTCTTCATGGTGCATGGTTATTGAAGCGGTGCTACCCGCAGAGGTACGCTACAAAGCCCTGCGAGTAGTCGCTTACAGCGAGCAAGAGTCAACCCTTGCACTCGAAGACTCTGTCGATCTCCTTGACGAGGCACGGGAAATCGCAGCAGAAAGATCGACGATCTACCAGCAGAACCTATGCAACTACCACAGCAGAAGGCTACGCCCCAGATCCTTCGTGGTAGGAGACATGGTCCTGCGACTGAAACAACAAGGGCACCTCAAGCTCGAGTCCCCCTGGGAGAGACCATATGTGGTTACGAGACAGGAGTCACATACTCCAACCCCTGGAACGTCGCGCAGCTGCGGCGCTTCTACCCTTAGTCGCTTTCCTTTTTCTTTTCATTACAAATAAGGCTATTCAGCCATGCTACTTAGCCACACATTGTACGTCGTACTGATTCTGCGAATAAATAAAGCTAAGTGCCCCAAACTCTGTGTTTTTTCTATTATTTTTTGCCATCTATCTACTCGGGGGCTGCGCCACCCTTTACACATCTGTTCTACGAACCAATCGCGATATCCTGAGTAGCTGACGCAATAATTGAACCCTTGACAAACACCAACCCAACTGCAACGCACCTGGCAGGTTGGCAAGGTGCTGAGATAAACAGAAGTCAGGCTAACGAAAAGGAATCGCATAGTGCAACGCACTCGCAAAACATACGATCTAACAAGTTAATACTACTACTGCAATAGAAGAACGTTTGTCTATTCCTCGAATAAGTCGACAACTTCCTCCGCTGGCCAATCCACCGCTTGGTAATGAGGAACCATATTCCAGGTCGAACCTGCTGGCGGAGTCGGCGGACCAGCAGCAACAGCTGCAATATCTACATCAGGCCTATGCAGTCGCACCAGCGACAAAGCAACCTTGGCACTAGCCACCAACTGCTGTCGCACGCAATCTCGAACTGCACTCAAGTCTTGAAACTTATCAAGGAGGGCCAACAGGCTCGAAGGAACGACATCCAGCGGAAACATTGTCTGATAGATATTCCTTAAGCATGATTGCGATTTCTTCGGAAAATGAAGCACTCGCGAGGCATGATCCTGCAGGGTCGCAACTGCGATTGCATGATCATGATCCACCTAAGTACCCACTTGCCTGAAGCTATTCTTAGGTCAGGTAGTTCATGCGAATGGCGATCCTGTCCTTCTCATCCTGCGGATGACGCGTGCTGACAACTATACCAAGCAAGAGGCAAAAGTATGAAGACAACGAACTAACTCGATTGACTACAAGAAAAGATAAGGAGGCAGAAAGCTAACACTTGAACTGGTCACCCAGCTGCGCCACCTCCCCTAGTAGATATTGCTCTCGGGCGGTGGCCTTCTCCGCCCTCGACTTCCATACATTCGTGTTACCATGGAGGACGGGAAATTCGCATTCCAGCTGCTTAACGCGGTCACGCAGTCGTGAAAGCAGAGACAGCTCATCCACCCTTGAGTGCGACTGCGCTAAGGTATTACCAGTGGATGGTGGATCCTGAGGCTCACTCGAAGGACCACTCGATGTACCCTATCACAAGCCAAGCAAGAGATAATAAGAAGACCAAGCAACACATGGACAAAAAATCAAGTGCATTCAAACATAACAAAGTATCAACGGAGACACCCGCCAGGGGCATGTTCTAGACAAAAGGGGTCAAGCTATTAACTATTACAAATATAACTACTGAGGAGCAGCTAGCTTCTTCGACTTTGACTTCGGCTTCAGAGGATTCATCGATTCCGTGGTGGTATCAGATACCACAGACTTCCCGCCGGCCCCTGACGCCGCAGCCTTCGCCGCCTTCTTGGCTCGCTGCAGCTCCTCAGAGTACTTGGCGACTGTGTTGATGAGTTGCGGCCCGTACTTGCCACAGGCAGTTGCAAAAGGAGCAAAAACTACCTGTTGACCATATGCGCCGACGGGCATCGCCTTGGAGACCGCAGCGGGATCCACCTCCACGCCATGGGCTTGAACCATCGCGAGTGACATGGAAGCGCCAACCGCACGAAGCGAGTTCTTGAAGTCTGCAGGAATACCTCCAGCAAGGGACTCCACTAGGTCATCCAAGTTCTCGATTACCTCAGCTTTGGGCGCCAGCTCCTCGCGGATGCGACTGAGAATGCCCTTAGCTTTGGCCAGTGTTCCCTGAATGGACGCGATGCGGTCCTCGACTGCCACGACAGCACCTTCCAAGGCATCATCGCGACGAAGCGCTTGGGCGTCAAAGCTCAAACCGCCAGCATCTACACAGAACAAAGCATCAGCACAATAGCAAGACATTGAAGAAAGAAGCAGTCAAGACACAAAAGGACAAATACCTGAAAGAGACTTGGCAATCGAGAAGAGCTGCTCTTCAAACAACTTATCCCTCGCAGCGATGGAGGCGTGCAAATCCTCTTCGTGTTTCCGCGATTCATCAAGCGCAGCGACTGCCTCATCGCGACTCTTCACCGCCGCGGCGAGCGTCTTTTCAAGGGAAGCGGCTTCGTGAAGAAGCACGTTATGCTCAGATGCAAAACATACAAAGATAGACCATCAGTCGAGTATATAAAAATATCACAAGGATGAAGAAGAAGAAGCAAAAAATACGAACTTTCAACCACGCGATGGTGATTGTCCAGCAATGCGTGCTGTCAAACCATTGGAAGTACTTGCTCCGCCAGGCGAGCAGCTTCCTTCACAATAAGCTGCAACAGGAGAAAAAACAAAAGGATCAGCAGATAACATGGATGATTAATTCGACTGCAAGTAAAAGCAAAATCGCACATACGTGATCCTCTAGAGACTCCAAAGTCGATTGCCGCGCAGTCGTCCAGACAACCATCTGGTGCTCCACAACGTGTGGAGAACTTGATGAATTGTGCCCGGAGTGGGCCGCCAATGGAGGTCGCTCAGCAACTTCCTTGGCCTTGGAGTCTGCGACTCCAGATTCCTTCAAAAATTGGATGTCGCCAGAAGATGATGCCGCCAGTTGACTACGGAACAAAACCAACATCAGGAAATGCAACTCGAAAAAGAACCAAGATGAGAATTGTATACTTACCAGTCAAACTTATCAAAATCGAAGGTTTGGTCCTCCGACTCCGACGACTCCTTCGGCAGCCGCATCTTCTTGCGGGCAGATAGCACCATGGAACTCACATGAAAGTAGGAATTGGCGACTCCGCACCAATAGCTAGGCCTCCTGGAGTCGAAGGAGACGATGCATCTGAATCTTCACTGCGTGAACGCTTGCGAGTGTCCGGACTGCTGGACTCGGGGGCCTCCTCCTCCTCTTCAAATGGGACGGTCGATTACGACTCGTCCTCTTCATCTACTTGGCGAGGAATAACCCCCTCAGGAAGAGGGGGAAAACTGAGAGACACATTCCAATCCTGCATACAGAAAACAAGTTAGCACATGTCAAGAAAATCAGAAGCACTCGACACATAAAGCTACTTCGTAGCACAATCATACCTCAGGAGAAGGGTTAGAAGCATCAAATGGAGGCACGACTAGTTCACCGGGGAGTACATCCTTGGCAGTGTACTTGGTCAACAGTCGTACCCTCTTATCTACTTCACTCGCGGAAATGCCATCGGAAGATACGCGAGTGACATCGTCCGCACCAGCCCATTGGATAATGGGGTGGATTCTGGCCTGCAAGGGCTGGATGCGACGGCGCAACCATGTGTGAATGAGGGCGCATCCTCCCTCTTATTTACCCATGCGACTCTCGAGGTCGTAGACACGCTCGTACAACACTTCTGTCTCCTCGGACTCGCCGAGCATCACCACGTTCTTTCAAGAATGCCTCCTCCTGCACAGTGTCGCAGGATCAAAAGGCGTGAGTCTAAAGTGCTCTCCGTCGGCCTTCTAGTCGCGGATGTAGAACCACTTGTCTATCTACCCTTGGACGGACGCCATGAGCTTGATATCGAAGTATGTGATGGAGGAGTCGACATGGACCTCGCAGCCTCCTACGTCGTAGACTACAGAGACAAATGGCGACTGGCGCTTCAGCTTGAAAAGCCGTTTGAAGAGACCAAAGTGTGGCTCGACTCCGAGCCAGCACTCACAAAGTGCAATATAGCAGGCGATGTGGAGAATAGAGTTGGGGGATAGCTGATGCAGCTGGAGCCCATAGAAACAAAGGATGCCCATGAAGAAAGGATGCAGGAGCAAAGACAGACCGCGGATGATGAACGCTAGGAAAATCACCTGGAAACCAGTAGGAGGACAAGGGGTTACCTTGCCGCCCGGCACTCGCGAGTCACCAACCATGGGAGACAGAAGTCCATCTTGATGAAGAAGACGGAGCTCGAACGATTTGATGATGGACGCGCACCACGCACCTTTGGTGACACGGGTGCCCGTGCCCTTCTTCTTCCTGGCGCCAGCGGTGCTGGTGCCCGCAGCAGCGGAGCCGCCCTTCTTCTTGGCAGCAGCAACATGGCAGACTCAGCGGTAGCTCCTCCTTTCTTCTTCCCCATCTTGCGGTGGCGATGCGAGCGGAGGAAATAACTTGGAAACACACGGAGTTGGTCCAGCGCCGTGAAACGGGACGAACTCTAAGAGGCAGAGAGCAGCAGCAATGGTGATGGAGGCACAAAGCAGAGAAAGAGCAGATGGGAAATTATCGCTGCTACGCTGCTACTTAACCCCCTAGCAGATGCAATCCAACGGCCAGCAGAAACCCTATTGGACGCGTGTCACACATCGCGATCGACACGTGGAGAGACTAAAACACGAATCGTCCCCCACTATCTCCATTACACGCGGAAATCGAGGAGGCGCAGTTAAAACAAAAGATTACGCATGCCCGGTTAAGTCAAGGTCAGAAAATGGGACCCACCGCTCGTCAGGTCCCGTCAAAGCCGCTCATGCGGGCAACTGAGGTCATCACATCGTCAGCACTGATGTCACCAAATTGAATACTAGAAGACTTCAACTACTTTAGTCCTTGCTCGAGTCTTCGACTCCACCAAGCACTCGGGGGCTACTCCCATAGGGAGCACTGGTCGCGCACCCTACGATTTTCTTTTTATGCAGGAATATGGACATTCAAGACTTACCCAACCATTCAACGATGGATCATGGGTTACTCCCATAGGGAGCACTAGAAACAAATTTGAATGATACAAGTAAACAAAAGACGATAGCAGTCGCGAAAGTTCTTTAGTCCCTGCCTCAGTCTTCGACTCAACCAGGCACTCGGGGGGCTACTCCCATAGGGAGCGCTGGTCCCGCACCCTATGATTATTTGTACATCATACTATGTGTTGATAAAATCCACAGTCGAAGTCTATGGCGACACCGCCTCATATTTTCCCTACAAAGAGACTGTGTCTCTTGGGTCACCCGAATCATCTCCGTGATGACAAAAATTTCGGATGCCGGGCTTGCAGCGTAAAGATAAGACCTGAATAAGGCCTGGCAACGCATTTGCTGCGCACGACCAGAAATATATCCGTGCCTACAGGTACGATGAACATGCCTTGACGGACGTGTTGAGTGCTCACACCCTTATATTGGATTTCGACTCCTGTAAGACCTCTGTGGCTTGAGTCGAATTACACCAGCACTTCTCCGAATTCGAGTCCGGGGACTCGAGTTCGAGTAGATTGTGTTGTTTTTCCCTATGGCAGTTAACTGATACCGATGCATCGGTTAAATCAGGCACACATATCAACAATCCCTATGATATAAAAAAATACTTTGTCATGCACTCGAAAGGCTTCATAAAGTCCCCAGTCGAATCTGCGATTCCACTGGACACTCGGGGGCTACTGACATGGGTATACCCTACAGGTACTCGAGTTTAGTATATACGGTCCACATACGGTGGAAGCCCATGGCATTGCCATGGCCCAATGAAGACTTCAAGTGGCCCACGAACTCTCGATTACTTGCGAGACAAGAAGAAGTTTAAAGATAGAAAGTTTAAAGGGAAAACCGTAATCTGTAACCGACTCGACCTGCTACCCGGGACCTGGCCTATCTATATAAAGGCTAGGAGGGAGTGGCAAGGAGGACACACGCAACCCTAGTTTCCACAATTCTCGCCAGATTGCATCTGCGCACCCCTGTAATCTTCGATTCCTTCATTAATTCCAAGAGCAGACAAGCAGGAGTAGGGACCTCTACGAGGCCTGAACCTGGGTAAACCTTGCGTCCCTGTGTGCTTGTTTGCTAGCCGATTGACGCGTCCAGTGCTCCTTCCTTCTCCAAAACCCAAGTCCATAACAATGGGCATTGACGAGTTAAACCCTCGTCAGTCGGCAAAACAACCGAAGCAACAAGCTCAGAAGCACAAAAACACCTGGAAGAAAACCCAACATGGAAACAACGGTCGTTACTGCTATTTTTGGGTCTAGAGGACGAGAAGGCACGGCGGTGTCTATGGACGCGGTCGTGGGGCATCAAGGGTCCAGGGTAGAGGAGACCAACAACCTGGCAAAACCTACTCATGGGCCTACATTGCTAATAACCCGTGCGTGCATCACTTAGATCCCAACGGGGGCTCGTCCCACACAAACACCGAGTGTCGTTTCAATGATGACATCAAGAAGGACGATACCGCTGGCTCCAGGGCTAAGCGGAAGAAGGGAAAAAAGAATCCTGAAAAAGAAAAGGAGACCAAGGAAGATTCCAACATGGAGGAAGCAGAGCCTTCAAATCCCAAGTCGGATGGAAAGAAGAACTTCCTGACGAAGAAAGACACTTACGTCACTTTCCTTGGGTCTCAACCAGCTAAGGTCAAGAAAGCGGTACTGCGCGAACTCAATGCGACTGTTCCGTCTATCCCCAATTCTTGGACTGGTCGGAAGTGGCAATCACCTTCGACCATGCTGATCATCCGCCTAAGTTACATAGGCGAGGGAAATACGCCTTAGTCGTCAAAACACTTATTGATGTCTATGGTTTCTCCAAGACTCTCATGGATGGCGAGAGCAACATCAATATTTTGTATGTCGAAATGCTACGCTGGATGCGGATCTCAGAGACACAGCTGAATCACAGCTCTGTGATCTTTCACGGGGTTTTCCTAGGAAGACAAGCAAATTCCTTAGGAGAGATCACTTTGGATGTCACCTTTGGTACTCCAAAGAATTATCGGACGGAGGCACTTTCCTTCGAAGTGGTCCCGTTCAAGAGCACCTACCATGTTATATTCGGACGGTTGGCTTACTGGGATTTTATGGCTTGTCCGTGTTACATTTACAATATGATGAAAATTCCAGGTCCCAAAGGCGTGATCACCATCATGGGAGACCCGAGGAAGGCGCGAGAGTGCGAGGACGGAAATGCCGCCTTTGCTAAAGCCGTACTGCACGCCTAGGTGTACTAGGAGATCAAGAAGACGATCGACCCGTCCGAGATGCCCGCAACAAAGAAGGAGGTGACAAAGCCGACTCTGGAGTTCAAGGCATCAAAAGAGACGAAGACGACGCCATTGACATGACCGGAGTACCTAGGGAACTTGCCGAGCACTCTCTAAATATACACCCAAACGCTAAACCCGTCAAATAGTCCTTACGATGTTTCGGTGTTGAAAAGCGAAAAGAAATAGCTAAGGAGCTAGCCTAGCTCGAGTTAGCCGGATTCATAGAAGAGGTCATCCACACTGAGTGGTCGGCCAATCCTGTAATGGTCCCTAAAAAGGACACCACTGATTTAAGGATGTGTGTTGATTATACTGCCTTGAACAAGGCTTGTCCCAAAGATCTGTTCGCTCTGCCTAGGATTGATCAAGTTATCGATTCTATGGCAGGCTTGGAACTCCTATGTTTTCTCGACACATATTCTGGTTATCACCAAATTCGGATGAAGGAATCAGACAAAGTCAAAACTTCATTCATAACCCCTTTTGGAACCTTCTGTTTCGTTATGATGCCCTTTGGGCTAAAAAACACAGGAGCTACCTACCAGCGCACTATGCAGCGTTGCCTCCATGATCAAATCAGACGCAATGTACATGCATATGTGGACGACATTGCGGTGATGTCCAAAAAGAAGGAAACTCTAATTTCTGACTTGGAGGAAACGTTCGCCAATTTATGCAAGTACAACATAATGCTTAATCCGAAGAAGTGTTTCTTTGGAATACCAGCCGGAAAATTGTTAGGTTTCATCGTGTCACAAAGAGGCATAGAGGTGAACCGCGACCAGATCAAGGCTATTCTCAATATTACTAGGACAACTCGCCTGAAAGATGTTAAAAGATTAACTGACTGCATTGCTGCAGTAAGTCGGTTTGTAAGCTGGCTCGGTGAACGAGCCGCACCACTCTACAAGCTCCTGAAAAAGACCAAAAAATTCGTTTGGACTGATGAAGCTGAAACTGCACTACAAGACCTAAAAGTAGTACTCTCATCTTCTCCTATTCTTGCAGCGCCGGAACCTCAGGAACCGATGTTGCTCTATCTCGCTGTGACAAACAGGGTCGTCAGTGCCATCATGGTGGTGGAGAGACCAGAGGAAAAACAGGAACACCTAGTGCAGCGTCCGACTTATTACCTTAGCGAGGTCCTAACTGAGTCTAAGCAGCGGTATCCGCATTATCAAAAGCTGGCTCACGGTGTGTTTTTCGCAACCTGGGAAGTTACGACACTACTTTAAGAACACCCAATTACCATGGTGAGTACAACTCCCATGAGAGACATAATCAACAACAACGATGCTACAGGACGTGTCGCAAAATGGGGCATAGAGCTTTCAGCTTTTGACATTGAGTATAAACCTCATACATCAATCAAATCCCAAATCCTCGTTGACTTTGTCACTGATTGAACAGAGACAAAGCGCTCGGGGGCTGGCGTGGTACTCAAGTCACCCCAAGGAGATAAACTTTTCTATGTGTTGCAGATTCATTTTATGGCAACAAATAACATTGCCGAATATGAAGCGCTATTACATGGAATCCGGATTGCTAAGGATATCGGCATCCGACAATTAATGTGTTATGGACATTCGGATCTTGTTGCCCAACAAGTATCGGATATCTGTAACGCAAACAAGCACATGGCAGCATATAGAGCTGTCATGGATGAATTATCAAAATCGTTTGAAGGGTTTGAGGTTCAACACATCCCTCGAACAAAAAACGAGGAAGCAGATGCATTATCTCGAATAGGCTCTGCGCGGAAAAAGGTCCCGGATGGCACTTTTTTAGAGCACCTCAAAGTTCCTTCAATAAAAGGAGTGGACGAGGAATATCTGACCAAATCCGACTCACCTTTAATAGCAGTTCTGGCTATGATTCCAAGCTATACTCAACCTACCTTGATTATTTGGTAGATGGAAAATTACCCGAAGACGAGGTTATGAGCTGATAGATCGTCCGACAAGCAAAATCCTATATTATTATAAGTGGTGAGATCTACAAGAGGAGTGTGTCTGGGGTGTTTCAGCGTTGTGTATCTCCGGAAGAAGGAGCGGAATCGGAAGGCGAATGCGGTCATGACACTGTAGCCAAATCTTTAGTGGCAAAAGCTTTCAGACACGGTTTTTTCTGGCTTATAGCTAAGGCGGATGCTGAACGACTGGTCAAGACGTGCAAAGGCTGCCAAAAGTATGCCAAACAAGCCCATGTTCCGGCTGATCAGCTGAGGATAATATCTATAACATGGCCCTTCACGGTCTGGGGGCTTGATATGGTAGAACCCTTTAAACAAGCTCCAAGTGGATTTACTCACCTCTTATTGATGGTGGATAAATTCATGAAATGGATTGAGGCTAAACCCGTCACAAGTTGTGATGGATCAACAACCAAAAGATTTGTTGAGGATGTCATAATCCGATACGGTTATCTGCATAGCATTATTACGGACAACGGGAGTAGTTTTTCTATGGGAGAGCTTGCCGAATTCTGCGATGAACAAAATATCCGACTTGACATTGCGTCAGTCGCACATCCACAGGCTAATGGACAAGTTGTAAGAGCAAATGGTTTAATCCTACAAGGCCTAAAACCAAGACTCGAAGCACCACTACATCGTGTTACGGGGTCTTGGGCAGAGGAATTACCCTCTATGATATGGAGCTTGAGAACAACTCCTAACAGGTCAACTGGATACACACCTTTCTTCTTGGTCTATGGTGCAGAAGTAGTTCTTCCTAGTGATTTGATTCACACTTCTCCCCGAGTTGCTACATATATTGAGGAGGATGCCGAAATTTCTCGACAAAATGATCTCGATTTAATCGAAGAAGTGCGTGTCGTTGCTGAGATAAGATCAACAACCTATCAACAAAAGTTACGCAAGTATCATAGCCAGAGAGTCAGAAATCGGTCTTTCAACAAGGGTGACTTGGTTCTCCGGCTTGTGCAGAAAAGAAAGCACAAACTTTCCCCAGTATGGGAAGGGCCCTTTTTAGTTAGCTGAGTATTGCACAATGGTTATTACTATCTAACTGATATGCAGCCAGTCAAAGAAAGACCTACTACTAAGAAGAGAAAGAGAGATGGAGGCAGTACATACCCGAAAGAATTAGACAGACCGTGGAATATTGCTCAGCTACGTCCCTTTTATTCTTAAATTATCTTTCTTTGTAATCCTATATGTGTACATGTTCAATGAGAAATAAAGTATTAGTTGCCTCAAATTTTTTGCTAAGAAGTTTTTTACCATCTTATTTCTGAATGATCATGTCACAGTCGAAAATCCCAGAATACTTGAAAGTACTTTATGCTCATCTTTGTTCTGGTTAAGATTTCCGATTCTAAAAATGCTACCTTCGGGTACGACTCTAAATTTTCTAGTTTGTACTTTGGTTATTTATTTGATTGCCGGATGCAGGCATTTTCTGAGTAGTGAATTGTTGGTACTGGAAGCCGGCTTTGTTTCCGAGTTTAAACTGGTTTAGCAATTGAGCTCCGTTGCTCGGGAGAGATTCCGTGTGGAAGGTTAGCCGGCTCACGAAAGGGACAAGGCGGAAAGCCAGATAAACGATAAAGTGCAGGCAAAACAAATAAGTGCTTATGTAAACATTTCAGGCACGGTAAATATAAAGCCAAAAGTGCTAAATAGGAATATCAAATCTTAGCACTAGCAAAAGTATTACACTACTTATTGACAACTCAATTGTTTTAGAATAACATATTGTTTCTTCTGGCAGTTTTACAATGCAGGAGGAGAGGATGGAGGAGTTGTCTCAGTAGAGACATCACCCTCTCCTCGATATCTTTCCGAGACATTCAAATCCGATACAGTTTGTTCGTCGTCGGAAACTTCACCAGTTTCTTCGGCGGGCGGAGGAGGCGTCTCTACACGAGTGAAGAAAGGAGTGTCGTAGCTGGTCAGATCAGCTACGTGACATCTATATCCTGCACAGGAGTCCATGATGGCCTTGATATCTTTCTCATGTCCGTCTTCATCTACAGTCGAATACCCTCTGGTCACTTGCCAGACTTCCATGCTTCCATGGTGGCTCATGACCATGGTGAGAGCGTTCTGTGCTGCAGTTCACGCATAGGACATGTTCCAGTCCTAGATGAGCTGGGTCTTCTCCTTGGCCTTGTCTCGCACCTCAATGCTGGACATTCTATTCATGTCCGAAACCTTGAGTACTTTGCCAATAATCTCCAAAGACTGGCAGAAATCATGAAGCAAACCACCGACTTGTGTAAGCGGGATGGTGCGATACTCTGTGGAGGAGGAATCTAGTAAGTTCAAAGGATCTGTGCATAAAATGCAAAGGTTAGAAAGCATATCCAAATTCCAAGAATCGGAAAAAGTAGAAAGTCAGAAAGTAGGAAACATACCAAGGATGGCATCGTCAACTTTGGTCTTATTTTCCCTAAGGCTCTAGAGTTCAGCCCGGAGTGCCTCCGTGATGTCCTTCTCTCTGAATATCTCAATACTAAGATCTGAGATTTTCTTATCCTGGATCACGATCCTGCAATCGCGCTCTTCGGTGGCCATGGAGATGGATTCAAGAACTTGAGCAATGCTCTTCTCATGATCCGCCTTGAGCTTATCCAGCTCTTAGCGTAAGTCGGTGTTCTCCACCTCCAGGGTCTTCAGATTCTCGGCCTCTTTAATCATGGCACATGGTTGTTTGACTAGTGCTATAAGTACAAGAACAAAAGTTGAATAAATTGGTTATGAAAAAGAAAAAGAGCAAGATTAAAGGCCTAAAATGTTTACCTTCAGTCTCATCTCTTGAAACCTTTAACTGAGCATTTTCAAGCCGGAGAGATCTGATTTCTCTCGCTTGTTGCAGATATTCTTCAACAATTCCTGGTTATATGAATTAACTTTCTGTAAGTCAGAATACCCAGAGTCAGAAGTCTACTAAAAGACTCGGGCTAATATTTTAACTAATATCAGCACGAGCCTTGGGGGCTATACTAGTTCGTTCTTTGGCATCCTATGAAAGCATAAATCCGGATTATCTATCCAACTTCATGCTTGGGGGCTAGAGGATATGATATGAAGTAAAGTAAAAAAGATGAATTGGAAATTCGACTTACAAAATGTTCATGAGTGAGCTTTCTCAAGCTCATGTTCACCTCAGTGGTAACCTTCTTGGCGAGGGTTAGCGGGATTACCGGTGGGGGTGGAACCACGCCAGCTCTCAACCTCTCGTCAGGGAGATGGACTTGCTCAAGAAGTTCGGAGTACTTGACGTCCTCTCCTTCTTGTGACTCCTCCTCGGCGGTAATATTCTAGCTTTCCAAGCATTACTAGGCTAGCCATTGGATCTCCTCCGCAGATTTCTGAGTAATGCCAAGTCTAGCAAGACCCGGATTACTGAGGAGGTTTTCAGCAAAGACCTCTGTCGAGGGATCATTACCCTTAGAGGGTTCACCCTTATCAAGTTCCAAGCCACCAATGGTGACGTCGGTTTGCGACCAAGGATCGCTGGCTCTGCTTCTTGAGCTGGATCTTGCGCAACAGGCGGACGCTGTGCAAGGCTGTGGGGCAGGAGTCGGAGGAGCTATTGCAGGAAAAGTCAAATTCAGCTTTGACTAGCGCAAAGGCTTTGACGGACCTCCTTTCCCCTTGCCATTGGTGAGCTGTCTAGCTCTGAAGATGTAATATAATGAAAATCATTACACTTCAGAAAGAATAATAGATAAAAATACAAAGACCTTGTGAGGAAAGTTAGCTCTTCACAACAGGCACTTCTTTTGTACCGATAGACACTGTCGGAGCCTTACGCTTTCGAGTAAGCACATCCATAGTGGAACCAACTCTCCATCATCCTGAGATAACTCAGGAGGATATCCCTCGATAGGAGCAAGCTCCGACTCGGGAAGGTCGACAAGCTGAAAAGGGAAAAAGTATCTCAATATTGCAAACAATGTATAAGATGAACACATGTTCGAGTTACTGCTGGAAAGCTTACTGGTGTTACGGGATCGTCAGTTGTGCACATGTCCAAGGAGAAGTCCGAAATTTTCCTCTCGACCCGCTCCTTGATCAGCCACTTGATTTGGCATTCATAGTCCTTATTCGAGTAGGCCTTGGAGCAGATCCGGAGAGAGTCCGTCTTGCTCTTGGTAACGGAGTGCATACGCCGGTCTCCATGATGTTGAAGAGGCTGAATCCGCCGCGCCAGCCAGCAGTGCACTAAATTGGATCCTTTCAGACCCTTGTGCTTCATCAAATATTCAATCCGCCTCTTTGCTAGATGTAGATCGTCCGTGAGAGCCGGAGCATCCTCGTCCCAGGACTCCTGGGGCGTGGCGGCACCGTCAACGAAAGGCGGCAAAGCAGTAGCTTTGTCGGGAGCCGGTCTGTCCGTATGATAAAAGAACGTGGACGACCACTTTTTCACCGACTCACTAGCCTTAATCCTAGGATAGACGCGTTCTCTCCTAACAGAAAGCTAAGCGTTCTGGTAATGTAGGGATTACCGGCGGTGATGGAATTTCTCCGGGTACCGAAGTAAAACCAGAAAAGAAGAAGACTTGGCCTAATGCCGAGATACCCCTCGCATAAAGAAGCGTAGGCACTCATCTCTAAGAGAGAGTTCGGGGGAAGATGGTGGAGTTGAACTCCGTAGTGATCTATGACCTCAGAAAAGAAATATGAGGGTGGAAAGCTCAAATCTCTGTCGAGGTGGGTGCCAAAATGCACTCGCTCACCGGCCTTGGGGTTGGGGATGGTTTCTCCATAACTGCTCCGCCAGTCACTGGCGTGGAGGAGTCCTTCGTTCTCCATGATGCGGAGCTTGGCGTCATCGAGGACGTAGGGGATCCAGACCCCCCATGAAAGGTCTCCTTCTCCACTCCTGCCGTCGCCGCCGCTGCAGAAGATGAGGCTTCAACCATCTTGTGGGCTCCAGTGACCTCAGATGGGTGGCGTTGTGGGAGTTGGGGAGGCAGAAGAACTTCGTTTCATGGGACGCATCGGGAGGAAGGAAGGGGCACAAGTGCTGGTGAAGAAGATGGAGAAGAATCCTAACCACTTATATCCTCAGCCACAACAAGATTCGTGTGAATGCAATAGTAAAACGTGCCACACGTCATGGAAGGAGCTGGGTAACCTCCTCGCGAAGATTACACTGCCTCGATCTCCGTGCACACATTAAAACGGTGCCTCGGTTCCGCGCAAAGTGGACCCACCAACGGTCGTGGGGTCAGGAATGTGTGGTAGTGACATGACTTGACCTTGACTGGTGCCGGGTTACATTAGAGACCAAGTTCCGGCTTAGTTTGAATTTCAAGCTGGAAACCCGAATAACGTATTCATGGATCTGACTTGTTTTTAGACTCGGATCCTATCCTTTCTTTTGAAGTTTCAGGAACCCTTCAAGATTCTGCAAGCTAAAGATCAAGCTAGACGATGATGAAATCCAACTCTGGATCTCGGAGGCTTACGTGGGCTACTATTGGGGATATACTTTCCGGGTATCCTCATTATGCCTCACTGACTAGGGTGGCCCACTTCGGGTTAGAGAATTGCTTCACGGGCGGCCCAGTCAGGGAGAAGAGACAGAGTCCAGTCCGGCTACGGGAAGGCCCAAATGACTAACCGACATAGGCCCATACTGTTACTTGTAGTTCAAGATGTACTCTGTAACCGACTCTTAGTCGTAGCCGTATAGGTCTCTCTTGTAAACCCCTAGGCCGGATATCTATATAAGCAATCCTAGGGAGAGCCTTTAGGGCACCTTCACAATAGTCTACAATCTCAACTCGCACAAGCGAAACCCTTGTAACCCATATTCCGGCTCTGCCATATTACTGGATTGCTAGCAGGAGTAGGATCCGTCCAAAGCCGACGGATTCGAACCTGGGTAAACTTGTGCGCTCACCGTCCCGGAATAACGTATGTCTCACACAGGCCTGTTCGTCTGCGGTACCAAAGTTCCCGGGTGAGTGCACCGCGGTACCTAAGTTTCCTGAAATTGCCGCGTTTAGAAATGTTGGGCCGCCAACTACCGAGAGGGGCCATTTCGATGCAAACTCATCTCACCCCTGCCAAATTCAAACATTCCATGAAACTTCCCCGTGAAGTAGACGGTCGGGACCCTCATGTCGGTCATCAGTCCGTGACGCGAGCGCCAACGCGGCAACCTCTTAGGAAAATCGAGGAACTAAGTGGATTGGATGCGTTGACCAATTTCACAAATCCATTCCCACCTTTCCCCTAGCACCGGCAGAGTCGGAATCCACCCTCTAGGCAGGACGATCCCTTCGGACATTTGACTTCTGGTGCCAAGTTGCTGCGCCCAGTCGCTGATCCCGAGCTCCAATGGCGCATGCCGTAGCCGCCATTGAGAGGCTCTAGCCCGCCTCCACCGCCGACGAGCCGAGCAGCTCGGAGGATGGCAGATCCTACTACCAAGGAAGAAGAAATTCTGGCTACAAGCGGGTGAGCTACCCTTCTCTTTGCTATTCACACTTATTATAACTGCTAGCTGGCTACTGAACCTAAAATTGTTTGTTAGCCCAACACTGACAAATATATTTTGTCCACAGTTTTCTGTCAAGTGGGATCTCTGCGGACCACCCTTACCTGGTTACGGTAGTCCTCTTCAGGTACGACTCTAAGGGCTAGTGGTATGGACACCATTGTATCACGATGGAATAAGCGCCTACGCATATCTGCACTATATCTGGTATGGTTGCTGCTCTGCGTAATTATGATGAATTATGGCCGAAGCAGACTGCAAAGTTCAGCTTCATGGATGAACATGGCATCATGGTTCCTGTAACGTGTGACAGTCAGCTAATTGGGTTGATGAAAAGGTATGCTTCGAATTGCATGTTTGAGCTGAATTGTGATGTACTGGATGTGGAAGCTGCTGCAGCTGGGAGTCGCCCTTCTATTCTTGGACAGGGTGGTCGCTCGAACCCAATTAGCTCCTTGTAAGCAAAAGTCTCTTGGGGTTCGCATGTTTATGCTAAATTGTAATTTTTGTTTCATTTACACTGTAGATATTGGGCAGTTATGCAACAGTCCTGTTTCTTTGACAGGAAGTGCCGTAAGGTTAGAAACATGACTGCTAGGTCAGTCATTTTGCTGCTCGAAGAAATTAAAAACGAGTGGAAAGATGATGCTGGACACGATTCTGCTGCCCATTGTCCCAGTGATGCAGAGTACGTGAAGCTAAGAAAATTGGCACTGAGGAAGAGGAAGAAGGCAGGAAATGAAGAAGATAGTGGACGTGAAGGCTTGGCACCCAGGCTATGGAAGAAGGCTGCTGGCAATGAAGATGCATAGTAATGTGTTGAACTTGAACCTATATATGTAATTCTGTTAAATTTTGGAGCTCTGTGTGTGGCACTTTGCTTGGTGAAACAATCTACCCGTGTTCTCTGAGTAAAATGTACCGCGATTTAGGGTTTGGAAACGCCCGAGTCAGTAGTTGAATCCGAAATTGTGATTGTGCCACTGCTATCTGAAAACACGCAGCACCAGTTCCACGATTGCTGAGGGGCAGGTGGTCTCCAAATTCAATGGAATGTAAGTGGCACAGAAATAAATTATTTAAGCTGCCACACTCCATGAAGCATCAATTTATTTTAGATGCTGCACAATGATGTGGCAACATAAACAGCAATGGCAACCAATAATGCCCAGATGCTTGAGCCCGTCTATCTCACCGCCTCCTTGCTCCTGCATCCCCTCTGTCTGGCAAAGCTCCAGGATCTCCATTAACCGGGTGTACATGCTTCCACTTTATAAATTGTGGCTGTGCCATTTGCATGCGGCACAATCCACGTAGATTACGTTTAAACAAACCACCAATGTCAGAATACCACCATGATCGGACAAAAGGAAGTAATGCAGGATTAATACAGACTAACGGGAGACCAATTTTTTTCCTCCCAGGACTCCGGGACCACTGGTTCAGACCGCTAGGTCAAAAAGTACTACTATTACAACTTAAAAAAGGCACGGAGCTCAAGCTAAATAGAACTAGTTATCACACATCTCCTTGATCTTCCTAATCATAGCCCGATGCGCATCTTCCTGCGAGAGCAAGGATCGATTCGTCTGCTCCTTCATTTTAGCATCTTCCTTGCACAACTTCAATTGTTTCTCTGTATTTTTCCTCACGCACTTGTCAATACTCGTAGTTGTGAACTGCAGGACTTTGGCCTGGTGAAGATCATTCCTTGCTTGAGTCAGTTCTTGCTCTGCTTTAGCCTTCAGGGCCAACGCCATGTCCCTCTCCTTCTCGACTTTGCTAACCTTGTCTTGCAACCTCCTGAGATCTCGGTTAAGCTTGGTCATGTCAACTAGGTCCCATAGCTTCATCTCAACACTGTCAAGAAGTGAGCTGACTACGGATTCTTTCAACTCAACAGTCATATCCCATAGTTTGTCCAGTGTTTTCTGCATCGATTTGGGCCACTCTGGATCTACCCATTTGACAACACCGGAACTTCCGCCTGGCATCATTGCACGATGTCCTTGACACCGTAGAAACCTCCTGCCTGCGTTTCGTCCTTCGAACCCTACAAATTTGGCAGGCACATATCCGTGTTTACATAGCAGAGGACTATCCTCATCCGCTAAACCGTGATAGTTGGAGTCATACAGCGTCTGGTTGGCCTAACACATCATACGCGCATGAGTAAACAGAGTAGATCTAGCTCAAAATAGATAACTGGCCATAGATGATAGAGATAGAGACGAGACGACTCACATCGAAATCACCATACGTGTCGTCACGGTGTGTTTCCTCAAAGTCTCCCCTTGAACCCATGGCGAGAGAGAGAGGGAGAGGGGGGTGGCTGCTGGAGAGATAGCTAGATGCGCTGTCGGCTTGCGCCTACAACAGGATGGATTGAAGTGGGGAAAGTGGCTTCGAGTGGAAGGAAGAGAAGTACGGGGAGGAAGAGAAGTAATGGGGACGTGACACTAGAATATGGCCCACTGAACTCGTGAGTCATGACACTCACAACAGGGGAGCGCCCGGTTTTGCCAGTTTGTCCAGAGCAAGCGTGGCCAATCATGCCGCAAAACAGCCTACTCACGGATCGTTCTCACGAAGACCATCCCAATCGTCCAAGCGCCCCGATCAAACAGTATGTAACAATCATCAAGTAGAACAACTGTGTTAGGTCATGCCTTCTAGAAGACTCGGTCTAGCGGCCACCCATTGGGGGGCTAAGGTTAGGGCTCTCCTAAATTTAGGATCCATATGAGGTTTATGAGAAGAACACACATGCAATGACACTGGTGATATGTGGTTTGTGAAAAGAACACACATGCAATGAAGTTAACTATCGTTAATGAAAAGAGCATACATGCAATGACACTGGTGGATCCATGTGTGGTTTGTGAGAACAACACACATGAATGACACTGGGTGTGCTTCATGAAAAGAACATACATGCAATGATACTGGTGGATAGATGTGTGGTTTCTGAGAAGAACACACATGCAATGACACCGGGTGTGGTTCATGAAAAGAACACACATCCAATGACACTGGTGGATCCTTATGTGGTTTGTGAGAAGAATAGACATGCAATGACTCTAGATGTGGTTCATGAGAAGAACAGACATGCAATGACACTGGTGTATCCTTATGTGGTTTGTGAGAAGAACAAACATGCAATGACACTGGGCATGGTTCATGAAAAGAACACACATGCAATGACACTGGTGTATCCTTATGTGGTTTGTGAGAAGAACAGACATGCAATGACTCTAGCTGTGGTTCATGAAAAGAACACACATGCAATGACACTGGTGGATCCATATGTGGTTTATGAGAAGAACAGACATGCAATGACTCTAGGTGTGGTTCATGAAAAGAATACACATGCAATGACACTGGTGTATCCTTATGTGGTTTGTGAGAAGAACAGACATGTGATGATTCTAACTATGGTTTATGAAAAGAACAGACATGCAATGACACTAGTGGATCCATGTGTGATTTATGAAAGGAACATACATGCAATGACACTGGGTGTGGTTCATGAAAAGAACACACATGCAATGAAACAGGTGTATCCTTGTGTGGTTTGTGAGAAGAACATACATGCAATGACTCTGGCTATGGTTCATGAAAAGAACACACATCCAATGACACTTCTGTATCCTTATGTGATTTGTGAGAAGAACAGACATGCAATGACTCTAGCTATGGTTCATGAAAAGAACACACATGCAATGACACTAGTGGATCCATGTGTGGTTTATGAAAGGAACAGACATGCCATTACACTAGCTAGATCAATGTGTGGTTCATTAAAAGAACAGACATGCAATGATACTGGTGGATCCATGTGTGGTTTGTGAGAAGAATACACATGCAATGACATTGGGTGTGGTTCATGAAAAGAACATACATCCAATGACACTGGTGGATCCTTATGTGGTTTGTGAGAAGAACAGACATGCAATGATTCTAGATGTGGTTAATGAGAAGAACAAACATGGAATGACACTGGTGTATTCTTATGTGGTTTATGAGAAGAACAGACATGCAATGACACTAGGTGTGGTTCATGAAAACAACACACATTCAATGACACTGGTGTATCCTTATGTGGTTTATGAGAAGAACATACATGCAATGACTCTAGCTGTGGTTCATGAAAAGAACACACATGCAATGACACTGGTGGATCCATGTGTGGTTTGTGAAAGGAACAAACATGCAATGAAACTAGGTGGATCCATGTGTGGTTCATGAAAAGAACACACATGCAATGACACTGGTGGATCCATGTGTGGTTTGTGAGAAGAACACACATCCAATGACACTGGGTGTGGTTCATGAAAAGAACACACATCCAATGACACTAGTGGATCCTTATGTGGTTTGTGAGAAGAACAGACATGCAATGACTCTAGTTGTGGTTCATGAGAAGAACACACATGAAATGACACTGTTGGATCCATATGTGGTTTGTGAGAAGAACAGACATGCAATGACTCTAGCCGTGGCTCATGAAAAGAACACACATGCAATGACACTAGTGGATCCTTATGTGGTTTGTGAGAATAACAGACATGGAATGACTCTAGTTGTGGTTCATGAAAAGAATACACATGCAATGACACTAGTGTATCCTTATGTGGTTTGTGAGAAGAACAGACATGTGATGACTCTAGCTATGGTTTATGAAAAGAACAGACATGCAATGACACTGGTGGATCCATGTGTGGTTTATGAAAGGAACATACATGCAATGACATTGGGTGTGGTTCATGAAAAGAACATGCATGCAATGACACTGGTGGCTTCATATGTGGTTTGTGAAAAGAACAGACATGCAATCACACTGGTGGATCCTTATGTGGTTTGTGAGAAGAACACACATGCAATGACACTGGGTGTGGTTCATGAAAAGAATACACATCCAATGACACTGGTGGATCCTTATGTGGTTTGTAAGAAGAACATACATGCAATGACTCTAGATGTGGTTCAAGAGGAGAACAAACATGCAATGACACTGGTGTATCCTTATGTGGTTTGTGAGAAGAACAGACATGCAATGTCACTGGCTGTGGTTCATGAAAAGAACACACATGCAATGACACTTGTGTATCCTTATGTGGTTTGTGAGAAGAACAGACATGCAATGACTCTAGCTGTGGTTCATGAAAAGAACACACATGCAATGACACTGGTGGATCCTTATGTGGTTTGTGAGAAGAACACACATGCAATGACACTAGGTGTGGTTCATGAAAAGAACACACATCCAATGACACTGGTGGATCCTTATGTGGTTTGTGAGAAGAACAGACATGCAAGGACACTGGTGTATCCTTATGTGGTTTGTGAGAAGAACAGACATGCAATGACACTGGCTGTGGTTCATGAAAGAACACACATGCAATAACACTGGTGGATCCATGTGTGGTTTGTGAAAGGAACAGACATGCAATGACACTAGTTGGATACATGTGTGGTTCATGAAAAGAACACACATGCAATGACACTGGTGGATCCATGTGTGGTTTGTGAGAAGAACACACATCCTATGACACTGGGTGTGGTTCATGAAAAGAACACACATCCAATGACACTGGTGGATCCTTATGTGGTTTGTGAGAAGAGCAGACATGCAATGACTCCAGCTGTGGTTCATGAGAAGAACACACATGCAATCATGCTGGTGTATCCTTATGTGGTTTCTGAGAAGAACACAAATGCAATGACTAGCTGTGGTTTATGAAAAGAACACACATGCAATGACACTGGTGGATCCATATGTGGTTTGTGAGTAGAACAGACATGCAATGACTCTAGCTGTGGTTCATGAAAAGAACACACATGCAATGACACTACTGTATCCTTATCTTGTTTGTGAGAAGAACAGACATGCGATGACTCTAGCTGTGGTTCATGAAAAGAACACACATGCAATGACACTGGTGGATCCATGTGTGGTTTATGAAAGGAACAGACGTGCAACGACACTTGGTGTGGTTCATGAAAAGAACACACATGCAATGACACTGGAGGATCCATATGTGGTTTGTTAATAGAATAGACATGCAATCACACTGGGTGGTTCCATGTGTGGTTCATGAAAAGAACATACATGCAATGACACTGGTGGATCCTTATGTGGTTTGTGAGAAGAACACACATGCAATGACACTGGGTGTGGTTCATGAAAAGAACACACATCCAATGACACTGGTGGATCCTTATGTGGTTTGTGAGAAGAACAAACATGGAATGACTCTAGATGTGGTTTATGAGAAGAACATACATGCAATGACACTTGTGTATCCTTATGTGGTTTGTGAGAAGAACACACATGCAATGACTCTAGCTATGTTTCATGAAAATAACACACATGCAATGACACTGGTAGATCCATGTGTGGTGTATGAAAGGAACAGACATGCAATGACACTGGTTGTGGTTCATAAAAAGAACAGACTTGCAATGACACTGGTGGATCCATATGTGGTTTGTGAAAATAACAAACATGCAATCACACTGGGTGGATCCATGTGTGGTTCATGAAAAGAACATACATGCAATGATATTGGTGGATCCATGTGTGGTTTGTGAGAAGAACACACATGCAATGAGACTGGGTGTAGTTCATGAAAAGAACACACATCCAATGACACTGGTGGATCCTTATGTTGTTTGTGAGAAGAACAGACATGCAATGAGTCTAAATGTCGTTCATGAGAAGAACAGACATGCAATGACACTGGTGTATCCTTATCTGGATTGTGAGAAGAACAGACATGCAATGACACTGGGTGTGGTTCATGAAAAGAACAGACATACAATGACACTGGTGTATCCTTATTTGGTTTGTGAGAAGAACAGGCATGCGATGACTCTAGCCGTGGTTCATAAAAAGAACGCACATGCAATGACACTGGTGGATCCATGTGTGGTTTATGAAAGGAACAAACATGCAATGACACTGGGTGTGGTTCATGAAAAGAACAAACATGCAATGACACTGGTGGATCCATATGTGGTTTGTGAAAAGAATAGACATGCAATTACACTGGGTGGATCCATGTGTGGTTCATGAAAAGAACATACATGCAATGATGCTGGTGGATCCATATGTGGTTTGTCAGAAGAACACACATGCAATTACACTAGGTGTGTTTCATGAAAAGAACACACATCCAATGACACTAGTGGATCCTTATGTGGTTTTTGAGAAGAAGACATGCAATGACTCTAGATGTGGTTCATGAGAAGAACATACATGCAATGACACTGGTGTATCCTTATGTGGTTTGTGAGAAGAACGGAGATGCATTGACACTGGGTGCGGTTCATGAAAAGAATACACATGCAATCACACTGGTGTATCCTTATGTGGTTCATGAAAACAACACACATGCAATGACTCTAGCTGTGGTTCATGAAAAGAACACACATGCAATGACACTTGTGGATCCATGTGTGGCTTGTGAAAGGAACAAACATGCAATGACACTAGGTGGATCCATGTGTGGCTCATGAAAAGAACACATATGCAATGACACTGGTGGATCCATGTGTGGTTTGTGAGAAGAACACACATCCAATGACACTGGGTGTGGTTCATGAAAAGAACACACATCCAATGACACTAGTGGATCCTTATGTGGTTTGTGAGAAGAACAGACATGCAATGACTCTAGTTGTGGTTCATGAGAAGAACACACATGAAATGACACTGGTGGATCCATATGTGGTTTGTGAGAAGAACAGACATGCAATGACTCTAGCTGTGGTTCATGAGAAGAACACACATGAAATGACACTGGTGGATCCATATGTGGTTTGTGAGAAGAACAGACATGCAATGACTCTAGCCGTGGCTCATGAAAAGAACACACATGCAATGACACTAGTGGATCCTTATGTGGTTTGTGAGAATAACAGACATGGAATGACTCTAGTTGTGGTTCATGAAAAGAATACACAT